>OX352295.1:13682500-23682500 GCA_947086415.1 Pammene aurita
CGTCACATTTTGCTGGAGCCATTGAAACAAAGTACTACCTATAACTAGAATAACACAAAATTATATATTTAAACACTTCACAATATGCATTTGATTTTGGTTCCTATAAGCCTGTATCTAAGATTCATTCGACTTGAGCCGTCACGGTCGAATGGAAAAAACAAAAACACCGGCACCACACAACGATCTTTTAGCGCACTAACAAGCAATAGCGTCTAGATCAAAGGCGTAAGTACGAAAACATATGCAAAAAGACTCTTGTTTGTTTGTAGGCTCGCTCGTGCCGCCATACCGGCAGCGCTTAGCTCGTAGGTTGCTCGAATAATAAATAAGCCAAATGTATTGGTCACAGAGTTTAAAATAGCTTAATCGCATTTGAAAAACCCTATCTGATAGGGAAACCATATGCTGGGTTGTAACCACTTACCCGAATTAACTGTATTGATATGGTTAGCGTTTCGTTCGGGTAAGTCAAACGATACGCTTACCGAATTGATAGGGTTTTTAAAAACAACTCTATCAAATACCCAATCTAATACCCCTTTATTGGTTACCGGTTCCGGTCCCTGGCCCAGACTGCATCATCAATTATGATGAAACGAATTTAACTGATGACCCGGGAAACAAAAAATACATTTACAAAAGAGGATCTAAGTACCCCGAACGAGTCATCAACAATTCGAAATCGGCAATAAGTATCATGTTTTCTGGAACTGCTGATGGGACACTTTTACCTGTTTACGTCGTTTATAAAGCAGAAAATTTATGGGATACATGGTTAGAAGGAGGGCCCGACAATTGTCGGTATAACCGATCCAAGAGCGGATGGTTTGATGCGACATGCTTTGAAGACTATTTTCATACAGTGGTCGTACCGTATGCAAAGACAAAAACAGGCAAAAAAGTATGTTATTCAATCAAATACAAACACTGAAAACATTGAAAAAATAATCAACCCAGCCGGACTTGAACCTGGCATCGATACGCCTTACCGGGGCTCGATCGCTTTACCAATTAAGCTATGGGTTCAGTTACTGAGTTGACGAAATTCTCAATGCCTTCAATCATCTTTTTGCATTTATTTTTACATCGACTTTATAGCAGCCGTAAGCGACATCTAGGTGCTAACTACTAGAGTTAGATACCCTTCCCGCCGACCCTTTTACAAGTGTCACAACGGAAATAATAGATGGCGCTGCTATCAACTCATAATTATTTTACATGATTTTTAAAGTGGGGCATTCCACTCATACAATAGTATGTTATTCAATCAAATACAAACACTGAAAACATTGAAAAAATAATCAACCCAGCCGGACTTGAACCTGGCATCGATACGCCTTACCGGGGCTCGATCGCTTTACCAATTAAGCTATGGGTTCAGTTACTGAGTTGACGAAATTCTCAATGCCTTCAATCATCTTTTTGCATTTATTTTTACATCGACTTTATAGCAGCCGTAAGCGACATCTAGGTGCTAACTACTAGAGTTAGATACCCTTCCCGCCGACCCTTTTACAAGTGTCACAACGGAAATAATAGATGGCGCTGCTATCAACTCATAATTATTTTACATGATTTTTAAAGTGGGGCATTCCACTCATACAATAGTATGTTATTCAATCAAATACAAACACTGAAAACATTGAAAAAATAATCAACCCAGCCGGACTTGAACCTGGCACTTGAACTTGAGCGATCGAGCCCCGGTAAGGCGTATCGATGCCAGGTTCAAGTCCGGCTGGGTTGATTATTTTTTCAATGTTTTCAGTGTTTGTATTTGATTGAATAACATACTATTGTATGAGTGGAATGCCCCACTTTAAAAATCATGTAAAATAATTATGAGTTGATAGCAGCGCCATCTATTATTTCCGTTGTGACACTTGTAAAAGGGTCGGCGGGAAGGGTATCTAACTCTAGTAGTTAGCACCTAGATGTCGCTTACGGCTGCTATAAAGTCGATGTAAAAATAAATGCAAAAAGATGATTGAAGGCATTGAGAATTTCGTCAACTCAGTAACTGAACCCATAGCTTAATTGGTAAAGCGATCGAGCCCCGGTAAGGCGTATCGATGCCAGGTTCAAGTCCGGCTGGGTTGATTATTTTTTCAATGTTTTCAGTGTTTGTATTTGATTGAATAACATACTATTGTATGAGTGGAATGCCCCACTTTAAAAATCATGTAAAATAATTATGAGTTGATAGCAGCGCCATCTATTATTTCCGTTGTGACACTTGTAAAAGGGTCGGCGGGAAGGGTATCTAACTCTAGTAGTTAGCACCTAGATGTCGCTTACGGCTGCTATAAAGTCGATGTAAAAATAAATGCAAAAAGATGATTGAAGGCATTGAGAATTTCGTCAACTCAGTAACTGAACCCATAGCTTAATTGGTAAAGCGATCGAGCCCCGGTAAGGCGTATCGATGCCAGGTTCAAGTCCGGCTGGGTTGATTATTTTTTCAATGTTTTCAGTGTTTGTATTTGATTGAATAACATACTATTGTATGAGTGGAATGCCCCACTTTAAAAATCATGTAAAATAATTATGAGTTGATAGCAGCGCCATCTATTATTTCCGTTGTGACACTTGTAAAAGGGTCGGCGGGAAGGGTATCTAACTCTAGTAGTTAGCACCTAGATGTCGCTTACGGCTGCTATAAAGTCGATGTAAAAATAAATGCAAAAAGATGATTGAAGGCATTGAGAATTTCGTCAACTCAGTAACTGAACCCATAGCTTAATTGGTAAAGCGATCGAGCCCCGGTAAGGCGTATCGATGCCAGGTTCAAGTCCGGCTGGGTTGATTATTTTTTCAATGTTTTCAGTGTTTGTATTTGATTGAATAACATACTATTGTATGAGTGGAATGCCCCACTTTAAAAATCATGTAAAATAATTATGAGTTGATAGCAGCGCCATCTATTATTTCCGTTGTGACACTTGTAAAAGGGTCGGCGGGAAGGGTATCTAACTCTAGTAGTTAGCACCTAGATGTCGCTTACGGCTGCTATAAAGTCGATGTAAAAATAAATGCAAAAAGATGATTGAAGGCATTGAGAATTTCGTCAACTCAGTAACTGAACCCATAGCTTAATTGGTAAAGCGATCGAGCCCCGGTAAGGCGTATCGATGCCAGGTTCAAGTCCGGCTGGGTTGATTATTTTTTCAATGTTTTCAGTGTTTGTATTTGATTGAATAACATACTATTGTATGAGTGGAATGCCCCACTTTAAAAATCATGTAAAATAATTATGAGTTGATAGCAGCGCCATCTATTATTTCCGTTGTGACACTTGTAAAAGGGTCGGCGGGAAGGGTATCTAACTCTAGTAGTTAGCACCTAGATGTCGCTTACGGCTGCTATAAAGTCGATGTAAAAATAAATGCAAAAAGATGATTGAAGGCATTGAGAATTTCGTCAACTCAGTAACTGAACCCATAGCTTAATTGGTAAAGCGATCGAGCCCCGGTAAGGCGTATCGATGCCAGGTTCAAGTCCAGCTGGGTTGATTATTTTTTCAATGTTTTCAGTGTTTGTATTTGATTGAATAACATACTATTGTATGAGTGGAATGCCCCACTTTAAAAATCATGTAAAATAATTATGAGTTGATAGCAGCGCCATCTATTATTTCCGTTGTGACACTTGTAAAAGGGTCGGCGGGAAGGGTATCTAACTCTAGTAGTTAGCACCTAGATGTCGCTTACGGCTGCTATAAAGTCGATGTAAAAATAAATGCAAAAAGATGATTGAAGGCATTGAGAATTTCGTCAACTCAGTAACTGAACCCATAGCTTAATTGGTAAAGCGATCGAGCCCCGGTAAGGCGTATCGATGCCAGGTTCAAGTCCGGCTGGGTTGATTATTTTTTCAATGTTTTCAGTGTTTGTATTTGATTGAATAACATACTATTGTATGAGTGGAATGCCCCACTTTAAAAATCATGTAAAATAATTATGAGTTGATAGCAGCGCCATCTATTATTTCCGTTGTGACACTTGTAAAAGGGTCGGCGGGAAGGGTATCTAACTCTAGTAGTTAGCACCTAGATGTCGCTTACGGCTGCTATAAAGTCGATGTAAAAATAAATGCAAAAAGATGATTGAAGGCATTGAGAATTTCGTCAACTCAGTAACTGAACCCATAGCTTAATTGGTAAAGCGATCGAGCCCCGGTAAGGCGTATCGATGCCAGGTTCAAGTCCGGCTGGGTTGATTATTTTTTCAATGTTTTCAGTGTTTGTATTTGATTGAATAACATACTATTGTATGAGTGGAATGCCCCACTTTAAAAATCATGTAAAATAATTATGAGTTGATAGCAGCGCCATCTATTATTTCCGTTGTGACACTTGTAAAAGGGTCGGCGGGAAGGGTATCTAACTCTAGTAGTTAGCACCTAGATGTCGCTTACGGCTGCTATAAAGTCGATGTAAAAATAAATGCAAAAAGATGATTGAAGGCATTGAGAATTTCGTCAACTCAGTAACTGAACCCATAGCTTAATTGGTAAAGCGATCGAGCCCCGGTAAGGCGTATCGATGCCAGGTTCAAGTCCGGCTGGGTTGATTATTTTTTCAATGTTTTCAGTGTTTGTATTTGATTGAATAACATACTATTGTATGAGTGGAATGCCCCACTTTAAAAATCATGTAAAATAATTATGAGTTGATAGCAGCGCCATCTATTATTTCCGTTGTGACACTTGTAAAAGGGTCGGCGGGAAGGGTATCTAACTCTAGTAGTTAGCACCTAGATGTCGCTTACGGCTGCTATAAAGTCGATGTAAAAATAAATGCAAAAAGATGATTGAAGGCATTGAGAATTTCGTCAACTCAGTAACTGAACCCATAGCTTAATTGGTAAAGCGATCGAGCCCCGGTAAGGCGTATCGATGCCAGGTTCAAGTCCGGCTGGGTTGATTATTTTTTCAATGTTTTCAGTGTTTGTATTTGATTGAATAACATACTATTGTATGAGTGGAATGCCCCACTTTAAAAATCATGTAAAATAATTATGAGTTGATAGCAGCGCCATCTATTATTTCCGTTGTGACACTTGTAAAAGGGTCGGCGGGAAGGGTATCTAACTCTAGTAGTTAGCACCTAGATGTCGCTTACGGCTGCTATAAAGTCGATGTAAAAATAAATGCAAAAAGATGATTGAAGGCATTGAGAATTTCGTCAACTCAGTAACTGAACCCATAGCTTAATTGGTAAAGCGATCGAGCCCCGGTAAGGCGTATCGATGCCAGGTTCAAGTCCGGCTGGGTTGATTATTTTTTCAATGTTTTCAGTGTTTGTATTTGATTGAATAACATACTATTGTATGAGTGGAATGCCCCACTTTAAAAATCATGTAAAATAATTATGAGTTGATAGCAGCGCCATCTATTATTTCCGTTGTGACACTTGTAAAAGGGTCGGCGGGAAGGGTATCTAACTCTAGTAGTTAGCACCTAGATGTCGCTTACGGCTGCTATAAAGTCGATGTAAAAATAAATGCAAAAAGATGATTGAAGGCATTGAGAATTTCGTCAACTCAGTAACTGAACCCATAGCTTAATTGGTAAAGCGATCGAGCCCCGGTAAGGCGTATCGATGCCAGGTTCAAGTCCGGCTGGGTTGATTATTTTTTCAATGTTTCCAGTGTTTGTATTTGATTGAATAACATACTATTGTATGAGTGGAATGCCCCACTTTAAAAATCATGTAAAATAATTATGAGTTGATAGCAGCGCCATCTATTATTTCCGTTGTGACACTTGTAAAAGGGTCGGCGGGAAGGGTATCTAACTCTAGTAGTTAGCACCTAGATGTCGCTTACGGC
Organism: Pammene aurita; assembly: GCA_947086415.1. Taxonomy (NCBI): domain Eukaryota; kingdom Metazoa; phylum Arthropoda; class Insecta; order Lepidoptera; family Tortricidae; genus Pammene; species Pammene aurita. The sequence continues at coordinate 13,688,335 of OX352295.1, forward strand.
TGCTATAAAGTCGATGTAAAAATAAATGCAAAAAGATGATTGAAGGCATTGAGAATTTCGTCAACTCAGTAACTGAACCCATAGCTTAATTGGTAAAGCGATCGAGCCCCGGTAAGGCGTATCGATGCCAGGTTCAAGTCCGGCTGGGTTGATTATTTTTTCAATGTTTTCAGTGTTTGTATTTGATTGAATAACATACTATTGTATGAGTGGAATGCCCCACTTTAAAAATCATGTAAAATAATTATGAGTTGATAGCAGCGCCATCTATTATTTCCGTTGTGACACTTGTAAAAGGGTCGGCGGGAAGGGTATCTAACTCTAGTAGTTAGCACCTAGATGTCGCTTACGGCTGCTATAAAGTCGATGTAAAAATAAATGCAAAAAGATGATTGAAGGCATTGAGAATTTCGTCAACTCAGTAACTGAACCCATAGCTTAATTGGTAAAGCGATCGAGCCCCGGTAAGGCGTATCGATGCCAGGTTCAAGTCCGGCTGGGTTGATTATTTGTTCAATGTTTTCAGTGTTTGTATTTGATTGAATAACATACTATTGTATGAGTGGAATGCCCCACTTTAAAAATCATGTAAAATAATTATGAGGCAAAAAAGTGTTGATTGGAGATAATTTATCATCGCATTTCTCGAAGTCGGTGCTTGAAACTTGCGAAAAATATGACATCTTATTTGTGTGTTTGCCTCCAAAATCGACGCACGTTTTGCAGCCGTTGGATGTAGCGTTCTTTGCTCCTTTAAAACACTATTGGAGACAAATATTAACAGATTGGAAAAAGCAAAAGGGGCGTAAACACAAAATTCTAGTCAAAACCGAATTCCCGCAGCTTTTAAAGCAGCTCATGACCAAGTTGGCGGAAAATAATGTAGGAAACGCAAATTTAAAAGCTGGGTTTGAAAAATGTGGCCTCTATCCTGTAAATTCCCTGCGTCCTAAATCAAGGCTTCCCCAAACTGTTGTCAATGAATCAGATATCAGTACTACAACATCTGAAGTTGTAATTAATATGTTGCAGGAGCTTAGGGGAGTCCTCCTTCTGAAAGCTCAGCTCCTTCTGAAAATAAAAGACGAAAGAAGTGCGATGTCGCACCCGGGAAGAGCATCACAGTAAGCGATGTTACGCGTAAAGAACCCGTGTTAACGAAGAGGACAAAAAATAAGACGGACCATTTAACTTTAGAGGCTGCTTTGGATCCCAGTGACTCTGATGTGACTATTGTTATGAGTGAGATTGAAGAAGACAGGTGGTCATCCGATTCATCTAGAATTTTAAAAATTACGGAGGTACAACAGACAGCAGATGCATCAAACCCAGGACCATCTACATCGAAAGAAAACCAAAGTAAGAAAATTTCAAAAATTAAGAAAAAAGCTAACAAGTATCCAGTAAAGAAAAGACGTACCCTCTCACAAATTGAAGCAGAAATAGATCGAGACATATTGCAAGCATATTTTGAAGAATCTACGGTTAAGCAGCAAAAAAGAAAGAAGGATCACAGTGACTCTGATGTGACTATTGTTATGAGTGAAATTGAAGAAGACAGGTGGTCATCCGATTCAACTAGAATTATAAAAAATACGGAGGTACAACAGACAGCAGATGCATCAAACCCAGGACCATCTACATCGAAAGAAAACCAAAGTAAGAAAATTTCAAACATTAAGAAAAAAGCTAACAAGTATCCAGTAAAGAAAAGACGTACCCTCTCACAAATTGAAGCAGAAATAGATCGAGACATATTGCAAGCATATTTTGAAGAATCTACGCTTAAGCAGCAAAAAAGAAAGAAAACCGCTTATTTTTCACAAAGAAGGGATTCTAGTACAAGTGTATCAGATATTATGAGCATACATAGTGATTCAGATGTTTTTGACGCTTTAAGCGATATAACTAATGACCTAGATTTAGATGAAGCTCACGTGATAAGATCCCCGAAGATTATAGGCAAAGGAAAAGGTCGTGGTAAAAAAACCATCAGTAAAATAAACAACTCGGAAGCGAAAATAACTGATTCCGCTCCTTTAGAAAATGCAGAGTGTGGCCAAAACATTACCGTTGATGACACTGCCCCGCAAGTTATTGTCAACTCAGTGTCTCCTTCGAATACTGATGATGTACCCATGGAGATAGTGACCACTCCTGAAGCAACTGTACAGAATATAATTCATGAGGACGGCTGCACGTCTACTTTAATAAGTACAACACAGTACAGTTGTAAACCCACTGCCAAAGATACTGCAATGGATGAAGGTGTTGGTTTAAATTCCGCACTGGCAGAACCCGTTACGAATAAGCGACACAGCAGTTCGTCTGTAGAACAAAATTTAGAATGTTATCTATACTCCGTGAATGATAAAGTTCTCGTTCGCTATTATCAAAGAAAAAAATGGAAATATTTCATTGGTACTATTGAAGACATAGACCTAAACAAATATTCTATCAACTTCTTTCGCACTATAAAAAAACCCCTATTGAAGTTCATCACTCCGAAGAAAATTGATCGTGATGTTGTACCAGTCGATTCAATTGTAAAAAAAATATATCTTGATCAGGATGATCAACTACCAAACACATTTTTATTGTGTAATGACAGTGATGCCATTTATTTCTAATTTTTTTATATATAAGTAAGAGCTTATAATTCCTTTTAAAGGTAACTGAGTAGGTTTAATATTGATTTACAGGACATTTCATGTTGTTATTATTGTTGTGTTTGTAAGATGATTTATAACAATCACAAAAAGTGGTAGAGTACAATCTTAATTATAGTAAATTGATCCAAACTTGTAACGTCAAGACTGTTAATTGAGACTTTTAATACCCTTTAAAGGGGACGGAGTAGGCTCCATGTTAAATAAGAAGAAATTTTAAGTTGTTATTGTTGTTGTGCTTGTAAGGTGATTTAAAACAATTACAAAAAGAACTAGAGTTCAGTCATCTTAGCTATAGTAAATTGATTTAAGCTTATGACGTCAAGACTGATAATTGAGACTTTTAATACCCTTTAAAGGGGACGGAGTAGGCTCCATGTTAAATAAGAAGAAATTTTAAGTTGTTATTGTTGTTGTGCTTGTAAGGTGATTTAAAACAATTACAAAAAGAACTAGAGTTCAGTCATCTTAGCTATAGTAAATTGATTTAAGCTTATTACGCCAAGACTGTTAATTGAGACTTTTAATACCCTTTAAAGGGGACGGAGTAGGCTCCATGTTAATTAAATAAGAAGAAATTTTAAGTTGTTATTCTTGTTGTGTTTGTAAGGTGATTTAAAACAATTATAAAAAGAACTAGAGTTCAGTGATCTTAGCTATAGTAAATTGATTTAAACTTATGATGTCAAGACTGTTATAATCGGCTTGGCGAACCTTGATCCCTATGACAGCTGTCAGTTCAATACATTATCTGTCAATAATGTCGCTTTTTGACAGATAATGTATTGAACTAACAGCTGTCATAGGGATCAAGGTTCGCCGAGCCGGTTATAGTTGAAACTTTTGATTATATTCAGAGTTAATTACGATATAAGCCGTTTCATAGTTCCTAATAGTTAAGTGGTTTTAACTATTATTTTAGAAGTTTTTTTTTTGTGACTTTTTAATATTTGTCAATTACTTATGGTTATTGTTTATTTTGATAAACGTGTTTTTAGTTATTATTTTGCAATTATTTTGTTACGAAAGTAATTGAATAAAATTTGATTCTGGAGTAAAAAGTTTGTGATTTTTTTTTGTCTCACCTTTTTATGTATTTATGGTCACACTGCTTTTAATACCTTAAGGAGTTCATCCTTTAGTGTCTTAAATAGCGCCTGTAAGGTTTTAAACCCCACAAGCTTCAAAATTTACTTAAAACCAATACACAACCTGTCGATTTCCATAAAGCCCCAACCACGAGGTTATTTGGGACACCTCTTTAAAAAATCATAACTCGGTCTGTGCCAACAAATCAGACATGTGTTGTATATAAAAGGATGCAACAGTGTGCGTTTTATCCACTAAAAATATAACAAGTACCATAAAGATATAAAATAGGGGAGTTATTAATGTTTTTGTTCAAAAATCGTACCAAATAGCACCCTTTTACGGTAGGTAAATGAAAAAACACGATTAGGCAAAAAAAAATCTTAGCATGTCAGTAATAAGGCACGCCCGCAGCGAGCAACGCGGATATTCCCCTTCTCACTCTCTCGGGGATTCCCAGTATCGCACAAAGGCGCCGACGCCGGCGGCTACCCCTCCAGTTGACCCGTGACAGTCGCAAGCGCATACGCGGAGTTCGCAAATCACCGTAAAATGGATCGACATAACGAATATTCGAATAAAGAGTACGTCGCGATGGTGTAGCAGCTATACCAACGCGACGTACTGTTGACATTGTACATTCTACACTGTAGCTGTAGGTACGCCAGGGCTAATTATAATTCCCACGCCGCCCGACGACTTTACGCGGAGCCAGACCATTTTGAGTCCCTGCGTCTTCGGGAATTTTTAAACCCCCAAATTCCACACGCACGAACAATTGACAACATTTCATTTTTTCAAAGTGCCTAAAACTGACTGACCATTTGTAGACTGAGGCTTGCTGAGTTAATGTAAAAATAAATAGAATTTTTACATTCGCTTCTTTTCGAGAAAATTCAAAATAACTTGTTAAAACCGATTTAAAGGCAGAATAGAAATATTTCATTTGCCTATTATTTGGCCGTCACAGGAAAAGTAACTGTCGATGTCATTGACAATCAAAGACATTGACATTGACATTTGATAGCTTACTTTCTATTTACTTTCAAATGAAACGTTTGATTTGGTTAATCTCTTAAGCTACATAGTTATATGTGGAATTTTTGGGGGAGGGCGCCACTGCGCGCAGTCGTGCATCGGCTCCGCGTATATGTTTTGTTTATTATTAGTTTCTCGCCACGTTGCCTTATAAAATGTTTTAAATTGTGTCACTAATAAACTTTTCATTACGTGAGATTGAAGTGCGCGCTAAAATGTGAAGATTTTTAAGGAAAAACTAAAAATTGCTGATGCGTGTTTGACTACAATTTTGACATTAATTATGTGAACATGAAACTGTGAGTGAAGTGTGTGCGTTATAAATAGATTATACAAGACGCAAGTGATAATAAAAAGTGCAATTTAACATTCATAATATTAAGTTGTTTATTTATAACCTAAAAAAATTCGCGTAATATCGTGTCATTCTTGTGCGCTATCCATCAATAGCAAATCTCTAGCGACATCTTGTGTGGAGTAGCGGAACCTATGTGATTATTGACTGATAACTGTTAATCTCGCCTTCGAATTCAGACCGTGCAGGGGGAACTGACGTGTTTGCAACCCACTCCGCTAGATGGCGTCAAAATTAATCTAAACCTTGGTTACTTGTATCGTTTGCGCCTTTTTATTTCAATATTAAAAATGTCGAATCGATCATCGCTGAAATGCGCAGGCTGCGGGGACCCTGTATTAAATAAAATCTTCATGACATGTTCAATTTGCAACGCAGTCTATACCCTTGAATGCCTTAATATGAGCGTACAAAGATATAACTCATTCTACGGGCCTGATAAAAAGCGCAGGGATAGCTGGAAATGCCCCGAATGTGTAAACAATACCCCGGTCCGGCCTATACATGCACCTATAATAAACGAGGACATGGCCCGAAATGTTACTGAGCGAAAAAAGATCTGAATAAGAGTCGGGACAGTGAAAAAGTAGGTGATGTTAGCATTACGCTACCAGAAGACTCTGCAATTGATTTGAAGCAGTTTATGGAGGAATTGCGAGCATCACGTTCGGAAATGTCGAATCTTCGTTTAACTATCTCTGAGTTGAATGCTACAATTGCGTCTCAAAACGAACGCATTTCGTCACTCGAAAGTCGGGTTGTGCTTCTTGAAGGTCAGAATGCTGGACCCCAAGGCAGCGAAATCTCCAAATTAGAAGAGACAATTTCAAGTCTGAGGGCAGAAATTGAGGACCGTAACCAGGAAATGCTCGGAAACGACATAGAGATCGCGTGCCTACCTGAGGCTTGCAATGAAAACCCTACCCATGTTGTCCTTACCATCGCGAAGAAATTAGGAGTGAAACTGGACGAACGCGACGTGGTAGAAGCGGAACGCGTGGGGGCGCCACGTGCACCTGGTGCGGCCAACGGTGGTGGAACGTCTCGCCCACGACCCCTAGTAGTGCGACTTACGCGCCGGGTGCAGCGGGATGCTTTGCTCAAAGCCGCGCGAGTGCGCCGCCGCCTCTCCACGGATGGTATGGACCTGCCGGGTGGCTCTTCTTCTAAGCTTTTTTACGTAAACGAGCGCCTTACTCGGCACAATAGGCAGCTGCATCAGCGTGCGCGTGAGACCGCAAGAAAGTTAAACTGGAAGTATGTGTGGACTCGCGAGGGAAAGATTTTTGTCCGCGAGGATAATGGTAAACCGCGTCATAGAATTCGATATGATACTGACATTCTGACAATTTTTGGTTAGTAACACTTCTTAGTCATATTTTTAGTTGTAAACTTAATTATGTTAAAATTTTAATTTTTAAAAATAGGCACCTGTTTTCGAGTTACTCAATGTGTTCAAAGAAAAGAAAATGTATCCCACTAAATAAGTTTTTTCTGAACAGTCATCATTTAAGTGTACTTAAAAAACGGCTAATAAATTTAAAATATGTTCAAATATCATTTTCATTTGTTTTACAGTTTATTATAAAGAATAAAAGTATTATTATTGGTTTGTTAAACCCTGGCTCTCTTGGGACACACCATGAGGAGTTTATTGTGGCTCTTGAACGACACTCCGTTGATATATTGGCGATCAATGAGACTTGGCTACGGGTTGGTGAAGAGGCCCGCGCCCCGGCACCTGCGGGCTACCGTCTGCGACACGTGCCGCGTCCCACCGAGGTCTGCTCGCGCGGTGGTGGTGTTGGGTTTTACATTCGGAAAGGTATCTATGTGCGTAAACTCGACCATCCCCATACACCTTCAGTGGAACAAATGTGGTTAAGTATTAAACTTAATGGACTTCGTTTTGCGATAGGTACTGCGTACCGGCCACCCTGGCTTAATGTAAACACTTTCTTTGACGCCCTTACCGAGTCTGTTGGTTTATTCTCTGAGTTTGATCACATACCCAACTAGCAAAATTTCGTCATATAATGGTTGCGGCAACGTTTCTGCGGTATCCTTTTAGCTCTTACTATTAGTCATCATTACGAAATCATTACGTTTATATGACGCGATTTGGGCCCATTTTATTCAGCATTTCAGTCATATAAAAGTTGTTTAACTGCAACCACCGCCACTTATAGATCTTATAATAACCACCGACGTGACTATCTTGTGACAATTTAGCTGTATATTAGCAAATTACATGACTTAAATATGACTGAACTGATCTGTAACTTCCATTTATATGACATATTTGTGGAGTAATCGCATCCTAGGCTACTAAACAATAGAATATAATTCGATACTACACGCGCGAGTTGAGTGTTTGTTAATTAAAAAAAGAATTCGTCTTAAGTCTTCATGCATTGGATGACGGTAAGTATTTTCTTTAGTCAGCCATGATGTTACATGTTTTTATTAAGAATGCTCATAACGTCGGCGTATGGTAGAAATGTATTGCGAAGGTAAGTTTATTGATGAAGTAAACTATGTTTAATAGTAAATATTTAATGCCCCACTGTAATTCTTAGTTAATTAAATATAAATTTAATTAATATTGATGGTTTTCTTGAACGCCGCGGTTATACGGCATTTAATCAGTTATAAGCTATATAATCGCATCTTATATAGCAAGTTTAGCGGTCCAAGCGCCATTATACATATTTTGTCGGACATATTTTAGGGTTCGTTAGAGTTTCTGAAAAAACCTTTTTAACTGATTTTTGTATTTTATTTCTAGAGACAAGTAGCACCGTGAAATATGTTCATTGTAGCTGATGTGGACTGTTTTTTAAGAAAAGAAGATCAATTGTGGAGTGATACTGATGTACAGTGGCCTTGGAGCGAGACTCATTTCATTTTGTCTTCGATGTGTATTGGATGCGGATGCGGATACTCAACGTCCCCGTTGACAATTGATCCCACACATTTTATTATATCGGACAAGAATATAAAAAATCTACACGATACCATTTTTTTCTGGTGCCCAAACTGTTCAGAGTACGCTATATATGATCACTATCCATTAGAGGAATGTGAGTTTTGTGTGAATACTGACAATACTGACAACACGGAGAATCAAGTCAACACAGTTCTTACTTTAAAAATAAATATTTCAGAAATCTTTTGTTTCGGTCTTTACGTAAGTTTATTTATAATCAGTCCGTAACACAACAAGAAAAACTTCAAAAAATATTTAAATGAATCCGAAAACGGAGTATAACCTGCGGGTATTTTGAAATACGACGCCGTACAATTTTGCCGAAAAGGTTTACCGGCGGTCAATGCCACTGCGTGTGCGATAGAGATAGGTACTGCTGTGCAATTGTAATGTAGGTACTGCCTCTCACTCTCACCTGAGTACGCCGCGCCGCCGCCGCCTCGCTCGTCTCAGTGTTGGTCAGTGCTGTGTGGTGCAGTGTAGAGTAACGTGGTTTTGTTTATAAATAGTGTTTAGGCATAGACGAGTGAGCAGGTATGTTGAACGGCTGTTGTTGTTATTTGTAAAATTTGCTATTAAAGTAAGCCACACTTTTTATAAATAATCGCATTATTAATCTTTTAGTGGTTATAAAAACATTACATTTTATACCCGTGTTTGCGGTCGCGCAAGTAAAATGCATTCGGTCCAGTCCATCGTTGATATTGTAAAATGTGTAATAAATGAATAGAGCAAACAATTTTATTGCGGTTCGAAAAAAAATGGAAAAGATGGTCAAAAGTTCATTGATCTGGCATACATTTCCATATTAGGGGAATTTACACAATAGGGAATATGCATAATCATTTGTTAAAATACCGTTTGTTGAAGGGGTAAAAATACCGTAAAAGTTATAACAAAAAGTGAAATTAAAATTAAAATCGGCTAAGAAACAGTGAAGATATAAGCATTCAAAGATTTGTTTCTACTTATCTCCTTCTAGCAAAACAGAATTTAATATGGAATTTAATGGCCGTCGTGGGCTCTGACGTCACAGTCCATATCGGATCTCTCTGTCTAATTAGTAGTTTAAAATGCAAATATGGTTATTTTTATAGTTATTTGAAAAACACTTTTTGCCCTCTGTTTGTTATGTTCATTAGCTTTTATTAAATTATAGAGAAATGATTATACATATTTTCTATTGTTTATTTAGACTTAGGGTTTTCTAATATTTATAAACAGTATTAAAATAAAGTAACACTACTCGCTCCATTAAATGAGAATATCTATTAACACCCGTAATGTATTAGTATATACTACATAGGTATATAACTATACGTAAACATCATATCATAGAATGTATAGGTACTTATGTTTCAGACATGCCGTACAAGATAGTGCTCACGAAAGAAAAGGGAAAATCAGTGCTCACCAGTATTCCAGATTCGTGGGAAAATGATGGCATTCTCTCATGGCCTACAAAAAATATAAACGAAAAACTAAAATGTCAAGCCAAACCCGAAAATGACTGGGATATACTACGCTGTACATTAAAAAGACAAGATATTTCGACATTCGAAGAAGCAGAAGCTGAAATTAATAGAATGTGTGAATATTCTGACACAGATACTATGGACACAGCGGATGAGATGCCAGTTAAAAGAATGTTAAAGAAAAGAAAAATAGTGCAACCTAATAAACCAGACTTCAATGATGTAGCAAAAACAAGTATAAAGGTAAGTTCTGTTTATTAATTAATAAAAGAATTTTAAAGAAAAGAAAAATAGTGCAACCTAATAAACCAGACTTCAATGATGTAGCAAAAACAAGTATAAAGGTAAGTTCTGTTTATTAATTAATTAAGATTAAGTTTATCGTTTGTCGAATACCTCGGGCGGGAACCGTAGTGTTTTTTTTCTGGATAAAAGGTACCTTGCATCCTTTTCTAGATCTCTGATAATATGTTGGTACATACAAAATCTCACGATGAATGGTTAAGTAAAAGTCGTGAAGGCTTAGCAAACTAATTCACTTTCGCATTTGTAAAATATTTATTTATTTATTTATTTTTATTTCTTTATTAAAACTTATTCTTATCATATTATATCTTGCATTCTTGCACAAAAGAAAACTTATAAAAAAAACGTAAATCAAATGCGATAGGGCATTCTACACCTGTAATATTAGTAAGGATATAGGGCCTATATTGGCTTATATTCAAGTTACCTATTATTACATGCTTTTTAATTTCGGCCTAACTTAGTTAACTTGCCGAGTTTGGGCTCTTTATGTATAAAAAACCGAAGAATGAAGTTTTTGTCTGAAACTTATTTTCTTTTATCTACTTACTTAATTATCTGAATGTTCTTAAGGCTATATTTTTTTCAGAATCTCCAGAATAACCTATCAACGACTTCTTCAGCGATTGCAACAGCTTTGCCATTGGATATATCGCATGAAGTTTTAAATGAAATCCAGTTAAATGAAGTGTTTTTACAGACGAACAATTTTGATAGTAGCCGAAGAAACTTTTCAGATATTCAGGCAGATATCCAACCCGATATCCAGCCAGATACCCATCCAGATATTCAGCCGCATATCCATCCAGATATCCAACCACATATCGAGCTAGATAATCAGCCCGAACAGAACCCAACAATTATCTCATCAGATGATATTTTAGTTATTCTTCAGTCAGTGATGGAGAACCAACGGGTTCTAAATGAGAACCAGGAGAAAATGACTTCCGAATTGGTTAAATTAAATGTACGGTTCGAAGAATTTATCAAAGGTTTTTTGTCGACTCAAAGTAATACAAACGTTGAAAAATCAAATTTTGTAGCTATTGCGAAGGCAGACGATTTAGAAGAGCTCGAAAACAATTTAAGAGACAAAGACTACAGAGCCAAACTTGACAAAACATTTTCTGTGGTTTGTAAATCAAACGGAAAGGGGTTAAATGCGGCATACAAGCTGGTCGACCATATTTTTGAGAGAGATTTTATGAAACAGTGTTCATGGGCTGGAGGATCACGTGGTGAAGGGAAAAAAATATGTTTTAAATCGTTTAAACGAACCATAGATTGGTTTTTTAACACAGTGAAAGCCACTGATAACTCTTTTAGACTGGAAGAATGTGAAGATTTCTTTAAAAATATTTTGAGGAACTCTAAAAAAAGAAGTCAAATTACAGACATGCGACAATCTGCAAGCAAAAGGAGGCCTAAAAAGGTAAAAAAAACTACAATGAATAATAAGCATAATGAGCCAGGAAAAAACGATGAATACGCTGCATGTGAATCTATGGATACTGATAGCGACGAAAAAGAAAATGTTGGGTTAGAGACATCTGTTTAATGTTATGCGAGTTCGTATATGCGATTTTAGTTTTTTTACTTTGCTTTTTAGAACTTTATTTTTCTGTTGATTAGTTTCTAACGCTATTTGAACGATTTAAATTTTATAACATGTTTTATAACTTGTTTGTTAATCTTCAACTTTTTTTTTATATAAAAATCGAAATATTTATTTGATAGTTTGCTGATTAGGCGTTGTCCATAACAATGATAGAGACGTAAAGTTATTGAGACTTCCAGTCTTTGATACTGTATAAGTCCCTGGTACCATCTCCAACACTATTAAGTATCCATTCGTGTAAGGTATGCGCAGTGTAATAAGCAGAAGCCAGTATTGAAACTATTGAAAGTCGATGAATGATTAAGTCCCTATTCCGGCCTATGGTAATAAAGGTCACATATATATGGTCACTTAACTGTGTTGGCATTTGGACTGTTTAATGTGTTATTCAAACTAAAGTATTTTTTGGGTTTTTCGAATAGCCATCCTAAAGGGGATGAGTGCAATGACTAGCAAGATGATTACGTAACTTTTTCATACGCCAAGGACTCCCTTACCGAACGAAAAAGTCTTATAACAATTATTAATTAAATTAATAATTTACATAGTTATTTGGCAGTTTAAAGCATTGATAATGAAGACTCCCTTAGTAGAAAAGTTACATAATCAACCTGTCGATTACTTAAATTTTAAGTTCAGATTTTTTTTACTTAAAATATTAATACTGCTAGATTTGACTAGTAAATTGATTCCTTGTTATTGTTACAATTAAGACAGCAATTAAAGATACCTCAAGTTGAGACTGATTTAGAAAATAAAACAATTATTTTTCATTACCTATTTTTATTATTTCTTAGTACACAACGTAGTTCTAGCTAAAGTGTATGCAATAAAGGCGCGAAAAACATATTACTTTGGTAATCTATACATACTAGCTTGGCTTTAATATCTTCGATCTTAAAAACACCTTCGTGTGAAACGATGTTAGTTTTTGAGCATTTGTATATGTTAATTAAAGAAGATTTTATGGGGATTTCAAAAACGTCTTCTACACCTTGAATGCTGTTTCCTCGCAAACATAAATGGTCTTGGTCGTTACTAAATATAGTTGTTATTTCAACAATATTATTTTTAGAATCCAGGAACCATTTATTTTGCGGTTGCGGTGATAGGATATAACCTTCAAGATGTAGTGTCGTAACACCCCTACTGGTGTTTAAGAAAGGATATTTTATTTGCCGTTTATTTTTCAATGCTTCTAATTCAATATTACTCCTTTCATATAAACGTTTAGCATCCTGCGCAAGAGGTTTGTTGCCGTTTCTTACAAATTTTTTTAAAAATTGCAATTTATTTTCGAATGGGTAAGCATTGAAACTTTGAAGTATTCCAAAGCGTCTGACTTCTTCAAAAACATGAGATAGATTATGAATATTACTAGTCGTATATTGTTCCCCATAGATATCTCTGAAATGTTCAGTGAAATAATTCATGAGACTTTCACCGAGACTGAGAAAATGAAAATATTTTTCATTAGAACAAATAGTTATTGCACAAAAAAATGTCAGAAAATGCTCATAAGCTTCAACGCACAACGCCTGCTAGAATGACGAAACGTATATAGTATAAGAAACTACGAAATTCAGTTGCTTTCCAGTAAGATATAACATCCAAACCTCTTACAGACCGGTGTATTTCTTTTGGAAGTTTGCAATTCAATAAGAAAGATGAAACATTTTGAATTTCCCGTGCATTCCATTTTGTGACAAAAGTGCCAAAATTACCATCCCTCCATCCAAGTAATAGTCTTTTCATTACTCCTAAATCAATTAGATGTAACGAATCACTGACAGGGAAAGTATTTACGATGTCTATAGACAACTTAAGAAGTGGTGAGTCAATCTTGTGGTGGTGGCCATATTTTTTTGCACGAAAATCCTCGTCGTTCCTTCTCGCACAATAATACGTAGGAAATGTTACGGTATGGGATATGTGTGAATATTCTCCCACAACCGTGCATTTTAGGCATCCGTGTTTTCCGTTGAAGTTGCATACTCCTGAAAAGTAAGTTTCTATTTAAAAAAGACATCATATGTACCAGTGGTGTGGCGCCAAACAAAAGCTGGCTCGGCGTAGTTTTTGCTTATTTTTCTGCAGTAGAACGGTGACACGGAAGTGGGCGCACCGGTGAGAATAGAGTTCTATGGAGACGCTACGCCACTGATCACTGATCCATACATACATCAAAACAAGGTTGAAGATTTGATGTTTTGAGATTCAATGTTTTGAGTAAGAGTGTAAAATAATTCTGTCGAGCTACATCGGGCTTTCGTCCCATAGTGCTGCGTCATGGTTACAATTTGTGGTTATATTAAAATTACACTTTGTACATTATGAAAACAAAAAAAGAACCGACTTCAAAATAAACTAAAAAGCCAAAAATTATCCTTAATGAACGGTACGAATCACATTTGAATCACCTTTTGAAGTCGGTGCCAAACCATTCATTTATCTGTTAACACAGATGGCACGCAAGAACCGCGGCGATAGCCTTTAGTTATTACCTATTTATTTGGTTACAGAAATTCGTATTTTTGTTGAATAAAGAACTTTACTTCAGGTTTGGCACCGACTTCAAAAGGTGATTCAAATGTGATCCGTACCGTACATTAAGGATTATTTTTGGCTTTTTAGTTTATTTTGAAGTCGGTTATTTTTTTATTTCAAAAATTTTATTATAATAAATAAATAAACATATAACCTCCTCCATTTTTTGGACGTCGGTTAAATACTCGTAATAGCCTACCTTTTATTAAAGCCCTCGCTAGTGAATCACAAATAAATGCTCTTGTTTCAACGCCAATCAGTAGTTGAGATCCATTTTGTGTATTTACTAATATTCCATTCTCTAATTGCTGCATTTCAGACACAAAGGGACCTAAAAATGCATCCAAGTCTGAAGGTTTATTAGACGCAGCATAAATTCCAATGACCACAGGTGAAATATGTGGTAATTCAAAAATATTGAATAATATCGGCCAAAATTGTTGTTTTGAACTCTTGTATATTGGAAGTCCGTCAATATTTACATTAAGAAAAATGTTCAGTGGCACATCTGGAACATTTTCTAAAATCGTTCTTAGCGGCTCTATGAGGCCATTGTGCCAGTAGTGTCCAGTATCCATTGGAATTATATTCATTTCTTTATCGTTGGTACGCAACAACGATCTGGGATCCGAAGGTAAAACGTATGGTATTCTTTTATTTAATATTCGACACAGTCCTTTCAACGCTATTTGTGGAATATTAAACTCTAATGCCCATTGTGTAATATTATTACGTAGCTCGTAATCTCTGTCAATATTGTGGATATTTATCCCCAAATCATCCAAATCTTCGGATCCACTGCTCTCATCAGCATTGAATTGGAGTTCCATTCCCTGTACGGAGCTATCTTCTACAACGCCACCAACATCAACGTGCATGTTGTCCGACTCTGCAGTACTAGTTTTTTTTTCGGTCACATTTGTTATTTCTACGGAACCACTTGAAAAATTAGCACTTGTCACTTCACTTCGGTTTACCGAAATTCCTTGCGTAAGAGTAGTTTTTAAATTGGTGATAATAGATTGCCGCTTCTTTTTCATTTTCCTCTTGTATCCACCGGTCTTTTTCATGTTTTTCCATTTAATCCAGTCCATTTTCATATACTAAATGTTTATATCCAAACAACGTGTCGGATGTCTTTAAATGATGTTTAAGAGCTATAACAGTCATAAAAAGGTAGCATTTATACTAAATAGTGGTATAATAGCAAAGTTGTATCATTTACTCGACTACGTTTAATTCTGCTCCAATAAAGGCATATAAAATGTCATTACTCGACCAAATAGTCGCATGAGCATCAGGTAGAGGTAAGTTATTCAGCAATATCTAAATCGCTGAATAAGATACTCATATATAACATGTTCTATAATTCGCGTTTATATGACAGCATGTAACATATATAGCTATTGTGCTGTATAAGTTACATGATGTCATATAATAGCAAACTACATTGCTTTTACTCGACTGCACTTGACATGTCGTAAGTCAGATATATAAGTCACTGTTACTCGACTAAATAGTCATATAAGCCACGTAAAAAAGTGACTTATCCAGCATTTCTTATGTGACTTATTAGTCATATAATCAAGTCGAGTAAACGTTTACTCGACTTGCTTACATGACTGATATGCTGAGTAACTAAAAAGCTGCATAAGCCGGCTTTATACGACATGTGCTGTATAATTCACGTCTACATGACTTTTATATGATTTATTAGCTGAATAAGCTAAATCTTATATGACTACTTTGCTAGTTGGGTAGTTTTGATGGGCGATTTCAATATCGATGTACTTTCACCTAATGACACAAATGTTAAGAAGCTGTCAGAATATCTACATTGTCTGAATTTAATCCAATATGTCACAGGTCCTACTTATTTTACTGATCACTCAGAGACACTTATAGACGTTATTTGCAGCAATCACAAACTATCTCATGTGTGTGTTGATCACGTACCGGATCTTAGCAGTCACGCGTTCATCACATGCACCTTACAGATCAAAAAACCAAAGCCATGTCCCACTTGGATTTCTTTCAGGCCACTTAAACATATCCCAGTCTCTGATTTTAATTCGTACGTTGAGTCAATTAATTGGGAACGACTTTTGGGTGGAAATGTTAACGAATCGCTGGAATCTTTTACTACGTACCTTATACACATTTTTGATTTGTTCGCTCCAGTTAAAAAAACTTATATAAAATATATAAGTTATCCGTGGGTGACATCAACAGTTAAAGACATGATAAAACTTAGAGATCAAGCATATATTAGAAGTCGCGCTACTGGACTGCAATCCCATAAGTCATATTACAAGGAATTAAAAAGTATTGTTAATCAAGCTATGTTTACTGAGAAACAAGCATATTTCAACAGCAACATTAATGTACACTGTAAAGACTCTCGTAAATTATGGAAGAATTTAAAACATAACGTTGTTGATTTCAATAATAAAGACTCCATCCTCCCATGTCACTTCAATGATCCCAATTTAATCAATTTACATTTTCTTAATACTCCTAACACAAGTGTTAAAATTTCAGACCTCACTTTCTTTGAATATAACCGTTTTAACTCTGCTACATATAGTTTCAAACCAGTTGATGAAAACACAGTATCAAAAATCATTATGAAAATCTCATCTAACTCTCAGGGGTCTGACGGTATTACGCGCGATATGATTCTTTTGACACTTCCACGTACTTTAGGGCTTATCACAGCTATTATTAACCAATCCATTCAGTCAGGTGTATTTCCAGATGCCTGGAAAGAAGCTCTCATAAAACCTTTCCCCAAAAAGAACGATCCTGTCGATTACAAAGACCTTCGACCTATCAGCATCTTACCTTTTCTGTCGAAAGTGATCGAAAAAGTAGTAAGCCAGCAACTAATCGAGTTCATTGAAGCTAATTCTATATTGCCATCTAAGCAATCCGGTTTTCGAACTGGGCGTAGCACGTCCACTGCCCTCTTGGACGTTGTTGACGACATTTTCACTGGGGTCGATGTAGGGGATGGATCGATTATGGTTTTGCTTGACTTTTCCCGTGCATTTGACACTATTGATCATAATTTACTTATCTCCAAGCTTGCCTATTACGGACTTAATAACAATGCTCTAAGATGGTTTTCCAGCTATTTAAGCTGTCGCAGTCAAAGAGTGAAATTGACTATTCAAACTGGTGACTGACAGTTCTCTGATGCTTCTATGGTCTCCCGTGGCGTGCCACAAGGTTCAATTTTAGGCCCAATTCTGTTCATTATCTATACCGCAGATATAGTGCATGCTATTCAAAAATGTTCTTATCACATTTATGCCGACGATATCCAAATTTACTTATCTTGTAAGCGAAATGAAATTTCATGTACAATAGAAAAAATCAACGATGATCTAACACGAATAGTCCAGTGGTCAAATAAAAACAGTCTTGTCTTAAACCCAGATAAGTCAAAATTCATTATTTTTGGTACTGATGAACAAAGGTGTACGATTTCCAACCACAACCCGTTGATTAAAATCGGAGATGATTGTATTGAACAGGTGACGGAAGTTAGGAACCTGGGTGTGCTTATGGACGGTAAACTTAAATTCCATAACCATGTGATTGAAACTTCTAGAGTATGTTTTTATAGACTCAAGATATTATATAGAATTCGTAGATATTTAAGTACTGACGTTAGAATATCTCTATGTGAATCGTTAATATTGTCAAAACTGAACTATGCAGATACTGTTATGGGTGGTTGTCTATTGTCACGAACCAAAAAGCTGATACAGCGAGTGCAGAACGCGTGTGCTCGTTTTTGTTTCCATATTCCACCTCGAGCCTATGTTACACCTTACCTCAATAATAGCGGGTTAATGAATATGGAGTCAAGACGCGCACTACACTTTGCCTGTATGCTTTTTGGCATTGTGAAAACGATGACGCCTCAGTACCTATATGAAAAGTTACGTTTTTCACAACGTCATATTAGGGGAGCAACTCGTCTACTATGTCCTCGGCACAACAGTCACGGCACCGCGGCATTTCGTGGCAGTTTTAAATACTCTGCTACGAAATGTTGGAACAATATACCACTACCTATAAGGAACTCTGTTTCAGTTAATTCTTTTAAAGTTAAGTTCAAAAAACACATTTTAAATATACAGAAAACTTTAAATATATGTTATGTATAGTGCCAATATCCTCCAGAATCTTATTTGTACTCCTCTCATTTTTGTCACAATTTTGTCTTATTTAGTCTTTATTGTTGGGTATGACTGTTCAGTAACTGCTCATTAAAATCAATAGTTAGGTGCGATTTAAAAATGTTTATAATTTTAGATTTATATTTATGTAAATTATTAGATTATTTCTGTTTAAATTAATTTTTATTTGCATGTAGTTGCGCTCTCTCGGAAGGGTTTCCACGGAAGACCAGCGTCGTGGACCTGAAAAGGTACCTTGACATTTAAGCTGAGTGGAAACCATTTCAGTGACGCTTAACAATAATAAACTGACTGTTTTTTTCTTAAACTAATAATATGCTTAAAACTATGTTTAAATAGTAGTTAAGTGTTTCTGAATAAAGTTTCTTCTATTCTATTCTATATGACGAAAGTTACCGATGGCTATACGGTGGCAGATTCTCGCAATCTGCCACGAGTAGATAACCTTATGCTCATGCAATTCATGTGTAACAGCGACGGTTTCAATTCATCCGCGGTCCGTGGAACAAAAACCCTCCTCTCTTCTAGAGACGCTTACGTCGAAACTGCTATTGGTTACGCTGAAGTGAGGAGGGAGGGTAGCATATGTTTCGTGAGATGTAGGGTCACGCCTGAACATAATGTTAAATCGAAATTGTACGCAGTGCTTGCACGCATCGACGAAGCTGAAGATACCATTTTAGATGTTATATGTGAAAATTGTGCTGCTCGTGCAGGAGGATGCAAATACTCTGTTTGTTTTGTGATGTGGCTGATCAAGCGGACCGAAGAACCGCCAGTAACATCGGTACAATGTTACTGGAATAGGCCCAAATTGAGTGAGGCTGTTTCCAGAGACAAATTTGTCTTAGCTGAAGACATGGGAAAGCGACCCCTGTTGCCATTTCCCTCAAATATCCCTGATTTGTCAGCATTCTTGGGTGAATGCAAAAAAAGGGAGTTAAATAATTCACTGATTGTTTATTATAACAGTGAAAAACTAACAATGGACAAGTATAGTTTATTTGATATTATGTTTGATTTTTACAGCTGTACCAGAAATAATATATCAATGGATAATTTGAAAAGGTTTGCAGAGCAAAAACTGACTGTGGATGTGAAGAATGAAATCGAGAAGCAAACTCGTGACCAAGCTCATAACAAGCTGTGGCATACACTGCGTCAGGGAAGAATTACAGCTTCCAAAATTTTTGAAGCGACAAGGTGTAACACTGATGGCGTTTTGGTCCGAAGTATTATTGGTGGGTACAAAGTGCCAGAGACAAAGGCCATTAAACGGGGGAAACTTTTGGAAGACCAGGTCTTAAAACAATTAGAAAAAGATATGAATGTTTGTATTCAAAAATGTGGTTTCATATTAATATCGCCATTTATTGGTGCCTCGCCAGATGGTTTGTGTGAAGACTTTAATGTTGAAATTAAGTGTCCTTGTACAGCTAAGGCTATTAATAATTATCTGAAAAACAACCAAATTACACACAAATTTAAAGCCCAAACACAAATTCAGATGCATGCAGCGGGGAAGAAAAAAGGATTATTTTGTGTAGCTGACCCAATGTTTGAGAATAATAAAGTCTACTATACACATTGGTTGTATTATGACAAATTGTATGTTGATACTTTGTTAAAAAATGCAGAACAGTTTTGGAAAACATTTATATTTGGCAAAATGTTACAACAATTTTTTCAGCAGTTGATCAACCTGGAGTATCTGGACTCTAAAAAATAAGTTCTTGTTCATAATATTAATAGTAGCCCTTATATATCCCTTAGAAGTACCTATACCTACATGTAAATCTGGGTTATTCCCACTAGTTACCACCAAGTTTTTACCAGTGGTAACTACTGGGAAATTTTTTTCCCTAAAATATTGTGATGGTTCAAAATTAACAAATAACAGTATAAATATAACGTGTTACTAGTATAACTAATAATTATGTCAGTTTGTATTATTCAGTAAACTTATTTAAAAATGATTTAAAAAAAATATCTTAGTAGTTACCACCAAACCTAGGGGTGTTTTTCCCAGTAGTTACCAGTGGTAAAAGGTGGGGAAAAAATTCCCAGTAGTTCCCATTGGTAAAAACTTGGTCGTAACTAAATAGTGGGAATAACCTGTAAATTTATGTTGTGTTCTAATTAGTTTACTTATTTACTTAGTAGTCTACATTTCTTGTTTGTTTGCATCACCTAATACTCGATTCTCTTAGTCGTGTCTTTTGAGGTGTGCAATAAAGAGTAATGTGTACTTAATTATAATTTATAACTACTAAAATAAAAAACGAAAAATATCGTTCTCGTTCGTTATGGCTCGTTTATTTATAATAAATAAACGGGCCATAACATGACCAAATAATGTTTGTATCATTTCAAGCCAATTACCATATCTATAATATATCCTAGGATAAAATAGTTATTTGTTATACAAGGGGGCAAAGTTCTATTTTAACCGCGAGAGAGAAAACACGGGCTAGTGAATGGATTCTAGGTTGCAAAGCGAGTGGTTCGAGAATAGAATCCTGAGCGTGGCGAGTGTTGCAACTCACGAGACTTAAAATACAACTTTTCCACCATGTATATAACACATAATTTTTCACCTCACTAATGCGAGGAAAATGCTACACACCCCGCGCGGGGGTGAGCTGCCGGCGCCCCGCGTTCCGCGATGTAAGCGGGATAACGCTATGCACACTAAATAGCGTTGTCCCGCTCACAATTCTTTGCACTCTAGAGAATAAAATGCAGTTGTGCTATTCGTTTTTAAAGAATAAAAAAAGGCTTCCCGAGCTAGTGAGGTGAAAAAATATAAACGCAATATGCGTACGCTCATCGTACTCAAACCCGGGACAGTCGCTTCGCAGGGAGGCTCACAACCAACTGAGCTAATCGTGTCGTCAAAATAAATAGTTCACATATTTAGCCTAGTTTTTTCTAGAATAAATGTCTACGTTTTGGTTTGACATAAATCCATAGGTATTTATGTGACTTAACCATTGCTGCAGGCTACATCTAAAATAAATAATTGATATTTATAATATATAAGAAATGGACGGTCGCTTTTGATGTTGAAAGCTGTTTAATCAGGGAGCAGTTAGTTATCAACTTATCATTATTATTTTATTTACTTGCTTTAGGAAACATCATGGAAAAAAGATGAGTAAGAAAAGTGAATAAAACAAGATTTCAAAGATTATTCAATTTTATTTAGACACAAGTATGGTATTAAATCTAGTCCCACCCACATTAAGCTCAATAAGACGACGATACATACAAGCACAACAAACATAACACATAACAAAACATACAAACTGATACATAGCAAACTTATATATTCATTCTTACGGGTATCAGTGTCTGCAAAACAGAAAGTTAAGTGAGCGTCAGGATGGCGGGTGGACCTCGGGAATTTTATCGAATTGTTAATAAAAGTACTGTACCTTTAGTGTACCTCAGTTTACCTTCAGTAGAAATCAGTGTACCTCTTTCTAAAACGAGATTTCTCTAAAAAAAGGTCCACCCGCCATCCTGACGTCAGGATGGCGGGTGGACCTGGTAAATGATACATTAAACCACATATAATGTATGTGGTTATAGTGTACCTTCAGTGTACCTCTGTATAACTTCAAAAACAATCTGCATACCTCTCCTCAAAAGGAGCTACGCTCAAAATAAGGTCCACCCGCCATCCTGACGTCAGGATGGCGGGTGGACCTGGTAAATCCTGCACTATATCACTCAAAAGGTATGTGATTAGTTTGCATCTTCAGTGTACCTCAGTGTACCTTCAGTAAAAATCAGTGTACCTCTAGCTAAACCGAGATTTTTTCGAAAAAGGTCCACCCGCCATAAACCTTATTTTAAGCATAGCTCCTTTTCGGGAGAGGTATGCAGATTGTTTTTAAAGTTAAACAGAGGTACACTGAAGGTACACTATTACCACATACATTATATGTGGTTTCATGTATCATTTCATAGGTCCACCCGCCATTCTTACGGGTGGACCTTTTTCGAAAAAATCTCGTTTTAGCAAGAGGTACACTGATTTTTACTAAAGGTACACTGAGGTACACTGAATATGCAATCTAATTACACACCTTTTGAGTGATAAAGTGCAAGATTTACCAGGTCCACCCGCCATTCTGACGTCAGGATGGCGGGTGGACCTGGTAAATCGTGCACTTTATTACTCAAAAGGTATGTAATTAGTTTGTATCTTCAGTGTACCTCAGTGTACCTTTATTAAAAATCAGTGTACCTCTTGAGAAAACGAGATTTTTTGACATAAAGGTTCATAGCGGGTGGACCTTTTTTTTTAAAATCTCTTCTTTGCAAGAGGTACA
Source organism: Pammene aurita (assembly GCA_947086415.1). Taxonomy (NCBI): domain Eukaryota; kingdom Metazoa; phylum Arthropoda; class Insecta; order Lepidoptera; family Tortricidae; genus Pammene; species Pammene aurita. The sequence continues at coordinate 13,710,972 of OX352295.1, forward strand.
CTGAGGTACACTGAATATACAAACGAATTACACACCTTTTGAGTAATAAAGTGCAAGATTTACCAGGTCCACCCGCCATCCTGACGTCAGAATGGCGGGTGGACCTGGTAAATCTTGCACTTTATCACTCAAAAGGTGTGTAATTAGATTGCATATTCAGTGTACCTCAGTGTACCTTTAGTAAAAATCAGTGTACCTCTTGCTAAAACGAGATTTTTTCGAAAAAGGTCCACCCGTCAGAATGGCAGGTGGACCTATGAAATGATACATTAAACCACATATAATGTATGTGGTTATCGTGTACCTTCAGTGTACCTCTGTATAACTTTAAAAACAATCTGCATACCTCTCCCGAAAAGGAGCTACGCTTAAAATAAGATTTATGGCGGGTGGACCTTTTTCGAAAAAATCTCAGTTTAGCAAGAGGTACACTGATTTTTACTAAAGGTACACTGAGGTACACTGAAGATGCAAACTAATCACATACCTTTTGAGTGATATAGTGCAGGATTTACCAGGTCCACCCGCCATCCTGACGTCAGGATGGCGGGTGGACCTTATTTTGAGCGTAGCTCCTTTTGAGGAGAGGTATGCAGATTGTTTTTAAAGTTATACAGAGGTACACTGAAGGTACACTATAACCACATACATTATATGTGGTTTAATGTATAATTTACCAGGTCCACCCGCCATCCTGACGTCAGGATGGCGGGTGGACCTTTTTTTAGAAAAATCTCGTTTTAGAAAGAGGTACACTGATTTCTACTGAAGGTACACTGAGGTACACTAAAGGTACAGTACTTTTATTAACAATTCGATAAAATTCCCGAGGTCCACCCGCCATCCTGACGCTCACGAAAGTTAAACATTTGTCAATAATGGAGCCTGGAGATTAATTAATCCACATGCTACATTGACTATATCATCCAGGCTACAAACTAATTTATTATTAACCACTGAATGTGGTTTCAAGAGTTTATACAAGCGCAGTCTTCGTATGACCCTTTCAATGTGTACTCTTAAACTGGCTATAACTTTGCTATTTATTGCCTCTGCTTTAGTCATTTTTATATCTTTTGATACACTAGGAGGACGTAGAAGTTTGCAGGATTTTTAAACTAATTGGGTTTCTATATATTTAAACCCCCTATCAGCTAAAATGGTACAATTTGGGGGAATTGTATTTAAAAAATCACTTTGGTTTACAATGTTCATATCTGAAGTACGGCCCCCGTAGCCTTTTGATATGAAATTTATGAATCCATCCGAAGTTGCACCAATCAAATATTTGATAGTATTGCAGTGTTTGTACTGGGACCATGATAATGACTGAAATACAGGATTCTTAGACTTTTCTATTTCAATCTCAAAGCAGTCTATTATGCACTGCACATTTGCATATTCCGAGTTTACTCGAAATGATAGAGGTAAATTTCTTTTTATATCTATTGCACAGGGCCAGTATACAAGCTGTTTTAAAAAGCATTTCAAAACATTAAGTGTTTTATAAAACATTCGCCACAAGGTTGTTTTAGATATTTGAAATAGATCACCTATTCTTAAAAAAGAATCATTGTTTTTCATCTTGTACAACACTATGATAATGTGCAATGATGGTATTTTACAGTTTTTTTCAAGGTATTATAATCCACCAACATGTTTTGGTAGACCTATATAAGATACTGGATCATTTTGAATCAATGAAAGTATATATTTTCTCCCATTGGCATTGTCATTTTCAGATTTAATATCTATTTCAGAAGTACTCCCACTTTCTGAGAAGTCTGAGCTCATTGGTGGTTGGTCCATTATCACTGACAAATTATCCTCTGCAGGTTCTTCTTTTTCTGTGTAATTAATTATGTGTGGTGTCAAATGTGCAGATACACATTTGTCCACAGATAGTGTTTTAACTTGGCTGGATTTATTTCGTTGTTCTGGTACACACAAAATGCCTTTGTTTTCTGTAAGAGTTTGTTGATGACCTATTGCACTGGATGATGTTGATGCTAACAAACTTGATTCCGCTATTTGTGGTGGTTCTATGGTTCCTTTAGTTATATTTTTTAAGACAGGTACTCTGGGTTTCAGTCTGGCTCGGACACATCCACTTTTCCAATTTTCATAGTTTTCTAAATCCTCTTCAGGCTGAAAAATTATTAGTATTATTACATATATTAGTATTAGTCATTGCAATATAGCATCAGGACCTCAAGAAAAAAACAAAGAGGCTCTTAATTATTACAATAACTATACAGTCTGTGCGGAAAGAGAATAGGCATAGAATGTAATTATTATTACGGAAATTATATATTCTCCTTCATAGCGAACTGTAATCCGTACAAATTAAAGATATGTTTCTTGAAGAATAAATACCGTACTTACATTTATATGATCTTCACATATATATATCGAACCTTTCGGAACATTGGGTTTATCCACAGCAGCGCACCATTCCACCCTGTTTGTATGGGGAATATAAAAGAAATATTTCTCAGGCGACATCAATGCCGTGTTCTTACATGATGGCACGAAACACGAAATTAATGGGTCTTGCCTATATTTTTTTTTGTTGCCCATGCTTAAACTCATTATTTACAAAAACAAACTTCCGGGAAACAATAAGATTAATTTTATAGAAATCAAACTGTTCAGTTCAGTTTTTATCGTTGATGGCGTCTGTCCAGAAACCGTCCAATTCAAAATTGTAAATGTCAAACGTCACTGTCAAGTGCAACAGATAGAGTATACTTTTTACTTTTTTTATTAAATGAGTTGGCAAAAGCCTCGTTTAATGCCTCTAAATGTACTTACGCCCTTTCAGAATGAGCCCTTTTTTAAAGGTCAAAATAAGGGGGTTAAACTCAAAATAAAATGAAAAGAAAAAATACGGGTCTCCTAACTTTTTGAGTACTATTAAATACATTAACAAAAATAAGGGGTCAGAAAAATGAAAGGTTGTTAATTGTCGCCGCAACACAGCGGCTGCTTGACTATGGGCATTTTTAACCGCCAGTGCATGTGCAGGGCAGAGGTCGGCCGGCCTTTTACAGAGCAGAACTCGACGAAGAGATCATCGTGTACTTCGAACAAGATCCTCGTCGCAGTACACGTATGGCTGCGGCTAGGTTCGGCGTAAACCAATACTACGTGTGGAAAGTGCTAAACAGTGAGGGACTACATCCTTATCATTTTCGTAAAGTTCAAGCGCTTCACGAAAACGATGGGCCAGCTAGGGTAGCTTTTAGTCAGTGGTTGCTCGATAACAGGAATGTCAACATTTTGTGGACGGACGAAGCTACATTTCCGCGCGTGGGATTTTTTAATCAGCACAACGAACATTTTTGGGCTTTTAATAACCCACATGTAATCCGCGAGTGTGCGCATCAAGTGCGGTTTAGTGTAAATGTATGGGCTGGCATAGTCAATGGCTACGTTATTGGCCCCCATTTCATTGTTGAAAACTTGACCGGGGCAAATTATCTGGAGATGTTACGGAACGTTATCCCGGACTTATTAGACGACGTTCCGCTAGCAGCGCTAGCAGAACTTTACTACCAGCAAGACGTGCGGGCCCACCTTGACGCCGTGTTTCCCCAGCGCTGGATGGGGAGTGCTGGGCCCGTGCCTTGGCGAGCAAGAAGCCCGGACCTTACTCCGTTGGACTTTTATTTGTGGTCTGAGCTAAAGCGCCTAGTGTACCAGCGGGAATACGAAGCTCGTGATGCGTTAATAGCGGCAATAACGGACGCTTTCGATGTTATTAGACGTGACAGAGACACCTTAATATCATTAAAAAACAATCAAATTAAACGTGCCAGATTGTGCATTGAACGTGGCGGATTGCAGTTCGAACAATTATTGCGTTATCGGGAAGTTTAAGTGTAAATACGGGACGATTAAAAATTAGGTAAGGCAATTTAACAATCATTGTAAATAAGTTGATTCCATTTTTAAATACGCCTTAAATACGTTTTTGATAATTGAAAGCTTTTCACTTTTAAGGATCCGTAAACTGCACGTAAAAAGTATTTATGGCGGTCCTAAGCCCGTAAAAGCATGAAGGAAAAATGGAATTACTTTTTATGTTATTTTGTTTCATTCACTCAAAAGAAGTAGGTACTACTGCAGTGTTACTACTGGTGTTAGGTCACTTTCGAGTTTCGTTCGACGCTTTTGTAAATCTGACATTTCTTAACATTAATTTGAAAAAACATTACACATCGATTGTACGTCCATGGCAAAATCATTTCGTTGTGGGAAAACAACCACTAAAATTTCACGGTGTACTGCTGGTGCGATTGAGTCACCTATAGATTCGTAACGAATGCCATCGCGAAAATATTTTATTCGCCAAAAACGGCGAAAATCATTAAAACGATTTTTTTTTATCATCTAATAAAAGTGGTTTATTTCGAATCCAGATTTAAATCCTACCATATTAGTCCACTGAAAGATATATCCACTGTACAACATAGGACTTAAATGTGGACTCGACCTTAATTTAAATTCGATAACGAAAATTATTAAACTGAGCCTATATTTCAACCCTCTCCATTTTATCGATATCAATAAAACCCTAAACGTATAGCTACTACGTACACCACTTTAGCCTGTTATTTTGGTAGCACTGTTCTTTGACGTAAATGTTGGTATAAACACGTGGAATAAAAAGAACACGTGTGGCAGAAGAAATCATTCAACCATGTGATTCGCCAAGCCAGCATCTAGCAGCTGTCATGGAGTCACAACCATTAACTTCACGAACAGCTGAATCATCATCTACTTCTGTCGTTGCTACCGTCGAATTTAAAACCTGCAAACGCACAGTTTCGAGGTACTACGCCCAGCATATAAGTAGTAATATTCATAAAAATAACAATTTAAAATTTCAGCATTCTTATCCCAATGTTGAACTTATTGAAACTGCATTTGGAAATAAGTTATTAACTTATAGAATATCATCAAATTCGGAGAAAACTAACCTTGAATTTGAGACACCAGAACTTTTTTTGGAGAGTATTAAAACATCTTTAAATACATCTTTCAATAGATACGCCATTCAACAGCTAACAATTTTCAAGGTTAGTTTTATATTACGCGCAGAATTCATACAAGAATCTAAAGGAATCAACATTTTTTTTTCGATTTTAATGTTTTGAGTTTGTTTTGAAATTACGTCATGCTGCATAGAGTATGATTCCAATTATTTTCGTCATAATTAATCATTTGACAACCTCTGCAGATAACCGACATCGATACTTGAAATGTAACATATTGAACAACTAAACATATTGAAAGAGAAAAAGGAAATTTAACACAAAAGGAGTTTAACCTGGAACTTACGAATTTTATGGTAGCGTCAAACATACCATGGGTTCAATTAGAAAATGAGAATTTCCGTAACTTCCTTCAAGTGCATTGATGGCCAGGATGCAAAAACAATAAGAGTTCCATCGGAGTCAAACTTAAGATTACGGTATTTACCTAACATATTCAAAAAAACTCTATTCTATCAGGAATGATATCGCGGATTCGTATATTTACGTAAGTGTTGACGAGACGAAAGATCAATTGGACCAAAATGTGGCCAATGTCATTGTTGGAGCACTCAGAAAGTCTAACGCAAGTAAACCACACATAATACCTTTCAAGGTTCTTGACAGGACCAATCATGCTACTGTAAACAGTTTAGTAATGGAATCGTTGAAAAACCTGTATGGAAATGACATTATAATGAAAGAGTAGTGTTATCTTTGACTGACGGGGCTCCCTATATGGTAAAAGCAGGACAAACTCTACGGAATTCATTTCCAAACATGATACATGTGACATGCTTGGCCCATGGGTTCAACCGTTATGCTGACACAGTTCGAGTTTGTATGATGATGTAAATGAGTTGATTTGTAGCGTAAAAAAATTTGTAAAAAAGTTAAATCAGTTAAAACCTAATATGCCAAGCCTCCCCGTCCAGTTATAACAAGATGGAATACGTGGATTGAGGCCTGTATTTTACTACACGACTTACTTCGATGAAATCAAAAACCTTCTTAATAATCTCAATGACCGGAATACCGTATTTAGCAATTGGGTAACCTCATCTGAAAAATCATTTAAAATTCATAACTGAAAGCTGCACAGTTTTAGTGAAAGCTACCAAGCAAAAGGAGAGTTCTACGCTGACATTAAGTGAGAGTGACTACGCTACAAGTAGTTCAAATTGTGACAGCAAAAATATCAAGGGTTAGTCTGCATGAAAAAGGAACGTTTATTTATAAAAAGCATAAATTAGTCCTACATAAAACAAGGAATTCCCAGCCATGCAAATAATGGCCGACTTAAACGACAATAAGGAAGCTCGTCTTGATGGAAGCAAAGAAAATATATTTATGGCCTTATTTTAAGTATGCCCCTATTACATGTGTAGAAGTTGAAAGGTCTGTTTCAATAGTATGTTATTCAATCAAATACAAACATTGAAAACATTGAAAAAATAATCAACCCAGTTGGACTTGAACCAACATCGATACGCCTTACCGGGGCTCGATATCGCTTTACCAATTAAGCTGAATAACATACTAATGTATGAGTGGAATACCCACTTTAAAAAAAAACATGTAAAAATAATTATGAGTTGATAGCAGGCGCCATCTGTTATTTCCGTAGTGACACTTGTAAAAGGGTCGGCGGGAAGGGTATCTAACTCTAGTGGTTGGCACCTAGATGTCGCTTACGGCTGCTATAAAGTCGATGTAAAAATAAATGCAAAAAGATGATTGAAGGCATTGAGAATTTCGTCAGCTCGGTAACTGAACCCATAGCTTAATTGGTAAAGCGATATCGAGCCCCGGTAAGGCGTATCGATGTTGGTTCAAGTCCAACTGGGTTGATAATTTTTTCAATGTTTTCAATGTTTGTATTTGATTGAATAACATACTAATGTATGAGTGGAATACCCACTTTAAAAAAAACATGTAAAAATAATTATGGGTCTGTTTCAACATTAAAATGGATTTTATCAATTTGGAATCTAAATATCAGGGACGAAAAAAGAAGAAATGTAAATGTTTAAAATTAATTTGTAAAAAATTATGTACAATACTAACTTGTATGTAATACTGTAATAACTTGTATGTAAAACCTCGTTTGTAAATAATATCATTAAGTATCTATTCGTGTAGGTACATTTTGATTTTGATATGTAACGTTTCTTATTCGTTCTCATTAAATAAACGTTCTGTCATAAAAATTATCAAATGCCTCTGAGAAATAATAGTACATTATGATACAAGTGTGCTAAGTTGATCATTACATACGAAGCGATATTGTGCGCACGAACACATGTTATTGCGCATAAGGAAGCTGAGCTTATGTAATGATCAAGCACACGCGTTTCATACGACGTTTTTCAACACACTTGCGAGGAAATAACAGAATAGTATAATTAATAACTTTGATAAATACATTAATTGTCAGAATGTTTACAGGATAGAGGTACTTACGAACCTAAGATAATTAAATTTAACTAACCTTTTTTGTGATGTTATTGAGTATCTGGAACTCTTTTTCAAATCATTTCATAAAATTAAAGACTTCACATTTATTGTGCACTAAATTATAGTATTTTTTTCTTACGTATTGCTCACTAGATTTTTATGATGACATTTTACGAGTATGTATCACAATTTTGAAATATATCCAGAGGTTAAATTAACGCTAAAGTTGTCTTCTTATTCATTGAAAATATAATTTGTTTAAATTAATAAAACACGACGAGAAAACTCTAACAAATAAACAATGATTTGAGGTTAACTTATAAATGGCGCGCTATTTTCTTTTTTGGATGTGCGTGCAGCTTGAGGCAAAGGCGCGGACGTATAATGCCAAACAGCCAATATTAAAACAGACAATTCGTGTTTTAAACACGATTTATTGTGTATTACGAGTAATATAATAAGTTGAAATGATTCTTATTTACAATCAGGATTGTATAATTTATATTCTATCGTAAATGTGTATATTTTTAATATATTTCCTTTTTTTTCTTTTTTAGAATGTAAACTCATAAAGAGTTAAAAAAAGTAAAGGTAATACCCGACTAAATTACAACGATTCGTCTGCGTACGTACAACTTGGTACTAGAGTACAAACGTCACTTGATCGGATTATTAAATTATTCCACTAGTTGGATAATTATTGTGAAATGCACGCGTGTTTAATATCTAGGATTATGGGCATAAAAGCGGTGGAATAAGAACCTCGTTACGAGCAGGTGTGTTGAAAACATACTTACCTATACTTTTTATATACTTATTAATTGTATAAGTTGTTAAAATCTGAAAAAAATGTGTCCATCAATTCTAAATTTTCTTATTAATAGAGACGTTAGAAAAATAAACCAAATGTGTGACACAAAAACAAAAATACGATTACAGAACAAAAGTATTTTTATGAATATTGCATTACATACATAGAATATGACTTAGATTTTCTCTGCGTGAGAATGAATGCAAGAAGGGTGGCGTGCAGAGGAATTATGTTATCTACGTAATTATTGAAATGTGGTAACAATACCATTTAATAAAATGTATGTATAAAAACCAAACAAATTATCTTCACTCATTCGAAAATAGTTTTATAGCTCTCAGGATCTTCATCTGCTAATTCAGAGACTAACTTCATTGCACCAAAATCCTTTCTTGTTATCCATCCTCGAACCCACCAACGTCTTTTATTTCTTGATAGTGTTTTTTTAAGTTTATATAGAAGCATCTCTTTAACTACATTGATTATAGAAAAATATAGCTTAGATGCTGACGGGGCCATGGTTACCGCGATACTGTGGATTTCACGACACTAATTATTTTACGAAATTACTTTCGCATATATCGAAACTACTTTCGTAAAATTTATTTCAACATCTCAGATGTCATTTGAAGACCATTTGGCTAGATTCAAATCCAAATTCAATTCTCTCAAGACCAAAAGTCCTCAACCTCAGACCCTAACTTCAGTTGTTAAACATTTAAGGTCAGACATTCTTCTAATCTCCAGAGAATCAAAGCTTTTGTCAGATGAGACTGTTGATCTACTCGATTGCAATTGGACGTTATTAGGTGATCAGATCATTAACCAGTTTTTTAGCAATTTCTTGTGTAAAAATCCGATGATTATTTGATTGAGGGTTCAGGACCTTATGCATTTGTCAGAGGCTGTGTAGTGTCGACTTCATTTTCATCATCATCTCAAATTCATGACTTGATGACTAATATAGCATTGATCTCGGGTGATCTTGAAATCTCCAAGAAGAATTTAAAGTCGCTGGAGAAAACCCATTCAGATGCTGATAGTATTTGGAGAAAGCAATCCGACACGATATCCAGATATGGGTCTGAGTTGGAGAGCAGTTTAAAGCAAGTCACTTGTTACTTTGAGACTCTCAAAAGCCTTAGCAGGAAAATGGAGAAGCAGCAACCCCCGACAGAGAGCTCAAATGACAGTCTTAACATGCTGCATGGCAGATTTGTTTACACTGGTGACCAGGGCTCTTGGAATTTGATTGGCCCTGAGGATCCAACCAAGGATGAAACAATAATTATGGAACAAATGAATGTGTTCTTCAAAAATGGTCTCATGATTGAGACAATCGTACATACTCATCCAAAAGGTATTGTGAAGAAGTACAAGATTCTCAAGGGGGAACTCAAATCATCCAGAAAAGCATTTGACGAGCTTATAAAGGAATATCACAAGCAACAAGTTTAGCTCCTCGAGGACAACCCTCCAATTCAACCATGTAAATTTAGATTTCCGGTTTAAAGCGGACGCGTCCATACGGCCGGCCCCCCGAGCGGACTGCTGCTCGAGCGCCTCTGCCTGCAGTGAGCGTTTTAGTATCAAGAGGAGTGCACGCATCGGCGCAGTACAATCATGGCGACTCACGATATGCGTGATGTTGATACAGGAAGAGTGATCGACTAAGTGCGTTTTAGGAAATGTTTGTGGGATGCTCAATTTTACAAAAACAAAGACGCAAAAAATAAAGCTTGGGAGGAGGTCGTTAACGTCATCTTTTAAAATATTCTTATAGTAGTAGAACATTGATCCACCACCAGCTGGATTTATTATTCGTATCTGTTTGCCGTCAAGAGCTCCTATACAATATGGAAAATTGTCTTTTGTAGAAATCCATGCCACATATCAGGGGATCTTGGTATGCATTCATCGTGTAGAGTTTCCCATATTATCATACAGACGTCGTTCACGATTTGACTTATTGTCGTAATTCCCATATTGAATGAATAGTGCAAGTCTGTATGTTCGACCCGTAGCCAGGAATCTAAAAAAAATATGTTTGTACTAGCTTTTGTACCTAAACGGGAGACCTTCTACGTATTTAATTACTAAGATAAAAATAATACGATAAAAATATTACGCATTTAATTACAAACTTGATTAATTTTTGTTCCACTTAACAATAAGTTCAAGAAAACTGACGAATTCGCGAGTATTGTAACGACATCTTACTAATTATTAACGCAACCTTAAGTCACGTCACGTCTTAGAGCCTGTCATAATAGTATTACAGTTTTTCTGTATGTCTCAAACAGCTTGGTTGTCTGGATTGACATCTGTCATATTGACGGCTGTCAACGTCATGAGTAACAGCTTGAATAAATTGAACCTTAACGAGATTGACATAAGGAGTGTCGCTACTTTTGTATAGGATGTCGCCAGATTTGTATGCAATGTAGCTCGAAACCCATAGTAAGTCGCCAGATTAGTATGCAATGTAGCTCAAAATTCATAGAATGTCGCTACATTTTCATAGTTTGTAGCTTAAAACCCATAGTAAGTCGCCAGATTTGTATAGAATGTAGCTTAAAACTCATAGAATGTCGCTACATTTTCATAGTTTGTAGCCTAAAACCCATAGTAAGTCGCCACATTGTCATACAATTGTCTCTCGTCTGGAATTTAGTATAAAAGGACCGACGCCAGCTATCAAGCATTCATTCAAATCTCTACGTTCGGACCGACAAGTGACTCTGGTTTACTAATCTGCTGGTAAGTGCAAAATTCTGCTATATTTTTCTATCTCTGTGTTTGGTTTTATGTACAATAACTGTATTGTCGTAATGCTGTGACTTGGAGAGGTGTCTCTGTTCTCCGATTCAGGAAACTGCGAGGTTTCTGTAGCGGGGAACTTTGACATCAGATATATGTGGAGTGTTGCACTTTATTGTTTTAAAGTTTGTTTTATTTTCTTATTCTTTTTATGTAAACTTAAAGTCTATGTGTTTTGTTATATTTTAAAAGCCAGAAACTGTCCAGACATAAGTCGTTTGACAAGCTAGCTATAACCTCACGGTGACAAACGTGGCTAGCTTGGGGTCCATTTTGTTTCCAAGTTGATGGTGCTTGGCAATCCTTTTTTACCAACATAAGGATTGAAACACCTCTTAAGGTGCCATCCCTGGTTCTGAAGTCCAGCTGTTAGGCAAAGGCGGGGGCCACATAATTTTATACTAAGTTGGCCATTCGGGATATCCGGACCCGCTAATGTCTGCAGTAATTGGTGCCAGGTCTTGTTAAATATGTTTATATATTTTTTATATACACCAGATAGGGCCGAGTTACTATTCACCACCCTGGCGCGGCCGTGAATGGGGGACTCACTTACACGGGCCTATAGTTTTGCTATCTCGACTTCGCCCATCGAACTGTACAGATTCCATAGGGATACATTATGTATATTTCAAAGTATTAAGCTGATGGTAAGAACGGCCGGTATTTTGAATGTACTAGATTAGGGACGATAGACGATAGGGTAGAGTCACACACACTTTCTGGGAAAGCAGGTAGGGTTTTCTTCCTCAGGTTTTCATGATTTTATTGAAATCAGGTGGTTCTTTAAAGCAATATATTTACTACTTATATGGTGGGTTTTAACTTTTAAATCTGTTGGTAAAGTAAATGAGATCATTGTTCTAAAAGCAAATCTTTGAAATTCTATATTTCTAGGTTCCTATTGCGAAGGCAAGGTATCTCTGGAATATAGTGTCTGGTCACATTCATTTTAATTTCATTTATGTTTTGGGATAGTAAGTCAGTTTGAGATGGACGACTGACTTGCTCCTGACGCCAATCGATGCAGTGCGTTCGGAATACATCAAACTGATTCTATGAATGGCTGGTTTTACTCATCTGTTTAGGTCACTACTTTAGTATTTTGCCTTTGTTTTAGATAAACCTAGAAATATCAGCTTTTAATATGTTGAGAATAAATATTGGGCATGTCAAAAAAGATTGACATTATTTAGTTTGTTTTAGCGTTTCTTCTCATTTAAAACTAGGATATGAAACGCTGATTATGTTGTGGAGTTTAGGAATACCTAATAACAATAATACAAAATAAATTGGGTATTAGGTTAGCGTGGCCATACATCATCCGTCCATGACGACAAGCTGGTGTTTGCATTATTAAGATGTAGTAGATAAAATATTTTGCCCAAGACAAACATATTTCCCTATTAGCTAGCTAGGAGGATAATGGGTTTGAAAGGGAAATATCCAAGCAAACTATAAGGACCTGTTGTCGCATGCACTCGGCCACCGTTAAGAGGCGGTTGATGATATAATTTTTTAAATAAATAATATTTTATAAGACTACTAACTATCTTTAACCACATTTAGCCAATAGCCTACTCTACAATCTGTAAAATCATCTATTTTTATAATAAACTTGTAACTCCTCTGTTTATTCTTCATCCTTCTCCATTTCTAGAAACCACTCAACTTTTAAACTTTCATCGGATAACTCGTGTGTAAAATTAAGCTATTATAATTGTAATTGTGAGTCGAGAGTCCTAAAGATTTGCCAGTTTTTCATTAAAAGAATTTGGGTTATACGGAGCACTTCGGAGGGTCCCCAATACCACTAGACAATCGATCACCAAGGCCATGTTAAGGGGTTTCGCGCTCCATACGTTTAGGTTATAAAGAGGATGAGCGGGACGTGACAATTTTAATGCCGTGATGCGGGATTTAAGCAGCTTCTTAGCTGCAATTTTGTTGCTTGTGAAATGGAAATGGAAACTGGCTGTTCTTTTTGGCTTTCGAAACACAATTACCATAACTATCTTTTTGACCAATACTCCAATATCTCAGTGACTTGAAGGATAATTTACGTAGCTAGCTGTAATACTAACGCATCTCGTATGTTCATTTTGTAGTTTTATTTGAAAAGTTAACCATAGAAGCAGTGGGTGGGTCAGATATATACTTAACTTTTAAACCACATTAGTACCTACTTGTTTTGTTTTGCGTGATATCCAGGGCATTATAGATTGTAGTTTCACTCATGATTCACTATTTAAAACAATAACAAGACACTAAGAATCACTAATTACATACTTTAAAGTTAATAAACACTACTGACTATGAATGATTTTCTTGTGCAAAATTTGAACATAATCACTCAACATTTGTGAATAAGAGCACTTTTCACGTATTAACACACAGTAGTTTATCATTTTTGCGTACCGTTGATATCAAATTATTGAAGAATGAATGAAATTTCGCGAAGGAATAAGAAATTTAAAATATTCACGAATGTATCTTCATTGATAGTTGTTTTCTTTTCTATATGACCATGGATACAAGCTTTTGGCCAAATATTGACATTTAATTACTCAAGGTTGGTAAAATAAAGAATAATTGTGTAGCACAGCGGTCATTCAATCATTGTGCGTAATTAATTGATTAAGTTATGTTTAATGTTTTAATATTTATCATTATTAATTAATCATCTTGCACCATAACAAAACGGATCCTGAGCGTCGGAAAATTACGATATATAGGTGTATACTCATCCTTAGGGTGTCATCATCATGTATAAATACCTTTAAGACCGACTACGTCAATGTCATCACTTTGACGTTTAAAGAGGTTAGGCAAGGCAATACTGATTATTCATTAATAAGATCATAACACGGTTATAGTGAAACTTAACAATAAAATCTTGTAAAATACATGAAAAATACGATGAAGAGTTCGGAAACTCTAGTGGAATGTCATGAGGGAGAGGAAAACTAATATCCTATAGAAACAAGTATCTGATAAAGCTGACGACCATCCATTCGTTTCAATAGATTTTAAGGTATCTTAACTAAAGGATTCAGGGATAGGTAAAGTTTAATCATTGCCCAAATAATATAAAATAACTTTATTAAAAATAAAAAAACGAAAACATGCATAATTAATCTATAAATTAAGTAACAAAAAATAATAATTATAAAAAAAAAAAACAAACAATTGGAGATCTTCTTTCATCTGAAAAGAATAAAAACACAGTATTAGTACACAATAATATGATCAGATTTGGTTAAGATAGGTGGCTAAAAGCTATAGTTGACCCGGGGGCGAGAAATAACATACATGAACTACATTTAAGGTGCTGACTAAGAATGGACAGACCAATAAGAAAAAGGACTGCAACAGCCAAGGTGCGGGCTCAAGAACCACCCAGGCAAAATAGAAAAACAGCAGCTCCGGTAATGCGCAAACGAAGAAATGAACCTGTCATTACTAGAACAATAAAGAAAAAGCCAGTAAAAACGCCAGGACGAGGTTTATTCTATAACATGCTAAGAAGAACAGAACAAAATATGGTTGCAGGACTAGGTCAACTACGAAATGAATTACAAGCGGCAATTTATCCAGTACAAGAAGAAGTGCCTCAAGATGAGACTGCAGAAGAAGCCCTACAAGCTGAACCAGTACATCAACCAGAGATAAATCAAGAAGAAAGAAAAAACATCATATATAACATCAAGAATGTGAACTTAGAGCGACCAAAATTTGGAAAAACATCTTCACATCCAATAACCTTTCTAGAAGATTTAGATGCTTACTTAAGGAAATCCTCATCGGAAGGTCATGAAATCGAGACAATCTTGGAATGTCTGGAGGGAACTGCGAGGGATTGGGCCCGTGTCTACAAAAATCAATGGACTTCGGTTGAAGATTTTAAGAAAAGTTTTCTCGAGTCATACTGGGGAGAATTTGAACAAAACGAGCTTCGACGAAAGATAGTGCATGGGTATTGGGACAAACATGAAGAACCATTCATGCATAATTACTTCATCAAGATGGTGGGGCAAGCTAAAACACTTAATTGTGATATATCTGAAAAGCAACTCGTCTCTGACATCATGAGACATTTCCCTCGCTACATCCAACAATTCCACATTACGTCGAAAACAACTACCATCTTAGAAGCAGCTGAACTTTTAAGATCAATGGATGAAGTAAACAAACAAGAATTTAAACCCAACACAAACACTATTACAAAGGCGGCTGAAAAAAAGAAGACTCCTCTGAACAACTATCCAAATTGGCGGCGACCAGAGAAGACGGATCAGAAGAATACAGCAGCACTGCAAGGAGTGGTCATCGAGGATTCGGAAAACTAAATGTGGCTGGTAAAAACGTCCCCGGATCAGCGATGGATAGGGTCAAAATTTAAAAAATTATGGCAAAGATGGACTGGAAGCCCGGTCAATTAATCGGCATTAATGGAAAGGGATTGCGTGCACCTATAGAAGTAAAATTAACAAGTAGGGAACAAAATGAAGGGCTAGGATATAGTCAAAATAATGAGATTGAAGATGTAGAACTAGATAGTATGGTCAACATTTTAAAATTAAAAGGGGAACAAATTGAGTTAATTGGTAGTGAGAAGGTTACAACTTCGGTATTTGAGGAGTTAGAGAATGAAAGAGCTAATCGGGACCAATTTAGATCAGAAATAATAATACATGTTCGCAATTATGATATAGCAGCTTTGCTTGATACTGGAAGTGATGTCACTTGTATATCACAGGAATTATGGCACGAAATAAAACATAAACATCCGGATATTCCAATTATGCCAGTAAAATCCTTTTTCATTAAATCGGCTTCGGGACATAAAAGTAAAGAAATAAAAGATATGATTTTGTTACCAGTACGAATAGAAGATCTTACTATGGATATAAATCTCTTAGTAATTCCGGATTTAAGCTTTCCTTTAATATTAGGATTTGATTGGCTAAAAGAAAAAGAAGCAACCATACAGCTCTGTAAAGATGATTGTGGTATTAATATTCATCATAAAGACAAGAACGTATGGGTTAGGTTTCATACTCATGAAGACTCGTTAGAATGAGGAAATCAGGCTTACATAGAGGAGTCTCGATCGCCAGGAACTTATACAACAGGAATAGCTTTGCAAAGTAGTGAACAACAGGATTTACATAATATACTTGAGAGGCATAAGGGCTTGTTTGAACCAAGATTAGGAAAAGCTAATTGCTATGAACACATCATTAAAATGGAAGTTGAAAATAAATTAATAGAGTTAGAGAACCAAGGAATAATAAGTAGATCACAAACTGAATCAATATTCAGTTTGTGATACTACTCACTGGACTGCAATCAGTCCATTAACATTTACACTAAAAAAGGATGGCTCAATCGGGGTATTATTAGATGCTAGGGAAATAAATAAATATATGATTGCAGAGACTGAGAAACCATCATTACAATTGGATGTTCTGAATTCGTTTCATGGGGCAAATTTCATAAGTGTCATAGACTTAAACAACGCTTATTTTCAAATACCCATATCCAACGAGAGTAAGAAATACACTGGCTTCACATTCAATGGAAAATCATATGTCTATAATGTTCTGCCCCAAGGACTTAAAACTTCAGTAGGGAGTTTCAGTAGAGCTATGGACAAGATAATAGGGCATGAAGTACGCGAATTCTGTGTGAACTACCTGGATGACCTAGCGATTATTACCACAGGGAACTTGCAACAACATGTAGAACATATAGACATCATACTGGGAAAACTAGAAAAAGCTGGTCTCACTTGCAATCTAGAAAAATGTAAATTCCTGTGCAAAGAAGTGAACATGTTAGGGTACATAATAACTACAGAAGGAATTAGGACTGATCCAGACAAAATCAAGGCAATACAAGAGTTTCCAATTCCTAAAAAAATAAAACATGTAAGGGCATTTTTAGGACTCTGCAATTTTTATAGAAGATTTGTACCTAAATATAATGAGTATATACAACCATTGTGTAATTTACTAAAAAAAAACTGTGACTTGGCGATGGAGCCCAACAGAGCAACAAGCGTTTGACAAAATAAAATCAAGCTTTATTGATGCAGTTCAACTCCAACATCCAGATTTTAGCAAACCATATTACTTGCAGACTGATAGTTCAGGCATTGGGTTGGCCGGAGTGCTTTATCAGTTAGATGAGAATGGACAGATGAGGATATTGGGATTTCATAGTAAGTCTTTGCGAGGGGCTCAGTTAAATTACACTACATCAGAGAAAGAATCCTATGCTGTTATAGCCACTCTAGAGAAATTTGAGACATATTTAAGGGGTTCTAAAGTCATAATAGGGGTTCTAAAGTCATAATACAAACGGATCATAAGTCACTACTATTTGTTAAAAACTGGAAGTTGTTTAATGCTCGAATCATAAGATGGATAAACTATTTAGAGCAATTTCAATATGAAATAGAACATATTAAAGGCAAGGAAAATATAGGAGCAGACGTATTGTCTAGATATCCTCCCCAGAGTGACTTATTACAAGAAGACAAAGTACGACTACCCGAAATACTTTATACAGAAGCAGGGGTGAATAAAGGGTTAATATATAAAATGAAGAGAATACCAGAATTACAAAGACAAGATCCAGAAATTAGAGAAATAATTCAAAAATTAGAAAATAGGGATTGCACTGATAAGACAGGAAGAATAATTCAAAGATGTTCTTTAGAAAACGGGACTCTATATTTCACTTCAGACAAAGTAGGGGGAAAAGTAATATTTCTACCAAGGGAAATGATAAACGAAACAATTCAGCAAGTACACTTAGAAATGGGACACCAGGGGGCGTATAAAGTACTCAAATATATTCAAGACAGATTCTATTGGAGGGGTATGACCAAAGAAGTAAAGCAAATGCTAAGATCATGTCCAGTATGTCAAATGGTAAAAACAGACAATATAAAATATGTAGGGCCTTGCCAATCAATAACAACTAATAATATAGGAGATCTAATCATGGCCGACTTATATGGACCTTTACCATGAGGACAATTCGGTATGAGTTATATTTTAGTGGTCCAAGATTCCTTTAGTAAATTTGTCAAGATGTACGCTTTACGGAAAGCAACCGCAGCGAGCGTAGTAGGCCGAATAAGACAGTTTTTCAAAATAATTAAGCCAAAAGCATGCATGACAGATAACGGTAGTCAATTTATTAGCGATCAATGGTGTAAATACATGAAGGGAGAAGGGGTAAGAGTCATATATACTACAGTTCGAAATCCACGACCCAATACCACTGAAAGGGTTAATAAGGAACTTGGAAGGCTATTTAGGACTTATTGCGAGAAAAACATCAGAGCTGGGTTAAAGTTTTGCCTAAATTGGAAATCTTGTATAACAACTCATTTCATGACAGTACTGGTTATACACCTTGTGAAATAATGTATGGACAACCTACTCAACTTTCTTTTGATAAAGACGTCAGAAAAACCATTCAATTGAATATATCAGATGTAAGAGAAAAAGCACAAATTAATTTGAAAAAGGCAGCTAGTACTAGACAAGCTAAATTTAATCAAAAATTTCGATTGATCCAGTATCAAGTGGGGGACTGGGTTAAGATTAAAAGGGTTAATAAATCAAAAAATAACAAAGAAATTTGAGGCAATCTATGAGGGACCTTACGTCATAGCCGCAATTTCTTTTCAGAATTTCTCTTTCAGAACATTCTAGTAAACCCATATACAAATGCTGTAAGAGGAAAATTCAACACCATACATCTCTCTAGATACTATAAAGACAAACCGACCATAGCTGGTCCGGGGGCGAAAAATACGCCAGGTTAAAATGTATATATATATCTGTGTAAGAATAATGTTAATGATAGGATACTGATTTAATTTGTAAAAACTTTAAATTGAATTGTATTGTTATATTTTTATAGGATGAATATTACACGAATGATTTTATAATTACAGAAGTCTTATGTTTTAATTTACCAACAAGTAGAAAGTGTTTTGATATTATATGTTGATGTTATGTTGAGAAATTGTATCGTGAAAATAATTCTAAGTGACATTTTGGTATTTTTTTTTATTGGAGGATGTGTTTTCTTTTTTTTAATAAAGTTTATGTTAAATGCACTACTTTGTTTGCTTTTATCTTAGTATAGAACCAAGAATAGAAATTGATGAGGACAGGCTACGATAATTAATGGTAAATTTCTAACACACGAATATGTTTTGTGACAATATATTTTTTGAATACTTCAAAAGAAAAATTAAATGTCTAAAGAAATATGTCTATAAAAAAAAAAGAGAGAAAAAGGAAGGAGGAGCACACCTGAGTACTAAGGGGGAAATTCAGCATAGGTATCACTCTGTATGTGTGTTGTTTTTTTTTAACTGGCATTTCTACATGGTAAAATTGTAAGTCACAAGGCAAAAATTTAATATTATGACAAAATAAATAGTAATAACAAACCAGGGTTATACATACGTATATGGGGCATTTCATATGAAGCGGACAGGAAAAAAAAAGTGAGGTTCCCAAATTTGTTGATATTTGGTACAATTCTTCCTCTAGTTGATATAAAAGCCTATACTTAATATTTTTTCTATACGATGTTTATTTTAGAAATTATGGGTATTAAAAAAAATACCGTAATTGAATTTCCGTTTTTTTTAAGTAGTTTATCGAATAGGTACAAGACATAACTAAATAATAAATTTAACGTTTTGTATAGAATTTTGTATGTTCTGTTGAATGCAAATTAAAAATTTTGAAAATTAAAAAAAAACATGCAAATACCGGAAGTAAACTTTTCAATTTTTTTTTTCAAAAACTTGGTCCAGTTTTTTTTAGTTTTTTTTAATCGCAAAATATAGCCTAAAGTATGTTTAAAACATACTAAAAGTTTTAGAATGGGATCTCTTTTACTTTAGGAAATAAGTCAACTAATGTATACACATGTCGCACGGGATGGGACGTTACGCACTTGTATTTGTTAGCTGTTTGGCGATATATGAGGCTAAGACGCTACAGTATTCACATTTATTCACTTATACAACCGTATTTGTGCTTAAAAACAATTTAGATTTATTCTAGTACAGGTGTTTGAATGTTTGTGATAGCTAAATACGACTAGGGCCATCTCTTAGCAGTAAGAATAACTAATTACTTATGCAAGAAAGAGATAGTACTATGACGCCACGCCATTTTGATTTTCCGCTAGTGTTTTAGTTGTTGCCGTGACCTTGCTGTAGCTTGTACACAATTTACTACACTAAGTAATTTACAATGAATCCGTACGGTTATCGATGTTATAATCCATTTAATTTAGTAAATCATCGAAAGAGTAAAAATTTAAGAAAAATGTCTGCAGACTTGGTGGAAAAGTGGAATTGTTTACCAAATATTTATGTGTGTGCATCCTGTAGGAAACGACTTTCAAATGAATCACCTCCAGTGCCCCCAGTAACTAATGAAGAGATTGTGCAATGTAGTCAAACGTCGAGTGAACTTTCGCAGAACACCGAAGATGAACCATTCATTCCCGAAGACAAATTTAAAAATAATTCCACGCAAACTGATACAGCCCTAGATAATGAAGAAATATTGAAGCAGCTAAAGGAAAAATTTAATGACCCATCGACGTCTATTTCTATGAAAACTACGATATTGACTATAGCACCAAAATCATGGACGGAAAATAAACTGGCGGAAGAGTTTGGAACTTCTCGGCGACAGGCAAGGAAAGCAAAACTACTTGTGGACCAGTTCGGTATATTATCTTCTCCAAACCCGCGTGGTGGTAGCCGTAAATTGTCACCTGAGGTCGAAAATATGGTCAAATCTTTTTATCTCCGAGAATACATCAGTCGTATCTTGCCAGGAAAAAAAGATTTTATATCTATCAAATTAGATGACGGTAAAAGAACCCACGTACAGAAACAACTTCTAATGTGCAATATAAACGAATTATATCAGAAGTTCAAAGAGGAATATCCGAACGTTCGAGTAGGCTTAACAAAGTTTTTTACCTTAAGACCTAAGCAATGTATCCTCGCTGGCGACCCAGGAACACATATGGTGTGTGTGTGTACTTATCACCAAAATGTGAAGCTAATGTTGGATGGTGGAGCTATTGCTAACCTGACAGCGGGAACTGCCATGGAACTGTCAACATATAAGGATTGCCTTCGCCAGATGATGTGTCCCAATCCAACACAGAAGTGTCATTTAATGACTGCAAAAACGCCACCTAATGAGTGTTGTGAATCTTGTCCCGGCTTGAGAGCAATTCGTGAACATCTGAATTTAGTATTCGACAACAATCAAGTCACAGAAGTACGGTTTGAAAAATGGCTTGGAACAGATCGCTTCACATTATCAACACAGATATTGTCTTCTGATGACTTTGTAGATAGCTTGTGTGATGCCCTGGACACTTTAAAACCACATGCTTATATTGCAGAGGCACAGGCACTTTATTTTAGGCATCTTAAAGAAACGATTGGTGATGGGGATATCTTTGTACAGTGCGATTTTGCCGAAAATTACAGTTTTATAGTCCAAGATTCTGCCCAATCGTTTCATTGGAATAACGACCAGGCTACACTCCTAACTTCGGTTTTTTATTATAGGGATGGTACTGAAGTAAAACACAGTAGTATCGTGATGGTGTCCGACGACTTAAAACATGACACCGCTACTTACTATGCGTACCAAACATTACTTCACAAACACCTTTTAGAAAATGGGATATTTGCATCAAAAATCATATACGTTACTGATGGTGCCTCGCAACACTTTAAAAATAGGTTCAATTTTGTGAATCTTATAAATCATAAAAGCGATTTTAGTACAGACGCAGAGGCTCATTTCCACGCAACGTCGCACGGTAAGGGGCCCTGCGATGGTCTTGGAGGGAACCTTAAACGTTTGGCGACGCGTGCAAGTTTACAGTTACCTCCAAATAAAGCAATTAATTCACCAATGCGTTTGTACGATTGGGCAAACATAGCTTTAAAAGAAACGTCGATCTACTACTGCTCTAAAGACGATATTGAAAGACAGAGGATTTTTTTGAAAGCCAGGTTTGATTCCGCAGTCACAATTTCGGGAACAAAAAAGTTACATGCGTTCATTCCAAAACCTAACGGCCTTCTTGTGAAAAGAACCAGTGCTAGCATAGATTCTCACAATAAAATAGTAAATTTTGTAAAATAAAACTGTTTTATTCGTACTGTGGTATTTCATTATGTTGTTATTTCAATTACCCAGCAGTCTTAAAAAAATGTTCTGTTACGCCAAACAGCTAACAAATACAAGTGCGTAACGTCCCATCCCGTGCGACATGTGTATACATTAGTTGACTTATTTCCTAAAGTAAAAGAGATCCCATTCTAAAACTTTTAGTATGTTTTAAACATACTTTAGGCTATATTTTGCGATTAAAAAAAACTAAAAAAAACTGGACCAAGTTTTTGTAAAAAAAAATGAAAGTTTACTTCCGGTTTTTTGCATGTTTTTTTTTTAATTTTCAAAATTTTTAATTTGCTTTCAACAGAAAATACAAAATTCTATACAAAACTTTAAAATTATTATTTAGTTATGTCTTGTACCTATTCGATAAACTACTTTTAAAAAAACGGAAATTCAATTACGGTATTTTTTTTAATGCCCATAATTTCTAAAATAAACGTCGTATGGAAAAAATATTAAGTATAGGCTTTTATATCAACTAGAGGAAGAATTGTACCAAATATCAACAAATTTGGGAACCTCACTTTTTTTTTCCTGTCCGCTTCATATGAAATGCCCCATATGCCAAAATTATAGCTATCCACACTCAAACTTTGGACTTAAACAGAAACATATGCCATTGTTTTGATTACACGCACGACACCATCACTTCTGGATATTTAGAGTTTACTAAACTTTATTTACTTTTATCACATATTAGAACACAAAAAAGGAGTTACAATTTAAGGAAGGAAATATAATTTTTTGCAAAGTAAACGATATGACTATTGACATGTCAGCTGGTCGTTCTAAAATTTACAAACAAAAAAAAAATTAAAAGATATTTTAATTAAAAAAAAAAAAAAAAAAAATAAGAAAAACCCATGAAGATAAAATTTTCCTTAAATTACATTATCAAAAAATAACAAATTTTGAGAAGTATTCTGAAATTTAGAACGTTTAGCTGTCAGACTGTCTGTAGATACGTTCGAAAATTGTAGTATTATTGACAAGTTAAGAAAATAAAATAATGTAAATAAGGTAATCCTACATGTCAAATTTTGTTTTGCCGGCAGTTTTGGTTAAAAATTCAGAAGTAAGTCGTTTGGCACTTGGCAATATAGTTATTAAATTAAATTTATGTTAACGTTTTAACAGTGTTGCCAACATATTATAATTTAATTTTGACATCACTTCATTATTATGTTATTACCTGTACTATATTTTATAACAACTAAATCAATAAAAAAATTGTGCTTACCTTGTGATTCATGCTAACTCGTGTGATAATAATAAAATATGAAAAAAAAAACGGAATTCAAGCTACGATGGCATACAAATTATTAATGACCAACTAAAGTAAAAACATGATAAAGTCATGATTATCTTTGAAAGATTTGTGAGTGATTGAGAAGGCAAAAAGGAGTGAAGAGGATAACTTATATCAGCTACTAGTGACCAGTTCTATAGATAATTGTAACGTAGTAAAGATGTGAGTATATATAATACCTTACCACAATAAAACTCAGTAAGAACTTGAGAAGGAAATTGAGAAGGATTATTTGGAATAAAAATATAAAAGGTGCAAAAATAAACTTACCAAACCTGGATCTAAAGGGATCTAGAACTCTGGAATGTGTTATGCGAAAAATACATCAAGATCAGGTGTTAATAAGGAAATACTTACATAAAAAAAATATATGGATACTGGATTTGACAAATAATGGAGTTGGAATATATTAGGAAAATTTAAATATGTAGATATAAGAAAGACTGTTGGAATCAGCTTATCTTGATAATTACATTTAGAAGAAGAACAATTTATATACTATATATCACAGATGCGGAATGGTGAACGAAACAGTGGTTTAGGGTCTTATGGAAGTTAAGATTGTCCTTGATATACAAAAAAAAAATGAATATATAATCTAAGAAGTTAATGAAATAAAGAGGATAATAAAGAGATCAAAATAACATAAAACAAATAATTACCACTAAATCTAAAAGATCCGGCAATGGCTGGGGGCCCTGTAAACAATAAATATAGATAAGTACAAATTAATGGCAAAACCACAAACAAAATATGATTTTAAAAATAAATTGAAAGAAATACCTCGACCAGAAGTTCATCCAGATCTATGACTGGTACGATGAACTGGAAAATAAAAACACCAGTGGTATAAAAAAGGGAAGAGTATATATATATAATGTATGTGTGTGTAACAAGAAAATAAAAGGGTTTGCCAAGAAGAAAATAATATGCAAATGTTACCTCTGGTTCTTGGACCCCAGCAGCAACATCTTGTCGATGTGCGTTTTCGATCAGCTGGAGATTAAAGGAAAAGTTGCTATATTAAATTATGAAAAGAATGATATAAAGAAAGCAGGGAAAAGAAAAAAATATCGTACCGGAACTGGAGGCGGGACCAGCTGCAGGACTAGTCTGGGGTTTGGTGGCTCCAGGTTTTGTTCCACCACACGATACTCCTAAAAAAAAAATATATATATATAGGAGGAATTGAGGATTAAGACAACGGGAATAGTTAATTTTTTTTAAACAAGTGAGAAAAAAAAGAATTGTTAGATTATTCTTACTCTTCGCTGCTGCCGTTTTTGTTGTCTCTGAAAGGAGATACAACATATAAAGAACATATGATTCATAACTTGATAAGCAATTGTAGATAAGGGTTGTTCGAGTTAATTATGACTTTTAGCGGAGTATTAAATATGGACAGAAAAAAAAGTATATACTTACTAATAAACGTCTTATTTGAGTTTGTTTGCTCCTGATCCACATCCTTACGTCTGCATAATCGTAAAGTATTCCAAACCGCTCATAACACCTTTTAATGAGTTTTTTCATGGCTTGCTTGGTAAGATTATTATTTTTGTGAAATTCGTGGGAAATGTCCCATAGGATGGGGAAATCCGACGATAGAAGAGCCTGGGGCGAAGTCATTTGGGGTATTTTAAATATTTAGATAAGGAACAAAAATGATCTGACTAAGGTACTTACTTTTCAAAAGGTAAAAATAACGACTTATTGAAGCCTAAATCATGACTTAGTAGAGAAACTGGACCTAACTTCTCTTTATTTATTTAATTTTAACCAAAATTGAACCTTGTTACCAAGCAGGACGATCATTCATAAAAAAAAAACGATTAGAAACAGAACATAATGTGGAAGGAGACTATTGTCTCGCTCGCGCTCATTAAGGAATTGACACATATTGTCATTTTGGTTGGTTGATTATTGACGTCATTATCTTTTTTTAGTCAATGCGAGACACAATCTTCTATGTAACTCTCATTTTCGGTCTAGCTTTTTGGCTGGAGAGTGTACTCCAGTTTATGATGTCTACACTCGGCACAATCCTTATGCACAAGTCGCCGTCGGTTTCAAGACATTGCCGTCTAGGTAGATGCAGCGGGGTAAATCATTGGATCAAAAACCGCAATGTAATAAAAATCACGAGTGATTAGTTGATAGCCTTAGAATCGTAAATTCATGATCTTAATACAATGGTACGGTGGTCAAATACATGAAGCAGTTTAACAAATGAAAAATTGCATACAATTGGTCACAAATCGATGCATGCTTTAGATCACAGTTGTTTAATTAAGTCCATCTAGTGATAAGTAGATACGAGTTTGGTAAAAATGAAACCAGGGAATTTATTTATCAACTACTGACCAACAGATGGAGTTCGAAAGAGGACAACAGAAAAAATAAATAAAAGTAAATTTTAAATATAACACAGTCAAAATATAAAAAATATATCGGATGAACATGCAATACAATAAAAATTCAACAAAAGAACACTATTGAATGATTTACCCTTATTTAAAACTTAATAATGAGAGCCATCTAGTGACGAGTAGTAAATTCATAAGGAAGTTTTATCAGTCAGTTGCCGTTACTTAACGATAGATGTACAGTATTTGTTCAAGTTAATGCGTTTAAGGAGTTTGCCATTTAACAAAATATCGAAAGACAAGAATGTGTGTTTATACCTATCTTCATAAAAGCTCGGCATTAAAAGTTTTGACAGCCATAAAATGAATGAGTGAATTGTAAACGGCGCTTTGAAGTGTTTTTATCTTGTTTATTATGATTAAACATCGGTATCAACGTTCAAATTTCGTGGCACTTGGTAAGGGTCGCAAAAAAAGAAATACATAGGTATCATTGTTTTATTTATTAGTAATAAATAACATTTAATTTATTTTTATTCTTAATCGTACTTTGGTAAACTGTACATATATTTAAAGAGGTTTATATTCTTAATACGTCATAGAACCTCAATACTCATTTCATTATCCATTTGTAAAAAAAATTCTAAATGCCAAATAGGCAACAAATGTCAATTTAATTGTCATGCAAAATAATATGTGGTAAAATCTTCAACGATAATAGTTCTTAAAAACACTTACAACTACAATTTAGCATTGATAAATCTTTACCCAACTCCCTATCAGACTTGAGAAAATGGATTTGACGCAGTATACTGATTTTATATTCACTAACGAAGGTGCTTGCTGTACTATTTGCGAAATGAATATAAAAAAGAAAAGGTACAATATAGAGAAACATTTGAAATCAAAATCTCATCAAGATAAATTATCTGATTCACGCTGCCATTTACAGGATATAGTACGAGATAATGCTGATTTCGAAATTAAAGACGATATCGTATATTGCAAATTGTGTAATTCGAAATTATTTCCCTCTAAATCTAGTATCGACCGCCATTTAAAAACAGATTTACACAACAAAATTCATAAAAATAATGCACAAGAAAAATTTAATAAAGATTTAACAGAGTTTATGATTTGTTCGAATATACCGTGGTCAAAATTAGACAATCCTAAATTTAGAAATTTTGTAGAAAACCTTTTAAATCATAAATATGGAAACGATATTACTGTGCCGAGTGAAACAAAAATACGAGTAAAATGCTTACCTGAATTGTATGAAAAGAAAAAAAATGAATTGAAAGAGAAATTACAAAATAAAATGATTTACCTCAGTGTTGATGAAACATCAGATTCCGTGGGAAAAAAAGTGGCAAATATTTTGATCGGAGCTCTAGATGGAACTAGTACCCAGCCACATTTATTTGCTTCTAAGGTATTGGAGGCGACTAACCATTCGACAATAACCAAACTCGTTGAGGAAACCCTTGAAGATCTTTGGGGCGATGAATACAAAAAAAACATGGATAAATTATTATTTTTTATAACGGATGCCGGTTCCTACATGGTAAAAGCAGCTAAAAACCTTGTTCAGAAATATAAAAATATGACTCATGTAACATGCATAGCACATGGATGTAATCGAGTCGCAGAGATAATTAGAAGTCTTTACCCGACCATAAACAGTTTGATTGACTGTATCAAAAAAATATTTCGTAACGCTCCTTCAAGGACAAATTTATTTCATCAAATGTGTGTAAATATTCCTCTACCACCCCGACCCGTGATAACAAGATGGGGAACATGGTTAAATGCTGCCTCATATTATCACATGCATTATGATAAAATCAAATCTGTCATCGATGCCTTAAATCCGCGTGAAGCGAGTGCAATTTCTAAAGCAAAAAAAATTTTCCGTAACCGGAATTTAAAAACTGAGTTACTATTCGTCGATACACACTTTAGTATAATTGCTAAGTCAATAAAATTATTGGAGGATCCAAAACTGAGTCTAGCAGAATCATTAAACATTGTTCATGGTTTGCAAAAAAAAATATCAACGTTAAGGTTACATCAAAATGCCAGAAAAGTTTATTTTAAATTAAAAAGTGTATTAAAGAAAAATCCTGGTTATAAGACTGTACAAATAATTAACCAACTATCTAAAAACAACGAGGCTGAAATACCAGAAAGTGTAAATAAAAACTGTGTGCAAAATTTTCAATGCTTGACATACCTTCCTATTACCTCAGTCAGCGTGGAAAGATCTTTTAGTCATTTAAAATGGATATATTCTTACAGACGTCAAAGATTGACAGCAAAATCTATGGAACAAATTTTAGTGATCTATTCTAACTCGTAAAATATTGTATGCCACACCTGGACATAAAGTGGCTTTTTCCGCACGCTACGCGTACGGATAGAGCCGCTTTCTGGCCAAATGTGCACATATTTTTCCAACACGGGAGGTAATAAAGAAAGCCCTCGATCGCATAATTACGTCCCTCGCTTGCAGCTTGGGCCGCAACAATTGCGATTGCGCGGCCTTTCTTTGTTTTACCACCCTAATTAGGAAATGTACTATTTAGGGGCTTTTTTATTTACATATACAAAATAAAGGTTAAAAATACTAAGTGATTTGTTTGTATTTATTTTTCTGCCAACCGTACATTGCCACGAAATTTGAACGTTGATACCGATGTTTGATTATGATACAATTTCTTTAGAACAAAATTTTTCTGAGATAAAAGAAAATAGGAAGTGTATAATAACAGTGAAGATATTTGATGGATGCAAATAACGATTGAATATGACTAAAAGGAAAGAAAAGGAGTGGGGAGTCATCGCCTTCACATGTGAAATCTAGGAAAACAATGTGTTGTGATAAAAGAAGAGTGTATTGTGAAGTATAATTAAAAGGATCAAGTACCTGACACCTTGAAAGGTGAGCAATAACCAATAAAATCTGACAAATTAGTTGGTTAAGTAAAATGAGAAAGTTTCTTGTATCATCACACTGGGGATATTAACGTCAAAGAGTTTAATTCTACAACTGAAGAACAAATCAAATTATTTTTAATAAATATTTTGATTTGTTTATTTTAAGTAGACACACTACTATATAAATCATAAACTTATATAGATGTCATATACAAAGGAAAAAGTGACCTAGGCCTCCGGTGCCCAGGGCTGGGATCGAACCAGCGTCTTCTGCATTCGCGGAGTTTAATTCTAATTAACATTCATCCTTCCTATAACCTATCTTGTATGATAAATTGATGTGTGAATATAAATCTATAAATCAAGAATTTGACCAAAGTTTTAGTAGATACCAAACTTGCCCTGTATTGTACAGTTGATCTGATGGACGCATACTGATTTATTAATGAATATATATATTTCAATTAAGTTTAACAAACATACGGGATGCTTAGGATTACAGATAGATGATCCGTTTTATGTTTTTTGAAGTATTTTTTTAATTTTATGAAAGAATAAAATCAGAGTAGCATTTAAAAAACCACTATTACTTATTTTATGTTTATATTACAAAGGAAATGTTTCATGAAAATTTATTTAAGTCTAACAATATATATTAAAAAAATTTTTTTTTAAAAACTTATAGATGTTATAATATTGTTTCACATATCTTTGGTAGAAGTCCAACTATTGATATAATATTAGAAAACTTTCAATGACATGATTTAGCTTGATGATGATGGCACATCGGAGCGTTGGCTGTCTGTAGAAATCGAAGCGAAAGTGTAAATGAGGAGGAATGTATGGTTTTGTGCACGGTTACTGTCTTAATGATTAAGTGGATTCATGTAAAAGATGAATGTTTAGATGTGGGTGAATGAATGATGATGAATGTATTATGGGAAAAAGGATTTTTACAGCTAGACAACAGCTAGAGTGTAATCAAACTAGATTGGTCGATATTTGCAGGGGAAATGACATGGGGAACTGGGACTGGGACAAATTAGTCGGTAAAATCTTATCAGTAGGATAAAATCGTTTTACGATACGACCCATTTATACGGGTATTTTTTACTGACTAAATACTATACAAGGTATGAAGATTATAACAAAAAACCACACACCTCGTAGTGGATAAGGTATATTCGACAATTACACATGATTATGAGCCTCAAAATAAAACAAAACTACTAGGCTCTATTTATAAGGGTTTCTTTTAACATATACATTTTAGCTGTCATGCTCTGATATGTTTTAGGATGTGATCATCCAGAAGGTATTTTGCTCATTCTGTAACAAAACATTTTTACTTTAACATTTATATTTGAGAAGTATATTTGGTTCTAAGTTTTTTCATTCTTTTTATAATATTCGTGAAAACTTTGAGGTTGTTTAGTGTATTAAAAAAAAACGCACAAGATAATCTTGGGGGGTCGAATGGCCTTGTGTCATTACGTGACATTCGCCAAGAAAACGTGACTGAGTTGGTGGAGCAGAGAAATTTGGTTCGAAATTTGACAATGAAATTTGAACGCTTCGTACTTATAAAAAGGTTTTTTCATTTTGTGTGGGAAGTTTTTGTGTACTCATTAGTTTCCTAAACGACATGGGATTACGGTTCATAGGGTAGAAAAGAAAACCTGACGCAGCCGGAGTGAGGACACAAAAGCGGGTCATTAGGATCTACCAGGCTCACAACCTGTTATCTCTGGCAGAATGAGAATTCATGGGGAAAAAGTTGTCAAGTGATAATTGTTAAAAGTTCCAAGAGCATTTTCCAAAGCTGTGCCAATTGCTGTCATTTAGTATTGGAAAACACACCCACACCACACGTTTAAATAAGGGAGGGGTTACCGACTAGTCTAGAGTACATTGAAGTTTTTCATAGATCACTGAGGTCACTAAGGTGATCCATTACAAAACATGCAATGGGGGGCGAAGATGTACCTAAACGGGAGACCTTCTACGTATTTAATTACTAAGATAAAAATAATACGATAAAAATATTACGCATTTAATTACAAACTTGATTAATTTTTGTTTCACTTAACAATAAGTTCAAGAAAACTGACAAATTCGCGAGTATTGTAACGACATCTTACTAATTATTAACGCAACCTTAAGTCACGTCACGTCTTAGAGCCTGTCATAATAGTATTACAGTTTTTCTGTATGTCTCAAACAGCTTGGTTGTCTGGATTGACATCTGTCATATTGACGGCTGTCAACGTCATGAGTAACAGCTTGAATAAATTGAACCTTAACGAGATTGACATAAGGAGTGTCGCTACTTTTGTATAGGATGTCGCCAGATTAGTATGCAATGTAGCTCGAAACCCATAGTAAGTCGCCAGATTAGTATGAAATGTAGCTCAAAATTCATAGAATGTCGCTACATTTTCATAGTTTGTAGCTATACCCATAGTAAGTCGCCAGATTTGTATAGAATGTAGCTTAAAACTCATAGAATGTCGCTACATTTTCATAGTTTGTAGCCTAAAACCCATAGTAAGTCGCCACATTGTCATACAATGTCTCTCGTCCGGAATTTAGTATAAAAGGACCGACGCCAGCTATCAAGCATTCATTCAAATCTCTACGTTCGGACCGACAAGTGACTCTGGTTTACTAATCTGCTGGTAAGTGCAAATTTCTGCTATATTTTTCTATCTCTGTGTTTGGTTTTATGTACAATAACTGTATTGTCGTAATGCTGTGACTTGGAGATGTGTCTCTGTTGTCCGATTCAGGAACCTGCGAGGTTTCTGTAGCGGGGAACTTTGACATCAGATATATGTGGAGTGTTGCACTTTATTGTTTTAAAGTTTGTTTTATTTTCTTATTCTTTTTATGTAAACTTAAAGTCTATGTGTTTTGTTATATTTTAAAAGCCAGAAACTGTCCAGACATAAGTCGTTTGACAAGCTAGCTATAACCTCACGGTGACAAACGTGGCTAGCTTGGTGTCCATTTAGTTTCCAAGTTGATGGTGCTTGGCAATCCTTTTTTACCAACATAAGGATTGAAACACCTCTTAAGGTGCCATCCCTGGTTCTGAAGTCCAGCTGTTAGGCAAAGGCGGGGGCCACATAATTTTATACTAAGTTGGCCATTCGGGATATCCGGACCCGCTAATGTCTGCAGTAATTGGTGCCAGGTCTTGTTAAATATGTTTATATATTTCTTTATATACACCAGATAGGGCCGAGTTACTATTCACCACTCTGGCCGCGGCCGTGAATGGGGGACTCACTTACACGGGCCTATAGTTTTGCTATCTCGACTTCGCCCATCGAACTGTACAGATTCCATAGGGATACATTATGTATATTTCAAAGTATTAAGCTGATGGTAAGAACGGCTGGTATTTTGAATGTACTAGATTAGGGACGATAGACGATAGGGTAGAGTCACACACACTTTCTGGGAAAGCAGGTAGGGTTTTCTTCCTCAGGTTTTCATGATTTTATTGAAATCAGGTGGTTCTTTAAAGCAATATATTTACTACTTATATGGTGGGTTTTAACTTTTAAATCTGTTGGTAAAGTAAATGAGATCATTGTTCTAAAAGCAAATCTTTGAAATTCTATATTTCTAGGTTCCTATTGCGAAGGCAAGGTATCTCTGGAATATAGTGTCTGGTCACATTCATTTTAATTTTATTTATGTTTTGGGATAGTAAGTCAGTTTGAGATGGACGACTGACTTGCTCCTGACGCCAATCGATGCAGTGCGTTGGGAATACATGAAACTGATGCTATGAATGGCTGGTTTGACTCTTCTGTTTAGGTCACTACTTTAGTATTTTGCCTTTGTTTTAGATAAACCTAGAAATATCAGCTTTTAATATGTTGAGAATAAATATTGGGCATGTCAAAAAAGATTGACATTATTTAGTTTGTTTTAGCGTTTCTTTTCATTTAAAACTAGGATATGAAACGCTGATTATGTTGTGGAGTTTAGGAATACCTAATAACAATAATACAAAATAAATTGGGTATTAGGTTAGCGTGGCCATACATCATCCGTCCATGACGACAAGCTGGTGTTTGCATTATTAAGATGTAGTAGATAAAATATTTTGCCCAAGACAAACATATTTCCCTATTAGCTAGCTAGGAGGATAATGGGTTTGAAAGGGAAATATCCAAGCAAACTATAAGGACCTGTTGTCGCATGCACTCGGCCACCGTTAAGAGGCGGTTGATGATATAATTTTTTAAATAAATAATATTTTATAAGACTACTAACTATCTTTAACCACATTTAGCCAATAGCCTACTCTACAATCTGTAAAATCATCTATTTTTATAATAAACTTGTAACTCCTCTGTTTATTCTTCATCCTTCTCCATTTCTAGAAACCACTCAACTTTTAAACTTTCATCGGATAACTCGTGTGTAAAATTAAGCTATTATAATTGTAATTGTGAGTCGAGAGTCCTAAAGATTTGCCAGTTTTTCATTAAAAGAATTTGGGTTATACGGAGCACTTCGGAGGGTCCCCAATACCACTAGACAATCGATCACCAAGGCCATGTTAAGGGGTTTCGCGCTCCATACGTTTAGGTTATAAAGAGAATGAGCGGGACGTGACACTTTCCGCCCCGCGACTTCGTCCGCGTATGAAAGCACCTTCACACCCTTATTTAAAACCCCCTCAGGGGTACAATTTTCCATAACGCTGAAAGGATTATATTGTATTTTTAGGATTATATCGCTTTTATTGTATTTTCATAAGTTATCTTCCCACACAGTTAAAAGTCTCTAGCACAACAAAATAAATTTCCCCCATACAAACTTTGAACCACTTTTTAACCCCCTCAGGGGTGAAATTATCCAAAACGCTAAAAGTACTTGTATTGTATTTGAATAAGTAATCTTCCTACAAAGTTAAAAGTTTCTAGCTCAAAAAAATAAATTTCCCTGATACAAACTTTGCACCCTTTTTAACCACCTCAGGGGTGAGATTATCCTAAACGCTGAAAGTACTTTTTTGTATTCTAATAAGTAAGGTACACTCGGCTAAGATCGGATCGAATGTAAGATCGGATGACCGCAATAACTACTAAAATAGTAGTATTTTTTAATCACTGGCAATACTATGCATGACGCCATTTCACCCCGCCCCTCTGGCCTGTATGCAGCAACCGCTCAGCCGCACCAGTCGTGTACTACGAAAGTTAAAAAAAAAAGTGAATTTTATCGAGAATTTTGGGAGATCCGATCTTTAACATAAGAAATAAAATCATCAAGTTTCCTATTAGTAGTAGATTATTTATGTTGTTTTGTTTTACCTTAATATTTTTTTTGTCATCTTACTATATTATGGACATCAGTAGCAAATATACAATATTTTTTATACGTAATATACACCGTGTTTTATTTGTTTTCCGTTAAATTCGACATGACGTTAGGTTTATCATCAGGAGCCACCCGGTATATCACTTTTAGTCAAAATCGAAAAAAAAATTCAATTGTTTTCATACAAAATAAACTAATTAATAAGTGTGAGACCCTTAAGAATAACATTCAAGTTAGTGTCAAGTATCTGACGGCACATGTCATAATAAATAACACCTACTATGTTATAAAGGCCGTTCTACAGTTATTGAGCCATTAAATTTATTTTATGAAATACTCGATAACAGTAAGAATTAAAACACTAGTTTCTTAAAGAAATTAAGTGTAAATCACCTATCTTTAGAAGGTTCTTACCTTCTCTTAAAGTTAAAGAAAATGAATAAAAACACGCACCTTGCGTTGATCAATATACTGTCTTAAGTAATGGCATAATATTTAAGTACATAGAAATGTCTAAATACAAAAGAAAGTCGAATAGGGCTGCTAATAGCAAGTGCGACTTGGAAACTGCTATAAGAAGGGTTAAAAATAAAGAGCTGACTAATTATGCTGCATCTAAGTTATATGGCATACCAACCTCGACCCTTAACGATACAGTGCGAGAGCGAACAGGAATCAAAAGTCAAACTTTGGGTAGACCAATAATCATTCCGATCGAAAAGGAGGCAGAGCTGGCAAATTGTCTTCGTACGCTCGAAAAATGAGGTTGGGGTATATCCAAAGAAGAAGTTTTAGATCACGTTGCCGCATTTATAAAACGAAACAACATAACAACTCCGTTTAATAACAATAGACCAGGCGACACCTGGTTTGTTGCATTTCGCAACCGACATAATTTATCGGTAAAGAAACCACAAACTTTAGAATATTTAAGAAGAAAGATGACCGATCCCTTTGTAATCGAAGAATATTTTATTGTTCTACAACAAGAACTTACTAGACTGGACCTGCACGATAAGCCTCAAAATATTTGGAACTTAGACGAAACCTCTGTATGCCTAGATCCAACTAAGACTAAAGTGGTTGGAGGAGTTGGTGAACCTTGCACAAGAACAACAGCTGGAAGTGGTAAAGAAAACATTTCTGTTTTGGCAACAGTGAACGCTGCAGGAAATAAAATGGATCCCTTGATTATTTTTAAGGGAAAACATGTTTACGAGGAATGGATGGCAAAGGAAAAAAATTATGATTTTGAATTGTCTTATGCTGCCAGCAAGAGGGGTTGGATGGAGGCTGTTATTTTCCGAAACTACATGGAAAATATTTTCATTCCCAATTTGAATGATGAACGACCAGTGCTTTTGATATACGATGGCCATGTCAGTTACGTAGACGACAGAGTTGTCAGTTTAGCTATTGCAAACGGTATATCAATCCTAAAACTTCCGGCACATACTTCACATCTACTGCAGCCATTAGATTTAGCAGTGTTTAAATCGCTTAAGAGTGTTTGGGATAAGAAACTCGTCACATGGCAACGTCAGAATGTCGGCTTGAAAGTACGCAAACAAACATTCGCTGATCTGTTTGCTAAAGCATGGAATGAAACCGATACGGAAGTAATACGTAACGGATTCAA
This sequence comes from Pammene aurita, assembly GCA_947086415.1. Taxonomy (NCBI): domain Eukaryota; kingdom Metazoa; phylum Arthropoda; class Insecta; order Lepidoptera; family Tortricidae; genus Pammene; species Pammene aurita. The sequence continues at coordinate 13,746,963 of OX352295.1, forward strand.
AAAAGGGGGAATTTACCCATTCAATCCGTCAGTAATCCCAAAAGACAAATTTGATCCTGCGGCATATAGAAGATGGCAACTACATAGAAAATTGCAACAGCCTAACACTCTAAGGCAAATCTGTCTAGACACAATAAACAAACAGATCAGTGATAGTTCTTCTGCAATTAACGCACAAACTGACAAACAAACGGAATGTTCCATAAACGTGAATCCTCGCAAAAATACGTTTGAAGATTTGCTTCTATAAAGTATCCAGCAATCTAAAAACAGCAATACGGTGCCTGTTAGAAGACTAAAAAAGGTTGCTTCTGGAGCAGAAGTTATAACACGGACCTTTGTAGATAAAAAACAGGAAATGGTACTCCAGGCGACAGAAGCGGATAATCAAAAAGATGAACCGATACCCGGCCCTTCTGGATTAGCTACAAAACAACAAAAACGACGCGATGTTTTGAGAAACAAAACTACTTCTGCTCTATCAAGCAAAAAACAAGGCAATATCTACCTATATATAATAATAGACTTATAGAACAGCTGATAGGCTACAAGATTACGCAAAGTTATCCTTATTGAAAATGTGATAGTTTTTGAGATATCGGCACTTTTAAATCCTAATTTGTGATAACCAGCATCAGATTTTCGTGTCCCACCATTGCAAATTTGAGTATTTTTGTTATATGTTTTTGGAAAATGTTTCCAAAGAAATATGCTATCAAGTAGGATTAAAGTTTATTAGTAGATATAGACCGCGGTTTCTCGCCCCAATTCAAATGGTCCACAAATTCTAATTTTTTAACAGATTTAATTAGAAAAAAAAAACCCCACTTGGATCGATTGCGCACAGTCCAGAAGCTCTCCGGGCGCTCTTTCCGTGACTTCTATAATCCTTTTCAAATAGCTTGAGCTCTGTAACACTTGAGTTTATTCCATTCCACGCCATTAACGTTTCAGGCTAATACTTTATCTAAATATATAAAAGAAGAAACTGACTGACTGACTGACTGACTGACATATCAACGCACAGCCCAAACCGCTGTTTCTAGAGATTCCAAATTTGGCACGTAGGTTCCTTATAAGGTCTAGAGGTGCACTAAGAAAGGATTTTTCAAAATTCACCCCCTAAGGGGGTAAAATGGGGGTCCAAAGTTTGTATGGCGAATCAAGATTTGTTAGACTATTTTATTCGAAACTTCACAGGAGTATTCCTAACGATAAATGATTAAACACGTGTTTCAGGTTTTTTGAAAATTCAACCCCTAAAAGGGGCAAATGTGGTCACAAAGTCTGAAAATCAACATGGGTATCGTATCCTTTTTGAGTACTTATAGTACGCGGGCGAAGCCGCGGGAAAAGGCTAGTAAAAAAATATAATTGAATCCCAAAAAACAAATAAAAATGTATATCACCATAGTTTAAAATATTTCGTAAAAATAAATACAAATCACTTAAAACATATGATTATGTTACAAAACTAAAACGATAAATTTTAATATCGTCAAGTCTCATTCTGTAAAACGGAACTCAATTACAATAAAGCTTTACTTTGTCTATCGACCGAATCGATTCCGCCATCTAGTCAAATCGTTTGGCTCGCGTCATCTATCTGTCAGTTAGAGTCTGGCAAACGAAAGTTGAACCCAGTAGTTATTTGATTGGCAACACTTCGTTTGATGTCGTCACTATGTCAGCTGTCATGTAATATGTCAGTTGCGGTGAAATCGGAGAAAATTTGCGACTGTTCTTTCTAGTTTTCAACGGAAACCATGAATAAAACTATAAGAAGTGATGTACGGCGGGTTTTATTTACTATGCTTAGATGGGTATATTTACATATACCCAAAAACAAGAAGAACATGAAGTATTGTTTAACCAGAAAATGGGATCTTTACAAGTCTTAACCAGTTTTATAGGTTAGTTTAATTTTAACATTCATGATACTTATGATGCTTGAATGTAATGTTTAAGTTGTAGCAACGTTAATATATTATGCTTAATTTGATTGCAGAACGTTTTGACGCTGATGAAGAAGGAGTTCTAGAAGTTTTGGAAAACCTTAAACGACTAAAACAGTTGGAGGAAAAAGAAGTTTTGTCTCATAATAAATATTTGCAAGAAATTTCTTCACTGACTGGTGGGTAATAGTGGTTTCAATGTGAAGATTTATAATGTTTTTACCAATTTAATAATATATCAGTTTGTTCAAAGAAGTTATAAATTCAAATTGTACTCAAACTAAACCATTGACAGAATTTTATATATAATATTTTGAGCAAAGAAGCAAATAAGTACTGTTAGATCTTTACATGACACAGTGCTACTACAACTTAAATATGGTTTGACTAATTACTTGCAAGAACATTTTTAGTCTCAATTCATGCTTATCTACTTTTACAAGCTTTTATTTAGCTTCACCTGTCCCGGTGCCTGTAATCAAATCTTGCAAGTTAAATTTGACTTAAACTTCCCTGTCTCTGATTGAGTTGATATTTGCAGTGAAAATATTATTACCCGTCTAGAAGTCACTTTACAGAATGAACTATGAAAAGAACAGTCGGCAATAAAAGCTTGTGTCAAAAATGAAATTAAAAAAAAACTTGTTACAGAGGTTAGTGTCTCAAGTCTGAAACGAATAATTAAAGAGGGCCAACAAAGCAGTGGAGTCTTCCAGCTCATCAAGCTACCGTTTCTAACTTAGACAATTTTGATCTTCAAGCAATCAGGAATAAAGTCAACGAGTTTTATATTGTAAAAAAGCAAATTCCGACTCTTAGGACACTTCTGGCAAATTTGAAAGAAAATATAGGTTTTGTTGGCTGCAGAGAGACATTACGTAAAATATTATTGAGTAATGGTTTTGAATTTAAGCAGAATAAAAATGAGCGTTCTGTGCTCATAGAAAGATATGACATTGCAGCATGGCGTCAAAGATTCTTGAGAACCATAGCAGCTAAACGTGCGGAAAACAAACCAATTATATATCTTGATGAAACCTCCGTGCACCAAAATTACAAGCCAAAAAAATCATGGCAGGGACCGTCAACAACCTGGGGTAATTGAAAATATTTCTTCAGGAAAAAGATTTATAATTGTTCATGCTGGTTCCGAAAATGGCTTTGTGCCCAATGCTCTGTTGACTTTTAGCACTAACTCAACAAAAGCAGATTATCATCATGATATGAATTCCACAAATTTTAACAGATGGTTACAGGAGAAACTGATTCCGAATTTACCAGGACCCAGCGTGATTGTTTTTGATAATGCCAGTTATCATACTGTTCAAATCAATAAGCCTCCGAACACAAACACACGCAAAGCTGATATTCAAGCCTGGCTCCGTGCAAATTCTGTGAATTTTGAGGAATATTTTTACAAGGATGAGCTTTTGGATTTAGTAAACGAACACAAAACAAAACCAATATATGAGGCAGACGAAATTCTCAGAGCTCATGGTCATGAAGTTCTGCGACTCCCACCATATCATTGTGATCTCAACCCGATCGAACTCATTTGGAGTACAGTAAAACGGAAAGTGGGTAGTAAAAATGTTGGTAGATCAGCTAAAGAATTGGAAGAAATTATCAAAGAATGTTTTGACAGCATAACTTCGGCAGAATGGAAGAAAATGACTGATCATGTCCTTCATGTTGAAAATCAATACAAGGAAAAGGATGGAATTACAGATGAGATGGAAATTTTTATAATTAGTGTCCATGATGGTGACTCTTCCAGTTCAGATGAATCTACAGAAGTGATATCTGAGGCAGAATATTTAGAATCTGAATTTGATTATTCTGAATAATAATTAAAAATAAAATAATAGTAATTATTTGCTGTATTTATTGGACTTAACCTTTCTATTCCAAATGTTTTCATGATAGTCCCTAACATTTTCTTCAAAACCCATCATTGCCACAACATTAGGAAGTAAGTAGCATGTTCCAGCCTAAATTTTTTATAAGCTATCATAATTGCTATGCGAGTAAGGCATATATATCCTTGATATGATTTGTATTTTTAGCATTTGCTGCATACATACATACATACATACATTGATAGAACAAGATATGAGCTTTTTTCAAAGTAATGACGATATGAACATTGTTAGAATATTGGGAACAGCAAAATAAATAAATTCGAAATTATAACCAGTATCAAGACTATAAATCCTGCAAAGCAAAATATTACCCTCTAATGAGTTTTTGAAATTGCCGCGTTTTCCTTGGTTCTACTTTCATTTGCCAGACTCTAGTACGAGAGCGTGCTTTGCCTTGTATGCGTCTATGTTTTGTGTTTCGCGTTGTTTGGTGTTATTTTGTTATTACTGTTATTGTTAAGTTTGTTATTGTTGTTAAGTTTGTTGTTATTGTTATTTTTATTGGTATAATGCCAAAAAGGACTGTTTTAAATAGTCAAGCGAGGGAAATGGTCGTCCGCTTGCAGGACTATTTTGAAAAAGAACGTGAAAACGGGGGCCCGATGGAACCTATTGGGAACGTTATAGATCGAGTTGCACAGGCTTTGTGCATTGGTAAAAGTATCGTAAAACGTCTAACCAAAGAAAAATACGGGTCTACCAGCATGGAGGATAATAAACTATCCACACCCAACAAGCACAACAGGAAAAAAAAACAACCCATAACTGGTGTCGATTCTTTCGACGCCGACGCCATACGGAACCACATTTATGGCTATTATGAACGTAGTGAGTTGCCCACCTTATTCAAATTACTAAGGAGTTTAAAAGCAGCTGGGTTGTTTGGTGGGAGTGCCACATCACTTTGGCGTGTGGTAAAAAGCATCGGATTCAGATATAAAATGATTAATAAAAGGAAAATTCTTATGGAACGAACGGATATATTTAGCTCTGGCACGAGTCACATTTCTGTGAGCTAAGAAAATTGAAAATTGGGAACAAGTGGTGTTCGTTGACGAGACATGGCTTAATGCTAATCATACTGTGTCAAAGACCTGGACTGATGACACAGCCAGTGCTTCCACCAAAGTACCCGTTGGCAAAGGTGAGCGTCTAATCATATTCCATGCTGGCAATGCAAATGGTTTTATACCAAACTCTCTTTTGGCGTTCAAATCCAAAAAGACTGGAGAGTATCACGAGGAAATGAACGCCCATAAATTTAAAGAGTGGTTCCAGAATATGCTGCAAAATTTACAGCAACCCAGCATTATTGTAATGGATAATGCATCTTATCATTCAGTGCAACTGAATAGAGCACCATCGAAGGACAAAAATAAATCAGAACAATTGGAATGGCTACAAAATAACAACATCACAGCTGATATGTCGATGTTAAAAGTACAGCTAGTCAACCTAGTCCAAATGCACAAGCCGAAGATACCTACATATGAACTGGATGAAATGGCAAAGCAACATGGACATCAAGTTCTCCGTCTACCTCCCTACCATTGCCAATAACAATGCGATTGAAATGATTTGAGCTCAAGTAAAAGGTATGTTATGATTTTTATTGCTAACCGTTTAACAAGTTTTATTAATTGGTATTTTCTATCACATAATTGATAGCATACTTTTAACTACATATTTATAAAATAATAGTTTTAAAGCAAGTTAGTTTTTTGCGACATATAGTTAAAATAAACGAAGTAGTTAAAATAAAACAACTTGCATTTATAACATTTATAATAATGGAAAATTCTTTCAGGTTTTGCTGCACGAAATAATACCGCTCCGCCTTTCACTGCAATGAAAATGCTGTCACTGTTAGAAGCAGCCTGTCAAAATGTGACTCCTGATGACTGGAAGAATGTGGTGGAAAAAACAAGAAAAACTATTTTAGAAGATTGGAAAAGAGATATTCGCCTTGACACATTAATGGATCAACAAGAATTTATTATTAATGTAGGGGATTCTGATACCTCCACTTTAACCTATACTTCAGATTCAAGTTCAGAAAATTAAAAACACTTAAATGTACTTGTGTTATGATGTTTCATTTTCCTATATGGTTTCCTGTAATGTTTGTTTAAAAATATATTAATCGATTAAGTTCCCTTAGCACATTTAATCGAAAATCGTAAAATATCGATTCGACTTAACATTGTCACAACCCTTTAATTGCTAAATGACATGTGTCACAGAGCTCAAGCTGTTTGAAAAGGATTATACACGCCACCACGTACCTCATTAGCGCCCTCATTGTTCCCTCGTCTTAATCTTTTTTTGGGAACCCATTGTCTCTGGGCGAGCGACGATCCATTGTTTGAGTCTATGGCGTACGTCTATTGTCTGGTTCACTACATGTAACCCTTTGTTGCTAATGTTCTGCTTGTGATTTTTATTTCTTTTATATGTGTTTATTTCATATTTGCATTATTTGAGTTGTTTCTTAGACTTACAACTTTAAACCTTACCTACCTGTATTTAGCTTGTCCGTTACTAAGGGTCACAGTTTTGAACCTAACCTAACCTATTTGTAGTTAGCCTGTTTTTTTAAAGGATCGCAGTTTTAAACCTAACCTAACCTATTTGTAGGTAACCTGTGTGTTTTAAAGGATCGCAGTTTTAAACCTAACCTAACCTATGTTATCATTCAAACTGAACAGTTTTATTTTATGGGTTGCTAAGCTCTATACTTTACATAACCTTGTTGGTATATAACTTGACAAAATCTGCCTATCTATACTATTATGTTTATTTTAAGGATATCAACCAGTCTTGTTAACAGGTATTAGCATGTACCCGCGTATTCTATTCTTTGACGTTTGTTGACGATCGAACAAAAACTCGAACGAAAGCGAGTTTCAAAACTGTGTTTGGATATGATGAAGCGTAATCCTCGAAACTTTTTGAAACGATTTGTCACTGTGGACGAAACGAGTCAAAACAACAGTCCAAATAATGGATGGCTGCTGGTGAACGTACCCCAAAGAAGGCAAAGACTGTTTTGTCGGCTGGGAAGGTGATGGCGACAGTTTTCTGGGATAGCGAAGGAATCATCATGATCGACTACTTAGCTAAGGGAAAAACTATCACCGGCCGTTATTACGCAGATTTGTTAGACCGTTTTAAAGCCGAATTGTTGGAAAAACGACCAAGATTATCTCCGAAAAAAGTACTCTTTCACCAAGACAACGCCCCCGTGCACACCTCAACTATTGCAATGGCAAAAATCCATGAATTTGGCTTCGAGCCGGTTCCTCATGCCCCATATTGACCGGACTTAGCTCCGTGTGATTATTAACTATTCCCAAATTTGAAGAGATGGCTTGGAGGACAAAAATATTTGACAAATGAAGACTGTATAGCAGGTGTGAATGGCTATTTTGCAGACCTCAACGAATCCAATTTTTTGGAGGGGATAAAAAAATTGGAAACTCGCTGGAATAAGTGTTTGGCCCTTGAAGGAGATTATGTTGAGAAATAAATGTATTTTGTATAAAAAAACTGATGATTTTTGACTTTTTAAAAAAACTTATCAAACGGCCCTCGTATAACGATAAATTGTCCGTGTACAGAACGTAAAAAGGTGAAAATTGTCCCCAAACCTTTATGAATTATATAAAAAAAGACTTACAAGCCATTTGCAGAAGCAATACTTTCATCAAAACCCTTTACCTTTGTCTAATGCAAATAATATACATATTGCTCAGAGTAGTGTGTGTTTCATCTGTGAAAGAAATCTAAACGAGGATTCAACCATTACTTATAATCACCATACTGGTCTTTATGAAGAAGTCGCACATCAATTTTGTTCAGAAAAATACAGGGAACCTAAATTTGTACCAGTGTTTTTCCATAATTTAAGCAATTATGACGGTCACTTTATAGTACATGGTCTTAATTTTGAGGAGGGCGAAATCAATCTGATTCCTGAAAACAAAGAAAAATACATCTTATTTTCAAAATATCTGAAAATAAATAATCGAGAAATTGAATTGAGATTTCTTGATTCACTTAAATTTATGTCTAGTAGTCTCGACAAATTAGCAAAAAATTTGTTACATCAACAATATCATGACTTAAAATTAAATTTCCCACGTGAGGAAGATTTCAATCGTTTAATTCGGAAGGGCGTGTATCCTTATGAACATACGACATCCCTCGATTCTTTAAAACTAACTTCCCTTCCATCTTAAAATATTTTTTTTAGTTCTTTAACTGATAGCCACATTTCTGACGAAGATTATGAACATGCAAAAGATGTTTGGTCTCATTTTCACTGTAAAAATATGGGGGATTATTCTGATCTGTATCTAAAAACGGATGTTTTATTACTAACATATATTTGAAAACTTTAGAAATGTTTGTATTAAAACGTATGGGTTAGATCCTGCATATTATTATACTGCACCGGGGTTAAGTTAGCTATGTTGAGAACCACAAAAATAAAACTAGAATTGTTAAGTGACATCGATAAAATAGCTTTCATAGCAAAAAATATTCGGAGGAGAAAACGCAATGTAGCAATAGGTATGCAAAAGCTAATAATAGTTATTTAATCAAATACAAACATTGAAACATTGAAAAAATAATCAACCCAGTTTGACTTGAACAAACATCGATACGCCTTACCGGGGCTCGATATCGCTTTACCAATTAAGCTATGGGTTCAGTTACTGAGCTGACGAAATTCTCAATGCCTTCAATCATCTTTTTGCATTTATTTTTACATCGACTTTATAGCAGCCGTAAGCGACATCTAGGTGCCAACTACTACAGTTAGCTACCCTTCCCGCCGACTCCTTTACAAGTGTCACAACGGAAATAACAGATGGCGCCTGCTATCAACTCATAATTATTTTACTTGTTTTTTTAAAGTGGGTATTCCACTCATACATTAGTATGTTATTTAATCAAATACAAACATTGAAACATTGAAAAAATAATCAACCCAGTTTGACTTGAACAAACATCGATACGCCTTACCGGGGCTCGATATCGCTTTACCAATTAAGCTATGGGTTCAGTTACTGAGCTGACGAAATTCTCAATGCCTTCAATCATCTTTTTGCATTTATTTTTACATCGACTTTATAGCAGCCGTAAGCCTACTAACCCATAACTGAACCCATAGCTCAATTGGTAAAGCGATATCGAGCCCCGGTAAGGCGTATCGATGTTTGTTCAAGTCAAACTGGGTTGATTATTTTTTCAATGTTTCAATGTTCGTATTTGATTAAATAACATACTAATGTATGAGTGGAATACCCACTTTAAAAAAACAAGTAAAATAATTATGAGTTGATAGCAGGCGCCATCTGTTATTTCCGTTGTGACACTTGTAAAGGAGTCGGCGGGAAGGGTAGCTAACTGTAGTAGTTGGCACCTAGATGTCGCTTACGGCTGCTATAAAGTCGATGTAAAAATAAATGCAAAAAGATGATTGAAGGCATTGAGAATTTCGTCAGCTCAGTAACTGAACCCATAGCTTAATTGGTAAAGCGATATCGAGCCCCGCTAAGGCGTATCGATGTTTGTTCAAGTCAAACTGGGTTGATTATTTTTTCAATGTTTCAATGTTTGTATTTGATTAAATAACATACTAATGTATGAGTGGAATACCCACTTTAAAAAACAAGTAAAATAATTATGAGTTGATAGCAGGCGCCATCTGTTATTTCCGTTGTGACACTTGTAAAGGAGTCGGCGGGAAGGGTAGCTAACTGTAGTAGTTGGCACCTAGATGTCGCTTACGGCTGCTATAAAGTCGATGTAAAAATAAATGCAAGAAGATGATTGAAGGCATTGAGAATTTCGTCAGCTCAGTAACTGAACCCATAGCTTAATTGGTAAAGCGATATCGAGCCCCGGTAAGGCGTATCGATGTTTGTTCAAGTCAAACTGGGTTGATTATTTTTTCAATGTTTCAATGTTTGTATTTGATTAAATAACATACTAATGTATGAGTGGAATACCCACTTTAAAAAAACAAGTAAAATAATTATGAGTTGATAGCAGGCGCCATCTGTTATTTCCGTTGTGACACTTGTAAAGGAGTCGGCGGGAAGGGTAGCTAACTGTAGTAGTTGGCACCTAGATGTCGCTTACGGCTGCTATAAAGTCGATGTAAAAATAAATGCAAAAAGATGATTGAAGGCATTGAGAATTTCGTCAGCTCAGTAACTGAACCCATAGCTTAATTGGTAAAGCGATATCGAGCCCCGGTAAGGCGTATCGATGTTTGTTCAAGTCAAACTGGGTTGATTATTTTTTCAATGTTTCAATGTTTGTATTTCATTAAATAACATACTAATGTATGAGTGGTATACCCACTTTAAAAAAACAAGTAAAATAATTACTAATAATAGTTTTTTAGAAGATTATAATCAAAATATTCCCTCATCATTTCTCCATGTACTTTGATGCAAATAATCTATATGACATATCTATACGAGTGGCAAAAAGTTGTAGATCATGCCATCAAATGCGAAGACGAATTTCTGACATTGGAGGAGGCGATCGACGAAAGATTGGACCAATTTATAATAAACCCCAACGAAGATACGTCATCGTCATCGGATAGTTCGAGTGATGATAGTGATGGTGATAGCAGCGATGGTCAGGTCGATATTGGGATAGCAGGAGTGCGCCCTTTAGATTCAGTTTTTTTATTATACTGCACTGCATTATGACAAATATGTGCTTTGTTTATTAAATAAATCGTACATTAAAATAACTTGAAAATTGTATATCGCAATTGAAATTGAAAATTGTGTATGGGGTATATCGCAATGTAGCAATAGGTATGCAAAAGCTAATAATAGTTTTTTAGAAGATTATAATCAAAATATTCCCTCATCATTTCTCATGTACTTTGATGCAAATAATCTATATGGATGGGCCATGTCACAATGTCTACCTACCGGTGAATTTGAATGGGTAAATGTAAATACTGATTTTAACATATCTGACGACGCTGAATTTGCCTTCATTTTAGAAGTTGATTCAGAATACCCAAAGGAATTGCATGACTCCCATTCAGATTTACCATTCTGCCCTGAAAATGTATGTTTAGGTAATACTAAAGAAAAAAAACTGATACCTAATTTGAATACAAAAACCAATTACGTAATACATTGTAGAAATTTGAAACAGTGTTTAAAGAATGGTTTGCAATTATCCAAAATCCATCGTATACTGAAATTTAGACAATCTATGTGGTTAAAAAGCTACATAGATTTAAACACCCACATGCGTTCTCAGGCCACATCAGATTTCGAAAAAGATTTCTTCAAACTAATGAACAACTCCGTTTTTGGTAAGACTATGAAAAATGTTGCAAAACGTATAAATGTTAAATTATTAAATAACTGGGAACGCGAGGGAAACAGGCCGGGGATACAATGTTTGATAGCGAGACCGGAATTCCATAGTTTATCCATATTCTCTGAGAATTTAGCTGCCGTTCAATTAAACAAAATTAAATATAATAAGCCTATTTATGTAGGGTTCTGCATTTTAGATATTTCGAAAACTTAATGTACGACTTTCATTACGACTACATGAAAACCAAATACGTAAACAACCTCAAGCTTACACACAAAACTATTATGCAGATATAAAATCAGATCTGATTTCATACTTTGATACATCTGACTATCTTCCTGAAAATAAATATGGGTTACCATTAATAAACAAAAAGAGATTAGGATTTTTCAAAGATGAAAATAATGGTAGGCTTTTCAAAGAGTTCGTAGGTTTGCGGTCTAAAATGTATGCCTTAGATGTCCAAAAACACGATGAATATGATGAAGAATATGAAAAATATGGTGTAATATCAAAAGCTAAAGGGGTAAACAAGTGTGTTACGAAAAAATTTACGTTTGAAAATTACAAAGACGTGCGCAAATGTTGAGGTTCAAATCATTAAAACATGTTTTATTCACCCAAAAAATAAATAAAATATCTTTAGCACATGATGATACTAAACGGTATTTATTACAAAATTCTGCTGACACTTTTGCGTGGGGTCATTATAAAATACCTCAATAATAATTATAACATGAGTTATAATAATAGGTGTAACCTAGTAATACTTTAGAACATTCAATTGTCAACCATTATTTGTTGTACATCGTATATTTTTAAGATATTTCTTAACACGTGACATCTGTCTTAGGTTATGTTATTTTGTAATTATTAACTAGTAGTGGGTAATAATTAATTAAACATGAAAATTGTTTGTTTTTTTACTTGTTCATGTACATTTTATATTTTTAAGATATTTCTTAACACGTTACGTCAAATTAAATCTTTTTTTTTTGTAATTTTTAACTGGTGGTGGGTAATAATCGGTGAAATTGTTATCACAATTTATAATTTTAAGATTTCTTTTAAGAAAAATAAAATATTGATTGACTGCATAGATTTTTTTATTTTACTATGATGTCTATTTTGTTTATAATGTAAATGTTTTCATGTAACTTTAGCATTTGAGATCCATCCGTTTTCGTATCAAAACATACATTATAATTTTTTTATTATGATTCATTTTTATCACCCTTTCACTACCACTGTTGCTGGCCCAAGTGGGTGTGGTAAAGCTCAATTTGTCACATTTTTTTTAAACATTCGAATCAAGTATGTAATGTTGAATTTGACGAAATTATTTGGTGCTATGATGAAATGCAACCTCTCTGCAATTTGGAAAATGTAAATTATAGTCAAGGAATACCAGATTTGTCAGTTTTTGATGGTAAAAATCCTAAACTACTAATAATAGATGATTTGATGAGAGAATCAGATGGGAGAATCGTTGATATTTTCACAAAAGGTAGTCATCACAGAAACTTGAGTGTTTTTTATATTACACGAAACATATTTCATCAAGGAAGAGGTCAACGTGATATTTCATTAAATACAAGTTACATTGTATTTTTTAAGAAGCCTAGAGATAAAATTCAAGTACGATACCTATCACGACAAGTTTACCCAGAAATTTTTTAGATGAAGCCTACAAAGATGCTACAAAGGATGCTCACGGCTATCTAATGATTGATTTAAAACAAAACACAGACGACATGTGTCGTTTTAAAACTAAAATGTTTCCATTTAACGGGCGTTGCACTGTGTATATCCCAAAAAAAGGATTTAAATATAACAATAATCACCATGTTTTAGTCAGTTCTAAATGATGCATTCTAGAGTAAGCACCTATAAACATTTACTAGAAGCACTACAGCTACTTAAACCTAAATATCGCATAGCTTTACTCAAGTCGTGTGATGATGAGGAAATTAATATCATTTGTGAATGTATTTATAACGTCCTAAAGGGAAAAATTCCTTTAGATAAAAAAGAAAAATCCAAATTAAAGAAATTTACGGAAACACTGCGAAAATTAGTTTCAAAAGGCAAAAATAAGCTTCGGAAAACCGTTTTTGTTCAAAAAGGAGGTGCTTTTTTACCAATAATTTTAGGTGCAGTTTTAAGTGCTTTAGTGAACTCTTTATCTTAGATATCATGGAAAATATAAAAAAAATGTTGTTAGTGGAACCAGTTTATTGAAAGACTTAAAAAAAGTGAAAACCCATCTGAAACTTTATCATCACGTCTAGATGGAGAAATGCAAACCATTTTGAGAAAGAAAATAAACGATCGTGAAAAGTGGGCACTATATTCTCAAGCGCTACAACGATATTTACATTTAACTGACACAGACCGAAGACCATTTAAAATACCATTAGTAATGGATGCATTAAATCCGATTACCAACGAGAACTTCACAAAAACGAGGAAAATGTAAAAAATGAGGAAAACATTCAAAAGAAGGAATCATTTACTGAAGACTTCAGTGAAAACTTGGATTTGGCTGAGCCTGAAGCAGATGCAACAGCTTACGCTACACCTCCTGGCGGATCAAGATTTGATTTACCTAAGCAATATTCTCCATCCTATACTATAGATGTTATACCTAAATCGTATCGATCAAAAACTCAGTCTTTACTAAAAATTATTATTCATAATAGACCTAAAATTTGATGGAAGGAGAATGGTGAAGTAGTTATAAACAGTCAAACCATACCAAACAGTAATATTCTTGATTTGGTTGGTGATGTGCTTAGACCCCTTAAACGCACAAAACCTGTTGGATGGGAAAGTTTTGCTACTCTTTTAAATGAAATTAAAGTTCCTGCATTCTGTATTGGTAACCCCACCAATTTGGATTATATTAATAATCTTCAAACAGCTGAACATAACACTTCGGTGGCTTCTGTTAGCACTCAAAACTTATCCGTAAAGGAAAAAAACACATCTACTCCTCTGTCAACTAAACCGAAAACGAGATCTCAATAGAAAATTGATTGGGAAAGATGGACTCCTTATTAGACATTAACAGTATATACTATGATGTATCAAACCCAGCTGGATACAGTAGTTTAAGTAATTTAGTGAGGGAAATGAAAGGTCAAATGAAAAGAGAAGACATTAATAAATGGTTGCAATCCCAAGAAGCGTACACCCTACATAAACCTGTTCATAAACGTTTTTCACGTAACAAGTACATATTGTCTAACTTTAATGAACTGTGGCAAGCTGATCTTAGTGATATGCGTACTTATAACAACTACAATGATGGGTATAAGTATATTCTTTGTGTTATTGACGTATTTAGTAAATATGCATTTGCGAGAGCTATGAAAAAGAAGGATTCTGAAACCGTGAAACTATGTTTTGATAGCATTTTCGCAGATGCGAATGCAACCCTTCGACACATTCAGTCCGATAAGGGTACAGAATTTGCTTCAAAGAGGGTGTTGTAAGGGATTATTTTAAAAGTAAAAACATAAATTACTATACTACCAATAATCCCGATATAAAAGCCAGCATAGTTGAGAGGTTTCAAAGGACTCTTAAAACAAAAATGTGGCGTTATTTTACACATAATAACACTTATAATTACATCAATGTATTACAAGATCTAATTTATTCATATAACCATACTTATCATTCTAGCATAAAAATGTATCCAGTTGATGTAAACTCTAGTAATATAAGGACTGTTTGGTGTAACTTGTATGAAAGATAAAATGATAAAAAGCACTCATTGAAAAGTATAGAATTAAATGTAGGTGACCATGTTAGGATAACTAAATACAAACATATTTTTCAAAAGGGTTATGAGACCAACTGGAGTGATGAAATATTTGTGATTGCGTCGGTAATCAAAAGGTATCCATGGGTTGTTTATACTTTAAAAGATCTAGAAGGTGGACCAATAACTGGCACATTTTATTCTAAAGAATTACAAAAAGTGACTTACCACCCCTCCATCAAATATAAAATTGATAAAATAATACGCTCACGTCGTATTGATGGCAGAAAGGAAGTGTTCGTGAAGTGGCGAGGTTATCCTGACAAATTTAATTCCTGGATACCGTTATCAAACTTAGAAACAATATGAGTGAAGACACTTTTTATGTAACTTTATTGAGTAATAGTTCATCTGATTATTACAATGATAACACAACTGCACATTGTTTAACAAAACTACCTAAAACCATTAAATTAGAAGGAGAATGGGTTGTTGGTTTATTGGAATTTCAATATCCATGTTCCATGTATAATGTACAAGAACATGAAAAAATCGTTGATGTAAACACACACATACCAGCTACATCATACGATAGCATTGATCATTTTCTTGATGCATTGAATGAAAATCCGCAATTAAAAAGCAAAGTAAAATTTAGATATGATAAAATAACAAAAATGGTTGGGGTGTCGGCAGATAAAGAAATAGTCTCTATCAGAACAACGCCCATTTTGAGTCTACAATTAGGTTTTCGACCAAGATCAAATTTAAAAGAAATCACAGTTGGGAAACACCCGTCAAATTTATATTTAGGTTTACCCTCTCAAATATTTGTTTATACTGATATCATTCATCCTCAAGTGGTTGGGGATGTAATGACATCATTATTAAGAATAATACCGATAGATCCAACCAAATTTATTTATGGCGCATACAAAACACATATTTTTGCACCTGCGCACTATGTACCAGTATTACGAAGAGAATTCGATACCATAGAAATAGATATAAGATCAACTACTGGCGCTAAAATACCATTCCAGCTTGGATCTTCTTGCGCGAAACTACACTTTCAGCGTATAAAATGAAGTATAAAAGAGCAGCTAACTCCTGTCCACATGAACATTACTACTCGCATCAAGCTGGTACCGGAATAGGAATTGTTTACAAAGGCGTACCACATCAACGAGGACATGGAATTGGAAGTTTTTTGGGGGTCTATTTAGATCTGTATTACCACTGATATCTAGTGGTTTTAAAACAGTCGGAAGAGAAACGTTAGATGCAGCTCCATCCGCACTCGCTTTGTGTACGCGTTTATTTACACGCTAGCTATATGTATTTTCGCTGTTCTTTTTCTACTTCTGTGTGCTGTGCTAATTTCTTCCCTCTGTGAACTGTGTTAAAACTATATAATAAACTTTATATACGCAGATCCGTGTATATATTTAATTAGCGCCTTTAGCTATAAATTGGTGACTTCCCGACATTAGACTGAGTGCAGTGCAGTGTATAGCGTGCGCGTGAAAATGGTAACGACCGCTGAGAATACTGCTACGACTAACACACTACCGGTGGTTAGTTTACCGAGCAGATTAATGTATTCGACCGTTAACGCCGTTGGGGTTAAGGTGCCGCCATTTTGGGCCGAGGAGCCGGCTTTATGGTTCGCCCAATTGGAGGGGCAATTCAGCCTGGCTAACATTGTGTCAGACTCGACCAAGTTTTACCACGTCGTCAGCAACTTGGAGCATAAATATGCAGCGGAAGTCAAGGACATAATCACGAAGCCGCCGGCGACGGAAAAGTATGACAAACTTAAGTCTGAATTAATTTACCGGTTGTCAGTGTCCAAAGACAAGCGAGTTGAAGAGTTGGTGTCTCAAGCAGAATTGGGCAATCGCAAACCCTCACAATTTTTACGACACCTACGTGATCTGGCCGGTACCGATTTATCGGACGACTTTTTGCGCAGCATATGGGCGAAACGATTACCCCCGCATGTCCAGACCGTTATTGCTACGATGTCAGACGCCAGTTTGGACAAAGTTGCTGCGTTGGCGGATAGGGTGAACGATATAGTGGTTCACACACCTCACGTTGCGGAAGCTTCTGGGTCGGCAGTTCCTGTTTTTGCGTCGTCTTCTGGACCAAGTACCATGGAGGAGCGGCTCAACCGCCGCATAGATGACCTTGTGTGGCAAGTGGCCGCCTTAACGACTGGTAGTTCCCGTGGACGAACAGCGTCGCGCTCACGTTCTAGAGGACGCCGTAGCTCGCGCTCGAGGAGTCGCGCGGGTAACGACAGCAGGTGCTGGTACCACGACAGATTTGGCTCGCGTGCAACCAAGTGCCGCGCGCCTTGCGACTGGTCTGAGGGAAACGCCAACGGCGGTCACTGATGGCGACGGGTGATTGTCCTGTTTCTCCGGGTCGTCTATTCGTAACTGATAAAAACACCAAACTGACATTTTTAGTGGATAGTGGTTCCGATCTATGTGTTTTCCCATTTACGTCCGTGAATCCCCAGTGTCTTACTAAAGATAAATAGCAATTGTTTGCAGCTAACGGGACTCCTATTCCTACTTATGGCTTAATTAGTCTTACCCTTGATTTTGGCTTACGCCGCGCTTTTCATTGGCGTTTTGTTTTGGCCGAAGTAACAAAGCCTATAATTGGAGTTGATTTTTTAGCTTTCTATAACCTGTTAATAGATGTTAGACATAAACGGCTTATAGAATACTGTACGATGCTTACTGCTCCCGCTTATTCAGCCTCTCCATGCTCTGTGTGCAGTATTAAGTCGATTGCAGGTACATCGCCTTATCACGGATTACTACAACAGTTCCCAGAGATCACGAGGCCGGCTGGTGACCCGTCGGAGCGTGTAGTGAAACACAGCACGGTTCACTATATCCGTGCCACCCCTGGGCCGCCGGTGTACTGTCGTCCTAGGCGATTGGATGCTGAGCGGCTAAAAATTGCCAAGCAGGAGTTCGACGATATGGTGCGTTCAGGTATAGCACGTCGTTCCGATAGCCCCTGGTCGTCGCCCCTGCACATGGTCCCCAAGAAGAATAACGGTTGGCGACCGTGCGGCGACTACCGGGCGTTGAACGCCCGCACCATACCAGATAGGTATCTTGTGCGGCATCTAGCCGATTTCTCGCACAACTTACATGGTTGTCAAATTTTTAGCACACTGGATCTGGTTCGTGCTTACAACCAGATTCCGATATACAAGGATGACATCGCTAAGGCAGCGATTACGACCCCGTTTGGTTTGTTCGAGTTCGGTTTTATGGGGTTTGGTTTACGAAACGCTGCGCAGACATTCCAGCGGTTCATCGATGAAATCCTCGGTGACCTGGAATTCTGTTTTCTATACTTAGACGACATCCTTGTGGCATCTTCGTGCGCGAGCGAGCACGAGAAACACCTTAGACAGGTGTTCGAACGACTGCGTGAGCATGGGGTCTTGATAAACATCGGGAAATGTGTATTCGGTAAGGCCGAGGTTACATTCCTTGGACATAACATTTCCAGCACGGGTACGACACCCTTGCCTGAGAAGGTGAAGGCCGTTATGGACTTCCCGAGCCCGAACAACATCAAGGAGCTCCGCCGTTTCCTGGGCATGCTGAATTTTTATCGGCGTTTCTTGCCGCACGCAGCCCAGCGGCAGGCTCCACTTCATGGTTTGTTGATTGGTCATCATTGCAAAAGCTCCGCAAAGATCGAGTGAAATGCAGATCTCAACGCAGCGTTCGAATCCTGTAAAACGAGTCTAAGTGAGGCTACGCTTCTCGTCCATCCGCGTCCTAATGCTGATGTGGCTTTGGTCACTGACGCATCAGACATAGCGCATGGTGCTGTCATTCAACAGCAGGTGGGTAATGCGTGGGAGCCCTTGGGTTTTTTCTCACGAAAATTGAACCCGGCTCAGCGTAAGTATAGCCCATATGACCGCGAGTTGCTCGCTATCTACGAGGCAGTCAAATACTTTCGTCACATGCTGGAGCTGAAGCCGTTCAGGATTTACACTGATCACAAACCGATCGTGTACGCCTTTAGCAAGCCCTTGGACAGGTGCTCACCCCGCCAGTTTCGGTACTTAGATTTCCTTGCGCAGTTTTCCACCGATATCCGCCACATTGCAGGTGAAGAAAACGTGGTCGCCGACGCACTCTCCCGTCCGGTCGAGGCAATCAGCGGCAGGGCCATTGATTACAACGCGTTAGCTGCTGCCCAGGAATCCGATACCGAGTTACAGCAACTACTAAAGACTGGATCGTCATTGCAGTTTAAAAGGTTGGTTGTTCCTGGACCTTCTGGTGACGTTGCAGTTTACTGTGACACGTCTGGTTCAACGGCTCGTCCGTATCTGACTCCCGGGTTCCGTCGACAAGGTTTCGACTCGATACACGGGTTGAGTCATCCCAGCGCTAAGGCTACGACGAAGCTTGTTACTCAGCGATACGTCTGGCCTGGGGTAAAAAAGGACTGTCGTAATTGGTCGAAAGCTTGTCAACACTGCCAGCGATGCAAGGTTGCAAGGCACGTGCACTCGCCTGTCAAGTCATTTGAGACCAAGACAGAGCGTTTTGCACACGTGCATATCGACCTGGTAGGTCCACTGCCGTTCTCGCATGGGTTCCAATACTGCCTGACGGCATTGGACCGCTTTACTAGGTGGCCTGAAGTGATGCCAATTTCTGACATCAAGGCAGAAACCGTCACTCAGGCGTTCCTCTCCGGGTGGGTGTCGCGATTCGGTTGCCCCAAGCGAATAACGACAGACAGGGGCCGGCAGTTCATTTCTGAGACTTTTCGACGTTTGGCGAAGACGATCGGCGCCGAACATATACAGACGACTGCCTATCACCCTGCAGCGAACGGCATGGTGGAGCGTTTTCACAGGCAGATGGAGGCTGCTATTAAGTGCCACGCGAGTGAGGATTGGGTCGAAGTCCTGCCTCTGGTTCTGTTAGGAATCAGGACGGCATGGAAAGACGATTTGGCCGCGTCCACTGCGGAATACGTGTACGGTCAGCAATTGCGCTTGCCTGGGGATTTCTTCGAATCCTCAGAGCAAGACAAGCCAGCTGACTATACCGATTTCCTCACTCGCCTGCAGCTTATAATGCGGAATTTACAGCCCACGCCGGTCTCTCGCCATGGAACACGAAAGGTATTTGTTCACAGGGACCTGGCAACGTCGTCGCATGTGTTCTTGCGTAACGATGCTGTACGGAAGCCTCTGCAGCCTACTTACACGGGACCTTACCAGGTCGTTGAGCGGGGAGACAAGTATTTTAAGATACTAATTAAAGGTAAGCCAAACAATGTCTCCATCGATCGGCTGAAGCCCTTACATGTTGGACGAACCTGATCTTCGTGTGGCTCTTGCTCAACCTCTCCCTACGCCGACACCGCAACCGTCGAAGGTTGAACGCAAAACTCGCTCGGGACGTGTTGTACGTTTTCCTAGTTACCTGTAATCGACCTAAAGGTCTCGGAAGGGGCTGATGTAGCAACACATTTTTATGTTTAGCTAAGTTTATAGTCTTAAGTTAAAATACTTATTTGTAATATTTGGGTCTGCGCGCTGCTGCCCGCGCGCCGTCGCTAAGCTAACGGTACAATCCGATCGGGCGCATTCGTGGGCGCTCGGTTTTCCTTGCCAGCTCAGTCATCTACGCTCTTTGACGCCGGGAGGCCGCGCGCAGCTCCATCCGCACTCGCTTTGTGTACGCGTTTATTTACACGCTAGCTATATGTATTTTCGCTGTTCTTTTTCTACTTCTGTGTGCTGTGCTAATTTCTTCCCTCTGTGAACTGTGTTAAAACTATATAATAAACTTTATATACGCAGATCCGTGTATATATTTAATTAGCGCCTTTAGCTATACAGGTATCGGTCTCTTGACCGATATGGTAAATTCACGACAAATCGAAAACTCTATTAAATCCCGATTCAAGGCAGCAAGCACCAACTTGAAAAGAAAAGCAGATGCAAAAATGGATTCTTTGATGTCGGGATCTGGGTATAAAATGTCTTCAAAAAGACATAAACCGCTCATTAACGTAAAAGCATCGAAACGAAAAGGAAGTAAAAAAAATAAAAGAACTAATATTAAAGATATATTTTGAGACTAAATAATGTCGTTCTTACATAGTCATTCATGTGAGTGCGCCAAATCTGAATAAGACTTATTTGCTCTACCATCAACTCAAACAAGTATTGAAAGTGGTCAGTGGATTCATTACAAACCAATTTCATCTCTAAGTGATGATGGTCCTATTGAATTTCAAGTTCCCGGGTCAGGAGATAACTACATTGACCTATCGCATACTCTGTTGCATATAAATGCCAAAATATTGAATCAGGATGGCACAAAAATAAAAGCAGATGCACAAGTTGCCCCGGCTAATAACTGGCTCCATTCCCTTTTTAACCAACTAGACATTTATTTGAATCAGAAGCTCATATCACTTCCAAACAATACCTATGCTTACCGAGCTTACATGGAAAATCTCCTTAACTATGGACCAGCAGCCAAACAATCCCACCTGACCTGTGCATTGTGGTATGAAGATACCCCCAAATACATGGATACAGTGGATTCAAATAATAAAGGATTTAATAAAAGAATGGAATTTGTTAAAGAAAGCAAGGAAGTTGAAATGATCGGTCACTTGCATGGTGATATGTTTAACCAAGAAATTTTTTTAATTAATGGTGTCGAAATGCGTGTTAAATTAGTACGTTCTAAGGAAACATTTAATCTTATTTGTCATAAAGACGGTAAATTCAAAGTACAAATAACAAATGCCAGTCCGATTATTCGAAGAGCTAGAATAAATCCAAGTGTTTTGTTAGCCCACCAAAAAGTATTAGCAACAACAACTGCTAAATATCCAATTACGAGGGCGGAAGTTAAGGTTCTAACATTACCTACAGGTATACAAGGCAAAACGTTGGATAATATATTTCTCGGACAAGTTCCTAAAAGATGCATAATTGGATTTGTATCAAACTCTGGTTTTAATGGTAATTTAGCTATAAACCCTTTCAATTTCCAACATTTTCAAATGAATTAATTTAGTTTATCTACACTCATATTGTAAGTCCTCTAAAATGCGTTCAAAAACCGTAGGCAATGACCAACATTACAACAAACGATTTCACTATGATAAGTTTCTTATCTGTGGCAGTAATGTAATTTTAACTTTACATGCTCAAATATTTATTTATTTATTCATACTTTATTGCACATAAAAAAAAAGTACAAAAGGCGGACTTAATGCCTTCAGGCATTCTCTACCAGTCAACCATAGGGCCAAACAGAAATGCGTTAAGGTGGGTGCAGAGAGAAAATGTAACTATCTAACTAACTAGGATATTTTACAATTATAAACTATTTAAAATTTCTGAATTAATATATACATTCCTAAACCACTACTTAATGACTATTAATACTTCATATGCATACGTATATAGTATTGGTACAAATACATCCTAATATATCATAAAAATATATAATATATATAAATATAATATACATAAATATAATAAACAATATACGTGCGTTAAGGGATGCCGACTAAATCCTATTTCCTAAGCCTGATCAAGCAGGTGCTTATAAAGTAAGCGTTTGAAAGCTAACTTGCTTGGGGCCTGTCTTATCTTCAAAGGAAGCTGATAGCTTGTACAGTGAAGGAAGAAGAGAGGAAACCACTATGGTGAGGGACAACTAAGAGTTTGAGAGAACGGGAGGAACGTAGTTCACAGCCTGGGCGAGGGCACACGAAGTTAAATTTAGATTTAAGGTAACTGGGAGCAGATGGCTCAAACAGTATCGAAAAGAGCAGACAAAGAATTCTGAGAGTCCTGCGCTGACTGATCGGAAGCCACTTAAGTTGGCGGCGGTAGTAAGAAATGTGATCAAACTTGCGGAGACCAAAAATAAACCGTATGCCGTTATTAAGCAAGCGATCCAGTCTATTTAGTGAGCCTTGAGAAATATTGGTAGTGCACACATCAGCGTAATCAATGTGTGGCAATATTAGTGCCTGCACTTATAATTTTTTGGTGGACACCGGAAGAAAATTATTAAGGGGATATAGAGAGCGTAAAGTACCAGTGACCTTTCGACTCACCTTGGACAGTTGACCATCCCAAGATAAATGCCCATCGATAACAATGCCTAGATCCTTAACCTGGTCTGAGAGTGTTATTGTCACGCCATCAAAAATGATCGGTGTGATAGAAGCTATATCTAGTTTTATGAGTTGACGCGGGCTCCCCACAATGATGGCCTGACACTTGGAAGGATTTACAGAAATTCCAAAGTTATTGGACCAGTCAGCGATGTGATTCAGGTCATCATTGATGGCTGCGATGGCGGAGTTGATGTCTGCTACTTCAGCTTGGGTATACAGCTGTAAATCGTCTGCGTACAGATGGTGAGCGCTCTTAATTCCTGTTGTAATGAGATTGATAAATACCGAGAATAAAAGAGGAGAGAGTATACCACATTGCGGTACACCGGTATTCAGATCGCACCACTCAGAAACGCTTTTGCCAACACGCACTGCCTGGACACGGTTTGAAAGATACGAGTTAAACCATGCAGCCGCACCCGAGGAAACCCTAAGATAAGAGAGGGTAGCGAGGAGAAGGTCGTGATCTACCACATTAAAGGCATTAGAAAAGTCGATTAGGACCAGTACCGTGACTTTTGAGGATTCCATACCAACCCTTATCAGGGTTGGTATGGAATCCTCAGTGACTTTTAAAAGAGCAGTACTGGTACTATGCCATACCCTGAAACCTGACTGGTAGATCGACAGAAGAGAATTAGAATTAATAAATTTAGAAAACTGGTTGTGAACTACTGACTCGAGTACCTTAGAGAAAAATGGCAGTATCGAAATGGGCCTGAAATTATTGAGAGAGCTGGGGTTAGCAGTTTTTGGTAGTGGGATAACATAAGCTTTATGCCAAGAAGAAGGAAAAACCCCAGATTGAAGGGAAAAATTAATTATGTGTTTAAGAATAGGAAGGATACTTTCTACAATAAGCATGACCATAACTCGTCCAATGTCGTCGTGGCCAACCGCTTTGGAGTTAATAGCGTTAATAGTCCTTTGAATCTCTACTATTGTGACTGGGGCAAGGATAAAAGGGCAAATATCGGGAGATGAAAGAGAAGTTATATGGGACATAGTTTTAACCTTAACTAACGGGTCTAGCGTTCCGCTGTTAGAAAAATGAACATTCAGCTGATCTAAGGAGAAAGGGGATGGATGGGATGGATCGAAATTTTCTTTTGACTTGTCTATACCAAAAGATTTCAAAAATTGCCACGTACCCGCAACAGTTGTAATAGAAATACTATTATGTATGTATCGGCGCTTGGCAGCTCTCACCATCTGGTTACAGCGATTTCTAGCCGCCTTAAATTTAAGCCAGCTCTCATCACACCGGTCACCCTTGTATCTACGGAAAGCTCTGTCTCGTCTTCGCAATACTTCGCATAGCCATCCGAACCCCCCTGGTGATCCATGGAGCTGGCGGCCGCCTCAGCCGGACTTCACGTACCGGTGCATGTGCATCGAACAGCTGCAGGATAGTTTTATTGATAAGTTATGAGTTAAATTAATATTGTTAAGTTATGAGTTTCAAATTTGGAACAGCTGTCAAAACCAACACAATTTCAATGGGTTTCTATTCTAGTATCCATAGATTTTAAAATGTTGTCGATACGAAACGTCAGTACGATATATTTTTTGACATAAACCGCACGACATTTTGATCTCGGATGACATGAGAATAAGGACTTCGTTCCTTGGCTAATATTAAAAAAAAACTCGCGACAGAAGTTTGTACGGCTGCCATTTCTGTTATCAACTTGTCAGTTATTGTTTGTCGAAACATTTTTAATTGCGAAAATGTAAATGTTTACTGTTAACTATATTATAATAAATAAATATACTTTCCTTATCAGTTCTAATTTATTTATTTTTATTAAGCTTACACCTGTGGGTATGTTTCAGCACTTGTATCTATCTACCTAGTAATGCAGGTCAATTGCCTTCGGCTTCTGAACCCATCTTTGAGTACTTGCAATATGTGTGTAGATAAAGTAATGTATGCAACTACATAATTAGGCCTTAAAACACTCGTGTGATCCTATAATGAAACTCGCTGCGCTCGTTTCATTAAACCCCACTCGTGTTTTAAGGTCCCTCATTATGTATCAGTTGCATGAACTACTATTGTATGTTGATGGTAATGAAATTCCTTCTAAGACATTGCAACCCTCGTTTAATTCTTCGGGTTTAATAGCGACTGCATATCATACTTTGTTTTCTGGAACTGGTATTCATTTCCATAACGAAGGTAATGGTATAGACAGAATAGACTATGTGGGTGGTTATTCTTTATTATGTTTTGACTTGACTCCTGATTTATCTGCTAGTTCAACTTCACACTGGAATCTTGTTAGACATGGCAGTGTACGAATCGAAGTTCGTTTTGACTCTGCTATCAACTGTATTGTATATGCTGAATTTGATAACATAATTGATATGAATAAAAATCGGGACATCACTGTAGATTATAACAGTTAGTAACTGAATAAATGCAATGTATTTACATAATTTTATCAGTATCCATTGAACATTGTTTATAATATCATCAGTGTTTATATACATTGAGATAATAATGGATTCAATTGAAATACAAATGTGTATGAACAATATAAACCAGAGGTTTAAGTCCAATGTTTTTGCTGCAAACCGAATTCCTGTTTGGGTAAATTTACCAGTTTTTATTATAAGCAATTTGGATCCTGATTCAAAACCTGGCTCTCATTGGGTTGCAATACACATCGACAAGGATGGGATTGGTGAATACTTTGACTCTTTTGGTCGAAAGCCTAGTGGTTATCATAAGCTATTTCTTGAAAGAAACACTAAGAGGTGGTTTTATAACCATAAAGTACTTCAAAATTATTTAAAATCGGTTTGTGGTGAATACTGTTTAGTTTATTTATATTTAAAATTTCATGGAAAAACGATGAAAGATATGATAAGTTTATTTTCTGATAATTCTTTGTGTAATGATGTAATATTAAGTAATACGTTTAAAAGATTTTTTGTGAAATAAAAAAAATACATGTAAGAAATATGTTATTTTATTATTTAAAACCTAATACAAAAACCTTATGTTTAAATTAATCTACACACACACACACACATACAATAGTTATCACTGTTTCTTATTGTCTATAAAATATTTAACACAAGTGTCCTTAGAAGCTAATTGCTTTGTGATGAGATATATGATATTTCGCGTACTCTGTAGTTCACTGTCATCTTCTAGAGCGAAATATTTTAATCTCACATCAGCATTTTTCCATTGTTCCGTGGGTGGGATGTTTTTAATTTTTTGAACATCATATATCTCGATTTTTATTAAATGAGATGCATACGCCCCGTCGTCAGTGCCAGACGATAAGTTTGCGATACCGTCCGGAGAACTCTTGCTCACATTAGAAGATCGTTTTAAAACTTTGCATTGCTTTTTAGGTCGTTCAAAAAAGCTATCTATATCATTTCCTGGACGTTTCTTTGCTAGGGTTTGCTTTATCTTGAAACCAGCGGTACCTTCCTCATCACTTGATTCATCCTTGTTATCCGGGTAATAATAGTTCTTGAAAGTATTTTCAGAGAACTGAAACAATATAGAGCAATACTTAACACACTGTTTACGAAACAGTTAATAAAATACAAGAAAAAAAACAAGTAGCAAATTTAAATGACAGTAATACATATACTCACATCCATTGTTGAAACCTTTTGTAATCGCGTCACTATTAAAATAATCACTATATTTCTATGTACTGCAAAAGACACTAGGAGCTCTAGTATGGAGGACTACCACCTCGATAATACATAATGATGCCCATTTCTCTTCGGCTTTTATACACTGACAGTGAGGAGGAGACAATACCGTTTAATTCATGTCGCAACTAGTTTAGATGACACAGACGCACTCTTTACAAAACCCATAGAACAAAAAATAAAAATATAGGGAACAATGAAACCTTTGTGAGCGCAAAACATAATAGACTGTACTCGCCAAATCATGTCTGAACGAGTTTATCTAATACAGGCGCCATCAGACGTCCTCTTTGTTTATGGTTGCCATCTCTAAAATTTAGCACCCAGGACAAGACGCGTGAAAACCCCGGATTTTGGAGCCCAGAACCCGGACATGTCAACAGGTTTTTAAAAACTTAGTCAGTATAATAAAAAACGGTTCAAAATGTCATAAATCAACTTCTTATTTATTTTTAAAGACTAGTTTTAATTTTTTATCATTTTTTTAAATGTAACAAAATTAAATCTTCTTACAGTTTGTTACAAATTGTTTTAATAAGTAGTTTGGTTTTTTTATACTTAAATAAAGCACAAATTATTATAGGTGCTATGTTATGAAAACAAAACCTTATTATAATATTAACCCACTTTCAACAAATTTATTATAATTTTTTATATACTTTTTTTTACGTAAGTAATAAAAACAGTCATAACTCTAACAACGTAAATGTCAAAAAAAATATATTTTTTATGATGAACTATTAACGTCCTAAATCCTTGAGCTGCAAATGAAACAGACGAATCAATAGTACCGGGAAATGCAGAGTTATCTGAAAATATTGCATCTCGATATATAGAAAACGTAACATCTCCAGGACACGCTACTAATCCCGGGTCACAAAATTCATGGAGCCAAGAACGAAAAAACAAGCAGCGACAAACAAATCAAGAAAGTTCACCGTTTGAAAGAGAGTCATTAACTTTGCTCTCTAACCAGACACCGGACCTTGCCGCTGATGACCTGGCTTTTTTTTCGCCCTTGGGTCCAATTTTAAAAACTTTCGACATCGAACAAAACCTAGAGTTCAGCACGGCTAGCACGTCTTGCAAGAGCGACTTAAGCCGCGAGTAGGGAAAACCTTCCCGCGCCTGTCAAAAATTTCGCTTTCCGGTAGCATAACATGTAACTGCGGCTGGAACTGACACGAAGAGAACTCAAAGTTGTGCTAAGGATTTAAGTTCAAAGCCGCGAGTCACTGTCATTTTATGACAGTGGCATTTGATCGCGAGTCTGTCGCTTCTTTCACGCGAGAGTTGTGCTGCCAACTAGCGACAACGCATGAAGTCGCGCAGATCTGTCTCTTGTCGCGTAAGACGTGCTAGCCGTGCTGGTCAGTAGTGCCGCGCGAGGCAACGGCAATTAATAATACACGTAATGGCTCTACTACCTCTGCATCTACCTACCAAAAATGCAAGATTTTCACCACGATATAATCGTCATGCTGCTGGCCCATCACCATACAACTATATGTATGAAACTCCCACAGGTCACAGGTTATCGAACAACAGGGTATCAATCAGACCATAATGCTACTGATTAAATGTATGTTAATTTCTCAAGTACCTAAATATTACCTTAGCCGTTAAATTATGATTAAGTATGTTTGTTAATTTCTTAAATAAATATTACGTGACAAAATTTTTGGCAAAAGGTGCAACATTGCTGGTTGTTTATGAGACTAGAGCCACGAAAACTCACTTGGAAATGAACCCTATATACAACCGACGAAATCACGAAAGTGGTGCCTTTTACCGAAATGAAGTACAAATGTTTGTTAATTTCTTAATAAGTATTACGTTCCCTATTGTGATGATTAAATGTGATATTTTTTAGCAAAAGGGACCACTTTGCCAGTTATTGATAATCTGCTAGTGCCATTACATAAAATGTGCCATGCCATTAAATTTTTTTTTTTAGTTTCTTAAATAAATATTACATTATTTATCATGATATTTGATGTTTATTCTTACCTCAAAGTAACCATCAGGCGTTCAATCGGTGGTATAGGCAAACTGCAACAGACCAGTTTATTGCGTGTCTTTGACAGTAGTTCGTTAAAACTTCTGGTCGACATCCGAAAGTAGTTGAAGAACTTTGTTTCGTCAGCCCTAACATATAATGTAACAAATTCTCCCGCGACAGCTCTCTGCTCGATTAAAGGGTGAACATGTAGTCTCCTTCTACGCATTTTTTTCCTTGTGTAATACAGGGCAATAATTAGTAACACCCTCCACATTGGATGCATTGTTCGCGTCTGTACTCCGAGTCGGTCAGCACGATATTAAAACGACTTGTGCGGACGATCCGCGCAGATCACCTGACGGTCCGTATGACACTAAAACCAGCCTAACGATGCTTGTGACATCGCATTAGGGGCTGTTCTTTCACAAAAGGAAGATAATGTCGAGAGACCAGTCGCTTACGTATCCCGTACGTTATCCGATACGGATACGAGATACTCCACCACAGATTAGGAACCGTAATAAAGTTTATTAGGTAACCCAGATGCGACCGATTTACGAAAGATACAGCATCGCATAAAAATAATAGAAAATAATGGGATGATAATCTATAGCGACTTAGATGATAGTATTTCTAAGGTAGAAGTAAGAATGTCTAGGAGTTAGGAAGGATTTAATGTTGCTCAGATAACTTATAATACTGAGATTAACTTAGATATCGCAACTTGTTTCAATATTTTAGATTTAGGAATCAGGTGAGCAAAACCTAATACATTAGGGACATTTTCGAAGAGATTAGTAGCGTCAATGTAGAATCCATAATAGTTAATACTGTAGACGACGTCATAAGCTTTGTAGCAAAAGTATCGCATGTAGAAGTAATAGAAGGTAGCGCATATAATATTACCCCTTTCCCTAATTCCCGTGGTCAAATCCTAAAAATAAACAATCCTCTTATCCTTATTGAGGACCTCTGCGTTTACTGTTTGCAACTTGTGTTTTATGTGTTTCTTTGTTTTGAGGTGTGCAATAACGAGTATTTATGTTATGTTATCCGGAAGAAGGTAAATGCCGAAAGAAGGAGGACAGCGTACTGTGTCATCATGTCTAGTGGAAAGATGCTAACACCACACCGAATTGTGAACATCAAGCGGTTTACACCAAATGATAAGTTAGTACTCCGTTACTCAATTTACTTTACTAGCAACATCAACAATCAAAACAATTCTATAATTATACTTATTGACGAAAGATGCTTAAATGCCCCTTAGCTTAGAACATATGTTCTAATGTTCTAAGCTAAATTAACAACGGAGAAGCTATATAGCTTCTCCGTTGTTAATTTATGTTTCAAGAACAAACCAGGTGCAAACTTTACAGTGTTTTAAGTTAGTATAAAAAAAATGTGTACAGGGTTCGATAAACTCATTATTAATTTCCCTGTCCTTTAGGATTCCGAAGACCTATATTTTAGAGACAAATTAAGAACTAAAGAGGCTAAAGAGGAGTTACTAGCAATGTGTAAAAGGAAACATCCAGATTTTGATCTCAAAACTTTAAATAGAAAAATTTAAAAATATTAGGCACCGCTGATATCGACATAAGGTGTATTACTCTCTTTGTATTTTTTCTTTTCGAACTTATTTGATTTTTAAATTGTTAGTACAATAAAATATTTCGCTCAGGACGACTTCGACACTTTCCTAAACTTGGCACTTTTTTATCTTGTCCTTTTTTTAACTTGCCATTTTTTTGGCTGGTCTCTTTTCCAAACTTGACTCTTTCCTAACTCGTCCCTTTGTAATTTTACTTAGTCTCTTTCTTAAACTTGTCCCTTTCCTAACTCGTCTCTTTTTTGAATTGCCATTTTTTTACTTTGGTCTCTTTTTTAAGCTTGTCTCATTCTTAACTAGCCGCATTTAAACCTTGACTGTTTTAACGCTATAATGATCTTTTCTACTCCACTACTTTAATCGGTCAATTATGTGCAAACGATTGTAAAATCATGTTTTACGCAACTTCAAAAAAGTATATCTTGCCTATTCTTCATTAAGACCCTAGGATTATAATGTGATATCATGCAACTGTCTGAATAATCACTACGTACTGGCTACTTGAGCGATGTGTTTAAAACCTACTTGAAAACTAATCTCAAGATACGTTGATTTCATTGTCTATACATTTTCCATGGCAGTGACATTGTCATTCGTCATAATTGCAATTTGTATTAAACAGTAATTCAAGCGGTGATTTATTGTTCGTGAACGTGAAAAATGTCGAACTTCACCTTTATTAAAACACAAAGAAACAAAGAATTGCTTCTTTATAAGAAACAAACGTATACTTTTACAAAAAAAAATTTGAATGGATCATCTAGATGGAGATGCACGGAACGTCATGATTGTTCCGCCTCTGTTACATTGAACGAATCGAAAACCAATATTATAAAGGAGTCCTTGCACACCTGTAGCCCAGAGCACAAAATTAGTGTGGACGTGAAAAACTTCGTTTATAATTTAAAGCAAGAGGTTTGTCACAACTTAGGTTCGATACAAGAAATATATGAACAAGAAGTTGAAAAACTAAAAACCACAATTGGTGAAGATTTTATCCATTTAATACCATCGTTTGTTTCTCTGAAAAGCACATTGTATCGAGCCCGTAAGACTTTCCTCGGAACAAATAAGTTGACTTTTAAAAAATTATCAGAAATCAAATTGCCAAAAGACATCACACAAGAATATTTTGTCATAGAAGACGGTGACTCGGACAAAATTTTGATATTTTGCTCGTTGCTAACAAAACAACTAATAGAATCTAACCAATATAATACGTATTATGCTGATGGTACTTTTGAGGCATGCCCTAAGCCTTTTGCCCAACTATACATAATACATCTCGATTTATTCTCCTCCGAAAAATCTGTGAATATAATTCCTGCAATTTTCGCATTTTTGCCGAACAAGACCGAAAAGACATACAAACGCTTATTTACATTGCTCAAGAGTCAACTAAATTTTGGTGTCAAGTTGTTCAAGTGTGACTATGAACTTGCTCAAATAAATTCGATTAAAGCTGTCTATCCAGACACAAAAGTAACAGGCTGCTTCCATCATTATAATAAAGCAATATGGAAGAAAGCTAAACTGACTAAACTAAAGAAAACCAAAGGAGGCGTGAAAGTAGCCCGATTATGCTCGTTACTCGCTTTACTGCCAGGTTCTTGCATAAAACGAACTTGGAACGAAATTGTTGCTATTGCCCCGTGTACACAACCATGGTACACTTTCGAAGAATATTTCAATAACTTTTGGATGAATATGGATCCTAATTTATTGAGCTGCTCGGAAGATAACCATAGAACTACAAATTCTGCTGAGGGTTACCATAGGAGGCTGAATACCAAAATCTCAGGAAAACCGAATTTTTATTTTATTTACAGCATCCTAAAAAAGGAGATAAAACACTTCGATAATAAAATCATGCGGAGCATCTACCACAATTTTCCTAAAAACAGGAAAACAAAAGACATAATCTTTGACACAAAATATAATAAATATTTGTCGAAATTGAAGAAAAAAATTATAACTCCTATGGCTTTTTTAAGGAAAATAATTTTTTTCAAGCTAACTTTAGGTTAAATGAAGATAAAACATATTTCGCACGGTATTACTACCTATAGTGTATAGGAATTATTGTTATGTTTAAGTTACAGAAAGTATTTTAATTTTATTATATTTTGTATGTTGTTATCGAAAGCAGAAGAATAAAATAATTTCTATAGGTATTTGGCACTTTTATTAAAACTTCCCTTGTAGATTATTTGAAGAAAGAAAATTAGAATACTGAAAATAAGATGTTGTGTTGTGCACTAGTGTTGGTACAGTCAGCGTCATATAGTTGGTAGCATCCAAAGTAGTCAAATAGTTCGATGCAACACAGAATTTGTATGGTGTGCCGGCTATTTGTCTACTTTGAATGCTACTAACTATATGACGCTGACCGTAACCGTACTTAGGTGCATCTCACTTTGTCACAGTAAACTTTATGCTCACTCACTCAGCCTATATGAGTCCCACTGCTGTACACAGGCCTACTGTCATGCACAAGAGAGGTCCGGGGTAATCTCCACGCTGGCCCAAAGGTTGGATACTTGTATTTTTTGTTTAGGTGCTAGTTAAGAATGAGACTATCTTGAAAAAGAGACGAGTTAGGAAAGGGACAAGTTCAAGAAAGAGACTAAGTAAAATTACAAAGGGACGAGTTAGGAAAGAGTCAAGTTTGGAAAAGAGACCAGCCAAAAAAATGGCAAGTTAAAAAAAGGACAAGATAAAAAAGTGCCAAGTTTAGGAAAGTGTCGAAGTCGTCCTGAGCGAAATATTTCATTATTACAGAAAAAACAAAGTACCCATTTACTCCGCAACCACCACCAAGTCACCCAAATTAACGTGGAATTATCTGCTGGCCAACCCCCTCACGATAACCAGCCCCCTGATCCAGTAAGTTTAATTTCATGGACGACTTCACTGAAGTAAAGGTAAATAATAATATATATAATATAAACTCTATTTTATATATATTACTAAGTCACAGTAGTAAAAACCGTGAAAGTTTAAATCAGTATTATCTGTAAATTATATTTAAGATCTCTTAAAACATAAAACCAGCCCTTCATTACGCTGTTGAGCTGCTGCTTCAGTCAGAGCTGAGTATTCAGTGCGTCGCTTCGCGGAAATTTAGTCGCCATGGAGCGGTACAGCGGACCACGCGTGCATTTTGTGTTTTACGAAAACAATAAATCAGTCATTACTGCACGACGGTTATATCGACGAGAACACGGTTTACGCGACTTGAAGTGAAGTTCCAAGTGCCAATGTGATACGCAAATGGATCAAAATGCTTGAGGCAATGGGATCGACGGTAGCAATAATTCCTAGCAGGCGTCCGGTTTCGGCGAGAACGCCCGATGTTGTGCAGCAAGTTAAACGTTCAGTTCAGCAAAATCCGCAACAATCAACTCGTAAGAGATATCAGGCTTTGGATATCAAAAGAACAACTTTGCGGCGAATTTTGAAGCGGGATTTGCATCTAAAGGCTTACAAGATTCAACTTGTCCAGGAATTAAAACCACACGATGCGAATAACCGACTTAATTTTGCCAATCAAATGCTCGATCGGTTTAACAATTTCCACAATGTGATGTTCAGCGACGAGGCGAATTGGCGCGAATTGAATTGGCGAGGAAATGGTCACGTGAACAAGCAAAATTGTCGATTCTGGTCAGAGAATTATCCACAACGCTTGCATTAACGTCCACTTCACAGCCCTAACCTCGTCGTGTGGCCCGCAATAACATCAACGGGTGTCCTGGGCCCATACTTTTTTGAGGACAAAAGGGGGCGTGGGGTGACTGTTAGAGCCGAAAATTATTGCGACATGATTAGAGAGTTTTTGGTACCGGCTTTGCAGGAATTTCAAGGCTATACCTCGAGGATGTGGTTCCAGCAAGATGGTGCCACATGCCACACGGCTAATGTGTCAATGGGGCTGCTGAAAAATGTTTTTCCCGGAAAACTCATTTCCAAAAGGGGTGATATTGAATGGCCACCACGCAGTCCTGATCTCTCCTCATGTGACTATTTTCTGTGGGGCTACCTTAAATCAGTAGTCTACGAGAAAGAACTCTAATCCAAACAATTTGGAGCAGCTCAAAAGGAACATTATCCGGGAAATTAACAATATTCCGAGAATAACGTTTCACACAGTCTACTAAAACCTGCGACTCCGCCTTCAAGAGTGCCAAGCTACGGAGGGACTTCACTTGGACAACATTGTTTTTAAGTCATAAAATCTCCAGTAACTGTATTTTTTAAAACTATTATTAAAAATATTGTATGATTAGTAGTTTTTTTAATTGAAATTTTAAAATGCAAACACCCTGTAGAATAATAAGTACTAAACTTAATTATTTATTTTGATTCTAGCTGGCGTGGATGATGAAAATATCAAACAAACTATTGAAAAGCTAACAAAAAAACTGAAGATTATGATTTATGATTCGTTAATATCAATAATGAAGGTTAAGGTGTCGAAACGTCGACGTTCGACGACGCCATTGTCCCCGTGGTCCCGAAGAAAGACGTAGTCTTTCTGCGGGACCACGGGGACAATTGGAGTCTTTCTTCGGGACCAAGGGGACTCACGTAATTTTAAAATTATACACGCGGTTAAGTCCCATTAGTATAAATATATATGTGTAAAAACCGTGAAAGTTTAAATCAGTGAATAATAATCTATATTTCTTAATATTTGGATGTGTTGATTCAGTTAAAATGTCTCCTTTTTCAGGTTTAAGCATTAGAAGGTTACACTCTATAAAAAAAGGTTATATTAACCAAGGCGAATGGAATACGCCAGGGAAAAAATGTCCCCGCCCACCAACTGTCAAATTTAGACAATTTTGATGTTATCGCCATCCGTAATAAAATAAACGAATTTTATTGTGTCAAAATGCAAGTTCCTACTAAGAAATTGAAAGCATCTACAGGATTCTCAGGATGTTGTGAAACACTGAGGAAAATACTACACCAGAATGGATTTCAGTTTAAAAGAAAAAAAAAGAACGCTCCATTCTCATGGAAAAATTTGAAATATCTGGATGGAGACAAAGATTTCTAAAAACTATACATAAACAACGACAAGAAGGAAAATTTATTGTGTACCTTGAGGAGACATATGTCCACCAAAATTATAGACTAAAGATGAAGAAGTCGTGGCAAGGGCCTTCTACTTTGCCGGAGTAGTTGAAATAAAAATCCTCTGGTAAAAGGCATAATATAGTACATGCTAGATCGGAGCAAGGATTTGTGCCAATGCTTTGCTTGTATTTATCAGAAAATCCAAAGCAGATGATGAGCAGTGCAAATTTTTTAAAGTGGTTACGTGCAATGTTGATCCCAAATTTGACCGAGCCTAGTGTGATTGTAATGGACAATGCAAGTTACCATGCCACACATAAATAAGCCTCCAACCATGCACAGCTTGAAGGCCGATATTCGAAAATGGTTAAGGGAAAATAACATCCCATATGAAGACTGTTATAAAAAAGAGGAATTGATGTGCCTTGTTGAGGAAAACAAAGTTGGTCCTGTATATGCAGCAGAGGAAATATTGAAGCAGCATGGACATGAGGTCCTTAAATTGCCTCCATACCATTGTGACCTAAATGCCATTGAGCTCATATGGAGCCTGGCAAAGCGAAAAGTAGCTAGCAGAAATTTGGAACTATACATGGTTCAGAAACTGAAAAATTGATCAGGGAATGTTTTTCAATTATTACAGCTACCCCTTGTATGCTTAGACGCGTATCCGTGCCAGTTCATGAACTGCCTAAGCACGGATACGTTCCAAAGCTACTGCTGGGATGGTCGACATAGATTTATCGGGTTATTTATTATTTCCGCACGGGTTCCAATAACGTATCGTCATAAATTTTAGAAAGCGTGACAGGGGTTAAAGTATTGAAACTTTTAACTAGAATTCTTTAAAAACTAAACAAAAACCAAAACTATAGCCATTGAGTTAAACGAGACAACTCACGATTTATTGGCGCTAAATGGGCTATGCTCAAGAATTAAGACGAAATAGACAATAGGCGCAACATGACACGAAGGCAATTAGGCGAGGGCCGGGAGACATAAATTTAGTTGTGCAAACATTTCTTAAAATACCAAGACAGTGTAAATTACAAACAGATGTTAAGGAAACAAATCGTGGAACGACAAATCTCACAATCAATACAAAAAACACACTTACCGAGAAACGAGAGGCGGGGCCAAAATGACCCTACGGTCGTTTGCCAATCATGAGCATGTGAACATATGGGCGACCAATGAAGCTTAAACAGAATGATTTGGGTGTGTCATCTCTCATTCCAGGGGGAGCAGTCTCACTGGGAGGAGACTCAAAGCAGGGACGAAGATCGGGAGGTCAGTCAGAGGTTGAGGTCGGGTCGAAGCGGTCGAGAGTCTGAGTGGTCGGCGGGCTAAGCTTACATCTCGGAAGAGTAAAGTGTTTTCTCGTTGATATAGTAAGAAGTGTTTGTGTTCTGTGTGAGGCAGGAGCTTGTGAAATTCGAGAGGCTCTAAGGAGCTAAGTTAGGAGAATAAGTGAACTCCAGAGCCTGGGTAAAGTACTCTATTTTATACACTAGTAAGTCACGGTTAGTTTGACGGCTCTAGTAGTAGAATCGGGAAGTAAAGCTATACTATTAGCTGCGGGTTGAATAAAATGGATTTAGATTTGGGACTCTACAATATTCAGTACTTAGGGCAAAAGTACGGGACCCGGCAGGGGAATCCGATTGAACTTGGAATCATCATCTTCGGGGTAATCTTGATTATATACCTAATAGCGGCACTATGTCGCGAGGCCTGGAGGAAAGGAGTTTTCGACTGTTGCGAGAGGGTCATGGGAGGTCGACAGGACAATTCCTCTCGTGTAAATTTAGAGCTGGGCGAGATTAGATAGAATGGGATACGTCAGGCCGGACAGTGAAACTAATTAGACGTGCTGTAAATACAGCGGTCGAGAGTCTGAGTGGTCGGCGGGCTAAGCTTACATCTCGGAAGAGTGAAGTGTTTTCTCGTTGATATAGTAAGAAGTGTTCTGTGTGAGGCAGGAGCTTGTGAAATTCGAGAGGCTCTAAGGAGTATAGAGTGCCTACCGAGCGTTTAAATGACAAGTCCGTTGTAGACACACAATTTTATAAAAGTATAAATATAAAGTTTAGACAGAGTAACAAGCGTAGAAACAAACAAGCACAGAAGGAAAGAAAGTAAAGTTCACAGCACGGAAGTATAGAACACGAAAGGAAGCGAAACAACATAAAATATTATCACAGGCGTTAGCAGAAGAATCTCATAGAAATGAGACATGCATTCGCCGTCAAGTCGAGAGCACACTGTCAGAGCATGCTATGGTCTCTTAGAACTTTGACAGGAGCGTTGATATTTTTATACTTTCTGCGCCATCTACAAACTGCGAGCTACTTGTGATTTTGGTTTTTCTAAAGTACGCTAGATAGCGCTGTGCATGTGCAGCATGTGACGGCTGTGTTGCTGTTTGAAAAACATAGAAGTTTTAAATATTCTGGGTTTAAGTTTTGTTAAA
Organism: Pammene aurita; assembly: GCA_947086415.1. Classification (NCBI taxonomy): domain Eukaryota; kingdom Metazoa; phylum Arthropoda; class Insecta; order Lepidoptera; family Tortricidae; genus Pammene; species Pammene aurita. The sequence continues at coordinate 13,785,065 of OX352295.1, forward strand.
TTAGTTTATTATTGAAACATGCTTTTTTTTATGCATTTTATTATTTAATTACGGTTAAATAGTGCAATAGTTTGTTTCTTCACGATTTACATAGATTTTTAATCATGATGGCGGCGAAGTCAATTTTTCTTTCTTTCTTTTAGCGCAAGCTTTGAAGATAGTGACAGTTGTCTAAAATAATTAAATAGTTTCTGGGTGCAGGGTAATTATTATATGATCATATAAAAATGTCGCTTCCAAATTGCTGCGTGCCCTTGTGCAATAATCAACGAGGACAGGGCTAGTATAATATTATTTTTCTATAATCAATCTGCCAAGAGCGCGGACCTGATCAACTTAACCTTTAATGCCCTGGGTTTTCTGACCACCCGTCGCCGGCGGCCGGCGACCGACGCGTGTCCGCCGCCGACGACGTTCGGATGTTTTGTTCGGGAATGTTTGAGGGTGGTTTCTCTGAAACGCCGCCGGCGGCGGGTAGGTCGACGGGCGAAGGTCACACGCTGCACGCGTCGGTCGCTATCATTTTTGTAGAATAGCGACGGACGGCGGGTGGCGTCTTGATATTGAAAATGTCTCATTTCAATAAAGACAACGATGAATTATTAATAAATCTAATACGTTGTAATCCTATATTGTTCGACGCGTCTGACAAAGATTATAAAAATAACAATTTAAAGCACAGAACATGGGAAAATATTAGTGAAACAATGAAAATTCCAGGTGAGTGTTTATTTACAATTTTACATTCTTAGTACCTATAATTACACCATATTTAATTGCCATGTCACTGACCCTTGAGGTGAACATATATAGTCTTTCAACTCATTTCTTAAATTTATTCCTGCGACTCCACCTACACCACCAGTCCGTCGAAGTGCCGTCAAATTGCTTTGATTCGTGTTATTGTTGCTGGTATTAGAGTTTGTGGGGTTTTCATTGCTTTTATTTTCCATTAGCATGTTATGAAGACAGCAACTTGCGAGAATTAAGTAGTCTACTGTGTCTGTGTTTTTGAGTAATATAGGTGTATGAAACACTCGGAAAACATTAGATAATATACCAAACGCACTTTCCACAGTTCTTCGTGCACGACTAAGCCTGTAGTTGTATTGTCGTTTAAGAATATCTACTTGACTTTGGGCATTAGAATATGGCTTCATAAGTCTAGGCAATAACTTGAAGCCCCCATCTCCTATGACAAAGTGTGGAAAATAAATATCTGAACCTGGTAATCTTGCGTCACCAGGAAAAGGAAATCCACCATGTTCGATCTGCTTTCCTAGTACCGATTTTGAAAATATACCACTGTCTCCCTCTTTTCCATAAGATCCAATATCGACGCATATAAATTTGCAGTCTGCATCCACTAAGGCCATTAACACGACAGAAAAAAATGTTTATAGTTATAAAATAACGATCCACTGTTTGGCGGACATTGCACACGGCAGTGCTTTCCGTCCAAGGCACCGCAACAGTTAGGAAAATTCCATTTAGCTAAAAAGTTACTTGCAACATTTTTTAAAAGTTCTTCTGTCACTTGTGGTAAATATAATGGTTTTAAATGCTTACAAATAGCTCTAAATGTTGCATAAAATATTTTTGACAGATGTGAATGACAAATACGATACTGGTATGCTAGCGATCGTAAACTTTCTCCTGTTGCCAAGTATCTGAAACAGAAAAAATATAAGTAAGTATTAAACGTAACTTTAATGAAAACTTTTATTTAGTTTCAGATTTAAAAAAACGCTGGAAACATATAAGAGATCACTATATGAAGAAAAAGAAAGCGGCTTCAGGCACTGGCCAAGCGAAAAATGATAATAACACATGGGAATATATGTCACAATTGACTTTTCTGTCACAAGCACCATCACAGCGACACACGCTTACAAATGTAGAATCAGAGGTTCAAATAAGTGAAGAACAAAACGAGAGTATATGTGAAGAAAACACACCTCAAAATACATCTCAAGATAGTGTGTATCTAGATCTAGATAAAAATATGAGTGTAGATTCTCCACAAAATACTGATGACTCGTTTGTGGAGCCTACTGTAAAAAAACGTAAAAAAACGAATGATTTAGTTTCTCTTTTAAAACACAGGCAAGACGAAAGAGCACGTGTTTTTGATAAATTATTATCAGACCCAAAAAAGTCTCCTATACACAAATTTTTTGAGTCGATGGCAGATATTGTTTGCGAACTTCCACCGCATCTTATTGCTGAGGCCCGCTTGAAAGTTTGTCAAATGGTTAATGAACTAGAAATAAAGAATAGCCAATCATTGTCATTAACACCTATGCCGTCAAGTTACGATTCTTCTGATAGTTGGCCTTATTAAATTTAATAAGTAAAGTAAGGTGAACCTAATTATGTATTATAAAAAAATGTTGATTTTTTGATTAAGCAAATAAGAACTGTCTAAGTATATGGCTACATATTTGTAAACATTAACTTTTTGTTAAATTTTGTTACCTGATGATAGGAAATGAAAGCTACCTACCTAATTTTCAATTACAAATAAATGATTATTTTTGTTTCGATTTATTTTATTAAATGTACATACCTTATCGACACCGCTAGTTTTTGAGCTGGAGAAATAGGCACAGGATATTTATTACTTCGCTTCGTAGTAATATCACTTTCAATCAGATTCAATACTTTTGCAAACTGTTCTCGAGTTAGTCGAAAATAAGATGTAAATTTTTCTTCATTGCACATCAAGTGTTTGAGAACCAGGTTAAAAAATGCATCTTCATTTTCCCGATTTTTAAATATATCGGTTGGCTCTCTTTTATTTTTTGATAATATTAATATTTCATCGTCTTCTTCTTCTTCTAACAATAAAAATGTTAGTATTTTTCTATTCATTTCATTTAAAGCACAGCACACCAATTCTCAAAGCGGGCACAATGCGACTGCTCCTTCCCCGACGACGGGTGGCCGCGGGCCAGAAAACCCACGCACCCGCGACCGACGGCGTGTGGCACAGCGTGCGACGCACGTCCAGACGCCGCCGGTCGCGTGTGACGGGCCAGAAAAACCACGGCCTAACTGACGACCTATACGTCTCACAGACGTCATTACTTTTATTTTGAACTTAACTTTAAAACTACGTGACTCGCGGTGCTCCCCCTCCCGCTACCTTCCCCGTTCCGCGTTGCTAGCCGGCAGTCGACGCCACGAGCCCGGCGAGTGCGTACGTGACCCTAGCGGAGCTATCGCCGTCTGAGAGACGTAAGTACGGTGTTAATGTATAAATAATACGCACGTCAGTTAGTCGTCGTGTTTTAGTGCACAAACTCATAGTGTCTTATTGACGTGACGTCGGTTTTGATGGTATATATTTTTTATTTCAGAATGCCTAGAAGAAAGCAAAGCATTTCTAGGAAACGAAAAGCAGCTCCAGCACCTCCTAGGTATCCAAAACGAGTAAGGCCTTTAAAAGATCAAGAGATAATTGAAAATTTAGTGGCTGAGAGTGATGATGACTGCAGTAACTTTGATGACAGTGATGCCGATCCAGATTTTTTCATACAAAGTGATTGCGATACGAATTCAGAGCAATCTGATAACGAGGAAGATCAGAACACGTTGGGAACTGTGAATGCTCAAACAGAGGGGGCTCTTCAAGAACCTAGCAGGTATGTATTGTTTTTTTTTTCAAGGTTCTTTGAATAAAAAAAACGAGTTTCATAAATTACATCATCATTTTTTTCTTGCAGCTCACACCTCGATATTGGAGAGCCCGTAAGTGATTCTGTAGCTGAGAGAACACAGAACAGTGTCGATCAAAGTCAGCGTCAGAATCAAAGCCAAGATTTTTCAACGGCAGAGCGGGTGCGGTACTTTTATGGGAAAAATCGTCATAAATGGTCATCGGCGGAACCATCTCGAACAACAAGAGTACGTTTACATAATATTGTGGATATAGACAGACAAGTAAGTCCTCCTGAATTTAATTCCATTGGAGACGCATGGAAACTGTTCTTTGCTGATGACATGCTTGACAAAATAGTTGAACATACTAATGGAAAGCTGATTGAATGTAGAGCTAAATTCAAAGATATAGAGAGGTCCGAACTTGTACCTATGAGCAACATGGAATTAAAAGCTTTGATTGGATTATTGTTCTATTCATCTGTATTTCAGTCAAACCATGAGAACGCAGAGTTTATATTTGCGACAGACGGCACTGGACGCGAAATTTTCCGTTGTGTAATGTCTAAGAACCGATTCTTGGTTTTATTGAATTGTTTGCGTTTTGATGATTCTTCTACAAGAATCGAAAGGTTAAAAACTGATACACTTGCTGCCATTTCTGAGTTATTCAATGAATTTATCAAAAACTGTAAACAAAATTTTACTGTGGGTACTCATGTCTGTATTGATGAGATGCTTGTGGGATTTAGGGGCCGATGCAAGTTTAGAATGTACATGCCAAACAAGCCAACCAAATACGGAATCAAAGTGCTTTTGCTTGTGGACTGCGATACTTTTTATGTATATAATGCATATATTTACCATGGTAAGGGGTCTGATGGTGAAGGCTTGGATGATGCTGAGAAAAAACTTGGGATTCCTTCACAATCTGTTATACGGCTGTGTAAAGGTATTGAAAACAGTAACCGCAATATTACTGCAGACAATTGGTTTTCCTCGATAGAACTATTAAATGCTTTGAAGGAACGCGGCCTAACATATTTAGGTACTATAAAGAAAAACAAAAGGGAAATTCCTCCAGAATTTCAGGCTCATAAAACTAGGACTGTAGGCTCCTCATTGTTTGGGTTTACTGCAGATCATACTATTGTGTCTTATGTAACCAAACCTAAAAAAGCTGTTATATTGGTATCGTCTATGCACCACAATAAGGATATTGATGTCGATACCGGCAAACCAGTCATGATTATTGACTACAATAAAACCAAAGGAGGCGTTGATGAAGTGGATAAGAAATGTTCTATCTATTCATGCTCTCGAAGGACACGACGTTGGCCTATGGTGTTGTTCTATAGATTGCTGGATATGAGCGGCGTTAATGCTTACATTTTGCATACTAAATTCACAAACCAAAATAGAACAACCCGTGGCCAGTTCCTTCTCGGACTTGCACGAGATTTAGTACTACCCGTAATGAAATTACGCGTATATAATGACAGAATACCCCGGGAGTTACGACTCACTATAGAGCGAGTCATTGGACCCGCTGATATGCCCGAGCCCCCAGCTAAAGACGCCATAAATATGGCTCCAGAGGTTCGCAAAACTTGTGCCATATGTCCAAGCCGCCTAAAAAGACGTACGAAGTACTCTTGTTGCAAATGCAACAAACCTATGTGCCTTACGTGCTGCCTTCAGATATGCAATGACTGCAAATTGGGCCATTAAATGTGCCAAGTCTGACTGTTGTCATTTTTTTTATGTTTTTGTTTAGAAGTGATTTTATGTTTTCAATATGTTAATTAGTTCAAGAAATGAGAGAATATAATGTTTTTTTGTTATATTTTTCATAATTATATGAAACATGGAGACTGAACAATGTTCCTAAAATTTAGTGCTAAGATTTTATGATCTCTTTAATAAAGGCTGTTAATTCTCAAAATAAAGCTGGTATTATTTTTATTATTCCTTAATTAGTTACGTTTAATAAGTGTTCACGCAATAAGAAACCTAAAAAAAAGGAAGCATCTAAATTGTATTATAATAAATAGTATAAATAATGTACGTCTCTCAGACACCACATCGGTGTAAGTGCTACGTAAAAACCAGGTCGGCAGTTAAAGGTTAACGAAAAATGATGCTTGTTTCAGGAATTCAAATGCATGCATTCCCAAATCCCACCAATCTCAGGAACCCTTCATAACTTGAAAGGTTCCGAACGTGGGTAGTAAGGATCGGTGGAAATATTGTGGGCAAGGCGGACACGGCGATCTACAATAATGCGCGGGTATGCCATCGCCATTTTGAGGCCAAATATATTTACCCCAATGGGCGCCTCAACCGCTTGGCTATACCAACGCTTCATTTACCAGGTTAGTTTTAACGCTATAATGTAATCAGCTTAATTAGAATCACCATCATCATAATTCTTCTAGCGTTCGTCTTGTTGCGGTTTTTTTTGCTACGGCTCTGAGCCTGGGTACCGTCGGCAACCAAAACCTATGAACTAGTGCGACTGCTAGTTTTTACCCAGAAGGAGGTCTGATTTCCTCACGATATTTTCCTCCAGAAAAAAGCGACGGGTAAATCAAATTACATTTTGTACAAAAATTCATAAAAACGCAATCGAGTCGGGGTTTGAACCCGAAAGCTCTGGATTGAAAGTCAGACATCTTACCGTCAGGCTACCAGCACTTCAGTGTTCGCTATAAGGATGTGCATGACTAAATTAGAGAAATTAGAATTGTTCCCATTAGTGTCAACGCTATTGAGGCTATGGGATCAAGAATCATTGTGTTTATACTATACTTCGTTTTTTTGAGATTAGAAATTGAGTAAACATAGAAACAGTAGTTGCCAACCTGTTCTAAATGTTCAATTTAAACACACTGCAAACACACCAACAAGCGATTAGTTAACATGATTAAGAGTTCACATTTGTGAATAAATAATAACAATTTGCAGATTAAATAATCCAACACAACAATAAAAACACAATTTCGTTTTGATTATCACGTAAGAGATACTTACGTGAAAATTTAAAAACAGACAGTGAAGCATGTACGTTCTAAAATGGAAACTTAACGTCTAGTTCTTTATCAGTATTCACGAAAATTATTTAATTGACAATCATAATATGCACTTATTAATAAAATTTCGTAAACAAAAGTTCTTCTAAACGATATTTAATCGTTTTATTATATAATACTAAATAATAAAACAAGTGTCTTAGGTGATGGTAAAAGATTTGTTGGACTACGAGGTGGCTTTTGTTGTTGTATGCCTAATAAAGGCTGTTAATTCTCAAAATAAAGCTGGTATTATTTTTATTATTCCTTAATTAGTTACGTTTAATAAGTGTTCACGCAATAAGAAACCTAAGAAAAAGGAAGCATCTAAATTGTATTATAATAAATAGTATAAATAATGTACGTCTCTCAGACACCACATCGGTGTAAGTGCTACGTAAAAACCAGGTCGGCAGTTAAAGGTTAACGAAAAATGATGCTTGTTTCAGGAATTCAAATGCATGCATTCCCAAATCCCACCAATCTCAGGAACCCTTCAGAACTTGAAAGGTTCCGAACGTGGGTAGTAAGGATCGGTGGAAATATTGTGGGCAAGGCGGACACGGCGATCTACAATAATGCGCGGGTATGCCATCGCCATTTTGAGGCCAAATATATTTACCCCAATGGGCGCCTCAACCGCTTGGCTATACCAACGCTTCATTTACCAGGTTAGTTTTAACGCTATAATGTAATCAGCTTAATTAGAATCACCATCATCATAATTCTTCTAGCGTTCGTCTTGTTGCGGTTTTTTTTGCTACGGCTCTGAGCCTGGGTACCGTCGGCAACCAAAACCTATGAACTAGTGCGACTGCTAGTTTTTACCCAGAAGGAGGTCTGATTTCCTCACGATATTTTCCTCCAGAAAAAAGCGACGGGTAAATCAAATTACATTTTGTACAAAAATTCATAAAAACGCAATCGAGTCAGGGTTTGAACCCGAAAGCTCTGGATTGAAAGTCAGACATCTTACCGTCAGGCTACCAGCACTTCAGTGTTCGCTATAAGGATGTGCATGACTAAATTAGAGAAATTAGAATTGTTCCCATTAGTGTCAACGCTATTGAGGCTATGGGATCAAGAATCATTGTGTTTATACTATACTTCGTTTTTTTGAGATTAGAAATTGAGTAAACATAGAAACAGTAGTTGCCAACCTGTTCTAAATGTTCAATTTAAACACACTGCAAACACACCAACAAGCGATTAGTTAACATGATTAAGAGTTCACATTTGTGAATAAATAATAACAATTTGCAGATTAAATAATCCAACACAACAATAAAAACACAATTTCGTTTTGATTATCACGTAAGAGATACTTACGTGAAAATTTAAAAACAGACAGTGAAGCATGTACGTTCTAAAATGGAAACTTAACGTCTAGTTCTTTATCAGTATTCACGAAAATTATTTAATTGACAATCATAATATGCACTTATTAATAAAATTTCGTAAACAAAAGTTCTTCTAAACGATATTTAATCGTTTTATTATATAATACTAAATAATAAAACAAGTGTCTTAGGTGATGGTAAAAGATTTGTTGGACTACGAGGTGGCTTTTGTTGTTGTATGCCACTCGGACCTGCCTCTGATTGCTCCATAACCCTCCAACCAATCGCACAATAATAGAACAAGCAAATACCTTTACTATAAGCTTTAACATTAAAAACTATCCAGATATGTCTGAGAGAAAATATTTAAAAATCTAACCATCCGTCTCGAACCTCTTCTTCTATAGGTTTTATATTGTGCAACATTTACAAGAACATTAAAAGTGTTAATAATAAAATAATTCCAAAAAATAATTACTATCAAAATATTGTTAAATACTCAATATAACATGGCTTTACTATAAATACAAATATATTTATGGCCTATTTCACAATCTCCAGTTAAAGCATATCTGTCAGATAAATGTTTGCTGTCCTTTTCTTTTGTATGACTGGCGAAAAGGATAGCAATAATTTTCACTGGCAGATAAGTTTATCTGGAGATTGTGAAACAGGCCCTTAGTATGTTTAATGACGGCGTAGGCACTCTGACAGATGTGACATGTATCTTGCCTGATAAAGAAACCTGTACATCGTTCTGTCAACTTTTTTCTAATCTCAAATAAAATGAACAATAGGAATAAGTAAACTGTTTGATTGAACCAAGGTTGATAAAGGTGGGAGTTCAGCACAAAATAATAGTAGTTTATGTAACTGTTACGTAATAAGGGTCCTTAAAACATGAGTGGTTTTATGAAATGAGCCGCAGGCGAATTTCATAATAAGATCACACGAGTGTTTTAAGGCCTAATTACGTACAGTTGCATACACTGCTTTATCTACACTCATATTATTTATTATAAATGCCGTATTCGGAAACCATAGAATGGCCGCCATTGTACCGCCGTGGCCATCTCGATTGTGTCGGCGTGGCCAACTCGATTGTGCCGGCGGTCGTGCGGGCGGGTGTCGCCGGCCGCGGGCGCGTGCAGGTGTACATTATGTTATCAAAACTCATAGCACATCAATAATTGAGCATGAAAAGTTAAAATTGCGGTACTGCCACAGATAAGAAACTTATCATAGTGAAATCGTTTGTTGTAATGCTGGTCATAGCCTACGGTTTTTGAACGCATTTTAGAGGACTTACAATATGAGTGTAGATAAAGTATATATAGTCTCTGTATGTATGTCCTTTTTAGGGTTCCTATAGGAACTACTACAGGAACCCTTATAGTTTCGCCATGTCCGTCTGTCCGCGTTAGTACGAAAATAAAAAAAAGTCATAACAGTCAAAAAACTCAAAATAGTCAAAAAAGTCAAAAAACCTAACCTAACCTAACCTAACCAGAAATGGGTCGTCGGAGGTGATGCCAACGCAAAAAGCACATGGTGGGGTAGCCCAGTTGTCGACCATAGGGGTGAAGATCTGCTCGGTACATTAGGCCAATTAAACCTGGAAATACTTAACAGAGGGGAAATACCAACATTCGACACCATTAGGGGCGGTAGACACATCACCAGTTATGTCGATGTGACTGCCTGTTCGATAGAAATGCTGGACCTGGTGGAAGATTGGAAAGTGGAAGAAAGCCTAATAAACTCGGACCATAATGGCATAAGCTTCAGTATAAGATCTCAGAAATCCCAAGGAATAAAAATACAACGTACTACCAGAAAATACAACACCAAAAAAGCAAATTGGGAAGAATTTAATAGTAAATTCGAACAATTGCTACTGGACAAACAAATAACAAAACAGCAGATAGACCAAATAACAAGGACAGAAGACTTAGACACAACAATAACCAAACTTAACACCATAATAGATGAAACTTGCAATACAACCATTCCAAAACGAAAAAATAACGAGAAGCTTACTCTGCCGTGGTGGTCCCAAGAATTGGAAGCGCTAAAAAAGGAAGTCGCCACCAGGAAACGCAGGATTCGATGCGCCGCCCCGATACGAAGACAAATGGTCGTTGAAGAGTACCTGAAACACAAACAAACATACGAGTTAGAAGCAACAAAAGTACAGGTCAACAGCTGGAAAGAATTTTGTAAAAAGCAGGACAAAGAGGGACTCTGGGAAGGGATTTATAGGGTGATAGGTAGGGTCACTAAGAGGGAGGAAGATCTGCCACTGGAGAGAGACGGAATGACACTGAACGCAAGCGAATCAGCAAAGTTTTTGGCCGAGACCTTCTATCCGAAGGATATCGCCGAAAATGATAACGAAACCCACAAATTTATTAGGACTAAAGCAGAAAAAGTGAACACTGACGAACAAAATAACACTTGCGAGCCAGGGTTCACGATGCAAGAACTCCAGTGGGCAACCAGGTCATTCAATCCTAAAAAAGCTCCAGGAGCGGACGGGTTCACCGCCGATATATGCCAACAGGCTGTAGCATGTCAACCTGAGCTTTTCCTCGTGCTCATGAACAAATGCTTAGAGTGCCATCACTTCCCCAAAGAGTGGAAAAAAGCAACGGTCATAGCACTAAGGAAGCCAGGAAAAGAGGACTATATGAAGCCTAAATCCTATAGGCCAATCGGCCTGTTACCCGTATTAGGCAAAATCCTCGAAAAAATGATAGTGGCGCGCCTGAAACACCATCTAGTGCCCAGGACCAGCCCGAGCCAATATGGGTTCATGCCACAGAGGAGTACCGAGGACGCCCTCTACACCTTAGTGCAGCACATCAAGCATAAAATCAAGGCCAAAAAGATAGTTACAATGATCTCACTCGATATAGAGGGCGCCTTCGATTCCGCGTGGTGGCCTGCAATCCGGGTCAGGCTGGCCGAAGAGGATTACCCGATAGACATAAGAAGGATCATAGATAGCTATCTGAGAGATAGAGAGGTCCAAGTTAGATACGCGGGGGAGGAATTCAGTACGATAACCGAGAAGGGATGTGTACAGGGCTCCATAGGTGGACCAATCCTCTGGAACTTGCTGCTGGATCCGTTGCTTAGAGACCTCGAGTCGCAAAGTGTCTATTGCCAGGCGTTCGCAGACGATGTGGTGCTCGTCTTCGATGGTGACACGGCACTCGACATAGAAGGAAGGGCAAACGCCGTACTCACACATGTTCAGGAGTGGGGTGCATCAAATAAACTTAAATTCGCTCCGCACAAAACAAATGCAATGGTATTAACTAAAAAGCTGAAATCCGACGAACCACGACTGAACATGGGAGGGATCGACGTTGCTCTATCCAGTGAAATAAAAGTGCTTGGTGTCATCATCGACGACAAGTTAACATTCAATACCCACGTAGCGAATGTATGCAGAAAAGCCATTGGAATCCACAAACGGCTGGTAGGAGCGGCAAAGGCAAGCTGGGGCCTACACCCGGAGGTCATTAAAACCATATATGTGGCAACGGTTGAGCCTATAATACTTTATGCAGCCAGTGTCTGGGAACCAGCGGCCAAAAAATTAGGGATTATAAAACAACTGGGTACAGTACAGCGAGGCATTGCCATAAAAGTGTGCAAAGCATACCGCACTGTCTCACTCCACGCGGCCCTCGTATTGGCCGGGATGCTTCCCCTCGACTTACGAGTCCGAGAGGCGGCCGCACTATATGAGGCCAGGAGAGGAGTACACCGGCCCGAGCTACTAGACCGAGAGGTCGAGCGAATGTCCCCTGCTGCAGAAGCCCCACACCCCGCATTACGCGACAGCCCGGAAGTTATCTGCCTAGTTGACCAGCGGCAAGTCGACGACCACAGTGGTTACGATGTCCGCATATTCACAGACGGCAGTAAGATTGCGGGCGGAGTTGGAGCAGCACTATCCATATGGAATAGTGAAACTGAGACAAAAACCCGCAAGCTTACCTTGTCGGACTACTGCACAGTGTACCAGGCGGAACTTCTGGCGCTGAATGAGGCGACAAAAGAAATTAAAAATAGAAGTGCGAGAACGTTTGGAATATATAGTGACTCTATGGCAGCTCTCCAAACCGTCCAAAACTACGAATGCCTACACCCGCTAGCGGTCTCAGCAAGGGATAATATAAGATCATCATCCCTCCAGGGCAAAATAGTTACCTTGCACTGGATTAAAGCCCATGCGGGCCTAGTAGGAAACGAGAGGGCGGATGAGTTAGCTAAGGAGGCTGCCACGGGTTCAAAGCGAAAACCAAACTACGACCTGTGTCCGGTTTCATTTGTCAAGCGAACCAATTGAATGGCCACGATTGACGAATGGAACCGAAGATATACGGGCGGTGAACAAGCGGCAGGTACAAAACTTTTCTTCCCGGATGCAGCGGTAGCATATAAAACAATTAGAAAAATTGAACTCACCGGAATAAAGACACAGGTGTTGACAGGGCACGGTGGATTCTCAGGATACCTGCATCGATTTAAGTGCAAGGAGAGCCCATCGTGCATCTGTGACCCGGCAGTTTCCGAAACGATTCCACATATTTTGGTAGAGTGTCCAGCAAACGCGAAAGAAAAATATGACCTAGAGCAACTAACAAATGTAAAGTTAACAATTGACACAATTAAAGAATTGATAACATCGGAACACAAAAACACATTTTTAAAATACTGCACTAATATAGCAGAAAAGGCAATAAAAAGAAACAAATAGTTATTAGTTTATGTTTACATAATATAATGAATATATTAGAGTTAAGCATAAGTACAACCAAGATGTAAAACAATGTAGAGAATGGAAGCAGTAAAAATGTTAAAAGCAATGTTATAAAGTATTAGTGTATAAGAAATTGAAACAGGAAAAACAACCAACCTGTAAAATATGTAGCAAATATAAGAAAGAAAATGTCAAAATGTAAAATAAAATAAATAAATGTGTGTAAAATTGTAAATGTAAATAGATATAAGAAACTAAGAAAGAAGCAAACAAAATACCTGTAATAAACAGGACGTGTAAAATCATTTCCCCGCTGTTGAATCCCTATAAATAAAAATAAAAATAAAAAGAGTAGACTAGATAGAAGATATAGGTGGGAATCCCACCCACAGAAAGCAATGAAAGATATAATGAATGACAGAAAGAAATGTATGAAGCATGCAAGTACGAGAAGCAAAATAGCGAGAACTAGTATGTAAGAGAATCCCGACTAGCACAGGCTCCGATCATGTTGGAGGTAGAATAGAAAAAAAAAAAAAAAACCTAACCAGTCGCGCGCCGAGCGCCCACGTACAAACATTGTTTCCGCGGTCGAAAAATCAAAACAGTGGGATTTTTTACTCAAAAGTGCAAGTGTTACATATCAATCTGTGCGCGCTGACTTCAGCTATTTAATTGTGAAAACATTTTGGAAATCGGACTATCTGGTGAAGTGTGAACAAATTAGTGAGGGAAACTCGGACCTGTACGGATTAACTCCCAGCAAAAACTCACCAAATCAAGGTACAGACTTGAAATTTATACCAGTGTGATCCTCAATAAATACTACACCGATTTGTGTTATCAGATTTAGCCGGACTTTCTAGGCTTAAGTAGAATTAGCAGCTAAAATTTTACTTTTCAGTGAAAAAGTGACGTTTGTGGTAATAACTCGCGAATTAGATCGATAACCCAATAATATTTTTGCATTTCCTTACGTGCCTTTGTGTTTTGTTAATAACTTAAAAAATTCGGATTTCTCCTATGTGTAACTTATGAAATAGAAGTGAATAACCAAAACCACGTGGTTTGGGAAAAACTAGTTCCGGACAAGTGCGACTAACTTTAGCATTTTAATTACATGTATCTATCGCTCAGAATCTCATAACAGTTTTTAAAATTAAGATTAGTGTTAAAGTTTTCATTTTATTGCGATTTAACCAAATTTTTTTCAAAACCCGAAATTTTATCAATTTATTTCTCGTGATTATAAGCGATGACCTACCCTTTTTCTTACACTAATCAAACTCTTGTTTAATAGACAGTAAGTGGACAAAAATTTAGATTTTTAAGTTGGATAGTTTTTGTGTAAAGCATTTTTAAGTAAAAATAGACCCTAAGAAACACGCGCGTTTACGTAAATAGGTACCATTTTGTTTTTAAGTTTTTTCCTATGTAACTTTTTCAGTTTTTTTTGCCGTATTCGTATTTATTGTCACTAAAAAATAGTTTCTGTGTAATTTGATACATCTTAGCCTTCAACTTTTTATATTAAGCAGTATTAACCACTTTTCTTATTCTCATCTATTAAATAAGATACCCTGCGCTTCTTCAACATTTTTCATTTACTGTGTATTCAAAATATTATGTAACTTACTATAAGGATCTCTTAACAGTTTTTAGAATTAAGATAAGTGTTATAGTTTTCATTTTATTTCAATTTAATCATTTAACATGTAATTTTTTTCAAGATCCCGGAATTTTGTCAATTTATTGTACGTGATTATAACTTCTGATCTATCCTTTTTCTCAGACCAATTGAACCCCTATTTAATAGACAATAAGTGTACAAAATTTTAGATTTTTAAGGTAGATACTTTTTGTGTAAAGTTATTTTAAGTAAAGATTGTCCCTAAGAAACGCGTGCGTTTACGTAAATACCATTTCGTTTTTCACTTTTTTCCTATGTAACTTTTTCAATTTTTTTTGCCGTATTCGTATTTATTGTCACTAAAAATAGTTTCTGTGTAATTTGATACATCTTAGCCTTCAAATTTTTATATTAAGCAGTATTAACCACTTTTCTTATTCTCATCTATTAAATAAGATACCCTGCGCTTCTTCAACATTTTTCATTTACTGTGTATTCAAAATATTATGTAACTTACAATCAGGATCTCTTAACAGTTTTTAGAATTAAGATAAGTGTTATAGTTTTCATTTTATTTCAATTTAATCATTTAACATGTAATTTTTTTTCAAGATCCCGGAATTTTGTCAATTTATTGTACGTGATTATAACTTCTGATCTATCCTTTTTCTCAGACCAATTGAACCCCTATTTAATAGACAATAAGTGTACAAAATTTTAGATTTTTAAGGTAGATACTTTTTGTGTAAAGTTATTTTAAGTAAAGATTGTCCCTAAGAAACACGCGCGTTTACGTAAATACCATTTTGTTTTTCACTTTTTTCCTATGTAACTTTTTCAATTTTTTTTGCCGTATTCGTATTTATTGTCACTAAAAAATAGTTTCTGTGTAATTTGATACATCTTAGCCTTCAACTTTTTATATTAAGCAGTATTAACCACTTTTCTTATTCTCATCTATTAAATAAGATACCCTGCGCTTCTTCAACATTTTTCATTTACTGTGTATTCAAAATATTATGTAACTTACTATCAGGATCTCTTAACAGTTTTTAGAATTAAGATAAGTGTTATAGTTTTCATTTTATTTCAATTTAATCATTTAACATGTAATTTTTTTTCAAGATCCCGGAATTTTGTCAATTTATTGTACGTGATTATAACTTCTGATCTATCCTTTTTCTCAGACCAATTGAACCCCTATTTAATAGACAATAAGTGTACAAAATTTTAGATTTTTAAGGTAGATACTTTTTGTGTAAAGTTATTTTAAGTAAAGATTGTCCCTAAGAAACGCGTGCGTTTACGTAAATACCATTTCGTTTTTCACTTTTTTCCTATGTAACTTTTTCAATTTTTTTTTGCTGTATTCGTATCTATTGTCACTAAAAAATTGTTTCTGTGTAATTTGATACATCTTAGCCTTCAACTTTTTATATTAAGCAGTATAACCACTTTTCTTATTCTCATCTATTAAATAAGATACCCTGCGCTTCTTCAACATTTTTCATTTACTGTGTATTCAAAATATTATGTAACTTACAATCAGGATCTCTTAACAGTTTTTAGAATTAAGATAAGTGTTATAGTTTTCATTTTATTTCAATTTAATCATTTAACATGTAATTTTTTCAAGATCCCGGAATTTTGTCAATTTATTGTACGTGATTATAACTTCTGATCCATCCTTTTTCTCAGACCAATTGAACCCCTATTTAATAGACAATAAGTGTACAAAATTTTAGATTTTTAAGGTAGATACTTTTTGTGTAAAGTTATTTTAAGTAAAGATAGTCCCTAAGAAACGCGTGCGTTTACGTAAATACCATTTCGTTTTTCACTTTTTTCCTATGTAACTTTTTCAATTTTTTTTTGCCGTATTCGTATTTATTGTCACTAAAAAATAGTTTCTGTGTAATTTGATACATCTTAGCCTTCAAATTTTTATATTAAGCAGTATTTACCACTTTTCTAATCCTCATCTATTAAATAAGATACCCTGCGCTTCTTCAACATTTTTAAGGTTTAGATTTTTAAGGTACATACTTTTTGTGTAAAATAATATGTGATGCTTCCTGCCCACGCCACAGACGCAATTTGAATCCTGATTATTGTAAACAAATGTTCAAGATATGTACATAATTTGTACGTCATTAAAAAAAAAGTACGATAAAGGTTTTGGAGATTTTGAACAAAATTAGTGGCGTGGGCAGAAAGTATGGTTCCTAGCCACGCCACCTAAAATAGCGCAGTAGGACTGTTGATTGTTATTTTTATAGTGTTAAATAATTGTACGAAAATTGTTCGTCCTGAATATAAACAACCCGCCGTCCAACCGTCCGTCCGTCCGTCACCAGACTGTATCTCATAAACGGTGATAGCTAGAGTTAAAATTTTCACAGGAGGTGTCACAGTCTTCCTTCTTTGGTCCCAGGTTCCTGGTTTGAGAGACCACATAAAATAACGAATAAATCCGTACATTTGTAAAAAAAATGCATTTTTCTTTGCAAACATTAGTAAAAATTTTTTTTTTTTTTTTTTATACCACGACGGTGGCAAACAAGCATACGGCCCGCCTGATGGTAAGCAGCTACCGTAACCTATGGACGCCTGTAACTCCAAAGGAGTCACATGCGCGTTGCCGACCCTTTACAATAAGGAGGATTCACTGTGTTGACGACTAAAGGAACAAGAAGTTCCCTCATCGTCAACACACTGGGTCCTCTTTGAGCTCTTTGGCAACCTTACTTACCTGCAGGAACACAACACTATGAGTAGGGTCTAGTGCTATTTGGCTGTGGTTTTCTGTAAGGTGGAGGTACTTCCCCAGTCGGGCTCTGCTCCAGATTTGAGCGATGACATTCGCTGAACGTGCCCTACCACACTTAGCGAGATGCCATTCGCAGTGCCCATACCTCTCTTTTTGGCGTAGTTTAAGGACATACCCAGGTCCAAAATCGCAAGGAAGATTTTAAAATTTAAACAAAACCACAACTATTAAACAATTTCGTCAAATTTATATTTGTTTGTGGTCCCTCAGTCCACACACTATGAATAATAAAGTAATAAAAATATCCTAAAATATGAACATTATGGAAAGGTTTGTCGTACTGAGGTTTAGTTAAAAAGTTTGACTACATATATTTATTTTTTTAACGTGGATTGATGGCGTATAATATAAGATACATTGCTTTTTAATATTTCCTTAGCAGAGTGTTTATTAGGGTGTCCACACAATGAAAAGCATTTACTAACGTGAATAATTTTTAAATTCAACTTTTTAAATTTGCTTACTAACATTCAATGGACCAAGGAAAAACTGCATACAGCCAACTATATTTTAGATTCTGTAAGCAAAATTACGAAACTAAAAACAAACTTAGTTTATGGTATCAGATTTGGTGCGGTAAAACATGTAGCTCGAATATGCTTGTCCTGCGTATTATGTTTAAAAAAAAAACCGGGCAAGTGCGAGTCAGACTCGCGTTGCAAGGGTTCGTACATCAGAAGATGCTATAATTGTCTTTTCCTGTATACTGATCTCAGTTTTATCAATTTTAGGGTTACATATTGGCATTTGTATATGCATAAGAATTGAACACCCAATTCTTTGAAAGTGAGGCATTCGGAATGCCCACTACTACCTGCACTACTGTACTACCTACAAAAAAGCTTTCGTGGAGTTGCCAGTTTTGGACAATGCACCCTCTAACAATTTGGCACTTTTTGATAAACGGTATATTATGTATTAGCCGATATTCACTTTAAAACAAAAAACTTGGCTTAGCGACCAAAGGTCCGGGTTAATGGTTGACTACCACTTTTTGTTATTATCAGGTTGGTTAGCAATTTCGAACGACATAAGGTTCAATTTGCTTCTCGATGAGGTAAAATTTATAATGATATTTTTACTGACTCTACTAAATGCTCCAAGTTTAGCTCAGGCTACCAAGTACATAACTTTTAATCGAGCATTGCCCTACATAGGCCGAATTCCTCTACTCGACGAGGTAGGGTTGCCTACGTTCTCCTCTTAATCATCTGATAGATTAAGCTGCGTATCTGCAAAATACGATATTCAAAGCCAACTCATGGAACTTTGAAAAGGTTTGGAATTTAAAAATGATTCAGTAGTATTGTTTTTACTACAGCGCCCTCTATTAGCTGCATTTAAAATTACCAGGAGTGAGTTTTAAGTAAATATACCTTTTTCTACACTAAGGTTTCGAATAAACTAACGTAGATGGCTCTATTACTAATTTACCTAGGTACCATTTTTTTCCGTACTTTCCGTGAAAGGCGCTCAACACCTTTATTTTGCGCAGAAATCATGCAGCTACCATAAACAAACAAGTTTTGTCTATAATAGCTGAATTTCGCGCTAAAATTAAATCGCACAATTAAAGCAAAACCTGGTGCCAATAAAAAAATATACAGTTATCGAACCTGCTTACAATATTTGCTTACAAAATCAAAAATATGAATTTTAAACGTATAAAAAAATACAAAAAGAATATTAATTGTGTAAGGATCGATCCTAGGTCGCCTGAGACAAATAGCTGCTAGTTAAGTTAAAGCCGTTTTCCACCATCGCCACGCTACTACACAGCTAATTTGGTGAATTTAGCCACTTATTGTCGGTAGGTTACAATTTTAAAAACACTATCTTAACTCGCAACAGTCTTAAACGCCATAGATCATCATGGCGCTTAAGTTCTTTATATATTAGCGAATTTATAATGGTCTTAAGTGCCATAGATCATTATGGCGATTAAGCCCTTTATGCCATTTCCACCACTTTAAAATCTGGAGTTCTAGTTTCGGAGATAAGGAAGGGAAGATCATTTTAGGTCTAATTTCTTAGTTAAATTCTAAACATTTACCTCAGCATGATAAAAAAACCCCGTAGGGGTCAGATCAAAGACTAAGTAAAATTAAGTCCGACTTACGCTTGACACATTTCTAATAGGTTTTCCTGTCATCTTTACGTAAAGAACTATTTTGTGTATTTTTTTCAAAATTTCAGACCCCGTCGTTTCGGAGATAAAGGGGGGGAATGGTATTTTTTTTGCTATTTTCTTTAATAATTTCTAAACTGTTGATTTTAAACAAACAAAAAATATATATTTGAAATTCTTACAACGAGCTCTTTTATAAAATATGTATCACGATATAGTTTGTAAAACTATTTTTTTTAATTTTCTCATTTTTTTTCCAAAAGTCCGGCTCACGCTTGACTGCAAATTTGTAATAGGTTTTCCTGTAATATTTACGTAAAGAGCTATGATGTGATTTTTTTCAAAATTTTAGTCTTAGTAGTTTCGGAGATAAGGGGGGGGGGGGGAATGGTCATTATTTGGCTATTTTCTTAAATAACTTCTAAACTATTCATTTTACCCGAAGTAAAAAAAATATATTTAAAATTCTCACAACGCGCTCTTTCATTTGATATGTAACACGATATTGTTTGAAAAACTTAATTTTTAAATTTTCTCATTTTCCCCCCAAAAGTGGCTTCCATGTTAAAAATTCATTTGTGTCCGTCTTTAGGTCGCAAATTCACATACATGTACCAAATTTCAACTTAATTGGTCCAGTAGTTTAGGAGAAAACCGGCTGTGACAGACGGACAGACGCACGAGTGAGACTATAAGGGTTCCGTTTTTTCCTTTTGAGGTACGGAACCCTAAAAATAAAAAGGCGGTAAAGTAACTTGAATTGATGTGTTTGGTTTGTTATTGCTGTGTAATAGGCAAATTAGTATTGTGTTGCAATGGATTTGTTATTTATACTCCTCTTTTCCGCGTTGTTTAACTGGTAAGTACCTCGTTTAAGCAGCGTTATATTCTATTAATATGGCTTGTCATTCCCCAGTTGATGGTAGTAAATCACTACAAGGCACTTTTTTAGGGTACCATACTAATAGAATATAATTCTGCTTAAAGGAGGTACTTACCAGATAAACAACACGCACACTTACACGCTTGCTTCCATTTTTTTTAAGTACCCTCGAACGACGTAATAGTTTACTAAGAACTGCAGTAAATTAGTTCGTAGTTTGTTTCTGTCGTTAATGCGAAATAGTGCACAAGTACGTGTTAGTGATAAAAATATACATTAATTGCGGCGTATAATAGTCCTATGCAAATATGAAACGCGGAAAACGATTATCTGTAAGTCTTGAAGAGCAGAAAGCGGCCTTCCTTGTTTATAAGGATCAATTTTCAAATATTGACAAACTACCAACAAGTGAAAGTAATGTTTACAAAGATGTAAGTAAAAACCTTTCCTTACGCATGTCGCCAAAATCATTGTATTTATCTGTAAAGAGAAATTACATTGAATTTTTTGGTGATAATTTTATCGCTCACGGAAAAGAATCAGATTCAATAAAAACGCCTAGCACTAGTATCAACGATGATTCATCAGTAAGTACTGAAGCTTATCAAAGTAGCACAGATGAAGATCCTAGTCAAGAAGTTGTGTCTTTTAATGTCAGTCTAGAAAATTGGCAAAATGTTCGACCAGAAATTGCGGTACATAAAAGGAATGACCCCGCAAAGCCAACAGTTCGTTGCCATACTAGAAAGATACTACCTAAATCAAAATGGACAAATTTTTATTGTGAATGGATTTGGAAGAATACGAATAATCGTTGCATTTGGAACTTTAGACACAACAGTGTTAGTGACGATTATAATGTTAAATGTACAGGCACTTGTAAGGATTGTAACGCAACCATTGTGGTATTAACCCAAAAAAGTGGTTCTGCAGTCAAAATTGAATGTACTTTTGTAAATGTGGACAAAAAATTAATTCACAGTTCAAGAAAAAATAAATTGACTTCTTTTCGAAAGCAGAATTTAACAGAAAAATTGGAAAACCAATATCCAGTCGTCTTGCGAAATAAAATGCTTCATGAACATATGAAAGATGATGATGTGCAGGAACCACCTTTCATACCTACCCTTCTTCTAAAACTTACGAAATCGTTCGAAGTATTATCACAAAATCGTTATTATAGCTTTATGGATAATGTCCTTTACAAACCCGTACGATAGTATTATCAAATCTGTGTCGGTCGTACCTTTTTTTGTCATTTACTGGACGGAAATGCAAAAAATATTTTTTAATACAATTTCAAAGGTTATTCATACTAAATTGAGTATAGATGCGACAGGATCGATATTCAAAAAGGTTTATCCGCCCAATGATTCCACAAACTGTTATGAGTCAAAACATCTATTTTTGTATGTCGTTATGCTTAAAATAAAATCAACTTCAGTCCCCTGACACAAATGATATCAAGCAGCCAAACCTTAGCAACTATACATCATTGGCTGTGTAGTTGGGCAGGAGCAATAAGAAAACCTAACGAAGTGATTTGCGATGACTCTGCTGCCCTTATAGGAGCAATTGTTAAAACATTCACAAGATTTAATTCAACTAAAGAATACATTAATCACTGTTTCAAAATTTTGGAATATACTGAGACAACCTTGCCGGAATGTTTCGTTCGTTTAGACACGTCGCATTTTGTGAAATTATTGTATGCCCTAGTTTGCTTCAAATTTGTGGACAAACGCGTTAAGCGATTTTATGTTCTGCACCTGTTATGCTTAAAAATCGTGCACATGTTTTAAAAAAGCAAAAGATATAATCCATCAATTAGTCGTTATTGCGTTACATAAATTTGATCGATTACATGATGACGGTACCATCAGCAAATGCGAAGATGCTAAACAAAAACTTAAACAGCATAAAGAGTGTTCAGAAAACATTACAGACTATTCCGAAAAGGACATTTTTCAGTTGCCAAATAATGAGAGTACAATCGTCGATGAAGATTTGGGGCACATCTCAATAGTTACTTGGTATGACAAAATTGTTTCTTCTGAAAAAGTACATAGTGAATTATGTGAAGACACACCATATGACAACATATTTTATTTACCTGGATTTGTAGACAGTTTAAGGAAGTTACTGACAAAATTGCCTCTTTGGTCGAATTTGATGGTTCCTTTTTTTAAAATAGTACCTGTTGATGTAGCTAGTAGCAGTAACGTAGAAAGCTACTTCAAAACTTTGAAGAAATTAGTTATACGTAAAAAAAATGGACTGACACGAGTTGACGATTTTATAACACAGCATACAGAGTTCTTAACTGGGGAAATTAAATCGGCACGGTGTCTTTACCCTGATGTATTTAAAAATGACGAAGACAACAAAAAAGTCACAAAAGTTAAAAAATCTATTAGTAAAATTGAAAAGGCCGAAGAAAGCTTTTATAAGGAATCTGTATTTAGAAAGGAACCAACACTGATAGAAAATTGGCGTAACAAAGGGGAAACACAGAAGTCAGTGCCATTGAGAGATGTTATAAAACCAAAAAAATGTCGGGATCAAATTGATTTTCTTACCAATGGTAATATATCAAACTCTGGAATCAAACATGTTATAGTTTCAAATACATGTGCATTTGATGCTTTGATTCAAGCAATTGTAGTTGCTTGCGTTGAACATTCAGAAATCAGCTTATTTGTCAATTCCCTGGAAAATACATTTTCTCAAATCGTCCTTGCTTTGAAGCACAAAGATTACGTTACTGATGTATATAAAAAAAGGACAGAGCTACTGAAATCATTTTTCGCCTCTACATTTCATGGCACCGTTGAATCGATAGACTGCAGCTGTAATGTTACTTATATATTGGAGAAAATATTGTATAATGATATATTTAGTGGTAAATATACAAAATTATGTTCAAAATGTGATCGAGTGATAACAAGAATAATTTCCATAATTCCTTTAAATTTGCTGATCTTGTCTGAGCGTGGCTTATCCGCTTTAGCTGATGCAGCTTCATCTATGATTGAAACAAGTCAAAGTGATTGTCAAAATGATACATGCCAGGGAAAACTGATCATTAATTATCAGCTGTCTGATCATTTAATTTTTTTTTAATTGGATATTGATCTTACGTTGAATGACATCCCAACCGAAATATTATTATGTGACAAAGTGTTTTCATTGAGTGCAGTGATTGAATTCATTCCTCCCTTGTCATGTACTGGTGTGGGTCATTATAAAGCACATTGCCGGCGTATAAAGGAAACCTGGAAATGCTTTGATGATTTGGCAACAAACGTCATAAATAGTAAGACTGATGTCGTTATACGCGCTCACTTATTAATGTACCTACGTTAATCATCATGTGTGACGACACCAGTCTTACTACTCATGACGTTTATTTATGGCGTCACGAATTCACATGTGAATTTATGGGTATTCCCCACTTGCCATTTCAGAAATCTTTAATAATCTCTAAGAAAAATTATACTTAAAATTTTGTAATACTGTAATTTGCTTATAGAAAATGTTTTAAGTTTATTTAAGAAAAAAATGCTTACTGTTGAGTTTCTTTCGGCTTTCCTCTTAATAGCGGACTCCGAAATTCCGTATATGCAAAAGACATGTGAAAGTGCCCTTGTGGCACAGAAATAAATTTTTGATTTGCCCTGATAACGTTAGTGCTAATTTTACTACAACTAACAACGTTAGGTATAATTTTCATTAGATGTATATTGTTACACCTAAATGTCAAATGCTCTAATATTTACATGAACTAAATATCAAGTACAATAATATGAAATAAACAAATGATTATTATTCCTAATTATAATTAAACCTAATCATTACTGATACTAAATTTCATGTTATATTAGGGCTACTGTGAATTCGGTTTTATGATATAAAGGATTATGAAAATCCGGAATTGTAAAATTACGGCTAATGAATAATTAGGAAGAAAGTTTTTCGGGCTAACGGAGAGGATCCAAATTTATTTTGTTAATTAAATTAATTAAAATCAAATATTTATATTTTATTTCGTACACCTATTTACGTATTATTTTGTTTGTTTTCAAGGCGAACAATATTCGTAAAATTATTCTATAAAATCTTAAATCGACCTTGCTTTGTCGCACAAAAAAGATTTGATGTATATAAAAAAAACCGTCCGAGTGCGAGCCGGACTCGTGCACGAAGGGTTCCGTACAAAAAACGGCCAAAAATCATGTTTGTTGTATGGGAGCCCCCCTTAAATATTACTTTTATTATGTTTTAGTGTTTGTCGTATAGCGGCAACAGAAATACACCCCCTGTGAAAATTTCAACTCTCTAGCTATGACTTGATACATGTTGTTCATGAGATACAGTCTGGTGACGGACGGACGGACGGTTGGACGGCGGGTTGTTTATATTCAGGACGAACAATTTTCGTACAATTATTTAACACTATAAAAATAACAATCAACAGTCCTACTGCGCTATTTTAAGTGGCGTGGCTAGGAACCATACTTTCTGCCCACGCAACTAATTTTGTTCAAAATCTCCAAAACCTTTAACGTACTTTTTTTTTAATGACGTACAAATTATGTACATATCTTGAACATTTGTTTACAATAATCAGGATTCAAATTGCGTCTGTGGCGTGGGCAGGAAGCATCACATAAAATAATATACCCATACGCCTTACATCCCAGGGATATCAAAACAGTTTCAGGCCTGGTTGTAGACCTGTCATTTCTCCTTAATAAATCTAATTTCGCTTGGCTTTCATAATAATTCCTTAATAATTCCAAATGGCCGCAGTAATACGCACGCCTCCCCCATCGCCTAGAAGGGCCAGAGAGGCATTGAACACGGCTGACGGGCTCCCAACAGACAGGGGTAATGGAGGACACTTCGTGGGGGATGAGCCTCCACCCCTCATAGACTTGAGCACGCAGGCGCGGGAGGACACGCTCGTTCCTAACATTACGGATACCACCTCTAGGGTGTGCGCACCTGCTCCTAAGCACCCGAACATGACTCATAATGAGGATGAACTCGATGCGGGAATCCCGGACACGGCGAGCTCCTGCGGCATGGAGATGCTGAGGCTGAGCCTGGAGTCCGCGGAGAGTCCAAGAGCTAATGATACGGTCGGACGACTGCTAGCTCTGGTTAGACACAACACGAAATCTATCATTAGTCACATCTATCTGAACAAAAGTGTCAAGAAGGAAAGCAAGGAGGCGGTCGCCGAATCTGCCAAAAACATCAAAGACGCCGTGGAGAGATATATCATGGAACTTCATCTAACCGGGGACGAGCAAGGTCGGATAGAGACCCCTGTTCCCCCTACTCTCGTCCTGGATGAAAGCACTAAACGATTGGACAGCGCTATAAGTCTCCTACAGGAGGAGCTTCTAAAAATAAGACAAGAGCAGGTCAGTCTCAGCGCCTTAGTAACAACTGCAATGGGAGACATTAACAGACGAGCAAGCTCTGAGGTCAACGCCTACGCCCCGGAGGAGACTGGGGATGACCGAGGCGGGCCCTCATATAGTGAAGCGGCGGCTCGTAAACCCGCCTTGACCGTCCCCAGAACCAACCCGGCAATTGTAGTGTCCGTGGAGGGGGCACAAAATGGTCATGATGCACTCTCAACATTCCGAAACGAGATTTCTTTCAAAGCCTTAAATTACGCCCCCGAAAAAATCAAGTCAATATCGAACAACAAACTCAGAATTGAGTTTCACTCTGAGCAGCAAAGGGATGAGACGCTCAGGCGTATAAATATTACTCAAAATATCAAAGCAGAGGTGGCCAGATGCCTGATGCCTATGATAATTATGAAAGGTATATACAAAGACACCCCGTCATTAGAGCTCGTGGATATCATCACGTCGCAAAACCACACTATTAATGATGCAATCTCAGGAACGGACGAATTGCAGCTCATGTATGTCAGTGGCAACAGAAATCCAAAATTATACAATGCAATATTTAAGTGCTCGCCACGGGTGTGGCGGGAAATGATGATGCTAGAAAGAATCAATATCGAACACCAACGCGTACACATAAATGAACACTCTCCGTTTAAGCAGTGCCTGAGCTGCCTGCAGTTTGGACATACACGCGCGCACAGCAGGTCAGCAGTTGAGCCCTGCTCTTATTGTGCTGCCTGTGATCATAACTATAAAACCTGCCCGGAAAAAACAAATAAACAAATCCCCCCTAAATGCTACAACTGTATCAATGACAACAATAAATCCTCAACAAAATATAACACCAAACACACAGCAATCAACCCCAACTGCCCATTGCGGCAGCTAAATTAAATTTAAAACAAAGAATAAGATATGACTAATACTAATAACAACCCAAACGCAACATATAATCCTAACCTACACAGTTGTCTACAGATCAATCAAGGACACGGTCGCAATGCGTATCATGAAACAGCCGTGTTCCTTAGCAATACAAAAAATAAAATTGCATTTGCATTCATTACAGAGCCATACATACCAACAAACACTAACAAAATGAAATCCCCGCCCGGATATACAACTTTTCAGTTCCCGGGCGTCGATCATCCGACGAGGGCCGCGATCTGTGTCAGGGACTCGGGCACTGCTGCATTGGGATGCTTGAAGTACTCCAACGCTAATATGAGCGTCGTATTATTAACTGATAGGGCGGGTAAGAAAACTTATATCACCTGCGTCTATATAGAGCCAAGACAGGATCCTCTAAACACTATTTCTAAACTTGAAGCCTTTCTCGGCGATACTGCGGGATCCATGCACATCATAGCAGGGGACTTCAACGGCTGGCATAATTTATGGGGATGCCCTTCGAATAACCGAAGGGGCAGTCAGATAGCTGACATAATGATCAATTACGACCTCACAGTATGTAACGTCGGCAACACTCCCACCTTCGAGGCCGTCACTAATGGCAAACTACGCTGCTCAATTGTCGACCTTACCCTGTATCAAGATTTATCACACCACAAACGACCCTCCACTAAGGTCACGAAATGGAGGGTTGACCCTGACATCTGCCCATCCTCCGATCATCACGCTATTACCTTTAACATCTCGACCGGCTATCACAAGTCGGCAATATATAAAAATAAAGTTAAATTGACCACATACCGGTACGATACGACTGGCGTCAAATGGGAAGAAATAGCTGACGAACTCAGGGACGGTTTGGATGACAAATTGCCCTCTGAGGAGTATATCCGCACCTGTGAGGAGGAGGAACTATGGACTATGTCATATTCGACCTTACTTTGGCTATTACAGAAGTATGCGATGACTTACTGCCTCGCTCACGACCATTCCCACAAAAAGCCCCTTGGTGGAATGATGACCTCGAGTCCTTAAAAAAGGAGGTAATCAAAAACCACCATAACTTAAGAAAAGCAGTCCGGCGGAAACTTCCTATTACGGCTTCGACTTCCTATCTTACAGGAGAGAGACGAATTACGTAAGAAATACTCTAATGCCTGCAGTACCGCCTCAACCGACTCTTTCAAAAGCTTCTGTGAAAGACAGGGTAAGGAGGACGTATGGGCTGTAACAAACCGGATAGTACGCTCGCGACCCTCTCCGCAACCACCTGCCACCCTTCTCCTTCCCGATGGCAGTCACACTGTCGATAGCAAGGATACTGCTGAGGCCTTACTAAGGATCTTTTACCCTGATGATGATGACGTCAATAACGACACACCTCAGCAGGCCTCTGTTAGAGAGCAAATGACGATTCCTCCTGAACAGAACGACGAACCGCTGTTCACCGTAACGGAAGTACTAGAAACTCTAAAAACTATTAGCCATAAAAAAGCTCCCGGCAGCGACCATCTCACCTCTGATATTTGTCTAAAAGTTGCCCAACTTTTTCCAGAAATTATCACCTCCATAATGAATAGATGTCTACAGCTCGGATATTTCCCAGACTGTTGGAAGGTTACTACTACCAAAATCATCCCCAAACCGGACAAAACCGACTATAACAAAGCATCTTCTTACAGACCAATAGGCCTGGTAAATGTATACGGCAAACTACTGGAAAAATTAATTGTGAATAGGCTAACACATCATATGTATCGTAATGGCAAAGTAGTACACAAGCAATACGGCTTCCGGCTTCAGACTAATACCACGGCTGCCATCAGGGATGCCCTTGATATCGTGAACAAAGCAAAAACCTATGGCGAACACACCCTTGCTATCTCGTTAGATATTAAGGCGGCCTTTGACAATGCCTGGTGGCCGGCCATTTTCCAAAGGCTCAAACACAACAACTGCCCTAAAAACATATACTGCATACTAAATAACTATGTTACCAACAGGAGTGTGAGAGTTGGATTTGCTGATCAATACTCTGAAAAGAATATGACAAGAGGTTGCATCCAGGGATCAGTTGTGGGCCCGATTCTATGGAACCTAATATTAGACGAGCTCTTGGAGATGGACATGCCCACCGGATGTCACATGCAGGCATATGCCGATGATGTGTTGTTAATATGTCACAATAAGTCAATAAAAGAACTTGAGAATATAACGAACGAATCCGTTAGGCGTATCACTAAATGGGGACATAGTGTAAAACTGGAGTTTGGCAGGGAAAAAACCCAGGCCATAGCATTCACCAATAAAACCAATAGAATTGCCATAACCTCCGAAAACATCTCGATACCTTTTGTAAATCACATCAAATACCTTGGAGTTATCATTGATCAGTGCTGCGAAACTCTCCTTATAGAGGGATTTGTAAGGAGCCCATGTAAACAGTGTACCAACATAAAAAAAAGTTACATTGACATTAAAAACATGGCGTCCAGTTGCTCTCTTCTTGAAAAAACTGACACAAAGGTGTGAGATTAAATTGCGGCGACTTTTAAAATTTGTGTCAATGATATTAACATTACATTTAATTGTGGGTCCGTAATGATGAGCCGCGGCAACGGGAGGAGATGCACTATTTGCTATAAAAAGGAGGAGAAGAAAGAACTCTATTCGGCGTTTCCATCAAATGAAAATCGGTAAGTTCAAATGGTTCAAGCATTAAAATTAATTTTATGTTTATATATGTACATATATTTACCGTGTAAAAAATATAGCTACCTATATCTAGTATCACTCACCAAATGTAATCTATAACAATGTCGAGGAACCTAGTTACTTTTACTTTAGTAAAAGACGACCCACTGAAAAATCCAAGGTGGTATAGTTTCCGATCCTAAACTTTAAAAGAGTTCAACTAATAAATATTGTGTGCTTAATAACAACAGCAAATAACAATAACAAATGTGTAGACGGAATACTGGCATAGATACTTATCCCACTTTTGGAAAATAATTTATAAGAAAGCTGGCAAATTTTACTTATTGGGTGCTGACTGCGTGCGTCCTATGACACGGGCAGGGGCAGCATCCTCTTAGTGTACATTACGTTAATTTGTTAATAGAGCCTCTGTGCGTTGGATTCGGATCTGCATAGGGTAATTGTGCTAGTTTCCCGTCCAGGTCCAGTTTACCGTCCACTTGATTAAACTGCTGCAAACAAATGGGAAAAACATTTTAAGGTCAACTAGTTTATATTTAGTTTATTCTTTAGTAGATTTTTTAAATTTAAGCTTTTATTTTGGGAAATACTTGAAGATAAACATATAAATAAGTATGGACGGAAAACTAACAAGAGTGGACGAAAACTAGCAAAATCAACCTACGCCTCCTAAATGTCCGGAACACCATTATTCCGTGGTCGGGAAAAATAATAATCAAAAACTTTATTTCACACTACAAACTACATAGGGTGATTGTGCTAGTTTTCGTCCACTGTTGTCAGTTTTCCGTCCATACTTATTTATGTGTTTAGCTTCAATTACCTATTTCCCAAAATAAAAGCTTAAACTTAAAAAAAAATTACTAAAGAATAACTATACAACGGATACAACGGAACTGTCAGCTGCCTACCTAGACGTCCCTGCATTTCGACGGCATTTTGATTTTGAGTAGTTGTTCCGCGATAACTATAGTAACGTTTTTCAGATCTTTATGAAATTTGTTGGGGTTGTAGTAGAGATCAATATAATTTGAAAGTTAGTATATGAGCAAGATCGATCAAGGGGTTAGAAGCTAGTTAGGGGCTAGAAGAAGCGAAACCATCGTCATAAAGGGCTTGTTATATTGGTCATCTCGTTTGCAAGGAAATCGCGAGTTCTCAGTTCGAGGCGGACTACTAGTTATTTCCATGCGTACATGTTTTTATCCTCGATTTTCAGATGCAAAGAATGGCTTAGAGTTGTGGGGAATCCCGAGCTTGTGTATTTGCCAATTGAAAAATTAAACACGCTAAGATTTGTTTGCTCCGACCATTTTGAAAAAAAAAATCTTAATAAAAAAGGGAATCGGCTCCGAAGAAATGCCGTCCCCAAATTAAATTTAACTAGCCCACCTCTAAACTGAAGAGCACTTCAAGGAATTTCCATTTCATGTGGCAAGTTACAGAAAAGGTTGGTTTATTTTATACCTAATACAAATTCTACTTGTTTTACCTTACCTATTTATAATTGTGTCGTATACATTTTTTTTTGACATTTGTGACTTAGCGACACCTACAGTTATTTTAACACTGATGTGACATCTCTCCGTACTAACGTATATTTATTTCAAATGAATTGGGTTGGAGCAACATGGTGATTTTTTAAATAATCTTTAGCTAGCAGTATTGTAGAGGTATTATTTATACAGGTTCATTAATGCTGGCTGGTTATTATAATACTTTCTTTTTTATTATTATAATTTCAAATCCGAGCATATATTTTTTGTCAATGACATTCGATTCTTTTGTTTTTAAATGTTGATATTTTTCGCCCTGCACCTATATTTCATTCAAGATGAACAGCGCTTCTTCTTGTACTCGTATGGCTCTCATAAATAAAACATTTCATTGCCGACATGAAGCAAAAAGCCTCTATTATTCTGTGTATAAAAAAATACAAGATATAGGGTAAATCGCCAGTTACTGGCCACTATCCAATAACTGGCCACCTGATACTCGTACTAAAAATGAACTCTGTTTACCTACAAACAAAGCTGAAGTAGAAACTGAAGGGTTTCAATAGCTGGCCACGTTATACTAAAATGAATTTTGTTTGTAGGTACGCAGAGTTCGTTTTTAGTATGAGGTGGCCAGTTATTGGACAGTGGCCAGTAACTGGCGATTTACCCTACTTGGAAAACGACTTGAATTTGAGTTGGATTCTGATTTTACACATATATGAAATTGTAAGTAAATACATTTATTTTTTATATTGCTAGCGAACTCTCCACGGTTGATATATTGTAAACTGTACTTAGCTTTTAAAGTTCGACATATTCTCCGACTGAGGTAATGCGTCTACGAATAATTGAATGGCTATGATCTAGGTATCGGAAGTGATTGTATTTTTTCTTTGAACATTGCCACCTGAAAAGTCACAAGTTGCAGTAGTTTTAATTCGTCCCGGATTCATGTAAACGAAATAGGGCGAAGATAATAAGACAGGCATAAAGTATACAATGTTTTAAACCGGGCCACTCACGGGTATATGTCGAAAATTGCTCAACATGTCTGACATACAGACAGAGAATACTGCATTGAAAACAGCTTTCTACAATATTATCACTAATGTTGACTGGTACAAAATGCCTTATGTTATGACATTAAAGTCTGGCTTTAGTACATACTTTAAGATTTTTTTGTGCGATTAAAATGAAATAAATTATCAATAATTACAAAGAACAGGTAAAAGTACAAAACCTATGTACAGTCAAGGTTGAAATTAACGGGAAATGTAATGAAACTGTTATTTTGCCTTAGTAACTATTATGGCTGCAAAACATTTTCGACACAAATACCTGCAGAAAGCCAAATCCTTATGTTTTGTTTGATGATTAAGTACAGTTTACAATATATAAACCACGGAGCGTTCGCTAGCAATACAAAAAATAAATGTATTTTCAAACACAGAGTGCGTAAAATCCGTATCCAACTCCAATTCAAGTCGTTTTCCTATATCTTGTATTTTATTATACACAGAATAATAGAGGTTTTTTAGTTCATGTCGGCAATGAAATGTTTTACTTATGAGTCCCATACGAGTACAAGAAGAAGCGCTGTTCATCTTGAATGAAATAGGTGCAGGGCGAAAAATATCTAAATTAAAAAACAAAAGAATCGAATATCATTGGCAAAAAAAATATGCTCGGGATTTGAAAGTATTGTAATAACCAGCCAGCATTAATGAACAATATTTTTTGCTGTAACCTCTTCAATACTGCTCTTAGATGATTAGGTACCTAAAGATTATTTAAGAAATCACCATGTTGCTCCAACCCAATTCATTTGAAATAAATATATATAAGTGTTACGGTATCACAAAGTTAAAGGATAGTATTGTAATATACGTTATCAATTAAAGTTTTATTCAACAAATATTCAGCTGTTTACCTAATAATCAAAAACATTACCGACCTTACACACACGATGCCTCGTTCCGAAGTGTCAACTGTCAACGGTGACTGACCGATAGTGACGTATCCATTCATTTACTATGACATTAAGCACCGTGTTGCCACTGCAATATTGATAGTCACGTTACAGTCGGCCATCCTTTAGGAACGAGTCTCTTCGTTCTAAGCCTTAGTCTATTTATCCAAGTCCGTTACAATCATAATACTAGTTAATTTCGAGTCGTACACTTATCTATCAAATACACAACTAAGTATAATAAAATAATTGTGATTATTGACATGAAGTATGAGAGTTATTCTCTCCAACTGCCATACTGTCATGTGTCTGCAATGTTTGAAGCCACTCCTGGGCGGTGAGTTCGTACACCAATCATGCCCGGTTCCAAACACTCTCCCTAAGTGTCTACCTGTTTACTTCTCAATCAAAAAATCATCAAATGATATTTGAGCCACTCCTGGGCGACGAGTTCA
Organism: Pammene aurita; assembly: GCA_947086415.1. Classification (NCBI taxonomy): domain Eukaryota; kingdom Metazoa; phylum Arthropoda; class Insecta; order Lepidoptera; family Tortricidae; genus Pammene; species Pammene aurita. Next base: position 13,818,372 of record OX352295.1, read on the forward strand.
TACGCCAATCCTGCCCGACTCAATATCTGCAATGTTTGAAGCCACTCCTGGGCGGTGAGTTCGTACACCAATCATGCCCGGTTCCAAACACTGTCGCTAAGTGTCTACCTATTCATTTCTCAATCAAAGAGTCATCAAATGAGATTTGAGCCACTCCTGGGCGGCGAGTTCATACGCCAATCCTGCCCGACTCGAATGTCTGCAATGTTTGAAGCCATTCCTGGGCGGTGAGTTCGTACACCAATCATGCCCGGTTCCAAATACTGTCCCTTAGTAGGTAGACACTAATTCACTTCTCAGTCAAAGAGTCATCAAATGAGATTTGAGCCACTCCTGGGCGGCGAGTTCATACGCCAATCCTGCCCGACTCAATATCTGCAATGTTTGAAGCCACTCCTGGGCGGTGAGTTCGTACACCAATCATGCCCGACTCAATATCTGCAATGTTTGAAGCGACTCCTGGGCGGTGAGTTCGTACACCAATCATCATAACATCACCGCTTGAAGGCGACGTGATCCCAAGACTAAAGGCATCACAGCATAAAACGTCATGAATAAAAATATCACTGCACGGCGGCGTTGTGACTACAGGCTTACCCCATGCTGCTGTCTCAGGTTTATCGGCTTACTGCTTAGTTCATCTCACTGACCACCGCAGCCATGTCCTCGCGCTCCGACCACTCGCCTGATTTTTCATACTGCTACTCCACGCGCTGGTTGCATTTTTCGCCAGCAGCAACATGCCAAACACACGACATACTTGCGCATGTTTATTTGAAAATTTACTGAAGACATTAAATTGATTCATGTCATCATATACCATCAATTGCTTTATGCAGATTCATATTGTTTTATACCAGTCGTACGTGACTGGGTCCCATTAGTTAACTATACTACTGTTGTACTTGAAGTTCAACTTTTTATTTTAAGAGCGTTTCCTGTTATATTGCATGCTTTAATCATAATAATAATTTATTTCTTTGTAAAACAAACATTTAATCAAATCAACCAGGAAATTAATTCAATCGTTATGTGAAAATCACTTGCTATTTACTTTTATTATCATTAGTCATTTCTCTCGCACAGTCCTTTACATAACCTTCTTCCCTTTCTTTATCAATGGAGTCAAAAGTAGAGTCCACATACTGGGACACTTACCCTTGTAAACCTACTATCATTTATCATGCATGACGACATTTATGACAACTTTGCAGATTGTAAATCAAAACCAGATCAATAAGGACTCACCTTTATCAATTGCCCATGACCAAAAGTCTGTATCACATTCTTACCATTTATTCCTGTCTGTTCAATTTATTTCATATGTGAAAAATACTAAACACAGGTAGTGGTCCATTAGATTTTTATTTTCCCTTGTGTCAACTTTATACGGCCAATGCCAACTACATACTAGTCATGGTTGCATCATTTACTGCTTAAGACAGAGCAGTATACTGTCACCAATACCTTATCTGTAAACATAATGTTAACACACACACACACACACACTCAGTCACAGGAAACTCTCAGTAAATAATAAATAGTACCTCCATTTCTTATTATCTCATACTGTATCTTCTTAAACGGCTTAGGTTCACCCTTAATACAACTCTGTGGCTCCAGTGAAAAACTATACAAGTCCCATAAAACTTCTATGAAACCCTTACCGCTCCCCATCATGGCCTAATATTCAAATCTGAGAAAATTATATGAAGTGTCATATTATTTTTTTATTACTAGCTATCATCGAATCTATTTCATTTATATTTGAACATTATCAAACTCAGACTAACAATCATACGCCTTTATTATACATAAGGCTTTATACAATCTCACCTTACATGAACTACCTTTATAAATTTATACCTTTGCCTCATGTGCAGTCCTTATCATTAAGTAGTCTTTGGTGCACATAATAAAATTATACCTTTGTCAGTCTTCATTGTTAACTAGTCTTTGGTGCACATAATCAAATTATACATTTGTAGTCTTCATTGTTAACTAGTCTTTGGTACAAATAATAAAATTATACCTTTGTCAGATTTCATTGTTAACTAGTCTTTGGTACACATAATAAAACGATACTCTTGTCTCATTTGTCAGTCTTCATTGTTAACTGGTCTTTGAGACGCATAATAATAACCATATCTTGCTTGTCTTTACTTCCTCTTGTGTGGATTTCATATTATAAAATCAAGCAGCTATTAACATAATGCCTGTATCATTTGCAAAAAACAACATTGCTTTACAGATATTTTATCTGTGAACATCTGTGAACATAATATAAGCACACACACAAAATAATAAGAAACAATTAGTCACCACTTCATATTTTTACATACTGTACTATCGGTCTTTATTGTCAACTTGTCTCTGGTATGCATAACAAATATCACATCTTCATTTTGTTTTTGTCCCAACTTACGTGCACTTCATATGATAAAACCAAACCGCTATCAACGTTGTTTGTATTATTTGAAGAAATCACAAGTATTTTATATATGAAGATCTGTGAACATATGTATTTTCATCCAACTTGTGTGCATGTGCACTTCATATTATAACATCAAGCAGCTATTAACTTAATGCTTGTATAGTTGCAGACATCCAATATTTTATCACAATTATTTAATCTGTGAAAATATTAATAAAAACACACAACATAGCAATAAGAAACAGTATAATTCCATTCTATACATAGGTACACTGTACCTTACCTTCCCATCATACTACTGTTATTCAATTAAAAGACAATGTGCCTACTTTAGTACTTAGTGTAGCTACTTTTAGCAATAATCATCATCAACATCATTATACCAACTGAAATTTGGACGGTTATGTGATACTATTACAATTTAAAATTCTATCAAAATAAAGATTGCTAGTAGATTCTACTTAATTTACTTTTCACAAACTTTACTCTCATCATAAAATTAATCATTTCTATTTTTATTTTTGCTTGAAACAAGTTTAGAGCAGGAATCACATCCATTGAACGTCACCAGAAGCTAATTTAACATAATTATTCCTGTCTTACCATTTAGAACCATTTGACTATTAAGTATGAATTTCAATACTTGCGGTATGGTTGATCATGTTGAGTGGTCAGTTATTACTCCGGTCACTCCGCTGAACTTCAGCAGACCCTTATTAATGCTAAGTATAGACCTTATTGTCTTTGCTCAGTTTCTTGTCATTTATGTATTTCTAGACTTTTAGTAAAGGACACAGCAAACATAGAATTTCAGTCAGTTCATTGCTGACCGATGACTGGATGATGGGTGAATATCCGGGTCCAATATCTTACTATCTTAGGTTTGTTGTAATCTCTTATCTGGAACTTAAATACAAACACACCACACACCAAGCCAACATTTATAGGTATTATTATTAGCACAAATATTTCAATGTACATGTTTTATGCTACCTTACCCATTTGTTAGGTACAGTACATCTAAAACACATCCAGGAACATTCAGATCATACCAAAATGTGCAAACCAACCACAAAACTCATGATCAAATTCAAATGGCATTCATTATGTGTTAGTTATAGATGCGTATATATTTATATAACTCAAATCTGTGGTATAGTATAGTTGTATGTTGTATGGCAATTCAACATACCTGTATCAAAACCATTTTGTCACTGTAGGGCATCAACGGCTATCATAATTACTTACAGCTTACATTGCTTCGGATTAGCGGACTTACCGGTAATATTATAATTACCTACTACTTTCATCTTGCCGACACTTCATACGCATTTAACCAATGAACTTAATGCGACTGCGTATTTCGTTTCACTTCTTATGTACGCTCGTACATAATGTATTGTTATAAATCCATATTCATCCACTGCATGTGTTGTTATTTCCGTCATTAAACTTACATTATGTTCTTAGAAACATTTATTCTTTCTATTACTACATGTATTTTTATATTTCAACGAAATATGAAGAATTTTAAAAACATATTATTAAATCCATGTTTATTTATTCAATCATCTTTTATTTTTATGAATAAGAAGCACTCAGTTCATGTAATTTGTCCTGTTATTTAACTTTTCACCTATATTTTTGTAATTACTTACCGATTTATAGGTACAAGAAAAACAAAATATGTCGGCCGAAATAGTACATTACTTACCTAGGGCTGTAAAAAAAAGAAAGCCCGAAATCGCAGGTATTTGGGACCCGAGCCGCAGGCGAGGGTTGTAAATATGCGATAGAGGGCTTTCTTTTTTACTGCCCGTGGTGAGTACACAATTTTACGTCCCCACCTGGCCATAATGCGAGTTTTACCGTAAGCGTAGCGAGCGGTAAAACTCACATTATGGCCAGGTGTGACGTAAACGAATTTTAAAATCCATGTGGATCGGTTCAATAATGAGATATTTTTGAAATATACGCTACCTCGTATGACTAGATATCTTAGTTCTTTCTATTTTCGCTTATATTTTTGTATAACAAATCATTTTCTTTAAGATTTGAATTCAATAAAAGTCGAGCTAATGGCGTGGTACGAAAAGTTTGTTTTTTCGCAACGATACTACTTCTGAAATGTTACGGTATCACAAAGTTAAAGGATAGTATTGTAATATACGTTATCAATTAAAGTTTTATTCAACAAATATTCAGCTGTTTACCTAATAATCAAAAACATTACCGTACCGACCTTACACACAGATGCCTCGTTCCGAAGTGTCAACTGTCAACGGTGACTGACCGATAGTGACGTATCCATTCATTTACTATGACATTAAGCACCGTGTTGCCACTGCAATATTGATAGTCACGTTACATAAGTATGGAAAGAGATGTCACATCAGTATTAAAAAAATTGTAGGTGTCACTAAGTCACAAGTGTCAAAAAAAAATGTTTGAAATATTTGATATTAAAAAACCCCAAGTTAATGTTGACCTAGAGACATTTGGTTTTTTACAAAATTATTTATCTTTAAGTTATTAACAACATACGTGATATCAAAAAAAACGGACCAGTAATTTTTTTAATATTTTGAAAAGTAAAAAAACTTTAAACTGACGTTTCTCGAAAAATGTCAACAATTATGACATAAAACTTGGCAGATTAATAACTAGTATTATGACCAATACATAGGATAAATACATTGGCTAATAACGCCTGGGGCATTTGTTGTTACCTTACCCGGCTATAGCCTTTTCACTTTTCTCCATATTAAATGTATGGAATAAATTTCCTTTAATTTGTGGCTTTTTAGTACATTACCGTAAGTTGACATAATTGATAACAGCTAAACATACTTATACCTACCTAAAAGGGATTAAACTCATACTACACTATTACATACTATTATAATATCAAATGAAATATTTCGTCGGTAACGGGTTCCTTTTATCCTAAACCTTATCCAAACTACTCTTTTTCAGTACAAACTGTAACTTCGGGTACAGCAAGCGCTAGGCGAACACTTCTGCACTCTACGTGCGCAAAAATTCAACCGGAGAAAGGTAAACATACATAACTATAAGGTGTTATTATTACCTACATTATTAATATCAATTTTCAGGATTCCGTTTTCGGTACTCCGGCCGGTGACTCTTATAGATATCGAGACAGTTTTTTTTTTCCATATTATTTCGGAAACAGAAACAGTAGGCGACAAACTATGAATTACATTATGCGCCATTTTGGACTACTTTCCCCATCAGAATGTTTTGGCAATGATATAATGTACCTAATTTAATTATTTATATAATGTAGCATACTTAAAGTAAATCTTGTTTGAGTCTGTACCTCCTTTATATTGTTGCTCGAAGTTTATTGACATTAAGCATGGTAACTATTCAGTGGCGTAGCTAGCATGGGTGGCACCCGGTGCGGATAGCTAAAATGTCACCCCAGAATATCAATCACGGGGGGGGTGCTGCGGACCGAACCGCGCCTTGAAGATGGCACTTCTGATGTTCACGGTCAGTCGGGTGTCACCATCGCCCCCCCCCCCCCCCCTAGCTACGCTACTGTAACTATTTTCACTTTTTTTCGTTTTTCATTAAATTCAACCTTATAAAATGTGTACTTAAAAATTCCCCGGTGATGGCCGCCGAACTTGATTCGATACTACGCCTTACGTTACGTTAGTATCCGATTCCGCATAGTCACACTGATTTTTGCGAAACGCGTTGCGTTCCTTCGACGTCGGCGTCAAACCTTTATCTGTGATTTGCTCCATTTTACAGGAGCAGTGTAGTCGCGACCAAGAGCAATGCATGTCAATGTGTTAAATTAGCGTTATTTATATGGCAATATTTTTTCAGCTCACATCCCAGCAACATCTAACGGAGTAGATCAGCAACCTACTTGCGTCAGCATTCAGTTGGATAAAGGTAATCGTAGAATAATGAAGGATTATTATAGTAAGCTAGAATTTACAAGAGAAGTTCGGCACTGTGAAATGTCATCTTGCACAAATATGAAGCAACCAAACTAGGGACCTACTGGTACCTCAACTTTACAGAAGACCACAATCATGATAGCACTCCTATTACATAGTGTTGAGTAGTTTGCTATATGTATAGGTTTGCGAAAACTCGTGAAAACATGCATTCTCCCATCCTGAGATTCTGCACAACAGGGCACAGATGCCAGCGCATTTGCATTTTAAGTTTTATATTTGAAAGAAAAATTCACCGCGTCGATCAAGATTCGAACTTGCGCCCTTTCGGAACACCGGTCCGATCGCTCTGACCAACTGAGCTATCGACGCTAACTCAACCTCGATGATTTTTTCCATCAGCTGCTTCATCGCTTACGTCACAGGGAGATTTGTAGCGACATCTGCCATCAGTGTATACACGTTAACGGCATCGAAGTTCCAAGTCATATTGGAATTACTTCGATAACAATGCGCTAACCCATACTAAATTCACACACGTCTCCCTGTGACGTAAGCAATACTTGGATGCATAAGCAATGCCTTCGCCATCGATTATTCGGGACATAATGTTAACAAATTCTGTTTCAGCACGAGATGCCTTAGAACACGACCATGATTATTTTAAAGAGCCACTGGAAACCGCAAAAGTTAATGAAATACACGGTACCTATAAACTATGTGTATTATCATTTTATCTATGCTGTCAGTAGTACCTACCTAGGTTACATGTTACATACAAAGACTTAAGCTGGCTATATACTTCACTCTTCCTCAGGTCCTATCTCGGATTTAGAGATGTTATACAAATTAGGGACAATATTGTCAGTAGACCTGCCAGCACACCATTGTCATATGTAGTTGAATGTAAAAGGTTAAACCTATACCAATCAAGCAAAAATTTCCACAAAAACAACTGGTCCTGAGGGCCTACCGCGAACCTAGAATTTCCTTTCATAATCCAGCAGTTATGTCGAATGAAGTTAAAGGTATAATTATTTTACTTGGTTTTTAAAGTGGGGCATTCCACTCATACAATAGTATGTTATTCAATCAAATACAAACACTGAAAACATTGAAAAAATAATCAACCCAGCAGGATTTGAACCTCGCATCGATACGCCTTACCGGGGCTCGATCGCTTTACCAATTAAGCTATGGGTTCAGTTACTGAGTTGACGAAATTCTCAATGCCTTCAATCATCTTTTTGCATTTATTTTTACATCGACTTTATAGCAGCCGTAAGCGACATCTAGGTGCCAACTACTAGAGTTAGATACCCTTCCCGCCGACCCTATTGCAAGTGTCACAACGGAAATAATAGATGGCGCTGCTATCAACTCATAATTATTTTACTTGGTTTTTAAAGTGGGGCATTCCACTCATACAATAGTATGTTATTCAATCAAATACAAACACTGAAAACATTGAAAAAAATAATCAACCCAGCAGGATTTGAACCTCGCATCGATACGCCTTACCGGGGCTCGATCGCTTTACCAATTAAGCTATGGGTTCAGTTACTGAGTTGACGAAATTCTCAATGCCTTCAATCATCTTTTTGCATTTATTTTTACATCGACTTTATAGCAGCCGTAAGCGACATCTAGGTGCCAACTACTAGAGTTAGATACTTTAAAAACCAAGTATAATAATTATGAGTTGATAGCAGCGCCATCTATTATTTCCGTTGTGACACTTGCAATAGGGTCGGCGGGAAGGGTATCTAACTCTAGTAGTTGGCACCTAGATGTTGCTTACGGCTGCTATAAAGTCGATGTAAAAATAAATGCAAAAAGATGATTGAAGGCATTGAGAATTTCGTCAACTCAGTAACTGAACCCATAGCTTAATTGGTAAAGCGATCGAGCCCCGGTAAGGCGTATCGATGCGAGGTTCAAATCCTGCTGGGTTGATTATTTTTTCAATGTTTTCAGTGTTTGTATTTGATTGAAGTTAAAGGTAGCTGGAAAGTAATCCAAACTCGATGGAACTTTATCGGGTAGTTTGGGGGAATGCCACGAAGACTTATAAGTTTTCGACCTCGAGGACCTTGTGGAATTTGGAAGGGGTACAAAAAAACCTATTTTTTTTCTATTTATAGCTTATATCTCATAAACTAAGCACTTAACGTGTACACCTTGTATGGCAAAGTTAAAGAACAATAAATTTTCTGAAAGTTAGCTGTCATACCAGATTTTCAGGCCAAATATTAGCGAAGATACAGTCTAAAAAAGGTTATTAAAATTTAAAAAGTAACTTATCTGTTTAAGTGTATAAGTACTTCGACATTGCTGTGTTAATTATATCGATCAATCACCAATATTAACGTCTTTGGATACCTATAACATCCTAACTTTTTGGATATATTATTTATTGTTATGCTGTCAAGTGTCATCAATGTCATCATAACGGGTGATGACAAAAAAATGGGAATAAATTTCAACCTTTTTAATTAAATTCTAACTGGCCGCAATTAAAAAGCCGGTACGTGGATTTGTTAAGAACTTTATAAAGATTATCCTCTTTTAAACTTCTTGACATAATTGTTTTAAATGTTGTCAATAATGGCGTCCAAACAAGAAGCTCTCAGAGAACGCATTGTAAACTTCTACAATAGAAATTTATCCTCCGGGAAAAAGTTCACGGTAGAACATTTCAGAACAGAAAATGTACCGGTTTCTACCATTTATAGGATCTTAGCATCCTTGAGAACAGTTCGTAAAAGTGGCAGCGGGAGACCAGCTAAGATAATGAACAAGAGAAGGCTGAACATGCTCAAGGGTACTTTTAATAACTCTGATTCGATAAGTCAACGTGATGCCGCTAAAAAATTCATATGTTCGCAGTCATACGTATGCCGATCACTGAAAAAGGTAGGCGTTGTGTGTAAGAAGAAGGTGAGGGCACCAGAGTACACTGAGCAGCAAATTAAGAATATAAAATCGCAATGCCGGTGGATGACCAGAAATTACGCAGGGAAATGTTTCATTTTGGATGACGAAAGTTATTTCCCGCAAAGTAAATATCACATTCCTGGAAATGACCGATATTATACTACGAACAATTCTACAACCCCTCCGGATATAAAACATAAGTATAAACACAAGTTTGAGCAAAAAGTTATGCTATACGTGGCCATTTCTGAGAGAGGGGTGTCAAAATTGTGGTTTAAGCCAAGTGGTTTAGCAGTAAATCAAAATGTGTACGAAAACGAATGCTTGAAAAAAATATTGATGCCATTTATACGTAAGCATCATGCAGATGGAAAGTATGTCTTTTGGCCAGACAAAGCTTCGTCGCACTATGCAAAAAAAACCATCAGTTTCTTGCAGTCTAATAACATCCCATTTGTGCCAAAAGCCCGTAATCCGACAAACCTTCCACAGTGCCGACCGATTGAAGATTTTTTCGGTTATTTGAGTTCGTTGGTGTACAAAAATAACTGGAGGGCTGAAAATTGTGCCGAGCTGATAAAACGGATCAAGACCTGCGTAAGAAAAATGGACAGAAATGCTGTCCAACGTTCGTGTACTACTATTATGACAAGACTTCGTCGTACAGCTGATCACGGACCGTATTCAAATGTTCATTAATGTACAACTAGAGTATAATATTGTATTTATTTCATGTTAATAATATATAATTATATATATAATATAATATATATAATATAATATGTATATAATTTTGGTTACTGTTAACATGAGTGTTATTTTTTCACTTTCTAAGAAATTCTCATTTTTTTGGCATCACCCGTTACATTAGTAGCAATTAATGTATGATATTCTGTGGATATTAAGTAAAAGTAAAGTTAAATCCTCTCTATTGCACACCTCATAATAAGAAAACAGAACACCAACCCAATTTGCATATGAAGAGAGGCAAACAAAATGCGGCCTTATTGCTAATAAGCAATCTCTTCCAGACAACCTTTGGATGTATTATTTTTCGTTAAGCTGTCAAGTGTTATGACACTTGAAAAGTCATAACTTTTCATAATTGCTAAAAAAATATGGTTCAGGCGCCATATTGGAATCTCAACAATAAATTGGCTGTATCTTCGTTAATATTTGGCCTGAAAATCAGGTATGACACCTTACTTTCAGAAAATGTATTGTTCTTTAACTTTGCCATACAAGGTGTACACTAAAAGTGCTTAGTTTATGAGATATAAGCAAAAAACTGAAAAGAAAATAGTTTGTGGTCCCCCCTCCAAATTCCACAAGGTCCTCGAGGTCGAAAACTTATGAGAGTCTTCGTGGCATACACCTAAACTACCCGTTAAAGTTCCATTGAGTTTGGATTACTTTCCAGGTGAAATGTAAATAACTGCTGGACTATCATTTGCACTTGCCGATTCGAATGACAGAGATAACGAAATTTTGTTTTAAACTTGTTTTTTTTTTCTACTTGATTTTCAGAACAAATCAATGCTGCGTCTACCAGCCAAGCTGCACTACCTACATATCCCGATTACCCGAAAAAGAGTAAGTTGGTTAAATTCTTAAATTAAATATTTCACATACGTACTAGGTACTCGAGTAAATATCAAATTTCGATAGTAAGTTTCTAATTTCCGTAGAGCATTTTTTTGCATCCAATATATACTACATTTCATATTTAAAAACCGACATAATGAGTAATAACAACTAGAGTTTGTGCGGTAAGAAAAGTCTTGTGGTATATAAGAATCCTTGAATTCTATGAGACTATGAATTCTATGAATTCTAAGCCACAGTTACCTGAACCTGACCCATACAAAGTGCTTTATGTCAAGAGAGAGTCACATAAGAGGTTTAAAAGGTTTAGTTTAATATGAGTATGTAAGGGTCACTTGTGCATACAATTTCTTCTTTTTTTTAATAAAAAAAAAAAAAAAAACTTAAAAAAAAAAAAGTATCCCAAGTTGTTTTCCATTTCGTTGCCATTTATTATGGACTTTTTATGGCGGTAACGGAATGAAGGTATCAAAAAAGTTATGAAAATATTGAGAATATTTTTTCTGTGCTTGTTATATAGTAAAAATAACATACAAGTTTCCAAAAAAAACATGTGTTACCAACTTAATTAAAGTTAAGTGGCCCCAGAACGTGTTTCAAAAAAATTGTACTAATCCAATACATTTAATTTCTTATAGATGCCTCTTTCTGGAGAAATGTAGCTAAGGGTACCTCAAAAATGGACAATGCCAATCCGAACAAGAGGAAACTGGACCCAGACATAGGTATGTAGCTACATATATTAGATGGTTATACATTTCGTGGCTTGTTTTCCTTCATTACCCTTTTCGCCTTGCCTCATTAGTCTTACAACTCTTAATTAAGCAATTTTTAAAGTGACACAATGCACTAAGAAAATCCAACCAATTTACGAAATTTATTGGTGCCATAACAATCAATGGCAAGTCAAATCAAAACGTTTATTTGTACATCCACCTTTGTTTCACTACGTAGTATAAAACAAAGTCACTTTCCGCTGTCTGTCCCTATGTATGCTTAGATCTTTAAAACTACGCAACGAATTTTGATACGGTTTTTCTTAATAGATAGAGTTATCCAAGGGGAAGGTTTATATGTATAATACATGCATGATATAGTAGAAAATACTGATAATTTTATAGGTTTCTAATGTGATGTCGTAAATAAACACATTTTTTTGCGCTTACATTGCAAACGCTGGCTGAACCCTACTAGATAGATCAAAATAATGTACTACAGTATTGTACACCTTAAAAAGGTCTACAAAAAAGTCCACGATGATATATATATCTATCTCTTCACTATCATCATCATCATCACTATCACTACATAGTATAAAAAAGTCGATTTTCGCTGTCTGTCCCTATGTATGCTTAGATTTTAAAAACTACGCAACGGATTTCGATGCGGTTTTCATTCAAGAGGAAGGTTTATATGTATAATACATGCATAATATAGTAGAGAAGCACTGATCATTTTAGAGGTTTTTCTTGTGATGTCGTGAATAAACACTTTTTTTTGCGCTTACATCGTAAACGCTGGCTGAACCCTACTAGATAGATCAAAATAATGTACCACAGTATTGTAAACTTAAAAAGGTCTACAAAAAAGTCGTCTTTGTTTTTTGATACAGGTTTTCGAGAAGGGGCTTTTTATGACTACATATATGTTAATCATGCTGAAATATTCATTTCGCACACTATTGCTTTTTACAGCCTTAAATTGCAATTTGTTTTAATAAAACGAGTTATTGGAAGTTACTATGTAATAAATAAACAAGTTTGTATTTTGGTGAAGCTCATATAAAAAATATAAATGCAATAATCCACAAGTATGTAAAGCCTGACCAGAAATATATGATCATGCGCCATGTTGCGGAATTTCATTGGAACTAATTTCTTACACTGGCAATAATTTTAATAACAGAATAATATGCATGTGTGAGTGCATGTAATAGGCTGTCACTGTCATTGAGGCGGTTTACTTAAATGATAATAAAGTGTTGAATATTAAATAATAAACGACAGAAAATTCCGAAATTATCCATAGTCAAGAGCGGAACATTGTAGATAGTGTATATAATAAACAGCTGTAAGTAATCCGATCGGGAAATGAAACTTTTTCGCTGTGAAACATTTTCAAATTAACATCAAAGCTGACAAGTAAACAAATCAAGATGTCACCATACCATAGAGAACTGAACTGTTGCCATATGAATGAAAATAATAGCGCCCTCTTGACAATAATCATATATTTCTGGTCAGACTTTAGTTAGTAGTGGTAGGCTACTTAATGTCAAGTCAAACTACTGTGTCCAATACCCACTTATTTTTGTCATTTTCTCGCTACTGTATATCTTAAGGATAGGACACCCTTACCTAGAGCGTCTTTACTAGCTGGTTGAAGAAGGTGATTCAAATCAATGTCTCTTTCTTTTCAGGATGATTCTCTTAAACGTCGCACAACAGCTGCCTTAACAAATACATATTTCAAAGCTACTTTCCAGAGAATCATCCTAAAAATAATCTTAAAGTCAGTGAGAAAGAAGCTACATGCAGGTGTAATATTCTAATGTAAATGTTCACAGCAACAAGTTCAAGGAAGAAAAAACTAGTGGAACGCCTGCGGAAGACCAAATGCACGCTAGCCTCCCTACGACGAAGTGCCGTCTTGATTAAAAATATTGAATCGCCGGTTCTTAAGGAAATTGTGCTAAACGCCAGCAAGAACCAGGCACGGAGGCCAACAGGACGGCGCTGGACCACCAAGAATAAAATTTCTTGTCTGGCTATACTAAAAAGATCAGCAAAAACATACAGATATTTACGACACATCATTCCACTGCCTTCGGTAAAAACATTGCAAAATGTTTTAAATAAAATTCCTATGAAACCAGGAATAAATAAATCGGTAATAGAACATTTGGTAACGTCAGGACAAAATAAAACTGAAAAAGAAAAAGTCTGTGCATTGCTGTTCGACGAGATGGCGTTGAAACCTAGGTTACTGTATAATTCGTCCACTGGTAATGTAGAAGGTTTTCAAGATTTTGGATCAACTGAAGGTACGTCAGACGGTAGATCAAGTGACATAGCTGACCATGCTTTAGTATTTATGCTACAAGGAATTTATCGGAAATTTAAGCAACCGATAGCATTTTACTTCATAAAAGGAACGGTTTCAACCCAAAAACTGACGGCCCTCGTAAAAGAAATAATAACCACCGTAAATGCTACCGGGTATAAAGTACTGACCACTGTCTGTGACCAAGGGTCCACAAATATGGGCGCTATAAATGTTTTGAAAAAGTTTTCCGTCCCCTCAAGCCCGTCGGACAACTCCTTCTTTTTAAATGAACAGGAAATATTTGTTCTATATGATATACCACATTTATTCAAATCGTTGAGGAACAACTTTTTGAAAAATGGAGTTATATCTTGGAATGGAAAAAAGGCAAAATGGTCACACCTGAAATTGGTAGAGGAAAAAAACAGGAATTTCCTCTACCTATGTAAAATCAGTCCTGTACATGTACTACCGAAGTATAGGGCCAAAATACGGGTGAAATATGCGGCTCAAATGCTGAGCAATACGGTTGCCGCAGTTCTAAAACTTATGTCTGAGGCTGAAAGAGACAATAAGCGAGCAGCTGAGGTATTAGAAACAGCAAAGGTGGTTGAAGATCTTGACCGATTGTTTGATTTTACAAATGGACCATCGTCCCCAAAAGATGTAAAACGGGGTTTGCGACAAAACGAAACATTTAGAGGAGTGGGCGAAACTAGAAAATAAGGTAAAATCAATTGAATTTCTCAACCTTTTTGGTACTGTCGCTACCAACGTCAAATGCGTAAATGGGTACTTGACTTCAATCAAATCTTTAAGGGAGATTTGGCTTAAAGTGAGGCAAATGGGATTCAAATATTTAAACTTGCGCCAATTGAATCAAGATTCTCTCGAGAACTTATTCGGTGAAGGCAGCACAGCCCGACAAATCACAACCCCACGTGCACACATTTTATGGGAGCCCTCAAAACCGCAGTTGTAACTGGTCTGACAGCTGCACATAGTTCCGGATCCAACTGCCAAAAAGATAGAAATTTGTTACTGACCGATTTTAACAATTTGATATTTGTCACACATCAATCGACTCCTCCGTCGAATGAAAGAATTCTCAATCGACGGAAGATTTTCATTCAAGAGAGGCGTCTTATTCGACGGTGGATTCTCATTCGACGGAGAATCCTCATCTTCCATCATCTATGAATGCTGAGTATGAGTCAGGCAATGAGGAAATCCCTCAGTTAAGTCTGCCAGAAGGCCCAGAATTCACGCGAATTGAAAATGAATTAATATCTATGGACAACCAGGCTATTGTATACGTGAGCGGGTATTTAGCGTCGCAGATTACAGGAGTACACAAATGTGAGAACTGTCGCAACATATTAACTGTCGCCCCAGATAGTCTGCAATACGTAACTGATGAAACCTATAGTTACATACGTCTGAGAGAGTGGTGGGACGATAAAACGTCATTAACATACCCATCCAAAGATTTATGTTACTTGATTAAAAGCGCCACAGACATAATGGAGACTGATATATGTCAAAGCCTTCATAGAAATGATGCGTATTTATTCGCTGTGACTTCATTTAATGCCGTAGGTGATACCTCTTGGTATGATTGCACATCACACAAAAACTTCGTGTTGGATAAAATTTTTTCAGCAATGGCCCACCTTTTTATTCGTCGCCAATGCCAAAGACTTAACCAAGGGCTGGAATTACGTGAGGAATCTTTGACAGATGCAGTTAAAAGGGCACAACAACAGGGGATGGCCAAGTAATAAATAAATAAAAGTGCCAACACAAGTGTCCGTAATAAACAGGATGTTTGGCACATGACCCGTCAACATTTTTAGGGGTGTAGGTGGTGTCATTTCCTTCCTTTCCGTCCTTGGAACCTTGGTCCTTGGCTACGGTTCTGGAGATACGATTTTTTAAATGTTTTTCCTAAATTACCCAAAATCTGATATTCGAAACCCCATAACTTATTTTTGTGTATGATTTTAAATGTATAATTTGTTTCATTGTCTTACGCTTGTCGCGCTCTCTATACCCAGTTATGTATGTCATAGTTGCCTGAATGCAATATGGGTATAGATCTGCTTGGCAACAAAATATATCAGATCAGATATACTCATAACATAACACTATGCGAACCATAAATGTTTTTTATTATAATATTTGTGTTACAACTTGAAATTGAAAGATTAACGAAATATGATCTCACAGTCGTAAATGAAAAGTAGAGTGAACAACTCGTCCAAAAAACCCATTTCACACTCGACTGTATTTCAATTCTCGCTCGCAAGTTTGCTTGGACGGATGAACGACTCGCATAAAATGGTGCGTTTTATGCATTTGTTGTACGATCTAATATATGGGGCATTTCACGTGAAGCGGACAGGGAAAAAAAAAGTGACATCTTGGATTTCGCTCATATTTAGGTCAATTACAGTATTTGAGAATATAAAAAAGTAATTTCATTTTTTTTATTCTACGGCACTTAGTTTAGGAATTACGGACTACCAAAAAATTGACCCACTATGAAAAGCCATTATTTTAAATCAGTGCTGTAGGTATTAGATATAAAGTAAAAATATATTGTAGGTATGTTTTAACAAGAAAAAATGTGTATTATTTTTGTGATAAAGTCGGTGCAAAAAAAATTTTTTTTTTCTTGCTCAAAACCGGAAGTAAAGTTTTCAAAGTAAAATTTCAGTAACTTCGACCATTTTTTTTTAAATTTTTATTTCTGCAAAATAAAGATAAAACTATGTAGATATTACATAAAAAGTTTCAAAATGGAGACTTAAGTCGTTTTTAAGATAGAGTTCATTGAATAGAATATTACGCGCCTAGCATTGTACTTAGCGCATACATATAGGTTAACGGTTGGGGCCAAAACTTATTAAAAGCCACTGTATGTTTAAAATCCATAAGTACATATTGGCAATGTTTTTCAAAAGTATTATTTCATTTATTATAGGAAGTTTTCACAAACATATTATAGAGAAATAAATTATTAAATATTAATCAATAGTACAAAAAAGGAACACGACTGACAGCGCCATCTCTTGTCTATGTTAAATATTACTTAGCCACGTTAAATCCCGTTAAATGCTAGACAGAGATAGCTAAACGACGCCAAGTTCTTTCGTTCATTGATATTATTAGTTGCTCTTGGAACCGCTTTGCGATAACAGTGTATTTTTTGCTTTCGTTCATTATGGCGGCGTTTGGTGACCGATGTTTCAATCCGTTTAATTTAGAACGGCATCGAAAATGTGGCAATCTACGAAAAGTTTCGCTGAATCTAGCCGAAAAGTGGAAAATTTCATCCAAGATTTACATTTGTGCGTCGTGCAGAATACGTTTAATTAAAGAATCTCCTCCAGAAACCCAATCCGAGCTTGTACCGTTTACGTGTAGCCAGACATCCAGTGAATATTCTCAAAACACTCCTGATGAAGAATTTATTCCAGAAGACAAATATAAACACAAATTAACCCAGACAGAAGCAGCTACAGATGATCAAGAAATATTAAAACAATTAAAAGAAAAATTTAATGCCCCATCTACTTCCTCTGCTATGAAGACTATGATACTCATTATTGCCCCACAGTCTTGGAGTGAGAAAAGACTCGCAGAAGAATTCGCAACATCTAGAAGACAAGCCAGAAAAGCTAAAGAACTAGTAGAGCAACATGGCATTTTATCATCGCCGAATCCTCGTTGTGGTCAAAAAATACCAGCAGAGACTGAAGATTTGGTAAGGCGTTATTATCTAAGAGAAGACGTCAGTAGAATAATGCCCGGAAAAAAGGATTTTGTGTCCGTTAAATTAGATGACGGTAAAAGAACTCACTTACAGAAACAGTTTCTCATGAGTAATATTGACGAAACATACCGAAATTTCAAGGCTGAGTATCCGAATGTAAAAGTGGGCTTAACTAAGTTTTATACTTTAAGACCGAAGCAATGCATCCTCGCCGGAGAGTCTGGTACCCATGTCGTTTGTGTGTGCACATACCACCAAAATGTAAAGCTAATGTTGGAAGGAGGTGACATAGCTAACCTTACGGCTGGCACAGAGATGCATCTTACATCATATAAGGAATGTCTGCGGTTGATGATGTGTTCTAATCCAACTCCTGAATGTCATTTAACGTCTACAAAGTCGGCTCGAAACGAATCCTGTCCTTCTTGTCCTGGTGTTAATACAATTCGTGTTCATTTGAGAACGATATTTGACGACAACCAGGTGACAAATGTTCAATTCCAAAAATGGGAAGGTACAGACAGGTTTACGATAAGTACTCAAGTGGTTCCGGTCGATGACTTTGTTGATATGTTATGCAGTGCTTTAGACTTACTAAAACCTCGCGCTTTTATTGCCGAACAACAAGCAGTGTATTTTAAAACACTGAAGGACACCATCCCTGAAAGTCAGATCATCGTCCAGTGTGACTTTGCTGAGAACTACAGCTTTGTGGTGCAGGATGCCGCCCAGTCTTTCCACTGGAATAATGAGCAAGCAACTCTTTTGACGTCAGTTTTTTATTATAATGATGGACAAGATATAAAACACGATAGTATCGTTATGATTTCTGATGATTTAAAACACGACACAGCAACGTATTACTGTTTTCAAAAGATACTCCACCAACACCTTACAGATAAACAAATCATGGTTTCTAAAATTATATATGTGACAGACGGAGCGTCACAACACTTTAAAAATAGGTTTAACTTTATTAATCTGTTTAATTATAAGAATGATTTTAACGTTGATGCTGAATATCATTTCCACGCAACGTCTCATGGAAAGGGACCATGTGATGGCCTCGGTGGGAACCTCAAGCGTCTTGCTACTCGTGCCAGTTTGCAGTTGCCTGCAAGCATGGCTATAATTACTCCAATGCGATTATATGAATGGGCAAAGGCTTCACTTACTAAAACAGCGATTTACTACTGTACTAAGGATGACATTCAACGCCAAAGGGATTTTCTGCTAACGCGTTTTAATTCCGCTGTTACCATTACAGGAACCAAAAAACTTCACAGCTTTGTTCCAACAACGGAAGGCTTAATTGTAAAAAGGACTAGCAACAACGTAAATTATAATATTGTAAAAATAACAAAATAAAGCTCTGTAAAGTAAAACGTGTACATTTTATTCATTTCCAACACTTACTAAAAAAAGCACCCAAAAGGTTTAATAAAATGAATAACAAGATTAAAACATTTTTATAAATGACGTACGATCAGTGGCGTGCCTACAGGGTACGCAGTTCCTACCTTTCTACCCTGGGAAAACAAAACTGCAACACATGGCACACATATATCTATTCTATAAAACTATAGTATTTTTACCAAATAGAAGAGAAATGTATGTCCCATGTGTTGTGGTTTCCATTTTCCAGACTGGGTGGGAATGCACGCCACTGCGTACGATACACGTGAGGTAATAGAAAAAGCCCTCGATCACATATTAACGACCCTCGCCTGCGGCTCGGGCCTTAAAATTCTGTGATCTCGGCCTTTTTCTGTTTTACCACACTAGTATCGTAAATAACTATTTTATCTAAATTACAAAGTAAATGTTATCACGCACAAAAACGTATGTACAATTAAGAATTGAAAGTTAGTTGAAAACGTATCAATGTTTCGAATAAATTAACAAATATAGGAAAGTAAATTTCGTCCAACCGCCCCAACCTGACTACGCGTGCAATACGCTCTGTGAGACATAATGTTCCATATCTCTAAAACGACTTAAGTCTCCATTTTGAAACTTTTTATGTAATATCTACATAGTTTTATCTTTATTTTGCAGAAATAAAAATTAAAAAAAAAATGGTCGAAGTTACTGAAATTTTACTTTGAAAACTTTACTTCCGGTTTTGAGCAAGAAAAAAAAAATTTTTTTTGCACCGACTTTATCACAAAAATAATACACATTTTTTCTTGTTAAAACATACCTACAATATATTTTTACTTTATATCTAATACCTACAGCACTGATTTAAAATAATGGCTTTTCATAGTGGGTCAATTTTTTGGTAGTCCGTAATTCCTAAACTAAGTGCCGTAGAATAAAAAAAATGAAATTACTTTTTTATATTCTCAAATACTGTAATTGACCTAAATATGAGCGAAATCCAAGATGTCACTTTTTTTTCCCTGTCCGCTTCACGTG
This sequence comes from Pammene aurita, assembly GCA_947086415.1. NCBI lineage: Eukaryota > Metazoa > Arthropoda > Insecta > Lepidoptera > Tortricidae > Pammene > Pammene aurita. Next base: position 13,838,533 of record OX352295.1, read on the forward strand.
AAATGCCCCATATCTGACCAGATCTGAGTTTGGTTGTTTTTCCGTTCCAAGAAAAAAATTCAAAATTTGAATTGTTTTTACTATTTATAAGAATATGGTCGGCGTGTTATATATCAAAGTATAACAATAACATCTTCATCCTTTAAATAAAAGAAGTTTTCTGAAGTACTTCGACTTTTGGAACAGGATTAGAGCACCCGTATTTATTGGCTTCCTGGAATTATTAACGCATGTTATTATTTTTATAAGCGTTGTAATCTTGGAAACGGACCCTTTCTCAAAGAAAAGGTAATCGGTTTATAGAACTTCCGATAAATACTTGCACCATAACATCATAACTAAACTTGTGCCCTCTATACCACTTGACCTAACCCATCCGCGGATTGATCAAATGTCTATACGAACCATCTACATTACATTACGTTTAGATGAATTATACTTACCACAAATTGGAAACAGATTACAATACAATAAAAAGATCAACTGTGAAGAACTCTGGAACATCACGGGATTCGAACCCGTGCACTTTGTATTGCCGGTCCAACGGGCTTCCAATTACACCAGATGTTCCTCTATCCATTTTGCCACAGTGAATTTAGTCTTGTAATGATGAACAAGCCACTAGAATAAGAATAAGAATAATTTTATTCAGGACGCTTGGTAATACAAAGAAATAAACATCAAATTGTTACAGAAACATTTTAAATATAGCATCACTGAAAGGGTTTTCACTCAGCCTACGGATACCTTAACGTTGATCTTCCGTGGAAACCTTTTCAAAAGAGCACAATTGAAAATTATATAAAAAGAAAATCTTATTTCTAATTAAACTTATTTTGTAACAGCTGAGATCAGCTACGAAAGCAGGTTACATAATATTTAAATAATCATAACTAGACACATTGTAATATCATATAAAGAATATGCTTTATAATAATTTAATAGCTAAAACCACCAGTCCACCATTACACAGCCATATTTTGATAAGCTACTGGCACTTAATATTTCAGGTTATTTGTAAATTTAGGAGATGCTTTTTATATTTGAGTTTAAAAGAAGGTACAGATACTTGTACTTGTGATACACTAGCGACATATGTACCTGTTGTTTTGAAGATTTAGGTATTTGTACACACTTACTTACTTACTGTATCTCAAATATATTTACATTCCTCAGTTGTTTGTTTTTGTTATTCCTTATCTTAAACGCTGTTAAGGTCAATTTGCTGATCATAGTTTGTTTAATGATTTTTATAAGCCCAGTCTTTGGTAAGTATTGATTATACTAATAGAAACGAGAATATTCATAAGCCCTACAGGAAAGTATCGATAATCGATAAGAATTGTCCCACCACTATTTATCGACATATTGAGTTATTATTATCGTGTGTGGGACGGCACTAGTCATGTCAAACAACGGATACGGAAGATAGTAAATGTTGGCACTATGTTGATACGAATTGAGTACATCAACCTTTTTCGCCGGCTCTCTATGAAGTTCCGTCTCTTATCCGTAAGGATATTATATTCTCTTTGTCATTGATAGTAAACTTAAATTCATTAAACATGTAGATCATATTATTGAAAAAACAAAAAAACTATACTACAAATTACAAAATCTAATAAGGCCCACCTGGGGTGTTCACCCTGAAAATATACGAACCATATATCTGCATGTTATGGAACCAATAATCACCTACTCCGCCTCCATTTGGTCCGGCGCCTTAAAATACAAATGCATTAACGATAAGTTATTAGCCCTGCAAAGGTTGTGCGCGATAAAGATCGCACAGGGGTTTAAAACCTTAAATACACCTCTATCTATCACGTTAGCCAAATTAACTCCCTTGCCTGCTAAAATCAAAGGAGTGGCAGAACTTGAAAACAGTCGACTACAGGGTTTTACGTCCTACTTACCTGCGGACCTTCTGATCGAAAAGCCTTCACCTCCGTCTGCCCTACTACACCCTGCAGATAGAGTAGCCATCCCCTACGCGGAGATCAACGATCGAATCGAGCACGCGACCATGGTCTTCTCTGGTGAAAACCATAAAGCCTGGAGAGCATATACAGATGGAAGTCGCCATGATGGCAAGGTCGGGGCGGCCTTTGTAATTGTTAAACCCAACAGCGAGATTATTGTAAAAAAGCTGAAACTGCATGGCTGCTGCTCGGTATACCAAGCTGAGCTATTTGCAATTCAGGAATGTCTGAAATACTGCTACCAGATTAAAGAGACCATCCACAAATTACTTTTGCTATCTGATAACAAATCCGGTTTAATAGAAATCTCTAATCCCAACAGTTATAATCAACTCGTTACTCAAATTCGTCATCTTATACACAACAACAAATCAAGTATAACAATTCAATTCTTCTGGTGCAAGGCCCACTGTGGCATCCCCGGCAATGAGATGGCTGATGCGGCTGCTAAGGCAGCGGCCAATTTACACAAATGCCCTGACTTCAGCTTGGTACCCATCAGCCATGTAAAACACCGGAACAAAACTAATTTCTTACTTTCGTCCCAGTCACTGTACAATAAACCAGAAAACTGTGTCTACACTAAAACGATCTTCCCCACTTTCGAAGAGAACACTAAAACGATCTTCCCCACTTTAAAATTGCGGTACTGCCACAGATAAGAAACTTATCATAGTGAAATCGTTTGTTGTAATGCTGGTCATAGCCTACGGTTTTTGAACGCATTTTAGAGGACTTACAATATGAGTGTAGATAAAGTATATATAGTCTCTGTATGTCCTTTTTAGGGTTCCTATAGGAACTACTACAGGAAACCTTATAGTTTCGCCATGTCCGTCTGTCCGCGTTAGTACGAAAATAAAAAAAAGTCATAACAGTCAAAAAAGTCAAAATAGTCAAAAAAGTCAATAAAAGTCAAAAAAAGTCAAAAAAGTCAAAAAAAGTCAAAAAAGTCAAAAAAAGGTAAAAAAAGTCAAAAAAAGTCAAAAAAGGTAAAAAAAAGTCAAAAAAACGTCAGTCATAAAGTCATCAAGTCAAAAAAGTCAAAAAAAGTCAAAAAAAGTGAAAAACGTCAAAAAAGTCGAAAAAGTCGCATACGGTCACGATATAAAATCGGAGTTATTTCATTTTTATAGGTTAAAAAGGCGTTCCCGTACTTAACTTTTAAGTCCTGTTACTCGCGTGTTCTGAGTATGTTCTATAAATATCTTGCAGATGTACCACTGCCAATGGAAGTGGCCGTAGCAGGAGTCAGTAACGTTGTTCCCGTGTCTACTGTATCTTCTGCAAAGCCTACTCCTGTTCAAGGTAAGACATGAAATGAAATTTTTATTTAAAAATAAACAAGTTTTAAAATTAAGCCTAAATCTAAACTATATCACAATTAAAGTCTCCATGCTTATATAAAAAGTAGCTTGTTAAAAGTTGGATTGTTTTAAAAGTTTATCCTCCATAAACTCTTGGATGGAATAGTAAGCTTTTTTTAATAGAAGAGACTTCAGCTTAGTTTTGAAAAGGTGTGTTTCTTCAATACAATTTCATTTGGAATTTGGTAGCATCATAATTTACTTTAAAAATATAAGTAACTGTCAAATTATACCTAGTTATAATAGTATTTGTAGTATTCGTCTTCCACACATTAAATTCAGTACCACAGTAATAATATCGGCTCCTTGCTTCGCCACACAACAGCACGTCACTCCCTACCGCATCTAGGGGCCTAAATACAAAGCTCAAGTTCTTCAGGCTAAACCTGCTCTCACTGGATTCTGATATTGTAGCAATCACTGAGACTTTTCTAACTGAGTCTGTAAATGATGCCGAGCTTTCCTGTAGTGGCTGGAGCGTGATACGTCGGGACCGTGGAACTGGTTCGCGAGGTGGTGGTGTAATGTTCGCTGCGCGTCCTGGTGTTGATATGACGCGCCACCAAGAACTTGAGACTCCTATGCGTGGAAGACCTATGGATCTCGTTTACATTTGCAAGCGTCACCTGTTACTTGTGTGTAGTGTACATTCCTCCCGGTGCTAAAGAAGACGCTTACATGTGTTGGTTCCAAAATGTAGAACAAGTGTTGCTCAAGCTTAAGGGAGTTGTGCTTCTGTTTGGGGATTTAAATTTGAACCCTCTGTATACTTCTCAATCTATCAAGTGTTACTACTCTTATTTTTTAACAATGTGTGGTCTGTACGAGATGAATGAAGTGACGAATGCTTATGGCGGTAAGTTAGATGTTGTGCTGGTGTCGGAGCGCGTCCGCGGTGTTTGTCGCGCCGAGCGCGATGCATACCGGTAAGTGGTACTGACCACAGCACTATTCTGTCATATGGCGACACTGACAGCTATAGTTTGACAGTTCTAATGGCGGGAAAGGACTGTCGCCCATATAGACTGGAGGGAGGTAACGTTATCGTGTGAAAGTGTGGAAGGCGCCGGGTGTGCTGTACGGTCTGCAGTGCATGAGCCTCCACGGGACCACGAGATACTTTCCTGGTAAGTGTGAACACTATACTTTTATAATCGACAATTCTAAGCTACATGAGGGTGGAACAGGGGTTAACCTACGGTCGTCGTTTGTTAACGTAGTTTCACTAAGACGTAGTCCAATCTTGCGGTGTATGTACCTAGACAAGCAAGGACATTGGACAGGGAAGCCCGGGGCTTCCTAGAGTGTGTATTGAAAGCACACAGGCAAGGCATGTAGTATGGTCGGTTATGAGTTGGAGTAAAAGGGCCGGGTCTAGGGGTCAGGCTTATGGAGGACCCCGTGGGGGCAAAGCCCCCACGTCCAGCTGGTATCGTTGGATACCAGGGTACTAGTTGGTAGTACCTAGTCTGGAGGCGTAATCGATTGTATGGGAGAGTCACTGGATAGGCCAGTCGACTTTCATATATGTAGACATGTACGATGCCAACTCTGAGTTAAATACATATCTAACTAATAGCGTGGTCCTAGGTTACCCCCTTCGTCTACTCTCATGTAGCATTAGCGATATGTGTATTATCTGACTTGATATATTTTGTTGCCCAAGTATTTCTATACCCATATTGGATTCAGGCAACTATGTCATACTTAACTGGGTATAGAGGGCTCGACAAAAATGGTGGACCGTGCTGGGATTAGCAAGTATGGGAAGCCAGATTTACATCTGGTTCTTCCATGTGCAAATTCCCTTATACTGGTCCTTGGGTCCCGGGGAATCAAATTAAATTTTGACCTTTGAGCTCGAGGTACCAGGTTTGTGTATTTTCTTTGGAAAGTACGTCCTTAATTAATATTATTTGTATTCACAGCATTCAGCGAGTATATTAAATAAATGAAAACAATTTTCGTTTTATTTTTATGTTGTTAATACGTATGTTATACCTATGTTCATATTTGCGGCAAAAGGGTGCACCCTAGGATAGGTTATGTAGTTTATTGTACAAGATGTACGCTATATTGTTGGGTGTTGTTTTTTTTATTTTTAGGTTTATGGTAAATTCTAATGATAATTAAAGTTTGCATAACATGTAATTAATTTGTTATGTTGTTATGTTGGTCACTATGTGTTAATATAGTTGGTTATCGTATCTGTGAAGAACAAGTACGTTCGGATTCCGTCATTTTATTATTCTTTTCCAATGAGAAAATGGATGAACGTGTAAAATAAATTGTTGAAAATGAACTAGTAATAATCGTGTCAAATAATCTTGAGAGGTTGGATCTTTAATTGACATCAATTATTTTTCCTATCCGTCATTAGAAACGATAATCGAAAATAAGAATTAGCATAAGTGAGAATCGGAACGTAACAGTGAGTGAGTGCTGCCAACACTACCATAGACTGAGACGGCGCCGACGGCGGAGAAAAAATACGAGCGTTCAGGTTCGCGCTGTTGAGTACAAAAAAGTTTTCACGTGAAGTTTCTGCTATTAATTTTAGTTAATTGTGATTCTCGTGGCTGTTTATAAGTTTAGGTATTGTTGTGATCGTAGACCTGGTATTGGGAATCGGTTCTGAGGCGAGTCGCAGCAAGTTTGCAGGTAAATGTTTTAGTCGACATGATGCCAAGCCAATGGCCGCGGGACGACAAATTGTTTTCGATTTAACTAAGATTTCTTTTTTCTGTCGTAGAAGGTTCTAAGAGTGGTATTTGTTGTACTTTACAGCTGCGCCAGGTTGTAGGGGACGTACCCAAGCCAGGTCGGGGCAACTTTGTGTTATAAGTCTCGCTAACAAAAGTACCCTCCATTGCGGGGCCCCGAGTGAACGAAACTTTTATCCGTCTTTTTAGGTGAGTTGATGAGTTTAATTAATCAATACAAATATTGGATGTTTTCGGTTTGGAACGTATAAAGTGAACTTATTAGCATAAACCTAGTATAAACATTAATGTTTTGCTATGAAAGGTGACCGCGGGCGCGGTAGTGCCTACGCCGAGATAAAGTACTACCTACCTTTTTTTCTTTTTTCTGACCAAGTCACTTCAGACAAATGTGAAGCTAGCGAGTGAGAGGAGTAGTCATAATGATATTTTGGTTAAGTATGTTAATTATTTACAGCCCGCATCATGGCAAGCCTGTACAACAGACTGGTACTCCGGCGAAATAAATTGAGGCAAGCAACTGCGGATTCTCAAGGCCTTTTGGAGAAGTGTAAAGCAGAGGGAGTCGACCAAGAAGAATTTACGGGACTTCACCTGAAATTAAAACAATGCTTGGGGGCTTTCGAGAAAGAACTGTATCAGTACCTAAGTGCCGTACCAGATGCAGATATGTAGATGAAATGACCCAAGACCAATTTAAGGCTGAAGACATCTTGGTTGAATTTGATACTGCGTGGCAGTTAAGCAAGAAAAAATCCGAGGTTGCTGTTAAATCTAAGCTGCCGGAGTTAGGTCTCCCATCTTTTGATGGAGATAAACTTAAGTGGTCTGAGTTCTGGGACAGATTTGCTGCAAATGTAGATAGAAGGGAATTACCAGACTCGGAGAAACTTATGTACCTACTGAGCTGCCTTAAGGGTGCAGCACTGGATACGGTGTCAGGAATAACTGCCACGAATGCAAACTACTCTGTGGCCGTCGATACTTTAAAGGCACGGTTTGGATCCTGCGACATGCTGATTGACGCTCATTATACAGCCCTCAGCAACTTAAGGAAGGCAGACAACACTGGTGCCAGTTGTCGGAATGTCCTAGACAATATAGAGCGCAACCTCAGAGTGTTAGAGAAGCTCGGGGAGCCCACCGGAGGAAACCATCTGCGGGCTCTAGTGTTGTCCAAGTTCCCAGAAAAGGTCATCCATGAGCACCACCTGATTGCTGAAACAAATGATTTGTCGTCTATCAGGAGAAATTTGGACCGGATTATCTCGGCGATGGAGAAATCAGCAGCGCTCTTGCCGGAGGTTCCTTTACCTAGTGCCAGCAGTACTACTGAAGCATTGCAAGTCCGTACTGAAACAAGGCTTCTAAGTGGTCGCAAACGAAAACAACCTGGAAACTCTGGCGGACCACCTGCAAAGCGGACAAAGAGGCTGTGCTTATTCTGCAATGGAAGAGGCCACGCGAGTGGCGACTGCCGGAAATTCAGCACCGTGGAAGCTCGACAGAAGCAAGTGACAGGAAGATGCCTTCACTGCCTCAGGCGCAGTCACGCAACCGCGTCCTGCAAGCGCAAGATTTCCTGTTTCCGCTGCAAGGGAGATCATCTGGTCATGTTCTGTCCGAATCCCAAACCGGCTTCAAATGGTGCGAATATCGAACATGACTCTGTTGAACCTCTGGAATCCTTGTGTGCTACTTCTAATCAGAACAGTTTTTTGCAGACAGCTGTAGCGACCCTGCGAAATCCTCAAACCAACAAAAGTAGCAGAGGCAGAATCTTCCTGGACTGCGGGAGTCAACGGACCTACATCACTCTAGCAGCTGCCAAGAATTTAGATCTGCCTACACTCCAGAATGACCATCTCCTAATCTTCACCTTTGGAGCATCTGAACCACGGAAGACATCAACCCCCTCGACAGTACTCAACATCCAAACTAAGCGTAACGTCACTAAGCAGTTTACAGTGAACATCGTACCAAGGATCACAGACAGAGTTCCAGTGACAAAGTTCCAGCATCCTGGAGTCGACGTACTTGCTGACGATGATACCGTTGGAGAGGTTATTGACGTACTTATAGGGAATGACTTCTTTGGCGCAATTCTCAGAGAAAACAAGATCCAGTTGTCAGAAAACTTTTATTTATTGGATACTGATTTTGGATGGGTACCTTCAGGAAAAGTTACTCCTGAAAATAGAAGTGAAGTCCTTTCTATAGTCACATACTGCCAATGTCATACCCCGAGTTGTCCGTATTTCACTGAGCCTGACCTGCCCTTAAGAAATATAGACGTAAGGTTCTTATGGTCATTAGAAAACCTAGGGATCACAGACTCGCCCAAAGCCACTAGACAAGAGGAAGCAGTTCGACACTTCAACGAGACTGTGCAGTACCAGAATGGTCGGTACTTGGTAAAGTGGCCATGGATTGAGTACCCACCAGATTTGCCATCTAACTATGGCTTGGCCTTAGGTCGACTAAAGAGCGTACTGAGGAGACTGGATAGTGAATCAATTAAAGAATATGATTCCATCCTGAAGGAACAGCTCGACCTCGGGATCATTGAAATTGTTGCTGATGGATCGGATACCAACGCGGTTCACCCAGTTCACTACCTTGCCCACCACATGGTGAAGAGTTCCGGCAAGGGCCGTCTGGTGTATGATGCTAGCGCCAAGTGTACAGGACAGACAAGCCTCAACGAGTGTCTTTACAGCGGTCCATCTATGCTGGAGGACCTGACAGCGCTGCTTCTGAAGTTCCGAACAAAGAAATATGGCATATTAGCTGATGTGGAGAAGGCGTTCCTGCAAGTTGCACTTCAAGAGGATGATCGCGATGTCACAAGATTTATATGGGTGAAGGACACGAGCAGAGAAGCAACTGACGATAACTTACTATACTTGAGGTTCCGTAGGATACCGTTTGGAATTGTTGCTAGTCCTTTCCTACTGACAGCTACGATCCGGCACTTTATAAGTCAATCAAACAAGGCCCTACTGGAGCAGGTTGCTGATAAATGCTATGTGGACAACCTAGTTACCGGAGCCAATACTTTGCAGGAGGCTCAGCAAATCTATGACCAAACAAGAGCAACATTTGAGCAGCTGTCGATGAATATGAGAGACTGGGTTTCAAACAACCAGGTTTTCATGGACACAATATCTGAACAGCACAGATGTACTAAACAAGACCATGTCAAGGTACTCGGACTGATATGGAAGGTTGATGAAGACAAGCTAAAACTAAACTTGACAGAGAGCCATTTTAGCACAAATCCCCCTGTGAACACGAAGAGGAAGGTTCTACAGGCTCTGGCACGTGTATATGATCCTTGCGGGTTTGTATGCCCTCTTATGTTGTCAATGAAGTTGATTTTCCAGAATATCTGCGAGATGAAGTGTAAATGGGATACGGAGCTACCTATGGAACTGACATTATCTGTAAAGAATGTCATGGAAAGTTTGAAGATCATAGCCGATACTGAAGTACCCAGATACATCGGAACAGATGCCTCAAAGAGTGGTCTTAAGTACCAATTACATTGCTTTACAGATGCATCAAAAGACGCATATGCTGCTGTGATCTACCTCAAAGTAATTGAAGATGGACAAGGAAAGTCAGTTTCCATTTTGATGGCGAAATCACATGTGTCACAGACCAAGGATAAGGATGATCTGAAAATTCCTAAATTGGAACTATTAGGATTTCTAATTGGAAGCAGACTTTTGAAATATGTGAGGAAAAACCTGGATATTGACATAGATAAGGAATATTTGTGGTCAGATAGTTTGGTAATACATGGATGGATGAGGTCAAATAAACTGCTCCCACCCTTTGTTGCCAATAGGGTAAACGAAATTAAACGTGACCACCCCAGCACGGAGATGTTGTACGTGCACACGAAAGCAAACCCTGCTGACATTGCTACGCGTCCGGAACTGTTCCATGAGAAGAAGCAACTGTGGCTTGAAGGACCGGAGTTCCTTATCAGAGAGGAGTCTCACTGGCCTCAGAATAGACTCTATGAGGCACATCAAAACCTTCTTTCTGTGGGGGAGGTCCTGGATGACGACCCAGGTGAGCTGACACATACCGGTGCTGATTTGGACCAGAGTGAGACCATGGAACGAACAAGCCCCAGTGATCCTGGCAATGACGAACCAATGGACACTCAGGATTCAAGTATACCCATAGATGAATTTGAATATCCCACCGAAGGACGTATGGAACTTGACACTCCTGAAGTTCACAATGAGGAAAGCAATCAGCAACAGACAAGTGTAGCGAAGACAGTGTCTGATATAAAAGTCTTGCAAAAGTATTACTTCCAAGAAGAGCTTAATGGGAAAAGGACACATCTAGCAAGGAACCTGGATCTCTTTGTTGATGTAGATGGCGTTTTGAGGTGCCGTGGACGTATGGCGAACACATCCTGGAGCTATGACATGAAGTATCCAATACTACTGCCAAAGGACTCTGAGTTCACTGATGGAATCATAAGAGACACACATGAAAGTAACTACCACGTCGGTGTTTCACATACATTGAACATCATCAGAGAGCGATATTGGATTCCCCAAGGGCGCGCCCAGGTGACAAAGGTGATAAGGAGATGTACCCAATGTATTAAACACGGCGGCGGGCCGTATCGATTACCAGCCACACCGGCGCTACCACCAGAACGGGTAAATTACAACCCACCCTTCACGTACACCGGGGTTGATTATCTGGGACCGCTGTTTGTGAGTACCAAGGCTGGTAAGGAGAAACGTTGGGTAGCCTTATTTACGTGCTTGACAGTTCGAGCCATACATCTTGAGATTGTGAATGACCTCTCAGCTGAAGAATGTCTTCTAGCCGTACGAAGGTTTATAGCAGCTAAAAACAAGCCACTGAGGATGTACTCGGATAATGCCACTTGTTTTAAATTGGTTTCGGAAGTGGTACAAAAACCATACTGCATCGAAAATGACATCCAATGGAAGTTCATACCTCAGTTAGCTCCGTGGCATGGTGGGTATTACGAGCGCCTCGTATCCCTCGTGAAGCACTGCCTTAAAAGAACCCTGGAAAAGCATCTTCTCGAGGATGCTAAGCTACTGACGGTGATAAAGGAAGTGCAGTCGGTGCTGAACACTAGGCCGCTAACGAGAGTTGGTACTGAAGTGGAACATGTTCTGTGCCCGGCAGATTTCTTAAGCCTAGGACAATGTTTGACAATGAGGCCATCTGCCGTGGATAATCCGACAAGTGACACAGCCACAAAGAGTGATCTGATTGAGAGCTGGAAGAGAGGATACAAGATCCTGGAGGAATTTAAGGGAATGTTCATCTGTCAGTACCTTGCTAGTCTCCGGGAGAGGTACAATAACTCACCTAAGCAGCCCAGAGTTAGGTCTCACCGAACACCACAAGTTGGCGATCTCGTACAGGTTAAATCCGATCTAAGAAACAGAAATCTGTGGAAAGTTGGGAAGATCGACGAGTTGATCATGGGACGTGATGGCGAATGTAGGGTAGCGAAGGTCAAGGTTAACGATTCTACTTTAACACGTTCCATTGGCCACCTCTATCCGTTGGAGGTGGATGACGAGACGCCTGAGGTAGAACCGGTAGCAAGGGATTCAGCTGATACAGTAGAGGAGACAATGGAGTTAGATGTTCCAAACGGCGTTGATCCTCCTGTACTCGATGAACGGTCGGGTATTGACGTGATCGCCCCGGCTGACTGTGAAGTGACCAGTCATCATGAAAGCCTACCTTCAGAAGATCAGCAAGAGGGAGCAGGCGAAAGAAGGTCCAAGCGGGTCGCAGCCATTCGTGCCAGGGGTAAAATCCTGGAATGGACGCGACACTTACTCGCCGTACTGCAGTAACCTTCTTAGCTGTTGGGAGTGTCGCGCCGAGCGCGATGCATACCGGTAAGTGGTACTGACCACAGCACTATTCTGTCATATGGCGACACTGACAGCTATAGTTTGACAGTTCTAATGGCGGGAAAGGACTGTCGCCCATATAGACTGGAGGGAGGTAACGTTATCGTGTGAAAGTGTGGAAGGCGCCGGGTGTGCTGTACGGTCTGCAGTGCATGAGCCTCCACGGGACCACGAGATACTTTCCTGGTAAGTGTGAACACTATACTTTTATAATCGACAATTCTAAGCTACATGAGGGTGGAACAGGGGTTAACCTACGGTCGTCGTTTGTTAACGTAGTTTCACTAAGACGTAGTCCAATCTTGCGGTGTATGTACCTAGACAAGCAAGGACATTGGACAGGGAAGCCCGGGGCTTCCTAGAGTGTGTATTGAAAGCACACAGGCAAGGCATGTAGTATGGTCGGTTATGAGTTGGAGTAAAAGGGCCGGGTCTAGGGGGCAGGCTTATGGAGGACCCCGTGGGGGCAAAGCCCCCACGTCCAGCTGGTATCGTTGGATACCAGGGTACTAGTTGGTAGTACCTAGTCTGGAGGCGTAATCGATTGTATGGGAGAGTCACTGGATAGGCCAGTCGACTTTCATATATGTAGACATGTACGATGCCAACTCTGAGTTAAATACATATCTAACTAATAGCGTGGTCCTAGGTTACCCCCTTCGTCTACTCTCATGTAGCATTAGCGATATGTGTATTATCTGACTTGATATATTTTGTTGCCCAAGTATTTCTATACCCATATTGGATTCAGGCAACTATGTCATACTTAACTGGGTATAGAGGGCTCGACAGTGTTAGTGTCACAGAAGTTGAGGGTGGAGGGCTAGTCCCTAAGCGGGATGCGTACCACCCCCCGTTAATAATATCTTGTCCTGTAGGTGAACCTATGTTGCGACCTACCTCCGAGCGACTAGATGTTAGCAATGTGGACTCAGCTCAAGACTGGGATTTCAGTAGGGGTGATTACGAGCTTCTTTACAAATTGATCTGTTCGGAAAACTGGCGAGACGTTCTTCAAATCAACGATGTCGATACTGCAGTTGATGTTTTTTATAAGATCATTTATAACTTTTTTGATACCTGTTTTCCGAGAAAGATCCGCTCAAAGAAAATTACTAGGCGCTACCCAGTTTGGTTCACGGCTGACCTTATTTCCGATATTAAGCGGAAAGCTAAAAACCACCGGACCTGGAAAGCAACTAAAAACTTTGAAGCATACAAAGAGTTCGCTCAGCTTAGGAAAGATATCAAAATTAGAATTACGTTGGCATATAATAACTACGTTGAGCGAATTCAAGATAGAGTCAAATGTGATCCTCGTTCTTTCTGGAAGCATATCAACAGTCTGAAGTCGAAAGGCGGGTTTGCTGGTGAAGTTGAGTTCGAAGGCAAGTGTTTCATGGGTGTGGAGGCTGCAGAAGCCTTTTCAAGGTTTTTCTCTAGTGTCTTCCAACCGGGTATCCCTCGACTGGACGTGCAATCAGCATAGCTGTTTGACTCCAGCTGTTAATATCGCTGACATATCAGTGCAGGAAGTTGAAGCGGGCATAAAGCGGTTGAAAGCCAGTAGTTCTATTGGGCCCGATAACATTCCTGCATACATAGTCAAAGGATGTATGGACCAGCTTAAGGTTCCTATTCACTATATGTTTAACTTGGTACTTTCTACTGGAATATATCCTAAATTGTGGAAGACAACTAGGGTGACGCCCATCCCGAAGACGGGTAACCTTGCTAATGTTGAAGAGTACAGGCCTATTGCCATACTCTCAACATTGGCAAAGTTATTTGAAACTATCGTCCATAAAATATTGGCAATCCAGTTAAAACCAGTGTTGAGTGACTCCCAGCATGGCTTCAGGGTTAATCGCTCGGTCGACACCAACTTAATGACCCTGACAGACATCATCTCTGAGTATCTCGATAGAGGGACTCAGGTAGATGTTCTGTATTTCGATTTTAAAAAGGCTTTCGATCGCGTAGACAACGATATATTGCTGTGCAAGCTTAGTGATTTAGGCTTTTCTCCAAAGCTGCTTGCATTGTTTGCAAGTTATCTACGCGATCGAAAGCAGTACGTTCGTCATGGGTGTTTTGTATCGGCTCCCTATCATACCAGATCAGGCGTTGGTCAGGGTTCAATACTGGGCCCCCTATTATTCGGAATCATGATCAATGATTTAGAAACTGTTGTGAAGCATGCAAAATGTCTACTTTATGCTGACGACCTAAAATTAGTGTATGGGGTAAAGAACGAAGTAGATTGTGAGCTTCTACAAGGGGAATACCTCAGTAGTGGACTGGAGTATCGCAAATAAGCTTCACTTTAACACAGCAAAATGTTGTGTATGTACATTTAGTCGTTCCACTGTTCCCCAGCACGCGCACTACAAATTGGGGACTGAGACCATTGAGAGGCTTTTCTCCGTTAAAGACCTTGGAGTGGTCTTTGACAATCACCTTACCTTTCATGATCACATGCGAATCCTCACTGACAGTTGTTTTCGTAGACTTGGTTTCGTGCTGCGCAATGTTAAAGATTTCCAGGACATAAATGCGATAAAGCTGGTTTTTAACGCGCTAGTAAGGAGCAAGCTTGAAACTTCGTCTATAATATGGAACCCGTACGAATCCTCATACGCCCTATCTCTGGAGAGGATACAAAAGACCTTCCTGCGTTTTTTGTATAAAAAAAGATTTGGGTATTACCCATTCCTATACCCCACAAAATTCTTACTCGGATGCCTTGGGTACAACTCCTTAGAGGTGAGGCGGAACCATAACCTTATTACTACTGCTTGTCGCATATTGCGCGGTGAGTCAGACTGCCCAGAGCTTGTGGCTCGTGTGGTAAAGCTTTACGTCCCAGATGTCCCAAGAATAAACTTAAGACCGCGGCAACGGCCACTGTTGGCTGTGCCGATTACGCGTACGGTTTCGCACCGGAACTCACCAGTTCCTCGCGCGTTGTCACTGCTGAACGCGCTTCTGACATCAGCTTCTGAGTGTGATCTGTTTGCGTGGCGATGGGCAGCTGTGTGCTATGAATGTCTGAGGTTTTGCGAGGAGATGGATGACAGGCCGTCCACTACCTACTTATAACTATGTATTTCTTTTGTTGTCTGTACCGTATTGATGTTTTGTAAATCTTACTCGGCGTATTGGTGTATACTGTAATGCTGTTGTAATGTGTTTGGAAATAAATATAAATATCTAGCGTCTGACTGCCGGCGTCACCGGCGTGCGCGCTTAGGAGTACGTGTTCGTGCGCAGGAGACGACAGATATATGCTTCTCTTTCTCGCATATACTGCATCCCTTCCTTATTGTTTAATTTGTTTTCTTTTTATTATTTGAAAATAATAATTAAATATAACAATAACTTCAATAATTATCTTTATTTTTTTATTATTCACATCAATCATCACTTTAACACAAACGATATTTTATTTATCCATTTACTTCCTTTGCTTCCTTAATACTTCAACTTCCTCTCTTATCCCCTTTTAATTCATCCTTTTTTTTTTTTTATCTGACCCGCCCAGCAGTCCTTTGTTTTTGTCGTCTCTTCGTCCAAGATCTTCTTTAGTCCGTCGATTAGACCTTCGTCCAGTTTCGTTATTCTCAAGATTCACATCCTCATCTTTTCAAGATATTACTGTAGTTGGTTACTATTAGTTTGTAGGTTGGCTCAAAATTTTGAATCAATGTATTTGTTATTTAAGTGTACTTCGTCCTCTGCTTTTATGTTTCTGTCTTCTGCTCTCCTTTTCCTTTTTTTTTTTTTTTTGTTTCTATATCTGACGACCATATCTAGGTATTTTATTCACTGTTGATTCTACCTACATTCAAAAGTGTGTGTCGTCGGTATCTTGTTTCTGAATTATCGATGGGAGACTAATTGCGGTGGCATTTTCCCGTTATCGTATGAAGTGTACTATCGACAAAGCATTTCCCTTAATATTACTGCTTACTTGATATATCGCAGCAAGAATTTCTTTATTAAGCAAGGCTTTCTTTCTTTATTAAAGGTGTAATTTATGTTTACATGTTTAGGTATAAGATATTACTAACGTAGGATAAGTTTAATAATAAAAATTGTACTTACTAACATAATATGGAAAGTTTCCGAATTAAATAAAAATATTTAATTTATATCTTGAGTAGGAGTAGTAAAACACCTTATTGCACTAAAATATTGTACACGAGACAATTATAAAACATACAATTTGTACAAAGGCAAACTGATCCCTTTAAGGGATCTCTTGCAACTAACTTTATTATTTCCTTTTAAAGTAGCTCTGTGATTTGTCTTCAATTTTTGCTTCAGTTATATTATCTCGTAGGTTTAGAAAAAGGTTTCAGTTAAATCTGATTTGAATATTATTCAAACTCCCACCGCAGAGAAGGTTGCGTTTTTATTTTCTAAAGTGTTTCAGATTTATAAGGATATAGATTTTTTTTTTTCATCTATTATTACCCCTGCTCCCATCTTTCTTATTTTATCCCATTTCTTATCCGTAATTAGATTATTTGTACAACCGGAATCATATTATTATTATTTATTTATTTGTTCACCCACTCCACATACTACCATATCCTCTCCATTTATGTTAAAAAAGATACTTAACTTGTTCAGCTTCAGAGTCCTTCTCTTCCCTAATATTTCCTACCTCATGAGATTTAAGAGATTTTTTGAATTTCTTTGAAAACTTTTTCTGTCGAT
This sequence comes from Pammene aurita, assembly GCA_947086415.1. Lineage (NCBI taxonomy): Eukaryota > Metazoa > Arthropoda > Insecta > Lepidoptera > Tortricidae > Pammene > Pammene aurita. Next base: position 13,855,272 of record OX352295.1, read on the forward strand.
TTTCAGCAGTTTTCATATCCTCGTATTTCCTTTTTTAAGATCTGTTTTTTTGCGTTGCACTTTAAAATGCCCAATTATTGCACAGTTCAAGCACTTTTTTCCCCGTGCAGGGCAGATTTCATTGGAGGCAATATGTCCCCAGCTCCCGTATCTATAACATCCTTTTCCTTTAGTCTTCTTTTCTATTTTAATAATCTCCACTGACGCATTGCTTTCCTTGTTTTTATACTCTTCTAACTGCCTGTTAATGACTTCCAGGGCGTTAGCCTCTGTGATAATATTCCCAATGGTCATAGTATCTCCTGCCTTAAGTTTTTTTTTTTTTTTTTTCTTACTTCTTCTGATTTACATTTTTCTGTTATTTGATCGATGAGGTGGTCTTCTAAATTATCAAATTGACACTTTGTCGCTTGTTGTCGCCATTGTTACTTCTTGTTGACAACAAAATATTGACTGTAGCAGGCACTAAACAGACGCCATCCGTTTAATCCTACTCAGGCTACGTCCTTCCACCCAAATCCTTCAAAATGTTACAGGTATTACAGTCATCAGCTGCATACATACACCCAAGTGTGTAGTAGGCATTAAACAGACGCCATCCGTTTAATTCTACTCACTCTGCTTCCTTCCATCTGACTTCCTTTTCCATTTCTCAGGTATTACAGTCATCAGCTGCATACCTACACTTAAGTGTGTAGTAGGCATTAAACAGACGCCATCCGTTTAATTCTACTCACTCTGCGTCCTTCCATCCAACTTCCTTTTCCATTTTCCAGGTATTACAGTCATCAACTGCTTACCTACATCTAAGTGTAGTAGGCATTAAACAGACGCCATCCGTTTAATTCTACTCACTCTACGTCCTTCCATTCAACTTCCTTTTCCATTTTCCAGGTATTACAGTCATCAACTGCTTACCTACATCTAAGTGTAGTAGGCATTAAACAGACGCCATCCGTTTAATTCTACTCACTCTACGTCCTTCCATTCAACTTCCTTTTCCATTTTTCAGGTATTACAGTCATCAACTGCATACCTACATCTAAGTGTAGTAGGCATTAAACAGACGCCATCCGTTTAATTTTACTCACTCTACGTCCTTCCATCCAACTTCCTTTTACATCTTCTAGGTATTACAGTCATCAGCTGCATACCTACACACAAGTCGTAACAGCCATCACGCTCTCGACATTGTAAATAACGATATAGTATTATGTTATTTCCATAACATCGCTATTTCCATCATATTTAGCATATTTTAAGATTCTGGCGTCTCTTATTGGACTATTATATTTTGACTGGACTATTAAAAAAAGTTACATTACCCATTTATTTAGAAATCACCAGACAGTGTAGACCGAAAGTAATATATATATATATATTAATTACTCAACCATTACATATCGCTAATAATTATTAATTATCTTTATCATTTAATGTAATAGTATATCACGTCAGCAATTTAATAAGACTGAATTTATTTAATTCCATACTTTATTTTGTTTGTGCCTGGTCTATTTTTTTTTTGACTGGACTATTCTGTATTGGCTGGACTATTCTTGATCGACTAGATTATTTAGTTTTGCCAAAAGTAACTTCACTGAATTCTTCAACAAAAATAACTTAAAAAAGGTATAAGTACATCACAATGACACATTTTATGAATTACTCTGTAATCTGCATCCAGTGGTATTTAGCCATTATACTCGTACTTAATAAAGTACTTAATACCACGAGCGAATAATGGCAAGCGCTATGACTAGGGTTGCCAGATGGTCGGGATTTGGCGGGATTCTCCCGAATTTTTGTATGTCCTCCCGACTCCCGACAAACTAAAAAATCTCCCGAAAAACAGCTTCATTTTGTAAAACAATAATTAAGTTATTTAGTTCCGAATTTTCGGGGCATGTGTTTCGTGATGTGCATTCCCGTCGGCAATGCTTATTTATTTTGAAAGAGTGTTAGTTTACTAAATAATTTTTACACAAAAGAAAGACCAAAACCGATCGTCCATAGATTTAGTAAAAGGCTAGTTAATGATTGGACTAAATTTTGGGGAAAATTGTTTGAATTTCAAGTCTTCTTTATACCTAAATAGTGAACAAGTACAAAATATGGTAAAATCTATGAATTGTAACAGAAAACAAAAGCTAAAATATAATTAATCAATAAATTTTGTTCATTATTGATAATTTTTTGGGTTACGTTACGTACCTCAAAAGGAAAATCGGAACCCTTATAAAATCACTTTTTTATTCGTCCGTCTGTCTGTAGGTATCAAATTGAAATTAACATCAAATACTTATGTCTACGGTCCCTTGAAGCTGTAAAAAAATCAATCTTCTAAGTCAATCCGCAATCCAAAGATACGACCATTTGAGCCTCACTTTCTAACAGTTCGCAGGGAAATCAAATCCTAGGATACTTTTCATAGATCTGGAATTATGAAATTTTGCAAAAAGGAAGGTAAAGTAGCACAAGTAAAAAAATAAGTCCGAACCGAATATTGTAATTTTTTTCTTCTATCACAAAAAAACATGAAATTTTCTTACACTTCGCAGGGGAATCAAAATCTTTAAGGCTCCTTATTCCCTAAAAGATCGAAAACTATTTATGAAAAAAGCCGCATAAAATGCTATTTATAAGATAGTTTGAATTATTAGTAATACAAAAAAATACTTTTGAACCATATTTATTATTCTTAAGTACCCAAAAATACGATTCTTACAGTCCTGTGGAGTGTGATTTACAGGTCATTTTTAAAAATTCATGCTAAATTAACACAATACCACTATAGTAATTAGTAATGTTTTTTTTTGCTATGGTAATGTTATTAGGGCAAAATATTTGTAGGTTTTTCGTAAAAAAAAAGAAATTTAACCGTGTTTTAATAAAAAAACTGGCATATAATCAGAAGGTATTTTGTCTATTATCCAAGATGAATCTTCGATTTTTATTCCCATGGCAGTCTCATACATGATATACTCAATTGAATTTTATTGAACTTGAATAAGAACTATTACCCTTTTTGCGTAATTTGGAAATGATTCGTACTTCTAACTGGAAAATCCGGAAAGGCCTGCCAAGACAACCGATTTTTTTCATATTTTACTCGTTAAAATGTAATATTTGCTCCGATGGCCGTCTAGATAAAGGAATGAACTATTATATGCATCAATTTTCGATTTAAAAAAAAAACTAAGTATTTTCGTCGTAGCCTTCGAAGAAAATTAAACATTTCGTGAAATTCGCGCGTTTTGGGAATAAGGCCTCTAAAGGGTACTTCCCAACTAGCAAAATTATGTGCTATAAAAGTCGAGAGCACGTTTCTATTTTTGCTAATTAGTGCTATAAAGATGGTCAAAATAATCGAGTAAGGGTAACATGAACGTTTACTCAACGCGAATTGGGCGCACTTTCTTCAGCTTAAAGTGCTATAAAAGTTCTAAAATTGCAGTCAAAAAACTAAAAATAGTTTTATAAAAGTCGAGTAATAGCTAAAAAGTTACCATTAGTCCCGTTAAGGTAACACGTTTGCACTTATTCGATTCCGTAATGTATATAAAAGTTACTAGATTGCTTTTATACAGCAATTTAGTCGTATAAAAGGTTTTTAATTGCTTTTACTCCACTTTTAAGCCAAGAAAGAGTGAATTAATTGCTTTTATTCGCTATCTTCCATTAGTTCTTCCAACGTGCCAACGTGTGTAAAAGTTAGCTGCCTGAGCCTAACAAATTTGACAGTTTTAAACATCAACAAGGTAAATTTTATGCCATTTTAATATTATACTTCTTAATACAAATCTCACAGTGACGTTTTAAAAAAGTGTCTAATGCTGGTGGTTATAAGTAGTGAACGACATGCGCAAATAACTTTACCGATAAAACCTGAGATGGTAGTTCATATATATTCACGCGCCAACGTTTCTTTCAATTTTGTATAATAAATATTAATTAAAAATAAAAAGTAAGAATACTTTTTTTAGTCTTTCACCTTTAGTTCGTATTATTACGACTTTAACTCGAATAAAGGTGATTGAATTATCTTTATAGCACTTGATGCCGCCATTAAAATTGTATTTTAGGGTTCATTTGGTATATGGCTAAAACGATACTTTCATTATCGCTATTTTTGTTTTTTTTTTGTTTCATGTAGTGATAATGCCGGTATACTACTTGGATGTGGATAAACTTATAACTATAAATGATATACAGCTACTTCATCATATGAGATGGCCTTGGAAAAAAACTCATTTTAAACTAATAGAACGATGTTACGGGTGTGGTGCAAGTACAATAGATATTCCGGAACGAATATTCCATTTTTTACTCTCCGACAAGGAGACAAAAATGTTACTTAAATCAGTTTATTTTTACTGTCAGAGTTGTAAACAATATGCTGTTTATGATCATTTTACCAACGATGAATGTACCTATTGTAACTAAAAGCTTTTATCGCCGTACACCATTTCATACAGGTAGGTACTTATTGTGTCTTATTGGCCCTACTTGTTAAGTGTTCTTTCTTTGATCATATACTTATACATAGATCCTTGCCTCAAGTGTAAGTCCTTGAGTTCAGTAGGTGTAATATTCACGTGCAAGAGAGACGTCTGTGTTTATTATATACGTAACAACTTAAAAGTGCGTAGTTTGGAATTTATAGTTTTAGTTGTACACCAATTAAGAATTGTTAAAGCTGAAATTAATTTTACCCGTTTGGCAACGGTACTTACAAAGAAAAATAAAACTACCTTGTTAATATAATAAATAAAAAAACGAAAGGTAATAGACACTTCAAAATTAAAATACGTTATTTATGAATAAAAAATATACTTAGTCTTTCTTTTTTTGCAGTATGAAATTTAAAATAGTTCAATTTACTGAAGACGACCAACAGTTACTCTGGACAGTGCCATCATCTTGGGAGAAAAATGGTAAACTTCTATATCCAGAATGTTCGAGATCTAAGCTGGATAAATTACGTCGTGATGCAACATCCATACCCGAACCAAATTGGATATCAGTTAATTGCTTGGTGAAAAGAAGTGGTTTCCCAAGTTTTAAAGCCGCCGAGCATATAAATAGAAATATGAGTGATGTGAGCGATACCGAAACGGAGACCGAGAACGCAAAGTGTAGTTTACCACAACAACCACGTTCGAGCAACCACCGAGAAGAAAAGATTGACTTAAATGATTTAGTTCGTTCTTGCGTTGGAAATGGATCACAGGTATTTTTTTTAATTATAATTTGTTTGTTATTACAATTCCGTATTTTGAACGCGTATTGATTAATTACTTAGAACTCTAACGTTCATACACAGTAACTTCTAAGTCGTGAACATATATTTTTTACCAATAATTTTAGTTCCGTGAGACCAAAGCCATCTGACTGCGATCGCCAACCCGCCTGCCAAGCGTGGCGATTATGGCATTTACCCCCCATAAAACTGGGGGAGGCCTGTGTCCAGCGGTGGACGTCGATCGGCTGCTGATGATGATGATGATGATTTTAGTTGAAATACATGTACTTAAAACTTATTATTGTTAAAATTAAATTAATAATCTTTCATAAATACTTCAAAAATACCTAACCTCGTGTTTACCCTAATTATTAAAAGTACAGTGAAATGCAGAATAAGATAACGCCGTTGAATAGCCGTTTTGTATCCACCTTAGGGTGGCACTTAATATTGTATAACACGTAAGCTGCATCTTTTTTGTCTTTCTTTTATGTTTTAATTTTACTTTAAAATTTTATACGGATGTTAGTTTATTAGGGTATTTGTCTGTAAGCCATTTTATAGGATTTATTATTGTTTATTACATACTAGAAAAAGAGATGCAAGACGAATGTTTGGGCAAATACGGCCATATGTCAAGTGCCATCCTCACTCGGTGACTAAAATCTGTTATGTGTAATAGAGTAACCACATGGTTGCGAATTTTGTATTCAAACCAATTAACATTAACGAATTATTTATTTAAAAAAAACAATTCCAATATGTGCTTTTAGAGCGAATGAACTGAATTTCCTTTAAAGTGCTACTGTAGAAATTATGATGTATGTTCGCCACTTAGAGCTCAGTCTATATTTTTAAATAATGCGTATTATGATACTGATATCTTTTTGACATGTTTTGTGAAATTTCAGATGAATCAGATGAATCCGCCCTCCGTTGTTGATGCTGAGGTTGTGATAATAAATGAACAAGATACTTCACCAATAATATCAATAGCAGAACAACCAACGAACGAAATTTCACTATCAGAACTGGTTAAAAACACGTCTAGTGCAGTTATTACTAATGATCAATTCAACTACTTGAAATCAAAAATTGAAGGGTTGACCACTTCTGTGACCAGCGTTTTAACAAATCAAGAAGTATTATATTCCAATCAGACTGTGGTGTTGCAGAAGTTAGCAGACATATCGACACAATTTGATGAGTTCATAAAACGCACATCTCAATCAGTACAGATGGTTACCCCTAAACGTGCGGTTAATGTAGTTAAAATAACTGACAAAAAGAGTTTTGATGATTTTGAAGAATCTCTTAAAAATAAGGAAACAGCACAAGAAATAAAAAAAACCTTATCTGTAATTTGTGGCCAAGGAAAAGGCAGAGCCGTTAATAATGCTTATGCTATTATGGACGCAATGTTCGATAGAAAATTTTTAGTAGGTTGTTCATGGGCAGGCGGCACACGAGCAGAAGGCAGTAAAATTTGTTTCAAGAGTTACCAAAATACAATAGACCTTTTCTTTGATGTTGTATACTTATCAGATAAAGAGTTTACAAAACTAGAATGCTCAAACTTCCTCAAAGGTGTGCTCAGAAATTCAAAAAAAAGACATAACTCGCAAAATATTAGAGCGTCACATCAAAAGAAAAGAGCAACTAAACTTAAAGTTATACCTAAAATCCCAATAGAGCAGGTAAAGGAAGGGCTTCACAATAACTCGGGCGTTAACGATTTGGATAAAGGATTAGGGTCAGATGAAAGCCAAAGTTTATGTTGAAAGTTTAAAATAATGGTCTAATCTAATAATACATTTGTTTTTCATTATGTTAAAGTAGTAACACTAGAGTAGTAGATATGTGTGTGTAACCCGACAAATTTTATCCAGGCAACAAGCAAAAAATGTTATAAGAGTGGGGGTCAAATTCGGCAAAAATAATCATTTTACTCACTCTTTTCACTTTTTGAACTTAATTCATACATCGAGCTACTTAAATGTTATTTGAACTAAAAACATTTTTTAAACGGGTTTTAATTTTAAAACTAGGCGAAATTTGAGCAAAGTTTATAAATATGACGATTTAGGTATGTACTTACCCCCTTATTCATAAACATACTTCAAACCTGTTCCAGCTAAAATATGTTTTGTCCTTATCTGTCACTTTGACAATTGCCGTTGTTAGATGCAGACAAAACATAATTTAGCTGGAACAGGTTTGAAGTAAGTTTATGAATAAGGGGGTTAGTCTCTAAATATGATCAGGCATGCACTGTTGAAATCTGTCGCGTTACTCAAAACCACTGTGTTAACCGTGTACAAGCTGTACCTACTTACTATTAATGTTATTACCAGTAGTCGGAATTGTTGATCTCTGGACTGTTGTGATACTATAAGTATTTCCTGTTATCGTTTGATGTTACTTTTTTAATATTCGTTGATGACTTTGTAAGTCTGAATTTCGATGAATATAAAAACAATAAATAATTTATATTATTTACTTAGACTTAAAAAATACTTGACTGAACTGGTGTTTGATAATATATTAATATTCTCTCTTTTTTTGCCATATTAAGTTGTAGTTTATTATCTACTTTATGAAAGATCTACTAATACTTAGACAAACAGCGTAATAAACATAAGTCAGATTTTCACCCACAATATGTTTAATTACGGCACGGGAAGTAATTAGGGTATAACAATTAAGTTGTTACCAAATGTGGTATTTTTATGTCTAATTTAGATTATGTAGGTAGTTAGCAACTTCGACTGAAAAGTAATTTAAGTGTACATTATCACCATATCATAAAGTAGCATTGATATTAAAAAACACATACTGTTTAGGGCTATTACTTCGTCCTTAACGTAAGACAGAAAGAGACATACAGTCTTAACACAGTAATTGCTTTGATTGCTTTAAGATATGGTGGGACACGCCGAGTGCTCATTATTATAAGGTATAAAGTGTTGATTATGAATCATAACCAATATCAGTATTCACAACATAATTGTTGATATTTTTTTGTCATCATGGGAGAAGCTTGCAATGCAGCTCTTTTTTTCAATATCCGTTATATAGAAATTAGTTATTAAGTTTAATTAATACAATTATTATTATGTACAATTTCACCATCTCAAAAAACAGTTGATATTGAAACAAATAAGGTTTAAGGCTATTTTTTTCTTTTCTATGGTAATAATAAGAGACAAAGACTGCTTTAAGAGTTGTTGTGATAATCAGAGTGATCATTGTTTAAGGTATTAAGTGTTCATTGTGATACTTGTTGATTAATATTTTAATGTGTAATGTGTAATTTTATGCTAGCGTGAAATCTCCCCCTTGCTAGCGTGAGATCCTCCCCCCTTTAATCACTACAGAAGATTTTAAATAAAAAACTACGATTAAAAATATTTTTTTATTTATGTTCATTGCCATTCTTAACTAGGTACATAAATACAATCAGTAAGGAATATTAGAAACTGACCTTTAGTAACCACACCATAAAATGTATCTAATTCTAGTTCTCATAAACTAGCCATACTTTACCTACATTTACCTGTGGCTCTTTATTGTGACACACGCACGTTGACACCAAGTATTATTAGTCAATTGTCCAAATTTTAGTTACAAGGCAATGTGTGGAGCAAAGGCGTAAAATACATCACTGACTTGTAATTTACAGAGAATAATTTGCATTTAACTTGATTTAAATTATACATACGACCTGATTTACTAATGTTATCCTCGTAACATTTAAATATGTTTAATACTGATGATTTGATTGGAGTTTCGAATACGTCATCCGTATTTAAAATTTGCTGTCCGTATAATTGTATTTTATCTGGACTACTATAGTCTTCAATTATATTTTCAATTTCAACAATGTGGTTTTCACTACTCAAGAACCATTTGTCATTTTTCTGTGTCGATAATACAAAATCCTTTAGATGCACACTTTTTAAACCATTTCGACCGCTAACTTTAACGTGTGGATATATAACGTTATTACCATTATTTAAGTTAAGAAATTCAAAATCTTGTCTTTCACTTAAGCGCCTAGCGACCTGCACAAGCGGTCTTCGACCATGTCTTATCAATTTTTTTATTGTAAATAATTTGTTTTCGAACGGATATGCGTTGTAGTCTTGTAATTTACCAAACTTCTTTACTTCGTGTACAATATGGCACAAATTGTGAATATTGCTGGTAATATAGTCTTTGCCGTAGAATGAGTGAAATTTTTTAATAAACGCAAGTAGCAGTTGGTCAGCAACCTCTAAAATATGAAAATATAATTCACTGGAGCATATAGTAACTACACAGAAAAAAATAAGGAAATGATGATAAGCTTCATCACTTAATACATGTTTTAATATGATGAAGCTAAGGTAATACAAAAAAGTGCGATATTCAGACCCTTTCCAGTGAGAAAGTACATCTAGTGACCTTATGGCTCGGTGTATTTCCTTAGGCTTATGACAGCTCCTTAAAAAATCCGAAACTATCTCAATATCTCTTGCTCTCCACTTGGTAGTATATTTGCCAAATTTACCGTCTCGCCATCCCATTAGCAAGCGTTTCATAACTCCTAAATCAATGAGGTGGAGTGAGTCTGAAACTGGAAAGTCCTCTACCATATCAATATCAAGTTTCAATAGTGGCGAGTCTTTCTTGTGATGTTCACCATACTTCTTGTCACGAAAATCCTTATCGTTCCTGGGTGGACATGAGACTTTCGGAAAAATGACGGTGTGTGAGTTATGGGAATACTCTCCGACAGTAGTACATTTTGTACACCCATGTTTGCCATTGAAGTTTGTAACTCCTGGAAATATTATTGAAAACAAGGTAATTACTTTAATTGATTATTAACTACCTCTAGTTACAAACCGATTTAAATAAGTTATCTAGATTCGAGTCTTATGTAGTACAGTAGTCTTGAATAATTTTATTGTGTGATGTGATGTGATTTAAAATCATGCCTGAAATTTTAATTTAAAAAATATGCAGGAGAGCGGATAAATAACTTGAAATAGGTTTAGGACCGAATCAAAGAATTACTTTTAAATACTATAAACACCGTAATGAGATATGCCAAAATGTTTGACCTGGGTTTAGGGTACATTAAACTTACCTTTGATCATTGCACGAGCTGGAGAGTCGCAAACAAATGCCTTTAATTTAAGTTTATAAACTTTTTCTTCGCCATTATTTATTATTTTCAAATTATTTTGTAGTTCTAGCATTTCAGCTACAAAAGGTCCTAAAAAACTGTCTAAGTCGGAAGGTTTTACATGACCTTCATATATTCCAATTATTAATGGAGGTACATCAATTTCCACAATTTTACATAGTATAGGCCAAAATTGGTGATTGGAGCTTTTATAGACTGGCAATCCATCAATGTTTATAAGTACAGATATTGTATCATACATAATATTCACACGTCCCAAAATTTCTTTCAAAGATGCCGTTAGTCCTTTGTGCCAGTAATTACCAGAGCCCACAGGAATTAAAGCTATTTCCTTAGTATCGGTTTTCATAATAGTTCTTGGGTCTTTAGGAAGAATATGTGGTATTTTTTTATTTAAAATAGTAGCCAATTCTCGTATTGCATTATGAGGAATATTAAATTTAATGGCCCACTCCTTGATATCACAGTTCAAATCACAGTCATCATAAACAATATATTTTTCAGAACTGTCACTTTTTTCTGAATTCGAACTAACTTCATTGAAATCGCTATCTGAATTTGAATTATCAGACTCATTTTCTGATTCATTGTCCTTATTATAATTTTCCACGTCTGCTAGGCTCGTACTTGGCTCAGGTTCTTTCTGAAAATTTCGTTCCGTCTCATTGTTACTTGTAGAACTTGAAGCTACGGAATAGAGGTGTGCGCCGATCGGCGTGGCGTACGCCGCCGGTCATTTTTGCCACGCCGACGCCGCCGATCATTCCATCGGCGCAAAACCGGCGTGAAATTAGTACTTCATTTTCTTTATGTTCTGTCAGTTCTGTGTTATTTCAATTAACCCTATACATTAAATACAGCTCACGCGCCTTTAATTTCAATTTACTGTGAGTCTATACAGTAATAAAAGTAAGCCTACGCAGTTACGCACCATAGCATAATCGAAAATCGGGAAGTGAACAGCGCCCGCAATAGTCAAACGGCAAATAGGTCTGTGGGATAACCAATAATAAGCTCTTGGTCAATGGCGCAAGTGCTCTAGTGCACGTAATAATTTGTGGTCTACTTCACGGTGCGCGGTGCGGGGGGCGGGACGGGTAGAGCAAGGCACGACGGCTTTGCGCAGCGCAACGCGGGGAGTCAGTCAGCCATTTTGTGTCAGACGAGACGGAACGCACGTTCAATGATACGAAATTACAATGTCGGACTATTTTGATAAAAAAGCAGTTGAAAGACACGAAATTAAGCAGTTTTCGGTGAAAACTTTGCATTCGTCGTCAAAAAGCAGTTTTTGTTGGAAGTATTTTGGCACGTTGCTACTTGAAAAGGATGGCAAGAAACGATCGGTGCTCACAGACAACGTATTCTGTTTAAAATGTATCGAGACGTGTAAATCGAACAAAGATGATGACTTAATGGGATGGTAAGTGCACTTTTATATTTTTTGGGGTGTGAACTGTGGATTTGTGACTGCACGTACTAAGATTATTTGTATTAATATAATCAATAAGTATAATATACTAATAATACTTATACCTAAAGAATGCGTGTGGTTGAAATAAATTCATTTCAGTTTTTACAATACAAAAACAAGGTTTACTAATTTGAATATTTATCTAAGCACAGTATATAAACGACGATGTTGTAGGCATGACGATTTTACGGTTTTTTACAATGTTATCTTATTTTCTACTTTGAATAATCTTATAGTGTGTTTAGATAATTATTTTTTGGTGGTTATTTGTCTTGTGTTTTGTTATGGTCGTTTTTGTTCTTCACTATAAGTTTAACAATGTGTGTTGTCATGGGCATACGTGGGCTAACAGGAGACAAACAATAAGTAATACAAGTTTATTATTATTTTAAATACAGGTTTATTGTTACGAACACAATCTGTACATTTTTTTTGGCCTCGACACAAACATTGTGTCGAGGCCAAAAAAAATGTACAGATATTTTAGGTGTTGACTGTATACTGTATTATAATACTAATTAAGCTTTCATACCCCGAGTAAGCTCACGTACGATTATGACTGGTAACTGCTTAGGTGGTATGCGGCACTGCATGCGCGTAAATTGAATGGTTTTGCTTTCAGCTGTAAAATAAGAACCTATGGCACCAAAGTAAGCACTGGCAATCTTATACGACATTTAAAGGATGATCATCAGATCCAAGAACCTGAAAAAAGTCGTGCTGCTGAAGCCCAAAGAATAACCACATTTTTTGATACACGACGCACTTCGAACGCTGATAATTTGTCTAAAGAAGCAAGCAGAAATCGAAAATGGCTTCTGGCTCGTGATCTCGCTTTGTGGATATGCAGATCCTTATTACCCTTTGACTCAGTGTCCGACGAGGCGATGATAGATTTTTTCCTTAAGTACAAGGTCATAGTTAAGAAAGAAGATCTTCCGTCACGTACTACCATTTCGAGAACTGCACTAGACGATGTGTATTGTAGTATGAAAGCACACATCAAAGCGCTTATACAAAATACAAGCCCGAGGTCAATAGCCTTAACAACCGATTTGTGGAGCGATTCATATAAAAGAAATAATTATTTGACATTGACCTTACATTTTTTTAATGAGACTCTCAACCTGGAAAATTTTACACTAGCAACTCAACTAATCGAAGGAAAAAAAACTGCAGAAAAAATCAAAGAACATGTACAAGAACTATTGATAGAATATGGATTGCAAGATAAACAAGTACTCATGGTAACTGACTCTGGTTCAAACGTTAAAAAAGCTGTAAATCTATTAAATATGGGGTCTCATTTATGTCTTGGTCACGGACTACATAATATGGTTGTAAAAGATGGAATTAAAAACACTCCTGAAGTCGACAACATTGTCAAGAAATGTAAAAAGATAGTGCAATGTCTTCGATTCAGATTACCGGAACTTGAAAAAGAGGCTGACGAAGAACAACGGCGATTGTTAATGGAAGTGGAAGAAGCTGCTGAAGTTGTTGAGTATGACGAACTTAATCCGATAGATGAGCCTGAGTCTGAAGAGGTAGTGACTAGAGAACAGCATGTTCCATCTCTTAAAACTGCGACACCGACGCGATGGCATAGCGTTGTAATTATGCTAGAGAGTATATATAATCATGCAAACAGGAACCCCATTCATAAGCTGCTCGGAAAACTGAACAAATCCGAACTAAAAATACAAGATTATGAATGGAAACTGATTGGTGATTTAATCAAACTTTTAAACAAATTTAAGGATGCTGTGAACATCATGAGCGCGTCAAACTCGACAACAATTAATCTGGCACTTGTATTTAGGTGTGAAATAGAAGACACTTTGAGTCAGATTAACGATGATGAGTGCCTTTTAATGATAAGCATGAAGAGAAATATGATAAGGATGCTGGATCATCGATTCCCGATAGACAAAGTGCTTATCGCAGCAGCGATTCTGGATTGTCGGTTTCAAGGACTTCATACTGTGGACGAATACCTTGAAAAGAACGGGGAAACCAGGGTGACGTTTCTGTCATCTTACATAAGAGAACAGGTTAAAGAAATTGATCTCCCAAAACACCAACACCTGCAGAATAACAGCGGATATGAATCCACTTTACATAATGCTGCAATTGCTGGACCAAGTTCATCATCAATGATGCTATTGGCCATATCTCGGAAGCATACCGCTGCCGCTGCCGCTACTAATCACGATGACACAATCGTTAACGAGTGTTGGAAATACCTCGGAGGATGTGATCCAAGCGATTTGGCGGATGGTGACTTGCTACGCTATTGGCGGGAAAAGAAGAACAGCTATCCTTGGCTTTACGCTCTTGTGAGAGCCATAATGTCAATTCCCGCCACAAGTACTCCTAGCGAGCGAGTTTTTTCCGTCGCTGGACTCGTAGTTACGGCTAAAAGATGCAGATTGCGTACAACTAATGTTGATAAAATAATTTTTGTACATGACAATTATAATGTATGTAAGCAAAGCGTTAACATGTAAACTGTTTATTATTATGTTAACGCTTGCTTACATAACGGTTTATAATCGCGGCATATGTGAATGTTGATTTAAAAATATATGTGCCGTGAAGACGTTGATTAGTTGTAAGATTTTAATTACAGTGAAAGACAGATGTTTTTTATGTTTTTTTAAAGTTTCTTGTTTCTTTAGTCAATAAAGCCGTTAATAAGCCGTTGTTTTTCTTCATTTTTACTTGTTTTTATATACTACGCCGATCACGCCGATTACGCCGACGCCGCCGGTCATTTTTGGACCGGACGCCGACGCCGACGATTTTGCCGTCGGCGCACACCTCTACTACGGAACCACCCAACATATCAAAAGAGTTCGCACTTGACCCAATCATCGACGGTAAGTTGGCATTGGAGAATCGAAAAGATTGTTTCATCTCACGAAGCTTTTTAATCTTTTTAACTTTTCTGCGATAAGCACCACTTCTCTTCAGCTTTTTCCATTGATTTATTTTATCCATTTTTCTCTTTACGTACACTAAACGCGTTTTATATACTAAAATGGACGATACGTGGTGTAAATGTCTTTCAGACCTCTTTTACGCCACTCTTAGCTGAGTAAAAAGGGTATAAGAACAATTGAATACACTTAAATTGCAATAAAGGTATTCCAATCATGTTTATAGGATTAGTGTTATAAGTGTGCAGTTAAAGCAACACGACGCCATTTAGTTAATAGATTACTTTTACAGCACATTTATGGACACAAATCAAGAATGTCGGATAGTGGTGGTATAAGAGCGTCCATCATTGCAAATTAGCAATTTCATTACTGTTATACTACTTTTATACAACACCATGCTGAGATAAAGCAATTTTATAATTTTTATTCAGCGTTATTTATAATATCGTGTAAAGGTGCTATTAGTAAAGTGCTAAAAACGTTTATTCGACCTCTTTATAGCACTATTTAGTGCAAATTACTAATCAGTCGTAATAATCGCTACTATACCACTATTGAGTCATTTGGAAACGTTCATTCGGCTTTTACTCGATTTCAAGCTGAGTTAACGATTCCTTATACGACTTTTTTGCTCATTGGGTTACCAATCTTCCCATAGTAGAGATAGACCTAAAATCTAGTCCTTTATTAAATCACAGTAAAAATTGTCATACACCTCATATCATATCCACAGCGCAGGTTCGTCATAGTTTCTAAAGTCAAAATTAGTATCCACAACATGCTTCGTCAAAAAACCTAAAATTATGAAATTTGGCAAGAAGAAAAGTCTTACAGCACCAGTAAAGGAAAAAGTCCGAAAATGGTCGATCACAAAAAATCATTGCGATTTCAAACTTATTTGCAGTTGATACTAATCGCGACAAATGTTTTTCACTGGTCCGGTTCAAAATCCTATTTTTCCGTTCATTACACAATGTGACTGTTAAAATTGTGTGATGTACGGAACCTTGAGGGCGCGAATTCGCCTCGGACTTGGCCGGTTTTTTGTCAGTATTTTAATTATGTAGACATTTATACCAGCAGCGGACGATGTAACCATAATGTTAAATGATAATCGTTTTAATATATTTACTTTAATTTGATTTTTTTTTCTCCCGACTAAAGTCCCATAATCCCGAAAAATTGTTTGTTTCTCCCGATAATAGGGTAATTCGATCTGGCAACCCTAGCTATGACCGCTGCGCGCCGCGAGTTAGTTTTGCCACTGGAATAGAGTTGTAGTACTTACTTAATGTTATGCTGCGCTTTTATTCAATGGTACCTACTTTTAAATTGGTTTAGTATGAAAAACTCCAAGTTGTTAATGAAAGGTATGGTAGGTACCTTCTATATTATTAACTAAACATGAATAGGTACACGTGTTCCGACCTCCAAGCAAGTAGGTATCTCCAGGGTTGAAACACGCGTTCGCCCAAGGACAGAAACCACGCAACGCGACCAGTTCCAAAACACACCCCAAGAGAGCCCACGCACACCGCACCCAGCCCACACAATTCAGTCCGTCTCCCTGCCGCCCCTCAAATTGCGGCGGAGGGCAACAATTACATTGTACCTAGGGCCCCTTGGAAGCAAGCATCAATCACAATATGAATCCATGACAAGGACCAACCACAACTGCGTCCCCTCTACCATACTCATCGAAAGCTCAACAAGACCATTCCGCTCAATCTTGGTATCATTATTTTATGACATTTATGACAAGTATATAGCCAGTAGGTATGTCTATGGTTCCGAGTTCCGACATGTTTATGATTTAACCAGGAATTGGAAACCCGTATTTGCTCCATACACTACAGTTAATTTCGTTCTTGTTTTCCGCTCTTAAATTATATTTCCTATTTCATATTCAACCGGACAATCTGATACACCAAGGCAATAACTAATACATATTCAGATATAATCTAAAACTAAGGCCATAAAATAAATAAATATATAGGTATGACGCGTTATTTTGGTCTTTTCTTTGCAGAAACCGGCCAAGATCCCTGGATTTACCACTGATTTACTCATAGTTGTTAACAACCCACAGTTACAAATTGAACCCTCACGTACTACCGATAGTTAAATAACGTTTAAAACTAAGTTTAACTGGCCTCTAGTTGTTTACTGCACACTCGTTAGTAGTCGCTAACTATTTTGCATTAGGCAAATTATTAAATTATGTTTTTATCTGTAAGTGATTTATATGTATGTGAATCTTTTGAGAAAATAATTATCTTAAACAATTAAACCATTTTATTGTAGTGACGTAGTACTGTTTATTAAAACAATTTGTAATTTAACGAGTGATTAACATGACATGATTTCTTTTCCAACTTCTCAGTTTAACCTGTTATTTAAATCAAATAAATATCATCAAATTTCAAGATAATAATATAAATACCATAATAAAAATTAAACGACCACAACAAGTCTCCGTGAGCTGTGAACATCGCAGAGTTCAATTTCGCATACCGCCGCTGTCTCGATTTACAAAGGTACGCCCAGTGTTGCCAATTTAGCATTTTATATGCTAGATCTAGCATACTATCATCTCAATCAGCATTTTATTTTAGCATTTAGCATATAGCATATTTTTTTAGCATATTTACACGAAGCAAGAAAGCAGAATACAACGATATTATTTCGTAAGAAAATTAATTTCTGTTATTAAAAATTGTACATCTGTTTTCGAACGGTTATTATTTTTTACATACTTAGGGACCTTGACACATGGTCGCCACCAAGACTCTCAAAAAAATGCCCAGTCACTACATAAACCATATACTTTTTCTGAAAATTTGGCCGATTTGATCAGGTCTGGCATATTTTTTTTGTTATAGTATGGTGGACAATCAACCAAATCCGAGATTATAGGCTCAAGGGCACATATAAAATGAAGTTGGCATATTATTAGCATTTTTTCATCCTCACTCTAGCATATTCAGGACCATTCGAGTTGGCAATACTGGGTACGCCGCACCGCTTTGTCGGCGCCGGCGCGCGGCTCGCGGCACTCGCTCGAGCAGCGCGTGCGTACTCGTATATACCTACAGAGCGGCTTTTGTCGTGATTTTATTCCGTAGGTAGTTAACTACGATTACGTTTTTCTAACATTTTAATCGCAATTACGCTATTCTCACTTGTATTGTTTCACCTCTAATATTTGTAACTCTTTCGTAAACTACTTACGTACCTACGCGAATCGTGGTTTTAGTTCCATACTTGACACACTACACTGTTGACTTGACTACACTGTTGATTCCACAATAACGCGTAAATAAGACATCGTATCCTGATTTAGTCACTTTTGTATGAATGATGTTACTGACGTGTGATTTGAAAACAAGGTATTATACCTCTATTCCTCCCTGTGTTAAAATATGCTCACCGATTCAGCTCGTCGCCAAAATGTAGTATTCGTCTTCCACACATTAAATTCAGTACCACAGTAATAATATCGGCTCCTTGCTTCGCCACACAACAGCACGTCACTCCCTACCAGGGACCGGAACCGGTAACCATTAAAGGGGTATTAGATTGGGTATTTGATAGAGTTGTTTTTAAAAACCCTATCAATTCGGTAAGCGTATCGTTTGACTTACCCGAACGAAAGGCTAACCATGTCAATACAGTTAATTCGGGTAAGTGGTTACAACCCAGCATATGGTTTCCCTATCAGATAGGGTTTTTCAAATGCGATTAAGCTATTTTAAACTCTGTGACCAATACATTTGAATTATTTATTATTCGAGGACCCTACGAGCTAAGCGCTGCCGGGCGGCACGAGCGAGCCTACAGACAAACCAGAATCTATTTGCGTATGTTTTCGTACTTACGCCTTTGATCTAGACGCTATTATTGCTTGTTAGTGCGCTAAAAGATCGTTGTGTGGTGCCGGTGTTTTTGTTCTTGCCATTCGAGCGTGACGGCTCGTGTCGGTTGAATCTTAGACCCAGGCTTATAGGAACCAAAATCAAATGCATATTGTGAAGTGTTAAAATATATAATTTTGTGTTATTCTAGTTATAGGTAGTACTTTGTTTCAATGGCTCCAGCAAAATGTGACGCCGTTCACCGATACTTCTAGTATAATGAAACGATCAATATCAGTCATTGTTGGACACTCAAGAATAAAATGATTATTTGAAAAAAATATCGTAAGAATAAACTTATGTTGATTGTATTCCCGTTAAAATGATTCAAAATAATTTCGTCGGGACTAATATATGCGAGAAAATGTAATAAAAATAATTGATTCTTAACAGAATCATTTAATCATGCTTTTTATTTTAAATAATGTTCCGCGTATAAGAATGTATCTGGGTTTTTCGGTGTAAGAAAACATCGTGTGGAAACTGGACCTAATCCCAATAAGTTCAGGCACTTTTTGCGCGCGCGGCGGCGACGCACTATGGCCCAAACGCCCGATCTAGCTGTACAAAATTATTTTACACTCATAGACTAAAATTTACTATTTTTATTATTTTGCTATAATTCATGTGAAAAAAGGGTAACCAGTGTAAGTTGACCTTTGTATAAGAATAATTACTAGGGCAGAAGAGGTCAGCTAAACTTGGTTGTGTAATTTTAAGAGAAATGAAGCATTATTACAAATGGCACCTAAAAAAATTAATAATTAACTTAAACTATATTTAAGTATTTTAATTCTGCTATTCTTATATTTTAGGTGCCATTTGCAATAATGCTTCATTTCTCTTAAAATTAAAAACCATGTTTAGCTGACCTCTTCTGCCCTGGTCATTATTCTTATACAAAGGTCAACTTACACTGGTTGATTTTTTTTCACATTAATTATACCAAAATAATAATAAAAATAGTCAATTTTAGTCTATGAGTGTAAAATAATATTGTCCAGCTAGATCGGGCGTTTCGGCCATAGTGCGCCGCTGCCGAGCGCGCAAAAAGTGTCTGATGGTCATAGATTATTAAACAAGTTTATTCCTTGTCAAATGATCTGTAAATTTGGAAATTTGTAGTTCAACTCCTCCTTAATGCATAGAAACCGAAATTAAAACGTTTTTCGAAAATTAAAATACCCTCCCAATCGATTTAAAAAAAAACCGGCCAAGAGCGTGTCGGGCCACGCTCAGTGTAGGGTTCCGTAGTTTTCCGTCCGTCACAGTAAGTGTCCCCACTTAAGAGTTAATAACACCGCCATGTAGGATATGATATGAGAGTTCCACGTACAGCGACATCTATCGGCAAATTAAGTAAACTATTGCGCGCGAGCTTAAAGTATGGAAGATGATTTTTATGGAATAATTCTTTATTGCGTGAACCGATTTTCACCGTTTTTACTTTATTTGAAAGCACGTCATTTCATTGTAATTTTGTAGAAATTACAGGTACAATAAACTCCTGCTTATACGGTTAAATTACAAACTTAGTTCAGAAATTATTTTGTAATTTTTTTTTCAAAAACTATTCATCCTATCAAATTCAAAATAATTTTTGTAGAAAGTTTTTATAAAGTTCTACTTTTGAGATTTTTTTCATATTTTTAAAACTTATGGTTCAAAAGTTAGAGGGGGGGGGGGGGGGACGCATAGTTTTTTACTTCTGGAGCGATTATTTCCGAAAATATTTACATTATCGAAAAATGATTTAAGTAAACCCCTATTCATTTTTAAATACCTATCCAACAATATATCACACGTTAGGGTTGAAATGAAAAAAAAAAATCACTCCCCACTTTACGTATAGGGGAGGTACCCTAATAAAATAAAAAAATCCACTTTTTATTTTACCACTTTGTCGGCGTGATTGATATACATATTAGTACCAAATTTCAGCTTTCTAGTGCTAACGGTCACTGAGATTATCCGCGGACGGACGGACGGACGGACGGGCAGACATGGCGAAACTATAAGGGTTCCTAGTTGACTACGGAACCCTAAAAAGGTCACTTTTTGCAAAAGTCGACGGTTTGCAAAAAGTTTACAACATTTTAATTTGAACAATTAACTGTAGTTAGAGGCCCACAAAACTGACATCATATTCAAATTTCAGCTCTCCAGCACTTCCGGAACGCGAGTTATTGAATTTACAATATTTGCAAAAAAAATGTGTTTTTTTGCGAATTGCGGACGATCCTCTGGACCGATTTTGCTCTACCGGGGCTCATTCTCTTTGTTTTATAATTGCGCACATTTGTTATATTTAACTATTTTTTTGTCCGACCCGTAGTTTTTCCTCTAGAAGCGAAAAACTGGTTTTTACCATTTTTTTGGCACCTTAGCGCCCAATATTCACTTATAAATTTTATTGATATCAATTCCTGCCACTTTGACCTATACAAACAATTTTTTTCCCGTCCAATAGGAATTGACTGTACTTTTTATGATTTTTCCGCTAATTCTATCCGAGTTTTGCTATAATTATTTGAATTGCGTGTTTTCTATAATTAAATAAATGAAATCAAATAAAATAGGAGTTGATAATAGTTTAGAAATGCCCCGAAATGTTTTGATGACTTGGCAGAAAATTTCTAAATTCACATGTTGAAAATTCAAAAAAATATATTAAAAAATTAATTGGTTGGAACCATATTTGTTTTCATTGTAATATTTTTGTCACAACTTGAAATTGTTTTACGATTACCGATAAATAATTTCCTCGCAAATGAAGTGAAAATTAGAGTGTAACCCTCGTCCATAAAACCCATTTTACACTCGACTTTTAAACGCCTCGCGTAAAATCGTACGTTTTATGCACTTGTTGTACAATCTACTATTATAATATAATAAAAATAAAATAAAATAAAAATGAAATAAAAATGAAATAAAAATGAAAATAAAACGAAAACGAAACGAAACGAAAACGAAACGAAAACGAATCGAAAACGAAACGAAAACGAAACGAAAACGAAACGAAAACGAAACGAAAACGAAACGAAAACGAAACGACAACGAAACGAAACGAAAACGAAACGAAAACGAAACGAAAACGAAACGAAAACGAAACGAAAACGAAACGAAAACGAAACGAAAACGAAACGAAAACGAAACGAAAACGAAACGAAAACGAAACGAAAATAAAACGAAAAAAAATTAAAAAAAAATTAAAAAAAATTAAAAAAAAAAATGAATACACTGAATTTTTTTAAATATAAAATGAAAAAAAAAAAATTATATATATATACACGGTGAATCTGAGTATCCCGACAGATTTTAACCATACACCCCGAATAATTAACCGAAAATAAGTACCATGACTATTTTTCAGTAAAAAGTATATAACCATCCGCCATCTTGGATTATAAAACAGAAATAATTTTCGAAATTACATCCCCTAATTATAAATATTAATTATTTGAAACGGGCTATTTACCTCGCACCCGAAATATCGGGTGCCCAATAACGCTAATATACATAATTCATGGTAAATACCCCGTTTCAAATAATAATTATAATGTGAATGACCATGTGAGCTTAAAAAATCGTATATCCCATAATTAGCTGAAAACGACTACCAACCCCTACGCCAATTCATAGGACTAGGTTGCCAAGCGGACCACAGGCTCAACTGAGCCGTGGCAAAAGCCGGGACAAACTCTAGGAGGATGAATATTGGTTTGTGTCAAATCGATTTGAATATGAATAAAAATTGTGTTTTTATTCTTATTCAAAGTAATTATTGCCCATCTCATCAGTACGTGCGAACTATGCAAAAATAAACTGAAGGTAAGACACATTTCTTTAACAGAAATTCTTTAATTTAAAGTTGTGTACGTGAGCAGAGGACTGGACTGTGAGTGTGACTTTAGCAGAATGAATAAACGACAGCAAATCTTATATTTACTCAATTTGTTCCGCCGCCACCTCTCCTGTTCCATTTCAAATGAGAAAGATAGAACCGCCTGCCTGCGTGGAAAAGAGACAGGAAAAGGGTAGCCCTATGATAGGGTAAGCGGTAAATATTAAAACTATCTTTACCCCATTCGACTCGGAAACCACATTGAAAAGGGTTAAGCCTATTCAAAATGATTTCCATATCGATAGGGTAACCCAATGATAGGGTAACCCTATCATTAGGGTAAGACTTTAATAGGGTTACCCTATCGAAACGATTAATCAAATGAAGGGGTTTTCCGGTCCCTGCTCCCTACCGCATCTAAACTCTAAAACCTAATTAGATTCCAACATACGTCAAAAAAGTGTTGCCATTAAAATGACATATTAGTGGATCGGTAAATTTTCACTTCTGTAAATGTTATAGGTAGCTGTTTATTTTATTTATAATATTAAAGGCAACATTTAATTTTCCTTCTCAAATAAACAATCTTATTTAAATACTCGTCGCAAAAAAAGATATTTAGTTAAATTGTTTTATAGGAGAAAAGTTTAAATTACAATGGCAATAACTCAGGGTTTAATAACATTTGGTACCAATTATTATTCTCATTATGTGCGATTACATTTTTAGGAAAAAAAATCAATCATATTTTTACGTACGTCTTCAAAACTTGACAACTGATCATGTGTAGCCTTTATGGTGGACATGGTGGTTCTGTGGCGGCCATAACATCTATTGTCACTTCATTCGACATCTGACGTTTGGATAGCTCGAATGTTTTCTGTATTCTGTGTTCGCCCCGTGGTGATTTCCATTGTTAAGTTTTTGTTTTCCGTTAAGTTTTTGTTGTTTCATTTCGTTATTGTTTCAAGTTTGTGTTTTGCTCGTGGGTTTTGCTTTATCGCAAGTAAAATGGAGCCTGTACCAGGTTCCTCTCACAGCAAAGAGAATGATCCTATATCTCCACCAAAAAAGCGTCCTAAAAGTCATATGAGTGTCTCGGAGAAATTCATGGTCGTGAACTGTTACAAACATACCCACAGTACATGGCCCACGGGAAAACATTGGTCACGTGTGGACTGTGCAATGAAAGTGGCTCAAATATTGGGAATATCTGATAGAACTGTCAGGCAGATTATGAAAGACCACAAAACGGATGAAAACTTTAGTCCTCCCAATAAACCTGGCCCCAAATTAACCATTATTGAAAAACTTGATGAGTTTACCTTCGCTGCAATTAGACGTGTAGTTCATCAATTTTTTCATCGGAATGAGCCACCAACCATTCAGAAGGTGAGTAATTTATTATATATATATATATAACTGATATTACTTGATTTCAGTATTTTCTTGAATAAACCATGCTAATATAACATTTCTTTGTCTGCAGGTTTTAAAAGTTGTGAATGATGATGCCGACTTGCCAAATTTGTCAGCAAATACAATGCGACAGGTACTCAAGCATCTGAATTTCAAGTATGCCAGCCGGAAACGCCAAAGCTGCCTCATTGACCGAGCAGATATAATTTTATGGAGAAAGCGTTACTTGGTCAAAATAAAACAATATCGCAGAGAAGGACGAACATTATATTATCAAGATGAAACCTGGCTTAATGAAGGTAATTTTTTTGGATACTAGCCATTGATTTGTACTTACTATATTGAACTGAATGCCCAATCAGAAAAAATGGCATGTGACATGTTTATAAGAATTTAATTAAACCTATCATAAATTAATCATCTTAAAATCAATTTTATATGATATGAATGTGGTGTTAATTTTGAAAAATGATTAGTGATTATGATTATAAACTTACCAACCTGTCATTACAGGTCACATGAAGAACAAGGTTTGGCAAGATCCCCAGGTTTTGTCATCTCGGCAAGCTTTTTTAGAGGGGCTTACAACTGGACTAAAAGGTCCCTCAGGAAAAGGAAGACGATTAATTATTAGTCATATTGGCAGCGAGGAAGGTTTTGTGGAGGGAGGGCTATTACTGTTTGAGTCAAAAAAAAATAGTGACGACTATCACAACGAAATGAATGCGAAACATTTTGAAGAGTGGCTGGCTAGTATTTTGCCAAGGTTGAAACCGAACTCTGTGCTTGTTATAGACAATGCACCATACCACTCTAGAAAATTAGAAAGTGGACCCATAAAAAGATGGAACAAGGGCCAAATAATTGAGTGGTTGCAAGGAAGAGGCATTGAATGCGATGCTAGTATGTTAAGGACAGAGTTGTGGGAATTGGTAGAAAAAGCAAAACCAAAATATGATAAACTGGCAGTTGATGAACTAGCAGCCACTCACAATATTACAGTTTTAAGACTCCCTCCCTACCACTGCGAATTAAACCCAATCGAGTTGGTGTGGGCTCAAATAAAAGGGCATGTGGCCTCAAATAATAAAACTTATAAAATGGCTGAAGTAAAGTCGTTATTTGAAGAAGGTCTGCAGAAGGTGACAGCGGAACGTTGGAAGTATTGCATAGACCACGTTATAAAAATTGAAGACAGAATGTTCAACTTAGACAACTTAATTGACGATGTGGTTGAACCTTTTATTATAAATACTGAGGAGGATGATCTAAGCTGTTCAGAAATTGAAGAATAAATATTGTTATTAAAATGGTTGTCTTTTTATTTATTAATAATACAGATCCCGCCGTCGTTTGCCCGTCCGTTGTGGCCTAGTGGTTCGGACGTTGGATTCGCAATCCAGAGGTCTCTGGTTGAAATCCTGGCTCATACCAAAGATTTTTTTTGGGCTTTATGTACGAAGTGTCATTTGATATTCTCAACTAGCTTTTCGGTGAAGGAAAACATCGTGAAGAAACCTGCATAGGTACATCTGAGAAAAAAATTAAAGGTGTATGTAAAGCTGAAGTCCCTAACCCGCATTAATATTATTTATTATTGCAGGTCCCCAGTCAGTTTAAAAAAAAATCTTACTAATATAATAAATGTGTAAGCTTGTATGTATAATACTCAATCACACAAAAACTTTTTAACTGGTTAGGTTAACTAATGCACCGGCTAAAGCTAGCATTTATCTTCGTCAACCTTACCAAACCAAGACCTGTTAGGCGATGAATGCACAGAAAACATTGATTAAAATCAGGATGACCTTTATCATATTGTGGAAATAACTTTATTGTTTTATTTTAACATAATTATTGTACCAAAAGGTTGGTTTTCCCTGAAACGTCACAATGATGATGACATGTGTAACTGTGACATTCCGCCATCTTTGGTAGTTTTTTTGACGTATATTGGAATCTAATTAGGTTTTTTAGTTTATCGTCTGACTGCCGGCGTCACCGGCGTGCGCGCTTAGGAGTACGTGTTCGTGCGCAGGAGACGACAGATATATGCTTCTCTTTCTCGCATATACTACAGTATTGTTTCAGGTTTTTGGAATCCGAAGCTCCAGTATCTACGGGTTAGCGGGGAAATAACTCCAATGACTTAAGGTATTGTTGCGTAAATATTTTAATTTTATTATCTCATTTAGATATACATATATTAGGATCAACACACACGACCACAGTCAGATTTGTATAGGTAAAGAGTGCTGATAACAGATCTTGATATTATGGTGATTATATGTGTCATTTTCAACTAAAAGGTACATCATTGTAGGTTGTCAATAATGCGTTACTGCCATAAAAATTCATTCATTCGTATAAAATGACCTGTTGTGTGACTTTTGCTATAAGTAAAGGAGCTTTTTGGCAATCTATCCTCAAGACTAACCCTTTTCAAAAGCGATTGCCATCTGGACTTTAAACTAGTTCAAACCCAGAGCTTAACTAGACCTTATTGTGAGAAGTTTGGTTTCCTAACGATGTTTATTTTTACTGAATTCCTAGTAACTAGCGTATTATCCGGAATACGCTGCCGCTGGTTTAATTTTAATACTGCATTTACATTCAGCCGAATTGAGCAGGCAAGTGGGCAGGGAAGTGGGAAGGACGAGTGTGTAAACATGATACTTCTCATGCCACTGCTATTGCCACTCGCGCTGCCCGGCGCTCCCCTAAATGGCGGTTTTTTGTGCGAAGTCAAAGGACCGGCAGCGCGAGCGGCAGTACGTGTTTCCAATTACATTCTCCTCCGTCGCTCAGTACTCGTCGAGCACCTGGAGGATCGCAAAAGACACAACGCGGCCGCTGTAATTATTTCAACGTCTGCCATTGCCGAGACTTGAAAGCGAAGTGAGTGGTAGGGCAGTATGTAAACACACACTCCTCTCGATCCTGCTGCAGCAGTATTTAGGGAATTAATGCCGGCAGCGCGAGGGGCAGCGACAGGGGCTGAATGTAAATGTCGGATAACGAAGCGCTTTGTTGGTTCTTTGCGACTATCAATTCCATTAGTATGATCAAATGTCTACGGCAAAAGCCGGCTTGAGCGACGCCTTTTAATGTGCCTCTTTTTGTGTACTGACTTTAATTATTAATCTCATAAAATAACACTATCGTCGTGCACACATAGTTTGGTATAAAAATCGACTAGATTTGTTAGATCGTAACTGTATGTACAATTATTCTCTACTTTTATGTTCTAGGTATACCTAAGTCGGCTTATGAACCCACTAGAATACGGTGATGTAGCAACATAAAAGGCTGGAGCCCTATCACTTCAAGAAGAATGTATATTGTACACTTACTTTCTGTAAATTACGGTATATATGTATGATTGTACCTTCCTACGCATCGTTATTATTGTCAACACCAATAAGACTTAAACTTTCACGGCTTTTACGTATTATGATTACTAACTAAAACGGAACTAAATTGCGTATATTAACTTAATAGTTACCTCCGATGTTTCGAGATCAATTATTGTTTCTGTGGTACCGGAAAAAATACCATAAATAGGTATATCAGATTTGCGTAATTAAATTTTTGTCGCCACAGTTAGGTAACATACTTGTAAAATAAAATTTCCCTGTACCTAGATTTATGTCAATTTTTAATTGTGACTGAAGGTACATTTCCACCAAGTATTGTGGGATACGTCACGTCAAATAATAAATAGAAGAAAAAAAATTCCTCGTAATAATTTTCTTTCTGTCTGTATGTCTGCTTACTAGTTAAGTGATATATTGTTAGTATAAGAAAGCTCAAATGACCCCGCAGCAAACATAGGGAAAAAGTGGTTTCAGTCAAATCTCACGAAATTTTAGTACAATGTAGATTCGAGTCTCTTGATTATTTTTTTATAAGGGCACAACTCACTCAAAAGTATACTTTCAGAAATAATCAATAAGTATTGTTTCATACAAAGCATATGTAACATACCAATTTTTCGTAAAATCTTTCTCTTTGCTTTTGCATAATATAAATAACTAACAAAATGCGATTTCAACGTGACAGAAACGTTATTAAGATCATATTTAACCCCAGTAAGTACGAGTATCATTGTGGGTCATTTCAAAGTATAGATTTTAAGAAACACGTCATAGAAATATAATAATATAAACTTGATTATTTCTGACAGTGTACTTCTGAGGGAGCTGAGCCCTTATAAAAAATTAATAAGGAGACCTGAATCTACATCATACTAAAATTTCATGCGATTTGACTGAAACCACTTTTTCCCTATGTTTGCTGCGGGGTCCTTTGGTATGAGTGTATGTATTATTAATCACACCGACAAAGTTGTAAAACAAAGTGGTTTTGTTTGGGTACCTCCCGTACACATAAACTGGGGGTGAATTTATTCAGTTCAACGAGTATTGTGTGAGATCTTTCAAAAAGAATATCGTCTAAGAGAGGTTCATTTTATAACTGCTATCAGGAAATGCCTAATTTTTAGGCACCACCGCACCATGTCTGTCATTACATTAAGGTTAATATTTAAATTAGCTTTTCAAATTAATATATTTAGGTATAATATAGTATTTACGAAACTGATATACCTATTTATGGCTCTTGGCCGGTTTTTAGGTTTTTGTCAGATATTAAGTTATATGTGGGTATAACAATTGTGCATAGTATGTACCTAATGAAATATAATGATATGTACAATAAATATTGTATGCATTTGACATAAGGGGCATTTCACGTGAAGCGGACAGGGAAAAAAAAGTGACATCTTGGATTTCGCTCATATTTAGGTCAATTACAGTATTTGAGAATATAAAAAAGTAATTTCATTTTTTTTATTCTACGGCACTTAGTTTAGGAATTACGGACTACCAAAAAATTGACCCACTATGAAAAGCCATTATTTTAAATCAGTGCTGTAGGTATTAGATATAAAGTAAAAATATATTGTAGGTATGTTTTAACAAGAAAAAATGTGTATTATTTTTGTGATAAAGTCGGTGCAAAAAAAATTTTTTTTTTCTTGCTCAAAACCGGAAGTAAAGTTTTCAAAGTAAAATTTCAGTAACTTCGACCATTTTTTTTTTAATTTTTATTTCTGCAAAATAAAGATAAAACTATGTAGATATTACATAAAAAGTTTCAAAATGGAGACTTAAGTCGTTTTTAAGATAGAGTTCATTGAATAGAATATTACGCGCCTAGCATTGTACTTAGCGCATACATATAGGTTAACGGTTGGGGCCAAAACTTATTAAAAGCCACTGTATGTTTAAAATCCATAAGTACATATTGGCAATGTTTTTCAAAAGTATTATTTCATTTATTATAGGAAGTTTTCACAAACATATTATAGAGAAATAAATTATTAAATATTAATCAATAGTACAAAAAAGGAACACGACTGACAGCGCCATCTCTTGTCTATGTTAAATATTACTTAGCCACGTTAAATCCCGTTAAATGCTAGACAGAGATAGCTAAACGACGCCAAGTTCTTTCGTTCATTGATATTATTAGTTGCTCTTGGAACCGCTTTGCGATAACAGTGTATTTTTTGCTTTCGTTCATTATGGCGGCGTTTGGTGACCGATGTTTCAATCCGTTTAATTTAGAACGGCATCGAAAATGTGGCAATCTACGAAAAGTTTCGCTGAATCTAGCCGAAAAGTGGAAAATTTCATCCAAGATTTACATTTGTGCGTCGTGCAGAATACGTTTAATTAAAGAATCTCCTCCAGAAACCCAATCCGAGCTTGTACCGTTTACGTGTAGCCAGACATCCAGTGAATATTCTCAAAACACTCCTGATGAAGAATTTATTCCAGAAGACAAATATAAACACAAATTAACCCAGACAGAAGCAGCTACAGATGATCAAGAAATATTAAAACAATTAAAAGAAAAATTTAATGCCCCATCTACTTCCTCTGCTATGAAGACTATGATACTCACTATTGCCCCACAGTCTTGGAGTGAGAAAAGACTCGCAGAAGAATTCGCAACATCTAGAAGACAAGCCAGAAAAGCTAAAGAACTAGTAGAGCAACATGGCATTTTATCATCGCCGAATCCTCGTTGTGGTCAAAAAATACCAGCAGAGACTGAAGATTTGGTAAGGCGTTATTATCTAAGAGAAGACGTCAGTAGAATAATGCCCGGAAAAAAGGATTTTGTGTCCGTTAAATTAGATGACGGTAAAAGAACTCACTTACAGAAACAGTTTCTCATGAGTAATATTGACGAAACATACCGAAATTTCAAGGCTGAGTATCCGAATGTAAAAGTGGGCTTAACTAAGTTTTATACTTTAAGACCGAAGCAATGCATCCTCGCCGGAGAGTCTGGTACCCATGTCGTTTGTGTGTGCACATACCACCAAAATGTAAAGCTAATGTTGGAAGGAGGTGACATAGCTAACCTTACGGCTGGCACAGAGATGCATCTTACATCATATAAGGAATGTCTGCGGTTGATGATGTGTTCTAATCCAACTCCTGAATGTCATTTAACGTCTACAAAGTCGGCTCGAAACGAATCCTGTCCTTCTTGTCCTGGTGTTAATACAATTCGTGATCATTTGAGAACGATATTTGACGACAACCAGGTGACAAATGTTCAATTCCAAAAATGGGAAGGTACAGACAGGTTTACGATAAGTACTCAAGTGGTTCCGGTCGATGACTTTGTTGATATGTTCTGCAGTGCTTTAGACTTACTAAAACCTCACGCTTTTATTGCCGAACAACAAGCAGTGTATTTTAAAACACTGAAGGACACCATCCCTGAAAGTCAGATCATCGTCCAGTGTGACTTTGCTGAGAACTACAGCTTTGTGGTGCAGGATGCCGCCCAGTCTTTCCACTGGAATAATGAGCAAGCAACTCTTTTGACGTCAGTTTTTTATTATAATGATGGACAAGATATAAAACACGATAGTATCGTTATGATTTCTGATGATTTAAAACACGACACAGCAACGTATTACTGTTTTCAAAAGATACTCCACCAACACCTTACAGATAAACAAATCATGGTTTCTAAAATTATATATGTGACAGACGGAGCGTCACAACACTTTAAAAATAGGTTTAACTTTATTAATCTGTTTAATTATAAGAATGATTTTAACGTTGATGCTGAATATCATTTCCACGCAACGTCTCATGGAAAGGGACCAAGTGATGGCCTCGGTGGGAACCTCAAGCGTCTTGCTACTCGTGCCAGTTTGCAGTTGCCTGCAAGCATGGCTATAATTACTCCAATGCGGTTATATGAATGGGCAAAGGCTTCACTTACTAAAACAGCGATTTACTACTGTACTAAGGATGACATTCAACGCCAAAGGGATTTTCTGCTAACGCGTTTTAATTCCGCTGTTACCATTACAGGAACCAAAAAACTTCACAGCTTTGTTCCAACAACGGAAGGCTTAATTGTAAGAAGGACTAGCAACAACGTAAATTATAATATTGTAAAAATAACAAAATAAAGCTCTGTAAAGTAAAACGTGTACATTTTATTCATTTCCAACACTTACTAAAAAAAGCACCCAAAAGGTTTAATAAAATGAATAACAAGATTAAAACATTTTTATAAATGACGTACGATCAGTGGCGTGCCTACAGGGTACGCAGTTCCTACCTTTCTACCCTGGGAAAACAAAACTGCAACACATGGCACACATATATCTATTCTATAAAACTATAGTATTTTTACCAAATAGAAGAGAAATGTATGTCCCATGTGTTGTGGTTTCCATTTTCCAGACTGGGTGGGAATGCACGCCACTGCGTACGATACACGTGAGGTAATAGAAAAAGCCCTCGATCACATATTAACGACCCTCGCCTGCGGCTCGGGCCTTAAAATTCTGTGATCTCGGCCTTTTTCTGTTTTACCACACTAGTATCGTAAATAACTATTTTATCTAAATTACAAAGTAAATGTTATCACGCACAAAAACGTATGTACAATTAAGAATTGAAAGTTAGTTGAAAACGTATCAATGTTTCGAATAAATTAACAAATATAGGAAAGTAAATTTCGTCCAACCGCCCCAACCTGGCTACGCGTGCAATACGCTCTGTGAGACATAATGTTCCATATCTCTAAAACGACTTAAGTCTCCATTTTGAAACTTTTTATGTAATATCTACATAGTTTTATCTTTATTTTGCAGAAATAAAAATTAAAAAAAAAATGGTCGAAGTTACTGAAATTTTACTTTGAAAACTTTACTTCCGGTTTTGAGCAAGAAAAAAAAAATTTTTTTTGCACCGACTTTATCACAAAAATAATACACATTTTTTCTTGTTAAAACATACCTACAATATATTTTTACTTTATATCTAATACCTACAGCACTGATTTAAAATAATGGCTTTTCATAGTGGGTCAATTTTTTGGTAGTCCGTAATTCCTAAACTAAGTGCCGTAGAATAAAAAAAATGAAATTACTTTTTTATATTCTCAAATACTGTAATTGACCTAAATATGAGCGAAATCCAAGATGTCACTTTTTTTTCCCTGTCCGCTTCACGTGAAATGCCCCATAAACTTAGTTTTATTTACAGGACGTCCAAACTTAGATTTCCCGCCGAACGGCTATCAGGAAGGGGCGAGGGGGACGAGGTCTACCCCTCCCCTCCCACCCCCCCTGTAAACCCCTTCCCCCGTTCCCCTGTAACGTGATCAAATGTAGCACTATGAAACTAGATGGTGGCACTAGCTGCTGCAAGTACGAGCCGTAGAGTTGCTTATCTATCTCAGTTATATACATATTCATCTATGTGTCAGAGCGACCGAGCGCCGACTGTCACGGCCGGCGCGCGCATGCGTACGGGCGACGATTCTCTTTCCAGCCAGCTCGCGCACTAGAGGGAGGTTGATGCGTTTTACCTTCATGGTGCTTTGTGTGCAGTGGTCGCCACAGGAGCTAAGCTAGGAGAATAAGTGAACTGCAGAGCCTGGGTAAAGTACTCTTTTTTATACACTAGTAAGGTTAGTTTCACGGCTCTAGTAGTAGAATCGGGAAGTAAAGCTATACTATTAGCTGCGGGTTGAATAAAATGGATTTAGATTTGGGACTCTACAATATACAGTACTTAGGGCAAAAGTACGGGACCCGGCAGGGGAATCCGATTGAACTTGGAATCATCATCTTCGAGGTAATCTTGATTATATACCTAATAGCGGCACTATGTCGCGAGGCCTGGAGGAAAGGAGTTTGCGACTGTTGCGAGAGGGTCATGGGAGGTCGACTGGACAATACCTCCCTCTCGTGTAGATTTAGAGCTGGGCGAGATTAGATAGAATGGTATACGTCAGGTCGGACTGTGAAACTAATTAGACGTGCTGTAAATACATGCTTTCCTTGAACATAAGTAAAATAAGTCGGTGTGTTTCTTACCCTCGGTAATCACGAACAACTGCGTAAATATTAGCTTAACATATAATTTGTGAGAATGTGTGTGTAGCACTAATGTACATATGTATTATATATGAAGGCCGAAGGGGTTTTTCATTTGGACGTTCGGTTTTCCCCTTGATTAGAATGGCGTTAGGAATGGAATGTCCGGCCTATGATTGAATGCCACCTCATTTAGTCATGGTCTAAATAATCAATCAGTTTTTTTTTTCTTAGACTAGATCACTTAATTGTTTGAGTTAATTAAAATTCTAATTTCTGGAAATAAATAAATAAAAGTTAATACTACCTTCTTTTATTACTATGATTACGATCCGACCTAGGGTATTTAGTAATGGAGATTCGGTAGATTCAGACCTCCTCTAATTATAATTATAGCCAGCCAACGGATACTATTTCTAACTCATGAGATAAGTCTGACTGAATCTCCAATACTAAAATCCCACTCTCAATACTTTAGTCACGATACCTCACTTGGTCATACTAGAAATACTG
Source organism: Pammene aurita (assembly GCA_947086415.1). Taxonomy (NCBI): domain Eukaryota; kingdom Metazoa; phylum Arthropoda; class Insecta; order Lepidoptera; family Tortricidae; genus Pammene; species Pammene aurita. The sequence goes on from OX352295.1 coordinate 13,889,247, forward strand.
TTTCCTACAACCCTAATCTAGATGGGTAATTTGGACCTAAACTAAAGCCAAGTATTCGAATTATCATGGAGGAAATCAGAGTCCTCTCCGAACTAGATAGGAATGATGTAGGAATGGAGTTGACTTACTTAACGTTACATACAGTTAGTTGCATAACTGAGTCAATATTAGTACCTTAGTAAAATGTAAATAATTTGATAACAATCAAATTTACATAAAAGTTGTAAACGTAAAATATTAATCCTTGGGTACCGCTACAAAACTGCTTCACAAATTATTTTCTTCCGACTTATACATTTTTGTCAATTTCATACCGAAAACAATTTATTTTTCCCATTATTTAATTTTTTCTTAGGCATTCCCAATTCAGTAACTCATTTAAAGTAAGGAATTCTACGACCATTATTTTAGTTATCAATCATTTAAATCAGGCTTATTTTTGTAATTAGTTACTGGCGATGTATAGTCAGGTGCAAAACTGAGTCAAGGCAAATGGCCGAACAAATTTCTCATTCTGAGATAACCATAAAAATACGTGAGTGTCATAAAAGTCATACACCTCATTTTAAAGAGCATATAATGTACTATTTCAACTAATTGTCTTACCTGGTTGTGTAAAAGAAAAATATAAATATCGGGTTAAATAAAAAAAAAGTAGTTTAACAGTTTTTGGTTCAAAATCATGGATGAATAAATAAATCAAGATTGTGAATGCAATGAATCGAAATTGGCTTTTCATATGGATACATAGCTGACACCGAGACGAACAAATATAACCTGAAAGTTTTTATTTTTTCCGTCATCAGACTTATCTTCCTTTAACGATGTCGGTGCAAAACTGAGTCAGTAGCAAATATTATCTAATAGAGAAAATGTTTATTTTTATCTACAATAACATAATAGGTCAGTAAGTTTATTAGCGTTGTTACCAATTCATAATAAAATAGTAAGTTAATAACTAGCCACTTCTGAAATAATGAAAGAAGCATGTCAAAGTGATGCACATTGGGTCAGTTATGCAACTAACTGTAACTATTGAGTTAGACCTGAGATACACTAGTAAGTTTTAGAGTCGTATGTGCAATGGCACTAGGCTACAGTAGTGCTATTCTTCATGCTGATTAAATCATTGAGGACCAGAGGCGAGTTCCAGACCGGGAGCTAAGCAGCCGGGAGCTTTGAGTAGGTATCTACAGGTCAAATAGGTAAACAAATACTAAGTACTAAGGGAAGCTATGGTGGTGATGCAGAGTATGGGACATTGAGGTAAAATCAGGATATTGCCATAATTAATTTTGACTGCTGTATGTGAAACTGGCGTACTTGGTCCGGACGGCGTGACGGCGGCGATAACTTGGTACCCAAATACACGTCATGTCATGTCTTACAATTGACCGCCGAGTCCTCCGACCTTGATTTGGCCAAACCAAAACTCATTACCTGAATACATATATATATATATATATACATGTATATATACTAAAACCATGGTTTCTGGGGGAGGGTCTAGAACCCAATTGTTAATCAATTGGGTTCTAGACCTACTTGACTGACTGACTAGTAAACTTGAACAGTCGCATTAAATCAAAAGGTCCTTTAATTATACCAGGAGAGCTAACTATTTTTATTATGTAAATCATTGAACTAAATTCGTTACGTTAAGCCTCGGGAAAATCAGGTAGAATGTGTGAAGAGTCTACATGTCCGTCGAACAAAGTACACCTGTCATTTAATTATATTAAACCCAATAACAGATGCCGCCTGAGACCGAAATGTCCCCTAACTGCAGTGTAGTTTCCTATTAAGACGAGGAGGGAGAAGATCTCTCTAAAGTGCTCGATCACAAATCAATTAAGCTAGACGATCCGCAATGAACCATCATAGAATTTGATGCCGAGTGACCAAGGATCAAGGACCGAGTGATCAAAATAATGATACGACTAGATCTATATTAATAGCATAAAAATAGAACACAACGTAGGAATCGTGACCGGGTCTATGAGAGAGAGATTTCGAGAATAATACGAGGAGGGGTAACAGACACACTGTGCATGTTATTAGATATATATGTTGTACATTTACATTTACCTTATGTATAGGGGAGCAGAAATAAGCTGTATGTCTCATAAATTTCCTTAACATCTGTTATCAATATTTCGTTACTGCCTAAATCTTATCTGATATATGACAAAGGTTGCACAAAAATAAGCTAATTTAGCTTTTGGCGGATTCGAACGGTCAATAGTAAACAGTGCGTTAATACGAATTGGTTAGAGATGTCGGCAGGTAGAGGGAGACGCAATGCGAGACAGGTAAAATTGGGCCGGGCCGATACTAGCGGAGTAGGGGTGAGCGAGCAAACGGAACCCGTAGGAAACGCGACGTTAGAGTTGATTTTAAAGAAAATTAACGAATTCGAAGGGAAATTGAAACAGCTGAGTTCGAATGCTGACGAGATACTAAGGGAAAGCGCGAGTGTTTCTGCACGTGAGGTGACAGGGTTAGCTAGTGAGGGAAGTGACGGGACCGACAGGCAGGAATCGATTAGTATTGCATCCGCGAGTTCTATGGTAGCACCTTCTGAGACTCGGAATTTATACGTGGTACAACCCTCTGCACAGTGTGTGATTTTGCCTTAAGCCCCATTTACACGGTACAAGTTTCTTGAACAAAAATCGGCAATAATTGTATGCAAGTTTTGCCGTTCAATAATTGAATTCAAGAATTGAATCAAAGTGTTTACACTTGATCAATAACAAAAATCTTGAATGCATTTATTGTATACCATTCTTGATAGGCAATATTCTTGACCGTATTTTGTTTACACTAGTACATTTTATTGAACGGCATTCATTGCATGCAAGTCTTGACAGGTCTAAACTTCAAGTTGAACCAAATATGATGTATTGAAGCAAGAATTGAACGTATTTGCATTGGCAGATTTTCATTCAACATTGAACGTTCTTTGTGGGTAGTAAGATGAGCAAAAATAATTTAAAATTTGGTGGTTCGGACGTAGTCCTCTAGATCCGTAGATTGTTTGTTATTTGTTATACTTTCTTGATGTATTTTTTTTTTTTTTCCAATGCGCCTTAATTTTTTTAAATTTATTTTACATCTTTAGGTAAGGAATTAATATAAATACGGACATAAACTTTTATTCAACAAAAATAAATATGATTATTTATAAAATCTTGATTATTTTTAAGGAAACTTACCTATATAATATCCTTTAATACCAAATAAATCGCGTAAAGTACTTCAACCTAAAACGTAGGTACTTATGGTACACTTAGGTACTCTAAATAACTGAGACAGAGTGCCGAATGAATCTCCAGGTGCCAAGTATTTTAATGTTACTTCTAGCTTTTGTAAAGGGTCGGCAACGCGCATGTGACTCCTTTGGAGTTGCAGGCGTCCATAGGTTACGGTAGCTGCTTACCATCAGGCGGGCCGTATGCTTGTTTGCCACCGTCGTGGTATAAAAAAAAAAAAAAAAAAAAAAAAAGCTTAACGTGAGCCGGAATTGCATTACGTATCACTGTATTCTGTCTTTGAACTGTAGAAGTTATTCTATCGAGCAAGTAAGTAAACTGAGCTTTGTTCACACGGAACATGTTTTTGAACTCGGCTTCATCCTCAGCACGTAGCTCTAGGCACAAAGTGTTCGAAGCCGATCGCCGCCGATCGAGCCGTTCGAAGTGTTGTTTTGTGGCGGTTTTTCAACAGTGCCTCTCTTAACACAGTTGCTAATATAGCAGTAACAAGAAGCACACCTTCGCGTAGGAGATCCATGTCGGAAATGAAGTGTGGATTGGCAATTCTTGTTTTCAATTAACTGTATTCAAACCTGGGGCTTTGTTTACACGTATGCCAGTATTGAATTCAAGTTGCTACTTGAATACAAGAATGTCACATTATATTTAGATAGTGCAAGTTTTTTCTTGCCTCAATTTTATTGTATTGAATGTTCAAGGATATTGTATCGTGTAAATGGGCCTTTAGTTGCGGCCATCCCTTTTTTTGCGCTTTTTGGATAGATAATAACCAACAAAAGCTTGTGTTAAAACTCCAATGGCTTTAAGTACCATAGTTTTTGAGATATTTAAAAAATCGAGAAAAGTCCTGAAAAACCATAGAAACGCATTTTATGCTCTGTCGAAGCAGATTAATCAATAAATGCTTCCTGGTATGCTAGACATGACTTAATAGCACCATTATACGCATATAAACATAAAGATATACTCTCAAGTAGTCGTCAATTAATTAATTTCTTTGATATGTCAATTATTATTTTTTCGGCTATTCCCTTCACGGTCGCATTTTTTTTCACTGCGTAAATGTTAAGCAAGATGATAACTATTACCATAAAAAATATCAAACGCAACTAAGGCAGGAATAAGGAGATACAATTTTTTCAAATTTTAGGTTAGGGTTGTCACATCTCTAGTCTGCTACAACAAAATATTTTCTTTTTCAGGAAAAATGGTAGAGCGACAGTGCTCCTTTCTCATCATCACATCATCAATAGTTTTCATCAACAATCTTCGATGAAAGATATTATGTGGGATTGGGAAGGGGTCCGCCCTCGTTAGACACTAGTCGAAACCCAATTCCTATACATAATATCTGGAGAAGCGGGGGTGAGGTGTCATGGAGCCGTTAAAGACCCATGGCACTGCTTTGCCTCAGCAGGCACTGACCCGTCCTGCTGAGGGATGTCCTTCTGGGCCCCGACCAGAGGACTTAATGCTAGGGGGGCATGAGGGCGCCAACCCTCATGCTGGTCAGCGAGTGGCAATTCCAACAACCGCCTACCAAAGCATGAATGAGGATCAAAAGAAATCGCTCACGAAACTAGATATTTACAGAATTCTACAAGATAAGGCACATTCATATGGTGTTAAGACGAGACCATTGAATCTTGATAGTGACGAACGATGCCTTACTGTATTAAAAGCTTTATATCCGAATGGAATTCCGAGCATTATTGACACGGAAAACAAAGAATTTAAAAACAGGATTACTAAGTTTTTAGACAAATGTGAAACCTTATACAAGAATAGTAAAAGAAACTTTAACCGATTTTGCAATAAAAACAAAACCTGGCTATCGACCATTTTCGAAATCGAAGTACCAAAATTGAACATCCAAGAAAGTCCTTTATCACAACCTAACGTTATAGAACCGGAAACACCACATATATTAACTTCAGATAATCCATCAACTTCATTAGACACAGAAACTTGTAGCTTTTCCCTACAAGATACTTTAAAACTACAAAAACATGAACTATCAGTAGATCCAAAACCTGGAACTTCTTTTGATAGTCCTAGCTGTTCTACCCATTCTTTTGAAGATTTAAGTGACCGCCAAAAACGTCGTGCATGCAGAACTCTCCAGGAATCGCTTCAAGAAGAACCTCATGCCAAAATTATTAAAGTTATGTCACGTATTGTTAAAGATGAAACCGGCAAGAATCTTGACAAAAGTTCAGCTCGGGAATTAGAATTTGTAGTAAATGAATGTTTGAAAAGTCCTACACGTCCTAAAAAAATTGCAACGACCTTAAAATCCATGTCGGCGCCTAGACCCTATACCTCTGACGAAGCTCTGTCATACATAATTGATAGAAAACTGACTGTATATGATTACACTACACAGCAGAAAGATTTGAAAGAAAGAGGATTCCCAGCTTATCCTCCGTATTATATGGTACAAATAGCTAAGAAGAAATGTTACCCGGAAGAGGAAATAACCGTTACTGAAAGAGAAGCAAGTGTTTCGTTACAAAGTCTGTTGATACACACATTCCGAAGGATTGTAGAAGTCTGCGATGAACAAATATCAGAATACTGCAGGCAAAAGCAAAAAAATGATCTTTATTGTACACTTGAAGGTTCCTGGGGGTTTGACGGCAGTACAGGCCAGTCTTTTTATAAACAAAAGTTCATAGATGCCGAAGACGATGATAATGAAAATTGCTTATTCGCAACTACATACATACCATTGCAACTAAAAACACAAGACGGCTTTGTCCTGTGGACTAACCCCTGTCCACAATCCTTTCGTTTTTGCCGCCCATTAAAAATACAGTACAGGAAAGAGACTAAAGGGCTGGTAACGAGCGAAAAACAACGCGTTGAGGATGAAATTAAAACTTTAGTTCCGATTTATGCTGAAACTCTTTCCAGTCATACATTGATCGCAGATCCTTTGCTACACTTAACCATCATTGATGGTAAGGTGTACAATATAATAACGGGAACAACTTCACAACTTCGTTGCGCGTGCTGCAGTGCTACATCAGTCGAGTTTAATAATCTTAGGCTTGTTCGTGAAAAGAAAATAAATCATGAAGCTTTAAGACATGGATTAAGCCCACTACACGCCTGGATCAGGATTTTTGAATTTTTACTGCATTTAGGCTATAAAAATGATCCAGCGGTTATGAAGTGGCGAGTAAACAAAAACACTCCGGAAGCGAAGATAGTCGAAGAACGAAAAAAGTCAATACAGGCGGAAATTAGAGCAAAAATGTCACTGTTAGTTGATGTTGTTCGCCCTAATGCAGGGACGACAAATGATGGTAATACTGCACGCACAGCATTATCGGATGAACACCGAAAAACGTTTGCTGAAATCTTAGGTCTAGAGATGTGGCTTGTAGAAGACTTGCATACAATATTGGTAGCTCTATCGAGTGGGTTACATATTGATACAGAGAAATTTGAAGAATTTTGTAGCTCACTTGCAAAGAAATACGTGAAAAAATATGAGTGGTTTTACATGTCAGTTTCGTTACATAAGATATTGATACATGGTCGAAGCATTATAGAGGCTAGTACGCTGCCGATAGGTATGTTGTCTGAACAAGCTGGCGAGTCAAGAAATAAATACTGGCGTTATGACAGGGAGCACCATACCAGAAAATTAAATCGTATGACGACTATTTTAGACTTATTCCACAGAGCCTTAGAATCGTCCGACCCCTACTTGTCTTCCATCAGCTTACGAAATAAACAACAAAAACGTTTGCCTATACCGAACAAAGTACTTCGCCTCCTGAAAGTAACGTCTGATAATATTCATTATAATGCACTAAACAGTGAAAGTGATAACATAACTTTAACAAGAACAGATGACATCATAATATAGATCAAGATAAACAATTGAATTCAACTTTCAGTACAAATCGAATGGAATCAATTTTACATAAATTTTGTGACAACCCTATTTCCATAGAAATCGGAAAAAAACTTAGAAACGCAATATCTCCGAGTTCCTGCAAGATAATTTAACAGAATTTTCAAAGTTGAAAGGTACATTTATAAAGTTAATTTTACGAGTAAAAAAAATGCGACCCTTTTGTAGTTAATTATTAATTAACACTTTCTTTAAATTTCAAAATTTATTAATATACCGTTATCCTTTGCCATCAGGGTCCTGAAACTTTTACCACTATAATACGTTTTAAACTGATAAACATTATGTATTTCATTTTAAGCGGTATTTGGATTATTTTAGGAGATTTCGATTGAAACATTTTTTATGAAGGTCGTTGACCTCTCAGAAAAAAAAATATAATTAAGAAACTAAGTGAAATATTGCAACGGGAGTTTCTTTCTCGGCTTACTTACAACCAAACACTTCATAATATTAAATAAATTAATGACGTCCGGAACTAAGGCAAAATCACACACTGTGCTCTGTTAGCAAGCCGAGCTTTGACGGAAAACCATTCACTAATCCTATTGCATTCTTAAAGCGGTTAAGGAAGTATATAAGGGCGGTAAATGGATCGGACCGCGAGATTGACATAGCACTAGGTTGCATTACTGGGCACGCCCGTAAGGTTATGGATTTATATTCGAAGGGGTGGGGTACATTCGCTGAGTTTGAGGCTGATTTTAGACGAAATTACTGGACTGAGCAGATTCAGGAGTACGTGAGGTAAAGGCTGACTAATGCAGTATATACGAGCGATTCGGGAATGACGATGTCTGAAAATTTTGCCGAACATGCCGAATCAATGCAGTCGCTGACTATAGCATTTAGCGAGCGAGATTTAGTAAATTCCATTATGCGGCACTGCGCGATAGATATACAGAGTTTATGGTTTACTAGGACTGAGGAAGTTAACATCATGAGCGGGGCAAAATTTCTGAGAAGCATGGAGCAAAATATAGTTGAGAAGTCGAGGGGGGTCGCTAGAAGTGTAGTTGGTAGTAGTTCGAGAGGAGGGCGGTACAACGTGTCGCCATTGGCACGTCCTACTGTGACGACAATTTCAGCAAATAGGTGGAGGAGCAGGGGAAGCTCGACGAGAGGACGGGGTTATCGTCAGGGTCGATTAGGGTATAGGGCAAACTTTAACAGACCTACATTACCTGGGGTTGAGCGAGAAGGGGTCAGCGCTAGACCGGCTATTGCCTTTGTGAAAGAGGGAGAAGGCTCTACTCAATCGAAACATGTGGGGGAGGGACAGTCAAAAAACTAGGTTTCCCTACACAATCGAGGTCCGATATATCTCGACGACGATCTCGACTATAGTCGACTATAATGACTATAGTCAAGATTTTTTGTTTTCCCCAAATTCTAGTTTTGTTTGTTTAGTTTCAAAAAAAAATTGATCATAAGTTCTTTAACAACATTTATGACTAATAAAAAATATTTCGGTCACCTCAAACTTTTCGAGAAATGCATTTTTTTAGTTTTGCATTGCAACGGTTAGTTCCTGCGTGTTCTATTACCGACTTTAGCTGTTATTTTATATTACGAAAAATATTGACATACATGCCTGTGACAGAACTTATGAACTATATATGTGATTTATTCGCTATTACGTAAAAACACCCTGTAGTCTAATATGTTGCTGTCCGGATCCGTGCTTAAGCTTGAATGCATTCATTATGAAGGCCCGGATCCGTGCTTTAGCGGTTACGCTTTCATTAGCATGACTCGGATCCGTGCTTAAGCAAACTAAGCTTTTTATACTGGCACGGATACGTGCTTTAGCAAAGTAAAACCGTTTTTTTAACGCAAACATGTAAACCAAATTCGGCCGAGTAAAAGTCCTATGTCCAGTTTTAGTTTTAGCGATTTTATCAATATTTTTAACATGTGAGGTATATCAATAGGGTTCATTTTTGGATAGCTCATTACATCTACTTATAGATTCCTTTGCTTCCACAGACAGTGTAGAGATACAATACATCTAAAAAAATCAATGAAAAGTCTATGTGTGTCAAATTTCGTTATTTTTTGTTTTTATTGCTAAAATGTAATTATTAGATGGTATACCACATCGACGCAGATAAATGCATAATATAGAATACTTATCTAAGTTTTAAAAACAATCGTTAGATAAGTACGTTCATAAAAATTTTAGACCGATATATTCGAATTTCTATACTATGAAGCGGGCAGCATCGCCAGCATCCAACGACGTAACGCGGCCGCACCGAGGTGTCAAATTCTGAATTGGCTGCCGCATACGAAGGGTTAAGCTTTACAACTTTAAGTTTATTACAAATTCATAAAGTAGGTACTATCCAGGTATTCAAAAGTCATAATGAAAATCAGATTCCAGAAATTCGACGCCCGATAGAAAATAATAGATTAGTTATCAATTCATTATAACCCAAAACCTTTTGTTTTAATAAATTTGGTAAATGATTCTACTGTGTTTTACTGGTATAATTATCCTGTCTCCATACTTGCAATAATAATTAAGGAAAGAAAGTAAAGACATTGTCTGGTAAAATATTTATTTATTACAATATGTCGGGTGCTTTTAGTGGAACTTTATTAATCTTATCAGCTTTATGAATAAATTATGACGCCCTATTTTATCATCATACATGTTTAACACTAAATTGATTTCCTTATTTATCTTTGATTTGCATAGTAACATAGGTAAATTTTTTATTGAAACCAAGTCATTACATATTACACAAAACATAGATTCTTTACAACCCAATCACTGAATGTCTACTGTTGCCCAGTTGACAAATTACATATCATCTCGTGTAGATGACATTTCAAAAGCTTCCCATTAAAATTGATGGCTACGAGTATCATATGAAAAAATTGCGAGTTATCCCAAACGATCAGCACTAGAAATTTGCGAATACTAGGATCAAATACTACACGCAGACTGAAGATGATGACTATGATTCCAACACACAAGAATTAGTTTACAATATTCCTAAGCATATTGCAACTAAAAACGACTGCAAAAATATGCCATTGAGGTAAAGCCATTTAAATAAACCACCCCTTACTCCGCCCACACGTAGAGGTCCCCCAACAACGAAAAAACGATTTTTGGGCCTGTATATAGCTAGACAGCGCAAAGCAAACTATATCGTATCCGTATTAACACTCGTGGAAGTGAAACTACGAGTATAAAATGGAACTACAAAACTCACTATACGACGACGATCTATATGAACGTACGAAATTTTTCGCCTGAAAAACATGCTCGTATTGAAAGCTTACACTGTGAGCTCTAAAATGGTACAGTTGCTTTTTTGATCTCATGATTGGTTCCGGAGATATTAAACGATGAAATTAAAAATTAGTTTGAGTCGATTTTTTTGATCGCGAGTGTAGTTTTCAGAAATATTTAAGATTGTGGTTTATCTGTGGAAAACTTGGTTCAAGTACTGCTCATGATCATGAATCATGATTTTAAACCCTATATCACCCCTTGTAGGGGACATGTAACTGTTATGCGATCGTCGATTGTACCTTGCGATGAAATAGATGGTGTTTTATAGCTTGACCACAACCGCTGTGCCGCTCCGAGTATGCGAGCGGCGAGAAGTAGACCCGTACCGATAAATTATGAAGTTTCGATAATATTAAAGATGCTTATTATTCGCATACAGAGTTCAGGCCATCCAACTTAGCTAATAATAATAATTTGTGTCATCCTAGGTTGCTGCGTAGGCAGAAACTTAGACATTTCTTTTTTTAACATTATTCGTTAAATAGAAAATTAGAGATCAAAATTGTTTTTTTCACTGTAACAGCAAAGTTGTTACTGACGCACGGACGCGTTTTGTGTCACTTTCGTCAATGGGAATACTGACGTTCAATCAGCACATATATGTGGACTTTTACAAGCCTATATAAAATTAGAGTTGATCGATTAGGTACTGTGCTTTCTAATATATCGGTATCTATTATTTGAATAAATTTGTGCAATATTAATCAATGATATTTATATACTTTAATTTTGTTTCTTGTATGACCCCTGTTAACAGTACAATAAAATATTAAAGTTATTAAAGTTTGCATCAATATTTTTATAAAAGCGTATCGAAACAATGTTTCAAATTTGTGTCATTATAATCAATGGATTATTTTTATTTTTCAGAATGAAAACTTGTTTTGCGTAAACGGCATGCGCGGGGAAGGGTAAGGCGCGGGCGGGGTTCATGTGCCGACCAGGCTGCCTAGCGGCTTGTTTTCTATTATTACTCTATGCATACATATAGTAATAGTAGTAATAAGTGCGACAAAGACAAACAGCGATTTTTCAGTCGCTCTTCTTTATTTTTCATAGTAAAGAAAGCAATAATATAAAACTTAAGTAAGTTAAGGATAATTAATGTAAACGTAGTCCATAAGGGACTGCAACGGCGGATCTGTGTGCCATGGTAAACCTAGTTTACCATTTGAACAGTATTTTGGCAAATTGTAACAGATAATTTGTAACTAATAAATATGTAATTTATGCATCAAGGCGGTTTGTTTACAGAGTGGCTATCGTGAAACGCGAAAATCGAAATATCGTTATCTGCCTCTCGGTTGGACTAGCAAAGGGCCGGGCTGTACTTAATATTTTTTTCATCAGTGTGATGTCATAATAAGGCTGTTTTTATTAACTTATCGTATATAACACATAAAAATAAGCAACTTTTCTTTAACACATTTTTTTTTACTCAATAATTTCGAAGTTATGGGGCCCCGAAGGTTAAGTACAATTTGGACTATTTTGGTTGGAATGGTGTCATTATGACACATACTTTATTTTGTAGAATGTGTTAAAATAAGCAAGTTTTATAAGAAACATTTTTTTACCCAAAAACATCGAAGTTACCGGACTTTGAAGATTGACAACATGGACTAATTTGGACTTAAAAAATAAAATGGCGTCGGGGTATCATTATAACGTGTACTTTTAATGATCTGTTCCGTATAGAATACGCTAAAATAAGCGTCTTTTATTTGAAAAACTTTTCTCTAAAATCAAAAATGGCCGAGATAATGGACTTTGAACTTGTACATAATTTGGACCTCGAAAAAAAATCATCGACGGGACGTCATTATAACGTGTACATTTTATGATTTTGCCGTATAGAATACGCTAAAATAAGCGTGTTTTACTCAAGAAACTTTTCTCTAAAATAAAAAATGGCCGAGACAATGGACTTTGAACTTGTATATAATTTGGACTTCGAAAAAAAATCATCGACGGGACGTTATTATAACAAGTACTTTTTATGATTATTCTGTATAGAATACGCTAAAATAAGCGTGTTTTATTTGAAAAACTATTCTCTAAAATCAAAAATTGCCGAGATAATGGACTTTGAACTTGTATATCGGGACGCCATTATAACGTGTACTTTTTATGATTTTTCCGTATAGAATACGCTAAAATAAGCATGTTTTATTTGAAAAACTTTTCTATAAAATAAAAAATGGCCGAGATAATGGACTTTGAACTTGTATATAATTTTTATTTGAAAAAAAAACTATCGATAGGACGTCATTATAACCTGAACTTTTTATGATTATTCCGTATAGAATACGCTAAAATAAGCGTGTTTTATTTTAAAAACATTTTTTTCTAAAATCGAAAATGGCCGATTGGACATGGAACTTGTATATTATTTGGACTTCGAAAAAAATCCATCGACGGGACGTCATTATAACGTGTACTTTTTATGATTTTTCCATATAGAATACGCTAAAATAAGCGTGTTTTACTTACGAAACTTTTCTCTAAAATCAAAAATGGCTGAGATAATGAACTTTGAACTTGTATATTATTTGGATTTCGAAAAAACCTATCGACGTGACGTTATTATAACTTTTCTCTCAAATCAAAAATGGCCGAGATAATGGACTTTGAACTTGTATATATTTTGGACTTCAAAATAAAACCATCGACGGGACGTCATTATAACGTGTACTTTTTATGATTATTCTGTACAGAATACGCTAAAATAAGCGTGTTTTATTTGAGAAACTTTTCTCTAAAATCAAAAATGGCCGAGATAATAGACGTTCAACATGTATATAATTAGGATTTCGAAAAAATCCATCGACGGGACGTCATTATAACATGTACCTTTTATGATTTTTCCATATAGAATACGCTAAAATAAGCGTGTTTTACTTACGAAATTTTTCTCTAAAATCAAAAATGGCCGAGATAATGGTCTCTGAACTTGTATATAATTTGAACTTCGAAAAAAACCATCGACGGGACTTTATTATAACGTGTACTTTTTATGATTATTCCGTATAGAATATGCTAAAATAAGCGTGTTTTATTTTAAAACTTTTCTTCATAATCAAAAATGGCCGAGATAATGGACTTTGAACTTGCATATCGAGACGTCATTATAACGTGTACTTTTTATGATTTTTCCGTATAGAATACGCTAAAAAAAGCGTGTTTTATTTGAAAAACTTTTCTCCAAAATAAAAAATGGCCGATTGAACATGAAACTTGTATATCATTTGGACTTCGAAAAAAACCATCGACGGGACGTCATTATTATAACGTGTACTTTTTATGATATTTCGTATAGAATACGCTAAAATAAGCTTGTTTTATTTGAGAAACTTTTCTATAAAATAAAAAATGGCCGAGATAATGGACTTTGAACTTGTATATAATTTTTATTTGAAAAAAAAAACTATCGACAGGACGTCATTATAACCTGAACTTTTTATGATTATTCCGTATAGAATACGCTAAAATAAGCGTGTTTTATTTTAAAAACATTTTTTTCTAAAATCGAAAATGGCCGATTGGACATGGAACTTGTATATTATTTGGACTTCGAAAAAAATCCATCGACGGGACGTCATTATAACGTGTACTTTTTATGATTTTTCCATATAGAATACGCTAAAATAAGCGTGTTTTACTTACGAAACTTTTCTCTAAAATCAAAAATGGCTGAGATAATGAACTTTGAACTTGTATATTATTTGGATTTCGAAAAAAACCTATCGACGTGACGTTATTATAACTTTTCTCTCAAATCAAAAATGGCCGAGATAATGGACTTTGAACTTGTATATATTTTGGACTTCAAAATAAAACCATCGACGGGACGTCATTATAACGTGTACTTTTTATGATTATTCTGTACAGAATACGCTAAAATAAGCGTGTTTTATTTGAGAAACTTTTCTCTAAAATCAAAAATGGCCGAGATAATAGACGTTCAACATGTATATAATTAGGATTTCGAAAAAATCCATCGACGGGACGTCATTATAACATGTACCTTTTATGATTTTTCCATATAGAATACGCTAAAATAAGCGTGTTTTACTTTCGAAACTTTTCTCTAAAATCAAAAATGGCCGAGATAATGGTCTCTGAACTTGTATATAATTTGAACTTCGAAAAAAACCATCGACGGGACTTTATTATAACGTGTACTTTTTATGATTATTCCGTATAGAATATGCTAAAATAAGCGTGTTTTATTTTAAAACTTTTCTTCATAATCAATAATGGCCGAGATAATGGACTTTGAACTTGCATATCGAGACGTCATTATAACGTGTACTTTTTATGATTTTTCCGTATAGAATACGCTAAAAAAAGCGTGTTTTACTCAAGTAACTTTTCTCTAAAATCAAAAATGGCTTAGATAATGGACTCTGAACTTGTATATAATTTTGACTTCGAAAAAACAACCAGCGATGGGGTATCATTATATAGCATATTTTTTATGATTTTACCGTATAGAATACGCTAAAATAAGCATGTTTTATTTGAAAAACTTTTCTCCAAAATAAAAAATGGCCGATTGAACATGAAACTTGTATATCATTTGGACTTCGAAAAAAAACCATCGACGGGACATCATTATTATAACGTGTACTTTTTATGATATTTCGTATAGAATACGCTAAAATAAGCTTGTTTTGTTTGAGAAACTTTTCTCTACAATAAAAATGGCCGAGATAATGGACTTTGAACTTGTACATAATTTTTATTTGAAAAAAAACTATCGACAGGACGTCATTATAACCTGAACTTTTTATGATTATTCCGTATAGAATACGCTAAAATAAGCGTGTTTTATTTTAAAAACATTTTTTTCTAAAATCGAAAATGGCCGATTGGACATGGAATATTATTTGGACTTCGAAAAAAATCCATCGACGGGACGTCATTATAACGTGTACTTTTTATGATTTTTCCATATAGAATACGCTAAAATAAGCGTGTTTTACTTAAGAAACTTTTCTCTAAAATCAAAAATGGCTGAGATAATGAACTTTGAACTTGTATATTATTTGGATTTCGAAAAAACCTATCGACGTGACGTTATTATAACTTTTCTCTCAAATCAAAAATGGCCGAGATAATGGACTTTGAACTTGTATATATTTTGGACTTCAAAATAAAACCATCGACGGGACGTCATTATAACGTGTACTTTTTATAAGCATGTTTTATTTGAGAAACTTTTCTCTAAAATCAAAAATGGCCGAGATAATAGACGTTGAACATGTATATAATTAGGATTTCGAAAAAAATCCATCTCTGAACTTGTATATAATTTGAACTTCGAAAAAAACCATCGACGGGACTTCATTATAACGTGTACTTTTTATGATTATTCCGTATAGAATATGCTAAAATAAGCGTGTTTTATTTTAAAACTTTTCTTCATAATCAAAAATGGCCGAGATAATGGACTTTGAACTTGTATATTATTTGGATTTCGAAAAAAAACCATCGACGGGACGTCATTATAACATGTACTTTTTATGAGTTTTCCATATAAAATACGCTAAAAAAAGCGTGTTTTATTTAAAAAACTTTTCTCTCAAATCAAAAATGGCCGTGATAAAGGACTTTGAACTTATATATTATATGAATTTCGAAAAAAAACCATCGACGGGACGTCATTATAACATGTCCTTTTTATGATTTTTCCATATAGAATACGCTAAAATAAGCGTGTTTTATTTAAAAAACTTTGCTCTAAAATAAAAAAACCGGCCAAGTGCGAGTCGGACTCGCGCACCGAGGGTTCCGTACAAACCTATAACAAGCCTAAGTTGTAGTATGTTTATTACTAATTTCAATTTCATACCTCTACGCGTTTACGAGGAAAAAGGTAGTATGTTTAAAATTAAAAAAAAATATTTTTGGTATGATTTTATTAAAAATGTCTACTTTTCGTAATTTTTCCTCTATCTGTGCTATATGAAGTTTCTTCTTGCCAAGTTTCAAGTTTCTGAGTTTACGCGAAGTACCCTAAAGTTTTGAGTTTCTTGCGAGTACTCAGTTTCAAAATATGCGACTTAAATTGCTATTTCTTTTGATTGGGATGACATAAAAGTTTGGTTTTGCTAGATCTGAAAGGTCCTATAGCCCTGAGTATTTGACATGAATTTCAATTTAATACCTCTACGCGTTTACGAGGAAAAAGGTAGTAAGTTTAAAATTTAAAAAAATATGTTTTTGTATGATTTTACTAAAAATGTCCACTTTTTGTAATTTTTCCATTGTCTATGCTATATAACGTTGCTTTGTGCCAAATTTCAAGTTTCTGAGTTCACGGGAAGTACCCCGTAGGTTTTGCGAGTGCCGAAAAACTATGAAATTTGCAGCATAAACGACTGTATCTTTTGATTGCGTTAGCATATAAGTTTGATTTTTTTCACAGCTCTAAGGGACAATAGACCTAAATATTTGATATAAATTTCAGCTTGATACCTCCACGCGTTCCTGAGAAAAATGGTCTTGACAGACAGACAGACAGACAGACGGACAACAAAGTGATCCTATAAGGGTTCCGTTTTTTCCTTTCGAGGTACGGAACCCTAAAAATGGCCGAGGTAATAAACTCTGAACTTGTTCCTCCTTTTTGTAAAGGGTCGGCAACGCGCACGTGACACCTCTGGTGTTCCAGGCATCCATATGCTACTGCTTACCATCTGGCGGGCCGTATGCTTGTTTGCCACGTTGTGGTATAAAAAAAAAGAGTAAAATAAGAATACAATTAAACAAAATAAACGGAATTAAAACAGCGGCACGTTATTGCACGGCGCTGTATTGATTACAAAATGACAAAATAAAAACAAAATACAGACGAAAAGAAAAAACAAAAATAAAACAAAAGTAAAAAAAAACTACGTTAGTGTCGTGGAACACTCAGTTAGAACGAAGTAATATTATTTAATGTTTGACTTTTTCGTAATTTTTGTCGTTTTTAATTTTTTTGAATTTTTTGAAATTTTTGAGATTTTTGAGATTTTTGAGATTTTTGAGATTTCTGAGATTTTTGAGATTTTTGAGATTTTTGAGATTTTTGAGATTTTTGAGATTTTTGAGATTTGAGATTTTTGAGATTTTTGAGATTTTTGATATTTTTGATATTTTTGAGATTTTTGAGATTTTTCAGGTTTTAGAGATTTCTGAGATTTTTGAGATTTTTGAGATTTTTGAGATTTTTGAGACTTGAGCTTTTTGAAATTTTGATATTATAGAAATTTTAACTTGACTTTTTTCACTTTGTCACTTCTCACTTTCACTTTCACTTCACTTTATTCTATTTTTCATTTTTTTTATTTCATTCCATTTCACATGTCTCTCAATGCTTTTTCGTGACGGTCACGTGACTTTTTTTCGCCTAGCCCCCCATCCGCGAACCGTCCGATAAGGAACTTCGTTCCAATAAAACAGAACTAAATAAAAATATTACGTTGCGTTTTCTACCCATAATTCACGATGCTTGAAATCTTCGAAAATGTACTCAACAGTCTAGTCAAAACACAAACAAAGCGGCTACCGCTCAAAAAGGTGCGTATTGGCGAGACACGCACGAGTTCATTGCCCTACTCGCCGGCTTCCCGCGACTCGCTCTCCGCTCAGTTCCTTTGTCGAGTAAGTCAGCTTTATCACCCCGCGCGCGCCTCCGTGAGCAAGTACCTACATCGTAACAGCTAAGATGCCAGCGCCTGGTTGACCCTAGAATTAGCTTGTTAAGAAGCGAGCCGGGGTCTACTTCTAGTGGTCATTACAGAAGTAAGCCGAACAGGCGTACCATCAAGGTCACGCGCTATAGTTAAGAAGATTTCCTCTGAACGCAAATATTGTTTCTGTTTAGTTTTAGACGAAATATCATTGATGAAAGTGACACAAATTGAAATATCTAATTTAAAATCCCTTTTTGATTATTAGAATGTGAACTCTGATGACTTTAATAATTTATTAAAACGATAACAGCCTAAAAATACGAAATTACCAAGAAACTTAAATTTTCATTGCTTAATTTGACACATATTGATTTTATTGACATATTTTGAGGTGATAATATAGTTAATCCTTATTTTATGAACACTAATTTTTTATACGTAGTTTTTTAGCGTTGTCATACTATATAAAATTGCACTCGACTTAAATGACACAAACTAGTTTTGTACAACAATAAAACTGTTCTAAATACAAAACAGTTATATTTTCTAACTCTAATATTCTTTTACTCAAGTTATGGCAAGCTAAAAAAGTTAACCTCAAATTATTGAATTACAAAAAAAGCACCAATTGAATATGACACAAAACGCACTGAAAGATTCTCATGTACACACTGTATTTCCAACTTCAATTATAAGTGACTTTAGAATTTTCGAAACTTAACCCTCAAAATATTGCCAACGAGACGGGACTAAAGGGGGGGGCAGAGCAGCCACTGCGCTCTGTCATTCCACCGTCGTCGCTCGTGGCGGCGTGAAGTGTTATCTGTTGCGGGCTGTCTATGTCAGACGCACATGAGATAGAATATCCAAAGATGGATCGTACTTTATCTCGAGATGTTAAAGCTGTCATTTTCAAAGTGGACGAATATTTTAGGAAAAGAAAAGCAGACAAAGATAGCTTCGAACATAAAAGTGACGCAAATATCGCCAAACTTGTGGCCGAAGCTACTGGGGCCAAAGAACCGTAAGAAATGTAATATCTGTAGGAAATTCATCAATTGAAAATGAGGGCCGACCGAAATTTAATTCGCCCAAAAAACCGAAAGTTATAAAGAAAAAATATGTAATTGATGATTTTGACTTGGGAGTGATCAGAAGGAAGATTCATCAGTTTTATGAGATCGAAAGAACAGTGCCAAGTATTCGTAAGTTACTGTCAAGTTTGAGACAAGATGGTGTTTTGAATTCTGGACGAGAATATTTGAGAAAACTTTTACACACAATGGGTTACCGGTTCAAAAAATGTAGATCGAAAAGACATCTTCTTATAGAGCAGCCTAATATTACAGAGTGGCGGGCGAAATATTTGACAGAAATAAAAAAATATAGAAGTGAAAACCGCAACATATATTTCCTAGATGAGACATATCTTAACGCCAGTCACAATGTTAGCAAATGTTGGCAATCATCGTCGGAACTTGGAATTCACACTGACATCGGGAAAGGACGACGCTTGGTAATCGTTCACGCTGGAAGTCGAAATGGCTTGGTCGAAGGTGCATTGACTATATTTAAATCCGATGCTAAGACTGGCGACTACCATGGAGACATGAACGGGCCTACTTTTTATAAGTGGGTGGATGAAAATTGAAAGATAAGCTGCTGCCGAATTCTGTAATTGTGATGGACAACGCGTCTTACCACAGCGTTCAAGTTGATAAGAAACCGACCATGACAAACCTCAAAAGTGAAATGCAGAACTGGCTGCGGCGTCACAATGTTGAATTTCCGGAAAATATGAAAAAACATCAACTTTCTTATAAATGCCACTCAAAAAGAGCCCGTTTACAGAATCGATGACCTCTTAAAAGCTCATGGGCACACAGTCCTGCGTTTACCGCCATACCATACAGATCTGAACCCCATCGAGTTGGTATGGGCTGATGTTAAAAACAATATAGCGCAAAACCATATTCATTCTTCTCTAGATGAAAAGATAAACGCACTGAATATATTATTTTCGGAGTTCACGGCAGAAAAATGGCAGAGGTGTGATGACCATGTCCAAAATAATTTTTAAGAAAAAAAAACCGACTTCAATGGGGGTAGCCGGTGAAGGATTATTGTAGATGGTGCACTTAGATTCCATACAATGAAATAACTTGCTTAAAAAACGCAGCGGAGAGGACCAATCGCCAAACGTGAACTATGCGTCGTTGAAGAGTTCCGTTCTGATTATCATCAGCAGTTCCACTTCATCAAATGTCACTCTTTTGAATGAAAATGCTTGATTTGTTGATAAAAATACAAAAGTCACTTTATGTATGCCTTTAAGATTTGAGGAATTCCCTCGATTCCTCGTGGAACTCATCATCAGAACTTGAGCTTGACGAAAATTGGTCCTGACAATCTAACTTGCTTAACAAACATAGCGAAGAGGAAGAATCGCCAAACATGAACTATGCGTCGTTGAAGAGTTCCGTTCTGTTCATCATCAGCAGTTCCACTTCATCAAATGTCACTCTTTTGAATGAAAATGCTTGATTTGTTGATAAAAATACAAAAATCACTATGTGTAAGCCCTTAAGATTTGAGGAGTTCCCTCGATTCTTCATGGATCCCATCATCAGAACTTGAGCTTGACGAACATTTGTTCTGACAATTAAACTTGCTAAACAAACACAGCGAAGAGGACGAATCGCCAAACGTGGACTATGCGTCGTTGAAGAGTTCCGTTCTGATCATCATCAGCAGTTCTACTTCATCAAATGTCACTGTTTTGAATGAAAATGATGGTTTTGTTGATAAAAATATAAAAATCACTATATGTATGCCTTTAAGATTTGAGGAGTTCCCTCGATTCCTCATGGATCCCATCATCAGAACTGCGTTTTGACAAAAACGGGACCAATCTGTATATGTATACTTACAATCAAAAAAAGAATTTTCAAAATCGGTTCAGACATGACGGGGTTATGGAGTAACAAACATAAAAAAAAAAATAAAAAAAAAAAAACATACACGCCGAATTGAGAACCTCCTCTTTTCAAATCTTGAAGTCGGTTAAAAATGAAAACGATTACTGGGATCGCGACAACCGTTTCGACAATATTATTGACCCCATAATAATAAATCAGGAATGCCATCAAAATCAGGAATGACTACAGAATCGTCAAATAATAAACATAATTATGCTAAATATGACCAAAAATACATTAAGCCCCAGCAATCAACAAGTACTTGTCAAAGTGCTAACAATGAAAATAAGAACCAAATTAGCTGTGTTCAAGAGGAAGGTCCCAATGTAACACTAATACCCGTAACTCTAAATGGATATCTTAAATTAAATGCTTTGCCTGATTCAGGTTCTGTTATCACAATTGTTGACAAGGAAGTGCTGCCTCAGGAAACAGAAGTCTACCCATGGACTAAAGGAGACTTCAAAGTTGCTGGAAATGTGCTAACACCTATCGGATGGATCTCTGCTCGCATTGAGGTAGGAAACATTGATTATGTCATGCCTCAAGTCGCTATATGTCAAAACTTACCTGTGCCCATGATAATTGGTAAAGATTGGCAGCTTGCTGTGTACGCTCGCATAATTCATGATCCAGACGGTAAAGTACCTATGCATAATAACGCCAACTCATACTGAATATTTTCCAGCTTTCAAGAGTGAAAAAGCTTCAATTTCATGTTGTGTGCCAAATAACCAGTGTGTGCCTCAATAACTGCTAGAAAATAAAGAAAAAGTTTTGGAGTTAGTGTCAGAATATGAAGACATTATAAAAAAGATGATAATGATATTGGAAAATTTCCAGATTTTGAATTAGAAATAAACATGACTAGTGACAAACCCGTTAGCTGCAAGCCTTACAGATTGCCGGAACCAGAACGAGTTTTCCTCAAGGAAACTGTAGAAAAATGGCTACAACAGAAAGTATGTCGACTCCATATGCAGCACCTATGTTTGTAGTAGCACTGCCCTTTCATGATACAACGCCATACAGACCAGTAGTAGATTACTCTAAAACAATAAACCCGATTACTGTTTTGGACACACAACCAATTGAAAGAATGGAAGACATAATTACAACCATTTCACAGTTCATATATAAATTCAAGTTAGATATCTATCATGCTTATCATAACATATGTATCAGAGAAGAAGATATATTTAAAACAGCAGTGGTAACCCAGGACTACCATATCGAGTTTCTAAGAGTAATGTTTGGACTTGTCGGAGGACCTTCAATAATGTCAAAGGTCATAAAGTCAACATATGGAAAATTGTATGAAGAAGGAGTACGAGCGTATTTTGATGACATTACAGGAGGTTCCAACACTATTGAGGACTTCATCAAAATATTAAAAAAGGTATTTCAAGTAACCAGAGAAAAGAAATTGAAGCTTAATAAAGAGAAATGTATTTTCATAGACACCGAAATTCCATTATTCGGGAAGATTGTTGGTCATCTGCAAGAAAAAACTGACCCGCAAAGAACAGCAGCTGTTGAACATTATCAAACATCTATAAAGGAAGTACAATCATTTTTAGGGTTTACAGGAACTTTCCGTCGTTTTATAAAAAACTATGCCGCTATAGCACAACCATTACACAGACTATTAAAGAAAGACAAAACACAAACCATTGAAGAAAAACAAAAATGTAAAAATAAAACTATAAAACTAACAAAACGCATTTTTGACGTTAAAAAAACAAGTTGTGACAGCACAGATTTTGACAAATTTTCAGCAAAATGCAGAAACTATTGTAGAAACTGACAGTAGTTATCAAGGAATTGGTGCTTGCTTGATTCAGATACAAAACGGTGAGCGAAAAGTGGTGGAATATGCCAGTAGAAGTTTAACAGATGCTGAAACACGGTATCACATAAACGAGTTAGAGGTGACAGCAGTACACTGGGCAATTGTAAGTTTCGAATTTATCTACTAGGTACACCATTTACCCTAATAACTGATAGCTACTCAACAGCATATATTATTAATAAAGCAAAACTGAACAGAAAATTTGCAAGATATGTTATAATTTGCAAGATATAGATTTAGCCCCATTCGACTTCACGCCTGTCCATCGACCTGGAAAACAAAACGTAATTGCAGACCATCTATCTAGATACCCACTAAGCGAAGTATGTCTTACAGTTGTAAGCAGTAACATCGAGAGACTGAGGTTGGCACAAAATAAAAATGCTTTTGTACAGCAAATAAAGATAAAATTGGCTAAAGACGTTAGAACACAGCACTTAAAACAAATAAATAACTCATTTAAAATATCTGAGGGCATATTATTACATGTAAACAGTGAGGAATTAACAAATAAAGAAAAAATTGTTGTACCGCAGTCCATGAGGTCTTTGATACTGACAATGGCACATGATGATAACGGTCACTTGGATTCCAGCACTACAATTGACAAGATAAAGAGCAAATACTGGTGGAAAACACTACGGCAAGACGTTAAAGCATATACTGCAGCATGTATGACATGTGCAAGGACCAACAGACGTACCAAATTGGCCTATGGAAAATTAGGAGAACGCCCAATACCTAACACACCAATGCAAGTGATTTCATCAGATCACATAGTAGCTTTACCACCAACAAAATCTGGCAACACTTACATTTTTGTCCATATAGATCATGCAACCAGATACTTATTTGCAAAACCAACATGCACATTATCCGCACAAAGTGTAATGCACACAATAGAAGAAGACATTATTTATGTGTACGGACCACCATTGACATACATATCTGACAGCGCACCCTGTTTTACCAGCCAGTTAACGCAACAGTTGTTTACAAAATATGGGATTGAACATATACCAACAACTCCATACACAGCTCAAAGTAACGGACTGGTTGAACGAGCGAATGCTGTGATAGTATCGACCCTGACTAAATTTGCTTTGAATAATAAAGAAGATTGGGATAAATTACTACCAAAGGCAATTTTATCAATCAACATTTCAAAACAAAAGATCACTGGATATTCTCCTTTTTATTTGCTGCATGGCTACCATCCACGGATAACACCAAATGAAATACACATCGGAACACTAATAGAAGACAGCGACAGATGCCTTCAATTAGACCTATTGACAGAAGCAAGAATATTGGCATTACAGAAAATTGAAAGCCTACACCTATATGACAAAAAGAAATATGATTTACGAAGGCTGGACCATAATTTCCAAGAAGGCAATTATGTTGTTTATGAATGGTATAAACCAACAGACACCAAGCTCACGCCGAGATATAAAGGCCCGTTCGAGATAATAAGAAAAGTTGGCTACGAAATTCAAGACATAAATAAACCAAGCGTCAAGAAAATAGTTCACACTCAATTTCTGAAACTATTAAATAATCCACATAACATTGTAATTACAGATATTTCAGCAATTAATCACCCCTGACAATAACAGCCCAGATGATGACAACCATGACGATACCCTTGATGATGACAACCCTGATGATGACACCCTGTATGATGACACCCTGTATGATGACAACCATGATGAGGACCACACCAACAAGGATGACACTAGCAGAGATGACCATTCAAGTGAAGTCGGCAGCACACGTCCATTTGTAACATCTAGAGGCCGGCAAACAACAGTGCCACGTAAATATTAGGTATATATAAGTTTAAACTGAGTTATTTAGTTATATAACATGATTTCTCATTCCTTAGCATATTATGTACAGTACAGTTTTGCAGTGCTAGATTTTTGGTAAAATGTACTTGTTGATAAACAACAGCAAAGAGTGATTACATTAAATTGCATTATTTCATGAATAATAATTAAAATCACTTACTATACACGCTCAATAACTGTACTCAATTTTTTTTAAATTAAGTCAAAAACAAAAGAATAAAAAAAAAAAAAGGGTATACAAAAAGTCCACTAAAAACTATAAAGATTGCCTCAATGTAAAATTAAGTTGATTCGTCAAGGATATGTTACTTGAGGGCAAATTCACTACCTATTACTGTATAAAACTTACCACATACCATACATACCAAAATAATATTAACACATACCATTAGTTTCTAGCATAAACGATATTTAGTTTTAGACATAAATTATAGAAACATACTTTCATTGTCAATTAGCAAATGCATCATTATATGTGTAATAGAGATAGTAGATATTAAACAAACATTTTTAATATATTTTTCTACATATAAACATTAAATACATTTTTTTTAATGAGTCATATAAAGTTGCAGTTGCTAAAATAGGAGATATATACTTAACCATATAACTACATGAAACTAATCATAAACAAAACAACAGTTTCAGATCATAGATTTTATTACTTAAAATGCAATTTCAGTCAAAGACTGTGTCATTGTGTAATTGTTAAAGTAACACCATTACGGCAGATTTTTGAAAGTAATAATGTACCGTGAAACCGTCCAATTTTGCCCTTAACGGATATTTTGCCCGCCAAGTCAAATATAAGCTAAAATTTGAATTTAACAGAAAAAAACGGTATTTTAGTAACTTTTGGTTGTAATCGTAGAAAGCAGATTATACTTATAGCAACACTACAAATTGCGTTTGGTTCCAACTTCATTCAGTTGGCTGTCACAGCTTGTCGAAGTGACAGTGTATTTCGTTGCGGGCGAAATGTGACTCCAGTGTTTTTTAAATATTGGAAAATGACGAAGACAAAGGTGAGTGTTTATTTTTGTATAATGTAAACAAAAGTTATCAGAACATTTACTTAATGCTTTCCATGCAGTGAGTAGCTTTAATCGTGAAGTATGATGATGGGCAATTTAAACCGCAACCGTAGGATCTCGTATCTGCCAATTTTGCCCGCTCTAGAATATGTACTAGGGTTGTCACATTTGCTAAGAGTACCTATGATCGAATATTATGTATAACTAAATATATAATAAGGTTTTAGGGTTTCGTACTTCAAAAGGAAAAAACGGAACCCTTATAGGATCACTTGTGTGTCTGTCCGTCCGTCTGTCACAGCCAATTTGCTCCGAAAATAATTGAGTTGAAATTTGGTACACATGTAAGTTGGTGACCCAAAAACAGACTTTTGGAGGGTAAATAAAAAAATAAAAAAAAGTTTTGCAAACTGCATCGTGTGACATATGAAATGAAAGGCCTTGTTGTGAGAATCATAATTTTTTTTAAATAATTTTAAAGTAAATAGTTTAGAAGTTATTTAAGGAAATAGGCGAAAATTGACCATTCGCCCCCCTTATCTCCGAAACAAAGGAGCTTAAAATTTGTAAAAAAAAACCAGAAAATAGTTCTGTACCTACAAATTACAGGAAAACCTATGAAAAGTTTTTGAGTTTTTGCTGAAAAATTGCCCAAACAAAAGGGTGTTAGTGCCATGAGTTTCCTATGAAGATACAACCTTTCAATTCAAAGTACAGGATAGCAGTTTTAAATGTGGAGTAGTAGTAGTAGGTACAAAACCCTTCATTGTGCGTAGTGCGATACGCCCTTGGCCCCTTTTTTTTAAAATATAATACATATAATTTAGGTCTAATGTTTTTATATTTGCAAAAGAAAACCTTTTCGAAAAAAAATATTTGTATAGTTTCTGGTATCTTTTATAACACATCTTTTTTGGGTTCGAAGATGTGAATGCATATTAAATTGGAAGTCTAATGACCGAATTAATTAAAAATCCGAAAGGTACAAATTATTTTCTTATTTCATTCTCAACATCATCTTCCATTGCCATTTTTATTTATTTTCAGGAAAAAGTGTATTGCATACCTCGAATTCGAGAGCGAAAATCAAGGAGACGTCTGGGTTCACAGAAGTATCGAAATTACTCAAGCGAAATGCTGCAACTAGCTTGTGAAGCAGTTGCTGCAAAACAAATAACAACAAGAGACGCTGAACGTCAGTTTGGCATCCCGCGGAGGACAATAGCTAATAAGGTAAATCAACGGCACATGAAACCAATGGGACGGCCTACTTGCTTAACTGAAATAGAAGAAAATAAAATAGTAAAAGCTCTAATAGCTGCCGCCGACTTCGGGTCGCCGCTAACAAAACTCGATCTGCAGTTAATTGTTCTCGAATACTTAACAAAAAACTCTAGACAAACTGTTTTTAACGGAAACCTGCCTGGCAAAGATTGGATTCAAGGTTTTTTGAGGCGGCATGCAAATAAATTAACTGTAAGAATGACTCAAAACATATCTAAGGCTCGTGCAGCAAAAGGTGAAGAAGAAATTGCTAATTATTTCATCAATACAAGAGAAACTTTAGAAAACGTACCCCCTGAAAATATTGTAAATTTAGACGAAACGAATCTCTCAGATGACCCAGGCTCGGCTAAAGGTATATTTCGAAGAGGAGTCCAATATCCTGAAAGGATAATGAATTCTACGAAAGGGAACATATCTCTAATGTTTACGGCAACAGCAAGTGGGGAGTGTCTCCCAATATATGTAGTTTACAAAGCTGAGCATCTGTATACAGAATGGGTAACTGGTGGGCCACCTGAAACAAGGTATAACCGTACTAAGTCGGGATGGTTTGAACGCTCAGTATTTGAGGAGTATTTTGAAACAATTATTCTGCCATGGGCTCAAGCAACTCCTGGGAATAAAGTAGTTTTGTGTGATAACTTGTCGAGCCATTTGAGTATAAAAATCATAGAGCTGTGTGAGACAAACGACATTAAGTTCGTTTTTATTCCACCGAGATCCACTCACCTTACGCAGCCACTCGACGTTGCGTTTTTTGCACCATTAAAAAAGCTTGGAGAAAAATCTTACATAATTACAAGTTACAAAACCCAAAACAATCTGCAATGAACAAGAACCATTTTCCCAAACTTCTAACTGAATTTACTGAAGCAATCAATCTAAGACAAGCGACAAACATAAAAAGTGGCTTTCGAGCAGCCGGAATCGTCCCTCTAAATCCCCAGCAGGTATTGAAACGGATCCCCGATTATCAAGAAGAAATACTATCTTATGGTATCGATGAAGCGTTTCTGAATTCCTTAAAACAGACGA
The DNA here is from genome assembly GCA_947086415.1 of Pammene aurita. Taxonomy (NCBI): domain Eukaryota; kingdom Metazoa; phylum Arthropoda; class Insecta; order Lepidoptera; family Tortricidae; genus Pammene; species Pammene aurita. The sequence goes on from OX352295.1 coordinate 13,917,487, forward strand.
GAACTGAAAAGCCAATGCAGGTGAACAGAAACAAAAAAATTCAGTGCGAACCGGGAAAGTCTGTAACAATAGCTGATATTAATGTTCCTACTCAAAAACAAAACATCCCTGTCAAGGTAAATAAAGGGGAAACCCGGAAAAAAATCGATTAGCTCAAATTCAAACACAAATTCCTAAAACGGCTGCCAAAAGAAAAACCAAGAAACAAAATCGAACTTGCACAACTAGTAACGATGACTTGTTTCTTGATGATCAAACAGGCTTACAACATGGTGACAACGATGCAAATTTAATCGATAACATTGACAGCAAGTCTGATGAAAGCCAAAACAAAAATAGTACGCAAGGATTTCTCGATGAAAAAACCGGAATGTATATTGACTCAGATGATTTTGACTGTGATATAGTTAATTCTTGCTTGAAAGATGACGATATAGATAGCCAAATGTGGATTTTGCAAGATGAAATCGATGGATATGTTAACTACGACAGTGATGCTACACTAGCATTGGATGATATTGAAAACAAAAATAGTCAAAATACAAATAGTGAAATTCTAAACAAAAAGTGCGACAGTGATTTAAGTACGAGTAACTCGATCCAAATAATATCAAAAATATTTATGAGGCAAATTGATGAACCTTCTACGTCGAAAGGGGTCACACATAATAGCCGTAAATAATTTTTCAGGCCATTCACAAACTTCGACAGTGATAGTGATGGTACCGACACCGAGCAACTAAGAAGTCAAGAAACTAAAATACCTCAAGAAGTTGCAGTAAAATCGTTGGTTAACATATGTTTACTCCAACTAAATGCAGTGCTGACGAATGATAGTAACAAAAAAAATTTCATTTTAGAGGATAGATACTTGACTGAAAAAGAGAATTTACCGTTGACTCATCCTAAATTAGAAAAGTCAACTGTCAGGAGAACAAAAAAAATACTAGCGTCAAATCAAGAAGATGATATCATTTACAATGATTCAGACAGTGTCGAGTCCTGGAACACGTATAGAAATAAAATTTTATCTAATAAAGATGTCTCCGATACAGACGATGAAACGGCGTCTAACAAAGAGAACAGGGATACCACTGTTGATAATACCGTGATAGTCGGAAGCTATGTAATGGTAAAATTTGCTACTAAAAAATACTATAAATACTACGCAGGCTTAGTAATTAGGAATTGTAATTCTAGAGCTCAAAACCTTGAAGTACGTTTTTTGAGAAAATCAAAGTACTTCTTTGTTTGGCCACAAGTTGATGATGTATCTTACGTTTTGGTTGAAGACGTTGCAGCTGTATTGCCTGAACCAAATATTTGTCGCCGAGGGAAAATGACGTTTAACTTTGATTTTACTAAATACAACGTTTCCTAATCATATTGATTTACATGTTAATATACGTTCTCGTTTGTTTTTCTTTAATAACAAACAGCTTCTGATTATTCCTGAAAATTACGGGCTAAATTAAGTATTCAATGTTTACGCGAATGTTATGTATGTATAACACATTTATTGAGATTGATGCTTTTAATATTGTTTCGATATAATTTTATTTGTTGAGAGTAGTTCTCTTTATTTTAGTTACCAATACAGTGTGAATCTTTATAATGTGCAGAAAAAAAAATGTAGGAAAGTACAGTTCATTCTATCGACGGAAAAAATGTTAAAAAAAAATTTTTCCTTTATTTGATTTTTTTATGATTTTAAAAAAAAATTGGATCGCTATTGTGCCCTACTTGTAAAGAAAACATCATGTCTCTTAAATTAGTTGATTTATTGCAACCAAATAAATAAAAAAATGGTAACTAATAATAGGCTGTTGTGTTGGAATGATAACTAATACAAAAACTGACGCCATAAATTAATTATTACGAGGTTTATGGCGAAATCCTGGCTATTTTTCATCACTTTTTTTAAATAATGTAAAATTTCTCAATAAAACGTCCCATTTACCAAACATTTTTATGATTTTATGTTAATCTACAACGTATTAGCTTTCGAACAGTGAAATTACCACGCGGCTAGCTGACACACACCATTTGTTATCAGCGCCCAAACAATGGCCTTGCGCGCGGTAATCTACATTGTAATTAGCTTTCGAATGGTAAAACTACCACACAGCTACCCATCATTTGTTATCAGCGGCCAAACAATGGCTTTACGCAACTGCGCGCCCCCCTAATTAGCAGGCGAAACCTTATCTACTACTGTCCTAAGAGGGTGGGGGACAATAAAACCAGGAGAACCTAGAAGAACTCTTACAGTACCTCCAAAAGTTTCGCTGCTACTTGTTTCTTTTAATTCCTTCATTTTCAACCATTACGCTATGCCACGTGTTAGTGACTTTACTACAGCTCACATTGCCGACATCCACTTTTACTATGGAATGGCACGAGGAAATGACATCCACTTTTACTATGGAGGAGCACGCGCAGCTTACATAGCTGCATTTCCGAATCGAGAACCAGTCCCATCTGCCCGCAACTTTCAAGAGGTACACCGAAGATTGGCTATTATTGGTCTTGGAAATGGTAGAGACCGCCGTGAACCTCAACGAATCATCGATGTTGCTGTTGAAGAAGCAGTACTACATGCGGTATTCGCAAATCCTGCGGCCAGCACTAGACGTCTTGCTCTACAGTTCGGAATATCGCAGATGTCGGTGTGGCGGATTTTGAAAAAAGAAGGCCTGCATCCATACCATTATCAAAGGGTACAGCATTTACATGAAGACGTAGACCAGCAACCAAGGCGCATCATGTCGAATTCGATTCAAAACAGAACTAGGGACAACCCTGACTTTCTGAGGACAATACTGTGGATGGACGAATCGACGTTTACAAGGGACGGAATCACTAACAGCCGAAATTTACACCAGTGGTGTCCCAAAGGTGAAAATCCTAAATTGAAACGTTCATCTGGGTTCCAAGTAAGGTTCTCGGTCAACGTTTGGGCGGCTCTTATTGACGAAAATTAATTGGACCAGTGATATTGCCGAGGACCTTGAACGCAGCAAGATTCTTGGAGCTATTAAGAGACGATTTGCCAGAGTTATTGGAAGATCTCCCGCTGGATTTGCGCCGAAGAATGTTTTTGCAAATGGACGGTTGTCCTGCTCATTATGCAATTATCGTCAGGGCATTTTTAAATGCAAATTACCCTAACCGTTGGATCGGCCGGCAAGGACCTGTAGGATGGCCGGCACGGTCACTTGACATGACGCCCCTTGACTACTTTTTGTGGGGCACAATGAAGCAAAAAGTCTACAGCACCCCCATCGAAAATGAAATTGATTTGCAACAGCGCATTATAAACTGTGCGAATCAGTTAAGAAATGACCCTGATATGATAAGGAGGGCAACTCATCAAATTTTACTTCGTGCGGCGCTTTGTCAGCAACAACGTGGTGGACATTTTGAAAATTTGATGCCTTAGGTAGTTTCCTTGATAGTTTACATTAAATAATTTTACTGATCTTCGTGTAACTTATTATGAAAAATAAAATTTACTCCCCTTTCCCCCACCCACGTATCACAGTAGCAGATAAGGTTTTACCTGCTAATTAGGGGTGCGCGCGCAAGGCCATTGTTTGGGCGCTGATAACAAATGGTGTGTATCAGCTAGCCACGTGGTAATTTCACTGTTCGAAAGCTAATACGATGTAGATAAACATGAAATCATAAAAATGTTTAGTAAATGGGACATTTTATTGAGAAATTTTACATTATTTAAAAAAAGTGATGAAAAATAGCCAGGATTTCGCCATAAACCTCGTAATAATTAATTTATAGCGTCAGTTTTTGTATTAGTTATCATTCCAACACAACAGCCTATTATTAGTTACCATTTATTTATTTATTTGGTTGCAATAAATCAACTAATTTAAGAGACATGATGTTTTCTTTACAAGTAGGGCACAATAGCGATCCAATTTTTAAAAAATCATAAAAAAATCAAATAAAGGAAAAAAAATTTTTTAACATTTTTTCCGTCGATAGAATGAACTGTACTTTCCTACATTTTTTTTTCTGCACATTATAAAGATTCACACTGTATAAACGTGTTTATTACCAGTGTTACCATAAAATATATTAAAACCTTAAGTGTTATGTTTAGTAGGTAAGGTGTCTCTTTTGCTGATTTTATGTTTGCTTAGTTTTTTTATTATTGCGAATTGTAAATACCAAGGACTTACCATATGGGTAGGTACTGTATTGAGCAATTTCTTAAGATATAGTAGGTAACTGATTTAAATTCAATAGCTACCAATAAATGTTAAATACCATTGTTGCCAAAAAGTAGATTAAACTTTTAAGTGTTATGCTAAATTGGTTACTGTTTTTTTTCTCTTTTGCTGGTTTGCTTAATTTTCCTAATGTTACAAATGATAATGTAAATGACTTGCCAAAAAATAAGCAATTGCCTGATATCTTAGGCTGATTTTAAATTGATAGAAATATAGTGATCTCAAACGTTAATTTCCAAGTACCAATACCTATAGTATAAGTAAAAATACTCAACATAAGACTTTTTTCCGGTTCCGGTCCCCAATGTCCGTTTCCTCTAATGTTCATTTGCCCCCAATGGCCCCAATGTCAAATTCCTTGAATGTCTATTTGCCTCGACTGCCCGATTCCTCGAAAGTCTATTTGCCTTCAATGCCTAATTCCTCGAATGTCCAACTGCCTGGAACGTACATATACGATCCAAAAAATGTGTGGCGTCTATTTCATTAAGGTGATGCAAGCATATTTTTTCGATCTCGCAGATTTGAAACTTCTCGTAAAATATTTGAAACAAATGTTTGAAATCAATATAAACTTATTTTTTACTTAAGTTGCGATCTAGCTAGAGTATACTGGATGATTCAGGGAAGTTCAGGAGATGAAAAAAAATGATGACGATGGTCATACTGAACAACACTCAATACTGATATCAAACATTTATTTCAAATATTTTACGAGAAGTTTCAAATCAGCGAGATCGAAAAAATATGCTTGCATCACCTTAATGAAATGGACGCCACACATTTTTCGGAGCGTATACTTATGTACCTACTTACGTTCTAGGAAAATGGACATTGGAGGCAAATAGACTTTCGAGGAAATGGACGTTTGGAGCCGAAACCTTCCTTTTATGATCTAAGTTTTGTTTTCATTTATTGATAATATACTAGGTAAGATATGCTTAATAAGTTGTTAATAACAATATCTGTACGTTTTGTACAAAGAACATTTTTGTAAGGCTGATTTTTGTTACCAATGACTAGATGAAAGTTTTCTAATTGAACTGATGAGAACTATATAAAAAAAATTGTACCGCTAAAATGACTTATTATTTTTCAAACATTACCAAACAGGTTTTGACAACCCTAACACCTACAAGTTGGTTGTATGAAAACAATTGTAAATGAGCGGGTAAATTTGCCCACTTCTTTCTACAAGAATCTATTATTATTTTCTTATTGGTTTTAATGTTTTTAGGCCAATTTTGCCAAAAATTCCTTGTGGTCCTTATACATGAATGCTGTAAGAGCTATAGTTGGGTAAATAATAGACTTGGGCAAATATGGACGAAAGTGAAGGTAATTTGGCCCGCCATGAAAATATCAGATTGCTCGAAATGGTTTAAAAATAAGGACTATATCTTTATTGCAACACAAATCTATGATTAGAGAGACTGTTTTTGCACATAAAAAAGTATATCAAACCCTATTTGTTTATTTTAATCGAAGAAAACGTTCAATAAGTGGGCAAAATTGGACGGTTTCACGGTAAACAACTTAACTTCATAATAAATGGTTCCTTATACATTTAGTACCATATTATAGATACTAAGAACATGTAAGGTGTGAAATATACATATGCAAAAAGTGTCTAGTTGCATATATATATATTTCATAGGGCATGTAAGGTGCATGCTTAAATATCTGTGTAAACCGTAACGTACTAAGGACTGAAAGAGCTAGCATGCGTGGATACACCAAAGAAAGAGAGAGATGAATGAATGATTGCGAGAATGGGATAGACATAGGATTATGTTAGAGTTAAAGTGAGAAAGAAATAAAAGTATTATGGCCGACAACGTTTCAATCTTACAGGCAATTGAGATACAGTGCTGGCATTAAATTAATAATAAACACTTTACAATTAAGAAACTAAAAATTGTTATCATGTGACATTATTTTCTATGTAATTAACTAATTATAGTTTTGGTTGTTATAATTTGAGTTACTTATTTTTTAATTTATTAGGATTGGTCTTTAGCATTTATTCAAAATTACTTAATATTTGAACTCTGTTTGATTATCTGAGTTTTGTCATTCCTCATTAGGTGTTTCTTAAGATATTAAGGCCTACTTAGGAATACAATACATTCTTAATTTAGTTTTTTTTTACTTATGGTGTGTAAAATATAGAAACGGGTAAAGTAGAATGTAAATTAAACTAATGTAAAATAAATTACAATTGAAATTATTATCTTTTATATTTATTTTCTTTTCATAGTTTCAATCATTAATTGATGCAGTTCCTGCTTTCTTCCTTCTTCTTCCCTAAGATTCTGCATCTTCAATTGATGCTCCTCAAGTTGATACTGGAGTTGGTTACGTGCAACCTCCTTTTGAAGTTGCACTAGCTCTAGCCGTTCTACACTTAACTGGTCTAGTTTATTAGTGACACTTGCTTTGGATGGTTTCAGTGCCTGTGAAACTTTCGTTTTTAGTGCCTTAGGGTTCCATGATGCCCATTTGTTTTGTGTATCTACAAAAAATATTAACATTAATAAATACCGTTACTTATGAAAGCTACAACACAGTACTCTGGTATGATATACATAAAACTATTTTAATATTTACACTATATACATAAAATAAGTACCTTTTAAAGTTTCACTTTTAAAACTGCTGTTCAATTCAATTTCAGTGTTTTCTTTTTCATGGCAATCTGTAAGTAACATAAAAATATATATTCAAAATAGAAAGGTCAGGGACAATTTTAATGGACACAGCTACCAAAAAGACAAATTTAACATTGTACAAAATATATTAAAACATACCATCCCCATCGGTAAATTCTAACTCCATCATAAGCGGTGTCTCAACTGCAACTTCTTGATCCGGTAGAATAGCTAAAATATATAAAGGCAATCGTTAAGAAAATGTTTCTAAATAGATAAAAACATCATAATTATATTATTTACACAATGTTAAAAATAAATACCTGTTGGCCCGAATGTCACATCGTCAATGTTATTCACATCTAAAATCTGCAGAACTGTCTTTGTTGTGAATGATGCATCAGGTTTATCTGAAAATACAATACTTGTTAATATTTTATAGGGTTTCAATAAAGCAACAGGGCTAGCATCAAATAAAATACCACCTACCTGTAAAGTTATCACTGTCATTGCGAGCATCTAACCCAGATATGTTTGAACATATAGATAGGACTTTATCTTCTATCACGTCTAATGTCGGAGCAGTAGAAGGCCCGCCGCCTGTCCTGTACAACTCCTGCCTGTGCGCAGTAATTTTTTTTTTTTGCACATTTCTTTATGGTCTCATATTTGAGCTTTAATGTTTTGGCTGACCTGACTGTCGAGGCACTGGATGCAGCATTAAAAGTCTGCGCAATTGACTTCCATGCCGCTTCTTTATCTTTGTTGGTAAAGGCGTCGGTTTTTTTATTTTCTATGACCAACTTATATTTTTCTACCAATTCTGTTAATAATGATACTTCGGACTTCTCGAAGTTCGAACTGCGTTCACGTTTCTTGTCACTCATTTTCAATTAAACTTTGTAGTACACACAACTGGCACTAAAGTAAACAGTTAAATAACACAGAAATCAACACATCAAAGAGGTTACATAATATAGGTTATGTTTTGTTTGTTGACAGATGTGAAATGCCAAAAACGCTTTATTCCTATTTCAGTCTAACATACCGAATTTGGTATCTGTGCATCTCGCTTGCACGTGCTTCAAACGAAGTATGCCACCTAAGGCCACAGATAACTATCCTACGGATAAAACGCAATTGAAAAATTGACAATCCTTAAACCACAAATAAACCATTAGATAAGTTAATTCGTTGGAATAGATATCGGACGAGTTAAATGGTAACTGAAAAATCGGCCCTAAGTGGTTTATGTTTACCAAACTCCATCCACTATCTTTTCTTTCAAAGTTTGTTAATCTCTTCTGTTATTTCATTTACGAGGGATATGAAAAAAAATCTTTATCACTGCTCACATTAAAAAGCTGATTGTTTAATTGAAAATCAAATGTATTTCTTAACTGTTTGGTATCCTGACAAAAATTTGCATTATAATAAAATTAACTTTTAAAGCACAATGATCTGCAACGGATCGATTTAATAAAGTAAAAATTGTATCTTTATGTTTTTCTAAAAACGATTCGGGGGTTTCAAAGGGTTGGTAATCATTTTTATTACTTAATATTCTGTACGTAGCAACCCTGTTTCGGAATGCATTTTCAATTAGCTGAACGTTGATTAATTCGCTGTCTGAACTAAGAACATTGTTTTTGTGGTTATTGCTTTTCAAATGGTTTGCTAAATATCTTTTTACCACATACACATGGCACACAGAACATTCAATTTTGTCATTATTTTTTGTGCTTACGTCAATACAGCAAGCTTGTGTTGTAGAAGTTGATGCTGAATCACTGCTAGTTGAAGGTTGACTCTTCTTTGTTGATGCCTTAGACACAGGATCCGTAGTTGCCATTTCTATTCCACCTCCAACTTGTTGGGATCTAAAGAAATAAAATAAAATATCACAAATAATATAATTACATCATTACTTATAATATGATTACCAGAAACAAAGATTAATAATAACTACAAAATACTAACTTGTATATTTCTTACAGTGCAAACAATACGCTTGCATTGGTAGGACTCCGTCTACTACATCAGTAGTTGATATATGAATATCCTGTGTTTGATTTCTATGACCCTCACATGGGGCATAACATGGTTTAATAGCTTGATCTTCGAAAATTGAATCAGGTAATAAACAATCGGATATATCTATGAAATTTCTGCATTATTAAATTTTTGCTAAAACTTGCTATCTCGCTACGTTCAAATTTAGGCTCAAGATAAAATGCCATGTTGCAAAACTGAATCACACAACACCACAAGTACAAAACACTGAAACTTCAATTTGCTATAGATAATTTTAAAACTGGGGACCCACTTTTATACCACTATCCCCTCCGTATCCGTAAGTCAGGTAAGGAAACATGTAACAACAGGTTTTAACTTAGATCACCCACCCCAACAAGATGCAAGGTAGAAAAAAAAAGTATAATGAATTAAATATTTAAACAGATTGATTAACATTTCATATTTTTGTTGACTTAGAGATTCACACAAATTATATATTTCCTGGTCTTCAAAATATTCCTTCTCCGCGTCTTCACATAATTGAAGAAGTTCAACATCACAATCATCATTTCTAATTTGCATGCTATACATATAGATTAAAAATCAGGATAAGTTTTTTATACTTTAAAATTTAAAATGTTCCTTCAAATTCTATCTCTGATTAGTCAAAATTAAGAAATGTATTCACTTAATCGTAATTGAACACGTGATTTGCAGCTCACTTCGTTTCTAAAATTTACCCCCCAGCCTCAGCCTTTTTATATGAATTTGTGTTGAAAAAAGGTCACGGCTGGTGGGGACAGAGGACCACCTAGGTAGGTAGCGACGAGTTTAAACAGGATTTCGGGGACAGGTAAATTTTTGTTTGCTGCGGAATGTTTTCTACCAAAAGATTAAATTATCAAAAGAATTCCAAAGAATTTAAACGACAGATCTTTTGTGCATTTACTTTCTATTAAAATTGCGTGCGACTTCAAACCCGATGATTGATTTATATATTTCTCAGAAACGAATAAAAAGTAAATTATTACCTTCTTCAAAGGACATCTAGCAAAAAAGGTACAGTTCTCAAGCCGACAGCATAAAGAAAAAACTAATAATAGAAATTGCGACTTTAAATTAGAGCACCAAAGGAGTCTTTAAACATCGCACCGCCCCACCTAACTGGTATAAACAGGAATGCAATAAATCACACACCGAATCCTACATTAACAAAAGATCTATATATTATAATAAATAATGGGAACTTCGTTTACGGAAACGTACAGCATATTTACAGGTTGAAACTTGTTCAAAACACAGTCATGTTTATTGTCCACCAATAAATAGCAGTCGGTTGTCACATATACCAAAGTTATTTACGAGTTCAAAAAAAAAAAAATCATCATCATTTTCATTCATCATTATCAGCCTATATTAGTCCACTGCTGGACATAGGCCTCCCCTAATGAGCGCCATAGCGCCCTGTCTTCAGCTTGCCGCATCCAGCACCTGCCAGCAGTCTTTCGCAGATTGTCATCCCACCTGGCCGGAGGGCGTCCTACACTACGTTTGCCGAGTCGCGGTCTCCACTCAAGAACGCGTTTACCCCAGCGGTTGTCGGTTCTTCGCGAGATATGGCCGGCCCACTGCCACTTCAGCTTGCTAATTCTTTGAGCTATGTCGATAACTTTGGTTCTCTGTCGGATGTATTCGTTACGAATCTTATCCTTCAGAGAAACTCCGAGCATAGCTCTTTCCATAGCTCGCTGAGCGACTTTGAACTGGTGGGCCAGCCCTACCGTGAGTGGCCACGTCTCAGCTCCGTAGGTCATTACGGGTAGGACGCACTGATTAAAAACTTTCGTTTTCAAGCATTGCGGTATGGATGACGAGAAGACTCGGCGTAGTTTCCCAAATGCTGCCCAGCCTAGCTGGATCCTACTTTTGGCCTCCTTCTCGAAATTGTTTTTACCTAACTGCAGGATCTGCCCAAGGTAGGTGTACTCAGAAACAATTTCAAGAAGGTGGCCATGTATGACGACCGGTCCTGGATCAATGTGGCCATTGATCATGACTTTGGTTTTATCCAAATTCATGCCAAGACCGATGCGTCGCGAGGCTGAAGCTAGGCCGTCCAGCATCCGGGTCAGCTCCTCTAGCGACTCCGCCATTACGACTATGTCATCAGCGAATCGCAGGTGTGAGATGTAATCGCCGTTTATGTTTATGCCCTTACCAAAAAAAATAATAATAAGACAACACAAATATCTAGACTAGAAATAATCTAAAATCATTAAAATAATATTAAAAAAATTGGATTTGCATAAAATAAATAACCCAAAAAAAAATTAAGACAACACAAATATCTAGACTAGAAATAATCTAAAATCAATAAAATAATATTTCAAAAATTGGATTTGCATAAAATAATTGACCCAAAAAAAAAATTAAGACAACACAAATATCTAGACTGGAAATAATCTAGAATCGATAAAATAATATTTCAAAAATTGGATTTGCATAAAATAATAAATTTTAGGCATAAACTGAAAACGAATAGATACTAAATAACTAAAATTGATGGGGTTGAAACATATACCAGAAGTTTCATATTGTGTTGTAACACATATAGATACGTTGAAACTTGCATTTATATTCGCGAAATGTGAATTAATTACTTTAGGTATAAATTTGATACCTACTCCAGTTCAGACTAATAAAGGGTAATGTAATTGTGTCAGTTCGCGGGGCTTGTTAAATCATTAAAAATCTCGTTAAGTTATATGACCGTTTCTACCCCATTGATTTCCCACCACCAAAACAATACCTAAACTATGGAAACTTTAGGTAGTATATATACCTAGTCTTTCATAAGGAGTAACCAATTAAGCAATTATAAAACCTATTGCAAATACGTAAAGAACAAACTACAACGTAGGAGTATGCCTCTACCGAGCTCGGTAACAATGCGATGTCGCCGAGTCGAGCTAACAATAGAGACAATAGAAAAAGGTGAGCAAGGGTTGTATTGTGGTGTCGAAGAGCGTGTATTGTTTAATTAGCGGAGTGCCTAAGTGCTGAAGGAGGCTCCGGGCACTGTTGAGACCTAGTGCAATCGATCTAAATGGGGGGCTAAACGTACTAAAACATACCAAACTTTTTTTTTTCTAGGTTTCATAGTCCGGAAAACCTACCATAATCCCGAAAAACCATTGTTTTGGTGGTGGGAAAACGATGGGGTAGAAACGGTGAATCTATACTACTCATGCACACGCGGCCTCAGCTGGTTTATAAAATAAGATATAGGTAGAGGATCGGATTCTCGGATTGGTGTGTGCATGGCTTTTTATTCATATATACTTATTGGTATATATTGATGCCGATCCTGATTATCCGTAAATAAGTATCTAATTATGATACGATAATTATTGAATATGTTTCGATTCAAAGTCATATTTTCAATAAATTGTTCTCGAAAGTTAAGTCGTAATAATTGTGTAAGCTATGTTCACTGAATTTCCGTTTCTTTGTTTCAGTTGCTAATAAGTATGAATGGTTACTTTTGATAACAGTCCGATCCTCTATTATGGTAGCTAATAGGTAACCCTTGAGGTAACCTACTGTTTTTATTGTGGTGAAGCTTCAATCCTTTTTCGTTTTCGGAAATGTTACTTAAGCTTAAACCTCAATAAAATGTAAGGTAATTGCCTTGTTTTAGGACCAACAGTTTTGTTTTAATCTAGTTTACGGCCTAATTTATGTAGCTAATTCTGTCAAAAGGTTGTTTTACATAGCAGTATTTTTATCTACCTATAGTTTACCGTATCAATTAGCTAACTAAGCTAAGCTAATTCTTAAGCGACACCTACTGGCACTGTCCTCCAAGTACATATGTATAAGGGTAAAAGAGACGCAGAAGTCGGAGGGCAAGGTCACACCGATAAGATGGTGGTGAAGCTTTTAAAAGAGCATTTGAACTCTGGTCACCATATATTTATGGACAATTTTTATAATAGTGTCGGACTCGCAAAGTTTCTGTTGCGAAACAATACTAACGTCACAGGAACATTGCGTTCCCGAAGAAAGGATAATCCCAAGGATGTTTGCACACACAAATTGCGCAAAGGTGGCAGCATTTTTAGATACAATAAAGAAGGGATATGTGTGTGCAAATGGCACGACAAACGTGACGTCCTGACTATCAGCACCAAACTGTCCCCAGAATTAAAACCATTCACAAACAGAAGGGGACAGACAGTGTTAAAACCAGAAATGGTAACAGAATATAACAAATATATGAGCGGTGTTGATAGGCAGGACCAAATGCTGGCATATTACACTTGCGAGCATAAGACAATGCGTTGGTATAAAAAAATAGGCATTCACATTTTTCAGGTGTTGTTGTTGAATGCCTACTTTTTATACACCATTAAAAATGGTAAAAATAGTCTGTACGACTTCAGAGAAGCGGTTATAACGACTTTACTGCCACCTTTGCGTGTAACAAAGTCACTGTCAGGCGAAATTAATAATAATAGCATTCATTTTCCTTCGCATTTACCTAAATCTGACGGTGGCCGTACTAAACGAAAAAGGTGCAAGCATTGCTGGGATACATCTAAAGTTAGGAAACAAACTTTATACCACTGTGTCAAGTGCCCATCATCACCAGCCTTTTGTCTAGAATGCTTTCCAACATTCCATAAATATTAGTATGTTTTGCCCAATAAATAATAAATATTATGGAACAATATTATAATTTTTGTCATGTAATGTATAATTTTTGTTATATAAATAAATAATTAAAAATGACAAGTATTTTATTTCTTCCCTTTGAATCACACACATCTTCACATAATTATATCCTTTCTAGACCAGATGTATGTTTGCAGGATAAAGTGATTTCAAAAGTTACTAATAAAACCATAAAATATACCATGTGAATGTCAATATTATAGTATTTGATAAGATAATTTTAAATTCTTGGAATAGTAAGGAAACTCCAGGAAAAAATCGATGTTTTATTTCATTTGTTTTTGGGAGCGCTATACACACTAAATAAGTGTAGTATAGGGCTCCCTATTTAGAATACTCCGCCACCTCTGCCCGCCACCGCTGCTGGGCAGCCAGGAGCTCCGGCTCCCGAAGTGGCTGCCGGGGTTGCTCCGGCAGCAGCAGCACCCGGTACAGCCGGAGTTGCGAAGCCCGTAGGCTCCTGTGTTGCTCCGGCGGGCCAGGACGCTGCATCGGGCCGGGAGGGTTAGCCTGCTCCGGCGGGCCAGGACGCTGCATCGGGCCGGGAGGGTTAGCCGGCTCCGGCTGCCCCAGCAACGGCTCCTGTTCTGCATTCCTATGCATATCATTCATTATTGTTTGAGTTACCACTATATTTTGCACTTGTGATTATTTGCTAAACTCTGTTATTACTGAACTGTCTACTTTAGCCCATAAACATACAGTATCATAAATTAATTGAATTAAGTAGAAATCAACAACTTGGACAAATTTATCATCATATTTCATACAAGTTTTTGTCAACCTTGTTATTGAACATAGAAATAGTGCAAATTAGATAAAAGCTAATAGAAAAACTTACCTTTTATTGCAAGGTGCGCAGCAGGCGGGCCACCAGCGGCACCAGCACCGGGTAATCGACTGAATGCTGCAGGTCATAATTAAGTAATATTAAACCATAGGTAATTAATTTCAGAAAAATACAGTAGATTAAGAAATCCTGTAGTTAGTAACAACATTCGATTAATTAGTATCAGCTTATCAACGTAAAACTGTTGTATACATTCCCACCACAAGTATTTCAGAGGTTAGTTGGACAACACAAACAACGCAAGGCAATATTAATTAAGGCAGCATAGAAAACTTTAAAATCAAACAATATCGATACCATTACACATCCCAAGTGCAGTATTATATTAAAATATAGGTGCCTGTTCGAACCACACGAGCATAAATACCTTTAAAATCTTCGTGTATGTGTAAGCTATAAAAAAACACGTAGGTACAATCGAACCAACTGAATCATGACCCACTTGCCTGATAATTCGTTTGAAACTTTCAAACTTGTAAGATCTATCGCGTATAATGCACTTAAGACGTTTTAGGTACTAATAAAATTACGTCAATACAGGTCGCAGACCTATGCAATTTTAACCTTTGTTATCATTGCCATAAAACCACATTTCACACATATACAGTCATTTTTGATGATGGAAAAAATATATTTAAAAAATGGGGTGTTCTACAAGTGTGTCATATTATGTCAAGTTGTCAGTCAATGTGAAAAAATAGAAACTAAATAGTAAAATGCTTAATAATTTTTAATAATGGCTAATTTAGAAGAACAAAGAACTCGGATTGTAGTCTTAAGTGAGGAAGGCTATGGCATACGGGAAATATCACGCGAATTGAATATTTCTCGGAATACAGTGAGGACCTGGATCAGACGGCACGCCGGAGAGGGCATCCTCGAGGACAGACGACGTCATAACCACGGCGTTCGCCGACTCACGACCGAACAAAGAGTGGACATGCAACACCATTACGAAGAACATCCTTTTACTCCCATCCGATATTTTGCGGCACAACATGACGTCTGTCTACAAACTATTAGAAATTATTTGCACGGCACTGGACTGCATTACAGACATTATGCTGAGAAAGTAGCCTTAACGGATGATCATAAAACAGCGAGAAGGAATTTTGCAAACGCTAATTTAGACTACGACTGGACTAACACTATATTTACAGACGAAAAAACATTTCGATCTTCTCAACACGGTCGCTTAACTTTGTGGCGTTACGATAACACGCGGTACACAGAAGATCACGTCGTGCCTAATCAGTTATCCGGTCGAATTTCAGCGAATATGTGGGCGTGGATGGGTATCGGAGGAGTAGGTGAGCTTGTCCATATTTCTTCTCGGCAAAACGCAATGAAGTATGTCGATCTATTAGAAGAATCTGTTACCGACAGTGCGAACAGTTTACCCGCGTGAAGATGTGCCAGTATTTTCCTAAGTTCATGACAACTGTCGAGTGCATACTGCCAGGGTAGTCTCAAATTGGTTTGATCTGCATAATGATGAAGTTACTTTGATTCCATGGCCGAGTAGATCCCCAGACCTCAACCCAATAGAAAATTTGTGGGGTCTGATGGTCCAAATGTGGGATAACAGAAACGAGAGAACAAAGGAAGCAATTGAGCAACATTGTAACGAAATTTGGGATTACTTGAGAGACAGCGACATTTGCAGTCGTCTAATAGGGTCAATGCGTGACCGATTACAAGCCGTTATCGATAACCATGGTGCACACACTAGGTTTTAGATACTGAATCTTATAATTTAAATTAGTTCTGTTAAAGATTAAATAAAGTTTTTTTTCATTTCACAAACTTCTTTTTCCTTATATAGATTGAAAGACCAACAATGGCATGTTTCTGTCCTTAAAATACTTATAGGAATGACGTGATTGAAACCTGTTAATGAATTAATCTAAAGTTTATGCTGGCACTTCACTTGGCCGTATTTGCCCAAACATGACTGCATTATTTTTGATTTTATATTCTAGAGAAATAAATGCGACTAATAGTTGAGCAAATTTAATACGACCAAGTGAAGTGGCACCATTACGTTCGTAGAAAACTTCCTATACTTACCTACGTAATACAGATAAAGACAGTAACATCATCTCTTCTTTTTCATATACGAGCTTAGTCGATACTGTCCGATTTATTTAACAGTGCACTCAGTAAATGTCAGTGTCTAATCAAATGATAACAAGTTCGTTACCAAGGAAATAAATCTTCAAGCGAATTTCGACCTACTTGCATTTAAGGGGTTTAGCAAAATAAGCTTATGGTGGGTCATGATTCAGTTGGTTCGATTGTACATTATATTAATTTTAATCATAAATCTATTACTACAATAAGAACACTGCAAACTTACGAGGGTTGCTACTTATATATCCGGAAACAAAAAAACAAACAAACGTACACGGCTGAAAATGGTTTTATTGTTTTTCAAAGTATTCCCCTTGATGATCTATGCACTTTTGCATTCGCGTGAACCAATTTTTAAAGCACTTCTGCCACTCCGCCTGAGGTACCTCCATAACGTGTTGTTTGAATGCGTCGACAGCATCTTCAGCGGTCGAAAATCGTTGACCGCGTAATTTATTCTTTATATTTGGAAATAAATAAAAATCGTTGGGTGCCAAGTCAGGGCTGTACGGCGGATGACCCGTTAATTCCACATTTTGACCCTCCAAAAATAGAGTTGTTTCGGGTGACGTATGACAGCTGGCATTGTCATGATGAAGAATGATTCTTCGTCGCTGGTTAGTTTTACGAATTTGTTCAAATACTTCCGGTAAGCAAATGGTCGTGTACCACTCTGAATTAACCGTTCTACGGTTTTCTAGTGGCACTGTAGCTACATGGCCATTAATACCGAAGAAGCAGGCCACCATTTGTTTCAATGTACTTTTTGCACGAGTAACTTTCGTAGGGTTCGGCTCATTTTGAAACACCCATACCGTTGATTGTTGCTTCGTTTCGGGATCGTATGCATAGATCCAGGATTCGTCACCTGTATAGATGTTATAAACGGCTTTTGAGACACCACGGTTATATTTTTTTAACATTTTATTGCACCATTCGACGCGAGCATCTTTTTGCTCTTTTGTTAAGTTGTGGGGTATCCAACGCGAACAAATTTTTTTTACAGCCAAATAATTATGTAATATGCTATTAATGCTGGTCATAGAAATACCCAGAGTCGCCTCTATCTCGCGGTACGTAACATGTCGGTCGTCCATTATAAGTTTTCGCACAGCCTCGATATTTTGTTGTACAACGACCGATTTCGGGCGACCTGCCTTAACTTCGTCCGTAAGCATACTACGTCCACGATTGAACTCACTAAACCAGTGATACACAGTAGTTTTAGGTGGGGCTTCATCACCAAAAGTTGAAGTTAGTTGATCTATGCACTGTTGTTGCGTTAAACCACGCCGAAAATCATAATAAATCACAGCACGAATATTTTCACGAGTGAGTTCCATTCTTGCTGCGAGATGACATTTAAAACCCGTCAAAAACAAAACACGAGCGTTAATAAGAAAGAAAAAATATACCGGGCCAGTACTTAAAAAAGTTCAAATTTTACCATGGAGGTCAAATATGCTATTTAAGAAGATTGTAATCCCGGTTTCCGGATATATAAATAGCAGCCCTAGTAAACTGTAAAACCAAATTGTTAATTTACCTGTTTCCCATCTCGCGTCCCACGCGCGTGCGTGCACGAATCACTCAAAACTAGTCAAAAAAGAATTTAACTAGAGGCGGCACACGCGTACTACCGTAAGGGATAGACATACACGCAACGCGACTAATTTGTAAACGCATTTCAAGATGGCTGATAGTATACCGTAGCTAGCCTACATAATTTAGTCGGTTTCTTTGTTCCCCTTCAAAGAGCGGTGGAGGGTAATAAACGTTTATATCGTACTTAGGACCTTTTGGAAGTAATCACAACGTGGGTCTATGACAGGGACCAACGATAATCGAGCCTTCTCTGTCATACCTATTGAAAGTTTAATAAGACCATCCCGTTCAATCTTGGTATTATTATTACCATGACAGATCTAAATCACGATTTTTTAGTGTCATCCGTCATCCAAAATGGAGTCCGGATAATGCGCGGCCCGAGAATGCACGACCCGATATCCGCGTCCAAAATTTGTATGTTATTTATGATTACTGCGTAATGCGCAGTGTTGGCCGAACGTTAGTGTAATTGAAAATTAAAAATTGAAGATTGAAACACGTTAGTAAAAATTGAACACTAATAGTTTAGTGCAAATTGATTTCAATTAGAATTGAAATTAATTGTAACTAACGTGTTAATCCTTTGCGAGTAACTAATAATTGAAGATATTTAATTTTTAGTCTTTCTCAAAAATTTAAACATTGATTTAATTTTTAGTGTAGATTGAATTGGTAATTGACATTAATAATTTACCTAACTAAACGCGAATTTAGGTTAAGCTACGAGGTTTTGATTTTTGTTTCGATTTTGACTCTGGACTCGGGGGCTTGTATTAATAAGCAATGGGACCGGTATCCTAAGATGGAGGTCATGCTGGACCCTGGGGATCCCTACTGGATCTCGGGTTTGGTGCATCATAGACTCATGTTGTTTGGGCTCATTCGACTTGTACTGATGAGCAGATGGTAGCGGTATCAAAATCTGGAGCTCATGCTGGACCCTGGGGATCCCTACTGGATCTCGGGTTTGGCGCATCTTAGACTCATGCTGTTTGGGCTCATTCGACTTGTACTGATGAGCAGATGGCACCGGGATCAAAATCTGGAGCTCATGCTGGACCCTGGGGATCCCTACTGGATCTCGGGTTTGGCGCATCATAGACTCATGCTGTTTGGGCTCATTCGACTTGTACTGATGTACCGGTATCAAAATCTGGAGCTCATGCTGGACCCTGGGGATCCCTACTGGATCTCGGGTTTGGCGCATCATAGACTCATGCTGTTTGGGCTCATTCGACTTGTACTGATGAGCAGATGGCACCGGGATCAAAATCTGGAGCTCATGCTGGACCCTGGGGATCCCTACTGGATCTCGGGTTTGGCGCATCATAGACTCATGCTGATCAAATCAAAATCAAATCAAAATCAAATCAAAATCAAATCAAATCAAAATCAAATCAAAATCAAATCAAAATCAAATCAAAATCAAATCAAAATCAAATCAAAATCAAATCAAAATCAAATCAAATCAAATCAAAATCAAATCAAAATCAAATCAAAATCAAATCAAAATCAAATCAAAATCAAATCAAAATCAAATCAAAATCAAATCAAAATCAAATCAAAATCAAATCAAAATCAAATCAAAATCAAATCAAAATCAAATCAAAATCAAATCAAAATCAAATCAAAATTAATTTAAAATTAAATTAAAATTTAATGGAAATTTAATGGAAATTTAATGAAAATTTAATGAAAATTAAATGAAAATTATATAAAAACTAAATAAAAATTAATAAAAATTTAATAAATTAAATTATATTAAAATAAAATGTAAATAAAAAATTAAATAAAACAATAATAAATACGTATTTACATTTTGTAAAGCGAATGATTTGTCGCATAGTCGGCAAAAGATAAAGATCAAAAGTCTTCGCACTGCCGCGTGGTGCAAAATTATGGCAGAAAGGCAAAAAATGAGAACAGTTGAAGCGCCGCGCCGTTACCTGCGTACTTCGTGGCCGGTCGTAGTATTTTCCAATGTTTTAGGATTAGGGTATATTACATATTTAGAACAGAATGCGGCGACAGTCATAGTGACAACAATAAAAGCTTAATGTAATATATAAATACAACATTGTGTAAAAGCACTAAATCGACTACTTAAAAAAATCCGGCCATAAATGCATGTGATCGTTTAGTCCAAAATGGAGGACCCTATACGTTGTGTAAAAATTAATACAGTAATAAAACAAATTATGTTACAGAAGCGATGTTCCCAAATAACTTATAATCTAAGTTTAATACGTGCATTTGTAATAAATAAACCAAATGTAACAACCTAACTATAAAAACTTTTTTGTGCCATTGTTTTTGAGTTGTTAAAATAAACTTATTATAAACAACTCAAAATAATGCTATGATTAAAAATCTATTAATAAACGTTAAAAAACCGTTTAAGTTAACAAAATTAAATGAATAAAGGAAAACAAAATAAACACGTAACAAAATTAAAGTAAAGAAATCAAACTTAAATAAAAGCACAATCCCTATTTGTATCCTTGTTTGTAAAGGAATACTCATACTATCGGTACTTCCGACCTGCATCCGTACACAGAATAAGATTTCAATCCGCGATCCGTATCCGCAGCCTTATTTAAATCAAATAAAAAAAATATAGAACAATTTTACGCCATAATAATAAATCTACCTTATTTTATTCCATTGTTCAACAAAAATAGTAAATAACTTGTTATATATGTCAGTTACAACGTTACACTCTCTTATCGGTTTACATTTAAATTGTTTTGCAATTTTGCTAAACAAAACAAAGAATGTTTATCAAGGGCCAGGATGGACGCCTCTGATAAAGATCAGAAGAAAAGTAATAGGTGCGCAGCGCCATATGTGTGGTATTTTCTTTTAGTACGCATGTTATTTAATTATAACACAAAGGACAAGGATTAGTAAAAAAGGAACTTGTGACCATAAGTAATAATTTATGAAAAGGAACGACTATTAGGTACAGATTTAATACAATCGGGATCATTTTTGTCAGACACACATTTAATATTATGTTACTGTTTAAATTTTTGCCAATAAAATGGAAAAGAATAAAAGATTATTGCTGCTGCCATGCAATTTCCCAGAAAAAGATATTGATTTTTTTAAATAAACTTTATTGACTCATAATAAGATTGCATATAACTAAACCTCTATAACCTTTCATGTATTCATTAGTAGCTCTTAAAATTTTTTACTTGTGCACGTGTATTACATGACCATGCAAAACAGGCCAGAAAACCTTGTTCAGTCACCGCCAAAAATTTGTATACATTTATAAACCTTATAACAAAGGAGTAAGGTGCAAAAGTGTAAGCATATTTTTGGCGTTGACTATACGTGTTACTCAGAAACGAGTATTGGGAAAGGGTACACGACACGCGGGACCGACTAGGAGTCCTAGTACATGTGACAACAAAAATGAATGATATTGTTTCTAAGTTTACCGACTAGTTCAAGGACAAATACCATGAATCATGATCTTCTCTCATTTTCGGCATGCATAATATACACACTATCGCAATATTAATTGATAAATTTGACAAAGACAGCATAACAAAATTGTAGGCAATCAATAAGATATTCGTAAAAATAATATAGGTATTTCTTGTTGCCACTACGTCTGTTACCACAACTGGTTAATCCTATAATAATCGAAAACAAAATACCTATGAGATTTCGACTAGCTCACATCTAGCTGCTCAGATCTAGCTGCTCAGATAAGCTTTCCGATATGGATGTAAAAATGAAATATTTAGTTAGGTATTCCCAAGAAAATGATAAGAATACCGAGGTACTAAGATTACCACGATCCGCTATCGCAACTAGTAGTTTTTTTTCTACCAAATATGAGACCAAAAGTCAAAAATTATATTCACAACTAATTTATTTACCAATAATGTTATTATTAGTTTTTAAATAATAATTAGATACTTACGTGAATATATTATCGCCGACTCTATACAAATATACATACTTAATACTTAAAACAATAGATTTTAATTCCTATGCACGAATGCCACAAATACATATCCGTAATTTTTCTAAAGTATAGTATTTTAATATTAGTAAAATAAGTATAAATAAAATAACCTCACGAAATGCAGCGTCACTCCAATTTTACTCTATAAAATACAAATATTGTTAAAAATGAACACACAAAACGAGGTTACCGGCAAAACCTGTTTGTTTGTACTGGAAGCGTAGTCGACCAGCCCCGTGCCCATGGCCACTACACTAATTTAATAATAAGCCTAATTCAAGTGTAAGTAAAGATTACATTCGTTTGAGCTGGCTCAATACCCCTATGATATGGTCACAGAATCGATTATGTTATTTAAACGGTTAGTGGTAACTTAGGTTAACTCGATCGATACGGTAACCGAATGAATAAGGTTACCTCATCATAAGGTTACCGTTATAACAGGGTTTTTAAAACCACCGCTAAAATAACCTTATGAAATACCCGGGTTATGGTAACCGGTTCCGATCCCTGTCTCTACCTTTGTTATAGCGGTACTTATACCGTTATTGTTTCGGTACCGAAATTTTCATCGTAGCAGTTACGATGTAGGTACTTGCTCACGGAGGCACGCGCGGGGTGATAAAGCATATTCGATCAAGGAACTGAGCGGGAGAGCGGGGCTAGGCAAGCCGGCGCGTAGCGCGGCGATCCGGCGAGTGGCACAAACAACTCGTGCGCGTTTCCGCTATGTTTGTTTTACGACTATTTAGAGTTTATTTTGAGAGAATTATGGGTAGAAAACGGAAGAACGCCGTGTATGCTTTCTTTTCCTATAACAATGATTCAAGAAGATCTGCTCTTTCGGTGTAGAGCAGACCAACCTAATAATATTTTAGTTATAAATGATTTATAAGATGATCTCAATATTTTTGATTACTTTTTGTAAAGCGAATTATTTAATGTTTGGTATTTTTTTTTAAAGGCAAATTTGTTGTGTTTGTTGTGCATTGTTTAATTTTAGTTATATTTCTTGTCCATATGACACTTCCTCCAGTTTCTTTCGCTAGAGCATCATTCCGAAAATATTAGAAAAATATATTCTATCTGAATTGGTAATATTGAAATGTTACATTTTTAAATTGGTGTGTTAAACTTCCAAGAAATGTCTATAAACATTTTGTGTAGCGAAATACAAACATGTCACTGTCATAGGGATCATCATTCGCCACGCGGGGTTCAATGTACGTGATCTCCAAAGAATTGTAGGTTTGACCCATTGGACTCATTTTTATATTATTTTGTTTATGGGAATCGAGCCAGAAATAAAAGTTTTCGTTGATTTAAAATGTGTTTTATTAAAGTTTTCTTTCACTAACTTATACATAGGTACCCTCAAATCAGATATTCTTGGTATTTCAATCAGGTACTTGTATTTACTGACATCACATGTTGCTAAATTCTAGTAACTATGGCAAATGCCACGATCATAAACCGGCACGCAAGAACTCTAATTTTCTAAAACGTACGCTTTGATAAGATTGTCAATGTCGGCAACAATTTAAAGATACGCTAAACAAAGACTATTTAATAAGGGTTAGACCGCGTCGGCATAGGCACAAAAGAATGAACAGAGCGCATCGTCTTAAATCTTTTGCCTATGCACGTGTGCTATTTGACGGCAGTACAAAAGATAAGAACGAAAGAAAGAGACAGATATAACTAGCACCATTTAGTGTAATAGAAATACTCTGGCTCCGTTATCACATTACTGCCGAACCAGTCACTTCATGAACTACTCCTATAATTAGAACGCCTACCGAAGTTAATGATTAAATATGATGGAAAATAATAAAAAACTATTACCACTGCCATCAAATTTTCCGGCAGATTACAGAGATTTTATTGACAAAATGAAGAATAAGAAGGAAAATGTAATTGGTAAGTAATGTAACAAAGTTAAATATTTAATGAGAAACTCCACGCACATACAGGCAAACTTTTTTATTGCTCTTGATTGCCTTTATTGAATTTGGTTTCATCTACAGTTTCTTTATACAATTAAGTTGCCAAATGCCTGTGATTAAACTAATATACATATGTATTAATAAAACTGATTGGTTTCAGACTCAGAGTGCGATCAAGAAAAGTGCACAACACGAGAAAAAATTGTTCATGATTTTAAATCTATAATTGAACACGTCCCCGACGATAAATTACTAGAAATGTGGGAAAGGGTAAAGTTTGTCAGTAAACTTTACCAACCAGTGTCTTTAAATGTACATAGAGATTAAGATTTTATTTTGCTTTATTACTGTTTAACTAGTGATTGTTAAATTTACTTCTTTTTATTTCTTTATTAGAAGAGTGATTATGTTCTTTATGTAGAAATAATGTTGATTTGTTATAAAAAAAACAATTAGATTATTATACCCACCCTATTATTATATTTGTATTTGTTAGTTATGGTTACGTATAAGAATTGTATGATTAATGGCTGATTGTTTATTGTTGACGTTATTAGTTAATCTTACAGTTGATTTGTTATTAAGAAATACTTAGATATACATATTTTGAATACATGATTGTTAGGTACTTAACTTTGTCTTTATATTTCTTTGCAATCTTAATATACCTGAATACATTGCATGCATATTTTTAAATGCTTTAAACATACCTGATAATTTCTATACGGTACGTGTACAATACGTGTTTTATGCAAGATGATTATCGACGATTTTTCGCAATATTATTTTGTTGTAAACAGGAGATAGCTAAATAAAAATGTGGTTAAAATAGAGCTGTGACTGTAGAATGCTAATCAAAGAATACACAATTTTATTAAAAACAACGCATTTTCATTTATTTATAGTTCCAAATTCCTATACAATAATACCGATATTAAATTTTAATGCCAGGTGCAAGTTCCCAATTTTCACTATCTTCGGCAGCTTCCCAATTTTAACTATATCGCCTGGGCCGGGCCCGTCAACATGAGACGTCATTCAGCAGTTTACTACCTCTATAAAAACCAAGCTGTGTTGTGAACTCAGTTGCTTAACGAATATTATTGTCATGGGAAAAGTTTCATATATGGTTCTAGAATTTAGCTAGAGTATGTCAAACTATATTAATTAACCGAAACCTGTAATAATGTGACACCTAGGAATACTTTTACACAGAGTTATTTTGTTTTATTTTATTGTATTTTAATGTATTCTAATGTATTTTAATGTGTTTTAATGTATTTTAATGTATTTTAATGTCTTTCAATGTATTTTAATGTATATTAATGTATATTAATGTATTTTAATGTGTTTTAATGTGTTTTAATGTATTTTAATGTGTTTTAATGTATTTTAATGTATTTTAATGTGTTTTAATGTGTTTTAATGTATTTTAATATATTTTAATGTATTTTATTGTATTAAAACGAACGCAGTGTGGTGATTTAAAAAAATCTTCTTTGCATTGGATATCAAATAATTGACCAATTTATGTACAGACCTTATCTGCTCCGCGACTCTGTGTAGCCCCTGAGCTAAACAAGTTACGTGTTTTACTTTAGTGGGCCAATCAACTTTTTTCTGTATAAACGCGTCCCGTTTACTTCAAAATATTTGTCAATACTATGTATGGCATAAAAGAAGTAATTAGGTGTTTCTTTATTTAATCAGATTTATTATTTTATATTTAACACACTTATATAAAGAAAGCTTTATCATTTTAATAGAAATTTCCTCGTGACTCGGGCGACGAAATTTTTGTTTCATACAAAATCTTACTGTCCCCTAGACGTACTGACTTGGTATTATTAGAAATTCTGGCTACTAATCCCATTACGGCTTTCTATATTCCGAGCTTTTTAGAAACATATTAGTAACTTTAATATAAATTCTCATTAACGAACACGATATTGTACATTTTAGTATACAAAATTATTTTTCAAAACTTTGTCCCCATATCGTAATGAGAATACGAGTCGTCTGAGTCACGGGATAAACTGTTATGCTAAGTGCAAGCGAGACAGACTATGAACGCGTCGGCCAATAAGAACACGATCTAGGTATCGCGTGATGTCGTTTGGGTGTGCTTTAGGATCATAACGGCTCGACCATTTCGTCCGTGACTCGCGAGGTGGTAGCGTGTGTTAATTGTGTGTCGGCTGAGTGACATTCGAATTCCGGTAAGTACATATGCTTCGAATCAAATTGTATCTTAGTTTAGCTCCTTTTAAGTCTAAAATGCTAAGGGTATTTGTTTTTACCGTAATTTCAATAGTTTTGCGACAAAAACAATGTTAAAATGTCCCTTTAGTCACAGTCCACTAAGTCACGAAAATCGTGACTCTGGTGACTTTTAAAGTGACTCAAGAGACAATTTAAGTTAATTAACCTTAAATTCTTATATAATACGTTAAATTGAATAATTATAGCTAGTGCTTCAATTGCGAGAAAAGTACTATAGCACAATAATATTTTATTGTATAAGGAAACTCAAATATTATAGTGTTTATGAATGTATTGTGTTCGCCGATGGAAACGTATAGATTACGTGAACCTGACACTATTATATTCTATTTAAATAACTAAAATACCATACAATTTCCGCATTTTACCTTTATTATATTTTCAACGCAAATGTAAATCGTCTTTATCTATTTTTAAAGTCGGTTCGTTTGTTTCAGTAGCAATGCCACTGACAGCGGCAGAAAGACAAAAACGCTATAAACAGAAACTTAAACTTGACCCGGGAAAGTATGAACATTACAAAAATAAGCAACTAGCCCATTATCACGCAAAAAAGAGACTTGTCAATGATTTAACGCCACAAGAAAGATACAATGCACGAGTAATTTGGAAACTTAGGCAGCAAAATTTAAGACGGAATAGGAAAAATTTAAACCGAGTCATTAACATCACGCCTCCAAGCTCTCCGACGATGATGGAGCCTAAGGCCCTGGGTTTTCTGACCACCCGTCGCCGGCGGCCGGCGACCGACGCGTGTCCGCCGCCGACGACGTTCGGATGTTTTGTTCGGGAATGTTTGAGGGTGGTTTCTCTGAAACGCCGCCGGCGGCGGGTAGGTCGACGGGCGAAGGTCACACGCTGCACGCGTCGGTCGCTATCATTTTTGTAGAATAGCGACGGACGGCGGGTGGCGTCTTGATATTGAAAATGTCTCATTTCAATAAAGACAACGATGAATTATTAATAAATCTAATACGTTGTAATCCTATATTGTTCGACGCGTCTGACAAAGATTATAAAAATAACAATTTAAAGCACAGAACATGGGAAAATATTAGTGAAACAATGAAAATTCCAGGTGAGTGTTTATTTACAATTTTACATTCTTAGTACCTATAATTACACCATATTTAATTGCCATGTCACTGACCCTTGAGGTGAACATATATAGTCTTTCAACTCATTTCTTAAATTTATTCCTGCGACTCCACCTACACCACCAGTCCGTCGAAGTGCCGTCAAATTGCTTTGATTCGTGTTATTGTTGCTGGTATTAGAGTTTGTGGGGTTTTCATTGCTTTTATTTTCCATTAGCATGTTATGAAGACAGCAACTTGCGAGAATTAAGTAGTCTACTGTGTCTGTGTTTTTGAGTAATATAGGTGTATGAAACACTCGGAAAACATTAGATAATATACCAAACGCACTTTCCACAGTTCTTCGTGCACGACTAAGCCTGTAGTTGTATTGTCGTTTAAGAATATCTACTTGACTTTGGGCATTAGAATATGGCTTCATAAGTCTAGGCAATAACTTGAAGCCCCCATCTCCTATGACAAAGTGTGGAAAATAAATATCTGAACCTGGTAATCTTGCGTCACCAGGAAAAGGAAATCCACCATGTTCGATCTGCTTTCCTAGTACCGATTTTGAAAATATACCACTGTCTCCCTCTTTTCCATAAGATCCAATATCGACGCATATAAATTTGCAGTCTGCATCCACTAAGGCCATTAACACGACAGAAAAAAAATGTTTATAGTTATAAAATAACGATCCACTGTTTGGCGGACATTGCACACGGCAGTGCTTTCCGTCCAAGGCACCGCAACAGTTAGGAAAATTCCATTTAGCTAAAAAGTTACTTGCAACATTTTTTAAAAGTTCTTCTGTCACTTGTGGTAAATATAATGGTTTTAAATGCTTACAAATAGCTCTAAATGTTGCATAAAATATTTTTGACAGATGTGAATGACAAATACGATACTGGTATGCTAGCGATCGTAAACTTTCTCCTGTTGCCAAGTATCTGAAACAGAAAAAATATAAGTAAGTATTAAACGTAACTTTAATGAAAACTTTTATTTAGTTTCAGATTTAAAAAAACGCTGGAAACATATAAGAGATCACTATATGAAGAAAAAGAAAGCGGCTTCAGGCACTGGCCAAGCGAAAAATGATAATAACACATGGGAATATATGTCACAATTGACTTTTCTGTCACAAGCACCATCACAGCGACACACGCTTACAAATGTAGAATCAGAGGTTCAAATAAGTGAAGAACAAAACGAGAGTATATGTGAAGAAAACACACCTCAAAATACATCTCAAGATAGTGTGTATCTAGATCTAGATAAAAATATGAGTGTAGATTCTCCACAAAATACTGATGACTCGTTTGTGGAGCCTACTGTAAAAAAACGTAAAAAAAACGAATGATTTAGTTTCTCTTTTAAAACACAGGCAAGACGAAAGAGCACGTGTTTTTGATAAATTATTATCAGACCCAAAAAAGTCTCCTATACACAAATTTTTTGAGTCGATGGCAGATATTGTTTGCGAACTTCCACCGCATCTTATTGCTGAGGCCCGCTTGAAAGTTTGTCAAATGGTTAATGAACTAGAAATAAAGAATAGCCAATCATTGTCATTAACACCTATGCCGTCAAGTTACGATTCTTCTGATAGTTGGCCTTATTAAATTTAATAAGTAAAGTAAGGTGAACCTAATTATGTATTATAAAAAAATGTTGATTTTTTGATTAAGCAAATAAGAACTGTCTAAGTATATGGCTACATATTTGTAAACATTAACTTTTTGTTAAATTTTGTTACCTGATGATAGGAAATGAAAGCTACCTACCTAATTTTCAATTACAAATAAATGATTATTTTTGTTTCGATTTATTTTATTAAATGTACATACCTTATCGACACCGCTAGTTTTTGAGCTGGAGAAATAGGCACAGGATATTTATTACTTCGCTTCGTAGTAATATCACTTTCAATCAGATTCAATACTTTTGCAAACTGTTCTCGAGTTAGTCGAAAATAAGATGTAAATTTTTCTTCATTGCACATCAAGTGTTTGAGAACCAGGTTAAAAAATGCACCTTCATTTTCCCGATTTTTAAATATATCGGTTGGCTCTCTTTTATTTTTTGATAATATTAATATTTCATCGTCTTCTTCTTCTTCTAACAATAAAAATGTTAGTATTTTTCTATTCATTTCATTTAAAGCACAGCACACCAATTCTCAAAGCGGGCACAATGCGACTGCTCCTTCCCCGACGACGGGTGGCCGCGGGCCAGAAAACCCACGCACCCGCGACCGACGGCGTGTGGCACAGCGTGCGACGCACGTCCAGACGCCGCCGGTCGCGTGTGACGGGCCAGAAAAACCACGGCCTAATGTGAGGGAGCCAGAAAATATAGAGCGTATTAATATGGAACCTGAAAATGCTTCTGGGGTCGACATTCCTCAACCAGACAGAACCCAACTACACACAGAAACTAGAAAGAAAAGAGGATGCAAACAAATAAGACGAGACCGATCTAAACTATTTCAGGAAAATTTACAGTTACGACGGGAAATAGAACAGCTGAAGAAAAAATCACACAGATACAAAAAACGGTTACAGAGGATTCAGAAAAAGGATAGCAAACCTAAAAAAAGTACTAAGTATGAAGAACTCTCCAACGCGATAAAAGAAAGGTATCAAAACATAAAGGGCCACAGAGACAAGAATTTACTGAAGGACATTTTCACGAATGTTGATAGCTCAAGAAGAGAGGAAATGATTCAAGATTCACTGGGTTTGACAGGAAAAATAAGAGCTACTTTCAAAGTTAGAACACTGGCAACAAAATTAAAACTATTGATAACAGATTTTTTTCTCAGAGAAGACGTTTCGAGAGCGACGGCAGGAAAAAAAGAAACAGTTACCAAGCAAGGAGAGAAAGTTCAAAAAAGGTTTTTACTTGACACCCAGAAAAACTTGCACAAAACTTTCCTGTCCGAAAACTCCGGCGTTAAGTGTTCATACTATTACTTTACTAGGAACAAGCCTTTCTATATTCTTAAGCCTTCAGTGAGTGGGCGTGAAATGTGCCTTTGCAAAACCCACACCAACCCATCGTACAAGGCTAAATCATTAAAAACTCAGGGTGTTATTAAGACCCATGATATTAACCAGCTCATTGTCGCAACAGTTTGCGATGCAAAAGTGCAAGCCTGCATGTATGGTACGTGTGATAAATGTTCTCATTTAAGCATACAATCCGAAAGTTCTCAAAAAAATAACAATAAAATTCAGTGGAAAGAGTGGGGAAGAGTAGAAGAAACATACGAGAAAGACAGAAAAATTATGAAAACCTTTAAGAATGTGAAGCTAGATAAAGAAAGTACAGTAAAAGACCTGTTAGCTGTATTCAATGCAGAACTAAAACTTTTGAAAAAACATATTTACAACATGAAAATTCAATTCAAAAGCTTTAGAGAAGCTATCGATAATTTGCAGCAAACTGAAGCGGTCATCGTGGTTGACTTTAGTGAAAATTACAGCTGCAAACATCACGAAGAAATACAAGCACATCACTTCGGTGGTTCCAGACAGCAAGTATCACTTCACACTGTTGTAGTGTATATTATGACAGACAACAACAAAAAAGTCAAATCCTACTGCACTGTGTCATCAAATACTAACCACCAACCTGCGGCTATCTGGGCACATATGGATCCAGTATTAAAGGACATTCGTAGTTCTCATCCGGATATTACAACCATTCATTTCTTTAGTGACGGTCCCTTCAGTCAGTACCGACAAAAACAAAACTTCTACCGTAGCTCTACTGCGACTTTTGAACACGGCTTTCTTGCTATGTCCTGGTCTTTCTTTGAGGCTGGGCATGGAAAAGGGCCAGCCGATGGAATAGGTGGATACCTAAAAAGGTCAGCTGATGAGCTAGTAGCTAGGGGTGAAGACATTTCAAACTGTAAACAATTTTACGATGTTCTAAAAGATATAAGCAAAATTAAGCTCTACGAAATTTCATCCGAAGACATTGCAAAAACAGCCGAAAAAATACCTCCAAATATTCATCCACTTTCAGGCACGAAATATGTACACCAAATATTTACCGCCGTTGCAGGAAAATTAAAATACAGGAACCTTAGCTGTCTCTGCAATAGAATTTTTTGTGAATGTCTTTCCCCAAAAAATTATGAACCGCTTAAACCTGTAACCAAAAATGTAAAGGAGAAGAAACAGGACAAAAAGAAGCTAAACAATTTGAATGAGAGCAGATTTAGCTCTGAGGATGATGAGGTATTAAGTAGCTTTAGGAATTCACGTCAAAAGTCCCCTTTTAAAGAGATTGACATACTGGAACTGACAAAAACCCATAACAAGAACTGGTATGATACCGTTTATCCTGAAACTTCCGACGACGATGAACACACTCCCTCGCAACCGAGTACATCAGCAAATGTGACGGGTAAAGAAAATCGAGGAGTGCAGCGTGGAGACTTCCTGTTAGTAAATGTAAGTTCTAACAAAGGGAAATAATTTAAATATGTCTGTACTGTCGATGAGCTGCACGATGATGGTGATATAAGAGTCACGTTTTTACGGTATGTTAAAAATAAAAGTACTTTTGTTTTAGACAAATCCGATGTTGCAGATATAGACTATACAGACATAGTTAAGATTTTAGATAAGCCGAATATTACTATTAGACGAGGCGTACAATATTACATTTTCAAACAGAATGTGGAAGTAACGAAATAATGGGCATTTGTTTGGGTGTGATTCTTTGTTCAAGCATTTTTTTGTAATAAGAAGTTTATTTTTTGTTATGTTGTTTAAAATATTGAAGAAAATCTTCTGACTTGCGATAGTTGGGATTGATCTCACGACTTTTCTATTTGTATTCACTTTATATTTGTATTCTTTAGTCAATAAGATGTCATTAGACGTTAGATAGTTTTCAGATGTTTGAAAGAAAACCAACATACTGCTTTAACTAAAAATATTGTGTGATTTATTTGTTGATCTCATAACTTCAATTAAGAATGGAAGATTTATATTATGTTAAGAGTTTTTTGTTACCCATTTAGACATTTAGTAATA
Organism: Pammene aurita; assembly: GCA_947086415.1. Taxonomy (NCBI): domain Eukaryota; kingdom Metazoa; phylum Arthropoda; class Insecta; order Lepidoptera; family Tortricidae; genus Pammene; species Pammene aurita. Next base: position 13,950,085 of record OX352295.1, read on the forward strand.
ATATTTTGATTCCTAATATTCAATGTTAGTGTAACTGTGTCTCTTGAGTCACATGTTTTGTCTCTTCGCTGACGATTTTGTCCCCCACAATTGCAACAGATTACTGGCTTTTTAAAAGTTCCTAAGAAACATACATTAACAATATATACAAATAATGTTTTGCTTAGAATTCTTTTAAGTACTATCCCAATATTTGTTAACTTACATTGAGTGCATACTGGGTTATCTTAAAAAATATGCACATCAAACTACCCACGTTACTCAAGAGACAAAACCAACCCCAGTATTACGAAATGGAAACTGACTTTTGTACCTTTTATACTATAACTGTGTTCATTATACATTTCTTTCAGTAATAAAGGCAATAATTTATAAATTAAATGTAGTTTCCTTATGAAAATCCGTAAATCCGTCTCCGTGACTCAGTAGACGTTTTAACGTGACTGTGTTTCCAAATTTATGTTTAATTTCGATCTAACGAAAGAACGAGCGATATTCGAGATATATTTGCAATCTTTGGTAGTGTTATTATCAATATTAAATAATATTATGAGAAAAATAGAACATTACTTTTTTGAAAAAAAAAGTTGATTCAATACAAGAAATAGTTTATCCGCCCTAGTATACTTTTTCTACAAAATCTTGCCGACAGCAAGCATGTACGCTGCGCTATCCGAACAGAATATTAAAAAAATATTTATACTTTCTGTAAAATTATCCACCCACAAAAATTTTAAGGTTTCATCAACCACCGCTGCAATTGTGTTCAACAGTATTTACGACTATACACGCTAACCAATATGGCCTTTGTAACGCATCATCAAGTGATTTTATAATTACATTCACTACGCAATGACGGACACTATCAAGGGTTTCATCCACCGCAAGCCATAAATTGGAATCTAAAAATGTATTCCTTATTGTGTTTACAGTCGCGTGTTTTTTTCTAGGTATTTTTCAAAGAACTTTTTAAATTCCGTATGGTTAACTCTTATCCATGGGATATTACAAGGAATCAGGAAAACGCATAAATCTTAGGCAAAAGAGTCATTTTGGTTTCCACAATTAATTTGGTGTAGTTTACTGATAACATGTTTTTCTACGTTATATTTTTTAAATTGCTTTAAATCCACTGAGCAATAAATACAGTGAATGATACATTTTTCTTTATTATATATAAGATTTTCATACGGTTCTATCCACCGCAGAAGTTTAGATTCGTATGGATCATTCATATTCATATTTTTTCTTATTCTTGATGATAAATAATGCTCTCAGTTCAAAACTATATATTTACCGAACGCAATAATAATACATATATATATATATATATACAACAACTGTCTAAATTGACAATGTCAAATTATTAGTCTGTAAATGTCTAATAACATTTGTAAATTAGAAACTTTTTTGTAAAGAAAGAAGGTTGCATTCTAATATATTAAGAAAATATTATATCGCTAATGGTGGTATTTGTTAAGAGAATTTGGCCAACAACACAAAACCTTTACGATATAACATTTGGGTGTTCCTGAAATCGTTTAACGGAAATAAATAGTTTTAAGTACTTGCAATATACGAGTAATGATATACTAATTCAGTTAAATAGATAATTTATTTATTCAATCTTATAAAGATAGTAATAAATAACGACTCCATTTTCCTCTGTGTGAAATTTGCCACCGCTACTCCGAACGCTAAGTCTCATGCAATTTGGGGTCATTCGACTTGTACTGATGAGCAGTTGGAACTGGTATAACAAGATGGAGCTCATGCTGGACCCCAGGGGACCCTACTGGACTTAGGTTTGGCGGAACATACACATGCTGTGTGGGCTCATACGACTTGTATTGAGCAGACTTATGCTGTGTGGGCTCATTCGACTTGCATTGAGCAGGCTTATGCTGTGTGGCCTGTGACGGTTCATTCAACTTATACTGTGAAGAACAGTTGGGACCGGCATCACGAGATGGAGCTTATTCTGAACTGGGGGTCACTAATGCATCTCAGGTTGCTGTTGTATGACTAATATTATGTTGTAATACGAAAACACAAAATAAAAAAACTTTGTGCTTTTAAATTTCTTTATTTTTTTAATATTAAAAAGTATTTGTTAGGGTATTGTTTCACACCCAATGTACATAAAATTAGTACCTAATCAAGAAAATATTTAAAAATATTTTTTATTTATAATCTGACAAAGAAACTACAAAGAATGGATACATAAGATTAATACCTTTCTTTATATGCTTCACATGAGCTGTTTAATCAAAACTTGTATACGTGTGTTTATTACCATACTTATGTGTAAAATTACTTTTAGAACTGGCATCAATCATTACCTGAATATAAGTACAAAATCTTATACAATAGTTATAATTATCAAAATCATATTAAAACTGAATTTAACTGCAAAAATATATCTTCTGCATGCTTTACAAAAATATCAACAAACAGTGTAATTTATTTCCTATTTATAAAACGTAAAGTCCTTTATTTACTACACATGAGCTGTTTAATACAAAATTGTATACATGTATTTATTACCATATTTATATGTATAATTACTTTTAGAACTGGCATCAATCATTATCTCAATGTAAGTACAAAATGTAATAAAATAGTTATAATAATCAAAATCATATTAAAACTGAATTAAACTACAAAAAATATTTCTTCTCCTTGCTTTACAAAAAAATCAACGATATAAAACAATTCTAATTATTATTACATAAAAAATCACGAAAAAACCTTTCTACATTATTAATAATCAACTATCACCTAGCATAAATCTAATATGTATACTAAATGTGTAAATATTAAAATTTTAAATCCAAACTATCTTTGATTGAATAAAAACCATTAATTTCTGATTTGAAACATTAGATAGTTTTCATTACAAAACAATAATCAACAGTGAACGAGATCTATACATATTAATTTTGATATATATTAAATTTGTGTGTACAAATAACATTTAAAATCGTAAATAAAGATCTATATAATAAATATTGAAGGAATAAGCTATGTATTTGTTGTAATGCCTGTAAATATAATTTCCGGTATTACTTAGCTCCTTTTAAAATAGTTTAGGTTATTTTTCATCACAACTCTAGTTTGAAACAGTTCATCTGAAAGTCTATGACTCTTGGGCACATTTACCATTGTAGCGAATGAACACATTCTTTCCACTGGTCCAGAGGATGGCATCGGCGTATTATATTTAATGAACACGTTTTTAATGTGGGGGTAACGCGTCAATAAACTGAGTTCAGTACTTTCTTCCGCAAAATAATTAGACATAATTATTTCCGCTTTTCTTCGAGGTGAATTTAAAGTGCTGTCGTTTCCAGAAACTGTATTAAAATCGTAATACTCATCTTCTTTAGTTTTCGATTGTTCTTCGGTGGCTTCCAACAGTGCACTGTCCTTGATAATTTCATTTAAGATTGCTGCTTTGAAGGAAGCAGTAGCATATTGCTGATAAATGTCACTTACGCAAGAGAACCATTTATTTTTGAACTTCGGATTGCTAAGCGCTGCGATTATACAGTTTTCTGACTGTTCAGTAAATGAAAAAATGTGACCGAACCTTCTTTCAACACTTGAAATGTAACTGTCTACAATAGGTTTGCATAATTTCAGCGGTTGCCTTGAAAGCTTATCCAATTTGTTTTTTAGTGATACCAAACATGGCAACACTATTCCGAAAAACGGGTCATCTCCCTGTAGTATATCCAGGGCCCCTGCTATTGGCCCCGCACATTGCACGAATTCTTCGATATAATCAAACTCGTTGGTGTTAAGGTAATTTTTCATTCCTAAGGCTTTGCTTAAAACTGCATTTTGGTTTCGTATGGTCAAAATTTGTTTCAACGAATCATAGAGACTGTTCCATCGTGTTGCTCCAGGTCTTGATAATGTGTGCCCGAGGATGTTTTGAATAATTTCGGCTGATTTGGGTCTTCCTGCAAAGCTCCACAAAGAATTGCACTTTTTCATGGTCTGATCATGTATTTTGCCAATCGAACTGTCCTGGTTTGTAATAACAGGTTTTATATCAGAACCTGCACATAAGTTCAGTGTATGAGCACAACACCTCATGTGATCTGACAAAGTGTGATTTATTTCCACGTCAGTCTCTTCATCTGACAACGCATCTGACTCGCTTACTTCTGCGTCTAAATCAATACTATTCGTGTTTTCACTATTTCCCAATGCGCTCTGGGACTCTTGTACAGCTTCCTTTGTCAATATAGAAGAATGTTTGACACCAAACATTTTAAAAGCTTTAACAAAGTTTGCACCATTATCTGTCACTGTTGCTACAATTTTTATCACCTCTATGTCGAATGTGGTATAAACTTCAGTCAAAACATCAGCAATCCGATCATGTGTGTGTGATCCTTTGAACCTGCGACATGCCAATGCGGCTGTTTTGCGTTTTAAGTTGTTGTCTATCCAGTGCACTATTACACCTACAAAACTTTTCTTTTTCGATGACCATATATCTGCCGTCGTACATAAATAATTAACCTCGTGCAGCATGTCTTTTATTTCGGTGATTTGGTTTTCATGGCTATGAAGTATCTTTTGTCTAAGAGCTCTTCTTCCAAATGTTTTGATATTGCTGTGACTTGCGGCTATTTTGTTCATCAGACGCACAAAAAACCGATTTTCTACATGTCTGAGAGGACTCATAGTGTCAAGGAAATAATTAATTATGTCGCTTTCAAAGGTTGCTTGAGTCAGTGGTTCACTATCTGAAGTACTTGAGTTTTCATTCAGAGAAACAGTTCTTTTCTTTTTCGCCCTCTCCGTCTGCAAATACTGCTTATATTCGTCCACAGCATTAGAGCCATGCTTTCGCTTAAGATGACTCATAAAATTAGAATTCACCTTATTAAATCCTTTTATTTCGACACTTTCCGGCAAACATTTCACACATAGACCCACGGTTAATTTGCCTTGCGATTTTTCAGGTACATATTTAAAAAATGTCCCATCAAGTAAAGTCACTGGCGATGATGTATTTTCTGTATCCTGTTGATCGTCAATGCTTGATCTGCGAACGTTTATATGAGAAGATGAGGGCAGCGATTGATTTAAACTATCATCTTCTTCGGTATCCATGATCACTGTAGTCCGGAATCACACGAACTTTGCGCTCGGGTAAATAATACCGATATACATTGATTTTGCGTTCACACAGTACGAAGGACAGATGCTAACTAAAGCTTGGGTACCGACTATGCAAGATCATCCCCTGCGTGTTCATTACACTCTTATCGTCGACCAATTAGGTGTTTTCTAAGCTTAGTCATATAAACACGGTTCAATTGAAAAAGTGTCATCTTTAGGCTACCTGGAGCCTATTGTTTCCCCGCCAGGCAAGGGGTATGGCATCTTATCTTAGTAGTGGCGGCGAATTGAAAAAAAGATTAAAAGACTTTCTGCCGTGCTGTACACTTTTTATTTTATGATTTACTATAACGTAAAGAAAAGAGATTTAAATACAAATTGTAATCAAACTGAGGACCCACCGCGAACCTCGAAAACCAAAATTTCGTTATCTCCGTACAAGCCGCTCTCCGTATCTTCCGCAATAGCACTTGCTAATTCGGGAGTAAAATATCAGGAGTTGAGTTTACTTATACTGTTAACAATACAAGCCCAACAACTCAAGAATTAAAAAAAATTACTATGAGACTAAATATTACTTAGGAATTGAGAATCAAAATGTTGTTTGTATGTCATAATATTTATATATTTACTTTTATAAAGAACGTTTTTTTACGTGTTATAAAGAAACGTGTAGTTCAGATTCGTTTCCACGGGTAAGCGGGTAGCCGAATAAACTTTTCTTAAATACACGTGGATCTGGAAACGTCCCTGACGAGTGGCAGAGATACGAGTTGAAACATTTGATAGCTACTAATGAATACATGTGGTAGTTAGGGAATTATAGTCATATTGAATCTTATTGCGAGTCTATAGAGTTAAATTTAGTGAACGGTTAATTTACCCAACCTTTTTTCTACGCAGGTAGCACGCACGGGTTTGCTTTCAATAGACAAAGGATGAATTACCTACAATTAAATAACAATTTTGCAGTTTTAGCAATATACATATTACTTCGTTATATCTACTCAATACTTATTTCATTTTATTAATAGTGTCTTTGTTCTTTACTTAAAGGGTCAGAGAATTGAATTAGTTGTTTATTGAAAAAAAAAACACTATTTGATTAAATTTGGTATGCATGCAATTGATTTGCCTGGCCCTGTCCTATTTTAGCTTGACAGGCTTCATAATTACATCCACAATAGCGACCGATGCGGTCATTTTAAAGTCTACCCAGAATGCCGCCTTTCTTTGCTGTCTAGCAGACTGATTCTGGACTTTTGTTTTGCCTTTAGCCTGTAATCGGGCGCCGTAGGTTAAGAAATGCAGGATACAAATACCGAAAAGTTTTTACTTTAAGGAGAGTGTGAGGTGTTTACCATACAGCGATTTAAATTTTCGAAGGTACTGAGTAGATGTTTTCGTCGACGTAGTGCAGATATATCTTTTCCATACACTTCACTCTATATTTCACGCAGTTGATAATCAACTAAGCTAAGCTTTTGTTATATTTTAAGTGGGTCCCACTTTAAGGCTCTCAGAGATCAAAAATAACAAAATCATAAGAATTATTGGTATGATAACTAAGATTCATATTTATTTTTGTTGTGAAATCCACACTCCACAGTCCCGCAAATCCCGCGGGACCCCGCTCTTATAATCCCTCAGCAAGCGGGATTGGAAAATGGCGCAGGATCTCCGAATACCGGGATCCCGGTAAAACAGGATTAGATAGTACCTTAATCGGTATTATACAAAGAGAAAATACCTACAGCGTGAATATCATATTAAAATATTAATTAACCTTGAACATAGTATATTATTAATTCTTAATCGATTTTCTAAATCTACATATTTTCTTAGAAGAGATATTTACAACATTCAAGGTAATCTTTATTATATTACTTATTTTAAAAGTTACATTAAAAATAAATTTTCCCATACGTGAAAACCCGCTTGAAACAGGAACCAGAAAACCCCTCTTTAGGCTTAATCCTATCGACTCGGTAACCCAATCAATTCCGCAACCTCATGATAAGGTAACCGTATCATAAGGTTACCCAATAATAACGGTAACCTCATTGAAGCGGAAACGATAACCTTTAATAGGGTTAAGCTCAATGCCCTATCGCGATAAGATTTTTAAAGGGTTTTCATTGGGTTATTGTAACCTTATTATTAGTGGGTTGTTTGGTGTTTTACTACATTTAAACTAGCTAGCTACTCGTATAGAGCTCTGATCGTAGTCGCGTTGCTGAATCATGAAATAAAATTAAAATTAAAATTAATAAAATAAAAATAAAATAAAAATAAAATGAAAATAAAATGAAAATGAAATTAAAATGAAAATAAAATGAAAATAAAATGAAAATAAAATGAAAATAAAATGAAAATAAAATGAAAATAAAATGAAAATAAAATGAAAATAAAATGAAAATAAAATGAAAATAAAATGAAAATAAAATGAAAATAAAATGAAAATAAAATGAAAATAAAATGAAAATAAAATGAAAATAAAATGAAAATAAAATGAAAATAAAATGAATATAAAATGAAAATAAAATGAAAAAAAAATAAAATGAAAATAAAATGAAAAAAAAAAAAAAAAAAAAAATATAAAAAAAAAAAAAAAAATAAAAAAAAAAAAAAAAAAAAATGAAAAATAAAAAAATAAATAAATAAATAAATAAATAAAAAGAAAATAAAAAATAAAAAAACTAAAACTAAAACTAATGAGCTCCAGATTGTGATACCGGTACCATCTGCTCATCAGTACAAGTCGAATGAACCCAAACAGCATGAGTCTATGATGCTCCAAACCCGAGATCCAGTAGGGATCCCCAGGGTCCAGCATGAGCTCCAGATTTTGATACCCGTACCATCTGCTCATCAGTACAAGTCGAATGAGCCCAAACAGCATGAGTCTTTAATGCTCCAAACCCGAGATCCAGTAGGGATCCCCAGGGTCCAGCATGAGCTCCAGATTTTTATACCGGTACCATCTGCTCATCTGTACAAGTCGAATGAGCCCAAACAGCACGAGTCAATGATGCGCCAAACCCGAGATCCAGTAGGGATCCCCAGGGTCCAGCATGAGCTCCAGATTTTTATACCGGTACCATCTGCTCATCTGTACAAGTCGAATGAGCCCAAACAGCACGAGTCAATGATGCGCCAAACCCGAGATCCAGTAGGGATCCCCAGGGTCCAGCATGAGCTCCAGATTTTTATACCGGTACCATCTGCTCATCTGTACAAGTCGAATGAACCCAAACAGCATGAGTCTATGATGCTCCAAACCCGAGATCCAGTAGGGATCCCCAGGGTCCAGCATGAGCTCCAGATTTTTATACCGGTACCATCTGCTCATCTGTACAAGTCGAATGAGCCCAAACAGCACGAGTCTATGATGCTCCAAACCCGAGATCCAGTAGGGATCCCCAGGGTCCAGCATGAGCTCCAGATTTTTATACCGGTACCATCTGCTCATCAGTACAAGTCGAATGAGCCCAAACAGCAGGGGTCTATGATGCGCCAAACCCGAGATCCAGTAAGGATCCCCAGGGTCCAGCATGAGCTCCAGATTTTGATCCCGGTACCATCTGCTCATCAGTACAAGTCGAATGAGCCCAAACAGCATGAGTCTATGATGCTCCAAACCCGAGATCCAGTAGGGATCCCCAGGGTCCAGCATGAGCTCCAGATTTTGATACCGTTACCATCTGCTCATCAGTACAAGTCGAATGAGCCCAAACAGCATGAGTCTGATGCGCCAAACCCGAGATCCAGTAGGGATCCCCAGGGTCCAGCATGAGCTCCAGATTTTGATACCGGTACCATCTGCTCATCAGTACAAGTCGAATGAGCCCAAACAGCATGAGTCTATGATGCGCCAAACCCGAGATCAGATCAGATTTTGATATTGGTCCCGACTTCCGAACCCGAGATGCAGTTTTAAAATTAATTATTAGTGTAAGACAGGATTAATTTAGTTACACTAACGTTAATCTAATTGACTGTAATTCTCATTAAATTTTCGAGACGTTAGTGTAACTAATAGGTTAATTCTAATTGACGGTTAGTGTAATTGACGACGTCACAAAATCAATGCGAACTAACGTTAGTAAAAATTGATGTTAGTGTAATTGATTAGTTACGGAATTAATCTTCAATCTTATTGATCAATTTTCAATTCTAATTGAAATTAACGGCCAACACTGGTAATGCGTCACGTTGTGACTTCACAGCAAACCAATGATTAGGCACTCCACACACTTAGCAGAATTCCGCTATTCATAGATAAAATCAGCCGGAAATGCGGAAATTTGTCTATGGGCTCGGTTTTTTGGTATGACCACGGAATTTTTATCAGGCATCAGACAGAATCCACTGGCCGTAGAAAAATATGATCAACGCGATTTATATTTTTATTGTCTGTATAATTATTAAAAAAAAACTGTAGTTACTACAAGCAGATTAATTCCGCGTATTTAATTCCGGTAAAAAAACTGGATATAATATTCTAATACTAATAGCCTAGTAATAATGTTTAGAGTAGGTTGGTACTCGTATCCGACGTACCTCCCTAATATGTATTAATGTTCACTTTGCTCAATTTTGTCCTTTGTGACAGCCCTGGACTCCCTAGAGGAGTCGCCAGCATACGGCATAGAAATAAATGAACTCCCCAGCGGAGTTCTCAGCGTGCGGCGTTGTTTATTCGTTGAGCTCGCGATTGGACTCCACGGGGGAGTCTTATATATATATTTGTATTTACGCCAGCGTTCAGCGATAGACTTGGATTTTGGCCTCGCAATGAAAGTGTTAAGCTTAAACCTCAATTTGTTTTATGACCAACAGTTTTGTTTTAATCTAGTTTACGGCCTAATTTATGTAGCTAATTCTGTCAAAAGGTTGTTTTACATGGCAGTATTTTTATCTAGGTACCTATAGTTTACCGTATCAATTAGCTAACTAAGCTAAGCTACTTCTTTCAACCTAATGTGCATTAAAGTTCAACTCGCTGGAACATTTCATCGAGTGAAACACTTTTAAAATAATAATTTATTTCATTAAGATTAAGCAGTTGCTGGACCACAAATTTAAAAGACCAAAAATCATCTATCAAGACGACTGTACTTATATGAAATGAATATTAACAAGTTGCAGCTAATAAATACAACAAATTATGATTAACTGTTAAGGTTGATTGAGTTTTTGACTGATTTTAGCCTTTAAATAACGTTTTTCAATGGTCACCTCCAATACCGGTATTAATACCGGAATTCCGGTATTGAGCCCTAATATCGGATTCAATACCGGTATTGAGAATCGTCTGATATTTGCATGCCCTAATCGCCAGCATCCAATGACGTAACGCGGCCACCGAGGTGTCAAATTCTGAATTGGTTGCCGCATACGAGGGGTTAAGCTTTACAACTTTATGAATTTGTTATAATAAGTTTATTACAAATTCATAAAGTAGGTACTATCCAGGTATTCAAAAGACATAATGAAAATCAGATTCCAGAAATTCAACGCCCGATAGAAAATAATAGATTAGTTATCAATTCATTATAACCCAAAACCTTTTGTTTTAATAAATTTGGTAAATGATTCTACTGTATTTTACTGGTATAATTATCCTGTCTTCATACTTGCAATAATAATTAAGGAAAGAAAGTAAAGACATAGTCTGGTAAAATAATTATTTATTACACAAAACATAGATCTACATATTCTTTACAACCCAATCACTGAATGTCTACTGTTGCCAAATTGACAAATGGAGGTACAAATTACATATCATCTCGTGTAGATGACATTTCAAAGGCTTCTCATTAAAATTGATGGCTACGAGTATGATATGAAAAAATTGCGAGTTATCCCAAACGATCAGCACTAGAAATTTGCGAATACTAGGATCACATACTACACGCAGACTGAAGATGATGACTATTATTCCAACACACAAGAATTAGTTTACAATATTACTAAGCATATTGCAACTAAAAACGACTGCAAAAATATGCCATTGAGGTAAAGCCATTTAAATAAACCACCCCTTACTCCGCCCACACGTAGAGGTCCCCCACCAACGAAAAAACGATTTTTGGGCCTGTATATAGCTAGACAATGCAAAGCAAACTATATCGTATCCGTATTAACACTCGTGGAAGTGAAATTACGAGTATAAAATGGAACTACAAAACTCACTATACGACGACGATCTCTATGAACGCAATGAAGACATTTCAGACCTCAACAAGTCAGTTTTTGATAATGAACTTTATAAACGTTGTTCGGAAGCAGAGTAGCTGCTAAGGTCAATGAAGAGACGCATGGCATGTGTGAAAAAGGTTTTTGGTGGTAACACCAGGTATTAAAGGTAAAAATAAATTGTTATTCGTTCGTGAAAATGTTTTTTCTTTCGTTGTTAAGGTCATTTTTGCAACCAAATTTTATACCTCCTTGGTATGATCGCTTGTTTTTCATGAAATGAAATTTTTCGCCTGAAAAACATGCTCGTATTGAAAGCTTACACTGTTAGCTCTTAAATGGTACAGTTGCTTTTTTGATCTCATGATTGGTTCCGGAGATATTAAACGATGAAATTAAAAATTAGTTTGAGTCAATTTTTTTGATCGCGAGTGTAGTTTTCAGAAATATTTAAGATTGTGGTTTATCTGTGGAAAACTTGGTTCAAGTATTGATCATGATCATGAATCATGATTTTAAACCCTATATCACCCCTTGTAGTGGACATGTAACTGTTAAGCGATCGTCGATTGTACCTTGCGATGAAATAGATGGTGTATTAACCATGGAAGCGTATTGTTCTCTTTACCAGTCAAATTTAATGTTGGGTATTACACGTAACTTTTCGCACTGTATTTTTTAACCCATTCTTGTACCTAAGTATTTTATCTTTTAGATACGTAACACGTGGAATAAAAAGAAAACATGTGTCATAAGAAACCATTAAATCATGTGATTCGTCAAGCCAGCATCCAGCAGCTGTCATGGAGCTACAACCATCAACTTCTCGAACAGCTGAATCATCATCTACTCCTGACGTTGTTGATACCGTCGAATGTAAAACTTGCAAACGCACCGTTTCGAGGAGGTACTACGCCCAGCATTTAAGAAGTAATAGTAATAAAAATAACAGTTTAAAATTTCAGCATTCTTATCCCAATGTTGAACTTATTGAAACTGCAATTGAAAATAGATTATTAACTCAGAAAATAGATTAATATCATCAAATCCGGAGAAAACTAACCTTGAATTTGAAACACCAGAACTTTTTTTTGAGAGTATTTTGACAGTTGGCGCAATCTCTTAACATTCGCGTACCATACTTTACACGCTACTGAAACAAAGAGATATCACTAACACAACAAATTAAAAACAACTGCTCTACCATTGGGAAATAGATAATTAACTTATAGAATATCATTAAATCCGGAGAAAATTAGTTATTATGCTTGAATTTGAGACACCATAACTTTTTTTTTAAAGCGTTTTGACAGTTGGCGCAATTTCTTAACATTCGTGTACCATACTTTACACGGCACTGAAGACATACAGATATCACTAACACAGCAAATTAAAAACAACTGCTCTACCCCTTATATATTTCCCACTAAGCCAATACCAAAGATTAGCAATAACAACGACGATTCACCATCTTTTAACTTTGCAAAAAGCTGTTCAAGCTAAAATCAAATCAGCGACGGAGATTTCAAAGGCGCTGCCCGCATATTGTTTTCCAGTGACACTTAATCGCCCGACTCCCATTCTTAGATTCGCCAACTGTTATTTAAGACTGCCTACAAATCGAACAAAAACATATTACGGATGCTATTGCCGGCTTCAAAATCGGATCTGCAGCCGGATTAGATGGCATTTCCCCTCAACATTTAACAGATCTCAATGCACATGTTGCTGGTGATACCGGTACAAAATTGCTCAATTCCTTAAATAACGTTATAAACCTCATGTTGAGTGGGCGTATAAATCCAGTGCACATAGTGCCTGTTATATGGGGCCAACCTGATAGCTCTCACTAAAAAAGACGGCGGTGTAGCAGTTGGCAGGACCTTCGACGTTTAGCGTCCAAAATAGCAGTTCGACATATCGTTTCAAAGTTAAAACGAAGGTTTGAACGGTTCAGCTAGGCTTTTGAACCAGAGGTGGCACGGAAGCTGCAGAAAATCCAAATTTAAAAAAAATAATTTCAATTGTTAACAAACATTGTACTAAACTAATTTTCTACATACTCGGATTTGTTTGAATACTTTCGTTCCCTATAAATTTGATACTATTTTTCTGGCCGAGTTTAACCATTTATTGTTTTCGAAATAGGGAATGTATTACTAAGGCGCTAAGGCTCATTTTACAACGCCGTAAGCGCGCTGGACGTGTCGGTGCCCTTTGTGACAATAGCCGCCGCACGCGCTAAACCTTTGACTAAGCCGACAAGTGCCGATGCCGTGATTTTGTTGCGATTCTAGTCTTCATTTAGCAATTGACTTTCGCTGAGTGACGTAGTTTACGAATTATTCTAATTTGTGTGATGACATTAAAGCAAAGTGAGCAAAAAGGTGGATTTAGGTAATCTTTACCATAACTTATATGATGCGTACTGTGCAGCGTATGCTGATTCAAAAAATAAACAAACTTTACAAGAAGAAGTTAATAAATTATGGAAAAGTTTTAAAACAGCCGGGGGTGTCGAAGACAAAGTAAATTCTAAAATTCAAGAATTGAAAGTTATTTTGATGAAAAAGAAAGGTGCGTTAATGGGTTTCTTCTCGAAAATTCAGTCTATACCATTACCAGGACAACTGCAAGTACCTAAGGAAATCAAAGTAAGTTTGACTTATTTTATAGCTACGTTTAATTATTTTTTTTATTCTTAGGCATCTTTTTGTGAAAAGTTAGGTAAACACGATATCCGAGTTACGTTATTAATTTAAGACTTATTTATATAAAACGCGGGCGCGGGCCTGTTTGAATTAACCTAAAGTGCCAACAGCACTACAAACATACATGTACATAATTACCGCTCAGTGCTCTGTAGTATCCATTTGTGCACGTCGCCCGTACTTACAATATAATTACGAAAAAAAATACACGTTATTTGATTTATTAGAATATACACAATTTTTTGTGTGAAATCAAGAAATCTGGATTCCCTAAACAAATTTATTGATTTTCAATTATTTAAGCGGAAGATCGCATGCACTTTTCAGTTGAATGAAAATGTAATATTGTCATGTCCGTTTACTGGTGCTATTATAGGATATTTTAATAGTTATTTCAAAAATATCAATAATAAAATGTGCCGTAAATAGTTAAAGTCGATTAGAAAACCATGTTACAAATATTTTCTAGTCGAAACTTCTTTCTTTGCAGGAAGATATGAAAAAAGAGATGCTCACAGATACCAAAGATATGAATACACAACTAAGCGAACAAAGTCAAAGTCAGATCCATCAATCGGGATCTAAAGATGCACCGAGCCAAAGAACTTCAAGAAATAAAATAGCTGTTGTCCTGGAGTCGGAGCTGAACAGCTTGTTATTAGCTCGGGAAGCTGGCTTAGCAAGCGATGAGGCTATCAAAAGAATATCAGCATTAAAAAAAGACCTTGCTGACGAAAAAACACGCTGAAGAGAAAGATAAGCGCCGCAGAAAGGCAAAAAAAGAGTCGTGATTCTAAGAAACAAAAAATTTTAGACTTTTGTGATAAATATACAGAGTTAGCAACAGCTCTTAAAATGAGAGGTAGTACTGGTCGGCCTAGGCTGGAGGAAGATCAAGTGGGCTTACTAGAAACTATAAAGAGCATTGCAGTTTTTGGTGGTGCAGCCGATGACCGCCGTCGGACTGAAACCATCAGAAGCTGCAAAACCTTAGACGAGTTGCAGGCCGAGTTAAATAAACGCGGTTACCACATAAGTAGATCTGGGTTGTACTTAAGACTCCTTCCCAGGCGAGTTAACACAGAAGCAGGAAAAAGACATGTCGTTAGGGCCCGTCCACATGTCGGCGGTGCGGCGCCGCCGCCGCAAAGCGGTGCGGTGCCGCAGAAAATTGCGACGCCGCGCCGCTCTGACGGCGCCGCAAAGCGGCACCGCAAATTTCCGCGGTGCGGCGCCGCACCGCGTTCGCGGCGCCGCAAAAGTTCCGCGGCGCGGCGCCGCACCGCCCGGCGGTGCAGCAAAAGGACAGTGCGGCGCCGCGCCGCGCCTCGGGAGAAACAATGTTGAACCAGACATGGACCCCTTCACACGTATTCTACTTATGTTGTTCTTAAGAAGGCGCAGGAAAAAAAAACAAACCAATAGAAAATTTTGGGTGAGCCCATATCTTTCTATCATGAATGAAGATGGTCATTTCAAAATATGAGGCGTTGAAAATAAATTGTAACAAATTTCAAAACTATTTTTTTTAAATAAATGTCAATTATAAAGTATGTAATAATGATTTTTGTAAAAGTTAATTATTATACCACGTCTGTAATTAATTTAAAAAAGATACGGGCACTTTATGAGTAGGCGTAGTTTGTCGATAGCAAAACTTAATACCTGCAACTCTTTTTATTCCCTATGAATCTAAATTAGACATGTTATTTACCCAAACTTAATTGTAGGTATTAAGTATGTTTTTTTTTTTCAGGGAATGAAGTGTTAAAGAAATGGAAGAATATGAGAGATAATTTCGCCAAATACGATAAAAAATTTGAAAGTTTATGCAAATCGGGAGCCGCTGCGAAAAAAGTGAAAGAATATCACTTTTACAAGCAACTCCTGTTCTTAAAAAAGAATGCTGCAAACATAACAGACTCGAGCATTATTGAAGACGAAGAAAGTGACGTAGAGTTCAAAACAAATGAGACAGCAAGATCTCGGTACCAGCCAGCAGTCACTTCTAGTAAAAGGAAATGCAACGATGACGACGAGTTCGAGTCCCAGATAATTAAAGCTATAAAACAGTCAGAGAACAGGCATCTGTCATTTTTTAAGGCAATTTTACCCTCAGTCAACAAATTGGTCTTCCACAAAACTTTAATATTTCAGAGTAGAGTACTGAACGTCCTCACGGATCTAGTTAATCCTCAAAACAGTTACTCGTACGAGTATTACCCGTCAACCCATGCCAATAATAGTTACCAAAGAGCCCAATCATCCCAACAAGCACCCCTGCCTTACCACAGACCCCTGAATTCCTATTTGACCAGTTATCAAAAATCACAACCATCCTGTTCATATCAAAATAAATATCCGTCCAACATACAATCGCCAAATGTGTCCCACATATCTGACCCATCTTCCCAACCAACGAACTATAATGACATTGAGCCAGATACCAATACCACCAATCAAACAAACGACTCTGATTTTGACTTTTCTTAATTATTTTTTATTGAGATTATAATATTACGAGTACAATTTTTGTTTAATCAGTTTGTTATTTTAATTATCTAAAAGTATCAAACTTCTATATTCTTCATAATAATTGTATTACTATTAATACTATTATTATAGCAGAGCTAGAAAATTGAAAAAATTGTGGGCATCTAGAAAAAGTTGTGAATTTTTGACGATGGGTAGAGTGCCCCACGATGAATATTTTTTAGTATGGGGGTCCGTAGAATTTTGGACCTTCACGTCAAAATCAGGGGTCCCGTGCAATATGTTTTTACTCTCTGGTCAAGGCTTCTAGGGGTTGTGGGGTATCGTTTCCTTATAAAACAGACATGCAGAATTCATTTTTGATATTAAAAAAGTAAAAATCCATATTAAAAAAAAAAGTTCTGCGAAGAGGAAAAACTAAAGTTTCCTTTTTAATTTAACTTTTTCTCGAGGCGCACAATTTTTTTTACTTTTGTACTGAGAGGAAATTAGTGTTATTCATTATATTGTATCAGTTAATGTTTTGTAAGAGTTACCTATATATAAAAGTTGTTGATTTATCAATTTTGGGGTTATTAAAAAATATGGTGAAAATATGGTGGTATTAATTATTCATTATCTTTGCTCTGAAAAAACTTGATTGAAAATTTCTGATTGTTTGTCGTACTGAAACTAGTTAGTATTTTCTAAGCATTTGATTTATATTTAAGTACTCACGTAAAAATTGTTGATTTTTTCGTTCTAATTTTAGTATTTAATATATATAGTCATATTTGTATTTAATATAATTATTTTCTTCGTTAGAAAAAAATTGTTATTAGTTAAGTGGTTGGTAAATTATTAATAGTTATATTCACATAGGAACTTATAAAAATAATATTTTGTACCTAAGCATTAGATTTATATGTACTTATATAAAAGTTGTTTATTTAGTCATAATTATAGTCATATCTGCTTGTGTAAAAATTGTTAAAGATTACGAATACTTATATAAGAATTTTATTGATATTTGATTTTGAGGGGGAGGGTGTAGTTAATTGTGACGAAGTGTGACAAGGGGGGGGGGGGGGTCAAAAAATCGTGAAATTGGTGTGACGTAATTAATGGATCATCCCTTAATGCCCTGCGCAGTGCTTTCTTAATACTCATCATTGCCAAGTTTTATTAAAAATTGATGTTAAAAATGCTTTCAATTCGGTAATATGGAGCTGGGAGAGATTAGATAGAATGGGGATACATTGTGCCTTGCTGTTAAGCTAACTAGACTAAATACATACATAGTAAATACATGCTTTCTTTGTATAATAAGCCGGGTGTGTTTCTTACCTTCTATAATCACGAACGACCGTGTAAATATTAGCTAGGCATATCATTTGTGAGCATGCGCGTGTGTAGCATTAATGTACATATATATATCAGAAAAAAAAGAATCTGATTGATTATTTAGGCCATGTTTGAATGGGATGGCATTCAATCATAGGCCGGACATTCCATTCCTAACGCCACTCTAATCACAACAAACACAAATATATATATATACATATATATATATATATACATATATATTTGTGCCGAAGGGGTTTTTTATTAGGACGTTCCGTTTTGCCCTTGATTAGAGTGGCGTTAGGAATGGAATGTCCGGCCTATGATTGAATGCCATCCCATTCAAACATGGCCTAAATAATCAATCAGATTCTTTTTTTTCTGAAGCTAAATCACTCAAGTGTCGAAATTTTTTTTTTGGAAAAAAAAGATAAAAGAAGATAGTATTAATCTTCTTTTATTACTATGATTAAGATCCGTCCTAGGGTATTTAATAATGGAGATTCGCTAGATTCAGACCTCTCCTAATTATGATTATAGCCAGCTAACTGATACTATTTCTAACTCATGTGATATGTCTGACCGAATCTCCAATACTAAAATCCCACTCTCATATAATTTGGTCACGAATACCTACTTCACATGGTTATGTTAGATAGACTGTTCCCTGCGACCCTAATCTAGATCGGTAAATTGAATCTAAACTATAGCCAAGTATTTGAATCATCATGGAAGGAAATCAGAGTTCTCTCCGAACTAGATCAGACTATATAGCGAACTTAGGGTATGTACGCACTGTGCGGCTGCCCGCACTGCGGATGACCGCTCGGCTAACCGGAACCTCAAAATTGTATGTAAACCGTATTACCTATACGCACTGCAATCCGGCTGCCGCCCATCCGCTCCGGTCGCTCGGAGCGCTGCGGCCCGACTGGCGGACAGTCGGACGGTAGCTGTGCGCACTACGCGGATCCACTGCGGTTGCCAGTTTGCGGCTGCTCGCGCGCACGTGTACACGCTCGTACAATAAACAAATATGGATTTCGATTCAGAACGATTTATAATTGAAGTACAAGACAGACCATCAATCTGGAACACGAAATCCGCAGAATATTCTGATAGAAATGCACGTCAAAAAGCTTGGGAACAGTTGGTGGATATCTATGGAGCTGATTTATCACAGGATGCAAAGAAAAAACTCGGTAAGTAACAATAACTTTATTTGAATGATGATAGTGTTAAATGTAATTATTTTGCCAGCTTACCCTCCCTTCATTCATGAAATAAGTAGCGAATAATTCTCGATATCTCAATGCAGTTGTGTTGTTTCTGCGCACACTATCTCGAGCAATAGTGTCAATCAGTGGATTATTTAGTGAGTCTTCAAAAGAATATCCATCTCTGTCTCTCACAAAGTTATGTAAAATGCACGCCGACTTAATAATATCATTAATTAAATCCGTATTGACATTAATGGGTCTGTGGAAAATGCGCCACTTATTGGCAAGTATACCAAAAGTACATTCAACGTAACGTCTAGCTCTGGAGAGCCTATAATTAAACGTTTTTCTTGTAAGATCTAAATCACGTCTTGGATATGGGCGCATCATGGTTCATCATAAATATGTATTTTCAACCGACTTCAAGATTTCGAAGGAGGAGGTTATCAATTCGTCGGGATCTTTGTTTTTGCTATTTTTTTTTTTTTATGTATGTTCACCGATTATTCGAAGATGGCTGGACCGATTTGGAAAATTCTTTTTTTGTTTGAAAGAGTATACTTCACAGTTGGTCCCATTGTAACCAGGTTAGGATCTGATGATGGGATCCTGGAGAAATCGAGGGAACTCTTCAACTATTATAGGCACACCTATAGTGATTTCAGTACTTTTTACAGCAGCTCGAGCATTTGCTGTTGGAAAGGTGGATGCTAAGTGAAGTCGGTTCTTTTTTGTTTAAAATTATAAAATTACTCTTTGTTATATTTATTATGAGAAATGAAAATGTAAAGACATCTGTACATTTAAGTTAAGCCCTGTTCCTTTTCGCCAGTTGTATACCGTGCACATGGATTTAGGATCGAACGTGTTGGATACAACATGTTGGAACGCTACGAATAAACTTTTAGACTTATAATTTTGGCGGAGAAACAATGAATAAAATATTTTTATTTTAAGTGTAAGCAGAGCAATTTGGTTTAGTAGTTTTGTTAAAGATAATTAATAAATATATTTTCAAATGTTCTCGGTTTTTTTTATAATTTATAGATAAAAGTTTGTCTGTTTAGAATTCAGCTTGTTTGTTGATCGCTTATCTATTAGCTTGTTCATATTTATTGAATATTATTCGTTTTAATTTAAGAACTAGATGTTACGAGGGGATGAATTTGTTCCGTATATGTATTATTATAATCCTGGACCTATGTAAAGAAAGTAGTCATTTTTATATTCCGACTTGATAAGACTTAGACATTTGTATACTTTGAAAGTAGTAATTTTTATATTCCGACTTGATAAGACTTAGACATTTGTATACTTTGAAAGTAGTCATTTTTATATTCCGACTTGATAAGACTTAAACATTTTGAAGTATTGGCTTTCTAATACTCGGACCAATTTTTATTTTATATGTAGACATTTTTATACATCGCCATATTTACTTTTAGTCCAACGACGCATAAATCCATTTAGCGTACAGATTACCTACAAAGAAATATAGGCAGAGAAAAACACAAGAAGAAAAAATGATGGAAGAAGAGAAAAAAAAGGAGATCCAAGAGAGATTTAAAGTTGAGACAGGATTATTGATTGATATGCCGAAGGCTAACTTTGGCAATACCAATGACGGCAACACCAGCAGAAGATTTTTTGAAAATGCGGAATTGGCGGCTGATATCACAAATGTCAGCTACGGATTGATATATAGACTAAAAGTAATTTTAGAAGTAATATCTAGTGGCCATAAAATAAATATTACGAAATACGACGAATACGCTTACGATACAGCAAAATTATATGTGGATTTGTATGGAGAATGGCATCCAATGACTCCAACCATGCATAAAATTTTGATCCATGGGGGACGCGTAATAGAAAATGCTCTATTACCCATTGGCCAGTTGTCGGAAGAAGCAGCAGAAGCCCGTAATAAACATTTCAGAGTATACCGACAAAATTTTTCAAGGAAATTTTCAAGAGAACAATGTAATTACGATGTACACTAGGCTTTTACTATCGTCAGATCCATTCATCAGCAGTATGAGACCAAAAAAGAAATCGCCATGCAAATCCTTTCTTCCTGAGACAGTTGAGCTTTTGTTGCCTGCTGAACCTCTGCCAGAACACGAAACAAGCATTGAGTGTGAAATAGAAAACGATCTCTAGATAATTATTCCATGATAATAAGTTATTCTTTAACGTAATAATATAGGCTAGTTATAATTTAATTTATTGTAATGTATATAGGCTAGTTATAATTTAATTTATTTTAGCGTAATTATTATGCAGTTGTGTGTGTTATTATTATTTAATGCCTTTTTCACCGTACTGTTTGTGTTCATTTAGTAAATTATATTTTTATGTATATTGTTGATTTTTTAATTTGAATATTTTTGGTTTTTTATTTTTTTCTTTTAAAATGTATAAATATAATTCACTT
The DNA here is from genome assembly GCA_947086415.1 of Pammene aurita. NCBI lineage: Eukaryota > Metazoa > Arthropoda > Insecta > Lepidoptera > Tortricidae > Pammene > Pammene aurita. Next base: position 13,971,612 of record OX352295.1, read on the forward strand.
TAATATAAAACTACGTTTTTTTAATTATTTATACTATTTTGAACTAATATAAACGCTAAAATAATTTTGGCCGCCTAAATAGGTGATATCTACGTCTGTGCGCAGCCTATGGGAGTTGACTTTAATTAACGTTACATAACTATCGAATTAGAACCGAGGTGCATTAGTAAGTCTTAGAGCTGTATGTGCAATGCCACTAGGGTACAGCAGTGCTGATTAAATTATCGAGGACTAGAGGCGAGTTCCAGACTGGGAGATAAGCGGCCGGGGGTTTTAAGTGGGTATTTACAGGTCAAATAGGTAAACAAATACTAAATACTAAGGAAAGCTGGGGTGGTGATGCAGAGTATGGGACATTGAGATAAATCAGGATCTCCATAAATAATTTTGACTGATATAATCAAAAACGGAAGTAATTGGTCCGAACGGCGTGACGGCGGCGATAACTTGACACCCAATACACGTCATGTCTTACAATTGACCTCCGATCTTGGTTTGGCCAAACATATATCCAAAACCATGGTTTCTGGAGGAGGGTCTATAACCCAATTGATAAGTACCAGTCCTTGAGACCTGGGAAATGTAAATGCTTCGCAGCGAAAAGGAGGTCAATTGTTCCCCTCCGTTCACTCTCTCCCACCTTTACGGAGACGTCAGAGAGTACTACTGCACCAGCAGCGTCTGGCTCTTCAGGCAGGCGTCAGAATCTCTACAGTGAGGAAATTAGAGGGCAGTGGAATCTCAGGAAAGTGTTCAAAACTTTCCACTCAGTGGAATCCAGTATTAAATTTGCCGAAGAAAGGCAATTAATCCCTCGCACGAAATTGTGCAACTAACACAAAAAACCGATGACGCTCGAGAGACCTGGTCGAGGGCAGCTGAGAGCATTTCGTTGCCGAAAAAGCAACTGCCGAAACAAGTTGGTAAGTCGAGCAAAGGACACATGGTTCGAGAATGTACACCTGTACTTGCCACTGGTGTTTGAATTGATGTATACTCGTATGTTTACCAGTGGCTACAGCTATGAGCAGACGCAACGCGAGACGTCAAGGGAAGAACGCGTAGAAGTCATTTCAAGCAAAACGATAGCCGACTGGCTTAATTACTGCCGTGAAGCTATATGCGTCTACGAATTGGAGCATGAAGAGGAGCCACCTAAGATTGGCGGTCAAGGAAAAATTTTTCAAATTGATGAATCTAAATTTGGTAAAAGAAAATATAACAGAGGAAGGCGTGTGGAAGGCCATTGGGTCCCAGGAATGATTGAAGATGGTAGTGACGATTTAAGTCTAAATTTGGTAAAAGAAAATATAACAGAGGAAGGCGTGTGGAAGGCCATTGGGTCCCAGGAATGATAGAAGATGGTAGTGACGATTTAAGTCTAAATTTGGTAAAAGAAAATATAACAGAGGGAAGGCGTGTGGAAGGCCATTGGGTCCCAGGAATGATAGAAGATGGTAGTGACGATTTAAGGATAGAACTGTGTCCCGAAAATGGGCGATCTGCGGAAGTTTTGGTGCCACTTATAAAAAAGCACGTTCGCGAAGGCACCACAATACATACAGACTATTGGAGAGCATATGATTGTCTTCCTGAACATGGATACATCCACAAAAAAGTGAATCACAGTGATCCAGAAAATAGTTTTGTGGCACCAGATGGGACGCACACCCAACGCATCGAAAGTCACTGGAGAGGACTCAAGCGGACCTTCCATAAAGACAATTTCAAAAGAAATTTCACAGACTGGTTGATCGAATTTTCATGGAGGCGAAGAATTATTCTTCGCCTTCGCATTTATGGGAACAATAGGCATGATAATGGAGGGGTCTGGATTGAAGGAAGTCTTTGCAACGATTTTCGCACCGAACAGTATTCAAAAGATGATGTCTGGACACTCCTATGCGCGTGCTGTGAGAGCTCACATTTTAACCCAGTTGGCATTAGCAATGGAGGTTTTCAAAACCATAAAACTCACTGATGAAGAAGAAGGTGTACTCGATGACGTGTTTTACAGCTGTGACCACTCCAACATCTCGGTGTTACACGAACATGAGCAATTCCAACCTATTCAGACCAAGTTCACTAATGCCCTAGAAGATCTTAAACGTAACGGTCCCACAGCAAAGCTCTGGGTTCAATATTTTCGACTGGTAACTTTGGTAAAACAATTCATCGAAGCAGAGCGAATGGGAAACTGGGATCTACATCTCAAGACCATCCAAAAAATGCTGCCATTTTTTCATGCAGCTGGCCACTTTTTTTATGCCAAGTGTGCCCACATGTACCTTCAAGATATGTTGAGACTGGAAGAAAGAATGGATCCTTTGGAATTCCAACTGTACACAAAAAGTGGATACTTTACAATCCGGCGCACTAAAAAATTCTGGTGCGGTGTATGGTCAGACATGACGATTGAACAGGTCCTAATGCGATCAATGAAATCCTACGGAGGTTTGACCCGGGGTCGCGGCATGACAGACAGTGTGCTAATCCGATGGACATTAGGAATGGTCTACCTCCAAAACATATGCACAGATGTAGAAAGCTACTGCGACATCACGAGTGCTACATCTGAGCAGCATATTGATGTAAGAGCATCCAGAATGACCAGAGACGAACAGGATGTACAAAAACTGCGTGATTTCTTTGACCTTCACCCTCCATTTCCACAGATTGATTCCATAATTTCAATAAGTGGTGGGCTAGTTGGAAATGAAGCAGTTAACTGTCACAATGCTGAAAACATTGGCAAAGAGATGATGTCAAAGGTGATTGGTGAAAACTTTCAAAATGTGAAGTTCACTAGAAAATATATAGTGAAGACGCTTGCCTCTGAAGTCTGCTCTGTTTCGATTGGAGAGAGAAGAGTGACCATCGACCCTCTCACCTTGTTCCACAGAATGTGCATTTTGAAAAAGACTGACGAAGAGTTGAAAGACTTTTTGAAACATGAATTGTCTCCATTTCCTTTGGCACTATTTGCTGAAGATGGAATCAGGAAAGGTACAAAGTCAACATTCTACAGGGCCTTTCATTACGCACGGGGAAGGATACGCACGTAGTCGTAGATGGTGGACATCTGCTCCACAAAGTTGTGTGGCCTCGGAATGTGTCTTTTGGAGAAATTGGTGCCAGGTATGTCCAATACTTGAAAAGTCACTACGGCTCCAATATAATCGTGGTTTTCGACGGGTATCCATCTGACGCTTCAGAAAAAAACACCAAAAGCTCTGAACGTCTCCGTAGAGTTGGAGCAAAGTCCTCACCTGATGTTATCTTTGACGAGACAACCATTGCTCCAGTTGCTCAGGATAAGTTCCTATTGAATGACAGGAACAAGGTTAGATTCATCAACATGCTGAAGGTGCAACTGGAGAGGAACAATATTCTTACACTACAAGCAGAGGAGGATGCTGACCGGCTAATAGTAACCACAGCTGTTTCCATGTCTTCTACATACAACGTAGTGAAGATCGCCGGCGATGACATAGATTTATTGGTCATGCTATGTGGTTTGTCACAAAATGGAGGAGACCACACCCCTTCAACAAATAGACCAAAGAACAACATTATATTTGAAAAATGTGGAAGAGGAAAAATCCCTGATGTAACTTACTCGACGAATTCCTTCACGCACCAAGCGCAACGCGAATTGGCACTGTTCCTTCACGCCTTCAGTGGTTGTGATACAACATCAGCACTTTTTGGCCAAGGAAAAATGAAATTTTTATCAACACTGAAAAAACAGCCGCGCCTCGAACAAAATGGTGTAGTTTTTCTAAACCCCAATGCCACACCTGAGCAGGTCACCGAAGCAGGAGAGAGCTTTCTCGTTTCACTGTATGGAGGCAACAGTGAATCCCAAAATCTCAACGACCTTCGCTTCCAAATGTTTACAAGGGCGGCGGCTAAGACAAACATGAACCTCGCCAGGTTGCCTCCAACCAGCGATGCTGCAAGATTTCACTCTCTGCGAACATACCACCAGGTGAAAAAAAATTTTTTTTGACAATAATAAACCAACGATATTATTCATAATTTTGAACAGTTACGATTCTTAATTTTGTTGTTGGTCTTGTTTCAGGTTCAGATATGGCTTGGAAATAAGAAGAACCCACTCGATTGGGGCTGGATGCGGAGCACAAGAGGCCTCATTCCTCAACTGATGACGAAACCACCAGCTCCTCAACCCCTGCTAAACATGATTTCCTGCAACTGCAAAAAAGGTTGTACCAGCAGCTGTGATTGCAGAAAAGCAGGACTCAAATGCTCGGCTGTTTGCAACCACTGCAGCGGCCAATCTTGTGATAACAAACCAGACCTGATGTGTGATGACATTGATGAACCTACCATCGATGACCCACCATCAGATGACGATTTCGACCTACCTGAGCTGGTCGTTGACGAAATGCTACCGAAGCAAGCTCCCAAAAGGTGTACCGTCAATTTAGAGGTTCAGCCTGGTCCATCAAAGATATACAAGAAAAACTAATAATACAACTCCTGTGACGACCTCAACTTCAACCGCCACATGCAAAGATAATATGTATAACACAGTCTTTAAATTTTTATGCTGTAATTATTTCTTTTTAAAATTATAATGCTTATTTCATAAGTCGTATTTCATTTTGTTTACTCACCTCAGCAACTTTGAACAGCTGTAGCTAGGGAACTATCAGATCTTAATACATCAAATTGGTCTCGTTTTGTTAAAAAAATTGTCTTCTTTAAAAACGTATATGAATTTATGCCGTGAAACAGATCAATAATTGACCACATTGACGAGAACGAGTAAAAACTCGAAAAAAAAATTTTTTTTTGACATTTTGCAAACATTTGAACAGCTGTATTTTTGAAACTATTCAGCTTATCGAGACCCAACTATTCTCATTTTGTTGCAAATTTAGTCTACTTTAAAAGAATTCATAGTGACTTCTACCGTAAAACAGGTCCTTGGTGGTAAAAAATGGCAAAAACTGAAAAATGATCAAAAATTTAATGGCTTTTCATGAATTTTACAATGTTTCGGAAGGCTTTCGAGGTGGAAAAATTATATTTGTCATTACCACCTCATTATATACAACATATAAAAAAATCAGAACTGCCCCATTTGATGCAACTCAAAATGTACCAATTCCATGGATTACGGGCTTTGAATCAGGATCCAGATTGCTTATAATAAAAGTAGGTAGATTAACCCAAACAGGAATCCGGTTTGCAGCAAAAACATTTGACTTAAACCTCGGGTTTATTTTATTCATACAAAATTGTATTTCATTCGAATCCATAATAATAATTAATCTAAAAAAGTAAACACTGGTGGTTTTACAGACAATGTTCAAGTGGTAATGATAAAATTGAGTGAATGCATTGTATTTATTTAATTACTAACTATTATAATCTACAGTGATATCACGATTTTTATTTATTTCAATTATGTTATCAAATTCAGCATACACAATACAGTTGATAGTAGTACTTAAAGCTGAATCAAAACGAACTTCGATTCGAACACTTCCGAGTCTTACCAGATTCCAGTATGAAGTTGAACTTGCAGATAAATCAGGAGTCAAATCGAAACATAATAAAGAATAACCACCCACATAGTTTGATCTGCTTATATCATTACCTTCGTTATAGAAATGAATACCAGTTCCAGAAAATAAAGTATGATATGCAGTTGCTATTAAACCCGCAGAGTTAAATGAGGGTTGCAAAGTTTTAGAAGGAATTTCATGACCATCTACGTACAAACTAAATGAATTCATATGAAAATGTTGAAAATTGAAGGGATTTATAGCTAAATTACCATTAAACCCAGAGTTTGAAACGAATCCAATAATACATCTTTTAGGGACTTGCCCGAGAAATATATTATCCAACGTTTTACCTTGTATACCTGCGGGTAATGTCAGAACCTTAACTTCTGCCCTTGTTATCGGATATTTCGCAGTTGTTGATGCTAATACTTTTTGATGAGCTAACAATACACTAGGATTTATTCTTGCTCTTCTGATAATGAGACTGGCATCTGTTATTTGTACTTTAAATTTACCATCCTTATGACAAATTAAATTAAATGTTTCTTTCGAACGGACTAATTTAACTCTCATTTCTACACCATTAATTAGAAATTTCTCCTGGTTAAACATATCACCATGTTAATGACCAATCATTTCAACTTCCTTGCTTTCCTTAACAAAGTCCATTCTTTCGTGAAACCCTTTATTAGTCGAGTCAACGGCGTCCATATAGTTGGGGGTAGGGAATGCAATACCGGGATACCGGGATCCCGAAATACCGGGATCCCGCATGCTATATGCGGTATTAATCCCGCACGTAAATTGTGCGGGATCCCGCGGGATTTGCGGGATTGAAGAGCGACATAGTTTGTGCGTGCTACTCGTAGCGCGGGCGCGCGCGTACTGCCGAAATAACCGGAATTTCTTCGCGGCGGAGCCTAGATGCAACGGCGGGGGAAGGGGGAGAGTATTTTGTGCGAATTTGTCTATTTTTTAGCTAGTTTGAAATTGTTATTACGTCATCATAACGCATCGAATTTTGCCGTTTGAAGTTCATTTAGTGTTTTAAATTATAATAACTTGTAATAAGATTTTCAAATAATAAACATTAATCAGTGCTTACGTTAATAAGTGTAGTGCTAGTGTTAATTATGTCAGAGACCATATATAAAGGGTTTTCTAGTACTGCTGTTGTGTGGCAGTATTTTTTGAAGGCCGAAGATTCGCAGACTGCGAAATGCAAGGTCTGCAAAGCCATAATTAAAACTACGGGGCGTTCGACGAAAGGTTTGCATGTCCATTTAAATTCGAAACATGGAATTAATACCAATTCGTCAAGGTCAAACAATACCACCACTACCGCCGCTTCGCAAAGTTCATCGATGTCCGATTCGCCGGTTACGGCGATGCCTGAGTCGGTTCCAGCGACGTCTGAGCCTGAGCCTGTTCCTGCTTGCTCAACATTAGCGAAGAAGCGTAAAATCACGGACCATTTTCCAGCTCAAGACAACAATAGCGTAGAGAAGAGAGTTTCTCGCATGGTTGCAAAAGATGGGTTACCGTTTCGAGTTTTCTGCACTTCGTCGGACTTGCGAGATCTTTTTAGGGCTGGAGGCTATAACTTACCAAAGTCTCCTAATTCTATTAAGTTGATGGTGATGAATTATGGTATGACTTTGAAAATGTCAGTTATTCAAGACCTTTCAAATTTGAAAGAGAGTGACCATAGATTTACCCTGACATTTGACGAGTGGACTTCCTCCAGGAACCGGCGATATTTAAATATAAATATCCATGTCTTCCAGTTCCATCAGAAAAAACCTACCTTTTGGAACCTAGGACTAATGCGCGTTAATGGAAGTTTGCCTGCAGAAGTCTGCATCACTATGCTAAAAAATAAACTGTTAGAGTACGAGTTGTCTTTAGATAAGGATATAATATGTATTACAACTGACGGTGCCAAAGTTATGGTTAAAATTGGCAGACTGATCAAACCATATCAGCAGCTGTGTTCCGCTCATGGCATTCAACTGGCTGTTATAGATGTAGTATATAAGCAACAACATGAAGCATTTATTGAAGAAATGCCTGTGCAAAATGAGCCAGGCGATGATTTGGATGACAGCGGCGAAGATGACTGTTTTGATTTATTGTATGATGCATCCACAAATATCGACTTGGTAACAGAGTTCGCAGGTGTAATAAAAAAAGTGAGAAAGGTGGTCAAACTTTTCAAGAATTCTCCATTAAAAAACGATCTCCTGCAGACCTATGTAAGAAATGATATGGGTAAAAACATAGCTCTAATCCTTGATTGTAAGACTAGATGGTCTAGTTTGTACGATATGATAACACTGTTTAATAAACTTAAGCTTTGTGTTAATAAAACTCTGATTGATCTAGGACTCAGCACTAACACAGACTTTTTGTTAACAGAACAGGAATATGATGTAATAACAGATCTTGAACAAATGTTAGAGCCCGTGAAACTAGCTGTAGAGGTGCTTTGCAGACGAGACGCCAATTTAGTTACAGCTGAAAGTACACTTAAATTCGTCATTCACAAATTAGAGAATTATAATAAACCGCTAGCTCAACAACTTATCATGTCATTGCGAAAACGAATTGCAGAGCGGCGAACAAATGTGACTGCAGTTTTGCTATATCTCCATGATCCTTTCAAGTACGAAGAGGAGAGAGCTAAATTTACTAATGACGAAACTTTTTATCTGCCATCTAAAAACATAATCCGCAAAGAAATTGTAGCCATTGTAGAGAAGTTAGAGTTCCAAGCAGACCATGCGCAAACCACAGCTTCTTCTGATGATGAAGACACACCTCTCGCCGGTTTAGATTTAAATGCATCAACACCACCAGCAGTACCAGCACCAATATCGCTGCAGGATGAACTAGAACTGACCCTGACTCGCTTGAAGACTCCTACAACACCTCTTACGAGGCCTAGAGGAAGTAATTTGGAAGCCATGGTAAGAAAGGAAATGAACTACTTCGAGTGTGGTGGGGTAAAAGGTAAATACCTCCAATTTACTTGGAACTCATTAATGTCGATTGTTCCAACCAGCGTCGAAGCAGAAGGGGCGTTTTCGGCTGCTGGGCATCTTATTGGAAAGGTTAGGAGTCGTTTGGCCGACGATACGATAAACACATTAACGTTTTTACGTAGTTACTTTCAAAATAATGCATAAATAAAACGATGAACGACGTATGTCAGATTTTGGTTATTAATTGTGATTTTAAAGAAGATTAATGTTATGTTTTTTTTGTTAAAACTTTATATTTCTTAATAGTATCTGCAAAAAGTTAATAAAGAACTATTTTTAATTATATTTTCCTTTTTTATTACTATCCTAATATTTACTTTACTACCATATTTGTAACAAACTATATGATAGTTACTTGTTTTACAAGGGTGCCAACTGCAAAGTTGTTGCCACTTGTTGCTTAACCGCTCGTGCCAATAGTGAGACCCGAGCAAGCGGAAGATTCTAGACAGCTGCGAGGGTCTCAAGGCACGAGAGTTAATCAAACTTTGCTCCAGAGTGACACATAATATTTTTCACCACACTAAAGCAAGGAAACGCACCAAAAACCAGTGATTTAAGGAAAAATAGCTCACTAACTTGCGGGATCCCGCAAATACCGGGATCCAGCGGGACTAGAAATCTCAATCCCGCTGAATACCGGGATTGATGTCTTCATGCGGGATTGCATTCCCTAGTTGGGGGTATCTTCATACCACAATCCACAAGTCAGATGAGATTTTTTGGCTGCTGAACCATAATTAAGCAGATTTTCCATGTAGGCTCGGTAAGCATAAGTGTTGTTTGGAGGTGATATAAGCTTCTGATTTAAATAAATGTCTAGTTGGCTAAACAGGGAATGTAACCAATTGTTTACCGGTGCAACATTTGCATCAGGTTTTATTTTTGTACCATCTTGATTCAATATTTTGGCATTTATATGCAACAAAGTGTGTGATAGATCAATGTAGTCTTCACCTGACCCAGGAACTTGAAACTCAATAGGACCATCGTCACTTAGAGATGAAATTGGTTTGTAATGAATCCACTGGCCACTTTCAATGCTTGTTTGAGTTGATGGTAAAGCAAATAAGTCTAACTCAGATTTGGCACACTCACAAGAATGACCATGTAAGAATGACATTTTTTAGTTTGAAAATATATCTTCAATATTGTTTTTCCTATATTTTTTACCTCCTCTTCGGTGCGATGCTTTTAAGTTAATGAATGGTCCACGTCTTTTTGTGGACGTTTTATACCCAGACCCCGACATCAAAGAATCAATTTTACCCATCTGCTTTTCTTTTTAAGTTGGCGCTTGCTTCATTGAACCGAGATCTAATAGAACTATCCATTGGTCGTGAATTTACCATATCGGATAAAAGACCGATTCCTGCATCTAAAGTTTCTTTTCCCACTGTTTTAAGACCACTAGATAATAATGGTAGCACAGACCTAAAAAGACCACCCAAGAAACTCCCGATCCCATGTCCTCGTTGATATGGTACCCCTTTATAAACTATTCCTATACCCGTACCAGCTTGGTGTGAATAGTAATGTTCATATGGGCAAGACGTAGATGATCTTTTATAATTCATTTTACCCGTTGAAAGTGTAGCTTCACGCAAGAAGATCCAAACTGGAATGGTATTCTAGCTCCAGTAGTTGTCCTTATATCTATTTCTATAGTATCGAATTCTCTTCGTAATACGGGTACATAGTGAGCAGGTGAGAAAATATGTGTTTTGTAAGCACCATAGATAAATTTAGTTGGGTCTAACGGTATTATTCTCAGTAATGATGTAATTACATCTCCCACCACTTGTGGATGAATGATATCAGTATAAACAAATATTTGTGAGGGTAAACCTAAGTATAAATTTGCAGGATGTTTTCCAATTGACATTTCTTTTAAATTTGATCTTGGTCGAAATCCTAATTGTAGAATTAATAAGGGTGTTGTTGTGACTGAGACTATTTCTTTATCTGTTGATATCCCCACCATTTTTGTAATTTTATCATATCTAAACTTAACTTTGCTTTTTAGCTGTGGGTTTTCATTTAATGCATCAAGAAAATGATCAAGACTATCATACGAAGTAGCTGGTATGTGAGTTTTTGAATCAACGATTTTATCCGTCTTGTCTGCAGGTCCTCGAACTTTCTTTTTAATATAAATGGTATTTTCATGTTCTTGAACATTGTACATGGAGCATGGGTATTGAAATTCTACTAAACCCACGACCCATTCTCCTTCCAATTTAATGGTTTTAGGTAATTTTGTTAAAAAGTGCGCAGTTGTATTATCATTGTAATATTCCGATGAGCTATTGCTCAACAAAGTTAAGTAAAAACTGTTTTCACTCATATTGTTTCTAAACTTGAAGACGGTATCCGGGAATTAAATTTATTAGGATAACCTCGCCACTTCACGAACACTTCCTTTCTGCCACCAATACGGCGCGAGCGTATTATTTTATCAATTTTATATTTGATGGAGGGGTGGTGAGTTACTTTTTGTAATTCTTTAGAATAAAATGTACCAATTATTGGTTCACCTTCCAAATCTTTTTAAGTATAAACAACCCACGGAGACCTATTGATAACTGATTCAATCACAAATATTTCATCACTCCAATTGGTTTCATAACCCTTTTGGAATATATGTTTATATTGAGTTATCCTAACATGATCACCTACATTTAGCCTTGCATTTTCTAAAGAAGGTTGTTTATCATTTTTTCTTTCATATAAGTTACACCAAACAGTCCTTATATTACTAGAGTTAACATCAACTGGACGCATTTTTATGCTGGAATGATAGCTATGGTTATATGAATAAAGCAGATCTTGTAATATATTAGTGTAATTGTAAGTATTCTTATGAGTGAAATAACGCCACATTTTAGTTTTGAGAGTTCTTTGAAACCTTTCAACTATGCTAGCTTTAATGTCTGGGTTGTTAGTTGTATAATAATTTATGTTCTTACTTTTAAAATAATCTCTCACCATCTTTGAAACAAATTCTGTACCCTTATCAGATTGAATATGTCTAGGGGTTGCATTTGCTTCCATGAATATGTTTTCAAAACACGTTTTAACCGTTTCAGCATCCATCTTTTTCATAAGTCTCGCAAATGCATATTTGCTAAATACATCAATAACACAAAGAATGTATTTATACCCATCGTTGTATTGACTATAGGTACGCATATCACTTAGATCAGCTTGCCATAGTTCATTGTAGTTTGACAGGATGTATTTGTTACGCGAGAAACGTTTATGAACAGGTTTATGTAGAGTGTACGCTTCTTGGGACTGCAACCATTTTTTCACTTCCTCTCTATTCATTTGACCTTTCATTTCCTTCATAACATTATTTAAACTACTATATCCAGCCGGGTTTGATATATCGTAATAAATTCTATTTATGTCTAATAAGGAGTCCATCTTTCCCAATCAACTTTCTTTTGAGACCTCGTTTTTGGCTTAGTAGATAGAGGAGTAGATGCGTTTTTTTCTTTAATTGATAGGTTGTGCTCGCTAATAGAAGCCTGTGAAGTGTTAGCTTCAGGTTTAGATTGAATTTTATTAATAAATTCTAAAGTCTCGGGGTTACCAATACATGACGATGGAACTTTTATATCATTTAAAAGACGAGCGAAATCCTCCCATCCCACTGGTTTTGAGCGTTTAAGCGGTCTAAGTACATCGCCTACCAAATCGAGAATATTGCTATTTGGTATTGTCTGACTGTTTATAACTACTTCACCGTTCTCCTTCCACCAAGTTTTAGGTCTATTCAGAACAATATTTTGCAGTAGCGTCTGACTTTTTGTCCTGTACGATTTAGGTATAACATCTATAATATAGGATGGAGAATATCGTTTAGGTAATTGAACCTTTGATACACCAGGAGGTGTGGCATAAACATCTTCTTCCGGCACAGGTGAATTTGCGTCTCCGCTTAAGTTCTGAGTAAATGATTCCTCCTTTCGGATACTTTCCTCTTTTTTTACATTTTCCTCCTTTTTGTTAACTTTCGAAGCAACGTTGTAGTTATCGTTAGTAAGGTAGTTCACTTCATCCATCACTATTGGTTATTTAAATGGTCTTCGATCTGCCTCAGCAAAATGTAAAAATCGTTGTAGTGCTTGACAATATAATGCCCACTTTTCACGATCATTTATTTTTCTTCTAAGAATTGTTTGCATTTCTCCATCCAGACGGGATGATAAATTTTCCACCTGATTTTCACTTTTTTTAAGTCTTTCAATAAATTCAGGTTCTACTAACAACATTTTCTTTGTATTCTCCATTGTAACTAAGATAAGGAGTTTACCAATGCACTTAAAACTGCACCTAAAATTATTGGTAAAAATGCACCCCCTTTCTGAATAATAACGGTTTTTCTAAGCTTATTTTTGCCTTTTGAAACTAGTTTTCGTAATGTTTTCTTATATTTTTTTAATTTAGATTTTTCTTTGTTATCTAAAGGAATTTTACCCTTTAGAACGTTATAGATACATTCACAAATGATGTTGATCTCATCTTCATCGCACGATTTAAGCAAAGCAGTGCGATATTTTGGGTTAAGTAAATGCAGGGCTTCCAGTAAATGTTTATAGGTGCTTACTCGAGAATGCATCATTTAGAACTGACTGAAACTTGATGATCCTTGTTATATTTAAATCCTTTTTTTGGGATATACACTGTGCAATGGCCATCAAATGGAAATATTTTAGTTTTAAAACGACACATGTCATCTGTGTTTTGTTTTAGATCAATCATAAGATAGCCGTGAGCGTTTTTAGTAGCATCCTTGTAAGCTTCGTCAACGAACTTTGAGTTTTCTGGGCATACTTGACGAGACAAATAACGTATTTGTGTTTTATCTCTAGGATTCTTAAAAAACACTAAATAACTTGTATTCAAAGACATATCACGTTGACCTTTACCCTGATGAAATATATTTTGAGTAATATAAAACAGGCTTAAATTTCTGTGGTGACTACCTTTTGTAAAAATATCAACCAGTCGCCCATTTGATTCCCGCATTAAATCATCTATTATAAGTAATTTGGGCTTCAGTCCATCAAACATGGAACACAGGTCATATATCAGGTATTCCTTGACTATAAATCACATTTTCTAGATTATATAGGGGTTGCATTTCATCATAACACCAAATCACTTCATCAAACTCAACATTACATAATTCTTTCGAATGTTCAAGAAAACTTGTAACAAATTTAGTTTTTCCACAACCACTCGGACCAGCTACAATAGTGGTGAAGGGGTGGTAAAAATGAATCATTCTGAATTAACGTGAGGAGTGTGTTGTTATGAAAAGGAATTAATTTCAAATGACAATTTTTTTTAAAGTTTCTCCTTTTATCAAGAACATTTATTAAAAATAACACATAACAAAAAAAATTTACACAAGATAATTTTAACTTCTAAACTAAATCATACAATTTACAAAAATTATACACATTGCACAAAAAATAAATACATTTCATTGAATATTCTGTGTAAATTAAATAAATTTTAAAGTACACCATGAGGAATTTTATAATGACCCCACGCAAGAGTATCAATAGAATTTCCTAACAAATATCGTTTCGTGTCATTACGGGAAAGCGTTATTTTGGTAATTTTCTGTGTAAATAAAATGTGTTTTATTGATTTGAAACGAAACATAGTATCATATTTAATTTTTTTCTTAAATAAACATTTTTTAAAACTATCAAGATCATACGTTTCCGTTATGCATTTATTGACACCTTTAGCTTTAGCTTTAATTTCTTTATTTTGTACATCTATGGCGTACATTTTTGAACGCAAACCAATAAATTCCTTAAATATTTCCCCATTGTTTTCATCTTTGAAAACACCAAGTTGCTTTTTATTTACCAGAGGGAAACCATACACGTTGTCCTCTGGGTATTCAGAAGTATCAAAATATAAATTAAGATCTGATTTTATGTCATCATAAAAGTCCTCTGTGAATATTTGATATAGTAAACTATCAGTATCTGTGTAAAGCAATTTCAAATTATTTTGATATTTGGTTTTCATATAGTCGTAATGAAATTGATACATTAAAATTTAGAAAGATCTAAAATGCAAAAACCTAGGTAAATTGGTTTGTTGTATAAAACTTTAGTTTTTTTCAATTGAACAGCTACTAAATAAAAAACTACTACAAATGTGAAAAAACAGATTAACTATGAAATTCAGGTTTCGCAATTAAAGATTGAACTCCTTGAGATTTCCCACGATTTTCCCAGTGATTTAATAATTTGATGTTTACTCGTTTCATTACATTCTCCATAGTTTTACCAAACACTGAATTGTTCATGAGTTTGAAAAAATCTTTTTCGAATTCAGAAGATGCTTGGGATCGCATGTAGGTATTTAAATCTATGTAACTTTTTAACCATAGGCATTGCTCAAATTTTAATATTCTATGGATTTTAAGCAATTTTAATCCGTTTTGTAAACTTTGTTTAAGATTTCTGTAATGAATGACATAGTTTGTTTTCTTGTTTAGATTTGGTATTAATTTTTTTGCTTTAGAATTACCTAAACATACATTTTCAGGACAGAATGGTAGATCCGAATGATAATCATGTAATTCTTTAGGGTACTCACTGTCTACTTCTAAGATAAAGCCATGATCAGCATCATCTGCAATATTAAAATTCGTCTCTACATTCATCCATTCAAATTTACCTGTAGGAAGAGGTTGAGACATAGCCCATCCATACAAGTTATTTGCATCTAAATATACAAGAAAAGAAGACGGTTGGTTTGATTCATAGTTTGACATATATTTATTGTTAGCTTTAGCATGTCTGTGACTGCATTGGGATATACCTCCTCGAATATTTTTTGCTATGAAAGCAATTTTATCAATATCCGTCAAAAGTTCAAGTTTTATTTTTGTAACTTTTAACATAGCATCCCAACTCAATCCTGGGGCAGTGTAATAATGAGCTGGATCCAAACCGTAGGTCTTAACACATACATTTCTAAAATTTTCAAATACATCAGTTAGTAGCAAAACATCTGTTTTCAGATATAAATCTGAATAGTCCCCCATATTTTGACAATTAAAGTGATTCCACACACCCACAGCATGTTCATAATCTTCATCTGAAATGTGGCTATTATTCAGAGAACTATAAAATAAATCCTTACGAGGAAGGGCGGTAAGGTTTAAACTATCAAATGATGTCATGTATTCATATGGGTACACACCCTTACGTATCAAGCGCTGATAGTCTTCTTCACTTGGAAAATTTAATTTTAGTTCATTGAATTGGTTTGTTGTTAAGTATTTAGCTAATTTTTCAAGACTACTAGACATGAATTTAAGGGAATCAACGAATCTTAATTTCACTGTACGGTTATTAACTTTTAACATTTTGGAAAAGGAAATATATTTTTCTTTGTTCTGTGGGATTAGTTCTATATCACCATCTTCAAAATTAAGCCCATGTACTATAAAGTGACTGTCATAGTTGCTTAAGTTATGAAAAAACACAGGTACAAAGTTTTGGGGTCTGTACTTTTCATTGCAAAGTGAATGTGCAACGCCTTCGTAAACACCGGTATGCCAGTTATAGGAAACGCAGGAATCCTCGTTTAAACATGTACTACAAATGAAACAGACTTTGCTGTTTGCAATGTGTTCTTTATTTAAAGTTGTTAAGGGTAATGGGGGCTTGGAAAATGTATTCTTTTTACAAATACTCTCCAAATCATGTTTAATACATTTCATAAACGTTTGACCACAGTTCTCCCCTTTGTATGTTCTATAAATTGATAACTTGTCATCATATGCACATTTAATATAGTATCCAAAACTATAAACTTGATGTTTCTGAATGTTAATGGTTGAGGAACGCTTGTCTATACGTCTGCGTTTACGTTTGATTTTATCATCCACATAATCATCATCATCTCCATAATCTTTATCACTGTCAGGTGTTGGAGAGTGACTATTATCTTTAGTGGTTTGTTCATTAGATTGTTCTGACTGAATAGGACTTAAAAATGCCTCAAAATCTGCATACACAACAAAAAGAACTCGTAATTTACGCTCGTAATTATTGAAATTAAGTTGACTTGAAGAAGTCATTTTGTCAAACCAATCTTTCCTTTTATCCTCTTCAGAGGGTAAATTGGTACATATATGAAAACAATCGTTCTTTTGATGCTCTACTAAATTCTGATTAGATGAAAAATTTGACAAACAACCATCACATATATTAACAGCATGTTGTGATTTATTTATTTGAGCGGATACTAATCGAGATAAATTGTTGATTAGACAATAGTGTCCTCTATTCCCCTTTGTTATATATAACAAATTAAAATGTTTTGTTTTTTTTACATTTTGTAATGTGTAAAGGACCAACAATATCATGACTTTTATTTTGTGAATTATACTCCAAACCAAACACGTTAATACTTAAATCATTTAACTTTTCAAATTTCTGAATATCAGTAAACTTGATAGGAAAAGGAATGTCACCAAACTTCAATTTCTCCTTGTATTTGACATAACAGTTCATCATATTAGCGTGATTGTTTTTCTTAGGTGGATATAAACCCGAAAGCAATGCCCAACGGAAACATTCATGATCATTGTTTTTGATGTTTATTACTGCTCTTTTGTTTGTTATATCACGTGGTAATTCAATATATGAAGAACCACGCAATGGTTTATATTTATTAACATTAACGTCTAAGTGGTTTATGTTTACCAAACTCCATCCACTATCTTTTCTTTCAAAGTTTGTTAATCTCTCTGTTATTTCATTTACGAGGGATATGAAAAATAAATCTTTATCACTGCTCACATTAAAAAGTTGATTGTTTAATTGAAAATCAAATGTATTTCTTAGCTGTTTGGTATCCTGACAAAAATTTACATTTAAAATAAAATTAACTTTTAAAGCACAATGATCTGCAACTGATCGATTTAATAAAGTGAAAATTGTATCTTTATTTTTTTCTAAAAACGATTCGGGGGTTTCAAAGGGTTGGTAATCATTTTTATTACTTGATATTCTGTACGTAGCAACCCTGTTTCGGAATGCATTTTCAATTAGCTGAACGTTGATTAATTCGCTGTCTGAACTAAGAACATTGTTTTTGTGGTTATTGCTTTTCAAATGGTTTGCTAAATATCTTTTTACCACATACCAATGGCACACAGAACATTCAATTTTGTCATTATTTTTTGTGCTTACGTCAATACAGCAAGCTTGTGTTGTAGAAGTTGATGCTGAATCACTGCTAGTTGAATGTTGACTCTTCTTTGTTGATGCCTTAGACACAGGATCCGTAGTTGCCATTTCTATTCCGCCTCCAACTTGTTGGGATCTAAAGAAATAAAATAAAATATCACAAATAATATAATTACATCATTACTTATAATATGATTACCAGAAACAAAGATTAATAATAACTACAAAATACTAACTTGTATATTTCTTACAGTACAAACAATACGCTTGCATTGGTAGGACTCCGTCTACTACATCAGTAGTTGATATATGAATATCCTGTGTTTGATTCCTATGACCCTCACATGGGGTATAATATGGTTTAATATCTTGATCTTCGAAAATTGAATCAGGTAATAAGCCATCAATAAACCACAATCGGATGTGTCTATGAAATTTCTGGATTATTAACTTTTTGCTAAAACTTGCTATCTCGCTACGTTCTAATTTAGGCTCAAGATAAAATGCCATGTTGCAAAACTGAATCACACAACACCACAGGTACAAAACACTGAAACTTCAATTTGCTATAGATAATTTTAAAACTGGGGACCCACTTTTATACCACTATCCCCTCCGTATCCGTAAGTCAGGTAAGGAAACATGTAACAACAGGTTTTAACTTAGATCACCCACCCCAACAAGATGCAAGGTAGAAAAAAAAAATGTACAGTGAATTAAATATTTAAACAAATTGATTAACTTACATTTCATATTTTTGTTGACTTAGAGATTCACACAAATTATATATTTCTTGGTCTTCAAAATATTCCTTCTCCGCGTCTTCACATAATTGAAGAAGTTCAACATCACAATTATCATTTCCATTTTGCATGCTATATATATATAGATTAAAAATCAGGATACTATAAGTTTTTTATACTTTGAAATTTAAAGTGTTCCTTCAAATTCTATCTCTGATTAGTTAAAATTAAGAAATTTATTCACTTAATCGTAATTGAACACGTGATTTGCAGCTCACTTCGTTTCTAAAATTTAGCCCCCAGCCTCAGCCTTTTTATATGAATTTGTGTTGAAAAAAAGGTCACGGCTGGTGGGGACAGAGGACCACCTAGGTAGGTAGCGACGAGTTTAAACAGGATTTCGGGGACAGGTAAATTTTTGTTTGCAGCGGAATGTTTTCTAACAAAAGATTAAATTATCAAAAGAATTCTAAAGAATTTAAACGACAGATCTTTTGTGCATTTACTTTCTATTAAAATCGCGTGTGACTTCAAACCCGATGATTGATTTATATATTTCTCAGAAACGAATAAAAAGTAAATTATTACCTTCTTCAAAGGACATCTAGTAAAAAAGGTAAAGTTCTCAAGCCGACAGCATCAAGAAAAAACTAATAATAGAAATTGCGACTTTAAATTAGAGCACCAAAGGAGTCTTTAAACATCGCACCGCCCCACCTAACTGGTATAAACAAGAATGCAATAAATCACACACCGAATCCTACATTAACAAAAGATCTATATATTATAATAAATAATGGGAACTTCCTTTACGGAAACGTACAGCATACTTACAGGTTGAAACTTGTTCAAAACACAGTCATGTTTATTGTCCACCAATAAATAGCAGTCGGTTGTCACATATACCAAAGTTATTTACGAGTTCAAAAAAAAAATAAGACAACACAAATATCTAGACTAGAAATAATCTAGAATGAATAAAATAATATTTCAAAAATTGGATTTGCATAAAATAATTTACCCAAAAAAAAAATTAAGACAACACAAATATATAAACACAAATCTAGAATCAATTAAATAATATTTCAAAAATTGGATTTGCATAAAATAATAAATTTTAGGCAAAAACTGAAAACGAATAGATACTAAATAATTAAAATTGATGGGGTTGAAACATATACCAGAAGTTTCATATTGTGCTGTAACACATATAGATACGTTGAAATTTGCATATATATTCGCGAAATGTGAATTAATTACTTCAGGTATTTTGATACCTACTTCAGTCCAGACTAATCAAGGGTAATGTAATTGTGTCAGTTCGCGCGGCTTGTTAGATCATTAAAAATCTCGTTAAGTTATATGACCGTTTCTACCCCATTGATTTCCCACCACCAAAACTATACCTAAACTATGGAAACTTTATAGATACGTTGAAATTTGCATATATATTCGCGAAATGTGAATTAATTACTTTAGGTATAAAATTGATACCTACTCCAGTCCAGACTAATAAAGGGTAATGTAATTGTGTCAGTTCGCGGGGCTTGTTAGATCATTAAAAATCTCGTTAAGTTATATGACCGTTTCTACCCCATTGGTTTCCCACCACCAAAACTATACCTAAACTATGGAAACTTTATAGATACGTTGAAATTTGCATATATATTCGCGAAATGTGAATTAATTACTTTAGGTATAAAATTGATACCTACTCCAGTCCAGACTAATAAAGGGTAATGTAATTGTGTCAGTTCGCGGGGCTTGTTAGATCATTAAAAATCTCGTTAAGTTATATGACCGTTTCTACCCCATTGATTTCCCACCACCAAAACTATACCTAAACTATGGAAACTTTATAGATACGTTGAAATTTGCATATATATTCGCGAAATGTGAATTAATTACTTTAGGTATAAAATTGATACCTACTCCAGTCCAGACTAATAAAGGGTAATGTAATTGTGTTAGTTCGCGGGGCTTGTTAGATCATTAAAAATCTCGTTAAGTTATATGACCGTTTCTACCCCATTGATTTCCCACCACCAAAACTATACCTAAACTTTGGAAACTTTAGGTAGTATACCTAGTCTTTCATAAGGAGTAACCAATTAAGCAATTATAAAACCTATTGCAAATGCGTAAAGAACAAACTACAACGTAGGAGTATGCCTCTACCGAGCTCGGTAACAATGCGATGTCGCCGAGTCGAGCTAACAATAGAGGCAATAGAAAAAGGTGAGCAAGGGTTCTATTGTGGTGTCGAAGAGCGTGTATTGTTTAATTATCGGAGTGCCTAAGTGCTGAAGGAGGCTCCGGGCACTGTTGAGACCTAGCGCAATCGATCTAAATGGGGGGCTAAACGTACTAAAACATACCAAACTTTTTTTTTTTTTTTTAGGTTTCATAGTCCGGAAAACCCACCATAATCCTGAAAAACCATTGTTTTGGTGGTGGGAAAATGATGGGGTAGAAACGGTGAATCTATACTACTATTGTTTCAATCGACCATATAAACGACAATGATATACGAACTGCGATAAAGCGATTAGCTCCCAAAAACACGCAAGGTCCTGACTCTATTCCTCAATATCTAGTAAGGGACTGTTGCGAAGCACTTATAAAACCGTTATCGTATATTTTTAACTTGTCTATTAAAACACAAACTTATCCTTCAGTCTGGAAAATTTCTAAAGTTCTACCAATTCACAAAAGTGGTTCGAAATCAGATATTGAAAACTATCGGCCAATTGCTGTTCTTTCAGTATTTGGCAAAGTGTTTGAAAGTATTACATACAAAAAAATATATCAGCAGCTAAAAGGGTGGTTTAATGACTCTCAACACGGTTTTATACATAACAGATCTACTACTTCAAATCTTCTCAATATAGTAACATACACAGCTCACCATCTTAATGAAGGAAAACAGGTAGACGTGATATATCTAGATTTTAGAAAGGCTTTTGACAGAATAGATTGTGATGTTTTAATGCAAAAAATGGCCAAGTCAGGTTTTTCTGAAATACTATTAAGGTTCTTCGCCAATTACATGTCAGGACGCGAGCAATATGTCACGTACAATGCAGCTAAATCCAAAATGTACCCCGTCTCTTCTGGCATTGGTCAAGGAAGCAGTCTTGGGCCGCTATTATTTTTAATAACAATTAATGACCTTCCTGATTATGTTAAACATTCATTAATTTTGATGTTCGCTGATGATGTCAAACTCGGTATGCCCATACAAGACCAATGTGATATAATTAAACTACAAACAGATATTGATAACGTTTACAGATGGGGCATACTTAACAGTCTATATTTAAACACAAGCAAATGTGCAGTCATGACGTACTCAAAGGTATCGCACGACAACGTTCGATCCTACACATTGAATGGCGAAACCCTCCACAATGTGAAATTAATGCGTGACCTCGGTACGACTTTTGATACCGGAATGACATTTAATCAACACATTGTTCAAATTTGTAATAGATCTCGAAAAGGACTTGGCTTTGTAGTTCGACAGTCTAAACATTTTAATATTCATCACGTCATTACGTTATTGTTTAATGCATTTGTCCGTAGCTTACTAGAAAGTAACTGCATTGTCTGGAACCCGCACGAAAAAAAATACATTCTCCTGCTTGAAAAAATCCAAAAGTCATTTATTAGATATCTCTACTGGAAAATACATGGATACTATCCCTATATGTATCCTACACCATTTTTACTGGCAATGGTCTCATATCAAAGCCTAGAGGTCCGTAGGCAACTTGCAGCAGTTAAATACCTGTTCCGATTAATACGTGGCACAATTATAAATCCGTTGCTTTTACAATACATTCAATTTAGAGTACCATCGCCATTTGTCAGAGCTAATCTCCGGCCTCGCATTACTCCACCTTTTGTAATTCCAACCACCGATACACTAACCACTACTCCTCTGTATGTTGCACTCAACTATATCAATAACATCATTTTATTTAATCCTAACTTAGACATATTTATAATTATTTTACATGATTTTTTTAAAGTGGGGCAATCCACTCATACAATAGTATGTTATTCAATCAAATACAAACACTGAAAACATTGAAAAAATAATCAACCCAGCCGGACTTGAACCTGGCATCGATACGCCTTACCGGGGCTCGATCGCTTTACCAATTAAGCTATGGGTTCAGTTCATGGCTATGGGTCAACTGAACCCATAGCTTAATTGGTAAAGCGATCGAGCCCCGGTAAGGCGTATCGATGCCAGGTTCAAGTCCGGCTGGGTTGATTATTTTTTCAATGTTTTCAGTGTTTGTATTTGATTGAATAACATACTATTAGACATATTTTCACAGACAGAACCGAAACTCTTGGCTACAGCAGCCCGGTATCTGGAATTAAACTCCACACCCACTAAAATAGTGTAATTAAGTACCTAGTTAAGTGATGTTATTTAACTAGTCGTAAATTTATTTAGTATTAAGCTCAACTGTAAATAGTTATTAATTTAATTAAGTATATTATGTAACCTATAACTTGCATATTTAGTTTAACTGTCAATGTAAGTTGGTTAATAAATAAATGAATGAAAATGAAAAAAAAAAAAAATATGTCTCACCAGTTTATTTCTCAGCCACAACAACCGTCATTTCCAAGTTTTTTAACACCTACACCCACAGCACCAATGGAAACACCGACATTGGAATCGGAACGACCGGATTCTCATCTCTCGGCATATTATGCTAATGTAGAATTTTCTGAGGAAGATAATTAAAAATAAAAATCTTACCTTAAACATACACCAAGTTTTTCTTTTGTCCCAATAGGTTTGCGAAATTTTGTCCGTATTTTTATGACGTCTTTTTCAATCAAACGATGAATGTTCTCAAACTGTGCCTTAGACATTCTAAAATACTGATGAAATTTTTCAGCATCACTCTCAAGCTCTTTAAAGAGACAATGAAACTCGCCTTTAGTCTCCCTTTTTCTGTTTACGGGATGAATCCAATAACTTCTTCTCTCGGAAGTGTTGCCAACGCCAATAATTGCAGATCTTCTTCAAAGTCTGAATCTGAATCGGATGATTCTTGAAAAAACATTGCGAATGTGTGAACTCTCTGGGAGCCAAGACGTAACTGATTAAAAAATGCGTCAGAAGGCGTCATAACACAACACATTAATGTGAACAGTAGGCATCACGACAGAGAGCATCACGACACGACACGTCACGTCAGACAAATGTGAATGCGGCTTTATACTTAAATAAGGACTTGATGAGTTAGGCTCAGCTGGTAGGGCAAGCTGCCTTGATGGAGGTGGGTGTTTTTTTTCTATAGGTAGTTCTCCTAAAGTGTTATTATTATTGGGCGCTAACGTCGATTCAGACAGCAGGAGGCGAACTGCGCCCCTCAAATCTCCCTCATGTACTTTGGATTCTATAGACCGGTACAGAGAGTGTGGTTTATAACTTACTTCATCAGGGAAACATGCGTTAATCGACTCGATGTTCTCTTTTACTTTGGACGTGAGGGATTGGCGAGAAGAGCTTTCCGGAACTCTAAGCGCCGTAAAAGAGAAAGATAATAAAACAAACCAGTCGTCTGTACCCGCTAGTCTACCGGCAGCTAAGCTTCTGGCCCCTTTTGGTATATGTTTAAGTACTCGAACATGTTTCTTTAAGCTACGTAATGTATCTAAGCCCGGTCTAGTTCCACTGTCCGAATTCTGTGTCCGAGAGGGGATGGGTTGCGACGTGTTTGTGCCATGAAAACGGCTTAAATGAATCTTTAGTCCTCTTTGGCCTTTAAAAAGACGACCTGGTGGGCAAAAAGGGCATTGTACATCAGATACAGGAGGAGGGGCAACATTAAGTGGGGTACCTGTCGCTGTAGAACACATTTAACAATAGATTTATAAAACGGAGGCAATATGTACAATATACAGGGTGGAAAGATAAGTCGGGCCCTGGAGGAAAACTACCTTAAAACGTTGAGATAGCTCAATTCACTGAAAGGAAACATTCTTTAATTTCTTTAAAGGGACATAACTGCATTTACACATTTTTGGAAAAGAGTACAGTTTTCAAATAAAGTATTTCTTTTGTAATTTTTGCCATAAATAATTTTTATGACAACTGATGCCAATCGATCCTGTTTCCAACGAGGATAAAAACTTCTAAATACCAACCAAGTTTAGGGCACAAGAGAACCCATAAATAATAATAATAATATTTTTCATACAATTAGTATGGAAAAAAGTGAAAATTTAGAAAAAAACTGTGAATGCAGTTTTAGTTTTTAGGAAAAATAAAAGAATGTTTCCTTTGAGCGAATTGAGCTATCTCAAGGTTTTAAGGTAGTTTCCCTCCAGGGCCCGACTTATCTTTCCATCCTGTATACAATCAAATATATAAAATACTTTACAAACACTGTTAATTTCACTTCATCCATGTACACGCAAGTTCGGCGTTCCTTATGCGTAGTGTGGTCGGAACGGGAGCGCGATTAGGTTGCTATTTGAAATGAAGCGCTAGCATATTTTAGAAGAATCCGCACAGACGTAGCCACATTAGATTATAAAAATAAGTAAACATTCCTCGTATTTTCTTAGTTACAACGTTTGACAGCAGTTGTCACTCTCGTGTAGTAAGAGTGTTGTAGCCTGAGGATTGGCACTCGGGCTTCCACGGAGGACTTTTATTCACAGAACGCTGTCTATTCGCTTAAACAGTGCGGACAAAAAATCAAACACTGTTTTACGGGCTGATTATAGCGGTTTTAACTAAAATAAAAATTAGTTTTCGTCAAATGTATTGATTTGACGACAAGTCATGGCAATATCTTGAATGAGAACAAAAAACATTTCCTTTCTGTTTTTGTTTGGCCTCAAATAAAGATCGAACATACTTATGATATCATGTTTGAGTCAATTATTCAATATGGTAAAGAGAATAATATCGAAATGACACCGAAAGTATCTGAAATCAATATTGAAAAAATAATTATTATTTATTTTAATTTTATACAAACCGAACATTAAATTATTTTGTTTTTCTGAACTTTCTTGTAAGAATATCAAGGCTAAAGAGTTCACATTTTTTTAATTGTTGAAGAGATTTATAGTGGTTATGAAATCGCATGTTAGTAAGTCTGTTTATGTACTATTTTTTAGTTTAAGTTTATCTTGTTAATGTTGTTGTTTTATATTTTTTGTAAGCAATAAAACCATTTTACATTGTAGACATTGTTTTTCTCAAACTACCTCTTAGTTGAAAGAAGTGTAATTGACTTTTTTATAGCGAATACATTTATTCAAACAATTAACCCGTAGTAACAATAAATTAGCTGATAGACACGCGTACTTACTCGCCGAACTTTTATCCAAAAGGTACAAAATGTGCCGCTTTGGTGGCAGCAAATGAGCTGTCAGATTTGGACAAAAGAACGGCGAGTAAGTACGCGTGTCTATCAGCTACTTAGATGTTTTAAAGTGTAATAATTTGATTACAAACACGTGGTATTTTTATGCCTTTTCTAACAATATAAAGCCCGGATTCCCGGGGCATATCCATACTAACATAATGATTGAGGTCATTGACCCTGTGTCTAATCCAAATAACCGATCACTGTAACATTATACACTACAGGAATCTTTTAAAGGTTTAGACAATGGATTAAATTTAACAAAAACCAGCTGGCTCAAAAAGTATATTGATTTGAACACGATGTCAAGGACTTCTCCTGAAACCGATTTCGTAAAAGACTTCTATAAATTAATGAACAATGCATTTTCTGGAAAAACCATGGAAAATATTGAGAAAAGAGTAAACACGTAAACGATGACGCATATGTAAGAAGCTTTACGATCAAGTTCGATATAATACATGACAGTTATCATTTCTATCAAAAACTCCGTCGCAGAGATCCTTACTCACAAATGTATCACTTGAGTCAACGCAGGAAACGCTAATTCGGAATTTTCCGAAAATATTAACTCAGAATTTGACACGAAAAAAAAACTCATGGTGATTTATTAACCCTTTACCTACGGGTGTCAACACGTATTGCCAGCAAGGCAGCACCTCTGCAATACGGGTGTCATCTATAGACGATCGGAGCACTGGTCGTGTTCAATATTTTTTTTCGACAAAACGAGACCTTGTGTCTTGGTAATAAGAGTCACATTATGCAACAAGATAAGTTTGGAAGCACAGGAAAAAATCCCATTATGTTCCGACAGATGGTTCTGATATAAATTAATTTTAAAAATTACTGCTTTTTTGCTGTCAAAACGTGTTGACACCCGTACTGCAGAGGTGCAAATAATTGAATTCAATATGGCGGTCCATAGTGATGTTGTTCTAAATTTCATCGACTTTGTTGTGGTAGTGTGGCGTGTGAGTGTTCTGAGTGTTTCTTTTGTTTTTTTTACTATTTTTAGTTCAAATACTGGGATTTAACTTGTTATGAAAGAATTATTAGGTACTAAAGTGTCTACTAATGCTTTAACCATATACATAACTTGTTAAATTTCGGTGTTTCATTGATGAAAAGAAGTTTGAACAAATTTGGTACCTAGGTACCTAGGTATATAATAATGTCGAGTAATGTGCGCAAACGCAAAGTTATCGATGATAAGTTAATCGAAAAATATTTAGAAGGAGCACTCGATTCTGACGCAGAGTTTGATCTCGATGAACCAATCCTCGCTTCAAACGTTGACATTGAAAGGAATATATCCGTTATAATTCATTTGTAATTTTTTCAAATAAATTTTTAATCTCGTAATTATTTGTGACATTTTCAATTAAAAGGTACTACATTGTCGATTCTTAATAAGGTTTAATTCTAGTTAAATCTTAATGGTGTTTGTGTCTTTATGTTTATTGACGAAGTAATACCTACCTTATAATTAATAACGGGCAATTTTAAACTGATTTGTGTATTTACCCGCCCATTTCATCTTTAATTAGTATACAACGTGTTTTCTGACCCACTGAAAAGCCTGAACGGTGTAATTAAGTAGGCCACACTGAACAACTTTTACTATGGGGCCAACCCCAAAATCTCAAAAAAAAAGTTGGACTTTTCATACGTTTCGACCGATCAATGACGACATTTTGTATGAAAAGTCCAATTTTTTTTGAGATTGCGGGGTTTTACAAAACTTGGTAGGATTAAAGCTGCTACGCTCAAAATTTGCTGATTAAAATCTGAGCAGGGTCCATCAAGGGGTTGTGGACCTAGAGGACTTCAAAAATTCTAAAAAAGATCAAGTTATACTGGTCAACGAAAAGAACGAGTTCTAAACACACCCCCTTGATGGATCCTGCTCAGATTTTACGTGTGTGTTTCCATTTCAATGTGCATATTTCAGTGGTTTCCAGTAGCTCCATGAAATCTCAGTTGTTTGGTGCATATATATAGAGATCAAGATAAAATTAAACCAATTATCATTATATCTTGTTCAACTTTCGTATTAACGAACTAAAGGTAACTGTTTATTTTAGGTGGGAAGATGAAGAAGACGACGAAATCAACCCTTATGAAGATGATGTATCACCTCCTAGTATACCAAAAATAACCTCAACGCATACACAACATGTTAAACAGACGGTTTCGAATTCAACATCAGGATTACCAGTAGATTCAACAGAGCCAAGTGTAGCGACTGCTGTAGATCCAATTAATTCTACGGATGTAAAAATAAGGGCACCGATTTCCACACGGACTGCAGCTCCAAACTTAATACAGCCCTCCAGTTCTGTATCATCAGGTTCACCAGCAGCTTTAACTGAGCCAAGTGTAGCGAACGCTTTAGATCCAATTAATTCTACGGATATAAACATAAGCGCACCAATTTCCACAGGGGTTGCAGCTCCAAGCTTACTGCAGCCCTCCAGTTCTACATCAGGTGCACTAGCAGCTTCAACTAACACGAATGTAGCGAACGCTGTAGATTCAACCAATTCTACGGATGTAACTGTCAGGGCACCAATTCCCACACGAGTTGCAGCTCAAAGCGTGCCACGGCCAAGATTGCGTGCTGGTCGACCCAATATTCTCCCAGCGTGGACAACACAAGAATACACACCCGATTTTCATCACTTTGACGAGTCTAATAGCGGTCTAAAAACAGATCTTACATTTCGATCTATACCTGGTGAAGTTTTCGAACATTTCTTAGACAATGAAATGATAGAAAAGTTGTGTCTTTATACAAATCAGTATGCTGAAAAGACTAATTATTCAGAAGCCCAACCGAGTTCCGATCATCGTCGTAAGTGGCAAGAGGTTACTCCACCGGAAATGTATACGTTTATTGCTCTAACAATGCTAATGACACGAAAAAAGGCATTAGAATTGCATGAGTACTAGGCGACACATAATTTATTATATCAGCCAATATATTCGCAAACGATGTCGAGAGACCGGTATAGAAGTATTTTAACCAACATACATTATAATGATCCCAATAATGAAAACAGATTGGATAAGCTTACAAAGTTGAGACCTTTGTTAGACGATGTTACCAGTAAATTTAAAAATTCCTTCGTGCCATATCAAAAACTTGTAATAGACGAAAGCTTAGTTTTGTTTAAAGGCAGATTGCAATTTAAGCAATACATACCCTCAAAAAGAAGCCGGTTTGGTGTGAAATTCTTCGTATTATGTGATACCGAAACAGATTACATACTACAATTTATTATATACGTTGGACTGACCACTGATATAGAAGACGAATATAACTTGGGACAATCTGGTGCAGTGGTGACTACTCTGCTGAAAGATTATTTTAACAATGGGCATACATTATACGTCGATAATTGGTATTCAAGTCCGGCTTTGTTCAGATTGCTGCTAGCCAAAAATACAAATGCATGTGGCACTGTCCGCAAAAACCGTATCGGATTGCCTACTTTTCCCAAATTGTCAACGGGGCAACTTCAAGCTAAATACACCACTGATATGATGGCCTTTAAGTGGGTAGATAGAAGAGATGTACATTTTCTGAGTACCTTTCATAGCAACGTTTTGAAGAATACTGGAAAAGTACATTACGCAACCAATGTTCCCATTCAAAAGCCTGAAGCGATTATTGATTATAATCTTAATATGGGTTCGATTGACAAGACAGATATGCTGCTAAGTTCATTGGGTTGCATCCGTAAGACCAAAAAATGGTACAAAAAGGTTGGCCTGCATATGATTGATCTGATTCTGCTGAATGCTCACTCATCGTTTAAAATGTTGACTGCCAGAGAATCATACCCTTTAGCTGACTTTCAATTTACACTGATTGAACAGCTAATTTTAAAGCACAAAGGTGAGACTACGGTTGCTCGCCATGTGACTTCTCATACAGAGTCACTGATTCGACTTATACAGAGACATTTTCCAAGTCCAGTGCCAGCCACCCAATCCCGATACTCTTATCGGCGTTGTCATGTTTGTGCCACGACTGTGAAACCTAATGAAAGGAAAAGAACGATGACACGATTCATGTGCGTGGAATGCAATATATCACTGTGTATCCATCCATGTTTCCAAAATTATCACACTATGTTACATTACTAATAAAAACATTTTTTTTTATATTTAACTTTTTATTTACACTCCAGATTACTATCAGATGTCCAGTACTTGACAGATATAAAATATGTTAAAATAAACAACTAAAAAAAGTAAAAATTTTAAAAGTCAGAAATTTGATTTACCTACTTAGTAGGTAACACTTAGATATATGTGTCCATGCCAAGCAAAAGGTACAACTTTGTCGCTTGTTAATAAGGTTCAAGTCAAATCTGAATAGTATTCGCGCCCTTATGGCTTGCGACAAAGTGGTACCTTTTGCTTGGCACGGACACATATGTATGTCGCGTTGGGGTACCGCTAAGATTGAAAGTAAGTTGGTTGCCTTCGATTTACCTACTTTATTTAGATATAGCGGTAAACTGACGCGACATAATATATCTAAGTGTTACTCAATCAAATTTGGGGTGATAACGGTATTAATTCTGACTTTTCAATGTCTGCTTTTCTATTTAACGTTGGGGTTTTTTTATAAATTTAAATTTAAATTTTGACGTGATAAAGTCTTATAAATCGATATGAAAATGAAAATAGCTTTATTGGTCACAAAGAAGTTTACAAGATTAGAAAGGTTGAGATCTCCTGGTAAGTATGGCAATACTTGTGTCAGGAGACCTCGCTCTTCCAGCAGCAAGTTAGGCTTACTTATTCGTTAGGCTTACTATATGAAAGCACGAAAAAATTACATGTTCCGCCTTTGTGATTACATGACTTCCGATAGACTGACCGATTTAGCTAATTTTGGTTTATAAAAATGCTGTATATAGGTTGCTGTCTAGGAAGGGTTGTAAGGTGAAACATTACGAAAATAGTGTGACGAAAGTACTAATAAACACGACGATTGTCTTTCTAGAGATCAATATTATACGGTTTTGTTTTTCAATAGATGTGATAAGAAATGTCAAATAAAAAGTGATATCTGAATGTTGTTACGTCAAATTATCGTCCGTAAGCCGCCTTTACAGACAGACAACATTTTTTATAATGTAAGTACAATATAAGTACAATAGTAAAAGATTGTTCGATCTTTATGCCCATAATCGATGGCGTAGGCCATAGACACTAGCGTGGAGCGCTCATTGTATGAAAATTTTTTTTTATGGGAAATTCGATTTTGCGGGGTTCTTGAAAGTGGCCAATTAGCCTTAATATAATGTATACAAAATCTTATTTAAATTAATCCCCGGGAAGTATTGCCACCAGGCTCCCAAACTTTCAGAAAATATCAAATTTCTCGATATTTCTGATAGGCTATAATATACTTAACTAATAAAGTTTACTTAAAAGATTTCTATTATTCGAGTTATTAATAACATAAATACAATAAAAAAAAATTGAAAAATGACATATTTTATTGCAAAATAATTTTAAAACACTTGCCATTTTCGTCTGCAAATCGCGCGATGGGGGGAATTCGGGAGATGCACTTCGCCCCCGCGCAGGTCAGGGGCGAGGGGCGGGGTGGTTTGACCTTAAACTAGCAAGTGTAATTTAGTGTGATTTGTCAATTCTAACTGATCGCACGCCTGTTTTGCTTTAATTTCTGAAGAGTTTAGCGAACATAAATCACGGCGGGAGCGCGCGCTGCATATAATGAGTTTACGCAGTGGAAAGAAGTGTCCAATATTTGTTAATGGACAGGAATTACCTCAAAACGTACTACCTACTTACGAGGATGTTATCAGGTACTACTTACTTGTTACACAAAATATACAACAACGCCAAGATCGCGTCAAAATAACGGCGGAAACCGTTGCTACTGAAATCGAAAAGATTTGGACGAGGGCTTCCATTCCCTTTATAGAACATCGCACCATTGTAGCTCGTATAAAAGCATACCACGATAAGTACCGCTTTATATTAAAACCTTACCAAAAAAGGAAAAGTAATGATAATTATTTGCAAAAGCTACAGCAGTTCAAAACAGACAGCAAAAAGTTATTCGACATAGCTTCTTGCAAATGTTCGTGCTTCATTTCATGTTTGTGCGAAAAACGTCGAAAAATACCGATACAAGAAAGAGATTTTATGATTGATCAGAGGAATGAGAGAAAAATGATGATTGGGTCCATAGATTTGGTAACTACGAAACGATTTGAGAGAAAACTTGAAAGAGAAGCTAAGAAAAACCCATGTGAAAAACAAGAATTATTGACCGAGACTGAGGCGATTGATATCGCAAAACCTAGAGATGTATCGAGTTTTTCTAGGGAGATAAATAATGAAAGCAGCTTGGAACCCTTGCTATCTGTGAGTGAGGCTCCTCGTAACACAAGTGTGCCACCAGTATCGTATGCGACAGTTGCAAGAACATTGGATCGTTATGGGATTTCTGATAGAGCCGGTGCTGCGTTAGTTTCTGCCACCCTCCAAGACATTGGTTTAATAACAAGGGAAAGCTCAGATAACATTGTTGATCGGTCCAAAATTCGCAGAATGCGATCTAAAGCAAGAGAAACAGTTATGAAACAAGGCTTCACTGATATTCCAGAGTACATTTGCATTTCATTTGATGGCCGGAAGGACAAGACGTTAGTTCAAGAAGACAGTAGAAGAAGAGTTATAGTAGAAGAGCATATAACTGTGTTGATGGAACCGGGGTCAAAATACTTGGGCCATATATCTTTGAAGTCCGGGAAAGCTAAAGAAATTGCTACAAGTTTATGTTCCTTTTTTGCGGAAAATTCAATTAGTCTGACTAATATTCTGGCTATCGGTTGTGATGGGACTGTCGTTAACACGGGCAACAAGGCAGGAATTATAAAACTGATTGAAAACCAACTACAACAGCCACTTCAATGGCTAATATGTCAACTGCACGCAAACGAATTGGCTTTACGACATCTATTTGATAACTTGGACGGCTCTACCACGGGTCCAAAAAGCTTTAGTGGGCCGATTGGCAAGTCACTAAACAATTGTGAGTTACTTCCTGTTAAATCCTTCAACGCTATAACGTGTTGCTTACCAGATATAACGAAGAGCCGCGATGATCTGAGTACAGACCAATTGTATCTGCTGGAAATGTGTCAAGCGATCAGTAAAGGCGAGTGCGACGAGAGATTGGCAAAACGCAGGCCTGGAAAAATATGTCATTCAAGATGGCTTACTACGGCAAACAGTATCCTCCGACTCTACATTGCGACTGAAAACCCAGCTGAAAATCTGAAAATACTGACAGAGTTCGTAATTAAGGTTTATGCCCCCATGTGGTTTCGCATTAAAACTCACCCGAGCTGCATTCATGGCGCCAAACATCTATTTGATACAATTCAACTCTCACGATACCTTCCGGACAAACTTAAGAAGGTGATAGATCCGGTAATACAGAGAAATGGCTATTTTGGCCATACAGAAAATATCCTGATTGCGATGTTAGCAGATGACCGGAAGCACATTAGAGAACTTGCACTGAGAAGGATTTTAAAAATACGCCGCGATAGTTCTACTGGTCGTACTCCTATGCGAGTCTTTAAAGTACCAAAGTTTAATTTCGAAGCACAGGATTTTACAGAACTCGTGGCCTGGGATAAGCCATCTGAACCACCTCTCACCAAAATTTACCCTACCGACGTCATTCTTGCGGCCTTGATGGATCCCGAAAAAAACACCTCAGAAATATTGCAGGTCTTTCAGGATATCCCTTGTCACACTCAAGGAACAGAAAGATGCATTAAATTAGTAACGGAATCTTGTGCAGCTGTTTGTGGACAAAATCGAAGAGAGGGCTGGATTAGAAACAAAATAAAATCGTTCCAAGTAATGCCCTCATTCAACACGAAAAAAGAGTACAAAATTGAGTAAATTGTCGATTTTAAAATGTTAATTTACATTTAAAAAAACCAGAATATCGCTGTTACATTGATTAATTTTAATTATTTCACTTGTATTTAATTACTATGTTTTTATAATTTCATGAAAAAATACTTAGAAGTGCACTTTTAATTTTTTTTAATAAACCATTGTTTTTCCTAATTATCAGAATTTCAATGCCGTGGTGGCAATACTTCCATCCATTTTACGAGTTTACTCCCATAATACATTTTAATCCTAATACCAATATGCAACTTTCCCGCACCCCGCCTTTTTGAAAATCCACAAAAAAAAATAACGCTCCACCCTAATAGACACTTGGTGATCGATATATCGACAATAGTGTCGATAGATGCACATCACTATTTTTCGTGAGTGGTGAATTGATTTTACATGAAGTTTTAAATGATTGATATTTATGCATTATTGTAATAATTATCGTCATTTTAGTGTTTGTTTGTGTTCATCATACTATAAACTAATATTTTTAAACATAAACTTGTGAAATCAGTGAATAGTAACTCCAATAGCTTTAATTTCTTAGTGTCTACTAAATAGCTTGAAATCAAACAATTTAGTGAATATTATGGCTTCAAATATTTTTTTATCAAAAAAACAGATTATAATTAGTGTGTGTGTGAAGTTTGAAGTGTGTAGCTGTAATACTTCAAAAGTTACAAGTAAGTGAAGTTATGCCTGACCGGTGTCTCTCACCAAAACATGCCCGTATTGAGCGGTGCCGGAGTGATTTAATTGCCCGTAGGTAAAGGGTTAATAAAATGTATTGCACTACACAGCCTTAAAAGCTCCGACACCGTTGACCATACACACTGTTTTAAACATTTTATTGTGACAACAACAGAGGAAGACATATTGAAGAACAGTGGATGATTGGAATAATTGAGGACGGTGACGGTGTCCTGCGGCGGAAGTGTGTCGCAATAACGAAAGGTCTGCGGTAACTAGGTTTCTCGACAATGACAATCTTAGACTATTGCATTCATATAAGTCCAGATAATATCTGAAGAGTTCTACCAAAAGGAAATTAAAGCTTGAAACTTCACTTTAAAAACAGAAACGACAATATGATAGTGTAAAGAAACGTTTATGGCAACGGGCGACCTGTACGCTGACCACGTGGTCAGGGACAAGATAGTGCATGACGAACATCATTAGGAATTTATACTTAATTCGAATGAGAGTCTTGATAGGGCTGTACATGGATCATGAGGTCAAAGATTAAATGGTGCGGCGATTTTTAATAAGAGTAATTTGAAAAAAAAAACACCACGATATAACCGAGAAAACACTAGTCAATCATCTATATATTATGATGTCGAATGTCATTAGAAAATCAAACAAAACAAAACCTAAAAGCGACAGGGTTATTTCTTTACAAAATCGAAGTTGATAGCCGGTAGGGCTGTACGTAGGTAACGTAGGCCACACCGTGATGGTCAAAATCGTGCGTTAATATTTGAGAAAAAGAATATAACGCGAATTTCTACTTTCTAACGGAACGCCAGTGGCTTCGTCACTACGATGAAGGGAATATCGAGAACAATTCTAGTCTGTTGCAGCCACGTATAAACCTGATTGCGTTCTATGTATCATTTAGGTTGTCAGTAGGTCATCAGAAATCCTAGAAATTCAATTTTAATACCGATTGTAGCTTATAAAATGGTACAATCCTATTAATGACATCTTACTCCCTTCTGACATCATCTAAATCCAGTAAAGTTAGACATGTGAGAACAGCTGTTTACTCTAGGGCGTGATGAGCGTGAACAATTCACCTATCCAGATCAGATTTCACTCCACATAAAAATAATTGCTAGAGCTACCACTGAATAATTATGTAAGTACCTGTTTATAACCGCGCGGTATAAACAAAAACCTTGGCTAACAAAAAACCTTGGCTATCCCGTTAAGGGTAGACAGATATCAATATATAGAAACTGAGAAAAATAGTAAGAAAAAAAAAATCATAAATAAAAAGTTATGAGAGTTTTCATTTTGTAGGTAATAATATTAAAAATCACGAAAATGTTTATGATCTCTCTCATCGACCAGCTGATGGGTCAACGCACTAAGTAAATAGTCTAAGAGCTCACCTTTTTAATTCCGTATTTTTGATTAACACTCGTTTAGCTTAATAACTAACGTAAAAAAATCCTAATTGTCTGTAAAACAGTTTTCTTAAAGATTTTGCGGGGTTTCTGGGTTTTTTACTTAATCAAAAAAAAACAAGATACTTCTTCATCACGGCTTTTCCCTTGAGCGTTTCAATTGATAGCATCAATACTTTAGCATGCACTCGGTCGTAAACGGCAGTTTCTGTGAAGGTGACCTTGGTATCCACCACCACCGCTTCTGCCAAAATCGAACGAGTACGGTAGCGAATTAAGTTCTTACATTCAACTTTAGGGGGCTACTGAGACAGCCGTGCATTTCGATGGCATTTCAATTTGGATAGTTTGTAAGACGATAACTTAATATCGTTTTTCCAATCTTTACAAAAGGCCGATTAAGGGAAGCAAAAATGCCCTTTAATATTATGACTTGATTTTTTTTTCTACAGTCAGTTACGTCTAGGAGAGTAACTGT
Organism: Pammene aurita; assembly: GCA_947086415.1. Taxonomy (NCBI): domain Eukaryota; kingdom Metazoa; phylum Arthropoda; class Insecta; order Lepidoptera; family Tortricidae; genus Pammene; species Pammene aurita. The sequence goes on from OX352295.1 coordinate 14,008,189, forward strand.
GTCAAGTTTGGTTGAAAAATTCTTTGCGGTTCCGCAGAAAAAAAATAAAAACGGAAATAATGAAATATGGTTTTTCTCCAAAACTATTTAACTTCAATGTACTATATTTTTTTCATTCTATTAAGCTTAGTCAAGTTCATGTTCTAACACTAAAACTGGTCTCTAATCTAACACTTATGTGAAAAAATAGGTAAGTCAAAATTTTAATTTTTTTTTTTAATTTTAAAAGAGATACCATTCCAACTGGCATTTCTGAATAAACCTTAGTTAACGTCCTGTAACACATATTAATTTGATGAATAAAATCGGAAAGCAACTGTGTCAAAATGAAATAAATAACTGGGTTGGATTTTATTACATTTTATTAGTAAGCTATTCTAACACTTCCAAATAACCAAAGCATACCTACATCCTCTTTACAAATGAACAAGATTTGACAGTTGCCTTTTATTGTTATTGAAAATGTCATTATTTTTCTAATAACATAAAAACTATGCATATATTAATCATTTTTTGCTATTTGCAGGTATATGTATAAGCTTTACCTAACATTATACCAGATTATCAATTTAAAAGTTTTAATGGGACACTAACTGTAAAATGGAAATTAAAAGACTTTTCGGGTATGACTTCATTATATTGAAATTGTAATTACAAACTATCCTTTTTTCACCACGCATTAATCCTCTTTCTACAAAAATTAAAATAAAGACATATTATGACAGTAATAAAGATGTATTGTTTTTGAAATGTAACATGACATTTCAGGGAAATCAGAAAGATAACTCGTCTTTACAAAATGAATTCTAAATCGAAAGCGAATGCTATCGAAAAAATATTCAGAAAGAAACCTAAATCATTATATCACCTCGCAATGATAAAAGTAATTAGTACTATAGAGGCAGACAACTTTTTCGAAGACTCATTGTCTTTTTTCGAACAGGTAACGTTATGATACTATATTAGCGTTTTTGTTGTAGCAAGATTGATTACGTATATTTTACTTGTATTTTATTTTTATATATTATTTCAGGTTGAAAATATGCAACTCGCGTTGTATTCTTTGAAACTGCCCAAAACTATTCTTCAGGGCACTGCCGCGTGTCACCGTGTCTTTAAAAGACGAAGGGATGCGAGCGACAGGATACTGCGAAGATTGTTGTAGAAACTATTGGTATCCTGCCAATGATAAATATGATACCGATGTACAATATTGGCTCAGCTTTAGAATGTCTGGCATCGAGTTCAGGCTTCATATTTTTTTTGTAGCTTCTACTCGTCAAAAGACAACTCTTCGCCAAATTTTAAGTTGCGGAAACGCTTGGTTTGCGAGATAAAAAATAATCAAAGTTCCATATAAAATCCCGATTTTACACTGCCATGACACAATATTTTGCGTTTCGTTAAACGTGTTGAGAAAAACTAAAACGTGATGATTTGTGTTATGTTCAGTTTTTACATAAATACAGTTTTTTTGACTAATTTGTGTACAATAATAGTTACATGATATTTATTCAATGATTTTTTTAATTTATAAGTATTATTTGATGGAAATTTGTTGATTAATAATTATCAAAAATGGTACGATTTTACTAAAACGCGTTAAACAAAACGCAAATAGAATTGGCGGGGTCTGCGGCGGGTGATACGACATGACACTTTGTAGGAACTTTTTAGGTTAGTTCAAAGTAGTTTTAATATAGATAGTACTCGCCAAAAGACGATCCCTTGCCAAGTTTCAAGTTGCGGAAACGCTTGGTTTCCGAGGAAAAAAATGTTAAAAAATCTCATAAGAAAATAATTCTACGATAGCGAGACGCATATTGTGCGTTTCGTTGCACGCGTTAACATAGGCTGACATCATGTTTTATTTTTTAAGTTAAATTTTTACACAACTTTAGGGTTTTTTTTTACAAATCATTTCTGTATTTTATTTTTGTCTTTAGTCATTGTTTTGTTTAACTTTGAAAGACACTTTCAGTAAATTTCTGTACTAAAATAATTACAAATAAATTATACGTGTAAAACGAAACGTAATGGATGTGGGGAGAAAGGAATGACGCCGATGGACTGGGCGACATTTTGTTATGTCAGTTGTTATTTGTACTCCCAGTTGAGAGCGTTTATCGTGATCCTGTGATACTTATATACGACTACCATGGTGCTACCGAAGCCCAAGCCCTCGTCATCCGCCATTTCATCGCCTGAAGAGTTGAGAGTAGGACAAGTGGACTCTGAGTCCCTTGATCCGAGCTCCTCTTCAGCGCCGATTCCAATTGTGCAAGTGTTGGACTCTAGTGAGCCGTTTGTTTCGTGTGTGCAAGTGTTGGACTCTAGTGAGCCACTTGTGTCCACAGCCACCACCATGTCTTCAACCGATGTACAGGTCGTTGAGGCTCTGGATTCCACCTACACTGAGTCGCTAACGTGTTCGGTTTCTCCCGTACCTGGCTGCTCTACTTGGGATGGAGTTCTTAACGTAAGTACTTTGTAAAACAACATATTTCCATTATTTTATATAGCATTTGTTGTAATGTGAAGAAAAGTTAAATAGGATGTTGATAAAGTTAAACTCATGCTAATTAGGGTTTACAGTTATGTAAACACTTTATTGTACATAAAAAAGAAACATGTTACAATGAAAATAAAAAAATAAATTACATAATTATGTACAAAGGCGAACTCATACCTTTAAGGATGAATGAAATTAGCCTTGTAGAATTTGACACATACCTAGTCCCAAATTAACTAGACAAAGCTTGTACTACTTGATGGCAACAAACTCATATTTAGTCTCATGCTTCTTTTCAGATCTAATGGTGAAAATAACTTATATCAACTTTTTTTTTTGTTGTAGGTTCCTCAAGGTGTGTCGGAGCTTATGCCTGAATCACTCACCTTTACGGAGCAGTGTGAATCCCCCACCTTTACGGAAGCATCGGAGAGCACCCCTGCACCACCAGGAGCTTCTGGTTCATCAGGCAGGCGTGTGCATCTCTATGCGGAGGAAATAAAAGGACAGTGGAATTTAAGAAAAATCTTTGAAACATTTAATAGTTTGGAATCGACAATTGCATTTGCTGTGGAAAGGCAATTGCTCCCGCGCACAAAAATGTGCAATTATCATAAAAAGCCAATGCTACTGGAGACATCGGGCCAAGGACAGCTGGGAATTTTTCGCTGTCGGAAGGGCAACTGCCGCAGTAAGTCAGTGAGCAGGGCAAAAGATACATGGTTTGAAAATGTGCACCTGTATCTACCGCTGGTATTCGAGTTGATGTATATGTTTACCAGTGGCTACAGTTATGAGCAGGTGCAACGGGAGACTTTGAGGGAAGACGTCGTCTCCACTAGTACAATATCAGACTGGTACAATTATTGTCGTGAGGTAATATGTGTTTATATGTTAGAACATGAGGACGAGCAACCGAAAATTGGTGGCCCTGGAAAAATTGTACAGATAGATGAATCCAAATTCGGAAAGAGAAAATATAATAGAGGAAGGCAAGTGGAGGGTCATTGGGTCCTAGGAATGATTGAAGATGGCAGTGATGATTTGAGAATAGAAGTGTGTCCCGACAATATAAGGTCTGCTGATGTATTGGTGCCACTTATTAAAAAACATGTTCAGGAAGGCTCCACGATACATACAGATTTTTGGAGAGCATATGACTGCCTTCCTGAACATGGATATGTTCATAAGAAAGTGAATCACAGTGATCCAGAGAATCGTTTTGTGGCACTAGATGGGACGCACACTCAGAGAATTGAGAGTCACTGGCGGGGACTTAAAAGGATCTTCCAGAAAGATAATTATAAGGGAAATTTTACAGATTGGCTATTGGAATTTTCGTGGAGGCGTAGAATTAAGTTACAGAAATTAGATCCTTTTGAAGAATTATTGAAATGTATTGTGTATGTTTACAAATAAATGTATAAATGTATGGCTTTATAGTATGGAATCCATACTTCAAAAAAGACATTGAAATGATTGAACGAGTGCAGCGCAAATTCACCAAAATTCCCGCACAGCTAAAGGCACTATCATATGAGGATAGATTAAAAAAGCTAGGCATAACAACACTGCAAAAGAGGCGCGAACGTGGAGACATGATTGAGACTTTTAAAATACTAAATGGCTATTACGACTGTCCAGAACTGACCGACTTGTTCACTCGACATCTAAACACGCGCGCAAGAGGACATAACTTTAAACTAACAACAACAATACATAATACAAATATCGGCAAAAACTTTATTGCGAACCGAATAGTGAATACTTGGAACAAGTTACCCTCCCAAGTTGTGAACTCCAACAGTGTTAATCAGTTCAAAAATAGACTCGACAAACTATCTAAAGTTGTGAATTAGTGTATAGTGAACTTTGATTTAGACTTATCAGCTCAAGCTGCCTGTCTAAAACGATATAATAATAATAATAATAATGCAAGTCCAGCAAGTACCTAGACTTGGCTCACGAGGTAACCGCCATGTGGGAGGTTGATTCGGCGATCATTGTGCCGATAGTTGTCTCTGCGAACGGTCTCATAGCGAAGAGTCTCGACCAACATCTTGAGAGACTTTCGCTACGAGGTTGTGGTTGGATCAAGGGTCAGATTCAGAAGGCGGTAATCTTGGACACGGCGCGCATAGTCCGAAGGTTCCTCACTCTGCGGCCCTAACCACCGGCAGCCTGGGCCCTGCTCCGTTGCCGGCGGCACCCTAGTTTAGGTTTTTTATAATGCTTTTATTGTTTTCATATGTTTTAGATGTATTTTTATATTTTACTTTTATAAAAATATTGTAAAAACCCTAAACTAAGTAGAAAAATAAATAAAGGAAATAATAATAAATGACATACTTGTTTTATTGAATATTACCTTCTTTTTCTAAATAAGCAAGTGATAAAGACCTGTCGGGACGGAATCAACTCTGTCATGGTTATGTTGGAAGACTAAGGTGGGAGCTGAAGCGAAACGAAGCTCCCACTTTAGTCTTCGAGGTTTTTTTTATATAAGCCCAAAACTTTGCCTAATTGTATAAATATTAAGTTTCTCTCTTCCAGTAGGTACCCATTGGAAGAGAATCTCTTAAAAATTTAGTTGGGGTATAGCAAAGGTATAGAAAGTCCGAATCTAGGGCTCTCGCTGGTTAGGACGCGTGCCGACACAGCGCGCCCTAGAGTGTTTTTATAGAGCCGGAGGCGCGGAGGGAGAGCAGCCCTCGCCCGCCATGACGAAGCGCGGGAACGAGTGAGGCGAGCGGCTGAGGCTGGTCGCCGAAGGCGACCAACAAGCCGAAGCTGCGGAGCCGAGCGAAGTGACCGTGCGCCGTCATGCAAGGGCGGAAGGGCTGCTGTTCCCGCAGCGCCGGAGATACGGAAAGTCACTATTGAGTTGACATTAAAAAATTTACAAGTGCTAGAAATTTGCCAACTTTGAAGTCAATTATCTCGGCCATTTTTGATTTTAGAGAAAAAGTTTTTTCTACAAAACATGCTTATTTTAGCGTTGTCTCAAGGATAACATCATAAAAAATAGGTGTTATAAATGGCGCCCCCTTTGCTTTAGGCGGACCTGGTTATTTTTTTTTTACCCTAAAAACGGAACGGCTCCCAGAGATAGGTAGGTTATGGTTATTTTTTTTACCCTAAAAACGGAACGGCTCCCAGAGATAGGTAGGTTATGGTTATTTTTTTTTTACCCTAAAAACTAAACTGCTCCCAGAGATAGGTAGGTTATGGTTATTTCCCCCCTTTCCCCCCTTTCCCCCAACTTCCCCTTTCCCCCATCTCCTCACCCCCATTCCTCCACCACCCTTCACCTATCTCCCCATTCTCCCATCAACCCCATTCCCCCATATCCCCCTTTCCCTATCACTCTCCCCCATCTCCCTCTTTCCCCCATCTCCCCCATCACCCCCTCCCCCGACTCTCCTATAATCCTATACTCTGACCTAAAATTGCCCTACAATATGCACATTTTCATAAATTATGTCAAAAAGTTGAAAAAAAAAAATCGCATTTTTGACGCATTTCCGCACTTTTTTGATTTCAAAAATACACTGTATACAGCCTCCTCTACCCACAAAAAAAAATGGCATCATTTGGCCATGCCAGACATTCTAAAGCCCTTCCACAATATTTATTCTGCCCATTATGTACGAACGAACTTTTCTGTCGACGTGTCCAATAACTTTCTTAACCCCTTCGTATCGAGTTTAGAATAAACCCATTACTGAATAACAGAATAACGTTGTTTTACTACTTAAAGTATGTTTATAATATTATATTCATATTTTTAATCATAGGTTGCATATATCTTAAGTACCCATTTAAGATATATGAAACCTATGACTTAACCTCTTTTGCTAAACATACTCTATCGACCTTGTTATCGTCTGTCAAGTTCTATCTAATACCTATCACGAGTGACACTCAGAGTGCTAAATGGAGATCATTTTTTTAGGTTTGAATTGTATTATTTTATCATGTCGAGTGAAAATGGCAAAAAAATTATTTATTGCAATCGCCTTTTAAAAAATATTCCAGGCCGCAAAAGAAAAATAGTCAGCACAGAAGATGTGGAACATTTTTCCAATTCTCTAAAATCAGTTTCAATAGGAGATATTTTGTGCAACCAATGTCGCTTAAAAAAATATCAGAACGACAGTGATTCAAACGCAAGTATTGAAGATACAGATAGTGAATTTCAAGTGCCAGGCTCTTCAAATGTTAGCACTGATATTGAATTAATTGAACTTCCAATTCAGAGGACAATATCTAGTCACGGTTACTGCTGCTTGTGTTCAGATAAAAGTGATTTAATTGTTGTGCCCAAAGAAGCTAGAGTTCAAGCGTTTACCAAATGTAAGATATATATACCAAAGGGTAATCGCTGTTGCAAAAAACACGTTATTAAAAGTAGGTTTTATGAAGAAGATTTAAAACAATTGCGTGTTATATCACATACGTCAACACTTGATCTAAACGAGGTAACTGAACTATTTAATGTCATGGCGTTAGAAATCGCAGCAAATGATTTCTCAAGAATTGGCGATGGTTCTCTGTCATGTGAGGATATTTACGTCTTTACGGGTTTGACTTGGGCGAATATTACCGATTTAGCAAACATGTTACCATCGTTGCGAAATACTGTAAATAGGAATATAACTCAAGCAATGGTGACTTTTCTGATTAAACTAAGAACTGGTTACTCTAACAATCTCATTAAAACCATACTTAAACTAGAAACACAGCAGCTTGTTTCACAATATGTTGACAGTGTTACCCTAGCGTTTGTAAATATTTTACCACAGCACTTTGGTATAAGAACTAATAGCAGGGAAGATTTAATTGCAAATCACACAACAAACATCGCAAAAAAACTTTGCAATGCTGCTGATAAATTGATTCTTATCTTTGATGGAACTTATGCCCGGCATCAGAAAAGCAAAAATAATGAATATCAGCGAAAGTCATATTCTAGGCAAAAAAAGTGTCCTTTGTGTAAGCCGTTTACTATTTGCACTACAGATGGTTTCGTGGTCGATATGTTAGGTCCTTATACTGCCAATCAAAATGATGCTTCTATCTTGAAAAGTATAATTGATGATGACTCAACGGGCCTCAGTAGTTTGATGCAGCCAGGTGACATTTTTGTGCTGGATAGAGGTTTCAGGGATGTTGTTACCTACTTGGAATCCAAAGGGTATAAAGTGTTGATGCCAGCACTAAAAGGCAATCGCAAACAGTTGACTTGCCAAGAGGCTAATAATTCTCGTTGCGTTACTAAAATTCGATGGCCCGTGGAAGCAGTGCATGGAATGTTGAAGCAAAAGAATAAGCTTCTAAACAACAACTTGGACAACAAATTGTTGTTTAAGGTTGGAAGCATTTACAGAATAGCTTCATTTCTTTTAAATGTTTTTGGCAAGCGGTTAGAGCCTGACGTTAGCGTAGCTGATGAAATACTACAGCAGTTTTTTACTAAAATCAATAACGAAAACACGTTATCTGTAGAGGTAGAAAACAAAGGTTGGCTGTCGCCGAAAATGTAATAAAATCCAACCCAGTTATTTATTTCATTTTGACACAGTTGCTTTCCGATTTTATTCATCAAATTAATATGTGTTACAGGACGTTAACTAAGGTTTATTTAGAAATACCAGTTAGAATGGTATATCTTTTAAAAGTAAAAAAAAAATATTTTAAAATTTTGACTTACCTATTTTTTCACATAAGTGTTAGATATAGAGACCAGTTTTGGTGTTAAAACATGAACTTGACTAAGCTTAATAGAATGAAAAAATGATAGTACATTAAAGTTAAATAGTTTTGGAGAAAAACCATATTTCATTATTTCCGATTTTTTTTTTCTGCGGAACCGCAAAGAATTTTTTAACCAAACTTGACACAGTTACTCTACTAGACGTAACTGACTATAGAAAAAAAACTCTCCATTAACACGAAAGGGCATATTTTCTTCCCTTAATCGGAAACGGCCTTTGGTAGGATAACCGATGCCCCAAAGCGGCAAAGTTTTATTTTAATTGACTTTTCATAACTACGCACGTGTTTGCAACCCTTCCTTCAACAGTAGGTAGCAATCAAGATTAATCGTCTGTTAAATGCTCACCTACTTTTTGTTATTATTTATCGTAAACTAAAGAAGTCTTTAAAACGTAGGTACCTACGTTTTGACCACACATTAAAGATTAGTTAACAATTCCTATTCCCTACTAAATCAAAACAGTTGTGCAAAATTCGTTTCGTGGCTCTTGGTCTAATACCGTGCGCTTTAACGAGAAACCACTAAACTGGCAACATGTCATAATGCTAACTCCTTTACTCTCACAGCGCCCGTGCAAGTGTGAGAGAGAAGTTTTACGACCCCAATCACCAGTTGATTTTGCCGAAACTGTCGTCTCTTTCTTGTAGCGCAGAGCGCGCCGTATGCTCCATCTTGCTCACGCGAAGAACGACAACGTCGCCCGTCGCGAGCCGCGGCGCAAGCGCTTTGCTGCCCCGCCGCCGACAAAACGATGCCGCCGGCGCATAAGGCTAGGCGCACAGTATCGGTAAAATTGCTGACGATTTTTAGACCAGTTTACATTTTTTAGTTTGTAGAAGTGGTTTTTACACATTGTTATGTTTAAAAAAATATTGGTTTCGGTTTTTTAAACTTGTACAGAATAATAATTTTTAAGATTGTAATAGAACAGTAGTTTTCTTAAAAATAAATGCTAAGCTTATTAACTTGACACCACCCGCGTTTGAAGCTGGCCCTCTACGCCGACGATACCGCACTCTTTTTTGTCTCGCACATGTCGGCCGAGCGGATAAGACAGGACCTCCACGAGGCAATCAACGACCTCGGTCGCTGATTTGTCACCTGGAGAGTAGAAGTCAACCCCGAGAAGAGTGCGGCCACCTTCTTCCGCCAGCAAATCCATCCATACTTCTTTACAATACCACCCATCACGCTCCTAGACCGTCAGATCCCATGGGTAACGGAGGTTAGGTATCTCGGTGTCACGCTGGATGCAAGACTGACGTTCCAGAAGCACCTGCAGTCGGCCCGTAACCGGGCTGCCGTCCTACAAGGTAGACTAGGGCCAATGATACACAGGAGGAGTAAAATGGCGCTTAGAAATAAGCTGCTTCTTTACAAATCCTGTGTTAGGCCCATCCTCACCTATGCCAGCCCGGTTTTTGCCCATGTGGGCGTAACCGCATTGAAGCCACTGCAGGTGGTTCAGAACCAATTTCTCCGAAAGGCCACGGGAGCCCCGTGGTACGTGAATATCCTTTCCAGACACTGAGATGCCGACGCCCCCCACCATCCGAATCCACTATTCCAGGATGCCGTCAACTATGATATTAGAGGACAAGACAATCAGGACCCCGACAATGACGACGATCATCGTCGTCGGACGATGTCAACAGGGCCCACCGCCCAAACAGACACATTTTCAGACGACCCAGACATGTACTGACCGACCCTGACGACCCCATCACGTCATCCATCCGACGATGGAATGATGCGATGGGTGTCGTCAACAGACATTTTGACAGCGAACCTGACTCCTACCCTCCAACTGACACGACAGACTACGACAGACTACGACACACAGGACAGTGACGACACTACGTGCACACCGTCGTGCCCGCCGGCGGGGACAGTGTTGCCAGAGCACTACCAACTAAAAGTACGGTCGTGTGTCAAAAAAGGTACGATTTTGACCTAAAAGGTACCATTTTTATTTAGTTCTACAAAATCGCCACATATAAGATCAGGGTGGTGTTTTATTGATGTACGGGTTATAATTTAGCTATTTGTCTCTCATTCTAACAAGCATATGCGTTAGAATTAGCTTTACATTGAAATTGTAAAGGTAACTTCTGAGAACCACGATCAGCGGGCCTACCGCGAAAGTCGTATATCGAAATTTTCGTTTTCTCCCTGTCTATCGCACTTGCTTATACGAGCAAAAGAGATGCAAATAGCGAGGTTTCGAAGTTGGCAGTAGGTCTCAACGATATTAGTCGAGTGCTGATGCCTAGAATAGATACTCTCATGAGAAACTCGGGCCAATGTGAATGGAGGTAAGTAACGGCCAACCCGCACGAGGACACAGATTAGTGACTACACATTTTGGTGACGATTTCTGCTACTTTCATCCTATATTTCTGTGACACAGTCTAGTGGCAGTTGATTTGACACGTGACGTTATAGTGGTATAAAATAATTATGATTGAATACAGTGACCATATTTAGGTAGATAGACCATGATGACAGTATTAACTAGATAACACGCTCGCTATTCACTACGATGCACATTCTAGATCGTTAATTTTAGGATTTACGGTACATGAACTAGGATCAATACGTCTGATTGGCGCTGTAAAGTATAATTTTAGTATGCTTTTGCCGGGTACGCTATAAAGTACGATTTTTAGTACGGTTTTCGCCGGGTAGGCCAAATAGTACGGTTTTAGTACGGTTTTCCGCAGGGTACGTTAAAGGTACGCAGAGGTCCAAAATAGTACGTAAAATCGTACCAAAAGGTATGGTCTGGCAACACTGGGCGGGGACGTCCTCCGCGCCCCCCTACACAAGCCCTCTCACAAGATGTAGGTCCGATATCTGCCATATCGGACATCCCTTAGTTAGGAAAACTTAATTGTATGGACTACGGTGCTATGTCAAGAGTCGTTTAGTAGTAGTAGACATGACCATGACTTGTTAAGAGCCTTTTCATTTCGTTTATGGTTTGAATGAGAAAAATAATTAAACTATCAAGGCGTATGTACAACTATCTTAATTAGTAATTACCAGAGCCCGGAACTTACGTGGCAAAACAAAAGAGTGTCGCAATCTAGCTAGTGTTAGAAACATTTTATTTTCGATATCAATAGGTGTCATACTTAATGAAATGACATTCAATGTCTTACGGAGTACTCATTTTCTGAAGTGTCTATTATTTTCAATGAGGTGGTATAGTCACGTCATTCAAAGTTTTACCTTTTGTTACCCGACTACTGCAAAGCCAAAAGGAAGGGTTATTTTATTACTTACTTAATATGATAATTGATAAAGTATAGTTAAGATTTTGATGGATAATACATAAATGTAACAATCCCTTAACTTACTACTTTTGCATATTTTAAAGTAACTGTCACGAATGAGCAGTAAATAATGTAAATATATCAGCATGACTTCTTTTATAGATTAATACTCGATATCGATAAAAAAATGTTTCTAACACTAGCTAGATTGCGACAGTCTTTGGTTTTGCCACGAATATTCCGGGCTCTGGTAATTACCTAGGTAACGCACGACTTGTTTACAAATAAACAAAGTCGATTTAATGGTTAGGAATGTTAGGCGTTAGGATGTACTTTGCCATAGCGATACACAATTAGAGCAACTAGTCGAATCGAGTCTAAAACTAAGAATTCTACGACATCAATGTACACGGGGCTTGAAACACGGGCGGTGAGAGGCGTGTTTTGGATAGAAAAGGACAGAAAATGTAAATCTAATGGTACGTTTACACGCTTGCCAAGCCTTGGCAAGCCTCGACAATCGCAAGCATGTAAAAAGGGCGTTTGGCTTGGCTTGCGTGAGCTTGTAGGTGCTTGCTTCCGATCCAGTCGAGTGTCGGTGTTTTTACGCAGATCAAAGGGCGTTTGTGGCAAGCGCTTGCGACGCATTTATACGTTGGCCCGCGTTTAGTAGCCATTTTGATCTCGCGGCGTGTACACGTTTGTTGTTTGTACGAAAAAAATAATAAAAAATGAGTGGCTGGTCAAATGAAGAGACTCTTTCGTTTCTGGAACATTACCAGATGGAATCCTGCATCTGGAATCCGAAAGATTCAAATCATAAAGATAAGAAGAAACAAGCAGATGCATGGATTCGTCTTGCTGAACTTACCGGACGGCCAGTAAAGGATATAAAAAATAAAAAAGAGATATTGATGACTACTTTTCGCAAGCACTTGAAAAAAAAACGGGAATCTATGCGTTCGGGTGCAGGTATGTTCCTACGATATATTTATAATTATTTTGATAGTCTTATTAGCAAGGTATAACTTGTGTATAGTTTCTCGAGTATTTATTTAGCAAGATAGTTTCGAACCGCAACTAGGTATCTAATTTTCAACGTTTTTAGGGTTCCGCAGCCAAATGGCAAAAACGGGACCCTTATAGATTCGTCATGACATAGACATAGACATTATTTATTGGTAATAAAATAAAATTACAAGTCAAACATATTACCTACTTAATAACATTACAATTAAATTGAATTTGTAAATTACAATGTCATTAGTTTATACATAATTATCAATACATTATTAGCAATTAGAGTTATTAACAAATTCCTCAAACGAATAAAAACACTTCTTAATAAAATTTCTACATTATTGAAATTTGGTGCGAAGATGTATTCTGTTAACCGCATTAAGATTTTAAAATAAAATCAGAAAAAATCCAAATTTTTTGGGGTTCCCCATACATAGAACAGAAACTCAATTTTTTTTTCATTAAACCTATACGTTTGGGGTATCTTTGGATAAGTATTTTAAAATGATGTTGAGGTTTTTTTTTATTTTAGGTGCCGCTGAAATATACAATCCGTCTTGGTATGCTTACGAAACCATGGAGTCATTTTTACTACCAGTTTATACTTGCAATGAAGGGATAAACAGCGAAACTGTAAGTAAAAAAATCATTTATTTAAAATAAAAAAAAATACCATTGGTTATACATTTATTTGTACATTTTAACTGACTTTAAAAAAGGAGGAAGTTTCTCAATTCGACCGTATATATGCTTATTTTTGTGAACTTATCTCATCCTATTAAAATATGAAGTAAATTCTTCCATGACTTCTTTGGCATTCAGCGGAGATCTTCGTGGTATTTGTGGTAAATTTTGCAATGCATTATATATGTCGTTATCTCTGCGCCATGAACCACGGGTTACCATATTTCCATTACTGTCATATACGTCAAACGAACTCGGAGGAGTATATCGGTTTGAAGAACTTTTACTTGTTCTCAAGAAGTTATGTAGTAATACACAAGTCATCGTAAATTCCGTCACAGTTTGTGGTGCTAAATCGATAGGGCGTCTGAATATTCTGAAAACTGAGGTTAAAATTCCAAACGTATTTTCAACTACAACTCGGGATCTAGATAAGTTTTGGTTAAATAACCTTTTTGGTGAGCCTACTTCATGGTTTCCAGGGTAGGGCTTCATTACGCGTTGACTCAATGCAAACGCACCGTCAGCTAAAAACACGTATGGAATATTAATATTCGATCCTGGAAGTGGACAAGCCGGTGGAAAATCTATCTCGTTTCTACATATTCTTTTCCATAGTAAACAATTATTAAAGACGCCACCGTCACTTATTCTTCCTTGAGTCCCGATGTCTGCGAACACAAATTTGTATTTGCTATCCACTAACGCCAAAAGAACAATGCTAAACGTTCTCTTATAATTGAAATACTCTGTTCCACTATGAGCTGGGCTTTCAATAACTACATGCTTGCCATCCAATGAACCTATGCAATGTGGAAATTTCGTCCTGAATCCTTCTTCTATATTAAGCCATCCTTCTGCTGTGGTGGGCATCTGTAAAATTAAGAAAATGAAGTGTAAGAACAGTATATTATTTTTTGCAGCAATCACAACAAATAGAAGAAGATGCAGACCAGACAGAGGATGATCCTCTGATAAGAGATCGTACAAGTACGGTTGCCGCGGATCAGACAGAGGATGATCCTGTGATAAGAGACCGTACAAGTACGGTTACTCCACTATCCAGACCACCAACCATACAGGCGGTTACTAATAAACGTCGTCGCCCTTGTTCTGAAACGGCTGAAAAGCAAATGGCCGTGGCTTTTGGACAATTAACAAATGTTTTAGGTCAAAAGCAGAATGAAAATATACCTGCTTACAAAGACGACGATTGCGATCTATATGCTAAATTATTGGCTATAAAGCTACGTGAATTGCCAAGTGATGAACGAAAAATTTTGATGTACCAAATAGATGGGTTGTTTATAAACAGAATAAATCAAAAATCAAATGAGCGTCATACACCATACCCTCAATATTATTCTAGACCGTCGTCAATGGCTGGTGCATATTCACGCCATACACCATCTCAACTTTTTCCGAATCGGCCAGCATCAGTTAATAGCGTTAATTCTGAACCCATTCATAACAATCTAAGTTTTTTTCCCTCTCCAACCTCCGAAACCTCACATTCAGCGCCAAACATAACAGCTTCATCTACATCAACAGCATCCTCGTCATCTATTCGCATTATATCGGACCAAGTCATCAATCCAGTTCCACGTGAAACCAACATTATAAACATGGCTTTATTGAATGCTTTTGAAGATTTTGATTCGTCGACATAATGTTTATTAAACTTGTTGAATAATTAAACAATAATAATAAAGCAATGATTCTATTAAACTCTAAATAAATGTATAACATTCTATTAAACTCTAAATAAAAGTAGTACAGCAAAAAAAATATATAACATAATGTTTTGTTTTATTCTTACCTTAACTTGATCCTTTAGAATCTCATTAAGAGCTCGGCAAACTTCACGAATGATTATCGATATCGTAGAGACAGATACTTTAAACAAGTAGTGAAGGCTTATGTAAGAATCACCAGATGCTAAAAATCGTAGCGTAATGGCAAGACGAAATTTGGCTGGTATAGCTTCTCTGAAGTCTGTATCATGCTTGGATATCATTGGTGAAATTTTCTGCAGTAAAAACTCAAAATCAGGATAGCTCATTCGGCAAAAGTTATCGAACTCTCCAGATGGTTCATATAAAAGTTCACTAAATTTCTCTTCCATAAATTGTCTGTAAAAAATATAATATATCGTAAGTATTGTGGTATAACGTAACTGCAACAGATAATGGTTTAATCAAAATAGTAGTCACCTGGTACGATTACGATGAATCTTTTTCATCCACCATCTTCGCTGTCGTCGAGCTCTCCTTTTTCTTGTTTCACTTTGCTTGCATTTTAAATAAATGTACGTTAAACCAAATGCAATAGCCGCCACAAGTTCGGTGTCCGCCATGCTTGGATGTTTATTGCAGACTGACGCATTCACAAGCGTGTAAACGCCATTCAAACGCCAAACGAGATTTGTATAGGCTTGGGGCTGTTTGCCGTTTGCCAAGGCTTGGCAAGCGTGTAAACGTACCATAAGAATTTTACAATTGTAGGATTTTTGGGTTTTCAGTCAGTGACTGTCAGTCTGCGTGATCGTGCGTAGTGCCCGTTGTGTTGTGACGTCAGTGTGTGTTTTAGTGGTTTCGTTAGATAGATGGCGTATTCTAATGCGGAATACTTTAACATGTTGATGTGTCTAGGGCAGTGTTTTTCAAACTTTATGGTGTCACGGCCCTTTATGGCCACTCAATTTTTTTCGCGACCCCCATACCTCGTTTCTACAACAAAACATATAAGCATCCAAGGATAACAAACTTGGAACACACCTTTTTATCATTTACTTAATTACATATGCGTTTTGGAACGCACCCTATATTTATTAGGATGGGTAGGTGCTGTTTCTCAACCTACTCATCATTTTTCTTATTACAACAGCGTAAATTCGTAGCTAAGGGACATTGATATTATTAAGTAAATAACAAATATGGATAAGTTTTTAAAGCGGTCTTCGATGCCTTCTACGTCTGGGTTGGCATCTGGTAGTGAACCTAAAAAGAAAAAAAATAGGAAATATGACGATGACTATTTAAAATACGGTTTTTGTGTTTTGGACGATAAACCACAATGTGTTATTTGCTGTGAAGTGTTATCGCGTGAATGTATGAAACCATCTAAACTCCTGCGGCATCTTACGAGTAAACACGAAAATTTCAAAGACAAACCAGTGGAGTTTCTTGAACGAAAATTAAATGCACTTAAACAGCAGAAAGCTAATTTGGTGCAGGTATGTACGCATATTTGGTATCATTTTTAGACTTTTATGATTTCGGCAGTTATTGTTATTTATTACAGTCATTTTATTTCGTTCCGTTTCACGTATACAACATTGATCGTGAAATTTTAACTTTAAATCTGTTCAATCAAGATCGTTATTGACTTAAAAGTCAAAATTAAAAATACATAATTATATTCAGAAAGCACTTTTAGCTAGCTACCGTGTTGCATTTCGTGTGGGTAAAGCTGGGAAACCGCATACAATTGCTGAAAGTCTCATTTTGCCGGCGGCTGTGGATATGGCAGAAATAATGATAGGTGAAAAGGAAGCTAATAAACTTAAAACAATTCCTCTCTCAGATAACACCATACAACGAAGAATAAGCGACATAGCCGATGATATTCGTCAACAAGTAGTTGAGAAAATTAAAGGCAGTTCGTATTTTTCACTGCAATTCGACGAATCAACTGACGTTGCCGGTTGTGCTCAATTTGTTTGTTTTGTTCGGTTTGCAACAAATGACGATATCAGCGAAGAGATGCTATTTTGCAAAGCCTTACCTAGAAACACAACTGGTGAGTGTTTGTATGACATGTTTTTAGAAAGCACAAACGGTTTTAATCTCGATTGGGGGCTATGTATTGGTATTTGTACTGACGGGGCTAAAGCGATGACGGGAAACAAAAGTGGATTTGTTGCAAGACTGAAGTCAATTATGCCGAATTCTGTCTGGACACATTGTTTTCTGCATCGCCAAGCTTTGGCAGCCAAATTTTTACCCGCAGATTTAAGCGAAGTGCTGAAAGATGTAATTAAAGTTGTAAATTCGATCAAAGGTAAAGCTTTGCAAACGCGTCTATTTCGAATTATTTGCGAAGATATGGGTGCACTTCATCAAAATCTACTTTATCACACAGAAGTGAGATGGCTTTCGAAAGGGAAGGTTTTGACACGCGTCATAGAGCTTAAATCAGAATTATTAATGTTTTTGCAAGATAACAAAACTGGATTTGCAGATTTATTTTCTGATTATGTTTGGCTATTGAAAGTAGCATATCTTGCCGATATTTTTGACCACTTAAATGCTATGAACGCAAGTCTGCAAGGAAGGGACGAGAATATAATTACAGCGACAGACAAAATAAACGGATTTCTAGCAAAAATTGAGCTGTGGATAACATCTTTACACAGTATGCAGTTTGAATCTTTCCCTTGCATGGCTAAAATCATTCATGAAATATCAACAGATAACTCCGTAAACGTAGGAATTCATATTCCTGTTATGGTGGAGAGCTTGAAAAGTTTAAAAACCCAACTCTTAAGTTACTTCTCAAATGAGACATTGATTGGTGACGGCAAAAGTTGGATTCTGAACCCGTTTTTGAATAAGTCCGTTGAGCTGGCCGATCTCAACATCCCGGTGAAGGAAACACTTATAGAACTTGCATCTGATAGAATACTTAAATTGGAGTTCGTATCCGTGTCAATTGGTGCGTTCTGGGTTAAAAGAATGGCTGAATATCCACAATTAGCAAAGGAAGCCCTTAAAGTTTTGATCCCGTTTGCTACTTCATATTTATGCGAGCTGGCGTTTTCAACAATGGTTGACATAAAGACAAAAAAAAGAAACAGATTGAATTTGGAGAATGATTTAATCGTCTGCGTGTCGCGGCAGGAACCCCGATTTGACAAATTAGTCAAAATGAAGCAAGCTCATTCTTCGCACTGAATACCTACTGTTTAAATTGAAGTGTCTTATTTTTGAAATAAATACATTTGTTTACAATAATTTGTTTTGTTAACAATTATCCATTTCCAAGAATTGACTTTTTTAAGTTAGAAGAAAGGAAATCAGCTGTCCTAAGTTTGTCTTAAGGCTGAACTTCACGGCCCCCCTGGACTAGTGCCGCGGCCCCCCTGGGGGTCGCGACCCACACTTTGAAAAACACTGGTCTAGGGCGATCAAATTGTAATTATGCCGAGGCTCAAAGAGAGTATTAAGAACGATATGCTAGCCCAAATGCGCCACAGCTTTGCTATCGTACCTTCCAACGCCTGCACATTCGCGTGTTCAACACAAGTAGTGTGCAAGGGACGGTACAGCACCGCGCTGATGCAGGCCGCCCGCCGGCGGTTCAACTAGACGACGTCGAAGAAATCCTCGTAAGGTTTCGGGAGGATCCGACTCGGAGCACGCGCTCAGTTGCACGTGAGCTCGGCACAAACCATATGCGAGTGTGGAGGGCGCTAAAGGCGAACGGGCAGCATCCCTTTAATTACGAGTATCAAAGGGTACAGTCTCTGCAGCCTAACGACTACCCTTCTAGGGTCGCATTTTGTGCATGGATGAAGGAGAGAGCAGAGCAGGACGCGAACTTTTTGAAATAAGTATTATTTACCGACGAGTGCTCTTTTGTCCGAACTGGCGTTTTTAACTGCCACAATGAGCACGTGTGGAGTGTAGAAAATCCGCATGCCATAAAGCCTAGTCATTTTCAATACCGGTGGCGCATTAACGTGTGGGCTGGTATTGTAAATGACAAGGTCATTGGCTCGGTTTTTCTAAACCAAGTAATGAACGGGGCACATTAGAGTCTGACCAGCGAGTCGCTGCACAAGCATTTTTACAGAATTCTTCATATGGCAACAATTTTATCTGTCAAAAGTGTCAAACAACTGTCAAAATGTTGACAGCTTCTGTTACCAAACAATATTGATATTTGTGTCACATTTATGTGAGTTTTTATTTGCAAACATATGTTTGACCAGCGAGTCGCTGCACAAGCGTTTTTAGAGAATTCTATATATGGCAATAATTTTAGCTGTCAAAAGTGTCAAAAATATTGTCAAACGAGTTTACACATAACCTAGATTCTCAAATTCTCATGTTAGTTCATTCGTTACGGAAGTTTATAGTTTATATCGTATTATAATGGCTAAACCGATTAGAAGCAGTGTGAGGAGCATGTTATTTACGATAATCTGTAACTATAATCAAGTTCGACACGACGAAAATGAGAGATTACTAGAAAAGAAGCGAATATTGGACGAAATCATTCAGGCGACCGGTAAGTCATTATCAAACAATGTTGATGCTTCTTGTACCAAATTTAATTTACGAGATAGGAACATTTGTTTGTATTACTAAACTTATGATTTATTTATATTACAGCGGGCGTAGATGACGAAAATGTTAGAGAAACTATTCAAAAGCTAGCAAGCGAACTGAAGAATGTTATTGATAATAACGCATCAGAATCAAGTTATTTAGAGAAAGTGTCTACTATGACAGGTAATATAAATAATCTATATTTTCACATCTAGGTTTATTAATATTTTAGTGTTCTTTTGTTAAAATTCCTATTGTTAAAACTGTTTTTTTTTTTCAGGTACAAGCATTCGTACACTACGCACAATTAAAAAAGAGGGTTCTATTAACCAAGGCCAATGGAATACGCCAGGGAAAAAACGACCCCGGCCACCAACTGTGTCAAATTTAGACAATTTTGATGTGTCAGCCATCCGTAATAAAATTAATGAATTTTATTGCGTCAAAAAGCAGGTACCTACTCTAAGAGCCTTACATGCGGATTTGAAAGAATCTATAGGATTCTCAGGATGTTGTGAAACACTGAGGAAAATACTACACGAGAACGGATTTGAGTTTAAAAAAAATAAAGAAGAGCGCTCCATCCTCATGGAAAAGTTTGAAATATCTGGGTGGAGGCAAAGGTTTCTTAGAGCTATACATAAAAAACGGGAAGAAGGAAAAAATATTGTGTATCTTGATGAGACATATGTCCATCAAAATTACAGACCGAAGAAGTCATGGCAAGGGCCTTCAACTACCGGTTTAGTTGAAAAAATTTCCTCGGGTAAGCGGCATATTATAGTGCATGCTGGATCAGAGCAAGGATTTGTGCCCAATGCTTTGCTTGTTTTTAGCACAAAATCCAAAGCAGCTGACTATCATGATGACATGAACAGTTCTAATTTTTTAAAGTGGCTACGAGAAATGTTAATCCCAAATTTGACTGAGCCCAGTGTAATTGTTATGGACAATGCCAGTTACCATGTAACACAAATAAATAAGCCTCCAACCATGCACAGCTTAAAGGCTGATATTCAAAAACGGCTAAGGGAAAATAATATCCCATATGAAGAGTGTTTCAAAAAGGAGGAATTGATGTGCCTCGTTGAGGAAAATAAAATTGGTCCCATATATGCAGCAGAGGAGTTATTGAAGCAGCATGGGCATGAGGTCCTTAAATTGCCTCCATACCATTGCGATCTAAACGCTATTGAGTTGATATGGAGCCTCACAAAGCGAAAAATAGCCAGCAGAAATGTGGGGCTACCGGGTTCAGATACGGAAAACTTGATCCGAGAATGTTTTGCAATGATTACCCCGGAAGATTGAAAAAAAAGTACAGACCATGTAATAAATGTGGAACGAAAATACAAGTCTAAGGACAACATTACAGACACTGAACTAGCTCCATTCATAATAGAAGTTCGGGAAAGTGACAATGACAGTGATAGTTCTCTGTCAGGAATTGAATTTCTTGAATCCGATTTCGATTATGATTCTTAAATAAATAGGCACCTTCTTTATAAACTAACAATATTAAAAGTAGATTGAAACTAAATTGTGTTTTCTTTCACCTACCTTCAGTTCAGCTCCATTATACAATATGTGACTTTTTATTATTACTAACTTTATAAGTACAACGGGAAGCATAAATATTTCCCTTGTGAAGGTTTACTTTAATAGCACAAGGGAAATATTTATGCTTAATAAATAATCGCCTGTAATTAACCCGAGTTCAAAACTTCAAAATAAAACACAAATAAAGTAATTTTTAATCCTATCAAAAATATAAATGTCATATGAGAACCAAGTTCAATATTATGACATATGCCTTGG
Organism: Pammene aurita; assembly: GCA_947086415.1. NCBI lineage: Eukaryota > Metazoa > Arthropoda > Insecta > Lepidoptera > Tortricidae > Pammene > Pammene aurita. Next base: position 14,029,615 of record OX352295.1, read on the forward strand.
TTGTTGACTTCAACGACCAAAGAAATGAGATTTAAAGGGTGCCGTTTAATGGTCAGTCCTGAAATTTATTTGTAACAACAAAGTATCATTTTCTATAACTTAGGAATCTTAGGATAATATAATAACTTACTTTTTGTACAGTTGAAGTAAAGATATTTATGTTTACTACATATTTTTGTAATGATTGACTGATTAGTCTACTAACAATTCGTTCCTTCGTTTTTTAGTATCTCTGATAATAATGATAACTATTCAATCATATTTTTAATTTTTAAGTGGGCTAAATTAGAAGCCAGGGGTTATAATTGCATTGCAACGATATCCTCAGTCTGTTTACTGTATTAAATTTACAGTCTGCTACGTTGCAGACTTCAGTCAGTCACTAATCAAAACAAAAATTAATTACGTATGAATTACCAAGTATCAAATTACTTTTTTTGCACTATGCTTCGTGTTACCAGTTAAAGATTTTTTGAATTTGCCGCTTTTTTTTTGTGCAGCCACTCGCTGGTCAAACTCTATCTGGAGTTCCTACAGGGTGAGAGTTCCTTTCCCACGGCAACGTCCCGTTTTTTGCAGGACCGTTTTTTTGCAGGATCCAGTTTAGCAGCATACGTGCTACTATGGTAACATTCACACCAGCATTCGGTTTGCAGGATCCCGCAAAAATCCGATCCCGTCGAAATGTGCTGTACGGTTTTGCCGCTAGAAACCGTACGACTGGATCCAGTAAAAAACGGTATCCAGTTTAGCTACGTATATAGTTTAATGGCCGTATTCCCACGAGCGTCCTGCATACGGTTTTTTACTGGACGGAGAAGTGCCGCCCCCCTCGACCCCCGCTACCTAGCAGTGCCCGCGTCGCTCACTCGCTCGCTATCATTCCGCGCATGCGCATGTTGTGAAATTTGCTGCAAAATGGCGCAGATTGACGCGGAATTACTTATTACTCTTGTTGAAAATAGACCTGTAATATGGGATAAAACATTAGAAGACTATAAAGATAAAACCTTGCGTACGGCCGCTTGGCGCGAAATTTGCACTATTTTGAAAGATGACTTTGTGGAGCTGGAAGAGAAGGAAAGACAAAATTATGGTAAGTCTTTATTGAAATATTAGTACCTATGTATCTATTAAATTGGTTCATTTTGCCACGGTACAGCTCCCTCTTCGGAGACAAAATAATTCGTGAACTCTGTTCGTATTGTATTAGCACAACGTCCGCCTTGCGTTCTGTCGTTACGTATATTTTGCAAAGATGTCGTAGGTTCTATATTTTTAATGTTGGCATATGAACCTTCATTATTTATTATATAATTATGAAGTACCGTGCCAGCTTTTACTATCGAGATAGCTGTACTAGTATTTACGTCTAACGGCCGATGGAATATTCGCCATTTGTTCGCTAATATTCCGAAAGCACACTCTACGTAACGCCTGGCTCTTGTTAATCTATAATTAAATATTCTTTTATTTGCATCCAAATGAGTTCCTCCGTAGGGTCTCACCAAATTATTATGCAAACCAAATCCTTCATCGCCTATTATCACAAAAGGAACCCGTGTTTCCGAAGCTGTAGAAAGAGGACGATTATCTGGTAAATCTAGGCTGCCATCAGTTAGTTTTTTCCAGAAAGTAGTCTGTTCGAATATGGAGGAGTCGCATTCTTTGCCATATGAACCTACACTGATATATGTAAATCTATAACTGGAATCCACCACTGCTAGTAACACAATGGAAAAAAAATCCTTGTAATTAAAGTACATAGAACCGCTGTGACGTGGCTTTTTTAATCTTATATGTTTACCATCAGCTGCACCAAGACAATGAGGGAAATTAGCTCTAGTATAAAACTCGTTAGCGATTTCTTCCCATTCAGATTTTGTAGTTGGCAATTTCATGTGCTCTTCTGATAGGTTTTTCTATATGACATTTGATACTTCTTTAATAATTTTATGAATTGTTGAAACCCCAATTCGGTACGTATAATGTAAATCCATAAATGAGCATCCAGATGTCATGTACCTGGAAATTAAAAAAACAATGTGGTAATTCATGTGTTTATAGTTGTTTCTAAGTACTGCTGACACATTTTTTTTTCAGCAAAAGCAGTTGTTAAAAAATGGAATCAATTAAGAGACAGCTGGACGCGATATTTACACGTGACTAAGAGTGCTAAGAAATCTGGGTCTGGTTCAGTTCGTGTTAAAAGTTACTGCTATCACAAACACATGCTTTTTCTGAAAAAAAATATAAATCCAGCTAAAACGCACGAAAGTGCAAATAGTACAGACATCGATAAAAACAATTCAGACACTGAGGACGGTAATTTGGAAAATGCTATGAACCAAAATAAAGAAGATGAACTTTCTGCATTTGAAAAACCGGATCAAGAAAATCCCTCGAACGCTAAACGATCCAAAAAAAGGGATGTGGCAAGGCAAAAGCTCAGTGCGATGGATCTAAAAATGATGTCTTTTATTGATAATCAAATGAGTAGTAAAGACAATTCGCAAAATGAAGATCGTAACATGTCCTTTTTCAAAGGATTACTTCCAACACTATGCTCATTTAACGATGATCAAGTACTAGAATTTCAAGGAGGTGTTATAAATTTACTACAGAACATAAAACGCCGCAATAATAACGTATGGAGTAATCAACAACCATCTACTTCCAACAACTACTCATATCAATCACCGCCACAAGGATATTTCACATCACAATATCCTGTTGATATATCGGTATCGTCAAATTCTTCACACATCGACACTTTTCAACCGTCACCAGCAGAATCAACTCGCTCTGATCTCCCAGATTTTGCTTCGTTATAAGTAAGTATAACGACTTGGCGGGGACACTGCTGTGCCCCCCTATGTGATGAACACACATCTCGAAAATTTGATTAATAATAACTGTTAAAAATAATACAAATGTGTTTTATTCTTACCTCAAACATATTGCTAATTTTTCTTCAGGCATTATGCATTTTCTCATATTTGTATCTTGTTTTTTTAAATCATTCTTCACTTTTGCTAAAAGCTTGTCGAAGGTGGCCATGGACATTCGGAAGTAGTTAAAAAATTTGGATTCATCCTTTCTCAATTCACCCATGAGATTACGAAAGGTACCTAATCTCGATCGTAGTTTTAGAATCGGGTGAACCCAAAATCTTCTTTTTTTGTATTGCTTTCGGCGGCGAAAGTACCAGTACAATATCAAAAGAGTATTCACGTCCATCGCGTCTGAATTTTTTTCTCCGACTGAATACTATCCCGTAAAAAACGGGAAACAAAAGTACCGTGTGAACACAGGTCTGATTTTTGCGGGATCCAGTAAAAAACCGATCCTGCAAAACTGGACGCCCGTGGGAAAGAGCTCTAAGAGTGCTAAGAAATCTGGGTCTGGTTCAGTTCGTGTTAAAAGTTACTGCTATCACAAACACATGCTTTTTCTGAAAAAAAAATATAAATCCAGCTGAAACGCACGAAAGTGCAAATAGTACAGAAATCGATAAAAACAATTCAGACACTGAGGACGGTAATTTGGAAAATGCTATGAACCAAAATAAAGAAGATGAACTTTCTGCATTTGAAAAACCGGATCAAGAAAATCCCTCGAACGCTAAACGATCCAAAAAAAGGGATGTGGCAAGGCAAAAGCTCAGTGCGATGGATCTAAAAATGATGTCTTTTATGATTCAAATGAGTAGTAAAGACAATTCGCAAAATGAAGATCGTAACATGTCCTTTTTCAAAGGATTACTTCCAACACTATGCTCATTTAACGATGATCAAGTACTAGAATTTCAAGGAGGTGTTATAAATTTACTACAGAACATAAAACGCCGCAATAATAACATATGGAGTAATCAACAACCATCTACTTCCAACAACTACTCATATCAATCACCGCCACAAGGATATTTCACATCACAATATCCTGTTGATATATCGGTATCGTCAAATTCTTCACACATCGACACTTTTCAACCGTCACCAGCAGAATCAACTCGCTCTGATCTCCCAGATTTTGCTTTGTTATAAGTAAATATAACGACTTGGCGGGGGCACTGCTGTGCCCCCCTATGTGATGAACACACATCGCGAAAATTTGATTAATAATAAATGTTAAAAATAATACAAATGTGTTTTATTCTTGCCTCAAACATATTGCTAATTTTTCTTCAGGCATTATGCATTTTCTCATATTTGTATCCTGTTTTTTTAAATCATTCTTCACTTTTGCTAAAAGCTTGTCGAAGGTGGCCATGGACATTCGGAAGTAGTTAAAAAATTTGGATTCATCCTTTCTCAATTCACCCATGAGATTACGAAAGGTACCTAATCTCGATCGTAGTTTTAGAATCGGGTGAACCCAAAATTTTCTTTTTTTGTATTGCTTTCGGCGGCGAAAGTACCAGTACAATATCAAAAGAGTATCCACGTCCATCGCGTCTGAATTTTTTTCTCCGACTGAATACTATCCCGTAAAAAACGGGAAACAAAAGTACCGTGTGAACACAGGTCTGATATTTGCGGGATCCAGGAAAAAACCGATCCTGCAAAACTGGACGCCCGTGGGAAAGAGCTCTTACTCCCTTCTGACATCATCTACTATTTAAGATCCTAATTTGAGTTCCTTGCAGCATTTCTTCGCTTCCAACGTTCAACATCTTAAAGTGCAGTACATTTAGACATGTGAGAACACAGTTTACTCTAGGGCGTGATGAGCGTGAACATTTCACCTATCCAGATCAGATTTCGCTCCACATAAAAATAGCTACCACTGCATAATTATTTAATTATGTACCTGTTTATAACCGCGCGGTATAAATATGGTAGATAACATCGTAAAGGACAAAATTTTACAATGGGATTTTTTTAATAATTTTTCCCGACAATGACAACATAAGCCCATATAATATTTGACGAGTACTACCAACAGGAAATTAAAGCTTGAAGCAGCACTTTGCAAATCGAAATGACAATGTGATATTGTAAAGACACGTCTATCGCATGGCGACCTGTACACTGACCATGTGGTCAGGGACTAGATAGTGTATGACGAACGTCATTAGGAATTGAAACTTAATCTCGATTGATGACAATGAAAAATATTGCCTTAATAGGACTGTCAACGATAAAACGGTGCGACAATTTGTACCGAGGATTTTAAGTGAGCCTAGTTACTTTGAAAATCGAAACAACGATTCTAGGGCATCGGAGACCTATACAAATATACACTTATTAACTTTAATTTTGTCCTATGTACGAGTATCATATAGATTATCTTTCGGTCATTGATTTAACTATGGAATACATTTAATGTTAATGCTGAGACCGAATTATATTGGTATAATGTAATCTAATGAATTTAATTTGTCTCCTTGTCATGTGTCCTTGTGATGTATCATGCTCATATCTCGTTCCACTTTAATAAAATATCGACGCGGTGAAGGATCACATTATTTGATAATGTATATTGTAGGTCAGACCTCAAAAGGGCGAAATTTTACGAGATTTAACTTTTACACATTAAAAAAAAACTCGACAACGAGAATACTAAACATTGCTTTCATACATGGACCATGAGGTGCCAGATTATATTTGATAAGTTTTACCAACACCTAATTGTATATTGTAATGATAATGTAAAGACACGTCTATCGCACGGGCGACCTGTACACTGACCACGTGGTCAGGGACTAGATCGATTGACGACAATGACAATTAGAGCATTGACAAACCGTATATGGACCATGAGTTCAAAGATTAAACGGTGCGGCGACCAGAAGCGAACCTCGTCGGCCAACGTGGGAGCCTCCCCCCCCCCCCCCCACCTCCCCGAGGGGAGATGTCATAAGAATTCAAAGATAACAAAACCTAATAGCGAACTGTTTTATCTTTAAAATTCGAAAAGTTGTCGGCCGGTAAGTCTGTACGTAGGCCACGCCGTGAAGGACAAAGTCGTGCGTGTATGTATTTGCTACAAATAATACAAAGCAAATTTCTACTTTCAAACAGAACGCTGATGGCTTCGTCGCAACGACTAAGAACACAAGAACTAATCACGTCTGTTGCAGCCACGTATAATCGAGCCAGCGATTAGATGATAGTATCGCTACCAGCTATGCCCTTTCATTGTGCAAACAGAAATGCTCCATCGGACCGATAAGAGCCGACGGAAAACAATCTGAAGCACTAAATAAGGCAAGTGTATTTTGGTCGCGCTTTGAGGGATTGTGATTTTTCACATGGCATAATTATCAACCCTGAGGTCGTGTAATGGAATTTTTATTGTAACTATAGTGTGTTCGGCGTAAGAATGCAGTGATCCATCATTGTCCGTCGGCCTAGCCACGCCCCCTAACCAATCAAAGGGTCGGTAATTAGTAAGGGCAAGTTTACAGTGATCAGTTGAAGGCTTGCTTTCGAACGCAACGGTTGTGTCTTGTCTGTAGTGTGCTAACAAAATTGAACTCTAAAAATGAACACCTCACCTATTCGTAAAAATAAAAGTGGTTCCATAATCCACAGCGGGGAAAGAAGAGTTATTTATAACGTCTTTAAGTACTTTAAAGAATCGGATTTGAGTGCAACTATGGACAGTATAGTGTTAAAAACAGCAACTGCATGTGGTGTATCCGAGAGAACCGTTCGGTATTCTAAGTGAACAAAAGGAAACGAATACTATAAAATCTCCAGTGAAAAAAGAGCCCGCCTGTCATTAATTGACAAATTCGATGATTTAGACAAATGTGCAATAAGGAGAAAAGTGCATTCAATATATTTGAATAAAGACTACCCAACGCTGAATAAAATCATGGCACTTTGTGAAGCTGATGAAGATGTTCCAAATTTTAAACGTACAACACTTCATAAAATATTACATGACTTGGGATTTGCCTTTGATAAAAAGGATAGTAGAGCATTATTAATGGAGAGAGAAGACATTGTTTTATGGCGACGTAAATATCTTAGAAAGATAAAGGAACACAGGAATGCAAATAAACCCATATACTTCCTTGACGAAACTTGGGTTAACGCAGGACATGTAAAATCAAAGGCATGGTTGGATACAACTATAAAAGATAAGAGACACGCTAATCAAGACGGCTTATCTACTGGTCCGAAAGTACCTACTGGTAAAGGCAAAAGGTTAATTGTTTTGCACATTGGTAGCGATAAAGGATTCGTGGAAGGAGGTTTATTGGTATTCGAGTCCAAATATGGTAATGGGACGAGAGTTAGGAAAGTGAAACGCTTAACGTGTGGATAATCACTGTTCAATCTTGGAAAATCGATCGCTTTATATAGGTACACAATCCTTTGTTCTCAGTTTAGGTTAATACACTGATTAAGGCCGAGGTCACAGAAAATAGAAAATGATTTTTATAATATTCCGTATTTGGTTGCAGCGTATCATATTACATTAGGAAAATGAACGTTGTTTTTTATTTAATTTTCTATTCGCCTTGGGTGGGTTGTGAAGTCAGCTGAGTCAGCTGTTGTTGGGTGATTCTGTACCTATTACACGTCCGTCGGTTTTTTTGAGACAGAAAAACAGGTTTAAACTGTTTTTTGTCTACATTATAGCTGTTTTTGGTTTTGTGATTCGTTATACATTAATAAGTATAAATTTGTTTCTTAAAAGGTAATTCTGAATATAAAATAAATCTTAGCACTATTAAAAGTGTTATAAAAAAAACATGGCTGCTTAACTCTATTGTTTACATTCTGTTTCTTAACTAATTTATATTTTTAAAAAAATATTTTAATCTTACTGCTAGGGTTTTTTTTTTTGTTGATGCACTTAAAATATGATTACATTTTTGTCTTAATTAAGTTATAGTTACGTTACTCTATTGATAAAATTTTGAATAAGGATTAAATATGGTTACTTAATTGTTAACTCATCTCTAAGTTAGTTGCTAAACTTATCTATGTTATGTATATGTATATATATATGGTTAGGGGCGTCCTTTTCGCTATTCCCGTAAGTTGCTGACATGATGTTGCTTATTGCTTAGTGTTGTTAGTTAGTGTTTCCGTATTTGGGATACTATGTGATCCTAAGAGATCATTTGCTTGAGGCTTTAGGTTTTTATTTCGTTATTGTTTGCTAACCCTTGCTGGAGTACGGTGTCGCTACTTTTAAATCGTGGAGATAAAAGGAAAATGGCAACTATCATCCTTGACCCCGTGTTCGAGATGGTGCGCGCGAAACGAAACGATTCGACGAAAGATTATCACGAGGAGATGGACGGTGATAAGTTCTTCGAGTGGTTCAAAAATGTAATACCTAAACTTGAACCAGGGAGCGTTATTGTCATGGACAATGCACCCTATCATTCCGTCAAACTGGAAAAAGTTCCGGTTAGAGGTTGGAACAAACCGCAAATCATAGACTGGCTTCAAAGCAAAGGAGTATCGATGGACCTGAGTTATTTGAAAAAAGAATTATTGGAGAAGGCCGCTGAAATCGCCCCACAATACGATAGATATTTAATAGACGAAACTGCCAAAAGTCACGGCGTTGAAATTCTCCGTCTACCTCCATACCACTGCAAATTAAACGCCATCGAGTTGGTGTGGGCTCAGATAAAAAAATATATTGCCGCCAATAATTCAACATTTAAAATGACAGACGTAAAGAATTTATTCTACGACGCAATAAAATTAGTAAACGCTAATCAATGGAAAAAATGCTGTGACCACGTCATTAAGGAAGAAAACACCATGTGGGATTTAGATGACGTCATGGAACTGGCAGATAACAGTCCTTTTGTTATTAATACGAACGACGATAGTGATTAAATATTTAGCTATGTTCTTATTATTCTACGCGAAACGTTTATCTTCAAAAAAATGTTTTAATTTTAACACCATGATGGATACACCTTTACCCTGTAGTTGCACTGATGACTCACTGCATTCTTACGACGAACATACTATAGTGATATGTCATTGAATAGGCCACTATGTTATACCGTTTATATTCTTTATCATGTCTTGTTCTCTTTCTCATCATGCTTTATGTATCATACTCATATCCGTGATATTTGTCATATCATATCTTTACAAGAAAAACCGCGTTGATAAACCAAGACGTACATGAATGATGAGATCGAAGTAAATCATATAATCGATTTTCATTTCATTATATAATTGTATTTATTTTAGAGCGAGACTTATTAACTGTAAAATCTAACTAGTGACATCAATAAATAGGCGACTATTTTATATTGTTTCAATTATGTATCATGCCTTGTTCTCTTTCTCATTACCTGTATCTCTCATATTCTTCTATAGCTTGACCACAACCGCTGTGCCGCTCCTGAGGTATGCGAGCGGCGAGACGGGGGGGCAGAGCAGCCACTGCGCTCTGTCATTCCACCGTCGTCGCTCGTGGCGGCGTGTAGTGTTATCTGTTGCGGGCTGTCTGTGTCAGACGCACATGAGATAGAATATCTAAAGATGGGTCGTGCTTTATCTCGAGATGTTAAAGCTGTCATTTTCAAAGTGGCCGAATATTTTAGGAAAAGAAAAGCAGACAACGATAGCTTCGAACATAAAAGTGACGCAAATATCGCCAAACTTGTGGCCGAAGCTACTGGGTACTGCCAAAGAACCGTAAGAAATGTAATATCTGTAGGAAATTCATCAATTGAAAATGAGGGCCGACCGAAATTTAATTCGCCCAAAAAACCGAAAGTTATAAAGAAAAAATATGTAATTGATGATTTTGACTTGGGAGTGATCAGAAGGAAGATTCGTCGTTTTATGAGATCGAAAAAACAGTGCCAAGTATTCGTAAGTTACTGTCAAGTTTGAGACAAGATGGTGTTTTGAATTGTGCACGAGAATATTTGAGAAAACTTTTACACACAATGGGTTACCGGTTCAAAAAATGTAGATCGAAAAGACATCTTCTTATAGAGCAGCCTAATATTACAGAGTGGCGGGGGAAATATTTGACAGAAATAAAAAAATATAGAAGTGAAAACCGCAACATATATTTCCTAGATGAGACATATCTTAACGCCAGTCACAATGTTAGCAAATGTTGGCAATCATCGTCGGAACTTGGAATTCACACTGACATCGGGAAAGGACAACGCTTGGTAATCGTTCACGCTGGAAGTCGAAATGGCTTGGTCGAAGGTGCATTGACTATATTTAAATCCTATGCTAAGACTGGCGACTACCATGGAGACACCGAACCAAGCAATTTCAGACCAATTTCAATACTGCCGGCACTGAGCAAAGTTTTCGAGAAACTAATTCTAAATCAACTTGTGTCACATTTTAACCGAAACGAATTGTTCGCCAGAAATCAATTTGGTTTTACCAGAGGTCGCTCGACTACTGACGCAGGTGCTGTTCTTCTTAAGCACATCTTTGCCGCTTGGGAAAAAAAACAAGATGCTGTTGGAATATTCGGTGACCTATCGAAGGCATTTGATTGCGTTGATCACGAAAATCTAAAGAGAAAACTAAGCCATTACGGGATCAAAGCTGGTGCCCTTAACCTCGTCTCATCATACCTATCGGATAGAACACAACGAGTGGTTATTAATGGAACTCAATCTTCTGGGTCCCCTGTGGCACTCGGAGTGCCTCAAGGCTCAATACTTGGTCCTTTCCTGTTTTTGGTGTACATTAATGACTTACCTAAAATTGTGCAAGATAAACATGATATAGTGTTATTTGCTGATGACACATCTCTGATATTTAAAGTGGACAGAAAAGAAAACAGCTTTGATAGTATTAACAGTACACTCTCCAAAGTAGTAAATTGGTTTACGGCTAATAACCTACTTTTGAACGCCAAGAAAACGAAGTGCATCAAATTTACACTTCCCAACGTCAAGCAGATTAACAGCAGCAAGATTATAATAAATGATGAAATAATGGAATTCGAAAATCAAACTGTTTTCTTAGGAGTCACTTTAGACTCGAAATTACAATGGCATCCACATATAGCTACCCTAGCTGGGAAACTTAGCTCTGCAGCCTATGCCGTGAGGCGAATCAGCCATCTAATAAACAGTGAAACTGCCAGGCTGGTATACTTCAGTTACTTTCACAGTGTTATGTCGTATGGAATTCTGTTGTGGGGTAAAGCAGCTGATATTGGGACCATATTTGTGCTACAAAAACGAGCTGTACGTGGCATTTATAAAATGCGCGGTCGAGCATCCGTAAGAGGAAAATTTGAAGAGGCAAATATTCTTACCGTAGCATCTCAATACGTACTTGAAAACATTATGTATGTGCGGAAAAACATCCATAAATTCAAGCTCAACAGTGATATCCATAACTATAACACTAGAAATAAAGATAAGATTGCTGAGCCTGGCCACCGCCTCGGTAAGGTTCGTACGTCTTTTGCTGGGAACTGTACACTTTTTTATAACAAAGTCCCCGCTGATGTAGTGAATTTGCCACTAAATAAATTCAAGTCTTATGTTAAGCGCTATTTGTTGAGGAGAGAGTACTATACTTTAAAGGAATTCATTGAGGATAACGATGCCTTTAAGCCTGTAGCTTGATATAGTTAGTACAATACAAATTGAGAAATTATTAGGTACATTACTCTATGAAGCAGCTTTACTAGTGTCCAGTATTACCTGTTTTTCATTTTTATTTTATTTTGTTTTTATTTAGTATTTGGACACTTAGAGACGTTATACATCTCTAAGTCTTGCATTCGCAAATATTTATATGTATAGATATATATTTAATGATCCTGACGCTTAGAGACATGTACATCTCTATGTCACTTTTATATTGTAATTTAGTTCACGCATGTAAAATACGAGCACAGAATATTGTTTCTCACCAGACTAAACATGGCTAGTTTTTATTAATTAATAAAGCCCGCCAGCTTGAACATGTCATGCTCGCTTAAAAGGCTCTGCTTATGGTGGCGTCGTTGATCGGGTCGCCACTTTCCCGAAGAAAGGTTGAGGGAGGCGATGGCTGAGATATGCGTCATACTCGTGAACGGGTGCTGTTTGTGGAGACCGGTCTGTTTAGGCTAACTGGGGCAACACATTTACGTAACTTTTTATTAATCATATTTAATTTTAGTTTAATTGGCTTTAGACACAACATTCGGTGCTTGATTATCCATATTTTTTTATTCAAGACACTTGGAGACCTTATACATCTCTAAGTATAATTTAGAAATAGTATACTAGAATCTATACTAGAATATACTATATATGTATACTAGAATCACTTAAGTACTTTTTTTATATTATTTAAATTCAAAGTTTGTTTCTAACTGTTGATGATGGATTATTATAATTTGGAAATTTATGTAGAAGACACAGTTCAGGTAAGAAAGTATATCAAACTTGTATGTAATTTATTTTCAATAGTCAGATTTGGACTCATCTTTTTTCTTTGGTATTTTTCTTAAACTATAACCTATTGTTGGTTAATCTAACCTTGGTTTGATATGTTTTCTTATAGAACAACGCACTATATGTATTGTTTAGTTTTGATGTACTGTTGTTTTGAAAAAATAAGTCCCGCCGAGTTTCTTGCCGGACATAATTCTTCTCGGGTCAGAGGTGTAGGGTTAGAACCGGTGTAGTTTGATTTTTTTTCTCTCTCTTTTACTTTGACGTGTAAAAGTGCCCTTGTGGCCTACTTACTGAATAAATGTTTGAGTTTGAGTTTGAGTTTGAGTTTGACATGAACGCCTACTTTTTATAAGTGGGTGGATGAAAAGTTGAAAGATAAGCTGCTGCCGAATTCTGTAATTGTGATGGACAACGCGTCTTACCACAGCGTTCAAGTTGATAAGAAATCGACCATGACAAACCTCAAAAGTGAAATGCAGAACTGGCTGCGACGTCACAATGTTGAATTTCCGGAAAATATGAAAAAACATCAACTGCAAATTCTTATAAATGCCACTCAAAAAGAGCCCGTTTACAGAATCGATGACCTCTTAAAAGCTCATGGGCACACAGTCCTGCGTTTACCACCATACCATCCAGATCTGAACCCCATCGAGTTGGTATGGGCTGATGTTAAAAACAATATAGCGCAAAACCATATTCATTCTTCTCTAGATGAAAAGATAAACGCACTGAATTTATTATTTTCGGAGTTCACGGCAGAAAAATGGCAGAGGTGTGATGACCATGTCCAAAAAAATTAAAACGATTACTGAGATCGCGACAACCGTTTCGACAATATTATTGACCCCATAATAATAAATTTGCAGGATGACAATGATTCAAGTTCCGGTAGCGAAACGGAAGATGAAGATAAAAGAGAATCTATGTCAGAATAGTCACTGTATTCATTAACTAGAAGCTTATGATTTTTTGTTTTTCGAACTGATTCTGTTTTAACTCTCGAAACTATTTATTTTTCCGATAATTACACATTAATTTCACTTATATTGGTTTTTTTATTTGTGCTTACCTAATAATCGTATTGTACCATAATAAAAATTGGATATAATAAGTATGTACCTATACAGCGTCAAAATATTGTACTTCGGTATCTTCAGATCTATCCGACACGACGACACTCTTGTGTGTCCGTGATCTTTCCTGTCCGCACCCCGCCTCCCCGCGCATACCTCAGGAGCGGCACAGCGGTTGTGGTCAAGCTATAACCATGGAAGCGTATTGTTCTCTTTACCAGTCAAATTTAATGTTGGGTATTACTATAGACGTAACTTTTCGCACTGTATTTTTTAACCCATTCTTGTACCTAAGTAATCTCCGGTATCCCAGTTCCCCGCTCGCCCCACCCGCTCCGCGCGTGTCAGTTTCGTTCGCATTCTGAAATGGTGTAGACGTGCAGCATGGAAATAAACACAGAAACTTTAATTACGCTTGTCCAAGAGAGACCTGTTTTGTGGGATAAAACTGAGGACGATTATAAAGACAAACATTTGAAGTTAGCAGCATGGCGTGAAGTATGTTTAGTACTGAAACCAAACTTCGATGAACTGGAAGAAAAAGAAAGGAAACAATACGGTGAGTATTTTAATATTTTATTAATAATAGATGTGACATTGATGACTTATTAAGTAGAATCCAGCTAGGTGTAGATGCATGGGCAAATATTATGTTATGGCTGCTGCCTGCCACGGAACGGAACCAATATCCGAAACAAAATAATCAGCGAAAGCCGTCCGTATAGCGTTAGCATTTGGGCGACCTCGTCTTGACTCATTCGATTCGATTCGAGGATTCGAGGTACTTGACTCGGTTAAATTTGTAAAATTAACACCGTCTTTTTCCCTGACAAAGTTATGTAGTACTGCACAAGCTTTTATCACATGAACTGCTGTATCTACGTTTAGATCTATAGCTCGATGCAGTATTCTCCACTTATTAGCCAAAATTCCAAACGCACACTCGACGTACCTTCTTGCACGACTCAATCTATAGTTAAAAATCTTTTTATTAGTATCCAAGTGTGTACCTCCGTACGGACGCAGGAGAATAGATGTTAAAGCAAAGCCTTCATCGCCAACTAGTACAAATGGCAATTCCTCGTGCAAGTTTTCATGAAGCGGCCTAGGCTTTGGTAAATTTAAAGAACCATCATTAATCCTTCGCCAAAATGTACTATTCTTAAATACAGGGCGACTTTTAATTCGACCTATTCCTTGAAAGGGGTTATTCTTTAGCTCATTTACAATGTTTTTAGCCCAATCAACTAGGGGTCAAAAATTAATGGTTTTCGAGTTATACGAGTTTTAAGTTTTTTTTGTAAAAACGCCACCTAGCGACCTAAGAATGGCAATAAAAAAGAAATTACATGCGATAGGGTGATAATTTCTTATTTATCTTATAGCCAGTAAACGTAGCAATACTTAAGACAAAAAAAAACCGTTAAAAAATAATTCAAGTCTTTACGGATAAAAGGTTATAAATCAAAAGTTATGTTTTATTTTTTGTTTATTTAAAATCAAAGACGATCACTCAAAAAAAATTGTATGGTAGTTCATGTAAAAATTCCATAAATAAATTCCGTAACTCATAAGCTTTTCAAAAAGGTAAAAATGTAGGCATAATTTTATTTAACTATCAAAAATAATAACAATAACAGAACAGGTAGCGAGCGTACTGAGCGTATGACCCGCAATCGGTTTGTTTGTGCAACTTTCGTTCTTATCTTAATCCTTCGTTATCTTGAGAGGTTCAAGTTCAGTGCATGTTCTTGTTATGATGCTATTAATTAATGAGAGTAATAATAATAAAAGGAAGTATTCGGAAGTGTTCGTGATTTACCGAGGCTTCATTGTCGGTATTTATTTAGTAATCAAATCAGTAACTTCCAACTATCCTTCCGATTCGGACATTTCGTTGACAGTTTATTTATCAAATGGCGGCTTACCAATTTGAAGAATACGCAGATATCCTGTTTTGTTACGGATTCGCTGATGGTGACGCTGCTGCAGCACGGAGAGAATATGAACGACGATTCCCAAATCGCCGTTTACCTGATGTCAGCGTGTTTGGTACGACTTACCGTCGTATTCGAGAAACGGGATCTGTTCAACGACGGCAAGCAGATGCTGGAAGACCTGCAGTTCATAATCCTGAAGCAGAAGAACAAATACTGGACTTGTTCCGGGCCAACGCCACTACATCAACCAGATTTGTGGCTAACCAGCTTGGGATATCACAATGGAAAGTTTGGTTCACGCTCCACTCAGCAAGACTGTATCCATACCATTACACTCCGGTTCACGCCATCCAGGAGGGAGATCCTGCTAGGAGGATGGATTTCTGCAGATTTTTACTCAATGCTGACATTGAAGATCCAGAGTACCTGAAGAATATCTTGTGGACCGATGAGTCCAACTTCGACCGCGATGGTATCACAAACTACCACAACTTGCATTTTTGGGCCCCAAAAGGTGAAAATCCAAGAAAATCCAAGGAAGGAGCTCACCAGCAGAGATTTTCTTTAAACGTGTGGATGGGGATTGTGCACGATAAGTTGATCGGGCCATTTTTTCTGCCTGCACGTTTATCCGGTATCGCTTACGAACATTTTTTAAAGGAAGAACTGCCCTTACTGCTGGAGGATGTGCCGCTTGGAACAAGGATGGCCATGGTTTACCAACACGACGGCTGCCCAGCTCATTACTACCGGGACGTGCGACAGTGGTTGAACATTAACTATCCAGAGAAATTGATTGGGCGAGGGGGCCCGATTCCTTGGCCAGCACGTAGTCCAGATTTGACTCCATGTGACTTTTACATTTGGGGTCACATGAAGGCATTAGTGTACGACAGACCAATACGAAATGTCGAACACTTGAGAGAAAGAATTGTAGAGGCTGCTGAGACCATGAGAGAAAACATGTCGACGCGAATATCAGTCACTGAAGTACGCAAAAGGCTTTATGCTTGTATACGAAACGAGGGAAAACAGTTCGAACAAGACTTGTAATTTATTAAATTAATAATTGATTTGTAATTTTTGTTTTTTATTTTATGACTAATTTTGTACTTTTTATTGCTTTTATTATGGTCTTGCTGCTTTTATTATGATACTAAATTATCTGTCTGTTATTATTAAGATTACAAGTAGCTATTTAAAGTTAAAAGTAAAAACAGTTGTTTAATTTTTTCAATGTTTATTACTAACAACAAATCCATTTTTGGCCATAAAAACACACAAACAAACCAGAAAGTGGTTAGGTTTTCTTAATTATTATTACTTTCTTTAATTAATAACTTACGAACATGTCCGAAATGCTTACCAAAGGGAAGACTGTACTTGGACCTCTCAAGATAACGAAGGATTAAGATAAGAACGAAAGTTGCACAAACAAACCACTGAGCGTATGACCCGCAATCGGTTTGTTTGTACAATTTTCGTTCTTATCTTAATCCTTCGTTATCAAGAACTTATCAAGTTATCAAGATAACGAAGGATTAAGATAAGAACGAAAGTTGCACAAACAAACCGATTGCCGGTCATACGCTCAGTACGCTCGCTACCTGTTCTGTTATTGTTATTATTTTTGATAGTTAAATAAAATTATGCCTACATTTTTACCTTTTTGAAAAGCTTATGAGTTACGGAATTTATTTATGGAATTTTTACATGAACTACCATACAATTTTTTTTGAGTGATCGTCTTTGATTTTAAATAAACAAAAAATAAAACATACCTTTTGATTTATAACCTTTTATCCGTAAAGACTTGAATTATTTTTTAACGGTTTTTTTTGTCTTAAGGGTCATTCCATATGATTTCAACAAATTTGAATTAAAAAGTGTGCCGCATGATTTTCAATTTAAATAAAAAAAATTGAGGATATACTTCATGGTGGCAGAAGTGCTGAACTAGTACCAGTTTTTTTTTTTGTCTTTTATTTTCCAAGTTTTGCCCATTTCCAGTTCACAGTGGAGTCAAATTCCTGCTTGTACAAAATCAGACCTAATTTTTTTTCTATAAAAGGTAACGAAATAATTATTACTTCTTTTGATTAGGTAAGAAATGTGGATAATATACTGTATGACAAAATGTATCTGAATCAACTACAAAAAAAATGGTGACCACCCGAAATGTACACCTGATTAGTCAATTATTGCAATTTTAAATTGATTCTTGTGCCAACCCTGGTGCATATCAAATATTACTTTTTGCTGAAATATAAAGTACTTGCCATGGTTATCTTGTAAAAAAATATAATTATGTTAGAGCAACTACTTCTAAGAGAAAAATGTAAGTGAAAATTGAGAAATTCGAAAAATGCTCATGTTTGAGTCAAAAAAAATCCATGTGGAAGACAAAATAAAAATTTGATTTTAGTCAAAAAATATAGCTAATATCTTCGTTAATTAGACTTAGAAAAAAAAGTTTTGTTATTTTGCCTATTTTTTGAAATATGATTTTATGAACATGCTACTTTTTACAAATATCGATACAAAATGTTTTATGTTGTAAATTAATAAAAATGGGACGGTAATTGGTCATACGGATATTATTTACTCTTTTCATGTTTAAATAAATCTTTTGACATGGCAATAATTTCATTTGTAAATTTAATGAGGGTAGAAATTCGACAATGCACTGTTACCTGACAGGGATTGTGAATCACTTGCGAATGTTTCTTAATTTAGCTGTGTAGTGAATAACAGATGCCTCCTGACTTGTTAACAAGCTTTATTTGCATGTTACATGGCTAAAATATGAACATAAGTAAACGGTCCATTAATCCTTATCGAAGTTCTATAATAGGAGACAGTATTTATCTAGGAGATAATTAAGTGGTTCAAACTCTTTGTAGTAAGTACTTGTGTTATTAATAGTTGACTGTTCGTTATATATCACTGACAAGAAGAAGTATTCATTTCATTGACATATTTGACAATTCAATTATTTCGACAATGGAGCCTTGTTCAATTGGATTATTTGGAGGCGAAGATTGTCATCAAACGACTTTTTCGAGGTCATCATGGCTCAAAACAATAAATGAAATAAGTGAAACCGACAGAAGTCTTCTTATTAAACGTACAGGTTTTACAATTATAAACACCATATGTCAGTTCCACTACAAAAAGTACATAGATAAATTTTACCCGCGATTTGGCGTTAAATGTTGCGATCCATTGAAAATTCATAAAAAGACTATAACAAAAGCGTTACGGGAAATAAGCTTATCTTTCTGCCAAGCACATGAAGAAATTAACCTTATACCAGGCTTTGCTATGTGTACCCGATGTTTTGATTTGATAAGTAAGTCAACCGCCGCTAAAAATAATTGCATGTCTGTTGAGGAGACAATGCCTGATAGTCTTGATCAACAACCACAATTTGAACTGGAATGTAATGGAATCCAATTAGTAAATGAAGTATGTGGCATTTTAAAGGAACCTCCCGTTACTTCTTTAACCAAAATTCCACTATCACGAAGAAAAAGGAAAATTGATGAAAAACTACTGAAATAGCAAAGTCAGTACGTCGCAACTTAATGGATGCTTTTGGTGTTGACGAAACTGATCCCGAAAAGACAGAATAGATAGTAGAGGACGATGATTTTAAATTAGGATCAGAATACCTTAAGCTGATCGAAGAACTTAAGGCGAAATATTTAATTTCCACGAGTTTGGAGGAAAAATACCAAATTTTAACCTTATTACCAACGAATTGGAGTGTTGCTAAAATTCAATCTGAATTTAACTGTAGTCAGTATATCATTAGAAAGGCAAAAAAAATGCGTGAACTGCACGGAGTGCTGCCAAAACATGAAAATAAAACAAGTGGAAATAAAATGTCTGATGAAACTATAAAAGCTGTGACGGACTTTTATGAGGATGATGATGTTAGCAGAATAATGCCAGGTCAAAAAGATTGTTTAACTATCCGAGATAAAGAAGGAAATAAATCCAAACAGCAAAAACGTTTGGTTTTATTGAACTTAAAAGAAATTTTCATAAAATTCAAGGAATGCCATCCAGGAGTAAAGATTGGTTTTTCATCCTTTTGTTCACTACGGCCTAAAAACTGCATACTAGCAGGTGCTACCGGGACACACTCAGTGTGCGTTTGTCTAATGCATCAGAACATAAAATTAATGTTATCGGCTATTAAGACGAAATTAACTTACCAAGACTTATTAAAATGTATTGTGTGCGATATATATAACGAAAATTGCATGCTTTCAAAATGTAAAGATTGTCCAGGGGTTGAAAACGTGGATTCTAAAATAAGTGAAGATATTGAGCTTCTATCTTCCATAACATACTCACAATGGTCATCGACTGATCGATGCCATTTACTTACAGTTATTAAAACAGTAGAAGAATTTGATGAAGATTTAAAGAACCAATTATTAAAAATGAAACATCATCATTATATAACAAAGAAGCAATCTGGATATTTAAAGAATTTAAAAAAAAACTTGCAAAATGACACTGAGTGCATTGGTTTAGGAGATTTCTCGGAAAATTTCACTTTTTTGGTACAAGACGAAGTGCAATCATTTCACTGGACAAATGATCAAGCCACGCTGCATCCATTCGTTATTTACATTAAAAAAGATAACGTTATCCAGTGTAGAACATTTTGTATTATCAGCGATTGTTTAACTCACAACACCGTATCATTTTTCGCTTTCCAAAAGATTTTGCTTGAATGCCTAAAACAAGAATATGACAAATTAGAAATGATACATTATTTTAGTGATGGTGCAGCTGCACAATATAAGAACAAGAAGAATTTTGTAAACTTGTGTCATCATTACGATGATTTCGGACTAAAAGCAGGGTGGAACTTTTTTGCCACCTCTCACGGCAAATCCCCGTGTGATGGTGCTGGAGGCACGATTAAGCGGTTGGTTAGAAAAGCTAGCCTGCAACGCATCACAGGTAGTGATAACATTTTATCACCTGAAGCTATGTACGAGTTTTGTGTCACTAAAATTCATGGGATCAAGTTCTTTTTCGTCTCAAAATCAGATGTCGAAGTAGCTGAGGTATATCTATCAGAGCGATTTAAAAATACAAGGACCATAAAAAATACACGTTCTTATCATAGCTTCGTTCCCATTTCTCAAAATGAATTAAAAGTGCGACGTTATTCAACTTCAGAAAATTTTGAAGTAGTAAGGGTTTGCAAATAATGTTTTTTTGTATAAATATGCATATAAAGTAAATTTCAATCACCTGGATTTTATTTAATATTTTTCCATTGAATTCATACATATTTAGAAGTTTAAGGTCGTAATGTATTTTAATCTGCTTAAATACAACAAGAGCGAAAATGTATGAGATAAGCATGTTAAAAAAAAAATATTTTAAAAAATAGGCAAAATAACAAAACTTTTTTTTCTAAATCTAATTAACGAAGATATCAGCTATATTTTTTGACTAAAATCAAATTTTTATTTTGTCTTCCACATGGATTTTTTTTGACTCAAACATGAGCATTTTTCGAATTTCTCAATTTTCACTCACATTTTTCTATTAGAAGTAGTTGCTCTAACATAATTATATTTTTTTTACAAGATGAACATGGCAAGTACTTTATATTTCAGCAAAAAGTAATATTTGATATGCACCAGGGTTGGCACAAGAATCAATTTAAAATTGCAATAATTGACTAATCAGGTGTACATTTCGGGTGGTCACCATTTTTTTTTAGTTGATTCAGATACATTTTGTCATACAGTATATTATCCACATTTCTTACCTAATCAAACGAAGTAATAATTATTTCGTTACCTTTTATAGAAAAAAAATTAGGTCTGATTTTGTACAAGCAGGAATTTGACTCCACTGTGAACTGGAAATGGACAAAACTTGGAAAATAAAAGATAAAAAAAAAAACTGGTAGTAGTTCAGTACTTCTGCCACCATGAAGTATATCCTCAATTTTTTTTATTCAAATTAAAAATCATGCGGCACACGCGATTTGTTGAAATCCCATGGAATGACTCTTAAGTATTGCTACGTTTACTGGCTATAAGATAAATAAGAAATTATCACCCTATCGCATGTAATTTCTTTTTTATTGCCATTCTTAGGTCGCTAGGTGGCGTTTTTACAAAAAAATCTTAAAACTCGTATAACTCGAAAACCATTAATTTTTGACCCCTAGTTGATTGGGCTAAAAACATTGTAAATGAGCTAAAGAATAACCCCTTTCAAGGAATAGGTCGAATTAAAAGTCACCCTGTATAGTAGAGTCGTTTTCCTTTCCATATGAACCGACACTAATAAAAAGAAATCGGTATTCTGAATCGACAACTGCCATTAACACAAACGAATAATATTCCTTGTAATTAAAGAACATAGAACCACTCTTGGCTGGTTTCAAGATTCTTACATGTTTCCCATCCGCAGCTCCAATACAGTGAGGAAAGTTAGCTTTTGTTTCGAATCCTTTAACTATATCCTCCCATTCTCCCTCAGTATCAGGCAGCTTGAGAAATTCTGTCTTTAATTTTTCCCAAATAATGTAGCTCATTTCTTTTATTATTTTACTTATTGTCGAAACACCTACTCTATGTGCGTAATGTATTTCTCTAAATGAACACCCTGAAGCAAAATATCTGAAAACAAATATAATATGATTATATTTTTTATAATTTCCAGGAAAATTGGTCTCAACTAAATGGAATAATATACGTGATTCGTGGCTTAAGACAATGAAGAAGCAAAAAGATGAGTCAACATCTGGATCTTCGGCAAAAAAGACACGTAATTATTTGTATCACGATCAATTGATGTTTTTGAAAAAAGTTACCGATCCCAGACCCCCCGATGAGTCCGTGCCAAAGAGAGCAAGAATCGAGCCTGAGGTAGGCACGGAGACTTTGCCTACGGAGAACACACAATTTCGTTTACCTTCATCTAAAGATAAAAGAAAAAGTGATAAAGGCATCAATGACAAAATGATAAAGTTTTTGGATTCTAGAACGAACCCAGAAACAGATAACCATCATCTGTCTTTTTTTAAAGGTATTATACCATCGCTAAACACATTAAATGTTGATGAGACCTTGGAATTTCAAGCAGGCGTCCTGGCACTCATACAAAATATTAAAAAGAATCATGACAGACAAAATCACGGACATCGGCTTTCTTCAATGCAAGGGCATAATCAACATAACTCAGGATATTACACATATCATAATAGCCTCCATCAACAAGCAACACCTGCGCAGACTCGAAATGTCTATGAATATGGATACTCCACACAATATAATAGCAGTGATCAGCACGCAACACCTAGTACATCATCTCAGTCATACAACGCGATTCCAGCCTCGCCAGCCTCGCCAGCAGCGTCTTCCGTAAATTCTCAGGATTCTGATTACTTAGATTTTACTCATATTTAAATTAAAGTAAACTTTAGTAAGACTTATAATTATGTACCACATTGTTTTATTTAATTTTCCTTCATGAACATTAGCAGACGAGTCATTCCATATAAAAACGGTGGAACAATGAACAATGTTCAATTTTTTTTATCCATATCTTGCCCCATGCAGCACTCATTTTAATTCAAATTGGTCGTTTTCTTATGGAATGACTCAAATGCACACTTTCATACGAAGACTACAGTCTGAAAATAACGACTAGTTCATAAATCTTACCTTAGGCATATGGCCAATCTTTATTCTAGGCAAATACATTCTCTGAAACTTGTATCTCTTGCGTCCATTGAAAGTCTTCTCAACAAATCGTTGAAAGATGATTGCGTCATTCGAAAATAATTGAAGAACTTTGACTCGTCACTTCTCAGTTGGCCCATTAATGTTTCAAAAGTTCTTAGTGTAAATCGTTCCCGTAACATAGGATGTACCCAGTGTCTCCTTTTTATTTTTTGCCTTTTAATATACCACCACAACACCACAATTTCGTCGTCCATCGTGCACGGTCTGATTTTGACTGAGGCAAGCACCCAAGTCTCCGGTTCTCCTGCCGGATCAAGGGGTAATGTGAACACCCAGTTCCGGTTGGCGGTTGCCGGCAAATCCACCGGTCCGGCATAGTGGGAACGAAGCCTTAGTCAGAATAGTCATTGTATTCATTAACTAGAAGCTTATGATTTTTTTGTTGTTCGAGCTGATTCTGTTTTAACTCTCGAAACTATTTATTTTTCCGATAATTACACATTAATTTCACTTATATTGTGTTTTTTATTTGTGCTTACCTAAAAATCGTATTGTACCATAATAAAAATTGCATATAAAATAAGCATGTACCTATACAGCGTCAAAATATTGTACTTCGGTATCTTCAGATCTATCCGACACGACGACAGACTCTTGTGTGTCCGTGATCTTTCCTGCCCGCACCCCGCCTCCCCGCGCATACCTCAGGAGCGGCACAGCGGTTGTGGTCAAGCTATAAACAAATTGTGGATCGTGATTTGAACGAAATAATTTACCGTATTGATAGACCTGTACACGGACCATAAGGTCAAAGAAGAAATTGTACAGCGAATTTCGTCATAAATCATTCAACGAGTCTCTTGATGTTCTAAATGTCTGATTTGTCTCCTCGGTTGACAACGACGTAGAGAGATCGAGATAAAGAACAAGATAGTGTGCATACGGTTTCCTTAAATACCAATAGCTTTGTTGACTAGTGTACATTTCATGGATTTACTCACGATTATTTTGTTACTTCGTGCGATATGTCACACGAAAGTTTAAATACAAAACATCAAAACTACATCATTTTTACGTCGTTCGCATGAATTTTTCGAGCCCTGCCCATGATCTTGAATAGACGCATCGCAAAGGTATATTGCGTTGAGAACCAAATATAGTTAAAATTGTTCTGCGGTCCACCGCCGATGGTATCTACACCACCTGTGGAAATATCGCGACGAACGCTATCCTGATTTTAAAAATAGACGATTTAACTATTCTGTCAGTCGACCTGTACACTGACCACGTGGTGAAGGAATAGGTGGTGCTGTGACGGATGTCATTAGATTTTTTGGTAAGTGGCTTGGTCTCTAAGCCCAGCATGTATAGTGTGAGTATAGCCAAAACCATGACGTAGTAAGAACATCTAATAAAACCCGATATGGAGTTAATAAAATTTATTTAATGAGATAATTAATCTTCTATCTGTAATTGCCATATCATACTCGTACAGCAATGTCGTATCAAAGGGTGACGCACTCTTGGCTGGTAAAAAAACCCACAACAAAGTAATTATAATTAAACAAGCTTCGCGGTATTCATTTATCCCCTCGTAATCCCTTCTTTTCATGGGGACCTTGCCAGTCGGGCTGGGTTAGGCGGCTTACACACTGTTGCGGTTTCCGCATGCGGCGCCGCTGCGCGAGTGAGATAGCGCTCTGCGTGTGTATACCGCTGTCACGCTTGCACACCGTCGCCGCGTCCAGTTGCGGCGCCAGAGTGATAATCGCCTTAGTGCTGCGGAACTGTCTAACGGACAACCAAACACTGAATACCTGATCTAAAGAAACAACAATAAGTCATGGAAGCCAATGCTCGAAGATCGAACAAAAATCGTGCTTTGCCCAAAAATCATCAATCTACTTGATGTTTTACATTTTTCTTTTACATCTCGCCGATATGGGGTCTAGTTGCGGTACTATTGGCTAAATCATCAGCTAGGTAATTGAGTTTTTTTTAATGTATTGGTTTTTCCTTATGAAAGAGCGTATAGCCGGACCACATTAACTTTTCCGGATTATATGGTTTGTTTTTCCAAATTGCTCAGATAATTTATTGATTTTCTGCTATTAATACGATAAACATGGGAAAACCATACAAAAGTGGCCACCGGGAATTATTATTCCGGATGAGATGTAATTTCTAACTTTTTAAAGATCACCAGGAGGTCTTGCTGAAAAGCGGCAATATTTACAATGCATACTTGGCAGGTAAGTGAAATAAAGAATCTTAATACTTGCGTAATATTAATAAAATACTCGTACTGTTATTAAAGAATATTTGTATTTTAACTAACTCGTCTTGGTACTGTTTTGTTATATTTGCCGAGGATCACTGTCGTTCAATTGTCCGTCGGATTCGCCAGTTCGAGAACGAAGGAGCGATTAGAGGGCGACCGCCCAAATCTAAGATCAATGAACCCGGCTTGGAGGAAAAAGACGTTTAATATTTACACTGTAGAAAATGTGAAGTTAATATAGGGTGTACTAGAAACAGTACAGTGATTTAATAACTCTTTGAATTTAGGCAAATCTAATGTAACAAATTTTTTTGTCATTTTTCTCAATTAAAGCCATATCCTTTAAAAGATATTCGTGTGTATTAATTTGGGCTTTTTTTGAACCACTTTTTCGCCCAGCGACGTCTTCTTTTACGTTTAGCTATTAGTAGCAACACGACAGCTGGCACCAAATCTTGGTCTAACGACTTGCTCACTACAGGGAAACACTCTTTTAAGCCTTCTCGCAAGATATCAAAACACCTCATCAAGATCGAAATGTACGATATGAACAAGATAAGAAACGTTGCACCTCTGGACCATTGGAAACATTGTGATTATCCTGTGAAATATTACTCTAACGAAGGTGATACACATGAACAAATACACTATAGACATGGTTCTCTAGTAAAAAAAAATTGCATTTTTTGGCCATGTCACATACACGCTGAAATTTTTATCGTTTTGTTCCCGAAGCGTAGTGGTTAGGTATCGATTACACAGCCAAATAAAATTGTCAAAAAAAATCTAGCTCTTAGTTTCAAAATTGCTAAATAAATAAAAAATAATACAGAACTCGGAGCCGTGAGAATAAATAGTAACACAGAAAAGCCGCGCGAGCGCATCAATGAAATCTACCACGTTTGAAAAATGCCGCCTCAAACCGTCGCCGCCGCCGCGATTTCATTCGTGCTGATTTTCTAAGGAGATATCCTTCCCGCACCCCGCACGTCCCGCCGTCGCCAGCGCAGTTCACCCCTTCACGGCCCCGTCGCCCACGAAACACCAGTCGCGATGCAATTAAACTCGGATTTCTAATTAAATTCCAATGATTCTACTACTGTGTTGCCATTAAAATGACACGTCCCATAAATAGTACGAACAAAAGAATGCACGCATGAGTCGCATGTAGATAATAAAATACCAATTAAAAATACGATATTTTTACTCTAAGTTTACATAATCATGCTTGTAACGGTCCTTATAATTTAAATTTCATTAAAAGAATTTTGAGGTAGAAATGTTCGTATTGTAATGGCAATTATTCAGGTGTAACCAACCTTTTTAGTATTCCTTTTAAAACAATAACGTATTGTGTATATTAGTTTACCTTAAAATGAGAATGTGAAAACGACAAATGTAGGGCAGTGTCAATACGTCCTTATGGGCACCATAGTGGTTTATGGCGGCCATGACACTTGTCAAACGTCAGCTTGTGAGTCATGTCAGTTCAGAGTGTCACTTCATTCGGCATTCGGCATCTGACGTCTGTCTTGAGCGCTCGAATGTTTTCCTACCTCTCCGTGGTGTTTTCAATTGTTGAGTTTTTGTTTTTTGTTAAGTTTGTGTTGTTTTCTTTTGTTGGAACTGTGTTAAGTTTGTATCGTGAACGCGAGTTTTGCTTTCACGTAAACAAAATGGAACCTGTGCCAGGTCCGTCTCACATGAAGGAGAATGTCTCTCTTTCACCACCAAAGAAACGACCCAAGACTCATATGAGTGTTTCAGAAAAATGTATGGTGATAAATTGCTACAAACATACATGCAATACGTGGCCTGAGGACAAGTATGGATCACTTATGGAATATTCCAAGCAAGTGGCCGAAATATTGGGCATATCCGAGAGAACAGTGAGAAACATTGTCAAAGAACATAACACAAACAAAGAATTTACTCCGCCCAAGAAACCCGGCCCTAAATTGACAGTTTTAGAAAAGTTGGATGAGTTTACCTTTGCTGCAATTAGACGAACAGTTCATCAGTTTTTCCATCGCAACGAGCCACCTACAGTCTAGAAGGTATTTTTTTAACATAATTATGTTCTTGAAAATTGATTGCTCTTATGTGTACTTCTTTAAAGCATGTTCAAAAAGAAAATAAGTGTATACTACATTTTGCAAATAAATACTGATTACCGGGTCACAAATACAAAAACAAAAAGATCATTAAACTCATAGCATGATCGGTAATAAAAAGATAATAATTTAATATATTTATTGTATATTTTGTCTTCAGGTGATGCAAGCTGTCAATGATGACCCGGACCTACCGGACTTGTCTGCATCTTCCATTCGACTGGTGCTCAAGCATCTTCAATTTAAATATGCAAGTCGCAAACGCCAAAGCTGTCTTATTGACAGAGCAGACATAATATTGTGGAGGAAACACTATTTGTTGAAAATAAAACAGTACCGCAGAGAGGGAATGCCAATATATTACCAAGATGAAACGTGGGTAAATGAAGGTAGTGTTTATATTTTCATATTTATTTATTATATTGAATCATAGTAAGACCAGGGATAGTAATTACTCAGTTTATATTTTGTTAGTTCACTTGTTTGTAACTGTTAGTATTACAGCATGGTTTGACTCTGTAGAGCTCTAGGTCATTTATGTTAGTCAGAAATTCCTGTTGGTAATACACATGCTCAGAGACTAAAAAAAATATGGACTGGCTTTTTAGTACTTTGTTTTATAAGCAGAAGGGCGGGGCAATCTCAACTGCAGGAAATAAAATAAAAAAATTAAACGCGTGCAGCGTGGGACTTATTTTATCATTAATACAATGTTAGGAATTATTTAGGATACCTGATTATAGTTTTTAACTTTTTATTATTTCTGTTACAGGTCATACAGTGAACAAAGTCTGGCAGGATACAAAAGTTTTGTCATCACGACAAGCTTTTTTAGATGGCCTAACTACAGGGTTGAAGGCTCCATCAGGCAAAGGAAGGCGGCTCATTATTAGCCACATTGGCAGTGACGAAGGGTTTTTGGAAGATGGACTCTTGTTATTTGAATCAAAAAAGAATACTGACGATTATCATAAAGAGATGAATTCTCAACATTTTGAAGAGTGGCTGACAGGTATACTGCCAAGGCTTAAACCAAACTCAGTTCTGGTTTTAGACAATGCTCCATACCATTCCAGAAAGTTGGAAACTGGCCCTACAAAGAGATGGAATAAGGGCCAAATTATTGAGTGGCTGCAACAGCATAACATTGCTTGTGACATGTCCATGGTTAGAGCACAATTATGGAACATGGTGGAAAAGGAGAAACCCAAAAGTGAGAAAAAAGCAGTAGATGTATTAGCGGCTGCTCACAATGTCACCATTTTAAGACTGCCCCCTTACCACTGCGAATTGAACCCAATAGAGTTAGTGTGGGCACAGGTGAAGGGGCATGTCGCAAGTAATAATAAAACTTTTAAGATGGCAGATGTCAAGTCACTCTTTTATGAAGGTTTAAACCTAGTTACACCGGAACGCTGGAGATCCTGCATCGAGCATGTTATTAAGGTGGAAGATAATATGTGTCAATTAGATTATTTAATAGATGATGTTGTGGAGCCCTTTATTATTAATACAGATGAAGATGAATTGAGTGACTCAGAAATAGAAGAATAAAACTTTATTAAAAGTATCTTGTTGTTTTTATTACTTATTGGAAATATTAAGTCAAATTTCTGCCATACCATTACTATTGATAGTCTCTTTAGCTTAGTCGGTTGTGACCCTGCCTGCGACGCAGAAAGTCCTGCCCTGGGTTCAAATCCCGGTACGGGTATTTATGTGTGTTGTATCACAAATACTCGTTCCTAAGTCATGCTTTTGTTGTTATATTACAGTACAGTACCCGTAGCTTACCTACTTTCTTCATAAGCACAAATTAGTCAATTTTTTGACGTAACTTATGTATTTCGATCTAAAAACATTAGGGGAGACCTAGGAGGGTTGACACAAATTTTACAAATATACGCATAACTTTTTGGTTATACAAGCTAGAAGTATAGAATTGTGATTTTTAGATAGCAAATTTCATAATCTAATTATGAATATCAATTTGAATACTAATAAGTCATTAGAACATTGCAAAAACATCCTTTTTCTAGAACAAGTCAGGTTGTTTCAACCTTCCTAATACCGAGTTAAGTTGAAACAGGTACCTGGGTAAGTTAACACATAAACATGTATTCAGGTTTAACGATAAGTATAAAGACAATTTTGCTTATAATCATATTTATTTTATTGGACAAACTTATCCAAAACAGCTACGAGATCGCATCTTAAAAAGAAAGTAACAAAAATATGTTTTATCTTATAAAAATAATAAGGCACATTAATTGTACATCTGTGAGCACACATTTGGTTTTTTTACCTACTTTATAATCAGTCAGCTCCTAAATACTTAAATAAGTTTGAGTATTTAAACACACTAAAGTTATCTATAATCATATTAACGATAATACCATAAATGAGATCAATTAAAAATCAAATCCTAAGTTTTCTTCTTTTAGGAATAACAAAAAATATTTCAAGAGTTTTAACAAAAACAAACCAACTTAACTTCTTATGGTAATTGGTAGTTTTACCACCACGAAACACAAAAATGTTACATAATAAAAAATACTTATCAAATAGATTTAGGTACTTAATCAGACCAACAATTTTGGCACGTGTAGTCCAGTTCACCATTTGTGCATTCTGCATGTGCCCAGCCCTTGCAGTCTAAGCACTGAACCCATTCTTCGTTTGGTCTACTATTTTTATATGGCTCTAAGCAACACAGACATAAACAATCATTATCATTTTCATTCTCACTATTGGATTTTTCTGAATCTTTCCTCTTTCTGTTCTTACCAGTCTTTTTGTTTTGTTTGGTAGGTTTCTTTTTCTTAAGTGTTTTTGTTTGCTTTGAATCATCTAAAACTCGTTTCTTTACGCTTTTCAGTTTTCTGTTGGCTTCTATTGCTTCAAGTGCTTGTTTTTCTGGCGTGTCTGTCAAAACAGCTGACTTAACCTTTCGTCTGTTCTGCGTGCATTTTCTTGGTAGAGCCTTGGGTAATGGCCTTATAATCTCTGGAGAAAATATTTTTACTGGAGTCTTATCCGTGACAGTTGCATTTGAAGTAGAAGGATTAGCATCCACGCCGGAAAGGGATATAGGAGGATCATCACGTTCACGATTTAGGTGAGAATCATCTCCGTTTTGCAAAGATGTTGACATATCTGCAATTGCATTTGTTTGGCGAAGATTGGGTGGAGTTAAAGGTAAATCATTTGCTGATGCGGGCACAACTAAGGTCATATCAGAAACAGCATTTGCTGACGCACTTGTGCTTGCTGTAGATTCTGAGAGTGTTGGTTGGGTTTCTTCTCTTGTGGCAGTGGCTGGAGGTTCGTTTAATGGACGGTCGGTTACCTGACTTGGTAGATAATCTTGTGGTGTAAAAATGTCTGGATTCAGAGGCGAAATACCACATGCGGCAAAACCAGATGTTATGTTTTTGCCTGTTACTGCAATTTCCATAGCCGTTTTTACCATCCCAGGGACGTCGTAAATGGTCATTGTTTTCGCTGGATTAGAACGCATCCAGCTGTCGGCAGCGGTATTTATTGCTTTCTTTAAAGGGCCAAACACAGCGCGATCTAATGGTTGCAGCTTATGCGTGCAGTGTGGTGGAAACGTTAATAGTATAATGCCGTTATCCTTGTAAAATTGTATGTTCTTCACAGCTACATGTGAGCTGTGATTGTCGAGTATCAACAAGACTTTATGATGAAGTGACGATCGGACATGGCTGTGAAAATGTTGCAAAAACATATGGAAATCGTCTTCCTGCATCCAGCCCGAAGCATTGCCGGAACCAACACTACCAACTGGTGCATCCCGGATAAAGTGGTCATGGAATCGTTTTCTGGGGAATATGAACATTGGTGGAAGATGGTTTCCAATAGCATTTACAGATACGGCAACAGTAACCAGCGTCCCTCTCTCCGCAGATGTCATAGCACTTACTTGTTTGTCGCCTTTGCGAGCAATTACTCTATTGGGCTTTTGGACTGTTGTAACTCCAGTTTCGTCCATGTTCCAAATATCGCTGGCATGAAATTTATACTTATCTAAAAGCGTGCTAAAATTGTCAAAAAACAGTTTCACATTGGCTTCGTTAAAGCTTGTGGCCCTAGCTAGGCTGGTCGCTTGAGGCGTTCTTAATGATAGCGAGGGGTTTCGCTGCATAAACTGCCGCAACCAAACTTCTCCTGCCATCTTATTAGTTTCCCAAGAAGCGGGACATTTTTTATTATAGTTTTGAGCAAGTTGATAAGCTAGTTGCCTTGCATCTTTAGCACTCATTCCATAATTAGCTGCTGCACAATTTACAAAATAGTCGGCCAGTACTTTTTCCTCCTCAGGAGTAAATATATAGTTGTGCACATACCCCATTGTAACGTCATTCTTGCCATCACCACCTTGCTTTTTTATTTTATTAATGTACCGATACAACGATGAATAGTTTAAATCATAAGATTTCGCCGCATCCCGAAGACTTTTGCCTCTTAAAGTCACTTCCTCGGCAGCCAATGCATATATTTCGACGCTCGCGTCGCCTCTATTTGTCTTGCGTATGTACTTATTCGGCATTCTGAAAAAAAAAACAAATAAATATTTAGTCTAAAAATTAGCATCGAGGAGAGTTGCAACAAACGAGGTAAGTTGAAACAAGTTGTTTCAACTTACCTTCCCATCAAAATTAACGACTTTTTTCATATCTCGGCGATTATTACCTACAAGGGGTCCTTGGCTTAAAAATGAAACGAAACAAATTAAAATGTTGTTAAATACACGTTACAAATGATGTATGCAAGAGCCATAATTCGTAACATAACATGTAAATAAACGGCATTGAAAAAATCGTAAAAAACTTACTTCTTGCACAATTTTTGACACCGACGCTATAACTCCACAACCGTTCGCCGGGCGGCCGCGGCGTGTACTGACAAGTCGGCGGGGGGAACCTTAGGGATAGAATTGCGACCTTGACAGATTTCTAACGCACGTAGTTGCTGATATTTTGACGTTGTGTCAACTTACCTCTGTGTTAACTCTCCTAGGTCTCCCCTATCTCATTATGGTCATTATATACTTCATCTACTTACAATAAATAATCATATCTTTTATTATTACAAAAAGGTTGGTGACATCTGGTACGTCAAACTGAAGTTGTCAAATGTCACTGTGACAGTGACGTTCATGGTAGATTCATTGGAATTTAATTAGAAATCCGAGTATAGTCACCAATTAGTCACCGGACGGAAGTGAGTGCAAGTGCATGTAATCTGTGTGTAAAAAAATGGATCGTAATTATGAGTATTCCAACGTGGAATACGTTGCCATGCTGGATGCCTACGTACGTTCTGGTTTCAACATGAACCAAGCCCGGATACTGTATGCGCAGCCTGAAAATTTGAACCATTTACGTGCGCAGGGGATTGCCGAACCACAAATTCCGGCCCCTAATACGTTTTTGGCTGTCAGGCAGCGGCTCCTGAACCATGGCCAACTCCGTACTCCTGCACACGCGCAGGCACGCGGTCGACCACACTACGCGGCGGAGCTCGAGGAAGACATAATTGAATACTTCGAGCGGCACCCTATGAGAAGCACACGTATGGCCGCTCGGAGATTTGCTGTCACTGTCAGTCAGTATTATGTCTGGAAGATATTAAACTCCGAAGGGCTGCACCCGTTTCACTTTCGCAAAGTGCATGCTTTGTACGAGAACGACGGGCCTGCTAGGATAGCGTTTTGTCAGTGGATTTTAGAGCATCAAAACGTAAACGTATTGTGGACGGACGAATCTACGTTTACACGTGTGGGGCTCTACAATCAACACAATGAACACTTTTGGGCGTTTAATAATCCGCACTGCATTCGTGAATCGTGCCATCAAGTGAGATTCAGTGTTAACGTATGGGCTGGGATAATTAACGATTCAATCATCGGACCCTATTTCATTGAAGGTAATTTGAATGGCCTCAATTATTTGGAAATACTGAGGGAGGTGATTCCAAATCTAATGGAGGATGTGCCCATCGCTTATTTACGCGATATTTTTTATCAGCACGATGGATGCCCGGCCCATTATCGGCTGGAAGTGCGGAGGCACCTGGACGAAGAGTTTGGAGACCATTGGATTGGGCGCGGCGGACCAGTGGCCTGGCCTCCACGTAGTCCGGATTTAACGCCAATGGATTTTTTTTTGTGGTCGCAAGTGAAAAGACTGGTTTTTACCGAGGAAGCTCAAACTCGCGATGAACTGAGACAAAAAATAATTCGTGCTTTCGAGACTGTGAAACGTGACAGAGACACTTTACGTAAGCTTAAAGACAATTTAGTAAGACGTGCACACATTTGCATTCAGCGTAATGGACAACATTTTGAACAATTATTGCGTTACCGTGAAGTGTAAGTGATTTGTGTACCTACATAGCTCAAAACTAAGGGTACTCACCGACCGAATCCAAGAAGGTACTTGATTATTTAAATTATTGTAAATACGCGTTGATTTCAATCTTTTAAATACGCCATAATACCTTATACCTACCTAGCCGATTATTGTGTTATTTTTTTAAACGTTAAAATACCGATACAACAGGGTAAGTAGGTTAGGTTATGATGGTCCTAAGCCCATAAAAGTATGAAGGAAAGATTGAAAGCAAGTCTGACAGTAACCCTTAATCTTTTTACGTACATACCACTAAACATTCGTAGGTAAGTACGGCGGCGCCACGATTAGGTACATAGCCGGTTCCTAGCGCGGGCGGCAACGCGGTGGTTATGACTTTTTCGACGTGACGTCAGCGGTGTTACTACGTGTTTTACTCATTTCGTGAAACTGATTTTTCACTTGATTTTTTTTTTCATTTGAAGAGCTAGATTTTTTTTGACAATTTTATATGACTGTATAATCGATACCTAACCTCTACGCTTCGGGAACAAAACGATAAAAATTTCAGCGTGTATAGTACGTTCCTTCCGAAACACTAAACTTTAAGGCTTCTCGCAAGAAATCAAAACACAAATGACGGCAGCGGCAGACGCATCAAAGTTATTGCGCAATTTTATTGCGTGATAATACGAGGGCGGAGTGATAAGTCCGGTAAAATCATTAGTTAAGGTAATATGTTCACAATTTCAATGATGCCCACTTGTAGTCGAACCTTTTTGAGGCTGAATTGTATATTTTCAGCCAGTTCGCATCATTACTTTTTTTTTGACAGCGAAGAAAAAAAACAATTGCTTTGATGTTTGCAAACATGGAGAAAGTTTCGCGTTCTGATCAAACATTATTTTCTTCGAAAAAAATCTATTACGGAAACAAAAAAAAGCCTAGAAAAATATTACGGGGACTCTGCTCCGTCGATTAAAATGATTCACAAGTGGTTTACTGAGTTTCGTTGTGGTCGTACAAGCACTAATGATGCCGACCGACCCGGACGGCCAGTTGAGGTCACTACACCAGAGATGATAAGGAAAATCCATGATATCGTATTGGATGACCGAAGAGTAAAAGTCAGAGAGATAGCTGATATTGTAAGCATTTCAGACGAAAGGGTTCGTAATATCCTACACACTCATTTGGACATGAAGAAGCTATCCGCCCGTTGGGTGCCGCGATTGCTTACAGAGGATCAAAAGCGTACTAGAGTGGCCATTTCAGAAGAAGGTTTGGCGAAGTTTAGGCGTAATAAAAAGGATTTCATCCGTCGTTTCATAACTGTAGACGAAACTTGGATCCATCATCTTACACCAGAAACCAAGGAGCAGTCAAAACAATGGATTGCTTCTGGTGCACCTGCACCGAAGAAGGCCAAAGCAGTTTTATCGGCAAATAAAGTTATGGCTACCGTCTTCTGGGATGCTCGTGGTGTAATATACATTGATTACCTTCAAAAAGGCAAAACAATCAACGGCGAATATTATGCCAATTTACTGCAACGATTTCATCAAGTTTTAATGGAAAAAAGGCCCCACTTGGCGAAGAAGAAAATTCTTTTTCACCAAGACAACGCACGGGTGCACACTTGTGCAGTTGCCATGGCTAAAATCCACGAATTGCATTACGAATTGGTCGCCCATCCGCCTTATTCGCCAGATTTAGCCCCCTGCGATTATTTCCTTTTTCCTAACTTGAAGAAATGGCTTGGAGGAAAAAGGTTTAGGTCGAATGAGGAAGTGATAGAAGAAACCAATGCTTATTTTGAAGGGTTGGAGCAATCGTATTATGCGGAGGGAATAGAGAAGCTAGAAAAACGTTGGAATAAGTGCTGTGACTTAGAAGGAGACTATGTCGAAAAATAAATATTAACTTTGCCTATAACATAACAAATAGTTTAATTTTTACCAGACTTATCACTCCGCCCTCGTATTGATCGTTTAATCGCAAGGGGTAGTTCAATTTACAAAGTTATTGTAGGTCTAGGGGCGGCCAAAGAAGAAGACAAAAGTCTTCAAGAAATCTTCAACGGTCTCCAAAAACACGGAAGACAGTGTCTTGTATCTCGCTTCAGGTCAGGACGATGAGGTATATGCGTGGCACCTCATCAAGATCGAAATGTACGATATGAACAAGATGAGAAACGTTGCACCTCTGGACCATTGGAAACATTGTGATTACCGTGTGAAATATTACTCCAACGAAGGTGATACACATGAGTGCGCGTGATGTTATATTTAATATGACAAAGGAACTAGCAGCTAAATCAAAATATGTCAAATATTGAATAGAGACTGATAAGAGTGTCAATAAATTGTTTAATCAGTTCTTTATTTATAACTAGAATAAGTTGCTTTAGTACTTTATTACTTCACTTATAAAAATGTTTACTGTCTTTCTTGTTTTATTGTCTTTTAATGTTATTTCTCCTTTATTGAGCATGTTTTGTATTTGATGTAGTTTTAATTGCTTTTTTTTCTTTCTCCCTCACTGGATATGTCTTAGGTAGTAGGAATATTTTGTAATTATAGTTGTAAGAAATAAAATAAACCCAATTTTCATAACAAATTCACAAAGATTGATTTAAACATATGGCGCTGTCACAACGTCTTCCTATTTGAATGGGTTGACCCACCCAGCTAAGAACTTTAAAGTTTCAAACGATGCTGATTATGGCTATATTTTAGAAGTCGATCTCCAATACCAAGTTTCATTGCATGATTCTCATTCAGATCTACCATTTTGTGCTGAAAACACGTAATAGATGATAGTAAACAAAAAAAATATGCCAAATTTGAAAAACAAAATAAAATACAAATATTGTTATTTGGATTCTCCCTCGCGGGATATCAAGTAAAAAAGTTAATATAGATACAACAGTTTCCCGTGATACCGAACAAATCGTTCAAAAATAAAACAATTTAAATTGTCTGTAAGGGCTCTTACATGGCGACCAGTTGAGACAAAAACTTCTATTCTTTTCCTAATCTCTACACATTATTTTAAGCAAAAAATATTAAAACCTCCACAAAGTATTAGCTTATATAGCTTATATATCTTGACATTGACATTTCATTATTTTCTCTGGATTACAGTTCTAATTATTTGCTTCTAAGGATTGCATAAATAAATAGGTATTAGCTGTATAATTTATAATATTAGGTCACAGGTTATCGTATAAGTGCAAATACATAGATCTTATAGCTCAAAGGCAACCCATTTCCACGTTGAGATGGTCGGCACGGATTTATCGGTTTAATTTTTTTTCTACTTCCGCGTCGGTTCCAATAACGTATCGTCATAAATTTTAGAAAGCGTGACGGGGGTTAAACTATTGAAACTTTTAACTAGAATTCTTTTAAAACTAAATAAAAACCAAAACTATAGCCATTGAGTTAGACAAGACAACACACGATTTATGGGCACTAAATGGGCTATGCTCAAAGAATTAAGACGAAATAGACAATAGGTGCAACATAACACGAAGGCAATTAGGCGAGGGCCGGGAGACATAAATTTAGTTGTGCAACCATTTCTTAAAATATCAAGACAGTGTGAATTACAAACAGATGTTAAGGAAACAAATAAGTGTAACGACAAATCTCACAATCAATACAAAAACACACTTACCAAGAAACGATGGGAGGGGTCAAAAATGACCCAGCGGTCAATTGCCAATCATGAGCGTGTGAACATTTGGCGACCAATGAAGCTTAGACAGAATGATTTGGGTGTGTCATCTCTCATTCCAGGGAGGGGAGCCTCACTGGAAGGGGACTCAAAGCAGGGATGAAGACGGAGGAGTCAGTCAGAGGTTGAGGTTGGAGCTGCGCGGTCGAGGGTCTGAAGTGATCTGCGGGCTAAGCTTACAAGCTTACATACAACTCGGCAGAGTAAAGTGTCTTTCGTTGGTATAGTAAGGAGTGTTTGTGTCCTGTGTGAGGTTGGAGCTTGTGAACTTCGAGGGGCTCTAAGGAGCTTATCTAGGAGAATAATTGGACTGCAGAGCCTGGGTAAAGTACTCTATTTTATACGTTAATCAGGTCAAGGTTAGTTTCACGGCTTAGTTAGTCTAACTAGTAGTAGAATCGGGAAGTAAAGTTATACTATTAGCTGTGGGTTAAATAAAATGGATTCAGATTTGGGATTCTACAATATTCAGTACCAGGGGTATAAACACGGAACTCAGCAGGGGAATCCGATAGAATTTGTTATCATTATTTTCGGGGCAATCTTGATTATGTACCTAATAACGGGACTATGTGTCGAGGCCTGGAGAGGAGGAGTTCGCAACTGTTGCGAGAGGATCATGGGACGTCGACAGGACAATTTTCCTCGTGTAGATATAGAACTGGGTGAGATTAGATAAAATGGGATACGTCTGACCGGACTGTGAAACTAACTAGACATGCTGTAAATACATGCTTCCTTGAACTTTGTACAATAAGTCGGTGTGTCTCTTACCCTCAGTAATCACGATCATTTGCGAGAATATTAGCTTAACATATCCTTTGTGAGCATGTGTGTGTGTGTAGCATAAATGTACATATGTATTATATATAAAGGCCGAAGGGGTTTTTAATTTGGAACATTCTGTTTTCCCCTTGATTAGAATGGCGTTAGGAACGGAATGTCCGGCCATGATCGGATGCCACCTCATTCAGTCATGGTCTAAATAATTAATATTAAAATTCTAATTTCTGGAAATAAATTAATTAAAGTTAATACTACCTTCTTTTATTACTATGATTAAGATCCATCCTAGGGTATTTAGTAGGGGAGATTCGATAGACCCAGACCTCCTCTAATTATAATTATAACCATCAACGGATACTATTTCTAACTCATGAGAAAAGTCTGGTCGAATCTTCAATACTAAAATCCCACTCTCAATACCTTGGTCACGAATGTCTACCTCACTTGGTCATACTAGAAATACTGCTTCTTAGAAATCTAGATGGGTAACTTGGACCTAAACTAAAAGCCAAGTATTAAATCAGAGTTTTCTCCGATCTAGATCGGAATGATGCAACAAGATAGAGGCGGCATAGCCTAATGGAATGACTTACTTAACGTTACATAACTATAGAGTTAGACCTGAGATACACTAGTAAGTTTAGAGTCGCAAGTGGAATGGCACTTAGGCTACAGTAGTGCTACTCATCATGCTGATTAAATCACCAAGGACCAGAGGCGAGTTCCAGACCGGAGCTAAGCAGCCGGGAGTTTAGAGTGGGTATTTACAGGTCAAATAGGTAAACAAATACTAACTACTACGGGAAGCTAGGGTGGCGATGCAGAGTATGGGACATTGAGGTAAATCGGGATTTTGCCATAATTAAATTGGACTACCGAAAGTCAAGCTGAAAGTGCTTTGTTCGATTGGAGCGGCGGTGGCGATAACTCAGTACCCAAATACACGTCATGTCTTACGATTGACCTCCGACCTTGGTTTGGCCAAACCAAAACTCATTACCTTAATACATACATATATATATATATATATACTAAAACCATGGTTTCTGGGGGAGGGTCTAGAACCCAATTGATTAAGTACCGGTCTTCTGGACCTGGGAATGTAAACGCTTCGCAGCGAAAAAGGAGGTCAATTGTCCCCCAATAACAATGATTAAGGGCCGTGGATCGGCGTAGGGAGTCCCCGTGCTGGAACGATATCGGTCGTACGCTATGGCCTAGAGCATCATACATGTATCAACTCATTCACATATTCTAACCTAAATAGGCGCATTAAAACAAAAGGTCCTTTAATTATATCTGGAGAGATAACTAATTTTAGTATAAATCATTGAAACTAAATTCGTTACGTTAAGTCTCGGGAAAATCTGGTAGAATGTGTGAAGGGTCTACATGTCCGACGAACAAAGTACACCTGTCATCTAATTATATTAAATCCAATAACAGATGCTGCCTGAGACCGAGATGTCCCCTAACTGCAGTGTTGTTTCCTATTAAGACAAGAAGGGAGATCTCTCTAAAGTACTCGATCACAAATCAATTAAGCTAGACGATCCGCTATGAACCATCACAGAATTTGATGCCGAGTGACCAAGGATCTAAGTACGTATTCAAAGTAATGATACGATTAGATCTATATTAATAGCATAAAAATAAAACACAACGTAGGAATCGTGACCGGGTCTATGAGAGAGAGGTTTAGAGAATAATACGAGGAGGGATAAGAGACACACTGTGCATGTTACTATATATATATGTTGTGCATCTACATTTACCTTATGTATAGGGGAGCAGAAATAAGCTGTATGTCTCATAAATGTACCATTTACAGGATTTTAAGGAGGAGATTGCGGCGATCGAGACATTACTTCTTGCTTATTCCATTAGACTAAGTTCCTTGGGCCTTGAGATTTCATATGACTGTAACACATTCCGAGGTTCCTTAACATCTGTTATCAACATTTTGTTATTGCCTAAGTCTTATCTGATATATGACAAAGGTTGCACAAATATAAGCGAATTTAGCTTTCGGCAGAATCGAACGGTCAATAGTAAACAGTGCGCTAATACGAATTGGTTAGAGATGTCGGCTGGTAGAGGGAGACGCAATGCGAGACAGGTAGGATTGGGCCGGGCCGATACTAGCGGAGTAGGGGTGAACGAGCAAACGGAACCCGTAGGAAACGCGACGTTAGAGTTGATTTTAAAGAAAATTAACGAATTCGAAGGGAAATTGAAACAGCTGAGTTCGAATGCTGACGAGATACGAAGGAAAAACGCGAGTGGTTCTGCACGTGAGGTGACAGGGTTAGTTAGTGAGGGAAGTGACGGGACCGACAGGCAGGAATCTATTAGTATTGCATCCACGAGTTCTATGGTAGCACCTTCCGAGACTCGGAATTTATACGTTGTACAACCCTCTGTTAGCAAGCCGAGTTTTGACGGAAAACCATTCACTAATCCTATTGCATTCTTAAAGCGATTAAGGAAGTATATAAGGGCGGTTAATGGATCGGACCGCGAGATTGACATAGCACTAGGTTGCATTACGGGGCACGCCCGTAAGGTTATGGATTTATATTCAAAGGGGTGGGTTACATTTGCCGACTTTGAGGCTGATTTTAGACGAAATTACTGGACAGAGCAGATTCAGGAGTCCGTGAGATATAGGCTCATTAATGCAGTATATACGAGTGATTCGGGGATGACGATGTCTGAACATTTTGCCGAACATGCCGAATCAATGCAGTCGTTGACTATAGCATTTAGCGAGCGGGACTTAGTAAATTCCATTATGCGGCACTACGCGATAGATATACAGAGGTTATGGTTTACTAGGACTGAGGAAGTTAACATCATGAGCGGGGCAAATTTTCTGAGAAGCATGGAGCAAAATATAGTTGAGAAGTCGAGGGGGGTCGCTAGAAGTGTAGTTGGTAGTAGTTCAAGAGGAGGACGGTATAACGTGTCGCCATTGGCACGTCCTACTGTGGCGACAATTTCAGCAAATAGATGGAGGAGCAGGGGAAACTCGACGAGAGGACGGGGTTATCGTCAGGGTCGATTAGGGTATAGGGCAAACTTTAACAGACCTGCATTATCTGGAGTTGAGCGAGAAGGGGTCAGCGCTAGACCGGCTATTACCTTTGTGAAAGAGGGCGAAGGCTCTACTCAATCGAAACATGTGGGGGAGGGACAGTCAAAAACCTAGGTTTCCCTACACAATCGAGGTCCTATAGTTTAATGTTGTGTAGCACAGGGGATAGAGGGACTTCGGAACGAGTGAGGACAGACGTGGCTTATAAAATCTTAACTAACAATGGATGGAAGCCGGGACAAAGTCTGGGAATCGGTGAAGGAGGCCTTAAACGGTTGTTGAAAGGCGGCGCAAGCGACGGCAATTATAGTAGTCAATCAGTAATTAGGGCCATAGGAGTCTTATTGGAAAATCAGTTTAGCAACGTGGAGGAATGTAATGAA
The DNA here is from genome assembly GCA_947086415.1 of Pammene aurita. Taxonomy (NCBI): domain Eukaryota; kingdom Metazoa; phylum Arthropoda; class Insecta; order Lepidoptera; family Tortricidae; genus Pammene; species Pammene aurita. The sequence continues at coordinate 14,071,525 of OX352295.1, forward strand.
ATAGGATTTGCGTGTGGGTCTTGCACAAGAAGAGGAGTGAGAATGTACACAATGTTCCATGAGCTCGATGAGTTGGATGATTTAGGAATTGATTATTCTTTACCTAGGTTACCTGAGATATGTGTGTGTTTGTACGGAAGAAATATAAATGCGCTTATTGATTCGGGAAGTCAGGTCAGCGGAATGACTAGAGAGTTGCACGATTCTATTCAAAGGGAGAACGGGAATTTACCTGCGATTGCGATTCCGGCAATACAAATACAAGGGGCATTCGGATCGCGAAGTGAGAGCACGAATCGTTTAGTACTAATAGAGTTTCAGTTGGGGAGTACCTTAGTAGAAGCACCTGTACTAATTATGCGAAGGTTACCTAGGTCGTTGATTCTAGGGTACGATTGGTTACAGCGAGTAAAGGGAGTAGTGAACTGCGGTAGCGAGCGAACATTGACGATCGAACATTTGGGAGTTAGGTCTTGCGTTAGGCTGAATTCAGATTGCAAAGTTGAAAGGTTAGGGGGAGAGACAAATGCAGCTACTATTAATTTGATACTCAGCCGAGATATTGGGCCGATAGGGCGTAGTGTGTCAAGTAAGGAATCTGACAGTGAAAAAAATAAAGGGTACCACCTGGACGATTCAAATTTAAGTAGTGAGCAATGGGAACTTCTACTACCTGTACTAGACAAACATTGTAAGGTATTTACGGACAATTTAGGGCTGACTGACAGATACGAACACATCATTGAGTTGGTGGACGAAACCCCTTTTGTGAAACATAGTTATCCGATACCTTTGGCATATAGGGAACAGGTAAAAGAGGAGTTAGGAGAGCTAGAAAGGCTAGGTGTAATCAGACAGGAAGCAACTCCGTATTGCAGCCCACTCACTTTCACTAAGAAGCGAGATGGGTCAATAAGGCTTTTATTAGACGCGCGCGAACTTAATAAGAAAATGATAGGCGACGCAGGGTCACCGCCACTCACGTCTGAGATTTTACAATCGTTTCATGGAGTAACTTATATCAGTTTGATCGATTTAAACAACGCTTATTTCCAAATACCCTTACACCAGGATTCGAGGAAGTATACAGGATTCTCTTTTATGGGGAGGACCTATACTTACAGTGTTTTACCTCAAGGATTAAAGACATCTGTGGCGGGATTCTCTAGGGCAATGGATTCTATACTAGAGGGGGTACGCGAGTTTTGTGTGAACTATCTGGATGACATTGTCATATTCACCACAGGGGACATAAGGCTACATTTAGAACATCTAGACCAAGTACTAGACAGGTTGGAAGCCGCGGGGTTAACTGGCAGACTAGGGAAGTGTCGATTCTTATGTGTAGAAGTAAAACTGTTAGGGCACATAGTGAATACTAATGGGGTACGTATGGATCCTGAACGAGTGGAGGCCATACTGGACTTCCCCATACCTCGAACAACAAAACAACTACGGGGGTTCTTGGGGTTAGTAAACTATTTCAGAAAGTTTATTTCGAGATATAGCGAAGAGGTTAGACCACTCTGCGACCTATTAAAACAAAATACGAAATGGATATGGACGCAGGAAATAAACGATTGTTTTGAGAGGGTCAAGAAATTATTTGTAGACACGATACTCCTTGCGCATCCGAACCCGAAGGAGACTTATTATTTGCAAACCGATAGTAGTAATTTAGGAGTCTCAGGATATGTTTATCAACTGGACGATGAAGGTGAAGAGAAGATAATAGGTTTCTGTAGTAAGGCTTTATCAGAAACGGAACGCAAATGGACGGTTACAGAACAAGAATTGTGGGCGATCATTTTTAGCTTATCGAAGTTCGAAACATATTTGAGGGGAGCACGATTAGTAATCAGAACAGATCATACGAGTTTGATATTTCTGCAAACATGTAAATTACTGAGCGCGCGGATGATACGTTGGGTACATTACATAGGACGATTCGACTACACGGTTGAGCATGTAAAAGGGCGACTCAACACAGTAGCCGATGTGTTATCTCGACATATAAGAGGGGCAACCGATGTACTAACTAACAAGGCTACGGGGCCTGAAATGAATTTATTCAAGGCAGTATTAGGGCAGGTAGTACAAGACAGATGGAAGGAAATAGGCAATCTTCAAAAGCATGACCGGGCTGCTAGCGAAATAACCAGGCGTATGGAAAAACCGGGCACACCCGAATCAAAACATTATATGCTAAAAGAAGGGGTTCTTTATAGGACAGACATACATAACAACACATTAAGATTATATGTTCCTGAGGACTTGCAGAGGGATTTAATTGTTAGCATACATGAGGAAATAGGTCATTTCGGACGTTACAAGGTCTATGCCTTGATGAAGGGTCGTTACTATTTCTCAAATATGACACGCATAATAGGACGGGTTGTGAGAGCTTGCGAGGCATGCCAGAAGTCAAAGCACGCGTTAGAAATACACACGGGACCGATTAAAACTGTAATAGCAACCGAGATAGGAGAGCGGGTCTTTTGTGACATCTATGGACCCTTGCCAGCGGGGCGGTTTGGGTTCAAATACATATTTGTAATACAGGACGCTTATAGTAAGCTAATCAGGCTATATCCACTACGACAGGCGAGCGGGAAGGCTACATTAACATGCGTTAAGAAATTCCACAAACAGGTTGAGGTTAGGACACTATGCTCGGATAGGGGCGCTAATTTTACTTCGAAAATCTTTGAATCTGGCGTCAGTCAGTTAGGTATTGAATTGACACATACATCTGTTAGAAATCCGCGACCGAATTCGACAGAGAGAGTTAATAAGGAATTAGGGAGGTTATTTAGAACATATTGTGACAAATCACACCGTTCTTGGGTAGATATAATACCGGAGATAGAAGATTGCTACAATCAGGTAGTACATACTACGACAGGGTACTCGCCGAATGAGATAGTATGGGGAAAAAGGACCCTACTATCGACCGATTTTGATAAAACCATAGCAAAAGGGGTTGATATACGGGAAGAGGTGTTAGAGCAGATTCGGCTACAGGCGCGGCAGAACATAGTTAAGGCGGCGCAGAGTAGAGAGCTTTATTATAACAAGAACCATAAGCTAGTACATTTTGAAATCGGAGACCGGGTGAAACTTAAGACTTTTGCAAAGTCCGACGCCGACAAAAAGTTAACAAAGAAGTTCATGCGTCTGTATGAGGGACCTTACGTAATAGGGGCAGTCCCATACAATAACGTATACACCTTGATTGATCCTCATACCGACAGAGTAAAGGGCAATTTCAATGCAATCCACCTGTTTCGCTATTATGAGAACGCCTAACAGAATAGGGTTTTATTAGGGATTAGAACGAACAAAAGAAAGTAAAGAATGTTGACCATCGTCATAAACACAGGGAGCTTGGGGTGCATGAACAAAAGGGAGGCCTGAGTGGAGTAGGTTTTATTACCGTACTAGAAACATAATGGATAGACGTGGGAAACTTGAGACAGGCGTGTGAAATTTAGGAGTAGCGTGGGAATTCGGATTAAATAAAGATTCAACGTCAACGGAACAGAAGAAGGGAAATATATTCTTAAACGACTTTGTGGGTGATTAAAAATATATTTGGGGGAGAGTGAGATGGTCGGCACGGATTTATCGGTTTAATTTTTTTTCTACTTCCGCGTCGGTTCCAATAACGTATCGTCATAAATTTTAGAAAGCGTGACGGGGGTTAAACTATTGAAACTTTTAACTAGAATTCTTTTAAAACTAAATAAAAACCAAAACTATAGCCATTGAGTTAGACAAGACAACACACGATTTATGGGCACTAAATGGGCTATGCTCAAAGAATTAAGACGAAATAGACAATAGGTGCAACATAACACGAAGGCAATTAGGCGAGGGCCGGGAGACATAAATTTAGTTGTGCAACCATTTCTTAAAATATCAAGACAGTGTGAATTACAAACAGATGTTAAGGAAACAAATAAGTGGAACGACAAATCTCACAATCAATACAAAAACACACTTACCAAGAAACGATGGGAGGGGTCAAAAATGACCCAGCGGTCAATTGCCAATCATGAGCGTGTGAACATTTGGCGACCAATGAAGCTTAGACAGAATGATTTGGGTGTGTCATCTCTCATTCCAGGGAGGGGAGCCTCACTGGAAGGGGACTCAAAGCAGGGATGAAGACGGAGGAGTCAGTCAGAGGTTGAGGTTGGAGCTGTGCGGTCGAGGGTCTGAAGTGATCTGCGGGCTAAGCTTACAAGCTTACATACAACTCGGCAGAGTAAAGTGTCTTTCGTTGGTATAGTAAGGAGTGTTTGTGTCCTGTGTGAGGTTGGAGCTTGTGAACTTCGAGGGGCTCTAAGGAGCTTATCTAGGAGAATAATTGGACTGCAGAGCCTGGGTAAAGTACTCTATTTTATACGTTAATCAGGTCAAGGTTAGTTTCACGGCTTAGTTAGTCTAACTAGTAGTAGAATCGGGAAGTAAAGTTATACTATTAGCTGTGGGTTAAATAAAATGGATTCAGATTTGGGATTCTACAATATTCAGTACCAGGGGTATAAACACGGAACTCAGCAGGGGAATCCGATAGAATTTGTTATCATTATTTTCGGGGCAATCTTGATTATGTACCTAATAACGGGACTATGTGTCGAGGCCTGGAGAGGAGGAGTTCGCAACTGTTGCGAGAGGATCATGGGAGGTCGACAGGACAATTTTCCTCGTGTAGATATAGAACTGGGTGAGATTAGATAAAATGGGATACGTCTGACCGGACTGTGAAACTAACTAGACATGCTGTAAATACATGCTTGAACTTTGTACAATAAGTCGGTGTGTCTCTTACCCTCAGTAATCACGATCATTTGCGAGAATATTAGCTTAACATATCCTTTGTGAGCATGTGTGTGTGTGTAGCATAAATGTACATATGTATTATATATAAAGGCCGAAGGGGTTTTTAATTTGGAACATTCTGTTTTCCCCTTGATTAGAATGGCGTTAGGAACGGAATGTCCGGCCATGATCGGATGCCACCTCATTCAGTCATGGTCTAAATAATTAATCAGTTTCTTTTTCTTAGACTAGATCACTCAAGTGTTTGAGTTAATTAAAATTCTAATTTCTGGAAATAAATTAATTAAAGTTAATACTACCTTCTTTTATTACTATGATTAAGATCCATCCTAGGGTATTTAGTAGGGGAGATTCGATAGACCCAGACCTCCTCTAATTATAATTATAACCATCAACGGATACTATTTCTAACTCATGAGAAAAGTCTGGTCGAATCTTCAATACTAAAATCCCACTCTCAATACCTTGGTCACGAATGTCTACCTCACTTGGTCATACTAGAAATACTGCTTCTTAGAAATCTAGATGGGTAACTTGGACCTAAACTAAAAGCCAAGTATTAAATCAGAGTTTTCTCCGATCTAGATCGGAATGATGCAACAAGATAGAGGCGGCATAGCCTAATGGAATGACTTACTTAACGTTACATAACTATAGAGTTAGACCTGAGATACACTAGTAAGTTTAGAGTCGCAAGTGGAATGGCACTTAGGCTACAGTAGTGCTACTCATCATGCTGATTAAATCACCAAGGACCAGAGGCGAGTTCCAGACCGGAGCTAAGCAGCCGGGAGTTTAGAGTGGGTATTTACAGGTCAAATAGGTAAACAAATACTAACTACTACGGGAAGCTAGGGTGGCGATGCAGAGTATGGGACATTGAGGTAAATCGGGATTTTGCCATAATTAAATTGGACTACCGAAAGTCAAGCTGAAAGTGCTTTGTTCGATTGGAGCGGCGGTGGCGATAACTCAGTACCCAAATACACGTCATGTCTTACGATTGACCTCCGACCTTGGTTTGGCCAAACCAAAACTCATTACCTTAATACATACATATATATATATATATATATACTAAAACCATGGTTTCTGGGGGAGGGTCTAGAACCCAATTGATTAAGTACCGGTCTTCTGGACCTGGGAATGTAAACGCTTCGCAGCGAAAAAGGAGGTCAATTGTCCCCCAATAACAATGATTAAGGGCCGTGGATCGGCGTAGGGAGTCCCCGTGCTGGAACGATATCGGTCGTACGCTATGGCCTAGAGCATCATACATGTATCAACTCATTCACATATTCTAACCTAAATAGGCGCATTAAAACAAAAGGTCCTTTAATTATATCTGGAGAGATAACTAATTTTAGTATAAATCATTGAAACTAAATTCGTTACGTTAAGTCTCGGGAAAATCTGGTAGAATGTGTGAAGGGTCTACATGTCCGACGAACAAAGTACACCTGTCATCTAATTATATTAAATCCAATAACAGATGCTGCCTGAGACCGAGATGTCCCCTAACTGCAGTGTTGTTTCCTATTAAGACAAGAAGGGAGATCTCTCTAAAGTACTCGATCACAAATCAATTAAGCTAGACGATCCGCTATGAACCATCACAACGTTAAGTTCGCACGCTGTGATTTATGGTTCAATTTTCATTTCATCGACTTCTTTCATGGACTCTGAGATTATCTTTTACGACAACTGTGGTTTCGCATTAAAAATCTATGCTTTATTTTTTACCTTTTTTCCTAGAATCAGAAAAGAATTGTGATACATATATTAATTTCCGGCAAAAAGACAAAATCAACATTTAAGGGTTAAATACCTGGGTAAGTTGAGAAACTAATAACACGTGGCATATAATACAGTGACATAAAATACTAAGCATACGTACTCTTTGTCGGTTTGTTTTATTGTTTACACAGGACTAGATATTGCAAAATAGATAACAATCCGTTTATCCATAATTTGCTATTGTTATACGACCTTAAGAACTGTCAACTTAAACTTTAACAAAAAAACTTGACTACAGAGCTTAAAATGCCATTATTTTATCTTCGTCAGCCGGTCTATATAATTCGCACAATAGTAAGTAATTTTCGAGAGCAAATGCACGTGTTAGTTAAAAAAATGATAATTTTGCTTTAGGTATGCCTATAGCGATTTCAGTATTTTATTGATAACAAAATGGGACGAACTCTAAAACATCCCTTTTCAAACAAAAACAAATTTCGAAGACGGTCGAAATTATTAGTCTCCTAAGTGAACATACATAAAAATTCGTCTGATACTTATATTATTTATAAATGTTTCAGACGAATTAGGCACCTCGTTCTTTTTTTTAAAGTCGGTTAAAAAGACCATATTTATTACTAAAATTAATCGAGAGAAAATTAATCGATTAAAAAAACTTAATCGCCGGTAATTAGTCGACGATTAATTTAATCGTAACAATATTAGTCGGAGCTTTTCGACTAAAATTAATTAATCGTCACTTTTAATCGTTGCTCGCGATTAAGTCGGTTAATTTTAATCGTTAGTCGATTACATTTTGCCCAACTCTGGTTGTGTCAAACTCGGTAGCCCCTAATATCTAAAAACACCCCTAAAAGGTTTATTTTATTGTTTTAGGGATGTTGACGTAGATGACTCGTCGAGCGACGAAGATGCAGAAATGCTTGCTGAGAGGGGAAGAGGCGCCGCGAGGCAAGACCCAGTGACGAACGACAGCGCGGAATGGACTCTGCATCAACCACGTAACGTTAACAAGCCTTCGTTTACTGGTACAGAAGAGTTGAGGGTGTCTGAAGGATGCACTACTCCGTACGATTTCTTCAGACAACTGTTTACTGTAGAGTTGTTAGAAGGAATCGTTACGGCCACAAATTTGTTTGCCACAATTCTAATTAGCAATAACTGCTTTGCTAATGGTCGCATTCATGCGTGGAAACCTTTGACGGTCGCGGAGTTTCTCGTATTTTTGGGAATTTTGTTCCATATGGGGAACATAAAATTAAACCGATACTCCGATTACTGGAGACGACATCGCTTGTACAATTTGTTTGCGAAAGATTATATGTCTTGTAACAGATTTTTACTTATCTTTAGATGTTTGAAGTTTGGAGAGGACAATTTAGACTCATTGTTTAGGTATTTTAATCAAAAAATGACTGAAGTGTATAGTCCTGGAGAATATTTATCGATTGACGAAGCCATGATTCTATCAAGAGACCGAAGTCGGATTAGGCAATATATGCAGGGAAAACGCCACAAATACGGCATAAAATTATATGTATTGGCAACTCCCGCTGGTACTGCCCTCCAAGTACATATGTACAGGGGTAAGCGAGACGCAGAAGTCGGAGGTCAAGGTCACACAAATAAGGTAGTGTCAAAACTATTAAAAGACCACTTGAATTCTGGTCGCCATATATTTATGGATAATTTTTATAATAGTGTAGGACTTTCATTGTCAGGCCAAAATCCATGTCATTCGCTACACGTCGGCGTAAAAACAAACAACTATATAAGACTCCCCCGTGGAGTCCAATCGCGCACTTGACAAATAAACAACGCTGCATGTCAAGAACTCCGCTCGGGAGTTCATTTGGCCCTTTACCGTATGTCGTCGACTCCGCTAAGGAGTCCAGGGCTGTCACAGACCAAAATTGCAGAGACCAAGCATATTTAAATAATTTGCAAAGTGAACATAAATACATAAAACATACATTCAGGCTGCGTTGATCTTATTTTTCTATGGCCAGTGGATTCTGTCTGATGCCTGATAACAATTCCGTGGTCATACCAAAAAACCGAGCCCATAGACAAATTTCCGCATTTCCGGCTAATATGGAATTCCGCTAAGTTTGTGGAGTGCCTAATAATTGGTTTGCTGTGAAGTCACAACGTGACGCATTACGCAGTAATCATAAATAACATACAAATTTTGGATGCGGATTATCGAGTCGTGCATTCTCGGGCCGCGCATTAACCGGACTCCATTTACTCCCATTTTGGTTTGGATGATCGACTGAAGGACTTGAATCCAGGGTCACGAATAAATTAAAAAAAAAAATGGTTTGGATGACGGATGAGACGGAAGGCAATAACCAAAGAGTATTGTGTTATATGGAGGCAATAACGTGCAACTCGTGCAAGATGGGAAACAGGTAAATAACAAATTGGTTTTACAATTTACGTTACAAAATAATAAAATTGTGACATAAGTTTGCAGTGTTCTTATTGTAGTAATAGATTTATGATTAAAATTAATATTAATGTACCTACGTGATTTTTTATAGCTGACACAAACACGAAGATTTTAATAGTAGTTTATGCAACAGTTGTATAAGAGGGGTCAAAAAAGGTGAGTGGCGTGGGTAACAATTTGAGCCGTAGGCGAAAATTGTTAAGAAAAACGCCACGAACATTTTTTTATCTACACTCATACTGTAAGTACTCTAAAATGCGTTCAAAAACCGTAGATAATGACAAGCATTACAACAAACGATTTAACTATGATAAGTTTCTTATCTGCGGCAGTAACGTAATTTTAACTATGCATGCTCAAATATTGTTAAGCAATGAGTTTCAAATTTGGAACATCGAATTTGATAACATAATGTTACCGCCATGGCCAACTCGATTGGTCCCGCGCGAGCGCCGGCACAATCGAGTAGGCCATGACGGTACAATGGCGGTCATTCTATGGTTTCCGAACAATTAATTTAATATATATAATATGAGTGTAGATAAAGCAGTGTATGCAACTGTACGTAATTAGGCCTTAAAACACTCGTGTGATCTTATTATGAAATTCGCCTGCGGCTCATTTCATAAAACCACACTCATGTTTTAAGGACCCTTATTACGTAACAGTTACATAAACTACTATTACCTACTTATACGACGTTGCATACAATACTTTTTCTACGAATACACTTACTTTTACATAAAATGCGAAATTGAAATCTTCATGGATATCGCAGTTATTTTGTCAACATAATCAACAATCATTTAAGTTTTACCTTTTAAAACACTATTTTTCAATAATACTAACATTACTAACACAAATACACACCGTCGTTATTTGATCAATTATTAAAGAGCTACAGAGATTAGTAAAAATACCTAAATTACTTTCAAAGTTTGCAATTCGCCCCAACAAACAAACGGGAAACGTAAAAAACTACGAAGTAGGTCTGTGGTTCTTATATTTTTTTCTTTTTTAAAGTTTTTTTTTCTAAAAACGCTGCGTTTATTTAGGTTTCTTAGGTTGGCAGTAATTTATTTTATATTAATAGCCGTGTTTGCACGCGATTCCGCGATACTATTTTGGCGCTTTTATAGAACAAGTGTTATTTTGGGGAATAGACTAGATAGACTTTTCATCGAGTGTATTATCTATGTTCTTATAAAGGTGTTAACGAATGTATAAATGACAGATAAAAGTACAGGAGTAGAAAAAGGTATTTATGTTCGTGTGGTTTTACTTGGCACCTATATTTTAATATACACTCGCGAGCAAAAGTATTGCATCACTTTGCAATTTTTCGTCTGCATCTAATAACTTTGTAAACCAGTTTTTTTTTCTGACATATTTTATTAAAATCATTTTCCTTAGAATCTGAGCTTTAAAAAATGATAGAAAACATTGAAATTGGTGTAATATTTTTCATATTACGGCCATTTGTCTAAATTGTGGGTATTTGCGCCCTATAACCCCCGCGAGTTCACCACCTCGTGTGGCCTATATAACGGGGGTGTGGGGGGGGTAAGTTATCAGTCCTCTACCACAAGTCGACCGGTACACATCTACGCACATAATCTGCTCAAGAAGACCTGGAAAACATGGAAACTCCTGAAGCTGTAGTCGCCGAAATCATCCGTTTGCTGCGAGAAGGCCGAAGCCAGCGTTCAATAGCCGCGGAGCTGGATGTAAACCAATCTACTGTATCCAGGGTATACCAGAGGTTTCAAGAGACTGGGACCTTCACTTCGAGACCAAGAACTGGCCGCCAGAGATGCACGTCAGAGAGGGATGATCGCTTCTTAGTCACGTCTGCTCTTCGGAACCGTCACCAAACAGGCGTTACTCTTCAGCAGCAACTCCGTGAGGTCCGGGGACGGGCTGTCAGCGAGTGGACAGTGAGACGAAGGCTCAAGGATGCTGGCTTGACGCCAAAAAGTCCTGCAACGGGTCCCAGGTTGCTCGGACGTCACCGAACAGCTCGACGAATTTTCGCCGCAGAATACGAAAATTGGACTCTTCGACAATGGACCCCAGTGCTCTTCACAGACGAGTGCAGGATGTGTCTCAATGGCTCCGACAGAAGAGCAAGGGTCTACAGAAGGCAAGGAGAGCGGTATTCCCAGTGCTGCTTCTCCGAGAGGGTCGCCTACGGAGGAGGGTCCGTGATGTTTTGGGCCGGCATTTCCTTCGATGGGAGAACTGAGCTGGTTTCGTGCCTTCCGGGGGCCGTGGCGGTGGTTTGAACGCCGCTAGGTACATTGTCGACATCCTGGAGGAGCACGTCGTCCCTTACGCTGGCATGTTTGATGAGGGGTTTGTCCTAGTGCAGGACAATGCCCCTTGTCATGCCGCAAGGGCCACCAAGGACTATCTTGAGGAGGTTGGTATCGACGTTATGGCCTGGCCTGCGATGAGTCCCGACCTGAACCCAATTGAACATATGTGGGACTACCTAAAAACAAGGGTTCGGCAGCGGAATCCGGCTCCATCCGACATTGAGGAGTTGAAGGCGGCTTTGCTGGAAGAGTGGGACGCGATTCCTCAGAACTACGTTAGGAATTTAATTAGGTCCATGTGGAACCGCATAAATTGTGTAAAAAAGGCTAGGGGTGGAAACACCAGGTATTAATAGGCCCACAATAAATTTTATATTTGATTAATTTGCCTTTTATTCTGCCTTCTCCCAAAAATGCATTCTAGGCATTTTCGGCTACTTTCAGCAATCCAAGCTTTTTTCAGTCCTTTCATGTGGAATGTGAATATTTTATACCTTTTCTTGTGCGTTACATCCTTAGCTATCATTTAGTATTTTTCTTTTTTGTTTCGGATGTAGCTTTGCAAAGTTATGCGATGTAGACGAAAAATTGCAAAGTGATGCAATACTTTTGCTCGCGAGTGTAATACTGCACTTGAGTGTAATGGTGTCGATATTGTTTGGTTTTAAAGTTTTCTATGCTGCCTTAATTAATATTGCCTTGTGTTGTCCAACTAACCTCTGAAATACTTGTGGTGAATGTATGCAACAGTTTTACGTTGATAAGCTGATACTTATTAACCGAATGTTGTTACTAACTACAGGGTTTCTTAATCTACTGTATTTTTCTGAAATTAATTACCTATAGTTTAATATTACTTAATTATGACCTGCAGCATTCAGGCGATCAAAAGCTGGCCCGCCTGCTGCGGACTTTTCAATAAAAGGTAAGTTTTTCTAGTAGCTTTTATCTAACTTGCACTATTTCTATGTTCAATAACAAGGTTGACAAAACCTTGTATGAAATATGGTGATAAACTTGTCCCAAGTTGTTGATTTCTACCTAATTCAATTAATTTATGATACTAACTATAAAACTCGCGTGAGGTTGACACATATTATATGTTTACAAACGGGTGGGGAGGGGGAAACGGGGGAATAATGTGCAGGTAATAGATAACGCATTCAGGAATAGGGTAGCCACATACAGAATACTTTTAAATGAAAATGTTCATCAACCATTTGCCACCGAAACGATTCTGCAAAATGACAAAGATTTTGTAAAATGTTCACTTTTTAAATTAAAGTTTTATTTTAACACATCGCTCTTTTCATTTACTCAAGATATCTAAACTTATCCTTGTAAGTAGCGCAGCTAAAAATAATTGGCCGTCCCTTCCCATGGCATTCCAATGGGAGAGCAAACTTTTTTTACCTGAGCTATTCTTTTAATTGGGCCGCGTGAAGGGCTCTGTTCAACACTTCATATTTCGAAAAGTATTAATAATAACTAATAACATTGTTTTGAGATATTTTAGAGAATATCATGTAGTTTAATAGTAAATTGTAAAAAAATACGAAGTATGGGACAATTTTCGGAATTTTCGGCGAAACAATAAAAAAAAAACGTTTTTTTAGCTTATTTTCAAATTTGTTCCTTTATTTCTAAATGTGTAATTTATTTTGGTTACTTTTTGTAGCTTAATCGAATTAGTTACAATATTGGCTATGCAAAAACAAATAAAGGCAAAACCAAGAAAATCTCGCAAAAGTAGTGCAACAAGTCGGCTGACTTCACTAAAATAAAAGAAATAGCAATTTAAAAAAAAAACAATTGTTGTATACCTCTGAAATATATTTTTTTATCGATGACTTCGCGTGAATATTCAACCATCACTAGCTGGTCACTTGCCCCTGAGACACATTGTAGATCGTTCTCTTGATGATCACTGTGCTTTAAAAGTAAACTTTGTTTTTAATGCCGATTTTATTCAAGAAAGCAAACAGTTAAATAACACGTTTGATTTTCAATTATGCAATAATGTAGTTGTCGCCAGCAGTGACAAAAGTGAAATTTTTGAATGTGTAGTTATCGACATCTTAACGAAATTATCTAACTTTGAGAAAAACGATAGTGGATGGAGTTTAGTAAAATTGAATTTTATAGATGTTAATGTAAATAAATTTATTCCATTGCGAGGTTCTTCTTTCATAGATTTACCAAAAGATATAAAGTACAAAAAAGCCGTTATAAATGTAAAAAACAATGATAATGGATGTTTTAAGTGGGCCGTGTTGTCGGGATTATATCCATCAAGTAATAATAATTCCGATAGCACAAATTCTTATGCGGTGCATAAACATAAATTGAAACTTAGAAATCTATCTTTCCCGTTTAAGTTATCAGATATTGAAAAGTTTGAAAAAATGAATGATATAAGTATTAATGTTTTTGGTTTAGAGTACAATTCACAAAGTACAAAACACGAGGTCGTAGGTCCGTTACACTTTACAAAAAACAGAAAAACTACCCATCTAAACTTATTGTATATAACAAAGGGTATAGAAGGACATTACTGCTTTATCAAAAATTTATCTAGATTAGTATCTACTCAAATGTCTAGTACACGGCACGTCTAGTTCATATTAACGGCCTCCTAGCCTAATCGGTAGTAGCCCTGCCTACGAAGCAGGAGGTCCCGGGTTCAAATCCTGGTCGGGGCATTTATTTGTGTGTTATCACAGATATTTGTCCCGAGTTATGGGTGTTTTCTATGTATTAAGTATTTATCCATATTTAGCTAATATATATATCGTCGTCTAGTACCCATAGCACAAGCCTTATTGTGCTTACCGTGGGGCTAGGTCGATTTGTGTAAGATTGTCTTATAATATTATTTATTATTATTATTATATTTGTCAGAAAACCAGTGCGGTTTCACTGACGCCATACATACCATAAGAATCTTAATGGAAAAGTACCGGGACAGAAAGACTGATCTACATATGGTGTTCATCGACCTAGAGAAAGCCTTCGACCGAGTTCCAAGAGACTTAATCTGGCGGGCATTACGAGCACATAACGTGCCAGAGTACTACATCAGCGTTGTCAAAGACATGTACAAGGACGTGACAACAAGAGTACGTTGCCCGGCTGGTGTAAGTGATGAATTCGAAGTTAAGGTTGGTGATCAGTCTAGAGGGCGGAGTACCGGTGGCAAATTTCACACAAAAGGTATGGAGTCGTTTTTATAATTATTATTTTAGGCTTGAATAATAAAATTGTTCATTTACCTAATGTACTTATTATTATTATTATTATTTATTTTCATAAATCGATTTCAGGAACACCTAAATGTTATGTCGTAAATGTTTTGGGTTATTTTTCAATTTCTTTTAACAAAGTCACCATTCATTGATATAATATTTTTTACCATATGCAACCTTTCTTTTCAAAAAGTTACTAATTTACAAATTTATGAGACATTTAGAAACTAATTATTTGACATTGTCAATTTAGACAGCTGCTTTACATCTATATTATCTGAATTATTATTGCGTCGGCTAAATATTTAAAACCGAAAAATATCAAGATGAATAAGCCATGTGAAGCAACAATTCTGCGGATGATAGAACCGTACGAAAATCTTATATATAATGAAGAAGAATGTAGCATTCACTGTATTTCTTGCTCAGTGGATTTAAAGCAGTTGAAAAAATATAATGTCGAAAAACAGGTTAACAGTAAACAACACCAAATTAACTGTGGAAACCAAAATGGCACCTTTGCCTATGATTTATGCGTTTTCCTTATAGCGTGTAACATCCCATGGAAAAGAGTTAACGATCCAGAATTTAAAAAGTTCTTTGGAAAATACTTAGATAAAGGCGTAAAACTTCCCGAAGAAAGTGTTTTGACAAAATACTATCTTACCAGAATATACAATGCGACCGTCAAGCAAATACGAAATACATTTTTCGATTCCAATTTATGGCTTGCGGTGGATGAGACACAGTACCGGCCAATAATATATCTTTTAATTAAAATTAAGAAAATATAAAGCTCAAATGTGCGGTGGCAAACCTTGAGTATAGGGTCATTTACCAATGTTTCATAAGTTGACTGTGTAATGTAGCAAACCGACATCAATTTAATCGAGGGCTGCTATTTATATATCCGTAAACCGGGATTACAATCTTCTTAAATAGCATATTTGACCTCCATGGTAAAATTTGAACTTTTTTAAGTACTGGCCGGTATATTTTTTCTTTCTTATTAACGCTCGTGTTTTGTTTTTGACGGGTTTTAAATGTCATCTCGCAGCAAGAATGGAACTCACTCGTGAAAATATTCGTGCTATGATTTATTATGATTTTCGGCGTGGTTTAACGCAACAACAGTGCATAGATCAACTAACTTCAACTTTTGGTGATGAAGCCCCATCTAAAACTACTGTGTATCACTGGTTTAGTGAGTTCAATCGTGGACGTAGTATGCTTACGGACGAAGTTAAGGCAGGTCGCCCGAAATCGGTCGTTGTACAACAAAATATCGAGGCTGTGCGAAAACTTATAATGGACGACCGACATGTTACGTACCGCGAGATAGAGGCGACTCTGGGTATTTCTATGACCAGCATTAATAGCATATTACATAATTATTTGGCTGTAAAAAAAATTTGTTCGCGTTGGATACCCCACAACTTAACAAAAGAGCAAAAAGATGCTCGCGTCGAATGGTGCAATAAAATGTTAAAAAAATATAACCGTGGTGACTCAAAAGCCGTTTATAACATCTATACAGGTGACGAATCATGGATCTATGCATACGATCCCGAAACGAAGCAACAATCAACGGTATGGGTGTTTCAAAATGAGCCGAACCCTACGAAAGTTACTCGTGCAAAAAGTACATTGAAACAAATGGTGGCCTGCTTCTTCGGTATTAATGGCCATGTAGCTACAGTGCCACTAGAAAACCGTAGAACGGTTAATTCAGAGTGGTACACGACCATTTGCTTACCGGAAGTATTTGAACAAATTCGTAAAACTAACCAGCGACGAAGAATCATTCTTCATCATGACAATGCCAGCTGTCATACGTCACGCGAAACAACTCTATTTTTGGAGGGTCAAAATGTGGAATTAACGGGTCATCCGCCGTACAGCCCTGACTTGGCACCCAACGATTTTTATTTATTTCCAAATATAAAGAATAAATTACGCGGTCAACGATTTTCGACCGCTGAAGATGCTGTCGACGCATTCAAACAACACGTTATGGAGGTACCTCAGGCGGAGTGGCAGAAGTGCTTTAAAAATTGGTTCACGCGAATGCAAAAGTGCATAGATCATCAAGGGGAATACTTTGAAAAACAATAAAACCATTTTCAGCCGTGTACGTTTGTTTGTTTTTTTGTTTCCGGATATATAAGTAGCAACCCTCGTACTTAGTGTAATATAGCTTTATTAACACGTGCAAACTTGCAACGGAATACACTGTGAAAATGCGTAAAATAAACAAGTACATACTTGCTGCAGTTGTTAAATACTACTCAATTTGGGAAAACGCAAAAAATAAACTTTTTACCTCAAAAAATGGGGTTTTGTGTCCCTTTGCGCGTTTGCACGTGTTGATTTAGAGGGCGTTTGGAGCTTTCCCAGAAAAAAATAGCCTTATAGTGCCTTAATTAGTTAATAAAGTTTCGAATACGTTAATTGTTAAATGACACTAATAAATTTGAAATGTTACGTTGTAACAAATCAAAGTAAAATAAGTTATTGGCGTTGCAACCTTCATTCCAAACTGTTTCCGTTTGCTAACTTTTATATCTAATTTATTTCAGATACGATTTCGGTCAGCATGGCGAAACAAGTGAGACCCGAACTGGTGACTAGTTGGATTGTTAATAATCCAGAACTTGTATATGACGAAGCAAGTGGTATCATTTTCTGCACCAAATGTGAGACTTCTTTGAAAGCCATGCATAAAGGCAACGTTGATCGACACATCAACGGATCAACACATCAAGGCAGGCGAAAAAATCGTGAAAAAGAATTTTACTTCGATTTGATGAAATTTTTAATTTTGTGTAACATTCCTTTGTCACAAGTTAGTAATTCAGAGTTTAAATTATTTTTCAACAAATATGTTTGCCGCAATGATTGTTGTGTTTGCGTAAACAAGAATGTACCATCTGAATCATTATTACGAAAACAGTACCTTGGTGAATTTTATAGGAATAGTTTGAAACATATACACGACACAATAGTAAACAATAAGATATGGGTATCACTTGACGAAACAACCGATTTTATGGGAAGATATGTGGTTAATTTGCTAGTTATGCCTTTAATCAAAAATGTAGCTACTCGACCGTATTTAATTGCATGCAAGGTGCTTAAAAGCGTAAACGGGGAAACAATAGCAAATTTTGTTATAGAATCTTTGAAAGAAATGTGGGGAGAATCATTTGTCGAAAAATCTGATAATGTGCTGATGTTATGCTCTGACAGCGTGGCATATATGTTGCGAGCCGGACGGTTATTGAAAATCGATTTTCCAAATATGTTGCACATAACTTGTTTAGCACATGCCCTTAATAGAGTAGCGGAACAAGTACGCTCTCAATACGGAAATGTTGACAATTTAGTAGCGAATGTAAAAAAAATATTTTTAAAATCACCTAATAGAGTAAATATACTAAAAAACTTTACCGCTACCTCCGCAACCTGTTATAACTAAATGGGGTACATGGCTAAAGGCAACGTCAACATTTTCAACAAATATCCAACGTTGTAAATAATCTAAACAGTAAAGAAGCAATATCTATAAGAAAAGCAAAAGCCGCGATAAGAAGTGAAAATATTGAATCAGAACTTAACTTTATTGACGATAATTATACGATAATTCAAGTGGGACTTAAACAGTTACAAGACACAAAATTATCACTGGAAGAATATTTTGAAATTATTGACAACGTAAGATGCGTTTTGAATTGGTAGTCTAGTGCGGCGGTCGAAAATAAATTAGAGAAAGTCATAGAACGAAATCCTGACTATGATATAGTTAGGGCCAAAAGCGAAAAACTTAAACAGTGGGTCGACGCAGATGACGACTTATTCTATAAATTTGCTCCGCTCACGTCTGTGGATGTTGAACGGTCATTTTCAACGTATAAATGGATTTTAAGCGTCAAAAGAAACCGACTTACCGTCGAAAATATAGAAAAATTAATGGTAATATATTTTAATTATTTACAAGAAAATAATTTTAGTAATGATTCTGAATCTGATGCTGATGATGATGATATTGAATATGTATGATATTGTATTTGTTAATTAAGTAGCTAGAATATTTACATTTAGATTTAAGAAACATTGTATATATGGTGTATAATTACAAAAAATATAGAAGAATCCGTCGATATTTTTGGTTGTTTTATTTCATGTCTATTGATTGAACTGGAGCGGCACGCGTTGTTTTTTATCTTATTTTTAACAATATAACTCATTTAGTACATTCCCGGGACGAAAAATATGTAGTCGTAAGGAAGTCTCCATTTTTTTGTCTCTGTTCTGCCAAGTTTAGGTATTTATACTCTGCCTATTCCGATCACTGCATGTCACAATTTCTACCTACCGGTGAATTTGAATGGGTAAATGTAAATACTGATTTTAACATATCTGACGACGCTGAATTTGGCTTCATTTTAGAAGTTTATTTAGAATACCCAAAGGAATTGCATGACTCCCATTCAGATTTACCATTCTGCCCTGAAAATGTATGTTTAGGTAATACTAAAGAAAAAAAACTGATACCTAATTTGAATAGAAAAACCAATTACGTAATACATTATAGAAATTTGAAACAGTGTTTAAAGAATGGTTTGCAATTATCCAAAATCCATCGTATACTGAAATTTAGACAATCTATGTGGTTAAAAAGCTACATAGATTTAAACACCCACATGCGTTCGCAGGCCACATCAGATTTCGAAAAAGATTTCTTCAAACTAATGAACAACTCCGTTTTTGGTAAGACCATGGAAAATGTTGCAAAACGTGTAAATGTTAAATTATTAAATAACTGGGAACGCGAGGGAAACAGGCCGGGGATACAATGTTTGATAGCGAGACCAGAATTCCATAGTATATCCATATTCTCTGAGAATTTAGCTGCCGTTCAATTAAACAAAATTAAAATTAAATATAATAAATAAGCCTATTTATTTAGGGTTCTGCATTTTAGATATTTCGAAAACTTTAATGTACGACTTTCATTACGACTACATGAAAACCAAATACCCAAACAACCTCAAGCTTCTTTATACGGATACTGATAGTTTAATATATCAAATTTTCACACAAAACTATTATGCAGATATAAAATCAGATCTGATTTCATACTTTGATACATCTGACTATCTTCCTGAAAATAAATATGGGTTACCATTAATAAACAAAAAGAGATTCGGATTTTTCAAAGATGAAAATAATGGTAGGCTTTCAGAGTTCGTAGGTTTGCGGTCTAAAATGTATGCCTTAGATGTCCAAAAACACGATGAATATGATGAAGAATATGGTGTAATATCAAAAGCTAAAGGGGTAAATAAGTGTGTTACGAAAAAAATTACGTTTGAAAATTACAAAGACTGTTTATTTAATAAAAATGTGCAACGTGCGCAAATGTTGAGGTTCAAATCATTAAAACATGTTTTATTCACCCAAAAAATAAATAAAATATCTTTAGCACATGATGATAGTAAACGGTATTTATTACAAAAATCTGCTGACACTCTTGCGTGGGGTAATTATAAAATACCTCAATAATAATTATAACATGAGTTATAATAATAGGTGTAACCTAGTAATACTTTAGAACATTGTCAACCATTATTTGTTGTACATCGTATATTTTTAAGATATTTCTTAACACGTTAAGGGCCTGTTTCACAATCTCCAGATAAACTCATCTGCCAGTTAAAATGATTGCTATCCTTTTCTCCGTTATATAAAAGAAAAGGACAGCAAACATTTATCTGACAGATATGCTTTAACTGGAGATTGTGAAACAGGCCATAAGCAGGGCCCGGAATTAGGTGAGCTAAAATACCTAAAGTTCGCGAGAGGACATAATATAGAGTGGTTACAACCGGATGAAAATAATATTTTATTTGGATTCCGGGTATTCGATGTTTATTCGGGGACTTGTCGTAATATTGAACGTGATATGTTTTGTTTACAGTGCAGCATGTTTAATGTTAGTTTTTAGTAGAAAGGGCTAGACAAAAGAAGGTATGTACAGGGTGGGCCAGTGATAAATTCTCTTTTCGTCTCGACCTCTTTCGTTAATTATAAAATGTTGGCATATAAGAATGGTGTCATTGAAAAGAAAAAAAAAGAAATTTTTTAGTTAAAATGGTGGCTTATACGGGAGAACAGCGAGCGTTTTGCATCCAAGCCTTTTTTGAAAACAACCATTCTTATGTAACTGTTCGTCGGCGGTTTCGACTTAAATTCGGATTACGCAATATTCGTGAGTGTCCAAGCACAAATTTAATCAAACAATGGGTAGCCAGATTTAAGGCTACTGGATCGACACTAAAATCTCGGCGTGAAGGACGTGCACGGTCTGTGCGTACTACTGAAAACATCGAACGGGTAAGAGCGTCTGTGAGGGCGGATGCAAGAAACTCAACGCGTAAACGAGCTACGGCTTTGGGGTTGTCCAGAACAACATTACGACGCATTTTACGGCTTGATCTTAAATTACAGCCTTACAAGATTCAACTTGTGCAAGAGTTGAAAGAATCTGACTTTGAATCAAGGTCCAATTTTTCAATTGAAATGTTAGACACGTTCCCTAATTTCAATAACATCATCTTCTCAGATGAAGCCCATTTTCACCTGAATGGTTTTGTCAACCGTCAAAACTGTCGTTACTGGGGGTCAGAAAATCCACGGTTGAAACACCAAAAGCCCTTACATTCTCCAAAAGTAACCGTTTGGGCTGGCATTGCGAAGTGGGGAATCATCGGGCCGTATTTCTTTGAAGATCGAAGAGGCCGACCGGTGACCGTTAATTCGGACCGTTACATCTCAATGTTAAGAGATTTCCTGGCTCCGAAACTTCACGAATCGTATGGTTACAACAACAATACATGGTTTCAGCAAGATGGGGCCACATGCCATACAAGTAACGTGACCCTGGAAGTTTTGCATGAAATGTTTCCTCAAAAATTGATATCGAGACGGGGTGATATTGCTTGGCCTCCCAGGAGCCCTGACTTAACTCCGGCTGACTACTTTTTGTGGGGTTACTTGAAGAGTAAAGTGTACTCTAATAATCCGGCAACCACAACAGAATTAAAGGAGAATATTCGCCAAGAAATCCGATCAATATCTCCCCAACTTCTAAGGAAAGTCTTTGAAAATTCACAAGCAAGACTGGAAGAGTGCCGCAATCGCCACGGACGACATCTTGATGATTTAATTTTTAAAACGTAAAATTTATTTTATTGTCCTTAATTCTAAATATACTTTTTACGTCAAAACAGAACAAAACATTTATTATTTTAATATTTTTTAATGCATTTATCACTGGCCCACCCTGTATAAGATAAGATAAGAAGTCGTTGTAAGACGAATAATATGGGTTTCCCTACACATTGTTTATTAATGACTCACAAGGGGCGTGTTAGAGCCAAGCGGTGTAAACAATTAGTGCTCAAAAGATAAGGGAGATGGTAAAAGGTCAAGTAGATACTCATTCGCTCCTGAACCTTGGTCAGTTGTGTTAGTGCGTGTGTGGTTTACCGGATTTATCGTGACGATTTGTTTTTGACTTTGGCTTGTTTTATGGTATACTGGATATTCTTCAAATGATGACCTTGGCCTAGATTTAAGGATTACGATTTGCTGCATTTCATATATTCGTTCACCTGGATCCCATACGGTAAGTCAACCCTAATTTTAATATGCCACGTGGGCAATTTATTAGACTAAATTCCTATTTATCTCAGAGTAACATCTACTTCTAATTTGATTTCTTATTATAAGTTTTCTGCAAATGTATGAGTACGACATGCACTCATGGTAAAGTTTTATGCTTACAAGTTTGTTGGGTTGATTTTAATATAAAAAAATAGAATTTTTATGAATTGATTTTGATTGATTGATTTTCGTTCCAATGCCATAAATGATACAACACTAAAACGTTATATTTATTCATATCCTATATCTAAAAAATACCGTTACATACGTATTTTATTTTTGTTTGCAGATCTGCTCATTCCGAATTGACGGCGTGATTAATAGAATGGCGTCGAAACCAAGCGATGGAGTTGTCCAAAGCTGGATTGGAGATCACCCGGAATTGTACCATGATAGTGCTAGTAATACTATATACTGTGCAAAGTGTGAAAGGAGTTTAATATGTAAACAAAGCAATATAGTGAGACACATAAATGAAAAAAACACCAAGGAACTAATACGACACCAAACGTAGATTTTTACTTGGATTTCATTGAATTCCTTATTTTATGTAATATACCATGGCATCGAGTAAACCTGCCAGCTTTTAAAGCATTTTTTCAAAAGTATACAGGGTGTTTGGTAACCGGATGCAAAGCCGAAAGTAGGAGATAGTCTAGGTCATGTAGAACATTTTTAGCCATACTTGTCTTAGACAAATGTTATTAGTTTTTTTTTAATTTAAATTTTAAGATTTGTCGGAGAAAACTGCAAAACTTCAGACTAAATCGATAATTAGAACTTTTTTTACTGCAGGTAGATTTTTTTTTGTTTTATTTCGTATTGTGCAATGTCTATCAAACACTAGAAAAGTGATTTCAAACATCTGTGTCTAAAGAAAACAAGTTGACAGCGATTTAAAATTTTAGTTACATGAAAATGTAAACGATTTAAGTGATTTCAAAGTACGATAAAAAAAAACTAAAATAGCCACGAATTTTCAAACCATTTTAAAAACATGCTTGGCTTTTACCCTTTTATTTAAGCTATCAAACACGACTGTAGCTACTGTATCCTTGAAAATAAGCCACCTAAACCAACTGGGTAGCTAAAATGTTTCACTCTACTTGTGATACTTGTGGTAGTTGTGGTGACGAATCTCATTATGATTTTACAATAAAACATTGGTTCTGAATACTAAGTGGCATTGACTTGACATTTGACTTGTTTTAAAAGGGTTAAGTGTACTGGACAAAACTACCACATGCAATTTTAACAAACAAAGGCTTGCGGCGGTGAGAGACAAAAGAGACTGATAGCGGCAGGCGGTGAGCGGCGTTAAACAAAGATGATCGGTTTTGTGCTTTATTGACAAAGATAAACTGATTAGCTACATGAGTATTTGTGCAAAAACTAGTAATTTAGTCTAGTTACAACTTCAGTTGCGATTAGACGTTCATTGTGGTTTAATTTCCCGCTCTCATCTCAATTTACCGTGTCAAGTTGTAGCTGCCGTAGGCGCTCCTTCACGTGTAATTACGACTTCTTCATTGTAAACATGGAGTTTACGAACGAAGAATACGCCGACATTATCTACATGTACTGCAAAGCTGACAGTAATGGAGCGATGGCCCGACGGATGTACCAAGAGCGTTTTCCAAACCGGAGATTGCCTAATGTGAGAGTGTTTTACAATTCATTCCGAAGGCTACGTGAGAATGGTATTGCTGTGCAACATGGAGGGAATCCAGGACGTAATCGCCCTGAAGTGGAGGAAGACGTTCTACAGGCATTTGCAGAGGATCCGAATACGAGCATCAGAGTGGTAGCTCGTAATCTGAACTTGTCCACATGGAAAGTATGGGCCACAATGAATCGTGAGGGAAAATATCCTTTTCGCGGCATCGGAGTTCAAGGTTTGGACGAAGGAGATCCTGCACGCCGAGTGGACTTCTGCCGATTTTTACTCAATGCGGATATCGAAGACCGACGTTTTTTGCGAAGCATTCTTTGGACCGATGAATCGAAATTTTCCCGGGAGGGGATCACAAATTTCCATAACCTACACCAATGGGCTGACAAAAACAACAATCCACATTGGAAAAAGCAAGTGTCCTTCCAAAGAAAGTTTTCCGTCAATGTGTGGGCTGGAATCATCGGCAGAGTCCTTATTGGGCCACATTTTTTGCCAAATAATTTAAATGGGGCAAATTATTTGGAATTTTTACAAAACGATTTGCCCAGGCTTATTGACGAAGACCAGCTGCCCGGTGCAGTGACATTTCAACACGACGGTTGTCCCGCCCATTACTCTCTGGCTGTAAGGGAGCATCTGGATAACTGTTTCCCGGACGGTTGGATCGGCAGAGGCGGACGAATCCCTTGGCCCGCTCGGTCACCTGATTTGACACCATTGGATTTTTTCGTTTGGGGCCGAGCTAAGGAGCTAGTCTACACACAAGAGGTCATTAATACCGTAGAAGAGCTGAGGGAGAGGATAGAAGCGGCGTTCGAAAGGATGAGGGAAGAAATGATATTCGGAACAACCACCACAGAAGTAAGAAGACGGGCTCGTGCTTGTATTCGAAACGGCGGGTCACATTTTGAAAACGAGCGATGATGTGTAATTTTAATGTGTTGATCGTAAAAATAAATAACTTATCTTTTATGCTTTTGTTTTAATTTACCCTAAACATTCCCTCTTATTAGTACAGGTAGCCTATTTTCAAAGATAAAATGGCTTGAGACATGATTGTCTTATCGCCCGCCGCCTGCCGCTATCAGTCCCTTTTGTCTCTCACCGCCGCAAGCCTTTGTTTGTTAAAATTGCATGTGGTAGTTTTGTCCAGTACACTTAACCCTTTTAAAACAAGTCAAATGTCAAGTCAACGCCAACTTAGTATTCAGAACCAATGTTTTATTGTAAAATCATAATGAGATTCGTCACCACAACTACCACAAGTATCACAAGTAGAGTGAAACATTTTAGCTACCCAGTTGGTTTAGGTGGCTTATTTTCAAGGATACAGTAGCTACAGTCGTGTTTGATAGCTTAAATAAAAGGGTAAAAGCCAAGCATGTTTTTAAAATGGTTTGAAAATTCGTGGCTATTTTAGTTTTTTTTTTATCGTACTTTGAAATCACTTAAATCGTTTACATTTTCATGTAACTAAAATTTTAAATCGCTGTCAACTTGTTTTCTTTAGACACAGATGTTTGAAATCACTTTTCTAGTGTTTGATAGACATTGCACAATACGAAATAAAACAAAAAAAAATCTACCTGCAGTAAAAAAAGTACTAATTATCGATTTAGTCTGAAGTTTTGCAGTTTTCTCCGACAAATCTTAAAATTTAAATTAAAAAAAAACTAATAACATTTGTCTAAGACAAGTATGGCTAAAAATGTTCTACATGACCTAGACTATCTCCTACTTTCGGCTTTGCATCCGGTTACCAAACACCCTGTATTTGCTGCAGTTGTACTAAACGTATTAACATCCCTGACGAATCGTTACTTCGGAAGGTTTATTTAGACATTCTTTTCAAAAAGAAATTATCTAAAATTTATGACGAAATTTCAAACCAAAAGCTGTGGATATCATTGGATGAAACGACTGACTGTTTAGGTAGATATGTAGTCCACTTTTTAGTGAAACCTTTAAATGAGGTCCGCCTGAAACCATATTTAATTGCTTGCAAAATGTTGGAAGTAGTCAACGGGAACTCGATAGCTCAATTTGTGATTGAATGTTTAAAAAATATGTGGGGTGACTCATACGAAACCAATGTCGATAATGTCTTAGTTTTGTGTTCGGATAGCGTCGCATATATGTTAAAAGCAGGACGTCTTTTAAAACAGGATCTAACAAATTTGAAACATGTAACATGTTTAGCTCATGCCCTAAACCGCGTAGCAGAAAAAATACGTTCAGAGTATTCCGATGTAAATGACTTAATTTCAAACGTGAAAAAATTTTTTTTAAAAACCCCCAATAGAATCAAAATTTTTAGAGAAAATAATCCTAATACACCCCTTCCACCAGAACCAGTCATAACTAGATGGGGCACTTGGCTGCAAGCAGCGACTTACTACGCCAAATATTATAGTGAAATTAAAAGAGTAGTAAATATGTTAAATAGTTCTGAAGCTGTATCAATTAGAAACGCTAAAAAAGTATTTAAAAAACAAAATTTAAAAATGATTTAGATTATATCGACGAATATTACAAAGTCATACAAATAGCTTTAAAATCATTGCAAAACACAACACTATCTTTAGAACAATCTTTCGAAATATTTGACGAAGTAAGAGCGGTGATAGGGTGGTGTTCGTCTGATCCAGTTAAACAAAAACTTGAACATGTTATAGCTAGAAATCCTGATCTTGGTGTTATTAGAGATATAACTGATGATATAAAAAAGGGAGAGGAAATAGAAAATGAATTATTATCGTGCTACAATTATATACCTTTAACTTCCGTAGACGTGGAGCGGTCGTTTTCTACGTATAAGTGGATTTTGGACATTAAAAGAAATAATTTAAGTATGAATAACATTGAAAAGCTGATGGTTATTTATTTCAATGCTGAACAAGCTAATACAAATTACCAGGACGATTGTAACGCGGAAACTGAGGATTCCGATTGAAAAAAATCTAGATATTTTATATGTAGGTATAAGATTGTTATATAGATTTTATTCTTTTTGACTGATTATCTGTGATAAATGTTTAAGAATGTGTTTGTATGTATAAAAATAAAAGTTTCTAAATTGTTTATGATTTTTTCTTTTATTTATTTGTTAATGTTACCTTTTATGTTTGTGTACGGACGAAAGCAGAAAAATAATAATAAATCCGCCACAAGGACTATTCGAATATGGACAACCACTTATTATGCCTTCTGGAGCGAGTGAGTTACTTTTGTATGTACTTAAGTACATAACCCTATACGTAAGTACTCGTTTCCGTATCTTTCTATACAGGGTGTCCAATAAATAATGGATAACCTTCTAACCACCAATAGGCCACCTTAGGCTGGTCCAGAAAATCCACTTTAGGGTTTAGTAAAAGTCCCCTGGTTTTCGAGATTTTCACACTTTTCATAATTTTAAGTTTTCGGTTCCTTATTTGACTGTTATCATCGTGGTAACGAGAAATGTAAAGATTTTTCCGTTCTGTTTTTTGAAAAATTGTCTCAAATAGTGCTACTAACTAACTGATATTAAAGTGTCTTCATAATCATACAGATTTTTTTGAAATTAGGCCTTAATTAAAAAAAAATATTTTTAGACTAACATTTTGTTCAAGTTTAAACGCCTATGGTGAAAAAAAAATGTATGAAGGTAAATGCGGCCAACTTTCTAAATAATAGCTTACTTAATGGTGATTCAGAAATGGTATAATACATGACATCACGAAGAACATTTTTCCGTTAATACTCGTAATCATAACACGCGGCATACTAATTACCAGAGCTCGGATTTTTCACGGCAAAACAAAACACTAGCGTAATTTAGCCAGTGCTTGAAATATTATTTTATCGACACCTATCGAGTCTTACTAGAGTATATGACAGGTATTGCCTCAGTACATTTTTTCTTTTTCTATTCGATGGTACACCTATCAGTGTGAAAGTTAAAATTTAAAAACTAACAAATGTGCGAAAGTTTCGAAAAACAGGAGACTTACTAGAGCTCAAAATCAATATTATGACCAGTCTAAGGTGACCTACTGGGGGTTAGAAGGTTGTGCATTAATTACCGGACATCCTGTATAAGTAATAAAATAACTTTTCATTCTAGCTTTGCCATAGTCGAGCAACAAAGAGGTAGGTCTGCATGTACAACTTAGAACGAAGTAACTATACCACCTCATTTAAAATGATAGAAACGACTGCAAATTTCATCTCACATGACATATGACATTCACACTTTAACTGTCATTTCATTACGTATAAAACGTAAATTGCATCTAGGTATTATTTATTTCGCAACGCATTGAATCCGACGTGCTGGATATACGTATAATAACTTAATATTGCAAGGTATCAATTAATACAAAAATGAGTAATGTACAAGATCGGATCAAATCGTGGATTGAAAATCACCCTGAGTTAGTCTATAATGAAGTGACCTCCACTATATACTGCTCTATGTGCGATATGCATCTAAAACTGAAGAAATGCAATATTGAGAATCATGTGAAAAGCAACCGCCACAATTACCGTTCGGGGCAACCAAATAGGAAACATCAATTTTATTTCGATTTAATTATTTTTCTTATTTCATGCAACATACCATGGGCAACAGTCAACAACAATAATTTTCGTCATTTTTTAACAAGTATTTATGTTGCGACTGCTCTATGACTTCTTTACCGGACGAATCGGCCCTGCGAAAAATTTATTTGAATCTCGTGTACAAAAAAACTATACAGGGTATAAGAGAGGTAAACAAAACCAATTATTTGTGGATATCTATAGACGAAACACCAGATTTCATGGGAAAATGTGTGACAAACGTGGTGATTCGGTCTTTGCAAAAAAATTGTTCTAAGCAATTTTATCTTTTGGGGTCGAAGGTTTTAGAGAAGGTAAATGGGGAAACAATAGCAAACCTAATAATAAACCAATTAAAAATTTTGTTTCAAAATTCTTTCAATGATAACGTAAACAATTTGCTTTTACTTTGCACAGATAGTGCCGCATATATGCTTAAAGCCGGTCGTATTTTAAAAGCAACGTTTCCTCGTATGAAACACATTACGTGTTTAGCTCATGGTCTGCACCGGGTTGCCGAAGAAGTGCGAGATAATTTCAAAGGTGTGGATGGGTTGATATCGAATGTCAAAAAGATATTCCTAAAATCTCCAGAGCGTGTACGCCTTTTTAAGGCAAAATATCCGTCCATTCCCCTACCTCCC
The DNA here is from genome assembly GCA_947086415.1 of Pammene aurita. Lineage (NCBI taxonomy): Eukaryota > Metazoa > Arthropoda > Insecta > Lepidoptera > Tortricidae > Pammene > Pammene aurita. Next base: position 14,100,780 of record OX352295.1, read on the forward strand.
GAGCCAATTATCACCAGATGGGGAACTTGGATATCTGCTGCGGTATATTACGCTCAATACTATGAGCAAATACGTGATGTCGTCTCCATACTTGCTAATGACTCGGCAGCTATAAGAGCTGCAAAAAAATGTTTTCAAACACGCAAACTACGACCGGAGTTAAATTTCATTCGCGACAACTACGAAGTAATAGCCTCTTCAATAGAACAATTGCAATGTTCGACTTTATCCATTGCGGAATCCTTCCTCATTCTGGATACTGTTCGTTGCTACGTAAACTGGAGTAAACTTTTACCAGTGATACGTAAATTTGAAGCCGTGCTCGAACGAAATCCTGATTACGAAATTTTAAGAGACATATCTGAAAATATTACCCGAACTGATAATGAATTCTATAAATTTGCTCCCTTGACGTCAACTGAAGTTGAACGTACATTTAGTGTACATAAATGGATTTATAGTGATAAACGCAACTGTTTACTCCCAGAGAATGTTGAAAAGATAATGATCATCTACTCCTATCACTATTACCCAAATAAAATGTCTTGTGCTGCTGTGTGTACTGACGTAGATTTTGAAGAAGAAATTGCGTCTGTTTCTAATATATAGTAACTTTATACAAATGTTTTTATTAGTTTTATTACATATTAATTTTATTTGGTGACTTTTATTTCTTCTAGTTCTGAATTATCGATATCGATAAAATAATATTTCAAGCACTGGCTAAATTACGCTAGTGTTTTGTTTTGCCGTGAAAACGCAATCACTAAATGACGCTTTTAGAGATAACATTTGTCGCAATTGTTTTCAAATTATTATCTTTCGAATAATGGCGGTGTAGTCTTTGATACAAATAAGGATCCGCCAAAAGTAGCAATAAAAGTGGAAGTAGCCATTAGGCTACATTAGCACATTAGCATTAGCTTGGAGTGATAAACAAATGGCACAACGCCATTGTTCTAATGATAAGCTTTTACTTAATTTCACAACAATCATAATTTTAAAGTAACATGTGTATTTCAGCCAGTTGCTACATGCGTTACTAATGACTTTATTTACTATCCAAAACACAACCCACTTACCTGGAATAAAACCACTGATAAGATACCCACCTTTTAACTTTCTTTATTAGGTATGAAAGGGTTGTATTCAGTATGTTATCTACTTCACTGGAGATAATACCTACTAGACCTACCCGTTACCCTGACCTTGTGTACTGTATTTGTTTGTTGCGACTTGGCTTTTTCCCGGAACTTCTGATTTTCCTAGTGATTTGGACCTAATGTGACTGGTGTTATTACGTCTTGGCGTTATCTTGGACTGTGTGATTCATTGGCAAGATGCCCAGAGACCAGTATGAACCCCGCGAGTATGCCAACATGCATTTTATCTACGGGGAGTGTAGAGGAAATGCTAATGCAGCTGCTGCATTGTATGCCATGAGATACCCAAACGCACGTCATCCCGATTATCGAGTGTTTGTGAGAGTTCACACCGCATTTTGCGAAGGAAGGATGCCTGGTCAAGGTGTTGGTGGTCATGGCGAAGGCAGACCTCAAGATCCCGCCCTTCAAGAAATAGTTCTTAATGAACTTGAGGACGATCGCTCGACTTCGACACGGAAGATTGCACAACGCACAGGAATAGGAAAGTCGACTGTACACAACATTTTAAAAAGGCACCGGCAATATCCGTACCACATTACAAAAGTGCAAACTTTAGAACCTAGAGATTATGTTCCAAGGGTCAATTTTTGCCGATTAATGCTCGCTCGATACGTTTGATACGCTACCTGTCCCCTACTCCCAATGCTTACGAAAGTGTAAGCGAGCCAAGCTTTGAAAATAACAGTATAACATGAGCTAGCAACACATACCAGTTATACATTATCATGTAAAGAATTTATACTGGGTATTTTAAGCATTCGACTTGCCCGTGTTTAGTAAGGCGCTTGGAATGACCTCTGCACGTTTTTTGACAAAATCCTGTGGAGTGAGGCCGCTTGTAGACGTCCGTTATTTTCACCGGACGACGGTCCGTTTTTTTTGCCGGACTTGTGGTGGTGTATGGTTCACTATGAGTGTGTGTACACGCACCGGACACTTGTCCGGCAAATGAACTTCGCCGGATACATCTCCGCTTCCCCTCGGCGTGACGGACACCGGTCCGGTGTGAGAAAAGCGGTCATCCATGCCAGTGTATTGGCGTGTGTAGACGCTGACGGACGTATCGCCCGTATTTGTAAATTACGCTGCCGTCTCCTTGCGTTTTTAATTCAAAATGGATTTCGACATGGAATTGTTGATAACTTTAGTAGAGAATAGGCCTGTGTTGTGGGATAAAACCCAGGATTGTTATAAAAATAGGCTATCTTCTCATGCCGCTTGGAAGGAAATTTGTATGGCGTTTAATGATGATTTTGAAACATTATCTGACAAAGAAAAAAACGAGTTTGGTAAGTTATGTTTTATTTTTAACATCCTACATATTATCCTATACATATTACTATGCATATTGATCTTGCCAGTGGACACGCCCTGTTGGTGACACGAAATATTCGGCATATTTGTTACGAATTACATTGGCTGTAACATTACCTCGTGTTGAATGGGAACGAGGCAAATTTCTTAAACCGCTGTTAGTAGACATCACCTGTTCACTATCATTGTCAGTAGTATTATTAAAACTACCCTCAACTTTATTAATGATGTTTTGTAGTAAGCAACACGTTTTTACAATTTTGACAGCAGTATCTGTTGAAACATTCAATGATCTATGCAAAATCCTCCATTTGTTTGATAAAATACCAAATGCACATTCAACGTAGCGTCGTGCTCTCGAGAGACGATAATTGAAAATTCTTTTTATTGCCTCAAGTTGATGCCCACCATAAGGACGAAGCAAATTTTGATGTAAAGCGAAAGCTTCATCGGCAACAAAAACATAAGGTAGCTCACCGTCAACACCTGGCAAATGGTTAGGCCGAGGAAGATTTAGTTTATCGTCTACTAAATTTTTCCAAAAATCTGTTTCTTTGAATACTGCTGAATCGCATTCTTTGCCGTATGCACCCACGTCAATGAATATGAAGTTATAGTTTGCATCCACTACAGCCATCAACACTATTGAAAAATAGTGCTTGTAGTTATAAAACATTGAACCACTTTCCTGTGGCTTTATGATTCGTATGTGTTTGCCATCGACGGCTCCCAAGCAAAAAGGAAAGTTTGCATTCATCTCGAAATGTTTTGCGATTGTTAGCCATTCCTCTTCCGTTGGCATTTTCATATAAATTGGAGAAAGGGTTTCCCATAACGCTTCACATACCTCTTGTACAATACAGCTGATAGTTTTTACACCCATTCTAAAACTATATTGGAGATCGCTAAATGTATTCCCTGAAGCTAAATACCTGTAACAATTTTATTTTTATTTTTAGGTAAAGATATTATAAAGAAATGGAACAATGCAAGAGATAATTGGATGAAATGTCATAAAAAAATGAAGGAATGTAAATCCGGCTCCGGTATGAAAAAAATACGAAAATACAAGTTCTACGATCAAATGCTTTTTTTAATTAAAATTATTAATCGACGAGAAACGGAATCGAATTTACACCTGGAGAAAACATCGCAAAATCTCTCAACGAACAAACTGTCTCACAAACCAATAATGAACAAACCGATTCACAAACCAATGTGTTTAGTGCATCAAACAGTATTACCACCAGTGCCGCTAACACAAAAATAATCAAGAAGAGGAAGACTGATAGTAGTGAAGTTGACCGAAAAATGCTTAGCTTCATTAATTCTGTTGAGAATGAAGACAGTAGTAAGAGTATGTGCTTTTTCAAAGGTATTGCTCCTATCGTAGACAAATATAATGACGACGATTATGTAGAATTTAAATTTGAAGTCATGAAACTTATGAGAAATTTTACACTCAGAAAAGAAGCGTCATTGCAACAGCAAAATTACAATACACATCGAGGCTACACTACGGCTGCGGCGTCAACATACGTGCCATCTAAGGCCTGAATCGTAACGGATTTGAAAAATTCAAAATGCTGGCACATAGCTCTAAAGTCAAATATCCTTCTTTTGTTTTTAATATTGACATTACTAATGTCACCAAATTATGTAAACATTCTTTTTCATTGCGGAGAAGCTAAGAAACCCATAAAAACATGAATCAACGTGAACGCCGTGAACAGATTGTCGCCAAATGGATGGAAAATACACAGCGACCGAATCACTTCATCGCAAAACAGTTAAAAATCCCAAGAAATACCGTTGACACGGTTCTAAACCGATACTTTGAGACCTTGTCTACCGCTCAAAAGTCTCGAATCGTAGAACATGGTGGTGCTCGTGATCCAAGGCTAGACAGGAAAATAATTAAGACGATTTGCAACAACCGAAGTATGTCCGAACGGGATATAGCTAAAAAAAACTCTACAAGTCAGTCAATGGTGAGACGTGCCAAGGAACGGGCTGCTATGAAGACAAAAAAGAAGCGGAAAGTGCCGAAAACAACAGAAAAGCAAAGGCTCACAATCAAAACCAGGTCTCGAAAGCTGTACGATTTTCTGGGTACATGCAATTTTCACTTGATTTTGGATGATGAAACCTATGTGAAAGCGGACTTTTCAACACTTCCTGGCAATCAGTTTTATACGATAGCTGATGGGGAAATTCTTCCAGACTCGGAAACTACCATAGGAATGGAGAAGTTTGGCTCCAAGTATCTGGTTTGGCAAGCAATTTGCCCATGCGGCGATCGCAGCAGTGCATATGTTACGACTGGCACAATCAATAAAGATATTTACATCAATGAATGCTTGAAGAAACGCTTAATACCATTCATTCAAAAACACGATTCTTCGGCCTTATTTTGGCCAGATCTCGCTACAGCCCACTATGCAACGGATACCCTAAACTTTCTCAAGCGAAATGATGTCCACATCGTGCCTAAAGCACTGAATCCGCCAAATGTTCCACAGTGCCGCCCTATCGAAAGGTATTGGGCTCTGGTCAAAGGAATCTTACGTAAGACAGGTAAGACTGCCAGCAATCAGCAAGACTTCCTGAGAAAGTGGAACACAGCGAGCAGGAAAGTGACTAAAGACACTGTCGCACGGCTGATGGAGGGCATTCGACAAAAATTGCGGCAGGAGTGGGAGAAAAAGTAGAATTTGAATAATAGTTACAAGATGATAATTTTATAATGTTTTTTTAATATAATATCATTAATTTTTGTCAATTAAACCACTAAGCTGACAGATATAGATTTTTTAATTTTTCAAATCCGTTACGAATCGGGCCTTACATCCAGGAATCGCGAACAATCTACACAACTAGAAGACAATGATTCTCAATCCTCCATTTATACTGAGATGAGTTCATTAATGAATATGTCTGACTATGATTATGATTTTTCAAAGTCTCCTTACTAAGTTACTTCTTATGACTGAAAAATACTATATTACTATAAGTATAGCTCGTGCATTTTACGATGACGAGTCAATTAGACGGAATTTGACTTTATAGTTATTCTAACAAGACTTTAGCGACTCTCCTTCGTAAAACGCACGAATGGTGCCAGTAAACGTTATATCACTTTAAATTTAATTCATACCTTAGCGTAACGGCCAATCTCGCTGCCGGAGGAATTGATTTTCGCATGTTTGTATCCTCGTGTTTTATTTTATCATGTATCGCTGTCAATAAAAGTTGAAAAGTTTCTTTCTTCATACGAAAAAAATCTACAAATTTTATTTCATCTTCCAACTCCTCAAAAAGAGTATGAAATGTACCATATATGTTTCTTTCCAATAATATGGGATGCACCCACAATGGCCTTTTACGTTTTTTTGACACTTTTCTATATATAGTACGCTGCTTCTTGTATATATAGTACGCCAATATGAGCTTTTTCTTTTTATTGTTCGACATTATCACACGCGTGCAACCCAATGTTCCATCTGTTCAAAACTGAAGCATAGAAACGGCACTCGAAGCTCGGCATCCATCCGGTAAGAATATGACACGTAAACAAGGATATCCGTTTCTTGACGGTCCGTTGTCCGGTGAAAATAACGGACGTCTACAAGCACTCTGACGAGTCAACATGCCATAGAGACGGCTATCTCAACCTCCACAATTTGCACAGCTGGCAATTAAAAGGAGAAAATCCACATTTAATGCGAGAGGATCACTCACAATATCAATTTAAGATTAATTTGTGGTCGGGGATTTTAAACGGGGAAATAATCGGGCCTTTTGAATTGCCACAAACTTTAAATGGAGCCAGATATTTGGAGTTTCTTCAAAACGACCTTCCAATTTTATTGGAGGATGTTCCGTTAAATATTCGAGCAACCATGTGGCTGCAAAATGACGGCTGTCCTGCTCACTTTGCCGTTCAAGTCCGCCAGTACCAGAATCAAATATTCCCCAACAGATGGATCGGCCGTGCAGGTCCAATAGCATGGCCTCCACGTTCTCCGGACTTGAATCCGCTGGATTTTTTTTACTGGGGCTGCATCAAAGAAATGGTGTACGCGAAACCAATTAATTCCATGGAAGATCTGCGTCGGAACATTCAAGCTGCTGCGAGATCGATTAGCGAAAAAAGATACGCACGAATGATAAAACAGAATTTTATCAAAAGATGCAGAGCCTGTATTCGTGTAGATGGTAGGCAATTTGAGCATTTGCTATAATAAATGATTTTTTGAGACTCTTTTGATTTATTTAGATCCTTGCCCTTTCTTCCCAAAGAACCTACAAGTCCCTGTTACATTTAAACCTTATGGTTGACTTAGGTAGTTTTAGTAAATTAGATAGCGATCCATTGCTCTGTAGCAACTGGATGGCCCCCTTTAAGTACACATGTTTAAAAATTAAATGTTTGTTGTCAACTGATAAGTAAAAGCTTATCGATAGAGGAATGGCATTATGTTCTTTGTGTACCACTGCAAGCATTGATTAGGGCCTAGGAAAGGTAGCAGATGGGCGGCGACAAATGTTATCTCTAAAAGCGTCATTTAGTGATTGTGTTAAACTGTAATTAGTATGCCGCGTGTTATGATTACGAGTATTAACGGAAAAATGTTCTTCGTGATGTCATGTATTATACCATTTCTGAATCACCATTAAGTAAGCTATTATTTAGAAAGTTGGCCGCATTTACCTTCATACATTTTTTTTTCACCATAGGCGTTTAAACTTGAACAAAATGTTAGTCTAAAAATATTTTTTTTTAATTAAGGCCTAATTTCAAAAAAATCTGTATGATTATGAAGACACTTTAATATCAGTTAGTTAGTAGCACTATTTGAGACAATTTTTCAAAAAACAGAACGGAAAAATCTTTACATTTCTCGTTACCACGATGATAACAGTCAAATAAGGAACCGAAAACTTAAAATTATGAAAAGTGTGAAAATCTCGAAAACCAGGGGACTTTTACTAAACCCTAAAGTGGATTTTCTGGACCAGCCTAAGGTGGCCTATTGGTGGTTAGAAGGTTATCCATTATTTACTGGACACCCGGTATATACTATAGTAGTACTAGTTAGCTTTCACTATTTTGACGCTAATACGCCACTCTGACAAGCATTGATAATGAATAGGAAAATACAGATTACTAATTTAAAATATATGTCACATTTTCAGATTTATTATTATAATGTTAACTTTATGGCTGCAATGTAACCATTTTTCATCATTACGACTATTACTTGCAGTGCCCGGATGAATATCGAATACCCGGAATCCAAATAAAATATTATTTTCATCCGGTTGTAACCACTCTATATTATGTCCTCTCGCGAACTTTAGGTATTTTAGCTCACCTAATTCCGGGCCCTGGCCATAAGTAAAAATTTTTTTTTTTGTAATTTTTAACTGGTAATAAAGAAGGCGGAGTACCGGTGGCAAATTTCACACAAAAGGTATGGAGTCGTTTTTATAATTCTTATTTTAGGCTTGAATAATAAAATTATTCATTTACCTAATGTACTTAGTATGGTACCTACTCGTAAATTGGAAGTAAGTACTTAACATTTATTTTCATAAATCGATTTCAGGAACACCTAAATGTTATGTCGTAAATGTTTTGGGTTATTTTTCAATTTCTTTTAACAAAGTCACCATTCATCGATATAATATTTTTTACCATATGCAACCTTTCTTTTCAAAAAGTTACTAATTTACAAATTTATGAGATATTTAGAAACTAATTATTTGACATTGTCAATTTAGACAGCTGCATCTATATTATCTGAATTATTATTGCGTCGGCTAAATATTTAAAACCGAAAAATATCAAGATGAATAAGCCATGTGAAGCAACAATTCTGCGGATGATAGAACCGTACGAAAATCTTATATATAATGAAGAAGAATGTAGCATTCACTGTATTTCTTGCTCAGTGGATTTAAAGCAGTTGAAAAAATATTATGTCGAAAAACACGTTAACAGTAAACAACACCAAATTAACTGTGGAAACCAAAATGGCACCTTTGCCTATGATTTGTGCGTTTTCCTTATAGCGTGTAACATCCCATGGAAAAGAGTTAACCATCCAGAATTTAAAAAGTTCTTTGGAAAATACTTAGATAAAGGCGTAAAACTTCCCGAAGAAAGTGTTTTGAGAAAATACTATCTTACCAGAATATATGTACAATGCGACCGTCAAGCAAATACGAAATACATTTTTCGATTCCAATTTATGGCTTGCGGTGGATGAGACTCTTGATAATTTCGGTAATTGCGTAGTAAATGTAATTATAAAATCACTTGATGATGCTTTACAAAGGCCATATTTGTTAGCGTGTAAAGTCGTTAGTACTGTAAACGCGAACTCAATTGCAGCGGTGGTTGACGAAAGCTTGAATTTTTTGTGGGAGGATAATTTTACAGATAATATGAACAAATTTTTAATATTCTGTTCGGATAGCGCAGCGTACATGCTTGCTGCCGGCAAGATTTTGAAGAAAAAGTACACTAAAGTACGACACGTAACTTGTTTCGCTCATGGACTACACAGAGTCGCGGAGCAGATAAGATCTGAACATAAATTGGTCAATTCTTTAATATCTAATGTCAAGAAGATTTTTTTTAAATCACCACACCGCGTCCGATTTTTCAGGGACCATGCTCAGAATGTGCCTTTACCGCCGGAACCCATTATCACTCGTTGGGGCACCTGGTTAAATGCAAGTTTTTACTACGATAGACATTTTGACGTGATTAAAAATGTTGTGATGCAATTGAACAGTAAAGAAGCTATTGCCATTAGAAAAGCCCAGTAGTTGTTTGAAAATGAAAATTTAAAAAACGAGTTAAGCTTTATAAAAAATTGTTACGAAATTATACCTGAATCGATAGAAAAATTAGAATGCACTAAAATTCCGATAGAAGAAAGTTTTCTGGTAATAGATATAGTTAGGAGTATTTTAAGCCTCCAAGGAAGTGAAACCGTGCGAAATAAACTCGAATTGGTTCTAGATAGAAACCCAGATGCTGACGAATTAAGGAATATGATTACAATGGAAAATTATAAACAAGTCCTTAAACATGCAACCATGACATCGGTAGATGTAGAGCGATCGTTTTCCACTCATAAATGGATCTTCAATAAATTAAGAAACCGATTCACTCCGAAAAACCAGGAACATGTGGCCATAGTCCATTCATTTTATAACATGGATACGCACTTAAGTGTAGATTGTGAGGAGGACCTCGAACACATAATTCCAGTCCTCAATTGTAATTGAATGGTCTTGAAAATAATATATCGTTTGGCAGGTATAACTTCTTAGTTTAGTATTTAGTACCTAATGATAATGTTTTGATAAGAAAACATATTATTATGTATTATAGATATTAACAACATAACAGGGCCAAGGTTTAGAGGGTCGATTTTAGTTATATATTTTTTTTTTTAAGTTTAGACTTAATTTTAGTACTTTTGTTTTATAAATAGTTATACTTATATTCTTTCTGTTGTATGTTTCTTTGTTGTACAATAAAGTATTTTAAAAAAGTAAAACCAATAAACTACGTCAAAAAAAAAAAAAAAAACAACATATTACATTATATTTGTATGCTCGTAAGATAATTTCTATAAGTTCCTAAAAAATATTATGCAAAATTAATCATTTATTCGTTATTTATTTAATCATAAGAATACTTAGGGACTCCATACATTTAGTGTGAAATTTGCCACCGGTACTCCGCCCTCTAGTAATAATCAGTGAAATTATCACAATTTATAATTTTAAGATTTCTTTTAAGAAAAATGAAATATTGATTGATCGCATAGATTTTTTTATTTTACTATGATGTCTATTTTGTTTATAATGTAAATGTTTTCATGTAACTTTAGCATTTGAGATCCATCCGTTTTCGTATCAACACATACATTAATTTTTTTTATGATGATTCATTTTTATCATCCTTTCACTACCATTGTTGCTGGCCCGAGTGGGTGTGGTAAAACTCAATTTGTCACAAATTTTTTGAAACATTCGAATCAAGTATGTAATGTTGAATTTGACGAAATTATTTGGTGCTATGATGAAATGCAACCTCTCTCTACAATTTGGAAAATGTAAATTATAGTCAAGGAATACCAGATTTGTCAGTTTTTGATGGTAAAAATCCTAAACTACTAATAATAGATGATTTGATGAGAGAATCAGATGGGAGAATCGTTGATATTTTCACAAAAGGTAGTCATCACAGAAACGTGAGTGTTTTTTATATTACACAAAACATATTTCATCAAGGAAGAGGTCAACGTGATATATCATTAAATACGAGTTACATTGTATTTTTTAAGAATCCTAGGCATAAAACTCAAATACGATACCTATCACGACAAGTTTACCCAGAAAACTCAAAATTTTTAGATGAAGCCTACAAAGGTGCTACAAAGGATGCTCACGGCTATCTAATGATTGATTTAAAACAAAACGCAGACGAGATATGTCGTTTTAAAACTAAAATATTTCCATTTAACGGGCATTGCACTGTGTATATCCCAAAAAAAGGATTTAAATACAACAATAATCACCATGTTTTAGTCAGTTCGAAATGATGCATTCTAGAGTAAGCACCTATAAACATTTACGAGAAGCACTACAGCTACTTAAACCTAAATATCGCATAGCTTTACCCAAGTCGAATGATGATGAGGAAATTAATATCATTTGTGAATGTATTTATAACGTCCTAAAAGGTAAAATTCCTTTGGATAAAAAAGAAAAATCAAAATTAAAGAAATATAAGGAAACAAAATTAGTTTCAAAAGGCAAAAATAAGCTTCGGAAAACCGTTATTTTTAAAAAAGGAGGTGCTTTTTACCAATAACAGGCTACCTACAAATAGGTTAAGTTAGGTTTAAAACTGCGATCCTTTAAAACAAACAGGCTACCTACAAATAGGTTAGGTTAGGTTCAAAACTGTGACCCTTAGTAACGGACAAGCTAAATACAGTAAGGTTTAAAGTTGTACGTCTAAGAAACAACTGAAATAATCCAAATATGAAATAAACACATATAAAAGAAATAAAAATCACAAGCAGAACATTAGCAACAAAGGGTTACATGTAGTGAACCAGAGAATAGACGTACGCCATCGACTCAAACAATGGATCGTCGCTCGCCCAGAGACAATGGGTTCCCAAAAAAGGATTAAGCCGAGGGAACAATGAGGGCGCTAATGAGGTACGTGGTGGCGTGTAGAAGTCAGGGAAAGACGGCCCGGAGAGCTTCTGGACTGTGCGCAATCGATCCAAGTGGGGAGGCTCTTTTTTTTAGAATTAAATCTGTTGAAAAATTAGAATTTGTGGACCATTTGAATTGGGGCCAGAAACCGCGGTCTATATCTACTGTTATATGGAGTCGATTGTTACGAGAGATGAAACCATGGTTTTGTACTATGATCCTCTGTCGAAAAGGGAATCTATGGAGTGGCGTCGTCTTGGTGAAAAGCCGCCTAGAAAGGCCAAGGTAACGCAATCCACCAAAAAGATAATGGCAACGGGTATTCTGGGATTGTCACGGAATACTAATGATTGACATAAAAGAAAGGAATACCACCACGGTAAATGGCACCTACTACGCCACCTTTATTAACCCTTCGTGTGTCGAAGCACTGATCAGTGCACCCCCCGGTGTCTGTCTAAGCACTGATCAGTGCCAAAATTACATGAGCATTATTTTATTGAATTTTGAGATTAAAATCATAGCAGTAGAGTCCAAAATGTGTTTTATTAAAATCCTAAAAAAACAAGTAAACCATAGACATGCATTCATTCCTGAACGATGCCTATAAAGTCGTTATTTCGAGCATTCAAATTCAAACATTGGTCGGTGAAGGTGCGTTGTGCTCGCTTGAACAAAAAGTGAAATTTCATGGATTACTCTTTGAAGAGGTAAGTAAATGTTATTATTTACTATAAATATGTAAATTTTAGAACTATTATATTTATCGTAAACGTATCCGTTTTATGTATTTGTTTGAACAATCTCGTAATAACTGTGGTGACCGTTACAAATGGTTTAGTATTTGAAACTTTATACACATTTCTCAAAGTAGTTTCGTAGTCATACTAGTATCATTTTGAAGGTAATTTTATAGGGAATATATTACAGCTATAATAATATCAAAATTTTTCCAATATTTTCTAAAATATCCTTATTTGTAGTAACAAGTGCTATTTTACACGCACACATACTCAGGCAAGATGGCGGCCTGAGTGTATACGTACACGAATTCCATTGAATACAAAACCATACAGGGTGACCTGAGTGATGTTGTTTCATATACATTTTGATGTTAAAAATAAATTTGAATACAATTTTTGGGAAAGTTTATGTCGATAGTATGCGACCGTTTTCTGCATACATTTACCCATATATTGAAAAAAAAAAAAAAAAACTAAACTTCCCTGCCGTGTATGTTCGTGATAAACTTTAGAAAATACGAGACCCAATTAATAGTACATTTCCTAACTAGGGTGGCAAAACAAAGAAAGGCCGAGATCGCATATGTTTGAGGCCCGAGCTGCAAGCGAGGGTCGCACATATGCGATCAAGGGCTTTCTTTTTTGCCTCCCGTGTTGAGTACATCATTTTATGTCTACATTTCGCCAAAAAGGAGCTTTTTCCGTACGCGCAGCGTGCGGAAAAAACCCATTGTTGGCGAGGTGTGGCATAATAGTTATTTACGATACAAGTGCGTAAAATAGGAAATCCGCAACGAGTGGCGATAAATTAAAACACGACCGAAGGGAGTGTTATAAATCGACACGAGTTGCGAATTACCTATTCGCACGTGTATCGTACGACGTTTTTCAGTACATATGGCCCTTCAAATGTTTGAAATCGTGAAGAAATGTGCTACTTTACGCACTAGTGCGGAAAAGTAGCAGCACCATGTGTACTGAAAATATATTTTTCACTATCATATTGCGGAAAATACTAAACCGATTTTGATACAATTGTCACTAACAAGTACTTTTTATACGTACGTTAGCGTATATACATGTTTATTTATTTACACTTTATTGCACAAAAGAAACACAATCGTACAAAGGGCGGACTTAATGCTATAAAGCATTCTCTACCAGTCAACCTTCGGGCAAAAGCAGAAAAGTTGTAAGCGGTATACATATTTGTTTACGTTAATTGTGTGTTTGTATGTAGGTCCTACAGTTAATTGTACAAATTTAAATTACTATTCAAGTACCTAAGTACCTAACGATGTCAAGATATGATACGATAAATGTACGAGTATGCACGTTATCAAGGTATGTTTTTTATTTATTTTTCTTATTTTAGATGGAGTCTCAAAACAATCCTTCATCATCTAGGTTCTTTGGTCAGGCCTACCAGGTAGAGCGTAGTCCACGTGGGAGCTTGAGACTAAGAAACAACGAGGTGCTTTTGACCAGGGACGCTTCAGGGAGACTATGCGTATGTGGTGAATAAGTAAAAAAAAACTAATTACATGTAAAATATCTAAACTTTTATCGTACTCACATTGGAACAATTTTATTTACAGCCATGGCGTCCACAAAATGTGGAACTTGGGGAAGGTATCGAGTTAGTGGACGAGTCTCAAGTTACACCTCGACGCCTTTTTAACTCCGATGATACGGATGATGAAAACGTAAGTGATTATTATTATAATGGTCAATGGGCAATGTTACCAAATATTGTGTTGTATTGTAAGCTGCAACTAAACTAACTTGTGTCGCTCTCGAGATATAGACCTGTCAGTATCTCAATAGAATAGACAGGAATCTAACTTGCCTGCCGCATAACTCACGCGCCGTCTATGCTGCCCGTGCGGGTCTTTTCTACTGCTAACCAGTAACCAAGCTTGCACTATTTTATTTTAGTGAAAAAAAGGGTTTGCAAATTACTAACTATGGGTTCAGCAAAGTGTGTTTTATTTTATGTACTATAATGTATGCAGTACAACAAGGTTAATTTTTCTTGTCACCTAACGATATATTAACCTCTTTAACCCTAGGTTCTAACTTTGCATTGTGTGTGTGGTTTTGGCTGAGGTTGCATGTGGTCACAGGATGTTGGAGGCATTTTGGGTGCTCAGCTCGCCGAAGCGTTGGCACTCGACTCGGGCAGTGAGGAGGAAGATACCCAAGAAGAACTAACTGACCAGCAGCTCCTTGAGGTGCTTGACGACCAACTCCTTGATAATCAAGGCGACGAAGAGGAGGTTGACGAAAATTACGATTGGAGTGAGGACTATGCCTCTTTTAATGGGACGCAGTCAGATTTCCAGGAGGAGGTTGGTCCTAAAATTGACGGCACGAGTCCTAGTCAGATATTCTGTCAATTATGGGATCAACCTCTCGTGGAGACTATTGTGGGTAAAACAAACCGTTACGCCAGGTATACCATAGAAATGGCCGCGGAGTCCGAAACAGGCATCTCCGACCAATCAAGGATTAACGAATGGACGGAGACTTCTGTTTCGGAAATTTACCGTTTAATAGCGGTAATCATAACTTTAGGCATGTGCTTAAGAAGTCGGGTTGAAGAGTACTGGACAACAGGATTATTAGAGATGCCAAAGTTTAGAAAGATTATGTCATTAAACAAATATTTATTGTTAATGAGATTCATACATTTTGTCGACAACGACTTACTAACAGACCGAGGGGAAAGCAGAAAAATAGCTAAAATTAAGCCTCTGTTAGACTACCTCAATGCAAAATTCAAAGCAGCTTACACCCCTCGCAGAGAACTAGCGATCGACGAATCCTTGCTGTTGTGGAAAGGGCGCCTTAGTTGGGTGCAGTGCATCCGGACGAAGGCAGCAAGGTTTGGCATAAAGTCATATGAGCTCTGTGAGTCGAAGAGTGGGTATGTGCTAGATATAATTCTATACACGGGGAAGGAGACGACTGCTGCTGTCGAAACCGTATATGGTTTCGTCAGTAGTACGGCGAAAATAGTACTGAAATTAATGACCGGGTACCTCGGAAAAGGATTTTGTTTGTTCATGGACAACTTTTACAACTCCGTCCGTTTATGCAGATTTTTAAAAAGTAAGAAGACGGATGTCGTCGGAACGCTAAATCGCAGACGGGTGGACACACCTGTTCAAATAAAATCCTTGAACGATAAACGAATGGCTAGAGGCACAATGGTAAGCAGACACTGTGGTGACGTATCCGTCGTTGCCTGGAAAGACGTTAAACTGGTAACCACGGTGTCTACTTATCACAACGCCGACGTTGCCCCAGACCAACGAGCTGGTCGACCCTGTCCAAAGCCCAAGGTGGTTATAGATTATAATAAGTTCATGGGCGGGGTTGATCTTAAAGATCAAAAATTAGCTATGTACCTGCTGGAGCGCAAACGTGGCTTAAAATGGTACATCAAAGTATTTAAAAGGTTGTTAAATATTACCATTCTGAATTCTTACGTCATATACGACAGCAACATTGGCCAACATAGAAAACTGACCCACCGTCAATTCAGGTATAAACTGATTGAAGAATTAATAGAAAAATTTGGATTGTCATCAAAACCTCGGTCTCGTCATAACACAGTCCTGGCGGAGGATCGCCTAAACAACGCTTTACACCATTTCCCCGAACAATTAGAAATGGAAGGTGAGCGCACGAAAGTGCAAAATAAATTTAAAAGGGCACGTTGTACCATATGCTTGGCAAAAAAAATTAGGACAATGACAAGCATTCTTTGCAGTCACTGCAAAGTTTTCCTGTGTGTTGGCCAATGCTGGCGAGAGTATCATACTCTACAGCAGAATATTGAATAATTATCCGATATAATTAATACCTAGCTGTTTAGCGATTCGGAGAGCTATATCGATAGTTTGTTTTTGTTACACACGTAGCATACTACTTATTGCACTTCTCGCAGTTTTCATTCCGATCTTATGCTTGAATCGTATCCTCAACTTAAAATATTTAAAAATGATAGAATATTTTCCGCTACTGTCATTTCATATCTAATTGCGACCACACAGAGACTGTTTTTTTATTTCATAAAAATTATTACAATAAACAAAATAATTCGGGGAAACCGAAAGATAATAGCAAAAAAACTGGTCCCCTTACTTTATAATTCTGCCGAAGGTATAGCCTCTTATTTTATTGCATTTTTTACGATAGAGTTGAAGTGTATCTAAAAATTATTGAAATTGAATAACACACATTATTCGGCTCTTGTTTCAGAAAATTGTTATAATTATTACCTATGTCCGGTTCGCTAATCTGGCCTTATTTTGTTGCCTGTTTTTAAAGTTTAATTGATTAGATTAGTTTTTATTATAAATAAGCGTTTTAGTATAGCTGAAATATTTTAAGTTAACCATTTACGACTATGAGCTCTCATAGTAATAAACTAAGCTTAGAAAATGTCAACTATATAATTATTTGTTGATTTAAACTAATAAGCGGTGAAGTCCTCACTTCAAATAATTTCTAAAGGTGATTTGTAATAAATAAATATATTCTTATAAATGTTATTTTATTTTATAAGCCAAACTATATAACATGGTAACTGTCTTTCTAATGTTTTTTTTTCTTTATCTCTATCATAATGACTTTTACAGTACATATGGTGCTAGATTACCGCATCTGTGTTATAATGAGCCCATTATGCAATTATGTCAAATATTTGACGAGCCATATGTACTGTAAAACG
Organism: Pammene aurita; assembly: GCA_947086415.1. NCBI lineage: Eukaryota > Metazoa > Arthropoda > Insecta > Lepidoptera > Tortricidae > Pammene > Pammene aurita. The sequence goes on from OX352295.1 coordinate 14,118,002, forward strand.
TTGTACGATACACGTGCAAATAGGTACTTCCTTATTACCGCACTTGTATCGCAATGTACTATAAGGTCACCCATTATATCACTAATATTATGAATGCAACAGTTACTCTAAGGTGTCTTAATTTTTTGGCGTAACCCATTGCTACACCATCGTTTACACTAGAAAATAACTATTGTTATAATTGGTAAGTAAATAAATAAATAAAATATTCACTAAAATCATAATTGCTATTATTACATTGTGCTTATATATCCACATTTAACGTATAAAGATTTACGCGCCTGAACTGCGAACTAAACTTGTATCTCAGGGAAAGAGAACATATGCTAATTAGGACAGCAATTATACATTATAAAAATCTTACATATAGTAAATTATATAAATAAACAAGGAAGGAATTTTGTATATTATACCATTTACGATAAGAAGGTAGGATAATGGAACTATTTGGTGTAGGTACATGTAAAAATCTGGGTCAGTTGTAGTATGTCATTTTTGTAGACTTTGCACTTCGTTATTTAGTTGTAGGGCATTATAAGTACCTAAGGTAATTTTAGTAAATAAAATACAAGTAGGTACAATTAAATATACATATATTTTCTTGTTTGACATGTCACCCTGTATATTAGCACTGATCAGTGTCAAGGCAGATGTGCAATTTTTATCAAAGCCCTGATCAGTGCTTAGACAGATGGCAAGCTTCTCTCTAAGCACTGATCAGTGCTTAGGCAGATAGCCTGTTTCTGTTAGAGCGCTGATCAGTGCTTAGGCAGACAAGCGACAAAATCAACACACGCACACATGTACACAATTTTAGATCGTCATGTAAAAAAACATCCCTTTTCTTTTACGTTTTTTCGTGTGTTTGCGTAGGAATTGTGGCAGTGTGTATCAAGTATCGAAAGCTCATTATTTCTACCTTGCAACACAGTATTTTCCACAGAGTATAGAGTTTATTGTCTTGTCAAAATCAGTTGTTGAAAATAGCCCTGACAAATCGGGTATTACTTAGATTTTTGTTAAAAATATCGTTATATATTGTGATCTGGTGAATTTATCTGCATTATATGTGTAAAATAATATATTATTGCCTAAAATAATCACTTACTTCCCGTAAATATTCAATATGTACGTAATCACAGTCAAAAGAAGTTTGGTCAGAACGCGATGTAAAATGGGTAACTTTCGGTGTGATTCGTGATTTTCAAAACAGTATTTAGGACTGTGTATATTGCAATCTTGGAGCTTTTTCTATATTGTTAGGTTGACTAGTTATCGTACTAACTAAAACAAATTATGAAAACCAAAATAAACATTGCATGTATAAAAAATACGTATTTATTTACACCAGTATCTTTTTTTTGACAAATTCTTAGTTCAACTGCCTGCAAAATAAAAACATTATATGATTTAGCAATAAAACTTAGCTTATAAAGTGCATTAGTTATGTGGGTTTCACATACAATAGCCGATTTTATATCTATAAAACAATAAATTACCAAAATTTCAAAAATTCTAAAGAGTGTTCAAATTGCTCGAAACGTGCGCCATTTTGCGACAGATGACGGGTGTAAGTCTGCGAGCCCATCTGACACACGAAGGGTTAAGCAATTACGAGAGGCGATCAAGCAGAAGCGACGTGGAAAACTCAGTAGAGGTGTTCGGCTTCTCCACGATAATGCTCCCGTTCACACCGCTGCAATTTCCAAAGCTGCTGTAGCAAAATGTGGCTTCGAGGAAATTCGCCACCCGCCTTACAGCCCCAGCCTGGCCCCAAGCGACTACTATTTGTTCTCGAGACTTAAGGCAGACTTAAGGGGAAGACGATTTTCTTCGAATGATCAAGCTGTTTTCGCCCATTTTGAGGACAAAACTCCAGAGTATTTTTTTAAGGGGATAGAAATGCTTATCACGAGATCTGCAAAGTGCGTTGAAATAGAGGGAGACTATATCGAAAAATAAAAAAGGTTTTGTAAATATATCTATAGATAAATTAACGAGAGCATGGAATTGCATATGTAGTAGTATTGTATGTTTACAGGCATTCTATATTTGAATTTTCTATTTTCTCGTACTATCAGCAAAAAGAGGTTTGTTATATATTGAAGAAGTAAATACCAAAATAATGTCAGTGTCAAATTGTGAACATTATTTACGTTGTGCATATATTTTTACGTCTGATTTTATTGTATTCTCACAATTATCAGAATAATTTTGTGTCAGCCCGTACGACTAAGTGTAAGTTACATAATTTTCAAAAAATATGGCAGTGAGTAATTTTGGTCCGATTGAGCGTCTAAGTAAGGAAATTATTTTTAACTGTTATAAATATTTTGAACTTGAACTGAAGAAAAATTTAAATTCCCCTTACACCGCTGCCCAGTTAGTTGAAAAAGCGACAGGTGTTTGTCTCTCTTCTGTTTATAACATTGTGTCTGAGAGCAATAGTGAGAAATTCGCAACAACAAAGAAATTCACCTCCCCGAGAAATAAAAAGTTACGTACTTGTCTGTCATCAGTAGTAGACGATTTTGATCAGGAAGTCATCCGGAGAACTATACAGGGTGTTTGGTCCATCGTTGGCCAAATTAAAATGGCGGATAGGTGGGGTCGTTCCCTATCTCACCACGCTTTCCAAAAATTTTTTTGACCGACGTGCATTTTTTTTTAAATTTTTTTGTTGTTTTGAAAAGAAAATCAAGACCAACTCGTTTAAAATTAAATTTTGATAATAAAATAAATGCTAGAGACATGCAATTGTTATTGCATCGTGATGTGCAACGTTGCAATGCTTTATTAAAGTGAAAATTTCGGACACCTAACGCTTAGTTTATTTTTTATTGGCCCTCGAAGGTTTTACAGCATGTAAAAATTTTGCCAAAGGTCAACTTTGATTTGCAATAAATAAAAAAGATTACGTTCTTAAAATTCTTTTACTAAATTGTGTGTTTTATCCTCTTTCTAATGATGTAAAATAATCCCGGAAAACCTTTCATAAACTTGATTTTTCCGCGGTTATTGTAACGGACGCGACAGGCAAATCATCATTGCCCAAACATTGACGCCTCTTTTTTGAAATCCCGTAAGTAACAAGCGGGTTTGTTTTCTCGATGACCGATGAGGTTTGCAGGTTATTAAGATTTAAAACTTATCTTACGTTAATTTGGCCTAGGAGTTGAAGGTCAACTTTCACATTTCAGCTTGATAAGATAAGGAAGTGTTTTTGAAAACAACACGTGCAAAGCCGGTAAAGACTGCTATCTCCCTCTTACACAGCACAATACGTGCAGTTGTCTCTCTCTTTCATGGGTTAGACGTCAAACTGCTCTACCAAAGGCCAGCAGTAGGGCTAGATAAGACTGTGGGATCAGATTAGACTTTAGTCGTTATTTGACTGTGGTGGCTAACCCATTTCCAATCCTGATGTTGTTTTTTGTTGAGTTTTATTAGTGTTATTGTTAATCTCTGTTCTGTTTACTTCGTTTATTCGAGAATGGCAACATTTACGAATGAAGAATACGCGGATATTTTGATGGCGTATGGTAAAGCTGATGGTGTTGCACGAGCAGCGCAAAGAATCTACCAGGAACGATTCCCTAACAGACGCTTACCACACCGGAACGTGTTTCAAAACACTTACCGACGCTTACGGGAAACTGGAAATTTGAACGTGAATGAACCAAGAGGGATTGTGGTGCGACACAATGTTGAAGTTGATAACCGGATTTTGGCAATGATTGAGGAAGACCCGACTATAGTGGAGTCAAAACCAACGTGCCGGCCGGGCAATAAAACGAGCTGTCAGCAAGGATGCGGCTAAAGTCGATATTTCTTATCGATGAATCACGCTTGTTCTATGAAAAGTACTATGCATGTGCATGGTAGTTATAAGTAAAATCGATTCCATTATCTATAAATAAATATATTTACCTCGTTAGGTTTTAGTGATATCTAAATGGTTAATTATAAATAGCAGTCATTAATATCATGGCATTTTGTTACTGTTGCAATATAATTAGTGTACCTATTAGGGTAATTACGAGTATTATAATGACCTAACAATGTGACAGTAGTTATAGATTATTATAGCGGTCATTATTAAGTCCTAAACGTTAATTAGTAATATGTTATCGTGCTATTTTCTCATTGGTTCTTAAAATCAATATAATTAGTGTCCACATATATAAATATTGTAAAATGTCTCACGGATATCATAAGTGCCAACCAGTTGAGCAATGGAGACCATATTTTCTAACGTGCAGTTGTTGAAGTTGAAGGGCGATATTAACTCGCAAACTCGGTGCGTTATCTATAACGTTCTATCAATTTTTGACGAATTAAAATGTGATCCGACAAAACTTCATCGGTTCAATCTTAATACGCCTCAAGATATTACGGCGTATATATGTGGAGTAGGAGTGAGGACCGTCGGAAAAATAAAGAGAGAAGTTTTACAAGACGGAGTACCTTCTACACCAAGGAAGACGTTCACGGCTCCAGCAAAAGTCACAAATTTGGACGAGTTCGACGTCGATGTGCTGAAACGCATCGTTTCGTCATTTTATGACAATGGAGAATATCCAACCGTCAAACAAGTACTGGAGAAATTCAAGGAAGCTATACCTGGAGTAAAATGCGGGACCACGTCCATGAAGACTATTTTAAAGAAAATTGGCTACAAATACAAGAAGGGCGATGAAGGACGCAAATATTTAATGGAAAGGGGTGATATTGTGTGTGCCAGGATGGATTTTTTAAGGAAGATGGACAATTTAATACGGAATAATGATTCTCGACCGCGATTTTACCTTGACGAGACCTGGGTTAATCAAAACCATTCGAGAAAAAGAATGTGGCTTGACGAAAATGACGTCGGAGGTTTAAAAAATCAAAAAACTGGAAAGGGAGCCCGACTTATCCTTTGCCATGCTGGATCTGCAAGAACTGGATTTGTACCTGAAGCCAAATTATTATTCAGAGCAGTAAAATCGAAGAACGAGGACTACCATACGGAGATGAATGGTGAAACTTATATGGAGTGGATTGAAAACTTTTTGAAATTACTTGAAGAACCGTCCGTGATTGTCGTTGACAATGCAAGTTACCACTCAGTTCAACTGGAAAAAATACCGAATACCAACACAAAAAAGGCAGAAATTCAAGAATGGCTCCGAAAAAAAAATATCCCATTTGGCAGAACGGACGTTATAGAGGAGTTGCTTCGAAAAGTAAACGCCAGCAATCCATCGAAAGTGTATGCGTTGGACCAATTGGCAAACGAATTAGGCCATGAAGTGATACGCTTACCTCCTTACCACTGTCAATACAACCCTATTGAATTAATCTGGGCTCAAATAAAAGGAGAGGTCGCAGGAAAGAATAATACATTCCGTTTAGCAGATGTAGAAGTTTTATTTCACCAAGCCGTCGACAATGTTTCTCAAGAAGACTGGGCCAAGTGTGTTCGACACGCAGAAGATCTACAATTAGCTGATCTGCAAAAATATATTGTCAGAGACCAGAATCGTGTGGTAATAAATCTACAAGACGACAGTGATACCGACACCGACAGTTCTGACAGTGAAACTTAGAGCATTTTATTGAGTATAACTTATTATAATATTTAAATTAAAATTATTCAATATGTTTTTATATATTTTATAATTTATTTTGTCTACCTAAATATAAAAATAAACCTTTGTTACGAAATTTTCTTCTATATTCATATTACACTTAAATACAACCTTATTATTATAAATAAATCCATCGATAATGTGCGAAGGTTGCGGCACGCATCCCTACAAGCAGGTAGAAAAGGGCACGTGGCCGGCCCGGAGATTTATAGCCCCGCCGGCACGATGGTTTTGACTCCACTATAGAAGCATAAGAGATGTAGCTGCATTACTCGAACTTTCTATCTGGAAGGTGTGGAAAGTTCTTCGCCAAAATAACCAGCACGCATTTCACTACACTCCCGTACAAGGTATTGAACGTTTGAACTGAATTTCATACATTTTAACATGATGTTTCATAACCGTAATTAAAAACTGAAATCCGCCGCAGCGAGCACGTCTGTTTTTTCACGCTTTTTATGCAGGTAGAGGCCGTAAACCGTGAAGAAACAGGCTTGCTCATGTCATTTGTACCTAACAATCATTAAACATGTAGGAACAGATTCTTATTCGATTTTTGTTTCTTTTCAGGTCTTGAAGATAACGACTTTGGGAATCGTGTTCAGTTTTGCCGTTTATTGCTGCACACTGATTTAGAAGACCGTTACTTTTTAAAAAGCATTCTGTGGACAGACGAGTCAAAATTTACAAGAGAAGGAATTTTCAATGTGCACAACCTCCACCACTGGTCACCTAAAAATGAAAACCCACGCCAAAAAAGACATAGGGGGTTTCAGAGAAGATACTGTGTCAATGTCTGGGCAGGAGTTATTGGCGATCAAGTCAACGGGCCACATTTCCTGCCAGACAATTTGAATGGAGACAACTATCTTAATTTTCTACAAAATGATTTACCTAATTTGCTGGAGAATGTGCCGCACTTTAACGAGGATAGGCATATCATCTTCCAACAAGACGGATGTCCGGCCCATTGGAGGATAACAGTCAGGGAGCACCTTGACAACGCTTTCCCTAATTCATGGATTGGGAGAGATGGCCCTATTCCATGGCCTCCACGTTCTCCTGACCTCACTCCGCACGGTGGGCTGAAAATCGGCCTCCATAGAAATAGAAACCGAAGTCTTAAATTTGAACTTTTTTATATTGGAATAGCTATGGTTAGGTGTTATTATGTCTCAAAATTAATCTTAGCTTATTTGGTTGGAAAAATAATTAATTATAATTTTTTTTCTAAATCTTTGTATGGCGCGTATCAGAAAAATCGAGTTTTCTCCGAAAATAAAAAGTTAACCGTAATATCCTGACAAATGATTTTAAACACAATTATTCTTAATTTTTCCACATATTTAGAATTTTCCTACGGGGTGCACTTTTAAAAAAAAAATCGAAATATAATTTTTATTTTTTTTATTTTATTTTTTTATTTTAATATGGTTAAACTCGTTATTTTGACTACAAAAAATGAATTTGAGTTTAATCGAACCAATAACTTACGCGTAGTGAATTTTTGTTCTAAGCAAATGTATGGAGCGTACGAGTAAAACGGATTTTTTTTTCAAAAATTAAAGGTATACCGTAATATCCTTGCAGATGATGTAAGAACCAATTATTAAGGATATTTTCACATAACGCGAACTTTTCTACCGTATGCACTTATTTAATAAAAAAGAAAAAACTTATTTTTTCATGCTGAAATAGCTATTTCTCATTGTTTTAATCAAATAAATAATAAACATACAAGAGTTACAAGTAGAAAATTGAAAATAAAACCATTAGGTACATTAATACCCTTGCATCCTCTTTATTACATTATCTTTGTACTTAATGAAATAGTATTTAACAAATGACACATTGAAAACTGATGAGTCTAAAATTAATGATCGTTAATGAGGTCCGGTTACAATTATTAGTAGATAATATGAATGCAGTTTAATCATTAAGGTTTTAATCATTATGCTTATAATTAGACGTAAAACTAATTACAATAACAATGATATAGAATGGTGGTGTTCATTAGTACTTGCAATAAATATGTAAGGGGTACATTTTATATTTTAGTTAATCTTGAGCTTCTCAACCGCTAACATACGACCATAAACCATGGACAGTCTTATTACGAACTTGGACTTGTTTGTTATCCTAAAATCTCAAGGATCTAGTTTAAATCACGAAGCTTTGTTTGAAATAGTGCTAACTAAATCAAACCTTAACCTGTCAGAAGAAGATCGTGACACCTTGAAAGAATTTTGCCGGGGATTTACAAGAGCCGCTACTAGCAGATGGAAGAAAAGCCAACGGAACACAGAAAAATTTAGAGCATTGTATGGATCTTGGTTAGAAGCAAATATTGACTGGCCAATAGGGTGGGTCGAAAAAATTTTTTTTTTATTCGCGATTTCTAATAGTGCGGGATTGATGATCCATTTAAAAACAAACACTACCTTATGTTTTTTATTTTTTTTAAATTATGTTTTCTACCCGCGCATTGCGTTTAAATTTTTCAAAAAACACCGAATACGTTTGTTCAAAAATATATGCCAAAGTCAGTTTAAAGATTGTTTTAAAACTGTTTTAACGTCGGGAATAATAAAATAATAATAATACGCAACTACTGTGAGCCAAGGTTACACTTCCAGGAAGCTGAGGGGTGCGGGGGAGGGTCACAAAGTTCGCGATGCTTGCGTAAATTACGACGCATTATTTTAGTGACACCAATTACTTCTATGTGAAAGGTCGCGTTACTTTTAATGATTTCTGTTAATAATTTAATAGTTTTTTTTACTGTTATTGTTCGAAGTGACATTTATTATGGAGATAAGCAGTAGAAGATCAACCAGCTGTCGTATTTTTGGTTCGTGTGATGAGCTAAATGAAAACGAACTACCCACTTACAAAAATGTTATGAAATATTATAACCTCATACGATATCGTCTTAAACTCGAAAATAATTCTAAAAAGGAGCCATCCGTCAATGAGATTTCCGAAATAGTAACCCAGAAAGTCGAAAGTTTGTGGCTAAAGGCTTCTATACCGATAATATCTCACGTTCGTGTATTGCAACTATTGAAAGCGTATCACGCTAAGTGTAAATATCTTATTAAGTCTTGGAAGCGTCTTTCAGAGGTAAAAAAACAAGATTTTTTGTTAAGTTCTGAAAAACTGCTTGATTTAAGCGCATGTAAGTGCAAAAATTTTACATTTTGCAACTGTCCTAAAGAAAAAAAATGCCCAATGGCAGAACAAATGTTTCTGAGTGACCAGAGAACTAATAGGAAAATGGTAATGGAACGAGTTGATTTGACGGCAACTCGGAAGAATATCAAATCCATGAAACGAAAAGAGAAATTACAAATTTATTATAGTGCTACAAAAACAACTCAGAAAGATATTGTTCACGAAACCTCTAATAATTCCATGGAATCCGAAAGCGACGTGGAAGCGGCTTCGCCAGAACGTTTACTGGCTCCACCATCGGCAAAAAAACGTAAAATCGAGTCACTGAAGAACCTAGCAAGTATTAGCGATCGATACGGACTTTCAGACAGAGCCGCTGCTGCTGTGGCTTCAGCTGTCCTGCACGACGTTAAAATGAGTGACGAAGTGATTGATAAGTCAAAACTACGTCGGGCGCGACAGAAACTACGTCGAAAAACTGTGATTGAGGCGCAGATTGTGAGTATTCCTGCTATATATTTTGATGGACGAAAAGACAAGACACTCGAGCTTGTAACCAAAGAGGGAAAAAAATATCGAACTACAAAAATAGAAGAGCACATTTCAATTATCAAGGAACCCGAATCAATTTATATTGGTTACGCTATTCCACGTGATGGAACTTCCAAAAGTTTAGAATTATCGATTCACGAAACCCTTATATCTCAGGGTATGTTTTTGCAGGATACAGTCGCTATTGGATGTGACGGTACTGTTACAAATACTGGAAAATATCGTGGGGTTATACGACTATTTGAACAACGTCTAAATAGACCTCTCCAGTGGATAATATGTCTTCTACATATGAATGAATTGCCCTTAAGACACTTGTTTTCGTTTCTTGATGGAAAGACAACTGGACCAACCACTTATTCTGGTGCTATTGGAAACCGACTTGACGACTGTGAAAAGCTTGATGTTGTATCTTACGAACAGATAGAAGGGACATTACCAGACATATCTAAAGTCGAAGATCTTAGTTCGGACCAACGTTACCTGTACGACATAGTATCAGCTGTTATAAATGGCGTATGTCCTCCTAATTTGTCGCATCGCTCTCCAGGCAAAATGTCTCACGCCCGATGGCTTACAAAGGCTAACCGAATCATGCGGCTTTACGTTTCAACCAGTAATCCATCGCGCAACTTAAAACAACTTGCTGCCTTTGTAGTCAAAGTTTACACTCCCGTTTGGTTCGAAATCAAAACACACCCATCGTGTAAAGACGGGGCAAGACACTTATGGAGGTTAATCTCACATTCAAGATATCTTTCTGCAGATCTGAAGAAGGTGGTTGATCCAGTGATAAAACGAAACGCATATTTCGCTCACCCGGAAAACCTACTCCTGGCTATGTTAAGCGATCCTCAGAAGCACGTGCGAGAGCTCGCTGCCAGGCGTATTCTGAAAGCCAGAAATGCCACTACTTCTGGTAATCTTCATAGCCTTCGTGTGTTCCAGGTGCCTAAGATTAATCTAGATGCTGCATGCTATACTGATTTGATTGACTGGCAGGAAACATACACTCAACCTCCGATACTAAGCGATGTTACTGATGAAGCCCTACTTTCTATAGTGGAGTCAGGAGGCAGCGACGAAATACTTTTCCTACGGTTACCCTGTCATACACAAGCTGTGGAGCGAGCGGTAAAGACAGTCACTGAAGCCTCTTTACAGTTATGCAACAAAACGGCCAGGGAAGGTATGATAAAAGCGAAAATTCAAAGCCGAAAAATAATGCCAAAATTCGAAAGTAAGAAGGATTTTAACGCTCTTTGAACGTTTAAACATGGTCATTTCATTAGTATGTTTTGTATATTTTTTAATTAAATACACGTCTTATACCATGTTACTTGCATTTTTAATCATAAAACACCTATTTTGAATGATTGAATAAATAAAAAATGTTTTTTAAGATTTCAGTAAAAATCAGAAATTTTCAAAATTTCAAAATCAATGCGCGGGTAGTTAGAAATAACTTACAAAACTTATTTTTTCTGAATTTTGAAGCTTTAAGGGTGGGTCAACTTTTTATCACTATTATAAAAAAAATAGACAAAAATAAAAAAAACCCCATACTAAAGCGACCCACCCTACTGGCCAAGTTGCTTTTATCTTCAGTTGGATCTTCAGTTAACCCACGGATCAACCAGCAGTGATCTCATTCCTCATACTTTAAGCACATCATCAACTGGAACTATGACGCGATTGAAACGTAAACCATTCGAAGACCTCGGAACGAAGCAGAAAAAAAACAGATGCAGCGATCTAAGCATTGAAAACACAGACGAAGTTGTGTTTTCAGCTGTAAAACTTTTAAAAGAAGATGGTCGAGGTGAAATTGCATCAGTGATAGAATACATGTTAAAGAACCCAGAAGCAGTCCAGAAATTCACTGCAATGATCAAGAAGCCTGGTTCTACCGCGTCACTTACAGCAGAGAAGGCATTAGGTCTACTGATTTCATTGAAGTTATCTAAATGGCAATACATAACTTTACGAGAGACAGCCATCAGAGAGGGTGCTTCAACCTTATATCCATCGTATTATAAAGTCCAGAAGGCTAAATTAGATTGTTATCCACCAACGCAATCTGTTATTGTAACGGACTTTTCGTGTGAGATAACATTGCAAGCTTTGCTGGATTTAACAGTTACACGAATTTTGAATAGTTTACAGGAACAAGTAGAAGACATGCAGTTAAGTTTAATCTCTAAATGGGGATTTGACGGTGCTTCCAGTCAAAGCCGGTACAAGCAGAAAATTGGTGGCAGTGAACAAGATGACTCAAGCATTTTTATGACGACTTTAGTGCCACTAAAGCTTATCTCTGGCGACAAAACAATTTGGACAAATCCAAAACCATGTTCTGCTTCATATTGTCGTCCAAAGCAATTTACATTTACTAAAGAGAACAAAAACTTTGTTCTAGCTCAAAAGAAAAAAATGGACGATGAAATCAAAGACCTAGTGCCCACAGAACATAGAAACAACAAAGTGACACATGAGTTGAAGATGACGATGGTAGATGGCAAAATCTGCAGATATCTTTCACAGGCTAAGTCAAGTGCAACATGCATTTTATGTTTAGCTAAGCCTAATGAAATGAACAATATAGACAAAGTTTCGAAAAAAACAGTGCCTGATACTACCTTATATGAATTTGGACTATCATCTTTACATGCCCGGATCAATACCATGGAATGCCTTCTTCATATAGCATATCGATTGGACTTTAAAGAATTTTATGCAACTGAAAAGAGGGGCCTTAAACAGAAGCTGGAACTACGGAAGAAGATTATTCAAGATCGCTTCAAAGACGAACTAATCTTTTAGTCGATGTAGTAAAACAAGGTTCTGGAACAACGAATGACGGAAACAAAGCACGTAAATTTTTCGAAGATCCCGAAAAAACAGCTAATATCACTGGACTGGACGAACAAATGATTCGGAGATTTGCTGTAATTCTGCAAGCTGTCACATCAGGTGAAGTAATTGACACTGAAAAGTATAAAGCCTATTGCATAGCTACAGCGGACGACTATATAAAATTTTACAGATGGTATAAGATGCCCCCAACAGTGCATAAATTGCTGATCCATGGCACAGATATCATTGCACGAAATGATATCGTACCGATTGGTCATCTCTCTGAAGAAGCATCCGAGGCACGCAACAAAGACTTCAGAATGTTCAGAGAGCATCACTCACAAAAAAAAACGAGACAAGCTTCGAACAGAGATGTATTTAATATGTTGCTTTTGTCTTCCGATCCTGTCCTTTCTTCGATGAGGCCAACAATAAGTGGAAAAAAGAAACAGGCTTTCTTCCCTGAAACTTTAGAATTATTCATTTGTCTGGAACCTCAAGAACAAGAAGTGACAGATACCTCAAATGTGTACCCTGATTCTGAAATGGACACGGATTCGGAAGTAAGCGACCAGGAAAACTAAACTTTCTGGATTCCTATATTAGCATTAGAATACTTTAAATTAGGATAGCATTACACATACTTAATTCTGTTTTTATGTAAAGCAATTATTGATAATGTTACTGATATTTATTTAATTAAGTAAATTCGTAGTATCTACTAATGATTGTAACCGGACCTCATTAACGATCATTAATTTTAGACTCATCAATTGTCAATGTGTCATTTGTTAAATACTGTTAAAGATAATGTAACAAAGGTAATAATGTAAAGGATGTAATGGTTTTTTCTTCAATTTTCTACTTGTAACTCTTGTATGTTTATTAAAACAATGAGAAAAAGCTATGTCAGCATGAAAAAATAAGTTTTTTATTTTTTATTAAATAAGTGCATACGGTAGAAAAGTTCGCGTTATGTGAAAATATCCTTAATAATTGGTTCTTACATCATCTGCAAGGATATTACGGTATACCTTTAATTTTTGAAAAAAAAAATCCGTTTTACTCGTACGCTCCATACATTTGCTTAGAACAAAAATTCACTATGCGTAAGTTATTGGTTCGATTAAACTCAAATTCATTTTTTGTAGTCAAAATAACGAGTTTAACTATATTAAAATAAAAAAATAAAATAAAAAAAATAAAAAATATATTTCGATTTTAAAAAAAAAGTGCACCCCGTAGGAAAATTCTAATTATGTGGAAAAATTAAGAATAATTGTGTTTAAAATCATCTGTCAGGATATTACGGTTAAGTTTTTATTTTCGGAGAAAACTCGATTTTTCTGATACGCGCCATACAAAGATTTAGAAAAAAAATTATAATTAATTATTTTTCCAACCAAATAAGCTAAGATTAATTTTGGGACATAATAACACCTAACCATAGCTATTCCAAAAAAAAAATTAAAATTTAAGACTTCGGTTTCTATTTCTATGGAGGCCGATTTTCAGCCCACCGTGCTCCGTTGGACTTTTACATCTGGGGACGGGCGAAGGAACTTGTTTACAAAACGGAGGTGGAATCGCGGGAAGATTTGTCTCAACGAATATTGGCGGCCTTCGAGGTGATGATCAAAGCAGAATTTCGATTGCGAATAACTACAGTGGAAATAAGAAAAAGGTGCTATGCATGCATTCGCAACGGAGGTCGCCAGTTTGAACAAAATTTGTAAAAATAACACGTAATAAAAATTTAAAAAGAAAATGTTTTTTTTTTAACCTGCATGTCGATACTTTTCTGATGCTTCCATACAAGAACCGGGGAAAAATTTATTTCAGGAAAGGTTCAGGATTAATGTACCATAAGATGGTTAAATCACGTCTCAAGTCTAATCTGATGTCACTACCTAAGTAAAGTGTAGTCTTCTTATCTAGCCCTACTGCTGGCCTTTGATAGATCAGTTTGACGTCTAACCCATGAAAGAGAGAGACAACTGCACGTATTGTGCTGTGTAAGAGGGAGATAGCAGTCTTTACCGGCTTTGCACGTGTTGTTTTCAAAAACACTTCCTTATTTTATCACGCTGAAATGTGAAAGTTGACCTTCAACTCCAAGGCCAAATTAACGTAAGATAAGTTTTAAATCTTAATAACCTGCAAACCTCATCGGTCATCGAGAAAACAAACCCGCTTGTTACTAACGGGATTTCAAAAAAGAGGCGTCAATGTTTGGGCAATGATGATTTGCCTGTCGCGTCCGTTACAATAACCGCGGAAAAATCAAGTTTATGAAAGGTTTTCCGGGATTATTTTATATCATTAGAAAGAGGATAAAACACACAATTTAGTAAATTCATTGCAAATCAAAGTTGACCTTTGGTAAAAATTTTACATGCTGTAAAACCTTCGAGGGCCAATAAAAAATAAACTAAGCGTTAGGTGTCCGAAATTTTCACTTTAATAAAGCAGTGCAACGTTGCACATCACAATGCAATAACAATTACATGTCTCTAGCACTTATTTTTTATCAAAATTTAATTTTAAACGAGTTGGTCCTGATTTTCTTTTCAAAACAACAAAAAAATAAAAAATAAAATGCACGTCGGTCAAAAAAATTTTTGGAAAGCGTGGTGAGATAGGGAACGACCCCACCTATCCGCCATTTTAATTTGGCCAACGATGGACCAAACACCCTGTATACAATTTTCATCTGTCCCATAAGCAATTTCCAACCTTAAAGGCACTCTGTGTTAAAATCCGATATAGATTACAAATTTGGCATTTCCACCTTACGAAAACAAATACAAAAATTAGGATTTAAATGGAAAAAGACCGAGGACAACCGAAAAATATTAATGGAAAGACACAACATACGACTGCTAAGAATAAATTACCTTACCACAATTGCGGAATATCGGTCTGAAGATAGACCACTAGTTTATACTGATGAAACCTACATCCACACTTCACATGTGTCCGGAGAGGCTTGGACCGATGGAACAGAATTTGGTGTAAAAAAACAAATCAGTACAGGCCAGCGGTTAATAGTAGTACACGCAGGAAGAAAATATGGTTTTATTCCCAACGCTTTGTTAATGTTTAAGGCAAACCAAAAAACGGGAGATTACCATGACCAGATGAACTTTGTCAACTACGAAAAATGGTTAAAAGAAAAATTAATATCGAACCTTAAACCAAATAGCGTACTTATCGTAGATAATGCGTCCTATCACAACAAACTTTTGAATCATGCTCCAACGTCAAATTCTCATAAACAAGAAATGATGGATTGGTTGACAGAACACAACATTTCGTATAGCCCGTTGATGTACAAAACCAGTTTGTATGATTTAATTAAACAAAATAAAGAGCGGTTTCGTGAGTACCACATAGATGCAATTTTAAAAGAACATGGCCACTCCGTTTTACGATTGCCACCGTATCACCCGACATTCAATTCGATCGAAAATATTTGGTCCATGGTAAAAGGATATGTAGCGAAAAGAAACGTTTCATTAAACATGCAAGGCATTATGAGTTTAGCAACTGAACGAATGAATACTATTACTAAAAAATTTGTCGCCATGTCGAAAGTGAAGAAAATAAATATCGATGTCAGGAAGGGGAAATGGATCGAATTTCAAACAATCTTATTATCAATACTTGTGACAGCTCAGATGAAGAACATGATAGCGACTAAAAGCAAAAAACAGAGGACTACTACTTATTCCATTTCTTAAGGGTATGTAATTTTATTAAATTAAGAGAAAATTATTCTCCTTTTGTTGCAAACGGTACAACCACTACAAATGCAATTCCATGATCTCGATAATTTATCTATACTTGTTTTCTTTGTTAGGCCGGACACTTTTGGACCGCACCTCGTAGATTAACTATCAACAGTACAAATTATTTTTTAATTCAACAAAAATAGAGATTAGACAACATGTACAATTTAGATATACACTCGCGATCAAAAAAATCGACTCAAGCAACATTTTTTACTTTTGGTCGTATTTCCGGAAAGCGGGAAATATTTTAATAAAACTTTGAATGCAATTTTATTACGAATTTATTCAGCTACAAAAAACAGTAAAAGACATCGATCTCAGTTGCGTAGTTTTTAGGTTATCGCAGTTTTTGTACAAAATGGCATTTTACATGGTTATGATATGCACGAGTTGTGCCCTCTTGAGACCAATAAAAACCGGTGTAACCGGTTATTTCTTATCATTCGCTTATCAGAAGTTGACCAGTGCACATCTCCTCGCAATCTTACACCGGAATCACCTTCGAAAAATGGATACCACCGAAGCTGAAGCCACCGAAGTCGTCACCTTGGTGAATCGAGGATTCTCGCAGCGTTCTGTTGCTGAGCAGCTGAATTTAAGCCAGTCTGCTGTCTCCAGAGTTTATCGTCGGTTTTGTCGGTTTTGTCGGTTTGGAACCTTGAAACGGAAACAAGGATCTGGCCGTCAGCGGTGCACATCGGAGAGGGATGACCGCTTCATCGCCACCTCCAGTCTTCGTAATCGCCACCGTACCGCTGTTGCCATCCAGCAAGACCTGATGCGGAACCGGGTTGTGCCTGTTAGCACCTCAACAGTTCGGCGGAGACTCAAGGAAGCCAACCTTACCCCAAGAAGACCTGCTACTGGGCCCAAACTGACTCAGAGGCATCGGGACGCTCGGAAGGAATTCGTGGCGACCTACGAAAATTGGACCTACGACCAATGGAGCCGCGTACTCTTCCGCTAAAAATCACTATATGTATGCCTTTAAGATTTGAGGAGTTCCCTCGATTCCTCATGGATCCCATCATCAGAACTGCGTTTTGACAAAAACGGGACCAATCTGTATATATATACTTACAATCAAAAAAAAATATTTCAAAATCGGTTCAGACATGACGGAGTTATGGAGTAACAAACATAAAAAAAAAAAAAAAAAAAAAAAAAACATACACGCCGAATTGAGAACCTCCTCTTTTCAAATCTTGAAGTCGGTTAAAAATGGATTTGACGCAGTATACTGATTTTATATTCACTAACGAAGGTGCTTGCTGTACTATTTGCGAAATGAATATAAAAAAGAAAAGGTACAATATAGAGAAACATTTGAAATCAAAATCTCATCAAGATAAATTATCTGATTCACGCTGCCATTTACAGGATATAATACGAGATAATGCTGATTTCGAAATTAAAGACGATATCGTATATTGCAAATTGTGTAATTCGAAATTATTTCCCTCTAAATCTAGTATCGACCGCCATTTAAAAACAGATTTACACAACAAAATTCATAAAAATAATGCACAAGAAAAATTTAATAAAGATTTAACAGAGTTTATGATTTGTTCGAATATACCGTGGTCAAAATTAGACAATCCTAAATTTAGAAATTTTGTAGAAAACCTTTTAAATCATAAATATGGAAACGATATTACTGTGCCGAGTGAAACAAAAATACGAGTAAAATGCTTACCTGAATTGTATGAAAAGAAAAAAAATGAATTGAAAGAGAAATTACAAAATAAAATGATTTACCTCAGTGTTGATGAAACATCAGATTCCGTGGGAAAAAAAGTGGCAAATATTTTGATCGGAGCTCTAGATGGAACTAGTACCCAGCCACATTTATTTGCTTCTAAGGTATTGGAGGCGACTAACCATTCGACAATAACCAAACTCGTTGAGGAAACCCTTGAAGATCTTTGGGGCGATGAATACAAAAAAAACATGGATAAATTATTATTTTTTATAACGGATGCCGGTTCCTACATGGTAAAAGCAGCTAAAAACCTTGTTCAGAAATATAAAAATATGACTCATGTAACATGCATAGCACATGGATGTAATCGAGTCGCAGAGATAATTAGAAGTCTTTACCCGACCATAAACAGTTTGATTGACTGTATCAAAAAAATATTTCGTAACGCTCCTTCAAGGACAAATTTATTTCATCAAATGTGTGTAAATATTCCTCTACCACCCCGACCCGTGATAACAAGATGGGGAACATGGTTAAATGCTGCCTCATATTATCACATGCATTATGATAAAATCAAATCTGTCATCGATGCCTTAAATCCGCGTGAAGCGAGTGCAATTTCTAAAGCAAAAAAAATTTTCCGTAACCGGAATTTAAAAACTGAGTTACTATTCGTCGATACACACTTTAGTATAGTTGCTAAGTCAATAAAATTATTGGAGGATCCAAAACTGAGTCTAGCAGAATCATTAAACATTGTTCATGGTTTGCAAAAAAAAATATCAACGTTAAGGTTACATCAAAATGCCAGAAAAGTTTATTTTAAATTAAAAAGTGTATTAAAGAAAAATCCTGGTTATAAGACTGTACAAATAATTAACCAACTATCTAAAAACAACGAGGCTGAAATACCAGAAAGTGTAAATAAAAACTGTGTGCAAAATTTTCAATGCTTGACATACCTTCCTATTACCTCAGTCAGCGTGGAAAGATCTTTTAGTCATTTAAAATGGATATATTCTTACAGACGTCAAAGATTGACAGCAAAATCTATGGAACAAATTTTAGTGATCTATTCTAACTCGTAAAATATTGTATGCCACACCTGGACATAAAGTGGCTTTTTCCGCACGCTACGCGTACGGATAGAGCCGCTTTCTGGCCAAATGTGCACATATTTTTCCAACACGGGAGGTAATAAAGAAAGCCCTCGATCGCATAATTACGTCCCTCGCTTGCAGCTTGGGCCGCAACAATTGCGATTGCGCGGCCTTTCTTTGTTTTACCACCCTAATTAGGAAATGTACTATTTAGGGGCTTTTTTATTTACATATACAAAATAAAGGTTAAAAATACTAAGTGATTTGTTTGTATTTATTTTTCTGCCAACCGTACATTGCCACGAAATTTGAACGTTGATACCGATGTTTATTTATAAGTCAACACTTGACTTTAAAAGAAAACAATGTTTCACAAACAACACAGACAACGCAGGGCAGTTTGTTATATTCAAAACTAAAATATTGTTTTTGTGAGCTCACATACGTCCCATGTTTACACCCTTTTATTCTTTTTATTTTTCCCCACTTTCACCCCATGTTTCCACCACCATGTTTAAAAATAAAAAAATTCAAAATTAAAAAAAAGATAACAAGAGACTTATGAATCGAAACTTAACACTAAAAGAAATCGTCGCAGAATTAAAAAATAAACGGCTCGTTGATGAATCTTTAAGAAACGATTTGACAAAGAACATTAACGAATGCAATGACAAAGTTGTAGACATTTTAAGTGCAAAAAGAAAAGTTTCCTTTACCAAGTATCCCCCAGAAGTTCGAAAATTTGCGTTAACACTGCATTTTTACTCTCCAGCAGCGTACAAATAATTACGTTAAGTATTTGCTCAAAATCTGCCACATCCAAATACATTATTTAGGTGGTATCAAAATGTCGATGCCCAGCCAGGTTTTACTGAACTACTTACTTACTTTGACCGGCAGAAAATTTGAAGGCCTTGTAGATTTGGGAATTGGACAAGATGATTCAGATCTAAAAGCGACCCAAGCATACGTTTTTGTTGTCGTTTCTTTAAACCAATCTTGGGCACTGCCAGTTGCTTATTTATTCATATACAGTCTAACTGGGGAAATGAAGTCCAACATGATATTACTGACACTTCAAAAATGCCATGATATAGGTGTTAAAATTGTTTTTTTTTTTTTACTTTTGATGGTTGTAAGACCAATATAAATTGCATGAAAGCACTTGGTTGCAATCTTGAAAATAAGGAAAACATGAAATAAGGAAAACATGTGGAGGTTATGAGACTTATGAGATAGCAGTGTTTTTAAATGCCTACCACATGGTAAAACTCATGTATAAATGAAAATGGCATTTTATTGTCACCGATTTTATTCGTATTGATTGCACAAGTTCTAGCAGACAATACGAACCTACACTGACTTTAACAGCAAAATAACGCAGAACAGTTTTGTTATACATTAATGACAATGACATTTTATTGTCACCGATTTCATTCGTATTGATTGCACAAGTTCTCGCAGACAATACGAACCAATACTGACTAACAGCAAAACGACGCAGGACATTTTTGTTATAAATGACAATGGCATTGAATTGTCACCGATTTCATTCGCATTGATTGCACAAGTTATAGCAGACAATACGAACCAACACTGACTTTAACAGCAAAACAACGCAGAACAGCTTTGTTATACATTAATGACAATTACATTTTATTGTCACCGATTTCGTTCGTATTGATTGCACAAGTTCTAGCAGACAATACGAACCAATACTGACTAACAGCAAAACGACGCAGGACATTTTTGTTATAAATGACAATGGCATTGAATTGTCACCGATTTCATTCGCATTGATTGCACGAGTTATAGCAGATAATACGAACCAACACTGACTTTAACAGCAAAACAACGCAGAACAGTTTTGTTATACATTAATGACAATGACATTTTATTGTCACCGATTTCGTTCGTATTGATTGCACAAGTTCTAGCAGACAATACGAACCAATACTGAGTAACAGCAAAACGACGCAGGACATTTTTGTTATAAATGACAATGGCATTGAATTGTCACCGATTTCATTCGCATTGATTGCACAAGTTATAGCAGATAATACGAACCAACATTGACTTTAACAGCAAAACAACGCAGAACAGTTTTGTTATACATTAATGACAATGACATTTTATTGTCAACGATTTCATTCGTGTTGATTGCACAAGTTCTAGCAGACAATACGAACCAATACTGACTAACAGCAAAGCAACGAAGAACATTTTTGTTATAAATGACAATGGCATTGAATTGTCACCGATTTCATTCGCATTGATTGCACAAGTTATAGAAGACAAAACGAACCAACACTGACTTTAACAGCAAAACAACGCAGAACAGTTTTGTTATACATTAATGACAATGACATTTTATTGTCACCGATTTCATTCGTATTGATTGCACAAGTTCTAGAAGACAATACGAACCAATACTGACTAACAGCAAAACGACGCAGGATATTTTTGTTATAAATGACAATGGCATTGAATTGTCACCGATTTCATTCGCATTGATTGCACAAGTTATAGCAGACAATACGAACCAACACTGACTTTAACAGCAAAACAACGCAGAACAGTTTTGTTATACATTAATGACAATGACATTTTATTGTCACCGATTTCATGCGTATTGATTGCACAAGTTCTAGCAGGCAATACGAACCAATACTGACTTGTTACTACTGATGTGTTTGCTGAACCAATACTGATGTGTTTGCTGTTGCAAAACAACGAAGAACAGTTTTGTTATACATTAATGACAATGACATTTTATTGACACCGATTTCATTCGTATTGATTGCACAAGTTCTAGCTGACAATACGAACCAACACTGACTTTAACAGCAAAACAACGCAGAACAGTTTTGTTATACATTAATGACAATGACATTTTATTGTCACCGATTTCATGCGTATTGATTGCACAAGTTCTAGCAGGCAATACGAACCAATACTGACTTGTTACTACTGATGTCTTTGCTGAACCAATACTGATGTGTTTGCTGTTGCAAAACAACGAAGAACAGTTTTGTTATACATTAATGACAATGACATTTTATTGTCACCGATTTCATTCGTATTGATTGCACAAGTTCTAGAAGACAATACGAACCAATACTGACTAACAGCAAAACGACGCAGGATATTTTTGTTATAAATGACAATGGCATTGAATTGTCACCGATTTCATTCGCATTGATTGCACAAGTTATAGCAGACAATACGAACCAACACTGACTTTAACAGCAAAACAACGCAGAACAGTTTTGTTATACATTAATGACAATGACATTTTAATGTCACCGATTTCATGCGTATTGATTGCACAAGTTCTAGCAGGCAATACGAACCAATACTGACTTGTTACTACTGATGTGTTTGCTGAACCAATACCGATGTGTTTGCTGTTGCAAAACAACGAAAAACAGTTTTGTTATACATTAATGACAATGACTTTTTATTGACACCGATTTCATTCGTATTGATTGCACAAGTTATAGCAGACAATACGAACCAACACTGACTTTAACAGCAAAACAACGCAGAACAGTTTTGTTATACATTAATGACAATGACATTTTATTGTCACTGATTTCATGCGTATTGATTGCACAAGTTCTAGCAGGCAATACGAACCAATACTGACTTGTTACTACTGATGTGTTTGCTGAACCAATACTGATGTGTTTGCTGTTGCAAAACAACGAAGAACAGTTTTGTTATACATTAATGACAATGACATTTTATTGACACCGATTTCATTCGTATTGATTGCACAAGTTCTAGCAAACAATACGAACCAATACTGACTAACAGCAAAACGACGCAGGACATTTTTGTTATAAATGACAATGGCATTGAATTGTCACCGATTTCATTCGGATTGATTGCACAAGTTATAGCAGACAATACGAACCAACACTGACTTTAACAGCAAAACAACGCAAAACAGTTTTGTTATACATTAATGACAATGACATTTTATTGTCACCGATTTCATTCGTATTGATTGTACAAGTTCTAGCAGATAATACGAACCAATACTGACTAACAGCAAAACAACGAAGAACATTTTTGTTATACATTAATAACAATGACATTTTATTGTCGACTTATCTTTCCATCCTGTATATATATATACAGTCGTGGCCCACTAATTAAGAACGAACACATTTTACATAACTAGATGCAGAGCAAACACCTATAACTTACTTAACTCAGCACAATGCAAGTAATGAATGTCAATTAAAGTTTTATTATGTTCCTAGGTAGTAGCAAAATAGTTTTATTTACATACATTTGCATGAACATATTGATAATCAAAGAATATATAAACTTGTTACGGTTTAAAGTACTTTGTTACTGGCCTTCTAATTAAGAACAGAGAATTTGAATTCTTGTATCTCCCAAAGCAATTGAAAATGACTATCATGTCACTTGGTTTTCCGTTTATTTGATATCCTATTATTATTTCGCGTCTGAGAAGAACCGTAAAAATAGGTAAAAATGCTAGTTGTGATGCAGGAATCAGAAACGTTATAGTACAATTGGTGTTAGAGCGGAAGTGGTCATATCAAAAGTTTGCTGAACACCTTAAATGTTCGAAAACGAAAGTATTTAACGCTATAAAATATTTTAAGAAGAACCAAACATGCCAGAAGGTCCAGCGGAAACAACGCCCACGTAAGTCAACCCCCCGAACTGACGCCTTAATTGTTAGAATGGCTAAAAAAATCCTAAACTATCTTCTACCGAAATAAAACGCCAACTTTTTGGGGAAAAATCTGGTCTCGCTGCCCGTACTATACGAAAACGTCTGAACGAAGCGAATTTATTTGGTTGAGTAGCTCGTAAGAAACCATTGGTGAACCAAAAAGACAGAGATGCAAGGATTAAATTTGCAAAAGAACACAAGGACTGGACTTTGTCTCAGTGGAAGCATGTTTTATGGTCTGATGAAACTAAAATAAATAGAATAGTATATGACGATCAAATTTACGTACGCTGACCACCGAATACGGCTTTTGAGTTTTGATCCTAAGTGTACTACCGTAACGGTGAAACATGGCGGAGGGAATATTCAATTGTGGGGTTGTTTTTCTTGGCATGGCGTTGGACCATTGGTGCGAATTGAGGGTATTATGAATCAACATGTATGTAGAGATATTTTGTAGAAAACCATGCTGCCATATGCTGAAGAAAATTTACCAGTAATTTGGAAATTTCAACAAGATAACGACCCCAAACACACTGCGAAATCTGTAAAGGACTGGTTCCAACGTAAATCTATTTCTGTAATGACTTGGCCCTCTTGCAGTCCAGATCTCAACCCTATAGAAAACCTCTGGAACGACGTCAAAAAAACTTTAGCCAAAAAAAATATAAGAAATCTAAATGAACTTTATGATGGGGCACTCGAAGCTTGGAGATCTATACCTGTGGAAAGATGCCGAGTGCTAGTGGAGTCTATGACAAAAAGATGTCTTGCAGTGGAACAGAATAAGGGATTCCCTACCAAATATTGATTTAACATTAGCATTTTCTTTTAGAATTCGTGACTTTTCGTTTATGTTCTTAATTAGTGTGCCAACTTATTTATCGATGTTGTGGGATAAATTAATTTAAAACATTTTTTTTATTATTATCTATAAAGTTTTTGGTGATAAAGTTTGTTTTAATCAACTCCATAAATACTCAAATTAAATAATATTAACGGATATAAATAAAAATATCAATATGAAAGTCAAGCTTAGCGAATGTTATAAGAAATCTGTGTAATACTAAGGCTGTTCTTAATTAGCGGGCCACGACTGTATATATATATATATATATATTAAGTTTCATAATTTATAACAACGCAGGACACTAAACTAAGCAGTTTTTGTCTGTTTACTAAAAAGTTATGTAACGAAAATTGAAAATTAGCACTAAACTGACTAAATCTAATCTAATAAACTGAATAAATGACTGATAAATGTAATCGGCAAAAAGTTCACACAGGTATTTTCAGGCTATTAGTGCTTTCGAGAAACATTTTAGAGAAACCACATAAATTTCTAGCTACTCAACTACTAGTAGCTGAAAGTTAAAGGGTAAACTTAAAAAAACTATAATGTAGTACAAGTAAAAAAAAAAACAAGTCTGGGCTCAAGGCGTGCATTCAAGAAAGAAGAGTATTAGAAACTATAATAGTACATTACTTACCTAGGGCTGTAAAAAAAAGAAAGCCCGAAATCGCAGGTATTTGGGACCCGAGCCGCAGGCGAGGGTTGTAAATATGCGATAGAGGGCTTTCTTTTTTACTGCCCGTGGTGAGTACACAATTTTACGTCCCCACCTGGCCATAATGCGAGTTTTACCGTAAGCGTAGCGAGCGGTAAAACTCACATTATGGCCAGGTGGGGACGTAAAAAACTTTAGAGCTCAAAACCTTATCAATTCAAAAACGTTCGTAAATGCACACCCATTACCCAATTTAATGTAAAAATAACAATTTGGTTTGTATATTTCCGATTGGCATATAACTAATTACATACATTGAAACTTGACTGACACAACTGTCGGTCCTAGCTGATGTTTTAAAGTACGTCCAGATTGCCCGAATGTATTTATCGCGCGACAGTGTTGTTCCCTCTGTATATTGGAGATGGTATGCAAAAAAATTATAGCCGTTTCAAAAAATAACGTAAAAATGTCGGAAATATATATTGAGTATTACTTAAAAGCCCCTGAATATATATAACGGTTATTACTGTGATTACCGTTTCAAGAACACTGCTTTTAACGCGTAATCTACAGTTGTCACGCGTGCAGGAAGCTCGACATCGACAAATATTCCAATAACATTTGGGAAATCTGGACGCACTTTGATATAACATGGTTTTAAACTGTTTTATAACAATAAATCAGCCTTAATTTATTATACTAGCTAAATATTTACAAGACACTAATAATGCAACTTGAGAGAATAATCTTATTAGATCCAAAATGTCAAAACTATTTTAAAACACTGAAAAATAAATAGTAATGAAAACATTCGTTTTTATACAAACTCCGGTCTGTTGGAAGAATCCGAGTGGAATGTACGTAATTAGACGCTACTACTGTATTTAAGGTTCCGTATGAAAATGATATGAAAAGGAACCCAAATGGTGAGACTCTGCCTGTCACAATGTCAATTTTCTCTCGAAATTACTGGACCGATTGAGCTGAAATTTTGAACAAATGTAAGCCGACGACCCAAAGGCGCGTGTGTAACGTAAATGAATGAATTACAACATTTTTATGGTATTTTTTTCAATTCTAACTATATTGTGTAGGTACAGTTGTCGTCAAAGATATGTTTACACTTTTGCTTATTACAACGGAGTATGGTACAAAAGTGTAAACATACCTTTGGAGTCAACTGTACAGTCGCCATCAGATATATCGGAGCGGCCAAGGTGGGCACAAATATCTGAACAACGCCTCTATTGTCAAGGCGATAAAGTGCTTGTTCCGATATTTTTGACTACCTTGGTCGCTCCGATATATTTGATGGCACTGTACATCAAATGAAAGGCCTTCTCGTAAAATCTTAGATACAAATCCCCGTACGTCGATCGCGTGTTTTTTTTTAAATATAGCTTTACTAATACTAACACAGCTGACACGACGATGCAGTCAGGCGACCTAAGGAGCTCCTCGAGGCAAATCATGAAGTTATCATTTTAAACTGGAGTTTACTCTTCGGTCACAAAGTGAGGCCGAAAGAGAGGGTTAAATAGGGGACTGTGTCTCGTTTTGACTAAGGAGGTAATGACGTCATCAGACAGTCAAAATGTCAATATGTGTCAAATGTGACAATTTTGTAAACGTGTTTGTAAGGAGGCTATCACTTTACAATCAACAAGGCCCTAACCGAACAACGTTGCTTTTATTTTATTTTACGAAAATGAATAAAATCCTAAGGGCCTGTTTCACAATCTCCAAATAAACTTATCTGCCAGTTAAAATTATTGCTATCCTTTTCTCCAGTCATATAAAAGAAAAGGACAGCAAACATTTATCTGACAGATATGCTTTAACTGGAGACTGTGAAACAAGCCATAAGTGTACCTTGACATTGGCAGAATTCACCTCGCTAAAATAGGCGAGGAGTAGAAGCCATTAATTGAAAGAAAAAAAAATTGTAAAGAGTGAGACACCGCCCCCTACATTATGCTCTCTATCGGACCGTTTTTACTACTTTTTACTAGTCACCTATGAACGACTGTTTTGCTCGGTAATAAGGTTCAACTGTGGTTAGGGAAATATAGTAAAAGTTATGTCCGGTTTTTCTCTTGGTCCGTGAGGCAAACACGCAACCAAGTTGACCTTAAGGTCTAATTAAAGAACACTTAGGGCTAGTTGCACCAACTATTTTTAACGGACTCATAAGCGTTACCCAGCGGGGAGCTATGAAGACTTCCATGCAATAAAATTTAGCGACCGTTTCAACGGTGACAGACGGCTTGGTGCAACCGACCCTTAAACTTACAACTAATCGAAGGTACATTCAGCAATAAGTGTACAGTCGTCGTCAAAGATAAGTTTACGTATTTGTACCTTATTACAAAGGAGTAAAGCGCAAAAGTGTATTCATATAACCGTCAACTGCACCAGTGGCGGAGCTTCTATACAAGGTGTAACAAAAATGCTGGTGATGCGTTTAAGGGCATAATTGGTATCGTATTCTGATTATGAAAAAGTAAGAAAAATGTATGGAGGGTTGGCCGAAAAAAAATTCATCAAAAGCGTCAAAAAAATGTTTTTCCTACTTTTACTTAGTCGATATACGATACCAATTAAGTTTGACTCAGTATATAAAGAGTGTCATAATCAGTGATCGGAATTGGTAGTGCCATTTCGCGGGACTTCGGTGCGTAAGCTTAGTATGGATATAGTTTTTACCCCCGGGATTTGATATGAAAATTTTAAAGTTTGTGTTTGGTTTAAAAAATGTTTTAAAGAACCGCGGGCCTAACGTAAGTATGAAAAATGTGGTTTCAGTTAGATATCGCACGTCAAAAGAAATAGATTGACAGTACAAAATATTGATAAAAAATATGGTTTGATACTATAATTTCAAAGAAAGTAATAATTTAATAATGTTCATCTAAAATAATGATGTTGATGTTTCATGTTTTATTTTATGATTGTATTATTGTTCATTGTAACTGTTAAACGAAAGTAATTTTAAATGAATGATGTACTTATAATTACATGTTTTTTTACTTTTGCGTTTTGAAGAAATGTTTCTGTGAAAAATACGAGTCGAAGAATCTCAATTCTTATCCATGTTCTTTACAATGTTTAAGGTCATTTACCCGAAATGGCACTACCTATTCCGATCACTGGTCATAATTCATAAACATATATGAAGATGTCATATACAAAGGAAAAAGTGACCGAGGCCTCCGGTGCCCAGGGTGTGACCCGGGTGGCCAAGTGGTAAAGGCGTCTGCCGAGAATGCAGAAGACCCTGGTTCGATCCCAGCCCTGGGCACCGGAGGCCTAGGTCACTTTATCCTTTGTATATGACATCTATATAAGTTTATGATTTATAGTAAAGTGTGTCTACTTAAAAATAAAACAAATCAAAATATTTATAAAAAATAATTTGATTTGTTCTTCAGTTGTAGTGTCATAATTCCTTATTGGCGCAAAATTACGGCCGTCTGAACAGACAAACTCTCCTTAAAGTGGTCAAAACCGGGGCATGTGCCCTATGAGAAACTAAGAAAAAATTTTTCGCGGGGAAAAAATAGGTTTGGCATGAAGGGCTGGCCGACCACGTGTCGTGACCCATACAAAAAAATAATTTGCGTCAAAAAAAATCTCCTACTTTTTCTCAGTCGAAATAGGAATGGAAAGCCCAAGGTAGAATTCATAATTCAGTAGAGTAATTTGACAACACTTTACAAACATTTGACAACCGCTATGTATGCAGCTGTCAAATTGAATGATAAATTCTACTTCAGTTCCTGTTTCCCTACAAATATTTCCGCCGCGCCGTCACCGTCATTTTAAGCAGTATATGTTATTCACAAGTCCACAGGGCACGCACTACCGAAGCGGCCCCGGTTACCGCCAATATCATTGCTTGCCGCGCTTGCCGGGCGGCTTCTGCAGCTGGAAGCCCGAGCTGTCGGCGGCGGCGGGCGCCGGCCACGCGCCGCCCGCCGGCGTCGGCGTCGGCGCCGCGCCCGCCTGCCAGTTGCTGCCTGATACAAAAAAAAAAACAGTGCTGTTAGATAATGTACGAGACAACGTTCAAAAACACGACTGCTAGAACAAACACTGTTTGTATATAAAACATTTTTTTTAAATTAACACTTTCACGACCAGGAACCCGACTGTCGGGTTCTCTCTTCGTAGCTACTACGCGCTACATACGACATATACGTGGCTACGGGCTACGAGCGTAGCACTAGCTGGTACGGAACGTGTTTATTTATCAAAAGTACAAAACATTTAAACAATTTTATGTTACTCGCCAAACTGCGATAACAGTTGATTTATTACTTGATATTAGGCAATATTCGAACGTTTAGATAGTTTTATGAAATATTCACTTGAATCACGAGGTTTCCCAAATCCTAACCGCACTAGAAGTGTTTCAAATTTTTTATATATTTTTCGTTACTTCCATTCTGATATTGTTTGTGTCTGTTTAATTCTTTACCGTAAGGATAGGAACTTTGTAATTCTTAATAGACACCACAAAAAAAAAAACAAATTAAAAAAAAAGTGGCCCATGAACCTATAAATAGGTACTTAGACTACTTAGTATAAAATTACAGCGATATTTAATAGAGTCCTGTCCAGTGTTGGCCGAACGTTAGTGTAATTGAAAATTATAGATTAAAACAAGTTAACTAAAATTAAAGACTAACAGTTCCATACAAATTGATTTTAATTAGAATTAACATCAATTGTAAGTAACTCATCAATCTGTTACAAATAACTAATAATTGAAAATATGTGTACATTGAATCGATAATTGACATTAATAAGTGCCCATTACGCGTGGTCCGATACGCTCTTGGCCGGTTTTTCTTAATTAAAAAATAAACAAAATATATTACATCGAATTAGACGTTAGTGCAAACTAATATCGCCAGGAAGTAATCCGAATTGACGGGTTAGTGTAATTAATATCTTAAATATAAAATGTTATTAACTGTAATAAGAATTTAAAGTAAGTGTAATTGATTCGTTACAGAATTAGTATTCAATCTAATTGATCAATTTTTAACTTTTATTGCAATTAACGGCCAACACTGGTCCTGTCGCACCTTATCGCTGCGACAGTCATAAAATACCAACATCGGGTTAACCAATTTTGCCACAATTGACTGCTATTCAATTCAATTGTAATTCTTAGGTATCTACTCCAAGTTTGTCTCCTTCGCGTGGTTATTAAATTGTTTGTAGCTGGGTCAAATTAAGTTTTTCACATCTCATGCTCAAAAAGTGTGTCATATTAAGCGAACCAAGGCGGACTAAAGTAGTAAGTAATACGTCTTTATTTAGTTTTACTGTAATTTTTTATGTAATATTGTGCACGTCATGAATCCTTGAATCTTGAATTTACAAGAAAAATTAAATTGACCAATCCGAACACATATCGAAGTTAATCGGAACGCTGGATTCTTTTTTGGTGCATATACTATTTAAATAATTTAAGTCCTTAAAAAAATCGTAAGTATTTAATATCAACCAATCAGAATACAGCAATGTTAAAATCGACCAATCGGGAAACGCAATTTATTAGTCACAACATGAGGTATTCTTTAGTTCCTAGTTCACAATAATTAAAAGATTTAAAATTTTAAGCGTGTTTATAGCGCTAATTATACCGTCGTATGTGGCATTTATTCCCCGTGTTTATATTTTGTACCTGTCTAAAAAGTTAAAAAAATAAAAAGACCGTCAAGTTAAACCATAATTTCACCTTAGTTTAGTCATTGTGCGTAAACATAAACAATAAGTATTTTTATCTTCTTTTTTTATTTGCTCGCAATCGAAGTGAAAATTGTAAGTATATATTTCTCTGGTCTAAAAGCCATACTACCACTCCTTCGCTTCGTTCGGGAAAATAACAACCTCGTTGTAATATGGCCCCACTTTAAACCTTTGTCAAACAATCTACTATTACCAATACAATATTAATCAATACAAAGCATTTTAACAAATTTACATTTATTAACCAAAAACCGTGACAGATAGTGAAACGAAAAAAATTAAAATGACTGTTGAAAAAGAACCATCACGTGTCACATATTTTCTGAAAACCACTGCAAATAAAAATTAGTCGTCGACGTAATAAGAAACATTTATTGGTACACTTAAAATACTCTTTCAGTGCTTTAGTAAATTATTTACTATTATAATTTTAATGATGTTCGATAAACAAATCCAATAACTCAAGTAAACGTCTGCGGCTTTAAGAACGAGACGGCAAAGTTAGATCAGATTTAATCATGAAATAAATAAAATAATAGTTGAGAATGAAACATTATAATCAAGAACTTTGTTGAAATAGTATTACCTGTAAAATAGTATTTTCTCCTTACAAAATTCACTCCAAAACACAACATTGTTAAAATCACCGCGCCCTCTCAAAATTAAGCACTACATACACCAACGAACGCAAAATTCAGACTGATCGCTATTGATTGCTCGTACGGCGCCGAGTGGAATGCGAGACTTAGGTAGACGTGAAATATGTAATTTTGTTTGCACCTTACTCTTTGGTAATACGGTGCAAAATTGTAAACGTATCTCTGACATCGAGTGTCGCAGAAATTCGCATGGAGGGGTCGCGGTTCGGTATTGTTCTCGAACAAATGGTTCGACTCAGGTAGTTTTTACCCATGTTCAGTGGAATTTGTTTCCGTTCGTGGTGTTTATTTAAAAAAATAATTTCTATTAGCAGGACGATTTGTCAACTTGTACAGACATGTTTCAATATTGTATTAAGTATGTATATTGTAATAGTTATGTTTGGAAAATACTATGCACTTAGTTCGTAAATACTTTTAAAACGAAATTGAAGAGAATATTATTAAATAAACAAAAGAATATTGAAGCGCCCTTTAAATCAAAAACTGTAGTTTTTCATGTTTTGCCCTAGCTAACAAACTGTAGTAGTTCTTTTTTATGTTTAGGTAGGTAATATAAGCTTAAGTTATAAGGACTCTCTGTATGCCCATTAAGTGCTTTATTTTATTTTTTAATACATCTATGCCTATATATAATATTGTAAGCTGAACGCCTGCAAGTATAATGTTAAATATAAATTGTTGTTTGGGGTGAACTGAAAACCAGCGCTGTAGTTGCTAGTCTGCGCCACAGCAAACGCTGAGTACATCCCTTTTGTCACACTGTCTGTTTCTTTAAATTTTGTATAGATTAAGAAAATATCCTATTTTTATTTTATTTTGTTGTTTCTTGTATGCTATGTTTTAAGTGACAATAAACCTTTATTCTATTCTATTCTATTCTAATTTTGAGTACTTAGACCAAATTTTTTAACACCGGATTTAACACCAAAAAAAATGCAGGTCCCTATAATGTCAATATAAACGGTTTTGACTCTACCTATAAAAGTATAATAAAAGTCTTGCATGTTCAGTCGCCATCAAATACTCAAAAGGTACTCAAAAATATCTGAACATGCACCTTATCGCCTTGACAATAGAGGCGTTGTTCAGATATTTGTGACCACACCTATAAAAGTATAATAAAAGTCTTGCATGTTCAGTCGCCATCAAATACTCAAAAGGTACTCAAAAATATCTGAACATGCACCTTATCGCCTTGACAATAGAGGCGTTGTTCAGATATTTGTGACCACCTTGGCTGCTCCGATATATCTGATGGCGACTTTAATTTAATTTCATTTGAATTCTGAGATGGCCGTTATATTTACCTACATATCTCACTCAACATCCTGTAAAATAAAACAAGACCGATTGGGATTAAACTTGCACCGTTCCGTAACTCAAGGAAGTAAATAAACGCGAAGGCCCTGTGCTAGTTTCCCGTCCAGGTCCATTTTACCGTCCATTTGATTAAAATGCTGCAAATAAATGGGAAAAACGTTTTAAGGCCAACAAATTTTATATTTATAGTTTATTATTTACTAGATTTTTTAATATTTAGCTTTTATTTTGGGAGAAACTTGAATATAAACATATAAATAAGTATGGACGGAAAACTGACAAGAGTGGACAAAAACTAGCACAATCAACCTATACCTAAACCGGCGAAACGTAATAAACAATAAAAACGGAACGCATTATTTTAACTAAACCTGTTGATCCTAGAATCGCCTCATAATAATTGTTAGGCGGCTTCACACTGCTGCGGTTCCCGCATGCGGCGCCGGTGCGCGAGCGAGATAGCGCTCTGCATTTGTATAGCGCTGTCACGTTTGCACACCGTCGCCGCATCCGGTTGCGGCGCTAGTGTGATAATCGCGCTAGGTCTCGAGTAGTGTTGACGAACCCACTCCAGTTTACAATAATTTTACTATTAACTCAGCCCAATATATGCACTGAGTTTAAGTCCTTACTAAATACAATTAGGGCCTGTTTCACAATCTCCAGATAAACTTATCTGCCAGTTAAAATTATTGCTATCCTTATCTCCAGTCATATAAAAGAAAAGGACAGCAAACATTTATCTGACAGATATGCTTTAATGTTATAAATGCATGAGTACCTAACTATGTCTGTCTGTTCGCTTTTTAAGCTTAAACCGCTAAGCCGGTTTACATGAAATTAGGTATGGAGATAATTCTAGTTTCGGGTGAGATGATAGGATAGTTTTTTTCATCCCTTGATAAAAAGGGGGTTGAAATAGCCGTGAGGAAGACTACTACTGTAAAATCGTGCTATTTTAGAAAAACGATAAAACATTGCCTTTTAAAAAAATATTTTGCCTCTTATTATATAAAACGTAATCAACAATGGAAACAACCAGCCTCGGTGCCGTATTCTAATATTAAAATACATTATAAACACAAGCTATCCTCAAAATAACTCCAACGTACAACAAATAATCAACCAATATTGAAGCTGTATTGGCGTAGCGTCGGAATAATTCTCAAGCAAATTCTGATATTTCTGATTCAGACGTTGAGGCGTTAGCTGTATTGCGTAGTTAATGCTTTCGAGTTGTATTGAAGTAGGATCGTGTCTAAACGTGTTTTAAAGTTAGAATATTCGTTCAAATTATTCCCTAACTAGCCTTTTCCCGCGGCTTCGCCCGCGTACTATAAGTACTCAAAAAGGATACGATACCCATGTTGATTTTCAGACTTTGTGACCACATTTGCCCCTTTTGGGGGTTGAATTTCAAAAAACCTGAAACACGTGTTTACTCATTTATCGTTAGGAATACTCCAGTGAAGTTTCGAATAAAATAGTCTAACAAATCTTGTTTCGCCATACAAACTTTGGACCCCTATTTTACCCCCTTAGGGGGTGAATTTTGAAAAATCCTTTCTTAGTGCTCCCTTAGACCTTATAAGGAACCTATGTGCCAAATTTGAAATCTCTAGACCCAGCGGTTTGGGCTGTGCGTTGATATGTCAGTCAGTCAGTCAGTTTCTTCTTTTATATATATAGATATGGCTGGAAAATAAATGTGTCTTTATTAATAAATGGGCGAAATCGACTTAAATTTTTTCGAATCACAAAAAAGCTGGTATAGTTCTAATATAAAATAGAACCATAGACCTATCATAGTAATAATAATACCAAGATTGAACGGGATGGTCTTATAAAATTTTCAATAGGTATGACAGAGAATACGCTATTATAGTCGGTCCTTGTCATAGTCTCACATTGTGATCATTGCTTACTGCCAAAAGGCCCTAAGTACAAGATAAACGTTTGTTACCCTCCACCGCTTGTTGAAGGCGGACAAAGAAACCGACTAAATTATGTAGGCTAGCTACGGTATGCTACCAGCCATGTTGAAATGAGTTTCCAAATTGATTGAATTGCGTGCGTGTATTCTGTCCTTCTTGGGTGTACGCGTCTTTCAACTCTAAGAGATACTTGCTTTGAGAATAGAACAATACTAACCACTATTATCGGCTCCGGGGAAGGGTGACAATGAATTGCCCAGGTAACTGAATGGCGTGGGTCCCGCTAGCTGGGCTATGCTACCTGAAATTAAACAATAACATGGTCTAATAGCTCTCTGTGGCAGTTGCGTTTCGTTCGTTTCGTATACATTTAAGCAAATACAGGAAGCCAATTATAGGAACTCACGGGTAGTGACAAGAGATTTATCTAATAGGTACTAAGGCTACGCACTATTTTTTTTTTTTAAACACATAAATACACGAAATCGGTGAATGAGTGAGGTTATAATTTTGAACTTGAATTAGGTTACAGAGTTTATAGATGGAGAGCTAGCCACATCAGATATGACACAATAATGAGAGCGACGAAACCCCTCTCGTTAGTTTGCTATACGATGCTATTTCTAGATTCGGACATCTGGCAGCTGTAAAGTGGTCAAAGAATGCAAACCACTTTAAGAATACAAATCCTTGAATTCTGGTATTAATGCAGTATTATGAGAAATTATTCAAATAAATAGATTATATCATTGTCAAAACTTTTTGATGGGGGAATGTAGTCCAAAACGACGTAATCTGAATATAATTCATAGTTTGTCGCCTACTGTTTCTGTTTCCGAAATAATACGCATTTTTTTGTTCTAATGTTAAAATATAGGTCCCGTACTCTATAAATAAGACAACTTCGGCAGTTTCTATCTATTTTGGTAATACTTTTTTCCAACTGAAAAATTTTACTAGTCCGTCACTCTTATCCACCCATTAAAGCTGCCAGATACCCGTATCTAGCAATAAGGATAGTATTGCAATGTCACGAGACGGGTTTCTTTACTCTCATTATTGTGTCATATCATAGCTGACGTGGCCAGCTCTTAGTCCATTAGGTTAAGATACAGAATGAACATACCTAAAGCAGCTCTGGGGTCCGACAGCACGGCGCGCCCAAGGCTATCGGTCAGTCCTGATTTGGTCTTCTTTCTCGTGCCCTCCGCATCGCGCAGAATCTGATCTAGGCTGTTACTGGCTGGAAAGAAAGCAATAATTATATATTGAATGCGTACTAACAGGTTTTTTTCTTCTTTCTTCTTTTTTCATTTATCTTAGTAAACATTGATCATGTATATAGATCATCTAGGTTTGGGACCCGGGGTATGTCCTTAAACTACGTCCGGACCTGGGTATGTCCTTAAACTACGCCATAAAGAGAGGTATGGGCACTGCGAATGGCATCTCGCTAAGTGTGGTAGGGCACGTTCAGCGAATGTCATCGCTCAAATCTGGAGCAGAGCCCGACTGGGGAAGTACCTCCACCTTACAGAAAACCACAGCCAAATAGCACTAGACCCTACTCATAGTGTTGTGTTCCTGCTGGTGAGTAAGGTTGCCAAAGAGAGCTCAAAGAGGACCCAGTGTGTTGACGATGACGGACCTTCTTGTTCCTTTAGTCGTCAACACAGTGAATCCTCCTTTTTGTAAAGGGTCGGCAACGCGCATGTGACTCCTTTGGAGTTGCAGGCGTCCATAGATTACGGTAGCTGCTTACCATCAGGCGGGCCGTATGCTTGTTTGCCACCGTCGTGGTATAAAAAAAAAAAAAAAAATCTTTTCTTATGCTTTAGGAACTTGCATGTGTATTAAGTTGGGCAAAAACTTTTGTAATATATTTTATTTCTATAAGTGAAAACCTATAATTGGCTTTGTGATTCTATTGTAATTTATGTATACTGTATAGCGCTGTTGGTTTTCCATGTATCAAAATAAAATAAAATATTATTTCATAATGTTAAATAATACCCGTTCTTGAAGTTCAGCCAATCAAATTTTAATAAACGCATAGAAAAAAACATCATAATCAATGGTCTAAGAGCTGGCCACGTCAGATATGACACAATAATGAGAGCAATGAAACCTGTTAGATTGCTTTAACATCCTTATTGCCAGGTCCAAAATAAGCATAGTATAGCTAACTAACTTGAGGGGTTTTGTTGCTCTCATTATTGTGTCATATCTGACGTGGCTAGCTCTCTGTCTATAATTTTATTTCCAGGTCTTTTGCTAGTCACTAAAGTTTTAAAGCCTAACCGTTAAAAATCCTCTTTACTTCCCAATAAACGCATTGAAGGCGTACACAGTAATTCACTCCTGTCAGAAATACGGCTTATACAGGGTGGATTATCCAACTAGTTCAATGAGAGCAACTACATGTGAAGGTCTTAGTCCTAGGAAATGTTCCCTAACTTTTTAATTAGCGACGACTGACATTACCTGTTAAAAAAAACATTACTATCAGCGAGTAAATCGTTATTTTTTTCAAAATCGTTTATAATGCCCGATCGCAGGTTAGACAACTATTAGGCGTATTTTAATGAAATTTAGATATAAGGTGTATTTTGTAAGCCGCTATTTAGTTATGTAGATAAATTACAGAAAAAAATATTTTTAGGAGGGGCGCTCCATACATGTAACGTTTTTTTACCAAATATCAACATGTTGCACGTCAATCAATAGGTCTTTAAAAATAACATCGAGGTTTCGTTGAACATTTTTTGATTAAGTTAATATTATCAGAAATAATCGTGTAGAAAGTCTGAAAAATTGTGTCGTCGTCCCCCGTCCCCCTGTAACTTTGGAACCGTAAGTCCAAAAAATATGAAAAAAATTGAGAAGATGCGCCTTATCACATTCATTCTACAAAAATGTTTTGAACATTATCGGTTCAGCCATTTTTGAGTTCTTTCCAAAAAACATCCTCCATAGGCATCAGATACGACCTTTTGGTATTAGTTTGGTTCTTATTCAATCCAAGGTACGGAACCCTCCATTATGCGTGGTCCGACACTTGGCCGTTTTTTTTGCGATATAGTCTTAAAAACTCGTGTATCTATAAATAATTTACCTAACACAGAATTGAAAACCTCAGTCCTTGAGCACATATTTTCTCCTTTGAGGTACTGCTCTTTCTACGCTACGCTACGCTAGGGCTGCCATCTCTAAATTCGCCGAACCCGGACAAAGACTTAAAAAACCCCGGACATTTGGTGTAAATCGCATTTTTTCCCCGGACGTGTCCGAAAATAATATTATTAAAACACAATTGCTTTGGTGTTTCCTCACATAAAAAGTGTCCGGGTTTTTCCCGGACGCTTTTTTAAAACCGCCCCCGGACGGCCTCCAAACTAGGACAAATCCAGGGAAACCCGAACGGATGGCAGCCCTATACGCGTCGAGCTGTGTATGAACGGCTTGCAGACGACCGGCCGATGCTACCAGAGGTCTACCAATTAACTGAGGTTGATGAGGAGTTACCATGTTTAATGGGGTAGCCGACTGTCAAAGGTCTTTCCAGATATCGCTGGCCCAAGTTGTACCTGCTTCTGGGTTTATCCTATACAGGATGTATAAAAATACTGTTTATCCGTTTAGGGCATAATTGATATCGTATTGTGAGTAAGAGAAAGTAGAAGAACAATTTTTTGGACGCGAAAAAATAGTACATTATTGTCGAGGAGGTGAAGTAGCACATTGATGGCTGAGTATTACGTTTAAACGGACGACTTTAGGAGTCCGTTTAATTTAATACGAAGCCAGCAATGGCCCTTCGCGCCGAGTCCAATATAGTGCTTTATTCAAAAATAATGCAAAAAGCCAACGTTGATGAACAACAAACAATATTGACACAAATAATATTTCAGGATAACTTCTAGGTTAAAAGAATGGCCACTACCGTGAGCATCGAATTTCGATTCGAATCCTATAATTATCTCCATCTCCATCGCTTCTCATTTTGAGTGAGAGAGACAGATTTATTCTAAACTACAATTTCCTATGTTCGCGGTACACGCTCAGCTTTGCCGCCATTATATTTTTTTTATTACAAAGTTTGAAGTGTATTTTTCTTCTGAATTTACCGTAAGCTATTTGAGATAACTAAAAAGTCGCGGTACCAACAATAAAAATAACAAATACCGATGTTGTGTTTTGGCTGTTTAGGACCTTTGCCTTTATTTTTGTATGGCTGTTGAACTTTTTAAAAAGTTTGTACCTCGACAAAAATGGAATTTGTATGCAACATTTATGTCGCGAAATCGAGCCTGCAATTTAAGTAACTTTTTAATTTTTATTTGACCATAAACTAGGCATTTCGCCGCCTAGTTTTTAACCGTAAAAGTCAACCTTGCCGGACATTTTTGAATAAAATATATTTTGTATGGGACACGTGGTAATTTTTTTTGTGTGGGACACGTGGTCCCAGCCTGCCAGGGTCTGCATACAAAACCAATTATTTTTCGCGCGAGAAAAAAATCTTATTCGTTTGTCGTAACAAGAATAGGATATCAATGATGCCCTTAACAATAATCACCAGCTTTTTTGTTACACTTGTATATGGTAGGAAAAATAAAAAAAATGTTTTGGTATTAATTTGACGGGTAAAAGCCTTGGCACCGTATTTGAAAAACTTCGACCGGACAACCCCACGATGAATACCACTTTCCGATGAATACAGTTAGAAAATGGCATATGTCTTTCTCGCCCGCGAGATGATGTCGCTGCACACTTGTGCTAACCGTGCTGGTAGAAGACCGTTTAAGCTAATAGACGGAGAGCTAGCCACGTCAGATATGACACAATAATGAGAGCGACGAAACCTCTCTCGTTAGTTTATGCTTATTTCTAGATCCGGACATCTGGCAGCTGTAAAGTGGTGGAGGTCAAAGAATGCAAACCACTTTAAGAATACAAATCCTAGAGTTCTGGTTTTGATGCAATATTATGAAAAAATATATAAATAATTAGATCATATCATTGCCAAAAG
The DNA here is from genome assembly GCA_947086415.1 of Pammene aurita. Lineage (NCBI taxonomy): Eukaryota > Metazoa > Arthropoda > Insecta > Lepidoptera > Tortricidae > Pammene > Pammene aurita. Next base: position 14,157,752 of record OX352295.1, read on the forward strand.
TTTCTGATGGGGGAAAGAAGTCCAAAACGACGTATAATGTAATTCAGTTTGTCGCCTACTGTTTCTGTTACCGATATATTACGCAATATTTTTCGTTCTAATGTTAAAATATAGGCCCCATCCTCTATAAATAAGATAACTTCGGCCGTTTTTACTCATGGTATTACTTTTTTCCAATTCAAAAACTTTGCTAGTCTGCCACTCTGACATCCACCCACTAAAAGCTGCCATATGTCCGGATTAGCCATAAGGATAGTATTGCAATGTTACTAGACGGGTTTCATTGGTCTCATTATAGTGTCATATCTGACGTGGCCAGCTCTTAGACCATAAGAGGTGGGCTATAGTGGAAAAAACACTTACTTGACACAGAATTGAAGACGTCAGTAGAGTCCTTGAGCACATATTTCCTCAGGTTGAGGTACTGTTCCTTTTGCGCCTCGACCTGTGTGTGGACAGCTTGTAAGCGACCAGCCAATGCTACTAGAGATTCGTGCATGCGCCTTATGCCGAGAGTTAATTCTGTCAACAAAAATACCATTTTAATTTTTTTATTTATTCATCAAACAAATGTTTATATAACAACTGCCGCTGGGTTCACTCTAAGCTAAAGTAGGCGTTAGTGATGAAAATTCGTCGTGACTCATTCGCAGGGGTACTACAATAATTGCGTTACTTATTTATTTATGTGTTATATGTATTTATTTTTATATATGCCGGTCTGACTTGGTCTTCATCACTTCTTCTACGTACAATCGAGGTCACTAATTTTTCTAGACTAAAATAAAGAGTTATGTTATAAGTAGAGGTGGTTTAAAACAGTAAAACGTGTTTGTTAGGGAAAAAGGGCCCACTTTGTCGATTAGTTACTTAGTACTTCCCAAAACCACACAATGGACGCTATCCATTAGTAAAATAATGAACTGTCCTTGTAAATCGAAAAAGTGGGCCGGCCCTTTCTTTAAACTTTTCCACAAATGCTTGTCCAGTGAATAGTTTAGGTGACAACATTGATATACTTATTTTGCCTCCAAAATACGCTATTTTACGCGGTAAATGTTACTTATACGCCTACTATTACTACTATATTACGCCCGTAATAGTAGTTCATGTAACTGTTACATAATAAGATCACACGAGTGTTTTAAGGCCTAATTACGTACAGTTGCATACTGCTTTATCTACACATACACACATATTATAAATCCTAAATGAAGTGTTCGGAAACCATTAGAATGACCGCCATTGCACCGCCATGGCCAACTCGATTGTGCCGGCGGTCGCGCGGGCGCGTGCCGGCAGGCTGAGAGGAGGGCATATTACCGTAGGTAATGAATTTTCATACGTTTTAACCACACTGTCACTGATATTACGTTACTGGTTGCAGTAATGATGGTAATTACATGCGGTTTCCGAACGCGGAATAGAGGATTAATGATATTGGTGTAGATAAATATTCTTACGAACGCCGGAGATAATTTGGTTTTTTCTTCATGAGTCGTAAAACAACTGGCTGACAATTAGGCAAGCTGGTTGGAATGGAATTCTATAGACACTCCGCTTTAGCAGCAATGTTACCTTTAAAGGATTTAGAAGACTCGTTATGTCTCGTATCAGTCATACAAAGCTACACAAACCTTGTTCAGTGAGCAGTTTGGGCGACGACTGCATCTGTTTGTCGGCGACCTCCATCTGCCGTCGGAACGTCATAATCTGTTGTTCCAGCTCGGATATCAGCTCTTTGATGTACGCCGGCGGTGCCATGCCTTCTAATTCTGTGCCTACAAACAAAAACGGTGGATCAATATGGGTCTGAAATAAATGACTTTTTTATTTAAACCCCTTAAACTCCTTAAAGGCCAGGACAGAATAACAGCGTTGCAAATTGTGGGGTCAACTCGCAATTTCGCAACATTATGCTGAGTCTGAGCCTTTTCTTTATCGCGCACATTGCTGAACGCATTGTGAACTTCTGTAGTTACCTATACTCGACTAGTGTTTACCTTTAGGTATGCATTTTTCAACCTCTGTTTTTTATGTTCTGTAGTGTGTGCTTTATTGAATAAATTTATATCTATCTATCTATCTATCTATCTATCAATTTCAACATTATTCCGAAAGAAAAAAAACTTATAAACTTATATAGACGTCATATACAAAGGAAAAAGCGACCTAGGCTTCCGGTGCCCAGGGCTGGGATCGAACCAGCGTTTTCTGCATTCGCGGCAGACGCCTTTACCACTTTACAAAGATTGCATATACACGGGAAAATTAGACCGGTGCTGCTGTGACTCGGGTGGCCAAGTGGTTAAGGCGTCTGCCACGAATGCAGAAGACGCTGGTTCGATCCTAGCCCTGGGCACCGGAAGCCTAGGTCGCTTTTTCCTTTGTATATGACATCTATATAAGTTTATAATTTATATAGTAGTGCGTCTATTTAAAATAAACACAAATCAAAATATTTATTAAAATAATTTGATTTATTCTTCACTTATTAATGGACACAGGAAAAAAACTTATTAATTCCTCATTAAGGTAGTTGTTCGAGTAGTTGTGGAAACGATATTCAATTGTAAGTAGTATATTATTTTTTCTTATTGTGAGTCTTTTAATCGTGAAATGTTTAGTATTATTTTATTTTATATAGAAAACTAAGATAGTTAAGAAATATAGGAAACTATTAGGTCTAATATAGTAAAATTAGCTTTTAGATAATTTACAGATATGTTTTGATAAGACTGTTAGTTTCTTAATTTAAAAAAAAAGAATCGGTCGAACATTGTAATAATTCAGAGATGTCTGGAAAGTAGAGGTGCCTGTCCTCCTATAGTTACGTAGTGCGTCCCTCGCGCAGGTCTCGGTGTGCGCGAGCGCGGCGGCGGCGCAGGCGCGCAGGCGGGAGGACGCCCAGCTGTATAGTATAGTTACCTAGTGCGTCCCTCGCGCAGGTCTCGGTGTGCGCGAGCGCGGCGGCGGCGCAGGCGCGCAGGCGGGAGGACGCCCAGCTGTATAGTATAGTTACCTAGTGCGTCCCTCGCGCAGGTCTCGGTGTGCGCGAGCGCGGCGGCGGCGCAGGCGCGCAGGCGGGAGGACGCCCAGCTGTATAGTATAGTTACCTAGTGCGTCCCTCGCGCAGGTCTCGGTGTGCGCGAGCGCGGCGGCGGCGCAGGCGCGCAGGCGGGAGGACGCCCAGCTGTATAGTATAGTTACCTAGTGCGTCCCTCGCGCAGGTCTCGGTGTGCGCGAGCGCGGCGGCGGCGCAGGCGCGCAGGCGGGAGGACGCCCAGCTGTATAGTATAGTTACCTAGTGCGTCCCTCGCGCAGCTCTCGGTGTGCGCGAGCGCGGCGGCGGCGCAGGCGCGCAGGCGGGAGGACGCCCAGCTGTATAGTATAGTTACCTAGTGCGTCCCTCGCGCAGGTCTCGGTGTGCGCGAGCGCGGCGGCGGCGCAGGCGCGCAGGCGGGAGGACGCCCAGCTGTATAGTATAGTTACCTAGTGCGTCCCTCGCGCAGGTCTCGGTGTGCGCGAGCGCGGCGGCGGCGCAGGCGCGCAGGCGGGAGGACGCCCAGCTGTATAGTATAGTTACCTAGTGCGTCCCTCGCGCAGGTCTCGGTGTGCGCGAGCGCGGCGGCGGCGCAGGCGCGCAGGCGGGAGGACGCCCAGCTGTATAGTATAGTTACCTAGTGCGTCCCTCGCGCAGGTCTCGGTGTGCGCGAGCGCGGCGGCGGCGCAGGCGCGCAGGCGGGAGGACGCCCAGCTGTATAGTATAGTTACCTAGTGCGTCCCTCGCGCAGGTCTCGGTGTGCGCGAGCGCGGCGGCGGCGCAGGCGCGCAGGCGGGAGGACGCCCAGCTGTATAGTATAGTTACCTAGTGCGTCCCTCGCGCAGGTCTCGGTGTGCGCGAGCGCGGCGGCGGCGCAGGCGCGCAGGCGGGAGGACGCCCAGCTGTATAGTATAGTTACCTAGTGCGTCCCTCGCGCAGGTCTCGGTGTGCGCGAGCGCGGCGGCGGCGCAGGCGCGCAGGCGGGAGGACGCCCAGCTGTATAGTATAGTTACCTAGTGCGTCCCTCGCGCAGGTCTCGGTGTGCGCGAGCGCGGCGGCGGCGCAGGCGCGCAGGCGGGAGGACGCCCAGCTGTATAGTATAGTTACCTAGTGCGTCCCTCGCGCAGGTCTCGGTGTGCGCGAGCGCGGCGGCGGCGCAGGCGCGCAGGCGGGAGGACGCCCAGCTGTATAGTATAGTTACCTAGTGCGTCCCTCGCGCAGGTCTCGGTGTGCGCGAGCGCGGCGGCGGCGCAGGCGCGCAGGCGGGAGGACGCCCAGCTGTATAGTATAGTTACCTAGTGCGTCCCTCGCGCAGGTCTCGGTGTGCGCGAGCGCGGCGGCGGCGCAGGCGCGCAGGCGGGAGGACGCCCAGCTGTATAGTATAGTTACCTAGTGCGTCCCTCGCGCAGGTCTCGGTGTGCGCGAGCGCGGCGGCGGCGCAGGCGCGCAGGCGGGAGGACGCCCAGCTGTATAGTATAGTTACGTAGTGCGTCCCTCGCGCAGGTCTCGGTGTGCGCGAGCGCGGCGGCGGCGCAGGCGCGCAGGCGGGAGGACGCCCAGCTGTATAGTATAGTTACCTAGTGCGTCCCTCGCGCAGGTCTCGGTGTGCGCGAGCGCGGCGGCGGCGCAGGCGCGCAGGCGGGAGGACGCGGCGCGCGCGCGCCCCAACTCGCCGCTCAGCGACAACGCTTGCCGGAGAGTGCTCTCGGCCGTACTCGACACCTGCACGTTAATAATGACGACATACAATACAACGATCAATCTATTTTTCTCAAATATGCGCGAAAATTTTGTCGTTACATTCACGAAAATAAACTCTAAAGTATCACGTTTCGGGTGCCTTAGTGACACTTGATATGAAAAGGATTCACATACATAAAAAAAAAATATTACTCTGCAGGCCTAGTAGCCCCCGCCGGGCGAGCGCTGCCGGTCACTGCCGGGCGGGCGCCGGCTGCGAGACGGTACATGCATTAGACCGAGAGATCCCGAATGTGATTAAACTTTTAGGTCTTATTTCAACGCATTTTTTTGAAAACGGATACCCGGCCTCTGCTGTAATGTACTATTTTAATAAAAAGCCAAGCCAAGCCAAGTGGTAAAGGCGTCTGCCGCGAATGCAGAAGACGCTGGTTCGATCCCAGCCCTGGGCACCGGAGGCCTAGGTCATTTTTTCCTTTGTATATGACATCTATATAAGTTTAAGTTTACTATTTTAATGTTCACCTCAAATGACGACAAAAAAACAGGTGGACAAGTTTACATGAAAATAGAGGTTAAACTACAGGCGGCCTTATCGCTAAAGAGCAAACCTTTGTAGACCTGCTTTGAGTAGTGGAGAAAATAATAAATAATTTAAAGTTACAAATAAGCAGTAGATGGTGCAAAAACCATTTTGATACTAAAAATGACCACCAATTGTTTTACCTCTTATTATTCTGTTTGTAACTTGTATTTTATGTGTTTCTTTATTTTGAGGTGTGCAATAATAGTACATTACTTACCAAGGACTGTAAAAGAAAGAAAGCCCGAAATCGCAGGTATTTGTAAATATGCGATAGAGGGCTTTCTTTTTTACTGCCCGTGGTGAGTACACAATTTTACGTCTCCACCTGGCCATAATGCGAAATTTACCGTACGCGTAGCGTGCGGTAAAACTCACATTATGGTCAGGTAGGTATGGTGACGTAATAGTACATTGCTGCAGAGACCAGTAAGTAAGCTTTCCTGGCTGAGTATTTAGTAGCCGTCCGAGTCGAAGACGAGGACGGCTACAATATGAAGCCAGGTAAGCTGATTACGGTCGAAGCATGTATAGTGCTTTTCTCAAACATGTAAGGAAATAAAATTACTTGTTTAGTGCTTCAGTTACTGGCTGAGTGATTTAATGTTGTATGAAAATCCTTTACGTACGTCGCGCTGAACCTGCCTTGGAATAGAGTCCCTACTGGTCTCTAATTACTAACGTAACAGGAACATTTCCGAGCATGTTTGAGAAAAGAGCATTTATGTTATGTTATTAATGACTAACTTATTTCATAAAAGTTAGAGAGAGTACAGTTTTATTTTGCGAAGCCAGACCGGCTGCGTGTGCGTAGACATGCGCGTTTCAAAATAAGAACCCTCATGAGAAATGTCACACCGCTTGCGTTACGCTGCTGACTCGATCAGCAGCGCGAATTGCGACGCAGCAAGAGGGGCGGCGAAAGTTACCGCTGTCGTCTAAAACCAGTTTATTTATGTTTATATATTTTGATCGTGCTACTATGATCTGAGCGAGCGGCCGGTTCGCGTGACTCGATCAACGTGACGACGACCGGGGCCTATCGCGCCAGCCAATGAGAGACCGGCTCAAATCCAGATCTTAACCATGTCACATCAAGATTTTAAAATCAGAATACCGCCCTGAGTAACAATAATAAGACATACTATTCAGATTCAAAAAGCGGTAATCCTGGACACGGCGCTCATAGTCCGGACGTTTCTCTCTCTCCAGCCCTAACCACCAGTAGCCTAGGCCCTGCTCCATTGTCGATGAATCGCAGTTGAGGTTTTTTTATGATATTTTTATAAGTTACCCTCATCTGGCAGAATAATATTGGTCAGAAATACACTTGGCATAACATGTTTCGAAGAAACAGGTTCGGTCGAATGGTAATTTTGCATGAAGGTATAGTTGACATTACTACTACCACGCATACGACACATTTTGCAGCACATTGTTTTGTAGAACATGACTTTGGCCGAATTTGGTTTAGCATAATTTTATGTACCATAATAATCCTATAGCATACTATTACAATAGCATAATTATTTTCTGCTAGCAGAAAAGTGGGTTATGTAGATTTTACGTAGTAGAATATAAGTCCCACCAAATTTGCTATGGCATAATAGGATGCTTAGGTATCTTGCGTCCCCAACACACCCGACTCGCTATCAAAAAGGAAATACAGCCCCAGAGTCACCGTTAGGTACGACGACGAGCGGAGCCAGAAAAGTGGGTTAGGTTAGAACTGCGGCTCCCGCGGAAACAAACTGTTGCCAGAAAAATGGGTTAGGTTAGATTAGACTTGCGATCTCTGCGGAAACAACTGCCAGAAAAGTGGGTTAGGTTAGGTTAGTACTGTGACCTCTGCGGAAACAAACTGTTGCCAAAAAAGTGGGTTAGGTTTGAACTGTGACCCCCACAGGAACATACTGTTGTCAGAAAATTGGGTTAGGTTGGGTTAGAACTGCGACCCCCGCGGAAACAACTTTATGTTCTTTTGAGCAATACATCCAAACCCGCATGTCTTATACAATATGATAAGACAATAAAGTCTATCTTGTAATCAAATTTTATTCGGCTTGACAACTTTATGCCGCCTAAATATTATGCAAAAAAAAATCTGCGAAAAGGGCATAACTGTCTTCTAAACGAATAATACGTTTATAAGACAGTTATGCCCATCAACATTATGCCAATATAAGATTCGATATTATAAAAATCTGCGAAATGATTTATGCCAAAGCATACTCTGCGTAAGGTGTTCTGCCAAACGTTACTTCTGCCAAGTATCATTATGCAAAGCAAGTATATGACAAAAAAGTTTCTGCAAGACAAGTGAACCTATTTTTATAGCTTTTCTTTTAAGATTTATTTGTGTCTATAAAAAGATTATAAAAAGAAATTATAAATATAGCCTAAGAGGTAAGTATAATAAAGGAAACGGCATACCTTATGTAATGGCTTGATTGACACCCTCATGATATCTGAACTGAGTGATTTTTGCCTCTTGACGAACTCTTTGAATGACTCCACATCAGTTTGGATTTCATTCGGCAGCTTCGACTGTTTTGGCGGTTCATCTATATAAAAAATTTATTTGTAGTTAAACGCAATAAATAAATTGCAAAAAAAACAGAAAGAATCGGCAAAATAGGATATAGGTTTTTCTAAATGACCTTTACACATTCTTGTTCCTTTATAACAAGGATGATACAGACATGGATGGACAATACCCATACAAAATCGCGTTCTCTTTTCAGGTTAAGAGGCCTTATTCCCAAAATGCGCGTAATTTGCGAAATTCATCATTTTCTTCGGAGGTTATAGCGAAAATGCTTTGTGTTTTTAAATTAACTTTTAATGCATATAATAGTCCCTTCCTTTATCTAGACGGCCATGGGAAAAAATATTACATTTTTGAGAAAAAAATCTGAAAAACATGGCTTCTCTTGGCAGGCCTCTTCAGAGTTTGCAGTTAGACGTCTGGTTTTTTTTTCAGATTACTCAAATAAAGGGAACCTTTCTCATAAAATTTGAATACAATTCAATTCAGTATATCATGTTCAAGACGGCCATGGTAAGAAAAATTGAAGATTCATCTTGGATAATAGACAAAATACCTTCTGAATATTGCAATTTTTTTGATGAAAACCGGTTTACATTTAATTTTTTTCACGGAAGTCCTATAAATATTCTGCCCTAAAGATATAAATATATTAAAATTCAGCTATAGATCTACCACGAAAAAAAAAATCATTACTGTAACGCAAAATTTAAATAAAGTGTAATTTTTTGAAGATGACTCTAAATCGGTTAAAAACTTGACAAAACACATCGCGCCGTCGCCTCTAGCTCAGTATGGAACGAGAGCTCACAGACGACGGACCTGTGCTAAATCGTCCTACGCGCATTACGTAAGTTTGCCAGCTAGATACACTAAGAGGCCACTAAAACGGGTAACGTTGTATGAAATCCCCAACACGTAGTGACCGGTTTCCATTGCCCTATAGTTGCGAGAAGTGCGATTGAATTATAAAGATCCTTGAAATAAAAGATTGAAATATTTACTTTACTTTAATATTATTATAGTACATTACTTACCAAGGACTGTAAAAGAAAGAAAGCCCGAAATCGCAGGTACTTGTAACCCGAGCCGCAGGCGAGGGTTGTAAATATGCGATAGAGGGCTTTCTTTTTTACTGCCCGTGGTGAGTACACAATTAGCGTAGCGTGCGGTAAAACTCACATTATGGCCAGGTGTGACGTAAAATGATTTTTTATTTGAAAACTAGACAATTTTGTCAATATCGTCATGGTAGTCATTTCCGACTAATTCGGGTAAGCAGATATCGAAAATAATGTCTATTTTGAAATCCAAGATGGCGGTCATACACTTTTTTTGTAAAAATCGTTATGGTAGTCATTTTCGATTAATTCAGGGGTGTAGATTTCGAAAATAAGGTCCGTTTTAAAATCGAAGATGGCGGAAACGGAAAATTCTGTCAAAATCGTCATGGTAGTCATTTCCGACTAATTCGGGTAAGCAAATATCGAAAATAATGTCTATTTTGAAATCCAAGATGGCGGTCATACACTTTTTTGTAAAAATCGTTATGGTAGTCATTTTTGATTAATTCAGGGGTGTAGATTTCGAAAATAAGGACCGTTTTAAAATCAAAGATGGCGGAAACGGAAAATTCTGTCAAAATCGTCATGGTAGTCATTTCCGACTAATTCGGGTAAGCAGATATCGAAAATAATGTCTATTTCGAAATCCAAATGGCGGTCATACACTTTTTTGGTAAAATCCGTTAAATTTGTCACGGTAGCCATTTTAGACTAATTTGGGTGTGCAGATTTCGAAAATATTGTCTATTTTGAAATCCAAGATGGCGGTTATACACTTTTTTGGTAAATCGAAAATAAAGACCGTTTTAAAATACAAGATGGCGGAAATGGAAAATTTTGTCAAAATCGTCATGGTAGTCGTCTTCGACTAATTCGGGGGTGTAGATTTCGAAAATGATGTCTATTTTGAAATCGAAGATGGCGGTCATACACTTTTTTGTAAAAATCGTTATGGTAGTCATATTTGATTAATTCAGGGGTGGAGATTTCGAAAATAAGGTCCGTTTTAAAATCAAAGATGGCGGAAACGGAAAATTCTGTCAAAATCGTCATGGTAGTCATTTCCGACTAATTCGGGTAAGCAGATATCGAAAATAATGTCTATTTTGAAATCCAAGATGGCGGTCAAACACTTTTTTGGTAAAAATCGTTATGGTAGTCATTTTCGGTTAATTTAGGGGTGTAGATTTCGAAAATAAGGTCCGTTTTAAAATCGAAGATGGCGGAAACGGAAAATTCTGTCAAAATCGTCATGGTAGTCGTCTTCGACTAATTCGGGGGTGTAGATTTCGAAAATGAAGTCTATTTTGAAATCGAAGATGGCGGTCATACACTTTTTTGTAAAAATCGTTATGGTAGTCATTTTCGATTAATGCAGGGGTGTAGATTTCGCAAATAAGGACCGTTTTAAAATAAAAGATGGTGGAAACGGAAAATTCTGTCAAAATCGTCATGGTAGTCATTTCCGACTAATTTGGGTAAGCAGATATCGAAAATAATGTCTATTTTGAAATCCAAGATGGTGGTCAAACACTTTTTTGGTAAAAATCGTTATGGTAGTCATTTTCGGTTAATTTAGGGGTGTAGATTTCGAAAATAAGGTCCGTTTTAAAATCGAAGATGGCGGAAACGGAAAATTCTGTCAAAATCGTCATGGTAGTCATTTCTGACTAATTCGGGTAAGCAAATATCGAAAATAATGTCTTTTTTGAAATCCAAGATGGCGGTCATACACTTTTTTGTAAAAATCGTCATGGTAGTAATTTCCGACTAATTCGGGTAAGCAGATATCTAAAATGATGTCTATTTTGAAATCCAAGATGGCGGTCATACACTTTTTTGTAAAAATCGTTATGGTAGTCATTTTCGATTAATTCAGGTGTGTAGATTTCGAAAATAAGGACCGTTTTAAAATCAAAGATGGCGGAAACGGAAAATTCTGTCAAAATCGTCATGGTAGTCATTTCCGACTAATTCGGGTAAGCAGATATCGAAAATAATGTCTATTTTGAAATCCAAGATGGCGGTCAAACACTTTTTTGGTAAAAATCGTTATGGTAGTCATTTTCGGTTAATTTAGGGGTGTAGATTTCGAAAATAAGGTCCGTTTTAAAATCGAAGATGGCGGAAACGGAAAATTCTGTCAAAATCGTCATGGTAGTCATTTCCGACTAATTCGGGTAAGCAGATATCGAAAATAATGTCTATTTTGAAATCCAAGATGGCGGTCATACACTTTTTTGTAAAAATCGTTATGGTAGTCATTTTCGATTAATTCAGGTGTGTAGATTTCGAAAATAAGGACCGTTTTAAAATCAAAGATGGCGGAAACGGAAAATTCTGTCAAAATCGTCATGGTAGTCGTCTTCGACTAATTCGGGGGTGTAGATTTCGAAAATGATGTCTATTTTGAAATCGAAGATGGCGGTCATACACTTTTTTGTAAAAATCGTTATGGTAGTCATTTTCGATTAATTCAGGTGTGTAGATTTCGAAAATAAGGACCGTTTTAAAATCAAAGATGGCGGAAACGGAAAATTCTGTCAAAATCGTCATGGTAGTCGTCTTCGACTAATTCGGGGGTGTAGATTTCGAAAATGATGTCTATTTTGAAATCGAAGATGGCGGTCATACACTTTTTTGTAAAAATCGTTATGGTAGTCATTTTCGGTTAATTTAGGGGTGTAGATTTCGAAAATAAGGTCCGTTTTAAAATCGAAGATGGCGGAAACGGAAAATTCTGTCAAAATCGTCATGGTAGTCATTTCTGACTAATTCGGGTAAGCAAATATCGAAAATAATGTCTTTTTTGAAATCCAAGATGGCGGTCATACACTTTTTTGTAAAAATCGTCATGGTAGTAATTTCCGACTAATTCGGGTAAGCAGATATCTAAAATGATGTCTATTTTGAAATCCAAGATGGCGGTCATACACTTTTTTGTAAAAATCGTTATGGTAGTCATTTTCGATTAATTCAGGTGTGTAGATTTCGAAAATAAGGACCGTTTTAAAATCAAAGATGGCGGAAACGGAAAATTCTGTCAAAATCGTCATGGTAGTCATTTCCGACTAATTCGGGTAAGCAGATATCGAAAATAATGTCTATTTTGAAATCCAAGATGGCGGTCAAACACTTTTTTGGTAAAAATCGTTATGGTAGTCATTTTCGGTTAATTTAGGGGTGTAGATTTCGAAAATAAGGTCCGTTTTAAAATCGAAGATGGCGGAAACGGAAAATTCTGTCAAAATCGTCATGGTAGTCATTTCCGACTAATTCGGGTAAGCAGATATCGAAAATAATGTCTATTTTGAAATCCAAGATGGCGGTCATACACTTTTTTGTAAAAATCGTTATGGTAGTCATTTTCGATTAATTCAGGTGTGTAGATTTCGAAAATAAGGACCGTTTTAAAATCAAAGATGGCGGAAACGGAAAATTCTGTCAAAATCGTCATGGTAGTCGTCTTCGACTAATTCGGGGGTGTAGATTTCGAAAATAAGGACCGTTTTAAAATCAAAGATGGCGGAAACGGAAAATTCTGTCAAAATCGTCATGGTAGTCGTCTTCGACTAATTCGGGGGTGTAGATTTCGAAAATGATGTCTATTTTGAAATCGAAGATGGCGGTCATACACTTTTTTGTAAAAATCGTTATGGTAGTCATTTTCGGTTAATTTAGGGGTGTAGATTTCGAAAATAAGGTCCGTTTTAAAATCGAAGATGGCGGAAACGGAAAATTCTGTCAAAATCGTCATGGTAGTCATTTCTGACTAATTCGGGTAAGCAAATATCGAAAATAATGTCTTTTTTGAAATCCAAGATGGCGGTCATACACTTTTTTGTAAAAATCGTCATGGTAGTAATTTCCGACTAATTCGGGTAAGCAGATATCTAAAATGATGTCTATTTTGAAATCCAAGATGGCGGTCATACACTTTTTTGTAAAAATCGTTATGGTAGTCATTTTCGATTAATTCAGGTGTGTAGATTTCGAAAATAAGGACCGTTTTAAAATCAAAGATGGCGGAAACGGAAAATTCTGTCAAAATCGTCATGGTAGTCATTTCCGACTAATTCGGGTAAGCAGATATCGAAAATAATGTCTATTTTGAAATCCAAGATGGCGGTCAAACACTTTTTTGGTAAAAATCGTTATGGTAGTCATTTTCGGTTAATTTAGGGGTGTAGATTTCGAAAATAAGGTCCGTTTTAAAATCGAAGATGGCGGAAACGGAAAATTCTGTCAAAATCGTCATGGTAGTCATTTCCGACTAATTCGGGTAAGCAGATATCGAAAATAATGTCTATTTTGAAATCCAAGATGGCGGTCATACACTTTTTTGTAAAAATCGTTATGGTAGTCATTTTCGATTAATTCAGGTGTGTAGATTTCGAAAATAAGGACCGTTTTAAAATCAAAGATGGCGGAAACGGAAAATTCTGTCAAAATCGTCATGGTAGTCGTCTTCGACTAATTCGGGGGTGTAGATTTCGAAAATGATGTCTATTTTGAAATCGAAGATGGCGGTCATACACTTTTTTGTAAAAATCGTTATGGTAGTCATTTTCGATTAATTCAGGTGTGTAGATTTCGAAAATAAGGACCGTTTTAAAATCAAAGATGGCGGAAACGGAAAATTCTGTCAAAATCGTCATGGTAGTCGTCTTCGACTAATTCGGGGGTGTAGATTTCGAAAATGATGTCTATTTTGAAATCGAAGATGGCGGTCATACACTTTTTTGTAAAAATCGTTATGGTAGTCATTTTCGATTAATGCAGGGGTTTCGATTTCGCAAATAAGGACCGTTTTAAAATAAAAGATGGCGGAAATGGAAAATTCTGTCAAAATCGTCATGGTAGTCATTTCCGACTAATTTGGGTAAGCAGATATCGAAAATAATGTCTATTTTGAAATCCAAGATGGCGGTCAAACACTTTTTTGGTAAAAATCATTATGGTAGTCATTTTCGGTTAATTTAGGGGTGTAGATTTCGAAAATAAGGTCCGTTTTAAAATCGAAGATGGCGGAGACGGAAAATTCTGTCAAAATCGTCATGGTAGTCATTTCTGACTAATTCGGGTAAGCAAATATCGAAAATAATGTCTTTTTTGAAATCCAAGATGGCGGTCATACACTTTTTAGTAAAAATCGTCATGGTAGTCATTTCCGACTAATTCGGGTAAGCAGATATCGAAAATAATGTCTATTTAGAAATCCAAGATGGCGGTCATACACTTTTTTGTAAAAATCGTTATGGTAGTCATTTTCGATTAATTCAGGTGTGTAGATTTCTAAAATAAGGACCGTTTTAAAATCAAAGATGGCGGAAACGGAAAATTCGGTCAAAATCGTCATGGTAGTCATTTCCGACTAATTCGGGTAAGCAGATATCGAAAATAATGTCTCTTTTGAAATCCAAGATGGCGGTCAAACACTTTTTTTGGTAAAAATCGTTATGGTAGTCATTTTCGGTTAATTTAGGGGTGTAGATTTCGAAAATAAGGTCCGTTTTAAAATCGAAGATGGCGGAAACGGAAAATTCTGTCAAAATCGTCATGGTAGTCATTTCCGACTAATTCGGGTAAGCAGATATCGAAAATAATGTCTATTATGAAATCCAAATGGCGGTCATATACTTTTTTGGTAAAATCCGTTAAATTTGTCACTAATTTTCGACTAATTTGGGTGTGCAGATTTCGAAAATATTGTCTATTTTGAAATCCAAGATGGCGGTTATACACTTTTTTGGTAAAAATCGTTAAATCGAAAATAAAGACCGTTTTAAAATACAAGATGGCGGAAATGGAAAATTTTGACAAAATCGTCATGGTAGTCACCTTTGACTAATTCGGGGGTGTTGATTTCGAAAATGATGTCTATTTTGAAATCGAAGATGGCGGTCATACACTTTTTTGTAAAAATCGTTATGGTAGTCATTTTCGATTAATTCAGGGGTGTAGATTTCGAAAATAAGGTCCGTTTTAAAATCAAAGATGGCGGAAACGGAAAATTCCGTCAAAATCGTCATGTTAGTCATTTCCGACTAATTCGGGTAAGCAGATATTGAAAATAATGTCTATTTTGAAATCCAAATGGTGGTCATACACTTTTTTTGTAAAAATCGTTCAATTTGTCGTTATGGTAGTCATTTTCAATTCAATCGGGGATGCAAAAAAGTATATGGCCGCCGGCTTGAATTTTAAAACAGAATTTGTTTTTGAAATCGACATATCTGAATACCAACGATTTTTATAAATGAATAACCATTTCTGTCATCTTGGATTTTGAAAAGGACTTTATTTTTGAAATCTACACGCCTGAATTAATCGAAAATGGCTAAAATAACAAGTAAAGTGTGTGATCGCCATCTTGGATTTCAAAATAGACATTATTTTCGACAATTACCGAAATAGTCGAGAACGACTTCCATGACGAATTTGAAAATTTTTCATTTCCGCCATCTTTGATTTTAAAACGGTCCTTATTTTCGAAATCTACAGACTTGAATTAATCGGAAATGACTACCATATGGATTTTCACCAAAAAGTGTTTGATCGCCATCTTGGATTTTAAAACAGACATTATTTTCAAAATCTGCACACCCAAATTAGTCGAAGACGACAACCATGACGATTTTGACAACATTTTTAGTTCCCCCATCTTTGAGTTTAAAACGGTCCTTATTTTCGAATTATTCATCCCAGAATTAATTAGAAATGACGTCCATTACGATTTTCAAGTAAAAAGTGTATGGCCGCCATCTTGGATTTCAAAATAGACATTATTTTCAAAATCTGCACACCCAAATTAGTCGAAAATGACTACCATGACGATTTTGACAAAGTTTACCATTTCTCCCATCTTGAATTTAAAAAAAAAAATTTTTTTATCGAAAATAATGATATCGATCTGCTTACCCGAATTAGTCGAAAATGACTACCATGACGATTTTGATAAAATTTTACGTTACCGCCATCTTTGATTTTAAAACGGTCCTTATTTTATAAATCTACACACGTAAATTAGTAAAAATGACTACCATGACGATTTTTACAATAATTGTCCTTTAACACCCATATTGGATCTCAAATCGGTCCTTATATCGAAATCTACACCCCTGAATTAATTGAAAACGACTTACATGATGATTTTTACTAAAAAAGTGTAAGACCGCGGTCTTGGATTTCAAAATAGACATAATTTTAGAAATCTGCACACCATAATTAGTCGAAAATGACTACCATGACGATTTTGACAAAATTTACCATTTCTGCCATCTTGAATTTTAAAACGGTCTTCTTTTGAAATATACATCCCTGCAGTAGTCGAAAATGACTACTGTAACGATTTTTACAAAAAAAGTGTATGACCGCCATCTTGGATTTCAAAATAGACATTATTTTCGATATCTGCTTACCCGAATTAGTCTGAAATGACTACCATGACGATTATGACCAAAATTTTCCGTTTTCGCCATCTTTGATTTTCAAACCGTCCTTTTTTCCGAAATCTACACCCCTGAATTAATCGGATATGACTACCATGACGATTTTTACCATAAAGTGTTTGACCGCCATCTTGGATTTCTAAATAGACATTATTTTCGAAATCTGCACACCCTACTTAGTCGAAAATGTCTACCATGACAAATTTAACGATATTTACAAAAAAAGTGTATAACCAACATTTCGATTTCGAAATAGACATTATTTTCGATATCTGCTTACCCAAATTAGTCGGAAATGACTACCATGACGATTTTGACAGAATTTTCCGTTTCCGCCATCTTTTATTTTAAAACGGTCCTTATTTGCGAAATCTACACCCCTGCATTAATCGAAAATGACTACCATAACGATTTTTACAAAAAAGTGTATGACCGCCATCTTCGATTTCAAAATAGACATATTTTTGAAATCTACACCCCCGAATTAGTCGAAAACGAGTACCATGACGATTTTGACAGAATTTTCCGTTTCCGCCATCTTTGATTTTAAAACGGTCCTTATTTTCGAAATCTACACACCTGAATTAATCTAAAATGACTACCATAACGATTTTTACAAAAAAGTGTATGACCGCCATCTTGGATTTGAAAATAGACATTATTTTCGATATCTGCTTACCCGAATTAGTCGGAAATGACTACCATGACGATTTTGACAGAATTTTCCGTTTCCGCCATCTTTGATTTTAAAATGGACCTTATTTTCGAAATCTACACCCCTGAATTTATCGAAAATGACTACCATAACGATTTTTACAAAAAAGTGTATGACCGCCATCTTCGATTTCAAAATAGACATCATTTTCGAAATCTACACCCCCGAATTAGTCGAAGACGACTACCATGACGATTTTGACAAAATTTTCCATTTCCGCCATCTTGTATTTTAAAACGGTCTTTATTTTCGATTTACCAAAAAAGTGTATAACCGCCATCTTGGATTTCAAAATAGACAATGTTTTCGAAATCTGCACACCCAAATTAGTCGAAAATGGCTACCGTGACAAATTTAACGGATTTTACCAAAAAAGTGTATGACCGCCATTTGGATTTCGAAATAGACATTATTTTCAATATCTGCTTACCCGAATTAGTCGGAAATGACTACCATGACGATTTTGACAGAATTTTCTGTTTCCGCCATCTTTGATTTTAAAACGGTCCTTATTTTCGAAATCTACACCCCTGAATTAAACAAAAATGACTAACATAACGATTTTTACAAAAAAGTGTATGACCGCCATCTTGGATTTCAAAATACACATTATTTTCGATATTTGCTTACCCGAATTAGTCGGAAATGACTACCATGACGATTTTGACAGAATTTTCCGTTTCCGCCATCTTCGATTTTAAAACGGACCTTATTTTCGAAATCTACACCCCTGAATTAATCGAAAATGTCTACCATAACGATTTTAACAAAAAAAGTGTATGACCGCCATCTTGGATTTCAAAATAGACATTATTTTCGATATCTGCTTACCCGAATTAGTCGGAAATGACTACCATGGCGATTTTGACAGAATTTTCTGTTCCCGCCATCTTTGATTTTAAAACGGTCCTTATTTGCGAAATCTACACCCCTGCATTAATCGAAAATGACTACCATAACGATTTTTACAAAAAAGTGTATGACCGCCATCTTCGATTTCAAAATAGACATATTTTTGAAATCTACACCACCGAATTAGTCGAAAACGACTACCATGACGATTTTGACAGAATTTTCCGTTTCCGCCATCTTTGATTTTAAAACGGTCCTTATTTTCGAAATCTACACACCTGAATTAATCTAAAATGACTACCATAACGATTTTTACAAAAAAGTGACATTATTTTCGATATCTGCTTACCCGAATTAGTCGGAAATGACTACCATGACGATTTTGACAGAATTTTCCGTTTCCGCCATCTTTGATTTTAAAATGGACCTTATTTTCGAAATCTACACCCCTGAATTTATCGAAAATGACTACCATAACGATTTTTACAAAAAAGTGTATGACCGCCATCTTCGATTTCAAAATAGACATCATTTTCGAAATCTACACCCCCGAATTAGTCGAAGACGACTACCATGACGATTTTGACAAAATTTTCCATTTCCGCCATCTTGTATTTTAAAACGGTCTTTATTTTCGATTTACCAAAAAAGTGTATAACCGCCATCTTGGATTTCAAAATAGACAATATTTTCGAAATCTGCACACCCAAATTAGTCGAAAATGGCTACCGTGACAAATTTAACGGATTTTACCAAAAAAGTGTATGACCGCCATTTGGATTTCGAAATAGACATTATTTTCGATATCTGCTTACCCGAATTAGTCGGAAATGACTACCATGACGATTTTGACAGAATTTTCTGTTTCCGCCATCTTTGATTTTAAAACGGTCCTTATTTTCGAAATCTACACCCCTGAATTAATCAAAAATGACTACCATAACGATTTTTACAAAAAAGTGTATGACCGCCATCTTGGATTTCAAAATACACATTATTTTCGATATTTGCTTACCCGAATTAGTCGGAAATGACTACCATGACGATTTTGACAGAATTTTCCGTTTCCGCCATCTTCGATTTTAAAACGGACCTTATTTTCGAAATCTACACCCCTGAATTAATCGAAAATGTCTACCATAACGATTTTAACAAAAAAAGTGTATGACCGCCATCTTGGATTTCAAAATAGACATTATTTTCGATATCTGCTTACCCGAATTAGTCGGAAATGACTACCATGGCGATTTTGACAGAATTTTCTGTTCCCGCCATCTTTGATTTTAAAACGGTCCTTATTTTCGAAATCTAGACCCCTGAATTAATCGAAAATGTCTACCATAACGATTTTAACAAAAAAAGTGTATGACCGCCATCTTGGATTTCAAAATAGACATTATTTTCGATATCTGCTTACCCGAATTAGTCGGAAATGACTACCATGGCGATTTTGACAGAATTTTCTGTTCCCGCCATCTTTGATTTTAAAACGGTCCTTATTTTCGAAATCTAGACCCCTGAATTAATCGAAAATGACTACCATAACGATTTTTACAAAAAAGTGTATGACCGCCATCTTGGATTTCGAAATAGACATTATTTTCGATATTTGCTTACCCGAATTATTCGGAAATGACTACCATGACGATTTTGACAGAATTTTCCGTTTCCGCCATCTTTGATTTTAAAACGGACCTTATTTTCGAAATCTACACACCCCTGAATTAATCGGAAATGACTACCATAACGATTTTTACAAAAAAATTGTATGACCGCCATCTTGGATTTCAAAATAGACATTATTTTCGATATCTGCTTACCCGAAGTAGTCGGAAATGACTACCATGACGATTTTGACAGAATTTTCCGTTTCCGCCATCATTGATTTTAAAACCGTCCTTTTTTCCGAAATCTACACCCCTAAATTAATCGAAAATTACTACCATAACGATTTTTACCATAAAGTGTATGACCGCCATCTTTGTTTTTAAAATAACCATTATTTTTAAATTCTGCACATCCTGAGTTAGTCGAAAATGACTACCATGACGATGATCATTTTCGTAATCTACACACCCGAAGTAGTCGAAATTTGCAACCATGACCACTTTTACAAAAAAAAAATTTCAGCCATATTGGAATAAAAAAAAATAAAAAAAATACTACCTATGTATGTATAAGTAATAAATTATTTCCTACCGAATACAGGCATATTGAAGGAGGGTAAAAATTAAACATAAGTGTAAAACAGTCTATACAATCTATACTAATATTATAAATGTGAAAGTGTGTCTGTCTGTCTGTTTGTTTGTCCGTCTTTCACGGCAAAAGGGGGCGACGAATTGACGTGTTTTTTTAAGTGGAGATAGTTGAAGGGATGGAGAGTGACATAGGCTACTTTTTGTCTCTTTCTAACCCCCCACTTCCCTAAAATGGGGGGTGGAAGTTTGTATGCAGCATTACGAGGGGGCAAAGGGGAACCGTGTTATCCCGAATTTAACGCGAGCGAAGCCGCGGGCAAAAGCTAGTACTAAATAAACCTAATTTTCGAAATTCGAAATTTATTATACTTTTAATTCGAAAAGTATCTCCAACAGTCCCTACGACATACTTTAATTAGTAGTATCTTCCATATAAAAGAAAATAAATAGCCTGTGTGTAACTTATGCGTAAAAAGAATTTTACTTGTAATTGAAGTTGAAAACGATCAAGATCGTTCGATCGTCGATCATTGCCAGCGGTCGCGTACTGAGCGCTACCGCCATCTATCGAGTAAGATTTCATGAAATTGAGGAACGTTCATGGGAATAAGGCCTCTTAAAGCACAAGCGTCATCTATCGGTCACACCAGACACTAAATCCTAGTTTCTCATACTTTGTTCGTCGCTTAACGCTGACAGCTTAACCTTCAGGCTATACGTCTGTTTTCGGTACGAAGTGCCACAGCGCCATCTGTCGAGTCTGAAGTCGAGTTATTCTGTCAGCGTTAAGCGACGAACAAAGTATTAGAAACTAGGATTTAGTGTCTGGTGTGACCGATAGATGACGCTAGTGCTTTAACCTGAAATAAAGAAACGCGATTTTGTATGGATATTGTCCATCCATGTCTATATCATCCTTGCTTTATAATAAAATCGTACTACGATAATTCTAAACACCACTTTTTAAACATGTACTGTAACATTCCACATTAGTTATTGTGGCTCCAATTTTGCCAAGCATACCTAGTCGGTTACTAAGTTCTGTTACTAGAGTTTCCACTAAATAAATAGGAATAGGTAGCAACATTTTAATTATTAACGTACATAATTTAAAAGCTTATTGACTATTAAGTCAATAGATTACAATATATTGAATTGAAAATTATTGTCGCAGTTTTTCATAATTCTTTATAACACTCGGAAAAGGGCGTGAAACATATACGTCAAAATTACGCGCCTTGGTCGTGTTGATTTAAATCCTATTTATTTTTAATCACCTTTAAGACGCATCAGTCTTACACAATTCGGTAGCTATATTATTTAGCTTCAATTTGGTATATGTATAGTTCACGTGGGGCTATCCCATAAAATACTAGACTATGCGTTGTAAGTCTGCTTATTCCATAGCAGTCTAAATCTATGTCTTTTGTGAAAAACTTAGAAATAGGCAATATATCAAATGGGAATATCTGTGGAATAGAATCGCAAGAAAATTAAATGGTGGTCACGCAATTACCTCTAATAAACAGGTTTCTTACAAACAAGCAATGGAACCTTCTAAACAAAAGTGCAATAGTTTTTTGATGCACTTTTGTAAGGTGTAATTTTCTTAAATTTACCGCGTGTTTGCGTCTTCAGGCAATCTTGTGCTTTAAAAGGATTTTCAATAAATTTCTCATCTGATTTGTGTATTATTATACCATATTATGTTCATTAGAAATTAGGCTATTAAATAATTACTTTAATTTTTGGTTTTCTAACTTTATTTTATATTTTATCAGTCAGAAATCTGGTAACAGAACTTAGTAACCAACTAGGTACTTTCTTTAGACGAGCCTGTCACGATAACAATGTTAAATTATTAAGCTTAGATATTTTTTCACTGTCATTTGGTAAATACAGTAGCATTCTGCGAAGTTTAATATTTTCTTCATAACATATGAAGGGTACACGGAAAGAACATGTCTAGTCACATTGACAACATTTTGAGCTATAGCGCTTTTAAAATTTGGAACGATTCAATTAACCATACTATTTTCGTAACTAGATGGTTTTTAGAGTTAAGAAGTGGATAGAAGCTAAAATTTACATCTTTAACAGAAGTTGTTACTAATAGGTCATTGCAAGCTCTACATTTTGACATAAAAATCTTATTTTACAAAAAAAGTGACTAGACATGTTCTTTTCGTGTACCCTTCATATAGAGTATTAATATTTTTTCCTTCTATGTATTTACCTATTAACACATTTGTATTGTAATAATAATAAATACTCTTTATTGCACACCTCATACAGTTGCAAGCACAAATTTTACAATTAGATAAATTTAGGTAGAGGTAACAACAGGCGGTCTTATCGCTAATGAGCGATTTCTTCCAGACAACCTTTATTATATATATTTTTGTATTATTTGTATCTAAGCGATAAGTAGGCATGAAGGTCCCTAATACCCGTGCTGTTTCGATTTATCTACAAATTATGTATTTCTTTATATTAAAAGGAACTATAGGTCCGTTTGTTATCTCTTAAGTTAATATACATTTAGATGTGACTGTTTGTTTCCTTAATAAATAAAAATAGAAAAAATGTATCGTAAGATAAGTAGCACAAATGGCTTTGGCAATGGCATGGTGCTCAAAAGTATCTTGACAGCCTCCCGTGTTCTTGACAATAATGCTGCTGCGGTGCGAGATAGCGCTGTCTCGTTCACCCATCCGGTTGCGGCGCCAGTGTAACAACTTCGCTCGCTTAGCTACTTTTATGCATATACAAGATATCTCTATACTCCGTTTAGCGCGTTATTTCTTTGAAACCTATGCAGCCAAAAAGAAGGGGTGCGGGAGGGGAACGAGCAATGCTAGACAGGGAACGCGCGATTGTCCCGTGGAGCGTAAGAGTCAGACATTAATGGTTGCCATGGAGATGTACTAAGTTTACTGTCACTTCCAATAATTGGTGTCTTACTATAGAGTGAAATTACTTCGAGCGTGGCAGCGGGGGTCGTCCGGCTATGCGGGGTCTTGGGTTAATTAGTCTATGCTTTTATGTATGACTGCAAATTTTAAGAAGTATATACTCACTTTTTCCATCTCCTGTGGTTGTGTTTGCTGTCCCAATACCGCTTTGAGATAATCCGCCTAAACCAAGACTGGGTGTCACTGTAAAACAACAGGAAAATATAAATCCATTGAGAGAAACTGAAAACTTATCCTAAAAATCATAGCTAACGGCCTCCTAGCACCGTCGGTAGTGGCACTGCCTACGAAGCAGGAGGTTCCGGGTTCGAATCCGGGTAAGAGCATTTATTTTTGTATTTATCGCAGATATTTATACCTGTGTTATGGATGTTTTCTATGTATCTAAGTATCTGTCTATTATATATATATCGTCGCCTAGTACCCACAACACAAGCCTTATTGAGCTTAATGTGGGGCTAGGTTGGTTTGTGTAAGATTGTCCTATTACATTGTTGAAAACGGAAACCAAATTGGACCAGCCGTTTTGGAGATAAATAGTATCATTTGTTCAGCCTCTCCCGAAATGCTTATATCGTTGTGGGTAGAATTTAGAAACAAGAAACAAAACAAACAGAAGTAAAGGAGAACAATGCAAACAAGATTTATTGAAAATATGGCTCGTGGCAATTTGTAACCGGCCAGTCTTATAGCGTAATAAGACTGTCAGAGAAACTGCTACACGAGTCGTTCTTGCAGCACTATTGTGGGTCCATTTTGTTGGGCTAATCGTGTAGCCCTAGTATCCCACCAAAAACATAAATGGAAAAACGGAGAGCCAAGTTTAAAACAAAGATTATGCTTGGCTGTGTGCTTCGCCGCAAAAAGAATGGAGATCTAAGTGAGTGCCAAGTTCTATACAAAATCTAAATATGTATTTATAGGAACAAAATCACATTATGAACAAGTATTAAACTCTATTTCTTTGCTTTATTATCCAATAAAGCAAAGAAATAGAGTTTAATACTTGTTCATAATGTGATTTTGTTCCTATAAATACATATTTAGATTTTGTATAGAACTTGGCACTCACTTAGATCTCCATTCTTTTTGCGGCGAAGCACACAGCCAAGCATAATCTTTGTTTTAAACTTGGCTCTCCGTTTTTCCATTTATGTTTTTGGTATCCACCTATAACAATTACTGTTATTTAAAAATGTGAGATCTTAAAGTAGGTTAGATTTGACTTGGCCTATATGTCAGTCAGTCAGTGCTAAAATTTACGACTTTTTGACCTTCATATCTTTATAACCGTTTGAGCTAGCTTCATGAAATTTGGGCTTCTAGATGTCCTTATGGATAGAATTAAACACACGTAGTTTTATGTGTTTACGTCAAAGAGGTTTTAAGTTATAGAAGGGTCAAAAGTGGCACCAAGTGGTTCGTGTAATATAATATACACTTGGCGCTAGCTAGCCAGTTCCTTTGCTTGAACTTGGCTTGACACGCTGCCGCGTGTCTAGATTATTTGATTGGTGGTAAAAACACATGACATGAAGCCTCCGTGGCCTAGTGCCTGCCTACAAAGTTGGAGGTCCTGAGCCAAATGCATTTATTTGTGTTTTCACACAAATATTTGTTCCTGTGTTATGTTGGGCAGGGATGTTTTCTAATACAGGGCAGGCAGGGCAGGTGCCGTATGTACCATCAGGTTCATAATTGCATACCCAATTTATCAATGAATTCATTCATAAATTGGGTATGCAATTATGAATCCGATGGTACATTACTAAAGATAAATTTAAAACCTACTGACAATATAAAACCTCACCTGTAGTGGAAAGTTGTCCTGTGGCAGCGGTCGCCCCTAACTTGGCACCTGCAAACAGGGATAGATAAGATAACACAGGATTTAAGACAATGATAGTAAGCTAGCACAACTTCCAGCAACAACGTAAAGGAGTTACAGAGTTTCAAACAAGATTTACTGAAAATATGTCTCATGAAAATTTGTAACCGGCCAGTATTATACCGTAATAAGACTGTCAGAGAAAGTACCGCGCGAGTCGTTCTTGCGGTACTATTGTGGGGCCATTTTTTTGGGCTGATTGTGTATCCTTAGTATTATTATTATTTTGCTCTTTATTTATTTTTCTTCTTAGTTTAGGCTTTTTACAATATTTTTATAAAAGTAAAATATAAAAATACATCTAAAACATATAAAAACAATAAAAGCATTATAAAAAACCTAAACTAGGGTGCCGCCGGCAACGGAGCAGGGCCCAGGCTGCCGGTGGTTAGGGCCGCAGAGTGAGGAACCTTCGGACTATGCGCGCCGTGTCCAAGATTACCGCCTTCTGAATCTGACCCTTAATCCAACCACAACCCCGTAGCGAAAGTCTCTCAAGATGTTGGTCGAGACTCTTCGCTATGAGACCGTTCGCAGAGACAACTATCAGCACAATGATCGCCGAATCGACCTCCCACATGGCGGTTACCTCGTGAGCCAAGTCTAGGTACTTGCTGGACTTGTCCTTCTCGGCCTTCACGAGTTTCTCGTCACATGGGACGGTGATGTCGATGAGCATGGCCCGGCGTTGCGGTCGATCTATTACCACGATATCAGGCTTATTGGCTACAATAGTCCTGTCCGTGATAATAGATCGATCCCAATAGAGCGTGGCACGACCATTTTCGAGAACTGGCGCAGGTGTGTACTTGTAGTACGGCACTTCGTGGTCCACAAGACCGTATAGGAGAGCAAGCTGCTGGTGTATAATCCTGGCTACGAGGTTATGTCTGTGCAAGTACTCGCCGTTAGCAAGATGAGAACAACCGGAAATGATATGCCTGAGTGACTCTCCAGGACGGCGGCATGCCCGACAAATGTCGACCGTACCGTATTATTATTATTATTATTTTATTATTATGGGACTGACCAGCGATTGGCCCTAGTCTCACCTGATGGAAAGTGAAGACAGGGCCTAAGATGGAGCTCACCGGTTCAGTAATAGCCTATTCACTCTTGCCTTAAAAATACCGAGATCGTATTTATCAGGGAATACAGATGGCGGGAGCGCATTCCATTCCTTGGCAGTCCGCACCAAAAAAGATGAAGCAAATCGTTTCGTGCGCACAAAGGGAATGCTAACAACGAACGGGTGCATTTGCTCCCCGCGCCTGGTAGTCCGATGATGGAAAGGGGAAGGTGGAATCAGGTCATGAAGCTCTTGTGCGCACTCCCCAAAATGTATCCGATAGAACACCGATAGACAAGCGACTCGACGGCGATGCTCCAGGCTCTGTAATTTTGACTTGACAGCTGGGTCATCGCCAAAAAGTCTATGAGCCCGGTGCTCTATCGCATCCAGGGTCGCCAGCTGATACTTGGCGGAACCGTCCCATAGGTGGCAACAGTATTCCATACACGAACGGACCTGTGCTTTGTATAGGGTTAGAAGCAGATTCGGCGTGAAATATCGTCTCACCTTAAATAAGACACCGAGTTTTTTGGCAGCAGTTTTAGCCCTGGACTCGATAGCCAACCCGAAGTTTAAGTTGGATTTTAAACTTAGACCAAGAATCTCAAGATGGTTGGTCACGGGAAGGGACACATTCTGGAAAGTGGGAGCCAAGGTGAACTGGCTCCTTTTTGCGGTGAATAAACACGCCTGAGTTTTGGTGGCGTTGAATCTAACCAAGTTCGCCTCTCCCCAATCGGACACGGCGACCAAAGACAAATTCATCCGCTCCACCATGGCCTCCCTGAGGGTTTCGTTATCACTTATACTAGCCCTCGCGCTAGAAAGATATCTCTCCGTAACCGTGCTGTCATCCGCATACCCAAAGATACCGGGCTTGAGCAGATCGTTAATGTTGTGTTATTTGATCGGAATATCACTCTAGCACTTACAAACATACACTTTTATGAAAATTACTGAGTTGCTCAGTTTTAGAAATTATACTTGAAGCTGTTCCCCCGATATTTGATGCTACACTTTAGGTTGGACTCCACCAAACTCTTGAAAAGACCACACGTTTTCATCCAATTTGTTAGTTTGTATTGCTCCATCTAACAAGTTTCTTATATCTACAAAATGGTTATTTTTTTACAAATCATAAGCCGGTTGCATAACTTTTTACAAGTTAAAGTACGAGCGGACCCCCTGATTGGCTTATTTTCTTTAAATAAATTGAATTGCTTCATAAGCAACGTAGTCACTACGAAAATATCTGGGGAAAAAAACCAGGGCAAAATCATATACTTAAGAGACTATCATAAATATCATAATACGTTATGACGTTTCAACAACGGTAACAAATGGTCTTGATAACTAAAAAAAAAATTTTTCACGCAACAAAAAGAATGGTATTGTATGGAGAGTTGACCGGCTGGGACGACGGGCGGGTCACATACAAAAAAAAATTTTTCGTGAGAAATAATTTTTTCTCTTCGTATAGAGTAACTTTTTACTATCTTTACGTAGACTTCCACGTAATTACAAGTCGTAAATTGTTATGCAACAGGCCATATCTCACCACAAGAAGGCGATATAGTCTTGTATTGGTCTCTTGAAGCACACTTGAGACGATACATGGGCGTTGACGTTTCGGAGGCGGCATGACAGTTCGGTGACGTCACGTAACACGGCCCTTGGATGTCTTGGAAGGTTTGGGTTATCGGGAGGAAAGTATCTTGGTAAGACTGGTTAGGATTCATTTGATCTAAGGGAAAAGGATGGAATCATTTCAAAAACGGAGTTATACTATCGGAATTTAACGGCCTCCAAACCTAGTCGGCAGTGACCCTGCCTACGAAGCAGGAGGTCCTGGGTTTGAATCCTGAGCAGGTCATTTATTTGTGTGTTTATCACGGATATTTGTACCTGAGTTATGGACGTTTTCTATGTATTTAAGTACCTATATATATCCTTCTATTATTTATATTGTGGCCCAGTACCCACAACACAAGCCTTATTGAGATTACTGTGGGACTAGGTTGATTTGTGTAATATTGTCCCATAATATTTATTATTTATTTAATTGACTAACAACACATCTGTTAGATTATCTAGCTAGGCCTAAAATGTGTCAGTACCTGCACTTTATCGATGTTATTAGTACTTCCTAAAACTAACCAATATACACTTTTATTAAGTCTCTGTGTAAATAGTATCTTTCTACATGAAGGCCGCAATACTATGTGCCACGCTCTTATGGCCCTACAAATAAGAGTGTGTCACATATTTTGCGCCCCTCATGTAGGAAGATACTATTGCCGGTGACTGTACCAAAGTGGGATTTTTCAACCGACTTCAAGATTTCGAAGGAGGAGGTTATCAATTCGTCGGGATCTTTGTTTTTGCTATTTTTTTTTTTTTTATGTATGTTCACCGATTATTTGAAGACGGCTGGACCGATTTGGAAAACTGTTTTTTTTGTTTGAAAGCGTATACTTCACAGTTGGTCCCATTGTAACCATGTCAGGATCTGATGATGGGATCCTGGAGAAATCGAGGGAACTCTTCAACTATTATAGGCACACCTATGGTGATTTGAGTATTTTTTACAGCGGATCGAGCATTTGGTGTTGGAAAGGTGGATGCTTAGTGAAGTCGGTTCTTTTTTGTTTAAAATTATTACTAAACTAGTACCTACACAAATGTTCGTATCTGGCGTCCCTAAGCGTTCATAAACTTTCAGTGCTAAGAGGGACCACTGGACAAGTTTTTTCTTCGGCAGGGACCACAAACTGTTGGAAGTAAATGTACCTATGATATGAATGACAAATTAAGCCATCAAAGATGTGTTTTTTTTTAATGCGCGCACCACCGGTTAAGAACCACTGCCCTAAACACATGGCTCAGATAGAGGCATACTCCCTAATATTAATCGAAAGTATATCATGATTCACGAGTGAGAATTCATTTCCTTACCGAATAAACTATTATTTGTACTAGATGTGGCTCCGAATCCGAAGCCGCCCTGACTTGTGGGTGCTGCTCCAAAACCGAAGCCTCCTAGGCCTCCAAGCCCAGTGCTAGCTGATGTAGCTGGTGTGCCGAAGCTTAGTCCTATATAAACAAAAGAATTAAATCAATGACAACGATGTCATTAGCTTGTAAGCCGCGCATATAGCATATATCATAGGGTCCAAATTATTACAGGGGTGTTCACAGGCCATTACAATGTGAAAGGGGTATTGGCTAAAATGGGACTATCAGATACTAATTGAAGAATGTGTGGCAAATTGGACGAGACTATGAAAGACTTACCTCCTTATTCATAGACATCTCTCAGGCATCAATTAGTTAATTTATGTATTGTCCTTATGCACTTTGACAGTTATGTTTGTTAGAAACAGACAAAACATAAATTGAAATAATCGTTTGAGCTTCAAGATGGCTGCATAGCGTTTGGAATAGTTTTTTGTTTTTTGCTCATTTACGTAGTTCAGAGTGTAATATTGATAGCTTATTGTGCGGTGACCTAACGAACAAGTGTGCAGCTAATGAAAAATTAGTCTCAAAACGCGCGTAACCCCCCTTTAGTTGAACAAACGGTTATCCGGGGTCTCGGCCACCCACGTGATTGTAAGGAGGCTATCACTTTACAATCAACAAGGCCTTAACCGAACAACGTTGCTTTTATTTTATTTTATAAAAATTGAATAAAATCATAAGAACACCTTGACATTGGCAGAATTCACCTCGCCAAGACCGGCGAGGAGTAAAAGCCATTAATGAAAAAAAAAAAAAAAACTAAAATAAATAATTGAGGCCTGAGAGACGTTTATGAATAAGGGGGTTAATGTATGAATGTCACACTAGCCAGACAGAGAATGAAGGACTTTGGTACTGGCTATCTAGATCCAGACGAACTCCAAGCACTGCCCTTGAGCTCCATTATCCAACACATGGAGATGGTTGAGCAAGCTATTCAGTAAGTGAATTAGGGGGGCAATTACACCAAATCCTGGATTGAAGTGTATCCATATGCGCCCCCAATGAAATAAGAGCCGCGCATACAAAAAATGTATGCCAAAAATGTATGTAAAAGCTGCCAAGCTGACTTTACCTAGATCAATATGTTTGAAGATTAAAACTTTTATTAAGGACATCAAAATTGTTAAACTTAACTTACTCATCTGTTTTATAATTAAACATCGGTATCAACGTTCAAATTTCGTGGCAATGTACGGTTGGCAGAAAAATAAATACAAACAAATCACTTAGTATTTTTAACCTTTATTTTGTATATGTAAATAAAAAAGCCCCTAAATAGTACATTTCCTAATTAGGGTGGTAAAACAAAGAAAGGCCGCGCAATCGCAATTGTTGCGGCCCAAGCTGCAAGCGAGGGACGTAATTATGCGATCGAGGGCTTTCTTTATTACCTCCCGTGTTGGAAAAATATGTGCACATTTGGCCAGAAAGCGGCTCTATCCGTACGCGTAGCGTGCGGAAAAAGCCACTTTATGTCCAGGTGTGGCATACAATATTTTACGAGTTAGAATAGATCACTAAAATTTGTTCCATAGATTTTGCTGTCAATCTTTGACGTCTGTAAGAATATATCCATTTTAAATGACTAAAAGATCTTTCCACGCTGACTGAGGTAATAGGAAGGTATGTCAAGCATTGAAAATTTTGCACACAGTTTTTATTTACACTTTCTGGTATTTCAGCCTCGTTGTTTTTAGATAGTTGGTTAATTATTTGTACAGTCTTATAACCAGGATTTTTCTTTAATACACTTTTTAATTTAAAATAAACTTTTCTGGCATTTTGATGTAACCTTAACGTTGATATTTTTTTTTGCAAACCATGAACAATGTTTAATGATTCTGCTAGACTCAGTTTTGGATCCTCCAATAATTTTATTGACTTAGCAATTATACTAAAGTGTGTATCGACGAATAGTAACTCAGTTTTTAAATTCCGGTTACGGAAAATTTTTTTTGCTTTAGAAATTGCACTCGCTTCACGCGGATTTAAGGCATCGATGACAGATTTGATTTTATCATAATGCATGTGATAATATGAGGCAGCATTTAACCATGTTCCCCATCTTGTTATCACGGGTCGGGGTGGTAGAGGAATATTTACACACATTTGATGAAATAAATTTGTCCTTGAAGGAGCGTTACGAAATATTTTTTTGATACAGTCAATCAAACTGTTTATGGTCGGGTAAAGACTTCTAATTATCTCTGCGACTCGATTACATCCATGTGCTATGCATGTTACATGAGTCATATTTTTATATTTCTGAACAAGGTTTTTAGCTGCTTTTACCATGTAGGAACCGGCATCCGTTATAAAAAATAATAATTTATCCATGTTTTTTTTGTATTCATCGCCCCAAAGATCTTCAAGGGTTTCCTCAACGAGTTTGGTTATTGTCGAATGGTTAGTCGCCTCCAATACCTTAGAAGCAAATAAATGTGGCTGGGTACTAGTTCCATCTAGAGCTCCGATCAAAATATTTGCCACTTTTTTTCCCACGGAATCTGATGTTTCATCAACACTGAGGTAAATCATTTTATTTTGTAATTTCTCTTTCAATTCATTTTTTTTCTTTTCATACAATTCAGGTAAGCATTTTACTCGTATTTTTGTTTCACTCGGCACAGTAATATCGTTTCCATATTTATGATTTAAAAGGTTTTCTACAAAATTTCTAAATTTAGGATTGTCTAATTTTGACCACGGTATATTCGAACAAATCATAAACTCTGTTAAATCTTTATTAAATTTTTCTTGTGCATTATTTTTATGAATTTTGTTGTGTAAATCTGTTTTTAAATGGCGGTCGATACTAGATTTAGAGGGAAATAATTTCGAATTACACAATTTGCAATATACGATATCGTCTTTAATTTCGAAATCAGCATTATCTCGTATTATATCCTGTAAATGGCAGCGTGAATCAGATAATTTATCTTGATGAGATTTTGATTTCAAATGTTTCTCTATATTGTACCTTTTCTTTTTTATATTCATTTCGCAAATAGTACAGCAAGCACCTTCGTTAGTGAATATAAAATCAGTATACTGCGTCAAATCCATTTTCTCAAGTCTGATAGGGAGTTGGGTAAAGATTTATCAATGCTAAATTGTAGTTGTAAGTGTTTTTAAGAACTATTATCGTTGAAGATTTTACCACATATTATTTTGCATGACAATTAAATTGACATTTGTTGCCTATTTGGCATTTAGAATTTTTTTTACAAATGGATAATGAAATGAGTATTGAGGTTCTATGACGTATTAAGAATATAAACCTCTTTAAATATATGTACAGTTTACCAAAGTACGATTAAGAATAAAAATAAATTAAATGTTATTTATTACTAATAAATAAAACAATGATACCTATGTATTTATTTTTTTGCGACCCTTACCAAGTGCCACGAAATTTGAACGTTGATACCGATGTTTATTTATAATAGTAGTTTATGTAACTGTTACGTAATAAGGGTCCTTAAAACATGAGTGTGGTTTTATGAAATGAGCCGCAGGCGAATTTCATAATAAGATCACACGAGTGTTTTAAGGCCTAATTACGTACAGTTGCATACACTGCTTTATCTACACTCATATTATATATATTAAATTAAGTGTTCGGAAACCATAGAATGACCGCCATTGTACCGTCATGGCCAACTCGATTGTGCCGGCGCTCGCGCGGGACCAATCGAGTTGGCCATGGCGGTAACATTATGTTATCAAATTCGATGTTCCAAATTTGAAACTCATTGCTTAACAATATTTGAGCATGCAACGTTAAAATTACGTTACTGCCGCAGATAAGAAACTTATCATAGTTAAATCGTTTGTTGTAATGCTTGTCATTGTCTACGGTTTTTGAACGCATTTTAGAGTACTTACAGTATGAGTGTAGATAAAACTGTATTAGGCACTATGAGTGGTGAAGTGAGTGGAGAAGAATGGAGGAGGCCTTTGCCCGAAGGCACACAGAATCGGTTATCGTAGATTAAGGAAAACTGTATTTCTGATATAAGGTTATAAATAAATAAATAAATAAATAAGGCACAATATCTGAATTCAGCATTTGGATTTTTAAAAATTAGCCCTGTTTAATATTGTCTGAGTCTTACAAACTTGAAAGGCAAAATAAATCCACTCTGCTTTCGTAAAACAGCAAGAAGTAAAAACCAGAAAACAAAAATTGTCTATGGGCTCCAACCAAAAAAATCACAACTCAGACCTTTTTAAGCGCAGTGCTGCATTTTTTTGGATGCGTAAATTAATAACCCTAAATAATAAAAATCACCTGTGGAAGCAGTATTGGTGCCTGTGCCAAAGCTGAGGCCGCCAGTGCCCAAGCCACCGCCAAACGATGGAGCACTAGCCTGACCGAAGGCTGGTGCGGTTGTAGCTCCAAATGTGGGCTGAGATGTCGCTCCTGAAATATTCAAACAAAGTAGAATTGTAATATCGTAGGCAATATAAAATAAAAATAAATACATTTATAATTATTTTACATGATTTTTAAAGTGGGGCATTCCACTCATACAATAGTATGTTATTCAATCAAATACAAACACTGAAAACATTGAAAAAATAATCAACCCAGCCGGACTTGAACCTGGCATCGATACGCCTTACCGGGGCTCGATCGCTTTACCAATTAAGCTATGGGTTCAGTTACTGAGTTGACGAAATTCTCAATGTCTTCAATCATCTTTTTGCATTTATTTTTACATCGACTTTATAGCAGCCGTAAGCGACATCTAGGTGCTAACTACTAGAGTTAGATACCCTTCCCGCCGACCCTTTTACAAGTGTCACAACGGAAATAATAGATGGCGCTGCTATCAACTCATAATTATTTTACATGATTTTTAAAGTGGGGCATTCCACTCATACAATAGTATGTTATTCAATCAAATACAAACACTGAAAACATTGAAAAAATAATCAACCCAGCCGGACTTGAACCTGGCATCGATACGCCTTACCGGGGCTCGATCGCTTTACCAATTAAGCTATGGGTTCAGTTACTGAGTTGACGAAATTCTCAATGCCTTCAATCATCTTTTTGCATTTATTTTTACATCGACTTTATAGCAGCCGTAAGCGACATCTAGGTGCTAACTACTAGAGTTAGATACCCTTCCCGCCGACCCTTTTACAAGTGTCACAACGGAAATAATAGATGGATAAATACATTTATGTTATTAATTTGAAAAAATCTCTTATCTCACACTAGTATATATTGAAATGCAGTAACTCTGTATGTTTATGATAATCGCTGGAGTAAGCGTGTTCTGGAGTGGAGACCACGGTTGGGCAAACGTAGCGTTGAACGCCCTCTGGCCACATGGCGGGATGACTTACATAAGGGGGCCGGTAGCGACTGAATGCGTAAAGCAGCAGACCGGACTCTGTGGCGTACCTTGGGAGAGGCCTATGTCCAGCAGTGGAATGCAATGGACTGATGATGATATTTTTTTGATTGACAGAGCAAGATCCCATTTCTTTTTAAAGTAGTGATGATATGCTTTTTGGGCACAGTTTGGTGCAAGACGAAGATGAATTTTAGTGAAGTTAAGAAATATATTGTCTAGTACCTGGCAGTTCACACTAACATAGTTAAACCATTATAGTAAAGCTTAAGTAATATATAATGTTTCCTAAGGCGATTATCACACTGGCACCGCAACGCGCCGCGGCGACGGTGTGCAAGTGTGACAGCGCTATACACATGCAGAGCGCTATGTCGCACGCGCACCGATGCCGCATGCGGGAACCGCACAGTGTGAAAGTCGCCTTCAAGTTTCAGATATGGATATTGAAAATAATTTTAAACAAAAACGAACCGACTTCACTTAGCAAACAACTTTCCAAAAGCTCAAACTGCTGTAAAAATATTCAAATCAATAATAGTTCCCTCGATTTGTCCAGGATCCCATCATCAGATCCTGACCTCATTACAATGGGGCCAACTGTGAAGTTTCGAAGTGTCTCTCAAACAAAAAAAAATTCCAAATTGGTCCAGCCGTCTTCGAATAATCGGTGAAATTACATAAAAGAAAAAAACAAAGATCCCGTTGAAATGATAACCTCCTCCTTCGAAATCTTGAAGTCCGTTGATAAATTAACATGGATGATAATTATAAATTATCACAGCGCACAACTGCACAGATGTTTCATGAAAGACATGAAACATGAAATTTGGTAAACATAGTGAGTATGTTACATATACAGTTGTGGCCAGATAAATAGGGACAACATTATTTTTCCCATACAACTGTCTTCAAATATGGCTTTCGAAATTTGATGACAATTCTAAAAGTGCTTGACTAATTTTATTACTCATAATCAATATCATTTATGTTTAAACGGGGATTAATTTACTGTACATTAAACTTCTTAATAATATGTAGTTTGTAAAATATGGAGGGTCATATAAACAATTTTTTTTTAGTTCATGAGACACGGGTCATTCACGAGTGAGTGATTTAAATGAACTATATCTTTTGATCCAACTCACTCACTCTTCAACTCACTGAAGACCTAACTCGCTCAGCAACTCATCTATCTCAGTGATTATAGTGTTACTTGCTCGCTCTTTCTCACTCATCACTTGAATGAGCCGGCCGAGTGACACAATGCGATTGAGGCAAACAGATCCACTGAACGAAATGAGTGAAACAAGTGATACATATCTCCGCGAGCAAAAGATATGAATCAATCTTTCCAATTCAGTGAAGCGTTTTGCGCATCTCTAGTTCATAGAAAATATGGACATAATATGTTAAGTAGTGGAAAATACTAACCGAAGGCTGGAGTAGTTGTGGCTCCAAAGGCAGGAGTTGCAGTGGCTCCAAAAGCTGGTGTAGTAGTCGATCCAAAGGCGGGTGCAGAAGACGTGGCCCCAAAGGCAGGTGTTGCTGTTGCCGCACCAAAGGCTGGTGCTGCAGATGTTGCCCCAAATCCAGAACTGGCCCCAAACGCGGGTGTCGTCGTTGCCCCCGCCCCAAACGCTGGGGTACTTGTGTTAGCCCCAAAACCAGCCGAAGCCCCAAAAGCAGGCGTAGCACCAAACGCAGACGCTGATGTCGTGGCCGTGCTACCGAAACCGAAGCCTGAAGGCTGCGACGTTGCCAAACCGAAGCCCGGCGTTGCAGGCCTGATAAAAGTGAGGTTATGTTAAACTCTCTCGCGCAATACGTAGGATTTAACTCAGTTAAAAGATGAAAATACACTTGCAAATATAGATCGCTGGATTACAAAAAAACTGATTAAGCGATGATCTAAATATTGGCCTGTCAGATGAATTTTACGTTCGGCATAAACGTCAATTACATAGAATTTATTTTGACACTATTCTTCGAATAAAGACAGTTTTATGCTAAAAAGGATGCGTATGTCAAAATGGCGGTTGATAATACGTACTTAGCAGCGCCAAAGCTGAACCCTGAAGAGAGGCCCGATGAAGCTGGTGCACTTGATGGAGTACCAAAGGAGAAAGACATATTGAACGAATCACGCACGTTTTACACTATTCTATACTCGTAATGCACTAAGGAATACTATATTTACAGACTTTCGACAAGATTAACACCGCCGACATTTGATGGCTGTTGAAAAAACGAGTATTAAATCTAACC
Source organism: Pammene aurita (assembly GCA_947086415.1). Lineage (NCBI taxonomy): Eukaryota > Metazoa > Arthropoda > Insecta > Lepidoptera > Tortricidae > Pammene > Pammene aurita. The sequence continues at coordinate 14,194,506 of OX352295.1, forward strand.
AAGCCGTCACTGCCGTTAGCGAGCGGGAGAGAAAAACGAATCTATATATTCTATATGGAAAGAAGCGTCAGCGATAGGATGCGAACAAGTCTGACAGCGAACAACGGTCACAAATTTGACAGTTACGTGACACTGACAGCATGCGCACGCATGTCGCATAGACAACACCGATGACAATCCCAGAAGGTGAATGCACGGCCAAGTACGGCACGACCGGTCCATTTAAACCGGTATTGTATACATATTTTCTCCAACTGTCGTGTATCCTGCTTCTTCCTAACCTTCCCTCAACTTTTATTAAACCTCTCTGTCCTGTCTCGGGCCCGACGTCAAAAAAGCTGTTTTAAGGATGAAAAACAATAAAGCCGCAGCACCGGATGAGATTCCTGCGGTAGTGTGAAAAGCATTGGAAAACGAGGGAGAGGTTGGGAGGTGTAATAGGAGTTAGGGCCCGTAGCAAAGAATATAATACTCACTAGCCCGTAGGGAACTGAAGGAGGGCTGGGGAGAGGCAGGGTGCACAACAGATTGGGCTCTACAAATTGCTATGTCTAATACCGGTTTAAGGACTGGCCAAAGGGACTGGCCATGGACTGGCAGTGACAATGCTTCAAGTGTTTTCTTTTTCGTACCTATATTATTTTATTCAAACATTGTTCAACTTTAACTTTAATATTGAAGAAGATATAAGTTAAATCGTTTTAATTTGTTATTAAATAAAATGAATTATCTAGCATGGGGCGGTAGCATAATAAACTCGTGTAGGGTTGCATTTAAAACTACACCAATATCTTCAACAATTGATTTAACAATTCGGTCGTACCCTTCCTTTCCACGCAAACTAAAGATGCCTCCATCAAAAAGCCCTGATGTGCTAGGTAAGATGCTATTTACCGGAAATATGAGAGTGGAAGCATCTATTGCTGGACGCCCAGGTAGAAGTGTGAATGATACTAGGCTTTGAAACAAGTATGTTGTATTTTTTATTATTATTAAATAACTTTATATAAATATATATCTTTTTTTTTAAATAGTAGAATTAGCCATCCCTATTGTAAATTTGAAATCCAAAAAGTGCGGAAATGCATGTTTTTTAGAGAAAAAAAATTTGAGTTCCCATATAAGTCACTTTTTCGTCAATATTGGGCAGTTCAATGGGCACATTTCATAGTCGTCTGAGGGCCGTATGTTAGCGTTAGGGGGGGGGGGGGGGCGAGGGGGGGGGGAGTGTGATAGTGTTAGGTTCTGGCGCTTTGCCGGCCGCTACCGCGGCACGCTCGCTTCGCTCGCTCGGCTCGCGCGCTGTAGGGTCGCAGTTCTACCTAACACTCCTCCTCGCTTCGCTCGTCATCGTACCTACACCGACCTGCCTTAGAGTCTGTCTGAAACTACTTTGAACTAACCTAAAAAGTTCCTACAAACGCGTGCAAATGAACGAACGCAAACTTTGACAGGCAGCACTTGTCCTACTCTCAACTCTTTAGGCGATGACATGGTGGCATTGGTGGCTGACGAGGTTTTAGGCTTCGGTAGCACCATAGTAGTCGTATATAAGCACAACAGGATCACGATAACGCTCTCAACTAGAAGTACGAATTACGACTGGCAAAAGGCAAAGCAAAAATAGCAAAATGGCATGGCGTCTAACAATGTGTCATCACTCAGCAGTGTTGCCAGATGGAATCTGAAATATTTAGTAGAAAAATGACAGCTTTAGCAGTAGATTCGACAGGGGAAAAAATCAGTAGATTTAAAATGTGATACCAATATAAAGAAAAAAATATACATATAAAATTAAATGGCAAATAAAATTAACAATGGCAGTAACATTATTAACCCAAAAAGGTTTAGTAAGTATTATTAAAGGTTTAGTAAGTATTATTAACCCAAAAAGTGATAAACTGTAGATAGTAAATCTACTGTCACTAAAAATTATGTCTTGCCAGTATAGCCATAATTTTATTACCTTACTAGCTTTTGCCCGCGGCTTCGCTCGCGTTAAATTCGGGGTAACACGGTTCCCCTTTGCCCCCCGGAATGCCTCATACAAACTTCCACCCCCCATTTTAGGGAAGAGTGGGGGGTTAGAAAGAGACAAAAAGTAGCCTACGTCACTCTCCATCCCTTCAACTATCTCCACTTAAAAAATCACGTCAATTCGTCGCTCCGTTTTGCCGTGAAAGACGGACAAACAAACAAAGACACACACTTTCCCATTTATAATATTAGTATGGAAGTATGGAAGTATGGATATTAGTTGCTGTTGTGTAGTACTACATTACATGCCATACACGTGGGTTAATGCTTATGTTATGATTACTTATGATTGTTAATGTGTAAGTGCCGTTAGTTGTTATTTTTTGTAGAAGGAATTCAAATCTGAAAAAGGGTAAAAATATTAGTTCTACCTTTTATATTTTCCCTGGCCCTACTGATATAATATGGAGCACACAGACAGTTACAAAATATTTCATAAATTATCTGAATTATTGGTTTCAGTATATACCTACCTAAATCTTTATAACATACCATTTTGTAACTGCTGCATGCAAGTATTTTATGAGGGAAGAAACCTATAACAAACATTCAATTTTAATAATAAAAAAACACATGCCAAAGCTCTTATTTGTTTACTCAGTATCTGAGTCATACATGCAACTTGAAAATTTTGGCAAATACTTTTTGCAGTCATGGGAGTAGCATGTCGACTTTTTATATATTATTTTTATATGCAGTATGCCACATAGAGTTTTTGGAAGAAGTCTATTCCGCAGTTTGGTTTTATTAATATTAACTTGGGAAAAAACCCTTTCGACCGCAGTACTTGAATGTGGCAAGGTCATTAAATCCTGCACAAATTTGTTTAATGTGGGGAATGCTGCAGTGTCATCACCACTTTTATTTTCAAATACAATTTTCTATAACTCTGCTGGGTCATTTCCTTCATAATTAATGTCACTCGTTTTAAGCAGTCTCCAATCATTGTCTAGAGCTTGCAATTTGTTTTCTGCTACTAGATTTGGCAATCTAGCAGCCATTGAAGCCAATGACGGATATTTATCGCTCTTGACAATTTCTGGGGCCATTATTTCAATATTTTCTAAAATTGGGTCATCAAAAGAAAATCGTTTGTAAATTTGAGTAACTATCCTTCTAGAAGTCCAGAATTTTTATTTTAAATTGATGTAAATCTTCCAATCTTAAGTTTAACCCCTGTACGGAGGCCACGACGTTTGCACTCAAATAAATATTTTCAAGTTGCAGAAAATACCTAGGATTTTTGTATTCTATTTCTCTAATGTTGGTACCTCTCAAGTAATTTGGTTTCATGTAATTTGTAAGAATAGTTCTTACAACTGCTTCAACATTTTTCCTTAATCTGTGGACCTGCATTTTTTCAGATTGCATCAATTTATTAAGTTTATTAAAAATTGGCAACACATAGTTCAAAAACTGCAAATACAGTTTTGATAATGGATTATTCAATCCTTGCAAGATATCTTGTGGGGCAGTTAGTCTTTTCATTGGTAACAGCATCAATAAAATATAGCTTAAGATCCTGATACTGTTCAATAATCCGGGACACTGCTGCTTCTAAAGATAACCACCTAGTTTGGGAAGGATGAAGAATTTTGTGTGGCTTTAATTCTAGGAATGCTTGAAGTTCCTGAAATTTCGTTATACGCTTGGGACTAGTCTGTATATAATTATAAATGCCTCTTACCAATAGATTGTTATTAAATCAAATACAAACACTGAACACAATGAAAAAATAATCAACCCAACAGGACTTGAACCTGTATCGATACGCCTTGCCGGGGCTTGATCGCTTTACCAATTAAGCTATGGGTCAAGTTACTGAGTTGACGAAATTTTCAATGCCTTCAATCATCTTTTTGCATTTATTTTGATCTACTTCGGCTTTACAGCAGCCGTAAGCGACATCTAGGTACTAACTACTAGAGTTAGATACCCTTCCCGCCGACACTATCGCAAGTGTCACAACGGAAATATAGAGGGCGCTGCTATCAACTCATAATTATTTTTGCATGCCTCTTACCAAGTCTTCCACAAATCTTGGTATTTTTTCTGCAGCATATGAGGCACATAAGGCGAAGGAATGGCAGATACATTTCATGGTGTAAAGATTGGGCAAATTATTTTTCAATAAGACATTTACTGAATGATGTGCCCCCATCATAACATTGGCACCATCTGCAATTGTTTGCCAAGGAATCTGGTATTTTTCTAGGCTGGCTATTATTGACTGATAAATACCATTGGCTGTTCCATCATTTACTGGTACCAAATCAAAAAAAGCATCAGTTATTTGGTTATTTTGAATTGTCCTAATCACAATACATAACAGTTTGATTGTGCCTTGATCAGTTGATTCATCAACAATTTTCGAGGACGAGTTTTCATAATGGAACAACAAATGGACGAGTTTTCATAATGGAACAAAGTTCCTCTTTTTCGGTAGCCCCTAATACATTTTTTACAATCATTGTAGCTTGCGTTCGACCAAGAGTAATAGTGCAGTCATTGAAGCATTATTGCTCCGAATTTTTTTACTGTGAACCGAATTGCATACAATTTTGGAATTAGGTTCATCTTACCCTTAACTTCAAAAGTGAAAATGATTTGAACTCCGCAACCACCCTGGGGGTGGTTGCCACCCCTTCTCGGGGGTGAATTTCTTTTTTTTTCAAAATAACCTCGGATATCGATAGAAGGCCTAATTTTAAGCAAAAAATCATCTATAAAATTTTTCAAAAAATCCAATACTTTTCAAGTTATTGGCAATTGAAAATTCGCAATTTTTTCACGTTTTTCATCGGTTTCTTGCAAATATCTCCAAAAATATACGTTTTAACGAAAATTTTATAAAAAACAAAATTGTAGCAGGTAAAACAATGAACAATTTGGTTTTTTATAAAGTATTCTAAGTGCAATATTAAGCTAGATATTAAAGATCAAAGCCGTTTTTTATTTTGTCTGAAATTTAATCGATGTGGTCAATGCCATCTAGCGGCGAGCAGATGCATTTTATGCATTCTAATACAATAGGGTTTTGTAGTGCTTGAAATAAGCTTTAAAATGAGCACTATTAAAAGTCTTTTGCACGTAAAATAAGTGAGCTGTATTGCAAATAAGGGGAGCATCTAATGTTTTTTCTTTTAAATCAATGGGTTTCATAAGTGCCATTTCCACCAAAATTATAATTAATATTCCGCCTAGAATTAACTTTATTATGAAGAGTTTGATAGATAATATCAGTTTGGCTGCTTCAGGACATATATTTTTCAAAAAAGTCACGATTTAAAAAAAAACAAAATTTCAAATTTTTTAAAAACTCACTTTTTTTTCATAATATCTCAAAAATGACGACAGATACGTATAAAAGTGTATGGATTAAAAATTTAGGTATTTTTCTGACAAACAATTTGGTTTTTTTGTTTTTTCTGTCAAACAAAAATTGACGGAGATATGATTGTTTAAAGAGCGCGTGGCAGCGCAATCACAGCCTCTCTTAAGCCCTTTAACCCTTCACCGTTTTAGAAAAAGGTTTTTACTATATATTGCAATGAAGGATGTTGTAGCTCTCTTAATTACCTTTACAATGGTTTTTTATAAATTGTGATAGCATGAAAATTGAAGGAGTTATGGTCCTAAACAAACCTGGAGTGCGATTTTTGAATCTCACCAAGTGACTAAATCTCACCGATGTGAGTGATTTACTATCGGAAATCACTCACATCGGTGAGAATTAGTCACTTGGTGAGATTCAAAAATCGCACTCCTGGTAAAAACTTATCATATTTTTTTCTACTTAGTAACTGAAAATTTCGGAGTGTGAATATTTGGAGCAATGTGAAAGTACGCAGTATAATAGAGACCCACAACTATTGTAATGTGTACATATTGAAATGATTCTTGGTTTTGTAAAATGAAAATCCCAGGTTGTGCGACAAGATTTATTAAACATCCCACACTTATATTCAGCATTTGCAGTAAATACCCCTCCACTACACTTCTTTTATATCTTAACTCCCTAATTAATAACAAACTGGGTTTGTGCTTACAATTGGTCAGTATATTCTCGGCTGCGGAATCCCGCGCTAGCTAACGGTTCGGTACCTGGTTACACTACGGCAGGCCTACAGCTGTCGCAGGCCCACGGCGTACCCGTTGAACTCTCGTGCTGGACAACCGGCACGTCGAGCGCCAGCGTCGCCGACAGCCTGCTCGCAGGAACAGCGACCCACCGTCGTGCAGCTTCCATCAGTTTGACGCGACGTGGTCTATAAAGACCATAACTAAACACCTCCTAAGAGGGAATACGAAACCCGCGTATGCCGCTCGTTGTTCCGATGTCAACCTCCGGAGGTGTTAGGCCTTTAGGGACGCTACCGCATGCGGCCCAGCGTCCGCATCACCGCCTGCGCTACCGGCAGGTTACAGTTTTGGGCTAAGCGAAGAAGGATAACACTTTATTCAGTGTCATGGATCGATTCGGAATCGTAGAAGACTTTCATATTTCATCAATCTAGAACGAACCATAGACTATAATATTTTTAAATTATTTTTAAATATGTAATCATATATATTTACTGTTTTAATTTAGGGGTAGTTTTAAGGGTAGAAAAGCTTAAGAATATGATAATCATTTTCGAGAGTGTGGAATAATATTTAAATCCTTTTCATTTTATAAAAAAAAAAAAAAAAATTTTTATCAAGGGGTAGTTTTCAAGGGTTAAAAGGGGGTTAAAAATTTGATAATTATTATAGAGAATATAAAATATTACTTACTCTATACTTACATCTTTTTATGTCATACCAAAGTATTTTTTTGTGATTTTTTCAATTTAGGGGTTGTTTGCAAGGGTTGTAAGATTTTCAAGGGGTTGAAAATGATTTTAATATGAGGTAATTATGTTAGAAAATACTTTACAATTTCACCACTTACTATTAGACATGTTTTCTTGCGATAAAATGGCTCAATGTCAATTTTTCCATTAAGGGGTTGTTTACACCCCTTAAAAATAATAGGCGGAGTTCAGATCATTTTCACTTTTGAAGTTAAGGGTAAGATGAGCCTAATTCCAAAATTTCATGCAAATCGGTTCACAGTAAAAAAATTCGGAGGTAAGACCGTATTTTTCGCTTCAATGACTGCACTATAATACCTTTTGCAATTTGAGAGTCAGGACCATCGACATATAATATCAAGACGAGTAAAGGCAAGCAAAGTTCATGTGAAAACACGACCCATTTTCATGTTTACAAAACTAAAATGTCTTATGTCTTGTTAACCAATCAAGTACTCATTCTTTAAGCATATTTTTTGTGTTAACCTTAATTCTGCAAAGGTTTCATGCCATTTCACCAATAAGAAAAGTTGCCGTGTTGTGAGTGGTCAAAATCAATTTGACAATGAAGTTTAATTGGACAGGAGACACTCAAATCAAATGACTGAAAATGTCAAGTTAACGTATAATAAATACGCCTTAGTTTGACGTGGATGTGTTCACGTAATAAATAATACTTAATGCAATCAATTAACAATTTATTTTTAGTGCATTTTTCATTACTTATAAATTTCATTACGTACATTTAATCGTTCTTGGAATAAGGAATATGAAAGCCTTCTATTCATCTTTCATTTATTTAATTAAAGTGCTTAATTACAATATAGGGACTTACATACTACAAAATAAGCATAAATTGACATAATTTTTTTACAATTTTATAAATCCGTTACATAGGGAGACCCTCTTGGTCTCAAGCAACATAATGTTAAGCAATTAAGGTTGATTATGGCAAAAGAAAAACGATTATTTTTTAACTTTATTTATGACCAGACTAGAAAATAATAGCACACCTTCAATATAAATAATTAAAATTCTCTTTGCCTCCTCGTTTTTTAGAACTAAATAAATAACGTATGAGTTCGTTTATGTGTACTATTTATTTTAGCAGGCTTAGGGAAATACAAAGATAAATTTACATTTTGTATCCATTTTTTTATACTACAACGGTAGCAAACAGGCATACGGCTCACCTGATGGTAAGCAGCTACCGTAGCCTATGGACGCCTGTAACTCCAGAGGTGTCTCATGTGCTTTGCCGACGCTTTCATATAAAAGAGGATTCACCGTGTTGACAGCTAAAGGGACAAGAGGATCCCCCGTCGTTAACGCACTGCATCCTCTGAGGTCTCTGGCAACCTTACTCACCGGCAGGAACACAACACTATGAGTAGAGTTTCGTGCTAATTGGCTGTGGTTTTCTGTAAGGTAGAGGTAGTTCCCCAGTCGGGCTCTGCTCTAGATTTGATAATTAAAGACTATGCTATGAAGTTATAGCATTCATTATTAATGAAAAATAAGAGTCATACCTATTAGCCAGTTGTACTAGAAATGGCACGGCCAGAATGGTATGATTTTACCAGAGTAAGTATCATCATCATCATCATCATATCAGCCGAAAGACGTCCACTGCTGAACATAGGCCTCCCCCAAAGAGTGCCACAATGACCGGTCCTGCGCCACCCGCATCCAGCGGACTCCCGCGACCTTTCACCAGGTCATCAGTCCACCTTGCGGGGGGTCTAGCCACGCTGCGCCTTCCGGTTCGTGGTCGCCGCTCGAGAACCTTTCCGCCCCAACGGCCATCGGTTCTACGAGCAATGTGCCCCGCCCACTGCCACTTTAGTTTAGCGATTCGGAGGGCTATATCGGTTACTTTGGTTCTGCTGCGGATGGCCTCATTTCTGATGCGATCACGCAGAGATACTCCAACCATAGCCCTCTCCATTGCCCTTTGGGTGACTTTGAGCCTTCTTATGAGGCCCATTGTAAGCGACCACGTTTCAGTTCCATATGTCATCACTGGCAACACACACTGGTCAAAGACTTTCGTCTTGAGACACTGCGGAAATATTGGACAAAAAGATGTGCCGTAGCTTCCCGAACGCGGCCCAACCGAGTCGGATTCGTCGATTGACCTCTTTCTCGAAGTTGGATCTACCTAACTGGACAGTCTGTCCTAAGTATATATAATCGTCCACAACTTCGAGTGTAAAGTCTCCGATTGTAACGGGAGTTGGTGCTACATGGGTATTTGACATGATCTTCGTCTTATCCATGTTCATCTTTAGACCAACTCGCTCGGAGGCTTTACTGAGGTCATCGAGCATCGTACTCAAATCCTCCATGGTCTCAGCCAAGACTACTATATCGTCAGCAAACCGAAGGTGAGTGATGTACTCGCCGTTTATGTTGATGCCTAGCCTTCTCCAGTCCAGAGTCTCGGAAACATCCTCCAGTGCAGCGGTAAACAGTTTAGGAGAAATAACATCTCCTTGCCTGACTCCCCGCTGCAACGGAATAGGCTTCGAGTTCTGGTCCTGGAGTCGGACTGACATAGTGGCGTTCTCGTACAAACACTTCAGCACTTCGATATAGCGATAGTCCACTTGGCACCTCTGGAGAGATTGTAGTACAGCCCAGGTTTCGATCGAGTCGAAGGCTTTCTCGTAGTCCACGAACGCTAAGCAGAGGGGCAGGTTATACTCCTCAGACTTCTGTATAACCCGACGGAGCGTATGGATGTGGTCTACGGTACTAAAGCCTCTTCGGAAACCGGCTTGTTCGGGAGGCTGGAAGTCATCTAGCCTGCGTGCGAGACGGTTCGTAATGACTCTTGAAAACAGCTTATAGACATGGCTCAGAAGTGAAATAGGTCGGTAGCTCTTCAGTAACGCGTTATCGCCCTTTTTGAAGAACAATACCACCACACCTCTGTTCCATGCCTTAGGCGTTCTCCCTTCTAGTAAAACGGAGTCGAACAACTTCTGAAGGGCCATAAGGACCGGTTTACCACCCGCCTTCAGAAGTTCGGCTGTAATTCCGTCTTCACCAGGTGCCTCATTGTTTTTGAGCTGTTTAAGAGCCATTCTAATCTCGTACAGGCTGATGTCCGGGATGTCTTCGGTATAATGTCGGGTCAGTCTAGCTCTAGGGTCTTCCGCCAGATCAACTTCAGGTCTGCTAGTTGATGTGTACAGCTGTCCATAAAAGTCCTCTATCTCCCCCAGAAGCTCGGGTCTGGATGAAACGATTCTACCATCCTCAGTTTTTAATTTGGCGAGCTGGCTCTGCCCAATAGACAGATCCCTTGCGAAAACTTTAGAGCCCTTATTCTGCTCAATGGCCTCTTCAATACGATTTGTATTGAATTGGCGCAAACCACGGGTAAGGGACTTAGAGATCCGTTTTTTGAGCTGCCGGTATAATGACGCATCTCCTGAGGATTGCAGAACCATTTCTCTCCTTTCCTCGATGAGTTTCTGAGTGGAGTCAGTATATCAGAGTAAGTATAGTAGGTACTAATTCGAAGGGTTTTGTTTTGTCGATTTATTACTACTAGGTAATACTTATAAATGAACATTCATTATACTTTTCCTCAAATGAGTTATGTTTACTTTTCCAAAACTTATATTGCATAACATCGACCAAGTCCGTAATGTATGAGGATATCTATGCGTGATTTACTTACCGATGAAAAGAAATATCACCATCTTTGGCGCCTGTGTGGCTCCTGCACCAATTCACGGCACAAGCCGGCATTTTAATACCGATATATTATCGAAATTTCATGGACCGAAAAAACTAATATTTTGACGACATGACAATTTCAAAATGTTTGACATGACATTAGGGCACCGCTGTCACAAGCTCCGCCCACTTTGGCACCAGGAAAGTGGAGCACATTTTGAGCGTTGATTACGCTTCCTTACTTATTATTCTTCCAAGGTCAGGACATAATTATTGCCCTAATTAAATTAGGGATGTGTTCTGCAGCTACAATGGCAAATTATGTTCTGCAATATAAGAAGATTTTTTGCATCTTATTTCTGCCTCTTTTATTTTATTAGCAAGATCAGAAGAATCTTTTGATGTGGATGGCAATACATCTGTAATATTCCTTTGCCCTTTTATTGCTGAGCATTTTGCTATATGTTTTGCTGTATTTTTGTGTTTTGTCAGATCATATTTCCCGCCATTAGTGATTCCTATATCGCAATAGCAAGCTCTGCAAAACCCAAAACCTTCAACTTTTTAGGGTTCCGTAGTCAACTAGGAACCCTTATAGTTTCGCCATGTCTGCCCGTCCGTCCGTCCGTCTGCGGATAATCTCAGTGACCGTTAGCACTAGAAAGCTGAAATTTAGTACTAATATGTATATCAATCACGCCGAGAAAGTGGTAAAATAAAAAGTGGAAAAAAATATTTTATTAGGGTACCTCCCCTATACGTAAAGTGGGGAGTGATTTTTTTTTTTCATTTCAACCCTAACGTCTGATATATTGTTGGAAAGGTATTTAAAAATGAATAGGGGTTTACTGAAATATTTTTTTGATAATGTAAATATTTTCGGAAATAATCGCTCCAGAAGTAAAAAAAAATGTGTCCCCCCCCCCCGTCTAACTTTTGAACCATAAGTTTTAAAAATATGAAAAAAATCTTAAAAGTACAACTTTATAAAAACTTTCTAGGAAAATTATTTTGAAATTGATAGGTTGAATAGTTTTTGAAAAAAAATACAAAATAATTTCTGAACTAAGTTTGTAATTTAACCATATAAACAGGGCTCGATTCGACATGCCAAACTGCGAGACGTGGCTCTCACACTTGTCTCGCTAGGTGATAGAGTAATACACTTAACTGTCAAGCTGTCAGTAGGTCTCGCTAGAGCGTTTTGTCTATGGCTATGGCCACCATTTTAGATATGTTGACAGGACATTGGGAATCCCATGGCAGAGAGTAAAAGGTGTTTTTTTTAGTAGGTATACGTAGGTATCGAACCATGGATGTATATGAAGGAGGTCTCATTCTTCGGTCACAAAGTGAGGCCGACAGTGAAGCTTATCTAAGAGAGTGTCTCGTTTGGACTAAGGGGGTAATGAGGACATCAGACAATCAAAATGTGAATATTTTGTAACGAGTGAGAGTGAGACACCGCCCCCTACTATTATGATCTCTATCGGACCGTTTTTAGTACTTTTAAGGGTTCCGTAGCCAAAATGGCATAAACGATACCCTTATAGTTTCGTCATGTCAGTCTGTCTGTCCGTTATTCCGTCAGTCCGTCTGTCCGTATGTCACATGCATTTCACTCGGAAACTATAATACGAATAAAATAAAATTTAGACATAAGGTGTATTTTGCATGCCGCTATTTAGTTATAGTCTGGCAAACCATTTTTTCAGTAGAAAAGCGCGGCAAATTCAAAATATTTACACGTGGCAACCCTTTGTGATGAGACACCGTGTTCGTGACGAACATTTCAATTCACATTTATTTTACATTGAATTTGTTTCTAGTGCATTTCACTCTCTCGTCTTAAGCGCGAGTGAGATAGAACTCCTGCAACGTTCTACATTAAATTTAAATTCGTTTTTATGGCATATGTCAATTGCCTCAACCAGATTATCTGTTACAGTTGATGACAGATCAGACGAAATATATCCGTTTCCTTTTTACACACCGTGAATGTCACGTAATGAAAGGGGTGGAAATACCAACTAAAATTAAAAACATAGAATTTGATGATCATTGCTGCTTTTTTCACTGATTCTTAGTGAAGGAGAAAATTTTATGGGAGGCGCTCCATGTAACTAAATTTCAAAAAACCATTTTCCCCCTAATATCAACATGTTGCTCATCAATCGATGGGTCTTTAAAAATAACATTGAGGTTTTGTTTTTCAATTTGTGATTTAGGACATATTTTCAGAAATAATCGCCTTGAGTGAACCCCCACCCCCCTCCCTCCTGTAACATTTGAACATTATCAGTTCAGCCTTTTTTGAGTTATCTCCAAAAAAACTTCTTCACTACGCATCAGATACGACCTTCTGGTATTAGTTTGGTTCTTATTCCATTGAAGGTACGGAACCCTCTATTATGCATTGTCCGACACGCACTTGGCCGGTTTTATACTAGTAGCCTATGAACGACTATTTTACTCGGTAATAATTTTCAACTGTGGCTAGGGCACCGAGTAAACAATAGTACTATACAGAGGTCCCTCTTTGACGTTACGAATCATGTTGTCCCTTGTCCCTTCTTAACGCATGGCAAGTTCTCTTTCTCACTTAGGCAAACGTATCGGATACTAGTTGTCAAATTAAATGATAGAAAATGGATAGAAATGCACATCCTTTGGTTAGGAAAAAGGTTAAAGAAAAAGATCCACTTCATATAAATCTGTGATACGAACACAGATTACACCTTGTTAGTACTGGAGCCCGCCCCACTGTAAATTTCTCAAAAATCTTATCGGTTGGCTTCCATATAGCGATATAGAGCCTATCTTCGAGATCATGAAAAAATAAGTCTTACTAGGTCTTAAATGGGCGCTAGTATGTATAACACGATGTAAATTGTTCTTGAATAAATATCATATCATAATTATCATATGGCGTCAAGTTGAAAATACAAGAAAATGACGTTAATTAATCAGTGGGTTTACCGCTCCAAATTTGTACTCACGGTAAAGTCTACTTCAAATAACGTACACTCGCGTTCAAAAGTGCATACCCAATTCAGCAACAGAATCGTTTGAAGCTAAATTAGACGCCATCTATGCGTTCTTTGTGTAATAAGGCTTATTACGTCTATCTGTAAATCTTACTAGTACAGTAAGCTGTTACTAGATGGCGTTGAATGCAGTTAAAAATAAAAAAAATAATTGTCCAGTCTATATTTACCAACTTTGTTTGCCCATTTTGCTTAATTCAATATTTCAATGATGCATTAAATCGGTTTTGGAAGTTGAGAACAATTCTTGTTTTTTTTCTCTCTGTGTTATTTCATTTCAATCGTCCATCCAGCTATTCAGAATCCACATCGGAATTATCTGTATTTACCCGTATTGGATGGCGTCACGGAATGCCCTTTCATTCCAAGTCATTAAAAAACACAAAATCTCATAATTATGGGCGGAGATTTGAACCCGGACACTCTTGCGTTCAACTCGCATGCGCCAGCCACTGGACCAAAGCACTATTAATAATGCCGGTGAAATTCATTACTAGTTGAGACCATGCATATCAAGCTTGTCATTATTGAACTATATCCATAAAACATGCCAATGGAATTAGAGTTTTATTAGAATGAAACAAGCGTCAAATTTGCATACCAAAATTTGGGTACTGTTAATTTGCGACACGCTTTATTTTTGTTAGTAATATGTCAAGTAAATGAAAGAGGGTAGATCTAAGTTTTCTAAATACCATACTAAATGTTTTTCTATTACCTGACCGATTGCTTCTTCTTGTGTTCGTTGCGGTATACGTCTGAATTCATTGCTTAGTTTATATCATAAATTAAAACAAAATGAGTTCTCGAAGCAATATTTACTTGTTATTAAGATCGCGAATAATTGAATTGCATAATGAAGGCTATAATATATCAGAGATAGCTAGAGAAACCGGTGTAAACGTAAGTAGTTTTTTTTACTTCTTTTCCTCATTAAAAAATGTCCACATATATAATGATATACGTCAATTATGATAATATTTTTTTTTATTGTTTCAGAGGACAACTGTTACTTTATGGGTAGGACGATTCCAAGGAGGAGGATCTATGTTACACTAGCATAAAACTGGTAGACCACGCCTCATTGACACACAGCAACGTCAGTTGTTGGTACGGGAATATGAGGAATATGGCTTTAGGCCGACAAGGCACTATGCGGGTTTGTTTGGCACAAGCGCGCTCACGGGTCGTCGTACCCTTCATAACGAGGGACTCCATCATCGCAGACACGCCGTTAACCTTTGTTGACAGATGCACATAAAACAGCAAAGTTACAGTTTGCTCACACACATCGAGACGACGACTGGACTAATGTCATCTTTACTAACGAAAAGACTTAAATCCACTCAACAAGGACGCCTGTCTTTGTGGCGCCGAAGTAATACGCGATATGACAACGAGCATGTCTTGCCCGACATGGAATCGGTTCGTATCACAGTGAAAATGTGGGGTTGGATGACTGCAGCCGGTCCGGGAGAACTTGTCAGAATACCAAGCCGCGCGAATAGTGGACTACGTGGACGTGTTTAAATAGACCCTGATGCCTACATTTCGAAATGTGTACCCAGAGACTGAGTTTCCGTTGGTATTGTTTTTGCAAGATGATTGCCCAATACACCGCTCGCGTAGTGTGAAATAGTGGTTTAAAATACACAAAAATAACATCAAGGTCATTCCCTGGCCTGCTAGATCACCGGATTTAAACCCTATAGAAAATCTATGGGATTTTATAGTGCAACGCTGGGATAATCAAAATGAAAGGACCCCGGAAGCGCTGAAAGCACATTGCATGAAAATATGGGATAGTGTTCGTGGTTCAGATTTCTCTCAAAATCTTATTTCATCGATGCCTTCCCGCTTACAAGCAGTTATTGATAACGGAGGAGGCTGTACTAAATATTAGAGCAACCATAAAACAATACATTTGGTGAAATCGGTTTAGTGCTTAATTTCAACGTATTTTATTGATTTGATAAATCTATGTTACTTTGAGGTGGCCTTTTATCGAAACGCTAGTTAAAGTAGGTAAGTAAGGTCGGTGTCAATAGAAAAGTAAAATAATGTTAACAAACTGATGTGTATACGTATTCCAACGTATCTATAGATATGTATACCTACGCTAACGCGCTTGCGCCGACACCCTGTTAAACCAGTAATAAATCAGCAGTTGCAACACACGGTCGTTTTACTTCCATACATCTCAGTGGCGACGAGGATGGATCTCACAAACACATTTACCTTCATTGCTTCGCACTTACGCACTTTAAACGTAATCTTTACATTATTTTTTTTAGTAAAAATGTCCGTTAATTACTTATATTTCAGTGAATACGGGGTTCTTTAATAATATTATGTCATGTGTCAAATACTCTTTTTGCTTAGAAATTCAGCCATTGGTTTACTTTATTTTACTCTTCTATTGACACTGACCTTAGGTAGTATTAATAAATAAAATAAATAAATAATGCTTAATAATGTGAGACAACAGTAAAAATTCAAACTTATATACTTACTTACCTAACATGTTGATTACCTATATTAATTACCTACTGAAAATTTCTCCTTGCAAATTGCAGTAAAGTTCTGTGGTTTATGTTATCTATAGATGCATAACTTAAGTAGGTATTATAACATATTCGCGGCCTCAGATGGTTTATAAAATAAGATATAGTTAGAGGATCGGATTCTCGGATTGGTGTGTGGCTTTTTATTCATATATACTTATTGGTATATATTGATGCCGATCCTGATTATCCGTAAATAAGTATCTAATTATAATACGATATATTTGAATATGTTTCGATTCTAAGTCATATTTTCAATAAATTGTTCTCGAAAGCAAAGTCGTAATAATTGTGTAAGCTATGTTCACTAAATTTCCGTTTGTTTGTTTGTTTCAGTTGCTAATAAGTATGAATGGTTACTTTTGATAACAGTCCGATCCTCTATTATGGTAGCTAATAGGTAACCCTTGAGTAACCTACTGTTTTTATTGTGGTTTTCGGAAATGTTACTTAAGTTTAAACCTCAATAAAATGTAAGGTAATTGCCTGTCAAAAGGTTGTTTTACATAACAGTATTTTTATCTATCCATAGTTTACCGTGTCAATTAGCTAACTAAGCTAAGCTAATTCTTTCAACCTAATGTGCATTAAAGTTCAACTCTCTGGAACATTTCATCGAGAAAAACACTTTTAAAATAATAATTTATTTCATTAAGATTAAGATTGGCCGTAAGTAAGTAATATATAAATAAAGGAAAAAGAAAAACAAGTTTTTTATTTTTTTTATGTTTCAATTCCTTTAACTAATTAAATGTGGAAGTAAATCTAGAAGGGACCGATTATGCAGGTTGTCGACAAGGCAGTCGTCATTATTGCCAACCGGCACAACAGGCCTTTACCAATTTCAGCTTCACATATGCTTTTTCAAGAAAATTACACAAGCATATAGGCATTCAACTGAATCGCCATATTGTGCCAGATTAAATCTCCGGTTAAAAAGGGTAGGTAGCACTACACTAAGCTAACTGCCGCTGCTGCCGCCTGACCGAGCCATCGATTTTTATTGACCTATGAATGCTAAGCTAAGAAGTCAAAACTACCTTAAACTAGGTAATTATAAAAGTTGTGCGACTGCTCGACACTACATATAATTACAATAAGTTACTACAGATTTCCTCTTAATGATTTATTAAGTAATATTATTTGGTCAGTAATATTTACCAATTTTGTTATTTATTTAATGCATTTCGCTAGCAACGCCATCTAGTTTGGTATCTGAACAACCCATACAATCAGAGCGCAAGCGGCCGCATACGAAAGTCGACCTAGTGGTGTCCATGCAATTATGAACGCCATTGTACATACCAAATTCCGGTGGGAGCATACAATTTTAAGATTCCAATCTAATCGCAATTTTTGCATTTGATTTATTTTTGAGCTAACCACTCCAAATTTTTTGACCATAAACTAGGCACTTCACCGCCTTATTTTAAACCGTAAAAGTTAACCTTGCGGCACAGTTTTGAAAAAAATACTTTAAATATTTCAAAAATTTACTTAATTGGCACACGCATAACTGGATATCCATGTTTAAGTGTCTTATAGTTTAACATGCCGTTATAAAGTGTATAACAGGTATATGTGTCTAAAAATTGCTTTAAATGTTCATCCTTATATTTTTTTTTTTTGAAAAAAAAAATGGTATTCAATATTTATATGACGTTCTAAATAAAACAATTTTTTTTAGAACGTCGTAGAACGCAATTTTTTTTGTGGCAGTTACAAAACTATTTAAAACAGGGTATTTACCATGGGTATTTGTTTTGTCGAGGTTCCGATATATATTATATGTATCGACATGTTAGAAACTAACAAACGAAGATGGTGGCAGCATTTATCCGCTGTATCGCAAAACTTATGAGTTGAGCGAGGAAGCTGCCAACGTTCTTTAAAAAGTTACTGAGCACTGGGTCCCCACGCTCCAAGGGTCTCGACTTCGTAAGATGTGGCATTTACTTAAGTACCGCAAGAACACCTGTGTAGAGCACAAACACTTACTCAAAGCCGGAATCAGATTTCAATCAATCAGGTGCCGGTCCAGACACTATACGGTTTAAGACATTTATTTCTCAAAAAGATTTACATATATCACTTACTGAGAAAACAATATTTATCTTGAAAGGTAGAATGCAAAAACTGGTGGACGAGTTAAGAACAAAGGCGCTCGGTAACACCAAGCGCAATGCAACAATGTAATGCTGTGCATAGGGACCAGTTAAACCGAACTACCCGGTGCGATCACTGGTTAACTTACATATGATTTGTGTGTATTCATTAAGTGCATACTTTGTGGAAAAGCCTTAGAAGACGTTTTTATTTTAGTTTTTAACTTTTTTATGTTATACATTTTTGTACATTTATATATATATATATATATATATATAATTTTTTTTTTAAGTATTTTAATTATTTATTGTTATTATTATTTGACTTATTTCTATCCAGTAATAATGTCATTATTACTGACAGTGTCTGGAAAAGCTGTCCACCCGTCGTAAGCCGGTAGCCATTGCTGCGGCTTAGGAGTGAGTGACTCATAAGAAATTTGCCACAATACGTCGTCCCAGCTCCAAATTCAGTAAAATCCTGACCCGCCAAGCACTTCACCAAGCTTTTTTGGCCGCCTCCAAGCCCACAGTTCCATGATTTTAGTGACTTTACCTATGCGGCTGGCTGAGCTGTAGACGGAGGTCTTACAGTTGATGTTATGAAGCCGACTATTTCTTAAAATGGTCTTAAATCCTAGTACCATTTACGACCTTTAAAACTTATGTTTTCAATATCTCCGTGATGGACTCTACAACGCTGTCAACGCCATATGGAAGCAGACCGGTAATTTTAGATTTTTGATAAATTTACAGTATAGCCGGCACCAGTATCTACAATGTTTAAGTAGTGAAGTATCAAATGTCAAACAATCCTTTAAGGCACTGACTACCAGGCTAACGATAGCAATGATGGAGGCGACCTCTAGTAATTGCCCCCACGAAACTTTTGCGCGAAGTTGATTTCTGACTATTCAAACTAGGTAAGATACCTACTAACTAGAAGTAATTATAAACTTGATATGATATTAAGACATTTTCACTGAGAGCACATTAATATCTATAATTTTTATGATTTTTAATTGTAGGTATTTATTAAAAATATATAACTGTTAAAATATAATATGATTGGCATTACCTATTTAACCTAAAGTTCAATTAACATGCCATGAAAGAAATGTCGATATCTGGCCGAGGAGCGAATGGATATACATCAAAAAGTGCGATGAGTTGTAGGTGTTCCTCCGCCCTGCTGTTGGATATCTCTACAGTACCCTGCATTTACTGTGCTCTGCATTATTTTGTGTAATTTGGATGCTATGTTAGAGTAGATTTCCTCAGATTAAGCAAGCCACTAGCAATAAATCTCCTACAACGCATTGACTGTATGCGGCTGTATAGCCATTCGCCATGTACATGTGCATGTGGGATACTACATGCGTAGATACACTGGCGGCTTCTTACCTCACCGGATCCAATAAACATACAGATGCGGTGGCGAAAGCAGCTGAAAAACTGAACACCCTTAAAAAAATGTTTAAAGAAACAAGTATGTATAGTTTAAAGTGCCATGTGTAACCATATCAATTCATGATATAAGAAATATAATATTGGAATATAACTTACACGCAAGTCAGTCAGATACACAATTACATTTACTTGCAGTAAACGTCAACTTCTTTTTTGAAATGAAGACCCATTGGTTTTCATATCCCGAGTCTCCTAAATAGTAATTCAAAACTTGGGTCTTGTTAGTGGCAATTCGTTATAATCATGAGGATTATGACTAGTACTACTATGCACTGTATTTATTTACCTGATATGTTTATATAACATCCATAACATCCTCAACTCTCAGGATTAGGAATACCTTAATTATTAATACCCGTTAATTGTTTTGAGTTCATAGTTTCCAGCTACACAAAGGTTGTCTGGTAGAGATCGCTTTTTAGCGATAAGACCGCCTGTTGTTACCTAGTTTTTATCACTGTATCGCTGTATATTTTTCTCTTTTCTCATGTGGTGCACAATAAAGAATATTTATTATTATTATTAATACCTTTGTAATATAAGAGTCTTACATTAGATTAGAATCTATGAAGAATATGTGTAAAATTGTTTGAAATGTCTAAAACCTTAGTTTAGTTAGGAGTCAGTAGTAGGAGCCAATTTTGAACCCGCGATCCTTAGAGCGTAAGTCGGGCGTCTGGCGTCTGGCCGTCAGGCTACCAGAGTTTGTTTTGATAATTACTATACTGTTGCTCCATTTTTCTACTATGTTTATCTGCGTGAAGTGTCAAATGTCAAACAATCCTTTAAGGCACTGACTACCAGGCAGGGATCGTTACCGGTATTCTTACTACCGGTTTAAAATAAGGTATAACCGGTTATAGTTGCAATTCGCTATTTATACCGCTAAAGCTCTGATTAGCGGTATTACCAAAACAGGTATTCAAATGTATAAGCGGTTTTGTCAATTGACAATAATACCTCTAAATGGCACTTTACCTCTTAAAACTAATACCGGTAATAGCTGTCAGTGTCAATATTGATGTAGTGAAAGGGAGCGTCGCATCGCGAGAGTCATAATTGTCACCACCATTTTTTTTTGTTTACTAAGATTAAGATAACAATACTATAATTTGAAGTGTCACTAAGGAGGTTTGAATAGTTCTGTTTTAGTTTGAGACTGTGCATATTCTTATATCATACGTCAATGGTACCTACTTGAGTCCTAAGACTATTAAGTTTTTATATTTAAATTACTTGTCAATTACATTGACGTTTCCAGTGGAAACTTTCCACAATGATATAAAAACTATTTCATATGAAATCGTATATATATACCTATTACGCATATTGCTAAACATATTTTTTACATAAGTTACGTCCGTCATTATCAATTGGGAAGGAGAATATTAATCATTTTAAACCTGTGTCAATCATGTTATTAACAAGAACTGAAATTCGCTTCTATTCGATAATGTATAAAGCCAAAAATGAATTGAAAGGTACCTACAATGTAGTTGCGATTTAGATCTTTAGTTGACCAACTAGTCCAGTACCTAGTCCAACTACCTACCAAGTATCTTTTTTCATGCGTATCTCGACAAGTATGAATGTATGTATGTATGAAAACTCTTTATTGAACATAAAAACCAACGCACAAGTACAAAAGACATTTAGAACAAAGACGTAGGCGAACATGTATTTAGTTTTATGGTGATCAATGAGATAAATTGTCTAAATCATGGTCATGCTTAAAAACATTTATACCCACAAGAATTACAAATTCATTGATATGAGAACATTCATAAATATTCAAAATTTACATAAATTTATATTTTCAGAAAACAAGAGATTTAAGTTATGTTTATGCCAAATGAACATATACGAACTTACATTGCGGTATTTATTGAAAAAAAATGACGTTTCTAAAATAGATCATTGTTGGGAAGAAATAATTTACATATGGTCAAAATATACATCGACGGTGATGATTAAGGGTCCGTAGTCCGTATTTGAAAAATAGATTTTTCGTTTTGTATATTTAGAAGCCTTGCGTATTTTTATTATAATATATAGACCAAATGAAAAACAATTACCTGTGTCCTCATTGTCTCCAGATAACATTGGAAAATGTGCGGTTTGCAAAACTATAGAGGAAACAAACCTCCGCAAACTGCTGTTAAATACTCCTGAACCTAAGTTTGTGGAATTCTGGCAAAAATGCATGGAAACGGTGTGCAAGTATGCCTACTAGACAGTTCTAGCCAGTATTATAGCTAGTTATTTATAAGATGAAGAAGTTCTACGTATTATTTTATTTAAAATTTTCATTACAATAATGTATTTTAATTTACGTACCTAAGTAATTAAAATAAATCCTTAACCGTACTTTTGAGTCGTTTCAATTCCCAACAGTTCAGTTAAAAGTCTTAACTGAACTAATGAGACTAGTGTTGCATTGGTTCGACTCGGGCTATTCAACCGAACTACTGCAACAAAAGGTAACGTTTGGTAGATTTACAACCCGTACAACATATTTTTGCTATAACTCATGAACGGAATGGTTCATACAAAATTTATCTACCTATGCCTGACCTTATAACTTATAACAGCAGATGTATTTTTATTACTTTAGTAACTAAGTAAAGGAAAATAAATCAATAAGAACATTAAGTAAAATAGGAGCTATATTTATTCAAACTGGTGACAATTTAATATTACAACTTACAATTATATTTTCAGTCACTTTTGTAATATTTTTGTAACATTCAATTGTAAATACATATATCTTTGAGCTCGACTGTACCTCACTTAGATTTAAAATTTACATTTTATTGTTCCTTATGACAAGTATGTCCTCAATCACCTCGTCGTTGAGCCTGCACCGCAAGCACGACAACACATACTTGAGCGACGAAAACATTCTCTCGACGCTCACCTGCGTTGCAGGAGACGCTAAAGCTGTGATTGCTAAACTATACAGTTGGGGATGAGTCAATTTATTGGATTTCCAAAAATCCAACACTCCTGTTTTTGGTTTGGCACGGGGAAATCTAATGTAATCTCTTAAAATCTGTTCAATGTTGATGTTGTAATCATGGATTAAATACTCCAAATTATGGTTTCTTCGTTGTTCGGCAATACGTAGCATGCTCTCTATTGCATTATCGACATTATTTGTGGAATCGTTCTCGCAAGGCATTATGAATGCCTCCGAAGGCGGTCGGTTCGAAGTATCCTGAAATCTTTGAAGCCTTTGCCACGTGGATTTCAGAAGAGTTATGGCTTGATCCATTTGCGAGGGTGTGAGAATTGCGCTAAACCTAGGGTCTAGAAATATTGCAGTTAAAAATGAATTGCTGTCAAACAGCTTTTCTTGTCGAATTTCCATTGCACTAACAATTTTTTGCGATAATGTTGTAGGTATATCTTTTGTCAATAGTTGGCATTTTGTCCATTCATACCAGAAGTCACCAAAGGTTAATTGCTCCTGTTGTAATATTTTTGAAAGTATTTTTGACGGTTGCAGTGTTTTTTCGATATGTTGTATTA
The DNA here is from genome assembly GCA_947086415.1 of Pammene aurita. NCBI lineage: Eukaryota > Metazoa > Arthropoda > Insecta > Lepidoptera > Tortricidae > Pammene > Pammene aurita. The sequence goes on from OX352295.1 coordinate 14,217,785, forward strand.
AAATCCACCGGTCACTAGTAAAGTAAGTAGCGATAGTCTCATTACTCTCTGGCAAGCAACAATCTTTCAATTCCAAAAGACTTTTTACCATATTATATGTCGAATCCCACCTTGTTGGACAGTCTAAAACTGGTTTTTTGCTCATAATCAGCGTGATTGATGGTCTTCTTAAGTTTCGGACACATGATCGAATGTCAGATCTTGCATTCGTTGTCACTGCTAAAGGCATCGTGTATTGCCAACTGCAGGGTATGAGCGGCACACCTTACTGCTGAAATCGAGATAGGTTCTGCAAAGGTTTCATCTGTCAGTGAAAAATCCGCTAAGTTGTCTGAATCCTCAGGAACGTGTGACTCTTCATCTTCTTTGTGTGACTGTGCAACCTCCTCATTTAAGAGTTTAGTCATCTTAATCATGTTGGACCCATTATCCGTCGTAACTGAATACAGGTTTTCTAAGCTGATTCTATACCTGTGTAGAACAGAAATAACTTTTTCTTTAAAAAAGTCACTGGTATGCCTTCTATCGAGCTGCAGTACGGCCAATGTTCTCAGGACGATACTGTTATTTAGTATATATTGTGCGTTTATACCTAAAAATGCCCTATCATGGCATGTCGCTGCATCTACTTTCAAACAAATTAATTTGTCCTTAATTTCAGCCGTGATTTCATTTCGAACTTTTTCAGCTTCTGCAGCTATCCTATCTCGAATGCTGCGAGAAGATATGATTGCAGCGTTTTCTTGACCTAAAGTTATTTTCAATATATTTTGAAAAGCCTCATCGTCTATTAAAGCGAAGGGTCGTCCATGTTTTGTGACAAGGTTTACACACTCGTCTATTACTTGAGCAGTCTTACTAGATTGTGTTGAATTGCTCGTAGATGCCTCATCAGTAATTTGCTTTGCAGTTAAATATTGGTTGTAATGTGTAACTTTTAGATGAGACAGTAAATTAGTTCCATGATGCCCCTGGAAATATGATACACAATGTAATAAAACAATAAAAAATATGCAAATTTGTATTAATATGTATTTATTTATATCAAAGATTTGAACTACCAAACGATACGACCAACATAGGTATGAATAGTGGCTCTGTGAGCTGTAGACCTCGCGGCTATACTGTAACACCGACATTTTTAAGAAAATTCAAAAACTAGCTCGACAAAAATTCTATTTACTTCTCAACCTTGCTAAACAAATTTCACGAGAATCGGTTCAGAAATGCGACCTGTATGCTAGAACAAGTAACAACTGGACGCCGGACATACAAGAGCAATTCCGCCGAGTTAAAGCAAAGACGCTTCGCTCGCTACGCTCGCTCGGTAAATAAAGAGTGTTACTGTTCAGTGGATGAGAAGAGATTTAGAGATTTCCGAGTCTAGACGAAAGAATTTTTACAATAGAAAAACAAAAATTACCTTAAATTTTTTTCCGCATCCTTCAATTGTGCAAGTGGATTCATTTTTGCTTTCATCAATATCAAAAAATCGGTAAAGCCCGTTTGTTCTTTTCCGACCACGGCCCATTTTACATATTAAATATTACGACAATATCTCAATTCAATTTCTAGATCTGCATAACAAATTTCACAGAATGGCGAATAAAGAAATTGACATACATCGCAAATTAATTTACTTATACAGTATTTAGCTGACACTTCAGCCAGCCATGCACAATTGACGTTGCAGGATTACACCTATTTGTTGCGTTTTAGTTGTAATGTTCAATGAGGGTTTCCGCGATCGAGTTTTTCACTAGATGGCCGCACCGTGGCGACAGGTCTAGCTGTCACAATCCACCAATCATGTTTAACCATATAATTTTTGATTGGTGGATTTTGACAGCTACTGCCAAAAAGACCTGTCGTCACGGTGCTGCCATCTAGTGAAAATCTCAATCGCGGAAACCCTCATTGACATCCTATCTTTCAAGTGCTATGATTACCGCTATTGAATACAGGTATTTTATATCGTAAATAGTGTAACCATAGTGATGTAAATAAAAGCGAAATTACAGCAATACCTGTAATTAGAATACAGGTATTATTTTATTACCGGTAATAGTTTGTCAATTTCTATACAGGTATTTAATAAAACCTGTTTTACAATCCCTGCTACCAGGCTACCGATCGAAATAACGGCCTGCTAGCCCAGTTGGTAGTGACCCTGCCTACGAAGCAGGAGGTCCCGTGTTCGAATCCTGGTCAGGGCATTTGTTTGTGTGTTTATCACAGATATTTTTTCCAGAGTTATGGATGTTTTCTATGTATTTAAGTATTTATCCATATTTATGTATTATATATATCGTCGTCGTCTAGTACCCATAACACAAGCCTTATTGAGCATACTGTGGTCCTAGTTCGATTTGAGTAAGATTGTCCTATAATATTTATTTATTTCTCGAATTTAATTTCTTTTCTGATGTTTTTGAAATGCCTCAAACTTTCCAGAGACGTTGACGTAACAAAGACTGCAGCACTATAAGTAGATATTAAAACGGACAGAAACATTGCAAAATTAAATAATTATACTATTAGTAGTAATACGTTAGTACGTTATAGAACGATGATTTTGAACCATAAATATTTGGCAGAATTAATTTGTTTTGTTTTATGTATTTACCTAAGCTTGTATTTTTTTGCCGTGGCGTGGTGAAAAATGTTGTAATACTCTCGGCAGCAGTTTGTTTGCTTCTAGTGCCCCCCGCAACGCTCAAGATATCACTTTTTTAACCATACACTCGTTATAATTTTGTAATCTTTCACTTGTTCGGGTCTCGATATAAACACGTGAGATAGATATCAAGGTTGTATTCTTGATATTATAATTTATTTACACTAAACCTTTTCTACATAATACTGGATCTACGTGGTCGGTTTACAAGTCAATGTATTGTTTGATTTCTTGTGACAAAAAACATTTATTGGTTACAAAAATCTTAAAATCATTCATACCAGTCATTTTTATTCAATATGTAATATTTGTCACATATCTTTTACCCAAAGCACAGGTTTCGTCATAGTTGCTACACCCAAAAATGCATCGTCAAATCTAAAAAATTGCTTGTAAGCCGACTATGTGGACTACCCTAGTTCTAGCCTAGTATTGTAGCACGAAAATACACGTATGATTTACACACATACTCACACACGTATTTAGTTTCAGAAGACATTCAGAGATGTCGCTTTCAAATGAGTTTTCATAAAATGCTTCAAGGCTCTCTTTACCTACTAGAGATAAATAATTGCCTTACGTGGGATTCCCATAATTTACTGACGTCAACGTCAAAACAATAAGATGGCGCCCATGCCAATAGAGAAACCCCTCTAGCGAGACCTGTTGATTTTGACGTAGGTATCCATCCCGATTTCAACTGTCACAAAAGTGTGATCTCATAGTTGTCTCGCTACCTACTGTCAGTTATGCCATGTCGAATAGACTCCCTGGTGTTTATTGTACCTGTAATTTGTGGTGAAAATCGGTTCACGCAATAAAGAATTATCCCATAAAAATCATCTTCCATACTTTAAGCTCGCGCGCAATAGTTTACTTAATTTGCCGATAGATGTGGCTACATGGCGGTGATATTTTAACTCTTAAGTGGGGACGGACGGAAAACTACGGAACCCTACACTGAGCGTGGCCCGACACGCTCTTGGCCGGTTTTTTGCTCTTAGTTAGCCAATTCTTAAATTCTACGACTTCCAACCACTCGTCTTTCCACTTCTGGCTATATTCAGCTTTTTTTGCCACACTAATTGTAACTCAATAAAAAGGAAATGCCATGCATTAAACATTATACCACAATTACCACGAAACCACAATAAAAGTTAAAGAGTTAGAAATGTTAGAATGTTATTATTATAAACACAATCAAAGCCCAAATTAAACATGCGCACATTTGTTTGTACATAGATAAAAGTGGGGTTTTAACACTTTAAGTACTTTTTGTAATAATAACCTGTTCTATTTAGCTTGTCTTGTGATAATAATGTACACAAAATGTATGCACCGCATGGAACTTTGCAGTTGTAGGGACGAGCGTAACATGTTTTAATGAGCTCCGCTCCCAATTCCATTGAACGGCAGAGAAGCTTTATACAAACTATTTTTTTTAATGCCAATAAATTTAAGAATAGATTACCTTAATAAATATAGTTCTCGCAGATCATTCTTTGAATGGAACACAAAACTTTTTCACAAAAACTTTAGATGATACTATAGACACTTTGGAATATTGAAATGTCAGAAATGCCGCGAACACCGACCAAGCACACCGAGCAAGAGTTTTTCACATTTTCACAGTAAAAAATATCGCGCTTTCACAAAACTCGATGAATAAGTCAATGTCATAAAGGCCGTTCGACACGATACGATGACACAAAATCCGATCACGACGAATAATCATCTGATTTGGAAAAAGCAGGTAGATTTCTTAAAAAATTACAAACAAAGCAGTAGATCAGTAGATTGTTTCAAATCAGGTAGATCTACTGCTAAATCAGTAGATCTGGCATCACGTCATGTCGTATCCCCCGCCCGCAGACCCCGCCAATTCTGTTTGCGTTTTGTTTTACGCGTTTTAGTAAATTCGTACCCTTTTTGATAATTATTAATCAACAAATTTTCACAAAATAATGCTTATAAATTAAAAGAATCATTGAATAAATATCATGTAACTATTATTGTACACAAATAAGTCGAAAAAACAGTATTTATGTAAAAACTGAACATAAAACAAATCATCACGTTTTAGTTTCTCTCAACACGTTTAACGAAACGCAAAATATTGTGTCATGGTGGTATAAAATCGGGATTTTATATGGAACTTTTGATTATTTTTTATCTCGCAAACCAAGCGTTTCCGCAACTTAAAATTTAGCGAGGAGTTGTCTTTTGGCGAGTAGAAGCTACAAAAAAATATGAAGCCTGAACTCGATGTCACATATTGTACAGTTGAACCTTATTTGCTACCATTCAATTTTGTACATTAATTAAATAGGGTAGGTGTGATAGTTTTCGTTCAAGTGAACGAAAGTAAGATAAGTATCGATTTTGCCGGCTTTGTGATGCAAAAACAATATCTTGAAGTAGCTTTCTGTACGTAATATTTATTTCTAGAGCTTTTAAAATCTAGTTTGCGTTAGTATGATGCGAGAATAAATCAAACTTGCGAGCTTTTTATAGCTTATATAATGTAGCTATTTTTGCAAAAGTGGGGTACCTATTATATAAGTTTACATTAATTAATTAATAAATAAAAAATACCTTCGTATAAAACCCTGAAATTTGTATTAAATATGTAGCAGAACACATAACAAACGTTTAAGTATGCAAAAACAGCTACAACAAAAAGAAACACGATATTAAAAGCCGGTGCAAAATTATGCGATGGTTCTATAGCCTGTTTCCCGCCTGGATTCAGTTTGCTGCCCACCTGACTAAATAAGTACAAGTATATGGCTGACTTGAATCTGTGGCTAGCAATTAGCCGGAGCATGCACTAAGCCGTGTCGAGTGGCGGAAGCGAGAGGAGGCCTTTGACCAGCAGTGGGACACAATAATAGGGTACAGAAAAAAAGGTATGGTGTTGGAGTCGTTGCCTAATATGATATCCTCACTCCGCACTGATCCAAAATCTAGATCCGCTCCGGGATGTAGTAAACCGGAACCGGAACGTAGGTAGTATAAAGTTTTGAGCATCTTTCTTCCACTGGATTCTTTGCTTGAGTTCAGTCTATTACACAGGTACGTACCTAATCATAGTAATCATTCATTTGCGCATATATAAATATAAATCCTAAGTAACAGTATAGTAATAAGTTATTTCTATCCTATTCTCACCATCCTGAGGGACTCGCGACACTAACGATGTAGCTAAGTCCTGCAACAAGTCTCCGCTAATTCAAAAAAAGTAAACCTTCATTCATTGTAATAAAGACTAATGAAACTGCATTTGTGAACGTGGTCGTATCATCAAACTCGTGACCTTAAGGATTTGCAGCAAATTTCCGGGATTATATGCTTTATTCACTGGTATTTACGTTTATCGCGTACGCAGGTTATGTGGTCAAGTTTCTGTGGTGTAAATTATTGAATCCTGAGGAACGTAAAGGAGTCTCGCGGTGATAAAACTAGGTGTTCCGGGAGTTGTATTGGTTTTCTTGAAATAAAATGTAATAGCGAGTTTATTACTGCTGTCGTTACCTGTTGTCGACTTTATTAGCTTTGGGGAGCTTCGAGTAAACTATTACTGTTTTCATATACAGGGTGGATTTCCAAATGTGTCAGTGGGGGTAGCTATCAGATGCCCTTGGTGCTATACGAATTGATCTTAAAATACCTTCCCTAGTTTTTAGTTAAGGGAGATTGACTTTTAAAGATTTTAGAAAAAATAATGCAATCACCAAGTAATACCAAAAAAAAATATATGCCATTCGTTACCATTTCTAACCAGGATAGAAAACTTCTAACGTTGGTATCTACCAACTCAGATTAGAGCACTACTTATAAAAAAAAAAAATCTAATATAACATTATCCATATATTTACTAAGCATGGGAAATGTAAAAAAACACTTGCTCAATATTTGTTGCCAATCAGTCATATACCTACAACTACATACATACATTCACCAAGTTCTTTCCAACTCGATTTTTGAACAACCTAATGTTCTGACTGTTGCGTCTTCAATACAAAATAATCTCACCGGCCCACAACGCAACTTTAGTTCAGCTTACTGTGAAAGTTGGTGCCAAATTCTACATGACCTTTAAAAGCCCTTGGTGGCTAGGTGTGCTCTGCCAACCATTGGCAGAAGCGGTTGGTTGGTTGTCAGCCATGTAGCCGCTCGTTTCAACAACTCGCTCCAACCAAGGTCACGTGGCAGAATCTGCGGCTATCTGCCGTCTGCAACTAATAACTAATTATCAGTTGATCAGTTCATTAGTTATGCTTTGTGCAACCCACCGTAAGTGTCCCGTAATATACAGGATGGAAAGAATCTATGGGCCCCGGAGAAGAACTATCTTAAATGTTTAAATAGCTTAAATACAATACATTACACGTCTTCTTTTTTTAAAGGAAAAAAAACTGCATTCACAGGTTTCTCGACAAGCTTATCTAAACTGGGAATTGACCCAGCTAAAACACTTCAAAAAATAAACACTCGCTACTTTATTCCACTAATCGATGCAGTCAATGTTCAAGATAAAATATTCTCACAGAAACATTAGCTCTAACACTCGTCTGTCGTACGATAGGTACGGTACCTATTTAGTACAAGGGCTCAATCACCTAGAATTACTTGAAAAAAAAACTGTAGGTAAGTGCAGTTTTGTTTCTTTTTAAAAATATGGAAATCTTGTACGTTAAATGAGCTATTTTATAGATTTAAAGCATTTCCCCTCTATAGCAGAGCTCGAAATTGAAAAAAATGTGCGCATCGAGAAAAAGTCATGAATTTTTGACCATGGATAGAGTGCCCTACGTTGAATATTTTTTAATATAGGAGGTCTGTAAAATTTTTGGACCTTCATGTCAAAATCAGGGGTCCCGTGCAATATGTTATTACTCTCTGTTTAAGGCTGCTAGGGGTTGTGTGGTATCATTTCCGTATAAAACAGACATGCAGAATTCATTTTTGATAATCAAAAAGTAAAAATCGAAACAAAAAAAAAGCTCTGCGGAGAGGAAAAACACTCAAAAAAATATTATTGTTTAGAATGTTGTATGTATAACTAATAAATATCATTTATTTTTAAAAACAAAAAATATCGTAAGAAAGGATATTTAATGCAATTTTTAAATGTATACAAAGTAAAAGACTACAAAAACTACGCGAAAACAAAATATTCGCGTCGTGGTGTATATGTTTTCTCCATAGTAAGTATCGAAAATCAATGTGAAACGTGAACATCCGTAGCGTATTGACCTTAAAAATCTTAAAATCCTATAAGGTTTTTTTACTAAAAAATAATTTTCTTTTAGTGTTTTTCCTCTTCGCAGAACTTTTTTTGTAATATGGATTTTTACTTTTTTAATATCAAAAATGAATTCTGCGTACCTATCTGTTTTATACAGGTTGATAACACACAACTAGTGGTAGCCGTACGATTAAAAAACCGCAAATCGATGTACAGTTTAGCCGTTTGGCACACGCGTACTAGAGGTCAAAACAAATTTTTTGACCCGCAGTTCTTAAAAAAAAATCCCTTCCATACAAAAAAAAAATATTTTTATGGAAAAAAAAAGTTTTTTCAGAAACCTATCGTTTGTGGTATTTTATGAAAGGGAATTTTGAGGCGATTCTAAAAATATATCACATCATTACATTTCAGCCATTTTTTTAAATTAACACAATAGTACATTATGATACAAGTGTGCCACGTTGATCATTACATACGAAGCGATATTGTGCGCACGAACGCATGTGAGTGCGCATAAGGAAGCTGAGCTTATGTAATGATCAAGCACACGCGTTTCATACGACGTTTTTCAACACACTTGCGAGGAAATAACAGAATAGTATAATTAATAACTTTTGATAAATACACATTAATTGTCAGAATGTTTACAGGATACAGGTACTTACGAACCTAAGATAATTAAATTCAATTAACCTTTTTTGTGCTGTTATTGAGTATCTTGAAGAGAGAACTCTTTTTCAAATGAAGAATTAAAGACTTCACATTTATTGTGCAAAAATTATAGTATTTTTTTCTTACGTATTGCTCACTAGATTTTTATGATGACATTTTACTAGTATATATCACAATTTTGAAATATATCCAGAGGTTAAATTAACGCTAAAGTTGTCTTCTTATTCATTGAAAATATAATTTGTTTAAATTAATAAAACACGGCGAGAAAAATCTAACAAATAAACAATGATTTGAGGTTAACTTATAAATGGCGCGCAATTTTCTTTTTTGGATGTGCGTGCAGCTTGAGGCAAAGGCGCGGACGTATAATGCCAAACAGCCAATATTAAAAAAGACAATTCGTGTTTAAAACGTAATTTATTGTGTATTACGAGTAATATAATAAGTTGAAATGATTCTTTTTCACAATCAGGATTGTATAATTTGTATTCTATCGTAAATGTGTATATTTTTAAATGTGTACTTTTTTAGAATGTAAACTCATAAAGAGTAAAAAAAAAGTAAAGGTAATACCCGACTAAATTACAACGATTCGTCTGCGTACGTACAACTTGGTACTAGAGTACAAACGTCACTTGATCGAATTATTAAATTATTCCACTAGTTGGATAATTATTGTGAAATGCACACGTGTTTAATATCTAGGATTATGAGCATAAAGGCGGTGGAATAAGAACCTCGTTACGAGCAGGTGTGTTGAAAAAAACTTTTTCGAAACATACCAAGTTTGGGCTCCTCCAGACACGATAGGGCTGATTTTTTTAAATACAATATACAAAATACAATATACAAATTATACATAATATCCTCATATCTAACCTCAAAAAAGCAATTTTGAAAATAATTTAATTAAGTTTTTTTTTTTAATTTTTCAGTATTACGAAGTGACACAGTTCTACTTCAATACCTATTTGGCGTGACTTATGGAATTGTAGTACAGATACAGTACATATTAATCATAAAATGATACGTAGTATCCATATATCCATCGGGAAATACCTCTTTAACCCTTTAACTGCGCCTTTTCATCAGCTGGTATAGTTTTTGTGGTAGACTTAAAAAGTTGCTGAAAGATAAATTAAATATGTTTATTCCTGTCGTTTTTATCTCATAATTATAATACACATACTATTAATCTTGCTTAGGAGGGGTCCTAAGGGATTTTCTTTTAAGAACTGCGGGTCTAAAAATGTGTACGCATACGTCTAGTATGCGTGTGCCAAACGGCTAAACTGTACATCGATTTGCGGTTTTTCCTTGAAATTGGGCTTGTACGGCTACCACTAAACCCCTAGCAGCTTTAACCAGAGAGTAATAACATATTGCACGGGGCCCCTGATTTTGACGTGAAGGTCCAAAAATTTTACGGACCTCCAATATTAAAAAATATTCATCTTAGGGCACTCTATCCATGGTCAAAAATTCACAACTTTTTCTCGATGCGCACAATTTTTTTCACTTTTGTACTGAAAGTAAACCCTATAGTAAGGCCCATAGATTTTTTCCAGCCTGCACCTAATATGTTCCGCCCGGTCTAAATATTGGATCCATGTTGGTCGGTCTAAAGAACGTAATATGCATTAGATTAGAAGGTGCAAGCGATAATGTGATCGACGTGATCTTTCCGTCGCATCGCATTTTGTATACCTGCCCCCCTTAAGAATGGCTGACTTTGGTTCAATATGTGGATCGCACATACAGCTTACAGGTATTTCTATAGGTAGGTACAGGTTTGATCGTAAGTTCTAATTCAATTTACCCTAAAAGCATCTATTCTAGCGTGTAATGTGTAGGTGTCTCACACGTTTATTTCATCAAATTAACTATTTCTATCATCTAGTTAATTACTAAGACCCCGTGGGTGCGGGCACACCCAAAAAGATTACGTAAGCAAACGATCTAGGTATAAAGTACTTGTCCTAACTAAGTTTCTGTTGGTAATTAAATGTAACTTAAGTGTTCTTACCGCAATCCATTTAACATACTTAATAGTATCGCACTTTCAGTTCTTAACACTTTCACGACCAGGAACCCGCTAAGCGGGCTCTCTGTTCGTAGGCGCTTTCCACTACATAATTACGAGGAAAACGCTAGGATCGGCTACGAGCGTAGCGCGTAGCGAAGTGCGGCAAGGAAAGTGTTAAGGCTTGGGTAAATACAAGAATTTTATACCTTTTGGATATAGATAGAGCGTGTTCTCTTCTTGACTGGTTTAAAGAAGATGCGTGAAATTTCCGTATCTTTCATTTCAGGATGATTCTCTTGCAAGTAGCCTTAACATTAAACGTCTGCTAATGATACCACCACAGTGTTTTAGAAATAAAGTAAAAGTGTGCTGCTGACTCATGTAGTGTCCGTTGGCCTTAAAACTTCTTAAAAAAGAAAGGCTTAAGCTCTTTAATCTCATCCTAAAATTCGTGAAATCGTGACCTAAATTTGCGACACTGCGTCATGCTCGTTTACTAGTAGTATCTGTGTACTTACAAAGTTTAACTAGAAATGGACCCAGATTGCAAAACTTTACTGTCGCATCAGTTATCCTAGTAAACCTTTCAAAATAGCGCTTACTGTAATAAAATTAAAGTACAATATTCATTCACAACAAGGTCTTGTAAAATGTTGCGAGTTTATAACATTCAAGACACTAAACGCTATCTGTCTGTGATTACTCCATACTATGTTGTAGTTGTTGTGATACATATTTTACTACCGAAAACATGCAAAACTTTATCATGATGCTTAATAAAAGATAGTTATACAGGATGTAACGAATATACTGGTGATCCGTTTAAGGACATAATTAAATAAATAAATAAATAAACAATAAATATTATGGGACAATCTTACACAAATCAACCTAGTCCCACAGTAAGCTCAATAAGGCTTGTGTTGAGGGTACTAAGCGACGATATATATAATAGATATATATATATATATATATATAATTGGTATCGTATTGCGAGTAAAAAAAGTGGGCACACATTTTTTAACTCGAAAAAAATATTTTTAATGTGGGATACGTCGTCCTAGTCGGCCAACCCTCCATACAAAACGTTTTTTCACGTGAATAAAATATTTGCGTTTGTTTGGAGGGTTGACCGGCTGGGACGTGTCGGGTCCCATACAAAAATGTTTCTCCTATTTTTCTCAATACCAATTATGCCCTTAAACGGATTACCAGTATTTTGTTACATCCTGTATTACGCGGCAATTAGTTGCGTCAACATTTGCATTAATATCTCATAGTTAATTTTCACTAAATTAATATTAGCACTTCACCAAAAAGGTCATAAGCAACTCGGTTTTCCTCTGAAGTTCCGCCCTTTTGTTATTGATTGGGTATTTCTGATCTATTTTCTTAACCCCACCGTAAACTGCGGACAAAGTAAGCGGGTCGCACTTAGCAGACACCGTTGAAGGAATATCGGATAATTTCCCACGATTTCAATCCAAAAGAGGTAGTGATGGGATAGATTGTCGAGTTTATTTATTTCTTAATTTATTAATATTCTACATACAAGCTAATAGCTAACGCCAACACACTTATATGGAACTATCATATTTTACATTAGTAGTTTGCAACAAATCAAATCATGAAAAAAAAAACTAATTTAAGCTCACAGTTGCCGCCAACATACTTGTATATGCGGTTTAAATACATTTGGTTAAATGTTGATAATGTCATAAATATTATAATTTACAGTAGTGGCTATTCAGGTGACTATTGATTTTACGCTTTAAAGAAGAGTTAGAGGCAGCACTCACTTGGTTTGAATTCAGACACAGTTACAAAATCAGCACTTTACTGCTTACCATACCTGCAGGTCGTAGGCTTGTTTACCACCGTCGTGGTATAAAAAAAATTGTCTATGGTTCCATACAAAAAACCAGAACTCAAAGACAATTTTCAGCACAGTGCTGAATTTTTTATCGGTATGCTGAATTCAGCCCAAGTGTGTAGCGCCCGTACTACATAGCAAGGATGATATAGACATAGATATAGACACGTCGCTTAACGCTGACAGAATAACTCGACTCCAGACTCGACAGATGGCGTTGTGGCACTTAGTACCGGAGACGAACAAAGTATTAGAAACTAGGATTTAGTGTCTGGTGTGACCGATAGATGACGCTAGTGCTTTAACCTGAAATAAGGGAACGCGATTTGGTATGGATATTGTCCATCCATGTCTATATCATCCTTGGACCTTGCTACATAGCATTGAAACAAGCAAAATGCACTGCTTTAGATGCGAGATATGTTTTAAGGTCTAAAAGCTGAAAGAGTCTATATGGGCAAATTCGGCAACGTTAGCATTATGTTGGACAAATCCCGAAAATAAGAATTACTTACTACAGTTTTCGAATAAATAGTTACTCGTACTTAATTAGGTTATAGATACCTATTGAAAATTTTCATGAATAGGCATTTTTTTCCGATTTATTGGTAGGGCCTAAATGACCCAATAATAAGTAAGAACCCTTTACTGTAATTGAGTAACAGGAGATGACATCCCTAAGATTTTTTTTGTCCCAAAAGTTGTAGTGAAAATCACTACAAGTCTAGAATACTACTCTTTGATTCAGTCATAGCTGTCAACCGCCAAACATGGCGCAAAAAATTTGTTCTAGATGTCACATCTACTCGTAGTAGAGTACATAATAATTAATAACTCAGTGACTGTGATTGACAAATTCACTGCATGAATGTATGAATCAAAATATTGTTCGTTTACCGTGGATAAATTTCATTACAATACATTTTCACTAATAAACTCTAAAGTCTACAAAAAAAATACTTGACTCATTCTACATAAAAAAGATCTCTGGTCCCTTCCCTAGCAATCCAACTCTCGGCCAACTTTAATTGACTTTCTAGATTTTTAATTACAAACTTCATGGAAAGATACACCGCCAACAGTGGCTCATAATGGAAGGTTTTACAATTCATAAAGAAAAAGTTGATTTTGTTCGGTGAAATGTAAAATGGCGAAAGATTTGGGTCCTTGAAGATTTTATTGTATTTTAATGTCAACGTTCATTAGGAATATAATTTTAAGAAAAGCTTTTACTCGCCGAAAAGTTACCTAATCTTCAGAAAATACTTAGGTAACTCCTGTCCACTCTTCCATGATTCGGGATTAGTAGGTATTTTATCTATACACATATAATAAACGCGTAAAGGCAAATCTGTTTGTACGCAAAATACTGCACAGAATTTCATGAAATTTTGAAAAGTAACAGTTTACACCCCAGAGCACACCGATCAAATAATACTAGGGATACACAATCAGCCCAAAAACGCAAGAACAAGAACGACTCGAGCGGTACTTTCTCTGACAGCCTTATTACGGTATAAGACTGGCCGGTTACAAGTTTTGACGAGCCATATTTTCAGTGAATCTGTACTGAATCTGTTTGAATCTGTACCTCCTTTGCATTGTTGCTCGAAGCCGGAGCAACATAAAGTCGTTTTTCTTCCAAAACGCACGCGGGCCAAGCCCTATTACACCTATTATCATTATACATGTTAAATTATAAACAACAACAAATTTTTAGGTAGCTACCTAGTAGGTAGAACCTGTTATCGAACGCTGCTGGGTCGATGATTCACCTGCGTAATCATGAAATCATCGATACGATAATTTGCCTTATGAATCAGAAACGATTTAAGTTTATTTTTGAATATTGTATCACTACTTTCTTCTTTAATGTCATAAGGTATGGTGTTGTAGGTAGTCGGTCCCATGACGACAATTGATCGTTTAGATTTCGAGTCGTCGCTCAGGAATTAGCAACCGTGGTCGCCTTCGCGACGAGCGCTCAGGGTTTTTTGCGCTGTATTTGTATTTGTTTATATTTATATTTGTCCTTACATACATACACGCGGCGGCTAAAAATATTGGTGTCATATCTCGTTGGATATCGTAACCTTTCCGTTAACAATCTAGTATTACGGTAAATCTGGCTTTAGCCTACACAACACTGATTTAAACTTTCACGGTTTTTACACATATCTATTTGTAATAACGGGACTTAACCGCGTATATATTTCCAAAAATTACCTTCGACGTTTCGAGGACGACATTGTCCCCGTGGTCCCGAAGAAAGGCTGGCTCCAGTTGACATCAACATCTTCTAGCCGCGCGAGTTTTTCGAACTACCCGCACTTGGTCTTGATTATCAACTTGAACGTTTTGCACATTAGGGATGTCACTCGGTCGACATACAACACTCACAATGTCCGGCTTTCGAACGTCGAAGGTAATTTTTGTAAATATATACGCGGTTAAGTCCCGTTATTACAAATAGATACTGGCTTTAGTCTCATCTATAAACACTAGCTTTAGCTTCTCAAAGGATCTAGTTAATCAATGATCATTAAAACTTCACCCCGCTTCACAATAGGCCTAGCTAGGTATCTCTCCCCCTCTAATTCCATCAGCAAACACTTCAGGGTTTGATCTAAAAACCAAACAATAAGTGCACCAACGCACGCATCGATCGCACACACAAACACGCACACACACCAACGCGAACCGTCGCCATTTGCAAATAAAACAAAATGCACCCCTCCCTGTCTAGTCGGTAGACAACAAAGGCTGCTGGTGCAAAGTTAAAAAGAAATCCGGCCAATGGAATATACCCTGTATTACCGCATGTTAAAAGTGATGAGGAATGTTTTTGATATGCAGGTTTTAACTAGGAAGCAGTGTGTTAAGTAAAGTTTAGAGTTAATTGCGTTTGCAGATTTTACAGTAGATGTTGGAGTCTTAACAGGACGGGTTGGAAACTCATTATGCACCTTATAATATAACATGTTATGAAGCGGTTTTATTGTAATTATTCATGATTCAAGACATACGGATAGACGTGCATTGCAGCAAGCTTTGTGTTTAAATTGTGAAAGCACTAGAATCAACCCGCGATTGCGTCCGCGAACACCGTTAAACCTTATTTAAATCGCCTTAGGAGTTGAATTACAAAAAAATACAGTGGAATTCTAAAATATTCTAAGAATACATGTTATGCTTACACTGGTTAGGGCTGTGTTGTCTGTTAGTACCTACCTAAGTGGTTCGTAATGATTCGATAACATTGCAGAAAAATGCTAAACGAGCATAGCGTTGTATTGCGCTATTAGTTTCAACTCTCACCCATACGCAATTCGAACTGAATTATGAAGAATGTTGTGTTATGTTTACTAGGGTTCCGCAGCCTCTGTATTATTATATTGCCTGATTAAACATGAACTAGTAAAAGATAGAACATACCATGGAGGAAATACCGGTTTACGATCCCTGATCCCTTCAAATATTGGTCACACATTTCCCTGCAAATGTGTTTACACAGTTCAATTACAGATGTGATTAATGGATAATTAATAAATAATTATTGTATTTACTATAGGGTGCATTGGCGTAATTCCGAAAGGAACAATGTGGCCGGTAACTCCGAAAGTTGACTCTTATATAATGGGATACGAGCGTTATTTGATTGATTTTCGGAATTACACGCTTTCCAAAATTACCCCGACGCACCCTACTCACATTTATAATTAGACCCCGTTATCTTGTCGCATAGATTTTGTTTTTCATTAGAGCGTGAATGATTTTTTTATCGACCTTCTTGATATCGATGTTTATATAATGCAATTGAATTTTCGCCTTTTAAGTCTATACTCAATTTCAATTAAAACTTTTTATTTACAAATAAGTACATAACCTTATTGGTCTTACGTGAAAGTTTATTGTAATTATTGTGGAAAAAATATGATTAATCCTAACTAACGAACACCCTAGACTTTTATTTCTTCGTTTATTATTATATATATCTTCATACAAAAGTAATAAGTAGTACCTAGTGACACCTCTTTGAAATTATCAGCGACATACAGTATCGACATTTAGATAGTCGATAAAAAAATCATTCACGCTCTACTGAAAAAGAAAATCTATGCGACAAGATAACGGGGTCTATTTATAATTATATCCCGGTTTGACGGAAGCGACTATGCACTTTTGCTAGTATTTAATTAATGAAATATCGACATCCTTATGAAACTATATTAATTTTGAATGATTGTTAAAAATATTAAAGAAGAGTGTTAATTCTTTGGTACATGGCGTTTCTCATTACTCGCAAACCTGTTTATTTTATTTCTTTTTTTAATTATTTACTTATAAATTTACTTATTTTAATTATAGTTTAAAATTCAAAATGTAGAACAAATAAGTAACCAAAAAAATTACAAAAAATATAATTTACCAAGGTTGACTGGAAGATATCCCTTAAGGGATAAGTCCGCCCTTGTACAAATATTATGTATTTTTCTTTATTGTACAATAAAATATTATACTTACTAATACTACTATTATTAGGCTTTTCTTAAGCTGTTTTTAAATTTTGATTTATCGGACTCGACTCTTATCTTAAGTGTTAAGGTACGTAGGTAGTGGTAGAGGTAGTGCGGCATTTTCAACCGACTTCAAGATTTCGAAGGAGGAGGTTATCAATTTGTCGGGATCTTTGTTTTTGCTATTTTTTTTTTTATGTATGTTCACCGATTATTCGAAGACGGCTGGACCGATTTGGAAAATTCTTTTTTTGTTTGAAAGAGTCTTCACAGTTGGTCCCATTGTAACCAGGTCAGGATCTGATGATGGGATCCTGGAGAAATCGAGGGAACTCTTCAACTATTATAGGCACACCTATAGTGATTTGAATATTCGTTACACCTCGAGCATTTGCTTTTGGAAGGTGGATGCTAAGTGAAGTCGGTTCTTTTTTGTTTAAAATGATTGTTTATTGCTATTGCTTTTCTTTGAGGTATTTTTGTACGGAGAAAATACCAGTTTACGATCCCTGAAGCTGCAGCTAGGTATCCGTACCTAAGTTCGTATGGTGCGTTTGCGTCTAGCCTCGCCTCAGCGGCTACAGGTGTCGATCGATGCGTCGCGACGGCCAACACCATAGCACTCGGTAATATACCTATAGCATGGCGAGGTGGGTTTTGGCAACGTGCAGACGTAGGGTTGCCAGATAAATATATCAATTTTGTCTGTAGTTTGAAGAAATTGGTTTCATTTGAAATGGCAGTTCGGGACTATTGTGTCTTGGGGTTGTTTGAATTTGGTTTCGTGTTTCGGGTCAGCCATCATCTGCTAACGATACCACAATCTTTAAAAATAAAGGAAAAGTAGAAAAATCCACCACCTCAGTCGAGACACGAACGCGACATGCCCTCCGGCAGGCTAACTTCTCCGGCAGATGTTGCTAGGCGTCACTCTAAAACGCATATAAAAATAATTTTGAACAAAAAAGAACCGACTTCACTAAACATCCACCATTCCAAAAGCAAATGCTCGAGCTGCTGTAAAAAATACTCAAATCACTATAGGTGTGCCTATAATAGTTGGAGAGTTCCCTCGATTTCTCCAGGATCCCATCATCAGATCCTGACCTGGTTACAATGGGACCAACTGTGAAGTATACTCTTTCAAACGAAAAAAGAATTTTTCAAATCGGTCCAGCCATCTTCGAATAATCGGTGAACATACATAAAAAAAAAAAAAAAAAAAATAGCAAAAACAAAGATACCGACGAATTGATAACCTCCTCCTTCGAAATCTTGAAGTCGGTTGATAAAGGATATGGTGGATAAATTCACAGACATCAGGTCTCAGTAGCTCAGTTGGTCAGAGCGACGGGCATGTATCCCGGTGTCGCGAGTTAGAGTCTCCCCTGAGGCAGTGGATTTTACTACTTTTCTTTTATTTCTAAACATTATTCTTATGAGGTCTTGGGATTGAAGAATGAAGGATCGATATCGCTAATCAGTTCTGTCAATCTTTGATGGTATTGTGACGAGAACTCTCTCTTATCATAGTTTGAACTACTTCACTAATAGGCCGCTTTAACTTAACAGCTCGGATGATACGTAAGTACCGTAACAGTGAACGTTTATTTGTGCAATTATTTTTAAGAAACATGCAAATGTTTTAAAAAACGATAAAGTAGGTAATAGTAGTTTATCTACACTCATACTGTAAGTACTCTAAAATGCGTTCAAAAACCGTAGACAATGACAAGCATTACAACAAACGATTTAACTATGATAAGTTTCTTATCTGCGGCAGTAACGTAATTTTAACTATGCATGCTCAAATATTGTTAAGCAATGAGTTTCAAATTTGGAACATCGAATTTGATAACATAATGTTACCGCCATGGCCAACTCGATTGGTCCCGCGCGAGCGCCGGCACAATCGAGTAGGCCATGACGGTACAATGGCGGTCATTCTATGGTTTCCGAACAATTAATTTAATATATATAATATGAGTGTAGATAAAGCAGTGTATGCAACTGTACGTAATTAGGCCTTAAAACACTCGTGTGATCTTATTATGAAATTCGCCTGCGGCTCATTTCATAAAACCACACTCATGTTTTAAGGACCCTTATTACGTAACAGTTACATAAACTACTATTATGTAACTGTTACGTTTTAAGGCCTAATTACGTACAGTTGCATACACTGCTTTATCTACACTCATATTATATATCCTAAATGTAGTGTTCGGAAACCATAGAATGACCGCCATTGCACCGCCATGGCCAACTCGATTGTGCCGGCGGTCGGGCGGGCGCGTGCCGTTGGTCGGGAAGGAGGACAGGATTTACATTATGTTATCAAATTCGATGTTCGGAATTTGAAACTCATAACGTATCAATATATGAGCATGTAAAGTTAAAATTACGTTACTGCCACAGATAAAAAGCGTATCATAGTAAAATCGGTTGTGGTAATGCTAGCCATCGCCTACCGTTTTTGAACATGTTTTAGAGGACTTACAATGTGAGTGTGGATAAAGAATTTAAGTACTTATTACCAAAATTCGGAAAGTAAGCCAAAACGAAGATAAAACTTTTGTATGGAAATTGATCCGTGAGTACGGTCAGCTGCAGAGAAAAGGTACCACCGTGCCCTACAAACTTGTATGGCGGGTGGTACCTTTTCTCTGCAGCTGACTGTACCTATCCCCATAAAAGCAAATCTGTAGGTGACGGCGCCAGTTGAAAAATACTCCCGAAAATGCAATTACAGTGACAATAATTGTCCCTTTGTGGGACGGAATCAATTAAACGGCTCGCCATCGGTTTTATTCCATTATTCAGCCTTTATTGACGCTCTTACGGGTGATTTTTTGAAAAAGTCGGAACGGAAACTACGAGAAAATTATGCTCCGAGTTTGACAGTTGAAGTATACGTCCTTTGCTCCCAATATTAGGTTTGAGCGATTTGATGCACTGAGCGACGGGAGTACTATGGTATTGTGCTCGACGAAACGAAATCTGGCGACTGACCTGCAACTTTTGGTATAAAATAAATAAATAAAATAATAAAAATAAAAATCTTTTGCCGTGGATGCCGCAAAAGAGGCGCGGACGGGGCAGGCCCAAACAGAGGTGGCGGAACGATTTGGACGCTTTCCTCAGCACCTGGCCGGAAAAAGCACGGGACCGAGAGTTATGGAAAGGAGCGGGAGAGGCCTTTGCCCAGCAGTGGGACACTATTTTAGGCTAAAAAAAAAACATTTCATAATTTTATATTCCATAGTTCAGTTAGTAAAACTTAACTTAAAACTACGAGTACATTATGTTTAATTCTTTAACCAAAAAAAAACAGAAACTAACACAATACAGATTCGACCGCCCCACCCTCCTCCCCCGCTTCATCTATCCCATATATATGGGTCGTTTATAGCTGGGTGAAAAACGCTTATGTTGAGCGCCTGAACCATAGGACAGAATTCTGAAACCGCGCGTGCGCATTGTGCGCAACCACTTGGATTCCAAAGAATCCATAGTGTGAGGATGAACGCTCGGTCGCCGGTGCGGTGATGGAACGCGTCCGTTGGCATCCAACAGTTCTTCAGTGCCATTTCATTAGTATGAAGCACAGAATAAATAATGGCCACGCTACACCCCGCTCGAACAGAATTACCTCACCCCGCGGCGGCCGATTGGTAGGGAACTAGTAGGCTAATCCGTCAGGTTGGCAGCGCATCGATAAAAAGCAAAATGTCGGTGTATTATCAAACGTCATTTACGACAGCGGAAACAGCGCCTTAAGACGCACGCCAAATTGAAGCGTGTAGAGATGTGCCGTGCACTAGTTCAGTCATTATAGATTTTGACCCTTGAATAATCAGTTCTTGGATTTTTTTTTCGTAGGTCCCTCGGGGCGGTCACTGGGAGTATAAATTCAAAAAGTAGACTGAATCAGGCTCCTGTGTATATTCTAAAAACGGTTTTTCTAGAATAACTCGGCCATTTCTGATTTAACAGTAAAACCGTAAGGACCAAAAATTGTAGGAAATTTGATTCTCTACAAGTTTGGTCCTCACAATTTTTCTTCTAGGATCGATATTTTGGAAATTAAACCTGAAAAAGGTGGGAACCAAAATTGTTTAGAATTTGATTTTCTACAACTTTGTTTCCCTTTATTCATGCCGTAAAACGTGGAATATGATAATATTTTGAATTTGTCGCGGTTTTTCAGGTTTAATTTCCAAAATATCGATCCTAGAAGAAAAATTGTAAGGTCCAAACTTGTAGAGAATCAAATTTCCTACAATTTTTTTCCTCACGGATTTACTGTAAAATCAAAAATGGCCGAGTTATTAAAGAAAAACCGTTTTTAGAATATACACAGGAGCCTGATTCAGTCTACTTTTTGAATTTACACTCCCAGTGACCCCCCCGACGGATCTACGAAAAAAAATCCAAGAACTGATTATTCACGTGTAGGGTCGGTTTTTTTGGATATAATGACTGGACTACACACAAAGGCGCTTCGAGTTTTGTAGTATGACGTGTCCGCTCTGTGGTATGAAGGGTGTTCCTTTCTAATTAGTTAAAGGTAATTGCTTACTCGTAATGGTTTACATACGTATATACCAATACGGCAAGTATTTCGTTCAGTTTAGTTTATCTCCGAGTTCTTTGTTGGATGGATCTCTAACTTTAAAACTCGTAGATAACTATGCGCTACTCAGGAAAGCTGTTTACAAGTCACAACTTGAGCTCGCTCTAGCTACAGTAATGTTATTTTATTGCAAGTCTCTCGTCAAAGGAGTTCCGTTTCGTGTCGCATGGAAACCACTTAAGTATACAGTCACTTGAAGTTACATTAATGTCTACAGACGGAGAAGATTACCCTATAAATTGGAAGTTAGAGAGCTCTAGAATAGAGGCGTTGGTAAGACGTCCGACTTTTAATTTGAAATATCGGTTTCAACCTACGCTCCTAGTTTCTTGGAAATTCAGTAAATGTAAATATATCATTTAATATTTACCAGTCGCTTTTCGGTGAAGGAGATCATAGCCAGTAAATCTGCATACGTCTGCAAAGAAATTCAAGTCCCTAACCTGCTTTGATTCAGCGTAGGGAATAAAGCCCGTTTTCTCCCGTGCAAGGGAGGAATCCTGTGCCCGGCAGTGGGATGTACAGTCGCCATTAGATATATTGTAGCCGCCAAATATCGGAATAACGCCTCTATTGTCAAGGCGATATAGTACATGTTCCGATATTTTGACTACTACTGATGGTCGCTTGGCTTGGCTTGGTGACTGTATATATTGACATTGTGCGTACAAAGTACGGCTGATGATTTTTTTAAATAATAGCATAATTATATACTATCATCTGGCAAATTTTCAATCGGAACACGATGCCAATTTTTAAAAAAGTGATTTAATGGTTCTTGAACCCACCGATGGAACAGCAGCTGGCATTCACGAGGCTTCATTGTACATCGCCCTTAACCCCTTCACAAGTCATCGCCTGTGATGCGATGAGCGACGAAATTTGTTGCTTGAGGTTTATTATTATTCAAGGATTGGTGACTAGCTTCCCAACAAGACGCCATTCTTTTTGATGCCTTTTCTAGCATATTTGTGTGCTGGACTGGGACATCCACTGTAGCCTTAATCTGGTCACTAGCTGGTTTTGGTACCGATAACATTTACCACCACATATTTGTTCCAAGTTGGCTCATATTGTGACATATTCCAGAGTTGATGTAACGTCGACCAGACATGGCATAAAAATAAGAGTCGTGCTCGTAAAGAAAGGTGGTTTTTACCTTAATTCAGGTCTAGATAGTCAATCTAGATTAATCGTGGGGTCGGCAGTAACTTCACCTTTTTCTAAAGGTCATAAAACCACAATAGCCCGTACAGTGTACATGTTTATCGTCGAAACCACTTCAGTTTTATCGACAGTAAAACTCGGCCGATGCCTCCAATCTGTCCTATGACATAGATTACACTCCAACTTCAATATACAGGTAATATATATTGTATAGTAAAGTAGTAGATAGTAGTAGTACAGATATAGTGAGAAATGATTTTTCATCGTATTTCCTCGGAAAAGTTCGTTTTATCGTGCTTTCTCAATTAGCTTCGGTACATCTACTGAAGCTAATTGAGAGAGCACGATAAATACAAACTTTTCCGAAAATTTACGAAGGAAAATCATTTCTCACTATATCTGGAGTAGTATTAGTGAGTGTGTCCAAAGGCAAACTTATCCCTTTAAGAGATCTCTTCCAGCCAACCTTTAAGCAACTGAGAGAAATGGGTCAGACATGGTAGACACAGATTTGTACATTACTTGTACTATCGGGTTCAAAATTGCATGGTCAATTTATCAATGAATTCATTCATAAATTGGCCATGCAATTCTGAACCCGATAGTACATGGCGGCTAAACTACAAAGTTGCTGAACCTAGTTTCCATAGGTAGTGTTAATAAACACAACGTATCGGTATCGATTATACAAATAAATACATAAAATACATATCCCTATCTCTACTAAATATATATTCAATATATACAATGTTGTAAATGCGATAGTCACCGACTATGTAGGTACTCTCGTGTATGAAAGGAGGCCGGTGCCCAGCAGTGGGACTTATGGCTGACATATATAATATGTTTTATTATCAAAAGTGGCGTATCTCCTTTATGTAATCTTTATAGCTATTTACGGCGCCATAGAGAGACGTACGGACGGATATATTGTAGCCGTGTATTGGAAAAGGATAATAATGATGGTAGAGGAAACGGTTCGTTCAGATAGGGATAAGTTTTTGCGGTGATTCAGTTTGCCGATTGTGATTGGTGTGGCAATCCATTTTGTTAAAGATCGAACTGAGAAAAGAAAAAGTAATAGAACAATCTTTTAAGGCTTCAGACGCTTTTCACCGGTTTTTGACAAGTTTCGAGTAGATCGGCATCCTACATCGGCGAATCGGCAATTCGGCACTACTCTTTTTTTTTTCTCCGCGTGTGTCTCGGCTTGGGGTCCGCTTGAAAACATAATCCCACCTAATGCCATGACAATTGGCGTAGGCACTAGATTTTACGAAAGCGACTGCCATCTGACCTTCCAACCCAGAGGGGAAACTAGGCCTTGTCGGGATTAGGTCCGGTTTCCTTACCATGTTTTGTTTCACTGAAAAGCGACTGGTAAATATCAAATAATATTTCGTACATAAGTTCCGAAAAACTCAGTGGTACGAGCCGGGGTTTAAACCCGAGACCCGGATTGAAAGTCGGACGTGTTTACCGCCAGGCTACCAGCGCTCTCAGCACTACATATAGAATTATAAGACAAACGGTTATCGGTTCTTGAATCTTTAACTCCGTTATGTAGAGCCAGATTTTGTATGAATAGCTAATAATTTTTTATGTTTTTTTTTAATGGCCTACAATTTTTTTTTGCGATAATTGAACGCTGTGAAGAATCTTACATGTATATGTACATGTGTATGTAAGATTCTTCACAGCGTTCAATTATCTTTTATCAATCAGCGTTCAATATTTAAGATGTGACTGTATAGTCACATCTGAAATATTGAAACACAAACACAAAAATATCTACTGGTTTTGGTTCCGCTTTGACGTCTCTAAAAATTGATGAGAGATTTTAGGTTTAAACACAAAAATTATGGCCAGAACACGAAAGCCTTATTACTACCGAGGTACTGTGACGAGGCTAGGTGTATATGTAAGATTGTACGATAATATTTATACAGGTTGTCGCATTATAATTCTAAAATACTTACATAAAACAATACATTATAAACAATCTATCTCAAACATAACTCCAATACACAACAAATAATTAACCAATATTGAAGTTGTATTTAAGTTGCATTGGAATAAATTTCAAGCAAATTCTGATATTTCTGATTCAGACGTTTAGGCGCTAGCTGTATTGCGTAGTTAATGCATTGGAGTTGAGTGTTTTAAAGTTAGAATACGGCCCCATGGGGTTCCAAATAGTCTGGTGATCCGTTTAAAGGTATAACGGGTATTGTATTGTAGATAATCTGATAAGAAAAACCTAAAGCAAAACTTTTGCCGCAAAAAATAGTTCGTTTGGAGGTATAGTATGCTTTGAAGACTAACCTCATACTATTAAATTTAAACTTTCGTGAGACATACTAAGGGCCGGTTGCATCCAACCGTCTGTTAACGTCAACGTCATCGTTAAAAAATCTTGTATGAAAAGTTTGATGGTTTTCTATGGGATAACAGTTCCACTGCCATATTTAACGTTGATCAGTTCGTTAGTTATGCGTGGTGCAACCCACCCTTAGGGCCGGTTGCACCAAACCGGCTGTTAACGTGAACGTTATCGTTAAAAAAAGCTTGTACTTATGAAAAATTTGACAGTTTTTTATAAAATGACAGCTCCGTCGCCATATTTCATGTTGATCAGTTCGTTAGTTATGCGTGGTGCAACCCACCCTAATACTATAAAATATAACGGTTACACTCACGTTACTTTAGTCACTTCGCGAGACATGTTTCGGGGAGCTTAGGTCTCCATCTTCAAGCACTAAAAGTGACTAAAATGACGTGAGTGTAATCTCATACTCAACAAAATACTTTTTCGAAAAATAAATTCACGTAGCTAAGTTTTATTAATAAGAAAATACGGTTTCTCAAGTTAGCTTCGACACCAAAATAGCATTATAACATAAATCATAATTTTGCTATAATCATACACACATATTGCACTACAACAATTTGGTAAACAACGCAAACATAAAGTTTAATGGAAACATGTTATTCGTGAATGAGATCCCGATATATTTACATACTTTAAACTTCAAACGCGTCGAATTTCCGAGTTCGTTCGACATGTTTGCTTTGGCAAAATGAGATAGCTGTATATACATACATATAATTTATTGCACACGTAAGTACCTATGCGATAAAAATAATAAAAATCAAACATAAATATAGTATAGTATAAAATGTGCTGTTTATTGGTGTTACAGAACATTCCAAACTTAGGTATATGTACTTAGACGGATTTCAACGGTATTGTATTGTATTACAGATTGCGATGAATTGACCTGACCTGATTACACTGCACTTAATTCTATCTGAATGCATATTGAGCTATGTGCTGATTAGGTGATGTCAAATCTACTGCGCTTGCAATTTGCTGTACTAACAAGCGACTAGCTAAGCAATACTAGGGTAATTTAGCGTTTCTATTTAGAAAATTACGCGTTTGTATCTAATAATTCGTATTATGGTTTTATATTTCTGCTTATATAAAACGTATGTCAAAATTTTAGTTTTTACAGGTTTGAAATATTTTAATTTTCTTTTTGCCCTAGTTACGCGTTTTACTGAAGTAAAGGAAAATTAAAGCAACGATAGAAAACAACATGATGTATACGTGTGCTAACTCGGGGAAACAATACTAAAGTGATGTAGCAAAATATTTTATCGAAAAAAAATATATCGATGTTACTGTCAACGTCTAGATGTCAGTAAAATAAATAAATATTATTTTTTTTCTTCGTAACAATCGAAGCGGTATATTACTCATATATTATTCTTATAAACTTATATAGATGTCATATACAAAAGAAAAAGTGACCTAGGTCTCCGGTGCCCAGGGCTGATATATAGTAGTGTGTCTACTTAAAATAAACAAATCAAAATATTTATTAAAATCATTTGATTTGTTCTTCAGTTGTATATTATTCTTACTCTAGGATATGAATCTAACAGAATATTATGTTAAGAGGCTCGATATCTTACATGATACGAATAATTTGTTTTATACCACGACAGTAGCAAACAAGCATACTGCCCGCCTGATGGTAAGCAGTTACCGTAGCCTATGGACGCATGCAACCCCAGAGGATTTACATGCGCGTTGCCTACCCTTTAGGAACCTATACACTCCTTTTTTGAAGAACCTCATAATGTAGCCCGCTGAGAAAACCTCGGCAGGGAGTTCATTCCACAGCCGCAACGTTCGTGGGAGTAAATTCCTCTTAAACCGTACAGTGCGCGACTCATTAGGTTCCAGGGTGTGAGGATGAACACCCTGCCGGCGGCGAGCGGTGCGGTGATAAAAAGCTGCCGTGGCCGCCGTGGGCATCATATCAAACAGTTCTGCAGAGCACAACCCATTGTACAAGCGATAGAACACACACAAGGAGGCAAAGTCTCTCCTTAGACTCAAAGGTTCAATATCACTCGTGAGTTTGGAATCGTCGACGTTTCCGATCGTCTGCGGATGCACAACGCGCCTTTGCACCGAGGCCTTTGGTTTGAATATCGAACACTTTTTATAGTTAGTAATCGAGGATTTTCATTGAGTACATGTATTAATATATATTGACATCATTTTTATCGATATCAAATACCTAGAAGTAAGTAGTCCTATATTATATTAGGATAACATATAGCAAGTAAGCTTCTAGATTTTTAAGTAACATTTGCATGACTTATTTAAGTCTAGATATATGATTCTGTATATATTAGTTTAAGATCCCTTGTACTATATCTATTGCAAATAAAGATTTATGATTTAGAACCTGCCCCGAGTTAGCGCAGGGATGTAAATAAAATTATACTATTTACAGAGTTAATGGATATTGTAGAATTTTATTTAAAAAATGTACATTTAAATCAAATGATTAGGCTGAATACGATACAATAATCGAGGGTTGCGAGGTGAAACCCGATAAGTAGAAATAATTTTTGATTTAAATAAGCACCTAACGTATGTCAGCTTATTGTTCTATTTTCAAAAACCTATTAGCTCGTGTTATCGGGTTTCACCTCGCAACCCTCGAAATATATTTAATAAGAATATTCAGCCCACCTCTAATACACACATTACTTGAATACAATTACAGTAAATTAAACAGTAAAAGTTCCACAGTCAGCTCAATAAAGCTTGTATTGTGGGTACAAGACGACGATGTACATAATATACATTATAAGTACTTCAATACATAAAACAACATTAAATAACTCAGGTATAATATCCTGGTATATCTGTGATAAACACACAAATAAATGCCCTTACCAGGGGCCGTATTTTAACTTTAAAACACGTATGGACATGATCCAACTTCAATACATTTCCAATGCATTAACAACGCAATATAGCTACGGCATAAACATCTGAATCAAAAATATCAGAATTTGCTTAAGAAATATTCCACGCAACTCCAATACAACTTCTTGGTAGGATTTAGTTTTGAGATAGGTTGTGTTCTTATTGTATTGTTAATGTATTTTAAAATTAGAATCCGGCACCAGGATTCGAACCTGGGACCTCCTTCGTAGGTAGGGTCACTACCGACTAGGGTAGGAGGCGAGGCAGTTAAAATGTATAAATAGTATAATATCTGCAAAAGTTTCTGCGCTATGGCGTGCCGCTACGTGCTACGATGCGGCTACGAGCGACATGCTACGACACGCCGTAGGCTCCAGTTGCTACCACGGCTATTACGTACAGTAGGAAAAAAATTTATATTAGGTTAAAAATCAAGGTACTTACAAAAAATAAAATAAAAATTTGAAAAACCTCTCAAATTTTACTGCGTGGAGCATTTGTGCACATGCCAAAGAACAATCCTTATATATGCATGCTGTTATAAGATGTAGTTCATGTGGCGATAATAAAACTATGATTCCATGATTCCGTGATCTCGTGCACACATACTCACTTGCCGGGTTTTTGAACCAATCACCGCCCGTCCATGAGTGTGTGCATGTCGCTCGTAAACACGAGGAAATCGGCTTATGTTGGAATTACAGTTTTGTCTTTACGGGATTACGTTCCTAGATTATTTTCTAGGTCCATGAATGTACCTTCATGAGTATCTTTATATATTCTTCTAAAACCGACCTGCTGGTTTTGCGTCCCTTACAAAATCCTTCGAAGGAACTAGCGTTTGCAACTCTTCGTGACTATTAAGTATTTTTTATGAGTTATTATAATTACACTCCAAATAATACAGGAAACCGGCAAACCGTTTGAACTTATGTTTATACCTAGCCGCTTATACCTAATGCTATAAACGTGCCGTAAGGTGCCGTATTCTGATTTTAAAATACATAAATAATACATTAATAATTTTAAACAAAAAAGAACCGACTTCACTAAGCATCCACCTTTCCAACACCAAATGCTCGATCTGCTGTAAAAAATACTCAACTCACCATATAGGTGTGCCTATAATAGTTGAAGGTTCCAAATCGGTCCAGCCGTCTTGGAATAATCGGTGAACATACATAAAAAAAAAAAAAAATAGCAAAAACATAGATCCCGACGAATTGATAACCTCCTCCTTCGAAATCTTGAAGTCGGTTGAAAACACAAACTATCTCAAACATAACTCCAACATACAATAAACAATCAACCAATATTGAAGTTGTATTGGAGTTGTTCGGAATATTAAGCAAATTCTGACATTTCTGATTCAGACGTTTAGGCGCTAGCTGTATTGCGTAGTTAATGCATTGGAGTTGTATTGAAGTTGGATCGTGTCTATACGTGTTTTAAAGTTAGAATACGAAGTTGCCCTAGTTTTAGAATATTTTGATTGTTGTTCGTATAAAAAGACACGGTTGCAAAACGGTTAACATAAGTTTAAATGTTTTTATCGCAAAACATTCAGGATTCTTTTAGAATCCTTTCCAACTCCAATGCATTAACTACGCAATATAGCTAACGCCTAAACATCTGAATCAGAATTTGCTTGAAAATTATTGCGATGCAACTCAAATATTGGTTGATGTTTGATGTGTGTTGGAGTTGGAGATAGGTTGTGTTTTCAACCGACTTCAAGATTTCGAAGGAGGTTCTCAATTCGTCGGGGTCTGTGATTTTTTTAAATGTATGTTCACCGATAATTTAAAGACGGCTGGACCGATTTAGAAAATTATTTTTTTCTTCGAAAGAGTATACTTCACAGTTGGTCCCATTGTAACTAGGTCAGGATCTGATGATGGGATCCTGGAGAAATCGAGGGTTCCCTTCAACTATTATAGGCACACCTATAGTGATTTGAGTATTTTTTTACAGCAGCTCGAGCATTTGCTTTTGGAGAGGTGGATGCTGAGTGAAGTCGGTTCCTTTTTGTTTAAAATTATTTGTTTAAAATTATTAATGTTAATGTCTTTTACAGTTAGAATACGACACACTTAAGTACAGTTAGCAGCAGAAGAATCTAAGCGGGTGAGGTGTTGGAAATGCGCTTATAACGACTTTACGGTTATGATATTAATGATATGAGAATTTAACAAAAGCGAGTCAAGATCATTTATTTCTTACAGCTTTCCCACTTAGCTACTCGTAATGCTGACTGTATCTGTATATCAAAATAAGGGCTGAAAAAACCTTCATAGTAAGACATATCTTGTCCATTTCTCGCAGAAAAGTATGTCAACAGCAGAAAGTTCGTTTTAATCTAGTTAAAAATACGTCCGGCCGGCAAAGTCACAAAGGAAATAATTGCTAGCCGCGGACGTCCCTCATTAGGGAACCTCGCGATAATTGTTAGAAATGCACGTAGCTCGCTGTTATAATTTACATCGTAGAAAGGTCGCGAAATATTTACAGCGGTGTTATAGGGACCGTGCGCGTTGGGTATGCCATCTTTTGGTCTAGATCGAAATCGAAAACTGAAACTACTTCACACGAATAGACACTCAGACTCACATATCCTTGTGCGTTGTCCATCCCACCTCACGAATAGGGGCCTGCGAGCTTGTTGATTACGAAGGTGAAATGCGCAGGTTTGCGTTTTGTTTTGGGTTCGGCCGGAGGCAATTGGCTTTGTGATAGGTCCCAAGATGATCTAACCCCTTGAACAAAGTCTCTTCAACCTCTTCAAATGAGCAAAAAGTTTTTTAATAAAATGAAATATATATTAGGATCATGCTGATTTGTGTATCCGATTCATGTAAAAAAAATTACAGGTGTAAGTCAAATTCCAACCCCTCTCGTGCATGAGGGGAGGCTTGTGCCCAGCAGTGAGACGTATATAAGCCAATTTATTATTATACCCGTACTATTCTACTCGTATAACAGACCTACGTGTTCGATACTTGAACAACCCTCACGAATAACTTAAAAGATAAAACTTGGTATCGTAAAATATGCAAAATCTTAATTGAACAACATTACACCCTACTTATCGCTCCCGATAAGTTGGCGATAGCACCCGGCGAATAAATTTGTCGCGATAAGCGCCAATAAATCAGATCGCGACTCGTGAACGAAGCGTGAACGGGCTACAGAGGATATGTGAACAGAAGTATAACTTTATTTACCTAAGAAATAGATGTCATATACTTCAGAAAAAGTGACCAAACCCTCCGGTTTGGTCACTTTTTCTGAAGTATATGACATCTATTTTTCAGTTTATATATAGTAGTGTAACTACTTAAAAAAATTGCAAATCAAAAAATATTGAACAAAATAATTTGATTTGCTTCAAGATTCATAGATGGCAGCACCATCTCTCTCGCTATACCAGAATCACATAAGTGGTTCGGATAGGAGGTGCAAGCACGTACTGCGCATGCCCTTAGAGTATGGTCAACGGCGCCTAGCCGTTTCAAATTCAGAGATTGCATATACATGAGAAAATTTGTCAAGTTCCGCCGTGACCGGGTGGTCTAGTGGTCAGGACGTCAGCCGCGAAAGCTGAAGACGCCAGTTCGAATCTGGCCTCGGACACCGGAGGGTTTGGTCACTTTTTCTGAAGTATATGACATCTATTTTTCAGTTTATATATAGTAGTGTAACTACTTAAAAAAATTGCAAATCAAAAAATATTGAACAAAATAATTTGATTTGCTTCAAGATTTATTTACCTACTTAAAGTTTTGAATAATTACTTTTTGACTTTGATATGTGTAATGATAGCATATCTGTTATCACTACATAGTATAAAACAAAGTCGCTTTCCGCTGTTTGTCCCTATGTATGCTTAGATCTTTAAAAATACGCAACGGATTTCGATGCGGATTTTTTAAATAGATAGAGTGATTCAGGGGGAAGGTTTATATGTATAATACATGCACAATATAGTAGAGAAAGACTGATGATTGAGAGAGGTTTCTAATGTGATGTCGTAAATAAACCCATTTTTTGCGCTTACATTTCAAACGCTCGCTGAACCCTACGAAATAGATCAAAATAATGTACTACAGTATTGTACACCTTAAAAAGTTCTACAAAAAAGTCCGCAATGGTATATGTCTATCTCTTAGGGATAACCCACAATAACCATTTTTTATCCCGTGCGAAGCCGGGGCGGGTCGCTAGTTAAAAATAAATAAAATTGATTTTGTATGGGAAATTGACTCTCTCGTGCTGGTTCAAGTTAGGTTCAATTTCTGATATACATAAGTTTCAGAATTATACTTATGCATTTTATTTTTGCTAAAATTTTTGGCAAATACGTTTTACTGCAGACAGTTGTGTGTTTAAGAGGGTAATTTTTTTGTACTAGATTGGTTTTATAAGTGAAAACTGAGAACTTGTAATTGGCTTTGTAATTCTACTCTGGTTTATAGCTTCTGGTTCTGGTCTGGCTTATGTATTATGCTGTTGGTTTTCCATGTATGTAAAATAAAATAAAATAATTAAATAATTAATGTGAAAATGGTATGTAAAGTCGAGTTCTAACATATATTTGCGACTTATTGGAAAAAAAATGAATACAATACAACCTTATTTGTCCACTGAACCATTTTTTTGTCCAATAAATTGCATCGATATTTTAAAGTCGACTTTACTAAAATATGACATGTTACGGGTTTGTTATTAAAATTACATCTAAACAGATTGTGATTGTGATAACCAATGTCTCTAAAACGTTTGACATATCGTGGTGACCTTATGTAATCATTTTTAATGTCAATATGACCTAGATAACATACTGTGAGTACAGACAGATTGATAACAAACAAATATTGATTTCAATAAACCAAAATACATTCGTTGAATAGGGCTGCACCATTGCACATATAGCAGATATATTATGGTCGATTGGGCACGTCACTATTTAATGTTATATGATATGGTATAACACGCACCATAATAGTCCATCAATTATAAGTGCTTAAAGCTATTTGAGAAAGCATAATGATGATTGCGAGTACGTAACCGTACGTTACAAAAATTTTACAGTTTAGCCGCAACATCGCTAACACGTTCTGTCACTATATACAAGTCAAGTTGGGCCCCTGGTTCCGCTGTGTCTGTCTCTACATATAAATGAAGTCGGTACCCGAACTCGATCGTATTAGACACCTATTACATTTAAAATTAGCATACAGATTGCTTTCTCTTGGTTTTCTTGCCGACTCTACTCTTCACTAACTTGATATATTTACTTCTAAAATTTATGACTCTGGCGCTCGGGCTCTGCTTGCTTCGAGAAAGTGACGGCATAAGGCGATATGCGACGTAGCTATTTATTACGTCTACTTTTGTGTAGACATGGGTCCTTCACGAGTGAGTGATTTAAATGAACTATATCTTTTGATTCAACTCACTCACTCGTTTGTTCAACTAAAGGGTGGTTACGCGCGTTTTGAAACAAATTTTTCATTAGTTGCACACTTGTTCGTTAGGTCACCGCACAATAAGCTATCAATATTACACACTGAACTACGTAAATGAGCAAAAATCAAAAAACTATTCTAAAATAACTACACTAAACTATTCTAAATGGCCGCAGTTATCTTGAGCTCAAACAATCGTTCTTCGACTTGTTGGTTAATAACCATGAAATGGAGTGGTTGCCTCACGATTTACGTACTTGTCAGACTCCAAAGTCAATTCTTACAGGTTAAATAAATGGTTTCTTTACCGCAACGACTTGACACAAATACAGACTTTGATTGGTAAAGTCTTTAATTAACCTGGTAGATGGAAGATAAATAAAACCAACACTCGGGAGATCGCTGAGCGAAGCGACCCGCGAACAACTTGAATACCAATAAAACTGGCGCTGATTTCCCGATATTGAATTTAATCTGGCCTCGTATTCTGTACATTAAAAAAATACTCGTAAAACTGTTTGGGAAAATTACTTTTTGCATGAAGCTGCTTACATTGAAGCGTTTATTCTGGTACCTATCTTAAGCTGCTGCCCAGGGTCAGAACGGTAAGACTGATAAATGGTAAAAGTGGTAGCAATATCTATAATTTCAGTATACATTATACCTTAGGAATAAACTCGGATACTATAAATTACTAAAGAAGCAAATGTTACTTCAAATACTGAAATTAGATGAATTATTCTATAATATCACTATGTATGTACTATTGATTGAGATCAAAGCCGGACTGAATGCTTACTGTCGTAGACCTTCAAGAGCATATATTTTGTTAGAATTATACGACACTTTGAACGAACGAACGAATTAAACGTTTTCAACCGACTTCAAGATTTCGAAGGAGGAGGTTATCAATTCATCGGGAATTTGTTTTTTTTGCTATTTTTTTATGTATGTTAACCGATTATTCGAAGACGGCTGGACCGATTTGGAATTTTTTTTTTTTTTTTTTTGAAAGCGTATACTTCACAGTTGGTTTAATTGTAACCAGGTCAGGATCTGATGATTGGATCCTGGAGAAATCGAGGGAACTCTTCACCTATTACAGGCACACCTAAAGTGATTTGAGTTTTTTTTTACAGCAGCTCGAACATTTGCTTTTGAAAAGGTGGATGCTTAGTGAAATCGGTTCTTTTTTGTTTAAAATTATTTAAGGTCTAATCGAATTTTAAACTTTGCCAAAAACACACGGACCAGACATTTGCAACTTGTTATCATTTTATGAGAAAGCTAACTTAAAAGTTGTTTCCTTTTGGTAGAGCGGTTGTGATTCATTGGTTCCACATCATCGTGGCGTTTATTTACGCCAAAATCTTCCTTATTTAACGAAAGTACAGAATACGCGACTCGCGACTCCTCAAAAAAGTATTTGGACTGCAATGGGATCGGCACTAATTTGCACTTAGCGCAGATTGCGTCGCGATTGGACTCGTAAGGGCTTCGTGCCGTGATAGAAATGTAGCCATATTCACGTTTGTTAACTACGATTACGTGATAGCGATTGAGGCAAACACACTTTGGTTGGCTGCACAAGTTATAAAGGGGGCAAAATATACAAAATGGTCTTCATACGACATTATTGTTTATCATTTAAGTTACTTCATTAATTTAACGTGAGTGACGTAACTGAGCAGGACCAGGGGGTATAGTATAGGGATTTGATATGCCAAACTGTGACATGTCAGATAGCCATGCGAGAGCTTTCAGGCGCGTACCCAGGATATCGTTCGGGGGGGGGGGGGGGGGGGGCAATTTCCTTCTCAAAAACTCTCCTCCTGTTGCCCCCCCCCCTGTATCCGCGCCTGAAGATCACTGCTTGTTTATGCGACACTGTCAGTTTTCGCTTGTCGAATTGGGCTCCTAGTTTTAAAAATACGTTTTCTCCTCGTCGACTGCAATGCTTAAATTGAAACTTGTCGATACTTTAGATTATTATATTTGTCGATTCACTCACAGTTACCTAAGAAGGAAATTAGGAATATAAGGATAAATATATTATGACCGTTATATAAATTATGACCGTGGCATCACGATTCACGACTACATATACAGGGTGGAATTTTGTAATGCCACCTGAAGGGGAAGTACTCTTAATACTGTAGATAGAAAATTTTACTCAAAGAAAACATTCCTTTATTTTTTTAAAGAAAGAAAACTGCTTTCAAAGATTTTTAAAAATTAGCTTGTCGCACCCGGTAATCGAACCGACTAAAATCTTAAAAGTTGCACCCTGTACTTTTATTGCATCGATCGTTAGGGTCAATTATACGGATGAAATCTCTCTAACAAACTTCATAAATTAAATGAAAGGAAAACAATGAAATCTTAAATTATTAATTCAATGGATCAAGTTAAAGCACTTTTACTCAAAGATCCATCTGTTTACTTATGTTATTAATTAATAATTATCATTGACGTCATTTATCCATTAAAATGACGTATTACTTTTTAGATAAGACGTTTGCAATTTGCACGTGTTTGTAATGCAGACTCCTTTCTTAGATGCGACATAACTCCGTGTGTGACGTAGTTTAAATATGGAATGTTACATTTGAAAATAGATTTTCATCTGTTATTCACATTTGATTGTCACAAACAAATCATTTCATATTTGTTTCACGGTAAAAATGGCTTATCAAGAACAATTTGATTTAATAGAAGCTTATTTTTTAAATAACAAAGATGTGAATCGTGCTCTGCGGTGGTATGGAGAGAAATATCGAGATCGACAGGCACCAACTCGGTTTGTACTGAAAAGAATCCATTGAATTATCCATTGAATTAATAATTTAAGATTTCATTGTTTTCCTTTTATTTAATTTATGAAGTTTGTTAGAAATATTTCATCCTTATAATTGACCCTAACGATCGATGCAATAAAAGTACAGGGTGCAACTTTTAAGATTTTAGTCGGTTCGATTACCGGGTACGACAAGCGAATTTTTAAAAATCTTTGAATGCAGTTTTCTTTCTTTTAAAAAATACAGGAATGTTTTCTTTGAGTAAAATTTTCTATCTACAGTATTAAGAGTACTTCCCCTTCAGGTGGCATTACAAAATTCCACCCTGTATAAGATAAGATAAGATAAATCTTCGCCTTTATCGCGGTGAACCAGTTGTGAATTGAATAAAGATCTAATAATTAGTTACAAAATAAGAAAGTAATGTAAAAACTAGAGATGGGCCGACGACTACACAATCGGCCGACTAATCGGTTTTCAAATTTCGTAAAAAACGTAAGTACAAAGGCGAACTTATCCCTTTAAGGAATCTCTTCCAGTTAACCTTTGAGTAGATGAGAGAAAAAGTGAAAAGAGGTAGACACATGCATATTTGATAAACTTATACTTAGCATATTTGATAAACTTAAACTTATACATAACATTAAACAATACAATTAAGTTTTGTCTCAATATATCTTAGCTAAAATGATTTCTGTCGGCGTAGTCAAGAGAAATTAATATAAATATAATTCAAATCAATCAACGTGTATTACATAATATACTTATTACGCCTACGCCTGCATCTGTTTAATGTATCGTGATGCCACACGGTCATTTGCACATGCAATACGTGCATATTATCCTAATATTCCTAATAGCATGTTAATTAGAAGTGGCTAAGCGTGCGAGATGTTCAAAACTATCTTAACACGCTCTTGTTTACTTAACAAAGCATACGGCCCGCCTGATACCTTAGCCTATGGATGCCTGAGTTGTCATATGCGCGTTGCCGACCCTTAAGAGGCTGACAACACCCGATGACCTTCAAATTGACTTTACTCAAACTGTGTTTTAGCTATAACTCCTTGTTTTGATAAAGTAAAAAAAAAAATGTTATTATTCGTTATATTTGGAAGAACTTCGTTGATCCCGATACACGATTGGACGAAATCGGCTCGATAGAAAATAATTCCAAAGTTACATCTTAAAACTTGCTTTAAACAGTCCTATGTCTTTAGTTTCTTGACTTATACGTCTGTAACTAAGGACAAAATTCCACTGCACTAAGACTAAAAACTTCGTTGTTTTATATTTCTCAATGAATGCGTAGTTTTTTTTTAATTCATCATTTTGATAAATTTGCAATGAGCTCCCATACTAATCGTAACACAGTGTTTCTCTTTCACTCGCGCTGAAAAAGATAGGGAGGGAATTTAGCTGTTGTCAGCCGCGTAAAGATTTGCCGTGTTGACTGCTAAAGGGACACAAGAGGGTCTCCCGTCGTCAATACACTGGATCCTTATTTGTGCTCGCTGGTGACCTTACTCACCATTATCATTCTAAATATCTAATCCATTTAGCTACTTCTGCTATTGAACACATACTCAAATTAAATTAAATAATACAGTCTGTAACAAAAATACTGGGGATCCGTTTAAGGGCATAATTAGTATCGTATTGCATAAGAAAAAAATAGGAGAAAAAAATTTTTGGACAATTTTTTTCGCGCAAAAATAATTTGTTTCTTATTTTTTTGTACTTAGAATACGATAGCAATTATGCCCTTAAAAGATCACCAGTATTTTTGTTACACTTGTATACCTATCTCTGCATCTTGGTACTTACTTTTATCAGAAACTACTACAAAGTCATCTATCATTTAGAGGACACAGTTCAGATAGGAAAGCATATCAAACGTTTTGTGAAGCAACCAGATTTGGATTTTATTATTATTTTATTTGTATTTAACAATACGTACATTGTATGTCTCTCAAGCTGTTTTGATATGTCTTCTTATAGAACTACGCATTGTTGTGTATCTTTAAGATATAATATTACTGTATTACTGTTTTGAAAAAATAAATCCCGCCGAGTTTCTTGCCGGTCATAATACTTCTCGGGTCAGAGGTGTAGGTTAGAACCGGTGGTATTTTTTTCTTTTCTCTGACGTTCATAAGTGCATTGTAATGTGCCTAAATTGAAGAATAAATATCTTTTATCTTTTTTATCATGATGAGGTGGGAACTTGGTATATTTCTCCTTTTCTGCCCGCTTTAATTATTAATTTGTCCGGTTAAAAACCGAATTATGTAAAACATTTTCAATCTAAATTTTTAGAACCAAAATGCGTATAAATATTCTTTATTTATACGCATCATGGCCCGTCGAAATTTACGCATGATGCCTTTCGATCTATCCAGCGCGCCGATATGCTAATGAAAGTTTTGGAGGGACAGCACACTACATACATAGCTTGTTCGATGGTCAATCTATGTGCCTTTTCCATGTACAGTGCCATTCAAATGTAGATGTTCGGAGGGACAGATCGTGGGGCTCACCCTCGCAGACGGCCGTATTGATTTTTGAGTTCACCCTATAGTTGTGGGGTGTTATTATTAAATATAAATCGCGACGAAATGTTGGCGGTGTAAATGTTTAGGGGGCGAAAAATCGATACCCTTGAAAATACAGGGGGTGCATTTTGTTGTGTTGTGTTCTGACGATTTGAGAATGTAGCGATAGCGACAGAACGTAGCAATGAAAAGTGATAGTCCAGGTAAAGTAAGACTACGTATGCCAGTTTGGCGGCAAAATATGTACACATTAATGAAACTTTGTTTATAACTTTATCTTGACACTAGAAATAAGTCCTATCAAAATTTAGGGGTCCTCTTCGATTATATCTTAAATTCACACATTAAATTATTCAATGCAAAGCACACGTTACCTATTTAGGAAGCAGACCAAACAGTTTTAAGGATGCAGTAGTAAATTAATATTTTAATGAATTAAAATTTTCCATTCAATACATTTCACATGGCTTCGGGGCGTGGAAAAAAAAATAGCCACACTTCCTTCACACTTGTAACTATAAATTTTCCTATTTTAGTCCACACATATTATTTAGTATTAGGTCCCTCTGTAAGCGTAGATTACCCATCTAGCAGTAGAGGCTAGAGGGCAGAGAGGACTTCCCACGTATATTACACGTTTCCATTTACGTGTCTCTATATATGAGAACAAGCCTTACTTCAATAACAAATATTTTTTTGTAGAAAAGGCTCGACCGAGACTAAGAATTGTATGTTATTTTTGTTCCGCACAAATTGCTACTTGTATTATTCTGGCAACGTTACTACACCCCGCAGATCTCAAGGGAGCATTAAAGATTGTGTATGTAACTTTTGCTTTACCTTTCCGTTTACCTATATGCCCCGTAAACATAAGAAATGTTAACACAATGTTGAGTTAGCTTGTGTAAACGAAGAAATGTAAGTTGCGTAATTCTAATAACAAAATAACGTATACTTTTTTCCACCCACTTCAAGATTTCGAAGGAGAGGTTCGTAATTCGTCGGGATCTTTGTTGCTATATTTTTTTAATGTATATGTTCACCGATTATTCGAAGACAGCTGGACCGATTTGGGAAATTCTTTTTTGTTCAAGGCTTCACAGTTGATCACGTTGTCACCAGGTTAGGATTTGATGATGAGATCCTGGAGAAATGGAGGGAACTCTACGAATATTATAGGCACACCTATAGCGATTTGAAGTATTTTTGAAGGAGTAAGGTCGGTTCTTTTTTGTTTAAAATTATTACTATATGTGATTAAATCAAAAGTTTTTTAATCTAAAATGATAAAAAAATCTACTTACCTTTTTTGCTCGAATACAATATTGAATCTGTACAGTCGACGTCAAAGATGTTTACACTTTTGCACCTCATTACAAAGGACTAAGGTGTAGAAGCGTAAACATGTCTTTGAGATCGACTGTACAATGTAAGCGCCTTTCGCCAGATGGTAGGTACCTTCTTCAAAAAAGTGTCACATACATAGCACTTTTACGTTCAGCACGACTCTTCGCATCGTCTTTGGAAACGTTAACTGCTTTTTAATCGCCAAGTCCCAGTGCTTACATGTCATCTGTGATCTTAAGTCATTGGCAATGATGGTGACAACTAAAGCAAGGTGTCGAGTGTCGACTAATGGGCATTAGCGTATCGAGTACTAGGACATTTACCTTGTACCTGTACAGCAAGTATTATTGCATATTGGATTGCAATTTACAGATTCAATCGATCCGTATTATCTAGTCATAATGCAGCGAATCCTCGCTAAACACTGAACAATTACCTGGTTTACTGTTACCAACACCAATTTTCTCTCAAAACTGATCCTTATCATTCAGAAATAAGAGTTGTAATTGTTGAAAATTGAATATGGAAACGGTAAATTAAACTTTGTCGAGACGTCTGCCGATTCATTGAGCAGTTCCGGACCATTGTTTTCGATTGTAAAACTGTTTGTTAACTAAATTTGGACTTTAGTACCTTTTGTTAAGGTTGGTGGGTTTGTTTCGGGGCTGTAAAGGGGTTGGTGTACATTATGTCCTATGTGTTACCATCGACCGATAGTCAATCCAATTACGGCACCGAGTGGTATGAATATTCACTTGTGTTCGTGAATGTCGATCGGTGCTGATTCGATAATGTAAATTGCTATCGGCTGCATATTACAGTGCAAAGTCTTAATAGGGTAACAACCGGGTAGGTTGCCCTAAAAGAGTCTTATATCTAACTTTACAAAGTAGTTGAAGTATAATGTAGCCTATAATCGATGTTTTTTGCGATCAGTTTCGACAATTATAGGACTTCAAAAGATACATTTACGTTCTGTTGACATAATAATAAAAATATAAAAGAATATATTTAGTCCGAAGGTTCCTCTCTCTGCGGCCCTGACCACCGGCAGCCTGGGCCTTGCTCCGTCGCCGGCGACACCCTAGGTTAGGTTATTTAGAATGTTTTTATTGTTTCTGTATGTTTTAGATGTATTTGTATATTTTGTAAGCGCCTGTTTCACAATGTTCAAGTAATGTACTTGCCACTTATCTGACGGATAAAGTCATCGTTGGCGTTTCACAATCTTCAAATAAGCTTAACTGGTAGATAAAGTGCTAAGTTATGCAGGTAGTTTTATCTGGCAGTTAATTTATTTTTTAATTAGCTATCCAATACTTCACTTGGACATTGTGAAACAGGCCCTAAAAATATTTTCAAAACCTAATCTAAGACATAAATGAAATAAAGAGAATATTAAAAAATACCTGACCATTATTTGGTGGTCAGTCGACGCCAGCAAACGACGACCGCCATGCATTGGCGTCAAGTGTACACGCATTCATATGCGTTTCGTGGTAAAGTAGCGAAAGTCCGCTTTCATACTTCGATGCCAATGTTACGATATTGTGGTGTGTTCATGTTCATATGTGTGGTCTCATTCTGTGACCAATTATGCAGCCCGTCGGACGCGACTCTACAAGTAAGCGCACCAATATGTCGTGCTGACAACTTTGCCGTCGGCGGCGAAGTATAAATGCGACCTCTTTGGTATTTGGCAGTGTTGCTATATTAAGTACTCTTTTATTCTTGAACTATAGAAAAAAAATCGGTTATTTCCTTAAAATCAAATGCAATGCCATTTGCAAAGTCAACATTAGTGCTTAGTTAAGTAAAAGCACTCGCACGCATCAACCGCACTACCGCTAGTATTTCCAGTGCTTTGTTTGACTGATGTGTCCTGTACTCGGCACGGGTA
Source organism: Pammene aurita (assembly GCA_947086415.1). Taxonomy (NCBI): domain Eukaryota; kingdom Metazoa; phylum Arthropoda; class Insecta; order Lepidoptera; family Tortricidae; genus Pammene; species Pammene aurita. Next base: position 14,259,974 of record OX352295.1, read on the forward strand.
TAACCACATGGCGGTTATTTTATTTCGTCCTATATTTTCAATAAGTACCTATAGATAGTTTAACTGTAAAAGAAAAATAAGTAGTATACTTATAGGGATTCGAATAAATTAATATTACTAAATCAACTAATTGTTGGGTGCGCAGGTAGAAAATGATGAGAAAACTCAGATATTTAAGTGAAATATGAGAAAGTGCTCTCGTTTTCCATGGTGAGCAGATAGGTAACGGTAAATCTTGGCCTCCCCATAGAAAACGTCGATGTCTGATCGGCCGAAATGTATGAAACAACCAAAAAAATGTTTGTAATTTCGGAGTTGGTCCCATAATAAAAGTTGTTTAGTATGGCCTACCAAATCACCTCGCATAATGGCTAATTATTGAAAAAACATCCTGTATGTATTGATCACTCAAAATCATCGCATAAAAGTAGGTAAGTATAACCAACAAGCTAACGCATGAAAAACAAGGCAAAACTTGTACCAAATTACTTTCCACTCTAGAGGATAAAACGCAACTTTCCACACACATCAAAGGGCCATTTAGCCTTTCCGAGCAGGTGTGGTGAATTTTTTTAAGCGTATTCCACAGATACAAAATGGCGGACGAACGCCAGTAATGAAATAACGTAATAGTTTACTGCTTCGAGCGTCACCCATGACATTGCACCCACCAGATCAATATTATTCCCCCAACATCCACGTTATTAATGGTCAGCTGTCCCGCTCCCACACTGCCTGCGGCTGACACGGGGCCTGGGTTCCAATCCCGACAAAGCCGTCGATGAATTTTCATTTTATTCTATTTGTATGGCTTAGGGAAGATTATGGAGCGACCACATGCTGGGATTGTATGCCGAGAATGTATTGTAAAATATGTGTACTTGATACAATGTATACTTATAGTTATTTCAATAATTAATAATCGAGAAAAAAATGTACAAAAGAGTTATATCATCACAAAATATGTGATAGGTAAGGTACCTTGTAATACCCGAATCAAGACTTAAAAAAAAAGTTTTCTCTCATAACTCCGCAAATGAAAAATATTTTTACCGTATTATTCGGTAAACTTATTACATAAAGAATTACAAACTGTATGTATTTGTCCGAAGTAGACATTTGGTTCTGGCGTTAATCTGCGAAACCTAAATATTCTCAATGGATCGCTCCTCCCAGCGCAATAATGTGATAAAAAACAGAAAATGCAAACAATATTCATACGTATATGTATGTATGTTTTTTTTAAATTATTATTAAAAACACAGTACAGAAATTAAAGGAGATCGTCAATTCTGGGCCACCTGATATAAACCGTATACAGTTTGTACTGCTATGTAAAATAAATACTCATTTTATTACTAAAGTAGACAAAATATTGCAAAAAAATGAAACGGGAATTAGAAATACTAAATAAATAAACATTATGTTGATTTTTCCGCGATTAAAATACAGCAAGACAAGTCGTTAACGTCCTTATGACATTGAAATAAAGTTTAACTTCACCTTGGCCTGAAACGGGATTGTTTTTTGGTTTGACACTGTCCATGTATACCGTTACATAATCTGCGTTTTGATACTGTTCGGTAAGTTAGAACATTGTAATATTAAAATAGTATCTAAGCCTACGCATACGGAAGTTTAAATTAGAAATCGACTGTATTAAAACGCCTAAAGATTGAAAATGCGTATTTTTGCATTTTTGATCGGAGTTTGAATATTAAAAGTGAGTTTCATAATGGCATAATATCATGCTCCTTCGATAACGAAACGCATCTTTTTTTCAATTTTATAATGTCAGATACTAGTGCTATCGCACTTAACAGTGGTAAACCTTATCCCTTCGCAATAGGTGTTAGGAATGTTCAGTTAATAGTATCAACGATGGTTTGACAGCCGTCTTTGTTTACCGAAATACAGGAACTATAAATACGATCAAAATATGACTTTTTATTATTTCATCATAATTCCCGTATTGTTTTCAAGTCCGCTTTTGTACATTATCTTTAAAAAATGGGTACTTTTTTAGGGTTCCGTAGTCAACTAGGAACCCTTATAGTTTCGCCATGTCTGCCCGTCCGTCCGTCCGTCCGCGGATAATCTCAGTGACCGTTAGCACTAGAAAGCTGAAATTTAGTACTAATATGGATATCAATCACGCCGACAAAGTGGTAAAATAAAAAGTGAAAAAAAATGTTTTATTAGGGTACCTCCCCTATACGTAAAGTGGCGAGTGATTTTTTTTTTCATTTCAACCCTAACGTGTGATATATTGTTGGATAGGTATTTAAAAATGAATAGGGGTTTACTAAAATAATTTTTTGATAATGTAAATATTTTCGGAAATAATCGCTCCAGAAGTAAAAAACAATGTGTCCCCCCCCCCTCTAACTTTTGAACCATAAGTTTTAAAAATATGAAAAACATCTCAAAAGTAGAACTTTATAAAAACTTTCTAGGAAAATTATTTTGAACTTGATAGGTTGTATAGTTTTTGAAAAAAAATTACAAAATAATTTCTGAACTAAGTTTCTAATTTAACCGTATAAGCAGGTGTTTATTGTACCTGCAATTTCTACAAAATCACAATGAATGATTTCAAATAAAGTAAAAATGGTGAAAATCGGTTCACGCAATAAAGAATTATTCCATAAAAATCATCTTCCATACTTTAAGCTCGCGAGCAATAGTTTACTTAATTTGGCGATAGATGTCGCTGTACGTGGAACGCTCATTTCATATCCTACATGGCGGTGTTATTTTAACTCCTAAGTGGGGACACTTACTGTGACGGACGGAAAACTACGGAACCCTACACTGAGCGTGGCCCGACACGCTCTTGGCCGGTTTTACATTAATATATAAATCATAGGCAAGCACGCTTTCAAATATTGTCCTTGTCAGAATCAAGTTTTAAATGCATGATTTTTCAGTTTTCCCATTAGATTTCGCAATATTTTTACCACCATCCTGATCTAGAAATTATGACGATTCTTTAAAGGTAAGAACCATTCCTAAACGGTCCTAAATAATCTGGGCCAGATCACTTAACAAAAATTGACGATCTCCTATAAGGCAGTTTCTTGCAAAACTGTTAACACAGTTTGACTGCAAGTGTGTATGTGTATGTGTGAATATATGTCAAACAAACGCGCTTGTTACGTCATATGTTAAAAACCGAAGCGGACCCGTAACAAGCGCAACTTTGCTTGGCAATTAACCGGCGCCCGCAGGGGACATGCGACATGGGCAAAGTTGTCCGGTGCAATCAATTAACTGACAATCGCAAGTCATGGGAGCTGGTGCTGTTTAAATTGATGGATTGAAATAAATATTAAACAAAACAAATTGTGGCTCTGACATGTAGCGGGTAACTCACGTTTTAAGTAGAAAATTATTTGATACGTTTTTCTCTCGTGAATCATTTGTAATAAATACTTTACAATGTACCACAAGTTCTGGTTGTGTGTAAAACCGATGTTGTTTTCGGATGTAGGTATCTAAATTGTTTTTTATACCAATATGTGGTAATCAAAATCAAAAGGGACCTTATTTATCCTATGGCTACATGTCACTGGATATACATAGATAGGCATTTCTTCCCTGGGGTAGTAGTAGTGGGAAAGCAAATGATAATGAAAATCCAGTGAGTGCTGCGAAGTCCAGATGGAACAGTGCAGCTGCCAAGTTTGTTACTCTTTTAGCACCACCCAGGGATCACGTGTAGGGTTGTCCAAGGTGTTTCCTATGGACGCAGAGTAACATTGATCCCCTATGTAGGTACCTAAATTGTTTTTTATATCTATATGTGGTAATCAAAATCAAAAGGGACCTAATGGCGGCATACGCTTACGTTGTAGTCGTACTAGATTCAATATAATTTTCAAGCAATAAAGGCTTAAGCACCGGACGCCATAAGGTCCCTTTAGATTTGAATTATTTTGTCAGGTGCCATATTCTAATTTTAAAATACATTAAAAACACAAAGTAACTCCAACACAACAAATAATCAACCAATATTGAAGTTGTATTGAAGTTGCGTCTGAATAATTTTCAACTAAATTCTGATAGTTCTTATTCAGACGTTTAGGTGTTAGATGTATTGCGTAGTAATGCATTGGATTTGTATTGAAGTAGGATCGTGTCTAGACGTGTTTTAATATTAGAATACGGCCCCCGCTATAAGTAAACAATGATGTATCGCTTGAATTTATAGACATCGACTAAAAAACCATGCATTAAAGGGTTAACAAAATGTAGCGCAAACGCATTAGGATCTCCCCACATCTATCGACGTGGATTCGGCAAAATCCGGTGGAAAAAAGCTTTATATCCACGCAATAAGAAGCTAACAAGGCACGGTTCGGCTCGGTACGGCTCGGCCGACGCCTGCCGACGCGTCGACGTCTTTTTCGCTCATATTGCGTAGACATAAAGCTTTTTTCTATCGGCTATTGCCGATTCCGCGTCGATAGGTGTGGGGAAACCCTTACGCGGAATGTTTAGTAAATTAGCTTCAAGTTTATACTCGGCTCCCGCACTAGCGTTATATGATAAGCATTGGAAAGTTCCATGGGGTGGACGGTAGTATCGATTTTCGGACAGACGGACGGACGTGCGGCGGTGACAGCACGGCGGGGGTGCGATCATAGTGTATTCAATAAAATGTATGTGCTCGGCTATAGCTATTGAGTTGAAATATGTTCGCTATGCTGGGGTACGTAACGTGGTAATTTTGTTTTTTCAGAGTTTGTTTTAGTTTTACTATGATCAAAATCGATCTTTACAATTAAAGCCCCACGGTCAGAGGCACGCTGTATGTTTTGATGATATTTCCCGGAGGTGGTTGGAACTTTAAAATATGTTTTTATCAAAGTTTTAATATTTTAATACAAGCTTTTAAAGCGAACTGTACTTTTCTTGCAAAATGTATCTTCGCTTAACGACATGATCCTAACGTTGGTTACCACCTAGTACGGGCGGGGACCACAAGATCTGCTACGTTAAGTGATACAAAGATAAGGCCCGTTGCACATGTTCATAAAAGTGATGCTGAGTTCCGAAAAATAGTTTTGAAAAGTTGAATTGGCTGAAAGCACAAAAAGTACCACTTCCGGTGTAAAAAATTGATGGTATTGACCTACGTCATTTGATACAAAGATGACACTTGTGGCAACAAATAGCAATTTGTGTTTAGGTCTTCGTTACTTCCATTTTTTTACACCGGAGGTGGTACTTTTTGTGCTTTTTTATTTTTTTTATTCGGAACTCAGCATCACTTTTATGAACATAAGCCATGGGGCGTATCTTTGTATCACGTAGCCTAGCAGATTTTGCGGTCGCCGCCCGTACTAACCGCTATGCATAAAAACTACCCGTAACAGAGATGAGTGGAAATCTTTAAAAGAGGCCTTTGTCTGGAATCGTGGCAGCCTGACAAGCTAATATTAATTAATTTATTAATCATATATGTGGTACTTAAAAATGCTGTAAGTGCTATGCCAGTGAATAAAGGCTATTTATACAGTCGCCATCAAATATATCGGAGCGGCCAAGGGCCTAACTCAAAAATATTAGAACATGCACTTTATCGCCTTGACAATAGATGCGTTGATCAGATATTTGTAACCACCTTGGCCGCTCCGATATATCTGATGGCGACTGTATTTGTATTTGGACAGAGGCACGCTGTATAGTACAGTCGATATACCACAAAATGTAGGACTTATTTCCAAAGAGACAAATTTTTGCTTCTTAAATTATATGTGCAAGGTACCCAAGTAACAAAAGCTTCTATAACTAAGGCCTTTTATCACCAATCAGTGATATAGTAGGCCTATAATGGTAACCATTGTGACTGCTTGTACTATAAAGGTTTTTAATAGAGCATTTTGGTTCTATAAATTAAAGAGCAATTTAGTTCTATAAGTTAGCTCTTAGAACGCTTAAAGGACCATAAAAAAGAATCTTTAAAGTGTTGCACTGTTATAGATTTGCAAAAAGCGATTATAGTACTATTTCATACTATAGACACTTTACTGACACTTTTATGTACCTATTATGCACTAATAATGTGTCGAATTAACTTTTATAGTACTAGTATTGTAGCAGTATCGCAAACACTATTACAGGATAAATCTGCACTATAAAAGGACTTTGCACGACCATTACATAACGTTTTAGCTTTTTAAATGCTCCCTCAACATCGCTATAAGGCTACCCAAATCCATTAAAATATGGCTGCCGTTTACTGAAAGTGATAGCACATTAGCAGCACGACTGGAGCCCATGTGTACTATAGCAGCCACAGGCGGGACAAGTCCTAATTTTATTAATTAAAATTTAATTAAAACAGTAAAATTATGAAGGCGCATTGTCAAATTTGAAATCAGCATAATGATTTTGTCAATACAATTATTTTCGCAAGTGCAAGTACCGGCAGAATTACGGTTCACGAATGTTTTTTAGTATGTACCTTTATATGTCACTTTAAGGAACTAAAGGGACATGGCGAATGACTTACAAATATATTTGTTTAATTTCTTGTGAAATAACCTCACGACGACGACAGCACACAACACGAGGCTTTTGGTGATAAAAAAGATCACTGGAATCGTTTACGGCGCAAATTAGCACTATAAACATGTTTTGGTTACTTTAATAGTTTTTAATTGTGACATAAACATTGCAGACATTTCAATTATAGAGCTGATTTATCACAGTGAGAGCCTTTATGTAATGTTTATAGAATAAATCAGTGATAAAACTAGGGCCTATTTGGGGTTAGGTAAAGGTTTACGACACCGTTATAGTGCTAATCATGAACACTAAGTAGCACGTTCTAAAATGTTCTCAGGACTTTTATAGTGCCAAATTTTGCTACTTGGGTAATTTCTGCAGCCTCAACATACTACAACCAAGAGCTCAAAGAGGACCCAGTGTGTTGACGATTAGGGACCCTCTTGTTCCTTTAGCCGTCAACACAGTGAATCCTCCTTTTTGTAAAGGGTCGGCAACGCGCATGTGACACCTCTGGAGTTGCAGGCGTCCATCGGCTACGGTAGCTGCTTACCATCAGGCGGGCAGTATGCTTGTATGCCACCGTCGTGGTATTTAAAAAAAAACAATTTTCCTGAATATTCCTAAATATGGAATGGAAAAAATACGTGATTAAATTTTATTACATCTTTAGTAGGTACGAATGTATAAAGACGCCCCACATGGAACGTAAAAATAATAAAATCTACCTCTGGCAATTAGTATTACCGGAAATGGTATTTCGAACGTACAAAAAAATAATCAGCTTCCTATCATTTTATTAATTATCAAAAGAATACCGGGAGCTCTGTCGAAAGCTCCTTATAAGGCTAAAATTAAATAATTACCCACGCACTTCCGAGCATCTTGTTAAACAAAAATTCCAAAACACGTAAAAATAATATCTAATAAAACTGAGGCAATTTAAGTCCCCGAGGAGCACGGCAGCGCCGGCCAAGACGCCAAGTTCGTAGCAACTAATTTGCAGGCGGCCGAGATTTCAATTAGCCCGGCCGGCGAGAAATTGAGTGCATGCTCTCATCTTCTATAATGCTATTTATATCCCACGCCCGTGTCAGAAGTGACAGTTTTAACTAAGAGACTTTTACAAACTTTAAAAAAATATTGATAATGGAAAATTGACGTCGTCGTACATGAATACATGATGGTAGAAAGCGTTCACGATTAGACATGGGTCGTTCACGAGTGAGTGATTTGAATGAACTATATCTTTTGATTCAACTCACTTACTCTTCAACTCACTGAAGATGTAACTCACTCAGTAATCATCATCTCAGTGTTTACAGTGTTACTTGCTCGCTCTTTCCCACTCATGATTCGAATGATCCGGCCCAGTCAAACGAGTGAGACGATGTGAACAGATCCACTGAGCGAAATGAACGAAATGAGTGTTATGAGCGAGCGAAAGATATGAATCAATATTTTCAATCAGTGAAGCGTTTTGCGTATCTCTATTCACCATGGGTTAATTAACGGATAATTTCTGTAATAAACACACTATTGTCATACCTAATTTCATCTAAATTGTTTCAGCGCTTTAAGCGTCAAAAGGCAAGAGACAGACTGAGTTACTATCGCGTTCTTATTATTTATATAATATTAAAATAGATACATAGTAGGGAAACTTATTTGCACAGACTACTCATAATTAAGCTTTTACAAGAAGCACGAGGTCACCACACATAAGCTCAATTTTATTCGTAAATTCCTGCGATTCAAACAGCACATCTCAATAGTATTCTACACCATTTTGTAGTATAACAATCCAGGTTCACCCCTATAATTTGATTTTTGTAGATATTTTTAATTCACATGAGTAATGATCAAAAACGTTAACTCAACTGAAATAAGCGGTCGCGCTCTCATACTAAATTAGTGCGGGAGCGCCTATGTGTGGTTACCTCCATTGATTTATTATGTATTCTACTAGATGTGTGATATACGATTAGAACAAATTTTATGCGCTATGTTTGGCGGTTGACAGCTATGACAGAATCAAAGAGTAGTATAAACTTTTGGGACAAAGAATTTCTTAGGGATGTGTCATCTGTCACTTATGATCTATCTAGTGCATGACGTTATCATTTTAAACTGGAGTATACTCTTCGGTCACAAAGTGAGGCCGAAAGAGAGGGTTATCTAGGGGACTATGTCTCGTTTTGACTAAGGAGGTAATGACGTCATCAGACAATCAAAATGTCAATATGTGTCAAATGTGACACTTTTGTGACGAGTGCGAGTGAGATTACTATTATGCTCTCTATCGGACCGCTTTTATAACTTTTTACTAGTTACCTATAAACGTTTTGCTCGGTAATAAGGTTCAACTGTGGTTAGGGAATTAGAGTAAGAGTTATGTCCGGTTTCTCTCTTGGACTAGATTAGATTTAGATTAGATTTATTTATTTCTTAAAGAAAAAGACATAGTATTTTACACTTGAAAACAAAATGCTTTCACTAAAAAGATCGTCATCTAAGAATTATTTAGAATACAAATCTATAAAACAATGTCACGATACAAATAAAAATACAATGAAATGAAAAAAAAAATAAAAAATATAAATGTCATTTTTGTATACACAACTAGGATAAACCGTGATCTAGTGGTTGAGGTTATCTGTGCTTATTTGTTATTCAAAGTAAAGCATCGGAGGCTTTGATCGCTTTCTCATTCGTATGCTACTATGCACCTATATCAGTATATGTGACCGTCTATATAATAATTTTTAAGAAAAAAAAACCGACTTCAATGGGGGTAGCCGGTGAAGGATTATTGTAGATAGATGGTGCACTTAGATTCCATACAATGAAATAACTTGCTTAAAAAACGCAGCGGAGAGGACCAATCGCCAAACGTGAACTATGCGTCGTTGAAGAGTTCCGTTCTGATTATCATCAACAGTTCCACTTCATCAAATGTCACTCTTTTGAATGAAAATGCTTGATTTGTTGATAAAAATACAAAAGTCACTTTATGTATGCCTTTAAGATTTGAGGAATTCCCTCGATTCCTCGTGGAACTCATCATCAGAACTTGAGCTTGACGAAAATTGGTCCTGACAATCTAACTTGCTTAACAAACATAGCGAAGAGGAAGAATCGCCAAACATGAACTATGCGTCGTTGAAGAGTTCCGTTCTGTTCATCATCAGCAGTTCCACTTCATCAAATGTCACTCTTTTGAATGAAAATGCTTGATTTGTTGATAAAAATACAAAAGTCACTATGTGTAAGCCCTTAAGATTTGAGGAGTTCCCTCGATTCTTCATGGATCCCATCATCAGAACTTGAGCTGGACGAACATTTGTTCTGACAATTAAACTTGCTAAACAAACACAGCGAAGAGGACGAATCGCCAAACGTGAACTATGCGTCGTTGAAGAGTTCCGTTCTGATCATCATCAGCAGTTCTACTTCATCCAATGTCACTGTTTTGAATGAAAATGATGGTTTTGTTGATAAAAATATAAAAATCACTATATGTATGCCTTTAAGATTTGAGGAGTTCCCTCGATTCCTCATGGATCCCATCATCAGAACTGCGTTTTGACAAAAACGGGACCAATCTGTATATATATACTTACAATCAAAAAAAGAATTTTCAAAATCGGTTCAGACATGACGGAGTTATGGAGTAACAAACATAAAAAAAAAAAAAAAAAAAAAAACATACACGCCGAATTGAGAACCTCCTCTTTTCAAATCTTGAAGTCGGTTAAAAATGTACCGTTTGGCGGGCGGCGCTTACGCTTTTATTGCTCGAACACAATATTGATTCTGTACAACGTACGACGTAAGTGCCCTCAGACCAATGGTACCTTTTGATGTATACTGTCACTGTTACATATATTTAACAGTTTCCGTACCGAAGATCGGTTCCTTTTAATGTTTGTAGCGGAAATACGCTACATACATGAGCTCGCCAAGCGCGTTCCCGATGCGGAAAGTGTTAAGAAAAAGTGAAAAAACTGTTTAAATTTCCAGTAATTAGCGCTACTCGTTGTATAAGCGATCTTCAGAGAACGCCGGGAATCCTGAAGCTATAGGTATCGCCAGGAAAGATGAGGTGAATGATTACGCACACAGCTACATTAGGTACTGATTGCAAAAAAGTGAATGAATGAGTGAAGTGAATGTAATTAAAAGCACGATATATATTTTAGAAAATAAGACAGAACCTTTATTTATCATTCAAACTAGCGACCCGCCCCGGCCTCGCACGGGATATAAAATGGTTATTGTGGGTTATCCCTAAGATATAGACATATACCATCCCAGACTTTTTTGTAGACCTTTTTAAGATGTACAATACTGTAGTACATTATTTTGATCTATCTCTTAGGACTCAGCCAGCGTTTGCAATGTAAGCGCAAAAAATGGGTTTATTTACGACATCAGATTAGAAACCTCTAAAATCAGTGTTTCTCTACTATATTATACATATAAACCTTCCTCTTGAATCACTCTATCTATTCAAAATCGCATCAAAATCCGTTGCTTAGTTTTAAAGACCTAAGCATACATAGGGACAAACAGCGGAAAGCGACTTTGTTTTATACTATGTAGTGATACCTATTTATTTAAATAAAACTAATTGAATCATAAAAACGTGCGAATATGATTGCGAAAATAAAATTTTATAATACAAGAGATGTGTTTTATATAAATGAGATATATTATCCTAAAAAAACTAAAAGTATAACCTAAAACGAAATTTGTTAACTTAGTATCAATCTTGCAGTTCATTGTTGAACTTGCTATCGGTACGAAAATATAACACTAATTTCAAAATCCCGTTGTCATTACACGACATGTTGTTGTGTGCGTGACCTCAACTAACGTGGCGATTTCACTCTATAGTAAGACACTAATTATTGGAAGTGACAGTAAACTTAGTACGTCTCCATGGCAACCATTAATGTCTGACTCTCTATTACGCCCCATGGGACAATCGCGCGTTCCCCGTCTAGCATTGCGTGTTCCCCTCCTGCACCCCTTCTTTTTGGCAGCTTAGGTTTCAAAGAAATAACGCGCTAAGCGGAGTATAGAGATATCTTGTATATGACCATAAATATCGAGGGCAATGTACGCGAGCCTGCACCGAACTTGTGAAATATTCCGACGAGATAAGATGAGACGCGAACGCGACGCGACTGAGGAGACTAGAACCGATGGAGTTTGCAGGTACAGTCGGCAACGAAAGTCGGTCAGCATCGAAGACTCGTTTGAGGCGCTGTTCAGTAACTTATGTATATAATAGTTATGTGTCTTGTTACTTTTGTAGTCTTATTTCGTCACTGACTGTACTTAGAATAGTACCGCTCTTGCCCCTAATTAATTTACAAAATCTGGTCCCATCCGGAAGAAAGCAGCATGCACGTAGCTTCCGGACTGGACCAGACATTATGAGTTAGACTCGGACTAGAAGTAAATTTTTTGCGCGAAATGCGGTCATATCATGACGTCACGTCGTCGGAATTGCCATATCTGCTGGAGCCATAGACTTAAGGATATTAGGTATAGACGGGGCAAGGTACTAATAAAACCAGGACCGAACGGGATGGTATAATAAAACTGATGGTTCAATAGGTATAACAGAGAAGGCGCTATTATTGCTGGTCCTCGTCATAGTCTCACATTGTGGTCATTGCTAACTACTAAAAGTACTAAAACGCCCTAAGTACAATATAAACACTTGTTTCCCTCCACCGCGTTTTGGAGGGCAACAACGAAACCGACTAAATTATGTAGGCTAGTTACGGTATACTATAAGCCATCTTGAAACGTGTTTTCAGATTAGTCGCGTTCGACTCGCGTTGCGTGTATTCTGTTTTGTCGTATGTATACAGCTCTAGAGTCATGCTTGCTTTGAACTGGAACAGACCTTTAATGGCAGCAGTCGCGGGATAGAGTGATATAAAATTACAGTTTAGCGGCGCAACTTATTCTGGTTTTTGGTTCCGTTTTACATCATAGTCCTGCAAGATTGTTTTCTTGACAGCTGTTGTCTAGCGAAGGTAACGTTATTACCAGTATAAACAGACCTGCACAAGGATACGCACGAATCACGTATTAATAAAGTTATTAATAAAGTATTCATCAACGGGGTAAAGAAGATGTAAACTCCACTGGTTCTAATCTCCTTGGACGCGACACGTCGGCTGGAAAATACGATCTCCTGTGATGGCCGGAGATTCCCACCCGATGAATCAAAGCTTTGAGCCTGGAATTTCAGCTCAAGTTGACTGAATACTGATGCAATGTCTGACCATTCAATTCAACATATTTATTTGTTACAGATTTTATTTAGTTTCACCTGTCCTGGTGCCGTGTTCTTATTTTAAAATACATAAACAATACATTAAAAACACAATCTATCTCAAACATAACTCCAAAACACAACAAACAATCAAGCAATATTGTAGTTGTATTGGAATCATTTTCAAGCAAATTCTGATATTTCTGATTCAGACGTTTAGGTGGCAGCTGTATTGCGTAGTTAAATGCATTGGAGTAGTATTGAAGTTGAATCGTATCTAAACGTGTTTTAAAATTAGAATACGGCCCGTTGTAAATCTTGCAATTGCTACTATTGCTAATAAATTATTGATGTTCATTGCATAGAAAAGTCGGTTTGGTGTAGTGTGACTAAGGTTTTTAGCAGCATCGGCGAAATTTTTTTAGCGGTTGCTGCAAAGAATGCTAAAGAATGTGAAAAAGTTAGTCACAGCTACAAAATGTTCTTAGCAGGGTCACATAAGGCACTGGTCCCACCGGCGGCGAGTAAGCGAGTAAAGTTAAGCGAGTAGCGTTACATCGCTGGCTTTGAAAGGTCGATCGATCACTCTATACCTCGACAAAGCGCAATGTAATGCTACTCGCTTAACTTTACTCGCTTACTCGCTCTTAGTGGGACCTGTGCCTAAATCTGATTTGCTACTAATGTTAATATACTATTGTTATTCATGGCAAAGGAAATTCGGTAGTGTGAATAAGATTTTTAACAACATTGGCGAAAAATAATATGCAACAAAAATACAGTTAGCAATAGTTACAAAGTTATTGTCTACTACAGGTAATAATTATTAACAGTCGTAGCTAACAGCAATGGCTAATTAAATTTTGTTGATACCGATAAAGAAATTGGGTAATCAATTAGTAGCGGTAGCAAATTATTCGAAATTTTTTTAGCTAAATGTCGTTAGCAAGGGTGGCTAACAGGTTGTAGTTGCTACAGAAAAGGCTTTGTTACTGTTGCTAAGAATTTGGTTGCACCAGCAAAGGAAATTTTAGCAAAGCGAGCTTAGCTACCAGAGCTAAATCATTTCCTTCCGTGAAGTTTAATTTGACCTAGTTCCGATTGAGCTGAAACTTAGCCGACCTGTGTAACTTGGATAACAATTTTTTTTATACCACGACTGATGGTAAGCACTCCCGTAGCCTATGGAAGCCTGCAAGTCCATAGGTGTCACATGCGCGTTGCCGACCCTTTACAAACGGAGGATTCACTGTGTTGACGGCTAAAGGAACAAGAGGGTCCCTCATCGTCAACACACTGGGTCCTCTTTGAGCTCTTTAACAACCGTACTCACCAGCACTATGAGTAGGGTCTAGTGCTATTTGGCTGTGGTTTTCTGTAAGGTGGAGGTACTTCCCTAGTCGGGCTCTGCTCCAGATTTGAGTGAGATGACATTCGCTGTACTGTGCCCTACCACACAGCGAGATTACATTCGCAGTACCCATACCTCTCTTTTGGACGTAGTGTAAGGACATACTCGGGTCCAAACAGTTGGACCCTTAATTAGAATAGCAATCCACCGTAAACGTAAATATATCAAAAACTAACAAATTTTATTAATGTCTGACAACCCTACACATTTTTATTATAATTTTGCTTTCAAGTTTTTAAATGGAAGATCATTTTTCATCTTACGCTAAAATGTAGTAAAATTAACAGCCTAGAGCTAAAAGTTGGCAGGCTCTCATTCCGCTGATCTTGAGTAAAAATACCTAATTAATATTGCCTTCATTAGCAAGCCTCCGCACAAGTTTCCTGAGGCAGGGATCGATAGACAAGACTTCGGGAGAGTAGTTGCAAACCGCGGTACCGCGGTGTGATGCGATACCGTACTGTTACTTACTTATAAGCCATTTAGGGTTATGATTTTAGAAGTTTATGTATGTTTGCTTGTTTTTGCGTATGTTCCTCCGTAGCGCCTAAACTGTTCATTTTGACGGATAAGGTTCGAATAATTATTAGGAGCCTGGTAAAATATGCTACATTTTAACCGATTATAACATCAGTTTCCGTAGTCGGGTTACGGTTTTTTAACTTTTTTATTTAGAACTCGGGTCCAACTTTTAATACGGAGGTTTGGGGTTCAAACCCCGGTGCCTTTTAATGAGTGTTTTTTAATTTATGCACGATATGTAATTTTATACCTGGAGCATTCCAGGGAAAAGTCCACCGTAGTCCCGCACGATCGCGAGATTTCTGAAAATTGGTAGGTTTTAGAGTCCCTTTCTCTGCGACAAAAGAGTCCATTTTTGGTCACAATTTAATGGCCTAGCCTAGTTGGTAGTGACCCTGCCTATGAAGCAGGAGGTCCCGGATTCGAATCCTGGTCAGGGCATTTATTTGTGTGTTTATAACAGATATGTTTTCTACGTATTTAGGTATTTATTTATAACTATCTATTCGTCGTCTAGTACCCACAACACAAACCTTAATTGAGTTTACTGTGCTTGGGACTAGGTCGATTTGTGTAAGATTGTCATATAATATTTATTATTTAATTATAATCATCCAATTAAAATAGCAGAGATAAACACGCGTTCGTACGGAACAGCTCGTGAGATGTCCCATTTAGCCAACAGTAACTTTTGGGTAATAGAAAAATCTTGAGGAAACCTGATCGAATCCCAATAAGGCCTCTCTCCTCTAGGTTGGAAAGTCAGATAGCATTCGCTTTCGTAAAAGCTAATTATTCTTCTTTTCGTGTCGAGGTTCCCTTCAGTTTCATACTTGAGGTGCCCAGTAGGCGGCTAATGCTAATGCTAAAAATAAAAATATTTGGGATTAGATTGCGAAGCTGACCCCAAGCCCCATTGAACAGTGGCTAACGGGAATATGATGTCCTCAACTACAGCGCTAATATCTACCTACGTGATATAGAAAAAATCGCCTCTCTGTTTCATAACTTTTTAATGTTAGCACAGAAAAGGTTTTAATCTAATATATCTTTCTCCTAGCACCTCTAAAACCTAACATCCAAAATACCCGTAAAATTTTAATATATAGCCCTATAAATATTCATCCTCCCGGACTCGACGTCGCAATTAGAAAGATGGACTTCCGAGTATTATGCAAATTTCTCGCTCAAATAACATTATGGGGACCGTCTGTTATTTTTAAATGTAAGACAAATCCTTGACAAGTTGGATTGCGCTGTCGTCGCAGTAAATCTTTGATATTCAATTACATTTTGTATTCGGGTTTTTTGCTTAGGGCAGTCGGGAGTTAGATCTGTTGATAAACAGACGACTTGACTTGACCCGGCCACTGATAGCTTATTCGGAAGGTGGATTATAATTTTAATATGTTGAACTGGTTTTGTCATCGTTTAACATCGCGCGTCATTGTTATATTATAAAATAAAAAGTACGAGTGCGATGCCAAATGTCACGAGGCGCTGCTTATAGGTATTAACCTTAGTTATAGTCTGTCCGGGAAGAGAAGTGTCGTAGAATGTATGAGTAAACTTCTACATTCTTCATTGCCAATTTGCAAGAAGTCCGGTGAAAAATTTTTGTATAGGGCGCTGTTCCAGATTCCATAAAAAAGAAACAGTAGATGAATCGTCCTTAACTTAACTAGTATGCCGTCAAAGAGATTTTCTTAGGCACAAACCTTCCCTAAAACGTTAATAAACAGCATTTTTAGTGTAATTCAGAAACCGGTGGATTTCAATTTCGGAGCAATTCGAGACAAAACATTGTCACATTTTCGCGAAAATAAACAAAAACTACTTCGCGCCATAAAAAAATTAGCTTTTCTAAAGACCAATGTTGGAGATGTAACTTTGACAGTTGCTTTCCCCATTACTAGAATATCATATCATAGCCTGGCGTTTCTGTTGGGGGAAAGTAGTACCAAGTGACCAGTATAATGTTATCCGTTCGGCTTCGGCGCCTACTGATTCTTGTCCAAATATAGACCCCATAAACCCTTCCATCTATAACTGAGACAGCTTCAGCAGTTTTTACGTACTTTGCATGGTATTCCTTTTCTCCAACTGGAAAGTTTGGCTGAGAGTAACAACTCTGACCTCCACTGATAAATATCTGCTAGATGCCCGGATCTAGCGACAATGATATAATAGCAACTTAATTAGTGGGGCTTCATTGGAATCATTGGTCTCGTTACTGTGACATTAATTTCAAATGAGTCTGTATTATTGAAGACAATTTTATTTAAATACTAGCTGTGCCCGCGGCTCCGCCCGCGTGGAATTCGGTCTTTGTCAGTAAGCGGCTAATTCACCCCTAATTTCTCTCCCTCCCCCTGGAGGCAGAACTTGAAGGTCTTGAAGTAAAGTTGACAGATGGATACGCTAGAGGACAGTAGTCCAGATAAAATATTTTACAATTACCACTAAATAAAACTACACTCCAAAATGAATAGTTTTTTTTTCGTCCTTATTAAAATTTTTGACATGATTTAAACGACATAGAATAGTAAATAGGTGTACAGGGTGACTGGTAATTCGTCGTATTCCTTCAAGGGCGTTATTCTACAGCTTATTTGGAGTGATTTAAGTCCAGTCAAGCAGGGGTCAAAACTCATTGGTTTGCTGGAGACAAAGTATGCCTTCGGCGAGTTTAAAACGACACAAACAAGTAAAGTCAAGTACGCTAAGTCCTGTACCTGCTCTGGTATTATTATTATTAATTGTAAAAAATGAGCATAAAATGTCATAAATTGTACCTTTTTAGAAAGCTTATGAACTGAGGAAATAAATTCTGTAATTTGTACGCGAAGTGTAATTACTTTTTTTTTAGTTATGCCTTAAAATGTAACAAGATTTGAAAAAAAAAATACAAAAACTTCTGACTTCAGATGCTTTTATTTGCAAAATTTTGATATGTTTTGTACTTTTTTTATTATTTTACGTAATCAGTGATTCATTGGCTATTCGGAAAATCTTTTTATTTTATTTGAAAAATACGTAGTTTAAAAAAAAATACTAGTTTTAGGTCAAAAAGCGGGTATTTATTAAAAAAATCTAAAATCTTGAATAACTTGAAAACCAATGAGTTTTGACCCCTGCTTGACTGGACTTAAATCACTCCAACTAAGCTGTAGAATAACCCCCTTGAAGGAATACGACGAATTACCAGTCACCCTGTATACTCGTATCGGACGATACAGTACCACTTTTGTATTTATACGTCCTTGACTGTACCTATTCTATTCATATCATGTCCATGTCAAATATCATCCAAATCCATCCTCCAGTCAAATCAGTCTAAGAATGAAAAGGTAAGAACAGGAGCGGTGGCAGCC
This sequence comes from Pammene aurita, assembly GCA_947086415.1. Lineage (NCBI taxonomy): Eukaryota > Metazoa > Arthropoda > Insecta > Lepidoptera > Tortricidae > Pammene > Pammene aurita. The sequence goes on from OX352295.1 coordinate 14,278,095, forward strand.
TAAAATTGGGGGTGGGGGGTAGGGGGGTAGGGGGGGGGGGGTCACTAATGCAGAAATGATTGTTTGAGGGGGTCAGTAATTACTTTTTTAATTTGACGTGTGGACGATTTGGGGGGGGGGGGGGGGGGGGGCTGGTGTCATGTCCCATGTCCCATGTAACTCGCCCACACCATCGGACCTCGCCCGGGTAAGAAATATTCACATAAAAATCCATACATCATATCATAACCTAAAAACTTATTAACTACGAATTTACTAACAACGAATTTAGGTATAATTTATAGAGGACTTAGAAGTAAGATTAGCGAGAAGGAGAATAGATATCAAAATCGTGAGTCTGAGTATTTACATGCACTGTGCAATGTGTGGCAATTAATTTATTGTCATTTAATTTTGTTGTACTATTAAATGTTGACTTAATAGTACAAATGAATTATTATTAATTTTTTGTTGATATCCGTACACCCACTTCTAAACTTAGAGTTAATTTGGCAAAGTCCTTCCTAAGTGGCTTATTCATGTCATAACGTATTAATTTCAGCGCCATCTGTTAGTTAAGCAGGGTACTCGTTAGTCTTAGGACATATTTGGAAAAAAGTTTGCACCTAAGTAGCGCCATAAGATTTTGGTGCAAAATTAACTCAATCGAGTGTAGTGGCTACCCCCCTTTTAGAGGTTGATTTTTTATAGCCTACCTATACCTGGCCAGGTATTTTCTTGACAATTGGAATTAGTAATCCTTAAGAGGTGACTTCTGGGATAACAATGCAAAAAAAAACCGGCCAAGAGCATGTCGGGCCATGTTCAGTGTAGGGTTCCGTATTTGCTGCCCTGTTAAAAAACATCCGTTCAAAAGGCCGTTTATTAAGGGCCGTTTATTTGGCGGCGCTTCCGTCATTTTACCATCCGGCACTTACGTCCTTTCATTATGCGTTTTTGACTGACAACTCAAAAACAGCTAAACCGATTTTATTCAATATAGTTTTTATTGAAAGTACCTTTCAGGCTTCACTTCCATTATTTTTTATTTTATTTTTTGTACCTACGGTTCGAAAGTAAGATTGGGGGGGCGCCCTTTTTTGAAGATGAAACTATCCTTTGTCCTTTCTCAAGACCCATACTATCTCTATACCAAATTTCATCTAAATCAATTCAGCGGTAAAAAAATCCTATTACCAACTTCCAACCCCCTTTTCACCCCCACAAGGGTTTGAAAACTATCCTATAACGTTTCTCGGGACTCAAATTATCTCCATACTTATTTCTATCTAAATCGTTTCAGCGGTTAAAAATTCTCCATACAAACTTTCAACACCCTTTTCACTCCTACCAGGGTTGATTTTCGGAATTAAAACTACCCATTATCCTTTCCCGGGACTCAAACTATCTCTATACAAAATTTCATCAACATCCGTTGAGCCGTTTTCATGTGATGCGCGGTCAAATAAACAGACAAACAGATAAACAGACAAACAGATAAACAGATAAACAGACAAACAGATAAACAGACAAAAATTCTAAGAATTGTTGGAACGTGTTCTGTTATCGATTCTAAGTATCCCCAGCCAACTTTTTTTCGATTATCTTCCATGTACAGACTTTCGACCCTCTTCAGCTTTATTATATGTATAGATAGATGTGCAAGTAGTACGGTAGACCGATGTGAATTGGATCGCAGGCGTAAATGGATCAAGTTCAGCATTTTTGTCATACCATAGTGGCTGCCACCGAGGTGTGCGGGAAGAGCAAGCCCAACGCGGGACGCTGATTATGGATTAAGAGTTGGCCACGTCAGATATGACACAATAATGACAGCAACAAAACCCGTCTGGTTATATTGCTATACTATCCTTATTGCTAGATCCGGGCATCTGGCAGCTATTAAGGGATGGAGCTCAGAGTGAAAAAACGAGCAAAATTTTTGATTTGGAAAATAGTAATACCAAAATAGGTAAAAACTGTCGAATTTGTCTCAGTTGTAAAGGACAGGTCCTATATTTTTACTTTAGAACAAAAAACAGTGCGTATTATTACGGAAACATAAACAGTCGGCGACAAACTATGAATTACATTATACGTCGTTTGGCACTACTCTCCCCCAACAGAAACTTTTGGCTATGATATAATCTGATTATTTATATAATTTCTCATAATATTGCATCAAACCCAGAACTCTAGGATTGGTTTTCTAAAAGTGGTATACATTCTTTGACCTCCACCACTTTACAGCTGCCAGACGTCGAGATCTAGAAATAAGCATAGAATAGCGAACTGACTAAAGGGGTTTCGTTGCTCTCATTATTGTCTCATATCTGACGTGGCATATCTCTCCGTCTATTAGCTCTCTGTGGAGAAATCTAATGAATTCGACAAAAATGCATAACTTCATCCGTTTCACCCTGCGATCCGATTTACCTAGGTTTACCATAGACGGGTAAAGTAAAATTTCAAGTAGTGTATTTAAAGCGCTAAATCCAGTCCATTATAAATTATAAGTGAAGTGCACTTCATTACTCGCTGCGCAAACTTGGAATTTGTATTCAAATGATAATATCCTGCATTCAGGAACTGGCAAACATATTCCCTTTAAGGTTGTACAAAATCGCAGTAGCGGGCGTTGCAGTAGTATAGATTTAGTAAACGACGGTGGCAAACAAGCATACGGCCCACCTGATGGCAAGCAGTTACCATAGCCTATGGACGAATGCAATCCCAGAGTATTCACATGCGCGTTGCCTACCCTTTAAGAACCTATATATATACACTCTTTTTTAAAGAACCTCGTACTGTAGCCCGCTGGGAAAACCACGCCCGGAAGTTCATTCCACAACCGCAGCGTTCGTGTGAGGAAATTCCTCTTAAACCGTACTGTGCATGACCTCATAGGCTCCAGGGTGTAAGGATGAACACCCTGCCGACGGCGAACGGTGCGGTGATAAAAAGCTGCCGTAGGCATTATGTCAAACAGTTCTTCAGAGCAACACTCTCTGAATTACTATAAAATATAACGGTTACACTCACGTCACTTAAGTCACTTCGCGCGACTTGTTTCGGAGAGCTTAGGTCTCCATCTTCAAGCACTAAGAGTCCTATTTTGAACCGGACCGTAGCACGCTGCTGCACGACGCGTTGCCGACTGCATGCGTTGTGACGTGAGTGTAACCGTTATATTTTATAGTGATAGTATGTCTCACGAAAGTTTAAATTTAATACTCTCTGAATTATTATGTGTACCTAATGTTTAGCTTAAAACTATAAGAAACTATTAATCATACTAATAAGTAACTGCAAGTAGCATTTTTTGTGTAAAATTTTAAAATAAACTTAAGTAATTTTTGCATGCCACTAGGTGGCTGAATGTATATGAAACTAACTGACATAATAATTGTAATATTCCTTTTTTTTTCTAGAAAATTAATATACAAGGTGTAACAAAAATGCTGATGATCCGTTTAAGGCCATAATTGTCATCGTATTATAATTATGAAAACCAATATTTTTTTCGCGTCAATTTTTTTTTCTGGCGTAACAAATATTCTCCACTATTTTTGTTGCACCCTGTATTTCTATTTCTTATATTTATAATATCCCGTATCCCTACTGCCTCCCAACGTATACTACGTCCAGAGTTGACACTTCAAACGACAGGTCATGAATTTTGGAGTACAGCTCTACGGTGGCTACGCCGTAGCTCGTAGCCCGTAGCGCTACGAGCTACGCTGATTTGATTCCCAAGTCTTCCGGACATTTTTCATTAGGATCTTTCAAGCTGCTTTGCTGCGCATATTTCAAAGGAGATTTATTTTCAGTTGGTTTCCGGAAAAAAGGAATGAGGGGGTACTCGTTAGATTTGGATTTCTCTGTTTTGTTATAAATTATGTACTTAACCAAAACTTTTTATAAAGTAAAAAAAAAGTATTATTTTAATTAAATTTTGACATTTGATATGAAAGCGCTGGTAGCTTGGTAGTAAGACGTCAGACTTTTAATCCAGAGGTCTCGGGTTCAAACCCCAGCTCATTACACTGAATTTTTCGGAACTTATGTACGAAATATGATTTGATATACACCGTGGGCACGAATAACCCGACAAATCTTAACCACGAATTACTGAGACCGAAATAAGGAAAAAATATTGTGACTTTAATTGACATTCACCAAAAAAAAAATATATTTTTCTGTTTTTTGAATGTTTATTGCATATGAAAAGTAAATGGTATTAATAAAATTATCGCCTGACACAAATTGGTACATTTTTTTGGAAAAAAATAGTTTCTGCAAAGTTTTCCTTGTCACTTTGATATCTGTCAATAAGGACGTGTAAACTATGCCCAATAGTGGCAACAACGCCATCAAATTCGTTTTGTGCTGAGTTATAATAAAAAGTGTATATTTTTAAATTGGTATTATCTCTGAAAAGTTTCATAAGAAAAGTTTATAGGACATTTTAGTATCTAAATATGATCAGGAATACACTGTTAAAATATTTCTAGTTATAAGGGCCCACGGTGTATAGTCGCTTCTCGGTGAAGGAAAATATTGTGAGGAAACCGGACCTAATCGCAACAAGGCCTAATAGTTCCCCTCTGGGTTGGAAGGTCAGATGGCAGCCACTTTCGTAAAAACTAGTGCCTACGCCAATTCCTGGGATTAGGTTGCCGACATTTGTCTTGTGTGAGTGATTGGAGAATAAATTTCTGACAGCTATTTTATTTATTTTGTATTGTTCAATAAATTATTTAACGGCCCGGCCTCCTAGCTCAGTCGGTAGTGACCCTGCCTACGAAGCAGGAGGTCCCGGGCTCGAATCCTGGTAAGGGCATTTATTTGTGTGTTTATCACAGTTATTTGTAACTAAGTTATGGATGTTTTTTTATGTATTTAAGTATTTATCTATATCTATCTATTTTATATATCGCCGTCTAGTACCCACAAGAGAGCTTACTGTGAGACTAGGTCGGTTTGTGTAAGATTGTCCTATAATATTTATTTATTTGTTATTATTTATTATTAAATAGTCTTATTTTATCATTGCGGTCGGAATAATCCTGCTTACGCGTTGGCGTCAAGTATTTAATGTCTTAAAGGCTGTTATAAAATGACAAAAATAAAGTAAAAAAATACTAATAAATATAAACTTCTACAATAGAGTATTCGAGTCATCTTATTCCTCCTAGCTTTAGTGCCGGATTGGGGTCCGCTTGACAACCTAATCCCATTCATCGGCAACAACAAAACAATAACACAACAACACAGACACAACACAACAACAATAGAGTATTCGAGTAAGATATTTAATTACGTTACAAAACACACGTAACTCGGTGCTGTTTCGTATCAGCGGTGCCAAGTGAATACGTGAATATATGAAATACGACTCGAAAAGGAACCATTTTAAATTCCGACACTCACTTGCATATGAATTAAAAAACAGAAAATGCACAGCACTTTGAAAAACGTATATTTTACACTTAAAAATGTACAGTTGGCTCATATAATATTTTAATAAAAAATGCATAGACCTGGGCGGCGATTTTTGAAATTCGAGCGCTCGAATATGGCATTTAAAACTCTGAATAAAACGAAGAAATTATGTTTTAAAGATAACTGCGATAGTAATTTAAAATCATAATTATTTATACTATTAATTTCGTGCGTCAATAATGGCGACAAACTTTTGTGTGCGATTATAATCGAGGTTAAATTCTTTGAATTCGAGCGCTCGATTGTCAAAAATCTGCCCCCTGGTGCCGTATTCGATTTTTATATTACAATTTATAATCTAACTCTAACACACAATAAATAATCAACAATATTGAAGTTCTATTGGAGTTGCATCGGAATAATTTTCAAGCAAATTCTGATATATCCGATTCAGACGTTTAAGCGCTAGCCTGTATATTGTGTAGTTAATGCATTGGAGTTGTATTGAAGTTGGATCGTGTCCAAACGTGTTTTAAAGTTAGAATACGGCCAGGAATTATAGATTTATAAGCGTACCGTCCAGCAATGTCTAAAATTATATTGTATAGTTCTGTCGACTGTACCACCGGAGTGACGCAAATATTAAATTATGTTGTTTCAGCGGTACATTCATCTGGCGAACGGGCTGTACGTCAGGGCCTTGCGGGCTTAAATAAAAGGAATTCATTTCGGTACGTTTCGGAACTTCAACGGCTTTATTTCATACAAATTAAATTGTTTCAATGGATAATAAAGAGGATCTTAAATCGAATGTTAATCTACTTCATAACGCTGCCATGTTTATCGAAACAATTCATTTTTTATCCATTTCCATATTATACTTCCCTATTATATGTTTAGAACCGATAAGTTAATGGCCTATATTAAGAAAGTGTATCTGTGGTGCATCATAAAATTCCGATACTTTAATTACTTACATTCAATTTTCGAACAGCTTTTCGTAGACCGACTACCAGAAGATGTTCGAAATTGGAATGTAATTAAAGTATTGAAATGTAGTTGGTCATGATTTGAAATACTCGTAGATGGCCATGGCGGTGCAATGGCGGTCATTCTAATGAATCTCAACATTTGACGTTGCACTCTTCTTGAAGAATTATAATTTGTGTGTGGATAGATACCCAAAGGTTGTCTTGAAGAGATCGCTTTTTAGCGATAAGATCGCCATTTGTTTTACCTCTGATTATTCTGTTTGTAACTTGTATTTTATGTGTTTCTTTATTTTGAGGTGTGCTATAAAGAGTATTTATGTTTATGTTATGTTATAAGGTATGTAACTGCACATAATCAGGCATTTACTTCGTTTGTTTTATAAAACCACACACGTATTTTAATGTCCTTCATTATGTAGCTCTCTATTAAGAAAGAAGGGTACCTAATGATTTTATTAGGTTATGTAGATAGCTGTTGTAGGTGTGGTCTACCGTAGCGCCAAAACACGTTATACCCACTTTTTGCCACCAACTTGACTTGTTATGACTGGTAACTGCTGGCAAATAATTTACTCAGAAGTATCACTTTTTTATAGATGATTGTGACATCGAGAGAGAACGAAGGGCACTATCTGTAAGAGGGAACATGCTGGTTCTCAGATTTGCTGGTTGCACACTTGAGGTCAAGGTCACACTTTTTAAGGCATACTGCCAAACTTTCTGCACCAGCAGTCTGTGGACCAACTACACCCAAGGAGCGTACAATACCCTGCGCATATTGTATAATAACCTGTTCCGGGCGATGGTGGGGCTTCCTCGATACTGCAGCGCTTCAGATATGTTTGCTGATGCGCATACTGATAACTTCTATGCGCTCATGCGCAATAAAGTCGCGTCGCTCATCAGACGAGTCAGGGGAAGCCCCAACAGACTCCTGCAGGTCGTGGCCGGGAGGCAGGACAGCGCCGTGCTCGGCAGGTTTAACGAGCTGCATGCCCCGATTGTGCGTGCGCCTCGGTGAACCACCAACCACGGCTCAGCTGGTTTGCAGGGCTTTTAGTTTTAATTACTTATCTTGTTTTTTACTAACCTATCTTAGTTACAGTGTCTTAGTTTTATAATTTAGTTTTTTCAAGCATTTGTTACTAACTATCCTATGGACCTATGTTATCTGAAAATATAAATATATTTAATACTAATAAAAATGCCTACTTAATATAATAGATGACAAAGTAACGGCTGTCTGTCTGTAACTTTTTTACGCTTAAAATTCAAGTATCAAATGGTAGTTGTTGAAAAACAAAATAAAAATATTGGTGCAAACCGGGATTCAAACTACAACCTTCTATTTGGAAGCGGCACACTAAAAGTCCGCTACAAAATTCATTCTTCAGCTTTCTATGCCAAGTTTCAAGACTTGTATTATCCTGTACCGTGCGCTTGTTTACCAATCACGTGGCGATGATGTCACAACCGATAACGGCCTGCAATCGACAGTTATAACAATGTCCCGGGTAAAAAAACGAGCGTTTTCCGCACGAGAAGAAAAGGTTTTTTATTACGGCTTTGTTACTGTTACTGAAGGAAACGGTTACGTGATTTTATTTAACTTAAAAGCGTTCAATGCGTAGAAGCCTAGAATAGCGGTTTTCGCGTTTTCTTACATTTAGAAATCGATCCCACTTAGAAATGTTTACGGTTTATGAAATACTGTTTACATATTTGTTATAAGCAGTTTATTAACTAGTTAGTTTGATGAACACATTTCAAATTTATCATCAAATCGTAGAGCCCAGAAGACTTATTTCACCCTCGGTTTCGAAATTTTCCAAAACATGTCATTTTATTTTCGCAATATCAAAATAAAATGACATGTTTTGGAAGAATTCGAAACCGTAGATTAAATACATCTTCTGGGCTCTACGATTTGCTGATAACTTTTAAATAACCAGGCAATAAACTGCTTAGTATAAATATGTAAACAGTATTTCATAAACTATATACGTTTCTATGTGGGATAGATTTAAAAAATGTAAGAAAGCGCGAAAACTGCCTTTCTACGCAGTGAACGCTCTTAACTATTGAAACGATTCATTGTAATCGGTTGTCTTTGTTTGTTCCGGTTCTGTTTTACGGCTGATTTCTTTTCGGGTTGTCTCTTTAAACGGTTTTATTTAGCTAACCCCGTATATTTATTTAAATGCATCAAATCTTGCAATCGGTTTTCGACCATTTCTACTTATTAACCGATTCCGATGTTTGGTAAGCGTATCAAGTGAAAATAACTTTTAATTATTTATTCAATCCTTGATATACAAATCTTGATGCTGCAGAAACACTGCTTACCTTAACGTGGAAATTATTATTACAGTTCCTGGGGTCAACAACATCCGTCAGGCTAAACTCCAATAAAACTATGACCAGTCCAACATACGTGACCATAGACATATAAAATAAGAAGACGCCCACGAAGATAAAACTGTGATTTCATAATAAGCAGCGGTCTCGTGCACACTCACTCACTTTTGACGTTTGAACCAATCACCGCTCGTCGACGAGTTGTATATGTGTGCGTATCGCGCGTAAACACGAAGAGATTATGGAATCACAGTGTTGTCTTCACGGCGTTACGTCTCCACATTTTATATGTCTATGCCCCTGACGTCACGCACGGTAGTAACTCGTCATGTGTCATGCCCGGCCTGTATACAGCAAATACGGCTTGTTTACCGTACGTTGTGCACGTGAACTGAATCGCAATGACAGGTTTTGCAGCGGCTTCCTGAGATCGGCTGGAGGAACCATTCCAGTGTTTAAAGGACATCGAAGCACCCGATAATAGTAGTTTATCTACACCCATATCATAAATCCTCTATTCTGCGTTCGGAAACCGTATGTTATATCACCATTATTGCAAGCATGTAACATCAGTGTTTTAAATTATCTGTGAGTGTTGTAAAAAGCATGAAAATACGATCATCAACGTAATGAAAATCCAGCCCTCCTCGGACCGCGGTTGTCCTCCTCCCCGACCGCCGGGACAATCGAGTTGGCCATGGCGGTGCAATGGCGGCTATTCTAATGGTTTCCGAACACGTCAGTTAGGATTTATAATATGTGTGTAGATAAAGCAGTGTATGCAACTGTACGTAATTAGGCCTTATTACGTAACAGTTACATAATAGTAGATTGTACACCAAGGGGATAAAGCACTGTTTTATGTCACGGGCGCAATATTAAATCTTGAACGTAACGAAGGACTCCAGATTTTACTCCCGAGGCAGTCGTGACATAATGAAAAGCTTAATTATGTCACTATTGTATAATAGTACATTACTGCAGAGACCAGTAAGTAAGCTTTCCTGGCTGAGTATTTAGTAGCCGTCCGAGTCGAAGACGAGGACGGCTACAATACGAAGCCAGGTAAGCTGATTACGGTCGAAGCATGTATAGTGCTTTTCTCAAACATGTAAGGAAATATTTTAATACATACCCAAAAATACCACCTAAACTTAAGCAATTTTTCTTATAATTGCTCTAGGTAAACGTACTCATGTTTAAAAAATATGTATGAAAATGAAAAAAAAAATTACATTTATTCCTTAAACGACTAATTTTCAAACTTATTTATATAAAATTACTTGTTTAATGCTTCAGTTACTGGCTGAGTGATTTAATGTTGTATGAAAATCCTTTACGTACGTCGCGCTGAACCTGCCTTGGAATAGAGTCCCTACTGGTCTCTAATTACTAACGTAACAGGAACATTTCCGAGCATGTTTGAGAAAAATACTTTTTCTACGAGTGCTCAAACTAGTCAAGCCGTTAAGAATTGAGTTCGATCGCCTTCGAACGTATTAAGTCTTAATTCTAGCATTGTAGTCGACGAGTAGAAATCCGTGGGAGTTTTTCATCTCTTAAATATATTGTTCTAATTAAGGTAAACGTCCGAGTGCTGGACACTGTCCCGGTACATGTTATAATAATAAAGGTGACAGTCGGGTGTCAACTATACTATAAGGCAATAGTATCCTTACTTTTTTTAATGGGTGCATCGTCAGTCTAAGGCGGATTTCACACTTGCGCCGCGACCCGACCCGGTGAACGAGACACATGTAGAGCGCTCTCGCTCGCGCACCGGCGCCACACGCGGAAACCGCAGCAGAGTGATAGCCGCCTTAGAATGGTAGCTAACTAGTATTTTTAAAATGCCTCCGTAGTTTATCCGATAAACTCTCTCTAGAGCACTTGGCTGATTTTTTTTCTAGTTTCAATTCAACTTACTCTATCCTATAGTGACGTACTCTATTCTGCAGTGACGTCAGAATTATGCGAGACTATTTTTGCATCATACTATACATATAGACGGAGAGCTAGCCACGTCAGGTATGTCACAATAATGAGAGCGACGAAACCTCTGTCGTTAGTTTACTATACAATGCTTATTTCTAGATCTGGACATCTGGTAGCTGTAAAGTGGTGGAGGTTAAAGAATGCAAATACTTTAAGAATATAAATCCTAGAGTTCTGGTTTTGATGCAGTAATATGAGAAATAATAAAAATAATTAGATAATATCATTACCAACACTTTCTGAGGGGGAAAGTAGTCCAAAACGACGTTTATCAAAGTTTGTCGCCTACTGTATTTATTTCCGAAATAATACCCAATGTTTTTATTCTAATGTTAAAATATAGACCCTGTCCTTTGTACCCAAGACAAGTTCGGCAGTTTTTATCTATTTTGGTATTACTATTTTCCAATTGGAAATTTTTGCTAAACTGCTTCTCTGATCTCCACCCATTAAAAGCTGCCAGATGCCCAGGCATCTAGCAATAAGGATAGTATAGCAATCGAACCAGGCAGAATATAATTTGATAATTCGAATAATATTTTGTCATGTGTCAAATACATTTTTAGGCTAGTAACGCAGCCATATTTGTTTACCATACTTTATCAACCGACTTCAAGATTTCGAAGGAGGTTATCAATTCGTCGGGATCTTTGTTTTTGCAATTTTTTTTATTTTTTTTTTATTTTTTTTATGTATGATCACCGATTATTCGAAGACGGCTGAAATATGAATGAATCGTAATAAATAACGAGATTGTTCGTTTTCGATTTATATGTAAATTTGTGGATTTTACACTAAGTTCAGGCACCAACTGGCCTCCTTCTCTCCCGGACGAATGCTATCACACGATGAAAGAGCTGCGCATCGGCGCGCGGGCGGGGGAGAGCGGCTCATTCGCGCGGACTGTTTCGATTTGGAAAATTCTTTTTTTGTTTGAAAGAGTTGGTCCCATTGTAACCATGTCAGGATCTGATGATGGGATCCTGGAGAAATCGAGGGAACTCTTCAACTATTATAGGCACACCTATAGTGATTTGAGTATTTTTTACAGCATCTCGCACATTTGCTTTTGGAAAGGTGGATGGTAAGTGAAGTCGGTTCTTTTTTGTTTAAAATTATTTTTCTATTGACGCCGCCGAATATACAGCGTGTAACAAAAATAGTGGTGATCCATTTAAGGGCATAATTGTGCCCATAAGAAAAAGTTAAAGTAATATTTTTGGACGCGAAAAACAGATACAGGAAAAATTGCGAAAACCGTAAATTTTCAGTTACATCATATAATAAAAATATTTTTAATAATTTTAACCTATTGACCGCCACAGTCGGCTGTGGCCGACATCATAAAGTTGTGCCATGGACGCCAACGACGGCTACAGCCGACAGGCTTTGTAATGCAATAGGGTCCTACGCGGGCTTCCGCAAAGTTCAATTTCGCTTGACAAAACGCGATTACGTGGCGTCGGTGGCGCGTCATTTTTGTTCAATGCTTGGCGGTCAAAAGGTTAAAGTGCGCGGTGCGCGAGTCCGACTCGCACTTGGCCGGTTTTTATTAGTAATTAGAATACGTACCAAAGGAGATCGTCAATTCTGGGCCACCTGATATAAACCGTATACAGTTTGTACTGCAATGTAAAATAAATACTCATTTTATTACTAAAGTAGACAAAATATTGCAAAAAAATTAAACGGGAATTAGAAATACTAAATAAATAAACATTATGTTGGTTTTTCCGCGATTAAAATACAGCAAGACAAGTCGTTAACGTCCTTATGGTATTGACATAAAGTTTAACTTCACCTGGACTGAAACGGGATTGTTTTTTGGTTTGACACTGTCGATGTATACCGTTACATAATCTGCGTTTTGATACTGTTCGGTAAGTTAGAACATTGTAATATTAAAATAGTATCTAAGCCTACGAATACGGAAGTTTAAATTAGAAATCGACTGTATTAAAACGTCTAAAGATTGAAAATGCGTATTTTTGCAGTTATAGTTAGAATAGTTTGAATATTAAAAGTGGGTTTCATAATGGCATAATATCATGCTCCTTCGATAACGAAACGCATTTTTTTTTTCAATTTTGTAATGTCAGATACTAGTGTTATCGCACTTAACGGTGGTAAACCTTATCCCTTCGCAATAGGTGTTAGGAATGTTCAGTTAATAGTATCAACGATGGTTTGACAGCAGTCTTTGTTTACCGAAATACAGGAACTATAAATACGATCAAAATATGACTTTTTATTATTTCATCATGATTCCCGTTTTGTTTTTAAGTCCGCTTTTGTACATTATCTTTAAAAAATCGGTACTTTTTTTACATTAATATATAAATCATATGCAAGCACGCTTTCAAATATTGTCCTTGTCAGATTCAAGTTTTAAATGCATGATTTTTCAATTTTCCCATTAGATTTCGCAATATTTTTACCACCATCCTGATCTAGAAATTATGACGATTCTTTAAAGGTAAGAACCATTCTTAAACGGTCCTAAATAATCTGGGCCAGATCACCTAACAAAAATTGGCAATCTCCTTTATTATGCCATGTAATTTTTGGACCCGGGGTATGTCCTTAAACTACGTCCGGACTTGGGTATGTCCTTAAACTATGCCAAAAAGAGAGTTATGGGCACTGCGAATGGCATCTCGCTTAGTGTGGTAGGGCACGTCCAGTAAATGTCATCTCGCTCAAATCTGGAGCAGAGCCCGACTGGGGAAGTACCTCCACCTTACAGAAAACCACAGCCAAATAGCACTAGACCCTACTCATAGTGTTGTGTTCCTGCTGGTGAGTAAGGTTGCCAAAGAGCTCAAAGAGGACCCAGTGTGTTGACGATGAGGGACCCTCTTGTTCCTTTAGCCGTCAACACAGTGAATCCTCCTTTTTGTAAAGGGTCGGCAACGCGCATGTGACTCCTGTGGAGTTACAGGCGTCCATAGGTTACGGTAGCTGCTTACCATCAGGCAGGCCGTATGCTTGTTTGCCACCGACGTAGTATAAAAAAAAAAAATCTGTATACCCAAAAGATTATTCCAGTGTGTTCCATATCTGCCTGCGGGATCTGTCTGGCGGACATTTCTGTCAATTTTGCCTAGAAACGCAGCCATATTTGTTTACCATATTTTATTTTTCTATTGAATATAATTCTGTCTACCTACTGTTACACAATGTGCTCACGAGGAACCCAAAAGATTATTCCAGTGTGTTCCAGATCTGCTTGCGGGGTCTGTCTGGCGGATATGCCCTGCGGGCAGATCTGTCCGCAGATAAATCCGTTGTAGTCTAGCCATCATTATTGACAGATATGAAAGTGACAATGAACAGTTTGCATAAACTAGATTTTACAATTTACATTCTTCTTGAACATTTCCCCTCCCCTTTATGAAAATAAAAATCTTATTTTGGCGATATTAACTCGTATCATGTTTTTTCCTTCTTTTGGTCTCAGGAATGCCTGGTTAAAATCTTTTGGGTTCCTCATGAATAGTGAGTGTACATTGTAAAACCTCCGTGTATAGCTAGCATCAAAAGACAATGAACATTTTAGTACTTCTGGTTACCAAGAATAGAAAACAAAGACTGCTGAGATAACGTATAACACTTTCGCAACCAAGAACCCGCCTTGTAGGCACTCGTAATGTTTGCTCAGATGCCGGGCGCGCGGCGTGCAGCATTCCGTTGCACTTGTTAGCCCGCCTGGCGGGTTCTGTCGGTTTCTGGGGTATTGTTCAAAATTTTGCCCGGTTGCGAAAGTGTTACATTATCAATTCATTTTAATGCTGATTCCACACAAGAGAGTCATATAGGATGAATAAAAATAAAACGCACATTTCAAACCAGTTTCTTTATTTCGTGTTCATCATTTTAATACAACATACGAGTAAATTTATCATCAGATATTATTTATCAATTCTTAAGAGCTAACTTAATTATGACCTGAATAACAAGTAGTATGTATGTATGAGTATTTGAAGGCGCGAATCATCTACGCTGAACGAGTGTGAAACGTTTTGTTTCTGTCAGCTTAAGTTGGTGAGAGTGACACGACGATACTCACTGCGCGCGGATGTAAACGCGGCCCACCATGCGCCTGCATGATCCACAGATACATTATAAACGATCTATGGATCACTTTAATTAGTAGAAAGTTGTTTAACCCACACAGTTCGCATTCGAAGACAAATCAACCAATAACAAAGTCTTATTATTTTTAAAACCCTTAAAATTGGAATGTTCAGATTATAAATATTAATTGGAAAACATAAGACTTTGACAACTTTTTCCGTTATAATATTAGAAACAAATCAGTAGATACAGTCGATCTTAAATATGAACATAATAAAATTATCAAAAACACAAACTCGCTGGTTCACACGAAAAACAAGGGATGATGGAAAATGCATCATTAAGTCGTTGAACATAATTATACGAAGAATGGATTTCCGTTACCTCGGTTATAAACAAAACACTCATCTATATTCGACAACCATCAACTAACACAGATTCTACTTATTTCTCGATAATTTACACATGTTTCGGAAAGGATCATCAGAGTGGAAACGAAACAATGAGGTACAATAAATAACTGACAGGAAGCCAATGACTAGAGAAAGAAATAGTATCTCGGAGACCCCGGGAAACGAAATTAAAAGAATATACGAGAAGCACAAAACTTATCCAACTTAACTCATGAAACTAAGAAGTAACTTAGTGGCTAACCTAATCTGAAGTTGACTAGCTTCGTGTAAGCAAACATACAAATAAATATTATTACCTAAAGAATTAAAAGGATTATGACTTCTGTGTTTCTATCACGCGACATGGAATTTTCGTAATATTCAACGGTAGAGGAAGACGACTCATATGTTTATTATTTAATTATTGGACTAATTTAATTTGCGAGTAGTATGATTATTTCAAGAACACCATCATCATCATTTTACAAAGTATTATTAGAACATATAGAAAATACACCGAGAGATGCATCTACAATTTCAATAACTCATCTTCTTTTCTCTCAAAATATTATATCAGGCATTATTTTCTAATTTGCAGGATCATGACGACGACAGACTAACATCAGAAGTCAGAAATCCGAATACAACAATTAAAAATCACTCAGAAGGGATAACATAGGTGCGTATAACAGAAGTGCGGAAAGGAACCGTGAAGTAGGTAAAATGAATGTGCATTTAATAGGCGGAGTGTAGGTAGGTCGGTACAAGACTGCAGAGAGTCGATACGATCTAAAACATGAATACTAACAACTAAATCATTTGCCACGATCAAACTGCTTTATATCTTAAGTCACCAAGAACTGACAAATGCTAGCTGATCCAGAGAAAACCCAAAGAAGCAAGAGTGATCAGTGGCAATGATGAATACCACACGTTAAGTTTAAATTCCTACACAGTTATAAACCTTAATGTACCGATTAGCATTCAAGTTCATTATGAAAAAATATATCATTGGAAATATTTTTCAACTTCTCTCCTTAATTTCAAACCACCCAAGAACATCTTAATTATGCATGTGACAACCGTTTTTTATAACTACATGTATCCCTAACAACATTTTGGCAACAAATAGTATTTTTGTTCAATATCCCGTCGTCGATCAAACGGTTGACTTTGTTACAGCTTAGGCAACTGAGTCATTATACATGTACGGAGTGAAAGAATATTTTGTAGGCATCACTTTGATATCTTAAACATTTTAGATGCTTTGGTCACTTACATTGACTTAAGCTGATAGCCAGAAAACATTATATCCATCCGGACTTGTATGATAATTGATAATCAGTTGCCTCGGGCTACAGTTATCAATGTTATCATTATCCGTACCGCGGATTTCCCCAATCTTTTATCGCTTAGTTTCATCGTCTTAACAGGAGACAGAGAAGTCGACAGAAGATGAAAATAGATAATGTAACATCACTGAGGTAGTCCACCAACCGACCTCATACAAATTTGGCTACTCAATGAATTCAATATCTCCCCTTCGGCTTCTAGACTACCTCAATATCGAAGCAAACTGAAGCTTACCTAACAAAAACAATTCTCCAGGATTTTTCTTTTTTTTCACTTTTCTTTTTCTGTGATCAGTCTTAAAATTGAGTCATACCATCTAACTAAGAAATGATGAACCCTTAAAGTTACCTTAAATCATTGCTAGGCCAGAACTATATATTCGGAATTTGAGGTGAGGTTGTGTGGTAGGTTTATATAAATAGTGGAAGTGTGTCAAGAGCTATTTGAGGGAGATAGGTATAAAAAGTAGGTAATATTAATTGTAGACGATCTGTATGTCTGATTATGCTAAGTGGCCAGCATAGTTCGCTGCCACATCACCGTACATCACTACAATAAATGGGAAAGGGAAATTTTAACTGTCTAAGGAAAAGGCTTCTTCTCCACTAGTAAGGCTCTCGGGGAAACTAGTTTACACCATACTTAACACATACATTATTGGTTTTAGAGTAATCAACATTGAATAGTTTTCATTTTAATATTAATCTTATTACTAAAGAGTACAAAAAATAAAGGAAATTTTATGAATACCTATGAAAAACAACAAGTTATCAGCGAAAATCATCGCATATCTTATTAGAACAACATTGTTTTTTATTTTCGTTACAGTAACATTTCACGCTTACGAAATATAGATGTGAAGTAACAGTCGCCGGCGCCGACTGTCCCCCCCCCTCCCCCACGCCCTCCGGCCGACCGAACTACCCCCAACAATCCTTTATCTACAACTCGCGATTGTTTCCCTTCGATTATCCTCAAAGTATCAAAAATATCTGCTGAAACAGCCCTTTCCCTTAGAGAAAACTCGATAGAGTACATCTTGAACAGTCTCAAAGTAACTAATGAGTAGGTAACAAGTTATCAAACGTGTTAAATGGGGATATGCACGAAATCGAAGTATTGAAATCAACAATTATCATTAAGTTAAGACATAGGACGTAAATATAGCGATCCTACTCTACCAACATCTAGCCTAGACAAGGGTTATCATACAAGTTAAGATATAGCACTTACAATAAACAGTTTGATAATGCTTCATATTGAAATGTGAAATTTTTTATCTGTACAAAATTCAAATGTTTTTTAATAAAAGGATAACACATTCCTTCGTATTTAAGGCCACGGCGCAAAATGGTGTTTCAGTAGATTAAAGTTAAGACTGAATTTAACATTTAAGTTATTAGATGTCATTAAATACTAATGACTGGCCTTATTTACAGATTGCAGTGCAGTGCATGCATTTATAACCATACATTGCTTTGATTAGCAAGTCTGATTAGAGTATGAAGCGAAATCGCGTGTTACATTAAAAAGTAAGTAGTGCAAAAGCACTTTTCTCGTGGAAAAGTTAAAACCGAGCGCTTGCTTCTTATTATTCCTGACTACATTACCGGGAAAGCATGGCTTGAAATTACTGTTATCACTAGGTCCATAAAAAATATTGGTGCCGATTCACACGGTTCGAAGCTCAAGATGTGCCTTAAACACTAAACTAACATAGACAATGCGATATCTAAAAATACAGACTACTCCATACGCTAAGTAGGATATAATTTAATTTTAGTCATCATAAGCATTGTATTCTCCTTACAACTGGCAGGATGGCATTAATTAAATGTGTAAAATCGATTTGTGTGTGGACAATTTAAGCATCATAAATAACTAATTTAGTTTAAAACTTACGTGCATACACAATTACATTTAATTATCTAAAAGCATTTATCTTTGGCGACTAGCTCCGTTAAGAAAGATTCCAAAATCCTTGCTCACCTCGCTCGACCAACGCTTTGTCATTCATTAACGAAAACGGTATCTTGTGCTATTAATTTCGTTTATTTCGCAAATGTCACCACTAAGTGGAAGATATGTGCGTCCCGACTGGGACTATTTCCTATTAAACCTTTTATTATTTTAACATACGTAATCCAAAACTGGGTAAGTATTGTCCATAATAATATCAAACACAAACTTCATTTTCTCGTAAACACTTCACCAACCGTTCGCGTGCCCATCCTCACTCCACTCGATTAATAATAAAACATTACTTGATATGTCATTAGCTACACCATAATTTTTCTATGCAGTTTCATTTGGAATCTTTCCAGTACAAAAATTGTTATTTCTTAACTAAAATCACACACCTTACAATAGTAGTAAATCTATCTAACACGTCATAATAAACATCGAAATCGATGGTGACCGTTTCCATTGGCGTCCATTTGTTTCTGAGAATGTGGCATAAGATTTTGATTTTGATATTTTAATTAGACGGCTAATATCCGTCATCATCGATATCTATGGCAGAAGAAGGAGCAACGAAACGCATAGAACCATAAACTGTACGCCTATATTTAAATATATACTATGAATATTATGGTAGAATCCATATCATATTATGCACGAACTCTCAAAACTTTGCCACTCAAAAAATTTCTTTCCTCTCGAGAAAATAAATACTATTATATGCAAACGTTTCAACTAACTTAAGCGATAGTAAAATATTTTTTACAATAAAATGTATCATAAAATTCAAACGCGAGTTAAAACAGCGTAGTTTTCTCTGAGGATGGATGGTTTGTGCTCGTGTGTGCTTTGTAAATTTCTCCTTAACTTACAACAATCACATTTTTGACATGAGTGTTCGGCCGTGAATGGCCTTGGACACTATATTTCCCGACGGATCCATCCACGGCCGCATCCCAGCCCCACACCTTTTAATGAATTTACTCTCATTCACTTTAAAACAACGTCAGTCATCGATTTCAGTAAAATCATTGAATACATTCTTTCAAGAAAAAATACTCCAAAAATCAAGTGAAATACCAACGTTCTGTGCAATTCACTAAAATATTAAATTAGCGAAATGGAATTCAACAATGATACAACACCGCTGTATTAATCACAATATTCCATAAAAGCGGTGTTTAAAAATTACAATGATTAAATATTATGACAATTTAATAAGAAAATGAATGCAATTCCTGAGCTCACGCATACGATAGTACGCGACAGTAGAAGCGACAATGATATTTACAAACTTTGCATAATACATATCAACGTATCGTTAAGTTCTATCAAATTCAACGACGCTCTACGTAATATAATAATGACCAAACCGTCAACCACATACAATCTGACAAGCTAACATTGCTACAATATTTCTACCTTGATGAATACATTAACAGGTGTATTTATTAACTGCCACAAAAGTTAGATTCCAAACAATGTTAAGAGTATACATACGCCTACGGATATGGTTACGCTAGACCCTTATTCGAACCTCGAGGTCGCAATGCCGCCCCAACAACAAATTCAATGTCTATAGTATGTCCCTAACAACAATCCTAAATAACATCTTATTAATTAGCGACCTATCGTTGACTCGTAATTTATAAAAAAATACACACTTTAATTGTTTGCGTCCTCCATTCCGCTGTTAACCTTACTCTTGTTCTGTGCCCGGCTCCCTTACTCTACCACTAATCCTAGGAATGACATAATCTAACATATTTACATTATTTTCTATACACTTCCTGGCAATCGTGATGTCGATATTGGAAATATTTTTAGGTTGATGATGGGACGAAGTATAAGCTTGAAATTTCATCAATGAGTATGAAGACTTCTGGAAAATTTTAATGCATTTTAGATTATTACTACATTTTAAAGCGGTTATTTTGTATATAGGAAATTTGAAAGTTAACTGTAGTAGAGTTGTTTATTTCGAAATATCAGTGCAATAAATGTGATAAATGATTGTAATGGATGTGATATTTTTACACTGATCTTTAATAAAACGTAGGTATACATATTAAGTTTGACAAATAAACCAAATAATGTTTTTATTGTATCTTAAATGTTACTCTTAAGAAAACTGCTGAGTATAAAATTATAAACAATTGAGTAAGCCTAGTTTATCTAATAGGTGCTAAAGTTAGTAGTAAAATGTTCCCTATAGTAATTGACTTGGAAATAGTGGTTTTGGTTAATGCTTTTCATTCAAAAGCAGGTGCTGAAGGGCTTCCGAGAATCCAAATCAGGTAAGTCTAGTAAGTGGAAAAGTAAAGCTTATTCGGTTACAAAGTTTCGACTTATGTTTAGGTAGTACAAATAGTTCTTATCACGAAGAATATCGCCTATAATCATAAGAATATGTATTTTTACTTGTTTTCTTTGAACAATTATTTTGTTATTGTACCGCCCAATTCACTGAGTAGCTTGCCTCCAAATCTATGTCAAGGAACAAGGAAAACAAGTCACTTCGCATAGGTGACCTGTTTAAACTGTACTTGAAAGTAATTGGCAACCTGAATAGATTGATAATCAGACTATAGAAAATTTAATACACCTGCTTTTCCTGTTACCTAGGTACTACTAGTAGCTACGACTAGTGAGCATTAAAAAAAATAGTTTGCTCAACCAAGTTTGATGCTCAGCCAATTTTAAGTCTTTGGTACTACATTAGGAGCGAAAAAAAAGGAACTACTTATATAAAACTATGTAAAAAAACCGAAAGTGCACGTGAGTCGCGTCCGATTGTCTTTCTCACAAGTAAATAGAGAAAGAAGAGGAGAAAGTCACATGACTACGGTATACATACAACTATTTCTGCCTACATTCTACCTCATGAACCTATTTCACCACGCTGACAAATGTGACATATGTCAGCATCGTTATTGCTGACGTCAGAGGCGTCCGCAGGGTACGACAAGGGGCTGCATGATTGTTTGCTGTGTGATATTTAAAAAAAAAACTTAATTTATTCTGACTAAAACTACAACTTAAGAATAAATGAAGAATTAATTAAGAATAAATTAAGGTGAGAATAAATTAAGTTTTCCTTAACTATATACCCATGACATATGTCGCGAAGAACATGACTATTGTCACGAAACACCGACACATGCCTAATCTTATGTCGAAAATATCGACAATTCTTCTAAGGACTATTGTTTTTCGTGACAATTAGCTACTTTCCTAAAAAAATATATTTAGTCCGTCAGTTAGATTATCCAAAAATATTGGGCACGTATTTTTTATTTTGTCAATCAAACAAAAATTGGTGAAGATATAGCCCGTTAGAGTTCCGCGTGACGTCACATTTCAGTACAATTTTTAGTATAATGTGACGTCACGCGGAACTTTAACGGACTATATCTTCACCAATTTTTGTTTTGATTGACTAAATAAAAAATACATGTCCAATATTTATTGATAATAACTGACGGACTAAATAAAATTATATATTTTTTTCCCAGGAAAGTACCCAATTGTCATAAGACCAAAATAGTAGTTCTTGATTCATTGAAGATATAATAAAAATATCTTGTATTTTATTTAAAATTATAGTATTGGTGGTAAACAAGCATACATCCCGCCAGATAGTAACCGTACCGGTTACCGTAGCCCGTGGACGCCTATGACGTCAGTAATTTTGATATCTCAGAAGTTGTGACAATTGTCACGGTGGTGAAATAGGGGGACCCTGAAGTATCGCCGCCAACGACCGTTGACAACGCATACAGCTCAAATCTTCCTTTTTTCGTACGGATGAGGTTTACTGCTGCGAGCAACAGTCGAGCCGGTTAAAAGATTGTATGTGACACTAGCCTATACGTTCACGCCTCTTGCAAATTCTTATTGTTATCGGACTTAAAATTGTGCTTAAGTTTTTAAAAATGGAATGCCTTCGGGACACCGTGTCCGGCTAAGACATAACTAGTTGCAATGTCGAACAAATACTAATTCATGAAGCTACTCGATTTTTCTACGATTAAAAATATCTTTTGGTTGTAATTACTCATAGACTAAAAAAATGTTTTTTGGATACTTTATTGATAGTTGCTTATCGCCACTTCACGCAACAACTTTGGTTTTAAAGGAAATATAATTATGTAGAATTGTAGATACGCCTAATATTAAACAGGACGTTATTTAAAGGTAAAAATATCCCATATCGCAATAATTTGTATTTATTTCCGTGAATTCTGGTCCATTTTCAGTGCTAAATAATTATGTAACGGTACTTAATACTAAAGCAATACTTACGAATCTCATGCCAACGCTTGTTCCCCAGCACCAACTGTTTGAAGTAATACTTATCAAATGCACACACACAATCAAATAAACACACACACACGGTCCTACCACACACCATCTGGTTCATTTCTACAAAACCCAAAAAACGCGTGTCTAAGAAAGGATAGGTCTTAGACCACTCAATTTTAATTTCTTTAAAGTATAAAGTTTTGAAGAATGAACCGAAAAGTTTGTGCTAAACAATCGATTGCGAAGTTAGACTATTGTTTGAAACTATTGTGCGTTCTCTAATAGGAAATGCAGCCTAAAAAGTAATACAGGAATATTCTAGGCACTGTTGTTGATATTATGTTTGGTGATGCAATGTTATACAGACTTTAAATCAGAAATAAATGTATGATAAGATGTATTTATTGAATTTTATAGAAATATATTAGATTGATTAGCACAAACACGCATTTTATAATCAGTTGCAGCTAGTTTATATATATATTATAATTATAAAGTAACTGCGACCGAGAACAGAAACACTACTGAAGCAATACTCGGGCAAAATCAAAATAAAACACACATTAAAACTGCAATGAATTGGTATTATTAAAAAAGCAATTATACAACAAAAATAATTCAAAACAAAACGATGTACATTAATTTAAAGAACAATTGTTTATACAAATAATTAAAAAAATATAATAATTATAACAACAAACATCGACAAAATATATTTAAAGACAAAACATATTTCAAATTTTAATCAGTCCTCAAGCTTTAGAAATGCAATTTTAAGAATGAAATGTTTCCCGTACAGAAAATCATTTTTTTTAACTTATATTATGCAAAAACACAAAAAAAGTTAATGTGAACGAAAATTATAATAATAAATCAATAGGGATGTAACTTAAAATACCATATCAGGTTAAAAATAAAATAACTAACTCATTACCGTCATAATTAAAAAAAGAATGTTCGAAAGAATTACACTGCTTTACATTGAAGGTGTAGGTGTAGTTGTCATAATTTGCAAATCTTACGATAAAATTTTGATACTATGCTATACTTAATATAAATATAATACGTTGTAACGATCTCAATTAAGTAGAAGCGTATGTAGTTACTGTAGTCATTCGTAAACATTACGACAGGATTTCATAATGTGGATGGAACGGATATTTCACTTGATTGTATTGTACACGAATATGGCGTAATTTTTACGAATGAAACTTTTGCAAAGTCTAAACGATTGTATTCCCCTTGTTCAGCGTAACCTCAGTTCATTAGGACGAATTGTGCATTTTATTATAAAGTAAAACATCGGTCAGGATAGGTAAAGCAACTATAGATTTTATCAGACAATACGTTGGAATGAAATGAAGTATGTTGGAACAATTCATCAAAATGAAGTGAGATGAAGCAGGCTAATACGGCAGCTAAAATCTCAATCAATAGACCTTCACTCAAACTTTACTCGATTCAGTAGATTAAGTGAAATATAATATTTACATTTGATCTTAGGAATGGTAATAATTTACTAGGAACAGGGCAGCCTATATTAAATCATTGGTGACTCATCACTGAAATTTCGACTCTAGAGATCTGAAAATAAATTCTACTTCACCTAATCTAGTGAGTATCCAAATTTAAAAACGAAATTTCACTATTGAATCGAAGACGCGTCGTGTTGGGCAACGAGTGCGTGGTCCGCAGTTTTTGAAAAAAAAAGAAGCATAAAGAAAATCTGCTGTTTCAGAATGCTAGCGATAATGCAAGTGAGTAGACGATAAAATTAAATAAAAATAAAATTCGATCAAAACGTAGCTTATTGAAACACATAATAATCGAAATGCACTTGCACTAACGAGTAAGATCGAATTGAGTTTATTGGAGGCTTATAATTAGATTCCGTAGTCAAAGTTGTATGGTACATATTTACAAACGATACTAAATATTATTTATTAAATCACAACAAAGTTGTATGGCACATGTGTTGCAGGCAGGCGAGGCCTCGACCCGAGCCGCGCGACGCGCCTTCAAACGTATTAAAGAGATTAACTTTAGAACATTGGAATATCACCGAACTCATCGTAACCTAAACAATATACTAATGCAGATCAAAAATTAAGAAATAGATCCCTCGACCGTAATAGACGGATCGAATCAGATCTCTTCACTTGTCATAGATTCAGCGATTAAAAATAACTAAAACAATTATTTACTAAGAAAACCAAAACTATTGAAATCAAACTAAAATAATTCTGCTAATACACTCGCACACGGTAATGAAGTAAAAAATAATAGTATAATATCCATAAAATACGAAAAAGTAAACGTTAGACATGCACCGTATAATACTACTGCTACAAAAATAAAGTTGTTTCCACATAAAAAAAATATCTTACCAGAATAACAAATTGCATAGTTATTTGTATACCGAGTGAGCTATAATACTCCAGTAAGTAGTGAAACGCTAGTTACATGCGTATCAAAATCTCAAAAATATCATTATTTAAAAAAATCTAGCGAGACGATCATTTCCTAAAGTGCTCTACTAGTTACTACCGTGTCCGATTACTAAAAACATATTCAATTACTAGATTTGTATAAAAACGAACAATATTATTATCAACCAAATGTTACTTATCTTTAAAACAACGAAAACATGAATTTCAGGTCCGTGGGCTCTCAGTGACTAGGCGGTACTGACATCGGTCGGGACAGAAGTCTTCCAACAAATATAAACAAACTACAGCCATTTCATTCATAACTTAATAACATCATAATCTAAAATGCTTTATAATACTCAAGGTTCATGTTGGAAGAGGAGTGGCGTATCTAATTCGGAACTGAGCTGAGGTCTATAAAACATTTTTGATCAGTCACAGTTTTGTGGCATCAAAACATTCCGTTCAACATAGAACGACATTAGGAGAGGACCTGTAGCATTACTCGAGTATCAAAGTGTCCAGGGAACGCCGCAGTCAACTTTGTCATTGATAAAACCCCTACCATCACTTTCCCTAATTTTGTAACTACATCAAGATGGTAGTAACTAATGATTGTCCACATTAGCTCAATCAATTTAACACTTACCTAATAATAATGTAACAACTTCTTACTTAGTTTCATAATCATATTTCCATCGACACAGAATAAGTGCTAATCAAAAACAGGAAGTGCCATTGTGCCGAAGTATATCTTATAACTAACAACAATACCGCTCGATGCTCTCTTATTACGATAAAATCACACGCTTAACGCCTAACAATTTGTTAAGTAATAATAGTTAAAATATTGGTCCAACAAATGGGCTAAATAATACAAATGCCCTTAATATTCATCCCTAATTTAACGATGTGGGATATGAAAAAATATTATTCAATAGATCAAAAAATGATAGGGTCGAGAACACCGTTCGTTATGCTTGGATCGATTTAACGGAATAATCTCCATCCTTTAAATAGGTACTCGAATAACAATGTCAATACTATGACTAATCTCATTACAGTTCCGAAATAATGCATACAGAGATTTTACGCCAAAAACTATTTTAAGAATTCTCATCGTTACTCAATTGATCACATCGAGGCAGCCGCAATCGTAACACTTGCACTTACAAGAACTAGCAAGTACCACCAATTCACATCTAAAATGTCACATGCAACTATTTAAAAATTGACACCTCTGGCTGATCCGTTCACTTGCAAGTTATTTGCGATTCAACAAATGGTTTTTTGGCTTATAGTTCATCGGTCATTCCGATCTGATGTGATCAGAGCGGGGGGCTCACATACCTATCGGCGGCACTTGCACGTAGCGATAGATGTAGAGCCGGTAGTCCTTGCTGGCCAGAACGACGGAGCCGTCGTCCATCAAGGCCACGTCGAAGCACTGCGCGTGCTTCACTTTGCTTTCAAGAGCGGACACCAGCTGCCCGTCCTGAGTGAAGATCGTCAAGTTGAAGTTGTTGTGATTATCCGCGATTAGGATTTCGCCGGCGGCGTTAATTCCTACTCCAATCGGGTAGTTAGTCACACCCTCGCCTCCTATCTGGCGCAGATAGATCCCCTCATAGTTGAACACCTTGACACAATGCGCACGGTTGTCGCTGATGAAAATCTCTTGCTTATCGTTAACCACTACTCCGTTGGGGAACTCTAAATGCTTGGAGCAACCGAATTTCTGCAGCACGTTGCCCACTTGGTCAAAGATGATGACGCGCATCACTTTGCATTCGACAACCACAATGCGGCCCTTGTTGTCAACAGTCACGCCGCGAGGGTGTTGCAGAATGTTAGCGCCGAACTTGCGCACGAATTGTCCATACTGGTTGTAAATCTGTATTTGGTGTGTGGGGGACCTCTCTGTAACGATAATGTCGCCAGATGTGCGCACTACGGCAACTCTGTTAGGGTATAGGAGTTGGCCGTCGCGTTTGCCACATTCTCCAAATTGGAATTTGAAGCGGCCTTCCTTGTCGAATATCTGAATGCGATGGTTGTTGGTGTCTGCGACGATGATGTCGTTTTGAGCGTTGACAGCGACACCACTGGGCTCCGTGAACTGGCCCTCCATCACTCCGAACTCTCCGAATTTGCAGTGATAAATCATCTTTTGTCGTTTAATTTGAGACTTCGGTGGGAAAATGGCAGTAGAAATTAACTTGTTTGTCAGATCTAAAATAGGATCATTGTGTGCGGCAGTGGTGAGTGAGTAAGGGTCGTTATTGGCGGGCGGAAAAAGAGAGTCGCATCCACCATTTGACCATTTTTCATAGGGATTGATTCCATTCAAGTTGATATCTCCAATAGCGGTAGAGAATGGTCCGAGACTCGCACCGTTGTTAAATCTCTTGGAGATGATGTTGGACTCGAAAGGTGATGTGGACTGGCTAGTGGGTCCAAGTAGGCCATTACTGTAAGGACGATCCAAGACGCCGTTGAGTCCAGTTGGAAGATGTATACCACCGTTTAAGCTTCCCGAACTTCCGTTAACGCTACTGCTGCTAGAAGATGAGCCTCCATTCAAAAGTGAGCCGTTCGTTGGACGGGCAATAGGCGGTTGTTTGGTGGGCCCTACATTTTCGGGGTTTGAGCGGACATATCCAAATGTGTTTCGTACTCCAACTTGTATAGCCTGATAGTTCGAGACAAATTCGAGTTCAGATGCTGTTTGCATACTTTGTTCTGGGTTGGTTTGCATCAAGGTCTGTAGTTTATTATCTAGTAATTTCCTGAACATCAAAATTTCAGCTAAATTGGCGCATTTAGTTAGCCGTTCTACAAAGTCGCAAGTTTGATAAATTTTGTCGACAGTCTCTTGAGCTTTCTGGCCTACGACCGTTAGCGCGATCTGTTTCGTGGAGAACACGCTTTCTAATTCTTTAAGTAGTTCCTGTTTGCGCTCTTCTAGCATAGAACGGTAGAATTGGAACGTATCATTAATTTCGTTTTGAGCTTTGTGGTACTGAACTTGTAATTTGCCAGCAGCGTGTTCGACAGTCTTAACGACGTGCCTGATCTCCGTGGCGCGGGTCTTAGCTTCGTTGACGGCAGCCTGCATAAGCTCTAGTTGTTTAGGCCCAGCGTCAGATAAATGCTCATAGTCGTGCAAAGCGGCGGGGTGCTCAATGATGGTGCATTCCTTGCACACCGGCACTGAGCATGTGCGGCAGAAGTACTTGAGAATATCGTTTTTGTGTCGCGGGCAAAATGCGGTTTTATCCCCGCTCGTTGTGAGCGTAGATCCGAGCATGCCCTTGTCATCCTTCAGATCTGTGAATGCCAGCACTCGGTGGCCTTCGAAGCAGTGCATGAATTGGTGCGCCATAACGCAGTTTGGGCAAAGAAAATTGGCGCAGTCTACGCAGCGGGCTACGGCGTCTGATTCCTTAGATTTGCAGCCGGTGCAGCGAGCCGAGGGCGAGCTGGTTTGACGAGCGGACGGGAGGAGATCGGCGTCCTGCTCGACAGCGGCGGCGATCACGAGGTTCGTGAGCAGGCCAGGTACGCCGGCGGGCGGCAGCTGACTGTCCACGCGGCAAGTCACGCAGGTTACTTTGTCCGGGTGCGTCTGCTCGCGCTCCAAGCAGCCGCGGCAGAAGGTGTGGAAGCAGTTGAGTACTTTCGGGTCGACGAATGTCTCCCGGCAAATAGCACAGGTGGTGTCGAGACCGTCGAACTCGCGAAGGTCACATACAGCGGAGTCACTCGCGGGGGGCGAGGAGCCGCTGAGGGTCAGGGGCGATAAGGAGCCACGCTCCAGCGAACCTATCGAGTTGGCACCGGGCAGCGACTCAAGGGACGGGGTGCGTGAGGCCATCTTCAGGAAACCGGCATCCCTGGAACAAGTGAAGAAACACAATTAATTATGTAAGTAAGTGAGGTTTTACAAATTAATTAAAAAATTGGTTTTAAGTACAATTTCGACATAACAAAATAACAAGTGTGACGTAGCTTTCTCAAATCCATCATTTCTTATCAATTTACTCTAGTAGTGTGGCAGCCACGTCAGACTTAACATTTTGACAAGTCGAATAGCGCCCTGAATAAACGACGCCGACTCAGGTCTTATCAATTATCCTTAAAACTGGAACGGTATTTACGAATCAAAGTATTAAATACAGATATTAATCCTACATTGTGCTCAGCTGAATCAGTTATATCTACAAATCACTTGGTGCTTAAATAAACTAGTTAAGTGTTCTAAAACATCTATTATCGTCTTATACTGATCTAACGTCTCCCAGCGAATAAAATAATCGTTAAAGTATATTGGCGTGTCTCAAAATTCTAATATCAATTTAGAGCGCCGTAACGTAAATGCATCTCCTGACCTTACCCGTAGATACAGGCGCCATAAACGTGATAAATAGACAAGCTTAACTTAATATTTTCGAGAAATTTACGAGCAGCCGGCACGCCGGAAGGAGTGGGAGCAACATCAATAAAGACGGGTAGCCGAAAAGTGCATTTCAGGAACGCCTCTGGAATGTTTACATCGGCGGTGCACTCCCTACAAAGGGACGGTTGCCATGCCAACGCATAGGGCGAATCGAAAGGGGATCCTCGTTCGAATTAGGGTGAGGGTGGAAATTTATTTTGACTCCCCCGTGTTTAGAAGAGTACCTAAGGGGAGATATTTGCGAGGTGAATGGCCTTGTTTTATAGAAGGTAGTCAAAATTGCTCTCGACAAAACGTGCAGATATACTGGAATACTTAATTAGCTTCCACAGGTTCTAATTTCCGATAGTGCAGCTCTGGGGATAATGTGGGAATTTACGGGCAGCATCCGCAATACATTACAGCCCCGCTTAGTCCCCAGTGACAGTGACGGCTCGATTGCATTGCCTATGCGCCGCTGCATACGAAATGACCACGTTGGCTCGTCGACTAATGATAAAATTTGCAAGCGCCATTCGGTAACTATATCGCTGTCTACATTCCCTTTGAGGTATCAAAGCGATGCGGCATGCATTAAAGTGGTTTATTTGTAAGCAGGGCGATGTTTCAGGCCTGACACGGGATTATTGTGTCGGGACTCGCATGGATACGGTTTCAACGGCCATTGTTCAGGTAAGGTAAAGATATTAGGATAGATAGAAAAAAACTTCACAAGATAAAATCTATCAATTAGCCAATGTTTATACTACTAGTATTGAGTTTATATCAAACGTTACTTACTACGAGTATAAGACTATAATTTATATACAAATCGGACAGGTCAGCGTAAAACAATTACAGCTTCTGAGCTGTGTATAGATCAACATTTATTAGTGTAGTACTTGTTTTGTTCAGTTGCCTATTCATACATCAACAACCCTAAATTTAGTCAAGGTTTTCGTCTATTACCGTATTCGTTTCTGCGAATTCTGCGATGATCTGTCCGAGTTCTGCATATTTAAATTATATTATCTGGACTTTCTTAATTAATTTTGTATTGTTGATAACATCAACAAAGCCTGCAATCGCTGTGTTTAACAACCTATTTGGGAACAAGCAGCCGCTCGTAACCGTAATTTAACCAGCAGAATTGAGCACAATCGAAGTTTGAGCCATTTCCCCGCACGGTGCAATTAGACGTGCATCGCTGCGTTGCAGTTACGTCCCCGGTCCTCGTATATAGCCCGATCTCGATACAGTAGATGTACGGGCTGGGCCAGACACATTGTTGCGAACAAAGCCTAGCCAAAATAGGTTTCAGCTGGAATCCGAATTTCGGGAGACAAAAGGCGGTACGTAGTTTTTGATTACTCTTGGAACTCGCCTTATTCAATAGCCTATAAGAAACAATTGGACAGATTGAGCAATTCATCTATCAGAAATTGCCTGATAACGTACTTTTAAATCAACAAATCCTCAGCGAATTCGTCAGAATTTAACGAGCTGGGATTATTTTCCAATGTAAGGGATTTGAAGTAAAATATTAAGGGTATTTTGTACCGGGCATCGGGGTTACGATACAATAGTTGAAAATTGTATGGCATTGTGTCGGCTACTCTCCGGGGAGGAGCCCTTAGTCCGCTGATATATGGATGGAATGGTGGATGGAAATGGTGACACCGACTGGATTAACATCAGAATGTGGGCATTTGACTTGGTGATGTCGCTTCAAAACCGTCGAGTTGTGTGGACAACTATGTGCATAATGTTACAAAATTCGGGCTTTCTAGAACCGGATAGAATGCCTGTTTTGTTCTAGCATTTCTAGTATAGTATTTTATACAATCGTAACATAATAAAGAGCTTTTCAGTCGAGTACCGTGTTTAGGCCACGAAGCTTCCTGAGTGGCCTAAGTAAATAAATAAATAAATATAAATAAATACTCTTTATTGCACACCTCATACAGTTACAAGCACAAATTTTACAATTAGATAAATTTAGGTAGAGGTAACAACAGGCGGTCTTATCGCTTAAGTAATGTACGAGATTGAAAAGCTTAATTATGTCACTATTGCATCCAATAGATTTTCGAGTGCTTAAAATAGGCAAGCCGGTAAGGATCGAGTTAGACGAATGACTTAAAACCTGCTGGCTCTATACAATTTACTAACTTCAATCTCCCGGTGGATTGTGCCGGCCTTCCCGGTGGCGGCGGGTTATCTTTTTGACAAATTATAATGCAGCAGTAAAAAAAAAGCTCATTATAATTTACTGTCTATTAAATTTATCTATTAGTATTTATTTTTTAGACTGGTAGGCTGTGATTAGGTAAACCTTTAAACAGATCATTTGAAATGCCAATTAGATAAACACAAAAATTACTTGTACAGTTATTATTGATTAATTATTTATACCAAGCATCAATTTTCAAATACATCCAGTATTCCCAGACCGAGCAATAAGACCGGACCGACTCCGCGCTGTTGGGACCTCATTAATTGCGATTGGGTCGAAGCAGATTACGGCAACCGAAAAGGTTTTCTGATCCATCGTAAATCACGGACTACAGCAGACGGAAATCAACTCAAACGTGCAGAAATTAAAGCTGATAATAGCTTGGAAGGGCTAATGACAATTGAAACGTAAGGGTCTGGGAGAGAAGTTTAGCACCGTCGGTGAATTGTGGTCGCGCGTCAAGCTGGAGTGAACAATAAATAATCTAAGGCTAAAGTATTGCTTGGGAATTACCTCAAGGTAAATTTGGGTTTTTCTGATCTCGTTGTAAATTAAGTTTGCACGAGGGATGATCTTGACTTGAGCAAATTGAAAACTTCAAGTCTGTTCAGAGCCTCGGAGCGTCTATAGAATGCCTATTTGAATGAAATCAACTGAGAGCTTTCATTGAAAAGGAATAAAGATGTTTAGAGCGTGTCATAGCGGAAAATCGAAGTCTTTGATATGCGAAAATGAGAGAAAATGTCTTAGTGAATGCGATCTGCAGACGTACGAGTATTTAGATAGCAAAATTTAATATAAATTTTATGTGGTTGCGACCACACATGTGGCCGAGTAGAATGTCGAGATGTACGCTAGAAATTAGATGTAATAGAAGATATTCGGGAAGAGGTCCGTGTGCTTTACTAATTCGATAAATGACAGAATCACCAATAATGAGTTCGGCATCCAACGCAGATGGCGGGGACAGACGGCAATATTAACCTTTTTAGGGTACGCTATTTATTCCAATTAAAGAAAAAAAAGTAATCATTATTAACATTGTTTAACTTTTAAACTAACCTTGATATTGTTTGAGGTATATTGTCCAATGGCAAGTCTAAAATTACATAGGTACTTAAGAATTTCGGCAGCTTTTGGAATGCTATAACATGTTTAAAAACTGAAGCTGGATTACTACAACACGGGTTCAAAAAAACGAAAAAAGTTGCTTCATAAAAAGCATGTATGGCTAAACACGCGTATCGGTAAATACCCTTTCATAAAAGATAAAAAAACCGCCGGGCATCTCAAGAAAATCGTTTCATAAAACCAAATTTATAATGTATTGGGTTGCCAGTTGCCATGTGTAATATTCAGGGAGACTTGAGAAGTTAAAATTCATGAGCACATGTCCGGGCTGGCGTTTTTCCGAGTGGCAACATTGCGTTTATGACGTCACGAATCAACTTAATGCGTGTGGTGGGACTTTTTTAACGTAAACAAGCACGTTCCAGTTGACGCAATTTTTATCGAGCAATCTGAATTTTTAAGGGCTGACGATACGTAACATGAAACAAATAGTGCTGGATTGACATATCTATGTTTAACGTCCTCCTAGCGTAGTCGGTAGTGACCCTGCCTACGAAGCAGGAGGTCCTGGGTTCGAATCCTGGTCAGGGCATTTGTTTGGGTTTATCATGGATATTTGTTCTCGAGTTATACTAGCATAGTCGGTACTGACCCTGCCTACGAAGGAGGAGGTCCTGGGTTCGAACCCTGGTCAGGGCATTTGTTTGTGTTTATCACGGATATTTGTTCCCGATGTTTTCTATGTATTTATCTATTTCTATCTATTATCAGAGACTATGTATTATAGACAGCAACAGTCTTTTTGAGGCTCTAAGTCTGAAGGGCCATCTGAACGAAACTGACCTAAAGTTTCCGTAGTAATATCGTAATAATAGTAACGGTATTAATTACTAGATGGCGCTAAGAGGCAGAGAGTACTCTGCCCTACATTATGCGGCAGCTTTTGGTTGGTCTCGTTCAGATAGCGCTTCAGATTTGAAGCCTCAAAAAGTATCTTAGAATGTGGCTACCTATATAAATGCATAGTCTCTGCTATTATACATGTCGTCGTGTAGTAAATACCCACAACACAAGCCTTATTGAGCTTAATGTGGGGCTAGCCAAGTTAAAAGGTGCAAGATTATCCCATAATATTTAGTTATATACAAAATCGCGTTCCCTTTTTCTATGCAAACGCACTGACATCAACTTTCGCGTCATTAACGCGAACAGCCTCAGTTCCATAACAGGCTTTCGTTTCCAGGATTTGGAGGGGGGGGATTCCTTCCCAAAAAATCTCGCGGTCCGCACCTATGGCCCCCGTAGTATGAGAGGTTTGCGCATAGTCTATGGGTTTGCGTTTCAGACAATTGGCCCTGTTGACATTTTCAAAATATTCGATAGATGGCGCTGTGGCACAATTTTGGAAGACCGCGGGCCTACTGAGAACGTCGAAAATTTAAATTTCGTTCTCGCTCTCTCCATCACTGCTTGCAGAAGGAAAGAGATGCTGATAACGAAATTTCGATTTTCAAAGTACGCAATAAGCCCTGAGTGTAAAAGTGTAAACTACCAGCCTTTATAAAATATTCGTCTCCGTTAAGAGGCCTTATTCCCAAAACGCCCGAATTTCACGAAATGCTTCATTTTCTTCGAAGGCTATGGCGAAAAATCTTGGTTTTTCTAAATCAACTATTGATGCATATAATAGTTCATTTCTTTATCTAGACGGCCATCGGAGCAAAAATTACATTTAAAAAATAAAAATATGAAAAAAATTGGTTGTCTTTGAAGACCTTTGCGGATTTTTCAGTTAGATGTAACGTTTATTTCCAAACTACGCAAAAAAGGGTAACAATTCTTATTCATTTTGAATAAAATTCAATTGAGTATATCATGTCTGAGACGGCCATCGAAATAAAAATCGAAGATTCATCTTGGATAATAGACAAAATACCTTCTGATTATATGCCAGTTTTTTGATGAAAACACGGTTGCATTTAATTTTTTCCACGAAAACCCTATAAATATTTAGCCCTAAAAATATTACCATAACAAAGTTAGACTATATTTCTATCACGATAAAAAAATATCATTACTATAGTGGTCAATTTAAAAATAGTATACATTTTAAAAAATGACCTATAAATCACACTTCACAGGACACTTTTTGTAAGAATCGTATTTTTGGGTACTTAATAATAATAAATATGGTTCTAAAGTATTTTTTCGTATTACTAATACTTCAAACTAACTTATAAATAGCATTTTATGCGGCTTTTTCCATTAATACAGTTTTTTGACCTTTTAGGGAATAAGGAGCCTTAACTCTCGTGACATTACAATTTTCACGTTGGTTCAGCGTAATATTTCAGCGGTTATACACGGAATTTACCGGGAAGCCGGATTAATTTAGCTCAAAATTATTTATACTCGTATTATAGCCATTTTAAGAAATTTTGTTTTGTGCGGTGCATTAAATTGTACATGAGTAAAAAACGTTGATTAGGTAGCTAATTAGAACATCTACTACGTTGATTCTAATGTTTTATATCTTAAGAAAGCGTATTATCAGACTCCGATGTTTTAGTTTCATTATAACAAGAAAATAATGCTCTTAAAAGCCAATTTCCCTACTTTCCTAGTGAAAAGTATTTTACAAAAAAGCTAAAGTGCCACGAAAACCCCTGCTGAAACTTTGCTCCAATAGGTTTCCAAGAATTTGCAATTTTTCAAACTTGAAACAGTTGCCGTCTCGCTTCATACATAATATTAATAAGGGACGCGAGATTTGCATGATTCCACTTTATTGAACAAGTTTCGTCTTGTCATTCAATATTAAAGACTAAACGTAGGTAGGTAGGCACTTTCTTTTTTTAGGCTGTCGGCTGTAACATATTTTTGAAGCATATTTGTATGTGAATATCTAATTTATGCACGAAATACTTTTTTTATTTTTGTAAATTAACAGTCATCTTTAATTATCATAATCTTGTACTAATATAACGAAAAGCACAAAACCTACAATTTCTAACTCTACAAATAAGATACTTTACGTCACACCTGGCCATAATGTGAGAATTACCGCACGCTACACATACGGTAAAACTCGCATTATGGCCAGGTGGAGACGTAAAATTGTGTACTCACCACGGGCAGTAAAAAATAAAGCCCTCTATCGCATATTTACAACCCTCGCCTGCGGCTCGGGTCACAAATACCTGCGATTTCGGGCTTTCTTTCTTTTACAGTCCTTGGTAAGTAATGTACTATTCAGATATTTCTGGGCCTTTTTAATGAAATGTATATTGCAAATGACTGTACGAGTATTGGCATTTGAGGGCATTTTCACTTAACTGTGTACTATTAACGGGCGGTTAGCAATCGTCACGGCACTGACGGTCAATGTCAAATCCCAAACATTTTGTCAGTAATGTGACGGTTAGACGTTATTGAAACACGACTTAAGTCGTGCTTTAAAGTATAAGTTAAAATAAAAATGGCGTTGAAGAGACAAAGACGAATAGGTATAAAGAAACCACAAACGACATAACATTGCAAATTGCTTCTTAATGGCGTTTAAAACGTCCTGTGTTACGAGTTCACGTGTAAAGTACTTATATCGTTAAACATAAACTAAGTTGTATTTTTTAAAAGGATACCTGAGTCATGCCTGTCAAGTAAAGACCATGTATTCGCAATCCTTACAGAGCGCACACGAGTCGAAAGCATGGAATAACCATTGTAATTTAGATCTTGAGTGTTATTTGTAATCGGGGACCACAATTATGCTGGTTCGCCTACGACTTTGAATCGCTGGGTGATTGGAATACAACTCAAGCGTACGCCGAGGAAGCGTGACGCTTAGCGCTTTACTGACGTGACGTCCCAAAACGCTCTTTCATTAACAATAACGCTCAAGTAATATTAATTATGGCTAAAGACAATTATAGCGTAAGGCGATTACGTCGAGATGACGTCGCGAGACGCCATAAATTGCCTCCATTAAAATTCTGAGGAATTCCAAATTTGAATTTCGAGGTAAGCGGTACGCGCGACATTTGGAAATCGAATTTGATAGTTACAAATTGTTCTTTAATGGCGTTACGCGTAAAATGGGCGTGTTTGCGTGTTTAGGGTTTAGGACGAGATATGCTTTTCAATTATGCGGTTTTTGGCTTTTTAATATTGTCAAATTTCATAAACGATTCATAAACATAATAAGGAGCAGAACGTGGACAGACAATTATACGATGTTACATTTGTAAAAATATCATTCTATTCAGGATGATGAAAACTGCCTCAAATGATGATCTTTTCCTTCGTTTTATTTTGTAGGATAGTTCTAATAAATATCGATCTAAATTTATTGTAAAGAAAACAATAATAAAAATAATAATAATAATAAAATACTCTTTATTGTACACCTCAATAAAAGAAACTGAGACAGAAAAATTACAAAACTTAAGGTAAACAACAGGCGGTCTTATCGCTAAGAAGCGATCTCTTCCAGACAACCTTAAGGTAGCGGAGATTGGTTAAATCATTAATGTCAGTAGGTGTTGAAAATCATGACAAGATCTTAATTTATCATACACATAGTAATTATGGCTAAATATCTATATCTACTTATATAAATAATCAATTAAAATAAACATATACATATTACACAATTTACACATAATTATAACCAAATAAACATATCGACTTAAACATACTTACATATACATACTCTTACATATATATAAATAACAGTGTTAGACCATGGAGAAAAGGACTCAGACAAAAGTATCACGACGGAGAAAGATAATGAAATTTAAGATTTTTTTTAAATGAAGTGGGAGACTGTGCGCACCTTATGCCCACGGGCAGTGAGTTCCAAAGGCGAACCGCTTGAAAAGTAAAGGAGATATTATAGAATTTTGAAGAGGATGACGGTACGGAGAGAAGCAAATTTCGGGAACACCTGACAGAACGGAGAAAGCTAAAGCGCACCTTGAGATAGCGGGGAGTTGCGGGGTTAAAAAGAATAGAATAAAGAAGTGACAAAATGTGGGAGTTGCGGCGAAGGCGTATAGGGAGCCACTTGAGTTGTGAACGGAAGTGGGAAACGTGATCATACTTGCGCAACCCAAATATGAATCGAATGCAGACATTCTGAATGCGCTCAAGTTTATTGAGTTGATCTTCAGTAAGGTCAAGATAGCAAATATCAGCGTAATCTAAGATGGGAAGGAGAAGAGTCTGACTTAGCGCAATTTTGGTAGGAATGGGTAAGAAGTTCTGCAATCTCCTAAGCGAAGCTACGGCAGCGAACATCTTCCTGCTTACTTCGCAAACTTGAAACAATATTTGAAGGTCTTGAGACCATATTTTATTATATCAACAGTAAGATCCAAGATTAATCTGACGGCGTTCTCACCGTCGTAATTAATTGCATTAACATAAACCAACACAATATATGCGGCAAACATTTGTAGAAATTAGCACGTTTGAACAAATATTTGGACCACACGTTAATTACCAATTATTTGTATAATTTGGTTTGTTTTGTTAAGTTGTATTGTTTTGTTAAATATTTAACGCTAAGGTAGTTTTCCGCTTTACTGCGAGTTTCAATTAAGTTAAATAAACAGAAGCCGTAATAATTTGTAGTTCTTAATAACAGTTATATTCGGGAATTATCTAACAAAGACCGGCCTAGTCCTAAAACAATAATGTTTCTCACTACGAATAAGTATTAATTTCCATTTATTTAACTATGGTTACAATAACAAAAGCTTTTACATAAGAAACGAAATATATTAAAAATACGTAAGATTTTCTTTATTTAAGTCGGTATTAAACAATCAAAAGAAAAAACAATACTTCCCAGCTATTCTAATAAAACACTGTTAGCAAAAGATAATTAAAAAATGTTTTTACGTAATACATAGGCTGCTATTTATATATCCGGAAACCGGGATTACAATCTTCTTAAATAGCATATTTGACCTCCATGGTAAAATTTGAACTTTTTTAAGTACTGGCCGGTATATTTTTTCTTTCTTATTAACGCTCGTGTTTTGTTTTTGACGGGTTTTAAATGTCATCTCGCAGCAAGAATGGAACTCACTCGTGAAAATATTCGTGCTATGATTTATTATGATTTTCGGCGTGGTTTAACGCAACAACAGTGCATAGATCAACTAACTTCAACTTTTGGTGATGAAGCCCCATCTAAAACTACTGTGTATCACTGGTTTAGTGAGTTCAATCCTGGACGTAGTATGCTTACGGACGAAGTTAAGGCAGGTCGCCCGAAATCGGTCGTTGTACAACAAAATATCGATGCTGTGCGAAAACTTATAATGGACGACCGACATGTTACGTACCGCGAGATAGAGGCGACTCTGGGTATTTCTATGACCAGCATTAATAGCATATTACATAATTATTTGGCAGTAAAAAAAATTTGTTCGCGTTGGATACCCCACAACTTAACAAAAGAGCAAAAAGATGCTCGCGTCGAATGGTGCAACAAAATGTTAAAAAAATATAACCGTGGTGACTCAAAAGCCGTTTATAACATCTATACAGGTGACGAATCCTGGATCTATGCATACGATCCCGAAACGAAGCAACAATCAACGGTATGGGTGTTTCAAAATGAGCCGAACCCTACGAAAGTTACTCGTGCAAAAAGTACATTGAAACAAATGGTGGCCTGCTTCTTCGGTATTAATGGCCATGTAGCTACAGTGCCACTAGAAAACCGTAGAACGGTTAATTCAGAGTGGTACACGACCATTTGCTTACCGGAAGTATTTGAACAAATTCGTAAAACAAACCAGCGACGAAGAATCATTATTCATCATGACAATGCCAGCTGTCATACGTCACGCGAAACAACTCTATTTTTGGAGGGTCAAAATGTGGAATTAACGGGTCATCCGCCGTACAGCCCTGACTTGGCACCCAACGATTTTTATTTATTTCCAAATATAAAGAATAAATTA
Source organism: Pammene aurita (assembly GCA_947086415.1). Classification (NCBI taxonomy): domain Eukaryota; kingdom Metazoa; phylum Arthropoda; class Insecta; order Lepidoptera; family Tortricidae; genus Pammene; species Pammene aurita. Next base: position 14,318,104 of record OX352295.1, read on the forward strand.
CGCGGTCAACGATTTTCGACCGCTGAAGATGCTGTCGACGCATTCAAACAACACGTTATGAAGGTACCTCAGGCGGAGTGGCAGAAGTGCTTTAAAAATTGGTTCACGCGAATGCAAAAGTGCATAGATCATCAAGGGGAATACTTTGAAAAACAATAAAACCATTTTCAGCCGTGTACGTTTGTTTGTTTTTTTGTTTCCGGATATATAAGTAGCAAACCCTCGTAAGTAGTTTCAAAAGAAATAATTAATTTTATGTCTTGAAATGGCTACTAACAGTGACATTAAGAATAACAAAGTTAAAATAATTTGCTAAGGTCTCAATACTATTCTACCTACTTAATTGAATCTTCAGTTAATTTAACCTGATTAATTATATATATACATATATCGACGGTGGAAAGGAGAAAGGCCTTAAGCGACATTTTGGGAAGAATTGAGTTTTATATATCGTTGGAATCGGCTTTCCTTTCTACGTCGTTTGAGACAGGTTACGTGGCGATCTGGTGACTTTGATGTCGGTTAAGGTATCGTAGAAATAGTAGACAAATTTAGAAAACACCCCTTCATGCGACACATTATTTGACTTAAATTTAAACTGTGTCACTTAAGCCTACACACATTTATATACGTACCCGCTTAAAGTGATTTAAAAAATGCACGTATTTATGGTAACGGCGCTAAAGTGTTTATATTATTTAGGTCTGGTGCTTAATTGGGTTTTGTGGTGTGTCGAATAACAACTGCTGTCGGTTAATTGAATTTCACTGAATTTACCCCAACATTTCACTACTTTAAGCGACGCTATCTAGTTTTATCGTTATGTTAGTCTATCTTTGTATATGATTAGAATTACGTTCAACAAGATTGTTATCTGATAAATAATGTTGAAACTAAGACTGATTACGTGAAGTTATTCAAGAAGAGGAAATTCGATACCTAAAAAGGCTTGTTTTTTTCAATGCCGTTTAAATTTATTTGTGCACGTTTAACCCACTTCCACACTTAATATCGCAAAACAACTTTAACGACACGGTTCTATTTCAAAAGATATATCTTGTACACATTTTAAAGCAACAATAAGCATGATGAATTTTTTTCATGTATGGTATCAATCGATTCGTTTAGTTGTATGGATCAAATGTCTGTATTGGGCCAATTGCGTTAAAGCAACACCAAAATCAAAAATGAGATTCAAGATCTGGCACTCGCTTTTGTTTCTCAAAACGCTCCTAACAAAATGCTATGCAACAGTGACGTCACGGTTGCATAGTCGCCCTGTTTAAAGTATGGAAAAATTATGAAATTGTTATTTTGACAGTGAAATATTGCGTTTATGTATATGGTTGCTATACAATTTATTTTACAGTAAACTGTTAAAAATCGAATGGTATCAATGTTTTTTTTTTTAATATCGTACTTTAAAAAATCGTAAAATTTTGAAATTTTGAAGTCTCGTATCTTTGAACCGTTTCAATATATTTTTTAAATTTCATTTAATTAGGATTTATTTATCATTTTGCATTCATTTTACTTAATTTTATTACAAAATTCAACATGTGTCATCATGCCTATTTCATTTAATAATTAGTAACAGTTTCCCTCGCCATTGTTGCTTAAATTAATATTCCATTGTTTTTCTAGTGCCCATCTAAAAACTAGTGGTGTCGCTGATGTGGTTTATCCGGGAGTACTCTCATGTCAAATTAAGTTAAGCGACATTTATTTCAGAAGTTTTCAAGGTTTTTTAATTAAATTTATTATTGTTAAATATCTATAATAATTTTACGTAATACGTGCATAGAACTTAAGTCTCTAAAATGTCTATAAAAAAAGTTACGAATTTTTATTCAAAAAATTACACTTTAAAACGCTCTCCTGAACAGTTTACAAAATGTCGTTTAAGGCATTTCTCCTTTCCACCGTCGATATATATATATATATTAATTAACCTTTCGTGATCATGTTACATATAATATTAATCACCAAACAAATTGAGCTAATTTAATGATTTATACTGATATCCTAATATAGGCCACTTCTTCCTTTGTATATGACATCTATATACGCAGTGTTGGCCGTTAATTTCAATTAGAATTGAAAATTGATCAATAAGATTGAAGATTAATTCCGTAACTAATCAATTACACTAACATCAATTTTTACTAACGTTAGTTCGCATTGATTTTGTGACGTCGTCAATTACACTAACCGTCAATTAGAATTAACCTATTAGTTACACTAACGTCTCGAAAATTTAATAAGAATTACAGTTAATTAGATTAACGTTAGTGTAATATTAATTTTAAAACTGCATCTCGGGTTCGGAAGTCGGGACCAATATCACAAGATGGAGCTCATGCTGGACCCTAGGGCTACCTACTGGATCTCGGGTTTGGCGCATCATAGACTCATGCTGTTTGGGCTCATTCGACTTGTACTGATGAGCAGATGGTACCGGTATCAAAATCTGGAGCTCATGCTGGACCCTGGGGATCCCTACTGGATCTCGGGTTTGGCGCATCATAGACTCATGCTGTTTGGGCTCATTCGACTTGTACTGATGAGCAGATGGTACCGGTATCAAAATCTGGAGCTCATGCTGGACCCTGGGGATCCCTACTGGATCTCGGGTTTGGCGCATCATAGACTCATGCTGTTTGGGCTCATTCGACTTGTTCTGATGAGCAGATGGTACCGGTATCAAAATCTGGAGCTCATGCTGGACCCTGGGGATCCCTACTGGATCTCGGGTTTGGCGCATCATAGACTCGTGCTGTTTGGGCTCATTCGACTTATACTGATGACCAGATGGTACCGGTATCAAAATCTGGAGCTCATGCTGGACCCTGGGGATCCCTACTGGATCTCGGGTTTGGAGCATCATAGACTCATGCTGTTTAGGCTCATTCGACCTGTACTGATGAGCAGATGGTACCGGTATCAAAATCTGGAGCTCATGCTGGACCCTGGGGATGCCTACTGGATCTCGGGTTTGGCGCATCATAGACTCATGCTGTTTGGGCTCATTCGACTTGTACTGATGAGCAGATGGTACCGGTATCAAAATCTGGAGCTCATGCTGGACCCTGGGGATCCCTACTGGATCTCGAGCTTGGCGCATCATAGACTTATGCTGTTTGGGCTCATTCGACTTCTACTGATGAGCAGATGGTACCGGTATCAAAATCTGGAGCTCATGCTGGACCCTGGGGATCCCTACTGGATCTCGGGTTTGACGCATCATAAACACATGCTGTTTGGGCTCATTCGACTTGTACTGATGAGCAGATGGTACCGTTATCAAAATCTGGAGCTCACGCTGGACCCTGGGGATCTCGGGCTTGTCGCATTATAAACTCATGCTTTTTTGGCTTTTTTTATCTTCATCTTCATCTTCTTCATCTCCTTCACCTTCTTCATCTCCTTCGTCTTCGACTTCGTCTTCGTCTTCGTGTTCATCTTTGTCTTCTTCGTCTTCTTCTTCGTCTTGTTCTTCTTCGTCTTCGTCTCCATCGTCTCCATCTTCTCCATCGTTTCCATCTTCTCCTTCGTCTCCTTCGTCTCCGTCTTAGTCTTCATCTTCATCTTCATCTCCAAACCCGAGATCCAGTAGGGATCCCCAGGGTCCAGCATGACCTCCATCTTAGGATACCGGTCCCATTGCTTATTAATACAAGCCCCCGAGGCCAGAGTCAAAATCGAAACAAAAATCAAAACCTCGTAGCTTAACCTAAATTCGCGTTTAATAAGGTAAATTATTAATGTCAATTACCAATTCAATCTACACTAAAAATTATATTAATTTTTCAATTTTTGAGAAAGACTAAAAATTAAATATCTTCAATTATTAGTTATTCGCAAAGGATTAACACGTTAGTTACAATTAATTTCAATTATAATTGAAATCAATTTGCATTACACTATTAGTGTTCAATTTTAACTAACGTGTTTCAATCTTCAATTTTTAATTTTCAATTACACTAACGTTCGGCCAACACTGTATATACGTTTATATCTTTGGATCAGTTCACGAAAATTGTGACCAATGAACTAAGGTACAGCGTGACAATCTCGACGAAACCGAAATTTATTCCGTGTACATCTATTTACATCATCAACTGTAGTGCCATCTATATTGCGGAAAGGGCTTTTCCGCTATTCGGACAGAGACGGGACTACATCCGAAATTCTTACTTTTAAAAATAGTGAACTGAAAAATATTAGAGGGAAAACATGACAATCTCGACTAATGGGAAATTTGTGTATTATAAAGTGTTTGATGAATTGATGATGTAATGATGTAAAACACTTTTCAACACACTAATTTCCCATTAGTCGAGATTGTCATGTTTTCCCTATAATATTTTTCAGTTCACTGTAGTCAATGATGAAAAACACTTTTCAACACACAAATTTCCCATTAGTCGGGTTGTCATACTGAACCTTAATTATTCTTCAGTTCACTGTTTTTAAAAAGTTGGTTACATGAATAAATGCTAGTTGTAGTTTAAAATAATGAAGCAAGCACCTGTGTGGTGTAGCTCGCGGCGTAGTATTTCATAAGCTTAAGCGCGTCCGTGAGCGGTGACTGCGAGTTCTCTTACCTTGCTTGCTCTATTTTTTGACAGGTAAGTTATGCTTTCTGGTAACTTCAGACACCTAAAGCATTACCCTACGTTACTAAGTAGTAGTATTTATATCTCTAGTTTAATGAATGCCGTGCTACGTCATATGTGACAGTCTAGTTCAGTAGGTGCAATTCGGCGCTTTTATTGCTACAAATATAATATTGAATCGGTACAACATACACCGTAACGTAGTGCCTTCCTCAAGTGGTACCTTCTCCAAAAAGTGTCGCTTATAATCTGAGCTTTGTAGCCTAGTCGTTAGTGACCTTGCCTACCCTACGAATCTAAGTTCCAGGTTCGATTCACGGATTTTTTATTTTTTGTGTGGAAAACGGGACTTAGACGGGCCTCTAGCTGCCAGAGGAGGGGGGAGGAGGAGGGAGGGGGGACCCGAAGAGAAGCGCCGACAGGTCTTTTGTGCCTCAGTGAGGCGTCATATGTCTGCTTGTTTGTTAGGTTTCTATTTTGAGAAATATTGTTAATGTAGTCTGTAAGTAAGTCGACTTAGGGGGAATGGGCGATGAACCATGCTGAAAAGTAGGTACGTAAATCACGGAACGGGCTTCTATTTTTTGGTTTTTACCACACTTTTTTTTAACTATATATTAAAATCCCTATATACGAGTATATCGTTACCTAGTATCTACAGTACAAGCTTTAATAATATACATAGTACAAGTTAAAAGCTAAATCGACCTGTGACAGATTGTCCTCAAATATATTTATCACCTGAATTGGGGGTGGAATGGAGGGCAAATAAACTAAACGGAGGCTAAAGGGGAGTCTAAAGTCTTAAGTAAGAAGTCTAGTTTGAGTATAAAATCTAATTTTGTATTGAGCTTAACATCAAAGCGATATAAGCCCGACCGCGATCGCCGTCAATTACGCGGCCTCAACACGACCTAATTGCCGGGTAAACATTCAAATTTAGTCGCCGCAACTGTTGCCCACAGGCAACTAAATATAGATAATACACCTATTTGGGCAATTCTGGAGAACTTGGCTTTTAATAATACAACGCTATTGTTTTAATAGGTGATACAGAGAACTCGGTACGCAACGCGATAAGTCACGTTTGAAATATGTACATTTAATGTGACAAAAATATGCAGTCACGACTTCATTACCAAGGCGTAAAGTCTCGGACTCCTATTTGGGAAATTCTGGAGATTTTTTTAACTGTCCCAAAACAAGTAGTTATAGCTAAAAAACTGCTTAAGCAAAGTCAATTTGAAGGTTATCGTGTGTTGTCAGCCTCTTAAACAGCAAGAGAGCGATCGCCGTTCAAATATCGAACGAGCTAAAAACAACAGTTTTACACCAGCCCAGTTGTCTCCGCCCTTAATGGGCAGCAATTTGATCCCCCAGTCATTGGGCACCCTAATGCAACCTTCGAAACCCAACACCTCCCTATAACCAAACGTAGCCGTCCAATTTTCGACACACCGTCCATGCAATTAAGGATACATTTTATTTGTAAGTCCACTTTAATAAATGACCTTTTTGTTTTTCAATTACAACATTACCAAGTTAATGTTACTGTCAAATATATTGCTGCTGGTCTTTATGGTTATGTACTTAAGGTAAAGAAATGCTAGTTCTTGGTTTTGACGCCGGTCTAGTGAGTTGGTAACTGTATGTGTTAAAGACATACAAAGGCGAGTTAAGCTGTCAATATAATAAAGCTTGTAAATATTTTTGGTAGTAGATAGTTTAATTATAAACTATATACATTTACCAACAGAAATTGCTAGGCGGGCGAGGTGTCCCTAATAAACCAAAAGCATAGCTGTACTTTATTGTTAAGAAAATAAGAGCGTGTGCAGGATTTTTTTTATAACACTACGGTGGCAAACAAGCATACGGCCCGCCTGATGGTAAGCAGCTACCGTAGCCTATGGACGCCTGCAACTCCAGAGGTGTCACATGCGTGTCGCAGACCCTTTACAAAAATAAGGATTCACTGTGTTGACGGCTAAAGGAACAAGAGGGTCCCTCATCGTCAACACACTGGGTCCTCTTAGAGCCCTTTGGGAACCTTACTCACCAGCAGGAGCCCAACACTATGAGTAGGGTCTAGTGCTATTTGGCTGTGGTTTTCTGTAAGGTGGAGTTACTTCCCCAATCGGGCTCTGCTCCAAATTTGAACGAGATGACATTAGCTGTGCTGTGCCCTACCACACAGCGAGATGACATTCGCAGTACCCATATCTACCTCTCTTTTGGACTTAGTTTAAGGACATACCCGGGTCCAATTTAAACATGCATAAGGTAATTTTGAACACATCACTCGCCTAACAATTATCTCCTGACCGTTTAAATACGATGATAATTTTACGACTTAGATATCGAGATGATGTGTAAAAAAGTTAAAAAATTTAAAGTTAATAATTTATGACGCATAACTGTTTTTATGTATGAAATAGCATTAGATACATTAAAAAAAGCAATAGATACTGTAATTATATATGTAAACTTTAATATACCTAACGCTGCCTGTTTTTTTAAATGGCTAAACTATTGAAATGGACGTGATGATATCTTAAGTAAGCTGAGATATCAAGTTGAAATGAAATGCAATAAGATAAATAAATGAATATTATGAGACAATCTTACACAAATCAACCTAGTCCCACAGTAAGCTCAATAAGGCTTGTTTTGTGGGTACAAGGCGACGATGTAAATAATAGAAGGATATATTTAGGTACTTAAATACATAGAAAACATCCATAACTCAGGAACAAATATCCGTGATGAACACATGCCTGACCAGGATTCGAACCCGGGACCTACCGGGCTAGGAGCCGTTAAAATGCGATGTGTCTTGACTTATAAGTCGCGAGTGCAAATATATGGTTATAGATTCACCAGCCTTGAAAAGTATCTAAGGTATAAGACATTTTAAGTACGTAATTTAAGGAAATAAAATGTGCTCAAGACTCCAAGGGCGGAAAATCACATCGCCGGGCTGGATTTTAGTTCGTAAAATAAATGACTCGCAATGTTTTACGTTACGGCGAGCAATGCTCATCCGTCCTGCGTTAATAGCCTGATAGAGACCTTGGCCGTTTTGGAGATCCGTTCCATCTCTTAACTATTGGACGCCAAGAAAAACAAGCCAATGTGCTGTTTTGGGACCTTTTAGACGGAGCTAGCCACGTCAGATATGACACAATAATGAGAGCAACGAAACCACTCTAATCAGTTTGCTATACTATGCTTATTTCTAGATCTGGACATCTGGCAGCTGTACAGTGGTGGAGGTAAAATAAACTTAAACCACTCCTAAAAAAGAAATCCTAGAGTTCCGGGTTTTATGCAATATTATGCGAAAATATTTAAGTAATTCGATTATATCATTGCCAAGTTTCTGTTGGGGGAAAGTAGTGCCAAACGACGTATAATTTAATTCATAGTTTGTTACCTACTGTTTTTGTTTCCGCAATAATACGCAATGATTTTGTTCTAATGTCCAAATATAAGCCCCGTCCTTTATAATTGAGATAACTACGGCAGTCTTTACCTATGTTGGTATTACTATTTTCCAATTCAAAAATTTTGCTAGTTTGTCACTCAGACCTCCACCCATTAAAAGCTGCCAGATGTCCGGATCTAGCAATAAGAATAGTAGAGCAATCTAACCAGACGGGTTTTGTTGTCATATCTGACGTGGCCAGCTCTTAATCCATATTAATCTAGAAGGTGCCACCTAGTCAGGTTTCCTAACAATTTTTGATTTATTTCCTAATTCAGACCTCAGTTTTGACGCCTAATCGGACGAAATTTACTACGCGACAGTACTATTAAATTTTTAAACTAACAAATTCTACTAGATCTACAAGCGATTCGAATAACGAATTAGGGCCCTTTGCACACGGCGTCGTATCGTAATGAACTAAGAGCTGGCCAGGTCAGATATGACACAATAATGAGAGCAACAAAACGCGTCTGGTTAGATTGCTATCCTTATTGCTAGATCCAAGCATCTGGCAGCTTTTAATGGGTGGAGGTCAGAGTTACAGACTAGCAACATTTTTGAATTGGAAAATAGTAATACCAAAGAAGGTAAAAACTGCCAACGTTGTCTCAGTTATAAAGGACAGGGCCTATATTTTAACATTAGAACAAAAAACATTGGGTATTATTACAGGCACAAAAACAGTAGGCGACAAACTATGAATTACATTATACGTTGTTTGACACTACTTTCCCCCAACAGAAACTTTCTGCAATGATATAATCTAATTATTTATACAATTTTTCATAATATTGCATCAAACCCAGAACTCTAGGATTGGTTTTCTTGAAGTGGTTTGCATTCTTTTACCTCCACCACTTTACAGCTGCCAGATATTCAGAACTAGAGGGTTTCGTTGCTCTGATTATTGTGTCATATCTGACGTGGCTAGCTCTCCATAAATCTATAAGCGTATACGCGCGCGTAGGACGAGCGCGATACGAGAACTATCGCTCTCGTCCTTGGCGCGTATACGATACGGTTACGATACGACGCCGTGTGCAAAGTGCCGTAGCATGGTACGATTCGTTCTTGGCTTCTTTTTAAACGACATTTTACCTTCATTGCCGCCCAGGGAGTCATGTCGCGGATTCAGGATACTTACCTGTAAAGAAAGGAATTAAATTAATACTCAGGCTACGAGAAAAACACGTCCATTATGCTTTGAACATTTTTCAACGCTTCTTAAGACACTTAAGTACTTATAGGTATTTCTTTATTGAAGCTTCTATTGTTACCGATTGTTCAGTCTTTTGTCCAGTCTAGAAGCTTAATAAAACAACTACACGTCCTCATTCTTAAAGAATCTCTAAAAAAATAAGTAGCTTCATTTTATTTTAGTAATACATAATTTTATCATAAAAACTAACCCGTAACGGAAGTTCCTTGTGATTTATTTTTAACTGTGGAATCACGACCTAGCTCAACATTTCGTTGGCATACCCACGAGAGGTCGTGTCAAGTGACTGCTTGTCTCTCACTCGCGATTTAGACGAGTGAGCGAGATGTTATTAATTCATTCCTAAAAACAGTTTGATTAAAAAAGTATAATATATGTATGTACTCATGAGCTGCTAAAAATTAAGATTTTTTTCCTATTACATTTAAGCAATTGAAAAATAGATACTATTTTAAACACAATTCGGAAATTCGGATGACGCTGCTAAAATTAAAATAAGAACATTATTCTCGCTTTAAATAGATTTCATCCGTATAAAATTTATCTATACTTCTGTCCCCAACAGTCTTGAATTTATAAACCAAGCAAACCAAACAGTCGGATTTCAATATTCAATTAATATTATCTTAATCTTACACGGAAACAAGTGAGTCGTTAAACTTGAGACAACGGCTGTTAGCGAACTGTTCCGAACATCTGGGTTCGCGAACAAAAGTAATCCGAAGGAACGGCTTATACACTCCCCGAGTAATACACAAAAGCTTTTCTGCGGTTATATTTGTAATGAACTTACACCGTTTTAGTTCAGCGCGATCAGCTGCAGTAGCATTTCGAGCTGACAGGTTCTAAATTTGAAATTTTCCTTTTGGGATACTAGCAAATCAACGTGAATTAACGATATTTTTGCCATACATTTTGTATCAATATACAGCGTATCGATGAAGAAAGTTTTTTGTTTGGATGAATAGAATATATAATTTGTGCCGTTCATAAAAACAATAACTGTAATCAAAAAGTAAAATTACATAATGTCAAAGTTTAAATTGAAGTGCACCCCACTTTGAATATTGAACGGTTGAAGTGGTATCAAAGAAAGGGAAACAATAACTCAAGTATTTCCGCAGCAAAGTTCCTATTAAATTACTGAATGACGTGAATTTAAACTTCGCAAAGCGGGAAAAAAATGCTAAAACCGCTTCGGGCAGTTTGTTTTGGCTTAAATTAAAATTCCCCTGAGATTCGGAACAAATTCGTGCTTGATTAAGCTAAATAGTCTAATTAGGGGAATTTTTGTAAGTTCACGTCGAGAATATGAAACAAAATTTGATTTTCTGATACTAAGGATCGAGTTTCTTAATTAAAGTCATGCGAATTCACCGAGCGAGCGCTGCCAAACTTTTCTTTCTCATTGAATTTTGATTCAAAAACGTCTATTAGTAACGGTTCAAACGAATCTCGAGTGGATGAATTTGAATTAGGAATCAAATATTGAGAGACATTTTTTAAATCAGCTTTGCTACGATGCTCTTTTTTTCAATTTTTTATTAGGAATCTAATATTGAGAGATATTTTTTAAATCGGCTTTGCTACGATGCTCGTTTTTCACTAACAGATTTGTAAAATACAATTTCTGTTTAAGTAATAATATTACACAGATTAAGTAAAAAGTTAGTAGTCCGCCTCGAACTGAGAACTCGCGATTTACTTGTGAACGAATGTACCAATATAACAAGACCCTTATGAAGATCATTTTTCGCCTTATAGCTCCATAACCCCTTGATCGATCCTGCTCAAATGCGAACTCTCAAATTATATGTATCTCTGCTACAACCTCAAACAAATTTCATTAAGATCAGAAAAACATTACTACAGACAATTTTGTCCGAAGTTATTTGCATTAATCTAGGTATCTATATCTAGGTATATAATACCTAGAAACACAATTAGCACATAAAAAGTGGCGTAAATGGCGTCTGCGACGACTTCCCAAGAGAGCCGATCGTTCTAAGGACATTACTATTCACAAAGAACCGACCGAACACTTCGTCAAATATAGACCAGCGTAAGAAAGACCTATTCAAAGTACATTCTAAGAATACGGAGATCAAATTATACCAGTTACGTATTCATAGCAGAAATTATGTTTGCAACTATGCCTTTTATCTCCTTAATGTGAGCTTGATATGACACACGATAACACATATTTAATAACTGCCAATTATCGTTTCGCCGTTACCGCCCAATTTCCAGTAAAATAATAACGGGACCTTAATTCTGACGACAATTATTATTTATTGGTCCGCATGTAATTTGTAATTGGATGTGAATGGCCCTTTAACCCCCGGCGCAGAAATACGTGTTATGTTATATTTATAAAACTGATCAGCTGTGGGTCTGTCTGTGTGTCTTTGGCATTGTAGCGCCCAAAACGGTTGAACCGATTTTAATGGGTTTTATTATTTGAAAGCAAGTTTTGTAGCGAGTGTGAGATTCAGTCGTTTCGGGGGTTTTCCTTAATTTTTAATTTATTATACCTAGTTATTTAAATTTAAATAGGTACCTTCAATATCTGACACGATGCATGCAAAAATCTAAAAATAACTTTTAGCAATATATGTACTTATTAAGATGGGGTTTCCATAAATCCTAGCGCTACGAGAGCGTAGAGAAGTTTAAAAACCTACAGATTATAATTGTTTCCAACCGCCTTGCTTTGGGTTCATCCACAAATTACGTCACACCAATTTCATGTTTTTTTTACCTCCCCTTTCCACTTGTCACATTTGGGTCACATTTTGTTTACCCCTCGCTCCTGTTCTGACCTCATATATTTATAGAATTTATTTGAAATTTAAAAAGAAAACATTTGATATTTAAGAACAAAGAAACAGTTAAAAATGTAATTACATCCATTCAAAACTGAAATATTTAATTAAATGAATATAAGAAAAATAATAAGCCAAAGTGTTGGACTGTCCTGACATTCTACACGGCATAAAAGCCTCCTTTCCTTCAAAAAAGTGAATTTGAACCTACATGATATTTGAAAATGTGGTGTCACATAAATAGAGCCTCTCCCCTAACCCGTGTGGACAACCACACCTGGTTGACCCCCTCCCTCCCCTTAACGCTGTGACGTAATTAATGGATGACCCCTTTGGAACCATACACAAATTTACAGTATTTTTTGCCCATACAAGTATTTAGATTTGCCACATTAAGATGTTTCTTTTTTTAAAGACGACAGCGTTATCTATCAGGGCGATGGTTTGCGTCACTATCCTCGTTTTTAATAAGTGTTTTATGTGAAACAGTTACAACGGATAATGACCCCAAAGTGACCCGTAAACAACCAATCTGCTATACTATTTATTACGAATCATCAAATGCAAGTATCCATCTTGCTGCATCCCATTAAATGCGATAATGACATTTGCCATTAACATTTGAGCTTTACGAGTCCGAGTTACAGGTAATTAATAATACGAGCTGTATAAAAGCTATATAAGAGCAATAAGAGGTATATAAGAGGGCCTTGGCACGGTAACACATGTTGGTTATTTGAGAAACTTCATTATTATACGAGTAGGTACAGTCAACGCCAAAAATATGCATACAATTTTGAACCTTATTACACCTTACGGTGCAAAATTGTGTACAAATTTTTGACGAAGACTACGAGTTCTGCCCGCGTTTCTGCTCGCGTAAGTTTCGATCTGTAACCTCTTTGGATTTCATTATTAAGAAAGTAGGAATTAATCACTGTGAATAGTCTCGAACATTGCGGTGGATTAGTAGCGACATAAATATATCCAGAACCATTCTATTTTGAAGTACTATATCCCGGGAAAAGCTTCTAAGCACATATTAATATTCAGATATTCAGTAAGTGCACGCTTTGTCACTTAACACATGTAGGTATGCCCAGACATGGGATAGTTAAACCCATCGCAGACCATTAAAATCGATCGAAGCTCGACGCTAACGGGCGTTTATAAAAATCACTGTTCAACGCCCATAACTGTGACAAACACCCGACTTGATGCCAATTTTGACATAAATAAATGGCGACGAATTCGTTACAGACGAAAAATCGTTAGTCACTTGAAAAAAAGGAGAATGAATGACGTTCACTCGAGTTGCCAGCTGTTTCCGTCAGCTGATAGAGCGGATATTGGCTGTTAGAGAGACGCCTTCGCCCTCTCTTTCCAATGAATAACGCTGTCCTTATCGGCGATTTTAATTTTTCATTCGTCACCTAATGAGGCCGCTTTGGATTGGGCTCTGAAGCTAGTATTTGCCGCTGGAAAAAGTACTGCGGCAAAAACATTCATGGTGAGATTCAGGCCAAATGTCGTAGTTTCAAACTTAATTACAATTTTTGTTAAAATTACTTATGCACAAATCGCGTGATTTGGAACTTGTTACATTAAACCCATTGTAAAACTTGGCAGAATAGTCGTTTTAGATCTCGTTTCGCATCAAAAAAGTATAATACCTTCTAGCTTGCACGCGATTCGAATGCGGACGTTCTGTTCGGAATTTGAACTGGTCAAGTTTATAAGCTGTGTTTTGCGGTTCGCATTTCAAAATTTTAACGGCAGGAGTTCGTTTGGAAACAAAGCTTGTTAAAATGGGGTAAGCTAGCAACACTGGCCGAAAATAAGTTTAAATAAACGCTATCACGAAAAGAAAACTTGGTAAAATGTTCATGCAGTGAATTTTGCACGTGGTGTAAATGCTTCGGGCAATGAAATATTTTCCGAAAGCATTTTAAGTTCACACGACACGTGTAAACTAGAATGTTCGAATTAACTAACATTAAAGCGAATAAAATTCAAATGAAGGATTATTCAGAATGCCATTGCATCAGACGTATTTAAATGTCCAAAACTTTACGTTTGTTTGGACTTTATCGCGTCGTACTAAAATTCGATTTTGTATGCATAAAGTAAAATTAACTTACGGATTTTAAGAGCTAAGTTTTGACAGAATTCCGCTGGAAATCTGCGGTTTCATGCCGCCGTTTGTAAAATTAAGAAGGTTTAATACATAATAACGGTCGACCTCCGGGAGGTGAATATTTACTTTGACAAATTGCTGGCCATTAGTCAAATATTAAAGGATCCCTAATGAATTGGATAACAATTTATAAACTAGTACGTAAGTAAATGAAGTTAGCTGACTATATAAATACATAAGCTTGCCAAGCATGCTTAGATGAAACTTATTTTCATCAAATCCCGAGAAACCTATTATATTTGCTGTGGTAGGTATAACGTCTATTACTGTCTAATTAATATCTGTAAATCAAGAGCAAAATCACACTTCTTACATGTTAAATGCTGTTCGATGTTCAGTCAGCAGCAAAAGTAGCTAAGCAGCTCAGGTGTTCAAAATGGCCTCCACGCGCTCTTATTCTCTTCACAATAAAGTCGTATCAAGCTCATTATGAACACTTGAGCTGCTTAGCTACTTTTGCTGCCAACTGTTCGCACAATTAAAAAAAAAAATTTAACGTAAAATTATTCTTATACGTATTTTGCCTAGGACAAAAGTTGCTATTTGAAATTCAAACTACCTAGAAGTTTTATTTAGGGGCAATAAACTATCTCAATACGGAGTGACCAGCGTTTCTATTTAAATAAGGTAGAGCAATCTTTTTGGGGTTCGAGTAGCCGCAATAGCCTACTAGGTCCCTGGGGAGGTACTGCATTGCGGTGAAATTGCTCACGGTGCACCCAAAACTTCCATTACGTTCAGTTATTGATAATATTTATGACAGTATCAATGCTTTAGTTAGAATATGATATAATGGAAAAAAATCGTCCAAGACGTTCAAAACACAAGGTGCCGTATTCAAACTTCAAAGTCCATAAAAATTACATTAGAATATGACATAACACTCTATTTCAAACACAACAAATAATCGACCAATATTGAAGTTGTATTGGAGTTGCATCGGAATAATTCTCAAGCGTCTTTTGATATTTCTGATTCAGACGTTATTACGCGCTAGCTTTATTTCGTTGTTAATGCATTGAAGTTGTATTGAAGTTGGATCGTCGTGTCTAAATGTGTTTTAAAGTTAGACCACGGCCCAAGGTACCGTATTCTAATTTGAAAATACATAAACAATACATTAAAAGCACAATCTATCTCAAACATAAGTTGAACACACAACAAATGATCAACCAATATTGAAGTTGTAACGGAATTTTCAAGGAAATTCTAATATTTCTGATTCAGAAGTTTAGGCGCTAGCTAAATTGCGTAGTTAATGCATTGGAGCTGTATTAAAGTTGGATCGTGTGAAATAGTAGTTTATGCAACTGATACATAATGAGGGGCCTTAAAACACGAGTGGGGTTTAATGAAACGAGCGCAGCGAATACTTTTATCTACACTCATATTGTAAGTCCTCTAAAATGCGTTCAAAAACCGTAGCATTACAACAAACGATTTCACTATGATAAGTTTCTTATCTGTGGCAGTAATGTAATTTTAACTTAACATGCTCAAATATTGTTAAGTAATGAGTTTCAAATTTGGAACAGCTGTCAAAACCAACACAATTTCAATGGGTTTCTATTCTAGTATCCATAGATTTTAAAATGTTGTCGATACGAAACGTCAGTACGATATATTTTTTGACATAAACCGCACGACATTTTGATCTCGGATGACATGAGAATAAGGACTTCGTTCGTTGGCTAATAATAAAAAAAAACTCGCGACAGAAGTTTGTACATATTTGTCTATGGTTTGTACGGCCGCCATTTCTGTTATCAACTTGTCAGTTATTGTTTGTCGAAACATTTTTAATTGCGAAAATGTAAATGTTTACTATTAACGATATTATAATAAATAAATATACTTTCCTTATCAGTTCTAATTTATTTATTTTTATTAAGCTTACACCTAAGGGTATGTTTCAGCACTTGTATCTATCTACCTAGTAATGCAGGTCCTTCGGCTACTGAACCCATCTTTGAGTACTTACAATATGAGTGTAGATAAAAGTATTTTAAACTTAGAACACGGCCCACTGTCTGTATTCACCTTGAACTCACCCGGCACCATGACGCTGGTCTTTCAGTACATTTTGTTTTGGTGCTATAGGTAATAATATCACGTATTCTATTTTAAACTTTGCATATAAAAAGTTCACGAGTCTTCGAATTTATATTTCTCCCGCTTGATTTTCTTTACTCACCGAATGCTCAAAGTTTAAATCATGGAATAAGTAAGTTTGATTAGATACACTTCTAAAAGCACTCTGTCTAATGCAATAAGGTTCATTTTCAAGTGGTTTCACTATGGGTTTACTTGTAAAATGATGCATAATTTACATTCAGGTCATTTAACATGCAATTTTCTTTGTAAACTCGAATGTTAAATATTAAAATTGCACAGGTATGAGAGGTCCGTGAATTGGTGGCATTATTTATACTAATATTTTTATTTATTTAGTTTAACCCTTCTGTAGATACAATACATAATAATTTATAAGGTTACAAACATTGTGCAAATTTCATTCCGCATCCGTTAGTTCACATCAACTTATTAACTATTATTTTATTAGAAAGACCATATACTCGTACCTTGTTACCTTGTAGAATTTTGTTATATTTGCAATCGTAAATGACTGCTAAAATTTGTTCTAGAGAAAAAGAAACAGGAAAAAAATCATGTTGGCCAACATAATGATAATTCGGTTCAATTTGTTAGGCTCTGTCGACAAAAGTCAAACAAGTACGAAATCCCGGACCTTCTGTTTTTGCTCTAAATTAAGGGTCCAGAATAAATTTGCTTGGCAACCACAGCAATGTGCCGTTTGGAGATTTAGTACAAAATACTAATAAGCGTGTAAGTATTTGAGTATCGAATACTTGGTATGTAATAAATACTAGTACGTATGTTAATTTGTAATATCTTCTAATGTTCGGTCTTTGTAAATGGGTAAATTTTTGGTTGGCGTTTAAACTGCCGATTCAATTGTGTTACGAATTAATGACGTAAAATGTATGCTAATAATTTATAAAAAACATATAAGTATTCGTAAATTACGAATTACAACAATTTTTATGTCATACATTTGTAACACAAATGAACTGGCGGTTGAAACGCTTGTGAAATTCACCCAAATGGTCATAGCACCAAGTACTTCTGGCAATCAAGTAAAATATAACATATCTAGTATTTTTACCCTATCCAAAATACGTTTGGAACATCATGAAAGTGAGAGGCTGTGAAAAATCGCGAGGGTTTTGTGTAAGCTCCTAGTAGCATGATTATGCTTTTTTAGACATTCATGGTGCAAACGAGCCGGCTTCGCGGTGATGTAAGCCTTAAACATATAATGTTTTTACATTTTCGGGAAATTTGTCACCTTCCTTCAAAATAGCTTTAACATGTTTTACAGATTTACTCATTAAATGTCAATAGGTTAGATGTAGGGACATTCCAAAGTATATTAGCTGTCTGTACCATTGTCAGAAGAGGCAAAACAGGTATATATTCGTATATTTGTTTATAATTATGTTAAGCAGTACGTTGTCAGATTGTAGACGTTATTTAGATTAAGGTACAATGGGACTGGCATAATCCTAAGATTAAAAGTCCCTAAATAGAAATAAAAAAAGGTTTCTTCTCTTTATAATCTCGCCATAAATATTCATCACATTATAGGTGTGTTTTCAATTTACTTTGTGATGTGTTTACTAATTCTTATTCGTATTCAAAGAATTTTAATAATAAATAAAGTTTTCAAGCTTGTAATAAACTTGAATTTATTTTTAAACTAGTTTCACAACTAAAATTAGCAATTATAAAATAAATTAAGATTTCATATTATTCCAAGTTGCAGACTTGGCCGAGATTGTAATAAGAATTGCACCCGTGTTTTACTTGGGGTTTTTAACTGTTGAAATGAGTTACGTTAGAATGAAATAAACATCCTCTGACACTTACTCGTATTTTACAAATGATAAATAAGGAGTTGTAGAGTGGATTACAATTACAATTTATTTACTTTATTTACGTTTTGTCAGAATAATACGTTTAAAAATTGTGTCAGGAGAGATCCCTCACAATACATTAGTCATATGGGTAATTTATTGTATGCGAACCAAAGTAGACATAAGTAATGTGTGGTATAATAAGTCTTGAAACGATAATGGGCATTTAATTTGCCATCCCATTCCTATAGGTCGCTTGATGGCTGACTTCGAAATACTAGTAATACTACATAAGAGGACTAAATCACTGTTTTGTACATATTATTAAGTAACTAGTAGACAGACTAAGTTAATACATATCATTGTATGGACCATTGTGCTGTATTTGAATAAATAAATCATATCATATCAATCATTTCATATCATTAGTATAGTTACACAAAATAGCTGTAACGCAAATAAAGAACAGTAATAAAATGTTCCTAAAGCTAACACCTTACTTCCTAAAATAAACGTCAATTAGGCGCAAATACATCACGTAGAGAAAACGTGAGGGCGAAACACCTAATTCGAAGCCTTTAAGTCTGTCTCTCTCTAACACTCAAGCGGAAAGCGAAAGAGAAGGCGAAGTTTCGGAAACGGTTGCCCGATTCAGATAAAACTGCAATAAAACTTCAATGTAAACGCAGTTAAAAGTAGATTTAGTCCAGGTGGGGTTAACGACAATGTAATGTTACGAGGTCTGTGGAAAAATAGGGTGCCTAGAACTTGCAGGATACGTTGCAGAATTTAAAATCGCTTTGAAAATCAGATGGGCTAATATATTCTTGAAGAGAATCTTGAAAGGAAAACTATGTTATTTTTAGATTTATTTCGTTTTATAGGTAGATTTTAGGTTTCTTTTTATTAAGATAGCCACATCCATACTAATATTATAAATGGGAAAGTGTATTGTGTGTGTGTGTTTGTTTGTTTGTCCGTCTTTCACGGCAAAACGGGGCGACGAATTGACGTTATTTTTTAAGTGGAGATAGTTGAAGGGATGGAGAGTGACATAGGTTACTTTTTGTCTCTTTCTAACCCCCCACTTCCCTAAAATAGGGGGTGGAAGTTTGTATGGAGCATTCCGGGGGCAATCAGGAAAGGGGAACCGTGTTACCCCGAATTTAACGCGAGCGAAGCCGCGGGCAAAAGCTAGTTTATAATACGCTTAAATTTAATTCTGCAGGTAAGTAATAATTCTTATAATTACTCAACATACCCAGCAGCCAAACCCTCAATACAAAACCAATTTGTTTTACCGCGTATTTTTTTTTTTCAGTTTTTAATAATTTGAATACGATACCAATTTATGCCCTTTAACGGATCACCACTATTTTCGTTACACCTTGTACATATTTTATACTAAACATATAGATATCTTTATCTTTTTCATTAGATGCACCGCCTACAATCTTTTCTGCTTTGCCCTAAAGGTTGACTGGTAGAGAATGCCTTATTATTATTAATTCCGCCTTTTGTACGTTAAGTTTCCTTATGTGCAATAAAGATTAAATAAATAAATAAAGGTCAATCTGGAAAAAAATGGGTGAATGGTATAGACTGACTATGCTAAAGTTTATTATATTCGATGGCCTTGTTGACATCATATTGAACACCGTTATAAAGCATAAAATTAATAAATCCTGCAGTAAGAAGCGTTCACGTTTAGATTTTTTACCAAGCACGAACCTACGAACGAAACTCTTGAACCACTTTTAGTCGAGAATATTCGGAATAAGTTTTTGTTTGACTTGCTCTTCGAAGCTTCCGGTTCGGTGGAGTCAATCTTGGGCCACTTCTCGACATCCTATAAGGATTCTGAGCAACATTAGACTTCTTAAGACTGCCTACTGGATATCGAACCGTCCAGAGACTCCCTTTACCAGCTAAAAAACCTACCAGCAGACAGATATTATGCCAAGTTTGATGAATGGTTGTTAAGTGATCATACAATAGTAGTACATAAATACATCGTTACCTTTTTTTAATGCTTATCATAGTTACACATACACATGTGAGTAAATCATCCGTGAGTTAAATATGTATGCGCTACAACAAACTTCAAAAATGTAACGAACTGGAAAAATATAGTCAAAGTATTTCATCAAATATACAAACTTTTTAAAGGAATGGCCGGACGCTGCACAGAATCGGGAAGATTGGAAAAATCTGGAGGAGGCCTTTGCCCAGCAGTGGGACATTAGACATCACAGGCTCCTAATAATAATATAAACGAAATTAATACTTTTGCTATAAATGTACAATGATCCTAACCCAGCTTGCGAGCTGGTTACAAAACAAGTGCATTGGGGGCACGCGAGGTTAGTACACGGTGATAGGAGTTTTGTTACGTAAGGGTGAAGTGACGTTTGACGGATGACTATGAAAATGGGTATTGCAGATGTTTTGATATTTCTTTCGGATTCTGCTTGCATTATAACGTGTATGAATTAAAAGTTTTTTTTTATTTGACATACATGGAAAACCAACAGCATAATACATTACTGTAAACCAAAGAAGAATTACGAAATCAATTACAGGTTAATGTAGGTATTACAGCAAATATATAACCAAAATTCTGCTTCCATTACATGTGTATGAATTAAATGTAGGTGTAGCTATTTCAGTAAATATATAAACGAAACTAATACTTTCGCTATAAATGTACAATAATCCTAACTCCCTAGCGAGTTGGTTACTAAACAAGGGCATTGGGCACTGGTCCCACCGCGAGCGAGTAAGCTATGAGCTATCGGCTATTTTCTAGCCCAAGAAACGAACAAAAGATAATCGCTCCCGTGTAAATAAAAGAGAGAGATGTATATTTATAGTTCATCGCAGTGTGAACAGCCAGCGATGAACTATAAATATATATCTCTCTCTTTTATTTACACGGGAGCGATTATCTTTTGTTCGTTTCTTGGGCTAGAAAATAGCCGATAGCTCATAGCTTACTCGCTCGCGGTGGGACCAGTGCCTTGGGGGCACGCGAGGTTAGTACCTACACGGTGATAGGAGTTTTGTTACGTAAGGGTGAAGTGACGTTTGACGGATGACAATGATAATGGGTGTTGCAGATGTTTCGATATTTGTTTCGGATTCTGCTTGCATTACATATGTATGAATTAAAAGTAATGTAGGTATTTCAGCAAATATATAAACAAAACGAATACTTTCCCTATAAATGTACCATGATCCTAACCCAGAGAGTTACTAAATAAGTGTAGTGGGGGCACGCGGGGGTTAGTACACGGTGGTAGGATTGTTTACGTAGGGGTGAAGTGACGTTTGAGGAATGACGATGGAAATGGGTATTGCAGATGTTTCGATATTTTTTCTAATCCTACTTTCTGAATGTGCATTAAATGAAATGTTAAAAAAGTATACAATATAAATTATTATTATTGTGTAACTTGTTTATAGGTTTTAAATACGTACTTGGTGTATTCCGGTAATTCCGAAGTTCAAAAAATTTTTAAATCTTATTTAGAAATCACTCATATTTCTTTATAATTTAATACGCTCGCAATTACAGAATTATCCGCCGTTATTTTATTTCATTCGGAAATACTCAAATAGGTACACCTTATTAAGAATAGTTATGTTATTCATATAATAAAGTTAAGACAAAACGTGTACTAATAACGAGACGATTTGCATTCCCTTTGCACACATCTCACATTATACGGGATGAAAAGTGATGGATATACTTTCGCGCACTATGTAATGGCAATAATAAATTGGGGTAATACTTTAAAGCCATACGCGTAGCTTTCAATATCTCGTAACTTGTTATACTCAACAGCTGAAAATAGACTTTAAACGTATGAAGTCAGAGTCGAAGTTTGAATTAAAGTTGGAATCAAAACGTGAGCCAGCGAAAAGGATTTACAAAGTGCAGGTAGTTAACCAAAAACCCAGCAGAATGACACATTACCTGATTAAATTGCAACGAGGGTTGCCACTGTTCGGTTAAATTAATAGCTCAAAAGTAAAGGGGAGTTTTACACCCGTGTCGAGCAATTGTGACATTGTAGCTTTTTAAAGCGTGCGGACCTTTTAAAAGCTTTTTGTTAAGCTTTGACAGACGTTTGGTTTAGTAGAAATTGTATATAATGTTTTAACGAACTTTACTTAAGATTTTATATTTTATCAAATTCTGTTTATTATTCATAGTTATAGGTACATACCTATACGTACATACGTATCTATGTGTAAATCACGAGACCTTTACAATATCATTGCAGAAATATTAAATGTTTACCTGGTTCTATTTCAGTTGAGAAAGAAATATCAATATGGAAAAAATATACGAAATATCTTGAAAGATGCGAACGGTTGTCTCAGAGACGACTCTTTAGTGTTAACACCAGCTTATGTAAGTATATTAGATTTTTAATATTTTATTTAATCGATATAAACAGACAATAAATCAGGCGTGGCGCGAGTATGTGACTGTGCGGAATTCCATATTAATGAATAATTATTGTTTAGTTTTATTCTATATAATGCTTATCGTAGAATAGCGAAGCAATATTATTGTAGAAATTAATTGAAGTATGTAATGATAACTTTTATGTTATGTATGTATGTAGTTTAATATCTTAGTCCAATAATAATTTCGATGTTTCGAAAAATATAGAAATATTTTTCGTAACGTTTCGGTCCGATCTTAAATATGGTAACTGAGGATTATGTTCTCACCTAAAACGTGAAAGTATTTTTTGACACAACCATTAACAAACACGAATAGATTTACGCATTCACGAAATCTATTACGACTGTATACAATGTGAAAGACGTGTTCAATCAATCATCGTCCGTCATCCATCAAACATGCAACAAGTAAAAATAACTGTTATCGGGCAACCCTGGAGCCAGTCACTGTTTTATACAATGGGGCTGCGCCCTAAGCGTGTGACGGGGCTGTGTGCTGTACGCACGAGTACGCTTGTGTGCGTGACAGTGCGTGTCATTACGGCGGCGGATGCCTGCGTGTGTACCGTACGCGCGGGAGTGTGCGCTAGGGCTGGCAGATGTGTTGTTTCACACGCAGCTGTCGTTTCTCCCCTTAAGCTTTAAAGTACTGTATATAATACGGCACGCGTTGCTTTCACGAAATTATACATTATTATTACCGCGTTATTATTACTCGATTGTAATTTTTGTTTTAAATGCAGTTGCCATGTCGCCGCCAGTAGCCCGGAGGCGACACGGTGAGTTAACCAGTTAAATCTAATGGGGTAAAATGTCTTTGGTCTCGTATAAAGCGATGTCAAACAGAGCTTGGTTTGTTTGAAGCTTTTGTTTTGATAACGAACTTGGTAAATACAAAATGTCGTTTCAAATATAAATATTCAATGAAATGCTCCAATAAAAGGCTACTATCGAAAATTATTTTAAAAATAAATCTAGCACACTAATAATTGTTAAAAAGCCTTCTATGTACTCTATATATGTAATTACTACTTAAGCAGGCTACGGCGTACCGTTATTTACGTAGCTCAGCAATCGGGTTAGTATCAAGTAGAACTTAAAGACGACTGTGTAAAATACTTCATACTTTGTAAAGGTCACCAGTAATAAGAAGAAAGCACACAAAAGAAAAGGTCGAATATGATTCCTTCGTCAAACAAAAGTTGAAATATGATGCCATGTTTGAGAGCACACTTGTCCAGATATAACACAATAAAGCAGCTAAGTGCGCAGCCCTGTAAGCCGTGAATCAAACAGCATTTTCTAGATGGCGACATATATTTCTAGTGTTTTATAGTACATTTGTATAAGTATATGAGTAATAGAGTATCATTATTTAGTTTTAGGGATTTATGTTGAGTTAAAAGGTAGGAGAAGTAACGCAGCCCCAGTATGTGATTTTAATCGCAAATAACTAACACTGCGGTCAGCCAGTCCACAAAATAAGGAACATATTTACACGGACTTATTAGGTTATATTGAGCCGCTGTCCTTAACTTTCTAGAACAGATCGCTCATTAGCGATTACACCTAATGTGTTTTCTTTTACTTCTACAAAACTATCGTTATTATTTTTGTTTGTATTTTTTAAGGTGTGCAAAAAATTGTAGTATCCATTTAGTGTTTTATTTAATAATCATCCTTCTACCGTTTGTCCTGGCTTTTTGATTTGAGCCTGGGGTCCGCTAGGCAACCTAATTTTTACGTAAGCGACTGTCATCTGACCTTCTTAGCCAGAGGGGAAACTTTTCAGTGTTTTTGTTAACTATTACAAGCATAGCTGATCGTTATAGTATTTATTAACCGGAAATACAGGACATGCGTAAACGACAGTTTAATTATCATGACAGTATTCGAACCCCCCACACTATTAACTGATACATAAAAAAATGCCCATTCGACTCTAGAAACTTATAGCTGTCTGTATTTGTCACAAATGTAGTCTAAATAGCATTGTTATTGATTCTGAAATTTGTCTTTAATTTGGTCAAATTGTGTCTCGAACGTGAATGACTAAATTTCACATGCATTTCAATCGCAGGTTCAATTGTGTTACGAATTTATGATTATGACATAAAAGTTGCTAATAATTTATGAAAACAACACTAAATTATTCTAAACTTGTGTGTTATCTAAGTATCATATAAATCCGTATTTCACGAATTACGAGCAACTTTTATGTCATCAATTCGTAACACAAATGAACTGGTACTTGAAACGATTGTGAAATTCATCCGAATAACATCACTTTAATTTTATTGTTTATTCCATAGCATCCGAAAGTAAAATACAGAATTCCCCAGTATAGTGAAAATACACAAAAATATCACCTTTCAGAGAAAAACCGTTTCAATACACCAACAGAAGCTTTTACACGCCTCTGTGTAAATAAAAAAGGAAAAACTTCGAATCCATCACATTCGAAATTGGAGTTTTGGTCAAACGAAAACACCACGGTCTCGACTTTCAATAAAACCTATCAAGTTTCGCATTTTTACTTTATTTTGAGCTGTATCTCCTCGGATCAAAGTATCTTTTTCAACAATAAATATTACTATTGTACGAGTTTGTGTAAATTATCGGTTGGAACATAATATTGGTAATAAGGTTGTCTGGTAGAGATCGCTTTTTAGCGATAAGACCGCCTGTTGTTACCTAGTTTTTATCACTGTATCGCTGTATATTTTTCTCTTTTCTCATGTGGTGCACAATAAAGAATATTTATTATTATTATTATTTGTATCTCCTTTGAGAATCACGGGCCTTTATATCCCGGTCTTTTGATAGGCTTGCGTGGGGATACAGATCCAACACGCAGAGGCCCCTTGGAGAAATTTGCTATGTTATACACCTGCTAGAACCCATTCACGGGTACATTAATAGATACCCGTGAACCGGTTCCAGCAGGCGATGTAGATATTGTAAATAAAATGGACAGAGTAAAGGGCTATGGTATTGAAGTTTGGCTGGTCAAAGATTAGGCTATTGTAAAGAGGTCCGGACACCTGCCATAACAATTTTATAACATGTTATCGAGGCAGGCGCTGACTCGCCGCCAACTAGATGGGCCCCTGAAACTGCCGTTGCAAAAACGACCAGGAGCAACATCGGTGTGAGCGGCTCAGGGTGTGGAGAGGTGTACACCGCTGCCTGTCAGTGACTGTAGGAAGCCCAGCCACTGTACCAACTCGCGACTTATGCAAATTTCACTTCCACCCTGCGAGCATATAGCTCTGACGGCTCCTCTCTGGACGGCCAATTAAGGCAAGCCAGAGCTGAGAGTCCTGCGGGTCCCCTTGAGGTCCACTCCGACCGACGAAGACACGCCGGAGACGGAGACCCTGATCGACTCTCTGGAGCACTCGGGTCCGCGGGGTCGTCACTCCCCGACAGCTCGCCACAAGCTGCCCTGCGGGCTTATTGTTATTATCATAGACATATAAAATAAGAAGACGTAGCGCCGTAAAGACAAAGCTGTGATTCCATAATAAGCCGATTTCTTCGTGTTTACGCGCGACACGCAAACATATACAACTCGTGGACGAGCGGTGATTAGTTCAAATGTCAAAAGTGAGTGTGTGTGCACGAGACCGCGGCTTATTATGGAATCACAGTTTTATCTTCGTGGGATTCCGTCTCCTTATTTTATATGTCTATGGTTATTATTATTATTATTGGAATAATAGCCTGTGACATACTTACTATGTAAATAAAACGCCATTAAGCTGGAATCAAAGCTAGTTCGTGAATTTTTTATGTAGTACGTAGCTGTTAAAATTGTCTCCGATCGGGAGAGGGTTACTAATGGATGCTTTAATGGCATGTGATTGGTTGAATATGTGAAAACAGGGTGTTTTTTTCAATAAATAGCCATATTGTGCGAGGTAATTTGTTAGGCCCATACTAAACAACTTTTACTATGGGACCAACTCGTAAATAAATATGTTTTTTTTTACTGTTTCATACATTTCTGCCGATCAGGCATCGACGTTTTCTATGGGGAGGCCAACATTTTTTTGGGATTTCAAGATTGGTCTCATAGAAAAAGTTGTTCAGTATGACTTACCTAATCATTAATCACGTCTCACAATATGGCTTGTTATTGAAAAAACAACACATTTAACAGGCACATTTTTATATTAATTTGAGCTAAGCTATACACATTTGCCCCCAGCTTTAGATTCCGAGGCTGATACATTTTATGATTATTTTTACACAAAATAATATTAGCGTGTAAGAGTGCGCATCATAAATTCAAAAACAAGTTTATGATTAATCAGTCAGGATTTAATTTTTTGTTCCTTCCAACTCACTACTACGTAACGTAACGCAATTAATATGGATGTGATTATTTTAGGGGTACTTATGGTTTTACCCCTTATTCATAAACGTGTCTGTATGTGAATTAACTAATATTCGTTTCTCCTTACACTTTGGCAATTGTGTTTGTTAGAAACAGACAAAACATAAATTAACTAATTTAAGCCTGCGAGACGTTTATGAAAACCGGCCAAGAGCGTGTCGGGCCACGCTCAGTGTAGGGTTCCGTAGTTTTCTGTCCGTCACAGTAAGTGTCCCGACTTAAGAGTTTTTGAAAGCACGTCATTTCATTGTTGATTTTGTAGAAATTACAGGTACAATAAACACCTGCTTATACGGTTAAAACAAACTTAGTTAAGAAATTATTTTGTAATTTTTTTTCAAAAACTATTCAACCTCCAAAATAATTTTCCTAGAAAGTTTTTATAAAGTTCTACTTTTGAGATTTTTTTCATATTTTTAAAACTTATGGTTCAAAAGTTAGAGGGGGGGGGGACACATTTTTTTTTACTTCTGGAGCGATTATTTCCGAAAGTATTTATATTATCAAAAAATGATTTTAGTAAACCCCTATTCATTTTTAAATACCTATCCAACAATATATCACACGTTAGGGCGGACATGGCGAAACTATAGGGTTCCTAGTTGACTACGGAACCCTAAAAAGGGGGTAAGGGTGTATCACGGTTTTTTACGTCTTAATGTGAAACACTAATAATAATAAAAATCGATGTAGTTTTTTTTTAAGTATTGAAGGTAGCGATTGCTACCGTTAAAGTATTTTTTTAAACAATTAAGAATTATGTCAAGCTTGAGGAAGTAGCAAAGCCCACACATAAATATAAATTGTCTAAACAACTGTTTCCAACTTTCATAAAAGCGCACAAGACATATAAAGTTTTATAAGAAGGTAATACAGGCCCTCGCAGGGTCAAGGCTATTGATTCAGACCCGAGTTCTGATCAATTTGGTATTGGGACGGACATGGAATCATTGAGTTATTCGCCTATCCGGCTCGTCCCTATTTCAAGTGTCAATTGGCTCAGAAACTTGGAAAAAATAGGTATAATTCAGTAAATTGCGAATGACCTCTGTATTTCCAACATTTTTTTTGTATAAAGAAAGATTGCTTGAACTTCGGTGCAAGTCTAGACAAAATCCATAACCATGAGCCTAAGAAGAACTGTCCACAGAGTTAGTCTTCCTATTATATAAAGTTAGTATATTTACCCCTTATTTATTATAAAGGAGAAAGGAGTAACGTAAGGTACTGAAACTATACATGTACTATCAGCTGCAGAAATGCGTATGCAGCCTTAGGCTCAAGTTCGCTTGACAGCAGATACGCACGTAGCAACGGAGTTCATAAAAAATATACTAGATGGCGTTACTGGCGAAGCTAGTTAATTTAAGTTCGAATTCGAATATATACATTTAACAATAGAACAAAGGTCAATGACACATTTAGGTTGATACCTCTAGTCTCTAGAAATTATTTTTTATAAAATATTAACTACTTAGCAACTCCTATTTAACTTACTTCTTCCTCCAAATATGGATCAAAATTTCAAAGGTTGGTATATCGGAACAGGTGGCTCAGTCGGTAGACACCTTGCTTAAAACAAAAGTAAATCTATGATGGACCCGAGATCGAGTCTGGGGTCGTGTTTCTTTTGATTTTTTTCTAAAAGTTAAATATCCGTATTTTTATAACAATACTTTCGTTTACTTTCAAAAATAAATGTATTTTAATATCATAGTTATAGTGGGAAATAAGACACTAATAAAAATAAAAATAAATTATTATCAGATCTATTTAAATTACAGTCAAACCTAAAAAAAAAGCTAATACAACTTTAAATAATAACATTATACAATTTATACTAGCAAAGTCAGAACGCGTGGATATTGTATGATAATACACTATTACTCCTTAAGTTTCTATTGCATGAGTGTAATGGCCAACGCTTACTTAAAGAAAATACCTGTTTCGCTCTTATGATTTAAAATATTACAATTACACAGTTTTGAGAAGGGGGTTACTAAACTTTTAAATGTTGAGGTTAATGAAGGCTTAAATTACATTTCTGGCAACACAGAAAATTATTGAAACCTTCACCTCAATAAAGATAGCAGATTGTTAATATTTCACTTTTTATAGAATGTCTACATAATATATTTGAACATTTATAGATAACTTTTTTTGTAAACCTTTTCTTTGTCAAACACGTAATAATTTTACAATCACAAAATAAATGTGAGTAAAGGATAAATATTTGGTTATTATTATAACCCGCCCAGAGACAAGAATACGTAATTAAGAGTGTTAATCTTGATATAAAGTCACGTGCCTCATCAATCTCATCATTGTTATGAATTTTAACAAGTTGGCCAATTGAAATTTAAAATAATGAGTTATTTTATCACTCCTCCTAGAGACATTGCAATATTAGATGACATTGCAATTTAATTATAGGCTGTTGTCTTATCTACTATCTAAAACACTAATGAGTTGCATAACTTTGTGGAGTTTAACAGTCTATGTTATTTACTTACTTTTGTGTTTTCTCAGCCGACAGCGATACACTTAACCCGACACAGTGGAAATTTAGTGTTTAACTATCCTAATATTTAGTATAACCCCCTTCCTTATCAATTACAGCTTGCAAGCGAGAACGCATTGATTTAATAAGATTTTGACATAAACTACTTCCACGAATTTCATTCCAAATTTTCAAACAATGCGCTTTCAATAATTCCGGAGTTCGCTCGTTGCAATTATCCCAACGCTGGACGATAACACCCCATAAGTTTTCGATAGGGTTTAGATCCGGTGACTTAGCGGGCCAAGGAATGACCTTTATGTCATTTTTATGTTGGTCTAACCACTCCTTCACATTACGCGAACGGTGTATATGACAATTATCTTGAATAAATCTTAAAAACGGCATTTCTTCTTTCGGATACACATTCCGAATTGTGGGTAACATTGTTTCGTTAAGCACATTCACATAATCATCACTGTTGGCTCGGCTAGGAATTCTGATGAGCTCTCCCGGACCGGCTTCAGACATCCAGCCCCACATGTTCACTGATATGCGACCTGACTCCATATTTGGCACTAAGTGGTTGCTGTCGTATCGCGTATTATTTCGACGCCATAAATGAAGACGTCCATGCTGACAAGATTTAAAAGTCTTTTCGTCCGTAAAAATTACATTACTCCAGTCGTCGTTTAAATGTTTACGGGCAAAGTTCAATCTTGTAGTTTTATGCTCTGCTGTTAGCAGAGGTTTAACAGCAGGCCTCCGATGATGTAACCCTTCACTATGAAGCACTCTTCGAACAGTATCCACACTCGTGCCAAATAAACCGGCGTAGTGGCGTGTTGGCTTGAACCCATCCTCTTCGTACTCCTTAACCATGAGCTGACGTTGCGGTATGTCTATAAGACTAGGCCTACCGGTCCTTTGTCGGTTGAGCAATGACCTTTCCTCTTCGTAACGTTTCACCCATAAACCAACCGTTTTCCTCTGTAACAATATTCAGTTATGTGTTTAACGTATAAATAAATTATTCACATATACACCCACAAAAGGACACACTTCGGTAATACGTATCCAAAACTAAAAAAAATACTTACAGTAACACCGGTTTCTCTGGCAATCTCAGACTTATTTAATCCTTTATGATGCAAATTAATTATTCCCGACTTTTTAATTAAGTCGATATTGCAATTAGAACTCATTGTTGCTTATAAAGTAACAATAAAAGGTCGCAATCATAAATAGGCAATAACAAAGTAAAGAACGGAGAAACTAAGAACGGCAAAAGAACAGAATGACAAAGAAATCTGTAAGAAATAAAAACTTAAATAGTATGGTATACCATAAAACTTTAGTCTACCCTCCTTAGTTTTTATATTAAAAGCGTTTCTTGTAAAAACTGTCAAACTCGGTGAATGGTTGTAGGTATACCGATATGAAATTTATTACAATCTGATAAAGCACAAATTCTTTTAACACTATGCATTATGTCTCACCGAACATAAATCTAAAATATTACATCTCGTTCACACAAACGGCGTTCACATATACGCCGCCTTGTTGCATATTATGCTCGATGCAGCTAATGATAAATTTCGATACCACGATTAATTGATCATTTGGTCTAGCGGCTCAATGAGGCGACTGAGGCGAGGCTTGCTTAGATGATCCTGGGATCAAATCCAGGCGGTGTATCATTGGAATGTATAAATATTTTGAAGAAAAAAAAACTGGAGTTTATGGTGGTGAGTTTGGTTAAAGCGAACGAAGCAGTTCAGCTGAGAATGCTGACAAAATAATTTAAGTGAATATATTCCAGAAATCTCACACTGTGACCGAACCGAAACTGGAAGGGGACGATATATGTATTTATATATGATTCATGAATTGAAATACAAACGGTTGTGGTTGGTATTATGTTGGTAATTAATTGATAGAACAATCAAAAATAGTATTCCATGGAAGTTGTGACAGATTGCTACTACAGAAATTCCAACTACTGTTTTTTTATTTAGTAAATTTGACTTTTATAAACGCCATCTAGTGAGATCTAGGTAAACTAGTAAGGTGTCTTGGCTGGTTGTAAAAGAATGTTAACATGTCAGAGATTCAGATGGCGTTCATTCTTCATGCACGCCATTATTTTCTCAGGGTGGGTACGCATTTTTGCAGCTGATAGTAACCCCAGTAATGTTGCCAATCAGCAATTTGAATATGTATCGAATTATTTTGGAAGCCATATAAGGTAGTTAACGAACTTCAATTCATTACGCAAATGTAACGAGGCCATAATTTAGTAGTAACAGTGACCTCTAAACAGGCATTATATAACCATTATACGATCTAAAGATATAAACAAGAGTACCAATTTTATTCTCTTTATGTTATAGAGCTTTTGAGTACCAGCTAGCGAAATAAGTTAGATTTTTTTACATACGTTTTATGCCTGAGATTCTTCGCCGAAATACAGAATTTATTCGTTGCTCTTTTCGGCTTGTTCAGTCAGCTAAATATAGTTACTTGACTAGATATATTGCGCGTTGACTAATTTACTTTTACGTATTGCTATATAGATAATTCAAGATTTTAGTCTTTAACTTTATTTTATTACAGATATTTACTTGAATTGAACGCTTTTCAGTTAGTATGATAATTTGAAATTACGTTAGATAAATACTAATTCATGTCTTACCTACATACATATCTAACCCACGAATTAAAATACATAAGATAAATAAAATAGTATCTTTAATATCTCAAATTTTAAACAAAGCGTTCATAAAAACTGTTTATAAAAAACGGTCTTCCAACGCTATTACAAAACACGTTAGCGAAAAGCAGTAAAAAGAAAATTGCTAATTTGCATAAAATAGTGCTCATGAAGCTGTTTTGCGACTGTTATGTCTGTATCACGAAAAAAAAGCCCAGGCGTTTGAAGCCTAGCTGCGACGAGAAAAAACGCTGCAAATTGGAGCGTTTTCTTGTGAACGTGAAACCCATATACCAGAACCGGGAGCATTCCCTACCGCCGACAGCTTCAAAATTTTGCGATACAGGCATTAAGGGTAGGGTTGTATAAGAATGCGCAGGTTAGCTTTATATACGACTTTTGCGACAATTATTGGAAAAACAAAAACGTGCATTTTTTTTTCATCATCATCATCATCATCATCAACATCATCAACCTATATTAGTCCACTGCTGGACATAGGCCTCCCCTAATGAGCGCCATAGCGCCCTGTCTTCAGCTTGCCGCATCCAGCATCTGTCTGCAGTCTTTCGCAGATCGTCATCCCATCTGGCCAGAGGGCGTCCTACACTAAGTTTACCGAGACGCGGTCTCCACTCAAGAACACGTTTACCCCAGCGGTTGTCGGTTCTTCGCGAGATATGGCCGGCCCACTGCCACTTCAGCTTGCTAATTCTTTGAGCTATGTCGATAACTTTGGTTCTCTGTCGGATGTATTCGTTACGAATCCTATCCTTCAGAAAAACTCCGAGCATAGCTCTTTCCACAATTTTTTTGTAGTTATTTTTATTTTACCGATTGTATAAGATTGAAAAATAAGTAAGAGTGCGCATTCCTATAACTATTTATGATTTGAGGAATTTTTATGGAACTTGGTACTTATTCAGATCTCACTTCTTTTATAGGCGAAGCATTCCCATAGTATCGAACTTGGCAGCCTTTCACATTCATGTTTTTGATGGGATTTATATTAATACATTGAGCATGTAAAAGATTGTTTAAGGTATAAGTAATTGAAATTATCTTTTAATACTTTAATATCTCTAATGTAATCCTCAGTTTCAGTTCCATAGGTCGAATTTGTATTAAAATAAAATAAAAACTAGCAATTCGTTCTCTTACTGAAGGTAGACGATGCAATTTGCCCATATGAGAGGCACATCAAAGAAGCTTTTGCTACATTATCGAAATGTACTTCAACCGTTTGAGGCCTTATAAAGACATGACTAACAAATAAGTCAATTTCAATTACTCGTATTATTTTTAATAATAATCATTGATGTGTAGATTGTGTTACTTAGCTATTACTTTTCAACCGACTTCAAGATTTCGAAGGAGGAGGTTATCAATTCGTCGGGATCTTTGTTTTTGCTATTTTTTTTTTTTTTTTTTATGTATGTTCACCGATTATTCGAAGACGGCTGGACCGATTTGGAAAATTCTTTTTTTGTTTGACAGCGTATACTTCACAGTTGGTCCCATTGTAACCATGTCAGGATCTGATGATGGGATCCTGGGGAAATCGAGGGAACTCTTCAACTATTATAGGCACACCTATGGTGATTTGAGTATTTTTTACAGCAGATCGAGCATTTGGTGTTGGAAAGGTGGATGCTTAGTGAAGTCGGTTCTTTTATGTTTAAAATTATTTACAGATTAAAATTACAACTTATTCTAGTTATGGTGCAACGTGGGGCGAGTAGTTATACAATAGGTATATAGCTTTAAAACTATATTCACTTCGCTTACACGCATCGAAAAGAGCAGGACAGTAATAGGATTACAGAACAAAAGGGTGATTGGTTGGACACGTTGCAAGGGGCACTCGCGTTATTGGATAAAGCCGAAACGATGTGGGGATTTCGACGCGCTTATGACGTTTTAGTTTTCCGCTTTAGATCCTATTAGATTTGTGCGCACGCTTCGGGATAATACGTAGAGGGATGGAGTTTTAATTATTTTTCGAACTTATATAATGTAGGATATAGGTGCAGTATAAGTACCTACAGTGTTGTGAGGAGAGGGAGATATTAATCTGTTTCATTTAGATTTCCTATGAGATTGATAACATCTGCGATTTCACATTATTTTTATTAGGTTAAATAACTTCTAAAAATGCATAGGTAGGTGTTTCATTTTATTTTATTTTTCACGGACCAAAAATACACCTTAGTATAAATTTGTAACACAAAAAGCGAACGTTCATGTACGAGTAAGCTAGATTGCTCGGAAATAAAACGAGTCAGACGCTTCGAAAATTAATAGTTACCTAGTTCGCCCCTAAACTACAAAACCACATCACGTGCATGCGACTCAGGGGTATTTCATCCCCCATTCTATTCAATCCCATAGTGCGCATGCCTCATATTCTGAGGGGATATTTTTGATGACCCCCAAAACACAATGTACTTTTATTAGGTCGTATTTTCAAGTAATGGCGTCGCTCGTAAATTAGTAGATTTTTTTATGTGTTTTAATCGCGATTGTTATGTGACTGGGTCCCATTTAATATGGTTTATAACAGCTTTGGTAATGGTTGGTGTAATAATATCTTACTGTATTTACGTATGATTTGTTCTTATATGAA
The DNA here is from genome assembly GCA_947086415.1 of Pammene aurita. NCBI lineage: Eukaryota > Metazoa > Arthropoda > Insecta > Lepidoptera > Tortricidae > Pammene > Pammene aurita. The sequence continues at coordinate 14,353,112 of OX352295.1, forward strand.
CGATTGTTAGATAAATAACATGTTCTTGTTTGATTGCCTTTTATGGTAATACGAGTAGGTAGGTAGGTAGGTATGTCTCAGTCATCTGCACTGAAAACTTACGTTTATTTAAGTACTATATTTTTACAGTCCCTTCGAGTTGCTGCGCTCGAAGCAGAATATTTTCGAGCCTATATACATAATATAAGGAATGACGATATTTCATTGCATGTTTGGAAAAATCACATTACAAGGAGTTTAAAAAAAGTTGCAATAAAATAATACCCGTAAACGCCAAAGTAATTGCTTAAATGATATTGTATTTATTCGAATTACCTAAAAAAACCGCCAAAAACTGACTTTTCCTGGCTGCAGCGGCATGCATTACTGAACTTTATTGCAATGGCCACCTTCCAAATCTGATAAAAATAGGTGCAGGCAAATGTAATTCCAGATGTAATTTCCTTTGTTATATTTGAGTCTGCGAATAAAGTACGCGAGAAATGGAGCAACGTCGAGCCGCTTTAAATGGCTAAATAGGAAAAAGTTTGCAACATGGTAATTTGCAGTCTCTTAACGTATATATTAGTCCTTACAGTTGACAATTTTATAGCTAAAAACAAAACTCAATTATTTTTAGGTCATTCGTTTTCAACCGAATTCAAGATTTCCAAGGAGGAGGTTATCAATTCGTTCAATTTTTTTATGTATGTTTACCGATTATTAGAAAACGACTGGACCGACTTGGAAATCGTTTTTTTGTTTGAAAGAGTATACCTCACGGTCCCATTGTAACCAGGTCAGGATCTGATGATGGGATCCTGGAGAAATCGAGGGAACTCTTCAACTTTTATAGGCACACCTATAGTGATTTGAGTATTGTTTGCTCGAGCATTTGCTTTTGGAAAGGTGGATGCTAAGTGAAGTCAGTTCTTTTTTGTTTAAAATTATTAGTTTTAATTTTGTAGGCAGTATTTAACTAGTTTAACGTCATATTTTATCTTTTCAAACTTTGTTACCAAATTATAAAAAAAAAAAAATCTAGAAAGAATAAGAAATAGGTAGGTTTTTATTAAAAAATATGTGTTTGCACTATCACTATCGATGTCTTATTTTTATGTAACTATCAGTGTAGGGTAGTTTACATAAAAATAAGACATGGGTTCTCTGCACATAGTCTTATTTTCTATCAATTGTATTTACATTGAATATATGAGTTGATTCCTTAGAAGCTTTTAGCCTCCCTCGACCCAAATTGACGAAATTTACTCAGTTATAAATACAATACATCCCTTTGGTACGGAAAAACATTTAAGTAAAAGAAAAGAAAGGATGACGAATCTTTCGGCCCATTGAAACGGCATTAATACTTTTGTTGGAGGGTCCAATATATAATACTATGTATAATAGAACAAAAGATTTGTTTAATGATAAGAATTTATTTGTGATTTTGGAAACTCGTGTATGAAAACGAAACATAATGAAATATTAATGGTTGAGCGATATATATTATATACCTATATTGAAAGTCAGTAGTTTGAACACATATTGTTATATTATTCTGCATAATAATTGTGAATGCGTCTTCAGTACGCTAGGCCTATAACTTTTTATAATTTTAACCCGATGGCCATGGAATAAAAGCTCCAAGCGTGCGCGCGAAACGCTGAAGCCCGTCGCCATACATTGGTTAAAACAAATGCCAGCTAGTTTGCAGCTGCATACTGTGCGATCAGAGACAGCGTCGAGCAGGCGTTTTGCAGCTCAGGCGTAAATTATAGTTATATTGAAGGCAGAAAAAGTAGGGCTATTTGTGTCCTTTCCGCACTGCCTTCAAATGTTCAATATTGCCTTCAAAAAGAGTGAATCCGACCGATCATGAAATAGACCCGACAGAAACCGATAAAAGTTGTAAACGTATTAGATTGAATGAGAATTATATGGTGAATTAAATAGTAGAGGATACTCGTACATGGATTTTTTCAACTTATCCCTTAAAGGGACGCGGCAAATGACAATTTCTAGGGATGCCACCCTTCCGCTCAACCTCCCACGGCTATTGAATATGGTTATTCGTGACGCCACGAATGTACTTTGAATTTAAATATATCCGTAGAAAAAAAATGTTTCATGATTATTCCTTATTAAAACCCCAATTTTATTAACACAAGTTGCCTAGACTACTTGTTTCTGTTTTAATCAAAATCTAATTATTACGTAAACAAGAACATAAACGAACGCCGGTACTCGTACAACGTACTCAATAATGAACACAATTTAAGAATTAATTAATTTTCAATTAGTAGCCAAGCAACTTTGGAAGGAGAATTTTTCCGAAGTTATTTTCAATAATCGAATTTGTGGAACAATCAACTGCGGTATTGTGGTGAAATAATGAGAATAAGACAAAAGGGTTCCTTATGGTTTATTTCTGATACAGGATTCCCATTTGTCAATGACGTAATGGCCGGGACTATAAGTAAATGGAATTGGTTTTTTTTTTATAAAGTGGGAAGAAAAAGTATTATTATTAAGTTTTTGTTGTTTTTCTAAGATTTGAAATACTGTAATTGTCAATACTCACTTCAAAGACAGGAAAAAAATAATGCATATATTTTCTCTTTTGTCCCACAATAAAAAATACACTATTACTCATCGTGTTTTAACACCAGAGATGTATTGCATTCTAACTTTGAACTGTTCTCACAGAGCCCGACTTTTTGTCATTCCAAAACTCACAGAGCGAATTAAAAAGAGTTTTTGTAAAATGCCTAATACACGCGGAACCCCAAAAATCTGTCGAACTCAGCATTCTGCTTAATTGGATGAACCCCGGGCGAAATTTACTGCGTAATTCATCCCGCATGTTATTATAACGAAAATTAGGCGTATTCTACGTTCCTTTTGTACCGTGTGTGTGTATCGGGATACACTCCAAATTGCTCCTACTTACCTGAAAAAAGAAAGAACATTATTAAAACTTCAAAGGAAAAAAACAATAAATCGCCTGGAACGCTAAGATTGATAATTAATGACTGAAAATTAATTGCTTTGTTGGAATTTCTTTTACGTATTCAAGTTAAGCGAAGGTTGGGAGGTGAGAATTGTCGTAATAATCGGAATCATAAAAAAACATTTTTTTTTTCTCGAAAACAATTAGACCAAAGTTATTTAGTATTTAAAGCTGTAAAACCACTTAATTTGCATTATAAGTGCCTAATTTTTGACTGACTGTGTTATTTAAAAAGTAGCTACCTACTTTTCGTTCGTTGTTAATTAGATTCAAAATAAGGAAAAAGTAATTTCAGTGCCTATCTGAAAATTACAAACATAATTCAGGCAGTCAGGAATTGTAGAAAAAATATTTCAAATTCCAATTTATTTCGCTAAAAGCACAATTAACCACGATATGAGTTCTCTTCATCGGGGCACCAACTTTCTAGTAACATATTTTAGACCTTTATACCAGCGGAATAAGGCGAAAAATCGTAAAACATATTGGTAAACCAGTGAACATAGGGAAAAGCAGTCGTGAATTCGTATTAGCCTATCCAAGGCTTTGGCAATGCGCCAACGTCGCCGGTTCCCTTAGAGAAAGGTGAAATAAAAAGTACGGAAATTACCCTATCGCGGGCGGTTGGCAATCACTTTGTTGTGTACTTATAAATGAAAACGGGGCTTCAAACGAATTTCGGAAGTGTGCCTTTTGAGCTTTACTACCTACAAGGAACATTAAAAGTTGAGGTATATACCGCTGGGACAGTAAGGATTACGGTAGGTGATCATGTACGGATTGTACGGGAAGACGCGGCGTGAGAAAGTTCCTCCCAAGGCTTCCAAGGTGGACCGACGAACTTGTTAAGATAGCAGGGAAGTGTTGGAAGAACAGCACAGGTCAGCCTTGGAGATCTAAGGCAAGCAATGGGAGATTTATGGTGACATGCATTTGCATACTAGTTGACACCTATGTACTATACACTACACGCAGTACTGGCATAGTAGGTTGAAATTAACGGGGTGTCAACTTGAGAACCGTCAGGTATTATTTTAATACCATTTACAAAACTTGTGATGGCAGCACTCTATGAAAAAAGTGAACTACAAATATAACGTTCTCTTTATATTTTTATTATCTACCTACTACGTCTAAAAGGCTTTTAATCTATCGCTTTACAGAAAATTGCGTAGCAATGTGAAGTTTCTGTCAGTACCTGAAGTCAAATTAACTTTTTTATATCAAAAGAAAATTGCAAATTTCTTTTAAAACCAGAAAAAAACACAAATAGGTTTTTATATTAGATTTCAGTCCCTTTGTACAGTCGAGGTCAAAGATATGTTTACACTTTTGCACCTTATTACAAAGGAATAAGGTGAAAATGTGTAAACATATCTTTGACCTCGACTGTACATATTGCTTAGAGCTCTAATGGGGGAGCTTTAGTCTGGGGTATTTTTTCGTCCAAATGAGCCTTTTTATTTTGGTTGGAACAAAGTTTAGCACTGAACTTTTAAGTGCCTCTTACAAAAATAATTCCTAAAGATAACTTACATTGAATCGATATTATAATATACTTTATTCAAAACTGTCCGGCAAGGTTGACTTTTACGGTTAAAAACTAGGCGGCGAAATGCCTAGTTTATGGTCAAATAAAAATTACAAAGTTACGGAAATTGCAGGCTCGATTTCGCGCCATAAATGTTGCATACAAATTCCATTTTTGTCGAGGTACAAACTTTTTAAAAAGTTCAACAGCCATACAAAAATAAAGGCAAAGGTCCTAAACAGCCAAAACACAACATCGGTATTTGTTATTTATAATGTTGGTACCGCCACTTTTTAGTTATCTCAAATAGCTTACGGTAAATTCAGAAGAAAAATACACTTCAAACTTTTAAATCTATACATATAATAAAGCTGAAGAGGGTCGAAAGTCTGTACATGGAAGATAATCGAAAAAAAGTTGGCTGGGGATACTTAGAATCGATAACAGAACACGTTCCAACAATTTTTAGAATTTTTGTCTGTTTGTCTGTTTATCTGTTTATCTGATTGTCTGTTTATTTGACCGCGCATCACGTGAAAACGGCTGAACGGATTTTAATGAAATTTTGTACAGATATAGTTTGAGTCCCGGGAAAGGATAATATATAGTTTTAATCCCGAAAATCAACCCTGGTGGGGGTGAAAATGGGGTTGAAAGTTTGTATGGAGATTTTTTAAACGCCGAAACGATTTAGATAGAAATGAGTATGGTGATAATTTGAGTCTCGAAAAACGTCATTAGATAGTTTTCAAACCCTTGTGGGGGTGACAAGGGGGTTGGAAGTTGGTATGAGGATTTTTTTACCGCTGAACGGATTTAGATGAAAATTGGTATAGAGATAGTATGGGTCTCGAGAAAGGACAAAGGATAGTTTCATCTTCAAAAAAGCCCTCCCCCCATATTACTTTAGAACAGTAGGTCCAAAAAATTTGAAAAAATTAATGGAAGTGAAGCCTGAAAGGTACTTTCAATAAATACTATCTATTCTATCTTCTATACATACATATAATAAAGCTGAAGAGGGTCGAGAGTCTGTCCGTAGAATATATTCGAAAAAAAGTTGGCTGGGGATACTTAGAATCGATAACAGAACACGTTCCAACAATTTTTAGAATTTTTGTCTGTTTGTTTATCTGTTTGTCTGTTTATTTGACCGCGCATCACGTGAAACGGCTAAACGGATTTTGATGAAATTTTGTACACAGATAGTTTGATAGTTAAGCGGATGCAAAAGGGGTGGAAGTTAATATGGTTAAGAAACAACCAATAACCGCTGTACGTATTTAGATGAAATTTGGTATTGAAATAGTTTGTATTTTTTTGGTCAAGGTGTTCATATTTATATAAGTTACCCGTCGATGCTTTAAATTTACCTTTACCCGCTCTTAAGAAATATTTGAAAATGTCATTAATGTCAAAGGGTTATGGCAGGTTCGAAGACTGTATATGACGGACAAAGATGTATGGCCCAAACCAGAAACTACTACAAAATCATCTAACATTTATAGGACACCGTTTAGGTAGGAAAATATATCATACGTTTTGTGAAGCAATCAGATTAGGATTTATTTTTCCTTATAATTAAACAGTAGGTACATTATGTCTCTCAAGCTGTTTTGATGTCTTCTTGAAGAACTACGCATTATTTTGTATCTTTGAGATCTAATAATGTATTACTGTTTTGAAAAAAATAAGTCCCGTCGAGTTTCGAGGGTTGAACCGGTGGTAGTTTCGGAACGAAGTTCCTTATCGGACGGTTCGCGGATGGGGGGGGCAGGCGAAAAAAGTCACGTGACCGTCACGAAAAAGCGTGTCACGAAAACGCGACACCCATACGATTGAGAAACATGTAAAATGGAATGAAATAAAAAAAATATAAAATAGAATAAAGTGAAAGTGAGAAGTGACAAAGTGACAAAGTGAAAAAAGTCTACAACCTAAAAGTTAAAAAAATTGAAAATGTCAAAATTTCATAATTTAAAACATGTTTGAAAAATTTCAAAATTTCACAATTTTCAAAATTTTCAAAATTTTTCTACCCCGCCTGTTCTTACCTTTCATGCTTAAACTGATTTGACGGGAGGATCGATTTGGATGATATTTGCCGTGGACATGAACGTATAAATACAAAAGTGGTACTGTATCGTCCGATATACACCTACTACTCTATGTTGTATATATCATGCCAAAAAAAAAATAAGGACAAAAAAATGGATTGATTTTTGAGTGTCCTTTTATATAGTGGTAATTGTAAAATATTTTATCAGGACTACTGTCCTCTAACGTATCCATCTGTCAACTTTACTTCAAGTTCCGCCTCCAGGGTAGCAGGAGAGAAATTAGAGGTGAATTAGCCGCTTACTGACACAGACCGAATTCCATGCGGGCGGAGCCGCGGGCACAGCTAGTAAAAAAATATAATGGCGGCAAAGCTGAGCGTGTACCGCGAACATAGAAAATTGTAGTTTCGAATAAATCTGTCTCTCTCACTCAAAATGAGAAGCGATGGAGATAGAGATAATCATAGGATTCGAATCGGAATTCGATGCTCATGGTAGTGGCCATTCTTTTAACCTAGAAGTTATCCTGAATATATTATTTATGTCAGTATTGTTTGTTGTTCATCAACGTTGGTTGTTTTGCATTATTTTTGAATAAAGCACTATATTGGACTCGGCGTGAAGGGCCATTGCTGGCTTCATATTAAATTAAACGGACTCCCAAGGTCGTCCGTTTAAACGTAATACTCAGCCATCAATGTGCTACTTCACCTCCTCGACAATAATGTACTATTGTCCCACGAATTACGTTGTCCGTCCATAACGCATGACACGTCCTTTTCTAGCCCACTTGACTGAGCCCGAATCAGTTGCAAACGAAAAACTGAGTGACATACCACTGACTTAGTTTACAATCCGAATTCAGCGCAATTCTATTCTGTTATAGGAAAGCTGCTGCAGTTCTACGTACATAAGCTGAAGTAAGGCACCTGTGGCTCCTGGATTGCTTAGAATTCTAGACTTAGTTAATATTCTAGTGTCGTTCGAGTGGCGAAGTTTTTCAGAAACGTTTAATTAAAGTGTAGACAATGGTGGTTCAGTGTTTTTTACTTGTTTAGTTTGGCTTAAAAGGTTTCTAGACTATTAGGTTAATAGTAGTTTATTGAATAAGTCTCTTTGTTTTGTTTTTGTGATAGATTTGGAAGGAATAATAATAATAAATAAATAATAATATTAATAAATTATAACATATCGAAAAGAAAAAGAAAAAAAAAAACAATACCTACATTATCTAATTTAGATAATTACTAAGAAATACTGAAACTCTTCCCTTTTAGCTTTTTCCCTTTTCCCTTCTAACTACAAACCTAGACAATAACTTCGCATGTTGTGTTTGCCAGTAATCGTTTGCGCATTTAACTTAAGTTTTTGAATGTACCCACTTGCAAATGTTATGATATAACAACTGTAGGTGAATTTTATAATAATAATAATAAAAAAATAGAGTTCTCTCAACACCTTGCGAGGTATTCAATTTTCAAACTGTCGACTAATTAAGGCGTATAAAAAAAAAGAAAGAAAAATGATATTTCGTAGAGTGGAATTCATGCAAGATATTCATATTTTTCACCCGATGTCCCTCATAATTGGAAGAAACTATTGGAAATGAGTAACAAAACAGCCTCAATCTAGGTAAATTTGTAAGCTATGAGAGTCCATTTGTCGCTATTCTGGATTCTATTTTGCGCCGCACCTGCCTCCGGTAAATGAAAGGTAACAAACGGATACGCAAATATATGTATAGGGAAACATACAAATATATGTATATGTTAGGATAACAAAGGCGAATTTGTTATATATTATTTAGAGGGGCGAAGCAGGGAGGCAAGTCGGACCCGGAGCTTGAAAAATATATTTCGTAGGTAACAGTAGTAAGGTTTGGATTAGAAACAAGGGATAAGGTTCTATTTTTTTCACAGGAAAAGGATTTACTATCTTATTTTTAATGAAAGAATACTCTGTCTATGTATAAATGTGGAATGAGCTCTTGAGGTGTTTTCTTTGTGGTTTATCATGAGGGTCTCCAAGAAAGCTTAAGGTCGGTAACGCATAAGTGGCTAATTCATGTTCCTTATGGTCTTGGGCTACGATAACCGCTTCCCATGAGGCGGCTCGTCTGCTCGTTTCCTACTTATAACAGTTATAACATAAAAATATGTCATAAAAAGTCTGGGAACGTTGTTTTTTCATTTATTTACGAACTATGTATGTATGTATATTAAAAATCTCCCTACACCGTAATATATCTCTAATAGTATAACCTCGATAAGACTCAATCCTCAAGGTTATTATAGTGGAACCGCGATAAACCGAAACCCTCGTATAACAATGATCACTATGGTTCTCAAACTAGCCTACATACGCGTGATTCATGGCAGGGCGTGGGGCAAACATGCTTTTTGTGCAAACAATTAGGGCACTTGTTGCTACATCGATATTATATATTTAGAGATTAGGGTTGTCACAAAAGGAAATAGGTATGTGGTCAAACTAAACTGGATAATATTTAAAGGACAATCGTTGGGGAAAATGTACATAGTTTTATACACGAAAAAACGGTTTTACGGTTTTTAAATGGCAATCTTTAAAATTGAACTACTGTTTCGAGCGTCTTTATGCTTATGCTGTTTAATTAACAACCGACAAAAAAAGTACCTTTCTCTCAGAATTACACATCATTTTAATTATTCAAATATGCATAACACTTCAGCCTTACGAGGACAAAGTTAATGGCAAATACATACAAATATAAAACTGATCTCACTTAAGGATTTAAATCCGAGTGTCTCACGTAATGCCCAATATAAAAATAAATTGCGTAGGTAAGCTTTGCGCTGTGGCACCTGCCTCGCCTCTCTGAATCGCCTATAAAATGTAATCTAGAAAAAAGTACTTGATCGACGCACTCAACGGTAAAACATTTATTTTGAATTTATGAGACAAATAAAAGTAATTTGCTTGAGAACGAAAAGGCCCATTAAATTCGAATTAAAGTGTCATCAAACTAAAACTAAGGGCATTATTCATTTCACGATATAAGCTTTTACTAAAAGGCTTTGTCTTAACTTTTTATATCTAAATTCGACGCATTAAAAACGTCACACAATCGTTTTTTTTATTAATCGCAACATATTTTACGATAATTTGCATAGGTATTAAAAATTAAAACATGTATTGTTGACAACCCTACTAGGTAACCAAATAGGGTATTTGTTTTGCACACCCTGTATGTATAGCGTTTCTGTTGGTACATCGGAATTGACATTTTCGTTCCATCAAAAGGAAATTGGTATTTTGTAGGTATGCCTCCAGTTTGGGGATGTTTATGAACGCTAATATATGTATTATTTGTTAGTAAATATCTAGTTTATTTGTTCATGTTCGTTCAAGTATTATGCATAGGTTTGTGTCACTAAATTTGTATAATTTTTATTCAAAATACAATCTTTAAATGGTTAATGGCTTTTCTTGGTTCAATTTTAAATCTAGCTTCACCTACTCATTTTTAGGATTCCGTAGCCAAAATGGCAAAAACGGAACCCTTATAGTTTCGTCATGTCCGTCTGTCTGTCCATATGTCACACGGAAACTATAAGACGTATTTTAATATTTAAACATAAGGTGTATTTAATATGCCGCTCTTTAGTTAAATAAATATATTGTAGTTACATTGCAGAAAAAAATATTTTTAGCGGGGGCGCTCCACACATAACAGACGGACAGACAGACAGAGTTAATTTCGAATTTATAGTGGGGATTAGTAGGGATGCGGATTGGTAAACAAAATCACTTCTACAGTTTTGTGTTAGTTATAAAGGTAACGGTATCTTATCAAAATGCGAATTATTTGACGACTTGGTTCAAAGCGTAACTCCGGTAAACCTCAATTATTTTTTTAAAATTCAGTACGATAAAATGCGGCACTTTGCACAAGAGGCGTAAACACAAACCCGTGTTAGGTCTACAAAATAAATGGACTGGACGCATCGCATTAGCGAAGCGTGCATCCGCGAGCGAGGGAAAGAAAATAAGTGAAAGAAATGTCGAGTTTCCCGGCCTGAATGGGTATTAGAAGCGCTGTTAGGTACCGGGAATTGTCAGGCCTGCAATGTACTACATACGTGATTTGAATGTGACTTTCAGAATTATTTACATAGCTGAAGATGAGATTTTTCTCATCAGAACGTGTAATACAAGATACTAGCGACAATTTTATCGACTTAATGTCAAGCGTCGCCCTAGCCTGTCAACCCTCCATACATAACCAATTTTTTGTTTCGCGTGAAAAAAAAATTGTTCTTAGTTTTTCGTAATTAGAAAACGGTACCAATTATACCCTTAAACAGATCACCAGAATTTTTGTTACACCTTGTATTGAAGCTCCTGTAAGAAGGGAATATTTGACATTCCTCTAAAAGGGGGTGAAATGGGGTCGATAGTTTCAACGGCTTCTACGACTTTGCTGACTCAGTTCGTGGTAGTATAAAGGGGAAAATAATCTTAGTCTTGTCAATTATTTGTGGGATAGTTAGTCGCCCGTATTGATAGCGAGGAACAACTATCTTAAGCAGCTCAAATATATTACACTCCAATTGCATATATTACATACACATGGAGCGGCGTAGGGTTTCGTCCGTAGGCGGCTGGGTACCATTTCCAGTCAAGTTGGGCATAACGAGTCAAATGATACAATGAGTATATTACCTCCCTCGCCGAAAAAAATACGTCTGAAATAATCTCTATCTTCACATGTAACATCAGTTTATTTCCAAGCGAACCATTTCAGCGCCTCTACTCGAACGAACGAATTAAAATCGATGCCTATTCGATTGAATGAGGCGTGCCAACCAATGACGCTGAAAACGGCCTAACTTGATAATATATTGAACTAAGTTGTCTTTCGAATATCGAGAAATTTAGGCTGATTCATTGAAAAAGTTCAATCGCTATAAGTTATCTTTGAATTGTGGAGAAATTCTCGGCTAAATTTCGGGAGTAGTTTGCAAGTTTAATTTTATCTGATAAATTCAGATCGTCAATTAGCTGGAAAGACAACTTCGAATGTATGTAACAAAGAGTTTCTCATACTTAGAGTTTAGTTTGGTAGAATAACAGGAACACATTTAGACTTCCGGATTTCGAAGTAGTAAATTTATAGTTGTATTTATAACCATTTCCAGATGTTTCCAAACAAGCCGTTAATGGTAATCCTATAAATGTTACAAATAAACAAAGGATAAACTTAACACTTCATAAAAAACGGGGAAGGAAACAAACTCAAAGCATTCTTCACTCGGCCGCAAAACCAGCCCTTTCCTTTCAAGTTAAAAAAGTAATTAATGAACTCTGTAAGCTTAAGGACCACTGGAGCTTGGTCTTCGTTAAAAATAGAAGCGCGTTACGTAAACAGGTCGTAAGAAGCGATTAAGGATAAATACTTTGATAGCGCCATCTATTGAATGCCAGGGATTCGATTAGTTTTGGAATCTGTTTATAGATGGCGTTAATTGTATGGTGGAAGAGAAACATTATTACCTACTTGTGTACTGAATGCGGAAATAAGTCATGTTCGTGTCTAAATGTTGTGATAATAGTATCAATTTGACATTTCTCATTAATTATTCCGGACATGTCTAAACAATGAACATGTCAAATACGTATCCATATGTATACAATACGGATGTATTTGGCGTGTTGAAGGCTATAGCAATATTAAAACGCAGTTTAAATGACTGAACATCTCTTGGGAAACATTTATCCTAATTTGTAGTTCTGCCAGTAGGTATAGCATAGTTCAAAATCGTAAACCTATCGGCAATCGATAAACCCTGCAACATTAAAAAAATATGTCTTCTTGTACAAAAAATACAGGCTTGCCCTCAATCCTCTTTGAAGCTCAAAGTAGCTCTGCCTTAAAAAATACATCAAGCCTCATTCGTACATAATGTATAAAGCCGCAATATGAGACGGCGTTAATGCATAACGCATTTACTTCAACACAAACATATATTTCGTTAAACGGGGGAGGTTCAGTTAAAGCTGGCTGCTCGCGGAAGTGGCGGGAATGATTTAAATACTTGCGTCTTATCTAGGATCTGAGACGTGACGACAAACGCTTTTGAGGCACCGGGCCAGTGCGAGCGGGGTGTCCGCAAGGAAAATACTACTTTTTGTAGTGTTTTTACTTCAGTTGAAGCAGTGTACACTCATTACAAAGAGGAATCAAAGAGAGTTTAAATTGATCAAATTAAGGAAAAGGTAAACGTAGGCCATCTCAGAAGGCCACCTCAGGCAAACTCCATCAAGCGGTGAGGGCTACGGGAGATAGAGACCTATAGAAACAAAGCACAAGAACTGCAAAACCAAGTGGTCACGATTCTCAGTAATGAGGGACCGACAAAGAAGAAGAAACGTATTGTATCAGACTGTCAAGGACAAACGTGTCATGGGAACATCTATAATCAGCGTCAATACAAAAATAACATAAGGTAAAAAAATATGGCTGCATTTCTAGGCAAAAAAAGCAATCGTGTTTACATTATTTTACCTTTCTATTGACTCCGAATATAGACTGGATTTATTCGGACATAGCTTGGTATAATTGTCTGCAGGCAATATTTTGTGATTGGTGTGTCACAGTTCGTGTGAATGCAATAGTCAAGTAAATATTTTGAAATTTGGGAATCACAAGTCATAGACATCGATTTATACCTGGACGCAGTTACAGGTAAATATATATCGAACTTGTAATGCGAGAAATTAATAGTACCTATACCTAATCAATGATTTAATATTTATCACTTAAGTTAAATAACCTAGTTCATGTGCAATTGGTGTCAAAAGGTGTCAGATATTCGCAGACTCAAGAGGAAAGTGCCGACCCAGGAAAAACGGTATAATAGCGTATTACCCAACATTGTGTCAAGGGAATACGCGAAAGGCGAGGATTGCTGTCAACAGTAATTGACGGGTGTCGTGCTTTAATCGCTGTAGTCACCGTCAAATGTATCTAAACGGGCATGTAGCTTACATACATCAGAACACAACGCGGCAATGTATTAAGGATGTATCTAAAATGTGGAGGTATATAAAATGGGAACCTTTATAGCAGCGATGCGATTTTTTATCCTTAAGGAATAAAAAGGTCACAAAAATCTTAACGATTATTAAACAAATACTAAACAAAAAGTTATAATTGTACGACTAAGTACCCATATCTACTCGTAATATGATAGTAGGTAAGTAGTCTGCGATTTAATAAAAGTGCAGCGGAAGGTGAACATCGTGACAACGACATAAATCCGGGTTTTATCTAGAATCCAAAGTATGTAACATTTTAGAGGCTTCACGCTGGAACGAGTGTGGAATGAACCAGAAAAAGGAAAACCTGTTATAGTTTACAATAAAAGCATGGATATGGGAGTGGTTCTTGGAACTTCCATGAATACGCTTGGACATGTTTGAAGAAACATGTTGAATTATGCAATAAAATTTAATTGATTAGATGCTAAATGATTAATATATCCAAATAAAGAGAAAATTAAAAAAAAAACTATTGAAATGGCTTCAAATTTTTACGATTTTTAAAGAACGAAATTTAAAAAACAATGATACCATTCGATTTTTAGCATTTTACTGTTAAATAAATTGTATGGCAACCATATACATAAACGCAACATTTCACTGTAAAAATAGCAATTTCGGAATTTCTCCATACTATAAACAGGGCGACTGTTTGATCGTGACGTCACTTTTGCACGTCATTTTGTTAGAAGCGTTTTGAAAAACAAATGCAAATCTCAGACTTTAAGTCTCATATCTGACATTTGTGTTGCTTTAACGCAATTGGCCCTATACAGAAATTTGATCCTCATATAACGGATCGATTAATACCATACATAAAATAAATTAATCATGCCTATTGTATGACACATTGGGTTATGTTCAATGTTTATGTAAACTTGTAAAGTTAGTCTCAACATTCGCTGTTACGAGTATACCTTGTTTGAAAAGTTGGTATAGTTGAGCAAAATATCTATAATTTGGTATAACTATAGCAATAGCTTTCTTATTTGGATCCATTTTGATAATATACATAAGTGACGTTAGTAATTATTAGTGATCGGACACAGGTATCAGTTTCTGCCACTTTGACTTATACACAAAATGTAAATTAAGTCATATCCATGTTGCACTTTCGTCTTAAAATTGCTAGTTGCTACCTGTCTCCGATCATTACTAATTGTACATGCCTTGCCTTCTGACTTCTCTAACTAAAATAGCAAGCACCGCCAGAAGTGTGTCCACACCTCACCGAGTAAATCGCGCCAGGCTTGTCCAAAATCTTGTTAAAATTCATTAGTTTACGCGGCATGATTAGGGGTTATTTCACTAGGGATTTTGTGGTAAACATGTTGACGTATATGCTTACTTTTACGAAATATGTAGGCTTAGCCTACTAGGCTACTAACACTTAACTGGGACCTGAGGAACGTACAACTTTAGGTTTTATTTTACGGTTAATATATTCCTACTTTCACGCCTTAAGAGAATATATTTATAGGTTGCCCTTTACATAAAATTCTGTAATGTTATTGATGTCAATTTTAACGTAATTTTCGGAGACAGCGAAATTGTAATTACTTAATCAATAAGTCTAATAATATTGAATTCCAAGGTAGGATTCTCTCATATCCATTCAAAAATTAAACAACTTCACTATCCGAATTAGTTAGATAAAACTACAACCACCATTCCTACCTACATCAAGTTAATTAAATCGTCGTTAAATTAAGCTTTAGCGCCTTTAGCTCAAATTATCTGAATTGACTATCTCGTTTATTACGATATTTGCCTATATCCTTTTAACTATTTGCCGTTTAATTAAATTAATGACAACTCCGACTAACATTTTAGGCACGCAACACGTACTGCGAAGGCATTATAAAACTACGAAACTGAGCTAGAATTCAGTCAATTACAGTGTAATTACTGCTTGTAACTGTCAACTGGGCAAATTACTTTTTGTTTTGCTAGAACGGACGTTTTATGACGGTCGATACTCGTACATATACAAAACTATGAATTAATTAATGACGACTTACAAACATATTCTTAGTTCCGCCTTCATTAGGCAGATGGGCGTTATGTTATGGTGAAGGTACCTTTCTTTAAAAAAAGGACATCAATTACTTTAAGTATGTAATTTTTAACGACGTGAAAAATATGTATTTTTACCAAAAAAATTACTATATTTCTGTATGGCGTAGTGCTAAGAAAACTTTATTTAAGCTTTAAAGATTTTTGAAATGGGTTATGGGGTCATGATTTTATTTTATTTCTTGAAGCTATTTAAAACGGCCTGTCAAATATCAAATGCCGTTAATAATCGTTTGTCCCTATTTCTCATTCTGACTTTAACGTATGTAAGAAAGAGACAAAATTGAAATATTGTTAAGTCGTATACAAACGTGCAACAAGATTACACGACTTTCTGAAAATTATCCGTTTAGAATTGCCAACAAGTTTAAATGTTTCTAAAAACAAATGTTACATAATGCGCTGTAAATTCCAATTAAGGGTTGATAAAAGTCCATTAATCCGGCAGGGGCAAGGGCTGCCGGAATTAAAAACGTATACAGGGTGTTTCAGGGTAATGGCCTAAGTTGCGGCACACACGTTCCGGCAATTTAGGCCGGTCGCAAACAGCCCAATTACGGTACTAGAATTTAATTTGCAATATCAATCAGATTTATGAACATTTGGTTAAGGTTTTTAAGTGGAATTTTTATTATTTTTGCATTTCCGTTATTGTATAAACACACTATATTTTGACAAAAACGGAACTTAATCGCGTACACATACTTTTATTATTTTCCTGACGTTTCGAGCGTCCAGTTTTTGTCAAAATAATGAGTGATAATCGTTTAAGTTTAAATCAGTACACTATGTTTTCACTCGGAAATTGACTTCGAGAATGCCATTACAATAAATCATTCCCAATATTTTGACGAAAACGGGACTTAATCGCGTACACTTACTTTTATTATTTCCCTGACGTGTCGAGCGTGCCGGAACGCTCGTGGTCGCAGGCAGACTCAAAAAAAGTCCCGTTTTCGTCAAAATAATGAGTGAAAATCGTGTAAGTTTAAATCAGTAAATCATTCCCAAAACCCAAAACTAACTTTCAATGTACTCGTATAGTACAAAACCCAACCTTACAAAAATTATAAAAATCGTTTTTAAAATGACGTTTGGATACTATTCAATAAATGTGTTTCTAACATAGTGTTTTCATTAACCTCAAACGGGGTCCAGCTTTGTCCGGGATTCTACTTAAATGGTCCTTAGAAAAGCTAAATTAGTAGGGCGGGAAGTAGTTTTTATTTAATTTCGCTAAAACGACTCAATGTTTTGTCTCGAATTGCTCCAAAATAGAAATCTACCGGTTTCTGAGATATACTAAAATTAAAACGCTGTAGATTAACGCCATAGGGAAAGTTTTTGGCTAAGAAAAGCTTTTTGACTGTATACTAGTGTATACGGTTTTCGTACATAGTTAAGGAATCTTCAGTCTTTTTCTCTTATTGTATGGAAACTGGAACAGCGCCCTCTACAATAAGTTTTCACCGGCCTTGCCCATTCCTACAGTATTATTTCTGAAATATTATATTAATCCTCTTTTCCTAAAAGTAAACAAACAAGTCATGTCAGTTAAACGTCAATCTCAAAACCAAAACAATTCATTCGAGTAACTGTTATAGTTTCTTTTCTTAATCTGGCAATAAAAAAATATCCGCCATTTTTCAGAAACGCAAAAGGAATGTTTAAGACAGGGTTGCCTCAATTAAAATTTAAACGAGGGGAAAAGCGACCGTGCTCCTTTGAAATTAGGTCCACAATTCACCCGAATTCATCTACATATAAATTAGTTACAATTACTTTTCCTAGACCAGGAGACGTTATTGTTTTTTTTATTTGAAAAGAGGTCAATCTGTTTTAGTGACTATGTCCTTTTACAAATGTTTGTAATTGTGATCACGGATGTATGAAATAATGATGGATATTCAGTTATCCGGTTAGACCCAATCACGGCTCCGTTGGAAATGTGTGGTGTGTTTCGCGCATCAACGGGAGAAAAATGGGCTTGTAATGGAAGTGTCTCAGCGGCATTTTATCCATAATTATTTCATACTCGTACATATGATGAACCAAAATATTATGACAACAATGGGGTTGTGATAATATAATAGTTCACCATCTGGTACAGCCGCCACTATGTATAAATTAGCTAATAAGGTTCTTACAGATACTTGAAAATGAAAATATATCCAAGGTTTTAGAGCGATTATTTAATTACTAGCTTTTGCCCGCGGCTTCGCTCGCGTTAAATTCTCCATACAAACTTTCACCCCCCATTTTAGGGAAGTGGGGGGTTAGAAAGAGACAAAAAGTAGCCTATGTCACTCTCCATCCCTTCAACTATCTCCACTTAAAAAATCACGTCAATTCGTCGCCCCGTTTTGCCGTGAAAGACGGACAAACAAACAAACAAACAAACAAACACATACACTTTCCTATTTATAATATTAGTATGGATATGGATTCTTGAGCATTCTGTCCTTAATGCCAGTAATTAATTCATATTTATTTTGATTAATTATTTAGACCTTATCTACATTGCTTTTCTTGTTTAATTTGAATTGGATTACACTTTGTTTTGTTTGTATGTCAATTCGAAACCCTGTTAAATGAATATATGTTATTTAGTATTTAAATTAAATAGTTTCCACCTCATCAATTTAAATGAACTTTAGGTAACCTTTTGAAATATTATAAATTTTTTACCGACCACATCTTTTCTGTAACTCGTTGTGAGCTGGCCTCCGCGATACAGGCTTTGCCTAGTGCGGTGACCACCGATACCGAGATTGCTTACCATGTTTAAGATAAGTTTAATACACAAGTCAATGTATAAGTGATCCAAATACGTGTATTTTGTTGTAGTGTGTGTACTTATCTTTAATAAATATATTTTTCATTTTTTCAATTGTAAAAAAGAGACAAAAACATGCGTCCCTCTCGACTTAGGTAAGGTATAAACTACAGATTTTTTTTTTTGACTAATTATATAAATAACATAAATACAATTCTAGGATTAACTAATAACGGTATAAATAAAATAAATAAACATTATGCCGCAACTTGTTTTGTCTCTGCTTTTTTGTTTGTGACTTGTGTATACTTTGTGTCTATTATTTGAGGTGTGCAATAAAGAGTATTTATGTTATGTTATATTATTATGGGACAATCTTATACAAATCAACCTAGCCCCACAGTAAGCTCAATAAGGCTTGTGTCCCTGGGTACCAGGCGACGATATATATATAATACATATATATAAATAAATAAATACATAGAAAACATTCAAAATATGTACAAATATCTGTGAACACACAAATAAATGCCCTGACCAGGATTCGAACCAGAAAAAATAAAATAATGAAAATAATTATTTCCGTCCAGCTCTCGGCCTAGCCAATAGACCCTTACCCCTTTGTTCCTGCCCTAATTTTACAGCGCCTTATCACGAGAACCGATGGTATCGCCGCTTGTTTACGATCGCATAAACGTCTCTCACTATTGGGTGCCCGATGGGTCACCGATTATGCATTACACTTTATAAGGCTACAATGTTATGGGCATACATTTGGGGGGTTAATCACGCGAGATGACAGCGATGTGATTGTTAGTTCGGAGAAAATAGGATTGGATGCCTACAGGATGCCAAACAATCGCCCGGCAGATAAATAATTTCTAAATGAAATGCTCTCAAACAGAGTTAGATATTAGCATATGATATCCGTGATAGGTACATATTACCGTCATCTTAGTCGTTCCTTCATATTCTAAGCTTAAGCTTCATAGTCTTGCGTCTTTTTGGGTAGTCTGATGACTTGCTCCCATCGACTCCTGGACCAATCTGAACTATATTACGAGAAATGTGTTTTCTTTGTCAAGTGATCAGTCTCCTTTTACCTTATTCCACACCTTGACCACGGGGGCGATTTTTGACATTCGAGCGCTCTAATATGACATTTAAAACTCTGAATAAAACGAAGAAATGATGTTTTAAAAATAACAGTGATAGTAATTTTAAATCATGATTATTTATACTATTAATTTCATGCATAAATAATGGCGACAAACTTTTGTGTGCGATTATATGTATTTTAGGGTTAAATTCTTTGAATTCGAGCGCTCGATTGTCAAAAATCGCCCCCCACATTATCGGGGGGGCAAGGAGAGATTAAACTACAGGTGTAACAAAAATATGGTGATCCGTTTCAAGGTATAATTGGTATCGTGTTACGATTATGAAAATTTAGAAAAAAAATTTTTCGACAAGAAAAAAGTTGTGACACGTCTCAGTCGGTCAACCCTCATACAAAAAAAAATTAGGGCGAAAAACTTTTTTCTTACTTTTTCACAATTAGAATATGATACCAATTATGCCCTTAATTAAACGGATCACCAGTATTTTTGTTACATATTGTATAAGAGCTTACGTGAAAGGAAGATTTTAATGACTAATGACGTTATAATTATTTTTACATGTTTTTAAAAGTGGGGCATTCCACTCATACAATAGTATGTTATTCAATCAAATACAAACACTGAAAACATTGAAAAAATAATCAACCCAGCAGGATTTGAACCTCGCATCGATACGCCTTACCGGGGCTCGATCGCTTTACCAATTAAGCTATGGGTTCAGTTACTGAGTTGACGAAATTCTCAATGCCTTCAATCATCTTTTTGCATTTATTTTTACATCGACTTTATAGCAGCCGTAAGCGACATCTAGGTGCTAACTACTAGAGTTAGATACCCTTCTCGCCGACCCTATTGCAAGTGTCACAACGGAAATAATAGATGGCGCTGCTATCAACTCATAATTATTTTTACATGTTTTTTAAAGTGGGGCATTCCACTCATACAATAATATGTTATTCAATCAAATACAAACACTGAAAACATTGAAAAAATAATCAACCCAGCAGGATTTGAACCCCGCATCGATACGCCTTACCGGGGCTCGATCGCTTTACCAATTAAGCTATGGGTTCAGTTACTGAGTTGACGAAATTCTCAATGCCTTCAATCATCTTTTTGCATTTATTTTTACATCGACTTTATAGCAGCCGTAAGCAACATGCTAGAGATCGATGCGAGGTTCAAATCCTGCTGGGTTGATTATTTTTTCAATGTTTTTAGTGTTTGTATTTGATTGAATAACATAATGACGTTATGTTTCTTGCTAATCTCGTCAAGGACAATTGCCAGATGTTTGTCATAAGTCGAACACTAATGACTTGACCACGCACTTGTATTTAGTGACTGAAGTTTTTTTATAAGTTCGTTTCGAAAAATTGCTAGATAGAACAGTAGCCCTATAGAAGTCTGTGTAATTTATTTGTTATATAAGTTTTCCTGTGTTGAATTTCTGTGTACATATTTGATAATAAAAGTTATTGGATTTATAAAACTAATTATATTATGAAACGTTGAAATAGAGTACCTATAGCTTTAGCTATACATTTTCTACAAAAACTTTCATTGCATTAAAGTTATCATTTCAAATCTTAGACTTCTATCAGACCAAACATGTACCAGGGATTAGTGCCTTTATTGCCAAAAAGCTAATAATCTGAAGTAAAACGACGTCTATCATCTCAATCAATTGAACGCTGTATCCTTCCAAAGACGGAGAGCTAGCCACGTCAGATATGACACAATAATGAGAGCAACGCAACTCCTCTAGTCAGTTTACTATACAATGTTTTTTTTTACATCTGGACATCTGGCAGCTGTAAAGTGGTGGTCAAAGAATGCAAACAACTTCAAGAAAACAAATCCTAAAGTTCTGGGTTTGATGCAATATTATTAGAAATTATATAAATAATTAGATTATATAATTGCCAAAAGTGTCAGTGCGGGAAAATTAGCGCCAAACGACGTATAATGTAATTCGTAGTTTGTCCCCTACTGTTTTTTTTTTTCGTAATAATAGGCAAGGTGTTTTGTTCTTATGTTAAAATATAGGCACTGTCCTTTATAACTGAGACAACTTCGGCAGTTTTCACCTATTTTGGTATTACTATTTTCCAATTCAAAAATTTTGTTAGTCTGTCACCCAACAAATGCCCGGATCTAGCAATACGGATAGTATATCAATCTAACCAGACGGGTTTTGTTGCTCTCATTATTGTGTCATATCTGACATGGCTAGCTCTTAGTCCATAAGTTCTTAATATAGCGTAGACGTTAGTTTACTGGTGTGTTCCGACGTCAGAATCGTCAACCACAAACGCGCTAAGAGTCACGTACGATCTTGATTCTATTATAAGTAATATAATATACCTATTCTAAATACGTATTTGTATAATTGGAACATGTCTGTCTTGTTCTTCAATGAGATACCCCATGACAGGGAATGAAAGTATGTAAATGTAATCAGCGGGAAAGTAACCTTTCACAAGGGCGGAAAGGACCCTTATATTTAACAGGGCTGTACATAAATAGACTGTTTAGGGGCATGCTAACACGCAAACCACTAAGTTTTGATGTCGTAGACATAATAGATACCTATATGAAAGTTTCAGTTTAAATAGCCGATTAATTCAATAGTTCACTTCACAACCAAGTGTTCCTACACATGTAGGAACTTTACTGGCAGGTTATACAAGAATATGTGTAATTAAAAATAAATTTTAAATTAGACTTACAAATATAATTTACCAACTTAACATAAAACTAAACTAAATAAAACTAAAAAATATCAATAAAATATACCTTTAAGATTATTTTAGGAATAGTAAAAAGCGCAATTTGTTTTAAACTACCTAATGTAAAAGTGACTTCACTGGCTAAATATAACAGGGTTCTATGTTACATTTTCAGGATAGCAAAATTTAGACTTATTGTCATTATGACAATGTTCGATAAAAGTGAATTTTTATTCGATAAAAGTGAAACAAGAACCATAATATTGGGCCGGCGACTTGACAAATAACACGAGGCACGGCTCTTTAAAGCCTACATATTGTACCCACATGTTATAAGTGACACACATCGATGTAGACTTTAGCCGCGGCGACCATAAATAATTCCGAGATCGACGCTTCCGCATGAGACAATGATTTGAATATTGTATGGATAGCTAACGATCCCAACCAAACACGCACAAGTGCTTATTTATAGACCTTATGTCTCTCGTAATAAGAGTTACGGATAATCAGTTAAGCTTGTTGTCCAATGTGCTGTCTGTCGTCACTAATATCTAATGGATATTGTTCATTTGTCATTCCAAATTGGGTGTTCACATTGGATCAACTAGTGGCTGATCGTTGTGAGCCATTTGCTTATACTTTGATTAAAGGTTTCATTACCTACGATAGTTGTTTAGAAAGGTACTAGGTAACATTAGGGAAGTCAAATCAAACTGAATTTAAAGAATGAAAAAATCTAGAAGCCTATTCGGCTCGTGATGTAATTGGCAAACCACACTGGCCGCCATAGGTCAAGTTTTTTTAATAGATAGGAACTCGTAGACAATATATGATGGCCTCTTTGTTATCTGTCATTTCGGACGCTACGTCGTTCAACTGAGGGAGTCCAGTATGAA
The DNA here is from genome assembly GCA_947086415.1 of Pammene aurita. Classification (NCBI taxonomy): domain Eukaryota; kingdom Metazoa; phylum Arthropoda; class Insecta; order Lepidoptera; family Tortricidae; genus Pammene; species Pammene aurita. The sequence goes on from OX352295.1 coordinate 14,376,382, forward strand.
AGAATAGGTACCACAGGTAAATCGACAACTGAATAAAATATGCCGAAAAAAAGAATATTTCTTGTTCTTTTACAATACAATTAGAACTACCGAACAATACAATTAGAATATTCATTGGGAAATAACCCATTTATACAAAAGTCATTATAAAATAGGTGTGAATCACACAATATTCCCAAAACAATTGTTAGACGTTCAAGTGAAAAAAGTCCGTTAAAGTCCGCCATCTTAAGATTTGAATTCAAAAGGACAGGTCGAACCCTAGGATCTATTGTTCAAATAGAAAAAGGCACCTGATCGTGAGAATATGCGGGTTGGGAGGGGTTCATGGAATAGTATTTTGGGGTTGGTTGAAAAGCGAATAGTTTAATGTTCTTAACGGTTAACTTAAGATATGGATACGTATGAGGGCCATTCAGTTTTTGTCGTCGGGCCATTGTTGTGTAATCTTAATTTGTTTTATTCGTGAGAAAAAGTCATGCGAAACGTACTATTTACTATTCTGCCGTGCATGGTTTCTACTTACGTACGTTGTGAAATTCTACGCCTCTTGATAACGTTACAAGATTTTTTATAGGTAGGTGGTACTTACTCCATTATTCGAATTGCTCTTTTGTTCGCTAGTCGCCACTATTTGTCCTGTAGTTGTTTTATTCATTACAAAAATGCTATTGTTTTAAACCTAAGCCATGGCAAATAATACGATGTCCGTGTAAGTACCGCCTGTGACGTTTTCAATTCAACATTTTTGCCGGTTATCAATAGGGCGTTACTGACATAAAAATTCATTTAGAAATTAACTCTATTAACGACCGACAATGATGTACCTTTGACTTGAAAACGTCACCGCCTAATTCTATTAATCGCAAATGACCACAAAACATACTGCGGTAGCTTTTTTTAAATTCCAAAACTCATGTTTTAAAAATGGGAAATTTCTGAGGAGCTAGACCCAGTTTGACAACCAAAACCAGACAGAGGTGATCTCGCATGGGTTCACAGTTTGATATGTCGAATATTGGTTCAGGAACCCGAGTTCTAATTCTAAGTCAAAAACAAACAATCAACCCACTTGTGCAGAGACCACTTGGCATGTAAGCCTCTAACCCATTTTACCCTAAATCAGTACACACCGGTAACCGAGTTACGTCACGCGACGTCAACGTAACGTAGTTACGCGTAATCTGGTTGTGACGTCGATACGTAATAACGTTAATATGGAATATTACGGAGCAAAGGACGTGCCAAGTGGTAATAAGGGTGTGGGATATTTCAAGTTATAGGAATACATAGTGACGAAGACACGTTTAAGTGACCATTAAGTATGGCTTATCTCAATGTTGAAGGATCACAAATGGTTCTTACAGCAAGACAACTCGTATACGCCAACAATTTGTAGGCATTTAGACATGGGCATGTTCAACTAGTGGTTATTCGACTATTTCTGTGTGACCCCCTAAAATGTATACGATATTCAATATTAAATTACGCGTCTGAGTTAAATGGGAGAAAATAATATTACGTGTATTGGTAAAAATACGTAGCCCGCAACATACATTTGCTCGTCTCCGCTAAAAATATCCGACCAATCAGGTTTAATTATAAACTGAAGGTACTGTAATCTTACATAGTTTTAGGGTTTATCATTATCACATGGATATACGTAGCACAATCATTCCCACGTTTTTATCGCATAATAAACTGGTAACTCTAGAAACGACAGTGAAGTTGCCAGCATAAAAAACCCGACTGTACTTAAGAGGCCTTATTCCCAAAACGCGCGAATTTCTTAAAATGCTTCATTTTTTTCGAAGGCTATGGCTAAAGTACCTAGTTTTTTTTATCAACTATTGATGCATATAATAGTTCATTTCTTTATCTAGACGGCCATCGGAGCAAATAATACATTTTAACGAGTAAAACATGAAAAAAATTGGTCGTCATGGAAGGCCTTTCCGGATTTTCCAGTTAGATGTACCGTTCATTTCCAAATTACGCAAAAAAGGGTAACAATTCTTATTCAACTTGAATAAAATTCAATTGAGTATATCATGTCTGAGACGGCCATGGAAATAAATATCGAAGATTCATCTTGGATAATAGACAAAATACCTCCTGATTATATGCCAGTTTTTTGATGAAAACACGTTTACATTAAATTTTTTCCACGAAAACTCTATACATATTTTGCCCTAAAAAGATTACATTAGGAAAGTTAAACTATATTTCTATCACGATAAAAAATATCATTACTATAGTGGTACGTTTAAATTTAGTATAAATTTTTAAAAATGACCTATAAATCACACTTCACAGGACACTTTCTGTAAGAATCGTATTTTTGGGTTCTTAATAATAATAAATATGGTTCAAAAGTATTTTTTTGTATTACTAATACTTCAAACTATCTTATAGATAGCATTTTATGCGGCTTTTTTCATTGATATAGTTTTTCGACCTTTTAGGGAATAAGGAGCCTTAAACGTTCTATCAATGTTTTCATAATGGAGCTACAAGCTTTACAAGTCCTTTACTGCCCTATTGAAAAGATCATGTCGGCGTGGATATTATTCACAATCCTCATTGAAAGGAAAGCCACAAATTAACTAGTATAAGTATAACTTTCGACTACGTATACGTCATGGGCCGCGAGGTCTTCTTACATTAGGGATGAACTTCAAATCGTGGCAATAAGCTTCGTGAACTAGGTACTTTCATCGAGAAAAGGTCGTAAATCACATTAATTCCCAATACAGATACAGCGTTTTTAAGGATAACTGGCTCATACATAAGCCAATAGGCCGCGTCTGCGCGTCGTAAGATGAATCGAGACATCATTACTCACGGAGAATATTAATCATATTAATTACAGGTCTCAGCAAAAAGCGAGTGGCAATTTATGACTTATTCGAAGATTTGGCTATATGACACGGTTCCAGTTCTTCACAGGTTGATTGGTGAATATTTTGAACATTTATTCGACTAATTTTAAAATGTTATAAGTTGAAATGTAGGGTAAAAACATTGGAACAGTGCCTGTCAGTTATCTCGTAGCAATTTCGCTTTGTAATAGAACTTGCTTGCGTTCTTGACTAAGGCGGCTTACGCACTGGCGCCGCGTCCTGCTCCGGTAAACGAGACAGCGCTATCTCGCTCACACACGCATCATTGTGATAACCGCCTGAGAAACAGGTACTAGCATTTTCGATTATTTTCATTGCTCTTAATACTTTGAAATAACTATAGCACTGAATTAAATATATTTTATTTGAGTGGAAGTTCTCTTCTACAAAAAATATTAGATGACTTAAGTAACTTCATTTATTTATTAGGTTAGGTGCAATTTTGCATCGAAAACACGTTTTTACAATACAAACGGCACATCCAAACTATTCCAAACAAAATACAATGTTATTGTATTATTCTTGCAGTAACAAAACGTCGTCTATCATTGTTGTTTGCAAAATACCACCCCACCATTTCAACCTGACGTTTATCTATCTTTACAAGCACTTAATTTTTTAAAGAAATGAACATCGCGGGGCGAACAAAGGATTTGTTTGTCAGCCACTGGATTATTTATATGAAATGGAACACGTTTTGAAAACATTCATTTCAAAATAAAGGAAAAGACAGTCTAGACTTTTTTGTATTCGACTTCCTATCACGCGACCTAAGAAAAACGTACAGATATAAAATTTACAAAAAATGTGAAACATTGTATAGTTTTTTTATGCATAGTTGAGTTCCATAACTAGTTCTTGAGTATAAAATTTGGATAATGGGTTATTTGGTAGTGTCTAATTAGTCCCTTTGTTACCTACTTGCATGTTAATTTAAATAGCTAAAAGTACAATTTTTTTTAAACGTTCATCGCATAAGAAGCTTTGTTTGAAAGAAATTAAGGTACACATTCCAAGAAAACGAACGGGGTAAGAGTTGTGGAAAGTTATCGTACATGTGCAAGTTAAAGCCATTAATCAAATCGGGTGCGGAGCTAACTGAAATCTGAATAGCAAATTCGACGGTCGCTGTTTTATAATAGCCTAGGGTGGAAAGCGGAGCGGGTAGCGATTTATGACATTGTAGAAAACGTACGCTTATAGTACGCACGTTTTTCTCAACAGTGCTCAAATATAAGCACACAAATATTGTGTGTTCATCGTAAACAGTGGTAATTTTGTACAGGTTTCTAAAATTGTTGAACTTAATGTTCACTTTCGATTTTGAAATAGGTATTTACGTGGTGGGAATGCGTACTTCGACTGCACTAAGCTCATGAAAGACAAAAAACTGAAACCGTACTGCTAATGAGATGTAACTACTAGGAGGCTTATGATGGACGCGGTTATCGTCGTGATAATGACAGGATGGACAGTCGAACGATAACCGCGTCAATAGCCTGTGTTTATATTATCACCACTGACTTTTTATAACGGTGCTGCTACACTGGTGTAATATTAGGTTATAAAACACGGTGTAACAAGGATGCCATTATAGCGACATCCTTGTCACACTGATATATAACGCCAGTGTAGCAGTCCCATAACGCTACCCGCTTTTCATCGCACTATACCACCTCCCTACCCACCAGTACTAATAACTATTTGAGTTTACAATCGAGACGCAGCCTCACGTAATCTGGATCCAGACTAGCTACGAATAGTTGATGCTCTCGCTTAAGGGATTAGCTGTTCAGGTTAATTGGAAACCTTTGATAATTCTGGCTGGTAAACGTTCTTAATACATGCTAAATACATAATTACGAATTCACCAGTATAGTAAGATCTTTGAGGGTATGTAGCAGGCACTAACTTACCTGTAACAAAAGGAAGAAATTATTAAATATAAAAATAAATAAATGAATAAATATTATGTGTCAATCTTACACTAATCAACCTAGTCTCACTGTGGGCTCAATAAGGCTTGTGGCAAATACATAGACAACATTTATAACTTAGGAACAAATATCCATGATAAACACACAAATAATTGCCCTGACCAGGATTCGAACCCGGGACCTCCTGCTTCATAGGCAGGGTCACTACCGACGAGGCTAGGAGGGCGTTAAATCATTTATAAAACGGAAGTACATAAAATCTTTAAAAAGAAAACCAAATTCAAAAACGATAAATTAAAACCATTTCCATTTTTATTTTGCGCTACCAACTATGTTTGAAGTCGGTTCCATGCCAAATATTTTACAATACTGGTCTATAACATGTATAACCTCTATATCTAAAAAAACACTATAATATAACGATGCTAATATTATTTCAATTAAAAAAAATTTTTTTTCAGTTTTTTCATCTGACATAAAAAAATAAACACAAAAATATTGATGATTTCAGAACTTTTTTTGAAGTTGGTTAAAATGGGGGTTGAAAGTTCGAACGGACGAAGTCGCGGGCGAGGGTTAGTATCCATGGATATGTTAAATGATAAATAGGTTTATTTTTATTGTGTAATACAGTTGGTCTGTTTGTATAATGTATGAGTCCTTAGTTGCCTGAAAATACAGTAATTTCATTTCATATGTGACCGGGCCGAGCACTGTAAGAAATGTGGCAAGAAAAATGAAGTTACATAATAATTAGGTACAAAGTTCATGCGAACAAACTACTAAATATTGGACTCCCATCGGTAAGCTAAGGTTACATATGACGTCATCGTGGGAATAGACAATTTACTAGCCATACAGGAGGCCTATTCGGAGGATATAGTTTTATATTAGTTTGATATTAAACATCTTCAGACCGTCAGAACGATTAACTTTTTGAAATCACCCTTCTCTTTTCATTTATCGGTTATCAAACTTATTAATTTCGCCCTGGGCGCGGAAGACCTTGGTCAGTTTTGCATTCGTATACGATATCTATTTAAGTTTATCAAGTTCATGTCAAACATATGTCAAAATGAGATTGCTTAATGTCCATACGGTCAAACGGTTTATGAAATTAGTCGTCAGAATTACAATTTTCTTAGATGTCAGTTTGATGACAAAAGATCATATTGATAACAAATCCGTTAAAAAATTATATTTCAAAGTTAGAATGTCGCTTCAGGGTGTGTTTGAAATGGCCGGCCAGTCGCGGGGTAAATAATATAGGGCTAGAAGTTGAGTAAATAGTAAGCTAAAGAAATCATGTTCTACGACGCGGCCGTGTAAACACATGTGCATTGTGTTCATAATGTTTATATTACCGTAGTGTTGTGGGGTTGGGCTACTATTTGGCTGACGATACTTAGTTAATCACTACATAGTATAAAACAAAGTCGCTCTCCGCTGTCTGTCCCTATGTATGCTTAGATCTTTAAAACTACGCAACGGATTTTGATGCGGTACACTGATAATTTTAGAGGTTTCTAATGTGATGTCGTAAATAAACATATTTTTTTGCGCTTACATTGCAGACGCTGGCTGAACCCTACGAGATGGATCAAAATAATGTACTACAGTATTGTACACCTTAAAAACGTCTACAAAAAAGTCCCGTGCGAAGCCGGGGCCGGTCGCTAGTTACGTATAAATTAACTGCGTACCTGTTAGAAGATCTAATATTTTGTGTTAATTGTTAGATGTTTGTAATATCGTCCTGAGTGGATGGACGTATTCTATGTACATAAGTACCTATGCATTTAAAAACTAAAGATTTTATGTATCCACGTATTTTAACGTCGTCTCTTAGCTTTCTTGTGCTTTGCAATATGCGTGCGGGTGAACAGAAATAAAAAATAACACGGTGTATAACATAATAGTTAATTGGTGTTACAGGTTTCCACAACCCAGGGGCCCAGGTTGCTTATCCCGACCAAGTAATAGCCTTCTTCCTGGCTCAACTCTTTAAGTTAATACTAAAAAGGGCGATAATGTGTTGATAATATCCTTAAGCGTGCCGGAAACTACCTACTAGTCACGACAGTGCAATGAACGGCAATATTGCATGAAACTTAATTTCGTATAGAGCATATCAGAGATTAATGTAAGCTTGCTATTCTATTATAATGTTAACAAAGAATTAGTGCAAAATCGATACAAAATAATGTTTTTGAGATGAAAAAAGTAGTCTTGAAGTTTAATACTTTTAACATTACTTTTGTATGAAAAGAGATTTAGGGTATTCATCGTCGGTGTTCGTAACTTTAGAGTAATAACATTTCCAAATGCATTTTTTGACTCAAAATAAGAACTTTAACTTAACACTTTAATACACATGGCATTATTTAGCATAAACATAACAATATTGAGAAAAGGAAACAGTCTCTTCGTCAGTTACTAACAATTATTCTTACGCAAACGTTAACTTATTCCTAAAGGAAGGTGGTTACATTATCGGTTTATGAGATCGAAACATTACGCAATTTTTTTCCATAAAAAATATGATTTTACGTAAGATACGTAAAACCTTAGAATAATTAAATCTTCTTAACGTTGCACCTAGAGGCACGGTCACTACCTCTAATGTCAGTCAAGTAATTTTAGTTCTTAAGAGCTGTGAGTGTCAAATGACAAGGAATGTTAAGTATCTCGAGGCTATTTTTAAGCAAAACAAAATTTCATAAAATTCGAACTGATTTACGAAATTAGCAATATCTCAGAAACCATAACCGACAATGAGGAATGAGGTATAGTACGATTTTTTTAAGATGTCGGAATTGTCGGTAGAACTCCTTAGTAAAATTCCGACATCTTAAAAAATTACAACTATACCTTTAGCTTGAAAACGCACAAATAACCAGTAACACCTTTTGACTTGCTCCAAATGCCAATAGGTTCCAAAATCACAATTACAAATTAAAAAAAGCTACCTTTTCTTTGATTTAGAGAGACTTAAAATTTCCAGAATTACTAGATATATCTATACAGCCAATACATTTGTTTGGTAAGACGGTGAACGTTCATTATTGTTCTGATTTTGACGAAGCCAGCGACCTCTCACTCTAATGAGGCGCCACATCAGGTTCTGTATTCCAATTCCCATCACTAATCGAGCGTCCAACACGACCATCCAGTTTAACCGTGACCTCGTAAGTGCTAACAATTGTGAGTACTCGGAGATAAGCTTAAATCGGAAGGACGTTCACCTGCGGTCGGTGACCGATGGGAATCCTAGCGCGTAGGTTTCATAACATTTACTTCACATTTGAACTGAGACTTTTTAAATGCCCGTGTAACATAAATGAAACCCTATCCTTATGTAAATACGGCCTAAATCACAAAGTCCGAATGCGTTTTTTAGTTACACGTTTAGTTACCTAACCTGTAAGTGATGGACTGATTTCGATGTGCGCTTTGAGATGGATCTAGAAACAGTATTGTCGGGTCACATTGTATCGCAACTTGGCCTACATTTTCTTACTAATTTATATTATGAACCAGTAACGGCTAATAAAAACAAAATAAACCGTTACAAGTACAGCCCGCGTAAAATATATTTTCTCTTAATTTATAAAGGTTTAATATATAGTACAATTTTTTTAAGATGTCCGAATTGTACGTAGAACTCTTGAGTAAGATTCCGACATCTCAGAAAATTACCACTATACAGATATATTAAACCTAAATTTTGCTGTATATACTAACTGATTAATACAGGATGTAAAAAAGTACTGGTGATCCGTTTAAGGGCATAATTTGTATCGTATTGCGTCTAAGAAAAAGTAGGAGAAAAAAACCTTAGACGTGATTTTTTTTTTGGATGGGACATGTGGTCCCAGCCGGCCATTCATACAAAACAAATTTTTTTTTCGCGCGAATTTTTTTAAAATTAGTTTATCATAATCAGAATACGATACCAATTATGCCTTTAAAATGATCACCAGCTTTTTTTGTCACACCTTGTATAAATTTTGTACAGTCAGCTGCAGAGAAACCCCCCCTGCATACAAACTTTGTATGCGGGGTAATTCAGCGGAACCCTCGAAGCGCGAGCCTACGCACTTTGCCGCCAGGCCGGTTGTTTTTTGAACCCATCCAACTAAGAAACGACTTGTTTAAACGCAGACCCGATCCTTGGAATGTTTAGTCATACTCGTATCAGTCTTATTTTTTCTCAAAGCGAGACCCGCGGAACAAAGCCAGACAGCCGGCGAAGTAATTTGTAGAGAGCTCTCGGCCAATCACTTTGGAAGGCAGGTTCAGTTTCAAAGATTCTACGTACATACTGGACAGAGTAATACGTATCTCGTTACGGAACGTTTTTAAAATGGAATCCGGATGGAATTCTAAGGTTGAAATAAATCGTTTACAGATATAGGCTTAGACGAAACATTTCGTATGTACGTAAACCGATGAAGATGTTGTTATTGTAGATATTTACGTATTATCATTTCCATATTTTGCGTATACGACTTAATAATTTTTAACTGAATGAAGCTACGTAAAAAAACACAGCTCTAAAAATGTACGTCCTTGTATAAAAAAGGTAAGATACGATGTAAATTTTTGTTTAGTATTTTAATTTTTATCGTTAGGTAACTAATAGGGGTAGACAGAGAAAACGTTTAAGTAAAACGCCGGTGTTTAAATCTTCAGTTCCGTTCAATAGGATAACGGCTATTTCGTGTATCTTTTTACAAAAACCCTCAAGAGAAAAATATTTGAATTTTTGTGACAAATACTAAAATGTAAAGCTCATTTTCTAAGGATAATTCTATTTGCGTAGTGCCTAATTAAATTTCGAAGGCAATCTTATATTTCTTCCACTAAAAATATACCAAAAAATTAGGGCAGAGTTTGTTTCAATACGCTTTAGGACATTTTAATTAACCTAACGAACTTTGAATAACTTGTTTGGAAGTCTCACCCATATTTTAAAAATTCTCAATTATAATTCGAAAATTCAAAAAGTTCACCTTTAATTAAACTTTTGAAGTTGAAACCGTTATGAAATTTAAACACCTTTTATATAAAATCATAAAAGTCGCCAAAATATCAAGCAATACACAAGAAACCCGGTATTTAATAATAATAACCGACACACGCGGCGAACATAACAAAGGAAAATAAACAAACTCACCAAAGCAATCCAAATCCGTTCATTAAAAGCAAATAATTCTTCTCCCAATCTTGAGAAAACAATTCAAACTACACAATAAAACTAAACTAAGCTACACGACACTAACTTAGAAATACAATTTGGCGTTGACTAGAATTCCGAGCGCGCAACCGTTCGCGACAACGGTCGGATCATAACTGAAACAGGGGGTCAAGTTTTGGAAAAAGAATGCAGGCAAGGCACCCATACGTTACGGACGAGATGACTACAACAAAAAGTACCCTACTAGTTATATTACCGAAAACTGACGGTTCTCAAACATCTGTTTATGTAAGTGTTAATTACTTTTTTGTGGCTACGCATAATTTTAAGGGAAATTGTTTTTTTTGTTCCGTTTTGCGCACGTTGACTTATTTGTCGGGCGAGCGAAGGTATTGTAGTGCTATTTTCGTATCGGATATAATAACGTACTTATTTTTTTGTTTTAGTAAAGATATCGCATACAAGTTTTCAAGGTAATCGGCCCGCGTTCATTGTACCGGGGAGGTCTACTTGACACGTATACAGATTGAATTTTACAGATGTGTTTTTTGCTTTATTCGCTTTAAACGAATGTCGTTGTGCCGATTATATTCAATGTTGCCGGTTATGGTATAAGACAGTGATTATGATGTAATCAGTGTGTTATTCATATTTAGAGTGGTTTTAACACCGAAAAAGCGCCCCACCAATTATTTCGTTGTGTTGCTTAAAATGTTTAATGGTTTCTGTAGACATCTAAAACAGGTAAATTACACGGATTTGAGTATACGTGGGGATTGTAAGGTTTACGACCTCGAAGTGCGTTGTCGAAGCCATTTCTCGGAAAGTATGGAACATTTTCGGATCAATCGGCGTGTGTATGATAACACCATGGCGTTCATGAATGAATATCTCGTTACGACGTTAGTAAAGTTCTTATTTACTTAGTCCCTATTGTGCGGGCGTGGGTGAATGACGCATCACGTAAGGGACAGTGCCACTAAGGGTTGCCAGAATAAAATGACTCATATAACTAAAGCCAATGTGAATTAGAGGTGAAAACATTTCGATTATGATTCATACTTATTCTATTGGGATACAACTAGTGGTGCAACTATAATCAAAATAAATAACCATTACATAGCAAATTTCTTCTTCGTTTTGCTTTCGAAGCAGCACATCGTCATCTTTTTAAACACTAACTTAAAGAAAAAAGCAAACCAAAGCAGTACTAAGTTGTTAAAAATACTGTGTGTGACATACATGTTTAACCTTTTTACTCATATTATACGTGCATATATTCTATAAGTAGGAAATAGGATTATTTGGTTCATTTGGGTTTTCAGGCCCACTGTGTACATTTTAACTATGGCAACCCTAAAGCCGATGCGACATTGACAGTTGGAGTCGCCGGGTGAATTTGTAAATCTTTGCCAACGTGTTATTGGCTCCGGCCGCAGAATACATTGTTTTGTTATTGTCATTCCGCATTTGTAGGGTTTTGTTTTTGCAACATAAGACGTTCAAGGCCGTAATCTGATAGATTGGATGACTTTTCTAGAGTTGCTGTGTAATTATTAATTGCGCTACATTATCACTCTCAATAAAACCATTAACCATTTCACTTCCAAAAGCTAATCAGTTGAATGCTATGGGATATTTTTTTTGAGTACCTATACAACTATACACTAGTATGATATGTATTTTATTAGAATATATCTACTTGAATAGCAAAACAACATCAAATCATATCTTTTATTATAATATCAATATGTATTCTGAACATATACTATCAACATTCTAAATTATACACATTCATCTTCTAAAAACAACACACGTTAAAAAGCAACACGCTTTTTTACATTAATAAAACGATCGCAACGGTTGCAGTAAATTCAAAGCAACACAAAACACGAGTCACAATTCATCGTATTCCTTGCAGTTAATAATAAAAGTTTGGGAACCGCGGGCGCGGGATTCGAGTTTTGCAGCTGCCGCCGCACACATGCACACACAAGTGTGCGTGCTGTGTTGTGTGTGTGGGTGTGATTAACGTTTTGTTGTGTTGTTAATTGATTTTATGTATAGCAACTGCTGATGGATTATACATATTATAAATAAATAAAGTTATTTACTTTTTTTTACACGGATTGTTAGTGTTTTTTTTGTTATTTAGGATAATAAACCTAAAATGAGGTTTTTTTTCAATTTACACATGGAATCTTTGACCCAATTCAGTGACTAGACGCCACGTATCAAGATAACAAATCAAAGTTTTGAGTTATTTAGCTAGTATTTTTATCAGGTATGTATATGGGTCAGTGAGGGTAGACCAGGCAAAACCCATGATGCTTGGTCTTAGGAAACCTTCTCTATTGAGTTAACGACAATCGCCATTTACAGATTGAAAAAATTCTATTAGCGAACAATCTAAACTTTTCTCAATTTTTTTTATATCAATCGATCCTGTTTCTAACAGGGATCAAAAGTCTCTTCGAGTAGGCCTAGCACATGAGTGTAGCGACAGTATCTCGCGGTCGAGATAGACAACTGTCACTGTCTACCTGTATTCATCAGAAAGTGACAGATGTCTATCTCGACCGCGAGATACTGTCGCTACACTCATGTGCTAGCCCTACAGAGCAACCTAGGTTAGAGTTTAGAGCACTAGAAAAGCCACAAAAAAATACGTTTCCCATACAGAAGCTAGCTAAGTCTAGTGAACAAGGGCGTTATACATTAGGCTGTCAACATGACCTTTATATAATTTCAATCCTCGTCCCCCGGGAGAAAGCTGACATATCCCAATAGTGTCGTAACAGGGATATGGTGCGCGCGGGAAATAAGTTAGATGGAAAAGTTGCTAAGCAGTAATTGTCGATAAAAGTTTCCTATTGTAGTGCGGACTTGCTGGGGACATTGTGGATTGTTTTTGCGGTAGTTTTGTAATTTGGGACGACGTTAGGTCAGGCAATAGTCATGTTCATGTGTCTGCAGAATTACTAGCGGCCTGGCTTCTGTTCCCCTTTGTGCACGCTGCAAATATACGAAACAGAACTAGTCATATCTGCTTCAACACGCCTAATGGTGCGGTTACCCTGCAGTTAATATAACGTTATACTGGTTGACCTCTAATTCGAGGTATTCCTTCAAGGAGATAAAAAAATATAATATCTCAGTAACCAGTTATTTTTAACCCCCCGTTAATGGAGACTTGTGTTCTTATATTCCAAATAACAACTAGTATTACCTCCTTGAAGGAATACCTCGAATTAGACGCCGGTATATAGCCTGGTGTGACAGCCCCATAACAACCCTAACTCCTAACTCGGCGGCCTCCTTGCCCAGTCGGTAGTGACCAGAGATGGGCAAAATGTAAGTAGCCGTGTCCACACCAGGCGCACAGCCTCGCGAGGCGGCTCGGCTGGTGTGGCGTGCCTCGCTCGAGGCATTGCGGCCGCGCTTGCGTTTGCCTCGGGCGAGGCACGTCCACACCAGCCGAGCCGCCTCGCGCGGCAATTTCCTCGCGAGGCTGTGCGCCTGGTGTGGACACGGCTATTGACTAACGATTAACAACTACGATAATGACGATTAATTTATCGATTACTTTAATTAGTCGATTTAAATGACAATTTAGTTATGATTAAATTAATCGTTGATTAATTTTCAACGACTAAATGTTTAGTCGACTAATCAATCAATAATCAATGTTAGTCACAATTTAGTTCATTATGCTAGTTACTTACAGTATTTTAACAAATTCCCCGGAAAACGCTCAGTTTTAAAATACCACACTAGTAACAAGTTTTAACCTGTTTTTTCTAGGAAACACCTTTAATGAAGAAACTAGATAAACGGCATTGGATTGGGTAATTCCTCAAAATAGCGCAGGTAGTATGAGTCAAGCAAATAAACAATGAAAGGATATGCCGTGACCCTGGCCTCTGGGCAAATAATGGAAACCTATGTAGGTGAAACTATTACAAAAAGGTTAGGTCAAGAGTAGCCCACAGACGATTATGGATGGTGAGTGAATGAAGTAAAAGGTATAAGGGAAATTTTAATAAAGTTCAAATAACCCATATATTCCCCAATATATAAGGATTACCAACAGATACTTAATACATCATGCTTAATTAATTCAAAGCTTAAGTTATATAACAGGTAGATGTTTATCTAATTATAGGGACCCACAGCTAACTAATTAAGCTTATTATTCAATTTTATTTATAGTTATGTTATTTTATAGATGTATATGTTAATGTTTATGAACTGCTCTATGAAGCCATGTGTTTCGAATTAAATATTTTAATAATATATTGAAGGTAAGTTGTGTGAAATTAATAAAAATACCTAGCTAGAAAAGATCCCACGTGTTGAGAACCTGCTGCGAAATCTTGAAGTCGTTTCACAACCATCAATATATAAAAATGCGAAAATGGTCGCTTCCATGCCTGACTTACCTGAGTCCTTGTACCACGGACTTGTTGTGTATTGTAATTGTAATTACTTACCTGTAACCAAATAAATATACATTAGTACAAATAATTAAATCATATACACATTTTATCTATAAAACTTTCGTGAGACTCTAACATATTAAAAATAAACATCACATATTAATAATTCAGGACACTCGTGAAAATGATCATCGTAAATGATCGAAACACGTCGAGCAAAAATCGACTTAAATGACGTGGGTAAACCGTTATAAATAAGTGTTAACATATACACATTATTTAGATTTTGAACTATGGTCATTATTTGGTCTATCGTCCTGGTCTATCGAAGCCTTAAGACCACATGACTGTGATGTCCGTTTACGTGTGATGTGGTTTTAATCGATCACGAGGTCACTTTACTGTGGTTCTCTCGAAAATATTCATCAGCGCTACCGTTAAAATACTAACAGAGAAGATATAAAACCAACAGAAATACATACTTTTTACTGATTTTTGATGAACCTTATATAGAACTAGCTTTTGCCCGCGACTTCGTCTGTATAGAATTAGTAATCTTAACCCCTTTTTACCCCCTTAAAGGGTTGATTTCGGGGATAAAATCTATTCTATAACTGTCCCCAGAACTGAAATCCCCATACCAAATTTCATCTCAATTGGTTCAGCGGTTTAAGCGTGAAAGGGCAGACATACACACTTTCGCATTTATAATAATATATAGATATATTGATTGTTATTTAACGGTATGGTACAATGAGCGGATTATTCAATGTAAAAAGTTATTGTTATTTTAAAGTTGTAGGTATACCTGTAACGACGACTTAAGCTAAGACTGACGAAAAAAACCTTTTAAGACAGCAAAAAAAAGGATTTAGGCGTGTACCTGTTATCAAAGAGTTTCAGGTAGCCAGACTTTGGTACCTTTGTAGATTACAGGGTTGCCAACCTTAGAACTTTTTTTCTCGTACATGCTCGACTAAAAATCTCGTATTTTGGCATTCAAACCTCGTACATTAGAAAACTAAAAAAACAAAGTTCGAATCGGACTCGCGCCCTGAGGCTTTCGTACATTTTAACAGGCACTGAAAATTACTGTAACGAAAAGAAAAAAAAATAGTTTGTGTTCGCATTTTTTTTCTTGTGATAGAATAGAACAACAAATTTACTATATTTTCGGTCTTTTTCCTTAACTTATGCTGTAAGACCTTGAATTTGAAAATTAAGGTGCAACACACACTTACTTTAATGGAATTCAGCTGTCATAGAAAAAAAAACACCTTCTGACTGAATTTTGTCTATTCAGTCACCATAGACAAATTTTTCGCCTTCTGGCTGATTTTTGTCTATGATAGGTGAATTCCGCTTTGCAAGTGTTGCGCCTAAAGGCGAATGCTACGCACTCGATAATGAGGACAAACGCGCAAAGCTCTACGCAGATGACACCGTAATCGCACAAAAAACATCTTGTTAGTTATGGTTTGTATATTTCAAATTCATACAGTCTATGGTACAAAGTAGTGAGTATTATATTCTTTGGTACAGAGTTTCTAAGTCTTCAAGTTAATCATTTATAATCTGTGGGTTTTAAATTCATCATCGTTGATTCCAGTACCGACTATTTTTGTTAATTATTATTATTTATTATAAACTTTTTTGCGCAAAAATAAAAAGTACAAGAGGCGGACTAAAGGCTTAGTCCCACAAATAAATGCCCCGATCAGGATTTGAACCCAGGACCTCCAATTTAATAAGCAGTGGTGGTACTAACGACTAGATTAGGAGACTATTAGTCGTGCATTATTTATTTATTTATTTAAACCTTTGGGAAACAAACAGGCAAATGCAATACAAATGGTCAATCAGATGATACATTCACAAGCCAAACAGTTTCCGCAAATAAATTTAAACATTTCTGATGGTCAGTTGGAAATACGATTGAGTTAATATTAAAAGCTAATAAACATTATATCTAAAATTATAAGTACAATAACAAAATTACAAACATGCGGATATCAAAGTAGAGGCAAAACAATTTTGAAAAGATACAGAGTATGTTATAGAGCACAGAGTGGTTTGCTAGTATCACTTTTTAATGCAGACACATATTGTTGTAAAGACAGATGAAAGCGATAAGCCTGCGAATTGGAAGCGATATGCCTCTTTGTCCTACATAATCATACCCAATGTCTACTTTTCATGTAACACATCAGGCCAGTGTGTAGTTGTGGATAAATTATAAGTCCACAGTAAAAAAAATCTGCTTATAAAATTTCATGAGTCAAAATCTCGTACATAAGTGTACGAGATCGATAGTGTCCTCGTACCTCGTACAGAAGACCACAAATCTCGTATTTGTACGAGAATTCTCGTACGGTTGGCAACCCTGGTAGATTATCTATTGGTGGTCAAAACTAGGGCGACCGCCGGTGTTTTAAGAACTTTAAAAGACGATTAGTTCCAAGTGGAACATTAAATTTTGCTGGAAGTTGTAATTAATAACTAATAATTGTGACTTTAAATTTTAGAGATCCACCAACAGATAACTGCCAGGCGTCAGATCCAGTAATAAGAATACGAAGGTGCACTAACCAGATACAATGCAACATAGTTATAAAATTGATAAATAAAAAAATGTTTAAACTTCCAGTGTTGTGTTTAGTGTTTGTGTTGTGTTCTAGCGTTTTATCTACAAGTTTTTTATTGGATCTAGAGAACTAATCAAATTATTTTTATTCAATATTTGCCTACACGTAGTGCCGTATTCTAATTTTAAAATACATAAACAATACATTAAAATCACAATATATCTCAAACATAACTCCAACACACAACAAATATTCAACCAATATTGAAGCTGTGTTGGAGTTGCATCGCAATAATTTTCAAGCAAATTCTGATATTTCTGATTCAAAAGTTTAGGCGTTAGCTGTAGTACGTAATGCATTGCAGTTGTATTGAAGTTGGGTCGTGTCTTAATGTGTTTTAAAATTAGAATACGGCTCTTGGGCACCGGAGGCCTATGTTAGTTTTTATAAATACCAAGGTACAGTTCATATTAATATTGTGTATATTTAGCTACTGACTAGAGTTTGCACAGAAAAGTCTCATGTTAATAATGTTTATGCTAATAGTAGTTTATGTAACTGTCATGTAATAGGGGTCCTTAAAATACGAGTGTGGATTTCATAATAAGACCATACGAGTGTTTTAAGGCCTAATTACGTACAGTTGCATACACTGCTTTATCTACACACATATTATAAATCCTAAATGAAGTGTTCGGAAACCATTCGAATGACCGACATTGCACCGCCATGACCAAATCGATTGTGCCGGCGGCGGCGGAATTATCGCCTGGCTACACTAAACGATTACAACCTGTATACACTATATGGGACTTCTTCCGTACAGACTATATTATAGCGTAACAAGACCTGTCAAAAGAAGACCGAAAACACGAAATGAAGTTTAAAAATCTTCGAATGCGTTTGTTTTGTATTACAAGCCAGCAAAACCTGCCGAGGGCCCGGTTGCATCAGTCTGATGATGACGTCGGGGTCACCTCGATTCGCGAAACGACATGTGCTGCCCAGTATCGCGGGGGTCCGGTGCTTTCGGATTTTTTACATATTTGCACATGCCTGACATATGGCGCGGCCACAGTGTAATATTTCTGTTTCATAACAGTATTTTAAGTGCACTCTAAGCGGCGTACGTAAATCTACCCGCTTTGTGTAAAATGCGGCACAAACACCGATCATCAAAATATATTGTTATGTTTTACCACATACCCTGTAAATATTTAGTTTTAAGTTATGCAAGTTTCTCATATAAGTGAATTGTAAAATTCTTTTGAGAAATAAAAATCTTTAAACCGAAATAAGTACATGAGAAAACTTAAATAAACTATGTACTCGTAAATAACCTTAACTCTCCAACTTCAGAGGTGTCACATGTACAGCGAATTACTGACCGATATAACCCTTACTTTTTTTCTTCAAATCCCATACAACAGTGTGCATACACACTGTCAGAGTCTGTCCGGAAAGAGAAGTGTCGTAGAATGTATGAACTCCCATATAAACCACGACCCTTATTTTCCCGAACAATCTCTATCATGTGACTAAAGTCTGAACGTTTTATTTATGCTTACACGTTAGAGACACTTTTTGAAATTTCGATTTTCAAATCCTCATCCTCATCCTCAATATCACTATCAGTTTACTTATTTTTCTTACTGGCTATTTTATTTATTTATTTACCTTATCTGTCTTTTCAAGACGATTTGGCATACCCAGGCAGACAAAAGGCATAAAAGTTCCAGATAAATTGCAAAGTTATTACACTGGTTACATGTGTTTAACTACGATGCAAGGCCGTAAGCTGATACGGCAGAAAATGCATCTATACTTGGGTCTACGGATCAAAAAATAAATGTAAGATCTAGTAACCTTGCTTAGTCAGGATTGAAGACTAAATATAACCTAAGTCTACGTTAAATGCTACCTAACACAACAAAAAAAAAATACCCATACAAAAATTATCATAAGGGCCCTTTAGCTATAGAACGCTACATGACATAAGTATATTTTATGTTCTTACAAACTTAAATAGGCCATCACCTTCATTAAAGGAAAATTACCGTCATTTTAAGATAATTACCTACATAAATAATTAATATTCTTTTTTATATAAGTACAGTCGCCATCAGATATATCGGAGCGGCCAAGGTGGTCACAAATATCTGAACAACGCCTCTATTCTCAAGTCGATAAAGTGCATGCTCAGATATTTTCGAGTACCTTGGCCGCTCCGATATATTTGGTGGCGACTGTACATATCTATATATCCGCCTGTTAACAACTCAAAACTATGTTGAATAAACTGATAATTCTTGACATAAAGTAGTCCGCGCATAATCGCACGCGCATATATGTCGCATCGCATATGGCACGCATCGGCAGGATGCAGCTATAAATACCTAAACTATACCTGTACAGTGCACATACTCGTATACATTGGATGGGTCAGCAGAACGTTCCTGTAGCGTCTCGCAAATAGGTGATTCCGATATTTTTATGTGGACGAGTTTGATTAAAGGACTCACTTTGTCGAATTACATGGACGCTTCATCACTTCACTAATAAATAACGTATATGGTGTAGTGTTAGGAAGTATATACCAATATCTATATAAAAACTGATAAAAAAAAATTGCATGTATTTATTATAAAGAAAAAACACATTTAAACTTGGCATAATCACAAGTAGGCTAGACTGGGTGGGTAAGCTTTATTAGTCTTAGGGCCTGTTTCACAATGTCCAAGTAAAGTCCTGAATAAGCTACTTGCCACTTATCTGACGAATAAAGTCATCGTTGGCGTTTCACACTCTTCAAATAAGAAGTGCTAAGTTTTGCAGATAGTTTTATCTGGCAGTTAATTTATCTGTTAATTAGCTACCCAATACATTGTGAAACAGGCCCTTATTTATCTTGAGTTGCTATTAAATCAAGTCGATAATAAACCAAAAAGCCAATCATGTAGCCTGCAGCAAGATAATAGATTTTTATATATTGAAATTTTTTGGGTTATTTAATTATCATACTAAAGCAAATTATAAGTAGAACCCCTTATACTATAATAGTAATTATTACAACGCGTCTAATTAAACGGGTTATTATATAATAAAAAAATACAAGTATCATATTTACCAAAATAACAATGAGCCAAACACGATTCGGAACGTCAAAACAAAAAGAACAATTACCCGAATTACCGCCGTACACGAAGTCAATCCAGTTGCATCTGGTCACGGAAAAGAGTCAGTCGGCCAAGGTTGTGCAGAACCAACAGCACCGTTTTGAGTGCTAGCCCGGTCAACGAGGACGTTTGTGTATAGTAAAACTTTTTACTAATTTAACGGCCTCTTCGCTTAGTGACCCTGACGAAGCAGGAGATCCCGGGTTCGAATCCCGGTAAGGGCATTTATTTGTGTGTTTGTCACAGACATAGTATATGTAAGTGTAGTGTTGGTATAGTTTTAAGTACTGGTTTTCCAGAAAATCAGCGTTGTGGCTACCCCAACATGACTCATGCTGAGTGGCAACTATGTTGGTGTATTTTTTTTTTGTATATTTCATGTTGTTTCTCTTCCGTTTGCACCAAATAAATATATTTCATTTCAGATATTTGTTCCTGACTTATGCATTTCAGTATTTATCTATCTCTATCTATTATGTAATACAAGCCTCAATGAGCTTACTTGGTCGATTTGTGTAAGATTGTCCAATAATATTTATTTATTTATTGTAAAGTTAGTGCCTCGAGATATTTGTGTACTTTATACTTGATGCCGCAAGGTATTTCCCACGAGCCAGCCACAGAGCCAAATAAAATATTTTAAAAGGTGAGTGTACAAAAGCATCCTTGGTAAATTTAAAACACGTACGAGTATTGCCAGGTTCAATAAAAGTTTATGACACACGACATTGTACGGTTAAATCAATACAACTATACCAAAGTATTGAAAAACTAAAAAGTAATATGTTTATGCCTTTATGACCTTATACCAATATACAAGGCTCGCATGTGAAAAAAGTATAAGTGAACTTCAAGTGTCCGTTTAATTTTAGGTTTTATTATTTTGCAACGCCTAATATATATTTTTAAGTGTCGACAGCTTCATTGATTGGACTAAGTAAATAACAGAGTGCACGACATTGCTGTTTTTCTTTGCGTCAGCAACCAGAATTCAGCAAAACTTACAATTATTGCATTAAAGGTGTAATAACAATTATGTATAATCACCTCGATTTAATATGCTGATAGTTTTGAGTTTGACCTTTTAACCGACTTAGGAAGGCGAGGATGCTCAATACGTCAAAAATATTCTATGCATAGCAATGTTTCTTTTTTCGTTTCTCATTTAATGCTTATATTTCGTTGCTTAGAATCTTAATATTCTTTATGCAAACTAATATTTTATAATAATGATTGCTAAGATACATTGTCTTAATACTGAGTTATTGACATACAAATTAAGAATTGACATTTACAATCATCTGTACATAAATATTCAAGTAGTTATGAGTAATACAAGTGTGAAAAGTAATCAATACCCAACGAGTGCAATGTTTTATAATGGCCGGAAACAAATGAAGGTTATGGCCACTATTGCACCTTATTGCGGTGGAATAAATTTCAAAAGTGTAAACAAGTCGACTTTTCCCACGTAGACGTAATCCCACGAAGATAAAATTGTGATTCCATAATAAGCCGCGGTCTCGTGCACACACACACTCACTTTTGACGTTTGAACTAATCGCCGCTCGTCCACGAGTTGTATATGTGTGTGTGTCGTGCGTAAACTCGAAGAAATCGGCATATTATGGAATCAGTAGTGTCTTCACGGCGTTACGTCTCCTTATATTATATGGTTTAAACACGATCCAACTCCAATACAACTACGCAAAACAGCAGCGCCTAAACGTCTGGATCAGAAACATCAGAATTTGGTGGCATACATACAACTTCAATATTGGTTGATTACGAGCATTTGTCATGTGTTGGAGTTATGTTCGAGATAGATTGTGTTTATAAATGTTTAGAATACGGCACCTTGTGTACTCATTATGAAGACAAAACTACACATTACATAGTGAGATGTTGTTTTACTAAATGAATTTGATTCCAATATTCAATAATATTTCCAGACCCTCACAGGAAAACACCGGGTCAACGTACGAGTGAATGACCCCCACTAGATGACTGGAGTCATCGTTTTACGACCATTGTGTATGAATGAGTCATGTATGGTCCTCGGTTTGTATGAAACAAAAGGTCGTTACAGTGATGATTTACACCTTTGAAAAAAGCGCGTCAATCAATATTGGTTTTGGTTATTGTTAATTTGAGCTGTTAACAATATATTTTATGACTTATGACAGTATGTTTAGGATCGAAATTGCTGTGCAATTATTACTCACGGGAACACTATTCGCATTATTTTTTGACATTGCATATGTTGTGAGTGAGTGTTGTGACATAGCATGACCAAAATATATCAAAATTGGCCATAAGCATAGTTTGTCCGGCGTCTTAAGGATAAATAAGTCTTACTTAAAGTATTAGTGTATTTATCCTTAAGCCGCCAGACAAACTATAGATTAAATTAAATTAAATTATTAAGACTAACACTAGTTTAAGATTTATGTTTGTTTGTTACTAACACTCTAGGAATACTCTGGTTTGTCTAAAATAAATAAATTTTATTTCATTTTATTTATACTCGGCACACTCTCCTGGTGGTATTTGACCACATGGTGGCGTCTTGTATCAGATTATTTGAGAAATATAAAACAACGAAGTTTTTAGTATTAGTGTGGTAGAATTTTATCTTTATTTACAGACGTATAATTTCAAGACTCCCTATCTTTTTCAGTGCGAGTGAAAGAGAAACAATGTGTTACAATTAGTATGGGAGCTCATTGCATATTTTGCAAAATGATGAATTAAAAAAAAAACTACGCATTATTTGAGAAATATAAAACAACGAAGTTTTTAGTATTAGTGTGGTGGAATTTTATCTTTAGTTACATACGTATAATTCAAGAAACTAAAGACTTACAACTGTTTAAAGCTAATTTTATGATTTTAACTTTGGAATTATTTTCTATCGAGCCGATTTCGTCCAATTGTGTATCGGAATTAACCAAGTTCTTCCAAATATAACGAATATTAACATATATTTTTTTTTTACTTTCTCAAAATAAGTAGTTATAGCTAACCAACTGTTTGAGTTAAGTCAATTTGAAGGTCATCGGGTGTTGTCAGCCTCTTCTCATAGCGCATAATATGCCAAAAAATTTACTATGTATGTAAATTAGGATGTAAATTCTAGGCTCAACTCGGAAAATTTGTTCCACCGTATTTTACGAAATTGAAACCAGTGTAATATAGTCCGTCTATATTCAGAGAAATATTTTACGAGCTAAGTTTAATTTTCCACTGATTAATCCACGTGCCAATTTAGATTCACCCTCCAAAATTACTTCCTGCCTACTATGAACAGATACATATTCATGTGTATCTAGTCAGCTACCTATTTCTTCATGTAAACTTTATATGTATGTATAGTATATAAGGGATTAATCAACACGACTAACACGCAAGTTTGATCAGTCTCTGAAGCAAAATTATTTAGAAACGTGTTTAATACATGGATATTACAGTTTGTTGACATTTATCAAGGCTGCTAGGTAGTTTTGTATCTAGGTATTCATTAAAAAACGCGTAAGGCAATTACCACATTGGCGCAGCAACCGCATGCGGCGACGGTGTGCAAGCGTGACAGCGCTATAGACATGCATACTGGCATAGCGCTATCTCGTTCGCCCACCGTAGCCGAATGCGGAAACCGCAGCAGTGTGAAGACCGCCTAACGTCTGCCATATATATTATATTGCTTTATGCGGTACAATGACTAACAAAAGTAGTTAAGCGGGTACTAAACGATATTGACTGACACGTTCTTATTATCTTAACAATAAAGTCATGTCAGGTTTATTTTCAATAGCTGTTAAGCTACTTCTGCTGCTATAATGTATCCAGAAAATAATGCGTACGAGGTTCTTCATAACAATAATCTTACCTTTTATATTATCTACAACATTCAATTAAACTCATCTACAATATTTTGACATACAATTAAAATTCAACCCTTGTCTTATTCTCACTTGGCCAAACTTGTCTTCTTTATACTACTACTATTACTCTTAGCTGTTAAAAATGTGATTTCTTTTTCTGTTTTATGTTTTTTCTTTCTTAAGTTTACACTATCACCGTGTAACTTCCCTCGGAGGAATCACTGACTCCCGAGTCACAGACTTTGTCCTAGTTCGGGAGGCAGAGGCTCAATCCCAGCACTTATACTGTTACAAACCTAACGTAAGCTTTTGTAAATTAGCATATCTTATGTTAAAATATGTCTGTGTTAGCTTTATAAGTCAATAAAGATTATTATTATTATTATATTATCTATAAAAGGTTTTGTTATAGGTACTCGGGCCACACAACGGTTTCATTAATTAAACACCATTATTTTAATTATTAAATTAAATGAAAACGTGACTTACAAAATACCAAGCACAGCGTTTGAAGGCATTTTGACTATTTGTTGTAAGACTAGTAAGTGGGTTAAGGCCTCGCAGATATTGTGCGATGCGATGTTTAATTATCTCAGCCACATTAAAAACAAAAAACATTAACTAATGAAATTCCAAACCTGGTTACACTTTCACGAGGATCGGTTAATAAATGACAGGGGTTACGTATTACGTACTTAACACCTCAGCCACGAAACGCCGCTCAGAGTGTGAACGCTCGTCTAAACTCTAAAGGCTCCACGATGGGCAATCATGGCCCAGTTAGGGTTTCCCCACACCTATTGACGCGGAAGCAGCAAGAAAAAAGCTTTATCTCTACGAGCGAAAAAGACGACGACGCGTCGGCAGGCGTCGGCCGAGCCGATCCGAGCCGAACCGTGCCTTGTTAGCTCTTATTGCGTGGACATAAAACTTTTTTCCACCTTATACGACGGAACGGAACGAGATCGCAATATCGTTTTCTCCCTCTAACGCATAGCTGCGTCCCCATGACAGCCCATGGTCTAGGTAGAGCCTTGTACGCTGGTCTCTGCCGGCATCTGCCGACCACCATCAATCCTGGCGTCTAACGTGCACGCTCTGAGCGCGCGTTCCGTGGCCCTCGATACCGACGAGTCCTTCCGTTCGGAATCAGGTTGCACCGCGACACTGATACGGCCTGTAACCGGATCCGGAGTGTCGGTTGCCGAGGTTAGCACGCAATTGATTTATTGGCAATGGTTTAAACGTCTTTTTTGGTTATTGGGTAAAGTTTGGCGAACACCGCATCATCATGACATTTCCCCAATTCTAGAGCCCCAATACTTGAAGAAAGTCGCAGTCACGCCAGCACTATAAACTTCTCAGTGTTGTTTTTGCATGGAGTATGGAGTTAAGATAGCCAGAGCTAAAAAAGGATACACTATGTTGACAACGGAAAACCTTCTTATCGTCTTCAACACAGGGAATAATAATACCTCTTTAAGCAGGGGTCTTCAAATGTTTATATACCTAAGGCTGGTCCCGGCCTCCGCTTTCCGTTAGCGCGGCCCGATAAGCACGCTAATTCGGCCCGCCGGCCGTAGTTAGGAGACCTCTGTAATAGGGGTTGGTAAATCGCAAATGACCTCTGGATTCGGCGCCCATAGGCCGGTGGCCGCTTTGGCTACCTGAGTTGACCATCACATGTGCCTTTTGCTTTGAAGTCTTCCGCCGTGTTAGTGTTAGTTACCAGGTAAGCCACGCCCCTACGCTAAGCGCAACATGGTCAAAGTATTTATGAGTAGCAATAGCAATACTTCTAAAAACGAAAAGACACTGCAACGTTGATAGTGACCACTGAGCATAAGGTCTCTTCGTGTACGCCACTTGACAACGTTTGGCAATAACAAATGAATAAATAAATAATAAATGAAATACGCTTCTATACAATATAGGTAAATTGCACAAAATTTCCATCCTAACAATATTCCAACATTGTTCGGTTAAACTAAAGTATAGAGCACATACGCGATTTATTTAAATCTTTAAACGCCTGAAGGAAATTCCTGCAACGAACACCCATTGAAACCGACCGAAATAATCGTTCCCCCTTCGTTCTGCATTGAATTTCAAGAATACCCGGACGCAGAAAACGAATTTTCCGGACGAGTTCCTACGGACCTTGTAAAGTGGTTTCGCTGTGAAACTGCTTTCCCGAAACGACATACGTTTTTAAGATCCGCTTTGCGTTTAAGCCCTTCCTTTCACCGTTTAAACATTGACAGACGTATGTTAGTAGAAAGACCGATCTACTTACGATCTTTTTAAAATCATGATCGCGCAGAAGTGTTTTCGATGTTGATAGTTGAATTGAATCTTATTTAACAGTATGGTTTTTGAGTTGGAAAACACATTTTTAGAATGTGTTCTCCTTTTTAATATGTCTGCTTCGTTACAATGTATCCGATCTGTATGAAATCAGCAGTTAACATACTCGCATAAAATTGAAGTACTGGTAAGTAACTGGCCACCGTTCAATAACTGGCCATCTCATACTAATAATTAACTCTGCTCAGGTGAGCAAAACAGAATTCATTTTAGTATAAGGTTTTAATAGTCTGGCCACCCTTCAATAACTAGCCAAGTTACAGTAAAATTAATTCTGTTTGTAGGTAAATCAAGTTCATTTTTAGTATGAAGGGGCCAGTTATAGGAACGTGGCCAGTTACTGGCGATTTACTATACCTAGTAAGTAACCACTTTAAAGTATAGTTGTAAGAATGTTTACCTTTTCGCTAATTTGTAACCAAAACAAACGCAATCCGTTACTAAAATGAAATATTGTTTTTACTGTTTAAATAGCGCATAACAAAATGAATCGAATAAGCAAACAACAATCGGTCCATAGCATGTCAAACGTAATTTATTCTTCGGAAAAGTAAATACGAGAACGCATTTTAAATATGGAAGCCGAACGAGAAATAATTGCAGATTTCGTTTGTTTTATAAATTAAGCATTTGGTTTGTTTGAAAATAGAACGGCGAGTTTACAGCATACATTTTGCTGAATATTACAAAGGTTTTCCAAGATAGGTGCAGGCTGCATGTTAACATAAGAAAGTATCCCCTTTATTCATACCCGTCCCTGACTAAAATTGTTTTTAGATGGTTTCTTATCAATGGATGGATCAAGGTTTCATGTAATGTATTAGAAACTAAAAATAATAGCAAAGAAACAGGATAAACGAAGGTTCCTCCTATAACAAAAGTTGGGGCTCTTCAAGACGGCCATTTCAACCACCTTCTTTAATTAAGTAAATAAGACGCAAAAATTCTATAAGTTTTAATCTGTTTAATTTACATACTCGTATACATTTAGGATGGGTATCCGTGTCAGCTAGTTAGCTCCTTGGATAGGATTACTTTTTTTAATACCACAACCGTTGCAAACAAGCATACGGCCCGCCTGATGGTAAACAGCTGTCGTAAGCTAAGCGTCCCTTAAGAAACCCTTAAGAAATCTGTACACTTAGCACTCGATGCTAAGGCGGTTAGCACACCGAAGCGGTTCTCGCATGCGGTGACGGTGCTATGCGATATATCTTGATCTATAGCGCTGTCTTGCTCGCCGTATACAAATAAAACCGTTAAATGCGTTACGATTAGAACGATTTGAATCCCACGCCAGGTGGTTGCGGTTAGGCAGGTGCGATAACTATGGCAAAAACCGCCTAGTAACTTAACCCTTGAATAAAACCTAAGTAATTACTGGAAGGATGTCCGGCTTGTCAATGTTGCGGGTAGATGGTAGATTGTAGACTGATGTGATGGCGATTTGCATTATTTTTTGTACAAAACAAAGAAAATGTTTTCTTTAGTGTTTTCAAACGGGCAGTAAAACCCACATACGACAAGCCAAAAAGGGCTATTAATAAAAGACGATATTTTTTTCACACTATCATTTAATGTTATCTATTAATAAGACAACCTGAAAAAATAAAATATGATAAAGAACATGTAAACAGGGACGGCGGAACGATTTGGATGCTTTCCTTAGCACCTGGCCGAAAAAGCACAAGACCAAGACTTGTGGAGATCAACGGGAGAGGCCTTTGTCCAGTAGTGGGACGCTATTACAGGCTAATAAAAAAATTAAACTTTTTTGCTATTACATTTGCTCTTACTTCATCATCATCATCATCATATCAGCCGAAAGACGTCCACTGCTGGACATAGGCCTCCCCAAAAGAGTGCCACAATGACCGGTCCTGCGCCACCCGCATCCAGCGGACTCTCGCAACCTTCACAAGGTCATCAGTCCACCTTACGGGGGGTCTACCCACGCTGCGCCTTCCGGTTCGTGGTCGCCACTCGAGAACCTTTCCGCCCCAACGGCCATCGGTTCTACGAGCAATGTGCCCCGCCCACTGCCAGTTTAGCGATTCGGAGGGCTATATCGGTTACTTTGGTTCTGCTGCGGATGGCCTCATTTCTGATGCGATCACGCAGAGAGACTCCAACCATAGCCCTCTCCATTGCCCTTTGGGTGACTTTGAGCTTTCTTATGAGGCCCATTGTAAGCTCTTGCTTAGTTGTGTAGAACTGATAAGAAAATCACAATAAACTCCAATATGGATCGAGTACCTACACATTTTTTTAGTGCAACGAATGGTTAAGATTGTATATTTATCTTTAACTCATGATTTTCTCTTTATTTATTTGTCAATCGCCTCGACACATTACAGAACAATATCATCGTGATTCTACAGAAGTTCCAAATGTTGGTAACCCTAAAAATTTCCCCATTTCCCGAGTCTTTTAAATATAAACCGCGTTCAATAATAAATAGGCGCACAAAGAAACGTCTCCAAATTTATAGTCACCTCGAGCTCGGTTAATATAAGGGAGGAAGCGAACAAAAGAGAGAATAAATCTTCTAGGATTGACGAAACAATTACTTAAATTAAAAGCAATGGTCCACACGCAATCGCGTTTAAAAAACAAATCGCCGTTGCCACGGGAACAATAAGAGGCACGAGCGTGGGCGGAGCTGGAGGGTCCCGTAGTTGCCATTTTAAGGATCCTGAGGATCGGGAATTTGACAATTATATAAGATCAAACGAACTTACCAAGTGAAGTTCGATCGATATTATATAAGTACGCTTTATTCGAAGATATAAAGACAACATGTAGTACTTTTCAATGTACTGGCAACTTCGCACTTGTTAAGGATAGAAAAAAAAACAGATTTCCGTTTCCTGTGGGTACCCATATGCAGCTCTTGCTGCGCGCCATCATTATTTCAGAGAGAGTGCCCACAGTACAAAATTTTCTTATCGGGTTAAGAACAGGGTGGGTGGGACTTTATATCTTCGAATAAAGCGTACTTATATAATATCGATCGAACTTCACTTGGTAAGTTCGTTTGATCTTATATTATATTACGTCGCTTTATTCTTCAGATATAAAGACAACATGTAGATGTTCAGAGATGAAAATTTTGTAGTTCAGTCAAAATACAGATATAGTAGAAATAGTTTTTAATTTTATATTATTATCATAAATTATAAATAATCAGTCTTAATTAACTCATGATTATACAGATTATGGCAAATTGTAACAATCTTTACATTTGACATAAATCAACCTAAGTAGGTTTCAGCATTAACACGGATCTAGCAAAATTACCCTGAATTTGATTTATCGGGCGATTGTAGAATTTTGCAAATGTTTCTGATGAACTAGACCAACCAGCAGCCTTCCTAATGGTGTCTAGAGAAATGCCAGAGGCCCACGCTGCAGACGTGGCAGCATGCCGTGTGCTATGCGCGCTGAAGGTTGCCACGTCTACGCCGCTTGCGCCTAGTACTTGCTTAATCCATCTGCTGATTGATTAAGCAGAGGCTGGCCTGTGCGGTCTCTGGTATGTTAATATCAATTTACTATCAACTGACTCGAGTCTTAAATTATTAGTTACGAATATATAGTCTTCTACAATCGTAGCCGGACAAATAGCGCTATTTTCTTTAAAGTAAGGTAAAAAGAGCACTGGTTGATCCCGTCCGGCCGCGGATGTTTTGATTACATCCGTAATACCAATTTCGATTCCAGATGGGCGTATTACAATATTTTTCAGCTTAATAAGCGAGAGTGTTTGCACTCGATGTGCAGTACATAATGCTAGAAGAACAACTAATTTTTTGGTTATTTGTTCAATAGACAGCGATCTATTAGGTATCCACTTTCCTATAAAATCAAGGACTAACTGTGGATCCCATGTGTTAGAATATTTTGGGAGAGCTGGTCTCAACTTATAAGCACCCTTAAGTAGTCGCTTAATTTGAATGTCCAAACTTAGATAGCTGCCTAATAACAGAGAAAGTGCTGAGCGATGACTATTTAAGGAACCGTAGGCATCTCCATAATTAAATCGCTCTGTTAGAAAAAGCATTACATCTGAATAAGCACTTTTATAAGGGTCCAAGTTATGGGCTTGACAGAACTGCCACCATGCCTTATAGGTAACGCCATACTGCGGTAGAGTATAATTGGAGAGTGAACTAATCATTATTTCTAGCGCTGCATCTGGACTTCCTCTGGATGTAAATGCCTTCCTGAGAGCATCGCGGCACCCAGGGTAAACTGCGTCCTCAAGCGACGGGTCCTGGAAGAGGACGAATAAAAATTTGGAGAAAAATATACAATATCCGACCGCAGTATGCTTTTGAGCAAGGGAAACCACGGCTGGGAGGGCCATATTGGGAAAACCAAGATACCCTCTGCCTTGTCAATTATAATTTTTTGAACACATTTTAATATGAGTGTACAAGGTGGAAATGCATAAAAGTGTAAGTCACTCCAGTCCAATGTAAATGCGTCAACTGTAAAAGCGTCAGGATCGGGTTTCCATGAAACGTAAGCTTTACATTTTGCATTGGTGCGAGAAGCGAAAAGGTCTATTGTCGGCTCGCCAAAAGCTTCTACTATCGTCTGATATTCAGCGTCTGTTAATTGCCATTCTATATCAGGGTTCTTTCTGAGAGACTCTTGGTCAGCTTCTATGTTATCTTTCGTATTAATGTACGAGGCAAAAAGTCATACACCTCGCTCCTCGCACCATTGCTAAATACTTTTGGTTAGGTCGTTTAAGTGTGGGAATTGAATCCCACCCATTAGATTCACGTAACTTATTGCAGTGGTATTGTCGACTCGTAACAATATATTACAACTAGCTGTGCCCGCGGCTCCGCCCGCGTGGAGTTCGGTCTGTGTCAGTAAGCGGCTAATTAACCCCTAATTTCTCTCCCGCTACCCTGGAGGCGGAACTTGAAGTAAAGTTGACGCTAGAGGACAGTAGTCTTAATAAAATATTTTACAATTACCACTAAATGAAACTACACTCATAAATGAATCCTTTTTTTTATTAAATTTTTTTGGCATGATTTAAACGACATAGAGAGTAATAGTAGGTGTATATCGGACGATACAGGACCACTTTTGTTTTTATACGTTCATGTCTACTGCAAATATCATCCAAATCGATCCTCCCGTCAAATCAGTCAAAGCATGAAAGGTAAGAACAGGCGCGGTTGAAATTGGGGGGGGGGGGTCACAAATGCAGAAATGATTTTTTTCTATTTGAGGTGCACTTGGAGGAGGGAGTTCCATGACCCATGCAAATTTAACTCAATCGAGTGTAGTGGCTACACCCCCCCCCACCCTTTTAGACGTTGAATTTTTATAGGCTACGTATAACCTGGCTGGGGATTTTCTGGAATTGGAATTCGTAATCCTTAAGGGGTGATTTCCGGGATAACAATGCAAAAAAACCGGCCAAGAGCATGTCGGGCGATGCTCCGTGTAGTTTCGTAGATGCTGCCCTGTTACAAAACATCCGTTCAAAAGGTCGTTTATTTGGCGGCGCTTACGTCATTTTACTATTCGGCACTTCCTTTCACTATGAGTTTTTGACTAATAATTCAAAAACGGCTGGACCGATTTTATTCAATATAGTTTTTATTGAAAGTTCTTATCAGGCCTCACAAAATTTCAGCTTTCTAGTGCGAACGGTAACTGAGCTAGACCGCGGACAGACGGACGGACATGGCGATATAACTGTCACGTAATAAGGCCTAATTATGTACAGAAGCATACACTGCTTTACCTACACACATATTAAAAATCCATTGAAACCATTAGAATGACCGCCATTACACCGCCATGACCAACATTATTGCGCCGGCGGTCGGGGGGGCGAATTTTCATTACGTTACCGTAGGTAATGAATTTTCATACGTTTTACCACACTGTCACAGATAATACACTGATGTTACGTTACTGGTTGCAATAATGTTGGTAATTAATTACATACGGTTCTGAACGCGGAATAGAGGATTTATGATATTGGTGTAGATCAAGATATTTATTCGTCAATGTAAGCGCATTACAATGCACTAATGAACGTCAGAGAAAAATAAAATACGTGAGTGTCGTGGAAAGTATGTGAATCGAGTGCGATTGGAACGAAGTTATGTTATTTAATTTTGACTTTTTCGTAAATTTTATGGTTTTAATTTTGCATTTTTTTGAAATTTTAGAAATTTTGGATATTTTGGAAAGTTTGGAAATTTTAGAAATTTTGGAAATTTTGAAAATTTTTGAAATTTTGGAAATCTTGGAAATTTTGGAAATTTTGACATTTTTGACATTTTCGACATTTTTAAAATCCTCGACTTTTAAACTTTTATCACTTTGTCACTTCTCAATTTCACTACACTTCACTTCACTTTATTCTATTTTATATATTTTTTATTCCATTCCATTTTACATGTTTCTCAATCGTATGGGTGTCGCGTTTTCGTGACGTGACGCTTTTTCGTGACTGTCACGTGACTTTTTTTCGCCTTGGCCGGATCCGCGAACCGTCCGATAAGGAACTTCGTTACAAAACTACCACCGGTTCTAACCCTACACCTCTGGCCCAAGAAGTATTATGACCGAAAAGAAATTCGACGGGACTTATTTTTTTCAAAACAGTAATACATTATTAGATCTTAAAGATACAAAATAAGGCGTAGTTCTTCAAGAAGACATATCAAAACAGGTTGAGAGACAGATAATGTACCTATTGTTTAATTATAAAGAAAAATAAATCCTAATCACCTTGTAAGTTCTCTAAAACGTGTTCGAAAACGGTAGGCAATGCTAGCATTACCACAACCGATTTTACTATGATAAGCTTTTTATCTGTATCAGTAACGTAATTTTAACTTTACATGCTCAAATATTGATGTGTTATGAGTTTTGATAACATAATGTACACCTGCACGCTCCCGCGCGGCCGCTGATACGCGCCCGCGCGACACAATCCGGCACAATCGAGTTGGCCATGGCGGTGCAATGGCGGCCATTCTATGGTTTCCGAATAATGCATTTAGGATAAATAATATGAGTGTAGATAAATCAGTGTATGCAACTGTACGTAATTAGGCCTTAAAACACTCGTGTGATCTTATTATGAAAACCACACTCATGTTTTAAGGACCCTTATTACGTAACAGTTACATAAACTACTATTTCCTACCTAAACGGTGTCCTATAAATATTAGATGATTTTGTAGTAGTTTTTTGGTTTGGGCCATGCATCTTTGTACGTCATATATAGTCCTCGAACCTGCAATAACCCTTTGACATTCATGACATTTTCAAATATTTCTTAAGAGCGGGTAAAGGTAAATTTAAAGCATCGACGGGTAACAGGCGTCACTTCCATTCTTTTTTTAAATTTTTTGGACCGACGGTTCGAAAGTAAGATGGAGGGCGGGGGGGGGGGGTTGAAAAAGAAACTATCCTTTGTCATTTCTCGAGACCCATACTATCTCTATACCAATTTTCATCTCAAATCCCCCATCCCAAATCAGTTCAGCGGTAAAAAAATCCTCATACCACCTTCCACCCCCCTTTTCACCCCCACAAGGGTTTGAAAAGTATCCTTTGACGTTTCTCGAGACTCAAATTATCTCCATACTCATTTCTATCTAAATCGTTTCAGCGGTTAAAAATTTTCCATACAAACTTTCAACCCCATTTTCACCCCCACCAGGGTTGATTTTCGGGATTAAAACTATATATTATCCTTTACCAGGACTCAAACTATATCTATACAAAATTTCATCAAAATCCGTTCAGCTGTTTTCACGTGATGCGCGGTCAAATAAACAGACAAACAGATAAACAGACAAACAGATAAACAGACAAACAGATAAAGAGACAAAAATTCTAAAAATTGTTGGAACGTGTTCTGTTATCGATTCTAAGTATCCCCAGCCAACTTTTTTTCGATTATCTTCCATGTACAGACTTTCGACCCTCTTCAGCTTTATTATATGTATAGATTACGTTTGTCTCGCGCGAAACTCTTAAGTCCTAGGAACACAGCAAGTAGTTCCAGGTAATTTATATGGGAACTACGTTCGCTATCTTTCCATCCCCCGTTTACGCGGTTGTCGTTACAAAACGCGCCCCAGCCGGTTCGAGACGCGTCTGTAAAAATTTCTAAGTGGTAATTAACTAATTAGGTACCGTGAGCGGGTTAGATGTCGATAAAATATTATTAGCCCACCATTGTAAGTCGGGTAGAATGTCTGTGGATAGTTTTATTTTTGCGTCGTATCTTTGATGTTCTGTAAGAGCTAGATATTTCTCTCGCTCTAATGCCTTGGTGTATAACCAACCATAGCTAACGGCGGGACAAGCCGAAGTTAGAATACCTATTAAGTGAGCCAACTCCCTAACAGTACAAAATTGCAAATGATAATATTTTTTAACTAATTGCAATATATTGTCACGTTTGTTTGCGGGAAGCGAAATCGACATGTCAATTGAGTTATACATAAAGCCCAAAAACTTACAGCTCTGTGCTGGTAATAAGCAACTCTTATCGTAGTTAACTACGAAACCCAGGCAGTTTAGTAAACGAATTGTTTCATTTACGTTAGCTAAACACTAATCATAAGTATTACCGATACATAAAATGTCGTCTAGGTATATAACAGACCTATGGCCCAGGCTTATAATAGTGTCGTAAACCTTTACCTAACCCCAAATAGGCCCTAGTTTTATCACTGATTTATTCTATAAACATTACATAAAGGCTCTCACTGTGATAAATCAGCTCTATGACTGAAATGTCTGCAATGTTTATGTCACAATTAGGAACTATTAAAGTAACCAAAACATGTTTATAGTGCTATTTTGCGCCGTAAACGATTCCAGTGATCTTTTTTATCACCAAAAGCCTCGTGTTGTGTGCTGTCGTTGTCGTGAGGTTATTTCACAAGAAATTAAACAAATATATTTGTTAGTCATTCGCCATGTCCCTTTAGTTCCTTAAAGTGACATATAAAGGTACATACTAAAAACATTCGTGAACCGTAATTCTGCCGGTACTTGCACTTGCGAAAATAATTGTATTGACAAAATCATTATGCTGATTTCAAATTTGACATTGCGCTTTCATAATTTTACTGTTTTAATTAAATTTTAATTAATAAAATTAGGACTTGTCCCGACTGTGCCTGCTATAGTACACATGGGCTCCAGTCGTGCTGTTAATGTGCTATCACTTTCAGAAAACGGCAGCCATATTTTAACGGATTTGGGTAGCCCTATAGCGATGTTGAGGGAGCATTTAAAAAGCTAAAACGTTATGTAATGGTCGTGCAAAGTCCTTTTATAGTGCAGATTGATCCTGTAATAGTGTTTGCGATACTGCTACAATACTAGTACTATAAAAGTTAATTCGACGCATTATTAGTGCATAATAGGTTACATAAAAGTGTCAGTAAAGTGTCTATAGTATTAAATAGTACTATAATCGCTTTTTGAAAATCTATTACAGTGCAACACTTTAAAGATTCTTTTTTATGGTCCTTTAAGCGTTCTAAGAGCTGAGTTATAGAACTAAATTGCTCTTTAATTTATAGAACCAAAACGCTCTATTAAAAACCTTTATAGTACAAACAGTCACAATAGTTACCATTATAGGCCTACTATATCACTGATTGGTGATAAAAGGCCTTAGTTATAGAAGCTTTTGTTACTTGGGGGGTAACTACCTCTTTCATGATTTTCGTAAATGTTCTCAGAGCCGAGGACATTCCATAAGGGACTGCCGTAAACTCATAAGTAAAGTTATCAAATTGAAATCTGAGATACTTGCGATGAGGTATAGCTACAGGGACAAGCAAGTACGATTCCTTCAAATCTATGTTGGCCATAAATCCGTTAAGAGGGATGAGTTTGGATGCCGTTCTATAATCATCCATTTCAAAATGGTTATTAACTATAAATTTATTTAGTCGTTTAAGATTAATTATAAATCTATGGCCTCCATTAGACTTTTTTGTCAAAAAAATGTTAGATATAAATTCATCAGGTCGAGAATCGTATTTTGAAATAGCCCCTAAATCTAATAAGTTATCGATAGCTTTTGCCATGTCCCGTTTTTCTTTAACTGAAAAGCAGTTATGTGGAGGATTAGTCTGAACAACTTTTCTAGCAAAAGGTATTCGATAACCATTACGAATCCAATCTAGTATAACAGGTAACCCTGTTAGTGACATCTAACCAACAAGCATAGTACCTAATGCTACAATCTGCCGGCATGTACCTGAGTTACTGCCGAGTTCTTGCACGTTTGTTGTTGGTCGCCGGCGTCGACGGGCGCCTCGTCGCTGGCTGCGCAGCTTGCTGCGTGCGGCGATACGGGTGCTGGTACGGCGTCGGTGCTCGGTAGGCCCAGGTGTGCCCCCCCCCTGCTCGACGGTGCTGAGAAGCGAGGAGGGCCTGACCAGTTTCCCTGCTGGCGAGGACGCGGTGTTGAAGTTGATGGATTTGACGTGGACGCCTGCGCCTTAGGAACAAAAGCCTTTTTAATTTGCATCCCTTGTTTCTCGATGACCTTAGACGCTTTGATTTTTTCCGATATTGTGACGCCAAAGAGGGTCTCGTCGCGGTCTTGATCTTGTATGACGGAGAGGAACGCTTTGTCCAGTCCTGGAGTAATAAGCTTACTTCTCACTTGTGTCTCAACGAAGTGAAGATCTGTAAGTATTCGGCAACTGTCAGATAAAATCTTGATCGCCTGTACTTTGTCGTCGCTTGTCAGTAATACATCCATAGCTCGATTAATGGCAGTAATGCCTAAACCGAGTTGATCCTGTTTTACTTGGTTTTTCTTATCTCGGGTCCTTACTGTGTCAGCAACAGCGGCAGATATTTCTGCGTTCAAAACAGGCGCTTTTAATAGCTTACAGTTGCCCGGAAATGCGTATTTCTTCAAAAGTTGCTCTTTTGCTTCTTTTAGCATGCCTTTTTTAAGAATTGGGAGCCATCGTTGAGCGAGCTTATCGTGAATATCTAGGCCGTAAACGAGAGTGTCATCTGACGGATCACCCAAGGCTTGTAGCAACTCGGGATCGAGTTTAGGTACGGCCGTAACAGAGTTTTCTGTGTCGACGTCAGCGTCAACGGCGGCAGCGGCGTCGACGGCGACAGCGGCGTCATTAATCTGGAGCGGGGCAGGCGCCATTGGCTGGTCCCCTGCAATGCCCGTGAACACGGGCATATCATTGTATTCCTCTACGTTTTGGGGTCCGTTTTCTAAAAAATCGATAAAAGAGGGTACTTAATAAATTAATCTTTAAAATAGCTTGTTACCAGCGAAACTAGTAATTAATAAGACACTTTGTTCATAGTCACCGCAATAGCAGGACTATGTTAAAAGTATAAAACCTTCGTGCTGACCCGCAGTCAGCCTCCAGGCTATTTTTCATAGCATCATGCTTAACCATCGTGTTAACCCGCAGTTAACCTCCAGGAAAGCTTACAGATGCCCGTATTGTCCTCGGAGTCAGACGACGATGAGTACACGATCACACGACGATAACGTTGTCGTAATTTTTTAATTTTAGCATTGTAGTGCTCAATTTTATCCGCTGCACTTCTTTTAGGCATTGTGCAGCACCTGTCGAAACTTGTTTAATCGTAGGGTAGGAAGCGTGCGTTCGTTGCCGCGCACAAGAAAAGAATGATGGCGCGCAGCAAGGGCTGCATATGGGTACCCACAGGAAACGGAAATCTGTTTTTTTTCTATCCTTAACAAGTGCGAAGTTGCCAGTACATTGAAAAGTATTACATGTTGTCTTTATATCTGAAGAATAAAGCGACGTAATATAATGAAAGTTAAACATTAAGTATATCTGGCAATTGTTATTGATCGTATGGCTACATGTCACTGGATATAGATAGGCATGATGGGGTAGTAGTAGTGGGAAAGCAGATGATAAAGAAAATCCAGTGGGTGCTGCGAGGTCCAGACAAGACAGTGCAACTGCCAACTTTATATCTAGCAATGAAAAATATCTTAAAATCACTCAAAGTTACTCACTCTCACTCTAAATTCTCTTAAAGACTTAATTCACTGAACTTTAGTATGTGTTCAAATGCTGGCAAGTTCATTATTTCGGAATAGTTTTGTAAGTTGATTTTTAGCTTGAAACAGGTAAATTATGAATCCTTGAAAATACCACCTGATTATAAATCCTAACTTTTCGGAACTATGAAAAGAGCGGTGCGAGGATAAACTTCGTATAAGTTCTCGCATTAATTCAAATAATTAGACATTGTTAATTCCTCAAGCACCGGTCCGCAACCTCGCTCATCTCAATGGATCTTCACCCTAAGACTGCGTTTCCACCAGAGATTAGCGAGGATGCGTTACGAGGAATGTGTTTGTTAAGCACCAGTAGAATCACTTCATTTGTTTATCCTCGCGCAACGCAGCTCTAAGACTGATTCTTAAGAAACACATTCCTCGCATTCCCGCTCATCTCTGGTGAAAACACAGCCTAAAAGTTATAGAAACTTCCGCGGTGCTCATTCCGTCAATTATTTAAGGCTCATCATCATCAATTCCAACTTACTGAACAGATAGTGACTTAAAATCAAATTTTACACTCCAATAATCCTTAACAGAAGGATTACGAGGGTAGGGTAAAATTGTAAAAGTATACCGAAGGTTGATAACAAATCAAAACAGGTTATATTGGAGGAAAATGTTTTATATCCCGTTTATATAATTGACGACACTTGAAAGGATACTGTTGATACGAGAAAAAAGGAAAATAAATAATTCTAAAAACCGTTTATACCGTATTCATCTCTCATTGAATTGAATACAATTTTATGTAACAAATTTATTTTTGTTCGCTCAATGTACTTTATAGTGGCGTTTTAAATGCTATTCAATTAATATAATGGAGGGAAAAGCATATTTTCATTTAGTCATCTATAAAGTAAAAGGAATAAACTGATGATTCTATAAAGAGATAGCATGCTAATATATCTTCACAAATTATAATCCTACCTAGACAATTTAAATTTGCAATTACGTATACAGGATGTAATAAAAATACTGGAGATCCGTTTAAGGACATAATTGGTATCGTATTGCGACTAAGAAAAAAATGAAAAAAAAAAATTTTTTTTGGACGCGAAAATTTTTTTATATGTATTGTACCCGTCGTCTCAGCCGGCCAACTCTCCATAAAAAACTTTTTTTTTGTATTGTACCCGTCGTCTCAGCCGGCCAACTCTCCATAAAAAACTTTTTTTTTGTAGTGTACCCGTCGTCTCAGCCGGCCAACTCTCCATAAAAAACTATTTTTTTGTATTGTACCCGTCGTCTCAGCCGGCCAACTCTCAATAAAAAAAATTTTTTTTGTATTGTACCCGTCGTCTCAGCCGGCCAACTCTCCATAAAAAATTTTTTTTTTGTATTGTACCCGTCGTCTCAGCCGGCCAACTCTCCATAAAAAACTTTTTTTGTATTGTACCCGTCGTCTCAGCCGGCCAACTCTCCATAAAAAACTTTTTTTTGTATTGTACCCGTCGTCTCAGCCGGCCAACTCTCCATAAAAAACTTTTTTTTGTATTGTACCCGTCGTCTCAGCCGGCCAACTCTCCATAAAAAACTTTTTTTTTGTATTGTACCCGTCGTCTCAGCCGGCCAACTCTCCATAAAAAAATTTTTTTTTGTATTGTACCCGTCGTCTCAGCCGGCCAACTCTCCATAAAAAACTTTTTTTTTTGCGTCTAAAATTTTTTTTCTTACTTTTTCGTAATTAGAATACGATACTAATTATGCCCTTAAACGGATCACGAGCATTTTTGTTACACGTTGTATATTAAAACTAAAGTATCACCAGAGAGCTTTATTCGCTATGTGCATGATTGTGGCGCCAGCTTTTGGGCCTGGGCTCAGTTTTATGAATGGCTTGTACTCCTTGTTTACATGAAATGTATCTGGCTGATTCACTATTTTGACAGTTGACCGAGATGAGATGACGTAGGTGTTGTCCCTTTGCAGTTTCATTTCTTGTCACATTGTGCACTGCGATCGTTCACGTTACCCCACCATGCTCTTCGCACATAGCGAATAAGGATGCAGTGTGTCGACGAACGGGGGATCCTCTTGTCTTTTTAGCCGTCAACACCGTTTAGCAGAAATTTCAGATTTCTAGCTTTATCGACAACAGAATTAAAAGAGGGTCGAGAATGGCTTCGGGAAAAGGATGGTACGGCCGTGCCTTTGTTGTTCGTTTAGCTCGACTTGGCGGGAGCACTACCGCGCCCCCACATAGCATAGCAAACTAACCAGACGGGTTTTATCTCTCATTATAATTAAAATTAGTGTTTTAAAATCCGCAATCCGATCCGAGTGCCGATCCGCAACCTCGCTGTACCAATTAATCCCTTAGGGCGGGTTGCACCACGCACACTTAACGAACTCATCATGGTTACAGTAGACGTCAAGTCCGTTTTTCCGTTGCACCATGCACTTTAGCAGTCAGAAAGTTACGTTAACCTTAACCAGCCGTCGAGCACTGGTTAACTCAAATCTACGTTTAAATATGGCTGACAGTTTGCAAAAATGTCTCGTATTTCAAGGATAAATGCATTATTAGACAAAAAGACAGTGATATTTGATGAAAAATATTAAAATATTGTTTGTAGTAATAAATATATGCGAGTATCTGAACGTAAAAAGGCGTATACGATTGACGTTTGGTTTTATTCACAATTTTCAGATCAGATAACGGTATTAAATAATAAGTACATAAAATTCTTTGTAAAAAGTGCGTTATTTAGGTAAAATCGAGTGCCGAGTGACTTCAGGTTGAAATAGTACAGACTTCTGTTATGTATCACAAACATACCAGAACCTACAGTCATTGTCATGAAAGCCGACAGCCGTAGAATGAGCAGGACCAGAATCATGACAACCATTAAAAAACCACTCTGTTTTTGTCAATGAAGACCAAACCTTTGGAAACAACGGTTGACTTGAATACTGCAAGGTAGAAGACAAAAGGGAACGTAAACCTCCGACGCGGTGGAATGACCAGGTCAAGAAGAAAAACAAGTTTTATGACACGGTAGAACAGGCCACGAACGGGACTTGATGGGAGCAAGTCATACGATTCAAAAGATGCCAGATGATCAGAGAGGTTTCTTTAATGCTTTTAATAAGGGCATGAAGTTATACCACCAAACATTTATCGCCAATGTCCTACAGAAATCGAGCCTCGACACCTAACTAAACCATGTTCAGAACAGTACATGTAAATAAAGTGTGATGCGGAATTTACAATCAAGTAAATAAGAGTGTCATGTGCTGTGGGACAATAAAAAAATAGTTCAACAATGGTTAGGTATCCACAAATTCAAATGTGTATGAAAATTCATTATAGTAATTCATATAATTCTTGTTTTTTATTTGATTTCATTATTTGCCTTAAAACAAGCACAGTAGGCCTCTATTTAATGACAACTTGTGATAATGTCACAAAATGTCCGGTCCCTTGAGTGTTGATAAAGAGCTTACACTGTTTGCTAATTTGTGAAATAAACACAAAGATTTTACAGATCTATTGAAACATTAAACCCATATAAATAAATAAACTATCTACTGACAATTTGGTAATAGCATGGTTTAACTAATTTGACTTCATGTGTGTCGCTCTTCTATGGCAATTGTTACCTACCATTTGCTGCTCGTCGCTGCAATCAGGATTATGGCCAATCAAGTGTTTACAGATGGTGCCGGCATAGGTTGTAGTCTCAGTCCTACCAATAGTGTAAAATTCTTGTTTTATTGGAATTTACTGGCATTAATTTTAGCCCTTTAAGCCAAATCTCATTCAACAAAACTAGTGGTAGGTGCCTACTTATGCTGGCACCTCCTGACTTTTGACAGATACCTTCCCCATTAGTATATTTTAAATCGGACATTATTATGAACATGCTTTTTTTAATCCAAATTGTACTCACTGTACAGTTCATGTAGGAAGATACTATTGCCGGTGACTGTACGCAAAATAAGTACATGCATTTCATTTTGTAAGTATAAAAAGTAGATATATTTCCATACTTACATTTCTATAAGGGAAAAAGCTTCCTAAGATGATGTATGTATGCATGCATTTTTGATTAGTCCTAGTCCTATCATCAGTGCTCAAAATCAATTATAAAATATGTGTTATGTTATGATTTTACTATGAATTTATTAGTAATACCTAAATAATAAAGGTCTCTCTTTATCATATATCTTTCCCAACCAGCATTAGGTACCTATTTACAAATAAAACATAATAGTAACTAGGTACCTACCTACATGGCTGTTGTATGACTTGTAAACATATATCATTACAAAGAAATAAATGATTATGATTATTAAGATACAAGTGATAAGAAAACATTTTTGGAATCCTAGCCACACTAATGTTTTATGGTCACTTTTACCTGAATAATATTTGTAACATGTATCAAGAGTAGAGTATTGTTAATAACCATTATCAAAGATCTGTGGTTCAGTATATGAAGTTTTTTGTCCGATCAATAAGCTGGCTCACTTTGGCCAAGGGTCCGCTTCACACTATCCAAGAACTGATTGACCTGACTTAAAATACTTCAAGTGTCAAGTTTCATTGATTATTTATGCCAAGTGCTAGAAAACTGGTGATTAATATTTGCAGTAGAAATATGTTTGGAGGGGGGAGGATCTTGCTTCCATCTACAAAGGAAACTTATGCCAGTGTTTTAATAATAAATAAAACAAAAATAAGGTAACTAAATAAATATAATTATGTATTTTATTATCAAAATTGAAATACTGATTGATTAGGTTAATATAATTATACTTTATTTTTACATTGAGATTCTACCAATTTCTTGAAATCACTGCATTTTTACTTTCAAACATCCTGGAATTAAGCACTGAGTAGCATAACAAGCCTCGATTTCATCTTGTCTTCAATACCAAAGGTAAATTCAAACCTGAAATAAAAAACATTGTGTATCATTATTCATTAGTGTAACATAGGTGCTACTCATCATTTGTTAACAAAGATGCTTTAGAACACTCATTTAATAAGTAAGTACATGTATAAGTTCAATATTTAGGACGTTGGTTACAGTGCCAGCCATAATCAACCAGGTTCGAGGGATTCAGTACCCTATTTTTACGAATTTTCAAGAGTTAAAACTAGTGATGCGTTTGTTTTGCGATTGGGCTCCTTCTCGCCATTTGGTGCTTCCAGCAACGGCTTTACTTGTTTAGGGTTCTGTAAGTAGTAATAAACAAGCAGGATGATTTACTTACTATAATATAATGCACAATACACCAGCCGACTATTCTGGCTTTCGCTTTAAACTCCACTCTCAACACAAGTTGCATTATCCTTTGAAAAAATTTCCTCGTAAGGCGCAATGGATAGCCCACTTTTTGATTGAGTAATAGACATGTTCAGGAATGGCTAAATGTTTGTATATTCTTGATTTACAAGCTGCAGGGTGCCAAGTTAAGTTTAGTTCGCGCTCCTTTCTTTAGATTTTTTCTTCGTGTGACGATTTTGACAAGTTTAGTTTGGCATTTATGGTTGTGTTGCCATATTGAATAAATATTCTACCATAAAAATGTGAGTAGAAATGCGTTTAGACAGTGGCATCCCGCTTAACTCTTACGTTCTGTTATTTTGCACTTGGTGCAACCCATTTATGTTAGCAATCGTTAAGTAGCTCCGATTAGCGTAACATTTGGCTTACTTTTACAGGCGGTTTGGTGCAACCCACCCTTAGTCTGTAAGTTTTACTAATGTAATGTGTCCATGGTTACACGAAATAAAAAAAATCATTCATTAATTATTGTGTCATATCTGACGTAGCCAGCTCTTAGTCCATATGTTACATTCAAGGTTACGTTTCATATAGTGTAGAGTTGGACCACGCTAACTTTGGACGTAAAATAAACGGCAAATTTATATGTTAATGAATTTAATGATGTTCCTGCTGGCAGTTCCCCGCTCTGTTCGTGCAAAATCCACTTTAAAATAATAATAAACTAGCGTTTTCAAACGACACATTCAGAATTCGATTGAAATCGAAAACGGCATAGCATTATCCTGGCATAATTCACCGAATTGTTACGGAGCCCCAAAACTCATATTAATTAATAATTTTAAACAAAAAAGAACCGACTTCACTTAGCATCCACCTTTCCAAAAGGAAATGCTCAAGCTGCTGTAAAAAATACTCAAATCACTATAGGTGTGCCTATAATAGTTGAAGAGTTCCCTCGATTTCTCCAGGATCCCATCATCAGATCCTAACCTGGTTACAATGGGACCAACTGTGAAGTATACGCTTTCAAAAAAAAAAAGAATTTTCCAAATCGGTCCAGCCATCTTCGAATAATCGGTGAACATACATAAAAAAAAAAAAAAAAAAAAAAAACAAGCAA
The DNA here is from genome assembly GCA_947086415.1 of Pammene aurita. Lineage (NCBI taxonomy): Eukaryota > Metazoa > Arthropoda > Insecta > Lepidoptera > Tortricidae > Pammene > Pammene aurita. The sequence continues at coordinate 14,421,345 of OX352295.1, forward strand.
AAACAAAGATCCCGACGAATTGATAACCTCCAACTTCGAAATCTTGAAGTCGGTTGAAAATACATCCACGCCAATGCCTACCTTGCATATTCAAAACCATTTGAATTTGAAATGAAGCTTACTGATCAAACACGTTTCGAACGCAAAATTCGAAATCCAAAATGTTTCGATATTGAGAACGTTGCACGTTATCCTGGTGTTGCACCGGCACCGGCGGGTCGATACGGCGTAAACACGGCGGTTGCCGGGGCAACGGCGGGATTCGTCACTTCCGCCCCGCCCCGGCTAGTTCCTGTGTGCCGAGCACTCGAGTGAAAACCAGTATAACTGGGACTTTAGAAAAAAAAGTTGTTAGCAAATGTGGCTAAGATCGTCTAGTTATCACGATACGTCCCGGCCTGTTCCAGTGTGTGTCGTTTGTCTCGCTAGCTAGTGTGACTAGGACTTTGTGGGTAAGGTCGTCTGTTAAGCACAGTATAGCGTTGCATCGGCGGGTCGATACGGCGCGGCAAACACGATGGTTGCCGGGACAACCGCGGGTCCGCTTCGCCCCGGCCGGTTTCAATGGCTCGACTGAGAACCCAAAGTACTGGGACTTTAATTTGTGAGGTAAATGTGGATAAGATCGTCTGTTTAGTTACGCATGATTAGCAATGCATTGCACGTTAACCTGCAAGAGGTCTTAAGTTACGCAAAATAATGTAGTAGCGCCATCTAACGTTCACAGACTGAACTTTTAACTTCATCGCTCATTAATAGATGGAGTTACTGTTACAACGTTATGTCAAGTCTGCACGGAAAATTGAATCGATACAGTTGAAAATTAACAAATAATATCTGTTGATTCCGTATGTGCCAACAGCGTGGTATGGTGGGAAAACGAATAAGTACTTAATTAATTGGGACTGTAACAAAAATGTGATCTTTGGCCGTTGGGCTTACATTTTTAAACGACATATTTCACATCAATTAACTGTCCCAGAGAGCTCGCAGTTAGGTAAGCAATTGGAATGTCAGATGAGGGCGCTGTCCGCACTACCTCCAGTACCTCCACGAAACATTGTACTCGACTGCCAGCTGGTCACCAGTATAATAAGATCCGATGAATATTGACAACTAAGCTTATATAAGAGAGAAGATTCTGGTTCGTTTAGGAGAGCTTTATGAATAATAGTCCTGTTGTGACGCTGATCGATTTTTGAAATTGCACGTTGATCTTGTAGAAGCAATGGCGCGTAGTTACATTACAGTTTCCGAGAGGCAACCAGATGGCTCTTGGTATTTGAGCTCCCGACGTATTGTGGAACCGCCCTGTGCAATGCAATCCGAACTGACCCAACTTGGACTCTGTTTTTCACCCTCCCCCTTTTTTAGGTTTTCATTTCATTGAAAACGTACCGTTTACAAATCACAAAATCGCTTACTAGTAATTACATATTAATTAAAATGAAGATAAGTAATAAAACTAATAAAATCAGTTGTCGAAATTATAAATTATTAAGAAAATTAAAATCTACATTGCATTTGTCAATAAATACAAAATAAATAATGAAAAATAGTACGAGGTAGATGGTTAAAATGGTAAAAATGGAATTCGTTATGTTCGTCTATCCGTCCGTCAGTAACTTTTCGTATTTGTTTTAATTTAGCGAATAATTTCGTATTGCACCTAAGTTGGAATAACGTTAAATTACTTAAATAAGATCATATCATAATTTAAGTTACTATTGTATTTACCCTTTTCTGTGATTTCAGTAAACTACTTACCTGTAACAAAAACATTGTTGTTAAAAAAATAAAAAGAAGCAATTTACAGTAAAATTATTAAAAAGAAGTCAGTTTAATTTAGCTATACAAAATACAATACCTAAAAATTAAAACTCGCTCAATTACTCTTGAAAAGTCTCAAATTGAAATAACTTGAAATTAAATTAAATAAATTAAAACATGATCGGGACACATCTCGGGTTGCCAACCGTACTATAATATATAGTATTGTACTATATTTTGGCTTGGTGTACTGTTGAAAAAATGCAAAAAAGACGAAAATACTACATTTTTGGAGCGTCTCATGAGGTAACAACAAGGTGTACTATATTTTTTTTCATGTAGGTTTGGAAAATACTATATTTCTCTAAAAAAAAGTTGGAAACCCTAGACACATCCCAGGTCGGTTTATATGGTTCCGTAGTCAAAGTGCCAAAAACGAACCGTTATTTAATTTTTTATATCAAACATATTTACATAACATTACAGTAAAAACTAATGCGTTATGAAACTTAAACTAAATAATATAATTTCGTCAAGTCCGCCCGTCCGTATGTATTTGTATTTTTATTTTCTTGTATTTTCTTTAAATTTGTATTTGAATTAGTTTTAGAAATCCTCGAGAAATGAAGACTGGATATTCTAAAGCAGAAATCAAAATTAAACAATGGTTTTCAGTCTGATTGTCGTGGGAACATTCGTTTGTTCATTAACGAATGGTTTACACAGATAATACAGATTTAACCGCTCCGTCAATTGTCGGAATTTGACTGTCAGATGAATGGAATTGTTGAAGCTTTTACATTCCACAATGTTATCCTAAATTAACACAATTATTCCTTAAATTCGACTATTTAATATCTGGACCTGAATGGTAGATCTAGTACCTCGATTTGTTGCTCAATATGATATTGACACGCCCTTATTCACTTAACAATAAAACCGTGTTCAGATCATTTTAAACACTTCGCCCGTTAATGTGCTTCTGCAGACTGTAATAGTAGCAAATATAGTAGCAAAGGTGACAATAACAGAAATAGAAATACAAGTTCGTCTGGTAACCTAACAGAATCACATTTAAGTGTTTGCTTGAGACATTAATTAAATACGGGTACTTAAAGACATTTTCAAGCACTTACTTCAACATATACTCAAGGATAATTAAAAAGGGTGACTTCGTATAGAAATTTAAATAGAAAGTGAGCCGTTTTCATTGTCAAGAAAATAACTTTAGAGAACAAATTAAACTTCTCCGTCTTAGATATTTTAAGTTCATGTCTAAGAAATATTTAAAAATAAAGTATAAGAGCTAGATTACCCACAATTTTACCGCTTGCTTCAAATAACAAAGTTCTTTTCAAGCGTTAATGTTCTCTAGTGTTCAATACAGCAAGATAATTCGATGCTGCGTTTATATCGAGCAAGTGACAAGTAACTATCAAACTTGTGCTCAAGTGAATTTGAGAGATGACAGACTTTATTTTATTTACGTAAATATAAGTTAGAGGTGCCGATTAATATACTTCACAAATATGTGCTATGATCATATTTTGCCATGTACATATTAGATTAAGAGGAGGCCGTAGGCAAGCCTACCTCATCGGGTAGCAGAATTGAATGCAGGCAATGCACGGTTAAAAGTTATGTCAGTCTTTCTTCGGGACCATGGGGACAATGTCGTCCTCGAAACGTCGAAGGTAATTTTTAGAAATATATACGCGGTTAAGTCCCGTTATTACAAATAGATATGTGTAAAAACCGTGAAAGTTTAAATCAGTGTTTTTTAAAAGTTATGTATTTTAGAACTTGGTATTCTGAGCTAAACATCGAGCATTTTGTACGGTCAGCAAATATATAATTATAAAATCTACCTCATCAAGTAGAAATTGAACACACACGAAGAATAACAGCCGACCTTAAATCTGGAACGGTTGTTATTCAGCCAAGTTTTATGTTTTAAGGTGAAAATCGACTAATGCAAGTACGACGTGCAAATGACTTTACGGGATGGTTTAATTGCAGTTTTACGTGCTATATAATACATTATCATCAAGTGCCAAAAATAAGAGGTTACATTGCCGAAAACTGACAACTTCATGATTCTACCTAAAACATATTTAAATAATTAACCTAGTAGAAGATAAACTTGTGCCATTCGAAAGAACCCATCAAATTTTAAAGAATAAAAATCCTATTTACTCAAGAGCCCAAATTGTACTCATGTAGAAAAAGACTCCGGCAGGTACTAAAATACATAACCTTTTACCGTGCTTGCCCTACATAAGCCGAATTCTGCTACTCGATGAGGTAGAATTGCTACGGCCTACTCTTGATCTATATCTAATTAAACAGCGATTCGCAATAACGTAAAATTAACATACAAATCTCTAATTCGTTAAAGCCAAACGAGGCAATTTGCGAAACTAACACTGCGCTATGTGCCGCATGCAATTAGCTTTCATGGTATGACTATAATAGCATTAATATCAGGTGATTATAACTGCATTGTAGTGCAAATACGTGTTTGGCATACTGAAATGTATATTTAAATTGTATTAAACGTTGAACGATACTTGAATTATGCTTAGCTATGGAATTTTTACGAAAATATCACGTACATTGATGTTATACTTAAGAAGAAAGACATTATCAAAACTTAAGCAGATCTTTTTGCTTAAATAATAACTGAAAAACTCATTAAAATCTTGGATTAGATACATTAAGTCCTAGAATCACTTATTGATTTAGTAACTCGTTGACTTAAGCCCCAATTAGACAGTGCTATAACTTGAGGTACGGTACAGTAGTCGATCGATCAAATGCAGCATGTCATGTCACTAAAGTTGCAAAGGTTCAAACAAGTTCTGACACCGTCTTATTGGGACTTTAGACAAGTAAACTGGCAAGAGAAACGTAGCATAATACTATTAGGGCTGTCAACAAAAGCGGTAATCCCCACTTTGTCATTCAGTTCGTCTGCGGCGATAATTGGATCAACTGTACGCAAGATGGCGGTCAGATGATTTAGAGAGGCTGTTTTGGTAACAAATTCCCGGGTTTTTAAGATGGTAGAAATTTTTTTTATGTTTAAGTGAAATAATGAGACAAAAAAGAAAATACGATCGAGAGTTTTTACGATAAAAGATATAAATTAACCTATCCTAATCAGGTTATACTACGATCATTTTAAAGATTCTTGATTGTAGACTTTTAGCTGATAATAATGTAAATTTAAGAGAGGTATGGGCACTGCGAATGGCACCTCGCTAAGTGTGGTAGGGCACGTTCAGCGAATGTCATCGCTCAAATCTGGAGCAGAGCCCGATTGGGGAAGTACTTCCACCTTACAGAAAACCACAGCCAAATAGCACTAGACCCTACTCATAGTGTTGTGTTCCTGCTGGTGAGTAAGGTTGCCAAAGAGCTCAAAGAGGACCCAGTGTGTTGACGATGAGGGACCTTCTTGTTCCTTTAGTCGTCAACACAGTGAATCCTCCTTTTTGTAAAGGGTCGGCAACGCGCATGTGACTCCTTTGGAGTTGCAGGCGTCCATAGGTTACGGTAGCTGCTTACCATCAGGCGGGCCGTATGCTTGTTTGCCACCGTCGTGGTATAAAATAAAATAAATGGATCATTAACACCGAAACGAAACAAAACACCCCTACACTCAAAAACGATGAAAACGGGTCAGATTGTGCTAAAATTTTGTTCTATTGGTTCCAATTCTTGTCAAAAACTTAGGATTCCTATTTATGTACTTTTTCCGTTTGCTCTTGCAATGCTCTTTTCACGCACTAAGGAGCATTTCGTATACTTTTAAAAGCCTTACTGAGAAGCTTCAAAGGACGCTTGAAAGGAAAACTTTGTAATAGACCGACTGAAAGGGTGTAATTGTAATTAACGTTAAAAGCTCAGTGTAATCGTATTACCGCAGGTATGTACATACCAGCAACTTGAAGAGCTTCGACATGAGAAATATCGAGAATCGAGACGCAGTATTTGATACATGGCGTAGGTTATTACTAATAATCTCTCGATATTTCTCATGTCGAAGCTCTTCAAGTTGCTGGTATGTACATACCTGCGGTAATACGATTACACTGAGCTTTTAACGTTAATTACAATTACACCCTTTCAGTCGGTCTATTACAAAGTAATAACTTATTACTTTTGTTTTTACTATTTGAGCAAACTACTTAGTAATAGTCATTTAGACTCGTTTGAGTACGAGCAAGTTTACACAAAGTTAGTTAGTTTAACAAAGTCAAAGTCAAATAATTTATCAGCAATAATACATACTTAAATGCATGCAAATACAATTGTAAATTATTTCAATTTAAATACATATATCTTATATCGAAAGCAACAATACAAATATCTTAAATTCTAAATGACTCCATACATTATGTCATATGTCAGATAAAGATTTAGTCTAAGGCATTAGCAAAATATTCTGTAGTGCAGTAATAAACCTATCTATAAAATATTTTTTCAGCTTCATTTCAAATGTCCTTAGATCCTTACACGATCTTATATTAATATCCAATTTATTGTACGTCCAAATTGCCATGTTGTATAAACCTCTATTAAAAATATTAATAGTTAAAAATTACATTTAGATTTCAAAATTTTTATTCGTAGTTCTTAGGTTAAATAACACATTTTGTCTACTTACTTGGAAACAGTCTTTGTTTTTAAAAACATACAGAGAAATACAGTAAAGATAAAACGACACAACTGTTAATATTTTTATCTACACACACACCATAAACCCGCTAAAATGCGCGGTAACGTAATGACTTTCGAATTTCGAATATCTTCGTAGGACAAGGAATTTTGATTAAAACTTGGGGTAACTCTGTCTAAATTTGGAGTTTTCATTAATAAGCGTGGAAATCATCATTATCTTCATCATCATCTTCTTCTTTATCTTCTTCTTCTTCATCATGTTCATCTAAATCTTCTTCTTCATTATCGTCTACTTTTTCTTCATCATCTCTTCTTCATCAACATCATCTTCTTCTTTACCTTCTTCATCATCTTCTTCTTCATCATCGCCTTCTCCATAATCGTCTTCATCATCATCAACACCATCTTCTTCATCAACTTCTTCTTCACCATCTTCATCGTCTTTTTCTTCTTCTTCGTCACCATCATCACCATCAAAATCATCGTTATCATCTTCTTCTTCTTTATCATGTTCATCTAAATCTTCTTCTTCATCATCGTCTACTTTTTCTTCATCATCATCTTCAGCTTCATGGCATTTTTCTTCACCATCTTCTTCTTCTCCTTCTTCTTCTTCTCCATAATCTTCTTCTTTATCATCATCTTCTTCACCATCAACATCATCTTCTTCTTCATTTTCTTCTTTACCTTCTTCACCATCTTCATCTTCTTCTTCATCATCGTCTTCATCATCAACATCACCTTCCTCTTCATTTTCTTCTTTACCTTCTTCATCATCTCCTTCTTCTTCTTCATCTTCGTCTTCTTCATCTTCGTCTTCTTAATCTTCTTCTTCGTCATCATCTTCTTTTACTTTATCTTCTTCCTCGTCTACAGCATCATCTTCTTTTTCTTCTTCTTCTATAGGATAGAATCTTTCGCTTATGGGTATGTTAGTTGTTGCCCTGTTATCAATGCAGGTCATTACATACAGTTTCTGAACCATTTTATAGGGTTCATAGTGTGTGTAGATAAAGCAGTGTATGCAACTGTACGTAATTAGGCCTTAAAACACTCGTGTGATCTTATTATGAAACTCGCCTGCGGCTTCGTTTCATAAAACCACACTCGTATTTTAAGGACCCTTATTACGTAACAGTTACATAAACTACTATTGTGTCCTACAAACATTTGAATATGTGTTGTGTAATAGGTACGCCCTTAAAGTAGTTTGTCAGCGGGAAATTATGACGATAGCTCTGTGTACTTGTGTAGTCGTTGTGAATGATAACTACATATGTTAACGCTTTTGCACCGAGGCTTTGAATTTGACGTTAACAGTATCTACCGATATAACGAATAAGATCTACACATACAGTCGTGGCCAGATAATTAAGGACAAGATTATTTTTGAAGAATATGACATTTTAAATTTGATAAAAATATAAATTTTGCTTATGCTATTTATATTTTAAAAAATACTGACGTATCCGTGTTTAAGCAAGACTTAATATGGGCCATAAACAACTTCCATAAAATTTGAACTTTAAAAAATACAGACGGTCAAATCAACACTTTTTATAAGTTCATACTATAATTAGGAACGATGTATGAAAATCGTTCCTAATTACAAAAAGTATTGATTTGACCGTCTGTATTTTTTAAAGTTCAAATTTTATGGAAGATGTTTATGGCCCATATTAAGTCTTGTTTAAACACGGATACGTCAGTATTTTTAAAAATATAAATAGCATAAGCAAAATTTATATTTTTATCAAATTTAAAATGTCACATTTGGATGCAGTTGTATGGCAAAAATAATCTTGTTCTTAATTATCTGGCCACGACTGTATATAGTTACATCAACTACAATTGAAAGACTGATCAACGTAACTCCACAGAGAACTATGAAACTTTCCATATAATAAGTTAGTATGAAGCTACGTTCAGGTACAATATTAAAGAAAGTTTTAACGGTGACAGACAATTTGGTGCAGACAAGGTGTTTGACAATTTATAGAACGCCTGAAGCCGAACAGCGCCATCTACTACTCTCAAAGCAACATTTTTCACTACGTAATGCGTGTTAGTATTCTTTATCTTCGCTGTTAGTGAACAATGAGCATACGCGCTTACCTCGCATAAACCGACCACAACCTCAACGCGTATAGTGCGGTTCGTTTACACCAGGTCAGCCTTAACCGTGCAAGTTTTAACATTAGCATGAGAATTAAACCTGGATGGTTAGCGTAGCATCCAGCCTGATTTCCCGTGGGCAGTGTGCAATGTTAATCCGCGTATTCACTCACACTTCCCGGTTTATTAAAGTTTTAGTGGTAATACGGAAAAACGCTGTAGGTTATAACCAGCCGGAAGCTTCGCACTTGGGTAGCATAAGAATCTAGTAAAAGTGTTTACAACAATGTAAATTGACTTGGGGATATCTTTAATATGTATTACACTATTACAACCGGTTGCTACTCGTACCTAAGTTTACTATAGCTCAAGTATTGAAAACATCAGTATACGCCATACGGTTCCCGCACGAGATTGAGTAGCTTAGCGGCGAAAAATTATTGATTAGATAGTTTTTTACACCTTCACCCGTTTGACTGATTGTAATGCAACTTGCAACTATTTCGTAGTAAATGTATGAACAGATCCTTGCTTACGTAGCTTGTAGTAAATATTACCTATGCTATCAAGGTTACTAGAATCTCCGAGGACGCACTTTGTACTACATATTATAATGAGTCATCATAGCGAATCTCTTGCAAACCACACAATGTGATACAAATATTAATCATATCAATATTATGTTATCTAAAGACATGTAAATGTTGAGCTATATATTATAAACTAGTAACTACCAAAAATGATTTGTTTTGGTGCACACGTTTAATTGCTGTCTGTACCTAGTACGAGTAGATAGCATTGTCATGTAAATTACGGAAGTAGGTATACCAAATTTCAGCCTAATCGGACACCGGGAAGTGATTGAAATTTACCTTAAATTTTCACATATGGAAAAGCGCTTTATTTAACACGAAATATTTAAGTTAATTACAAAACTAAATTAATATTAAAATTAACTAAATTAAAACTAAATACAACTATAAAATATAAAAACTACCTAAAATCCCAGTTATAAAAAGAACACCCCCTCTAAGAGGTCCTCCTGCTGCAGGGAACCCATGACACTGGCCGAGTTACCTCTCTGTATTGCCAAGGAGATGCGCTGGCAGAGGCAAGTGCCAGCTCTAGGGTCCCCTGAAGCACTGACCAGCCGTTTCGACAGGACCAGCCGTTTCACATAAATATGTCAGGCTAAAAAGTGTGTAAAAAGCACAGACTACACAGACACCTTATCATTAAGCTTTACAAGGATGACCCAGGTCACCACACATATGCTCAATTTCATTCGTAAATTTCTACTATGCGAACAGCTCATCTCAATAGTATTATATACCATTTTGTAGTATTAACAATCCAGGTTCACCCCTATAACTTGATTTTTGTGAATGTTTTTAATTCACATGAGTAATGATCAAAGACGTTAAGTCAACCGAAATAAGCGGTCGCGTTCTCATACTAAATTAGTACAGGAGCGCCTAATGTGTGGTGACCTCGAGTTACTTATGATCTATCTAGTGATTAAAGTTATCTGTGGTAAAAAGAAACGTTTGTGTTGGCTGTATTACCTTTAACACGTCAATATTTGCAAATTATAAACTAGAGCTCAAAGCAAACGTATTTACTTGTATTACTTCAGCTCTATAGTTATGCGGATATTACGCTAAAACTTTAATCATAGTAGCTACTAACTAAACCCTTTCTATTCAACCTGCCATCTGGCTCATCAAAAATTAAAGAACCGTATTCTATAAGTTAACCGAGCATCCAACTTACTTAACTAATATAACCGCGGACTCGGAATCTATATTTGGGATAGATTTTGAAGTTACTTTTACACTGGTTAGCTTGAGGAAGCATGCGCTATGTAAGCAATGAATATACATGCTGCTTTATCAACACAGCTATTCGAATATAGACTTTATTACTTCATCAGCAAGGTATACAGGTTGAGGCATAAATTATGACAAATTCCCAGAGAGATTATGTAAATTGGGGTGTATTGCGAATCTTTGTTATGTATATTAATAAGTGATGTGAAGGCTTCGAGACTTGAGCTATACGTATCGAGTTTGTATGGCATGTAAACGTAATTTTATATTCGCTTTGTTAGCTTTGGATTGCACACATTCGTACTGGACGTAGTTCTATACATTTTTTATTTCTGCTTTCTCCATGTCTTTTCTCCGTATGTCGATCGGCTTTCCTTTTTTAGGGTTCCGTAGTCAACTAGGAACCCTTATAGTTTCGCCATGTCTGCCCGTCCGTCCGTCCGTCCGTCCGTCCGCGGATAATCTCAGTGACCGTTAGCACTAGAAAGCTGAAATTTGGTACTAATATGTATATCAATCACGCCGACAAAGTGGTAAAATAAAAAGTGATTTTTTTTTTTTATTAGGGTACCTCCCCTATACGTAAAGTGGGGAGTGATTTTTTTTTTCATTTCAACCCTAACGTGTGATATATTGTTGGATAGGTATTTAAAAATGAATAGGGGTTTACTAAAATCATTTTTCGATAATGTAAATATTTTCGGAAATAATCGCTCCAGAAGTAAAAAAATATGCGTCCCCCCCCCCTCTAACTTTTGAACCATAAGTTTTAAAAATATGAAAAAAATCTCAAAAGTAGAACTTTATAAAAACTTTCTAGGAAAATTATTTTGAACTTGATAGGATGAATAGTTTTTGAAAAAAAAATTACAAAATAATTTCTGAACTAAGTTTGTAATTTAACCGTATAAGCAGGTGTTTATTGTACCTGTAATTTCTACAAAATTACAATGAAATGACGTGCTTTCAAATAAAGTAAAAACGGTGAAAATCGGTTCACGCAATAAAGAATTATTCCATAAAAATCATCTTCCATACTTTAAGCTCGCGCGCAATAGTTTACTTAATTTGCCGATAGATGTCGCTGTACGTGGAACTCTCATATCATATCCTACATGGCGGTGTTATTAACTCTTAAGTGGGGACACTTACTGTGACGGACGGAAAACTACGGAACCCTACACTGAGCGTGGCCCGACACGCTCTTGGCCGGTTTTTTGATACTTCAGGTCGGTTTCTCTATAGTTTTCCGTATTATTTTGGGTTATATTAAGTTTTTTTTTTGTATCTCGACATGTCGGGGCACTACAAATCTCATATTTATAATTATAACCTATATTACCTACATATTATAAAGTCACGCACTATTCAAAATACATCGTATATTTACACAACATATTTTGACTACGACTTAATCACGCCCGTCCCATCGCGCTTTAATTGAAGTACGTGTAGATATATCTGCAGCTCTCGAGTAGTTTGCATACGTGTTCTTAATGCTAAATTGATATACCTGTGATTGAAACGTTGTAATTACGCTGGGATATTGCGTGGCTTTTAACTGCGGTTCATTCATTAATCATATGTATGAGCTACATATGTCAGGCTGTTAATTATAGCAAGGGACGTGTGGTTTCGCCTTTATGCGAAAACCTTGTAGTTAGGCTCTAAAGTGTAATGTCCCAACACAGGTAAGCTCTAAAAACAGATAAATACCTAATATACCTATATATCTACCGTATTCAAGTTCATGATTTATAAGGTGAGTTCTAAAAACAAATAAATATCTTGTATATATCAAGCGTACTTTTTATTTATTAGCCTATTTTAGTGTCCCACTGCTGGGCAAAGAAAGGTCTTCTCCTCCATTCTATTTCCTTTTTGGTCGACCTTTAAGGCGACGATATATGCAAACACGTCAAATCGAGGTGTTTTCGTGCAAGGTTTTTGAAGAAAACAAACCACGTTGGAGCATGTATGTTACATTTTCTGTAGGGGCATATAGTTGGGTTCGGTCTACCGATACGTGCTTGGTCTTGTATAACATAATTAGGATATATATCATCGTTATGAAACTGTTTTGGAGAAAACTTGTCGCAAGTTTTATTTCGGTCAGAAATAATTCTATGTTGCGAAATTAAACATAATTACTTCTTAGCACATTACTAATGTTCTACCGATAACTATAGTCGTATTAAGCGCTTAATAAAGGTTTTAGACGCAAAACCTTGTAGAGCCTGTAATAATCAGAACTATGCAATTGCTGCAATAAAACTTATAGGCGTTTATTCTATTGCAGCCAGAGACATGTTTCATGTGTCAAATTTGAGTAATATGATTAGTAATTTTGAGTGCGGAAATTCGTTCCACATAGCTTAGGTTATAGTACGCTGTAGATATGTCCGAGTTCAAATCTAGGCTGATGTTAACTTTTTGTTTATTTTTTTATCTCATTTCTCATTTATATTTTCAATCCTGATCCTAAGCGATTTATAGGTATTTTTGGACAAAAAAAAAAGTCAAATCATACTATAGTCAAGTTAGTAGTTAGTTTAATCTTTTTATTTTGACTTTTTTACCCATTATATTTAAACTACCAACTTATTAAAGAGACTAATTCATTATTCAATTTTTACAGTGGGTATGGGTACTTTTTACCATAGACGGCTTCGTCCATGTTTTTACCATAATTTATATTACAAGAGTGCGTTTGTTCGAGCAGTTTCCATCCGAAGCGACGTTGCCAGCTTACTCTCATTTGCTCATTTCGCTTCTTGCTTTGCGCTGTTGCAAGCTAGATCTATATTACGATATGAATGACGGATACATTGAATACATAAAGCTCTATAAATGGAGTACGCTTCGCCTCATCTTTCCAAACAAAAAAGTCTGCCAAAATCTGAGGGGGGCGAGGTAGCACGCATGTGAAGTTTTCTAGTCAAAGGTACATCATTGTCGGTTGTTAATACAGTTTATTTCTAAATGAATTTTTATGGCAGCAACGCTTTATTGACAACCGACAAAGATGTACCTTTGACTTGAAAACACCAAACATATTTGACATATTATTTTTATACTTCATAACACTAAATGGAGCAATAGATAGTCGACTGTACACGTGTTAACATATGGTTCATTATTGGATGCAGTCTTTGGAAATGTCAAACAAAAAAGCCAAGGATCATTTTTGATTGTATTTTCAAACAAAATATAGAAGACAGCAATCCTTAAGCGCATTAAATATGGAGAAGTGTCAAACGTCAAATAGTTACTGCCCGTCAGAAAGAAAACGATTGTCTTTGAATCGATTCTGTAAACGAAGCTTGATTTTCGATTTGGGTTAAATCTTTTATTACGAAAGTAATGGTAAATAAAGTAAAACTGTACTTACATCTGAAATGGTATTTAATCTTTTTGTAAACTAGACGAAATATAACATTTTTTACATCCAAAAACAGCGCATAAGGGCATTTTCACGGAGCTTGTTATCCATCGACAGCGATGACGAAAATGGCGTGGCATCGATTATTGAAATAGTTTTTATAGATGTACTAGATTTTCCGCCAATACTTTTGACAGAGGGGAAATGATACTCAGGGCCTCTCCTGGTTTAGAACTCTCTGATTGAATACAATCAAATGCGCTTGAAGTTGAAACACATTCGTGCATTTGTCAGTGATTTGTCCACATCATCGTGTTAGGTTGTATATCTCTCTCTTTACTATGGAATGAGAAAGAAACAATCGGCTCGGCTGTCCCGGCACTCTACGATGTCTGGTCGCGCCATTAGGTTGATATGGTTTATTGCATGTTCGTTTTCGTACGATTTAAAAGATATGGTGAATTATTAATATTATTATTAGGTAGGTAAGTAGATATGGAATTAATTTAATCGTATAAGTATATATACAAATATAATTTCTCACAATCCCTAAAATGAAAAAAACAATAAGTAAGGTACGATGGGGTAAGACCGGACCATTTTTGAACTAGTTGGTCAGCTTTCAGGGCTGACTTTTATGCTTTACCTTTGTAAAAATTTCTCGAAATATTAATCCTTGTTTCAAATCAGTATGTATGTACCTAAGCTGTTTTTCCTGTATAAATTTTCAAAATCTACTCCTTCTACTTAAGATTGGACTATTGAATAAAATGTACTCTTAGTAAGTTTTTAGGTGCTAGTTTTCTTCCACCCTTCGATTTTGCCAGCTTTGTAATGCAATAATAAATTTTGAAGTGCCCTTACTTATCGTTCTAGAGCTTATATGGTCTTGTTTAGATTAATATTATACGAGAATAAATCATACTCGAAAGGTTTTTTTATAATAAAACATTTTTTGTAAAAGTGGAGTATGTGTCAGTTTTCCGTCCATACTTATTGATATATTGATATTCAAGTTTTTGAAATAAAAGCTTATAATTAAAATATCAATTAAAGAATAAATAATTATTATTATCAATGGCAAATTTGACCTCAAAACTTTTTTTCCATGTAGACGGAGAGCTGGCCACGTCAGATATGACACAATAGTCAGGTTTCATTGCTCTCATTATTGTGTCATATCTGACGTGGCCAGCTCTTAGTCCAATAAATTTGTAGCAGTTTAATCAGGTGGACGGCAACCCGGACGGGAAACTAGCATAACCACCCTATGCACGGTTTCAAATAATAGATATAATTATAAACCGCCTTTATTATGTTAATGTCAACCTTTCAGCATTTTCTCAAACTTTTCAAAAACGAGTGAGTTAAAAATATTGAGAGTGGAAAGACAAGATGTTTCAAACCTTTGAAGCAAGATGTTTCAAAATTTAAAAATTTTAAAAAACGCTTTTGGCTATAATTCTTTTTTTTTCCTCAGCCTACTTGAAGAGATATAATACGTATCCATACTAATATTATAGTGTGTCTGTCTGTTAACTCTTCACGCTTAAACCGCTCAACTGATTTAGATGAAATTTGGTATGTATAAGGGGATGAAAACGGAATGGAAGTTTATACGGAATTGTTGCTCCCTGTTGACTTGAAATAGCATACGTGCTAGTTTTATATTTGCTCTTAGATTTTACTAACTAGTAACTTTTATTTTGCGTTTTATTATGTAATTCCATATGGCTCATGTTAATTTCGCGCAGACGAAGTCGCGGGTAAAAGCTAGTATTTTAATATTGTAATGGATTTTGATATGATAAAACTTTTGAAATAGATGGCAATTAACCAAAACTAACCCAAAAATGTACCCAAAAAACCGTGACGACCCTATACACGACAAGATACAACTAATCCATACTAATATTATAAATGGGAAAGTGTATGTGTGTGTTTGTTTCTTTGTTTGTCCGTCTTTCATGGCAAAACGGGGCGACGAATTGAAGTGATTTTTTAAATGGAGATAGTTGAAGGGATGGAGAGTGACATAGGCTACTTTTTGTCTCTTTCTAACCCCCCACTTCCCTAAAATGGGGGGTGAAAGTTTGTATGGTTTGTTACCCCGAATTTAACGCGAGCGAAGCCGCGGGCAAAAGCTATTATATGTTATTAACTTACTCGTGCTGACTTTTCGTGTTTTTAATTCTTTTGTGTAATTTCAATTTATAATTCTTATGTGAGACGTCAAACGCTTTTATATTTGTCAATTTTTTTAGTAAAAAACACTTATGGTATATAAATGAAAATGGTTAAAACATGTTAAAAAATTAATCTTAAACTTTAGGTTGAATTAAGTTATTTGCTTTTTAGCTATGGTTTTCTGTAAGGTACTTCCCCAGTCGAGCTCTGAGCCAGGTCCAGATTTGAGCGTGATAACATTCGCTGAACTGTGCCTTACCACAGTTAGCGAGATAACATTCGGAGTGCCCATACCTCCCTTTTGGACATAACATACCCGTGTCTAAACCTGTTCCTAGTAACCAACTAGGTACCAATTTAAAAAATGTTCACAGCAACAATTAATTGGATCCAGTCTTAAATGCCACGCAAAAACAAATCAAACCATTTTTTGTGACAAACAATTGAATTTATAGAACGAAACTTTTTTGTCTATAAAGATCACATGTATGCGCGACTTCGGCAGCAGATAGCATACATCCTCCATACTACCCTCTTGAACCTGATGTTTATTCAGTGTTGGGCGTAATTTATTAGATGGTACCTACTTTTGTAATGAATTAAATTGCTAATTAAATTACATGAAAATCAATTATATTAAGTAATTGAAATTGCTTGTAATTGAGATTACATGTCAGTAGTATTCCCGATTACATATAATTTGTAATTGCAATTACTTTTATCTTAACTACTTTTACTTGTAACTTCGATAATTTGAAATAATATACAAGTTAAATTTCTTTTTGGGTCAGTGGGGGCAGCTACCAGATCCCTCGCTGCAACGCGAAAATGGTCTTAGAAGACCTTCCCTCAATTTCAAATTAATCAATCTTCATTAATTTGAAATTGAGGGAAGGTCTTCTACGGATTTTGGAAAAAAACATACAGGATGCGAGATGAGGTCACATTTGGTAAACTTCTTTTTGATGCCAATCGATCCCATTCTTGTATGGGATCAAAAATAATTTGCGGCTAGAAAAGCCACAAATTGAGAAAAACTTTTCCCATACTTTATGAAAATTGTTTTTTTTATTTTTCACATGCTGCTTTTTTATGCCAATCGATTCCATTCCTATCGTTTCTAATAGTTTCCTATTATTAGGTAATGTACTAAAAAGCCACAAATTAAATATTTTCCATACATTTACTATAAATAATAAATAAATATTATACGACAATCTTACACAAATCGACCTAGGCCCACAGTAAGCTCAATAAGGCTTGTGTTATGGGTACTAGACGACGATATATATAATAGATAAATATGGATAAATACTTAAATACAAAGAAAACATCCATAGCTCAGGAACAAATATCTGCGATAAACACACAAATAAATGCCCTGACCAGGATTCGAACCCGGGACCTCCTGCTTCGTAGGCAGGGTCACTACCGACAGGGCTAGAAGATCGTCAAATAAAGAATAAGTGATTTTTAGGGTTCCGTAGCCAAATGGCAAAAAACGGAACCCTTATGGATTCGTCACGTCTGTCTTTATGTCTGCCCGTCCGTATGTCACAGCCATTTTACTCGGAAACTATACGACGTATCTGAATAAAATTTACACATAAGGTGTATTCTGTATGCCGCTACTTAGTTATGTATTTAAATTTGAAAAAAAAATATTTTAAGGGGGGGTGCTCCATACATGTATCTAAATTTCAAAAAAATTGTTTTTACCAAAAATCAACATGTGATACATCAATCGATAGGTCTTTAAAAATAACATTGAAGTTTTTTTGATCATTTTGTGATTAAGTAAATATTTTTTGATATAGGTAATCGCTTCGAAAGTCAGAAAAAATTTGTAGCCCCCCCCGTAACTTTTGAACCGTAAGTCCAAAAAATATGAGGAGATGCGCCTTATTATATACTTGCTACGAAAATTGTTTTGAACATTATCGGTTTAGCCATTTTTGAGTTATTTCCAAAAAACTTCCTCCATAGGCATCAGATACGACCTTTTGCTATTAGTTTGGTTCTTATTACATTGAAGGTACGGAACCCTCCTATGCGTGGTCCGACACGCACTTGGCCGGTTTTTTAAACTTTTCACTTAACCAACAGTCGTTTTTATTAAGCATACCTACCGGAAGAAACATTTAAGTAAAATGTGAATGTACCTGAAAAAAGCGGCATCGCCATTATATCAAAATGCAACTAGGTACAGGTACACAATAGTGTTGGAGGATGTGTGGTTTGTATTTGCAACTAAAGGATAATTTTCCAGATAGGTAATTGAATTATCCGATGTTCTCCCGATGCACCGGTCTTATCCCAACGCACTTTACCGTCCTCATTGAAAGCGATTTTGACCATCTCTAATTTCGTTATAGATACTAAAAACCTGGATTTTTCAGAGCAGAAGAGGACATAAAACAAATTAGTTACAAATAATATTATCTTCAGTTAAGTACATTTTATTTGAACTTTTATTTTGAAAGACTTGACACGTACTTGACACATAGAAATATAACCGCCATGATGAATGCTTATTTTGGATATTTAGAATAAAACATTATAATTGTGCGATTATGATACTGTAGGTAATGGCGTGCGTTGGTCAAGTAGTTTTATATTATAGGTAACTTTAATTATTTTGTCATTGATTACCTACATACAATAGTAACTTTAATTAAGTAAGTACACATAAAATGGAATCATTATCAAAGCGCCATCTTACTGTAAAAGACCGCGATTGCTTGACTATTTAAACATGTCAACATTGAATTGTCATAGTTCATCTCAAGTATACTAGATGGCAGAAGCGGAAGCTGCGATTATAAAAACGCAAAATGCAGTCGTCAACCGCGATACCCGTCACCTTAACCCGGCCCGGCGGCCGTCTATGGTGTCCCGTAGTATATATGTGCGCCGATGCCAAAATCGTCGGCGGCGGCGTGGAGCTAAAATTTGATAGGCGGCGGCGTATACGGCGGCGTAATCGGCGTTATCTTTGGGGGATGAAATAACTGAATAAAAACAGTGAAAATAATTGTTTATTAGAGTTTCATTCCAATTCAAGGCTGGCAATTTTTTTGCAGTTTTCGTAATTGTCATGAATAAAAATAATTTTATTGACATTACTCCCGGTTAAGCGGGATCTTTTAGCCGTTATAGTGAGTCCGGCAACCGAAAAAGCCGTTCGCTGGGAGTACTTGTGGCTGGTGTACATAAAACCGCTTTCGCCAGGGTCGACAAATATGGGAACGATACATTTCGGTCATTCCAGTATTTCAATATGTCTATGTCGCCTGTATATAATCCCGTGGATCGCATCCAGCAAAGTATTTCCAACACTCAGTCTCGATAGAATCATCGTGCTCTTCAGCAGCACTTCTACCAGTACCAGCTGCGGCCCCGTATTTCAAGGAGAGCTGGAAGAGTCGAGAGGATGAAGAACATTCTGTTTGAGCAGTGTTAGGTTCTGTTGCCGGTATTGGTACATTTGGTACACACAGATCTTCCTTCTTAACGAGGCGACGCGTGTAGCTAGCTAGAAATGATACCCGATCCAGTCCTTGTAAATTCAAATACTTATCGACTTCGCCAATAGCTTGAAATCTGCAGTCAAGCAACGTCGCCGCTACTGTTAAGTCATTGGTTGGTAATCGCTGGTCCAGCTTCGATTTCATTTGTTTCTTCATTCTAAATATTTCAAGAGGTTCGTTATCGTCCAATGAATTTATTATGTCAGCAATTTCCATTTTGTAAACGAGAGCGACATTGATTGTTGAAGATTTTTGTGCGCTCAGAATTGTCACGCATTCTCTAAACTTTGCCAAAAAGTCAATCAGATGATTTATTAACACCCATTCACTTTCCGTGACCTTTAAATTTTCTTTTCTTGACTTTTCAAGCAGATGGTTGATGGGCACTTGATTGTACTTATTGTACAAACTTTCAAGCATTATCAATGTGCTATGCCATCTTGTTGGCGTTGCATTTTTGATCGACACTACACCTTTCGGTAATGGAGCAGATAGACCTGTTACACTGCATTCAGTTTCAGTCTCAATTCCGTCGTCATGTTCAAGCCCTTCTAAATCTTCGAATTCCAATCCCATATCTTCGTCATTGTCGATCATTTGTGCAGCATCATCTACATTGTTTAAAATCTTCTTTTGTTCTTGGTCAGCTAACTCCAATAGTTCTGGTAGTTTGAATCTCAATGCTTTGACAATATTCTTACACTTGGTTACGAGGTTTGTTATATTAGGAGTACTCCTAATACCATCGACGACAACAAGATTATGCAGACCGTGCCCCAAACACAAGTGACTTTCACACATCATTTGCTGTGACAACAAAGACGCTGCTTTTTTGATATTTGCTCCAGCATCGGATACCAGGAATATATGTTTGTTTTGCAAGTCAAACTTTTGTAATGTCTTTTGTACAAAATCAGATAGTTTTTCAGCTGTTTTTGACCCTTCAATAAGTTCTGTCACAAGAGTTACACTTTCTAGTGCAAATAATTCGTTTATATAATGTAACGTCATAGTAATATAGTTGTTCCTTTTATAGCTGTCGCTCCACAAATCAGTGGTGATGGCAGCATGCTTAGTTACTGATGTTGACAATGACTTTTTTATATGTGCCAACATGCATGTATAAACGTCATCTACAGCATTGCGAGAAATCGTAGTTCTTGAGGGGAGGTCTTCTGCAGTGACAATAACGTTGTATTTCTTCAAGAAGTCAATCAATGCATCGTCACTTACGGAGTCAAACGGTAGCAGGGAACGACATAGCCACAGTGCCAAATCTCTGCCCAGTTTCCACTTTGCAGGCTTATTTAAAACCGTTTTGTTTAAGCTGCTGGTACCGGGACGGTTAGGAGTTGAACTGAAGAAACTACTTAGCTTTGGTAAAGTCAGTTTTTCATCTGACAGTTGGTGTTCCTCTTTCAGATGCCTTAAGAGATTCCCGGTGCTTACTTTTGTGCTGTACGATTTTACTGTGACGCTGAAAATAAATAAAAAATCATCGAGAGTTTGAAAGCATTCTAACGAGCCCAAATACGACGGTTTTTATCTTGCGTATTTAAAAAAAAATCTAATCAAAATCATTTTAGTTCCTATGGCCACCTTCCAACTCCATCATCAGATCAGCTCTATGTCATAATAATATTGCATTGTCATCTGATTTACACTCGAGAGCAAAAAAATCGACTCAAACTTTTGCCAGATTTCAAATGGTAATATATTTTAAACCCATTGCTGCATATCTATGATATAAATACCATTAGAAATCTAATTAAATAAACTTTTCAGAAAATGTAAAATAGCATACTAACAGGGCAAGTTAAATAAAAGCTTGTAAAAAGTACATATTTATCAATTAATACCTAACAATACCAACAAACGAATCTAACGCCTACGACTAGTTAGTAAATAATGTTTATGTAGTACGTTACAAGTTTTGAAAAGTTGACAATTAACTAGAATTGAAATAATGTTTACAAAGTACTGAACTTACCCACTAAACAAGGCTTCCTCGTTATTCTGTTTAGCATCTTCTAAACAAACCGCACAAAACACTTGATCCGATAATATCGATCGTTTTTTTCCGTCGATTTCAATAAGTAATGAACCAAACTTTTTCCAACAAAAACTACTTTTCGACGAAGAATGCAAAACTTTAATAGTAATTGACTTTAACTTGGTTTTCATTAATGAAACTTTATCATTTTCCGGTGCCGACATCTTAATAAACAAAATAAAAATCCTAATTACACTAACTAGCAAGTGATGCGCACGGCGCGGAGGCGGAAAGTGGCGTGAGCCGTGTGAACACGTTCCTACCGGTCCGCGTTGCTAAGCAACGAAGCGGCCGCGCTGTTCGCGCCATTCGCGCCGATTACGCCGATTTTACTGACCGGTCAGCACTGGTGTCTTGATCGGCGGCGGCGGTCATCGGCGCGGCGCGGCGCATATATCTATCCCGTAGGTCCCACTCAGTAGCCATTTTGGCCTACCGTTTCGGGTGCATGAGCGTAAATATTCAAGATAAAATGAAACTTAGCCAAACAATAGGTCAACATCTTTATAGCGCTCATCATTATTTCCTAATATAAAAATAGGTTGTCTATGAGTGTAAAAGAGAACAAATATAAGTTTTGTTATTATATTTTACGCTTTTCCAGAAATAAAAAAATACCTGTAAGTAAGCCTTAATTTTTGGTCACCTCGTTTGCTACAGATGTATACATTTTATGGTGATTGTTCATTCTAACAGCATATGAGAAAAGGTGCGGTGCGGCGTGTCAAACATTTAAAACATGTTGCAAATGATAAATATGAGTGTTTTCATAAAAATATAGACAAAACATAAAACGTCAATATTTAAATAATGCTCAATTTTCAATTGCTCAAATACTATTCGACCTTCAAACGTATTTTTAACTTCTCTTTAATGACTGTAATTTCTATTTTATGTCGTTTACTAAGTACACGTACACACTTTAACTTTTGAATAAAAAATATGAATGGAAAAAGTTCAGCCCCAAAGAAAGTTGAAATCATTGGGCTGACACCGAGAACAATTTCTTGTTGCAATTTATTTTTTCTCGCTTCATTAATAAAGTTGCTATTCGAACGAACACATTTGTAATTCAGCCGCGTCAAAGAAGTCCCACATATGGACTCTGTACACAGATGCTTTCTTTAAAATGACAGAACGGCTGGTCTGCGTCGACTCTAAAGTGATCACTTGAAACTAATTCGAGGATTAGAACCAGTTTTTCAAAGCTTTGACGTTCAAGTAGTTATGAATGAATCTGAAGAATACTTCAGATTCATAAACATACAGTTACGTTAAACACTTGGTTCAAGTGGCATATGGGTATGGCAATTGACAGATAAATGAGTCGTCTCTAAGAGGAAATAGCTTCTTAAGAGAAGTTCTACATACAGTGATTTTTATTCAGTGTTTTTTGAAAAATCAAGGGATTATCACCAAGTTGATAGATTTTAAAACATAAGCTATTTTAGGAAAATAGTACCTATACTGAGCATTGACCATTTTGTGAGCAACGAAACTTCGTAGTCAGTTTGATGTAAGCACTAAGTACTATCTAGACACGCTGGGTAGTGTGTCAAGCCAAGTTCAAAAGAAGAGAACTGGCGACGCAGTGGCCGTGTGGTTGGCGCCACTTATGACCCCTACATCAAAATCTATTAGGCATAAACATACGAAATATGGTTTATTTATTACGTTAACTAGAATCCCAAATTTCATGAATATTGCTCAATCGGTTATTGAGATACAAACATCTAAAAATCGGGAATTTTCTCACTGACTCACTGACCTAACATCAAAAACCTAACCCACTTCTAGATGACCGAGCACGTTGAAATTTGGAATTCAGCTTGGTATTTTGTGTCGTTACGAACATAAGATCAAGAAACAGTGATTTTTTACGATTTGTAACATTTTCAAAAAAACGGTTTTTATTTACACACTAAGCGGTAAGCGCCTATCGAATTTTTAACAACAAAAATGAATTTTCCACATATTTTATACAAAAAGTAATGATATCGCATCAAAAACATAAATTTGAAATGAGAGCCAAGTTCTTCGCCTACAAAAGAATTGATATTTTTATGAGTGCCAACTTCTGTGTAGAAAATCCTGAATGAATAATTCATGGGATGTAATTCAAGTGCCAGATTTGTCTTGGCTAGTTTTTATCAACAAACCAGCAAATTAGAAAATAGTTATTTAGCCTTTATCAGTGTCCCACTGCTGGGCAAAGGCCTCCCCTTTTTCTTTACGATTAGATAAATGTACATACTTATTATAATATAGCCTTTATGTGAAAACTATAAACTAACATCACATAATTTCACTAACAAAGCTTTTGTAAAGTAAAATTTTATAATTCAATTAAAATTACTTAAAATTCCCTAATATGACTATAAAACAAACAACGAAAGCCAAAATGTCCGTAAAATGCAAATTCGATTAATTATAACAGTAAATTAAGTAATTATACCTTTTCCGAATGAATAGTTTAAATTACATCCGAACAGCGGTGCGGTTAGGTCTGGCGTTTGGTTTTGCTCCAAAATTATCCAAAAGTTCAAAAGTATAAATCATTAAAAGCGAAATTCATTTTAATACTGATCGGTAGTTTAGCGGTTAGTTTTAAATGAGCTTTTTGGTACAGTCACGTATGAAAATACATTTAATGTGACAAAAATATGTAGCCACGACTCTATTACCAAGGCGTAAAGTCTAGGATACATGTTTTTGTCATATTAAGGCCCTCTGCACACGACGTCGTAGCGTAAGCCGTAATATTCGTAAAACGCAACGCGTATACGTAATACGCGCGTAGGACGAGAGCGATATCAGCACATACATGTTCAAAGAAGTCCGCACACGAAGCGGCGTTGAATAGTCATGCTTCGTTCACGAGTGAGTGATTTAAATGAACTATATCTTTGATTCTACTTAATCACTCTTCAACTCACTAAAGATTTAACTCGCTGAGTAACTCATCTATCTCAGTATATACAAGTGTTACTTGCTCGCTCTTTCCCATTCATAATTCGAATGAGCCGGCCGAGTGAAAAGAGTGAGTTGGACGATGCGAATATGCGAACAGGAGTACGATTTTTGAATCTCACCAGGTGACTAATTCTCACCGATGTGAGTGATTTCCGAAAGTAAATCACTCGCATCGGTGAGAATTAGTCACTTGGTGAGATTCAAAAATCGCACTCCTGATCCACTGAGCGAAATGTGAGATACATATTTCCGAGAGCAAAAGATACGAATGAATCAGTATTTTCAATTCAGTGATGCGTTTTGCGCATCTCTAGCGTTCAAGCCAATCGTATTGGTAATCGTAAATACTCCGCTTCGTATGAAAACTTCTATAAACATAAACAAAAAGCGTGTTGGACGAAGTGTTTTGGACGAAAAGCGGTGCTGAAATCCATATAGGCGAATCGCATGTTGGACCAACAGCTATCAAATCATATTTATAGGTACCTTACGAGTTTGATTAGACCTATTGGAGGTATTGTCATACTTATATTTTATTGCAAAGCCATACTTCATTGTTTTAACCCCCAAATGTTACATAAATTCTGCGAAGTTTAATCTTTAAAATAAAATGCCCTCAAAACATTGCCCCAACAAAAACATTACATGCAAAACAACTTAATCACCGAAAGCCAAAATTAACAAGAAAACAGAAGCGTAGACAGCAAAGGTTTATTAAAAATTAATCCCCCGAGTTGTAAACTAACATAACGCATTTACTCCGAAACTGTAGAAGTTTCATACGGTCTATAATGAATTCAGAGGCGCGATGAATAATTTAATTTACCACACGGCGCTTCTGAAGTTATGGTCTATGGAAGTTTTAAGAGTTTTTGAGCTTGGTTATGGGAGGTCCGTGTGAAATCTTCCGTGAATGGCGGTAAGTTATGTTTAAAGTATGTATGGTAGCTAAACTTCTGCATGTCAGTACATGGCCGATATTCTGATCACTTGCCATGCCCAGCCAAGCGGAGGCTACTTGATTATAGTTGAGTTGTAAACTAGTAGTCTGCCTCGACCTGAGAACTCTCGATCCGCAAAAGATTTGACCAATATAACAAGACCCTGATGATGATTGTTTCGAGCCTTCTAGCTCCATAACCCCTTGATCGATCATGCTCATGAACGAACTCTCAAATTGTATTGAGCTCTACTACAACCCTAACAAATTTCATATAGTTAGATCAGAAAAACTTTACTAAAGTTATCGCGCGACAACTATTCAAAATAAAAAAAGCCATCGAAATGCACAGACGTCTAGGTAGCCAGTTGACAGTTCCGTTGTCTGTAAGAACTTCACTTCGCTTACGCTCCGCTCGTTCGAATATAAATTCAATTTATTGGACAAAAATAAATAAATACAAACCTTATTTGTATGACTTTAGGGTCGTGTACACATATTTTTGTCCAATTAATCGCATTTATATTGGAGAACTCGATTGTACAAAGGCAAACTAGCGTAAGAACCCTACCGCCTAACAATTCTTTCCAATTACTCATAGTGGTTACGGGTCGCGAAATCTCTCTCAAAGTTGTCTCGAGATATGTACTTGCCTAGTGAAACATATGTGAAAAAGGTCAAATGTAATAGGTTAATAACTAGGAAAGCATCTTTTTTATTTCTTACTGATTACAATGAACGTTACGTATTACGTATTTACGTAGTAACGATAAAACATTAGCAAAGATTAGGTAGTGACTTCTCTCTTTTCAAAAGTAAAAAAAATAACCTGAATTTTGATTAAACGAGTAGTAAAACTAAATATTTTAATACAACAGTTTGGAACTGTAGAACTATGCCTACATCATACATTATCGAATCATCCTCTCGAACTAGATCCTACACAACCCGTTAATCACAAATGCCAGTGTGCCTCATCCGTAACCTCAACCATGTTAACTCGACACCGAAACTCAAAACAACATGTTCATATCCAGAGATCAGACTTACGTGCCAATATTACGGGCGTTGAAAACTGTCTGTTTTACGGCGTTGTGAATAGTGTCAGATACATGTATTGACGTAGGTCAACGACTGAACACATGAAATTGTTGAATAGGCGATAATGCCGACAAGTACGCACTAACGACATTTAGTTAGCGTGTGTACGATGTTATACGTAGGTGTTTATGTTAGTTAACCTGTTGGATCAATAACTACGCGTATCTGAGAACAGGTGAAGCGTCGACTATATAGGGCTATATTTGGAACAACAATACAATGTTTGGAACTGTAAATGATCATCGTAGTCTGTTTTATCAGAATAACAATAAGAAAAAATAATCGCCGCCGCGTCGTATCAGACTGTAACATAGAAGGCAAAGGACATACTCGTATATTGCATGGAAGATGCTCCACAAGACAAGAACACAGCTTATATGATGATAAATGAGGGTTTCCACGATCGAGATTTTCACTAGATGGCAGCACCGTGGCGAGAGCTAGACAGCTGTCATAATCCACCAATCAAGTTTAGTTTTTTTTTTTTTAATTAATGGCTTTTACTCCTCGCCTATTTTAGCGAGGTGAATTCTGTCAATGTCGAGGTGTACTTATGATTTATTAATTTTTTATAAAATAAAAGCAACGTTGTTCGGTTAAGGCCTTGTTGATTGTAAAGTGATAGCCTCCTTGCAACCACGTGGGTGGCCGAAACCCCGGGTAACCGTTTGTTCAACTAAAGGGAGGTTACGCGCGTTTTGAGACTATTTTTTCATTAGCCGCACACTTGTTCGTTAGGTCACCGCACAATAAGCTATCAATATCAAAACGGTTATCCATGTTTAATTTTTTTTTATTGTTGGATCTTGACAGATGCTGTCAAAAGGACCCTTCGCCATGGTGCTGCCATCTAGAGAAGAAGCGGATCCATACGGTTTGATATTCTTTGCGTGCAATAATAATAATAAACTATGTCTGACTAATTCATGTCAAAACCGTCCATAAAAATATTAATATCGCTCAAGGTGTAGGGAACTTTATATACCCGTCTATATTTTTTTGTAACAAAACGTTCGTATACACAAACATCATAATTCATAACAAAATGAAGCAATAATTCATATTCGCAGATATAACACGAAAACTTCGTTATAAGAATTACAATAGCTCCAGAAATGGAGAATCCGTGTAGAACTTAATACAATGGATTAATTTGATGTTCAAACAATGATTTTCGCTTTTGTTGCCGAATCTGATATTCATCGGCATTTTCTTTTAGGGTTCCTTTGCAAAAACTCAGGCCTGAAATCTGAAAGGCTACCTTTTATTACAGAAATAATGTAACTTATCCGTTTATAGGTATTTAAGGCTAACATAAGATTTAATTTTACCATTAAGTAAAACACATACACATAGGTAACAAACATACTGGTGATCCGTTTAAGGGCTCAATTGGTATCGTATTGCGAAATTTGCGACTAAGAAAAAATAGGAGAAAATATTTATGGACGCAATTTTTTTTTTTGTATGGGACCCGTCGTCCCAGCCGGCCAACCCTCCACACAAAACAAATTTCTATCACGTGAAATAGTAGTTTTCGATACAAGTGCGAGAAGTATGTCATTTTGCACGAGTACCGAGGTTACTTGGCCCGAGCCGAGAGGCGAGGGTCAAGACTCGGGACGAGTGAAAATGACACTTCTGCACGTGTGTCGAACAACGTTTTTTAATACAATTGCCAAAAAACTACAATGCAATAATAGTAGATTGTTTGAAAAGAGTCTAAAGTAGGCCATATTACCACCAGGTGGTTATTTTCCCGACCGAAGTGAGGGAAAATTGTTCGAGTGATAATATGGCTTTTAGACCAGAGTAATGCATACAATGTTTCACTTCGATTGCGAGAAAATATCATAAAAAAACTTTTTACAAAAAAAAGATAAACCGACTTCAAAAAGTATAAAATAAATTATTTTATTATTTATATGCGTTACAAACTGATATGTTTGAAGTCGGTGCCAAGCCAAAAAGTTACAATACCGGTCAAATCAGCTTCAAGTCTGAAAATCACAAAACAGTTAATATGAACGAGGCGTATTTGGTCAGTGAATTGTTCTTCATACTATAGAACTATTCTAATACGGTATTGAATGCACGTAGGTTCTCATTCAAGTACAGAAAGAAAGTATAATCATGCGTCTCATGATGTTTCTTAATAAACTTTTTTACTAGTTTTCGGACTAACCATATCTCGAACGGATCCCGTGCTTCGGTTTGAATTATTTATCCTACTTCATTTAAGGTGTAATATCGAAGTGTAAAAGAATTCAATGGCTAGATTGATCTTTCTATACTCAGACACACCGAGTGTGTGGGACCCACCTTTTCAGTAGAAAAAGGCGCGATATTTCAAATTTTGGATGGAAGGTCAACCATACATAATTTTTATTTAATTTGCCGTTTTTTTCTGACTATTGACAAAGTAGACGTGTATCAGAGTATAAATAGACATGGGTACCACATTTCATCAAAATTGGATTAGTGGTTTAGACGTGAAAATGTAACAGATAGATTCTCATTCACCTTTGCAATGTAAGTAGGTATCGATATGTTTTGTGATTTTCAGACTTGAAGCTGATTTGACCGGTATTGTAACTTTTTGGCTTGGCACCGACTTCAAACATATCAGTTTGTAATGCATATAAATAATAAAATAATTTATTTTATACTTTTTGAAGTCGGTTTATCTTTTTTTTGTAAAAAGTTTTTATTTTTCCATTTTTAGTGGTTATATAATTATCATAATCGGACAACGGATCTCGCAATAATCGGTTAAGATATATAAGAAATAGTTCATAATACCTACTCAATGTAAGGAAAGTTCCACATATCATATGTGGTCTTCATCATAAGGTCCACTCCATCAAATTAGTGATTTTCGAGAGGAAATGCTTGAGTTGCTTAAAAAAACAACCAAATCACCATACATGTGCCTTTAAAAATTGAAGAGATCCCTCAATTCCTCATGGATCCCATCATCAGAACAGCACCAGATTAATGTGGAACTATCTTAGAGGTAGTTCCTCTCAAACAAAAAAGAATTCCTCAAATCGGACCACGGGTGTCGGAGTAATGTCACTGAACATCCTACATAAAAAAAAATCATCATTATTATCATCAAAACAACCATCATCATGAGGTCCACATCATCAAATTGGTGGTTGCTTAAGAAAACACCCAAATCACCATACATATGCCGTTATAAATTGAGGAGTTCCCTCAATTCCTCATAGATCCCATCATCATAACAGCACCAGATTAATAATGGGACCACCATGGAAGTAGACCCTTTCAAACAAAAAAGAATTATTAAAATCGGACTACGCGTCTCGGAGTAATCGGTGAATATACATAAAAAAAGCCCTAACCGAATACAGACCTCCTCCTTCTATGAAATTGAAGTCGGTTAATAATGTACAGTCAAATACAAAGAGATGTATCCACTTTTTCACCTTATCGCGTTGTAATATTGTCCAAAAGTGGATACATCTCTTTGTAGAGATTTCTCGGGATCTTAATCAGCTCTTTCGACATAAACTAAATTTGCTTCCTTCTTTCATACAATGTTTACCCAATTCAAATAGCTATTTATGGAAGGGACTCCACATGTCATCTGCGGTTTTCATTATCGGGTCCTCTCCATCTAATTGGTAGTTCTCGAGAGGAAACACTCGAGTTGCTTAAAAATACACTCAAATCACCATACATGAGCCTTTTAAAATTGAAGAGTTCCCTCAATCCCTCATAGATTCCCATCATCAGGTCCAACCAAATTAGTCTGCTACTTTCGAGGTAACTCTTTATAAACAATAAAAATATTACTCAAATCGGACAACGGGTCTCGGAATAATCGGTATAGACGTATAAGGAAAAGTTCATAATACACCCGCTTAAACTAAGGAAAGTTCCACATGTCATATGTGGTCTTTATCATTAGGTCCGTTCCATCAAATTGGTGGTTTTCGAGAGGAAATGCTTGAGTTGCTTAAGAAAACACTCAAATCGCCATATATGTGCCTTTAAAGATTGAGGAGTTCCCTCAATTCCTCGTAGATTCCATCATCAGAACAGCACCAGATTAATTTGGGACCACCTTGGAAGTACATCCTTTCAAACATAAAAAGAATTATTCAAATCGGACCACGGGTCTCGGAGTAATCGCTGAACATCCTACATTAAAAAAAATCATCATCATTATCATCAAAACAATCATCATTATCAGGTCCACTCCATCAAATTGATGGTTTTCGAGAGAAAACTCTCGAGTTGCTTAAGAAAACACCCAAATCACCATACATGTGCCTTTAAAAATTGAGGAGTTCCCTCAATTTCTCATAGATCCCATCATCAGAACAGCACCAGATTAATATGGGACCACCTTGGAAGTATATCCTTTCAACCAAAAAAAGAATTATTTAAATCGGACCACGCGTCTCGGAGTAATCGGTGAACATACATAAAAAAAAAGCCCAAACCGAATACAGAACCTCCTCCTTCTATGAAATTGAAGTCGGTTAAAAATACTTATTATTTACGCACAATAAATAAACTAAGGTGAAATTATGGTATAACTTGACGGTCTTTTAATTTTTTTAACTTCTTTGACATAGATACAAAATATCAATACCACAAATAAATGCCACAGACGACGGTATAATTAGCTCTTTTTAAAACGGCTATTACACATGGCAATTTGTAGGGCCCAACCTGTCGTGTCCAACTCCTGTCGGCGTTGGGCCCGTTATTACACTTTCCCTACAAATCGTCCCTACAAACCCTACCTCACCAACAAATCGTCCCTACCAACGTTTACAGAGATGCCTTCAAAACATCTAAAAACTGTATTGGTGAAGCACGGTGATCGTACTCATAACAGTATACATTAAATAAAAAAAGAAACTGTTTTTATTATTATAGATATTTAAATGACCGCTCGAGCTGCCTGAATCTAACTTCATCTGCCCAACCCGTCTATTATTTAAATACAAAACTATATAAATATATTAATTACCAGCGAATCTACACATTTTAACTTTTATTTTAAATAAAAAACCAGACGGAATGTGTAGCAAATGGCTAACATTATAAATAAAAAAGGTAAAATAACTCTAACGACCTCCATAAACAGCTGCGGGTGTCGGGGCACTGCCGA
Organism: Pammene aurita; assembly: GCA_947086415.1. Taxonomy (NCBI): domain Eukaryota; kingdom Metazoa; phylum Arthropoda; class Insecta; order Lepidoptera; family Tortricidae; genus Pammene; species Pammene aurita. The sequence goes on from OX352295.1 coordinate 14,453,063, forward strand.
TCGCCCCGATCGCCCTAGATCGGGACTCCTACTCCCTAGGTGCCATTACACCTACCAACCCGACAGGTTGGGCCCTACAAATTGCAATGTCTAATAGCCGTTTAAACAGTTTAAACACACTTTAAAGCGTTTCCCAAAAAATTAAATCTTTTTTAATGATTGTGAAGTAGGAACTAAAAAACACCTCATGTTTTGAGAAATAAATTGCGTTTCCTGATTGGTCGATTTTAACATTGCTGTATTCTGATTGGTTGATATTAAATACAATGTTTTTTTTAAGGACTTAAATTATTTACACAGTATACGCACCAAAAAAGTATCCGATCCGATTAACTCCGATATGTGTTGTGATTGGTGGATTTAATATAGTGAAGTGTTCTGATTGGTCAATTTAAAATGCAATATATCTGCAAATCGTGCGTAAAATCAAACTTTACGCACGATTTGTAGATCAGATTACTTTTCAGCACTAGTGCATAAAATCAAACTTTACGCACGATTTGCAGCTACATAAAGTCAACTTTTTGAGCAATTGTATTAAAAAATATTTTTTCTTAGTTTTTCATAATTAGATTACGATACCAATTATGCTCTTAAACGGATCACTAGCATTTTTGTTACACCTTGCATGCATAGTTGATTACAAATTGACACAACTTATTGTATTACACACAGAGATATTATAACCAAGTTATTGCTTAGCCACAAAAACTGAAAACTAGACATTCGTAAGGTAAGACGTAATGGTCGTCACTGTCCCAGTACATGGCAGGCTTTCTGTTGCAGGCGTCCATAGGTTAGGTACGGTAACAACTTACCATCAGGCAAGCCGTATGCTTGTTTGCCACCGTCGTGGTATAATTTAATTTAATTTTTAAACTTAAGTAATTCGCAACAAAGTTGACAACAGAGTGTTAACTGGTAGGCATTAGCGAGTCGATCACTAGGGCGTTTAATTCAGTTATTACTATTTAAAGAAAACAATAGTAGTTAATGTAACTGTTACGTAATAAGGGTCCTTAAAACATGAGTGTGGTTTTATGAAAAGAGCCGCAGGTGAGTTTCATAATAAGATCACACGAGTGTTTTAAGGCAATGGCTAGCCATTGCCTACCGTTTTCGAACACGTTTTAGAGAACTTACAATATGAGTGTAGATAAAGAAATATAATAGGGTACATCGCCAGTAACTGGCCCTGTTTATTTAGATATGGACCTTATGGATTACGGACCCGGGTATGTCCTTAAACTACGTCCGGACACGGATGTCCTTAAACTACGTCCGGACACGGATGTCCTTAACTACGTCCAAAAGAGAGGTATGGGTACTGCGAATGTCATCTCGCTATGTGTGGTAGGGCACAGCACAGCGAATGTCATCTCGATCAAATCTGGAGCAGAGCCCGACTGGGGAAGTACCTCCACCTTACAGAAAACCACACCCAAATAGCACTAGACCCACCAAACACCACCCAAATAGCACTAGTACCATAGTGTTGTGTTCATGCTGTCGAGTAAGGTTGCCAAAGAGCTCAAAGTGGACCTAGTGTGTTGACGATGAGGGGCCCCCTTGTTTCTTTAGCCGTCAACACAGTGAATCCTCCTTTTTATAAAGGGTAGGCAACGCACATGTGACACCTCTAGAGTTGCAGGCGTCCATATACGGTAGCTGCTTACCATCAGGCGAGCCGTATGCTTGTTTGCCACAGTCGTGGTATTAAAAAAATAGATACTGGCCACAACTTTCGGCGTCATTTACTTTACTATGACTTTACCTTTTATATAAAATATTTATAATATTTTCTTCGGTTGCCGCGATAGTACACGCGATATAATCCGTTTTTAGTTGTTTTATTTCATAAAATATTTATTTTATTTTAATAAATCCGATATTTCGTAATACCCGGTGCTATTTTAATATAAAAGATTGCACAGGGATTTATTTATTGGAAGTAACATCCGATATTTTGTTATAATTGATGTCGTTATAAAGGAATTTTATTTTTATTTTTTATTTATTTATTTAAAAGGTTTCGACTGTATATTTCATATGTACCTATTATTATATGTAGTTTGAATCTACTATAGATTTTATCTAGATCCTTGCCTTATAACGCAATTTTAAGATTTGGCCAGTTACTGGAGGGTGGCCAGTTATTCGCGATTTACCCTACGACATTACTAAATATGACGATGTGTGCAATATACAGTGTCAGACAGAGATCACGCCATTAGAGGTCGTATTACAAAAGATTGAACACTCACGTTTCGATATCGTTTGTGCGATATCTAATGCATGGTTGGCGATCAACGCGCCGCGTCCTTCGGCGCTGCTGAACGAAATCTGTAAAAAACGGAAATATTTATTGAGTGACTTATATTATGCTACAGTAATTTAAAATTTCAGGGTTGTTCAATTACATACATCACGAAAAGAAAAAAACGAACAGAAAAGTACCTAATTCGGGCCAAAAAAGAACCTTAGGGTATGTTAAACCACTTTCACTATGCTAAAAACCTCTAAATCGTATGAAAAACATGAAACATCGATACGTTATAATTATGTTTCAAGCAGGTATGGTATACCAAAAGTGGCATGTCTACATTTCACTGAAGTGCACATCTATAGTAGTATAAATATGTCTCACAAAGTGTTTAGGTTAAATAATGCATAGTTCAGAAATTTATTGCCAGCATCTCCCATAGAAATGTCACTATTGGATTCGATGTAATCACCAAGCTACGTAAGTATAGGTACCGACATATACGTCTTAAAATCTGTATTAACGGCTACTACCGGCCAAAACAGAAAAATAAACATTATGCTATTCAACAACAGAATACACAGGACACGTCCGTTGGGACTATTACCAACCGTCGCGGCCTTGGGCCGAAAAAAACTCAGGTAGCAACCGAGCGACGTGATCGGAGAAGGCACAGTGTTACAAATGCTTACAGAGCGCTCGTGAGTCGAAAGCTTAGACAAAACCAGTGTAACTGAGACGTATGCCGCATATGCGCATTCAACCAGAGCACTTATACTGGTAGTTGTGAACTTTCGACTTGCCAAAGCTTGACGGGCAGCTGGAATAATATCTAAGGACCCCTGTCTTAAAAATTAACAAAGTTAAGTTTACCGTCGTAAACGGCGACACTATCTAAGCTAGACAAGATGTCGGTACGTAGAAATAATAGTTCTTGATTTGAACAACAGTATAAATAACTTTGTTGGTTTCTTTTCTAGATATAGCATTAGGAAGAAAATGGTCATGGTATTTAGGTTATGTTGTTAGGTTAAGTTAACATTATTTCTGAATGTTTACATGTATGTTTCGAAAACGTATGTTTTTTTCATATTAGAATATGATTAGAATTAAGAAATAAATACACTTAATCTTTAAAAAAATATACCAGAAAATGACCGTTGTTTAAAAAATACGAAAAAAGTACTTAAATAACTTATTGCAATGAAAAATGACACGAATTATTCTGCAAAAAATGCTTATAGTTTGACATAGTTTATATCTGTCATTTATAAACTGCCCGAACATAAATCGTGGGCTCACAACAAAGGCATTAAAATCGTAATAACAATTTGTTAAAATCCAATCTACGAATCATTTAGCATTTACGGTGTTAAATTATTCAAATTCACCAGACATACCGTTCGGAAATAACCTCCATAAAAGGCTGGAGGCTGATATTCCCATAGCATACCAACCAATTTTTAATAGGACCAGTATATTTTAGAACTGACCATCAGGAGTATTGTGCCGACTTTTTTAATACTATATCAGTGGCAGACGTAGACGGCATATACTCTCGAGTTCTAGACAGAGGGTGAGCGTATAACCAGTAAGTGACAGATATATTTTGACAGCTAGGATTAGGGTTACCACATGTACAGAAAATTCCTTGTTCTTTTATCATAATTGTAGTTTTTTTTTTTCCTCCAGATAATAAAATGACCGCTCTATTTGCACCAATCTGTCTCAATCCGCCCAATACAAATGTCATTTTCATTAAAATCAAGACTAGTTCCCAACAAGTTTAATTTACTGCCAAACTTGTCTAATCCAACAATTATTTTAGTACAAAACCAGATCAAGTTAGAATACCTAAACGCTATATTTTTTGAACTAAATATCATTATCACACTGGCGCCGCAACTGGATGCGGCGACGGTGTGCAAGCGAGACAGCGCTATACACATGCAGAGCGCTATCTCGCTTGCGCCACGGCGCCGCATGCGGAAACCGCAGCAGTGTGAAACTAGGGTCTGCTCCCGGTACTCGTTTTCTATACAAATCCAGTACCGGAACCGGGAATTCCCGGTTCTGGCCATACAAAATCAGAACCGGGAGCATTCCCTAGTGAAAGCCGCCTAAGTGACTGACATAGTCAATTTTTACAGCGAATACACACTCACTGCAAGGCAGCAAGCACCCCTCCGACATATTACCTAACGATTAAAAAACCCTTATGCTAGGTTTACAAGGGCTTAGTAGCTAATGCTGTACGTTTGGCGTACCTAATCAGGGGTTTTACCACCCATCCACATGGGGTACAGCCGCCATCAAATATATCGGAGCGGCCAAGGTACTCAGAAATATCTGAACATGCATCTTATGGCCTCGACAATAGAGGCGTTGTTCAGATATTTGTAACCACCTTGGCCGCTCCGATATATCTGATGGCGACTGTACATAGTGTTATTAATTACTGTTTGTCGGAGATCATACGTTTACTGGTTAGTAAGGTAAAGCAAGTCCTAGGAGCAATGTGAACCAGCTAAGGGAAGGTCGCGTTATCGGCATCGTTTGAACTTCATTATCACCCACCCCATCATTTCTAAACCGACCAAAGCACTAAAACCTCCCTTTCTTACGTACCAAGTAGAACAGAGACGGTGTTAGGATCAGCTATTTTGAAATTCAAACGATTCGTTTAACGAAATGCCTACAAATACATTAGCACCAAATGTATTGGAAGTTTTAATTTGTGAATTTAAAATTAGGAATTAAATGTAATGTTACGGTCTATTATTCGATTAGAATTTTGAATATTAATTCCCTTTTTGTTACATTTAAAACCCATTTTCCCATTTTGATTGCTAGATAAATTATTTTTAAAACCTCTCACTAGTCTTCTGTGAGAACATACTATGGTATAAAATTAAATTGCGTTGTTTATTTGCATAGACTTGAGAATGATGGTAAAATTAATTTTGCATTAAGCAAAACGGCTGCTAACGATACCACAATGTTTAGAAATAAAGAAAAACCAACCAACTTAGCAAAGGAAAACCGACCAACTGAGCTACTGAGACTTACCTGATGGCTGCGAATTCTGCACTATATCCTTTATGCATCTTAGGGGGACGTCAGGTAAGTGTCAGTAGCTCAGTTCGTCAGAGCGATGGGCATGTATTGTAAAATATGCTTTTTTATTTGAAGTGTTTTCTATACTTAGGTAGTATTCTTGTTATCAAAATTGACATAATAGCGATAGAAGTGGCTTATAAATCTAAGTTACTAACTAACAAGCCGTCAAGAAACTTGTCCATTATAAGTACTAAATTACATAAATAACTGCCAATCAGTTACCCAAACTTTACTTCAAAGGGCTTGTAATATCTGATATTTGTACACAAAAGCATACAAAGCGGCAAAATTACGTTCAAGTAAATTAAGGGATCCAAACTTCCATATTTACTTGGAAATCCGGATACTCGCCGTATCAATTTCTTGATAAATTCGCTTCAAAGGAGAGTTAGGGACGAAATTCGGCTAAAATTGATTTAACTTATAGCTTATGCAACATTTTCGGAGACGTTAACTAAGCGTGGCTAAAAAGATTATATAATACTCACTGAGAGTCGGTTGCATGGTAAATATCATAGTACCTACTTATGAGTATCGTTGATTAGTTTGTTTCGTGGAATTCAGTGATCAGGAAATGTAAGCGTGAAAATACTTGCATTTCAAAACCATCGGATGTCGTGAGTGTTAAGTGTAGGCAAAGTGACAACCCTAGCGTGAATGTGCATAATCGAGACCATGCGGGCAGTTCGCCCGCGCAGCTAGGAAATGATAATACAATTCCTCGCCTCGCCAGTCTGCTTGCGACCACGAGCGTTACGACACACTCGAAACGTCAGGAAAATAATAAAAGCAAGTGTACGCGATTAAGTTCCATTTTTTGTCAAAATAATCGTTGATTAGTGCGTCAATGATAATGGCACAAACGCATGCGATTAGCTTTACTTGAAGAATAAATTACTTGTTCCCAAAATGTATCATAGCGGGGTCGTCATTAATTCATTGTAATAGTACTACAGTCATTTTACGGGCGGCTAGTATGGGGAATTGGAAATAATTAATAATAGCTAATATTTTTAGTGTAACGGATATATCATGATACAAGTATTAGTCTAAACATCGGTATCAACGTTCAAATTTCGTGGCAATGTACGGTTGGCAGAAAAATAAATACAAACAAATCACTTAGTATTTTTAACCTTTATTTTGTATATGTAAATAAAAAAGCCCCTAAATAGTACATTTCCTAATTGGGGTGGTAAAACAAAGAAAGGCCGCGCAATCGCAATTGTTGCGGCCCAAGCTGCAAGCGAGGGACGTAATTATGCGATCGAGGGCTTTCTTTATTACCTCCCGTGTTGGAAAAATATGTGCACATTTGGCCAGAAAGCGGCTCTATCCGTACGCGTAGCGTGCGGAAAAAGCCACTTTATGTCCAGGTGTGGCATACAATATTTTACGAGTTAGAATAGATCACTAAAATTTGTTCCATAGATTTTGCTGTCAATCTTTGACGTCTGTAAGAATATATCCATTTTAAATGACTAAAAGATCTTTCCACGCTGACTGAGGTAATAGGAAGGTATGTCAAGCATTGAAAATTTTGCACACAGTTTTTATTTACACTTTCTGGTATTTCAGCCTCGTTGTTTTTAGATAGTTGGTTAATTATTTGTACAGTCTTATAACCAGGATTTTTCTTTAATACACTTTTTAATTTAAAATAAACTTTTCTGGCATTTTGATGTAACCTTAACGTTGATATTTTTTTTTGCAAACCATGAACAATGTTTAATGATTCTGCTAGACTCAGTTTTGGATCCTCCAATAATTTTATTGACTTAGCAATTATACTAAAGTGTGTATCGACGAATAGTAACTCAGTTTTTAAATTCCGGTTACGGAAAATTTTTTTTGCTTTAGAAATTGCACTCGCTTCACGCGGATTTAAGGCATCGATGACAGATTTGATTTTATCATAATGCATGTGATAATATGAGGCAGCATTTAACCATGTTCCCCATCTTGTTATCACGGGTCGGGGTGGTAGAGGAATATTTACACACATTTGATGAAATAAATTTGTCCTTGAAGGAGCGTTACGAAATATTTTTTTGATACAGTCAATCAAACTGTTTATGGTCGGGTAAAGACTTCTAATTATCTCTGCGACTCGATTACATCCATGTGCTATGCATGTTACATGAGTCATATTTTTATATTTCTGAACAAGGTTTTTAGCTGCTTTTACCATGTAGGAACCGGCATCCGTTATAAAAAATAATAATTTATCCATGTTTTTTTTGTATTCATCGCCCCAAAGATCTTCAAGGGTTTCCTCAACGAGTTTGGTTATTGTCGAATGGTTAGTCGCCTCCAATACCTTAGAAGCAAATAAATGTGGCTGGGTACTAGTTCCATCTAGAGCTCCGATCAAAATATTTGCCACTTTTTTTCCCACGGAATCTGATGTTTCATCAACACTGAGGTAAATCATTTTATTTTGTAATTTCTCTTTCAATTCATTTTTTTTCTTTTCATACAATTCAGGTAAGCATTTTACTCGTATTTTTGTTTCACTCGGCACAGTAATATCGTTTCCATATTTATGATTTAAAAGGTTTTCTACAAAATTTCTAAATTTAGGATTGTCTAATTTTGACCACGGTATATTCGAACAAATCATAAACTCTGTTAAATCTTTATTAAATTTTTCTTGTGCATTATTTTTATGAATTTTGTTGTGTAAATCTGTTTTTAAATGGCGGTCGATACTAGATTTAGAGGGAAATAATTTCGAATTACACAATTTGCAATATACGATATCGTCTTTAATTTCGAAATCAGCATTATCTCGTATTATATCCTGTAAATGGCAGCGTGAATCAGATAATTTATCTTGATGAGATTTTGATTTCAAATGTTTCTCTATATTGTACCTTTTCTTTTTTATATTCATTTCGCAAATAGTACAGCAAGCACCTTCGTTAGTGAATATAAAATCAGTATACTGCGTCAAATCCATTTTCTCAAGTCTGATAGGGAGTTGGGTAAAGATTTATCAATGCTAAATTGTAGTTGTAAGTGTTTTTAAGAACTATTATCGTTGAAGATTTTACCACATATTATTTTGCATGACAATTAAATTGACATTTGTTGCCTATTTGGCATTTAGAATTTTTTTTACAAATGGATAATGAAATGAGTATTGAGGTTCTATGACGTATTAAGAATATAAACCTCTTTAAATATATGTACAGTTTACCAAAGTACGATTAAGAATAAAAATAAATTAAATGTTATTTATTACTAATAAATAAAACAATGATACCTATGTATTTCTTTTTTTGCGACCCTTACCAAGTGCCACGAAATTTGAACGTTGATACCGATGTTTAAGTATTACTTACGCAATGAAATCCTACAAAATATCGTTATTCGCTAAGCGCCACAAATATGTACACATATATTACAAGCGTTTTTCTTGTAGGATTTTAATGAATATATCGTTTCTAAGTCATTTAAAAAGTGTAAGAACAAACTACCAATTATTATTATTTGTTTCTAACGAATTAGGATATAGATCTCCCGCGACGTACGTTTTGTTATTTATGTGGTTTTACATGGACACAGTTTCTTGTTTTTCGCTTTAAACAGAAAGAAGACTTAAATATCGTAATATTTACAAATAAAAATAATTGATATTATTGTAAATAAAAATATACAATTTTTTAATATATATTTTTTTACCTATTTAACTACTTCCGGGTGAAAAGTTGGTAGGATTTTTGCTTATATTATCTATAAATATTCCATAAGAATGAATAATAAAAAAATCAGGCTATTATAAATTCATGTTTGACGCAACCGTATCTTTCCTGTACTATAGGTACTCGATGTAGATTGCCAAATGTGATGTACTGCCTGCGCAGAGCTCACATATCCTCTGTGACTGATGGGCCTGAGAGGTTTTACCGAGCTAGTCTCAAATATGGGAGAAAGGGGTGCGTGGAAAGTGTCACTTAACTATTCGGACTTTTATGCCGTTTATTCAAATGCTCAACTCGGACTTAATAATATAGTACTAACTAGGTTCGTCTTATTCTACGCGGTACATAATGGTCCCCGGCCGGCCGGGATCAAATGGAATCTACCCAGGTACACCTTCCAGGGGCTTTCAGAGGCACGAAATTATCTACTGTGAGGATAAATAGGATAGAAATCCCGGCCTAGGCGCGCAAACTCACCCTGGCCTGTATCCAGATCGTCGTACTGTGACTTGAATGATTTACTTAATAATAATTATGTATTAACAACTGGCCGGATGAAGCTCAGAATCGAGGCTGATATCCCAGGGAAGGGGCCTTTACCCAGCAGTGAGGCACTCAGATAGGCTAGTTAAAGTAAAATAGATAAGATATATGTATAGATTCCTATGATTTAATTCAGATTTAAAATAAGAAAAGTTTACTGAGAACTATGTCTCAATCTAGTAACGAGTAGCGTTACTACGGCACGCTACTCGTTACTAGATGGCACTGCATTGCTTTAGGTTGTTCTCGTTCAGATGGCGCTTCAGAGTTGGAGCTTCAAAAAGTTCTTAGACTGTCCCGCTCTATTAAATATTATATTCTCTGTCTTAACTATAAATATGAAGTATCGAACAATATCTTCTTCTTCTTCATAATCCTTGAGTAAAATAGAACCCTAACGTTCAATTACATTCAATATTCAATCGCAAGTGTTTGACACTTGTTAGATCAAAGCAGCCAGTGATCCGTTACACGCACGCTACGCTTCCGTAAGGCCTTTGTGCTGCGACCAAGTTATCTTTAACCTAAAACAAGCAAAAATAATCCTTATTCCAACCACTTAATGTCCTCGATGACTCGCAGATAACCTGGTTGAACTGTTACATCATACTTTACCAAGTTGTTTATGATGTAAATCAAGCAAAAATAGCCCATTTGTCGATGGAACAAAGTCTTTGATTGATGCAGGATTAGCTGTTAAGGGTATGTGATTTTGCTCTAATGCTGACGCGCTAAAGATCGATTATGTTTGTTCGAGCGTCAAGAATGTAATATGCCTTCACCAAAACATATTACGCTTTTAGGTTTTTATATGATAATGATAATTTTAAGCGGTTTAATCTTGATCAGCCGCGTAATACTAAAAAGATGAGCCTGATGAAAATGGCTAAGGCGGCTTTAATTAAGTTGTGAAACAAAATGAAATAGTAAAACAAGAGCAAGCAGCGTGTGAATATTGTTTTAACACCTCGCCCGCTAAGCCCCATTTTCGCTGATTATACTAGTAAAGTACCGTAAACTCGAGTTTTTTTTTTTTTAAATTTAGGACGTAGTACCTGGTCTACAATCGTAAATTCGCTGTGTGCATGATTGTGGCTAGGGAATGCTCCCGGTTCTGATTTTGTATGGCGAGAACCGGGATTTCCCGGTTCCGGTACTGGATTTGTATAGAAAAGGAGTACCGGGAGCAAACCCTAATTGTGGCGCCATCTTTTTCTTTTATTATGAATGACTTACTCGTTGCTTATATGAAATGTCTCTGGCCGATTCACTATTTTGACAGTTGACCGAGCTGAGGTGACATAGGTAATGTCCCGTTGCAGTTTTATTTCTTGTCACATTGTGCACTGCAATCGTTCACGTTATCCGCACCATGCACATCGCACATAGCAAATCGGTAATCTAAGAGAAACAAAACGCTTGCGTTAATCACTAGACCGCGACATCTATCGGCCCTATCGGGAGATTATATACAGAGAGCTTCGAAATAAAAAAATATTCGATATAAAACAGATTGTAGTCAAATTTATGAATGGATAAAGTCGACCACACGTGACGTTGATCCCGGTTGCGTAATGCAGGTGAATGGGAAAGATTATTCGGGTTATTTTTAAATTAATGGATAACGCTGAGCGTATGCTTAATTAATAACGTGGGATTATGGACTAAAATGTCAAGTGATATGAGCTAATATGCCATATTGAAATAATGGGATTTATTTGACATAGATTATATATATACTAGGCAAGATAAGATTGCAATAGATTAATTTGACAAAGTGACAAAGGATCTTATTAATTACTATATTATGATTATATATATGTACCTAGTTAGTACGTAAGTAAGTACTTATACTCTGAGACGTACCTTACGAGTATTATGGTCGCGAAGTCATACCTACTAGATGTCCAGATAGTCAACGTATGATACTAAATAATTACTTAGGTACATATACGATGTTTTCTGCCCAATAGTGTTGGAAATAGATAATCCCGATAGATATCACAGACCTGGATAAGTTATTTCTTACAAAACACATAATGCGGAATAAAAATCAACCTCACACAATCACAATTCACAACGGACCGTTAAATTTACGTGGTCTATACATCTGAAGACATCAAAATATGAAGCCCAAGCCAAGTGAACACAAACTTTTCGCTCCGCAGCCCTAACGAAGTTACATAAAGCAAACGAGCCAGGCGGGGTAACTACTAACTCGGACCGTCAACACGGGCTGACGAATTATCACGCCACTGTTCTACTTGACAAGTGTTTGATGTCTCTCGAGGACTAGATAAGGCTAGATAAGTCTTAATACTCTGGACTGATACTTTAAGCGCTCCATGAAAAGAAGAATTTAAAGAGCACCTTGCTCCTTGTTACTTAGGCCTTTTAATAATCACATAGGGTTGAATAGCTCCTTAGACCCTATAGTCTCTATAAATACAAAAGATTAGGGTGCATAGGGGTAATTCCGATAGGAAAAAATGGCGGGTAATTCCGAAAGCTGGCTCTTATGACAATGGGATACGAGCGATATTTGATTGATTTTACGAATTACACGTATTGTATTTGAGTTTTGGTTAAAGGACGCAGCAACATCCTTCCTTATATTTGTTTTTTCTTTACTGAACGGCCGAATTAAATTGTATTAAATTTCTGATTTATTATACTACTTATGTAAACCCTAAATATATCCGATATAAGTTACTTTTTGGCTTCTACTTAGGAACTAAATGCACCTAACGTGAGTTGTGACTTTTCTAAATAACGATTTTTCAAGAAGCAAGCTGTTTCATTTCTTACGACTGTATCTACAATATACAGTGAGCACTTTATGAATGACTTTAAGCACATATGTATATAGGTATATGTATATATGTGCTTAAAGACAAATAATTGTAATTGTCTCGTGTCCTCCAACACGTTTCCTCAAATGTTTTTAAAAACTCCCAGAATTGGAAAAACATGTTCAAAACAATGGAGCTGGGTGTAAGCGTGAACGAATTTAATGCAAAGCGATACAGCCGTAATTACCGGGCTCGGGTGGAATCGAATAAATTGTTAATTAAATAACACGGTGAGCATAATGTTAGGTAATTAATTTGAAATTAAACGGGCGAATTGTGTAAGTGGGTGTACGGAGTTTTAACATGGGGGAACAGAGGTGAATACATTGTTTTTGTGTTTTTAGAACAAAATATATAAACGAGCAATTATTAAAGGTCCCGAGTAAGACGACTTATTCGGTTACGGCATAACGTAAACGACGTAAAGTAGCGGAGAGCCCATGGATCTCGGTCTTGGATTCCGTAGGCGAATTCCAAGACAAAAAGTATCGTCTGTCTTATTAGAGGTTTTAAACTATCAGTGTGCCAAGTTTCATCCTATCCTATAACAAACAATGTACACATCCTCACATGCTGTCACTTATTTGTGCGCCAATGACGACCAGACTTCAGCAAGTCAGGCCACTGTCGCCACCGACGTTAATAGCCGTCCGTTCAAACACTATGAAATACCACTCCTAGAACCTTTTTATGTTTGGCATTAATACTCAACTATCTATTGTTTTAGCTCTGGTGTCAGCAGCACGGCTTATTACTTCGCTATTTCTCTGTTAAAACGTTAAACATGGATGATCATCATCTGGATGCTTGCATTGCGCGTCCTATGCCCTGTCTCTGTCGAGCGAAATAATGTATTCGAGTGTCACGATAATTATTTATAATATTTATATATAGGTACTACTCCAGTAGGACCTGGCATTATGCTGAGTGTTTACCTTTTTCAGTGTGGTTATACAGTGTACAAGTTAGTTATAAGTCTTCATTTTCTTTTCTTTTTTTTCCGCTGTCTGTATGTAATGTATAACTGTGTACTTACACTGAAATAAATGATATTCTATTCTATTCTAACTAGAATTAGAGGCGTATACCACTTGCGTTTGTTTTCCTCAAACTGCGTATCCGTAAGCAAGAAGTTTATAATGAAATATCCAACAATTAATTTGTCTGTAAACCAGGCGAGCACTATCTCCCTCTGACCCACTGAGGCAAAACAAGACAGGTAGAAAACATAATCACGGTCAGCCGTCCCCAAATATTTGCACTTCAATTTGGCAAGCAAAGTTCTTGTTTCATTAGTGTTATGTTGTTAGTCCCAAGACAAGAGTTTACTTCTGATTGGCCCGAGTTCTGTGGAGTGTTGGCCGGTTTCTAAAGGGATTAATGTCGCAAATGTTGGGCCGCTTACGGTCCCGACTGGAGATTGGAACTTGGGATCAGCTGAGTGCTGGTTGGTTTATAGCTTCTTAGTCGAATTGACGAGACGTAATAGTGAAGTACGGGTTTTTTTAATTCCTATAAAGTTTTACACACTTTTATTTAGCTTGACCCCGTATATATAAATGCTTCGAAACTTGTAAGTTTTTCAAACACTTCCCGGTGTCTGATTGAGCTTAAGGCCGTGAATTGAAAAATAACGCGATCTTTAAACCGTGATGTGGCAAGCATCGGAAACGAACAGATATGATTTTAGGCTAACTATATGTTTCTTGAATATCTATATGATGGGATGCATGACAAATCCGAAACACGAATGCTTAAAATTTCCTCGATAGAAAAACAATATAAAGTTACGTCATCAGTTTTCTTTTGATACTTCCGTAATTTACAGAGCATATAAAAAATTGTGTACAAAAATATATTTTCGGGAGTTACTTGTTGAGATTAATTTCAAGACCAAATGTTATTCTGGATCGTACAGTCAGTTATTTAATGTGTTAGTTATATATTAGTTACGACTTTCTTTTGGGAAATGCTCAGTTTTGTTAACTCGGCTAGAGAAAGCGATTCAGTACATCTCTTAGTAACAACATTAAACAATATTTTCGCTTAGTAATCTATTGCTACAATATTCGAGCAGAAAAAAGTTTGAGACCGAGTTACATGATGAACACAAAGGCTAAATGTGGTCCTGAAAACGTAACAAAATATAAAGGACCTTGCCCTTCGTGGGCAACGTGACTGTATACGACTCACATAAAGTTCCGTTGGCTAACGAGATGTTACTTAATCAACTTGCTAACACACCCAAAACACTGTACGGGTCAATAGATTCGTTCAAATTACAATTATGTTAACATGACTAAATTAAAGTAAGGTTACGGTCAATCTTGTGCTTATTTTACTTTTTTAATAAATACATTTTCAAGCATTTCTATATAGGTCATTAAAATAAGCCTCCCTCCGCGACTTTATCCCCGTTTTCACCCTTTCAGAGGTTGAATTTGAAATAAAATCTTACATTTCTAGATGATACCTACACAATACGTATGATCCAAATTTAAGCCCTTCAACAGTTTAGGCTTATCTGTCAGTTTCAATATAGCATTTACGAGCGTTTAGCAAAAAAGTTGCAATTATAATTGGATTGGATATAATACAAAAGCAGGTAAATAAATACTTGGATGTGTAATTCGGAAACCTCTAAAAGCAATCAGGCCAGGAATATTTCCCCAAATTTTTGCCCCATTATTCTACAAAGATGAATAGCAATAAAGAGGCAATTTCCGCAGGCTTTCCCAATACTGTGAATCAATGTGTAACCACACGTTAACAATTGAAAAGAAGAAATGGAAAACCTTTCTGAAGAAAGCACTCAAGATAAGGGAAAGGGCTGTAATTACTTTTTATGGCAGGATGTTGCTATCTATAGGTGTCCTTACGAGTAATAGGTACGTGGAACATTGTGAAAACTTGGATGAGAGACTGATGGGGAGAAAAGGTTGACTTTTTATAAATCGGTTCTTCTGTTGAACATCAAAAATGGATTAGTGGAAATTTGATAGGAGTTTTTGGTATTAATTTTTTGGTTAGGAGTTTATATTGTTTAAACATAAAATTATTAAATTAAATTAAAACTATAAGTACATATAACTACGTTAAAAAAGAGTATTAAAATTATATAAATGCTAAAAAAGTCTTTTTCGACTTTTCGTTAATATATTTAGTTTCTATACTAGTTTTCTGTATTACGACGTTATATTTTTTGATGTGTCGACTTAATACTAAAAAAAAGATTTAAATCGTTTTTTTCTATAACCCATTATTCTCCCATCCCTACTAGTAAAGAACTGTGTATTTTTAGTGTCGATGAAAATGTATTTGTTGTATCATTGCTTCATGTTGAATCGGTTCTTGAGAAAGCTATTAACAACGTATTCAGAAAATAGAGGACGACAAGAGGACGCCACTAAAATGTCAAACGAAAATAACTTCGCAATCATAATTGGCTTAAGTAAACAAATATAAGGCGTAGATATATATTTGCTAACCGTCTCGCTATTGCAAATTTTTATCATATTTTTCTTTAATAGAAAACAAAATAACCATTTGTTGTTCAGGGAAATCCCGCCTTTACGGCCTGGCCTATAACCTAAACCATTTCGTTTGTTCGTTCGTCTATTTGCATCACTCTCTTTCGAATATGCAAGAGCGATAGAGAGGGAGATAACGAAATTTCGATTTTTGACGTTCGCGGTAGGCCCCTGTACGGTAGTACTATTATATTAGTTATTCTGTGCCCTGGATACGATTACTTAAGGCAGCGACAGCGGCGGCCCTAGTGCATGAGAGAGAATCGGCGCTTCGATTCCGTTCTCAGTAAGCCAGGAACAGATTTCATGACCAATGGCGTCCCAGGTGATGAACTTGTGAAGCGGTTAGGGATGATGTATAATGAAGCTTTGTGAAGGTCAGCTGCCGCCCCGTTAGTGAGTTTAGGAACGGCACCAAATAGCTAAAAATATGCGCGTACTGATTGAACATTTGTCAAATGATAGTTTAATAGGCTACCGTTCCTCTAGCCCACCAACTGAAAGGCAGCTGACTTTCACGAGGCTTCAATTGTCTCGGTGGGACGCGATAACTTTGCGCCTAGCCCGCCTGTTTGGCATGGCGACCGTTCGCATCTGCCGCATTCGCGCGAAATCGTGGCCCTTAAGAAGCAGACAACAGCCGATGACCTTGAAACTGACTTTACTGAAACCGTTTTTAGCAGTAACTATTTGTTATGAGAAAGTAAAAAATGTATATTAATATTCATTCTATTTTGAAGAACTTTGTTACGTTCGATACACGATGGACGAAATCAGCTCGATAGAAATACTTCCGAAGCCAAGTTTTAAAATTAGCTTTAAACAGTTTTATGTCTTTAGTTTCTTGACTTATACGTCCGTAATTAACAAAATTCTAACACACTACTACTAAAAACTTAATTTTTTTGTATTTTACAATGATTTTTTTTAATTATTTAATTAATTATTTTTCCGAATTTCGCAATGAGCTCCCATTCTAATCGTTACACAGTGTTCTTTCACTCGCGCTTAAACAGATAGGGAGGGAATTTAGCTTTTATCATCCCCTTAAGTGACATGTAAAAGATGTATCTTAACCATCCCAATTGGGCCATCGTTCCCGCATGAAAAGGCATTGCAAAAGGCTCGTCATTTAACTTAGGAAGTCACTTACAACATGTCATCAGATATTCCGAGGCAGTCAGCTATGAATATAATTGGCTTGTTAAGTATTAAAGGGGAAAGTTTCCTTTGATGTCGGTTTAGCCTTTAGCCCATACTTTGTACAATCATTACTGGATCTGTTGAATATCTGACGTCATGTTTTTTTTTCTTTTGTAAAACTAGGGTCGACCCTTGACTTCGTCCAAGTTAGAGGTTGTTAAAAATCCCATCCCATTTTCACACCGTAGAGGTTGAATTTCTAAAAATTATTTCTTAGTGAAGCTCTATGATATTTGAGAATATTATGTGCCGTTTTCAATAAAAAAAAAAACGTTTAAAGAGCACCTTATTGTCGGATGTCGTTAATCATCAATTCAATTAGATTCCCAAAACGAGACATTCAAGTACACATCTCACATGTGTACAGCCAGCACCATAAATATTAAGCTTAACGGGTGAGGTGTTCAAAATGACCTTCACCCGCTCATATTCTCATAAAAAAACCGGCCAAGTGCGAGTCGGACTCGCGCACGAAGGGTCCCGTACCATTATCTATAAAACGGCAAAAAATCATGTCTGTTGTATGAGATCCCCCTTAAATATTTATTTTATTCTGTTTTTAGTATTTGTTGTTATAGCGGGAACAGAAACATATCATCTACGAGATCTGCCACTGTCTAACTATCACGATTCATGAGACAGCCTGGTGACAGATAAAGGGCAAAAAAGTAATGTCTGTTGTATGGGAGCCCCCTTAAATATTTATTTTATTCTGTTTTTAGTATTTGTTGTTATAGCGGCAACAGAAACATATCATCTACGAGATCTGCCACTGTCTAACTATCACGATTCATGAGACAGCCTGGTGACAGATAAAGGGCAAAAAAGTAATGTCTGTTGTATGGGAGCCCCCTTAAATATTTATTTTATTCTGTTTTTTAGTATTTGTTGTTATAGCGGCAACAGAAATACATCATCTGTGAAGATTTCAACTGTCTTAACTATCACGGTGACAGGCGGATAGACGGACAGCGGAGTCTTAGTAATAGGGTCCCTTTTTTAGGGTTCCGTAGTCAACTAGGTCCGTCCGTCCGTCCGCGGATAATCTCAGTGACCGTTAGCACTAGAAAGCTGAAATTTGGTACTAATATGTATATCAATCATGCCGACAAAGTTGTAAAAAAAAAGGGGAAAAAATGTTTTATTAGGGTACCTCCCCTATACGTAAAGTGGGGAGTGTTTTTTTTTTTCATTTCAACCCTAACGTGTGATATATTGTTGGATAGGTAATTAAAAATGAATAGGGGTTTAGTAAAATATTTTTTTTGATAATGTAAATATTTTCGGAAATAATCGCTCCAGAAGTAAAAAAAATGAGCCCCCCCCCCCTCTAACTTTTGAACCATAAGTTTTAAAAATATGAAAAAAAATCTCAAAAGTAGAACTTTATAAAAACTTTCTAGGAAAATTATTTTGAACTTGATAGGTTGAATAGTTTTTGAAAAAAAATACAAAATAGTTTCTGAACTAAGTTTGTAATTTAACCGTATAAGCAGGTGTTTATTATACCTGTAATTTCTACAAAATCACAATGAAATGACGTGCTTTCAAAAACTATTAAGAGGGGACACTTACTGTGACGGACGGAAAACTACGGAACCCTACACTGAGCGTGGCCCGACACGCTCTTGGCCGGTTTTTACTCTTTGGGTACGGAACCCTAACAATAAAGTCGTGTCAAGCTCATTTTGAACACCTCACCCGCTTAGCTACTTCTGCTACTGGCTGCACGCAGGAAATCGCTTCCCATTGAAGTGTTTTTAGTGATACTCCATTGATCCGGAAAAAGGTTTCATTTCGGTTGTTACTTTTAGTTGCGTACTCTAGGAAATCAAATCACTCGTATCAAAACGATGTCACTTTCAGTTTACGTAGTTATTTTACTTGATTATTTGTTTAGCAGGAAAATTGGGCTACTGCCAAGGGAGGACTAACCATCTTTTCTATGATGACTGCAATTATCTGTTTGGGTGAAAAGTTTATTAAGAAGACTGTTTTACTGATAGCTATGAGCTTAGTTATTAATGTTAAATAATTATCCTCACCATGAATAGGGCTAAAACACGGCTGATGACCAACCGCGCGAAACTTAGGGTAGTGGTAGATGGGCAGGATATACAGTACGTCGACGAGTATGTTTACTTGGGCCAGCTAGTATCATTCGACAACAGGCAGTTGAAAGAGACCGATCGTCGTATCGCAAACGCGTGGAAGAGCTTCTGGTCCATGAAGGCACTAATGAAGGGCAACCTTCCACTCTCGTTAAAGCGTAAACTTATCGACATGTGTATCCTGCCTATCCTAACCTACGGCGCCCAAACATGGTCACACGCTGAAGCTGAAAAGTCCAGACTCAAGCTCTGCCAGAGAGCAATGGAACACAGTATACTGGGTGTACGCAGAACTGACCGTATCAGAAATACCGAACTGCGTTCCAGAACCGGTATCGTTGATGTGGGCATGAAGGCCGCCAAGCTAAAGTGGGACTGGGCAGGGCATCTCTGCCGGATGCATCCGAAACGCTGGGCTAAACTAGCCACTGAATGGGTTCCACATGATGGACATCGAGGCAGAGGAAGACCAAGACTGAGGTGGCGGCATGATCTGGACACGTATAGTAAAGAATGGCGCGAGTGGGCGAGATGGACAGGAAAACATGGCGGAAAGGAGGGGAGGCCTTTGCCCAGCAGTGGGATACACTACCAGGCTAACAAAAAAAATTATCGACACCGGTGATTATCGCCGCCTATACGCCGTGACGTGTCCATTGCGTTGAATTTTTGTCATTGTTTTTGCTACGTAAACGGATTCGAACGTCCGGAACATCGCTGTTGTACCTACCCTTTACATGTAGAGAAAATAATGACATGCTAATAAATGCTTGAGCTCTTTATGAAGGCGGTTAATTATCAGAGCTGTTTCATTTGTTTTTAATCTGTTTGCAAATCCTCCATGTCCCGACGAAATTATCACGTCAAACAAACTCACCAACTTGTCCCTTTATTTTCATAATGAAAACCCTTCGTTCGCCTCAATTTTATCACAGAGACATCTGTTGATTTTCTTTGTTAAACTCGCCTTTGTTCCAGGATTAAATTAAACAACTTTCAGACTTATTACTGGAGAGATAAGGTCGCATGTCCTAGTTAATGTTATGTAATAATGAAGGTATTGTTTGAACTAGAGGGCGCCCCTATCCTCGCACATGTGCACTACCTACTCGTTAGGGCTTCATAACCACTTGTATCCTCGTGTATGTACAAAGATAATGTTTGCTGCTGGAGGGATTAAAATTAAACTACTTTACCTCTTAATGCGTTGGCATTAGAGTCACGTCTGGTTAGAAAGACGGCATTAACCTTGGTCGGTTCAGGGTTTAGGATGTTAAAATTCAATGGATTATGTAAATATGGGTTCCGCTCCTAATGGAACGATATATTTGTGTAATTGACATTCTGTTCCGTGAAATGAAGCTGAGGGCCTCAACGGGCGAAGAGAAATGTTCCGCATTAAGACTTAAGTTATTGGAAATTATATTATGCACGTCATTATTAACTACTAGAATATATGATGATATATTATAGGTTTATTATTTGGTACTCTTAATTAATGGGTAGGTACATACATACCTACATACTAATGTTGTTTGTTATATTTGATTTCAGAACCTAGTTATTCAATAAGCACGATTGATATTTATAGATCTGTTGATGTTTTTTTCTCCAAGTACTTTAGATTTTGAATACCGACCTAAGAGTTGTTTTAAACTAGTATGATGATTGGATGCTGGAAATGAAAATCCTAATTATATAGTTCTTTCACCGGTAATAGTTCGTATTTATTATTTTTCGTTTATACCCTCAGAGTTCAGTTAGTAGTGAGGCAATTAAGAAGTGTGGTTTTTAAGAGATTATCTCGTTTTTCTACCATGCGTACCTATATATTTTCAATGTATCTCTATCCATACCTATGTATTTTCGTCTACTTAGTACAGTGCAGCCCAAAAGCCGGGCTTGCCTTAGTTGCCTCACCGAAATTACGTATTTTAATCGTCGCGCTAAATAACCCGTATTAATTATTTCGAGTGAGCTGTTTATAAATTTTGCCACACGCAACAAAGTGTCGCCACTGCCGCGCAAACGACTGAGGCAAACGAAACTAAACGTAGCGCATGCTATCCCGCTCGCACTCACCGCCGCCGCCGCCTTGCAAGCGGCATGTAAGCAGGCATTCATTTCGCCTATACAAATCGCCCTATTGGTGTCTGTACAATGAGCAACAATTTTTGCCCGGTGTACCTATAGCAAAATACGGCGATTTAAAACCAGCTTTTTGGTGTGAAGTTGGCCGCATGCCGTAAGATCGCGCGACGCAAGTGAGCGTTAACGGACAACTTCAAGTGTATTATATTACAAAAGTCGAATTTTACATGCAAATTAATTGTTTGAGCACGTAAATGTGAATTGAATGGTATTGTGGTGAGGTGAGGTTACGAGTTAGTAAAAGTGCTTAATTCTTTTGTAAAACTTGTAAAAGTGTTAAAATTACTTATTAATAATGGATGAAGCCGTTCCTTGTGACTGTTTGAGGTACGTCCAAGTGTTGATCATGATCAACAAATGCAAGGTAAAATCTCTGAAGTTTGTTCAAAATCAATGTGTCGTTAAACCTAATACCCGGCTTGTGTTATTTGTAGGCATGTCTCAGATAAACCAGTTGCATAAGCGAAAATTTAGTAGGGCTGCTTACAAAATACACTAGGCTAGATTGTTAGTTGTTTTCATTCTAAATAACTTATATTGCTGTTGTAGCATATTTTTTTCGAAAGATGATGACATTTTGAGTATATAAAGATTGAATAGTTAGTACGAAATCATGTGTTTAGGCTTGCCCTACTCCAAACCTCTGGGCACGCTACTGACTTAGTACCTATACTATAAAAAACTCAGGAAAAAATATCCGTGATAAACACACAAATAAATGCCCTGACCAGGATTCAAACCGGGGACCTCCTGCTTCGTAGGCAGGGTCACTATCACTACCCACTAGGCTAGGAGGCGTTTAAATAATAGAAGTTGGAGCTTATGTGCTGTGGGACTAAGGGCGGGTTGCACCAAACAGTCTGTTAACGTCAACGTCATTGTTAAAAAAATCTTGTATGAAAAGTTTGACAGTTTTCTATAGAATGACAGCTTCTTCGTCGCCATATTTAACGTTGATGAGTTCGTTAATTGTGCGTGGTGCAACCCACCCTAAGTCGAATTGTGTTATATTGACCTATACTATTTATGTGTATGAATGTTTTGACCTGTAAGCCAACAATGCGCACTAACATTAGCAACGTTTCATTACATCATTTCACCAACTCTAATTCCGTATCCCTCAATGGAACGCTAGCTATGCTCAAGTCAAAAGCATTTCTAGCATTTCCTACAAGCCACACGTCAAGTGATGGCTGGAATCGTTGGAAATCAGACTTTATTACGATACAGGAAGGTCCAGGTGGAATACAGTCTTGCTAGGTAGTAACGAATGAAATGCCCAATAAAGCTAGAGCTCTCAACCCTCTTGCTCTAAATATTAAACAGGTGATAAATATTCAGTGTAATGCATAATGAAGTGTCCATGTTAAAATAGTCTTTCGCAAACGACTTTTCTGTTCTAAGCGACCTTTATTCAAATTTTAAATGTCGAACGCGGTATTTTTTTGGAGTCTTAAAAAGCTTTAAAATATTTGTTAATGCATTGATACGTTCATATAAATTGGATGATATATTGTCACGTAAAGAGACTATTATGAGATATCTTCCCTAATGGCTAAATGTACGTCTACGTTCCAAATAGTTATTACTTATTATCATTTTTTAAAAGGCGGTTCATTGTTTTGTTGAGTAATTCTGTAACAGTAATTTCCTTTGTAGATAACATTGCAGAACATAAAATGTTGCGGTATAGCAATACGGTCTGTCCTAGTGATAAGAAAAATCAGACGCAAAACAGTGAACAAGGTCGGTACTTGGTAGTCTCGGTACTTAAATTGTGCACATACCCATTTAATGATTGTTTTAGTTAGTATAACTTAATGTTAAATGGGCTGCTTTGAAATGGGCCTGGGACACGTCTGTCGCCGAGATGACGGAATGTGGAGCCAGCGTGTCCTAGCATGGAGACCTCTTTCTACAAAACCAGATCACAGACCGCCAACCAACCAGATGGGAGGACGATATTAAAAAGATCGCGAGCCCACTCTGGAGGAGCGAAACCATGAATCGGGGTTCTTGGAGGAAAATTGGGGAGGCGTATGCCCAACAGTGGGCGCATACTCGCTGAGGAATAAGAAGAAGAATGTTTAGGTGCTGTAGAAATAGTCAATGCACTTTGTTAAGCCATTACCGTTCTAACAAAAGCAACTGTTAGAAGACGACAAAAAAAAATAGGTAGATAGTTAGTTGGTTTTATTTAAAGATGGTCGACCAGCTTGAAATAAAAATTGATTGAAGAGTCCTTTAGCAACGTTCGGACCATTTAAAAAACAAGTATAATTTTTTTAAAGAGTCAAGCTTTTTAAATATTGTGTCCTAAGCGATAAAGCCTAACTAATTAATCGTAGTAGTGTATATATTTGAATTCAATAGAACCCGCTTAATGCGATCACGTTTTCACTTAACTGTGTAGCATTAACGGCCGGTTAGCAATCGTCACAAAGCTGAAGGTCAATGTCAAATCCCAAACATTTTGTCAGGAATGTGACGGTTAGACGTTACTGAAACACGACGAAGTTGTGCTTTAAAGTTAAAATAAAAATGCCCTTATATCAGTCGCTGCAACTAGAGGACCGGCAGGACAATCAAGGTGCTTTCAAAAGCGTCTTACATACTTAATTCCGACTGCATAACTTGCAATAACAATAATTCGTCCCTCGTGTTGTTCAAACTTTAAAGCATTTTGCCATCTAATATGAAATAGTCTTCAAGTTGGCGTGTCTGTCTTTACTGTCTGTCTTTAATGACATTAACATTTTGTCCAAATGAATCAGAGCTTGTCATAGAAATAGAAACAAAGCATCACGAAAATTACATTTTGCATTAAATTTACAGAACATGCGATTCCAAACTTGGATGAAGGTTGTAATTAAGACCATTCAATTTATAATAGATTCAGTAAATGGATTAGATTATTATATTAGACTAGCTTTTGCCCGCGACGTCGTCTGCGCGTATAAACATGCGCCATATGGAATTAATAAAACGCCTAAGTAAAATCTAAGAGCTAGCTAATATGAATTTAGCGGATATGCTATTTCAAATCAACAGCGAGCAAAAATTCCTTACAAACTCCCAACCCCTTAAGGGATGATTTCTGAGATAAAAATTATCCTATGTCCTTCCCCGGGACTCTAACTTTCTTCATACCAAATTTCATCTAAATCGGTTCAGCGGTTTAAGCACGAAGAGGTAATAGACAGACAGACACACTTTCGTATTTAATATATTAGTATGGATTTAAATGTTAATTTGAGTGTTATTTTTATTTCAACCCGACGCTATTTACCTATGTACCAATTAAGAAGAATAAATAATAAAGGAATAAGAAGAATAAACGAGGAAAGGAAGAAGAAAGGAAAGAATTTAAAATGATTTCGTAAAAGAATTAAGCTATCTGTGATAAACGTAAAAAAAACGCAGCTATTTTATCAATGTCATTAACTACTAAATTATTAATTAGCTAAAAATTCAATAAATTATAAAAGATAACGGTCTTCTGAAAAAAATATCGACAAACTGACATTAAGCATGACGTTTTGTACTAAGGCCCCATTTACACATTGATTAGTGTTAAGTGCCAGTTCATACATTTGCTACTTGTGTTTAGTAACAAATCTATGCACTTGCACTAAACACTAATCAACGTGTAAATAGGCCCTAACGCACCAAATTAACCTGCTAATGTTATTATAAAACCCACTTTCAACTTGGAGCTTCTAAAACTTTACACACGCACTTGTCCCGGCCCTAAAGTCCCCCACATAACGCGCAGAAGTTATCTTGCACTAAAGAGCCCGCATGGCTTATCTGTACGAGCGACATCTGTCGTTGACAACGGGAACTATTGTGAAGACTCGTTGAGCATAATGTCGTATGCGCCGTTACAACTACTCTTGCGTATGCTTCATTACTGCTTAAGGCGCTTACGTATGTGCCGCATTATTAAATTTATATTGAAGTATCGGGTAAGGTAAACGCTGCATAAGTCTTTTTTTAGTAAATGTGCTGGAATTCTAGCTTTTATCACATCGCAGTAAGGCTGTTAATGAAGTATTTAATGCTCTTTAGTTAGTTTCAATGAGCCCGTATGCTTTTTTAGTTCCACGTATAAGAAAGGTGTCCTTGATGCGACTTTTAATTAAATACCATGATGTGGCGGATGTTAATGATACTTTAAAAAAACGGTGTTCTCTGATAATACTGGTTCCCACATAATTATACTATCGCGTTGTAATATAAGTTTCACAAAAATTTAACTTGTTTAAGTATATGAATCGCAATGCGATTAAGACCTAAGTAGCATTGTGTTAGTAATGTGTCTATTCTACGAAAAAGTGAACAGTGTGGCAGGTGTATAGAATACATAATTATGTATAGAAATATGGAGGCTTATGTAGTAATTGGCCGCGACGAACGACCAGCGTTAGCCCAACCAGGCTTAGTCGTGACCATTTTGTGGCTTATAAAGTGTTATGTCATGTTAGATATTTGTCGTTTGTTTACTTTTTTCTTTTAACTTTTATCCTTTTTCTTTTATTTGTTATTACGAGTATACCTGTGTACCATGAAACAGTTGTTCGCCACGAATAAATCATTTCTATTTCTAAATAATTCGTTTCATTAAAACGCAAGGATTTTTCATAGAACAGCCAATTTGAATATAGGGTATGTATTCTAGTCACTATTGTATCAGCTCTAAATAAACAAATCATCATCATCATCAGCCCTTTATCGCCCACTGCTGCGCATAGGCCTCTTTTCGTGTACGCCACTTGTCCCGGTCTTGTGCCTATTTCATCCAGAAGTGACCCGCAACCGTCCGAACGTCGTCTACCCAACGAGCCAACGGACGCCAGGGGCTCCTTTCATCTGAAAGGGGCCACCACTCCGTCAACATTTTAGTCTACCTGCCATCACTCTGCCTGGCAACGTGTCCCGCCAAACTCTATTTAAGTTTGGTAATGACGTATCCCACGTCTTCCACCTTAGTGCGACAGCGGATGTCGACTGAACAATATAACTTTAAATCTGAATAAACAAATATAAGCATTAATGTTCACAACACAAAGTAAACACAGAGAGAAAACTAAAAGCAATTTCCGATTGCTATCACTACCAGTTCAATTTCGTTTTCACAGAAACAACCATTTTGTACATACTTGACACGTAGAGTTCATTCAACATGCAAGTAAAGTAATACGAGTCGAAAAGACTTTAGTGGGAAAGACCAAATGGAAAAAGCCTTTAAATTCAGGAACTATAAGGCTTCCAACCTCGAGATATTTTGTACGGGCATATGTTTGGGGATCTAGGTATTTCCAGCCCTACCGTAATATAAAGCGCAATTTTAATGTTGAGCCATTCAGGGTTCACTTTCTATTTCATATCTATAGTAAGTATTAAGCAAAAGGAAATTGGCTTGAACCGTAAAAATACCCCTCCCAACCCCTACTCATATACTGCTGGTGAGTAAGGTTACCAAAGAGCTCAAAGTGGACCCAGTGTGTTGACGATATGGGACCCTCTTGTTCCTTTAGCCTCAGTGAATCCTCCTTTTTGGAAAGGGTCGGCAACGCGCATGTGACACCTCTGGAGTTGCAAGCGTCCATAGGTTACGGTATCTGCTTACCATACCGGGTATGCTTGTTTGCCATCGTCGTGTTATAAAAAAAAGGTCAAAAATTTAAGTCCGTGAATGGACAGTCAGCCAATTTGATTCCTAGGCCACTGTAGAACCTTGTCGAACGTTCGCTACCAAACTGGCTATTGTGACAAGGTTCTAGAGTGGCCTAGGAATGAAATTGTTTGACTGTACCTAAATTCCTACCGCGAACAACTTCGTTCATCGTTAATAGCCTCTCTATTGCTCGTATTGGTAAGAGCGATAGAGACGCAGATAGTCGAATTTCGCAGACCCTCTGGAGAAAAAACGGAAGAAAATATCTTTAGTCACTTGTAGTTGACATTAATTATTGTATTTATTACAAGACACAGTCATCCTGATAATAAATACAATTTTATTAGATTGCTCTTCGCTCTTTTCCTAACTCATTGTTCGTATGGAGGAAAACATTTATATATCAATTATAACATTAACAAATTCTGCGTATATAACCGATTCAGCCACTGTTTAACCTACATTCAGTTTTCCTGTTGTACATAAACTTAGGTAATTAAAAATGAACTATGTTGTTAGGAGCCTTAAGGTCGTCCTTTGAATAACATGTTTAGTTGCAGATTCGAAGAGTACGATTTTGGATGTTTGTTTAGGTACGGATGTTTACTTGTCGATAAGAGCTTATGAAACATGTAACCAATGCATGACAGATATTTATTAAAAGACTGACTAACATTAATCCTGTGCATTAAATAGGACAGGGCCAATGTTGCCAACGCTACTTTATTTTACATTATTGTCATGAATCTTGTACTTTAGGCATGAGATCAGACGACACCAGTGTCAAAATGTCAATGTTGCCTACGCTACTATATTTTAAATTATTGTCATGAATCTTGTATTTTAGGCATGAGATCAGACGACACCAGTGTCAAAATGCCAATGTTGCCAACGCTACTTTATTTTAAATAATTGTCATGAGTCTCAAGTATTTTAGGCATGATATCAGACGACACCAGTGTCAAAATGCCAATGTTGCCTACGCTACTTTATTTTAAATAATTGTCATGAATCTTGTATTTTAGGCATGAGATCAGACGACACCAGTGTTAAAATGCCAATGTTGCCTACACTACTTTATTTTAAATAATTGTCATGAATCTTGTATTTTAGGCATGAGATCAGGCGACACCAGTGTCAAAATGCCAATGTTGCCTACGCTACTTTATTTTAAATAACTGTCATGAATCTTGTATTTTAGGCATGAGATCAGACGACACCAGTGTCAAAATGCCAATGTTGCCTACGCTACTTTATTTTAAAAATATATCTTGTATTTTAGGCATGGTATCAGACGGCACCAGTGTGAAAATGTCTTGTGAATAGCTAGCCCGTTATGAAAGCAAGAATTTACCCAAGTATATTTTCTACGCATGAAAAAAACAAAAGAGATCGCATGACTAGTCATGATAGAGGCAATGTAAAAGCTCCGGGTCTTAACTGACAAAATTCTATACTCGTAATAAAAAATATAGACTAGTTCAGCGGCGGTGGGTCAAATTGATTCTTAGACATGAGCTTAATTTGGCTTAAATTTTTTTCATGAACCGTAGGAAAACTGCTTAAGTGCCTGAAAATTAGGCAAGCCGACGGGAATCGTGTTCTATGGACGCGCCGCCGCTGGTAAGACTACGTCGTCACCCAAAACATTTTGTAATTTTTGCCATATGTTATGGATTAAACAACATCTTTATATGTACAAAGACATTTTTGAAATATAACCGTAAACATAAGATCCTGTTTACACCCAGAAAAAAAGTGCCTCTGCGCAGAACATTTGTCAGACAGATGCTAGTTTATACGTTCAAAAATAGAATATACCTGCTTTTGCCCATTTTTTTCAAAGAAACTCAATACCTTAACCGTTCTGAACCAAAAGCTGCATGCCTACGACTCAGATACAAATGTGACATTTTCAAGTCAAATGTACATCATTGTCGGTTGTTAATAGTTTATTTCTAGTTGATTTTTATGAAAGTAACGCCTTATTAGCAACCGACAATGATGTGCCTTTGACTTGAAAACGTCACAAATAACTATGTAACTACGTAATATTGTCTTTATACTTTAGTATATATAGCCGCAAATGAAACCTTCCCAAGTCAATGAAAGTAGAAAATACATGACATAACATAAGAACATTGTCTAGATCTCCCTAAGAAATAAATTTATTTTTACTCTTACTTTCCAACCTTTCTTAACCTGCTCAGCATATCAACATGCGTGTTAAATTCGTCGTAAAAGTCTAGGCTAGGGTCGTGGGATTAGGGATGAATTATTAATGGCCATAAAACTGAAGCCCTTTTTTTCCAAGGGCCTGAGACTAAAAATGGAGACCAAATCAAGTCTTATTTAGTCGATTGCACCAGAAAAGATTGGACAAATATTTTTTGCAACCAAAGTGCGAAACGCAAAAACACGAAATAAAAGAGGAGTGGTCTCTCTTCATTGCATTTATGTAGTTCACCATACTTAATTGCCCATGAGCTAGGTTAGAATATCGAATGGCGGCTATTAGCGGTAAGCGCATATACTGACAATGATCTCGCTACTTTGGTGACAAACAACGACGTGTCAAATTATGATATACGTATGCAAAATAAATCACAGAACAATTAAGTTACAAGCTTAATGAAAAACTAAAATTATATCTCTAGAACAAAACATTCAGGGCGAAATGACAACATTAAAACACAACGTAACGAATTCATCGCGGCTGCGAGGTAAACACAGAGTGGAATTTTTTCATCAAAATTTGACTTAGGTGCCTGCAATCTTGGGGGCCCAAATATTTGTCCCGGGTTAATTATAATGCCGGGAATATGGACGTGATCTTGGTATAATGGGCTCGGAAACAGGATTTTTCCAGGCGTTAGGGCGACAATTTATGGTTTTAGAATTTTAGACATTGTGATGATTGGTGATGTGATGTTAGTAAGGTAGGGTAGCTTACGTTGAGTGACTGTAATTTTGGCTGAATATTTGTCCCGGATTAATTATAATGCCGGGAATATGAACGTGAACCTGGGCTTCGTGTAAGGGGCTCGGGAAATATAATTTTCCAGGCGTTATGCGTTAGTGTGCGAATTTATGATTTTAGAATTCTAATGCTTGATAATGTAAGGTAGCTCAGATTAGGTGCCTGTAAGTTGACCTAGTAAGTAAATTATATTGCCGGTAATATGGACAAGATCCCTAGAGGTGATAATAGTTGGCGCGGAAAAATAAAGTTAAGTGTCTTGGTTCTCCGCTTCGTTATTTGGTTTTCTTGATTCGATAGCTATATTTATCCAGCTGTCTAATAACGAAATAAACAAAGCACCAAATCTTTGCACCAAAATAACTACTGGCGTTATTCACAAACGTTCGACAAATCTATAATACATTATTTTGACACCTGTTTGTTAAAGAGACAAAAATATTATGAACGAGGATCTTCTTTAAATCTTAAAAATTTTCCAACGTAAAAAATACTTGTGTAGGTTCATACATATCTCTGAATAGCATTTGAATTCGCTCCACAAATGTAAGCATAGCTACAGCTCACATACTCAGTACTCACATATAACCGGTAAGGTAAACAGCGCCTGGAGTAAACGTTCCGATGGACTCACTCACTCGAACTTACCTGGAAGCAAATGTACATGTTACATATGGAGGAACGTGGAAACGGCTAAACGTTGAGTAGGTAGATAATATTAGGTCGAAGGTTGATTTTATTATTGACTTTGTAGGTGCTCCTAAAGTTTTATATGTAGTACATAGCGCATCGTGGGGGATATAAGATATTTATGACAATCCATCTATATGACTACAATAAAACTTTGATTAAACAAAGTCTAAAATCACTCGCTAGATAACCTGCTTGTAATTTTTTTTGCGATTTTTGTAGTTGGTCCCATAGTAAAAGTTGTTCACTATGGTATGGCCTACCTATAATCGCTTAATATGAACACTGATTAATATTTCATACTATATACAGCCCAACCAACACAAAAATGAGAGATATTATCATTGATTTAGATACATGAGTGCTATGCAATATAAGTAAGTAGGCTAAACAGCCTGACCGTGCATTGCAGAGATGTGAATTATTACTATTATTTTATATACATTATTATTAGCTATTTCTTTAATAAATGACTTCCTGTCTCTCGGCTAAACAGCCTAAACATATCATCATTAAACAATGATGATATATGAATACATACATTTAAATATAATCCTGAAAAATTCGATACAGCAAAAAAAAACATTTTCCTAACCTTTCAGGTGATAGCCACGGCCCGTCTCACTTTTGACCGCTATTTTTGCGGAACTCGTTTTTAGTTCAGTTGAATTGCTTTTGCTGTTGTTAGTTTTTCATTAGGCCGGCCGCTCGCCTTTATTGGTTAGGTTGAATAATTATCTTGTTACCATGCGAATTGCGAAGTTAGGCTTTTCAAATGTATTCTTACATACAGTAGTACCAACAACGCGCTACGTTGTTTACAGAACCTTTTTTTAAAATATTTCCTAAAAATGTTTGTACAGGTGTAATGAGGTCACCGATATATCATACAGAACGGGATACACAATCAGCCCAAAAAATGGCCCCACAATAGTGCTGTAAGAACGACTCGTACAGCAGTTTCTCGGTAATTTTTATTAGATTTTAGTCGGTGATAAGACTGGCCGGTTACAAATTGTCAAAAGCCATATTTTCGGTAAATACCGTACTCCGTACCTCTACTAATATTCAAACTCAATGCTTGAGGTGAATATTTAATTATTGAGATTATTTGCCTTATATTAGATACTGAGATTTTCTATGATGTTTCTGCTACATGTTGTTTTCTACCAAATTTGGTTTCTACAATTCGTGCCATGATAAGTTACCTACCTATTTATTAAGAACGGGTGATTACAAAAGGTGCACAGCCAACGAAAGATCGATCTTGGGGTAAGTAGGTATTTCAAATTATGTACATAGTACAGTCAAGTGTAAAAATATGGGTGTACTCATCTTACTCAAAAATATGTCCCATAGTATCTTATTCCGTTGTAATAAGTGCGTAGTACCATATTTATGAGACGATTTTTTCGATACGTATTTTTGCACTTGACTGTACGTACGATTTTGTTGAAATCGTAGCAAGAAATCTTAACGGGCCGAATTAACTTCGATCGTTTCCAATAACTTGAAATATTCGCTATCCCAGTAGATGTAGATATGCTACATCTACATATATATTCAGCATATTGATTTAAATCTATCAGTATGTCAACGACCTCAGCTGTAGCCAGATCCAGATAAGAATGATAACACGATAATACTATTATCGTACCGCTAATCGATACCTTTGTACTGATAAATTCAACAACGACACCAATGTGATGAGGGTACATTCACTAATCTGCTTTAGACGTGTAGGAGTTAGGTAAAAAATGTACAAACTTCTAGGTAGGTGCTATCATCTGCCACTTAACATGCAGTTAGTAAGAAATTATTACTTAAAGAGTACATAAGAAAAACTACGATTTGGAATGATTTCAATGAAGCCCTCAGGCGTGTTGTGTATTATTAATTACTTAGCATTTCAAAGGAGAGAGTATAATATGGACATTATAAAAAAGCGCGGAGACTAAAATTTTTGGAGGCTCCAAGTCTGAAGCGAATGAGAGCAAACCAAAGTTACCAACGCATAATGTAGGGGGACCGTACTTTGCCATCTAATAGTTCTAGATGGCGCTGTAGTCTCTGCCCTACATTATACCATATACGGTAACTTTGGTTTGTTCTCGTTCAGGTGGCGCTTCAGACTTGAAGCATCCAAAAGTTCTTAGACTGTGACGCTCTATTCCATATATTTTCACTTCTCATGCTCAAAAAGTGTGTCATATTATGCTTACCAAGGCGGACTAAAGTAGTACATTTAGCCTCTAGGGCTAATATGTAAACATATTTATGATTTACATAACATTTTAAATTGACCAATCAGAACACTTCACCATATAAAAAAAACACATATCGAAGTTAATCGGAACGCTAGATATTTTTTTGGTGCGTATACTGTGTAAATAATTTAAGTCCTTAAAAAAAACCATGTATTTAATTTAATATCAACCAATCAGAATACAGCAATGTTAAAATCGACCAATCAGGAAACGTAATTTATTTCTCAAAACATGAGGTGTTTTTTAGTTCCTACTTCACAATCATTAAAAAATATATTAATTTTTTGGAAGCGCTTTAAAGCGTGTTTAAACTGTTTAAAGAGCTAATTTTACCGTCGTCTGTGGCATTTATTCGCGGTATTTACATTTTGTATCAAAGAAGTTAAAAAAATTCAACGACCGTCAAATTAAACCTTAATTTCACCTTAGTTTGATTTATTGTGCGTAAATAATAAGTATTTTTATTTTATTTTCTCGCAATCGAAGTGAAAAATAGTATGCATTGCTCTGGTCTAAAAGCCATATTACCACTCGAACAATTTTCTCTCACTTCGTTCGGGAAAATAACCACCTCGTGGTAATATGGCCTACTTTAGACCCTTGTCAAACAATCTACCCTCTCTCTCGTCAAAGTCAAAATGCATAACACACTTTAAACTAAATCATAAGTAAGCTTATTACTCTATGACTAGATTTACTAGATAGATTCCCAAAACTAAGCCATTTAGGGTCAGCCAAGCCAAAGGTCAGTTTTTACGCTAAACGAGTTCTGAGCAAAGTTAAACCAGTATTTCCCGGTACATTTAATGCCAGTTTAGAGCCTAATAAGCCAGTATTCATAGTGCATGTTTATGCAGTAATATACCACACGCAGTCCCACGTGGCAGGCGGCTCCAGAAATACCGCGTAAACACCGCAATATGTTCACAACTAATGAACCGAACACTTGGACGGGTATAAATAGATGGATAAATAATAGTGCTGCGCTAGACGCGCTTGTCGATAATAGATTCAAGAATGATTCACAGTTCAGAGTTACAGTCGAGTTCATAAATATATGAGCAAATCCGAGGCTTCAAAAATAAATGAGCATAGAGAGGTACATATGCATCTGAACAGATTTACCTGTCAAAAATATGTGTACATAGCACCTGTCATATAATCTGAGCAAGTCGCACAATAATATGTGAACAACTAAAATTTTATAAATATCTGTACTAGTATTTTTCAAAATTATTTGACCGAGTGAAAATACACAAATACCTACGCAAAACTTTTTTCAAATATTTATAAGCATATATTGGTGCATAAATATGTGTACAGTTGAGTTCGTTAATATCAACACGTCCAATCGAACAAAAATATGTGTACAATATGACAATCTCCGAAAAGAGTGTGCACTTGTCATCGTGACATGTATTTTTGTCTCTTTCACGGATTAGACAGATATTCCCAACCAAACATAATATCAACAAAAACCTTGTCAAAATACGCAGGTAAGGAATAAGTAGCTTAATTTCGGCTTATGACCTCAGATACTCAGTGGCGTGATTAATAGTAGCTAGAGTAGGAAGTGCGAGGTCTTGGGTTCAAATCTGCTGCAATTACAGGGCATTTTTTTTGCTTATTCTATAAAACAAAAACCGGCCAAGAGCGTGTCGGGCCACGCTCAGTGTAGGGTTCCGTAGTTTTCCGTCCGTCACAGTAAGTGTCCCCACTTAAGAGTTAATAACACCGCCATGTAGCATATGATACGAGAGTTCCACGTACAGCGACATCTATCGGCAAATTAAGTAAACTATTGCGCGCGAGCTTAAAGTATGGAAGATGATTTTTATTGAATAATTCTTTATTGCGTGAACCGATTTTCACCGTTTTAACTTTATTTGAAAGCACGTCATTTCATTGTAATTTTGTAGAAATTACAGGTACAATAAACACCTGCTTATACGGTTAAATTACAAACTTAGTTCAGAAATTATTTTGTAATTTTTTTTCAAAAACTATTCAACCTATCAAGTTCAAAATAATTTTCCTAGAAAGTTTTTATAAAGTTCTACTTTTGAGATTTTTTTCATATTTTTAAAACTTATGGTTCAAAAGTTAGAGGGGGGGGGGGACGCATATTTTTTTACTTCTGGAGCGATTATTTCCGAAAATATTTACATTATCGAAAAATGATTTTAGTAAACCCCTATTCATTTTTAAATACCTATCTAACAATATATCACACGTTAGGGTTGAAATGAAAAAAAAATCACTCCCCACTTTACGTATAGGGGAGGTACCCTAATAAAAAAAAAATTTCCACTTTTTATTTTACCACTTTGTCGGCGTGATTGATATACATATTAGTACCAAATTTCAGCTTTCTAGTGCTAACGGTCACTGAGATTACCCGCGGACGGACGGACGGACGGACGGGCAGACATGGCGAAACTATAAGGGTTCCTAGTTGACTACGGAACCCTAAAAAAGACAGAAGTAAAATCGCTAAGAGATCTAATTTACTAACACCTATATATATGTCCCGTCGGGCTACTGCTTAAGTGAACCGAACCCGACCAACTTTCTTTTTATTTTAAACTTAGCGGTATGTACCCCGATGCAACATTATATTTAGGTGTTACCAAATTTGACTTGACGATTTTATTTATTGCTTTTAAACGTTTACTTTTTTGCGTTGGGTTTGTTTTTAATTTTTAATATAGGTTTTATTGTAAATTTTTTAAACTTAGTAAGGACCATAACTTTTAAACTTTCTCGTATAGATTAGGAACGGTACAACCGATTTAGTGAACGTGATTCTTGATTTATGAACTTGTGTATGAAATATTATTTTATATTTACCATCCCTTTTCGGTGAAGGAAAACATCGTGAGGAAACCGGACCTAGTCATAATAAGGCTTAGTTCCCCTCTGGGTTGGAAGGTTAGAGGGTGGTCACTTCCAGAAAAACTATTTGAGGACCTTGGGTGCTCCCATATATCTGATGGCGACTGTACACGACCTTAAACCCATATACCTAGTATACTTTATTACCAACACAAAGTCGAGGCTACATATTTCTGATATATGTATTATTTACATATTTTCAGACGTGACACGACACCTTGAGTTTTTAAGCGTTGAATGGTATAAGAATGCATTTAAATAAGTTAAATAAAACGATAAGTATTTTTGAAATTTTTAATATAAATGTGTACATCTTCTAACTAAACTATATCTTTGAATATCTTCTAACTAAACTATATCTTCTATATCAAATAAAACTTACTAAGTATATTAGTTTTATTATTAACTTAATACTTAGTATAACCACCCTCAGCGTCCCGAACTGCCTGCAGTCTGTCTTTCATCGAACGTATCATATTTTGACAAGCTTCGGTCGCCCTGTACGTGTCCCAAATTTCTCTGACGTGTGCTCGTAGGCCGTTTAGAGTTCGAGCCTTCGTAGCATCCCAGTCTTGCACCATCAAACCCCATACATTCTCGATGGGGTTCAAATCTGGGCTTTTCGGTGGCATCTTAATTAATTTCAACTCTCCCAGGGCTTCTTTTTCACCAATCCACGCCTGAACAAGCATATAATTGTGGATGCTGCAATTGTCTTGCATAAATTCGACTTTGTGGTTGTCGGGATACACAATTTTCGCAGTGGGCAAGAACGAATCTCTTAGTAATTCAAGATAACCTTGAGCATTAAGACGGCCACTTATTTCGCATAATTCTATTGGCCCACTCGAATTCATCCAGCCCCAGAACCCTAGCGAAATTCGTCGGCTACGGCGGTCTGGACGTACGTTTTCTTCGTCATATCTTGTTTTAGGAGTCCGCCAGAGAGATAGTCGCCCATCCGCAGAAGACACGAATACCTTTTCGTCCATGAAGGCCACCCCTTCAACATTGTAATTCAGATAGCGATTGGCAAACAGCAATCGCAACGTTTTGTGCCTATCTGTTAGTAGAGGTTTCCTCGCAGGTACGCAGTTCTTTAAACCAGCCTCATGCAGTCTGCGACGAACAGTTAAGTTCGAAACCTGTAGGGCAGTCGCTAGAACTGTTGTATTAATGAAGCGTTGTCGTCTTACGCTGTCCACCAACTCCCTATCCTGGGCATGAGTGGTTTTTCGCGGCCGCCCTTTAGACGCATGAGTTTTAACGTCACCTTCTTGAACCCACCGGCTTATCCACAGGTAAACCGTGTTCCTCTGCAACAAAAAGTATATATGGTATGTAATACTAGACATCGAAAATTCGAAATACATGTGCTAAAAGTCAAAAGAAAGAATAATTGCAGGCGGTTGGAGACGCTGAAGGTGGGGAAATACCGGGTGTTAATTTCATATAATAAATACCGGGTTTTATTTAATTTATTTATTTATTTATTTTATTCTGAGAACCGACAGCTAACAATTCAGACTAATAATATAAGCTAATTATTGGACACAAGTAACAGAAAGCCAATTATAATTATTATTATTGTATAAAATACCTATAGTTTAAAAAAACAAGCTACGTTGGAAGCTTCCAAAAACATTTGTTAGACTTACCATAACGCCCAATTTTTCAGCAATATCTGTTACGTTACTACCGTCCTCATACATCGTAATTATTTTGTGTTTGGTGTGATCGGAAATTCTGTACATCTTGATACGGGAATGTACTATAATTTAATATTCAATGCAATGCACAGGAATCACAATCGACAATTGAAGATTGACTTCAATAACTGCTTATCATTTAAACATTTGTAAGTGGCCAGTCATTTGAGTCATCATAGTTGATAACAACCTCTTTCAAGTCGCTTATAAATCGAAAACAGCAAAAATGGGTAAGAAGCCGCAAGCAAAAGCATGACTCTTCTATGACGTCGTACTTAAGGTGAAAGAGACAAATATATGATTTGACAGTACGGTACTCTTTTCGATGATTGTCACACTGTTAAGCCAGTTAAATCTTATATTTGCTTAGAAATTTATGAACTTCTACGTGTTCACATACAATTGTAAAACGTTAGTACACATATTTATGCACCAATATATGCTTATAAATATTTGAAAAAAGTTTTGCGTAGGTATTTGTGTATTTTCACTCGGTCAAATAATTTAGAAAAATACTAGTACAGATATTTATAAATTTTTAGTTGTTCACATATTATTGTGCGACTTGCTCAGATTAATATGACAGGTGCTATGTACACATATTTTTGACAGGTAAATCTGTTCAGATGCATATGTACCTCTCTATGCTCATTTATTTTTGAAGCCTCGGATTTGCTCATATATTTATGAACTCGACTGTACAAGCAAATAAGACCTATAAAAAGTGTTTTGAAGAATTAATTCCCAGCAGGCTGGAAATCGCTTTAACACCTTCATGTGATCCTAAATACATGTAATCCGAGTTTGCCCAATCCCAAGAGCTGTGCATAACTTTTTAGCGAAATTTTTGCTCTTCGTCAAGTTTTTGCTTGTAGCTCGAAAACAGTACGTGCGACGGAAAATGTTATATACAGGGTGGAAAGATAAGTCGGGCCCTGGAGGGAAACTACCTTAAAACCTAGAGATAGCTCAATTCGCTCAAAGGAAACATTCTTTTATTTTTTCTAAAAACGAAAACTGCATTCACAGTTTTTTTATTAATTTTCACTTTTTTCATACTAATTGTATGAAAAATATTATTATTATTATTTATGGGTTCTCTTGTGCCCTAAACTTGGTTGGTATTTAGAAGTTTTTATCCTCGTTGGAAACAGGATCGATTGGCATCAATTGTCATAAAAATTATTTATGGCAAAAATTACAAAATACATACTTTTTTGAAAACTGTACTCTTTTCCGAAAATTTGTAAATGCAGTTATGTCCCTTTAAATAAATTAAAGAATGTTTCCTTTCAGTGAATTGAGCTATCTCAACGTTTTAAGGTAGTTTTCCTCCAGGGCCCGACTTATCTTTCCACCCTGTATATCAATATTAAAGAGGGTTAAATTATGCGTCGAATGAGTAACTTAACTTCTAATTCGGTTCAGCGGTACAGCCGAAATCAAAAGTTATAAACCGGGAAAATGTCTCATTTAATTGAAAAACTCGTATTTTGACTTCCATACCACATATCTTTGAAACAGATGACTCCTGTTGAAAAACCTATAGAATAAAAGTTGTAGAGAATACAATTTCACGTTATATCGATATCTCAATTTTCAAGTAGAGCAGGCCTACGATTTTAATTTGTTGGAAAATACGGGAGTCTTTCTCGTGCTTACATGTTTTTCAGAAAATGATGTTAGTCATATCGAACTAATATAATTATGGTTATTATAAATTTGCAAAATGTTATAAAATTATCAAATTTACCATACATTTTCAAAATTCTCACAGCGTCATGTTCGTTATCTACTTCGTAGTTGTGCTTTTTTGCCCTTTATATGCCCGATTTAGAAACCAGGCATTATTGTGGGTCTTTCAATTCTCATCAGCAACTTGATTACATGTTGACATCAAGTCTGCAAGCAAATATACACGTACGGTTACTGCCAACTAAACAGGCCGCGGCAAGAGGTCGATTAAACATATTTTATGTTAAAAACTATAGTTGTTATTCCGTCAGCACGTAAAATAACGTAACTATCATGACAGTTATAGGACTTTAATATTGTCACACAACATTTATAAACTATCCAGTTAAAAAAGGAAACAAGTCGATAACATACGACACAAAGTAAGCCAGACTGACATAAACTAGTCTCAGACTAATCGATGATGACGTGGCACATCCCTACATACCAGCACATCTGTGTGCGTTTGGTACCGTTTTCTTTTTTTTCGGCGTAGGGCTGTGCTATAAAAAGATGAACTTGGTTTACTGCATGTGTGTTTACATTCGGTTTTTGTGTTCGGTTTTTGAATCTTTTGAAGTCTATGGATGGATTTATAACATAACAGAATGGGAGATCTGTTATTATTTCTACCAAATCGTAGCGAAAATTTTTGTTTTAAGTTGGTGTTAAGTATCACTGATTTCGACAGTCATGTAAGTTTTACTCGGCACCGTGTTTTGTTCAGATAACATCTGATTGTAATGAGCCACATAAAGAGGACCTTTCTTTTCCTCGTCGAAGAAAAAAAACTAGCTCAAAAATGAGAGGATTGGTAATTATCTAACCGACAAGAGCAAAGCTATTAAGTAAATGATGATGAATCCAAGTTGTAAAAAAAAACTTTGTAAAAGGCTTATACGCTTTTATCTCTTGCTTTCATAATGAAAATACTTATACTGGACGGAATTTCAATAGATTTCATACACATTATTATAGTTGAAGTGAGGCTACCGCCATCTCTCGTCCATAATTCGTACCAGATAAAGTTGCTCGAACTTTCTCAAGCTGCGTAGCCAGTGATACGATTGCGTAAAACTTCCCTTAGGTCTTTGTTAGCTAATCCAAACTCGTCTAGGCCAAGCTGTTACCGAATGCCATACACACTTATAGATGTAGATGTAGTGTAGGGCCTGGCCGGACTTATAAGATAAGTAACATTCAACACCAAAAGTATGTATACAATTTTGAACCTTATTACAATGAACTAAGGTACTATATTGACGTGCTGAGGCAGGTATCCTCGAAAGACCCAGGGGTAATTTTAGCGTCTGTGACTACTGAACTTATTTCTACAAGAGTACAAAATTCTAATTTTAATTTGGACTTGTACAAGTACGCGGAGACGTAGGAAGGTATACTCTCAAAAGTTTCGTACTTAACATAAGCATTTTAACACTACCCAAGTTTTTTTTAATACCCACGCAACAACTTATAACAGTTTAGTATCTAGTATAGTACGCTTGCTACACATGTGTGTTATCGACCCTAACAATTTGAAGTACCCCATGTTACCTTTCATTCTAATTCCCAATAACAGACTGGTTTATACTGGCTGCTAATTGCTAGAATAAGGCTAATAAACACTAGAACTTGGTATTAAACTCCACCTAAGTTCATACTTTTTAATGATCAATAAATTGTACTGGACTTGTCTGTGGTTTACAAAATTACAATCTAAAAAAAACATTGAGATAACTTGGAACATCTAGCACGCTCACAACAATCCGTGAGACTTACATCACAAAAGAAGCCAATGAAATATCAATCCTTTGAACTCACATGTCGAATACATTGCACCGTATAGAAATTAAGCAAAACTTCTTTCATTTTTTAATTTCATATAGTCTGTATGACTTTACTCTTTAAAACTAAGCAAAACTAAGCATGCTTTTTTTAAATTTTATATTCATTTTTAAACTTAAATATGTACTTCAACTATCCCATGAATCAAGCAAACGCCTCCGCAGAGCTTAAAAAACAGGCCACGGACC
Source organism: Pammene aurita (assembly GCA_947086415.1). Classification (NCBI taxonomy): domain Eukaryota; kingdom Metazoa; phylum Arthropoda; class Insecta; order Lepidoptera; family Tortricidae; genus Pammene; species Pammene aurita. The sequence continues at coordinate 14,494,531 of OX352295.1, forward strand.
TTTATTGTGGTGGTCAGTGCCTCCTGCCCACAAAAATAAGACAAAACAGCATCTCAGAACCAGTCTGACCGCTTTTGACCACTTTTCCTATCCCGTCGCACTACCACCAGAAGCTTGACAAGGGCGCGAAGGATTTTCAACCTTATTCACAAGTGCTAAGGTAAACGTGGAGGTAAAGGTAAGTTGGTGTTTTTTTCGACCCTGGTATGATATAAAAATCGTTTCGTTTTCTTTCGGAATTTCGTCTGGCAAGGTAGGGCGCTGCTAAATAGTTGTAGATATGCAGTGTAGAGCTAGAGCTTGCAAATTAAGTATGTCATAAGTGGTCATTTGGCTAAATAACCTATAGTTTATTCCAGTTAAGTCTTAAGTTTTGTTCAGATTACTTAGATCTATCTACGGTTAGGTAAAACCAGGTCCTAGGAAATAGTTGGCGTGAGATATACTACAGATATCCTATTAAAAATATTTATAACGGGTCACTCACGTAATTTAAGTCGATTTATGCTCGACATAATATATTTTTAATATGTTAGAGTCTCACGAAAGTTTTACAGATACCCTACAAAAATTTATAAGTATTCCGGATATTAAAACAATACCTCGACTACAAAACTGAAACAGAAATTTTAATTTATTAGCAGAACTTACTCCATACTTCTGCTTATAAATTAAAGCTTCAGCATCTTATAATGTTTAATGTGTTTTGCGCCTTTAGCTATTTAACAATGCCGCTGCCGTCCCTAAATTTCGTAGACGTTTAAGTATATGTTATTTTATAGTATGTAGTAGAAAGTGAGTCATAAAAACGTCACACATCTAAATCAATTGAACTCTGTTCCAACTTTATAGTAAACAGCTCAGGATGTATACACGTTAAAATATTTAACCTTATTAACTCATAAATAATACAAAACTAACACATAAAATACCACGAGACGTTCACCTACCAGACATACCAAGCAACAAAACGACCACAAAACATATGGTTGAAAAAAGATAGTAACAAACTTGAGCCAGAATTACAAGAATGCTCACAGAGTCACAACCCTGCTTTTATACAGCTCTTATAGCGCTGGTAGTTAAGAATCCTTAGCCATTTTAAAAAGGCCCCTCAGATCCTGTAGTTTCACCTGAAGATGTATAAACAAGAGGGGAGAGGTGGATCTTAATAAGACGGTGTTACAGTCACCGTGATGGCTCCGTGGTCACTGACCAGCGCTGAGAATAGCAAGTACCTGCCCTCGTCTCCAGTGTTGTGAGGTTGTGACGTCACTATGTGATCAAGTACCTGTTTAGTGGGCTGTTTAAGTAAACTTTTATGACAGGATTATGGCGACGGAATATGAGTAAATCTCGAAACTGTCCACGCTACGATAAGCTATGAAATAAGTTGTAAAATGTTTAATGTGCGCCAGCTAACATGCTTGGAAGTATTATAATTTATAATAGATTTTATCATGGGACGAGTATATGGCTTTTTAGCGAGACATAAGATGTTTAATTAGTGTTTTCAGATTCAATTGCAATAATATTTTACAATACAGTTTTTTTTTATACTACGACGGTGGCAAACAAGCATACGGCCTGCCTGATGGTAAGCAGATACCGTAACCTATGGACGCCTGTAACTCGACAGGAGTCACATGCGCGTTGCCGACCCTTTACAAAAAGGAGGACTCACTGTGTTGACGGCTAAAGGAACAAGAAGGTCCCTCATCGTCAACACACTGGGTCCTCTTTGAGCTCTTTGGCAACCTTACTCACCAGCAGGAACACAACACTATGAGTAGGGCCTAGTGCTATTTGGCTGTGGTTTTCTGTAAGGTGGAGGTACTTCCCCAGTCGGGCTCTGCTCCAGATTTGAGCGAGATGACATTCACTGAACGTGCCCTACCACACTAAGCGAGATGCCATTCGCAGTGCCCATACCTCTCTTTTTGGCATAGTTTAAGGACATACCCAAGTCCGGACGTAGTTTAAGGACATACCCCGGGTCCAAAGTACACATAAAGTACACATAATATATCTTTATTAAACACCTGAAAAATAACAGCACTACATAAAATAAAGCATATTAAAATAAAGGTAAAAAACAGGCACTCAGAAGTATTTTAATAGGTAAGTAATACTATATTTAATATTATGCTCATTATGGGAAGGTTCATAATTAAATGTATTTATTTTAATCTTAATAAGTCGAATTTTCTGAATATTATTTACTTATTTATATTTCTCGTAGTATATTAAAATTTTACATACATTCATCCAATTTTACATCGCCTCATATTTAAATCCATACTTAGGTATTTAAATCCCCGAAAACAGAAACGTCTTATTTCTTCGAAGACGTATTACTTAACGATGAACGTTACAAATAAAACCCTGTCACTTGTGACCTTCTAAGCAGGGCACAGCTGTATGAGTGAGAAATTTAACTCTTTAATAAAGCTGCTACCTGACGTCAACGGATTTATAACCCTCGGAATTAACCCTAGATGTCGCTCCGAGATTTATATGGAGGAAATGAGGTATTTTTAAGTGCAGTTACATTGTTGCAGGCTGTTGAGAGCTTACAAAAGGTTACTCAGAAGCTTTTTAGGAAGTCAAAAGACAATCAGTAAAGAGATTCTTAAGTTAGATACATAGGGCTGTATTCCAGAGGCGCGTCTATAGGAGTCAATTCTTACCAGTTCACCTAAATTTTAAGCCAGTTTTAAAACCAAATTAGCTTCGCCTTCCCTTCGAATATCTTCGACGCGCCGGATGCTGCTGCTGTATTCGCGCAATGGTGCTGTATTCCAGGCACTGATAAATTTACACACTGATCAAAACTTAATAATTTCGCTCGTGAGCTTTTACTGAAACGAGTCGAATAGCGCCCGCGAACTTAACATTCCATCCTTGCTATATTTTTGGTTAAAAGTTCATTGCCTTCGTAACTTTTACTGCCTGGGACAGAAACTGGGACATTTCATAATATATGTAGGGCGTTCGTTTGACGAGCTACGAATGGTACGATACATTTTGCGACACCCAGTATTATACGTATTTTTAATTTACGTTAAGCAAAATTCACACTTATTTATACACCGCAATAGAGCAATCTTATAGTGAAAATTTACAACAGGTCGGACAAAATTAATCCTTATAACCATGCCCTAAAGGCTAACTTTGTGTGTGTACTAACAGCAAAGTGTGTATATAAACAGAATCGGGAGCAGCTCGCGAAATTATTTTGAATGTAATGTAATTCAATTATTCAACGGGTATCTTGAAAGGCATTGCTTGATAGGTTTCGTTAGAATTCAAGGGAAGTTTTTAGGCCCTGTTACCCTGTTTATATTTTCGGTTTAATTACTTCGAAGCAACCCTTTCAGGGCGTGTGATAAATATTTATGAACAAATTTGTTTTGAAGTTTTTATTTCGCGAGATAAAAATTGTAGATTATAAAATTGTTAAACTTAGTAAGTGAGTGGATACAGTGTTTATTAATAAACTGAAATTTAAAACAAGAAATAATAAACAAAGCTTTTATTAATTCTCGAACAAATTACCTATTGTGTACGCTACTGTAATCAGTTTGAGAGATACTATACTAGAGACAGATATACTGTCACAAGTTAAACTAAACGCAACAAACATGGAAGCAACGTCGTTCAACGTTGAATATAATTAACTTCATTATTTAGAATCCAAGGATCATTAGAAAGAAAGAATAGGTCATTAGGACAGCTTCGGAACAGCACTTAACAGCAACTATATATACGATAAAAATAATAAATGAGACCGTAAGTCCCCGGGTGGGCCTTTTGTCGAATCACCATAAAACAATTAGGTATTCTTGTACTGTAATTTGGGCTCACACCGACAGACGAATTTGAATTTCAAAAACCCAAAGTTGGAGCTGACGTTTTGAATTTTAACTTAATTTACATACACAAATGAGTCATCTGCGGGATCGTTATGCCTGACTGTACTATACTCGGTTTGTGTAAGAACAATTCTGATGAACATTACTTTATGCAGAAATAACCGTATTTCATTCGGTCGCTGGAATTAGCTCGCAATGGAATTTAACTCGACCACTTTTCTAGTTGCATAAAAGAGAGATGTGATTTGATTTCTTTATGACTTTGACAAATTTTAAATGGACCATTTAAAATTTGTCAAAGTCAGCATTAATCTATAGCTCGGAATTAGGGCTCGGCTAAGGCTTAAGGACGTGCATGGCTTTTGTCTTAATTCCTGCCGGTGAGTAAGGTTGCCAGAGCTCAAAGAGGATGTGTTGACGACGGGGGACGACCCTCTTATCCTCTTTATTTTAAAGGGTCGGCAACGTACATGTAACACCTATGGAGTTGCAGGTGCCCATAAGCTACGGCCGCTGTTAGCATCAGGCGGGCCTTATGCTTGTTTGCCATTGTCGTGGTATAAAGAAGTACACCGAGCATCTTATTGGCTCACACTTATTGTAAATACTAGAAAACCTCCAAATGAAGCAAGATTTGTACGTCCCTCGGAGTTAGTTAGGTTTGTACACAAAACATTATATACAACAAAATATAATACGAGTACAAAGTGGATTACCAAGCGTATTTAAACGGAGACGACGAGCAAACTTGATAGATTTAGTAGGATTATTAAACTGTATACAAGCTACAATGAGATAATTTTATCACTTTAAATATAGAAAGGGCCAATGTCACTCTCGACTTGAAAGATCCAATCTTTACTTTTCCTTAAAGATCCAATCTTTACTTTTCCTTAAAGATCCAATAAAAGATTTCCACCCTTTGGGCAAAGCGACATATTATATAAATATGTACAACAAAGAACTTGTGTAAGCAATATGCCAAAAAAGGGTCGTATTGAATTAACGATGTTGTGGTAACATAAGAAGCCTTATAAAGCAGATATAACACTTGACCATTTAAAAGTTTAGTCCACAGAGTTAAATCGGCAGAGGGAAATCGTGTCGCTAAGCTAAACCTAGGGGTTTTATAAACGTGCCAATTTAGGACGCACACATATTGGGTTGGAATCATTCACCGCTCAACCGAGTTGCATTGTCTATGTCGCACGTCGCACGAAAAGGCAAAAAAAATCTACGTGTCATAAAATTACATTGATAGACGGAGAGCTAACCACGTCAGATATGACACAATAATGAGAGCAACGAAATACCTCTAGTCGGTTTGCTATACTATGCTTATTTCTAGATCTGGACATCTGGCAATGGCAGTTGATAAGTGGTGGAGGTCAAAGAATGCAGACCACTTCAAGAAAACCAATCCTAGATTTCTGTGTTTGATGCAATATTGTGAGAAATTATATAAATATTTAGATAATATCATTGCCAAAAGTTTCTGTTGGGGAAAAGTAGTGCCAAACCACGTATAATGTAATTCATAGATCGTCGCCTACTGTTTTTGTTTCCGTAATAATACGCAATGTTTATTATTCAAAAGTTAAAACATAGGCCCTGTCCCTTATAACCGAGACAACTCCGGCAGTTTTTACCTATTTTGGTACTACTATTTTCCAATTCAAAAATTTTGCTTGTCTGTCACTCTGACCTCCACCCATTAAAAGCTGCCAGATGCCCGGATCTATAAGGATAGTTTAGCAATCTAGTGGCCAGCTCTTAGTCCATTAGCTTCTCAGCGAGGGTTCCCTCTGCTAATCAATAAACTCTGTGGCCCTTGTTGTTAGAACTCAGGAAGCGCTATTGTCATGCGAGCCAATGGCGATCTTTCATTGAAATCAACGAAAAAACCATCAAAATCAGACATTTGCATATACTGATGTATACGAGATGATTCAATGGACGGAAACGATTATTTTACAATGGGCTCCGCTGGCAGCGGAAGCGCGCGTGTTTCCGAAAATATCTAAACATCTACATGTGAATTTGATTAGGTTACTCGGAAAAGCCTACCTATTAAGCAGAATTATGTCATTAAAGTCACATGGGTCTTTTAGATAAATATGCGGCTAAATTGGCTTGGTGTGGAGTGAGTATTCGTGTTTTGAGGAATATACTTTACACCTGTGTTGTTTTAATGTACTCAGGAAATAGGGTCCTTGTTGCCGTAAGCGTAGTCTTAATTTGCTTTACAGCAATGGCAGTGCATCAAAAATAATGGTATGAAAGACAAATAATATGGCTATCATTTTCTTTCTAAATTCTTAACTGGCTGAAAATAAACGCAGGTGGGAATTGGGTGTAATGGAATCAACCACTGCTATATAGTATCATTAATTTTATGACCTAAGATCAGGAATTCAGGAACCTTCTTATGGAGCGAGTTCCATTTTCATATAGGTATGTACGAGTACCTAGGTAATTAATTATTTAGTGTTTCTACAAGTACAAAAAGTGAATAAGAAAATGGCTGCCTTAGGTTAGGTTATATTTAGTTATTAGTAGTAGTTAAGTAGGTGCGTCAACTTTACTGGGGATCAATGTTACTCTGCGTCCGTAGGAAACACCTTAGACAACCCTACACGTGATCCCTGGGTGGTGCTAAAATAGTAACAAACTTGGCAGCTGCACTGTCCCATCTGGACCTCGCAGCACTCACTGGATTTTCTTCATCATCTGCTTTCCCACTACTACTATCCCACAGAAGAAATGCCTATCTATATCCAGTGACATGTAGCCATACGATAAATAAATAAATAAGTGCCTTTCTTAGGGCCGGTTGCACCAAACCGTCTGTTAACGTCAACGTCATCGTTAAAAAATCTTGTATGAAAACTTTGACAGTTTTCTATGGGATGACAGCTCCGTCGCCATATTTAACGTTGATCAGTTCGTTAGTTATGCGTGGTGTAACCCACCCTTAGTGAAGGTTATTTTGTACCGATCGCCACATTTATTTTTTTAACTTAGAGCTACTGAGATGAAATAAGCCCTTTGAAGAAAGCTCTGATTGAAATTCTATTTGATTCAAAATCAAATAATTTATTTTCTGTTCAATAAATAACTATTAATATGAAAGCATTTACTTATTTTAATTTGAATAACTTACTGAAATAAAGTAAATAAGTATTATGCTTTGAATATAGTAACAAGTTCCAACTTAACTAAATGAACAATATTGTATTGCACTGAAAAAAAGTATATTCACGTATAAACGAATAATGATTTAGTGAATACGTAAATATACGAACTTATACAGTTATACTGTATCTCGTAAGTACAGTCACCGGCAATAGTATCTTCCTACACGAAGGCGGCAAAAATATGTGACACGCTCTTATGGTCCTACAAATAAGAGCTTGTCACATATTTTTGCGGCCTTCGTGTAGGAATATACTATTGCCGGTGACTGTACTTACGAGATACAGTATAACTGTATAAGTTCGTATATTTACGTATTCACTGAATCATTATACGTTTGTACGTGAATATACTTTTTCTTAGATACTATTGCCGGTGACTGTACAAGAGCGTGTGGTGGTAATTTTGACCACTGCTGCAGACTTTGCTACGAATATGGACATCAAATAATATTTTTTCACGAGATAAACGTACAAATCCCGTCTAAAGCGATTCAAAGATTTATTTTTTAGACTCACTGCCTTAAAGGTGCGATCATTCAAGATTTTCCTCGACCTTAAGCCTATGTGAAACGTGAAATTTTTCAACATGCGACTCGTATCTTTCGGGCCACCCGCACTCATCCAACCGTGATTTTTATATCCTGACGCATCCTTTCCACTGCCGCCATATTGAAATTCCTTTCTTCCCCCATCACGCAAATATACCCTTTAACGCACTTGTAATACAGCCTCAGACCTGCAGGTTCGCGGGCACAATGGAAAATGAACTCCTCGTGTTAAGTAATAAAGTGGTTTTTAGGTCAACCCTGCTGTATAGAAATCCTATTGTCAAGTTGAATAGAGCCTGATTCGGGTCGGGATGATGCGTCGCGTCAGTTTTTTTACCTGTCAAACCTTGGGCATTAATCAGAGGACATTTTTTCGTTTATTTTCAAGCGTGGCTTATTATTTATTAGGTCGTTTGACGTCTAGTGCGGTTGGAGCAATCAAATATCTTTTAGAGTATAACTAATGCACGCATACGCACTGATATTAGTTAACGGATATATACAAACATAAATACATAATTTTTAAGAAAAAAAACCGACTTCCATGGGGGTAGCCGGTGAAGCATTATTGTAGATGGTGCACTTAGATTCCATACAATGAAATAACTTGCTTAACAAACGCAGCGGAGAGGACAAATCGCCAAACGTGAACTATGCGTCGTTGAAGAGTTCCGTTCTGATCATCATCAGCAGTTCCACTTCATCAAATGTCACTCTTTTGAATGAAAATGCTTGACTTGTTGATAAAAATACAAAAATCACTATGTGTAAGCCCTTAAGATTTGAGGAGTTCCCTCGATTCTTCGTGGATCCCATCATCAGAACTTGAGCTTGACGAAAATTTGTCCTGACAATTAAACTTGCTAAACAAACACAGCGAAGAGGACAAATCACCAAACGTGAACTATGCGTCGTTGAAGAGTTCCGTTCTGATCATCATCAGCAATTCTACTTCATCAAATGTCGCTGTTTTGAATGAAAATGACGGATTTGTTGATAAAAATATAAAAATCACTATGCCTTTAAGATTTGAGGAGTTCCCTGGATTCCTCATGGATTCCATCATCAGTACTGCGTTTTGACAAAAACGGGACCAATCTGTATATATATACTTACAATCAAATAATTTTTAAGAAAAAAAAACCGACTTCCATGGGGGTAGCCGGTGATGCATTATCGTAGATGGTGCACTTAGACTCCATACAATGAAATAACTTGCTTAACAAACGCAGCGGAGAGGACAAATCGTCAAACGTGAACTATGCGTCGTTGAAGAGTTCCGTTCTGATCATCATCCGCAGTTCCCCTTCATCAAATGTCACTCTTTTGAATGAAAATGCTTGATTTGTTGATAAAAATACAAAAGTCACTTTATGTATGCCTTTAAGATTTGAGGAATTCCCTCGATTCCTTATGGAACTCATCATCAGAACTTGAGCTGGACGAAAATTGGTCCTGACAATCTAACTTGCTTAACAAACACAGCGAAGGGGACGTATCGCCAAACGTGAACTATGCGTCGTTGAAGAGTTCCGTTCTGATCATCATCAGCAGTTCCACTTCATCAACTGTCACTCTTTTGAATGAAAATGCTTGACTTGTTGATAAAAATACAAAAATCACTATGTGTAAGCCCTTAAGATTTGAGGAGTTCCCTCGATTCTTCATGGATCCCATCATCAGAACTTGAGCTTGACGAAAATTTGTCCTGACAATTAAACTTGCTAAACAAACACAGCGAAGAGGACAAATCGCCAAACTTGAACTATGCGTCGTTGAAGAGTTCCGTTCTGATCATCATCAGCAGTTCTACTTCATCAAATGTCACTGTTTTGAATGAAAATGATGGATTTGTTGATAAAAATATAAAAATCACTATATGTATGCCTTTAAGATTTGAGGAGTTCCCTCGATTCCTCATGGATCCCATCATCAGAACTGCGTTTTGACAAAAACGGGACCAATCTGTATATATATACTTACAATCAAAAAAAGAATTTTCAAAATCGGTTCAGACATGACGGAGTTATGGAGTAACAAACATAAAAAATAAAAAACAAAAAAAAAAAAAAACATACACGCCGAATTGAGAACCTCCTCTTTTGAAATCTTGAAGTCGGTTAAAAAAGAATTTTCAAAATCGGTTCAGACATGACGGAGTTATGGAGTAACAAACATAAAAAAAAAAAAACAAAAAAAAAAAACACGCCGAATTGAGAACCTCCTCTTTTGAAATCTTGAAGTCGGTTAAAAATTCTGAGCTACAGACACAGATTGAGACGAGTTTGTGACTTAGAGTCTTATAAACATAATGGTTCCTACTCGTTTCTTTGTATTTTGAAATTTTAAGAATTACTCAGAAAAAGTGAAAATATTTAACAGAATCCAAATCACTATATATTTTTTAATCTTGGAATTAGCTGGCCGAGCGGACCCTAGGCTCCATCGTGCCGTGGCAGAAAGCCGGGACAAACACTAGGAAGATAAACATGACCCTTAACTGTCAGATATTTCATGATCATGACCTTCATTGACATATTTCGCAAAGCAGACTCTTTTGCACTAAAAATATTTCTACATACGCTAAAGCGTCAAACACCCGCTAGGCAAGCCCGAGTACAAAATCGTCGTAACTCCGACATTAATTTAGACAAACTCGATTCCTACCTTCAAGTTCTAGAATAAGTTACCTAAGGGTAATAAGGCCCAAGCATCAGAAATCGTGATTGAAATGTGCTCTCATTCTCACGTCCAAGGTTTCGGTAATTGGTGTCTAGAAACTATAAGTACATTTTCACTATATATATATATATATTTATATAAGTATATTTCACTATATATATAAGTATATTTCACATTCACATCAATACCTGACGTACGACAAGTTTATGGACTAAGCTAGCTACGTCAGATATGGCACAATAATGAGAGCAACGAAACGCCTCTAGTCAATTGCAGCTCTGAAGTGGTGGAGGTCAAATAATGCAAACCATATACATATATCTGACGTGGCCAGCTCTCCGTATATTAGTATTCGGTCGATTCGCAATTACCTTTTATAACAAAATCTAAATGAAACGAATACGCCTCAGTAGGTAACGTATAAAAGCAAAATTTGAATTCATCTGGAAATCTAAATCCTTTCTGTATGCGAAAATGAGAACCATATTTTCCATTTTTAATGTAGGTACATTTTAGATAATAACAGCTCATTGTTTATTAGGTGGAGAAATAAGGTATTTTCTTTGCTTTCGTCGTTATTTATTAAACCGAAATAATATAATTTAATACTTTAATAATACTTACGTTTCTTAGATGTGAATGTAAATATTAATCAAAATTAAAGCTTTTAGAACACCGTCGATAATGACTAAAGTATCCTATTCAATAATAGTTAAATTATTTATTTACTTATACAATATAACGGGAACGTATCGAAAATGGAAATTTCATTATATGCCTTTCTGTCACTCGAATATGCAAGAGGGATAGACTATGCATATACTCGTATAGGCATATAGTCATCAATATTAGAATTTCAGACAGCCTGGTTATAAATTAAACTGTACAACTGCTTCTGCAGGCTGCTTTTGTAAGTCAAATCTTAATCTAGTAAGTACCTAATATATTGCGTACACTGTTCAATGTCATATTAAAGCAGCACCAAGAGGTGTAGATATAATTCGAGTGCTACTCGTACAAGTAACATTCCATTCATAACATATTGAAATTACATACGCTTACTGAAAGCGTAGTGTCGACTAGAAACAGAAGGTTCACTTAAATGCATTGCATGCACATTTTGTACATCACACTACAAACAATAATATTATATCAAAGCATTGCAACTTTACACACATTTAACAGGACATTATGGTATATGAAGATTATGAAGTATGAACATCGGTGTAACTCAGTACTAAAAGTCGTGATCATCATTCTAGCGTTTATCCCCGCTCAATCAAACCTGGGGTCCCTTCGGTAATTTAATACCAATAAAGCGATTGCCATCTGACCTTCCAACCCAGAGTAAAAACTAGGTCTCATGGGATTAGGTTCCGTTTCCTCACAATGTTTTCCACCAGCGATTGGAATCAAATGATGATTACTCTATAGGTACTTAATAATAATGTTACCATCAAGAGTTATATTACTCAGTGGGTTTGTAACATTAAGATATGTCATAACATGTGAAATGTAATTCAATAGGCATAGCGATCCGCGCCCGGATTGCAAGTTAATTTTATTACTGAAACCGTAGAAGCTCTGTTGGATTGTATAATTAGTAATGAGTATGTTGTGCTGGGTTACTGTGGGAGATATGGGCTGATAACCTACACACAGCTTTGGATATTATCCTTAGCCGTGAAAGATTACTGCAATGTATGACTCTATAAAGCTGCACGATGTATCGATCCCAAATCCCAAAATCCATTTCTAAGTACTTTTATGAGCCACAGGCTTGAAATAAACGTTTTCTATTTTAATATAATATAATGTATATTATTAACATATTTTAAATAATATGTTAATAATAGGGCAGACCTAGTCATATGTCAATAAGGGGCAAGGAAATATGGTCAAATATAATAATGCATTGGTTCCAAAACATTTTAAAAGAAGAAAAGGCAAACCATCCAATAGATGGGTTGGCGAGATAGAAGCCGTTGCTGGCGACACATGGGCAAAAGTGGCAAAAGACCGAGAAAAATGATCACAACTGGAGGAGGCCGTTGTCGAAAGACCGGGATTTTGTCCCCTAGCTGGCTCAAAGCAGGTTGGGAACTTCGCGGATGTATGCGGGTTTCCTGGTTAGATGTCTTGTTACGTAATTTCAAAAATATTATGGAAGAAGCGTCTCGTATCATTTGCCTGCTTCAAGATAGATGGAATCGCCGTCTCTTTCCTTGCATGTCGATTCATTTCAAAATAACCGTAACTTGTATTCGCTTGAAAGCAGTTGTTGTGATACTTTTAACAGAATCATGAGATAAATGACAAAAAAGATGCAATTCCAAGAATCTTCTAGAGCAAAAAAAAAGCAAGCAAAAGAGACGCTCCATCCGTAGGATATAATAATCCTTTAATAATTCCAATTGTAAACTAGGCAGTTGATTGAAATGAAAGGTTTTTGGACCCCTGAAGGTCGTTCAATTGTTTTTGCAGTTTAACTATACCGTGGAACGCCATGCCAACACGCCGTGTTTCCGCCAAATGTCAACGACATATTGACGGACAAAAAATGAACTTGAGGAGTGCGTGAACCTCGAGTGACTGAGCGTTTTTAACGACAAAATATGCACGATGTTGTGTGTAGAGTGGTAAGTTTAAAAACAACACGTAAAACAACTCTTAATGTTTAAATGTCACATGTAGTTTCCTTAGACAATGACCTCATTTCATTGTCCTTGATTGTATTTATGTGCAGCTTATTGCCCTTCATCAGTAACGTGTTCCTGCTACTATCGACAACGGAAAATTTTGTACCCGTTTTCCTGAGAATAGATAGATTTAAGTATTAATTAGAAAGGCTTTACAGTAATGTCAAGGTTTAGCACCTAAGACACGTTAATAAATATAAGTAATCGTACAAATGTATATTTATTTAATATATTTATGTACCTAGTTTCTAATACGTGGAACCTTTAAAGTAGCCCCTATCCCCGAAAAGCTAGTATAGGCAGAAAGTCGTTTGCGGTGGTATGAACACGTCATGCAGAGGGATGAAGAGTATGTGGTAAAGAAAGCGCTATGTTTACCAGAAAAAGCAACGGCTACAGGCCGGCCTCCAGCAACGTGGTGGACCAGTATGAACAGCTTTTTAAAGAAAGAAAGTCTTCCTGACCCGACAACCCTTGACAGAAAGTCATGGCGCAGCAAAATTAGGAGAGCCGACCCCATCTAAAGTGGGATTGTGCAAAAGAGAAGAAGATATGTACCTAGTTTCTAATACTTTCTAATGTTAGCAGTACGAATATTTTAGTAAGTTGCTAGCCTTATAAACGCGCGCATATCCATACTAATATTATAAATGGGAAAGTGTATGCCTGTTTTTGTTTGTTTGTTTGTCCGTCTTTCACGGCAAAACGGGGCCACGAATTAACGTGATTTTTTAAGTGGAGATAGTTGAAGGGATGGAGAGTGACATAGGCTACTTTTTGTTTTTTTCTAACCCCCCACTTCGCTAAAATGGGGGGTGGAAGTTTGTATGGTTTGTTACCCCGAATTTAACGCGAGCGAAGCCGCGGGCAAAAGCTAGTACATAATATATCTTTAGTATTTAGGCAACATTTGCAGGGCTCATTAATACGTATCAGAAAAACGTAAATTAAAAGTAAAAAATATATTGGAGACAACACGTTAAAATAACGATCGATCGCTTTAAGTTTTATTTATGAGTGCCCTATTTATATACAGCGTGTAACCATTCTTATGTAGTACTTCTTGACGTAACAACAGTTCACACGATGGATTCAGTTAAGGTAACTCACGTGAGTTGCAATTGTGCAAGTCTGCAAGACAATGACGGCGTGGGAGTTTATCTAGTAACATAATTTACATACACATGTATAGTATCTATACGCGTTTCTAGCCGTTGGACAAACATTGAAATGTTCAGACCATAGACATAAAATAAGAAGACTCGGTGCCGTGAAGACCATAGTGAAGACAAGATTGTGAGTCATTTTAAGCCGATTTCCTCGTGTTCACGCGCGACACGCACACATATACAAGTCGTGGACGAGCGGTGATTGGTTCAAAGGTTAACAGTGAGTGTGTGTGCACGAGACCGCGGCTTATTATGGAATCACAGTTCTATCTTAGTGGGACCACGTCTTCCTATTTTATATGTCTATGGTTCAGGCTATTTTTTACAAATCGTATAGCAGTGAAAACAACCATTTACAATATTTACTGGTAAATTAAAGAATTACGTGTAATTACTTTGAGCAACTTGTATGATATTAATGGAGATATTTTTACTTATGTTTTGAACTATTGATTCAGTTGTTACCTATACATATACGTTGCCGAATTGATACATTAAATTTTTTTAGTGTTTCTTAAATCCTGGTAAGGGCATTAATTTCTGTATTTATCACATATATTTGTACCTCAGTTGTGGATGTTTTCTATGTATTTAAGTATGGTATTTTATCTATATATATATATATATATATATATATATTATATATATCGTCGTCTAGTACCCACAACACAAGCCTCATTGAGCTTACTGTGGGATTAGGTCGGGTTGTGTAAGATTGTCCTATAATATTTATTTAGTATCTCATTTGTTCGGATTAAATATTATATATTGTTAGACTAATGAATAGCGATTTGGTTTTCGATCTTTGTTCAGATGGGGCATGTTGTATACCGTAGTGGGCAATTTGTTGTGCCATCGTTAACTATGTCATCGAACACACTTTCGATATTGATACGTTCTCGCAACATCCTGGCAGAATTGGTTGTCATATTTTTTAATACCTAGTCTGTAAGTAATTGTGTAGAATTAAACATAGGAGTGTTTTTATGTAACAAATGGAACTGGTATTTAAAAGAATAATGCAAATGTTACCTTAATAAACATATATGAAGTTCTTCAGCAGAGTTTTGATAGATACCTGTGAACAAAATAGTTACATTAACAATTAATATTTAATTAGAGTTAAGAGTTACGGTCAATATGTAAACTAACAGGAACATAACTAAGGGGCTATTTGACTCGTCAAGGTGCTTATATAATGGTACTTATTATAACCAATAAAACTCTTAAAAAATATTGTAACATTTGTATGTATTGTATTTTAATCGTGACATAGTAAATAAATTGTCAGTTGAGTACCTTGTTCAGGCCAGCTCTGAGTTGCCTAAGTAAGGTTTACTAAGACGGTGCAAACAATCATACCGCCTGCCTGGTGGTAAGCGGTCACCGGTAGCCTATGGACGTCTGTAACTTTCGGGGGAGTTACCCTTTAAAATTCCGTACGCTCATTTTTACGAGAACCTCTTTAATACATCCCCTCGAGTAAACCTGTATAGAGATCTAAATATGTATTTATAGGCAGTTATATGTATCTACATATTTTGTCATTGGTTCCACATTCATTTGTTTCATTTCTTTTTCATTTTCAGTTGTTTCAACCTCATTTGTTTCATTTTCATTTATTTCAACTTCACTTGTTTCTTCTTCACTTGCTTCACTACTCAATCTTCTGAAATGAATATCGCCTTCTCTATATTTCTACTTCTCATTTTTTCTTTTTAACGTATAACCTTATTATACATAACCAAATAAATAGGTAGGTTTATAATCGTATCCGTATTCAACTAGTTACGCTGGAGCAACATCATTGTAGTAATGACATCATCCGAGGCGCTTGAACTTTATCAGATGATTTACCTCGTGACTACACAGTTTGGGAACCGGCTAACGAGATGGAACGGTTTTGTACTAAATTACCTAACATGTATTAAATAAAACGAATTAATACGTACACTTTTCGAGAAGAAGCGACCATATTTAAAACACATAAATGCATTGACAAGTAAATTAATTCTTGTTTGTGATAGGCAGATGGCTGTTATTTACATATGTAAATACTTACTTAATATTTACTAAATCAACATAATCAGAATAATGTCTATAGGTATATAAAATAAGATTTTATTTTATGAAAATATGAAAGTGGATGGGCGAAGAGCTATGGGTAGGCCAAGGAAACGATGGATGGATTGTGTAAAAGAGGACATGAGGAAGAAAGGAGTGAGTGAGGAGATGACGGGAGATAGAGGAGAATGGAAGAAGAAGACATGTTGTGCCGACCCCACATAACGAGGGATAAGGGCAGGGAGAAGAAGGAGAAGAAAGAGGTATATAAAATAAGATTAAGGCGCCCATTACGAAGAGGTTTGTAATTTATATAAGGTCGTAAATGAACTGAATAAAAAATCCCAATGTATATTAAAAACAATACAACAAAGTTATTGATTCCGAATTTAACATTGTGACTCTTCCAGACGTGTAACCTCCCCTTCCTCCGGAGTCCAGAGAGCTGCAACCTCAGGGTTTTAAGCTTCAAAACCTACGATGAACATATCGGAAGACGAACGCTTGTTTATTGTTTACATTCTAATGCCACCAACACACACCAGTATTCTGAAAATCCATCCATGTTGGAACATTTTCCTTATTATTCCCTTTTACGTAAAGTGACGCAGCCATACAACGACAACAAAGCACGAAATTAATTTGTTGAGCTGGTAAAATAAACAAACAAACACAAGGCTAACTGTTTATAAACAACTGGCCTGCTTAAGCATAAAAGTCGTGTACAGACGACGTCAAAGATATGTTTACACTTTTGCACCTTAGTCCTTTGTAATAAGGCTCAAAAGCTACATATCTTTGACGTCGACTGTACATGGAAAATCAGTTTGAATTTGGAATTTATTGTGCAAATATACGATAAACAATTGAATGACTTTTCCAATGGCATTCACACAGCGTGTCCTGGCAACACACACTGTGTGCTGTCAACGCTAAAAATATATATACAAATTTGCACCTTACTCAATTGTAATAAGGTTAAAAAGTGTGAACATATGTCTGACGTCAAGTGTACAGCACAGCATGATTTTTTTTTCATAGCTGTGACACCTGAGATTATGAAGGCTGATATTGATCCACGCCCATCTTAGTGTTTTTGGCAATTTTCCTCACTACACTTTTCCGCATTCTCGGTCTACAATGCCGCTGCTGTTGCAGTGAGAGCAAAAATTGACATTTTTTTACAATAAATTCACATAAAATGTGGTGTATCTAGTCATTACCCAGACCCGAGTTCACTGGAAAATCTCTGTCAAGAAACGCCGTTTTCTAAGCCGACCCATGAGCAACATGATGCAAAATAATCTTCAAGTTAAAGAGAGATTACCTTTATCTATATTACACATTGATAAACAGCATTGTAAAGGCAGTGTGTGCATCATGTTACTTCGCGAGCAAGGTCTCGTCAATCGCCTGCTAATTTAATTTAATTATTCTAAGTTATTTTAATTTAATATATTTAATTCATATGCAGTTTTAATTTTAATTTAATTCAATTTAAATGTAATGTAATGGGTTTATACCTAAACAAAGAAAATTTTTATTTTATTTATTTATTTATTACATGACAATAAATCTATATATATATATATATATATATATATATATAAAATGAAGTCACAGGACTTACCGACAACAGTTACACCATTTAAAACTCAAGAACGGCTGAAGTGAATTAATGATATTAGATTTTTTGGATTTATCTCCGCCCCGAATAGCAGAATAACTATTAAAATATTGGAGAAATAAAAAATAAGTTGGCGGTACGAAATTCGCCGGGTCAGCTAGTTTAATATAAACAGGTAACAAAACAGTTTAGAAACAGAGCTGCCACTCTAACAATAGCGTGAGACCTCTAAACAAGGGTGTAGGGATGGGTCAAATTTATTAGTGAATTTGTAATTTGATAACTAAACTGCAAAGGCACTGAGCTGCTCTCACTGATAGTTATATAAAATGTAGGAGTAGATAAACAGTTTCTCGGAAATAGTAGATTGTGTAACAAGGGAGCGAAATGAACAATTTACGGCGAGGGCGTGCATTGAATCGCAAACGAAGCGATAGAGTCTATAAGATTCTAAGCGAAATGAGGGATTCAAGTGTTAACGCCCAAGGTGAAAATAGTTTTGTGACACAAAATGCTTTTCACACCGCTTTAATGTTAGTGTTGAATCATATTTATTTTAACTATATATGTGCTTAGTGTGCTTCCTGATTAAAATGAAGTTATTAATTTAACGAGTTTGTTTTGTAATGACGGACTGGCTGAAAAAAAAATCCTGGAACAGAAAAGTGCCACTTTCTTCCCTCCTAGCAGGGAAGAGAAAGCCCGTATACGAATAGGTGCTGTGAATAACTTATTTTCCTGGGAAGGAAACTTAGCTAGCTTGACTTTATGTCTTCGTAAGCCCTATTTTATGTGTTTTTAGCGCCGTCTTCCTCAAAATTATACAAATCAAAGATAATTAAGTAAGTTTTTATTTTATTTTATTTTCTTTATCTATGGTACAGAATATATTGAAAAGTATAGTTTAAAACAAAATTCAGATTCGGTCGAAATCAATAATTTTAGACGTATATCTTAGACGTATAACTACCTAACTACGTGGGTGTTTTATGATTTTAGTTAATAAGGAATTAAATGAATGAAAGTGATTTTTCAATCTAAATATGTCACCTACAGAACCAAACACAGAACACAGATTTTTTTAAATGTTATTGATATGCAACTTAACCCTTACCAAACCTTAATTAAGTATTTCTACTAATGCCTGTGCAAGATGTGATTTCAGTAGTCCATTTATATGTTTACCAATAAAAAATTAACAACCTTGCAAATTATCGGCAAATCCAAAATTCGGATTCGCATTCGAACGGAAATATGCATTTATCGAAGCAACGGCCCGGGCCCTAATTTTAGCATCACAAAGACCAGGGAGGGCTGTCACTCGCCATTGTTTAAGGCCCAGACGTAATTTAAATATTCCGTTGCGGACGGGTCGGAATCGTCGTTTTTCCTTCGAAATTGTTTGACTTGTGTAGACGGTTTTAGCACGATTCTTGTGCTTAAGGATCGATTGAATAAGATAATTTCTAAAATCCGATTACTTTAATAATATAAAGTGGCTCACAAGAGGCGAGATTCTGACAGCTAGATATAATTATGATATACGCTAGTCACCAGACGGTAGAGAGAAGGATAAAGAAACTCATTTCTAACTAGTTTCTTCAAAAGAAACGTAGTCTTACATACTACAGAATATTGGAGAACAGGGAAGCTAACATTTCAAAATTTTAATTCAAAAATAAGATATTAATTTTATAAATTCATTAAATGCGCTTCAATACAAACAGTTATTAATTAAACAAACCATTTGTATTAAATAAATATTACCACCATAATTGCTCACGTAATTCATATGATTCATGTCATAACACATATACAGTACGCACAAAGCCAGCAGAATACAGAGCAGACAGAGCATCAAACAAAGACACCCGATATCTGCACATCACTAATACCTTATTAAAAACAAATGAAGGTCCATTGTTCCAATTATTTATATTTCGCCGGCACGTGTAATCCTTACCCTTAAATTGCATAAAAATCCCTTATATTCAAGACAACAAGGTTCAATGTCGTGCAGTAAAAACAGAAGAACTAAATGAATCACACTGTTCTTGCTTTAAATGCGCTGACATAAAATCATATTATTCGATACTGCTACAAGACACTGAACCCTATAAACTTTTAGACAAAGCTGGTTTTAAATTAGCAAACTAAATAAGATACGAGTCTGCTAATGTAATCAACCTTATGTTAAACAGTCTTTGTGAGTACGACAAAGACGATGAGCGTATTGTATGACCGATTCATTACGCCTACATCGAGTTTGACAGTTATATGGACTTGTGATCTAATTTTGAGGTTATACAAAAACTAAAAAGCTACCAGTGACAGCACGTCAAAAAATTTTTGGAAGGCAAGCCTGAGCGAGGAGCAGCATTAGAAAAGTTTTTAGCAGTACACAATTTAGGCAAGTCGGTGTGAATTTAGTTCTGTGGAGCTGCTATTCAATTCTGCCATAAACGGTGGGACGTGGGACTCAGATTACACTATAAAAAATATTAATTATATGTATGTACTCAGTACTCAGCTGAGCTTTGAACCCTGAGCTAACTCAGGATTTCTAACATTTGGAAATCTGAAGTAGATTCAGAAAAGTAGACGCAAATATTTAGAAGTTATCGGTGCGAAATAAATCAAAAAGTTAAGTCAGAAGCTACCACCAATGGAACCTGCTATTTAATCAAAGCGCTGAAACTTTGTTTTGTAGACGTGACTATCAATTTATTGTATGAAATTTTAACGCAAATGGTCAAATACTTATATGTTCTTGGATATATTTTTAGTTTCTATTTCGATTAAAATAATTTGTATTAATATAAGGTAAAAGTTTAAATTAATAGCTAAACGCTTGCAGTTTTATCAAGTAGAAAGTGTAAAATACTTGTATTTTATCCAAAGGAACAAAGGCGTCCGACACAACGAAGCTACTTTTATCAGTAACAGCGATAATGAACCCCAAAATCCGCCATTTATACAAAAGAACGTAACAGACTAAGAATTCGTACAGTTTACGTCATATTGTATAAGCTTAAATTCTACCCTATAAATAGATAAAACGGAACCCTAACAATGGGTTTAACCCTCTGGCCGCGACAGCACCCCCGTCACGAGCGCTTGACGGACCGATTGTTATTTAAATGTTCTTCCTTGAATTTAGAGCGGTATAGGGTTGGTACGGCTAGTTTGGGTTTCGATTTCGGAGGAAGTTTCGGCATAATCGATATAGCCACTGACACCCCCTTATCGCAGAGAGAGCGGCTCTAAGCAGATTATTACTAAATGAAAAATGTGCCAGTGCTGACATTAATTTTGACTCTTTCATCAGATTTCGGATTAACACCCAGGACTGAATCCCTATGTTTTTCTCTTTTTTATGGGTAAAATTACATTATTAGATTTAATTGTAATTTCGTAATACAACGTTCTCTGTTTACATTCTACTTACATGTTAACTTTACGTTCATGCAGTGGCGTAGTGAGTAGTGGGGCAGCCAGGGCACGTGCCCTGGGCGCAATCAGGAGGGGGGCGCAAAAAACCAAGTTTGCTAACTGCCTATTAAAAAATAATTCAATCCAAATCGGCAAACAAGGCAAAAAAGAATTATTTAAATAATTTCATTGATTTCATTCTTATAAATACACTTATTCCTGAATATACTGCGAAGTAATGTATAATAACTACTTTGTATTACATTACACAATTAGCAAAATATGTAAACCTAAATATTTAGACGTAAAATTTTGATTCTTATTATCTTGTAAAATGAAACTAAAATTTATGCGATTAATTTCGTGAGTAATGTTAGTTGTTAAAATGACACATCTATCAAAAAATAGCAACATGTGTACTTTTACATACATAAGTACCTACATAATTTTTTTAAGACATCAATCGATTATATTTCCCGTGACATTCAAATTTCCAATATCTCTGAGGAATCTACTATCTACCACAGGCGTCTTGCTTCGCGAGTTGAAACGGCTCTTACAAAAATTTTATGGAAGAAATATGTTTTAAGGCCATTTATGTTATTTGAGGCATGAAAAAATGTGTTAAAGTTTTAATAAACTTTTTTTGTAGTTAGAACACAAGGAGCCTAATTAAGTACATTTAAAATAAGTAAATGTTGTCTATATTTTTATTTTCTTTTTAACTATAATATATTGACTTTGAATTTTTTACATTAATTAGGTATTGTTGAACGCTAAGCCTATTCGTGAAAGAAACAGTAAAATTTTGTACATCCATGATCTCAATATTCTTAATTACAATCCATCCGCGATTGTCGTAGTGTTGGTAATGTCATGATTATTTAAGATTAAAGATGATGGATGTATTTTGTTTTTCAGTATTATTTATTACACAAGTTTTAGAGGTCACTACCGCTTGCGAAAATTTGTCGTTCGTCGATTAAGATTTAAAAAAAATTTTGCGTTAACTTTTGTTTTACTAGCGTCTGCTTTTGACATACATATGTCAATAAATGACATTAGTAATTTTTAACTGTTCTGAGGAAAATTTAATTGCAGAAATTCCTTGGAAACGTGCCACATAAAATCCGAATAAAAAATCTACAGTAATGACACCAATGACATACTTTTTATCATCATACATTACAAAGACAGAGGCTATTACGTCTGCTAGCACTAAATAAAACTAAAAACAGTTTTTCTAAACTCTTAATAGGAGAATTACAATATATATTTTTTTCTAAGCGGTCGACCTCTAAAACAAAAAAAAAACAGCCAGCATCTTTAAGGCCAAATAATATACTGAGAGGGTGCCCCACAAAACATAAAAAAAAATGTTAAAAAAGAACCACCACAGTAGACTTCAAATATTTTTTTCTGTAATCCTAAAGAACAATTAAACAATTATTATTATTATTAATTAAGAATAAAGAACAATTTTTTTTACCCAAAAGTTTACGTGATAATAAATATTTTTGTTATTCTGGTAATAAGTGCTTTCATCTGATAAATTACACGGTATATTTTGAAAAACTTTTTATTCGTTTATTCTAATTAACCACTCAAAAGTGGCTCCATATATAAACCTAATTTATTAACGTACACCCGGGGATATTGATTAAATATGTGTACAACATTTTTGCTAAACCGGTCCCGTAGCTTATGAGCAAATTTAATTTGTGACAGATAGACAGACACACGGACGGACAGGTTCTTTTTTACCATTTTAGTACGGAACCCTAAAAATCATCAACCGACTGTATCGTGGTGAAAATACCATCAGCTGGCCACGTGAACATACGGCGTTCAAGGTCTTTCCACCTCGATACAGCCGGTTGACAATTTTTCATTTTTATGATAGCATATAAACTGACAAATGTTCCATTGGGATGCGACGACAATTTTTTAAGTGATTAAATAGGTTCCGTTCCTCACCCACCAACGGAGCGACAGCTGACTTTCACGGGGCTTCATTTTACATCGACCTTAACACACTTCACAAGTTCGTTCGCTTAGGACGGGGACGTGATTGGTTATGAAATTTGTTCCTGGCTTATGACGGTCCATTACATACAGTCAATTTGTAGAATATCCTATAAAAGGAATAACAAAAGAGCGCATTTTGGATGCTTGCCCTGGGCGCCGTTTTACATCACTACGCCCCTGCGTTCATGCATATGGTGTTTGCCTCTAATTAGCTGTGCAATAAGCTTAAGAACACAATTTGTCCAATGTGATATTGTAACCGCTGTTGGCAGACCTAATAAATAATATAAAAATAAAATAAAAGAAGTTTTTCGCACGTCGATGACCCTTATTTGAGTTCTGGTTAGTGGTTAAATAAACAGTTTAAAGATAATTTCAAATTGTCAATTTTTTTTTTATACAAAATACAGGGATTAATTATATGACTAAATGTCATTTGAGAGTGAAATATGTAGTTCATAAGTAAACAACTTTTAAAATTATGACGACGACCACACGAACCGCAAAATAAATTGCAGATTCATAGGTATACAATCTGAAATTTAATAAATGCGCAATGTGCCAAACAAACTACATTTTTACATTCTGTCTAACTATAAGACCATATAATATCGACCATCTATAACCATAAGATACACAACATCTAATATAAAGCATCTTATAATTTGGATACACTTTAAACTAAAATATTTCGAGGTAATGTCACCGATTATTAAAGTCGAAAACCCGGTATCTGTTTCGGTTAAACTCCGGTGCCGCACTAGAGATCCGAGATAGACTCATGTGTGAGACAGGTCACAAGGGCCACCCCCGTGCGAATCTCACTGGATTTGCAAATTACATTCGCTCCTCGAAATACTCATGCATTCCTTGATTGCTTTTCGATTTGCCGTCTACATAGCATTAGACCGGAATGCAATTATTTTGTATCCATACTAATATTATAAATGGGAAAGTGTGTGTGTTTGTTTGTTTGTTTGTTTGTCCGTCTTTCACGGCAAAACGGGGCGACGAATTGACGTGAATTTTTAAGTGGAGATAGTTGAAGGGATGGAGAGTGACATAGGCTACTTTTTGTCTCTTTCTAACCCCCCACTTCCCTAAAATGGGGGGGTGGAAGTTTGTATGGAGCATTCCGGGGGGCAAAGGGGAACCGTGTTACCCCGAATTTAACGCGAGCGAAGCCGCGGGCAAAAGCTAGTGTATTATAATTGTACGGTCTGATTATATGAATGTTTATTGTTTAGTTAAATCCACAAATATAAAAACCAACAGATACATAACAGGTTTCACTGTTATTATATCCTTTATAAAACACTACCTCTTTAATGAAATCGCATATTTCAGACGTTTATTAACAACATCCTGATCTTCAAAGATTAATTGCCATCAGTCAATCAAGACCTGGTCTCAAGTAAGTGTCTTTAACACTTTAAGTGTATCGGGAATCATCAGTAACATCAACCCCACCCACGCCTAACAGAAGGTAATCAGTTTAAATTTCGAATTTGTTGCTAGATAAACAATGGGATTCGTTTATATACATATTTTCAACATGTTCACGGTAGTCATGAAATCAATTTAAATATACCGAAGGAAGAAAATTTAATATGTATTTTCTTAAACAAATACTTAAATGTACAAGTAGACTACAAGGAAATGTATTATATTTTTCACCTTATTGCGTTGTAATAAGGTCCAAAAGTGGATACAACCTTTTAAGGTCGACTGTACCTAGGGAGGTGGATTCATCGTAACGTCAGTCTTTATTTTCATACTAAGTTCATCGTAAAAAATCGTTTTGAGGTAAACTAAGAGTAGCTGATTTGACTAGTAGTGTTATAAGTGGCGGGGCGGCGTTGCCGTTAGAGCGCTAGTTGCAATGTAATTCTAACTCCTAAACACATATCGCCTTTTCCATGAAACTGGTCTAGACTCAATGCACATTCAATGCAAGTAAGGACTAACCAAACGGAAGGATGAGAAAAAGGTACCTTTACAGTTTTCTAGAGTAAACTGTCAATTTTGTCCAACAGTCACAGACATATGTGTCTAACTAAAAACTTAAAACGTAGCATGCAACAAAAAAATCAAAAAAAAAACTCGCTCACATGTACGCATTTCACTACGTTGCCTTTTTTTAATACCACGACGTTGGAAAACAAGCATACGGCCCGCTTGATGGTAAGCAGCTACCGTAGCCTATGGACGTCTGCAAAATGGAGGATTCACTGTGTTGACGGCTAAAGGAACATGAGGGTCCCTCATCGTCAACACACTGGGTCCTCTTTCAGCTCTTTGGCAACCTAAATTTTGCCTAAATGACATTCCCGTTCGGCAGCCATCGTACATTAGAAGTTAGCAGTTGACAACTCTTGCTCAGCTCAGCTTGCAATTATCTGTTCTAAACCAAAATATATCATCTAACAAGCAAAAGACGTGTTCATATTTAGAGCAGGCCATGTGTATCCCTTGCCCTTAACCCTCCGGAAACGGCGGCTATTTTAGTCAGTTAAAATAAATTGAACAGTCGCAAGTTTACGACTGCAGTTAACGCAGTTTGAAACAAACGGTTTCGTATTAAACGTGTTTGAAGGAACCATAAAAACAATGTCAAAAAAGATAGAAGCCGACCTAGGATACGATCCCATATTGTATGTATGTTTCAACTTCAACTCAACATTGCAAGAGTGTCTTAGTTAAAGCCTGAATAGGGAATACAAAACCGGTAAATTTTTTTAGGAAGTTACAAGTAAATCGCAAGTAACCCGTAATTCTCATATTAAACAATTACCGGTTGCATTTATTAGCCCTAACTATAGTTTTAAATCAAACTAGTCCCTAATTTCGAATAAACTTGTTTCTGGTACTCTCAAACAAAGGACTATCAAGATTTTTTTTATAGTGACGATAGGTAAACAAGTTTTACCTACTGGAGCAATATCCTCAATAGCGATGGTGAACCATAGAAAATGTCGAAATTGAATACCAGTCCGATTATTCGCGTTTTTTACCCGCCTACGGCAAAGCAAGGAAGCCGGGGCTTGGAAACCGGTTTGCTTCATACTAAAATACCGGTATATTTACGTTTTTTTTCGGTCTTTCGTTTACTATTTCATTTCTAATCGAACAATCTTAATAATACAAAGTCATTTCCTAAATACAATACTGAGTTCTACATAAATACCATAAATATATTGGAGGTTGTCTGGAAGAAATCGCTCATTAGCGATAAGACCGCCTGTTGTTACCTCTACCTAAATTTATCTAATTGTAAAATTTGTGCTTGTAACTGTATGAGGTGTGCAATAAAGAGTATTTATTATTTATTATTATTATATATTGTTTTTTTGCGGAAAACCGGTTTCAAGCCCTGAAGGAAGCATAAGGAAGGGTTTTTCTTCCTTATGCAGGGTTTTTATTCCAGCAGGCTATGTATGTTTATATGTATTTACGTATGTAACGTATGTTCCTTAGCGCCTAAACTATCCCATTTTGATTAATAAGATGTCAATCGATTGGTTATTACGGCCCGGTTAACATAGGCTACGCTTCGAACTTCGACATGTTTTTTCCGTAGTCGGGTTACAGTTTTTTACCCTGTTTACTTGTACATTTAACAAGCCATTGTGTATGTATGTTTTAGTGTACAAAATATAATTCGATTATAGTCTGGCTGGCCAAAAATTGCAGTAAATGTGGAAATAATAAGCTATACCCATCCCTTTTTTTAGTAGCCAGGGTACGAGCGTAAGAAAAGGAGAGTGTGATTTACTGTGTCTATGCTTGAAGTAGAACAAACCCTGGCCGCACTATATAAACGAAATTCGCGTATTTTCTGATGACGTCTATCCTTAGTATTTCCCACATGTGCACAGCTATTTCTTTGACTATCGGAAATGCAATCCTAGTATCGAGTAGCTCAAAGCATTGAGTGAGCATTCTCCGTATATGAGTTCTCAGCTGTGTTCACGGTATCCGATTACTAGTCGCCTATTGAAGGTGCCAATTTATAAGAAATAACGAAAGGTAGTAAAATGGCATTAGTAAATAATGAGGTATCTAAGAAATTAAGGCACTGGTCCCACCGCGGGCGAGTAACTATGAGCTATCGGCTATTTTCTACCCCAAGAAACGAACAAAAGATAATCGTTCCCGTGTAAATAAAAGAGAGAGATGTATATTTATAAGTTCATCGCAGTGTGAACAGCCAGCGATGAACTATAAATATATATCTCTCTCTTTTATTTACACGGAAGCGATTATCTTTTGGTCGTTTCTTGGGCTATAAAATAGCCGATAGCTCATAGCTTACTCGCTCGCGGTGGGACCAGTGCCTAAGTAAGTGTCATTTCACACTGCTACGGTTTCCGTATTCAGCGCCGGTGCGCGAGCGAGATAGCGATCTGAATGTGTAGAGCACGTAACGCTTAATAACTAGACCACCTAAGTACTTTGTTTTGATTTGTAATAAAGATAATTATGCATTTTCAATCTGAGCTTCATACAATACGCAATCGAACATTTATTAAACAAAATAGCTGACAAATTATTTCATCATCATAATATAGCTGTTCCGGGAACATACGAAAATTGCCTTGTTTACAAGAACATTATTTACTGAAAATAAAATACGAGGAAAATTATTTAATACGCTGATTATACGTAATTATAATTCTGTGAAATATGGGATCTGATGATGATGATACTTCTCTTAGTCACCTTTTTTTCTGACTATACAACGTAGTTCGAAACTTACCTGAAACCCCGTATTTAATAGAAATTCGATAGTTTAAGATATCTTACATCCATTATAAATCGATTAGAGCATTACTAATAATCATGTTTCATATATCGCGAGACAACAAGGAGGTTCAAATGGACATGGTGTTTCTCATTAAGACATAGTGGTCCTAATATTAAGTCGATATCCATTCAAAGCAAATAGTGACATTACTACGCCTTTCTTCTTTCAAGAGCCGATATCAGAAGTGGGATTCAAGATAAACCTAATATCCACCAGCATCTAGAACAAATGCATCAAAACAAAGGTCCGCTATCAGATAGATATTAACGACGGACCGAGAAGCAATTTATACGCATAGCAGGTGCCCGGGTACATAATAAATAAAACAGCACCCCTGTTGCGGGTAGTTCGATAAATAAGCGTATCTCTGTATTTACTTGGTGGAGAGCTTTTTAGTGGCGAAATGGCTGTTAACGAATAACGTCTTACAGTAAGTGTTAGAAGAGCTCCGTAAATTCTTTTGTGTAGCGTATATTACGCAAAAGCGTTCAGATTTGGTATTGATAGACTTGTTTTTCGTCTTAGTTCCAAGGTCAGGCAGTAGCTTCGGTTTTAAAGTTCGCAATCGCACCAACCCCAGATTTTTTTTTGAAGACCGAATCATGGAACGTATTCTGCCGGTCTGATTTTTTCTAAACCTTAACTGATTTTGATGAAATTAGACATGTAGAAAACTTAAGTTCTGCAAAATGAACATACCTTTCAATAATTTAAAACAAAATACAGGGACTGGCATTCGAACCGAATACATTATCTCTTTTGACTTAGGTCGTTGTATCGGTCAGGCTTTAGGCATTTTATTCCACCACTTTCCGGGTCATTGACGTTAGCATGGAACAATTTTAAAGCAATTTTGAGGTTATTTTTTTCGAGGTATAAGTTACTCAGGTGAGGTCAACATACTTGTATGGCTAAATATGGCTTATGTGGCTATATAGAGTATATAGTAAATAACATAACATTGAACGACTTAATTATATGTCTATTGATTTTAATTTTTGAATACCTGCTTGATAATGTCAACGAAGTAAAAGTACTTCTTGACAGTGCATAACTAGGTTTGTAACGTATAGTATAATAAGCGACCTATGTTATAAAAACAGTTTGAATATTGGGAAGAGGGACACTTGGATACATATTGAGAAAAATGTTGGGAGTGTGCAAAAGACAGGACCAAATAGCGGTACAGACGTTAGGTCTTTGACCAGCAGTGGGAACAGTGGGGCACTTGGGCTAAAAGAACAAATTGAAGTTAAGGTGCGGGCGTATGAACGAAGTAGTTATCCACATGACAAAGCTTGCTTAATTTTTTAACATCGTGCTATTAAAAGAGACAGACTGGTATTGACATGTCTAGGTATATTACAGCCCAAACATAAGATCGGTACATTACAGTACAGACAGTTGTGTGAGATTATAAAAATTTGAACAATACTCGGAAATTGTATTCCGAGGAAAGACAATAGCGTTCAATTTCTCTGGTAACCATACAAATATCTATACCTTATTATACACAAACACTTAAGTATTTAAGATTTCATACGAACATTTTGACATACAGATGACTCACGGAGACAACGTGACGGAGTCGTTGAACTTTATTGGACTAATTGAAATCACATTTCGTTAACTGGCGTCTACACAATGAACTCAAGTGTCAGATATGTTAATGGAGATCTTTAATTGTTCAGTGGAATACCAACAACTGTAAAACTTGTTACCAAACTGACAAGAAAATCTCTAATACCTACCTACTCGCACTGGCGTACAGTGCCGTTTAGACTAGAGAGCATTTATGGTGCTTAGTGCTAATAATACACTTGGAGTTTTTTGTCCAAAAATTCATGCTGCATGGATCTTGGCGAAGATCTGCCCCAGACACATTTGTGCCCAATACCTGTTAAAGTATGTTGACAGATTTGTGCGTTAGACAAATCTGACGAGCAAATCTGTACATATTCTTAAAAACGGTACAAAACAAACTGAATGCTTTTAAACAGCATTACAATTATAACATTCAAACTTATCTATTTTAAACGTTTCCTTGTTTTATTTTTGTTGTGTATAATGTACGCGAGGGAAGCCAACCAAAACAGGCCCGTAATTTAAGACGAATGAATTATGTACCAAACCACGGTTGGGGCTGATTTAAATATACCAGTCATCTCCATTCGTTGCCTGAACGACAATGACTCACTAAAGCAGGTAACGCCAAAAAAACGGCAGGTAGCGAGCCTCCTTTTAGGGGAAATTAAGGCATTGTAAAGTACAAAAAACTGAACGAGTGCGAGTCGAATAGAAGCAACATGGGTCTACTAAATTTCTGAGGGCCTACAGTGAACCTCGAAAATATAAATTGCGTTATCCGCGTCTCTTTCTCTCGAATAGGCAAGTGCGGTAGTGTGGGCGATGACGAAATTTCGATTTTCGAGGTTCGCAGTAGGCCTTTTGGTTCCGCCGGGTCCTTTCGCTCATAATTTTCACTTTCTATAGGTATATTTTACTAGACTTTCCTCTCTGAGGGACTAGCTAGTCTGACTATTAGTCACAAGACATACGAGCCAGCATTTTATACTGCAAATAAACTGTGTCCATTTCGTTTTTAAATAAAAAGAAAAGAGATACAACATGAGAACACAGCCAAGTGTGTTTTTGTGCAGGTGCCATAAAAGGGTGTTTCAGTTTTTACAACGCGGTACCCTAAATTTCGTGGTACGGAGCCGTGGTTTTTGATTGGAAGATAAATCTGGCAGAAGGAATTTATAATTTTATCACGTATCACTCGTTGTTCTAGGGAACAACATTCCACGTTCCCGTCATTGCGTGAAGATGAAATACGATTAGAGATTTTTGATGGTATAATAAAAAAGAGCGTGTTATTAGAGCTTGACAATGGATACATTTGGCTATTGAAAAATGTTCTGCATATGAGATTTTTGAAAGTTTTTACGATGTGTGTTCGTTTAACTACCATACCATTAGTTCTCAGTCAGATCAGAATCGAGAGTGAAATTGATTCTAACCGGACATCAAAATAGTATTTATAATACTTACCTAGTATTTTCAAATTTTCCATACAAGCACCCATTGAAAAGTAGTGTTGTAGCGAAATAGCACTCACGATTTTTAGTAAGAAAAATACAAAGTGTAACAAAAATGCTGGTGATCCGTTGGGCATCGTATTCTAAAAATGAAAAACTAAGAAAAAAAATTTGAAGTGAAAAAACAAATGGTTTTGTATGGAGGGTTGGCCGGCTGGGACTACGAGTCCCTCACAATTTATTTTTTGAGTCAAAAACATTTTCTCTTTTATTTTCTTAGTCTCAATACGATATCAATTATGCTCTTTAACGGATCACCATTTTTAGGGTTCCGTAGCCAAATGGCAAAAAACGGAACCCTTATGGATTCGCCATGTCTGTCTGTCTGTCCGTCCGTATGTCACGGCATTTTACTCGGAAACTATACGACGTATCTGAATAAAATTTACACATAAGGTGTATTTTGTATGCAGCTACTTAGTTATGTAAATAAATTTGAAAAAAAGATATTTTTAGGGGGGCGCTCCATACAGGTAACTAAATAAAATAAAATAAAAATTACCAAATATCAACATGTGACACATCAATCGATAGGTCTTTCAAAATAACATTGAGGTTTCTTTGACTATTTTGTGATTAAGTGAATATTTTCTGAAATAATCGCTTCGAAAGTCAGAAAAGTTCTGTAGCCCCCCCCCCCCCCCCCCCCCGTAACTTTTGAAGTTCAAAAAATATGAAAAAAATTGAAGAGATGCGCCTTATCATATCATATACTTTCAACGAAAATTGTTTTGAACATTATCGGTTCAGCCATTTTTGAGTTATCTCCAAAAAACTTCTTCCATAGGCATCAGATACGACCTTTTGGTATTAGTTTGGTTCTTATTCCATTGAGGGTACGGAACCCTCCTATGCGTGGTCCGACACGCACTTGGCCGGTTTTTTTATACAGCATGTAGTGTAGAAACAGAGTATAGAATGACTAAACTCTGAAGTACTTAATACTTATCACATTTAAGAAAAACCTTCTTTCCCTTTTATATGTCTATTTTAGTCTCCATCACGCAAAGTTAACCCTAATGCAGATAAGAATGATGAGCATCGGAAAACTTGGTAAATTCAGTTAAGAGTTTAATCAAACTTCGGCGAACCGATGTCGGGCCGAGGCTGACCTGGGGTCAATGAACTGGGGCTATATTACCACATGTGTTGCTAAAATGTATATCTTGGTGGCGATTAGTAGATTAGTACATTTAGTACGTTTATCAACGTGGGTGTTGATCAACATTGTTATCAGTAGCGTCTAGTTGTAGATAAGGTTTTTCTATGAAATATAGTCGATAAAATATACCTACATATCTGCTCAATTGGTATAATACTCAAGGCCGTCACACGTATAGTTTAATGAGGGTTTCCGGAAATCCAGGTGGCGCCACTGTGACGAGAGGTCTTTTTGACAGCAGCTGTCAAAATCCACCAATAAAAAAAAGAGGTTAAACATATACGTGATTGGTGGATTATGACAGCTTGACCTCTCGGCACGGTGCTGCCACCTGGTGAAAAAATCGATTCAGGAAACCCTGATTGGAAAATCTGTAGTGTGCACTTGTGGATATAGACGCACTCCATTCTGTGAGGGGCTTGCAGCCGTATTAGTTCATAGGAATTGGCTTTTAGCCGTAACATTTTTTCACGCCACTGCTTGGAAATTTGGTAATAGATGATCTTGATCAAGGTTATAAAATTGCAAATAGTTGGTTAGTAAACGAACCAGGTTCAGAATGCTTTGGCCGGCTCAAGATATAGAATTAAGAATGTTATGCGAATACCATTATGAGTTGTAAATGTTGTAATGGACAATTTTTATTAATACACCACACATTTTAGCCAAACAAAAAAGAAAAAGCTTATCATTTGTATGGGCTTTTAAATACCGGGCTTTCGGGAATACACCATAGCAGACGTCCACAGGCTACGGTGACAGCTTAACATCAGAACGGCTGCATGCCAAAACAACCCC
The DNA here is from genome assembly GCA_947086415.1 of Pammene aurita. Classification (NCBI taxonomy): domain Eukaryota; kingdom Metazoa; phylum Arthropoda; class Insecta; order Lepidoptera; family Tortricidae; genus Pammene; species Pammene aurita. The sequence goes on from OX352295.1 coordinate 14,527,720, forward strand.
AAAAAAATCGTGGGATTGGAAGACCTACTTGCGCCATATTACACAACATTATTAAGAGGCTGACAACACCCGATGACCTTCAAATTGACTTTACTCAAACAGTTTTTTAGCTATAACTACTTGTTTTGAGAAAATAAAAAATAAAAATGTTATTATTCGTTATATTTGGAAGAACTTCGTTGATTCCGATACACGATTGGACGAAATCGGCTCGATAGAAAATAATTCCAAAGTTACATCTTAAAATTTGCTTTAACAGTCGTATGTCTTTAGTTTCTTGACTTATACGTCTGTAACTAAGGACGAAATTCCACCGCACTAATACTAAAAACTTCGTTGTTTTATATTTCTCAATTAATGCGTAGTTTTTTTTAAAGTAATCATTTTGCAAAATTTGCAATGAGCTCCCATACTAATTGTAACACTGTGTTTCTCTTTCACTCGCGCTGAAAAAGATAGGGAGGGAATTTAGCTGTTGTCAGCCCCTTAAATAATAATATCTACTAGGTCCTAATAGGACTGACTGATGCAGAACTAAGGTAATACGTAGTGAACGTATTATTCAGACCGTGTCCAAATAGAACGTCTAGGATCACGACCATTACATATTCAAGCCTAAATACGTTAGCGTAATCACGTAGGTAGTTAGTAAAAAAAACTGCGAGTGACTCCAACAGAGTAACGACCGCTTTCAATGTTGTTTACCTGGTCGAGGCAATTCGGGGCCTGAACAGGTCTCAAGAGTTATATAACAACCATACAATCGTGAAAATAGCTAGTACGTCACACTAAGCCGTAAAGGAAAATTACCTTCAGTTACGATGGCAGATATTTAAGTTCCTTTCCTTTCCCTAGAGGTCAATTTTTTTTACTAATGAAGGGACAGAGACAGTGCAAAAAGATGGTGGGACGATCAGATCGAGCGCAAGAATTGAAAGAATTTAACCTCGAATATAATCGCACACAAAAGTTTGTCGCCATTATTTACGCATGAAATTAATAGTATAAATAAGCATGATTTTAAATTACTATCGCTGTTATTTTTAAAACATCATTTCTTCGTTTTATTCTGAATTTTTAAAGTCATATTCGAGCGCTCGAATCTCGAAAATCGTCCCCCTGGTCTCATTGGGTCGCAAGACCTATGGCGGAGCGAGGCGTGGCCTTTGCCTAACAGTGGCACACAATATAGGCTACGGGAAAAAAGAAAAAACATCGTCCTTATGTACCTTCAACTTATAGGTAGTAGGGCGACAAATTAAAATGCCATGTCCTTTGTATTTAACGTGAAAGAATTAAGTTTTTGGATACGTCTTCTGAACCTATATGTTAAGATGACAAAATAACGTTATGGTAAGTAATGTAAAGTTTACGTTGTACTGCTACGTTTTACTACATCTACATAACCAATGCAAAGCATACAACAAATATAGATTGTTGATGGACTTCTGAACGAAAAAGTCCCTGTCAAGGCCTCGTAATTAAATATATTAACGTGCACGCAGCGCCGCCAGCAGTAAGTGTTAAGAATGGTCTTGCCTCGAACAGAGAAAAACATAAAAAGAACGCTCGTCAGAACAAAAATAAAAACGTGACAGCACATTATAATCTCTTCCCGTCGGCCATTTTGTTTTCTAGGAAGGACTTCTTATCTTGGAAATTACTGAGAAAGTTTATTTTAGTTGGAAAATTGTCTTAAATGATTCAGTGGTTGATTCATATGTCATCACGCGCTGGAAATGTTTTCTGGCTAGTTGGGAGATGGTGCTGCGAGATTGTATGTTAGTAACTACCGGTAAAATTATTTTAGGATATAGGTACCTTAGGTACATTGAACTAAATGTTTTCAACGACTGTTTACAAATCGGTTAAATACGTCCACAACCAAATTGTTTAGTGGAGTGGAGTGGTATATTTGGAATCCGTTAAACATAATTACATTGTTTAAAAATGCAGCATTAAATATTAGTGCCTATGCATTTTTAACGATTTTATTACTGTGTTTTCAACCTCGTGTCATATCATATGGCGTACGAAAATTTAAGCAAATGACTTCGAAAATAGAGTATATTTTCCATTGTACTGATTTTAACTCACAAGATTTTCACTAATTAATTTGACAAAAACGGGACTTAATCGCGTACACTTACTTTTATTATTTTCCATTGTTTAATTTTTTAAGCAAACAAAGGAAAATTACAAATGGTTTTGATTCCACTGCAATAAATTGTACATACTGTTGTATACGGAATACGGTAGGCTGCAAAAATGCATACCCATATTATGAATGAATTGATTCATAAATTAGGTATGCAATTCTGCAGCTGATAGTGGGATAATACATCCCGGCAAGGACATGCAATTCCGGTGTTTTTTGTATGGTTAATACCGGTATTAACCATACCGGTTAATACTGGAATTCCGGTATCAGCCGTACAAAAAATACCGGTATTGCATATCCTACATCGGGCGGGCGGTAAAGTACACTATAATATCGTAAGTATAGCTGCATGTGCGCAACAATGGCAAACCGAATACCCACCTCAATTTCCTGATTTAACCGAGAGTGTAGCGACTTCAGTCTAGAACCAAAGGACGAGACTTCAAAGCGTACAGTCCTATAATCTACATGGACTAGGGTAGCAATTGCACAAAAGATCTCATTGGGTACACGCAATAAGGCAACGTGCTAAAGCCAAAAGGGGCTATATCTACTTTTGATAATAAAACTTCGGTGTCGGTAAATTTTCGGCCAAAAACCTCGTTTCAGATTCAGTTGTTACCTAAAAGTACTAATACTAATATTTCAGTACTTTATAATCACGTGAACTGTTTGTAATTTGGAAAAACGTAATTAAGTTTTTAAACAAAAGAGTTCAATAAGTTAGATCACTACTTTAAAGCTTATACCTACATGCATTCAATCGTCGGGTGACAACGAAAACTCATAATTGCAAAAAAAAAAATTAAATCAACCTTATTTTTTTACGAGCACGGTTAGTTATGGCTATGAACTTGTGGTGGTAGTTAGTGAGTTTTGGTTGTCACCCGACGAAATGCAGTCATTCATATTTTATGCAGCCATTTTAAAAGATAAGCAAAATTCAAGTTTTGGCCGAAAAAGTAATTAGACGATAAAAACATAATCCTATGCTTTTATCCATATCATTATGCTTTTAGCCAAAAACAAACATCGGCTCTTTTGGTTTAGAACGAAATGCCACACTGTAAAAGCGTTTTCACATTGTCCGATCCGATATCGAATGGCCCAAGGAGAAAATCAGTTGCTAGAGAGTACCCTATGGCATTAAGTCCACCTTTTTTGCGTTGCTGCTTTCTTTTGAGCAATAGACATTTGGTGTTTTAAGGAAAAATATAAAAATACACAAATTTTAAATTTGTCTTCCTCGTGGTCCTATCGGACATCCGATATCGGATCGGATAATGTGAAAGCGCACTAAGTGGATGTATGAAATATTAAAAAGACGTATAATAGAGGTATGCAAGGGAGATGAAGGGCGGCCACAAATAGCCGAGAACTCGTTTTGTTTACGTTGAGTCGTTGAGACCAGTCCGACTGCCTAGCATAAAAGGAGTTATTTGGCATAGTTATCGATCGACTCCTTTCCGTTTCTTTTGTCTTTCAATTGACAAAAGAAGTCGAACTCGCATTTATATCGTCAGCTAGCCATAGCGTAGCTCTTCATTTCTGCTTGAATAAAACATATAAGTATATAACATAAAAACAAATAAAACAGCTGCACAATAACATTCAATTAACCCTTTGACCGCCAAGCATGGGACAGAAAAATCGTGCTACTGTCGCCAGAGCATACTCAGTTACTTATATTTATTTTGGACGTGATATCACGCGCTGGTGCTGAGGGCACGACTTTCCGTGGTAGTTATTAGACGTCTTTGGCGGTCAAAGGGTTAAACATGCGAAAATTCGTAAATTGAAAAACGTGCATAATTCTATCATGTGGTAAGTTAACATTACAATTACAATACTTAAGGGGCTGACAACAGCTAAATTCCCTCCCTATCTTATTCAGCGCGAGTGAAAGAGAAACACTGTGTTACGATTAGTATGGGAGCTCATAGCAAATTTTACAAAATAATGAATTAAAAAAAAACGACGCATTCATTGAGAAATATAAGGCAACGAAGTTTTTAGTATTAGTGTGGTGGAATTTTGTCCTTAGTTACAGACGTATAAGTCAAGAAACTAAAGACATACAACTGTTTAAAGCTAATTTTAAGATGTAACTTTGGAATTATTTTCTATCGAGCCGATTTCGTCCAATCGTGTATCGAACGCAACGAAGTTCTTCCAAATATAACGAATATTAACATACATTTTTTTTACTTTCTCAAAACAAGTAGTTATAGCTGAAACACTGTTTGAGTAAAGTCAATTTGAAGGTCATCGGGTGTTGTCAGCCTCTTAAACTACCTACTCGTAAAATACATCAGGAAAAACGTCAAATTCCACGACATCGCTTCAATCAGTGCAAAATGTGAATTCCCGAGAGGTCATTGTCATTCCTAAAAACATTCGTATCTTTATTTATTATTTTTACTTACGTGTCTGGCTCATCGGGTTATCGCGTTTCGCGATACTAACAGATTTTCGTATATGAGAATGATACATACATGCGGTGTCTAGTCTGCCCTCCGTTGTTTTTTGGCGTAACTCCAGAGATTAGTAAATCATTAAGACACAATATTCATACAAAGTCAGTCGACTGATGAGTCCATTACAGTCACTATTGTTGCAGATGGCGCTTCATCACTACATAGTATAAAACAAAGTCGCTTTCCGCTGTCTGTCCCTATGTATGCTTAGATCTTTAAAAATACGCAACGGATTTTGATGCGGTTTTTTTTAAATAGATAGAGTGATTCAAGAGGAAGGTTTTTATGTTATAATACATGCATAATATAGTAGAGAAACGCTGATCGTTTTAGAGGTATCTAATGTGATGTAAATACAGATTTTTTGCGCTTACATTGCAAACGCTGGCTGAACCCTACGAGATACTTAGATCAAAATAATATACTACAGTATTGTACACCTTAAAAAGGTCTACAAACGAGTCCCGTGCGAAGCCGGGGCGGATCGCTGGTTTAAATATAATTTCGGTGCTAATTAGTTGTAAAATAATTAATAAGCCCATTTGACTTAATTTTGTACTTTCTTTAATTTTAATATGCCCTTAGTCACTTCCACAATCGAGATTAATCTAACGACACCTCAATGTCGTTTATCCCTCAACCGATGTAGGCTATAGGGCATGCCAAAGAAGTGGACATACATACATACTCTCGAAAAACATACTCTCTTTCGGCAGTCGGGTACTTCATACAAGGTGTAACAAAAATGCTGGTGATCCTTTTAAAGGCATAATTGGTATCGTATTTTCGCTATGAAAAAGTCTGAAAAAAAAAATATTTTTCAGAAACAAAAAAATTTTTTTTTTTTTGACGTTGTGAAATGCGTTTACGCATCCCCCCAGCCCCGGGGGGTATGTGGGACTCGCTCTTCCTGCCTCTCTTCTATCAAAGAGAGGGTGAAGAGAATACCCACTAAAACACTCCGGGCTAACCGCCTAACCGTTCGTTGGGGGGCATCACGGGTCCATCAGTCATTCTCCGCGATACCCCCCCGTCGGTTGGCCGGCTGGGACGACGTGTCTTATACAAGAATGTATTTTTTTGCTACCAAAAAATGTTTCTCCTACTTTTTCTTACTCTCAATACGATACCATTTATGCCCTTAAACGGGTCAGGCAGCATTTTTGTTACACTCTTGTATACCAACTGGAGATATACAGTCCTTACTAATTTAATCGTCTCTGCTTCCAACTTGCAGCTCTTCTAGGTTTTTAGATAAAGGTGTGTTCATATTCAGCAATTATAATTACCTCTTATCTCTTTCTGTTTTACACAAGGTATATTGTGAAACTTACCTGAAACAAAAATAAAAACATAATTAACACACAATTCTAGATCACGATAAATTATCATACATAGGTAGTTATATAGTTAAGTTCCACCAATCACATAGATGCTATATTTTTTATTACACATTTGTATTATAGAAAAACCTGTAACTCTATAAATAGGCTGATTTCTCAAAAACTAACCATACTGTGCGGGACGATTTTGTAGGCCATAGTAGTAAACAACTTTGACACTGGACTGTTTCATAACTTTCATCCATTTCGGCCGATCAGACGTCGACGCTTTCTATGGGGAGGCCAAAATTTTATTTGGGATTTCGGGGTTGGTCCCATAGAAAAAGTTGTTCAGTACGACTTACTTAATCACCTCTCACAATATGGCTAGTTATTTAGAAAACACCATGTATGTTCACTTCGAACTATTTCGAACATCATAAAAATCTTATGTATATGATATGAGTACGTAAACTAATGCCGAAACGTTTTGCGTGCCAACATTAGGTATACTGGAGCGCTATCTCGCTTGCACATCGTCGCCGCATGCGGAAACCGTAGCAGTCGGATAACCGCCTAAGTAGATAATCTAATAATGAAGTAGCTGATACATATCTAAGGCCAGCGAACTCGAAACTACACACGAGCAAACAGTAAAAAAAGCTTAATATTCTTTATGCCAGTGATAAAACATTAGCTTCCTAAATTGAGACGTTTTTATTAGAAATTCTCTTTTGACAGTCGTAAAGCGTCGATCCGTAGTTATTATTCAGGTTTACGAGTTGGAAATGTTGGAATAACACAATGCTGGCGTTTAAAAGAGTTTTTTGATAACGTTGCGTTCAATTAGGCGGATCTCACACTAGCGCCGCGTGACCGAGACAGCGCTATACACATGAAGAGCGCTATCTCGCTCACACAGACATGCGGAAACCGCAGCAGTGTGATAACCGCCTTACTGGTACAAAACTGAGGGTTAGTGAGCTTTACAAAAATATACACTCAGAAACAATAATAATGGGTCAATAGCAACTTTTAAATTTCCACCACACGCCGCGTTCTTACAGTAGACTTGTAGAAAAATGTGGTCAAGTGTAGTGAAAGGGCACTTCGTCGATTTACAAGGTCACTTCATTATTTTACTATTAGGCGTGGCGACACCTTACGCACCGCCGCGGAAAATGCCGCGCGAGGCAGTTCGCCTAGTATGGACGTGCCTCGCCCGAGGCATTGCGGCCGCGCGTGCGTTTGACTCGACCGGGGCACGTCCACACTAGCCGAGCTATCACGCACGAGGCGGTGCGTCAGGTGTGCACACGCCTATTTGATAGCATATATTGTAACTATATCGACAAAGTGGGATCTTTTCCCTACACTAACACAAATACAGAATAGTGAAGTGACATATTTACATTTAGCGCAAAAACTCGCTCTTCCGTGTCCCTTGAATCGGAGCCAATGTCATTGCCGTTCTCTTTCGCAAGGTCGCCGGCTGCCTATTCCGACGCCTAATTAAGCCTTATGCGAAAATATTAATGTGGTTCGATTTGATACGTGTGCTGAGTCACGTTTTTGCATTTTAGGGTTCCGTAGGTATTTTTAGTTTTGATTGAAGGCTGTCTTGTCAGAGGTATTTTATGTAGAAGGAAAAATACGTGAGTGTCGTGGAACACTCTGTTGGAACGAAGTTACGTTATTTAATTTTTGATTATTTTGTATTTTTTTCGACTTTTTCGACTTCGTTCCAATTACTACTTTGCCGTTTAACAGTATCGTACAGAAGTCTGACAGCTATAGGTTACATTGGTATCATGATATTATTCCTCTCTACCCTGTAAACTAGGGTAAGGTTGTCAAAATGTAACGCCTTCGGTTCGGGGCAAAAAAATATTGTTTTTCCTATCTCTTTGTTATAAAGCTAAATTAAAGTAATATGGTTCGCTAATTTGATTCGTGTGGTAAGTGAGTCACGTTTTTTTCATTTGTGACGCAGTTTTCCTGTCGTTCTGTACGACCGTGACATTTGTGTGTCTGACCGATTGGCCGGCCTTCGGACGCGGTCGTCAACACACAACCACACTTCGCGAGCTCGGGGCCAGTATATGCGATCTGCGATTACGTCTTTATATGTAGGTAAAGTTAGTCGCAGTTATACTGGACATGTGAAGCGTGCGATGATGACATTGTACTTTACCGCGTTTTCGAACGGGCATTGTATATGTATTACCATTTGTTGAAAAGCTAAGAGTCGAACTCTCACCGAACTAAGTAGAGTAACTCTTGACCTTAAAATCTTAACAGTGGAAAATAAAAGCGTTTACGTCGAGGCGTTTACGGGAGAGGGTTGTATCCTCGCTCCGGTCCCTTCATGACGCAGAGGTTGTCTATCGCGGTTCAACGAGGAAATGCTGCGAGCGTGATGGGCATTTTGCGTCTGGAGGGTTGCGGGGCGACGTTCTCGGATAGGATTTATTTATTTATTTAATATTTTGTAATTGTGATCAGCGTAGCTTTTAATTAGGAGTAGATTTTATTTTTTGGGATTATTTTACTTGACATTTTTGTGACTGTAAGCTTTATGTTAGTTTTGTTTTTTTTGTGCCTTTTTAATTTTAAATTTTGACATGAGGTTTTTAATGATTTAGATTTGTACTGTATTATGTAGAATAATTGTATTTATGTACATTATCTTTAAATAAAATGATTGGCATACTTGTATTACTTAGTTCTCGAAAATAAAATAACTATTATACTGGTTATTGAGCGTTCCATTAGTCTTCGCAAGAAGTGAAGTACACCTCTGTACCAAATTTTATCGTGCCGCTTCAGCGCTCTCAAGTCTCTAAACTTACGCTTACATTGCGTGTGTAATACGATTTCAAGGTGTCGTCTTCTATTGTTATAGCGTATTGTACGAGGTACGATTGAGTAATTCACATAGAAGATACTAGAGGCCAGAAGTTCGTGAGATCCGAGGGTTACCAGTTAACACGGACATCGACATTCGAAAATTTACTATCTGCCTCTATCAATATCGAAAAGTATATACGAGTATAAGTATAACGAAATTTTTAATGCTCATAGTGCACTCTGTTTAAATATGATGCAAATCATGTTTATCATTAATTTTATGTTTAAGTTATAAAAATATAAATGATATGAAGATATTTACCCTCAATAGATTTGATGTAGTAGTAAAATAAACGATAAAAGGGTTTGCCCGCATCGCTATGCCCTTATAAATATAAATTGAATGTGTGATGGATGTGTGTTTAATGATATACCGACGAAATTTAATTATCGTGTAAAACTAAATTTCTTAGTTAACTCCACTTCCCCAATTGATTTAAATTTAGTACTAAATAATGTTGGAGTTGAACTACGCTTGTATCCAGGGCTATATTAAAAAATAATGCTTTTTGAACGCTCTATTGGCTAAACGGGAAAAGGGACTGAATTTATTTTCGAATACTATATGTTTTAAGACTGTACACTCTTGTGTACGGCAGAAGCCGAAATACGATTGCTGAAAGTAGACTCGATAGAAAAAAAATCCGAAGTTGGGTCCTTTTTTCCCTTATTTTTCATAGCTTACGTACGTAAACTATATGATAACTATTAATTAATATAACCAAGTTAAAAATATGGCGTTTTAGCTTATCTAAAAACTCACAGAAGCGGAATTAGACAAAACTTTATAGATTCGCGTATTTTTCGTAATTTGTTCAAAAAGTGTAATCCTTATGAGCGCTGCATCTCTTTCTTTCATGCACGGGAGACATAAATGTGTCTCTAACGGTTGGACGTGGCTTGTAAGAATCGAGGAATGGCCTTAGAGGCATGTAGGTAGGTTTATTTATGGTCATTCGACGAACTAAAAGGACTATTTTAAAGTGTAATTTCGCTTCACTTTTTTTTAAACAACGACGGTGGCAATGTGTCTTAACGGCGCAGTATCCGTAATTATTTCATAGATCCATGGATCTATGTTTATATTTCATATCCCAGTCGCGTTCAACGTACCCACCTGTCTATAATTATACATCCAGTATGCTTCCAATATGTTGATAAGAGTACTGGTGAGGATTTTATAACTTCCTTTGACGTAAATAAAATACCTACCGAGGTATTTATCGCAGTAGGCGCTATGAATTTGCAAGTTCAATCACACTTTATTGATCTATTCACACGTTCAACATCATTATTCTGATGTGGCGAAAACTCTGCTTTTTTAGTGTCCGACCGAAACAAACAAAAGAAGATAAAAGATATTTATTCTTCAATTCAGGCACATTACAATGCACTTATGAAAGAAAAGAAAAAAAACTACCATCGGTTCTAACCCTACACCTCTGACACGAGAAGTATTATGACCGGCCAGAAACTCGGTGGGACTTATTTTTTCAAAACAGTAGGTAATACATTAGATCTTATAGATACACAATAATGCGTAGTTCTATAAGAAGACAACAACACAACACACATGAAACATGTGTTTTTTTGCCGAAACCGTAAACGAAGGTTCGGCTGTGGCTTCAGTCCCGGCCGAAACCGAAGTGGCGAGTTGCCTATGGATTCTTGGGTTAATACCTTTAAAAGGTCTTAAGTAACAATATCGAGCGGAATTCAGAAAAAAATCAACATGTTTCGTTACTGCTATTGATACGACTTTCAGTGCATCATCCCTAAGACAAACTTGACACAATTCACAATCAATAATGCCCGTGCCCATACGGTCGGAAACTAGTCTTCCGAACAAGGTGACTCCTAGTTTCCGACCGCGTATTAGGCGGTTTCCGCCCAAACCTTGTTGTAACGAATGTCTTATGTCAAGTCAATCAAGTTGGTATTTTAAAGTTCAAACAGGTATCATGGTTCCGGTAAAAACACGCAAGAAGTATCAACACAAAGATTAAGGCAATTTCCATTCAGGATATTTGTCAAGCGGTGCCATTGACCTCGGATAGGTACATTACCGCCTATACCCATGCCGAGTTCGAACTAGAAACTATTTAGTATTTAAACTACGCATGTGTTCGCGGCATTTCCGCCGCTACTATGGTGTGTTGAGTAACATTAAAGCCTGTAGAAAGGGCTTAAGTCTCTTTGTGTGCGAAGGTGCTTAATCCTTTTTAAGCTTCGTTGTAAGGCCTTCGTCCGCTTACAATCGCAACAGACTGGAATCAATTTAGCGAGGCGATTGCAAAATAGAACCTAATCACTTGTCCTTGTTGCGTTGGTGGTAGTGCCATTTTGGTATCGGGTGTTTGTTGCTTCGTGTAAAACATTTGCCAATTAATATTAGTAGTACGCGGTTTGTTATACTGACGCGGATTTGCAGAGCGCTTCGGTGTGTGAACTTCGTATTAAAGTAGCTGGCTGGCACACAGTACTAAACATGGACCTACTCGTAGAAAATATTCGAATGTAATAAACTAGAACTGTGACAGGGGGTTTCACTATGTCTAATCTAAATAAATCTATGGCTAATGAGGGAAGGTTGGCACATAGCTTATCACCTTATGGGTGCGTTCGAGAATATGTGAGGTTTTCAAATCATAGGTGTGGTAGTGCCATTTTGGTATCGGGTGTTTGTTGCTTCGTGTAAAACATTTGCCAATTAATATTAATAGTACGCGGTTTGTTATACTGACGCGGATTTGCAGAGCGCTTCGGTGTGTGAACTTCGTATTAAAGTAGCTGGCTGGCACACAGTACTAAACATGGACCTACTCGTAGAAAATATTCGAATGTAATAAACTAGAACTGTGACAGGGGGTTTCACTATGTCTAATCTAAATAAATCTATGGCTAATGAGGGAAGGATTGGCACATAGCTTATCACCTTATGGGTGCGTTCGAGAATATGTGAGGTTTCAAGTCATAGGTTGATTGTCGCTTGTTAATAGAGTTTATTTCTAAATTATTTTTTATGGCAGTTTTTGGCACTTTTGATTGAAAACGTCACATATTATCATTTCACGTTCAAAACCCTATTTTGTTTTTTTAAGAGCGCATGACAGCTAACGTCTTCATCTCTGTAGCTAAATGTCAAATTGAGAAAGGAGAATCTTCTGTACTTGTACTATTACTTATTCTGTGGCTGTGAATCAAACTGATAGAACTGTGATTCATTTATGGCAGTGGAACTTATTGTAAGAAAACGTAGATTATCAACGCCACGTTTTCGTTTTAGACTCAAGTATTTGTCCGCCATTGACATAATGTTACGCAACGACAGTGAACGGAGTTTCCCAAACGCGTGGGTACACGCTCCATTACATACGCTTGCCAATTCCGCCTCTTCGGCTGTGATTGCGATGTCGAGATCGCCCCAAGCCAGGCCTATTTCACTCTCTGTCGCTCGAAAACGTAAGAGCGAGGCAGATAGTCAATTTTGAATTTCGATGTTCGCGGTAAGCCCTACGACGCACTATGCGGTCCGCCGCATGCGGCTGCGGTATGTTGATAATAACGGGTTCATATATTGTCTAGTATACTATTGTAGTCGTATGCGACTGGCCACAAGCAGTAGACTGTATAACTGCTCTACACCATGGGCCATTATAGGGACGCAGCTATGCGTTAGATGGAGAAAACGATATTGGGATCTTGTTCCGTGATTGATGAACTTTGTGATCATCTTATCGCGACTATTTTGGCTGACCCTAACTGGACTTCGATTTTCTTATTTTGGACGAAGGAAGTGGTGGTTTTGAATAAAGACATAGTTAGATCTTCCTATCAAGTTAAACTGAACATTCCGTGGCAACACAAGGAATATTATTTTAGTTTCATACAAAGAATCAAAATAAAAAGTGTTTATGTATTTACATAACTTTGTTATTGCGTTAATTGTTTACTAATACTGTTTAACTTTGTGTTACTGTTACATGCAGCTTTTAAACGAAAGGAATGTCAAAAAGTTTTATTTTTCTTGTTTTCCCAATCATTTCAATTAATTTCATATCAAGAAAATACTCAATGAAAAAATATGAGTCCCGGAATCCCGGGTCTTATCCATATTACGTATAATGTTTAAGGTCATTCACCCCGAAATTGCACTACCTACTCCGATCACTGATCTTGAGCACTCATATTTTGCTCCATGCAAACGATTTTGCGATCTCGTTCCGTCGTATAGCTGCGTCCCTTACACTGGTATGGTGTAGAAGAGCCTTCAAGGGGAGTCAGTTCTAAAAAATATTTGGTTTGTGCAACATTTCATTTGGAAACATACTTCAAACTATCATCGTGAGGAAGCCGACCTTATTTTAACAAGGTCTAGTTCTCGAATTCAATGGTTAAATGACGGTGACGGTTCACTGTTTTGCAGAAACTTTTTTGACATATATTTGTTTTGCATAATGATACTTGGCAGAAGTAACGTTTGGCAGAAACATCTTACGCAGAGTATTCTTTGGCATAAATCATTTCGCAGATTTTTATAATGTCGAATCTTATATTGGCATAATGTTGATGGCATAACTGTCTTATAAACGAATAGTACTTTCGCAGAATTTTTTGTTTGCATAATATTTAGGCGGCATAAAGTTGTGAAGCCGAATTTTTTCTTTGATTACAAGATAATCTTCATTGTCTTATCATATTGGACAAGACATATGCGGGATTGTATGTATTGCTCATAAAAACGTGCAGGCGCTGTAATAATGAGCATATTTGTGTCGGTACTCCGGTAAATGAAATTGTTATCTGCTAATAGTGGCTGTGGTATTTTGTTGTGTCTTCCCAAGCCGGGCTCCCGGCCCGGCTGCTACGTGCGAGTTATCGCGTTATGCTCGAGCCACCCTGAGAGCAATGGCCCGTTGCGGCCGCCACAAATACTTTTACCCAACCTAACCTAACCCACATTACTGGCAACAGTTTGTTTCTGCGGGGGTCGCAGTTCTAACCTAACCTAACCCAATTTTCTGGCTACATTTTGTTTCCGCGGGGGTCGCAGTTCTAACCTAACCTAACCCACTTTTTTGGCGATAGTTGTTTCCGCGGGGGTCGCAACTCTAACCTAACCTAATCCATTTTTCTGGCAACAGTTTGTTTGCGCGGGGGGTCGCAGTTCTAACCTAACCTAAATAAATCTAAATTTGGTGGGACTTGTATTCTACTACGTAAAATTTACCTAACCCACTTTTCTGCTAGCAGAAAATAATTAAGCTATTGTAATAGTATGCTATAGGATTATTATGGTATATAAAATGATGCTAAACCAAAATCGGCCAAAGTAGTGTTCTGCAAAACAATATGCTGCAAAACGTGTCGTATGCGTAGTAGTAGTTATGCCAACTATACCTTTATGCAAGATTACCATTCGACCGAAAGTGTTTCTGCGAAACATGTTATGCCAAGTGTATTTCTGACCAATATTTTTCTGCCAGATGAGGGTAACCCGACGGTGACTTTAGTAAACTATAGCACCGTAAAGGCACCCATCAGTCCAAAAATAAACTCGCATACTTTATCTTTGTTTGGGTGAGACTTTTACGTAAATGACGCAGTTCCAACGCAAAATAAGATCATAAATGAATGGAAAAACTTACAGAAAAAGGAGTGGTTTTACGGTACCCTTTTCAGAGTAATATAGGATTCATGGTTTGATTATCAACTAGGAAAGTAAAGGTGACGATTAAATAGTTTACCATTCAACCCAGTGTGTTGACGGTTGACGATGAGGGACCCTCTTGTTCCTTTAGCCAACACATTGAGTCCTCCTTTTTGTAAAGGGTCGGCAACGCGCATGTGACACCTCTGGAGTTGCAGGCGCCCATAGGCTACCTTATTGCTTACCATCAGGCGGGCCGTATGCTTGTTTGCTACCGTCGTGGTAGTAGAAATTTCAAATTGGCGGTTATTCTCACACAAAACACATTAGTTCGCGACTTAGTGCTTTCAAAGTGTCTTATTAAGATATCTGCCGTTTGACACGTTAGAGCTAGCAATCTAGGCAATGTCATTCGGACACCCGAGCCGACATCGCGCATACCCGACTTCTCGGAATCCGTATACAATCGTTCTCCTGCATGCGATGCCACGACGTGCCATAGGGCATGCAATACCGGAATTACGGTATCGGCTATGTAAAAAATACCGGTACCTACTGCATGCCCGGACGACGGCCATTTGATAGAGATGAGGTGCCGTATTCGAATTATAAATTCCATTAAACAATACATTTAAAACACTATCTACCTCAAATATAACTTCAACACACAACAAATAATCAACCAATTGAGCCGCATCGGAATAATTTTCAAGCTAATTCTGACATTTCTGATTCAGTAGTTTAGGCGCCAGCTGCATTGCGTTGTTAATGCAGTCCAATGAGTTGAATTGAAGTTAGATCGTGTCACAACGTGTTTTAAAGTTAGAATCATGTGATATTGTTACTTTGTTACCTTGTGACCTAAGAAACCGAATTTGAAATAATTTCTAGCAAATACAATAACATCGTGTTACCCCCCCCCCCCCACTTTTTTATAGTATAACTATTTTATACGTATAATATTTTTTATAGGTAAACCACTAGGTTCACCTATAAAAAACTGACTGTTGTTACTAAACAACAGTCTTGTTAAGATTTTTTTGAACACGTCATCTGCTTAGCTACTTCTGCTGCTGTACGTTATTGATTTGTCAACGTTTTAAAATCATCTTTTGTGTAAAGGTGCCTATATTGTAATCATTGGCAACCCTGGTTACCACGGCAAGTACTTACCAACTTCCGCATTATTGTAACAGAAAAATGTGATGTGACATCAACGTAAAGGCAAATAGACGTCACTCTGTATCATTATACACATTCAACGTCTAAAATGTCGATAGGATATTATGATATTCGACAACAAAATGTCTACTTCTGCTGCTGTACGTTATTGATTTGTCAACGTTTTAAAATCATCTTTTGTGTAAAGGTGCCTATATTGTAATCATTGGCAACCCTGGTTACCACGGCAAGTACTTACCAACTTCCGCATTATTGTAACAGAAAAATGTGATGTGACATCAAAGTAAAGGCAAATAGACGACAGACACTCTGTATCATTATACACATTCAACGTGTAAAATATCGATAGGATATTATTATATTCGACAACAAAATGTATTATTTATGGTATTAAATAAGAGTTAAAGGTCGTGTAGATATATTTTTAGACCTCGACTGAAAACTGTATATATCTTGCAATTACATCGAGTTTATTAAGTTACAACCGCAAAAAAGATATTTATATGAAAAAATCTGCGTTTTATTTCCATGCCTAGAACAGACACTTTCTCAATAAGCTTTCAAGGCACCCAATGAAATAAAAAAAATCTATCGAGACCGCCATAGTCAAACCTTACTAATATGTATATGAAAAGCTTGACGGAGCGAAGAGAGTAACCACAGACATATAATTTGGAGAATATCCCTGTAAGTTAAGTTACTCAATCATGTTTAATGCACGATATAAAACATTTATATACATATTAACTATATGTCAATAACGCGATATAAATGGCGGAACAGTTCACAAGGAAACTTTACCAGCAAGGTTAACTTGTGAAGGTAGTTGCATAGTTAAGAAATATTTCTCATTTCTAAGATCCGTTTACTTTGCACGCTACTGGCATTGTGCAACGGAGATCATATCTATAATATTGTATGTTTCTTTAGAATTACAATTTATTAGAATATTACGCGCGGTTGCAATACTGCGCATCGTTGTCATTACTGTACTGTGTAAATTAAATTTTTATTGCAACGCATTTTGCAAACTTAGTTACTAAATGTTAGGCAATTTCAAGATAATGTTATTCATAATTTAACATGTATTAATTAGTAAAATTCTACACGTATATTTTTCAACTTACAAAAGAAAATTGGCAAATATGTATCTCAATATATGTCGTAACATTCATAACATAACAAAGTCTATTTTCTTTAATTAAGGACCATTGTAAAAAAAGTATATTTTCATATCTTGAGAACACAAATACCATTGGTGAGATGATGGTCACCATGTCAGAATTATTACTTCCAAGCGAGGCACTTTAAAGAGTAAACCAGCTAATATAGCTGGAACTATCACTTTAATACCATCATAGGCGCGCAAGTCGTAAAATGAAATATTGGAACGAATGACGCATTTAATGCCAATTTGACAGTCAACATTGAGTTTCGTCATCTGAAAAACAGATGTGTAGGTATTACAGTACAGTTATACAATTCATAAAACGATTTATCGTCCAACGAGTTCTAACCAGTTAACTTTGCAGATATGGGGTTTCCGATATTATAGATTATTGGGCTTACAAGATGTAAAACATTACTAATGCACATTAGAAACACGGCATAGGTATATTTAAATACCAACGAACGATACGTATTAGTTCTCATGTGAAATTAGAACGGATTTGATGCGTTAGCACGTACAGCGAAGCTAGGTATTGTCCAATCCATACGCAACTAATTCCGACCTTGAACTAATAGTGACTACTGACTACCCAGAGGCCAGCCTATGGCTAACTAACCAAACGCCGCATGAGAACCGACTTGCGTGCCCGTTCCGGTCTCTTAACAATGAAAAAAGGGAGAATCTTACGGCCAATGACTATATGATAACGCTGAGAATTCGTCTACCCATCATACTGTGACCTCTTCAAGAAAACACCTATACGCTTCAGTTTTAAAACGACGTAATTTAATACAATTTCGCAACGCTTATCATCTTTTTTTTACTGGAGAAGTAAGCAGACTGTGTATTGCGCATTAAGAGAGTCGAAGACTTAGGCGTACCAGTGTTACCATAATCTCGAGATCTATACTAACTAAGGGTAATAATAGATCGAGCTTGTTCTGGTTTCACCAGTTCGTTGGACTGGGTTGCATTTGATAGGGATTGTAATAAGACCTCAGGGGCAACAAAGGTGGGTCTTAGGTCTCCCGTAATTGGATAGGTTACGTAACAAATGAAGGGGACTCCGTTCCCATTGCGATACGTAATTGCTAGTGCATCTTACCTTAATGAAGAAATGTACATGACAGGTGCAATAAGTGATATGTTGTGTTAATGGAGCGAAGGTGTATTAATTGTCAGTGAAATTAAGCGTGAAGATAATGTACTTACATTTGTTGATAGAGTTGGTAGACTCGTCTTTGGAGTCCTGACATTTAACCATTAGCCACCGGACAGAACCCTTCTCTAGATACATACGAGTACAGAAGTCTTACCGTCTAACAAAAGCGAAGATTGACACTGAAAGATCACAAATCATGTTGTCCTTCTCTAACGCATCGCGCCGAATACCCCGTTTTTAGGGTTCCGTACCCAAAGGGTAGAAACGGGACCCTATTACTACGACTCCGCTGTCCGTCTATCACCAGGCTGTATCTCATGAACCGTGATAGTTAGACAATTGAAATTTTCACAGATGATGTATTTTGGTAGCCGCTAGAACAAGAAATACTAAAAAACAGAATAAAATAAATATTTAAGGGGGCTACCATACAACAGACATGATTTTTTTGCCGTTTTTATCGGTCACCAGATTGTATCTCATGAACCGTGATATTTAGACAGTTAAAATTCTAACAGATGATGTATTTCTCTTGCCGCTATAACAACGAATACAAAAAAATTTAATAATATAAATATTTAAGGGGGCTCCCATACAACAACAGACATGATTTTATTGCCGTTTTTATCTGTCACCAGGCTGTATCTCATGAACCGTGATAGTTAGACAGTTGAATTTTTTACAGATGATGTATTACTATTGCCGCTATAACAACAAATACTAAAAAAAACAGAATAAAATAAATATTTAAGGGAAAGGAACATGTCTGCGGTATGGCTCCCATACAGCAGACATGTTTTTTTTTGCCGTTTTTATAGATAATGGTACGGAACCTTTCGTGCGCGAGTCCGACTCCCACTTGGCCGGGTTTTTAATAGTATTTGTAGGACTATTTATACCAGCACGTCAACTTTGAGACGCGTGTTTTTGTAACCAACGGTTTACTGGAATACTGGACTGGCTGGACGTAAGGGCGTATTACTTAAAATACCACTTTGAAGGACCCTGACATTTGTGCCCGTAACCATGACGACGGACCCTCACAAATTGGATGATTGCCCTTAATTGTCGGGATGTGGTTTAACGGCACCCCCATGAATGACATGACTGTCAGTTTATGTTTGACATGTCATGGGAATGTTCGCTCCATTAAGTTGACCGTTTTCGGTAGTTACAGCCAATTGTACCGACGGTTTTATTTGGGTTTTGAATGAATTATTGTAGTCGAAGTTCGCGCAGTTTTGGGAGAGATAGTTGCTGATTGACTACCATGATGAAGTATTGCATAAAATATATTGACTATACCGAAATGCATAGTTGCAAGCTTAATAAAAACTTTACTCTATATTTTGACCAGTCTTCACAAGTACATACCTAGTAAACTGGACTTATTACCCAAAGTAATATTTAATATGAGGAAATAATGAAAGTCTAAAACGAGTCTCTATCGGTTCCCATAAATTTTTACTTCCGTTTTTTTCAGTCCATAACGTTTTCCATCATAATTTTTATTAGTCATATTGTCAATAGTCATAAAATTTAACAATCTAGACTGCTGGTCCGATTTTTGCAGGTCATCATTATTGTTAGTCATAAAATCTGTTACTCATAATATTCAAAGTCCAGGTGGTATCTATTACATAATGTTCAAGGCAATAAACTTGCTTATAATAATTGTTTTAAGTTCTTTAATCGCAGATTATAATGATAACTAGGGGTGTATATTGGTTTCGACAAATTTTAAGTTACGATTTTTTGATAGTCCATAACGTTAGCCATCATAAGATGATAAGATCGTCAGATAAGATAATCAGAATCGTTTTCTTGGGGGTCGCAGTTCTAACCTAACCTAACCCACTTCTGGCAACAGTTCGTTTTCTTGGGGGTCGCAGTTCTAACCTAACCTAACCCACTTCTGACAACAGTTCGTTTTCTTGGGGGTCGTAGTTCTAACCTAACCTAACCCACTTCTGGCAATAGTTCGTTTTCTTGGGGGTCGCAGTTCTAACCTAACCTAACCCACTTCTGGCAATAGTTCGTTTTCTTGGGGGTCGCAGTTCTAACCTAACCTAACCCACTTCTGGCAAATTATGACTATTGATGTTTATGTCCATAAATCATAATGGATATAATTTTATGACTATCGACATTCGAAACAATAAGTTTATGGGAAACAAAGGGATGACATTAAAATGATCTAGACACACGGCAGTGTGTCCGCCAAGTTCGAGCAAAAAAAGCGACACACCGGCCGTGGGTTATATTACACGAACCATTTCGGGCCAATTTCGACCACCCTATAACTCCAAACATATTTTATCTACGCATATGAAATTTCGAGTGTCTGTTGACATCCCCTTAATTGTCTAGAATACAAAATTTCATTATTCTACCTATAGCAGTTCTTGAGATATTGACGTCAGAAAATCGCTATTTTTACTATACACTCACTCACTGACTCATCAAAAACCTAGACCACTTCCAATGGTCGTACTGACTTGAAATTTGGCATGGAGATAGGTCTTAAGGTCAAAGTAAAGGGAAAAATCTTAAAACGGCCAAGTGTGAGTCAGTTTTAAAAATAGCGAAGGTGTAACTTTGTTCTACTATGAAGTCATAATGAACTAAGTGGGTCTATCTTCCAATGGTCGTACCGACCTGAAATTTGGCTCGAAGGTTTGTCTTTAGGTCGAAATAAAGTAAAAATCTGAAAACGGCCAAGTGTGAGTCAGTTTCGAAAACAACGAATGTGTAATTTTGTTCTACTATAAGTAGGTTTGGAGTGGAAATGAGATAAAACTTATTTAAATTTAGATACATACCAATTTAAGACAATACATGTTTGTCTTAAAGACAAGAACAATAAAATTGTTCACCACTCTGTGTGTGTCTGTTGCGGGAACCGAACCCACGATTTACGAAGTACAAAGCAGGTCACTAGGTACACTAGGTGCGCTAAATCAGTCAAACAAAAATGAAAAGACTATGTTTTCTCGCATAGTCTAAATAATTTCTAATTTTACAACTAATAAAATCGCAGATTCAAGAACATGGAAATCATATATACTCTAAGATGGAATTATATATACTACTATCCATCTCACCCTCCGATACGCCACGGGATGAGATGGGATGGTGCACTTCTAGGGCTACATAATAGGCCACCAATTATAATACCTACTGGTAGGTAGGTATTACCAAGTTATTAATTATCTATGTAGGTAGCGTACTTAGAAACAGAATAAAGTACGTTATTGATGTATGTAATTATATGTAAGTAGGTACATTTTATAGGTGTAGGGAGCCAGTTTATTTGTAAAAATCACCTATAAATAAATAGTAAAATAGAATTAGACGCTTAGTATAAAGAGTATAGTATAAAGTACATACCTAAGTGGAATGAGACATTTCCTAAAGCAAAAGCGATAAAAAAATAATAAAGAACCTACACCTAACAAAAATAAATGAAATCCCATCAAAAACATGAATGTGAAAGGCTGCCAAGTTCGATACTATGTGAATGCTTCGCCTATAAAAGAAGTGAGATCTGAATAAGTACCAAGTTCCATAAAAATACCTCAAATCATAAATAGTTATAGGAATGCACACTTGATTTCCAGCAGTTTTTAAGGTACATTTTGAATAAGTATCACGTTACATAGAAATACCTAAAATTATAATAGTCAGAGAAACGCACACCGGTTTTTTTAGCAGTTTCCTGATAACATTTATTATTTTCAGTACTTTTTAATGATGTAACTTGGCAAGTTTTAATAGAAAATTATATACTTGACACATTGCAGTCCAAAGGTGTCGATTCATTGCATTGAAAAGGTGTGTGGTGTGTGAAAACTTGCCAAGTAACATCATTAAAAAGTACTGAAAATAATAAATGTTATCAGGAAACTGCTAAAAAAACCGGTGTGCGTTTCTCTGACTATTATAATTTTAGGTATTTCTATGTAACGTGATACTTATTCAAAATGTACCTTAAAAACTGCTGGAAATCAAGTGTGCATACCTATAACTATTTATGATTTGAGGTATTTTTATGGAACTTGGTACTTATTCATATCTCACTTCTTTTATAGGCGAAGCATTCCCATAGTATCGAACTTGGCAGCCTTTCACATTTATGATTTTGATGGGATATGATTAACGACTATTAGTCCGATAAAATATATGCCTTAAAATATTTGTGAATAATTATTGATAGACCTTCGAATGTTATACTCATCAATTTTATGCCTTTTGCGATTATAATGTTTAATATTATAGATCTTATAGATCTAGATCTTTATTATTAGTACTATGAAACGTTATGCTTTACAAAAATTATGACTATTGATGTTTATGCCCATAAATTATATGGATATCAATTTCTGACTATCGAAATTCGAAACAATAAGTTTATGGGAAACAAAGGGATCCCCCGCAGAATATATGAAGAACCTTATTTTCTGGCTTTACATTAACCTCCCTACCACATAACATGCCTATTTTTTTGTGTTTCGTTTGTCGAATTTAATAAATTGTGACTTAACAATATCTATGATATCATAGAAAATGAAAAAATCTCGTTTCAGCAATATCGCACTGTCATGCTATCTAGGATAACGGTAGAAGAGAACGCTTGCCAATAATCAATTATAACATATCCAGCCAGGTATACAGGTGCTGAAGCACAATACATTATTAACAAGATAATGACTCTGCACTGCTTGGTAACACAATTAAAGTTGTAACCAGTACTGTGATTCTTAGAAGCCATACTGTAGAGATGTCGATAATTGGAACATTATTTTAGTAAAAGCTGGCGCCCCTGGCGGGCAACACTTACGCTTTTATTGCTCGAATATTTTTTTTATACTACAATGAAAAGTATGTCTGCACTTACTACATGTTATATGGTCCCTGGTAGTTATCAAACTGTCACACTTGAAACATTTGGATCGTTTTGAATTATTTCCTGGTGCCATGTTTAAATCGAAGAGAAGATTTACCAGTAATTACCTCCGTTTGTCAGGGTATTTAATATGAGGGGTCAAGCTGTAACTCCGTACATGCGTAGGTTTCATAGAATATCGCTGTTCGTCCAGCGCAGTTGGACCTCTGACTTGGTTATCAGGAAGGACGCAAGCGCCATGCAGATTGCGTCGCTTACGGGTTTAATTCGCGACACTTTAACCGATGCAACGCTGTTTAAACTGCCGATGTTTACAAGTTAATTTTTAATTATTTCCCCCTTTTTGTAGACAAACGGGCCACAACACTGACACTACTCATTAAAAAAACAATAGCTACAACTTAACACTGTATACTGCTGAAAGGGTGGGTTTATACGAGTATTTTAAACATATTTTCAATTCATAATTATTTTACATGATTTTTTTAAAGTGGGGCATTCCACTCATACAATAGTATGTTATTCAATCAAATACAAACACTGAAAACATTGAAAAAATAATCAACCCAGCCGGACTTGAACCTGGCATCGATACGCCTTACCGGGGCTCGATCGCTTTACCAATTAAGCTATGGGTTCAGTTACTGAGTTGACGAAATTCTCAATGCCTTCAATCATCTTTTTGCATTTATTTTTTACATCGACTTTATAGCAGCCGTAAGCGACATCTAGGTGCTAGTTAGCACCTGCCGTGCCATGTTTAAATCGAAGAGAAGATTTACCAGTAATTACCTCCGTTTGTCAGGGTATTTAATATGAGGGGTCAAGCTGTAACTCCGTACATGCGTAGGTTTCATAGAATATCGCTGTTCGTCCAGCGCAGTTGGACCTCTGACTTGGTTATCAGGAAGGACGCAAGCGCCATGCAGATTGCGTCGCTTACGGGTTTAATTCGCGACACTTTAACCGATGCAACGCTGTTTAAACTGCCGATGTTTACAAGTTAATTTTTAATTATTTCCCCCTTTTTGTAGACAAACGGGCCACAACACTGACACTACTCATTAAAAAAACAATAGCTACAACTTAACACTGTATACTGCTGAAAGGGTGGGTTTATACGAGTATTTTAAACATATTTTCAATTCATAATTATTTTACATGATTTTTTTAAAGTGGGGCATTCCACTCATACAATAGTATGTTATTCAATCAAATACAAACACTGAAAACATTGAAAAAATAAGTAATTAGCACCTAGGTGCTAGTTAGCACCTAGATGTCGCTTACGGCTGCTATAAAGTCGATGTAAAAAATAAATGCAAAAAGATGATTGAAGGCATTGAGAATTTCGTCAACTCAGTAACTGAACCCATAGCTTAATTGGTAAAGCGATCGAGCCCCGGTAAGGCGTATCGATGCCAGGTTCAAGTCCGGCTGGGTTGATTATTTTTTCAATGTTTTCAGTGTTTGTATTTGATTGAATAATATTTTCAATTATTTTTGCGGAGCACATTGTAGAACATGTTTACTTATCGGCGTGCGCGGACTGAATTTTTTGACAACGGTGGCAAACAAGCATACCTACGGCACGCCTGATGGTAAGCAGCTACCGTAGCCTAGCAACTCCAGAGGTGTCACATGCGCGTTGCCGACCCTTTACAAAAAGGCGGATTCACTGTGTTAACGGCTAAAGGAATAAGAGGTTCCCTCATCGTCTTCATACTGGGCCCTCTTTGAGCCCATATTGAATCTGTACAACATACGACGTAACCACCGGCCGCCAAATTTTACTTTTACCAAAAAAGTGTCGCAATTACAGCTTTTTATCAATGAGCTCCAATATAAGTGATTCTAGGCTAGGGCTACCTATTATAAAGCTCTGGTTTGAACGCGGTACATTTAATCAGAAGATAATTATTCAGGATTGCAGCATTAAAAGCGCTTGTAACACCCTTGACGTTGTAGGCGTACATAAGCTACGGTGGCCGCTTATTACTATCAGACGGGCTGTATGCTTGCTAAACCACAATAATTTGCTTTTGTTACACCAACACAAAACTCAACAAAGAATGGCAAGAAAATAAAGAAGGCCAACTGTGTAAGACCTCAAAGACTGTCGTACACAACGTCAAGAAACTGGGCGTAATAAATACATTATGCCGCAAGTTTCATTAACAGATAGGGGAATAGGATAGCCTTTGTTACAAATAATAAGAAGGTACGAAGAGAATAAGTAAGCGTAGGATTCCAAATGAACTAGAATATTGTGCGTCACGTCACGAGTCACGTTCGGGGTACGAATCATCTTAGTATTATACCTAATAAAGTGAGCTACTTTCATTTACTTTACTGGACTGGTATTAATTAGGATTTTCGCGAGAAAACCTTTATTGCGCTCTCTTTTGGCATTCACGATATAAACTAATTAAACTACAGAACGATCACGTAAGTATAATATGATTTCTCGCATAATACTTTGTTACTCACACGTTAGTTTTAGTTAGTACATAGTTTACTATCCTTAGCTCAGTTTATGCCTTAGGGGGCGTCCATTAATCGCGTCATACGTTTTTGGCTTGTTTTAGACCCCCCCCTCCCCCATGGTGATCGTTGGTGATATTTTCAGGACCCCTCCCTCCCCTATCCAATATGACGTGTAATTTTTTGCTAACTAAAGTAAGTACAGTTTTCTAACACGTGAACCTACTTACGTAACGTACGTACACGTAAAGGGTAAAATACCGGCCAAGTGCGTGTCGGACCACGCATAGGAGGGTTCCGTACCTTCAATGGAATAAGAACCAAACTAATAACAAAAGGTCGTATCTGATGCCTATGGAAGAAGTTTTTTGGAGATAACTCAAAAATGGCTGAACCGATAATGTTCAAAACAATTTTCGTTGAAAGTATATAATAAGGCGCATCACTTTAAATTTTTTCATATTTTTTGAACTTACGGTTCAAAAGTTACGGGGTGGGGCTACACAACTTTTCTGACTTTCGAAGCGATTATTTCAGAAAATATTCACTTAATCACAAAATAGTCAAAGAAACCTCAAGATTT
The DNA here is from genome assembly GCA_947086415.1 of Pammene aurita. Lineage (NCBI taxonomy): Eukaryota > Metazoa > Arthropoda > Insecta > Lepidoptera > Tortricidae > Pammene > Pammene aurita. The sequence continues at coordinate 14,553,728 of OX352295.1, forward strand.
TTTAGACTTACGGGGTGATTTTTCCTTAAAATATTCACTAAATAAAAAAAAAACAAAAAGTCCTCAATGTTATTTTGAAAGACCTATCGAGTGATGTGCATCATGTCGATATTTGGTAAAAAAAAATTTTTTTGACAAATAATTACATGCAGTAAGGAGGGGTCCTTAAAATAGCAATTTTACTACAAAACTAAGTAGCGGCATACAAAAACACACCTTATATTTAAATATTTATTAAGATACGTTTTATAGTTTCCGAGTAAAATAGCTGTGACATACGGACAGACGGACAGACGGACATAACGAAACGAAACTATAAGGGTTACGTTTTTGCTACTTTGGCTACGGAACCCTAAAAACCTACTTCACAAAATAATATGTCGAATGCCATTAAAAATTATTTACACTCATAGTGCTAGTGCAATTTTACTCTGCTTTTGACAGATTGATTCATTTAAAAGTTGATAATTTTTATTTTACTGACCATAATACACTATACAGTATATCACAAAGAACAAAAAAATTACACGTGATATGTGTCCAGACCCCCCTCCCCCCTGTGGTGATCTTTGGTGATTTTTTCTTGACCCCCTCCCCCCCTATACAATATGACGCGATTAATGGACGCCCCCTTATATAGTTATTATAATTTTGCTTTTGGCTCTGAGATGATCACTAAGGAAGAGCGGTGTCCTTTAACACAGGTATTTCCATACTTAAAAAGGGGCACCAACCTGTATTTTGTTAAAAGTTGCTTGTTACTGAATAAAATGATTATTTAAAATTTTTATTTATACGTCATTGGATATTAGTCCCTTCAACTTCAGGTCATGCAGAACAGTCAGGTATAAATGTAATGTAATTTGACATGTAATATTTTAAATATTATAAATAAATGACTAACACTATGACTATGATACCGCTTAAGACGCGTTTTTGGCCGGATCCCTTCAAAATCGTCTTTAGCAAGTTTTACTATATTTATGAATGTGCATTTCTTCTGATTTCAGAGTACCTATTTCATTTTTCAGTGTATTTGTAGAACTAAAAGATTGTAATGACTATACAATTTTTATAGACATTTCCATACAAAGTACCCGTTTTTTTAATACCACGACGGTGGCAAGCAAGCAAGCGTTTTAATTGCTCTTTAACAATCAAAACAACTGCAAAGTGTGGTGATTTAAATCTTAACCAAAATAAATGAAATCATTCGAAGCTTCCTATTGTAGGTGTTTACTTATAATTATTGTGTTATTGAAAGTCAGTTAGTTTCAGATCACAATTTTCACTAACGTAATAAACTACTTAATCAGGAATTTCCTCAATCAATCACTCAGACAAAGGGATTTGCATTTCAATACGTGAGTATAGTATTAATTAATTTATGGTTAGATTAAGAGACAATATGTTGGAGACGGAGAGCTAGCCACGTCAGATATGACACAATAATGAGAGCAACGAAACCACTCTAGTCAGTTATTAAGTATATACTGTGCTTATTTCTAGATCTGGACATCCGGCAGCTGTAAAGTGGTGGAGGTCAAAGAATGCAAACCACTTCAAGAAAACAAATCCTAGAGTTCTGGTTTTGATGCAATATTATGAGAAATTATATAAATAATTAGATTATATTATTGCCAAAAGTTTCTGTTGGGGGAAAGTACTGCTTTGGCACGTATAATGTAATATTATTTTGATAACTTTCGGTAAAAATATAATTAAGTTAGAAGTTTTAAATCCGATTTAAGTGGTGCTTTGTTAGTCCCAATTTTAGTTGTATGTCAAGCATAATTAGAATTGATAGGTTTCACTGGTTTCATATAAAATATTAATCCATCTCAATACCTACTACTAAATAGTTATTAAGTTTAGTGCGATTTTCGACCTTATTCTATTGACAATACATTTACTGGTTGGCAAACATTGTTTATTTTGTAACGAATATACCTACCAAAACTACCAATATATAAAATGTAATCATTTATCGCCAATTACGTACAAACAGCAACACTCTTAACTGTACATCGGTGGACCTTATTACCAAAGGCATAAGGTCCACCGATGGGCGACCAGTGTGGGCGAGGTACTCGCAATTTAAATATTGTAATATCGCAAATCAAATTCCGAGTATTTCAGTAAGAATGGAGTTCTTTTATACCACGTTGGATAATATTGTTGAATAAACGAATTGTGTTTTTTTTGGGTTCCGTACCTCAAAAGGAAAAAACGGAACCCTTATAGGATCACTCGCTTGTCTGTCCGTCCCTCTGTGACAGCCAATTTACTCCGAAACTACTGGACCGATTGAGTTGAAATTTGTTTTTTATGATTCTTATTCGATGGCATAGGGTAGACCGAGTCGCAACGGATCAAGATGCAGTTTTGTTAAATTCATAATATCGCGAGGAGCCACGGACACACAATCAGTGTCCCGCGTTGACCTTCCCGCACTTCTTCCTCCAAGCGTTTGTCCCAGCTTGGGATCCGCTTGACAACCTAATCCCATGAATTGGCATAGGCACTAGATTTCACGAAACCGACTGCCATCTGACCTTCCAATCCAGAAGGGAAACTAGGCCTTACCGGGATTAGGTCCGGTTTGCTTACGATGTTTTCCGTCACCGAAAAGCGACTGGTAAATATCAAATGATAATAATTAATACATAATTTCCGAACGATCTTACGAATTTAACAGAACTGGCTTAACTTGATCTCTTTCGCCCCGCGATCCAATTCGCCTAGATCTACCGTACCTGGCATTCAAAAAAAATTAAGTACGAGTTTTATTCCATAATTGTCGTTTTAGTGCTATATAGTGTTCTACTGTACACAATCATACAACTCGTCATTGTAATCGGTTGCCGTAGCCTAAGGACGCCTGCATTTTTCAGTTTGAAGTTTGATAATGATGTTAATATAATAAAATTACATGTTATTCAAATACATAACATAATACGTTACGTATATACCCCTATCTGCGAACAGGAAGATTCTTTGAAGTTTTCCTGGTAGCCCAATAAATGTATTCTTGCCTTCCTTATTCGAAATAATAACCTATAGTCTTCGAGTAGGGTTGCCAGCTTTTTTTGAGAGAAATGGTGTATTTTGCAAACCTACATGAAAATAATTTTAAACAAAAAAGAACCGACTTCACTTAGCCTCCACCTTTCCAAAAGCAAATGCTCGAGCTGCTACATGTAAAAAAATCTCAAATCACTATAGGTGTGCCTATAATAGTTGAAGAGTTCCCTCGATTTCTCCAGGATCCCATCATCAGGTCCTGACCTGGTTACAATGGGACCAATTGTGAAGTATAATAATAATAATAATAATAATAAATGACTCTCAAAAAAATTGACGCCGTCAAAGTCAGTCGTGTTTTTGCTACTTTCCTATACATTTTTGATAAATTATGTGTTTACGGGCGTTTTTATATCTATTTACGCATTAATATTTGCGAAAAAGTTGTTCGCGATGTCGAGAACAGCTGAGCAAGTTCGAAAATAACTGTAAATATGGATATAGGACGTAAATACCATGCCGGACACTAAACGTCAAACTAGTCAACGGAAATAATATAATGATAACACGAAGTAAATCGCGACTGCAGCAAGCGTCCCCACCAAACGCACGCCCACCATCTACGCCCGCCTCGTCCGTCTCCTCGCCATCCTCATCGGGCGACAAATTTGCTACAGCGCCCGAGACAAGCGAGTCGAGCGACGAGTGCGGGCCGCCGCAGCCGCCGCCACGACCACCAGCGCGACGGGGACGGCCACCGCTGCCGGCACGCTTGGGGCTTGCGGGACATTCTGCCCCGCCCAAGGCCCCCGCTGCCGGTGGTATAGTGCGTCGCATGAAATGGACTCCTTCCATGAACGAGAACGTCATGCGCGCCTATTATGGGGCTACAGAGGGGGGAACTAATCTGTGCGCGTATCGTGACCGGATGCTTCCTCTGTTTCAGGCCCTTGAACCAGCTATTGACACGACTGCGCAACGCCTATCGGATCAGGTGCGCGTCATTCAGCGGCTAAAGCGGTTGAATGACGCGACACTTGATCGGCTTCGCCTGGAGGCTCTCTCTGTTCGCGCGGCCAACATCTCGGTGCGGGATCCGCCCGCCACGTCGCCGGATCCGATGCCCGGACCCGACCTGGCATCGGGGGCGCCGCGGGTTGATCTCAGTGCCGATGAGGAGATCAAGAATCAGAGTGTGAGTAGTACAGCCAATGAGCAACTGAGGAGGACTTTGGAAGAGGCAATTACGCAGTATCGCTCCACAAACACCCCTAGGCCGCGATTACCACGCTTGCCTATGAATAGACGCAATCTAGCGTTGATGGGAGCCCTGAATGATTTGCTAGATCCACTCCTGCGGACTAGTAAAGACTTAGATGATACGCACTCGATCATGTACTGCGGAGCCATCGCGGCGTGCCGTGTTGCTCGAGTCAAGTTTCCGGACGCTGAACGTGCACCTAGGACCACCGGAGGTGTCCCCGCATGGCAAGTGCGGATCGAGCGTCGTATCAACTCATTTAGGACTCTCATTGCAAAGCTGATCTGCTTCAGGGGGGGCAATAACCGCCCCCGAGTAATGCGCTTTGTGTACCAGGCGTTCGCGGGGACGAATATCGAGCCCCGCGACTACATGGCTAATGTCATAGAGCGCATCGACTTTCTGAAGCAGAAAATTTATGCATGGGCAAGCCGTATTCGCCGCTACAGAGAGCGTGTGGACCGATTCAAGCAGAATCGTCTTTTCCAAAGTGACCAAAGAAAGGTATACCGAAGGTGGGAGGAAACCTGCCCCCGTGTGTCCAACGTGCGACTGCCGGATGCTGCTGCCATGACTGATTTCTGGCGTAGCATCTGGTCAGCGCCCGTTGAACACACGGAGGGCGAGTGGATGAGCGTTGTCGGACGTGAGTGCGAGTCCATCGAACCTATGGGGGCTATCACCATCAGCCCCGATGACGTAAGTTGTGCAATCCGTACGGCCCAGAACTGGAAAAGTCCCGGCCCGGATGGATTGCACAACTTCTGGCTAAAATGGTTTCGGTGCGCGCACTCGCGGCTCGCAACGCAATTTCAACAAGCCCTCGAACTTGGCTCCCTCCCGCCTTCCTTAACAACCGGTGTAACCTTCCTGCTCTATAAGTCCGGTAGTACCACGGAAGCGAAGAACTACCGACCCATCACGTGCTTGCCTACACTTTACAAGCTCCTTACATCCATTTTGAGAGCAAAAATAAACGCGCACATGGTCGCAAACAACATTTTGGCCCCAGCTCAAAATGGATGTAGGGTTGGGTCCCGTGGTACTAAAGAGCTCCTCCTCATAGACATGACCATTTGCCAACGAGTCAGGCGGAACAGGGGGGCCCTCTCGGCCGCTTGGATTGACTACAAGAAGGCCTATGATTCGGTGCCTCATTCATGGCTGGAGAGGGTCTTAGAGCTGTATAAAATTGACACAGCTTTAAGATCCTTCCTTGGCACGTGTATGAGGCAGTGGACCACAGTCCTTCGTCAACCAGGAGGTGGGGATGACCCCCCTGGCCCACAGGACTTTATAAGGATCGAGCGAGGAATATTTCAGGGTGACAGTCTGAGTCCCCTGTGGTTCTGCCTAGCTCTAAATCCGCTCAGCACTCTGCTGAAGGATTCGGGGCTAGGTTGCCGGCTTCGGAGAGAGGGTGAAGTCATATCTCACCTTCTGTACATGGACGATCTCAAATTATTTGCACCAAATAACCGAGACTTGTTGCAGCTACTGAAGACCACTGAAGTCTTCAGTAGTTCCATCAAGATGGAGTTTGGTGTTGATAAATGTGCGGTTATGCATGTACAGCGGGGGAAAGTAGTAAATTCAGCAAATTTACAGCTTTCTGAGACAATGACGTTCAGATCTATCTCTGAATCAGAAACCTACAAATACCTTGGTATGTCACAGTCTTTGGGTGTTGAGGATGTGGGTATTAAACAGGCGTTGAAGGAGCGCTTCTTTAGTCGGCTGACAAAAATACTTAATAGTCTTTTGTCAGGTGGCAACAAGGTGCGCGCCTTCAATGCCTGGGTGATGCCCCTACTCACATACTCCTTTGGCATACTAAGGTGGACTCAGACCGAGCTGGATGCCCTGGATCGGAGAGTCCGTCTATTGCTCACCACACACCGTATGCGTCACCCACGCTCGTCTGTTATGAGATTGTACATCCCACGGAAGTGTGGAGGTCGCGGCTTTTTAAACGCCAAAAATCTCCACAATCGTGAGGTGTACAATCTCAGGAATTATTTCCTTAACAACGAGTGTGGGATGCATCGTGATGTGGTGGCAGTAGATAAGGGTCTCACGCCGCTCTCCTTGGCAAACAAGAACTGGCGCAAACCTGTGGTGCTAAGCACCGAGGATCGCAAGGCGGTATGGAAGAGCAAGGAGCTACACGGGCGGTTCTACAGGGCCCTCACGGGACCCGACGTGGACCTGCTCGCGTCGGTGAACTGGTTACGATTCGGGGACCTCTTCGGAGAAACCGAAGGTTTTGCCTGTGCAATTGCGGACGAAGTTATCATGACGAATAACTACCGGAAATATATCCTGAAGGACGGTACGGTCGACATTTGTCGGGCATGCCGCCGTCCTGGAGAGTCACTCAGGCATATCATTTCCGGTTGTTCTCATCTTGCTAACGGCGAGTACTTGCACAGACATAACCTCGTAGCCAGGATTATACACCAGCAGCTTGCTCTCCTATACGGTCTTGTGGACCACGAAGTGCCGTACTACAAGTACACACCTGCGCCAGTTCTCGAAAATGGTCGTGCCACGCTCTATTGGGATCGATCTATTATCACGGACAGGACTATTGTAGCCAATAAGCCTGATATCGTGGTAATAGATCGACCGCAACGCCGGGCCATGCTCATCGACATCACCGTCCCATGTGACGAGAACCTCGTGAAGGCCGAGAAGGACAAGTCCAGCAAGTACCTAGACTTGGCTCACGAGGTAACCGCCATGTGGGAGGTCGATTCGGCGATCATTGTGCCGATAGTTGTCTCTGCGAACGGTCTCATAGCGAAGAGTCTCGACCAACATCTTGAGAGACTTTCGCTACGGGGTTGTGGTTGGATTAGGGGTCAGATTCAGAAGGCGGTAATCTTGGACACGGCGCGCATAGTCCGAAGGTTCCTCACTCTGCGGCCCTAACCACCGGCAGCCTGGGCCCTGCTCCGTTGCCGGCGGCACCCTAGTTTAGGTTTTTTATAATGCTTTTATTGTTTTTATATGTTTTAGATGTATTTTTATATTTTACTTTTATAAAAATATTGTAAAAAGCCTAAACTAAGAAGAAAAATAAATAAAGAGCATAATAATAAATACTCTTTATTGCACACCTCATACAGTTACAAGCACAAATTTTACAATTAGATAAATTTAGGTAGAGGTAACAACAGGCGGTCTTATCGCTAATGAGCGATTTCTTCCAGACAACCTTTGGGTAGTGGAGACTAGAGAAAAACAATAAGCAGTAGGTGGTGCATAGAAACAAAAGAGACGAAATAGATAACACAGCACATTCATATGAATATACATACATACTTAAATAAATACAAAATAAACATACATATACGTACATATATACATATATAATACACACAATAAGAAACAACAGTGTCAACTTAAAAACCTAAGGAAGAGATAAATAGTATTCCTTAAGTTGCGATTTAAAGCTACCAATAGATTGCGCGCGTTTAATGTTGAGAGGGAGAGAATTCCACAAACGAACGGCCTGGAACGTAAATGAGCAATTATAAAATTTGGATGATGAAGATGGCACTTTTAGGAGCAATTTTTGAGAGGATCTAATAGAATTAAGATAAGAGAAACGCTCTTTGAGGTAGCGGGGAGTTGCAGGGTTAAAAAGTATAGAAAAGAGTAAAGAAAGTATGTGAGAGTTACGGCGGTGACGGATAGGGAGCCATTTGAGTTGAGAACGAAAACTAGAAACATGGTAGTCTACTGTTTCAAACAGAAAAAGAATCATCCAAATCGGTCCAGCCGTCTTCGAATAATCGGTGAACATATATATAAAAAAAAAATAGCAAAAAAATAGAACGAAGATCCCGACGAATTGATAACCTCCTCCTTCGAAATTTTGAAGTCGGTTGAAAATATAGTACACCTTGATGTTATCTCATGAGAAATTTCAAAAATGTAGTATTTTCGCTTTTTATGTATTTTTTCAACAATACACCAAGCCAAAATATAGTATGATACTAGTAGTTTATGTAACTGTTACGTAATAAGGGTCCTTAAAACATGAGTGTGGTTTTATGAAATGAGCCGCAAGCGAATTTCATAATAAGATCACACGAGTCTTTTAAGGCCTAATTACGTACAGTTGCATACACTGCTTTATCTACACTCATATTATTTATTCTAAATGCCTTATTTGGAAACCATAGAATGGCCGCCATCGCACCGCCACCATGGCCAACTCTCGTGTGCCGGCGGTCGCGCGGGCGCGTGTCGGGCTGTCGGCGGATCCCCGGGAGGGTGCAGGTGTACATTATGTTATCAAAACTCATAGCACATCAATAATTGAACATGAAAAGTTAAAATTACGTTACTGCTACGGATAAAAAGCTTATCATAGTAAAATCGGTCGTGGTAATGCTAGCCATTGCCTACCGTTTTCGAACACGTTTTAGAGAACTTACAATATGAGTGTAGATAAAATATATTATAGTACCGGTGGCAACCCTATCTTCGAGCAACAATGCAAAGGAGGTACAGACTCAAACAAGATTTACTGAAAATATGGCTCTTGAAAATTTGTAACCGGCCAGTCTTATACCGTAATAAGACTGTCACAGAAAGTACCGCCCGAGTCGTTGTTGCGGTACTATTGTGGGGCCATTTTTTTGGCTGATTGTGTATCCCTAGTATTTGATCGGTGCTTATAGTAATACAGGTACCTAAAAGAAATACAATGTGGTCATGGGGTAACCAAAAGATTTTAAGTGCATTCCTGTCATTCCTGATCGCATTTAGGGATTAAAATGGCCTATAAACGTATCCATGGAATTAGCCTGGTTTCAAAGTGAGTATAAAAAAGAACCCTTTTTTTATTGTAACTCGGTCCAAAATGCCTGTTTGGTGTCGATGTTGCTTAATAAGAATTATTTTAACTGAAATACGTAGATATCCTAATGCTATGATATCACTGCGTATATTTAAGACAAGCTTTATTCAAAACCCTAAACCTAGCAGGGTGCCAAGAATCATTAATAAGGAACTATATTTGCCGTTTCATCTCAAAACAATACAATAGAGCGGGACCTCCTCATTGGGATTAAAGATGAGAAAAGATGGCCGCTACCACTTGCCACATTGTTACCATTCCTTACTTGTTTTGTTATACACAAGGATCTATAAAATACACGGACGTACATCCGTGAAGACAGGTCTGTGATTCCATCATGATCATGAACCGATTTCCTCGCGACATTATACTTAACTCTTTGTTTCATCTTCGCAGGATTTTGTCTGTATATTTTCAAGGTCCATGGTTGTACGCGTACGCGGCGTACGTCAAACAGATAACTGTCCACTAGATCAAGCATTTAAGGCAGGGGTTTTCAACCTTTGTGTGTGGTACTCTCCTTAAAAGGAAACAATTTTCGGGCTCACTAAATGTGTTTAGTTTTTAATAAAAAGTCTACTGGTAATATTATATAGCCATCTCGAACGACAGTCACAAAGTAGTTGGGAATGTTAGGATATCTAAGGTCACGTTTTATGAAGCTACAGTTACGCTTCTAGTCGGTCTTTCTTACCCATTTGGTTGTTAGAAAAAGAGGTATCGAGCAAAATTGCATTTTACTAGCTTTATAAAACATGACCTTGATAGTTGGCAGGCGTAAGCCATTGAAGTAGTAGGTAAGTTTCTGTGAACATATAAATCTTTGGTTGCTTCCTTTTTTGTACTATCCATGGATCTATAGCTAAAACCTTTGCAATTTACCTGTATCAATTGGTTTTTTTTTCAATTTTATCGTGTGTTTTAGTAAACCCTAGATGCTGTTGTTTTCTCGTAAAGGAAATGAGTTATTATATTTTAATCGTGCCTCATATTACAGTTACTTAAAAAAAAAACATAATAAAAATAAGGCCAGGGCGTCGATCTCAAGAAACTTTGAACAAATTGTGTTGGTAAGGAACTCTCGGCGCGAGTCTGACTCAAGAGCTAAGTTTTTTACGCAATTGTTGTCGTAAAAGTTAAATAGGGCAATGTCAATATTGCCAATCCAATACATACATACGTAGAAGTAACTTGACGATAACAACAGAATACTCGTAACAAACAAACAACACTTAATGTATTTTTTCCAGTTGTTTTTTTTTCTTTTGTTGTTGTACGATAGTGTTTTGCTACTACTACGTTTATAAACAGAAAGAGAAATATATAAGTGTTATAAAGACGTTGACACTATCAATTCAATTTAATTTAAGGGTAATCGGGTGACATTGTATGGTGTCAAGTCAAGGTTCCCACGGATAACAACAAGTGTCGCGATAACAGAACATGTAAAACCGGAGTAAGGACTTTTAAACTATTGAAATAACTATTCGCGTGCCGAAGGTTGCGTAGACATGGTCACGGACTTTTATTGTTGAGCCAATTAAAGGCCACTTTACACTGGACATTTCATACAGTAAGTACTAAACAAAAGAAATAGTTTGACCCGTAAATGGCACAGCTATTTAATCAGTAGTACGTACTACAGGTGTAAGTAGGTGCCCTTTAAAGGCTGCCTACACTATGGGCCATTATGGCGTAGTGTACGGACGCAACTATATAGTACAGTACGCGAACAGTTTTGAGCTTCGATAACTCACAAGTGCGATTTTCTTGTTTAGTTAGATAATATGATATGATTACTTATAGTAAAAAATATTTTCTAACAGTTTTTGACGTCGCGCCAGGTATTATATAGATATTTGTTAATAACAACAAGAAAAGATTATACAACATATATTTTCCTTTACCATACCATTGCATTCAACTAATTCAACATTATTTGTCATTTTATAACAGTTTGGTCAATAGATTATGTGAGCATAATAGAAAACAATTTGTCAAAATATAAGTGACCTTGAATTCTAAACGAATTACAAATGGCTAAGACGACATATGGTCTTGACAAAACCGTTATAAAATGTGAAGTTATGTTGCAATAGTAAAAAGCGATAGCCTGGTGGAGAAAAATAAAACTTACAACATAATCTTTTCTATGTGTAGCAAACAAATACATGTATATACCTAGCGCAATGCTAACAGTTGTTATAAAATATTTTTTATTATTAGTACTTAACGTATTCTAACAGGTCACAAAATAAAATTGCACTTGTGATTTATGTCATTTTTATAGGTTAAAAAGGCGTTCCCGTACTCCACTAATACGACGGAACGATATCGCAATCACGTTTGCTTCTAACGCATAGCTGCGTGTCCAACTCCCCATGATAATGGCCCATGGTGGAGAGCAGCCTTAAAACGTGCAGGACTCTTTCGACTTAACAAATTGGTTTACCTCATTTTGATACTTGTTATTTATTATTCCTAAGCACGTCAGGGAGAAGTATACAGAACTAAACACCTAGGGACCCCAGGCACCTCGCGGCAGGCAACCTGAAAGCTCTGCTGGGCTTCGTAGAGGAGCTGGGGTGGTTGAATAGTGCTACCCCCCGTTTCACGCAAAAAAAGCACACTGGATGTCGCGAAAGAACGCCCAGGATAACTAACCTACACGTCATCTTGATGTGACGTTGGTTATAGGTACTGAATGTCTCTATAAATAGGGCTTGCAATCCGGATATTTCGAATAGTATTTGTATGGAAACTATTCGTATATCCGGATAATTGCAAGCCTTATTAAACAACGCCATGTCTTAAAGGGTTCATAGCAACAGCTATGCATGCTATGGCAGTTTTCGAGATAATGGCACTTTTATAATTGCTAAAAGTAGTCAATTTGCCATATTTCTCGGGAAAAAAGCCCTTTTTCAACCGACTTCAAGATTTTGAAGAAGGTTCTCAATTCGTCGGAAATGTCGGGATCTTTATTTTTGGTAATTTATTTTAAATTGTTTTTTTTTGTATGTTAACCGATTATTCGACGACGGCAAGACCGATTTGTAACATTCTGTTTTTTTTAGAAAGTTTTTGACAGCTAGTCCCATTATAACCAGGTCAGGATCTGATGATGGGATCTTTGAGAAATCGAGGGATTCTTCAAATTACAGGCACACCTATAGTGATTTAAATATTTTTTACAATAGCTCGGGTATTTCCTTTTGGAAACTAGTCTAAGTGAAGTGGTTTCTTTTTTGTTTAAAATTGTTTAGGGTTAAATTTGCTTGATCTTATGATTTTAGAGACAACCTGTATAGACTTGTCTAAGACACATAATCAAGTAAAATAACGTATAAATTAAAAAGAGACGGGTAGTCTATCTCGCGCGCGAGATTCTGTCGCGTCACTCTTGTGCTAACCGTACAGGGAAAAAACCTCAGATAAAGAATTTGTTGACCCTATAAAATTTTCTCATATAATTATAGCAGTTTAATCTAGTACGGTAAACAGGACCTGGACGGGAAACTAGCACAATCACCCTATTGTCAATTGTGTTTGTTTATGTAATGGCACTTGTTGACAACCAGCCATACCTAAGATGTAACCTTTTACCTCACAACGGAACAATTAGGTATTTTATAGTGTAGCTTTGTCAATAAGTATGTAAATTCAAATGATTACAATATTTTTAGAACGTTGGTAAAAGCTAAAACGTGTCAATAACTTGGTCCCTGTTTCATCTTAATTGTCAATGACTTTCAAATCAACAATGACATTTCGTGAACGTCAAACCTACTAAATTAAGTTCCTTGCTTCCTTGTTGGTCAGATAGATTTGAATAGGTAAGTACCTATGATATCAGTTACCCATACATAGGTACCGACTACATATGTGGGTAAAAATAAATAGAAGTACTAAAGAATTTGTAATTTAGTGGAGTAATTTGACAGCTCCTGGCGTACAAAGCGGTTGTCAAATGTAAAGTGATGTCAAATTACCCCACTGAATTATGAAGTCTACCTTAGTCATATGGTACCGACAAAGGAACTAATCTCCTATGTGTTACGCCTACAGCTATGTAAGCCGATTTCATACATATATAAGTATGTGTACTTAGGTCAAATTCAAATCGGATGTAAAATCCGATGTTGTAGTAAATAATGTCTGACATACCTATATTTATTATGCGATGGCAGCTGACATTGTTTATTGGTTTTTATCCGTGTTATTTTATAAAAATGTTATAGGTACCTACCTAGCAGACATTCAAAACATTTATGAGACGAGACAACAACTTGATGAGACGCAGACTGAAGTGAACAAAAACATTAGGTATTTAAACGCTTACCAATTTCATTTCGACTCGTCCGTTGCGACCGTAAATGTAGATATTACAACGGCCTCATAGATTTGAATACCGAATTGTAACAGTCATTTAGCCGTTAAGGTCGAATGTGAAGGTAGTAAAACAATTACCGAGACAAGAAAGGCTGTCAAAATGTCAAGCAAAAGTCAACATTGGCGCGATCCGACATGCAATTTGTTAACTAATATCATATATTACGCAAGCACATAAAAAGTAACCTGGCCTAACGGGGTCAGTGACCTACAAACTCACGATTCTAGCAGATGTACAGATAATTTAGCTATACGAGAACTGATCGGCTACTCAGACTAATTAGGTAGGTATGTACCCAGCTGTTGTACGGTACGACACCAAATATACCTGACAAAAGGCTCCAAGGAGCGTTCACCTTTCGACAAACTAAAGTCTTTGTTTAACAAGTCAACGGCTTCGAATCAATCCCAACAGTAATATCCTGGAAATAGAAACGACTTATTACAACTAACGCCATGATTCATACGCGAACTACCCGTTAAAAACCCTCAGAAAAAACATGTGTGTATTAATATATCTAGAGACGTAAACAAAGAACATGTGCACTTTAAAAACACTTCAAAAGGGATACCAACCGTTCACCGTAAAAAACAACACGTACACTAACAGTTTTTTTGTCTGTAACACACTGGGGTAACGTCGCTTAGGAACAAACTAGTTTTATTTTTCGAACGCGTCGATCGAACGGGCAAACAGCCCATACGCTGGTCGGGGCGAGACTGAGCGCGGCGAGGCGAGCGGCGCAGCGGCGGCTAGCGCCCTCTCGCCCCTCCGCCGCTGTGTGCGTCCGTGCCCGTGTAGGGGTGCCAGCCCCTGCCCAACCGACAACCACCGACCGACGCACACATACACACACCGACACCCGCGCCCCGGCAACCGTATATTTATTTTCGACTAACTATAGGGTGGATAAAGCCGGTGCATTCGTCAGATATGACTGCCGCTTCTCTAGATATTGAATGCCGATACGCAGTGGAAATTCAGTTTCCATTCAGCCAGTAAGTAGGTACGTTCGATGCTCAACATACGCGCCGCGGTTGGATCGTTCAAAACGCGCGATTTAGACGACCATGAACTCGCGCCCGGTCATTGCCATGGGCACTGATATAAAAAGATGCGCGTCACACAAAACAAGTCATCTGTTAAGATTTGAATTTTTAAAGTCGACCCCAATGCACAAGTTCAAGAATAACTTTGACAGTCTCGTTAAATTGTTCTAGAGTCGTAATTAAAATGGCGTTCGGAGCGGGAAGGCGGACTATTTCTAAATAAAAATAAATGGGGGCAGAAAAGGACGCGTTATTTCTGTGCAACAAGGCCACAACGAGAATCCTGTGTTCGTTCGTGCTGCAGTTTTTTGTTTGTGTACAATTTCGCAGTGCAGAAGTTTTAAGGCAATACATCTCCCGGCGACAGTATTTGTGATGTTTATTTCGTCAAAATGCGTATATAAATAAGTCGGCAAGTCTTTCCAAGTTCTAGGGTATTTATCATATTTAATTGTCATTGAAGTACCTATAAGATTATAAACTGATTTTGACTTGATTTTGTTAGAATCATCACAATTCGAAGTGATAAACGAATGTTTTTAATGAAAAACGAAGTGCATAACAATGCAAAAGACGATAACAACGGTACCCTAGTTTTAAGTACGTTGAGAAACCAAACAACTCTTACTCCTCCTTTTCTCTTAGCTTTATACATCAGATAATAGTCGATTAGTTTTCCTGCAGTATGCTAGGAAGCGTAGGAAACCGATATTTGATTCGATATCAATTTCAATACCATGAATTGGTTTAAAAAAACAGTATAAACCAACAATAATTAGTATTTCTTAGAAATGATTTCTAGACGTTTCCAAAACCCTTAAATTAGCGTTTCGCAAGGGTGAACCTTCCCACGCAGTTCAAACACCACGTAACTTTTTAAACCCACTCAAGAAACTTCCAGAACATGGAAGAAAAGAAAATATAACATTTCATAGCCCCAGCTAATCATTTGGCCAGCTCTTTGTACAGCGAAATGACGCCACAGATAGCAAGCTCGAATAATGACCTCTCGTTCCCTCACAAGTCCCGACTGACAGTGACTAATACCCGAAGTTCTGTTACGTCCTAAAGAATCGCATTTCCTTGGATAGCCATGGGTTTTTGAGGAAATATGACTTTTTCTTTCATATTCAAGGCCCGTCCTCATGCCCTGAGTTAAAAACAAATCGTTTTTGTGCAACTGTTCATTTGCTCTTGAGTTTAAAAAGAGATAACCAAAATGTTTGCCACCGACTTCAAGATTAAGAAGGAGTTAACTCGTCGGGATCTTTGTTTTTACTTTTTTTTTTATGTGTTTTCACCGATTATTCTAAGACGGCTGGACTGATTTGGATTTTTTTTTGTTTGAAAGAGTATTTTACTGTTTTACAGTTGGTCCCATTGTCATCAGGTCAGGGTCTGATGATAGGATCCAGGAGGAATCGAGGGAACTCTTCAAATATTATAGGCACATATTTCTTATCTTCAAATATTTTAAACAGTAGCTCGGGCATTTTCTTTTGGAAAGGTGGAGGCTAAGTGAAGTCGATTCTTTTTTTTTAAATAATTTGTATGCTACAACGCTGGTTCTTTTACCATTAGGTACATGTATCTCTCATTCTGTGTAGGGTTATAATAGAATCTATACTAATATTATAAATGGGAAAGTGTGTGTGTTTGTTTGTTTGTCCGTCTTTCACGGCAAAACGGGGCGACAAATTGACGTGATTTTTTAAGTGGAGATAGTTGAAGGGATGGAGAGTGACATAGGCTACTTTTTGTCTCTTTCTAACCCCCCACTTCCCTAAAATGGGGGTTGGAAGTTTGTATGGAGCATTACGGGGGGCAAAGGGCAACCGTGTTACCCCGAATTTAACGCGAGCGAAGCCACGGACAAAAGCTAGTATCAAATAAATTAGCGAATAAGTAAGTACGCAAAATTTTAAAATAACTAGACACTTGGCTCCCTTGCAAGGTTTCATTTTTATTTCCAATAAATAAATAAATAATATGCATACGTCGTTATCGCGGGAGCAAAAACGATTTGACAGTAGTCAAAGATTATGACAAATAAGATATAACAGAAGTGACAGTAGTATCAACACGTTTGTACCTACAAGTTCTAAATTTATCAATGTTTTTTGTAATATCTAACCTTCGTACTCGACTTGATTATAGTACCTACTAAAAAGATTAGCCTCGCAATCCTAACGACAACCTCTTTATTCACCTGTTATTCAAAACATTTTTCATTCATGATCGATTTGTCTGGACTTGTAGCTAAAGGATAACTTTAGACACACGAAAAGTTTTTTTTTCTTAAAAATCAACGCTAGGTACTCGTAATTTTCATAAAAAATAAACCTTCTGTTAAACGAAATTTCTACTCAAAAACGAACGTAGAAAAGGAGCAAAACGAGTTTGATTAATCATTTCTAGCAAAAACATCGTGCTAGATATGAAGAACTTCTTAGAGGCTAAGACGTGTAGGCATAATATTCTGTTTATATTAAACGGACATTCTGTTATATATATTCTTCAACACATCTGTTTTGGCTCCCGCGATAACGATGTATGATAATATGTTCCCTTCTTTGTCAGTCGAGTAAAAAGGATTAATATTAGCACAACTAATAAGGCAATAAAAATAATCTGAAAACAATTTAAATCACCTATGTATTTCTGTTCTAAATTGAATTGAGTTCTACACAAGCCTCCCAGTCCTAACGTCTTAATGATTTTGGACACCCTGTGTCTTAATACCTGAGTGTCACGGTCGACGAGGCTGTGTGAGTGAGGTACATTTACATTTAAAAAATTGAGCCCTGCAGGGTTGTCACAACAAAAATACTAAATCTTAATGATAATATTACCTAATTACCTACCAAATTTACATGTGTTTGTTGAAGGTAACCCATATATTTTTGTGTTTTATGTTATTTTAAATATTTAATAAAGGTCAACCATAAGGAAAATTGCATGTGAAGCGCATATCATCATAAGCATCCTAGTATAAAACACAACCAATATCTTTTTAACAGATATTAAAAAAACTATTTGCACCTATATTCACCTTGAATAAATTAACGTCATTTTGTATATTTATTTGTTGTACAAAGGAATCTCTCTATAAGAAGAACGTAGTACCTAAATAGGGTGATTGTGCTAGTTTCCCGTCCAGGTCCAGTTTACCGTCCACTTGATTAAACTGCTGCAAATAGATGGGCAAAACTTTTTAAGGTCAACAAATTTCATATTTATAGTTTATTCGTTAGTAGATTTTTTAATTTATGCTTTTATTTTGGGAAAAACTTGAATATAAACATATACTTATTTATATGGACGGAAAACTAACAAGAGTGGACGAAAACTAGCACAATCACCCTATTTACACAACTATAAAGTGGCATTTATAACGTCTAAATACCATTCTATGTAACGATTTTTTGTCGCCCGGCTAGACTGCCGGGGGCCTAGTTGTAACATTTAATTAAAACACGAAAGTGACTCGTAAACTAACGTTTTGAGGTCAAGGTGAAAGTATGTGCTCATTGATTGTGACGCTACCGTAGCTTGGTAATATTATGCAATTTCTTCTACCGCTTCTTTGTGATATACTTAACTGTGAGCTAATACATGTTCTGATTTTAATTTTAAATGAGGAATTATCGAACATGGATTGTGTTTGAACAGTTACTAATCGCCGGTACGAGACGTGACGGAAAATCCATTTCGGCCTTAAATTATGTTATAAGAATTTAGAGGTTAAGATTCACACATGATTTTATCGGTCATAGCAGTCGCTTTCGTAAAAACTGGTGCCTACTCCAGTTGATGGACTCAATTGAGCGGCGGCAAAATGCCGGGACCACCGCTAGGAGGATGATGATAATAATAGATAAAATCGTTTATTCAGTTTAAGCAGGTTTTACAATTATTATTTTTATACCACGACGGTGGCAAACAAGCATACGGCCCGCCTGATGGTAAGCAGCTACCGTAACCTATGGACGCCTGCAGCTCCAGAGGAGTACATGCGCGTTGCCGACCCTTTACAAAAAAGGAGGATTCACTGTGTTGACGGCTATAGGAACAAGAGGGTCCCTTATCGTCACACACTGGATCCTCCTTGAGCTCCTTGTAATTATACCTATACAGGTATAATTACAGCATATCGTTACTTTTATAATGATCGAAATGCAAAATTTAAACGATCAACAGCGCAAGCTAATTGGCAACAATTATTACATACTAGCCTTTTCCCGCGGCTTCGCCCGCGTACTATAAGTACTCAAAAAGGATACGATACCCATGTTGATTTTCAGACTTTGTGACCACATTTGCCCCTTTTAGGGGTTGAATTTTCAAAAAACCTGAAACACGTCAAACACGTTTTACTCATTTATCGTTAGGAATACTCCTGTGAAGTTTCGAATAAAATAGTCTAACAAATCTTGATTCGCCATACAAATTTTGGACCGCTATTTTACCCCCTTAGGGGGTGAATTTTGAAAAATCCTTTCTTAGTGCATCCCTAGACCTTATAAGGAACCTACGTGCCAAATTTGGAATCTCTAGAACCAGCGGTTTGGGCTGTGCGTTGATATGTCAGTCAGGCAGTCAGTCAGTCAATCAGTCAGTCAGTCAGTCAGTCAGTTTCTTCTTTTATATATTTAGATTAAAACCAAGTCCGTTTAACCTCTTGTAACTTTACAGTCGAATTCGGGCCCATTATCTATTTGATAACAAAGAAACTTGACTCAATGTCTGTCAGGCCCGGCACCGGCAGGAAATGTCTGCCGAATTTGCCTCCAGCTATTTCCGTATCACGCTTCTAGTAACACCACGTCTCGTAAATTTTTGATCCTAACCTTTGTGAACCGTTGTCACTTAAAACACACAAAGAATCCTTTGGTAAAAAAATTAAATTCTCGTCGCTGGTTTGGCTAACATCCAATCTAAAGGACGTAGTTATGGGTTAGACTGAATGGGTGTTTTTTCATTGCATCGCTCGTCTAAAAATCATTTTATATTATTTGAAGAAAATGGAAGGTGCGATGGCTATAGTAAGGGCAGCCTGTGCCATTTTCGACACAAGTTCCAACTATATAGTTGTTAGGCCGGATACCGGATATCCGGCGGACCCGCTGGCCGGATAGCCGGATATTCGGTCATAGGTATTACATATTCTATAATTGATAAGTAAATTATTTGATAGTTTATTATGTATTGATCTATCCGGAATGCGGCCGGATAGTACGCAATCATCAGGTATTATATAGTATATACTCAATAATTATATAGAAAAATGTGTGACATTTATCGTCAAACTAATGTAAGATTATGTTAATCAATAGAAAAAAAAATTACTAGAAGCGTTTTTGGGTGAAATTGAAGATAATTGTAATATGCCGAAAATTTATCCCACACTTATATAGGTACAATATAAGTAGATTATATTTTCGTTTCATAATGAAGTCAATGAATTACATTTTAATCCCCTTATTCATAAACGTGTTACAAGCCTCATTTAGTTAATATATGTTTTGTTTATTGCTAACAGACACAACTGTCAAAGGCGGATCCTAAACGTTTATTAGTATTCAACTAATAAATTAGTCCGTAAATATAGAGTGGCAAAGAAATTCGTTACTAGAAGGCTAGGCTAGTTGCATTGGGAAAAAAGTGGGCGTTACAACTTTATTTCCTTAATTCGAATTATAAATTCTATGGTGACAACCCTGTCTATCACACACACATCCGTCTCATTGTTATAATAGGTGAACCATAACGACGATGCGTTGTGACGAATGCCGGATATTATCTAAGTCGTGTTTTATTTTAAAAAGTTAACATTCATTTATGAAAACGATGAATAGCATTACCTCATCGTGATTTGGACCCTGCGGTTTGATGCAATCGACAATCGACCAAAAGCGTGTGTAATTATAGTTCATTTTGGCTTGCGGCGGTGGGAGAATGTTTGTTTGGTAATGGTGTTTTTGTGGCGATATTTCAATTTCGTTTTCGGTTTTTATACTATGACATAGGTATCGTCTGATGAACCTAATAACTTGAGTTTTTACGAAAGCGTTATCTGACCTTCCGCCCCGAGAGGAAACTCCAATTTTCTTAAGACGTTTTTCTTCACGGGGAGCGACTGGTGAAAATCGAAATTATCCATACACAAGTTTCAAATATACTGTGTTCGATGAACCTACGGCGCCTTAATAGTGCTATAACAGACGACTCAGACGAGCGTACCGGACCATGGACCGATAAGGACACTGCTATTAGTAAGAGTGAGTGACACTCTCACTCTAACAAATAGCAGCGTCCTTATTGGACCGTGGTCCGTTACATTCATCTGTTAGCACTATAATGTCTGTTTTACTTTACTATTTATTTCAAATTATTAAAATTAATGTTTTCATTCGACCACTGTTGAACAAGATCATTGATCACCGCAAAGTGCAATGCGGTTGGTGCAGCGGAATTAGTTCTGGTCAGGTTTAATCTGGGGTCCTCGCTATGTATCTGGCATCCTCACTGTGTTAACCTTTAGGCACTGGTGCATTTCAGATGATATTACCTACCTTACCGTCAACTGCTACAACTTTGCCTACGATGCTCAACTTTGCCTGGCTTGAAAAACACGGTTGTCTTCACCTAACAGTTATTTATATCTTATTCCTGAGACAACCGCCTTTCTCCCATCTCAGGAATATGATATAGATAGCTGTTTGGTAAAGAAAACCATGTTTTTAGGGTTCCGTACCTCGAAAGGAAAAAACGGAACCCTTATAGGATCACTTTGTTGTCCGTCCGTCCGTCTGTCAAGACCCTTTTTCTCAGGAACGCGTGGAGGAATCAAGCTGAAATTTATGTCAAATACTCAGGTCTACTGTCCCTTAGAGCTATGAAACTTCTAAGCCAACGCAATCAAAAGATACAGCCGTGTATGCCGCAAATTTTCGCATATTTTCGAAACTCGCAAGGGAATCAAGACCTACAGGGTACTTCCCGTAAACTCAGAATCTTGAAATTTGGTACGAAGCAACGTCTTATAGCACAGACAAAGGAAAAATTGCGAAAACCGTACATTTTTAGTTGCATCATATAATAAAAATATTTTTAATAATTTTAAAGTTACTACCCCTATATACCTCAGGTTTGTACGGAAACCTCGGTGCGCGAGTCCGACTCGTACTTGACCTGTTTTTTAAGCCAGGCAAAGTTGAGCCTCGTAGGCAAAGTTGTAGCAGTTGACGGTACCTAATAGTACTATTTGCAAGTATCCGGATATTATCCGGGTAATACGGATATTTCAAATAGTATTCCATACAAATTACTATTCAAAATATCCGGATTGCAAGCCCTATTAAGATCCTTCTTAACATTAGAACATTGAAAAATACTTTAACTCATTGGGACCATTGGACCTGGACCTGGGCTATGGTTCCAATCTACGATCTTCGCTCTAAAACTAATATGCCTAAGGCAGATTAATACTCGTACAAGTGTGATACTCGTACTACTGATACTTAGTAACAGACGGTGAAACTCGGTTCGGGTCGGACACGGACCGATAAGGACGCTATGTTTGTTAGAATGAGAGAGGTATATATATATCTCACTCTAACAAATAGCAGCGTCCTTATCGGTCCGTGTCCGGCCCGAACCGAATCTCACCGTCTGTTACTAGTATTAGATGTTAAGGATTTACGAACGTTTACTTAGCTGACTTTTTCTTAAATATTTGACAGGTGACAGATTGCTTTTGCTGCCGGTTGAAATGTCACTGTCACTTCGGCGTACGACAAAAGAAGAACTGATTTAGATATGTTTTTGTAATAGGAATTTGATGATTTCTTTATCTGTGTATCAGAATAAACTACTCTAAACATAATACTTAGGTGTTTCAATGCGAAGAGCTTTTATCAGAAGTGAGATAAGTGATGAAAATGAAAACTAGACATTCAGCCATGGACGACATGCCTACACGCTCACTAAAACCTTCCGGTCCGGAGTCACAGTCAGTTCATCAAAACGTTAGACGCGAACTTTGTCACTGTAACCACCGAAGATGCCGTTGCCACAGAGTTACAAGCGTGGATGTCGATGGCGCCGCCAATCCCACCACTGAAGCCACCCTTGTCACTGGAGCTATCAAGGCAGACCACGCTTGCTGATGTTAGTGTTGAACAAGATAAAGTGTAAGAAGACCGGCGATAAACAGAAGAAACGACTACAATGATAATATAGTTACTTAAATGACATGACAATAGTTCCGAAGTGTTAATATGACAAGACTTTTCTAGCAGTTTACATACTCATAGGGGATTAAATGTGATTAATCCCATACCTACATATAAAGACAAAATTAAGTTAACTGTGAAATGAATGTGAAACATTAAACGGATATTTAACTAAAATGAATGTAAATGGGTACTAGGTTTATGGGTTTAAAAGCACTTATTTGATTTTTAAATGGGTTGATATCAGAGCAGTAAAGATGTATCGTTTATTTACTCTTGAATCATTGTATGCTATGTCAAAGTACAGTTGCTGCATAAAGTAAGAGTTGGTGCACAAGCAGTTGTCTGTTGTACCACTCCGGGCAAGTGTCTGTATTGTATTACCTACTTGGTTATTATCCTAGTATCTTTGAAGAATGCTTATCTTACTAAAACTGTGAGGTAATTGACATTTTGTAAGAATGCAACACTTTATTTTAGCGGTCCTCTGTTGTTTTGATATAGTTTTGTATGTATTTGTAGAAATTGAGGTAAGTATACTACTTACTGGTAGAAGAAAAATTTGTCCCGCAGAGATTTTATTTTTACCGGCACACAATATTTTAGACTGGTACAGGTACAGGGTTAAAACTGATGGTAGTTTTTTGACACTCATATCTAAATTGTAATGTATGTACTACTTTGAGACCACATTTGAAGCTTTTGTACACGGATTTGTAGTGATGATTTGATGACATATTGAGGCTTTGTCATAAGTAGCATTTTTGTTGAATGAATCATGAATAATTATACTGCTAATTTTCTAAATGTTTTTTATCAGTTAAAATATTACATACATTGTTTTTTTTTAGTTTTCTGTTATTAGTTTGCTGGAACAATTTATTTGTTTTTATTAGGTACCTATTGTAATTTCATTTGTTATTGTTTTAATTTTTACCTTTTGATTATGTGATTTCAATAGAAACCAAAGTTTTAGTCATCTTACTGGTTGTAACATTAGATGGGTGTGAATGTTAATGTGTATGATTATTGGTATCACAAAGTTATTTCTGTATAAAGTTTTTACTAAAAAAAGAAAGTTTTTTTATTTATATGGTACTTACTGGAATCACCAAAGCTGACCCTAAACTCAGCAAAGCTTTGCTAAAGACAGTTTCCCGGGCTAGAGGAAAGGACTCATAAAGATATAATTAGATTGGCTTTCCGGGCAGAGATAAATAAGACAAAAAAATCAGAGCTGTCCGGAGCCTAAAACAAAACAAGAAAAGAGAGAGTCACTTCTTGTAGCCCGAGACCAAAATAGGAAAAAGAAGATGTGTCCGGACTGGGGTTCAAATTTACAAAAAATGAATTTAAGAAATCGGGCGCCAGAACCTTCAGTCACACATCAGCTAAGACCGGATGCTAAGTCTAAAGAACAAAATGGAAGCTTTTAATCATAAGGGAGGGGAAGTTAATTGAAAATATCTGGTTACCTTTTACAAGTTTATTCCATTATTTATTTTCCCCGAAGGGGGTTAGACTGACCACATATCTTATTCCTACAGTCTGACCAGCGGATACTAGAGGCTTATTTAATATTACACATTAATTTTCTTTTTAAAACCTGGACATGTCAAAGCGAGAATTTTGTTATTTTAACGTTACCTAACTAATTATTAAAATTTCGAGACCTTTTAAAACACGGCAATGTGTCACCGACCTGAACCGGGAGTCGTGCGTGGTGGTTACCGAGGGGAGTCCATGCCACGTGGATCCTCCATATCTCGGCGAAGCTCGGGAGTACTGTGAGCCTGCGGCTCCTCGGGACGGCCGGAGTTGTAGGGGCGGCTAGGCGCCAACTTACATCAACGGGGGGAGCTCATCGCTCCGCGAGAGTTTCATGACCCTCATCTTAGGTCATCCCAATAAAAAATTGGCGGGAGGAAAAAGAGAAAAGGGGAGAAAGGGGAGAAAGGGAGAGAAAAGGAGAGAAAAGGGGCAAACACGCTTCCGCCTGTAAAGGAAAATGGCGCGTGTTAGCATCCGATTATTTCGACGTATTTTCTTAAAGATGGCGATCCTACACTATTAACAACGAGGAAATACTTACATTTGCCCCTTGAAAATAACAGTAAACGGCCATCTCAACCGCCGGGACACAGCGAATCACATCCTAAAACAAGCAAGTGGGCGGTAAGAACTCGGTCGGGAAAAGAAATTAAATCGGATTAAATTTTCTTGAAATATTCATACCTGCTGATCCGGAAGGCTCTCCAAAGAGAAGCAACTGCTTAAAACTTTAAAAGATCACACTATCACTTGTGATTTAAATAGATTTCTTCGGGCACCTGTTCCTCAGCTAGGCTTCGGAAAAAGTGAGAGCTGAGGCTCTTAAGTGTAGACACACTTAAAAAAGAAATGTTGCCAGGAATCTAAATGATTTCCGTTTAAGTCAAGGATTAAACTGATAGAGGAACCAAATTATCCGTGGTATTCTGAGACGTTTGACGTTTGTCAATGTCAGGTGTCAATTCTGACGCACGACAGAACGAGGTTATTTTATAAAGTACGGCGATGACGTAGGGAAGAAGCAAAACAACATGAAATTAATGGTATTTGTATGATAAATCACCAATGGTTAACTCTGAACGGCACCATTGGAATAAAACATTAACTAAGAAAAGTTTGTTGTGAGTTTTTACAAACAGATAAACGGGATTTTAAGTAATCTATGTGACAGTGCGTACGAGCACTGTTACAATACCCCCTTTCTTAGGAAAACAAAAAATAGGAACTATTTTTTATGAAACAAAGTAGTCCTATAAAAAGAACATCCAAATCGCGAGAACCACGAGAGAAAAAAACTGGAGAAACCATGCATAAAGAGTTTAAAGAGACCATGCGTACTTTATGTAGTAACATGCCTTTACAAAATACCAAACTAGAAATTGGTGCGGTTGGGCACACGGGCCACCGACCGGAGATAAACTACACTTTACAACTAGAAAGTGGGATTGGTGCGGTTGGGCACACGGGCCACCGACCGGGAATAAACTACTTACAAATTAAAGCTACTAATGGATGCGGTTGGGCACCATCGCCACCGACCAAAATAACAACCTTACAACATATTAGTGTTGTTTACCTTCAGCAAACCTCAAGTTCATGGATGCGGTTGGGCACCATCGCCACCGACCAAAATAACAACCTTACAAACTATTAGTGTTGTTTAACTTCAGCAAACCTCGAGTTCATGGATGCGGTTGGGCACCATCGCCACCGACCAATTCTCTAAGTTAAACAATCCTCCAACAAACAACAAAAGGCGACAAGATAGATCAGTTAGGCACCCTCGCCACTGACTATAGTCGTTAAGAAAACTCTTCGATGAGCAAACAGCAAGAGCTTTCCAACCTCCATTACAAACTTCGAAAATAAACCACCAATGTGACTGGCTCCACTCCACCAATCTTCCAAACACAAAGGGGAAAAGGAAAAGGTGTGTGCTAGGACACAAAAAGCTAATTCACCGATGTGACTGGCTCCACTCCACCAATCTTCCAAACACAAAGGGAAAAAGAAAAAGGTGTGTGCAAGGACACAAAAAAGCTAATTCACCAATGTGACTGGCTCCACTCCACCAATCTTCCAAACACAAAGGGAAAAAGAAAAATAATAGAGTGTACTAAGACAACTCTAGGAAGCCTATGTGTACCGGCGCAACACCACCGGCTTTCCCTACACCAGGGAATAATTATAAAATAGTAGAGTGTACTGAGACAACTCTAGGAAGCCTATGTGTACCGGCGCAACACCACCGGCTTTCCCCACACCAGGGAATAGGTATAAAATCCAATTCCTCCCTCAAGGGCCAGTTGAGGTAAGGAGTAAAAGTCACAAGCCGAGAGATCGGTACCAATTGGTCAAAACCGAGAAAATTAAAATTAGATTATAAGGCTACTTTTAAAGACTAAATTTAAAAGCTAATTTAGTAGCTAATTTGGGAAGCTAAATTTACAGATTAAGATAATTCTACCTTAAGTTAAACAAATTCCTTCCTGACAGACCCTATTCTACGATAGTTCCTCATAAGGACTTAGGAACTACCGCTCAGTTAGACGCCTCTTACGTCACGCTTCTGGCAGCGGTGGAGAAATGTATTCTATAACCCGTCCCCACACGGGGCTTGCACAGTTAGACGCCTCTTACGTCACGCTTCTGGCAGCGGTGGAGAAATGTATTCTATTGCCCGTCCCCACACGGGTGGTAAAGAAGAGAGAAATCACGAATGTTAGAAGTAACTAAAAAACCATCCAAACAAAATAAAAGCGTGCGTGGAGAATATTAAAAAATAAAAAGACTAGGGTAATTTCCCTAGGAAAAACAAATTCCAGAACAAGGCTGGACGAAAAAGATCTCCACGCAATACCGCAACAAAGTACAATAAATAATAGAAATAAGTCTTAGAACTTATGAAATAAAAATAAAGTTTAGTCTATTATATATCAGAAAGAGAACCAAACAAAAACAAATAGATCCATAAGAAAAAGCTAGTGAGTTTAGGTACAAACTATAGTCTCAAAAATACTTCCAAGAAAAATTTAATTGATGTCAGCCGTCGGGACGAAAAAAACGTAGCTAGGAACAAGAAATATCAATTCGAAACATCAACACGACTAGTCGAAGCACGACACACTTCTAAGCGAAATGGTGTTCGACCACCGTCCACCCGTTCTTGAATCAGTAACTTTTGGTATATATGCGATCTCGAGTCGAGTCTTAACAAGTCAAAGTGGTGACATTTATCTCAATGTATTTGAACGTTTCAGGCCTCTTTGGGTTTTACTATCTGTTCTTAATCTATGTCCAGGTTTTCTTACACTTTAAACAAGTTTAACTTAAAATAGTTATGATATAATAGGAAACTTTTCAAGATTCGAGTTAGACACACTAGGTTGATATCTTACCCTAAATTTTACAAAATTTTAAAATTAAAAGTTTAAGCAATACACCTCATATAAAACATAGTTTCCATACCTAGTTTTTTCAGTACAAAGTCAGATTAACAAGAAAATCCAAATATAAAATAATGAAGTTAAAATTGTTCACCCTGTATGCGGGTTTGACTCTACTGCTTCCCCGGTATACTGTGGTACTGAAATTCTATTCAAAAGTCTAAGTTCAAAAAATATTTTTTAAAACTATCTTAAAGTCACCCTGTATACGGCTGATGGTACCTTCGATACACTCTGTATGTTGTTATAATTATTTATCAAACAGTTACTAAACAAAAAAAATTTAAGTCGAGAAAAATTATTGTCTCCGCTAAGGGACACCCTGTATATTGTCAAAAACAAATGAAAATGATAACTATTTCCAGATTAGGTTCAAAACAAGCAAGCACTATTCAAAGTAAAGTATTCTAGAAACACTACAAAAAAATTTTAATTAATTAAAATTAATTAAATTGAAGTATCTGTTTTAGGTAGTCTGTGACAAAAATTTAACTAACTAGATTTACAGTATAAATTCTATGCTTTTTAAAAATATTTTAATGTAAACCGTAAAAACAATCTATTATGTACCTTAATTTCAAAAGCACAATAAATATCTCACCCAAAAACAGTAGATATAATGCTAAAACAAATGTTTACCAAAACAGATCAACAGCTGTTTGGGTAAACAACACACAGGTTTAAAAGTACAATGCCAGAAATCAGAATACAATACAAGTATTAAAAGGTCTCAAATTCATGTCCAGGTGCAAATACACAATATTAACCGCTTATTAAATATTTAAGGTAACCAGTTTTATAAAGGTAAAAGTTTAAAGTCAAGTCAGATCATGTCATGTCCCTGTTCGGCAGCGACAATTGTAACGTTAGGGGTGTGAATGTTAATGTGTATGATTATTGGTATCACAAAGTTATTTCTGTATAAAGTTTTTACTAAAAAAAGAAAGTTTTTTTATTTATATGGTACTTACTGGAATCACCAAAGCTGACCCTAAACTCAGCAAAGCTTTGCTAAAGACAGTTTCCCGGGCTAGAGGAAAGGACTCATAAAGATATAATTAGATTGGCTTTCCGGGCAGAGATAAATAAGACAAAAAAATCAGAGCTGTCCGGAGCCTAAAACAAAACAAGAAAAGAGAGAGTCACTTCTTGTAGCCCGAGACCAAAATAGGAAAAAGAAGATGTGTCCGGACTGGGGTTCAAATTTACAAAATTAAATTTAAGAAATCGGGCGCCAGAACCTTCAGTCACACATCAGCTAAGACCGGATGCTAAGTCTAAAGAACAAAATGGAAGCTTTTAATCATAAGGGAGGGGAAGTTAATTGAAAATATCTGGTTACCTTTTACAAGTTTATTCCATTATTTATTTTCCCCGAAGGGGGTTAGACTGACCACATATCTTATTCCTACAGTCTGACCAGCGGATACTAGAGGCTAATTTAATATTACACATTAATTTTCTTTTTAAAACCTGGACATGTCAAAGCGAGAATTTTGTTATTTTAACGTTACCTAACTAATTATTAAAATTTCGAGACCTTTTAAAACAGGGCAATGTGTCACCGACCTGAACCGGGAGTCGTGCGTGGTGGTTACCGAGGGGAGTCCATGCCACGTGGATCCTCCATATCTCGGCGAAGCTCGGGAGTACTGTGAGCCTGCGGCTCCTCGGGACGGCCGGAGTTGTAGGGGCGGCTAGGCGCCAACTTACATCAACGGGGGGAGCTCATCGCTCCGGGAGAGTTTCATGACCCTCATCTTAGGTCATCCCAATAAAAAATTGGCGGGAGGAAAAAGAGAAAAGGGGAGAAAGGGGAGAAAGGGAGAGAAAAGGAGAGAAAAGGAGAGAAAAGGAGAGAAAAGGAGAGAAAAGGAGAGAAAAGGAGAGAAAAGGAGAGAAAAGGAGAGAAAAGGAGAGAAAAGGAGAGAAAAGGAGAGAAAAGGGGCAAACACGCTTCCGCCTGTAAAGGAAAATGGCGCGTGTTAGCATCCGATTATTTCGACGTATTTTCTTAAAGATGGCGATCCTACACTATTAACAACGAGGAAATACTTACATTTGCCCCTTGAAAATAACAGTAAACGGCCATCTCAACCGCCGGGACACAGCGAATCACATCCTAAAACAAGCAAGTGGGCGGTAAGAACTCGGTCGGGAAAAGAAATTAAATCGGATTAAATTTTCTTGAAATATTCATACCTGCTGATCCGGAAGGCTCTCCAAAGAGAAGCAACTGCTTAAAACTTTAAAAGATCACACTATCACTTGTGATTTAAATAGATTTCTTCGGGCACCTGTTCCTCAGCTAGGCTTCGGAAAAAGTGAGAGCTGAGGCTCTTAAGTGTAGACACACTTAAAAAAGAAATGTTGCCAGGAATCTAAATGATTTCCGTTTAAGTCAAGGATTAAACTGATAGAGGAACCAAATTATCCGTGGTATTCTGAGACGTTTGACGTTTGTCAATGTCAGGTGTCAATTCTGACGCACGACAGAACGAGGTTATTTTATAAAGTACGGCGATGACGTAGGGAAGAAGCAAAACAACATGAAATTAATGGAATTTGTATGATAAATCACCAATGGTTAACTCTGAACGGCACCATTGGAATAAAACATTAACTAAGAAAAGTTTGTTGTGAGTTTTTACAAACAGATAAACGGGATTTTAAGTAATCTATGTGACAGTGCGTACGAGCACTGTTACATGGTATAGGTCATATTTATTGTGATCATAAAATACACCATAACTTAAGTAATTGTAAGACTTTAAAATCATAAGCTGTTTTTATTTATGGTTATGTTGTGTCAAGCACATTTATATGGAATGGGTGTTGTTATGTGGTAATTGTAGGATGGTAAACCCCAACTACTAACAATAAGTATTCATTTAAGAATTGTCTTTTGTTTGTCAAATTATGATAGCTAAGACTGTTCCAGTCCACTTATCTAAATGAAAAAGTTTTGCTAAAACACACCTAAAACCAATGATTTATTATGTACTCTACTAGATGTGCTATAGATATATGTGATAGAACAAATTTTGTGCGCCATGTTTGTCAGTTGATAGTTGTTAGCTGCCATTGAATCAAAGAGTGGTGTTAATTGATTTTCACTAACTTTTGGCGCAAACGATTTCTTATGGATGTCATCTTCTGTTACTTCATGCCTTTCAAAAGAAATAAATACTTAGTGGAAAGATAAAAGTAAATATATCCACAGTTGGAGATATACATAGCTAATTTGTCAGGTACCTCCTGCTGGTGTTCCATAACATTTACCATACCACTTTATTCAGGATTCTGAGAGTTACATTTACTGTTGATGTGCGAACATAAACCACTGATATTTGTTGCACAGAATTTTACAAATTTATTCACAGGACAATTATTGAGAAATAATTGAATATTGTAAGAGTAAGTCCTGGACAGGCTGTTTTTCTTTTAAAACCATGATTTAATTTTGTATTCTATGTCTCAGTTGGTCAGAGCGGTCGGACCGGTGTTCTGAAAGGTCGCAAGTTCGAATCTGGCTCGACGCGGTGAATTTTTCCATTTTTCTTTCAATTATAAAAATTGTATTCTATGTGTCAGAAAAACAATGAATAGTGAATTTCATTTGATTAAGATGTGTAAAATAAAACGAACTTATTGTAGCAATAAACATACCATAGACATTGAATTAAAACATGAACATGACGAGATACAAATCATCAATCATCAAACAGTTCGTACGGTGGAGAAAACACTAATATTGTTTATACTTGTGACAGTTTGCACTTGAGTTACTGCTTGATACTAAAAGGTCCTAAGTACGTTGGAAATATTATATTTCTTCACCAAAGCTTTGCATTAATGATAAGACTAAATTGCATAAATTGATCATGGTCTGTCTGCAGAAGGCTCGTTGCTACTCTAATAAGTAGTTGTCTTTGCTATGAGAAATGTATGAATTACTTGCTCGGGAAAGGACTATCAAAAAGGTTTGGGAATGTAGCTTTGTTATGTTAGTATGAAGAAGTTGAAAACCCCTTTTTTTCTTAAAAAGCAGCCTTTTGCGAAAGAAGGATGTAGACATGTAATGTTAATACTAACATTCACTTGGTGTAATCAGATATGATATATAATTAAATTGTATTCCATAGGTGTTAAAAGTTGTTTGGGGTTTTTCATAAGGTCTTATTTAACTTGGCAATGTTTAAATCTACCTGACTATCAAAGTTAGGTTGCCAGTATTCGTTTGTGCTGAAATTTGGCATGCTTATGAAATATTATTGAAAATACAATATTTTACTGATACTGAATTATTTAAGCTAATCATAGAGACAGCTAGGCATATAATCTGTATGGTCAAACAACAACACAACCTTATTGAGCTCTAGCTGATTAGATTGATGAACTGTCGAAGACTGTTAAAAGATAAATTTAGTTGGCATAAAAAAAATGTACTTAATAGATTAAAAAGCCCTGCTTAGAAACGGAATTATTTACCATATAGTTTATTTAAGTTTGGTAATAATTTATTAATTTAATGTTTATCAATTTTCTTGATAACCGATGGGTGGGATGGGAGACAGTAATGTTAACTTACGCTTTTCTGTCCTTATTTGCGTTTGTAGTAGTCCTCAACTTAAAGCTACCCTATATGTATCATTTTCATTGATTGCATACCTACTTCTTGTGGTAGCGCAAAAAATGTGATAGATTGTTTACTTTTTTTTTACACAAGAAGTACTACTGGATTTATGTATGATTAAGTGAGTATATAGCAATATACCCATTTGTTGCACTTACATACTTGATAATATCTACAAAAAATGTAAATAGTAGGTACAATTTTTAAGTAAAAATTGTTATGAACAGATAAAATGAATAATAATTGTTCCAAACTAAATTGTCGAGAAATGATAAGATAAGATCATCTGTTACAATGTATTTTGTGCTCAAGTTTTCTGTATATTTTTAAAGAATATTCATATCCCACCAATACAACACAGTTTTTGTACCGCAGAGTAGATATTTCTAAAATGCGAAATTGTTCCCTTGAACTTTATGTTGACCGGAGTTAATGCCGGACATTCCATTGTGACCTTATTAATGTCGGATATATGTTTTTTTTTTAACAAATTGACTTGCCATATTGTGACCGAATGGTGGAGGCTATGTGTGTGCTAATTTTAGGCAGAATTTGTTGTATGTCTATTACATGTCCCTATGCGATTGCCAAACAAGTGTGATAACTTTTGTGTGTTAGCTGGAGGTGCTTTGGAATGTTGATGATCCCGTTTAACGGCGGGGCGGTGGCAGAATTTGGGAATATAGACTTGCAATAATTCTTAAATTACAAGTTTGAATAGGATGTATTTATCTTGTATTATGCCCTCCTGGTCATTGAAACTTCAGGCTTATAGCTTCTTATTCATGTAGAGGGATATATTTCTTAAAAACTGTTATGTTATGTCATGTGGCGCATATTGAGAATAATTGGGACTTACTTACTGGAGAAATGGCGTTAATTTGAAATTTTCCTGTGTCTGCAACTTGTAGTCGTGAAAGTGATGTGTTAGTTTACAGTTTTGGTTAAAAGTTAATTATGAAACGTTTTATGAAATGAAGATTTGTAGAAGGTTTACGCGGCCGCATTAGCGACTGGTGTGGTGCGAGTGAAGTATTTTTGCAATATAGAGATTTGAGTGTGGGAGTGGGAAGATTAATTCTGTTGAATTGGATTCTAGTGTGGTTAAGCGTAAAAAGTTGCTTCTGGAGAGGTTAAATGTGAGATGTAGAAATCCGAGTGAGAGAGAGAGAGAGCGAAAAGGGACAAGACCGTATTGACCGTGTGGAGACTAGTATGGTGAGGAGTTAATCAGATTTCCAAGGCCGCATTAGAGACTAATGGGGAGAGAAGGTTCACACGGCTGCACTGGAGACTAGTGTGGTAAGGGGTGGATCTGATTCACACGGCTACATTAGCGACTAGTGTAGTGAGAGGGTGAATCAATCCGCAAGACCGCATTAGCGACTTGTGTAGTGAGGGGCGAATCAGGTTTGCACGGCCGCACTAGAGACTAGTGTGGTGAGGGGTAAATCAAGTTTACAAGGCTGCATTAGAGACTAATGTAGTGAGAAGGTTCGCACGGCTGCATTAGAGACTAGTGCAGTGAGGGGCGAATCAGGTTTGCACGGCCGTACTAGAGACTAGTGTGGTGAGGGGTAAATCAAGTTTGCAAGGCTGCATTAGAGACTAATGTGGTGAGAAGGTTCGCACGGCTGCATTAGAGACTAGTGCAGTGAGGGGCGAATCAGGTTTGCACGGCCGCACTAGAGACTAGTGTGGTGAGGGGTAAATCAAGTTTACAAGGCTGCATTAGAGACTAATGTGGTGAGAAGGTTCACACGGCTGCGTTAGAGACTAGTGCAGTGAGGGTTGAATCAGGTTAGCACGACCGCATTAGAGACTAGTGCGGTTAGGGGTGAATTAAGTTTACAAGGCTGCATTAGAGACTAATGTGGTGTGAGAAGGTTTACACGGATGTATTAGGCAGTAGTGTGGTGGGTGAGGTGTAAAATGACGTTTGCAATAGGTACTACATTATAGGCTCGTGAGGTGAGGGGATTGCACTAGAGACTAGTGACAAAAGATGAGAGATCAAGAATGAGGTGTCCAAACGGTTAATTTAGCGACTATGGCAGGGGAAATATTACATCAGAATAATTCATTTATGTAATAACAAATGTATGGTAAAGTGCTTGTGACTTCAATAGTATGGTACTTAGAGGTTTAATATTTCTAAATAAGGAAATGTAATAAGGATTAGATAATGTCACGATTAAAACATGTTAGAGACTGACATAGAAGATAAAAAAAAATCAACTAAGAAAATTAAGATATGTGATATAGATTGAGTAACACATTAGAGACTAATGTGGTGAATTGTGATATTCCTAGATCTAGTTTGAGGACAAACTACTGGTATGCCAGGTTGGCCGAATATTAGATGTTAAGGATTTACGAACGTTTACTTAGCTGACTTTTTCTTAAATATTTGACAGGTGACAGATTGCTTTTGCCGCCGGTTGAAATGTCACTGTCACTTCGGCGTACGACAAAAGAAGAACTGATTTAGATATGTTTTTGTAATAGGAATTTGATGATTTCTTTATCTGTGTATCAGAATAAACTACTCTAAACATAATACTTAGGTGTTTAAATGCGAAGAGCTTTTACTAGTAATAACCGCCTTGGGAATCGCGCGGTGGGTATATTTCTATATTTATTATACTTAATTTCACATTTACATACAATGCGATGTCCATTAAACGAGTAAAAACTGACCTACTCGATTACTAAACACAAAGTAATGTTCACTAAATAATTAAGTCCCTCGTATTTTGTAAAAGCACATTGCTCTTGACCAGCAATCCATTTCATCCCAATGTTTAGGGAAAATCATTATGAGGATGGGGTGCAACAATGTGGAAAATTTTTGACACTTTTCCGGAGAAACTAGATTAATGGTCGATGTAAAGTTTCGAGTTTATTATGGAGCTGGAGTAAAATTAATCTGCTGCTTTCAGAGAATTAGGAGTTCAATAAGAAATAGGTACTATATTTTAGGATACTTCTTCGGATAATGCATAACATACCAGCGTCAATTAAACAATTAAGTAATGAAAAGACATTCAAAAATATATTAAAGAAAATGCTTATTAAAAAAAGTTATTATACAGTAGACGAATTTTTTGAGGATAATTTATTAAATTATAATTTTAAATCTTAAATAAATATCATATGTTGCATTGTAAATAAATATACATGAATTGGAAATATAATATGATAATTACACGTAAAAACAAAAATAATGATAATAATAATAATAATTGACATTATCTATAACCTATGTATTAGTTACTTCTTGACATGCAACTACATATTTATATCTGTTAAATAATTGCTAAACTGTAATTTAATTTAATTTAATATGTTAGTATGTAAGCATAGTATTAAGCAATTTTATGTCCAATATTGTACGCCCTAACAGGGTATCATGTACCGACTAAAATTAAATTTAAGACCACAATTTTGTACTGATGCACATGATGACAATGGATTAAATGAATATGAATAAGCTGCAATATTTTCATTTATCCTTTCATTTGAGAGAATTGCACGTAGAATAGACTACGAGCGAATTAAAAAAATGAAAATACTATAATTTATAGTCAAAAATTGCTTTTATAAACTGACAATTTAAATTTTCACGCCTAAGCGAATCTACAGTTCCTGTGACGTCACTCATGTAGGTATGTCACTCGCCATATTTGTTCGTCCACAGTGTCAAATTCTTGTTTTATTTTTTTTCGACCTGGATGCCGAATGCCTTTTAGCCGAATCCCATAAACATTGCCAACCCCAATAGTTTTCATAACAGGAGTGACGTCACCACACGCTGATATTAAAAAAACGTTCCGTTTCACATTACTTCAAATCGTAATTTTGACATTAGTATAAACTAAAGTGAAAACGTTTCAATAGCTTATTTCATGTTTTTTCAACATTTTGATCACAAAATAATGGTAAATATTATAGCTGCATCTTCCCTATTAAGGTGCCGTATTCTAAATTTAAAATACATAAACAATACATTAAAATTACAATCTATGTATCCGCAACAAAACTCCAACACACAACAAATATTCAACCAATATTGAAGTTGTATTGGAGTTGCATCGGAATAATTTTTAAGCAAATTCTGATATTTCTGATTCAGACGTTTAGGCGCTAGGTGTGTTGCGTAGTTAATGCATTGGAGTTGTATTGAAGTTGGATCGTGTCTGAAACGTTGGTCTGTTAGTAGTATCGTAGCTCGAGCAGATGAACAAAGGAGATCGTCAATTTTTGTTAGGTGATCTGGCCCAGATTATTTAGGACCGTTTAGGAATGATTCTTACCTATAAAATATCGTCATAATTTATAGATCAGGATGGTGGTAAAAAAAATGCGAAATCTAATGGGAAAATCGAAAAATCGTGCATTTAAAACTTGAATCTGACAAGGACAATATTTGAAACCGCGCATGTCTATGATTTATATATTAATGTAAAATGAGTACCGGTTTTTTAAAGAAAATGTACAAAAACGGACTTAAAAACAAAACGGGAATCATGATGAAATAATAAAAAGTCATATTTTGATCGTATTTATAGTTCCTGTATTTCGGTAAACAAAGATGGCTGTCAAACCATCGTTGATACTATTAACTGAACATTCCTAACACCTATTGCGAAGGGATAAGGTTTACCACCATTAAGTGCGATAGCACTAGTATCTGACATTGCACAATTACAAAATAGATGCGTTTCGTTATCGAAGGAGCATGATATTATGCCATCATGAAACTCACTTTTAATATTCAAACTCCGATCAATAATGCAAAAATACGCTTTTTCAATATTTAGGCGTTTTAATACAGTCGATTTCGAATTTAAACTTCCGTATTCGTAGGCTTAGATATTATTTTAATACAATGTTCTAACTTACCGAACAGTATCAAAACGCAGATTATGTAACGGTAGACATTGCAAGTGTCAAACCAAAAAAACTGGCCAAGTGCGAGTCGGACTCGCGCACCGAGGGTTCCGTACAAACCTGTAGGTATATAGGGTAGTAATTTTAAAATATTTTTATTATATGATGTAACTAAAAATTTACGGTTTTCGCAATTTTTCCTTTATCTGTGCTATAAGAAGTTGCTTCGTACCAAATTTCAAGATTCTGAGTTCACGGGAAGTACCCTGTAGGTTTTGATTCCCTTGCGAGCGAAAATTTGCGGAAATTTGCGGCATAAACGGCTGTATCTTTTAATTGCGTTGGCTTAGAAGTCTGATTTTTTCACAGCTCCAAGGGACAGTAGACCTAAGTATTTGACATAAATTTCAGCTTGATACCTCCACGCGTTCCTGAGAAAAATGGTCTTGACAGACAGACAGACAGACAGACAGACAGACAGAAAGACAGACAGACAGACAGACAGACAGACGGACAACAAAGTGATCCTATAAGGGTTCCGTTTTTTTCCTTTCGAGGTACGGAACCCTAAAAACAAACCAATTTCAGTGCAGGTGAAGTTAAACTTTATGTCAATGCCAATAAGGACGTTAACGACTTGTTTTGATGTATTTTAATCACTGAAAGATAAACATAATGTTTATTTATTTAGTATTTCTAATTCCTGTTTCATTTTTTTGTAATATTTTGTCTACTTTAGTAATAAAATGAGTATTTATTTTACATTGAAGTACAAACTGTATACGGTTTATATCAGGTGGCCCAAAATTGACGATCTCCTTTCAGTGCGTTTTTTCCATCGAAAGTATAACTGTCGAGATCGTTCTTAACTGATCCATCCTCTTTGCTGATAAGTAACTCAGAAGCGAATGCCATCTCGCTGTGTGATAGAGCTCAGCGAATGTCATCTCGCTCAAATCTGGAGCAGAGCCCGACTGGGGTCGTACCTCTACAGAAAACCACCGCTAAATAGCGTTAGACCCTACTCATAGTGTTGTGTTCCTGCCGGTGAGTAAGGTCGCCAGACAGCTCTAAAAGGATGCGCATGTTGACGATGCGCCCTTTTTAGGGTTCCGTAGTCAACTAGGAACCCTTATAGTTTCGCCATGTCTGCCCGTCCGTCCGTCCGTCCGTCCGCGGATAATCTCAGTGACCGTTAGCACTAGAAAGCTGAAATTTGGTACTAATATGTATATCAATCACGCCGACAAAGTGGTAAAATACAAAGTGGAAAAAAATGTTTTATTAGGGTACCTCCCCTATACGTAAAGTGGGGAGTGATTTTTTTTTTCCATTTCAATCCTAACGTGTGATATATCGTTCGATAGGTATTTAAAAATTAATAGGGGTTTACTCAAATCATTTTTTGATACTGTAAATATTTTCGGAAATAATCGCTCCTGAAGTAAAAAAAAATGTGTCCCCTCTAACTTTTGAACCATAAGTTTTAAAAATATGGAAAAAATCTCAAAAGTAGAACTTTATAAAAACTTTCTAGGAAAATTATTTTGAACTTGATAGGTTGAATAGTTTTTGAAAAAAAATTGCAAAATAATTTCTGAACTAAGTTTGTAATTTAACCATATAAGCAGGTGTTTATTGTACCTGTAATTTCTACAAAATCACAATGAAATGACGTGCTTTCAAATAAAGTAAAAACGGTGAAAATCGGTTCACGCACTAAAGAATTATCCCATAAAAATCATCTTCCATACTTTAAGCTCGCCCGCAATAGTTTACTTAATTTGCCGATAGATGTCGCTGTACGTGGAACGCTCATATCATATCCTACATGGCGGTGTTATTTTAACTCTTAAGTGGGGACACTTACTGTGACGGACGGAAAACTACGGAACCCTACACTGAGCGTGGCCCGACACGCTCTTGGCCGGTTTTTTATTTAGCCGTCAACACATTGAATCCTATTTTCTAAAGGGTAAGACGCAAGTGACACCTCTGGAGTTGCAGGCGTCCATAGGTAACGGTAGCCGCTGACCATCAGGCGGACCGTACGCTTGTTTGCCACCGTCGTAGTATATAAAAAAAAACAAGATAACGTTGTTATACTTCATTTTGTGGGGGTTTTTTTGATATATTTGGGTCACGGCATGATGTGACAAAAGCTACTACCAACCAGTGTCGGCTAAGTAATCCAAATAGGAAGGAAGGGATCGCGATAAAAAGCGATAACGTGAGAGATTAAACTTACTTATCTTAAGGTCTTAACACTTCTAAACTCTGTTCGGAAAGAGAAGTGTCGTAGAATGTATGCGCTCCCATATAAACCATGACACTTCTCTTTTCAGACTAATTCTAATCTAAACTCATTGTTTGCATGATACCCGTTGTCAGTGCGTAAACAGAGTCAAAAAGGCGTAAAAGTGTTTGAGTTTTAGCTGTACTTAGGTCATTTTGTTATTAGTGATTTCATGTTCTTGTCAGGTCCCTTACCCACCTCATTTTGGTGGTACCTGTTATAATATGTTGGTTAAGAATTTACTCCACTTTAATCAAGGTCATTGACATTACAAATCATTGAAGGCAAATTCAAATCTTATAATACCAGTATAATCCATACTTCCATACAAATATTATAAATGCGAAAATGTGTCTGTCTGTCAGTCTGTGACCTTAAACCGCTGGACCGATTTAGATAAAATTTGCTATAGACATAGTTTGAGTCCCGGGGAAGGACTTAGGATAGTTTTCCTCCCAGAAATCATCCCTTAAGGGGGTGACATTACAGACATTCAATTTATACCTGAAGTTAGTTTGTGATGCGATAGATAGATTGCCAGAAATATGAGAATACAATGTACAAAAAAGCTTTACTTTTTTTGTTCATGATGATTTAAAAAAAAACTGAATTCGTAGCAATACCTGCGCCGTTATTCAAAAAAACCTTCTGCTAGTAAAGTCAACAAATCACTTGGACAGGCTCTAAATAATTACAAAGTGTAATAAAGTAATTAATTAGCTAAAACGCGCTTAGCACAGATCCTTTAATTAATCTTATTTGCCGGCCTTGGCCTTTAATCTATTTCAATTCCCGCTAATCTACGAACCTTCGTCTTAGCAACTTTCTGGACATGACAACGGCCGAATGTGAACTACGTATGAACTGCGGGTCGGTGAACCGTTAGAGTTGAAATGACAAGCGTCAGGGTCAGGGTACAGTCAAAGCCAAAAATATGTTTACACTTTTGGACCTTTTTATTACGGTTCCGTACCCAAAGGGTAAAAACGGGACTCTGTTACTGAGACTCCGCTGTCCGTCTGTCACCAGGCTGTATCTCATGAACCGTGATAGTTAGACAATTAACATTTTCACAGATGATGTATTTCTGTTGCCGCTATAACAACAAATATTAAAAAACAGAACATTCAACAGACATGATTATTTTAAATGGATAATGGTACGGGGCCCTTCGTACGCGAGTCCGACTCGCACTTGGCCGGATTTTTAAGTATTACAAAGGATTAAGATGCCAAAGCGTCATCAACGTATCTTTGATCTCGACTGTACTCTACCGCATGTGGCACTTCTGGACTTGCAGGCGTTCATAGGCTACATTAAGAGCTTGTTTGCCACCGTGGTGGTATAAAAATTTGCTTTGATAACGGATTTTACGACATATCGTGTCGTAGGAACATTGTACAATCGGATTCATAATTGCATACCCAATTTATCAAAGAATTCATTCATAAATTGGGTATGCAATTATGAACCCGATGGTACATTGTAATAGACACTTTAATCATAACCAGGATTGGGGGGTTAAATTGTAAGCTTGCTTTGGTTAATAAAACAAACGGGAACATATAATTACATATAAAAGTACCTGTGATGTTACTCTGTATTGTGTGATAGGTACCTGAAACAGAAACAACAGAAATTATTACATTTTCTTGTACTGTATGCCAAACGTTCTATGACTCAAAGGGCATAATAGATTTTAATGTTGCGGTTTGACATAATTGTCCTAGCGAGCTACACGACTGAAAAAACGTGGTGTTATATCATTGAGTAACGGGAGATGACATCGTTAAGAAATCTTTTGTCCCAAAATTTGTAGTGGAAATCACTACAAGTCTATCAAAAGTCTGTCTCTTTGATTCTATCATAGCTGTCAACCGCCAAACATGGCGCACAACATTTGTTCTAGATGTCACATCTAGTAGAATACATAATAAATGAATGTGTTAAGTATATAGCAAATTTCTTAATCTTTAGGGCATCTGCCTGTTGACTCTGTATCAGGCAAGCCAATTAAAAGGATCTGTAAAGTAAAACTTTTAAAATCATAATTTTAAGTTTGTT
The DNA here is from genome assembly GCA_947086415.1 of Pammene aurita. Lineage (NCBI taxonomy): Eukaryota > Metazoa > Arthropoda > Insecta > Lepidoptera > Tortricidae > Pammene > Pammene aurita. The sequence goes on from OX352295.1 coordinate 14,595,451, forward strand.
TGCTATTAAGGTTATTTAAAATTGGTTGGGTTTTTATACTAGTATAGTCCGCCTCGAATTGAGAACTCGCGATTTTCTTGCAAGCGGGTTGACCAATATAACAAGACCCTAATGATGATTTTTTCAAGCCTTCTAGCTCCATAACCCCTTGCTCAATCATGCTCATGAACGAACTCTCCAATTGTATTGAGCTCTACTACAACCCTAACAAAATTCATATAGATTAGAAAAATAACGTTACTAAAAATGTCCCGCGACAACTATTCAAAATCAGAAAGCCATCGAAATGCACAGACGTCTAGGTAGCCAGCTGACAGTTCTGTTATGTCCGAAGTTGTCGGTAAGAACTTCACTTCGCTTACGCGCCGCTCGTTCGATAATATTGAAAATCTCCCATTATATTTTAAGGCTCGTAAAATTATGATTTAAAGGTGTTCATTTTATAACTTTTTTACTTTACAGATTATTTTGATAGGCTTGCCTGGGGATACAGACCTTTGTTGAACTTTGCTTTGGTTTTTAAATAATTATGGAAACCTCTATAAGGTTAATCACTTCATATGATTTATAATCTAGTTTCTAAAGGGTCGGCAACGCGCATGTGACACCTCTGGAGTTGCAGGCGTTCATAGGTTACGGTAGCTGGTTACCATCAGCAAGGCCGAATGCCTGTTTACCGCCTTCGTAATATAAAAAAGAAATAGTCTCCTCTTACCTTTCGAAGATATGATTTAACTAAAATTGGATTAATACTCACGAGGATTTTTGTAAATCTCTCTAACGCATTAATTTTCGTCTTTGTTAACTTCTTAGTTAATAAATGTGAGTTTAAATGTATAGGATGACCTTCGACCCGCAGACAAAAATTACTTATACCACGAACTTTTCACATTTTCGAAGTTCATTGCACAACCTTAAGCTTAGTACACACAGATTCAAAAGCGTAAGTTTAAAACGGTTTAATATTAATCCATGCTATTTATCATAAACCAAAACTAACTGTGAGTCTAAGTTAGCTTTTCATGGCTAAACTGTCCCTGTTATTTAAGGGCATTTTCACTTAACTGTATACCATTCGGCCGCTTAGCAATCGTCACAAAACTGTCGGTCAATGTCAAACCCCATACATTTTGTCAGAAATGTGACGGTTAGACGTTCCTGAAACACGACTTAAGTCATGCTCTAAAGTACAAGTAAAAAATGCCCTTAAGTCAGTGTTGCTTATTTTTCATTAAATTTGCATGCACCAAGAAAATCCAGCTCCTGACGAGTTTCGTGAAAGTAAAAGAAGAATGTCACTTAGAGGTATGTAATACATACATGTGTGTATCGTTCCTTTTACCTAATTTAAGGTATTTTATCTCCTAGTCTGTAAATCTGTATTATTTATTTACTATTAATAATAATTTCATCCACAATTTTAAAATCCACGCCGCAGGCTTCGTCAGGTAGATACAAAAACAGGTCAACCACAGGCTTCGTCACATAACAATCAAACTTTACAAAACGAAATCCGCCACAGCTTTTGTCAATAATAAGTTACACTTACACATTAAACCTTAACTATACAGACAACCCCGGACCGTAGCCGGCTCAAAAGTCCCCATGACACTAGCAGCGTTGCCACGCTGAATTGCCAAGGAAATCTGTTGAACCAAGTACGATCTGGAGCGAGGATGGCAACCCTTCTCTCTCAGTCGACGACCCAAGTCTCTGACAAACTCCTTGGGCTCCGCATCCCAAGAACTTGCAGTCTTTACCGCAACCGGTATGAAGTCATACGTTGGTTCCAAGGCAGAGCACTTAGTATGTTTCTGCCTAGCTGCATACTCAGCAGCCGACCCAGCAGCTCTTATGGTGTGGCCCAGGTGGGATGGGGCAAAAGTACTGACGCATGTAGCGTCCCATAAGAGGCACCTGCCCTTCTGCCAAGGAACCAACGTAAGACCATCCGGTCTCTTGCCATCCGAGCGCCACAACCCCGGAGGCTCCAGTTTTGTTTGTTGATTTCGTTGATTGCATGGTGACGCGAAAAACGCCCTGCACACTTTTGGCAACTAAGGCCATGGTGACCATCCTCTTGTACCATGACCCCGCAAACGCACCGATGCACCTCGCACACCTTGCAGCACTGTCGCCGAAGGAGATGCATGTATGGGCATTTTTATTTAAACTTGTACGTTCAGCACGACTCAAGTCGTGTATCAGTAACAGTTACGTGAAAATGCCTTTATACACCAGCCCTAACACCGAGCCTGCCCTTTAGGACAAAAGACTGCGAATCATTCCGAACCACCGACTCAGTCTAGTCTGCAAGTTCAAGAGAACCATTTATCGCTGACGCGTTACTCACTTTAAATTGCCCGAGAAAATCGGGAAAATACGACTTCTCTTATTGAATTTTTACAGTTTTTTGGGTTTAACGTACCTTTATTAGTTTAAGACAGTTTTATCTCATCTGTAAATATAAGAAGGGATTTTCTGGCTACTGATCTTCTGTGGACTATCGCTATAAATCGTCTTTTTGATTGTTTTTATTTATTGATAGAGTAATTGTGCTAGTTTCCCGTCCAGGTCCAGTTTACCGTACTAGATTAAACTGCTATAAATATATGAGAAAATTTTATAGGGTCAACAAATTCTTTATCTGAGGTTTTTCCCTGGTAGTATTTTTTTTTATTTTAAGCATAAACTGCTGCAAATAAATTGGGAAAACTTTTTAAGTTCAACATAGTTTATATTTATAGTTTATTCTTTAGTAGATTTTTTACTTTTAAGCTTTTATCTTGGGAAGAACTTGAAGATAAACCTATAAATAAGTATGGACGGAAAACTGACAAGAGTGTACGAAAACTAGCACAGTCACCCTACATATTTAAATTGTATATTATTCGTCTATACGGCTACGGTAGCTGCTTGTCATCAGGCTATATGCTTGCTTACCACCGTCATGGTATAAAAAAAATACTTTTTTGGAATTACCAGATACATCGGTGTCTAATTGAAAGTGGACAGTTTTGTCGTTCTGTCAGATGTATGATCGCCAAAAAGACGATACACAACACACCACTCTTCAATTTAGATAATAAACTCGGTGTAAAACACAAGTTCACATGACATCACCATGTTTAACCTACGCTAGCTTAAATGCAGGCAAGCGCCTTAGACATATTATATTGCCGAGTCATCAGATACTACCCAATAGATTCTGCATTATATTTGCATCGAGCATTTAAGAAAACTCCTGTTCCCTTCAGGCGCTTTTACGTGTTAAGGACTATACTAGTCGCTCTATTAAGTTGCTTCAAAGCGAGGGTAAATAGGTATCTCATAGGTAAGCGTGCTCCACCGTAGACCGCATCATCACTTACCATCAGATGAGATCGTGGTCAATCGTCTGCCTATCCTTCATAAAAAAAATCTACTTAACCCTTTGACCACCAAGCATTGGACAGAAAAATCGTGTCTGCAGCGCCAGCGCGCGCGCGAGCACACTCGGTTATATTTTGGACGTGATATCACGCTATGGCGCTGAGGACACGGCTTTCCGTGTGCGTGATTTGACGTCATTGGCGATCAGAGAGTTAATGCCATTTATAGGAGCGGATGCGATGCTTGCCATTTTATCGTGCTATTTGGATACTCGTAATTGTTCGCTTAAGCGCTGGTAGCCTGGCGGTAAGACTGGCTGACTTTCAATCCGGAGGTCTCAGGTTCAAAACACTACTACCGAGCGTTTCGGAACTTATGTACGAAATAACATTTGATGTTTACCAGCCGCTTTTTGGTGAAGGAAAATATAAGGCGCGTTTCACCTCTAGGTTGGAAGGTTAGATGGTAGTCGCTCTTGTGAAAAACGAATGCATATGCCAATTCATTCAAGGAATTAAGTATCCAAAACGTGGCAACTTAATTCGGAGGACAATTTGCATTCTCGTACTTATATTTTTTTTAGAACGTATCAGTTAAGATGCTATAGTGGAACCAAAAGCAACGTTGCGATTGAATCGAAACTCATTAAGCTGGACGTCTCGCTCACTCTCGCTGTCTGCAGTCTCTTCGCGTCGCTTTCTAGCTTTACTTTACGGCCCTACCGGCACGATGCTTTTGAGTCAACTATAGTGAATGATAATTAAAGGGTCATAATTGTAGGCCGTCAGTATGGTTGACCAATAGCATTAAACTGCTTAATGTTTCTTAAACTCAAAAACGCCATCTAGCGAGCAACCTGTGCAACACTAACAACAAGCACGAAACGTCGGAAGCACCTCGTATTTCCTAGTAAGTTACGGCTTTAGACCAACCCCGGTAAATTCAAGCATACCCCAGACATATATATCAACGAGAAGTTGGATTTACGGCGTTCGCCTTTACAGCTCCAGTATACGCAGTTGGATTGCCTTCGATCTATGTTGCAGACGATAATATATTTCGTTTGTTTTTTATACGCTAGGCTAGGCTACGTAATAAAAATAGTTTTACGTAAATTTTACTAGGCTCTCAAAATAGTGCAAAAAAAAGGCTTCCATAGATACCTAATTTTAAAGATAGTTTATCGTTAATTTTACTTAGGCTCTCAAAATAGTGCAGAACAAAAGGACTTCGATAACATTTACTTACTTAAATCATGGATTTACCGGAAGTGGATCTAATTCCCACACATTTTCCCTAACAACACTTGAACCTTATTACCGAGTAAAACGGTCGTTCATAGGTGACTAGTAAAAAGTAGTAAAAGCGGTCCGATAGAGAGCATAATGTAGAGGGCGGTGTCTCGCACTCGTTACAAAATTGTCACATTTGACACATATTGACATTTTGATTGTCTGATGACGTCATTACCTCCTTAGTCAAAACGAGACACAGTCCCCTAGATAACCTTCTCTTTCGGCCTCACTTTGTGACCGAAGAATTAGATCCACTTCATATAAATCCATGACTTACATCGATAAATGTGACAGTCTTCAACTACAATAAAAGGTACCACTTGGCGGCCGGTACTTACAACTTTATTGTTCGAATGTTTACAATAATATTGAATCTGTACAATGTACGACGTAAGCACCTGCCGCCAAATGGTACCTTTTGCTGTATGCTATCACAAATTTTCTGTACATTGCACTTTGGACAACGTTTTTAGGCAATTAGGACATCCACTGCTGAACTGAAACTGAAGGCCTCCCCCAAAGACCGGCCCTGCGCCACCCGCATACAGCGGACTCCCGCAATCTTTACCAGGTCATCAGTCCACCTTGATGGTCGCCACTCGAGAACCTTTCCGCCCCAACGGCCATCGGTTCTACGTGCAATGTGCCCCGCCTACTGCCACTTTATTTTACGATTCGGAGGGCTATATCGGTAGGACATAAGTTTCTAAATAAACTTAAAACATTTTCGAACAAAAGAGCACGATGCGCGAGGAAAGCTTCTCTGTTTCCTCTGTTTGCTCTGCACCATGGGCAATCATGGGGATGCAGCTATGCGTTAGAGGGAGTAAACGCTATTGCGATCTTGTTCCGTCATATAGTTGCGGTCCTTACACGCCATGATGGCTGATGGCCCATAGTGGAGTAGCCTTTAGGTAAAATTGCTTTCGTATATCCGGATGTCCGTCTGTTCTCCTATCATCATCCTCTTGCCCTTGTTCCATTTACTTGGGGTCGGCGCAGCATGTCTTTTTCTTCCACACATCTCTGCCACCCGTCATCTCATCTCATCACTCACATCCTTTCTTTTCATATCATCTCTCACACAGTCCATCCACATCTGTTCTCCTCTACAAGCATTTCTCAACAGATTCTCGTTGAAATTTGTGAGCAGGTTCGGTGATTATATTGATGTTTTAGTCAATTCAATTTTTCAAAATTTCTCGAAATCGTGGTTATTTATTTATCGTATGGCTACATGTCACTGGATATAGATAGGCATTTCTTCTCTGGGAGTAGTAGTGGGAAAGCAGATGATGAAGAAAATCCAGCGAGTGCTGTGAGGTCCAGATGGGACAGTGCAGCTGCCAAGTTTGTTACTCTTTTACCTCCATCCAGGGATTATGTGTAGAGTTGTGTAAGTTGTTTTCTACGGACGCAGAGTAACATTGATCCCCATCGTCCCGAAAATCGGCGGCTGAAAAATAAAAAAAAATCATAAATTTTAGACTTGTGAAATCTACAGTTCAAAGATCCCCTTGGATATTTATAAGTCAATGCTAAGTAAATCTCTGTACCGGATATTTCCAATTAAACGACATCAACAAAATCTCATTAACACTCATCGAAACAGTTAAAAGACAGTTATTGAACGCTACAAAATACAAATTGCAACGCAGTCTGGTCCCCTAGTGATTTCATTAGTAGACCACAGCCCCCCTGTCTCGACGTCTAGCCGTCTGTCTGTCTATAGTACTGCGTTTGCATACAGTATACAGTTTAGCTACTGTACTTATGTATACTGGGGTAGGTTTTCCATGTTAGAAGCGTATTTTAAAGTTTAAAGTATCTGCCGTTACGTACACGGGTACTATGGAAGTGTGATACATTTTATTTAGGCGTTTTATGTTAAAAGAAGCTACCTGAAAAACAAGCAACGAAAGTTGCCGAACGAAATAAGATAAAATAACTTGACGAATAAATATTTATCTACGGGGTATTTACCATGTATATTTGTTTTTGTGGGTTTCCGATATCTGGGCACAGTTACGAGTAGCACAGTTACATGCGCCATCCATTATTACGGAGTAACTGAAGTTGCTGCGAGCGTTAGTTGTCGGGTGAAGGGGGGGGAGCGGTATTTTTTTTTACTCCGATCCTAATGTGTGGGGTATCGTTGGATAGATCTTTAAAAAAATAAGGGTATTCAAAAGCAATATTTGGATAAAACAAATACTTTCGTAAATAATGGCTTCGAAAGTTAAAAAGAGTGTCTATCGTTTTTCCTCGATATCTCATTAAACATTGATCCCAGAAAAAATAGAAAAAAATCTTTTTTATAGAAAATTGTATAAATGAATTAAGTAGCAGAAACTTTTTTCCGTATGGGCCACCGACGCCACCGTTACCGAGTTATTTACGAAAAACTAATAAAGGGGCCTTTACACATATGAGAATTTCAACCGGGAAGATGGGTTAGTACACATTCTACGTAGACAATGTCGTGGGGAGAAGCCAGTTAAACTATATAAAAAATGGGTTACTTACGAAATAGGTCAAATGTCGCTCGACATGTTCCGTTCCGTTACGAAGATCTATCACAACAAATAAAAAATTAAGGAAAACAAATGGAAAAACAAATCATTTAAAAAATTTAATTAAATCTCTTTTTATAAAAAAAAAAACAAACAAATCCCAAAAAACGAGATATCCCCCAGTAGTTAAAAGTTTAGCTTTTAAGAACAACCTTACACTTTCACCCTCTCGGTGTCAGTCGCTAAAGTCTTGCCATCGAGTCTACGGGCTAAAATACCGCCCGACTCAAAAAGTCTAATAAAAAAAACTCCAAAACTGATTTCGATTAATCATGTCTAAGATCGCTCGCTAAAACCTGCTTTAAATAAAAAAAACGCATTTAAAGCGGTTCAACATTTTTAGCGCTACGGTAATCGATAAAACTTATAACGCCCCTCTTTTAGCGCAGGTGGTTATCATCGATAAAAATGCTAGCAGTACCAGAATCTAAATTATTTTGGATGATATTTTCTTACTATTTCTTAAGATTAAAAGCGAGGCTAAAAGTAAACCAAGTCTACCCAATAAAACAGTTAACACCGTATTAAAATCCCATGCATCTTGCGTTGGTCGGTTTGATGTTTGCATGATAAACCACATACAAGCACAGAACCAAGTAACCGCAGTATATGCCTGTGCATACTGACCACAATATAACAAAGCTATTAATAGGTTAGTAACTTAGCATTCAATGGTGAACATGCTTGGCGGTACGGTAAGGCGGTTTCAATCCTGAGGTCTCGGGTTCAAACCCCGGCTAATACCACTGAACTCCAAGGAATTTATGTACAATATATACTGATACTGGTTGTAGGTCACTCGGGCCAGAAATGGACTTCTACAAGGACTCGGAAGAGGAGACTTCGAGAGGGTAGATATATTGAGGCAAAATGGTATTACGGGCTCACTTTACCCTCACGAGGCCGTATTCTAACTTTAAAACACGTAGAGACACGATCTAACTTCAATAGAACTCCAATGCATTAACGTAGTAACTAGGTATATGTAGCGTTCCACGTACTCTATATGTTGTTTGTCCTAGATTAATCGGTTGTTGGAAGCTATTTGTCATTATCTTGGTTTTGCTCTCGTTCATCAGCAAGCCTACTTTTTCGCTTTCTTCCTTGAGTGAGTTGATCATTTTTTTCAATGTTTTGGGAGTAGAGGCGAGCAGTATGATGTCGTCGGCAAACCTAAGATGACTAAGGCGCTTACCGTTAATTATTATGCCTTCTTGCTGCCAGTTTAATTTTGAAAATATTGTTTCTAGTACGGCGATAAAAAGTTTGGGTGAGAGCGGGTCCCCCTGTCTCACGCCTCTACATATTGGAATAACATCTCCTTTTGTTTCTAGTTTCACTCTGCTAGTGCTGTTGTTATACAAGTCTTTTAGCAAGTCAATGTATTTATTATTTATTTTAGCTTGGTAGAGCGCCGTCCAAATAGAGTCGTGGGATATGGTATCGAAAGCCTTTGCATAATCGATGGAGGCTACATATAAAGGTTGTCTAAATTCTATATGTTTCTCTATAATTTGTTGCATTACATGTAGATGGTCCGTTGAAAAACCGGAGCGGAATCCTGCTTGCTCTACTGGTTGAATATTTTCTATATCCGAGTTTATTCTACTTTGTAGTATTGATGCGAACAGCTTATATATACTAGACAATAAGCTGATCGGGCGGTAGTTAGCAATATCTTGAGGGTCACCTTTTTTGTATAACAAGATAATTTCAGAACTTTTCCATTGCGCTGGTGCTTGTCCTGTGTTTATAACAATATTAAAAAGCTTTGCCAGTATCGGAGCGAGGTGAACTTTCCTGAGTTTCTGCGCTTCATTTGTGATGCCATCGGGTCCTGGGCTTTTCTCTGCTTTTATTTTTTTTATGTGGAATAGTATCTCTATATTCTCCACAGGATTAATACGATCGTACTGTCTCATTTCTAGGATAGGTTTAATTTATAAAACTGTGTGGCGCTATTTATTCTATTTTTTCGTATGTTTGTCTCTTTTCCTTTAGATTTTAGACTTTGTATCCATGTTTTTTGGTTATTTAGCTCTTTGAAAGCTCGTTTTGTGCTTCTATAGCTTTTCAAATTTTTTGAGATGATATTTTTTCTATAGAGCTGATAATCTTTCCTTAGAGCTTTACTAGTTAATTTGAATATTTTGCTGAGTTCCTGCTTGGCTTCATTTGACTTATGTTGTGTTTTTATTAGTTTTGATCTTCGCATAATGAGTTCTTTAGTTTTTTCGCTTAGTATTCGGTTTTCTTTTGTTATTATGTTTATCGAATTTATTTGTAGACTATTTTTGATGGCAGTCTCTATTGCGTCGTAGTAAGTTTGTAGTTGATTGCTTTGTTGGGAGGTGTAGAGCTCATGTAGGTTACTTTCTAAATTCTAAAGGTATAATTTAATCTCTTCTTCTGTTTTAGGTCTGTTATTTGTAGAGCCGTAGTTTTTTTGGCTCTTTTTCAAAGCGGTGTTAAGTTTCAAGGTAGCCCGTACAATACGATGATCAGAGGGAAATGTCATGTTGCTAAGGACTTCAACATTGGTTATATTATGTGATTTGTTTGTTAAAGTAAAATCAATTTCGTTTTTGGTTTTCAGATCCGGAGATATCCACGTCCATTTTCTGTTGTGTTTCTTTTTGAAATATGTGTTCATGATCCTTAGTTTGTGCTCCATCGCGTACTGTGCTAATAATTCTCCTCTTGAGTTTCTTGTCCCATATCCATATTTGCCCATTATGAGGTCTTCGTTTTCTTTTGGAATCCAATTTTCGCGTTGAAGTCCCCGATGACAAGAAGTTGTTTGCCAGCAGATTCATGCGCTCGTTCGAGTGTGTCGTAAAAAATACTGATTTCCTCATCTGTCGAGCTCTCAGTGGGGGCATATACTTGTATTATAGATAGTATCTCGTTTTGATATTTAACTTGCAGAAGGGCTACCCGATCTGAGAACCCTACAAAATTGTAAATATTATTTTTATATATTTTTTAAATAAGAAAACCGACGCCATATGATCCCTGTTTTTCGCCGTTGTAGCAGAATATGTAATTTTCCATTTCTTCTATATGCCATCCCTTTCCACCTCTGCTAGGCCTAAGATATCAAAGTCTATCTTCTGTAATGCATGTGCTAGATCAATCATCCTTTATGTAGACACTAGTGATCTGACGTTGTACGTCGCGATTTTAAAGTACTGTTTGGTTGTTTTATTTTTGATTGGAGGGTTGTGGTCGCTCTCCCCACGGTGACCAGCCGGCTTGGGGATCTTGAGTGTTTCCTGCTTATTTCGTTCGTTTTGGAGTTTAAAGTCCCATAATATATATATATATATATATATATTTATTTATTTATTTATTTATTTACATCGGTGCCTATTACCCATACGTGCTTAGTTTGGGGCTATCGACATCATAATATTATTTCGAAGTTAATTTTTTTTCGATGTGAATCACCGTATTTGTATGTATCACTTTATTGCACATAAACAAGTAAGTATGACATAAAAACAACAGTAACATATATAAAAGATATGCACAAAGGCGAGCTTATCCCTGATAGGGATCTATTTCAGCCAACCCATGAGAAAATGAGTAAGGATTAAATACAAATGGTGAAAGACAAACTATGCACAAAAGACACCAATAAAAAGTTCCGAAACACAAAAAATTGCAGGTAAACTAATAAAAAAATTAAAAATTAACCACGCATTCCTGAGACCAAAAGAAGGAAAAAATATTATGTGACTTTAGGTCAATTCCGCCAAAAAAAAAACTTTTTTTTTCTGTTTTTTGAACGTTTCTTGCACATGAAAAGTAAATGTAAAGTAGATTATCGTCTAAAACAAATTGGTACATTTTTTATAGAAAATTTCAGTTTCTGCATAGTTTTCCTTGTCACTTTGATATCTGTCAATAAAGACGTGTAAATTATGTCCAATAGTGGCAACAAGGCCATCAGAAAGGCATTTTGTGCTGGGTTATAATAAAAAGTGTATTTTATATAAATTGGTATTAACTCTGAAACTAGGCGAATTTCAAAAAAGTTTATATGACATTTTTGTCTCTAAATAGGATCTAGAATATACTGTTAAAATCTTTCCGTTTCCTCGCGGGCACCGTGTATAGGTACATTAATGTACCATACAAATACTTAAAATACGCTTAAACTACATACATAATAATATAATATACATTATTATACCTACACATACAATATCTGTCCTGAAGCATCAAGCGTCACAAAGGACAAAGAGCACACGGGCTCAAAATGTCCATAGATACCTAAACAATTTAAATGGATAACTTTTTTCAACAGCATTTAAACATGTTAAAACTAGTGCGAATGAATGAAACCTGGCTTTGTATTTGCATACGGATTTCCATTTCAAATGCGAGCGATATATTCTCGCGCGCTGTAACTTGCTTTGTTAACTAAAGATAGGGCATTAATTTGACGTGGAAAATGTGTTCAGCTGTACTTTTTTCCAAAGTTAGCAAGCGGTTTTAATGAATTTTGCCAAATATGATTTTTGTGTAAACGAGAAGAAAAAAAGTTGTTTTTATACCTACGTAAATCAGATGAAGGGTACACGGAAACATTTTGATGTAACTCAGTTAATAAGTGGACTTACGTTAAAATGTGCAGCTGAAACAGAAGTTGTTAATAATAGTTCATTTCAAGCTCTATATTTTGATATAAAAATCTCAATTTACAAAAAAAGTGACTAGACAGGTTCTTTCCGTGTACCCTTCAGATATTATATACGTACGAGTATATATTTCTTTTTTTTACAAAGCAGGCTTCGTTAAAAGGGTACAAATAGAAATAAGCAATAGGCTATCTCAATCAGAATCTCAATCAAACTTTCTAACTGATTGTTGTGATCGCGTTGTCACGCTAAAGCGTATATATTGAGTTAAATAATGATAGGTTCAGATTTTTGCTAATTTCAACCTATATTTGAAGCAACTTACATACCTAAGTGCGAAAGAATCGCCCGTTTTCAGATAACAATGGTTATATAAGCACAACGAAACAAGGCAAACATGTGACATTATTTTGGCAAAGGTAACATTTAGCAGCCGGCGCTTACGTTTATCTTACTCGAATACAATATTGAATCTGTACAACACACGACGTAAGCGCGAGCCGCCTTTACCTAAATAACGTCACAGATAAAGCGCCGACACAATCGAGTTGGCCATGGCGGTAACATTATGTTATCAAATTCGATGTTCCAAATTTGAAACTCATTAACTTTGTATGTAGTATCTTGATTTTGTATAGAACAATCGCATGGTACAGTCGAGGACAAAGAGATGTATACACTTTTGGACCTTATTACAACGCAATATAAATCGTCAATCGTCATGTTAAATACACACAAATATACAGTTAACTTTTAGTGTATCTCTATCTCTGTCATGAGTATATACTGCCCTGCTAAGCCGATCTCAAAATCAAATTCATTCGAAAATGGAATTCTGAGCTGTAAAATTTAGGGTGTAGATAGATACATTTGCTTTCATCTAAGCCGAATAAATTGCGCTATTCGGCTTTGAAGGGCAGTACAGTAAATGTAAGTCTGGATTGTAATTTCTATACGAAATCGCGTTACTGTAATTAATTAGCGTTAGCGTGACGGCAAAAATACTTGCGGTATCTATTGTGTTACAAACGCAGGTTTCAATTCTAAACATACTAAATTCGTCAATTTGACGTCAACATAATTCAACTTTTATTCAACAGATTGCGCTGCGGCTCCTAGAACTGAAAACAATGGTATTCGCTATGTGCGAAGTGCATGGTGGGGGTACGTGGGGTGGTAACTTGAATGGTCACAGTGAACAATGTGACAAGAAATTAAACTGCAAACGGCTCTTTTCACTATCGAATTTCAAAATAATTGACATCACCTATATCACCTCAACTAGGTCAACTGTCAAAATAGTCAATCTGCCAGACACATTTCATGCAAGGAGTCCAAGCCATTCATAAAGAAAGAAAAAGTTGAACCCCTTGCTCAAGAGATGGCGCCACAATCATGCACACAGCGAATATCCCGAATTTGGGAGAAACGTTTTTATACAGACATTGTCAGTCCAGGCTCATATCGTCCTTGGTCCAGAGACACCCGAAGCGGGTAAAAACGAGCACAGCTGACCGTCTCGTCGCCATGTTTTTATGCGGGAGACAAATGACGGCTTTGTAGTCCAGACACTAAGTGAATGAGGGACGTTAATGACTTTCAGTTATAAACCGATACGGTTAGGGAGGGGATGGTGGACTTTATCGATATTATCGATGGTATTTGAATCCAACTGATAACTAGGTACTGTACTTAATGCATACGCAACGGTGTTTTTAGAAAGGACAAAGGAAGGGGTGTCATACGCGCTGCCAAGAAAAAAATTGGGAATTTATTTAAATAAATAATATAGAGAACACAACACTGTATATGTACAGTAGCTCAAGAAAGGTTCGGCAGCAAGCTGGCCCACTTAGGAGAAAAAGATTAAGTGTCTTATTAATATACTACGGTGAATGCGGTTTTTCGACAATTATAAATACCTAAATAAATATTATGAGACAATCTTACACAAATCAATCTACTCCCACAGTAAGCTCAATAAGGCTTGTGTTGTGGAAACTAGGCGACGATATACATAATAGATGGATATAGATAAATAAGAAAACATCCATAGCTCAGGAACAAATATCCGTGATAAACGCACAAATAAATGCCCTGACCAAGATTCGAACCCGAGACCTGCTTCGTAGGCAGGGTCACTACTGACTAGGCTAGGAGGCCGTTAAAAGTGTAGTTAATTGTAAGTGTCTGCTTGTATACCAGCACCTCTCAAATTACTCCGCTAAATGAAAAAAATACCACTTTAACACTATCCATATTCTTGTAATTCTAGAAAAAACGCATTTACCTCAACAAACGTATTTTCCCCGGTTGAGCTTAATTTGGTTAGTTTTCACAAGTACTGAGTAAAATAAAGTTAAAGACGAGCATGCTATAGTCTTTCTGTTTTTATGCGGCAGAGAAATGAGGGCATCGAAGCAGACACTAAATGAATAAGAGCCGTTAATGGTTTTAGTTTAAAACCGATACGACTAGTGCGGGGACACTGATATCGATTAAGTACATTTTATACAAGTTTTCGTCTTGTTGTTTATCGTCTATTCATACGTCGGTAATACTTACATAATATGTACGGTCACGGACTTTAACTGTTAAGCCATTAAGGGGTTCATTTTACATTGGACGTTTCATAGAGTAAGTATTATTAAATAAAAGAAAATAGCTTGAACCGTAATTGGTCATCTCAATCAACAATTAAAGTCCGTGACTGTACAACGTAATACCAACAACATAAAAATATATATTTTTTACCATGAAACCAACCCTGTCAAACAGAAACTTCACTTTGTCCGAGCTGAAGATATATAGAAGACAGTACCGTAAAATGGGGTGAGTAGGGAGAAAACTGACATTAAACATCGATAACATTTTATTTTTACATACCTATGTAAACTGAATGGTATACAATGTATACCATTCACATCATGTATACTATTCATGATAAATGTTCCGGACGTTTGTATTTTAGTTTTTTTATGATTTAGGGTAAGTTCCATTTCATAACTTTACCGATAAACAAAAAATCCCTCCTCACCCCTTAGTACCTCGTAGTTGGGGTGAGATGGGATTTCAAAGGTGATTTTGGAACATTGTTGGATCGATTTTTTTTTCTTATGAATATCACTATAGCTCCATTTGTAATACGAATACATTATTTAGGTAGCAGTAGCCTTTAAAAACCATCTCACCCCCTGGCACCCGTTCTCTCATTCATAACCCAACTCTCGACGCAATCCCTACTAACCCTATTTTACGGTATCTACAAAAGATAAAGATAAAGATAAAAAAAAGATAAAAGATTTATTCTTCAATTTAGGCACATTACAATGCACTTATGAACGTCAGAGAGAAAATAAAACTACCACCGGTTCTAACCCTAACCTCTGACCCGAGAAGTATTATTTATGACCGGCAAGAAACTTGGCGGGACTTATTTTTTCAAAACAGTAATACAGTAATATTATATCTTAAAGATACACAATAATGCGTAGTTCTATAAGAAGACATATCAAAACAGCTTGAGAGACATCCAATGTACGTATTGTTTAATTAAAATAAAATAATAATAATAAAATCCAAATTTGATTGTTTTACAAAACTTTTGATATGCTTTCCTATCTGAACTGTGTCCTCTAAATGTTAGATGATTTTGTAGTAGTTTCTGGTTGGGGCCATGCATCTAAAGGAATAAAGGATTAGGAGGATTAGGATTGATAAAGGATCTTTATCTTCAATTTAGTCGCATTAGAATGTATTTAAACGTCAGAAAAAAACTATAACTGCGTCTAATCCTACATCACTGACCAGAGAAGAAAAAATCTAGTAAATTGACACAAAAAAGTCACAAAAACGCCTTCATGAAGCGTCATTAGAAGTGAGCATATCACTTGAAGTACACGCTGTTCTCGTTGCTTGTTACATCACATGCGATTTGTCCTAAGCGATTTTTTGTATGTATCGACCCTGATTGGACGGTTTTATGCCCCGGCTTAACTGGCGATGCATCGCCGTCCTCGAACCAATAAAACATAAAACGTTTGATGCGTCCGCTTTAACGACCCTGCACGGCTAGCACGTCTTACAAGAGCGACTTAAGCCGCGAGTAGGGAAACCTTCCCGCGCTTGTCAAAAATCTCGCTTTCCGGTAGCATAACATGCACCCGCGGCTACAACTGACACGAAGAGAACTCAAAGTTATGCAAAGGATTTTAGTTCAAAGTCGCGAGTCACTGTCATTTTATGACACTGGCATTTAATCGCGAGTCTGTCGCTCCTTTCACGCGCAAGTTGTGCTGCCAACTAGCGACAACGCATGAAGTCGCGCAGTAGGCCTAGCACATGAGTGTAACGACAGTATCTCGCGGTCGAGATAGACATCTGTCACTTTCTGATTAATACAGTTAAACAGTGATAGATGTCTATCTCGACCGCGAGATACTGTCGATACATTCATGTGCTAGGCCTACTGATCTGTCTTTTGTCACGCCAGTCGCGCGTAAGACGTGCTAGCCGTGCAGAACGTATACGATATATGTATACAATATAATAGAGAGTATCATACCTAGCTTATTTTTCACTAGTAAATAGTCCGTCTCGAACTGAGAACTCGCGATTTTCTTGCAAACGAGTTGACCAATATAACAAGACCCTAATGATGATTTTTTCGAGCCTTCTAACTCCATAACCCTTTTATCGAGCACGCTCATGAACGAACTCTCAAATTGTATTGAGCTCTACTACAACCTCAACAAATTTCATATAGATCAGAAAAACGTTACTAAAGTTATCGCGCGATAACAATTCAAAATCAAAAAGCCATCGAAATGCACATACGTCTAGGTAGCCAGCTGACAGTTCCGTTATGTCCGAAGTTGTCTGTAAAAACTTCACTTCGCTTACGCGCCGCTCGTTCGATAAGTTGATCATAAGGATAACGAATTTCAACGGCCTCAAACACCTACGTGTAGCCTAGTCGAAAGTGACCCCGCTTGGAGGTCCCGGGTTCGAATCACGGTAAGGGATTGTTAATCACAAATATTTGTCCTGAGTTATGGATGTTTTACTTATGGATATAAGTATCATCATCATCATCTCAGCCATAAGACGTCCACTGCTGAACATAGGCCTCCCCCTTGGACCTCCACACGTACCGGTTGGAAGCGACCCGCATCCAGCGTCTTCCGGCGACCTTAATAAGATCGTCTGTCCATCTTGTGGGTGGACGTCCTACGCTGCGCTTGCTAGTCCGTGGTCTCCACTCGAGCACTTTTCGACCCCATCGGCCATCTCCTCTGCGTGCAATGTATGTATGTATGTATTATTGTATTGGATATATGTATGTATTTACCTATCTATTTATAATTTTCGGAAAAAATGGCAATATTAATCAATTAAAAGGTTAGGAAAGGTCTTCTAAGACCATTTTCGCGCAGCGGCCACTGTTAGCGACACAACCGAACATAACACGAACGAGACTCCAGCCCATACGACGGAGCGAGACATCACCGAGGGAGCGAGAAGGACGACGAGCGGCGAGCGACTATCCCCGCGTCCTGAAAGCTGGCGACCGTCCTGAAGGCTGACGACCGTCACTGAAGACTTATCGTGATATGTGATTTGTTATGTTATGTAAATATGGTTAAGTTTGTATTCGAAATAAAGAGATTTATTATTAAGTAGGTAGAGTCAAACTTAGAATGTAAACTATTATGATTCGAAATATTTAAGTGAAATACGTGTATTAGAGTTAACTTGGATAGTTTAAGTGAAAATTGTAAGTTTGTATGGATGAATGGATAGGAATTCCCCAATAAATCCCTTATCTAGAGAGCGGATAGATAGGTAGGAAATTATTGTCAGGCATAGATAATTGAAGTACATTATCTAACAATATACATTAACCTTACGCCCTGAGTCCCTACAATAGGTAAAAGATAAGGTAAAGTTATAATAAAACAATAATGTATGCTCGGAGATTGAAGAGCTCTTTATTGAGGTAACCGAAAGGTCTATCGCTAAACTCATAGACTACGTAGGTAACTGTTCGGACTCACGACGTAATGACAGTCATAGGAAATCTGAAAGAAAGAAAAAATTATAAAACATAGTGAAAATCTAGCTTACGAAAATACATTTTTGGAATAGGGTCGGCCAATCAGAGCGCCGATTAAAAAACCAATTAGATCCTAGAAGGGATAGGACAATCAGAAAGAGAGGACATGAGAAAAGCGCTCTGATTGGACGAAATTCCAATAAGAATCCAGGCAGGTATATCCGCTTATTAGTAAATCAAATCGTGCTATAAACATCCATACAAACCGGTGAAAATCATTCAGTAATTCGGACAAGCAGCAAGAAGAAAAATAAACTAGAAGAAAACCAACTGGACTTTTGGAACACCGCTCCACTCCTTCAACAGGAAGATTTTCTACGGGCTACTCATCGAGCGTCGGATGGCAGTGCGGCGTGTCGTCTGTTCGTGCCAGAGCCCTCGAGACTCTGTCACGTGGTCCTACATCTACTTACGGAGCTTTCGTCGACGGGGTACTTCGCTGAATCAGCTCTGCGCGGGTAACGGCTGAGTTAGGATCGGCAACCGTGGATATACAACATAAGCTATCGAAGGAAAATACCATATTACAGGCTGCGGTCTGTAATAGGCCACAGTATCTAGTAGCTGCCTTACAAACTGGCTAAAAATATCCCCCACTTTATACCTCTGTATATACCCAATGAAAGGAGAAAACCATTATCTTCACATGAAACCTGACTATATGTCCCTTCACGTAATGCCACATCCACGCTCCCAAGTGCTTTGATTTCTTCACAAAACTTGCACAAAAACACTTCAATTTTACGTGTTTGCGTATCCGGTCACCTTAAGACTCAATCATGTTTGTAGCCAGTTATTACGCAATGAGCACCAGAAAAAATAGTCCAGACCTAATGGAGTAATTAACGAACAAATATTATCCGGCTTATTGGGAAAAAGGGCCCCTTTTGTCGATATGGATATGGAATTATTATTACTTATATTAACCAAAACTACACAATATACGCTATCTACAGGTTAAAACAAAAATACTGGTGATCCGTTTATGGACATAATTCGTATCGTATTGCGACTAAAAAAAGGAGGAAAAAAGTTTTTTGGATACAAAAATAGTACATTACTTCAGAGGCCGTGAAGTAAGGGATTTAAGGACGAGATTGCGGTAGACTCGGATAAAGCGAGTCCTGCAATCCCTGTTCCGGCCAAGGATTGTATAGTGCTTTTCTCAAACAATGTAAGAAAATATTATAATTAAAATAACTACTTTCACAAACACTTATCAAGTAAATAAGTTTAAATTGCCGCCTTTTTTATTTTTTAAACTTGACATTTGAAAAAGCTATTCGAGAACCATCTTTAACCGCTTATAAATTTAGTACCATAGATTTTGTTTTTTCTTTTTTAATTTTAATGTCGCAAGTATACTTACAGAGTGGTCGTTGGCTGTATGTAATATTTCCTTTGTCAGTCTAACCTTAGTGAGCAAATTTAAAAAGTTAGAGTAGCGGACAATAATGTACGTTTCATACTAACTAAGGAGCCATAAATGAGCAACTTCATGTCTTCATTTCGTGACATTAACGCATACATTTCGGAGTATGTTTGAGAAAAAAATTTTTTTTTCGCGTGAATTTTTTTTCTTAGTTTTTCATAATAAGAATACGATACCAATTATGCCCTTAAAAGGATTACCAGGGCCTCGATTCGACATGCCAAACTGCGAGATGTGGCTCTCACACTTGTCTCGCTAGGTGATAGAGTGAAATCCATCTGTCCACACGTGTCCACACCTAACTGCGATTCGACATGCCAAACTGCGAGATGTGGCTCTCACACTTGTCTCGCTAGGTGATAGAGTGAAATCCATCTGTCCACACGTGTCCACACCTAACTGCGATTCGACATGCCAAACTGCGAGATGTGGCTCTCACACTTGTCTCGCTAGGTGATAGAGTGAAATCCATCTGTCCACACGTGTCCACACCTAACTGTCAATCTGTCAGTAGGTCTCGCTAGAGCGTTTTGTCTATGGCTATGGCCACCATTTTAGATGTCACTCTTGAGTGATTCCACCCCAAATTTCAACTGTCACAAAAGTGTGATCTCATAGTTGTCTCGCTAGCTACTGTCAGTTATGCCATGTCGAATTGGGGCCCAGTATTTTTGTTACAGCCTGTATAGTGAAAAAATCAAGGGTCCATGTAAGTCGGCAAAGTGTGCCCTTTCACTAAATTCATACAGAAATATTATCCGGTTGATCGTATTTACAAATGTTTTTTTTGTCGCGAATTTTTCCGTAGTTAAATAGCTACAACTAGACCGGTTGTCCGATGAGTCATTGAAATTGGGCTTTTTATAAAAACAAGAAACTAGTCTTCATCACTTAATTTGGTCTATTCACTTAATTTCGTAGAAACTTAAATTTGTCATACCAGTAGGGTATTGACCTAAGATTTTGAAGATAGTGACCACGACTTACAAGTAAGTACATATGTGGCTCATCGTGGTTTTTTGAGTTGTAATATAATATTATGTGTACAATTTAAGAACACAATTCCAATATTCTAAAACCTGCATTATCAACCGACTTCAAGATTTCGAAGGAGGAGGTTATCAATTCGTCGGGGTCTCTGTTTGATTGTTTTTTTTTGCTTTTTTTTTAATGTATGTTCACCGATTATTCGAACACCGAAGACGGCTGGACCGATTTGGAAAATTCTTTTTTTGTTTGAAAGAGTATACTTCACAGTTGGTCCCATTGTAACCACGTTAGGATCTGATGATGGGATCCTGGAGAAATCGAGGGAACTCTTCAACTATTATAGACACACCAATAGTAATTTGAGTATTTTTTACAACAGCTCGTGCATTTGCTTTTGGAAAGGTGGATGCTAAGTGAAGTCGGTTCTGTTTTGTTTAAAATTATTTTATATGATAGAATTAGCGGGAATTTTCTGATTTTGCGAAGAGCTGTAACTTTAAAAATCAACGCGTGCGGTCAAGTATTACACACTCTGAAATAAGGGGAGTATTCACCCTACCGCGCGTGTGGTCTTCTCGTACTTGAACCATGTTTACACACTTGACAACCATTTTAACGATAAACATAAACATAAACAACAGACCCCAGCAAAGAAGCTATAAACGCTAGCAGTGCAACACATTGATAGATTTATTTAATAACGTCTATTTAATAGCTAGAGCCGCATTTTAATTTTACATGCGTCAACTCGATTAATTTTGTTGTTGATGTCGACCAATGATTTTTTTGTATTGATATCTCCCAACACAGGCATTTATTTTGCTTACAGGGAGGCTCCATCCCTTGGATCATATTTTACGTGTTTTTGTTAAAAAAAAATTTTTAAATATCTTTGACATAACAAGAATAATACTTCCAAATTTATTTTAAAACTTAGTTAGGATTCTGAATGCTTATCTATATTGGCAATTACATTTTTATCACTCCCGTTGTTAAAGACATAAGTTTGTCTATTTGAAATGAAATGAAAAATATTGATTTGTTGCAAAGAGAAGCGAAAATCATAACATGAAATATATATAAAAAACCGGCCAAGTGCGAGTCGGACTCGCGCCCCGAGGGTTCCGTACAAACCTGTAGGTATATAATTAAAAGTTCACCCATTGCGTTGGCATAGAAGTTTGATTTTGTTACAGCTGAAAGGTATTATAGACCTGAATATTTGATATGAATTTCAATTGAATACCTCTACGCGTTTACGAGGAAAAGGTAGTAAGTTTAAAATTAAACAAATATTTTTTGTATGATTTTACTAAAAATTTCTACTTTTCGTAATTTTTCCTTTGTCTGTGCTATATGAAGTTTCTTCGTGCCAAGTTTCAAGTTTCTGAGTTTACGGAAAGTACCCTTTAGGTTTTGAGTTTCTTGCGAGTACTAAGTTTCAAAATATGCGACTTAAATTGCTATTTCTTTTGATTGCGTTGACATAAAAGTTTGGTTTTGCTACATCTGACAGGTCCTATAGCCCTGAGTATTTGACATGAATTTCAATTTAATACCTCCACGCGTTTACGAGTAAAAAGGTAGTAAGTTTAAAATTAAAAAAAAAATAATTGTATGATTTTACTAAAAATGTCTACTTTTTGTAATTTTTCCATTGTCTATGCTATATGACGTTGCTTCGTGCCAAATTTCAAGTTTCTGAGTTCACGGGAAGTACTCCGTAGGTTTTGCGAGTGCCGAAAAACTCGCAGCATAAACGACTGTATCTTTTGATTGCGTTGGCTTTTAAGTTTGATTTTTTCACAGCTCCAAGGGACAATAGACCTGAGTATTTGATATAAATTTCAGCTTGATACCTGTACGCGTTCCTGAGAAAAATGGTCTTGACAGACAGACAGACAGACAGACAGACAGACGGACAACAAAGTGATCGTATAAGGGTTCCGTTTTTTCCTTTCGAGGTACGGAACCCTAAAAATACATTATATTTATTTATTTCCCATGCAGGTGAGGTGAGCACATCCACATTCACATTTATTAGTTTTTATTGTCTTATTTAAAAAAAATACTTTAAGAGCATGCATAACGTTTTAGTTAATATCATAGAGTCTGACTAGCCAAATATTGTTGACATATATTTCCTTGTTGTATCACCAATTGTCTATGATTTAAAAAAAAGCTAAAAGTCTGTTGTCAATTTATGTCATTATTTCAAATTGTTCACGGTTTATAAGGGGTTTATTTTAAATAATATTAAAAATAACTGTACCGAGTGGTCCGCAAACTATTATTTAGGCTCGTAAATAATTACGACGATGTGCGAAGTTGACGTGAAGCGTGTTGTATAACGAAAAACTGCAATGTTTACAAGTCGTCAACAATTTTGTAGGTTGGAGCTCTATTAATATTTTGATACTTTAAGTACTAGTTCTAACATTTGCCTATAACTTTGATCAAGTACGTGAATTTATTAATACCTGAATCTCATAAACAGGACAAGTGTGTAAAGAAACGGATAAACTAGAAGTTCTGGAAAATATCATAACAATCAAAACATTGGAACATAAGAAGTTACTTACTGAAAACCAATATTTAGGAGAAATCTGTGGACTGACTGGTCTATACAGTACGTAAACCAACTAAAACCATCCCTTAAAACAAGTGAACAGGGAACTCAAGTACATAGTTATTAGATTGTTTTTACTTGCTTCTGAGCATGTTCTGAGGAATTTAATTTCTGAATGTATTTCTCTTGTTGCAGTCGGTTAAAGATCTTTCTAGCACCCTGTGAAGCTTGTTTACTTCGTTGATTTCTGCCTGTTTACCTAAACCTACCTACCTACCTACCTTACGTGTGCACAGAAATCAAATGTATTTTCTAGTATCAAAACTATTATTCCTGCTATACAAGGTGTGACCAGACCATGATTTTTTGAATTTCCCGCCAAATATTTGGATAATATTTCAATAGTCAGACTCTAGATGTGAACTTAACAGGACTTGCAGTACAAAAATAAACGCATAATATTAGAGATGCCGTCCCAGCCGGCCAACCCTCCATACAAAACAATTTTTTTTTCGCGAGAATTTTTTTTTGTTTAGTTTTTCATTATTAGAATACGATACCAATTATGCACTTAAAAGGGCATTTTTGTTACACGTTGTAGTTTTGTAAGTCCAATGCTATTTTATTATGAGTTAGAAAACAAATAAATTAAGAAGATACAATGTATAAAATTAACTAAAAATTAAGTAAGTAGTAGTAGTAGTATAATACTTTATTGTACAGTCGCCATTAAATATATCGGAGCGGCCAGGGTACCCAAAAATATCTGACCATGCGCTTTATCGCCCTGACAATAGAGGCGTTGTTCAGATATTTGACCACCTTGGCCGCTCCGATATATCTGATGGCGACTGTACAACAAAGAAACATACAACAGAAAGAATATATAATATTACTAGAAAAAAATATTATTATTATTAAAAATGAATTAGGTACTAGAGATTAGTAGAAGTATGTACATGAAATAAAACAATTAAAAACGGATTTTATCGCGTGTATTGAGCTTAAATTACATCAGCCTCTGTAGAGGAGTACTGGCTACTCCTCTACAGAGTGCAGGGGTCTACAGGCTGGAATGTGAATGTGGTCTATCATATGTAGGCCAGTATAAGCGGAGCATTTCTACTCGGGTAAAGGAACATATAGCCGATGTGAAGCACCGTCGACCAAGGTCAGCAGTCTGTGAGCATGTCATGGATAGGCCCAACCACTCAGTTAAATTTGACAAACCGCAAGTCCTCGTCAAGGAGAAACGATACATTCCCCGGATGTTGCGAGAGGCAATCGAGATTAAAAAATATCCAAATTTCAACAGAGAGGATGGTTTTTCGGTACCACCAGCTTGGGATCCAGTTATTCATTTGGTTAAGGAGCAAGCTAGACATAGGACTGTGAGACCATAATGGTGGACAGTGTGGACACTAATAATAATTTAATACTAATTTTAAAAATTTTAAAAAATAAAAACAAAAATAATAATTAATAATAATAAAATAAATTGTTTAAGAATTTGTTTTGTAATAATAAATAATTTGTTTTTATAAAGGCCCCTCTGGCATGTGCAAACACTAAATTTGTTTAATATTTAATATGTGGGTAGGTTTGCATATTGTGATAGTTTTTTGAACGGAGGTAATTGTACATTTTTCCTCAGTCGACCCGTTGACCACGACCGCTGTAAAGTGTTCGAAACGTCGGGATGTAATTTAAGCTCAATACACGCGATAAAATCCGTTTTTAATTGTTTTATTTCATGAATAACTATCGCGGCAACCGAAGACAATAGAAGTATGTACACTTGTACAGTCACGTCACGGATTTACATTATTGAGCCATTAACGGTTCAAGCTATTTTCTTTTGTTCAGTACTTATTCTATGAAAAGTCCAATGTAAAGTGGACCCTAATTGGCTTAACAATTAATGTCCGTGACCGAAGAGATGAGGTTCAATGTTAACAACTCTGTAGACTGTAGACCTACATCCATACTTATACTTTTCCCACGATACATCTAACTATACTCCAATTTGTAATTTCAATCCTATCTCCGAGTTTCCATCTTTAGTTTGGAAGCACCCTACGTTTAATTAAGATTAGATTGTTTGCGAACTTTCATTAGGATTTTGTGCCTCTGTATATTGCGATAAAACGTAATCCTAGATAAATATTGGCAGAAGCCCAGTTTGTTAATGATTTTAATCGTTTCACTGCCAACTGTCGCTATACGTGACAACGCGTAATACATTTTAAAGATCTAAAAAAGTGATTTCATTTTACGGACAATAATTTACTAAATACTATATAATAATATTAAATAGTTAGAGAGTTTGATAGGTACAAG
This sequence comes from Pammene aurita, assembly GCA_947086415.1. Lineage (NCBI taxonomy): Eukaryota > Metazoa > Arthropoda > Insecta > Lepidoptera > Tortricidae > Pammene > Pammene aurita. The sequence goes on from OX352295.1 coordinate 14,620,783, forward strand.
GATATATTTTTAATCCAACACGATATACCTACTTATTCTGTTTAGGTACCAAAAAATAACAGCAGAAGTTCAAAGTTCAAAAGTTCATAGTTTTTATTGTATATGAGAATCAGGTTACATATTGCAGGTCTTACATACAAAAATTTTGGTTACACTGAAACTCTAACTTTGCAGGTGTACATACATTGTTATACCTATAAAATATAAATATACATTTATTTGCATGATAACACGATACAATATTTATAAGCAAGTAAGATATTGTTCTATGGTATAAAAACATCGTCGTGTGAGCCATAACTTAATTTTAGACTTAAATGTATTTAATGTCACTGTGTGTAACTTTAAAATTGTCAGGCAGCTTATTGTAAATTGAAATGCACATGATATAGGAATTATTCTCAGAAAGTGACAAATTTATTAATGGTCTGAGTAGTTTATATTTGTACTGAGATCTAATCTCACGTGGATCCGATAAATTTGGACCTATGAAAAGATATTTGTATTTATGTACAAAAACACAAACTTCAAATATATACATACTAGGGAAGGTAAGCAGATTATATTCTTTAAAATGCGAACGGCAAGAGTTTAATTGATTCATTGCAAAGATGGCCTTAATGCAGCGCTTTTGGATGACAAAAACAGTTTGTTTGTCAGTACAGTTTCCCCAAAGTACCAAACCATATCGTAAAATAGAGGTTACATATCCATTGTAAGCTGTTAACGCTGCTTGAATGGAAACTGTCTGACGTATTCTTCCTAATGCAAACACAAATCTATGTACTTGGGAACACACTTTATCAACATGTTCTCTCCAGTCACATTGATTGTCAATGAATATTCCTAAAAAGGGGGCATGTTGGACTTCTTCTATAGATACATTATCATATCTGACAGTTAATTGTTGAGGACTGCCTCTGTTTGTATGGAATTGAATATAATTAGTTTTATTTAGGTTAATTTTCAAATTATTTGTTTGTAGCCATTTAATTGTTAAAGCGAGTGTTTCATTAAAATATCATTATTGTACGTTAATAAATCTTTACATTTAACTATAATTGAAGTATCATCTGCAAATAGTAAGCTATCATGTGGCATCATTCAGGCATATCATTTATAAAAATTAAGAAGAGAAGTGGTCCTAAAATACTACCTTGAGGCACTCCGTAATTATTATTGATAAAAGATGATCTGTAATTATTTAGGGTTTTAGAGGTCGAGCAGTATTTTAAGATTTGAACACATTGGATTCTATTAGTAATGTATGTCCTAATCCAGTCAAGAGCAGGGCCGCGTATGCCGTATTTATATAGTTTTTGTATTAGCCGTTTGTGGCACACATGATCAAAAGCTTTACTCATGTCTGATAATAGTACTGTGACAGGAATCTGATTATCTACCGCATCTAGTATATTTTTTATCAGTTTAAATGTGGCTAGAGTGGTGCATCTCGATTTACGAAAGCCATGCTGTTGATCGGAAATTATGTTGTACTCATCAAGGAAATGTATTATCCTATTAAACATAACTTTTTCATAAATTTTGGAGAACACAGAAATTAAAGCTATCGGTCGGTAATTACACATTTCAGTTCTGTCATCCTTTTTATGAAGGGGTTTCACCACTGTTTTTTTTAATATATTTGGAAAACTACCCTGAATTAATGATAGGTTTAGTGCACACATATCAGGGGTGTCATAATAATAGACACGCATTTTTTAAGAATACCTGTCCTAACTTCATCATATCCTACTGATGGTGAGTTTTTAAGGGAATGGATTATTTCATCAAGTTCTTTAATACTTACGGGTCTGAGAAATATAGAAGACTTATTATTTTCAAAATTGATGTCATTGGTTGAGTTCGCATTTGCATTATCACTTACAGTATTTACAAAGAAATTATTAAAACTATTGGCGATTTCCTGTGGATTATTTATACACGTTTTGTCTATTGTCAATTTATCTACAGATCTTTCAGTACAGTCAGGTGAAGTATAGTTGTTAATAATATTCCACACTGCTTTACATTTGCTACTATTGTTATCTATGTATTTTAAGTTTTCTGTTTTTTGTTGGTTTAATATACACCTTTTAAGGAGCTGCGAGTAGTGTTTATATTGCGGTTTTAATTCAGGTGATTGCCTACTAAGTAAATACAATTGCCTCTTCTTCTTACAGCAGGTTCGAATGCCTTTGACAATTTTTTTGAATGAATAGTATTATTTCTTACCTTAACCTTAATTATTGGAAAACAAAGATTATAGAAAAGTAGAAATAACTCATTAAATTTAGTAAAAGCTTGGGTGGCATCACTTGCTTCTAAAAAATCACTAAATGATAAGCATGACAGATACTGTACAAATTTTAATTGATTTTCAGAGCTGTAATCTCTTTTAAGTAAGAACCACCATTTCGGAGGACATGGTGCACGTTTCTTGACAGGCACAAGATAACTTTGCGCTGTGTGGTCAGACAATCCTAAATCATGTACTAGCACTTTACTGCCTTTTACATTAGATGCAATGTGATCTATACAAGTTTTTGAGTGATCAGTTAATCTTGTTGGGCAATAAGATGTTAACTTTAGGTTATAATTATCTAAAAGTTGTTTTGATATGGGTGATTTTTTCAGAGTATCAATATTTAAATCCCTACATAAAATATAATTCTTTCTTTTCTTTTGACAAACTGCATTCAGTAGTTCTTCTAGTTTCTGAAAAAATATAGATGACCTTGATGTAGGCATTTTATTAGTATATATACAAATAATAATAATATTATACTGGGGAAGCGTAGTTGCACAACATTCAAAGGAATATGGGATAGAAAGTGACGTAACATCTGGCATAGGGGTAAAGCTGATCTCACGACGGACAAGTACTGCAACTCCTCCTCTTTTAGAATGCTTGCGGGAATAACTAGCAGCTAATCGAAAATTGTTCAATTTCAAGTTACGTTCTGATCCTCGGAGAATATTCGTCTCACATAATATGTCTACATATGTACCATTTGTTTCAAGGTCGTTTATAGCAATATCTCTTGTTTATTCAATGCTCCGGAAATATTTTGGTGGAGAACTCCGATACTGGTTTCAGGGTAAGTATGTGCGTTGAGGCGTATGTGTATTTCTTTAATGTTAGAACGTGTATCGACGAATAAACTTGCTTTCTGCAGCTGATTATAATATTGAAGTAACTATGAGTTACTGAAATATTATAATTATTTAGGTTCAAATTGTAAAAATAGAGTATAGTGGTAATTTTTTAAGATGTCGGAATCTTATTAAGGAGTTCTAACGACAATTCCGACATCTTAAAAAAATCGTGCTATATTTGTGCAGATAATTTCGAGTAACGTCACTTTGGCATAAGCGGCCAACTGTAACTTATCTGTGCTGTAGCTCTAAAGACATGTAAGTATACTTAAAGACAATAAAAACCAGTCAATTTGTATGAATATTTCCATACCTGGAATACCTAATTAAAGATTACCTATGTGTCTTCAACTCAAATAACACACAAGCGAATACAAATGCAACAAGCAGAGTGGTGTGCTCTTTGAATAGTTTTTTTTTGTAATTATAGACGTAACATATGAATAAACGATCCCATCAAAAACATAAATGTGAAAGGCTGCCAAGTTCGATACTATGGGAATGCTTCGCCTATTAAAGAAGTGAGATCTGAATAAGTACCAAGTTCCATAAAAATACCTCAAATCATAAATAGTTATAGGAATGCACACTTGATTTCCAGCAGTTTTTAAGGTACATTTTGAATAAGTATCACGTTACATAGAAATACGAGTACCTAAAATTATAATAGTCAGAGAAACGCACACCGGTTTTTTTAGCAGTTTCCTGATAACATTTATTATTTTCAGTACTTTTTAATGATGTTACTTGGCAAGTTTTCACACACCACACACCTTTTCAATGCAATGAATCGACACCTTTGGACTGCAATGTGTCAAGTATATAATTTTCTATTAAAACTTGCCAAGTTACATCATTAAAAAGTACTGAAAAGAATAAATGTTATCAGGAAACTGCTAAAAAAACCGGTGTGCGTTTCTCTGACTATTATAATTTTAGGTATTTCTATGTAACGTGATACTTATTCAAAATGTACCTTAAAAACTGCTGGAAGTCAAGTGTGCATTCCTATAACTATTTATGATTTGAGGTATTTTTATGGAACTTGGTACTTATTCAGATCTCACTTCTTTTATAGGCGAAGCATTCCCATAGTATCGAACTTGGCAGCCTTTCACATTTATGTTTTTGATGGGATTTCATTTATTTTTGTTAGGTGTAGGTTCTTTATTATTTTTTTATCACTTTTGCTTTAGGAAATGTCTCATTCCACTTAGGTATGTACTTTATACTATACCCTTTATACTAAGCGTCTAATTCTATTTTACTATTTATTTATAGGTGATTTTTACAAATAAACTGGCTCCCTACACCTATAAAATGTACCTACTTACATATAATTACATACATCAATAACGTACTTTATTCTGTTTGTAAGTACGCTACCTACATAGATAATTAATAACTTGGTAATACCTACCTACCAGTAGGTATTATGATTGGTGGCCTATTATGTAGCCCTAGAAGTGCACCATCCCATCTAATTATAAAGGTCATTCAAATTTTTGACAGCTCGTCCGAAAAGACCTCACCTACGTCACATAATGATGCCATTCGTTGACATCTTCAATTCAGTCAGGGAGTTTAATTAATACACTATTCATGTTCAAAAATGTTAGCGTGCCGTTACTAAGTTTATTTTGTGTTTTCTAATTATTTTATACCTAAAATAAGCTTCATATAAATTTAGGTAATTTAATATAATACTTTTAGTTGGCAATTCATTAACGGCATGTAATTTAATGAGGACTTTTTTTTAACATTGTGGCAATACAACTATTTGGCGAGTATTACACTGACAGACGGCCATATTGTATTATCTCTGTTTCTTTTAAACTTATCACGCCGTTTCATTTTTGTCTGAGATTCCCAAATATTTGATAGATATATAATGTATATAATAATAGTTGCTCGTAATAAATATTGGTGTAGTGTAACTGCGTGTAAAACTTCATACCAACGCACTGAATGTGGAATTACGCTAAAATATTTTATAAGTTACGTTGTAATGGTAATGGAATTACATTATAATCTTTAGTAACATATTTATGAGCGGATATTTGTCTATGGTAGGCTGAATTTTTGTATGGAGGCCATAGACAAATTTCCGCTACCATAGCCCAATTTCCGCTTTTGTTTTCGAATAGCTAAATTCCGCTCTAATGTGTGGTGCCCCTTAAAAACTATAACGGTTTATGGCCGGCCATGAATTCCGTCATAGGGACACCATAAGTAGATAATATTCAATACTGTGCGGAAAATTGTCCATGGTTTGTGGAAATTGTGGTTTGTGGAAACCGCGGATCTTCCGAGTCATTTTCAAAATTCGCATCCGCCTCCGCATCAAATCGATGCGGAGCTCATGCGGATGCAGATGTGGAACAAGTCGGTACAGGAACGTCTCTGCGACGGCGCACGTGCTAGGTACCTAAAGTAACGTATGTAGGTAATTTCACCATTACCCAATCGGAATATTGTTACATTTTCGTGATTCGTCGATCGAGCTCTATGTCCTTGACGGATAGCGACAAGAAATGACGAGTTTCTTTTGTTTTGATTTTAGTGTTGAAATGCTATTGTAGGGCGAAGGGCTTTGTATGATGTGAGTAGTACAAAACTTTAATATTTGTTTTTTTTGTGTACTTATCTTACATCCGCATCCGTATTCCAGGGATGTGAGCCTTTTAATATCCGCATCCGCGGATGTCAAAAAATCAGTATCCGTAATATTCCTGATACAGAGCTCCTTCTTTGACGTTACGTATCATGTTGTCCCTTCTTAACGCATGACAAGTTGAAACGTATCGGATACTAAATGTCAAACTCACTTTTTTTGACAGAGATGCACACTTGCACACCCTTGGTATGGTGTCGTTTAGATATACCCAATGATTTGTTTTTAATGGCACGGCATTTAATTTGCATTCTTATTATAATGTCTAGTATAATTACTAATAATAGAGGTAATCCACTATTAAATAATTTTCCCTATTTTAAAAGTTTGAGAACCGCATCGTTCCCTGATGACGTCAGTGTGGTCACTGACGTCACGAGGTGTCAAAAATTTAACAGACCTGTATAATTAGGCTATGCACCATCCCATAGGCTATGCACCATCCCATCTCATCCCGTGGCGTATCGGAGGGTGAGATGGGCAGTAGTATATATAATTCCATCTTAGAGTATATATGATTTCCATGTTCTTGAATCTGCGATTTTATTAGTTGTAAAATTAGAAATTATTTAGACTATGCGAGAAAAAATAGTCTTTTCATTTTTGTTTGACTGATTTAGCGCACCTAGTGTACCTAGTGACCTGCTTTGTACTTCGTAAATCGTGGGTTCGGTTCCCGCAACAGACACACACAGAGTGGTGAACAATTTTATTGTTCTTGTCTTTAAGACAAACATGTATTGTCTTAAATTGGTATGTATCTAAATTTAAATAAGTCTTATCTCATTTCCACTCCATACCTACTTATAGTAGAACAAAATTACACATTCGTTGTTTTCGAAACTGACTCACACTTGGCCATTTTCAGATTTTTACTTTATTTCGACCTAAAGACAAACCTTCGAGCCAAATTTCAGGTCGGTACGACCATTGGAAGATAGACCCACTTAGTTCATTATGACTTCATAGTAGAACAAAGTTACACCTTCGCTATTTTTAAAACTGACTCACACTTGGCCGTTTTCAGATTTTTCCCTTTACTTTGACCTTAAGACCTATCTCCATGCCAAATTTCAAGTCAGTATGACCATTAGAAGTGGTCTAGGTTTTTGATGAGTCAGTGAGTCAGTTAGTCAGTGAGTGAGTGTATAGTAAAAATAGCGATTTTCTGACGTCAATATCTCAAGAACTGCTATAGGTAGAATAATGAAATTTTGTATTCTAGACAATTAAGGGGATGTCAACAGACACTCGAAATTTCATATGCGTAGATAAAATATGTTTGGAGTTATAGGGTGGTCGAAATTGGCCCGAAATGGTTCGTGTAATATAACCCACGGCCGGTGTGTCGCTTTTTTTTGCTCGAACTTGGCGGACACACTGCCGTGTGTCTAGATTCAAAAAGCGCCCCAGAGCTCAAAGCTATCAATAATTCAATTCAATCGAGATGATAAAGATCGACCTCGATGACATGCCAGAACGCAACACGTTCCAGTGAAAAAACTAAAAAATTCCATTCAACAACCTCGCTGATTTTTAATCCAAACACCCGGAAATGCAAAAACGGAACGCACGAGAACCGATGCTCGAAAAAATTAAAAAGTAAAAATTTCAAGCGCCGAGTTGGGTAAAACAAAATGGCCGAAACACAAAATGGACGACATCTGGGGCCGGCGGGAAGTGCGTTCCGGACGAGAGAACGTGTATCGATGCAAATGCAGTCGGCCATGTACATTTCAACGGATTCTGTGAACTGATGTATAGGTTCCTGAATGCGTTTCGTTTCTATACATGTTTGCATTGGCTTCTAGGTATTAGTTCGTGATTTTCTTTTAACATTTGTCGAGTGCAGTGGAAATGCGATATGTAGGTCGATGATATGCTATTCCATAATATCAATAATAAATGATATAAGTAGATACTTAGATAGTTCTTATTATTTGTTCAGTTAAGAAGCGATCTGATATTGTTATGCTGAATTCGGCACTGTAAACACACTTTTTAATTGACATCGATATATGACCTATAGTATCAATTTTACAAAATTTTATCGTTAAACTTTAGACACCGGAAGATTTTCTTAACTAGGTGCAGTGAGAAAGTTCTTGCAGATGACATATTTAGCATATCATTTATAAATCATTCTAAATAACTTTATGTAAAATCTTATTTTCACGAGTTCTTTTATTTCATATATCACACAATTTTCTAATTCTAAAAACTTGTTAATCGTAATTTGGCCTATTCTTACATTTAAGTACGTAAATCTACCTACTCCTAAAAAAGTATGCATAATTGCAATGCACTTTTACAGTAAGTATATAAAATTACACCTGCATTTTTTATATTCAGTAAAACAACATGCACGTGAATAAAATATTCCACATTTCATTTTAGTTCGTTTATGCGAATTTCACAAGTGAATGTTGGTCTACATTTGAGAATCGGATTAACTTGAAATTTTATATAAATTGTAGGTAATAATATTTAATCGTTCTATTCTATAGTGCTAGGGTGCTTTCCAAAATGTAAATTACGGTCGATGTGGGCAAGTCCGTCAATAAGGCAAGCCCGTCTGTGCCGTCGGTGCCATATCTCCGATGTTTGTATGAGTATTCTGCTTAGCACATGATCGGTAAAGCGCTAATTCATTATGGGTCCATATCTAAAAAGCAGATGTCGCTAGGACGTAAATTATTGACGGAAATTGAATTTCAACAAAAATTGTGTGTTGATCTCGAATTGCGAGTCCGACGAGGCTCAGGGAAAAATAAGAAAATAAGAAAAAAAAACCGACTTCCATGGGGGTAGCCGGTGAAGCATTATTGTAGATACACTTAACAAACGCAGCGGAGAGGACAAATCGCCAAACCTGAACTATGCGTCGTTGAAGAGTTCCGTTCTGATCATCATCAGCAGTTCCACTTCATCAAATGTCACTCTTTTGAATGAAAATGCTTGATTTGTTGATAAAAATACAAAAGTCACTTTATGTATGCCTTTAAGATTTGAGGAATTCCCTCGATTCCTCATGGAACTCATCATCAGAACTTGAGCTTGACGAAAATTGGTCCTGACAATCTAACTTGCTTAACAAACACAGCGAAGGGGACGAATCGCCAAACGTGAACTATGCGTCGTTGAAGAGTTCCGTTCTGTTCATCATCAGCAGTTCCACTTCATCAAATGTCACTCTTTTGAATGAAAATGCTTGACTTGTTGATAAAAATACAAAAATCACTATGTGTAAGCCCTTAAGATTTGAGGAGTTCCCTCGATTCTTCATGGATCCCATCATCAGAACTTGAGCTTGACGAAAATTTGTCCTGACAATTAAACTTGCTAAACAAACACAGCGAAGAGGACAAATCGCCAAACGTGAACTATGCGTCGTTGAAGAGTTGCGTTCTGATCATCATCAGCAGTTCTACTTCATCAAATGTCACTGTTTTGAATGAAAATGATGGATTTGTTGATAAAAATCACTATATGTATGCCTTTAAGATCTGAGGAGTTCCCTCGATTCCTCATGGATCCCATCATCAGAACTGCGTTTTGACAAAAACGGGACCAATCTGTATATATATACTTACAATCAAAAAAAGAATTTTCGAAATCGGTTCAGACATGACGGAGTTATGGAGTAACAAACATAAAAAAAAAAAAAAAAAAAAAAAAAAAAAAAAACATACACGCCGAATTGAGAACCTCCTCTTTTGAAATCTGGAAGTCGGTTAAAAATAGAAATAGTCGGAACATTTGGCAGTGAAATGTGTTACTAAGGAATTTATTAACCACTGTGCTTATTTCACGCATTTAAATTACCAAAAACATTATAATTAAGACAATTTCAGCTCTCGAAATATGTAATTTTAAAATTGTACGAGTTGGAAAGTCCGTCTATAACGGTTCAAGGCAACTCCGTCATATGCTATGTTATTTGCCCGCGAGGAAGTTCTAAAATCTTTAAACACTGTTTTTACCGGCTGTGTTTCCACCAGAGATATAAAGGATGCGTTGCGAGTGTTTGTAAAGAACCAATCCTAGAGCTGCACTGTGCAGTGATAAGTAAATGAAGCAATTCTGTTGGTTCTTAAAAACACATTCCTCGCAACGCATCCTCGCTCACCTCTGGTGTAAAGTCTGTAAACACAGCCTAGCCTAGGGTTCGTAAGAACTATTATATAATCTGTGCTTAGGGTTGAATTTCCGAAAAATGTTCTAATTGGAAATCCAAGACATTTAAACAATATATTGTTCATAGACTTAGAATAATTTATAGGTTCTACTTTCAACGGTTAAGGCTGTACGTTATTTGTCAATCTCTAAATAACTTTTCTGTTTTCTATATTCTGACTGCTTTTATAAAACGAAAGCACACAAAAGCAAACAAAACGACGCCCATTCCAAACAGCTTTAACACTGACTTTACTTTAAACAAAAGAACGACGCAGCCTTATTTAAAATTCACGCCATCGTTCTTTATTTGAATAAATTCAAAATTGTAAGTATTCTCAATTAGGATTGGGGAAGGGCAGGAAGGTGCGTTCCGTGCGAATGCGTCCGAGGGAGCGACGGTCGGGCTGGCACGACGCGAAGGCTAGCTAAAGAGGACCTTACCTTTGTTCACGCTTTTATTTGGGAGTGATCGAAATTCCGTTACCCCCCCTCTCTATCGCACTTACTAAGTCAAGCAAAAGAGATGCAGATAACGAAATTTTGAGTTTTGAGGTTCGCGTCGTCCTCTGTATAACTAAAAATGGAAATAGAACCTTGTATTCGCAATATTTACCCGATATTCTTAAATAGGTATAATTTCGGTATGGACAATATTTTATTAGATTATTCAGGTAAAAAAACATAAACCACCTCGAGGTAACGAAATTGCATACCAATATTTTTTTTGTTTTGTAGTTCACAGTGCCGTGGTTTTATTACTGTAATGCTGTGTAACTTGTTTGAATAATAAAATAAAATAAAATAAAAATATTATGTATTTTTTATGTAAAGTAATTAATAACGGTCCCTAAGCTGTTTTCCGGTTGTGAAAGAAAGGCATAGCTGAGCAGCTTTGTAGAAACGAGTTATGTACCTGTCGAACTCCTTGATAATTTTGTACAAAGCTGCAAAACTACAGATGCACTCTGTTCGCGTCAAGAGACTCACGTACATTTGTCAGTTGTGAAACTTTTTGGCCATACGATCCTTGCGTTAGGCGCGCCATAACAGACACTATGTTTCTATTAAATATCCAAATGGTACTAAAAATGTTCTTCGTATTCTGAAGACGTCTCAAAAAATTCTAACAATACACGCTCCGATAATGTAGGTCAGGGTTTCATAAACTTTACTAGATATACTTTTCTCGAGTTTAAAAGTATTGTTTTAAATCGCGCCATTGAGCTACTCAATGTTAACCGGCATGTGCTGTGTATGTTTATCCATTAATGACAAACACGTGAAACATTGCGTACACCAGTTGATGTAGGTAAGCTTTAATGTATTCCGCAGTTGTCAGGCGTATCTACATTGAGTCTGTCGCTTGCCAAACTAGCTGGAACGAGTACTCGCGTCAAGTTCAATGTTACTAGCGACTTGCGCTAGTTCACTCGACCTTCCACTTTACTGTCCTCAAGACCGATTTGCTACATAGCGCGGCAAATACAACCTTGATATTAAAAAGAAAGAGGATATTAATTCGGATCTTTAAAAAAACTACGGCTTTGATTTGGAATTGATGGTAATATTAGTGATAGGTTATTTTACCAAAATACATGCAAAATCGCGGGTACCGCGAACTTCGAAAATCTAAATTTCATTATCGCCGTCTCTATCGGTCTTGCATATTCGAAAGAGAGTTATGCAAATAGACGATCGGACGAACAAAATGGTTAGCCGTTATAGGCCTGTTATTATTTATTAAGTAATAAAAATAGAAATTTCTAAGCACTCTGTCTGGAGGTTGTCTGGAAGAGATCGCTCATTAGCAATAAGACCGCCTGTTGTTTGCCTCTTTTTATCATGTATTGTTTTTCTACTGTGCTGTTTTTTTTGAGGTGTGCAATAAAGCATTTATTCATTCGTTCATTCATTCACTCGAGGACAGCGAAAATCGTCGATTTTCATTTTTCTTAACTATTGTGTGTAAAATAATATATAATTTTAAAGTTTTGACGCGATCCAACTTCAGCAATAATTACGCAATTCAGCTAGCGCCTAAACGTCTTAAAAGGAATATGATAATTTGCTTGAAAATGATTTCGATGCAACTCTAATACAACTTCAATATTGCTTGATTGTTTGTAGTGTGTTCGAGTTATGTTTGAGATACGTTGTGTTTTAATCTATTGTTTATGTTTTTTTTTATTTGAATACGGGACGGGTGTAAAACAAATGGTTTGCGTTGTATTGTATTGTGTAACCTTTTCATTATGTTAACGTTTTATGCACGTAATTTTATGTTGACTCTAGACGTATTGTTGTACAGTCAGCATCAGAAGTAGCTTCGCAAACGAGGACGTCAAAAGTCCTTTTTAAAAGCTATGATATATGATAATGACAGATGGGTTATGCACGCTCCAAAAGTGAAGCACTTAATATGAGTGAATTCACACAACTGTCGCTAGTCGCGCACCGGCCAGCGTGAGATGCGGACGTGCGAATGAGCTCCCGTCACCCGCGTGAGAAAGAGACAAACTGTAATTTTCTAACAATGAGAGTGACAAAGATGTAATGATTGTCAAAATAGATAAACATAACAGAATCGTTGCTAGGTTATGAAATTACTCTGGAAGTATTTTTTCTGCTCATTTTGTTAGAGTATAACCCATCCATAGTAAATATCATTGTTTAAAAGGGAATAAGAGCTTTTGACGTCTTCGATTGCGTAGTTACTTTTGATGCTGATTGTACATAGCTATGAGAAAGTGCCTCAATGTTTCAATAAATAAAGCAATTCCAGGCATATTATATGAAAATGCCTCGTTTCTCCTCTGTTATAAAATAAGGCCGTAACGCTGCGTTTGTTTCTGCTCAATGTACCTGAAACAATAAAAAAAGTTGATTACTTTATTTGTTTACGAATGTAATTTGAATATTTTATAGAAAGCATTCATTTTATAGTCAATAGAAATACGATATAAAATTAGGAACGACATTTTTATGGCAGTACCTAACGTCTTATTGACAACCGACAATGACTTTGACTTGAAAACGTGACCAACATCCGTTTTGTAAGTTTATAATGTATACAGGGTGTAATCGTTAAGTGTAGCCAGGCGATTATTCCGTAAATATAACAGATATCAGAAAACGTTAAACTGATATCGATAGTACGTTACTCCATGAGTAAAATCTAATTTTAATAACACCAGAAATATCCCAAAAAATAACTTTAAACCCTCCCACACATTAATCTCACAACAAGGGCGTCACTTCCAGCAACTGCTGTCAACAAAAATGTACTTCCTTAAAAAATAAAAGTTAGATTTATTATTACATAAAAGATTTTGTAAAAGTTTCATTATTTTATCAGTTTATTCGTGTAAATTATGAATCTTTAACATTTTTAGGGTTCCGTACCTCGAAAGGAAAAAACGGAACCCTTATAGGATCACTTCGTTGTCCGTCTGTCTGCCTGTCTGTCTGTCTGTCTGTCACGACCATTTTTCTCAAGCTGAAATTTATATCAAATACTCAGGTCTATTGTCCCTTGGAGCTGTGAAAAAATCAAACTTAAAAACCAACGCAATCAAAAGATACAGTCGTTTATGCTGCAAATTTTAGAGTTTTTCGGCACTCGCAAAACCTACGGGGTACTTCCCGTGAACTCAGAAACTTGAAATTTGGTACGAAGCAACGTCTTATAGCACAGATAAAGGAAAAATTGCGAAAACTGTAAATTTTTAGTTACATCATATAATAAATATATTTTTAATAATTTTAAAGTTACTACCCCTATATACCTACAGATTCAAACTCAAACTCAAACTCAAACATTTATTCAGTAAGTAGGCCCAAGGGCTTTTTTACACGTCAAAGTAAAAGAGAGAAAAAAAAATCAAACTACACCTACAAATTTGTGCTTGTAACTGTATGAGGTGTGCTATAAAGAGTATTTATTATTATTATTACACCGGTTCTAACCCTACACCTCTGACCCGAGAAGAATTATGTCCGGCAAGAATCTCGGCGGGACTTATTTTTTCAAAACAACAGTACACCAAAACTAAACAATACATATAAGTGCGTTGTTCTATAAGAAAACATATCAAACCAAGTTAGATTAACCAACAATAGGTTATAGTTTAAGAAAAATACCAAAGAAAAAAGATGAGTCCAAATCTGACTATTTGAAAATGAATTACATACAAGTTTGATATACTTTCTTACCTGAACTGTATCTTCTACGTAAATTTCCAAATTATAATAATCCATCATCAACAGTTAGAACCAAATTTTGAATTTAAATAAAAAAAGTAAGTGATTCTAGTATACAATAAACATACTATTTCCAATTATCCTTAGAGATGTATAAGGCCTCCAAGTGTCTTGATCTATATATTCTATATAATAAAAAAATATGGATAATCAAGCACCGAATGTTGTGTCTAAAGCCAATTAAACTAAAATTAAATATGATTAATAAAAAGTTACGTAATTGTGTGGCCCCAGTTAGCCTAAACAGACCGGTCTCCACAAAACGCACCCGTTCACGAGTATGACGCATATCTCAGCCATCGCCTCCCTCAACCTTTCTTCGGGAAAGTGGCGACCCGATCAACGACGCCACCATAAGCAGAGCCTTTTAAGCGAGCATGACATGTTCAAGCTGGCGGGCTTTATTAATTAATAAAAACTAGCCACGTTTAGTCTGGTGAGAAACAATATTCTGTGCTCGTATTTTACATGCGTGAACTAAATTACAATATAAAAGTGACATAGAGATGTACATGTCTCTAAGCGTCAGGATCATTAAATATATATCTATACATATAAATATTTGCCAATGCAAGACTTAGAGATGTATAACATCTCTAAGTGTCCAAGTACTAAATAAAAACAAAAAAAATAAAAACGAAAAACAGGTAATACTGGACACTAGTAAAGCTGCTTCATAGAGTAATGTACCTAATAATTTCTCAATTTGTATTGTACTAACCATATCAAGCTACAGGCTTAAAGGCATCGTTATCCTCAATGAATTCCTTTAAAGTATAGTACTCTCTCCTCAACAAATAGCGCTTAACATAAGACTTGAACTTATTTAGTGGCAAATTCACTACATCAGCGGGGACTTTGTTATAAAAACGTGTACAGTTCCCAGCAAAAGACGTACGAACCTTACCGAGGCGGTGGCCAGGCTCAGCAATCTTATCTTTATTTCTAGTGTTATAGTTATGGATATCACTGTTGTGCTTGAATTCATGGATGTTTTTCCGCACAAACATAATGTTTTCAAGGTCGTATTGAGATGCTACGGTAAGAATATTTGCCTCTTCAAATTTTCCTCTTACGGATGCTCGACCGCGCATTTTATAAATGCCACGTACAGCTCGTTTTTGTAGCACAAATATGGTCCCAATATCAGCCGCTTTACCCCACAACAGAATTCCATACGACATAACACTGTGAAAGTAACTGAAGTATACCAGCCTGGCAGTTTCACTGTTTGTTAGGTGGCTGATTCGCCTCACGGCATACGCTGCAGAGCTAAGTTTTCCAGCTAGGGTGGCTGGCTATATGTGGATGCCATTGTAATTTCGAGTCTAAAGTGACTCCTAAGAAAACAGTTTGATTTTCGAATTCGAGTGTATCATCATTTATTATGATATAATCTTGCTGCTGTTAATCTGCTTGACGTTGGGAAGTGTAAATTTGATGCACTTCGTTTTCTTGGCGTTCAAAAGTAGGTTATTAGCCGTAAACCAATTTACTACTGTGGAGAGTGCACTGTTAATACTATCGAAGCTGTTTACTTTTCTGTCCACTTTAAATATCAGAGATGTGTCATTTGTACGAAACCCTCGGTGCGCGAGTCCGACTCGCACTTGGCCGGTTTTTATCTCTTACGGTAGGGAAATTACAGCCTGAAGGAACGTCATACTAAATGTATGGGAGCGTTTAAACTTAATATTTTTAATATTACTACTTTTATTAAAAAAAACTTATTAATATGATTTTTCTCATTGGGTAACATACTTTCGATAGGTATCAGTTAAAACTTTTCTGATATCTGTTATATTTACGGAAGCCTGGCTACACTTAACAATTACACCCTGTATAGTAGTAGACGGAGAGCTGGCTACGTCAGATATGACACAATAATGAGAGCAAAGAAACCCCTGTAGTCAGTATGTTATACTATGCTTATTTTTAGATCTGGACATCTGGCAGCTGTAAAGTGGTGGAGGTCAAACTATGCAAACCACTTCAAGAAAATAAATTCTAGAATTCTGGGTTTGATGCAATATTATGAGAAATTATATGTATAAATAATTAGATTACATCATTGCCAAAAGTTTTTAAGTATTTATAAGTTCTCATGTAAGTGAATTATAATATTCTTAGTGAGAATAAATGATCTTAAACCTAAAAAAGTTTCTGTTGGCGGAAAGTAGTACCAAACCACATATAAGTAATGTAATTCATAGTTTGTCGCCTACTGTTTTTGTTTCCCCAATAATACGTAATGTTTTTTGTTCCAATGTCACACAAAATCGCACGAAACTTATAAGGCATGAGGCTGGTGCGCGAGCGAGATAGCGCGCTCGTGTGTATAGCGCTGTCACGCTTGCACACCGTCGCCGCATCCGGTTGCGGCGCCAGTGTGACAATCGCCTAAGGCATGTTTTCACAATAACAGTTACGGCACTCAAGTACCTACCTACTTAGCTTTAATTACATAAATAGTAAACTAGCTTGCCTGTCCACCCACATAATTAATTCCATTTTAATTTAAAACTCCGTGACCTTGAAACATTACCACCCTCGTGAAGCCCACTGAAACCAATATAACTTGGTCTTTAAATTACATATGGCTATAAAGAATTCTGGTGTCATACCTATACTAGTGGATGGCATGCACTGGGAATTCCTGATATTCTCAAGGGTTTAGTAATGACGAAACGGTGTCAAACAGTTAGTTGTTTGAAGGTCACTGTAATTGGATTAGTTGAGTTTTAAAATGGCATGTTGTTGGTGTTCAGGGATGTGCTTTATCGTAGGAGAGTTCAGGGTTTAATGAATACTTGAGAGGCAGTCAACAGCTACATTCAGTCCCTCTCTTTGTGAACGCGAGTGAAAGAGAAACACTGTGTAATTATTAGTTCATTGAGAGCTCATCGCAAAATAAGTAAGGTTAAGAATTAAAAAAAAATGCGCACTAATTGTGTAATATGTATAACATAAAAAAGGTTTTAGTATGAGTATGTTAGAATTGTTTTAATGTTATACTTGATTATGTGCAGTAAATTGACACATACATACGTACTTGTACGTATTAAGTAAAAAAAAACACAAGCTGATTTTAAGACGTAACTACGTAATTATTTTATATCGAGGTGACTTCATCCAATTTCGCCTAATTTCTGACACCCATTTGCCTTAAATATAAAGGGTTAACATATATTATTTTTGCTTTTTGAAATCAAATAGTTTTTACTAAAATACTGTTAAAGTTCAAGGCTACACAATTTTGAAGGATATCGGCCGTAGTCAACCTTTTAAGACGATTGTCGCCAGAGTGTCCTTGAGCGTTTGGGCGCTGTGTACCCGCGCTACCCGCTTAACCCTCTCATTGCGATCGTACGTAAATCCGCCACACTGCACCGGAATGATGTTCAAAGAATATGACTTTACACAGAGGCGCGCGGGCAGCTTTATAATAATTATAATCCTTTTGCGGATATTTTTTGATTTGAATACTGTGAATAGTGTGTCCTTAAACTACGCCAAAAAAAGAGGTATGGGCACTGCGAATGGCATCTCGCTAAGTGTGGTAGGGCACGGTCAGCGAATGTCATCTCGCTCAAATCTGGAGCAGAGCCCGACTGGGGAAGTACCTCCACCTTACAGAAAACCACAGCCAAATAGCACTAGACCCTACTCATAGTGTTATGTTCCTGCTGGTAAGTAAGGTTGCCAAAGAGCTCAAAGACGACCAGTGTGTTGACGATGAGTGACCTTCTTGTTCCTTTAGCCGTCAACACAGTGAATACTCCTTTTTGTAAAGGGTCGGCAACGCGCATGTGACTCCTTTGGAGTTGCAGGCGTCCATAGGTTGCGGTAGCTGCTTACCATCAGGCGGGCCGCATGCTTGTTTGCCACCGTCGTGGTATAAAAAAAAGTTTGTACCTTTCCCTGCTACTGCAATGGTGATATTTTTAGGAATGCTACTTACCTATTAAATAATATAAGTAATAACGATCTCAATTAGTAGATTTTTATGTAATAGAATAAAACCTAGATTTTGAATTTGAAGTACAGTCAGCGGCAAAATATTGGTAAAAATATTCTGCATATCAGAAAAAAAACTGAATGCACATCAGAGCGACGTTTTCATGTGAATTTAGTTTTTTTGCTGCGCAAGTGAGTTTAATAGATGGTTATTGTTTTGTAGCGATTTTGAATATCAACCGTAAAAATCACTTATATAATTACGAAAAATTTACAAAACTAAAAAAGTTTTTTGAAACATGTCCGTCTGTCCGTCCGTCCATCCGTATGTCACAACAATTTTATTATAATATATTATATTGATGAAATTTTATCCATAGGTGTGTCTTGTGCCGCTACTTAGTTTTTAGCTAAATTGCTGAAAAAAAAAACTTTAAGGGGAGGCACTCCATACATACATATGCCGAACTAAATGTCAAAACAATTTTTTTTTGCAAATATGAACATTGTGTATATCTATCGATACGGGTTTAAAAATATCTTAAGTATATATAGAGGATTTTTAAAACCTTTTTTATTGAGTCAATATTTTTAGAAATAATCGCTTCGAAATTCTAAATAATAGTCCCCCCCCCCATCTAACTTTTAATCCGTAAGTCCAAAAAATATGACAAAAATAAAGAAGATACGGCTTAGTACTTATTTATGTGAAAACTATTTCACATATTATCGGTTGAGCCATTTTTGAGTTATCGCCAAGAAACTACTTTCTATGGAACCCTACATTATGCGTGGTCCGATACACTCTTGGCCGGTCTTTTAAAGATATTTATCTACACTCACATTGTAAGTCCTCTAAAACGTGTTCAAAAACGGTAGGCAATGGCTAGCATTACCACAACCGATTTTACTATGATAAGCTTTTTATCTGTGGCAGTAACGTAATTTTAACTTTACATGCTCAAATATTGATGTGCTATGAGTTTTGATAACATAATGTAAATCCTGTGCTCCTTCCTGACCAACGGCACGCGCCCGCGCGGCCGCCGACACGCGGCTCCCCGACCGCCGGCACAATCGAGTTGGCCATGGCGGTGCAATGGCGGCCATTCTATGGTTTCCGAGCACTTAATTTAATATATATAATATGAGTGTAGATAAAGCAGTGTATGCAACTGTACGTAATTAGGCCTTATTACGTAACAGTTACATAAACTACTATTGATATGTAGTATTAGCCGTTAGTAGTAATTTATTTATTTACTTGTGTTGATAATTAATATAAATTTGTATTTCAGCGAGATAGTAAAGCTTTTTTTCCTTTATTCTTACTTACATTAAACTTTTAAATATCAGCAATTTTTAATTAGAATCTCGATCGGGCTTCGCTCAGTGATAAATAGTTAGTACACTGTAATTTGTATGTGTTTTAAATTTTAATCACGCCGACAATATGGTAAATCAAAATCAGAAAAATAAAATGAAGTGGAGGTGATTGTTTTTCGCTCCAACCCACGCGATTGATACGATACACGATAGTGTGTGGTATTATTGGACAGGTCTTCCAAAAAGAATAAGTCTTAAACAACTTTTTGATAAAACGCATATTTTCGTAAGTAGTAACTCCGAAAATTACTTATTAGTCCATTGTATTGTAGCAATATCAGGTTTCCGCAACTCGACAACTAACGCCTGTTTTGCGTGACTCATCAGAATAAGTACTAATACATAATAATTGTGGTGTACTACAATTATTATGTTATGCAAGACTACATTTGTTTTCAGGGTATTATGAGATGCATGAGTTCTGTTTTTTCTCCATTTTTATTTCATATCTTTATTTTTTTTGTAATATAGGTCATCTAAATAAAATACATTTTTTATAAGAACGTAAATACATGAACACACATACGGGTATATTATCTTAAAAGATAAAACGTCTATGCGCTATTGATTCCGACAAGACACGTTATGCCCGCACCGCATGAACCCTCTGCAGTTATTTAGTCTTTAGGCACAGTAAGTCCGATATTATTGCTCACGGGCCAAGCACAAGTATTTGTAGTACAAGGGAAGCACGGAGCGACGAGCGACACAGCCTCCTCGTCTCAAAGCTAGCTCACGACTGCCAGCAACGCCGTTTTCGAGCTACCAACGCACGAAATGTGGAATTATGATCAAGTTGTTTAAGAAAATTTAATCAATTTAAATATCCTACGTTGAGTTTGTAGTGTTCTGTAGTACACATTTTTTAGTTCAACAATATTTTAAATCGAATGAGCCGTTCAGTAGATATAAGCAAAATTAACCGTAAAACGACATTTCGTTACATTTAAATAACGGAGAAACTATACGTTACACGAGTTATTCAAACGTTGACAATGTTGTACATGAAATGGTAATTAACATATATTTTTTTCAAAATTTTTGAATGACCCGTTATTGAGATATCATCATCATCAGCCTATATTAGTCCACTGCTGGACATAGGCCTCCCCTAATGAGCGCCATAGCGCCCTGTCTTCAGCTTGCCGCATCCAGCATCTGCCTGCAGTCTTTCGCAGATCGTCATCCCACCTTGCCAGAGGGCGTCCTACACTACATTTGCCGAGTCGCGGTCTCCACTCAAGAACACGTTTACCCCAGCGGTTGTCGGTTCTTCGCGAGATATGGCCGGCCCACTGTCACTTCAGCTTGCTAATTCTTTGAGCTATGTCGATAACTTTGGTTCTCTGTCGGATGTATTCGTTACGAATCTTATCCTTCAGAGAAACTCCGAGCATAGCTCTTTCCATAGCTCGCTGAGCGACTTTGAACTGGTGGACCAGCCCTACCGTGAGTGTCCACGTCTCAGCTCCGTAGGTCATTACAGGTAGGACGCACTGATTAAAAACTTTCGTTTTCAAGCATTGCGGTATGGATGACGAGAAGACTCGGCGTAGTTTCCCAAATGCTGCCCTGCCTAGCTGGATCCTCCTTTTGGCCTCCTTCTCGAAATTGTTTTTACCTAACTGCAGGATCTGCCCAAGGTAGGTGTACTCAGAAACAATTTCAAGAAGGTGGCCATGTACGACGACCGGTCCTGGATCAATGTGGCCATTGATCATGACTTTGGTTTTATCCAAATTCATGCCAAGACCGATGCGTCGCGAGGCGGAAGCTAGGCTGTCCAGCATCCGGGTCAGCTCCTCTAGCGACTCCGCCATTACGACTATGTCATCAGCGAATCGCAGGTGTGAGATGTAATCGCCGTTTATGTTTATGCCCTTACCTTTCCAGTCCAGCGTCTTAAACATGTCTTCCAATGTGCTTGTGAACAGTTTCGGGGATATGACATCCCCCTGTCTCACCCCTCTGCGCAACTGGATGGGTTTAGACTGCTGGCCCTGTACTTGGACACTCATAGTGGCGGCTTCGGAGATACATCTCAGCACCTCGATATAACGATAGTCTACTTGGCATCGCTGTAAGGATTCCAGAACAGCCCAAGTTTCCACAGAGTCAAAGGCCTTCTCATAGTCCACAAAAGCGAGACACAGGGGCTGATTATACTCTTCGGACTTCTGTATAATCTGCCTCACTGTGTGAATGTGGTCTATGGTGCCATATCCTCCGCGTAACCCAGCCTGTTCCGGTGGCTGGAACTCGTCGAGTCTCCTGGCGAGACGATTCGTGACCACTCGTGAGAAAAGCTTATAGACGTGGCTCAGAAGTGTGATGGGTCTGTAGTTTTTAAGGAGGGTTTTATCACCCTTCTTAAAAAAGAGCACCACCAAACTCCCGCTCCACGCCTTAGGAGTTCTCCCACTGTGAAGGACGGTATTGAAGAGGTTCTGCAGCTCCTGTATAACAGGAGCTCCTCCTGCCTTCAGAAGCTCTGAAGTAATACCATCCTCACCGGGGGCTTTTCCATTTTTAAGCTGCCTCAGAGCTAACACGATCTCGTCTCGACTGATGTCTGGCAGTTCGTCGGTATAGTGGCGTGTCAGGGTGGCTCTTGAATCATGGTCGTCTCGTCGGGAGTGGGGGGCACGTGCAGAGTACAGCCGGCCATAAAAATCCTCTATCTCGGCAGAGATCTCCGGCTTCGACAATACGGACCTCCCGTCGTGCGTTTTTAGCTTCGTCAGGTGGCTCCTGCTAAGCTGCTGAGTGAATACTTTGGACCCTCGGTTTCGCTCTATCGCCTCTTCAATAAGGCGTGTGTTGGAGCTCCGAAGGTCGCGCCGTACCATCTTCGCAATTCGCTTATTCAGGTTTGACCTCTCTGACGAAGTCGCTTGGGTAGTCTCCCGTCTTCTTGTCATCAGCCCCAGAGTCTCATCCGAGAGTTTGGACTTCTTGCCAGTACGCTGTTTTCTGCAGAACTTGATACCCTCGTCCCTCAGCGTTTCGACCAGATTGTGTAGGGTCTCGTCAGCGTCGTCAGTGGGTTCCAAGGCAACAAATCTATTCCCAAGAAGCTGCTGAAACTCCTCGGTGCCCGCGACGATTTGGATTTGGTTAGGCCGGAGCGTGGACTTCATCAGACGGTTTCTTTCAAGCTTCAAGTTGATATTCAGAGAGCCTCGGAGCAGTCGGTGATCAGATCCGGTATTGAACCTGTTGATCACTGATACATCTCTGAATATGTGCTTACTATCCGTCAAGATGAAGTCGATCTCATTTTTTGTCACAGTGTCGGGGCTCTGCCATGTCCACTTCCTTTGAGGCTGTTTCTTAAAGAAGGAGTTCATTAAGAATAGCTCCTCTTTCTCAAGGAAGTTGACAAGCATTTGCCCCCTGTGATTCCTAACTCCATAACCATGCGGGCCTATTCGGGATTCGTTGCCAGTCCGGATTCCCACCTTGCCGTTAAAGTCCCCCATAACAACGTTGAAGTGAGCCTTTGTGGTGTTGTGCAAGGCTTTGGATATGTGTTCATACATATCCTCCACTTCATCATCCGAGTGTGCCGAGGTCGGTGCGTAAACCTGAACTACCTTCATGCTATACCGCTTGGAAAGCCGAAGGATCAGGTACGCTACCCTGTTCGACACACTGGAGATTTCTTGAACGTTGCTAGAGAGGGCCTTATTGACGAGAAAACCTACGCCACCCTGGCATGTTTTATCACCCTCGCGAAAGTAGAGAAGATGGCCCGAGTCTAGGGTTACGGTGTCCTCCCTCTCTCGACGGACTTCACATAACCCAAGAACGTGCCATTTAATGTTCTCTAACTCCACTTCCAACTGCGCTAGATGATGGTCAAGCCTCAGAGTGCGTCCGTTGAACGTAGCCAGGGTCAATTTAGGAAGTGTGTGGTAGCCTGTTGTAGCCCGGGGATTCCTAGCACCTCCTGCCCCGCCGTTACCGTGGCCGCTACCATGGCCAGGAATAGCGAGGCGGCCGGGAACTGGGGGCCATTTCTTGGCTGAACTTGTCATAAAGGGGTAATGCCCATAATCCCCACGCTGGGCATGCGGGTTGGGGATCGCAGTTTAGTGGTGGGATTGTTCTGCAGGGGCGCTGCTGCCCGCCCCCCGGTATGTCCCTTAGTCGCCTCTTACGACACCCACGGGAAGAGTTGGAGTGGAGCAATTCTAAGCCGGCACCACACGGCAATAATAATAATAATAATAATAATAAATACTCTTTATTGCACACCTCATACAGTTACAAGCACAAATTTTACAATTAGATAAATTTAGGTAGAGGTAACAACAGGCGGTCTTATCGCTAATGAGCGATTTCTTCCAGACAACCTTTGGGTAGTGGAGACTAGAGAAAAACAATAAGCAGTAGGTGGTGCATAGAAACAAAAGAGACGAAATAGATAACACAGCACATTCATATGAATATACATACTTAAATAAATACAAAATAAACATACATATACGTACATATATACATATATAATACACAGAGTAAGAAACAACAGTGTCAACTTAAAAACCTAAGGAAGAGATAAATAGTATTCCTTAAGTTGCGATTTAAAGCTACCAATAGATTGCGCGCGTTTTATGTTGAGAGGGAGAGAATTCCACAAACGAACGGCCTGGAACGTAAATGAGCAATTATAAAATTTGGAAGATGAAGATGGCACTTTTAGGAGCAATTTTTGAGAGGATCTAATAGAATTAAGATAAGAGAAACGCTCTTTGAGGTAGCGGGGAGTTGCAGGGTTAAAAAGTATAGAAAAGAGTAAAGAAAGTATGTGAGAGTTACGGCGGTGACGGATAGGGAGCCATTTGAGTTGAGAACGAAAACTAGAAACATGGTCGAATTTGCGTAATCCGAAAATGAACCGAATGCAGGCATTTTGAATACGCTCAAGCTTATTAAGTTGCTCCTCGGTTAGGTCTAAATAGGAGATATCTGCATAATCAAGAATGGGGAGAAGTAACGACTGAGCAAGCGCAATTTTAGTAGCAATTGGCAGGAAATTCCGGAGCCGTCTGAGAGACCCTATGGCAGCAAACATCTTCCTGCTCACTTCACTCACCTGAGGCACCCATGATAGACAACGATCCATGATTACGCCAAGATTTTTCACTTGGTTGGAAAAAGGAATTTGGATACCATCGAAGACTATCGGAGGGAGCCTGAGAAAGTCAATTTTGGAGATTTGTTTAGCGCTACCCATCACAATTACCTGTGACTTTAGGGGGTTTACTTTTAAACCGTAATTTTGACTCCAATTTGATATGCGGAGCAGATCAAGATTCGTGGCTTCTATAACTGAATTGAGATCGCTATGCATACCCTGCGAATATATTTGAAGGTCGTCGGCATAGAGGTGATACGAAGAGGAGAGATCAAGAGTTATGGAATTAATGAAGATAGAAAATAAAAGAGGAGACAGCACACCACCCTGTGGAACACCAGCTGATGTGCTGCACCAGGAAGAACACGAAGAATCTAGTTTTATTCTTTGCCGACGACCAACCAAATAGCTGCGGAACCAGTCAATCGCTGCAGCCGATATATTAAGAGACTGTAAGAACGCGAGCAAAATGTCAAAATCGACCGTGTTAAAGGCATTACTGAAATCTAGAAGTGCAAGAACTGTAAGCTTCTGGTCATTCATACCCAAACGGATGTCATCGGTAACCTTGACAAGAGCCGAGGTAGTACTGTGGCCCGGACGAAAACCAGATTGAAATGGGTTTAGGAGGTCATTTCTATTCAGGAAGGAAGTTAGTTGCTGATGCACTAGCCGTTCGAGGACTTTGGATAGGAAAGGAAGAATGGAGATGGGGCGATAGTCAGAGAAGGAACTTGGGTTGGATTTTTTGGGTAAAGGAATAATATTGGCATCCTTCCACAGACTGGGAAAAGTACTTGATGAAATGGAAAAATTCAGAATACCGGTGATAATAGGAACAAACAAATCAAGGAGAGGGAGTATCATATTTCGGCTAATACAGTCAACACCAACGGCGTTAGAAGTGATATTCAATATACCCTTCCTAACATCACTCTCACAGAAAGGGCTAAAATAGAAAGAAGAGAAATCTAAGGCAGGAAGTGATGAAAGATGATGAAGTGAGTTAGATTTCTTAGGACCACTGAAACAGGTG
The DNA here is from genome assembly GCA_947086415.1 of Pammene aurita. Classification (NCBI taxonomy): domain Eukaryota; kingdom Metazoa; phylum Arthropoda; class Insecta; order Lepidoptera; family Tortricidae; genus Pammene; species Pammene aurita. The sequence continues at coordinate 14,646,574 of OX352295.1, forward strand.
GACGATGAAAAATGCTGGTTAAGCTGGTCAACGCTAATATTGTTTAAATTGGTTGCCTGTTGAGATTTGCCAACTCCGAGACCTTTCAAAAATTTGAGATATATATCCCTTAGAAAGTAACAGTTTTTGGCCACAATTAGCGCCTAGCGCCTTAAGCGTGGGAAGAGTCATCTGCGTCAACGGATATCAAATCAACCGAGGTGAAGAGGTCATGTGGTTCTACAAAAGTCCGTGGTAATTTTCAAATATATATAAGTGGATAAGTAACACTGTATTAGTAGTATTGCATTACAATTTTGCAATAGTAAATAATTCATGGATAGTAACGTGCGCTTGGATTACAATGTATTACATGATATTATTCCATAGGGAAACCAGCTAAATGTGTGCATTGTTGGTAAATCAAGCATCCAAATTCTAGTTGATTTATTCCACAATTCCCCTCACACATCCGAAGCGCATGCACTTTCAATAATTCAGACACAATCTGCAAACCGAGAATTCTAGGTTAGCTACCATTTAACCTAGGAACCTAAGGTACAAAGGCATAAAGGGAAATTATTCCTCAGTACAAGACGCCATGCAATTTCCTTGGCCTCTTCAAAGTAAATAGCAATCTAGAATAGACCTAACCTGTTTTCCTACGCAGGATTAGTTGGCGGAACACAAATTTTCCCCTTGCAATGTTGTTCTCAGGATTGGTTAAGAAAAGGACCCTTTGTGGGTGCGCTGCTTGGTTAAATAGGGTACAGATGCACTTTAAGTGGGGAATTTAATGAGAGACACGCAAATTTTTACCTTTATGGCTTTGCAATTGTTTAAAAAAAAAGTTCATTGGACATAATGGACATGTCAAATAACTGTAGACAAGAAATCTGTTGTAGGCTTTTGTTTGGTTCCAAAATTTGGAACTTAACTTACGTTTTCCTAGTTTTATAGAAAACGGCAACCAGTTTCGAAAAACGAGATTGTATAAATGTGTTCTACTCGTATTGAAATCTTTTTATAACTTTAAAAATCCGGTTAATTTTCGTCAATTCACTGTCAAATCCTGTGCCCGTAAACCGTTGCCAGCTCAAATCATTTTCAAATTTTAGAATGCTTTTGGCGCTAAATCCGTTCCAGTAATCTCCTTGGTCCGTTAGGCTTACGCGCGGTTGCACCGCTCCAAACTTTACTTACATTTGGAATAAAGCGATTTCCCTCCTTTGTTTAGTTTGCTAACTCTTTTTTAATTTGTTTTGTTTGGCTCGGGCAGCTTGAGCCTTTTTTGCACAGTAATGTCCTAACTTTAACTAGATGGCAAATGTGTTGTCCGTTTTGTATGTTAGTGTACAAATTGTCCTGATTTTGTTTAATCTAGATTTTGTTACTATTTTGTGCGCTCAGCCCGAATTGTGCTGTATCTTCCTTTGTTTGTTTTGAATTGTTTTAAGACAGAAGAATAGTAAAGGGAAATAACGTGTTGCGTTCAACTACAAAACGCATATTCGTCGTTCACGCTCAACATTGAAGCCGACCCATATCTACATTTGTTTTAAACAATGTGAGGCGATTAGCAACAGCGTCGAGATGACGTCGAGCATGCGTTTTGTAGACCTCGGGTAGGGTAGGTGTCAAACTATACCTTTTCTGACATTTCTGGTAGCGGGAGCGTCTGCACGTTTCGCAGCGCTCAATATGAACCTGAATGGTATGAGTTAAAGGCTACTAGACTTACAATGATACACAATTCACTATATTTCAACTTTTTCTAGTGCAGTGCATTGTCATTTAAAATTAGTCAAATAATCTTTTTTACTCTGTCATCAAGATTTGTACCTAATATAATTAGATAGATGCGTTAAACATAATACTTCATTTCATATCTACTTTTTATCAAAATAACAATGACCAGTACATCATTTAGTGAAACAAGGGCATGAAATGACAGTTACAGCATTTGCGCCCCTTTTCACATTTTCATATCAACTTTGTATAACAAACTCACTAACTTTCTAACGTAAATGGGCGATTTAAAATCCCTAAAACTTTCATATGCATCCGTTAACGGGCATCCAAATCCTTTGATAGCCCACTCCGTACAAAACGCGACTCGGAATCAAAAATATGTAAGCTCGCTTTTAGTTTCTGTTACTGAAATGAGGTGCAAAGTTGTGTAGATGTTTATGGTGTTTACTGATTTCGTCGTAAAAATGCAACAAATTCACTCGGCTGCATTTTTGCGTTTCAAATCTAACTCACACAGCAACTAGGATAAAAGTACCGTAGGTTACATTTTACGAAATAGTTTTAAAGTATAAAAAACCGGCCAAGTGCGAGTCGGACTCGCGCACCGAGGGTTCCGTACAAACCTTTACAACTTAAAGGTATTATAGCCTTGAGTATTTGACATGAATTTCAATTTAATACCTCCACGCGTTTACGAAGAAAAAGGTAGTAAGTTTAAACTTTAAAAAAATATTTTTTCGTATGATTTTACTAAAAATATCTACTTTTTGTAATTTTTCCATTGTCTATGCTATATGAAGTTGCTTCGTGCCAAATTTCAAGTTTCTGAGTTCACGGGAGTACCCCGTAGGTTTTGCGAGTGCCGAAAAACTCTAAAAGGATATCGTCAATTCTGGGCCACCTGATATATACCGTATACAGTTTGTACCTATACTCCAATGTAAAATAAATACTCATTTTATTATTAAAGTAGACAAAATATTACAAGAAAATGAGGCGGGAATTAGAAATACTAAATAAATACATATTATGTTGATCTTTCCGCGATTAAAATACAGCAAGACAAGTCGTTAACGTCCTTATGGCATTGACATAAAGTTTAACTTCACCTGGACTGAAACGGGTTTGTTTTTTGGTTTGACACTGTCAATGTCTACCGTTACATAATGTGCGTTTTGATACTGTTTGGTAAGTTAGAACATTGTAATATTAAAATAATATCTAAGCCTACGAATACGGAAGTTTAAATTAGAAATCGACTGTATTAAAACGCCTAAAGATTGAAAATGCGTATTTTTGCATTTTTGATCGGAGTTTGAATATTAAAAGTGGGTTTCATAATGGCATAAAATCATAATAATAATAAATAATAAGCCCGCAGGGCAGCTTGTGGCGAGCTGTCGGGGAGTGACGACCCCGCGGACCCGAGTGCTCCAGAGAGTCGATCAGGGTCTCCGTCTCGGGCGTGTCTTCGTCGGTCGGAGTGGACCTCAAGGGGACCCGCAGGACTCTCAGCTCTGGCTTGCCTTAATTGGCCGTCCAGAGAGGAGCCGTCAGAGCTATATGCTCGCAGGGTGGAAGTGAAATTTGCATAAGTCGCGAGTTGGTTCAGTGGCTGGGCTTCCTACAGTCACTGGCAGAAAGCGGTGTACACCTCTCCACACCCTGAGCCGCTCACACCGATGTTGCTCCTGGTCGTTTTTGCAACGGCAGTTTCAGGGGCCCATCTAGTTGGCGGCGAGTCACCGCCTGCCTCGATAACATGTTATAAAATTGTTATGGCAGGTGTCCGGACCTCTTTACAATAGCCTAATCTCTGACCAGCCAAACTTCAATACCATAGCCCTTTACTCTGTCCATTTTATTTACAATATCTACAACGCCTGCTGGAACCGGTTCACGGGTATCTATTAATGTACCCGTGAATGGGTTCTAGCAGGTGTATAACATAGCAAATTTCTCCAAGGGGCCTCTGCGTGTTGGATCTGTATCCCCACGCAAGCCTATCAAAAGACCGGGATATAAAGGCCCGTGATTCTCAAAGGAGATACAAATAATAAATAATAATAAATAAATAAATAAATATTATAGGACAATCGTACACAAATCGACCTAGGCCCACAGTAAGCTCAATAAGGCTTGTGTTATGGGTACTAGACGACGATATATATAATAGATAAATATGGATAAATACTTAAATACATAGAAAACATCCATAACTCAGGAACAAATATCTGTGATAAACACACAAACAAATGCCCTGACCAGGATTCGAACCCGGGACCTCCTGCTTCGTAGGCAGGGTCACTACCGACTGGGCTAGGAGGCCGTTAAATCATGCTCCTTCGATAACGAAACACATATTTTTTTCAATCTTACAATGTCAGATACTAGTGGTATCGCACTTAACAGTGGCAAACCTTATCCCTTCGCAATAGGTGTTAGGAATGTTCAGTTAATAGTATCAACGATGGCTTGACAGCCGTCTTTGTTTACCGAAATACAGGAACTATAAATACGGTCAAAATATGACTTTTTATTATTTCATCATGATTCCCGTTTTGTTTTTAAGTCCACTTTTGTACATTTTCTTTAAAAAACCGGTACTTTTTTACATTAATATATAAATCATAGGCATGCACGCTTTCAAATATTGTCCTTGTCAGATTCAAGTTTTAAATGCATGATTTTTCAATTTTCCCATTAGATTTCGCAATTTTTTTACCACCGTCCTGATCTAAAAATTATGGCGATTTTTTAAAGGTAAGAATCATTCCTAAACGGTCCTAAATAATCTGGGCCAGATCACCTAACAAAAATTGACGATCTCCTTTGCAGCATAAACGACGGGCTGTTTTGATTAGGTTGGCTTTTAAGTTTGATTTTTTCACAGCTCCAAGGGACAATAGACCTGAGTATTTGATATAAATTTCAGTTTGATACCTCCATGCGTTCCTGAGAAAAATGGTCTTGACAGACAGACAGACAGACAGGCAGACGGAGAACAAAGTGATCCTATAAGGGTTGTGTTTTTCCTTTCGAGGTACGAAACCCTAAAAACAACGGGTAGTAAGTTAAAAGTAGTACCTATTTACTCGTAGTCACTGAAATAATTTTAATAAGTAAGTAAGTAAGCATTGGCATTAAGTGCACTTTTAGACTAACGGTCCATTGCACATTATCTTGGTTAAGCTTGGTTCGGCATACAACATGTTACGTTTACACTTTGTACATTTTAATATTGCAAGACAAACAATTTAAACTAGTATAAATATGATGTATTCGAAGCGATTTTGCTGTCTTGGAAGTTAGAACAAAGAACGAACACTTTCAAAATACATACTTGTACAAAGTTTGGTAAAGTCACGGGAGAGTTAATAATAATAAGAAAATATTTTTTAGGGTTAGAAATCCTGTAAAGATATTACATATAAAATAATTTTAAACAAAAAAGAACCGACTTCACTAAGCATCCACCTTTCCAACACCAAATGCTCGATCTGCTGTAAAAAATACTCAAATCACCAAAGGTGTGCCTATAATAGTTGAAGAGTTCCCTCGATTTTTCCAGGATCCCATCATCAGATCCTGACATGGTTACAGTGGGACCAACTGTGAAGTATACGCTTTCAAACAAAAAAATAATTTTCCAAATCGGTCCAGCCGTCTTCGAATAATCGGTGAACATACATAAAAAAAAAAAATAGCAAAAACAAAGATCCCGACGAATTGATAACCTCCTCCTTCGAAATCTTGAAGTCGGTTGATAAATAGATATGCGTGTTATCTATTTAAAATATAACACATTACAACTTACAACTCTTCTTTTTTTTTCAAATAACCCGCTGTTACTTTATTTATATATTTTAGAAACCCCCATCTACAAGAACTCTCGTAACAGCAAAACCGTAGCTATAAAACCACAGCTATTTCAGAAACGTCTACAGCTGTACTTCCTCAGGCAGATGTAGCACAAATGTAAGCCAAATGTCACAGCTTTTGATGTTTACGATTTTACCGGAGATATTGGGATGACACTATACGATTCTGTGGGACAAAATAGTATTAGTACGCACTAGTAACATAACATAAGGGTTATGGAGCGTAGCATAATTTCGCATATTTTTTAAATTAAATATGTGAGTGTAGCATGTTTTTTAAATTATGTTTGAAAAAGTTTTTTTTTTAAATATAAGGATGACGCAAAAGAGGCGCGTACGGGGCAGGCCCAAACACAGGGACCAGAAAACCCCTCTTTAGGCTTAATCATATCGATTCGGTAACCCAATCAATTCGGTAACCTCATGATAAGGTAACCGTATCATAAGGTTACCCAATAATAACGGTAACCTCATTGAAGCGGAAACCATAACCTTTAATACGGTTACGCTCAATACCCTATCGCAATAGGGCTTTTTTAAGGGTTTTCATTGGGTTATTGTAACCTTATTATCAGTGGGTTGTTTGGTGTTTTACTACATTTAAACTAGCTAGCTATAGTAGTAGCTAGTATAGAGCTCCGATCGTAGTCGCGTAATAAATAAAATAAAAATAAAATAAAAATTCGTTCCGCCATCTCTGTTTGGGCCAAACAGAGATGGCGGAACGATTTGGACGCTTTCCTCAGCACCAGGCCGGAAAAAGCGCGGGACCGAGAGTTGTGGAAATCAGCGGGAGAGACAGCAGTGGGACACTATTTTAGGCAAATAAAAAACAATGATGCACTAAAATATTTAAACATGTTTTAAGTGTAATTGTATAACGAAGTTGACAATTGTGGCTTGTCACGTTATTTTTGTGGTTGGTGTACCGTAAGCACTGACATACTTTAGTTGTTCTCTTGTAGAACTTGTTCTTCAGTTAACCTGACGGCAACACCATCTCTTTCGCTTTCAATGAACTCCTAAGAGTTCGGATTGGAGGTACGGACTCATAATGTTCTACCTTAGATGATTGGCTGAAATGCGCCTTAGCATTTACAAAGATTACATATACACGGGAAATTTCGACCGGTGCTGCTGTGACCCGGGTGGCCAAGTGGTTAAGGCGTCTGCCGCGAATGCAGAAGACGCTGGTTCGATCCCAGCCCTGGGCACCGGAGGACCAGGTCACTGTTTTCTTTGTATATGACATCTACTATATAAGTTTATAATTTATATAGTAGTGTGTCTACTTAAAATAAACAAATCAAAATATTTATTAAAAATAATTTGATTTGTTCTTCAGTTGAAAATAACAGTTTTATAAGTTACCATGATTTTTTTACATATTCGTGAATAAATCTGAAAGAAAAGAAGATCGAACACTCATATTATTTGGGCATATAATGTTCTCAGGTTCTGCAACTACTCTAACTAAAAATATAACCAAATCACTCTTATTAGCATAGCCTATATACCCTTTTGAAGTATTAATTAGGAACATGCATGATTTTTTTGGAAGACGTCATTCGATTCTATTTCCCTGTAGATTCACCGTCTATGATAGACCTGAAACGTCAAAAATGTGAAAATACGTTAGGCGTCTGCGCCGCGCGTCAAAACACCCCATACAAAAAGTGTGAGGTTGTTGACGTCACCGACCTCAAAGTTGCAGAAAACTGTTTGGCAGGATTTTTGTAATTTTAGGCACGAAAATATGCGTTTAGCTATATAGTTGTCATACATTTTTTTTCATCATAAGTAATCGAACCGAGGTTTCGAAAAAACATTTGAGATATAAAAAAAATGCCTAAAATGTTATGTTTTTAAACTGCAATATCTTAAAAAAACTATTAAAACTATTACGGATTTCCACTTATTTATATTAAGTAATTTGGGGTTGTTGAACGTATTTATTGAACAAATTCAATTAAATATTTTTCACGCATGTTCTCCATTATTAACTTAGAGTATATTTAGTAAAATAATTGGTTGGAATAAGCTAAAATTACAATTTTTGGTGCAATATGCGCTTATCCTCCAGAATTCTCTGGCATCTGCAAAGAATCGCTTACCACCAACAACCGAATTTATCGGCTTGTCGCAGCAGCACTATGCTAATCCGCTCTTAAAATGACCCAGCAAAGCTGGCTGCATTCAAAAACACTTTAAAGTCGATCGTTACCTTGCTCCTAGTAAAATTCGACCTCTATCCTGATAGATAATTACTTCACATTTGACAAACACGCAGCGAATGTATCTGTTTTAGAAAATTCGCGAAACTACTCATCTGCATCATCAATTTATCACTCAGTACACATTAGTATAAAACAAAGTCGCTTTCCGCTGTCGGTCCCTATGTACGAGTATGCTTAGGCCTTTAAAACTACGCAATGATTTTTTAAGCGGTTTTTTTTAAATAGATAGAGTGATTCAAGAGGAAGGCTTATATGTATAATACATGCATAATATATTTAGCAAAAAACCACTGATAATTTTTGAGGTTTTTAATGTCGATGTCGTAAATAACCACATTTTTTGCGCACATTTTTCTACAACCCTTCAAGATATATCAAAATAATGTACTATATATAGTATTGTACACCTTAAAAAGGTCTACACAAACAAAAGTCCGCAATGGTATATAATATATCTCTTATTGATAACCCACAATAACCATTTTTTATCCAGTGCGAAGCCGAGGCGGGTCGCTAGTTAATTATATTACCATTCACTTTTTCCGATATTGATTTTAATCCTATTTGAATATAATACCCCTTGAGGCAATTTTCCTCTGCCCACTTCCCCGCGTACCCCCCATCGTTGACCCAAAACGAAAATGGCCGGAACTATTTGACTGTATAGAGAGCGCACTCCGGTAATAAGATTCGCAACTAACGTGCAACACGATTGATGCGAATGCCCACGCGGCACCTTAGCCAGATTTAACACACTTTTTGACAGTAGTGTCGTTGCTACTTATTTGAAGCAGTAGAACTGGGAGTATCGACCTTACGGAATCCTACTATAACACTACTGTTCGGTACCAATTATAAGAGCCGTTTGCGCATTGGAAATTCAGTTTGAATTTGGAATTCATTGCACCAGCATAATTACGACATACAATTAAATTATGTTTCTAATAGCTGCTAAAGCTCGAATCCTATTATTCACTGTGTGCATGATTGTGGCGCTATCTTTTGGGCCAGGGCTCAATCTTTTTTTTAATGAATGACTTGACCAAGTTGAGGTGACTCTTAGTTGATGTCCCTTTTCCTTAGAGCATTCAACCCGGAGTAGCCATGTCTGTCATTTTCTATACAAAAAAAGTTTGCCGATTTTTTCGGGGGACGGGAACGTCAAATGTATGTACAAATACGTAAGGTACAAATAGCCACGTCAGATAAACAACATCAGTCCATACAATAAATTACGTAATGTATGAACGCCGGTCATATGTTCAATGGCGGCTCCGGTTGGTTGAATGCTCTAAGCCCTTTGCAGTTTCATTTCTTGTCTCATTGTGACTGCGATCGTTTACGTTACCCCCACCATGCACATCGCACATGGCAAATAGAAGATCCTATTACGTAATTGTTTTTTTTATCCGATTAGTCGTGGCTGTTCTTTTGTAAGAACAACTCACATAGGTAACCCGATGTTTAAATTCTAATAATACATTATTATAGGTATAATACGTAATTTTTTTCTCGTCTCGAATTGAGCCAGAACTCTTGAGTTGTCTCGAGTTCGAGAAGTCTCGAGCAGAAACCCTAAATCACAATATCACCTGATGGTGAGGATGAGATCGAGAATGAAGCATGACTGCCTAAAAAAATGTTCTGCATCAATTTTATTTGGGAAGCTTTATGAACAACGATTCAGCTCAGCTTTTCTGCAAACTTCCACCGCGGTTTGCATGAATTCATTATTACAATTTTCAGTTCAGAATGTCCGTTCGGTTTGAAGTTTTTATAGGTTTTAATTTAGTTTATAGTGGTATGTTAACAATACTCTCGTTTAAATCTATTAGTTTTAAAGTCTATTCATTATTGAAGTTAAGTTTTTGTTTGGTAGTAAGCGATGGAATTTTGGTTTAAAAAATTAACTGTTTTATAAGTAGGTACATGTCAGATTCAGATCATTTATTCATAAATATATAGTAGTTTATGTAACTGTTACGTAATAAGGGTCCTTAAAACATGAGTGTGGTTTTATGAAACGAGCCGCAGGTGAGTTTCATAATAAGATCACACGAGTGTTTTAAGGCCTAATTACGTACAGTTGCATACACTGCTTTATCTACACTCATATTATTTATGCAAAATGCCGTATTCGGAAACCATAGAATGGCCGCCATTGCACCGCCATGGCCAACTCGATTGTGCCGGCGGTCGCGCGGGCGCGTGTCGGGCTGTGTCGGCGGATACGCGGGAGGGTGCAGGTGTACATTATGTTATCAAAACTCATAGCACATCAATATTTGAGCATGAAAAGTTAAAATTACGTTACTGCCACGGATAAAAAGCTTATCATAGTAAAATCGGTCGTGGTAATGCTAGCCATTGCCTACCATTTTCGAACACGTTTTAGAGAACTTACAATATGAGTGTAGATAAAGATATTTACATGTCACATTCTTAATATACAAGGTGTAACAATAATACGCCCTCGGGAGGCCCTAAAAGGAGTCCTCCCACGGCAAGCTATGACCCCCAGCTAAATTCCACGGAATGCTGTAGCTACATGCAAAAAAAAAAAAAAAAATGGTGATCCGTTAAAGGGCATAATTGGTATCGTATTACTATAGGTAAGTAAATTTTTTTTGACGCGAAAAACACAATTATTCGTATGAGACCCATCGTCCCAACCAGCCAAGCCTCCATACAAAACAATTATTTTATTCGCGAGATTTTTTTTTTTAGTTTTTCGTAATTAGAATTCTCAATTATATATTTATTGTGGTCTAGTACCTATAAATAAGTTAGGTAAGATGGTTCAATTAAGTATGTTTTAATTTATATTAATCTCGAAGCGCCCGCACTAGTAAGACGCACGACGTTTAATAGACCTATTATTAACCCTTTGACCGCTAAGCAAGCGCGACGCAAGCGCACTCGGTTATATTTTGGACGTGATATCAAGCGCTGCCGCTGAGGGCACGACTTTCCGTTCCAGTCCCGGAGTTTCTTGGATCCAGTTTTATTTGCTAAGGTCAGGTCAGAGGACGATGGAACTATACTCAGACAATAACAGTACGAATAAATAATGTTATTTATTTGTCTGGCTTATTTAAGATAGTTAAACACAGTAAAGATGGATTTTACACAAAAGAAGATGGTTACCGGGTGAAGTGTCAAAAATGGCCTTAACACGCTCTTGTTTTCTCAACAATAATGTCCAGGTGGATGGTGGAAATCAATCGTAAGACCTATGGAAGCTTACTTCACAATAAGTATCACATGCGCGTTGCCGTTTTTTGCATATGTAAAGATTAACTGTTTTAGCAGATTCCAAGACAAATGAACAGGTTTCTCGCTATTTGTGCTGTAACTGTGAGAAACTTGAAGTTGTGGATCAACATACCTACTTAGGCCTTAAAATAGACACCAAATTTAACTGGGGTCAGCATGTTGACCATGTGTGCAACAAACTGAGGGCAATTTTAAGTAATCTTAGTGTACTAAAGTATAAAATGCCATACTCCATACTTCGGCTACTATGCATGCCTCTAGCAGACTCTATAATTAACTATGGAATATCCAGCTATGGGAGATCATATAAAACATACTTACAAAAAATATACAATATTCAAATAAGATTGTTAAAAACCATAGTTCCTTTAAAAATAAAACTTCAATATAAAAATAATTACCATAAATTGTTTAAGTATTGTATAATATATAGTGTCTATGACAAAGTCAAACTTGCTGTGATATTAGAATACAAACACTTGCTGGATCGGCTGGACAGGTATAAGAGACCATCCCATCTCCGGACCTTACCCAATGAACCATACTTTAAAATACCAAAAAGCATCAATGAATATGGGAATAGGGTCTGGTCAACATACCTACCTAATATCCTGAACAGCTTACCCAAACAAGTTGTTGAAACCTTAGTAAAAAACCCTGATAAGGCAAAATATGTACTTAAGAAAGCACTGAATAATAAAGATTAATGTACTTAACTTATTGTAATAAATGTAAGCACTATAACTACCTATATAATTAAGGCTTTGCTTAGTTATTATAATCTCAAAAAATAGAGATTGCAACTGAGCTCCTGTAATATTGTAAACATGTTAAATTAAAAATAAACAGTTTAAATTAAAAAAAAAAAAAAAAAATTTAATTTATAGATAACGTACGGACATAGGTTGCATTTTATGATTGAATGACTAATGATTAAACTATTTTTTTGTCTAAAACATACCTTTCTTATTCATTTAGTGCCAATATTTTTGGATCGAATTACTGGACTATTTTTCACATTAATTACTCAATATTGGCACTACTTGACTAAGAAATGTATGTTTTAGACAAAAAAAAATCATTAGTCATTCAATCATAAAATACAACCTAGGCGACTCCATTCCCGTCTGCTCAATAATGCCACCACCTCTCCGTACGCTATTTATAACATCATGTACCCATAGGAGCTACAGTAGATTTCTACCAAATTTCCTGCGCAGTTAACTACTAAGATCGTACTGTCCTTAGTAGTTTACTGTGCCACTGCCGACCCCATTTGCAAGGTATCTCATTAGGTCGCTTCGTCGCTTAATTTTTAACTTAAGTGAAAAATTTTAGTAAAATTCCACTCAGTTTGCTAAATATAGGATGTTGCGAACGACATTTCTTTGGCAGCTACCGCTCCAGATTACACGTGGTATTTTAGGAACTAAAAGGTATTTTTATAAAGACGCGGACATCTTCATACAGGCGTTTGTATGAATACGTACTGGGTTTTGCATTGTTGCTTTAGTACATGTAAATGCGATAAAATTTTGTTATTGCCTAAAATCTTCTCCGAAATGAACGCATTAATAAGGAATGAATGTTTCTATGTTGTACAAATTCAAAATTGTATTCGTTAAAAACAAGTGCAGGCCGCCCAATGGTATGGACTAAGAGCTGGCCACGTCAGATATGACACAATAATGAGAGCCACAAAACCCGTCTGGTTCGATTGCTATACTATCCTTATTGCTAGATCCGGGCATCTGGCAGCTTTTAATGGGTGGAGGTCAGAGTAACAGAGACTAGCAATTTTTTTGAATTGGAAAATAGTAATACCAAAATAGGTAAAAACTGCTGAAATTGTCTCAAATATAAAGTATAGGGCCTGTATTTTAACATTCGAACAAAAACATTGCATATTATTTCGGAAACAGAAACAGTAGGCGACAAACTATGAATTACATCATACGTCGTTTTGGGCTACTTTCTTCCACCAGAAAGCTTCGGCAATGATATTATCTATTTATTTATATAATTTCTCATAATACTGAATTAAAACCAGAAAACTAGGATTTGTTTTCTTCAAGTTATTTGCATTCTTTGACCTCCACCACTTTACAGCTGCCAGATGTCCGGATCTAGAAATAAGCATAGTATAGCAAAGTAACGAGAGGGGTTTCGTCGCTCTTATTATTGTGTCATATCTGACGTTGGCTAGCTCTCCGTCTAGTACCTTTTCTGAAAAAGTGTCTCATATGTCGTTACCTATGTCGATATCGAGGGAAGAAGAGAGTTTGACATCAACGGCCTCCTAGCCTAGGAGGTCCCGGGTTCGAATCCTGGTCAGGGCATTTATTTGTGTGTTCATCACAGAATTAAGGATATTTTCTATCTATATAAGTATTTATCTAGTACCTACAACACAAGCCTTTATTGAGCTTACTGTGGGACTAGGTTGATTTGTGTAAGATTGTCCCATAATATTTATTTATTTACATACCTGCAAAATAAATTGGAAATTAAAGTAGCTATACTAATGATACTTAGGTAAACTAGATTTATTTACACGCTTTATGTTTTACATTAAGACATTCTACGGAATAAGTCATGAACAAAACTTAAAAGGCACTGACGTCATTGAATTTCTTTAAGTATAATACCTAGTTAAAGCAATGGCGCGTAGTTAGTGTCCGAGAGTCAACCGGATGGCTCGCGGTATTTAAGCTCCCGAAATGTCGTGGAACCGCGCTGTGCAACCCGAACTGACCCAAGTTGGACTTAGTTTTTCATCTCCCGAAGCCGAAAAAGGGAGGGGCTTTTTTTCGGCTTCCAACTCTGACTCGATAACCGACCAGTCACATACAAATACTGGAAACTGAGGGGAAACGGATTGCATAGTGCACAGGGTGCTTCCACAACACGTAGGGAGCTTAAATACCGCGAGCCATCGGGTTGCCTCGCGGACACTGAGATTACGCGTCATTGCTTTGAAAATAAGCAGCACTACTCATTTTTAAAACGTGTAAACCTTTTCAGGCTCAACAGCTGTAACGATTCAGATTAAATTAGTAATGGACTTGGTTTTAGTCTGGAACGGACAATCATTTCCCAAAGGCCCGCAGACACTGTCAGTAATAATGACATTATTTCTCTACTCATCCTTCTCGTCCGTCATATAAATAGAAAGGAACGGGTACAGAAATAATGACAGTATTACTGACAGTGTCTGGACCGCTTAAGAGTGTGAAATAAACTGAGGAATTTACTGTGGAAATGCTAATTAAACATAGACAAAGTCGTGGGCAGACTTAGTGTAACAAAACGGGCGAATATGTAAACGGTGGTTATCATAGGACATAGGATGTTTACTAGATAACCGTACAAAACAATTCGGCCCGCAATGTAATGCAACACACTCAAGTGTCAAATAATCTTTAACAGTCAACAGACAGTACTTACTTCAATCACGTTTGCAGTACATTGCTGCTCGGTAAATTCTAAAAAATAATTAAGTGTTTCTTTTACAAAACTTCTGAATTAATGATAACACTATTAAACCCTATATCTGGTTTAATTCTTTGTTCGTATTAGATTAGGTTTTCAAACTGTGTGTTTATAACTACATAAGAACATAAGTATTGACGCTTAAAGTTTAGTACCTAGGCATTTTTATTTCAACGTGTACTTCAAAGCACGACTTAAGTCGTGTTTCAGTAACGTCTAACCGTCACATTCCTGACAAAAGTGTATGGGATTTGACATTGACCGTCAGTTTTGTGACGATTGCTAACCGGCTGTTAATCGTACATATACAGTTAAGTGAAAATGCAGACTTAACATTCAACAAGAATTAAGATACTTTACTCGTATCTTCTGAAATGCTTACTGTCCTTCAAACAGAAGAACACCGTACTACGTCGGCTATACCCGTCTACCCGACCACAAATAATTAATTACTCAATACAGCTAATACTCTGAGTCGTTTGCAAGTAGCAAGTATTCCAATTAAGCGCACTGTTGACTAATGACGAACATGTGAACTTGCGACTCCGCGAATACTTGTAAATACTTAGCGAATACTTTACGCGCGTTACGTCGGAACTACTTGTTGTTGATTCGCTTCAGGTGTTTATAGGGTTACCACAAAGATATTAAAAGCTACTTATGGAGTTTGCATATTTTTTACTCGGTTGAAGATGGTTATTGCGGCCTCTTACGTAGCAGGATGATTTACTGGGAATAGCAATTACTGATGCCGATTCCTTGACAAAGGAACAATCCAGATTTTGTTTGATTTCTGACATTTTCACACCACAACATTGTCTGGGATTTCTGGACGAATTGTATATTAATAAAAATAAAATATGCCTTTATTACTGTTTATTATTTTACAATAACAAAAAACAAACAATAAAAACAAAAAAAAGAATGTACAATACAATGTATGGCTGGACCTGTTTACTACAGTTTAAATAAAAATACATAATGACAGCTTGGCGGAAATACTCACAGGTCCTCATTTCTAGTTCCAAGATAAAGTTAACCCATCAAAAACATAAATGTGAAAGGCTGCCAAGTTCGATACTATGGGAATGCTTCGCATATAAAAGAAGTGAGATCTGAATAAGTACCAAGTTCCATAAAAATACCTCAAATCATAAATAGTTATAGGAATGCACACTTGATTTCCAGCAGTTTTTAAGGTACATTTTGAATAAGTATCACGTTACATAGAAATACCTAAAATTATAATAGTCAGAGAAACGCACACCGGTTTTTTTAGCAGTTTCCTGATAACATTTATTATTTTCAGTACTTTTTAATGATGTTACTTGGCAAGTTTTCACACACCACACACCTTTTCAATGCAATTAATCGACACCTTTGGACTGCAATGTGTCAAGTATATAATTTTCTATTAAAACTTGCCAAGTTACATAATTAAAAAGTACTGAAAATAATAAATGTTATCAGGAAACTGCTAAAAAAACCGGTGTGCGTTTCTCTGACTATTATAATTTTAGGTATTTCTATGTAACGTGATACTTATTCAAAATGTACCTTAAAAACTGCTGGAAATCAAGTGTGCATTCCTATAACTATTTATGATTTGAGGTATTTTTATGGAACTTGGTACTTATTCAGATCTCACTTCTTTTATAGGCGAAGCATTCCCATAGTATCGAACTTGGCAGCCTTTCACATTTATGTTTTTGATGGGATTTCATTTATTTTTGTTAGGTGTAGGTTCTTTATTATTTTTTTATCACTTTTGCTTTAGGAAATGTCTCATTCCACTTAGGTATGTACTTTATACTATACCCTTTATACTAAGCGTCTAATTCTATTTTACTATTTATTTATAGGTGATTTTTACAAATAAACTGGCTCCCTACACCTATAAAATGTACCTACTTACATATAATTACATATATCAATAACGTACTTTATTCTGTTTGTAAGTACGCTACCTACATAGATAATTAATAACTTGGTAATACCTACCTACCAGTAGGTATTATAATTGGTGGCCTATTATGCAGCCCTAGAAGTGCACCATCCCATCTCATCCCGTGGCGTATCGGAGGGTGAGATGGGCAGTAGTATATATAATTCCATCTGAGAGTATATATGATTTCCATGTTCTTGAATCTGCGATTTTATTAGTTGTAAAATTAGAAATTATTTAGACTATGCGAGAAAAAATAGTCGTTTCTATTTTGTTTGACTGATTTAGCGCACCTAGTGTACCTAGTGACCTGCTTTGTACTTCGTAAATCGTGGGTTCGGTTCCCGCAACAGACACACACAGAGTGGTGAACAATTTTATTGTTCTTGCCTTTAAGACAAACATATATTGTCTTAAATTGGTATGTATCTAAATTTAAATAAGTCTTATCTCATTTCCACTCCATACCTACTTATAGTAGAACAAAATTACACATTCGTTGTTTTCTAAACTGACTCACACTTGGCCGTTTTCAGATTTTTACTTTATTTCGACCTAAAGACAAACCTTCGAGCCAAATTTCAGGTCGGTACGACCATTGGAAGATAGACCCACTTAGTTCATTATGACTTCATAGTAGAACAAAGTTACACCTTCGCTATTTTTAAAACTGACTCACACTTGGCCGTTTTCAGATTTTTCCCTTTACTTTGACCTTAAGACCTATCTCCATGCCAAATTTCAAGTCAGTACGACCATTGGAAGTGGTCTAGGTTTTTGATGAGTCAGTGAGTCAGTGAGTCAGTGAGTGTATAGTAAAAATAGCGATTTTCTGACGTCACTATCTCAAGAACTGCTATAGGTAGAATAATGAAATTTTGTATTCTAGACAATTAAGGGGATGTCAACAGACACTCGAAATTTCATATGCGTAGATAAAATATGTTTTGAGTTATAGGGTGGTCGAAATTGGCCCGAAATGGTTCGTGTAATATAACCCACGGCCGGTGTGTCGCTTTTTTTTGCTCGAACTTGGTGGACACACTGCCGTGTGTCTAGATAAACAAAGTTTCATTGATGTATATATTTTGCGTCTAAAATATGCTATTCTGTATTAAAATATTTTTGGCAATACGACTAACAGATATGAAAATTCGTTGAAAATTTGACGTCACGGAAGAAATTATGCCTGTTTGCCTTTATATTTCTTACATTAACGAAGAAAATGGCAATAAATGTTAATGTTTGTGTTATTTTATTAATTAAGTTAGATGAAGTGCATGTATTTTGCTTTTGTATTTACAACCGTAATAGGAACGTTTACGTAGCGAAGTGCACTCCAATCAAAAAAATAATAAAAACAAAATTTTAATATAGATATCGTTTTATGAACTTCAGCACTGGAACCTAATAGGATAAAACAATTTTAATATTTATGCAGAAACACTTCGATAACGGTAGAATGAAAAATATATTCATGAATAGGGTTGGAATGTAAAAAATTGGGCACGAGATTTAATTTTTTTTTAGATCATATACGAGTAGTTGTAGTACCCAAAGTTCTACAACCTAAGCCTATTTCATCTAAAGTTTTTTAATTAACTATTCGTAAACCGCCTAAGCATTTCCACTCTCACCACTAAGTACCCGACCTTCGTCAAGAGATGGCGCCACAGTATTAGGTCAGCTGTGACACCGAATTAATACCAGAGTAAGGTGGGAATTGTTTAGTAAATAATAAAGTGTAAACTGGGGTAATCTCTCAGTGACATGGGCAAATTGTTTGCAGTTGTAGGTCATGACTCATGAGAAACAATTCTGGTGCTGACAATTTGGAGTTTTCACAACTTTACTTTATTAAACGTGCGCTCTGACCTTAGGCGGTCTTCACATTGCGTTCTCTAATGTTCGAGTGGGACATCGCTATACGTACATAGTGCTGTATAGCTCCCACACCGGAGCGGCATGCGTATCCGCATCAGATAAATAACTAGAGATCGGAAGGATGAACGGGCGTCAAGGTAGGTACTTATGTCAATACAAATGACTTTTGTTAAACAATGTTCTATTCAAAATTAATTTTGTACTAAGCAGAAACGTCTGCAAGCGAAACTTCAATTTACGTGTATATAGGTACACTTACGGTAGATGTCGTTATACGTCACCCTCTGACGTAAGCAATGAAGGAACTGATGGAAAGATTCACCGAGGTTGAGTAAGCGTCGATGGCTCAGTTGGTCAGAGCGATCGGACCGGTGTTCCGAAAGGTCGCAATTTCGAATCTTGCTCGACGCGGCTCGATGTTCTATTTAATCAAAATTTTGTCTGGCATTCTCTACCAGTCAAACATTGGGTTAAACACCCAATGGTTAACTGGTAGAGAATGCTATTTGTCATTAAGTCCACCATTTGTATCTTTTCTTGTTATATATTATAAGTTTTGAATAAATGATGCTAACCTGTCAGATCTCTGGTGATAGGCGAGTACTGTGGAAACGTGGGTTTCCAGAACTATTCTGCTTGTTGAAACTTGCGTTAACGTGCTATGGAGAGAACTATGCACCGTTAATTGATTAATGTAAAGTGAGTTCAGTCAGAGAGTAAGGTAAAATGCCAATATTAAGTATTTCTCGAAAACTACAAAACTTAGATTGTTTCTTCTTATCATGTTAAATGTATTTTCCAAAATTGTTTTCATTATTTTTATATTAACCTCATACCAACAAAATCTCTTTGACCTATTACGAGTATATGTACAGAAAGGCTAATTTGACTATACTACTCTATTGTAAAAACAAAAAGCAAAGCATTCAGTAAGATAATCAGGCTAGCTTTTTGGGAAAAACGTAATAGGTATAGATAAAAGGCATGATATTAGGAACTGGTTCGTGGAAACATTCACTGGAATAGAAATGCTCGGCATTTTTCCTCGAAGTTACATTTGGGCACAAGTATTGAATTTTCCTGCTAAATTTTAGTGACACTAAAAAGCAACAGAAGCTCTCGCGGAGAATATAAACGGGTCAGTTCCTATAGAAATTTCCAAACAAGATAACCCGTCATCATTATCATTGATTCAATAAATCTTTGGGTAAAATGGCTTCCATCGATACTGTCGATGATATCGTCAACGTAAAAGTAAAATAACAAACGTTTGCTTACAGAGCATGCCGTTGTTCTGTAAGGCCTTGCTTTTTGTAAAGAGACCGTGATCCCCGGGTGGTGCTAAAAGACCAACGAACTTGGCAGCTGCACTGTCCCATCTGGACCTTGCAGCACTCACTGGTTTTCTTCATCATCTGCTTTCCCACTACTACTACCCCAGAGAAGAAATGCCTATCTATATCCGGTGACATGTAGCCATACGATAAAAGAAAATAAATTTGTAAAGACATAGCTGTTACAAATACGTGGTGGCCAACCACGGACTACCAGTCGATTATCACATTTTTTTATTTGGTGGGTAGACGCGTTTTGCGAAGTTCATCATTAGCTGCACATTTGTTAGTTAGATCACAGCACAATAAGCTATCAATATTACACAATGAACAAAAAACAAAAAAGAACCCAAAACGACTACGCCATCTTGAGGTTTGATCGGAAGTCGTCATATTATATTCGCTCGAGATGTCGCCTGGTATACATATACGCTTTAATAAAGTAACATACAACCTTCACAGAAGTGCCTCGTTTTACTCTAGCGCACTTTTGCTGTATCATTGTCACAACAATCTTGCAACTCACAGGAGTTACCTACCTAGGTACAGTCAGCAGCAATATTGAAAACTAAAATTAATTTAGAATATTACATATGTAGTTGAAAACTTAGAAACTCGTCCTGAAGGAATTTGGTAAAAAAACATAGACACTTTTTGACGTAGCTTCAATCCTCTTCATTAGGCTGCGTTTCCACCAGATATGAATTGTAACTCGCAACGAATCCTGTTGCGAGGAATGTGTTTGTTTAGAACCTATAGAATCACTGCATTTACACAACGAAGCTCTAGGATTGGCTCACGCATCTTCGCTCTGCATCTGGTGGAAACATAGCCTTACAACCGCGCAGCCAGCTTGCAGTCAGTACGCGGTTGACAGGACTGCAAGCCAAATGCACATTACTGCGCAGTTGCAGATTTGATGAAGTTGCGTCAAATATATCAAAACTGCCCTGAACCTGCCATTTTGTCATGCCTTGCCCTCAGAGACTATCGTAAGCGCAAACTTTTGGCCGAACTATGTGTGGTATTTTGTCGGTTCCGGGGGAATTTGTTGGCCTAAACAAGCGTTAAGCTGCCGCTAAGGTGAAGTGGGACTGGGCTGGGCATGTCTGCCGCATGAACGCGGACAGGTGGGCTAAAATGCGACCCACGACACACTATTGATGACGCGCGCCGGGGTGCAGGCAGACCGTCAACACAGATTATATAATAGTTCTTACGAACAGATATGAATCACTCATAGAAAAAGCAAATACCTACGGTTTACGTACCTACGCAATAATACAATGGAGCGACCTTCAACGCGCGGCACCTCGCACCTCCCGCGCACCCGCACAATCGCTAGGGTTGCCCATGTTTGGAAATGTTATATAGTTAAGGAAATAGGTATTTTGCATTGATTCAGTGTTTAAGCGGTTCGCATGGTGCATAACAATTATAGTTACATGAGTAATATTGATTGATATTTTGTTGCCGCGATGAGAGTATGATTAATCTTGACAGATTTGCCACACACTGTCAAAATTAATATGGATTGACAGCTATATCAATCTTATTCTAATCCCCTTTTAGCAATATGATCATAGTTATTTGAGAGATTAATAAATATAACATGTCTATTATTATTATAACATAAGTGAATCCTCCTTTTTTGTAAAGCGTCGGCAAGGCGCATGTGACTCCTTTGGAGTTGCAGGCGACCATAGGTTACGGTAGCTGCTTACCATCAGGCGGGCCGTATGCTTGTTTGCCACCAACGTGGTATAAAAAAAAGTTTGTACCTTTCCCCATCCATCGGCAGAGCGAAAAACGATAAGTTTTTATTAGCTTTGCTATTTTACATCCAACCACATCGCAATAATTTTTTTTTTTCGTGATGACATTGTTCCGAGTTCCGACTAGCGTCGCGCGCGGTACGACGTGCGTTCAGTGAGCGCGTTGGTAGCCCACTGACTTTAGCTCTCTCGAGGGAGTCGCAAAACGTAGGTATATAACTCGCTCGCGCGGGCATGATTCATAGGCCTGCCGTCAAGGAGATGGCGGGACGACTTGGACGCATTTTACACAGAATGGTGGCAAAATTCAAACGACCGGGTCGAGTGGAGAAAAAGGGGAGGTCTTTGCCCAGCAGTGGGACACTAAAACAGGCTAATAAATAAAAAAACAAGCGTTATCGTTAGGCTCGGAGCTTCTAGCAGATCGTGATTCATAAATCTTGAGGATTGCTATAATGAAAAACTACCTATCACGACCAAAGCTATGCTCGTTGAAAACTTAGAAATAATTAATTTCGCAAGTAATATCGTAAAACCTCGTTTAAAACACTGAGAAGAATATATGCAAAAATCTCGACAGTTTTAATCCTTTTACGGTGTGGGACCACTAGAGTTAGTTAAAGATCATTCTGTTAAGGGGATCCATTGAAAAATGATGAGTTTTTTGAGTTTTAATGAATGCTCATTTCCTAAGCGGGAAAGAGGACTGAATTTTTTTCGAACACAAGTTTTTATACTGTATACTCTTGTAAATGGCTTGTTGAAAGTTGGCTGGATGGAACAAAAATGCGAATGAGGGTCTATTTTCCCCACTTTTATATAAAATAGCAATATAACTAAGTTAAAAATATAGTATTCTGGTTTATCTAAAAACTCACACAAGCAAAACCATTATAAATTCGCTTATTAATCGTAATTTGTTCAAAAAATCTGATCTTTAAGAGCGCTGCATCTCTTTCTTTTGTGCAAGTGAGCCATAAACATGTCTCTAACTGGGCGTGGCTTGTAAGAATCGATGAAGGGTCTTAACAGCGTTTGCAGTTGACTGTACCCTATCTCGTTATTACGTAGCTGATGTAATAGTGAAAATTAAAAACAACAAGAGTAAGTGGTTTAGAAAAACGGGGTCGGGCGGAGATGAGTTTTATAAGTGCACAGGATTAAAGCTCTTTGTTTGTTGAGATGGTGACAAGGACCATATAATCAATTAATGTCCTTAAACTACGTCCGGACTTGGGTATGTCCTTAAACTAGGCCAAAAAGAGAGGTATGGGCACTGCGAATGGCATCTCGCTTAGTGTGGTAGGGCACGTTCAGTGAATGTCATCTCGCTCAAATCTGGAGCAGAGCCCGACTGGGGAAGTACCTCCACCTTACAGAAATCCACAGCCAAATAGCACTAGACCCTACTCATAGTGTTGTGTTCCTGCTGGTGAGTAAGGTTGCCAAAGAGCTCAAAGAGGACCCAGTGTGTTGACGATGAGGGACCCTCTTGTTCCGTTAGCCGTCAACACAGTGAATCCTCCTTTTTGTAAAGGGTCAGCAACGCGCATGTGACTCCTGTGGAGTTACAGGCGTCCATAGGTTACGGTAGCTGCTTACCATCAGGCAGGCCGTATGCTTGTTTGCCACCGTCGTAGTATATAAAAAAAAAACACTGGACTTACAATAGTTACAATGTCCATACTAAATCGCGCTCCCAAAATTTAGTTTTTTTTGTTCGGTCATTTAATGCTGTAATAAGAACACAACTTCCAGTCGATAGATGGCGCTGCGGTACGTGATACCGAAAACAGATGTCTTTTTTCAAAAACAATCCCGAAAACCTGTCTTTTTCAGATCTGGGCTTGTTTGGGTTCATGCTACTCAGAATAACGAGCATAGTCGATCCTGATACTAAAAAAATGTTCTAAATATTCCAGTTACGAACGTCACGCTGGTAGGAATAAAAAAAACATACTTAAAGTTACGTAACGGTGCGGAAATTGAGACATCTTTTATTGGTAGAGTAGAGAATGCTGATCATTTGAGTAGATTAAGCCCAGAAAAGTCTAGATCTGGAAGAAACAGTTTTTTTTTTAATAAACACTCAAGTATAGCCTGAATTTTGGTGGAACGCGATTTTGCATAGATACTCGTATTGTCAGTCCAGGTATTATATAGCCCTGCGACAATGCAAAAAAAATAATATGGTTTAAAACTACTTTAAGTGGGGAATACTCCCCATTAGCGGGTTGATAATACTTTCCATCTTTTAAGTGCTTATTTTAAAAACAGATGGGTAAGAATATTGCCGATTGTTTTTTTTTATATCATGACGGCGGCAAACAAGCATACGGCCCGCCAAATGCTAAGCAGCTACCCAAGCCTATGGATGCCTGCTCTAGAGGCACATGCGCGTTGCTGACCCTTTAGAAATCTGATTATTGATTTGATTTGTATTAGATATATTTACGGCCTTCGCTGTGGGAGATATTATTTCATGTGAATTTATGTGTCACCTCCTCCTACCCTAGCCTCCCGGCCTCCTAGCCTAGTCGGTAGTGACCCTGCCTATGAAGCAGGAGATCCCAGGTTCGAATCCTGGTCAGGGCATTTATTTTGTGTTTATCACAAATATTTGTTCCTGAGTTATGGATGTTTTCTATGTATTTAAGTATATTTATCTATCTATTATAATATCATCATCTACTCGTAGTAACCACAACACAAGCCTTATTTAGCTTACTGTGGGACTAGGTCGATTTGTGTAAGATTGTCACATAATATTTATTTATGTGTAGAATATTTAAGGTAGGTACCTACCAAACGTACATAAAATTTATAGATTTTTTTGTCTTCCTTCTTTCACAGACCTACACCCGATTTTGGATCGGTCAGTGACAACAGACATTTAACAAAAGTTGTAAAAACACTTAAGCGCAATGTAAACCTTCTGCTTAAAAAGAATTTCGAAGTTTAAGCTATGCAGCACTTTAGCGTCATAAAGCGGTGTCAGTGTAGATAACATGTCTGGCGAGGCGCCAACGCGTCCTAGCACCTGTGTTGTAGCGTGTGAACCGCCCTTAACTAGCTGTCTTGGCTGTTGGTGAGTTCTTTCGAATACTCATAGGGCCGTATTCTAACTTTAAAACACGTTTATCTACACATTGCACGTCCTCTAAAATGTGTTCAAAAACGGAAGGCAAGACAACCGATTTTACTATGATCACTTTTTTATCTGTGGCAGTAACGTAATTTTAACATTACATGCTCAAATATTAATAAATTATGAGTTTCAGATTTAGAACATCGAATTTGATAACGTAATGAAAATCTAGCCCTCCTCCCTGACCGCCAGCACAATCGAGTTGGCCATGGCTATGCAATGGCGGCCATTCTAATGGTTTCCGAACGCATCATTTAGGATTTATAATATGTATGTAGACAAAGCAGTGTATGCAACTGTACGTAATTAGACCTTAAAACACTCGTGTGATCTTATTATGAAACTCGCTTCTTCTTCTAATCTAAAACTTCGAAATCTTGAAGTCGGTTGAAAATTGATGAATTTTTCACAGAAATGCATAAGAAAAATGAATTGTTCTGAGTAATGACGACAAAAAATACAAAATTTGAGATAAGTTTATAAATAATTTTTAAATATTGTAACCTATTTTTAAGACTTTTGACATGTAAAATATACTTTTTTACCAATAAATTATCTATCTATCTATCTAAACAGGATTTGTGTTGACGACGGGACCCTCATGTCCATTTAGCCGTACAACGCGCATGTCACGCCTATGGAATTGCAGGCGCCCATAGGCTACAGGAACTGCTTACCATCGGCCTTATACCAGCCCAAATTGCATATAAGGTTAGATTGCTATACTGTCCTTATTGGTAGATCCGGGCATCTGGCAGCTTTTAATGGTTGGATGTCAGAGTGACAGACTAGTAATATTTTTGAATTGGAAAATAGTTATACCAAAACAAGCAAAATTTCCCGAAGTTGTCTCAGTTATAAAGGTCAGAGCCTATATTTTAACATTAGAATATAATGGAAACAGAAACAGTAGACGACAAACTATTAATTACATTTTACGTCGTTTAGCCTTTGGCAATGATATGATCTAATTATTCATATAATTTCTCATAATATTGCTTCAAACCCAGAACTCTATGATTTGTTTTCTTGAAGTGGTTTGTATTCTTTGACCTCCACCATTTTACAGCTGCCAGATGTCCAGATCTAGAAATAAGCATAGTGCAGCAAACTAACTAGAGGGGTTTCACTGCTCTCACTATATAGGTAGTGTCATATCTCACGTGGCTAGCTCTCCGTCTAATACTTCCTTAAACTACACAATATATAAGCTATAACATGAAGCTATATAGCATGAAGTATCTATATGTACCGGAAAAGTGGGACCTTTCACTAAACTCGTCCACATATCGTCACTTTGTTTTTTCTTTTTTTTATATATGGCTTTTACTCCTCGCCGATTTTGGCGAGGTGAATTCTGCCAATGTCGAGGGGTATACTTTTGATTTTATTCATCTTTAGTAATATAAATAAAAGCAGTGTTGTTGGGTGAGGCTGATTGTAAGGTGATAGCCTCCCAACAAACACGTGGGTGGCCGAGACCCCGGATAACCGTTTGTTCAACAAAAGGGAGGTTACGCGCGTTTTGAGACAAATTTTTCATTAGCTGCACACTTGTTCGTTAGGTCACCGCACAATAAGCTATCAATATTACACACTGAACTACGTAAATGAGCACAAAACAAAAAACTATTCTAAACACGCTGTCACTATCTTGAGCTCAAACGGGTATGATACCCGATCGTCGTCATTTAAAAACATGTTCACGTACGCTACCGAGCACTTGAATGTCATAAGAGCGGTGTCAGTTTTGGCAACATGTCTGGCGGGGCGCCAACCAGCCACCTGTAAGTGACCTGTCGAGTCTGAATCGTCCTTAACGAGGACGCTTGTGGAATATTCGGTTCAAACACATTTCAGTTCTAAATGGTCGGCAACATGAATCCTTTGGAGTTGCAGGCGTCCATAGGTTACGGTAGCTGCTTAGCACCAGGCGGGCCGTATTCTTGTTTGCCACCATCTCCAAAATCTATTAGACAGTAAATGCTCTGCAACCTCTTTTTTAGGGTTCCGTAGTCAACTAGGAACCCTTATAGTTTCGCCATGTCTGCCCGTCCGTCCGTCCGTCCGCGGATAATCTCAGTGACCGTTAGCACTAGAAAGCTGAAATTTGGTACTAATATGTATATCAATCACGCCGACAAAGTGGTAAAATAAAAAGTGGAATTTTTTTTTTATTAGGGTACCTCCCCTATATGTAAAGTGGGGAGTGATTTTTTTTTTCATTTCAACCCTAACGTGTGATATATTGTTGGATAGGTATTTAAAAATGAATAGGGGTTTACTAAAATCATTTTTCGATAATGTAAATATTTTCGGAAATAATCGCTCCAGAAGTAAAAAAATATGCGTCCCCCCCCCCTCTAACTTTTGAACCATAAGTTTTAAAAATATGAAAAAAATCTCAAAAATAGAACTTCATAAAAACTTTCTAGGAAAATTATTTTGAACTTGATAGGATGAATAGTTTTTGAAAAAAAAAATTACAAAATAATTTCTGAACTAAGTTTGTAATTTAACCGTATAGCAGGTGTTTATTGTACCTGTAATTTGTACAAAATTACAATGAAATGACGTGCTTTCAAATAAAGTAAAAACGGTGAAAATCGGTTCACGCAATAAAGAATTATTCCATAAAAATCATCTTCCATACTATAAGCTCGCGCGCAATAGTTTACTTAATTTGCCGATATATGTCGCTGTACGTGGAACTCTCATATCATATCCTACATGGCGGTGTTATTAACTCTTAAGTGGGGACACTTACTGTGACGGACGGAAAACTACGGAACCCTACACTGAGCGTGACCCGACACGCTCTTGGCCGGTTTTTTATTTTATACCACGACGGTGGCAAACAAGCATACGGCCTGCCTGATGGTAAGCAGTTACCGTATGGACGCCTGCAACTCCAGAGGATTCACATGCGCGTTGCCTACTGTTTAAGAACCTATACACTCCTTTTTTACCCTTCTTGCATACTGACATATAAAACCGGCATTTAACTTTAATGTCGCCATCTTGAAGGTCTTCCAGCCGTAAAAAGCATCAGTGGTAAAAACAGCTGAAACTAACACTAGAAATAAAACTTGCACTAAAAAGTCACATTCGACGACATGATTCGACGTTTAATATCGTGATATTTATTCTTGATGTTGATTCAACGGAAGCATTTGTTGGTATAATTTTTTTTGGCTGCTTAATACATTTCGGCCGATCACATGTTGTCGTTTTCTATGGATAAGCCAATTTTTTTTTTGCGATTTCGGAGTTGGTCCCATAGTAAAAGTTGTTCAGTATGGCCTACCTAATCACCTCGCTCGATATGAACTGTGATTAATATTTCACCCTGTATAGTTTCTCAGAGGTCCAAACTTGGAGTTTGCCAGCGAGCCATGGAGCGCAGTATATTAGGTGTAGAATTAATGGATCATATCCGGAACACCATGCTGCGCTCCAAAGCACAAATAGTCGACGTAGCTCGGAAAGCGGCCAAGCTGAAATGGGACTGGGCTGGTCATGTCTGCCGCATGCCGAGCGAGCTGTGGGCCAAGATCGCCACCGAGTGGCAGCCCAGCTCAAAACGGGGATCTGGCAGACCTCGTCGGCGATGGCGAGATGAGTTAGACTCCTTTTTAAAGGAATGGCCGGATGCTGCAGAGAATCGGGAGGATTGGAAAAACCGGGGGGAGGCCTTTGCCCAGCAGTGGGACATTACAGGCTCCTAATAATAATACCTACTGTTGGAACTGTAGACTACATTTTTTTTACATCACGACCAATGAGCGTGATTTTGTATAGACATTGTCAGCCCAGAAATTATTCGTTACATGTATGAAATAACTATTATAAATTAAAATTTCGAAATACCGGCTGAGTCGATTACGAGTATAATAAAACATGTTTAAGATCACTCGCTAGGAAATCTCCTTTCAAATATTAAAAAAACGCATAGGACGGTTCCGTACCTTCAATGGAATAAGAACCAAACTAATACCAAAAGGTCGTATCTGATGCCTATGGAAGAAGTTTTTTGAAGATTTGGTTTTCATAAAAGTATTAAAAATAATTACACCTGTATTTCAGGACCTGTCTACAGTGGCACCAACTGGTGAGTAAAAAAACGGTTACCCTCATTGAGTGATATTAATTGTTTGTTTCTTTCTGGTAATTCGAGCCGTTTTAAAAATTGAATTTACAGCTTCGTGATGTGTACTGATTTAGTGTTATCTATATTTTAAGGAACTCCCACTATATGATTAGAACTGATTTGATTAAAATAGCTTGGACTTACTTAAATAATGTCCACTTAAAAGTAGTTTCAGTTTTACTTTACGAATCTTAACTTATATTTTATAACTGGTTAGAGCAAGGCGAATCATGTTGCGGAGCGAAACTGATCAAGGTATTAATATTTTTGAAGAATTCATTAGATTGCGGGTAGCTGACTGACTATCAATATTGTCAATCCCGTCCCGCGTTTGGTTTGATCAGCTATAAATATGGATTTTTAATCATTTATGTATCATGTATTCTACTAAATATGACATCTAGCAAAATTTTGTGCGCCATGTTTGGCGGTTGGCAGCTATGACATAATCAAAGAGTAGGACTTGTAGTGATTTTCACTATAACTTTTGGGACAAAGAATTTCTTAGGGATGTGATCTCCTGTTGTCCAATGTTTTTAATACATATATAATTCCCATGGAAGTTTTAAAGTTAAAGTTTTATAACAAGATAATGGGACATGTACATGAAAAGAAAACCTAAAATCTACCTATAAAACTAAATAAATCTAAAAATCTACAAACTAGGTAAGGTCACCGAGGTCCAAGTTTTAACCTTCTCTAAATCATATTTTAGCTTACAGGCCAAATATCCTTAAAATATCGAAAAAATATTTAAGCATGTGTTTACAATAATGTCATTAATATATGTGTATGTAAATAAAAATAGGTAAATCGCTATAATCCACAATTTCAGGCCTATATGAAACAAATTTTATTAACACCTAAAAGCAAATTACTTCTTATGTATTTCTACACTATTCAGGTCAATAATAACTTTGTATTTAATAGCAATATTCGAAATTTATCACGCCACTACCTTATTGTTACAACAAATTATTATCGTAAGTTTGCAAACAAAGTTCAGTCGTAAACTGCATAGTTTTAGGGACCGATTCGACCTTTTACTTTACAATGGCAATTATTATATGACTAATTTTGTAATTCATTAAGTCAAAGTATATTCATTAATTGGAAAGGTAAGTTTAATTTTATATATCTGCTGAAATCATACAGTAAAATTCAGGTGAAAAGTAACAGTAAACTTAAGCCTAAAAATAACATTAACTAGTACCTACCTCATAGATTATATTTATATTTATAAGTATATAAAAATGCGGGAAGCGTGATGGGCACCTCTGAGCCGGGAATGATGCGGGGTTATTTGTTTAATTATGTGTATAAATTTAATTTAACTTAGGTTTTTGTTATTAATTATTGTGGTCTTGTTTTCTTGTTATGCGGTAGTTTGTAAGTTTAGGGTCAGATATGTTTGAGTAAGGTAGTTTTGAGTTAACTTTTTTTGTATTCGATTTAATGACATGAAAATAATAAATGGAGTATGTAATCGAAATTTACAAAGCAAACAAACAGCACTAAAAACTAAACTAACAACCTAAATTATTCATTATTTAGTCATATATTCAATTGCGCATATAATTACCAAGAAAGAGAAATTATCACCGGTTCTACGAGGGTTGCTACTTATATATCCGGAAACAAAAAAACAAACAAACGTACACGGCTGAAAATGGTTTTATTGTTTTTCAAAGTATTCCCCTTGATGATCTATGCACTTTTGCATTCGCGTGAACCAATTTTTAAAGCACTTCTGCCACTCCGCCTGAGGTACCTCCATAACGTGTTGTTTGAATGCGTCGACAGCATCTTCAGCGGTCGAAAATCGTTGACCGCGTAATTTATTCTTTATATTTGGAAATAAATAAAAATCGTTCGGTGCCAAGTCAGGGCTGTACGGCGGATGACCCGTTAATTCCACATTTTGACCCTCCAAAAATAGAGTTGTTTCGCGTGACGTATGACAGCTGGCATTGTCATGATGAATTCAAATTCAAATTCAAATAATTTATTTCAGATCATATGTCCATAGTGTTAGTATACAATCCCTTAAAAACTATGTTAGTAAAACCTATACTATATTATATTATATACTAAACCTCTGGAAGACATGTGAACAGAGTCCCAATGTTTCCAGAAGGCGCAAGCAGGCGACTCTAACACTAGGCGCAGAAGGCTGTTGGAACTGTCACGCACGCGACGAATCAGGGAGGCCGTTCTCTTTCTTAATATCGCACTGAGACCGTCAGTGCGCGCCTCCGCGAACATACCTGACGCGCTGCAAAAACGAGGCAGTCCCAACAGCATTCTGAACCCATTGTTGAACTGGACGCGCAGGGCATTGAAAGCCTTTTTTGTATAATTTGTCCACAGGCTGCACGTGTAAAAGGTCTGGCAAAAGGCTTTAAACAGCGTTATTTTGACATTCCTACCACACCGTGCAAACCTGCGAGACAACATGTTACAGCGCACCGCCAATGCCCTGCGCTCCCTCTCCATATCAGCGTCGTCCTGGAGAGTATCGGTCACCCAGTGTCCGAGATACTTAAAACGTGACACCCTTTTAAGAGGAGCGCCACACAAGCTGATCGGTGGTAATGAGTCGAAAGCCTTGTTACCTGCTTTAAAGACTAACAGCTCACTCTTACTTGTGTTGTACCTCAGACCGTGGGCGACCGCATACTCTTCACACACCTTTAAAAGTTTAACTAGCGCACTGATTGATGGACACAGCAGCACCATATCGTCCGCGTAACTAATATTATTCATCGTGGTGCCATCAATCGAACATCCGATATTCGTGCTGCTGAGTCCAGCAATAAGCTCGTCCATGTACAGATTGAACAAGCGCGGTGAAGTGAGTCCACCCTGCCGCACCCCGCAGTCCAACCTGTACACGTCCGAGAGCGCTCCCGCCCATCTCACCTGATTGGTTTGATGCCCATACCAGTAACGGAACAGGTTAATCACCTCCCTCGGAGTGCTCGTGCCTTTTTCCATCTTATCCCATAGTATGTCATATGATACCGTATCGAACGCCTTCGATAGGTCCAAAAAGCAGGCAACAACGGGTGTTTTCCCTTCAATGTAGTACTTAACGGTATGCTTGAGACAAAGAATGGCACTCTCTGTTGACAGACCCGGTTTGAACCCAAACTGCGCGTCTTGAGTTTGGATGTGTTTCGCCAGTAAGTTATCAAGCAGTCCGTCAAGCACTTTGGCCACCGTAGTTGCCAAGGATATCGGCCTATAATTGGAACTATCGGAGGCGTTGCCGGTTTTGTTTTTTGATATTGGGACAACAATGGTTCTCATGAGATCTTCTGGAAGATGACAATGGCTGATACACAAATTAAAAAACAATTTAAGCACCCGAGGTAAGTGTGCACCCGCATGTACCAGGTGCTCTATACTGAGACCGTCATGCCCCGGGGACTTCCCTCTGGTCATGGACTTAATGGTGTGTTCGACTTCCCTATAAGAAAATCTTACTAGTCCATCGGTGCAACGACCATCAGTAGAGAGCACCTGACCCACCCGTTCAGGGACCTGTTTTACAGTCTTGAAGGAAGCTCTGAACAAATTTGCAATATCGCTCGGTTCACACAAGCCGTCAATCGCAGCGGGGACACCTGGTTTGGGATTCAATTTATTTGTTTTCTTCCAAAACTTGCTAAAGTCCTTGGCTTGGTGGTGAGTAGCTAATATGTCCATTCTAATTTGAGTCTGATTGTCCTGACACCACTTCAGCCTATCCTTGAACATTTTGCGGGAAGAACACATGTCTTCATAAAAAGGCCCTGCCCTTGGCTTCCCAAAAAGATGCCACCGCTGGAAATACATCCTCGCACTTGCATGAGCTTCCTTCACGTACTTGTTCCAACCGACAACCTGCTTGCGCTTACATTTTTTAGTACTACGACTCAATTTTGAGGCTATCTGCAAACTATTAATAATGTCAGAATATAACTTATCTTATACAATTCTATGGGAAATGTCATTACAGAAATTATCACAACAATTTATACATTCACTGGGAAAGTCAATTTCATTCAATTTTTCATTACATACTTTATTATACATATTTATTTGGTCACGGTCTCTCTCGCCCCACACAAAATTACCATAATTCTCCTTCGACTCCATTATACTCGACGTATATACATTATTTATAGAAATTTTAGTTTTAATAAATACAGGAAAATGATCGGACCAGTAGATATCATAATTTACGCTCACACTTGTAACAGTTAGCCACGCTGCTTCAGTGACAAGGCAGTGATCCAGCCACCTTCTACAACCATGCGCTTCACTCACATAGGTATAAGTACCTGAACCACTGCCCAGCCACTCTATATCAGCGCACCGCCACTCCTGTTCTGTACAAAAATCACTAAGCTCCGAGTAAAACAGTGCACCCGGATGAGCATTAAGGTCTCCGAGAACAAAAACACAGTCCGCATTCAATGACTCAATAATTGCACTGACTTCACTAATACACTCTGTAAACTCTGGCAAGTTAGATGAATCATCAGTAGGCATATAAACCGAGAATATCAGTAACGAACGCTCGCCGATATTACCACTGATAGCCGCCACACGCACACTACTGCACTGAAGCACCTTCACAGACGTAAACAAACCCTTCCTGTACATCAACGAAACGCCGCCATAAGGTCTTCCTCTTAAAATACCAGTTGAAGTATCCACGGCCGATTTACTCGTATAGTCAAAGTTATTATCAATGCTGCCGATATAATTCACGTCGTGAGGCAGGAGCCAGGTCTCCTGTAGGATGAAGAATGATTCTTCGTCGCTGGTTAGTTTTACGAATTTGTTCAAATACTTCCGGTAAGCAAATGGTCGTGTACCACTCTGAATTAACCGTTCTACGGTTTTCTAGTGGCACTGTAGCTACATGGCCATTAATACCGAAGAAGCAGGCCACCATTTGTTTCAATGTACTTTTTGCACGAGTAACTTTCGTAGGGTTCGGCTCATTTTGAAACACCCATACCGTTGATTGTTGCTTCGTTTCGGGATCGTATGCATAGATCCAGGATTCGTCACCTGTATAGATGTTATAAACGGCTTTTGAGTCACCACGGTTATATTTTTTTAACATTTTATTGCACCATTCGACGCGAGCATCTTTTTGCTCTTTTGTTAAGTTGTGGGGTATCCAACGCGAACAATTTTTTTTTACAGCCAAATAATTATGCAATATGCTATTAATGCTGGTCATAGAAATACCCAGAGTCGCCTCTATCTCGCGGTACGTAACATGTCGGTCGTCCATTATAAGTTTTCGCACAGCCTCGATATTTTGTTGTACAACGACCGATTGCGGGCGACCTGCCTTAACTTCGTCCGTAAGCATACTACGTCCACGATTGAACTCACTAAACCAGTGATACACAGTAGTTTTAGATGGGGCTTCATCACCAAAAGTTGAAGTTAGTTGATCTATGCACTGTTGTTGCGTTAAACCACGCCGAAAATCATAATAAATCATAGCACGAATATTTTCACGAGTGAGTTCCATTCTTGCTGCGAGATGACATTTAAAACCCGTCAAAAACAAAACACGAGCGTTAATAAGAAAGAAAAAATATACCGGCCAGTACTTAAAAAAGTTCAAATTTTACCATGGAGGTCAAATATGCTATTTAAGAAGATTGTAATCCCGGTTTCCGGATATATAAGTAGCAACCCTCGTACTTTGCATCTTTGACCTGAGAAGATGACGACGCAAAAAACTTGGCGAACCATAAAAAAATACAGGTGCGTCCATAGAACTTCTTTTCCACCGGCATGCCCGTTTTTGAGAGATTTCGGCACGAACCCCTTTTGTCACGAAGAAAAGAACTCAAAAATGGCTGAACCGATAATGTTTAAAACAATTTTCGTAGAAAGTTTATGATAAGGCGCATCTCTTAAATTTTTTTCATATTTTTTGAACTTCCGGTTCAAAAGTTACGGGGGGGGGGGCTACACAACTTTTCTGACTTTCGAAGCGATTATTTCAGAAAATATTCACCTAATCACTCAAAGAAACCTCAATGTTATTTTGAAAGACCTATCGATTGATGTGTCACATGTTGATATTTGGTAATTTATTTTTATTTTTATTTAGTTACCTGTATGGAGCGCCCCCCTAAAATTATATTTTTTTCAAATTTAACTACATAACTAAGTAGCTGCATACAAAATACATCTTATGTGTAATTTTTATTCAGATACGTCTTATAGTTTCCGAGTAAAATGCCTGTGACATACGGACGGACAGACAGACAGACATGACGAATCCATAAGGGTTCCGTTTTTTGCCATTTG
This sequence comes from Pammene aurita, assembly GCA_947086415.1. Classification (NCBI taxonomy): domain Eukaryota; kingdom Metazoa; phylum Arthropoda; class Insecta; order Lepidoptera; family Tortricidae; genus Pammene; species Pammene aurita. The sequence goes on from OX352295.1 coordinate 14,681,760, forward strand.
GCTACGGAACCCTAAAAAACGCAGTATAATCGGTTCAACCGTAGAGCTACGGAGCCAGACACTGATACACAGACAGACACGCATAGCGGTTAAACTTATATTATAAGACCCCTGGGCCGTATTCTAAGTTTAAAACAAGTTTAGACACGATCTAACTTCAAAACAACTCCAATGCATTGACTACGCAACACAACTAGCGCCTAAACGTCTGAATCAGAAATATCAGTATTTTCTTGAAAATTATTCCGATGCAACATAATCTTCAATATTGGTTGAATGTTTGTTTTGTATTGAAGTTATGTTTGAAATAGATTGTGTTTGTAATGAACGAGTATTGTTTATGTATTTTAAAATTAGAATAGTGCCCCTATTTACGTTTTGGGGGTTAAAGGAATTTGTTAGATGTGTAAGATACCTATTAGTATCCAAACGCCTACGTGGCTACGAAGGTCGTAGCGCGTAGGCTTCTCGTAGGAGTCGTAGGCTTTCATTCGTAGCACGCGACTTCAGCTTTAGGACGCTAGGGATTTAAAAATCATTAAGGCTTGATATTTTTATACTCATAATATATCCCAGCTCTTCCGTTGAAAATGTATTTTTTGGTAACAAAAATAAGATTTCACGAAATAGCGATTAAGTCAAGGACGCTTAGTTTTAAATTTAGCTTATTTTTAACACCTTCCCCAAATAGCTACTTTTCAACATTAGATATGCTTTGAATTCTAGAGCTAATAGGATGAGGATGATGATGGCGCCTTAGGTACTTTTAATGAAAATCAAAACAACAACAAAATTTAGGTATGTGTCAATACTTGAAATAAGGATTTTCTATTTCTGTTACAGAACATAGTCAAATTATACTACAAAAGAATGTATGAAGGATGCAAATTCAGTTGAATATATTCACCGATTCCATTGTAACACAATATTCAAAAATGTTGCAAACAAAAATGACTGTGTGATTACAAGCCGGAAAATTACAGAGGGAAAATATCAAGTTACAGACACGTGCCAACATATGTGAGGAAATAACATAACGGGTGGACCCTTTGATTAACATTTGTTTGTCAAAAATCGGCTTGTGAAAAATAGAATCCGGAACATAGAATTAAATCTAGTGCCGTATTCTAATTTCAAAATATAAACAATACATTAAAAACACAATCTATCTCGAACGTAACTCCAACACCCAATATTGAAGTTGCATCGGAATAATTTTGAAGCAAATTCTGATATTTCTGATTCTGACATTTAGGCGCTAGCTGTATTGCGTAGTTAATGCATTGGAGTTGTATTGAAGTAGGATCGTGTCTAAACGTGTTTTAAAATTAGAATACGCCACCTAGAATTCGACAAAATGTACTGATGTTTGCAATTTTATCGTGACTTTATTGCCACGGCTTAATCCTGCATTGGGTCCGCTCAGCAATCTAGTAATCTAAATATATAAAAGAAGAAACTGACTGACTGACTGACTGATTGATTGACTGACTGACATATCAACGCACAGCCCAAACCGCTGGTTCTAGAGATTCCAAATTTGGCACGTAGGTTCCTTATAAGGTCTAGGGATGCACTAATAAAGGATTTTTCAAAATTCACCCCCTAAGGGGGTAAAATGGGGGTCCAAAGTTTATACGGCGAATCAAGATTTGTTAGACTATTTTAATCGAAACTCCACAGGAGTATTCCTAACGATAAATGAGTAAACAAGTGTTTCAGGTTTTTTGAAAATTCAACCCCCAAAAGGGGCAAATGTGATCACAAATTCTGAAAATCAACATGTATCGTATCGTTTTTTGAGTACTTATAGTACGCGGGCGAAGCCGCGGGAAAAGGCTAGTTCCATATATTAGCGTAGGCACTAGTTTTTACGAAAGCGACTGCCTTCTGACTTTCCAGCTCAGAGGGGAAACTAGTCCTTATTGCGATTAGATTCGGTTTCCGTACATTTTTTTCCTTCATCGAACGACTGATTCGGTTCACAAGATTCGATAAACGCAGTGGTAGGAGCCGGGGTTTGAACTCGAGACTTCGAATTGAAATTAGTACCAACGACACCCACCAGGCTACCAGCACTACCGTTTTTAGGATTTCGTAGTCAACTAGGAACCCTTATAGTTTCGCCATGTCTGTCCGTCCGTCCGTCCGCGGATAATCTCAGTGGCCGTTAGAACTAGAAAGCTGAAATTTGGTACTAATATGTATATCAATCACGCCGACAAAGTGGTAAAATAAAAAGTGGAAAAATTGTTATATTAGGGTACCCCCCTATACGTAAAGTGGGGAGTGTTTTTTTTTCATTTCAACCCTAACGTGTGATATATTGTTCAATAGGTATTTAAAAGTGAATAGGGGTTTAGTAAAATCATTTTTCGATAATGTAAATATTTTCGGAAATAATCGCTCCAGAAGAAAAAAAAATGTGTCCCCCATCTAACTTTTAAACTATAAGTTTTAAAAATATGATAAAAATCTCAAAAGTATAACTTTATAAAAACTTTCTAGGAAAATTATTTTGAACTTGATAGGTTGAATAGATTTGAAAAAAAATTACCAAATAATTTCTGAACTAAGTTTGTAATTTAACCGTATAAGCAGGTGTTTATTGTACCTGCAATTTCTACAACATCACAATGAAATGACGTGCTTTTTTTAACTCTTAAGTGGGGACACTTACTGTGACGGACGGAAAACTACGGAACCCTACACTGAGCGTGGCCCGACACGCTCTTGGCCGGTTTTTATTTATATACAATTACTAATCTTTCCTATACTATACTAGTAGTGCGCCTCGAACTAAGAAATCGCGATTTATTTGCAAACGAGTTGACTAAAATTTTTTTTATTTCTTATTTATTAGCATGTAGTGTCCTACTGCTGCGCAAAGGCCTCCCTCTCTTTCTTCCACGTGTCTCTGTCAATGGCAATATCAGGCCAATCACTACAAAAGACGTCAAGATCGTCCCGCCATCTCCGCCTAGGTTTTCCACGCCACCGTTTGCCGTTTGGTGCCCACTCAGTAGCTCTTTTGGCCCACAATACGTCTGGCATACGGTGAACGCTGCTCATATAAGAACTCTCAAATTATATTAATCTCTGCTACAATTCCAACAGATTTCATAAAGAAAAACGTTATTAAAGTAATCGCGGAACAACTATTCAAAATTAAAAAGCCATTGAAATACAGAGACATCCCGGTAGCCTGCTGACAGTTCCGTTGAGTCCGAACTTCGCTTTGCTGCACTCGTTCGTTCGATTACGGTAAAGGTATTTTCGTCTGTTCTTCCCTACAATACACAGGTAACGAGAAAGGCAACACAACCACCCATTTCCATGAAAATTGGCTTCACCTTCGACAGCCTACAGCACGTAATATATCAACGCCTCTAACGTATAGGGTGGGACGAGCCAGCTAAATCGACACCAAAGATCGACACCGACTTTTCTTCAATAGACTACGAATACTTTTGGCACATTTCGGCGTTATTCCAGTCACTGTATCTCAGATTTTCTGTTTTAACCTCCGAGCAACAATATAAAGGACCTACAGATTCAAACAAGATTTACTGAAAATATGGCTCGTGAAAATTTGTAACCGGCCAGTCTTATACCGTAATACAAGTTAAGACTGTCAACGTGACTACCGCACGAGTCGTTCTGGTAATGGCGGTACTGTTGTGGGGCCATTTTTTTGTGCTGATTGTGTATCCCTATCATTATTTGATCGGTGGTTTTAATTATTAAAAAATAAGCGGTTTGTTGCTACTGACGTGTCTCATTATTAGATAGCCCCACAGAAAAAACCAAAAAAGGAAAAAATAAAAATAAGTTCCGTGATTTCTACAGGTACATCGAAGTTGCCAAACCTGTACTTATTTCCTTTCATCTGACATCACATTAGAATTGTAACAAAAATGTTACGAAATCACAAAAAAGAGACAAATACTCGCACATACTCTTTTGATTATTTTTAGTAGTAGTGTAATACTTTATTGTACAACAAAAAAAAATACAACAGTAAGAATACACAATACTTGTACAATGTACAGTCACCGGCAATAGTAACTTTCTACACGAAGGCCGCAAAAATATGTGACACGCTCTTATTTGTAGGGTCATAGAGCGTGTCAAATATTTTTGCGGCCTTCGTGTAGAAAGATACTATTGCCGGTCACTGTACAACTTATCCCTAATTTTTTTTCTTGATTTTTTTAGGAGAGACGGCTTTAGATCCTTTATACATACTTTATACACGGTGGGGCCTGTAACTAAAGCAAAAAATTAAAATGTACATTCTTCTCCTCAAACTACGCAACGTTTGTTTGACGACTTTGAAAAAAGACTTGCGGTTTGAATTTTATTACATTTTAAAGTTAATTCGAACACGCAATGTACTATGAAATTGATTATGTCTGTAGAGTGACTAGACTGACAGGCGATGTCAATTAGACGGAGTTTTAAGTACATTGAAAATACTATTTACTTTGTTTGAAAAAATAACAATCTAAAAACTTTATGATTTTAAAAAGTTGCTACACAAAAGTTGTCTAGTTTGAGGACTAGAATCTACGTTTTAATTTTTTGCTTTAGTTACAGGCCCCACCCTATATACATCCGTAGCCTGACTCTACGACGAATATAAATACATGTTCCCGTAAAATTGTGTAACAAAAAGATACATTGTATTTTATACAATTTAATATAAGTTTATGTAACCTTTTGTGTGCTTAAGGCTTGTCTATTTAATATAAGTCTCTGTCTCGCGACCTTCACCTCTTTATGGAGTAGATAAGCCACGCGTGAGGACCGCGAGAAATGGCGACGTTTACACGCTTTCTGTTAAAAGTTGATAGGGTTGTGGAGATATTCTGGGAATTACGGTACGGCCCTATTTTCTTGAGCAACGTTAAGTATTTCTAAACTTTACATTATCAGAGCTAGGTGTCCTGCATAAATTCGCCATGTAATCGTGCTCCGTGGTTAAAAGCTATACTAGATGCTGCTTAAAGGCGTCGTATGTTTAATGGTACTTACATTTTAAAACGTTAAGTTTTAAAAGCCAAAGGTTCCATAATGAGGCCGTACAACGTCAAATACGGCTGTCAAACTCTAACCAATTCTAAGCAGCGTATTTTTTAAGAGTAGAATGTTGGTAATGTATACAGATACAAATCTTTATTAATAACGCCAAAGTTACAGGTCACATCTATCTATATATATATAACTCAAAGGTGACTGACTGACTGACTGACTGACTGACTGACATAGTGATCTATCAACGCACAGTCCAAACCGCTGGTTCTAGAGATTCCAAATTTGGCACGTAGGTTCCTTATAAGGTCTAGGGGTGCGCTCAGAAAGGATTTTTCAAAATTCATCCCCTAAGGGGGTGAAATGGGGTCCAAAATTTGTATGGGGAAACAAGATTAGTTAGTCTATTTTATTCGAAACTTCACAGAAGTATTCCTAACAATAAATGAGTAAATACGTGTTGCAGGTCTTTTGAGAATTCAACCCCTAAAAGGGGGAAATGTGGTCAAAAAGTCTGAAAATCAACATGGGTATTGTTTCTATGGTTTATCGGGTCGTTGATTTCGAAAACAACAACGATTTTAAAATCCGACGTGGCGGATGTGAAATACCATCTCCCCTGTTAGGGTACAATGGGGTTGAAATGTCTAAATATCCACATGGGTGTCGTTTATGTGATTTTTTGGGACGTTAATTAAGAAAATGGCATCGATTTTGAAATGTAATATTGTGGACATGAAAATTCTTGAAAGTATTTGTGCCCAATTGCAATCTTCTTCTAAATATATAAAAGAAGAAACTGACTGACATATCAACGCACAGCCCAAACCGCTGGTTCTAGAGATTCCAAATGTGGTACGTAAGCTCCTTATAAGGCATAAGGATGCACTTAGAAATAATTTTTAAAAATTTACCTCCTAAGGGGGGAAATGGGGTTCAAAGTTTGTATGGGAAACGAGATTAGTTCAACTATTTTATTCGAAACTTTGCAGGAGTATTACTAACGATAAATGAGAAAACAAGTGTTTCAGCTTTTTTGAGAATTCAACCCATAAGGGGGAAATGTGGTGACAAAATTTAAATATCAACAGGGGTATTGTTTCTATGGTTTATCGAGTCGCTGATTACGAAATCAACACTTAAGGGGGTGAAATGGGGGATGGAGGTTGTATGGGGAATTTTGGAACATTGAACCAATTTAGATGAAACTTGGTATAGAGATAGTTTGTGTACCGGGAAACGACATGGGACAGTTTTTATCTCGAAAATCGATCTTTAAGGGGGTGAAATGGGGGTTGGAGGTTTGTATGGAATTTTTTTTACCGCGAACCGATTTAGATAATTTTATTGTGGATATAGTTTGAGTCCCAGGAAACAATATAGAATATTTTTTAAGCAGAAATTCAATCTTAGAGGGGTAGAAAACATGTTGGTAGTTTGTACGGCGAATTATTAACCGCTGAACAGACGATTGAAAGGAAACTTGGTACATATTATATAGATTGAGTCGCGGTAAACAATTTTTTTTTTTTTTTTTTTTTTTTTTTTTTTTTTTTTTTTTTTTATTAGCCTAAAATAGTGTCCCACTGCTGGGCAAAGGCCTCTCCCGCTGATAACCATAACTCTCGGTCCCGTGCTGTTTCCGGCCAGGTGCTGAGGAAAGCGTCCAAATCATTCCGCCATCTCTGTTTAGGCCGGCCCCGTCCGCGCCTCTTTTGCGGCATCCTCTTGGTGGCTACACATGCCCACCTATCCGGATGCATGCGGCAGACGTGACCCGCCCAATCCCACTTGAGTCTGGCAGTCTTCTTGCCAACGTCAGCTATGCGTGTTTGGGAGCGCAGCGTAGTGTTCCGGATACGATCCACCCTGCTGACACCTAGAATGCTGCGCTCCATTGCTCGTTGGCAGACCTTCAATTTGGACTTCTGACTCTCGGTGAGCGACCAGGTTTGAGCACCGTAGGTTAGGACAGGCAAAATACACATGTCAACGAGTTTGCGCTTCAGTGACATAGGAAGGTCGCCCTTCATTAGCTCCTTCATGGACCAGTAGCTTTTCCAGGCATTCTGAAGGGTGTAAGGGGTTCCATACATCATCTCACGGAACCCAAGCCAACCTCCCCTGCCCGCGGTGCACCCTGCGAAATAGCTAACGAGGCATAACTGGCGACCCACCAACCCGCACTGGACCAGCGTGGTGGGATTATAGTCCAACCCTCCCCATGAATTAAAACTCCCCGAATAGGCCCCGAGTGCTCGGCGGTGCTGGGGAGAGCATCCCCAGAGCCAGGGGTGCTAAGAATCCCCGAGCGAGGACACCCATCATAAATCAAACGACCTTGGCACGTAAAACGGATACCGAAACACTTAATATTCTAACATACAACGTCCGGACCCTGTTAAAAGATGAGCGACTGATAGAGCTGGAGAACGCTCTTGAAAGTATTAAATGGGATATAGTGGGCTTGTCAGAGGTGAGACGACCGGGCGAAGAGATAGAAGAAAGAAATAGTTGTTTATTTTACCACTTTGGGAATACCAGTAGACAGGGCGGTGTGGGGTTCCTCGTGGCTAAAAAGTGGAAAAATAATATAGTAGAATTTTGTAGTTACTCTGATAGGATCGCCATTCTAAAACTACAGTTAACACCAAAGCAAGTCCTAACGGTGATACAGGTATACGCACCTACATCTGCATACTGCGACGACGAGGTAGAAGAATTTTACGACCTTCTCAACAAGGCCTGCGACGATCATCGAGGATCATGGAACATTATTCTCGGCGACTTCAACGCCAAGATAGGTCCCAGGCAAGAACTGGACAACGAACAAATCCTAGGGCCATACGGGTTGGGAGACCGAAACACACGTGGTTCCCGTCTGATCCAGTTCGCGTTTGGTCAAAGTTTGAAGGTTTGTAATAGCTACTTTCTCAAGAAACCACATCGCCGATGGACCTGGGTATCACCTGATGGGCAAACCAAAAATGAAATAGATTTTGTACTAGCATCTAACAACGACATAATCAAGAATGTAGGCACTCTAATTAAAATTAAATTCAGTTCAGACCACCGACCACTCCGGACCACAATAAAATTCAATTTCAAACTACTTCGTAAGACCGCATTTTTAAAACGCTTCAAAAAATTGGACAAAGACACATTAACAGCTAACCAAGACAGATTCAACTTAGAACTTCAAAACAAATTCAGCTCGTTAAATATAGACGAATGCGATACAGAGACCCAGTACAGCAATATAATAGACGCAATTAAGACAGCAAGTAATAAAGTCACAGCCATCGATAAGAAACGTACAGTATTGTCTACAAACACTATAAATTTAATAGAAAAACGAACCACATTGGAAATAGGCTCAGCTGAATACCGTGCAATAGATAGAAAAACTAAACGCAGCATCCGAACTGATATTCGAAACCACAACACCAATTTAGTCAAAACAACACTACTTAAAAACAAATCCCTCAGGGTAGCTAGAAACGGAATTTCAAGGGGTAAAACATGGATCACAAGTCTAAAAGATGAAAACGGCCATAAACATTGCAATAGAAATAAAATTATGGACATATGCACGCAATTTTATACTTCCCTTTATGCAGACCCGCACAATACACTCGTACTTAGTCCCGGCGAATACTTCTGCCCTGATACTATTCCTACTGTAACAATCGACGAAGTGGCGAAGGTGCTGTCCACAATGAAGCTCGATAGGAGCCCAGGGATCGATGGGATAAGCACTGAAGCGCTCGTTTTTGGAAAAAAAAATCTTTTACATCCCCTATGCAAACTATTCAACAGTATTTTAAGAACAGGCCACATTCCTCCAAAACTGCTTCATTCTAGTATCATACTGCTACATAAAAAAGGGGATAAAAGCGACATAGGCAATTATCGCCCTATAAGCCTGGTGTCTCACGTCTATAAGACTTTCATAAAGGTAATCGAGGGTCGCATTGCTGGGCAACTCGACCGACAACAGCCTCCCAGTCAAGCGAGCTTCCGCCCTGGATTTTCCACAGTAGATCATCTACACACAGTTAACCAGATTGTTGAAAAATGCACCGAATTTAAAATCCCTTTATATTTAGCATTCGTCGATTACACCAAAGCTTTTGACAGTATTACCCATCCTACTATTATTACCGCCCTGCAAAACCAAAACATCGATCCAACTTACATAAATCTAATCAAAACCATTTATAGTAATAGTACAGCAGACATCAAACTCCAATCTTCCGGTCCATCATTTCGGATACAGCGTGGCGTCAAGCAAGGGGACCCGCTATCTCCAAAACTTTTCACGAGCACACTCGAAGAAGTCTTCAGGAGTCTGGTGGTTTCTTGGGAGGAAAAGGGAATAGTCGTCGGTGACAGAAGGTTGTCAAACCTTCGCTTTGCCGACGATATAGTTCTCTTCGCCTCCTCAGCCGATGAACTTCAGCTTATGCTCCAAGATCTGAGCAACGCAAGCCTTCAAGTTGGACTTCAAATGAATCGCGCGAAGACTCAGGTCATGACCAATAGCACGAAACGTAGGGTTGAGGTAGACGGGCAGATCATACAGTATGTCAACGAGTACATCTACTTGGGCCAGTTAGTCTCTTTCAGCAACAGGCAAGACAAAGAAATTGAGCGCCGTGTTCAGAATGCCTGGTAAACAATATAGGATAGTTTTTATCTCGAAAATCAACCCTTTAGGGGGTGAAACGGGGGTTGAAAGTTTGTATGGGAAATTAATAACCGTTGAACCTATTTAGATGATTTGGTATGGAGATATTTTGCGTTCTGGGGAAGGATATATAATAGTTGTTATCCCAGAAGTCATTCCTTAAGCGGGTAAAAAGGAGGGTGAATTACTAATTCCACGCAAATGAAGTCGCGGGGAAAAGCTTCTATTCAAGAGTAGAAATCTGTATTAATCATAATCTCTCAGTAGTAAGTCGTTGATGGCGTAACAGTTAAACAATTATTGCAATAATTTCTGTAAAATAAAAAATGAGGGAATCGCCGTCTTCAAAACGTGGTATACCGAAACCTCCAGAATGTAACGAATACTTTTCCGAAAACCGCTTCTAAATCAGTTCAGCGAAACGCAAGATGATCGCGGACAAACATACATTCCTACATACAAACATACGAGTCTAACTGAGAACCTCCTTTTTTAGTACTTGTAGTACGCGGGCGAAGCCGCGGGAAAAAGCTAGTTGATACTATAATATCAGGTACAAACGTAGGATAATCATTGTGTATTATTAGTGGAGTACGGGAACGCCTTTTTTACCTATAAAAATGACATAAATCACAAGTCCGATTTTATTTTGTGACCTGTTAGAATACGTTAAGTACTAATAATAAAAAATATATTCTAACAATTGTTAGCATTGCGCTAGGTATAATATGTAAGTTTTATTTTTCTCCACCAGGCTATCGCTTTTTACTATTGCAACATAACTTCACATTTTATAACGGTTTGTCAAGAGCATATGTCGTCTTAGCCATTTGTAATTCGTTTAGAATTCAAGGTCACTTATATTTTAACAAACTGTTATAAAATGACAGATGATGTTGAAATAGTTGAATGCAATAGTATGGTAAAGGAAAATATATCTTGTATAATATTTTCTTGTTGTTATTAACAAATATCTATATAATACCTAGAGCGACGTCAAAAACTGTTAGAAAATATTTTTTACTATAAATAATCATATCATATTCTCTAACTAAAAAAGAAAATCGCACTTGTGAGTTATCCAAGCTAAAAACTGTTTGCGTACTGTACTATATATACATACTAAACAATCGCATTATAATATTTCTATATATGGTGAACGGTATATACAAGCTGTAACAAAATTACTGGTGATTCGTTTAAGGGCATAATTGGTATCGTATTCTAATCATGAAAAAAAATTTTTTTTCGTGAAAAAAAAAAATTTCGTATCAAATTTTTTTTTCTCCTATTTTTTTCAGTCGCAATACGATAGTTATGCCCTTAAACGGATCACCAGAATTTTTGTTACACCCTGTAGATAGGTATATAACTTATGTCAACGGTAGTTTGCAAAACTATATATTATATTAACAACGATTTGCTTCAACGGCCTCCTAGCCTAGTCGGTAGTGACCCTGCCTATGAAGCAGGAGGTCCCGGGTTCAAATCCTGGTCAGGGCATTTATTTGTGTGTTTATCACGGATATTTGTTCCTGAGTTATGGATATTTTCTATGTATTTAAGTATTTATATGTATATATCTATTACATATATCGTCGTCTAGTACCCACAACACAAGCCTTATTGAGCTTACTGTGGGACTAGGTTGATTTGTGTAAGATTGTCCCATAATATTTATTTATTATCTTTTTTGGTGCGGACTGCCAAGGAATGGAATGGGCTCCCGCTATCAGTATTCCCTGATAAATACGATCTCGGTATTTTTAAGGCAAGAGTCAATAGGCTATTACTGAACCGGTGAGCTCCATCTTAGGCCCTGTCTTCACTTTCCTTCAGGTGAGACTAGGGCCAATCGCTGGTCAGTCCCATAATTAAAAAAACAAAAAAAAAAACAATGTAAATGTACTTAATGTAGTCATGGTTATTTGAAATAATAATTTGCAAACCGCTGGCTTGAATAACAATACCACAATAGATACACATAGACACGCAATACGAGAATACGTTAAAAATGAAAATTTCAATAATGCATATAAGATTAGACGTATGTCCCAGAGGGGCTTGTATTAAATTCCATGTCCCGTAGTTTTCGCGAACAATATACTTTTCCATTACGTTCGCGGCCATATTAAATTTTCTATTGTTCTGCAGCCGGGAAATATATAGGAGTGCGCCTGGAGTGGACACTAAGAGGAATATTGCTTGGAATATGTTGTTATGAATTGCATTACTGGCCTGTAGATATTAATTTGTTCATTTCTAAAGCGACCATTAAAATAAATTACTGGTCTGTGAGTAGCCGGGGATTGCGTTAGTGTATTTTCTGCTTGTCAAAGGTGAAATACTTAACACAATATGGCGTATAATACGTCAGAAGGGAATTAAATCACCAAAATTTATTTGTGTGTTTATCACAGATATTTGTTCCTGAGTTATGGGTGTTTTCTATGTATTTAAGTATTTATTCATATTTATCTATTATATATATCGTCGTCTAGTACCCACAACACAAGCCTTATTGAGCTTACTGTGGGACTAGGTCGGTTTGTGTAAGATCGTCCTATAATATTTATTTATTTATTTAAAATGGTACTTTTAGTCACAGTACTTGTTTTGCTTAAGCACAGTGTTGTTATCTTATTGTTTTTTTTTTATTTTGGTTGTTTAATCCTATTGAAATTACCTACTTTGAGTGTCGTTGGCGTATGTGTCGCCAATATTACCTAGTTTTAAGTTAGGTTAAGTAGGTCCCCACTGAAAATCAGCGCCACGGCTTGCCGCGGCATTACGCTGAGTAAGGATCCTATTTTAACATCTTATTGTGCCTGTGTTTTTTTTAGTCCCTATTAATGTTTAATTTTTTGGCTTTAAAATAAATGTATTTCCTTTCTTTATTTATTTATTTATTTATTTATTTCTTCCTCTCTTTCTTTCTTTATTACTCTGTTTCTTTCTTTCTTTCTTTCGTTCGTTATTTATTTATTTCTTCCTTTCTTTCTTTATTTCGTTCTTTCTTTCTTTCTTTCTTTCTTTCTTTCTAGTATCTGTTTACTATACATTGATATCAACAAACAAATATCTTATCGAGGTTTATTTTTTTTTCACCGTTTCCCCGCTTCATGTGTTTAATGGTTTAATGAAATTTTGTAAATAGTGAACAGACCCTAAAATATGATGTGAGATCATGTCAAGATGTCATGTCTTTCTAGCTGCATAAATTTTTGTATTATTAACAAATATTACTCATAATTACGCACAAATTACGGACGTTTCTGACATATAAACACGAATAATATTAACACACCCACACAAGAAAAATAAAGCCGTTATTAACATCACGGATGTCCAAAAGCGTTTTAATAATCCAACCCAAACACGTGGTAAAATAATTGAACCGTTCTTATTAACAAAAGGTGCCCATCATTACCGTCCATATGAAAATAAAAACGCATTTTCGTTCCTATTCACGTGCGCTTCATTACAAGGGGTCGTAAGATTGTGTTTCATATGACTAACCACAGACAATATTAAACTAGACTGTGGTATGCTCGTACAATGCTATTGTCTTAGATTTTAAGATCTTAATTTGTAGTAATCGTACATTAGTTGCCCAGCGCGTCGTGTCATTTGGTAACGGAAGGCATATTGGCTCGCGCCATAGGCACAGCGAGTCGTGTGGAGGTCGTATAATAACGATGACAAAACCAGTACTTTAAACGTTAGAATTAGTCACATCGTTTTTAATACATTTCATTTAAATGTAGCCAATATGTAAAACACGGCACCCTATTGTTAGTCGTTGTATGCAGTTGACTTTATTTTTAAATATAATATAGGATGATTGTTACTACAATAAAATATCTCATAACACCATATACTAAGTACTTTAGTCAAAGTATATAAAATAGTTATTTATGTGTTAATAAATTTCTCTCTTGACGTCATAGTATGTACAAAAAAAATACTAAATCAAATCACTTATTGGTTTTATTCTATAGGGTGCTTGCGAAATCTAATCTAACCTATGGTCTGTAAAGGTCGTAAAATCGTGTGCCATATGAGTGTCGCAGTGGCTTCGTAATCTGGCTGCAGACCTTGGCAGGAATAAAACATGCTGCTTATTCTATTAGCAACAGGGTGTTACTACACCAGAAAATAGTGCATAGCTTCATACTTACACTTTAGCCAAAGTTCAATACTTAGTTATGTACAAAAAATTAAATCACTTTTTGGTTTTCATACTGTATGTGCTTGCGGAATCTAGTCTAATCTATTGTCTGTGAGGTCGTAAGATCGTGTCCCATATGAGTGTAATGTCGTTAATGTTGTCGCAGTGGCTTCGTAATCTGGCTGCAGAGCGGAGGGATGAAACGTGCAGCTTAATGTTTAACTTACATATTTGTTAATAACTAGCTTGGATTTTAGCCAAGCGGTTTTAGTTTTCGTGAAAACGCGTGGGATGTAAACATTTCTTATTTTTAGTTATATAAATAATATAAAATAAATAAATAGGACAATCTTACACAAACCGACTTAGTCCCACAGTCAGGGCTTGTAACCGGTATTTTGCTCCATACTAAAATACCGGTTTTTTTTCGTTCTACCGTTTACTATTTCATATTTAATCGAAAAATCTTACAATATAAAGTCATAACCTAAAAACAATACGAGTTCTACTTAAAAAAACCATAAAATATGTAAACATATTGGGTTATTTCGGGGCTTTTTGCGAAAGCCGGTTACAAGTAGGGTTGCCAGACGGTCGGGATTTGGCGGGATTCTCCCGAATTTTTGTGTGTCCTCCCGACTCCCGACAAACTAAAATATCTCCCGAAAAAACAACTTCATTTTATAAAAAAATAATTAAGTTAGTTCCGAATTCCTGGGGCATGTGTTTCGTGCTATCCATTCCAGTAAGCAATTCCTATGTATTGTGAAAGAATGTTTAGTTTACTGAACAATATATACAAAAACACCGGCCAAGTGCGTGTTGGACCACGCATAATGGAGGGTTCCGCACCTTCAATGGAATAAGAACCAAACTAATACCAAATGTTCGTATCTGATGCCTATGGAAGAAGTTTTTTGAAGATAACTAAAAAATGGCTAAACCGATAATGTTCAAAACTATTTTCGTGGAGAGTATGTGATGAGGTGCATCTCTTCAATTTTTTTCATATTTTTAGGACTTACGGTTCAAAAGTTACAGGGGGGGGGGGGAGACAATTTTACTGACTTTCGAAGCGGTTATTTCTGAAAATATTTACTTAATTACAAAATGTTCAAAGAAACTTCTGTTATTTTTAAAGACCGATTGATGTACATACAACATGTTGATATATGATTAAAAATGTTTTTTGAAATTTAGTTATATGTATGGAGCGCCCCCTCTAAAAATACTTTTTTCTGCAATTTAACTACATAACTAAATAGCGGCATACAAAATACACCTTATGCCTAAATTTTATTTAGATACGTCTTATAGTTTTCGCGTAAAATGACTGTGACATACGGACAGACGGACGGACGGACGGACGTACGGACGGACGGACGGACGGACGGACGGACAGACAGACGGGCATGACGAAACTATAAGGGTTATGTTTTTGCCATTTTTGCTACGGAACCCTAAAAAAACGAAAGGAACCGAACGTGCATGAAATGAATAAAAGCAGACTTAATAATTCGACTCAATTTTGAGGGAAATTGTTTGAATTTCGAGTCTTCTATAAATAGTGAAAATTAAAAAAAATTGGTTAAATCTGTGAAAAGCAACACAAAATACATGTGGCAAGCTAAAAATTAATTAGGTACTTTTTATATTTTGTTAAATATTGTAATTTTTTAGGATTCCCTTCGCAGCCAAAGTGGCAAAAATGAAATCCTTTTAGGTAGTTTTGTCATGTCCTTCTGTCTATCCGTCCGTATGTTATTAAGAGGTATGTTTTGTATGCCGCTACTTAGTTTTGTAGTAAGGGGAGCACTAAATGTAACTAAATGTCCACTTTTTTTACAAATATCAACTTGTTGCACATCAATCGATAGGGTTTTAAAAATTACTTTTAGGTTTTCTAAAACATTTTTTGATTAAGTGAATATTTTCAAAATAATCGCTTATAAAGTCTAAAAAATTCTATCCCCTCAACTCTAACTTTAGTATCGTTGGTCCAAGAAAAGAAAATACATTTTTCTATATACATATATTCTTTCAATATAGATTATTTTGAAAATAAATTAAAAAAACAGTTTTTGTGTTAAGTATCTCTAAAAAACTTCTTCCATAAGCAGATACGACCTTTTGATATCATTGAAGCTACGGAACCCTCCATTATGAGTGGTCCGACACGCACTTGGCCGATATTTTTTATAGTATTTAATTATATAGACATCTATATCGGTAGCGGACTATGTATAAGTAATAATAATGTTAAATGTTGTTGTTTTTAATGTATTTACTTTAATTTTATTTTATTTTTGTTTCTCCCGACTAAAGTCCCAAAATCCCGAAAAATTGTTTTATTCTCCCGATAATAGGGTCAGTCGATCTGGCAACCCTAGTTACAAGCCCTGCCCACAGTAAGCTCAATAAAGCTTGTGTTGTGGGTACTAGACGACGATATTGTATACACTTTTATATGAATTCCACAGTGAATTGGCT
The DNA here is from genome assembly GCA_947086415.1 of Pammene aurita. NCBI lineage: Eukaryota > Metazoa > Arthropoda > Insecta > Lepidoptera > Tortricidae > Pammene > Pammene aurita. The sequence continues at coordinate 14,698,145 of OX352295.1, forward strand.
TAACTGTCATACTGTGTAATTTGTTGAACAAATAAAATAAATAAATAAATAAAAATATATAATAGATAGATATAGATAAATACTTAAATACATAGAAAACATCCATAACTATCAGTACAAATATATGTGATAAACAAACAAATAAATGCCCTTACCAGGATTCGAACCCGCTCTTGCTTCGTAGGCAGGGTCACTACCGACTGGGCTAGGAGGACGTCATATATTGTCAGTCGGTGTAAAAGTGTAGGTATATAGGCTCTACATATAGTAATTACAACTAAACTGGGATTGAACTGAGTAAACTATACATAAATATGATAGTTAAATGTTTCAACAACAACACTATCCTCGAACTCAAGCTTGGCTAAAGTTGAAATAACAATCAACATCTGCCAACGAACCAACCAACTTCGGCCTTGTTTATCAATTTGAATGCATGGATATATATGAAGTGGATATCTAATTCTTCGGTCCCAAAGTGATGCCGAAAGAGAAGGTTATCTAGGGGGCTTTGTCTCGTTTTGACTAAGGAGGTAATGACGTCATCAGACAGTCAAAATATCAATATGTTTCAAATGCGTCAATTTTGTAACGAGTGCGAGTTCTCACTCGCTACCGCCCCCTACATTATGCTCTCTATCGGACCGTTTTTACTAGTCACCTACGAACAACTGTTTTACTCGGTAATAAGGTGGTTAGGGAAAAAGTGTAAGAATTAGATCCACTTCTAAATCCATGTTTCAACGCTGTGCACATTAGAAATGTCACTCGGTCGACACGCAAAACTCGCGATATCATAAGTCCCGTTTTGGTTGTATTATTGTGTAGAAACCGTGAAGGTTTAAACCTGCTAGCCTAATATGGTCGGATTTTTATCGCCTGTCACCATAGCTGTCACGTTCCAACTAGTATGTAAGTGCGAAAGTGATGCATGACGTGATAGCCGATAAAATGACAACCATGATACGCGTTCTGAGTAGCAGCAAGGTATCCGTGTGCAAATTTAAATTATCATACCATCATCGCGTATGCTAGGGAAGATTCTCATTCACTGTTCCATAATCCCCCGAAATTAGCATGCAACAAATATTTGCATATCGGCTTGAGGTTAAGTTTATAATTTAGCTCACTAGTGGGTTCATTATGTGGATATTAATATTCAATGTCGTAGTTGTTTAAACTTAGATTAGTTTGTATGATGAGAGAAACATATTACTGAATTAAAGCCTAACCTAAGGATTACTCGCATGTAGAAAACTGAATAATATATTATCTAATATTGTAAAGGATAATATATTTCTTAAATATTTTACTTCTATTTGATAATAATTATTAGATTGAGTGCCTGCCTGGGGGTGGTTACACTTCGTTCGTTTTCAAAGAATTAATTCAGGCAACTAGAAGCCTGCCTTGGCTGTTTTCATTATGTTAGATTTTTGTTTTTTTACTCGTCTATATAAAACAAGTCTCGTTTTGGGTCCGGACTCGAATGGACGTATTCTCCTGAGCGTCCTAAAACAAAAAGCAACTGACATGTGCAACGGTTTTTTCCGAAAAGTCGTATGTACCGGAATCCCGCCGCGCGTGATCATGAGCCTAATCGCCTTGGCATAAGCATCGCCCACATTTGCGCGTCTACGTCGGAGGCAAGCCGAAACTACGTCGCTGCATCTGCAGCCCTGCATCGCCTGCTGAGCTTTTGCAGCAAGTAATACCTACTACGAAGCCACGCTAATATCCCTGACGTGATTGGTGAGATCGTTTCATTACGCTAATTGCATGAAAAATATTTTTATTTTCCTTTTTTAATCGTTGCCGACGGTAATTAAACATTTGTCTAAGTAAGGTCCGATTAGTATTAATATCTTGAAATATTCCCGTCTCCGGTTGCTTTCATTTGTCATAAAATTTGTGAGCATACAATTTAGCTACCTACACTATTATATGCGCTCAAGCTCTAGTAGGTACAATGATTATAAACTTCTAAGAGACAAAGCCTCAACTTAAATAGTTAACAGACTAGATACACAGCCGGAAGGAGATATATTCTTTGTTAATTCAGGTGTTATAATAACGAACGTTGAGGGAGGTAGCTACAATTAATGCAAAGCCACTAGCATTCACTTTAATCTAACGTATACATTTTATTCTGCAATACTAGCTTGCCGCATTTCGCGCGTGGGTCATCATTTTTTGTGCCCGCATAACTCGCGGCATGTGCAGAGCACCAACTACACTTGTACAAAAGAGTTTACTACCAAGAAATCGGAGAAAGGAAAAGGGCCTAGTCATAAAACAAAGATGGAACAGCAAATAACAATCAACTGGCCACCAAACTAAAACTACCTGCCCAATGATTAAGAAAAGGTCCCTCTATGACATGTACACCCGACGAATACCTATTTCGATAGTTTGAATGATTCACGATAATACGCAAGTGTATCACACTAACCAAGGAGTTGTGTATGGCCATGGAGTCTTTCTCATTAAGAATACGTACCTACATATAGGTAAGGGAATTCAAAGTTTACTTGAAATTAAGCAAACGCAGCGGCAAAAACAAAACTTTGGTAAATTCCTATTTATGAAAACGAACTTAATTCTGTTTAACCAACATGAAACCGGCCGTACCCATCAATGAATCTTGGAACCCATTATTAACTTGGAAAAAAAGGGTATCAGTTTGATGTTTACATCCAACATATTTTAATCGGTGTTAAATGTTGAACCCACTTAATGTGGTTGCTTGCGTGGTGTACATATTGCGTCAATTCATAAATTTATGAGTGCCTGGTGTTACTATTTATAGCTAATTACTATAGTGCAAGTAATAAGTAAATTTCAACTTTCGATAAATCGCAAAGTGATCAGTGTTTCTTACTTTAGAACTGGATAATAGTGTTTTTGTTTAGTTGGATACTTTAAAAAAAATGTGTCATGTGTCATTTTATGTGCGAATGTATCAGTGACGCCTGTTAAATAATATATTGATATCCTGCTACACAAAATATAGATACCTACCTATATAGATAACGTCGACTTACTATATAGATACGGTAAAGACTCAACCATAATAAGTTACTGGAACTTACCTAACTCCTGAATTGTCACAAGATTTCTACAGGACAAGAAAACTAGATCAGAAAATAACACGTAAAAAAAATGGTCATCTCACACGTCAGGACATACAGGCTAAAATTGGCCGTCCTGACCATGACCAACAGGACCTGTAGTAGAAGCCAGGGACTCCCCGCCGGTACCATAAATAAGCCAAATCTTACAGGGTAAGAAAATTGTGACAATCATCAAAATCCTCCTTCTACACACGTGCGAGAACTCAACCATTATATTCGCTATACCAACAGAGAGCAAGTGACAAACGCCTATGCAAGAAACGCCTATCCGCGAACAAAGATATCTAAAAAAAAGCGAATAACTATATAAACAACCGAAAACAGTCACTGAATCAGAACTAGAGGAGGAACACGACAACTACATGACAAGAAGAACCCAGGGCAGGAATTTAAGGGTGAGAGGGAGGGTTTAAAGCAGTCACACACCTGGTATCTACTACACACCAATTATAGTATCCATCTTCCCCATGCTGGCTTCACGATGCTTGTATTCGGGTCGGCTCCAACCTCCTGTCTCTCCTATCATCCCGACTGCAAACCTACACTACAGACCTATCTACTCGGTGTTCCGGTGTCTTGGACAGGTTGTTGGTGCATGCGGCAGGGCGGTAGAAGTTGGTGCTTTACCAGGGTTCAGTGTACCCAGTCCTATTTAGCATTTGTGGTTTAGTTGGGGTCGTATGATACTAACGCACTCGGCCGGCTCTCTATCACTTATGCTGAACCAGTAGGGTAAACCAAGCCCCTAATGCCGTTTTGTCCTAACACTTCCTCCCTCTCGTAGTCTCCTCTTCCGAGTCCTTGCAGAAGTACTTCTGGCTGGAATTACCACTCGTATCGTATCGTATCGTATCGTCTATATAAAACAAATTTAATCAGAACATTTTTAATAATAAGTTTCAATTAAAAGTCTAAGTATGCTTCGTTTTCAAATATGTTATTATACAGAAGGAGTGCTCTGAATGCCCCGAAATAATCCAATACATTTAATTAATAGCATGAATGATGTCTTTACGTAGAATTCAACTCAATTTATATTTCGGGAATGACTTCGTGTTATTAGATTTTCCCATTAAATTTGATGTTATTAATATAGCATATTACTATATTAATATAGTAAACGAAAGAGCGAAAAATAACGAGTAAATACAGGTATTTAAAGGTACGTAAATAAAAAAATATCCATAACCTAACTGAAATATTGATTTCGCATCAAAAATACCAAATTAGATATCAAAACAGCGCTTTAATGTGTATTTTGATTTTTTTGATGCGTAAATCAGTATTTTTTGTGGGGCGATTAACTCGTAATATTTATTGTATTTTAGTATTGAGCAAATACCGGTTTCCGATCCCTCGAAAAGATGATAGACGGTCCATACACGCGAAGTGTAGATCATCGGGTCACAAGGCGGACACGTCATACTACAAAACTCGTTTGAGCGCCTTTGTGTGCACGGCACATCTGTACACGCTTCAATGTATGCGTGCGTCTTAAGGCACTGTTTCCGCTGTCGTAAATGACGTTCGACAGTACACCGCCATTTTGCATTTTATCGATGCGCTGCCAACCTGACGGATTAGCCTAGTAGTTCCCTACCAAACGGCCGCCGCGGGGTGAGGTAATTCCAGTCGGGGCGGGGCGGAACGTGGCCATTCTGTATGAAATACTATTATTTATTATGTGGTCGGGTGATCCACAATCCACAATAAAGTAAATATCGAAGACAGATAGTTGACGTTGCTTCTAAATAGTTAAACTATTTTAAACTTTATTCAACGTAGTCAAAGGTAATTTGATTACAGTACTTAGATCCATAACACTAACTTTTAACATCTCCAGTCGAGTATTAAACGAATCTATTACCAGAGTTCCGTCCACGTCGCCCAATCTCCATAATACGGAACCCTAGTTTGGCTGGCTTCTGGATTATGAGCCGGCTACTAGTCTCAAAGTAAAACTTACTGATGGATTTGTAACGAGATCTAGTGGCAGACTTTGTTGAGGTTTTTTTGGTTTGCTTTCATGAAAGAAAAATTTAATTGGATATTAGCTTGAATCCGACCATAGATATATAAAATAACAAGACGTAATCCCGCGTAGATAAAATTGTGATTCCATAATAAGCGGCGGTCTCGTGCACACACATTCACTTTTGATGTTTGAACCAATCACCGCTCGTCCACGAGTTGTATATGTGTGGGTATCGCGCGTAAACACAAAGAAATCGACTTATTACGGAATCACAGTTTTGTCTTTACCGCGCCCCGTCTCTTTATTTTATGTCTATGAATCCGATATGGTGTGTCGATAGAAACGAGTATTCTGTAGTTTCACATTTATAGCTCGATGATCTCGAAAGGTATTTTCTTTTAAATATATTTAAAAAAAAACCGGCCAAGTGCGTGTCGGACTCGCGCACCGAAGGTTTCGTACAAACCTGTAGGTATATATTAGGGGTAGTAAATTTAAAATGATTAAAAATATTTTTATTATGTGATGTAACTAAAAATTTACGGTTTTCGCAATTTTTCCTTTATCTGTGCTATAAGACGTTGCTTCGTACCAAATTTCAAGATTCTGAGTTCACGGGAGTAAATACCCTGTAGGTTTTGATTCCCTTGCGAGTTTCGAAAATTTTCGAAAATTTCGGAAATCTGCGGCATAAACGGCTGTATCTTTTGATTACGTTGGCTTAGAAGTTTGATTTTGTCACAGCTTCAAGGGACAGTAGATCTGAGTATTTGATATAAATTTCAGCTTGATACCCTCCACGCGTTCCTGAGAAAAAGGGTCTTGACATACGGACGGACGGACGGACGGACGAACGGACGGACGGGCGGACGGGCAGACGGGCGGACGGGCAGACGGGCGGACGGGCAGACGGGCGGACGGACGGACGGACAACAAAGTGATCCTATAAGGGTTCCGTTATTTCCTTTCGAGGTACGGAACCCTAAAAACGTTAAGGATTGAGGACATGTGCATCCTATCCCACCGACGGCGCCATTTAAAAAACATTTTTTTTTCACCCTAACATAATAGCAGAATTAGCAAGTTAACAGGTTAGGTACATATTTGAAAGCGAAACAAATATTGTATCACTTGTTTAACTTTATCGATCTACATAGTAGGCAACAAAACTAAACTATTGCCGCTTCACTTATTTCGAACCTGATAAAACTAAACAAAAAACAGTTAGCTATCCAATAATCCCTTAACAAAAAACCTACAAGATACAAGAAACTATTTCACTCCCGGACAAGAACAGAACGATAAACTTGTTTCTTTTGTTCGTCGCTCGGCACACCGACATACCTACCTCAACTTCGGAAAGAAACGTGGATGAAAGTCGAATTCTGGAAAGTTAACCTTTAAAAGTTTGTTAACGAAATACGACCCTTCTTTTGTGGTATTGGGTAAGTAATCATTTTGAGAAATCCACCATTTCAGAATATATTTAGTTACTTTTTTTTGCTTGTATTGGTCACGGTTCTGAGGTCTAATTAAGTTAGACAAAAATGCCGAATTCTTCTATGAGAAATTATGCCTCATAAACTGGAGACAAAAAAAATGTAGGAATAAAAGTGTAGTAGTTTATTTAAGAAACTCAAAAATAATATCTCCTCGACTCCACTAGGGACCCTAGAGCTGGCTCATTTCTTGCGCAGAGAATCGGCATCGCGATTCTGCGAGGACTTGTAGCCAGCATGATGGGCACCCTTCGCAGGGGGCAGATCTGGGGGACCTTTTTTGTTAGTTGTAAGTTAGTTATGATATAAGAATTTAATAAGTGTAATTTTAAGGTATTTCAATGTAATTCTTGCTTGTTTTATAAATACAAACTAGCGACCCGCCCCGGCTTCGCACGGGATAGAAAATGGTTATTGTGGGTTATCCCTAAGAGATAGACAAATACTATCGCGGACTTTTTTGTAGACCTTTTTAAGATGTACGATTACAATACTGTAGTGCATTATTATGATCTATCTCTTAGGACTCAGTTGCAATGTAAGCGCAAAATATGGGTTTATTTACGACATCACATTAGAAACCTCTAAAATCATCAGTGTTTCTCTACTACATTATGCATGTATTATACATTTAAACCTCCTCTTGAATCACTCTATCTATTAAAAAAAACCGCATCAAAATCCGTTGCTTAGTTTTAAAGATCTAAGCATACATAGGGACACACAGCGGAAAGCGACTTTGTTTTATACTATAAAAATACAAATGATACTTATCTCGTATTTGATTCTCGAGTCAAATTAAAATGATTCTATATAAACTGAACTACGTATTCGAAATCACAACCTCATAAACAAACCTCGCAAATGAAGATGCACAAATAGAGTAGCTGAGTGCATGAATGACTACGTAGAATCTAGGAAAGCTGTCGGAAAATCTAGCGTTTACTGTAAAAGTTACTTTCGTTTGCAAATACTTTTCCATCTCTGCGAACTAGGGCAAAATATATTAACATAATATATTTCACTGATGCGCTTAAAGTTTTCTGAATTTCACAGTACGAGTTCAAGGTGTAACAAAAATGCTGGTGTTCCGTTTAATTGGTATCCTATTCTTATTATAAAAAAGTAAGGAAAAAATTGTTTCGCGCGAAAAAAATATTAGTTTTCTATTAAAGGTTTGGCCGTCTGGGACCACGTGTCCCATACAAAAAATTTTTTTTTGTCAACAAAATTTTTCACTTACATTTTCTTATTCTCAATACGATACCAATTATGCCCTTAAACGAATCACCAGTATCTTTGTTACACCCTGTATACTCATAAACTTGCATCACAACTACTTAGTCGGGTTATAAGTTCTGTCACTAGGGTTTGGACTGGTAAAATAGGAACAGTTAGAGGTTGCTTACTATTTCAATATATGGTTAAAACGCCTATTTAACACTGATTAATTTACGATATTATTTAAGGCAAATAGTTGTGGCAGTTTTACACAATTATCTGTAACATTCCAAAAAGCGCAATAAAAAACCACGTCAAAAACACGCGCCCTGTTCGAGTTGATTTTGACCATAATTATTTTTATTCAATTTTAAGAGGCTTCAGTCTTGCATACTGCATTAGCTTGATATTTTACTTTCGTTTTAATATATAATTAACATGGGTCTGACTGACAAGAAGGGTATAGACAATTTTGGAAGACTACCTTGATGTATGGCATCAAAATCATCGTGTTTTGCTCAAAACTGAAAAATACATTGAGGTTCAGGAGAAGAATAGCTGAAGCACAGACTTGTAAGTCAACTAAATATTGGTTTTGAAATATGCCTTAATCATCTAATTTCATAAAAATAACAATTTGTAACTCTGGACAACTATAACAATGATCTTAACCAACTTTTGTGAAGTACAATTTTTATAAATCATCGGCGTGTTTGGGACTGACAACAATCGTCAAGTTTACACGGATCTATAAAATACGCGATCTTGATTATAAGTTAATCATATCATATTTTAATCTGTATGAAATAAGCTTTCTAAACAGGTCAATTTCAAAAATAAAAGGTTTGTATTATATTTTATCACTTAAAACCCTTGTGACAGAACGTAAGGACCGACTATTAGGTAATTTTGCAGAACTAGGATAATTTATAATTATTAAGGACCGACCGACGTCACTCTAGTTTGACGTGCTTACCGTATTACGCAATGACTTTGTACGTCAACTTTTCGACGATGAAGACGGTACAAATATAAAAAAATACATTTATTTGTTCTCTAGTTACACAATGTTTTCTACTGGATGTCTTCAGAAATATGACCAAATTGGGCGTGACCCATCAAAGTAGCAATCTGACTTTGTCGCCCACTCGATACGTCCGCCAAACATTGCCCATAGTTTGGCCAGGGACTGTTTTACTTCAAGCATAGATAGAGAGAATCATACTGTGTCTGTCTTACGCTGCACCCTTGCTATTAAAAAAGGGATGAGTATAGCTCATTACTTCCACTGTTACTGCACTTTTTGGCCAGCCAGACTATAAACAATATGACCTTTATTTAATAATTAGGCTTTCATCGATACAACTCAAGGGAGTTTTATTGCTTGTAATATGGCATTTTTAAACTATTAAGTATAGTATGTTATGGCACCTATCACATATAGTAAAATAATAACAAAAAATCTTACAAGCTCTGTTACTCTCGCTGCTAATTTACATTCCTCCTATATGAAAAATAGAGTGTTCAACTCGCGTAGAAGGCAACCATTTCACCTATTGGCACGGGCCGAGTGAGAATATTATGGGATAATCTTACACAAATCGACCTTGTCCCACAGACACTAAGCTTAATAAGGCTTGTATTGTGGGTACTAGATGATGATATATATATATATATAATAGATAGATATAGATAAATACTTAAATACATAGATAACATTCAAAACTCAGGAACATGTGATAAATACACAAGTAAATGCCCTGACCAGGATTCGAACCAGGGACCTCCTGCTGAATAGGCAGGGTTACTACCGACTAGGCTAGGAAGCCGTCATCTCTTGGTTAATTTCTTACCATTTCTATTTTATATGCATCCAGAGACCAAACTATGTTGTAGAATATTGATGAAACATTTTATTATGAAGCAAGATACCGCTGCCTGCTCGTCCAAAAAGCAATGTCGTAAAATATTTAGTTTCCAAAGACTCCCTCCTACTTTTAAAAAGATATTCTTCAGTAGGTAGTAAAATTATCTCGATCGCGATTTTTGATAAATACCTACTTATTACGGTATTTAAGTGTCTTAGAAATATGAGACGTTGAAATATAGAAGGCTTAATCATTATTAATTCATAATTAATAATATTTTATATTAACCGAGTAGTTTAATATTATTTATCATAGTCAAACACCCGAAGCATTCGAAACTTGATGACCTATATATATATTTACCATTTATACATCATTAATTATTATTTTATACACAATTTTTTAATCCACGCCGCAGGCTTCGTCAGGTATTCGAAATATTTGACATTTTAATATAGCTTAAAAAGCTTAATAAAAAAACGTAACGACAGAATTCATTGCAGATTTTTAAACATCTCATAGCCGCAGCCCTAGCGGAATAAACAACAATTTAGCAAGCGTCACTGTGTATTTAAAAAGTTACTTTATGAGAAAAGTTAACGCGGTTAACTGCTTGACGAATAGGGTTGGTAAAATAGTTTAGCAAGTTTAAAAATGCAAGTTCGTTAAAGCGTTATATGATGTTAATAGGACCTTTAGCAACAGGAAAATGCTCTTTTAAAATAATATTTGGCTTGATATATCAAGTGCTTAGTTTAATGTGGTACACTACTCGTCGAATTGTGTTCCTGCCGGTGAGTAAGGTTGCCAAAGAGCTCAAAGAGGACCCAGTGTGTTGATGACGCGGTACCCTTTTGTTCCTTTAATCGTCAATACAGTGAATCCTCATTTTCGTATAGGGTCGGCAACGCGCATGTGACACCTCTGGTGTTGCAGGCTTCCGTAGGCCTGGTTTAACCGTCGTAGTTAAAAAAAAGATATAGATTTAATTATTTGTAATAGATTTAATTATTTGTAAATTCGTTTCAGACGGATGCATGATACCAACATTAATATATTTTTTTCAACACACCTGCTCGTAACGAGGTTCTTATTCCACCGCTTTTATGCTCATAATCCTAGATATTAAACACGCGTACATTTCACAATAATTATCCAACTAGTGGAATAATTTAATAATCCGATCAAGTGACGTTTGTACTATAGTACCAAGTTGTACGTACGCAGACGAATCGTTGTAATTTAGTCGGGTATTATCTTTACTTTTTTTTAACTCTTTATGAGTTTACATTCTAAAAAAGTAAAAAAAAGTATAGTACATTACTGCAGAGACCAGTAAGTAAGCTTTCCTGGCTGAGTATTTAGTAGCCGTCCGAGTCGAAGACGAGGACGGCTATAATACGAAGCCAGGAAAGCTGATTACGGTCGAAGCATGTATAGTGCTTTTCTCAAACATGTAAGGAAATAAAATAAAATAAAACACAGGGGTATATGGGTATAAAAATTTATTTTATCATATTAGGTATATCGCTAAAATTAACACAGGGTTATTTACATTACATACAAAATAGTTGCAGAGACAAGTCTTTATATAAACTCAAGAGCAAAAATATTAGGTCACTTTGTATGAGAAATCAGTACAAAGTGACCCGTTACTTTTGCTCTTGAGTGTAGATATATAGTTATTGTATTAGATATATCAGCCCATTATAGTTACTATAATAGTTCATAATTATACTAAACTATTTAAGGGCTCACACACACACAAGAGACTTTTCTCGGCTACTATTTTGCCCTTCATACCTAGGAAGAGTTGTGAAATGTATGGTGCCCCATACATTTCACGACTCTTCTCTTTGTATGCGCATAAAGTGTAGCAAACTGCGACAAAGAGAAATAAATCGCTCTGAAAATAAGTTGATCGTGCATACGCCCCCTAAAAGTTTTAATTATAAATCATTTCAAAAGGTTGGCTGCTATTGCCAGTTTCGATTCAATAGACACTGCAACATGGTACACCGTCATATCTTTCAGCTCAACCTTTAATACAAAATATAATTTAGAAAATCATTATACTAGTTTCTGAACGATATGTCACAACGAGAACGACCCAACGACCCAATGGAAATTGACATTTATAATAACCTTAAATATTTTTTCAACATATCGGAACTCGGACGTCGCAATATTCGTTGGGAATAAGGGAACAAACAAACATAAAGTGGCTACCTATTTACATTAACTGTACAGTACAACATTCATAAAAATGAAATCATGAGGGGACTACCTACAGGTAAGATTGAAATGCAAAGTCTTACTAATACTCACTAAACATTCTTAGTGTCTAAGATATGACCACTTACTTATATTACGTACTTTATCATACATTTAGAATCAATCATAACGTGAAAACTTTGTCAAAGTTATTATTAATTTATGTTGAATGTGATATTGGACATGTTAGGACAGTTACTTATAGATATTTTTATTGTTTTTCCAGGAACAGAAATGTTGGTTTGTTGTATATCTGTTGAAGAACCTGCTTGTGATGGTACGATATGTGCAGTGGACTGCTCGCTATTTCCAACATCTTGATGAGAAGGCGGTGGCTGGGGATTTGATTCATGCAGTGATGGTTGTGGACAATCTGTCAAATTTTGAACCTGGCAATATGTACTTGAAGATGAAGGTTGAACTTGAATGGATGGAGGTTGTTTTACATTTTGCCGAATGAAACCTGGAGGATCTTTGAAGCAGCCTGGTTGTGGATTTTCATACAAAGATTCATAATTCTGATGCGAAGAGTTGTATTGATTTTCTGTGTTTGTGCTACTTCTTAATTTTATGTTTTCTGTAATGTTTTTTGATATTTTGTCCTTGTTTCCTATGGAGTCTTCAATGTAACCTTCTGCAACCTTATCCGACTTCCAGCCACCATGCCTTTTAAGAGCTAGAAGGCCGGCTCCAGAGTCTGCCAGAAGTGTTGCTGAACTACGTCGGAAACTATGTCCAGTATATAAGTGCGGGTCATCTAAATTTAAAAAAGTTGCAATTTTCTTAGGCATTGAAGCTATGGTATGCCGTCCAATTACTTGTTTAGTGCATTTGGAATTCTTGTAATTGAGAAACAATCTATCAGTAATTGTGTCCTTGGGCCGCAAGTCATAATATTTTTGAAAAATATTTTTAAATTCATCCCGGACCACAAATGATCTATCTATTTTTGTCTTAGTGTCTCTCAATTGGATTACGATTATATCGCCTTGAAATTCAATGTCTTTGGTAGTAATCATACTTAATTCCAATCCTCTGCATGCTCCTGTTATGCCCAAGATCATGGCTACCTGTAATAGATAATAGTAGATATATATTTCATTACCTAGGATTTTTAATTAAATGAATTAAGACTTTTTTGTAAATATTCAGTCATAAAATGAATATGTAGAATATGTTATTGGTGTCCTGATTAGTTTTAGTTAAGTTTTTTGTTAGGTAGGTACATTCATTATTATTTATTAAATTATAGTCAGACCAAAACTATTTTGTTATTTTTTGTATCTTATTAGTGCAAATGTGGTTTTGCTAGGACACTGGACAGAGCAGTAAATTATCAAGATTATGTAGTTACTTCATTTTTATGCAAGTAGGTATGTAAAATATGATTAAATAGTCAGATTTGCTTACCTTTATAGCAAGATATGTATCATCAGGTGCGCAGTTGAGGAAGGTTTCTATGTTTTCACTGCTAAATATTCTTGCTTTCTTGGCCTTGTACCCAGCTGAATTCCTTTTTAACCAAGCACGTAAGTTTGAAAAACTCTGCATGTCAATATTATGTTTCAGCTGCATTGTAGCCTTCATCATGGAATACATTGCCCATAATGATGATGGCTTTTTCGATTGAGCCATTTCTGTGAAATAGGCCAGGAAAACTGTTTCCGAAAAGCTATGTGCATTTTTATCTGCCCTCCATTTAAGGAAACTTTCGTAACATGTGATATACCTCTCTTTTGATTTAGCTGGCAGCAAATTGTTTAAAGCTAATTGCGCCTCGGCTCGTAGTTCCGGAGGGGTCCCATCAATTTCCATGTCGCTTTCGTTAGAAGTCATTTTATTAAAAATTTGAATACTATCCAAGTATCCAAGCAAGATAAAATTATTCGTTATCGATGAAAGAAAACGATGCAATAAAATATTAGTATTTTCCCTCCAATTTTTTTTTTTTTTATGTTCGTATTTTTCTTTCAACTTGTTACCGGTTATTCGAGATTAAACTGTCTTTGTCGATTTATTGTAACATATTCGGTTTTAAAATAAAGTTTTTGGTGTGTTAATAATAGTTTTATTTATAAGTATTACTTTTTGTACCTACATAAAAACCGGAAAACACAGAAAAATATTGCTGACCTTTTTTTTCTGGCAGAATGACTCGAGCCTTTGGCATAGTAAGATTGATCAAAAATTTAAAACAACTTCAGTTACTGGCTGAGTGATTTAATGTTGTATGAAAATCCTTTACGTACGTCGCGCTGAACCTGCCTTGGAATAGAGTCCCTACTGGTCTCTAATTACTAACGTAACAGGAACATTTCCGAGCATGTTTGAGAAAAATATATTAAAAATATACACATTTACGATAGAATACACATTATACAATCCTGATTGTGAATAAGAATCATTTCAACTTATTATATTACTCGTAATACACAATAAATTACGTTTATCTACACTCATATTGTAAGTTCTCTAAAACGTGTTCGAAAACGGTAGGCAATGGCTAGCATTACCACGACCGATTTTACTATGATAAGCTTTTTATCTGTGGCAGTAACGTAATTTTAACTTTAAATGCTCAACTGTTGATGTGTTCTGAGTTTTGATAACATAATGTACACCTGCACGCTCCCGCGCGGCCGCCGACACGCGCCTACCCGACCGCCAGCACAATCGAGTTGGCCATGGCGGTGCAATGGCGGCCATTCTATGGTTTCCGAATACGGCATTTAGAATAAATAATATGAGTGTAGATAAAGCAGTGTATGCAACTGTACGTAATTAGGCCTTAAAACACTCGTGTGATCTTATTATGAAACTCACCTGCGGCTCGTTTCATAAAACCACACTCATGTTTTAAGGACCCTTATTACGTAATAGTTGCATAAACTACTATTTAAACACGAATTGTCTGTTTTAATATTGGCTGTTTGGCATTATACGTCCGCGCCTTTGCCTCAAGCTGCACGCACATCCAAAAAAGAAAATTGCGCGCCATTTATAAGTTAACCTCAAATCATTGTTTATTTGTTAGATTTTTCTCGTCGTGATTTATTAATTTAAACAAATTATATTTTCAATGAATAAGAAGACAACTTTAGCGTTAATTTAACCTCTGGATATATTTCAAAATTGTGATACATACTAGTAAAACGTAAAACATAAAAATCTAGTGAGCAATACGTAAGAAAAAATACTATAATTTATTGCACAATAAAAGTCTTTAATTTTATGAAATGATTTGAAAAAGAGTTCCATATTTATTTATCAAAAGTTATTAATTATACTATTCTGTTATTTCCTCGCAAGTGTGTTGAAAAACGTCGTATGAAACGCGTGTGCTTGATCATTCAAGCACTCACATGCGTTCGTGCGCACAATAACGTTTCGTATGTAATGATCAACTTAGCACACTTGTATCATAATGTACTATAATATAAACAGAAATAGATGTCATATATTTATGTAAGAAAAAGTAACCAAGCCACTCCAGTGTTCTGAGACCGGAATCGAACCGGCGTCATTCAGCTATTGCGGCTATACTTATTCAACAAAATAATTTGGCTCGTTCCTAGTTGTATTTTTTAAATCCCTAGATAAGTTACTATCACTCTAAGGTCTGTCTGTGATTTCATCATTTTCCTAGCCTTCCTCTGTAGTATTCCGTTACTAATTTTCACCAATGATTTAACAAAGTATATATTTACGATAATCAAGATTGAAGGCTAAAGAAATACCGAAATCCAGTCGTATTTGTTTGCAACAACTACCTTAAAACATACAATGGTTCTTATCTATATCACCTCTCCCGTTTCATAGCTACCCAATTTACATCTAAAAAGCACAATCACTTAATAAAAGGAGGCACAAAACCCGCAATCGAGACAATACCAAATGCACTTAAAGAAATCAATGAAAAAGCGTTCCGTCCGTGCATCCATTACTTTGAAAGCAGAGTAAACAAAACGCTGCAGGAAAAGGTAGGAGAGAACGCTCAGTTTACGGACCGGACAGAAAAGGTTCACAACGTGTTAGGTTTACATGGAATAGCCACATTAAAAAATGCAAACAAGAAAGAAAGGAGAGCCGTCTTCCAGTCTTGGCAGAAATGGCTAACTTGGTTTGGTTTAGATTTTGACACCACCTTGACAATTTTCATCGCCGCATTAGAGATGGGATCACTTTCATCAATAGATTAAAATTTCGCGTTTCTTAAAATCACCGAACTTGTAGTACACAGCTTCCAAAAATATTTTGGAAGAAGGAAGGTGCGGGTTATATTTTCGTCCCTTTTGCTGTGGAAACGGGCGGGCTGCTAAGGCGCTGACGCGAAACAGCTTGTGCGCGAGTTGCGCGACATAGGCCGTCGACTGACTTTGCACCGGAAGTTTCAAGGAGCGGGTTTGACTAATAAGTTTTATGTAATTATTCTAGATTTAAAAATTTCGATAATTTTGTGACATCGTGAATAAATATGTTTTAAAAATATGTTCATAAATGGAAGGAAAAACATAATATAAACCCACAAAGAAGAATGAGATACTTAATTACGTATTGATGTTGTGAACCATAGTAGCAGTACTGGCATATAGTTGAGTGGTTTTACGGTTTTTGGTTTAATATTTTCAATCTTTTTAGTTATTTTTATTGAAATAGGTTATGATTATTGAAACACTAACCGATGTTATGATTATTGAAATGCCACTCTTCTTAGCCAACGGCACCTTCAACCGATTATAAAATCACTTGACGTCTTGATTGACTATCAAATCTCGAATGTAACGACTGCTTGTACTTAGTCTCCTCTATGTCTATGTCAAAAGCACACGAAAAGCAATTGGCAAATTTAACCTGATTTGTGCCTGTCTTTGAACACGGACTACTCTTAACCATACTCTGCGACTGACTTCTGAACGTTTAAAATACATCCGGGTCTCGATGCGACATCCAGCTGATTTCTAGCTTCAAAGAACAGGAATGAAAAGTATGCACAGGTCCACCGTAATATTCACGGACGCGCGCCGCCTACGGTCAGCAAGCCAATTAAAAAATTAAAGTAACCCTTTTTGCACCCAGTAAAATTACAAGGAAATGCTCTCCTATTGAATTAGGATGAAAACGCGTGTTGTTAATGTATATGCATGTTTTATTAGAGTTTTTGTGCCGTGTTTATTATGACATGCAAAATTTTACCGGGGCCATTTTATTTATATTTGTAACCTCCACTTTTTTTTATTTGGAAAGTTTTACATTATTTCGACTCAGAATCACGAGCTCTTTAGATATTAGTAGGACACAAAAAGTGTCCCAAAAATTTCATAATTTTTTGTTACTTCCATTCCGTTACCGCCATGAGAAGTATATGGGAAAATGGTAACGGAATGGAAAAAAAAACTAAATAGCTCGTGATTCTGAGTCGAAATGTCCTAAACTTCCCAAATAAAAAAAAAGTGGTATACCACTTTAAATAAAATGGCCCACCGAGTCTGCGTACAAAATGTTTGCAAGGTCATTTTACAAAGAATCGACAGAAATTTTAATTATCAAGATATAATAGATTCCTGTTCATTGAATATTAAAACATTCAGCGCTAATCACGACACGTTGTCGTCATGCCTCTACGAAGCATTTTCGCTCCATAGCGGGAAACCCATGTTATTAACCCGGCGTAGCGTTACGGGAGTAGCATAGCGGTGAATGAGTTGATGCTTCAAGCTTGAAGCTTTGATTACTGGAATCGACTGCAAACGACCTATTTTTAGGATCGATTTGTCGCTCTTATATAAAACAGTATGAAGTTCTTCAAAAAAGGAGTGTATACTCCTAAAGGGTAGGCAACGCGCATGTGAATACTCTGGGGTTGCAGGCGTCCATAAGCTACGGTAACTGCTAACCATCAGGCTTATGCTTGTTTGCCACCGTCGTGGTATATAAAAAACAATTAATTCCCGAAAACCATGGACAATCACCGGTGATCCAATTTCCCAAAAAGTAAATTAACCACAATACATACACCGTTGTCATTACAAAAATGTTCAAAAGCGTGAAAAATTCGCCGGCAAAATAAAAAATATAGTGATAAATTCACGTAAAATAAAGCGTGCACCGCTTGCGCCCTCCATCATAATCAATCATCGAGCCTGCCTTTTGTTTTCGTGAACACGTGCATTTTCTTCTGTTGAAAACACATTTCGACATGGGAGGTTTGGGGGTTTAAACTTATGGACACAATTTTAGGATAAGACATTGAGTAACAGGAGATGACATCCGTAAAAAAATTTTTTCGCAATGAGTTTAAGTGACCGGCACTTAATAGTAGTTTACGTCACACCTGGCCATAATGTGAGTTTTACCGCTCGCTACGCTTACGGTAAAACTCGCATTATGGCCAGGTGGGGACGTAAAATTGTGTACTCACCACGGGCAGTAAAAAAGAAAGCCCTCTATCGCATATTTACAACCCTCGCCTGCGGCTCGGGTCCCAAATACCTGCGATTTCGGGCTTTCTTTTTTTTACAGCCCTAGGTAAGTAATGTACTATTATGTAACTGTTACGTAATAAGGGTCCTTAAAACATGAGTGTGGTTTTATGAAATGGGCCGCAGGCGAATTTCATAATAAGATCACACGAGTGTTTTAAGGCCTAATTACGTATAGTTGCATACACTGCTTTATCTACACTCATATTATTTATTCTAAATGCCTTATTTGGAAACCATAGAATGGCCGCCATTGCACCGCCACCATGGCCAACTCGATTGTGCCGGCGGTCGCGCGGGCGCGTGTCGGGCTGTCGGCGGATCCCCGGGAGGGTGCAGGTGTACATTATGTTATCAAAACTCATAGCACATCAATAATTGAGCATGAAAAGTTAAAATTACGTTACTGCTACGTATAAAAAGCTTATCATAGTAAAATCGGTCGTGGTAATGCTAGCCATTGCCTACCGTTTTCGAACACGTTTCAGAGAACTTACAATATGAGTGTAGATAAAAGTCCATACACTCTTGAACCACTGACATGATGCCAAGCAACTGACAGCTGTCAACCGCCAAACATGGCGCACAAAATCTGTTCTAGATAGCCGATTTAGTAGAATACCTAATAAATCAATGAGATTAAAAGTGTTTCTGAGTGCATCGTGGAACTATATCAATGAGGACTATCGCGTATGAAATGCCGCTAGAGGCGCTAGTGTAGACGGAGGTCTTCGAAATGTCAAATTCCATACTAATTAAGTGGGATTCGCGGATTTATTTCTAATTTAACAATATTGTGAATATTTTGCCATTCCATGATATTGATTATGGCGAATATGAGTAACGAGTCATAAAATGTGAATGTTTTAAAAGCGGAATTAAGAAAATCCTCATATTCTTCCAAATAAAGCGGAACTGCACAACACTGGCGTCGTCGATATTTTTACGGTCAATTGTATTAAATACTAGACGGGCCCGCGGCTCCGCTCGCGTGATTTACTCACGTACATAAAGAGTTTATCTTATGTTTACTCAAATACCGACACCTTATTATGTTATCTATCATTAGGCAACCTTCAGAATTCAATCCTGCCAGGGATCATGACTGTCACACTTCTTGTTTGTAACAGTTGTATTTGGAACTTTGTTCGCTTATTTCACAATAAAAAAACCGGCCAAGAGCGTGTCGGGCCACGCTCAGTGTAGGGTTCCGTAGTTTTCCGTCCGTCACAGTAAGTGTCCCCACTTAAGAGTTAAAATAACACCGCCATGTAGGATATGATAATAGCGTTCCACGTACAGCGACATCTATCTGCAAATTAAGTAAACTATTGCGCGCGAGCTTAAAGTATGGAAGATGATTTTTATGGGATAATTATTTATTGCGTGGACCGATTTTCACCGTATTTACTTTATTTGAAAGCACGTCATTTCATTGTGATTTTGTAGAAATTACAGGTACAATAAACACCTGCTTATACGGTTAAATTACAAACTTAGTTCAGAAATTATTTTGTAATTTTTTTTCAACGACTATTCAACCAATCAAGTTCAAAATAATTTTCCTAGAAAGTTTTTATAAAGTTCTACTTTTGAGATTTTTTTCATATTTTTAAAACTTATGGTTCAAAAGTTAGAGGGGGGGGGGGACACATTTTTTTTTACTTCTGGAGCGATTATTTCCGAAAATATTTACATTATCAAAAAATGATTGTAGTAAACCCTTATTCATTTTTAAATACCTATCCAACAATATATCACACGTTAGGGTTGAAATGAAAAAAGAAATCACTCCCACTTTACGTATAGGGGAGCCACCCTCATAAAACATTTTTTTCCACTTTTTATTTTACTACTTTGTCGGCATGTCGGCATAACGGTCACTGAGATTATCCGCGGACGGACGGACAGACATGGCGAAACTATTTTAAGGGTTCCTAGTTGACTACGGAACCCTAAAAAGAAAAGATTGTATTTTTTCATCCACATATTTAAAGAACACTTTTTAGGGTTCCGTAGCCAAATGGCAAAAAACGGAACCCTTATGGATTCGTCATGTCTGTCTGTCTGTCTGTTCGTCCGTATGTCACAGCCATTTTACTCGGAAACTATACAACGTATCTAAATAAAATTTACACATAAGGTGTATTTTGTATGCCGCTACTTAGTTATGTAGTTAAATTAAAAAAAAAAACATTTAGGGGGGCGCTCCATACATGTAACTAAATTTCAAAAGAAAATTTTTAACCAAGTATCAGCATGTGACACATAAATCGATAGGTCTTTGAAGATAACATTGAGGTTTCTTTGACCATTTTGTGATTATGTGAATATTTTCTAAAATAATCGCTTCGAAAGTCAGAAAATTTGTGAGATGCGCCTTATCATATACTTTCTTCGAAAATTGTTTTGAACATTATCGGTTCAGCCATTTTTGAGTTATCTCCAAAACACTTGTTCCATAGGCATCAGATACGACCTTTTGGTATTAGTTTCGTTCTTATTCCATTGAAGGTACGGAACGCTTCTATGTGTGGTCCGACACGCACTGTGCCGGTTTTTTCTTCTCATTTATGGAAACCTCCAATTTAATTTTACCTTTGTGTCAGCAATATGCGTCAGCATTGTTCATTCTTCATTCGTTCATTGAACAATCAGACTTAAAAGTAAGTGAATTACAAATTTTACATATTAAGATCCATTGATCCTAAATAAAACTCCCAAAACTTTGTTTTTCTAGGTACTCAACATTTACGCTTACGCTTATGTTTGTATTTTTTTTATAAATTTTTTAAATTTATTTGATTTATACTATTATTTTAATGCTCTGGGACCAACCTCGGAGCATTCAAATTCAACCGGCATGCCACGGCATCCACCAATACGCGCCGGAGTCTCCCGAGTGTGCTGGTGTAGCGAAGCGTCGGGAAGGAAAGGCTTAGCGTGACTCATCAGACGACGGGCATGTACACGCGCACGCTGGTGAGGAGAATCCCTTTTGATACCGTATACCATGCGTATAGCGCGTATGAGACCTGCCGAGCGCGCGTCGCCGGCCACCGGCCCCTCGGTGTGCGCTGCTCTTTGATAATCTCTAAAAAGAATATCCCGTCTAAAACGCTATCCCATTACGCTGGCGGCGTTACTTCTCTGTACAGCTAAGGATATACGCCGGGAGACCTTTCCCGCGTAGCTGTGTACCTACGCGACAGATCTATGGTGCCCTGTTTCGACCAGCCGTGCCTTTTTAAATTATTAGTTAATACTTACAATTGTTGGTATTTCCTGTATAATAACTTATCATTACTTGTAGGATCATTTCAGGCGGCCGGTAATATACACATAATATATTAAACAATCATCATATCATAATATACAATAATTTGGATATGACATATATATCCATTTATATCCATTTTGACATTTGTCTCACAGAGTATCTTCATAAGTCACTTGTAACACTTCGTAAGTATGGGCAATAGACAATAGGAAGCACTTTTAATTTCATGTCGAGTAAAAAAACACCGATATAACTGTATACCAACATGACAAACATAATGAACTTACGTCAAATAATTTGGGCTACTTAAACTTAATTCAAAATTAGCGAAAAGAACCGAGAGTTGCCGAAAATGACCGATGATCGTGAAATGAAGAAATATATGAAAATTTGTTTAGCTAATTGTAAAATAAATACGCAGCGCAAGCGGTAGTTTTTGTGCTCTTGTTCTATTCTCATATTTAGACAATAGATTTGCATAGTTTTTTCCAATGATATGTGCGTTGTATTCGAGAAACGTGTCAAGGAAGTTCTTAATATTTGGTAAGGCGCCATCTCGCTTCATCCCTCGTTTTTTATCCCCTTCTGGTTTTTCGTTTTTATATGAGTAGATAGTTTTTTTAAAGCGTAAATTTGGTTTTCACAAAAGTATTAAAAATAATTACACCTGTATTTCAGGACCTGTCTACAGTGGCACCAACTGGTGAGTAAAAAAACGGTTACCCTCATTGAGTGATATTAATTGTTTGTTTCTTTCTGGTAATTCGAGCCGTTTTAAAAATTGAATTTACAGCTTCGTGATGTGTACTGATTTAGTGTTATCTATATTTTAAGGAACTCCCACTATATGATTAGAACTGATTTGATTAAAATAGCTTGGACTTACTTAAATAATGTCCACTTAAAAGTAGTTTCAGTTTTACTTTACGAATCTTAACTTATATTTTATAACTGGTTAGAGCAAGGCGAATCATGTTGCGGAGCGAAACTGATCAAGGTATTAATATTTTTGAAGAATTCATTAGATTGCGGGTAGCTGACTGACTATCAATATTGTCAATCCCGTCCCGCGTTTGGTTTGATCAGCTATAAATATGGATTTTTAATCATTTATGTATCATGTATTCTACTAAATATGACATCTAGCAAAAATTTTGTGCGCCATGTTTGGCGGTTGGCAGCTATGACATAATCAAAGAGTAGGACTTGTAGTGATTTTCACTATAACTTTTGGGACAAAGAATTTCTTAGGGATGTGATCTCCTGTTGTCCAATGTTTTTAATACATATATAATTCCCATGGAAGTTTTAAAGTTAAAGTTTTATAACAAGATAATGGGACATGTACATGAAAAGAAAACCTAAAATCTACCTATAAAACTAAATAAATCTAAAAATCTACAAACTAGGTAAGGTCACCGAGGTCCAAGTTTTAACCTTCTCTAAATCATATTTTAGCTTACAGGCCAAATATCCTTAAAATATCGAAAAAATATTTAAGCATGTGTTTACAATAATGTCATTAATATATAGTATGTGTATGTAAATAAAAATAGGTAAATCGCTATAATCCACAATTTCAGGCCTATATGAAACAAATTTTATTAACACCTAAAAGCAAATTACTTCTTATGTATTTCTACACTATTCAGGTCAATAATAACTTTGTATTTAATAGCAATACTCGAAATTTATCACGCCACTACCTTATTGTTACAACAAATTATTATCGTAAGTTTGCAAACAAAGTTCAGTCGTAAACTGCATAGTTTTAGGGACCGATTCGACCTTTTACTTTACAATGGCAATTATTATATGACTAATTTTGTAATTCATTAAGTCAAAGTATATTCATTAATTGGAAAGGTAAGTTTAATTTTATATATCTGCTGAAATCATACAGTAAAATTCAGGTGAAAAGTAACAGTAAACTTAAGCCTAAAAATAACATTAACTAGTACCTACCTCATAGATTATATTTATATTTATAAGTATATAAAAATGCTGGAAGCGTGATGGGCACCTCTGAGCCGGGAATGATGCGGGGTTATTTGTTTAATTATGTGTATAAATTTAATTTAACTTAGGTTTTTGTTATTAATTATTGTGGTCTTGTTTTCTTGTTATGCGGTAGTTTGTAAGTTTAGGGTCAGATATGTTTGAGTAAGGTAGTTTTGAGTTAACTTTTTTTGTATTCGATTTAATGACATGAAAATAATAAATGGAGTATGTAATCGAAATTTACAAAGCAAACAAACAGCACTAAAAACTAAACTAACAACCTAAATTATTCATTATTTAGTCATATATTCAATTGCGCATATAATTACCAAGAAAGAGAAATTATCACCGGTTCTACTTTGCATCTTTGACCTGAGAAGATGACGACGCAAAAAACTTGACGAACCATAAAAAAATACAGGTGCGTCCATAGAACTTCTTTTCCACCGGCATGCCCGTTTTTGAGAGATTTCGGCACGAATCCCTTTTGTCACGAAGAAAAGGGAAGCTATATCAACTCCCGCGAGCCACGAACATTTTTAACGTGCTGCATGACACTTTACATGCAATGCAACAATATGCATTTCACTTGAAAATACATCCACAATTTTTCCAAAATTTTATAAGAACGGCGACGTCACCAGATGCCAAAAAGCACTCTCGAATACGTTCCCCGAGTCGTAAAGTGAAGTTGATTCAGATTACCGAAATAGAACGCGCAAATATGAAAGTAAACTTGGGCACCTATTACGACGCAAAGAAGGTTTATGAGCTTTACGTCGACGAAGTTTTCCTGGATGTGACTTGATATTAAAATGCTGTAGGAAACAACGCGCGTATTAAAGGGTTGCCACTTTTTTAAACTTGTGGCAAATATGCACATAGCCTGCCTGATATTGCTGACCGCCTGAAACTCCAGGGGTGTTATTTACATGCCGCTTAAAAACCTATCCACTCCTTTTTTGAACAACCCCATACTGTGATCCCCTGACCCAAACTCAGCAAGAACACATGCTACCACCCAATGGTTAACCCACGCCTGCTTGCACGTTGTAGGGTCTGTCATGTAGTAGACTAATTCGTTAACATAAACGAGATATTACAAATATTATAATCTTCCAAGTTATCGGTTTGGAGATCGGGCAGATTAGATTCAACAGCATCACCCGAGCCATACCTGGGACGACCGGTCGGCCTTAGCCCTACTATGCGACCCAGGTATGCCATACTGGCACCGCAATCATGACCCATTCTCACAACTTGGCCAGTGGGTTTTATCACGCCGATTACCTTCGTCTTCGTCGTTCCCGCATGACTGAGGATCAATCGTGACCAATTGTGATGTCCCTCCATGTGATGCGGTCGAGGTCCAAACGGGCCGCTGTCTGCATGGAACCACATGTCTTCCTGATGATATTTACATCATTTAGTGGTCATCTGCCCTTTAGTACGCTCGCCCTTCCAGTATAATGCTTTTTTCGAGCTGGTGCTCGGCAGAATGTATACGCCCAAAGAATTTTAGGATCTTCTCGCACCAGATGGTTGAAAGGCAGTTGGATTTTCAGCTCACTCAATATGGAAATGTTTGTTCTCTGATTCATGAGATTCTGTGCATTTTTCTCCAGCACCACTTTTCAAAAGCATCAACTATGCTTTTCAGATTAGATTTAAACCTATCATTCAATTGCAATGGACGTATTTGCTCAGATACGGACGCATCTAGATTAAAACCGTGGATAGAACTTTTACTACCCAGCAGTATTTTTAATGAAGCTTTCATTAACCTTGGGCTCTAATTAGCAAATGAGCTTTTATGAGGTTATCAACGCTGGGTAATCAAAGGCGAATATTTATGTCCTTTTAAAACCCTTAATGAGTCAGGTAGAAGAAAAAAAGGATGATTATTATTCTGAATGATAGGAAGGTACATAATTAATAATATGATATCTTCTGATGGTAGATGCTGTTCTAGGCTTCTCTTAAACGTAGTCGAACACTGGAATTTTTGTTCAATAAAGTTAATTTAAATAAGTAAATGTTTTATTTAATTTCTTTACACAAATAAATAATGGATGTTTATAAAATTCTGAGTCAGGTGGCACTCTCCGTATTCTAACTAGTGCCCACCTGGGATGAGGTTGCAGAGCGGACCCCAGGCTCAATGGCAGAAAGCAGGGACAAGCGCTAGGAGGATGATGATGACCGGGATTCAAACACAGAAGTCTACGAAGGCGTTAGTTAATTATTAAAATAATTTAAATTCCCCTCGAAGCGAATTCTAATATTGTTAGCAAATAACTTTATTCAGTTCAATTGACAGAGCGCCTAATAAAATTTAGTTAAGAGTTTCTTAAGAGCCTTTAAGGTAAATGTACGCTTCAGCGAACGTGCCGTATCGCCGAATATATTCCATTTTAAGCTATAAGTCGATTACTTACAGCAGATACTACGTTGTGATATTTTTTTCTGTGAGCTACATACCTACCCCTACGAATACGTGTCAGAGACGGCCATTTTGGGGCTCAGTTGCGACATGACAACTGATCTAGTCGGTCGAGTGCTACTTTGTATGGGCGCCCTTAACAAAATCGTTAAGAAATCGCGTGCACTTCTTAAGATCATAGAATCGTTTAAAACTAAATGTGGGTTCCAAATTTTGGATTTAGAGTATTGTTATTTAATAAGCTTATGTATTTTAGTATTTTAAGTGCATATAGTGCAGTCATATTCTCACAATTTAAGTTAAATGTGAATCCGGTGATGTGTGATCTAACTTTTTGACTGGATGGTTTAACCGAACAGCGTACGGAATCAGGAAAAGTGTATGTTTTTGAAATTATTTTTTTACTGGTTTATTATAAACTACTAGCCTTTTCCCGCGGCTTCGCCAGTGTACTATACCTAAGTACTCAAAAAGGATACGATACCCATGTTCATTTTCAGAGTTTGTGACCACATTTGCCCCTTTTAGGGGTTGAATTTTCAAAAATCCTGAAACACGTGTTTACTCATTTATCGTTAGGAATACTCCTGTGAAGTTTCGAATAAAATATTCTAACAAATCTTGATTCGCCATACAAATTTTGGACCCCATTTTACCCCCTTAGGGGGTGAATTTTGAAAAATTCTTTCTTAGTGCATCCCTAGACCTTATAAGGAACCTACGTGCCAAATTTGGAATCTCTAGAACCAGCGGTTTGGGCTGTGCGTTGATATGTCAGTCAGTCAGTCAGTCAGTCAGTTTCTTCTTTTATATATTTAGATTAATATAAACTTTTTGACTTTTCAAATAATGAAAAGTATTTGTGATTTTATAAGCATTTACCGAACATCTGTAGACAGCGAAGGCTATAGTAAATCCGCGTTTGAAATCTTGTAGTTTTGCGACTTTTTGAGTTCAAAATAAGCCTTTTGGCAATTTAGATTTGTGATTATGACACAATTGTTGCAATTCAGGTCCTATTTTGAAAATTTGTTCGCGTATTAGGTTCCCCATGGTTTCCATGGTTTATTTACCGAACGCGCGTTCGGTAAATCGTGACCATAGTCTCTGCTACCGAATTCTAATCTGCCGTGGCCTCGTTTCTATTCGATAAACATTATAAAATCATACTTATTTCTCTCACAGCTAGGTCGACATTCAAATGTATTATTTTGTATGTCTCTTTATAAAGGCCAGCGCTTCTAAACATTTAAACATGTTCCTGGGACTGCTTATGATGGGCCGGTTTGTATAAAGATATTTATAAATACTTTTAAATAAACTTATTTTTTTTAATTCGTTTAGTATTTTGGCAAAAAAACGATAATGATGTTAATTTATATTTTGTATGTCGATGAATTTTTAAATAATATAGAATAAATATGTAGTTGAGTACTCCAGAAAAATAGAATATTTTTATGTTGAAGTTGTTTTGTCAAAAAAATAATGATTAGGTATTTTAATTAATTATGAAAAATGAAGTTATTTTTGTTTTGTATAAAGTATTTCAGTAATGTCTGGATACGCAAATTTAGCGCAGTTAGATACTATTATCGTACAGTGAGACAAAAGTTTCAGAATCGCTCAACACCACGTTTCCATACATTTTTCTTCTAGTTCGGTAAAGTGGTCACCGGATTCGGTATTATATGCAAATCACGTTTCTTTGTTCGCTTAATGGTACAAATCAAGGTAAGCGGTCTAAAAAACTTTAAAAATATTTTTTTAATATTTCTAACCATACAAATAATTTCTAAGTGCAATAAAATTATTACAAATTTATCTATGTTACCATTATAATATTGACAATAATCGTATGAAAATGCCAGACCTTATTAAAAAATGGAACGCACATCCAGGTCTTAAGCGTTCGTGGAAACGTACATTTACCATACAGCTTCAAATCTTTTTAGCATTTATACTTCAAAAAACCTATAGTACTGGAGTTGTCTTAATAGTCGTTGAAGCGAATTAAATTATAAATGATTTTATACCTTAATTAATGTAAATACTTGTTCGTATTCCACATGCAAAGACAAATAAACGAAAACGTTCCAACGCGCCCATTTACTTAATTCACTTTTAAGTCACTATTTACAACGAAACGTAATGCCCGATCCACGTGTTGAGCCGACGCCGTATTAGTTTAAAACACGTTTACACACGATCCAACTTCAATACAACTCCAATGCATTAACTACGCAATACAGCTAGCGCCTAAACGTCTGAATCAATAAATATCATGCTTTTGCTTGAAAATTATTCCGATGCAACTCCAACACAACTTTAGTATTTGTTGATTGTTTGTTGTGTGTTGGAGTTTGAAAGGATGTTTGAGATAGATTGTGTTTTATAGATTGTATGTATTTTAAAATTAGAATATGGTTCAAAGACGCTGCTATACGCGCAACGATATCACAATATCGCTTGCTCCTCTAACGCTTAGATGCGCCCCTTACACCTACCTCTACTTTGGGAACAACATGTGGATCAGGCATATACGTGTCTGGTTTACTGTCGCTGTCAAACATGATTGTAAAAGGGTGTATTAAAAACGGAAAATAGTTATTTTAAAAATTGCGACAAACGAAAGAAAAAAAACATACTCCACGGCAATGTTATACAATAATAAACGTAATTCGACGCTGTCATCGTTGAGCGAATTCCCTTGTAACTTTTTTCGTTACGTTTGGTTGAGTACAATACTTATTTTTAATAATTTAATAGTTAACCTTAATGAAGAATACTATAATTTATGAGATGCTTTTCAGTTGAAGTACCTGAAACAAAAAAAACAATAATAAGTTTCTAGTTAATAGCCTTGTACAATCGCCACGGTGTAAAAGAACCCCGTACGGCGGTAATTCAACCATTTTAATTACAATTACAATTCGACTTTACTGTGTCTTCATTTGTATAGCTAACGAACGCGAAAATTGGCACAACCCTGGAATGGGTACATTTGTATCGGAATTCTTTATGGCTGCTGTTTGTTTTGTTGCGTAGGGTTGTCAATTTGTGTCGACAGCGACAAATTGGTGAGAAATATTCGAATTTGATTACTGTATTATTTTAATTTAGGTATGTATATACTTTTTAAAGAAACACTCTGGAAGTAAGCGTTGCGCCAGTATATTTGCGTGTCTTAGGCCGTGAATGCCGTGATCAGAGGGTGAAACGGAACGCGGGGTATAGCGTCATATACAGTGTATGACATAATAGCAATATTTTTATACATACAACGAAACGCTGTGGGCCGCGTTTCATGTCAAACGCAGACTACGACTTTATATTGTTGAATATTGTATTTTTCTAATATGTTAAACGTATTTAACGTAGATTTAATCGCTTGCAGGTCTACTAATGCATATTTTTAAGCGCGTTTGGCTCTAAAATATGTAGAATATAAAGGTAATGTTCTAAGGCATATTCGGGTAGTTCAGAAAATGTAAAAAAATCTTAAAAAGGGATTTTCCCCCACAGGAATCGGGAACCGTTCTTTGCTCTATACTAAAATACCATTTTTTTCGTTCTTTTGTTTCCTATTTTATATTTAACCAAGCAATCTAATAACACCAAGGCAATACCTAAATAAAATATCTAGACACGCGGCAGTGTGTCAAGCCAAGTTCAAGCAAAGGAACTGGCTACCCAGCGCCAAGTGTATATTACACGAACCACTTGGTGCCTCTTTTGACCCTTCTATAACTCAAAACCTCTTTAACGTAAACACATAAAACTACGTGTGTTTAATTATATCCATAAGGACATCTAGAATCCCAAATTTCATGAAGCAGGCTACTTGGCCAGTTTTTATCAGAATTAAAAAAAAAAAATATATGTTGAATAACTTTATAAAATGACTGATGTAATGAAAACTGGCGAAGTCAAATCTAATCTACTTTAAGATCTCACATTTTTAAATAACAGCAATTGTTATATTTAGGTATCCAATAAAGCAAAGAAATAGAGTTTAATACTTGTTCATAATGTTATTTTGTTCCTATAAATACATATTTGGATTTTGAATAGAACTTGGCACTCATTTAGATCTCCATTCTTTTTGCGGCGAAGCCCACAGCCAAGCATAATTTTTGTATTGAACTCGGCCCTCCTTTTTTACATTTATGGTTTTGGTGGGATTAAGTTCTACATGAAGCCCAGAAAATAATTAAATATATTGCGTTATTGTGGTTTTATTTAAATACCGATTAAGATCCCTGTTTCCCCAAATACTTACACCTTAACTATTTAATAAACACACAAATGTGTGTATATCAATTATAATATTTTTTGCTTAATTTTTCAAAACTCACTTCGGCGTGATTTGTGATCCACAGTAGTGACGTATAAGTAAAAGTAAAGTGCCTATAATATTTAGTACTCGTAAGGTGAACAAGCAAAGCTTGTAACTAATAACAGTAGGTAATGCTAAGAACCATACCGTATTCTAATTTTAAAATACATTTAAAACACAATCTATCTCAAACACAACTCCAACACACAACAAATAATCAACCAATGTTGAAGTTGTGTTGGAGTTGCATCGGAATAATTTTCAAGCAAATTCTGTCATTTCTGATTCAGACGTTTAGGCGATAGCGGTATTGCGTAGTTAATGCATTGGAGTTGTATTGAAGTTGGATCGTGTCAGAACGTGTTTTAAAGTTAGAATACGGCCCAATAAGTATTTACAATAATGCGTAATAGTTGTATTTAGAATCATTTACTTAGGATATGGAGCTAAATAAGGATATTCATGACAGTTGCCTATAAACAGCAAATTAATGCATAAATATGATAATATCTTGTAGAAGTGAGTTTCCTAGTCTTAGGTAACTGTAATTATGTTAATTTATTTATCGATCTCTAGACAGTATACTAATCGACTAATATCTTTTTTTAAATAAACAAACACGTGTTCAGGGCTATCTAGAACAAACTTTGTGCGTCATTGAACCACACGAAAGAGTAGCTTAGACTTTTAGTGATTTTCACTATAACGTATGGCGTATAAAAATTCTTAGAGATGTCATCTCCTGTTAGTCAATGTATATTTTCTATTTTTTTATACCACGACGGTGGCAAACAAGCATACGGCCCGCCTGATGGTAAGCAGCTACCGTAGCCTATGGATGCCTGCAACTCCAGAGGTGTCACATGTGCGTTGCCGACCCTTTACAAAAAGGAGGATTCACTGTGTTGACGGCTAGAGGAACAAGAGGGTCCCTCATCATCAACACACTGGATCCTCTTTGAGCTCTTTGGCAACCTTACTCACCAGCAGGAACACAACACTATGAGTAGGTGCTATTTGGCTGTGGGTTTCTGTAAGGTGGAGGTACTTCCCCAGTCCGGCTTTGCTCCAGATTTGGGCGAGATGACATTCGCTGAACGTGCCCTACCACACTTAGCGAGATGACATTCGCAGTGCCCATAACTCTCTTTTCGTCGTAGTTTTAGGACATACCCGAGTCCGGACGTAGTTTAAGGACATACCCCGGGTCCGATGTACAATGCACATTGCGCATATTTATAAATTATAAGATAACTAAAAATCGCACAAGAAATAATCACAGCTACTCGTTCATTCATTCGTTTCACGATTCACAAGTTCATTCTTAAAAAGTAATCAAAATCCCGAACTTAACTCCCTCTAGATTTCTGGACGTTTAAAAACGTAAAACTTTTTACAGGCGAAATTTGTCGCCGACTCCCAATAACTTTGAAGTCGAATTAAAATCTACGAGAATTAATGGACGCGAACCTTGACCAAGAAACGGTTATCGGGGCCCTCGATTTCGCTTTCATTTACTGAATAACCTTATGAGTACATTTTAGAAGATTCAAGTGTCTAAAATGTTAGGAATAAATACAGAACGCTCTATATAAATGCATATCGACTTTTAATGGGATCGTAGTCCATAAGGAATGAAGAGCACTGGTAGCCTGGCGGTAAGACATCCAACTTTGAATCTGAGGTCTTGAGCTCAAACTCCGGCTCGTACCACTGAGTTTTTCGGAACTTATGTACGGAATATCATTTTATATTTACGAGTCGCTTTTCGGTGAAGGAAAACATCGTAAGGAAACCGGACCTAATCCCGATAAGGCCTAGTTTCCCCTCTGGTTTGAAAGGTCAGATGGCATTCGCTTTCGTAAAAAACTAATGCCTACGCCAATTCATGGGATAAGGTTGTCAACCGGACCCAAACCCGGGACAAACGGTAGGAGGAAGAAGAAGTCCCTAGTCCCTATGAAGACGAGGACTACCTAGTCCGTAAGGAATGACAACGGCAACGCACCTATACCTACTACCTATATGGACCGTAAGCCAGGAACAAATTTCATGACCAATCGCATCCCAGGCGATAACTTGTGAAGTGGTCGAAGGCGATGTATAATGAAGCCTCGTGTAGGTCAGCTGCCGCTCCGTTGGTGGGTTAAAGAACGGCAGCTATTTAATCACTTAAAAAAATGGTCATTGCGTCACGATTGAAAATTTGGCGATGATAGTTTATATGCTCTTAAAAACATTATAAATCGTCAGCCGGCTGTATCTAGGTGGAAAAACCGTCAGCTGATGCCCTGAAGACCGTATGTTCACGTGACCAGCTGACGGTCTTTCCACTGCGATACAGCTGACTGAAGATTTTTTCTATTTATATTAGGATATAAACTATCATCTCACAAAGTTTCAATCGGGACGCGATGACCATTTTTTTAATCGATTAAATGTCTGTCGTTCCTCAACCCACCAACGGAGAGGCAGCTGACCTTCACGAGGCTTCATTACACATCGCCCTTAACCACTTCACAAGTTGTCCCCTGGGACGCGATGACTAACGAAATTTGTTCCTGGCTTACGGTCTAATAAAGGTACCACGATAAACACGGCAAACGTGAGTGTTGACACAGAATAATATAATGGTATTTCATACAGAAGGTCGTCTTCCCTACAAAATCAGCGTTTGACAGAACTTTGACAGATGAACGGTGACACATGACGTCTCTATACAATTTTACCTTTCGACGTTGTAAGGTTGACAAGTACACAATTAGTATTCTTGCTGGACCTGCCCCTATCTGCCTCAATCTACCTAATCTATCAGTAATTTTAATACAAAACTAAATAAATGTCCGATTTATTACCTTATTTGCCAAATCTAATTATTATTTAAGTACAACTATAAACTACTTAAATATTTTATCTTGTCTGTGGTCATGCCGCAAATAAACGAAAGGGATTTTGACAACCCCGAAAACGTATCCGATACGTTCCAAGGCCGTTGCTGTCATTTCGTGGAGATGGACACCCTTGGTGCTGATTGAGTACTCGTAACAGTTATAATTATTAAGTAAGAATTCGACTGTAATAAAAACGCGATCGCCGAGTGTACCTACATCCACACGTGGTGACGTAATTATTGAATGATTTTTATACTTGTATATCCCGTCTTTTCCCCGGTAATTGGCACTGTTATCCCAAACCGGAAATTAAGCCTAGTTTCTTGTCATTTGTTAGTACAGTCAGCAGCCAAAGTAGGAAGTATCATGTTCAAAATGGGCTTAATTATCTTCTCCCGCTCAACCACTTCTGTTGCTGAGTGTACTATCATACCTGTAGATTTCGATAATGATGTTAAACATACTATATAGAAATAAATAGAAATATCTAAAAAAAAAACGCTGAGATTAGGAGAACACGCAGAATTATAGTAGATTTCTTTAGAGTAGCACTAGGCACTAGAATTAAGTATGGTTACTGACATTACTTACTTTATTTCCTTTTGCATAATTAACTTGAACTTTAGCTAACATGTTATCTCATTCCCCTAATCTCTCGCCATTAAAACCCGAATTAACTCGACATAATAAACCTGATTAGTCGAGATTGAGCGAGGTGACAATAATTTACTACGGTCATTATTCTAAAACGTCGCGGAGGCAAATGTTCGTGAAATTGCGACTGGTAGTACTTAATTGTGGAGGTTGGGAGGGTAATGTGTTTGGTCGTATTATTTTGGTTTGGCAATTTTTTTGACAGTCTGAAGACGAAAATTTAAGTGAAGGGAGAAATAAAACATCGGTTAATACATGTCACATTTGCTAATTATTTACAACGGTAATTCATTATTCTAAAATATTGTGGAGCTAAATGTTCGTGCATATGTGCCTGTATAATTCTGGAGTTTTGGGGGTAAAATTTTTGGTTTGGTCGTATTATTTTGATTTGGGAATATTTTATAGATCTAAAATAAAGGCGAAAATAAAAGAAGCTTCGGGTTAGCTAAGGTAACATTTGAAATATGGAAAAAAAAATCTACTTAGCTATAGGAACATTTAATTAACTTTGTTAATGTGTTGTCCCCTAAAAGTTTAAGATGACTTCTGCGTAAATCAACCGAATCCATAACCTAGGTTTTTAAAGTAAAAATATAAAACTTATCTTTTCGTATGTTTTTTGCTCGAAATCTAAAAATTGCTGACTTTAGTATGGAGGCTGGGACCGACCACAAATTCGTAGTACAAAAAAGACGGTATCTAATTTGAAGATAGTGAAGTGAAGATCCCGAATTTATTGAGTTTTTTTAGAATATATATTCGAAATATTTAATAATTGAGATTAAATTCGTGATTTGGTTATTTTTAGATGTACTGACAACATGTTTAATCAGATTTCTTACAAGCCAGACAGCCCAGACAGCCTATGCCCTTGGACGATAACGAAATTATATGATGTATGTACATCTCTATAAATAAGTAGCATTATGCTATGCCACAGCAGAATTACATTAGACAACATTGACAAACAAGGCGACAAATTCAAGGTAATTTATCGTGGTAACTGGTTATGTCAATAGTGTAAGTACAAATTTGGAAAAATTTGACATCTAATTGAACCACAAATGGGCAATATCCTTTAAGGTCTAAAATAATCGCACGCAAAGGTTTAAATATCATCATTATTTTCATCATTATATAGATATTTTCAGGACCCCTCCCCCCCTGTCCAATATGACGTGAAATTTTTTTCTAACTAAAGTAAGTACAGTTTTCCAACACGTGAACCTACTTACGTAACGTACGTACACGTAAAGGGTAAAAAAATGAGACCACATGTATACATATAAAATTATCTTTAATAGAAAAAAACCGGCCAAGTGAGTGTCGGACCACGCGGTTTCGAAAAAGTAATATCAAAAGATCGTATCTGCGTATGAATGAAATGAGTTTTTAGAAGATAACTCAATAATTCCTAAACCGATAATGTCCTCAATTTTTTTCATATTTTTTGGATCTCCGGTTCAAAAGTGACAGGGGGGACACAAGTTTTTTAGACTTACGGGGTAATTTTATCTTAAAATATTCACTAAATAAAATAAAAATTCAAACAGACCTCAATGTTATTTTGAAAGACCTATCGAGACATGACGATATTAAGTAAAAAAAAAGTTTTTGACAAATAATTATATGTAATGGACTAGTGCTCCTCCTTAAAATATCTTTTTCAGCAATTTTACTACAAAACTAAGTAGCGGCATACAAAAACACACCTTATATTTTAATATTTATTAAGATACGTTTTATAGTTTCCGAGTAAAATGGCTGTGACATACGGACGGACGGACGGACAGACGGACATAACGAAACTATAAGGGTTACGTTTTTGCCACTTTCGCTACGGAACCCTAAAAACCTACTTCACAAAATAATATGTCAAATGCCATTAAAAATTATTTACAATCATAGTGCTAGTGCAACTTTACTCTGCTTTTGACAGTTTGAGTCATTTAAAAGTTGATAATTTTTATTTTATTGACCATAATAAAGTATAGCACAAGGAACAAAAAAATTACACGTGATATGTGCCCAGACCCCTCTCCCCCCTGTGGTGATCATTGGTGATTTTTTCTTGACCCCCTCCCCCCCACTATACAATATGACGCGATTAATAGACGCCCTCTTATACCAAATATCATCATTATAGCATTATGAAGTTATTAATAGTTTATATAATTACGGGTTAATTCATTTCGCTGTTATTTATAAAATATAATTTTATCGTTTCTGACAGAGCTTAAATATCACCATCAGAGCTTAAATATCATCATCACCAAAGGTTTAAATATCATCATTATTTTTATCATTATAGAAAATATCATCATTATAGCATGAAGTTATTAATAGTTTATATAATTACGGGTTAATTCATTTCGCTGTTATTTATAAAATATAATTTTATCGTTTCTGACAGAGCTTAAATATCACCATCGAGCGTCAAAAAACAGCCCCTGAACCCTATACGAACCGTTTTTATCGTTTTAAGTAAACCATCTGGCTCCCCGATGTGTCGTTAAGGCTGAGATCTCTTTATCTCGATGTTCGCGCCGTAACAGTTATTTCTGGCAAGGTCCGATAAAGTGAAAGTGGATACGGACCAAGGTCGGCCGAAGTGTGTCTCGGACATGGCCACGAAATGCCAAATAAACGGGTGACGTGCGCTTTGTATGGCTAGGAGCTATTCTAATTTAAATCTAAAATTTCAATAATTTTGCGGTTTATTTCCAATGCAACAAAAGCACAAATCAAATTATTTTAATAAATATTTTGATTTGTTGTTTTTATTTTTAACGGCCTCCTAGCTTAGTCGGTAGTGACCCTGCCTATGAAGCAGGAGGCCCCGGGTTCGATCCTGGTCAGGGCATTTATTTGTGTGTTTATCACGGATATTTGTTCCTGAGTTATAGATGTTTTCTATGTATTTAAGTATTTATATGTATATACTATATATCTATTACATATATTGTAGTCTAGTACCCACAACACAAGCCTTATTGAGCTTACTGTGGGACTAGGTTGATTTGTGTCCCATAATATATATATTTTTAATTTATTTATTTAAGCAGAAACACTAGTAGCTACTATGTAAATTATAACTTAAATAGATGTCAAAAGAAAAAGTGACCTAGGCCTCCGGTGTCCAGGGCTGGAATCGAACCAGCGTCTTCTGCATTCGCGGCAGACGGTCTTTATTTCTAATTCCGATACACAAATAATTGCACATACTTGCATAGTTAAATCAGTCAATTGTAAAACTAGAAAAAAAAATACAGAAGTAGTGCGTTCATGAAAAGATGAACCGAACTAACTAACCTAAAACCCGTCCGTGTCACGCCCCGTCTTAATTAGTTATCAATATGATTTCCTACTAGTATTTTAATCAGCTTTAGCTCGGTATTCGAATGTCAAAGCACCTACAATAAATGTGATTTAGACAACTTACCATGCTCACAATCAGCCAACCTAATCCCTGACATACATATAACGGAAGTAGATATAAAGCGTAAGCTCCGCCAAATGGACACTAATAAAGGACCTGGCCCGGATAAGATTACTCCGCACTTCCTTAAAAATACTTGCCCTGCAATAATAACCCCTCTAAAAATACTATTTAACAAATGCCTAATTGAAGGTACGTTCCCTGACTGTTGGAAGATGTCGCTTGTGTCCCCCATACATAAATCGGGACCCAAAGCCCAGGTCAAAAACTATCGTCCAATATCTGTACAATCATGCTGCCATCCTGTGCATCCTAAGCTGCTCGAATCTCTAATTCATAGCGTAATCTACCCACTAGTTAAAAACAATATTATACCCCAGCAGCACGGCTTCATGAAGAATAAATCAACTTCTACCAATCTTCTTGGGTAGTCTAATTTTCTTTTCTCTTCCATGGATAGTCGCACTCAGGTAGACGTTATATATACCGACTTCCGAAAAGCTTTTGATAAAGTCGACCATTTGTTGCTTTTGCGTAAACTAGCGTTCAATGGTATTAAAGGCAATCTACTCAGATGGTTTGCTTCTTATCTAGAAAAACGGACCCAAAAAATCGTCATAAACGGTTATGAATCAAGAGCATCCCAGGTAACCTCTGGAGTAATTCAAGGATCTATTTTGGGGCCGCTTCTGTACTCTTCATTTGTTAACGATATTGATAGCTGTTTTCGTAATTGTAGATTTGCTTTGTTCGCTGACGACCTAAAAATATTTAAATCGGTAAAAGAGCAAAGAGATTGTATTCTCATTCAAGAAGACCTGGACCGCTTCCACGAATATTGTGTAGATAATAAGCTATACTTGGCTTATGATAAGTGCGTTAATATTACATTTACCAAAAATAAAAATATTATACTTACAAATTATACCATAGGGGGTGAAGTGCTCCAAAGAGTTTCGCAGGTGAAAGATCTTGGAGTGATACTAGATGAAAAGCTAACGCTTGACCAGCATATTCACTCCATTACCTCGAAAGCCTTTCAAATGCTTGGTTTTGCTCTTAGATCAGCGAAGCCTCTGAAACAATCCTCATCGTACTTGCTACTCTATAAATCCCTTGTACGTCCGTATTTAGAATATGCATCCGAAGTATGGAACCCTCATTACGCAATCTATATCGACGCTGTGGAGGCGGTCCAGAAACGTTTTCTCAGAGCCCTTAACTATAGACTCGGACATGCATATCTGCCATACGAAAGCCTCCTACAACGGTACAAACTTAAAACACTGGCTAGCAGACGTCATGTTAAGGATGCCACCGTTCTTTACAACATATGCACTGGTTCATATAACTGCCCGGAGTTGTTAGAGACTATTGGTTTTAGAGCTCCTTCCTATAGAACACGAAATTTGTCACACATACATGACATATTTAATCATACGCGGGCTGATTTTAAATGCAAAGTAAGCGAACTCTTGTAACTGTCGTTATTTTCTTCATTTCTTCACTGTAATGGTAGTCTATTCCTCTTTTTGTCTTAGTAATGGTAGTTGTAACATTTTTCTCTTGTTTTCGCTACTCTCTACTGTGTGTTTAGTTTAAGTAGTCTATAGGTAGTTAAAGATTACTTAAGGATACTTGTTTTGTTCCGTTAACAATGCCATCTTAATATAATTTGTGTGAAATCTCAGTGGGATTTGTGCTAGGATATAAGCTGTACCTATTTACCTCCATGATTTATTTTTGTACATGTTTTTTGGCTTGTATCTGTTTTTCTCCCCAATAAAAAAAAAAAAAAAAAAAAATCAAAATCATATCTGAACAATTGGCGACTCTCCACCCTCTGTCACTAAAGCGTTATTCGTATCGTATTGACACTGAACAATCTTATTTTGATATAAATATATTTGACAACAAGAAAAGAATAAGCCCTGTTAGCATGACTTACATTGTGGCGCGAGTCAAAGTATTAAGTCGCGCGCGACAACACATGTTATGCTAAGCACACTTAATATAGACGGAGAGCTAGCCACGTCAGATATTTTTTATTTTTATGAAACTAGTAGCAAACGAGCAGACGAGCCGCCTGATGGGAAGCGGTCAACGTCGCCCATGAACATAAGCAACATCAGATATGACACAACAATGAGAGCGACGAAACCCCTCTCGTTAGTTTGCTATACTATGCTTATTTCTAGATCCGGACATCTGGCAGCTGTAAAGTGGTGGAGGTCAAAGAATGCAAACCACTTTAAGAATACAAATCCTAGAGTTCTGGTTTTGTTGCAGTATTATGAAAAATTATACAAATAATTTGATTATACCATTGCCAAAAGTTTCTGATGGGGGAAAGTAGTCCAAAATGACGTATAATGTCATTCATAGTTTGTCGCCTACAGTTTCTGTTTCCGAAATATTAAGCAATGTTTTTTGTTCTAATGTTAAAATATAGGCCCCGTCCTCTATAAATAAGAAAACATCGGCCGTTTTTACCTATTTTGGTATTACTATTTTCCAATTCAAAAACTGTGCTAGTCTATCACTCTGACCTCCACCCATTAAAAGCTGTCAGATGCCCGAATCTAGCAAGAAGGATAGTATTGCAAACTTACTAGATGGGTTTCGATGCTCTCATTATTGTGTCATATCTGACGTGGCCAGCTCTTAGACTAATAGGCCAAATGACATTGTTGACGCGTGTACAATCCTGATGTTCACTATAACCTTTTAGTACTTTACGCAGTTAGTTTAGATTAATCCCGTTTTAGTTGTAGGAACTAGTTTAGTAGTAGGTAAATGCTATTCTGAGTTTGACGAGTTATTCCATTGTGCCCTAACATTTAATAGTACTTAGTAATAACAACCCTAACGTATCCTTAATGGCATGTACGGAACCAGAACGCGTGTAACTATCACCCATTAGAAGGAAACAGGAAGAAACAGTATCTTGTTAGTAAAAAGAGCTGATGTAATGTGCTAAAGTGTTTTATCATGAATATAGATGTTTAGTGAAATGAAAAAAGTGTGAAACTTCCAAAATAAAGATCAATAGAAAAGTTAATTATATGAAAAAGTTAGAAAAGTTATCACGTTCTTAATATAGTAAGCAAATATATGGGAGGAGCATACAAGTATTACGTTAATACTTGTTTTATGTGATAAATAGCTCTAAGTTTGTATTTTAACAGCTCAACCCGCGATTATGTCGTTGCCAAACCACTTTTCTCCTCACGTTCTCCTCACATAAATTAAACTCTTAATTCACTTCCATACAACATTAATTTCGAGTAAAAATGTATTTTATGTACCTTTTTATGTGACGGAGGAAAAAAACATTAAAATATCTAAAAATTTTAAACTTTAAAATATAGTAGGATGTTGAAGCATTTATTTGCTTATGAATTAACACTTGCCTCGATGTAAACTTGCTTATCGACCCTGTCTTAACCGACATGTCATTATGTCGGTTAAGCTGTTTTGCAGTTAACCTAGTCTACCCCAAACAGCCCACTAACCGTTTGCGACCATTTGTTTTTATGCGGTCGTATTTAGCAACTGCTTCGAATAAACAAGGTCGTAAGCGTCTAAGATAAGCTAATAATACTATGACTTTTTGTGGACAGGCAAAGTGAACGGGTTGCGTTGGGGTCATACGTTGATATCTCGGTGGTTAGTCCCGAATTCACAAAAGGTTCAAAGTGTCGTAGCTCGTTGGTTAAAACAGTGTAATAATCTTTTACCTTTTTCTGGACATAGATCATTTAAATATTTTAATAATTCTTAAAGCAGTATATCCTTTCGATGACTTGGAGTTGGAGCTCCTTAAGAAAGGATTTCTGTAACTCCAGAAGAGAAGAGGATTAAACTTTTGATGAAATCACGGGCAGAGGTTAGTAGAAGTGGTATTATGTATACCGAATTAGAAATAGCACTAGACCATACTCATAATGTTGTGTTCCTGTTGGTGAGTAAGGTTGCCAAAGAGCTCAATGAGGACCCAATGTGTTGATAAGGGACCCTTTGTTCCTTTAGCCGTCAACACAGTGAATCCTCCCTGTAAAGGGTCGGCAACGTGCATGTGACACCTCTGGAGTTGCAGGCGTCCATAGGCTACGGCAGCTGCTTGCCATCAGGCGGGCCGTATGCTTGTTTGCCACCGTCGTGGTATTAAAAAAAAGATTTTTCTCCTCTTTCATAATAGGGTTTTTCAGTGGCTCTAAATTGACCCAAAAGGCAAATAAGGCCAAGCGAGTACTTTTAAAGAAAAAATATAAAATCGTGGTCAGAAGGCCTTACTAAATACATCCAACTTACTTTTTTCATAACCACGAAGGTGGCAAACAAGCAACACTCATATTAACTTTAAAATTTAAAACTCTTAAAGTTAAAGTTTAAAATGAAATGCACTTTAAACCAAGGAATGCACCATTTTGTCCATTTTACTCGTATACCTGAAATTTTGATGTCACGAACCGGTAACATTGAAAACTTAAATTTTATACCACGGAGTACCCGAGAGGGTTGTCTGCAAAGTAAACACAGAGGCACAGTAGACGCAAGTTTTTTTTTTTCACTTATCATGCTCGAAAAGTTTCACTTCAAGACGTTCGTATTTAGTCTGCGTAAAATAGCATTCTATGCTCTGGCTATCTTCTATCAATGGCGAGCTTTATCAAATTGTGATTAAAATATTATACGAATAGTTGTAAACATGGTAAATACCTATAGCGTTTCTTACAGCTACTAAACCCATCTTTGCCTATTGAAATAAAGCCACACTAATTTCCTCACCTAGTTTTCATCTGCGCGAGATATTCACACGGATTCGGAAACTGATGGTTGATGTCACGGAAGCAAATGTAAACTGCATAAACAAATCCCCATAAATATGAACGTCCTGGTTCACGACACTCTTAATGCCCAATAATTGTCATCCGATTGTCACCTATCTAGTTTAGAGATGTGTCTAATATACAATTTTAAGTTAACATGGTCACTAACATGACAAC
The DNA here is from genome assembly GCA_947086415.1 of Pammene aurita. Lineage (NCBI taxonomy): Eukaryota > Metazoa > Arthropoda > Insecta > Lepidoptera > Tortricidae > Pammene > Pammene aurita. The sequence continues at coordinate 14,740,651 of OX352295.1, forward strand.
TAATACTAACCAATTTCCATGTCTGACCGATTTCTCTCAGTTGCTTAAAGGTTAGCTGAAAGAGATCCCTTAAAGGGATAAGTTCGCCTTTGTACACACTCACTATATTTTTTGTTGGTCATGTACTTGTTTTGTGCAATAAATTGTTTATTACTACTACTACGAGTACTACTGTTAGAAAGGTCACAAAAACAAATATATGTATATATACTGATTTAAACTTTCACGGTTTTTACACATATCTATTTGTAATAACGGGACTTAACCGCGTATATATTTCTAAAAATTACCTTCGACGTTTCGAGGACGACATTGTCCCCGTGGTCCCGAAGAAAGACTTTTTTTCTTATTATTATTACAAATAGATATATGTATATATGGTAAATACCCCGTTTGGAACAGTTAATTACCTGTCTAGTTTAAAGATGACACGTATTGCGACGAGCACTCGTCGTCCACGTACGTCCTGTCAGGGTTGAACCTATTCCGATTTCAACAGCGCATCGTCGCTTACGTTTAGAGTGATTGCTTGAGCGGCAGCGACTAGCGGTATGATCATCACCGCGTTCATAACAAACAAACGCAAACGTATGAGAGTGGCCTCAGTCAGCGCTGCTCAAATAGCTTCGACTCAACGCTGGTCACGTCGCCTAACGCACGCCATGACTGAGGCCGTATACTTATGCTTGAGCTCTTTGGCAATCTTACTCATCAGCAGAAACCCAACACTATGAGTAGAGTCTATCGCTATTTGGCTGTGGTCAGAAGACCACACCCCGCAAAGAAGTGCCTCCACCTTACAGAAGTAAGGTGGAGGTACTTCCCCAGTCGGGCTCTGCTCCAGATTTGCGAGGGATGACATTCGCTGTGCTGTGCCCCACCACACATAGCGAGATGACATTTGCAGGACCCATACCTCTCTTTTGAACGTAGTTTAAGGATATACCCGTCTCCGGACGTAGTTTTAGGACATACCCGGGTCCGAAATTGTGATGGTTATGTATGCACGGCACGTTTGTACAATTCAATTCATTTCAATTTCTTTATTTCAACCAACATGGGTCATTACACACATTATCAATTGGTACATCAAAAAGTAAAAATAAAAATAAAATAATAACTTAATTACAATCAAATATGATACAAGAGAAAAATAAAGTACAGTAAAAACTTGACTGATAACTGATAACCTACTAGTTTCCTACTAATTGGCCGCCGCCGCGGGATGCGGTAATTCCAATTCGTATAAATCTGTATGAAATACTATTATTTATTCTGTGGTTTCGTGAATGTAAATCGTACGTGCGTTTATTTTCGTGAAAAAGGCATTAGAGTTTAATGTTTTGAGGTGACCCACTGTGTCCTATTTGACTACGCTGCGGTACTACGTGACCTTGCCTTCAGCATTCCACTGCAGTGGATACTAGCCGGCATACACGTCGAACGTGCAATGGAACCCATTTCACTCCACGTTTACTGCAATATCCTACTTTATGTACGGACCGTTGTAATATTGTTTACAGTTGTGAACCTGAACGTGATACGGTTAGAAAATGTTTTGTTTAAATTTGTTTACGTTTTACGTGACTGTTTCGGGTGATGTCTCTAATTCTCAATATTCTCATTAACCTTATTTTGTACCGATTTAAACTCACACGTCTTAGGGCCGGTTGCACCAAACCGTCCGTTAACGTAAACATCATCGTTAAAAAAAAATTGTTTGAAAAGTTTGACCGTTTTATATGGGATGACAGCTCCGTCGCCATATTTAACGTTGATCAGTTCGTTAGTTATGCGTGGTGCAACCCACCCTTAGACTCATGATTTAATGAATAAAAGTATGTGCACGTACCCTTTAAATCCATGTAGCTTCAAAACAATTGTGTAATCCTCGTATAGAACGAGTTTTGCATTATTAACATAATAGTGTTGGTTGAGCAGTCTTAAATTAAGTTATTTCATAATTATATAGGTATTCTCCTTGTATAAATAGGTCCGCATGATTTTATTTTTAGGTTATACATTATTTACAAAATGGCGTCGGTCTATATAGACGGAGAGCTAGCCACGTCAGATATGACACAATAATGAGAGCAACCAAACCCCTCTAGTCAGTTTGGTATACTATGCTTATTTCTAGATCTGGACATCTGGTAGCTTTAAAGAGGTGGAGGTCAAAGAATGCAAACTATTTCAAGAAAACAAATCCTAGATATCTATCTGGGTTTGATGCAATATTATGAGAAACTATACAAATACTACAAAAGTTTATGTTGGGGGAAAGTAGTGCCAAACGATGTATAATATAGTTCATAGTTTGTCGCCTTCTGTTTTTGTTTCCGTAATAATACACAATATTTTTTGGTCTAACATTTTTTATCGATTTTTGACCAGTTTTGAGTCGATATTCCAACATATTCACTACAGATAGAATTATAAGGCAAACGACTATCTTCTTTTTTCTTGAATCTTTTATCTTCATTCTGTAGAGCCGGATCTTGAAATAAATGAGCCGTTATTTTTTTATGATATTTTTAAAATATGGTCTAAAAAACACTTTTATCGATATTCGAATGGTGTAAAGAATCTTACATATACGTAATCTACATATTAGGGTTCCTCTTTGATGTCTCTAAAAACTGTAGAGAGATTTTAATTTTTAACTAATTAACACAAAATTTATGACCATAAAACGACTTTTTTAGCCTAAACCGGTTCGACTTTGATGTCAAATATCTCGAAGACAATGAATATTGAAGTAAATATAGGATACTATATTGTTTAAAGCCGTTACTGATAATATGATAAGCTATATAACTAAATCATTAGAAAACTAAGGGAATCAGATCTAAGTAGACGTGTGCGCCGCGCCGGCCTGGCGTAGCCGCGCCGTGGGACCCACGCCGCCGCCGCCGCCGCGGATTTAAAAATCCACGCCGTTGGCCAAAATTTCAGAATTCGGCAAAAATTAGCCAATGACAATTACCGATGAAGGAAAGTCAGTTGAAAATTTAACACCGTATATAGACGAATTAAACGATGAAAACATCTACACATTGAAATAGTTAGGGTTTAGTCAATTCCTTCTCTTTTGAGAGATTAATAAATGAGTATGATTTAACCGCTGATCTAACAAAAATGAAGTCGATGGCCTAATTTATAAGATTGGTAACGAAAATAATAAATCTGCCATCAAAGCTGTACCAACAACTAAATTATCCTGAGAAAAGAAGTGTTTTGGTGGCAGGATAGATCCTTAATACTGAACGGTATGTTTGGACCTACTGCAAGTCAAAAAAGGATCTTCATCATCACTAGTCCTTCCCTCAGAGCTGAGGATCATTGTCCTTCTGTTGAAGACCAGGTTCCTCCATAGGCTTCTATCCCTCGCTAAGCGCATGGCTTCTTGTAGTTTTAATTGTATGGGTGCAGTGCCTTGGGCACACCATCTTGCAGGGGAGGGCCTCTTAGTCTTGTGCCTTCAACTTTACCCCGTTATGATGATCCTCTCCAGGCTATCCGAGGAGCGTCGAGAAAGGTGTCCGAAGAATGCCAGTATGTGGTCCTGGCACGTCGTAGACAACCGGCGTTTTATGCGTAGCTCCTCTAGTATGGACTGATTAGTGCGCAGCGCAGTCCCAGGTATCCGTAAAAGCCGTCGCCAACACCACATCTCAAACGCGTCGATACGGCTTTTCAGATCTGCCTCGATAGTTCAAGTGTCAAAACCGTAAAGGAAAATTGGAAACACCAGGGAACACATAAGTCTAACCTTAATCTGCCTCTGTATGTCGCGATCTCTCCAGATCCTATCTAACCGAGTCATAGCACCCTTCGCTATTTGAATCCTCCAGATGATTTCACGTTCACAGCTACCATCGCTAGATATAAGTGAGCCGAGGTAGGTGAAGGCGCTGACGCATTCTAGGTCTTTCAGTTCTAGGCTTCGTGGAGGAGACTGTTTCCGGTATACGAACATAACTTGGTTTTGGCCTGGTTGACGTGAAGTCCTAATTTGATGCTCTCCGCTTCTATTAACACATCTCCTCCTCATTGGAAGTAAAGAGCGTTGTGTCGTCAACATAGCGTAGGTTCAACATCGTTTTGCCGCCAATTGATATGCCACTGTCCCAGTTCTCGGTGACCTTACGTAAGAGGTATTCGCCGCAGATATTAAAAAGCTTCGGAAACAATATACAGCCCTGTCTTACTCCTCTTTCCAGCTTGAACTGGTTCGACAAGGTGTTCTCGATGCGCACTCTGGCAGTACTTTCGGCGTACAAGTTCTCAATAAAGTGAGCTAAATGAGCAGGGACACACATCTCCAGGAGCACGTACAGCATAGCGTTGGCGTAATCTATGAAGCATAGGACTAATTGCATTGTTCCATTCACGATATCCCTCGATGATCTGGCGCACGATGAAAATCTGCTCCCGTGTCCCTCGTCCAGAAACAAAGCCAGCCTGCTCTGCAAGTATTTGCCGCTTCAGGAACTTTTTCAATCGAGAATTCATGATGTAAAGAAATACTTTACTGGCATGCGATATAATAGACAAAGTTCTATAGTTGTCACATTATAGCGTCGAGCCTTTTTTATGGAGAGGTATAACCATGGATTCAGTCCAGTCTCTCGGCCACTGGCCAGTTCTCCACACTTTGCAGCAAATCTGGTGTAAGAAATGTGTACCTTCGCCACCTAGATTCTTTAACAGACTAGCGCATATACCATCAGTATCAACGGCATTAACTTTCAGACGTCTGATAGCGTCTTCCACTTTGGAAATAAGTATGTCCGGCTCTACTGGATGCACAGCGTCATTCCGCACTAAAAGATGTTCCGGAACTTCTCGATAAGAGTTGTTGCGAATAGTCTCTCCATCGAGCCAACAGTTTGCCCTGGTCTGATGAAGTGTTTTCATCAGTATCCGCTATCTGCCAGCTTCTAGGTTTGTAATCGCGGGTGAGAAGTGTGACTTCCTGGAACAAGTCTTTAGAATGGGCAGTTGCAGCATGGTTTTCGATTTCGTCAAACAAAGCATGGATTGAATTATTCTCAGCGCGTCTGCATGCCCTTTTCTGGCAAGTGTGTAGCCTGGAATACACCTTTCTTGATATGTCTGTGTTAAGGCCTTGTTCTTTGAGAGTCCTCTGACGCTCAATAAGTTCCCAGGTAGCATCAGAAATCCAGGGTTTCCGTCTTGCTTGGCTCCCAGGAGTCGGGATGATCGCCTTGAAGCCTTTCCATGTTGTCTCTGTATCTTCAAAAGGATCCCTTATAACGTCCTTTATCTTGAGAGGCAACCTTCTGGCGAGCTCCTGCATGACAGGACCGTCTAGACAGAAGCACCACTAGAAGACAGGAACACCCTTAAATAAGCAAACGGCATTATATATCGTTTTATGTTCCTTATTCCTAAAAAGTTTTTGCTATTTAACATCTTTTTAATGCGAAACGTGAGCCTTGCGAGCGTAGCCAAAAGTGAACTTCACGCCGCCAAAAATTCCCGGCGTGCCGCCGCCGTGGATTTTTATGGCGGCGCACACGTCTAGATCTAAGTTCGTTGGCGCCAGGGAGCGCCTTAAAATATAGCCCTGTCCTTTACAACTGAGACAACTTCGGCAGTTTTTACCCAGTTTGGTATTACTATTTTCCAATTAAAATATTTTGCCGTCTGTCACTGTGACCTCCATCCATTAAAAGCTGCCAGATGCCAGGATCTAGCAATAAGAATAGTATAGCAATCTAACCAGACGGGTTTTGTTGCTCTCATTATTGTGTCATATCTGACGTGGCTAGCTCTTAGTCCAATAGCAGCTCAGTGACCCTTAAAAAAGCTTATTAATGCCTACAGCATTACACGCGAATAATTATGCTATTAAACAACATTAAGCATTATATACTACTAAAAATTGCTATTGTAGACCCTAAGGCACTAAAACAGCTAAAAGCTGTATAGGGGCTGTTCATAAATTACGTCATCAATTTGTGACGTCATTAAAAAAAAACGCGTTTTTAGCTTAATTGTAAAATAAAAAACTATTTAGTAGACAATATTTTATAGCATTAACAGTTTATAGAAACACGAATTTCATTCCTTTTTTTACACATTGAAGCACTTTTTAAAGATGCGAGAGATGATGTGATCTTCGGAATGACCGCCGCCCCCCCCCCCCCCTCCTCCTATGTCATGCTACCATTATGTCCAGACCGCCCCTCCCATTTGAAGTGACGTAATTTATGAACAGCCCCTTATAGTGAATTACTTAGCTTTATAATGGTTTATTTTATGGCTATAATACAGCATTAGGAATGTATTACCTACTTATAAATGCTATTGTACACAGGCATTAAAAATTGCTGAAAGCTGTATAGCGAATTTACGTGGCATTATAATGACTATATTCATGCTCTTAAATAGCATTAAGCATTTATTTATGGTATTGTAGAACCTAAGGCACTAAACCACACCGAAGCATTAGTGTAGCAAACCAAAACGCAACTGTACAGCTGCATGCTGTACAGTTGCATTTTGGTTCGCTGTACTAAAACTAATGGCTAAACAAAAGCATTTACATATGCCATTATACAACCGTTATACAGTGTAAAGCATCATATAATGCTATTGTAGAACCTAAAGCACTAAAAATAGCTGAAAGCTGTATACCGGATTAACGTGGCATTATAATGGCTAATATTCATGCTCATAAACAGCATTAAGCATTTATTTATGCTATTGTAGAATCTAAGGCACTAAACCACACCGAAGCATAAGTGTAGCAAACCAAAACAAAAGGCTTTAAAAAAGCATTTACATATGCCATTATACAACCGCTATACAGCTTAAAGCATTATATAGTGCTATTGTAGAACCTAAAGCACTTAAGTGCTTTTAAACAGCTGAAAGCTGTACAGTTGCGTTGTGGTTTGCTGCACTAAAGCTAAAGGCTTTACAAAAGCATTTAGATATGCCATTATACAACCGTTATACAGCTCAAAGCATAATGCGACAAGTTGCTCGGTAAACGTATTGTAAGAGTTTATATGGTCCTTAAGTTCGAAATAAGTTAACTATTCATATGTTATAATCAGAGCTCGGATTTTTCACGGCAAAACAAAACACTAGCGTAATTTAGCCAGTGCTTGAAATATTATTTTATCGATATCGATAATTCAGAACTAGAAGAAATAAAAGTCACCAAATAAAATTAATATGTAATAAAACTAATTAAAACATTTGTATAAAGTTACTATATATTAGAAACAGACGCAATTTCTTCTTCAAAATCTACGTCAGTACACACAGCAGCACAAGACATTTTATTTGGGTAATAGTGATAGGAGTAGATGATCATTATCTTTTCAACATTCTCTGGGAGTAAACAGTTACGTTTATCACTATAAATCCATTTATGTACACTAAATGTACGTTCAACTTCAGTTGACGTCAAGGGAGCAAATTTATAGAATTCATTATCAGTTCGGGTAATATTTTCAGATATGTCTCTTAAAATTTCGTAATCAGGATTTCGTTCGAGCACGGCTTCAAATTTACGTATCACTGGTAAAAGTTTACTCCAGTTTACGTAGCAACGAACAGTATCCAGAATGAGGAAGGATTCCGCAATGGATAAAGTCGAACATTGCAATTGTTCTATTGAAGAGGCTATTACTTCGTAGTTGTCGCGAATGAAATTTAACTCCGGTCGTAGTTTGCGTGTTTGAAAACATTTTTTTGCAGCTCTTATAGCTGCCGAGTCATTAGCAAGTATGGAGACGACATCACGTATTTGCTCATAGTATTGAGCGTAATATACCGCAGCAGATATCCAAGTTCCCCATCTGGTGATAATTGGCTCGGGAGGTAGGGGAATGGACGGATATTTTGCCTTAAAAAGGCGTACACGCTCTGGAGATTTTAGGAATATCTTTTTGACATTCGATATCAACCCATCCACACCTTTGAAATTATCTCGCACTTCTTCGGCAACCCGGTGCAGACCATGAGCTAAACACGTAATGTGTTTCATACGAGGAAACGTTGCTTTTAAAATACGACCGGTTTTAAGCATATATGCGGCACTATCTGTGCAAAGTAAAAGCAAATTGTTTACGTTATCATTGAAAGAATTTTGAAACAAAAATTTTAATTGGTTTATTATTAGGTTTGCTATTGTTTCCCCATTTACCTTCTCTAAAACCTTCGACCCCAAAAGATAAAATTGCTTAGAACAATTTTTTTGCAAAGACCGAATCACCACGTTTGTCACACATTTTCCCATGAAATCTGGTGTTTCGTCTATAGATATCCACAAATAATTGGTTTTGTTTACCTCTCTTATACCCTGTATAGTTTTTTTGTACACGAGATTTAAATAAATTTTTCGCAGGGTCGATTCGTCCGGTAAAGAAGTCATAGAGCAGTCGCAACATAAATACTTGTTAAAAAAATGACGAAAATTATTGTTGTTGACTGTTGCCCATGGTATGTTGCATGAAATAAGAAAAATAATTAAATCGAAATAAAATTGATGTTTCCTATTTGGTTGCCCCGAACAGTAATTGTGGCGGTTGCTTTTCACATGATTCTCAATATTGCATTTCTTCAGTTTTAGATGCATATCGCACATAGAGCAGTATATAGTGGAGGTCACTTCATTATAGACTAACTCAGGGTGATTTTCAATCCACGTTTTAATCCGATCTTGTACATTACTCATTTTTGTATTAATTGATACCTTGCAATATTAAGTTATTATACGTATATCCAACACGTCGGATTCAATGCGTTGCGAAATAAATAATACCTAGATGCAATTTACGTTTTATACGTAATGAAATGACAGTTAAAGTGTGAATGTCATATGTCATGTGAGATGAAATTTGCAGTCGTTTCTATCATTTTAAATGAGGTGGTATAGTTACTTCGTTCTAAGTTGTACATGCAGACCTACCTCTTTGTTGCTCGACTATGGCAAAGCTAAAATGAAAAGTTATTTTATTACTTATACAGGATGTCCGGTAATTAATGCACAACCTTCTAACCCCCAGTAGGTCACCTTAGACTGGTCAAAAATATTGATTTTGAGCTCTAGTAAGTCTCCTGTTTTTCGAAATTTTCGCACGTTTGTTAGTTTTTAAATTTTGACATTCACACTGATAGGTGTACCATCGAATAAAAAAAGAAAAAATGTACTGAGGCAATACCTGTCATATACTCTAGTAAGACTCGATAGGTGTCGATAAAATAATATTTCAAGCACTGGCTAAATTACGCTAGTGTTTTGTTTTGCCGTGAAAAATCCGAGCTCTGGTTATAATGCTTCCTGTGTTACTTGGGTATACCTAGCGCCACCCGGAGATATTTGGAACTATTGTTTAGTGCTTACCGCTGGACACTTTTTCGACCGTTTTCCTAGAAGAGAGTTCCATCCTTCCTATACCATCCATAGGTGATTAACTGATTAGACAGAATTTTAATTTATTTATTTTGTTCGGAAAATTAAAACAAAAAATCATAACATAACATAACATAACATAAATACTCTTTATTGCACACCTCAAATAATAGACACAAAGTATACACAAGACACAAACAAAAAAGCAGAGGCAAAACAATCATATAAAAAGTTTTCTTAATTTCTATTTAAAGTTAATTGTTTCGGTGTAACGGTTAACTTCTCCCAAAATATATGTATTTAATTTGTTAGCACTCACCTTTATATACGAACATTATCGCAACCTGTTTTTTTTGTTAGGTCGATCCGTGCAAGATTGTCTCCTAAATATACTTTATTACGTTTTGACTTATGTGTAGAATAACTAGAGGCCCCGATTCAATTTGCGTCGGTATTATCATGGAAAGTTGTGGATAGTTCCCGACGGCTCTTGTCTAACTAATATTAGTGTACATGGCAGATAAGCTGGAGTTCACAGTTTAGGTCCTTTCCCGTTTTCTATGGTGAGCGATTCGTTTGGTATTATTTAGTTCTCAACTGATTATCTCATTTATTTGGTGTCGGTCCTAAAATCAATGCTTCAATTAAAATTGAAAGAAACGTTAATAGCCTTTTAATCTTTAGACCGCGGGTGAATATCATCTGAAATTTACCACTAGATTCTCAGTTACAACTTGCTTAAAATATCATATCCCAAAAATAAAAATAAAAGTTGGTTTACAGGTAAAATCATAATCATAATCATATTTATTGGTAATATTCAATTACATGTCAAACTTACACCACATAGGTTACTTTCTTTTGTTCCCGGAATACATCATTTGTTTTTTTTTGTGCAGGCAACGTGCATGAGTTGGATGCGTCGATAATATTTTTTTAGAAGTAGCGCAGGATCGGGACTGGTGGCGTGCTCTCATTTTGGAGGCCTTTAGATCTGGATTCTCTTTGGATCGTTGAGCCAAAACAGTTAGTATAGTTAGCGTAAATATCAGCGTATCGAAGTTCTGACTGAACGGGACCAACACCGCCTAGAAGCCGAACATTAAAGGCTGACGACATCGGTAACGAGTACTCGCTCGTTACAAATTGTCGTTACACAAAACGTTACTCTAACGACTAAGGTTAATGAACTTGATCGTTGTTAGTTTGTAACTTTAACCTGCCATTTGTTTAAGGAGTTGGCGTGCTTGGTAAGTTTCAGCTGGAATGCTTGATTAAATGTGTATTAATTGCCTGAGCGAGCGTAACGCGCGAAGCGTCTACGTGCCAGCTTGAGCAAAAATTCTGTCGCGGATATAATAGTAAGGGAGCCCACGACACTGAAGCTAGTTCGATAAGTCTCCTAGATGAGATATGTATAATTAGACGCGTCTTTAATGGGGGAACACGAAATGCTGATGCTGCAATCCAAAAAAAGTGGTGGCGTATTTAATTTTTTTTTTTTAATTAAAAAATCCGGTTTCTAGTACGATAAGTCTCCTAGATTTCCTTTGTTCCTCGAAGCAGGGGAGGGGTAGGGCTGCACGATAATGCGGTGCTGCAAGCCCCCGTGCGTGGCCTTGTCAGTGGCAGCAGCATCATGAGCGACGCCTCGTACTTAGGTATCTAGTATGATCAGTCTCCTCAAGAAACCAATGCTCATCTGAAAGATCATTAATTTCTGTGTAATAAAAACCACTGCTGCATATCCCAAACAGTGGAGAAAGTGGTCGCTGCAGCGATTGAAGGTCCACGACACTGAACCTAGTTTGATAAGTCTCCTAGGTGAGATATATATAATTAGTTGCGTCATTAATGGGGGAACACGAAATGCCCATGCTGCAATGCAAAAAAGGTAGCGGAGTATTTAAAATTTTTTTTTGAAAAAAAATAAAAAATCCGGTTTCTAGTACGATAAGTCGATAGATTTCCTTTGTTCCTTGAAGCAGGGGAGGGGTAGGGCTACACGATAATGCGGTGCTGCAAGCCCCCGGTCGTGGCCTTGTCAGTGGCAGCAGCATCATAAGCGACGCCTCATATCTCATCTAGGAGACTTATCGAACTAGCTTCAGTGTCGTGGGCTCCCTTACTATACACCGTCCGTCGGATCATGCCCGGCTGTTTTCTTCGACAGGTTGTAACTTGTATTTTTCAACCGATTTATTTGAAATTTTGTGAGCAGGTTCGATAATTATAAGGATTTTTTTGACAATACAGGTTTTGTAATTATCAAAATTATGGAAAGTGCACAAAAGACCTAGGCGCCATTGGAATCTATGGTTAGGGTATCACTGCAATAACGAATCAGCAAAGAAACTACAAAGTATGTTTTGTTTATGTAATTGTGTAATTAAATTAAATGTCAGTATGAATGTAACGCAAGAAATGTGTAGAAACTAGTATGAACCTTGTGATTATAAACTTTTTAAAAGAAAACAATGAATCGTTAAAACCTGACGCGTCTTATCTCGGCCCTCGTTGACTCGTTGTTACTACGTCTCTGACTTTTGCTCTCCTACGGAAGCTCAGACGCTCCGGACCTAGACTGCCTTCGGTAAGTGGTGAACCTTCTTTCATACGAGCTGACTGATTTTAAAATGTTAATGAAGGAACAGAGACATAATTTAACCTTGCTAGATAACTATGTAGATGAGTATATAACGCAGTCTGATGACGCATCTTTTACAATAGTTAAAAGCCTACATAAGTTCGCAGACGATTATGTACATGCATTAACATACATTAGCCACGTTTAGGTCATGTATTACATATTAAAGTCACGACTATAGTTTATATGGGTGTGTGTTTCCTACTTTACCATATGTTATGGAAAACGTAAGTATCGTATGAATAAATTATAGCGTTACGGCGCAAATGTTATTGTACCGACGATTAATACCTTTTAATATTAGTTTTTAGGTGTAAAATAAACTGTGAAATTTACATTAGGTAAGTTTCTAGATAGCGCAGGAAAAATAACATATTTTGAAGGCAAAATATGTACATCAATGAAACCCCTAATTTTGATAGGACTCGGCAGATCCTCATTCCTGCTCCAAGATAAAGTTATAAAGCAAAGTTCCATGGATATCCATGAAACTTTGCTTTATAACTTTATCTTGGATGGATATCCATGAAACTTTGCTTTATAACTTTATCTTGGATGGATATCCATGACACTTTGCTTTATAACTTTATCTTGGCACTAGGAATGAGGATCTGCCGAGTCCTATCAAAATTAGGGGTTTCATTGATGTACGGGACAAACGCTGGAAAGATGATGATTAATGTACGAGCATAAGATATGTATTCAATAAAGCTATTATTTTTTCATGCTCCGCAGATTTTACTATTGTTGATTTCTTTGTATTCCTTACAAATATAAGTAAAATTGACGATTAAAAAGAACTTACGTACGTTGTGTATGTAATGTATGTACCTATAGGTAAATAATGTATGAATTGGCAGTCAAATGTGGTTTTTTCATTTGCATCAATATTTACAAAATATGAGTAAATAACGTAGGTATGTAAATCCCTCAGCTATTATCAAAAGTAATAAAGTAAGACAATTCACAAAATCGTTTGAATTTAACAAAAAAATATTTTCACAACGTCGTGGCAATTTAGAATCTAGAAAATAAATGTACAGTAAAAGCGTCTCATTTCAATAAACTCGTAAGTAGAAACACGTTTTATGTCTGTCTCCTTACTCGAGGGCCACGAAGCTGACGTTCTGAGCGTTAACGCTCGGAGCGTGACGTGGCAGCGACGAGCGTGTAAATCAAACGTTTGAGCTTCCTTGTGACGGCCGCGATCCCGCACTGCAGATTTGCAGCGATTTTGGCAAACAATTGTATGTTGTAATGTTCAATCTACATCGGCTTTTTCGTGGACACGAAAAATGTACAGAAACTGTACAGACACCGCATCACAAAATAGGCTATGACCGTGACGCTTAACTTCGTAGTTCGGTCTTTCCATGACATGACTGAGGGTTGCAGTCAACGGATGAAATCTCCATGCATGGCGTTCGGCACGGAAGCGTAACATTTTGAGTAATCTCTGTCTTATAGGACTTTAGACGTTCTAAAATGGACGCTGTAATGGCTCTTTCGCGAAAACACGCCTCGTTTTATGCCTTCTTCACGAAAAAACACTCCAATTTGGAGCTCAGTTTCGTGAACATTCATCGTTTTTTTTTCAGATTAGAGAAATCGTGCGATGTCCTACTGCGGTTTTTGGGAAAACGATTTAAAAATTCGCCATTTTGCATCTTATTGGGTGAATCACTAATAATGGAAAAAAATACTCTAATTTAAAATTTTCCTTGATATGGTTGAAAAATAAAGATACATTGGCGAAATCGACCGCTATATTTCTAAAAAAAACGGCCCGGCACGGCGGTATAGAGATAGGTTTGTTTCAGACGCTCGCCGCCGACATTGACGCCGAGCGATATCGCTCGGAGCGTTTTTTTCGTGAATGCATAACAGTTACGTAAATAAAAGAAAGACCAGCGTCTGAAAGAAAGAAATAAAGTGAAATCTGCCGAATGGGGTCCGGGTGTCTTTTATCGCCGGGTCGCTTCATTAGTTTTTATCGTTACTGCTCACCTAATTATGAAGGTCGAGGTCAGGGGCATATTTCCTTATAGACCCTTTTATTGTTTAGCAAATGTTGCGAAACGGGAAACTATTTTCGGGCAATTGCAGTTGGTCTAGGCGATTTGGCGGCGTGTAAAAGTGCAAAAACATACTCGTATTAATTTTGTATTAAGCAGAACGTCTGCTAGCGATACCACAATACTTAGATTTATAGGAAAAGTAGAAAAATCCACTGCCTCAGTCGAGACTCGAACTCGCGACTCTGGGATACATGCCCATCGCTCTGACCAACTGAGCTACTGAGACTCACCTGATGGCTGCGAATATCTCCACTATATCCTTTATGCGTCTTAGGGGGACGCCTAGCGACATCTGCCGAAGAAGTCTTACACCTCTTAACCGGCTTAACTTTATACTCGTATTATATTGTGCTATGCTTTTTAAAGTCCCGTATTTATTTTAAACTACGTCGGTGGCAGTAGCAGATGAGCAGTCATCATAACATATTATTATAATTTTATTTTTTTATTTTTTATTAATGGCTTTTACTCCTCGCCTATTTTAGCGAGGTGAATTCTGCCAATGCAAGGTACACTTAGGATTTTATTCATTTTCGTAAAATAAAATAAAAGCAACGTTATACGGTTAAGGCCTTGTTGATTGTAAAGTGATAGTCTCCTTACAAACACGTGGGTGGCAGGGACCCCGGATAACCGTTTGTTCAACTAAAGGGTGGTTACTCGCGTTTTGGGACAAATTTTTCATTAGCTGGACACTTGTTCGTTAGGTCACCGCACAATAAGCTATCAATATTACACACTGAACAACGTAAATGAGCAAAAAACAAAAAGCTATTCCAAAGACGATGCAGCCATCTTGAAGCGTAAACGATTATCCGTAACATATTATGAAGACTTACAATTCCGGCAGTGTCACTAGGGTTTTATCCTACCCATGTCATTATAATTAAGTATAACATTTATAACAAAAAAGCGTAGGTACCACGTACATGCAACTTTATTTAGAACATGCAAATTTAGAGCAAACATAAGAGGAGCAAACATAATAATGAAATGACTTTCACAACACCTATCCCAAAAAGAGTTGTCACCTGTCTGTGGCACTGTAGCCTTTGAAAATAAGATTTTGGACATGTTTTATCATAATCGCTACAGCCGTTTCGGGGGTTTTCATATTTTTTAAGTTTATAATAATTATCAGTTAGGTAGGTATCTATGTATGTCACAAAATTTATAAAATCACTATGTACGCAATGAGTTTCACTGTGTAATAAGACTTCGTTTTGATATGCTAAACGTGACGTTAAAATTATGCCGAGTAATATACGTATAATGTCAAAAAACAAAATAATCACTCGAAGTTAGCTACTAAAGCTCTCTAAATTCAGATAATCCCAACAAAAGCCACGAAATTTGGTGAAAATCGGTATCTGCTTACGCACAAGGTTTTTACAAGTTTTCTATAGGTATGTCTTCCTCGTGCTAATCTATTCCAGGCACGCAAGAACGGCTCACAACCGCCCAAATATAAAACTACGTAAAACATATGGAATGAGTAATGTAGTCAGTGCCTTTTAGACCTATCCGGTTTTTCTTAGTTGTTTATTTACTAAATAATAGGACACGCAGGGGGGAAATAAATATTGCGAACGAGAACTCAAGGGCGAAAGCAGAGGACTTTTATGACTTTAGTATGCACAAGTTTTTTATCATTTGCGGGGAAAAAAAGGCAAAAATGTTCAATAAGGTAAATGAAGTCCTCTTTACTCTCTTCAGAATAATAAATAATGAAAATTAGAGTGTTTAGCTTGGGCGGCAGATCCATTTCACTCCGTTAGAGCGCCAACATATTTCATCGGAAATAGGCGCCTTGTATTCATTGGTTAATGATCTATAACCACACACATACACATATGATCTACATATAAAATAAGGAGATGGAACAAAATTGGGACAAAATTCCGATTCCATAATAAGCCGATATCTTCGTGTTTACGCGCGACACGCACACAAATACAACTTGTGGAAGAGCTGTAATTGGTTCAAACGTCGAAAGCGAGTGTGTGTGCACGAAAACGCGGCTTATTGTGGAATCATCAATTTATCCTCGTGGGATTGTCTCCTTATTTTATATGTCTATGACTATAACCTATAACACATTCTGTGCGTAAATCCATTTTGCACTTAGCCAGTGTACAGTCGAGGTCAAAGATATATTTACACTTTTGCACCTTACTCCTTTGTAATAAGGTGCTAAAGTGTAAACATATCTTTGGCGTAGACTGTCTAAAAACAAGGTTATCTACTACTACCTACGTTTACTACTACAACAAACTAATTCTAATCGTAGGTACACATGAAATCGCCTCCCAAATGGGCAGGGTCATCACCATTTAGCATTTTATCAGAGCATCTTCCTAATTACCACTGTCATGGACCTATAAATCCAGACTCGCACAACTATTTACTTATATGTAAACAAATATAATATATCGCGTGCAACGTAACATGTGTTATTTATTTCGCCCCGTCCACGCCTCCTTCGAACAATGGAGATGGGAAAAACTATTATAAGCTTGGGAAAGAGGGCTTAATATATGAGCTGATGGCTTTTTGACAGCCCTATATTTTTATAGTATCGGTATGAACTGAGAATTATTACATCATTGATAGATTGAATCGATTACAGGAGTTCGTTGGAAGGCTGAGTACACAGGTCTTCTCAAATAAAAACCGGCCAAGTGCGAGTCGGACTCGCGCCCCGAGGGATTCGTACATGACACAATTTTATTTTAATAATGTTTTTTTTCTAAAGTCCGACTCACGCTTGACGTAGACTTTTTATTATTTTTATTTTTTGGAACTAACTATTTTCCGAGATAGGTAAGCGAGTGGAAGGTCATGTTTCGCCTTTTCTCTAGCATCACTTCAAAATTAAAATTAAAATATTACAAGTTCACAGCATGCTGCAACTGTACCGTGTGATATATTCATTCGATATATCACACGGTACAGTTTGCAAAACTTTTTTTTCCACATTGTCCCCAGGCATTTCCCCAGTCGAGCTCTTCTCCAGATTTGAGCAAGACAACATTCGCTGAGCTGTGCTGTGCCCTACCACACTTAGTGATATGACGTTCGCAGTGCCTATGCCTCTCTCATGGACGTAGTTTAAGGACATACCCAGATCCAAATATCGTGAAGATAATTTAAGAGTACTTTATTAAGGCGGTCATAAACGACCCTCAAACTCGTTTTGCCTAATCAGTTACCTTAAAAAGGTCTCCGCCGACGCTCCTGTCTCACTCCATATCTTATAAACGTAAGAAAAATAAGTCTCTGGACGTACCTCGGGGGCCTTATCTCAGGGTTGACACTCGCAGGTCTTAGCACTCCTTGATTTGTAGCCGAGCGCAGACTGAGGCACGATAAATCACACCCCTAATATGACGTAGGAATATTTATATTAGGTAGCATAGTTGTAAAATATTATTTCGTGAAAATTTGAGATTATGGTAGTGTTTTAATGTTTTAAGCTAGTGTATGTATATTGGTCAGGCTTATAGCGTATGAACTTATGTGCATGAATGATGCGCTCGCCTCATACTATTGCTCGTTGTCAGAAAGTGACTTATCATCATCACATCATGTTATGTGCGATTAGTGGTTACAACACTGGCGCCAACCCGCATGCTCCGATGTGTGAGCAAGATAGCGCAAGAAGCTCACGCTCGCACACCGGAACGGATAGAGTGCCTGACTGGATATAATTGTATATGAGAGCCATTATAAATTTAACATATTTAGAATTGGTGGATAATTTAGTAAAGCTCTGGATATAATTGTATATGAGAGCCATTATAAATTTAACATATTTAGAATTGGTGGATAATTTAGTAAAGCTCAGCGGCTATAGGTTGGATACAAAACAAAATCTTTCCATCAACGCTACTCTTTATTAAATTGGGCATACCATAACATTTTCATCATGAGCTAATAGTAAACGCACTCACTTGAAATTAGGCAATCCGGTGTGAATTGAGCTCTTTTGTCGCTCCGATACTGGTTGAAAATACCTACAGGTTGAAATTTTGAGTGCAAACAACAAAGCTTAGTTGGTTACAAAATAAGAGGATAAAGAATGTAATATTTTTTTCCGGTGTTCATGAAATCAGGATAATGTTTAAGCTATTTTTCTTATTCTCAATGCTATTTACCATTTTCTAGCCAAATATCAAGTTTTATTTCTGCATTGTTTCCGTGACATCCTTGGTCTGGTATTCCGGACACAATCACAAGATGTCGTCGTGTCATACTGTTACAACAATCACTCAGCGAGCTGCTCCCACGTTTCTGCCGTAATATCTTTTACTTATGGATATAAGGGACATTTCTCAAATCATATGTTGCAATTGTGTTTGTTTGGTCCAGTTTTATTATGCTCTAAAGTTAGCTGCAAGAGAGCCGCCTTTGTTTAAATTGTTTATATGTTTATAACTGGCTCGTGTACATATTTTATAGTGTTTGTTGCTTCTACTACTAAAACATATTTATATTAAGTAATTCTTCTTCTCATAATTGCTCTGCCATTTTATAGCAAACTTTCTACTTTTATCCCTGCATTGTTTCTGTGAAATCCTTGGTCCGGAATTCCGGACACAATCACAAGATGTCTCCGTGTCATACTGTGACGACAATCACTCAGCGAGCTGCTCTCAGGCTCTCCCGTAATACCTTTTACTTACGGATATAAGTGACATTTCTGATATGATATGATATAATGTAATTGTGTCTTTTTGTGTCGGTATAATAGTTTTCAGTGGCTAATGTAATAATAATTAATGGAATACATTAATTATTGGCAATGCACGACTTAGTAGAATTTAATGCTTTAGTTTTTGATGGCATTCGGTTTTTCGGTAGAAGTATAGGAATGACGTTCAAACTTTACATAGGTGCTGTGTAATTGATTTAATTTTTTTTATGACTTAGGAAGCAAACTAGCAGACGAATCGTCTGATGGTAAGCAATTACCGCCGCCCATGGACGCCCGCAACACCAGGGTGGTCACAAGCGCGTTGCCGGCCTTTAAGATGGGAATACACTCTTTTCTTGAAGGTTTATCGGTCCGGAAATACCGCAGACAGTTCAGTTCAGTTTAATTTGAGTAACTCATACTGACATCACTTGCAGTTGGTCTTGCCCTGCTTACCCCAAGATTTTTACCATAGAACTTATAATTCCAGGTTTCACGATTCACGACCCTAAGCGAAAATGGTGGGACGAGAAGGGGTCTAGGAAATTCACGACTTGAACGCGTATGAATTCGAAGAAGTTAGTTGTGGTTGTACGAAAGTGTGAACCTCATGACAGTTAATATAATACTTTGAGATATCTTCTTTTATTTCCGCCATTGTTTCCGTGTCATCCTTTATCCTCAACGAAGCAATCATGAGACGTCGCTGCGTTACTCTTACGACAATCATTCACGGCGGACACTCACATTCCCGTGTCTCATACTTAAGGATTATATAGTATCTTATTTGACTTATTGTTATTTATTTATTTTATTAGGATCAGTAAATTGAAGCGCTGGTGGCCTGGCGGTAAGACGTCAGACTTTTAATCCGAATGTCGCGGATTCAAACCCTGGCTCGTACCTCTGAGTTTTTTGGAACTTATGTACCAAGTATCATTTGATATTTACCAGGCGCTTTTCGGTGAAGGAAAAGATTGTGAGGAAACCGGATCTAATCCCAACAAGGCCTAGTTTCCCCTCTGGGTTGAAAGGTCAGATAGCAGTCGCTTTCGTAAAAACTAGCGCCTACGCGAATCCCTGGCATTAGGTTGCCTAGCGGACCCCAGGCTCAATAAAGCAAAAAGCTGGGATAAACGCTATGAGGAATAAGTAAATTGCAAACTCAAATACAAGTTAAAAGTATAAAAATATGTCTACATTTTTAGAAGGTATTTTGTACCGTATGTGGACTGTAACACGAGCTAAAAATTTAATCGTATATTCTACTCCTCAAACTAGACAACGTTTGTTCAGCGACTTTAAAAATTAACTTGTGGTTTGATTTTTAGTACACTTTAAAGTTTATTCGAATAAGCAATGGATTGCGAAATTGATTATGTCTGAAGGGTGACAAGACTGACAAGCAATGTCAATTGGACGGATGTTAACGTACATTGATAATACTATTAGTAATATATTCTCAGTGCACCTTACTTGACGCTTATCAGTTTCGACTTATGAGCGACTGGTAGAAAATGTTTATAGGCATTACGTCTGGCTTTTCAAGTCATATTTTGTGACATTAAGTTTAAAAGAATCCAATTCGTCTTTATTACATTAGTATCGAGTGGTCAATAAAACTAATCCACAGCGCAGGCTTCGTCAAAAAGGATACAAAACGACATCCGCAACAAACTTCGTCCAATCTACACCAGTAATAATCTGCCACAGGATTCGTCAAAAGTGTATAAGATAAAATCCGCAACAAGCTTTGTCAAAAATCTAACCCTCTAAGCGCGCCTTCACGTTAATCCCCGAGACGACACGTACCCGGGGCAAACGTTCCAAAAATACTGGCCGCATTACCGCGCTGCACTGCCAACGATATTTGATGGACTAGGTACGAGCCGGACCGGGGACCACAACCCCGGTCCCTCAACCGCTGCCCCAGATCTTTTATATTTTTTTTCCCCTCCGAACACCAGGGTCCACCGGTTTCCACCGCAACCGGAACAAAATCATATAGCGGTGTCAAGTTTGAGTATTTGGAACGCTTGAGCTTCGCTACAGTTTCCGCAGCAGCCCCAGCCTTCCGCACTGTGTGGCTGAGATGCGATAGAGCGAACGTACTCACGCATGTCGCATCCCAAATGAGACTAGGTACTCCCTCTCGCCCAAGGAACCAGCGTTAATCCGTCCGGCCTTTTGCCATCAGTCCTACTCAAACCTTGAGGCTCCAGTACACTAGGCACCTGGGCGGTAATCAATGCCCGACGAATGATATCGTTGATGGAATGATGTCTCGAAAACCTACCAGCACATCTCACACAACTTAGACCATGGTGGCCGTTCGCCTCAACAATGGCTCCGCAGATACACTGATGAGGCTCACAAACCACACACCCCAACCTCAACGCTGCCCCGATCCTAAGGGAGTCATTATCTAAGTGAGTACCCAAATGCGACGACGGCAAGGCGTGGAGCCAAGCTCCAGATTCTGGCTCCCCCACAGCTCTCAAACGGGCAGCATCCACACCAACAGCACCTTCCAATAACCCATCATATGTCCTTTTGCTAAGCAAGTCGTCCCAAGACCTCTGCGACTTCAAATTTTCGGATCGTGCATCACTTGGACACCTAAGTTTCCACTCAACTAGGGCTTCCTGCAGAAACGTGATTTCGATATTGCCACCATCTATGGACAGATTACGAATGACAAGATCCCCAGAAGCATAAGCAGAAGCAACAAAGGCGACAAGCCCCACATCGCACACAGCCCGAATTCCCAGCCCACCATACCTAATAGGCAGCGCAGCTTGAACCCATTGCGACTCATCTAGACTAACATTTAAAATAGCCTCAAGGCCATGCCGCAGTACTTGGTCAAAGTCCTTAACCGATTGCTGAAATAACCAAGATTGTGCCGTCCGTAAAGTATAAACCATACGTGGCATGGAAAAGGAGCTGCGCAATAAGACTAACGCGACATGGACCGACAACTGCTGAAGATGCGTAAGCGATGCAGTCAACGCATCGGCTTTCCTTTCAACAGCAGCGGGCACCCCCTCCGGAAATATTGGAGCCCCCAAAAGAGAGAAATCTGCAGTATCCACAACTTTCAACCCTGGTAGTAAAGCCTGAAAATCAGCAACGGATCTAATCGCACGACATGGAAATAATTCGCATGATCTCCAAACCAATGGCCGATAAAGATGGCAACAACTTCTTTAAATCCTCCAGGACAACTTCAGGCGGCCCACCAATCGTGGCATCATCCAGATACCAGACATTAAGAGGAGAATCCAATGAAGTTACCAACTTTTGTACGGCCAGACAAAAAACCAATGGGCCCAGAGGATCCCCCTGCTGAACACCGACCTGCGAGGACAATACGGTACTGTTATAGAAAAGCTTACTAGGTGACGCATAGCACTGGTAGAGGAAAGGATATAAAGGGGGTACCAGATCCTTCACTTCCTTCAACATAGTATCCCTTTCCACAGAGTTAAACGCATTCCTAATATCTAACTTTAAAACAACCCTGTCAGAGTTGTCCTGTGCCTGTACAAAGGCACGCGTGGCATGTATTGCCGCCTCACAGCCCAAGGGTGTGCCGAAACCCACCTGATGCGGCTGAAGATACTCTGCCATTTCGTCCCTCACAGTGCGGCAACACAACTTAGAAGCCAATCGACGTATCGTATTTCCGATAGCAATAGGCCTAACGCTTCCATCCTTTTTTGTCAGTGCACAGATTGACGCCCCATATAAGTACGGACAGACTCGAAGATGAACCATGCCCCTTAAAAGGAAGTTGCACAATTTCGTTAAGGATTCTAGCAATATAGGCCCATTGCTACCCGCCGATGGTGAAGTCAACTCCTTCAAATGCTGGGGACGAAGCCCATCCAAACCAGCAGCCGATCCATTATAAAAGCTCCCCAAAGCGTCCACTACATCGGAAGAAGAAACGCTCAAGAAAGGGCTCGTAGCATCCGGCTCGGCTGGCAATGCAAGCTGCCTTGACGAGGAAGGGTGCTTACTCTGCAACTCCCTCAAAGTATTATCATCATTAGGGGCCAATTTAGAATCTGATAGCAAGAGGCGAACTGCACCCCGCACGTACCCTTCATGCACCTTGGCCTCTATAGCACGATAAAGAGACTGCGGTTTGTGAGCAGCTTCATCAGGAAAATAAACACGAATGGCGTCAATGTTCTCCTTGACCTTAGACGTAAGAGACTGGCCACCCGAACACTCCGGAACCCGCAAAGCAGTGAAGGAAAAGGAGAGGAAAGTAAACCACTAGTCCACATTATTTATCGTTAAAAAAAATCTATTATGCCAGCCA
This sequence comes from Pammene aurita, assembly GCA_947086415.1. Lineage (NCBI taxonomy): Eukaryota > Metazoa > Arthropoda > Insecta > Lepidoptera > Tortricidae > Pammene > Pammene aurita. Next base: position 14,763,802 of record OX352295.1, read on the forward strand.
ATCTGCCTGCCGCTAGACTCCTCGCCCGCTTTGGAATGTGTTTCAGCACCCTAACATTTTTCTTTAGTGACGGCAAACTGTGAAGACCCGTATTAGCTGCGCCAGAACTTGTCGGCGGCGTCACCACTACACCGTCAGAACCATGCGACGCCAGCTCCCGGTGTACCTTAGTTATATGTACATTGAGACCCCTCGACACAGCAAATATCCTTGGACAGTGAGGGCACACTAACCTTTGTTGGTTACTCATTCTAAACACGGTAAAAAATTACAAAATAAAGTTTAGTTTGAAACAAAATATATGTAAATAAAAAATCAGTAAATTACAAATAATAAAAAAACGATATAAAAAACACCATACCGTTTTCAATAGTCATAAAAAAACCTTGCATACATATGTCACCACTTTGAAAACAGACCAGGATATAAGTAAAACATCCGCCCAGCAAAGAATTGTAGTCAATATTTAAAATCCTAAAACTAGCAAAAATATAATAAACGACAAAGTTTAAAAAAAAAAAGGTTACTTCATTAAAAAAATTTACACAGGATAAAAAAATAGGTACATCAAACCTGCAACCCAATGCGCACAAAAAAAAAACAAAAAGCAATAATAAAAAGTAAAATCCAATATTAAAATCAGTTTCTAAATTACCAAGCTTTGCAAGATTCGAACCCACGGACGTATAGAAACCGCGCTCACATTAGTCAATGTTCCAACCAAAGGGCCACGCTGACTACAGTCACAGAGCCGAAATTGGCGAATACATAGTTACTTCCACTTTTTTCTTCTTATTGAGGTAAGATGAGACTGCCACGATGATTACCCACATACAAAAAAAAAAACCGCTTAACATAATTGTCGCGGCTTGCTAAGACGTAAACACAGCACTGCACTATAAATATGATCCACTTCACGTACGATTCACCAACAGCAAGCAAAATAACCTGCATAACTCTCGGAAGTCGACCTTCCCGCCAGTAATCTTGCTCCAACCGCTCGCTCCGCCTGTGACATTGTACGGAAGACAAAACTTGCTTTTGCGGTCAAAATACAGATCCACAGAGCACACCAACAATTGTGGCCTGCAATTGATCAACCGCGACTCCACTCACACACAATTCACTGGTCAAAAACATGTAATGAATTTAATTAAAAGTAAATAATACGGAGCGATATCACGACAGCGCGATGCCAGCGCACATCAACATCACCAACAAAACAAAAAACTAATACTACTATTAATAATTAATAATAATACTATTTAGTTTGTATGAAATGGAGATAATCTAAAGACTCCATATTTTAAAAAGTTTAGTTGTTGAACAAAAGTTTTAAAGTTTGAGGAATAGAATCTACATTTTAATTTCTTGCTCGAGTTACAGGCCACATACTGTATAACTTGCCATGCCAGATTATAATATTGTAAAAAATCTATCAATTTAAGCTTCAGTATCGAACGTTTACCTTATAGTCTATTCCGTATGAGTTTATAGAGAAAGTTAACAAAAAGCCAACCCAGTCGTTCGGTCAAAAGCACATCATGGGCCGAAGACTAAGTCACGTGGTTTTGTTTATATACATTCTTTAATAATTCATTCGTAATGAACTATACTCGTTAACGCTTTCGCTGACAGTGCTAGAGTTAAGCATCGTTAAGTCTACAAGTACCCCGCCTGTCAACGTACTGTCAGCAAACAGGTTACCTCATTAAGGTCATTTTCACTTAACTGTACCATTAACGGCCGGTTAGCAATCGTCACCAAAACTGGAGGTCAAAGTCAAATCCCATACATTTTGTCAGGAATGTGACGGTTAAGACGTTACTGAAACACGACTCAAGTTGTGCTTTCAAGTACAGGTTAAAATAAAAAATGCCTTTAAGTGAATAGGAACTGGTAACTCACTCAAACGTGAGACTGATGGGCCTCAAACACAGATTTGGAACAGATCTAACAAGCTGTCAAATCATTCCAAATAGATTCCGATCACATCAACAGGTCATAACTATTTATAGGGCTTCTTTAATCGCGGTTTAATATCGGAAAGCAGTTATCGTCTCGTTATCGTACCGATATCGTCGAAGCGCGGTTGCGTTCGGGAATTTAAGCGATGAAACGTATTATGGGAATCGTTATAGGGCTGTTTTACGTTTATCTTGTAGTTAATTGTGATTTTTAGCTGTCGAGTTGTAAGGTAAATGGTAGATAATAGTAGCATTTATTTGGAAGATATTTGATACGTAAAAATCCATTAAGCGGCCCCCGCTTACGCATTTCTTGTTCGAAAATAATATTCGATGTGTACAACCAGAGACTATACATTTAATAGACAGCCACAGTGTAAGATTTTTTTGAGGCTCCAAGTACTAAGCGCCATCTGAACGAGACAAAGCCATAGATACCCAAAATGTAGGAGGGATTACATCTGCATTGGCGCTGCAGTAATAGGGATGATGACACATGTTGACTTATGCAATAAAATTTAGTTGATAGGATGCAGAATTACCAATGTATCCAAATAAAGTGAATATTAAAAAATCTATTGAAATGGTCAAAATTTTTAAATTTTTTAAAGTACGAAATTAAAAAAAAACAATGATACCATTCGATTTTTAACATTTTGCTGTTAAATAAATTGTATGGTAACCATATAGGTACATAAACGCAACATTTCAGTGTAAAAATAGCAATTACATAATTTTTCCATAGGTACTTTAAACAGGGCGACTATATGATCGTGACGTCAATTTCGCACGTCATTTTGTTAGGAGCGTTTCGAGAAACAAATGCAAATCTCAGACTTTAAGTCTAATTTCTGACTTTTGTGTTGCTTTAACGCAATTGGCCGCATATAGACATTTGATCCTTACAACAAAACGAATCGACTGATACCATACATGAAAAAAATTCACCATGCCTATTGATAGCGTTACTATAATTACGGTATTACTACGGAAACTTTGGTTTGCTCTCGTTCAGATGGCGCTGGCGCTTCAGACTTGGAACCTTAAAAGTTCTTAGACTTTGGCTGTCTATAATAATAATAATAATATTTTTTTATTGCACCAAAAATTAATAATTTCAACAAAAGAAAGACAATTAAACAACAACAACAACAATTATATGTATAGTCTCTGGTACAACCATAGACTAATTAACCCAAGACCCCGCATAGCTGGGCGACCCCCGCTGCCACGCTCGAAGTAATTTCACTCTATAGTAAGACACTAATTATTGGAAGTGACAGTGAACTTAATACGTGTCCATGGCAACCATTAATGTCTGACTCTCTCTTACGCCCCACGGGACAATCGCGCGTTCCCTGTCTAGCAATGCGTGTTCCCCTCCCGCACCCCTTCTTTTTGGCAGCTTACTAAATAACGCGCTAAGCGAAGTATAGAGGTAGATCTATATCTTGTATATGGGTACAACTAAGCACCGACCGCCGAATGGTTCCTTTGTCAAAATAATTCACGTAAGCTACGTGCCGCTTAACATAATTTTAGTTCGTGACATATTAACCAAATCAATATATTAAATTTGAAGGAAACAAAGGAAAATGCACTGTATACGATTTCCGCATGGCTTAAATTCAATTGTAGTTTTACAGAATAATATAATAGTATTAATTACATACAGAAGTTTATCTTCCCTACAAAATCAGTGTTTGACACAACTTTGACAGATGAACGGTGACTCATGAGTCATGACGTCTTCCTACAATTTTGCCTTTTGACATAGGGTTGACAAGTACGCGATTAAATTAATCGCTGGACATGCCCCAATCTACCTCAATCTACCTAATCCATCAGCAATTTGAATACAAAACTAGATAAATGTCAGATTTATTACCTAATTTGCCCAATCCAATTGTTATTTTAATACAAAACTAGTGAAATATAATATTTTATCTGTTGTTATGGCGCAAATAAACGAAAGGGATTTTGACAACCTCGAAAAAGTATCCGATACTAACCAAGGCCGTAGCTGTCACTTCGTTGAGTTGTACACCCTTGTATACAAATGACTAATAGTGTATATTGGGACTCGACTTGGCGGGGACACTACCGTGCCCCCAGATAAGACTCCTATTCCAATTTTAAATCTCTAATTGATAGGCGTGGGATACACTGCTTCAGAATAGCAGCTAGTCGTATCGTAACAAAATCAAGATTTTTAAAGTTCGAACAGTTCAGGTCACCGTGCTAATATAATACGATGATTAGTATAATAGCCAGTACATTGACCTGCTTTTTGTGGATTGCATATTCACAAAGTCCTGAAAGCTAAGGACATACAGGGTGGATGTGCCGTTTTGTGTTAGCGACGTATTGTTATTGTCACTGACTAAATGGGCAAAAAACACGCATGGTTTAAAATTGCTTGTCACTATGTGGTATCTAAAAAATAAGCCTGAAGTATGACAAGATATGGAACATGGAATACAAAGATAGTAATATTTTACTAGCAACCCGCCCCGACTTTTCTGTGGACCTGTAGTACATTATTTTGATCTATCTCGCAGGGTTGAGCCAGCGTTTGCAATGTAAGCGCAAAAAATGTGTTTATTTACGACATAACATTAAAAACCTCTAAATTGATCAGTGTTTCTCTACTATATTATGCATGTATTATACATATATTATAAACCTTCCTCTTGAATCACTCAATCTATTAAAAAAACGGCATCAAAATCCGTTGCGTAGTTTTAAAGGTCTAAGCATACATGGGGACAGACAGCGGAAGGCGACTTCGTTTAATACTATGTATGTAGTGATACGTATATTGGTTGAGGAGATGATATATAATTAGGGAATGTAAATCGGTTATTTTCCTACTTAAAATAACCGGTTTGAAATCCCTTTATACGATATAAAACGCAATCATAATTGAAGGAAAAGTGTACATACACTTTTGCTTAAATTATAATTGCAATCGTCGCTATAATTGCAATCCAAATGGGAAAAAAAACAAATCGTCAAATATTTTTAGCACTACCTACAGACTAAATAATACTGCAGGTGTCAGGTAGAGGTTAGTAAACTCTACACTTAAGTTATAAACTTTGCAACTCAATTTCTACGTAATAGTTTATTCTTCATATTTTTGTGTTGTGTAAGATTATCCCATTTTATCAACCGACTTCAAGATTTCGAAGGAGGAGGTGCTCAATTCACCGGGATCTTTGTTTATGCAATTTTTTTAAATGTATGTTCACCGATTATTCGAAGACGGCTGGTGGACCGATTTGGAAAATTCTTTCTATGTTTGAAAGAGTTGGTACCATAGTCATCAGGTCAGGATCTGATGATGGGATCTGGAGAAATCAAGAGAACTCTTCAAATATTGTAGGTAAACCTGTAGTGATTAGAGTATTTTTTACAGCAGTTCGGGCATTTCCTTTTGGAAAGGTGGAGGCTAAGTGAAGTCGGTTCTTTTTTGTTTATAATTATTTTATTTATATTTTCGTCACCACGCTCCATGATTTACTAATAAACCGCTTACTATCGCGTTTTGGCGGTATTTACATACACTGACTTTAACATCAAGTAAAACAAAACACCCAACAAAAACCGAGTAAATTTCCATAGCACTGATGGCGAGTCATTGACCGCTGGTTTGCCGGGGGTCACTGCGCCGACCTTGGGCACTTCCTACGTTAGGAAGTTCCTACGCAAGGCTAGGTTTACCCAAATGAGACGTTTTTAGTCTGTTTACCTACATTTGTAGGCTAGTGGGTAATGACCCGACCTACGAAGCTGTAGGTAACCGTTGGGTTATTATTTGTGTATTTATCACAAATATTAATTCCTGGGCCGCGATTCGAAAAATAAACACACATTCAACATTGGTCTCACATTGGTCTGACATTGGTCACACATTGGTCTCACATTGGTACAACATTGGTACAATGTGTGACCAATGTCAGACCAATGTGAGACCAATGTTGAATGAAAATCTGTTCGAATAGCAAATGTCAATGTCGTTATAGCGTTGAGTTGAGTTGGGTTGGAGCTGTGTCTGTCCAGTGTGTGTGTTTATTTTTCGAATCGCGGCCCTGAGTTATGAATGTTTTCTATGCATTTAAGTAAACCAATCTATGTGTAGCTACTTATATTATCGTCTTGTACCTACAATATAAGCTTTTTAGTAGTTATCGTGGGACAGTAATTTCTGTAAGATTGTCCTATATATATTTTTGTCTAAAATATTTAAAAGACTTTCAAGGGTTTAGAGAGGATAAGAGATACTTAACCCTGATTCGTGAGTTTAATGTTTCTTTTTCGCCCAATGGTGGACTGGCAGAGCATGCTCAAGGCATCAAGTCCGCCACTTGTACTAGTTTTGTGTGCAATCAAGTTTTAATAATTAAATAAAAACTAAAAAGAAATAAAATTAGGTCTTATATAACTAAGCAAAATGCATTATAAGTGCTATTGCATAATTTTTATAATAATATTCATTTTATTTTACTAATTATTTGTAGTTAGTTCATGTTTAAATCAAAGATACTTTTTAATTAAATAAAAATTTAAGCGTTTTATTTCCGTAAGTACAATTTTACCGAAAAAAACGATCTTTAAGTACCTTACTTTATCACGTGATAAAAAATGATCTCATAATCCGCCGACGATTAAATAACACACGCCAACGACATAAAACCTAGATAAGGTTACATAAGCTTTCACTTTTCTACCTACTGGCCACCATATGGTCGTCAGGCCATCCTACAAACCACTTGACAACCACCATCGTAACTTTCACTGTATTCATTACCGTATAATTCTTATTACTGCGCATTTAAAGCTAAATTGGAATGCCTTTCTTTACAACAGCTGTTAAATTATTGTTGTTAAAATGTAAAGGTAGGTTCAGGTTCTATGATTAAGATTATGAACGTTACTGGTGTTATATTAAGATTTGTATTTTATTGTCGGTGTTTAAATATCGCAATGAAGCGTTGGGCTGAATTCAAAATGCAATGACTGGGTAAATAATAGTACTTAACTACAGTGCCAATTGCCAACTATAAAAGTATTCAAAATCATTAGAAAACAGGGGATCAATGTTACTCTGCGTCCGTAGGAAACACCTTAGACAGACAACCCTTCACGTGATCCCTGGGTGGCGCTAAAAGAGTAACAAACTTGGCAGCTGCACTGTCCCATCTGAACCTCGCAGCACTCACTGGATTTTCTTCATCATCTGGTTTCCCACTACTACTGCCCCAGAGAAGAAATGCCTATCTATATCCGGTGACATGTAGCCATATGATAAAAAAAATCATCAGAGAGTGCAGTAAGTCACATATTTATACGGCTAATATCCTGCTTAAAGATTTAGTTTGTACTTATTCCGTAATTTTTTTAGGTTCCGTACTTCCGTCATGTCCGTACACAGATACGAGGTTCTCTGTCTGTCCGTGTGTCATATAATACAATGCAATTCAAATATTCTTTATTGCACACCTCAATAAAATAGAACAGTGCAGTACACAGATTAAAGGTAGAGGCAGTCAACAGGCGGTCTTATCGCTAGGGAGCGATCCAGACAACCTTGGGGTAGCGGAAATCTAGTCGAAAATAATCGTATGAGTAGGTGCAAGGCATGAGAAACAGTGAAAATCCAGTAAACAATAACAATAACATAAAATACAATAGCTTAATTATACATATACATACACAAATAAAATAATCAATAAACATACATATACTACATACACAGAGTAAATACAAAATACACTCAGCAAACATTTGTGTTAAGGGAGAGATAGGTAATACTCCTTAATATAAGGTGTTCCTTGAAAACAGTTAGGGATTAAAGTCATAGATTTGTTTGTAATGTAATTGGTATTATTATAAATTGCTTCCTCATAAGTGAACAGAAGTGGTCGATATCACAAAGTTTACAAAGTACGAGGGCGGAGTGATAAGTCTGGTAAAAATTAAACTATTTATTTGTTATGTTATAGGCAAAGTTAATATTTATTTTTCGACATAGTCTCCTTCTAAGTCACAGCACTTATTCCAACGTTTTTCTAGCTTCTCTATTCCCTCCGCATAATACGATTGCTCCAACCCTTCAAAATAAGCATTGGTTTCTTCTATCACTTCCTCATTCGACCTAAACCTTTTTCCTCCAAGCCATTTCTTCAAGTTAGGAAAAAGGAAATAATCGCAGGGGGCTAAATCTGGCGAATAAGGCGGATGGGCGACCAATTCGTAATGCAATTCGTGGATTTTAGCCATGGCAACTGCACAAGTGTGCACCCGTGCGTTGTCTTGGTGAAAAAGAATTTTCTTCTTCGCCAAGTGGGGCCTTTTTTCCATTAAAACTTGATGAAATCGTTGCAGTAAATTGGCATAATATTCGCCGTTGATTGTTTTGCCTTTTTGAAGGTAATCAATGTATATTACACCACGAGCATCCCAGAAGACGGTAGCCATAACTTTATTTGCCGATAAAACTGCTTTGGCCTTCTTCGGTGCAGGTTCACCAGAAGCAATCCATTGTTTTGACTGCTCCTTGGTTTCTGGTGTAAGATGATGGATCCAAGTTTCGTCTACAGTTATGAAACGACGGATGAAATCCTTTTTATTACGCCTAAACTTCGCCAAACCTTCTTCTGAAATGGCCACTCTAGTACGCTTTTGATCCTCTGTAAGCAATCGCGGCACCCAACGGGCGGATAGCTTCTTCATGTCCAAATGAGTGTGTAGGATATTACGAACCCTTTCGTCTGAAATGCTTACAATATCAGCTATCTCTCTGACTTTTACTCTTCGGTCATCCAATACGATATCATGGATTTTCCGATTCTGGTGTAGTGACCTCAACTGGCCGTCCGGGTCGGTCGGCATCATTAGTGCTTGTACGACCACAACGAAACTCAGTAAACCACTTGTGAATCATTTTAATCGACGGAGCAGAGTCCCTGTAATATTTTTCTAGGCTTTTTTTTGTTTCCGTAATAGATTTTTTTCGAAGAAAATAATGTTTGATCAGAACGCGAAACTCACTTTTCTCCATGTTTGCAAACATCAAAGCAATTGTTTTTTTTCTTCGCTGTCAAAAAAAAAGTAATGATGCGAACTGGCTGAAAATATACAATTCAGCCTCAAAAAGGTTCGACTACAAGTGGGCATCATTGAAATTGTGAACATATTACCTTAACTAATGATTTTACCGGACTTATCACTCCGCCCTCGTACAGTGAAATAAGCTAAGTCAGTGACGTCAAAGTGAATTCGCGGAGCAAACGCCACTAAGTGCCGAGTCACTTAGCTGTCTCCGGCGCTCATCCAGCTTAAAGAGGTGGTCATACGGGGGCTATTCCGACTGACATTCGAAAATTTTTAAGTGTAATTCATTTATCCATACTAATATTATAAATGGGAAAGTGTGTGTGTTTGTTTGTTTGTTTGTACGCCTTTCACGGCAAAACGGGGCGACGAATTGACGTGATTTTTTAAGTGGAGATAGTTGAAGGGATGGAGAGTGACATAGGCTACTTTTTGTCTCTTTCTAACCCCCCACTTCCCTAAAATGGGGGGTGAAAGTTTGTATGGAGCATTCCGGGGGGCAAAGGGGAACCGTGTTACCCCGAATTTAACGCGAGCGAAGCCGCGGGCAAAAGCTAGTATAATTATACTGTAATGTTATAATTGTAATTATTGTATTATTATTTTTCCGAGTCCCTTAGCTGTCTCCGGCGCTCATACAGCTTAAAGAGGTGGTCATACGGGGCCTATTCCGTCATTTTTAACTGTAATTCATTTATATAATTGTAATTGTAATGTAATGTTATAATTAAAATTATCGTATTGTTATTTTTAACTGTAATTTATTTTAACCGCCTCCTAGCCCAGTCGGTAGTGACCCTGCCTATGAAGCAGGAGGTCCCGGGTTCGAATCCTTATGAGAGTGAGTTAATATCGTGAGTTATGGATGTTTTTTATGGATTTATTAAGCATATGGCCCGCCTGATGGTAAGCAGCTACCATAATCTATGGACGCCTGCAACTGCAGAGGTGTTACAAGATTTATTGTCTTGACGGTGAAAGAGACAAGAGGTTCCCCCGTCGTCAACACACTACGCACCGGCAGAAACGCAACACTATGAGTAGGGTCTAGTCAGGGTTCGAAAGAATAATTATCAATGATAGTTATCTTGATAATTATCGTGATTTTTATGTCTGATAATTATCGATTTGATAATAACCCAAAATTAGTAAAGGCGAAATGCACAAAATTTTTTATCGCGCGTGAATTTCTACATTAGTAGTTGAACTTTAATAGAAAAAACCCATACCGGGGATAATTATCTGATAAGTAATTATCGCGATAAATATCAGAGATCATAATTATCTTGATAATTTCGTACCCTGGGTCAAGTGCTTTTTGGGTGTGATTTAGTCAAATTACGTCTTTATATATATGGTACAGAAGTGGTCAATGTGACGAAGATTACATGAAGGCAAGTAAAACGTATTTGGAAGTTAATCCGAATAGAGATGCGCAAAACTCTTCACTGAATTGAAAATATTGAATTTTATCTTTCGCTCGCCGAGATACTCGTATGTATCACTCATTTCGCTCAGTCGCTTCAGTGGATCAGTTCGCATATTCGCATCGTCTCACTCGTTTGACTTGGCCGGCTCATTCGAATCATGAGTGAAAGAGCGAACAAGTAACACTGTAAACAATTAGATAGATGAGTTACTGAGCGAGTTAAGTCTTCAGTGAGTTGAAGAGTGAGTGAGTTGAATTAAAATATATAGTTCATTTAAATCACTCACTCGTAAACGACCCATGTCTAAATCCAAATACTATTCATAGGTATGTAATTTAATATAATTACTGGTATAAGAGTTTCACGCTTAATTAAATAGGAACACATAAAATACAATAACATAATTACAATTTGTAATCTTAACATACAGAAAACTGTTACAGGTTTTCAAGTAGGTAAGTAAAGTGAAATAAGCAAAGTCGGTATTGTCAAAGTGCACGACATTGCCGCGAGTAACTTAACTGTCTCCGGCGCTCATCTCGCTTAAAGAGGTGGCCACATGGGGGTTATTCTGACTACTATTCCTCATAAACTTTGACTTCGAAATGTAACTTTAAATGTCTACCGTAATCAGAAAATCATTGTGCTGTTAAAGTGATACTGAGCATTTAAGAATACAATAAAAAATAAAACACTCGTATTTATTAATATTGTACGTTATGTAGTTTGTGAGGTTTTGTATCTGTAGATAAATGAAAATATTGATATTTATTCAGATTAAGTCAATTTGCTTGCTAAAAATCAAGTTTTTTATTTTTATTTTTTATGAAATAGGAGGCAAACGAGCAGACGAATCGCCTGATGGTAAGCAACTAATGCCGCCCATGGACGCCCGCAACACCAGAGGGGTCACAAGCGCGTTGCCGGCCTTTTAAATGGGAATACGCTCTTTAATGTTAACAAATTAGAAAATATATTGTACTCTTTCAAATTCCATTAATCCTAGTATAACCGGGAGCTCAGTTGTATCCACAATAAGTATTTCTTTCTTTCAAGTTCAATTTCCCAAAAACAAACATTGACACATGGCTGGCATTACCAAAATATTGATTGAATTCTGAATATCAAAATATCATTTGCAAGAAATGTCGGAACTTCTATGCGTCATGTAAATATGTCTCAAGCTGTTTAACTAAATCGAGCCATATTAATTGTTTAAGATCATATTTGTCACGTTCAAAATTCTCCGATCTTTCTCAACAATCTCCGCGTTCGCCACAATATCGCTCGCTTCTGAATACCCCCCATTTCGAGAGCACTCCCTAGAAGCAGGCTAATGCATGTTTATTCCAGCTTTAAGTAAATGGATGTAGCTCTCTGTAAAGTGTTTTTTATTCGCAAGGACCCGCCAAGTGTCGCAGGGGTAAAGAGGAAATAATGTTGGAGTATTGTATTGTATTTATTATGACGGTATAATATGATGCTTGTAGCCTCGTTACTCTGGTCAGACTTGTGTAGGTAACAGCAAAAGTAAAACACGTTTACACACGAACCAACTTCAATACAACTTCAATGCATTAACTACGCAATACAGCTAACGCCTAAACGTCTGAATCAGATATATCAGAATTTGCTTGAAAATTATTTCGATGCAACTCCAATACAAGTTCAATATTGGTTGAACATTTTGTTTGTGTTGGAGTTATATTTGAGATATAATGGATATTTGGATTTGGATATTTGATATTTTGTCTTTTTAACCGACTTCAATTTCATAAAACGGCCTCCTAGCCCAGTCGGTAGTGACCCTGCCTACGAAGCAGGAGGTCCCGGGTTCGAATCCTGGTCAGGGCATTTATTTGTGTGTTTATCACAGATATTTGTTCCTGAGTTATGGGTGTTTTCTATGTATTTATTCATATTTATCTATTACTAGCTGTGCCCGCGGCTCCGCCCGCGTGGAATTCGGTCTGTGTCAGTAAGCGGCTAATTCACCCCTAATTTCTCTCCCGCTACCCTGGAGGCGGAACTTGAAGTAAAGTTGACAGATGGATACGCTAGAGGACAGTAGTCCTAATAAAATATTTTACAATTACCACTAAATGAACTACACTCATAAATGTATACTTTTTTTTATTATATTTGTTTTTGGCATGATTTAAACGACATAGAGAGTAGTAGGTGTATATCGGACGATACAGGACCACTTTTGTATTTATACGTTCATGTCCACGGCAAATATCATCCAGATCGATCCTCCCGTCAAATCAGTTGGGGGGGGGGGGGGGGGTGTCATTTTAGGTGCACTTGGAGGGGGGGGTCCATGACCCATGCAAATTTAACTCAATCGAGTGTAGTGGCTACCCCCCCCCCTTCCTTTTAGACGTTGAATTTTTATAGGCTACGTATAACCTGGCTGGGGATTTTCTAGAATTGGAATTAGTAATCCTTAATTGGGTGATTTCCGGGATAACAATGAAAAAAAAAACCGGCCAAGAGCATGTCGGGCGATGCTCAGTGTAGAGTTTCGTAGATGCTGCCCTGTTACAAAACATCCGTTCTAAAGGTCGTTTATTTGGCGGCGCTTACGTCAGTTTACTATTCGGCACTTCCTTTCACTATGCGTTTTTGACTAATAATTCAAAAACGGCTGAACCGATTTTATTCAATATAGTTTTTATTGAAAGTTCTTATCAGGCCTCACCAAATTTCAGCTTTCTAGTGCGAACGGTAACTGAGCTAGACCGCGGACAGACGGACGGACATGGCGATGTAACTGTTACGTAATAAGGCCTAATTATGTACAGAAGCATACACTGCTTTACCTACACACAAATCCATTAAAAATCCATTGAAACCATTAGAATGACCACCATTACACCGCCATGACCAATATTATTGCGCCGGCGGTCGGGGGGGGGGGGGGGGGGCGGATTTTCATTACGTTACCGTAGGTAATGAATTTTGATACGTTTTTACCACACTGTCACAGATAATACACTGATGTTACGTTATTGGTTGCAATAATGTTGGTAATTAATTACATACGGTTCCGAACGCGGAATAGAGGATTTATGATATTGGTGTAGATCAAGATATTTATTCGTCAATGTAAGCACATTACAATGCACTAATGAAAGTGTGTGAATCAAGTGCGATTGGAACGAAGTTATGTTACTTAATTTTATTTAATTTTTTACTTTTTCGTAAATTTTGTTTTAATTTTTTAGGTTTGAATTTTTTTTGCATTTTTTAAAAATTTTGGAAATAGTGAAAAAGTTGGAAATTTTGGAAATTTTGAAAGTTTTGGAAATTTTGTAAAATTTTGGAAATTTTGGAAATTTTGGAAAATTTTGAAATTTTGGAAATTTTGGAAATTTTGGAAATTTTGGAAATTTTGGAAAATTTGGAAATTTTGGAAATTTTGGAAATTTTGAAAATATTGGAAATTTTGGAAACTTTGGAAATTTGGGAGATTTTGGAAATTTTGGAAATTTAGAAATTTTAAATTTTTGACATTTTCGAAATTTTTGACATTTTCGACATTTTTAAAATTCTCGACTTTTGAGGTTCTCGACTTTTTTCACTTTTATCACTTTGCCACTTCTCAGTTTCACTACACTTCACTTCACTTTATTCTATTTTATATATTTTTTATTTCATTCCATTTTACATGTTTCTCAATCGTATGGGTGTCGCGTTTTCGTGACGTGACGCTTTTTCGTAACGGTCACGTGACTTTGTTTCGCCTAGGCCCCCATCCGCGAACCGTCCGATAAGGAACTTCGTTCCAAAACTCCACCGGTTCTAACCCTGTAGGTGTACCTCTGGCCCAAGAAGTATTATGACCGAAAAGAAATTCTACGGGACTTATTTTTTTCAAAACAGTAATACATTATTAGATCATAAAGATACAAAATAATGCGTAGTTCTTCAAGAAGATATATCAAAACTGCTTGAGAGACAGATAATGTACCTATTGTTTAATTATAAAGAAAAATAAATCCTAATCTGACTGCTTCACAAAACGTTTGATATGTTTTCCTACCTAAACGGTGTCCTATAAATGTTAGATGATTTTGTAGTAGTTTTTTGGTTTGCTGCAATAACCCTTTGACATTCATGACATTTTCAAATATTTCTTAAGAGCGGGTAAAGGTAAATTTAAAGCATCGACGGGTAACATGTTATAAATATGAATACCTTGACCAAGAAATTACAAATTATTTCAATACCAACTTTCAACATACAAACTTACAACCCCCTTTTCACCCCTTCCAGGGTTGATTTTCGGGATGAAAACTGTTCATTATCCTTTCCCGGGACTCAAACTATCTCTACACAAAATTTCATCATTATCCGTTCAGCCGTTAACTAATTAAAAATACTTGGAACGTGTTCTGTTATCGATTCTAAGTATCTCCAGCCAACTTTTGTTCGAATATATTCCATGAACAGACTTTCGACCCTCTTCAGCTTTATTATATGTATAGATAGTTTTTATTGAAAGTACCTTTCAGGCGTCACTTCCATTATTTTTTTCAAATTTTTTGGACCTACGGTTCTAAAGTAAGATGGGGGGGGGGGGACTATATATTATCCTTTCCTAGGACTCAAACTATATCTATCCAAAATTTCATCCAAATCCGTTCAGCCGTTTTCACGTGATGCGCGGTCAAATAAACAGACAAACAGATAAACAGATAAACAGATAAACAGACAAACAGATAAACAGACAAAATTTCTAAAAATTGTTGGAACGTGTTCTGTTATCGATTCTAAGTATCCCCAGACAACTTTTTTTCGATTATCTTCCATGTACAGACTTTCGACCCTCTTCAGCTTTATTATATGTATAGAAGATATATATCGTCGTCTAGTACCCATAACACAAGCCTTATTGAGCTTACTGTGGGCCTAGGTCGATTTGTGTAAGAATGTCCTATAATATTTATTTATTTATAAAAGGAGGAGGTTCTGTATTCGGTTTGGTGTTTGTTTTTTTATGTATGTTCACGTTTACTCCGAGACCCGTGGTCCGATTTGAATAATTATTTTTTTGTTTGAACGGAATTACCTCCAAGGTGGTCCCATATTAGTATGGTGCTGTTCTGATGATAGGATCCATGACATTGAGGGAACTCCTCAATTTTTAAATGCACATGGTGATTTGGGTGTTTTCTTAAGCAACTCAAGCATTTCCTCTCGAAAACTGCCAATTTGATGGAGCGGGTCTGATGATGATCATTGTTTTGATGATAATAATGATGATTTTTTTTAATGTAGGATTCAGCGTTTACTCCGAGACCCGTGGTCCGATTTGAGCAATTTTTTTTAACGTATTGTTTATGTATTTTAAAATTAGAATACTGCACTTAGGTCGTTCTGTGTATAAATTGTCCCATAATTTAGTGTAGGCACAGGTACTACATAACGCAGTAAAGTACTAAACTAAACTGGTTCAAAACAAAATCTACTGTTCCCCTCCTGTACTACCTACCAATTACATAACCGAGCAGGAAGAAATACCTACCAATGAGAAATGTAGCTTTCCTTACGTAACTTGATAATTCTCGAGCTTACGCGAGCTTTGGCCCGATGATATCATAAAAGCGATTTGTACCAGTTAAAGCTTCCATTCATGCCTTTTCAACGACGTAGTGACGTAGTAGGAACCACAGATTATGAGTCAATAGGTAAGGCGTTGCGACACGTGACTTTAAAAGGACTAGTATTTTTAGGAAGATAGGTATCTAAGTATAAGTTAAATCTTACTTATTTAAAAGTTTAGCTGATATAAAAATTACGTGTGAAACCTGTGTCCAAATGTGTTAATTTAAGTATAAATTAAATCTTATTTAAAACTTAATAAGCATTGAAATGTGAAAAAAAGTAATTGAAAATGACGTGTGAAACCTGCGTCATAATGTCTTAATATTAGTCTTATTTCGGGATAGACCCATCTATTGTTAAATATATACCTATACATATAAGATGCTTTAACGTAATGTTTCATTACTTGGCATTCAAATAAATGAACAATATTTTAATAATATTTTAATATACATATATCGGTAGTGTCTCATGTTATGTTAACTATACTAAAAACAATACTAAATACTGTATCTTTCTAGTATTAGTACTATATACATGACGGGTTTATAATAAATGCTAGGTATGCAGTATCTTATTCTAATTCAAAGTATGATGTGATGATGTCCTCCCAGACGTATCCGTGGACGGCGACACCTGGACAAGTTATTCAGCAGGTACTTAGGTAGATTGATCTTTACGTGCATGGGCTCGAGCGTGACTTAACTTAAAAGTAACTGAGATTGTTCACCATTTGTCTCCAATTCCAATACTTCGGTCACATAGCTCGTAAAGACCCTGGCAACTTGGAGATACTTATGGTGATGAGGAAGGTGGACGGTAGACAGCCTAGAAGACCAAGCCCAACGTGGTGTTGTGATCAAGTATCGGATCAAATTGACATTTTATTTCTATTTTATTATTTAAATTAGTTACACAGCATAACAGTTAATAACTACGGCACTGCGAAACTACTGAATAAATTTAAATACAATTTATTACAAAATAGTACATCCATCTTTTCGCAGAACCTCAAACATTCATCACGTACTACACGCACCCATAAAGTTATTATTTTATACTGGAGTATAGTTTTCGCCCACAAAGTGAGGCCGAAAGAGAGGGTTACTTACGTACGGGACTGTATCTGGTTTTGACTAAGGAGGTAATGACGTCATTAGACAATCAAAATGTCAATATGTGTCAAATGTGTCAATTTTGTAAAGAGTGCGAGTGAGACACCGCCCCCTACTATTATGCTCTTTATCGGACCGTTTTTACTTCTTTTTACTAGTCACCTATGAACGACTGTTTAACTCGGTAATAAGGTTCAACTGTGGTTAGGGAAAAAGTGTCCATATAAATCCATGCACGCACCACGCGACATCACATCGAGCAACGCTTTCCGCAAAGCAAACCATAGGAAGAAGTGGAGAGTTACCGTTAGTTATTATCCTTAGACTTGTCCATGTTTGTTTATAGGTAATGTTTGTATATTATTGTCACGAATAAATGTTTTCTATTTATATTCAGAAAATTAGACAGTGGAGTCACGATCCTTAGCAGTGAGGGACCGACTCAGAAGGGATGCAGCGTCTTGTCCCACTATATCTGTGGCAACAACGAAGAGTTTTGGGTAGAAAGTGGTAACAGGATCCCTATAGCATTGCAGATTGTAACTTGAGACGTTCTATGCAATGTACATTCAAAACACTGTTTAGAATATTGCAGAAGATGTCTTCAACCGTTTTATGGGTTGAGGAAGAAAATAATCCTTGTAGACTTTAACGCGCAACAATGTAATTTTATCGTGTTTACTGACAAAGTTATTGTAGTGGATAATAGGTAGTTGTTTTATACATATTTTGACATAGGCACCCACCTACTCCTAATTTTTACTATGTTACGTAATATCATGATGAGATTATTAGGTCACATTGAGTATTTTTAATAGTGTTTACTCGGAAAATAAGTTACTCTAGTGTAATAGGTAAAACATACACTTAGTTACCTACATATCCATACTAATATTATAAATGCGAAAGTGTTTCCGTCTGTTTCTTACCTGTTCACGCTTAAACCGCTTCAGTGATTTAGATAAAATTTGGTATAGAAATATAGTATGAATCCCGGGAGAGGACATAGGATAGTTTTTATCCCGAAAATCAACCCTTAAGGGGTGAAATAAGGGTTAGAAGTGTATGGGGAGTGTGTACTGCTGATCCGATTTAGATGAAACTTGCTATATACATAGTTTGAGTCCTGGGAAGGGACATAAAATAGTTTTTATTTTAAAAATCAAGCCTTAAGGGGATGCAAAGGGGGTTTGAAGTTTGCATGGAGAATTATTAACAGCTGAACCAATTTAGATAAATTTTGGTATGGAAATTGTTTGAGTTATGGAGATAGTCAGACGAAGTCACGGGCAAAAGCTAGTAGCTAATAATTTCTAGCTGACCTCTTACATTCTGAGGTGTCGGGATTAGGTTATTAATAGGTAGTTTTTTAGGACAGTAAGTAACAACGTGTAAATAATGTAGCTTACAGATTCAGTAATGGCTTTCAATACATTTAAATTTGACAGAAAACACAGATAAAAGTAGCGAAGCTAAAAGTCTACTCCTTAGAGTTTTATATCATGTAATAAATACAAAACGCTCCGTGCAAATCAAGGACATTATTATTTCGAATAAGCCGTTTTTCTCGAAACAAAAGAGTCATTAATTGTTACTGTTCTACTTACATGCCCCAATTAAATAATTCACCGACAATGCGTTGACATACCTGCAAACAAAGAAAGGAATTAAAATAAATAAAACCATCGACTCCGACTGGGGCGCGATTAATCGAGAATGATTGCAATCACGAACGGAAATGGACTACAGGAAGGCTGATGATTTAAAAGAGCATTTTGTGAATTAAGTTAAATCACTAGTGAATATTCGTTTTTGTTGGAGAATATTTAAGCAGTCTTTATTCTGAATTATGTCGGGTGTTTTAAAATATAAAGCGTTGGTAGTCTGGCGGTAAGTACGACTTTAAATTTTGAGGCCACCGATTCAAACCTCGGCTCGTACCAATGAGTTTTTGAAACTTACGTACGAAACTTGTGAGGGGTTTAGCCTCTATACGGTCCACTGCTGCGCACCGGCCTCCTCTCTAACATGTGAGGGATTTCTTCGTGGACGTAGGATAAAGGTTTCCAGATTTTATTTTCCTTCAGAGAAAAGCGAATGGTAAATATCAGAAGATATTTCGAACAAACATTCCGGGAAACTCTGCTGGGGTCAGAATTCGCGACCTTCGGATTGAAAGTCCAAGGCATTATGCCTCATTCACGAAAAAACACTCCGAGCGATATCCTTCGGATTTCGACGCTGTCGGCGGCAAGCGTGTGAAACAAACGAATGAGCTCCCTTGGCAGTTAAAAAAAACTCTCCAATTTGCAGCGATTTTTTTTACATGCTTCAAGCGTCAAATGCCACAGACTTTTCTTTTTAGGTTAGGCCACCAGCGCTTCATAACTAGGTAAAGTAGTTAGGTACATTTTGTAACATAGTTTTACAAAGTTTGTGAATGAAACAGATTATTTTAGGTCTGATGGGTCCTAGGCATGTTTGGTTAGGTTAAAAGCTTTTCTTACTAGAGCAGCCATAAGCCCACTAAGCCACAATGGTTTTACATAATCGACCCGCTAAAACGTGAATTTATCTATAGGTATAAAAGTAAACTTACTATGGATGTATGTAGAGAGGATAATAAACTGTTAAGTGATGTATTTTTTTCCAAAACAAATGTAAGCTGATTTTACTACGACGGGGATTAAGCCACTAAATGTACCATACCTATTTGGGTGTAAGTGATACTTATTATTTGTTGCCAATAAGGTATTACTGTTATAAAGATGATTACTGATATATAACACTTTTTAAACAAACCACAATGTAGTTAGTAGGTACGAGTACCATTATGAAATAATCTTTTTTTTTAGCAGCTTGTTTTTGATCTCCCACTTCTCAGCTGAGGCCTCTCGGGCCTCTGCCCTGGATCTTCACGACTACACTTCTTCTTCCTCCTAGCGTTTGTCCCAGCTTTTTCCTCTATTGAGCCTAGGGTCCACTCGGCAACCTAATTCTAGGAATTGGCGTAGGCACTAGTTTTTACGAAAGCGACTGCCATCTGACCTTTCAACCCAGAGGGGAAACTAGGCCTTGTTGGGATCTTCACGACTAGTTTTTAATAATACCTAAATAACATAACTAACACAGTCGAAAATAAAAATATACGCTCGGTAAACGCCGTCAAATAAGGCCCCGCGAATTGTACCACGTGAAAACGGGAGCTACTGTTTTTGTGTTCCTTCCTACCGTTTATTAAAGAAGGTGTCTAAACCGTCCCGTCATCTCGTCTGGGGCCCAGTTCTCAAAAGCTTAGTAACTTGTAATACAAGCGGAAGTCCCTTTCTAGCTAAATATATCGAAAAGTGACATCCGCTTGTATTACAAGCTTTTGAGAAACGGGTCCCTGGTCCTCCCCTACTTGTGCTTTTTTTCGACATCCACACGCCTAGCCCCACAGTTATATACGTATTAACCTAAATATAAGAATCGTTCCAACCTCTGAAACGCGATGACATTGTACTATTTCAATAAATCCACATTAAACACCATAAAAAATGCGCTATCGTGGGCATTTTTTACCCTTCGGCTTTCCTCGCGACCCTAATCAAGAGTCGCAACAAACCAAATAAAATATGGCAATAACTGCAGACAGAAAAGGAAAAAGGGGAGCGTTTCCAAACATCTGGCAAGGGGTGTCCTCTGTAAGGAGGATCGATCAGTATTCCATAAAATTAAACATTCAGGGAGTGCGCCGCGATGCTTGGAGTGGTGAGGTGCAAGATGGAGGCGGGAGCGAACTTGTCTCTAAAATACTCGATATATTTTATTGTATACTACTAAGGTGGCAAACCTGCATTACTTAATATAGCCTGATCTGATGGTATGCGGATACCGCGGTCTATGGAATGGACGCTTGTCATCAGCGCGATACCGGCGATCTTTTCTAGATATTATTTTCTATCCAAGATATAATATATAAATGGTTAAAGAAGTAAATGGTTAGTTAGGATTTTTTTCTGGACGTTTTACCCAGTTTCGGCTTCTATTATACCCTCATAAAAATTCTTGAGAAACATTCAAATAAAAACAGTCATATTGTACAATACCACTTAACAACAATGAACTTATTACAATACAGTGTAAAACATCAAAAGGTCTTTTAAATAATAGTCAGACTACATGTAACAAAGCTTCCAGAGATGCTACCTTTGAATAACAAATGTCTTAAACACTTAAAATTGGCTATATCAGTCACCTAAGAGCGCACCAGCGTCGCTCTCAGCGGTATGACGCAGTCGCTGTAGCGAAAGGAGATGATGATGATGAAACACCCTTTAGTTGCCAGTCACACACTGACGTAGCAAGGTAATTCGGTCAGATTTTTTAAGAATATTATTTAAAAAATCTGCAAATATTATACATGCCGGGGGTTGTATATCGACCGTTGCATTGTCAAGGATTTGTACGGACAACTACAACGCGGCTTTTTTTATTCGTGGGAATTGGGTACATACTCATTCGCTTCTGTAACCTGGCCCACACGGAAAATCCTACGGTCGCACTCCCCACTTACTGTTAATGTGTTTATTTACTCCTACAGATAGGATCCATAATATATACGTGTATGTTGTTAATGTAAAACCATCTGTAATTTGTATTCGAGCCGCGGTGCCTACTCGCGTTAAATACGACTTCGGAAAATAATTTTATACTCGCACGGGATCGGAATGGCTAATGAGTGATAATGTTATACGTGAAGCGGAGCTGAAAAGTTGGAAGTTTTCAAATGTTTTTGGTAATTATATAATGTAGATGGGCCTTACGAACTTGCAACGGCTTTTAAGCTGGCAATGTGCTGAGTTGGGACCAATATGTGATGCATTAATATTTTTGCTTTTATGTTGTGATGTGCCCGCGAGCTTATATAAAATGAATTGGCGAAAATTAAATTAGAGCACATAGAAATCCTCCTCCCCTTTTCAACCCATTATAGGAATAGTCCGTGATAAAAAAACTATCCTACATCCTACCCCGGGACTCAAACTATCTCTATACTTAATTTCATCTTATCCGTCTCGGCGGTTTAAGCGTAAAGGGATAATAGTCCGAGATACGAACTGAGTTACATTCGTATTCATAATATTAGTATGAATTTTGTTTTCCGTAGTTTGTAAACATTACATTTCATATTTACTTATTGGTAATATATATTACAAGTCATTAAAGAGCATTGTGTGTATGTAGATATCTGAAGATGATGATATAGAAATATAAATATTTATTTGCTTGAATACGTACAATGGTTCTTAAATATAAAGTAGTTGAGACACAGTACTCAGTCGACACAACATCAACATGCAAATTATTTACAAATAAGTACACGAGGGTATTAAATAATCACTAATTATTAACATGCAATTAAAAATATACAATAATTATAAATTGGAAAATAGAGTTAAAATTAAAATATGTCAATTACGTATGTCAAATTTGGGTCAGATAAAGTTTTACAAAATTTACTAATCATTTGAAATAAAAAATGGAAGAGGTCAAATCAAAATATGATAATAAAATTAGGTAGATATTATGTCAAATTTAGGTCAGGGTGAAATTATACAAAATTGATTAATTACATAATTATGATTAAACATAGGAAATAATATACAAATCAAACAATTTAGGTCAGCTAATATGAATTCAAAATACTCCTTAATGCTATACGAGTATAATAAGCATTTAAAATACTCCTTAATTCTATAAAAACGATGGTCATGTAGCCATTTGGTCAATTTAGTCCTAAATATTTTACCACTCAGCATTCTCAGCTCTTGAGGGAGTTTATTAAAAATTATAATTCACATAAACATTGAAAGAAGGTACTTAAATCTAAATAAAATAGGTAAGCTAACATTTTTCTATTGCCCTCACTACTGTAGATATCATGTACAAAAAGCTCTTCAACTCTAAGAGTAAGGAGGAGCTATGTACAGAGGAGAACAAACATGGTTCAAGGGTCGGCATTTGAATAAAACCACTCGTATTGGGCCACAAAATGGGCCTTTTCAGAAGTGCTTCTTTCTTACAACATCTTAAGTAGTAAGAGCCTTTGATAGTTAACGACTTTTATTTACCAATTTTCACTGAAGTTTAGCAAAAAGGATGGGAAATGGAATTTAACCTAAATGAAACAATATAACTTTTGGCTTGCGATATATTTTAAAAGAAAATCATGAGATTTAAATGGAAAGGATTAATAAAATCACAAAACGATTATTCCAAGTGCTGCAACCAATCAGATGCCTTTCTTCCCCTGACGTACAATCGATGTCAAAGATATCTTTACACTTTTGGACCTTATTACTAAGGACAAATTAAGGATATTTTTTTTTTAATTTAACATCGATGCTGCAGATAAATATTATGGTCAAGGAAATTATTTAAAGTTTAAACATTTCTATTGAACTTCGTAATGCCATGGCTGCCGTGTTACAAAAGTTGCCAAATAAGCTCTCATAGAAATCAACTAGCAAATTTTGATTAGTCTATATCAGTCAACATAAACATGACCTGCCCTCCGAAATATCCCGCTTCTTTGTGGATAGCTGGTCGCCCGTATCAATAGCGAGGGCCAGTTGTTCCACAAAATAAAACGCAACACACCCCAACTACACGAATGGGGGAGGTTTTAGTCCGTAGGCGACTGGGTACAATTCCTAGTCGAGTCGGGCATGCGGTCAGGTACGGGCCCGCCCGTATACATGAGTATTTCCTCCTCCATCGCAAAAAAAAAAAAACATAAACATGACATCCATGCCTTGAGCTCAAACCCTGGCAAATACGACTAGCATACCAACAAACTTTGGAATAATGCGTACATTCTCTTTGAATCCCCACTTAACTAAACTCTTGAACTAAGTCTCTTAATTGCAGCTCGTAAGTAAAGTGAAGTTTTACGCACGCCCAAGTTCTAGTCGGAAACGCCCACCACCCCTGGAGTTGTAGGTGTCCATAGGCTACAGTGACCGCTTACTATTAGGCAGGCTGTATGCTTGTTTGTAATGGACGTGATATAAAAAAGTAGAGTATTAGAGTACTACAAAGTCATCTAACATTTAGAGGACACAGTTCAGATAGGAAAGCATATCAAACGTTTTGTGAAGCAATTAGATTTGGATTTTATTATTATTATTTTATTTTATTTTTATTAAACAATACGTACATTGTATGTCTATCAAGCTGTTTTGATATGTCTTCTTATAGAACTACGCATTATTGTGTATCTTTAAGATATAATATTACTGTAAAAAAGTCCCGCCGAGTTTCTTGCCGGTCATAATACTTCTCGGGTCAGAGGTGTAGGGTTAGAACCAGTGGTAGTTTTTTTTCTCTGACGTTCATAAGTGCATTGTAATGTGCCTAAATTGAAGAATAAATGTCTTTTATCTTTTTTATCTTTTATCAATATTTTTTTAAAGGTTTCAAAAAGCGGATGGAGTTCCAAATGTCCATATGGGACGCTAATCGCTTACCATTAGGCCGCTTTTTTGTGACATTGTATAAATACCCGCATAAATATAGTCGTAATTCCAAGAGTTTTCAAAATAAGTATATATTAACTCAAATTGAACAGTGAATTTCACTGGAACCAGCAATATCGTCAGAACCTTCTTTGAAAGCCCACTTTGCTAAACTCTGAAACTAAGTTCAGTGAATATTGTAATGTCGGCTCATGTGTGTAGTGAAGTTTTATGCACGGCCAAGTTCAAGCCGCAAGCATTGGAACGCTAACAGGTCGCCTGTGTATGACCACTCGGTAAGCAACATTTTAAAATGCAAGTTAATATATTACACGCACAGCTGTTGAATTTTAATTTACTTGATAACTTTTGGTTATCGGCTAGATTCATTAATTCAGACGTATTATCAAAGGTGTCCATCTCCACGATGTGACAGCTGCTGCCTTGGAACGTACCGGATACGTTTTCGGGGTTGTCAAAATCCATTTCGTTTATTTGCGGCATGACCACAGATAAGATAATTTTTTTTAAGTAGTTCATAGTAGTAGTTTCGTACTAAAATAATAATTAGATTGGATAAATAAGGTAATAAATCGGACATTTATCTAGTTTTGTATTACAATTACTAATAGATTAGGTAGATTGAGGTAGATTGCGGCAGGTCCAGCAATAATACTAATTGCGTACTTGTCAACCCTACAACGTTCAAAGGTAAAATTGTATGGAGACGTCATATGTCACCGTTCATCTGTTAAAGTTCTGTCAAATGCTGATTTTGTAGGAAAAACGAACTTCTGTATGAAATACTATTATATTATTCTGTGGTATTATTACTGAACCGCGATTAGTTGACCAATTTACCATAGGTATACATAGTTACGTCAAAATGAGTACAGTTATTCACAGCTAACTCAATCGTATTCTCAGCACGATTCAGTAATACCTAAGGTCAGGCGGAAAAAGGAAGTATTTCGGCGTATAAATAGCTTTTCGAAGTAATTTTAAAGCAAGCCCGTTTGATGGTACCGTTAATTGCTCGTAGGTGTCCGATTATCTTACGACAGAATAATAAAAATAATCGCATTCACAAATTATAATAAACTCCCACAGGCTTAATTGCCCTGGACCCGGGGTATGTCCTTAAACTACGTCCGAACTTGGGTCTGTCCTTAAACTACACCAAAAAGAGTATGGGCACTGCAAATGGCATCTCGCTAAGTGTGGTAGGGCACGTTCAGCGAATTTCATCTCGCTCAAATCTGGAGCAGAGCCGGACTGGGGAAGTACCTCCACCTTACAGAAAACCACAGCCAAATAGCACTAGACCCTACTCATAGTGTTGTGTTCCTGCTGGTGAGTAAGGTTGCCAAAGAGCTCAAAGAGGACCCAGTGTGTTGACGATGAGGGACCTTCTTGTTCCTTTAGCCGTCAACACAGTGAATCCTCCTTTTTGTAAAGGGTCGGCAACGCGCATGTGACTACTTTGGAGTTGTTACGGTGTCCATAGGTTACGGTAGCTGCTTACCATCAGGCGGGCCGTATGCTTGTTTGCCACCGTCGTGGTATTAAAAAAATGCTTTTTTGTTAATGAAACTAGTAGCAAATGAGCAGACGAGCCGCCTGATGGGAAGCGGTCAACGTCGCCCATGGACATAAGCAACATCAGAAGCCGCCTATGACTATATTTCCAGAAATATATATTTAAAATTTAAAATGTTCAAGTAATGTACCCTGTTCCAATCAACATTGTATCTCGCAAGTTCCGAGATCTTGTTTGATGTTGTTTGCCTTAATGGATTCCAAGCCCACCGCTAACCATACAAATTGTATATCCCTTATTAAAGGATCAATCGCTCATGTTATATTAGGATTGATACTCATGTCCTGTAAGATATAATCTAAGAAAAATCGTCAGTTAACTTATACGAGTATCATCTTTCGAAAACACTATGGAAACTATTCGGTAACAGTTAAAACCTCATTACTTATTACAATATGAAACCTATGCCGTTTTGCATCATTGTAAGCGTAATTTACCTTTAAAACTCATTGCAACACCGTGCATAACAAGTTTAAATTCATTATAACTACAATTTCTCAACGGTTTCAGTACAACTGTCCAATTCGAGTAATGCCCATATATTTCATTTCCAAAAACCTTTATAAATATTTGAGGTACACTAGAGCTGCATGCGAGATGCTTTCGCCTCTGAAATATTGAAGAGGCGCGGCTGAATACGAGCGGTAGCGTAAAGCGGAAACTTTCTTTGGCAAAGGTACGAAGTACGTATTTTTTATACCACGATGGGGGCAAACAAGCATACGGCCTGCCTGGTGGTAAGCAGTTACCAAAGCCTATGGACGCCTGCAACCCCAAGAGGATTCACATGCGCGTTGCCTACCCTTTAAGGACCTATACATACACTCCATTTTTGAAGAAGCTTATACTGTAGCCCGCTGGGAAAACCTCGGCAGGGAGTTCATTCTACAGCCGCAGCGTTCGTGGGAGGAAATTCCTACGTATACATAAAATAATAAAAACACGTTTTTTTCTTTTAAACTAGTTTACCCATACAATTAATCAAATGTGATATTTTCAAGTTATTGCTGCAATAAAAATTCATTAAGAAATACATTTTATTAACAACCCACAATGATGTATCTCTGACTTCAAAACGCCACAAATAAAGATCAAAAGTCGCTGCAACTTGAGCCCAGCCTTAGCCCGCATCCATTGGCTAAGAAGAGCCGCGTCGGTCTTTTCAACTTATTAAATTAAGGGATATTGTTGTTCGTGCAATTTCGTCAAAATGGCCGCCTCCGTCCGTGATGAAATTGCTACTAGAAACAGCGATTATAACGGAGCTTTGAGATTGCGTTCACCGCTTGGCGGTTTTCTTGAAATATTGTCAAATTCCGAGTAGAGACTCAGTTATTTCAGTTTTTATGTTGAAAGATGCCAACCGTCTTCCATCTCGATCTGCATTTGACTAATAGCTGACTAGACACAGTCAGTAATAATGTCATTATTTCTCTAGCGGTCCTTTTCTATGTATGGAGAATGAGAAGGATGAGTAGAAAAATAATGTCATTATTACTGAGTGTCTGGTCAGCTAATGAGTATAATGCAGATAAGCGCGCTAAGAAAGATGGGGCTGTTTGTACCGATAGTCTTGGGATTCCATTTATCGAATGAGGTTGACGGGGCGAAAGTGTTTACACATGGCGCTAGCATAGCTTGTACCTGTCAAACCTACCTACAGTGTCAAATTCTTGTTTTCAACCGACTTCAAGATTTCGAAGGACGTTCTCAATTCGTCGGGATCTTTGTTGTGGCTTTTTTGTATTTATGTGTTTTCACCGATTATTCGAAGAAGCTGATTTGGAATTTTTCACAGTTGGTCGCACTGTCATCAGGTCCGGATCTGATGATGGGATCCTGGGGAAATAGGAACTCTTCAAATATTATAGACACACCTTGTGATTTGAGTATTTTTTACAGTAGCTCGGGCATTTCCTTTTGGAAAGACAGAGACTAAGTGAAGTCGATTCTTGATTTTGTTGACCTGGATGCCCTTTAAGCCAAATCCTATAAAACAAAGCTAGAGTCAGGTACAAGCTGTGCTGGCGCCATTTAACCAACCCGTTGACAGTTGCCAACTCCTTTAAAAAAAATCTTGTTTATCGAGTATCAACAAGGTGAAGTACATAGCGGGATTAATAGCAAAGTAGGAGATATACCTACCATATATGTAAGTATACACGTAACTAGGTATCATCAGAAGTTATAGGATTGTGACAAAAATAATCAAAATAATCTGCTTTATTCACCGATCAAATAATATTAGGGATACACAATGGCTTTATTGATATCATCAAGTAGTACCTAAGTATTTAAATAAGTATGTGTGCTTTCTAGTCTTAAGATAAATTAAAAATAAGTAAACACAGCAAAAACCTGCGAAAAATATTGCAGGTCAAATATATGCTCCTAAAACCACCTTTTTCGTTCCAACACACGACTTAGCGGGTTTTAATCTACTAAGTTAGCTTTTCTCGTAATAACATGTTCACAATAAAAACAAAAGCTTTGCGGAAAAATCCCAACTTCTGTGTACAACACAAACACAGCTTAAAAGCTGGGGGCCATGCGAGTAAATAAGTTCGCTGCACCTCAAACTTTCCGTAATTAGCACAGTTGTGCTCAAACTTGGCATTTAATTTATTCATAAACTTTAAACACACGGCATGGACAGCCAGCATAGCGTAAGTTTCGTAGTTACAACGTTGAGCGTACACACATTAAACTTTCAAGACACTGCGTCATATTTGTGTTGCGAATAATTTAAATGAGGCTCTGACCTACTTCACAATGGGACCCATGACGGATAGTTCATCCTCGCCAGTAACTATCTAACACTGTTTCAGCAGCTGCCACGATCCCCCCGGGCGTCGTGGTACACTCATACCAATTTTTAGGTGGATACAAAATATTAGACTTTAGAGTCGTGGCTACATATTTTTGTCACATTAAATGTAGCCATATTTTCAGACGTGACTGTGGGAAGCTCGCGACCCACATGCCGTTCCGCAGAAAGCAATGCAGGAAGCGCCGGTGTGGGTTTAGTGGGTAGGTTCTTTTTCTTTCTGTCACAGATTTTAAGAAAACGACTACCTTCTGACCTTCCAACCCAGAGGGGAAACTAGGCCTTATCGGGATGAGGTCCGGTTTCCTTACGATGTTTACCTTCACCGAAAAGCGAATATCAAATGGTATTCCGTGCATACGAGTAAGTTCCGAAAAACTCAGTGGTACGAGCCGGGGTTTGAACCCGAGAACTCCGGATTGAAAGTCGGACGTCTTACCACCAGGCTACCAGCGCTCTTTGCATATCTTATAACAATCTTGTTTATTTTTTATTGATTTCACTCAACTTTCAGTTTACGGTTTACATGCATGTAAGTACTAAGCAAGTGTATTCCCTATACGTAGCTGCTAACAGCATACAAGCCGTGGGCCGTGTTGTGGCTTACAACACGGCCCACCTGACCCGAAACTATCGACTATCAATTTCTCTAAGACCCAACTTCTAAACTCCAACTATTAGAGCGGAAGCGCCATCACTACCATATAAACTTGAGCTGTTTTGCGTAAAACTTGGCCTAACTTGGTCTGCTAATTAAGAGCCACTCCTTCCAAGTTTGATGCACTAGCCTGTACGTACCTATATGTAGGCATATGTACCTATATAAGTGAAATTATACAGACGTATCTTAGAGAAGTTACTCCGTTAAGTCACTGTGGGCGGAGCATAGTTTCTACATCGTATAGGTAAGTAGGGTATTAATTAGAGACCACACTTGAGTTGGAGTACGAACAAGCTTCTAAAGTACGCCGGCAGCAAGTCAAGTTAAAACGAAGTTTTTGCTAGAATGTAAGTTACTTTGCACCCGATACCTATTTTACACTTCACTGTATGTATTACATGGCCTAAATAACACTTAAGAATTTAAGACACCAAGCAGGATTATGAAACATTTATGTCTGCATAATTTGAAATTTAAAAGTAAAGTGAGTCTTAACAAATTTTTAGAAAAATGTAGACGTGTTGTTAAACTTCCATATGCCACAACAAAAAAATATTTTCTTAGCATCATCATCATCATATCAGCCGAAAGTCGTCCACTGCTGAACATAGGCCTCCCTCAAAGAGTGCCACAATGACCGGTTCTTAGCATATCTGTTACTTAATATTTTTTGTATTTTTAAATATAACATTATTCTGAAGTTACTAATAGATATAATAGTTACAAGTAAGTACTTGTCTCAGTGCTTTACGGTTTTAGGTATAGTTAGAAAATCCTTATTATAAACTAGCCTCCACCCGCGGCTTCGTCCGTGTAGAAGCCATTAAAACCTT
Source organism: Pammene aurita (assembly GCA_947086415.1). Classification (NCBI taxonomy): domain Eukaryota; kingdom Metazoa; phylum Arthropoda; class Insecta; order Lepidoptera; family Tortricidae; genus Pammene; species Pammene aurita. The sequence goes on from OX352295.1 coordinate 14,794,469, forward strand.
TCAACAACTTATTAATCAAAATAATCTGCTTCATTCACCGATCAAATAATATTAGGGATACACAATGGCTTTATTGATATCATCAAGTAGTACCTAAGTATTTAAATAAGTATGTGTGTTTTCTAGTCTTAAGATAAATTTGGAGTCGGATTTTCAAAAATCTAAGAAGAATATAGTATTTTTTCAAGGTTCTACCTTCAATGGTTTAGACCAGCGGTCTCTAAACTTTTTACCTGTGGGCCTGGCCGGGCCTCCGCATTCGTTTCGTGGGTTAATTGTATTGAATTTAGCTTTCAACTCCAGGTTCCGTATTATTCCGTATTATATTACTTTAAAAACACAATTTATCTCATAATAATCATAACTTCAACAAACAACAAATAAACAACCAATATTGAAGTTGTATTGGAGTTGCATCGGAATAATTTTCAAACAAATTCTGATATTTCTGATTCAGACGTTTTGGCGCTAGCTATATTGCGTAGTTAATTAGAATTGAGGTTGTATTGAACTTGGATCGTCTCTAAACGTGTTTTAAAGTTAGAATACGGCCCCAGCCCGTCGGCCGTAGTTTGAATGCCTCTGGTATAGGCTATGCGTTGTCTATCTCTAGGTAACTTAACTGTTTTATACATGTATATAATCCAGTACTGATCTGTGTATGCATGAACTATAAGGGATTAAATTGTATTGGTGGAGCGTTAAGGGGTATCGTGTCAGATAATAGCATTTCCCTGTACGGCTTATGAGTGCCCACCGATTGCCAAAGCCGACCTAGGGCCGCCACTGTAACTGATAATAAGTGTATCATATTAATAGTATAGTTTTTGACAAAAAATGCAATTAATTTTCAGTAAACACGTATGATGTGTAAGTATACCAAGAAGTAGGATAGGGGCCGTATTCTAACTTTAAAACACACGATCAAATTGACACGATCCAACTTCAATACAACTCCAATGCGTTAACTACGCAATACAGCTACCTTAGGCGCTAGCTGTATTGCGTAGACGTCTGAATCAGAAATTTCACAATTTGCTTGAAATTTGGTTCCGATGTCACTCCAATACAACTTCAATATTGGTTGATAATTTGTTGTATATCGGAGTTATGTTTCAGATTGATTGTTTTTCTAATGTATTGTTTATGTATTTTAAAATTAGAATACGGCACATGGTTTCAAATCAAAAATGTTACTCGAAAGAATGTCTACCTACTTAATTTTAAGATTTACGGGTGTTATTAAAAGAGCATGTAGCTAACCTTCAATACAAGATGGAGGAACTCATGGTCACCAAATATAGATTTTACATATACTATGACGGTGGCAAACAAGCATACGCCCCCGTTATGGTAAGCTACCGCAGCCTATGGATGCCTGCAACTCCAGATAGTTGCTAATTAATTTGTTATGGGAGGATGACCGCCTATTTCAGTTTCGTTAACTTTTTCTACCAGTACTAATGGATATTAAAAATAATTGTTGTTCAACAACTCAATTCTTGTATTTATTTTAAACCCCGAACCCGAACCTGAGCTTTTTGTATAAAATGTTGTGGGATGCCATTTTGTCATACAATTTTACGCATAAAAAAAGCACCTAAGCCTATGCTATGGTGACCTCGTGCTCTTTAAAAGGCTAAACTCGTTATAAACTCACGTAATTTAAGTCGATTTTTGCTCGACATGTTTCGACCAATTTACGATGATCATAACACGAGCGACCTTCCGCGACGGCAGCGCGCCGGCTAGTTTTGTAGTTAAAATCCACAATTTGATGTTTGTGTCGTTGTCGCCCTGCGTTCCGATTCACCTCGGTCTCCCCTACCTATTTTGTGCATGTAACTAAATATTCAACAAAGGACGATTCATGGGCACTCTCCAAATCTTATTGGCGAAGTCGGTAGGATACGAACTCACGTTGCCAAAGGAAACGTGGGTCCAAATCATCTATTCTTTAATTTAGGTGAATAGTTTGAACGGTTTCACTCGTGCCACTAACACAGCTGGTTGCTATTAAATTATTTTACCTAACAAATGTATGCCTATTAAACACAAACTGAATATTTCGTCGGTTGAAATTAATTCAGCTATATGAAACCGCCACCCCTAATGAATCAGTATCGGATTAATATCTATTGAACCGAATCTCCGCTCGCTGATTACTGTTGCCAATGTACGGGCAGTTCAGTTTTAATATTATATACAGTTAGCAACGGAAGTTGCGAACGAAATAAGATCACAAAAGTAATTAAACACATTTTTCCACTTTTCTTCACTGTTTTGCAACACCTACTGACTTAGTTTATTTAATGCAATTCTACTACCTAAAGGTTGTGTGGGAGAAAGTGGCTTTTTAGCGATAAGACCGCCTCTTGTTTACCTATCATCTGACTTTATGCATTCTCTGTACTAGTTTTCTTTTTGAGGTGTTCAATAAAGAGTATTTGTATTTATTTATTTATTTAAACTTTATTGCACAATAATATACAAGGGGCGGATTTAATGCCAGAGGGCATTCTCTACCAGTCAACCATCAGGCCAAACAGATAAAAACAATAGTGCGGGGAACGGGTAGCAATCAGAAAACTAAAATCCGAAATTACTAAATATTAGAATTAGTATTTGTATTGTAAACACATAAAATGTTGTATAACTGACTGAACATTTCAAACAAGTTTTTGACGTTCTGTTCAGTTATTTATGTAATATTTACGTGTCTATTTACTTATGTAATCTTAATTGTAACTACTGTACTGTACATTCATAAATGTTTTTAAAGCTTTTGGAGTTTTCTTGGGTGGACAAAATATATAGGTAATAATGTAAATATCAGTATGGGGTTCTCCAAAAAAGGAGTGTTCAGATTTTTAAAGGATCGGCAACGCTCAAGAAGTAAAGTGACGTCTGAATTAACTAGGTGATAAAAACTTTTAATGTACTCTATTTTAATACACATTTAACAAGATTCAATTTATAATTTATAAAGTCCCGACAAAATTATACCTAATAGCGTCATCTATTGAGGTAAAACCTGACTAACAATCATCACTGGTGTATCACTTAACCTTTGCTAAATACCGCAACTTAATCGGATAAACCGTTTTGAAGATAAATAGAAACATGCATGTGTATTCACCAATACATAAACTGAAATAACAACAAAAAAAGTCTTTATTCATGACGCAATATCGACATCCAAATTAACAAACATAAAATATAAACATATTGGTGTAGCACCACGAAACAGACCAGCTCAGTGCTCAGAAAAATGCTAGTTTGGATGCTAGCGCTGGTCGTCCGTAGGGCCATTGGGTTCTTCCACTCTAAATAATAACTATACAGGATGTGGCCTGTAACCTGAGCAAAAAAGTAAAACGTAGATTCTACTCCTCAAACTTCAACTTTTGTTCAACAATTTAAAAAAAATATGGAGTCTTTTGATTGTCTCTTTTTCAAACAAACTAAATAGTATTATCAATGTACGTTAAAATCCTCAGAGAAATAAACCAATTAAAATCTGTCTAATTGATATTGCTTGTCAGTCTTGTCACCCTACAGCCATAATCTATTCCGCAATACATTGCGTATTCGAATAAACTTTAAAGTGTACTAATAATCAAAAAAACAAGTTAATTTTTAAAGTCGCTGAACAAACTTTTGCTCGTGTTACAGGCCACACCCGGTATATAAAGGTCTATGCCATATACCTTTGATTTAGTTGTAGGCACTAGCCTCCAACATTACAAGTAACTCATTTTTTAGTGGCCATAATTGTTGTCGTAAAATATTTACACATAAATCTGTCACTTGTAATACTGTAAAATATACAACACCTTTTGATAAAGCTAATTGAATAGAAACTAAAATAACTACAACAAAGCTCCATTCATTATAAATATCTATTGTACAAACAAACATCTGCCGACCCAATTTCAAACTAAAATGAAGTGGAGGCTACATTTAATTAATTATTGCTCGATTTAAATTATGCAGAATAACAATTTGCAGGCTAAATTATTTCACAGCGATTAAAAGTTGCAGTAATATGTAATATTTTGAGGCTTAAAACAGGCAGCATAATCTATTCAATTAACTTATTTGAATTAAATGATTGCGCAAAAATAAATACATGTATAAGTATATCTGATCCAAATGCAAGTCTATAACCGCTCGTCAATTTAATACGAAATATAATATACCTACTTAGTTTTGTCGTAAAAAAATCTAGGTCGAAATAGTTTACCTAATCGTATTTCTAAATTATTTTTGAAGTGTGGGAAAGCCCGAAAATCTTCTTTCTATAATAAAAAAATCGGCAAATTATAAATATGTAAAAAAAATCGGGCAAGGGCAAGGGCCAAGGGCGTGTCGGACCACGCATAATGAAGGGTTCCGTACATTCAATGGCATAAGAACCAAACGAATACCAAAAGGTCGTATCTGATGCCTATGGAAGAAGTTTTTTGGACATAAATTAAAAATGGAATGTTAGTAGCAAGTATGAGATAAGGCACACATTCTCAAGTTTTTAAAATCTTTTTTGAACTTAAGGTTCAAAACTTACAAGGAGGGGGGGGGGGGGGCAATTTTTCTGATTTTCGAAGCGATTATTTCCGAAAATATTAACTTAATCATAAAATGCTCAAATAAACCTCGATGTTATTTTTAAAGACCTATCGATTGATGTGCAACGTGATGACATTTGTTATAAAAATTTCGTGATATTTAGTTACAAATATACAAAATCGGATCACGTTGTGTTTCAACTGTGTTACATCAATTATGGCGCTACATTGTCACTTCTAAGTCGTTGCAAACTTACCATAGCCTCTACAAGTCTCATCTAACCACGAGTTAACATGCAACACAAATTGCTCGTTCCTGGCAACTTGCTCGGTCCCATTGAAACTAAGTGTAAGTGCAGGTCCTTGTAGCACACATTTGAACCTGCTCTTATCACTTGCAGTGTAAATCACCTCTTAGTTGCATAAACGAGTTGCAAGTTACGGCAGAACTTTTGCTGTGCGTCGCGCCCCTTTTACAGTTGCTTAAGCGTCTTATTTTCAAACTTCCTGTACATAAAATAAATAAATATATTAGATTTTAGATTTATTTATTAAGTAGGTAAATAAGTATAAGAACTAGCGTGAAGCGAAACAGAAACGGTAAGAAAGTATACCAAACTAGTGTAAAAATTATTTTCAAATAGTCAGATTTGGAGTCATAATCGTCTTTTTTCTTTGGTATTTTTCATAAACTATAACCTATTTGGTTAATCTCGCCTTGGTTTGATATGTTTTCTTATAGAACTACGCATTTATATGTATTTTTAAGTTTTTATGTACTATTGTTTTGAAAAAATAAGTCCCGCCGAGTTTCTTGCCGGTCATAATTCTTCTCGGGTCAGAGGTGTAGGGTTAGACCCGGTGTAGTTTTTTTTTCTCTTTTACTTTGATTACTTTGAACTATCTGACGTGTAAAAGTGCCCTTGTGGCCTACTTACTGAATAAATGTTTGAGCTTGAGTTTACAGATGCAACGTTATTCGCTACAATAAATATTATGGAACAATCTTACACAAATCAACCTAGTCCCACAGTAAGCTCAATTAGGCTTGTGTTATGGGTACTAGGTGACGATATATATAATAGATAGATATAAGTAGATAAATACTTAAATACATAGAAAACATCCATAACTCAAGAACAAATATCTAACCAGGATTCGAACTCGGGACCTCCTGCTTCGTAGGTAGGGTCACTACCGACTAGGCTAGGAGGCTGTAAAAAAAATATTCGCTTTAATTAAAAGTAAATTTCGCTCCATTATCACGTGTGGTCGTTATAGTTTGATTATTATTTATACAAGCATACTACCTACTTGATGGTAAGCTGTCATTGTAGCCTTTGCTCCGTCGGAATCGTGTAAGCCACTATTTCTGTCGCTGAATTTACTTCCTCTGCCATGCCTGTACATATTTGAAACGGCAAAATTTGTTAGGAAAAATATAGATCTATTCAGTACGGCTGCTGACGTAATACCCGAGAGGGACTAGAAATAGAGACAGATTAGTGGTTGGTATGCAACAAGGATGTGACATGTTAAAAAATAATTGTTTTGTAATGTGTATTAACATTTACAACGCCTTACCGGAAAATTTTAAAGAAATGCCTTACCACGAATTTCAAAAGGTTCTACGCAAGTGGCTAGTACAAAAAAGATTTTACTCCATTAGTGATTTTTTTAATAATGAATGTACCTAATGAAATTACTGAACTATGAACTAAGAATTGACTTACCTATTAGATTTATTAAATGTATGTGTAAAATGCAAAATATTACCAATTAAAAATTACGTTACTATAATTACTCATTGTCCTGTATAAACAAATATTAGGATTGCATAAATTGTGTTGACATTTCTTTATTATACATAGGCATGGACATTTTATTTAATTTTATATCATTGTATTTTAATATTAGTGCTTATACAATTGTATTGTTTGCATGTTGTTTGTGGACAGCTGAATAAGGAGGACGGACAGCTGAATAAGGAGGACAACAAAACACATGTAACATCTTTAACTGTACCCTTTTCAAGCAAATAAATGATTTATGATTTATGGGGGCCCGAAATTCCAGGTATATTACGTTCGCGTTTAAAGGGTAAAAATCTGTACTATAGGTAGGAGGTAGGATTCTAGATCCTTTTTATATTTAACAACCCCACAGTGCGATTCCTCGAGTGCTACTTCGCGGGGTGTTTTTTTTAAACCGCACAGTGCGCAATTATTTAGGTTCCATGGTGTGAGGACGAACTCCCGACGGCGAGCGGTGCAACCCATTGTACGCTATGCTGAAAAAATGCATACCCACATTATGAATGAATTCATGCATAAGTAAATTGGGTACGCAATTCTGCAGCTTATAGTACAAACAGCAACACTCTTAACTGTAGATTGGTAGACCTTATTACAAAAGGCATAAGGCCCACCGATGGACAGTTAACAGTGTGAGCGATGGTACAAGCAGTAGAATACTTGAAAAGGAGACAAAGTCTCTCCGTATAATTAATCGTATTTCTATACATTTATATCAGCTTGTCTACCATTTGTTCTAATATTAATGTAATTAAAATACCTTACAAATTAAGCTAGTACGTTAGTGCTACGTCGAATACGGCACTCGGAATAAGTACCTACATAAATAAAAACAGACAATCTTGCATGGTTTAATAATGAGATTATATTAATAGGTAACATATACGCTACTAACAAGGGCCAAAGCAATTTACCTATAACTTCAGCGACCCTTCAGCTGAGCTAAATAGGTGAAGTTACGCAAGTGATTGTGGTGGAGGTAAAGGGTCAATTCCGTTATCAGCGCGGGGCGGCCGCATAACGCCGATCATTGGACTTTATGTAAGCTACTAGAGACTACACAGAGCGCTTCTGTTCGTCGTGCGAAATCCAAACTTTAAACGGCCTCCTAGCGTAGTCGGTAGTTACCCTGCCTATAAAGCAGGAGGTCTCGGGTTCGAATCCTGGTCAGGGCATTTATTTGTGTGTTTATCACGAATATTTGTTCCTGAGTTATGGATGTTTTCTATGTATTTAAGTATTTATATGTATATGTCTATTACATATATCATCGTCTAGTACCCACAACACAAGCCTTATTGAGCTTACTGTGGGACTAGGTTGATGTGTGTAAGATTGTCCCATAATATTTATTTATTTATTTAACTTGAATACTGCTTCACAACATACGACTGCGCGGCGGTAACCGGAATCCGACCGGATCCGGCTTAGTCAAAATGACAATCGTTTGTAGAAAACGAATCGAAACGCTATCCGTCTCTCTATCACACTAATATGGAAGAGTGATAAGGACACCGATAGCGTTTGCTTTCGTTTTCTACAAACGATTGCCATCTTGGCTAAGTCCTGTTTTGTTTTTACGCGTGATTTCACGAATAATGCGAATATTCGCGTAATTTTCATTATTCGCATTCGCATCAAAATAATGCGAATATTTTGCGCGAATGTTTGCCGAACTCGACGTGCTTTAAGCGCGCTAACCGGCCGCTAGTCATGAGCTTGCGCATATACGGGACGCGTAAATGACGGTCTCACTTGAATCTTTGACTAACAATAAAGACTCAACCCATATCATTTTATGTATATTTGAACGACGGAAACATAAAAATGATGACAAGATTTTCCGTTTTCTAAATCTACTCCGTAACATTAGTTTCGCATTGAAATTCGCGAATGTGAAACAAACCACATATAGTTTAGGAAAAATCAATTTTAAAACCACAGAGATAAGGTACGGTTTAAAGTTAAGACCGACGAAATTATTACAAAAGCTTCCAGAAACCGTTTGCTAGTCATCCCAGCTAGCCGTGTTTCCCAGCTTATCAGAGCAGGTTGTGTAAGCCGTTAGTTCGTTGTGGAGCGACGTAATCTAGACTGTTGCGCAACTCCGGGACGTGTTTAGGACGACAGATAGATCACTAACAAGCCCGAAAAGTTGAGCGTTGTAGCGAAAATTGAGGCAGTTCGTCCTTGGGCACAAACGTATAGGGCGACAAGTTCCTCCCTGGGCGCAAACGACATAAGATACTGTTTATACATCAGTATATAATGTTTATAACATTTTATGTGATTAGAATGTGAGGTTAGTTACCTAATGTATATTCTCTCCTTTTGCTATAAAGATTTCTTAGAACCCTGTAGCTTATGAAGCTCGAGGGTTGCCAAGGTAAGCAATATATTATTCTTAGAAAAGGGTAAAAATATATAGGTATCGGTACATACTTATGAGCGAGAGCTTACAAAATTCGCATTTCAAATTTTTATTTACCAAAAAATTTAATAAAATTTTGTAGCACAATCTTTCAAAATCAAAGAAATTCATATGGTTTCTGCCAATAGCTATATTTCATTTGTTATAAGATCTTTTAAAAAAATGCGTGTTTCTGCGGAAGACCTGCGGAAGGAGGTTAGCCAAGATGACAATCGTTTGCAGAAAACGAAACGAAACGCTACACGCTATCGCTCACTCTTCCATATAGTGCGATAGAGAGACGGAATGCGTTTCGATTCATTTTCCGCAAACGATTGTCATCTTGGCTAAGCCCCCTGATCCATTTTAATTTATAATAAGGCCTGACTAACATAATATCGTAACATGCTACATTCAACTCCATACTCTCGAGGGCCATTCAATGTTACTCTAACGCACTTCAAAAGTTTATTTAAACTTATTTCCTGTAAGTAGACTATCCTTTCAGCTCACCTAGCTCCCGGTACAAATGGGAATCTATTCGTAGACGTAAAGAATATTATTTTCCCTGGAGATCTGAACGTATGAGACTTGTAAAGATGGGTGTTCACTGTGCGAGCGTAATAATATTTTTCTACTCCTGTACTTTTATCTGTCATTTATACATTCGTCAACACCTTTATTAGAACATAGATAATACACTCGATGAAAAGTCTATCTAGTCTATTCCCCAAAATAACACTTGTTCTATAAAAGCGCCAAAATAGTATCGCGTAATCGCGTGCAAACACGACTATTAATATAAAATAAATTACTGCCAACCTAAGAAACCTAAATAAATGCAGCGTTTTTAGAAAAAAAAAAACTTTAATAAAAACTTTTTACTAAAAAAAGATAAACCGACTTCAAAAAGGATAAAATAAATTATTATATTATTTATATGCGTTACAAACTGATATGTTTGAAGTCGGTGCCAAGCCAAAAAGTTACAATACCGGTCAAATCAGCTTCAAGTCTGAAAATCACAAAACAGTTAATACGAACGAGGCGTATGTGTTCAGTGAATTGTTCTTCATACTATAGAACTAATTCTGGTATTGACTGTACGTAGGTTTTCATTCTAGTACAGAAAGAAAATATAATCATGCGTCTTATGATGTTTGTTGTTTACTAGTTGTCGGACTAACCATATCTTGAACGGAGCCCGTGCTTCGGTTTGAATTATTTATTCTACTTCCTCTAAGGTGTTTTATCAAAGTGTAAAAGAATTCAATGGCTAGATTGATTTTTCTATAGTCAGACACACTGGGTGTGTGGGTCACACCTTTTCAGTAGAAAAAGGCACGATATTTAAATTTTCTATTGTTGACCATACGTGTTTTTTATTTTTATTTGCCGCCTTTTTCTGATTATTGACAAAATAGACGTGTATAAGAGAATATATACATAGGTACCACATTTCATCAAAATTGTATTAGTAGTTTAGACGTGAAAATGTAACAGATAGATTCATATTCACTTTTTCAATATAAGTAGGTATCGATATGTTTTGTGATTTTCAGACTTGAAGCTGATTTGACCGGTATTGTAACTTTTTGGCTTGGCACCGACTTCAAACATATCAGTTTGTAACGCATATAAATAATATAATAATTTATTTTATCCTTTTTGAAGTCGGTTTATCTTTTTTTAGTAAAAAGTTTTTATTTTTCCATTTTTAGTGGTTATATAATTATCATAATCGGACAACGGATCTCGCAATAATCGGTGAAGATATATAAGAAAAAGTTCATATTACGTAACTCAATGTAAGGAAAGTTCCACTTATCATATGTGGTCTTCATCATTAGGTCCACTCCATCAAATTAGTGGTTTTCGAGAGGAAATGCTTGAGTTGCTTAAAAAAACAACCAAATCACCATACATGTGCCTTTAAAAATTTAGGAGTTTCCTTAATTCGTCATGGATCCCATCATCAGAACAGCACCAGATTAATGCACTAAAGCACTTAGTTACCTGGGTACTCTTGGAGCTGCACACGTAATGCGCTTTATTTCTAAATACCCTCTGTTATGTTTTATTAGTTTTAATTAATCACTAAATTTAAATTTACGCATTAGTGCTTTTTGGTGTTAATGTAATTGTATTCTGCTTATAGTCTAACTCTTAAGAACCTATACACATATAAAGTTGTTACCTACATATATAAAGTTGTTCCTTATGTTATGATAGTGGATGATTAATCTCACTTCACCGTAATACAGTTTTTAACTAGTACGGGGAGTGGTGGGCATTGTCACACTCAAATATAGTAACTTTCAACTTAAATAATTAGTAAGTAAAGTACTGTACCTTACCTTATGTACCATTTGTTGTTGGTTTAATAAAGTTATTTTTATTTATTTATTTATTTAATGTGGAACCATCTCAGAGGTAGTTACTTTCAGACAAAAAAAGAATTCCTGAAATCGGATTACGGGTCTCGGAGTAATCACTGAACATCCCACATTTAAAAAAATCATCATCATTATCATCAAAACAATTATCATCATGACATTCACATCATCAAATTGGTGGTTTCCGGGAGAAAACCCTCGAGTTGCTTAAGAAGACACCCAAATCACCATACATATGCCTTTATAAATTGAGGAGTTCCCTCAATTCCTCATAGATCCCATCATCAGAACAGCACCAGATTAATTTGGGACCAACCTGGAAGTACATCCTTTCAAACATAAAAATAATTATTCAAATCGGACCACGGGTCTCGGAGTAATCGCTGAACATCCTACATTTAAAAAAATCATCATCATCATCAAAACAATCATCATTATCAGGTCCACTTCATCAAATTGGTGGTTTTCGAGAGAAAACTCTCGAGTTGCTTAAGAAAACACCCAAATCACCATACATGTGCCTTTAAAAATTGAGGAGTTCCCTCAATTCCTCATGGATTCCATCATCAGAACAGCACCAGATTAATTTGGGACTACCTTGGAAGTAGACCCTTTCAAACATAAAAAGAATTATTCAAATCGGACCACGGGTCTCGGAGTAATCGCTAAACATCCTAAATTTAAAAAATCATCATCATTATCATAAAAACAATCATCATTATCTGGTCCACATCATCAAATTGGTGGTTTCCGAGAGAAAACCCTCGAGTTGCTTAAGAAAACACCCAAATCGCCATACATATGCCTTTAAAAATTGAGGAGTTCCCTCAATTCCTCATAGATCCCATCATCAGAACAGCACCAGATTAATATGGGACCACCTTGGAAGTAGACCCTTGCAAACAAAAAAATAACTATTCAAATCGGACCACGCGTCTCGGAGTAATCGGTGAACATACATAAAAAAAAAAACCCAAACCGAATACAGAACCTCCTCCTTCTATGAAATTGAAGTCGGTTAAAAAAGAAAAAATTAAAAGAACCACAGACCTACTTCGTAGTATTTTACGTTTCCCGTTCGTTTGTTGGGGCAAATTGCAAACCTTGAAAGTAATTTAGGTATTTTTACTAATCTCTGTAGCTCTTTAATAATTGATCAAATAAGGACGGTGTGTAATGTGTTAGTAATGTTAGTATTATTGAAAAATTGTGTTTTAAAAGGTAAAACTTAAATGATTGTTGATTATGTTGACAAAATAACTGCGATATCCATGAAATTTTCAATTTCGCATTATATGTAATTCGTAGAAAAAGTAATGTATGCAACGTCGTATAAGTAGGTAAAAAAATGTTCGTGGCGTTTTTCTTAACAATTATCGCCTACGGCTCAAATTGTTACCCACGCCACTCACCTTTTTTGACCCCTCTTATACAACTGTTGCATAAACTACTATTGTTTTTGGAAAAACTTTTCTATAAACGGTAATTTATCTACTAAACAAAACTAGAATATCTATAAAATAACATAATATATAAATCCAACTAAAAAGTTACAAATAAAAAATCTGCCCTACGTCTTTTCTATTAACTTTATTTGAAAGGAAAAGAAAAATTCAATGAACATCATAATAAACCAGTAAGTAAGTACCTAAAAGTATTCATTTAAAAATTAAAAACAAACTGACGTCATACGAAACCTTATCAGTCTAATCACAAATACCTATATATGTATATAACACTTCTGTAATTTGTGCAAAAAGTAATCAAGAACTAGTAAGGACTTATCATTCTTCTAAAAAAACTATCGCATTTTACGTCGTTTATTATATGTCGTTTGGCACTACTTTTGGCCCAACAGAAACTTTTGGCAACGATATATTAATCTAAACATTTCTATATTTTTTCATAATATTGCATCAAACCCAGACCTCTAGGATTTGTTTTCTTGAAGTGGTTTGCATTCTTTGACCTCCACCACTTTACAGCTGCCAGATGTCCGGGTCTAGAAATAAGCATAGTATAGCAAATTGACTACAGGATTTTCGTTGCTCTCATTATTGTGTCATATCTGACGTTGCTAGCTCTCTGTCTATAAAATGCATAATGTTTTTATTTACGCTTTCTGTAATTGACCTCTTGTGCTTTTTTGTATCTTTGTAGCTCGTTAGTAAGCACCCTAACGCCGCTGCACCGCTGCGGATTCATTTTAAATGTATAAGTAATGGTTGTTTTTTGTCGGAAGCTACTCCTTTATTAAGTTCACTGTATCATTCCACAAAAATCATTGCATTTTTGTTGTTTTTTAACATACGTGCTCGTGATTAAGCATCCTAACGCCGCTGCACCGATGCGGATACGTCGCTAATGTCAAATTACGCCCGACGCGTACACAAAGCCAACGCGGACACTTTTTAAAAGAAATATCGTTTGCAGTCAATTTCCTAACCCTTTGAGACCGGAATAGGTTTGGAAGCAACAGGCATTGTTGGAAAAAAAAATCAGATGGTGCTGATAGTCAGTTTTTCTATAAGCACAGGCTACTGTGGATAGGTAGTATTTTGGTATTATTTTGTCGGAAGATACTCTTGTATTAAGTTAATTGTACCATTCCACAAAAATCATTGCATTTTTGTTGTTTTTAGGGTTCCGTACCTCGAAAGGAAAAACACGGAACCCTTATAAGGATCACTTTGTTGTCCGTCCGTCTGTCAAGACCCTTTTTCTCAGGAACGCGTGGAGGTATTAAGCTGAAATTTGTATCAAATACTCAGGTCTCTTGTCCCTTGGAGCTTTGAAAAAATCAAACTTCTAAGCCAACGCAATCAAAAGATACAGCCGTTTATGCCGCAAATTTCCGAAAATTTTCGAAACTCGCAAGGGAATCAAAACCTACAGGGTACTTCCCGTGAACTCAGAATCTTGAAATTTGGCACGAAGTAACGTCTTATAGCACAGATGACGGAAAAATTGCGAAAATCTAACATTTTTAGTTACATCACATAATAAAAATATTTTTAATAATTTTACAGTTACTACCCCTATAATACCTACAGGTTTGTACGGAACCCTCGGTGAGCAAGTCCGACTTGCACTTGGCTGGTTTTTTTTTGACATACGTGCTCGTGAGTAACCAGCCTTCCGCCGCTGCACCGCTGCCGATACGTCGCTAACGTCAAATTACGTCCGACGCGTTCACAAAGCCAACGCGGATACTTTTAAGGTGACGGGTATCGTGGTTGACGACTGCATTTTGCGTTTTTATAATCGCAGCTTCCGCTTCTGCCATCTAGTATAGTTGAGATGAACTATGACAATTCAATGTTGACATGTTTAAATAGTCAAGCAATCGCGGTCTTTTACAGTAAGATGGCGCTTTGATAATGATTCCATTTTATGTGTACTTACTTAATTAAAGTTACTATTGTATGTAGGTAATCAATGACGAAATAATTAAAGTTACCTATAATATAAAACTACTTGACCAACGCACGCCATTACCTACAGTATCATAATCGCACAATTATAATGTTTTATTCTAAATATCCAAAATAAGCATTCATCATGGCGGTTATATTTCTATGTGTCAAGTACGTGTCAAGTCTTTCAAAATAAAAGTTCAAATAAAATGTACTTAACTGAAGATAATATTATTTGTAAGTAATTTGTTTTATGTCCTCTTCTGCTCTGAAAAATCCAGGTTTTTAGTATCTATAACGAAATTAGAGATGGTCAAAATCGCTTTCAATGAGGACGGTAAAGTGCGTTGGGATAAGACCGCATCGGGAGAACATCGGATAATTCAATTACCTATCTGGAAAATTATCCTTTAGTTGCAAATACAAACCACACATCCTCCAACACTATTGTGTACCTGTACCTAGTTGCATTTTGATATAATGGCGATGCCGCTTTTTTCAGGTACATTAACATTTTACTTAAATGTTTCTTCCGGTAGGTATGCTTAATAAAAACGACTGTTGTTTAAGTGAAAAGTTTAAAAAACCGGCCAAGTGCGTGTCGGACCACGCATAGGAGGGTTCCGTACCTTCAATGGAATAAGAACCAAACTAATAGCAAAAGGTCGTATCTGATGCCTATGGAAGAAGTTTTTTGGAAATGGCTCAAAAATGGCTAAACCGATAATGTTCAAAACAATTTTCGTAGCAAGTATATAATAAGGCGCATCTTTTCAAATTTTTTCATATTTTTTGGACTTACGGTTCAAAAGTTACAGGGGGGGCTACAAAATTTTTCTGACTTTCGAAGCGATTATATCAAAAAATATTTACTTAATCACAAAATGATCAAAAAAACTTCAATATTATTTTTAAAGACCTATCGATTGATGTATCACATGTTGATATATGGTAAAAACAATTTTTTTGAAATTTAGATACATGTATGGAGCGCCCCCCCTTAAATTTTTTTTTTTTAATTTAAATACATAACTAAGTAGCGGCATACAGAATACACCTTATGTGTAAATTTTATTCAGATACGTCGTATAGTTTCCGAGTAAAATGGCTGTGACATACGGACGGGCAGACATACAGACAGACGTGACGAATCCATAAGGGTTCCGTTTTTTGCCATTTGGCTACGGAACCCTAAAAATCACTTATTATTTATTTGACGATCTCCTAGCCCTGTCGGTAGTGACCCTGCCTACGAAGCAGGAGGTCCCGGGTTCGAATCCTGGTCAGGGCATTTATTTGTGTGTTGATCGCAGATATTTGTTCCTGAGTTATGGATGTTTTCTTTGTATTTAAGTATTTATCCATATTTATCTATTATATATATCGTCGTCTAGTACCCATAACACAAGCCTTATTGAGCTTACTGTGGGCCTAGGTCGATTTGTGTAAGATTGTCGTATAATATTTATTTATTGTTTATAGTAAATGTATGGAAAATATTTAATTTGTGGCTTTTTAGTACAATACCTAATAATAGGAAACTATTAGAAACGATAGGAATGGAATCGATTGGCATAAAAAAGCAGCATGTGAAAAATAAAAAAAACAATTTTCATAAAGTATGGGAAAAGTTTTTCTCAATTTGTGGCTTTTCTAGCCGCAAATTATTTTTGATCCCATACAAGAATGGGATCGATTGGCATCAAAAAGAAGTTTACCAAATGTGACCTCATCTCGCATCCTGTATGTTTTTTTCCAAAATCCGTAGAAGACCTTCCCTCAATTTCAAATTAATGAAGATTGATTAATTTGAAATTGAGGGAAGGTCTTCTAAGACCATTTTCGCGTTGCAGCGAGGGATCTGGTAGCTGCCCCCACTGACCCAAAAAGAAATTTAACTTGTATATTATTTCAAATTATCGAAGTTACAAGTAAAAGTAGTTAAGATAAAAGTAATTGCAATTACAAATTATATGTAATCGGGAATACTACTGACATGTAATCTCAATTACAAGCAATTTCAATTACTTAATATAATTGATTTTCATGTAATTTAATTAGCAATTTAATTCATTACAAAAGTAGGTACCATCTAATAAATTACGCCCAACACTGAATAAACATCAGGTTCAAGAGGGTAGTATGGAGGATGTATGCTATCTGCTGCCGAAGTCGCGCATACATGTGATCTTTATAGACAAAAAAGTTTCGTTCTATAAATTCAATTGTTTGTCACAAAAAATGGTTTGATTTGTTTTTGCGTGGCATTTAAGACTGGATCCAATTAATTGTTGCTGTGAACATTTTTTAAATTGGTACCTAGTTGGTTACTAGGAACAGGTTTAGACACGGGTATGTTATGTCCAAAAGGGAGGTATGGGCACTCCGAATGTTATCTCGCTAACTGTGGTAAGGCACAGTTCAGCGAATGTTATCACGCTCAAATCTGGACCTGGCTCAGAGCTCGACTGGGGAAGTACCTTACAGAAAACCATAGCTAAAAAGCAAATAACTTAATTCAACCTAAAGTTTAAGATTAATTTTTTAACATGTTTTAACCATTTTCATTTATATACCATAAGTGTATTTTACTAAAAATATTGACAAATATAAAAGCGTTTGTCGTCTCACATAAGAATTATAAATTGAAATTACACAAAAGATTTAAAAACACGAAAAGTCAGCACAAGTAAGTTAATAACATATAAAAGCTGCCCGCGGCTTCGCTCGCGTTAAATTCGGGGTAACAAACCATACAAACTTTCACCCCCCATTTTAGGGAAGTGGGGGGTTAAAAAGAGACAAAAAGTAGCCTATGTCACTCTCCATCCCTTCAACTATCTCCATTTAAAAAATCACTTCAATTCGTCGCCCCGTTTTGCCGTGAAAGACGGACAAACAAAGAAACAAACACACACATACACTTTCCCATTTATAATATTAGTATGGATTAGTTGTATCGTGTCGTGTATAGGGTCGTCACGGTTTTTTGGGTACATTTTTGGGTTAGTTTTGGTTAATTGCCATCTATTTCAAAAGTTTTATCATATCAAAATCCATTACAATATTAAAATACTAGCTTTTACCCGCGACTTCGTCTGCGCGAAATTAACATGAGCCATATGGAATTACATAATAAAACGCAAAATAAAAGTTACTAGTTAGTAAAATCTAAGAGCAAATATAAAACTAGCACGTATGCTATTTCAAGTCAACAGCAACAATTCCGTATAAACTTCCATTCCGTTTTCATCCCCTTATACATACCAAATTTCATCTAAATCAGTTGAGCGGTTTAAGCGTGAAGAGTTAACAGACAGACACACTATAATATTAGTATGGATACGTATTATATCTCTTCAAGTAGGCTGGGGAAAAAAAAAGAATTATAGCCAAAAGCGTTTTTTAAAATTTTTAAATTTTGAAACATCTTTGGACCCGGGGTATGTCCTTAAACTACGTCCGGACCTGGGTATGTCCTTAAACTACGCCAAAAAGAGAGGTATGGGCACTGCGAATGGCATCTCGCTAAGTGTGGTAGGGCACGTTCAGCGAATGTCATCGCTCAAATCTGGAGCAGAGCCCGACTGGGGAAGTACCTCCACCTTACAGAAAACCACAGCCAAATAGCACTAGACCCTACTCATAGTGTTGTGTTCCTGCTGGTGAGTAAGGTTGCCAAAGAGCTCAAAGAGGACCCAGTGTGTTGACGATGAGGGACCCTCTTGTTCCTTTAGCCGTCAACACAGTGAATCCTCCTTTTTGTAAAGGGTCGGCAACGCGCATGTGACTCCTGTGGAGTTACAGGCGTCCATAGGTTACGGTAGCTGCTTACCATCAGGCAGGCCGTATGCTTGTTTGCCACCGTCGTAGTATAAAAAAAAAAAAAAAATCTTGCTTCAAAGGTTTGAAACATCTTGTCTTTCCACTCTCAATATTTTTAACTCACTCGTTTTTGAATTATTATGAATTAACATAATAAAGGCGGTTTATAATTATATCTATTATTTGAAACCGTGCATAGGGTGGTTGTGCTAGTTTCCCGTCCGGGTTGCCGTCCACCTGATTAAACTGCTACAAATTTATTGGACTAAGAGCTGGCCACGTCAGATATGACACAATAATGAGAGCAATAAAACCTGACTATTGTGTCATATCTGACGTGGCCAGCTCTCCGTCTACATGGAAAAAACTTTTTGAGGTCAAATTTGCCATTGATAATAATTATTTATTCTTTAATTGATATTTTAATTATAAGCTTTTATTTCAAAAACTTGAATATCAATATATCAATAAGTATGGACGGAAAACTGACACATACTCCACTTTTACAAAAAATGTTTTATTATAAAAAAACCTTTCGAGTATGATTTATTCTCGTATAATATTAATCTAAACAAGACCATATAAGCTCTAGAACGATAAGTAAGGGCACTTCAAAATTTATTATTGCATTACAAAGCTGGCAAAATCGATAAGTGGAAGAAAACTAGCACCTAAAAACTTACTAAGAGTACATTTTATTCAATAGTCCAATCTTAAGTAGAAGGAGTAGATTTTGAAAATTTATACAGGAAAAACAGCTTAGGTACACTTCATACTGATTTGAAACAAGGATTAATATTTCGAGAAATTTTTACAAAGGTAAAGCATAAAAGTCAGCCCTGAAAGCTGACCAACTAGTTCAAAAATGGTCCGGTCTTACCCCATCGTACCTTACTTATTGTTTTTTTCATTTTAGGGATTGTGATAAATTATATTGGTATATATACTTATACGATTAAATTAATTCCATATCTATTTACCTACCTAATAATAATATTAATAATTCACCATATCTTTTAAATCGTACGAAAACGAACATGCAATAAACCATATAAACCTAATGGCGCGACCAGACATCGCAGAGTGCCGGGACAGCCGAGCCGATTGTTTCTTTCTTATTCCATAGTAAAGAGAGAGATATACAACCTAACACGACGATGTGGACAAATCACTGACAAATGCACGAATGTGTTTCAACTTCAAGCGCATTTGATTGTATTCAATGTATCCGTCATTCATATCATAATATAGATCTAGCTTGCAACAGCGCAAAGCAAGAAGCGAAATGAGCAAATGAGAGTAAGCTGGCAACGTCGCCTCGGATGGAAACTGCTCGAACAAACGCACTCTTGTAATATAAATTATGGTAAAAACATAGACGAAGCCGTCTATGGTAAAAAGTACCCATACCCACTGTAAAAATTGAATAATGAATTAGTCTCTTTAATAAGTTGGTAGTTTAAATATATTGGGTAAAAAAGTCAAAATAAAAAGATTAAACTAACTACTAACTTGACTATAGTATGATTTGACTTTTCTTTGTCCAAAAATACCTATAAATCGCTTAGGATCAGGATTGAAAATATAAATGAGAAATGAGATAAAAAAATAAACAAAAAAGTTAACATCAGCCTAGATTTGAACTCGGACATATCTACTTAGTAAGCAAGCGCACTATAACCTAAGCTATGTGGAACGAATTTCCGCACTCAAAATTACTAATCATATTACTCAAATTTGACACATGAAACATGTCTCTGGCTGCAATAGAATAAACGCCTATAAGTTTTATTGCAGCAATTGCATAGTTCTGATTATTACAGGCTCTACAAGGTTTTGCGTCTACAACCTTTATTAAGCGTTTAATACGACTATAGTTATCGGTAGAACATTAGTAATGTGCTAAGAAGTAATTATGTTTAATTTCGCAACATAGAATTATTTCTGACCGAAATAAAACTTGCGACAAGTTTTCTCCAAACCAGTTTCATAACGATGATATATATACCTAATTATGTTATACAAGACCAAGCACGTATCGGTAGACCGAACCCAACTATATGCCCCTACAGAAAATGTAACATACATGCTCCAACGTGGTTTGTTTTCTTCAAAAACCTTGCACGAAAACACCTCGATTTGACGTGTTTGCATATATCGTCGCCTTAAAAGAAATATCGTTTGCAGTCAATTTCCTAACTCTTTGAGACCGGAATAGGTTTGGAAGCAACAGGAATTGTTTTGAAAATAAAATGCTCGGGTGCCGATGAATAGTTTTTTAACAAGCCAAGGCTGCAGATAGGCAACAGATGCAATTGTTGTTTGTCCATTTTCCACTATCTAATTTTTTTAGGAGTATTTCTCAAACCGATATTTAAGTTGTTTGCTGTGTTAAATATTATTTTCTTTTACGATTAGTGATGTGTTTTTTTTTTGTTAGGTTGCTACTTGATATTCGTTCGCCATTTAGCCATATGCAGCGAAATACGTTGGGGTAGGTTATATTAAATAACTTTTGCTTTGGAAGCAACCTCGTTATCGCGAAAAATAAAGGGTTTTCCAAGAAGGCCGGGTCGATTTTAAACTACAATAAAACAGGTTGCTCAAATTCAGCCTAATCTGTGCGGCAGAGATAGAAAATTGTACTACAAGGATATGGGCTACCAGAAGAAGCCGAGGCGAACATTTGAACGATGTCATATTTCACAAATAATGGCACATATGGGCCTTTCAAATAAAACTAAAAAGTAATTAGCAACATGCATTAATTTTTTGGAAGACGTCATTCGATTCTATTTCCCGTGAGATTCAAACGTCTCTAATAAACATACTATCTATGGTAGCCCTAAAACGTCCCAAAAATCGGAAAATAAGTCAGGCAGGTGCATGACGTCACCCGGTCTCCAAGTTGCGGAAAACTGTTTGGAAGGAATAATTTTTGTCATTTTAGGCGTGAAAAATGCGTTTTAGTATAAATAGAGGTAGTTGTGATACATTTATTATTATTATTAGAATACAAGTAATCGAATGAAGGCTTTGAAAATGGAATTGGAGCATAAAATAACGGCTCAAATTTTACGTTTTAAACAGCAATATATTTACAACAATTTTAGAAAATTATTATGGATTTCCATTTTTTTATATTAATTTGGTGTCGTTGATCGTGTTTATTAAACAAATTCAATTAAAAATTTATACGCATGTTCTCAATAAATATGACATACATAGCCTGTTTTATGGCATTTTAAAATCGACCCGCCCTTATCGGAAAACCCTATATAAATCCCATTTTCTATGTGATAATCACTAATGCCGATTTATCCAATAATTTGTCCCACATCAAAATGTACATTCTATCACAACTTTGATAAACATTGAAAACACTTCCTTCATATATTTGAATACCATTGATATGAACCGTAGATTTTTAAATTAAATAAACTTAATTGAAAAAACACTTTACAAATTGGAAGCAAATCCAGCAAATGTTGATATTATCCAAATTTTAATAGCGTCGATTATTGAAAGCCTAAATAACATCCGCTGTGCTAATTCCTGTGCAATTTGCATTAACTTAACAACATGATTCATTTTGGACATAATTACCTCAATATACGATTTTAAGCTCACATTGTAATTCACATTATAACTATTATTTGTAACGGGGTATTTACTCGAACTCGAAGGAGGGTAGATCGCTACGGTGTGTGTGTAGACTACAACTAAAACTCGCCGCAACGTCAGTTACTCCGTGATGAGGGCGCATGCAACTTTGCCGAAATATCGGGTGCTGAAAAACTCTAATATACATGGTAAATACCCCGTTACAAATAATAGTTATAAGGTTATAACAGATCACCTCACAGGGGGAACATTTAAGACAATTGCCGGTCATCACACAAAAGCACTCCTGTAATAATTTAATACCGGTACGTGATCGCTAATTTCAGTTGCGACAACTTTTAACCCTTTGATCGCCATGCATCGCACGGAAAAATCGTGCCCACAGCGCCAGTGCGCTCAAGGCAAACCGGTTATATTTTGGACGTGAAATCACGTGCTGGCGCTGAGGCACGACTTTCCGTGCGCGTGATTTGACGTCTGTGGCGGTCAAAGGGTTAAGAACACTTGTGTGAAAAAAATCTATATGTACCCATGTACATCCCACTGCTCGGCACAGGTCTCCTCTCATGCCTGAGAGAGATTGGGTAGTACACTGACCCAAAAATATCAGAAAATTTGAATTTCTTCGCGGATGTAGTTTCCAAACGATATTTCCTTTACTGAAAAGCGACGTAAGTGTCCTGGGTTTTACGATTTGATGATACATTTTAAACGTCTTCATCAAACTAACTAGTTCACATACTAAACACTATAAACGTCGGGAGCTCAAATACGGCGAGCCATACGGTTGCGTCGCATCATTGCTCTGAATATTAGGATAAAAGCCTACTTCTCTTTGTATTTTTTTTAAAAATCTGTGTAGATTGTGCATGGACAATATCCATTACTGACATGATACTTTGGGTTTAGCCGCGCGATTTAAACGCATCGTTACGATAATCCTGTTTTAATACATTGTCCATTAAAACGTATACCAGTTTCTCATTTTGATATTTGATGAAATTATTGTACATTTGAAATATAACGGGAAATATCATGTTAACTAATAGATATAAATGTAAAGTGTTTACTCGTTAGTATTCGTAAAACTTTACAGAAGTGACCCTACTCATAGTGATGTGTTCGGTTAGTAAGGTCGCCAGTCAGCTCTAAAAGGATGCTGTGTGTTGACGACCCTCCTGTTTCTTTAGCCTTCAACACAGTGAATCCTCTTTTATAAAAGGTCGGCGACGCGCATGTGACACCTTTGAAGTTGTAGGCGTCCATAGGTTACGTAGCTGCTTACCATCAGGTGGGTCGTATGCTTGTTTGCCACAGTCATAGTATAAAAAAAGAAGTTTAATATACTACATAGGCATGTTGCCTAGTTAGTAGGTATATTTTTGTATTCAATTGGGCATAATAGATAAAATAAGTGTGGTATTGGTGATACTTAAAATAATTTCAATTTATTCATAAAAACGTAATATTACAGGTTTAATCCTAATACATTAAAGTTACTTAAAGTTAAGTATACAAAAATATTCATAATATAATGTCGAATAAAACAAGAACATGATTTAAAAACCATTACACTAAGTCAGACTCACATATTTTCAAACACTCCTTAATAATGTTCGTACTTCTACCTATTTTATTTTTAAGTTTGGCTTATAAGTTAAATAGTTTTTGTTAGTAATTTGAATTAGTTAAGTAACTGAGTGCTCACTCAAATTTAATTCCAAGTTTAAATATTTTCTCTAATTAAATGAAACCTTTTCTTTTGTGAAAATAAAAGTTTATTTAACCGTAAACAAAATTTATCTAAAGCCCCTTTATTAAGAAAATACGACCAAATGTAATTAAAACTAGACAGAACAAACTACAACTGTTTAATCGGATCGACAGAACTCAGACGGGCAAGACAAAGAAAATACAATAAAGAACAAGTCTCCAATAACGAAATTCGTTGGAACTTTTAATGGCGGAAACTATTAACGAAGTCAAAGTTGTATGTCATCAATCGCGACTGTTTTTAAGTAAATATAAAGATAGTACGTAGGTACACTTCGCTCACAGCGAATATTTACGTTTAGGTAGTAGTACTTACTTACTTACTCCGTTGGCTCAGCGACCCAAAGTGAATCTTGGCCTCCGATACGAGAGTGTGCCACTTTCCTCGATCCCGCGCTAGCTCTTGCCAATTGCTGATTTGGAGTTCGCGCAGATCCGCCTCGACCATGTCGCTCCAGCGATAACGTGGACGTCCAACAGGGCGTCGCCCTTCCGGACAACCACGGTATGTCTTCTTCACTTTCCGATCTTCCCCCATCCTCTCGAGGTGGCCAAGCCAGCGGAGTCTGTGAGCTTTGGTCTCTCCTATAATATTAGGTTTAGCCACCAGGTACCTAAACGTAGTAGGTACCCGTGGTAGGTAGTAGTACCTAAACGTAAATATTCGCTGTGTGCGAAGTGCATGGTGAGGGTAACGTGAACGATCGCAGTGCACAATGTGACAAGGAATCAAACTTTTGCAGTTTAAGGGCTCTTGTCAATAATAATAAATAAACTGAAATGTGTGTCAAATACTACTACTACGCTCTTCAGTGAGACCAGATAAAATAAACCTAATTAGAAAATCCTTTTTCTAATATTATTTACCATACAGATACAGGTGATTTCGGGGTCGTGAAGCAAGAGACAGGGCACGATACAGAATTAAAAGAGGAACTTAATGGTGTTGGTCTTTTTGCATAGGCACATTTTTGTCACCATACTCAAAGAAATAATAGGATGACCATGATTTACTTAGTTAAAGGCTTAATTTACTGGAAAATCAGTTACAGAGAGAACATTATATTTCAGCCAGTACAGTATATATGTACTATTGTCTTCTCATTCACAGTTGATCTCTAAAACGCATTTACCATAAAAAGTGTCACATAAACCTTTAGCCACCAAATAACATAAGCTATATTTGTCCCGTTTTACGACATACTCATCACAAAGCCAAGGATCAAGGAAGTATATCACAACCAAATGAATAACAAACACCATCAACTGTTTGTACACGCCAAAAACGCCCGTATATTCAATAAAATAGAGGTGAATTTTGCATGGGCCAAGTTCAAACTCTAATATCAATTTGGGAAGGATCAAGTTATCAAATGCGATACACAGGTATGGCTTACGTATCACGAACTAATTAATCTATTTCGAGTCGATGGGTTTACTTTGCTGGCGTAGATATGCGAGGATTACTTTGAAATATGACATTAATGCTTGTTGGTAATATGATGGATTGGTGCCAAAGGGTAGTAATGCAAACACTAGAGTAATTACATTTTTTGTACCACGACGGTGGCAAACAAGCATACGTCCCGCCTGATGGTAAGCCGCTACCATAGACTATGGACGTCTGCAACTCCAAAGGTGTCATGTGCGGTGCCGACCCTTTTCAAAAAGGAGGATTCACTGTGTAACAAAAAATAGTCTTTTATACGTTGATTATTTATTATACTTGCTGTTCCAAAAACCAACGTCATGTCAATCAAGACTAAGCACAGTTGATAGGCTATCAGATTAAGCAAATTTTGCCTTAATGAAAGAGAGAAGAGAGGCACAGTTTTCAAAATATTAGCACTGCTATACTTTTATAATAAAGCTTAAAGTAGTTATTTTGCCAATATCTCGAAAAAAAAAACATTTTCATTAGGGTCAGTTTTGCTTAATCTAATATAGCCCATCAGCTGTTCGATCAGCTTTTTAAGTCTCGTTATTGATATCCTATATATGAACAACTATCGCTAGTAGTAAAGTTCTTTTCAGTGTATGATAGGCACACACGAAATATACCTGACTCAACTTCATAATTTGCAAGCCGTGTGACGTATGACGCAGTAAATCACAATACTAATAAGCCTGTGGCCGACAAACGTCAATACCGTGTCCAATTTCCGATCCACGCCCGGCGCCGTTGGACAACCGTACCTGGAACAATTAAGCTTTCATTTAACTCTTATGTACTGTCAAATTCTTCATAGGTTCAATACCATCAACTGCTACTACAACTTTGCCTACGATGCTCAACTTTTCCTGGCTTGAAAAACATGGTTTTCGTCACCAACCAGCTATTTATATCTTATTCCTAAGGTGAGAGAAAGGCGGCTATCTCAGGAATAAGATATAAATAGCTGTTTGGTGAAGAAAACCATGCTTTTTAAGCCAGGCAAACTTCAGCATCGTAGGCAAAGTTGAAGACTGCTGTAGTTGTAGACGTACGATTGTCGGGAATTAAGCAAGCCGTCAACTAAGCTGTGCCGGTACTGTTAAATTTAGTTTGCTATTCGGTACTTTCCTGCACTCTTGTCGGCTTGCTTCATTCCCGATAATCGTAAGTCTTGATTTCTTTTCTCTAGATACAACTGGGTATGGCCTCACTTCACGTGTACGGAGTCACTTGCTTGTCGACTCATTAGCGACCATCGTTAACACCGACTCAATATTAGCTCTTGGAAATTACAGTAACGGGATGCGAAGAGAATCGAGCTAACCTGACACACTTATTAACCCTTTGACCGCCAAAGACGTCAAATCACGCGCACGGAAAGTCGTTTGCCTGGCGCTGAGGGCACCATTTTTCTGTCCGTTAAAAAAATATTGCTGACTTTAATGAAGCGTTAAACGCTAAATATGGCGTCAACCGGTGACCAAGGTCCCGTCTCGTTTAAGCGCGTCTACATTTGTACAACAAAGGTCAAAGTGTACAAACAGAGTGAACAACTTAATTTAGTCCATTAGTGACCAATGGTCCAATCCCGCAGCCAGGCTGATTTTAATCACGACCGCGTGTCGTTTCGCTTGATTGACCCCTAAAATACTCAACGGTACAGTGTACTTAAAAGTTAACCTTTTGAATATGGATGAAGGTATATTTTTGAATGGCTGGAGTGTTTAAAAAGGATAAACAAGAATGATTTGAATATTGTTAGGAATTAGGATTCGGTAATTGTCAACAAGCGAAACAGTCACGTTTTGTTCGAATATTTTATTGTAAAATCACATATAGCAATGAAATCAAATGCAGAACAAAGCAATCACAGAAAAGGTATTCGTATAAAAATATATTTCGTCCAAATGACTTGTGAATTTTAGTAAGTGGATAATTTTTTTAAGTAAAATTTAATTTTACAGCAAAGTTAATAGAAGGAATAAAAAAAAACTAATAATAACTCTCCTAACGGCCTCCTAGCCTAGTCGGTAGTCACCCTGCCTATGAAGTATTTATTTGTGTGTTAATCACAGATATTTGTTCCCGAGTTATGCATGTTTTCTACTTATTTAAGTATTTATCGATATCTATCTATTATATATATCGTCTTGTAATAGCCACAACATAAGCCTTATTGAGCTTACTGTGGGACTAGGTCGAGTTGTGTAAGATTGTCCCATTATATCTATGATTTATTTATTATTTACTTGCGACCCGCCCTGGCTTCGCACGGGATAAAAAATGGTTATTGTGGGTTGTCCCTCACAGATAGACATATACCATCAAGGACTTTTTTGTAGATCTTTTTAAGGTTTATAATACTGTAGTACATTATTTTGATCTATCTCGTAGGGTTCAGCCAGCGTTTGCAATATAAGCGCAAAAAATGTGTTTATTTACGACATCATATTAGAAACCTCTAAAATTATAATTGTTTCTCTGCTATATTATGCATGTATTATACATATAAACCTTCCTCTTGAATCACTCTGTCTATTAAAAAAACCGCATCAAAATCCGTTGCGTAGTTTTAAAGATCTAAGCATACATAGGGACAAACAGCGGAAAGCGACTTTGTTTTATACTATGTAGTGATTTATAAGCCGCCACAGACTTTTTAGGGTTCCGTAGTCAACTAGGAACCCTTATAGTTTCGCCATGTCTGCCCGTCCGTCCGTCCGTCCGTCCGCGGATAATCTCAGTGACCGTTAGCACTAGAAAGCTGAAATTTGGTACTAATATGTATATCAATCACGGCGACAAAGTGGTAAAATAAAAAGTGGATTTTTTTTATTTATTAGGGTACCTCCCCTATACGTAAAGTGGGGAGTGATTTTTTTTTTCATTTCAACTCTAACGTGTGATATATTATTGGATAGGTATTTAAAAATGAATAGGTGTTTCCTAAAATCATTTTTCGATAATGTAAATATTTTCGGAAATAATCGCTCCAGAAGTAAAAAAATATGCGTCCCCCCCCCCCCTCTAACTTTTGAACCATAAGTTTTAAAAATATGAAAAAAATCTCAAAAGTAGAACTTTATAAATACTTTCTAGGAAAATTATTTTGAACTTGAGAGGATGAATAGTTTTTGAAAAAGAAATACAAAATAATTTCTGAACTAAGTTTGTAATTTAACCGTATAAGCAGGTGTTTATTGTACCTGTAATTCCTACAAAATTACAATGAAATGACGTGCTTTCAAATAAAGTAAAAACGGTGAAAATCGGTTCACGCAATAAAGAATTATCCCATAAAAATCATCTTCCATACTTTATGCTCGCGCGCAATAGTTTACTTTATTTGCCGATAGATGTCGCTGTACGTGGAACTCTCATATCATATCCTACATGGCGGTGTTATTAACTCTTAAGTGGGGACACTTACTGTGACGGACGGAAAACTACGGAACCCTACAGTGAGCGTGGCCCGACACGCTCTTGGCCGGTTTTTTTTAAAAGGCGTTTGGCACTTTAAATAACGACCGTGAATACAAAAATGTATTATAATGAAACAAGAGTCAATTATGACTCTAAGTATACACAAGTTAGTTAAACTACCCTGTTCACCCTAATCTATCCGGGGTCAGCTCGAGCCGCTGGTTCATATTAATTTAACCTGATCTGGGGATTGAAGATGGCGGGCGTTATTAAATTTGGATTCAAATTAGTTTCGCCCTGTTACCGTTAGTCTTGTGTATAGATAGTTGGGAATTTCGATTACCAAGATAATGTAAATATTTAAAGTTAGGTTTTGTCCGCGACCTCGTTTGCGTGTAATTAGTAATATTCCATCCACCACATTTTACTCCTTCAAGGGATTATTGCGCGGATAATTAAAATAATTTTCTGATTTCTGGGATAAAACCTATCATATATGTCATTCCCCAGAACTAAAACTATCTCAATAGCATATTTTATCTAAATCGGTTGAGCGGTTTCAGCGGGAAGAGTTAACAGAACGACAGACAGTTTCGCATTTATAATATTAGTAGGTACCTATGGATAATTGAATAGTCGCTTCGTAAAAAGACTGACAGACACAGCCTAGCCTAAGCCGTAGAAGGTAGAACCTTGATATTTGTTTTTTTTTTTAATACCACAACGGTGGCATACGGCCCGCCTGGTATTTAAGCAGCTACCGAAGCCTAAGGGCGCCTGCAATTCCAGAGGTGTCACATGCGCGTTGCCGACCCTTTAATAAATCATGTTTATTTAAGTCACCAAATTACATAGGCCGTTATATTTCGTTCTTGTAGCTAACGCTATGCGCTCCTGACCATTGTCTTGACCTAACTATGCAATTACCTACATGAATTTATTTTTGATTCCATATTCTTAACGGATTCATATTATTTTTAACGCGAACATGTGAGTAAGTTCGCTCTCATTAAAATTCTTTAAATAACTCCTTTAAATAAATAAACAAACCATTAATTCATTAAAATAAAACAGAGTCGGTGTTCAATACTACATTGTTTATAAAGCAATTATTGCAATTATTTCAAACTGGTTGCTGATCAAAATTGTATCAATTTGCGTTTAAATTAAGTTTCAAGCCACAATCGCATGCAAACCCAAAAATTGGTCGGTATTTGACGATGCACGAATTTTCAACTTTGACTAGATTAGCTTAATTTAACGTGTTTCATAAATTCGTTTGGCTTGACAGTTTGACATATTTTATGTCAAGAGTGGTAATCGGTTTTGTTCTGACAACTTGTGAAATTTATATGGTTTATCTTTTTTGCACTGGAAAACGTAACGTGTATCAATCATAGAGAAAATGATATAGGGCTGTCTCCAATAATGTGGGTTTTTGCTGAAAAATCGTCTGAATCAGAAATATCAGAATTAAAATATTGAAGGAATTGAATTGGAGTATTGGAATACAACTTCAATATTCTTTGATTATTTATTTTGTTGTGTGTTGGAGTTATGTTTGAGCACCGATATGTTATAAAGAACTAGATACACAATCGGCCCAAAAAAATGGCCTATCAATAGTTCTCTAAGACCGACGCGTAAAGCAGTTTCTCTGACAGTCTTATTACGGTATAAGATTGGTTACAAATTTATACGAGTCATATTTTCGGTATTACTTGTTTGATACTGTACCTCTACTTTATTCTACCTCAATGTGTTGGAAACAGATGTTTTTTATGTATTTTAAAATTAGAATACGGCACCATTTTCAACTTCCCGTTTTTAGCTAAGTAATGTAACAACCGAATTAACAGCCTACAAAACGAGTTAAAAAGTAAATATTCTATTTAATTCCCGTTACAAATTCATACGAAACGAGCACGTGGATCCACAGAGCGACATAGAGGGTACGCAATCTGCATAATTTCAACACATCACCAAAGGTTATCCCTCACGAGTCGGGTCACTCTGACCTGGTCTCATTAACCTTGTCACATGTACACAAATATACAGTAAGTAGGTGATGAAAAGTGTACAAAAAAAACCGGCCAAGTGCGAGTCAGACTCGCGCACGAAGGTTTCCGTACCATTATCGTAAAAAAAATCATGTCTGTTGAATGGGAGCCTCCTTTAATATTTATCAACCGACTTCAAGATTTCGAAGGAGGAGGTTATCAATTCGTCGGGATCTTTGGTTTTTTTTTTGCATTTTTTTTAAATGTATGTTCACCGATTACTCGAAGACGGATGGACCGATATTGAAAATTATTTTTTTGTTTGAACGAGCAGTGGGTCCCTCAGGATCTGATGAAGGGATCCTGCAGAAATCGATTTGAGTATTTTTTACAGCAGCTCGAGCATTTGCTTGTGGAAAGGTGGAGGCTAATTGAAGTCGGTTCGTTTTTGATTAAAATTATTTTATTTAATTTTTTAGTAACTGTCTATCTATCATCCTGTCATCTATCCTAAAACGGCAAAGAAGTCATGTCTGTTGTATGGGAGCCCCCCTTAAAATATTTATTTTATTCTGTTTTTTTAGTATTTTTTATTATAGTAGCAACAGAAATACATAATCTGTGAAATCATGTGTTCAATGTCTAACTATCACGGTTCATGAGATACAGCCTGGTGACAGACGGACAGACGGGCAGCGGAGTTTTAGTTATACGAGTAGGGTCCCGTTTTACCCTTTGGGTACGGAGCCTTAAAAAACCGCAAGTCCGAAATTCCTTTACATTGTAGGCCACGGTGCGTTTAAAAGATTGAGATATAGATATAGGGTAAACTTAGAATGCTTACTTCATACATGGCAACCATTAGTACTTACTTATGAATAGTTGTATGGAAGGCATATGAAGCAAAACTTTAAATTACGCTTTGGTTGCAAAACGTGGCAGTAGTACATCAAAGTTATAACTAGGACAAACGTACGGACAGGTGATGGACTATTGAGCAGAGTAAGCACTGCAGTCGCCTAGGTTACATTTTATGATTGAATGACTAATGATTGAATTATTTTTTATTTAAAATATACATTTTTATTCTAGTAGTGTCAATATTGTTGGATCAAATTATTGAATCCCTCCTCGTTAAAACTATTACGAGCCTTCCCAAGCAACGATAAAAAATATAAAATAATTGAAAAGTCGACCTGCTGTTCCTCCCTCGGCATTTGTGGCCGAGTCAGCACACATGGTTCATTAATTTTAACAAGCCCCGGTAATTTCGCCTTTATTACCCGCTGCGGAGGGGAAAATTTGCTTTATCACTTATTGTTGTGAAATAATTTTGTTTATAACATCTATTGTTTTTGTGAATCGTCGCATATAAATAAAATACAAAACCTTTTTAAATTTTATTAACGCGAAATATCAAAGGCGTGTCATATTTAATAAATCATGAAACGAAAAGGTACTAGAATTTTGGTTTATTAAATTGATTTTTACAGAATTGAGGGCCTCGTACGAGCTGTCTTGATAATCAAGTTTTTTTAAAATTAGGTACTTTAAATAGTTTATTTCACAAAATGGTACGCATATTACGTTTACACTTCAATACAATCGTAGTTAAATATATGCGATCTAATAAATTT
This sequence comes from Pammene aurita, assembly GCA_947086415.1. NCBI lineage: Eukaryota > Metazoa > Arthropoda > Insecta > Lepidoptera > Tortricidae > Pammene > Pammene aurita. The sequence goes on from OX352295.1 coordinate 14,826,790, forward strand.
AATAATCTTATTGAAATACATCAAATAGTTGAGAGCATTGTTTTATTTGAACAGTAGACAGCATTGGTTTCGCTTCGAGATTGCTACGAACACCTACGAGCTACGACGTAGCACTTTGAGGCGTTACAACGAACATACGAATGCACTTTGCACGCATATGTATGTAATATGTATTTTATTTTTAAATTGAATCCAAATACACTTGGCATTTTCGTCTACAATATCGTTTTGTAATACGTACATGTATGAACCATTTTAATTTTGAATCTAAATATTCAGTTTTAATCTTAAAATAAACCATATCTACTTACAATTCAATTTGGGGAATGTAGCCTTTGCCAGATTAAAAAAAAAACGTATCTTCGAGGAACGGTAACAAGTATACATACAAACATTTCAAACTTTCACGTTTATAATATATAATATATATAATAGATAAATATGGATAAATACTTAAATACATAGAAAACATCCATAACTCAGAAACAAATATCTGTGATAAACACACAAACAAATTCCCTGACCAGGATTCGAACCCGGGACCTTCTGCTTCGTAGGCAGGGTCACTACCGACTGGGCTAGGAGGCCGTTAAAAACCAAACATCACTAAACGTTAAACTCGACCTAGCAAAATCGGATCATAGCGTTGGGCAATATCACAATTAATTTGCATAACCAACCATATTCTTATATAGCGATACGAAATATAGTGAAATATTTGCTTATAGACGAAGAGCTAGCTACGTCAGATATGACACAGTAACGAGAGCAACGAAAACCCTGTAGTCAATTTGCTATACTATGCTTCTTTCTAGATCTGGAAATCAGGTAGCTGTAAAGTGGTGGAGATGCAAACCACTTCAAGAAAACAAATTCTAGAGGTCTGATGCAATATCATGAAAAATTATAGAAATAACTAGAAAAGTCGAGACTCTTGGTCCGTGGGGCCCAGCAGCACAAAAACTTTATAGAGAGTTGGTTAAACGGCTGGTCGACATAACCGGGGATAAAAGAGCTGGCAGCTTCCTCGCCCAACGCCTAAGTATTGCGGTCCAGCGAGGAAATGCTGCCAGCATCCTCGGTACCATGCCACAGGGGCCATCATTTAAATTCATGGGTGTATTTAAATTAGGTTATTTGTTTTATTTTAGGGTTTTTGTTGTAGTTGTTATTTTTTATGTAGTTTAGTGTTATTTTTAAGTGATATTGTTGTATGTTTCTGGAGTAATAAAGATATATTAAAATCAAATTTACCACTAAAACTCAAGAAAAAAGTACTGGATTCTTGTATACTTCCATGCCTTACCTACGGCTGTCAAACGTGGATTTATAACAATGACACGCAAAATAAAATCCAAGTTTGTCAAAGAGCTATTGAACGGAGTACACTTAAGCTAAAACTACGAGACAGGATAAGAAACTCAGAAATTAGACAAAAGACAAACGTTATAGATGCTTTAACTCACTGCAAAAAGTCTTAAATGGAAATGGGCTGGCCATATAACACGGATGGACAACATAAAATGGACTAAAAAAATAACAAGTTGGGCCGGACCTATCAACAAAAGAGGTAAAGGAAGACCAAAGCAACGCTGGAGCGATGACATTCAGAAAGTAGCAGGTAATGGCTGGATGGACAAGGCAAACGACCGAGTAGCATGGAAAAATATGGAGGAGGCCTTTACTCGTAAGAGGTCCTTAATTAAATAATTAAATTTAGAACATTAATCAAAAATATACATATTTATGCCATGATTCACTTATTTTTTTGTAATTTAGTAATAAGCTTAGTTTAAAATATAAAACAAATTTATTTTTGTACATAGATATTTAACATTTAATACGACATTTGACTGTGCTATTTTTAACTTTAAATGTAAATGAATTTGACTGCTATTGCGAGATGCTAAATATGATTAAATTCACTAGTTTTAATTAATTTAACTTTACACATGACATTATTTGATATTAAGGATTTTATTTGATTTGATTGTAAAATATATATATATTTTGTTCTGCACGTTTGTATATTAAGGAAATAATAAAGGCTTTATTATTATTATTATTTATTATTGTTGTATGTTTAAGAATAAAACATATTAAATTTTAAAATTAGAATACGGCCCAACCTTTCAATATGTTTCCTGATTGGGGTAAAGAAACTCCGTTGACCTTTAAACGAAAAAAACATTCATCTTCTAAATGATTATCCTAAAAATAATTCGCGCCTCCAATATTAAATTAGCTTTATAATATCTTCTGAGAGGTATAAAACGTGCCTGGCCAAAATGAATCACAACGGGGTACACTCGGCGCGGATTACATTATTGATATTGATTGATATTGAAAGGGTGCCGAGTTAGACGTGGGCGGAGGCGTCTTTAAGGAAACTCAGTTATGAGAGACGAGAGAACTGCGTTTATACTGACTTAAGCAAAACTTATCTAGCAGAGTATATTTGAGACGAAGAGCTGGCTAAGAAATAAGGAGTACAGAGCAACCAAACTACGCTATAACAAGGTTACAAAAATACTTTTGGTCATATAATTGGTATCGTAATGCGACTAGGAAGATTAGATATTTTTCTATAAGTAATATTTTTTGTATCGTTCATGGAAAACTCTTTTTTGGCAAAAACTAAGTGAAACAGGTGTACCGACGGAGTGTGTGGGCCTGTTTAGGCACTGGTACACAAATCAGTTAAACCAGGTAAAGTGGCCAGGTAGGTTGTCCAGCGAGTATAAGCTTGAATGCGAGGTAAGACAGGGTGGTATTACCTCACCTAAGCCTGTTCAACTTATACATCAACAAGCTGATAGAGGGGCTTAGTGGCATGCATGCGGGATGCTATGTGGGTAGCACTTGTGTTAACAGTCTAAGTTATGCCGATGACATGGTCCTGCTGAGCCCGGCTGTTAGCGCGCTGGAGGAGCTGCTTGCCCACTGCGAAGCCTACGCCTTGACCCATGGACTGGAGTACAACACGAAAAAGAGTGAGGTGTTAGTATTTAAGGCGGGCAAAATCAAGCCATACTATGTACCACCTATTGTGTTGAACTCTAGTCCATTAAAAGTGGTTGATAAGGTCAAATACCTGGGGCACATCCTCACGAGTGACCTAAAGGATGACTTAGACGGAGAGCTGGCCACGTCAGATATGACACAATAATGAGAGCAACGAAACCCATGTAGTTAGTTTGCTATACTATGCTTATTTCTAGATCTTGACATCTGGCAGCTGTAAAGTGGTGGAGGTCAAAGAATGCAAATAACTTGAAGAAAACAAATCCTACAGTTCTGGGTTTAATGAAATATTATGGGAAATTATGTAATTAATTAGGTTATATCATATCCAGAATGCTTTGTTGAGGAAAAGTAGTGCCAAATGATGTGAAATGCAATTTTCAGTTAGTCGCCTACTGTTTTTGTTTCCGCAATAATATACAATGGTTTTTAATCTAATGTTAAAATATAGGCCCTGTCCTCTATAAATTATACAACTTTGGCATTTTTTACCTATTTTGGTATTACTTTTTTCCAACTTAAAAACTTTGTTGGTCTGTCACTCTGACATCCACCCATTAAAAGCTGCCAGATGCCCGGATCTAGCAATAAGGATGGTAAAGCAGTATAACTAGACAGGTTTCATTGCTCTCATTATTGTGTCACATCTGACGTGGCCAGCTCTTAGACCAACTTGGACGTCGAAAGGGAGCGCAGGGCGTTGGCGGTCCGGAGTAACATGGTTACCCGCAGGTTTGCTCGTTGTTCAAGTGATATAAAAATAACGCTATTTAAATCGTACTGTCAAACCTTGTACACGAGCAGCCTGTGGGTACGGTACACGAAACGGGCCTACAACGTCTTGCGCGTACAGTACAACAATGCCTTTAGAATGCTGATGGGACTGCCTAGCCGGTGATCTGCATCGGGCATTTTTATGGCAGCGCACACGGATAGTTTTCAGGCTATAATTCGGAAAAATATAGCCTCATTACTAAGTCGTGTGCGAAGTAGACCCAAGTCCCAACAGCATTCTAAGGGAAATTGCCGACAGGTTTGAGTGTCCAATCCAAAAATATTGGACTGGGCAGATAAAAAGTGTAGCGCAATTTGAAGTGTAAATTTTTTATGTAAATTTTATAATTGTAATTAAGTTAAATTATTAAGACTAACACTAGATTAAGATTTTTGTTTGTTACTAATCACTCTATGGATACATGTTTGTCCGAAATAAATAAATTTTATTTTATTTTTATTTTATTATTTTTGATTGCGTTGGCTTAGAAGTTTGATTTTTTTCACAGCTCCAAGGGACAGTAGACCTGAGTATTTACACGAAAGTATGTTAGATAAGGTTAGAACGGAATGATCAGCAAAAATATAGGTTAGGTTAGAATGTGACCCTTGCAGAATCGAATAGTTAGCAAAAAATGAGGTTAGGTTAGTTTAGAATTGCGACCATACGAAAGAATAGCTAATACAGAAGGTAATTTTACTACTGTAACGTTCTCTCCATAATTATGTATGTAAAATAATACATTATATTAAAATACGTTATATTCAATTAGATAATGCCAAAATTTGTTATGTGTTTTAGACTTAAATTATAATATTCGACCCATTATATCTAAAAATTATTATAAAAAAAAATAACAAAACCACGGTGTAACAAAAGTTACAAACGTGTTATATTATACCAAATGGCGTTATGATACATAACATAACATACCCCACGTCGATAGTCGGCAATCATATTGGTACAAAATAACAAAATCTATCCGCCTTTGCCTTGCACAGGGCCTGGAAAAGCGCAGGTTTATTAAACGCGATAGGGCACGTCATAAGCAATCGCGTCCCGACTTTGCTCGGATATAGCGGAGATAACATAAGATACACCTTTGAGATCGGCCGTGAGTGACGTCATAAACGTGTTACATTTTTGTACAGACATATTTTAGTACCTACGTTATTATTTTAGCAGTGTATGTAATGAAAAAATTGATTCTGAATTAAATGTACTACCCCCTATTCCTACTCATAGTGTTGTGTTCCTGCTGGTGACTAAGCCTGTCAAAGAGCTCAAAGAAGATCCTGTGTGTTGACGATGAGGGACCCTGTTATTCTTTTAGCCGTCAACACCTCGTTTTTGTTAAGGCGCGGCAACGCGCATGTGACACATCTGGAGTTGCAGGCGTCCATACTCTACGGTAGCTGCTTACCATTAGGCCGTATGCTTGTTTGCCACCGTCGTGGTAATAAAAAAAATCTATTCTGTCAATACCCTGGTGACGAAGGTGACCTTATTAGCCCTATAATTGGCGTATTCCCAATAATTGGCGTGCGAATGTGACTGCTATCTGACCTTTCAGTTCAAGGGTAAATAGGCTTTGTTTGAATTAAGCTCCTCTAGAAGGTTTCCTTTACCGAAAAACGTCTAGCAAATATTAAATGACATCTAGCAAATACATTCGTTCCGAGAAACTTGGTAACACGCGCCGGACGTCGAACGTTAACTTTCGGATTCAGTCGCACAATTACCGCTAGCCTATCAGCGTTTTTAACACTAGAGGTAGTATTCTAACTTTAAAACACGTCTAGACACAATCCGACTTCAATACAATTCAAACGTATTAACTACGCAATACAACTAGCGCCTACACATCTGAATCAGAAATATCGGAATGTGCTTGAAAAATTTCGGATGCAACTCCAATAAGACTTCAATATTGGTTGATTATTTGTGGTGCGTTGAAGTTGTGTTTGAAATAGAAATAGTTTTTAATACACACACATAATAAATAATATTCGAGTTGTATTCGAGTTGCATCGGAATAATTTTCAAAAAAAATCTGATTCAGACGTTTAGGCGTGAGCTTACCTATTGCGTATGGTTATTTGGTTTTTGCATTGGAGTTTAATCGTGTCTTAACATGTTTTAAAGTTAGAATACGGCCCCAGGACTTCGTCAGTGTTTTATAGCGGTGTGCTAATATCATTAATGAGGTTATTACATTACAGGGTTGTAATGTAAGCAAAAGCTCCACCACTCGCTTTTATCCCCCCTATTTTATGTTTAACATTATACAGGTCGGCTAATGCATCTATTACCAAGGGCTTTAAATCGCCTCTACTTCCCGGTTTTACGGCGAGCTTTAAATCCATCGCCAGCCACTTAAAGCCCGGGGTTATTAAGATGTTGCTGAGATTTTATGTCAGTAAAAGTGTCAGTCAGTAGACTGATTTGTTATTCGCAAAAACATTATTTACTTACTACATTTATCCGCTTTTTGAAGAACGTTTAAACGGTCATACAAGTCAGAATACGTGCTTACTTGTGTTATACGTCACCATCAGATATATCAGAGCGACCAAGGTGGTCACAAATATCTGAACAACGCCTGTATTGTCAAGGCGATAAAGTGCATGTTCAGATATTTTTGAGTACCCTGGTCGCTCTGATATATTTGATGGCGACTGTACATACTCGTATTTTAGTAATGTAGCCACCAAGTTAAAGAAAAAAATAACTGTGAACTAAACCACTGTGAACCAACTTTTACACGCCAAAGTTTTACTTTTGATGGATCATGTAAAAAACTTGTTTACTTTAGTACTTATTTCAGATTCGTAGTATTAATTATTAAAGAGCTCTATAGAGGCCTCTTAACTCAGGAAAATGTTCCATAAAAATAATAACATAAAAAAATACTGTCTTGAGATTAAAACGATAAATTATTACGATAAAACTTGGCAAAATTAGTCGTGAAAAACGAAAATCTTCTTTTATGTCAATGCCCTCAAGAGTTTAAAAGATATTTTGTTAGATCTAATTTTTTTGTTACCATTTCTAACCGTTGCCAAGAAAAAAGTGCGCTTAAAAAATTAAGTTAAAAAAATATAAATTATATAACCAATGACCTCATATAAAACAGGTAATTACAGTCTTAAGTATCATCATCATCATCATGCCCTCAAGAGTTTAAAAGATATTTTGTTAGATCTAATTTTTTTGTTACCATTTCTAACCGTTGCCAAGAAAAAAGTGCGCTTAAAAAATTAAGTTAAAAAAATATAAATTATATAACCAATGACCTCATATAAAACAGGTAATTACAGTCTTAAGTATCATCATCATCATCATCATCAACTTTAGAGCTGAGCTTTTGTCGATGAAGTGTCAACTCATATCCATATTCAATATATATTTTACTAAGTAACACAATGCAATGCTTTCGATTTAAACTTGACTAATGACACTATTATCATGATAAGTGCCAAACTGATAACCTAGGGAAGCTAGTATTTGGAAAAATAAGAAGAACAGTTCTGTTGACATCGACAAAAAGATCCAATTTGTCGTACTGCCTCCGAAAGATTTTCTTTCGAAAAGCTAGGAGGACCCTTAACGCAATTACGTTCAGAAATAGGAAGGACAATAAAAATATTACCGCGTAAACTGATTATGCCACAACTATGTTATTCAATAAGACATGTGTTGTATCGATGTTAGTGATGTGACGTTTTGTAGGCAAGAAACTGAGTATTACTGAACGAATTATTAACAATATTATAAGGGCCTGTTTCACAATCTCCAGATAAACTTATCTGCCAGTTAAAATTATTGCTATCCTTTTCTCCAGTCATATAAAAGAAAAGGACAGCAAAAATTTATCTGACAGATATGCTTTAACTGGAGATTGTGAAACAGGCCTTAAGTATTATAACACAACGGGAGTTAACCGTTTATAAATCAATATAAATATTTAATATCGTGAGTGCTGTATGTCGATCGAGTGACATGCCTAGTGTGCATAGCGTTCAAGTTGAAAAACGAGACCAAGTGCAGGTAGTTCGAAAAACTAGAAGATGTTGTCAACTTTAAGTAGTCAGTCTTTCTCCAATTCTCCCCAAAAATGTTAAACCTTCTAAGTTTCTAACCTTCTATTTTAGGTACTTTTTCAATAATTTTTAGAATACTTCTGCCAACATTACCAACAATCTTAAAAGGAATAATTAATGAAAAAATCTTATTCCGGGTTTTCTAATAGTTAGAACTTTGTTTCCATACAATATGGTTAGCATATATGTACAATAATGTTCACTTGCTTAGGGATTATTATCGGGGACCGGAAAGTATTCCTATGAGGAAGTTTTCCGACCCTGGTAATACTCCCTTGGCACATCACTAAAGGATGTCACGCGTATGTACTTACCATCGCCCACACTGTTAAATGCCCATCGGTGAACCTTATGCCTTATGTAATAAGGTCCACCGATGTACTGGTAAGGTGGTCTATACGGATTGCGCAAATGTTACAACAAGATTTATTCGGCTGGTATATGAGGTTTGACGAATAACTGCCTTAGTATTTAAATATAAACAGAAACGGGACCGGAACAGGGCCGGGAACGGGGGACGGGACGGGAACTTTTATCGTTACTTTTATTATTTTCCTACTTTTACGTTTTGAGCGTGCGTATTGGGGTACCATGTCTAACCGATTTCGCACAGTTCCTTGAAGGTTTGCTGGACGAGATCCCTTTCACTACTACTAAATACAGTGTGAGTTTAAATCAGTGTATTGAATAACTGCCTGTTCTTGAAGAATGGACTTTGATAGATAGAATTGGACACAGATAGATAGATAAGATAACATTAAAAACACACATAATTTGCTTTGAAGTGTTTTGAGTAGGCAAGGATTATTCCCTTAGTGGATTCCGGTTGGTTGTACACATGTTGATTCATATAGGTATTCATATTGATTGCTGTGGACATACCTTGGCAGTTTTCGTTCATCACTGGACGAGTTGTTAATGATATTTGGTTGGTACATCATGCGATGTGAAGGACTGACCAGGTCATATGTTGTAAACGGACGCTTAATATAAAAATAATTAATTTTTGTATTAAGCAGAACGTCTGCTAACGATACCACAATGCTCAGAAAAAATGGAAAAGTAGAAAAATCCACTGCCTCAGGCGAGACTCGAACTCGCGACTCTGGGATACAATGGGAGTTGGTCAGAGCGATGGGCATGTATCCCAGAGTCGCGAGTTCGAGTCTCGCCTGAGGCAGTGGATTTTTCTACTTTTCCATTTTTTCTAAGCATTGTGGTATCGTTAGCAGACGTTCTGCTTAATACAAAAATTAATTGTAGTATGGGGTAGCGCATTGTTATCGGTGAATTCTCAATACAACTTGGGACTCCGATGGCCGGTTGAAAAGTGTAAGACTTCTTCGGCAGATGTCGCTAGGCGTCCCCCTAAGACGCATATGGGATATAGTGGAGAAATTCGCAGCCATCAGGTGTGTCTCAGTAGCTCAGTTGGTCAGAGCGATGGGCATGTATCCCAGAGTCGCGAGTTCGAGTCTCGCCTGAGGCAGTGGATTTTTCTACTTTTCCATTTTTTCTAAGCATTGTGGTATCGTTAGCAGACGTTCTGCTTAATACAAAAATTAATTGTAGTATGGGGTAGCGCATTGTTATCGGTGAACTCTCAATACAACTTGGGACTCCGATGGCCGGTTGAAAAGTGTAAGACTTCTTCGGCAGATGTCGCTAGGCGTCCCCCTAAGACGCATATGGGATATAGTGGAGAAATTCGCAGCCATCAGGTGTGTCTCAGTAGCTCAGTTGGTCAGAGCGATGGGCATGTATCCCAGAGTCGCGAGTTCGAGTCTCGCCTGAGGCAGTGGATTTTTCTACTTTTCCATTTTTTCTAAGCATTGTGGTATCGTTAGCAGACGTTCTGCTTAATACAAAAATTAATTGTAGTATGGGGTAGCGCATTGTTATCGGTGAATTCTCAATACAACTTGGGACTCCGATGGCCGGTTGAAAAGTGTAAGACTTCTTCGGCAGATGTCGCTAGGCGTCCCCCTAAGACGCATATGGGATATAGTGGAGAAATTCGCAGCCATTAGGTGTGTCTCAGTAGCTCAGTTGGTCAGAGCGATGGGCATGTATCCCAGAGTCGCGAGTTCGAGTCTCGCCTGAGGCAGTGGATTTTTCTACTTTTCCATTTTTTCTAATATAAAAATAACTTCCAACCGGCTAGAATGGCAAGAAATTATTCATATAGCGAGCGAAGCGACATCTGTGCTTGACTCTGACAATTGACCACGACACTGCAGAGAGTACAACGAGTAAGTTAAATATTATTTTTATGCAATGTGCTTGGAAATGTTCACCTTACTGTAGCAAAATTAGTATGTTAAGTTCTTCATTATTTGCACATACAAATAAAAAAACATTAATGTCCTGTTTTAGCGGACGATAAGTTGTACTAAAGTCCATTACTGTTTTTTTACTTTTTAAACATTTCATTCGGCTAAGAAATATTATTTCAAACAACCAATTACTTAAGCCTCGTCTACACCATCTGAACCGCAATCCTTTCAAACTTTAGGATAGAGCGAGATAGTAAGATTAAAAACCTTGGTGGACTCGTCTTATGTTTTAAAAATCCTCGTCCACTAATTTATCTTTCCCGTCCTCTGCAATAATGTACTATTGTGTATTTGAAAATTTCTCACAACTTATTGATTAAAAGTAGAACGACATTAATAAGGAATAAAAGCCCAAATGTATATTGCAAAAGTTTAGATACTACATCGGCTAAAACCTCACCAAATTTCCGATATCCGGACTCCTTCACAAGAGTTTATTACATTTGTCAAGCGTACAATTCCCTTTCGATTTGGAAATGCCTTGGGTTCGGTTACGTTGGACAAAAGCGACCAAATTGGCCAATTCATGCTGTGAATAGCCGAATCTGGGACCTTATTTATTTATTTCATCAAAACGCCTATTTTGAGCGAGGCGAGGCATGGCTTGGCTGCGAAAAGACAGCCACTTTGTTCCTGCGTCAGGGGGGTTTCACTATGTATATTTCCATTGTACCTGTTCTGCCCGATGCTCTTACCGCAGATGAGGGCTAATGAGGGAAGGTTGCTTATGACCTCATGAGTGTGTTCGAGAATATGTGACGTTTTTAAGTCATAAGTACATAAATGTCGCTTGTTAATAGAGTTTATTTCTTAATTATTTTTTTATGGCAGTTAACGTCTTATTGACAACCGACAATGATGTGTACCTTTGACTAAAAACGTCACATATTATCATTTCAGCTAGTATTTATGACATGTTTCAAACCTGCACGGATATATGAAGCACGTTGAAAACCCTATTTTTTTTTAAAGAGAGCATGATAGCTAACGTTTCAATCTCTGTAGCTAAATGTTAAATTACTATTAATTATTCTGTGCTTGCGTGTAGTAGATCCATTTCTATTTATTGTTAGTACGTTATTATATGTATACAGTCATCAACGAAAGTTGCCGAACGAACAACATACAACTTAAGCTTACAAAAGTAACTAGACACTTCAATATTACGAGTATATAAGTTAGTGAACAGTGCCTCAAACAAGTCTTTGTCTAGTGCTAAGTGTGTGTCTAGTTAGTTTTGTAATCTTATTTCGTTCGGAAACTCTTGTTGCGGACTGTACTACATAGGGTTCCTTTGACTCATAAACTTATATAGATGTCATATACAAAGGAAAAAGTGACCTGCGCCTCCTGTGAGGTTTTTCCTTTGTATATTACATCTATATAAGTTTATAATTTATATAGTAGTGTGTCTAATTAAAATAAACAAATCAAAATATTTATTAAAAATAATTTGATTTGTTCTTCAGTTCCTTTGAGTCGTTTAATTTTGTAGGAGACAAATAATTCAAATAAAATATATTGTTATAGAAGTAGACCGTTCTCTTTTAGAATCTGAGACTATCTTTTTTGCGCACAAACCAGAAAATGAAGCAGTTTAATAAAGAATTCCTCTCTTATACCTAAAACTGGAACAGTAGAAAAAATACGCCGAACAATTCCTGTATTCATTGAATTCACAAAAGCTTGCGATTTACTGAGTTATATTTTTAGGGACACTCGGTTCCAATTTTTTTAACAGCGCTGGTAAGACGTCCGATCTTCAATCCGGAGGTCTCGGGTTCAAACCCTGGTTCCTACCACTGAGTTTTTCCGAACTTACGTACAAAGTATAATTTGGTAAAACTAGTCGCTTTTCGGTAAACGAAAACATCGTGAGGAAACCGGATCTAATCCTAACAAGGCCTTGTTTCCCCTCTGGGTTGGAATGTCGGATGGCATTCGCTTTCGTACAAAGTTTTGCCTACGCCAATTCATGGGATTAGATTGTCAAGCGGACCCCAGGTTCAATTGAGCCGTGGAAAAAAGCCGGACAAACGCGAGGCGGACGATTCTGTTCCAGTTTTTGTGAATCTATCTGCATTCAAACCAAGATCCTTAACTCCTCCCATCCTATAACAAGATTTAATAAAAAAGCTGGTGTAACAAAGTTAGTGATCCCGCAAGATACGCCTAAAGATTCTTCTAACACTCTAGTTAGTACTTTTACTACGATTTTACTTCACGGAAACAGCATTAATATGAGACCAGACTTCTAATAAACCTTTTCGATTCTGGGTTCGTCCCGGTCGGGCTAATTCTATTTATTTGTTCACTCACTAAATTAATTTAAAAATTAATTTGATTAATTGTTAGCAACACCAAGTCCCCCGTCCACCTGGACTAATACCTGGCGAAGTGCATAAATACCCGCGCAACCAGTTGCTCAGGACATTTTGCCTTCGGCCGCCGTCGTGATCCCGTGAGCTATTTTGATATCGTTCCCTGTTGTTATTTTATATTCCACTAGCTTTTGCCCGCGGCTTCGCTTGCGTTAAATTCGGGGTAACAAACCACACAAACTTCCACCCCCCATTTTAGGGAAGTGGGGGGTTAGAAAGAGACAAAAAGTAGCCTATGTCACTCTTCATCTCTTCAGCTATCTCCACTTAAAAAATCACGACAATCCGTCGCCCCATTTTGCCGTGAAAGACGGACAAACAAACAAACAAACACACACATACACTTTCCCATTTATAATAATAGTATGGATTAAGCGTTATGAAAAAGTGCCATTCGTTCCTTTGTTGATGTTGAAATTATAGGAAAGTCTAATTAAATAATTGTGATTTGTGATTCCGTCTTGTTTTTGTTCTGAAATCCATCCTGATCCTATATATAATTTTAATTTAATTTTTGTGTTAATATGTAGTAATGTGATATGGATAATTTTTAACTGAAATAAATAAAATTGAATTGAAATACGAAATTAAGCTCATTTATGTTAGCCATGATGAGGATGGGATTTCTCATAGAGTACATTATTTAAGATTTCATTTTTAACAAACTATAGTCGAGGCATAAATACAAAAAATTGGTTTCTCCGCTATTTGATTAACGATATAATTTCAAGATAGGAGGTTTTTGAATTTGATTAGTGCATTATTTTACTTACTTACTCCCCTGGCTGGACCCAAAGTGGGCCTTGGCCTCTAACAAGATTGATCGCCACTGATCCCGGTCCTGTGCGGTTTCTCGCCAGTCGCCAGCTTAGAGCTCGCACAGATCCGCATCCACCACATCCGCCCATCGATACCTAGGCCGACCGACCGGGCGGCGTCCTGTCGGGTTTCCCTCGTTATGCTCTTTAGAATAAGCCTAAAGTAAATAATAATAAACCTCTCTGTACCTGTGTTATTACTCTTTTTTTGTATGTTTGTAGTGTGCAAAAAGTATTTTATTATTATTATTTTAGGAGGTTTTTATATATCAGCGTAAGTTGGTAATTGAAACCATTTATGGGCCAAAGCCAAGTAGGTATAGATAACTATCACAACATAATAATTATTATTAATAAATGAATTATTGTGAATGATAATAAATTATATATTCGTTACGTACGTAAGTTAACATGAGACAGAAAGTGGCTGTAATCAATTTACAACGAGTTTCTAATAAAAAAGTGTCAAAGACAAACTTTTAAATTGCGTTTCTAATTGGCTTTTAGACATCGCAGTTTGCGCCCAATTACCACGCTAAAAGCAAATATTTAATACTACAACATGCAGCAATAAAAAATATCTAATTGATTGCTCTTTTTAACGTGATGTGTTCAAAAATACTTCTTACGAGTATCTAACTAGTGACTTTAATATTCGCAAGTTGATTTTTAAATCAGAGTAACATTTCTTATTGTACCAATTCACTATAATATATTTAAGAGCGAAATAAATCGCTCATTTCGTATGATAATTTTCATTTCAATTTTATTGCTAGAATCTGTGCTTTTGTAGAAAAGTATATACATTTAAAAAGTATTGATGTTGTGTGTAAAATAGAGAATTTATTTTTTAAATACGTCATGTTAATTAGAAAAGACAAGCCAGGATCTTACTATGGCACGTTACTAGCTTTTATCATCATCATCATCAATTTATTTAAGAGCTGGGCTCTTGTCGGTGGAGCAATTTCCATGTATAGTACGATTTTATTAAGATGTCTGTATTGTCGGTAGAATTCCTTAGTAAGATTTCGACATCTTAAAAAATTACCACCATATATCTGTCCTTTTCCTTCTCCTTGACAGCTTGATACGAGACGACTTTTTATACCTGTATATTAAAATGGAGATGAACTCAGTATATACGCTTCGCATTAAAAAAAGTTCTCTGATACAGCGTAAAATGGTATGCCAAAATAACCGAATTATATCAACTACAATATCATAACTAGATAAAGCTTTGCGCTCGCTTTATGGGTAAGTCTCTTTAACATTTTAAATCTCATATCGTCAAAAAACGAAAATCTGTGTCTAGTCATAACGTAGGTTTGAGGTAAATTTGGCAAACCTACTTTAAAGATGTTAAGTACATCGTAATAATATTTTACGCCAGTCCAACGCTTTAGGAAGTATATTACCTCTCGAGCACTTACAAAGTCGACTTCAGTGAATCGGAAACTTGCCAAATAGGGAAGAGACCCCGCAACGTATGGCGATCTGAGGCACTTCCATTTGTACACATGATATAAAAGAATATAAGTTATTCCGCGGATTGATTTGACGTCTCGCATACATAGGAAATATATTTACTTTTCTACTATCTTTTCATTGAAAATTTTTTTTGGTGAATCGGAAAGTAGTCAAACGCAGAAGAAATCTAGAACATTATATCGACTAAGTGTCTCTAGCACTTGCATCGAGATAACTTCAAAAGTATAAAAATCATTCATTCTTAAGTCGTTAAATCAAGGCCTAAAGAT
The DNA here is from genome assembly GCA_947086415.1 of Pammene aurita. Taxonomy (NCBI): domain Eukaryota; kingdom Metazoa; phylum Arthropoda; class Insecta; order Lepidoptera; family Tortricidae; genus Pammene; species Pammene aurita. Next base: position 14,841,987 of record OX352295.1, read on the forward strand.
TTTTACCACGGATTTACTTGACTTGCCGTCTTCCAGCACTAAATTCTGACTTCAGTGAATAGGAATGCTGCCAAACGTGGAAGAGACCTCGAAACGTATGGCGATCACGTGTCCACGGCACTTGAACTAAGTATATTAGAGACTTTTATGGCACTCGTAAAACCCTGAACGAGGGGCATGATCTGATAGACATTGGGGGTGCTTCGTTAATATTTAGTATCAAATTAACTAGGTACTGACTTAATGGAAAGATTATTTAGTAAATAAATAATCTACCAGATATTTCTAATGGGTGGCTCACGTAATTTAGGTCGATTTTGCTCGATATGTTTCGATCAATGTATCCCGTATCAATGTAGCTGACGTCGCGCTGCAGGTGCGGGAGGGCGCTCATGATAATGATCATCGTAACATCAATAATATAGTAGTCATCATCATCATAATTCCGTATCCGGCGACAGCGACTTCCTCGATTATTCCTTCCCGGATTATGAAAGGGAAGAGGGCTTTGGGCGAGTCTTTCTTATATGCCGTCTAGCATCCAGGTCTTCTAAACGCTGGTGTTTATATTGGTCCATTTTTTTTAAAACAGTAGATCGCCATTCCGACCGCTGCAGCGCCATCTCTTCCCAACGTTCAAACAGTATACGGCAAGCAGTGAGGTAGCGCTTAAGAACATCTTATATAGTAGTAACCACTAATATTACTAGATAGGTACCTAAATATATTATACTAGACATAAGTAAATGGTACGCCGGCTCACCCGTAAACCTACAATATTAAACGCCAATAACGAAAATACGGGGCGTGTTAACGTTAAATATACGACGCCATTAGCATTATTGTCCCCAGTTATAGTTGGCGTATATCAAAAGTTTTCAGCATGGATGTTCTAGTTTAAGCACCTAATACGGAACCTCGTTGAAACTTAAATGGCACTGGTATGATTGCCTGCGAGCCAGCGAGGAATTTATATACAAACTTCCGCATGTGACTTTGGCCACGTAAAGATGCCAAAGCTTCTCTCTCACTTCTTCATTAGTATGGTAGACCGAGCGGAGCGGATCACAGGGCAAAACGGATCACGTTAAGCATTTTTATCCGATTTATAATTGAGCCGACGCGGCGTGCGGCAACAAAACCCGTCTGGTTAGATTGCTATACTATCCTTATTGCTAGATCCGGGCGTCTGGCAGCTTTTAATGGGTGGAGGTCAGAGTGACAGGCTAGCAAAATTTTTGAATTGGAAAATAGTAGCAGTAGTTTAATGTCTAGATCTAGAAAAAACATAGTATAGGAAACTTACTAGAGTCTCATATCTGACGTGGCTAGCTCTCCGTCTATTTGAATAAGTATCATACTCTGCTCCTAGTTTAAAAGCAATAAGGTACCTGAGTAGACGAGTACCTGAGAAGCAATCTCGTTCGGAGCATTATGTCCGTTTTAGCACATCGGTGTAGCAAAATAAACAATATGGAGACACAGCTCAGGAGATGCACAGTAGTTCCACTTCATTTATAGACGAGTTATAAAGGCCGTTTGCGTAAATATAATATGTGTAGCGACAATACAAACGATATAAAGGCAGCACAGCTCAGGAGGACGGTGGTTTCACTGGTTAGCTTTTCTGTGTTAATCTTAATAAATAGTATGATCTATCTACACACAGACAACACCCATGACACAAAACAACTTCGTAATTTCAGCCGGAAGACGTCCACTGCTGAACAAAAGCCACACAGTATCTCCATAACGAACGGTCATTCGCCGGCCTTAACCAGCTGTTTCCCGCGACTCTAACCAGATCGTCGGTCCACCTAGTCTGGGGCCTTCTCACACTGCGTCTTCCGGTACGCGGTCGCCACTCAAGAACCTTTTTGCCCCATCGGCCATCGGTTCTGCGAGCAATGTGGCCCGCCCACTGTCACTCACTGCCGTCATACATGCTGCGCTCCATGTTTTGTGGGCGGCCGGCGTACCATGTGGCGGTTCGAGTGTTAAGTCTGGCTCTCCGAGCTATGTCGACAACCTTGGTTCTCCTATGGATCTCTTCGTTTCTGATGCGATCACGCAGGGAAACACAGAGCATAGCTCGCCCCATTGCTCTCTGAGTGACCTTAAGCCTTCTCATGAGACCCATTGTGAGCGACCACGTTTCGGTTCGCATGTCATCACTGGCAACACAACCTTCTTCTTAAGACACTGCGGTAAATACCAACTTACAAGAATTCCAACTTAGGATTTATCAGGTTTGACGACATGGTCACTAATCTACTAAACTAAGCTACATCGCCAGTTGAAATAAACTTGAGTTCGTATTGCAACTTTTATCAAAGATCGATGATAGATTTGACGTGGAACACTTATAGTCAATTTGCAATTTTAAAGAATGTCAGCAAATAAACCCTTGGGGATTTACATAACTATGGATTTATGTAACTAGCCGCAACCCTCTACGGTTAAGCCACGTGTTTTATTTTAGCTTTAAACATGCAAAACAAATATTTTTGACCTCAAACGCACTACTGCGCCATTGAATAGTTTACTTCTCAGCAGCCCGTCCTTAGATATATTAGTCTCTTTGCCGGCAGTAAACGCAATGTTATTGGTGCTTCATAACGAGTTCTTTGTTAATATCACTGTTTTTATTGTCTTATGAACGTAACATAAAGCATCTACAGTAGGTATCTAAGTCGTAAGGTCCGAGTTATGAGGTCTGGTATGGACAACTGAGTACAAGCAATTTCGTGAAGCTTGGTCAGAGAGTGTTTAGCAATTTACGGGTAGTAAACATTGTGTAATAAACTTATCGCTTCAGTACCTTAAAGGCCTGGCCGAGTGACCACATAGTAGCGGCGAAAAGTTAACAATCCGGATTCAAAATGTTACGTATGAAATTATCCGTATCTGGACCTGCATCCGACGGATCTTCCATACATCGGATCGGCTCCATTGTGCAAATCCTAGTCTGTGCGCGATATATTAAGCTCGCTCTAGCCTATGGCCAGAGCTCGCTATCGCGCGAAGACATTGCTAAGCCGTAAGAAACCTGGACACACGGGATTGCGTCGCAAGTCAGGCCATTGAAAAAGCATGCCAACGGCAGCGGCTCGTTACTTACTTTACTTTCTGGCTTCTAGCCTATTTAACCTTCTTGACGCCATGGCAAAATGTCTATGAACTCATTCAAATTTATACGCAAAACCAATAATAAGTTTAGAGTAAAACGCTTGGTATCTTATGACGAATACGTCCGTCGTTGGCGTTGAACCTGCGGTGCGGATATATCCGTTGTTGACATCGAAAGGATTAAGTGTCCCATTCCTGGCCAATTAGGCCTATCCCTTCCGCGCCTGTCTACTGGCATCCACTTGGTGGCTACGCTAGACCACCTCTTCGTATACATGCCTTAGACGTGGCCGGCCCTGTCCCATTTGAGCCTAGCAAAGTCACATTTAGGCACGTTTGGTATAAATACCTAAATAAAATAATAAATATTGTAGGACAATCTTACACAAACCGACCTAGTCCCACAGTAAGCTCAATAAGGCTTGTGTTGTGGGTACTAGACGACGATATACAGCGTGTATATTTAATATAACCGCATATTGTAGCCAGACGTAGATTTTAGTGTTATAACCTGATATTTATAACAATTATTAATTTAGCGTTAACTGCCATGGCGTAATTAATTTTTGAAAATTTTTCGAGCAGCAATGTACGGCGTACATCTCTTTGACATATGGAATGATAACAGAGTCTTTATCTACTGTTTAATTATTGTTGAATACTTACTTTCTTCGTTATAATATGACTATTTGGCAACTATAATTGAATAATTATTGTAAGTACATTTTAATGCATTTAATATTTTCTTGCTTTGGGTATAAAACCAAATATTATTTAGAAAATAATACTTACAAATTTATTGTTACTCAGATTGAGGCAAGACACAAATCTAATGCAAAGTGCATTATTTTATCTACTTATAGTATATATAGTATATTAAGTTATCTACTAATAGTCTACTACACATTTATTTAGTTCTACTTTTATTGTTATGGAACCGCTAGATTTAAAAATAAATTAATATTTAAATTTTTTATGATCGGAAAAAAGTAAATAACAACAAACGATTGACAAGATAACGTCAATTACACACTTCAACCTGATAAGATGACACAGATATGGTTACTTGCATAAAAAGGTAATTACAAGAAAGTATTTACTTCATTCAAGATTAATTTCCTTATGCTTAGTACCAACTGAAAGACAACTACGAACAATAAATTACTCCTTGCTAGCTGGCAGGATAGGATACCATTAGGTTAAAGTCCAAATTAAAATAAAAAAACTTAGTTGTGACGTAACTTGTCAGGTAAATAAATGTTGTAAATTTTTGTTAAAATTGCCAAGGCCATCAAATTTTAGCTCACAAGAATTAGCTGACATGATCTTAATTTATGGTGAAGCTGGACAGATAGGGCGGCGAGCAGTAGCTTTATACACGGAGCGATTTCCCGACCGTAGGCCACCGCAAGATGCTCGTGTCATAACTCGGGCATTACAACGGGTTCGTGAGGATGTTCCTATTACGGGGAGAGTCGTGGTACCAGATAATAACGTACGTGTTCCTGTTCAGACAGAGGAGAGAGTATTACGCCACTTTGCTGCACAACCCGAAGATAGCACAAGAAACGTAGGGCGGCGTTTTGCTATGAACCACGGTACGGTTCACAAGATTCTTAAAAGAGACCGACAACACCCGTACAAATATTTAAAAGCCCATGCTTTGTTACCACGGGACTTACCACCTGGTATGGAATTTTGTGATTGGCTACGCAGGCAACATCAAAATGACCGCCGATTTTTGTCAAGAATAATCTGGACTGACGAAAGCACGTTCACCAGAAATGGTGTATGGAATCAGAGGAATTGCCACTATTGGGCTCGAGTGAACCCGCACGTATTAAAAGAAACGGGCCACCAATACCGCTGGGCAGTAAACGTTTGGGCGGCAATCCATGGAGATCGAATTATCAGACCAGTTTTTATTAACGGAAATCTAACCCGTGATAAATTTCTCGAACTGATAAATGGCACTTTGGCAGAATACGTAAACGCATTGCCGGAAGCAGAACGTATGCAGACATGGCTGCAATTAGATGGGGCACCTGCACACTCCGACCTCTAAACGCGATGTTTCAAGACCGATGGATCGGAAGGTTCGGTCCGCGTCGATGGCCAGCTCGTTCTCCAGACCTGACGCCGCTAGATTTTTACTTGTGGGGAGCGGTGAAAAACGAAGTTTATTCACAACCTAGAGAGTCTGTTGAACAACTTAGGGAAAAGATAACAGAAGTATTTCATAATCTTCGGGAAGTACCTATGGAGAATGTGCGACAATCAATTCTCCGACGTTGTAACGCCTGCATTGAAGTGCAAGGACGGCACGTGGAAAATCATTATCTCAGGCGTATGAACCATAACGATTAAGTAATTTTATTTTATTTTTAATAAAAATCCAATTTTAATATCGTATTTTATTGATAGTAAATAAATGTTATCACTAGTGACAGTTGTGACATAACGATGTTAATTGTCAACTAACAACAACAAACAAATACATTGCGTGCTGAATTATTTTATATGGAAAAAAAAGTTCGCTTTTTTAACTAATTTACCGATAAATATATTAATAAGTGCCTATTCTATAACCCCCTAAAGTTTGCGGTTATATCAAATATACACGCTGTATATAATAAATAGATATGGATAAATACTTAAATATATAGAAAACATCCATAACTCAGGTACAAATATCTGCGATAAACACACAAATAAATGCCCTGACCAGGATTCGAACCCGGGACCTCCTGCTTCGTAGGTAGGGTCACTACCGACTAGGCTAAGAGGCCGTTAATAATATATTTAATTTAAAACTGGTAATCCGCTTCGATCTCAGAACTCGCGATTTCTTTACCAGCGAAATGACCAATATAATAAGACCCCTATGAAGATTTTTAGGGTTCCGTACCTCGAAAGGAAAAAACGGTACCCTTATAGGATCACTTTGTTGTCCGTCTGTCTGTCTGTCTGTCTGTCAAGACCATTTTTCTCAGGAACGCGTGGAGGTATCAAGCTAAAATTTATATCAAATACTCAGGTCTAATGTCCCTTGGAGCTGTGAAAAAATCAAACTTAAAAGCCAACGCAAGCAAAAGATACAGTCGTTTATGCTGCAAATTTTAGAGTTTTTCGGCACTCGCAAAACCTACGGGGTACTTCCCGTGAACTCAGAAACATGAAATTTGGCACAAAGCAACGTCATATAGCATAGACAATGGAAAAATTACAAAAAGTAGACATTTTTAGTAAAATCATACAAAAAAATATTTTTTTAAATTTTACACTTACTAATTTTTCCTCGTAAACGCGTGGAGGTATTAAATTTAAATTCATGTCAAATACTCAGGGCTATAGGACCTTTCAGATGTAGCAAAACCAAACTTGTATGTCAACGCAATCAAAAGAAATAGCAATTTAAGTCGCATATTTTGAAACTGAGTACTCGCAAGAAACTCAAAACCTAAAGGGTACTTCCCGTAAACTCAGAAACTTGAAACTTGGCACGAAGAAACTTCATATAGCACAGACAAAGGAAAAATTACGAAAAGTGGACATTTTTAGTAAAATCATACAAAAAATATTTTTTTAAATTTTGAACTTACTACCTTTTTCCTCGTAAACGCGTAGAGGTATTAAATTGAAATTAGTAATAAACATACTACAACTTTTGTTTGTTATAGGTTTGTACGGAACCCTCGGTGCGCGAGTCCGACTCGCACTTGGCCGGTTTTTTCGCACCTTCTAGCTCCATGAGCCCTTGGTCAATCCTGCTCATATACGAACTCTCAAATTATATGTATTTCTGCTACAACCCTAACAAATTTCATGAAGATCAGAAAAGCATTACTAAAGCTATCGTGAAACAAACTCTCACAATCAAAAAGCCATCTTCTTCTTCTTTCGTGTCGAGGTTCCTCATATAGCGGATGGCCAGAAAGCAAAAAGCCATCGAAATGCCGAGACGTCCCAGTAGCCAGAAGTTGTTTGTAAGAACTTGCTTCGCTTACGCTCCGCTCGTTCGATAAATAAACAAATGCATAATACCTACTTAATTCCCATTCCTTTGATTCGTATTTCAGCTTCAATTTCTGTTTAAATACCTTGAAACTATGATCCGAGAACTATATCCCGGAAGCACTCAACGAAATACAATTCATTTCAGTGCTTTGCAGCACATGTCCCGGCTAAAAGTTAATTTGTTTGCCTTTGTCATTTTCATTAAAGTTAGTTAGTCTGGGAAGCACGAATGGAGTATAATGTAATTTTATCATGCTTTTAATGTTCCTAGTTTGAGAATTATGGTTGAATGTGTGTCGTTGTCAGTCCTTAATTGAGTTAGAGTCGACGCTAAAGATACAAGTATGTTTACAATTTTGCACCTAACTGCTTTGTAATAAGGGTGCCAAAGTGTGAACATATCTTTGACGTCGACGGTATGTAATCATTGTAATCAAACTCCGAAAGTAGCGGTACTCCCGGTAAGTCTTAGTCAATCCTCAGATTCCTAATCAAACTCCGAAAGTAGCGGTACTCCCGGTAAGTCTTAGTCAATCCTCAGATTCCAGTAGAACTCTAACATTTTTTTAAACCTACTCACGTAATTACCTATAGTTGGTTTTCGCTGGACTTGCCTCGATCAATTTACCATAAACATTATCAAGAGTGGTCGAAATGTCATCTCGGCGTCAAAAAGTCGAGAAACATCTATTTAAACCACGTGAGGAACCCGCTATTAATATTTATAATATGTTTGAGTCTTACGAGAGTTTAATTGGTCTTAAAGCCTCTGCTAGACGGTCGCCAACAAGGCTGCCGACTGTCCAAGGTCACTCTGACCTTGGTTGGTGCTTCATATAGTTTTCCTGGAAACAACTGTCTACACGGTCCGTCCAGACCAAGGTCGCTATGTCGGAGGGGCTTGTTGGCGACCGTCTAGTTAGCAGACACTTAAGGTTAAATTCTCACAGGGCGCTCTGCTATAAACTGCACGCCCCACCGCACTCTAAATTGCACGAAATTAACAATAATACACCCACAAGAGGACAAACTTTAGGACGAATAGTTTAAAATATCTACCGTAGTTGGACCGAACTTGCACTAGATTAGATACCCACGTGCAAAAATTTTATTCAATAGACCGCTTAACATAAAATATGTTCTTACGTGATGCGAGCTTATTCGGCAAATATGCCGCACATTACGGAAACACAAACACCGCCGAATATTCCAGCAAACAGCGCAGTGGTATAAGTAAAATAAATAAAAGTGGGGCCAACGAGGCTATAGGGTTACTGGATGTGGTTAAAGTCCGACCGAGATCTCGGTCTCGCCAATTCGACTAAAGTTGTGCCGAGATCTCGGTCTTGGCTTTGATGAGAGATTCTCGGTAGCGATGTGATGACGACTCGATATTCAGATAAATCTTGACACATTCATTTCAAACATTCAGTTAAACGCTTTTCAACCGACTTCAAGATTTCGAAGGAGGAGGTTCTCATTTTGTCGGGATAAAATACCGGTTGAATTCCCTAAACCCCTTCCATGAAACGATAAATTTCCTTTGATTCTAGTAATGCACTCCGACCCCGCCCGTTTGGTGGGAAACTTACATAAGACTCATTTTCTAGTTTTTATAATTGAACTTTAATACTAATAATGAGCTGCCAGTTCTATTAGTTATAAAAAAGCTGTAGAGTACTGCGAAGTTCTTCAGTACGACTATTTAATACTCTATATGAAACCGCATCCAGGGCTCTAAGTCGGGAACACAGTCGTAGCCTCGTAAAATTTTGAGCAGCGAAGCCTACACCGTTGTAAATAAGGCTTTACAACTTCCCCCTAAACCCACCCTAGTTACGCGATACTGATGAAAAAGTCAAGGGCAAGAACAAAAACGCGCGTTTTAAGCAAATTACAAAAACGCCCCTTGCAATGCCCCAATGCATGTCGGGAAAAATGAATATATTGCCTGTACTTTTGACGACTGTGCCATTTTACATATATGTATCTATGTGCTGTTTTCAATGAAAATACTTCCCTCAGACCGTTATCATGTTATCAATAAGGGGTTACGGCCATTAAATAAACGCAATACACGACAGACCGTAAGTCTGCAAACGTCACATACCTATAGTGTGTTTGCGGAAAGAGAAATGTCGTAGACTTCATATGAGATTGGCAAACGAAAACTTTGCTTTAATCTTGTGTTTTCTTTAACTGTCTTTTCTTCACACACTTTTAAATTATAATACAATCGTATTCTAATTATGAAAACTTAAGAAAAAAAAATTCACGGGAAAAAATATTACTCTTGTATGCCATTGAGGGTTCGCCGACTGGAATGACGTGTCCCATACAAAATAAAAACCGGCCAAGTGCGAGTCGGACTCGCGCACCGGTTCCGTACAAACCTATAACAAGCAAAAGTTGTAGTATGTTTATTACTAATTTCAATTTAATACCTCTACACGTTTACGAGGAAAAAGGTAGTAAGTTTATAATTTAAAAAAAATAATTTGTATGAGTTTACTAAAAATGGCTACTTTTCGTAATTTTTCCTTTGTCTGTGCTATATGACGTTGCTTCGTGACAAATTTAAAGTTTCTGAGTTCACGGGAAGTACCCCGTAGGTTTTGCGAGTGCCGAAAAACTCTAAAATTTGCAGCATGTATCTTTTGATTGCATTGGCCTTTAAATTTGATTTTTTCACAGCTCCAAGGGACAATAGACCTGAGTATTTGATATAAATTTCAGCTTGATACCTTCTCGCGTTCCTGAGAAAAATGGTCTTGACAGAAAGACAGACAGACAGACAGACAGACGGACAACAAAGTGATCCTATAAGGGTTCCGTTTTTTCCTTTCGAGGCACGGAACCCTAAAAATATTTTTTTTGGCGTTCAAAAAATGTTTGTTCTACTTTTTCTTAGTCGCAATACGATGCCAATTATGCCCTTAAACGGATAACCAGTATTTTGTTACACCTTGTATGTATAATAAATAAATAAATAAAAAGCCCTTTATTTTCCCAACATAGTAAAAGGTACAGTAACAGTGTTATAGTAATATGATAATGATAGTTTCATTAAAATAAAATAATATAAAAGAGATTAAAACTAACTAAATGTAATTATTATTAATGTGGGTTCGTCCATTTTTGGACGTAGGCCTCCTCCATGTTACACCACAAGTTTCTGTCGGCGGCTAGACTGGGCCAGGCTACGCCTGCCTCCTGGGTTATATCATCTCGCCAGCGGCGGAGCGGGTGACCTTTACCACGACCCCCGTCTGGCGGGTACCAGTCTAATATTCTCTTACTCCATCTGTTGTCTTTTGCCCTCGCTGTGTGTCCGGCCCACCGCCACTTCAAGCGGCATGCCATTTCCGCTGCGTCGACTATATTTGTCGTTTTACGGATGTCGGTGCTCCTTACCCTGTCCTTTATTTTTATGCCGAGTAAGCTCCGTTCGATAGCTCTTTGAAATTTCTGTATCTTATCTACAATTTCTTTGTTTATAGCCCATGTTTGGCACCCGTAAAGAAGGGTCGGTGTCACTACAGTGTCGATAGCTGTCTTTTTCAGTGTGATATCCAATTTAGATTTAAAAATATCTTTATATGACCAATATGAGTTCCAAGCTTTCTGTATTCTACGTTCCACTTCATCTACGTAGCGACCACTAAAGGAGACGACCTGGCCTAGGTACTTATATTCGGTAACATATTCAATGTCAGTATTTCCGATGCGTATGCTCTCCATTTCTCTGTTTGTCATAACGCATGTTTTTTCAAGGTTCATCTCGAGACCACATTCCTGACTGTAAAGGTTTAGTGTTTCAATCATGTATTGAAGCTCTTTGTGGTTTTCGGATAACAAAACAATATCGTCGGCAAAACGTAGATGATTTAAGTACTCGCCGTAAATATAAATTCCCATTTTTGGCCACTCTACCTTTCTGAAAATGTGCTCTAAGAGTGAGTTAAAAAGGTTTGGTGAGATGGGGTCGCCCTGCCTGACTCCTCGTTGTATCTCGAATTTGTCTCCTGTTTTATCAAGTTTTACTAAAGCTTTGCTGTTTTGATAAATCACTTTCAGGATGTTTATGTACTTGTTATTTATTCCTTGGTCATTTAAAGCGGTCCAGAGAGCTTGGTGAGATATAGAGTCGAACGCCTTGGAGTAATCTATAAAACATAAGTAGAGCGGTTTACGATACTCTGTATATTTTTCGATGACCTGTCTGACTGTAAATATATGATCAAGAGTAGAGTAACTGCGTCTGAATCCGGCCTGCTCTTTTGGTTGTTGAAATTCTAGTTCATTCCTTACTCTTGAAAGCACGATGTTTGTAAAGAGCTTATATGTGCTTTGTAGAAGACTTATTGGACGGTAATTGTTTATATAGAGAGGGTCGCCCTTTTTGTAGAGTAGAGTAATTACAGATGACTCCCATTGTTTAGGTATTATTTCCTGTGCTACAATTTCATTAAATAGTTTAGTGAGTAAAGGAGTTAAAGGTTCATTTAGCGCTTTAAGGACGTCATTGGTTAAGTTGTCATCTCCGGGGCTTTTCATAGTTTTCAACGAGTTCATTGCATGTCGTACCTCGCTTTCAAGTATAGCTGGGATGTCTTTGTCGTTGTTTTTAGGCTCTTGATTAAGCTCTTGAGTATCAGAAAATGACCGTATCTTATCACTGTACAGATTTTGGTAGAATTCGGTGGCTGTCTGTATGATAGTATCTCGGTTTGTTGTCGATTGTCCTGTTGCTTGTTTCAGTGCCGGGATCCATTGCTTCGCATTATTTATTCTTTTGTAGCCTCTTTTTACCGATCTTCTTTTGCTTAGTTCTTCTTTTAGTACATTGTATTTATACTGATATTTGTTTCTTTTTATGTTCTTTCTGATTTTTCTGTAGAGCCTTTTGATCTCTTTTTTGTCTGATGTAGATTTATTTGACTTTTCTTTTAGTTCTGTTCTTCTTTTGATTAAGTTTTTTACGTGATCGCTGATGATATAATTAAGTTTGTTTTTCTTTTCTAACGACGGTAGTTTGTTGACACATTCTTTAATACTGCCCACCATTTTTGTGTAGGCTGCTTGAATATTTGTAGGGTCTGGTAATGCTTCAAATTTTTCCAAAAACATATTTTTGAGGCTTTCTTTTTCGATCGGTTGAAATTCGGTTTGTTTTCTTCCAAAGTGTGCTCTTGATTTGCATTGTTTACTATTTAGAACCCATGTGGCTCGTACTAATCTGTGATCGGTTGGGTGTGTGGTGTTATTACCTCTATGTTTTCCAAAGAGCAAATATCGCTTTTTCGTACTATGATGTAGTCGATTTCGTTTTTCGTCTTTCCATTAGGTGATGTCCAGGTCCATCTTGTTTTCAGGTTTTTCTTAAAATGCGAGTTAAGTATGTAGAGTTCATGCTCCAGGCAAAAATTTATTAATAAGCTTCCTCTTTCATTTCTAGTTCCATAACCAAATTGTCCCATTACTAATTTTTCATTTGGTTTTCGTTGGCCAATTTTTGCATTGAAATCGCCTAGTAGTATAATATGCGATAAAGTGTTTTCCATTGCTTTTCTTATGTCGTTATAGAACTTTTCAATTTCTTCTTCAGGTGCCTTTTTTGTCGGAGCGTAAACCTGGATAATACTAAATGTAGAGTTTGTGAAATTCAAGTCTAACCGGGCAACTCTATCTGACACGGCGAGGAAATTAGTAATATTATCCTTTAGCCCTTTTTTTAACATAAAACCTACGCCGTTTCTTCCGCCTTTTTTTCCGGTATAGAGCATGATGTAATTGTCATATTCTGTGATATTTGTTCCTTTTAATTTTGTTTCAGAAAGTCCTAAGATGTCCCATTTTATGTTTTGTACGGCGTTTTCAAGCTCTTCTTGGCGTCCGATTCCTACTAGTGATCTCACGTTTAGCGTTCCAATATATGTTTGGTGTATGGAGGGTGGTGGTCTTTGACTCCCGCGGGGACCAGCCGTATTGGGAGAGTTATTATAGAGGTTGCATTGTACTGGTGGATTTTTGTTGATAGAGAGAGGCCCTGATTCTAGTTGCTATGAGTTTTGAGGTATTATTTGGCAGTCTTGGTGCTCTTGATTAATTTCTGAATCCTGGGGTGGCGTGAACTTAGGTGGCCAGTAAGATGTAAGCGTACCGTTAGAGGTTTTATTCTTTTTGTTGGTTTTATTTGCTTTATCCTTGCTAGACGATGTGTTTGGGGTCTCCGGAGATGACGACATAGTGCGTTTGTTGTTATTTTGTTGATTGATTGTTTGTATTTTAGGCCTGTTGTTCAATATAACAATTCTGTCGTATTTTAGCACAGCTTTTTTACCATCGTCTCTCAGTCTTTTAATCTCTCCTGCGAGGGATTTGCGTTTTTCTTGTATTTCGGGAGAGAAATCTTCTTTTATGTAATAATTGGTTTTAAGAAGAGTTTTTTTATTTTTTAATATTTGAATTTTTTTTCCGAGTGTGGATAGTGTTATTACAATAGGTCTAACCTTATTTTCTTCTCTTTTTCCCCTTCTAGTTGCTGCTTCTATTTCCAGTCTAGATAGCTCTACATTCATTGTGTTAGTTACTATTTGTATAATGTTATTTTCAAGTTTTTCATAGCTCGTCTCTGTCTCTGCGACTCCGAAAAGCAAGATATTTTTCTTCCTTATCTCCTTTTCAATATAACTAAGCCTTTTTTCATGTTTTTCAATTTTTTCTTCAAAACCTTTGTGCTTTTGTTCCATTTTTTCGAATTTTTCGTCTAGTCTTTGTACAATTGTGTTTGTTATTCTAATTTCCATATTCTTGTTATCTGTTTTTAGTTGTTGCATGTCTGCTTGTATTGATTTCAATAGTAGGCTGATTTCTTCCATTTTTAAGTTTAGCTCCCTCTGTTGCTTAATTGGTACAACTGTATCGGATATTAACTCGGTAAAGCGATCAATTGTTGGTTGCTAGCTTCAGTTCGTTGTAGACAAGTAGCCGAAGTAGTTCAGGAATATTGTAGTAGATGGCAGCACTAGGTTGATAAAAGCGCCCTCTAGCGCACTTGTGGAGTACTTCTTGATGTCTGAATATCTTAGCACATTTTTTTGTTTTTTAGGTTGTAAATATTAGTTTTAATATAGTTCCGAATGATAATCACTAGTACTGGATTCCCACTTAGCGTTTATACTTGACTTGCTTAGTCCTAATATGTAAATGTCAATAAAAATTGCTAAATAACGTTTATTGACACTGTAATCACTTATACTTTTTAATGGTTTTTATCACATTTTGGCCGGTTTTTTTCACTGTGTTATTATCTGGATACGTTATTTGCACTATTGTTCATAACTCAAGTCCACAATTTTGAAGTTTTACACCATTTTAGTAATTTTTAACGTAGATTTTATACAGAGCAGATGTTACTGGGTTGCACGCCAGCGCCCCTTTCCCTTGTATGTACATATAACAAATCGCCAATTTGTGATAATATTTATATCGAATAAACTACCTCATTTTTGACGAAGCCTGTGGCTGATTATTACTAATGAAGATTGGACCATTCTTTCTTGTTTTTAAATATGCTGCATTAATAAACAGTTGACGAATAAAAAAATAAACTACAAAGTTTTATTCACTTACTTTTTACGTGATGAAGCACGGAAATAAACAATTTAAGCTTTTTTTTTAAAACGTTTTTTTAATCAAATGGCTTTACTGTCTTAGGAACGTATTCTGTGTACTCGATGTCGCAAATTGTAAAGTCAATTTAGGGATTACGCAACGAGTAATCAAACCTCAGATTTATGAGTTGAATGATTCGTGAACTTAACGAGGGAAATACGAGTAATCAATATTGGTAAAGGGAAATATGAGTTGGGTTTAGACACAGTTATTGGTTTATTTATTTATTTTATCTTTATTGCACATAATAAAACTTAACGTACAAAAGGCGGATTTAATGCCACAAGGCATTCTCTATCAGTCAACCTAAGGGCAACATAGAAAAGATTGTAGAAGGTGCATCTAATGATTACATTTAATATTCGTATAAGTCCGCCACGATATAGCGATAAAAGATGGACCATAGAAGCCACAGGATGGAAAGGACCAAAGGGAAAAAGGAATGCCGGTCGACCATTAAGCCGGGGGCTGATGATATCATACCTGTATCAGGAAAAGATTGGATTAAGTCAGGCAAGTACAGAGTCATGGAAGAAAATGGAGGAGGCCTTTACCCAAGCAGGGGTCCATATTTCAATAGAATGAGACTAACACTAATTTATTATAGTTTTTTTTTCAACGTATCACCTACTGACAACATTTGAAATGTAAACTAAATTCGAAGTATAGAATAAATGGCTTTATTATTTATTATTATAAGTCCGCCATTTATATATTTTTTGTGCAATAAAGTTTAAATAATGATTATATTACAGAGTATAGTCAGAACACGCTAACTACGCAGCGACTTTTAGTGTGGGAAATCTACCGGGTCGTTGTATGGAGACCTCGCATTAATTCCTCAGTCGATTATTCTTTTGCTAGGATGTAGTATAGGTCATAACAAACATAAAACACGATTTTTCCAAAAAAAAAGTACGTCAGTTTTGGTATTTTTACAAAAATGTACAAAAAGCTTAATACTTTGTACTGAAATTTTTCTCAGGGTATATTTTTTTCACTAAACAAATTATTTTGATTACTGACAGATACTGTCAAAAGTTCAAAAAAAATTCAAATAAAACTGTCACTTTTATTCAAAAGTAATTGGTAACACTCGTCATTTTGTTTCGAAAATTTCTCAGTCAGGTTTGTAACAGTGGGTGTTACGTTAATCTTATTTTAGCATAATATTTACGAATATCCAAAAAAAAAATCTAAAAATAAAATTGTTATTACAGTATATTTCATAAACTTTATGGAAAATTCCTCAGCCTGGTTTCATTTTTTATTCACGTAAGGTAGTCAATTCAACAGCCACAACCTAAATTTCCAAAAAATATTCCACATACAATATCAAATCTCGAAATGAAAAATTTGTCTAGCCTTTTAAAGCGAGTGAGCACGCAGTAATATGTCGTCATGCTTCAGCTATTGAGTCCAGTTTAGCATGCGCGGCTACGACTCAGCTATGCTTGCGTCATAGTGAGAAAAGTGGAGTAAGTTACTTCAATTATATAATTGTCTAATTTCATATTTGTACTTAACTCGTATCATTATAATTTTAATAAAAATTTTGATGGCGTATTATTAATTAAACAATTTAGTATTTAATTGATGCATAAGAGTATCATTGCCTCACTAAATAGAACACCATCACCACTACTCGCCAACAGATGACGCTTGTAGTGTCATAATGCACACAATGCAGCCGCATGCACCGATACAACTACGCTTCGACACTAGTCACGCCGCCTACCAATAGATGGTACATTGATCGAGTTATATACATGCCGCTAACGTTTGTTCAACGCAGAAACATGACCCTCGGCGCATTGCCGAGGATTTTTTGAGAAACGCCCTACCGGTCTCAAGGTACGCATGCTATATGCCTCAACCAAGTTTGAGCAATTTCGTGTTGTGACACTAAGCCACTAGGCTAAGGGTGTGCCCTTAGGACAAATTACTGGCCTGGTAGACATCTACCTAGCTGGGTAGTACTCAAGCAGCAAGGCAAGTAATCACTAGAGAGAAGAGAGTACATGTAAATTTCTAAAGCAATAAATTGTATCCCATCAAAAACATTACATGTACAATAATGCCAGCCTCGCAACGCAGTTCTCCTACTTCAAAAAGTAATGAGGTCTAATGTTAAACCAAGCCGGTGTGCCGGAGTTTACTAACAACATGTCATTGTGATCTTTTGAATATTAGATGTTTATATTTTTATAATAAAAAGAAACAGAAAAAATAACTTTGTTTCTGCATATATTTATATGGGATTACAATGTTAACTGTGCGGTTTGTAAAACTAGAGAACCCGGGATATTGCGGTATGTTTTAATTTTCAGTGGCTTTATAGTCTAAGAGTTAACCCTAGAAGTTAGAAGTGTTCAAAATTTGGAGCTTGTAGGACTGCTAGAAGTATTTTAGATATACGATGATCGTAATCAGTGAGTCAGTGATAAAATTAAGGAATTTTGACTTGCAATAGTTCTTAAAGTATATAGTGAAATTCAATGATATTGGGATCTTTCTTGTGTTATGGCCTCTTTGTCACAGAAATTTCAGCCTTCTAGCTTTATCGATAACAGAATTAGAGGGGGGTCGAAAATGGCCTGAATGGCTTCGGAAAAAGGATGGTTCGGCCGTGCCTTTGTTTTGCTCGACTTGGCAGGGGAACTGCCGTGCCCACAGATCTAGTACGCGCGACTTTTTGTCGTCGCCCTCCGCCCCCCGCTAGAGCGATAACCATAGATTTCTTCATAACGGGTGTATCAAGACATATGTGAAACAGCGCATTTGCCAGATGACTTACACTTTTTATTTTACCCAAATTTAAACATAAGTTGTACTTATAAATGACGATTAAATAAGATTTATGTCTGTTGTGTAATTCACCTGTGACAACTGTATTTTTTTCTCTGTGTGTAATATTTAATTATTTCTTTTGTTATAAGTCGAAATACGAGTAGATGTCATATGCTTTAGAAAAAGTGACCAAGTCCTCCGGTATCCGAGGCGAGGCCAGCAGGCAGCATCTTTTTTTTTGGCATCTACCTATGGTTGATATAACTATAAACATTATTAGACATTCAATGACATAACATGCAATAGAATCAACATTATTGTACGCCAAACACTGGCCATTGTCATGTGTTGTTTCGTAGGTATACGGAGAGTACATTGTCCGTAGGACGATTGAAGACTGGGATAATGGGTTCCCTATAGGCGGGAAGAGACTATCAAATCTCAGATACGCGGACGACACAGTACTTCTGGCCACCACCAGCGATGAGATGCAGGAGCTCTTTCAGAGACTCGAGACCGAAAGCAATCGAATGGGTCTCGCAGTAAACAGGAGTAAGACTAAAGTCATGGTGGTGGATCGTGCTAATAAGCTGACAAACTCGGATAGCATTATTCCTGGCGTAGATACGGTGGATCACTACATTTATCTAGGCGCACAAGTGAACAAAGACGGTAGCTGCGCACCAGAGATAAAGAGATGCATTGGAATGACCAGGGACGCTATGACTCGCCTTAACAATGTTTGGAAGAAGAGGGGGTTGTCAATCAACACCAAGATCCGTTTGGTCCGGGCCTTGATATTTCCCATCTTCCTGTATGGTGCTGAGACGTGGACTATCTTGACTCGTGAAAGGCAAAGGATTGACGCTTTGGAGATGTGGTGCTGGAGGCGCATGTTGAGGATACCCTGGACCGCCCGTCGCACCAACAAGTCAATCCTTTCGCAGCTGAAAATCAAAACCCGGCTATCCACGATATGCCAGCAGCGAATTCTGGCCTGTTTCGGCCATATAGTGAGAAAGGGAGATGAGAGCCTGGAAAAACTAATAGTAGTTGGAAACACTGAGGGCAGCCGAAGAGGCAGATCTCCTACTAGATGGACAGACCAAGTCAAGGACTCATCTTCCTCAAAACTTTGCGCAGTTGTACAGAACGCCATGGACAGAAGCCGATGGAGACGGTTCATACACACAAAGTGCAAATCATCCGGTGATGACCACGATCCTCAGTCATGAGGGAACGACCGGAGAGAGTTTCGTAGGTACAATAAATTATTTGTATCTGTATGGATCGAAGCGAATACTTACTCCGGAGACCGGATAACCACTTATCCACATAGTCTCCGCTGGCAATCTACTGGCAGTAGGATGTCGGGTCGCCCCCCCCAAACCCGCAATACAAAGAGGCGATAAGTTGAGACAGATGTAGCCTAAGCCGGTCTCGGCTAGAAGTTGCCGTTTAAGATCGTGGCAAGTGCAAAACTTTTATGCGAGCCCTATGTCCCTAATGAGGGACAACAGGAATAAATTTTCGTCACCACAGTTACATTAGTGACCGATTGAATAAATCTTTTTGTAAAAATCTGTTTCAACTTAAAGAAAATCACAATTACCAAAAATTTACAAAATAGTTTTTTTTGTTCCATATGACTAGACCCCGTTTTCAGTGGTGAAATTTTAATGAAAATGCTAGGGTTGGCATAGCACATTTTAATATTCTTAACATGACGTATATATATTTCGATGTAAGCTATGTACTTATTTTATTTATACAGGATGGAAAGATAAGTCGGGCCCTGGAGGGAAACTACCTTAAAACCTTGAACCTCAATTCGCTCAAAGGAAACATTCTTTTATTTTTCCTAAAAACTAAAACTGCATTCACAGTTTTTTTCATAATTTTCACTTTATTCCATACTAATTGTATGAAAAATATTATTATTATTATTTATGTGTTCTCTTGTGCCCTAACCTTGGTTGCTATTTAGGAGTCTTTATCCTCGTTGGAAACAGGATCGATTGGCATCAATTGTCATAAAAATTATTTATGGCAAAAATTACAAAATAAATACTTTTATTGAAAACTATACTCTTTTCCAAAAAGTTGTATGTGCAGTTATGTCCCTTTAAAGAAAATAAAGAATGTTTCCTTTCAGTGAACTGAGCTATCTCAACGTTTTAAGGTAGTTTTCCTCCAGGGCCCGATTTAACTTTCCACCCTGTATATTAAGGCAAAGGACTTTAACAAGGTTTAATTTGGTATATAAACTCCATAATAGTTACTTAATTGTATTTTTTTCGGCAATTATGCTTGATGTCATATTAATCACTTAATAGTTTATTCAGTAAAAGTATGGATTTCCTGAATAATCTTGCTAAATTTTCTCAGTTTCTCAGTCTCAACGACGCGGAAATGGTTACTAAATTTAGTATAACTGTGCAATAGATACCAATTTTTTCGAATAGGTAAGCCTGGTAAGCGTACCTATTAGATTATAGTTTTCTAATAAATAAATAAATTGGTTTTTTTTTTCAGTAACATGATACAATTGTGCAAATGCATATACATTTTAAAGTAAGATGACTAAGATTCGTGTTAAATCGTATATATATGACGGTTTCTAGGATGAAATGGTCACAGTATTCAAAACAATTATGACAAGTGGAAAAAGATGGCCAAAAAAATGAATAGTATTAGTAGTATAGATTCACCGTTTCTACCACATGGATTTCCCACCACCAAAACAATGGGATTATGGTGGTTTTTCGGGGCTATGAAACCTAAAAAAAAAAAAAAAAGTTTGGTATGTTTTAGTACGTTTAGCCCCCCATTTAGATCGATTGCACGTCTCAACAGTGCCCGGAGCCTCCTTCAGCACTTAGGCACTCCGCTAATTAAACAATACACGCTCTTCGACACCACAATAGAACCCTTGCTCACCTTTTTCTATTGTCTCTATTGTTAGCTCGACTCGGCGACATCGCA
Organism: Pammene aurita; assembly: GCA_947086415.1. Taxonomy (NCBI): domain Eukaryota; kingdom Metazoa; phylum Arthropoda; class Insecta; order Lepidoptera; family Tortricidae; genus Pammene; species Pammene aurita. The sequence continues at coordinate 14,862,585 of OX352295.1, forward strand.
TTGTTACCGAGCTCGGTAGAGGCATACTCCTACGTTGTAGTTTATTCTTTACGTATTTGCAATAGGTTTTATAATTGCTTAATTGGTTACTCCTTATGAAAGACTAGGTATACTACCTAAATTTTCCAAAGTTTAGGTATAGTTTTGGTGGTGGGAAATCAATGGGGTAGAAACGGTCATATAACTTAACGAGATTTTTAATAATCTAACAAGCCCCGCGAACTGACACAATTACATTACCCTTTATTAGTCTGGACTGGAGTAGGTATCAAATTTATACCTAAAGTAATTAATTCACATTTCGCGAATATATATGCAAATTTCAACGTATCTATATGTGTTACAGCACAATATGAAACTTCTGGTATATGCTTCAACCCCATCAATTTTAATTATTTAGTATCTATTCGTTTTCAGTTTTTGCCTAAAATTTATTATTTTATGCAAATCCAATTTTTGAAATATTATTTTATTGATTCTAGATTTGTGTTTATATATTTGTGTTGTCTTAATTTTTTTGGGTAAATTATTTTATGCAAATCCAATTTTTGAAATATTATTTTATTCATTCTAGATTATTTCTAGTCTAGATATTTGTGTTGTCTTATTTTTTTTTTGAACTCGTAAATAACTTTGGTATATGTGACAACCGACTGCTATTTATTGGTGGACAATAAACATGACTGTGTTTTGAACAAGTTTCAACCTGTAAGTATGCTGTACGTTTCCGTAAAGGAAGTTCCCATTATTTATTATAATATATAGATCTTTTGTTAATGTAGGATTCGGTGTGTGATTTATTGCATTCTTGTTTATACCAGTTAGGTGGGGCGGTGCGATGTTTAAAGACTCCTTTGGTGCTCTAATTTAAAGTCGCAATTTCTATTATTAGTTTTTTCTTGATGCTGTCGGCTTGAGAACTTTACCTTTTTTACTAGATGTCCTTTGAAGAAGGTAATAATTTACTTTGTATTCGTTTCTGAGAAATATATAAATCAATCATCGGGTTTGAAGTCACACGCGATTTTAATAGAAAGTAAATGCACAAAAGATCTGTCGTTTAAATTCTTTAGAATTATTTTGATAATTTAATCTTTTGTTAGAAAACATTCCGCTGCAAACAAAAATTTACCTGTCCCCGAAATCCTGTTTAAACTCGTCGCTACCTACCTAGGTGGTCCTCTGTCCCCACCAGCCGTGACCTTTTTTTCAACACAAATTCATATAAAAAGGCTGAGGCTGGGGGCTAAATTTTAGAAACGAAGTGAGCTGCAAATCACGTGTTCAATTACGATTAAGAAAATAAATTTCTTAATTTTAACTAATCAGAGATAGAATTTGAAGGAACACTTTAAATTTCAAAGTATAAAAAACTTATAGTATCTAGTAACTTGTAGTAGTCTTATTTATCTAATTGTAAAATTTGTGCTTGTAACTGTATGAGGTGTGCAATAAAGAGTATTTATTATTATTATTATTATAGTATCCTGATTTTTTATCTATATATATATATAGCATGCAAATTGGAAATGATAATTGTGATGTTGAACTTCTTCAATTATGTGAAGACGCGGAGAAGGAATATTTAGAAGACCAAGAAATATATAATTTGTGTGAATCTCTAAGTCAACAAAAATATGAAATGTAAGTTAATCAATTTGTTTAAATATTTAATTCACTGTACATTTTTTTTCTACCTTGCATCTTGTTGGGGTGGGTGATCTAAGTTAAAACCTGTTGTTACATGTTTCCTTACCTGACTTACGGATACGGAGGGGATAGTGGTATAAAAGTGGGTCCCCAGTTTTAAAATTATCTATAGCAAATTGAAATTTCAGTGTTTTGTACCTGTGGTGTTGTGTGATTCAGTTTTGCAACATGGCATTTTATCTTGAGCCTAAATTAGAACGTAGCGAGATAGCAAGTTTCAGCACAAAGTTAATAATCCAGAAATTTCATAGACACATCCGATTGTGGTTTATTGATGGCTTATTACCTGATTCAATTTTCGAAGATCAAGATATTAAACCATATTATACCCCATGTGAGGGTCATAGGAATCAAACACAGGATATTCATATATCAGCTACTGATGTAGTAGACGGAGTCCTACCAATGCAAGCGTATTGTTTGCATTGTAAAAAATATACAAGTTAGTATTTTGTAGTTATTATTAATCTTTGTTTCTGGTAATCATATTATAAGTAATGATGTAATTATATTATTTGTGATATTTTATTTTATTTCTTTAGATCCCAACAAGTTGGAGGCGGAATAGAAATGGCAACTACGGATCCTGTGTCTAAGGCATCAACAAAGAAGAGTCAACATTCAACTAGCAGTGATTCAGCATCAACTTCTACAACACAAGCTTGCTGTATTGACGTAAGCACAAAAAATAATTACAAAATTGAATGTTCTGTGTGTCATGTGTATGTGGTAAAAAGATATTTAGCAAACCATTTGAAAAGCAATAACCACAAAAACAATGTTCTTAGTTCAGACAGCGAATTAATCAACGTTCAGCTAATTGAAAATGCATTCCGAAACAGGGTTGCTACGTACAGAATATCAAGTAATAAAAATGATTACCAACCCTTTGAAACCCCCGAATCGTTTTTAGAAAAAAATAAAGATACAATTTTCACTTTATTAAATCGATCAGTTGCAGATCATTGTGCTTTAAAAGTTAATTTTATTTTAAATGCAAATTTTTGTCAGGATACCAAACAGCTAAGAAATACATTTGATTTTCAATTAAACAATCAACTTTTTAATGTGAGCAGTGATAAAGATTTATTTTTCATATCTCTCGTAAATGAAATAACAGAGAGATTAACAAACTTTGAAAGAAAAGATAGTGGATGGAGTTTGGTAAACATAAACCACTTAGACGTTAATGTTAATAAATATAAACCATTGCGTGGTTCTTCATATATTGAATTACCACGTGATATAACAAACAAAAGAGCAGTAATAAACATCAAAAACAATGATCATGAATGTTTCCGTTGGGCATTGCTTTCGGGTTTATATCCACCTAAGAAAAACAATCACGCTAATATGGTGAACTGTTATGTCAAATACAAGGAGAAATTGAAGTTTGGTGACATTCCTTTTCCTATCAAGTTTACTGATATTCAGAAATTTGAAAAGTTAAATGATTTAAGTATTAACGTGTTTGGTTTGGAGTATAATTCACAAAATAAAAGTCATGATATTGTTGGTCCTTTACACATTACAAAATGTAAAAAAACAAAACATTTTAATTTGTTATATATGACAAAGGGGAATAGAGGACACTATTGTCTAATCAACAATTTATCTCGATTAGTATCCGCTCAAATAAATAAATCACAACATGCTGTTAATATATGTGATGGTTGTTTGTCAAATTTTTCATCTAATCAGAATTTAGTAGAGCATCAAAAGAACGATTGTTTTCATATATGTACCAATTTACCCTCTGAAGAGGATAAAAGGAAAGATTGGTTTGACAAAATGACTTCTTCAAGTCAACTTAATTTCAATAATTACGAGCGTAAATTACGAGTTCCTTTTGTTGTGTATGCAGATTTTGAGGCATTTTTAAGTCCTATTCAGTCAGAACAATCTAATGAACAAACCACTAAAGATAATAGTCACTCTCCAACACCTGACAGTGATAAAGATTATGGAGATGATGATGATTATGTGGATGATAAAATCAAACGTAAACGCAGACGTATAGACAAGCGTTCCTCAACCATTAACATTCAGAAACATCAAGTTTATAGTTTTGGATACTATATTAAATGTGCATATGATGACAAGTTATCAATTTATAGAACATACAAAGGGGAGAACTGTGGTCAAACGTTTATGAAATGTATTAAACATGATTTGGAGAGTATTTGTAAAAAGAATACATTTTCCAAGCTCCCTTTACCCTTAACAACTTTAAATAAAGAACAAATTGCAAACAGCAAAGTCTGTTTCATTTGTAGTACATGTTTAAACGGGGATTCCTGCGTTTCCTATAACTGGCATACCGGTGTTTACGAAGGCGTTGCACATTCACTTTGCAATGAAAAGTACAGGCCCCAAAACTTTGTACCTGTGTTTTTTCATAACTTAAGCAACTATGACAGTCACTTTATAGTACATGGGCTTAATTTTGAAGATGGTGATATAGAACTAATCCCACAGAACAAAGAAAAATATATTTCCTTTTCCAAAATGTTAAAAGTGAATAACCGTACAGTGAAATTAAGATTCGTTGATTCCCTTAAATTCATGTCTAGTAGTCTTGAAAAATTAGCTAAAAACTTAACAACAAACCAATTCAATGAACTAAAATTAAATTTTCCAAGTGAAGAAGACTATAAGCGCTTGATACGTAAGGGTGTGTACCCATATGAATACATGACATCATTTGATAGTTTAAACCTTACCGCCCTTCCTCGTAAGGATTTATTTTATAGTTCTCTGACTAATAGCCACATTTCAGATGAAGATTATGAACATGCTGTGGGTGTGTGGAATCACTTTAATTGTCAAAATATGGGGGACTATTCAGATTTATATCTGAAAACAGATGTTTTGCTACTAACTGATGTATTTGAAAATTTTAGAAATGTATGTGTTAAGACCTACGGTTTGGATCCAGCTCATTATTACACTGCCCCAGGATTGAGTTGGGATGCTATGTTAAAAGTTACAAAAATAAAACTTGAACTTTTGACGGATATTGATAAAATTGCTTTCATAGCAAAAAATATTCGAGGAGGTATATCCCAATGCAGTCACAGACATGCAAAAGCTAACAATAAATATATGTCAAACTATGAATCAAACCAACCGTCTTCTTTTCTTGTATATTTAGATGCAAATAACTTGTATGGATGGGCTATGTCTCAACCTCTTCCTACAGGTAAATTTGAATGGGTGAATGTAGAGACGAATTTTAGTATTGCAGATGATGCTGATCATGGCTTTATCTTAGAAGTAGACATTGAATACCCTAAAGAATTACATGATTATCATTCGGATCTACCATTCTGTCCCGAAAATGTATGTTTAGGTAATTCTAAAGCAAAAAAATTAATACTAAACAAGAAAACAAACTATGTCATTCATTACAGAAATCTTAAACAAAGTTTACAAAACGGATTAAAATTGCTTAAAATCCATAGAATATTAAAATTTGAGCAATCCCCATGGTTAAAAAGTTACATAGATTTAAATACCTACATGCGATCCCAAGCATCTTCTGAATTCGAAAAAGATTTTTTCAAACTCATGAACAATTCAGTGTTTGGTAAAACTATGGAGAATGTAATGAAACGAGTAAACATCAAATTATTAAATCACTGGGAAAATCGTGGGAAATCTCAAGGAGTTCAATCTTTAATTGCGAAACCTGAATTTCATAGTTTATCTGTTTTTTCACATGATTTAGTAGCTGTTCAATTGAAAAAAACTAAAGTTTTATACAACAAACCAATTTACCTAGGTTTTTGCATTTTAGATCTTTCTAAAACTTTGATGTATCAATTTCATTACGACTATATGAAAACCAAATATCAAAATAATTTGAAATTGCTTTACACAGATACTGATAGTTTACTATATCAAATATTCACAGAGGACTTTTATGATGACATAAAATCAGATCTTAATTTATATTTTGATACTTCTGAATACCCAGAGGACAACGTGTATGGTTTCCCTCTGGTAAATAAAAAGCAACTTGGAGTTTTCAAAGATGAAAACAATGGGGAAATATTTAAGGAATTTATTGGTTTGCGTTCAAAAATGTACGCCATAGATGTACAAAATAAAGAAATTAAAGCTAAAGCTAAAGGTGTCAATAAATGCATAACGGAAACGTATGATCTTGATAGTTTTAAAAAATGTTTATTTAAGAAAAAAATTAAAAATGATACAATGTTACGTTTCAAATCAATAAACCACATTTTATTTACACAGAAAATTACCAAAATAACGCTTTCCCGTAATGACACGAAACGATATTTGTTAGGAAATTCTATTGATACTCTTGCGTGGGGTCATTATAAAATTCCTCATGGTGTACTTTAAAATTTATTTAATTTACACAGAATATTCAATGAAATGTATTTATTTTTTGTGCAATGTGTATAATTTTTGTAAATTGTATGATTTAGTTTAGAAGTTAAAATTATCTTGTGTCAATTTTTTTTTGTTATGTGTTATTTTTAATAAATGTTCTTGATAAAAGGAGAAACTTTAAAAAAAATTGTCATTTGAAATTAATTCCTTTTCATAACAACACACTCCTCACGTTAATTCAAAATGATTCATTAGGGTTCCGTACCTCGAAAGGAAAAAACGGAACCCTTATAGGATCACTTTGTTGTCCGTCTGTCTGTCTGTCTGTCTGTCTGTCTGTCTGTCTGTCTGTCTGTCTGTCTGTCTGTCTGTCAAGACCATTTTTCTCAGGAACGCGTGGAGGTATCAAGCTGAAATTTATATCAAATACTCAGGTCTATTGTCCCTTGGAGCTGTGAAAAAATCAAACTCAAAAGCCAACTCAATCAAAAGATACAGTCGTTTATGCTGCAAATTTTAGAGTTTCGGCACTCGCAAAACCTACGGGGTACTTCCCGTGAACTTAGAAACTTGAAATTTGGCACGAAGCAACGTCATATAGCATAGACAATGGAAAAATTACAAAAAGTAGACATTTTTAGTAAAATCATACAAAAACATATGTTTTTAAATTTTAAACTTACTACCTTTTTCCTCGTAAACGCGTGGAGGTATTAAATTAAAATTCATGTCAAATACTCAGGGCTATAGGACCTTTCAGATGTAGCAAAACCAAACTTTTATGTCAACGCAATCAAAAGAAATAGCAATTTAAGTCGCATATTTTGAAACTGAGTACTCGCAAGAAACTCAAAACCTAAAGGGTACTTCCCGTAAACTTAGAAACTTGAAACTTGGCACGAAGAAACTTCATATAGCACAGACAAAGGAAAAATTACGAAAACTAGACATTTTTAGTAAAATCATACAAAAAATATTTTTTTTTAATTTTAAACTTACTACCTTTTTCCTCGTAAACGCGTAGAGGTATTAAATTGAAATTCATATCAAATACTCAGGTCTATAATACCTTTAAGTTGTAAAGGTTTGTACGGAACCCTCGGTGCGCGAGTCCGACTCGCACTTGGCCGGTTTTTTTTTTACCATCCCTTCACCACTATTGTAGCTGGTCCGAGTGGTTGTGGAAAAACTAAATTTGTTACAAGTTTTCTTGAACATTCGAAAGAATTATGTAATGTTGAGTTTGATGAAGTGATTTGGTGTTATGATGAAATGCAACCCCTATATAATCTAGAAAATGTGATTTATAGTCAAGGAATACCTGATATGTCCATGTTTGATGGACTGAAGCCCAAATTACTTTTAATAGATGATTTAATGCGGGAATCAAATGGGCGACTAGTTGATATTCTTACAAAAGGTAGTCACCACAGAAATTTAAGCCTGTTTTATATTACTCAAAATATATTTCATCAGGGTAAAGGTCAACGTGATATGTCTTTGAATACAAGTTATTTAGTGTTTTTTAAGAATCCTAGAGATAAAACACAAATACGTTATTTGTCTCGTCAAGTATGCCCAGAAAACTCAAAGTTCGTTGACGAAGCTTACAAGGATGCTACTAAAAACGCTCACGGCTATCTTATGATTGATCTAAAACAAAACACAGATGACATGTGTCGTTTTAAAACTAAAATATTTCCATTTGATGGCCATTGCACAGTGTATATCCCAAAGAAAGGATTTAAATATAACAAGGATCATCAAGTTTCAGTCAGTTCTAAATGATGCATTCTCGAGTAAGCACCTATAAACATTTACTGGAAGCCCTGCATTTACTTAAACCAAAATATCGCACTGCTTTGCTTAAATCGTGCGATGAAGATGAGATCAACATCATTTGTGAATGTATCTATAACGTTCTAAAGGGTAAAATTCCTTTAGATAACAAAGAAAAATCTAAATTAAAAAAATATAAGGAAAAATTACGAAAACTAGTTTCAAAAGGCAAAAATAAGCTTAGAAAAACCGTTATTATTCAGAAAGGGGGTGCATTTTTACCAATAATTTTAGGTGCAGTTTTAAGTGCATTGGTAAACTCCTTATCTTAGATACAATGGAGAATACAAAGAAAATGTTGTTAGTAGAACCTGAATTTATTGAAAGACTTAAAAAAAGTGAAAATCAGGTGGAAAATTTATCATCCCGTCTGGATGGAGAAATGCAAACAATTCTTAGAAGAAAAATAAATGATCGTGAAAAGTGGGCATTATATTGTCAAGCACTACAACGATTTCATCGGAGCGAGCTCATCGGAATATTACAATGATAATACAACTGCGCACTTTTTAACAAAATTACCTAAAACCATTAAATTGGAAGGAGAATGGGTCGTGGGTTTAGTAGAATTTCAATACCCATGCTCCATGTACAATGTTCAAGAACATGAAAATACCATTTATATTAAAAAGAAAGTTCGAGGACCTGCAGACAAGACGGATAAAATCGTTGATTCAAAAACTCACCTACCAGCTACTTCGTATGATAGTCTTGATCATTTTCTTGATGCATTAAATGAAAACCCACAGCTAAAAAGCAAAGTTAAGTTTAGATATGATAAAATTACAAAAATGGTGGGGATATCAACAGATAAAGAAATAGTCTCAGTCACAACAACACCCATATTAAGTCTACAATTAGGATTTCGACCAAGATCAAATTTAAAAGAAATGTCAATTGGAAAACATCCTGCAAATTTATACTTAGGTTTACCCTCACAAATATTTGTTTATACTGATATCATTCATCCACAAGTGGTGGGAGATGTAATTACATCATTACTGAGAATAATACCGTTAGACCCAACTAAATTTATCTATGGTGCTTACAAAACACATATTTTCTCACCTGCTCACTATGTACCCGTATTACGAAGAGAATTCGATACTATAGAAATAGATATAAGGACAACTACTGGAGCTAGAATACCATTCCAGTTTGGATCTTCTTGCGTGAAGCTACCTACACTTTCAACGGGTAAAATGAATTATAAAAGATCATCTACGTCTTGCCCATATGAACATTACTATTCACACCAAGCTGGTACGGGTATAGGAATAGTTTATAAAGGGGTACCATATCAACGAGGACATGGGATCGGGAGTTTCTTGGGTGGTCTTTTTAGGTCTGTGCTACCATTATTATCTAGTGGTCTTAAAACAGTGGGAAAAGAAACTTTAGATGCAGGAATCGGTAGGATATGGTAAATTCACGACCAATGGATAGTTCTATTAGATCTCGGTTCAATGAAGCAAGCGCCAACTTAAAAAGAAAAGCAGATGAAAAAATTGATTCTTTGATGTCGGGGTCTGGGTATAAAACGTCCACAAAAAGACGTGGACCATTCATTAACTTAAAAGCATCGCACCGAAGAGGAGGTAAAAAATATAGGAAAAACAATATTGAAGATTTTTTATTCAAGTTGAATACTTTGTTACAATTAATTATAAAACATACTAATAATAAATCTTAAAATTAAATTAACTATAAATAAAACTACTTAAAAATAATAAATTAAAAATTTAACTGTAAATTTGGCCCTCTCGGTAAGGTGCCCATTATGCAGGCGGCATTCCCGCGCTGAATTGCGATAGCAAGTCTTTGCGCAAGAAAGCCGCCTGCACGAGGGTCACCTGTAGCCTCTCTGAGGCGTTTGCTGAGCGCCTTGTGGAGCCCTCGCGCCCCCCTCCCCCACGGACCAAGTGTCTCGACGCCAAATGCTACGAACTCGTAGTTGGCGCCGAGACAGCTATATTTATTATTTTTTACATTTTCTCGGGTGTCAGCCGCCGCCCCGGCACGCCTGCTTGTCGCTGGAAGATAGGACGCCGCTAGCGTGTCGGTACAGGTGGCATCCCACACCAGCGCGCGGCCCATCCTCCAGGGGATTAACGACATCCCGTCGGGGCGCTTGCCATCGTCCCGCACGATCTGGGGTTCCAAAGCGGCGGGGACGTTGGCGCTGACGAGCGCTCTCCTCAGGATGTCGTTTAGTGCCGCATGACGGGACAGGCGGCCGGCTCCCGGAGCACAACTGAGTCCGTGGTGGCCGAGGCCGTCTACGGGGGCCCCACATGAGGCACAGCTGTGGTCCACACATACGTCAGCCCCAACCCGGAGACCAATAGCTATACGGAGGGTTCCTGGGTCAATGTAGGTGCCAGTGTTGGGTGAAGGATACGCGTGGAGCCAGTGTCCAGACTCTGACCTTGAAACTGCCAGAAGCCTTGCGCGGTTTTTTCCTGAAGAAGTGTCTATAAGATATTTTAGAGTGGCAGCAGAAGCTATGGTATCCCAGGCCCTTTGCCTCTCGGGTCTGGATGGGAACTCTAGGCCCAAGGCAGTTAGCCAGGCATTCTTGGCTTCATTCAGGCACGCGATCTCGCAGTTTGTAGCCGATGGGGCTTTAAGGATTTTACCTGCGAGATCTGACGTGCCGTGAATTGAAGACAAAAATGCGGGCAGAGCCACACTTGAGATCTTGCGAGTTCCCAGACCGCCAAATCTTATTGGCAAGGAAGCCTGGGACCATGCTTCCTCATCAAATCGGACATTTAGGATTGTTTGTAATTGTGACTTGATGAGGTTATCTATGGGATGGATTAGATGACTGAATTTCCAGGCGGGGCAACAACGGAGTAAGTAAGTAAATTTGGGAACCAGTAAACAAAATTTTAAAATAAATAGGGCGGAGTGGCTACTAATTTTGATTAGGCGTTCCGAATTGTCACGAAATTTAGAAATCGATTTTGCTAAAACAGAGGGGATGGCCTCATCAAAGATGGGTGAGCCGAGAAGATGCAAATTGTCCTTGGACAATATTTTGATATTTACGGCTAAATTTTTAAAACTTTCTAGTATTTGGGTTGCCAGAGATACTTCTACATTTTCAGTAATATACAATTCGCATTTATCGAAATTAAGTTTCAAGCCGATATCGTTGAAACTTTGAATAATTTTAGATAGATCTGCCAGAACGGTTTGTGAATCTCCACCAAGGGTGCCGTCGTCCAAGTACCACACGTTCAGCTTGGATGTAAGGCTGTGGATGATTGTGTTTATAGCCAGACTAAATAGAGCGGGACCTAGGGGATCGCCTTGCTGGCAACCCATGGCCGAGAGAATTTCGCTATTTTTGTGAATCAATTTGGACGGACTATGGTAACACTGTAAAAGGAAATTATAAATTTCTGGCACATGAATTTTGACTTCGTTAAGTAGGGTGCCTCTGTTAACGGCGTTGAAAGCGTTTTTCACGTCAATCTTTAGTAGTACCTCACATGAATCGGTTTGAATAAAGGTGCGTACGGCATGGACTGCTGCTTCACAGCCTCCGCGGGTGCCAAAACCGACCTGCACGGGCTCAAAGAGTTTTTGTAATTTAGTACGTGTGTGCCGTACGCAGACTTTGGCTGCCAATCGCCGGAATGTGGAACCAACGGCAATAGGCCGCACGCCACCATCCTTCTTAGAGAGAGCTATAAGGTTGGCCCCGTATAGTATAGGCGTAACCTCTTGGCTGACATCTCCAAGGAGCATGAGGTTTATAAGTTTTACAATGCTTACCGTCAATTGCTCGCCAGCTACCCCAGAACCAAAACTCGTCAGGTCGATAAGATGCTGAGCTGAGATGCCATCCAAGCCGGATGCGGACCCTTTTGGAAAAGATGCCAGGGCTGACGATACGTTGTCCTCCGTGGCATGGAGACAAGCTGAAGGATCGGAAGGAGAATCTGCAAAGATAGGTGTGGTAGGTCCTGAGGGGTGCTTATCTTGTAAAGTAGCTATAGTTTCGGGAGTGTCGGGAGCGAGGGTGTCGTTCGAGAAAAGGAGCCGAGCAGCACCTTGGGACCAGTATTTGTGAAGTTTTTTCGTAAAAATATAAAACTGATTCTTTCTTCATTAACAATCGTTATTACTATAATTACTATCATTTCTGTAGCCTTTAAAGATCCACACTTAGCAATTGAAAAAATAAAAGATTTGGATGATTCAGTTACTCGTAAATTATACACATAATTTTATTTATTACCTTGAAAATGTCAAAATCTACATCATCAGGATTATATCTGAAGAATGTACATTGTAGTTTATTTTTTATATATTTTTCACGTTCTGCTTCTTCGTATACATCTCTATTGGCATGTCCAAACTCGTCACATTCTATTGCTAATTTATAGTTTGGTAAATATAAGTCAATACGATACATATCTACAGTATATTGGAATTTGAAATCAACGTGTGCAAATGCTGATGTTATTTGATTTACTGTTGTTTGTTCCTTTGTTTTTATAATTATATTAGTATTAAGATTAAAGTGTCTTATTATTTCTTTATCTTTGGACCCAATCAAGCGTGACTTTTGTAGTAGTATTACCAACGACACTTCATCTATAAATATGCGTTGGAGCTGATTATATGTATATCCATCAGTGTCATCAATTAATTTTTTAAGTGGTATACGGTATTCTTTGGATACGTGTCTACGAATGGCATTTTTTGGGCTTTTATAACCTAAATATAAACATATGTCATTACCACAATAATATGTAGTGTTTCTGACTTTGATATTTTCTATTTCTGATAACAACATACTATGTTAGAAAACTTGATGTTAATCATCATTATATGTATCAACTATATTGAAATCATCCATAGACACATTACTTTGATCCATCCCCAATAGGCTTTCAAATTCTTCTAAGTCTGAAAGTGCAACAATTGGTTCAACAGGTTTAATTCTTGTTAATTCATCTGTGTCAACTGGAATTCTCAATTCGTTTGTGTCCACTGGAATTTTTAATTCATCTATATCCAAACCTTTGTTTTCAGTTAGTGTTATATTAAATAATGCTTGATTTATATTTTTAAATATTGCAATACCTAATGATCGGTTACATTTTTTTTGAGTCAATTGAGTATACAGCATTCTAATTGTTTTGTTTATAGAATCTGGTTTACATCTCAATAGAATAGTGCCATCATATACTTGTGACATTTCATAATACGTTTCTCTTATTTCAATGAAATGGTCTATACATTTTTTTAAATGATCAAATAAGTTTATATTTTTTACAAACTTAAACGTTTTTTTATTATCACTTAGTATGAGCGATGATTCACCAGAAGTCAACTGATTAAGATGTAAAACTTTTATGGAATAAAGATGATCGTATGACTTTGCGTTGGTAGCTGATACTGTTAATAATGCAATCATTGTGTCCAGTATACGTCGACTTGGTATATTGTTTATAGTAATAACTGACAGCTGCTTAATACACCATTGTATTATTAATACTCCTCCTTTGACAATGTCGGGATCAAGATTGCCATATCGGGTTAGCTGTTTTTGACGTAGGTTTAACCCCTTTGGCGTAATATGGACATTTGTGTTTAACTTCTTTATAGTATTTAGTATACTTATTAAATAATTGTCGGTAAGCGTAGGATAGTTGCTTCTTATTTTATTAAAAATTGACTTTATGTTTTTGTCAGAAATCGAGTCTATGTTAATGTTTATATTTCTCAATTTTTTAACATGACTCAACTGTATGGACATTTTCCTAGATTATTATTTTGTAATAACATGATGCTTATATGCATGTTCTATAATTAATGTCAATCAATGATCTGTATATTGTATGTCTTCAGATTGATAAGTTTCATTATTGACGAATCACAATACAGTATTGTAATCAAGACCTAGTCGACCTTAATAGTTTGAACAATGTCTGACTACACTTCATCTACCTTCCCTATTGCTTCGCCTAGACCCTTTAACAAGGAGCTAGTGCATCAGTATGTATATTTCCCATATTCTTCATCTAGGTACATTGTCGAAATCAGTAATAGAAGCATTGTTAATGTGTATGACCATAAGGCCGTTAAGAAGCTAATTAATCGTAAGGTGTTTGACCAGATTTCTTTGGAATGGTTATCAAATTTTACAAATGGAACATTCATTCTAGATATTGTATCATACAATCCCACTAATTTCCTTATAGTTGATGCATTTATGATTGATGGTGAATTGACATCAAAATGGACACTAGATAGTAAGATTGCAAAATTGCAAAAGTTTGCCAATGACGATCAGTCAAATGTTAAAATTATTAACAATACCCCCATGGATATTGATGAAAATAATAAAGAGTCTTTATTAGTCAAAGAATTGTATACTGAGGAATTATATCATATTGAATACAAAATTGAAAAGTCAAGCGAAATGTCAATTTATTACATTATTGGTGAAGCTACTTATAATATACCAAAAATGATAAATATTAAACGGACTGAATATAAGGATAAAGAAGTTATTGCAAATGAAGACGTATTAAAGGACATTCTAATTAATTTGGATCTATACTCTAGTGACAAGACAATGGCCATGAATTTGAATGATAATAAGGATGCATTGTTTGACGCTAGAAAGAACAAAAGTGAAAAGTTTAAATATATTCATAAGGAACCTGTATATTTGATAAGTTGCAAGAAAAAGGTTATATTTGCGTATACAACAATGAATACTCGTGATAAAGTGAAACAAAAAATGCTTTTGCCAAATAAATTTAGTGATCAGTCTAATAGTTTTACATGGATTACAAGTGAGGCCAAGGAAAAATTCGATAATATAAAGTTTTACGACAATTGCTGCATGGCAATGTTTAATAAGGTTGATTATCGACGCAATAATATGCTTATGAAACTGAGCATCCATCGTATTCTTGCTCAGCTACAATGTGATTCGATTTCTAAATTCGTCATTAATGATGTTCCACCACTAAAAATGAAAAATAAACATGCATCAATTGACCGTGCTAGTGTACATGAGCTGATTGAAGCTTTAAAGTCGAAGATTAATAAAACAAATGAAAACTATAATAATTTAATTACTGAATTGACAATTCTTGAACCTAGGATATATGAATCAAAAACAGCAAAACGTAAGCAAGAATCAGATGAAGAATCATATGAATTGATAAAGAGACGTCGCGAGGAAGAAGAAAGCCTAGATTCTGACTCTGATGATGAGTAATACCTATATTTTTTTCATACTCGGCTGAAAAAGATTGTCTAATACGCTTACCGTACCCAGAGCTTGATTATAATAGCGTAATGTGGTGTTTACAGATTTATGCCGATTAAACGCCTGTACTTGTTGTGGTTTCATTTGTTTTAATAATAAACTTGTATTATATGCTCTTATTCCTTGTACTCCAAAAATACCACTTCCACCATATTTCATATATGTTGATCGTAACTTTGAAGTTATAAAACTTTTAGACTTCTTTATAAGTTTACAAGAACATTGTATATTATTATGTTTTTCACAAATAAGTAAATGCTTATATTTTTCCAAGATATTTAATATAGGAACTATAAGAATGCTACAATTTCTGTTTTTTATCTTAATTGTTAGTTTTTGACCAGACATGATTTTTTGAATGTCACTAAATGTCAACTGCAAGAGTTCGCTTATTCTTAAATTTGTAGCCATTGTCATTATTACAACTCTAGACATGTCGATGTTGTCAGTATCATTAATAAACTGTTTAATGGTTGACTTTGTTGCATTTATATCTTCCCGAGTGTTGTAGCGATAAAGTTTGCCAGTGTCTTGACTTATAAATTTTGATAATGTGGATGGTAAATAGCCATACTTTGCCCCATTGTACCTTTTCAATGAATATGCTATTTGCATTTTACTTGATTGTTTCATTGGTAAATTCAGAAAAAATGATATCATATCAGAATTTGGCTCATAGTATTTTTTTAAAGTATTTTTTGCATATAGTATACCCTTGTCATGGTCTAAAGTGTATGGTTCCATACTGAAAAAAATATCTACATATCAATATCTACATTATCCATGACATACACTGATGGACCAGTGGCTGGCTGTGGTTTAAAAGATTCAATTAATTCATATGTTTTATATTCTTCTGACTCTGGCTCAGAACTTTTTCGTTTTACACCACGCCGTTCTTTAGAGAATTGGTCATGGTCATCAATTATTTCATTTGTGGATGAGTATTGGTCATCATTCAAGAATTGGTGTTCTTGATCAATCATTTCACTCATGAATGAGAATTGGTCATTTTGATCTTCATTTGTTATATCATTGTCCTCATTATTTTTTGATTCCGCTTTATCGTCTATTTCATCATCATGTGATTCTGCATCGACATTATTCGTCGTTGCATTACTTATTGATATAGGTAAGCTTATTGTTTCTTCAACATTGAATTCATTGTTCAAATGATTATTAACATATTGTTCTTTAATAGTTTTATTCTCAGTTGCATGCTTTTCAAACATTTCCTTTAATTGATCAAAACTGATATTGAACATTTCGCATAGCATGTTTCTCGCAACTAACATGTATATATTTTGATTAGCATTAGTTGAAGGCATAGACGAGTGTTGATGCATGATTAGCATAATTTCTTCATCTGTAACATTGTCTGATATCTTGGAAGGATCTAAAAACTGTAGAAACGGAATATTTGATTTTTCCAAGTGTTTATGTGCATGAACTAAACCATTTTTTATTATTGATTTACCCACTGATATCATCATAACTTTAGATTTGATCAATCTTGACCCCGTGTACAATCTAGACAATTCCTCGTGAGATGCATCAGGGTTATGATCCAAATACGATGAAATGAATCGATCACCCTTAACAAAAGACCTAAGAGCAGCCTGTTGGTATAACAAATGGTTTTGTAACTTGACCTGATTCATTTCTAATGAAACGGTTGATTATCTATGACGCTTTTTATGATTAAATTGCTTTTTATTACCATAGCATTTGCTGTTTAACAATAATTCAAAAATATAAATCATCTCATTTGCATATTTACACTAACAAATGAACTCAGTAATTTTGTTTCATATTTTTTATGACTGATTGTTACATAGATATTTCTCTTACGAATATTAGTATTCAATATAGCCATTGATATAATGTGATATATTGCCATGTGTATTTTTGAAATATACGCATACAGATTTAGCATATGCAACGGGGTATCGTTAAGTTTATAATCAATTTCTAATGTTGATATTTTTGGTGAATCTGTATACTTGTGAAAATAGTTAATTTTTTTATCAAATACATAATTTGGACACTCTTGTTTTATTTGTTTCATTAATTTACACACCGGTGTGTTTGTCCTATACTCATCCACATTTTTAATATTCATAGTACAAATAACCATACCCTTGTCTTGTTTTATTTTGTCATAAAGATATTTAAATATATCTTCCAACACCAAATCAACATCTTTCATTTCTAAATCAATAGATTTATTTAAATACTTGTCAGTTAAATTATAAATTATATCATTCCATATCTGCGGACCATATTTGTTTATACCCTTAGAAAAGTATGTGTCGTTATATTTAGCTATATATGTTTTTTTAGCTATTACAAACATAAAGTCATAAATTTTTACATTTAATTCTAGCTTACTGTTTATGTTTTTCATTATTGCCGGAACCTGGTTCTTTATTTTATCATATGTATGTATAAACACTGAATCAGTATCAATCAATTGTGTTGTGTATCCATTATCTCTTGCAATTTTGGATGTTTCTATAATATATTTACGACCAATTGACGTAACCGTTGCCGCGACTCTTCTGCTGGGTAATACGCCATAGTCTGAACCTAATAACCCGTAATAACTACTATTAACAATTTTTAAATTCCTGTATAATGAATTTATTCTTGATAATTCGATATTTAATTTAATCTTGTAATCTTCCAATTCTTCGATACTAAGTTTATTAAAACTGGTCAATATTTTAATTTTAGGTTTTATCAAATAATCATCTGAGAAATCTTCATAAATTTCATCTTGCACATCATCAATTTCCATATCGTCAAAATCATATTCATCGTCCATATCTTCATCATCTGCATACTTTTTGGTTTCGATGAGTTCATTTACTGCTTCAATATTGGACTCTATAGATTTTTTTATAGATTTTGCTTCATCTCTTATATTGTTTTGATGTTTAAGAATTGTAGACAATACTCCTGGTTTATTCGTATTTATAATAATTATCTTGGAAAAATCATTAAATTTATTCAAGTGTTCCCAAGAAATTTCTTCTGCATTATCCATAATCCCATCCATGATACAACCGCATTCGATTGCATTCAAATTTTGGTCATTTGATGTTTTATGGTTTGAGAATACAAACATTCTGATATTTGGATAGCCATTGTTAATGTTTTTTAAGACTTGGGCAGTAACAATATTTACCGTTTCTGACGATAAGTTAAAACCCTCAATGAGCTTGGGGTAATATGCTGAATAGTCACACATGTTTACATTGGTTATTACATTTTTTGAATGCCGCATATTGAATCCACCCCCATAACTAGTTTCATTGGTTGATGATGCACCAAGTTTTGTATCATTATAATCTATTATTGCTTTATTGGATGTCTCCACATTTTTACTATGAGCTAATGTGAATATACTATTTGTTAAATGTAAAGCCGAATGAATAGTTTTGTTAGACAAATATTCACTTTCTTTACATTGACCTATTCGGCATAAAGAAATCATATGACTTTTGCACAAGTCCATGATAAATTGATCATATTTCAGTTCTAGCCACAGTTCTAATACTAGTATACTATCAATATCGTTGTAATATGCAATTTTTGATAATGAAGTATTCCAATTAGTGAATTGCCCATCGGGTGGTAAGCCATTCAGATACATTTCATTATAGATAAATCGAATATCTCTAGCATGTACGTCTATTTTACCCTTAGCACGATTAAGACAATGTTTTGCCACTTCATCCAATTTATATGATTTTAACGTATCATCATTCTTATATAACAATTCAATAAGCTTTAACATATCAATATGTATCATGTTGTATCCATACACTATAGTGCCATTGTATATGTAAAAGTTTGAAGACTCAGGCATACCTAGATATACACATCGTTTGAGTAAATATAACATATCGTATCGCTTACTGTTATACCCTAATAAAATATTGACCTGATTCGTGTAAGACATTAAATCCAAAAGTGCAGTTATAAGAGCTATTTCATCCTTGTATATCTTTAATACTCTTTTTAAGTTGTAAGGATACGTTTCCTCTTGTTTGATTAAATGCAATACCTCAGCCTCATTAAATGGTAAATTTATGAGTGTATATTGAACGTTATTCGTTTCCGTATATATGGTAACAGAAGCAGAAGTTATGACATCACTATAGTTGTCACCCAATGGTATTCTATTGCTATCGTGCGATATCGTTTCAATATCAAACGATACAGTCTTAATGTTTGGGTTACTTTTCTTCGTATCCACATTAAGATGTTCGTCTATGTGTACACAATAAACATAACACTTGTTCCAGTTATTAAGTCTGATATATAGCTCAAACATTATAAACAGCTCGATCGACCAAATAGCAGTGACGTGAATATATCTGTTAAATGGTAAGGTATTTAATAATCTGTGTAAGTTTTTAGCATCTTCATATGTATGTGTTGGTATTTTGTACATGACATAATCATCTGAAGATGACAGCTCCGAGTTATGCATCATTTGAGTTAGTAATGTATGTCCTGTTGTTTTAAACATACCAAATTCTTGAATTTCATATTTTAAATCTAAATATTTTAGATTTTTCAACATACGCAAATTATTTGCTTCATTTATAAAAACAAATAATCCAGGATTTGTTTTAATCAAACATTTTCTATATTCCTTGTTACAGTCAACTCCAATTGCATACAAATTATTACCATTTGTAATCCAATCTAAAACATATACTGACTTGGTGTCATTAAGTGATTTAATTTTAGCAATCGCATAGTCTTGTGACAAGGAGTACCATGGATTCATGTTATAGTACTATAATAATAATATTTGCATAGTGACAATACACAATTTATATTATTTAGTTTCGTATACTGTAGAATCATGGGTATTACCAAGTGCAATAAAGTAATTTCAGATTACATTTCCGAGTTTAGATATACAATAAATGAAATAGACAAGACCAAACCATACAATGTGTCATTTGATGGCAACTTAATGTTGTTTAAAGGATGTATAGAGGGTGCAACTAATGAGAAGGTAATTGTCCATAATGCAATTAAGCATATTCAAAATATAGTTTCAAGATTAGTTAACGAAGGTATTCTTATAAATGAAATACTAATATTTATAGATGGAATACCTCCTAAAATTAAATCTAATACAATAAGAAAACGTTTAGCCTGTAGTAAATTTAATAAATATGAAGCACTTTTATTGTTTAACGAACAATTAACAAATTCAGGCCTTAAAGTAAAAAAATTGGATATTGGAGAAGCGGAAAATGAATTTTTCAGGCAAAGAGATAGGCTAATGAACAATATACTTGTTACTGATGACACAGATATTTTTCATTTGGCTTATAAAACTTGCGATAAGGAGGAAAAGGTATACATGCTTAATGGTTCATTTCAGTTCATAGATTTAGCAAACTTAAATATTGAAGATATTCCTAGTAATTTATTAAAATTGATATTATTTATGCTTGGATCAGATTTTACTCAGTCAATGTTATCAGAGAGTATGGCACACGTAATTATCTGTGCTTACTCAGTAAAGGACCATTGCGAATTTATAAATGATCAATTTACTAAAATAGAAAAATGCATTTGTAAGAATGGAATAATCGAAGGTCAAGATATTGACTATTGTATATATAAAATTTTACGTATTTTATGCTTTATTTGTAATAATCTTAAACACGAAATAAGATTTAATTTTACATGGTGTCGAAAAAAGATGATCAGTACGTTTACAGAGTCCGATAACAATGAGTTTAGCAAGGCTCTTGCATGGTGCATCAATTATAGTAATTTAGGTGTTGTGTATGACAAATACTATGAACATTTTGGACCACTTAATGTTGACAAACTTGGTTATTATACATGGGTTATTGGAAAGTTTCGAGCACTGCCAATAATTAAGAGTTTTAAGCAACTTGAAAAGTGCATGTGATTTTTCATATGATTGATTCAATTTTCAATAAATCAGACTTTAGTTTTGTCTCATCCATTTTCATATATATCTCAGTTGTTTTAATATCTTTATGACCTAGAAATAATCTAGCAGCTTCAGGCTCACCCAAATCTCTTAATTTTGTAGCTGCATAATATCTAAACACGTGCATCCCGAAACCTAAGGGCGGTAATGACCCACTAACTAGAGTATATATTTTTTGAATTGTATAATGGATTAAACTGTGAGACATTTCGAACAACCTATAATCTACCCCATTCTCAATATAATTTGCCATTTTATCGGAATAAAAATCATTTAAATAGTGCACAAACTCTACAAAGCTATGGTGATAAAATACAAACCATTCATTGGAAGTCTTTCGCTTTAGTTCAATCACAGGAGTATTTGTAAGTAATTGACTAATATGTTTACATGTTATTCTTGTTATTTCTGATAAACGTAAGCCAGAATAATAACCAAATAAAATTGGATGATTTCGTTTGTCACTTTTATTACTCTCTAAATAGCTAATTAATTTTTCTACATTTCCAAAGTTTGGAGCACGATCCTGAACTCTGGAGTAGGAATCAAAAACACGATAATTTGGAGTTATTTTTGTGTTATTCCAATATTTTATTTTTAATTTATTAAAGTATTTTTTAATAGTTGATCCGCTTATCCTCCGAAGATGCATGTGTCTTAGAAATAGGATTGCTCGAGTATCGTGGTCATCAATATAATTTAGCTGTAATTCGCCAATCAAATTGAAAATATATTGCGGAATTTGCAATTTTGGTTTCTTGCTGCTGGCTAAAACCTTTTTTTTATACAATGAAGGATCTATAATTTTGGTTTTAATCATTCTATTGAATAATGAAATATTACTTTTTGTAATAACTTTGTCTTAAATCAATAGTTTATAGAGTTTATGAATATTCTATTCTCAATAGTTTTACAATTATGAATTACTGTTGTGATTTTCAGTGTTTTAAAGTCAATAGCATGGCTTGCGAAAATTGCAAATCCTATTGTCGCTGTGGATGTGTTAGCTACATGTTGGAACAAAAGGATAAACTGAAACATGATGAATGGGTAAACAAGATTTTAAAAAGTGTAAATGAATTAATTAAAAGAATGATTGTAAATTTTAATAAGAACGGTTTAATGGAAGAGGTTGATTCACTGAAAAAGGTATTGGATGAAATTAAAATTTATTATGAATATACAGATGACAGTTATGAATATGGCGACAGCGACACTAGTAGCGACACTAGTAGTGAAGACAGCGTCATTTTTGTGGACAATAACGATAATCAAACCCATGTGGTTGATAATGATTCAGATTCTATTGATGACGTGGGTTTCTTTGGGGATGAGTATTACTAAATGACGTGATTCTTCTTTATACAATTTCCATACAAACTCTAAAGTCTATACCATTATCTTGTAACGTACGTATGATTTCATCCTTTATCGGTATACTAGTGAAATCTGACAAAATTTCATTATTGGGTCCAATGCTTTGATAATTTGTCCAATATAATAAATTGGACATAATTTTTTCATATATATCGATATTATCATTTGGCATAAACTCTATATGCAAGATTAGCATATCTTGTTCGTCAAGTTTAGAAACTTGATCAGCTTCATTAGTATTTGTTAATACAACATAATATTTGAACCTTGAATCATCTTCCTGTGTAGGTGGTGAGTCGAATAAGAATAGAGACTGAGTAAGTGCAATGGTCATGCGTAGGGCTATTGACTTGGGCATGTATTTATAAAGGCTCTTTATTTGCTTAAATTTATAAACTTGAAAAAAATAATGATGTAATGAAACATAAAAAATAAAACAAGGATATTGGTAAGTTTAATGTTTATGTTTATGAGTATTAACTATATCAATAATTTGATCAATTATGACATTTGGAGGTTCATTGTACAAAATATAGTTATATTTAGCTGTAAACTGTGTAAATTTACACTCCTTCCATTTATTGAGAATGTTGACACCATTTGGTATTAGGTTGATATTCAGTTGAAGGATATTACATTTGTGCCGTGTATTCACTTTTGACTCATTTCGATATTGTGTTCGCACAAAGTAATATTTGTATTTCAATGGAACATGGAAAGTTAAATTTTACCAATTTTTTTCATAAACATAAATGTTTTAAAAAATAAATTGTCTTAGTGATTTTATAAGAAATTATTTACAATCAAGTGTGCTTAAAAAGTTGGATAAGTTAGTCAAATCCACTGAATATATTTCATTATGCCTATGGTGATCCTTGAATTGTCTCTTAAACTCTAATTCAATGTCCTTATACTGCTCACTACTATGTAGAAAATCAATAATCATATAATTTTCTGGCATTCTCCCACAATTATACTGTGCTAAGCGGCTTTTCAAATCTTTCGTACTCCCAATCTTAACCAATCCCTTTGCTCGTAATAAGGGGCAGGAGCAGACGTAAAAGTAGCCTTTGATTACGGGCCTGATGTATTTGTAATTATAATATATGGATTCAAGTAATGTAGCAACTGTATTATCACAAATTTGTGGTATCAATAGTTCATAAATTACTTTTTGCATTTTTTCTGCTCCAGGTAGTTTTGATAGCATACATAGCTTTACAAATCCTCCCAATTTTAAATATACTTTTTTCCCATCATTATAACTAAATTTATGTTGTATATTCGGTATATCACATAGATATGTTCGTAGGTTATATCCTATATTTTTATAAATAGTTTTCATTGCATTTTTATAACCTAAAAACGTAGCCATTTCATTTGCACCAAAGTATATCTCATTTTCTGAGATAATATATTGAATAATAATATTATCAAAAGTTATATGTTTAATAGCAGCCATTCTAATGCGTAGACTAGTTAAATTTAGAACTCATCAATTACTATATACTATAATTACAAATAAGTTATTCAAAAATAAAACTCAACATTACCAATAATCATCTTTTAATTTCATTTCATTCACTTCAACAACCTCACAAACCTAAATATTTCATCCACATCCACCGCATAAACACCACCACAAATCTCCTGGTCCTTGAATCTATCTCTAAACGCCATGTCCAGTTCTCTGTACCTGTCGCTATAGATTGAACATTCAATCGTCATCTGACGCTCTGGTGATTCTCCAAGATTGATTTCAGCCATCAGCTTATCCAAATCGCCAACAATCCCAACATACAAATATCTCATGGATCTGAGCAAGGGACTGGAACACGCGTAAAAGTATCCTTTCATTATTGTTTACTCGTCGGGTTTATTATATGAAATGTAGTTTATCAGATTATGCTTGCTATATATAGCCGCTATAACTTAATCTCAATACACTATACAAACCAACACTATCCTTCTTAGTTAGAATCCGCAATTACAGTTCCATGTCAAATGTACCCTTTTTCGTAATGGGCCACACTGTCATGTAACCTAGTGATGGGGTATTATGAAGGATCATGGCGTTTTGAGTATTCGAAATACAGTGATGCTTGATTCGGTCTCTACGATTCTAATGACTAATACACCTGAAGGACGCTGACGAGGGATTGTGTGAGGTGATGGTGATTCGTGCGAATGGTCGAGATGATTGGTTCATAGTGATTGTCATTTATTCATATGAATGATAATCAATGTGGGGTAATCTGGATGACTCGATATATCATGTGCTCTGCCATGATATTTCCCATTCAAGCTTTTCGCCTATTCAATTTGTCACAGCACAATAATCCCGTATGGCTGATGGCTCCTCGGTCACCGGAGATTAGCTCCAAGATGACTTTAAGTGCCGACATGTGCGACTATCTAGTGCTCTCATCACGGAATTGTGTACGATTGACAAGGTTCAAGGAGTTTGGTCGTACTTTATGGGTATACCTATACCTATGATGTATAGATCAAAGCCATGGTCGGAAGTCTGTAACGTAGCCAGGTCATGCTCATGTCTCATGTCGGTGATCTCTTCGACGAATGATTCGAGCGGAGTTGTATAGCGTTATGATGTTCGCTTGTCGGGGGGATGGGTATACAAGGCCATATGCATGGATCATTATTAGCAGAGATTGGACCAGTGAGATTAGCGTAAGCGTAGTGAATGGGTTGGTTGCGTTACAGGGGATCCGTTGTAATTTTTCTTGGATCTAAAGAAGGGAGGGTAGGTTAAAAATTTACGTAATTTGCATAAAATTAAAAATTAAAGCATCATCAATTAGAAATATAGCAACTACATAAGCCACGCCCCCTTTCCGGATCTGAAAGTCTGGCCGAGCCGGAGGCATGTGTCCGAATCGTTTTGTATGGGTGTTATGCGTGGGCGGTATCTTATATATTATATATAATATAATATATAAAATTAAACTCTCCCCCCTTCAGTACTAACTAAATGACCTTGCTTCTTTTTCTTTATTCTATTCATATTATGTAACCAATGCACAGTCACCAACCTCATAACCTTAACAATTACACTGTGTTATTGGTCTGGTACAGTTTAATGTTTTTGGCGTATGGGTATTATTTATTATTCTGTTGTATAGTGTTCTAGTGTAATCGTGTTCTGATGTGCATGCAACTTAAACCACCGACGCTACTGCATCAATCAAGATTGGCCATAAACAGGGCACTTGGATATGTGTCGGTGGCAAGATCCATTGCAGATCAAATTTTTAGTATAATTTAAAAGGTATATCTCCGCGAAAGTGGTTTATACCAATTAATATTGCGTTCTAAACTTCCTACGGCACTAGCCTTTCAATCGTGGGTATGCGAGGTTGTATTACCTTCGATTCGAAAGTCTGGGCAATATGTTATGACAGATGATGAAAAATTAAAAATTGATGCAAAATTAGAAAAGCTTAGCCCTTTCCAACCGGGCTGATGCGATCGTGAGGGTTAACTGTAATTGAATTTGAACCTTATCATCATTTCATGTATTGTTAATATTAATTAAACGCAATAAAATATATTTTTTTACTAGTCAACTGTCCATTTTTATTACTATAAATAGTTGATCCATTTAGTAGACATGTAAGATGGTTTGTAAATCTTGCGGAAAAGATGATCACCAGCGATCGTCAAGTTCCAAATGTGAGAATAGAAAACGTCGTATTCGAGAGGCTGAAATAAATAACAATGAGGCGGTATCCGTTTATTGCATTAAGAAAGGGTTGACTTCATTTGTTTGTCCATTAAATCCTCAACTTGGCAAACTGTTGGCTACAATCAGGGACGATGTCAAGGTTTTGTCTAGATTGTCTATACAAATGTCCTACTTGATAAATTATTTCTTTATGCATTATTATGAACATGAACAGTTTCATACGTTGTTTCCCAAGTTTGATCCATTACAATTCACGTATGTTTTAAAAGGAAAATGTGATAAATTGATGGATCCATTGATGATCATACAAAAATATCTAACATTGAATAAGTGTATGACATACGAAGCATCTTTAAGGACATTTAATATAATGGCGATAGCGATTCAATACAAAACAATTCTAGAAACAAACATTCAGTTTCATGCTTTTAGTAGAATTAAGCGATACTTAAACTTTAAATATTCGCATTTAACCAGAAAAGAGGTTCATGACTCATGTTTCAACTCATTTTATAAGAAAATTTACAATGATGGTGTGATTAGCCAATGGTTCATTACTAATGATATAAATGAGAAGAATCTGAAAACTAATTATTGGAAATTTGTGCCTTTATTTATTAAGATCCAGCAAGAATTAACAGAGCACAATGTAAAGAGTTTTAATGTGTTTCCGATTTATTCTCATGGTTTGAAATACATTTCATATGATTCTAGATGTCTACATGAATTATTACGTCGCATAGATCCTAAAAATACGCCATCATCATGGACCGAATTCTCTATTGATATCAAGAGATATTGGCACAGATGGTTCAATATACCGAAAAACTTTGGTTATAGTTTTAGTACGGATGGTGTTTGTGTTTCCTTGTCTATGAATCGAATTATAGAAAAGAAGGATAAATTTAAATCGAAAAGAGTGAAAACTGATGAGGTAAAGGTATTGAATAACGAACAACTAAATAGAACATATAAACGGATTATTGCTGTGGATCCGGGTGCGAAAACACCTATAGTTACATGCACTAGAAACGGCAATGATAGTTTTAACTATAAAATACTCAAGAAACAGCGAGTGATGTACGAAACAAAAGAACATAGTAGAGAAAAGAAGCGTTTGAAATATGTAAAGGATATAGATGAGAGAATTAAACATGATCGCGAATTGTTAAACAATAAATTGGGATGTGAAATATCTAGGAAAAATAAACACATTCTTGAATATATGCAATTTCAGTTGAAGTGGTTTGATGAAAAACAAAAACTATACGAGCAGAGGAGAGTGCAGCGGCTCAAGTTTGATAAATATATAAATGATCAAGTCACAAACAACAAGATCGTGGACGAGTACTTTGGAAAAGAGTCGGAAACTTTGATCGTATATGGATCTGGATTCGATTTCATGAACAAGGGCAGTTTTAAAGGCCATAGAAAATTTAGACATAATGATATCATAAAAATAATAAAACAAAGGAAAAACTTGTCACTGTATATTATCAATGAAGCGTTTACAACCAAGAATTGTAGTAAATGTTATGAATCGAAAAAACAAAACATTTTGCAAGTATCAAAATCCCCACACCGTTACGTATATTGTAGTATATGTCGTAAAGGTATACACAGGGATAAGAATGGTGCTAAGAACATTCTATTGAAATACGAATATAAGTTGCCGAGTATTCTTTCGTTTACCGGTACTGATATGGACATTACGTAAGGTCCATTATCGTAGCTCTTTTCATACTCGGCTGGGTTGGAAATGGTTATGCTGATTTAGAAAATGTGAAGCAAAATCATGAGCAACAAATACGACAAAAATTATAACTATGGCGAATGAGCAAATTAAAGTTAAAGACGATCAAATTGACCAACAGCTAGAATGTATAAAAAATAAAGATAACGTCATACAGCAAAAAGACAACATCATACAACAGAACAATAAACATATAGCAGATTTATGCCATTGAATGCGATGAACCATTCAGCATAATCAATAATCATATTATGGGTATACTTCAGGCCAATGGAATTGAACATAAACGGAAACCGCCACATTAGTCATGTTTAGATGCATTTTTATGAGCTATGACATATCTTTTTGAAACGACTTGTATGTATTATAAATAAACGTTTTATGTAAGTATGGGTAAGTATTAACCAAGTTGTAGATTTCATATTCTTGATATAGACGATTATCTTTTGATAAAATTATTAAAATTAATGTTATAAACGTAAGTATTATTATTATGCCTAGCATTGATCTATCAAAAATATTATTTTTTCAAATTATTACGGCGTCCAGATCTGGACCTGGACCTAGACCTAGATCTGGACCTAGATCTAGACCTAGACCTAGATCTAGACCTAGACCTAGATCTTGAACGGGGGGTTCTGCTTTTTCTTGTAGACGGGCTTTTAGATCTGGACCTAGATCTAGATCTTGGTTTGCGAACTTCCTCACATTCATCGATATCTACGGTCATACTACCAACTACTCATAAATTGGTCAATACAAGATGCCGAGGCCTGACGTTTGAATATGTACACATTATACTCTTTTATAAAATAAGGCATATTATAAATAATAAATTTTATTGTTGCCAGTTTCACCAATATGCTATATGCCTTATGACCACACGTCTATAAATAGAATAATGGCTAACTTGGCCGAGCTATTCAAAATTGTAAAAAATGAAAACCCAAGCACAGAGGAATTGGCAATTGCCAGTGGTATGTTATCAATTGATATGGATCATACCAATTATAAACATAAAATTATGTCGGTCATTTATAAATTAGCACCTTCGATGGAACTCCCAAGAACATTTTTAAACAGCTCAAACGTATTTGTTTTTATATCGTCTAGACCAGAATCGGCATTTAGCACTCAGCCCACTACTGTCAAACCATACAATTCGATTAACAGTCTTAAAAAACGATCAAGTGTAATATATAACCAATTGAACACTAGCCAACAATTGGTGTTTGACAAGGTTCATAGTTTAGTATGTGATAGTTTTGATAATATCTGTGATGAAAATGGTATTTATCCAGTTGTGGAACCATTTTTCGCTATTCTAAATGCCAGATCGGGTGCTGGTAAATCGTCAGTAGTTATGGCAATATCTGCAACTATGGCGACTAATGTCATCTTTACGGCATATAAGAATGATTTAACTCGACAAATGGGTGAAATCTATAATATAAATGAATATACGATTTGTAAATTTATTATGACCACAATGGATATGAATTATTTTTCTACTATAAATCTATTCAAAAAAACTAAATCGTTGTGCGAACACGTTACTGAATTGTTTGAACTGACTAATAAATTTAAATGCCCACAAGAATGTGAAATGTTACCATACCTAATAATCGTGGATGAATATACTGTTCTATCTCCATTTTACATTATATTACTATTCTTGATATCGAAACTGAGAAAGTTTAATATCCTTTTAGTTGGCGATCATAATCAGCAAAAATCATTAAATATTACAAAATATCATAAACATAACAATTTTGTTCTTGGTCAAATTGGTGCAGATGACATTATTGGTTTACGTGAGCAAATGAGAATAACTGATGAATGCTACATTTCGCAAATTGCAACTATTGAAAAAATGTTAGACACATATCAAGACAACATGAAAATGACATTTAAACATAAATTATTTTTGTTCAAAATGTTTCCTGAAAATTTTGTGGATTCAGAAAATTATAAATCACTATTTATAAGTCAGTTTCATAGAGTTATAAAAAACAGAATTATGCGTTTTATTGAATACTTGTGTAATAATGACATTGATTTTGATATAATGCCATACACTACGCTTAATGGGTCCACGCATGTTCCAGTATTACTACCAAATGACTTTAAGTTTGCACCAAATTTGGTGATGGTGAAGGGTTATTTGTATATGGACTTGAGAACTAATAAAGTTTTACGATATATTGGCAAATGTGATGAAGCATTAATGTTTAATGATGAAAATGATAAAACTATTGCCATTACTCGTATCAAAATAAGTCCAGAATATTTAATTGAAGACTTATTTAAGTGGCTGTCATCGTTTGGTAAGCTATACCAATACCCTATAAAATATTTGACTTCAACATTTTATAGCGTACAAGGCTTGACGTTTGACAATTGTAACGTAGAACTGGATATTGACGACACAACTGTAAATGCGGTTTACGTGGGGTTGACCAGAATTAGAAAATACAAACAATTAGGAAAAATACATACAATTGATATGTATAATTTAATGTTGACCGATTTACTAGATGATGGTTTTTACTATCGCATTGCGAAGCAGAATAAAAAAATTAAAATTGATATTTTAAATATATTAAAAAACAAAACGGAAACACACAATATAGACAAGAACAATTTCTATACCTGTGCCGCTTCAGAATTTGACAGTTGTAAAAATAATTGTCGGGTGCCAGTTAATGAATATGACAAATTTATTGAATGCGATAAAAGCAATTCCAAGTTAATGGATGTTTTCAATGTTATCCGAACGAGATACGAAGAACTAAAACAATATTCTCAAAGTGATTTTCATAAATTATTTAATTGTGAATGTTCCGAGTTAGATGATAGCCCATGAGGAGTTGATATGTTTTGCATCATATGTATTTTTCGTTAATCTTAAATAATTTGTCATTGCATCTCTGTTTCTCCAATTATTCATGTCTATTCCTAATGCTTGTAATTGGTCATCTTTTTTATATTTATTTATCATAAACATGCATCGTTCGTCTGGGTCAGAATCTGAGTAATCGTGAACATGGTTAAACACTTTAGATATGTATAATTTGCTCACGTAAGAAGTAGACAATGAGTAAAAGTACAACTTCATTAATATGTCTTTAACTTGGTCATTGACTTCATTTTTTTGGAAATAACGCAGTAGTTCAATCTCTGGGAAATTTGTACATGCGGCAATTCTGTTTTGATCAACTGAATCAAAATTAGACATGTCAAGTACGCAGTTTTCAAGATTTTTAATGTTTAAATTCACAGAATGAGGAACAGATTGATAGTCGATAAACAAAGTAAATGGGTCATTTTTATAACTCATATTCTTGTCATTTAATAAATAATCAATCGACTGTTGCTCAGTTTCAGTAAAAGACGAATATGTAATGTAAGAATAAATAGAATTACTAAATATACCAAAATAGAAATGAATTAATTCGCCAATAATAATATTATCTCTAAGACTACTAAAGCTTTCATATATAGACATGAGTTTTTGCAGTTCAAAATCATCAAACTTTGATGATTTAATTATATACTGGAACATTTTATAGTCTCCATTAAATCGTACACATGACTTAAGATGTAAATACTTATCCATTGTTTCTTTGTCCAATGTTATTTCATATTCTATTGGTGTTTTTACAATTTCATTGTCGGTAATAGATATTTGCTCATGGTTATAATATCGAAATGTGCTAATGAATATCTTTAATTCATATATACATGCGTTAAAGTTTCTAAGTTTAGTATTACTTTTATTATGTTTAAGATTATGTAATACTTTAAATACCGTATCAAATGACAAAGATTTGCACATTTTTTTAACTTTATTATTCATGGTATTATCCAAGTATTCTAAAGCTTGAATGTTGGTGGTTTCGATATCCTTTAGTATGGGTATATCTAAATTTATATAACTTAGTATATTAAATCTGTCATCAAAATTGGTTAATAGTCGTGCACACATGTATAAGATGTTGTTAAAATCGATAGTTCCACATCTAGCAGCTTTAATGTGTTCTGGTGCAATTACTATTCCATTATTATAAAATTCGCACCATACGATTGATCTCAAATTTTTAAATTTGCTATCATCTTTTGGGTACCATATGCGATTTAGATTATATCGTTGTTTTATATTCTTTATTGTGCTAGACTGTTCAATAGGTGAAACGTTTAACAAATACGCATTTGATAATGTAAAGTTATCATTTGTATTTATTAACACTGTGCTTGTAGTATCATATCTAGGTTTACATAATAATGGTGGTAATTGTGCATGGGTAAGTTTGATATTTAATAATTCATTAACAATTAGTAAAACTCGATGACTATACATGTGCAATCCATCTGTCAATGATAGACCAGCATATTCTTTTTTAAATATACTAGAAATGGAGGTAAAATCATTTATACTATCTAAAACTGAAAATGTGTAATACACTGATTTTGACATTATTTTTTCATGTAATAAATATTCAATATCTCGGTTATCATATAAAGTCAAGGTAGAGAGAATTCCATATATTAATTCGTCAGATGACGCGGCATATGCTCGTTTTGCTGCTTCTATAAACATTGCCTATTTTTCAGTGTATATTTATATCATATATAGTATATGTAACTTAGTATTATTACTATCTAGTTAGTTGTATCAATAATATAAAACAATGAATAACACAAACGTACTAAACGTAATCAATGATATGCTAATTCGTTTAAACAAAAAATATGAACAAGAAGAATTAGAAATTGAACTGACATATAAAAATAATGACAAAATCATACATAATTTTAGTGGGTATGGTCGTGAAAGAATTATATATAAGTTAAATAATAAAATGGTAGTTGATAATATGATTGGCCACTGGTTTAATATACATACACATAAACTATGTTTTCGTAAATCAGTGTATGCAACTGGTACCATTTATGATGTAAAGCTAATATTTCATAAAGAAGTGCTTGCTCCAAGTGTAACATTAAAAAAATCTGTAGAAGCTAATATCACTGAAAACGAATTTAATTGTATATCAGGTGACTTGAAACAAATCAAGAAAAAAAATTCTGTATTTACTTATAAATTTATAAATAATGCTATATACAGGGAAAGCATGGATATTGTTAACGGTAAACCACAATACGCCATAGAGCGAGAATATGAAAAAGCAACGGATTATGTGTTAAGTGAATTTTTACATGATATCATACATTGATTTTATTTTTTTCAACAGAAACATGGTACTAGGCAATGTGTATTTTCATAGTCCTATGAGTATTAATATAAGATATTGGATTGATCATTTCAAAGAATCACTTTCAAAGTTGGAAAACATTAATAAAAAGTTGCCAGCAATTTTACGATCGAGCATAAACAAATTAATAGACGTAATTAATGTTTCGTGCTACTCATTAAATGACGTTATTCTAATGCAAGATATAAGAAGTTCCATAATAACAGAATATCGTAATTTGTTAAACGAAATAGTTGAAACTAATTTAAAAATTAAAAAATACCGACAATTTATTATAAAGTTTGAATCAAACTACATTACTTATTCAAATGTTACAACTTCTGGCTTATCCAAATTGTACAATACGATTATTTCAATTAATAATTTGCTAAAATCGTATTTAGCCGACATCAGACAAAAGGTTTATGACTTGTATCTATATGTGAAGCTTAATGTTTCCAGTATTTCAGACTTGACAAATCGCAATATTTATGTCGAGAGCATATTTACCAATATATTTGGCAATGACCAGTTGTCTAGCGTATTGAATAAGTTAGAACTTGGCATAAATAATTCAAACGTGTTATTATACGATATAAATAATAAATTTGATAATTTAACAAGCCATCATCGTTTATCAATCAGCGAAATAAATATGATCAAATCAATTATTCAAGAAACATTGAAAGATACTAAATCAGATGGTGATATGATTAGCCAGCTTTCGCTCATAATTGATGAAATTAAAGCTATGCCAACTGAATACTTTAATCAATTTGATATGAAGTTTAAACAATACATTGATAAAATAAATGATTATTACAAAGAGCCAATACTACAAATACAAGAAATTGGAAAATCTTTAGAGTATTTAAAATATGAGTATGTGAAGAAATCCGACATTGATCGTAGATTTAATCAAATGCATGATAGTTTAAAGGCATTAAATGTGATTTTAGAAACTTTGAATGAAATCACAGAAATAGAAAATGTTAACTATAATGAATTAAAACGGAGCATTGACCACTTCCTGAGAGAAACAGAGGTCATGATACAACAACAATCCAGTGATGCTAAAAAGATAATTTTAGAAATATATAACGAGGAACGAGAATATACTGAACAAACTTTAATGAGTTTAGTAAAAGCAACAAATGCAAAAGATAGAGAAATTCTAGTCAACGAATTACATGATAAAATCAATAACCAATTTAATGAAGTATTTGACCGGGTATTGTCTCAAGTAGAAAAAATTGATGCTATAGATTTGAGAATAAAGCGATTATATAATGAAAGCAGAAATGAAAATGCAAATGAAATTACAGCAAAAAGAAGAAAGTTCGAGTGATCACAATAGTTTATTTTCATTGTAAATGGTTGAACTATAGTAGTAAGAAGTGTAGTAGTAAATATGGAAGTCTTAAAACAGTTTATTGAGAAGGATGACTATATTTCAATCGATTTACTTCGTTGTTTATACTATGATAATGTCAAAGATATAAAATATCAAGTTAATAGAAACGTTAAATCGAATATATGTAATGTTCGTGGTTCCATTTTATGGCACTTAGGAATAAAATCAGTCACAAATATACATTGCGTAATAATCACAGAAATCAGTGATACGCTGTATGATTACATATTTGTAAATTTAAAAATGATTAAGGATGAATTGAGTATGACTGCAGACGATTTTGAATATTTTGTATTGGCAAATTGTTTTTTAAGGTATTATTTAATTGGCAACTTGCATAAAATAATATCAAATTTTATGTCATTTAAGTGTACACCGAATTTTTTAGACTGCCTTACGAAACTAATCAAATGTAAATTTGGATTGACTCAGTTGCAATTAATGTTTGAGGTAGAGACTGTCGAAGATGATGAATTCATATATGATGTAATTTCAAAATGTAACGAAACTGATTATGTGTATTTTAATGATTTCAGTTGCATTGTTAATACACTATGTAACATGAATAATAAACTTAAGAAGGAAGATTTGACCATGTTTAGAGACCATATCTTACCGGCAATTAGAGCATTACCAAAGTACGTGGTAAATATTTTATTACTGTTGCTTTTAAAAGTGCTATTTGATAAAAAACATGGGTCACCCAAAAGTATAATTTTCAGTGAATTTGCAAAGTTAATAGATTATGGCAATTAATAATGTCATGATATTAATAGAGATGTACAACTATTGTGATTTGAGGTCTGAAGAATTTACAAAGATTATTGAATCAGGAAATAAGTGCATAGAATTAATCCTAACTAAAACCAATTATATAGCTATTGTGCATGATTATCATGTCATTAATGGAAGACCAGTAATAAATGAGACCAATATATTTAGCAATCACAAAGGTCGGTTTATTGATTTACATAATGTTAAAACCAGATTTAAATATATGAAATATATTACTTTTGTGCGTAGCATGGAGGACAACAATATCATTATTGGCGAGTGGGGGAATGAACTGTTAGATATACATATAAGAGATAGATTTGCGCATTGTGTTTTAATAAATTTTATGAAAAGAAAAATAAAAAATGTATTAGAATTAACCAATCAATCGCCAAGTTATATACTATTTCATGTAGGGGTAGTAGCCTGACCTTTCTGCCACTGGAGAATTAGACATATACGAGTCAAATACAGATTTAGGGATACTATTATTGTCATCGCCACTTGACTCAGTTTCTCGTCGCCTATTGTCTGTTTTATTCTTTTCATCGGTTGAAAGGTCGTCTTCAGAATCTATATATTCCTTTGATATTGGTTGTATATTTTTTATTATTTTTTTAGTTTTTGAACGTTTTTTTCTCAACCTTTTTTCTCGTTCTTGTTGAGGTTTGTTCATCTCTACATCAGGCATAGTTGGTGTTTCATTAGTTGGTGTTTTATCTTCATTGTTTAGGGGCATAGGTATATCATTAGTTACAGCTTCATCGTTTAAGGGTATGGTTGGTTCTTTATTCTTTTGTAATAAATTAGCTTTTGGTAAGTTTTTAAAACTTGCTAATATTTTTTGTCTTTCTTGTTCATCGATTCGTTTATATATGTGTGTGTGGGCATGTGTGTTTAGGGGCATAGGTATATCATTAGTTACAGCTTCATCGTTTAAGGGTATGGTTGGTTCTTTATTCTTTTGTAATAAATTAGCTTTTGGTAAGTTTTTAAAACTTGCTAATATTTTTTGTCTTTCTTGTTCATCGATTCGTTTATATATCTCTGGATCAATAGATTGCTTGTCATCAACAAGCTTAATATTGTTAATATTAACGTCGAGTACTAAATCATTCGATATGAGTATATTCATTGCAATGTTTTTTTCACTTTGAGACGCTATCAATGTTAATGAGTTAAGTTTACTGAATAATTTATTGGCCTTTAATCGACTTCGTTTATAAGCATTAGAATGCTTTATAGCAGAGCTTGTGTTATTTACCGAAAGTTCAGAGTTTAGAATTTCCAATATATTATTTTTATAATTCTCTATATTGATTAATTCTATGGATAAATCGGTTTGAATATTTATCAAATTTAATGTTTCATCATTCAAATCTTGTATAAATAATTCACATTCCTTTATTTTGGCATTGTATCTACGATCTATCATTTTCAGTTTTGAAAAACTGGTCTCACTATTTACTAGACTTTCGAATTTTGATCTCAATTGTTTCATGAAATCAACTAATAGTTGGCGTTTCTTGTCTATAATATGTTGTATATACTCAAAGCTACTCAAATGATCATTGGTTGCTAATCTGTCTATATTGACATACTCAAATACTGGTGCATCAAGAACGTTTTTTGTTTGAGTATAGATACCAGTTATATCCAACGAATCATTGTTAGACATTGCACTGAAAAAGCGTGATTGAATATTTATATGCTGTGTCAACACAATTATAAACTACAGTAAAGTAATATATTAATATGCATAGTAATATTTCTTTTTATGGTTAATATTTACACAATTACTATGGCGTATCTTTTGTCTATATTCCTTACAAGATCTAGAATTAAGTTCATTCGATGGTCAAAATCAAAATATGAAACTAGTGTATTGTTAAGATTAGCAACGTGGATATAAATGTTTTCGTTTGAATCAAAATGTGCATCTAGAATGCAGTTAATTACCATTGGGACATTCATACAATCAATAAACATACAATTTGTATTGTCGTATGCTATTATCCCGATAGAATCATCATTTTTAAATACATTACTGTCATATTCTACTAACGTGTCTAATGATGGAGCATCATTCGTCATTGGCGTACGTAATTGATCATAAAAATATATATGCGGCATATTACCTAAAATTAAAATTATAGTATATTCATTGCAAATTATACAACAATTATTAGCAATAACTATAACATTTTTAAATTAATGTATATAGTGTATATATTGTTTATAGATTATAGAAAAACATTATAAACAGAACATGATTCTTGAAATATGCACTCATAGTCTGAAGGATACTATTGGTATTTTTGATCACTATTTTATGAGGGTTCCAGAACTAGATATTGAAATACATCCAGGTTCGTGGACACTTGGCAAGAAAACGAAAAATTTTAATGTAATTGAAACGATAAACTTGTGTAAACTTTGTATATCTAGGATTATTGATGAATCCAAATTTTTACCTTCAGTGTGGTATTATCCATTAATAAATTGTGAAACGATTACAAATGGTCTATGCCATGGGTTTGCTATAAGTATGCAAATGATTTTATCCGTAAGTATATGTTCTTCCATTATATTATCGGTCGTAAACAGTTATATGTTAATTCTAGTTTTTATTATACTGGGTGCTTATATATATTTCATGATTTTGTCATATAAAAATAGAGATGGTTTTATATGTCAGCATTACGAATGAGATGATAATTGTAATAGTTCAGCTACACCATAATCAGAATTAATTTTATATTTTTTATTAAACTCAATTATATTGTTTTCGTTAAATAATTTTGACATGGGAAATGCAACATAATAAACAATATAGTTGAATAGATATGTTGCCCTGTCTTGCTTATTTACTTTTATTATGTATTGTTTTGGAACGTAATTTGGCATATAATCTAATTGTGCTGTGCCTATATACACACATCCATTTTGTGAATATGCCCAATATCCTGTACTGATTAGCTTCATATTATCATTTGCCAAATTTTTATATTCAATAAATCTTGTGCATTTGTCTATACAATAAGATATGAGGTCATACTCTTGTGTATTTTTCTTAATATTAAAGATTGACGACTCGCTAGAATCTATATGCTCTATTACGGTAGTCTTGCTATTATCAAAACTTTCAGCAAACCCATCAATTTTATAAATTGACACTCTAGTTCCCTTATTATATAAAGTAAATTTTCTAGAATAATCAAAATGTTTCAGAATAATATCATTATACTGTTCAATGAATAGCGGGGAAAACAGCGAATGTACATATGTTTCAGTTTTAATATTGTTTCTAAAATAATGATATTTCCAATATGGCATAAATAAAGAATCATTGCCAAGATCGGTGATTCTGGTTTTTGAAGCAATTGAAAAAATACTCATATAAGCTAAAGGAGAATGGTAAAGATACGATGAATATTATATGCACATTATCATTATGCATGAAAATAAATTGAAAGTAATGAATATGATTATTCAAAAATATTGTGATTATAATTGAATGCTATTCAAAAATTTATAATGGAATAAAGGTCGTATGTAGAGCATGAAATTATACAATATACTAATATTTATAATTAATGTTATCGTTTTAATAGGTATCATATTTGGGTCTATAGTATTATACAAGCCTCAGAGTATTGCCAATTACTATATGTCAAAATATCCACCCAAAATGATAATGTTTGATGAATACGCAGATGATTTGATTGACATTGAAAAAATAAACAATAGTAGATTTATACTGTATACCTTGAATCCGTCAACCACACATGACCCAAAATCTTTAGTATTTTACATATGTGGAGGCTTTTTTGTGAGGTCAATACCTGATTTTATGAAATTAAAATTAATGTCAAAAAATCATAGAATAGTAACTTGCACATACCCAGTTTTATTCGATTATAGTATTAAAGACACACTCGAACATTTTGACATGGTTTTAAATTTATTATCAACTAGATATGGGCACGACGTGCAAATTACAATAATGGCACATTCGGCTGGTGCTTTTTATGCGGTTCATTTGATAAATAGCAATAAATATAAAAATGTAACAAAATTTATAGGAATAAACGGGTACTATGGATATACAACAATTGAAAATTCACTAATTCAGTGTATGGATAAATTATATGTATCTGGTTTAAAAGATGAATATAGTTTAAAAAGATTGGTGATTAATATCCCTAAATTACATGTCATTACAAATGAAAATGACTATTTAAAAGATTCTAGTATAAATTTTGCACAATCCAACTCTACTAAATGTAAAATATTTAAGGGTACACACAATACAATCATGAATACAACATTACCAGAGGCCATGGAAATGATTAATTATATAATTAATTTGTTATGAACTGTATATCTGGGTTATACATATGTGACATTTTTAAAGCATTAATGAAATCATAATTAAAATTTGAACTTACAATTATTTCGCCTTCCATAAACTGTGGCATTATCTTGCTGTATTTGCCGACTACGAATGATGACCAGTCATAGAAATTATTCATGATGCTAGTTATTCCTCTAACATCAAAGTATTCGCTAATAACCATCCTAATTACCGGTTTAAAGTAAGGTGCATTAGTAACGATAAACTTTTGATCATCACCCTCTTTACTGTTTTCTATTAATTCCCCAGTTTTGATATTCAAACTAATATACTCTTGTGAGTCATTGTCTAAGAATAGTTCGCATGGGTAACAATCTATTATTCCATATACATCATATAGTAATTCACCAATGTCTTGTAAATATTCTATACATAAATCAAATTCAAATACTTGAGTATGCGTAAACATGCTATGTCAATAACTATATAATAGACTAACCACTGATTTCTTTAAGAATGTCTGCAAATACCGAAAAAAGGAAATGTATAGAAATTGAAGATATAGACAAGAGCATAGAAGCTGCAAAATGTAACATACAATATTTATATGTCGGTAATATAAAATATAAAATTACCAAATCAACAGAGGCAATAGATAATATAAATGAATATATCCAATATTGCATGGACAGTATATATGGTTACATAACTAACAATAATATAAACATTGCAGACCCATACAATTGGGATAAGATTGTAGCTCATTTATTTGCAACTATATTGCAATATAATCATATAACAATAGGTAATAAAATAATTATTCGTAAAGTCCAAGATTATGTCTCTTTGTCAGAGCCTGGCATATTTAATATTACAGGCAATAATAATGTGGAGCTATATTTGTCTGATAAAATTATAAAAGAATACATTAATGATAATCCATCTATTAATATAGAATTTGATCAATCAATGTCAAAATGTATTTCGCGAATAACTGATGTCCTTAAGAATATTCATGATAGCAAAGAATGTATAGAACATCAGTCTAATGCTAATCAAATGATAGTATACAAACTTTTCTGTGTGGCAGACCATATTGCTACGCACTATTTGGAGCATCAAGATACCGATTGGGTTGATCATGAAGATTTTGGCAATGGTAACATAAACACTATTCATTCGGCATTAAAAGTATATTCGTTAATCACCAAACAGCGTGGTCATGATGAATCATTAAACGATATAAAAGATTTAATATCTACAAACCCTCAATTTAATAACATTAATAATGTATTTGGTCAGTCTATTGGTGTATACGATAATGACTTTGGTATATAATAGAAAGCTTTGTTTGTATTTGTGCATTCATAATCAATACGTTTAAACATAAACATATTATTTTTTAGAAAAATGAGTATTTTGGAACACTTCAAGTCTTACAACTTTGAATCTAGGCCGATAAATACTGGCCTAAAAGACTTTTGTCTTAATTACCCATATAAACAATCTGTCTTTTTTCCGTCTAATAAGTTGGAAGATAAAATTAAGAAAAATTGTACAGACACAGATGTAGAGGATTGTATAATTAAATATGTGAATGGAAAAACATTTAATCTTGAAAATATGCCAATGGTTGTTTCAACTATTTATGAAGACAATATTTCTGATGAAGATGATGACAAAAAAATTAAGATTGAAATGGAGAAAAATATTATGGCCATTCAAGTGTATCATGAAAATAGGCACTTGTCCATTACCGAGGTGCTTGATCATTTAAAAAGGGAGGATATCGAAGAAAAGACTAAGCAAGAGCTTGGATTTTTATATTCTAATCTTAGAGGAAAGTTGGATAACAATGAAATTATTCAGCACGCAAAGGGATATGCTTACGCAGGTGAATTTATCGAAAAGTGCATAAGTTCCGGTAAGAATGTATTGAATGAAATTGAACTGTTTATTGACAAGAACGATGACAAAAAATATACAAAAATGTGCATGGGTTATACTAATAGGAATGTGCCGGTTCGTTGTAATATAACCAAGAGTGGTAGAGTTATGGTTTCGATAATGGGTGATTACTGGGTAGACTTATACAATGTGCCAAAATATGGACAAGACAGAAGGCGACGGCTATATAGATATGCAAAATATATAGACAATGAAGAGGATTTGGAAAATTTTATGACTGATAATTCTTTAAAAACATTGTTCATTAATAATGGATTTAATGAATTTGGTAATAATAAGAGGAAGCATACGGACCAAATAGCTGATTAATTTAGATTTGAAAATAACCTGATGATTTTGTAAATGCAACAGTTAAAATTGTAAATAATATATATGCAAATATGATGTATCTTAGGTTAAGATTAAAACTAAACTGTGTTTTTCCTGTATTAGCTATATCATCATAGTATAAGATGGCGTTTACCGATGGGGGACTAGATATTAATAATCCATCCATGCTCACGATGACTGTTCTATCAAAATCTACATTATTTATAGTGTTAATAATTTTTTGATTCTGAAACTTGGGAACAATTACATTTTTCCACAAGTGTAACCAAAATATATTACAATAAACTTCATTTCTTAAAATGTACACGTATTTGTCATTCACATAATCTTCTTGCCAAGCACTACTAGGTATTGGAACTGATTTTAGAAAATCAGAAGACAGTTTCATTTCTATATAACAGAGATATTAGTAAAACGATTATATTATGCGACTTAATCATATAATTATGTAAGTGTCTGGGCTAGTCTCCTGGGTTAGGTGATGTATTAGTACTAATGACCAAATGCCATAGAGTATGTGTATAAACACAAGGTCACTAATCTAGTATTGAAGGGGGGAGAGTTTAATTTTATATATTATATTATATATAATATATAAGATACCGCCCACGCATAACACCCATACAAAACGATTCGGACACATGCCTCCGGCTCGGCCAGACTTTCAGATCCGGAAAGGGGGCGTGGCTTATGTAGTTGTCATACTTCTAATTGCTGATGATTTAATTTTTAATTTTATGCAAATTACGTAAATTTTTAGCCTACCCTCCCTTCTTTAGATCCAAGAAAAATTACAACGGATCCCCTGTAACGCAACCAACCCATTCACTACGCTTACGCTAATCTCACTGGTCCAATCTCTGCTAATAATGATCCATGCATATGGCCTTGTATACCCATCCCCCCGACAAGCGAACATCATAACGCTATACAACTCCGCTCGAATCATTCGTCGAAGAGATCACCGACATGAGACATGAGCATGACCTGGCTACGTTACAGACTTCCGACCATGGCTTTGGGAACAGACACTACCCAAACTCCTTGAACCTTGTCAATCGTACACAATTCCGTGATGAGAGCACTAGATAGTCGCACATGTCGGCACTTAAAGTCATCTTGGAGCTAATCTCCGGTGACCGAGGAGCCATCAGCCATACGGGATTATTGTGCTGTGATAAATTGAATAGGCGAAAAGCTTGAATGGGAAATATCATGGCAGAAATAATAAGATGCACATGATATATCGAGTCATCCAGATTACCCCACATTGATTATCATTCATATGAATAAATGACAATCACTATGAATCAATCATCTCGACCATTCGCACGAATCACCATCACCTCACACAATCCCTCGTCAGCGTCCTTCAGGTGTATTAATCATTAGAATCGTAGAGACCGAATCAAGCATCACTGTATTTCGAATACTCAAAACGCCATGATCCTTCATAATACCCCATCACTAGGTTACATGACAGTGTGGCCCATTACGAAAAAGGGTACATTTGACATGGAACTGTAATTGCGGATCCTAACTAAGAAGGATGATAGTGTTGGTTTGTATAGAGTATGATAATAGTGTATTTTGTTTGTCATATTATATTTATGTTAATGCCCATGTCCTCATGTGATATTAAGTTTATTTAAATGTCCATATTATAGTTAATATGGTACACACTGAACTTGATATATCAGCACCCGACACTATACATGACAATATATCAGCGATGGCACACACTAAACTTTTTGACACTAATATATCAGCACCTGAAACTGGGTCAGTGTCTTATACTGAGTCAGTACATGACGATCAGTCGACATACCTGTACCTATACAACTGTACAAAAAACATAGTAAATAAACAAAAATTAAACAATGAATGGAGTAATATTATTTTTAATTCATACAACATTGGTGAAAAAACAATGATCAAGTTGTTTAAGCATATAACAGAGACTAAAATCTTAAACATGCAAGATGTTTACAATTTTATAAACTTAAATAATAAAAATAATTATACTAAAATTAATAAACAACACTTTTTAAATTCCTTTAAACGTAATAGCCATTCAAATAGACTTATATTATTAAACGAGTTAATGGCCAATACTTGTGCCATGCAATCCATTGTATTAATTAATGTTCTGATTAAATACTACAAATCTAGAGCTTACAATTGATTCATTTCTTCATTAAACAAATTGTTCAAATAATCTACACTCATCATGTTATAAAAAATGTCATGTGTATACTCATTTTGATCAAATTCTTCTATAAATACTTCATTATTAAAA
This sequence comes from Pammene aurita, assembly GCA_947086415.1. Classification (NCBI taxonomy): domain Eukaryota; kingdom Metazoa; phylum Arthropoda; class Insecta; order Lepidoptera; family Tortricidae; genus Pammene; species Pammene aurita. The sequence continues at coordinate 14,907,033 of OX352295.1, forward strand.
TAAATATTATTTCTGTACAATGTAACACAAGACAAATTACAAAGTAACGAAAATTGGTTTTGGCCCTCTTTCTGTAATCTGTTTATAGATGTAATTTTATGATCAAATGCTGAAATTAAATCAGTATTATACGTTTTCATATCTTTTGTATGGTACAAGTTATGCAAATAAGTTTCAATATGCTTGTCTTGTCCCTTTGACTTGGATTTCACAACATCAGTTAATGAACCCTCGCCAGTCACTAGTTCATGTCCTGTCAACATCTGCGGAGTTAGTTTAGAGTATAATTGTATAATCATATTTATAAAATCATCAACCTCGTCATGTAAAAAACTACATCCCAGATTCATGATAATTTTAATTTTTTTAGCTGGATCACCCTTGATTGATGCCCATAGTGGTGAAACCTCGTTCAGAAATTCATTATACTGATACAAAAATAATGTGTAATGTTGACCAATAGAAAATTTTGGATTATACAAAAAATCATGTCTAGACCCATACTCCCACGATAAGTTTTGAAGCTCTGTTATCGCATTTCTCATATCAAACGTTGGTGTGGTATCTTGAATTTTCAAAACAAATACATTAAGCTCATCGCCATCTTGATCAGCATGCAACCCGTCCAATATAAATGGATTTACGTGTATTGTTGTATCATTGATGCATTCATACACTTTTAACTCGCAGCAATAAATGCAATTTGTACTAATGCTTGGATCACGGTTGAGTATTACATAATTTGTAGCAAGATTCAGCTCATCGTATATGGACTTTGGTATAGCAACATAATTTGGTGACAGGTTACAATCTACGGTTAATGTAAATCGAAGTCCATTTAAACGTGTTCCAAGTAAATAGTTCCTCATAAAAGATCGTTTGCCAGATTTCAACTGATTTAATAATCCAAGCTTAAAGTCTTGTTTGTTCATAAAATTTTCATAATATTTATGCTCAATGGCTTTTTCATTTTCGCATATCATCGCTTTGTTATAATGCAAATTCGTAGTCTTTATGAATGATTCAAAATAGCTCAAATTTTTTTTATTGAACATAGACGGCATTATAAAATTCCATTCATCATATTTAGTTTGGAGTGCAAACGAATAATTAAACTTTATAAACGGTGAACAACTTTCGCAAAATGCTTCTTGATTTATTCTATGAGTTAGGCACATAAACAAATTAACTAGTGGTATTTGTTGACAACATTTTTCTGGTTCATGTGCCAATACAAATGAATCACGCCCAAACGATTGTACATGTTGCCTATATTTTTTTGCTATGCCATGTTTTTTACATGTATACATTATAAACTCACGAGAATCCAAAAGCAGGGTATCCTTGTTTGTTGACTTTTTCAAGGTATATGTATAACCCATGAATAATGGACAATCATCGTTTAACGGTGACAAATCTAGTTTTACACGTTTTGGCTTACTCGACATGTTGATTAATAATGAGCAAGATTAACCAATTTGTCTCTATATATATCGTGCTGTTTGTAATTGACGTATAGTATTACTCATAATCTGGCTGGTATACCAAGCTCTTCTTGCCTTTTCAAAGCCATTCTTTTCTCATGCTCTCTTATTAATTTAGTCAGCCTTATAGTTTGCTCTCTGGTAAGATTATTACAACCAGGGAAGCCTGTTTTTTCCGTTGTCAAAATCTGAGCAGTGCTTGTGAGCACTGGGCATGTCTCGCGTTTTTTCCTAGACTTTGTAGGTAAATTTATAGTTTGATTATCTGTAGGTAAATTTATAATATTTTTATCATCTGCTTGATTATCATTGTCTGGTTTAAAAGTGATATATTTCTTGAATAGAAAATTAAGACAATCAATGATAGTGAACTTTTTAGGATTACTTTGTAGTTCATTAATGTCATATTGTATAGTGTATTTTTTACTATTCTTTTTATAGCTATCAATAAGCGTAGTTGGTAATACATCGAGGCATACATTGTTAAATGTGTTAATGTCGTTTGTTATTTTGATGGCGTTTGTCATTCCATTTGGGCAATCGTATGTAGATTCATTTACTATGTATACATTATTACTGCGACATAATATTATCCATTCAAATGGGTATACAATAAAAAGTCTGTTACATTCATCGGTAGTTGAACGATCATACACTTCAAAATATGTAGGCTCAAATCCTGTGTTTTTTGAAGATTTTTTAATGTTATTGTTTATTATTTGTAGTCTATTTGTTGCGATTACATAAACGGTATATATTATTATAAGAACCGATATAATAGTTACATAGATATCAGAAGTAGACATGAAACGACTATTAGGTCAAACAATTGCAAATACTAAAAGAAATAAAAGTAATGACATTAACATGGATGCTTATGCATTAGAACAACGATTATTAAAATATAATCATATTCAAGAAGACATACATACTGCAGCTTATGAATTTAAGAAATGTGTCAATATGTCAGAAAAAATGAATATTATAGAATTTGATGAAACTCAAACATTTTATTTGACTAATGACATAATAAATATTTCCAAACCAGTGGACCCAACAAGTGGACAATTCACTATATCTAGCTTTAGAGAAAAGTTTGAAAGTTGCGGCCACGCATTTTCAATCAACATGAACAAGAACTATAGTGTTCCATTTTTCATAGACATGGATTGTAAAGAATGCAAATTGCAAAAATGTAAATCAAAAAGTGCATCTACTGGTCAGTGTACTATCATTATGCAAGAAATTAATAATTGTCTTTTTAGATATACACATATAAGGGAGTTTGGTGATGCCGAATGGTTAAAATATAATTGTATAACTTTTGCTAGAAATGACAATTGTGGTTTTCATATATATTATAATTTGTCAGTTTCTATTATTTTGTATAATTATTTACTAGATGTATTAACTTTATGTGTTGATTCATTAATAATTTCAACATATATATTTGATAAGGTTTCACAGATGCCGCTCCCATATTCAGCCAAAGCTGATTATGCCAACTATAAACCTATATATAATATTGATGTAGATTTTAACCTCCTTAATAGAAGAGAATTTTATGATATTCAAAATTATACATGTGATAAACTAATTAATTTCGATACACATAAAGTAATACTTGATTTTAATATAACAAACATAAATATTGATGATGAAGATAATATTCCAAATGTCTGTAGTAGAATTTTATCAATTCCACTAAACCCTACCATTTGTCGTGTGTATGCCATTCCCGAATTAATATTATCAGTTTGCAATAGGTGTGTCACTGTCAATGAGCCAATTATGTACAAACAGTTTGCAAATTTTGCACTCGAATCAAAAGAAAAAATAATATTAGAAACTTTAGATGTAAATATAGATGATCCACATTTAGAATCTTGCCTAAGATTTATATCCACGGTTATTGCAACAAAAGCATACCAAACACATGGCGATAACTATAATTTCATTTTGAAATTTCTAAGTGAATTTAATTATAACCATTCATTTTATATAATAAGTGCAATATTGGTATACACGATAGAAAGATCAAAAGTTCAGTCCGACGAAAAAGACAAATATGCAAATAAAATTATTGATACTTTGATATTACTCTTTAATCAGAAATCGAATATCGTACTCCAGTCAATATTTGATAAAATGAAAAGAGTTAAATGCTATAATGAAATTAAAAATTCATTTAAGCACCCTATCAAGTTACTGAATTATTTTACAACACTAGTTGCTATAGATTGTGATGGATCAGAGCCATTTCATATTTTAATAGAAAAAACAATAAATTATATTAAACTAATGGATAATGTTGAAGACTCGTTAACAAAGTGTATAATCTTGTTCAAATCACTATTACATTTTATAAAAATGGCAATCACAACAGACACTTACAATATATATATTCATAAAAGTGGAATTTATAAAGATCTTAAAATTGCAAATTTGACTTCGTATTTAAACATAAAAATGGTCCTAGACAGATGTCAATGCTATATTGGAAATGATTCTTAAATATTGGTTTATTCTGCATTTAATCAATTCTTATCTACAGTAGACCATGACGATATCATATTTGGGAATTATACATATTTCATAATGACTGAAATTGGTGTTTTTAATACAATTACTGGCACTTATATGATGGCATGCCCGTATTTACGTTTCAAAAAGTATAAACCCTATTGTACTGTCGCAACTGAGATAATGCCAATGCATTTAATGAACGAAGATGTGATTGAGGAATATAAAGTATTAGAATCGAATATTCCAAAGTTTATTAGTCTACAAAGTGCCTTATTTCATGTCACAATTATGGTTCCTGGTTTATTGTCTTTATCTGATGCTTGTTACTCCCCCGTAGATTTAAATTGTATATGGGGTGTAATTGTAGATAGAATTTATAATGATAATATACAAAATGTGAACAATTTATTTTATTTATATCCAATTTTAATAAAACACAAGTATGACACAAAACAACTTAGTGCAATTGGGCAGATCATTATTAATTTGTTTGAAGCGGGTGAATTGTCATTAAATCTAATAAAATCGCAATATCAAAATAATGAAACTGAATACCAGATGTCTACAAATGTCAAAGTTAATGTTTTGGCATATTTGGCATTATATCTTTTGTCGTTTGATGGATTAGAAATAGCTGAATGTGAAGACCAGCCATTGTTGCAGTATAATCATAAGATTTATGAGTTTAACATTGATAATGTTTCCATATACAATAATTTACAAATATGGCAAAAGGCACTAGACTTATTCGATTTAAATATACCGAAACGTTATGTTGAAGTTTTATTTGTGTTATCTGGGTCGTTTAAGTACGACACTGAACTTGTAAACGACTATTTAAAGTTTACTTCTGTGCTATATCAACCAGGTAAGGTTAGAAAACACATGAATATATACCATGGTCCACCAAAAGGTGGAAAAAGTACGCTTGTTAAAATAATTCAAAAGATGACCGGGTATCATTCATCGTACATGACCAATGAATATTGTCGTGACAAAACAAACGGCCCCTCACCAGAATCATTACAAATGAAATCTTCTTATTTATTTACCATTAATGAACTGAAGGGTATAGATGAAGGATTGATTAAATCTTTAACTGGTGATGATGTTATGTCTGACGCCCGTAATTTGTTTTGTAGTGATTTACCAGTTATGGAGTCTATTACTTATATAATTGGCTGCTGTAATCGATTACCTTCGATGAATAACCCTGACGAAGCAATCAGAGAAAGACTAATGATATTTGATATAAACTTAAAAATAAAAAACCAAATATTTGAAGAAAATGTGCTGATTTGTTATTCAAGAAACATTGTTCGTGAGAGGAAATTAGATTTAGACGAATTAGCAAAATATATGTCGACAGTGTTGTATGCATATCATTCACTTTATAAGAATGAAGACGGATTAATAAAACCGTATCCAGTAAATAAAACGTCATTAAAATACATTAATAAATTTATGTGTAAAAATAATTATGTATACATGGTGATGAAAAAATCAAACATTGTTATAAATTCAAGTTTATCAATAACGACAGACCAATTGCTTGATTTAGCATCTATGCATATTGGAAAATATAATAAAACAACAGAACAGTTTTTAATGGATTTTAATGTGCTTTTCAAAGTGCATAAAACAATGTTTGGAGACTATAGCGGAATAGGTGTACAAACGGAAGTTAAAGATATTGACTCATTTATTGAAAAATTGGACATTATACCAAAGCAAGGGTCAATCATTAATATTAGAGATATGAAAATGCGTATTAACAATATGCAAGTAGATGAATCAATGGCATTTAGTATATTGGTTAAGCTTAAAACATTGTATAAATTTAATGTTAATACATTTATGGATGTATCATTTGAGGAACAATAATCTACATATATTTATTTTTTAAAATTATTTAACATTTGCCTGGAAAAAAATGGTAAATATATAGTTCCATGTCCAGATTATTTCAATTTCTTATTGTCGCTGGTCTATTTAGTATTGCATTAGTATCGCTAGTAATATTTAATCATGCTAAAGGAACACAGCACATTGTAATCAGTATTGACCATAATGAAACAGAATCACGTCACATCGCTAATGAAACAAAATCACAACACATCACAGAACCACAATCTACAACAGAACCAGTGCTAGTGGTAAAGCCAGTAGAACCAGTGCTAATGGTACAGACTGAACCTACAGTTATGAAATGTAATAATATTACTATATCGCAATTTCATACAAATCATAAATACACTACACACTTCAAATTTTATGTCAATTGCACTAGATTGCCATCAAAGTTACTAGTGAACAATGAGTTTATTTATTCTAAATCAGAAATTTGTAAATATACAATACAAGCGGTAAATGATTCTATAAAGTTTTGGATGGATAACATGAACAAGTATATTGAAATTGAAATCACTAGTCACTACACGAAAGATGCAACCGTGACGGTACATTATGAAAGTTCGGCAGATCATATGCTAGGTGATGCACTAGCCCATGCCACATATCCATTTGTCCATTTGAATATAGATTACAATTATTCTTACAACTCTAACATTACCAATATGGATGACACATTAGACATAATGGAGATATTGATACATGAACTAGGTCACACATTTGGACTATCGCATAGTAACGATAAATTAAACGTTATGTATCCTACATATAACGTAAGAAATAGTTATAACGATGAATGTATGTTTGCAATGCTTAGATTGATCATAGGTATGCCATATTGTGATGATTTGGTATATGTTATTAATAATAGATTTAAATCTAATACAGTCAACAGTATATGCAATGGCAGTAGAGGTAAAGACATTAAATTAAATTTGTATAGATTAATTAAAAGAACAATATGTTTAAAACATGGATATTGTTAAGGTAAATATAAAATACTGGTATCTAATATTATGCTTTATTAATTAGCGATGTCTTTTCTATTTTTATTACTATTAAGTGTACCGCTGTCTTCTGCTTTTGATTTCAAGATAAATGTTGACGAATGTGAAACTTGTAATAATATTATTGATGCATCATTATCTAATTATACATATTCGCAAATCATACACTGGATAAGCAATTCAGTTTATATAGAAATAAGAATGAACAGTGACAAAATTAATCCAATGGACAACATCACCCAATTATTCGTTAAATTTAAACCAATGGGCAATAAAGTATATAGAGTATTCGAACGTGATACTGTTTATTTAAACTCTAATAAGAAATGGTATCTTGGTTTTAGAAAATCTAAAATTCATAGATCATTATTTGCAGAGCTACTCTATTGCGTTCTCACAATGTTGGGTCTACCGCCAAGCAATGATAAAATCAGCGTTATGTTTCAATACAATGTGTTTGAATATACAAGATTAAGTCTACTAGATGCAAAAAATTTAAAACAAATTATTGTTAATAAGGAAACAATACGACCAACACGTGTAGCTTATAATAAACCAAGTAGTAATAACATACATGAACTGCAGGTGATTGAAAATGAATTGGACAAATTCGTTCCAAACCTAATGAAAATGCTGTGCAAACAATTCAATTTATGCTAACAGAGTCACGACCAATACTATATAGATACTATTACTCTCTCTCTTACATAGAACCAAATCATGAAGCCTATACAGAAAACCGAAAACCTTACCAAATTCATGTCGAATGCTACTGGCATTTACAAAGATTTAAATGAATTATTATTAAATAAAGCTCCTATAATAAATATAGAGTATATACAAGAAAAAATTGAAAATGTGTCTTTCGATGGAAAAACATTAACCATTAATCTTGAAAATGTATCTGACTTATATTGTATCATTGATACTGGTATTCAATTTAGTGTTCCACCAAGTTTAGTTGCAATTTTCTGTTCTGAAAATCCACACATAAACCCGATATGTATTGATGGCGATGACAATGCCAATATACATGTAGTCGTATTGAGAGAATCACTCGACATTAACATTGTACAATTGGATTTGTTTGTTGTGTTGGTCAATCGGAATGACCAAACTCATATAGTTAATGATAAGCCTATCAAATGTTCAAAAAAAGACCAATGCAACAAGTTGAGAAATCTGTGGAAGTTGACAGATATTAATGCTACACTACCTGTCGGGGCTATAGTTATTCCACGAAAACGAGCCATTTTCTTGGACAGTTTCGTGATTAACAATCCAAGAGAAGTAATTAAAAACGAGAATGTGTTATGCAAGGATATAGCATGTTACATGGTGCCAAAATGTAAGCTGAATTTTACTGTAAAAAAAGTAGATACATTTAAACGTAGGCCAATTAAGCGTCTTAATGGTAATTATTTCTACTTGGAGAATTATTCTGAATATGTTGAAAACCAAAGGAAACTACATAAGAAACAAACCAAATTGAATCTTGTTATGAGCAAATTAAATAAGATTATTAAACCAGATGATAATCGTGATCATTTTGAGTTATTTATTGAAACAATCGGTAGACTTGAGAATGAGGATGTTGAATTCATACGTAATACTACAGACATTACAATAGATACAATTAAACAGTATTGTAAGAAGCAAGATTCATCATTGAGTATAACTGATCAGATAAAACAATTGGAAGAAAAAATTAAAGAGTTTGAGGAAATTAATAATACAAAGAAACAAAAAACTGAATAATGTGTGTTATACTGAATATGTTTTATTTTTTTAACCTTTCGGAGCGATATGTGCGGGTAATATACATACATAGGGATAAGAATGGTGCAAAAAATATACTCATATGTGTAGTATGTAATATATATTATCGTAGAAGGAATAATGTTATTCGACTGGAACACAACAAGTAGCATAAATAAAAATGTTTCCCAATACATAGATCAAAAATTTAGAAACTTTCCAATAAATAATAGTATGCAAAATGCCTGTAAATATATCGCAATTTTGGACTTAGAAACTACTGGAATATTAAAATATGCCATGTGTGATAACGTTTACTATGAATCGATACCAAACATAACTGAATTTGCATGCATAGTGGTTGATAATGATACATGGGAAATTGTACATCAATGTATGTCAAAGAAATTATCTGAGATATTACCTTTATTTGACGAAATACAAAAGCAATATGACCCAATATTTGTAGCACACAATGGTTTTCTATTTGATTTTAAAATTTTGCTAGCTAATTTACTATGTCTTAAGTATGATATTACAAAATACAAATTTAACGATAGTTTATCAATGGTGAAGGAACTCAAGCTTGGGTTGCGTTCCTATAAAAATTCACATATATTTACAGCTTTTAATCGGAGAATAGAAGATTATAAATTGTTAGCAGACTTGCATACAGCTGCAGCTGATTGCAACATAACAATGATTTGGATGTCAGATCTTAAAAATAAATTAAGTTTATTTAAATATTACACGTCAGAAGAGCTAATTGAAATATACAAACAACATGTACCCAAACCACAAAGAATAATCAATTTGTCATTATCGAGCATAGTGAAGTTGAAAAAAACAAAATCAAACTACACAGTAGATTCGCCTAACTCAGTTAAATAAATTTTTTTTTGGACCTCATTTCAATTATATTGACAAGTGTGAAAAGTTCTTGTTTTTGTTCATTTGTAAATTTGCTATCATTTATTTTGCTAATTATATTATTTAAATCGATTGTTGTAAGTACACAGTTTAATTTATCTATAGTTTTGACATAGTCTCTAAACGAGATATATTCCTGTTCAATGTGTGGATCAATTAGTTCATTTTTTAAACTTTCACACATATCAATATTACTATTTTCTACAGATTCGTCTTTCATTTCATAGTCTTGTAATGTATTTGCAAAAGGCGTATTCTTTTTTGTATACATTGATTTTATTTCAAGCTTGTGAAATCTATCCTTTGTTATTAAATTTCTTACATTAATAAAATCATTCTTAAAATTAATATTATTTTTGTCCAAGTTTTCTTCGTTGTATGTGACAATATTGTCCTGTATTTTCGTCAAATCTAGACCTCGATACTTGTACACTAACCCGCTCATTACTATTTCAATTTTTAACGAAATGAAAAAAATAAAATAAAGTATTATTTTATTTATTTGAATAAACAACGACAGTGGTTACATACATATAATAATATTAACATATTATTTGTATAGCTATATGATGGAAGATCTAATACTATTCAATATTGCTTTAAAATATTCCACTTCATTTTTATATTCTTCATACTCTTGACACGTGCTTGGGTATTCACGGTCTTTACGTTTTCTAATAATTTTAAACGTATCATTTTTTGCTGCTTTGACTTCATATATGCCATCTTCTATAACAGTGCTGCATTGATATATGGAACCACCATCACGTAAATAAAAATTTGATCCTTTGCAGCAAACATCAATTGTTGGCGGCTTAAACTTGTATAATCTATTGTTAGATATCAAAATATAACCATCCAATGGTAAATATTCATGCTTATTTTTAATTTCTGTGCTTGTGATTCCATTATAAAATTTTATAGTCATCGGGCCAAGAAATCCACACATTAACATTTTTCCATTAAAAGGGAATGTACTCATAAAATTCATAACGTCAATGGGCTCAGGCATAAACCATTTACCATGTATACGCATGCCGACAATATCAGTTATGACCAATTCTGGATGAAATTCATTATCCTTAGGTCTCATGTTTTCCAATTGCACTGCCACACCAGCCATAGTGTTCAGAATCTTGGAATCAAAACGTAATAATACCTGCTGGTCATCATAGTACAAAATTTGATTCTGTCTATTGCAAATAATCCTAGCTTTAAATCCATCAAACTTGTAGCATATAGCTGAATAATTATTATTTCTTGAAAAAGTTTTTTCATGGAATTTCGAAAACACCTTGCTTGGTACTCCCATTATTTGATCTACATCTATATCGTCAGAAACAATACAATAGTCAATTTGATTGATGTATTGCTCAGTGAGCACCATGACTCTATCAATTAATCTATTTTCTATATCCTTTAGTAGAACAAAATTATTAGCAATCTCTTCATTATATTCAACTTCTGCACATAGATAATATGATCCACCGTTATCGCTTGCTCTTTCTTCAAGGCATATTCTATAATCTGAACTTTTGTCAATTATATGTCTTACTATTGCGGTCGAAATTTGTTGAAAGTCGTATTCTTCGTCTGCATCTTGCTCGATCGCTCTGTGTCTTGTTAGTGGTATTAGGATAGGTTTCAACCAAGTACCACGCAATATTAATATTCTTTTTATTTGTTGTATAACTTTTTTTTGAAAGTTGTCGTTAGATATGCGTGTCCCGCTATTGAAATATACTACATGCTCTTCTTTTAATATATTATTACGTTTTAATAACGCTAGAAAAATATGATGATCAAGTTTTATTGATATAGAACTCTCTATCTCAACAATTGCTTCCATTTTTAATAATACGATCGATGTCTATACGACAGTCTATAAGAATATGACTTGATGTCTATACGACAGTCTAAGATAGAATGAGACAAACGATATGGGTAATATAGTTATAAAGGTCAATAAAGGTTATCAGAGATAAGAAGTGTATATAATTATGCATTAGCAAGAAGATTTGTCATAATTACCTTATTCTTAATACAATACACAAATAAATTAATGCAATTATACTAATTAAAATATATTTGCATTTGTAGTAATGAATGTGTTCACTTCTTATTTTGTTGTACCGTCATATATTTTAATATGTAAACAAGGGCTTATTTTAACACTAATTAAATTACATATTCATAAATTATATAAGTATATGACAGTATATGATATAAAGTTTGATGTACGAGTAACTAAACTAATCACTGTACATTATTCATTTTCTATTGATCCCAGTAGTGGAAATCCAGTGTGTATACCACAATATAAATCAACTGGGAAAATAATAATACCAAGACAACCAGAATCATTTATTGTCGACGATCAACAAGACCCAATACCATTGGACGCTAAAAGAAAAAGGAAATATGAATAAACTGGGCATAAGCTATATGTATAAGAATAAAATACATCTATATACACATAGTGGAATACTGATACCTTGGTTTAAGCCCTGCAGTGAAAACTTCAACCCCCCGCAATTGAATATTACAAATGCACAACACAGCAGCATAAAAGAGTGCGAGCATGAATTTGTAACAACCAACGTGCAGCTAAGAAGTGGAGATGAAGCATTCACACCTGTTACGGTATGCACAAAATGTCAAATAAGTAAATCGAATGCTATGTTGAAAGAACATTATATACCTGAAGACAAGAAACTTGAATTTATAAATTTGATGAACAAATTATTAGATGATAAGTTTCAAAATTATGTTAAAAAGTATGTAAATGTTTCAATTCAAGCTAACCCTAAAACCGCATTAGATACTATTAGCAATTTAAATAAGCTTTTTAGTAGTAATAATGAGAGATTAATTAATAAATGGCGTTGTAAGTATAAAATATTAATAACTTCTGTTAATGAAATTAACAATGAGGATGTTCACCCTTATGGTGTACTAATGAGTGTAAATTTACAATCATATAAAACACAAAACTTGTTGAATGTAAAACATTTGACAACAACTACTGAAAACAATAACGATGCCGAAATACCAAATATAAATATAGTCTATTTGTATAACCATCCACAATATAATTGGATTAGAGTTTGGCTAGATAGTAAGAATAAGGTGCAAAGCATTGTAGACGATCTTAAGTGTCTAGGTTTAGGATATACTAAATATTGTATTATTAAGGATAATGTAGTTGAATTTTATTTTACAGACAATAAGCATTCAGAGATTATCAATTATTTTAATGACAATGATTATGTAAACAAAATTATATTTTATTCTAATTGTAAGGCCATGAAGACAATGTTAAAACAAAGTTGAGCGAGATTTTGTTGATAACTTGACTTCATTTTTATATTGTTATAGAACTCAGTCTACAATTGTAGACAATATACATAAACATGACTTGCTAGATTTTTATGTGTTATCATTATTATTTATTCATTTCAACTCTATGAATAGTTTAAAAAATAATCTGTCAACACCATTCCAATCGCTGACTGGACAAGATCCGATTAGAAACTTGTTATATCATGTTAATGAGCGAGAACCTGCAACTAGTAATGAGCTGTGCATTCTTGGAGATTATAGAAATTCTCAATTTGACAACCCAAAGGATGACACTATTCATACTTTGCATGAATTTATTTCAGATAGAGAACTTAGAATAATTGGATTAGGCAGTAATATTGGTGGATCTAATATTCATGAAACTATGGTTGTTTTTCAAGACAATGCTTTGTAAATTTTTTATAACCATGTAAATATAAATTTACATTTTTTCATAACCATGTGTATTTCTTTTGCCAACAAATTTGAATATAAATGAAATGACCAAAACAATTAAAACTATTATCACGCCTATGGATATGTATTTAAAAATGTTTGTGGACCCTGTACCAAATAAATCAGTTATTTTGTCACCAACGGAATCAATTAAGGTTTCCAATATAGTTGAATTTGTTATGCACTCGTATGTAAAATTATCTGGTAAATCACTATCATCCACATAGCTAAGAGAATTGACATCTGCAGACGGTATTCCAGCTACGCATGGTGATTGTTCAATCACTCCAGTAATATACACAGAGCATGGATTTGGTATATTTTTCGGACCATCGTAAGTGTCAGAATTGTAATATTCTATTAGTTTTGTTTTAAAGGTGTCGTTATTTAAAACACTAACAATATTTTCACTAGAAATTGTAGTACCGGTTATCCCATTCAGTTTGGACAAAAGAGTATTGTCAGACTTTATTGCATAGATTACTAATAGAGCTATATTATCTCGTGTAAGACTAGTTGAATCACTGGAGCATCCAACTACTCCATTACCTACAGATTGATTTATACAAGATTTTGATGCAATTTTACAAGAGGTTACCTTTCCATTAACTTTAGATATCAAATATAAACCGTTTCTTTCTTTTGTTGCTTGAACTAGATTATGATACATATCTGAGCCTATTACTATTGCCGCAGTTATTCCTGCAACCACGCCAGCGGCACTGGCATATTTTTTAATCTTGTCCAATGCCGTGTCAAGTTTTACTTTTGCAGATTTTGTCAATTTGGAATTTAAATCTGTAACATTATCAATATTCAAATCTAGATCTGGGTGAATTGCCTTGTTTGTCGAAATATACTTTTTTAAATTTGCCATATCTATATCTGGCACATTACTATTTATTTTTTTGAAACTTATTTCATCAACCGCACTTATAGAATGTGGCATATTGAGTTTGCTGGCCATAGCACGCAAGTTTCCAGCTCTGACATCGTGTTGTATACTAGAAATTTTCTTACCATTTACATGTATTTCATTATTGATATTTTTATATTCTAAGTTCTCGAATAATGAATCTATACTAGAAATATTTATTTTAGATAATTTAATGTCATTAATTAGAGTATTTGCATTTACATCTTTTGTAACTACTTTTGTGGCTTTTCTTAAAGCCGAAAGAAGTGTCATATCTATGTTATTAGCTATATCTATACTTTGGTTGTATACTTGTAATAAGATACATTATATTTGAGGATATACAATTAAATAGAATAAAACCAATAAAAAGATAAATAATAAAATTATCAAAGTTGTCATTAGTGTCTTTATTTATTTTTCACAATTAGATAATGTTTGATCAAATCGGATATCTATTCTATACGGTAGTTTTAATATTTATAGTTTTGTTCATATATTTTGGTTTATCACCATATAAACCCAATATGACACCATTACAATTATATAATAGATATATAACCGACACTGGTACATATATTGAATCATTTACATACAACAAAGCTAATGACAAATACATAAATTATTACATTAATACTGAAACTCAAGAGTTGGTTCAAAAGATTGAGGATTTTCCTGTAAACTTTGACGGTACACCGTACATTGAAAATGATCATGGTAAAATAACAAATTTACCTGACGGTTTTGTCGTTTCCGGAATAACTAAACAGTTTGTATGCCCACAATCATGGGTTTGGTCTAGTTTAGATGGTACATGTGTAAAAAGTCCTTTATGCGATAACGAACCAGGCGTAATCAAAGGTATACCATATTATGAAAGTATGAGATCCATAAAAAAGTTTCATGATAGGCGTTATGCCATTTGCGAAAATGCTCAGAGTTATACAATTGGGGAATGTGAAAATAATATGATTTATAATCAAAAGCAAGAGCAAAGCCAACATTCTAATCCATGCATATACTATGATGTATGTGAAGATGAGATGGACAATGTTAAACATAGGTTAAAAATATCTAATGATTATGATTTAAAAGACAATGAATACTATGTGTGCATTAATAAAAAAAGCGAAATATATAAATGCTCAAATAACCTGATGTATAGCTCGGTTTATAACGCATGTATAGAATTAAATAAATGTATTGGCCATGAGGGTATCACATTACCAAACAATGAAAATTCTTATATTTTATGTAAAAATGATAATGAAAATATAATAAATTGTCTAAACGGCGTGTATGTTAGTAATAACAATTACTCTTGCGTTAATCCATTGTGTAATGATCCATTCACATACACAAATTATACAGATTCATTACCAAACTTTACATACCCGATGCAAGCAATGATGTGCACTGATAATGTACCTAAATATATCACATGCAATAGGCTTGACACGGAAACTTTCAATCTAAAGATTGACCCTGTATTTGTGTACAAAATACCTAGAGACAAATTAACTGATGATATATTCTATCCATCATCAATACCTGTAAACAATAATAATAAATTGGAATGTAAAAGAATTAAAAATATAAATGAAGTTATTGAATTTGCAAAAAATAGATTGGTAGTCGCAGCATTCAATGATGGGTTGCCTTTGATAATTATAGACATTTTCACAAAAGCGTGTGCAGATAGTCTTAAATATGTAAAATTGGCAGATGGAAGAATCAAAAATACACTAATTGGTTCTATCTTTGAAGCTACTAATATGCTCTCGTTTCATTCGTCAGACATAATTTATAGACCAAATAACAAATTTAAAGATTATTACAACAAAACCGATGGCTATCTATATGCTATAATACTAAAGAAGAAAACAGAAACAGAAAATAAAGCAATAAATGGGTCAATTCAATTGGTAACTCAAGAAGACGACATTTATAAATTAACCACGTACCATGACAATAAACAAGTAACAATAGACATCCCAAAAAGCCATATATCAGACCTAATCGATGATAACTTTCAGTCCAAATATTTACCAACCCTAGATTTTGACATTACGCTTGAAGCTGGTTACGAGTATCACCTAGTGTCTAATTTATTATTATCTAGTCGAGCCTTTAGTGATCAGTTATGTCTACCCTATTGGCTTACGTTGATTAAAAAGGAATACATCAATGATTATGACACATACATTATAGATTATAGCGATTACTTTGATGAAGAGGCTTAAATTAAAATAAAAACATATAAATAATAGATAACATATTTTATTTCACATGGACCACGATACAAAATACAAGCAATATCTACAAAATCTAATGGGCACAACATCAGTGCCATTATTTGGATTTATAATATGCTTCATTTCATTGATATGTATACTTATGCTAGTTCTATCGACTATTGGTAATACAATCATAAATAAAAACCATAAAATTAACATTAAAAGTAAACCCATTATTTATGTTCCATAACCATTACTTATGTTCCATAACCATTACTTATGTTCCATAACCAAAACACATTTCATTCTATTCAAAAAAGTTGCATTTTTTAACAATCCAATATCCATGGCACCATTTACATAATCTGTTCCATCTCCAGTTTTGGTCTCATGCCATTTGGATCTCAAAACGCACCTTGCTTCACATTTATTATACTTGATGCAAAATTCTTTAATTATATCTAATCTTATGCTACTCTTTTCCTGACTATACACCGTATTATAAATCATGTACACATCGAGTATATCCATATATTTTTTATACATATCAACAAAAAATATGCAAAATTTTGGTAAACAAACACCCCATTGTACTTGAGTATGGCGTTTACCGTTCCAAAGCCTAATCCATGGTCCGCCCAGTGTTTGAATGATAAACGGCAAACGGATACATTTATAGAAATCAAAATTTGCCAATTTTTCAGTGCCACTCACAAAATGTGCACATGGAGCTCCACCATCTATAGCTTGAATATCTTTACCAAAGTTTACCATCACTTGATCCATAATGCTATTATTTGGATATGTGAAAAACGCATTTAGCATGATTAATTGCTCTTTTGCAATTTTGATAGTTATTGCATCATAATATGTAATAAACTCAGTAGTCGGCTCCACAAACAATCGCGAAGATTCAATGTTACCTAATACATTTGTTAATAAATCAATATATTTTTTAACATCTCCACGTTTTCCCATTCCTACGATATATCTTTCAGAATTAGCCAACCTAGAGGTCCTAGGCTTAATAATGTACATATTTTCAAATGAATTATGTATACAAGCTAAAACAGACACACTAAACCTAGTAAACACATCAAACATTTTCATTACCATTGTGCCGCCTTCGTGCAAGATTTCCAAAATCAAAATCAATTGACACGCATACAGCTTCAATGAATCAACCTCTTGGTAAATTTCACGACCAATACAATCACTTCCGCCATCTGCAACTGCCAAATTAACCCTCTTCATTTGCTTACTCATTTCTACAAATTTTATTCTCACTTCGGCACTATAAATGTCGCCAATAAGCACTTGTAAATTTTCTGGTATACCCATTTTAAATTTATTCAAATCTACACACATTGGTCCGGGCAATGACACTGTCAATCCTATGCATCTCCAGCCATTCTTATGGGTAATATATTCGCTCCAGCTTCCGGGGCCGGCACAGATATCCACAAACCCTTCACATTGACATAGGCTATTCCCAAAATAATGATCCAGCTCCTTCAACTTTAACGCAGCCCTAGTCATATAATTATGTTCAATCTTTGTATATATATCCATGTGCCTTCTAACTTGAGTAATGTCTGTTACATATTGAAGCTTTCTCTTGGCAGCAACTAATGATTTCCATATAGCCATATGAGATTCAAGAAATATATTATCTTCATCTACTGGCAATGAAATATTAGGCAATTCCATGTTGTACCTAATCAAATGCACAATGAATAGTGATTGTTTTGACACAAAAACAAGCTTTATATACCAGGTACAGGGGCTTACTAATAAACAAACAAAACAAGTAGGCGAATAAAACAAAGTAATTATTATGATGATGCGGATGGTTAATAGGGATTGATAATGTAATATGAATAGAATAAAGAAACAGAAGCAAGGTCATTTAGTTAGTACTGAAGGGGGGAGAGTTTAATTTTATATATTATATTATATATAATATATAAGATACCGCCCACGCATAACACCCATACAAAACGATTCGGACACATGCCTCCGGCTCGGCCAGACTTTCAGATCCGGAAAGGGGGCGTGGCTTATGTAGTTGTCATACTTCTAATTGCTGATGATTTAATTTTTAATTTTATGCAAATTACGTAAATTTTTAGCCTACCCTCCCTTCTTTAGATCCAAGAAAAATTACAACGGATCCCCTGTAACGCAACCAACCCATTCACTACGCTTACGCTAATCTCACTGGTCCAATCTCTGCTAATAATGATCCATGCATATGGCCTTGTATACCCATCCCCCCGACAAGCGAACATCATAACGCTATACAACTCCGCTCGAATCATTCGTCGAAGAGATCACCGACATGAGACATGAGCATGACCTGGCTACGTTACAGACTTCCGACCATGGCCTTACCCAAATGGTATGGGTAAGCTCCTTGAACCTTGTCAATCGTACACAATTCCGTGATGAGAGCACTAGATAGTCGCACATGTCGGCACTTAAAGTCATCTTGGAGCTAATCTCCGGTGACCGAGGAGCCATCAGCCATACGGGATTATTGTGCTGTGACAAATTGAATAGGCGAAAAGCTTGAATGGGAAATATCATGGCAGAAATAATAAGATGCACATGATATATCGAGTCATCCAGATTACCCCACATTGATTATCATTCATATGAATAAATGACAATCACTATGAACCAATCATCTCGACCATTCGCACGAATCACCATCACCTCACACAATCCCTCGTCAGCGTCCTTCAGGTGTATTAATCATTAGAATCGTAGAGACCGAATCAAGCATCACTGTATTTCGAATACTCAAAACGCCATGATCCTTCATAATACCCCATCACTAGGTTACATGACAGTGTGGCCCATTACGAAAAAGGGTACATTTGACATGGAACTGTAATTGCGGATTCTAACTAAGAAGGATGGGGTTGGTTTGTATAGTGTATAGGCATTAGGCTGACGTAGGATCATGACGTATGGGGTTTGTTTAATTTATATGAAAAAATAAAATTTGCACATCTTTATCAAGTTTATTTTACTGATTAACAACCAACTTTTTGGAACCATGCAAATACGTATCCAGCTCATTTTTACTAAACTCATTCATCTTTTCAGAGTTTTCAAACTTTATTCTTTTTCGTTTTACCAATGGCTCGGAAGAGTCATCAGTCTTAGCCCTTTCAATGATATTGGTCCAATCCAACGATGGATTCGGACGCTTGCCAATAAACTTGATTCTGGCCAAATATTCTTGTTCATGAATCTTTGCCATTCTCTTGGTGTAGTCACGTTGTCCTTGAATTGTATATAGCTCTATACCACCGGATTCATCATCCTTTTCCAAGACGCATAAGTATGGATCTTGTTTAGGATTTTCGGGAAAAGTAATAGCTCGTTGAGTTAGATCGGAAATTTGTTCATTTTTGGATGATAATTCATTTTTAATAGTATTCATAAAAGATTTAAATTCCTCATTTTTACGTTCAAATTCCATGTTTTTAGAGTCTACAACAAGAGCCAATTCTTTATTTTTTGATTCTAAAACTAGAGCCATGTTTTGTTCATGCTGCTTAGTTATTTCATTGATTCGTTGTTCGTGATTATTTTCAGATTCTTTTTGTATTTTTTCCTTGTCATTTAATGAAGTTAGAATTCTGCCAATAATATTATCTTTGGTTTGTAGTGTGTTCATTAATTTTTCATTTTGTTTTTCTTTTTCAGCATGAATCGACATGAATGCTTTTTCTTTTTCAGTTTGAATATGCATAAACTTTTCCATCTGATTTTCATGCATCTGTTGAATTAGTCTTATAATAGATGCAGAATCAGACTCATTATTTATATTAATGGACTGAGAAACTTTATATTCGCCAGTGGCACGAATAGATGGCAACACTTCCGACGTAACCCAATGTTTAAATTTTTGAGCTTCAGGAAGCTTGGAACGAAGGATCAGAGAGTAGAGGCCGGACTCGTTTATGAAAATGGTAGATGGGTGCCAATTTGATTTAATAAAGCATTGGTCGCGATTTCCGACCATTGTATTTAATTCAATTTTATCTCTTATTTCAATATGTTTACCAATTGCGTCTTTCGTATTTTTATATCCTAATATTGAAGCAATTTCCTTCCCCTTAAACCAAATTTCCCCATTCTCACTAGTAAAGATCCAAATGGTATAAAACTGGTTGGCAATCTCATATTCTTTATTAATTAAACTGGACATGATTTTATTCTATTTTATTCTACTTTAGAAGTATTGACATATGACTAATAGGTTATACATTTAATAATAAACTGACGAAAAAATTAATTTAAAACATTTTTAAACTTAGTCATCATTTCTTTTTCATCTGCAAATTTATAAAATTCTCTTTTAACCTTAAACTCTTTTAACTTCTGCTTAACCAAACTTTCTTCATTCAATCTTATTGCATTAATCGGTAACTCAAATTTAACAACGCATCTATAATCATGAAAAGATCCAGTATTCAGTTGTGATATACGTTTTTCTATGCATCCTGTAGAACCAATTTTATATATTCCAGCTGGTTCCAATGAATCATTTGTAGCTGCATATATGAATCCACCTTTAATCGACATATAATCGTCAATCGTAAATGTGATATTTGGGCGTATTTCTTGTATGTAACTATACAAGAAACTATCATCGTTAGAATAGTGCATTTTTCTAAGTGTTGGTAATAATTCTGAAGTGACCCAATGTTTAAATTTTTGAGCTTCAGGAAGCTTGGAACGAAGAACCAGAGAGTAGAGGCCAGATTCGTTTATGAAAATGGTAGATGTCTGCCAATTTTTTGGGTACTGGATGCCATCACTTGCGATTAGCTTGGTTAGCTCGATTTTATCAGCATAGTCAATATGTTTACCAATTGCATCTGCTGTATTTTTATAACCCAATATTGTAGCTATCTCTTTACCCTTAAACCAGATTTCCCCATTATTACTATTATAAATCCAAATAGTATAATATTGATTTGTAATTTCATATTCGTCCTTATTAATTAAACTGGCCATGATTTAGTCTATTACTAACCAATAGGTTATGTATTTAATTGTAAAGTAATGAAAAAATTATTTTAAGTGTCAAACGGTAACTGAAATTTATGACGTATGGGATTTATATGAAAAAAAAATAAAACATATTCAATGATTGCTAACCAACTCTTTGGAACCATACAAATACGTATCAAGTTCATTTTTACTAAATTCATCCACCTTTTCAGAGTTTTCAAACTTTATCCTTTTTCGTTTTACCAATGGCTCGGAAGAGTCATCAGTCTTAGCCCTTTCAATGATATTGGTCCAATCCAACGACGGATTCGGACGCTTTCCAATAAACTTGATTCTAGATGAATACTCTTGCTCATGAATCTTTGCCATTCTCTTAGTGTAGTCACGTTGTCCTTGAATTGTGTATAGTTCTATACCACCGGATTCATCAACCTTCTCTAATATACACAAATATGGATCTTGTTTAGGATTTTCAGGAAAAGTAACAGCTCGTTGAGTTAGATCGGAAATTTGTTCATTTTTGGATGATAATTCATTTTTAATAGTATTCATAAAAGATTTAAATTCCTCATTTTTACGTTCAATCTCACGGTTTTTAGAATCTACAACAATGGCTAATTCATTGTTTTTTAGTGCAAGATTTTACTCATGTTGCTTTGTCATTTCGCTGATTCTTTCTTCATGCCTATTCTCTAATTCCTTTTGATTTTTTTCTTTATCATTTAAAGAGGCTAGTATTTTATCAATAACCATATCTTTGGTTCGTATACTTTTCATTAATTCTTCATCTTTGTTGGCTTGGTGTTCATGCATACGTCGAATAAGTTCTAACATAGATTCAGAATCATTATTTATACCTCGTGATACTTTGTATTCACCAGTGGCACGAATAGATGGCAAAACCTCTGAAGTAACCCAATGTTTAAATTTTTGAGCTTCAGGAAGCTTAGAACGAAGAATTAAGGAGTAGAGACCGGACTCGTTTATGAAAATGGTAGATGGTTGCCAATTTTTGGGGTATTTAAGGTGGTCGCCGTATCCGACCAGTTGATTTAAGTTAATTTTATCAGTATTTTTAATATGGTTACCTATTGCATCCTTTGTATTTTTATATCCTAAAATTGTAGCTATCTCTTTCCCTTTGAACCAAGCTTCCCCATTCTCACTAGTAAAGATCCAAATGGTATAAAACTGGTTGGCAATCTCATATTCTTTATTAATTAAACTGGACATGATTTTATTCTATTTTATTCTACTTTAGAAGTATTGACATATGACTAATAGGTTATACATTTAATAATAAACTGATGAAAAAATTACTTTCTTTTTCCAAATTTATAAAATTCTCTTTTTATAAACTTATAAAAGAATATAATTAAAATAATTCCTTAAAAATATTACCAACCTTACTCATCATTTCTTTTTCATCTTTAAATTTATAAAATTCTCTTTTAACCCTAAATTCATTTAAATTCTGTTGAACCAATTTTTCTTCATTTAATCTTATCTTATCGGCAACTCATATTTAACCGTACATCTGTAATCATGTAAAGATCCAGCATTTAACTGTTTCATTCGTTTTTCAATACAAAATGTAGAACCAATTTTATATATCCCAGCTGGTTCTAATGTGTCATTAGTAGCCACGTATATGAATCCACCCTTTATTGCTGCAAAATCATCAATTGTAAATGTTACGGTAGGTCGTATTTCGTCTATATACTTACTAAATAAGCTATCAATATTTGAATAATGATTTTTTCTTATAGTTGGAAGCAAGTTAGAAGTCACCCAATCTTTAAATTTCTGGGCTTCCGGTAGTTTAGAACGAAGAATTAATGAATATAGGCCGGACTCGTTTATGAAAACAGTTGATGGGTGCCAATTTTTAGGGCATTCGATATTTTCATTTTGAATTACTACTTGCGACCATTCAATTCTATCATTGATTGAAGTGTTATTGGAAACCGCATCAGATGGTTTCGAATATCCAAGAATTGAAGCAATTTCTTTACCTTTGAACCATACAACTCCATTTTTTTCAACGTATAAGCAAAGTGTATGAAATTGATCATTTATTTTATACTCTTTGACGATTAATTGTGACATAGCTAAATTAGCATTTTTAATCACATTGTCAATAACGTATTATACATTTTTATTTTGGTTCATATAGCCCATTGATCTTATCCATGTTCCAGTTTCATAGAACTATTCATGGTAAAAAAAACATGTATATTCGCAAAGACATCTTATACCAAACTATAAATTCCAACACATACTCAAAACCATTAAAAGATGATTTGATCAAAACACTTAAAAATCACCCAATAGCCATACACGGAGGCACGGCTCATGATTATTACCTAGGCATTGAAAATAAGTCTGATTTAGATTGTTACGTTATTGGAGATGTGTCAATTTCTAGTGTCATGAATGATATACAAATGTTAATATCTAAACACGACATCATAAAACCTATAAAAGACGTAATAGACAGACATCTAGATTATGGCACAACTC
Organism: Pammene aurita; assembly: GCA_947086415.1. Classification (NCBI taxonomy): domain Eukaryota; kingdom Metazoa; phylum Arthropoda; class Insecta; order Lepidoptera; family Tortricidae; genus Pammene; species Pammene aurita. The sequence continues at coordinate 14,931,157 of OX352295.1, forward strand.
ATTGTATCGATTTTCATGGCAAAGTTTTTAGTTTGACCTATGATTTCATAAAACAACAAAAAAACCTAGCCATGCGAGAATTACAGACATCTACGAATGAGAAATTATTATGTTTCTACGTCAAATTGATTATTAATAACAAGTTTAAGGTTAATGTGCAGTTGTTTGAGTTACTCTATCCGAACGTGTTTAAACCATTTAATGAGTATACAAAATTTTGTACGATCGAGACATGTAAAAATGAAATTGTTTGGTCAGTGTACAACGATTATCTTAATAATTATGACAAAAACGTAGTTAAACGTTTACGCCGTTTAAAAAAATTGATACGCCTGCCACCTACCAATGCAGTAAGAAACTATATCAAAACCCTTGCAAATGACTATACGAATTTTTCTGAGAATGGACCAGAAGACTATAAGAATAAGCAATTTTCTGAGAATGGACCAGAAGAATATAAGAATAAGCAATTTTCTGAGAATGGACCAGAAGAAGAGTTGTATGGCATTGGATGGGAGAATTGGGTAAACAGGTGTAATGACAATGAGTTTTACATATACTTTTGGTACTCGTATCATTGTGCATGAATAACCCTTTCAAACCCAGCCGAGTATTGAAAGTGTTACGATAATGGACCTTGTTTCATATCCATATGTAATGAGTCAACTATTGAGAAATTGAACAAGTTCGGTCGTAATAGTTATGCTGATTATAAAAGAGGCAAAGGTGATATAGCCTGGCCTAGTTGGTTAACAGATTCTGACGATTATTTTGCACATATTGGTTAACAGATTCTGAAGATTTAAGGGTTATCACAGTTTTTATGAACTTTTATTTTTTCAATACATTCAAAAAATATTTTTTTCATCTCTTACTAACAACCAATGATACTGCTGCATGAATTGCGTTGTTTGGTAATTTCCTAATGTTGGGTTCGGGTTCATTATTTTGAATGCCATCTTCATGTATATAATTAATTACATCCGCAATATACTCTTTTATAATAGATTGAACCTCGGAAAATGATAATTCAAATGTTTCTTGTATATACCCAATGTCTATTATTTTTAAATTGCATTTGGCAGCCAAGTATGCGTACGCTGCATTTTGCATTTTTACATATGAAGGTACACATGACTTATACAAATCACCCTTGCTACCTCTGTTACGCATTCGACTTGACACAGCTTCAGTGTCAGAGTCTATGACAATCAAAATGTTTAAATTCATACCGCGAATAAACTCCAGAGCCGGAGTCAGATTATGCATCAAAGTATACTGCTCGCATATGCCATATGGCGTAAGATGAGAGTTTTTCTGCTCAGTTTCTATCAAATAATACACGTATTGAAACACAAAATTGGATATAGGGCTTCGATCTATAACCAGGGTATGTTTCTGAATAAGATAATTCAGCATAAAATAGTTTAACGCAGTCACGGGGTTATAGTTGTAATCTGTGCAATCAATTAAAGAATTTACTTTAAACGAATCATAGTTGCCAATTTGTGTAGTTTTACCGGTGGCACATGTACCATCATAGTACAATTTGTTTGATTTCTTGTTAAACTGTGATAATTGTGGCAAAATAGAAATAGTTACATGCTTAGGTATATGAGTATAACCATATTCGCTCAACTTTTTAAATTTATTCGGAGTAGATGTAGAGCATGACAAATTGTAAATCAACGATAATTTTTGTTTCAGCTTCTTATGATTGATGCGTTTGGATACTTTATGTGTAATGGAATTCATTTTTACTATTATAGTAAAACTAACATAAAATACATGCGATATGAACCATAACACTCTATAAAATCTGAAAAATAAAAACACATCATACCACAAAATCATTTTTCACTCCATCCGTAAAATTTATCCCCAGAATCGGCCTATATCTTTCCGCCTCTTCCTCTTCATCGGTCACAATTTTCTTTGGTATAATATTTGAAACTGGCTCAAACACTAGACCTTCATCATTGATCTGTATCGTTTTTAATAGTTCATCACAAATTTCAACCACAGCCGATTGCATAAGTGTTTGATTTCCGTCATATGCTGCCAAATCAATCAAACAATAATATTCAGGATATTGATACTTCAACATGGCGTAGAAGTAATTTTGTATACGTGTATAGTATGGCCAATAAGAACGTTCATAATCAGATCCAGTGTTGCGATTCCTGAGTCTTTCGTTTGCCAATGTTTCATTACTATCAACTATTATTATGTTTTTTGATACTGAAGACATCCATTCCATAACATTTGGATGAATTTCATGAAAATATTCAAAGCATTCACTTAAATTTAAAACACCAGTCATATTGCAATTAGAAATGGCCTTCCACATGCCACACCACATGTAATTATTAAACGGTAACCTATCCCAAAGATTATTTTGTTTTATGGCCATTTCTCTTAGTGTATACATAAAGTATCCAAATGCTCCACTAGGATGAGTGTTTTGACCAATCATGTTGATGCTGGTGGATGGTTTTAACAAGTTTCCGATTGACGACTTACCAACTGCGGCCAGTCCATCTATACATATATTTTTAGTTTTAACACGTTTATTATTATTAAAAAAGTCGATATTATTCAATTTTATATGTGCAATGACTGAGTCGACAGATGATTCGTCATGCATCTTACTAATTTTCAAATCAATTCCCATGTTTTTAAAATATTCATCATGGGTAATTAGATTATTAAATGTTTTATAATCAAAAGGTATGTCAATAGAAGATGTCTCGGCCACGGTATTCATGACATTTAAAATTGACTCCATTTCTATATAAATAGACCAAGATTAATAATAATATCATATAACTCTTATACTTAAGAATGGCTTGCACTCAATATTTTGAACCATGTTTTCTTTTGTGATGACATTTTGTAATGTTATTAAAGCGGTAATAATATTATTCAAAATTGGCCCGACCAGTGTAACTTTTGATGACGAATGAACAAAGTTGAATACCTCAACTTCGGCATCTCGAATTGCATACAGTTGAGTTTTTGCGATATTGACTTTATCGCATGGTAATGAAACTGGTTTAATCTTTTCAGGCTTATATGTGCTTTTAATTGAAATCTTTGAATTTGTAACAAACGAAGCAGACAATGTAGGTGGAGGATTGAATCTACCCTTTAACATGGTCAATACGCGATTTTTCGTGCTTATAGCATTAACTCCCTTATACTTACAAATGGCATTAAAATAAATTGTTAATATTGCCACAGTTTCGTCAATTTTTGACTTGTCACATTCTTCAACAAATGTCTTAAATAATTGCAGTCGTAATAGATCACGAAACTCTATCATTTCTAATATGCTGTAATTCGTTTTTTTACCCAAGTTTACTATCGACTCAATAGTGTTTGGATGAAAATAGTTGTTGTTCATTTCATATAAACTTTTAATTACTCCTTCACCAGTGACGCATTTTGCTTTGATATCATTGTAAATTGAATTGACCTCATTCATTACTCTTGTATCATGATTAGGCATACTGGACTTGCTTACGAATATTAACAATTTTATTTCTTTTGTCTATGTACTTTAATTAATTGTCTATTAAGTAGATGATTACTATTTGCTATATTAAGACAGATAAACAGATTTCAGATTATTTAAAATTAAGCCTTACTTTGCTTTTTGACGAATTGATTATTGGACCATCACCAAAAATAAAAACACCTATAGACTGTTATTCTGCATTTGTTAATTATACTGAATATAATAATGAAAAAGATACAAATTTATTTGTACATTATTTAAATGCCAAAAATATCACAGATGTAGGGGTAGTTCAAATCTTAACACAACAAAAGCACCAATTTCAGCAACGTGGAAATCGGATTGCATCAGTTGCTGTTTTCGATTTAGACGAAACAATAATAGACCATGACTATGGCATACTGTCTAACACTTTTGCAAGTCAATTCGAGATTATGCATGATCTATTCGATTATGTTGTTTTATGGTCTCATGGAAATGATACTCATGTAGCAAAAAGTATAGACATAATTGCACAGTACACACCGCTTAAATTTCATATAATTATAAATAGACCACAATCTGTTGAATTCTCTGCTAATAAAGGTGCAGGTCTGGTTTTGTATGAATTAAACCGGAAATTTGGCGTAGTTGGATTATCTTATTCATGTTTAGTTGATGACACATGTAGTAATTTTATGAACGACTATACATTTTTTATATATGTACCAGTTAGACAGAATCATGACCTTTGTGATTTTTATGATGTATCGATTAAAAAATTAAAACGTAACATTATAAAATTCAAGAGAACAAAAAAGTTAACAGCAGATGAAAGGCTCATAACACAATAATCATAACCCAGTAAGACTCATACCACAATAAATACCCAGTCTATACCCAGTGCAAAGTTACGTACCCAGTGTTTAAAACTTAAATTTTTTTTTCATACTTAATACATAAACTATTAACAAATGAATCAATGTAATGGCAACGTTTACTGACATTGACCTAGCGAATGCGAATAAATATGCTACTCAACGTATAAATATAATGCTGTTACATAAATTGCATTCAAAATATCCTCACATTTTTTCCCATATAGAATATACTATATCACGAGCCGACAAACTAAAAGATTATTATTATTCAGATGAGTTCAGTCACAGAGCAATAAAAATTGACATAACTCTAAATCAGAAAATATGTGAAAAGATATCATGTAATTCATCCAGCACCACAGGAGCGTGCAATAAAAATGACCTTGCGTCATACTATAGAATTGGCGATTCGAACATGTTTGATATACAATGTAATCCTGCATGTTATAACTTACTAGATAACCCCACATATAACGAAAACGGAATCGAACAAATAAACATGCTGCGTACACGATGGTATAAAAATAAATGTGCGATTGTACCGTCCAGTGTGACTTGGTTAGAAATTCCGCTATATCGATCAACCGAAATGTATGAAACTAGAGTTAACGATTTACCCGCTGGCTTTAATCGTAGCAGTCCAAATGAGAGCAGTCTTACTGGGTTATCATATGAATACAACAAGATATATTGCGACTCTTTTTATGACAAATATGATCCAATTAATAAGATATGCACGGTTCCATGGTACGAAAAAATTGTTAATGCTGTAGTGGGAGAGAGTATTGTAAAATTGGCAAAATCTGGCATAACAGCAATCAAGAATAGTGGTAACACGATACCTGACCCTGGTTTTTCACCTCCTCCAGAAATTGAAGACGTGTGGTTAGTGAATAACTGGAAAGCAGATATAGACAATACATTTGTTTTGCCAGATATCGAAGTTAACGTAGGAGTCATGCGTAAACGTCGTAGTGCTGAACCGATAGCAGCACCAACCAAAACGGCAGAGTCTAACCCAGAAACAGTCTCTGGTCCAGATTTCTGGGCAAAGGTTGAGCAATCAATATTAAGCATATTAGAAAGCATCACGGATATGGTAAAAGACCCATCGTTTTATGCAGATTTAGCAACTTCAATATCTGCAGATGCATTATTATCTCTAGTCAAACGTGCAGCTAGGCAAGCAATCGAAACAATTATACCTAAATTTGCAACTATGATTGGCAATGTTACGCAAAAGTTATTGTCTAACGTCATTATTGGTTCATTGAAAACGGTAATAACAAAAACTATAACACAAATTATTATAAAAACCGTAGGCGTAGCATTGACCGCTATAGCGAAACTAGTAGCATTGGCATCAACAGTTGTAGGCATAATACTCGCAATTATTAATGTGTTTGATTTAATTTTAACATTTTGGGATCCATTAAACTTTAACTCTAAATATCCGCCAGAACTATTAAATCAGGTTTTATTTAATGGTGAATTAGCAGTTCGCGAGCAATTGAAAACAAATGAGCCAATAATAACATTCGAATTGTTATCAAATCTATTACTTACAAAAGATGAAATTACAGAAATAAGTTTAAATGGTTTTCAATATGCATACGAGTACTTGGATTCTCTCACAGTTAACTCTGAAGGGTCTAGGATTGATAAAGGTAGTGATGTTTCCGACCCATTGTTTGATGCAGATTTTGGAGATTCGCTTAATGTAAAGACAAAGCTATATACCTATAATGATTTTTATGAATATGAAAAGAACCATACCCAACGTATGAATATTCATAATGCACTGAGAAAAATTGCAATGTTTATAACAATTGGTGGTTGCATTAGTCTTTGTCTACGTTTATTTGTAATCTCTGCTATAACGTTTATGATTGCGATTACTGTAATTTGCTTAAGTTATGTAAATACCTATGCAGATTTGTACAAAATCAAATTCAATTGATAAATTTTTTACAATTATCTTTTTACATACTTTTATAGTAATGGACAAACCAGCCATATTCCTACCAAAACGAATGGTAAAGATTAATGGTGTATTTAATAATAATAAATATATAGACAAGTTGGACACTGCCCAGCGTCTATCAATATATCTAAAAAGTGTTACAGAGTTTTTATACTACCCTTTAACCGTAACACCAAATGAAAAATGGAAGCTAGTTTATGCACGTTACACAAAATCATGGTTATCGCTTATTGCTAAATCTCTAGAACTATTGGGTAATAAATCAAACTTGAAAAATGAAATTGAAAACACACATCATTCCCTAATCCTAGACAAATTTAATTATGAAACAATATGTATACTTTTAAACACAACCAAACTGGATAGTCAGGATTCTACTCTTTTTTATAAAAATATATGGGGGTCTAGGTATTGGTCATTTTTACATCAACAGTCTATTGTTATAATGAATAACAAACAACTAATTACAGAGTTTGCAGCATTATTAATGAATCTAAACCTATATCTATTTTGCGGAGAGTGTGAATATAATTATAGAAATCATCGGGTTATTGAAACTTTTGCATTTCCCATGATACATACTCAAGATCCAGTATCCACAATTTTCAACTTGCATGAATTGGTAAAAAATAATGAAAAAGAAGCAGGGAATAATGAAATAAAGTTTGGGTTTAATGATTTTCTATTACTATATAATATAGAGTGTACACAGAATGAAAAAATAACATTATTATATGAATTTGAAGTATAATTACAATAATTCTTCATCTTCATAACCATACCATTGCTTGTAACATTCACAATATGCATTGTCACATTCAATCGCAAACACATTGTTATGCATTTTTACCAGATGACCTGGCACGTGCACTGTGCTACAAGTTCCCACATCTTCCAAAAACGGTTTCACTGCATCAAACTCTTCTTCAGTCATTTGTGTAGATGCAACCTCTAATTGACGGCCCAAGTGAAAGTTTTCAACATGATTAATAAGTCTACATGTGAATCCTTCAACATTGTTGTTATCATCAATTATCTTGTAAATTTCTATATCCAAATAGTCGTCTTCAACATAATCGTTTTCAGCATAGTCTATTGCCGCAACATGAATACCAATGTCTAGCAGCTTATACATTTCTATTTTTTCCCTTTTATCAGATAGGACTTGTCCATAGTTCTGTGTCAATTCGACATGTTCACAGATAAATTCACTCTTGTCAAGCATTGGCCAGATCCTGTCCAATACCTTGTACATGATGTTGCGTGCGTTATGCATGATGGACAACTAATGAAAAATTAAAACTGCCAATGATTATATACCATTCTTCATTATCAAGCCTTCGAAATATTCTTTATAGTCTTGCCCAAACCCATGGTCTACACATTCACATGTCCCATTGTCACACTCAAGATACATGATACCGTCACGTAATCTAATTATATGATTTTTCTCGTCATACATATACTTCACTCTGCATGAAACATATTTTACAAAATATGGCTCCAAGGATAAAAATTCATTACTCGTAATGTTTGTGCATTTCACCTTTTCGAAAGCTACTTCATCATTCACAATTGTATTATACGTGACCAATCTTGCTTGGTAATATTCATCGCCATCGTCAGTTTCTTTCCATATTTCCAAGGTCTTGTTGAATCCAATAAAACTATACAATGTGTAAATCTCTAGTGTCTGTGGATGCGGATCATCACCAAAAACGTCATGCTCATGGCCATAGGATAATAAAATCTTGGTAGGCTCTAATACTTTCAATCTATGTAATATTTCACTGATAATTCTTTTGGCATGGTTTTTTCTGTTTATTAGATAATGCATTGTGTAGAAGTTTTTAGATGAATTTGTAGCTATAGCAGTGACAACCAACGGTAGACTGAGTAAACGACTGAGGTGGTTTTATTTTATATGATTTGGGTATGGTTCTAATAAATCTATTTACTACTAAACATAATAGCATATTGTTAATATGATTATTGTACTAGTAATAGTACAAATCATGTCCAGTTTAATAAATAAAGAATATGAGATTGCTAATCAACTTTACACTATTTGGATTTACACTAGTGAGAGTGGGGAAGTTTGGTTCAAGGGAAAAGAGATTGCAAAATTATTAGGTTATGCAAAAGAACGAAATGCAATCTTGTACAACGTAGAAAATGATGATAAAATTGAGTGGTATAAGCTGGCCCAATCTTTGGGCCCCCTTAACTGCCCAAAAAATTGGCAACCAAACACCATTTTCATAAACGAATCCGGCCTCTACTCCTTAATTCTTCGTTCCAAGCTTCCTGAAGCTAAAAAATTCAAACATTGGGTCACTTCAGAAGTGTTGCCATCTATTCGTGCCACTGGTGAATACAAAGTTTCATCAACTGTCACTACTCCCGATTCTGCATCTATTTTACATCTAATTCAACAGATGCATGATAATCAGATGGAAAAGTTTATGAATATTCAAGCTGAAAAAGAACAAAAGTTAATGCAAACTATAGAAATTAAAGACAACGCCATAGCTAGAATCATGACTTCATTAAATGATAAAGAAAAAAATCAAAAGGAATTTGAAATGAAACATGAAGAGCGAATCAATGAAATAACTAAGCAGCATGAACAAAACATGGCTCTAGTTTTAGAGTCAAAAAACAAAGAATTAGCTCTTGTTGTAGATTCTAAAAATCAAGAGCTGGCACTGACTATAGATTCCAAAAATATGCAAATTGAAAAACAAACCATGGAAATGCAACGTAAAAATGAAGAATTCAAATCATTCATGGAAAAGGTTGCTACTGAATTGTCATCCAAAAATGAACAAATTTCCGATCTAAACCAACGAGCTGTTACTTTTCCTGAAAACCCTAAACAAGATCCATACTTGTGTATATTGGAGAGGGATGATGGATCCGGTGGTACAGAATTATATACAATTCAAGGACAACGTGATTATGTAAAAAGAATGGCAAAGATCCATGAACAAGAGCAATCTGCCAGAATCAAGTTCATTGGCAAGCGTCCGAATCCATCGTTGGATTGGACCAATATCATTGAAAGGGCTAAGACTGATGACTCTTCCGAGCCATTGGTAAAACGAAAAAGGATAAAGTTTGAAAACTTTGAAAAGATGGATGAATTTAGTAAAAATGAGCTTGATACGTATTTGCATGGTTCCAAAAAGTTGGTTGTTAATCAGTAAAATAAACTTGATAAAGATGTGCAAATTTTATTTTTTCATATAAATTAAACAAACCCCATACGTCATGATCCTACATCAGCCTAACACCCATACACTATACAAACCAACACTATCCTTCTTAGTTAGGATCCGCAATTACAGTTCCATGTCAAATGTACCCTTTTTCGTAATGGGCCACACTGTCATGTAACCTAGTGATGGGGTATTATGAAGGATCATGGCGTTTTGAGTATTCGAAATACAGTGATGCTTGATTCGGTCTCTACGATTCTAATGATTAATACACCTGAAGGACGCTGACGAGGGATTGTGTGAGGTGATGGTGATTCGTGCGAATGGTCGAGATGATTGGTTCATAGTGATTGTCATTTATTCATATGAATGATAATCAATGTGGGGTAATCTGGATGACTCGATATATCATGTGCATCTTATTATTTCTGCCATGATATTTCCCATTCAAGCTTTTCGCCTATTCAATTTATCACAGCACAATAATCCCGTATGGCTGATGGCTCCTCGGTCACCGGAGATTAGCTCCAAGATGACTTTAAGTGCCGACATGTGCGACTATCTAGTGCTCTCATCACGGAATTGTGTACGATTGACAAGGTTCAAGGAGTTTGGGACAAAATCAGGAAACTGGCATAGTCCCAAAGCCATGGTCGGAAGTCTGTAACGTAGCCAGGTCATGCTCATGTCTCATGTCGGTGATCTCTTCGACGAATGATTCGAGCGGAGTTGTATAGCGTTATGATGTTCGCTTGTCGGGGGGATGGGTATACAAGGCCATATGCATGGATCATTATTAGCAGAGATTGGACCAGTGAGATTAGCGTAAGCGTAGTGAATGGGTTGGTTGCGTTACAGGGGATCCGTTGTAATTTTTCTTGGATCTAAAGAAGGGAGGGTAGGTTAAAAATTTACGTAATTTGCATAAAATTAAAAATTAAAGCATCATCAATTAGAAATATAGCAACTACATAAGCCACGCCCCCTTTCCGGATCTGAAAGTCTGGCCGAGCCGGAGGCATGTGTCCGAATCGTTTTGTATGGGTGTTATGCGTGGGCGGTATCTTATATATTATATATAATATAATATATAAAATTAAACTCTCCCCCCTTCAATACTAACTAAATGACCTTGCTTCTTTTTCTATACTGTATTGATGCTATATTTCCACCGGCATATAGTCAATGTCACACACCTTCATAACCATAATAATCTTAGGTAACATTGTCATAATAATAATAAATCAAATGAACCATCATCAGACCTATACCAATAGAAATGTCAATTATATTATATACCATTATTTTTATCATAATTTTAATATTTCTAAACTTTTTAAACGTCTCAATGCAACACTTTAACACGCAATTTATAGATTCGAGTAGTGAGGAACTTTTAAACTTTTCCATTGATTTATATTTCGATGCTTTCCCAACAACAATTGACATAACAAATGAGCATGAGTGTACAGCAGAAGCTTTAAGACCTTGCAAAGTCGATAACCAAGTGTCATATTTCGGATGCCAAAACTTGACAGCAAGATGCGTACACTTTAAATCTGATACAATGCACGTTACCAAATACGGAAACATTATTACGATTCCAAAAAATGAAACTGACAACGACGGATACTGTCTACCTGTGTCAGTCATGGTCCAAAGTTGTAATCCGTATCATGGTTATTTAACATTAGTAACTATTAATCCTGAAACTAATGATTCAGCGTTAATATGTTCATGCATTAATCCAGGATACATTGGAAATACAACGTTACTTGGTGCATGTGAAACTCCATTCATCTGCGACGGAAAGATTAAAGACATAAACGTACCCTTTGACGAAATCCAATGCGACTGTCCTCTAGGATTTAATGCAATCCAACAAAATAATACGCCAGTTTGTCAAATCCAAAATGTACAAACATATGATGACTATGACAAATTAGTAATAACAGATGCCATTGAGAAATCCTATTACAACACAACAATATCTGGCAATTTCAAGGGGCAAAAGATCAAAAATCCATGTTCAAATTGTCCAGTTACTGGTAATTATGTAGGCGGTATAATAGTCAAGTCAAATGATGGGTTTCAGTGTAAACAAAATTCTACCCGAGGAATACCCATACGTAGAAACTCTACTACCAGACTATTAAAAGGTACACTGGGGCCTGATGCAGTTTTAGACATAAAATACAAGTATGTTAATGTATATGGGCAAATGGTCAATTCAGATTTTCAGAGTGGTGCGGTATGTTTCGAGTACAATGATAATGAAACTATATTTAATAAACTGGAATTGAACCCGACCAAGACATATTGTTTATCTTTACATACCAATGACCTAGTGTTTCCTGGTAGTTTCAAACCACAAAGCTTTAACACAGTACCAGATATAAATGGTTGGTATGCTCAACCAGGAGTAACATATAATAATTCACTAGTCCAACACAAATCTACATCTAGCAATAGTTATACTTCAAATAATGTTAAATTATATTATAAACAAATATTACCAACACGATTATTATGGGGTCGAGAATCTTGGGATATTTGTCAGGGAATGAAACCAATAATTTTGTATAAAACAATAAACAGTTTACTTCAATACACAAATAATGCCAAATTAATACAACATAATGCAGAGGGTAAAAACTTGAGATTTATGTTTTATAAATACAACAACAATGGAATAATAGACATGGTTACAGCTAAAACACAAGAAGAGTGGGACAATTTTCTTAGTCTTCTTCTGTCATTGGGTACTGATGTACAAGATTCAGACAAAAAAGTATTAAAAGTAGGCGTGCCATTACCATTTACTTTTGATCCTACGCTGTTTATGAATATGGAGATGAGATAAATGTGTTGAATTCAGCGGTACATTTGCTTTGTAAAATTTTTAACTTTTCCCTTTAATGGCTTATGTATATGTCTTATAAATTTATGTCTTATTCTTCTGGGCTTTGGTAATCTATTGTTTTCCACCATTTGTTCCGCACCTGTAGCACATTGATCAGTCATTTCGACATCCTTAGTCTGGATCACAGTACAATCTTCATTACTCGCATTCTTCTCCAACTCATTGAAAAAATTATTAGATAGAAAATTAATTGGTACAATCTCGACAAAAGATGGCGTTTGAGTTAAGGGCATATAATTATCTATGTTATATTCTTCAGCCATTTCTAAAAAATAAAACTATTCATTAATCCATAAAGTCATCATCATCTTCAATAATAGGCTCCTTTTTAGGTTTTACAAGAGTTGACAAGTCCACTTCTTCAATATTCAAGTTACATGAAGCTGGCATATTAGATGACCCAGCACATGGCTCCAAATCTTCCCTTTTAACCTTCTTATGTCTCTTATTTATGCTAGAAGTAAGCCGATTTTTCTTTGCTTGCTTTCCAACGTTTATAAACAGAGTGCCAAATCCCAAGCCGCTTGTTCTTATATATTGATAGTTAGAATCATTGTCTGAAGTAAGTGTATTAAACTGGATCATTTCGAATTCAATCGGTCGAATATTTATTACTCTATAGTCAGCCGTCAATTCATGAACATCGATTATATTCAATCTTTCTTGCCAACTAATATCATTCAATTTTTTATTACCGCAAGACAAAACATCAAATATATGAGTATTCGATGATTGGATAAATTTAATAATGCGATATGTTTTCTGTTTACTAGTTTGAAACGTTTCAATTTGTAATTCTAAAGGTTCTTTTGACGTATATGTATATAAATCATAATTATATCTACTCATCAAAGGAAACCTACGCATATCCAATGGCTTAATGTCATCGTCATTCTTTTCAATGTTTGGTTTATATTTATTATATTTTATTTCCTTAGCATAAGTGATCATCATGTCATTAATTTTTGAAAACTCTTCATTTTTAAGAATATCATGATAAATCGAACATGTCGCATCTATCTGCTTCTTTGGGCATACCATTTTTATTGTTCTGTCTATGCAACATTTTAAAATTTCAATGATTGTTACCTTTACATAGGATTTTTCAAGCAACTGGCGAATATGCACATGCAAATACTCTTGGTCTAGTTCAGTTAAAACGGCCATATATAACTTTGTATGCATATTCAATTGACGGTCAATATTTTTATCAATCTTAGTTTTTTGCAACTCTATATTTTTTTCATTACAAAATCATAAAATCTCTTAATTAATAGTATCATGTAACGTTTTATAGTACGCACCATAGCAATATCCCAATCCGCTTTTATACGCTTATCCATATATGATTCAGTATACCTATTCTTGTTTCTATTATCATAAACATATTGTATTGTACAACAAGTCTAACGACTCTGGTGCAAAAGTGTTGACATATTCTTCGGACTTGCTATCCTTGTCAGCGATTAAAGACATATGGTCAATTTTTCGTTTCCCTTTTTCAGTTAATAATATTTGTATGTCATCATTAGCCGTACATCTAGTGTACTTCATCTCAACTTTGCCTGTTAACTCTTTGTCAAAGTCGGGCATACTTGCTTTTTTATTGGGTTTTTCATTTATAGTTAACGTACGTTTATTTACTCTAGGTTTAGACATACTTTTATTCTCTACTCTAGGTTTAGACGTATTAGATTTAGGTTTAGGTGTGTTAGATGTACTTTTATTCTCTACTCTAGGTTTAGACGTATTAGATTTAGGTTTAGGTGTGTTAGATGTACTTTTATTCTCTAATCTAGGTTTAGACGTATTAGATTTAGGTTTATTTGTGTTAGATGTACTTTTATTCTCTAATCTAGGTTTAGACGTATTAGATTTAGGTTTATTTGTGTTAGATGTACTTTTATGCTCTAATCTAGGTTTAGACGTATTAGATTTAGGTTTATTTGTGTTAGATGTACTTTTATGCTCTACAGTATTTTTAGACTTATTATCTTTGGCTCCTACCTCTACTATAATTTTAGCTTTTACTGTATCTTCAGTTTTTACTGCATCTTTTTTAGTCTCCTGTTTTTTCATTATCTTTCTCTTCTTTATACATTTATCTTCATACTCATCCTCCATTTCAGTGTCAGTTGTGTCTTCATCTTTTACAACTTTACGCCGCTTGAGGTCTTCTTGTCGAGGCTTTATGATTTCTTTGTGCTTAGGCTTGTGTTGTGCTATGACTTCTTCTTGAACTTCTCCTATTTGCATATGTTGTGGTTTGATGACTTCTTGAACTTCTTCCATTTGCGGTGACATGTGTTGTGGTATAATGACTTCTTGGACTTCTTCCATTTGCGGTGACATGTGTTGTGGTATGATGACTTCTTCTTGAACTTCTTCCATTTGCGGTGACATGTGTTGTAGTATGACTTTTTCCACGTGCGGCAACTTTTCTATGTTTTGTACCATGTTTTCTTCCACCTCAGTATTCATAAGCGATTTTTTCAGTGTGGCTTGTACTGCAGTAGGCACCCAAGAATGAAGCGAGTCATTTTTTATAGACTCAATAGCAACGTCTATCTCGTCTTCATCATTATAGTTTTTAAAGTATTGGCCTACAAGTGAAATTGTTTCAGCTGCTTCGGTGACTTGAACTACGGCTTCTGCTGCCTTTGCCGATGGTGTATATTCAATAATAAAATCCTTAGGCACATAGTGATTTTCAATTATATGTGCCTCCATACGGGCTCGACGTTTTGTTGTTACTTCACACGATTTGCAGTGGTAACTATTCTTCGTCTTTCCCGTCTTGTCTTGAAATTGCTTGATGACTGCATACTTTGAAATCACAATAGGTGATGGTTGATAGGCTTGGCGGGGTTCGCTCGGCTGGACACTTCTTACACTTTCCGACCCGTATATAGATGGGTTGTATAAATTACTAGCGACGGACGCCATTGTTAATAATCGTATTTCCACCCGTGTGACTACTAGTACGGTATAACGAAGA
Organism: Pammene aurita; assembly: GCA_947086415.1. Classification (NCBI taxonomy): domain Eukaryota; kingdom Metazoa; phylum Arthropoda; class Insecta; order Lepidoptera; family Tortricidae; genus Pammene; species Pammene aurita. Next base: position 14,946,663 of record OX352295.1, read on the forward strand.
ATGAGCTTACTGTATGAGGCTTATGAATTTATAAGCTATTGTTATCTAGGACTATGGAGGGGGAAGGGAGGTTTAAAATGTCTATTAATTTTCATGTAAATTTCTAATAAATTTGTATTAATTTACAATTAAATTGTGAAGTCGTACCAGTAAGAATTATTAGTTTAAATACCTTTTAAATTTTCCCTTTTCAATTTTAAGTATAAAAGAGCAACGTGCATACGCTATGATTCATAACACAGCAACATCCTGCTCCACAGCAGTCCTCGCTGCAGCCGGTCCCCAGTTTTATAATAATTACCATGGAATTCTTCAAGAAAACCGCAAAGTCCCTGGGCAATGTCGTGAAAACGGCAATGTCCACGCCATTCATCACTCTCACTCTGCTGACCACCAGTACCATCACTTTGTGCACCACAACATTACTCCGCAAGGTCAAATCACTTTGTCTCCCGTCATGGAACAAGACTCTGGACAGGCTAATTGGATTTCTCCAAAAATGCAAGTCCAGAGATTATCACCGATGCATAGCCCTCACATACGACAGGCCGTGTAACAGATATGTTTTGGCATCTCACAACTACTGCAAGGAACATTTTTATTTAATGAAATTGAGTTGCCAGGCATATCATTTCGTTAATATGAGCTACGAAGTGCCAACTCCAATATTGGCCATGGTCGAGTATGAAATGAGAGAAGCCTATGAACGGCGATTCAACCTGACTACAGACTATGGCCATGCAAAATGGAAAATACACCTGGAACGTCTAATGTCGGAAGTGACATCCAGCGACGACAGTGATTACACGATACAACAAGAAGTCCTAGAAGCAGTCTATCGAGACGATCCAGATTACGACTCTGACGACGTACGCATGTGTATAGACGCTCTAGGGCTGGACATGGGTACATGTCGCTCCAGTGCTAGTGTATCATCATCGTGTGTGTTAGATAGTCTTAATCTTATAAATAGTACTAAACGGGATCAACGTAAAAGTTTTTGAAAGTGTTGTCGGAAAACTGAAACAAAATTCATAATTAATATTAAAGACTTAAAACATACACACAACACATAATTTTTTTAATACAATAATTATAGAGTAATACTATTTAAATACTTACATCCATTATGAATAGTCTTCGTTAAAACTTCAAAGCGTAGAAACTGAGAGCTCTTAACTGAACTGGAGATCCGAAGGTACTATATAAAGTTACCCACAGCCTCAGCCTTTTTATATGAATTTGTGTTGAAAAAAAGGTCACGGCTGGTGGGGACAGAGGACCACCTAGGTAGGTAGCGACGAGTTTAAACAGGATTTCGGGGACAGGTAAATTTTTGTTTGCAGCGGAATGTTTTCTAACAAAAGATTAAATTATCAAAAGAATTCTAAAGAATTTAAACGACAGATCTTTTGTGCATTTACTTTCTATTAAAATCGCGTGTGACTTCAAACCCGATGATTGATTTATATATTTCTCAGAAACGAATACAAAGTAAATTATTACCTTCTTCAAAGGACATCTAGTAAAAAAGGTAAAGTTCTCAAGCCGACAGCATCAAGAAAAAACTAATAATGGAAATTGCGACTTTAAATTAGAGCACCAAAGGAGTCTTTAAACATCGCACCGCCCCACCTAACTGGTATAAACAAGAATGCAATAAATCACACACCGAATCCTACATTAACAAAAGATCTATATATTATAATAAATAATGGGAACTTCCTTTACGGAAACGTACAGCATACTTACAGGTTGAAACTTGTTCAAAACACAGTCATGTTTATTGTCCACCAATAAATAGCAGTCGGTTGTCACATATACCAAAGTTATTTACGAGTTCAAAAAAAAAATAAGACAACACAAATATCTAGACTAGAAATATTCTAGAATGAATAAAATAATATTTCAAAAATTGGATTTGCATAAAATAATTTACCCAAAAAAATTAAGACAACACAAATATTAAACACAAATCTAGAATCAATAAAATAATATTTCAAAAATTGGATTTGCATAAAATAATAAATTTTAGGCAAAAACTGAAAACGAATAGATACTAAATAATTAAAATTGATGGGGTTGAAACATATACCAGAAGTTTCATATTGTGCTGGAACACATATAGATACGTTGAAATTTGCATATATATTCGCGAAATGTGAATTAATTACTTTAGGTATAAATTTGATACCTACTCCAGTCCAGACTAATAAAGGGTAATGTAATTGTGTCAGTTCGCGGGGCTTGTTAGATCATTAAAAATCTCGTTAAGTTATATGACCGTTTCTACCCCATTGATTTCCCAGCACCAAAACTATACCTAAACTTTGGAAAATTTAGGTAGTATACCTAGTCTTTCATAAGGAGTAACCAATTAAGCAATTATAAAACCTATTGCAAATACGTAAAGAACAAACTACAACGTAGGAGTATGCCTCTACCGAGCTCGGTAACAATGCGATGTCGCCGAGTCGAGCTAACAATAGAGACAATAGAAAAAGGTGAGCAAGGGTTCTATTGTGGTGTCGAAGAGCGTGTATTGTTTAATTAGCGGAGTGCCTAAGTGCTGAAGGAGGCTCCGGGCACTGTTGAGACCTAGTGCAATCGATCTAAATGGGGGGCTAAACGTACTAAAACATACCAAACTTTTTTTTTTTTTTTTTAGGTTTCATAGCCCCGAAAAACCACCGTAATCCCGAAAAACCATTGTTTTGGTGGTGGGAAATCCATGTGGTAGAAACGGTGAATCTATACTACTAGTATTGCACAAGCGATAACCAGACACCAGAGTTACGGAAAATGTTACCTAATGAAAATACCATCTCAACGAATGTAACCTTTTTGTCATGGAGCGGTGATATAATTGAAAATTATGTTTTTTTTTTTAATATGTCACATGTTATACTCCAAATTAAATATTGTGTGACAACCCTATGATTCGATATCATTAAATTTTCACCACTGATAACGGAGTCTGCATATGACACATCTACACAACACGCATGCATTTTAAAAATGTGTCAAATATATTACAACTGGCGTACTTTTTTATTTACACTGTGACTAGGCGTTTAGCACCATTACAAATTATATCAATTAAGATAAAATTACTAACAGTATGGGGGTATTAATGTAGTGTTAATGTATATTTTAGTAACGTGCAAAACCATAAAAGTAAACTTTTTCTTTGAGTTTATTAAAGAAGATAACGAGAACGCTGCGCATGGCCCCTCGGATCCCCGCTCCCGCGTCCCGTGTCCTGCACGTGCGCATTCCACTAACGAGTGAAATATTAGGTATCTTTATTTGTGACATGATTTAACTTTTTAATACGCAGGATATTTTTTTGGATTTTTGTACAGTCGCAAGAAAACTCTTAAAGGAAATATAATTAAAAAAAAATATTGACGGAGCAATATTCTACTGCGAATAATAAGAAAATTTTTATACTGAAAAAGTTTGACGATGAAATTTTTGGATTTTTTTTTGTCATACGTAAAATACATACATTTAATGTCACTTCAGTAAAAAAAAAACGGAGCAAATATCCGATGTGAGTTACACAAAAAAAAAAAAAAATATGTTCAGTTATGGATTTTTTTTTTATATTTTTAACATTGGTTACATAGCCTATATTTCTAGTGCAATAAAATTAGACTGAGCATTTTTCCAAACGTAAATATAGACGATATAAGAGTTTAGATAAAAAAACCTAAGAAGGACAAGTTTTTTTTGGAAAAATATATATATACCATCTACTCCTGACACTTTATCGTGCTGTAAAGTTTTTTTGGACTGAGGAGTTAATGCGAGGTCAACCCCTCTATTGCCTGGCCTATTTGTAAATTACAAAGCGTGGAGAGGGAGAATAATTGAAACGTCTGTCTAATATAAAAATATGTAAAATAGGGAAGATGCAGCTATAATATTTACCATTAATTTGTGATCTAAATGTTGAAAAAACATAAAATAATAGCTTTTGAAACGTTTTTACTTTAGTTTATATTAATTTCAAATAATAATTACGATTAGAAGTAATGTGAAACGGAACGTGTTTTAATACGCCAATCAGCGTCTGGTGACGTCACTCCTGTCATGACAACTAATGGGGTTGGCAACTGTCTATGGGATTTGACTTAAAGGGCTAGATGCAGGCCAAAAAAAAAAAAAGAATTTGACACTGGACGAACAAATATGGCGAGTGACAGACATGAGTGATGTCACAGGATCCGTAATCAGTCAGTTTGTAAACGCAATTTTTGACTGTAAATTATAGTATTTTAATTTTTTTTATACAGTCGTGGTCTAGTCTAAGTGCAATTCTTTTAAATGAAAGCATAATGAAAATATTGCATCTTGCCTATCGACGTTTATGTTATTGGTAACCCTAAATTTTACCTCTGCAAAGTCCAAGCCGGGTTAGGCGTTATCACACTGGCGCCGCAACCGGATGCGGCGACGGCGTGCAAGAGTGACAGCGCTATACACATGCAGAGCGCTATCTCGTTCGGGCACCGGCACCGCATGTGGAAACCGCAGCAGTGTGAAAGCCGCCTTAGAGTAGGTAGTAAGTTAAAAATACAATTTGAATACAGAAAATAAAATAAATATAGTCTGGCCAGCCAACGAACGCAGTAGCAATGTACAGCAAACAAAAGTATGACAACACTAAGAATCAGTGAAAAAAGCAGCAATGATCATTAAATTCTATGTTTTTAGGGTTCCGTAGTCAACTAGGAACCCTTATAGTTTCGCCATGTCTGCCCGTCCGTCCGTCCGTCCGTCCGCGGATAATCTCAGTGACCGTTAGCACTAGAAAGCTGAAATTTGGTACTAATATGTATACCAATCACGCCGACAAAGTGGTAAAATAAAAAGTGGAAAAAAATAATTTATTAGGGTACCTCCCCTATACGTAAAGTGGGGAGTGATTTTTTTTTTCATTTCAACCCTAACGTGTGATATATTGTTGGATAGGTATTTAAAAATGAATAGGGGTTTACTAAAATCATTTTTTGATAATGTAAATATTTTTGGAAATAATCGCTCCAGAAGTTAAAAAAAATGTGTCCCCCCCCTCTAACTTTTGAACCATAAGTTTTAAAAATATGAAAAAAATCTCAAAAGTTGAACTTTATAAAAACTTTCTAGGAAAATTATTTTGAACTTGATAGGTTGAATAGTTTTTGAAAAAAATTTACAAAATAATTTCTGAACTAAGTTTGTAATTTAACCGTATAAGCACTCAAAATGAAATGACGTGCTTTCAAATAAAGTAAAAACGGTGAAAATCGGTCCACGCAATAAAGAATTATCCCAAAAAAATCATCTTCCATACTTTAAGCTCGCGTACTACTTTACTTAATTTGCCGATAGATGTCGCTGTACGTGGATAGCTCATATCATATCCTACATGGCGGTGTTATTTTAAATCTTAAGTGGGGACACTTACTGTGACGGACGGAAAACTACGGAACCCTACACTGAGCGTGGCCCGACACGCTCTTGGCCGGTTTTTAATTTTATTTGGTATGACTGCCCCTTCTTTAGGTGACATTTACGGTGTGTAAAAAGGAGACGGATATATTTTGTCTAATCTGTCATCAAATGCAACAGATAATCTAGTTGAGGCAATTGAGATATGCCTTAAAAACGAATTTAAAATTTAGAACGTTGCAGGAGTTCTATCTCACTCGCACTTAAGATCAGAGAGTGAAATGCACAAGAAACAAATTCAATGTGAATTTAAATGTTCGTCACAAATTACGGTGTCTCATCACAAAGGGTTGCCACATGTACGTATTTTGAATTTGCCGCGCTTTTCTACTGACAGAAATGGCTATACTACTATAGACTATAGCCCACTCGCTATAGTCTGGCAAACCATTTCTGTGCCAAACCATTTCCATCACAGCAGTGGTGGTGCAGTATAAATATTAGTAGGCATGTCGGAGCTAATTTAATTTTATTTGCGGGTGCTCAAGCGTCTTAAAAGTAGTTTTATAGACACTCCGCCACTTGTGTTTTGAAATAGATAGGTACCCTAAGAATTTAGAGTAAGTATCGCCCTAATTGCAAGAACAGTTTAACAACTAGGTACAAAATAGTATTTTATACAATCGTGACATAAGTAAGAGCTTTTCAGTGGAGTCGAGATTGAAAAGCTTGATTATGTCACTATTGTTTACAATACTTTTTCTACGAGTGCTCAATATAGGCAAGCCGGTTAGAATTGAGTTCGACGAAAGACCTGCTGCCTCTATACAATTGAGTAAGTTGCCCGAGCCCCCCGGCGACGGCGGCGTGGCCGCGCGGGCTCGGGCAACAGTGTTAAAATATTGTACGAAAATCCTTTGTAACATCGTTGGCGATGCTACAAAATGCGACCATTATCGGAAAGTATGCGCTAGTAGTTCGGTCTACACAATCTCAAATCAAGCATTACAGTCGACGAGTAGAAAAACTAATTAACAGCAATGTCCTAATCAAACAGTGGTTCTAAACCTTACAGGGATTAGGGACTACTCGACAAAATTTTGTCAATGGAAGGAACCACCAATTGTTTGGACGTAAATACCTATGAAAAATCAAGTCCTTAGAGGTTTTGTATGTTTATAAGTTTGCGGAACACTTCAGGTGCTACCAGGGACCACCAGTGGTCCAGGGACCACCGGTTTATAACCATAACCACTGGAATAAAAGATATCCTTTCAAAAATTATCCGAATTGCAACACTGTGGAGTGCAAATTGAGCTGTCGATAGCTTGACTTCAGTTCAATATAATATAATTTTAAACAAAAAAGAACCGACTTTACTTAGCCTACTGCACCTTTCCAAGAGCAATTGCCCGAGATACTATAAAAAAATACTAAAAGCACTATAGGTGTGCCTATAATATTTGGAGAGTTCCCTCGATTTCTCCAGGATCCCATCTTCAAATCCTGACCTGGTGACAATGGGACCAACTGCGAAGTATACTCTTTCAAACAAAAAAATAATTTTCCAAATCGGTTTTCCAATTCCGTCTTAGAATAATCGATGAACATAAAAAATATAGCAAAAACAAAGATCCCGACGAAATGAGAACTTCCTCCTCCGAAATCCTGATGTCGGTTGAAAACTAGACTCTCCTCCAATCAAAACACATCAATTTTATCTTGAAAACAAAGTCATCAGCGGTCCAAACACTAGTAAAACTAAGATTTATGCAGTTAAAAAGTCGAAGAGCTTCATAAAGCTAAGTATCCGAGTTGCAACATTGTGGCATGCAATCGCGGTGGAAGTAATTTTACGGGAAACAGAATTGCATCGTAAATGTTGTCTGTGGAAACCAAGACTTTAATGTACGTTTGTAAAAATAATTTAATGAAAATTTATTGTTAAAATGCACTAGTTACTCATAAACTTAAACATGTAGTTAATAGGAAAAGAGAATTGTAGTTTTTAGGATCCCCTTCCCGGGGCCAAAGGAAAAACGAACGCGCTCTTTGAGACGGGGAGTATTTATGCTAAAGAAATACATGCCAAAACAGACAGACTTATCCATAATTTTACAGAAATTTAGTGAGATTGGCCTAAAACTTAACTTCGACAAATGTGAATTGAACCTTTCCGTAAACTTAGAACCCTCTTTAGCTCCTCAGGTACTAAAAAGTTTTTCCAGTTTAGCCCCAAACATTAAAATCTTATCCAAGGATAATCTCCACCTTCTCGGCTCCCCCATTTTTGATGAAGCCATTCCGGCTGTTTTGGCCAAATCTGTTTCTAAATTTCGTGCTAATTCAGATAGCTTAATTAAAATTAGTAGTCATTCGGCCTTATTTATTTTAAAATTTTGTTTGATGGTTCCTAAATTTACTTACTCCGTAGCTGCCCACTCTGGAAATTCGCTAGTTTAGTTCAACCTATCGATAGTCTTCTTAGGTCACAACTGGAGTCTATTTTAAATGTCCGCTTCAATGAACAGGCATGGATCCAGGCTTCTTTACCCATTGTTTGGCGGTTTGGCGGTTTAGGAACACGTAAAATATCAAGTGTCGCTCTGCCAGCATAATTGTCCTCCATCCATAGCACGTCTGATCTCGCAGGTAAAATCCTTAAAGCCCCACCGGCAACAAACTGCGAGAACTCTTATCCACACGTCCTCGGGTAAGGACCGCGCAAGGCTCCTTGCGGTAACCCGACCAGAGTCTGGACAGTGGCTACATGCCTACCCATCACCAAACACAGGCACATTTATTGATCCGGGGACTCTTCTAATTGCCATCGGTCTTCGAGTGGGGGCTGATGTTTGTGTTGACCACAGATGCGCCTCTTGTGGGACCACCGTAGATCGCCTAGGTCACCACGGACTTGTCTGCTCTTCGGGCGCCGGCCGCCTATCCCGTCATGCGGCACTTAACGACATCTTGAGAAGGGCGCTCGTCAGCGCCAATACCCGCAGCTCTGGAGTCCCAGATCGTGCGGGACGATGGCAAGCGCCCCGACGGGATGTCGTTGATCCCCTGGCGGATGGGCCGTGCGCTGGTATGGGACGCTACCTGCACCGATACGCTGGCAGCGTCCGATATATCGGCGACCAGCAGGAATGCCGGGGCGGCGGCCGACACCCGAGAGCGCTATAAAGTCAACAAATATAGCTGTCTCGGCACCAACTACGAATTTGTAGCTTTTGGTGTCGAGACACTAGGTCCGTGGGGCAGGGGTGCGCGTGGGCTCCACAAGCTTAGCAAGCGGCTGCGGGAAGCAACGGGGGACCCTCGCGCGGGCAGCTTTCTCGCACAAAGGCTTGCCATCGCGATACAACGCGGGAATGCTGCCTGCGTGATGGGCACCCTGCCAAGAAGCCAGGGTTTGTTTTAGGCATCTTTATTTTTTCTAGTTAGGTTTAGTTTTAGTTGTTTTAATTTATAAGTAACTTTAATTGTTATACCTACTTGTTTATCTGAATAAATGTTTTTGCCAAAACGGTTTTTATAGAAAATGTGACTTATTTCATGTGAAATTCATTGTTCACAACTATCGTCCAATTTTATAACAAACCTTTGCGTGTGAAAACAATTTCAGGGCACCAGTTTTCTGAAACCTGTTGTTTGTTAAACGTGGCATGTAGTTAGGTAAAAGGTTTTATACTAGTGATGGAACTTCTTGGAAGGAACTTGGAAGGTAAATGAATGAGGCATGATACAAAATTGAAAAATTAATCTAATGGTGTTAATCGTTAATTGTTAGTCACCAATATTCATAATTATTTTTCATTTCATTATTATATTTATCAAATTCGTAGTAGAAAAATACATTTTCAACAGACTTTATTTTGTTTTTGTTTTTTTATTTGGCAACGTCTTTTTTTGTTTTAAAGAGTCTACTTCTGGTCCCAATGTCATCAGGTCAGGATCTGATGATGGGATACTGGACAAATCGAGGGAACTCTTCAAATATTATAGGCACATCTATACTAGCTCGGGCATTTCCTTTTGGAAAGGTGGAGTCTAAATGAAGTTTAAAATTATTTACTCGTTTGCTACACATGTCGGTATTTTCGTGCGTTACAAAGGTTTTGTTTTTAGTGTTTTACATACTCTTACTTTTATATAGCTTCAGTCTTTGTTGTCATTGTTGTTGATTGAAATAATGTAACAAGTTAAATTTCTACGACTTCCCGGTGTCTGTCTACACACTTATATAATTTACATGACAATTAAAGAATAAACTAAAAGGATGAATCACGCTGTAACGTTCCGCGTCCTACACGACACTTCCGACACTCCGTGGTCGGAGTGAAGTCACGTGATGTTTTCTATACAAAATGAACCGCAAACATCAAAATTCGAAAATTGACTGCGTCTCTATCGCTCTTGCTTAATACGTGCGGCTGAGAGGCTAATAGACGAGACACGAACGTAGCGATTCGCGGCAGGCATCCTGATACAGTCGCCATCAGATATATCGGAGCGGCCAAGGTAGTCACAAATATCTGAACAACGCCTTTATTGTCAAAGTGATAAAGTGCTTGTTCAGATATTTTTGAGTACCTTGGCCGCTCCGATATATTTGTTGGCGACTGTACTACTCGTAGACGATACGCTACCAAACATCCTGAATAAAACTCGAGCACTTTCCATGCCGACCTTCCCGACCTTTAGAAGCAAATCGTACGAACAAAGACAGCTCAATCATTGTCCCAACAAAACACACTGTTTTAATCCTTATCACAACGTCTTAGGGTACAAAATAGAGTTACCATGCCTGAATACACTTGGCAATGTAAATAAAATTGAAGCCGAAAGGGTTACTATTGACATAATACCTTGTTTTATGTACTTGCTCGGGATTTCGTCAAGGTTTTATGCTTGCGTGAACACTTGAATGTTTAATTTGAGATTGTTGAAGGTACTTTAGACGATCTCATTTAGAATAAGTCAAGGAGTTTGAAAAATGTCATATAAGTACATTTAATAAAGTGTACCTAAAATATTTATTACGGATTACTCACGTTATTTAAGTACATTTTTTGCTCGACATGTTTCCATTCATGATCATTATCACGAGCGGCCTTCCCGATGATGATCATCGTAAATAATAAAAGTATGGTACAATTTACAAAAAAAAAAAAAATTAAATAAACAAGATGTTATGTAACCTAAACTTAGCGCCTGAACTGAAACAAGATGTTCCGTTATTAAAATGATTTTATATTTTGAAAGATCAGGCGCTTTGTTTTTTCATACATCTACAATCTTTTGATGCTGCTGCCACTGACAAGGCCACGCACAGGGGCTTGCAGCACCGCATTATCGTGTAGCCCTATCCCTCCCCTGCTTCGAAAAACAAAAGAAATCTAGGAGACTTATCGTACTAGAAACCGGTTTTTTATTTTTTTTTCAGAAAAAAAAATATACGCCACCACTTTTTTTGCATTGCAGCATCGGCATTTCGTGTTCCCCCGTTAAAGACGCGACTAATTATATATATCTCATCTAGGAGACTTATCGAACTAGGTTCAGTGTCATGGGCTCTCTAACTATAGGTAGTGCATTTGAAAACACATGTTCCACATAACATACTTCACTGTATCTGTATTTACTTTAAACCAAATGTTACGAATAAGCCTATTCCCTGGTTGCCGCAGAAGAGGAATTGTGACTCTCGTCTGATAAAAGCACTGGTTCAATTTTGTCCTTTATTCGGCCCTTCAGTCGTTCTGATCCGGTTTTGATGTGTAAATAATGAGAAAACTAAAAGAAAAATAATAGATCTTTTTAACCACTTTTCACAATGTTTAGAAATAAAAGAAAAGTAATAGAAAAATCCACTGCCTCAGGCGAGACTCGAACAAACGACTGTGGAATACATTCCCATCGCTCTTACCAACTGAGCTATTGAGTCTTAACCTCATGGCTGTGAATTTATCCACCGTATCATTTATGCGCATTTATTGACCTCAAAGATATTTTTACACTTTTCGCAAATTAAATAATATCCGAGCTGATCAGCTTTTACTTTTGCATCTAACTTCTTACTGTAAACATATGTTTGAGGTCGATTGTACTCGCGTAATATACAATGTCCCATTATTATATAGGTTGATTGCTCTAGTTTTCGTCCACATATGTCAGTTTCCCGTCCATCCTTTTTTTTATATGTATTATCAAGTTTTTCCCAAAATAAAAGCTTAATATTAAAAATCTCTCAATCTAATTACTATCTAAATATAAATTTTGTTGTACTTTTAAAGTTTTTCCCATATATTTGAAGCAGTTTAATCAGGTGGACGGTAAACTGGACCTGGACGAGAAACTAGCACAATCACCCTACTAGCGTAACAATTGGAAACACAACACCTTTCGACTCTGTAGGCAAAAGACTTATCGCATTACAGCTTTAAAAATGCTTTTATTTGCTTTATGATAACTCGTTCAGTTCATTCATTCTGCACCAGTAAAAACCTCAGACAACCATTAACAAGTACCGAAAAATAAACAAAATATGTCGCATACAAATTAAAAACCGAAGCAACAGTTTAATAAAAACGAGTTCCATCGAGTTCGAATATTAACGAACTATTTACCGAACATGACACCGATAAAGATTCAAAAAGAGAACTTGATTGACCGCGATGGCCAGTGACATTTACGCTTCCAGCTTTTCAAATTTAAACTTTATTGTTAGTGGGTTAGGATAGATAAACGCCTGCAAGAAGTTTCTAGGCTATACTTTCACTAAGTAATGCCAATGTCAGCGCACGGCTATTTTCTCTGTTACGCAATCCGTTACAGGGTATTAGTGATTACCGGTTGCGCAACGCAACAACACGTGTATTTGCCGCGTGATTCTCATAGCTCTTAGGGATGGAAAAATAATCGACAAAATAAAAATCGATAATTTTTTCATAGTAATCAGTTTTCATCAACTATTTTTCAAGGACAGCAAGTATAATCTGTCGAAATTTGTCGTTTTATAATGAAAATTGACTATAGTGTACATTGTTTAAGATGTCGGAATTGTAGGTAAGATTCCGATATCTTAAAAAAAATACTCTTATTGATTACTTTTATTACAAAAATCGATTAGCTATCGATCGATTTTTGATGTTCAATTTAATAATAGTTTTTTTTTAATAATATTACAAAACTCGTTTGTACATTGCTTACCGTGCGCAGATGAGATATTTTTTCTGTGAACTCTGACTTCGTAGCGCATCAAATTGCAGCTGGGCGCAATTGTACTGGTTTGATTAGAGATAGCTCGCTCACGGTCCATGTTCGATTGGAATAACACCTAACACGCGTTCGATTTGCAACGGTTTTTTTTTACAAACGAAGGTTTTTAACGGCTTTTTGCAAACCGCGTTTGTTTCTTTTAATTCCTCGTGCTGTTGACCTAAACGCAATTATAGAATGATTCGGTTTTGAAATTTTATTGTTTTTCGGACTGTTTAATTGCAAGGATTTATTTTCGTTAATTATAGGTAGCAATAATAGGTTGTAACTAGTCAATATGAGGCCTATGGATATTTAAAAAATACACTTGTCTCGCAGTTATAAAATACACTGAAAAAAGTCGCAGTCAATCGACATCAAAATAAGATTATTTTTCATGTTGCATTCGGGTCCGTTTTTTTATTAAAAAAACTTTACATAACGTTACCTCGCCGTCAAGATCACGGTATTTACCAGTAAGGGGAACGTGTTATGAAAATGTACTGTGTGAAAATTATTCTCTAGGCTTTATCGTCGTAGCTAAAAAAAGCTAAAAAAGTAGCCCAGGAAAAAATACCACTGTTTACATGAATAGCAAAAATAATCATGGAGGCATTATTTGAAGAGTATATTCGTAAGGTTAGTCACCGATTTGATTTCAATTTGATATTAAACTGGATAAGACTAGTGATGTTTGGCTTTTTAAAATAAATTGTCCTACTCTAGTTACCAATTTAATAACAAATTTATGCTAAAAATATATATCAAAAACAAATTGTTTAGCATAAATATCAAGGATTTATTAACATTGATTGTCAGAATTACATTTGTTAGATGTCATTATGAGGACAAAAAGCATTTAATTAGCATAACATATCGACCCAAGAAGACATTTTTGAAATAATAAGATAAGAATAGGTAGGGTGATTGTGCTAGTTTCCCGTCCAGGTCCAAATAGGTATACTAAAAACTTAACTAAAAAAACTTTAGAAGTTCAACAAATTCTCTATTTATGGTTTATTCTTTAGTAGGTAGATTTTTTAAATTTTAATCTTCTTATTTTTCGAAAACCTTCAACATAAATGTATAAATAAGTATGGACCGAAAACTGACATATGTGGACTAAAACTAGCACAATCAACATATGTACATATGTATGGGAAGCGACAAGACCTCACATTAAGTATGGTGGTGTATGCAAAATTAAAAAAAAAAATATTATCAAAAAAAAATATTGGTAATAAAAATTAATGACCAACATCATTTTACAATTAATTTTACAATTCTGTATTATCCTTGTTTTCTTGCTCCTCGACCCCGAAATCACCCTGTATAGGGTACTGAGTCACCCCAGAAGTCAAAAAATCGTTTCGTGATCTATACGGACAACCTACAACCGGTGGGACATTAATAAAACTGTCATTAGGACTACTTCAATATGTGCCTATCCGTCGTCCAGTCCGTACTTTACAAGTAGACTAAGAGCTGGCTACGTCAGATATGACACAATATTGAGAGCTTTGAAACCTGTCTAGTTAGATTGCTTTGCTATCCTTATTGCTAGATCAGGGCATCTGGCAGCTTTTAATGGGTGGAGGTCAGAGTGACAGACTAACAAAGTTTTTCAGTTGGAAAAAAGTAATACCAAACTGCCAAAGTTGTGTCATTTATAGAGGACAAGGCCTATATTTTAACATTAGAACAAAAAACATTGTGTAGTATTGCGGAAACAAAAACAGTATGCGACTAACTATGAATTGTATTATACATCATTTGACACTACTTTCCCCCAACAGAAACTTTTGGCTGTGATATTATCTAATGAATTACATAATTTCCCATAATATTGCATCAAACTCCACTAGGATTTGTTTTCTACAAGTTATTTGCATTCTTTGACCTCCACCACTTGACCTCCACCACTTTACAGCTGCCAGATGTCCGGATCTAGAAATAAGTATAGTATAGCAATCTAAATATAGGTGTTTTGTTGCTCTCATTATTGTGTCATATCTGACTAGCTCTCTGTCGATTAAAGACGATTCTAATTCCAAAATTCGAATCTTACTTAAAAATCACACAAACTTCAGAGACGTCAGATGTCTGCATAGTTAAAACAATTGCTAATTTTGATTGGCACACAAACGAGCCAATTACGACTGACGGATTCTAAATTTAAATTTGGATCTCTTTAAAGATGATGCTAACAAATATTATTTACAAAGTTAAACTATTTATATACGAATAAAAATGTATCCTAAACCGTTAAATTTTTTTATTTTTTATAATACAATGTCATTTATTATAATTGTTACACATAACAACAAATGTTGTTGTATTATCTAAATATATAAAAGAAAAAACTGACTGACTGACTGACTGACTGATTGACTGACTGACTGACTGACTGACTGACTGACTGACTGACTGACTGACTGACTGACTGACTGACTGACTGACTGACTGACTGACTGACTGACTGACTGACTGACTGACTGACTGACATATCAACGCACAGCCCAAACCGCTGGTTTTAGAGATTCCAAATTTGGCACGTAGGTTCCTTATAGGGTCTAGGGATGCACTAAGAAAGGATTTTTCAAAATTCACCTCCTAAGGGGGTAAAATGGGGGTCCAAAATTAGTATGGCGAATCAAGATATGTTAGACTATTTTATTCGAAACTTCACAGGAGTATTCCTAACGATAAATGAGTAAACACGTGTTTCAGGTTTTTTGCAAATTCAACCCCTTAAAGGGGCAAATGTGGTCACAAAGTCTGAAAATCAACATGGGTATCGTATCCTTTTGGAGTACTAATAGTACGCGGGCGAAGCCGCGGGAAAAGGCTAGTATAACATAATTTAATGAGTTGTGAAATGTAATTTTACCTATACAGATCCGTTGAATCTTTACACAACTACTACAAATATGACACTGCTACTAATACATAATAGATCAAGAGTAGGCCGTAGCCAAAACCCTACCTCATCGAGTAGCAGAATTTGGCTTATGTCCCTACATTGCCCTCAATGCACGGTAACTTCAATTTACTCTAATAAAATATTTACTTACTTTAAAATAAACAATTTAAAATTTTACGTACAGTCGCCATCAGATATATCGGAGCGGCCAAGGTGGTGACAAATATCTGAACAACAGCTCTATTGTCAAGACGATAAAGTGCATGTTCAGATATTTTTGAGTATCTTGGCCGCTCCGATTAATTTGATGGCGACTGTACTTACCTGCAAGCATAGACTAATTAACCCAAGACCCCGCATAGCCGGGCGACCCCCGCTGCCACGCTCAAAGTAATTTCACTCTATATAGTGAGAGACTAATATTGGAAGTGACAGTAAACATAGTACGTCTCCATGGCAACCATTAATGTCTGACTCTCTCTTACGCCCCACGGAAGAATCGCGCGTTTCCTGTCTAGCACTGCGAGTTCACCTCCCGCACCCCTTCTTTTTGGCAGCTTAGGTTTCAAAGAAATAACGCGCTAAGCGGAGTATAGAGATATCTTGTATATGCCTGCAAGCAATTTGTTTACGTTTGAATACTCCACCGATTCATATTTAATACGACACCGAGGCACAATATGAATACACCTGTCAAATACTAACCGCCACTGTTTCAAATTCAGAATAGAACAATTGTTAGATCGTAAAAAACTCACGCTCGTGTTATAGACACGAGCGATTTTGCAAAAAGCACAATTTTTTCTTTTAATTTTAAACTATTTCGCGTGAATAACGCTTTGTAACTGGAACTCGATAAATTGTTTTAGAACAGAAAAAAAAAGATTTACTGTCACGTAATGCCATGTAAGAAGCGATAGGATATGTTTTTACTGTATACAAAAGGAAAATAAAATAAACAGTCAGTGTGACAAAAGGGATGTACTTTTTGCTGAGGTGCAGACTAGCAACTACAGCGCCGGTTTTCAGTTCTCGCCAAACAACTATTTCTATTTAACATTAGACTTGCGAGCGTTCAGCTTACAATATCAATTAACAGGCATGGATGTACTTAAAAAAAAAACACTTATTTAATGGACATACAGAGAGTCCTTATAACTTTAGCTTATAATACCTAATACACCTAAATATATATATATCAGCGGGAAAACCTAAAATGGGACTGGGCTGGACACGTCTGCCGTATGCCGGAAGACTTATGGGCTAAAACAATCACCAAGTGGGTCCCACAACACAGAACCCGGCGTCAGGGCAGACCAAGGAAACGTTGGAGAGCCGAACTTGATGCCTTTCGTGCTGACTCGTGGGAGACAGCACAAGACCGGAATACGTGGAAAAAGGAGAAAAAGGCCTTAGCCCAGCAGTGGGACAATCTTGGCTCTTAAATAAAATAATATATATACTACAGTTAGTTAAATAGGGCAAATATGAAAAACTACATTTTCGATTTGAAGGGCTCTTCAATATTATTTTGTTTATTTAATAATATTCGCTTCAATTTAGTTTTAAAAGTATTTTGGGACATATTCCTAGCGGCGAAGGCAGGTCGTTCCAAATCTTGCAGCCTCTAAACCCAGTCTTTTGGTGATGAGGTTAGAATAATTTATTGTTCATTTTACTGCGAGTGTTTCGATTAGGCACATCTTTCATCCAAATAAACTTCTCAAAAATGTATCCTGGCCTCTTTGTGGCTATAGCATAGACTAATTAACCCAAGACCCCGCATAACCGGCGACTCCCGCGGCTACACTCGAACTAATTTCACTCTATAGTAAGACACTAATTATTAGAAGTGACGGTAAACTTAGTACGTCTCCATGGCAACCATTAATGTCTGACTATCTCTTACGCCCCACGGAACAATCGCGCGTTCCCTGTCTAGCATTGCATGTTCCCCTCCCGCACCCCTTCTTTTTGGCAGCTTATGTTTCAAAGAAATAACACGCTAAGCGGAGTAAAACTAAAATGGCTAAGACAACTTGGGAATAGTTTTTGAAGTGAAAACTGCTGTGCTGTGCACTTTTTGTGAGGGGAAAAAAATGTTAAACTCGCGACAGGTCACGTGACCGACAGATTCGTCAGATTGAAAAGTCGTAAGACGGACACGTGACCTGATCGAATAAATAATTGTAATAGTTCTGAAGTATTAAATTTTTAATATAATATAAATTGTCATGTTTGTCTACGATAGCGCAATAAATTAATATTGTATTTTACCACATTCATGATAGTACTTTTATACTGATAATTAAAGCAATTCGTGCAAAATTATTCCCTAACCATTCACAAATATAAAAAAATGCACAACGTTAATATTCAAGTTTTCACTTCTGCCGGCACCGGAGTGCACCCCGTTGTTTTTTGTTCTGCTTTTTCATTTAGGTACGTAGTACGTACGTACGTACGTACGTAGTACGTAGTTCAATGTGTAAGTGTGAGCGGTGATCTTAAGAACAAGTCTGCAGCTAATAAGAATTCGTTTCAAAACGCGTGTTCACAACCCGTGTTCGTGACCATCACTCTTCGGATTAAACAACTTTGTGGTAAATCCACATGTCATGAAATGTTTTATTTCTTATTTCTAAATAAATATATACCGTATTAAATCTATTTATTAAATTCAAAGAGAGAATACCTTGTAAGAATAACTCCGTCTAGTCTTTGAAAAAAACCAATGGAAATTTCTGCACCTCCCGGTACGAGTCTTCGTTTAGTTTTTTCTTTTTAAAATGTAACTTTACCTTTAACTTTTTCCTGGCCTTTCACTTGCCTCGGCGCTTTCAATCCTCTATTATTTTTGACTGAGATAGTCTTGTCGTAAAGATGTATGCGTTTCAATATGACTTTTTTATTTTTATTATTTTTATTTGAAAAAAAAACAAACAGTCAACAATTAACGTTATATTATAAAGAAAGAACAAATATTAGACCTATAGTTTAGTGCCCTTAATTATACAATGTAGCGATACGTAGCTAATGCACTGCGTTTTGATATTCCTAATTTTATCATAAAACCTAGAATCATAGATGCCATTTATGCATTTATTTTGTTTGTACAATAAAGTTTCAATAAATAAATAAGTTCCTGTTTTCATGAAAATAATTATTTTAGTCAAGTTAGTTTTAATTTTAGTGTCATGTTGACTGTAGCTGTTAAATATTATAAATTGTTATTTTTACAGTTTAATTGTAAGAATATTTAATAAAATAAATCCAACTGTATTTAAGTTTTTAATCAGCGGTAAGTACCTATAACTCACTCACTCAACTACCGACCTTGCCTCCGTGCAGAATAAAGTGAAATTTGTGTCACCAAAAATATATAAATACACTCGCGAGCAAATAATACGGGTCAGTGACAAAAACCCTTATATTTTGCAAATTAATAGCGGTATGTGCAGGAAACTAACTGTGTATTAAAGAGAATTTAATATCGAATTAAATTGAACCTTCAATGTTCTACAAGAATTCTGGAAAAAGTTTTATTTAAAAAACCGGCCAAGAGCGTGTCGGGCCACGCTCACTGTAGGGTTCCGTAGTTTTCCGTCCGTCACAGTAAGTGTCCCCACTTAAGAGTTAATAACACCGCCATGTAGGATATGATATGAGAGTTCCACGTACAGCGACATCTATCGGCATATTAAGTAAACTATTGCGCGCGAGCATAAAATATGGAAGATGATTTTTATGGGATAATTCTTTATTGCGTGAACCGATTTTCACCGTTTTTACTTTATTTGAAAGCACGTCATTTCATTGTAATTTTGTAGAAATTACAGGTACAATAAACACCTGCTTATACGGTTAAATTACAAACTTAGTTCAGAAATTATTTTGTATTTTTTTTTCAAAAACTATTCATCCTATCAAGTTCAAAATAATTTTCCTAGAAAGTTTTTATAAAGTTCTACTTTTCAGATTTTTTTCATATTTTTAAAACTTATGGTTCAAAAGTTAGAGGGGGGGGGGGGGGACGCATATTTTTTTACTTCTGGAGCGATTATTTCCGAAAATATTTACATTATCGAAAAATGATTTTAGGAAACCCCTATTCATTTTTAAATACCTATCCAATAATATATCACACGTTAGGGTTGAAATGAAAAAAAAAAATCACTCCCCACTTTACGTATAGGGGAGGTACCCTAATAAAAAAAAAAACACTTTTTATTTTACCACTTTGTCGGCGTGATTGATATACATATTAGTACCAAATTTCAGCTTTCTAGTGCTAACGGTCACTGAGATTATCCGCGGACGGACGGACGGACGCACGGACGGACGGACGGGCAGACATGGCGAAACTATAAAGGTTCCTAGTTGACTACGGAACCCTAAAAAAAGTCGAATTTGGTACCAAATTCAAATTGAGCTTATTAATTAACTTTTGATTGTTTTCTCACTTTTGTTTTCAATCTGTCAAAGCAAAATGATAAAAGGCAGTTTTTGTTGACTTTGATGGTCATTATTGAATTACTTACTATCATGTCGCTAACACAAGATGAATGTACACGTATCGTCACTTTGTTACAAGAAGGCAGAAGTCAGAGATATAGCAACAAGAGACAGCAAGAAGAACAGGCGTGTCACTATCTACGGTGCAGAGGGTCCTCCAACGTTTCCTACAAACTAGCAGGAACCTTCGAAAACCAGGAACCGGCAGGCCGAGATGTACTACGGCTAGAGAAGATCGATTTATTGTAACAACAATGCTCCGAAATCGGCATCTCACTGCAGTTGAAGTCAAAAACCAACTTCGGGAGACCCGAAGAGATGACATCAGCGAGTGGACTGTAAGGCCATAGACCGGCAAATGGCCCAAAACTTGACAGAGGGCATCGAACTGCAGGGAAACTTTACGCACGCGAATACAGGCGATGGGGTGCCGAAGAATGGGCAAGAATTATGTTTTCTGACGAATCCAGATTTATGCTCTATGCACATGACGGGCGGCGAAGAGTGTACAGACGGCCAGGTGAACGTTTTATTCCAGCCTGTTTTGAAGAAAAAGTTGCTTTCGGCGGTGGGTCTGTTATGGTTTGGGCTGGAATCTCTTCAGAGAGTCGCACGCAATTAGTTTTGATAGAAAATGGAACGTTAACTAGTGCCAGGTATGTGGAAGAGATTCTTAATGAGCATGTAGGCCCATATTTAATTAATATGGGTGAAAACTCAATGTTCATGCATGACAACGCCAGGCCACACACCGCACAGATTGTGGAAGATTATTTTGAGGAGGTTGGCATCAACACTATGAACTGGCCCTCGAGAAGCCCGGACCTAAATCCGATTGAGCACGTATGGGACGAGCTCGGAAGGCGTGTAAGAAATCGAAACCCCGCCCCAGCTACACTTAGAGACCTGAAACAGGCGTTAGTGGAAGAATGGGCTAATATCCCGCAAGAACGCATAAGAAACTTAATAAACAGTATGGCCAATCGTTTAGAAGCTGTAAGAAGAGCCCGAGGAGGCAATACGAAGTATTGATATGTTTTACTTTTTTTTGTTTTTAGTTTTGTGTGTGAGGTACCACGGTTGCTTTTTACCTATAATTAATTGATATCGTGTTTACTATGTCAATTAAATAAACAAGTGAATATCATCTCTAACTCTTGACGTTGTTTTATTAATGCATTTATCTATAATATACAATTTAATTCAGGCTCCTAGCTTTATTATTTTAGGAGATATTATAGTTTTTCGTACTGACCCGAATTATTTGCACGCGAGTGTAAATTGAACGATATATTTTCATGCAATTAGTTTCACGTACATTCTGTACCTACGCTATTCAAATATTAAAACTGAAACGGTTTCCCTATTGCAGTGTTCATATTTTGCTACAAAATTTCACTTTAAATAAATATCAAAAGTCATACGTAGAGTGACTGCTAACATAAATAAAAATAAATATATGTTGCAGAACGTCACTCATGACATGACAGCTACGTTGCAGCCCAACCGTGCTTCATTCCATTTTGTTTACATATGTTGTGCATAATAGTTTTCCATCTAATTTTATCGGAAAAGTTCGTATTTATCGCGCTCTCTCGCTCGCTCCCAATGGAAATACATTATGCACTATATATATATAGGTCGGGATCTCCGTTATATATATTAATCGATTTTTGAACCGAAGATCAAATTTTTTAGATATTCGATTTTTTTCAGAAGTAAAAATAATTGACAGGGCTAATCAATTCTTAATGTTTTAATAATCGGTTTTACTTTTTTTGAAGCATGGAAAAAAACTATTATTTTCTGCAATTTTTTTCAATTTTTTTCGACCCGATAGGCATTGGAGTAAGTACATACTTCCAAAGATGTTTTTTCTTTCGTTTGTACTATGACTAACGCGTAACATTTATTGAAATATTTATCAAGAAACTGGCTCAAAGCAAAACGTGACAAACATTAAGACATTACGTAAAACCATCTTGTTTCAATTTCCCCACGTAATTAATGTGACAAGGGTGTAACAGCGGTATATTCATTTAGTTACTTGTCAAAGTTACATATTTTCCTTATAGAAAGGTCTAAATGAACTGTTAAAATTTATTGCAGCTTGGACTCCATTGGCAAATAATTTTTAACCAACAAAAAAAACAGTTTAACAGTTTGTAAAATGTTAAGTAATAATGTGCAGTTAAATCCGAAAGGTGTTGACAGAATTCTTTATTACGCACACCGCGAGTTCGTCTGCCTGTTATTATGATTTATAATCATCATGGAGTGTATTAGCTGTAAGAAGATTTGGTTGCCAAACCCAATATCATCGGCGACATGAAAGCCCACAGACTTCACTAGTTCGGTCAGCTACAAAGAATTAGTGAGTATCGGGCGGTCTAGAGAGCGTTCTTGGTACAACCAAATGGGCGCCTTACGGTCAGCCTATACTCGATGTAACATGAGGAAACTGAATAATTTTAACAGCGTATTCCTGATCATAATTGGAGACTAAAATGTCGTATAAACTTTTCTGGTATTCGCCTAGTTTCAGAGTTACTACCAATTAAATAAAAAAACATTTTTTATTGTGACTCAGCAAAACGCTTTTTTGATGGCGATTTCACCCGTTATGGGGTCTAGTCTAGACATTCTTATTGACAGATATCAAGGCTCAACTGTACAATATGTGACATCGAGTTCAGGCTTCATTTTTTTTTGTAGCTTCTACTCGCCAAAAGACAACTCCTCACCAAATTTTAAGTTGCGGAAACGCTTGGTTTGCGAGATAAAAAATAATCAAAGTTCCATATAAAATCCCGATTTTACACCGCCATGACACAATATTTTGCGTTTCGTTAAACGTGTTGAGAAAAACTAAAACGTGATGATTTGTTTTATGTTCAGTTTTTACATAAATACAGTTTTTTCGACTTATTTGTGTACAATAATAGTTACATGATATTTATTCAATGATTCTTTTAATTTATATGCATTATTTTGTGGAAATTTGTTGATTAATAATTATCAAAAATGGTACGATTTTACTAAAACGCGTAAAACAAAACGCAAATAGAATTGGCGGGGTCTGCGGGCGGGGGATACGACATGACACTTTGTAGGAACTTTTTAGGTTAGTTCAAAGTAGTTTCAGACAGACTCTAAGGCAGGTCGGTGTAGGTACGACGACGAGCGAAGCGAGGAGGAGTGTTAGGTAGAACTGCGACCCTACAGCGCGCGAGCCGTGCGAGCGAAGCGAGCGTGCCGCGGCAGCGGCCGGCGAAGCGCCAGAACCTAACACTATCACACTCCCCCTCTCTCCTCTGCCATGGCGAATCAAATATTGTGTCATGGCGGTGTAAAATCGGGATTTTATATGGAACTTTGATTATTTTTTATCTCGCAAATCAAGCGTTTCCGCAACTTAAAATTTGGTGAGGAGTTGTCTTTTGGCGAGTAGAAGCTACAAAAAAAATGAAGCCTGAATTCGATGTCACATATTGTACAGTCCTTCCGATATCAAAGTGCCAAAGAATACTTTACGTAAACTATTTTTTAACGAAAAAAAATGCACTAATTTATTTTAATCGACAGTTTCACCGATAACATTTATGTTTTTATGTTTAAAATCATTTAAAAAATCGATTAAAAAGCAAAAAAAATAATTGTTTTTTTGGCGAAATTGACCTAAATTCATATAACATTTATTATTCCTACTATTAAAATCTCTCGCAATGCTCACGAGCACCGTGTATATCGCTGGGGAGAGAGACTGGAGGTGGATCTGTTTCAGCTTTAAGCCGATAACTGGTAGGAAGTTGTACAGGATCGGGACAGGTGTCGTGCTTTCGGCACGTCATACTAACTACAAAACTCGATTGAGCGCCTTTGTTGCCATCTATACACGCTTCAATGTGTGCGTGCGTCTTAGGGAGTTGTTTCCGCTGTCTTATATGACATCTGACAATACACCGCCATTTTTGCGTTTTATCGATGCTCTGCCAACCTGACGGATTAGCCTACACGTTCCCTACCAATCGGCCGCCGCGGGGTGAGGTGATTCCGATCGTGGCGGGGCGGAGCGTGGCCATTCTGTATGAAATACTATTACTTATTCTGTGCTCTCACTTCGTAGTCCCTTTTTGAATCGCTGACTCATAGTAGTCAGTAATAAGCTGTTGAACGAGCTGACCAGGTTTTCTCTAGGAACTGCAAGGGGTTCTTCAAATAAGGAGTGTACACGTACAGGTTTTCAAGGGGTCGACAGGTTTCCCACCGACTTGGTATTAGAAAAAAAAAAACGGTTACACGATTAAGTGCAACCCTTATTCTACTAAAATTAATCAGTTACCATATTGTATTTATAAAACACCAATCAAAAACTCCATTCTAGCTAAACGTACCTGTAAACAAACGAAAAACCAGTTAATATCCATTAAAATCGTAAAAACAAGGGAATTAGTCGAACAAGGCAATTCGTTATTGTTAAGCAAATGGTGACACGTATGGCCCATTCGTTTCAATTTATTTTCAACCTTAATTCCTGGTGATAAAGTTCATTATAACTAATTTGTTGACTTCACGGTTCAGTGAACTAAATTTGATGGTTATTTGCACAGTTGTGTGTTTTATGTGTTTGTGTTTGTTCTAGTATTTTTATTCAGTTACATTTGGTTATTGTACTTATTGATAAACACATACCACCTCAAAACTACTTAATGAACTTATAAGAATACTTGTAGTACCCACTTTACTTCACTAGACTAGGCGGCTCAGCATAACATGCGTTGTCGCGCGCGACTTCATACTTCGAGTCGCTCCTGAAGTGAGTCGCGCGACAGTGTTAGTCATGCTAGCAGGGTAGAGCGTTATGAATTACTGGCGTGAAAAGAGAACAAATATGTGGTGGTCCTTTTAAAAATGGTCGAGTTCCGTATCTTCGCCTGGATTTTGACACATTTCCCAAAATATCTTTCAAATTTGAAAGCATTTTAGTCCTTTATGGCCAAAAAACGTATTTTAGTACTCCTGACTATCAGTATATACCATTAAATCTTTGAATTTCATTGGGTAACTTGGCAATAAATGGCCCCGAAGGCAATAGGCGAAGTTTGGGTGTTTTCTCCAATCTTCGCCTATGGCATGCCTTACCGCTAATTATAAACTTTTCTGGTACTTACACCTATCAAGTCTTATCTCCCTGGAACGTGTTAATATAATATGAACCTTAACTACACCAGACTAGGCACATTTAAAAAAAAATGTGTAGTAGGCGAAGATTGGCAACAGTCTGAAGTTGTTTACATACATTTTCTAAAATGATGCTAGGGCTGCCAAAAATTAACCAACATGTCAAATAGAGGAGAGTAATGGTTTATAAGTAAAAAAAAAGGTAAAAAAAAATGTTTATTATATAAACAAAAAACGTATCTCTTTTCGCTTATCAGTATTTTCGTAATTGAGATCAAATCAACCTTTGGCTTCTACACATAATTACCTTTTCAAAGTGAGACCGTACAACCGTACAATGATTGTCTTCTAAGGGTCCCTTGTTCATACCACGTACCTACTAGTACTACTGGGTACATCTACATATATCTTTAGGGCACAGCTTACTAACTTTCCTCGAAATCGCTAATCCCATTTCCGAAAAACCAAACATAAGAAAATATGTACATTTGGAAACAAGTAATGTCACTCGCCAATTAAGGTGGTACAATAAATTTGACAACCCTAGGGGTAGGCGAAGTTCGGTAACAAGATGGCCGCCAAATACCCTCACCAATGTTTTATCCAATTGTGACTTCTAAACGCAAGCTAGCCATTAAATAATAGTTACATATTAAAAAGAAATAGTTACAGGATATAATCATGTAAAAATTTTAACATTACCTAGCCTGTATCACTGTTTAAAACTGAAGTTAAAACACTGGCTTAAAAAAACGTGTGGTCGGTGTCGCGCAAAAACCTCACTGAATGTCAACTATACGAAGTTAGCCACAGATCGTTCGAAGAATGTTGACACCCGTAAAAAATACTTTGTATTTAGTAGCTTTGTGTAAGGCTTGCACTAGAAACATTTTGTTAAAGTCAATTTATTTAAAAATAGGCGAACATAGGTAGCACAGGCGAAGATACGCAACACGACGGTATTGTAAGTTTTTATTTAAATTAATTACCTACAACAAATTACACGAAACTCACTCACTCATTTGATTTATTACTCTACTAGCGACCCGCCCCGGCTCCGCACGAGATAAAATATGGTTATCGTGGGTTATCTCTAAGAGATAGACATGCCATCGCGGACTTTTTTGTAGACCTTTTTAAGGTGTACAATACTGTAGAACATTATTTTGACCTATCTTGTAGGGTTCAGCCAGCGTTTGCAATGTAAGCGCAAAAAAATCTGTTTATTTACGACATCACATTGGAAACCTCTAAATAATCAGTGTTTCTCTACTATATTATGCATAAAATTAATACGTGAATGAACATTTTTGTATCTTAGTGAAATATAAAAATACACTAACATATCTGGCTCTATTTAAATGTTAGGGGAAACTGACTACTTTGGACAAAGTTGGACCTAGCTACCCTATGCTCAGCAGTGGGCGACAAATGGCTAAAATGATAATGATGTACCTAGCACAAGTGATTTTTTTATTATCCATCGCTGCGGCAGGGCCATCGGGCCCGCCGCGGCCACACCAGGCGTCAAGTCGTCCTCAAAATGACGACGAGCGACCATCCCACCGCAGTGGGATGCGACATGACACAGGAGTCATAGCAGCAATGCGGGCACTC
Source organism: Pammene aurita (assembly GCA_947086415.1). Classification (NCBI taxonomy): domain Eukaryota; kingdom Metazoa; phylum Arthropoda; class Insecta; order Lepidoptera; family Tortricidae; genus Pammene; species Pammene aurita. The sequence continues at coordinate 14,973,604 of OX352295.1, forward strand.
CAACCCCTGCCCCCATCATAAGAGGAGCAGCGGACGACACCACACACACACCAGCCCACTTGTTTTCTTTTAAATATTGTGTATGCCACTTCGACCCTTTTTGTGAATAATCTAATGCAGTTAGTAGGTAATGTTTTTTCATAGGATAGTGAGTATTGGTAGGTATATTACAAAAATCGAAGTCTACCTTCCATTCGTTCATTCACTCAATCAATTATTTATTCAAAGTCAGTATGATTTTCGCTTAACTTGAATACAGATCGTTGAAATGTTAACACGCATTTTCTCTGCCAACCCCACCAATAGGTTATGGGCCCAGGACACACGGCTTTAAAAGTTTACAATTACATTTAAATGTAAATACGTTTAAATTGATAATACGCGATCAAAAAGGAATATGCAAACGTTAAATGGCGACCGTTAAAGCACGTGGAAGTTTCGAATCAAATCACTACTAGCGGAACTTCAAGTGTCGAAAATCCTGATGTCATATGGACTCGAAAGAATCTCGTCGCTAAGGGTACGATTGTCGAACATTTGGGTAACGCATTTTTAAATTTTGCCCAATACACGGACTCCGCAAAGGCCGTTATTAACAATCTCGATAAAATATACAAGGGTAAGTAATATAAGACATAAGAACTTATACTATAATATTCATATTATATACGCTCATATTGTATAAGCTTGTTCTGTATCTGTATACCGTGCAAGGTGTATAACGAACTTTAGATATAACATCAAAGTATCTATTTTTGTTAAGTATAACGGTATTTAAGTATAATATCATTGGACATAAGGATCATTATGTATAAGGTTCATAATATCTCAGATTTATAATGTATATTACTCAATACATCTAACACCAAAATGCATAATGCTCGTATAGAATAACGTGCGTAAAGTTTTCTGTGAGGTCTTTCGCAGTTCTAACCTAACCTAACCCATTTTCCTGGCAGCAGTTTGTTTTCAGTAGGGGTCGCAGTTCTAACCTAACCTAACCTATTTTTCTGGCAGCAGTTTGTTTTCTGAAGACGTCGCAGTTCTAACCTAACCTAACCTTCTTTTCTGGCAGCGGTTTGTTTTCTGTAGGGGTCGCAGTTCTAACCTAACCTAACCTTCTTTTCTGGCAGCGGTTTGTTTTCTGTGGGGGTCGCAGTTCTAACCTAACCTAATCTAATTTTCTGGCAGCAGTTTGTTTTCTGTAGTCACAGTTCTAACCTAACCTACTTTTCTCGCAACAGCTTGTTTTGTATAGGGGTAGTAGTAGTTATAACCTATTTATTTCATACGTTATTATATTTTAAAATCATTACACTAAAAGATAGTATATGCTATGATCGATATAGGTTATGTATGATATAGAGTGTGAAAAGATAAGTCGGGCCCTGGAGGGAAACTACCTTAAAACGTTGAGATAGCTCAATTCGCTGAAAGGAAACATTCTTTTATTTTTCCTAAAAACTAAAACTGCATTCACAGTTTTTTTATTAATTTTCACTCTTTTCCATAATAATTGTATGTAATTTTTTTTTATTATTATTTATTGGTTCTCTTGTGCCCTGAACTTGGTTGGTATTAAGAAGTTTTTATCCTTGTTGGAAATATGATCGATTGGCATCAATTGTCATAAAAATTATTTATGGCAAAAATTACAAAATAAATGGTTTTTTTTGTAAACTGTATTATTTTCCAAAAATTTGTAAATGCAGTTATGTCCCTTTAAAAAATTTAAAGAATGTTTCCTTTCAGTGAATTGAGCTATCTTAACATTTTAAGGTAGTTTCCCTCCAGGGCCCGACTTATCTTTCCACACTATATAAACTGAATTTAAAGTATTCAGTTTCAGATTATTTATTTCTCAATAGTATTACAATGTTTTCATCGATATAATCAATGCATACATACTGAGATCGTCAAGGTACACATTTTACACGTTTAACAAAAATTAATTATGGAATTCTAATTAATGTTAATTCAATGTCCAATATTTTTTTCATTTATAATATAATATTCAATACAAATTTACTCTCAATCTCTCACTTCATTGGAACTCACTATTCATGTACTCTTTTACGCTATATATATATTTTTTTTTAAATACGACGACGGTGGCAAACAAGCATACGGCCCGCCTGATCGTAAGCAGCTACCGTAACCTATGGACGCCTGCAGCTCCAAAGAAGTCACATGCGCGTTGCCGACCTTTTACAAAAAGGAGGATTCACTGTGTTGACGGCTAAAGGAAAGGAAGGTCCCTCATCGTCAACACACTGGGTCCTCTTTGAGCTCTTTGGCAACCTTACTCACCAGCAGGAACACAACACTATGAGTAGGGTCTAGTGGCTGTGGTTTTCTGTAAGGTGGAGGTACTTCCCCAGTCGGGCTCTGCTCCAGATTTGAGCGAGATGACATTCGCTGAACGTGCCCTACCACACTTAGCGAGATGCCACTCGCAGTGCCCATACCTCTCTTTTTGGCGTAGTTTAAGGACATACCCCGGGTCCAATGTCTATGCTACTGGCTATTGTTTACGCTATGTATTTGAATGTTATATAAAAAAACATTATACAAAATGAGTATTATGTTACTTGACCGTTATTCCTAATAAAAATATTGAGTTTGATGTTATAGCAAACTTTCATTATATCTTTTGAACGTTATTAATATGAAATTATATATTATGTACTTAGTTATTTCTCGTGGGACGCACCCATTTGGAATAATCCCAATTCTAAAATAATTAAAAAAAAAATCATTCTATATTTAAAATAATAATCAAATGATTTATTCTTATTCATTTTTTTTTATAGCGAGTGCAAAAAAACGTGTTTTATTCTTATTTTTATTCAAGTTAATTTTTGCTCAATATTGTGAATAATCATAATTTTAACTCCAAAAAGTATGATTAAGTATCGTTCTTAAATACAAAATATTTCTAACTACCAGTTCCCTTTATTCTATGCATATATGAATAGCCGAACATAGTAATGTTTTTATTCTCCAAACAGCCTTTCCTAAGGAATGTCGGTGAGGTACATCAGGGGTGTTGTACCTTAGACACATTTCCCTTTTTTTTCTAATGGTGCTCCCACACCAGCTGTTATAAATGTTATATAACAAAGTGTAACAAGGATAAGGCTAAGTAACACTATGTTGTTAAAGAAAGATAGTTGCTGTCATATAAAATTTATAACAGCTGGTGTCACACCAGACTTCCCGGAGCACCATAATAGGTTACCCTGTCGAAACTGGTAAAATGGTAACGTTTCTTTTACTGTGGAATAATTTAGCTTAGTATTCAATCTTTAGAAAATCACTGATTTGGTGAGCAGCAGTTTTAAAAATCTAAAAACAAAAACTGTCCACTTTCCCCTGCTGTATTTCAGGGGTAAACTCCATGTTGACTGAGGAATCTACTTTGATTTTAAGCAAACAATATAAAACCTTTACTAATTAAATTTCTAAAAACAAAAAAAATCTTTATTAGGCTAACTCAAAATTACAGTTATAAAACTATGAAAGTTGAGTCCTTTTTAGGGTTCCGTGGCCAAAATGGCAAAAAAGGAAACCTTATAGTTTCGTCATGTCCGACGGTCCGTCAGCCCGTCCGTCCGTATGTCACAGCCATTTTACTCGGAAACTATAAGACGTATATTAAAAAAAATTTGACATAAGGTGTATTTTGTATGCCGCTATTTAGTTATGAAGTTAAAATAATGAAAAAAATTTTTTTTAAGGGGCGCTCTATGGAGCTAAATTTAAACTAAAACTAAATGTTAATCAATCGATAATCAGTCTTTAAAAATAACATAGAGGATTCTTTGAACATTTTGTGATTAAGTAAATATTTTCAGAAATAATCTCTTCGAAAGTAAGAAAAATTGTATCCCCCCCTGTAACTTTTGAACCGAAAGTCCAAAAAATATGGAAAAAATTGAGAAGATGCCTTTGCACATACTTTCTACGAAAATTATTTTATACATTATCGGTTCAACCATTTTTGAGTATTCCTCAAAAAACTTCTTCTATAGTCATCAGATACGACCTTTTGGTATTAGTTTGGTTCTTATTCCATTGAAGGTACGGAACCCTCCATTATGCGTGGTCCGACACGCACTTGGCCGGTTTTTATTGTATGTAAACATAAACGTAATCTTCCTTAATGTCCTCAGTATATTCATTTAATCTAAAAATAATAACTGTAACCGCAATATTTCTGTCTATTAATTTACTCTGTATAATTGAAGTTAAGGTAATAAATAAAGACAATTTTCTAAACAAGTTGAAACTCAATCGCAGTGTCGATAATACCCATAACTCGTTCTCTTAATCTGTTAGTAGTAGATGTATCCAAATTAGTAGTAGTCATCTGTGCCATGGTGTTTTCTCCAGGTTTGAATTCAATTACATCTTTCGATTCTCTTACTAAAATGGATGAGAGCATCACGCCTAATCCAACCATAAGTTTACCATGTCTTCTTAGATCTGCATCCAACTGATCTTTGGGTAGCATACGATTTGCTTTAAGGCCGTGGTTGTTTAATGACTGGTCCAGAGTTTCATGGTAATAGTCGATCCATTCGCTGTAGTGCTTCAGTCTGGTGGCGTGGTCAGTGCAGTTAAATATGAAGTATAAAAGGTCGGAAGCGGGATGGCTTTCACATGCCAGCTGATAGTCGATCATCACGTCTTGAACAGGCTTGCCGTCCTGAAATGACGAAGTAAATAAGTAAGTTTTTTTCGAAAACTATATTGGAACTGATAATTTAGAGAGATAATTTTTTATGAGTTAAAAAAGGGAGAACCGAGATAAGTCATTTAAATGTAAACAAAAAACCAAAAAACTAGGGTCGATGGGGTTGATTCTAAACCCATCTATATAACCTATTTTAAACACCCATTAAAAAGCGTCATTATCTAAAGTGAATTAATGAATATCGGTTATCACGTTTTATCAATGTATTATAGCGATTATGAAAATTGGTTTTAAGATTCTGTTAAAAAAAACTTACCTCGAGCCTGAACAAAATATTGTTATTCCAGCAATCACCCTGACGGATCACAGAGTATTTGGAGCCTTTTACAAAACTATCAATTTTTTTTGCATGTGGACCAATTAGAGCCAACGAACCAGCAACCAGGTTTTTCTGCTTATCGCTCGCATCATGTAACAGATTGACAAGGTCATTCCCGGCTGCTTCAGCGAACTTTCGCGTTTCGGGTGTATCATCCTTCAAAACCCAAATATTACTCAATTTGTCTGCAAAACTTTCAAAGATTTCCGGTTCATTATTTTTAAGCACATAAGAAAGCGAATGAAGAATAGCCAAATCTTTAAGAACCAACTTAACACTTTCATTTGTTAGAGGATTAACTTTGTCCAACATTACAAAACCTGATTCTGTCAAATCTTCAAGAAGAATGAACTCGTACGGTGCTTCAGTCACAACTCCATAGCAAATTGGAAATCTCGCTTTGTTTTCTTCACTGATAGCAGGTAAGTTTTGTAAATTATTAAGTTTAGGTAAAACTAAATTGTACATTACTATTTCATTGTTAAAAAAAAATTGTGTTTTCATCTTCATTCTTACTTTTTCAGGTACGGGTGCAATTTTTCCAATCATTTTGAATGTAGAACCATCTTCTGTTTCATATATGAATCTTTTCACAAGGGATGCGTAATTATCACCTTTTCCGCCCACTGGTTCCACTAACACTTTACCATTTTTGAATCCTCTTTTCTGAAGAACACTTTCAACTAGTTTTATCTGAGGGTCAGCAATTATATCAAATTCGCCTTCAAAAGTAAATCGTGCCATTTTTACAATTTATCAAGCACTGTAAAAATATAAACTGATATGTTTTATGTGTACGAGTATATCTGGCTGAATGATACGTAATAAATAAACTTTGCTGTGACGACGCGTTTTATACTCCACGGTATCAATGTTGACTTGACTTGTTGTTTTCATGAGTAATGAAGATAACACAACGATATAGTTATAGCGCAAAGCGTCCGCCAATCAGCTAGCGCGCATTTACACACACTAAGGAACGCCTTAGGAGTTTTTCTACAACTGTTAACCGCAAGCGTGACTGCACCTCGCGCCGAAGATTTGAATTGTTATGGTTCAAACTGGGCTTGCAAGTCACATTCCGTTTTCGCAAGGCTACTTTTCGTCTGATCAAAACAGAACATTCAATGGCCGATAGAGGGCGCCTGCACGCTATTATATAGTAAAGGAAATTGGACTTAATGGCATCTACTGAATTTTCGTCTTAGCGTGTGTTATTCTAATTTTTAATTGTGGAATATTTCAATTTTCTCTTTATAATCCAGCAGTTATGTCGAATGAAGTTAAGGGTAGCTGGAGAGTAATCCAAACTCAATGGAACTTTAACGGGTAGTTTGAGGGTATGAAAGGAAGACACTCATAAGTTTTCGACCTCGCAGACCTTGTGGAATTTATAGAAGGGAACAAAAAACTATAATTTTTTTTCAGTTTTTCGCTTATATCGTATAAACTAAGCACTTTTTGTGTACACCTTGTATGGCAAAGTTAAAGAGCAATAAAATTCCTGAAAATAAGCTGTCATACCAGATTTTCAGGCCAAATATTAACGAAGATACAGTCGAAAATAGGTTATTAAAATTTAAAAAGTAGCTTATCTGTTTTTTCATCATTGCTATGTTAATCATGTCGATCAATCACCAATATTAACGTCTTTGAAAACCTATAACATCGGAACTTTGTGGATATATTATTTTTTGTGATGCTGTCAAGTGTCATCATACATTAATAGCAATTAATGTATGATATTCTGTGGATATTAAGTAAAAGTAAAGTTAAATCCTCTCTATTGCACACCTCAGAATAAGAAAACAGCACACCAAATCTATGTACATATGAAGAGAGGCAAACAATAGGCGGCCTTATTGCTAATAAGCGATCCCTTCCAGACAACTTTTAGATGTATTATTTTTCCTTAAGCTGTCAAGTGTTATGCCACTCTAAAAGTCATAACTTTTCATAATTGCTAAAAAAATTATAGTTCCGCCGCCATATTGGAATCTCAACAATAAATTGGCTGTATCTTCGTTAATATTTGGCCTGAAAATCTGGTATGACAGCTAACTTTCAGGAAATTTATTGCTCTTTAACTTTGCCATACACAAGGTGTACACAAAAAGTGCTTAGTTTATGAGATATAAGCAAAAAACTAAAAAAAAATAGTTTTTTGTCCCCCCTCCAAATTCCACAAGGTCCTCGAGGTCGAAAACTTACGAGTGTCTTTCTGGCATATCCCCAAACTACCCGTTAAAGTTCCATTGAGTTTGGATTACTTTCCAGGTGAAATGTACATAACTGCTGGACTATTAGTGCTTTGTGAATTATAAACTTATATAGATGTCATATACAAAGGAAAAAGTGACCTAGGCCTCCGCTAGGCTTTGTGAATTAATAATTTTCTTCTTCGATTTTTATTTTATTTTTCGATTTTTGAGTGTGTTTTTGACCAGGCTTTGACGTTTTTTTTTAATTTTATTTTGCTTATGTATACGTATTTACTTTATTGGTATTGTTTTTAATTTTATTTGTATTGGGTTTAATTTAGTTTAATTACAGATGATTCATTAATAACAAGATGAACATATATACTTAGTTAGTCGTAATAGTGGGAACGTTGGTTTAACACGTTTTCTAGAAATTAATGCAAATTTTGGTTGTACGTTTGTGGCTTATTAAACTTATTGTATCATTTTAGATAACAACCTAAGTGTTTGAAGTACATACAACATACATTATATTATTAATACAAGTTTACGAGTAGAGTATTGCCTTACCTACTCGTATATCCGATTTTTTTTTGATAAGTTTCTTATTTATTTCATTGCATGTTTGAGAAAAGCACTATACATACCTCGGCGTGAAAAGGGGTTGCCAGCCTCGTAACTATCCGTCTATATGTACCCGGCCGGCAACCCCCTACTTCTCGGCCTCTGACTATTGTCACTATCGGCTCGGACTATTGTGGGACGCCACCCGCGTAAGTACGTTTGCTCCCACGCACCTTAGCCGCACTGTACGTTCGGCAGGAGCCGCCGCTGAGCAGGCGGCATCGCTTAAGCGTGGCAAGTTCTCGGTGCTCTCTAGTTATTTATTCGTCCCCCTTGCCGTTGAGACTTCTGGGTGCTGGTGCGCGGAAGCGAAGGTCTTTCTTGGGGAATTGGGGCGCCGCCTGCAGGAGAGAGGCCTCGATCCCCGCTCCAGGTCGTTCCTGGCGCAGAGGCTGTCCATCGCGATTCAACGCGGAAATGCGGCAAGCGTGATGGGCACCTTTGCGCCGGGAATGATGCGGGGCGGTTTATTTGATTAATTATGTGTATATTTAATTTAGTTTAGGTTTAGGTTTCTTCTTATTAATTTTTGTGGTTTTGTTTTTCTGTTATGCGGTTATTTCTAAGTTTAGGGTCATTGTATGTTTAAGGTAGTTTTAAGTTGACATTTGTTTTTTGTATTTATGACATTAATATTTTGACTTTTTATTAGTGACATTTAAACAACGATTACATTAACTGGCTTTTCAACAAATGCATTTACGTTTGTTACCAAGGTCCAAAATTAACGTTATTATTGGTCAATGGGAGCTCAAAGAGGACCCAGTGTATTGGCGATGAGGGACCCTGTTGTTCCCTTAGTCTTCAGTACAGTGAATACTCCTTTTTGTAACAGGTCGGCAACGCCCATGTGACACCTCTGGATTTGCAGGCGTCCATATGCTACGGTATCTGCTTACCACCAGGCGACCGTATGCTTGTTTGCCACCGTCGTGGTATAAAATAATATATAATTCAGAACGGAGGAGACATGTCCGTGGTATGCTGTGAAGGCTACGGCTATACATAGATGTAATATAGAGCAAATAAGAACTTGTCAAGCTTTCACATGCATTAGTAACATGGTTTTTCCAGCTGCAGAACGTATGGCTAAAAACATGGCGGATTCTTCTTCTTTTACTTTCTCGTTTTTATATTGAATGTAAGTTGATGCATGTGGTGTTTGCCTCTAAATAGCTGTGTAATAAATAAGCTTAATAACAAAATTTTCTACAATATGTATCAATATGATATTGTAACCGCTGTTGGCAGACCTAATAAATAAAAAATAAAAAAAATGTCTAAGTCGATATCTGTACCTCTATAGGTATGTCGTAAATTGCATTAAACATATTTAATTAATATTAAAATATTATTGTCAAGCCAATGAATTACATTATTTATAGTGTCATTTATATCTGATCTGATGCACGTTGTTAGGCAAATCGCTGACGTACAAAAGGCATAATAATGGAGCTAGTATACTTGTGCTGCATACAGTAAATAAATTACGGACTACATCACATGAAATCTCTTAATAGTTTACATAATTTTGAAATATTATGTAACAAACCACGTAGAAAAGCGAGAGGTAAAACAAAAACAAAACCGCTGGTTCTAGAGATTCCAAATTTGGCACGTAGGTTCCTTATAAGGTCTAGGGATGCACTAAGAAAGGATATTTCAAAATTCTCCCCCTAAGGGGGTAAAATGGGGGTCCAAAGTTTGTATGGCTAATCAAGATATGTTAGACTATTTTATTCGAAACTTCACAGGAGTATTCCTAGCGATAAATGAGTAAATACGTGTTTCAGGTTTTTTGATAATTCAACCCCTTTAAGGGGCAAATGTGGTCACAAAGTCTGAAAATCAACATCGTATCCTTTTTGAGTACTTATAGTACGCGGGCGAAGCCGCGGGAAAAGGCTAGTTTATAATATTAGTATGGATCAAAATAAATCATAATGAGATATTGTATGAAAAAATGGAATTTAAACTTTTGTACTTTTACCGTTATTTTTGTATGAAAAGTAAATTATTAAATAATTTCACATGCTTTTTTTTACTTAAATTCGTAACGTGATTTTATTCAAGTTTACGTTAGAATTTGTAACTGTTTTCAATTCACGGTATTATTTTAAGTATCTAGAGGCTACTTTGTAACAGAACAAAATTTCATGAATTTAATTTGTGGGAATCATACTCAAAAATCATAACCGACAATGTGGCACCCTTGACTTGAAAACGACTCAAATTACCAGTTACTGCTTGCTCACAATTTACGATCAGGATTGTGTTAAATTAATAACGCTTTTTCTCATCATATTTTAAAGAAACATAAGACATGAATATTTGGTCAAATAACGTCAAGTGTTTTGGCGCCATAATATGGACCTGATCACTGCTGGGGCCCGTATCTCAAAAGCTTGTAACTTGCGAAACAAACACAAGTGCCATTCTAATAAAAGGCGTCAAAAAGTGTATTAGGGTTTTAAGATACGGGTCCGAGATTTACGGGCTTTCAGCTGATCCCGCATGTCATCCAGTTCCTTACAACGGGATTAAAATACATCTAAATCTTCACTAATCAAAGATCAAAGATTAGCTCCATAAGGGGCCAGGTGATGTTTGTATACCATAATTGCCCGCCATAATTTTGCATACCATGTTCTGGCTCCGAGTAAAACTATCAGTAAGTATCAGATATTAAAAAATACAATGTACCTTTATTCGCTATGTGTGAAGTGCATGGTGGGGGTAACGTGAACAATCGTAGTGCACAATGTGACAAAAAAAGGAAACTGCTAAGGGCTATTGTCAATATCAAATTTCAAAATATTTGACATCACCTATATCATATCAACTCGGTCAACTGTCAAAATAGCGAATCAGACAGACATTTCATATAAGCAAGGCGTACAAGCCGACTGGCTTGTACGCCAGTAGTTTATGAATATAAAAAAGAAAAAAAAAAGATTGAACCCCTGCCCAAGAGATGGCGACACAATCATGCACACAGCGAATAGGGAACGTGCGCAAACTAAAGAGGCGAAGTGAAACTTACAAATTTAAGTTGCTTAATCATTCCACTAGATGGCAGGCTCTACAATGAGCAAGAGTAAGTGAGTCAAATGTTGGAGGCAGCACCATCTATTGGCGTAGAGGAGTTTTAAATTTCGACTTAGACCAATAGATGGCAAACCCTCTAACGCGCACGGTCTCTAGACAACGCCATGTTTAGTCATTGTTTAATCTGTGGCACTAGTAAATTTGAAATTTTGTACGAATGAAAACTACCTTATTTACGACTCTGAAAAGTAAAATTGGTCAAAACCAATTGGATGAGACTAACAATAATTACTTATTAGTGAACATTATTAATATTATGAAACAAAAGTCGGAAAATTTAAAATAAATTCATGAATGAACATTTTCCTATATTTATTAAATATAATATGACACTAAACTATCTGTTTCTATTTAGATATTATTGTAATTTACGAATAAACTCCATGTTGACTAAGGAATCGACTTTGAGTTTAAACAAACTACATAAAACATTTTACTTTTTCAATTCCTAAAAAGAAAATAAAAAAAAAAAAACTTTATTAGGCTTATCAAAAACTACATTTTTAAAACAATCAAACTTAGGTCCTTCATTTATGTAAACATAGACGTCCTCTTCCTTAATGTACTCAATATGTTTATTTTATCGAAATAATATAATTATAATTAATACTGTAATCTGTCTGTGTATTAATTAATTTTTCTTCAGTGTAAAGTTAAATCAAGTGAATTTTCTAAACAAGTCCAAACTCAATCGCAGTATCGACAATACCCACAATTCTTTCTCTCAATCTGCTCTTAGTGGGATTATCCAAATTAGCTGAAGTCATCTGTGCCATGGTGTCTTCTAATTTCTTATCTTTGAATTCAACTACATCTTTCGATTCCCTGACTAGAATGGATGAGAGCAAGATGCTTAATCCAACCATAAGTTTACCATGTCTTCTTAGATCTGCATCTAGCTGATCGTTAGAAAGAATACGATTTGCTTTAAGACCGTGATTGTTTAAAGACTGGTCCAGAGTTTCATGGTAATAGACGATCCATTCGCTGTAGTGCTTCAGTCTGGTGGCGTAGTCAGTGCAGTTAAATATTAGGTATAGGAGGTCGGAAGCGGGATGGCTTTCACATGCCAGCTGATAGTCGATCATCACGTCTTGAACAGGCTTGCCGTCCTGAAATGGCGAAGGAATGAATTAAGTTTTTTTTACAACTATTACCTACTAAAACACAAACTCTATAAATAACGTCACAAATTTTTGTTTATGGGGATATTTGAACTATACGAGTCAATAATTTGAACTGATTGAACTGACAATTTAGAGAGGGAAGGGTCTTTTAACCACTTTTATTTTTAATATTTTATGAGTTATAAAGGGAGAAACGGGTTGTAGTCATTTAAAGTACACGAAAAATGGAAAAAAACTTGGGTCGATGGGGTTGATTCTAAAATCATTCATATAACCTATTTGTTATTAAAAATTATCATTATCTAAAGTGAATTAATGAATATCAGTTATCTTTTATCAATGCATTATAGCGACTATCAAAATTGGTTTCAAGAATTCTGTTAAAAACTTACCTCGAGCCTGAATAAAATATTGTTACTCCAGCAATCACCCTGACGGATTACAGAGTATTTGGAGCCTTTTACAAAATTTTCAATTTTTTTCGCATTTGGACCAATTAGAGCAAATGAACTAATAACTAGTTTTTTCTGCTTATCGCTCGCATCATGTAACAGATTGAGAAGGTCATTTCCGAATACTTCAGCGAACTGTCGCATTTCGGGTTGATCATCCATCAAAACCCACATATTACCCAATTTGTTTGCAAAACTTTCAAAAAATTCCGGTTCGTTATCTTTAAGCACATAAGAAAGTGAATGAAAAATAGCCAAATCTTTAAGTACTAACTTTACACTTTCATTTGTTAGAGGATTAAATCTGTCCAACATTACAAAACCTGATGCTGTCAAATCTTCAAGAAGTATGAACTCGTACGGTGCTTCAGTTACAACTCCGTAACAAATTGGAAACCTCACTTTGTTTTCTTCATTGATACCAGGTAAGTTTTGTAAATTATTAAGTTTAGGTAAAACTAAATTGTATATTACTATTTCGTTGCTAAACATAAGTGCTGTTTTCATCTTCCTTCTTACTTCTTCAGGTACGGGTGCAATTTTTCCAATCATTTTGAATGTTGAACCATCTTCTGTTTCATATATGAATCTTTTCACAAATGCTACGTAATTATCACCTTTCTTCCCCACTGTTTCCACTAACACTTTACCATTTTTGAATCCTTTTTTCTGGAGAACACTTTCAACTAGTTTTATCTGAGGGTCAGCAATCATATCAAATTCGCCTTCAAAAGTAAATCTCGCCATTTTTTCCTATTTTATGTATTATATGTACGAGTATATCTGGCTGGTTTTATGTTGTTAATAATCCGAAAATAATGAATAAACTTTGCCGTGACATTGCGTTATATACTAAACGGTATCAATGATGATATAATGTTTTGAAGAATGAGTAATGAAGATAAAATAACGATTACATTATATACTTTTTCTACAAATAAATGTATGTTTGTTACCAAGGTCCAAACTAACGTTATTATTGGTCAATGTTATGACACAAAATTTCACAAAACAAGTTTAAATAAACTCAGCATGATATGCTATAAATAATTGTTACCGAAATGTTCGAAATAATAATATTGGATAAGAATAAGGTGATACATATCACAAAATATGTATACTATTTTGAGTGATACTGACGTTATTATTACCAATAATTCAATTCCATTTATTTTTTAGGGTTCTATTGCCAAAATGGCAAAACCGGAACCCTTATAGTTTCGTCATGTCCGTCCGTCCGTCCGTATGTCACAGGCATTTTACTCGGAAATTGGGTCATAAGTGCAAGGACTTGATCTGTGCAGCTTCTTCCAGTCGGGAAACCAGCCTGTTCAGGAGAGGTAACGGCTTCTATGTATGGTTCAATTCTAGCCATAATAACACGTTCCAGGAGTTTAAACAGGCAACTTAGAAGGGTAATTGGTCGGTAGCTCTCAGGTTGGTTCTTCGGTTTTCCTGGTTTCAAGACCGCCACTACTTTCGATAGCTTGAACTCCTTTGGAAGCCGATTATGCTGGAGGATGTGCGTGAACAAAGCGGATACCAAGCTAATAGCAACAGGATCCACGTGTAGAATAAACTCGTTGTAGATATTATCGGGGCCAGCTGCATTATTAGTCATTAGACATGTGCGCCGCGCCGCCGCCGCCGCCAATAATTTTGACCGGCGTAGAATCGGCGTGGCAAATTTTAACAGCCTTATTCATAAAAAATCCTTAAATGAGGTTTTAACCATCATATAGTTAAAACGCTATATAAGCCTAAATGACGTTTTAAGAAATGTGTGATTTATAATCCCTCCATAAGCCTACTATAGTAAATTCATTGATTCGACTCGTTATGTTGGCACTCTGGGCAAAATCATAGACAAAATCGTATCCCAATCGCAATTTAAAAAAAAAGTTTGACAGCAAATATCAGTAATGAGCGGGAAACAGGCGAAATAGAATCGAATGAATGCAAATACTAGTTTAGATAAATGTAATCTAACTCAAAAAGCCCTTGCATTGAAAAGACGCATCAATGCAACAAAAAATGGGAGTAATAATTGCACAGTTGACTATAACACAAGGTAAGAATACCAATTTATTTACTTATAATTAGGTTATGTGAAGTTGATTCTTGCTTGCCTTTACTGTTTTTAATTAATCTAATCACTGATATATCCTCCTCAGGTATTATTACCACAGCAAAATATAAGAAAAAAATCCGGATACAAACACTAACGCCTTTAAGATGGAACTTTTGCAAGTAAGTACAATATCTGCCCAAGTGCCTAAGTCAGACATTTTCACAGTAATAATTATATTCCTACAACCAGTGCCTACAACTAACAACATTAGGTATTCTTATTGTAAACCAGTTATATCTCTCTGATATTGCATATAGTTAATGCAGTGAAATAATAGTAACGTTTCTAACTATACCCAGAAGGATGATATTTAACTAGTGAAAAATCAATGGTTAAATAATGTGCAAAATGTATTGAAACATGCAATAGTAAGGTAGAATTTTATTGTTATTTTCATTCAAAATCCTTATTAATGTCACCATAATTATTGCAGAATATAAGTAGGTATTCCAGATTGTAATGCTGTAATGTCTGTAAATTCTATATTATTCAGTCAATCAGTCAGATGCTGACAATAAAAGGCATCAAGCAGATGTACTTACATTGCTGCCGTTTATAGTCAAGAAAATTTGACTACATACTTATGTAATAACTACTAATAACCAGTGGTGATAGGTATATATATACCTTAGGATGTTGGTCATTCTCAATTTAATGTAAATATGTAAATGTATGTATGGTTATAATATGTAGTCACAATGATTTCTGCTAATTTTATAGAAAACTTCTATGGAATAATATATATGAAGGCTAAAAATAAAAAAAGTGTTTATTTAAAATTAATTTAATTAAATTTGTTGCATTCTTTTCAGGTCAGCACATATCATCAGCCGTCATCATCCACTGCCATTATTCAAGCAGTAAGTCTTCAAGCATTAAGCAGGAAAGGGCAACCGGGTCAAGAATCTAGGAAATCCAGGAAGAGTCTACCGGCGCCGGACATACTCCAAGCCAAGCAGTCCTCAGCGGCAAGGCAATCAACTGAAACATAAAAAAGAAAAATTAGAAGCTACATAGCCTGATTTTGGTCAAAACTACTGGTTCTGGCCCCATAATACTCTTTAGCTTTGTTTTATTATGGAATTGTATGTTTAATTCTGCAAAATAAAAATATTTTATTTCATGAAGCTTTTGTAATGATTTTTAATGCTTCTCTCTGGGAGAATCTGTTTATTTAGTGGCATATTATTATTCAAGAGCTTAATCTTAGCAAGAGAAATGAAAATGGGTAATTCTATAAGGTATTTTGCATACAAATTATACCTGTCCATTCTCATTCATCACTCTTAAGTGTTGATAGTTATGCTGCTGTAGGCTAACCTTTTGGTAATAACACATTTATGTTGCAATAATTATAGTTTGCCTAAACTATACCTCTGTAGTTGAATTGTAATGAACAAAATCAGTAATGTATGTGCATTGATTGCCGCTTTAATACTTGTTTAAAAATACCACTTCATTATCTTTAATTAAAGATGAATGTATATCTATTCCACATATTTTTTTCATATACTACCAGTTAAAGTAAGAATAGTGCGATGTTTAGCTTCAAATTAAATATGTTGACTGACACCATTAGTAAGAAACTAGGTGAGGTATTGAGTTCATCTAAAGATTGGAGGCTGTTTTATATCAGGTATGTTAACCCTTTGAACGCCATACGTCAAACTGTAACATATCACTCGCACGCAAATTTTACTAGCGCAAGTAACCCAATATAAACCTTACTTGAAAGTATGAAGGTTATACTTTGACTGCTCTTGCTCTCTGCTTGCTCTTGGCGCTGTGAGCATGAGAACTCATGATACCTTTAGGTGTTGTTAGCATTCAAACGGTTAAGCATGTTAAGCATAAAAGGTCCCAATGGTAACCTATCTGCCTCCTAATAGAAAATCTGTTGCAACTACTTTACTAACTACTTACCTGAGACCAAAACTAACCTAAATAGGTGAAAATTGTTTGCTTCTTATTTCATGACTAATGAAACTTTCGCACTCAGAATCCAACATGATGGCCACAACCACTCTGTAAAGAGTGTAATGGCAAGGAAGAAGAATGAAACTTTAATTTACTCTTTTTATTTGGAACTAGGTAGTTTTGCTCGGTTTCAATATTATGCAAAACTGTCAGTGCGAATGGTGCCTAATTCTTTGGCTTGAAAATGATCGTTTACTTATATATTTCTATAAATAACATCCTGACCCCTGACCTGCAGTTAAAAGTATATACTATTACGACAAGTTGATAGTAAATGACAAATATGCTCACCCACACACTTCTTTCTTACCTTATGTTATGATACATACTCCAAAATCGGTTTTCGTAGTTGTACGATTCACAAGCTCCATTGCCTGAATTGGCATTTTATAGCAACAATTTCACTTCAAAAGTTCATAGTCACTTTAATAGATAGGTTTTTTTATTTATTACAATAAATAATATTATTTTTCACAAAACATAAAACTTGTAAACTTTCATTCAGTAGAAATCTTCTGATTTGTGTTCGGTGTCGATAGTGTCAAAATCAGCTGTTCAATATTATGGCGGCCATTTTGATCCTTATCGAGGAGATAAAGAAGGGTCCTGGGTCCCGTAACTTTTCGAGCAATTGCAATAGGTTTGTAGAGCTGTTTAGAGATAAATAACGGTTTTGGGCTTCCGGACTTCAAGTAGGTTTGAAGGAGGTTGTAACTTTTTATGAATAAGGCTGTAAGTCTTTATCTTGTTTTAATGCCCGGAAATGGTAGTCATTGTGGCCAGTATACTACTTAAAAAAAATGCTTTTCCTTCTTCACTTATTCCTTGCCGGTGTACCAACTGACGTTATTTTTGCTGTCATTTCGATGTTATCGTAAGATTTACGTCAACGACTTATCGATAATTTATGACAACGTCTGGTTTTTAAAATGATAGGTTTATATTTTTTATATAATTTTCTTTTTCCGGCTTTTATATTTACTTTTAATTTTGCCTAAAATAAGAGTGAAGTAACAATTTTTTATTTTTTGTCTGTCTCCAAAAAGCTGCAGGTTCTCATTTGTTGGTTTTCATTTCGCGAAGACAACTGGGTTAGTTTTTTTTTGTTTAAATGGCCCATTCTCATTAGGTCAAGTTTGATTTTGGGATCGAGAGAGATATATATATTGTGGAACTGTGGATATCACTATAAAATGATGTCAATTTAAACTATTTGGAAAAGATGGTTCAATTTTGTTTTAAAGTTACTCGTTCTTTTTATCCGATGCTACTGACGGACGTTAGGCGCATGGATTTATCGTGATTCATCGATGTTCATCAGCACTCATGTTTTTGCTATTAACATAGAATAGAACTTCGCAAGCCGCTCGCAGCGGGGATGATTGGATGAAATAAGTAAAAATAATTTAAAAAAGCTGAATTCTGTTAGTTAATCAAGGAATCTAATCCATAATTATTTTTGCATTTTTTTAGAGTGTTTCATTGAACATTTGATGAGCTCAAAGAGGACGTTGAGGTTGTTGACGATGAGGGACCTTTTTGTTCCTTTAGCCATCAACACAGTGAATCCTCCTTTTTGTAAAGGGTCGGCAACGCGCATGTGACTCTTTTGGAGTTGCAGGCGTCCATAGGTTACAGTAGCTGCTTAGCATCAGGCGGGCTGTATGCTTTTTTGCCACCGCCGTGGTATGAACAAAAACATTTTTTCATCTTAGTTACTTGACCCATAGCTTAATTGGGAACATGCGTGAAATATATTTAATTGAATTTGTTCAATAAACACGTTCAACAACAACACCAAATTAATTGAAAATAGTGGAAATCCGTAGTAGTTTTCTAATATTTTTGTAAAGATATTGCGGTTTAAAAACGTTACATTTGAGCAATTTTTTGAATACCCGAAATATATTTTCAAAACCTCAATTCGTTTACTTGTGTTCCTACAAAAAAAAGTATAACAACTGTATAGGTAAAAACGCATCGTTTTGTGCCCAAAAGTTACAAAAAAAATCCAAAAACGTATTCCTTCCAAACAGTTTTCAGCAACTTTGAGAAACTTTGAGGCCGGTGACGTCATAAACCTCACGTTTTTTGTATAGGGCGTTTGACGCGCGGCGCAGATGCCTAACGTATTTTCGCATTTTTGACATTAGTTTTCTATTTCTATTTCTAAAAATTCATGTATGTTGCGAATCGGTAAAGCGATCGAGCCCTGGCAAGGCGTGTTGGAATTGATGTTGGTTCAAGCCCAACTGGGTTTGATTATTTTTCAATTTTTGTAGGTATTTGATTTAATAACAAACTAGAATCCAATCCATCCATCGAAGAACGATAAAATAAAACGTAGATTTTATTTCGTTAGCAAATTCGGGCTACCGCAAGCACCTTTGTCATTTAGAACTTAGAATCAACATTTTCTCTCACAAATTACAAATTGTAAATCATTCTGTTCTACACTTGTTAACTTCGGAGCTTTTGTATTATTATCGTAAAGCCTGACCAGAAATATATGATTATTGTCAAGAGGGCGCTATTTTTCTCATTTATATGGCAACAGTTCAGTATAATCATAGCTCTATGGTATGGTGACATCTTGATTTGTTTACATGTCAGCTCTGATGTTAATTTGAAAATGTTTCACTGCGAAATAGTTTCATTTCCCTAGCGTATTATTTACAGCTGTTTATTACATACACTATTTACAATGTTTCGCTCTTGACTATGAATAATTTTGGGATTTTTTGTCGTTTATTATTTAATATTCAACACTTTACTAATTATTCAAATAAACTGCAACAATGACATCGTCAAAAGTGACTGCCTATCACTTGCTCTCACACATGCATATCATCTGTCATTAAAACTATTGCAAGTGCAAGAAATTAGTTCCAATGAAATTCCGCAACATGGCGCATGATTATATATTTCTGGTCAGGCTTTAGGTGATATTTAGGCAAGTGGTGTGGCCAGTTCTACATAGATAAAACATCAAGTACGGAGCTAAATATAAATGAGGACATGTCCATCTTTTGGAAAATTCTTTAAAATCAAGTCTATGATTTAAAATGTGCAATGTTTGCGAGGCAATCATACGTTTTCAAAGATTTGGGGTATTTTATTAAAGCAGTTTATCCTTATAAATACTCAGTAGGCTTCAATTTAGAAGGTAATTAGTCGAATTCCCCAGGCATATTAAAAATATGTACCACGCCGATTTCACGCCGATCACGCCGCCGCCGCCGGTCAAAAAACGATCGGACGCCGCCGCCGATGATTTTGCCATCGGCGCACACCTCTATTAGTCATGAGGGTTTTCGCGGCTTTGGTTATCTCATACAACAGGACCTGGATAAGTTATCAGTGATGACTAAGTGATCAAGAAAGATACAATACATTTATTAACGATTACATTTATCCTTTCCACAAAAAAAAATTTGATAGTTTAGGTGGAGTCTTGTAATTGCAACTAAAAATATTGAAGTGCTTATTTCTTTGCTTATTTATTCTTTATCTATAATCTCAAAGTTTTATTTTAAATATTTGTTAGTAAGTAAATTTAAGGTACATTTATATAAACATCATACAAAAGGAAAGCTGTAAAGAATAAAAACCTATTACATAAATTGACACAGGCAGCAATAGGGTAATTGCAACTAAATGCATATTTAACTTTTTTCTATGGGTAGGTACTGCTACTGTCAAACTTCAAAAGCATACCTTGACTTAATACATTATAAGATTTTAATAGTATACCTTTGTAATAACGTTCAATTTCGCACAAAAATACATTTTAGCCGTGGGACGGGTAATTGCAACTATATACCTCCAAATAGTGTTGAGAACCATATCGTGATTTTATCGATTGGCATGGTAGCATTAGCAAATAAAAATCAGGGATCATCATCATTGGCTTGCCCTTGCCCCATTTATTTGGGTCGGCGCAGCATGTTCCTCCCTGTCACCTGTGATCTTGTTATTAACGCCCTACCTTTTCATGTCGTCTCTCCTTTTACATCCCACATTCATTCCTAATACCTTTTAGTACAGTAAAGATACGGTTGCGTCAAACATTAATTTATAATAGCCTGATTTTTTATTATTAATTCTTATGGAATATTTATAGATAATATATGCAAAAATCCTACCAACTTTTCACCCGGAAGTAGTTAAATAGGTAAAAACAAATATATTAAAAAATTGTATATTTTTATTTAAAATAACATCAATTTTTTTTTTGTAAATATGACGATATTTAAGTCTTCTTTCTGTTTAAAGCGAAAAACAAGAAACCGTGTCCATGTAAAACCACATAAATAACAAAATGTACGGCGCGAGCGATATATATCCTAATTCGTTAGAAACAAATAGTAATAATTGGTAGTTTGTTCTTACACATTTTAAATGACTTAGAAACGATATATTCATTAAAATCCTACAAGAAAAACGCTTGTAATATGTGTGTACATATTTGTGGCGGTTAGCGAATAACAATATTTTGTAGGATTTCATTGCGTAAATAATACTTGTATCATGATACATCCGTTACACTAAAAATATTAGCTCTTATTAATTATTTCCAATTCCCCATACTAGCCGCCCGTAAAATGAGTAGTATTTCGCGTCACATGGCTGTCATCCCTCTGCATCACATGCCCGTACTCCGTACCAAGGAAGACGGCTTGCTCTTAATTTATCTAACTCCTATACAGGATATAACAAAAATAGTGGTGATCCGTTAAAGGGCATAATTGGTATCGTTATTGTGAGTAAGAAAAAGTTGGAGAATTTTTTTTGTACGTGGATTTTTTTTTGTATGGGACACGTCGTCCTAGCTGGCCAACCCTCCATACAAAACCAACTTTTTTTTTGCGAGTTAACATATTTTTCTTAATTTTTCATAAGAATGCAATGACAATAGGGATGATGACACATGTTGAATTATGCAATAAAATTTAGTTGATAGGATGCAGATTTACAAATATATCCAAATAAAGCGAAAATTTAAAAAATCTATTGAAATATTTCAAAGATTAGAAAGATATTCAAAATTTCAAATTTTAAATTTTTTAAAGTACGAAATTAAAAAAAAAACAATGATACCATTAGATTTTTAACATTTTACTGTTAAATAAATTGTATGGTAACCATATACATAAACGCAACATTTCACTGTAAAAATAGCAATTTCATATTTTCACAGGGCGACTATATGATCGTGACGTTACTTTTGCATGTCATTTTGTTAGGAGCGTTTCGAGAAACAATGCAAATCTCAGACTTTAAGTCTAATTTCTGACTTTTGTGTTGCTTTAACGCAATTAGCCGCATTTAGACATTTGATCCTTACAACAAAACGAATCGATTGATACTATACATGAAAAAAATTCACCATGCCTATAAGGGTCACCAGCATGTTACACCTTGTATATTCATCCCGTATTCGAACCATTCTCGCCACTCCACACATCCATCTCAACATTTTAATGACTTTAAAGAAATGAAGAGTATACAATAACGGCCGTCGGTAGTCACCCTGCCTACGAAGCAGGAGGTCCCGGGTTCGAATCCTGGTCAGGGCATTTGTTTGTGTGTTTATCACAGATATTTGTTCCTGAGTTATGGATGTTTTCTATGTATTTAAGTATTTATCAATATTTATCTATTATATATATCGTCGTCTAGTACCCATAACACAAGCCTTATTGAGCTTACTGTGGCCCTAGATCGATTTGTGTAAGATTGTCCTAAAATGTTTATTTATTTTATTTATGATATACATATATGTACTCACTTCTACTCATACATCGGCGGTGGTACAGTAACCATTGTATACAGCTTGTTAAAATTCGCCTTAATACCTAGTAATTCCACTATCGACACAATTTCAAAACAATTTTAACGTAATTATTATACGCCGTTATCGGGAGAAAATTCAATTCAGGCTGAAAATTGACGTCATTTTATGTTGATAATATTGGCGCAGATTATATAAAATGTCAGATACGCAACTTACGGAAATGACTCATTACTTACTATGTATCATAGTAGGCGACATAACGCAATTTATACATTTAGTACCTACCTTTTTATTATTTTGACAAAAACGGGACTTAATCGCGTACACTTACTTTTATTATTTCCCTGACGTATTGAGCGTGCCGTAACGCTCGTGGTCGCAGGCAGACTGACGAGGAATTGTATCAGCATCTCCTAGCTGCGCGGGTTTTTCGTACTACCCGCACTTGGTCTTGATTATGCACATTCACGCTAGGGTTGTCACTTTGCCTACACACAACACTCACGACATCTGGTGGTTTGGAAATGCAAGTATTTTCACGCTTACATTTGCTGATCACTGGATTCCACGAAGACGAGATCCCCTGTCCCTCGTTCTGGTTGTAATTCTTATGCTTCCTAATATCAATAGCCTCCCGTAGTTTCCTGCTATGACGAAGACGTTCTGTGGAGAGGACTTTTGGATTATGGAGCTCAATCCAGTGGTTTGGCCCAGATTCCAACAAATGTTCGGCTACAGCAGACTTGTTTATTTGCCGATTTTTGACTGCTGTGATATGTTCCCTGACCCTTTCCGCTATTGTGCGTTTGGTTTCCCCAATACACTACCACCACAGCTACAATCAATCTTATAAACTCCCGGTGTTTGATAAGGGATAACATCATTAGCCGACCTTAAATGCCCCGACACCTTGGATAACGGCATGTATACGGTTTGTATAGAGTACTTCCTTAGTACTGTACCTACTTTGTCCGTCACTCCTTTGACATAAGGCAAGAATGCCGGTCGTCTTGCAACATCCAGATGCTTCCTTCCCGGTTTCCGTCTGGGTTGCCTACTGTTCACCCTGTACCCATTCCTCCTAAGGACCTCCTGAATATGTGACATCTCACTCTCTAAAAATTCAGGGTCACAAAGATCATGTGCTCTGTTCCTTAGGGAATTCAGGGAATGAGTGAAAATCGTGTAAGTTTAAATCTACCTTTTTATGTTATAGAAGATGACGTAAGCGTACCATCAGGTTCAAAATTGCATGGTCAATTTATCAATGAATTCATTCATAAACTGGCCATGCAATTCTGAACCCGATAGTACATAGAAACATTTCCAGACCCAGATTTAATAAGAAATTACCGGATAGTATTTAACAACACAACAAAAAATTACGATACAATGCACATCAATAATTGCATACTAATCGACCATCTCTAACTTCAGTTTTGATATACATACAATTGTAATGCAATCGGTATTTTTTTGCTAAGCGACTTAGATATTTCCCCAATATAAGACTTTTATCAAATAAAGGTCTGCCTGTAGATAAGTGCCACACCTATTAGTTCACTCAATGGCGGGAAAGACAAGTATCGTGGTTTATATGGGAGCTCATACTCGTACATTATACGATACTTCTCTTTTCGGACAGACTCTTGTTGTGTATCTACTATCTTGCTAAATAATCTATAACTATGAGGCCGAATGAAATTGACAAAGGTTCTCTTTAATTAAAACCGATTAAAGGATAAATATATATTTAACATTCACTTTGATATTTACAATAAGTTGACGGTGATATGAAAATTATTTGCTGTTCTCATAGCTACGTTGTAAAATAAATTTAATTAATTTGTATGACAAAATGTTTTTAACAGACTTCAAGATTTCGAAAGATTTTTTTAAGTATAGTCACCGATTATTCGAAGACGTAGCCGTCTTGGAAAACCGATTTGGAAAATATATTTTTTTTGTTTGAAAGAGTATACTTAACAGTTTGTCCCATTGTAACCAGGTCAGGATCTAATGATAGGATCCTATAGTGATTTAAATATTTTTCACAGTAACTCTGGCATTTCCTTTTGGAAAGGTGGAGTCTAAGTGAAGTCGGTTTAGGCAACGGATAGCTAAACCAGCGACCACTGTAGGACGCTGCTACTAGGCGTTTTTGAGTTTCACTGTTAAAAACAAAAAAGAACCGACTTCACTTAGACTCCACCGATCATATCCAAGAGCATAAGAGTTCCCCCCATTTTTCCGTCCTGATGACAATGGGAAACTGCGAAGATGATGTTGATTGCGATGGGAATCAACTGTGAAGTATAATCAATCAAACAAAAATCTTCGAAATCTTGAAGTCTACTAGGTCAGGTTCTCAAGTTACAGTAGGCTACCAGTTAGAGGTAGATATTATGTTAAATTTTGGCTTTCTATTGAGTCCTTCTTCCTTCTTCTTCTCAGCATATTTGCGTCCACTGCTGGACATATGCCTCTTTCATGGATTTTCATGTTGTTCTTGACGCGGCGGTTCTGTGCCAGGTCGGCCCTGCCGTCTTTTTAATGTCGTCCGACCATCTGGCTCGTGGCTTCTCGTCATCTCGTTCTATTGAGTACAAAGTGGAAAATACAGTCGGAGACGAACGATGTACTTAGATAAACGGCATTTTAAATTTGAATGACTTTGTAAACTTATTTAGTTAGATGCCTAAATAGATGATATAATACGAAAAAAAGTGATCATGGCCTTCCGTGCAAGTCAAGGGTGGTATGGGACACGGCACGGGTCAAGGTAGACGGGTGCAGATGCGACTCGGGTAGCCTAGGGGTTAGGCCGTCTGCCGCGAATGCAGAAGACGCTGGTTCGATTCCAGCCCTGGGCACCGGAGGCCTTGGCCACTTTTTCTTTCCGATATGACATCTGTTTGATTAATAATTTACATAAATAGTATAGTGTGTCAACTTAATAAAAAACCAGCCAAATGCGAGTTGGACTCGCGCACGAAGGGTTCCGTACTATAAAAACGGCAAAAAAATCATGTCTGTTGTATACGAGCCCCCTTAAATATTTAATTTATTCTATTTTTTAGTATTTATTGTTATAGCGGCAACAGAAATACATAATCTGTGAAAATTTCAACTATCTAACTATGACGGTTCATGAGATACAGCCTGGTCTTAGTAATAAAAAAAAATACATCAAAAAATTACTAAAACAAAGATTTGCTCTTTAGTTGTGATGACATTTATAAATAACGCCATAGGAGTTTTTGGTCGAATTTTACATCTGGTAGATACATGTAAACGAAAAAAATTAAGGAAATTACTTTTTTATATATTTGTAACAGTCATCGCTCCAGGCTTCGAGAGCAAACAGGCGTGAGATTGCACATTCAATTTGATTTAGAAAATATGATAATTACTTCGGTACATTCTCGAGATGATTCTATTTGAAAATGTTTTCTTCGCCATGTAGTATACGACCTTAGTCAACTGGTGAGACTTGGAGGCGATTTTTTAAGAGTCGAGCGCTCAAAAGCCCTAGCTAAAACCTTTAAATAATATTTTCAAAATAACAGCGATAGGAATTGAAAATAGTTACTTGAACTTAAAATTTCATGCAAAACAAATACGAAAAAAAAACATACGACAAAAATTTGTGCCTGAATTTTTTTTAAGTTCTTTTATTTCGAGCGCTCCAAAGTCAAAAATCAATCAGATACGACAATACAATACAATAAAAATTATTGCACACCTCAATAAAATCAGAGGCAGTCAACAGGCGGTCTTATGGCTAGAGAGCGACCTCTTCCAGACAACCTTTTCATAATTATGTTTTCTTTTCTAAGGTACCTACGGAACCTTCCATTAAAAAAGCGTGGTCCGACACGCAGTCCGTCAGTCATTTATTTTTGAAACCATTAAATCATTCAATAAGGTATGGTTTCGATGTGCAATGGATGAATGTGTCAGACATTTATTATTACGCTGTGCTTAGTTACTCTATAATCTAAAAGTATCTATAAAAAAACCGGCCAAGTGCGAGTCAGACTCGCGCACCGAGGGTTCCGTACAAACCTGTAGGTATATAAGTAAAAGTTCACCCATTGCGTTGACGTAGAAGTTTGATTTTGTTACAGCTGAAAGCTGAAAGGTATTATAGACCTGAATATTTGATATGAATTTCAATTTAATACCTCTATGCGTTTACGAGGAAAAAGGTAGTAAGTTTAAAATTTAAAAAAATATTTTTTGTATGATTTCACAAAAAATGTCTACTTTTCGTAATTTTTCCTTTGTCTGTGCTATATGAAGTTTCTTCTTGCCAAGTTTCAACTTTCTGAGTTTACGGGAAGTACCCCGTAGGTTTTGCGAGTGCCGAAAAACTAATATTTGCAGCATAAACGACTGTATCGTTTGATTGCGTTGGCTTTTAAGTTTGATTTTTTCACAGCTACAAGGGACAATATACTTGAGTATTTGATATAAATTTCAGCTTGATACCTCCACGCGTTCCTGAGAAAAATGGTCTTGACAGACAGACAGACAGACAGACAGACAGACAGACGAACAACAAAGTGATCCTATAAGGGTTCCGTTTTTTCCTTTCGAGGTACGGAACCCTAAAAACAGAGTGTAATATCATTGAGCAGACAACAAACCCAGTCAGCAATGAAAACACATATTAACTACGTCCCCGCAAACTAATTAGTTAGTTAGCGACCTATAAACCGAACAGTAGCCAATTCATTATTCAAACGAAATGCGCTCGAACCACAGAAAACATAAAGCTATAGAAGCGACAAATGCGCGAACTATTGTTATTATTTTGAACTATTGTTATATACCGCGTGTTATTCAGTTGACAAAGGATAAACTCTCCACACAGTCAAACTCGTGACTTCACACTGTCAGACATTGATTACTATAATTTTACACAAAAAAGAACCGACTTCACTTAGATTCCATATTTCCAAAAGCCAATGCCCGAGCTAGCGTAAACAATACTCAAATCGTTATAGGTGTGCCGCCTATAATATTGGAAGAGTTCCCTCGATTTCTCCAGTATCCCATCATCACCTGACTTGGTGACAATGGGACCAACTGTGAAGTAACCTTTCAAACGAAAAAAGGATTTTCCAAATCGGTCCAGCCGTCTTCTAATAATCGGTGAACACACATAAGAAAAAGCAAAAACAGAACAGAAGATCCCGACGAATTGAGAACCTCCTCCTTCGAAATATTGAAATCGGTTGAAAATAGAATAAAATAAATATTTAAGGGGGCACCCATATAACAGACATGATTTTTTGCCTATTCTATTGCGCCAAAGTAATTGCAAGAATTCATCCAAAATGTAGGCCGCGTAATGGTTACGTTTCCTTCCAAATGGTACTTTTCGAATAGCAGGTATAAAAAAACGACACTTTCATACTATTGGGGTGCTTGCATTTCTACCTTAATATTTGTTCTGTGGCTAGAACCAAGCTGGCATTCCTGTTGTTAACATCGAACCAGTACCTAATACTATTTATGTATAACTTTAGTCTAACTGAAGAACAAATCAAATTATTTGTAATAAATATTTTCATTTGTTTATTTTAAGTAGACACACTTATATAGATATCATATACAAAGGATAAAGTGACCCAGGCCTCCGGTGCCCATGGCTGGCATCGAACCAGCGTCTTCTGCATTCGCGGCACACGCCTTATACTTGCCGCGAATGCAGAAGACGCTGGTTTGATGCCAGCCATGGGCACCGGAGGCCTAGGTCACTTATTCCTTTGTAACTATATGACATCTATATAAGTTTATAACACTGTTCTACTTAATAGTCTGGTCTGTGCTATAAAAAAATATTATAGCATTATCTAGAATACAGTACCGCCCAATAATATATCACCTACATGTTTCTACGCTACAACTTTTTTTTTACATTTGTAAGTGATTTCCAGCTTACTACTTTAGGTAGCTTAGTAGTAGTCCTTTGTGAGAGCGATGAGAAAAAAATATCTCATGCAATGGTTTTTTTTAAATATATAGTCAAGAATTTTTTTTTAAGCTTTTTTAGTAATTTGCTGAGTCTCCTATTGTAAATCATAGTATTTCAATGTAAAAATGTATTTAATCATAAATTTGTAAATACGACTAGTAAAATATGCAATCTATAAACTACTGAAGAACAAATCAAATTATTTTAATAAGCCCTGGGCACCGGAGGCCTAGGTCACTTTTTCCTTTGTATATGACATCTATATAAGTTTATACTATATACAAGCTTATATAAAAAAACACAAAGGTGATATATTGCCGTTACCGCGCGTATCTAGAGTGCTGGTGGCCTGGCGGTAAAACGTCTAGCTTTAAATCCGAAGGTCTCGGATTCTAACTCCGGCTCATACCCACAGATGTGCAAGTTGCGGAAACTTTCTAAATAATTGAAAATATTCTCGGAATTTTCTAGAATTTTTCGTAAGAAATATAGGAAATTGGAAATTTAAGAAATGGAAAGTTTCAAATCCCACACAAAAATGTGTTAATTCTCCGAAATTTTCATATGTGGTAAATTTCGCAATTTTGGAAACTTTCCGACGGCACATCAGTACTCATACCACTGAGTTTTACGGAACTTATGTACGAAATATCATCAAAAGCTCCATCGAAAAGTATGCGCTAGTAGAACTACTAGACCGAACGGTCTACAAAGTCTCAATTCAAACATTATAGTCGACGAGTAGAAAAAATATCATTTTAGACGTAAGATGTTTTGTTTTGTATATATCACAGCAGGCACCCGTACTTTTCTTCAGTGGAAGAAAACTATCTACCTACTAATTTTGGAATAAAATTGAATTGTTAGCAGCCGTACGTTGAAACAATATTTCAAGAGCTAAATTGCAATTTCCTTGTACTCCTTTTAAATTCAAATGTTTTTCAGAAGTATTAATCGTATCGTCACTATTATAATCTCTCTTTCTTACTTGAGAACAAATCAAACTATATTATTTAATATTTTGATTTGTTATTTTTAAGTAGAGGTACTACTAATGTAAATTATAAACTGTAATAAAAAAAAATCTTTCGTATAATAATATAACATCCATTTCATTATATCTTAATTTCTCTCACAAACACCCCACTATACAGGGTGATCAATCCAAATGGGTCAGTAGGGAGAAGTCAGAAACTATGAGAGATAGCGACATATGCTCTTAGGAACCATGGCTTCGATTTTAGATTTAATAATAATGGCATCCCATTTTATTAAATCTCATAACCGCGAATCGAACCTGGTCGAAGTCTCTGTAAACAATGTTAGGTATAAATTGACCAGGTTCGATTCCCGGTTATGTATGAGAGTTAAAAAAAAAGTTTGGATGTCATTATTATTAAATCTTAAATCGACGCCCTGATACCTAAGAACAGATTTCGTTATCTCTCATAGTTTCTGACCTCTTCATACTGACCCATTTGGATTGGTCGCCCTGTATAGTGGGCATATCCTAACGTCACAATTGTCACGCTTCCAAGTCAAATAGGTCCCAATAACTTAAAATCAATGTTCCTTGACAAACAATCCACAAAACTCTACCCTATCTAGGCTCTCAGATCTGTTGTATCTCACCTTTATTTGTGTGTAAACCAA
Organism: Pammene aurita; assembly: GCA_947086415.1. Taxonomy (NCBI): domain Eukaryota; kingdom Metazoa; phylum Arthropoda; class Insecta; order Lepidoptera; family Tortricidae; genus Pammene; species Pammene aurita. Next base: position 15,003,738 of record OX352295.1, read on the forward strand.
CACATCAAAGATACAATTGTATATTTGCATGAAACTGCCTTTGACCCTTTTCTACTTGTTTTATTTATTTTGTGCTGTCAATTTGCTTTTGAGGAATTTTCGGGTGCTCGCTTCGTCGTTTGATTCGTCACATGTTAGGGATGGGAATACCTTAAGGCTCCTTATTCCCTAAAAGGTCGAAAAACTCTATTAATGAAAAAAGCCGCATAAAATGCTATTTAAGATAGTTTGAAGTATTAGTAATACAAAAAAATAATTTTGAACCATGTTTATTATTATTAAGTACCCAAAAATACGATTCTTACAAAAAGTGTCCTGTGAAGTGTGATTTAAGTGTCATTTTTAAAAATTCATAGTAATTTGAAATTTACTGCTATAGTAATGATTTTTTTATCGTGATAGAAATATAGTTTAACTTTGCAATGGTAATATTTGTAGGGCAAAATATTCATAGGGTTTTCGTGGAAAAAATTAAATGTAACCGTGTTTTCATCAAAAAACTGGCATATAATCAGAAGGTATTTTGTCGATTATCCAAGGTGAATCTTCGATTTTTATTTCCATGGCCGTCTCATACATGATATACTCAATTGAATTTAATTCAAATTGAATAAGAATTTTTACCCTTTTTTGCGTAATCTGAAAATGAACGGTACACCTAACTGGAAAATCCGGAAAGGCCTTCCAAGACAACCAATTTTTTTCATATTTCACTCGTTAAAATGTAATATTTGCTCCGATGGCCGTCTAGATAAAGAAATGAACTATTATGTGCATCAATAGTTGATTAAAAAAAACTTAGTATTTTCGCCATAGCCTTCGAAGAAAATGAAGCATTTCGTGAAATTCGCGCGTTTTGGGAATAAGGGGCTGTTCATAAATTACGTCACTTCAAATGGGAGGGGCGGTCTGGACATCGGATAATGGTAGCATGACGTAGGAGGGGTTGGGGGGTGGGGGGGGGGGGGTTGGGGGCGGTCATTCCGAAGATCACATCATCTCTCGCATCTTTAAGAAGTGCTTCAATGTGTAAAAAAAGGAATGAAATTCGTGTTTCTATAAACTTTTAATGCTATAAAATATTGTCTACTAAATAGTTTTTTATTTCACAATTAAGCTAAAAACGCGTTTTTTTTTAAATGACGCCACAAATTGATGACGTAATTTATGAACAGCCCCTAAGGCCTCTTAAACCCAATTTGCTTTATAAATTAGGTAAAAGTATTCATACAGTTGGATATTATTTAAATATGAAGGGTGTAACAAAAATACCGGTAATACGTATAAAGGCATAATTGGTATTGTATTGTGACTAAGAAAACGTAGAAGAAAAATTTACTGGACGCGAAAATTTTTTTTTTGTATGCGGCAAGTCGTCCCGGCGCTCCAATTTTTTTTTTTGCTTGTAAAATATTGTTTTCACTTCTCATGCTCGTAAAGTTCGACTTTAAGTCGTGCGTGGACGACATAAAATCGCTCCTTAAGCTCTAGTGCATAAAGTAAAATTTTCTTCTAAGACTAAGAATGAGGCTCAAAAGCCAAACAGAATCAAAATAATTGCACAATTTAATTGAGCAGTAAAATTTCGAAGAGAAGAATACTGAAACTTGTTCTTTTATTATATTCTTGCTATAATTATTTTAATTCCGTGTTTTCTATAATTAAATTAATGAAATCAGATAAAATAGGAGTTGATAATAGTTAACAAAAAAGCCCCGAAATGTTTTTATGACTTGGCAGAAAACAAGTATCTATGTCTAAATTCACATGTTGAAAATTAAAAAAAAAACATTAAAAAATTAATTGGCGTGACCCATATTTATTTTAATTGTAATATTTTGTTACAACTTAAAATAGTTCCATGATTAACCATAAATAATTTACTCGCAATCGAAGTGAAAATTAGAGTGTAACTCTCGCCCATAAAACCCATTTCAATCCTCGCTCGGATGGATAAACGCCTCGCGTAAAATCGTGCGTTTTATGCACTTGTTGTACAATCTACTATTGTTACTTTTTCATAATAAGAATATGAAAACGGGGCGACGAATTGACGTGATTTTTTAAGTGGAGATAGTTGAAGGGATGAAGAGTGACATAGGCTACTTTTGTCTCTTTCTAACCCCCCACTTCCCTAAAATGGGGGGTGGAAGTTTGTATGGTTTGTTACCCCGAATTTAACGCGAGCGAAGCCGCGGGCAAAAGCTAGTGAATACATAAATCATCCATCCTCCAAGCGTTTGTCCCGGCTTTTTTTTGCGTGTCTATTGAACCTGGGGTTGGAAACCTAATCCCAGGAATCGGTTTAGGCACTAGTTTTTACGAAAGCGACTGCCATCAGATCAACAAAAAATATAATAAATCAATAATATAAAATAATGTTGATACTTAAAAAAAAAAATAAAAAAAAAATCAATATGAATACATAAATATAAATATTATAAGACAATCTTACACAAATCGACCTAGATCCACATTGAGCTCAATAAAGCTTGTGTTTTGGATACTTAAATATGGAAAACATCCTTCAGGAAGAAATATCATTGATGAAAACACAAATAAATGCCCTTACCAGCTAGGTTACGAATCCGGGACCTCTGTTTCGTAGGCAGGGTCACTAACGGCCATCTAATAGTGAGGAGGGAATGGGAGGGTGAACTTACTTATTATTTTTGGTATCTTTGGTTACCTATGGTTGAAAATATAGTATATTACATTTATTATTTACTTATTTTACTTTATTGCACACAACAGAAAAAATACAAATGGCGGACTTAATGCCTAAGGACATTCTCCACCAGTCAACTATTGGGCTAAACACTGACACATGACAAAAACACATGACATGACATAGGGAGACATGACAAAAAGGTGCAGAGAAAAGTAAGACAGGGCAATCAAAATCATTGAAAGCTTAGCTAAAAAAATAAGGTAATAAACTACATAAAAATACACAAATAAAATACTAGGAATATATGTAGATAAATCTATACTGCTATATATTTATAAAATGATAACTAAAAAAACTATATATTGATGGATACTATTCGAATACATTTGTAACATGCATACGAAAATTATTTATTTTATATCAAATAAATACATTCTATAATTGAGAACTATAAAGTTGCAATTAAATTATTCTGATTTCAAATCACATGGACCTCGTTTTTGTTTCCGTATTTACCTCGTTATTGCAAATGGGACCCAATTAAGTAGGTGCCTACGAAGCCTCCGCTGTCTGTTAGCGATTTGTATTTCAAAAACTAATGATGAAAACGCTACTTCTACCAGGGACTGCATATCATAAAAATAGAAGTACCATTTTAAAATGGTCTGACGTTATACCGTTTGTATCGGTATAGTATCGGTAGCGCAACCGAAATATTTCTGTACCTAAATATAACGGTACCGTTTTTTTATATCTTCAACCATTATTATAAAGTTATCGTTTGAACTTGAAGTGTGCGCTACCTGCTTACTGCGCCCCGCAGTCAGTTCTTTTTTTGCCGCGCGCAAGTTCCTACATCGCAAAAGCTACGACTACAATTTTGATACCGAAATTATAACGGTTGGATATCGATATAATAAAGGTATAAGTACCGTATCGTAAAATACCGATATCGCAATTTTATACCGCTAGTGTACCATTGTATTTCAACCGGTATAGTTCTACCCATAGACATATAAAATAAGGAGACGGAATTCCACGAAGATAAAACTGTGATTCCATAATAAGCCGCGATCTCGTGCACACACACTCACTTTTGACGTTTGAACCAATCACCGCTCGTCCACGAGATGTATATGTGTGCGTGTCGCGCGTAAACACGAAGAAATCGGCTTATAATGGAATCACAGTTTTGTCTTTACGGCGCTACGTCTTCTTATTTTATATGTCTATGGTTCTACCTTTATAACATAAAGGTATCGATATTATATAGCATTACCATACCGCTTATACTATAACTAAAACGGTCCCTGATTGCTAAATCATCAAAAAAATGCATTTTTAACATTTTTTTTGTTCTTTTTTGTAGCATTCCAATAAAAGTGGAATAATACTACTAAACTACTACAAAACCTTAAATATCCTACATAACAATAAATAATAAAAATCACTAATAAACAACATCAATAAATAATAAACACCGTTAAAAATAGTGTTTGGTTCGGAACCCTCGGGACGCGAGTCCGTAGCGTAATTGGCCAGCTTTTGTTTTGTGTATGTAGACATCAGTACCCACTACTATCCGGTAGTTTCTGTCAGTATGGCAAACATATATTAGAAATCCGTTAACTTTTGTTTTATGGGCAATCATACCGGCCAAGATAAACTAAAGATAGCCGATTTAAAGATGAACTGATGTTCACCGGGTTAACCATATTACTTCTAAATGAAGCTATATAAATTCATGTGCGAAAAAGTACCCATCGTCATTTTTATTTACAACAAAGCGATTCGGAAAGACATAAAACCACCATAAACTTCTCATGCAATTCAAAACAGAACATGCCAATAAACTCTTACACAGTTGACTAGAATAGAGATTCCTCCGACCCCTTGACGCTCGTGAAAATAATCATCGTGAATTGATCGAAATATATCGAGTAAACTTCGGCGGATATTCGTTATTTACATAAAAACGGGACTTAATCGCGTAGACTGTTTGTATTATTTGCCTGACGTTTCGAGCGTGCCGATCACGACCAGTTGCCTGTGACCACGAGCGTTACGGCACGCTCGTTACGGCAGCAAAATAATAAAAGTATTTGTACGCGATTAAATCCAATTTTTGTGCACAAACATGTGTGAAAACGTGGTCAGATATAATTTTATACATTCAACTTTAAAACTGCAACAATGAACACAATATTTCGCGTTCATTAGCACACTTCGGCACATCCCTAGCAAATGTACATAATAAAACTCATGTCACATTTTACGCCCTCTCAAAGTCGAGCCGAAATTGGAGGAAAAGAAAATATTTACGGAACAGAATAAGGATTTAAGTTGCTTAAGATAATTTTGAGTGGCTGACGTAACATATATATTTGTTGTTTAACATATTAACTGAAAAATTTATAAATGTGTGTTACTGTAAAAGCCCGGCTTAGGATTTACTGTTAAATAAAACGTAAGAAATGTCAGTGCAACCAATACCATACGATAAATAAATAAGTTATGTCTTACTTAATACTAGACCAATCTAGACTTTTATACTTTAACATAGGTTCAGTGTCCTCTTAAGAGCCTATTTACATTAATTGCCTACTGCCAGGGTTAATATACATACTAAACCAGCAGTAGTTAAGTCGATTGTTAATAATTAAGGAACCAATAAAGCTAAAAGTATGTTTATTTATTTATTCATAGCACGATTGTAAACGTTATTTGATACGGAATATTTACTGGCCTCACTTGTAATATAAGCAGATTACTTGCCCAGTTATGACATATTACAAAAATTGGAGCCAAAATCATCAAACTAAGCCTATATTGCAAGAATGTTGTTTGCTGGTACGGCCACGTCTTGCTCCCTGCAAGTAAAATGGGTAACGATTATCTGTCTTTGTCTTTTTTGGTGACAGTACAACTGGAAACTCCAGAAGGTTTTGACTGACGTTATAAGAATAACTTGCATGATAATTGAAGAAGATGCTGACATCTCCTTAACCTGAGTTAGTAATTAATGTTAGGTAGGCTAAAGTTATAATCACATATACATACCGGGTATTGCCTGTAACATGAGCAAAAAGTTAAAACGTAGATTCTACTCCTCAAAGTATACAACGTTTGTTCAGCGACTTTGAAAAATAACTTGTAGTTTAATTTGAAGTACACTTTAAAGTTTATTTGAACACGCAATGTATTGCGAAATTAATTATGTCTGTAGGGTGACAAGACTGACAAGCAATGTCAATTAGAAGGATTTTAACGTACGTTAGAAATTACTATTTAATTTGTTTAAAAAAGAGACAATCTAAAAACTACATTTTTTATAAGTTGTTGAACAAAATGTGTATTGTTTGAGGAGTAGAATTTATGTTTTAATTTATAGCTCGTGTTACAGGCAACACCCGGTATAATTTAAAAAGTAGGTATGTCATACAAGCCTTTAACTATACAGTTCGCTCTTCTAGAAGCATTTTGACTGCTATAAATTAACTCTTGTTTGTGTGTTAATAAAGTAGTATACCAGAAGTTTAGTGCTGTAACTAAAATAACATTTTTAGAGGCCAGTTAACGAGCAAGCACCCTATTAATCTTGCTTTGTAGCTATCGTAAACTGAACAGCGCGGACAATGTGAAAAGTGCAAGTAAGCTAGCGCCAGTTTATCTGTGCCAGTGCTAAACCGGTGTCAACGAGGCTTAAGTGAACTTGTTGTGTAAAAGACGAGGTTCACATATTACAAAGAAGTAAGTAAGTTAGTCTATTTTTGCCATTAGCTCTGATTATAGCCTTCTTGGGATTAGGTCCAGTTTCCTCACAATGTCTTCTTTCATCGAAAAGCGTTTGGTAAATAGTAAATGATATTTAGTACATTCGTTCCGAAAAACTATGTTCGAGCCAAAGTTTGAACCCGAGACTTCCGGATTGAAAGTCGGACGTCCTACCACCAGGCTACCAGCGTTCGTTCATCCATACTAATATTATAAATGGGAAAATGTATGTGGGTGTTTGTTTGTTTGTCCGTCTTTCACGGCAAAGCGGGGCGACGAATTGACGTGATTTTTTAAGTGGAAATAGTTGAAGGGATGGAGAGTGATATAGGCTACTTTTGTCTCTTTCTAACCCCCCACTTCCCTAAAATGGGGGGTGGAAGTTTGTATGGAGCATTCCGCAATTTTCAAGGTAGAAAGCTAAAAATTGGTATGCGGACTATTTGTGACTAACAAAAAAATCGTGCATAAGCTGCAAAGACAAATAATATCGTCTACAGTAGCGTATTAAAATAATATTCTGTTCCGAGTTCTCTTCTGTGTTTTAAATCAGGAAAGGGGAACCGTGTTACCCCGAATTTAACGCAACCGAAGCCGCGGGCAAAAGCTAGTTTCGTATACAAGGTTTAACAAAAATGCTGGTGATTCTTTTAATGGCATAATTGGTATCGTATTCTAATTATGAAAAAGTAAGAAAAAAAATTTTTTGTATGGAGAGACGACCAAACAATTTTTTTCCTACTTTTTCTTACTCGAAATACGATACTAATTCTGCCCTTAAGGGATCACCAGAATTGTTGTGTGTAATTACACCCTGTATAATTATATATGAAATCCGTCACCATCACATATCAAACGTCCTTGAACTAAATTCCTTAGCTGGATGACGTACTCAATCCGCAAAGGTATGCTAACCCATTTCAAAATCAAAATATTTTATCAATAACAATAGTTACATGTCACATGTATTAACATATGTATAATACTAACATGTATAACATGTATAATAAACATTTTACATAATTATTTCCTAATTTTATTATATCTAATCAATCTAATCATATCTCCCGCATGTCAAACAAAACGCTATAATTGGAGAGGTAGATTAAAATAATCTTCCTGGATATACTGGTTTGTAAACAGAATAATAATGTCGCCAGTTACAGTATGTATTGAAGTAAATGTATATATATTGTGTGCTGCTTGACATAACGTCGACGCAACGGCGACGCGACGCCATATTTATCATAGCGTTTACCGACGCCATTAGTTGACGCTCACAAGACGCTAGTGTGGAGTGTCTCTTAAGGTTGTCAAATTAACTACAGGCATTTTGTTAGGTTAGAAGAGATAACGACGCGCGACGACGTTTCAAAAAAATATTGTCCAATTTCAAGACTCCTTTAACGGTTAAAGCTGTGCGTTGTCTGTCCGTATTTATAATAACGCTACTGTTTCTATATTTAGATTTTTGTTTTCAGGAAGGTTGCCGGTTTGTTTATTTACCGTACTACCGTGGACATTGTTTGTACAGGCGCTGCAAATAACAAAAGCCTGCACTCAGAAGCATAACGAATTAAGTCCTCTTGAAGCTCATATACCTTTACGTCCGTTTTAGATGGACTATGATCGGTTTGCTAGAGGCGCTTCCGTAAACTATTCGTATAAAGGTTAAGTTATCGTTATCAAAATATTTATGGGTAAGAAAAATATGAGCTTTGTAGATGTACACGTCAACAAACTGTCCTCAGTTTGGCGAAAAAAAATACTACTGAATTTTAATAACAACAGAAGTAACAGACAGAACATTTACTGTGTAAAACAACCCCCTATTATTAGGTATCTCAAACATGCCTATATATTTCGGCCTAAACATATAACTATATTACAGGCCGCCGACATCGGCAGAAGAATGCAGAGCAGAAGACGCTGGTTCAATTCAAATTTACATTTTCTTTCATAATATTGAAGTTTAGTACAAGATTTGTTTAGTTTGGGGCTTGATTGATCTCTTAAGTCCCAATTAGGAGGTGCCAGAACCTGAATGCATTTTATATGCATTGCGGCGTCTTGAGGTAAGTATAAGGAATTTAATCGTTCGATCAAATGCAGAAATGTAACTAAAATTTCATACAAGTTCTGATGATGATGATGATAATGGTTTCTTCCTATTATCCCTGTAGCGTACGGACAGGTGATGGCATTATTGAGCAGAGAAGGCACTGGAGTCGCTTAGGTTACATTTTATGATTTAATGACTAATGATTAAATTATTTTTAAACATAAATTTAAATGATTAAATTTGATCGAATTATTGATTTCCCCGTCGTTTTCTCCGCTAGACTTTTGACTGATGTGTCCAGCAATTTTTTGGTCTGCCTAATTTTATTGAGTAATAATAGGAAAAATAATTCAATACTTCACCTGGTTAGGGATAAGTTCGCCTTTGTACACGCTCACTATAGTTTTGTTGGTCATGTACTTATTTTGTGCAATAAAGTGTTTTACTAATACTACTACTACTACTTCGATCCAAAAATATTGGCACTACTTGAATAAGAAATGTATGTTTTAGGCAAAAAATAATTTAATCATTAGTCATTCAATCATAAAATGTAACCCCTAGGTTAGTCGCTTACGACTCCAGTGCCCTCTCTGCACAATAATGCCACCACCTGTCCGTCATTATCATCATCATCATCAGCCCGTTGCAGTCCACTGCTGGACATAGGCCTCTACCAAGGTACGCCATAGAGCTCGGTCTGCTGCTTTACGCATCCAGTCGCTACCGGCCCTCTTATGTAAGTCATCCCGCCATCTGGCCAGAGGGCGTCCCACGCTACGTTTGCCCAACCGTGGTCTCCACTCCAGAACACACTTACTCCAGCGTTTATCGGTTCTGCGACATATGTGGCCAGCCATTGCCACTTCCACCTATCCTTACGCTTCTCATAAGGGACATAGGGCTCGCTAAAGAGTCTCCGACTTGTCACGGTCTTGAGCGACTACTTCCAGTTGAGGCTGTGTTTAAGTGAATGTAAGAGATATTAAAGTTTGAAATAAAATTATTGTTTTATCAAATAAAAAAAACAACAGATCTGCATGTAATAATATATACCTAAGAAAATGAATTAATATAAATTCCTTTTTCTTGTGTTTGTGCAAGAAAGATGGACCTAATTTTATTGGCATTATACCATTATTATTAAGAACAATCTTAATGCATGAATTGTAAACTGCGTATAGCTTTTTGGCAGTCTTTATGAACAAGGGCATAAGGATACCAGTTAATGCATGTGTTTAAGTATGTCTTTATTAACATGTGTTATCTGCCACTCACCGTTAAAACTATTTCGTACTCAATGTAAAATAAACCTTAATAAAGTCATTTAAAGTTTACAATTGCATATTCAAACATCTAAAATCATACATCATTTATTTTGTTAAACTTGTTTAATTTTTGAAAAAAGGAAGTTGTAGGTATGCTCATATGATTGAAGTGACAAAGGTGGGTAGCATAATAATTACGTACAATAAACCAGTCTTAGCCCAGCGCCCGTGTTTGATTCACAATGTACCTTGACAGAGCCAGCCACCTTTTCTTAACTGATCACCTCAATGTAGTGCGAGGGCGTCCCGACCTTCTACTGCTAGTGGATTACCAGTGAAAACCTCTGCGTGCACAAGAGCTTGTTCGTTCTTCAGAGTGTGTCCGTTCAGGCTTGAGGTTGTCCTCAACAATAAGAAATATTATTTTATCAACCGACTTCAAGACTTCGAAAGAGAAGGTTTTCAATTTTTTTTTTTTATGAAATAGGAGGCAAACGAGCAGACGAATCGCCTGATGGTAAGCAATTAACGCCGCCCATAGACGCCCGCAACACCAGAAGGGTCACAAGCACGTTGCCGGCCTTTAAGATGGGAATACGCTCTTTTCTTGAAGGTTTGAAGGTCGTATCGGTCCGGAAATACCGCAGACGACAGTTCATTCCACAGTTTTATTGTGCGAGGCAGGAAGTTTCTCGAGAAACGCACAGTTGAGGACTGCCAACCATCTAAGTGGTGATGATGGTAATGCTGTCGCGTAGGACGATGGCGGAAAGAAGCGGCAGGGATTAATCCGAATAATCCTCGGAGCACTCTCCATGATAGAGGCGGTAGAAGATGCAGAACGAGGCTACATCTCTACGCAGCGCCAAGGAGTCAAGCCGATCCGTAAAATCCTGGCAGCCGACAATTCGAGTCGCTCTCCGTTGGATGCGGTCCAGAGGGAGAAGTTGGTACTGGGGCGCTCCCGCCCACAGATGAGAACAGTATTCCATATGTGGGCGTACCTGTGCCTTGTAAAGCTGTAGCTGTCAATTTGTCGGGATCTTTGTTTTTGCTGTATTTTTTTTACCGCTGGCTGGACCGATTTGGAAAATTCTTTTTTGTTTGAACTCTCCAAATATTATAGGCACATTTATAGTGATTTGAATATTTTTTACAGTGGCTCGGACATTTCCTTTTGGAAAGTCTAAGTGAAGTCGGTTCTTTTTTTGTTTAAAATTATTTATTGTTATTATTTATTGGTTCTCTTGTGCCCTGAACTTGGTTGGTATTAAGAAGTTTTTATCCTTGTTGGAAATATGATCGATTGGCATCAATTTTCATAAAAATTATTTATGGCAAAAATTACAAAATAAATAGTTTTTTTTGTAAACTGTATTATTTTCCAAAAACTTGTAAATGCAGTGCTTGGACCCGGGGTATGTCCTTAAACTACGTCCGGACTTGGGTATGTCCTTAAACTACGCCAAAAAGAGAGGTATGGGCACTGCGAATGGCATCTCGCTAAGTGTGGTAGGGCACGTTCAGCGAATGTCATCGCTCAAATCTGGAGCAGAGCCCGACTGGGGAAGTACCTCCACCTTACAGAAAACCACAGCCAAATAGCACTAGACCCTACTCATAGTGTTGTGTTCCTGCTGGTGAGTAAGGTTGCCAAAGAGCTCAAAGAGGACCCAGTGTGTTGACGATGAGGGACCTTCTTGTTCCTTTAGCCGTCAACACAGTGAATCCTCCTTTTTGTAAAGGGTCGGCAACGCGCATGTGACTCCTTTGGAGATGCAGGCGTCCATAGGTTTAGCTGCTTACCATCAGGCGGGCCGTATGCTTGTTTGCCACCGTCGTAGTATAAAAAAAAAAAAAAAAAAAAAATATGTCGCTTTAAAAAAACTAAAGAATGTTTCCTTTCAGTGAATTGAGCTATCTCAACGTTTTAAGGTAGTTTCCCTCCAGGGCCCGACTTATCTTTCCACACTGTATAATCACTTTATTTTGCTTCAAAGGTCGATCAACAGACGAACAATGGGCAATAACAATTATGTAGGTATGTGGCTGTGCATGGTGACCCGATTATCGGAGTGCGTACTCATACAGCTGTTATAAAACCTTACTAAAATATAACAGTGGACCAAGTTTTTAAAATTACCAAAAACAAAATGTTGAGCGTCAAATAAAATTTTGACTGTGGAGCCAACGGACTTACCTCCTTATTCATCAACGTCTTACAAGCCTTATGGCCTGTTTCACAATCTCCAGTTAAAGCATATCTGTCAGATAAATATTTGCTGTCCTTTTCTTTTATATGACTGGAGAAAAGGATAGCAATAATTTTAACTGGCAGATAAGTTTATCTAGAGATTGTGAAACAGGCCCTTATTGTACTACTAATAGTTTGTCCCTATCTGTCGCTTTGACAGTTGTGTTTGTTCGAAACAGACAAAACAATAACAAATGTCAACTGGAAATATTGTTGTCACTAGTTAGGTAAAGTATAGTTTTTAAGTTCTAGTTGCCATGAAAATCAGCGTTGTCGCTACCCTGTCATGACTCATGCTGAGTGGCAACCATTTTGGTGTAATTTTTATTTTATTTTTATTTCTTTTTTTTCTCTTTTCTTGGCACCGAATATATATATGTATATATTTAATGGACGCTGCACCTACTTAACCTTACGAATAGGGGGCAATTGCCCCCCTCCCCCCGATACGCAAACCTCGTATACGGAGGCCATACCGCACCGCGAGATGTTTTGTGATATATATGATAAATTAAAAGCGTAATTACAGTGATATAATACTTTAAAGTATTGTTAGTTAAATTGTTTATTTGTTACCCTTCAAGGTCCGTGTAATGTGAAATTATACATTATTTGCTCTGTCCTTGCCACGTCCTAGTTCAAGAAACTTGGCAGCGACACGAAGGTCCTTTTTACTGCAGCTTCATAAGAAAGTATACTGTATTAGTCGTATCTGACCCCATTCCGTTTTATAAACATTGCAGATAAAAAGAACATTACTTACTTGCAACAGAACTATCTAGGTTATAATGGTAGATAAAGTGAAAGAAAATGCTTTGTTTGAATAAAACGCTAATATACCTCCGTATATTAGCGTTTTATTCAACGTAAGATATGACACAATAATGAGAGCAACGAAACCCCTCTAGTCAGGTTGCTACATTCGTTAACACCTTTATAAAAACATAGATAATACACTCGATGAAAAGTCTATCTAGTCTATTCCCCAAAATAACACTTGTTCTATAAAAGCGCCAAAATAGTATCGCGGAATCGCGTGCAAACACGGCTATTAATATAAAATAAATTACTGCCAACCTAAGAAACCTAAATAAACGCAGCGTTTTTAGAAAAAAAAACTTAAAAAAGAAAATATTATAAGAACCACAGACCTACTTCGTAGTTTTTTACGTTTCCCGTTCGTTTGTTGGGGCGAATTGCAAACTTTGAAAGTAATTTAGGTATTTTTACTAATCTCTGTAGCTCTTTAATAATTGATCAAATAACGACGGTATTTGTGTTAGTAATGTTAGTATTATTGAAAATAGTGTTTTAAAAGGTAAAACTGATTATGTTGACAAAATAACTGCGATATCCATGAAGATTTCAATTTCGCATTTTATGTAAAAGTAAGTGTATTCGTAGAAAAAGTATTGTATGCAACGTCGTATAAGTAGGTAAAAAAATGTTCGTGGCGTTTTTCTTAACAATTTTCGCCTAGGCGAAAATTGTTACCCACGCCACTCACCTTTTTTGACCCCTCTTATACAACTGTTGCATAAACTACTATTATGTAACTGTTACGTAATAATTAAGGGTCCTTAAAACATGAGTGTGGGTTTCATAATAAGATCACACGAGTGTTTTAAGGCCTAATTACGTACAGTTGCATACACTGCTTTATCTACACTCATATTATTTATCCTAAATGCCGTATTCCGAAACCATAGAATGGCCGCCAACTCGATTGTGCCGGCGGTCGGGGAAGCGCGTTTCGGTGGCCGCGCGGGCGCGTGCAGGTGTACATTATGTTATCAAAACTCATAACACATCAATAGTTGAGCATGTAAAGTTAAAATTACGTTACTGCCACACATAAAAAGCTTATCATAGTAACATCGGTTGTGGTAATGATAGCCATTGCCTACCGTTTTTGAACACGTTTTAGAAGACTTACAATGTGAGTGTAGATAAAGAAAATAAGATGCCCCATTTTCACAACAAATAATATGTGTAGGTAGCCCGTTTAGTACACGAGTTATCCGCTTAGTCGCCACTAAGGTACTTTAACTTTTAGGTACTTTTGCTGCTGGCAAGGCATTTAAAATGATCTTTACTCGTTTTTGTTGTCCTTCTATATAATAATGCCTGTTTCACGAAAAAAACACCTCATTTTACGCCTCAATCATGAAAAAACACGCCATTTTGCAGCGCAGTTTCTAGAACGTGCGTGAAAGCTCGTACGTTCAGTCACGAACCCAGATTTTTGAGCCACTTGCCATTGTTCGTAATTTAGCCGTGTAATAAATGACCGATGTAACTGACAGTTAACAGCTAGTCGGTAACATCGGTCATTCATAACACGGAGAAATTACGAACAATGGCAAGTGGCTCAACAATCCGGATTCGTGACTGTACGAGTACGTTTGTTTAACGTGCAACATTTTCTTAGTGAATGAGGCGTGGTGCCATTATCACTCTGAGTAGACTACCCACTTAGCTACTTCTGCTAATAACTATACGGCGCTCTGAGTTATTAAAAACATTTCAAATTAAAAAAAAATAGATACAGATCCCAATCACTCGTATTTTACAGTCGCTCGTAAAACTGAAATGGATTTTACAATCAGTTAAGAATATAAGTATTTATTGATTGGCGTTTTATTGCACAGCAATAAAATGTGTAGATACATATAATATTTACTTGTTCAATATGATATATGAATAGTAAGATAAAAGAACTAAATATCAAAATATCCTCGTCAGAAATCATTTCGGTTACATGTATACCTATAACAGAACTATATAATATTTTTTTTTACTTTCGCCCTAGGACGCTATAGGCTGTGTCACTGTCCACCGCCTTCAGATACTTACGAGTATAAACAATGAATGACTTACACTCAGAATAAAAAAATACATACTCACACAGGATACGTTCAACCAAAAACACAACGGTCGTCTAAAAGTGAAACGCTCGCAAAATAGGCATTCCAAATAGGCAAAATATTTCATATTATCCACATCGTTTCATTATTATGAGCTTATGTCAACAAAACTACAATCTCGTTAGCACTCACAAAATCCATTCAAAACTACACCCTAACACTTTAATAACAGGGTGGGTTTTCCGCGCTAAAAGAATTCAATCACTTACTCGTAGAAAAAATAACAATTCTTTCCTCCAGGGCGTCAAACAAATGTATATAATATCCTCAGTCGTTGTCGTAATGACTTGGACAACACTATAGCGTAGATTGAAGGCGCACGAGTGCCAGCGGATTCATAAGCAAAAATTTTGTGTTGTGCAGTCAAACTAAAAAAATGCTACGTAACGGATTATACCACTGGAACCCAACAGGTGTAGTTTACAAAAGCCCAAGTCACCAGTCACTTGACCACATTTCTCATAAAACGCTCTTTGTCTTTTAAACTAATACCAACCAACCAAAATGATGCTCGGGGTATGATGACGACGGTGAACAGTCGATCTATGTTTACAACGGCAAAGGCCTCTCCCCTTGACCTCCATGACTCCCAATTATGTGCTTTTTCTGGCCAGTTGCTAAGGAAGATGTCTAAGTCGTACCGCCATCTTATGGCTGTACTAGCCCACCTATCCGGATGCATGCGGCATATGTGACTGGCCCAGTCCCAACAGCTTTTAAATAACGGTAACGGTGTTTTTCGATTTCGCTCAACTTTTCGTTACGATTTTGCAGTAACTGACAAGACTTCTATTAGTTTATATATACATTTTTAAAGACCGTTTCTTTTGAAACTGCAAGTTTTTAATTTTATATTTCATTTATAAATAATACACCATATCTAACAGCTGTTTCTGGAGGAGGTGAAAAGCGATTTCCGTTTTCAATTCGTTACCGGACTCATAAGTAGCGGATATTATCTGCTGAAACTGGAGCCCCACAGATATAGTTCACAAAAGCTCAAGTCGCCAGTCACGGCACTCGATCACATCTCACCTAAAAGGCTGTCTCTCGTAAATCCCCATTTTTTGTGGAGTGTGGTGCAAATAATTTTATTTTTGACAGACGTGTCAAAAATAAAATTATGACGCAAGTTTTTGAAAACCCGGCCCTGGAAGATTTGGACTCGCGCTTTAGGCACTGGTCCCATCGCGAGATAGTAAGCTATGAGCTATGGGCTATTTTCTAGCCCAAGAAACAAACAAAAGATAATCGCTTCCGTGTAAATAAAAGGGAGAGATATATATTTATAGTTCATCGCTGGCTGTTCACACTGCGATGAACTATAAATATACATCTCTCTCTTTTATTTACACGGGAGCGATTATCTTTTGTTCGTTTCTTGGGCTAGAAAATAGCCGATAGCTTATCGTTACTCGCCCGCGGTTGGACCAGTGCCTTCACAGTTTAATTTGTTTTCTTCTTAAGAGCCCAACACAGGCAGGACAAACAATTTTTGGAAGAAAGAGAATCTTCACAGTTGGTCTCATTATTGTCAGGTCAGAAGCTGATATTGGTTAAATCGATGGAACTCATCAAATATTATAGACGACACTTAAAGTGATACGGGTAATTATTTTATACGTAGTAGCTCGGAATGTTACTCTTAAGAAAGCACAATTTGGTAATATCATCAGCATTAACCATATCGGAATTCCTCAACGGCACGTATTTTACGTTTGGCGATAGGTTCCCATGTTTCCATTAGGTTTTGAGGTAAAACGGACTTAATATTAAATAAAATATGATGATGAAGATGATGACCGTTCCTTGATCAATTATCACTAAGACCTTGAACTGTGTGTAATTTTAGTTCATTTCAATTTGGAACAGGAGAAATCCTGATAAAAGCCATAAAATGTAGTTGTGCATTTGTTTTTTTCGTGGTAAAAGGCGCTTAATTTAAACATATAAAAAGTGGAAAAAACAAACTCACAACACATAATATAACACTTTACAAGCCTCGAAACGGGCCCGACTCAGCATGGTGCTAGCCTATCTGGGCTAACGCTGGTCCTCCGTTAGGGCCATAAATGAGTAAAAGCACAGAGTGCGTACGAGCATTGAAACAAATTGTATTCAAATGTACTTAATACGGTTCATTAAAAAGCCTTGTAAGAAACAAGACGAACAGCTTATTTAGAATAATAAAGTACCAACTGTCACACTTTGTGTACGTAATCAAAGTATTATACATCTAAAATATTGCCGAAAGTTTATCCACTATCAATATTAAAGCTTCTAGCAACATTGTCAATATTAATATCACCATGAAGGTTTAAGTTAGAAGCATAGGCTCATTAGTGTGAAGCTTAAACTTAGGCAATAAGTAATTAGAGCCAACTTGGTCTGGATGGCAAATGGCGTTCGGTTTCAGCACTAGAGTTAATCAAACTTGTATATGTCACAGATCACTTCCTTTAGACCGGTCCCTGAACAGTGATTCTCCAGTGATAAAAGGGACCAGTCGATAAAAAGCTGTCATCAGTTAGGATCACGAAATACCTGTTTGGTTGTGTACCTAAGAGGAATAAAAAAAAAGGATTTTTCATTAATTCGCAGACCGCTTCGGGTGCTATCGCGGACGACCGGTTAAGAATCACTGTTTTATATGAAGCATGTAGGACGTCGATAATTAATGGTCATAGAGCAACTGACGATTAAATTTTAGTATGGGAGTACGCGACTTAAAGGTAGACAATCTTTAGGTAGCGCACTGTTGTGATCGTGAGTGTTGCTCTGTGACCATTCTATCGACGTCTTACATGCTTCATATAAAACAGTGATTCTAAACCGGTTGTCCGCGAAAGCACCCGAAGCGGTCTGCGAATTAAAGCTAAAAGTATCTACTTATCAGCGTTCTTATGAAAGCCTGTTCTTACTACTACTCAAGGATGATTAAGACATGGATGGACAATGCCTTTACAAAATCGCGTTCTTCCAACCTTCAGGCTATACGTCTGTTTTCGGTACTGAGTGACACAGCGCCATCTGTTGAGTCTGGAGTCGAGTTATTCTGTCAGCGTTAATCGCCGAACAAAATATTAGAAACTAGAATTTATTTGTTTAATCTTAATTGCACAAAATAAGATGGTACAAATGGCGGACTTAATGCTATATGGCATTCTCTACCAGTCAACCAATGGGCTTAACAGAAAGGTTAAGTAGGAATTTAGTGTTTGTGGTGACCGATAGATGACGCTAGTGCTTTAGCCTGAAACAAGGGAACGCGATTTTGTATAGGCATTGTTAATCCATGTCTTGATCATCCTTGCTACTACTGTACTTATCTACAGAGATTAATCAATACAGATTGATTTTATTTTTCGTGTATTTAATAGAGAGTGGTGAGAAAGTGATAGTGAGAGGTGTTTAGCATTTTTATTATTAGAACCGGTGTAGTTTGTTTTTTTTTTCTCTTTTACTTTGATTACTTTGAACTATCTGACGTGTAAAAGTGCCTTGTGGCCTACTTACTGAATAAATGTTTGAGTTTGAGTTTAGTACCAACGCGTACGATCATTCCAGCGAAGTCCATGTTAAGATTTCATTTATTAATTTATTTTTCAACACACTTGCTCGTAACGAGGTTCTTATTCCACCGCTTTTATGCTCATAATCCTAGATAGATATAGTTCGATAATTATTGTGAAATGCACGCGTGTTTGCGTGCATTTCACAATAATTATGGAACTAGTGCAATAATTTAATAATCCGATCAAGTGACGTTTGTACTCTAGTACCAAGATGTATGTACGCAGACGAATCGTTGTAATTTGGTCGATATTACCTTTACTCTTTTTTTACTCTTTAGGAGTTTGCATTAAAAAAAAGCAAAGAAAAAGTAAATATATAAAAAATATACACATTTAGGGTAGAATACAAATTATACAATCCTGATTGTGAAAAATAATCATTCCAACTTATTATATTACAATAAATCATGTTTTAAACACGAATTGTCCGTTTTAATATTGGCTGTTTGGCATAATACATCCGCGCTTTTGCCTCAAGCTGCACATCCAAAAAAGAAAATTGCGCGCCATTTATAAGTTAACCTCAAATCATTGTTTATTTGTTAGATTTTTCTCGTTGTGTTTTATTAATTTAAACAAATTATATTTTAAGTGAATGAGAAGACAACTTTAGCGTTAATTGAACCTCTGGATATATTTCAAAATTGTGATACAAACTAGTAAAATGTTATCATAAAAATCTAGTGAGCTACGTAAGAAAAAAATACTATAATTGATTGCACAATAAATGTGAAGTCTTTAATTTTATGAAATGATTTGAAAAAGAGTTCCAGATAGTCAATCCCATCACAAAAAAGGTTAGTTAAATTTAATTATCTTAGGTTCGTAAGTACCTCTATCCTGTAAACATTCTGACAATTAATGTATTTATCAAAAGTTATTAATTACACTATTTTGTTATTTCCTCGCTAAGTGTGTTGAAAAACGTCGTATGAAACGCTTGTGCTTGATCATTACATAGCTCAGCTTCCTTAGCGCACTCACGTGCGTTCGTGCGCACAATATCGCTTCGTATGTAATGATCAACTTAGCACACTTGTATCATATTGTACTAATTCATAACAGTTACACAGCATTACAGTAAAAACCACGTACATTAAAGTAAAAACGTACGAACTAAAAAATAAACATATATTAAATAACTTAATACTAGGTCGATTTAGGCGACGCAACTGCGTGGCCAAAGATGTATATGTATACCACATAAAAAATAACAGACTAAAAATCTCATTAGTTTAAATGTTATTGCCACAGAAAATATATTATTATTATATTATTGCATACGACGAAGTATTACAAGTGTGCATATAATATATGCAGAGTCTATGGGCGATAGTCAGTTCCATCGTCAATACCTATCGCATTAAATATGACACCACAATTATGGCCCAATATTTCAGTTTAAGATACACAAGGAGTCATCCATAAATTACGTCATACCAGTCTTCCATAAAATGTAAAATTGTGTGATATCGGAGAATAAACCTATTTAAATAATGGTACCCAGTGTTTGAAAACCGACTAACTTTAAATGAGTGTTTGTGTGCATATAAAGGTTGTAACAAAAATAGTGGTGATCCGTTAAAGGGCATAATTGGTATCCTATTGCGACTAAGAAAAAAATTGAGAAAAATTTTTTGGTCACGAAAAAAATTTTTTTTTGTATGGTACACGTCATCCCTGTCGGCCGACCCTCCATACAAAACCAACTTTTTCCGCCTGATACCATTATGTCCTTAAACGGATAACGAGCATTTTTGTTACACCTTGTATTTGTGAACCCGATCGCTCTCGCCCATGACTTGAACCATGCGTCGGATTTGCCACGTAAATTATTTCTTTATGCGAACGTAAATGTATCTGTCGTTATTTAGTGATAAGAGGGCTGCTCCGGCGAGATAACGGTTATTACGACCCTTGACGGATCGGGATGAAAAATGTAAGGTTTCACGTTGAATGAGAAATTATCAGCTAAGGCTAAGGCACTGTTTTATTTTGAGGATATACGCGGCAAATTCAAAATACGCACATGGGGCAACCCTTTGTGATGAAACACCGTATTCGTGACGAACATTTCATTTCACATTTCTTTTTACATTGAATTTGTTTCTAGTGTCTTTCACTCTCTCATCTTAAGCGCGAGTGAGACAGAACTCTTGCTACGTTCTAAATTGAATTTAAATTCGTTTTTAAGGCATATGTCAATTGCCTCAACCAGATCATCTGTTGCACTTGAAGACAGATCCGACGAAATATATCCGTCTCCTTTTTACACACAGTACATGTCACCTAATGAAAGGGGCGGAAACACCAACTAAAATTAAAAACATAGAATATCATGATTATTGTTGCTTTTTTCACTGATTCTTAGTGTTGTCATACTTTTGTTCGCTGTACATTGATACTGCGTTCGTTGGCTGGCCAGACTATATTTGCTGTATTATTATTATAGAAAGCATTGTGGTGGTACGGCAATAAAATAAAGGAAGAACGCTGCGACGCGTAGCGACTGCAGACAGCGAGAGTGAGCGAGACGTCTAGCTTGAGAAGTTTCGACTCAATCGGAACGTTGATCTTGGCCCAACTATAGTATTTGGCAGTGACGGAGCACGATTATTCTATAAAACACGAATCCCTCCGGCTTGCCTAATTTGCTGAGTTTATAATTACGCCTATACTTTTTTCTTTTTTATACTACGAAGGTGGAACCCAACAGGTGTAGTTTACAAAAGCCCAAGTCACCAGTCACTTGACCACATTTCTCATAAAACGCTCTTGGTCTTTTAAACCAATAGCGGGTATTATTTGCTGAAAATGATGCTCGGGGTATGATGACGACGGTGAACAGTCGATCTATGTTTACAATGGCAAAGGCCTCTCCCCTTGACCTCCATGACTCCCAATTATGTGCTTTTTCTGGCCAGTTGCTAAGGAAGATGTCTAAGTCGTACCGCCATCTTATGGCTGTACTAGCCCACCTATCCGGATGCATGCGGCAGATGTGACTTGCCCAGTCCCAACAGATTTTAAATAACGGTAACGGTGTTTTTCGATTTCGCTCAACTTTTCGTTACGATTTTGCAGTAACTGACAAGACTTCTATTAGTTTATATATACATTTTTAAAGCCCGTTTCTTTTGAAACTGCAAGTTTTTAATTTTATATTTCATTTATAAATAATACACCATATCTAACAGCTGTTTCTGGAGGAGGTGAAAAGCGATTTCCGTTTTCAATTCGTTACCGGACTCATAAGTAGCGGATATTATCTGCTGAAACTGGAGCCCCACAGATATAGTTCACAAAAGCTCAAGTCGCCAGTCACGGCACTCGATCACATCTCACCTAAAAGGCTGTCTCTCGTAAATCCCCATTTTTTGTGGAGTGTGGTGCAAATAATTTTATTTTTGACAGACGTGTCAAAAATCAAATTATGACGCAAGTTTTTGAAAACCCGGCCCTGGAAGATTTGGACTCGCGCTTTAGGCACTGGTCCCATCGCGAGATAGTAAGCTATGAGCTATGGGCTATTTTCTAGCCCAAGAAACAAACAAAAGATAATCGCTTCCGTGTAAATTAAAGGGAGAGATATATATTTATAGTTCATCGCTGGCTGTTCACACTGCGATGAACTATAAATATATATCTCTCTCTTTTATTTACACGGGAGCGATTATCTTTTGTTCGTTTCTTGGGCTAGAAAATAGCCGATAGCTCATCGTTACTCGCCCGCGGTGGGACCAGTGCCTTCAAAGTTTAATTTGTTTTCTTCTTCAGAGCCCAACACAGGCAGGACAAACAATTTTTGGAAGAAAGAGAATCTTCACAGTTGGTCTCATTATTGTCAGGTCAGAAGCTGATATTGGTTAAATCGATGGAATTCATCAAATATTATAGACGACACTTAAAGTGATACGGGTAATTATTTTATACGTAGTAGCTCGGAATGTTACTCTTAAGAAAGCACAATTTGGTAATATCATCAGCATTAACCATATCGGAATTCCTCAACGGCACGTATTTTACGTTTGGCGATAGGTTCCCATGTTTCCATTAGGTTTTGAGGTAAAACGGACTTAATATTAAATAAAATATGATGATGAAGATGATGACCGTTCCTTGATCAATTATCACTAAGACCTTGAACTAATTTTAATTAATTTCAATTTGGAAAAGGAGAAATCCTGATAAAAGCCATAAAATGTAGTTGTGCATTTGTTTTTTCGTGGTAAAAGGCGCTTAATTTTAACATATAAAAAGTGGAAAAAACAAACTCACAACACATAATATAACACTTTACAAGCCTCGAAACGGGCCCGACTCAGCATGGTGCTAGCCTATCTGGGCTAACGCTGGTCCTCCGTTAGGGCCATAAATGAGTAAAAGCACAGAGTGCGTACGAGCATTGAAACAAATTGTATTCAAATGTACTTAATACGGTTCATTAAAAAGCCTTGTAAGAAACAAGACGAACAGCTTATTTAGAATAATAAAGTACCAACTGTCACTCTTTGTGTACGTAATCAAAGTATTATACATCTAAAATATTGCCTAAAGTTTATCCACTATCAATATTAAAGCTTCTAGCAACATTGTCAATATTAATATTACCATGAAGGTTTAAGTTAGAAGCATAGGCTCATTAGTGTGAAGCTTAAACTTAGGCAATAAGTAATTAGAGCCAACTTGGTCTGGATGGCAAATGGCGTTCGGTTTCAGCACTAGAGTTAATCAAACTTGTATATGTCACAGATCACTTCCTTTAGACCGGTCCCTGAACAGTGATTCTCCAGTGATAAAAGGGACCAGTCGATAAAAAGCTGTCATCAGTTAGGATCACGAAATACCTGTTTGGTTGTGTACCTAAGAGGAATAAAAAAAAAGGATTTTTCATTAATTCGCAGACCGCTTCGGGTGCTATCGCGGACGACCGGTTAAGAATCACTGTTTTATATGAAGCATGTAGGACGTCGATAATTAATGGTCATAGAGCAACTGACGATTAAATTTTAGTATGGGAGTACGCGACTTAAAGGTAGACAATCTTTAGGTAGCGCACTGTTGTGATCGTGAGTGTTGCTCTGTGACCATTAACTATCGACGTCTTACATGCTTCATATAAAACAGTGATTCTAAACCGGTTGTCCGCGAAAGCACCCGAAGCGGTCTGCGAATTAAAGCTAAAAGTATCTACTTATCAGCGTTCTTATGAAAGCCTGTTCTTACTACTACTCAAGGATGATTAAGACATGGATGGACAATGCCTTTACAAAATCGCGTTCTTCCAACCTTCAGGCTATACGTCTGTTTTCGGTACTGAGTGACACAGCGCCATCTGTTGAGTCTGGAGTCGAGTTATTCTGTCAGCGTTAATCGCCGAACAAAATATTAGAAACTAGAATTTATTTATTTAATCTTAATTGCACAAAATAAGATGGTACAAATGGCGGACTTAATGCTATATGGCATTCTCTACCAGTCAACCAATGGGCTTAACAGAAAGGTTAAGTAGGAATTTAGTGTTTGTGGTGACCGATAGATGACGCTAGTGCTTTAGCCTGAAACAAGGGAACGCGATTTTGTATAGGCATTGTTAATCCATGTCTTGATCATCCTTGCTACTACTGTACTTATCTACAGAGATTAATCAATACAGATTGATTTTATTTTTCGTGTATTTAATAGAGAGTGGTGAGAAAATGATAGTGAGAGGTGTTTAGCATTTTTATTATTAGAACCGGTGTAGTTTGTTTTTTTTTTCTCTTTTACTTTGATTACTTTGAACTATCTGACGTGTAAAAGTGCCTTGTGGCCTACTTACTGAATAAATGTTTGAGTTTGAGTTTAGTACCAACGCATACGATCATTCCAGCGAAGTCCATGTTAAGATTTCATTTATTTATTTATTTTTCAACACACTTGCTCGTAACGAGGTTCTTATTCCACCGCTTTTATGCTCATAATCCTAGATATTAAACACGCGTGCATTTCACAATAATTATCGAACTAGTGCAATAATGTAATAATCCGATCAAGTGACGTTTGTACTCTAATACCAAGATGTATGTACGCAGACGAATCGTTGTAATTTAGTCGATATTACCTTTACTTTTTTTTACTCTTTAGGAGTTTGCATTCAAAAAAAGTAATGAAAAAGTAAATATATAAAAAATATACACATTTAGGGTAGAATACAAATTATACAATCCTGATTGTGAAAAATAATCATTCCAACTTATTATATTACAATAAATCATGTTTTAAACACGAATTGTCCGTTTTAATATTGGCTGTTTGGCATAATACATCCGCGCTTTTGCCTCAAGCTGCACATCCAAAAAAGAAAATTGCGTGCCATTTATAAGTTAACCTCAAATCATTGTTTATTTGTTAGATTTTTCTCGTTGTGTTTTATTAATTTAAACAAATTATATTTTAAGTGAATGAGAAGACAACTTTAGCGTTAATTGAACCTCTGGATATATTTCAAAATTGTGATACAAACTAGTAAAATGTTATCATAAAAATCTAGTGAGCAATACGTAAGAAAAAAATACTATAATTGATTGCACAATAAATGTGAAGTCTTTAATTTTATGAAATGATTTGAAAAAGAGTTCCAGATAGTCAATCCCATCACAAAAAAGTTTAGTTTAATTTAATTATCTCAGGTTCGTAAGTACCTCTATGCTGTAAACATTCTGACAATTAATATATTTATCAAAAGTTATTAATTACACTATTTTGTTATTTCCTCGCTAAGTGTGTTGAAAAACGTCGTATGAAACGCTTGTGCTTGATCATTACATAGCTCAGCTTCCTTAGCGCACTCACGTGCGTTCGTGCGCACAATATCGCTTCGTATGTAATAATCAACTTAGCACACTTGTATCATATTGTACTAATTCATAACAGTTACACAGCATTACAGTAAAAACCAAGGCACTACGAACTAAAAAATAAACATATATAAAATAACTTAATACTAGGTCGATTTAGGCGATGCAACTGCGTGGCCTAAGATGTATATGTATACCACATAAAAAATAACAGACTAAAAATCTCATTAGTTTAAATGTTATTGCCACAGAAAATACATTATTATTATATTATTGCATACGACGAAGTATTCCAAGTGTGCATATAATATATGCAGAGTCTATGGGCGATAGTCAGTTCCATCGTCAATACCTATCGCATTAAATATGACACCACAATTATGGCCCAATATTTCAGTTTAAGATACACAAGGAGTCATCCATAAATTATTATTATTACCAGTCTTCCATAAAATGTAAAATTGTGTGATATCGGAGAATAAACCTATTTAAATAATGGTACCCAGTGTTTGAAAACCGACTAACTTTAAATGAGTGTTTGTGTGCATATAAAGGTTGTAACAAAAATAGTGGTGATCCGTTAAAGGGCATAATTGGTATCCTATTGCGACTAAGAAAAAAATTGAGAAAAATTTTTTGGTTACGAAAAATTTTTTTTTTTGTATAGGTCACGTCATCCCTGTCGGCCGACCCTCCATACAAAACCAACTTTTTCCGCCTGATACCATTATGTCCTTAAACGGATAACGAGCATTTTTGTTACACCTTGTATTTGTGAACCCGATCGCTCTCGCCCATGACTTGAACCATGCGTCGGATTTGCCACGTAAATTATTTCTTTATGCGAACGTAAATGTATCTGTCGTTATTTAGTGATAAGAGGGCTGCTCCGGCGAGATAACGGTTATTACGACCCTTGACGGATCGGGATGAAAAATGTAAGGTTTCACGTTGAATGAGAAATTATCAGCTAAGGCTAAGGCACTGTTTTATTTTGAGGATATACGCGGCAAATTCAAAATACGCACATGGGGCAACCCTTTGTGATGAAACACCGTATTCGTGACGAACATTTCATTTCACATTTCTTTTTACATTGAATTTGTTTCTAGTGTCTTTCACTCTCTCATCTTAAGCGCGAGTGAGACAGAACTCTTGCTACGTTCTAAATTGAATTTAAATTCGTTTTTAAGGCATATGTCAATTGCCTCAACCAGATCATCTGTTGCACGTGAAGACAGATCCGACGAAATATATCCGTCTCCTTTTTACACACAGTACATGTCACCTAATGAAAGGGGCGGAAACACCAACTAAAATTAAAAACATAGAATATCATGATTATTGTTGCTTTTTTCACTGATTCTTAGTGTTGTCATACTTTTGTTCGCTGTACATTGATACTGCGTTCGTTGGCTGGCCAGACTATATTTGCTGTATTATTATTATAGAAAGCATTGTGGTGGTACGGCAATAAAATAAAGGAAGAACGCTGCGACGCGTAGCGACTGCAGACAGCGAGAGTGAGCGAGACGTCTAGCTTGAGAAGTTTCGACTCAATCGGAACGTTGATCTTGGCCCAACTATAGTACTTGGCAGTGACGGAGCACGATTATTCTATAAAACACGAATCCCTCCGGCTTGCCTAATTTGCTGAGTTTATAATTACGCCTATACTTTTTTCTTTTTTATACTACGAAGGTGGCAAACAAGCATACGGCCCTCCTGATGCAGATACCGTAGCCTATGGACGCCTGAAACTCCAGATGATTTACTACATACTTAAAGAGGATAAGAAAATTTTCGGATTGGCTGTTTTATATTGAGGGTATTTTTGCGTTTAGTTTTTGGTACGGTACAAGGCTAGATAAGTTAGCAATAATCTAAGTTACCTTTTATTTGTTATGTTTATATTTAATCTTTGTGTTACTTATCAATAAAAAAGCGCAAAGTCCCTTCTAGCAAAAAACCTGTCACTTTGGCCTTTCTATTCTCCTAGTTCAATGTTCACATAATTGAATTTTTGGATGATTAGATATTTGTTCCTCCTTAACGCAAAAACAGCTTTGAATGAAACTTGGCTCATAGATAGTTTATTAACTGGAAAAGGTCATAAAATACTGTTTACCTTAGAATTAACTCCCTAAGGAGGTAAAATGAGGGTTCTAAGTACGGCATTACTAAGTAAGATAAGTGGGGAGTGAGATTGGATTTATTTTAGCAGACAACTTTTTATGCGGACAAATTCGCGGGTGAAAGATAGTTATAAACTGAAGCGAAGCAATCTTTTATTCTCGACATTTCAATCTTTTATACTAAACCAAGCTACTTAACTCTTCTTTTATGCAGTCAAGCCAAGTCGACGTTATTAAGTCAGAAATACGAACTGCGACCATTCTTTTGTTTGAACTTTTCGACTGCAAGTGAAATTCATTCTGAGGTCATGATAGATGTAGGTAGTTCACTTACGGACTTAGAAGAGCTGTCTGTATTGTTACTGTTTCTAGTTTACCTGCAAGAAATAATAACATTAAGTACTTAATATGAAAAAGAGACACACACACGACGTCCCCACCTCCTGTAAACCCTGTTAACCTGTGTCGACACAGGTTAACGCGAAAATTTTATTATACTGCCTTCGCCAGAAGTATTGAGCATAGCTGTTTTTTTTTACAATGTACGATCACAGAATAAGTAATGGTGCAAGTACAGAAGATTCTCTTTCCTGACTTTGACATTTAGCTACAGAGATGAAAACGTTAGCTGTTATGCGCTCTTCAAAAAATAAAATAGGGTTTTCAACGTGCTTCACATATCCGTGCAAGTTTGAGACATGTCTTAAACACAGGCTGAAATGATAATGTGTGACGTTTTCAATCAAAGGTACACATCATTGTCGGTTGTCAATAAGACGTTAACTGCCATCAAAAATAATTTAGAAATAAACTCTATTAACAACCGACAATGATGTACCTATGACCTATGACGTATAATAAATAAAGACCGGACATACTCAAACATGACAGGAGAAATAAATACTTCCAATATCACGGTAGCACACACTGACAATTTGTTTATGGCTTACACACACACATTTACAATCTCAAAAAGCGTAAAAGAGAAGGTATAATTAATGGAAGTAGTAAGAAAGAGACAACTATTGTTTTGTTATTGCGCATAAGTTCTATAAAGCGCAGTACAGACTAGATAGAATATTAAACGGGATGAGGATGTTAGCGTTTGAAAGCGATAAGTTGCGCTCTACGGCGCTTCATCGGCTATCCATGCAAAAACCGCTGTGTATGTAGCCAGCCTTATAAATGTTGAAGAAAAATAAAAAGAAAAATAAAAGGGCCCCATATTTGTTAAATTAGTTGTTAAACCGTAAAGAAATCTAAGTATTCCAGCTTATTTAGGAGTGATATTTTTTCGTTTCCTCGCGTGGTTTGTGCAGTATTTCAAATATTTCAATACGCAGGAAGCCATTTTAACAACGGTATCACGGGGCATTGGAGGGTAAGCTAATTACGTCTTCACCTCTCGCTGGCCTGAGCGCTACTAATGGAGAGTTGTTTGAATTCACTCATATTGATGGCTTCACTTTTGGCGCGCCTATGGCTCATCTTTGTTTATTATATCTATGCCTATGACTTGAAAGCAAGACATATTCTCGAATGCATCCATAAGGTGATAAGCGGTGTGCCAACCCTACCTTCATTAGCCCTCATATCCCGTTAGCGCATCGGGAAAAACATATATTTTTATTTATACCTATATGTACATCTAGAAAAATTCACATAATAAAACTTTCAAGGTACCTATAAAATATAAATGAAATCTGAAGGAAACAAAAATGCAAATTGAAGTCGGTGCGACAAATATTCTGCATTTACTACTATATTCAATTAAACATGCTTATTCATTTTTAAGTAATTGATAAAATAACTTTAAAAAGATGAAAACGCTGGACTAAACTTTAGTGTTTTGTATGAAAATCGCATGGGTGCTCAATACTTCTGGCCAAGGATATAATGTTAAGTAATTTAAAGTTATTCCCTTCTTATAATAACACAAATATTTACCTAGTAAAATGGCACAAGATACGAGTATATGTGTAGTCTGTGGACTCAGTTTGAGATGCGCTTTTGTTTCCAAGTGTGGGGGATCGGAATATTTATGGCATCGGGACCAAGTTCACGGCCCGGAGGAGGATACAATTTAAAAACAAAAGAACGGCGCACGCGCCGCTTCGATTACGTGTCGCCATGTCAATGTTGATAGAGTTTAATTGATATTAGTTTAAACCACAACACACTGAATTGGACCTTATCTTTGGAATACGGATTAGAAATTGGTGATACGCCACGATCCAAATGAAAAAGGGCTTAAAGAAAAACTTATATAATATGTCTACTTATATAAGTGTATCTTTTTTTTATCTTAAAGCAAAAAAAAAATATTCTTTAGGGCTTAAAGATGTTCTTAGCAATTTTTTTTTCAGTTATATGGCTATTTTTACTGACGGGTACATCAACGGTTACTGATGCTCTTGCTTTGGCTAACGTCACTCGGACTTCTGTTCCAGACTGTAATTCTACAAATCATAAAGTTCCAATATATGGCGAAATATTACGTAAACAGGTTGTTTTTTGTTCCCTGACTGATATTTTTTTGAGCATTTGCAAACGCTGGTACTTTGTGTTAGGTATAATATTTAATTACTTTCTTACATAAGGTAAAAGTACAAAAATCTTAGTAGGTAAAGCCTGCTGCCAAATCATGTATACCAAACTTTTAGCCAAGTAGGAAAAAGTTAGGTTCAAAGGAACCCAAAGACAATATTTATAAAGTAGAATGTTTTAATGTTTATAAATAAAGGAAAAGTAGAAAATTTCACTGCCTCAGACGAGACAATTAGCAGATGCTCTGCTTAATACAAAATTAATTGTATATTCCAGTTTATTTCTCATAAACTCCTGAATTAAAAATTGTTCCGTCTTTCTACGCTTAGAATCAAGCTTCATTTATACTACAATACAAATACGAAATGCGTAGCAATTTTATGTTAGCAACTTAACTAGACTTACGAATCATTGGATACATACAAACAGACAGACGCTTTTCCAGTTGGTGCGTATCTTAATACTAGATATCTACGAAATTTCACTTCAAATGTCGGTATTTTTTGTCGTCTAAGCTATTTGTCCAAAACAGGCAGAACTGGAGTGTACAGTCCAGTACAAAATAACCTCAGATGTAATGTTTCTTAAAAGGCTAGCTCGTACTTAGTTCACTAGATGGCATTGCAGTGTACATTAAATACGAATTGCAATCGTCTACTATTTTTATTGACATTTTCATAATTCAATATAAAAACGACACCAAACATAATCGAACGTCCAAATACCAACACGCAATATCACTAATCTAATAGCTAGAGAAACGGGGTGAACAAACTCTCACAGCAATTCAATTTATGTCAATTGCTATAAATTTATCTAATTAAACCGACCTATCGCTCGCAGAAATCCTTCACATACGCAACAAAAAGAAAGCGAGGCCTATGACCCTACCACAATAAAAACTGCATGAAACCATCCGGGCTAAAATTATAATGTCGACGCACTCCAGAGCTGTCGACCTTAAAATAATACAATCTAATAACAACCTTAAAACCGTAGCAATAAAATCCAGAATTACCCCTCTACTTAAGCTAAGAGATGTCCTTCTGGCAACAAACTACCATCGCCATTCAAGACTGCTCGGCACAACAAACGTCACAACTTTCAGGCCCCATCGACCTAAATTAAACTCAAGGACAATTGCGTAAAGTTCAAAATCAAGCATCCGCATTGGAATGCATGCACAGGAGCCATCGGAGCCTGGATAATGCCCTTTGTTAGTAGTTACAATTCTTCGAATGTCAACTTAATGGCTTTCATAATACTGTTCACGTTCGATTACGATACCGGAACCCTCCAGTTCTAAAAGTCGTAAGCGTTGCATGCGTGAGTAATCTAAAAGCGGCTTCAAGGGTTTGGAGTCAAGGTTGATATTAAGTTGTTTAGTGACGTGGAAGATTCAGACTGGTGTCATGACATTGCATTCCTGGCGATGCGAATGACTGGTCGATGACAACGGCCAGACAAGGGCAGTACTTGCTCATGCGAGGGGCATCGCCTACGTTGGCTTGCAACTATGTGGGGTACATCAATGGATAACTGCAATGTTTCTAATTCAAGACATGTTGGGTTGTTTCCGCGAGGTATTTGTAAGTCTGAGCGCCATTTCTAAGGATATCTGTGGCTCGTTGCGTTCGTGATCGAACTAGCGTCGGAAAAACATTTGAAGATATTTTTCACACATTCACCTGAATTCTTTTTTTTTAAATTCAGACTAGTATTTCAGCATAATTATATTGGAGTTTAGAGTATGTTTTAGATAAACAGAAACACAAGGAAACAGTCAAAGGGAATTTTGCATGTCGCTAGCTTTGAGATACAAAATGAATAATTAATCAGCATTTAGTTCTAGGTTATGATGCTACAGTTCGCGATGTCTAACTTGGTAGAATTAATAATATAGGTTTCTAATAGTTAGTATTTGTAAGTGCCTGTGCAAACCGTTCAGGGGTCAAAGTCGCAACAATAAATGGTACCTACTTATGTTGTGTCACAAGAGAGCAAAATGACATCCTCGGCGAGGTCGTACTTTGAATCCTGAGCGTAGTGAGATATAAGCGTTAACGCCGAAAATAAACTTACTTACCTGCAATAGATCGGTATGGTCATTAATGTACATAATATGTATAACGTATACCTGTTGCCATACATATATGCAAAAGCTTTTGTCTCAAACCGGATTAGCAATTAGCAAGTATCTCAATAGACATAGGATTCAAATGCAATTAATCAAACTAGTACAAACAGTGCAATACAGAACTTCAACTACAAAAGGGCATAACTCCATTAATTTAACTATAAACGAATGTCCTTTTTTTAAAGTAATACACAATCGAATTAACGCATAGCGTAGACTGACAATATGTAAGGTTGCATTTCGCTTAGTTATGTTTGTAGAAGATAAGAGATTTGCAAGATAGGATACTTAGGAAGATTAGACTACTATTTAGTTTAATTATTGGTTATTAATGAAACAATGCTAGCATAATGGCAGTATATGTTAGACAGTACGGAGTGCAAAAAAAGGGATATTTTGATGCCATAGACTAATTAACCAAGACCCGACCCCGCTGCCACGCTCAAAGTAATTTCACTCTATACAGTATAGTGAGAGACTAATATGAGAATGATAGAAGTGACAGTAAACGTAGTACGTCTCCATGGCATCCATTAATGTCTGACTCTCTCTTACGCCCCATTGCGAGTTCCCCTCCCGCACCCCTTCTTTTTGGCAATATAGGTTTCAAAGAAATAATGCGCTAAGCGGAGTATAGAAATATCTAGTATATGTTTGACGCATATTGCGAATTGAATTATAAGTAGGTGCTAGCTTTTACCGGCGCCTTTGTTCTTATGAATTCCAAACGTCCCTCATACCTACCAGGAGTTAATCCCGGGAATAGAGACTAAATATCATCACACACAATTAACATTATTTATTATTATTTTTATTATTGTTTATTATTTGAAACACAGGGAATCCTAGTTCAGGCATTTGTTACCTACTTGTCGTTAAAAAAAATCTTAGTCCGTAAGAACAAACACTGTACTATACTTTTCTCAATAAATTATTTGTATTTGTATTTAATTAATACTATTTAGCCGTTTTTGCGTTAAGGAGGAATTTATATTCAATTAATGAAGTAACATATATGGTATAATAAAGATTAAAAGACATGAAATATAAGAAGTAAATACTTAAACCACTTATTTTTATTTTTTAATAACAGTATAGTACCTACAATTTACAAAAATATCAGTTTCGCCAAATATTAAAAGTTATCGGCGATTGTAACACTCACTTCCCGTTTTAGTACCAAGTTTTCTTATCCTATGACCTAACTACCTAATCCTTATTCTAAATTAGTAGGTAATCATAAACACAACTGACCCCAGATGTTTTTTTTTTTTGGATTTATTTATCCGTCCGCTGAACCTAGTACCAAGCATATAATTTTAGTATGATCAAATATGATATTTCGATACTGCTAAACTTATAAGTCTACATCAATCTTCTATGCCTAGAGTCTGGTCTCTTCAAGACTTGAGTGAATATAAAGTATGAGCCAATCTCTGAACCATTAAGCAGCATTTTTGTTGTTCGCTTCCATTTTACATTTATCATTTTAAAGGATATGAATATTCATTCAAGTATACAGCGTGTATATTTGATATAACCGCAAACTTTAGGGGGTTATAGAATAGGCATTTATTAATATATTTATCGGTAAATTATTTAAAAAAGCGAACTTTTTTTTTCCATATAAAATAATTCAGCACGCAATGTATTTGTTTGTTGTTGTTAGTTGACAATTAACATCGTTATGTCACAACTGTCACTAGTGATAACATTTATTTACTATCAATAGAATACGATATTAAAGTTGGATTTTTATTAAAAATAAAATAAAATAACTTAATCGTTACGGTTCATGCGCCTGAGATAATGATTTTCCACGTGCCGTCTTTGCACTTCAATGCAGGCGTTACAACGTCGGAGAATTGATTGTCGCACATTCTCCATAGGTACTTCCCGAAGATTATGAAATACTTCTGTTATCTTTTCCCTAAGTTGTTCAACAGACTCTCTAGGTTGTGAATAAACTTCGTTTTTCACCGCTCCCCACAAGTAAAAATCTAGCGGCGTAAGGTCTGAAGAACGAGCTGGCCATCGACGCGGACCGAACCTTCCGATCCATCGGTCTTGAAACATCGCGTTTAGAGTATCACGTACGACCACTGCAGAGGGTGCAGGTGCCCCATCTAATTGCAGCCATGTCTGCATACGTTCTGCTTCCGGCAATGCGTTTTACGTATTCTGCCAAAGTGCCATTTATCAGTTCGAGACATTTATCACGGGTAAGATTTCCGTTAATAAAAACTGGTCCGATAATTCGATCTCCATGGATTGCCGCCCAAAAGTTTACTGCCCAGCGGTATTGGTGGCCCGTTTTTTTTAATACGTGCGGGTTCACTCGAGCCCAATAGTGGCAATTCCTCTGATTCCACACACCCTTTCCGGTGAACGAGCTTTCGTCAGTCAAGATTATTCTTGACAAAAATTGGCGGTCATTTTGTTGTTGCCTGCGTAGCCAATCACAAAATTCTATACGAGGTGGTAAGTCCCGTGGTAACAAAGCGTGGGCTTTTAAAAATTTGTACGGGTGTTATCGGTCTCTTTTAAGAATCTTGTGAACCGTACCATGGCAAAACGCCGCCCTACGTTTCTTGTGCTATCTTCGGGTTGTGCAGCAAAGTGGCGTAATACTCTCTCCTCTCTCTGAACAGGAACACGTACGTTATTATCTGGTAACACGACTCTCCCCGTAATAGGAACATCCTCACGAACCCGTTGTTATGCCCGAGTTATGACACGAGCATCTTGCGGTGGCCTACGGTCGGGAAATCGCTCTGTGTATAAAGCTACTGCTCGCCGCCCTAACTGTCCAGCTTCACCATATATTAAGATCATGTCAGCTAATTCTTGTGAGCTAAAATTTGTTGGTCTTGACATTTTTAACAAAAATTTACAACATTTATTTACCTGACAAGTTACGTCACCACTAAGTTTTTTTATTTTAATTTGGACTTTAACCTAATGGTATCCTATCCTGCCAGCTAGCAAGGAGTAATTTATTGTTCGTAGTTGTCTTTCAGTTGGTACTAAGCATAAGGAAATTAATCTTGAATGAAGTAAATACTTTCTTGTAATTACCTTTTTATGCAAGTAACCATATCTGTGTCATCTTATCAGGTTGAAAGATGTAATTGACGTTATCTTGTCAATCGTTTGTTGATTATTTACTTTTACGTCACACCTGGCCATAATGTGAGTTTTACCGCTCGCTACGCTTACGGTAAAACTCGCATTATGGCCAGGTGGGGACGTAAAATTGTGTACTCACCACGGGCAGTAAAAAAGAAAGCCCTCTATCGCATATTTACAACCCTCGCCTGCGGCTCGGGTCCCAAATACCTGCGATTTCGGGCTTTCTTTTTTTTACAGCCCTAGGTAAGTAATGTACTATTTTTCGATCATAAAAAATTAAGCGGTTCCATAACAATTAAAGTAGAACTAAAAAAATGTGTAGTAGACTACTAGTAGATAACTAAAGTGCATTAGATTTGTGTCTTGCCTCAATCTGAGTAACAATAAATTTGTAAGTATTATTTTCTAAATAATATTTGGTTTTATACCCAAAGCAAGAAAATATTAAATGAATTCAAATGTACTTACAATAATTATTCAATTCTAGTTGCCAAATAATCATATTATTACGAAGTAAGTAAGTATTCAACAATAATTAAACGGTAGATAAAGACTCTGTTATCATTCCATATGTCAAAGAGGTGTACGCCGTACATTGCTGCTCAAACATTTTTCAAAAATTAATTACGCCATGGCAGTTAACGCTAAATTAATAATTGTTATAAATATCAGGTTATAACACTAAAATCTACGTCTGGCTACAATATGCGGTTATATTAAATATACACGCTGTATACTTGTGAACAATTCCCGCGGTTTACGATTCTGCGGCTACCTATAACGTTACTCAAACTTCAGCTATCATTCACGTGACCTAAATTCAATGAAACAGTTCGCCATATTGCCCCTGACGAAGATCCTACATCAATATATGCTAGGCTGTGTACGTAACTAACGTCTGATTCTGCAACATAGTCTAATTGCAGGAATCGAACTTGCAAACGATTGAGCTGCGCGGTACCGACGCCGTGTTTGATTCACGGTGGTCTTGCTGACTGGCTTAATAAAACGATTATCATTTAAACAATATCTCACTCTGCGGTAAGTAATGTTGCTCTCGCATCGGTCAATTCAGCCACCAAAAACGGTGTTTCCCTTATTTTACACCATCGGGCCAATAATGATATATGTCTCACTGGTCCTCAAGATAATTTTATGACGATGACCAGAACCGGATTAACCAAGTCGGAGTCCGTAAGCGAAGCCATCCACGGGGATATTTTCAAGTTGATAAAGGGAACTTTGAGCGCGCGAGGGGCCACTGGTCGGTACGAGTACGGGACCCCTAGGCAGATGCCTATATTCTGCCTAAATTACAATCAAGACGACTGTTAAATTCAACTTCAACCAGGTACGCTTAACTTAGACCTAGATCCTATGACCTGAGAGGTGTTAATAGCGCGTTGACTAACTTTTAGAGGTTCTTACCTCACCACCAACGTATGTTGATGGTGTGAACTGTTTCAGACTAGACAGGTTCACTCGAGGACCGTAAACAAGTGATAATCGTTCATGGACAACTAATAAACTTATATACCCTACGGCCATACTTCGTGCATTCGACCGAATATTTGTGTTATATTTCTCTCTTTACTATAAAAAAGAAAGAGACGCAACACGAATATTCGCCGAACCCCGTTATATGTGGCCGTAGCAATAGTGCATGAAAATTATGATTTTTCGTTCACATCCGTATTTTGGGTATATTTTTTTCTTTTCGATTGGCGTTAACATAACAGTCGAGTTACTAGTTACCTGTTTTTGTTTGTATTTTCTGCAAAGTGCAGTGGATTCACAAGACGAATATGGGTTGAATCGCTCAACGCTTCCAGGACTGCCTCAAACTTACCAACAATAGATTCGAACGAGCGGTCACGTCCCACACCCAAGATTAAACTATTAATATGCAAACTGCATAGACGTCCGTTGATTGACGAACCACTGCACCCTTGCTCCTTTGAGATACTGTCCGGATTCCCTTGGCAAATTGTGTATGAGCTAATAGAAACCTTATAGTAAAGGAGTAGGCGTTGTTTTGCTAGTAATGGAAAAGTGACGATTTCTGTGACGCAAGGAAGTTTTGTATGTTTATCCTTTATTGATTCTGTTGATTATTTACATATAAACGATGATAAATTATGAATGAAGTAGATACTTACCTAATTTGTAGGAAGATGCTCGTACTTTCGTATAATAATGAAAAATTTAAACCTTTATTTTGTTTTGTTTTATGAGGTGTACTAAACAGATTACATATACAATCTCTGATAACAATTAGTAGGCATTGAATGTCTTATAACTAGCAGGATTTGTTTGTTTCTAACACCTTGTACTTTACATTAGCCAAGAGTATTATTAAACTAAATTTTACGTAATTTCTAAGTCATTGCCATTGTAGGTTTTGGGTTAAAAATTTACGCAACATACTCCGCCTCAGTTGCAGTGAATGAACTTAATTAGCACGGCAGTAATGGTTTAACACCACGTTTGGTAATTGGTACAGTACATAAATACGGGCTTACGGTACGGCGGAACAGTGGGGTTTGTCTATGAAAGGTTAAGCGTATTATGCCTTATGTCTTGAAGCGTAGAGTTCTTTATCAAAGTAAGAAAAAAAGATTATTTTAGTAGTTTCTGCTATATCAATGATACCTTTGGTAGTTAAATTTTTTGACGCAGTGTGTTTAAAACGTATTTGTAATTTTATTTAGAAGGTTAATAAACGTACAGCCAGTCTGGTAATCGGTTACCGTAGCCTACGGACGCCTGCAACTCTAGGGGTGTTAAACACAGTTATACACGTGCATAAATAAGATTTAAAAAAAATTGACACACTAACACCGAGTAGGTCGAGTATCTAAGAAGCGGAAATGGCGATGGATAAATCACCGATCTTTCGATTTTGCTTACCGTTCCACTTTTTTCCAGTATTTTAATAAATCAGAACATACTATATTATATTATAAGACCAGTTACATAAATAATGCCTTTACATTGTATGTATAATTAGATTTTGGGTACAGGTGACATTTACAAGAATTTCATCGGAAACGTCAGACCTGCAAATTGCTTTTTAAAATTCATTGGGCTCCTACATAAATAATGACGCCCTAATTTCATTGAAACATGAGCCCTAAGCAGAAATCCACTTGACGATAATAGAAAAGCGCCATTCAACTGAATGAAAACGTTTTGATATTTTCTTTTCCAAGTACCCAGTGGTGATTCCATAGTTTACCGGAAATTTTCCTCACCAAAAAGAATATCGTTTCATCCATGGCACACTCTCAAGTTTACAGTACCTAGTGTAGAACAGGTGCCGTAATTTAATTTTAATTTAAAATACATAAACAATACATTAAAAACAACTTTTTTCACACATAACTCCAACACACAACAAATAAACGACCATTATTGAAAATATCTAACTTTATATTTTATTGTATCTCTCACATCACCAAATTGAAACAGAATGTATGCTAACAAAGCTCAAATGTAAAACATACTAAAAGGCATATTTAACCAAAAAAGTCCATTAAATTACGACCTTATGGCACGTCCAGCGAACCCGGATTGTTGAGCCACTTGCCATTGTTCGTAATTTAGCCGTGTAATAAATGACCGATGTAACTGACAGTTGACAGCTAGTCGGTAACATCGGTCATTCATAACACGGCTAAATTACAATTACAGTGGCTCAACAATCCGGGTTCGTGACAGTACATTAAAAAATCTTACTTTCGTTAGCAACGTGACACCAATAACGAATTAATTTGAATTCCTAACGAGAGGGATTGTAGTACGTCAAGATGTCAAATAAATTAATTTGGATTCGGAGATTAATTCGGACTCAGATTTCTGTTTTGAAACAGGATTCGCATTATGTTTGAAATTTTCGACTTGATTTGGTCGAAACACTCCCATAACAATTCACTAAGTTTAGAATGATTAATTATTATTTTAGAATAATGATACATGTGCCTAACATCAAATTAGTTATGATTTTTTATATGTTAATATTGATGAAATACTTAAGACAAGAGTATCCAACCTCAGGATCACACCGGATCAACGTCAAAATCTAAATAAACACTAAAAAAAGTATTGTTATTTTTGGTTTATAATTTTTTTTCTACCAAAGGACGTATGTTACGGCCAAAATTCCCAAAGACACTTTATAACTAGTAGACGATATTTACAATATAATGAGCCTAATAAAGTTTACAAACACCTCATAGTTCTCGAGAAACAATTCTTCAAAGTTGCACGTATTGTTTCGATATGTATTTTAAATGGGCTGTATACGAGATAAGATTAAACCCGGTTAACATACAGTCATCATAACTGACTTTTAATATGTTGTTAGTTACAGTTACTTCCCAAAATTACCTGCAAATAGTCTTGAAACAGACAATTTCTCTAGTGATTACGTCATCAACATTATTTTCCCCATATTTGGTACAGTCCAACTTGGAGCTAAATTGTGAATTGCACATATAGGTACACATGTGGGATATCAAATGAAAGCCTACTCAATTTGCTACAGATTTTATGGATAGTATGCGCTCGAGCTCC
This sequence comes from Pammene aurita, assembly GCA_947086415.1. Classification (NCBI taxonomy): domain Eukaryota; kingdom Metazoa; phylum Arthropoda; class Insecta; order Lepidoptera; family Tortricidae; genus Pammene; species Pammene aurita. The sequence goes on from OX352295.1 coordinate 15,043,634, forward strand.
GAGTATTTTTTTTCTATTAACATAGGTATATAAAAATTAATCATGCCGGATTTTATGTAAGGCAACAACCCTTAACAACCATTTCCATGTGCTATAAGTATAAACGCCTGAAAAGAGAGTTTGGAAAGATACTAACAAGAACAGTAATTATAACTGCAGATGTAAATAACCCAATCTCTACATACAAGAATTAATCATTTCATTTAATTTTAGTATTTTTGGAAGATCTCTAATGCCGCATTACGATAAAAATAAAAATAAACCTTTGTTAATAAAACCCACATTTCGCGAACCGGGGCTAATGGTACTCGAAAACCAATCTTGTAGGTCCGAGTGTTCCAGACTTTCCTCTTCAGCTCGGTCTAAGTAATAAGTGCGAGAGTTTACGTTTTATAAAATAAAATACATAAACAATTTATTAAAAAACACAATCTATTTGAAACATAACTCCAACACACAACAGACAATACATATATATATTGAAGTAGGTAGTATTGAAGTTGGATCGGAATATTTCTGCTTCCTTAGGCGATTAGGCGCGTGCTGTATTGCGTAATTAATTCATTGAAGTTGAATCGTGTCTAAACGTGTTTAAAGTTAAAGAATACGGCCCCAGATCTGGCAAGAAAAAAAAACAAAAGTAAGTTTAAAATTGGTGTTAATTCTTGTCTACATTATGTAAGTTTCTTATTCATATGCATGTAACGTATACAGTTAAATAATTTGAAGAGACCCAGCCTAAAATGCGTCATAAGCGGGAGAGCGTATTATGCGGGAATGTCCTACATGACCTTAACTTAAGTTGCGGAACTGATATAAAATGGCGTATTATGCGAGAAATCGTAATAAACTGGATGGTATTAAGCCGGTTCTACATATAATTCCAAAATTTGATACTGAACTCTATTACGATGAAATATGAGTGATTTTTTAACGTTTGTCGGAATTATCCAAATTCCGGAATTATGCAGATACGCCATATGGATGTTTTAGTAATATTTTTCTACTCGTCGACATACGACATTGTTAATCATTGAATGAAAGCTTCAGAGACCAAAATGTAATGGCGTAGGTATTTGTTGCTATGTAGGCCCGACAAACTAATAGTATTTTATACAATAGTGACATAATTAATAGCTTTTCGGTCGAGTAGTGCTCGAAATCAGCTAAAAGTATTTTGAACATCCATACTATACTAATATTATAAATGGGAAAGTGTATGTGTGTGTTTGTTTGTTTGTCCGTCTTTCACGGCAAAACGGGGCGACGAATTGACGTGATTTTTTAAGTGGAGATAGTTGAAGGGATGGAGAGTGACATAGGCTACTTTTTGTCTCTTTCTGATCCCCCACTTCCCTAAAATTGGGGGTGGAAGTTTTTATGGTCTGTTACCCCGAATTTAACGCGAGCGAAGCCGCGGGCAAAAGCTAGTTTCTTATAAATACTTAATTCGCTTCCCTTCTTTCACTTGCACCATACTCACCGTTCACAGGATTGGGTACTTATGCCAATCGCTTTAGGTTTTAGAGAGCGGACGTCATGTGTTAGGGATTTTTCCACTTAATTGATTAAAACACCGCATGTGTGCGATTGTGCTTTGATGTGCGTGTGAGAGGGTCTTCAGGCATTTGTTTATTAGCGTATCGTTTGATCGAATATAGAAGGTTTCATCAGTAAATGTATTCGTATCTATAATACTGTGTTTTTTTCAATACTTGTCTTGTTGTTGTTTGTGTGTTCTACCGCTTCTAAAATGTTTTTTTTTGCGGTGAGGGAGGAGATACTTATTGTATACGGCCAGGCCCGTACCTGACCGCATGACCGAGTCAACTGAGAATGGTTCCCAGTTGCTTACGGACTAAAACCTCCCCCACTTCGTGTAGGGTGTGTAAATGGTGTACAATTAGTGTGCAAGTTGTGTGCGATATCGGTTTCGGGCGACCATCTATACCTAAATGGTTGTTTTGTCTTTTTTTCTAAATCCAGACCCCGCGAAGGGTACGGGCAGTTGGATTAGTTTAGCCTGTATATTGTTTTATATCGTACATAAAATTGGTGCAAATTTTTTGCTGAGGTAGAAAATGAATGAATGAAAATAAACTAAGTGCCGTTAAATTTTTTAAGGCCATTGATTGGTGGTGAGTTTACAAAATGATGCCAGTGTCGTTTCTTTTTTGATGAAGTCCTGGAGCTTACCGAAAATTCACCAATTCACGACTGGACCCTGAAATCATCTGCCCTGTGGTAGAGGCTGTCCTCTAAATTGTACAATGGGTTGTCTGAAGAAATGCTTGACAAATGCCTACGCGCGGCCGCATTTTATCTGCTTAGGTTTTTTGGGGGACTGCAGTATGGGTTAGTTCAAAAAAGAAGTGTACAGGTTTTAAAAAGGCTTTAATCGGCAACTCGCATGTAACACCCCTGAAGTTGCAGACGACCATAAGCTATGGTGTGGTGACTGCTTACCACCAGTTGCACGGATAAATTTTCTAACGTGATTTTGGTGTTGGTAGCATAGTAAAAGTTGTTTATTAAGATCTACTTTATCATTTATCACCTAGCGTAATAATTCTAAGGTTTCAAACAAGCCTGTCTATGTGTAGGAATGCATTGATATCTACAATCTATAGGCCAATCAGATTAGACTTTTTCGAAGAATTAATTTCCAGCAAGCTTCATTTGGTCCTAAATTCGTGTAATCTGAGTTTTCCCAATCCCAGGAGGTGTCAAAACTTATACTAAATTACTTTTCCCACATGTGGATAAAATGCGTTTTTCCACCGCTTTCAAGTGATACAGAGCGCGCTTCCGAGGTGGAGTGGTAAAACAAGATTTATTTTTGTGATGTGGTGCTGGTAAATGGATACTGACTGAGAAGAGAAAAACTGAAAATAAAAAAACTGGCCAAGTGCGTGTCGGATCACGCATAATAGAGGGTTCCGTACCTTCTATGGAATAAGAACCAAACTAATACCAAAAGGTCGTATCTGATGCCTATGGAAGAAGTTTGTTGGAGATAACTCAAAAATGGCTGAACCCATAATGCTCAAAATAATTTTCGTAAAAAGTATGTTATAATTGCATCTTCTCAATTTTTTTCATATTTTATGGACTTACGTTACATTTTTTTATGACTTTCGAAGCGATTATTTCTGAAACTATTCACTTAATCACAAAATGTCCAAAGAAACCTCGATGTTATTTTTACAGACCCATCAATTAATGTGCATCATGTTGATACATATTAGCTAAAAATTTTTTTTTGCAAACTAACTACATAACTAAATAGCGGCATGCAAAATACACGTTATATTTCAATTTTATTAAGATACGTTTTATAGTTTCCAAGTAAAATTTTGGCTACGGAACCCTAAAAATTTAAGTTTATTGTAGACTGTCTCTTTCAACCTTGAAAACTTACCTGTAAAAGAAGAAATTTTAATGTTAATGTTCAGCTAAACTTTCAAAATTTAATTACTGTCAAAACTTTTCAAGTCTGTACAACTTTTAGCAAAATTTAATTTTTCCATGTATTCTGAAGTAATAACAGTATCACCACTAATTGATGAGGCCTGAGCAACTTACCTAAGATGGTCGAGCCTTTCGTCTGTCGCGGTGTCTGTCACGCTATAAACTATGAAATTGTGAGAGTAACTTTGACTAAGAATATAGTAGAGGTATAGTCACAAATTAACAGGAGATGACATCCCTAAGAAATTCTTTGTCCCAAAAGTTGTAGTGAAAATCACTACAATATTTTTAAAGACCTATTTAGATATACAGTACAGGGCTACAGTATGAGGTTCTTAAAAAAAGGAGTGTATAGGTTCTTAAAGGGTCGGCAACGCGCATGCTTACCACCAGTTGCACGGATAAATTTTCTAACGTGATTTTGGTGTTGGTAGCATAGTAAAAGTTGTTTATTAAGATCTACTTTATCACCTAGCATAATAATTCTAAGGTTTCAAACAAGCCTGTCTATGTGTAGGAATGATAGCATGTTTTGGAGGCCAATTTGGAGGTCTTATTTTTCAGAACTTATGTAGCAAAATATCATAAGATATTTACCAGTCGTTTTTCGGTGAATGAAAACATCGTGAGGAAGCGGGACCTAATCCCAACAAGCCCTAGTTTCCCCTCTGGGTTGGAAGGTCAGATGGCAGTCGCTTTCGTAAAAACTAGTGCCTACACCAATTGCCTACACCAATTGAGCTCAAAGAGGACCCAGTGTGTTGACGATGAGGGACCTTCTTGTTCCTTTAGTCGTCAACACAGTGAATCCTCCTTTTTGTAAAGGGTCGGCAACGCGCATGTGACTCCTTTGGAGTTGCAGGCGTCCATAGGTTACGGTAGCTGCTTACCATCAGGCGGGCCGTATGCTTGTTTGCCACCGTCGTGGTATAAAAAAAAAAAATTTCTGGGATTAGCTTGCCGAGCGGAACCCAGGCTCAATAGAGCCGTGGCAGAAGGCCGGGACAAACGCTAGGAGGATGACCAAATATTCAGCTGAAGTGCCGAATAAACTGAATACTCGGCTACTATCATATTCTGTTTTCTATCTGTGAGTTCCTGTAGTTGGCTCTGTATTTCTATTTAAGATGTTTATTTTATGTATGTTAGCTGTTGGAATTCCTTAAATAAATATACATAATACTCGACTAAACATGATTGTGTTCATTTTTGGTCGTCCTCATGACAAGCACAATGCATATAACTTTTTCGGACCGCCTCAAGCCGCGTCTATGTCAACCCTTATTAGTTGGAGGGCTGAACATCGCACAGACAAGTTGTAATCAAGTTTGTCGAATGTGATAGTTTAATTTGTCATCTAATGGGAGACGCACGGAATTACATTGCGACGAAAAACGCTGCGTATTTCTATGTAAAAATTACTTTTGTAAAGAATAATTTTACAATAAATTTGTGATTTTATTTGAAGGCATACGTTTTATCTGGAAATCATCATAGGTAGGTATTATTGGGTAGGATAGGCAAAACTTAGTACCGAAGTAGATGCAGTCGAGGTTTTACGAGGTCTATGCGGAAGAAGACGGGGGCGAAGTTAATTAAAAACATTAATTAAAAAAAGTTTAAATTAAGTGGGTGGGCACCTACATGTTTAAAAAGTTAGACCACCACAAAAAATCCAGAGAACTCGTTCTACACTGGAGTTAACTAACAACAATATTTAGATGTTTTTTTAAACATAAAATAATGACCAGTAGGCTATGATGGCAGATTTTATCAGCGGATAAATTGATATAAACCTGATAAAATTACAGTTGCCGCCATTGTTTGTCATTTTATCAGGTTTATATCAACTTATTCGCTGATAAAATCTGCCATCATAGGCCTGCTGTAGGCACAGGTGGCCATTGTACAGCTAAATACGTTTATGTCAAATATAAACGATTTAAGTACGTTAATCACATGTTTAATAAACCGAATCGAATACCTATTTACCTTAGTAGATAAAAAGAAAAATTTTCGCCTCTGTTTATTAGTCGCAGTACGATACCAATTATGCCCTTTATCGCACGCATCGCAACGCACAATGGACAAGAAATGAAACTACAAAGGGCTCTTGTCTATGTTTGACGTAACGATGTTGGCAAACAAATCAGTAATCACACTGTTATATTTTATGCTCAAAGCCTGGATTTAATGTAGCTACTTTGTATATTCAAGCACTAAAAATACAAGAACACTATCGCTACATTCAATTCAAAATGGCTGTCACGTTCTGACAGTCGAAATTTCGGAGTTCTCCGACATTCCGCACGTATCTCCGCGGTTTCGTTACGACTAGGCCATTCACTTTCATTTTATTGCTACGTATACGAGTATGTTAGACTATTCCTAAAAGAGTGAGCTCGTTTTATGTTTTAGGAGCGCCTAGCAACAGAACTGCTATTTGGAACATATTCTGACATTGCGAATATGATGAGATCTTATTCTTAACTTATAAAGTTGAAGTCGTCCCTTAAGGGGCCAAAAAGTACGAACATGCATGATTTCTTTAGTTTAACTACTACAAGGATGAAAAATTTAATTCATGTGAAGTGAATATTATTTCATAATTTATGAATTCATTCTTATTTATAGTGAATTTCTATCTCATCAAAAGTTGAATCTCTCACTATGCCGATTTATTAATATGCTCAGAAACTCCAACCATCTTTGCCCGTGTATTTCCCGCCGCCATCTTGGGCGGCCATATTGGCTCGGTACCGGAAGGAAGTCGAGTTGGGAACTTGGAAGCGTTGCCGACGTATTAGCTCGCTTATTCGTGAATGGGTGCTTTAGCTATTTGCTTGGATGCTTACTTCAATTAGCTGCTTAACCAGCCTGTATATGGGAAATGTAATACAGTTTTAACTGTAAAACTTTCGTGAGACTCAAACGTGGCTACGTATGTAAAAACGTTTCAAATATTGTTAAAAGAAACATTATTACCGCAAAATGCTATTGCAGTGTAATGAGTTCCAACATTTTTTTTAACAAATTACGTGGAAAACTTAAAAGCATTGCGCCTTTTAAATAATTCGTGTCATATACAAGTACTTTTTCTCGTAATTTGAACGGCGTCATAGACCCATAATCCCATAATAAAATATAGGGTAAATCGCCAATACCTGGCCCTGTTTATTTAATTCAGGGACCGGTCAACCCCTTCCCAGACTTTTAAGCCTTTCAACGGCTTTCCCCTTTCGTTGAATAGCCCAAACGACTTGCTCACCGTTTGAATTGCTTTCCCATTCATTTTGCTGAGCTGTAGGAAGGGGTTTCCCTTACGCGGCTACATAACTGTAGGAAGGGGTTTCCCTTTCTAGAAATAAGCTCTGGGAACGGCTTAGTTGTATATCGGATAGCCGACAAGACTTGCTTAGCTTTTGGAACGGGTATCCCTTTATTTCCCTTACCTTGAGATTTATAAGTACCTACTTCGGTCTGATTTCGTTAGGTGGAGCATATTTTTTTGTCGCTGTCTATTGCAGGTACGTGAAGGTCGTGAATTGCGTATTAATTGTGAACCTTAGCGTTGCTCGCGTGTATCAAAGAAAAACACTCACATCGAAATTTTTTTTGTATATATTTGTGTACCTATAACAAAGTGCGTGATAACTATTACCACAGGATAACTAATAGTACTACCGTACAGAAAATTCACTCCTTCACAAAACTCAGATTTAGGTATAAAATTATACCTATACTCGCCGCCTGCAAGCAAAATTGAAACTTATAACCAACCGCGTGAATCTTCTTTGTACGCCGCAGTTTTATGACCGAGCTGTGAGCGTCGGCAGTGTCGGCACGGGGCTGTCATTTGACAAGTTTTTGTACCTATACCTACTGATTTATTATTTTTAAGATAAATATGTAGGAATTACAAACGTTGATTCTGTAAACATAATTTTTTATCCGGAGATAGAATTTTTTTAAAGAGATTATGTCTGATTCTCACGGAAGTAGGTATGCCACAGCCGTATTCCTTTGAAAATATGTCGGTCAGTTCCTAATATTGTTTTTGGGCAACAATTTTCAATAAATTAAAGATGTTAATTTTAACTATTACTAAGTAAGTGCGGGAACTGCGGGACCTTCAATATCGTCCGGAATTTAAAAATGTTATTTCTGCTTCCTTGTTCTTCCGTTTATTCAGACATCCGTAAAGACATCTTTTATACGGATTAGATCAAGATTTTCGAAGCCATTGTGTATTTTCAATTTTGCGCGAACGCCACGTGACACGACTATCGTGCGAGCCGAGCGGCAGCCCACTGCCATACGCCTGCCCGGGATAGTAGGGGTGTTAAGTGCACAACCTCAAATTTTGATGCACAAGTATAAAATTTGGCACAGTTGTTTCTTGTCCCCAGACAAGCTGATTAAGATCGGTACCCCAAGGTACCCCCCTTCTGGCACCGGGGAGGGGGGGTTAAAATACCACTCCACCCGGCTTCATTCAAAAAATTCTAACTGTTAACGTTTAGCTAATAGGTCAAGTTTGGTAGCGATTTCTGATAAAACGACCACGTAGATTTCGTTTCTGGTATTAAAAAATGCAATTTACCGTGTAATATAAAAAAAAAAAACATACGAAAAACGAAAATCTCAACTAATATTTTCATATTCCAGTCATCATATATATTAATTTGCTAGTTATTTTCATACACAAAAAATACAATATTGAAGCATATTTTATGTAGATACAAAAAAGTATAACATTTGAGAACCTTTACTATAAAGGGCATTAAAAAAAATTGCGTCGCGCGTCGTGAAATTATTTTTACCGCCGTCGGCATCCGCGGTCAAAATATCCAAATAACGCACTGTGGATAGGTACCATGTAACCTTGTTATTTATTGTAATCGATTTTTTATATAACAAAGATAAAAACCGTACCTGAAGGAATGTGGCATTCCGTCAGAAAAGGGATTTTTAGTATAAGATTTGAGTGCGCAACCTTTTTTCCTTGTGCTAAAATAAGACAATTAATAATAACAATAAAAAACCGTTACTTATTTAAGTTTAAGAAATGTGTACTTCCGTTAAAAAGGTAACGTAGAAAGATTGGTGCTTATATTTGTATAATAGTATTGCCTAGCGTCAGTCATTATATATTTTCCGCGTATTCTCAAGAAACGCATTCTTTTTCTTGGTCGCATCCATCATGACAGATGATCGTGTTTGGTGGGTTTTGTTAGGGCACGATTGGCACGAACACACTCTCGCCATCGATTTCGGTCCATCGCTTTCCTTACCACATCGTAGAACTTCTAAGAGGGTTTCTCACCTTTGAGTTGGTCAGTCCATCGTGCTGGTGAACGGCCCCGTGACCTACCAAACTTTCGTCCTCGCTTCTCATTATATGGCCAAAGTAACTTCGGAAGCGTCGTTCACAGATTGTGGACAGTCACACGTCAACAAGAAACAAAATAAATCATAAAAATAATAAGAGAGTTAACTACAATTTAATTATACATTTTGTGTTTCATCATAGTGCCCTCCACAAAGACATACTGACGATATTTTTTCGTAAATAAATATTTCCGGCATTAGGCCACTTTACATGGCATTTCTTGACCTGCAAAAGGCTTTCGATTGCATCCCTCGTCAGATGATCTGGTGGTCACTAAAGGTGAAGAACGTGCCACAAGTCTATGTTGACATTATCCGGGATATGTACCGTAACTCGGTTTCTCTAGTGAGGGCCGCTGTTGGCGACACTAAACCCTTCCCGATCACAGTTAGCATGCACCAAGGCTCGGCCCTTAGTCCTTTTCTGTATAGTGTTGTGCTTGATGCTGTTACGGCGGAAATCCAGGACCTGCCGCCGAGGCTGCTCATGTATGCAGATGACATTGCACTGACGGACGAGGACAAACAGGAACTAGAGCGAAAGGTGAACCTATGGAAGGGATCGCTAGAGAACGGTGGTCTAAAGCTAAATGTTTCGAAGACCGCATACATGGCCTGCGGAAGTACTGATCCCGTTCCTATCAAAATAGGGAACGAACTTGCCGTAAAAACGGACAAGTTTAAGTACCTGGGATCCGTACTGCATAAGTTCGGGTCCATTGACTACGACATCCGAGCCCGAATCAGCGCAACTTGGTCTAAATAGCGAGAGGTCACAGGAGGAGGAGGTTATCTGCAATCGCAGAATTCCGCTAAGACTGAGGGGCTAGTGTACAAGTGCATCATCCGACCGGTCTTAATATACGGAAGCGAGACGTGGCCGGTTCTTGGAAGGCATATTCAGGAGCTTTGCGTTACAGAAATGAAGATGCTGCGGTGGATGTGCGACGTTACACGTGCTGATCGCATTCGTAATGAGTACATACGCGGCAGGCTCGCAGTTCGTGACGTAGCGGAGAAGCTCCAAGAATTTCGCCTTCGTTGGTTCGGTCACATCTCTCGCAGGCCACCAGACTACATAGGGATCATATGCCTTGATCTAGCCCTGGACGGCCCTCGACGCGGCCGCGGAAGACCAAAGAAGCGCTGGCTGAATGTCGTGGAGGCCGAGATGTGTGAAAACGGGCTCGTAAAAGAAGATGCCCAGGACCGCGCAAAGTGGAGGAAAGCGAGCAGGAAAGCGGACCCCGGCAGTAGCCGGGATAACGCTAGATAGAAGAAGAAGAAGTACTTCCGGCATTCATTTAGTGTTGAGCAGAGACTCGGCCTGCAATAATATGAGTAAATTAAAAACGTTTAAATTTCAATATGTAGTCGTAGCTTGAACTCTTCAATAGGTCGCTTACTTCAACTACAGGAATTGTAGGTTCATATTGGCACGGGGAAAAACCACAATTTTATCGCATGCCACTCTTTTAGGTAAGAGTATTTTGTTATAATAGCCATACATTATTTTATAGTCTATACATTCCGCAAACTAAACTCTATTTTGTTTTTATGAGGCCCTGACAAAGCGTCAGTCTTACTCGTGTTCCATGCCTTCACTGGATGCGATGCAGTATCCTTACTTAATGGAAGAATTGGAAGAGGTAAGAAAAGTGCCTTTGAAGCTCGGAACGCCTTTAACCCGGCCACACAAGAATTTAAACTACTTCAAGATGGAGCAATAGCAGAAGCCAATTGCATTCTCCAAAAATATGTGATGATTTTGTATGACAGGTAAGCGACTTATTGAAGCTATATAATGACTGACGCTAAGCAATACTATTATACAAATATAAGCACCACGTCACCTTTTTAACAGAAGTCCACATTTCTTAAATTTAAATAAGTAACGGTTTTTTATTCTTATTATAAATTGGCTTAGCACAAGAAAAAGAGGTTGCGCACTCAAATCCTATAATAAAGGTCCCTTTTCTGATGGAATGCCACATTCCTTCAGGTGCGGTTTTTATCTTTGTTATATATATAATCGATCTCAATAAATAACAAGTTTACATGGTACCTATCTACAGTGCGTTATTTAGATATTTAGACCGCGGATGCCGACGGCGGTAAAAATAATTTCACGACGCACGACGCAATTTTTTTTAAATGCCATTTACTGTTAGTAATGGTTATTAAATGTTATATTTTTTTGAATCTACATGAAATATGCTTTAATATTGTATTTTTAGTGTATGAAAAAAACAAGCAAATTAATATTTATGATGACTGGAATATAAAAAAAAAAATTGAGATTTTCGATTTTCATATATTTTTTAAAATATTACTGAGTAAATTGCATTTTTTAATACCAGAAACGAATTTTAAATGGTCGTTTTATCCGAAATTGATACCAAACTTGACCTATTAGCTAAACGTGAACAGTTAGAATTTTTTGAATGAAGCCGGGTGGAGTGGTATTTTAACCCCCCCTCCCCGGCGCCAGAAGGGGGGTACCTTGGGGTACCGATCTTAATCAGCTTGTCTAAGGACAAGAAACAACTGCCAAATTTTATACTTGTGCATCAAAATTTGAGGTTCGAGGTTTTTATGTCGCTAAACAACCCCACTATAAAAGCGTGGTTCTGTAAAGAAGAAATGCTTAATGCGCTACTTATCAAGTTTTTTTAACTCAACATTTTAATTAAGTATGTACGTATACCCTGTCTGACAATTTAAGTATAAAGAAGCCATACTATTAGTATATATTGTGGCATTGTGTACCTAAGTACTTAATGCGTATATAAAAACACAATTAACGCGCACAACTATTAATGCAATTTTCTAAATTCTCTAATTCACTTGCTGATCCTTTGCTGATCGCGACAGAAATGAAAAAGTCAAAATATAAACAAACGCAACACGGACACGGAACAAAACGACGCAACACACACACGCACGCACCCTTTGTCATACAAAATCAGACCTTATCACTATTTGATAAGGTATTTTCGATCGCAAGTGATGGCGGCATAGGCGGCATATTATCAAAGGGTGTCAAAGCGCTTGCCGATAAACCGCGCGGTAAGACATCGAGTCACATTCAGTTCCACGTTGAAATATTGCTCTTATTTTTATGACCAGAAGAATAAAAATGGCATAAGCGTTTGAAGGGAAACCCCTTCAAGAGGTAAGCAATTCGAAAGGCTTTTTAAGCGCTTAGCTAAGGGTATCGAGTATCCGTTTAGTATACTGATATCCGTATTAAAAAGCGCTTAAAAAGCCTTATGAACGGGTTTTAGAGGGGAACGGCTTAGGTTAGCAAAGCCGAACGAAAAACCCCTTCAAAAACCCTCGAAGGGGATACGGGACCGGTCCCTGATTTAATTACTGCCCACCACTTTTGTCCCTTTATATTTACTTTACTTTTTGTATGGACCCGGGGTATGTCCTTAAACTACGTCCGGACTTGGGTATGTCCTTAAACTATGCCAAAAAGAGAGGTATGGGCACTGCGAATGGCATCTCGCTTAGTGTGGCAGGGCACGTTCAGTGAATGTCATCTCGCTCAAATCTGGAGCAGAGCCCGACTGGGGAAGTACCTCCACCTTACAGAAAACCACAGCCAAATAACACTAGACCCTACTCATAGTGTTGTGTTCCTGCTGGTGAGTAAGGTTGCCAAAGAGCTCAAAGAGGACCCAGTGTGTTGACGATGAGGGACCCTCTTGTTCCTTTAGCCGTCAACACAGTGAATCCTTCTTTTTGTAAAGGGTCGGCAACGCGCATGTGACTCCTGTGGAGTTACAGGCGTCCATAGGTTACGGTAGCTGCTTACCATCAGGCAGGCCGTATGCTTATTTGCCACCGTCGTAGTATTAAAAAAAAATGTATATATCATTGTGTACCTATAATTATATGTAGTTTTTGTCTATTTAATCTAGTCGCAAATTTATTGGCTAGTAACTGGATGGGGGCCAGTAATCGACAATTTACTCTATCATTTAGGTATGAAATTAAAACTTCACTATTAAATATAATCATAATAAATTCTAGAAGGACTACTACTTTTCTAAAATCCATTTTATATTTAACCTTTAAATTACATAATTTAATTTCGTTCAAGAACTGTTAAACGAAAAAAAAATACTTACAGAGATCAAAGGCCTAATTCTGAAGTGCCATCAATTATACGTACCTTTTTTCTCCAGTCAAGTTTTCTAAAGTACGCGAAAAAGGCATATTTTAGGGCAAACTCGCTAGTAAAGGCTTTGACCTACATTTAATTAGTGTAAAGTACTCTTGAAAGGAGATGAAAGTAGTGCCGAGTGCTTGACGGAATAGGATTTCAGATTGCGGTCGAAGAATAGACTCGTAAAGTTTTGCTGTTTGTGTGATCTAGGTATATATTTTATTAGTAGCCATTATATGTTAGACGGGTACTGAATAACTTATTATTTGTAAGAGGGTGTTAAAGATTAGAATACCTACTTACTTCTACGTTTATGCAACAAGTATGTACAGGTGTTCTAGTAAAGTTTACAAAACTTCTCGGAACCAAATCTCTAATTCACTGTCACTAAAGATTTTTTACAATATTATCATTCTTACAATATTGCTATATCAGTTATATCACTCTACAAAAATGTGAGAAGTTTTTCGTTTCTTTCAAGTCGAAAATTTCGTAATTTTTTAAGTTTTGCCTCAGCAGATCAGAGTCTACGGTTTAAACTAAATATATTTCAATTAAATAAGAATTAAAAAAACAGAGAAACGTACGTTTACTTCCAAAATTATAAGTAATTTATTTTGAATTGGAATCCCTTTCTCAATAAAATATTTTTTATTACTTGTCATGGAAAAAAGAACAATCGTCTTTGTTTAGATTTTATTGCTACTTAGCGTTATCCGATATTTAGAGTCGTTAACATTATATTTAGAGGCATCAGAATCGGTTTACGGATAAGGTGTAACGCTAGTCTGTTATTTAGTTTGTATAGAATTAAAACAATCAGTACAATAAAAAACTATATTTAAAAAAGTGATTTTATACAAAAATAAATGTAGGGTAGATTTAGTTCAAGATTAGATCTCAGGGGTAGGTCCTTGATTATAATTTATGTCAAGCCCGTATTTATTTATGCACGCTTTTTAACGAGTGCCACTTCCCTGCTGTGCGCTCGGTGCTGTGGTGGTGGGTGCGCATGGACACGGTGACGTTACGTCTGCAGGTCTGCACTGCACAGTGGGGCAACTTGTGGACTCCGGAGCCGGTGTTGGTGATGTAGGTGGCGAGGCCCCCAAGCGGGGGAAAACACTCGCACAATTAAATTGAGAACATATTAAAATTTATCAAATTAAAACTATTTCTTTTAAGGAATTTCCTAGCGGAAATTTGTTAGCGGCTGTGCTTAGCCATTGTCACAAGGAGGCGGATACATCGCTTCGACGCGGAAAGCCAAATGCACGAGATCCCATACGTGAGCTCCCCTCGCACCCCTCTAAGACGACACATACGTGACTTGCGATACATAGGCGCCTGCATCACAGCGGATAGCAATAATTAAATATTCTAATGTTACTTGTATATAGAATTCAAGAGGCAATCATAAGTTTATTTTATTTACTTTTTAGAAGTAATTATGTAGTTTTACTGTTATTTTTTAATAACCTAAGAAGCGTCGTAATGCTAACGTTACATACCCCCCTTGTTTGGGAAGGGTATTGCCTATGCAAAATCCTCTAGAACTACACTTGCTCGTTAGCTACTAGTCCAAAACATCCATCAAAATCATACTTCACTCTTTTATACTTATCTTACATACTTCTTCTTTTATTTAGTGCCGTAACATATTTAGTTATGCGCAGCCCTACTTTCATACAGAGTATTCGTTTAGTTTTACAAAGTACTCACTAATAGCTAAGGATAGATGTTACATAGATAGATAGAGTAGTTTTTGTAGTTAAAAGTCATAGTTTTCATAACTAAAAACAGTAGGTAGGTACTGTATTAGTGGAATTACTTTAGTGCAGAACTTGGTAGAAGTTCCAACACGCTATTAGACTGTAGAATCGACACATGGGGGCAGCTCCCCAGTGGCAATCACCAGTTAGAAGTCATATCCGGGACGACTAGAAGCAGTAGATAGGTACTGTGTTAGTCAAATGCGCAAAACATTTTTAGAAGTTTTACGCCGTAAAATTCACCAATGGGGGCAGCATCCCCAGAGGCAAAACATAGATGAGTATAGGTCATTATTAGATACCGTATGTAGATACTATAGCTAATGCAGTTTCAGTTAATTTAGTTTTAAGTATAAGTCATTATTAGACACATTTAGTAATGTGAAGACATCCTATGTAGATAGTGTACCTCATGTAGTTTCAGATAACTTTAATTTAAGTAAGTTTTTGATTACCGTGAGATAATACTAGATTTAATTGTTTTTTGCATTGTAGTTTATTTATTACAGGAGCTATATTTAAAAAAAAAATTTTTAGTTTAAACGTATATAGGCCAGCATAAGAACGCCGAGAATAATTGTTTTAATAAAGAACAAATTGTAATTTAATTAGATTAAGTAGATTAACATGTTTAGTCCGTAGGTGCGTGTTGCGAATTACAAAATAAAATGGTAAATAGAAGTAGAAAAATATTTCCCAGAAGAAAACCGGTTCAGTAGAAAGTAGAAGGAAGTAGAATCAACTTAAAAATTACATAAATTGTGATCACCAAAATGTGGGTAGTTTAAGAAAATTTCAAAAGTAGTATTTAGTATTTCTAGTATATAAGCAATGAAATAGCATGAATATCCAATTGCACAGTTTTGATGACCACGCGGAAAGACTTAAAGCTAAGAGAAAACAACCAACACCAAATATTACTAGATAATACTAAAGCAAGCACAAATGAATTCGGCTCAGTAAACCTATATTGGGCGCCAATGTAACGCTAGTCTGTTATTTAAGTAGTTTGTATAGAATTAAAACAATCAGTACAATAAAAAACTGTATTTAAAAAAGTGATTTTATACAAAAATAAATGTAGGGTAGATTTAGTACAAGATTAGATCTCAGGGGTAGGGCCTTGATTATAATTTAGATCAAGTCCGTATTCATTTATGCACGCTTTTTAACGAGTGCCACTTCCCTGCCGTGCGCTCGGTGCTGTGGTGGTGGGTGCGCATGGACCCGGTGACGTCACGTCTGCAGGTCTGCACTGCACAGTGGGGCAACTTGTGGACTCCGGAGCCGGTGTTGGTGATGTAGGTGGCGAGGCCCCCAAGCGGGGGAAAACACTCGCACAATTAAATTTAGAACATATTAAAATTTAACAAATTAAAACTATTTATTGTAAGGAATTTCCTAGTGGAAATTTGTTAGCGGCTGTGCTTAGCCATTGTCACAAGGAGGCGGATACATCGCTTCGACGCGGAAAGCCAAATGCACGAGATCCCATACGTGAGCTCCCCTCGCACCCCTCTAAGACGACACCTACGTCACATACTTGACTTGCGATACATAGGCGCCTGCATCACAGCGGATAGCAATAATTATTCTAATGTTACTTGTATATAGAATTCAAGAGGCAATCATAAGTTTATTTTATTTACTTTTTAGAAGTAATTATGTAGTTTTACTGTTATTTTTTAATAATCTAAGAAGCGTCGTAACGCTAACGTTACAAAGGGATACCTGATAAATTGGGCATTTATTGTGGAATGGAGCTCAGTTTTAGTCCTACGTGATTTAGTACTACATAAGTGTTTTAATAAACAAAATCAAGATAATTTTACAAATGAGTTATATAAATCTGTCGTAAACCGTAAACAATTGGTTGCTTTTATATTTAGCCGTGAACGTCAATGCCAAATGGTACCCAATCCAAAACAAAAAATATATTTAATAATTTTGTAAAATACATAAATGTTGTACGTAAGTACAAAAAAATGTTCCAAGAATTAAAAAAGGTCAGAAGCAAATCAAGTTATTTTACAATGAAATATTTTATCTTGACAAGCTTTAAATTTACAAGCACCCTAACACTTGTGAATCTAAATTAATTCCTTGAGGGACATTTGATTGAAATTGAATTTTATTGGGCCATTGACACTGACAATTCAAAAGGAAAAAGGTAAAAGAATTTTTTTGTAAACATAGCAATCTCCTATACCGTAAAGCATTTGGATTTGAGATTTTTACTAAAACTTGATAGAGCTTAAAATCGCACTGAACGGATATGTTTTAAAATGGTGTTTAGAAATGTAAATCTCAGCAAACTCTGATATTGAAAAGCTGTATTGATTGAAAAACGACCTTATTGAAAGTAGACAGGTTTAAAATTGATATTAGTCGATCAATTCTGGAAATAGATTTTTATTCTACCGCAAGCATTTTATTTCGTTAAAAGGGTGTAGATTTATTTCTTTTACTGATTTTTGTTCAACAAGCGAGAGAGTTTAAGTGATTGCAATTCTGCAAACGGTAATTAACTTAATTATCTTGAATTGTATTTTGAATACACGTCGAAGGTGTAGAACCCATATTTATTTTATACTAGCGACCCGCCCCGGCTTCGCACGGGATAAAAAATGGTTATTTTGGGTTATCCCTAAGATATAGACTTATACCATCCTGGACTTTTTTCTAGACCTTTTTAAGGTGTACAATACTGTAATACATTATTTTGATCTATCTGGTAGAGTTCAGCCAGCGTTTGCAAAGTAAGCACATAAAATGTGCTTTGTTACGACATCACATCAGAAACCTGAAAAATTATCAGTGATTCTCTACTATATTATGCATGTATTATACATATAAACCTTCCTCTTGAATCGCTCTATCTATTAAAATTGCATCAAAATCCATTTCGTAGTTTTAAAAATCTAAGCATACATAGGGACAGACAGCGGAAAGCGACTTTGTTTTATACTATGTAGTGATTAAGTCCATAGCCACTGGCCCAATATTACAGGGTTCTAAGACAAACTATGCACAAAAGACAAATAAAAAATTCGGAAACACAAATAGCTGCAGATAAACTAATAAATATATAGGTACATACATGTACCATACAAATACTTAAAATACGCTTAAACTACATTAACTACAAACATATACTATACATATATAATATCAGACCACATACCACGTTTATAAATAAATATATACCTACATATATATATAAAGCATTCAATCCGCAACATTAAGAGTGTCGCATGTCAGATCCGTATACTTTCAAACGTATATAGGGTTCCTAAAAAAACACAGCCTCATTTAACTATATAACTTTCGTGAGACTCTAACACATTAATTTAAAAATATTTATAACGGGTTACTCACGTAATTTTAGTCGATTTTTGCTCGACATGTTTCGGTCAATTTACGATGACCATTTTCACGAGCTGCCTTCCGTGACGGCAGCGCGACGGCTGCGACTTAAATTACGTGAGTAACCCGTTATAAATATTTTTAATACTCTTAGCCTAATTTCAAACGTCAAATTGAACCCTAAACCTTGTTAAAGACTGCGAATGAAGGTACATTACTATTCCATCCCCGTGCCAAGATTTCATTTTAACAACCCTCATAAACGCTACAACAATAAAATTATTACCGAGAGCTTCGGGCCGTATTTTACGCTTCCTTAATTTAAAGTCAGAGTCACTTTAATTCTTACTTCCGCAGAAATATAAAGGCTGGAACACAATTTAGCAGTATTTTTAAATTATTGCAAGTTATATCTTTTAACTTGAATAACGCCTTACCGAATCATCGTTATTGATGAAAAACCCGAAGTAATTAGTT
Source organism: Pammene aurita (assembly GCA_947086415.1). Taxonomy (NCBI): domain Eukaryota; kingdom Metazoa; phylum Arthropoda; class Insecta; order Lepidoptera; family Tortricidae; genus Pammene; species Pammene aurita. Next base: position 15,062,288 of record OX352295.1, read on the forward strand.
AACCATTTTTTTCAGCGTATACATTATAATCCTAACTTTAATAAAATGTGTGTGCAAATACATATATCTAGCTGATTATCAATAAGTATTACCTCGCCAAATCTAAGCAAAACTTGAAATAATATAAAAATAAAATACACATTGAAGATATCCCAAACGCCACGTGGACTAGTACTCCTTGCTCATTACATTGACATGTAATTGATACCACAGTCATACGACTGCATACACTCATTACAATGGACATCTGTATATACATACAGATGTCCATTGTAATGAGGAAATGAACTGTATTAAACGAGTCAAGCGACTGCGGGACTTGAACCCGTATTACCCATAACCTCTGGATTGCCAACGTGCTACCGACGTGAATTAATCATTACCTATACTATACAATGCTGAAGTCACGAGTGATGGTACACGATATTACAGAAGAAATAATAGTATTTCATAGAGAATAGCCACGCTACGCCCCGCCCCGATTGGAGATGCGGCAGACGATTGGTAGGAAACTAGTAGGTTTTCACTTAGTCAGGTTGAAGGTAAGCACTCACGCACACCTTGAAGTCTTTACTGTACAGACGTGCTGTGCACACATTAGCTATCAAACGAGTTTTGTAGTATGCCGTGTACGTGTGACGATATTCTGAAGGTGTAACATGTAATGAATATGAAATACTTTATTGGCAGAAATTCACATGTAATTAATTGTGAATGTGTATTATATAAATTTGGAATTAAAAACATTAAAATTTTCACGTTTGTACGAAAAGTTTGTTGTCACAACATTACCGTCCTATCCCTTACGACTATAGGTTAGTTTTTTAAGAATCTTAGGTAAGTTAATACTTATCGAAAAATACAGTCGTAATAATGTTTATAAGTAGGTACGTATCGTATAGTGGGGTTGTTTAGCGACATAAAAACGTCGAACCTCAAATTTTGATGCACTAGTATAAAATTTGGCACAGTTGTTTCTTGTCCCCAGACAAGCTGATTAAGATCGGTACCCCAAGGTACCCCCCTTCTGGCGCCAGGGAGGGAGGGTTAAAATAACACTCCACCCGGCTTCATTCAAAATATTCTAACTGTTCACGTTTAGCTAATAGGTCAAGTTTGGTATCAATCTCGGATAAAACGACCATGTAGAATTCGTTTCTGGTATTAAAAAATGCAATTTACTCAGTAATATTTAAAAATATATATGAAAATCGAAAATCTCAACTAATTTTTTTATATTCCAGTCATCATAAATATTAATTTTATAGTTTTTTTCATACACTAAAAATACAATATTAAAGCATATTTCATGTAGATTAAAAAAATATAACATTTATTAACCATTACTAACAGTAAAGGGCATTTAAAAAAAAATGCGTCGTGCGTCGTGAAATTATTTTTACCGCCGTCGGCATCCGCGGTCAAAATATCCAAATAACGCACTATAGATACCTAGTCGGTTACTAAGTTCTGTTACTAGAGTTTCACTAAATAAATAGGAATAGGTAGCAACATTTTAATTATTCATGTATATCATTTAAAAGCCTATTTAATAGTCAATAGATTACAATATACTGAATTGAAAATTATTGTCGCAGTTTTTCAGAATTCTTTATAACACTCGGAAATAGGCGTGAAAAATATACGTCAAAATTACACTCCTCGTTCATGTTGATTTTAAATCCTATTTATTTTTAATCACGTTTAAGACGCATCAGGCTTGCACAATTCAGTAGGTATATTCTTTAGCTTCAATTCATATACATGTATAGTTCACGTGGGTCTATCTGATAAAATACTAGACTATACGTTGCAAGTCAGCTTGTTCCATAGCAGTCTAAATCTATGTATTTTGTACAAAATTTAAAAATAGGCAATGTTTCAAATGGTAATATCTGTGGGATAAAATCGGAAGAATATTAAATGGTGGTCACGCAATTACCTCTAATAAACAGGTTTCTTACAAACAAGCAATGGAACCTTCGAAACAAAGGTGCAATATTTATTTGATGCACTTTTGTAAAGTGTAATTTTCTTAAATTTACCGCGTGTTTGCGTCTTCAGGCAATCTTGTGCTTTACAAGGATTTTCAATAAATTTCTCATCAGTTTTGTATGTTCATTAGAATTAATAGCCTAATATTAAAAAAATACTTGAAATTTTTATTTAAAACTTTATATTTTATCAGCCAAAAATCTGGTAACAGAACTTAGTAACCAACTAGGTAGGCACCATGTAAACATGTTATTTATTGAAATCGATTATATATATGACAGGGGTGCGCCAAAGCTCACATACAATTTCAACTTCGATTATTGGAAGTTAGAAAATGGTGTTCATAATTTTTTTTATCATAATGATCATTTTTATAAGTATTCTTTCATCATAACTATCGTTACTCCGAGTTATTCAAGTTTATAATGTTAGTCAATAGAAATATCTATTATATTAATATTTTTTTTCATAAACTTTGTCGCTATAACATTTTCAAGTAATATAATTTTATATAATAATTATTTTAAATTATACCAGTTTTTACATCTAAACTGTTTATTTATAAATACAAATGTCACCTCATAAATGCGTACATCTGATAAATAGCTTGTGTCTATGATATGCTGGTCCTTGGTTTGGGGAACGCGAAAGTGGTTCACAATATACCCAACTCGCTGTCAAAAACGAAATACAGTGGCAGAGTCACCGTTAGGTACGACGACGAGCGTAGCGGGGAAAAAAATGTTAGGTAAGGTTCAATTTCGGTTTAGGTTAGGTTAGGTTAGAGTGTCATCCTGCCCGAAGGGCATAACTACCTAGAATAGAATCCCCCGCGAAGCGGGGGCTTCGTCAACCCTGTCACAGAAATTACTACCTATCACCAAAAACCTGTAGGTAAGGTTTAATTTCGGTTTAGGTTAGGTTAGTGTGTCATCCTGCCCGAAGCGCATAACTACCCAGAATAGAAGCCCCCGCGAAGCGGGGGCTTCGTCGACCCTGTCACAGAAATTACTACCTATCATCAAAAACCCGTAGGTAAGGTTTAATTTCGGTTTAGGTTAGGTTAGTGTGTAATCCTGCCCGAAGGGCATAACTACCCAGAATAGAAGCCCCCGCGAAGCGAGGGCTTCGTCAACCCTGTCACAGAAATTACTACCTATCACCAAAAACCTGTAGGTAAGGTTTAATTTCGGTTCAGGTTAGGTTAGTGTGTCATCCTGCCCGAAGGGCATAACTACCCAGAATAGAAGCCCCCGCGAAGCGGGGGCTTCGTCGACCCTGTCACAGAAATTACTACCTGTCATCAATAAATATTGTACTCGAAATTATAATATACAAGTTTTACTTCTGTTATTACCGTACCATTGCGGTTCATTACTATTTAGCGAACTACCGCGTTTATTTCGGCACAGAATATCTTAGTGCTTACCCACAATGTAATAATCATAATCCTCGCACAGACGTAGATATGACCGATTTAGGCGGCCAAAAGTCGATTTTGCAAAAATCAACATATCATACATACAAAAACATATAAAAAAAATACCACGTGGAGGTAGTCTATAGACCCAGGCATATTATATGACCCTCCCCACTCCTTATCATCAAACCTGAACCGCATAACAGGCAGTCGAACTCTGACTATCGCTCAGCGCGCAAGTTTCTGTTCTCGACGCTCCAAAATATTGCAAGTTTTCCCAAGTGTTTAATTGGTTTTTCTGACGTTTTCATAAAGTTTTTTTGATGGATTCCAGTTATTCAGGTAAGAATTTATATATCTCAATAATTTTATATTACATTTTTGACATTTATCATATATTTTGAGCTCGTTAAATATGACCCTTCACAAAATGTTGTTTTTTCATAGATTTTGATTTTCAATGGTATTTTTGTTATACTTCAGGGTGCATCCCTGTCTTGTATTGTATATGCCTGAACAGATTACTTAGTCGTCTTTATAGTGTCTCAGAAATTAGCCGCCACTAGCCGCCCCTATGTGGTCTTAGAGGCTTTCAAAGATAACCTATGAAAAAAAAAATATTTTCGCACATTGAAAAAAAAAATTGTTAATTTAGTTTTATCTTTTTACAGGTGAACCCAGTGCTTCGAGGAGAAAAGTATTTGCTCGAAAATATATTTTTGAGCAAATACAAGAGCAAAATTTGCCAAGTTTAAGTGAAAAGTGCGATTATTATGAAAATTATCTTGTGCTTACCTACGGAACATCGGAAGAGCTCAAAAAATATATAAAACATGAATTTTCTTATGTGAAATCACAAATAAAATAAAGGTGGTTGAAAGCAAACAAAACAATAGATAAGTTTTTAAAATTGAATGAGTCTTGGTTGGAAGGAACTTTTGAGATTCCAGTGGCATCCTCTAACACGTCAGGACGACCGTGTAAATCCTTTGGGGAATTAAGTGAGCGAAGCAAGAGAAGGAAAACCGAAAAAATTCGAGCTGCCCTACCTGATGAAATTATTGTTCATGCAGCACAATCGGTTCTTCAAACTAGTGGCAAAAGAGATGCCTCAAAAGTGCTTAAGGATATTACTAATACTCCAGAATGTGCTAGTAAATACAAAAGATCATCCAGCGTTAATGAAATAATCGCTCCACTGACACCACAAGAAGCTCTACAAATGTATGTAGATGCTGACCTCAGCAGGCATCAATACGAAATAATAAGGTCAATAAACAAAAAACACTTCCCCTGTTATGATCTTTTGCTGAAAGCAAAACAAGAGTGCTACACGCCAAAAGAATCCCTACGGGTAACAGCTACCTGCGCAGAAACTAATCTACAATCCCTGATGGATTTGACCGCCACTCGCTTATCAATGTTTTTGGAAGAAGTGCTGATAACGCTTAATGACCACGAGAGAAAGTCATTAAAGTGAATTTGTAAATGGGGTTGTGATGGGTCTCAACAATCGAAATTCAAGCAACAATTTGATAATGAGAGTGATTCTGATGGAAATATATTTATGAGTTCTTTTGTGCCTTTACAGATCGTTTGCGGAGAAGAAGGCAAAAAAGTGGTTTGGAATAATCCGACACCGTCTTCGACACGATTTTGTCGTCCAATCAGATTTCGTTACGTAAAAGAATCAACAGATGTTACAAAAGTCAGTCGTGAATAGGCTTATTGCCCCTCAAGTTAAACCACATCTGTGTGACTCTCAACACGGTTTTAGGCCAAAGCGATCAGTTGAAACGAACCTGTTAACCATGGTCGACTCCATCTCGGAGCACTTAGATAACGGAATACAGGTTGATGTGCTGTACCTGGACTTTAAAAAAGCGTTTGATCGCGTGGATAACGACATACTGTTGAGTAAGCTATGTAGTGTTGGCTTCTCGCCCAAGTTACTCCGGTTGTTTGCTAGTTATCTACGCGACAGACAGCAATATGTGCAGCATGGTTGCTTTGTTTCCCAGCCCTATCACACGTGTTCCGGAGTTAGTCAGGGTTCGATTTTAGGTCCTTTTCTTTTCGGAGTTATGATAAACGGTTTAGCCTCAGTCCCTAAGTTTGCTAGGTGTCTGTTGTACGCTGACGACCTTAAGCTAATCTACGGCGTACAAGAACCCTCTGACTGTGCATCTTTGCAGGAGGACATTGACCGTGTTCATCAGTGGAGCACTAATAATAAGCTCCTCTTTAATACCGACAAGTGTTCGGTAATGACTTTTAGCCGTACCCATAGTCCTTTGCACGCTACTTACCTCCTGGGGCCTGCAGCCATAACCCGTGTTCAATCTGTACGCGACTTGGGTGTCATCTTTGATATGCAACTAAACTTTCATGAGCACATGAAAGTCTTGGCTGCTGATTGCTATCGGAGATTGGGATTTGTTATCCGGAATGCGCGAGATTTTTATGACCCCAGAGCTATAAAGTTGGTGTATACTGCATTAGTCCGTAGCAAACTGGAAGCAGCGGCTATCGTGTGGAACCCGCACGAGGTCACGTATATCTTGCTTTTGGAAAAAATTCAGAAGGCCTTTCTGCGATTCTTCTATAAAAAAATATATCACTATTACCCATATCTATACCCTACAAAATTCTTGCTTGGCTCTTTGGGTTTTAACTCTTTAGAAGTTAGGCGTAACTATGGGCTGTTGATTACTGCCTGTAGCACTTGGCGTGGAAATTCGGACTGTCCTGAGTTAGTTGCACAGCTCGTACGGCTGTTCGTTCCTTCTATAGCTCGAGCCAGATTCAATTTTCGACCTAGAGATCTGAATTTAATCGCTATGCCTGACACACGCACTGTTTCCCATAGCCAATCTCCACTGGTTCGCGCTCTACAATACCTTAGCGCGCTCCTCGCATCAGCACCGGAATGTGATATTTTTGCGAGTAGTTGGATGTTTTTGCGTGAAGCGTGTATGAGGTTCTGTGAGGCGATGGATAAACGTGAATCTTCTGTATTCTAGGTTTGTTATTATTGATATTTTTTATCTTGTTATTGTTGTTGTACTAGTCAGTACACCTTTAATAGTTTACTGTTGTATAAGCATATTGTAAGGTATATAGTTATATACATTTGTCTTAAATTTCACAGTGCATTAGTACTAACTGTCATGCTGTGTAAATGATTTTTTTTACAATAAATAAATAAATAAAAAAGAAGAAATTGATTATGTGCAGAATTCTGCTGCGCACCTAAATGATTCTAAAGTGACCTTGCATGAAAATGAATTTTTGTTTGGGTATATTTTTAAAATGACCATGGTTGACGGAAAGGTCTGTAATGCTGCAACAGATACAAAATCCACGAGCAAGTGTTATATATGTGGTGCTAATCAAACGAAGGATTTTAATGATCTCAACAAGAAAAATGAGGAGAGTCCGGAAGCTTTGGATTTTGGATTATCAGTCTTACATGCTAGAATCCGTTTTATGGAAAGCATCCTGCATTTAGCGTATAGATTACCTATAAAGAAATACAGACAGAGAAAAACACAAGAAGACAAACTTATGGAAGAAGAGAGAAAAAAGGATATCCAAGAGAGATTCAAAACTGAGACAGGATTGCTGATTGATATGCCGAAGGCTAACTTTGGCAACACCAATGACGGCAACACCAGTAGGAGATTTTTTGATAATCCGGAATTGGCGGCTGATATCACAAAAGTCAGCTACGACTTGATTTTTAGGCTGAAAGTTATTTTATAGGTAAAATCTAGTGGTCATAGAATAAATATTGCTAAATTCGACGAATACGCTTATGATACAGCAACATTATATAAGAATTTGTATGGGGAATGTCATCCTATGACTCCAACCATGCATAAAATTTTGATCCATGGGGGACGCGTAATAGAAAACGATCTATTACCCATTGGCCAGTTGTCGGAAGAAGCAGCAGAAGCCCGAAATAAACATTTTAGGGCATACCGACAAAATTTTGCAAGGAAATTTTCAAGAGAACAATGTAATTTTGACGTTTTTACTAGACTTTTACTAACATCCGATCCACTCATCAGCAGTATGAGACCAAAAAAGCAATCGCCTTGCGACAAAGCCTTTCTTCCTGAGACAATCGAGCTTTTGTTGCCTGCCGAACCATATATACCAGTGTAGATTTGTGTGTATTTTAATTTTGTATTAAATAAATTTAAAATATTTTTTTTCATAATTTTTTTTTATATTTTTTTTTATATATATTTTTTTGTTTTTAATTGACAGAATACAATTGATTTTAGTATAAAACAACGTTTTTACATTTTTTATCCCATTTTGTACCGAATTATACCCTAAAATAATTTTGGCCGCCTAAATCGGTCATATCTACGTCTGTGCCTAGTGTACGTTCTAATATGCGCATACTTTATATGTTATGCTTTTAAATAGTTATACAATATAAGTTTATCCTTAATTAGTTTATTTAAAACATACTTATGAGTCGTGATGAAGAGTTGGAAATGATATTATGTTTAAAAAAATTAGGACTACATATAATTATGAACAATGTTGTTAGTAGTTAGAATAAGTATGAAAAAAAAATTATAGCTTAAAAAATTATGACAAATGATCATTCTGATAACAAAACGGTATTACTAAAAATAATATACCAAATAATTTTATGTGAGCCAATATGGACCCATATAACAAAGATAAAAACCGTACCTGAAGGAATGTTGCATTCCGTCAGAGAAGGGACTTTTAGAATAGGATTTGAGTGCGCAACCTCTTTTCCTTGTGGAATAAAATAAGCCAATTTATAATAAGAATAAAAAAACCGTTATTTATTTAAATTTAAGAAATGTGGACTTCTGTTTAAAAGGTAACGTAGAAAGATTGGTGCTTATATTTGTATAATAGTATTGCTTAGCGTCAGTCATAATATATCTTCAATAAGTCGCTTACCTGTCATACAAAATCATCACATATTTTTGGAGAATGCTATTGGCTTCTGCTATTGCTCCATCTTGAAGTAGTTTAAATTCTTGTGTGGCCGGGTTAAAGGCGTTCCGAGCTTCAAAGGCTTCTTACCTCTTCCTTCCATTCCAATAAGGATACTGTGTCGCATCCAGTGAAAGCATGGAAGACGGGCAAGACTGACGCTTTGTCAGGGCCTCATAGAAATAAAAGAGTTTAGTTTGCAGAATGTATAAACTATAAAATAATGTATGGCTATTATAACAAAATACTCTTACCTAATAGAGTGGCATGCGATAAAATTGTGTAGTTGAAGTAAGCGACCTATTGAAGAGTTCAAGTTACGACTACATGTTGAAATTTAAACGTTTTTAATTTACTCATATTATTGCAGGCAGAGTCTCTGCTCAAGACTAAATGAATGCCGGAAGTACTTCTTCTTCTTCTTCTACCTAGCGTTATCCCGGCTATTGCCAGGGTCCGCTTTCCTGCTCGCTTTCCTCCACTTTGCGCGGTCCTGGGCATCTTCTTTTAAGAGCCCGTTTTCACTCATGTCAGCCTCCACGACATTCTTTGGTCTTCCGCGACCGCGTCGAGGGCTGTCCAGGGCTAGATCAAGGCATATGATCCCTATGTAGTCTGGTGGTCTGCGAGATGTGACCGAACCAACGAAGGCGACGTTCTTGGAGCTTCTCCGCTACGTCACGAACTGCGAGGCTGCCGCGTATGTACTCATTACGAATGCGATCAGCACGTGTAACGTCGCACATCCACAGCAGCATCTTCATTTCTGTAACGCAAAGCTCCTGAATATGCCTGCCACGAACCGGCCACGTCTCGCTTCCGTATATTAAGACTGTTCGGATGATGCACTTGTACACTAGCCCCTTCAGTCTTAGCGGAATTCTGCGATCGCAGATGACTCCTGTGACCTCTCGCTATTTAAACCAAGCTGCGCTGATTCGGGCTCGGATTTCGTGATCAATGGACCCGGACTCATGCAGTACGGATCCCAGGTACTTAAACTTGTCCGTTTTCACGGCAAGTTCGTTCCCTATTTTGATAGGAACGGGATCAGTACTTCCGCAGGCCATGTATTTGGTCTTCGAGACATTTAGCTTTAGACCACCGTTCTCTAGCGATCCCTTCCATAGGTTCACCTTTCGCTCTAGCTAGTTCCTATTTGTCCTCGTCCGTCAGTGCAATGTTATCTGCATACATGAGCAGCCACGGCGGCGGGTCCTGGATTTCCGCCGTAACAGCATCAAGCACAACACTAAACAGAAAAGGACTAAGGGCCGAGCCCTGGTGCACGCCAACTGTGATCGGGAAGGGTTTAGTGTCGCCAACAGCGGTCCTCACTAGAGAAACCGAGTTACGGTACATATCCCGGATAATGTCAACATAGACTTGTGGTACGTTCTTCACCTTTAGTGCCCACCAGATCATCTGACGAGGGATGCAATCGAAAGCCTTTTGCAGGTCAAGAAATGCCATGTAAAGTGGCCTAATGCCGGAAATACTTATTTACGAAAAAAGATCGTCAGCTGGAGAATATACCACCAACAGAAACAGCCCTATATCACCATTTACTACGCGTAGTGTACATTTAAATAAATGTACCCAGCTACTCGTATGTCTTTGTGGAGGGCACTATGATGAAACACAAAATGTATAATTAAATTGTAGTTAAGTCTCTTATTATTTTTATGCTTTATTTTGCGTTTCTTGTTAAAGTGTGACTGTTCACAATCTGTGAACGACGCCTCCAAAGTTTCCTTGGCCATATAATGAGAAGCGAGGACGAAAGTTTGGAAAGATTAATCGTTGTTGGCAATACTGAAGGGAAAAGGTCACGGGGCCGTTCACCAGCACGATGGACTGACCAACTCAAAGGTGAGGAACCCTCTCAGAAGTTCTACGATGTGGTAAGGAAAGCGATGGCGAGAGTGTGTTCGTGCCAATCGTGCCCGAACAAAACCCACCAAACAGGATCATCTGTCATGATGGATACGACCAAGAAGAAGAATGCGTTTCTTGAGAATACGTGGAAAATATATAATTGCTGACACTAAGCAATACTATTATACAAATATAAGCACCAATCTTTTTACGTTACCTTTTTAACGGAAGTCCACATTTCTTAAACTTAAATAAGTAACAGTTTTTTATTCTTAATATAAATTGTCTTATTTTAGCACAAGGAAAAAAGGTTTCGCACTCAAATCCTATACTAAAAGTCCCTTTTCTGACGGAATGCCACATTCCTTCAGGTACGGTTTTTATCTTTGTTATATAAATAATCGATTTCAATAAATAAAAAGTTTACGTGGTACCTATCCACAGTGCGTTATTTGGATATTTTGACCGCGGATGCCGACGGCGGTAATAGTACATTACTGCAGAGACCAGTAAGTAAGCTTTCCTGGCTGAGTATTTAGTAGCCGTCCGAGTCGAAGACGAGGACGGCTACAATACGAACAACCATACTAGTAAGTAGTTTATTAGGTGCGTAAAGCTCAGGGGGCTTAGCCAAGATGACAATCGTTAGTAGAAAACGAAAGTAAATTATATTGGTCTCTCTATTACTCTTCCATATAAGTGCGATAGAGAGACTAATAGCGTCGAGTCGTTTTCTACAAACGATTGTCATCTTGGATAAGCCCCCAGAAGTTGATCGAAAAAGAAAAAATAACTTTAAATGGTCGAATCGAGTCTGCCTGTCCTCACCCTGACCGTCGTGATACGAAAAATTTAAATTTCGAATATCCGCTTCCATTCAATGGCAGCTATAATTTGGGCCAATCACGGCATCGCAATTTTCTATGCTGAGTGCCAAATCTGCATATGCAGTTTTCGGTGCACCAACATTCGAATTTACATGTAATAAAAAGGACGTTGTTTATAACCAAATTGTGGTATGATAAGACCTTTTGGTGTTGTGAAGAATTATGTATGTAGATTACTTGGGAATAATGACGTGGGTTCAAGTACGTGTTCGAAACAAGTGGATGTGGTAGCGTAAAAGTATGATTACATAAGAAGTACCTAAATGTAAAAAAATGCATATACCTACTTAAACAAAGAATAGTTCTTGCATGTGTTTTTGAATTGGTTAAATGTTAGCCATAGTCGTATGTATTAACATATAAAACTTCCGTGCGAATCAAACATGATTTCGGTCGAATTTGGCTAGACATGTTTTGATCTTAGATAGAAGTTCCACTTGAAACCAAAAAGTATGTTATAATATATTTTTCACACCACCTGCTCGACAATGCTAAATTATATATCACGCAAACCTGACCGAAAGCAAATCATTATAGCCCTTGGCTTTAGCCGGGTAATAATGTTGTACTAAATCTCATTATAACCCGCTGGTTAATAATGTGATTTCACTTCCCATAGTTCTTATTGTTATGTGCTTAAAGTCTAATTTCGTAAAGTCCGCACGGTGCACGGGCCCGCGCCGCCGCGTCGTCAAACTGATTTGAAACTCGCGCTGGCCACCTCAATTTTAAATACCAATAAAAACTTTTTACAAAAAAAAACTGACTTCAAAAAGGATAAAATAAATTATTATATTATTTATATGCGTTACAAACTGATATGTTTGAAGTCGGTGCCAACCCAAAAAGTTACAATACCGGTCAAATCAGCTTCAAGTCTGAAAATCACAAAACAGTTAATACGAACGAGGCGTACGTGTTCAGTGAATTGTTCTTCATACTATAAAACTATTTTAATACGGTATTGACTGCATATAGGTTTTCATTCAAGTACAGAAAGAAAGTATAATCATGCGTCTTATGATGTTTGTTAATAAACTTTTTTACTAGTTTTCGGACTAACCATATCTCGAACGGAGCCCGTGCTTCGGTTTGAATTATTTATCCTACTTCATCTAAGGTGTTATATCGAAGTGTAAAGGAATTCAATGGCTAGATTGATCTTTCTATACTCAGACACACTGGGTGTGTGGGACCCACCTTTTCAGTAGAAAAAGGCGCGATATTTAAATTTTCTATGGAAGGTCAACCATACGTGTTTATATATTTTTCTAATTTGCCACCTTTTTCTGATTATTGACAAAGTAGACGTGTATCAGAGTATATATAGATGGGTACCACATTTCATCAAAATTGGATTAGTAGTTTAGACGTGAAAATGTAACAGATAGATTCACATTCACCTTTTCAATATAAGTAGGAATCGAAATGTTACGTGATTTTCAGACATGAAGCTGATTTGACCGGTATTGTAACTTTTTGGCTTGGCACCGACTTCAAACAGATCAGTTTGTAACGCATATAAATAATATAATAATTTATTTTATCTTTTTTGAAGTCGGTTTTTTTTTTGTAAAAAGTTTTTATTTTTCCATTTTTAGTGGTTATATAATTATCATAATCGGACAACGGTTCTGGCAATAATCGGTGAGGATATAAAGGAAAAAGTTCATGATACGTACTCAATGTAAGGAAAGTTCCACATATCATATGTGCCCTTTATCATTAGGTCCACTCCATCAAATTAGTGGTTTTCGAGAGGAAATGCTTGAGTTGCTTAAAAAAAAACAACCAAATCACCATACATGTGCCATTAAAAATTGAGGAGTTCCCTCAATTCCTCATAGATCCCATCACCAGAACAGCACCAGATTAATGTGGAACCATCTCAAATGTAGTTCCTTTCAAACAAAAAAGAATTCCTGAAATCGGACCACGGGTCTCGGAGTAATCGCAGAACATCCTACATTAAAAAAAAACATCATCATTATCATCAAAACAACCATCATCATGAGGTTCACTTCATCAAATTGGTGGATTTCGAGAGAAAATCCTCGCGTTGCTTAAGAAAACACCTAAATCATCATACATGTGCCTTTAAAAATTGACGAGTTCCCTCAAATCCTCATAGATCCCATCATCAGAACAGCACCAGATTTATGGGGAACCATTTCAGAGGTAGTTCCTTTCAAGCAAAAAAATAATTCCTGAAATCGGACCACGGGTCTCGGAGTAATCGCTAAACATCCTACATTAAAAAAAAAACATCATCATTATCATCCAAACAACCATCATCATGAGGTTCACTTTATCAAATTGGTGGATTTCGAGAGTAAATCCTCGAGTTGCTTAAGAAAACACCTAAATAACCATACACGTACCTTTAAAAATTGAGGAGTTCCCTCAATTCCTCATGGATCCCATCATCAGAACAGCACCAGATTAATGTGGAACCATCTTAGAGGTAGTTACTTTCAAACAAAAAATGAATTCTTCAAATTGGACCACGGGTTTCGGATTAATCGCTGAACATCCTACATTTAAAAAAAAATCATCATCATTATGATCAAAACAACCATCATCATGGGGTCCACTTCATCAAATTGGAGGTTTTCGAGAGAAAATCCTCGAGTTGCTTAAAAAAACACCCAAATCACCATACATGTGCCATTAAAAATTGAGGAGTTCCCTCAATTCCTCATAGATACCATCATCAGAACAGCACCAGATTGATATGGGACCACCTTGGAAGTAGACCCTTTCAAACAAAAAAAGAATTATTCAAATCGGACCACGCGTCTCGGAGTAATCGGTGAACATACATAAAAAAAAAGCCCAAACCGAATACAGAACCTCCTCCTTCTATGAAATTGAAGTCGGTTAAAAACAAATGCCGCGAGTGTCATATGAGCTGCAGTATACGGAGTAAAACTGCAGGTTCTACAAAAATAGAAGATAAAATTCTAATAAAATGGACTAATGTATCAAGAATAAATTTATACTTTTGATTTACTTTGAAAAACCGGCCAAGTGCGTGTCGGACCACGCATAGGACGATTCCGTAAATTCAATGGAATAAGAATCAAACTAATACCAAAAGGTCGTATCTGATGCCTATGGAGGAAGTTTCTTGGAGATAACTCAAAAATGGCTGAACCGATAATGTTCAAAACAATTTTCGTAGAAAGTATGATAAGGCGCATCTCCTCAAATTTCTTCATATTTTTGGACTTACGGTTCAAAAGTTACAGATTATTTCAGAAAATATTCACTTAATCAAAAAATGGTCAAAGAAATCTCAATGTTATTTTTAAAGACCTATCGATTGATGTGTCACATGTTGATATTTGGTTTAATTTTTTTATTTTTTTATTTAGTTACATGTACGGAGCCCCCCCTAAAATTTTTGTTTTTTCAAATTTAACTACATAAATAAGTAGCGGCATACAAAATACACCTTATGTGTAAATTTTATTCAGATACGTCGTATAGTTTCCAAGTAAAATGGCTGTGACATACGGACGGACAGACAGACAGACACACAGACATGACAAATACATAAGGGTTCCGTTTTTTGCCATTTGACTACGGGACCCTCATAAAAATCCGTTTCTAGTAGTAGCCTTAACTATTTTATTGTCTCACAAGAGGTGAGAAAAGTAGAGTATACTCCTCGGGGATAAAGCTGTTTTTGTCACGGACGCGCTTAAACCCCTCACTGTACTCAGGACTCAGTCTTAATTCCCTCGCTACGCTCGGGAATTAACTCATAACCCCCTCGCTGCGCTCGGGAGTAAAGTCTGGAGTCCTTCGTTCCGTTCGGGATTCAATATCGCGCCCGTGACATAAAACAGTGCTTTATCCCCTTGGTGTAAAATCTACTATTATAGTTAATATATTTTGGGTATTGTGTGTTGCTGTCAAAGTTTGATACTGTGTTTAAGACTCCAGAGTCCGTCTAGTTTTAAATACAGCCTAAACGGTTGGAACGAGCCCTCGTCTTCTTCTCATAATAGATTAAAAGCAGGTGGTTCTGGGTTTCAGCCTCGTTAATGGTATTTTTGTGAAGGTTTACGGATTACATGACATTTTAATATGCATACCCACAAAACACAACTTACAGAACTGCTGTAAGACTACCTATGTTTATTTGTGTAAGTTTTTCTCTTTATTGACTGAACGATAGCAAAAGCTGAAGCTTAGGCAAAAATGCCTTCGTATGTCCGAGCGGCGCGGCGTCTGTCCAGTTGTTATTATCTACAAAGTCGCAATTCTCAACCGATTCCCGTAAAATATTGTGAGTTAATTTTTTGGAAAATGTTTATAATAGTGGAAATTGACATAATGGTCTATAAATATTGTACCTTACTTACTTACTTCCGTTGGAGCTACAACTCTTTGGGGGTCTTGGCCTCCTCCACAATCTTTCTACAAAAGTCTCGTTGCCTGGCGACTTACTTCCAGTTGGTAAAATTCCCCATCTTCCTGAGATATCCTTCCGCACAATCCAGCTAACGTTTTCTAGGCCTGCCGTTTTGTTGCGGCGTCCACCTTGTCATTACTTTTGCTGCCCTGTCGTGTGCATCCTTTCAAGGTAACCCACCCATCTCAGCCCCTGCGACTTACAGAACCTGACGTGTTCTCATGTCCGATGAGTGCATCCAATTCGTGATTCATGCGTTGACGATAGATACCGTCACTTGCTTTTAAAGGGCCATAAATCTTCCTGAACACTTTCTTTTCGAGTACTGCAAGTTTTATCTCGTCTCCTGGGTTAACGACAGGCCTAATGATAGCAGCATCTGTCTGCGATAGATTATTAATTTAGAACGTGAGCTAAGTACGTAGAGCTCAAAAGTTTGCCACACGCGTAGAAACATTTGTGCCCAGCGGCTATCCGCGCCCTTATCTCTTCGTCGGTTCTGTTCTGAGACGCAATCGTCGATTCTATACTTGAAGCTGCACACACCGTTGATGTTCTGACTCTCGACAGAGATTTTTTGTGGGGTCAAGGCCATATTTTACCTATAATTATCAAAATGGCGAAGCCATACATCTGCTCAGTTTTAGCTATGCTCGCTAGACAGCTCGAAGAGCCACTATTATTTATTTATTTACATCACAGTGTTAACGGCATTATATTATTGGCGGTCAAACAATAACGAACATTGAGTCATTGATGTCATTATCATAATCTACGGAACGATAGTGATTTGTTTACAAATATAGGCCATACGTTATACATAACCTTATCCGTATCTATTTATACTCCAAGAGCGGTCAACGAAGACGCTCATCACAAAACACATTCGTCATAATCATATGGCTATGCTGCTATTTGATTAAACACATTAATATTACTGGTGAGAAGAGACCATTTCGTGACACTTATGCTGTGTTTTGTATAAATATGTGTATACCAATCTTAGTTATACTCGTAGTTCGTTATATGAACCCAAATATAATTTTAGTTTTAGTTAAAAATCTAGTACAGTCACCGGCAATAGTACCTTCTAAACACGACGACCGAAAACTGTTTTATTGTAAGTAAGTAAATATTCCTTATTGTACCAAAATACAAGACTAATAAAATGGTTTTATTACAATAAACTTAAAATAAGGTAACAACAGGAGGTCTTATCGCTAAAAAGCGATCTCTCCCAGACAACCTCTGGTAGTGCAAATAATTTCAAAGAGAGCAAATTACACACCAACACACAAACTCCAATACTAACCTAGCTGCAATACCTGCCTTGCCTGTACTAGGCCAAGACGTGTCAACATATGTATATAATAGGTTTTAGGTCGATCTATGTTTAGTTAATATCATCGTTTCTGCCTCGAAAAGCCGCTACGAGTTGGAGCCGCGAGCCGCGGTTTGCCGATCACTGGTAGACTAATGATATATATATGGCTATGTCATATCTTCGACAAAGTCGTAATGTTTCATGTGTACAGTCACCGGCAATAGTATCTTCCTACACGAAGGCCGCAAAAATATATGACACGCTCTTATGGCCTTACATATAAGAGCGTATCACATATTTTTGCGGCCTTCATGTAGGAAGATACTATTGCCGGTGACTGTACATGAAATATAATTAAATAATAAAAATAACTTTATTAAACCAACAACAAATGGTACATAATTAATAGGTACAGTAATTTAATAATTATTCATATAAGTTGAAAGTTACTATATTTGAATGTGGCAATTCCCATCACTCCCCGTACTAGTTATATTTATATGTTGTTTTAAAATACATTTTTCAATAAACGGCCTTTGAAAATATCGCAAGAGTAATGTTTGTCTCCGTCGTGAATTTTTAAGCTCTTTTAATACTCGAAAAGTCTTTCGCAAACACGACTGAAGAAAGTTTTATTTTTCATATCATTATGTATAAAAAGACTCCTGTGTTCCCCATCGAAGTCGCTATATTTAATCATTTTCACGGTCAGTTTGATTGTTTAACTGTAAGCTATGTACGTTCGCAATTATCCGGATAAATAAGACGGCTATACTATAAATAAATTACAATTTCACAAAGCTTTTAATTTATCTGACGTTCGTTTCAAGTAACACGAAGTAAATTTGAATATGTCTGTGTAGAATACGAACTCACTTTGACACTTCTCAGTCCAACTTCCCGTTAGGCTTTTTATAAATGTAAATTCCGGCATTCTCTCAGTTCAAGATTTTTCGGGATAATATTTGCGTAAAACGTCGGAAGCTCCTTTATTATCATCGCTTCCGAGAAATTCCTCACAATAAGGCGCTAAAGTTATTTCAGTATTATTCCGTCATGCATAATAAAAAAGAGAGCAGAATTTTACCTTATTTTAGATCCCAGCGGTAAAATCCATGGTACAACACTAATCACTGTGCACACTCACTTTTGAAAGCATTCCAACGGTTTTAAATTTCGATTACAGCTCGAATAATTTTAAACTTCGAATAGAACGTTAGCACTGGCCGGTTTGCGTGTAGTTTGCGCGCGGCCGACGACGACGATTTGAATGAACGATAAACGAGCGATTACTCGGTTAGTGGTGGGATCGATCGGTTATCGATGGCGGTCACTGCATTGCCGAGTGATTTATAAAGCGTTGTGCAATCGGTATGATGTGGCTAAAATTGTTAACGATATAAGTAGTAGCTAAACTTTAGAGAGTATACAGTGATTACCTATCCCTAAATTCATGCGTAATATAACAACCTAATATGAGCAAATGTAAAAAAATCTAAGTTATACATACTAACACTATATTTTTTATTTTGTTAAGGTTCATTAGCATCATCACTAAGCCATTTGATGACCACTGCTGATCATACATTGAGAGAATACGTTGAGTACGTCATTTGTCCCAGTCCTGAGCTAATCTAATCTAGATTCCAGAAGTGTCCTCCAGCTAGCTAACGGACGTCATGGACCTTTACGTGGGGGATTATTGCTGCTGCGTCCGTAGAAACACCTTAGACAACCCTACACGTGATCCCTGGGTGGTGCTAAAATCTGGACCTCGCAGCACTCAATGGATTTTCTTCATCATCTGCTTTCCACTACTACTACCCCTAAGAAATGCCTATCTATATCCTGTGACAAGTAACCATACGATAACTAATAAATAAATAACGTAATATTAATTATATATAGTAATTTTTGTCTCTGTCTAACCCCCCACTTCCCTAAAATGGGGGTGGGAAGTTTGTATGGAGCATTCCGGGGGGCAATCAGGAAAGGGGAACCGTGTTACCCCGAACTTAACGCGAGCGAAGCTGCGGGCAAAAGCTAGTAGTTCATAACTTCAACGCTGTGCCACAAACATAAATGTAAAATATACACAGTAAAATTACAATTACAATGTCAAAGTTCGAATAAATAATGTACTACACATAATCTTATCGGCCTCCTAGCCTAGTCGGTAGTAACACTGCCTACGAAGCAGGAGGTCCCGGGTTCGAATCCTGGTCAGGGCATTTATTTGTGTGTTTATCACAGATATTTGTTCCTGAGTTATGGATGTTTTCTATGTATTCAAGTATTTTATCCATATTTATCTATTATATATATCGTCGTCTAGTACCCATAACACAAGCCTTATTGAGCTTACCGTGGGCCTAGGTCGATTTGTGTAAGATTGTCCTATAATATTTATTTATTTATTTATTTATTTATTTATTTATTTATCACAAACATTGATAACGTGCAAATAGTAATCGATTTAATCCAAAAGGTAAATGACCGCAAGCTTGCCAACTTTAAATAAAACTCTCAAGTTACGTACTAGAAAACTATTAATGATCAGAGCTCTAAATAAATTGGTTAATATTTATCGCTACAAGGGTTAAAGACCAGGTAATGATAGTTTCGCTTACAATATGACGTATTTTATCTTAAACGCAATGTATTTTATCTGGTCTTGACTTGACCTTTCAAGTATCCCGTAAAGTTTGGATAGCCGTTATCTTTATAAACAAATACATTATTTAAATAAACATTGTTATCTCGTTTGTTCAACTTGTCAAGCGCAAACATAATTGTTTTCTTACAAGCAATACTTGTCATTTAAAATTAATTGATATAGTTTATAATTTATTGGGTAGCTAAGATTAAGTTTTTAACATTAAGAACAAGAAATTAATTAACTCTAGCATTAAATGATTAGTCACCGGGGTTAGAATTGTAATTCAAATTATTTTTATCTACATATACCTACCTAGTTACATACACTAAAACAAACATTTAAAATATTCATTATAAATAATTGTACATACCTTCATAAGATAACGAATCATTTAAAAAGGTAACTTTTTAAATGATTCGTTATCTTATGAATTTGAACTGGCACATTTTGAACTGGCACACGAACATTTTAAACTGGCATACACTAACGTGTATGCCAGTTTAAAATGTAAGTAAAATAAAAATAAAACCAATTTTTTTAAGAACACTAAACTTGCTATCCTATGGCTATAAGATTATTTAATGCTCAAGACCAAATGATCTCAAGAACCTGTCACTAAAGGAGTTTAAAAGTAAACTTTTGGAATTCTGTTGACGAATTTCTGAAGAGAAACCAAATTCGCCGTAGTTATTAAGTATCTAATGTATCCATGTAAATATTGTTAATAAAAAAAGACTTATTAATGTAAGGTTTACTAGAATAGTATCTAGATTTGCATGTCTTCATTGGACAAACCATGACATACCACCTATGTATTTACCATGTTTTTATCAAATAAATTTCTGAATTTCTGCTTAACAGTTCACGCACGCACCTTGCGCGTCGTAGATCTGCCATCTAGTGGACTGATTCGGCAACATAAACGTGACGTTATGAGTTCGCGCCAATAAACAGTGAGGTTATGTGCTTCCCCATAAAATTCACGCACGCTGCCTCTTACCGCTTCATGTGTTATCCGCTATGTGCGAAGTGCATGGTGGAGGTAACGTGAACGATCCGTGCACAATGTGACAAGAAATGAAACTGTAAAGGGACATCACCTATGTCACCCCAACACGGTCAACTGTCAAAAAAGTAAATCAGCCAGAGACATTTCATATAAGCAAGGAGTACAAGCCATTCATAAAAAGAGAAAAAAAAGATTGAGCCCAGGCCCAAAAGATGGCGCCACAATCATGCACACAGCGAATAGCGTCTTTTATTTCTACGACCATTTAAATACACCATCAATAATCTATCGATATTGATAATCCGTCACTACGGTGCTATCGACTTTACGCTATGTCGTTTAACGAATGCATTGTACTTTTTTAATTTCAAAATCGATTGCACACCGTTTCCACGATGATATAATGCACCGATTACACATGATTCCACTATTATCCACGTGCAATGCAACGTAAGAACTAATACAGCTTGAGCTCCAAGTAACCATAGTTGTTATAAACTTAGTGGTCAATTTATACTGGCTACTATAATGAAAGAGAGTTGAGATTACGAATTCATAACAAACTGCAAGCCGCTTGCATTCTTGTATTGAGACTGAGACACTGCGAGATTTCGTCGCGCAACACTCCGTACATATCGCCGGCAGCCCGTATTTACGGGCTCGTTAGATCCAGGCTTAAAAATGTAAATATGAGGCAATAGAAGACGGCCACGTTTAGACACGTTTGACATATCTAAACAGTTTTATTACAGAGTGAACTTTTTGTTCGCTGTAGCTGGTATATGCTGAGCGGCATCCTTTTGGTGCTGTGCACTTTAGGATTAAGATGTAAATAGATTAAGTTGATATGTTATTACTATTTTCTGTACCATCAAATAAACAATTTCTATTTCTATTTTATAACTGAAAGAATAATGGAAAAATTCACTGCGTCGAGTTTGAGTAAGCGTCGATGGCTCAGTTGGTCAGAGCGGTCGGACCGGTGTTCCGAAAGGTCGCAAGTTCGAATCTTGCTCAACGCAGTGAATTTTTCAATTTTTTATTCAATTAACGGCCTCCTAGCCTAGTCGGTAGTGACCCTGCCAACAAAGCAGGAGGTCCCGGATTCGAATCCTGGTCCGGGCATTTATTTGTGTGTTTAACACAGATATTTGTTCCTGAGTTATGGATATTTTCTATGTATTTAAGTATGTATCTATTATATATATCGTCGTCTATTACCCATAACACAAGCCTTATTGAGCTTAGTGTGGGCCTAGGTCGATTTGTGTAAGATTGTCCTATAATATATATTTAATTATAAAATTGAAATTTCGTTTGCAGACGTTTCTGCTTAGTACAATAGTACATTACTACAGAGGCCGGGAAGGGGGTTGTCGGCCGAGTAGGTACATATAGACCGGATAGTCACGAGGCTGGCAACCCCTTTTCACGCCGAGGTATGTATAGTGCTTTTCTCAAACATGCAATGAAATAAATAAGAAACTTATCAATTTTTTTTCGGATACAGGTGGGGCAATACTGTACTCGTAAACTTGTATTAATAATATAATGTATGTTTTATGTACTTCAAACACCTTCGTACTTAGGTTTTTATCTAAAATGAGACAATAAGTTCAATAAGCCACAAACGTACAACCAAAATTTGCATTAATTTCTAGAAAACAACCAACGTTCCCACTATTACGACTAAGTTTATATTCATCTTGTTATTAATGAATTTTTCTCAAACATGCTCGGAAATGTTCCTGTTACGTTAGTAATTAGAGACCAGTAGGGACTCTATTCCAAGGCAGGTTCAGCGCGACGTACGTAAAGGATTTTCATACAACATTAAATCACTCAGCCAGTAACTGAAGCACTAAACAAGTAATTTTATTTCCTTACATGTTTGAGAAAAGCACTATACATGCTTCGACCGTAATCAGCTTACCTGGCTTCGTATTGTAGCCGTCCTCGTCTTCGACTCGGACGGCTACTAAATACTCAGCCAGGAAAGCTTACTTACTGGTCTCTGCAGTAATGTACTAATCCTATCAACAAACTACAACAAAAACATTAATTAGACTTACCACGTACTCAAAAATATGCATAAAAACATTACGTTATGAAGTCTGGATTGCTAAATTCTGACTGCATTTCATTGTTACTGAACGGCTTTTAAAAATGTATAACTATTACGTACGTCGGCCATTTAAGTATAATTTTCACAACATCTAGACCTAATTCACTTTTATTGTACCTAAAAATTTAAATTGTTATAGAATAAAACAAATAGACATTATAATTCACAATAATATACGCAACCTAATAAAATATTGAGAATGTTTTTAAAAATTTCCCACTAAAATACTTCTATTTTCACAGTATCTGTGCTGTTAGAGACGTTGCACTGAAGGCCATTCTACACGAGTTAAAATTAAGAAGAAAAATGTACATGGTGACTGCATAAATTCAGAACGTTACAAATATTATCTATGGTCTCTGTTTATGCATCATTATAGAAAATATTGATAAGAATCAGAACCCTCCGAATTTATTTCGTAACTATAGATTCCAATTCTTAATTTCAGCTCTTGTGTAATAGCCCTTGCTGCTAATATTTTAGCTTGATAACCAACCTTTCACGAAAAAAAAAACAAAATCAGCTGTTCCTATAACCGGTATTAGACATAACAATTTGTAGGGTTAGGGAGAGGCAGGGTACACAACAGATTGGGCCCTACAAATTGCAACGTCTAATACCCGTTTTTATCTGCCTCCATCTTTACAATTTAAAATTATAGGAATTTGTTAATAATGTGTTATTTGTTATTTTCGTGTCGATTTTATATATAATGCCATGATCCTGTGCTGCAAATAAATGTGCAATGGAAATTAAAAAAGAGGCACTTGCCGGCCTAGGCCTCCAAATTTGTATGAAATTCCATTATCGACCTCTCGTGTAGGAACTAATAAGGAACATAACATCAATATTTCATTGCATGTTTGAGAAAAAATAATTTCTATTTCTATTTCTACTAGCTACTGTTATTTGTGATTGACTGATGTGATCAGAGTATTTTAAGCCCGTTTTTTGATTTGAAAATATATTTATAGTTGTATTAGTATTGCTTTATATACGATATATATTTATACTTAGATGAAACACGTATTAAAAAAAGAAAAGAACTAATGATAAAGGTACATATTTGGGACCGATTAAACTGTGACATGGGTATGTAGTACTTTTTTAGTTTATTGTTAATAATATAAATGTTTCCCTGTACATTCTTCGAATCATTTTTTGTCGCTATAAAATGCTGCTAATAAGAAGAAATATTGAATACGAGTATATTAGAAATATACAAAATATAGGAAAAAACCTTACTTTGAGCTCCCTCTATTTTTTGTTGTATCCAAATCGATAATAGCTTTCTATTATATTTACGACTCCAAAAATAAACCAAGAAACCTGTAAGAAACAGAAGCCGAACTCCATGAAAAGCGTGGACACGCGGAGTTGGAGTTAATCCAATATTCCGACAATACCGTGGACGGTGGCTGCATTATTTATCACACCAAAACTTTATTGGTATCTAACACCGGGGAATAGGAGGAGGAGAAGGTCTTCACCGGGGAGGTATTTAATTTTCCTAAGGAGGTTTTTTTTACGTGATTGCGAAGATGTTATAATTTTTTTAATAAATACTTATTCAAAGTGATTAATAATAATTAATAAATAATAAATATTATAGCAACAGAACCAAAAGGCTTTCTGACTCCACGCAGAGACTCATCAAGGAAAGGAGAGAAATGGTTCTACAATCTTCAGCCGATGCGTCACTGTACCGGCAGCTCAATAAACGGATCTCTAAGTCCCTTACCCGTGCTTTGCGCCAATTCAATACACATCGTATTGAAGAGGCCATCAAGCAGAATAAGGGTTCTAAAGTTTTCGCAAGAGATCTGCCTATTGGGCAGAGCCAGCTCGCCAAATTAAAAACTGAGGATGGTAGAATCGTTTTCTCTAGACCCGAGCTTCTGGGTGAGATAGAGGGCTTCTAGCTATACACATCAACTAGGAGACCTGAAGTTAGTCTGGCGGAAGACCCTAGAGCTAGACTGACCCGACACTATACCGAAGATATCCCGGACATCAGCCTGTACGAGATTAGAATGGCTCTTAAACAGCTCAAAAACCATAAGGCACCTTGTGAAGACGGAATTACAGCCGAACTTCTGAAGGCGGGTGGTAAACCGGTCCTTATGGCCCTTCAGAAGTTGTTCGACTCCGTTTTACTGGAAGGGAGAACGCCTAAGGCATGGAACAGAGGTGTGGTGGTACTGTTATTCAAAAAGGGTGATAACGCGTTACTGAAGAACTACCGACCCCTTTCACTTCTGAGCCATGTCTATAAGCTATTTTCAAGAGTCATTACGAACCGTCTCGCACGCAGGCTAGATGACTTCCAGCCTCCTGAACAAGCCGATTTCCGAAGAGGCTTTAGTACCGCAGACCACATCCATACGCTCCGTCAGGTTATTATACGAGAACGCCACTATGTCAGTCCGACTCCAGGACCAGAACTCGAAGCCTATTCCGTTGCAGCGGGGAGTCAGGCAAGGAGTTGTTATTTCTCCTAAACTGTTTACCGCTGCACTGGAGGATGTTTTCAAGACTCTGGACTGGAGAAGGCTAGGCCTCAACATAAACGGCGAGTACATCACTCACCTTTGGTTTGCTGACGATATAGTAGTATTGGCTGAGACCATGGAGGATTTGAGTACAATGCTCGATGACCTCAGTAAAGCCTCCGAGCTAGTTGGTCTAAAGATGAACATGGAAAAGACGAAGATCATGTCAAATGCCCATGTAGCACCAACTCCCGTTACAATTGGAGACTTTACACTCGAAGTTGTGGACGATTATTTATACCTAGGACAGACTGTCCAGTTAGGTAGATCCAACTTCGAGAAAGAGGTTAATCGACGAATCCGACTCGGTTGGGCAGCGTTCGGGAAGCTACGGCACATCTTTTTGTCCAATATTCCGCAGTGTCTCAAGACGAAAGGCTTTGACCAGTGTGTGTTGCCAGTGATGACGCATGGCACTGAAACGTGGTCGCTTACTATGGGCCTCATAAGAAGGCTCAAAGTCACTGAAAGGGCAATGGAGAGGGCTATGCTTGGAGTCTCTCTGCGTGATCGCATCAGAAATGAGGTCATCTGCAGCAGAACCAAAGTAACCGATGTAGCCCTCCGAATTGCTAAACTGAGGCGGCAATGGGCGGGGCACATTGCACGTAGAACCGATGGCCGTTGGGGCGGAAAGGTTCTTGAGTGGCGACCACGAACCTGAAGGCGCAGCGTCGGTAGACCCCCCACAAGGTGGACTGAGGACCTGGTAAAGGTCGCGGGAGTCCGCTGGATGCGGGTGGCGCAGGACCAGTCATTGTGGCACTCTTTGGGGGAGGCCTATGTTCAGCAGTGGACGTCTTTCGGCTGATATGATGATGATGATGATGATGAAATATTATATGACAATCTTACACAAGTCTACCTAGGCCCACAGTAAGCTCAATAAGGCTTGTGTTATGGGTAGTAGACGACGATATATATAAGAGATAAATATGGATAAATACTTAAATACATAGAAAACATTCATAACTCAGGAAGAAAGATCTGTGATCAACACACAAATAAATGCCCAGACCAGGATTCGAACCCGGGACCTGCCTCGTAGGCAGGGTCACTACCTACTGGGCTAGGAGGCCGTTAAAATTAAGAATGGTATGATATGTTATGTTTTATTTTCTTATAAAGTTCTTCAAGGATGGTCATGAGTGTATATTTGCTAGAACCCGGGAGTTTGGCCTAATGCGTAACAAAATGCGTCTGTAACAATCACAAATCACCTCATGTATTTATTCAGTTTATTCACCGCGAACGTCTCAGCACATTACGTAACAATGCGTGTGAGCACGTCACGTCTATGCACGTGAATTGATTATCGGCTACGTTTTCAATTTTCATATTAATATTTTCGCATGTTTGTAATGCAATTATAATAAGAGATAAGGGCCTGTTTTGTAGGAGCATTTGTGGGGCTCACTTTTTTAAAATATGTTGTTCTCGAAATTCTCAATAAGTATTTGTAAATAGGTTTTTTTTAATAACCGTTATTAGCCGCGCGCCTTGATGGCAACGGCACGTGTCGCAGGTTTTCAATAGACGCCGACGCATTGTGCTTCTTGTTTTTTCTCTTTTCCGCATGGGTTTTTTTTGTATTTTGGTTGCGTTTTTTATAATTTTCTGTCGAATTTAAACCAGATCCGAGCGATAGGAGCTCAATACGTTTTAATACCTTGGCCTACCTCTTAATTGGGCAGTATTTCCCTTCTTTAAAATGTATCAGAAAAAAACATAAATTGTGTTTTATCTTATTAAGTTACAGTCAAAATACCTTCCGTAAAAGCTAGTTTCGTAAATGACCAATAGTGGTGTCTAGGTAAAACAAACTGGTTACATTTAATATGAAACTAACCTTTTTCGGTTAAAAACCGTTTTTTTATAATAAAGATACCTACCTGTTTGCATTTCGTAGTTTTGTCACAGGGTCATCATACCAGCATTTTATGGCCACAAATATGAAATATAATATAAAGCCCGCATAATATAAAGTCCTAGTACTTAAAAGAAAACGAGCACTTTATCTTTCCTAATTCGCTCAAGAACCTGTTTCTGATTCTCGTCAGTTTGATAAATAAATATTTTCATCATTTTATATCGTCCTTTCCTATAGGTATAGGTGACCTTGATGTCCGGATCACCTCCGTAACCTACCCGTTCACTGCCACTAAATTCGGCAGTATCCCCCATCCGATAGAATTTGTCACAGACGTGACAAGAAATGGAATCAGACAGAAACAATTGCGCAAATTATGCTATATTCAAGACGCGAAGCGGAATTGAATTATACGAGAAAAACGAAACGCCGTGACGATTCTGAATAGTCTATGAGGTATTGAGAGAAATAGTAAACAGGCTATTTTTGAAATAAGGTCAGTCAGAGCTAGTTTCATAGTAGGTAAAATTATACAGTGTGTAAATCCAATACGGGCGAACCTTTAAATTAAACTATTATAAAATATAACTGTTACACTCACGTCACTTTAGTCACTTCGCGCGAAATGTTTCGGAGAGCTTAGGTCTCCATCTTCAAGCACTATGAGTGCTATTTTTTTCTTTATTTTACAAAAAAGAGTTACATTAAATCAATTTCACCTATCTGACAAACTGCACAGCAGTTTGTTGGCAGAAAACTTATTTTACCCTCCACCATTGTACTATTAATTTACATTGTACCTACTTATGTGGCTGTGCTGTGGGAGTGCCTGCTTACTCCATTTGCAATAACAGGTAGGTATTTGCAAACAGAACAAGCAGGCACTCGCCGTGCGGCCGCTATGTTTTTCTTGTGTAAGGTATTGGCAATAATATTTTACATTTACACACATTAAGTACTTTCTAGAGGTAATATACCGGCCGGATTTGAACCGGCCCGTAGCGCACTGTTGCACGTCGCGTTGCCGACTGCCAGCCTGTGTCCCGCTCGGCGTGCAGCGCGAGTCGCGCGCTCTGACCGAGCTTGTTGAGGGTGATCTGAACATGTCGCGCGAGGTGACTAAAGTGACGTGAGTGTAACCGTTACATTTTATAGTGTTAGTATGTCTCACGAAAATTACCTTTAAACTGTGGTTCGTATAGGACATAATAAGTATATTATCCACATAAAGTCCAAAGCATGGATTTTTGTAATTTCCCAGAAGGAATTTAACATTTTTAAATACAGTAAATACAAAACAGTACATACAGAAAGCTACAAACACAATAAAGCTGTGAACTAAGGTCCTTTAAAACTTAATAAAAGCGGAAGCTTAACGCGGCTATTAGCTTTAAGTGTGGGGTGCGGACATGGAACGTAGCAACAGCGATTTTAAGGGCAGTCAAAGGAGACCGTCACTTCTGGGCCACCTTCTGACATACACCGTATATGGTTTGTTTGTACTTTTATTTTAAATAAAGATCCATTTTATTACCATAGTAGACAAAATAAAATTTAAACGGGAAGTAGAAATACAAAATCACGTCATAGCAATAAATTATATCTGGGCCACGGAAGTGACCCCGCCAAGTCAAGTAAACCAAAGGCACGGCCGTACCATCCTTTTCCCGAAGCCATTCAGGCTGTTTTCTACCCCCCTCTAATTCGGTTGTCGATAATGCTAGAAGGCTGAAATATCTGTAAACAAGAGGCCATAACACAAGGAAGATACATATATTCCTTATATCATTGAATTTCAACATAAAATTAAGGAATTATTGCAAGTCACAGTTATTACCTTAGTTTTGCCACTAACACATTGACTCACTGACTCATAATAATAGAATGACTTGGCTATCGCACAGGACAAATAAATCATCATCTAATAATATTACATTATAGGTACCTATATTATAATATGTACACATTGATAAGCCGGCTTATGTTCTACGTATGTTTAGCCGTGCGATGGCCAGGTCATTATATTTATTATAAAAGTATAGACATCTAATATTCAAAAAATCACAATGACATGTTGTTAGTAAACTCCGGCACACCGACTTGGTTTAACATTAGATCTCAATACTTTTTGCAGTAGGAGAACTGCGTTGCGAGACTGGAATGTTTGTACATGTAATGTTTTTAATGGGATTTATTTGATTTGGTAGCATACTACTTCATAAACCTTGTTGCGCCGTTAATCTTACTCGCACCGTCACGGTATGTCCTAGAGCTAGTCTCGATTTACACAACAAGCTAAAAAGGTGGGCCCATTGATATTAATTTCACATAATATCTAATGTTTGAGAGACGTGTTTGGAGAACCTTCCTATCGCTTAGAGAGCGGCACTTCTCTGTCACCCCGTTTCCGCTTCCGCTTACTCCCACCACCATATCCCAACCTCACTCGACACAATTGCATTTAGAAACCCATTCCCTGTATTATACTATTACAGTCTTTGTTGTCATTTGCATGGACATTATCACACTAGAGTCGTATTACGTGGACGCTACTGGATAATGCGTTTGCGGACTGCATTTTGATTCTTCACATGTGTAGGAGAGTAGCAGAAGTGACTCAACGGACAATGTGTTCAAAATAATCTGAACACGCTCCTGTTTTTTTACTGTAAAATACAGGTTGATTTCGTGATCGCCGATCAAGAGAACAAAGAATGATAAACAATTTAAAGATGAACCTAATGATGTTGGTCATACATTGCGGTATGAGTTTCTTCAAAAAAGAAGTGTATAGGTTCTTAAAGGGTAGGCAACGCGCACTTGGATCCTCTGGAATTACAGGCGTCCATAGGCCACGGTAACGGCTTACCATCAGGCGGGCCGTATGCTTGTTTGCCACCGTCGTGGTATAAAGAAGGCGTAGTTGGATTTTACATTAATTACAATTGTTCTGATATAGATATGAGAGCAATTATCTAAGGAAGGTAGTAATGTCTTATTGTCCAAGGTTGTCTGGATCGCTCTCTTGCGATAAGACCGCCTGTTGACTGCCTGTACATTTAATTTGTGTACCTAAAAAAAAATTTATCACCAATATTGATCATTATTTTTCAGATGATACGTAGAAAAATAAACTTTTGCATGCATACAACTTGGCCACCCTACTCAATGTAACGTCTTGTCACCAGGGCTTGTAACCGGTATTTTGCTCCATACTAAAATACCGGTTTTTTTTTTCGTTCTTTCGTTTACTATTTCATATTTAATCGAAAAATCTTACAATATAAAGTCACAACCTAAAAACAATACGAGTTCTACGTAAAAACCATAAAATATGTAAACATATGTGGCATTATCAGCGTGAAGGGACCTTACTGTCGGTATTGAGTTATTAGTATCCCCATAATCTACATTTAATAAGCTATCGAACCATGTATAAAACATGCCTGTAGGTCTTGAAAATATTTTTAAAAAATATTTTGAAACGCAAAAGTCGTAAAAGGCGATATTGATAAAATTGCATTCAAACTTCGACACCAAAAAAAGTATGTTATTGTGGGAAGTTACATAGATATCATGTTATTTGAGGAGTTATCCTGTTGTTTGCCAAGCCAAAGTGAATGAAGTAATGAAAATGCGATCGATGGTTTTTACTAAATATTTCATTTATATAATGTTTTCTATTGTATTTTTTAAAAGAAGAATACAAGTCGAGTAATATTTTACTAAATAAAAACAACTCCGATATAAACCAACATTGTTTATATATTAAAAAAATATTTTAACAAAATTAACTTTGTAGTTCACTAGCCTAATTTATCAGTCAAAAAAAAAATTACTACGCTTAAACATAGTCAAATGAGATCAAATATATAAACTTCTATTTAAAAAGTACTTTTTTCAGTCTCAAAATTAAAGTTAAAGTTTAGTAAAAAGCTGGTACAAACACTAAACATTTTTCAAAAGGGACCTTATCGTCGGTGATAAAATATTTAGTGATATCATATGAAAACAACTATAAATTTTCATTAACATTGATTTTATTAATATTAAATCACTTTAGTAACCCTTTAGTAACTAGACGTATACCAAAAACATGTAATTTCTCTCAGTTTTCATTAAAGTATTCATGTATATAAAAAGGGATTTTAATGTCGGTCGTTACATTTTTAGTAATACGGTTAAAAGAAAGATTAAAAAAAAAACCGGCCAAGTGCGAGTCGGACTCGCGCACCGAGGGTTCCGTACAAACCTGTAGGTATATAGGGGTAGTAACTTTAAAATATTTTTATTATATAATGTAACTAAAAATTTACGGTTTTCACAATTTTTCCTTTATCTGTGCTATAAGACGTTGCTTCGTACCAAATTTCAAGATTCTGAGTTCACGGGAAGTACCCTGTAGGTTTTGATTCCCTTGCGAGCGAAAATTTGCGGCATAAACGGTTGTATCTTTTGATTGCGTTGGCTTAGAAGTCTGATTTTTTCACAGCTCCAAAAGACAGCAGACCTGAGTATTTGATATAAATTTCAGCTTGATACCTCCACGCGTTCCTGAGAAAAATGGTCTTGACAGACAGACAGACAGACAGACAGACAGACGGACAACAAAGTGATCCTATAAGGGTTTCGTTTTTTCCTTTCGAGGTAATTGTAACTTTTAATTATAATTTGTTCTCTCTGTATAAATAATCTTTAATGATAAATCAACGGGCTGTCTAAAGAAACCAATTGGGGTAAATCGTCATAACTGGACACATAATACAATGCGTCAATTTACGGGTGGCCAGTTATTGATGAATTATCTCACTCCAGCGAAAGTAGGCGTATTAGTATAGGTTACGCAGAGGATTCATTAAAAGTACAATTAATTTACCTGATTTGTCAGTGCGTAACATATCACTCGGCTGTTCTGTGTCGCATTGTGTAATTTCGTCCAACTCCGAATCAGGTACGAATACATGTGTATGCGAACTCGGGTCTAGGTACAAATAAACAACATTTTAAATTTTAAATTATTTGGTATGGGACAAACACGTTTCGGTAGTCGCTAGGAACCTCATCAGAAGATGTACGTAGTTAACATTATAAACACTATTGTAAAGGGTTTACTAAGAGATATTGAAAATAAATTCAAGTATACAATTCGATTATCGTAAATAAGTACATATAAACACAAGAAATTCAAATTGTATACAAATCAAACCGAATGATATTATAATAGCAACTTAAGTAACCTCATAGCAGTATTCTACATACTCAACTTACCCCTTTCATCGGGGAAATCCAGGTCTTAAATGCTTTTCGATCCGAAATAAGCAGTACCAACACTTTCCGCACGTACAAACAAACAGAAGTTCGAGCACCAACTGACGAACGAAACGAATGAACATGCGGGTGCGTAGCTAGTGAGCGAGTGGGCAGAGCCGACGCCACGAGTCAGAAAGAGACGACAAATCCTTTGATACGCGCCGCGCGCCTCGCCGACAAGTACCGTCAAGGTCTTTTAAACCGATACCGTGCCGACAGAAAGCAGTCGACTGCGGGACCGACAGTAAGGTCCCTTTCTTACTAAACTTTAAGAGATATTTTTAATCATAAAAAATCGTTTTTAAAACCTGTGTTTTGTCATATTACAATTTAGAGTCTGCTTAACAATATGGAGTAAAAAAAGAAAAAATGAATTTTTTCGACGTTTTACTTTAAAGGCGATTATCTCGGAAACTAGAACCGACAATAAGGTCCCTTTTCTCAGATAACGTCACATATTGGGTTATTTCGGGGCTTTTTGCGAAAACCGGTTACAAGCCCTGCTTGTCACTCAGCGGATTTAAGATTATTTTTACTTCGAATATATGGAAGTTTGATTTAATTTTGTTTTGATTAAACACGACCATATGATAATGTCAATCAGTTACAGAGTCAGTGAAAGTGGTTCTGGATCGAGGCCCAGAAATCTACCTGTAGTGTTATGATCATTCTGAACACCAACCCGCTAAGCTAGTTTATACGGCTGTAGTCAGCCAGGCATTTTAGCAATAATTAATAGCGTGGGTACCCACTAGACATATACAGAATATACCGTGCACATTATTTTTTTATCTTTTAGTCCTTAAAAAGTACCTATCAGAGAGTAGGGCCGTATTCTAAGTTTAAAACACGTTTAGACACGATTCAACTATAATACAACTCCAATGCATTAACTACGTAATACAGCTACCACCAAAACGTTTTAATCAGAAATATCGGAATTTTCTTGAAAATCATTCCGGATCAACTCCAATACAACTTCAGTATTAGTTAATTATTTCTTGTGTGTTGGAGTTATGTTTGAAATAGATTGTGTTTTTAATGTACTATTTATGTATTTTTAAATTAGAATACGGTACTTGGTACGTAAACAGAATCTGAGTCTGATAACATTACTGAGAAGTTTTGTACTTATCAATATTTTCTTTTCAAAACATAAGCAAAAAAATAGGTGTCCTAGGTGCGTTGTCAACGCGAATTGGATTTCTGCACTCTCAGTGCTTGAAAATACAGTCGCCATCTTCGATATCAGAGCCACCAATATACATATAAATATCTCAACATGCACTTAAGTAGTAGCCTTGACAATAGAGGCGTTGTTCAGATATTTGTAAATTTTGTAACCACCTTGGCCGCTCCGAAAATTCTGATGGCGACTATACAAAACAACAGGCACTGTTTGGTTCCTTTTCCACTACACATGATTTCAAATCGTTACATTTTCAAAATTTATTACCTAACTTTTTATACCTAACATAGACTACTTACATACCTAACCTCTATACGTAATAAAATAAATATTATAGGACAATCTTACAGGAATCGACAAAGGCCCACAGTAAGCTGAATAAGGCTTGTGTTATGGATAAATACTAGACGACAATATATACAATAGATAAATATGGATAAATACTTAAATACATATTACACATCCATAACTCAGGAACAAATATCTGTGATAAACACACAAAGAAATGCCCTGGCTAGGATTCGAACCCGGGACCTGCTGCTTCGTAGGCAGGGTCACCACCGACTAGGCTAGGCTAGGAGGCTGTTAAACCTACTTTAAGGCCGTTATACCTTAAGAACAACTGTAAAAAGTAATTAAATAAACGCATTTATATTTGTTCTACTCCGTGCGCCATTATGTCGTCAGACATAAAATCATAAATGGTGACCAAGATTTATCAACGAAAGATTATTTTCAGTAGTTTTCCACAAAAACCGCAAATTACTTATTAAATAAGCTTTACATCTACATTTCCTTTCCTACTTTCTTGCCGGACCTAAAAATATTTCCCCCAAAATCATAACTGTCAATGAAATCACAAATCCCTCCTTTAAGAAGTAATCCGGGTCCTTTAACGAAACCCGAAGGCTTATTACACCTCATCGGGAAATAATAATAACCAGGAGGCCTATTCGAAGAATATTTGTTATTGATTTCATTTCGATTTGATGATAAACAGGATTGGACTGGTCAGCAGTGACGTTTGGCCTATTTAGATCATCCTTCTCTTGTTAATTAGTTCGTGTCAAATAGTTATCCAAATTTGATAGATAGACGTCAATACGATACGTCAAACGTTTTAAGATAGTGATATTGGTAGACAGATTCAAATTTTATGTTTTAAGTTATTTCGATGACAAAATAAAATTATATTGTTATTATTTAGACGATCAAAAAATATATTGATGTCATTTGGATGTTAAAGAAAAACATATTAGTAACAAACTCGTAACAAATCAAAATTTGGAGTTCGAATACTGCCCCAAGTTGCATTAGAGTGAGGTCAAGGGGAGAAAAGAAAATTAACAAAGCTTAATGAAAACATTCGAAGATCAGACGGGCGAAAACAGGTGCAAAGTAAATAGATAGATGAATATAATGCCTAATATTCAGGGCAGCGTGTAGGGATGAGTCAATTTGCAATATCGATAATTCGATCAAAGTGAGCGACAATTTATCAACTCAAATCGGAACATCAATAATGTATGAAAATGATGAAGCGATTTTGTTTTTGTTTTATTTCATCTA
Source organism: Pammene aurita (assembly GCA_947086415.1). Lineage (NCBI taxonomy): Eukaryota > Metazoa > Arthropoda > Insecta > Lepidoptera > Tortricidae > Pammene > Pammene aurita. The sequence goes on from OX352295.1 coordinate 15,097,493, forward strand.
GGCTACAATCCCAGATTACAGCCTACTTATGCAGTGAGCAAGGTAAGATACAAGGATAGGTACCGAAAGATAGGCTGAAAACTCACGTTATCTTGATTAGATATTTGTACAGAATAACCGTAGGATCCGGGTCCAGAAAACCTTTAATTGAGCTAGATTTTCGGGTGCAGGCCAGTTCTCTAATATCACGTTCAAAAATATGTGTACACGACCTTAAACCCATACAAATACACTTATTGAGTAGGCTTTAGCTAGTCTTAAGTTAAGAATTTATTGTTATTTTAATACAAATAAGGTTGTTTTCATATATTTTTGAACATCTGTGTGTATATTGGAGAACTCCACTGTGCATTTGTTCTTACAGCACAAATTAAAAAAAAATACGTGAGTGTCGTTGAACACTCGGTTGGAACGAATTTATGTTATTTAACTTTTGACATTTTTATTTTTATAATTTTTGACTTTTTTGCCATTTTGACTTTTTTTGAGTTTTTTTGTTGTTTAATTCTTTTTTTGACTTTTTTGAGTTTTTCTACTTTCTTGACATTTTTTACACTTTTTCACTTCTCACTTTGCCCCTTTTCACTTCACTTCACTTTATTCTATTCTATTTTATTTTACATGTTTCTCAATCGTATGGCTTTGTGTCGCGTTTTCGTGACGGTCAGGTGACTTTTTTTCGCCTAGCCCCCCATCCACTTCGTTCTTCTAACTTCGTTCCAAAAATATCGATAGAAACATTTTAATGATAACTCAAGGAACATCTCTCGTACCTAATAAAGGATAATAAGCATCGGGGAAGTTCGGAACCGCGGCCTCTTTTGTAAAGAAAAAACAATTACGAATTTAGTTAGGTATATTCTTTATTTACTTGGTCTGTTAGAATTTTCAGACCAAGAGAGTTTCCTTAAAGACCGCGATAACTGGTCGACTGGTACCTTCCATCACCTAAGGTTCGAGATGATAGTCGGAGAGCTAACCCCCGGAAACAGGATATACTTGTAAGAGCTAGGAAACCTAGAAAATTCTAGTTATAATTTTTTTTGAAATAAATAATTCAAAATTTTCAATTATTTTTTTTACCTAGTTAGGTTAGGTTAGGATATAATTGCTTAAATATCTCCATAACGACTGGTCAACTGTGTTGCCTCCATATCCACGTTCTTGATGAAGAGCCAACCCCGGAAAATGGAATACACTTTAAAGGGCAAGGAATTCAGGGACCGGCCCGCTATCCCTTATAAAGGGTTTTGTATGGGTTTTGCATAAGGCTTAACTAACCATACCCTTTCCTCGACGATACCCTTTCATATTGCTTTTAAAGCCCTTATATAAAGGCTAGCACCGCTATCCCAATACCCATACGAAACCCTTATCATCCGCTCACCAAACCTTACATATCGCTTATAAGGGTTAGCCTTATATAAGGGCTTCCCTTATAGCATACTGCGTGCTAATTTAAAATTTAAATCGTCTACCTTGTTCATAAAGCACACATTCCTCCGCATCCACGCGCTCGATGCCCGCGCGCTTCGAAATGATCGAAGCCGCTGTTCAATTTTCAATGGCAAAATGCTGTGATGGCTGTCTGTTATAATATACTTTGCGCGGGTCGAGCGACTCGAGCGCATCGTCACGGCGCTTTTTTTAAGTCTTAGACACGTGCCAATGTTATCATTATTTATTATTAGATGTCAAAGTGGAGTGAAAATAAGCATCAAGTATAAGTGAATTATTATGTTTAGAACACTTTAGACCTACTTGCTGTATGTATAGTGTATAACTCCGTATGTCAAGCGCGCTTTAATGTCGTTTACCCAATATTACAGGGTTGTATGTTTTACTTTAATCGAATTGAAATTTAAACCTCTATTGAAAGTCTAAATTTAACTATCCTCAAAATCTAACATAGAACCCTGTATTATTAGGCCAGCAATATACGACCTATACATATATGAAGCGATACAGCAAGGTAAACGAAACGAGATGGCCTGGGCCATAGAATAATAAGAAAGCATGGAATGCCATTCCAAAAAACCTATTAGTAATAAGTTTTAAGCAAGGTTTATCAAAACTTTATTTTCATTTTATTTTCAATTTATTTTATTATATTTTTATTTATTTTTTATTTATTTTTTAATTTTTTATTACATTTTCATTTTCATTTCCGTTTCCGTTTCCGTTTCCGTTTCCGTTTCCATTTCCATTTTCATTTTCATTTCTTTTTTTGTATTTTAATTTTATTTCTATTTTTATTTAATTTTTATTCAATTTTTATTCAATTTTTATTCAATTTTTATTTAATTTTTATTCAATTTTTATTCAATTTTTATTCGTTTTTTATTCAATTTTTATTCAATTTTTATTCAATTTTTATTCAATTTTTATTCAATTTTTATTCGACTTTTATTCGACTTTTATTCGACTTTTATTCGACTTTTATTCGATTTTTATTCGATTTTTATTCCATTTTTATTCAATTTCTATTCAATTTCTATTCAATTTTTATTCAATTTGTATTCAGTTTTTATTCAGTTTTTATTCAATTTTTATTCAATTTTTATTTCATTTTTATTTCATTTTTATTTCATTTTTATTTCATTTTTATTTCATTTTTATTTCATTTTTATTTCATTTTTATTTCATTTTTATTTCATTTTTATTTCATTTTTATTTCATTTTTATTTCATTTTTATTTCAGTTTTATTTCATTTTTATTTCATTTTTATTTCATTTTTATTTCATTTTTATTTCATTTTTATTTCATTTTTATTTCATTTTTATTTCATTTTTATTTCATTTTTATTTCATTTTTATTTCATTTTTATTTCATTTTTATTTCATTTTTATTTCATTTTTATTTCATTTTTATTTCATTTTTATTTCATTTTTATTCATTTTTATTTCATTTTTATTTCATTTTATTTCATTTTTATTTCATTTTTATTTCATTTTTATTTCATTTTTATTTCATTTTTATTTCATTTTTATTTCATTTTTATTTCATTTTTATTTCATTTTTATTTCATTTTTATTTCATTTTTATTTCATTTTTATTTCATTTTTATTTCATTTTTATTTCATTTTTATTTCATTTTTATTTCATTTTTATTTCATTTTTATTTCATTTTTATATCATTTTTATTCAATTTTTATTTCATTTTTATTTCATTTTTATTTCATTTTTATTTCATTTTTATTTCATTTTTATTTCATTTTTATTTCATTTTTATTTTATTTTTATTTTATTTTTATTTTATTTTTATTTTATTTTTATTTTATTTTTATTTTATTTTTATTTTATTTTTATTTTATTTTTATTTTATTTTTATTTTATTTTTATTTTATTTTTATTTTATTTTTATTTTATTTTTATTTTATTTTTATTTTATTTTTATTTTATTTTTATTTTATTTTTATTTTATTTTTATTTTATTTTTATTTATTATTTATTCCGTTCAGTTGTAACACTTTGAGGGTGTCAATTTGTAGGTTTATAAATGTAAGTTAAATGGTGTTTGTATATGTTAGGAACTAAGAGATTTCCAGCGGACAGTTGGTATTTGTAGTGGTAAGTTGTTTGTTTATAGATAGGTATTGACCATCTACATTGAAATGTTGTGTATCGAAGGCCTAAAGACGTGAAAGATCGAAAATACTTACATTGTAGTCTGGTCGTTTGCTGTATTTGAAATTCCATTGTTTGGCATGTACTCGCTCCTATAATCACGGAGGCGAGGTGCACATCGTGTTTGTCGTATGATACACACACTCTTGATATACTTTCACTTGATGTTCAAGACCATTTTCAATGGGAATCAAAACAATTTGTTAATATTTGGCTCTGGCCCATCGGCTGTGTTTTGACGTATCTGTCATAGGTGACAGCTTAAGCGCTGTTCGAGCCAGTAGTTTCGCTGCGTCGAAGCGACGTCATTCAATGAGTGATATCTTTTCGTAAATTGTTGAATTTATATTTTTTCCTTTTAAAAGGTTGAACTTAATTTAATTATTCGTATTTTTTAATAAGAGAATATATGAGCACATAGTTCAAGTGTGTGTTTCATTCAAAGGTTTCATTCAAAATCTTACATTCGCTTGGATATCTCATTCGCCGGGACGCGATTGATTGCTCCATCGTCGTTGAGATAATGTCATCCAGCTAATTGTGTGGAAGGTGATAATTTAATATAATGCCTCGTTAGGCGTGGTAGCATTTTTGCTCGCCGAACAAATGTCGGACCACGAGTGGACACACCCATGTTCGAAACCTGGGCATGTCTTTGTCGGCCTAACCTCTACGGGTCCTGCCACATGGCGCGTCACAGGCGCAAATAAAAGAAAACCCAGTTAATTCTGGTAAGTGGATTACAAGGCATCTTGTTTATCTTGGGCCTTATTGTGGAAGAAATTAGAAATTAATTAATATTTATAGGATTTGATTTTTAACGGGAATATTTTAATTCCAGGGTTTTTTATTTCGGTTCCGGAATCGGCCCAGAGCGGATCACACCGGAATGGTAGGACGCGCCCCAGCCTTCCGGGGACATCTTTGGTTCCAGGAACACTACCAGCTAAAAGATATGTAGGAGAAATATCCATAGCTTTATTGCGGAAGACTGTAAGTCAATTTTCAGTTCCTTATAACTTATAACGAACCGTCCTTGTTTGAGCGTTGTGTTTCCTTCGTGAACGCACCATGTAAAAGATATACCTTCATAATATGAAGATGGGTTAGCAGGTAGTTGATGCAGCGCCTGCCTCCATACAACATATATTTAATATGTAATAAGGGGTATGAAGAAAGGAGAGTAGCGCTACCTTTTGTTAGGTTGTATATTAAGTAATTTTGTTAAACATTTAGAATTTTTGACACGGTTATAGCCGATGATCATTTCTGGTTAAACACCAGGTAGTTGAACTGTCTTTATGATTCAGGAGAGATGTGAATGTTAAATTTATAGTTCCCTAAGGATAGTATTAATCACTGTCTGAGCATAATAAATAAAAATAAGTTGTGTAATGGTTTGTTTTATTTGAACATGTCATACGTTTGTCGAGGGTCTAGGATCTAGGGCGTCCTAATTTAAATACTGGACCTAGACGCCTTGCTCCAAGGGAGGCCTACCCGCGACCTTGTTAAAGTTTCATTTTTAGCCGTGAGCACTTTATAATATTTTTTTTTGTAGTAGGGGATAATTGGGGGTTCTCGACCAATTTTCTGAGGTTTGTGGTAAATTAATTTACCAACCATTTCCTATTATTTAAACTCTCGTCGCACCCTCAGTCATCACAGTCCCAAGTTTTACAGTAGCGTACCCAACGTTTGGCCTTCTGGAGTATGACATTTTCAAATAACAATTAAAATAATATCTTTAAATTTAAGTTTACTTTTAAAGAGATGCATATTGATGTTTAAACTTCGAGTAAGTAAAACTTAAACAATGACGGTTAAACTTATAAATTTAGCCTAACCTTAAAACTTTTACTTATATCTTTTCAAAGGAAATATTTTCCGGATAAACGAGTTAAAATTTAAGATCTTATAAAATCTTAATTTCACTTTTATCTGATTCTGACACTACACATAAATAGTTAACATGGATTTTCTTAAGGCTGGGTGCAAACTTGCACACTTACACAAGGACGAAATTACACATGAATTGGCGATTCGCCAACTTCCGGTGAATCCAGCAGCACGCAGGCCCAGTTTGTGTCAAGCGTTGAAGCAAACAGCTGATCTCGCTAAACAGGGTAGTCTGAAGTTACAGGACCTCGTTTTAAATGATCCTGATACTGAATTAGAGATTTGTCAACGTAAGGTTGGTGTTCTTGAGGTGGAGTCGGAAATGACTGAAGATTTATCTGCGTCTGCTATAGATAATAATATCTTATGTGTCGTCTTGCGCGTATTCAACAGGAATCCGAGGTGGTCCAACTGTTGAAAGCGAAGCTTAATAATATAATGGAACGCTTTCACGTGCAGAGTCCTTCAGCATCGTCAGGTTCGGATGATGAGGACCGCGTTCCTAATGATATGAGAGTAATTAGGGAGATAGTTTATAAACCGGAGAAAACATTCAATATAAATTCGTTAAATTTAAAATTTAAAGGTGACACCTGCGTGCGTACATTTTTGTCGCGGCTTCAGGAGTTGAGAGATGCCAGAAGGATTTCAGAGACAAGGATATATCGTGGTTTTCCCGAGATTCTTGAAGGTCCGGCGTTGTCATGGTTTAGATCACAACGTTCTAAGCTTTTGTCGTACCAGGAAGTTACCGAAGCTTTGAGGGAGGAGTTCGATATTCCGGATTTGGATCATCAGTTGTTGCAGGAGATCAGGGCTAGGACACAAGCTAAGTCGGAGACCATAGTGTATTTTGTATCTACGGTTCTCGGTATGTACGAGCGACTTACCAAGGAGGTGCCTGAGCAGGAGAAACTGGACACAATGATGAGGAACATCCGTCCCGAGTATTTAAAGGATTTGGCGCTGCATGATGTTCAGTCTATTCAGCATTTGAAAACACTCTGCAAGCGCATTGAGCTGGCCCAAATTAAGGCTCAGCAATTTCGTGAACCGGTTTTACATAACAAGTCAGGAGGTTCTTCTTCGAGTATTCCTCAAAATAAGGTAGAATATCGACGGGGGTCGTTCCCCTCGCGCTCACCTAACTCTTCTAAGGCTTTTGTGGCTGCTGCAGCTCAAAGCCCTTCCAATTTGAAATGTTTTCGTTGTGGTAGGGTCAACCATTCCACTAAAACTTGTAGGGTCTCTCATGAGATCGTTTGTTATAGATGTGAGGGAAAAGGAGTTCGTACTCCTGAGTGTACAAAATGTAACCCCGAGTCAAAAAACTTAATAAGTTTGTCTTTTCTAACAAAAACAACTATAAACCTTCTGCTCCCTTTCACGCAGAAAAGACAATTTTCTTTAATCCTCCAGAGGGAGATGACAGAGTTTATGTTATTTTGAATATACTAAGTCTAAATTTTAGGGCTTTGTTGGATTCAGGTGCCAGCACGAGTTTTCTAGGGAAAGGTAGCCATCTTGTATTTGCTACGGGTGGCATTGCTATTCAAAAGCACCAAAAACCTATTCTAATTCGTTTAGCTAATAATAACCGTCTGTTATGTACGGAATATATGATTCTGCCTATAAATTACAAAGGCGAAGTAAAATTAATACACTTTGATATTCATCCACAAATCGCCCAACCTATGGTGTTAGGTTTGAACTTTTGGAGGGCATATAATTTAGCCCCAGGACTTATTACTAATTTACCTAAGGGTGATGAACACCACTTGGATAGCCTCGATTTATCGCTTTCCGATACGGGTTTAATTACTTATGAGTCTTTATCTCAAGAGCAGAAATCTCAATTGGAAGCTGCTAAAACTCTTTACGACCAAATCGACACAGATAAAGTTGGTTTAGGGAAAACACATTTGATAGAACATATAATAGATACTGGAGGTTCTCCTCCTATCAAACAAAAATATTATCGTCTTAGTCCTATTAAGCAGGCTGCTTTGGAAAAAGAGGTAGACCGTATGTTAAAAGCGGGAATAGTAGAACCATCTCACTCTCCTTGGAATTCTACTGTAGTCATGGTGGAGAAATCCAACGGTGACATGAGACTATGTTTAGATAGTAGAAAAGTGAATTCGGTTTCGAAATCTGACGCATACCCAGTCCCATACGTACACTACATTCTTGATAATTTGCGTGACGCAAAATTCCTTACGTCTCTCGACCTAAGCGCTGCATATCATCAGATTCCACTAAGTGAAGAGTCTAAAGAGAAAACAAGTTTCACTGTACCTGGTAAAGGTTTATACCACTATAATAGAATGTGTTTTGGTTTGGTAGGAGCTTCAGCTACTATGCAACGTTTGATGGATACTCTCTTTACCGCGGAATTTGATAACAAAGTGTTCTGTTACATCGACGATATAATTATTTGTACTTCAGACTTTGACGAGCATGTTCGCTTATTAAAAGCTGTCTTTGATAAACTTAAGTCTGCAAACTTAACTATCAACATGAAAAAATCATTACTTTGCAGAAGCGAACTTAGATATCTCGGATATCTAGTAGACAGACATGGTCTTAGAACCGATCCGTCTAAAATTGAAGTAATTTTGGATTTTCCTATTCCGGAAGATGCCAAAGCGATAAACCGTTTTCTTGGTATGTGCGGTTGGTACCGCCGTTTCATAAATAATTTTTCTAAAATAGCTAGGCCATTATCTAGGTTAACTAGCAAAAACGTTAAATTCGTCTAGACTAACGAAGCTAATGATTCTTTTAATTTGCTTAAGTCTGCTCTAGTATCAGCACCCATTTTGAAATGCCCTAACTTTAACGAAGCTTTTTACATTCATACTGACGCATGCGATCGGAGCAGTTTTAACTCAAAAATTTGACGGTGTAGATCATCCCATCGCTTATTGCAGTCGTACACTGAACAAGCCTGAAACTAATTACTCGGCGACTGAACGTGAACTTTTGGCTGTTATATACGGGTTAGAACAATATCGAGCTTACGTAGAGGGCAGGAAGTGCTATATTGTAACAGACCATGCTTCTTTGAAATGGTTCTCTAATTTGAAAAATCCAACTGGTCGTTTAAACCGGTGGGCTTGCCAACTAAGTCAATTCAATTTTGAAATTACTCATAGAAAGGGTAAAGAACATGTCATACCTGACTGTCTTTCCCGTATTCATCTCGGAGCTGTTGATGTTTCAACCTCCCAAGATCCGTGGTATGTTGATCTATATAAGAAGATCTCAGAGAAGCCCTCTCTGTTTCCCAACTTTAAAATAGAGAACGACAAACTCTACCGTTACTCTAAGAATAAGTATCGCCTGACAGCTCAATTTGACTGGAAGTTGGTATTACCTTATGAGGAGCGGAAAGAGGTTCTGAATAAGTACCATGATGATCCTACCGCTGGACACATTGGGGTGGCTAAGACTCATTCTAAAATAGCTGATATTTATTATTGGCCCACTCTTTTCCAAGATGTAAAAGAATATGTAGATTCTTGTGAAATATGCAGGACTTATAAGCCTGTAAATTTAGCTCGACCTGGTCTTATGGGTTCTCCCAGGCGTGTATCGTCACCAGGCGAAGCAATTTCTTGTGACATTCTCGGTCCATTCCCTCCTTCTTATTTGAGAAATCAGTACCTCTTTGTGTGTACTGATTATTTTAGTAAATATGTTACTTTATTTCCTCTGCGTACTATAACTACGAAGGCAATAATTAAGTGTATGGAAAAAGGAATATTTCTGGTACACGGGGTACCCAAATATATTTTCTGCGACAATGGTGCGCAATTTACTTCAAAAGACTTTCGAGACCTAATGGTTAAATATAGTGTCCCACATGTCTTCTATAACCCTAGATATCATCCTCAGACTAACCAAACGGAACGCGTGAACCGCGAACTGGTAAGAACCATTGCATCATACGTACGTTCTGATCACCGTAACTGGGATAAGAACATAGCGGAGATCCAATGCGCTCTCAATACCGCCAGACACGAGGTCACTAAAAACACACCGTACTTCTTTAAAACATGGTCGTCAAATGATTCTAGAAGGTTCTCTTTATAATGACGAAGGTCCCATAGATCAAAGCGCTCTACAACTGGATACCAGTGGTGCTTTTTCTGAAAAGCGTAAAGAGCTCAAATCTGTATTCCAGAAAGTACGTAACTCGTTGATTGCCTCCCATGAACGTAATGCTCGTTATTATAACATGAGGAAGCCACGTAGAACTGGAAGAGGGGCAAATCGTGTATAAAAGATGTTTTCCATTGTCCAATGCGGTTAAGCACTTTTCTGCAAAGCTAGCTCCCCGTTATGACAAATGTGTCATTCACAAAAAGTTAGGACCTCTGGTCTATGCTGTAAAATCCTTAGAAGGAAAACTTCTAGGTAACTTTCATATAAAAGATATTGTCCGACCTGGCGAAATCGAACCATCATCGTAATGGAACCGCCTTACGCCCTCGTGATATCTTTTATTCTCCTTTAAGGAATATAAATTTTAAAGATTATATTTACCTTACTTTTGGTACCGGATGCATACGGACCAACCTTTAATCCCTATTATGTCCTAATAAAGATATATATAGAGGGATACTTACTTTTTAATACGGGTATAAACTTAACCCAATTTGAACTTTGATTGTATCCTAATAAAGATATAACACTAAATATTCAAATACTTGCAACACAATATATTTTTGTCGTTGTTTCTTCCAGGAGCAAACTTTTCCCTGTCGGTTGAGTTTTCTCTACGAATGGATGTTCTTGCTGAAAGAAGTATATCGTAGAAGCTTCTTTCCAGCCCGTCTTGTCTTTGACAAGCAATCCCTCGAGATCTAGTAGTTGTGAGAATAGCTTTTCCAACACTACCTCGGTTGTAAATAGCCAGGCATATCTTTAATAAAGTCAAAGCCGTTTTGCCTTCTTTAGGTCGTCGATTTTTCTTAGTTGTAACGGGATCCCTATAGTCACATAAGCGTAATAATAAGGTTGTTTTGGTTTACCCAAGTCTAGGATTTAAGATTCTTGGATGGACGCAGCCGATCCACCAGGTTAGTAGTTAGGTTTTGTCTTTTAGGAGTTGAGTCGTATATTTTATCATAACTAGTTGGTAGGAATTTTGTTAGAATCGATTGGCGTGTCGCACGTTTTGTCACGGTTCTTTATGGTCGTTAGTAGTTGTATTCCTAAGATACGGAGTTCTGACTCCACAAAAAAAAATTAAAATTTATTTAAAATTTTAATTTTTTTTAACCCAACTAAAGATGAACTGTAACACTTTGAGGGTGTCAATTTGTAGGTTTATAAATGTAAGTTAGATGGTGTTTGTATATGTTAGGAACTAAGAGATTTCCAGCGGACAGTTGGTATTTGTAGTGGTAAGTTGTTTGTTTATAGATAGGTATTGACCATCTACATTGAAATGTTGTGTATCGAAGGCCTAAAGGCGTGAAAGATCGAAAATACATAGGCTGCTATATATATATCCGGAAACCGGGATTACAATCTTCTTAAATAGCATATTTTACCTCCATGGTAAAATTTGAACTTTTTTAAGTACTGGCCGGTATATTTTTTCTTTCTTATTAACGCTCGTGTTTTGTTTTTGACGGGTTTTAAATGTCATCTCGCAGCAAGAATGGAACTCACTCGTGAAAATATTCGTGCTATGATTTATTATGATTTTCGGCGTGGTTTAACGCAACAACAGTGCATAGATCAACTAACTTCAACTTTTGGTGATGAAGCCCCATCTAAAACTACTGTGTATCACTGGTTTAGTGAGTTCAATCGTGGACGTAGTATGCTTACGGACGAAGTTAAGGCAGGTCGCCCGAAATCGGTCGTTGTACAACAAAATATCGAGGCTGTGCGAAAACTTATAATGGACGACCGACATGTTACGTACTGCGAGATAGAGGCGACTCTGGGTATTTCTATGACCAGCATTAATAGAATATTACATAATTATTTGGCTGTAAAAAAAATTTGTTCGCGTTGGATACCCCACAACTTAACAAAAGAGCAAAAAGATGCTCGCGTCGAATGGTGCAATAAAATGTTAAAAAAATATAACCGTGGTGACTCAAAAGCCGTTTATAACATCTATACAGGTGACGAATCCTGGATCTATGCATACGATCCCGAAACGAAGCAACAATCAACGGTATGGGTGTTTCAAAATGAGCCGAACCCTACGAAAGTTACTCGTGCAAAAAGTACATTGAAACAAATGGTGGCCTGCTTCTTCGGTATTAATGGCCATGTAGCTACAGTGCCACTAGAAAACCGTAGAACGGTTAATTCAGAGTGGTACACGACCATTTGCTTACCGGAAGTATTTGAACAAATTCGTAAAACTAACCAGCGACGAAGAATCATTCTTCATCATGACAATGCCAGCTGTCATACGTCACGCGAAACAACTCTATTTTTGGAGGGTCAAAATGTGGAATTAACGGGTCATCACATAACGGGTCGGCCGTACAGCCCTGACTTGGCACCCAACGATTTTTATTTATTTCCAAATATAAAGAATAAATTACGCGGTCAACGATTTTCGACCGCTGAAGATGCTGCCGACGCATTCAAACAACACGTTATGGAGGTACCTCAGGCGGAGCGGCAGAAGTGCTTTAAAAATTGGTTCACGCGAATGCAAAAGTGCATAGATCATCAAGGGGAATACTATGAAAAACAATAAAACCATTTTCAGCCGTGTACGTTTGTTTGTTTTTTGTTTCCGGATATATAAGTAGCAACCCTCGTACTTACATTGTAGTCTGGTCGTTTGCTGTATTTGAAATTCCATTGTTTGGCATGTACTCGCTCCTATAATCACGGACGCGAGGTGCACATCGTGTTTGTCGTATGATACACACACTCTTGATATACTTTCACTTGATGTTCAAGACCATTTTCAATGGGAATCAAAACAATTTGTTAATATTTGGCTCTGGCCCATCGGCTGTGTTTTGACGTATCTGTCATAGGTGACAGCTTAAGCGCTGTTCGAGCCAGTAGTTTCGCTGCGTCGAAGCGACGTCATTCAATGAGTGATATATTTTCGTAAATTGTTGAATTTATATTTTTTCCTTTTAAAAGGTTGAACTTAATTTAATTATTCGTATTTTTTAATAAGAGAATATATGAGCACATAGTTCAAGTGTGTGTTTCATTCAAAGGTTTCATTCAAAATCTTACATTCGCTTGGATATCTCATTCGCCGGGATGCGATTGATTGCTCCATCGTCGTTGAGATAATGTCATCCAGCTAATTGTGTGGAAGGTGATAATTTAATATAATGCCTCGTTAGGCGTGGTAGCATTTTTGCTCGCCGAACAAATGTCGGACCACGAGTGGACACACCCATGTTCGAAACCTGGGCATGTCTTTGTCGGCCTAACCTCTACGGGTCCTGCCACATGGCGCGTCACAGGCGCAAATAAAAGAAAACCCAGTTAATTCTGGTAAGTGGATTACAAGGCATCTTGTTTATCTTGGGCCTTATTGTGGAAGAAATTAGAAATTAATTAATATTTAAAGGATTTGATTTTTAACGGGAATATTTTAATTCCAGGGTTTTTTATTTCGGTTCCGGAATCGGCCCAGAGCGGATCACACCGGAATGGTAGGACGCGCCCCAGCCTTCCGGGGACATCTTTGGTTCCAGGAACACTACCAGCTAAAAGATATGTAGGAGAAATATCCATAGCTTTATTGCGGAAGACTGTAAGTCAATTTTCAGTTCCTTATAACTTATAACGAACCGTCCTTGTTTGAGCGTTGTGTTTCCTTCGTGAACGCACCATGTAAAAGATATACCTTCATAATATGAAGATGGGTTAGCAGGTAGTTGATGCAGCGCCTGCCTCCATACAACATATATTTAATATGTAATAAGGGGTATGAAGAAAGGAGAGTAGCGCTACCTTTTGTTAGGTTGTATATTAAGTAATTTTGTTAAACATTTAGAATTTTTGACACGGTTATAGCCGATGATCATTTCTGGTTAAACACCAGGTAGTTGAACTGTCTTTATGATTCAGGAGAGATGTGAATGTTAAATTTATAGTTCCCTAAGGATAGTATTAATCACTGTCTGAGCATAATAAATAAAAATAAGTTGTGTAATGGTTTGTTTTATTTGAACATGTCATACGTTTGTCGAGGGTCTAGGATCTAGGGCGTCCTAATTTAAATACTGGACCTAGACGCCTTGCTCCAAGGGAGGCCTACCCGCGACCTTGTTAAAGTTTCATTTTTAGCCGTGAGCACTTTATAATATTTTTTTTTGTAGTAGGGGATAATTGGGGGTTCTCGACCAATTTTCTGAGGTTTAAAGTAAATTAATTTACCAACCATTTCCTATTATTTAAACTCTCGTCGCACCCTCAGTCATCACAGTCCCAAGTTTTACACAGTCAGACAGATCAACTATGATGCGCGGCAAAAGCAACTGGTAGGTGTAGTCGTACTAGTATGTAGTATATATGGTAAGCGAATATAATGATTTAACAAGCCCTTCCCGTACGTATTGTCTTTCCTTTTCATACACTACCGATATAGACTAATTCTTTCTCGTTCACGCAAGGCTCAACTACGACATTACTAAAGGGAAAGCCTTATAAAAAGCGCTTAATGATAAGGGTAGCCCTTATTAAGGGCTAGCTTTATATTTGGCTAAGTTTTATGATAAAGGTTAGTCAAACGAATGTGTTAGCAGTTCAAAAGGGAAAGACTCTCAATGGGTAAGCCGTATATAAGGGACGCCCATTGAAAGGCTTTTATCGCGGAAAGGGTTGTCCGGTCCCTGAAGGAATTCTAGGAAAACTAGTTTGTTTAGGTTCTACGAGTATTATCCTTATTACTAGATCCGAGTCACTGGGAGCTATTCATCGGTGGAGGTCAGAGAAGCAGTTTAGCGCGGCTAAAACGTCAGTTCGCCTTGATAACTAACATTTGTGATGCGCTATAAACATTATAGATAACTTGAACCTTTTACAGTGTTTTAGTTTTTACTAAAATACGCATGATGATTTTTTTCCATGTACGGTATTAATCGATTTGTTTTGTTGTGAGGATCAAATGGGCCTATATAGGGGTAGGGATCTATGTGGGGCCAATTGCGTTAAAGCAACACAAAAGTTAGAAATGAGACTTAAAATATGAGATTTGCATTAGTTTCAAAACGCTCCTAATAAAATGATGCGTAAAAGTGTCGTCACGATTACATGGTCGCCCTGTTTATAGTAGTCGGAAAGTTATGATATTGCTATTTTTACAGTGAAATGTTGCGTTTGTGTATTAAATATTGTACATGGTTGCCATACAATTAATTTTACAGTAAACTGTTATAAATCGAATGTTATAATTTTTTTTTAAATCGTTCTTTAAAATATCGCAAAATTTTGAAATTTTGAATCCTGATAAGTTTGAACCAGTTCAATAGATTTTTTAAATTTTCACTTTATTTGGATAAATTGATCATTTTGAATCCTGTCAACTAAATTATATGTTTCATAATTCAACATGTGTCATCCCTATTCGATACAGATTGAATAAAAGAGGGTCAAAGCAAATTTCAGCAACTCGTAATGGCTTCATAGTAATAATTTCGCCGTCGGCTTGAAAGCAAACAGGTAGAAATTTCGGAAGGCAAAAAGGTCAACGGCATAATTTGAATTGGACCGTGTTTTGGGGGCTCCATTATGTTAAAAAACAAAGACTTAATTTTTGTGTTGTGATCAAAATTGCCCGCACTCTCTATACGGTACAAAATAATCTGAACTGTTGTAATTATACTAAACTCAAAGTCAATTTATAGTTTACACAAAGGTTCCTAGAACTCTTCGTTCTTGAAGATGGAGACCTAGGGCCGTATTCTAAATTTAAAACAGCCTTAGACACGATCCAACGCTAATGCATTAACTACGCAATACAGCTACCGCGTAAACGTCAGAATCAGAAATACGAGTATCAGAATTTGTTTGAAAATTATTCCGATGCAACTCCGATACAACCTCAATATTGGTTGATTATTTGTTGTGTGTTGGGGCCGTATTCTAACTTGAAGACAAGTTTAAACACGATTCAACTTCAATACAACTCCAATGCATTAACTACGCAATGCACCTAAAGCCTAAACGTCTGACTGAAAAATATCAGAATTTGCTTGAAAATTATTCCAATGCAACTCTAATACAACTTCAATATTGGTTGATTATTTGTTGTGTGTTGAAGTTATGTTTGAGATAGATTGTGTTTTTAATGTAATGTTTATGTAGTTTAAAATTAGAATACGGCGTCTAGACTCTTCGAAACATGTCGCGCGTAGTTACTAATTATATAATATTTTAGTTAGTCACTACACGTGAGTTTTAGAGTGTAGAGAAATTACTTAGATAAGTTTAGAGTCAGGATACAGAAGACGATACACGAAGCGGATGAGAACTGCGATATTGTAACATAACCCTACTTAAAGTAAGTATTGATTTTTTTGGCTGCGTAAGTTTTTGTATATATTATGTTTTTTAGTTGTTGTATTCTTAGTGATCATTGTTAGCTTAAAATCGTATATTGGATAATTTATTTGCGGATTTTTAAAATATTTTTTTTGGATACAAAATTAATTAATTTAGGTACCTAATATTTTAATGTCAGAATTTCCATCCCCGGCTGTGGTATTTTCTATTATTCCTCTACTCATCCTTCTCATCGTCCATATACATAGAAAAGGACGGGTAGAGAAATAATGTAATTATTACTGACAGTATCTGGTAGCCTTGGTGGCTTTATACCTATGTAAGTTCATAAGCATAAGTCTCCATACCTGGCCGTCACTTGAGCACGAAAGCCTGCACTGAAGTGACGTGAAATGCTATAATTTCCCCGGCACATGCCAACTTATGTCGATATTGTACAATTTATACTATCAACTTAGTTTCCAGTGACCATATAATCCATAGACTGCAATGTCTATACAAAATAGCCTTCATGCAAAATTCTGGGTATACCTCTGTTTTCGGTATTAGGTGCCGCTGTTGAACGGAAATCAAATAGGTGAACTGAGTCCTACTGCATCTGTGGTGCGATAAATGGTATCAGTACGTTTTCCTGAATTAAGGGAACGAGATTTTGTATAGATTTTATTTTTATTTTTATTTTAGCTTTCTTTTACAAATTTATTTATTTGTTTTCAGTTTATTGCTTTTTTTTTCTCGTATCTTATGTTTTTAGGGTCCTTCTGACCTAGGCCTCTTCCGAATCGCCTTATTCTAAATTTATGTACTTATCTAACATCTTCTTTCATTTTTGTCTGTATGTTGGCTATTTCTTTCCAGTCTCTCCCCTGTTAGGCTATTACGTCACTTTCCCATCTGGTTTTTGGTTTGCTCACTTTTCTTTTACGAAATGTTGGTTTCCAACTTGTCAGTGTTCTTGACCATCTGTTGTTTGGCATCTTAGCTAGATAAGATAACCAGCCCAGTCAAATTTTTGTTTGAGTAAGTGTTTTGCCGCATCTATAAATTTCGTTCTTCTTTTTATCTCTGTTTCTTATTCTGTTTGATATTTTGTATAATTATTATATTATATTGCCAGTCTAGATATCACAGGGTCCTTGGTAGTTTCGAACTTCCTAGTGCTGAAGGAAATTTATCACTGAAACTTGCACTGCAACTTTAAAACGATTATTCGCGATTAAATTGAAAGATATAAGCCTTAATGTTGCCGTAACATTAATAATTACTGCTGCTATTTATGTTTAACTAGCTTCCAGCCGCGGCTTTGTTCGCATAGCAGTCGGTAAACTTCGGACGATTTCATTGTCCGTGAGTATAATTAATTTGTTTAATATTTATATATC
This sequence comes from Pammene aurita, assembly GCA_947086415.1. Classification (NCBI taxonomy): domain Eukaryota; kingdom Metazoa; phylum Arthropoda; class Insecta; order Lepidoptera; family Tortricidae; genus Pammene; species Pammene aurita. The sequence goes on from OX352295.1 coordinate 15,114,923, forward strand.
CCGAAAATTGCTTCAAAATAACTCCTAATCGTTGTTACCTACGAACTCTCTAAGCCTAAGAAAGACAACAATTCTTCCTATATCCTATGAGATACTATACTATTAAAAAGCTTAAGCAATAATACTGTGCATAAATTCAGCTTTCGTTACTCAATCCAATAAAATTAACAAATTTAAGCAGACAACGCCAATTTCAAATAAAACCAATCCAAATTCGTTATACTGCGGCTTTCAGAGTAACAATGAACAGTTGTTTGTTAATCCAATTCCAAAATGACGTTAAACACATTTCCACCTTAAAGACTGAAGAACTAATATCAAAGTGACGCTTGTCCAAAACGCTAACTTTGAATAAACAACCTTATGAGCCATGATTCAAAGTTCAAATTACCTTTCAATGTGGTGAACTAGGGCTCTTACTATGTGAATTGTCACCTGTTCTGTATAGGCGTATTCAGACACTATGTACGACTTTTAAATGTAACGCAAACTGTCGGAGCTGTTTTGGACTTTGGTAATGAAATTAATGCATTACATTACGACCCTTTCACATATGATAAATATGGCGATTTTACATTGATAGTTCTTATTGTGGCCATGTTTTGCCAAACTGTTTGTCTTGAGACGCAAATTGATTTTTAACGGATTTCGAACTGTTTTGTAACAATGATATTTTACTATGGATGGGTTACTCTAACATTATCAGGACAAAAAATACTTCTAAATTTATTTCATGACCTAGGAATGATTCGATTATGTTTATCTATATTGACAATCACTACATCCTTGTTACTCTCGTTGTTAGAAAATAACAGTTTGTCTCTTTCTCACGCGGGTGACGGGAGCTCACAAGCACGTCCGCATCTTGCGCTTGCTGGTGCGCGACTGGACACAATTGTTTGAATTCACTAATTTTAAGTGCTTCACTTTTGGAGCGTGCATAATCTATCTGTAATTATTATATATCATAGTTTTGTAAAGCCGATATTATTCTTGATTTATCAAAAAAGTGTTATTATTGTAGTGTTGAATGTTACCTAGTGATAGCTTGCGATAGTTGATATTTTATCCTTGCAAGTATTTGAAAATATCCCTCTGACAATTTTACCTAAGTACTCCAAAATCGGGACGTCTGAACACGCCCCAACGTTTCGTTAATAATGGCCCCCATTTAGCGTAGAACGTTCAACGAACGTTTATTTGGATTTCAAATTAAGAACACCTGTTGAACAGAAACGGACGCTGGAGCTCGCCCTGATAATTTGTTTACGTAATTTAAATTGCATCTAAATACGAGAACGAATTCTAATTTAGGATTCGAGATGTTTATCACTCCAGTTTTCTACACAAAAATGACAACATGTTTAACTGTCTTAAAACGTAACGTAACGTACCTTACATATAATATATACGTGACAATTCGAATACTACGATACCGACGATATATCGTACCTTCTGAATATAATTTTTAGACTCATGCTACTACCTTGTGCCTACCTTCTTCCTTCGCAGAACTAGTGAAATTGTCAAATGCCATTACCATATCGGTGACAATACAATAATTATTTTAGGTAGGTACATAAAAATTATACGTGGGTGGATAAAATATGAAGTTTTGCTAAATAAAATTAAGTACCTTAGGCATAACACAACCAGTTTTGCAAATAAATAAGCTTTGAAGTACCATTGGGTTCATAATTGCATACCCAATTTATCAATGATTTCATTCATAAATTGGGTTACGTATTATGAACTTTTTCTTATATATCTTCACCGATTTATCTTTTTTTGTAAAAAGTTTTTTACCAAATATTTGAGAAGTTGACTCACCCTCCACTAACCCCCTCAACTATTCTTAAGTGGCTGACAACACCCGATGACCTTCAAATTGACTTTACTCACACAGTTTTTTAGCTATAACTACTTGTTTTGAGAAACAAAAAAAAATATATGCTGTTATTCGTTATATTTGGAAGATCTTCGTTAATTCCGATAATACACGATTGGACGAAATCGGCTCGATAGAAAATAATTCCAAAGTTACATCTTAAAATTAGCTTTAAACAGTCATATGTCTTTAGTTTGTTTACTTATACGTCTGTAACTATTAATGACAGAATTCCACCGCACTAATACTAAAAACTTCGTTGTTTTATGTTTCTCATTGAATGCGTAGTTTTTTTTTAATTCGTCATTTTGCAAAATTTTCAATGAGCTCCCATACTAATCGTAACACAGTGTTTCTCTTTCACTCGCGCTAAAAAAGATAGGGAGGGAATTTAGCTGTTGTCAGCCCCTTGAGATAATGTCCGAATAAAATGACCAAGACCAACCAACGGGCCCACCGCAAAAGTCGAATGTCTTCGTTATCTCCCTAACGATACGATCGTTAGTGGGATAGAAATCCCACTTGCTGATACGAGCGAAAGAGATGTACATAACAAAATTAAGATTTTCGAATTTCGCGGTAAGCCCTCAGATGCTCGACATCTTTCAATTCGTGTTTAATCATCTAGTTGAATAATTTGGCAACTTAAGTACGTGTGAAATTAAAATTTCGCGCCAATAAACATAGGAGAGTGCTGCCATCTATAGTCCCATAATGCCAAGTTTCCCTTTTGTCCAAAACATACGTCAAAATACAGGTAAATAAAATAAGATGTATATTTCAATTTTCATCATCTTTCGAACCCAATAGTTATAAAAAAATATTTTACCATTGGTTTTTCCTCCAAGCCCTCTGACATTTGGTCAAGCAACCCCGATCTCGCACCGTTTCAAAGTTGGCATACAAACTTTGGGTGACGATTTTGGCCGCCATCTTGGATTTTTCCAAAAAAATGTTTGCCCGTGGGTATTTCGAGGTATCTTCCGCCATGCCAAATCTCAGTGCGGTAGGATCAATTTGAAAATTCGACCAAAAAGTTATAACAAAACTAATAAGTTTAAAATTTCTAAACAAACCAAACAAAAGAAGACATCTAATACAATTCAATATAACTTTGTGTTTACGTAAAATTAGTCCGTTAGAGTAAAATCTGCGGACAGCGCTAAATATTACAGACGCTTAATAGTTAAAATAACTAAAGTTATACCAGTTAGAGTTATACTTTAAAAATAACTGTATTATTTCATTTCTAGTTCAGCTCTGCGGTATAATTCCAGTGAATTTAAGTAGCTGAGATTAAAAGTTAGTCAGTGTACATTTAAATAAAATATAATAATATAACTTATCACAATAATTAAAAGCGCCTAGGTACTAACGGGTTCAAAATTGCATACCCAATTTATCAATGATTTCATTCATAAATTGGGTATGCAATTTTGAACCCGTTAGTACCTAGGCGCTTTTAATTATTGTGATAAGTTATATTATTATATTTTATTTAAATGTACACTGACTAACTTTTAATCTCAGCTACTTAAATTCACTGGAATTATACCGCAGAGCTGAACTAGAAATGAAATAATACAGTTATTTTTAAAGTATAACTCTAACTGGTATAACTTTAGTTATTTTAACTATTAAGCGTCTGTAATATTTAGCGCTGTCCGCAGATTTTACTCTAACGGACTAATTTTACGTAAACACAAAGTTATATTGAATTGTATTAGATGTCTTCTTTTGTTTGGTTTGTTTAGAAATTTTAAACTTATTAGTTTTGTTATAACTTTTTGGTCGAATTTTCAAATTGATCCTACCGCACTGAGATTTGGCATGGCGGAAGATACCTCGAAATACCCACGGGCAAACATTTTTTTGGAAAAATCCAAGATGGCGGCCAAAATCGTCACCCAAAGTTTGTATGCCAACTTTGAAACGGTGCGAGATCGGGGTTGCTTGACCAAATGTCAGAGGGCTTGGAGGAAAAACCAATGGTAAAATATTTTTTTATAACTATTGGGTTCGAAAGATGATGAAAATTGAAATATACATCTTATTTTATTTACCTGTATTTTGAAGTATGTTTTGGACAAAAGGGAAACTTGGCATTATGGGACTATAGATGGCAGCACTCTCCTATGTTTATTGGCGCGAAATTTTAATTTCACACGTACTTAAGTTGCCAAATTATTCAACTAGATGATTAAACACGAATTGAAAGATGTCGAGCATCTGAGGGCTTACCGCGAAATTCGAAAATCTTAATTTTGTTATGTACATCTCTTTCGCTCGTATCAGCAAGTGGGATTTCTATCCCACTAACGATCGTATCGTTAGGGAGATAACGAAGACATTCGACTTTTGCGGTGGGCCCGTTGGTTGGTCTTGGTCATTTTATTCGGACATTATCTCAAGGGGCTGACAACAGCTAAATTCCCTCCCTATCTTTTTTAGCGCGAGTGAAAGAGAAACACTGTGTTACGATTAGTATGGGAGCTCATTGAAAATTTTGCAAAATGACGAATTAAAAAAAAACTACGCATTCAATGAGAAACATAAAACAACGAAGTTTTTAGTATTAGTGCGGTAGAATTCTGTCATTAATAGTTACAGACGTATAAGTAAACAAACTAAAGACATATGACTGTTTAAAGCTAATTTTAAGATGTAACTTTGGAATTATTTTCTATCGAGCCGATTTCGTCCAATCGTGTATTATCGGAATTAACGAAGTTCTTCCAAATATAACGAATAACAGCATATATTTTTTTTTGTTTCTCAAAACAAGTAGTTATAGCTAAAAAACTGTGTGAGTAAAGTCAATTTGAAGGTCATCGGGTGTTGTCAGCCACTTAAGAATAGTTGTGGGGGTTAGTGGAGGGTGAGTCAACTTCTCAAATATTTGGTAAAAAACTTTTTACAAAAAAAGATAAATCGGTGAAGATATATAAGAAAAAGTTCATAATACGTAACTCAATGTAAGGAAAGTTCCACTTATCATATGTGGTCTTCATCATTAGGTCCACTCCATCAAATTAGTGGTTTTCAAGAGGAAATGCTTGAGTTGCTTAAAAAACAACCAAATCACCATACATGTGCCTTTAAAAATTGAGGAGTTCCCTTGATTCGTCATGGATCCCATCATCAGAACAGCACCAGATTAATGTGGAGCCATCTCAGAGGTAGTTACTTTCAGACAAAAAAGAATTCCTGAAATCGGATCACGGGTATCGGAGTAATCGCTGAACATCCCACATTTAAAAAAATCATCATCATCATTATCATCAAAACAATCATCATCATGACGTTCACATCATCAAATTGGTGGTTCCCGAGAGAAAACCCTCGAGTTGCTTAAGAAAACACCGAAATCACCATACATATGCCTTTAAAAATTGAGGAGTTCCCTCAATTCCTCATAGATTCCATCATCAGAACAGCACCAGATTAATATGGGACCACCTTGGAAGTAGACCCTTTCAAACAAAAAAAGAACTATTCAAATCGGCCCACGCGTCTCGGAGTAATCGGTGAACATACATAAAAAAAAGCCCAAACCGAATACAGAACCTCCTCCTTCTATGAAATTGATGTCGGTTAATAAAATATGAAGAAACTAGCTTAAATTAATTGATAATAGTTTTAATTAGCTCTGGGCAAAAACAAAGCAAGTATGCTACAATATCAAAAGGAATTTCGTCGCTTTGTTAGCTTAATGAAAACATGTTTTCACCTTATTGTTGCTGGCTGCCGTCCCTGAAACAATAAGTTGAAATTAGATGAAGTCCTAAGGAAATGATTAAAGAAAGTTAAACGTGTTTCGTGTAAATTTATTTTATTAGTCATGGAAAAATATGTTTTGGTGTTTTATAACGAGTGAACGGTAATAAAAATACTAAGGATATACTTCTTGCAAGCCCGGTGGTAGACTTTTAATGTTAAATAAATAAATAAATATTATGGGACGATCCTACACAAATCAACCTAGTCCCACAGTAAGCTCAATAAGGCTTGTGTTGTGGGTACTAGGCGATGATATATATAATAGATAGATATAGATATATACACTCACACTGCCGTCATACATGCTGCGCTCCATGTCCGGTGTACCGTGTGGCGGTTAGTGTATTAATAGTAGTTTATGTAACTGTTACGTAATAAGGGTCCTTAAAACATGAGTGTGGTTTTATGAAACGAGCCGCAGGTGAGTTTCATAATAAGATCACACGAGTGTTGTAAGGCCTAATTACGTACAGTTGCATACACTGCTTTATCTACACTCATATTATTTATTCTAAATGCCGTATTCGGAAACCATAGAATGGCCGCCATTGCACCGCCATGACCAACTCGATTGTGTCGGGGAGGCGCGTGTCGGGCTGTCGGCGGATGCGCGGGAGGGTGCAGGTGTACATTATGTTATCAAAACTCATAGCACATCAATAATTGAGCATGAAAAGTTTAAATTACGTTACTGCCACGGATAAAAAGCTTATCATAGTAAAATCGGTCGTGGTAATGCTAGCCATTGCCTACAGTTTTCGAACACGTTTTAGAGAACTTACAATATGAGTGTAGATAAATACATAGAAAACATCCATAACTCAGGAACAAATATCCGTGATAAACACACAAAATAAATGCCCTGACCAGGATTTGAACCCGGGACCACCTGCTTCGTAGGCAGGGTCACTGCCGACTAGGCTAGGAAACCTATTAATCCGACAAGACAGTCTAGAAATTAATTAAGGGCGCCACTGAACTTCAATTAGCAAACGATGCAAACATTCATACATCGATTTATTTGTATCTACCGCATTACAATTAAGTCCTATGCGTTTCCTATTTGACATGTTGTCTTACGCTGATGAATGAATGAATGAATGAATGCTTGATTGCACACCTCAAAAAAATACATGGTAAAAAGTGGCAAACAACAGGCGGTGTTATCGCTAATGAGCGATCTCTTCCAGACAACCTTACGCTGTTCACATTACGATGGCTATTTTTGAGTAATTTTTAAACACATCACAATAGAAAAATTTAACTAGTGTTGCTAATGCGGTTCGTTTTTACTACAATTTTATTTAATTTCGACATGTTGTTATTTAATAAAGTAGTCGTGGAGCTTGTTGACTATTCTTGCTTACACCTCCATGACTGGGGGACCATTTTTGACTTTATTGTCTTGTTATATAAGCTTAATTAAGGGATCAACCACGGAATGAGAGTTAGCTTAGAGCGAAGTAAGTATCAAATAATTAAATAAAATTTTATTAATCTGTATTCCAAGTCAAATATGTCGCATAAATCGGTTTATTGTGATGATTTGATTAGACTATCCTAGAAGTAGATAGAAAGGTAATTAATAATCATGTAGCTTAATTAAGCTATCGACTATTTTTCCAATTATAGGCAGCTAACAAACTGTGTAAAAGTTTTAACTTCGCTTGAATTATCACACTCACAAGAGTCACAAGGTTGCCAAGCGGACCCCAGGCTCAATTGAGCCATGGCAAAAAACCGGGAAAAACGCTAGGTGGATAATGAATAGCATATTTTTTAAATTTCTGTTACATGTTTAAACAAGTTTTACTGGTTTCATTCAATTGCACAGATATATAAGTAGCCTAACATGATATATAAATATTATAGGTACCGTAAAATGGGGTGAGTAGGGATTGCGTGGAGAGTTGGGTTATGAATGGGGAGAGTGAGGGGGGTGAGATGGTTTTTAAAGGCTACTGCTACCTAAATAACGCATTCGTATTACAAATGGAGCTATAGTGACATTCATAAGAAACAAAAATCGATACAACAATGTTCCAAAATCACCTTTGTATGAAATCCCATCTCACCCCAACTACGAGGTACTACGGGGTGAGAAGGGATTTTGTGTTTATCGGTAAAGTTATGAAATGGAACTACCCAAAATCATAAAAAAAATAAAATATAAACGTCCGTCGGAACATTTGTTATATATACCATTCAATTAATCAGTTATCATTCAAATAATTGAATGTCAAAAAAGGTGCATTAGGGCAATATGTTGCTTAAGATGGTTTGATAGTTGCGCCACATACTTTAAAAGTTTAAAATTACTTACACTGCCCTCACTTTTCGTTTATGAAATCGCAATGTTTGTCCGAGCAAATCCCACACTATTTACAAAAGTGACGTTTTCACGAAGCAAAAGAATAAAGCCAAGAGACTTCCATACTGAACCTGCAAATACTGCTCTAAAACTTAAGAGTGTGGTTTGCTTAGGTAGCAAAATATATAATAAGTTACCTGAAGCGATAAAAAATAAAACAAACAATGAATTTAAACGATCGCTGACATTATATTTAATAAACAATACTTATTATTCTCTGACTGAATACTTAGATCATTGACATATTTTCTTTTATACTTCAATTATTTTGCGACATAGGTAATTTTATGACATATTGATTCTATTCTTATTAATTTTTTTATGTCCTGTGGGGGGGTATGCGATTAAAACGGTGCGGATACGATGCGTTACTGCGATTCCGTCGATTCGTAACGTCGCCGTATTTTAAGCAGCGGTGTGGTCGCACCTTTACACAGCATTACAGTAAAAACCAAGGCACTGCGAACTAAAAAGTAAACATATAAAATAATAACCTTATACTAGGTCGATTTAGGCGACGTAACTGCGTGGATCCGTTGCGTCGTCTGATCTGGCATAGGATTCGGCAGTTGACCCCGGAATCGTCGAAACGCGACACTCTTCGGCCAGAAATCTGCACTCGCGATGGTGTCCTGCAACGGCCGCGACACGCGCACCACAAACGAGCTGAAGTGCACGTAGTACCGGGACTGTAGCTGGTGCACCCTCAACAAGAAGCCAGTCTTCCGGCGAACATACTCCACCACATCGTCGGCCACGGTAGAGTGATACAAGCGCGACACATAAAGTGCCCTATTCGGTATTGCAATCCGAAGATTTTCTATATATATAGAAAAGGATGGGTACATAAATAATGACATTATTACTGAAGGTGTCTGGTGGCCTTAAAACGGTTTTTTTAAATATTGACGAGACGAATATACTACAACGCCGCGAATGCTTATACAATGTTGTGTTAGAAATATGTACAGATTACTAAAGTTCTTAAACGGATTTCGAAAAGGTCACCAACGCGTATGTGATACCTCTGGATTTGCGGGCGTCCATAGCCTAATGTACTTGCTTACCATCAGGTTTGCCGTATGGTTGTTTACCATGGTCGTGGTATTATTTAAACAACGCATGAAAGCTGGCGCGAGATTCGTATCGAACTGTCAATATTTTATACTACGAGTCGCGCGCGATAACGTAAGTTATGCTAGCAGGGCTACTCTCTCAGATGAGCGGAAAGTTGATTCTGGTCTTGCAAGGCTACAATCAGGATTACTTGCTTAAAGATGCATGTCTTTTTACCTTTAAGTCATCTCTAAGACGTAGTTCCATTGACACACTTCCTGGCGTCGCTTAAGTGAAATTCCTAAACGGTTTTTACCTGACCGCGGCATTTGTCACGGCTAAGAGCCCCGGGGGATGATCTGTCAACTTGATAAATGTGCCCCGCTAATGCGATGTCTTTTCACTAACTCGGGAAATATTAACGATGTGGGGTTCATTTTTTGGAGATAATGTTTGGTGTGCCAGGTCGGTTTATTTACTAATAAGCAATTTACAGTTTAGTGCGGTAGCCAGGCAGTAAGACGCCGTATTTTAAAATCCGGAGGTCCCGAGTTCAAACCCCGGCTCGTTTACCGTACGTAACGTAGGGAAATTTTAGGAACGTATGTACGAAATATCATTTGATATTTATCAGTCGCTTTTCGGGGAGAAAACCGGAGCTAATTCCAATTAGGCCTAGTTCCCCTTTGAGTTGGAAGGTCAGATGGCAGTCGCTAAAAACTTGTGCCTACGCCAATTAACGGGATAAGGGTTCCAAGCAGATCCCAGGCTCAATTAAGTTGTGGCAAAAGCCGGGACAAAACGTTACATCGACAATGAATTTACTGGCTAGTGGCTGGCAATAACATCATGATTTAAAAATATATATAGGTACTGAAGACCGAAATTGATATAATGCAATCATAGACTAATTAACCCAAGACCCCGCATAGCCAGGCGACCCCCGCTGCCACGCTCGAAGTAATTTCACTCTATAGTGAGATACTAATATTGGAAGTGACAGTAAACATAGAACGTCTCCCATGGCAACCATTAATGTCTGACTCTCTCTTACACTCCACGGAAGAATCGCGCGTTCCCTGTCTAGCATTGCGAGTTCCCCTCCCGCACCCCTTCTTTTTGGCAGCTTAGGTTTCAACGAAATAACGCGCTAAGCGGAGTATAGAGATATCTTGTATATGAATGCAATAGAGAGACGACCAAACTTAGGCACGTGTTTTACCTTAACAGGAGATTACACAGTGAATCTTTGTACACCGAGTTGCAGAAACGCATAAAGAAATTAAGAATAAATTCCTTCACAATGTAATAATAAGGTGTCCATGAAATTTTGCTGCCCGCTTTAATACGAAAAACTTAGTACAATTGTTTATGTATTTGGTGTTACAGACTAACAACGCTTATAGTCTACTAGCCTTTTCCCGTGGCTTCGCCTGCGAACTATAAGTACTCAAAAAGGATACGATACCCATGTTGATTTTCAGACTTTGTGACCATATTTGCCCCTTTTGGGGGTTGAATTTCAAAAAACCTGAAACACGTGTTTACTTATTTAGTGTTAGGAATACTCCTGTGAAGTTTCGAATAAAATAGTCTAACAAATCTTGTTTCGGCATACAAACTTTGGACCCCCATTTTACCCCCTCAGGGGATGAATTTTGAAAAATCCTTTCTTAGTACTCCCCTAGACCTTATAAGGAACCTATGTGCCAAATTTGAAATCTCTAGACCCAGCGGTTTGGGCTGTGCGTTGATATGTTAGTCAGTCAGTCAGTCGGTCAGTTTCTTCTTTTATATACAGGGTGACTTTTAATTCGACCTATTCCTTGAAAGGGGTTATTCTTTAGCTCATTTACAATGTTTTTAGCCCAATCAACTAGGGGTCAAAAATTAATGGTTTTCGAGTTATACGAGTTTTAAGTTTTTTTGTAAAAACGCCACCTAGCGACCTAAGAATGGCAATAAAAAAGAAATTACATGCGATAGGGTGATAATTTCTTATTTATCTTATAGCCAGTAAACGTAGCAATACTTAAGACAAAAAAACCTTTAAAAAATAATTCAAGTCTTTACGGATAAAAGGTTATAAATCAAAAGTTATGTTTTATTTTTTGTTTATTTAAAATCAAAGACGATCACTCAAAAAAAATTGTATGGTAGTTCATGTAAAAATTCCATAAATAAATTCCGTAACTCATAAGCTTTTCAAAAAGGTAAAAATGTAGGCATAATTTTATTTAACTATCAAAAATAATAACAATAACAGAACAGGTAGCGAGCGTACTGAGCGTATGACCCGCAATCGGTTTGTTTGTGCAACTTTCGTTCTTATCTTAATCCTTCGTTATCTTGATAACTTGATAAGTTCTTGATAACGAAAGATTAAGATAAGAACGAAAGTTGTACAAACAAACCGATTGCGGGTCATACGCTCAGTGGTTTGTTTGTGCAACTTTCGTTCTTATCTTAATCCTTCGTTATCTTGAGAGGTCCAAGTTCAGTCTTCCCTTTGGTAAGCATTCCGGACATGTTCGTAAGTTATTAATTAAAGAAAGTAATAATAATTAAGAAAACCTAACCACTTTCTGTTTTGTTTGTGTGTTTTTATGGCCAAAAATGGATTTGTTGTTAGTAATAAACATTGAAAAAATTAAACAACTGTTTTTACTTTTAACTTTAAATAGCTACTTGTAATCTTAATAATAACAGACAGATAATTTAGTATCATAATAAAAGCAGCAAGACCATAATAAAAGCAATAAAAAGTACAAAATTAGTCATAAAATAAAAAACAAAAATTACAAATCAATTATTAATTTAATAAATTACAAGTCTTGTTCGAACTGTTTTCCCTCGTTTCGTATACAAGCATAAAGCCTTTTGCGTACTTCAGTGACTGATATTCGCGTCGACATGTTTTCTCTCATGGTCTCAGCAGCCTCTACAATTCTTTCTCTCAAGTGTTCGACATTTCGTATTGGTCTGTCGTACACTAATGCCTTCATGTGACCCCAAATGTAAAAGTCACATGGAGTCAAATCTGGACTACGTGCTGGCCAAGGAATCGGGCCCCCTCGCCCAATCCATTTCTCTGGATAGTTAATGTTCAACCACTGTCGCACGTCCCGGTAGTAATGAGCTGGGCAGCCGTCGTGTTGGTAAACCATGGCCATCCTTGTTCCAAGCGGCACATCCTCCAGCAGTATGGGCAGTTCTTCCTTTAAAAAATGTTCGTGAGCGATACCGGATAAACGTGCAGGCAGAAAAAATGGCCCGATCAACTTATCGTGCACAATCCCCATCCACACGTTTAAAGAAAATCTCTGCTGGTGAGCTCCTTCCTTGGATTTTCTTGGATTTTCACCTTTTGGGGCCCAAAAATGCAAGTTGTGGTAGTTTGTGATACCATCGCGGTCGAAGTTGGACTCATCGGTCCACAAGATATTCTTCAGGTACTCTGGATCTTCTATGTCAGCATTGAGTAAAAATCTGCAGAAATCCATCCTCCTAGCAGGATCTCCCTCCTGGATGGCGTGAACCGGAGTGTAATGGTATGGATACAGTCTTGCTGAGTGGAGCGTGAACCAAACTTTCCATTGTGATATCCCAAGCTGGTTAGCCACAAATCTGGTTGATGTAGTGGCGTTGGCCCGGAACAAGTCCAGTATTTGTTCTTCTGCTTCAGGATTATGAACTGCAGGTCTTCCAGCATCTGCTTGCCGTCGTTGAACCGATCCCGTTTCTCGAATACGACGGTAAGTCGTACCAAACACGCTGACATCAGGTAAACGGCGATTTGGGAATCGTCGTTCATATTCTCTCCGTGCTGCAGCAGCGTCACCATCAGCGAATCCGTAACAAAACAGGATATCTGCGTATTCTTCAAATTGGTAAGCCGCCATTTGATAAATAAACTGTCAACGAAATGTCCGAATCGGAAGGATAGTTGGAAGTTACTGATTTGATTACTAAATAAATACCGACAATGAAGCCTCGGTAAATCACGAACACTTCCGAATACTTCCTTTTATTATTATTACTCTCATTAATTAATAGCATCATAACAAGAACATGCACTGAACTTGAACCTCTCAAGATAACGAAGGATTAAGGTAAGAACGAAAGTTGCACAAACAAACCGATTGCGGGTCATACGCTCAGTACGCTCGCTACCTGTTCTGTTATTGTTATTATTTTTGATAGTTAAATAAAATTATGCCTACATTTTTACCTTTTTGAAAAGCTTATGAGTTACGGAATTTATTTATGGAATTTTTACATGAACTACCATACAATTTTTTTTGAGTGATCGTCTTTGATTTTAAATAAACAAAAAATAAAACATAACTTTTATTTATAACCTTTTATCCGTAAAGACTTGAATTATTTTTTAACGGTTTTTTTTGTCTTAAGTATTGCTACGTTTACTGGCTATAAGATAAATAAGAAATTATCACCCTATCGCATGTAATTTCTTTTTTATTGCCATTCTTAGGTCGCTAGGTGGCGTTTTTACAAAAAAAACTTAAAACTCGTATAACTCGAAAAACCATTAATTTTTGACCCCTAGTTGATTGGGCTAAAAACATTGTAAATGAGCTAAAGAATAACCCTTTTCAAGGAATAGGTCGAATTAAAAGTCACCCTGTATATAGATTTAGGCACAGATAGCCGAGTGGTAAAGTCTGCGACGTCATAACTGGGGGCTATGGCGTCGAATCTTGGCTCGTACTAATTTATTTCTCCTTATGTACACCCAGCTGCAAAACTATATGCCATGAACTGTCAATTTGATTATTCATGGCGTACTTATGTCAAATTCCATACAAAAAAGGATGTTCGTTAAGAGTGCCACCTATAATTACTTTTTTCTGGCCTTTCCCATTAACCAATGCTGGTTTACGGCAGTAGACTCAAGCCAACACGGAACAGCCCCATACGGTGTTCACAGAAGTCTGACATTCACCTAGCATTCAGCTTGCATGAAAATTGCGGGTCTATATGCCTCCTTACCCAACAGGATTAAATTGAATTAAACCCCTAAATCAGACGACACATAAATCTAAAAAACACACATTCCGACAGCGGTCAACCCGTATTCATCGCAATGCCAAATATGGACCCGTGACACCCAATGACGGACGTGAAGTGATTTATGGATGATATCTATGACTCTTTTAGTTCGTACCCGACATCGCGACAGGCCGTCATTCACATGTAGATAGGCGCGAAATTTCCATGTCCTTTAAAAGGAATTACGTCGCTTGATTTGATATGGCGCTTAGGCTGTTCATTTCTTGTATGTACGTAATCCAGGGAAATATGGGACAGGCAGTCGAACGGTTAAAGAGCTTTTAGCGATCGGATATTTAATGCGATGTCATGGAACGTATTTATATCGTTTCGTGGAGATTTATGTTTACAAATTAATTAATGGAAGTAGCTATTTTTGCAACGAAAACGTCTTTGATAACGAGGGTTGCTACTTATATATCCGGAAACAAAAAAACAAACAAACGTACACGGCTGAAAATGGTTTTATTGTTTTTCAAAGTATTCCCCTTGATGATCTATGCACTTTTGCATTCGCGTGAACCAATTTTTAAAGCACTTCTGCCACTCCGCCTGAGGTACCTCCATTACGTGTTGTTTGAATGCGTCGACAGCATCTTAAGTGGTCGAAAATCGTTGACCGCGTAATTTATTCTTTATATTTGGAAATAAATAAAAATCGTTGGGTGCCAAGTCAGGGCTGTACGGCGGATGACCCGTTAATTCCACATTTTGACCCTCCAAAAATAGAGTTGTTTCGCGTGACGTATGACAGCTGGCATTGTCATGATGAAGAATGATTCTTCGTCGCTGGTTAGTTTTACGAATTTGTTCAAATACTTCCGGTAAGCAAATGGTCGTGTACCACTCTGAATTAACCGTTCTACGGTTTTCTAGTGGCACTGTAGCTACATGGCCATTAATACCGAAGAAGCAGGCCACCATTTGTTTCAATGTACTTTTTGCACGAGTAACTTTCGTAGGGTTCGGCTCATTTTGAAACACCCATACCGTTGATTGTTGCTTCGTTTCGGGATCGTATGCATAGATCCAGGATTCGTCACCTGTATAGATGTTATAAACGGCTTTTGAGTCACCACGGTTATATTTTTTTAACATTTTATTGCACCATTCGACGCGAGCATCTTTTTGCTCTTTTGTTAAGTTGTGGGGTATCCAACGCGAACAAATTTTTTTTACAGCCAAATAATTATGTAATATGCTATTAATGCTGGTCATAGAAATACCCAGAGTCGCCTCTATCTCGCGGTACGTAACATGTCGGTCGTCCATTATAAGTTTTCGCACAGCCTCGATATTTTGTTGTACAACGACCGATTTCGGGCGACCTGCCTTAACTTCGTCCGTAAGCATACTACGTCCACGATTGAACTCACTAAACCAGTGATACACAGTAGTTTTAGATGGGGCTTCATCACCAAAAGTTGAAGTTAGTTGATCTATGCACTGTTGTTGCGTTAAACCACGCCGAAAATCATAATAAATCATAGCACGAATATTTTCACGAGTGAGTTCCATTCTTGCTGCGAGATGACATTTAAAACCCGTCAAAAACAAAACACGAGCGTTAATAAGAAAGAAAAAATATACCGGCCAGTACTTAAAAAAGTTCAAATTTTACCATGGAGGTCAAATATGCTATTTAAGAAGATTGTAATCCCGGTTTCCGGATATATAAATAGCAGCCCTTGTATCAGATGATGGACTTGCAAAAAACCAGAGGTACCCTAATATGTTATAGCGCGGTGGTTTATATTTTTGTAGGTAAATAGAGAGTCTATCTGCAATTTGCAACTGCATCATTTTGATATAGTTATTTAGAAGAACGTCTTTTTAGTCACTTCGCGCGACATAACCGAAGAAGCGCGAAGAGACGAGAGTGCAACTGTGTGTATTTTATAGTGTTAGTGTGACTCACGAATGTTTAAATTTTATAAACGCAAACTTTATCTACTTGTTATTGAACCTACATATTGTTGGCAAAGGTGACACTATAACTGTACACAACTCAGAGCAATTTGACCAAATGTTAGATCTATGGATGGTACAAGGAGGATCGGAAAACGATCGAAAAAGTGTCCAGCGGTAAGTACTAAACAATAGTTCCAAATATCTCCGGGTGGCGCTAGGTGTAGTTGAGCATTTGAAATGAATTACCGATATTTAATACTTATATGACATTTCTGAATAAAATTAATGTTCAGTATGTTTTGCTTCTGCGCAAATACTAAGGTTTAAGGTTTAAGATCATTTAATCTCATTAAGAATTTTACAATTCACTTACACGAGATAAAACATTAATACTAAGTAAAATATACATGGATATGAGTGTACAGGCACAACATTATAATTGTAACATTCATAAATTTCATAACGTAAAAGAAGGGTATCTGAACTTATTTTGTAAATATGTATGGATTACTTAATCAAATTTTATATCATTGTGGCGCCATCAGTTTATCGCCTTCTGACGGACACTTTTGTAACATAGAGATTTTTATCCTCCTTGTACAGTCGCCATCAAATATATCGGAGCGGCCAAGGTATTCAAAAATATCTGAACATGCACTTTATCGCCTTGGCAATAGAGGCGTTGTTCAGATTTTTGTGACCACCTTGGCCGCTCCGATACGAGTATATCTGATGGCGACTGTACCATCCATAGTTAGATCATTTACTGGAAATCAATTATAATGATTAGACTTCTTGCTCTGCTCATAGAAAACACCAAAGAAAAATGGTTTGTTATTGCTAACCAGGATACTCGTACTTCAAAAAGAGTCACGACTAGAAAGTCGAATTTTTGTTTGAACACACATATCAATCAATGAAGACGTATTGTTTAGCCCATACAGGATGATTGAAAATTCGCCCTTTTCCTTGAAAGGGGTTATTCTATAGCTCATTTGCAATGATTTAAGTCCAGTCAACTAGGGGTCACAACTCATTGGTTTTCAAGTTATTAAAGTTTTTTTTTTTTAATATCCGCCTCTTGACCTAAAACTGACAATTGTGAATAAACTACTTTAATTTCGTTGAAAAAAATTTGTAATTTGTCTAATAGCTGATGAACCAGTGATTACGTTCAAAGTACAAAAAACATGCCTAAACTTGCCAAACTCGTACAAGAAAAGGATTTGAAATTACAAGTTTTCGGATTTTCTCAATTTACATTTACAGGCATAACTTAAAAAAAGGTGGGTCGTTTATAACGGTCTCTGGAGTTTACAGGTTCACTCCTAATCCGATTTTAATGACTAGGAGCGAACTTTTTTCACATGGTCTAAAATTACCCTCTGGTCATATAAAGTGAATGGCTAAAACCGTAACGTTGTGAATGGAAGCAACTACACAAAGTGTGATACATAAGGCAACCCCCCTGAATCCTGCTGACATGAAATGATCCATGTAACTGAAACTCGTAACACAAATACATTTCTTTTTTACCCAGTAAACCATATAATTCCCAATTTTGCCAACAATGGAAACGTTATCCAAGGGCCATTTCGTAACTTTTTAGATGGTATCGTTTGTGGGATATAGGTTCCGTATTTATTTGTCAAAAAAGAGGTATACTCGTAAACACTAAAAAAATTGTTGGCCCGATCGGCTGCCGCCACATAGTAGGGATACGGTCTGTTTGAAAAAATCTAGACTCATTTCACTCACGGCGCTAGGAAACTGTCGAGATTAGCCTACGGCACATAACAACATCGTTTTTCATGATCTTTTACTGTCAAACATACCCTATTATCATATTTTTGGAACGAGGTTCCTTATCGGACGGTTCGCGGATAGGGGGCAAAAAAAAGTCACGTGACCGTCACGAAAACGCGACACAAAGCCATACTATTGAGAAACATGTAAAATAAAATAGAATAGATTAAAGTGAAGTGAAGTACAGCGAAAAGTGAGAAATGACAAAGCGAAAAGTAAAAAGTCAAAAGAAAGTAAAAAAAGTCAAAATGTCCAAGTCAAAAAAGTCAAAATATAAAAAAATTACAAAAAGTCAAAAATTAAATAACATAACTTCGTTCCAACCGAGTGTTCCACGACACTCGCGTATTTATTTTAGAAATAAACCGTATCAACAACTGATAAGATGCAGGTACCGTTAACCCTAAATCTCACAAATTATTTATCTATTCTGTGCACTTCATACTTGTATTTCATGCAACATTGGTTCATTTCCAAAATCGAGTTAAGCGTCGCACTTAGGCTCTTAACGGTACCCTAAAACGAGAAGCACATTTCTACTAAATTCACTTTTCGCCCGGACAGCTGACGACTGCTAGAACCATGTATCTGGCGCTGCGCCAAAAAGTAAACAGCGTGTGAAGCTGATAAGTATGCCACACGTTGTTTGGTACGAATGAATGGTTCTGGCGTGTTAAATTTAATGTTATTTTATATTAACACTTTTAATAAGATACAATGTCAAATTGATTTGGTAATTAAAACTAAATGGTTTGTAAAAGTGCTTTATTTAACACGTAACAAATAAACTAAGATAATATTAAAATAATTATATTATAGAAAAAACGACCTCAAAGCTTACCTGAAGTCCGGGATCTTACAAAAATAATACCGCCCCTAAGGGGTCCGCCTGCGGTATGAAACCCATAACTCTGGACTCGTTACCTCTGTATTGCCAGGGAGATGCGCTGGCAGAGGTAAGTGCCAGCTCTACGGTCCCCTGAAGCGTAAAACCGCAAGACGGTAATAGCATTATACTATGTTGTTACCAGAAAACTAACAGCAAAGCCGAGGATTTTTGAGGGTTTTGATTAAAGAAAAACACTAACAATATTTGTACGTAATTATTACAGTATAATCACGGAACCACAAAAATTACATACAGTACGAGGTTCTCCAAAAAAAAATTGTAACTATAGGTATTTTAAGGGACGGCGACGCTCATGTATTTCTCATGTGAGTTACAGGCGTCAAAAGCCTACGGTGGTCGCTTAGCATCATGCGGGCTGCATAAAATATAATGTAGAATAACTTCATGTTCCCTAGTACTGGAACAATTCAATTTTTTTTTCAACTAAGTCCAATATTTCGAAGGAGGAGGTTCTCAATTCGTGGGATCTTTGTTTTTGGTATTGTACGTTCATTGATTATTCGGATACGGCTGGACCGATTTGGAAAATTCTTTATTGTTTGAAAGAATATACTTCACAGTTAGTCCCATTGTCACCAGACCAGAATCTGATGGTGGGATCCTAGAAATCGAGAGAACTCTTCAAATATTATAAGCACACCTATAGCGATTCGAATATTTTTTGGACAGTAGCTTGGGCATTTGCTTTTGGAAAGGTGGAGGTTAAGTGAAGTCGGTTCTTTTTTGTTTAAAATTATTAAATATTTTAATGCTGAGGCAGGTTTGATTCCGGCCTTGGGTCTTCACATTAGTAATTTTATCTTATATGACTTCTATTTTAGTTTATCATGTACGCTGTGATAGTAGTGGACAGCGTCTTTGGATCCGTCTCCCCTGTGGAGCCTTTCAATATCTCGCTCGTAAGTACAAAAAGAAAATAAATAGTCCAAACGGCTAATGCGACTCATACTTTACTCAATATCTAAACTAAAATGGTGAACCTATACTTAGCGGAAGAAGTTAAACGGGCGATGTATTCAAATAGATCTTAACGAGCTCTTATTTTTAAACAATAAGGTCGAAAATTAAGTGTACAGGCTTCTTAAGGGTCATCGACCCATACCTATGTATCACAATTTGAATTGCGGGCGTCTTTAGCCTACTGTAATCGCTTACCTGCATGAGTGATGTATGCTTGTTTGCTACCAACGTGATCATCATAATTCCAGCGTTTATCCCGGCTTTTGGCCACGGCTTATATGAGTCTAGGGGTCCGCTTGCCAACCTTATCCCATGAGTTGGCGTAGGAACTACTTTTTACGAAAGCGACTGCCAATACCTTTCAACCCAGAAGATGAATAAAGTCTTATTGCTTAACAATAAAGTCGTGTTAAGATTTTGAATACTTAGTCCGATAAGCTGCTGATGACTTTGTAAAACGTGGGGGCAATGTTGGTTATAAGATATATTGCGAACACGAGTCTAATAGAAGCCCAAGTGCAAAGCCGAGGGCTTTACTAACTCGAGTTTGTAATATATAGTATATATACCTTTCGTATTATATACAAAAGTTGGTAACTCCGCGGAATGCCAGGTTTTTTGAGCAATGTGATGAAAATACACTTCTTACCTGATCTAGGCATCTCTCTAAAACCTAAGTCTAAGCTAACTTAAAAAGCTCATAAATTACATGGATGACAGTTGGCACAGCTGCTTTAAAGTTGATTGAAGCTCTTACAACGCTTCCTGAAAGCTCTTATAGTTTTGATGCATCAATCAGATTTAGAAAGTTTTAGTTATGGATTTAGATCGTGGGTATGAAACAAGGATGATTAAGACATGGATAGACAATGCCTATACAAAATCGCGTTTCCTTATTTCAGGCTAAAGCACTAGCGTCATCTATCGGTCACCACAAACACTAAATTCCTACTTAACCTTTCTGTTAAGCCCATTGGTTGACTGGTAGAGAATGCCTTATGGCATTATGTCCGCCATTTGTACCATCTTATTTTGTGCAATTAGGATTAAATAAATAAATTCTAGTTTCTAATATTTTGTTCGGCGATTAACGCTGACAGAATAACTCGACTCCAGACTCAACAGATGGCGCTGTGGCACTCAGCACCGAAAACAGACGTATAGCTTGAAGGTTTGAGGAATGCGATGTTGTATAGGCATTGTCCATCTATGTCTTAATCATCCTTGGTATGAAATAACTAACTTCCTGTATTGGCGTAAAATTAAATGTAAAACAGCTTAAAACTAAGAATATGAAGGTGTCGCTGGTTATCTACTATACTGTAATTTTCAATCGACCTCAAGATTTCGAAGGAGAAGGTTCTCAATTCGTCGGGATCTTTGTTTTTGGAATTTTTTTTTATGTATGTTCACCGATTATTC
This sequence comes from Pammene aurita, assembly GCA_947086415.1. Taxonomy (NCBI): domain Eukaryota; kingdom Metazoa; phylum Arthropoda; class Insecta; order Lepidoptera; family Tortricidae; genus Pammene; species Pammene aurita. The sequence goes on from OX352295.1 coordinate 15,136,100, forward strand.
GGAGGCGGCTGGACCGATTTGGATTTTTTTTTGTTTGAAAGAACTTTACAGTTTGTCCCATTGTACCCAGGTCAAGATCTGATGATGAAATCCTGAAGAAATCGAGAGAACTATTCAAATATTACTATAGGCACACCTAAATATAGTGATTTAAATATTTTTAATACAAGCTCGGGCATTTTCTTTTGGAAAGGTGGACTCTAAGTGAAGACAGTTCTTTTTTGTTTAAAATTATTTATACTTATTGTCAAGGATTATAAATAACAAACTTAAATTTATTACACAAAATTCCGAAAACTGCGGAATAGTTTATTCACAAATAGCTGTAGCTATACCTGTCTTCTTGAGTATAGGTATAGTATAATATACTTATATTGAGTTACATAAACGACACCACATTTTTGAAGTTTAATAAGCATAATCTTTAGTAAAGTAAGCGCAATTTTTTTACACCACCATCAACTTACACAATTGTTTTATAATCTCTAAATATCGTAAAGTAAAAGTGACACATAAGAATTTTTTGATATTCAACTTCTAAGGGGGTGAAAGTTTTTACAACATCTAAGTAGACGAAGCCGCGGGTGGAGGGTAGTCTAAATAGGCACGAAGCCGCGAACCATGATTGAGCCATAAAAGTAAATGCATTAATTTATTCCATCTGATCCCTATGGACGTTAACTAGCGGTAACGAAACGCGGTGTCGAAACAGTGAGCGGTCCAAGGATGGCAGACAATTGGAGACTGGCAGATTGACTATTAAATGCAGTTACCTTGTAAAAACTACAATATTACTTCATTACTTATACAGTATGTGGCCTGTAACCCGAGCAAAAAATTAAAACGTATGTAGATTCTACTCCTCAAACTATAAAACGTTTGTTTAACAATTTTTTGAGAATATGGGGTCTTTAGATTCTCTTTTTTTCATACAAACTAAATAGTATTTTCAATGTACGTTAAAATCCGTCCAATTGACATTGCTTGTCAGTCTTGTCACCACACAGACATAATTAATTTCGCAATACTTACATTGCGTATTCCAATAAACTTTAAAGTCTACTAAAAGTCAAACCACAAGTTAATTTTTAAAGTCGCTGAACAAACGTTGTCTAGTTTGAGGAGTAGAATTTACGATTAAATTTTATTGACCTACAGGATGAAATATTAACCACTGTTCATATTGAGCGAGATGATTCGGTAGGCCACACTGAAGTAGGAGTAGAATTTACGATTAAATTTTATTGACCTACAGGATGAAATATTAACCACTGTTCATATTGAGCGAGATGATTCGGTAGGCCACACCACACTGAACAACTTTTACTATGGGACCAACTTCGAAAACGTGAATTTTTTTTGGGCTGTTTCATACATTTCGGCCGATCACATGTTGTCATTTTCTTAGGGGAAGCCAAAAATGTTTTCGGGATTTCGAAGTTACCTACTCCCATAGTAAAAACAGCTTACCTAATCACCTCACTCAATATGAACGGTGATTAGTATTTCAGCCTGTATATCAAACAGCACAGTGAGTCCTCATTTTTGTAAAGGGTCGGCAACGCGCATGTGACACCTCTGGAGTTGCAGGCATTCATAGCCTACGGTAGCTGCTTACCATCAGACGGACCGTATGCTTGTTTGCCACCGTCATGGAAATTTTTTCGTCCGTAAATTCTTAAAGTAGTATCTTAAATTCATGGCATAATAATCTGACAGCTCTAGCCGTACAAAGTGGTTTACAATTACAATGAGTGACTTGACTAGGTGCCATATTCTAATTTTAAAATACATAAACAATTCATTATAAATACAATCTATCTCCAACAAATAATCAACCAATATTGAAGTTTTATTGATTGATTGATTATACAACCAATAATTTTCAAGCAAATTCCGATTTTTAGGGTTCCGTATTCAACTAGGAACCCTTAAAGTTTCGCCATGTCTGCCCGTCCGTCCGTCCGTCCGTCCGCGGATAATCTCAGTGACCGTTAGCACTAGAAAGATGAAATTTGGTACTAATATGTATATCAATCACGCCGACAAAGTGGTAAAATAAAAAGTGGAAAAAAAATTTTTTTTAGGATACCTCCCCTATACATAAAGTGGGGAGTGATTTTTTTTTTCATTTCAACCCTAACGTGTGATATATTGTTGGATAGGTATTTAAAAATGAATAGAGGTTTACTAAAATCATTTTTCGTTAATGTTAATATTTTCGGAAATAATCGCTCCAGAAGTAAAAAAATATGCGTCCCCCCCCCCTCTAACTTTTGAACCATAAGTTTTAAAAAAATGAAAAAAAATTTTAAAGTAGAACTTTATAAAAACTTTCTAGGAAAATTATTTTGAACTTGATAAAATGAATAGTTTGTGAAAAAAAATTACAAAATAATTTCTGAACTAAGTTTGTAATTTAACCGTATAAGCAGGTGTTTATTGTACCTGTAATTTCTACAAAATTACAATGAAATAACGTGCTTTCAAATAAATACATACAAATAAACAAATACATACATACATACATACAATTATTCCATAAAAATCATCTTCCATACTTTAAGCTCGCGTGCAATAGTTTACTTAATTTGCCGATAGATGTCGCTGTACGTGGAACTCTCATATCATATCCTACATGGCGGTGTTATTAACTCTTAAGTGGGGACACTTACTGTGACGGACGGAAAACTACGGAACCCTACACTGAGCGTGGCCCGACACGCTCTTGGCCGGTTTTTTCTGATTCAGACGCTTAGGCGCTAGCTGTATTGCGTAGTGAAGTAATCCATTGAAGTCGGATCTACGTGTCTAAACGGGATTTAAAGTTAGAATAGGTAGGAATATGGTAAACTAGCTTTTGCCCGCGGCTTCGCTCGCGTTAAATTCGGGGTAACAAACCATACAAACTTCCACCCCCCATTTTAGGGAAGTGGGGGGTTAGAAAGAGACAAAAAGTAGCCTATGTCACTCTCCATCCCTTCAACTATCTCCACTTAAAAAACCACGTCAATTCGTTTAGCCGTGAAAGACGGACAAACAAACAAACACACACATACAGTTTCTCATTTATAATATTAGTATGGATTCGAATAAAAAAAGCCCTTGCCTTGGCTCTCGGGCCTCTCTTAGAATTTTGTGGGCAATATTTATCTTACCCCCTCAGTGAGCTATTAATTTTACTCACAAGAAACAATTTCTAACCAACGATCGTACCACGTTACATTACCGAATTTCAATTCGAAAAATAAAGGCATATATAAATCACGTGAACCGTGTTTTTGAGGATTGTAATTTTGCCTAACGTTCGCCGGTAACGCAACACGATGTATAGTGTTTCTAGAACGTTCGATCGGAATTACGTACTTTGCCGAAGGTATGAGCTTTAAAATATGGTACTTAGATGTCGATAAGCCACGACATACCACCACGGTGATAAGAGCGTATTCTGAAAAGAAATAATTAATGTTATTTGCAAACACAGATCAATTGATGTAAACAATATGAAAATTTACATTTAAAGTCGTTTCTGGAGCAAACGTTACCCAACATCACAAATCACAACCACTTTTGTAAACACATTAATATTATTGAACCGCAATTAGAATACGATTGAGATAATGAAATGAAATGAAATAAATTGAAATGAAATGAAATGAATCAAAATTAAATGAAATGAAATTTATGTACTGATTTAAACTTACACGATGTTCACTCATTATTATGATAAAAACGGGACTTAATCGCGTACACTTACTTTTATTATTTTCCTGACGTTTCCAGCGTGCCGTAACGCTCGTGGTTGCAGAAATGAAATTTAATCAGAAGAAGAAATGAAATTTATTATTAATAACATCATGACAAGTCCATTTACAATATTTTCGTTTTACGATATATATATATATATATACGTACATGATGTATAAATAATACAATTTTATCACATATCAACATAATCAATAAAATAATTTAATATAATTAATAATATAATTCTATCATACATTGAGATCTCAGAACTCAGTGCATTTATAACTGTCAACCCATACTAATTTTGACGTAAGTATATGGAAGATCTGTCAACTATAATCCTATTTTAATCGCGGTTCAGTAATATAAACAGAAGTAATTAGCAGTAGATTTGTATGACATTTTACTTTTAAGGAAATTAATCCCTACCACTTACCTTACTAATTAGATGCCATAAATTAATATTATGTTACGATTGACCTAATAAAAATACGTCAAAAATTTTACCTCGAAACTAAACGTTGGAATATGGCCCCAATTTTAGGTTAAATGCCTGACTAACCTCACTAAAACCTAACAATTTGTAACACTATATCTTGAACCTTCGATCTACATCTGAAACCCAATAATACCCGTTCGTGGCAGTAATAACAAGGTACAGCGTAATGCTCAGAAACGTGAATGCCTGACCTTACTCAACCGACGGTAACCAGCCCGCTGTACAGCCATTATAAAGCTATAAGGCCGTAAGTCCCTCTCAGATGTGTAAGGCTTGCATATGATTGATGTCATTTATGGCATGCTAACACAGTCTAATGTTTTCAGGCATAAGATAGGTCGAATTTGGGATAAGGGCGATTTCTAATTGCATCTTCCTAGTATTAATGGTTTCCGTCATTAAGCCCGTTTTTCCTTAAAAACGGCACAAGTACATTAGCCACGCTCATAATAGTTGATGGCGTCTGCCACTGAGTAACTTGCTACTGTGAGTTTAGAAATGAAATCAGTTGATTTTTTTATAATTCTTGGGTTTCATTAAAATTATTTAGATTTATATAACAAAAAAGTTGACACATGACGTGTATTTCATTTCTATTAAATAACCTTTATTTAATTAACTTGCATAATCTCTACATAATTCAAGTTTTTGTGCACTTTAGTATAAGTTATGCATAAATTAGTCATGTTGTTACGTTTAAACACAACAGACCGTACGAAAAGCTGCATAACAGTGTTATATTAGCGCTTGCATTTCGCATTAGCGCCACTGACAAATGAACTGTTATGCATCACCTGCCTCGTAGCATTATATTATAATGGCCCATTTGTTAGTGCTATTGCTGTGTGAGACATACAGATGAATCTTGATGTAAAACACCTTAGGCGGCTTTCACACTGAAGCGGTTTCCGCATGCAGCGCCGGTGCGCGAGCGAGATAGCGCCCTGCATGTGTATAGCGTTGTCTAGCTTGCACACCGTCGCCGCATCCGGTTGCGGTGCCAGTGTGATAATCGTCTTATCTGGTGTTAAATGTCGAGTTTGATGCTTTAGGGACAAATAGGTCGATTTTAAGACGTTAATAATTACAAGTTTACCCCAAATGGAGATGTCGCTACACATAAATACATAGATTTTGGTCGAGTGCTTAAAGAGCGCACGTTCCAAAACTCTTGGTCTAAGAAGAACAATTTTAATTCTATTAACCGACTTCAAGATTTCGAAAGAGGGGGTTCTCAATACGTCGGGATCGTTGGTTTTTTTATGTATGTTCACCGATTTTTCGAAGACGGCTTGACCTATTTGGAATTTTTTTAATTGTTTGGAAGAGTATATACTTCACAGTTAGTCCCATTGTCATCTCGGTCAGGATCTGATGATAGGATCCTGGAGAAATCGAGGGAACTCTTCAAATATTATAGGCACATCTATAGTGATTTGAGTATTTTGACAGTAGTTCGGGCATTTCCTTATGGAAAGGTGGAGGCTAAGTGAAGTCGGTTATTTTTTGTAATAGAGAGAAATAGAAAGCTGGCAGTCGTTCCACCTTAGTAAACATGAATTGTAAGATAATACAATTTCTAGGTAACTTCTTATATATCATGTATGAACGCAGGACTGATATAAAGAAATAGTGAGAATTCGATCAGAAGAATTGTCACTAAAGTTTGAAAGTCTTGTGTAACATTAACTTAGTCCGTCAATTGTATTCCCCTAATGATCTAACTAGTGGTTTATAACGTCAGTTGTACAACTTCAGATAACTTCGATATTGTTTTAACGACTGCTATGAAAACTAGTTATGACAAAACGAACATTTATGCGAAAGGGCCACATGGGACGAACTATCACAGTTTGCTATTTGACATGCAACTAGAATTCATGATTTATTTAGCTACTTAATCAAATTCTAATAGTCATATAGTAATTTTCATGATGTTAATTTAGTTAGCTAATAATTTTAAACAACAAAGAACCGACTTCACTTAGCATCCACCTTTCTTTGCAAATGCTCGAGCTGCTGTAAAAAATACTCAAATCACTATAGGTGTGCCTACAATAGTTGAAAGGCGCCATGGCTAATCTTTAACTATCGACATATGCTGAGCGGCATCCTTTTTGATGCTCTGTACTTTACGATTAAGATGTAAATAGATTAAGTTGATATGTTAGTACTATTTTCTGTACCACCAAATAAACAATTGCTATTTCTATTTAAGAGTTCCCTCGATTTCTCTATGATCCTATCATCAGATCCTGACCTGGTTACAATGGGACCAACAGTGATGTATAGTCTTTCAAACAAAAAACAAATTTCCAAATCGGTCTAGCCGTCTTCGAATAATCGATGAACATACACATAAAAAAAAGTGCACAAAGATCCCGACGACTTGATAGCCTCCTCCTTCGAGACCTTGAAGTCGGTTGAAAAAGGACATGGCTGGGAATATGTCACTGCATCTGGGGAGATGGGCCAAAATTACTACTAAATAGGACAAGTTATAAGTTATAAGTGTCTGAAGTGTCACAACGGATGGCCAACGGGGTAAAGGCAGATCGAGAAGCAGATGGCGGGATAAGTTGGGTGCATTGGTCGATTTTATACTTTGTCATGACCGGCAGCGTTATCGTTACGATACGCATTACGCATTCACATGGACGGTTACGTCAAGCAGCTTCATGCATCTATTTCATTGAATGACCACGTCCATGGGGAAAAGTATAAAAGTGACCACTCTATACGCGAATAATGATTTTTAATCCATTTCGCCCTGGGATCTGATTCATCTCTGTCTACCCGATATCCTTCCCCGGGACTCTCTCCATTCCTACTTACAAGTTACTCCTCTGGCACGGCACAGCGACCCAAAGTGTGTCTTGGCCTCCAACACGACTGCTCGCGATCCCCACCCTGCACAGTTTCTCGCCAGTCGCCAGCTTGGAGCTCGCACAGAATATGAAAAGGTACACCAAATATCATCGGTGTGACAAAGGCGCAAAGGCTTCGGTTGCTAGGTCATCTAGAGCGAATGGGAGGCGAAATGAGCGTAGAAGGGAAAATGGCAGGACGTCGCTCGGTCGGTCGACCTAGGTATAGATCGGATGCGGTAGTCGCGGATCTCCATTCCTAATTTCAACTTTATCGGTTTAGCTGTTATTCCTTGCAAACGAATTGACTAATACAATACGACCCGTATGATGATTGCTTCGCGCCTTCTATCCCCATAACCCGTTGACTGATCCTGCTGACTTACGAACTCTCAAATTATATTGTATCTCTGCTACAACCCGAACAAATTTCATAAAGTTCAGAAAAACGTTACTAAAGTTATCACGGAACAACTATTCAAAATCAAAAAGCCATCGAAATGCAGGGAGGTCTAGCCAGCTGACAGTTATGTTGTGTCCGAAGTTGTCTGTAAGAACTTCACTTCACTTACGCTGCTCGTTCGATAATTTAAGTATTTAAAATAGTAGGGATTTTATGAAGTCACGAGCTGTAAAATATAATTACATGTAGCTCGATGCGAAGTACAATCTGCAAGTAAGTACCTACATATACATACAAAAAGAGTACAGACCCAGTACTAGTGATGTAACTAGTCCTGGCGAGACGGGATGGACCACATTCCAGAAACGAGTCTGGATGACTGGTAATGTAACTAATAGCGTTTAAATGCAACAATTGGTTGTGAAGAAGTGGAATGCGGGATGAAAAAGTGATTTTTGCTATTTATGCTAGAAAATCAGTAGTTCATTTCTTTAATTTGTTCTCTGGCATGTAGCAATTGACTGTCCATACTAATATTATAAATGGGAAAGTGTATGTGTGTGTTTGTTTGTTTGTTTGTTTGTCCGTCTTTCACGGCAAAACGGGGCGACGAAATGACGTTATTTTTTAAGTGGAGATAGTTGAAGGGATGGAGAGTGACATAGGCTACTTTTTGTCTCTTTCTAACCCCCCACTTCCCTAAAATGGGGGGTGGAAATTTGTATGGTTTGTTACCCCGAATTTAACGCGAGCGAAGCCGCGGGCAAAAGCTAGTAGTTTATATAAGTTATAGCAGATTATACAGCCCACTTACCTTACTTAAGTTTGTACTTATGTATGTGCCTCAGAAGCGTCTAAACTATCGATCTGATTTTGAGGAATAAAGATTTCAATCGGTTGGTTATTATGACCCGGGTAACATAGGCTACATTTTACCAATTTTTTATTTTTATTTTTTTATTTATTGCTCAGTAATAAAAATACTTAAAACTACTACAAAACTTCGCCAAACTGGGAAACAGTTTGTTGGCGAATGGAAATAGCGAATTCAACATGTTTTCTGTAGTCGAGTTTCAGATTAAGGAGCTAACAGATTAAGGGCTAAATATTATTACAAAGAATTAAGGAGCTAGTCATTAATTCAACGTCAATAGGTATATTATTATACCTAGTATAGTATCACGGGTATAACAATGCCAACCTAAGTCTACTGTCTACTCAAACGAGCTGCGTTTTCATTCAAACTTTATCAAGATAAAGAGTGCCTATCAAGCTTGAAGCGATCTATGATTTACGTTTATCTATCAGTCTATTGACAGCTAATCTAGACATTGAAAAATCGCCTCGTAACCTATGATATACAGGGTGGAGGAAAACTACCTTAAAACGTTGAGCTCAAATCACTGAGAGGAAACATTCTTTAATTTATTTAAAGGGACATTACTGCATTTAAAAATTTTTGGAAAAAGAGTACAAATTCAAAAAAGTATTTATTTTGTAAGGGTTTAGCAGGCTAAGGAAGGACGTGTGGCCCCTGTGAGGAAAAGTTGAATTGGTAAATGTCAATTGTTTGTCGCCTCATAACTAGTAATCACTCCAACTTTCAGCCCTCTATCTTGATCTGTCTCAGAGATAATGTCAAAAATGTATTTTTTTAACATTTTTTTTCAAACTCGTGTATATCTCCTAATCCATAGCAGCTAAAGCGTTGAAACAAAATCACAGCTACGTAGTTTGAGTGGGAGTATACCCTATAATTTTATTAATATTTTATACGTGAAAAATAAAAGAAATAAATGTCAATTTATTTTTTGACAGCTCTTTCCAACACGTTTTTTTGAAAGTACAATTATGAAAGAAATCATGTAAATTGCTTATAGTATTAGCTACTAGCATACAAAAAATCAATTGATTATATTTGGTGCAACATACTGTAAAAAAAAAACTAACGAAAGTATTCAAGTATCAAGAGTAGGCTTCTAAACTGAAAGTTCGTTTTTAAGTTTTATGTTTGTTGCCTAGCAACAAAGGGTGTATTGTTTTTAATTTGACCTATGACTGTCAAAAAAGGTCACTGAACTACTGCTGTGTTAGCATTTGTAACTAATTTTACTAACTACTAAATCAACGAAACGACGGATGTGCTAGATGTTTATTATTTTATAATAGTACATTACTTACCAAGGACTGTAAAAGAAAGAAAGCCCGAAATCGCAGGTATTTGTGACCCGAGCCGCAGGCGAGGGTTGTAAATATGCGATAGAGGGCTTTCTTTTTTACTGCCCGTGGTGAGTACACAATTTTACGTCTCCATCTGGCCATAATGCGAGTTTTACCGTACGCGTAGCGTGCGGCAAAACTCACGTTATGGCCAGGTGTGATGTAAACAAAATTAATTGGTTTCATTATAGTACACGTATTAACATAACGAATTAAATAACTCATTAGAGCAGATATCACAATATAAGTCACTTAGATAATGACTATCGTAATATTCGTCGTCCCAGCTATAGGACAATGTTATCCTGCAGTCATCGCAATATCCTTTTAACATAACATTTTCGTCAGAGAGCGATATCTCAATACTGGTAAAGACTGTAAAAACAGTTGCTTCGCTATTAACCGTGGCAAGTTGAGCCCAAATATTTTTGATTTTATGATTTCCATCTGAAAGAATGTATATACATGAAGTTTCTGTTTTATTTTTTATTTTATTTACATTTAAAACTTACTTTCGCCATTATGGAAAAATCGGACTCCTCTTCTACATAACGTGTTGTATATTCCCTTAAATAATTCACTATTATGTTAAATGTGCTAGCGTATAAATTGTATAATAGTATTGTATAATTTAAAGATAGCTCATACCTAATAAATCATAATGTCTAATGTTATGTTACTCGGAATCGACAAACGCTTAGTTTATACGCTAGCACATTTAACATAATAGTGGATTGTTTAAGGGAATATACAACACGTTATGTAGAAGAGGAGTCCGATTTTTCCATAATGGCGAAAGTAAGCTTTAAATGTAAATATAATAAAACAGAAACTACATGTATATACATTCTTTCAGATGGAAATCATAAAATCAAAAATATTTCGGCTCAACTTGCCACGGTTAATAGCGAAGCAACTGTTTTTACAGTCTTTACCAGATATTGAGATATCGCTCTCTGACGAAAATATTATGTTAAAAGGATATTGCGATGACTGCAGGATAACATTGTCCTATACCTGGGACGACGAATATTACGATAGTCATTATCTAAGTGACTTATATTGTGATATCTGCTCTAATGAGTTATTTATTTCGTTATGTTAATACGTGTACTATAATGAAACCAATTAATTTTGTTTATAAAATAATAAACATATAGCACATCCGTCGTTTCGTTGATTTAGTAGTTAGTAAAATTAGTTACAAATGCTAACACAGCAGTAGTTCAGTGACCTTTTTTTGACAGTCATACGTCAAATTAAAAACAATACACCCTTTGTTGCTAGGCAACAAACAAAAAACTTAAAAAACGAAGTTTCAGTTCAGAAGCCTACTCTTGATACTTGAATACTTTCGTTAGTTTTTTTTTACAGTATGTTGCACCAAATATAATCAATTGAGTTTTTGTATGCTAGTAACTAATACTATAAGCAATTTATATGATTTTTTTCATAATTAGGTACATGCATGAAGTTTAAATTTTAACGAAATATTTTTTATTACGATGGTTATTGCCATAATATTATGCTACAAACACATTTTTTTAATTTAGTTAACATTTATATGCTTAAAATAATACTTAAAAAGTGTAAAAATTTCGCGCAAAAACCTAATAATCTAAACGCAACGCTATTGGTCGAACGTACTCGTGACGTCACATACTTGACAGATTTGTTATTTTGTTCGTGGCAGACACTAAATTTAGACGAAAACTGATTAAAAATTGTTTCTGTGGTGATTTAGCAGCTTTTTGCGGTTATAATTCAAATATCGGCACTTAAACACGAATTTGAGGTAAGCATTATGCTGGGTTTCCATTGGGTTTCAATAAGTTTGCTCTTAAATAAATGTCCTCCATTGGTTCCTTACCGTTACGTCAAGCTAGTTTTATTTAGAACTAACCTAGTTTGCATAAGTAAGATGATAACTATACTTTTTAATGTGTTTGGTAAATGGTAGATTATGTAATCCGATGATTAGAATATGCATTAACACTGTAATAAGTAGATTATAGCTTAGTATCTGAACGAACGCTCGCTCGCTCTAGTCAGTTTCAGTCTGAGCTGATGTCAAGTCAATGTCATTATCCTCAACTCAAACTCAACTATGTCACCCAGATACTGCAGCACTGGCATTTCTCATTTATAATAATATACTTAATACACAACAACGCAGGTAGGTACAATGACGGATAGCGGATTTGTAAAGACGCAAATGGACAATTTGCCGAATATAATGCATTTATGATGTCGTCGTATTTCACCAATAACAACAATGTTAATGCCTGCCAAGACGAAAGGAGCGAAAACTGCAAAGTAATTATAACTTTTAATCTATTACTTACTTATGTGTAATGATTTCAACTGGAAATCCAAAACAATAACCTATAAGTAACCTTGGCTTTATTTTCAAACTGCTACTTAAACTGTTGTCCTACGTTTATATAAATTACTTACCTACTCCAAAAACCGTAACAGGCATGTGATGTGATCTTAGATGTGAAGAGTTATTGCATAATTAATTAATTATAATCATTATTTTCTTTGTGAATCACAGGTACTTGAAATGGTGTTACATTACAATAGACATAATATGACCATTGGTTTTGTGCAAGTATGCTGAGATGGTGATATGTAAAAGCTAGAATCACCCCGGAGCTACCAAATCAAAAATTGTACTGTAACAACACAGAAGGAAAAGTTAAATCTGTTAACAGTGGAAACATTGTTCAGCACACTTGGGTAAGGATACATATTTGATTTTCATTTCTGTAAGGAGAGTAACTGACTGGCTAGAGCCATCTTATAGTAGGAGTTCGGCTTAGTGTTGTGAGCAAATGTGGTTAGGTTACCCGAGATAGATTAATTAAAATCTAAATTTTGATGGAGTCACCCACCGCTGCTGCTTATACGTTTGAGTCCATTCCAGCCTCAGACATAACAAGGATATATGAATGGTCTAATTATTAGAGCTATTATATAATTGTCATGTGAACTGATTTGCCAGGGCATAGTTGATTTTTTTGTTTTAAACATGCCAAATGTCCAATCCCATTTATGTCTGCATTACTGATGCTATATAGATACATATGGCAGTGTTTATAATAAATCTATGACTCTAGTACAGTATCAGATTTATTGGAGCACCCAAGATGGTCACAAATATCTGAACAACACCTGTCACGGTGATAATGTCCATGATAAGATATTTTTAAGTACCTTGGTCGCTCTGGTATATTTGATAATAACTGTACAACAATATAGTTTAAGTTATCGGAAATTTTATACACTAGCCACACAGAAAGATATTAATTAGTTTATTATATTGTTTTAAGAAGATGACATGGCTACACCAGTGCAGCGGACCAACCAACAACTAGCATCAAATATTAATGCAAGAAATCCAAACTATCATCAGTTGGTACTAGCCTTAAATTGATTAAGGTCAAGGATATATGTAGTATTATTACAGAGTATATGTATTAAATAGAGATGCAACGTCTAAGAAATTTGAGGCTCCAAGGTGCCAAGTCTGAAGCAAGAGCAAGCAAGTTCTTGAATGGACATTGTTAGTTTTATAAATTATTTGCAGATACTAGCAGAGACTAGTCTCTGCTAGTACCAAGTAATGTTAATTAAGATTTATGTGCAGGACTTAACTATTTGTAACACTATCTTTCTAGCTGCTTTCATCTAGAAAGATAGTGTTAGAAATACCTACTACCCCTATTATTGAATAAAAATAAAACATGTAAAATAGAAATCTTTTTATTATTAAACACAACCTGCATGTTTACTTATCCACAGCCTACCATTATTACCTTGTCTAATACAGATATTAAACTATGGTCTACTGTAGCGCGGGGCTTCAACATGTGGAGCTCTCGGAGCATTTAAGTATAGCAAAACTCTTTTCTTTAATCGAAGTGGCACTTTTACCACACTTTCCTTCATTATTTTATGTTGAATGTCATTTTCTGCATCCTCTTCGACCTGAAATGAATACATATTTTTATTTTACAAATCTGTACAAGAAAATAAGTCTTAAAAGAAAACCTTTCTTAATGTTAGTAGTTGGTACAATATCGTAATAATATAGTCCTACATTGTTCCAAAATTGGCTCCATTGTTGGCAATCCTTATTAACTAGGTATAAAAAAATGCAGCAGTAGGTACATAGAATATAAATTATAAACTTATATAGGTATGTCATATACAGTCGCCATCATTCTACATGCACTTTATCGCCTTGACAATATAGGCGTTGTTCAGATATTTGTGACCACCTTGACCACACCGATATACCTGATGGCGAATTTACAAAGGAAAAATGTGACCTAGGCCTCCGGTACCCAGGGCTGAGATCGAACCAACGTCTTCTGCATTCGCAGCAGACATTATACATATAATGATTTCTTAAGGTGCGCACCGTTCCCAGTGCATCTACACTTGCAAGTAACGGTATTAAGGTATATGTATAATTGTAGACACAACATTACTCTAACTAGGTATAAATATATTTGAATACAAGATAAATAGGTATTTACTTACGTTGAAGCGATCTTCACAGCAATAAAAAGTCGTAGTCTTCTCATCATTTTGCACCATGGTTTACAAGTTTTCACGTCTTTCGGCAGATAAAAAACACCTTATTGGGTGCACTTATTATATTGTTCATGCACTTTGGCACTAGGTAATACCCCGTATATAAGGGTTTTTTAGTTTCATTCATGGTTTAAGCGAAAACAACTTTGAAATATTTGAACCACCAACTGTAGTAGGAACTAATCTCATACTAACTTGATACTAACCTATAAAATTTTGTGAGATGTGACGTCATCACAATCTGTCATTTTCGCGCCAAAAATTATGAGCGTTTCAACCGCTCAAACTTTTTTAAGATTTTCAATATTTTTTTATTAAATATCGAAAAGCTTTTAGAACAAATTTTTGTTTTTCCTAGTGTTAAAACAATGTAAACAGTTAAATAAAAAAATAAAATTTATTCATGCATGTACTCAATTGTACTTTCAAAAAAACGTGTTGGAAAGAGCTGTCAAAAAATAAATTGACATTTATTTCTTTTATTTTTCACGTATAAAATATTAATAAAATTATAGGGTATACTCCCACTCAAACTACGTAGCTGTGATTTTGTTTCAATGCTTTAGCTGCTATGGATTAGGAGATATACGAGTTTGAAAAAAAATGTTTAAAAAATACATTTTTGACATTATCTCTGTGACAGTTCAAGATAGAGGGCTGAAAGTGGGAGTGATTACTAGTTACGAGGCGACAAACAATTGACATTTACCAATTCAACTATTCCTCACAGGGGCCACACGACCTTCCTTAGCCTGCTAAACCCTTTTTGCCATTAGTAATTTTTATGACAATTAATGCCAATCGATCCTGTTTCCAACGAGGATAAAAACTTCTTAATACCAACCAAGTTTAGGGCACCAGAGAACCCATAAATAATAATAATAATATTTTTCATACAATTAGTATGGAAAAAATTGAAAATGAAAAAAAAAATTGTGAATGTAGTTTTATTTTTTGGGAAAAATAAAAGAATGTTTCCTTCGAGCGAATTGAGCTATCTCAAGGTTTTAACGTAGTTTCCCTCCAGGGCCCGACTTATCTTTCCAACCTGTATAATAATGACAGATGGGTTATGTACGCTCCAAAAGTGAAGCACTTAAAATGAGTGAATTCAAACAATTGTCGCTCGTCGCGCACCGGCCAGCGTGAGATGCGGACGTGCCAATGAGCTCCCGTCACCCGCGCGAGAAACAGACAAACTGTAATTTTCTAACAATGAGAGTGACAAAGATGTAATGATTGTCAAAATAGATAAACGAAAGAGAATCGTTGCTAGGTTATGAAATAACTCTGGAAGTATTTTTTCTGATCATTTTGTTAGATTATAACCCATCCATAGTAAATATCATTGCTCGTAAGACTAAAACGCGGGAACCCTTCACGGGAAATAGAAGATATATTTCAAATCCACCCCATCGTAAGAAAAAATATGTTACGCACTATAATGTTAAACGATAGCTCGTTAGTGCACATCCCGAAATAGTTGGAAGAGAAATGGAGAGATTTCACGGAGTGTTAACTGGGATAATTTTCTCGTTTTTTTTCAGGCTCATGCCTTTTTGTGTTACGGATACTGTGTGTTTAATTTTTTTATACGATTTTTGTAGACGAGTGGGTGAGACGTGTTACTTGGACAACCGAAAAAATGCATTCGCTAGTAAATAAGACCACTTTGACACACTCTAGTACATGTAGGTGTATGTAGTAGTGATCTCATATACATGTGATTGTATATTATGATATGTCGAATCAGGGTCCAGTATCTCTGCATGGATTTTGGGTTGTCATCACTTGCTACATAAATGCGCTGGCAAGGCCCGCTCTTGCGTCGATCGACTACAGCAGCTTCTGCTCCAAATGGCCTACAGGCCAAATCTAGCACTGAAATTTAGACACAAACGAGAGAACTAAATACCATACAATCCGGCCGGCGCAAAAAAAGTGGTCAACAATTTTGGAAGTCCAGACTACAAAAACCAAAAGTTTGTTTGTAACGTCGTGGTTAAAATATTAGGACGATGTATAGTCCTTTTTACAAAAAACAATATACTAAATTCTTTAGTTAAGCAGACCGTTTTCTAGTTGTCTGGAAATAGTAAAATACGGTTGCAATTTACGAGTTCTGGTTCTTTAGTGTTGTTCTATTCTTTTTGCTTACAGAGTAAAGGCGAGTGGATATCGACAGGTTATCAAATCTTACCCACATCGATACGAACGATGGACCGAGCAGGTTAACGCTAAGAATGGGGAAAAGAATAATTGTATAAAACAATTGCCTATTATTTTATTTATCTACACTTACATTGTAGGTCCTCTAAAGTGTGTTCAAAAACGGTAAGCAATGGCCAGCATTACAACAACCGATTTTATTTTGATAAGTTTTTTATATGTAGCAGTAAGTAATTTTAACATTACGTGCTTAAATATAGTTAAGTTATGAGTTTTAAATTTGGAACATCGATTTTGGTAACGTAATGAAAATCCAGCCCTCCTACCCGACCGCGGTTACCCTCCACCCGACCGCCGGCACAAGTGTAGATAAACTACTATATTGCATGTAATTGTTTTTTTTTTCAGAGGAAATGGAGACAAATCGGTTTTTTTATTTATATAAAAACAATTCAAGTACCAAATTTAGTAAGTCAATGGCTGATTATTAGTGTAATTTTAAGGTATTTCAATGTAATAAACTAAGAAAGATAGAACATAGGAGTAGCGGAGTGAACATCTATTTAATATGATGACTAATATGTCAAGAAGAAAACTATTGAAGCAGTACAATCCGAGTGCACGTTAAACTGGTATCTCTGAGCGTTCAGAAGCAACTGGAATAAAATTGCTGGTGTGGAACTGTTTACAGAACAGAGAAATTGTATTGGAAGATAAATGTTTTGCGAATTAAAGATAAATGGCCGCAGAATCCGAGAACGGAGGCGAAGAGAATTTTATTAAATATCTTTGTGTATGTGTAGAGTTTTTTGGCTATCGTATTGAACTTTTGACGACTTCAGACTCATAATTATTTTTGCATGTTTTTAAAGTGGGGCATTCCACTGATACAATAGATTGTTATTAAATCAAATACAAATTGACATAATGTAATTCTATTTTTTATTTTTACCTTTTAAATACTATAATTATTTATATCTGTTTTTTTGTAATATGATGTTGAGTTAGTTTTCTGTATATAATCCTTCTAATTTAATAATATATTTTTAATTAATTATGTAGTACATAACCAACTGCATGAACTAGTATTAATCTTTAGTTAAGACTAAGATAAATTTTGTATGCCAATAGGCAAAACACAGAGCTCTTTTGTAAATTAAGACCCTATTTGTACCACCTGTGTTATACAAATAAACATTTCATTTCATTTAATTGAAAACATTGAAAAAATAATCAACCCAGCAGGACTTGAACCTGCATGGATACGCCTTGCCGGGGCTCGATCGCTTTACCAATTAAGCTATTGGTCAAGTTACTAAGTTGATGAAATTCTCAATGCCTTCAATCATATTTTTGCATTTATTTTGATCTACTTCGGCTTTACAGCAGCCGTGAGCGACATCTAGGTACTAACTATTAGAGTTAGATACCCTTCCCGCCGACACTATCGCAAGTGTCACAACGGAAATATAGAGGGCGCTGCTATCAACTCATGATTATATTTGCATATTTTTAAAGTGGGGCATTCCACTCATACACATATTCATATCTAAATAGGACTGCAACGGCGGATCTCCCACACACTTGATTGGTACTATTCAGTGGACTCTATTGCCTAGATAATAAGGGTGACGGTTGGTAACTAGAGCTACCAAAAGCAAGTGACTCGCTAAAAGAATGAGAATATGCGCTAAACCAAGCGCAGATGGCAATTCATTTACATTCTAGGTTCCGTGTGTATAGTTTAGAGTTAAAAAAAAATACCAATTAATTATTTATGGAATATGAACTGATTAGCAATTGAAAACTTAATTTATAGACAGCCGACTTTGGTTACTTTCTAAAACAAAAAACAGTTGGAACTATTATATATGTATATACTATGTCTGGTATATTTATGGCTGTGTATGTATTTATTTATTTATTTTAATTTTTAGGGTTCCGTAACTTGAAAGGAAAAAACGGAACCCTTATAGGATCACTTTGTTGTCCGTCCGTCCGTCCGTCCGTCTGTCAAGACTCTTTTTCTCAGGAACGCGTGGAGGTATCAAGCTGAAATTTATATCACATACTCAGGTCTACTGTCCCTTGGAGTCCCTTAAAAGATACAGCCGTTTATGCCGCGATACTCGCAAGGGATACCTACAGGGTTTTTCCTGTGAACTCAGAATCTTGAAATTTGGTACGAAGCAACGTCTTATAGTACAGATAAAGGAAAAATTGCGAAAACCGTTAATTTTTAGTTACATCATATAATAAAAATATTTTTAATAATTTTAAAGTTACTACCCCTATATACCTACAGGTTTCTACAGGGCTACAGTGATTGTGTAGCTTTTCTTAATTCGCTAATTGTTTAAAGCACTACCTGTTTTTTAAAACTGTGTTCTCCATCTCCTGCTACCCTAAGATTGTCTAGTATTTACAGATCGCTTACAACGATAAGACCGCCTGTTTTTACCATTATTTACTTTGTTAAATTTGTTTCTGTATTTCTCTTTCTTTGTGTGGTGCGATAAAGAATATTGTATTGAATATAATCTGTGGGTTTTGTGTCCATTGTCGTTCAACCATTTTTAAATAAAACTTTAATTTTCCAAAAAAAAGTGACTAGACATGTTCTTTCTGTGTTTCATTCACTCGCTTTATCAGCTATATAACATTGTTCCGTTAAATTACTATATTCTATAAATGTTTACCGCGACAAAAACACACACTATTCCGCAATTTATAACTTTTAATAGACTGCTTCGTTGCAAGTGCGCATTTCACGGGTTGCTGCTTTGAAGGACCGGACACGTTTGTCGCCGAGATGACGGAAGGTGGAACCAGCGTGTCCTAGCATGGAGACCTCGTTCTATAAGACCAGATGACAGACCTCCAACCAGATAGATAGGGGGACGATATTAAAAAGATTGCGGGCCCACTGCTTGCGTGATACCATGAATCGGGGTTCTTGGAGGAAAATTTGAGAGGCGTATGCCCAACAGTGGGCGCATACTCGGTGATTAAGAAGAGGATAGAAGAGAAGAGTGCATTTCAGGCCCTACTGTACAGTATACTGTACTGCGTACTATATTTTACTATTGCTTACAAGAGTTCTTTAAGATTAAAGTAATAAATAACAGAAATACTTTGCAAACGCTTCACAATTTAAGTAAAGCGCGACGAAAAGAACAAAAGAATTGTGAGTGACATTATGTTTAAGAAATGAAATGCTTTATGATGAAACATAAAAAGGACATAAGTAGCGCTTTTCTGTTTGGTTTTAACCCTTTGACCGCCAAAGACGTCTAAACACGCGCCCGCCAAAGTCGTGCCCTCAACACGTGATATCACGTCCAAAATATAACCAGTTTGCCTTGCGCGCTAGCGGTGGCGTGATATTTTGAATTTGACAGAAATGCTCAACTTGAGACGTTTCGCCCTGCAATCCGATTCGCCGCGGTCTACCCTTGTACATATACTTCCAAGCCTTCACCTATAAGTAGGTACTTTAGGTAAAAAAAACGGGTCAGTTGGTAGTCTGCATTTTACTACAATTAGTTTTCCCAAACGCATCAGTTAAACAGCATACCATTGGACGGAGAGCTGGCTACGTCAAAAAGACACAATAATATCCTTATCTCTAGTTCCGGACATCTGGCAGCTGTTCATTAGTGGAGGTAGAAGAATGCAAACGGCTTGAAGAATATCCTAGAATTCTGGGTTTGATGCAAAATTGTGAAAAATTATGTAATTAATTAGATTATATTGTTGCCAGGTTTTCTGTTTGGGGAATGTAGCGACAAACGATGTTTAATATAATTCGTAGTTTGTTGCCTACTTTTTGTTTCTGCAATAATACGCTGTGTATTTTGTTCTAATGTTAAAATATGGTCTCTATCCTCTCTACATAAGACAACTTTGGCATTTTTTACCTACTTTAGGAATACTTTTTTCCAATTTAAAATTTTTGTTGGTTTGTCATTCTGACCTCCACCAGTGAATAGCTGCCAGATGCCCGGATCTAGCAATAAGTATAGCAAGCTAAGAAGATGAGTTTCGTCGCTCTCATTCTTGTGTCATATCTGACGTAGCCAACTCTTAGTCTATATAGTAAACCACTTGCATTATGCGTCAAGCGTTTCGCACTAAATACGATCGTACCGTCCCTTTCGTTTTCGATACTACGCTATCTGCTTTCCCTTTCACTGAGACCGGTTATGCACAGTGTCATGTTATGTGATAGTTTAGCGATGACTATGAAATTTATTATGATGTAGGAATTCCGAGGTTCATGAGGTTGATAACACCTTTTAAACTAACGTCATTTACATATCCTTACTTAAGGGGCTCCACACGATTTTTATCGAGTTTTGACGAGTTTTGAGTCGATATTCCAACATTTGCACTAAAGATAGAATTATAAAGCAAACAGCTATCGGTTCTTGAATCTTTTATCTCCATTCTGTTAAGCCGGATTTTGAAATATATTAGCACTTATTTTTAATGATTTTTTTCAATATGGTCTAAAAAACACTAGTCGATATTCGAATGCTGTCTAAAAAACACTAGTCGATATTCGAATGCTGTAAAGAAATCTACATATAAGGGTTCCTCTTTGACGTCTCTACAAACCACCGAGAGATTTAAAATTTTAATAACAACACACACACACAAAAGTTATGACCAGAAAACCACTTTTTTGGCCTAAAATGGTTCCACTTTGATGTCAAATATCTCGAAGAAAATGTATATTGAAAAAATATGGGATACTATATTGCTTAAGGGCGTTACTGATAATTTAATAAGCTATAAAAATCACTAGAAAACTTAGGGAGCCAGATCGAAAGTCATTGGCGCCAGAAAGCCCCTTAATGTCAAAAATGTGAAAATACAGTGTATAAATCTAAAACGAACAAACAAGTTAGAGAATTAAAATTAAAAATGTAGGATTTAATACTGTTATAATACTTATAATTATGTAAAAGGTTTTATCTACACTCATACTGTAAGTACTCTAAAATGCATTCAAAAACCGTAGACAATGACAAGCATTACAACAAACGATTTAACTATGATAAGTTTCTTATCTGCGGCAGTAACGTAATTTTAACTATGCATGCTCAAATATTGTTAAGCAATGAGTTTCAAATTTGGAACATCGAATTTGATAACATAATGTTACCGCCATGGCCAACTCGATTGGTCCCGCGCGAGCGCCGGCACAATCGAGTAGGCCATGGCGGTACAATGGCGGTCATTCTATGGTTTCCGAACAATTAATTTAATATATATAATATGAGTGTAGATAAAGCAGTGTATGCAACTGTACGTAATTAGGCCTTAAAACACTCGTGTGATCTTATTATGAAATTCGCCTGCGGCTCATTTCATAAAACCACACTCATGTTTTAAGGACCCTTATTACGTAACAGTTACATAAACTACTATTTTGAGTTACACTTATTTACCATCCCGTAACTATTTTTTGAAATATTTACCGAGCTGCAATGTACTACAAACAAGATTGAAGTAAGTCTGTCTGACAATTGTCAACTAGCGTTTAACTCCATGGATTTATATGAAGTGGATCTCATTCTTATGTCACAACGTGAGGCCGAAAGAGAAAGGTTATCAGGGGACTGTGTCTCGTTTTGATTTTATTTTTATTTTTTATACCACGACGATGGCAAACAAGCATACGGCCCGCTGATGGTAAATTGGTAAGCAGCTACCGTAGCCTATGAACGCCTGCAACTCCAGAGGTGTCACATGCGCGTTGCCGACCCTTTACAAAAAAGGAGGATTCACTGTGTTGACGGCTAAAGGCACAAGATGGTCCCTCGTCGTCAACGCACTGTGTCCTCTTTGAGCTCTTTGGCAACCTTACTTACCACCAGGAACACAACACTATGAGTAGGGTCTAGTGCTATTTTCTGTAAGGTGGAGGTACTTCCCCAGCCGGGCTCTGCTCAAGATTTGAGCGAGATGACATTCGCTGTGCTGTGCCCTACCACACATAACGATTAAGGAGGTAATGACGTCATCAGACAACCAAAATGCCAAGTCAACTAGCGTTTAACACCTTGGATTTATATGAAGTGGATCTAATTCTTCTGTCACAAAGTGAGGCAGAAAGAGAAGGTTATCAGGGGACTGTATCTTGTTTTGATTAAGGAGGTGAAGTCATCAGACAACCAAAATGCCAAGTCAACTAGCATTTAACACCATGGATTTATATGAAGTGGATCTATTTCTTCGGTCACAAAGTGAGGGCGAAAGAGAAGGTTATCCATCATGGGACTGTGTGTCGTTTTGACTAAGGAGGTAATGACGTCATTAGATATTCAAAATGCCAATATGTGTCAAATGTATCAATTTTGTAATGACTACATTATGCTCTCTATCGGACCGTTTTTACTACTGTTACTAATCACCTATGAACGACTGTGCTCATAAGTCCCACAGTAAGCTCAATAAGGCTTTTGTTATGGCTACTAGATGACCTAGGACTATAGGTACTAGATGGATCTAGGGTAAAGAGGATATTTTCTTCTACAATAGGGTCCAATCGGATTTTTTTGTGACATAAGGTTGAAAATATGAAAAGAGAGTTATAGTTTTATATTTATAGTAGTACGAAAAGTTATAGTTCTCAGGTCTATCGAAAATTCCGAACCATCTCTGGAATTAAAACCAATTTACAGCGAACAAATCCCATTTGGACTAACGAGAAAAATGGAATTACAAAACTAACCAGAAAATTGTACGAATTCACGGATGCAAATCGGCAAAATTCTGATAGCGACTATAATCAATAGACTCCATTTAGAGGTTTATAGGTTTTATTCAAAAAAAATTTTTTAATGATAGGAACAAGAAGTTATCGTCTATTATCACAACTGATGATGAGCTACTAGATGACTGCTGTAATACTGATAGATAGATAAACACCGACAGAAGACGAGCTATTTTCATGGTCCAACTTGTAGGTCATTCAGATCGTTTAACGGCCTCCTAGTCCTGTCGGTAGTGACCCTGCCTATGAATAATAAATATTAAATAAATGAATATTATACGACAATCTTACACAAATCAACGTAGTCCCACAGTAAGCTCAATAAGGCTTGTGTTGTGGGTACTAGGAGACGATATATATAATAGATATAGATAAATAGGGGAAGCCCGGGCAATACGCATAGTGTGGGTAAGAAGAATATCTGATTTTACCAAAGCTATACAATAGATAGCGCAACTAGGCTTGCTTAAGTCGGTCAAGTATCGATACGAGGAAGCCATGACAGTTCAATCAAAGCAAACAACGTGTGTAATTGTTGTGAAAAAAAAACAAAGTTTTTGACTGTTTTGTTGTGATTTTTGGAAAAGCAAGTGTATCAACTTTTTGTATTACGTTTCATATGTTTACGAATACGGTTAATTAAAACTATAGTATATTAACTTTGGCTTAAATTATGACTATAACTTTTTATCCACCTGTTAAACGCAGTCTTGGCATAAACAATTCGAAATATTTAGTACTTCGGGCAAGACGGACATGGGCAAAACGGATAGCTATGCGTGTATGTTTCCATACTCTCCAAAAAGATACGAAACATAAAAAGACCTCAAGATTTCTAATTGCTAGGCCCCAGCGAAACTAACAACCACAAACTTCTCTTAAAACAAAAAAAAACGAGAGAATAATTCACAGTGTTTTTTTCGGTGTGCGCTGAAAGATACATTGACCCACCTACCGAAGACAGACTCAGTGTAACCAGTGCAAAAATAGGCCAATGAGGGTTGTACTTCTTATTCAAGGATAGACAGCTATTTTTTCATGAATGCGATGCCTAATTCATATATTTGTCATATATGTATCCTTTTTGCCCTTGAGGTATATCCCTTTTGCCCGAGGTGGTCGGGCAAAACGGATAATTGGAACTATTTGTTTAAAAAATAATAACAATAAGAAGTTGTTTAAGTTTAAGGATTTGTGATAGCATTTTCCAAAGCTAACTGTACATATTACAAATAAAAAAACCGGCCAAGTGCGAGTTGGACTCGCGCACCGAGGGTTCCATACAAACCTATAACAAGCAAAAGTTGTAGTATGTTTATTACTTATTTCAATTTAATACGAGGAAAAAGGTAGTAAGTTTAAAATTTCAAAAAATATTTTTTGTATGATTTTACTAAAAATGTCTATTTTTCGTAATTTTTCCTTTGTCTCTGCTATATGAAGTTTCTTCGTGCCAAGTTTCAAGTTTCTGAGTTTACGGGAAGTACCCTTTAGGTTTTGAGTTTCTTGCGAGTACTCAGTTTCAAAATATGCGACTTAAATTGCTAGTTCTTTTGATTGCGTTCACATAAAAGTTTGGTTTTGCTACATCGGAAAGGTCCTATAACCCTGAGTATTTAACAATAATTTCAATTTAATACCTCCACGCGTTTACGAGGAAAAAGGTAGTAAGTTTAAAATTAAAAAAATATATTTTTTTGTATGATTTTACTAAAAATGTCTACTTTTTGTAATTTTTCCATTGTCTATGCTATATGATATTGCTTCGTGCCAAATTTCAAGTTTCTGAGTTCACGGGAAGTACCCCGTAGGTTTTGCAAGTGCCGAAAAACTAAAATTTGCAGCATAAACGACTGTATCTTTTGATTGCGTTGGCTTTTAAGTTTGATTTTTTCACAGCTTCAAGGGACAATAGACCTGAGTATTTGATATAAATTTCAGCTTGATACCTCCACGCGTTCCTGAGAAAAATGGTCTTGACAGACAGACAGACAGACAGACAGACAGACAGACAGACAGACAGACAGACAGACAGACAGACAGACAGACAGACAGACAGACAGACAGACAGACAGACAGACGGACAACAAAGTGATCCTATAAGGGTTCCGTTTTTTCCTTTCGAGGTACGGAACCCTAAAAATATAAAGTGTTATTTTTATTAACAGTTGGGGTAATTTTTTTTTATCATCCCTTAACATATGCGTCTTGCCCGGGCTTCCCCTACTCAAAATACATAGAAGACATCCATAACTGAGGAACAAATATCCGTGATGAGCACACAAATAAATGCCCTGACCAGGATTCGAACCCGGGACCTCCTGCTTCATAGGCAGGGTCACTACCGACTAGGCTAGGAGGCCGTTAACAGCAGGAGGTCCCGGATACGGACGGTACATACCTATGTACCGTCGTCTAGTACCCATAAAACAAGCCTTATTGAACTTACTGTGGGACTAGGTCGATTTGTGTCAGATTGGCCCATAATATTTATTATTCTTAGCATTCTCTCCGCTGTTTGTCACGGCTAACTAAAATTTCGCCAGCATTGTTTTTTTTACAAAAGTGACTATCATCTGATTACCTTCCCATCAGAAACCAAACTAAGCCTAATTCAGATAAGTCCAGTTTTTAGGGTTCCGTAGTCAACTAGGAACCCTTATAGTTTCGCCATGTCTGCCCGTCCGTCCGTCCGTCCGTCCGCGGATAATCTCAGTGACCGTTAGCACTAGAAAGCTGAAATTTGGTACTAATATGTATATCAATCACGCCGACAAAGTGGTAAAATAAAAAGTGGAATTTTTTTTTTATTAGGGTTCCTCCCCTATACGTAAAGTGGGGAGTGATTTTTTTTTTCATTTCAACCCTAACGTGTGATATATTGTTGGATAGGTATTTAAAAATGAATAGGGGTTTACTAAAATCATTTTTCGATAATGTAAATATTTTCGGAAATAATCGCTCCAGAAGTAAAAAAATATGCGTCCCCCCCCTCTAACTTTTGAACCATAAGTTTTAAAAATATGAAAAAAATCTCAAAAGTAGAACTTTATAAAAACTTTCTAGGAAAATTATTTTGAACTTGATAGGATGAATAGTTTTTGAAAAAAAATTACAAAATAATTTCTGAACTAAGTTTGTAATTTAACCGTATAAGCAGGTGTTTATTGTACCTGTAATTTCTACAAAATTACAATGAAATGACGTGCTTTCAAATAAAGTAAAAACGGTGAAAATCGGTTCACGCAATAAAGAATTATTCCATAAAAATCATCTTCCATACTTTAAGCTCGCGCGCAATAGTTTACTTAATTTGCCGATAGATGTCGCTGTACTTGGAACTCTCATATCATATCCTACATGGCGGTGTTATTAACTCTTAAGTGGGGACACTTACTGTGACGGACGGAAAACTACGGAACCCTACACTGAACGTGGCCCGACACGCTCTTGGCCGGTTTTTTTATTATGTCTTTTACTTACCAAAAAGCGATAAGTAAATATCCAATTATCTTTCCTAGATATATTATTTAAACAAATATAATTGAAAATATAATTAATTCGTAAACTGATCATTATTCACTATTTAATCACTAACGATTTTCAAACCAAAACCTGCGGCTAGGGATAAAAAGAAGAGGGCAGCACAGGTCGCCCCTGTTTATTGGCGCGAAGGCAAATGTCATGTGAGTCAAATGTTGGGGGCAGCACTGTCTATTGGCGTGGAATAGTTTCAGTTTTCGATTTAGACCAAAAGATGGCAGACCCTCCAACGCGCACGGTCCCTCTAGCCAGATATGAACGGGTGAAATAATATAACTTCTGTTTAATAAATGGCGCTGTGGAACTTGAACCCGGAAGGTAACTCCAGCCGCCATCCAACATCCAAGCAATAATGTAAATTTTGAAGAAACGTGATTTTGTCTAAAATTGTCAGCCATTTTGTTTTACTCGTTCATGGTAAGTAATCTGGAGGATGATGGATTGAACATTAGTATTTTAGTTTGAATGTTCGTTTTCAATGGATGAAAATGGAAACTTCATTTGTTTTAGAGTTTATTCACTGTTTACTGATAGATACTCGTAAGATCACGATGAATGCGGATGATTAAATAGAGTCCGACCACCCTATGCATGGACTTTGCAATTACAAAATATAGAACCACCAATACGTCGTATTTTCATATAGTGTCTGGAAATAAACTGAATTTATTAATATATAACAATATGAATACAACAGAATATTAATCTACATACAAAGTGAAAATTATAGGATTTTAGTAAGTATTTATTTTAGTATTTTTTCATATAAGAATACACGACCACACTGGAGCCGCAACCGGGTGCGGCGACGGTGTGCAAGCATGACAGCGCTATAGACATGCATAGCGCTATTTCGTTCGCACACCGTCACCGCGTGCGGAAACCGCAACAGTGTGAAAACGACTTAACCCGTCGGCAAAATACTCACTTTGGCTAAATACCTGTGCCAAATGTATCCACAGATTAAATTTGCACGCCGCTTTAAATGATCAAGCTAGACCATAATGTCCATTCACAAAGCGTTTTGTGTTCGAATTGAAATGGTGTTAAAAGGATGACAACAGGTAAATTCCATCCCTATCTTTTACAGCGTCAGTGAAAAACTGTTTAAGTTAAGTCAATTTGAAGGTCATCGGGTTTTGTCTCTTAAGGCTTGTATGCAAGTACCATAGGTGGTATAAATACTATAAACCTTATAATGTCCTTGTACCAATAAACGTCAGACGTCCTTGTAGTAGTAGTAGTATTAGTATAATTTTTTTTTTTTTTTTTAATACCACGACGGTGGCAAACAAGCATACGGCCCGCCTGATGGTAAGCAGCTACCGTAACCTATGGACGCCTGCAACTCCAAAGTAGTCACATGCGCGTTGCCGACCCTTTACAAAAAGGAGGATTCACTGTGTTGACGACTAAAGGAACAAGAAGGTCCCTCATCGTCAACACACTGGGTCCTCTTTGAGCTCTTTGGCAACCTTACTCACCAGCAGGAACACAACACTATGAGTAGGGTCTAGTGCTATTTGGCTGTGGTTTTCTGTAAGGTGGAGGTACTTCCCCAGTCGGGCTCTGCTCCAGATTTGAGCGATGATATTCGCTGAACGTGCCCTACCACACTTAGCGAGATGTCATTCGCAGTACCCATACCTCTCTTAAATACTTACTTATAATACTTTATTGTACAACAAAGAAACATACAACAGAAAGAATATATAATATTTGTACAAAGGCGGATTTATTCCTTAAGGGATTTGAGCAGTTTCTATCGTTTATAATAAAGGCGAAGTCAATGCTTAAATGAACTAACGCTTAAAAAATACTCCTAGCGTTTGTCCTGGCCTTTTAGTCCAGGCTTAATTGAGCTTGGGATCTGCTCGGCAACTTAACCCCATGAATTGGCGGAGGTACTTATAAAAAAAGCGACTCCCATCTGACCTTCCAACCTACCATCTAGTTCCTCAAGATGTTTTCCTTTACCGGAAAGCGAATGGTAAATATCAAATGATATTTCGTACATGAGTTCCGAAAAACTTAGTTCTACGAGCCGGCGTTTGAACCAAGCCGAGTCCTTCGGACTGATAGTGCAGTCATTGAAGCATTATTGCTCCGAATTTTTTTACTGTGAACCGAATTGCATACAATTTTGGTATTAGGTTCATCTTACCCTTAACTTCAAAAGTGAAAATGATTTGAACTCCGCAACCACCCTGGGGGTGGTTGCCACCCCTTCTCGGGGGTGAATTTTTTTTTTTCAAAATAACCTCGGATATCGATAGAAGGCCTAATTTTAAACAAAAAATTATCTATAAAGTTTTTCAAAAAATCAAATACTTTTCAAGTTATCGGCAATTGAAAATTCGCAATTTTTTCACGTTTTTCATCGGTTTTTTGCAAATATCTCCAAAAATATACGTTTTATCGAAAATTTTATAAATAAAAAAATATAGCAGGTAAAACAATGAACAATTTGGTTTTTTATAAAGTATTCTAAGTGCAATATTAAGCTAGATATTAAAGATCAAAGCCGTTTTTTATTTTGTCTGAAATTTAATCGATGTGGTCAATGCCATCTAGCGGCGAGCAGATGCATTTTATGCATTCTAATACAATAGGGTTTTGTAGTGCTTGAAATAAGCTTTAAAATGAGCACTATTAAAAGTCTTTTGCACGTAAAATAAGTGAGCTGTATTGCAAATAAGGGGAGCATCTAATGTTTTTTCTTTTAAATCAATGGGTTTCAGAAGTGCCATTTCCACCAAAATTAAAATTAATCGTATTCCGCCTAGAATTAACTTTATTATGAAGAGTTTGATAGATAGTATCAGTTTGGCTGCTTCAGGACACATATTTTTCAAAAAAGTCACGATTTAAAAAAAAAACAAAATTTCAAATTTTTAAAAAACCCACTTTTTTTCATAATATCTCAAAAATGACGACAGATACGTATAAAAGTGTATGGATTAAAAATTTAGGTATTTTTCTGACAAACAATTTGGTTTTTTTTTTTCTGTCAAACAAAAATTGACGGAGATATGATTGTTTAAAGAGCGCGTGGTAGCGCAATCACAGCCTCTCTTAAGCCCTTTAACCCTTCACCGTTTTAGAAAAAGGTTTTTTACTATATATTGCAATGAAGGATGTTGTAGCTCTCTTAATTACCTTTACAATGGTTTTTTATAAATTGTGATAGCATGAAAATTGAAGTAGTTATGGTCCTAAACAAACCTGGTAAAAACTTATCATATTTTTTTCTACTTAGTAACTGAAAATTTCGGAGTGTGAATATTTGGAGCAATGTGAAAGTACGCAGTATAATAGAGACCCACAACTATTGTAATGTGTATATATTGAAATGATTCTTGGTTTTGTAAAATGAAAATCCCGGAGGTGTTAGGCCTTTAGGGACGCTACCGCATGCGGCCCAGCGTCCGCATCACCGCCTGCGCTACCGGCAGGTTACAGTTTTGGGCTAAGCGAAGAAGGATAACACTTTATTCAGTGTCATGGATCGATTCGGAATCGTAGATGACTTTCATATTTCATCAATCTAGAACGAACCATAGACTATAATATTTTTAAATTATTTTTAAATATGTAATCATATATATTTACTGTTTTAATTTAGGGGTAGTTTTAAGGGTAGAAAAGCTTAAGAATATGATAATCATTTTCGAGAGTGTGGAATAATATTTAAATCCTTTTCATTTTATAAAAAAAAAAAATTTTTTTTCAAGGGGTAGTTTTCAAGGGTTGAAAGGGGGTTAAAAATTTGATAATTATTATAGAGAATATAAAATATTACTTACTCTATACTTACATCTTTTTATGTCATACCAAAGTATTTTTTTGTGATTTTTTCAATTTAGGGGTTGTTTGCAAGGGTTGTAAGATTTTCAAGGGGTTGAAAATGATTTTAATATGAGGTAATTATGTTAGAAAATACTTTACAATTTCACCACCTACTATTAGACATGTTTTCTAGCGATAAAATGGCTCAATGTCAATTTTTCCATTAAGGGGTTGTTTACACCCCTTAAAAATAATAGGCGGAGTTCAGATCATTTTCACTTTTGAAGTTAAGGGTAAGATGAGCCTAATTCCAAAATTTCATGCAAATCGGTTCACAGTAAAAAAATTCGGAGGCAAGACCGTATTTTTCGCTTCAATGACTGCACTATGAAGGTTGAACCTGTTACCGTTAGTGCTCCAATTAAAAATGAAATCAGAAATATTAGACAACTTGGTGAAAACAAATGACAGATAGGAAAGCTTTTGCGAATACCGTGAAAACTGGGATGCGGCCGATCAAAGCGATTTTGCCGCCTCAATACACTCTGAAGCCAGTGGCTTCTATCAGTTAGTTTTCCAATGTCTATAGGCCTCAATTAATCTAGTTCCGAAAATTCAGTAATTCACAGTTATACTAACGCTATTTGGTGTTTTTTATTGACACTTTAATCAAGTTTCATCATCATACCTAATCATAATCATATTTATTGGTAATATTCAATTACATGTCAAACTTAATTATAAAACAAAATTATAGCATATACCTATGTATATATATTTTAATATATAACACACATTTTACATTATACTACATTAATTTGCCTGACGTCTTACAACTACTAGAGAACAGCTCTGTATGGTCGAAGAACGCCTGCTCGAGAAGCCATTTTTTGAGCTTTGCCTTAAAAATTAGGGTACTAGGTGCTGAGGTTATATCAGCCGGAAGATGGTTGTATATCTTGCGTCCCAAGATGTGAGTAAGTTTTTTTGTTTTAGTGAGTCTGCGAAACTCAAGCGTCAACTTTCCAGCATAGGCGCTGCGGATCCGGTACCTGCGAGGGACCACGTCCGTGGTCCTAGGCGTCGCGTCTAGTTCTTCTCGCGTAGTCACCGCAAGTTGCAGGATGAAAAGTGACGGCAAAGTTAAAATCCTAAGGGATTTGAAATGGGGTTTCGGGTCGGCTGATTGGGGCACGCGCGCTATAGCTCTTACTGCGCACCTTTGCAACCGAAACACCCTTTCCCGACCTGCAGCCGTTGCCCATAGCTCGACTCCATATTGTAGGTGCGCATGTACGGTCGCGAAGTAGCAGGAACGAGCGACTTCCCTTGGAAGGATTCGCGCCAATCGTTTCAATGCGTAGCATGCTGTAGATAGTTTCTTGCATGTGTTAACGATTTGGTGACTCCAAGTTAGGCTTCTGTAGGCCTATCAATCACATTAACATATTTAATCAAATTTAGCTTGAGTTTGATTAGCGTCCGGACCCGTGGTCATTTAAGTACCAAGATGGCGTCGAAAATGTTTGCTCCTTTGGTCACTTTATCCAAATCTACGGATTGTACTATATCAACATCCTCCTACGTTGGTTGTGGCTCCGGCTCAACTGAGCCTGGGGTAAGCTTGGAAAATGAATCCCAAGAATTGGCGTAGAAACTACATAGTTTTTACAAACATTGCTGCCTTTTGACCTTGCAATCTTCAGGGTCACTAGGTCTTGTTAGGACTAGATCCGGTTTACTAACGGATGTTTTGCTTCCCCCAAAAGATACTGGTAATATATCAGTTGACATTTCCTTACGACTGAGCTAGCTTTTGAATTCGAGAACTCAGTAATGAAAGTTGGGAGTCTAACCGCCATGCCACTAACGCTTCTTCCAAATCTATACCTACCAGCTTCTTACATTTACCAGAATACTCTTCAAAGTAAGCTCTCAATTAATGGGTAGTCGAGTGAAATTTCATCAAAAATTCAAAAGGCCGCCTGCTCAGTGAAGATAGCGATTTGAATCCCGTCAAAAGGTTCAGCACAATAGCGAGTTGAATATGGTTGAAAGGTGACAGATCGATAGCGGGTGCTGGATTTAACACTGGGATATTTGCTCTGATCTTTTTCTGGGACAATTTGAAACGAAGTGTATGTTAGACATGGTTCGTTCGTGAGTGAGCGATTTAAATGGGTAGCCAATCATTTGTTAAACAACATTTCATAAATAATCATTTTACAAACAACGTTTGGCAAATTAACGATTCACAAATAGGACGTTGCATAATTGTTTTACAAATAGTTCATGAGACAAAATATTTACTTGATAAAACATAATATTATAAAACATTAATTGGCAAATTAATCATTTATTAATCGTGATATAATTACCGATAACCTTCATAGTTCGTAACGCCCTGCGCTTCGTTACACGGGTTGTTATTTTTATGGAAGAATAGTTTATTAATTGACGTTTTATAAAATAACTGATTTAAAAAACGAATTATTTGCGAAATCAATATTGTTTTATGAATAATTTGTTTTGTAATATGTTTACAAAGTGTCAGTTTTATTTAATGTCTATTTGTCGAGTAATTATTTACAGAATGAGAATTTTTAAGAATGACAGGTTTGTGAAATGAAACGTTTGTGAATCGTTGTTTGTTAAGTAATTATTTGCGAAATGTTGTTTAGCAAATGATGATAAACCTTTAAATGAACTATAATCTTTTGATTCAACTCACTGAAGATTTAACTCGCTCAGTAACTCATCTCGGTGATGACAGTGTTACTTGCTCTTTTTCACTCATGATTCGAATGAGCCGGCCGAGTCAAACGAGTGACACGATGCGACTGAGGCGAATATGCGAACAGGTCCAATGAGCGAAAAGAGTGATATATGTATATCTCCGCGAGCGAAACATATGAATCAATCTTTTCAATTCAGTGAAGCGTTTTGCGCATCTCTAGTGTATGTAATGATTTGGACCCGGGTAAGTTCTTAAACTATGACTCCACAGTAGGACCAGGTACATATGATTGCGCCATCTATGAAACACTTCGGCTGACCAAGCCCATTTGTTTCAGTTTTTGTTATAGTAGATTTTAATTCGATAGCACTTCGCTTCATAAATCTGCACATGCTATGCATGCCTTTGCCGTCTACAAAATACTTATTCGAATAACAAAGCGACGCAGGCAACCTTGAACTTGTCTGAACTTGAAAATAGTCGAACAATAGCGACATTCGTGACTATAAGATGCTATCTCGGTTACCGACCTGTTAGAATGAGATTCAAACATTATCAGTCATCGGCTAGACAGGCTCCGAAATCATTATGCTATGTATATGCATATATACAGGGTGATTCATGAGACGTGAGCAGGAACAACCCTACACACTTAGTTAACGATAATGAATCGGCCGCCATCATGTTTATATGAAACAATAACGCCTTTCAATTTTTTTTTACCTTTTTGTGTCGTAGAAATTTTGTTCCCTGTAATCATGGTCACCCTACATAAACAAATCCATAAAGATCTAAACCTCTTTAACAATCATGACAGCACTTTGATTATGAAAAATAATTGTCAAATTAAGTAAGATACGATGTTTCCAAAGTAACCAGACATCAATTTGACAGAATATTCTCTTGTTTTTCTGTGATATGTGTAACATCAGTATGCGACGGAGTATTCTAATTGAAGAGTGACCATGCGTGTCGTAA
The DNA here is from genome assembly GCA_947086415.1 of Pammene aurita. Lineage (NCBI taxonomy): Eukaryota > Metazoa > Arthropoda > Insecta > Lepidoptera > Tortricidae > Pammene > Pammene aurita. The sequence goes on from OX352295.1 coordinate 15,170,441, forward strand.
CTAATTTTAAACTTTTTATTTTTACTTAAAATTTTTTTTTTGCTCTTATCACACTAATACTGATATCAAACAATAGCTTATTATTAACTGAATCCGTAGTGTTAAGCCTGCTCACGTCTCACGAATCATCCTGTATATATACTACCTGTCTATGCTCTGCGTTAAAATTTAAGAAGACTCGCATTCAGCTTTTTCTTATAAAAAAACCGGCAAAGTGCGAGTCCGACTCGTGCCCTGACCCTACATCATACTATTTTAACAATCATCGAACATTGCTTTATGTAACGAAAATTTTTTTTTTTACAAATTAACCATTTTCGACCATAACCATAAGAATAGAATAGAATAGAATATAGTTTTAAGATCTTGAATACCTTCCTTCATGCCAAATTTTATGATTCTAGGTCTATGGGAAGTACCCTATAGGTTTTGGGTCCCCTGTGAAGTATTAGAAAATAAGGATCTAGCCGTATCTTTAAAGGAGATCGTCAATTTTTGTTAGGTGATCTGGCCCAGATTATTTAGAACCGTTTAGGAATGGTTCTTACTTTTAAAGAATCGTCATAATTAGGATCGTCTAGATCAGGATGGTGGTAAAAATATTGCGAAATCTAATGGGAAAATTGAAAAATCATGCATTTAAAACTTGAATCTGACAAGGACAATATTTGAAAGCGTGCTTGCCTATGATTTATATATTAATGTAAAAAAAGTGCCGATTTTTTAAAGATAATGTACAAAAGCGGACTTGAAAACAAAACAGGAATCCTGATGAAATAATAAAAAGTCATATTTTGATCGTATTTATAGTTCCTGTATTTCGGCAAACAAATACTGCTGTCAAACCATCGTTGATACTATTAACTGAACATTCCTAACACCTATTGCGAAGGGATAAGGTTCACCACCGTTAAGTGCGATAGCACTAGCATCTGAAATTACAAAATTGACAAAAAGATGCGTTTCATTATCGAAGGAGCATGATATTATGCCATTATGAAACCCTCTTTTAATATTCAAACTCCGATCAAAAATACAAAAACACGCATTTTCTATCTTTAGGCGTTTTAATACAGTCGATTTCTAATTTAAACTTCCGTATTCGTAGGCTTAGATACTATTTTAATATTAACCGAACTAACTTACTTAACTTAACTAACTTACCGAACAGTATCAAAACGCAGATTACGTGACGGTATACATTGACAGTGTCAAACCAAAAAACAATCCCGTTTCAGGCTAGGGTGAAGTTAAACTTTATGTCAATGCCATAAGGACGTTAATAACTTGTCTTGCTGTATTTTAATCGCGGAAAAATCAACATAATGTTTATTTATTTAGTACTTCTAATTCCCGTTTCATTTTTTTGCAATATTTTGTCTACTTTAGTAATAAAATGAGTATTTATTTTACAATGCAGTACAAACTGTATACGGTTTATATCAGGTGGCCCAGAATTGACGATCTCCTTTCATTGACTTAGAAGTTTGATTTTTTTTTTTAACTATAAGGGACCGCAGACGTATATTTGATGTAAATTACAGATTGATAGCTCAACGTGTTCCTGAGAAAAAGAGAGTCGACAGACAGGCAGACAGACAGACCTTTTGAGGTACGGAACCCTAAAAACAGACTTATAAAAATCTACTTTACAAATAGACCCAAATTTCGGTCATTGTGTCCCGGGCAGTAACTTGTGAACTCATTAAGGGCAATGTATAATTAAGCCTCGTGAATATCAACTGCCGCTCCGTTGGCTGGTTAAGGATCTGCAGCCATCAAAACACTTAAAAAATGGTCATCGCGGCCCGATGGAAAATTTGTAAGATGATGATTTGTATGCTATTAAAAAAAATTACAATCTTCTGCCGGCTGTACAGCTGTGAGAACAGCGTCAGCTAGTCACGTGAACATAAGGTGCCGGATTCTAAATTAAAAATACATTAATAATACAATAAAAATACAACCTATCTCAAACATAATTCCAACACACAACAAACATTCAACCAATATTGAAGTTGTATTGGAGTTGCGTTGGAATATTTCTCAAGCAAATTCTGATATTTCTGATTCAGATGTTTATGCCGTAGCTGTATTGCGTTGGAGTTGTATTGAAGTTGGATCGTGTCTATACGTGTTTTAAAGTTATAATACGGCCCAAGGCCTTCAGGGCATAAAAGACAGTCGTCTTGTAAAGCCTGCTGAATGACGATTTTTAATGTTTATAAACTCACACACATTTTCAATCGGGCCGAGATGACAATTTTTTTACGTGTTTAGATGGCTGCCGATTCTTCACCCACCTACGGAGCGACTGCTGACATTCACGCTTCATTATACATCGCCCTTAACCACTTAATGAAGTTTCGCCTAAGAAGCTATTGGTCAAAGAAATCTGTTGCTAGCTCGTAGTCTGATAGCATTAAGATTGACCGACGATATGGCACAGTTACCTGGGGGCTTAGCCAACGTGGAAATCGTTAACGCTCCGTGGCGTAGCGTAGTCATCTCTCTCTATCACTCTTTCATATTAGTGCGACAGTAACAGTTGCGTTTCGTTTGCTATGGAGCGTTCACGATTGGTAAGTTGACTAGGCCTTCTGTTGTGAAGAGATTTTATATGTCTAGCAACCAGTAACGTCTTTCGACGGATATACGAAAATTAGGGTAAACGCGCTATGCTACGCAAAAGTGGCGTTCCAAACTTTTTGAACACCATCTTGCATAATAATTAATAATCAATCAATCAATATCTTTTATTGCTGACTTTTATGTACAGTCAAGTGTAAAAATATGGTGTTCTCATCTTACTCAAAAATATGTCCCATATAGTATCTTATTCCGTTGTAATAAGTGCGTAGTACCATATTTATGAGACGATTTTTTCGATACGTATTTTTGCACTTGACTGTACACGTTATAAACATAATAACAAATAACAATGCTATACAAAACAAAGAGCTTGATAACAATGGTTGTAAAAGGATATAGCGAAAGCATTCTTCCGTATTAGTTTATAATATGTCATATGTAGATATGTCACATTGACAATAAAATCTGTAGAATTGTGCTTGGTTTAAGCATTTGTAACCCATTGTAATCTTCAGGATTTTAGCGAAATTTATAAGACACATATCCACACAGCACTCGCTCAAATCAAATCAAGTCAAATCCTTTAATGTCAAAAACACATTTCAATCTTATCCTATATATATTGTATACAGATGTCGAAAAAATTTATAACACTACGAATAAATTAAAACTCACATTTAATTAACAGTTAGTATAAACTAAAATAATAATAGAAAACTATTATAAATAACATATAGTACCATTTTTAAGTAAAATATTTGACATTACTATTGGTCACATATTCCAAAAATAGTAGTTTATGTAACTGTTACGTAATAAGGCCTAATTACGTACAGTTGCATACACTGCTTTATCTACACACATATTATAAATCCTAAATGAAGTGTCCGGAAACCATTAGAATGACCGCCATTGCACCGCCATGGCCAACTCGATTGTGCCGGCGGTCGGGCGGGCGCGTGCCGGCGGTCGGAGAGGAGGGCAGATCACTGATTTAAACTTTCACGGTTTTTAAACATTTATATTTGTAATGACGGGACTTAACCGCGTATATATTTCTAAAACTTACCTTCGACGTTTCGAGGACGACATTGTCCCCGTGGTCCCGAAGAAAGACCACGTCTACAAATAGATAGGAGGGCAGATTTTCATTACGTTAACGTAGGTAATGAATTTTCATAGGTTTTTACCACACTGTCACAGATAATACACTGATGGTACGTTACTGGTTGCAATAATGGTGGTAATTACTTACGGTTTCCGAAGGAATAGAGGATTTATGATATTAGTGTAGATAAAAACATTTAACGTTGAACTTACTATAAAACTCCCTCACTGTATCATTTAATTTCGCACGGTAGAGGAAAAATCAATAAAACTAATGATAAGGTAACTGATTACAAGCTTATCAAAGAAATGATATTATGAGCAAAGCAAACAAACTCGCAATATTTTTTTGCCGATTACTAATAGAAAAAGAATATTCAAATAATGTAAACAAACAAAAGCACTAAGTCAAATGATCAATGATTTACAACAAAAATAATAATTTAGGAACGGAATGAAAAAAACCTGACGGAGTGACAACGGAAGGAGATCGAGATGCCAAAATGGTTTCCGTAAGTACCGTCGTGTTACGTATCTTCGCCTGTGCTACCTATGTTCGCCTATTTTTACATAAATTGACTTTAACAAAATGTTTTTAGTGCATGCCTTACACAAAACTACTAAATACAAAGTATTTTTTACGGGTGTCAACATTCTTCGAACGATATGTGGCTAACTTCATATAGTTGACATTCAATGAGGTTTCTGCGCGACACCGACCACACGTTTTTTTAAGCCAGTGTTTTAACTTCAGTTTTAAACAGTGATAAAGGCCAGGTAATGTTAAACTTTTTACATGATTATATCCTGTAACTATTTATTTTTAATATGTAACTATTATTTAATGGCTAGCTTACGTTTAGAAGTCACAATTGGATAAAACATTGGAGAGGGTATTTGGCGGCCATCTTGTTACCGAACTTCGCCTACCCCTAGGGTTGTCAAATTTGTTTCCAAATGTACATATTTTCTTATGTTTGGTTTTTCGGAAATGGGATTAGCGATTTGGAGGAAAGTTAGTAAGCTGTGCCCTAAAGATATATGTAGATGTACCCAGTTGCAGTATGTAGATGTAGTTAAGGTTCATATTATATTAACACGTTCCAGGGAGATAAGACTTGACAGGTGTAAGTCCCAGAAAAGTTTATAATTAGCGGTAAGGCATGCCATAGGCGAAGATTGGAGAAAACACCCAAACTTCGCCTATTGCCTTCGGGGCCATTTATTGCCAAGTTACCCAATGAAATTCAAAGCTTTAATGGTATATACTGATAGTCAGGAGTACTAAAATACGTTTTTTGGCCATAAAGGACTAAAATGCTTTCAAATTTGAAAGATTTTTTGGGAAATGTGTCAAAATCCAGGCGAAGATACGGAACTCGACGGTACCTACCTAATTATAATAAAACTGACCATTAGAGTATTTCATAACTTTTGATAATTTCGCGTGCATTTCAAAACAAACTATGCAATTCACGTAAGTCAAATAATAATCACATTCATTCAACCAAATCGATTGAAATCATACATCATTTATTACAATCACTCACTCTTGACAATCACACTACTAATTTGCAAGTCTGCAAAGGCAATTGCAATGAAACCATACATAAACACAGAAAAATCGATCTTAGCTACTTTGCAAGAAAGGCTAGTACATTTTTTGTCCACTGCATACCAAGTTATTGTCGAGGTATCTACATAACCAAACCATCAATTCGCGGGAACAAGGTATAATCAATCGAAAATCATTCTTATTACTAACCGGATAAAGCTTCTGCACTTTTTACAAGCGGTAAAATGAGGTTAATAAACACAGAATAGAATTGCAATAGAGTCGTCACTCATTCTTAATTGTAGCGGTATCGTAGTAATATGAAAACAGTAGTCACTTTTTTATTTTATTTAATTCAGTCTTATTTAAACAAATTCCAATTATTATTTTTTACTACAAAATTGACTTGCAATTGAATGTATGTAACTCTCACCTACCTGAAATTAATCTTACTGTTTTAGTAATTGCTTATTTACTCGTAGCCACTCGTAGTCATACTTTAAGGAGACCTAGACCCGTAGGCAATTTGTAATTTTTTGGAATTTCATTTCATCATGCGCATTCAAAATGACTAGATAAAACTCTTTGTTAGAACAAATAGCCATCAGTAGCAGAAAAAGCTTAGCGGATGGAGCTTAGAAAATGAACTTCAAACGTCCATAATAATCTTAACAGTAAAGTCAATCAGCACACATAGCTATTTCTGTAGCTGAGCGGGCGATGTGCTCAATACGAGCTTGGTACGATTGTAATATCAAACCAAATTTTTTTAATTTTTATTTTAGAATTTTAAGCTATTGTAATGATTTTTGTTATTGTTTACTGGTTTTTCACTGTTAGTTTTGCCTTGGAGATCCTCATTTGGAGGTGAGTAGGTACTCATTCGATTATTTTCGTCTAGATTTCCGCTACCCAAAAGTTGTGTAGAAAAGATCGCTCTCCAGCGATATGACCGCCTGTTGACTGCCTTTACTTTTAATCTGTGTACTGTACTATTTCATTGAGGTATGCAATAAAGAATATTTGTATTTGTAGGTTTCGTGGTAACCTTACATGATTATATTATACCCCGTTGGCATACTGCGTCGAAGCGAACTGTGGTATTGCGCAAGCCGCGGCGTCTGCGCCGGTTTTGCAAGCGCGTGGGTGAACAATAGAACGTAATCTCTGCGAGGATTATGTACGGAACGAGTGGATAACGATATTACCTAGCTCAATAACTTTCCCATCACAATATATATGTATAAGTAGGTACATTCTGCGATGTAGTGGTACAGTCGAGGACAAAGAGATGTATACACTTTTGGACCTTATTGCGTTGTAATAAGGTCCAAAAGTGTATACATCTCTTTGTCCTCGACTGTACAGAGAAAAAATTATAAATAAATATTATGGGACAATCTTACACAAATCAACCTAGTCCCACAGTAAGCTCAATAAGGCTTGTGTTGTGGGTACTAGGCGACGATATAAGTAATAGATATATACATACAAATATTTAAATACATAGAAAACATCCATAACTCAGGAACAAATATCCGTGATAAACACACAAATAAATGCCCTGACCAGGATTCGAACCCGGGACCACCTGCTTCGTAGGCTAGGAGGCCGTTAAAGATATTGTTAGAGATATTGTGTACGATCTAACAGTAGCCCACAGCGTCGCCCTCGGGCTTCCATGACTAGAATTTGGAGTATTATTACTAGAGGGCGGAGTACCGGTGGCAAATTTCACACAAAATGTATGGAGTCGTTTTTATAATTATTATTTTAGGCTTGAATAATAAAATTATTCATTTGCCTAATGTACTTAGTATGGTACCTATTCGTAAATTGGAAGTAAGTACTTAACATTTATTTTCATAAATCGATTTCAGGAACACCTAAATGTTATGTCGTAAATGTTTTGGGTTATTTTTCAATTTCTTTTAACAAAGTCACCATTCATCGATATAATATTTTTTACCATATGCAACCTTTCTTTTCAAAAAGTTACTGATTTACAAATTTATGAGACATTTAGAAACTAATTATTTGACATTGTCAATTTAGACAGCTGCTTTACATCTATATTATCTGAATTATTATTGCGTCGGCTAAATATTTAAAACCGAAAAATATCAAGATGAATAAGCCATGTGAAGCAACAATTCTGCGGATGATAGAACCGTACGAAAATCTTATATATAATGAAGAAGAATGTAGCATTCACTGTATTTCTTGCTCAGTGGATTTAAAGCAGTTGAAAAAATATAATGTCGAAAAACACGTTAACAGTAAACAACACCAAATTAACTGTGGAAACCAAAATGGCACCTTTGCCTATGATTTATGCGTTTTCTTTATAGCGTGTAACATCCCATGGAAAAGAGTTATCCATCCAGAATTTAAAAAGTTCTTTGGAAAATACTTAGATAAAGGCATAAAACTTCCCGAAGAAAGTGTTTTGAGAAAATACTATCTTACCAGAATATACAATGCGACCGTCAAGCAAATACGAAATACATTTTTCGATTCCAATTTATGGCTTGCGGTGGATGAGACTCTTGATAATTTCGGTAATTGCGTAGTAAATGTAATTATAAAATCACTTGATGATGCTTTACAAAGGCCATATTTGTTGGCGTGTAAAGTCATTAGTACTGTAAACGCGAACTCAATTGCAGCGGTGGTTGACGAAAGCTTGAATTTTTTGTGGGAGGATAATTTTACAGATAATATGAACAAATTTTTAATATTCTGTTCGGATAGCGCAGCGTACATGCTTGCTGCCGGCAAGATTTTGAAGAAAAAGTACACTAAAGTACGACACGTAACTTGTTTCGCTCATGGACTACACAGAGTCGCGGAGCAGATAAGATCTGAACATAAATTGGTCAATTCTTTAATATCTAATGTCAAGAAGATTCTTTTAAAATCACCACACCGCGTCCGATTTTTCAGGGACCATGCGCAGAATGTGCCTTTACCGCCGGAACCCATTATCACTCGTTAGGGCACCTGGTTAAATGCAAGTTTTTACTACGATAGACATTTGGACGTGATTAAAAATGTTGTGATGCAATTGAACAGTAAAGAAGCTATTGCCATTAGAAAAGCCCAGAAGTTGTTTGAAAAAGAAAATTTAAAAAACGAGTTAAGCTTTATAAAAAATTGTTACGAAATTATACCTGAATCGATAGAAAAATTAGAATGCACTAAAATTCCGATAGAAGAAAGTTTTCTGGTAATAGATATAGTTAGGAGTATTTTAAGCCTCCAAGGAAGTGAAACCGTGCGAAATAAACTCGAATTGGTTCTAGATAGAAACCCAGATGCTGACGAATTAAGGAATATGATTACAAATGAAAATTATAAACAAGTCCTTAAACATGCAACCATGACATCGGTAGATGTAGAGCGATCGTTTTCCACTCATAAATGGATCTTCAATAAATTAAGAAACCGATTCACTCCGAAAAACCAGGAACATGTGGCCATAGTCCATTCATTTTATAACATGGATACGCACTTAAGTGTAGATTGTGAGGAGGACCTCGAACACATAATTCCAGTCCTCAATTGTAATTGAATGGTCTTGAAAATAATATATCGTTTGGCAGGTATAACTTCTTAGTCTAGTATTTAGTACCTAATGATAATGTTTTGATAAGAAAACATATTATTATGTATTATAGATATTAACAACATATTACATTATATTTGTATGCTCGTAAGATAATTTCTATAAGTTCCTAAAAATTATTATGCAAAATTAATCATTTATTCGTTATTTATTTAATCATAAGAATACTTAGGCGACTCCATACATTTAGTGTGAAATTTGCCACCGGTACTCCGCCCTCTAAATTTATTACCCTCGATTTGCACACAAATGTTTTTTTATCACACGTTCGGAGAAAAAAGTTAAGTACCTGAAAAAAAGGTCATTAAAGGTATCAATATCAAAAAATAACAAGGGAAACAACACGTTATTATAATATAACTCCCGTTACGCCTGCGTGGAACGCGTAAAAGTGTTTATCTATTATTTATTCTGTGGTGTGATGAAAAGTTAATTTGAGTTTAAACCTATCACAATAGGTAGTATTTTCTACAATCATGACATACAAATACAAAATACAAATGCGTTTATTTCATTACTTTTTACAGTTGTTCTTAAGGTTAAGGTAGGTTAGGTACGTAAGAAGTATATGTTAGGTATAAAAATTTAGGCAAGCCGGTAAGAATGAAGTTCGACGAATGCCATACAATACAACCTGTTCCCTCTATACAATTTAGTAACTTCGATCTCCCAATGGATCGTGCCGGCGGTCGGGGAGGAGGACGTTGATCTCCTCCCCGGCCATGCTGTATTATATTTATATATTTAAAAACTGCATTAAATATGCCTCCTTATAACATTTTTTTAATTTACAAATAAATGATATTTATTAATTACTTATACGACGTTCTAAAAAATTATATTTTTTTAGTGTTTTTCCTCGTGGCAGAACTTTTTTTTAAATATGGATTTTTACTTTTTTAACATCAAAAATGAATTCTGCATATCTATTTTATACGGAAATGATACCACACAGCCCCTAGCAGCCTTAATCAGAGAGTAATAACATATTGCACGGGGTCCCTGATTTTGACGTGAAGGTCAAAAATTTTACCGACCTCCAATACTAAAAAATATTCATCGTAGGGCATTCTATCCATGCTCAAAAATTCCCAACTTTTTCTCGATGCGCACTATTTTTTTCACTTTTGTAGTGAGAGAAAACCCTACTATAGTAGTTCGGTCTACAAAGTCTCAATTCAAGCATTAGAGTCGACGAGTAGAAAAACATATAATTTATTGTTGTCGATATTGTACCGGTTCTCAGGATAACAACCCGTATGATTAATGAAGTCAGTCCGTTTCGGAAGCTACGAGTAGAATCAGTAATGCTGGCTTTAGACGTCAGGGGGAGTGATAACGAAATTCACCAACTGTTTCCTTGAGATTTTTTAAATTGGCATGAAAAAGGGAAAGCGTTTTATTTAAGTCAAATCTTTATGGACAACCCTAGTTCAAGGACTGTTTTCGTTACGGTATAAGCGGTACGGTAGCGTTATAGAATTTCGATACATTTATGTTATAAAGGTAGAACTATACCGGTAGAAATATAACGGTACGCTACCGGTATAAAATTACGATATCGCTATTTTTCGATACAGTACTTATACCTTTATTATAATATCCAACCGGTATTATTTCGGTATCGTAATTCTAGATCGTAGCTTGTACGGCGCGCGCGGCGATAAAGGAACCTACCTAGGATAAAATATACCTTTATGAAAACGGTTGAGGTATCGAAAAAAATAACGGTACCGGTATATTTCGATGTAGAAAAATATCGATTGCGCTACCGAAATCATACCGAAACAAACGGTATGACGTCATATGCAGTCCCTGCCCCACTTTTATTGCCTGGAATTGTCATATTGTCTGTCAATTCGCTTGCGTTATTTTCTTTTAACCATGTAGTAGTTAGTATGTCTACGTCCTGGGCTTTTTTAGTCACGACAAATGTTGAGACCTAAACGTATGTATATTGTATAATTCTGCCTCGATTTGCCGTTACTATCCACGGTAAAATTAGTTTCAAACCTTACCAACATCTCCTCCAAATCTCTCTGATCTCGCTTTAAACATAGGTGTCTGATAATATATTCTGATGATGTACCTGAAACAGAAAAAAAAAAGTTATAACTCTCGTCAGACTTCAATATAAAAATAAATATAATGAAAGGACTTTGTCTGTTTTGCAAGGACACTTCATTCTTTCAATAATAGATATAGCGTGTACTCGTAATGTGTAGTTTTAGGAAGTACTAATAACTTGATATCGGCAAACTGGGATCTTTTTATCTGCATTGACACATTTTGAGCAGGTAATTATAGTCAATTTCGCTAGAAATGTTTTGATCGACGAGGGTAGATCTTTAGTTAAAAAGTAATTTGCGAAGGTGAAAGAGGTTAAGTAAAAAAAAGTGTTTTGTACCCAAAATTACCTGCCAGTTTCTTAGTTTTCAATTTTTTTTAAGATAAGAGTAAGATACGCTGTTTAAGCGTAAAATTCTCCATAGTTTTGCCATTCTTACTACGAGTAAATGGTTTAACCGTCAAATTGTCTCAAAAACAAAATGGTGACAAAAACAGCTGATGTAGGTACCTACATTGTAATTCATCTAAGATGCCCACTATAATTGATATTGCCGTTTCATGTTATTCCTAATTTTAATTCACTTCATACCACCTATAACCTCAAAACTATCAAAGACACAGTCGCATTAAATCCTACTGGCACAAATGACGCCAGAAAACGAGCGGCAGTGAGGACTAGTAATTAGTTCTCATCGCTCGACGCACATATCGCCTCGAGAAAACCAGTGAAATCTGACCTCAGCTTACTAAGGACCGGTTGCACCAACCCTTCTTACTCGTCATTGTTTAAAAAATTCGGGGACAACTTTGAAAGTTCTTTATGGGATGAAGCTGCGCCGCCATAAGTAACGATAATGAGGTCGTTAATTGTGCGTAACGCATCCCGCCTGTTACATAAACATGGTCTAGAATATACCTCTTAGACACCGATATAGTATAATGTTACGGTATTGTGTAAACAGTGTAAATGCTATGCTTCTATTCGCGTTAAAAACGCGACAGATTAGACTAATAGTATTCGTGTGTTGTTAAAGGAACCCATACGATTTGACTGATACCGTTCGAGAAACGGGCTACAGGTTTACCAATAAAAATCAATTTTAAGTCATATGATTTCATGAAATCGCTGATTAAAATCACTTTTTTCATCTTTTTAATGTTATTTTCGAGAGACATAAGATTACTTATTTGGATAACAAATTGTAATTTTAAAGTTAGAATACCGGCGTCAGTTTTCAGATATCTCTGAGGATTGAAAATGTGTCAATGCAAGGAAGAAGATCCCGCCTTGTATATATTAGTTGATTGTGCACAAGCCATAAAAAGGTCAAATTCGGCTTTTCGTGAACAAAGGATTTCCTTCGGCCTTATTATTCCTATAGGTATGTATTTGAGAAATGGAGCCACCAAGATTTTTGATGTAAATTTTTAGGGGCTCTCAACTTTATCTCGATATCTACATCAGTTAACCTACTAGGCCAAGTTTGGTATCGTTTTCGTATAAATCGGGGATGCCGAATTCATTTATGTTATAATTTTGACACCATTCTGAAGCAAAATAATGTAAAATAAAAAAAAAATACTAATTTTGAAATTCCCTGTTTCACAAGGAAAAAAATCCATAATTTATAAACAATTATAAATCTTGAAAAAATAAAAGGTGCTTTAGAGAGCCCTATTATTCAGTCATTCAAGAAAAATCTCATGTCAAACTAAAACGTTATATATACGGAATGTAGTAAAAAACACTGTTGACGGTGCTAAAATTGAAATGGAAAAACTCTAATCAAAATATTTTTGCGATCGTGGAATGATAAGGTTGAATAATGATAAGCATAAGAATTCATTTATTGTGGTAAAAATATATAAGTAATGGTGGTGCATTCCGGTTCCTGCCATTTCGCGTCATAATATCCAAGGAAATTTCACTTTTATGTCGTGTGTAAACGCAACTCATTCCACGATCGCAAAAACATTTTGATTAGATTTTTTCTATTTCAATTTTAAGCACCGTCAACAGTATTTTTAGGGTTCCGTACCTCGAAAGGAAAAAACGGAACCCTTATAGGATCACTTTGTTGTCCGTCTGTCTGTCTGTCTGTCTGTCAAGACCATTTTTCTCAGGAACGCGTGGAGGTATCAAGCTGAAATTTATATCAAATACTCAAGTCTATTGTCCCTTGGAGCTGTAAAAAAATCAAACTTAAAAGCCAACGCAATCAAAAGGTACAGTCGTTTATGCTGCAAATTATAGAGTTTTTCGGCAATCGCAAAACCTACGGGGTACTTCCCGTGAACTCAGAAACTTGAAATTTGGCACAAAGCAACGTCATATAGCATAGACAATTGAAAAATTACAAAAGGTAGACATTTTCAGTAAAATCATACAATTTTTTTTTTTTTTTAATTTTAAACTTAATACTACCTCTTTCCTCGTAAACGCGTAGAGGTATTAAATTGAAATTTATGTCAAATACTCAGAGCTATAGGACTTTTTAGGTGTAGCAAAACCAAACTTTTATGTCAACGCAATCAAAAGAAATAGCTATTTAAGTCGCATTTTCTGAAACTGAGTACTCGCAAGAAACTCAAAACCTAAAGGGTACTTCCCGTAAACTCAGAAACTTGAAACTTGGCACGAAGAAACTTCATATAGCACAAAGGAAAAATTACGAAAAGCAGACATTTTTAGTAAAATCATACAAAAAATATTTTTTTAAATTTTAAACTTACTACCTTTTTCCTCGTAAACGCGTAGAGGTATTAAATTGAAATTAGTAATAAACATACTACAACTTTTGCTTGTTATAGGTTTGTACGGAACCCTCGGTGCGCGAGTCCGACTCGCACTTGGTATATATACCGTTTAAGTTTGACATTAGATTTTTCTTTAATGAACGAATCATAGGGCTCTCTAAAGCACCTTTTATTTTTTCAAGATTCATAACATAATTGTTTATAAGTTATGTATTTTTTCCTTGTGAAATAGGGAATTATCCAGTAAGTATTTTTTTTTATTTTACATGTTTTTGCTTCGGAACGGTGTAAAAATTATACCATAAATGAATTGGGCATCCCCGATTTATACGAAAACGATACCAAACTTGGCGTAGTAGTAAGCTACTACGCCAAGTTTGGTATCGTATTCGTATTGATGTAGATATCAAGATATAGTTGAGAGCCTCCCCCCCCCCTTAAGAATATACATATAAAATCTTGGTGGCTCCACTTCTCTCAAATCCATCCTTGGGTCCTAAGGAATAATCATAGGAAATCTCTTGTTCACGAAAAGCCGTATTTTTATAGCTACAACTGCCACTATATGGCCAGGTTAACTTAGTATTTCTAAAATTACACACCATACGCTGTCTATTACGGCAAGAGCAAAAGAGGCAAATGCTCGGCATGCAATGCTAATCACAGCCAAGTTTGCATATCATTACACTGGCGATAAGGGTCCGTTTTGTTAGAGAAACAATACTTTCTTCTGTCACAAAGGCTCTTTGTGTTAAAAATCGTGCTTTCGCGTGATGTTAGTTTATTTTGAATTGTGGGTGCTTATTAGAGGTACTTTTGGTTTCAAAGGACATGATTTCTCTCATTGTAGTGCTAAAATTTGAGCTAATTAGTCACAGTCTCTTACCATCGCCAGCCATATTTTGTATGTACATCTAGATTCAAAATTGCATGCTTAATTTAAGAATGAATTCATTCATGATGTATCCATGCAATTTCGTATCTCACTATACGACGTCCTTTTTAATTTGTATTTTAAATTGACTGTATTCTCTTGTGGCGAACGCCTTATAAGTGTATAGTCGCCTTAATAATAGAACAGGTAGCAACACTGCCTGTCATTTTCATGGACGAAAAAATGTGAAGACAAGGTTTTGACGTCGTCTCAGAATAAGAATTGTAATATTAAAACAAATGTAACAAGTTGATTGATATTCACGAAAAGAACGTTCGTTTTATGTTCATTTTCCTCACCACCAAATTGGTGACCGCCGATTACGTTGCATCGGAACTACGATGAACCGGCCTGCGCACGCGACTCAGTGCACCGACGAGTAGAATTTCTACAGAGTTTTGGACCTGCACATCATTTGGCGTCATTTCATCGTGTCGTCGGTTATTTCCCGGCAGCACACTTGCTACAACGACCGCCTAAAGACGCAGTCCATATCAATTTCAAAAGCATTCCAAATTTCGCCGTCGGTATCGCCGTGCAAACTTCAGAACGGTTTTCGATAATTTTTTAAGTGCAGTGAGTGGTGAAGTGAACTTATCTGAACAAGACACGTAAGTTTTTTTTATTTTATTCCAAGAAGTGAACCGGACCTTACTAACTTATACAGCGTCAACCTACTAACCAACAGAACTTGTAAGTAAATAAACAAACTAATACTACCTACAATACTTCGCTTTGTGTGCATTCAAGATACGTGCTGAGACTATTTCAAGTGAAACTGGTAATTTAAGTACAATTAATAATTTATAAATCCCATGTGGTCATAACCTAACCTGACATAACCTTTTCTCGCTTATCATGGTATTTTTGTCCCCTTAAATTGAACACAATAACTTGTTTCACACCACATTTGTAAGTAATTGGCAATAAGTTTAAAAAAAAACATGTTTTATGTTACCTAACATTTCTATAGAATTTTGTAAATTTAAAACTAAACTAATTTTAATTGCTGTGAATGTTAATGCTGTCTATTAACTGCCGCCTGTTATACTAACTGTAAAATAGTGTGTATGCATATTTGGGTTGTGGCATTTGCGTTTGGGTACAGATTCAATATTTTCGACCATGTCGCCAGAAGAACTCAAACAACAGCTGGCGGACCTGCAGAGTAGGCATGAGGCTCTGCAGGCACAGCTGCAAGGATTGCAAGAGCCCGCAGAACAGACAAATGGCAATACATCTGCGCCTGCTGGAGATAAAGCGTGTAAGGTTTCAGTTAAGTTACCTCCGTTCTGGGTTGACAAACCAAAAGTATGGTTTGCGTAGGCGGAGTGCCAATTTCGTGTTGCAGGAATAAAGTGTGATATGACCAAGTTTAGTCATGTGATTAGTATAATATACCAAAAGCTTATTGGTGAGATTGAAGATATCATCAGAGAGAGAGATGAGAAGATAGTACTGGATCCTCCTAAGGAGAATAAGTATGAAACTTTAAAAAAGGAGCTCATTCGACGCCTGGCAGTTTCTGAGCAGGAACGGGTAGACAGACTTGTCGGTGAGGAGGAACTTGGGGACAGCAAGGCATCAGCGTTCCTGAGACGGCTCAGATCTCTAGCTGGATCTACAAATGACGAAGCCCTCCTACGCCAACTTTGGATGAGGCGTTTACCAACCAACGCACAAGCAATCCTAGCTGCTCACACCGACCTCAGTTTGGAAAAGCTGGCAGGATTGGCAAATAACATAATGGAGGTATCGCCAGGCCCCTCAAAGGTCAACAAGATTGACAACACATGTTCATTAAGCGAGATGGCCTCGCTTAAAGAGTGCCTTGAACAACTTTCCATGCAAGTAGCCAGCCTTGCTGGTTCTCAGGCTAGAGGCCGCTCTCGTAACCGGTCATCTTCTAGAACCAGAAGCCGAAATGGATTCCCAGCTTGTAGAAGATGCTGGTACCATAAGAAATATGGTACTGTAAAGGTTGTCTACCTTTACAACCTCTCTTCTCGAACACTGTCTGGCACGGTGTTATTTAAAATTAGAATGCATAGGTACATTCTATGTCAGACGTTCAGGATTCTTTCAGGGAGTCTCAAAGGGTCAGCCTAGACAGATAGTCGATTTTGATGTACTAGCGAATGATATAAAAAAAGAAAATAAATAATTAACAAGTATATTTTGAGAGTATTAATTTAGGATACTCACTACATTTTGGCGGAAGTGCGGTGTCGCCTTGAATTAAGGACCGGGCCCCGGAAATCTCGCAAAAGTAAAGCGAGTGCTATACCAGAAGATACCCCAGATAGATACCCCAGTTACGAGTGGTTACACCAAAAGGATCCCTTGGGTGATATTTTTCTTTTTCGTCTCATAGTCCCATCACCCATTGACTGTATTTACTGTGAACATTTATTATCATAAAATATCTATGCAAAAATAACACAAATGGCGTCGGACAAGTTTAACGGATTGACCGATGTAGAGGATTTTATTATACAATTATGCGCAATAATTATGTGTTAATTATGCGCAGACATTTTACTACAGAACCCAGAATGCACAAGAATCACCTCTGGATTACTACTATGTATTAAGTACGCTAGCAGAAAAATTCACAGATTTCGTGCCTCACACGACTATCGAGCACATTGGAAATGAATCTACGGAATTCGAAAAAATATTGTCGCTGAGCGACGAGAAAGTTGGAACAAGGAAAATGTTAGAACATAAAACTACGACGTTGAATGATAATTATTTTATTCTTAGATTAATATAAGTATCCTCGACATAACGTCTGTGAACCAGAGTTGGGCAAAAATTAACGTGATTGAAACTAAAGTTAAAAATGAGAACGTTACTCATAATCATATGAACATGATTACGAATTCAATCACGAGCTTTCTAATCTGATTGACCACCGACATGAGTAAATCATGTCGATTTTTAGTTTCACTCATGATTAGCTGAAGTGATTACATTAGTAAGACAGTATGCTTAGTTAAACTAAGTTGATTAGATGATTAGATTTTGATTACATTTTGCGTAGCTACTAGCTCCTTCACTTTTTCCCTGACGAAACAGAGGCGGTACCTAGGTGAGTATAATATACATTTAGGATAAATGGCTATTTGTGACAATATTTCTAAAGGTATCATTTGGCAGTTGGCGCTTACGTCTTAAGTTGTATAGTGCAGATTCAATATTGAGCAATAAAAGCGTAAATGCCAGTGGCAAATGTTACCTTTACCAAAATATCGTCGATTTTTTTGTTAGTTTTTGGTATGACTGTACAAATGAGTGCTCCCATTTAACTTTGAAACGACCTGTTCGGTTTTATTGCGGTTTTCGGCTACAGTTAAGGCAGCTATCACACAGCTGCGGTTTCCACATGCATTCTCATTCTCATACTCGTTCTCGTTCTCGTTCTCGTTCTCGTTCTCGTCCTCGTCCTCGTGCTCGTGCTCGTGCTCGTTCTCGTCCTCGTTCTCGTCCTCGTCCTCGTCCTCGTCCTCGTCCTCGTCCTCGTCCTCGTCCTCGTCCTCGTTCTCGTTCTCGTTCTCGTTCTCGTTCTCCTTCTCATTCTCATTCTCATTTTCATTTTCATTTAGGATAATGAAAATTTCTACATATGTATCTGGTTCAATATGTGAAATTTAGTTACAATCAGCGCCCGTCGTTAATGATTTACTCATGGCGAAATTACTTGATTGTTTTGTGTTATGATTTATTGAGCGATTATTCAATCAGCGATGATTAGTAATTGATCACCGATTTTAATCAAGTGTGCCCAACTCAGCTGTGAACAAACAAATAGAAAAATTTCCACACGCATATCGAAGTTTGAATAATTGTCGCCGTGGCGCTTAATACATATTTCATTTTTAGATTAATAAGCAGGATATAATAATGTTCAAAGTACAAGAAAATTATTACATTACAAATCCGTAGTCAACTCGAGAAATGGTAGCCATATAGCTAAATATTTTCTAAGCAAAAAAAAACCGACTTCTTCAAAGGAAATCCGGTGAAGGATTATTGTAGATGGTGCACTCTATACAATGAAATAACTTGCTTAACAAACACAGCGAAGAGGACAAATCGTCAAACGTGAACTATGCGTCGTTTAAGAATTCCTTTCTCATTTTACATTTCACATGTTTATGGCATCAGCCGCAGTTCCACTTCATCAATATGTCACTGTTTTCAATGAAAATGCTTGATTTGTTGATTTAAATACAAAAATCACTTTATGTATGCCTTTAAGATTTGAGAACTTTCCTCGATTCCTCCTGGATCCCATCGTCAGTACTTAGCTTGACAAAAATTTGTCCTGACAATCTAACTTGCTTAAAAAACACATCGTAGAGGAGAAATCGCCAAACGTGAATTATGCGCCGTTGAAGAGTTCCGTTCTGATCATCATCAGCAGTTCCTTTCATCAAATGTCACTCTTTTGAATGAAAATGCTTGATTTGTTGATAAAAATACAAAAATCACTATGTTTGCCTTTAAGATTTGAGGAGTTCCCTCGATTCCTCATGGATCCCATCATCAGAATTTGAGCTTGACGAAAATTTTTCCTGACAATCTTACTTGCTTAACAAACACCGATGTGTGTTCGATAAGAGGAGGGATCGCCAAACGTGAACTATGCGTCGTTGAAGAATTCCCTTCTGATTATCATCAGCAGTTCCGCTTAATCAAATGTCACTGTTTTGAATGAAAATGATTGCTTTGTTGATAAAAATCACTATAGGTACATGCCATTAACATTTGAGGAGTTCCCTCGATTCCCCATGACGGAGTTATGGAGTAACAAAAATTAATAAAAAAACAAAAAAAAAACTAAATAAAAAAACATGCACGCCGAATTGAGAACCTCCTATTTTGAAATCTTGAAGTCAGTTAAAAAAAAAATGTCGTTCTGACTTTTTTCAAAAAGGTTAGGCTACAGGGCAGACCCTTAACCCGATCGTCTTGTTTTAGGCTTAAATTGTAGCTGACTAAATTGTCCAGAGGAGTTCTTCTCAAATTTTTGATATCATTCTTCGTTTCCAAAATATCGAAAGCCAAACTCAAAAATTTGGAAAAAATTGATTCTTTTTTTCACTATTCCGGCCATAACTTTTTTCTTTTTTAATTTTCCCGAAAAATTCTTTTTGCATCTTACAGCTCTTGTAAATATGAGTCTTTTGAGCCATTTTTGAATATCATATCTTTACAACTTTCCGAGTTATAAGGGGATCGCACTTTTTCGTGAAATCGGGGCCTATACTGGAACGAACGAAAAGACATTTCCAATGTCAAAAGCCGCTGGTATAAATGATGAAACATTTATAAAACATTTGCAACACAACCTCCTAGACAAATATGAATTGTATTTCGCGGCTGTGCAAGTGAAGACAAAAGAGGACTTACGCAATGCAATATGGCAATATGTGGATATTTTTGAAACGGAGAAAACCCCGCAATTAATTATACCGCTCACGGAGCCTCTCACAACCACGCCGCCTGAGCAACTAATAATGCCTCAATTGTTGCCGTCATTCACTTTTTTCCAGCATACTATAATGCCAGGTTCATCGGGAGCACCTACCTCAGCGGGTAACATTGTAACCGACCCAAACAGCATACCTGTTCGTGGTACCCAGCCCCGTTATGATTTCAGACAAAGACCGCAGCGACAACCACAATATAGGAACTAATACTACGATGCAAGCGGACAATCACGCCAGCAAGAGTATGGACCGTCTGTCTCCAAGAGGTTTTGCTCCATGGCAGAATAGAAGCTATGAAAATCACCCAAACTACGGCCAGCGACGAGTCAACTCATCAATATTGACAGGCTATTTATTAATCAAATTTTTTTTTAACCAAAACCTTTTAGCTTATTTAAATGCAGGAGCATCAGCAACCTGTCTTAGTTCATCAATCGTAGAGAAGTTCCATTTATAATATAATCATATTAGTAATTCATTATTGAGAACAATTAGTGACGCCCTTCTTAATCCGATAGGCTCAATAAATGGTAATATAATTTTTGGAGGAACAGTATTTAACTACACACTCCAAATACTATTTATCTAGAACAATGAAATTATAACTCTAAAATTTGATTAATTGCATTAATTATTCAATCATAAGAATCTAATTATTTAATCATTCACACTTTAATATCATAGGTGCCATTGTATAAACTTGTAGGTAACTGAACTGTATATAAGGTGTATATAAATTATAGCATAGAGACCTAGATGTGCCAGCAAGGTACGAGTATATAAATAACCTTATACATTTTGTTTGCACAATAATATAATTGTACTTATTCAAAGTAACTTATAACCTTATGAATAATTACCTATATTAAGAATAAGTTATAAGAGTGATATCTTTACTGTAAATAAAATTCAACTAAATGTAAATATATTTATTTGTAAATCACAATTGTAAGGTTCTAAGGTAATATTTTACGAATGCCCGGTTAAGTTCCTTGCTGCCCTAAAGAGTAGGATATATATTTTTTATTTGCTTGCATGTAACAACAAGAAAAAAGGACCTAGATGACACACTTCTGCTGTTCTGCAGCATCTCCATGCAACGGCACTGAGCAGATTTTCCAAACCCGGCAGCACTGCCGCGGCGGGAAGACTGATGGCCATAGGCAGCCATCACTTCGACGGCAACGCTTACTGCTGCGCAAGAACGATATTTTCTTGCGATGTTTTGATGTTATTCATATTGTGATGTTTCTGTTCAATAAAATATTTTTTGTGCCGTTGCATTCAGTTAGATAAAATTTTCTGACATCTATCTGTGTCATTAATGTCAAGTGTCATAGACACGTACATAGACAATAGCTGTCAGGAAATTAAAAGAGGGTTAGTTCGTAAAGCCAGAGTCAGGGGTATTTTCTAGGTTTTGACACCTGACTTAGCCCCCGTCTAGGCAATTTGAGAGATCTTAAGGCCATAGGCTGACTTCTCATTTGCCATTTGACGTTGACTACCTTGTACATAAGGCTGGTTCTAGAAAGGGGTGTTAGGAAATTTTCAACTCTGTGGGGGTCCTAAGCATAGGTAGGGAAACTCTTAGTCAGGGTAGATTCTATATAGGGCGTAGTATTTGTAAGTGTAGGCTGCCCCTTACACCCATCATCCTGCTAGGCCCTGTTCCCATTTACTTGGGGTCGGCCTTCCCTGTTCTTTTTCTCCATTCTGCACGATTGAGTGCAAGGTCGGCGTCTATATTGTGGTCTTTCAGGTCTCGCTGAACCGTCGTCAGCCAGGTGGCAGGTGGTCTTCCACGTCCTCGCTTCGTCGTTGGTATATCGAGCGCTACCTTGACCATGTAGTCAAGGTAGCGCTCGATATTCCAACGACCGCTACCTTGTCTACATGGTCAAGGTAGCGCTCGATGCCCCTTACACCCGAGGAGGCGAAATATGTAAAGGTTGTCTACCTTTACAACCTCTCTTCTCGAACACTGTCTGGCACGGTGTTATTTAAAATTAGAATGCATACATTCTATGTCAGACGTTCAGGATTCTTTCAGGGAGTCTCAAAGGGTCAGCCTAGACAGATAGTCGATTTTGTTGTACTAGCGAATGATATAAAAAAAGAAAATAAATAATTAACGAGTATATTTTGAGAGTATTAATTTAGGATACTCTCCACAGTACCAATGCCAGCAAATGTAATCCTCCCTGCAACTGGGTGGAAAACTCCAACCGCAGTCAGTAAGTGCGGCTACTGATTGCTCCTTGTTGAAAAGTAAAGGCCAACGTTTATTTATCCGGGATAAACGTACTAATCAAAAGTTTTGAATAGACACTGGCTCTGACTTATACTGTTACCCTCAACGCTGGCTTAGAGCATATAGAAAACCAACGGACTGGGAACAAATAATAGCAGTATAAAGACTTACGGTACAATTAAGCTTACTTTGGACCTTAGTCTGCGGCGTGAATTTGTATGGCAATTTGTAGTTGCTGATGTCAGCACTGCTATTATAGGATCTGATTTACTGGCACATTATCACCTTTTACCCGACTGTCACAAAAGTAAATTAGTTGATGGTACCACAGGTTTAAATGCTGCAGCCTCAGTTGCTATCACCAATCCTCTAGCGTTAAGGCGATAAACATCCCAAGCTCAGTATTCGCACAAGTGCTTACTGAGTTTCCAGATGTCGTTAAACCACCCGGTCTTCCACGTGTGATAAAGCACAATACAGTGCACCACATCCAGACAACAGAGGGACAACCGATTTCTTGCCACCCGCGTCGTTTAGCTCCCCAAAAAGCTACACATGGCTTTAAAAAAAGATGAGTCATGGCGTCCGTGCGGCGACTACAGGACTTTAAATGCCCGAACAATTCCGGATCGCTACCCTGTTCGGCATATCAACGATTTCGCCCACAATCTCTCTGGAGCCAAGATTTTTTCAACAATAGATTTAGTTAAGGCATACCATCAGATACCTGTGGCTGAAGAAGACATCCCAAAAATTAAAACACTTACTCCGTTTGGCCTCTTTGAATTCCCTTTTGTGACTTTCGGGCTAAGGAATGCTGGCCAAACCTTCCAAAGGTTTATCGATGAGGTCACACGGGGTCTCGACTTTGTTTTCCCTTATGTTGACGATATTCTAGTGTACTCAGCAACCGAGAGCCTCCATAAAGAACACCTGAAAATTTTGTTCAAACGCTTACAAGACTACGGCGTTGTTATCAACCCGTCTTAGTGCACCTTCGGCGCTAGGGAGGTCAAGTTTTTGGGTTTTCAAATAAGTCCAGAAGGTACTAAACCCCCTCGAGACCGCATCCAGGCACTAGTTGATTTTCCCCCTCCGAAGGCCGTCCAAGGCGTACGACGATTTCTCGGCATGATAAATTATTATCGCCGATTCATACCCCACGCCGCGAGATTTCAAGCTCCCCTTATTGATGCAGTCGCTGCTATAAAAGGTAAAGATGCAAAACCATTCATATGGACACCTGAACTTCTACAACATTTCCAGGCATGTAAGGAGAGCCTCTCAAAGGCTACTCTAGTGCAACACCCCACTAACGGTGCACCTCTCGGATTGTTCACTGACGCATCTAGCATCCACATAGGATCTTGTCTCCAGCAGTATACGAATGGCCAGTGGTATCCCCTTGCTTTTTTTTAGCAGGAAACTGACTTCCCAGCAGACACAGTGGCCCGCGTATTATAGAGAGTTGCTGGCGGTGTACGAAAGTGTACAGCATTTCCGCTACATACTCGAGGTCCAGCATGTAACCATCTATACGGACCACAAGCCACTGCTGTACGCTTTCGTGCAGCGTCGAGAGAAGCTCCCACCGTCTCAATTGAACCAACTGTCCTTCATAGGCCGATATCCGGTACATAAAAGGGGAAGACAATGTCGTCGCGGACGCAATGTCGCGTATTGAAGCCATTTTCATCTTTAAAGCTTTAGCATCAGCCACTCACGTTTTTCTGCGTGATAACACTGTTCGACTCCCTCTACAACCTCCTTACACAGGTCCATACGAAATTTTATCTCGCTCAGCCGATGGCAAAATACTTCAGTTGTTATTTTATTGTATATTTTTATTTTTTTGTTTTAATTATATTAAAATTAATAAGAGTGTCATTGGCGTATGTGTCGCCACTATGACCTAGTTTTAAGTTAGGTTAAGTAGGTCCCTACTGAAAACCAGCGCCACGGCTTGCCGCGGCATTACGCTGAGTGGGGATCCTATTTTAACGTCTGATTGTGCCTGTGTTAATGTTTCTAGGTTTAATAATGTTTATATTGCAGCGTTAAAATAAATGTGTTTTCTTTCTTTCTTTTCTTTCTTCTTTCAAAACTTTAACTCTCAACGTCAAGAGCAGGAAGGTCGTGGTGAGCATCGACCGTGTAAAACCAGCTTTCTTTGAGGCCGACAGTTCTGAACCGCAAGTTAGGATAGAGTCCCAGAATACGCCGCCAGTTGCTACACCTACTATGAGGCCGGTTGAAAACCAGCTCCCTATTTATGTTTCTACTGACGAATCTGTCAAACATCCCGCGGATGCCACTACCCAAAAACCACCCATCACGCGATCTGGGCGGAAGGTGACATTTAGTAAACGCGATGATTTTTGTTATTTTTGATGGGCTATTTTTCTCCGTGGGGGGGTGGTGTGGCGACCGCTTTATAAGTGTATAGTCGCCTTAATAATAAAACAGGTAGCAACACTGCCTGTCATTGTCATGGACGAAAAAATGTGAAGACAAGGTTTTTCACGTCGTCTCAGAATAAGAATTGTAATATTAAAACAAATGTAACAAGTTGATTGATATATATATATATTCACGAAAAGAACGTTCGTTTTATGTTCATTTTCCTCACCACCAAACTCTCAAACAATCTAAATATATAAAAGAAGAAACTGACTGACTGACTGACTGATTGACATATCAACGCACAGCCCAAACCGCTGGTTCTAGAGATTCCAAATTTGGCACATAGGTTCCTTATAAGGTCTAAAATTCACCCCCTAAGGGGGTAAAATGGGGTCCAATGTTTGTATGGCGAATCAAGATTTGTTAGACTATTTTATTCAAAACTTCACAGGAGTATTCCTAACGATAAATAAGTAAACACGTATTTCAAGTTTTTTGAAAATTAAAACCCTAAAAGGGGCAAATGTGGTCACAAAGTCTGAAAATCAACATGGGTATCGTATCCTTTTTGAGTACTTATAGTACGCGGGCGAAGCCGCGGGAAAAGGCTAGTTATTGCATAAAATGTTATAATCCCTACTAAGTTATATTATCAACGCCTGTCTGTTACCTTTTCACACATAAACCGCTGCACTGGTTTTTACTTTGCCTGCCTGCAAAATAAAACTTTATTATTTACTAAATTAGTTAAGTATGGAGATAGTTTGAGTCCTGGAAAAAACAAAGGATAGTTTTCAACAAGAAAGGAGTGCTAATTGCTTAGGAAAGGAGTGTTAAGAAAGGAGTGCATGGAAGTGCAAATTCATTCAACATAGTCAAATACGTTTTCTCAGAGGCATAAATGTCATGTAAAGTAAATACAAACGTCATTGTATCGATCGGTACCTATTTTTGACGCGATTTTTTTTTGTGTGTTTTTATAAATCGTATCTAAGAATTTTTTTCTCCAACTCTTTCCTAGACGGAATACTGTACAAATTATGCTTTTTAACCCTTTGAACGCCAAGAGCCACTAAATGGGTCATGTGCTGTCGTGCCTGCCACGCCAGCGACCACGAAAGTGGTCATGGCGGACGCTGTGAAAGCAATTGTCCTGCTGACAGATTAGGTTTGTATTCGTTATTTACTAGTCGAGATATTGGCGTGTAGGTGGCGTATTGACGCGAGAGGATGAGCGTTCAAAAGGTAAAACGTTTTTTCGTATAATAAAATTTAGCGAACATTTAAACGGTGAAGGTTTGATGCATCCGACTCTTATCTAAATCGTTGTACTCTTTACATAGTGTTGTTATTTATTGACTGTATCAGACACAGAATATGCTTGCTGTACTTATAAATATTCGTTTATCTAAGACATCTAAGATGCATCTAAGTAACATATTGTTAAGCGTACCGCTGCGCTGCCAGTTTACTTAAAACAAAATTACAAAACGCAGGATGAAAATATTTTCCCTAGAAAACATATTTCCCTAAGTTTAAGTAAAAACAAATAATTCCAGCTCAGTAATACATATATAAAAACCTAGTTCTCGTGAATAAAAGTAAGATTACAGATTGTAGGTCACCTAGGCTAGTACTTATTAGCAAGAGTCTCAGCGCTACAGCCTCTTAGAGATAATGAGGTAGCGCGCTACTAGGCGGAGAGCTACCCTCGTCATATATGACACAATAATGAGAGTAACGGAACCCCTCTAGTCGATTTGCTATACTATGCTTATTTCAGATCTGGACATCTGGCAGCTGTAAAGTGGCGTAGGTCAAATAATGCAAACTACTTCAAGAAATCAAATCCTAAAGTTCTAGGTGTGATGTAATATTATGAGAAGTTATATAAGAAATTTGATTTTATCATTGCCAAAAGTTTCTGTTGGGGAAAGTAGTGCCAAACGACTATAATGTAATTCATAGTTTGCCCCCTAATGTTTGTTTCCGTAATAATACGCAATGTTTTTTGTTCTAATGTTAAAATATAGGCCCTGTTATTTATAACTGAGACAACTTCGGCGGTTTTTACCTATTTCGGTTTTGCTATTTTCCAATAAAAAATTTTTGCTAATCACTCTGACCTCCACCCATTAAAAGCTGCCAGATGCCCGGATCTAGCAATAAGAATAGTATAGCAATCTCACCAGACGGGATTTGTTGCTCTCATTATTGTGTCAGATCTAACGTAGCCAGCTCTTAGTCCATAAGAGTGCATTGCGAGATATTCTCTGAGTGAAATTTATTTTAAACTTTAACCGCCTCCGTAGCCTAGTGGGTAGCTTAGCTGGGTAGTGACCTCTGACCTCCACCCATTAATATAAAGCTGGAATTATTGAGTTCGATGCGTGGTAAGGGCATAGATTCTTAGATTTATCGGTATTAATCATACACTGTCAACAATAGGTAGGTACTTATATAATAACTAGCTTTCCGCTCCGCGACTTCGTCCGCGTATGATAGCACCTTCGCACCTCTATTTAACCCCCTCAGGGGTAGAATTTTTCATAACGCTGAAAGGACTTTTATTGTATTTTAATAATTAATTTTCCTACAAAGTTAAAAGTTTCTAGCTCAAGAAAATAAATTTCCCCGATACAAATTTTGCACCCCTTTTTAACCCCCTTAGGGGTGAAATTCTCCTAAACGCTGAAAGTGCTTTTTGTGTATACTAATACGTAATATTCTTACAAAGTTGTAAGTCTCTATCTCAAAGAAAGAAGTTTCCCGCATACAAACTTTGCACCCCTATTTAACCCCCTCGGGGGTGGGATTATCCAAAACGCTGAAATAACTTTTATTATTTTTTAAATATTAGCGAACGTACGAAGTTTCAAGTCTCTAACTTAAAATTTAAAATCCTATACATACAAACTTTTAACCCTCTTTTTACCCCCTTAGGGGATGAATTTTTCAAAATCGCTTCTTATTATTTGTATAAATTATAAATGTAACCCGACCTGCAAATTACAACTTTCTAGCTTCAGTTGTTACGGCCTCGCTTTAATATAAACTTTTCAACCCATTTCAACTCCTCTGGGGTGGAATTTAGAAAAACGCTGAAATCTGTTTTTTTGCTTTTAAGTTAGTAGCCTGGAAACGAAATTTCAAGTCTGCCACAAAAAAAAATGTAATCTCTATACAAACTTTCAACCCCTTTTTTACCCCGTTAGAGGTTGAATTTCAAAAAACTCTGAAATTATTTTTATTATTTTTTAATTATCAGTAAGCGTACAAAGTTTTAAACCTCTAACCTTAAATTTTAAGCCCCATCCATACAAATTTTCAACCCTCTTTTTACCCCCTTAGGGGATGAATTTTTTCAATATCGCTTCTTATTACTTGTACACGTTACAAATGTAACCAGACCTGAAAGGAGATCGTCAATTTTTGTTAGGTGATCTGGCCCAGATTATTTAGGACCGTTTAGGAATGATTCATAGCTTTAAAAAATCGTCATAATTTCTAGATCAGGACGGTGGTAAAAAAATTGCGAAATATAATGAGAAAATTGAAAAATCATGCATTTAAAACTTGAATCTGACGAGGACAATTTTTGAAAGCGTGCATGTCTATGATTTATATATTAATGTAAAAAAGTACTGGTTTTTTAATAAGAAAATGTACAAAAGCGGACTTAAAAACAAAACGGGAATCATGATGAACTAATAAAAAGTCATATTTTGATCGTATTTATAGTTCCTGTATTTCGGTAAACAAAGACGGCTGTCAAACTATCGTTGATATTAACTGAACATTCCTAACACCTATTGCGAAGGGATAAGGTTTACCACCGTTGTGCGATACCACCAGTATCTGACATTGCAAAATTGAAAAAAGATGCGTTTCGTTATCGAAGGAGCATGATATTAAGCCATTATGAAACCCACTTTTAATATTCAAAAACTCCGATCAAAAATGCTAAAATATGCATTATTAATTTTGAGGCGTTTTAATACAGTCGAATTCTAATTTAAACTTCCGTATTCGCAGGCTTAGATATTATTTTAATATTACAATGTTCTAACTTACCGAACAGTATCAAAACGCAGATTATGTAACAGTAGACATTGACAGTGTCAAACCAAAAAACAAACCCGTTTCAATCCAGGTGAAGTTAAACTTTATGTCAATGCCTTAAGGACGTTAACGACTTGTCTTGCTGTATTTTAATAGCGGAAAGATCAACATAATGTTTATTTATTTAGTATTTCTATTTCCCGTTTAATTTTTTGTAATATTTTGTCTACTTTAGTAATAAAATGAGTATTTATTTTACATTGAAGTACAAACTGTATACGGTTTATATCAGGTGGCCCAGAATTGATGATCTCCTTTTCATCTTTCTAGCTTCAGTAGTTTCGGCTCTGCGTGGATCAGTCAGTCAGAAAACACTTAATTCAAAATCTAAATTTAATAATTAAGTATAAATAATGTATTAATAAATAAGTACCAATGTAATGTAATTTGGCATGTAATATTTTAAATATTATAAATAAAACACTATGACTATGACTAGGACTATTATTTCTCTTCATCCTGTTTCCACAACATAATTTAGCTTACTGTGGAAATAGGTCGATGACCAACCGATGTTACCGACTAGCTGACAACTGTCAGTTACATCGGTCATTTATTACACGCCTAAATTACGAACAATGGCAAGTAGCTCAACAATCCGGGTTCGTGACTGTACACCCAGATTCAAAATTGCATGGACACATTATGAATGAATTCATTCATAAATTATTCATGCAATTTTGAATCCCCCAGTACAATGTCGTGGGCAAACCTTCTTAAGTATGCTACTTGTACTCGTGTGTTAGTCGTTTCCTTGTCTGTAGCTTCGAAACTAGTTTTATTTCAACATAAAGATCGTGAAATGCCAATACAATGTTGCAAAGATGCCTAAAGAAAATTATTACTACAGCTTTAAGAGCTGCCATTACTTTTATTTATTTAAACGTGGCCTGAATCTACCACAATGCATAACATATATAATATCATACTACCTTCTAGTGAATTCCATGAAAATCAAAGCCAATATATATTATAAAAGAGGTAAGTGTACGCAGCGATGTGATTGCAGCGCACTGTACCTACTGCAAAAAGTACAAAACAAATCAGAGCCTACCTCAACAAGGGCATCGGACGCAGGGCGTGGGGCGCCATAGAATACCAATGCATGAATACAGAGGCGTCTACATTTTTTGACTACAAACGAGATTTTAATTGCTAGGAATCAGGAAAAATATCATATAACATATATCACATACTACATTCCAGTGAATTTGATGAAAATCAAAGCATAATACAGATAAGTCTACGCAGCGATGTGATTGCAGCGCACTGTACGTACTGCAAAAAGTACAAAACAAAGCAGAGCCTACCTCAACAAGGGCATCGGACGGAGGGCGTATGGCGCCATAGAATATCAATGCATGAATACAGAGGGGTCTACATTATTTGCATACAGACGGGATTTTAATTGGTAGGAGTAAATACTAAGTAACCTCTGTTATATCATATTTTACCTGAGTATTTACACATATTACCTTCCAGGGAAGGCCAATATTATAATAGAGATAAGTGTAGATACGCAGCGATGTGATTGCAGGGTACTGTAGAACTGCAATAAGTGCAAAACAAAGCAGAGCCTTGCCTACTTCAATAAGGGCATCGGACGCAGGGCGTGCGACGCCATAGAATACCAATGCATGTACATAGAGGGGTCTGCATTATTTGCCTACAAACAAGATTTTAAATGGAAGGAGTCAAAAAAATATCAAATAACATATATTAACGAAATGAATTCGACGAAAATTAAAGCCAATTGCATAATACAGATAAGTCTACGCAGCGATGTGATTGCAGGGTAATTGTACCTACTGCAAAAAGTACAAAACAAACCTACCTCAACAAAGGCATCGGACGCAGGGCGTTGGGCGCGATAGAATACCAATGCATGAATACAGCGGGAGGCATGCCTACAGACGAGAGACTGTGATTTTAATTGGTAAGAGTAAAATACTCACGAAAAATATGTCATATTTATCACTAGCTTCCAGTACAGTAAGTATACAAAAAGAAGCAGCCTACCTCAATACCAAAGGGATATTATTTTGTCTTTTTCATGTGTTTATTTACTGACTTGGAAACACGAAGTTTCTTAATTTTATTAAACCTTAATGTACAAAAAGTTATTTATGCGGTTAATAATGTACGAGGTCAGTATTAAGTGAAACGTGGTTAAGTAACTCATATTACCTAAACAACAATGAAAAATAAATTTACAGAAGGCATTATTTGTTTTGTCTGACTGCTAAATAACAAATAATCTCTCAGAGACTTCCTCCTGTTACCTACAAACATTTTATCAGCACAGCGTTGCGTCTGAATCATCAGCGCTCGCTGCTCTCCGCGATTCTTGACCTTAAACGTGACCAGCCCGATCGTTGCCACTGAGTCAATTGGACGAGATACCTATACCAACAACACTCTTAACTAAAAGTGGACTTTATTTCTCGATAATAAGGACGAAAAGTAAGTTTTTTGCGTGGATTATATATCTGGTTAGTTGTGTTGCAGTTCCGCTCTTGCTGTTGAATGTGCAAGTAAATATTATGGTCTAAGAGCTGGCCACGTCAGATGTGACACAATAATGAGAGCAATGAAACCCATCTAGTAAGATTGCAATAATATCCTTATTGCTAGATCCGGGCATCTGGCAGCTTTTAATGGGTGGATGCCAGAGTGACAGACTAGCAAAGTTTTTGAATTGGACAAAAGTAATACCAAAATAGGTAAAAACAGCTAAAGTTATCTTATTTATAGAGGATGGGGCCTATATTTTAACATTATAACAAAAAACATTGCGTAATATTTCGGAAACAGAAACAGTAGGCGATAAACTATGAATTACATTATACGTCGTTTTGGACTACTTTCCCCTATCAGAAACTTTTGGCAATGATATGATCTAATTATTTTTATAATTTTTAATAATAATGCATCAAAACCAGAACTCTAGGATTTGTATTCTTATAGTGGTTTGCATTCTTTGAGCTCTACCACTTTACAGCTGCCAGATGTCCGGATCTAGAAATAAGCATAGTATAGCAAACTAACGAGAGGGGTTTCGTCGCTCTCATTATTGTGTCATATCTGACGTGGCTAGCTCTCCGTCTATTATGGTAAAAGTGTTGGTAGCACAGGCGGTATGTCTGACTTCCAATTCGTAGGTCACGGGTTCAAACCTTGTACTAATGAGTTTTTCCGGAATATATGTGTAAACCTCTCTTTTGGACATAGTTGAAGGACATACCCTGGCTCATTAGGTAGTTTCTGATATACATTCTGCACAAGATATCTGTGTTGTCATATATTTAATACAATCTTATTAGTAACCCGCCGGGGCTACATACCGATGTAGCTTTACTGGCATAATGATATTATTGGTGACTGTAAGGTGTACATCTTCAAAATTGTATGGACCCTATATGAATAAATTCATTTATAAATTTTCAAACTTTCTAAAAAAAATAAAAAAAATACCCATTGAATTTTACAGCTCGCTGTACAATCACGAACCCGGATTGTTGAGCCACTTGCCATTGTTCGTAATTTGGCCGTGTGAATGACCAATGTTTTCGACTAGCGGTTAACTGTCAGTTACATCGGTCATTTATTACACGGCAAAATTACGAACAATAGCAAGTGGCTCAACAATCCGCGTTCGTGACAGTAGGTACAAGGCTTATGTTAAGAAAATAATCGAACGAGCGGAGCGTATGCGAAGCGAGTTCTTACAAACAACTTCTGGCTACTGGGACGTCTCGGCATTTCGATGGCTTTTCGATTTTGAGAGTTTGTTCCGCGATAACTTAACTAACGTTTTCTGATCTTCATGAAATTTGATGGGGTTGTAGCAGAGATACATATAATTTGAGAGTTCGTATATGAGCAGGATCGATCAATTGGTCATGGAGCTAGGAGGCGCGAAAAAAATCATCATATGGGTCTTGTTATATTGGTCATCGCTTGCAAAGAAATCGCGAGTTCTCAGTTCGAGGCGGACTACCAGTATAAATCTGAAACATCTAAATCCTACCAAAATCACCAAAACGGAGTTACGTCTTAATTTAGCTATTTGTTTAACGAAGGCACCTCGCTAATCAAATTTGGGTCCATCTAATAGTAATAGGTACGCAATTTAGTAAGCAATTGGATTCTTCAGTAGCAAATGGAATTAATTTAAAACATCCGTACCTAAAGCCCAGATTTTCTCAAATTACGGGAAAAAGATAGATCCCAGTACGAAAATTGTTTCAAATTAAGAGCATATTTTGTTACTTCACCATTGCAATGATTATATTCGCTTTGATGAGCGGACGGCGGTTTGGTGTAAATTGGTTGCTACAACTTGCTCGTTGGAGCGGCAACCCAGAGACCGTATTCTAAGAATATAGTATTTAATAGTATGTAAGCATTTAATATTTAAGTATTTAATTATTTAATATTAAATTTAAGTATTTAATAGAATTTAAGAAACGTTCTAGCTTCAATACAACTCAAATGCCATTATCTACTCAATACAGCTAACGCTTAGACGTCTAAACCAGAATAGTAATTTATGTATAGTAATAATATTATAACGTTTTAAGGCCTAATTACGTACAGTTGCATACACTGCTTTATCTACACATATTATAAATCCTAAATGAAGTTTTCGGAAACCATTAGAATGACCGCCATTGCACCGCCATAACCAACTCGATTGTTCCGGCGGTCGGGCGGGCGCGTGCCGGCGGTCGGAGAGAGGGCAGATTTTCATTACGTTACCGTAGGTAATGAATTTTCTTACGTTTTTACCACACTGTCACAGATAATACACTGATGTTACGTTACTGGTTACAATAATGATGGTAATTACATACGGTTTCCGAACGCGAAAAAGAGGATTTTTGATGTTGGTGTAGATAAATATCATTAGTTGCTTAAAAATTATGCCTGTGCAACTCCAATACAACTCCAATATTTATTAATTATTTGTTGTGTGTTAAAGTTATGTTGGAAATAGATTGTGATGGTTTATGTATTTTAAAATTAGAATACGGCCCCTGAGGTATTGGGTGGGTACAAGTCCCACAGTCAGTATGCATTTTTATATATTGTTACACTTTTTTTGCTGATTGTACCTAGTAGATTGCATTGTCAATTTGTCATGTAAATTACGGAAGTATACCAATTTTCAGCTTAATCAGACATTAATATACGGGGTCAAGCTAAATATGTGTGTAACAAAAACATGACTCTTCGGCCCAATCACATAGTACCACTGATATAAAATAAAATGAAAACAATAAAATTCAAAATTATCGATGTTGATACCTATCTACGATGTGGTCGAATCCTCCTTTTACGTTAAAAACTTGTAAGGTATTCGCTTTTTCGTACAAGGTGTTTAATAAGCTAAAAAGCAATATAACTATTGTAGGTAGGTATTAACGTATTTCGCTAAAATTCTGAATGGTTCCTCTTTACAGTGAGTATGAAATTATGTTTGTCTTGTAAATAAGAATGTTTCATTGAAAGTCTAGACTAAAAACATACATTGTAGATGTAATGTAAATACTGGTTCAGAAAAGATAAAGTAAGTTTCTGGTATATAAATATTACAATCCCACGCGTTTGGCTATTTTTAGTTCATTTAATTTAAGATCTATTCGAAAAGGTGTCGTTCCATTTCTGACTACAGGCATTTTACCCCCGACGCAAAATGAGGGGTGTTATTAAATTGACTGCTATGTGTGTTTGTCTGTGTATTTGCCTGTAGCGCTAAAACGGCTAAACCGATTTAAATGCGGTTATTTTTATTTGAAATCAGCTTTCCTAGCGAGTGATCTTACATATGTTTTATCAAAATTCAGCCGTGTCGGGGTTTCCTATTTTTTTCATTATTTACTAAACATTTTTCGTATCGCAATTCGCTACTTGACACGCTCGTAACCGATCTCAGAGTTTTTTGCTTTGTAGAGGACGTGGCACTCAATGAGTCTGACGTAAATTTCATATGCTATCTTTTTATAATGTTAAATAAATAAAATAAAATAAAAATAGCCTTTATTTCCAATTGTTACTGTTTAAAAATACTTATCCTAATTTAACGTTAAAATTAACAGAGCTAATAAAACAAACACTTAACTATGTTTTTTAAACTTGCATTCAAACTTTAAATTTACGCTTTAATATCGTTTCTTATGTGTATTAAGTGGGGATCTACCATTTCTGGATGAAGACCTCCTCCATCCCATGTCAGTCATTCCTGCCTTGGGCCAGATGGGTCCCATGGTTTCCGGTTACTGATGCGATATCACCTTTCCAGTGGCAAATTGTTAACAACGTTCAAACGAACCTCACATAAATAAATTGTTTTATTTTTACTATATTAGGTGAAATAAAAGAATTCTGCCCCGATTGTTACAATAGTGACATAATTAAGCATTTCAATCTCGTATCTTGCATAGGCCACTTAGCAAGCTTAGGGGCCTAAACACAGTACTCAACTGAAAAGCTCTTTATTATATCACGATTGTATAAAATACTATTACGAGTAACAAACTATTTAACATGATATTGATACGAAACCTTGTTACCATTCTCCATCTATTGTAACCATTATTTGAAACGAAACCTAACTCTGTTGAATCAATCGAATTGTCTATCCCGTCTACAAAATAACCGGTAAATACAGACACAAACCGGTAAATACTGGTAGAAACTAGAAATCTTCAATCGAAAGGTACACAACGAGATTTCAAATCCTATTTGAGATAACAAAGGACGCATTGTGGAATTGGGTCTGATGTATCCAGACTAGTATTATATTCAAACTCTTTCCTAACTAAACACTGATATCCCCTAACAAACAATCGGATTTTGAGGTAAGTCGGTCCGACTTAAGGAAGTTGTCCTACCGTCAACGGTAAGAGAGAAACAAGGGACGAGTAGTAATTTACCTTTGATTAAAATCATTTAAGTAAGCGTTGGTAACTTTTCATTTAATTCAACTCAATCGTTTACCTGTCTATGCATAAATAGTTATTTATTATACAAAGGGGCAAAGTTGATGATTAACCTCTCGTGCTTCTATTGAGGCCCGAGCCAGCGAAAGATTCCAAGGGAATTTTGAGCGTACGAGGGCCTCAAGGCAAGAGAGGTTAATAGTACAGTACGCGAACAGTTTTGAGTTTCGATAACTCTCAAGTGCGATTTTCTTTTTTAGTTAGAGAATATGATATGATTACTTATAGTAAAAAATATTTTCTAACAGTTTTTGACGTCGCGCTAGGTATTATATAGATATTTGTTAATAACAACAAGAAAAGATTATAAATATATATTTTCCTTTACCATACTATTGCATTCAACTATTTCAATCATCTGTCATTTTATAACAGTTTGGTCAATAGATTATGTGAGCATAATAGAAAACAATTTGTCAAAATATAAGTGACCTTGAATTCTAAACGAATTACAAATGGCTAAGACTTAACAAAACCGTTATAAAATGTGAAGTTATGTTGCAATAGTAAAAAGCGATAGCCTGGTGGAGAAAAATAAAACTTAAATAATATTTTCTATGTGTAGCAAACAAATACATGTATTAATAATATTTTCTAACAATTGTTAGAAAATATTTTTTATTATTGTTACTTAACGTATTCTAACAGGTCACAAAATAAAATCGGACTTGTGATTTATGTAATTTTTATAGGTTAAAAAGGCGTTCCCGTACTCCACTATAAACAAACTTTGCTGCAGAGTATAATACAAAGTTTTTCACCACACCACCACAGGAAAAATATAAGCTATAAAATATAAAAAATCGAAGCAAAAGAATGCTTTCAAAATTATCCTGCCAGATAACGTGAAAAACTAAGTCCAAATTTGTACCAAATTACTTTCCCCACATGTGGATAAAATGCATTTTTCGTCACCGCTTTCAAGGGATAAAGAACGCGTTTCTGAAGTGGAGTGGTGAAAATAATACAAGTTACACGATACAGTCAATACATTGAGAGAGTTTAGCCGACATAAGTGGTCTTCATAAAGCGAATGATAAAATGGTAGAAATCTTATTAGCTCTAAATGACCCACACATAAAATATGACATCGGAGGTGGGGGCATGCATAGAGGCATACATACTGCACTATAATTTTTATTTTTTTTACCAAAACTTTGAATAACCAATAACAAACTTTTTTTAGAGTGGTGAATTACGTATTGGCTAATATTCAAAGACGGGGAAGAGGGTAAAGAAATAACTGGAGTATCCGGACTGATTTTGTTACCCATTTTTTACTGAGGGCGCCCTCTATATATTTTCCATCGTTGTCCTCGTCATCCGAGAGTGTCTAAATACACTTAAACTTGTTACTTCAACAGTCGAATTTTATATGTGTACTGATCTAAACACGATTGCACAGCTACTTTAGTGCTTTATCCGATAAAAACTGCCTTAGGCAAAATCGTGAACAAAACCTAAGCAAACCGAACCGCCCTGACACAAATAGTAGGTAAACGTTAATCTTAAACCTTCTAACTTTTGTAACGCTGGTACTGTTGCGCAAGGTCTAAGTTAAAGGTACCAACCACAAACAATCTTTGATTTTTGGGCCACAAAATGTTAAATTGCCTCTTAAGATTGCGGTATTTTTCTGTCACAAAAAATATTTTAATAAAAATCGGGTTCCATAGAATTGAAGAAAATATGTTAAATAAACATACCGTCAACTGCTACAACTTTGTCTACGGTGCTCAACTTTTCCTGGATTGAAAAACATGGTTTTCTTCACCAAACAGCTATGTATCTTATTCCTGAGATGGTCGCCTTTCTCCCATCTCAGGAATAAGATATAAATAACTGTTTGATGAAGAAAACCATGTTTTTCAAGCCAGGCAAAGTTGAGCGTCGTAGGCAAAGTTGTAGCAGTTGACGGTACATTGAACAATTAACCTCATATTTTGGAGTTGTCGAGAAAGCAATTTATCAACCCTACCTGGCATTGCCCACCAAGCCTATTATGACAGCAAGTTGTCGCGGGATATCGAATCAATGAATGATCATTTCTCGCTATCCAGCGACAACTTACTGTCATAATAGGCTTGCTGGACCCCTATTGGACAAGCCAAACTGTGACGCGTGGATATGTGGCAGTCGGATCGTATAATCCGCCGTATTACATTACGGCTAGCTGTTTTGAAATGCGGCGGTTCAACGATTAGCTGGATTGATTGCGGCTGAATGAAAATCCGCCGACCAAAATATACGTAGGTATACACTTCGCGGCTGACTCGCTTGTATTTAGGCACTACGCGCGACATGTTTCGGATTCGGAGAGCTTAGGTCTCCATCCTCAAGCACTAAGAGTGCTAGGCGAACCGATCCGTAACCCGTCGCTGCGGGGCCCCGCTATCGACAAACGCGCGACAATACAAGTGAATAGAGCCGTTAAGTGTAGCTTACTGTAGTAGGATGTCTCACAAAAGTTTAAATTCAACAAAATATCTAAACAATACAGTGAAGAATGAGCTTCTGATCCCACCGCTGATGCTCATGGCCACACAGAGAAGATAACGTGATCCCACCGGTGATGATCATGGCCACACAGAGAAGATAACGTGATCCCACCGGTAATGATCATGGCCACACAGAGAAGATAACGTGATCCCACCGGTGATGCTCATGGCCACACAGAGAAGATAACGTGATCCCACCGATGATGCTCATGTCCACACAGAGAAGATTAAGTGATCCCACCAGTGATGATCATGGCCACACAGAGAAGATAACGTGATCCCACCGGTGATGATCATGGCCACACAGAGAAGATAACGTGATCCCACCGGTAATGATCATGGCCACACAGAGAAGATAACGTGATCCCACCGGTGATGCTCATGGCCACACAGAGAAGATAACGTGATCCCACCGATGATGCTCATGTCCACACAGAGAAGATTAAGTGATCCCACCGGTGATGATCATGGCCACACAGAGAAGATAACGTGATCCCACCGGTGATGCTCATGGCCACACAGAGAAGATAACGTGATCCCACCGGTGATGCTCATGGCACCTTGAGCTTTACCGGTGGGATCAGTAAACTATGGAGTTAATAAAACCAACAAAATATTTTTTTGGATGACCATTTAATTACTTTCCTTATCGAATTAGGCCTAAACTAACTTCACCTTAATCTTAACCGTCTAACTTCTGCAACGCTGGCATTATCTAGAAACTCTTGCGCAAGGTCCAAGTATAAGTGGGTACTAACTATAAACTATGAGTGTACTTGCGGCCCACGTGCCCGTGGCTTTTGTAATGGGTTGGGGTCGGTGTGACAGCGGTTTTCGACGTTCGACGTTTTCGTTTTCGGTTCAACGACGCCACCATAAGCAGAGCCTTTTAAGCGAGCATGACATGTTCAAGCTGGCGGGCTTTATTAATTAATAAATAATAATACATTAGTATACTACGTTACCATGGAGATCTATCCACAATGTTACCATGGAGATCCGTCCACAACGTGACACTTTTTTGTGCATGCTACCGGTGTTCATCGATTAATCATGACATGATTAAGACGTTATCATGTCACAACAGGTTAAAAGTAGGTACAAAAAAAAAAACAAACAACACATAACACAACTAAGAACTTTTAAACTTAAACTTTGTTAGTTAAGTATATTAACTAAAAAAATGTCTAACATTATAGTTGTATACTTATATTGCTGTACCTTTGCTGGGTAAATATTCATATAGATAATATAATTATGGAATAAATATTCTGAGTTCTGAGTTCTGAAAGAGAAGGTATATCTATATATAGAGGAGCTCCAAATTTGATGGCTTTACTAGATGGCGTTGTATGGCCCAGAGTTACCGCATAGTGTATGGGGCAACTTATGTTACTTAGGTATAGTTTTATAGTCTCCGAGACGAGCACTACAACATTATAAGTGTGGAAGCCAATTGGTGGGAATATGGTACATGATAAATTTTGACTCTCGTGGTTCTCGTAGGTACTACTAGCTGTTCCCTCAGCTTCAACTGCGTGCGTTTTACGGGAAAAACTACCCTAAATGTTGTTTCGGGGAATAAACTGTTACTATACACAATTTCATGAAATTATGTGTAGTAGTTTTTGCCTTGTATGCGAACAGACGGATTTTTTCTTATGCTTTTATTATGTGTATTAAATAAATAAAAAAATAAACAAATAATATAGGACAATCTTACACAAATCGACCTAGTCCCACGGTAAGCTCAATACGGCTTGTTATTTTGGTACTAGACGACGATATATATGATATACAGATATAGCTAAATACATAGAAAACATCCATAACTCACGATCCAATATCTGTGATAAACACACAAATAAATGCCCGTACCAGGGTTCGAACCTGGGACCTTGCTTCGTGGGCAGGGTCACTACTAGGGTTGCCAGACGGTCGGGATTTGGCGGGATTCTCCCGAATTTTTGTGTGTCCTCCGGACTCCCGACAAACTAAAATATCTCCCGGAAAAGCAACTTCATTTTATAAAACAACAATTAAGTTAGTTCCGAATTCCCGGGGCATGTGTTTCGTGCTATCCACTCCAGTAAGCAATTCTTATGTATTGTGAAATAATGTTTAGTTTACTAAACAACATATACAAAAAAACCGGCCAAGTGCGTGTTGGACCACGCATAATGGAGGGTTCCTCCTCTTCCAGGGGCCTTCAATGGAATATTTATGGAATAAGAACCAAACTAATACCAAAAGTTCGTATCTGATGCCTATGGAAGAAGTTTTTTGAAGATAACTCAAAAATAACTTAACCGATAATGTTCAAAACAATTTTCCTGGAAAGTATGTGATGAGGTGCATCTCCTCAATTTTTTTCATATTTTTTGGACTTATGGTTCAAAAGTTACAGGGGGGGAGACAATTTTTCTGACATTCGAAGCGGTTGTTTTTGAATATATTCACTTAATTACAAAATGTTCAAAAAAACCTCCATGTTATTTTTAAAGACCTATCGATTGATCTGCAACATGTTCATATTTGGTAAAAAAAAAATCCATTTTCACCTTTAAAATACTTTTTTCTGCAATTTAACTACATAAATAGCGGCATACAAAATACACCTTATGCCTAAATTTTATTAAGATACGTCTTATAGTTTTCGAGTAAACTGGCTGTGACATACCGTACGGACAGACGGACGGACGGACAGACGGGCATGACGAAACTATAAGGGTTCCGTTTTTGCCATTTTTGCTACGGAACTCTAAAAAAGCGAAAGGAACCGAATATGCATGGAATGAATAAAAGCAGAGTTAATAATTCGACTCAATTTTGAGGAAAATTGTTTGAATATCGAGTCTTCCATAAATAGTGAAAAATAACAAAATGTGGTTAAATCTGTGAAAAGCAACACAAAATACATGTGGCAAGCTAAAAATAAATTAGGTACTTTTTATATTTTGTTAAATATTGTATTTTTTTAGGATTCCGTTCGCAGCCAAAGTGGCAAAAACGAAATCCTTTTAGGTAGTTTTGTCATGTCCTTCTGTCTATCCGTCCGTATGTTATTAAGAGGTATGTTTTGTATGCCGCTACTTAGTTTTGTAGTAAGAGTGGCACTAAATGTAACTAAATGCCAACGTTTTTTTTTACAAATATCAACTTGTTGCACATCAATCGATAGGGCTTTAAAAATTACGTTGAAGTTTTCTAAAACATTTTTTTATTAAGTGAATATTTTCAAAATAATCGCTTATAAAGTCTAAAAAATTCTATCCCCTCAACTCTAACTATAGTATCGTTAGTCAAAAAAAATTCAAGAAAAGAAAATACATCTTTCTATATATATTCTTTCAATATAAATTATTTTGAAAACTATCGGATAAACCGTTTTTG
Organism: Pammene aurita; assembly: GCA_947086415.1. Lineage (NCBI taxonomy): Eukaryota > Metazoa > Arthropoda > Insecta > Lepidoptera > Tortricidae > Pammene > Pammene aurita. The sequence goes on from OX352295.1 coordinate 15,212,256, forward strand.
AGTTATCTCTAAAAAACTTCTTCCATAATCAGATCAGGACCTTTTAGTATTAGTTTTTTTTCTTATACCATTGAACCTATGGAACCCTCCATTATGTGTAGTCCGACACGCACAAGGCCGATATTTTTTATAGTATTTAATTATGTAGACATTTCTATCGGTAGCGGACTATGTATAAGTAATAATCTAATAATAATGTTAAATGTTGTTGTTTTTAATGTATTTACTTTAATTTAATTTTATTTTTGTTTCTCCCGACTAAAGTCCCAAAATCCCGAAAAATTGTTTTATTCTCCCGATAATAGGGTCAGTCGATCTGGCAACCCTAGTCACTACCGACTGGGCTAGGATGCCATTAAATAGATATAGATTATATTGAATAGATAAAGATTATTTCTGCTAACACTGGGACCTCAACTCTACATATTGCATAACTGATGGAAACAGAAGACCTCAGCAACTTGGAGCAATTACTTTTCAATAGTTACGAGATGTGACGACACGTTTATTATTAACAAAGTAGCTATGATGCCCACGGCTTTTTATCATCGCACCGCTGGCCGCCGGCAGGGTGTCCATCCTCACACCCTGGAGCCAAAAGGGTCGCGCACTGTACGGTTTAAGAGGAATTTCCTCCCACAAACGCTGCTGCTGTGGAATGAACTCCCTGCCGAGGTTTTCCCAGCGGGCTACAGTATGAGGTTCTTTAAAAAAGGAGTGTATAGTTTCTTAAAGGATATCTCTGAAGTTGCAAGCGGGTGGGGTGGGATAGGCTACGGTAAATGCTTACCATCAGGCGAGCCGTATGCTTGTTTGCCACCATCTTGGTATAAAAAAAAGGTTGTAAATGAAATCTAGGCAGGTTCAAAGCATAATAAATGCATGCATATTATATTTTCTGTAAAGTTAGTTAAACAATCTAAATTGTTTTGAATGCATGAACCGTTGATAAATATATTCCCGAAGACTTAAGAAACAAGACAAATTAGTCCACAATTAACACGTTGGCTGCCCACCATATTACTCCTACGCCCCATAGTTTACTGTTCCCACTGGTGATGCTTAAAGCATCGCTCTATTACTGAGGTGCCATGAACATCACTGATGGGATCACGTAATCTTCTTTGTGTGGACATGAGCATCACCGGTGGGTTCACTTAATCCTCTCTGTGTGGACATGAGCATCACCGGTGGGATCACGTAATCTTCTGTGTGTGGCCATGAGCATCACCGATGGGATCACGTAATCTTCTCTGTGTGGCCATGAGCATCACCGTTGGGATCAGAAGCTCATTTATAAGTGTATTGTTTTGCGGATTTTTTTGGGAGCCAGGGCCACAGCCAAACTTTGAACTCGATTTTGTAGAGAACACCTTCAGTTGACACATTCATAGTATTCTTGAATAAAATACCTGCTATTCAGATTAAAATTATTTTGAAATTAAAAGCCCTTTTGCCTCGAAAAACTTGGCAGGCCCACTTTTTTTTTATACCACGACGGTGGCATACAAGCATACGGCCTGCCTGATGGTAAGCAGCTACCGTAGCCTATGAACGCCTGCAACTTCAGAGGTGTCACATACGCGTTACCGACCCTTTAAAAAAGGAGGATTCACTGTGTTGACGGCTAAAGGAACAAAAGGGTCCCTCATATGAATTGATGAATTCAAAACTGAATTCAGACATGTGGGTGAAGCGTCTTATGTCGCCTTATAGTGATGGTGGTGGCAGGGTATTGTTTTGCGTATTTTTTTGGGGATAAAAGTCAAACTCGAACACACTGGTTCCTTTTTGAGCTCGTTGGCAACCTTACTCACCAGCAGGAACACAACACAGACTACTTACATGATGGTATGTATACTCGTAAAGTAATGATGGTCTACCAATGTTTGAAGCCTCTCAGAAGCTATGGAGGTATCTAAAAATTCGAAATAGTCAAGTTGTAGTAAAGTAACGAGTATCCTCTACAAAATACCATTCGAGTTTGACTTTTATCCCCAAAAAAATACGCAAAACAATACCCTGCCACCACCATCACTATAAGGCGACATAAGACGCTTCACCCACATATCTGAATTCAGTTTTGAATTCATCAATTCATAGATAATTGTCTATGGTTGCGGAAATTAGTCTATTGCAGCCGAGTTTTTGTATGGAGGGCAAAGAAAATTTTCCGCAACCATAGCAAACAAAATTTTCCGCAAGTGTGTGAAGCGCCTTAAGGCCAAGGAGTGACAAGTTGGCAACACTGTGTAAGCAGCTAAGGGTGTGGTCTCTGTGCTCTTCCGAGTAGCTGTTATCATAAACTGAGCCAACTCGCGTCGCATCGTAACTCGGTAAATAAGTTTTATTCGTGATAGACCAGATTTAATGTAAGTTGACCCTTTTCCAGGCGTAGTACGACTTATCGACCACATCCGTGTCGTTTAAATTTAAACCTTGAACTTTCGATTTATGACTGAAGAACAAATCAAATTATTTTTAATAAATACTTTGATTTGTTTATTTTAAGTAGACACACTACTATCTAAATCATGAACTTTATATGTATAGATGTCATATACAAAGGAAAAAGTGACCTAGGCCTCCGGTGCCCAGGGCTGGGATCGAACCAGCGTCTTCTGCATTCGCGGCAGACGCCTTTACCACTTGGCCACCCGGGTCACAGCTGCACCGGTCGAATTTTCCCGTGTATATGCAATCTTTGTAAATGCTCAGGCGCATTTTAGCCAATCATCTAAGGTAGAACATTATGAGTCCGTACCTCCAATCCGAACTCGTAGGAGTTCATTGAAAGCGAGAGAGATGGCGCTGCCCTCAGTACAACTGCAGAACAAATCAAATTATTTTTAATAAATATTTTGATTTGTTTATTTTAAGTAGACACACTACTATCTAAATCATAAACTTTATATGTATAGATGTCATATACAAAGGAAAAAGTGACCTAGGCCTCCGGTGCCCAGGGCTGGAATCGAACCAGCTTCTTCTGCATTCGCGGCAGACGCCTTTACCACTTGGCCACCCGGGTCACAGCTGCACCGGTCGAATTTTCCCGTGTATATGCAATCTTTGTAAATGCTCAGGCGCATTTTAGCCAATCATCTAAGGTAGAACATTATGAGTCCGTACCTCCAATCCGAACTCGTAGGAGTTCATTGAAAGCGAGAGAGATGGCGCTGCCCTCAGTACAACTGAAGAACAAATCAAATTATTTTTAATAAATATTTTGATTTGTTTATTTTAAGTAGACACACTACTATCTAAATCATAAACTTTATATGTATAGATGTCATATACAAAGGAAAAAGTGACCTAGGCCTCCGGTGCCCAGGGCTGCATATACACGGGAAAATTCGACCGGTGCAGCTGTGACCCGGGTGGCCAAGTGGTAAAGGCGTCTGCCGCGAATGCAGAAGACGCTGGTTCGATCCCAGCCCTGGGCACCGGAGGCCTAGGTCACTTTTTCCTTTGTAGATGACATCTATACATATAAAGTTTCGATTTATGGTTCAAATTAGGTTGGACCATCGCAAGATTTAACTTGCCTTTAAAAGAATTACTAGAACGTAACTATTTTGAAGATACTATAAGTAACAGACTAATCTATAATTTTTTGTAATAACACTAAAGTTACACTTAAAAAAATAAAATTGTACTAACAAAATAATTAGAAAAAAACACCTATAAAACCCAACTATAAAAAGAATACCCCGTCCAAAAGGTCCGCCTGCGTCATAGTCCTCATTACGCTGGCCGCGTTACCTCTCTATACAGCTAGCTACACGCTGGGAGAGGTAAGCGCCAGCTCTACGGTCCCCTGTAGTTTCGAAGATACTTGGGATTTTTGATAATATCTTCTGGATTAATGCGGCCTGGGAGAGGGTTATAGTAGTTTATGTAACTGTTACGTAATAAGGCCTAATTACGTACAGTTGCATACACTGCTTTATCTACACTCATATTATATATATTAAATTAAGTGTTCGGAAACCATAGAATGACCGCCATTGCACCGCCATGGCCAACTCGATTGTGCCGGCGGTCGGGGAGGCGCGTGCCGTTGGTCAGGAAGGAGCACAGCATTTACATTATGTTATCAAATTCGATGTTCGGGATTTTAAACTCATAATCATAAGGTATCAATATATGAGCATGTAATGTTAAAATTACGTTACTGCCACAGATAAAAAGCTTATCATAGTAAAATCGGTTGTGGTAATGCTAACCATTGCCTACCGTTTTTGAACACGTTTTAGAGGACTTACAGTGTGAGTGTAGATAAAATGAATTACACTACTTAACTGTCAAATATTCATACTTTAAATCACTCTATTGTCCTGTTAACCATACTCGTAGTTTACTTCACAATTTGTCACATTGCGCCAAACAATTACACAATATTATAGTTAAATACGAGTCGTAGAAAGTAGAATGGGAGCCAAGTTTGCCAGCTGGTCTACCAGTTGCATAAAGGCTGATTTACGGGTTCCACTGCAGCTTCGAATGCCGATACTCATAGATCACTTCCCGTCGATTCCGTACGTGTTTCTACGATATACATACCTATGCAGGTACTTTACATTCATTTATGATCATCCTTATCTTCTTCGCTACCCAAAGGTTGTCTGGAAGAGATCGCTCATTAGCGATAAGACCGCCTGTTGTTTGCCTCTTTTTATCATGTATTTTTTTCTACTGTGCTGTTTTTTTTTCGACGTGTGCAATAAAGCATTTATTCATTAATTCATTCATCCTTCATCTCATTCATGATAATTTTGTTTTGTTACACGGAATACCCACTGGTCAATATCAAATGATATTTAACCACGACCTCAGAGGGTCTAGCCAAGTGACAATTAAAGTTCATCCACTATACCAATCGAAACTTCAAAAAATGTAAAATGCTCATGTGACTTTTCGATCAAATCTGATATTCTAGTTTTTTTTAACTTATTTTTAAACATACTGGTAGCGGTGATATTACCGCGACCCATCTCTAAGTACAGATATGAATTAGTATTCATATATCTAAGTAGAAATGGGTCGCGGACAATCTGTACGTGACAATCTTACAAAATTGGTGTTGTCAATAAACAATTCTAACCTTTACTCTGGTTCCTGGTAAGTAAGTCGCGCGCTAAAGCCGCCACTCGGATGCCAAGGTAGACTATGCTTTTACTTTGAACTCAGATTTCCGCAAAAAAAAACCTGATCACAGGTCGTAAACGTCGGCTTCGCGGTCTCACACTTATGTAATATTTAGTGGGTTGGGCGTCGCCTCAAGTAAGTACTCGTATAATAACATGCACGGTCTACTTAATCAGTGATCCGTAACCGATACTACAAGCGTTACGCAAGTAAGGAAAATAGGTTGTTTAATTAAAATTGTTCGCGAACTTCCAAGTCACTCTGCAAAGCCTAAATAGTTCCAATTAAGGAAATTTTAAGGACTTTGGTATGGTTATGTCGTCCTATGTAACATTATCTAAATATGTTAAGTAAGTGTACGTAATGCTACTGCTACACCTGCGTCTTAACGCGATAATAAGGGGTTTCCGCCATCGAGTTTTTCACTAGATAGCAGCACCGTGGCGAGAGGTGTTTTTGACAGCAGCTGTCAAAATCGACCAAAAAAAGAAAATGAAACATGATTGATGAAGAAAATTAAGCATGGTGGATTATATTTATAACAGCTAGACCTCTCGCCACGGTGCTGTCGTCTAGTGAACATATTGTTTGCACACGAACGAGCGAGATGAAACACGTTAATTATTGCATTAAGATGGATGCAGCATAACACTTACCTACTGATAGTGTGGCAAATAATCAGAAAAATAAAGGACAGAAAAATTATATATATATGGTTTCTTATTCTGGCCTTTATAAGATGTCTTAGTAGGTACTAGAAAAAACTTTTTGGCAAATAATCAGAAAAAATAGACATAAAAATTATTAAGGCACTATATGGTTTCTTATTCTGGCCTTTATAAGATGTCTTAGTACTAGAAAAACCTTTTGGCATACAATCAGAAAATAAAATAGACAGAAAAATTACTAAGGCACAATATGGTTTCTTATTATGGCCTTTATAAGATGTCTTAGTACTAGAAAAACCTTTTTGGCAAACAATCAGAAAAAAATAGACAGAAAAATGATTAAGGCACAATATGATGTCTTATTCTGGCCTTTATAAGATGTCTTAGTACTAGAAAAACCTTTTTTTAAGGCACAGTATGGTTTCTTATTCTGGCCTTTACAAGATGTCCTATTACTAGAAAAACCTTTTAGGTAACTTTCGGTGCCCTAAAACAAAACAATCTTACTATACAGTCGACCGAATATCCAAAATCGTTAAAGTCGTCATTTCGTTTTTATTTTAAAACCATTATCAGCGCCTACGGGTTTACGACACGAGCCCAGACCAAGGAAGTTAGAACCAAAGGAGTCTGTACGCGGGAACAAAATTTGAAGCACAATTTTTTTATTTTTTAGGCAAACACGTTTTTCTGCAGATACTTGTGTGTTTAAGAGGGCTAAATATGTTATTTCGAATAGATTGGTTTTGTAAGAACCTGTAATTGGCATTGTTCTCTAATTTTACTCTAGTTTATAGAAATCTATTATGCTGTTGGTTTTCCATATATGTGAAATAAAATAAAATAAATAAATAAATGCGGCCGTTTCATTATGTCACGTCACGTTGGAATTGTCGTCCCTTTCTTCATGAAGACAAAAAACAACGCTGTGGCAGCCAGTCCGTTCCACAGCAATAGCTGAGTTCACCCCTATTGTCAAAATGCGTTGCAATTGTTATAATGATATAGATAGTGATATATTGTGTTCTAAGTGTCTATGATTCCCTTTATAATATGTCTTGTGTGTGATAGTAAATTATCCTTTATCTTTGTTTTTTTAAGACTCATTTGGCAAAGCTCAGGCCGCAGTCAAGCGAATTCAACGTTACTAAGCTACATTCGAGAGACAATACATGAATCTGAGGTGAATAAACTCTTCTTCAAGCGGGAAAAGGACATGGAAACTCCATTGATTCTAGTATTATTGGTCCAGACATAAAATTTAATAAATGTATGTCCGTAAACCATTTTATGGACAAGTGATATTGGAATCCGTCATACATAACAAATTCCATGGCATCATATGGTTATTATTACCAGCGAATTTATTGTGTTGTAAAAAGGTTTTATATCAGTTGAATTTTACACTAACGCAAAATAGTACAGTAGTAGGAATACGAGTAGAGTCTGCCCACGACAACTTTATCAAGCACTCTCAATAGTATGACGCCGCGCGTGTCGATTTCTACTTACATTTAGACAGAGAGCTGGCCACGACAGATATGACACAATAATGAGAGCAACGAAACCCCTCTAGTTAGTTTGCTATACTATGCTTATTTCTAGATCCGGACATCTGGCAGCTGTAAAGTGGTGGAGGTCAAAAAATACAAATAACTTGAAGAAAAAAATTCAAGAGCTCTGGGTTTGATGCAATATTATGGGAAATTATGTAATTGATTAGATTATATCATAGTCAGAAGTTTCTGTTGGGGGAAAGTAGTGCCAAATGGTGTATAATGCAATTTATAGTTAGGCGCCTACTGCTTTTGTTTCCGCAATAATACAAAATGTTTTTTTTTTCTTACACTGAAAATTATTGTGTCATATCTGACGTGGCCACAGCTCTTAGTCTAGTTACTTGATACGTATTTTAATAGTAAAATAATAAGAAAACAGTACCATTTACTCGGCCAACAATACTGAATAGTAATTGCAAATACCTACTATTTATAGCGTAATAAAATATTTTATATTTTAAAGATCAATGTATGACAGTTAGGGAACATTCGAATAGTTGATCCTTGGATAACCAAATAACACACGTAAAGCTTGTCCCAGTAAAAAATGTCGTTAGTTTACGCAACGTTTGTATATCAGATTTCAATCAAAATGGTTGCAACTGGCTGGTTATACGTTAAATGCATCTCGTTTCTTTATTTAATGTTAGAAAAAAATCTGTCACAGTCACATTTTCAAAGATATCGTCTCCACAAGAAAAACTTCATGAGAAAATATTGTACAAATATGTCCAATATCAAGGGATTTCTACGAATAAAGTGGCGATGGAGCTAAACACGTCTGTTAAAACTGACCAAAGGGTCCTAAAACAATTCAGAGAGACTGGCGGTCTTCGACGGCGTCCTGGAAGTGGTCGGAAGACCGGGTTTCTTAAGAAAAATATTGAGATGAGTATCGTAGCTGCTTTGCTGAAAAAATCTACATTATCTGTAAGATATTTAGCTAAAAAGGATAAACGTCTAAATCAACTGTGCAACGAGTAAAGAAAAATAATTCTATAAAGACGTTCAAACAAACTTAAGTGCCTAATAGAAATTCGAAACAAGAAACTGACGCTAAAACAAGATCAAGAAAACTGTATTCAAAATTAACGACAAAAAAGTACTGTACTGTGATGGACGACGAAACATATTGCAAGCTTGATTTTAAATCACTGCCGAGACATCATTTTTATTCGGGGACCGATAGAAAAACTGTCAATGACGAGTACAAGGTAATGAAAACGGATAAATTTGCGAAGAAGGTTCTTGTATGGCAAGCGATCTGTTCTTGCGGCAAACGCAGCACCCCATACTTTGCTAAAGGAACTATGAAAGGCGATATATACCTTAAAGAGTGCATGGAAAAGCGATTATTACCGTTTATTAAGCGACACAAGAAGCCAGTTCTGTTTTGGCCTGATCTGGCCACGTGCCACTATTCTAAAAATGTGATAAAATGGTACAAAGCCAATAATGTCGAATTTGTGGAAAAATACCAAAATCCTCCTAGCTGCCCTGAATTACGACCTTATAGAAAATTATTGGGCTCGTATGAAGCAGAAACTCTTAAAACATAATACTAACGCCACATCAGTTGAAAACTTCAAGCGAAAATGGAATACAGCTTCAAAACTAATCACAGACACAGATGTACAAAACCTGATGGCAGGTATCAAAAGAAAATTACGAAGTTTCTGGATGAATAAGCAATAAAACAAAAACATAACAAAAATATATTTTTCTCAAACATGCTCGGAAATGTTCCTGTTACGTTAGTAATTAGAGACCAGTAGGGACTCTATTCCAAGGCAGGTTCAGCGCGACGTACGTAAAGGATTTTCATACAACATTAAATCACTCAGCCAGTAACTGAAGCATTAAACAAGTAATTTTATATAAATAAGTTTGAAAATTAGTCGTTTAAGGAATAAATGTAATTTTTTTTTTCATTTTCATACATATTTTTTAAACATGAGTACGTTTACCTAGAGCAATTATAAGAAAAATTGCTTAAGTTTAGGTGGTATTTTTGGGTATGTATTAAAATATTTCCTTACATGTTTGAGAAAAGCACTATACATGCTTCGACCGTAATCAGCTTACCTGGCTTCGTATTGTAGCCGTCCTCGTCTTCGACTCGGACGGCAACTAAATACTCAGCCAGGAAAGCTTACTTACTGGTCTCTGCAGTAATGTACTATTATTTACTACATTTCTAATAAAATGTTGTCAAAAATTTGGTAATTTTTTTATTGTTTATGTTTTTCCATACGAACAAATAAACGACATTTTTTTCTGGGACAAGCTTTACCTACTGCCGCCTTTTAATATATCGGAGCGGCCAGGGTACTCAAAAACATCTGAACATGCACTGTATCCCCTTGAAAATAGAGACGCTGTTCAGATATTTGTGACCACCTTGGCCGCTCCCATATATTTTATGGCGACTGTAACACAAGCATTTGCTGATTCTAAGTAGTTTAATGTATTTTCTGTAGTTAATAACTTCTTTCAATTTCTAAATTGAAATAAAAATGGAAATATTCACCGCGTCGAGCAATATTCGAACTTTCGGAATACCTTTCGGTTCTGCTTAGTACAAAATTAGTAACTACCTTATTGCGAAAAACAGTGAAAGGTAAACATAACAAAGGTTTGGGAAGTTGAGTTGTAAATGCAAGTTTAGACTCAATGAACTTGTTACAAAGAGACATAGTAGTTATACTCGTACGTATTGAATATCGACCCAAGAGGCTTTTACAATCCTTCATACGCCATACCATCAGCACTAACATTTCAGCGAAATTCTTAAACTGAATTCCGTACTAACACAGATCCAACGCAGCTGACAATCCAATTTCATCTTGGACTCTCAAGGGTCGTAGCCGATAGATGAAATCCTTTGGATTCCACGCGTACTCTGCTTATATCTGTACGTATTATTTATTATCTTTGCACGCGTTGCCTTTGCGACATTGGACGAGCCAGTCTATCAAGATCCGTTGCAACCATATACAAGATATCTCTATACTCCGCTTAGCGCGTTATTTCTTGAAACCTAAGCTGCCAAAAAGAAGGGAGTGCGGGAGGGGAACAGACTAGACAGGGAACGCGCGATTGTCCCGTGGGGCGTAAGAGAGAGTCAGACATTTATGGTTGCCATGGAGACGTACCAAGTTTACTGTCACTTCCAATAATAAGTGTCTTACTATAGAGTGAAATTACATCGATCGTGGCAGCGGAGGTCGCCCGGTTATGCGGGGTCTTGAGTTAATTAGTCTATAGTTGCAACCAAAGCGACTTTTAGAACCTTTTGTCGAATACTTTCTGGTGAGAGGGACAGAGATATAACGTTTTTCCTCACTTTTCATTAAAATTGTTAGACGGCATACTTACAGTTAGTACATACTTGCTCGCTTGCCGGCCTTTAATATTGAATGGAATGACATTTTCCGTCGCACGTACTGTTTTTGAACTACAAGCAAAGCACTGAAAAACAGAGCAAAAATTTTGCTTAGCTATTTGGCTCCCAAAAGTTATGCACACCTCTTGGGATTGCGTAAACTCGTATTACACGTATTTAAATAGGACCAAATTAAGGTGTTATAATAGTTGAAGAGTTCCCTCGATTTCTCCAGGATCCCATCATCAGATCCTGACCTGATGACAATGGGACAAGTATACATTTTTAAATAAAAAAATAATTTTCGTAATCGGTCCAGCCGTCTTAGTTAGAGTAATCTGTGAACATACACAAAAAAAATAGCAAAAACAAAGACCCCGACAAATTGAGAACCTCCTCCTTCGAAATCTAGAAGTCCGCTGAAAACGATTTCCAGCTTACTGGAAACTGGGAATTAATTCCTCAAAATGCTTATATGGATCTATTATTATCTATTTTTATGGATCTATTTATTTAATGTATGGTTGGCCTAATGCTAGTTCATACGAAAGAGCAATTTGCTCGTCGTCGGTAGGCATATGGAATACCACCACCGTTATACATACCTATAGGGTGAGATTCGACGCGGGTAGCAATTTTGAAAGGAATTCTAAAATATAACGAAATTTTCGACAGAATCGAATCATGGGTCGCGTTTTGTGAAAATACAATTTAAAATGTCTCTGTTTATCTCTCTTCCTAACATGTTTTATAATATGGTAGTGTGAAAGAGAAACAAATCGATCCTTGGTTACACTATAGTCATAGTCATTTATAATATTTAAAATACTATATGTCAAATTACATTACATTGGTACTTATTTATTAATACATTATTTATAGTTAATTATTAAATTTAGATTTTAAATTAAGTGATTTCCTTAGGTAGGTCATAGAACTCTGTGATAATAAAAAAATAAATAAATAAAGACTACACAGACACCTCATCATTAAGCTTTTACAAAGAGCACGACTTCACCACATATAAGCTCAAATTTATTCTTAAATTTCTACGATTCGAATCGCACATCTCAATAGTTTTCTACACCATTTTGCAGAACAATCCAGGTTCACCCCTATGACTTTATTTTTGTGGATATTTTTAATTCACATTAGTAATGATCAAAAACGTTAACTTGACTGAAATAAGAGGTCGTGCTTTCATCCTAAATTAGTACGGGAGCGCCTAAGTGTGGTGACCTCGAGTTGTACTTATGATCTATCTAGTGGTTGAGGTTATCCGTGGTCTTAGGTCACTATGTAGGTAGGAGTAAGGTAGGGTAGGTAGGTACTTAGATATAAGTAAGTAGATTACAATTTAACTACCATATGCTTTTAATCAATAGCTAATAAAGATGACAAAATACATGATAAATAATAAAATGTTAAAATGATAAACCATAGATAAGATTGTATAATTTGATTGTTGATTTGAGGAGTCGTCTAGTCATTATTTGCTTTATTTATATTTTATTGTATTTTACACTCTACTTACTTTATTTTCAACGTAGCAGCAAAATAAATCAATGTACAGTCGCCATCAAATATATCGGAGTGGCCAAGGTGGTCACAAATATCTGAACAACGCCTCTATTGTCAAGGCCGTAAAGTGCATGTTCAGATATTTTTGAGTACCTTGGCCGCTCCGATATATTTGATGGCGACTGTACGAGTACATACAGGTTGTATTTTCAACGTCTAGTCCATGATTTTCAATCTGTACAGTACTGTACATATTATGTAGTAGATCAAGAGTAGACCGTGGGCAACCCTACCTCATTGAGTAGCAGAATTCGGCTTATGTATCCCGCAAATACCGGGATCTAGCGGGACTGGAACTCTCAATCCAGCTGAATTCCGGGATTAAATCAAGCGGGATTGCATTCCCTAGTTGTATTTGTAAAAAAATGCATTTATAACTGGTACAACTACCCGGGTTGAACTTAGATTACATTTCACATCAAACGTGGTTGTTTTCTGGGGCTCCTTACACTGGTCCTATTAAAAAGTCGACTCGTCCACGTTTGGCATCCAGTATGAATAAGAGGGAAGTGCAATCCGGTTCGATCTAGTTCTCTGAGAACTCTCGAGAGAATACCCGTGTAGACCTGGATATGTTAAGCTTGCTAGAGGCTATTCATAAATGTTTGTACAGTCAACCAATTTGATTCCTAGCCCACTCTAGAACCTTGTCACAATAGCTAGTTTGGTAGCGAATAGGTTACGTTTATACGTATCAACGGGCAACTGTCATTATGACAAGGTTCTACAGTGGCCTAGGAATCAAATTGGTTGACCGTGCGTGCCAGTATAGTTTCGATCTGAGGTGAGTATTCCAAGGTGATGGCAACAGCAATGCAGATGGCAGCAACGCAGCGCGACCTTGCTGCCGGGTGTATTGCAGATTTTTTTTAAAATAGAAATTGTCATTTTCCGTAACAATATGAGTACCAACAGCCGGCAGCATCGTCGCACTGTAGTACTTATAGACGGAGAGTTAGCCACGTCAGATATGACACAATAATGAAAGCAACGAAACCCCTCTATAGTTAGTCAGTTTGCTATATTTACTATGTTTATTCCTAGATCTTTATGCAACATTTTGAGAAATTATGTAAATAATTAGATTTTATCATTGTCAAATGTTTCTGTTTGGGGAAAGTAGTGATTAAACGACGTTTAATGTAATTCATAGTTTGTCGCTTACAGTTTTGGTTTGTGTACCTATAGTAATAGGTACGCAATGTGTTTTGTTCTAATGTTAAAATATAGGCCCTGTCCTTTATAACTGAGACAACTTCGGCAGTTTTTACCTATTTATTTTGGTATTACTATTTTCCAATTCAAAAATTTTGCTAGTCTGTCACTCTGACCTCCACTTGCCAGCCAAAAGCTGCCAGATACCCGAATCTATCAATACGGATAGTATAGCAATCTAACCAGACGGGTTTTGTTGCTCTCATTATTGTGTCATATCTGACGTGGCCAGTTCTTAATCCATTATTGCGGCAAGGAGTGTCGTGCAGCGATAGGCTTTTTTTTTATCTAAAGCTTATTTGCTCCCTTTTACGTATAGCTGTTTCCCTTACATTAGCCTACGTCGACCAATGTGTAGCTTAAACATTACGGACGAATACACAACGTTTCGTAAACAGCCGTGTTAGTTTGAATAGTGAACGCTTTGGTAATTGAAACAATGAGTATTACGAGTAATTTCTGGGCTATCGGATACCTACCTGTCGATTGAATTTCCCTATTTGCTAAGCCAATAAGCCATAGCTTTACCTTGGTTTTGCCGTGAAGTTAGAGTTGGATGTACAATTCCAAATTATTTCTTGAGACACAGATCTACAATATTAGAATGTATGGTCGACCCGAATAAGGCCAAGTGCTACACGTAAATCTTGATTTTCAGCAGTGTGATTTCAAGGTAACCTATAAGTACAGATTTATCTTTTTATTTATTTAAACATTATTGTACAAATTAAAAAGTGTACAGGAGGTGGACGGTATGACTTAAGGCATTCTCTACAAGTTAATCTTATTTATTAGATATTTAATTACGTGATAGTATGCAATATGCGCGAGGGAGCTTTAGTTATCTCCCTAGCTGTGAACGTAACACGTCAGGGCTAATGGGTAGAATAAGACTAAAACTAGCCTAAAATAAAAATAAAATACACCATCGCATTTTCCAGTGTTTTAATTGTCGATAATTATTAATTTCTTTGGAAAAAGTCTACTTAAATGTTAAGATGTTAATAATAATTGATGTTGTGCATATATGTAAGAACATTTATATCTAGTACATATATGTAAGAAGATAAATGTCAACCCAATAAAAAAATGTAACGCTAATTACAATTATGACAAAAAATATACACCAGAATTATACCAAGTTGGTTTAAAAAAATTAAGCAGATAACACTGGATTAAAATGTCTGCGTTTGAATAACGTATTCATTAATGTATTTCCGCAATGTGAACGATATTGATAAAAACTGAATGATTATTGATTACAAATATGAAATTCCAAGCAATTTATCCGAAGATATCAAATACAATCAGCATGATAAGACGCTAGCACTTTCAGTTAGTAAGTCAATGTTTACTGTCTTAGATGGTTTAGCATTTGAAAAATGAAGGTTTTCATAATTTTAGTATTACTTACAAGCTGTGTGTTAAGTGAGAAAATTCGATATGACAATTACACTTTATTTAATATTCATGTAGACAATGCGGAGCAAGTGACAGTATTGCGAAATCTCGAAGACAATGACTTCCGCTTTGATTTCTGGACGCATCCCGAACCTTCAAGAAAGTTTGTGCAAATTATGGCCAGTCCAGAGGATCGAGCTGATTTGGAAAAAATATTGACTGAAAATAATATGAATGCAGAAATTAGCATGAACAATGTACAAGAGTAAGTACAATGTACTCGTTAATTCCGTGTATGTTACTGCATGTTTTAGTGAGAACGCCTAAGGAAGGTGTGTTTACCTCTATTTTTTAGTATTACGAATGTAATTCTTATTCTCGCATGCTTCTGTTGTTTCTCCAATAAGGAAAAAAAAATAAGTTGCCAATTAGATCTATCCTAGTCGGTAGTAATCTTACTTGCGTAGCTGGTGATAGTGGATTCTACTCTCTGCAGTTATTCAATTTTGTGATGAGCGCAAATGTTTATTACTTAGTAGTATGGTTGTATTTTAAAATTATCTTAAATATATAAAAGACTAGCTTTTGCCCGCGGCTTCGCTCGCGTTAAATTCGGGGTAACACGGTTCCCCTTTCCTGATATAAAACACGGAAGAAAACTCGGAACAGAATAAACCGCACACAAATAGTCCGCATACCAATTTTTAGCTTTCTACCTTGAAAATTGCGTAATGCTCCATACAAACTTCCACCCCCCATTTTAGGGAAGTGGGACAAGGGAAAGAGACAAAAAGTAGCCTATGTCACTCTCCATCCCTTCAACTATCTCCACTTAAAAATTCAACCCCTAAAAGTGGCAAATGTGGTCACAAAGTCTGAAAATCAACATGGGTATCGTATCCTTTTTGAGTACTTATAGTACGCGGGCGAAGCCGCGGGAAAAGGCTAGTGTAAATATATAATAATATTAACTAGTTGGGAATACTCTTAAATAATAATCAAAGCATGCAGGTAACCAGGGTACATTGATATTGGGGGTACATATATATACAGTTGATTTTTAAACCAAACGAATGAGAGCTGACACCTCATTTGTTCACATTTAGAAGTCCCCGGCGTAACAAACGAGCTGCCGGAGATTGACCTTCGTTCGACCGCTAGTTTAAGATTGACAGGAGTAAATACGTTTTTGGAGGTCTTTACTAAAATATTGGTACTTTTAAGAGTGCATATTTTTGAAATTACATTTCCGTGAAAGAAGTATATCCTCATTATATAATAAGACTTTGCTTTGAATCAATCGATAAAATGTTTTATTAAATTCAGCCACATTCAGGTTTTATGTAGTTTTAATTTATATTTAAAAACTTACCCTGGGGCAAAGATACAAAATTAAAAGGGCATGAGTGTCCATAATATGGGAGTAACTTAAGTGTATTTAGGACAAAATGATTTGCACGTATAAGCCCAACAAAAGTTATATCGATGAAACTGCAATGATTTTTATATTTCCTGATGTGTCTGATATCTGTTGATAAAGCCATTACGATTAAAAAAAGTGTATGTAATTAATTATAGATAAACAGCGAAACAATCTATGGTCAGTTAAGAGGTTAAAGCAAATTAATAAACGACTTTGGCATCTGTTTTCGTCAATATTTGTTATATTTGTAAATAACACACGAAAAAATACAAATAGAAATCAAAGTGCCCCGGGAATATATTAATGTGCCCCACATAGGGTGCAGTTTGATATGAATTCCATTTTTTGGAAAACCAGTCATTAAAATAATTACTTACCGGCTTGCAAGATATTTTATCCCTTCGTATGTGCCCAGATAAATACTCTACCAGGCAAGATTGTTTCTGTTGTAGTTACTGTTTTCCTGCCTTTATTTTTATCGAGAATGCAAAAACTGTATCAAGCCGCCCCACTTCCCCCTACTATTGGTAATAGGCGACGATAATTATGTATAGGTACTTAATATTTCTAGATAATTTCATTCTTAGATACATAGAAAACACTCACAACTCAAAAATAATTTTTTGTGATAATAATAAGCATAGGTACAAATAAACGCCTTTACCAGGATTCGATCCCAGGACCTCCAGCTTCGTGAGCAGGGTCACTACCGACTAGGCTACGGAGGCCGTTAAATTTTAATACACTGTCGTCTAACTATAGCCGATTTTATGAAATATCCTACAACATTTTACCTACACCCACATCATAAATCCTCTATTCTGCGTTCGGAAACCGTATTTAATTACCACCATTATTGCAACCAGTAATGTAACATCAGTGTATTATCTGTGACAGTGTTGTAAAATGTATGAAAATTCATAACCACGTCGATTTTGGTGACGTAATGAAAACCCAGCCCACCTACCCGACCGCGGTTATCCTCCTCCCCGGCCGTTCGTATAATCGAGTTGGCCACGGCGGTGTAATGGCGGTCATTCTAATGATTTCTGAACACGTCATTTAGGATTTATAATATGTGTGTAGATAAATCAGTGTATGCAACTATACGTAATTAGGCCTTAAAACGTAACAGTTACATAAAATACTTTTTACCCTGATACATGTAATTGCAGTATTAAATTTTACTATTTTAGGTTTATCGACAAGCAAACCATAAAACGTTACACAAGAAATAACATTGGAAATATGACATGGGACGCTTATTATAACTTAGAAGACATTTACGCTTGGATTGATGATGTCGTCGCAGAATATCCAGACGTTGCAACAAAAGTCATCGGTGGCCATACTTACGAAGGCCGAGAAATAGTTGGAGTTAAAATTTCTCACGGAGAAGGCAAGAAGAACATCTTCCTCGAAGGTGGCATCCATGCCAGAGAATGGGTTTCTCCACCAACAGTTTGCTTCATTCTAGCTGAATTATTGACAAGTCAGGATGAAGAGATAATGGCAGCTGCTAGAGATTTTGACTGGCATATCTTCCCTGTAACGAATCCTGACGGCTACAAATATTCCTTTGAGACTGTAAGTATTCTTCTTACTTTGTTCATATTTTATGTTTTTCGTTTATTCTTCATTGACTTTCACACACAGATTTCCAAGATTTCCGAGAAACCCTTCATCAGTTTGCATCTGCACGCTTCTTGACTCACCTAATAAGCTATACAAATATAATATACTAGCTTTTGCACGCAACTTCGTATGCGTGAAATTAACATTCACCATAATAAGGAATGAATAAAACGCTTTAGTAAAATCTAATAGCAAATATTAATTTAGCGCATATCCTATTTTAAGTCAACAGTGAGCAACAATTCTATACAAATTTCTACCCCCGTTTTCACCCCCTTAAGGGATGATATCTGGAATAAAAACTATCCTATGTCCTTCCCAGAGACTCAAACTATATACCAAATTTCATCTAAATCGGTTCTGCTGTTTATGCGTGAAGAGGTAACAGACAGACAAACACAACTTTCGCACTTATAATATTAGTAAGCATAGTGCTAGAATTTAAGTAAGACGGATAGTAGACAGGTACTTTCTCAGTGGTTCACTAGTAGGTAGACAGTTCATGCAACGTCAAATAAATAAATGTTTTTTTGCACCTTAGTATTAATAATAAAATACTTTATCTTCACTCACATTGTAAGTCCTCTAAAACGTGTTCCAAAACGGTAGGCAATGGCTAGCATTACCACAACCGATTTTACTATGATAAGCTTTTTATCTGTGGCAGTAACGTAATTTTAACTTTACATGCTCATATATTGATACGTTATGAGTTTCAAATTCCGAACATCGAATTTGATAACATAATGTAAATCCTGTCCTCCTTCCCGACCAACGGCACGCGCCCGCGCGACCGCCGGCACAATCGAGTTGGCCATGGCGGTGCAATGGCGGTCGTTCTGTGGTTTCCGAACACTTCATTTAGGATACATAATATGAGTGTAGATAAAGCAGTATATGCAACTGTACGTAATTAGGCCTTATTACGCAACAGTTACATAAACTACTATTATTGCACAGTACAATAAACGAAAAAAAGAGTTATAATATAGGTACAGCATAGAGATGGGTACCAACAGGCGGACTTAACGCTAAAAGCGATCTCTTCCAGACAACCTTCATATATCGAAACGGCGATCATAATTTCGTACCGGCGATCGTAGTTTACCTCATGTAATAAACCGCATAAGGCAAGCATATGCTATTTGTTTTTCTTTACAGGCAAGATTTTGGCGTAAAAACCGCCGTCCTTTCGCCAACGGCGTCGGTGTGGACCTAAATAGAAACTGGAACAGTAACTGGCTAGGTAAGATTTTTTTTTCAATTAAATAGGTTCCCAACTTCATAACCACGCCGCCGCCAAATTTCAAAAAGAGGAGTGAAGATCCTCGGATCGGATCTCGGACTACCTCGACAGTGCTATAATTTTCGACCTGCTTTTACCTTCTCAAGTTGCATTTCAAACACGGTACGGCTATATGGGTAAATAAAAAATTCGCACCAGTGTCACAAGTTCGAGTGTCGCGCTATAGACAGTTATTTATTCAATTTTTAGGGTTCCTAAGACTCCGCTGCCGTCTGTCACCAGGCTGTATCTCATGAACCGTGATAATTAGACTGTTGAAATTTTCACAGATGATGTATGTATTTCTGTTGCCGCTATAAAAAATAATACTAAATACAGAGTAAAACAAATATTTAAGGGTGCTCCCATACAACAGACATGATTTTTTTGCCGTTTTTATCTGTCACCAGGCTGTATCTCGTGAACCGTGATAGTTAGACTGTTGAAATTTTCACAGATGATGTATTTCTATTGCCGCTATCACAAAAAATACTAAAATACAGAGTAAAATAAATATTTAAGGGTGCTCATACAACAGACATGATTTTTGGCCGTTTTTATAGATAAGTCCGACTCACACTTGGCCGGTTTTTCCTATATTTCTTAACATCGTCGTATTGATATAGTATTATTTAGCCGACGTATGTATTTGTTTAATACATATAAAATTTATTTGTACACCCTAACAAAATATCCTTCAGCTGTTGGTAGTCATAATTATCATAAATTAAAAATTATTTTCAATTTTCAGCACATGGTGCCAGTACCAACCCAGCCTCTGATATATACGCTGGCCCTGGGCCATTCTCGGAGCCAGAAACGAGATCCATGTCTAGATACATGAGGGAAATCGGAGACCAAATGGAAATGTTCCTTACCTTCCACTCCTATGGACAAATGCTGCTACTACCATTTGGGAATACTTCTGAACCGTTGGCAAATTATCATGATGTGGTAAGTTTAATTTTGTTACATTTAAAACAGGCTGACTAGGTCGCAAATTAAGGGTTCTTTTATACCTTTTTAGGGTTCCGTAGCCAAAATGGCAAAACTGAACCCTTAAAGTTTTGGTCATGTCCGTTTGTCCGTCCGTCCGTATGTCACAGCCATTTTACTCGGAAACTAATACGTATCTTAATAATAAAATTTTAATTTAATAAAATACGTATCTTAATAAAATTTAGATAGGTGTATTTTGTATGCCGCTATTTAATTATGTAGTGAAATTGCAGAAAAAAAAATCAGGGGGGCGTTGCATCATACATGTACTAAATAAAATTAAAAAAAAACAAATATCGACATGTTCACATTCATCGACAGGTCTTTAAAAATAACATTGAGGTTTCTTTGAACATTTTGTGACTAAGTGAATATTTTCAGAAATAATCGCTTCGAAAGTCGGGTAAATAGCGTCCCCCCGTGTAACTTTTGAACCGTAAGTCGAGAAAATATGAAAAAAATTGAGAAGACGCGCATTATCATATACTTTTTACGAAAATAGTTTTGAATATTATCAGTCTAGCCGTTTTTGAGTTATTTACAAAAAAACATCTTCCATAGGCATCAGACCGACAGACGACCTTTCGGCATTCGTTTTGTTCTTATTCCATTGAAGCTACGGAACCCTCCATTATGCGTGGTTCGACACGCATTTGGCCGGTTTATTTTTTATTATGGGGCCCTAAAACAGCTGAATCAACCAAAACTAATAGTTGCGTTTTATCTTTTATCTATATAGTATATTGTGTCATGCAATGACCTTCAAACTGCCGAACCACGAAAAAGTGTACGGTTGTCGGTTGTTATAACCAGTGATCGGAATAAGTAGTGCCATTTCGGGTGAATGACCTTAAACATTGTAAAGAACATGGATAAGACTTGAGATTCTCCGACGTATTTCTCACAGAAAATTTTCTTCAAAACGCAAAAGTTAAAAAAATGTCATTATAAATCCTACATCATTCATTTAAAATTACTTTCGTTTAACAGTAACAATTAACAATAAATACAATCATAAAATAAAACACGAAACACCAACATCATTATTTTAAATGAACATAATTTAGTAGTTTATGCAACTGATACATAATGAGGGGCCTTAAAACACGAGTGGGGCTGAATGAAACGAGCGCAGCGAGTTTCATTATAGGATCACACGAGTGTTTTAAGGCCTAATTATGTACAGTTGCATACATTACTTTATCTACACACATATTGCAAGTTCTCAACGATGGGTTCAGAAGCCGAAGGCAATTGACCTGCATTACTAGGTAGATAGATACAAGTTGCTGAAACATACCCACAGGTGTAAGCTTAATAAAAGTAAATAAATTAGAACTGATAAGGAAAGTATATTTATTTATTATAATAGTAAACATTTACATTTTCGCAATTAAAAATGTTTCGACAAACAATAACTGACAAGTTGATAACAGAAATGGCGGCCGTACAAACCATAGAGAAAAATATATATGTACAAACTTCTGTCGCGAGTTTTTTTTAATATTAGCCAACGAACGAAGTCCTTATTCTCATGTCATCCGAGATCAAAATGTCGTGCGGTTTATGTCAAAAAATATATCGTACTGACGTTTCGTATCGACAACATTTTAAAATCTATGGATACTAGAATAGAAACACATTGAAATTGTGTTGGTTTTGACAGCTGTTCCAAATTTGAAACTCATAACTTAACAATATTTGAGCATGTACCTGCCACAGATAAGAAACTTATCATAGTGAAATCGTTTGTTGTAATGCTGGTCATTGCCTACGGTTTTTGAACGCATTTTAGAGGACTTACAATATGAGTGTAGATAAAAATTATTATTTTCTTTGAAATTATAGTAGCAAACCATATTTTTTATCAATATTTTCTACTGTCAATCTATTTCTTTTGACGTCCGATATCTAACTGAAACCACATTTTTCATACTTACGTTAGGCCCGCGGTTCTTTAAAACATTTTTTAAACCAAACACAATCTTTAAATTTTCATATCCAATCCCGGGGTTAAAAACTATATCCATACAAAGCTTACGCACCGAAGTCCCGCGAAATGGCACTACCAATTCCGATCACTGGTTATAACACTTATAACCTAATCCAATGAATTGGCGTGGCACTAGTTATCATAAAATCGACTGTCATTTGACCAAGGGACAACTAGGCCTAAGAGGGATTAGGTGCGGTATCGTCGCAATGTTTTCCTTCACCCAAAAGTGACTGGTAAATATTAAATGATATTTCGTATCGACAAACAAATTCCACAAAACTCAGCCGAGGTTTGAACCCTAGACCTCCGGAGTGACCGCCAGGCTACCAGCTCTATTCAGCGTTGTTCAGAATATGAGGTTAAATTTTCAGATGAACATTGGTCGTCGTGCCATGGGCGCTCTGTCCGTTAGGTACGGAACGGAATATGTCGTTGGCAACATTGTAGAAGTGTTATGTAAGTATAACATTTAAAATTATCGCATTTTGTCCACACATAAACTAACAAGAGATTAAAATGTTTATCACAAAACAAAATTAATTTATTTATTTATTATACGGGACACAACAGAGTACAGTCAGCATCATATATACCGTGGCTTTTAAGATACCCAAATATATTGTCACATCCAGAGTAGTAATTAATAATAACCCAAACAAAGTAATCTAATTCTTCAGACCATTTACCGTTTACAAATATACAGGAGCACTCACAAATCCTAATACTTGGCTACAGTCAAGCCGGCAATAATACCGGTACAACCACACCGCCACTGGTTGTGTAGCAGCCAAAGTATTCATAAATATGTATACAACATGAAATCAAACTTTATTCCCGATGCAATAAGGCTTATAACGGTTACGTAGCTTAAACTTCTTAGAACTTTAAATTTTGATCGTTCATTTTGTCACTTACATGCATATCTATTTGATACGTTGTACTGACATCAATAGGTTTTTGAGCTCTATGTCATTAAAAATAAAGTTAATTTTTCTAGCGTGTCCCGTAATTTTGGATACTTTGAATGCTACGATACCGATGGTGTTGTGGGTGTTCCAGTGCTAACAGCGGATTGGAAGTAACCAAGTATTAGGCGTTATGCGTGCTCCGGTATATTTATACTCGTCGGATGGCCCGAAGAATTTGATCACTCTGGACGAACCGGTATTAATGGTTATTGTAGATGTTGCGGTAAATTTGGAAGTATTCCCTGGCACTATCTATTTGATGCTGACTGTACATAACATAACATAAATACTATTTATGTGCAATTAAAGAAACAAAGATCAGGATTATGAAAGATCAGGCGCTATGTTTTTGCATACATCTCCAATCTCATGATGCTGCTGCCACAGATAAAGCCAAGCACTTGGACTTGCAGCACTGCATTATCGTATAGCCCTACCCCTCCCCTGCTTCGAGGAACAAAATAAATCTAGGAGACTTATCATACTAGAACCCTGATTATATATATATATATATATACTTAATATTAAAATACGCCGCCACTTTTTTGACATTGCATCAGCGCCATTTCGTGTTCCTCTAGTGAAGATTTAACTAATTATATATATATCATTTAAGAGGCTTACAGAACTAGGTTTAGTGGAGCTCTTATACTAGAAACTGTATTTTTCAAAAATATTTCAGACGAAGCCACTGGAGGTACCGATGAATGGGTGAAAGAACATCTAGACGTGCCGATAGTATACTGCTACGAACTTCGAGACCAGTTCACATACGGTTTCGTGCTTCCGCCAGACCAGATCAGGCCTACGGGAGAGGAAACCATGGATTCGGTCATAGACTTGATACACCAGGCCAGGCGGTTTGGCATTATGAGGGGTGCCGGGATGGCTCTTTCGTCATCAATGTTCATTATTCTGGGGGCTGCATTGTTATATATTTTGTAGTAGGTAAGTATTCAATAAATAATGAATTCCATGCAAAATGATCAATGAAGGACTATTTTCGCAGCTGTTACTACAAATAAATAAGTAAATCCATATGTGTAAGCTTTTATTTATTGTAAATTGTTTATAAGTTTGGCTTTTGAATAACTATTCTCTGCTCAATTAAATTTTCCTCTTGCACCAACCATTGCATGCCATTTGGCATTAAGTCCGCCATTTGTATATTATCACTAGTTGTGCAATAAAGTTTAAATTAATAAATCCGGGATTGTCTTTTCTACAGCATATTTTTATAAATTATTTTTCGTTTTAATTTTTTTTTTCTTTTTTTTTATATTTTACGCACATGAAAAGTAAATGTTATTAATAATATGATCGCTTAAAATGAATTAGTAATTTTTTTGTGTAATTTTGTTTATGCAAAGTGTTCCTTGTCACTTTGATATCTGTCAATAAGAATGCGGATGGAGGATGGTCAGCGTGGAGACCGTCAACTAGATGGTCAGATAATATCTGTCGAAGAGTGGGTTTGCAATGGATGAGACTGGCACGGGTTCGAGGAAAGTGGCGTAATAAAGGAGAGGCCTATACTTACCAGCAGAGGGTGGATACGGAATAGATCGATAGATAGAAGGATGTGTAAACTATGCCCAATAGTGACAACAACGCCACCAAAAAGGCGTTTTGCGCTGAGTTATAATAAAATATGTATTTTTTTTATTAGTATTAACTCTGAATTCTGGCGTATCCAGAAAAGTATATATATAGGGCATTGTAGTCTCTAAATATGATCAGGAATACACTGTTCAAATCTTTCTAATTATTAAGGCACGCGTTGTATATAATATACAACCTACGACACCGGCTACGACACGACGAGTTTACAAGAAATATCATAGAAGGTAGAGTTGAAGCAGAAAGGAAGGCGAAAAGCCAAGGAGAACATACACGGATCAAGTGAAGGAAAACATAAACATCGTGTCGTATCAGGCTATAAAAGAGAAGGCACATTACAGACAGACATGGAAATTGCTCCACCGACAAGAGCCTAGCTCTTAAATATATGAAGGGTACACGGAAAGAACATGTCTAGTCACTTTGACAACATTTTGAGTTATAGCGCTTTTAAAGTTTGGAACGATTCAATTAACCATACTATTTTCGTAACTAGATGCATGATTTTTATGAGTTAAAAAGTGGATTTACCTTAAAAATTACAGCTGTGACAGAAGTTGTTACTAATAGTTCGTTGCAAGCTCTACATTCTGATACAAAAATCTCATTTTACAAAAATAGTAACTAGACATGTTCTTTCCGTGTACCCTTCATATGATGATGTATATAATATAGCATAACTACTGTTGTCGTGCAAACGCCACTTGCAGGCGACAACGTGTGTCATGCTAGGATACTCATTTATTGTGTACTATAGAAACTATAAGTTATCACAGTTCCTGTACCCGTATTAGTACACCCTACGGTATATCAATATCAAAGGCCAAAGTTATAAGGCCAAAGTAGGTAGGTAAGATAAGGTAAGTAAAATACAGTCGCTAAACATACTTTCCCCAACTAACTTTTAAAATTTTGTGCCACACCAGTGTGGCTTTTATGTTAATGCACTTCATTATTATAGCAAAATACCGTAATAAATCCAACAGTTTTATGCCATATTTCCCGCAAAACGTCTTTTACAACGACAATGGCGATATCTCCAGTAATATAGAGTACACTAAATTCCGGCTTAGTGATTCAGGAAGACCCGCTGGGTTCACGGACACAGATTTATTGGAGTCCACTGCAGCGACGCACACGGTTATTAATGGGCCATGTGAACGTGTTTAATAATTTGTGAGAAATTTAAATTTTTATTAACGTTTACATTATCCGTAAGTAGGTTAAATGTTACGGAGAATATTTTAAAGGATAATAATTTTAAACAAAACAGTTCTTTTTTTTCACTTCAATTAGCCTCCACCTTTCCAATTGCAAATGCCCGAGCTACTGTAAAAATACTCAAAGCACGCCTGCCTATAATATTTGAAGAGTCCCCTCGATTTCTCCAGGATTCCATCATCAAATTCTGACCTGGCGACTATGGGACCAACTGTGACGTGTGTATACCCTTTCATACATACATTAAAAAAAATTGAAAATTAACTTTTTAGCCACATTTATAGTGCAACCTATCCAATCATTTGCAGGCATAAATATTGTCCAGTGCTTCAAATGTGCAAGAGAAAATTCATTTTAGAAATAAGATTTTCTTTTTAAATTCTTTATATTTAACTATATTTTTTTGGATTTTTTTTATAGGTCAAAGGGAATGCTTGTTGGGATTGACTACGCTTGGAGACCAATTTGAAGTCAAAAATCACACTTTGTTTTTTATTCTGATATGACCTTGGCACGACTTGTAGTGTATCTACCAAAAAGCGCGGATGATCGTACCATAACCATTACATACAGGGTATAGCAAAACTACTGGTATAGTATTGTAGTATTATTGCAAGTAAGAAAAAGTAGAAGAAAACATTTTTTGGACGAGTTATTTTTTTTTGTAAGGGACACGTTGTCCCAGCCGGCGAACCCGCCAAACAAAACCTTTTTTTTTCCGCGGGAATTTTTTTACTTAGTTTTTTATAATCAGAATACGATACCAATTATGTCCTTAAAACGATCACCAGCATTTTTTTTACACCTTGTATATACTTAGTAGAAATTTAAACTTTGAATTGCCTTAAGTTAATTTAATAGTGAGCGTAGGTAATGGCTGGGCCACACACACTGGACAGACACAGCTATAACGACATTGACATTTGCTATTCGAACAGATTTTCATTCAACATTGGTCTCACATTGGTCTCACATTGGTCAGACATTGGTTACACATTGGTCTCACATTGGTCCAATGTTGGAGCTGTGTCTGTCCAGTGTGTGTGTTTATTTTATCGCGGCCCTGGTGGACATAAGGAATTTAAACTATTACAAGCATAAGTACCCTTTGTGTACCTTGAATGAACATCATAGACATTATTGCGTCATATCTGACGTGGCCAGCTCTTATAGTCCATTATTGTAACTTTTTCTAAAACGACCTCCTTTCAAAATAGCCCTTAAATCAGGATGGCGGTCTAACCGGTCTATTAAATGTTATATCACATTATTTCACATTATTTTTATAACCTTTATTGCTTTCAATTACGTATATACTTATAGTTCTGGGAGACAATAACACGATGAAAAATAGACCATTGACATGTCATATTTAAACGACCCGTCTATCCTAAGGACATTAGGCTTTCAGCTCACGTATTGGGGGGGAAACGGCCCCGAATGTAAAGTACGGCCTTCGGTCTTTTAAGTTTTTAGGAAGTTTAAATTATGAAGTGTAGGCGATTGCCGTTTTAAGCGTGTTAAGTACGGATGATTTTGAGCAGCCATTTGGTTACTTTTTGATATTTATAGAAGTCTGTATTTATATCTATATGCTCTACCATACAAATATTTTATTGATTTAAACTCACAAGATTTTCACTCATTATTTTGACAACGGGACTTAAGGCCCTACTTTGACTGCAAAATACCTATTCCTAAACCACGCCTACGGGGCCCCACCCTTCAAATTAACACGCACACATAAAAAGGTCCGCCGCGCTTGGAAAAATAAAGCTCCATCTGGCGTAATACTTGTTAACTGCCACTGGATTCTATCGGCCACAAAGTTAATATGAACCAAGCACCGTCAGATGGCGCTGTTCTTAAAATTATTGTTCTTTCCTATTTAAGTATTATTTTAATGGAATAATAATATAGTTCCGGTTGTCATAAAAATCTATAGGAATACGTGCTTATCCTTATTTTAGTTTTTCGGAAGAAATTAGCTGCATAATGATTTAAAAAAGGAATTTTCTTCTTAACCCCATATTTCTAAGTATGGTTTTGATAAGTACCGATAAAACATAATAAAAACCTTAAAATTAACTTAAGAAAAAGTTTAGCGAGATAGTTTCTAGATTTTGAAGGAGGAGATTATCAATTCATCGGGTTTTTTTTTTGTTTTTTTTTTATGCTCACCGATCATTCGAAGACGGCTCAACCGATTTAGGAAATTGTTGTTGTGTTTTAAAGAGTATACTCTACGATTGGTCCCATTGTCACCAGGTCAGGTTCTGATTATGGGATCCTGGACAAATCGAGGGAAATCTTCAAATATTATACGATGATTTTAGTGTTTTTTACAGTAGCCCGGGAATTTGCTATTGGAAAGGTGGAGAATAAGTGAAGTCTGTTCTTTTTTGTTTAAAATTATTTTTTATTATATTTGAAATGGCTAAACTGATTCTGATGCGGTTTTCAGAAAAGTATTTGTTATAGTCTGGAAAATGTTTTTAGTATAGGGTCAGATAGTCGTCAGTGGGACACTTTTTTTTTGTGGCCATAACCAATGACCATAAGAGGTTATATCAAGAAGGATAGCATACTTAATTTAATGTAGTTTTTGTTTGGTTTTGATTTTTTTCAGTTTTTATTGAATCATATTTGTCAGTCGCGACAAATCCCACTAACATCATACAAGAAGCATCATTTACAAGCTTAGCAAGATATTTAGGGTGGATCATTCCACCTCCATCCCCCACTACTTAGCCAGGCCGTTGGGTTATTTTTCTGACAGATATAGTAAGATTAAAATCGAAACAATACGAACCGTATACAGATATCAAGCAGTTAAAACACAAACTCACGCGGGTGAAGTCACAGGTAAAATTTGTTTCTGGTTATTTTTTACTAATAACAAGTAGATATTATATATAATAACATGTTAAAAAAGACAAGAAACAAAAAATATTAATACGTTATTTCTCTTCAATAATCTATATTAAAAAAATAATGATGAAACCACAATACAACTAAAATGCCATTATTATCGATCTTTATACGTTATAAGTAACAACTATAGTATTTACATTAATAATATTTTCAATGCCCGTCATAAACTGAACGAGAACAAAATAAATGTAAACTTTATATAATAATAAAGCCAAAGAGATAAGATTTTTCAACCTTACTTACCTACTATTTCTACCCTGATGGAATTTTCTACTTCCATAAAAATATAAAAATATGAGTTTATAAAAGGTGAAATCTGGGTCGTGATCCTGAACCACTTTTTATGACTTTGTAACTGATCACCATAATATATATTATTACATATTATTATATCAAGATCTTTGAATATTTTTCCACGAAAATTATTTTGAACATTATCGGTTCAGACGTTTTTGAAATATCTCCAAAAAAACTACGTACATAGGCAGATACGACCTTGCAATATTATTTTTTTCGATAGACGGTACGGAACTCTCCACTATGCGTGGTCCGACTCGCACTTAGGCGGTTTTTTCAGAATCGACACGCTCGAAACGTCAGGAAAATAATAAAAGTAAAGTGTACGTGATTAAGTCACGTTTTTGTCAAAATCATGCCAATATAAATGAACTTTACATCAATGTCATCAATAAAATTCACAACAGGGTCTCACAAGGACATAAGGCTTTATTTAGGACCGAGCTTGATGTTTTTAATCCGTTATCGATTGTGAGCTGATGACTTGATGACTTATTAGATTATTTATTTATCTATGTTAAGGAGAACCAACAGCTTTTAAGTCACAGTTATACAATTAAATATACACAGAAAGCCAATTAACGGAACTCACAAGTAATAACAATAAGGTCTAAACTAAACTAATGCTAGGCTACTAACGCATACACACATGCGAACAAGAAGAGAAAATTCGATAACATACTAATTCTAATATAAAAGTATGAAAACATTAGTTCTATTAGTATTATTGATTATCATCATCTTATTAGGCCCGATGTGCCGGAGCGTTGAATACCGAAGTACTTTCATTTCAACAGAAAATACAAATTTTAACGAGCCAGTTGGATATGGACTACAATATGAAGAAAGAAACCAAAAGAAGAAGCGAGAACATAACCAACATAATGAAATAGATAAAAGTGGCGTTTGAAAATAGGTAATCATCGTCATCATCATCAGCTATTTATCGCCCACTGCTGAGCATAGGCCTCTAATAGGAAAATAGATAGTGGGGAAGTTCATGTTAATCGGAAATCGGATCGTTTTATTTAAACTCAAGGAAGGAAGGAAGGAGTTCGTAAAAAGCTTTTTCGCATTATAGTACATTGCATTTGATGCATGACATGCAATTTCAGGTTTGGTTTCTGTTGAGTCTATACAGTACATTCAATGAAGTTTGATTTTGGTATACTAGAAAAAGTAAATTGTTTAAATAAAATACGAAACAAAATTAAGTAAAAAAATCAAAACAAAAAATACTATATTATATATTTTTAAAAAAAGGGCCTTCAAACAACCCACCCACTGAAAAGCACAATTTTTATACATAAGTTCCACCCCTATCCTTATCCAGATTTAAAATAAATAAAGAGAAAGAAAATTAAATTTGTCTGTGTATTTACTTTATTATTGAAGTCAGTCGGTGCCAAACTAAAATTTTAGGACAACGAAGAACACTGCAATTGCAAATACATGGTTTACTCATTATTTTATTTTTTATTTTTTTAATACCACGACGGTGGCAAACACGCATACGGCCCGCCTGATGGTAAGCAGTTACCGTAGCCTATGGACGCCTGCAACCCCCGAGGATTCACATGCGCATTGCCTACCCTTTAAGAACCTATACACTCCTTTTATGAAGAACCTCATACTGTAGCCCGCTGAGAAAACCTCGGCAGGGAGTTCATTCCACAGTCGCAGCGTTCGTGGGAGGAAATTCCTCTTAAACCATACAGTGCGCGACCTATTAGGCTCCGGGGTGTGAGGATGAACACCCTGCCGG
Source organism: Pammene aurita (assembly GCA_947086415.1). Taxonomy (NCBI): domain Eukaryota; kingdom Metazoa; phylum Arthropoda; class Insecta; order Lepidoptera; family Tortricidae; genus Pammene; species Pammene aurita. The sequence goes on from OX352295.1 coordinate 15,243,359, forward strand.
CGGCGAGCGGTGCGGTGATAAAAAGCTGCCGATTAATTAAGTTCTTTCACTAATTTCCCGCTCCAAAGAGACAGTGAAGTGGTTTGGCGGTGGCACCGACTTCAAAAAATAAATTATAAATTTTCTTACTATTATGTATTAATTACTTTCTGGCAGAAATTTGCTTTACAGGGTAAAAATAGAGACGGGATAGGGACTGGATAAAGATAGGGGTGAGATACTTATATAAAAAATATTTTGTGCTCTTCAGATCATTGCTTTTTAGAAGACGGTTCCCATTTTTAAAAAATAAATTAAATTAAACTATCATTTTAGTATTAGTTTTTGTTTTGTTTTTTTTACAAGTTTTTGTGTTGTTTATTTATTTAAACTTTTTATTTTTTTATTTCATATTTTTTTGTGATATGTACATTAGGTAAGTACTTCGTTTATTTTACAACAATTATTATATAATTAAAACTAGTTTAAACACATAAAATTAATATGCTATCCTTTTTAATAGCAACCACCTAATGTATGATCATATTGATCATTGGTTTCGGACTACTAAAAAAAAGTGTTACACTGTCCACCACCTGACCTTATACCAAAATCTTGTCCAGAATGTAACAAATACTTTTCTGAAAACTGCATCAAAACCGGTTTAGCATACTTACATACATACAGACATATGTACATAAATACAAACATATGGGTCAGTCGTTTTGACATGATATGACATATTAGTTTAACTCGATCATAAATAGCATAAAAATTTTATGTGTTATATATTGTTGTAAAATAAACGAAGTTGCAGTCACTAAAAAGTATAAAATAAAAAACAACACAAAATTTAGTAAAAAAAATTAACTAAAGCTAAAACGATAATTTAGTAGTACATACCTGTATCGTTTAATAACGGATCCATGCGGACGACGTCCTAGGTATCAATAATAATAAATAATAATAATAACGTAGGGGTTCAAAAAGTGGCAAAAGTTCTCTTACATAAAATAAATAATTGTTATTGCAAAAATAAATAATCGTAAATTATTGCTTAGGTACTTACTTTTTTGGTAAAATTTTTGCTAAACGATTATACAAGTAACTTCCTTTCGAGTACCTACATTGATAGACTGCTAAATAAAATCATAACCCTTCCTTTTAGCTTCGCTGTAGTCGGGAAAAAAAGGAAGGCTAAATGATTGATTCTTCTATCCATAGCTTCAGAACCTACCAGTACTACTACCTAGACAGTTACGAGTACATATATATACCAAGACCTAGTAGGCATTTATCCTGCGACACGAAGAAATCACTTGTTATGTTATAGGTACCTGATATAAAGTTACTACTCGTACATACCTAGTAGATAGGCATTTATGTTGCCACACTGACGGGTTATTATTATTTTTAATATCATTATTTTATTTTATGTTCATACATGTTTTATTGATGTAGGTAAGTAATCAATTACCTACACTCGCATCAACATCATCATTCTAATACCTACCTAACGCAAGCGAACAGTAGGCGTCCTCCACACTGCTGCGGTTTCCGTATGCGGCGCTGGTGCGCGAGCGAGATAGCGTTCTGCGTGTGTATAGCGATATCACGCTTGCACACCGTCGCCCCATGCGGTTGCGGCGCCAGTGTGATATACTTAGAGCGAGCGAGATAGATAGTACCTAATATCTGGCACGCACTCGTACTTACGCAGTCCTGCTAAGGGAACTAAGTGTTATCCAAACCGGACGTTGCAGGTTCGAACCCGGGCGAGTACTAATGATTTTTTGGCTTATGTATTTTTTTACATCTTATTTTAGGCTATTTAATAATTTATTTATGGTTTCATCAAATTTATACCTACAAAAAAAAACGAAAAATAGAATGAAAAAAAAACAAAAATCTGTATTATCTAGGTATGTAATATTGATACATCACATCATTGACATAATTTGTGTTGATTTGCTAGACACCATATAAAATGAAAAATTTGCATAAATATGTATATTGCTTATTTTATTTATAAAGTTGTTTATAAAATATTACCAAACTTTAGATTTTTCTACGAGTATAATTGCTCAAAAAACTGAAGTTTTATATTTAGACTGAACATATTAAAAAAAAAAATGAAAAAAGTTTTCAATACCGAGATTTTGATCCACCGACACCGGATTGATTCTTTATTCACTTACTACCAAAGCGACAAACCACGAGGCTACCATTACATTGCATTTGATAACGAAATTTTCCATCCTTTTGTAATTGTTAGATGTGGGTGAAGCAACCAAAATACGCACACAAGCGTATCGCATAGTCTCGTAAACACTGCCCAATTTTAGAAGACCTCCGGATCCAATCGTAATGAACGGAGGCGTAGGTCATCGTTTATTTGATATTTAATTTTTACGTAAATCAGACGGGAGCTCAAGCGGCAAACGTCTGCCCTCTGTGACATTCGCCGGCGTTATGGGCTGGCCTCGCGTAAAGGACGGATTTATGACTTCGGCGCGTGAGGAAAAGAGAAGCGGAACGTGGAGTGGTGGGCGTTTGATGCTGAATTCGTGAAATCAAAAATGGCAACAAATATTTGGATTTTATTATGAATACGATACGTTTTCGTTTAAGAGATATTAGAATACATGAAAACCTTTACTTTAAAGTAAATAAGACTGCATAAAGATGTTTTGTTTAGTTGAACCAAGGAAAAAAAGAAAACTGAAGACGTAACTTTGGATTTATTTTCTATCGAGGAAAGTTTAAGCATTCGTGTATCGGGTTAGTAATATGTTATATCACATAGTCAAGAAACATATATCCGAAAATCATATCTGTTAGTTTCCGATGCTTGCCATTATGACGTTTTAAAGATCGGGTTATTTTTCAAAATAGGGCCTTAATCGCGTACACTTACTTTTATTATTTTCCTGACGTATCGAGCGTGTTGTAACGCTCGTGGTCGTAGGCAGACTCGTGAGGAATTGTATGAGCATCTCCTAGCTGCTCGGATTTTTCGAACTACCCCTACTTGGTCTCGATTATGCACATTCACGCTAGGGTTATCACTTTGCCTACACACAACACTCATGAGTCTCATGACATCCGATGGTTTGGAAATGCAAGTATTTTCACGCCTACATTTTGCTGATCACTGAATTCCAAATAACTAGTTGTCCGCCTCATACTGAGAACTTGCGATTTACTAGCAAACGAGATGACCAATATACCTAACAAGACCTTTCTAAAGATTTTTACGCCTTCTAGCTCCACAACCCTTTGATCGAACCTGCTCATAAACGAACTCTCAAATTATATGTATCTCTGCTATAACCCCAACAAAAAAGATACAGATGAGAAAAAAATTACTCTAGTTATCGCGGAACAAACCCTCAAAATCGAAAAGCCATCGAAATGCCGAGACGTCCCAGTAGCAGAAGTTGTTTGTGAGAACTCACTTCGCTTACGCTCCGCTCGTTCGATAGTAAAATTTTAAAAAAAGGTAAGTACTCGATCCAGTCCCGTTTTTGTCAAAATGAAATATTTTATTGTATGGACTGTTGAGAACTGGACATACGAACGGGAGGAGATGTGCGGGGAGCAGGCAGAACGCGACGTCACCGCGGCAGACCGCGAGCGACCCGCGGACGACACTCAGCTTAACCTACTCCGTCGGCAACGGACGACACCCGGAATTCGCTTCTCAAAAATTGTTTGGCCGGGATTCTCAGTGTCTAAGGCGGAATAAACCAGCCTATTTTGATACAGTCCTCTCTTATTTCAACGTCCCAGTAGGACCCTAACAGGACAATTCCGGTATTACCATTACAAAAATACCGGTAATGGAATCCCTATACTCTTGTACCCTATACATACTATACTCAGAATTCATCCAGGCCTATGAATCATGCCCGCGCGAGCGAGTTATATACCTACGTTTTGCGCCTCCGCCGGCGAAGCTAAAGTCAGTGGGTTACCAACGCGCTCACTGAACGCACGTCGTACCGCGCGCGACGCTACTCAGAACTCGGAACAATGTCATCACGAATTTTTTTTATTTATTGCGATGTGGATGGATGTAAAAAATAGCAAAGCTAAACAGAAAAATAACAGATAAAGGTACAAATAGCTTATCGTATCTTAGACTATTAACGAAATATAAATCTCTCAAATAACTATGATGATATTGCTAAAAGGCGATTAGAATAAGATTGAGATAGCTGTCAATCCATATTAATTTTGACAGTGTCGCAAATCTGTCAAGATTAATCGTATTCTCATCGCGGCAACAAAATATCAATCAATATTACTCATGTAACTATAATTGTTATGCCCCATGCGAACCACTTAAACACTGCAATGAATCAATGCACAATACCTATTTCCTTGACTATAAAACATTTCCAAGCATATGCTTGGAAATGTTTTTGAAGCATATGCTTGGAAATGTTGTTGTTTTTTTGCATATGCAACCCTAGCGATTGTGCGGGTGCGCGGCAGGTGCGGGGTGCCGCGCGTTGAAGGCCGCTCCATTGTATTATTGCGTAGGTACGTAAACCGTAGGTATTTGCTTTTTCTATGAGTGATTCATATCTGTTCGTAAGAACTATTATATAATCTGTGGTTCATCGATCACTGCTGACAGCCACCTGTGATCGATGAAGGCCAAGCAACCGCCTTGCAAATGCAAACCACCTTTTCTGTTTTTAATCTCCGGCATAAAGAGGGGTTTTATAACTTTGACAGCTATGTGTGTCTGCCTGTGTATCTGTCTGTGGCACAATAGCGCTAAAACGGTTGAACCGATTTAAAACGCGGTTTTTATATGAAAGTAGGTCTGTGTGACCTTAGACATTCTATATATATAAAAGAAGAAACTGACTGACTGACTGACATATCAACGCACAGCCCAAACCGCTGGTTCTAGAGATTTCAAATTTGGCACGTAGGTTCCTTATTAGGTCGAGGGGTGCACTAAGAAAGGATTTTTCAAAATTCACCCCCTAAGGGGATGAAATGGGGTCCAAAGTTTGTATGGGACACAAGATTAGTTCGACTATTTTATTCGAAACTTTACAGGAGTAGGTATTCCTAACGATAAATGAGTAAACAAATGTTTCAGCTTTTTTGAGAATTCAATTAACCCATAGAAGGGGGAAATGTGGTGACAAAATTTAAATATCAACATGAGTATTGTTTCTATGGTTTATCGGGTCGCTGATTACGAAATCAACACTTAAGGGGGTCAAATGGGGGTTGATAGTTTGTATGGGGAATTTTTAAATGTTGAACCAATTTCATTGATGTATTATGTATTCTACTAGATGAGCTATCTAGAACAAATTTTGTGCCCCGTGTTTGGCGGTTAACAGCTGTCACTGAATCAAAGAGTAGCTTTATCAGAACTGACGTAACACTGTTTCGACAAAATTCATTTTCTGCCCAAAGAAATTTTGTAAGGAAACGTAATTAACTAAATTATTGTTTTATTTATACTTAATGTTTATTTTGCTCCTTACCCTAGAGTTTTAGGAATGAATGGAGTAAAATACTATTTTCACCGACAAGCGACTTTCAATACGAACTTTGGGGGTTAATGATCCTTGATATATACTTATAGGTAAACCAGAACTTTGGGAGTATTGTCAAGAGGGCGCTCGTTTTGAATTTTATATAGCAACAATTTGTATAGTGGGGACAATGGAAATTGGCAGATGATTTTTGTTTTATTCCGACAACTTTAATAAGTGCGAAGTTTGATGTTTGGATATTTCTTCGGTTTTTACGCGTAAATGGCTGACTCGATTTAGATAAAATGAATAGCGTAAAGTCAATAAGTAACGCAAGAGTTATAATTAAGAATGTATATAGATAATTTTACAAATAAAATTATTCAACGTACCAAATATGTTCTATTCAGCATAGTTGAAATCGGGATCTAAATATTCTTCAGTCATCAAGGAATTTGACTCGTTCTCAACATTATACTCAAAATCGGGATCTAAATATTCTTCAGTCATTAAGAAATATGACTCGTATTCTGACTCTGACTGACTAGACTCGCTGCTGCTAGAATCAGACCCAACCTCAATAACAAATTTTTCTATAGAGGAATCAATTGCATGATCTGACTTCCTGTAGTCATTTTTGACTTTTATTACATGATCGCAACATTTTTTCCATGTTTCAGCAGTTACTTCCTTAAAAAGAAAAGCACTTTTAAAAGTTATTAAGGATGCGAAACAATCGTGCAGTTCAAAAAGTCATTAGGTGCGTCTAAATGAAACCGACGGATTGGTCGCCGTTTATGCCGTTATACTCGTAAATGATGAAACCGTTAAAAGTCTAACCGGCTGGCGTAAGTAGTATCAGAATAGCGAAGTGTGGCACTATTTCTGGTTTAGGATGCCAAGATTAGCCTGCCATACGCGCAGGGATTTGTCCGGTGGACACATCTCAGATCTGATCCGCGATCACCCACACACGGCGGCGGATGGGCGGCGGAGTATTGAGTACGGACAGCGAACGGACGTCTGGCAGACAAATCCGTGCTCAATTCTCGCCACACATGGACGGATGTGTCCGCCGGACAGATCTGTCGGACACATCTGGCGGACAAATCCGTGCGTGTATGGCTAGCTATCATCTCCCGATTACTAAACTAGCATAGTAAGTACTTAATGCCTTCACATTTCACATTTGATGTGAAATGAAAGTGGTGGTACCTGAAAACTGCTTTTCACTAAATCTAAAAAACCTTCTCCGCCGTGTGCGACATTTTTCGATGCAACTTTATTTTTGACTATGCCCCATATCATTTCGATGGGGTTGAAGTCACAATAATACGGTGGTAATCGAATCACAGTATGGCCATGATAGCCCACCAAATGAAGGAAAACTTAGAGCTTTTGGCTAGTACTAGACAAGTGAAATTTCGTACGAGTATGTGTTTTAATTACGCAGACAAAGTTTTAAAATAAAATGTGAAAGAATATAATTTTTTCGGGTACCTCCCGTACATATGGAGTGGGGGGTTAAATTTTTTTTACTACAACCCTAATGTGTGGGATATCGTTGGATAGGTATTTAAAAACAAATGAGGGTACTCTAAATCAATTTTTGGATAAAACTAATACTTTCGTAAATATTAGCTCCGAAAGTTTAAAAAAGTGTTTATCGTATTTCCTCGATAACTCATTAAACATTAATCCCGGCAAAAAAGTGCAAAGAATCTTTTTTATAGAAAATTATATGTGAATGAATTAAGCGATAGAACATTTTTTCGTATGAGCCACCGTTACCGAGTTATTTACGAAAAACCAAAATAAGGGACCTTTGCACCCCCTCCTCCCCGCTAGCGGCGCCCCCATCCACCGGTACTTTTAGTATGTTGTGTAAGATACCTTTGCCTACAACTACACCAAAATTTGGCTATACACGAATTATTTCCCCTATCAGGCAGTTAAGCGTCTTCGTTTGGTGAGCTATGAGCCTTTAATAGTTCGTCAATTTCATATTTAGGATCGGGCTTATTTTTCCTCACAATAACTAGCAAAGTGGCTATAGTTGCTTTTCGCGGATAGCTTATATTATTGTCATCGAGCCATTTGACAATTGTCCCCTTCTTCCATTGAGTGTTAGGTGCTTTATTGACCTGAAAAAAATGATATCTTGCGTTGTCCATGACAACACAGGAATTTTTGTCGAGATTGGGAATAAGTTTTTCTGTGACCCACTATTTAAAATTATCTTTATTCATGGACTCGTGGTAGTCACTTTTTTTTTCTTTGTCATTATATAACAACAATGCGTTTGGAACAAAACCTGTGGCTCCTCCAGCATGTACCATTATAAATCTTTTTCCTGTCGATACAGTTTCTGCCACACCCGGTTCCTCATTACTTTGCCAGCATTTGTTATAATTTATAGACGTATGTATAAATGATTCATCTAAATATATTATAGGTCGGTTTTTTCGTCGAATGCTGCCAATTTCAGTTAAATATTTTTCACGCCAAGCAACAATATCAAATATTTCTATTAAAATTTGTCTCTGGCATCGGCATTTTCTGAATTTGTACCCCATCTTGTGCAATAACAGTCTTATTGATTCTCTACCCCCTGGGTAATTTATGTCTTCTTTTAAAACAGTCCACAATTATTTTATTGTTGGTATTTCTTTTTTTACGCTATTTTTGTATTCGTGAATTTTACGACGTATGACACATAAATCAAAATCATCCAAATCTATTTTCTTTTTTTGTTTTCTTTTTTTTAGGTTTGGTCGTTTAATTCCGCCCTTACGCCCTTCGCTAGCAATCCGTGATACCGATGCATGCGATACACCTAATACACAAATCAAAATATTTCAAGACATCAACCAAATCGTGACGACCTGACTATAGTGACATTTGTCCATAAGTTTGAAACTTACCCGTCAATTCAGATGCTAATTTCGTTATGTTTTCTAATGGAAGAAATTTCTCTCCCGCACGTTTTTTTTTCAATAAATAACTATATACACTATTTACAACTTTTTCTCTGTAAAATCTAAAACTTTCGGCATGATTATTGCAGTCTAATAATAATTCACACGAAACTAGACAAAGCAATGTTTACATTGTCAATATTGACAACTATCATAGAGGGTAGATGTTGTCTATTATTAAAATTGTTGCCATTGCTAGAAATTAGTACCAACAAATTTCCGTAACATGGCGCACCCTCAATAGATCCTGGTTCACCTATAAAATTACATTGATTTCTTCGCACGAATGAAAAAACATTGTGTAAGTACGTATTACACGGGTGATATTTCGATATACAGGGTGACTGGTAATTCGTCGTATTCCTTCAAGGGGGTTATTCTACAGCTTATTTGGAGTGATTTAAGTCCAGTCAAGCAGGGGTCAAAAGTCATTGGTTTTCAAGTTATTCAAGATTTTAGATTTTTTTAATAAATACCCGCTTTTTGACCTAAAACTACTATTTTTTTTTAAACTACGTATTTTTCAAATAAAAAAAAAGATTTTCCGAATAGCCAATGAATCACTGATTACGTAAAATAATAAAAAAACCGGCCAAGAGCGTGTCGGGCCACGCTCACTGTAGGGTTCCGTAGTTTTCCGTCCGTCACAGTAAGTGTCCCCACTTAAGAGTTAATAACACCGCCATGTAGGATATGATATGAGAGTTCCATGTACAGCGACATCTATCGGCAAATTGAGTAAACTATTGCGCGCGAGCATAAAGTATGGAAGATGATTTTTATGGGATAATTCTTTATTGCGTGAACCGATTTTCACCGTTTTTACTTTATTTGAAAGCACGTCATTTCATTGTAATTTTGTAGAAATTACAGGTACAATAAACACCTGCTTATACGGTTAAATTACAAACTTAGTTCAGAAATTATTTTGTATTTTTTTTTCAAAAACTATTCATCCTATCAAGTTGAAAATAATTTTCCAAGAAAGTTTTTATAAAGTTCTACTTTTGAGATTTGTTTCATATTTTTAAAACTTATGGTTCAAAAGTTAGAGGGGGGGGGGGGGGACGCATATTTTTTTACTTCTGGAGCGATTATTTCCGAAAATATTTACATTATCGAAAAATGATTTTAGGAAACACCAATTCATTTTTAAATACCTATCCAATAATATATCACACGTTAGGGTTGAAATGAAAAAAAAAATCACTCCCCACTTTACGTATAGGGGAGGTACCCTAATAAAAAAAAATTTTCACTTTTTATTTTACCACTTTGTCGGCGTGATTGATATACATATTAGTACCAAATTTCAGCTTTCTAGTGCTAACGGTCACTGAGATTATCCGCGGACGGACGGACGGACGGACGGGCAGACATGGCGAAACTATAAGGGTTCCTAGTTGACTACGGAACCCTAAAAAGTACAAAACATATCAAAATTTTACAAATAAAAGCATCTGAAGTCAGTAGTTTTTGTATTTTTTTTTCAAATCTTGTTACATTTTAAGGCATAACTAAAAAAAAAGTAATAACACTTCGCGTACAAATTACAGAATTTATTTCCTCAGTTCATAAGCTTTCTAAAAAGGTACAATTTATGACATTTTATGCTCACTTTTTACAATTAATGATAATAATACCAGAGCAGGTACAGGACTTAGCGTACTTGACTTTACTTGTTTGTGTCGTTTTAAACTCGCCGAAGGCATACTTTGTCTCCAGTTTCTTATCTTCTGAGACTTTAAGTTGCCGGGGTGATACTTTGGTAAGTAATTAAGTAGGGGAATAAGAAAAATAGGAAAAATACAGTTTCATTATTAAATAAAATTTAATCAAAAAAATTATAAATCTTGCTCGAACTGTTTTCCCTGCCTGCGTATGCAAGAACGAAGCCTTCTTCGTACTTCAGTGATTGTCACTCGCCTCGAAAGCCCGTCTTTCATCGTCTGTGCAGCAGCTAGGATTTTTTGCCGTAGGTCTTCTACGTCACGTAACGGTCTGTCGTAGACCAACGCCTTCATGTGACCCCAGATGTAGAAATCACACGGAGTTAAATCTGGGCTCCTGGCTGGCCAAGGGGTTGGGCCACCTCGACCAATCCATCTTCTTGGGTAGTTTTCATCCATCCACTGCCGCACACCCCGGTAAAAGTGAGCAGGGCAGCCATCGTGCTGATAAATCATGTTAATTCTTGTCGCAAGCGGCACGTCTTCCAGTAGCGTCGGTAGCTCATCCCTCAAAAAAGTTTCATACGCGATGCCGGTTAATCGAGCTGGCAGAAAAAAAGGTCCGATTAAATTATCGTGCACGATTCACATCCATATATGTACGTTCAAAGAAAATCTTTGTTGGTGAGCTTCTTCGTTTGATTTCTTTGGGTTTTGACCTTTGGGAGCCCAAAAGTGCAGATTGTGGTAATTTGTTATCCTGTCACGGTCGAAATTAGATTCGTCCGTCCACAAAATTCTCTTTAGGTATTCGGGATCTTCGATATCAGCATTAATTAAAAATCTGCAGAAATCCATCCTTCTTGCTGGGTCTCCCTCTTCAATAGCGTGTACTGGAGTGTAATGATACGGATACTGTCGAGCTGAGTGCAGGGTAAACCACACCTTCCACTGAGACATACCGAGCCGGTTAGCCATAATTCTCGTCGAAGTAGTACCGTCTGCCCGGAAAAAGTGCAAGATTTCTTCTTCTTCAGCAGGATCGTATTATTGAGGTCTTCCAGCATCAGCTTGACGGCGTTTAACTGATCCTGTTTCCCGAATAAGACGGTACGATGAACCAAACACGCTTACGTGAGGTAAACGGCGGTTAGGGTAACGAAGTTGGTACTCCCTTCTAGCTGCAGCGGCGTCACCATCACAGAGTCCGTAACAATAAATGATATCTGCGTATTCTTCAAATTCGTAAGTAGCCATTTGAGAAAAAACTTAGTTATCAATATCGTCCGAATTGGAAAGAACGTTGAAAGTAACTAACTGATTAATTACTACATGACCTATTTAAACCTGGTTAGTCTCACCTCCACCCCATGAGAAGCATCGCCACCCAATAAAATTAAGATAAGATAAGGAACAGAAGGCGAAAAACCAGCCGTAAGAATTAAAGTGACACAAACAAACTAATTAAAGTAATTTAACTTCATTAGCTCATTAGCTAATGACCCTTAATCAGTTTGTTTGTTTCACCAAAGGCAATCTGCAGTGCCTACTACCTCAAGGAATAAGATAAGATAAGAAACTGGAGACAAAGTATGCCTACGGCGAGTTTAAAACGACACAAACAAGTAAAGTCAAGTACGCTAAGTCCTGTACCTGCTCTGGTATTATTATTATTAATTGTAAAAAATGAGCATAAAATGTCATAAATTGTACCTTTTTAGAAAGCTTATGAACTGAGGAAATAAATTCTGTAATTTGTACGCGAAGTGTTATTACTTTTTTTTAGTTATGCCTTAAAATGTAACAAGATTTGAAAAAAAACTACAAAAACTTCTGACTTCAGATGCTTTTATTTGCAAAATTTTGATATGTTTTGTACTTTTTTTATTATTTTACGTAATCAGTGATTCATTGGCTATTCGGAAAATCTTTTTTTTTATTTGAAAAATACGTAGTTTAAAAAAAAATACTAGTTTTAGGTCAAAAAGCGCGTATTTATTAAAAAAATCTAAAATCTTGAATAACTTGAAAACCAATGAGTTTTGACCCCTGCTTGACTGGACTTAAATCACTCCAAATAAGCTGTAGAATAACCTCCTTGAAGGAATACGACGAATTACCAGTCACCCTGTATAAGTTTTAAATTCAAATCATAAAAACCGTTTCTATGTATTTTACTCGCATTTACAATTTTAGCAAAATCGCCCTTGTTGAACAATAAATATATGTTTAATGAACTAAACATTACCTATCGTCTATCGTACTTATCTAAAACATGTTATTACGTAAATAACAAACAATATCAAGTGTAACAATGTCAAGGTATATCAAGTGTAGGCACATATGCTGTGTTACTTCTGCGACATTAATCTGTACGCCAAGGAATATGGCGTCGCACCGCCAACATTAATATTTTAAATTAATGTAACACCAAACTTTGCACTTACTTACCTATGGAAAGTAATTCCGTGGCTTTTATTACTATTTTTAGAATTATTTTTACAGTTTATTATCACGCAAGAATCCTTTACGTATAGTATTTGATTTTTAATTTTTTTTGACACTAGCGTGTAATCATGTCTGCGGTCCAACAGCCACTGTCAGACTTGTAGTGATTTTCACTAAAACTCATGGTACAAATAATTTCTTAGGGATGTCTTCTCCTGTTACTCAATGACCAATTTAGATGAAACTTGATATAGAGATAGTTTGTATCCCGGGAAGGGACAAAATAGTTGAAAGTTTTATGGAGAATTATTAACAACTGAACCGATTTAGATGAAACTTGGTATAGAGATAGTTTGAGTCCCGGGAAACGACATAGGACAGTTTTTAAGGGGGTGAACTAGACAATCCTTAAGGGGTCAACTGGGAGTTGGAGGTTTGTATGGAGATTTTTTTACCGCGAACCGATTTAGATAAAATTTGTTGTGGATATAGTTTGAGTCTCAGGAAACAATATAGAATATTTTTTATCCCGAAAATCAATCTTAGAGGGGTTTGAAAGATGTTGGTAATTTGTATGGCGAATTATTAACTGCTGAACAGACAATTGAAATGAAACTTGGTACATATTATGTAGATTGAGTCGCGGGAACAATATAGAATAGTTTTTATCTCGAAAATAGACCCTTTAGGGGGTGAAACGGGGGTTGAAAGTTTGTATGGGAAATTAATAACCGATGAACCTATTTAGATGATTTGGTATGGAGATAGTTTGAGTTCCCGGAAAGGATATATAATAGTTGTTATCCCAGAAGTCATTCCTTAAGCGGGTAAAAAGGAGGGTCGATTACTTTCTTTCTTTAGTAGAGTACTAGTTTTCCGTCCCGCGACTTCGTCCGCGTATGATAGCAACTTCGCATCCCTATTTAACCCCCTCAGGGTTAGAATTTTCCATAACGCTGAAAGGACTTTTATTGTATTTTAATAAGTTATCTTCCCACAAAGTTAAAAGTCTGTAACAACTGGCCCCCTCATACAAAAAATTAACTCAATTCACCTACAAACAGACTTTATTTTAGTATAACGTGGCCAGTTTTTGAAGGGTGACCAGTAATTAAAACCCTGGGTACTAAAATTAATTCTGTTTATAGATGAACAGAGTTTATTATTAGTATGAGGTGGCCAGTTATTGAACGGTGGCCAGTAACTGGCCATTTACCCTACTTAGATGGTAATCATGGATTTATTAGAAGTGGATCTAATTCTTGCGAGTGAGACACTGCCCCATACTATAATGCTCTCTATCTGACCGTTTTTGCTACTTTTTACTAGTCACCTATGAACTACTGTTTTACTCGGTAATAAGGTTCAACTGTGGTTAGGGAAAAAGTATAAGAATTAGATCCACTTCATATAAATCCATGGTAGTAATAGCAATATTTAACTCTGAACTGACTTCATCGTTTGTAAACGTGTCACAGCCAGTTAGCGACCGATCCAAACTATAAAAAAAATACAACCCACTTCCGTGATAATGAAATGAGGTAATCGTACCTGTTGCCGACCATTCGCATCGCGTGTTACGGAATTATTACAGTAATCCCCCGTTATGGATCTGAAATTTGTGTGTAGGGTAGCATGTCTAAAATGATTGACCAAAACAAATGACTGTTGCACTTAGCTAAAACATATATTTAATACTAATAATACTAAGCTTCCGCGAATACGTCTGCTTAAATATCGGAATTTCAACACCATTTTCACCCGCTTAGGGGTTGAATTTCCAAAAATGCTTTCATAGTGGAGGTTTAATTTTTTTAATTATAATTTGCCCTAAGGATAATTATAATTACTAACAATGTTTAAAAAATTCCACCTTCTTTATTTATTTATTTAATCTTTATTGCACAATACAAAATGGTACAAATGGCGGACTTAATGCCATAAGGTATTCTCTACCAGTCAACCAATGAGCTAAATAGAAAGGTTAAGTAGGTGCAGGGTCCATTGAATATGACAGAATTACTAAGAGAGAAAAAAACTAACAATAGATACATATTATTCATAAACTTACATATATACATTACTTATAATAATAAACATACATACATATATTTTACATACCTTGTGTGAACCATCATGAGGACGATGAAGAAAGCTTGTCAAGGAAATGCTTGCGCAACAAGCGCTTGAAAGTGAATTTAGTCTGAGCTTGCCTGAGAGTGAGCGGCAGAACTTTCCAAAGTCGAATTGCCTGGACGGTAAAAAAATTAGACATAAAACCAGTTCCATGTCGGGGCACATGTTCAATGAGCTTTAGAGAACGAGAAGAACGAAGATGTGTGCCGGGGTGTGGGGAAACAATTTTAAATTTCTTTACTGTCAGTTTCTAGGTAAGGCGACTGATTTATAACGTCTTTCCAACTATCATGACCTCCAATTGCCAACAGTCGTTACGACATTAGGGATCAAACTATACCAATTATTTTGCTGTCGAATATCGATTAACAAATTAGCTGTTCAACATATTTAAAAGCACAAAAGTATACCTAAAATTATTAAAAAGTGACGTTTACGATGAATCGGTGACAGTTCCACATTTTATCGCAGTCAGTCCATGCAGATTTGACTACAAATTATGATTTAATGACGCTAATTATTTATTAAATGACCAAAATTATTTTGTATGCACTAACATGTAGCTTAAGTATACTAACAAGTTTATGGAATCGCAATGTTCTGAAATAAAGATATTTTATTTTTATTTTATTTTATTTATTTTATTTATTAACGTGGTCGTGTCATACCTTAAGTCACGTGATTTTCCACTGAAAATTGATCCTTTTCGTGTCAAACACGCGAGCAGGTCGGCTTTTAATTAGATACTCGTAATTAGAATAGATTAGGTGAAAATTAGGCCTTTTTAGTTAGCGGTCTTGACGGTGTTTCAGGATTTTCCATAATAATTATTAGGTACTTTATCTTCAAATCGGTTGAGTTCTGTAATGCTAAGGTTTTTATTAAATTTCCTTTAATTGTAATAGAAATAAGAAGTTTAACATAAATATGAAATAGCAAAATAATCTGAGCAGTTCTATTTGTTTATGAACTATTTGGGATTCATATGATAGCGTTAACCTATGGAATAAGTAAGTTTTCACCACTCCACCTCGGAAACGCGCTCTTTATATCTTGAAAGCGGATGGTAAAAACGCATTTAATCCATATGTGGGGAAAGTAATTTGGTATAAGTATTTACTTGTTTTTTAACCGACTTCAATTTCATAGAAGGAGGAGGTTCTGTATTCGGTTTGGGCTTTTTTTTTATGTATGTTCACCGATTACTCCGAGACCCGTGGTCCGATTTGAATAATTCTTTTTATGTTTGAAAGGATGTACTTCCAAGGTGGTCCCAAATTAATCTGGTGCTGTTCTGATGATGGGATCTATGAGGAATTGAGGGAACTCCTCAATTTTTAAAGGCACATGTATGGTAATTTGAGTGTTTTCTTAAGCAACTCGAGAGTTTTCTCTCGAAAACCACCAATTTGATGAAGTGGAGCTGATAATGATGATTGTTTTGATGATAATGATGATGATGATTTTTTTTAATGTAGGATGTTCAGCGATTACTCCGAGACCCGTGGTCCGATTTGAATAATTATTTTTATGTTTGAAAGGATGTACTTCCAAGGTGGTCCCAAATTAATCTGGTGCTGTTCTGATGATGGAATCTATGAGGGATTGAGGGAACTCCTCAATCTTTAAAGGCACATGTATGGCGATTTGAGTGTTTTCTTAAGCAACTCAAGCATTTCCTCTCGAAAAACCACCAATTTGATAGAGTGGACCGGATGATGAAGATTATGATTGTTTTAATGATAATGATGTTTTTTTTTATGTAGGATGTTCAGCGATCACTCCGAAACCCATTGTCCGATTTGAGCAATTATTTTATTGGTTGAAAGGAACTACTTCGAAGATGGTCCCACATTAATCTGGCGCTGTTCTGATTATGGGATCCATGAGGAATTGAGGGAACTCCTCAATTTTTAAAGGCATTTCCTCTCAAAAACCATCAATTTGATGGAGTGGACCTAATGATGAAGACCACATATGATATGTGGAACTTTCCTTAGATTGAGTCCGTATTATGAACTTTTTCTTATATATCTTGACCGATTATTCCGAGAACCGTTATCCGATTATGATACTTACATAACTACTAAAAATTGAAAAATAAAAACTTTTTACAAAAAAAGATAAACCCACTTCAAAAAGGACAAAATAAAATATTATATTATTTATATGAGTTACAAACTGATATGTTTGAAGTCGGTGCCAAGCCAAAAAGTTACAATACCGGTCAAATCAGCTTCAAGTCTGAAAATCACAAATCATCTATACATACTTATAATGCAAAGGTGAATGTGATTGGATCTGTTACATTTTCACGTCTAAACTTCAATCCAATTTTGTTGAAATGTGTTACCTATGTATATATACTCTGATGCACGTCTACTTTGTCAAAAATCAGAGGCGGCAAATTTAATAAAATGTAAAAGGCGTAGGGTTGACATTCCATAGAAAATTTAAATAATGCGCCTTTTTCTACTGACAATGTGGGCCCCACATAACCAGTGTGTCTGAGTATAGAAAGATCAGTATTAAATTTACAAACATCATAAGACGCATGATTATACTTTCTTTCTGTAATTGAATTAATACCTACATGCAATCAATACCGTATTAAAATAGGTCTATAGTATGAAGAACAATTCACTGAACACATAGCCTCGTTCGTATTAACTCTTCCAAATTTGGCTTGGCACCGACTTCAAACATATTTGCAAAATTATTCAGCAAATTTGTTCAACCTCTCTTGCCCTCGTACGCTCAATATTCAATTTTTTTAACCACTCGCTACGCTCGTGGCTCAATTCTTCGTCTTTCGAAACCTCGCTGGTCGCTGCAGCGGCAACGCGCTGGTTCCTGAGCTCGAAAACACACGAATCCCATTGCTTAGGTAGGTACAATGGATGGAAGTACAATAAGTCGAGAAACACAATCAGCGCACAGCAGTGGCGCAGTAAAAGGCGCCGCACGGGCTGACTCTTGCCATAGACAGCCGAACATCTTAAGGAAATAGTCACAAAGAACCGACAAAGCACTTCTTTAAAATAAGACCAGGGCAAGCAAGGCTACTCAATGAGCGTAAATGCTACAAATATGGAGGTCAAGTTCAACTAGTCACTAATTCGCGACACAATCCATAGGTTTTCTAATATAACCGGAATCGTCATGCCATATTCTCTTAACAACTGTGATAGGCAGATACGCGCATCTTCACGTATGAAACGTAGCACACGTAAATCAGGTAGATAGCGATTTACAGATATAATACCTCTCCATCCGATAAGGGTTTGCCTCTCATAAACACGTAGAGTTATAGTATATATAATCAAGTATTATAAGAAGAAGGGAGATGAGTTGTGACGAGGGTTAAGTGATGGTACATAAACCATAGTCTTGTAACCTGTGTTTGTGTTCACCCCCTAACTCCCCTTACCCGGCGCTCAGCCTATTACATGGCGACCGTGACAGGACTTCTTAAGTGTCGAAGTGATGGTATTTTAGGAGAGGATTTCTTGTTTAGGCATAAGTGTAGTATAGATTATGAGAGAGGGGTTTTAAATTTGCGGCATATGTCAGGAAGTGGGTTATCGTTGGAATTACGGTTAGGGACAGTACGTTCGGTAGCTATTCCGGGTAGGTGCGAGATAATTACGTGGGTACCGACAGACATTCAGGGTGAGTGTCTTATTATTCCGCAAGAAGTTACTGCTGGTGTTTTTGTAGCAGGTATAGTTGTGGCTCCGAAGGAGGGCAGAATTCCAGCGAATTGCGGATTTTGGATACACGGGAAGAAGTAGTAGAGTTGAATAGTTACTGTCCGAAGGTTAGTGGATTGGCGGAATATTTTGTTTGCTCTTTGTTTATTGATTATGAGCAGGGGACTCTAAGGTTGCGACATCATTCGGGGAAGAAATGGTGGTTGAGAATCGGGTTAGGAGTATCGCGCTCAATAGTTATTCCTGGAAGATGTGTGATGGTTATGTAAACTCTACAAGGTATATAAGCCAAGATTCTCCATGAACGAAGGCACGCTTAGACGTATCGTTACGGGACTTGGCTATATGGTGCAAAAGGTTGAATATAGTAGAGTAATACTTTTAAAGATGAGCTCAATAAATAAAATAAAAGGAATAATGTTTTTCGCGCGAGACAAAATATGACAAAATAATGAGAAAAGAGACAAAATTAACTACCTAGATTATGTATGCATGAAAAAACGAGACTTACCGATCGAGAAATGATTCGTGTTAATATATATACTAAGTGATTATCAATTGTTACCGACTAGTGGACATGATGGCAGTGCCAATATATATTCAAAATGATTAAAAGATTGTCAGAGACAGAGGTTATGAAGGTGTAAAGATTTTAAGTATGTTTTAATTTTGAAATGTATATGTAAATATGTGTATATATATATAACGTAAATGGTTGTGGTGAAATGCAATGTTTGTACAAGAAATAATTAATAATGTAAGTTGAACATTGTTAATTTTAATATAAGAGATTTAGTTTTAATTAAGGATGTATAATAAGTTAAATGTTTTGTATGTATGTAGGTCCATCCAAAAGGAAAAATATTAGGTGTTCAAATTTAGACGTTTTAAAGATGAAAAATTTTAGGTCATAAGAATAGAGAAAAATTGTATTTTGAATAGTCGTTTCCAGGGAAGGAAACCCCTTACCCTTTCAGGGGAGGGAACCCCTTACCTTTTCAGGGGAGGTGTGATAGGCAGATACGCGCATCTTCACGTATGAAACACAATATAACACCTCTCCATCCGATAAGGGTTTGCCTCTCATAAACACGTAGAGTTATAGTATATATAATCAAGTATTATAAGAAGACGGGAGATGAGTTGTGACGAGGGTTAAGTGATGGTACATAAACCATAGTCTTGTAACCTGTGTTTGTGTTCACCCCCTAACTCCCCTTACCCGGCGCTCAGCCTATTACACAACAAAGTGGCGTCAAGCGTTTTTTTATGAAACCTCACCTGCTTCTTCTGCTATCTGTACCATCGCCCACACTATGTGCCCATCGGTGGACCTTATGCCTTTTGTTATAAGGTCCACCGATGTACAGTAAAGAATGTTGCTGTTTGTACTTGCTTTAGGTACTCACGAAACTCCACCTCTATTTACCTAAATATCGACTATTCTGCCAAACAGTACCTGGAAAGAAAAAAAGGTATGAATAAAGGTATAAACAAACAACAAATGATGAACGATCACAACGCAAACAAGAAATTACTTTCCTCGGAACTATTAGGTCACATGTACACATTAATAATAAGAGACATACGCTGTTCTGATTCTGTGATAAAGAAATTATGACCAGCGGTTATTTATGACAGTCCAGCTAATTAATCTGGTAAGAATTATGTTAACATTGCCCTAATAAGCTCTAATTATTTCTGTACGATTTAGACAGAAAATTAATATGAAAATGTATCAAGTCCATATTTCTAACAACCTCACACAGACAAATGTCAGAAATTGGCTCTGTATTGTTTTCAACCGACTTCAAGATTTCGCAGGAGGAGGTTATCAATTCGTCGGGATCTTTGTTTTTTTTGCTATTTTTTTGATGTATGTTCACCGATTATTCAAAGACAGCGGGAACGATTTGGAAAATTCTTTTTTTGTTTGAAATAGTATACAAGCTTCACAGTCGGTCACATTGTAACCAGGTCAGGATCTGATGATGGGATCCTGCAGAAATCGAGGGAACTCTTCGACTATTATAGGCATACCTATAGTGATTTGAGTAAGTTTGACAGCAACTCGAGTATTTGCTTTTGCAAAGGTGGAGGCTTAGTGAAGTCGGTTCTTTTTTTGTTTAAAATTATTGTTACTCCTTGTATAGGCCTTGTTCTTACAAGTGTTACTTAAATTAGGTACTATTTAGACTCACAATTCTCGTTAACTTGAGTACCAGATGCAGGTCGCATTTCTTGTGAAAAAAATGCTGATTTACCTTCCCAGTTTATCTTGGACTTATTCATCTTTATAACGTTTGTGTATTCTTATGGTCCAGACGGTCCAACTATTATAGTGATTTGAGTATTTTTAGGGTTCCGTAGCCAAATGGCAAAAAACGGAACCCTTATGGATTCGTCATGTCTGTCTGTCTGTCCGTCCGTATGTCACAGGCATTTTACTCGGAAACTATACGACGTATCTGAATAAAATTTACACATAAGGTGTATTTTGTATGCAGCTACTTAGTTATGTAGTTAAATTTGAAAAAAAATATATTTTTAGGGGGGCCTCTCCATCAGGTAACTAAATTAAAAAAAAAAATTTGCTAATATCATGTGACACATCAATCGATAGGTCTTTCAAAATAACATTGAGGTTTTTTTTACTATTTTGTGATTAAGTGAATATTTTCTGAAATAATCGCGTAACTAAAATATGAAAAAATTTGAAGAGATGCGCCTTATCATGTACTTTCTACGAAAATTGTTTTGAACATTATCGGTTCAGCCATTTTTGACTTATCTCCAAAAAACGTCTTCCATAGGCATCAGATACGACCTTTTGGTATTAGTTTGGTTCTTATTCCATTGAAGGTACGGAACCCTCCTATGCGTGGTCCGACACGCACTTGGCCGGTTTTTTACAGCAGCTCGAGCATTTGCTTTTGGAAAGGTGGGCTTAGTGAAGTCGGTTCTTTTTTGCAAAAAAATATTATAAAAGAAATAACTATCACATTGACTCAAAACAACTTGTTTTTAGCAATTTTGCTAATAATATAGATACCTATTTTTCATTTCGAAAGATGTTTACCGAAAATGAGTTTCTTTAAAAGACAACTGCATAAAATTAGGTACGCTTCCAAAAGTATGACCTAGTTTATACAATATTTTCCAATTAGGACATGATTTTAACAAGTTGCTACAAAATTAATTAGGTACGCCATTTGTATCAGTTTTAGATAACTTCTATTTTCACTTTCCTTGAGTGTATACGAGTAAGTCTAACTAAAATAATAAATTAGTTCTCAGACATCGTCATTTCCTAATCAAACCGTCAAAAACATCATTGAGTCACTGTTTAATTGGAACAAGGAGACATGTGAACAACATCCGCTTCCAAGAAAGTCTGAAAATTCAATTAACTCATTAGGACTTTATTAGTCTGAACTCGCCTTAGAATAAAAAACGTTATGTTGTTATAAGACGTATGAATAAGTAATAGTCCTTTTTTTTGGAAGTCAGTATAAATATAATATAAATATAAATATAGATATTTGGGGACAATCTTACACAAATCAACCTAGTCCCAAACTAAGCAAAGCTTGTACTATGGGTACTTGGCGACGATATACATACTTATATAGATAAATATATACTTAGATACATAGAAAACACCCATAACTCAGGAACAAATATTCGTGATAAACACACAAATAAATACCCTTACCAGGATTTGAATCCGGGACCTCCTGCTTCGTAGGCAGGGTCACTACCGACTGGGCTAGGAGGCCGTTATACTCAGTACTCAGTATACGTCAGTACTGTGAGGATAAAAATATCTATGTTTAAGGTTTAGGTCTTTCTGCTAAGGAAACGTACCCATACTACGTGACCCATTTCTTACAATTTTTGACCCCCCATCACCCCTCGGTGATCATCCGTAGTAATTGCCAAGATCTAAATATAAAAATATACAAGTTGCTTATTCTAACATTACTCGTTTAAAATCATAACCGAACAAAAAACATATACCGGGTGTTGCCTGTACCACGAGCAAAAAATTTAAACGTAGATTCTACTCCTCAAAGTATACAACGTTTGTTCAGCGATTTTTTACTACACTATAAAGTTTATTCGAACACGCAATGTATTGCTAAATTGATTATGTCTGTTGGGTGACAAGAGTCGAGCAACACGGGCTTCCGTGTTGCTCTATGGTGACAAGACTGACAAGCAATGTCAATTATACAGATGATATTAACGTACATTGAAAAAACTATTTAATTTGTTTGAAAACATATTTTTTAAATGTTGAACAAAAGTTTTATTGTTTGAGGAGTAGAATCTATGTATTAATTTATTGCTCGTGTTACAGGTAACAACACCATAAACGATCGTTCGCTAGCGTTGGTGTGTACGCAACTTAACGATATCTATCAGTATTACTCACAAGCTCAGCTGTTCTATAACAGCTGCCATTATTGTGTAAGTAACCAGTTCATTGTCTAAATGACTGGCTTTGCTTATAAATTGCGACCGATGTTTTGCATACGTGTTAGCAATATCATTATGTTTGGGTTACACTGACGTTTAGTTGGTTGTAAGTATGATGTAAAAGCCTAGTACCTGCGAGTGGCTTACGGCGGATATGTGTAAATAACTATAATAATATAGTCATAGTCATAGTCATTTATTTATAATATTTAAAATATTACATGTCAAATTACATTACATTGGTAATTATTTATTAATACATCATTTATACTTAATTAATGAATTTAGATTTTAAATTAACTATTTTCCTAATCTCATAGAATTCTATGACCTACCTAGGTCATAGAATTCTGTGAGACTATAAAAAGTATGGTTTAGTAGTCACCTTTTAAACTTATTCAAAATACGTGGGTACTATCCGCATTTACGGTGTCGCTTAACTTCAAACTCGGGTAAATCCATCTGTCAGATTATGCGATTTTGGTACTAACAAAAGGTAATAGGATAGATATTTGCTGAGAGGGTCGAATGGATTTACCTGAGTTTGAAGTTAAGCGACACTATGTATTTGTAAATACGCACAATACAAGCCCTATTGAGCTTACTGTGGGATTAGGTCGATTTGAATAAGGTTATTCCATAATATTTATTTATTTTAATATTATACTATACTCTAGACATTGGGAGGGTATTTGTAACTTTTTTTGTATTCATTGGTCTCATTACTTACGATTTCTTCAAAAAAGATAGTATTTATAGTTCAGAAAGTAATTACTAATTATGGAGAGTAAGTCAATATGATTATTGTTTTCTACAAATTAATAACATGGTAATTACTCTTGAACAAAAAAAAAACACGTGATTAAATTTATCATTTTTAACCGACTTCCAAAAAAGGAGGTTCTCAGCTTGACCCGTGAGTATTTAGGATTACATAATTTGCACAGACGGAGTTTTGAAACCGACTTCATCCTTTCACAAAAAATGAAGTCATTAGTAAAAACAATTTTCATATGAAACAAACGTATGAAGGTCGAAATGATAAGAAAGGGTCACTGATAACAGACCCATGACCCTTTCATAGCTCGCCCTAGATTGTAAATGTCACAAAAATGGGCTCACTTTTTAATGTTAATTATAGGAGCTTCAAACGCTGGCTGAGATTCCACCAGAGATGAGCGAGGATGTTTTATCGAATGAGAAGATTTTCAAAACAGCAAAAATCCCGATCTTTGCTTTCGCTGTTTTTAGTAAAATTTAAATACTCAGGGCTATAGGACCTTCCAGATGTAGCAAAACCAAACTTTTATGTCAACGCAATCAAAAGAAATAGCAATTTAAGTTGCATATTTTGAAACTGAGTACTTGCAAGAAACTCAAAACCTAAAGGGTACTTCCCGTAAACTCAGAAACTTGAAACTTGGCACGAAGAAATGTCATATAGCACAGACAAAGGAAAAATTACGAAAAGTAGACTTTTTTAGTAAAATCATACAAAAAATATTTTTTTAAATTTTAAACTTACTACCTTTTTCCTCGTAAACGCGTAGAGGTATTAAATTGAAATTCATATCAAATACTCAGGTCTACAATACCTTTCAGCTGTAGCAAAATCAAACTTCTACGTCAACTTTTACTTATATACCTACAGGTTTGTACGGAACCCTCCGTGCGCGAGTCCGACTCGCACTTGGCCGGTTTTTTTTTATGTATATTCACCGATTATTCGAAGACGGCATTTCCTTTTGGAAAGGTGGAGTCTAAGTGAAGTCTGTTCTTTTCAACCGACTTCAAGATTTCAAAGGAGGAGGTTATCAATTCGTCGGGATTTTTGTTTTTGCTTGTTTTTTTATGTATGTCCACCGATTATTCGAATATGGCTGGATTGATTTGGAAAATTATTTTTTTGTTTGAAAAATTATACTTCACAGTTGGTTCCATTGTAACCAGGTCAGGATCTGACGATGGGATCTTGGAGAAGTCGAGGGAACTCTTCAAATATTATAGGCAGACCTATAGTGATTTCAATATTTTTACAGTATTTCGTGCATTTCCTTTTGGAAAGTTGGAGTCTAAGTGGAGTCGGTTCTTTTTTTGTTTAAAATTACAAATCCCAAAACAAACACACGCCCAAATCGTCGGAGGTTTATGAATAAGAATTCACAGAGCATATCAATACAGTTGTATGGAGTGAAGCCGCCTTGGCCACGACTTTGGTCTGAAGCGACTTGCGGTGCGTCCGGCGGTGCGGAATTTAGAGCGGGGCGGCGAGCAGGCCACGTACTTCGCAGTAGCCGCGGCGACTTCGAGCGGATGGGACGTACTCGGGTGAATTTCGAGTCACTTCTTTGTCGAAAGTGGCCCTTCAGTGCCTCGAAAGCATCTCCTATTTCATGGGAGACATTTTAAATATGAGAGAAGGTGTGCACGTGACAAATAGGCGACATTATACGTTGGGCGAATTCCGGACATTGTATGAAGAATACCGACAGCATCCCCAAAAGTTTTATGGATACACACGAATGAGTGTGGAAACTTTTGATTACTTGTTACAACACTCTATGGACATCGCGCGCGGATACTACAATAAACTTTGTTCTTAAAATCTCCGCCCGATCCGTGCCGCCGCTAAGACCGGTCGCACCGCACTTAGTCGTGGCCGCGCGTTCGCCCGCCACCCCGCTGCCTGCAGTCGCCGGTCGCTCGAGTAAATCCGCGCGCTTGGTCGCCGGTGCGGAAGTTCGAGGCATCTCTTCTTTTCCGCGCTGTTTTTGTATTATGCGCGATCCGCTAGTCGCCGCCGCCGAAGCAGGTCGCGCAAAGTCGTGGCCAGGCGGTAAGCGTAATTTCTCTATGGTGCTCGATATGAAAGATATCACATGTGTCAGTCCAGGGTAAATGGTTCCACTTTGTCGACATGGGGTTATTAGTAGGTACTTCCTAAAACTACACAATATACGGTATCTATTAGTAAAAGGATGAAGTGTCCTTGTAAATCGACAAAGTGGGCCCTTTCTCTAAACTCATCCACATATTTTTAACATGACTGCAACGCCGTTCGCGTCGTAGACTAAGAGCAACAACACCCGTCTGGTTAGATTGCTATGCTATCCTTATTGCTAGAACCGGGCATCTGGCAGCTTTTAATGGGTGGAGGTCAGAGTGACAGACTAGCGATTTTTTAGGGTTCCGTAGTCAACTAGGAACCCTTATAGTTTCGCCATGTCTGCCCGTCCGTCCGTCCGTCCGTCCGTCCGCGGATGATCTCAGTGACCGTTAGCACTAGAAAGCTGAAATTTGGTACTAATATGTATATCAATCACGCCGACAAAGTGGTAAAATAAAAAGTGGAATTTTTTTTATTATTAGGGTACCTCCCCTATACGTAAAGTGGGGAGTGATTTTTTTTTTTCATTTCAACCCTAACGTGTTATATATTATTGGATAGGTATTTGGGGTATAATGAATAGGGGTTTCCTAAAATCCTTTTTCGATAATGTAAATATTTTCGGAAATAATCGCTCCAGAAGTAAAAAAATATGCGCCCCCCCCCCCCCCTCTAACTTTTGAACCATAAGTTTTAAAAATATGAAAAAAATCTCAAAAGTAGAACTTTATAAAAACTTTCTAGGAAAATTATTTTGAACTTGATAGGATGAATAGTTTTTGAAAAAAAAATACAAAATAATTTCTGAACTAAGTTTGTAATTTAACCGTATAAGCAGGTGTTTATTGTACCTGTAATTTCTACAAAATTACAATGAAATGACGTGCTTTCAAATAAAGTAAAAACGGTGAAAATCGGTTCACGCAATAAAGAATTATCCCATAAAAATCATCTTCCATACTTTATGCTCGCGCGCAATAGTTTACTTAATTTGCCGATAGATGTCGCTGTACGTGGAACTCTCATATCATATCCTACATGGTGGTGTTATTAACTCTTAAGTGGGGACACTTACTGTGACGGACGGAAAACTACGGAACCCTACAGTGAGCGTGGCCCGACACGCTCTTGGCCGGTTTTTTTTTATTGGAAAGTAATAATATCAAAGAGGTAAAAACTGCCAAAGTTGTCTCAGTTATTAAGGACATGGTCTATATTTTAACATTATAACAAAAACATTGCGTGTTATTATAGAAACAAAAACAGTAGGCGACAAACTATGAATTACATTACACGTCGTTTGGCACTACTTTACCCCAACAGAAACTCCTGGCAATGATATAATCTAATTATTTATATAATTTCTTATATTGTCGTATCAATCCCAGAACTCTAACATTTGTTTTCTTGCAGTAGTTTGCATTCTTTGACCTCAACCACATTACAGCTGCCAGATGTCCAGATCTAGAAATAAGCATAGTAACAAACCATAGTAACAAATAAGCATAGAACTAAACAAACCAGAGCGGTTTTGTTGCTCTCATTATTGTGTCATATCTGACGTGGCTAGCTCTCTGTCTATCGCTCGTCGCGCCGCTAGAGCGTCCACTCAGTTACCCTTACAGTTGCAGGCTGATGCTGTGATGCTGTAGTTATCGCTGTGTCGTTATAAACACAACAATGACTGAGAATCGTTAGCGATACTGTACCGCGGATTCTCGATTCAAAGTCGCTTTTAAGATGACAAAATTTTAAGAGTGTAAGGCGCTTTGAGATGATTTCACATCGCAAGTACCTATTTTGTTTTTATTCCCTAAACAAAATCCTAAAGGAAAAAGTTTGTGTATCACTTAAATAACGCACTATAACGGGTCGCGACTACTTAAAACCACAGATCACCTCAACTAATTGCAAGATGGTGCAGGGAAGATAACTCCTGGTACAAGATGTAACAAAATACTGGTGATCCGTGTAAGGACATAAAGTAAAATTTTTTTATTAGAATAAAATATAGAAAGGACATAATTGGTATCGTACTCTAATTAATAAGACCAATAAAAAAAAATCCTGCGAAAAAAAATTGGTTTTGTATGGAGGGTCGGCCAGTCGGAGGGATGACGTGGTCCAAGGATGATATAGACATGGATGGACAATACCCATACAAAATCGCGTTCTCTTTTCAGGTTAAAGCACTAGCGTCATCTATCGGTCACCCCAAACACTAAATCCTGGTTTCTAATACTTTGTTCGTCGCTTAACGCTGACAGAATAACTCAGCTCCAGACTCGACAGATGGCGCTGTGGCACTGTGTACCGAAAACAGACGTGTAGCCTGAACGCGATTTTGTATAGGCATTGTCAATCCATGTCTTAATCATCCTTGATGCCTATACAAAATCGCGTTCCTCGAACCATCAGGCTATACGTCTGTTTTCGGTACGAAGTACCACAGCGCCATCTGTCGAGTCGGAGTCGAGTTATTCTGTCAGCGTTATGCGACGAACAAAGTATTAGAAACTAGGATTTAGTGTCTGGTGTAACCGATAGATGACGCTAGTGCTTTAACCTGAAATAAAAGGAACGCGATTTTGTATGGATATTGTCCATCCATGTCTATATCATCCTAGACGTGGTCCAACCAACAAAAAAAAATTTTTCGGCAGCCAAAAAATTTTTTTCCTGCTTTTTCTTAGTAGCAATACGATGCCAATTCTGCCCTTAAACGGATCACCACTATTTTTGATACACTCTGTATACACCGCGTAATACTAATAAATAAATAATATACCTAGTATCTATGGGAGCGCGAAACTTATTTCCACATTACATCCACGCATTCGTAGTATCTACTTTCGATAACCCCAAGTACCACAGCATTATTAATTATTATACTGACAATTATACGCATATACAATACAACACGACGCATCAGACATCATATGAGCTTTGAATATCCCTTGTCGCCTGCGGGCATACATACAGTCATCAGCATAAGTTACGATGAGATGATTAAAGCGACTCTTATTGTCTTCACAATAAGGTTGTATTTAGTTGACTTTTTAACCCTTTAAGCTGTTCCAGACTATACAGACATGCATCACATGCTATACCGTAGTATCGCAATATTGGAGCATGTAACTATGATACATATCAAATCGCCCCTGGTGATGATTTGGATTACCAGGGCCATGAAGAACATGGATTAGTTTGAGTTATATAACATGTATTAATATGTTTTGTACAAGTAAAGTCAGCAGCAGAAATAGCTAGCCGGGTGAGGTGCTCAAATGTATATCCACGCGCCCTTATCCTCTAGAGTCTAAAAGAGAATTAAGTCGTGTTATGACATTGAACTCATAATACAGAGAATGCGGGTTTCCGCGAGTTTTTCACAAGATGGCAGCACCGTGGCGAAGCTCTTTTTGACAGCAGCTGTCATAATTCACCAATAAAAAAAGAAATACACTGCGGTTATCACACTGGCGCCGCAACCGGATGGGTGAACGAGACAGCGCTATTCACATGCAGAGCGTTATCGCGCTCGCACTCCGTCGTCGCATGCGGAAACCGCAGCATTGTCACAGAATAAATCGGTTCTTTTTATTGGTATTTCCTACATAATGGCCACGCTACGCGCCGCCCCGAACGGAATTACCGTTGCCGCGGCAGCCGATTCGTAGGGAACTAGTAGGTTAATCAGACAGGTTTGCAGCGCATCGATAAAAAGCATAATTTCGGTGTATTGTCAAACGTCATTTACGACAGCGGAAACGCGCCCTAATGCACATGCACACATTGAAGTGTATACAGCCGTGCCGTGCACTGCACACAAAGGCGCTCAAACGATTATTATAGTATGATGTGTCCGCCCTGTAGCAGTGTGATAGCTGTCTTAGAAGTCCTTAACACAAAAAAAAAAAAAACATAATACAATACACATACCTACATAAGAAAAAAAAGCAGTCATTTTAAAACAAAGCTAAACTTACTTGGGACTCACTGCACAACGCTGTTTTTCAGCACGTGTCTGTCTCTCAGATTCTTCTTACTCCTAGCGTTTGTCCCGTCTTGAAGTCCGATTGACAACCTAATCCCATGAACTGGCGTAGGCACTACTTTTTACGAAAGCGACTGCCATCCGACCTTCCAACCTATAGGCGAAACTAGGCCTTATCGGGATTAGGTCCGGTTTCCCTACGATGTTATCCTTCACGGAAAAGCGACTGGTAAATATCAAATGATATTTCGTACATACGTTCCGAAAAACTCAGTGGTACGAACCGGGGTTTGAACCTGAGACCTCCGGATTGAAAGTCGGACGTCTTACCGCCAGGCTACCAGCGCTCTAGATTGTGTTTTTTAGCAGATTACAATTTTTATTTTATTTTTAAATGCTATTAAGTGGCCCTAATACTCCTAATACAACCCCTCAAACTCAAGAGCCGGGCCAATGCTGACTGTATCTTGACTCCATATTAATTATATAATTTATAACATCTCGCCCGTTTAGCAGTTTATGCTGCCTGACTACAAATGACGTGGCATGTAAAGTCAAATGTCAATTTGCAGCAATGTAGCCAATATCCTGCCCATCGTGATATTCGGGATGACTCAAAACATATGTCGCTGGCAAACAATGGAATGGATGAATAAAATACTTATGGATGCCACGCCACTATAACATAATTGTGATTCCATCATAAACCCAAACTCGAACATTTATTCAATAAGTAGGCCACAAGGGCACTTCTACACGTCAGATAGTTTATCAAAGGAAAAGAGAAAAAAAAACTACGCCGGTTCTAACCCTACACCTCTGACCCGAGAAGAATTATGACCGGCAAGAAACTCGGCGGTTTTTTTTTTACATACATAAAAACTTAAAAATGCATATAAATGCGTTGTTCTATAAAAAAACATATCAAACCAAGCCGTTTTACACACACACACACACTTGTAAGCCACTACCGCTCAGCGCTCAGTTGTAAATTAAACACGAAAAAATAGGCTACGAATCAGTTTTGTCTCAGTGGCGCGGTATCCGTTATTATTTCATACAAGCATAGTTCAAACTGAATAGATTGATATAATTAATTGGAGCTTCCGTTGATAAGAATAGTGCGCACGCGATAATGACACGTAGTAGATAAAACGCGTGATATATACAGAGTGTAAAAAATACTGGTTATCCGTTTAAGGGCATAATTGGTAGGTATCGTATTGCGATTAAGAAAAAAGAAGGAGAAACATTTATTAGACGCGAAATAACTTTTTTTCGATTTAGCTCATCTTTTTGATACTATTTTGCAGTAACTAACGAAACTTATATCATTTTGTATACATATTTTGAGAGTACGTTTGTTTTTTTAAATTGTATAAGTGGAACGTTTTTTTAGGGTTCCGTAGTAGTCAACTAGGAACCCTTATAGTTTCGCCATGTCTGTCCTTCCGTCCGTCCGTCCGCGGATAATCTCAGTGACCGTCAGCACTAGAAAGCTGAAATTTGGTACTAATATGTATATCAATCACGCCGACAAAGTGGTAAAATAAAAAGTGGAAAAAAAAATGTTTTATTAGAGTACCTCCCCTATACGTAAAGTGGGGAGTGATTTTTTTTTTCATTTCAACCCTAACGTGTGATATATTGTTGGATAGGTATTTAAAAATGAATAGGGGTTTAGTAAAATCATTTTTTGATAATGTAAATATTTTTGGAAATAATCGCTCCAGAAGTAAAAGAAAATGTGTCCCCCCCCCCTCTAACTTTTGAACCATAAGTTTTAAAAATATGAAAAAAATCTCAAAAGTAGAACTTTATAAAAACTTTCTAGGAAAATTATTTTGAACTTGATATGTTGAATAGTTTTTGAAAAAAAATTACAAAATAATTTCTGAACTAAGTTTGTAATTTAACCGTATAAGCAGGTGTTTATTGTACCTGTAATTTCTACAAAATCACAATGAAATGACGTGCTTTCAAATAAAGTTGACGGAGGGAAAACTACGGAACCCTACACTGAGCGTGGCCAGACACGCTCTTGGCCGGTTTTTATTTTCTTGTCTCGATTATAAGTAATTCACCCTAATCTAACACCTATCTCGCGATTTTTACCTAGAGGTGAAAAGAGTAAGGTGTTTATTGATTAAAATTAAATTATACTAGTACGTAAAATACATAAATACGTTGGAAAAAGAGTCGTCGGAGGAATAAGTGGAACAGTTTTTTTTTTTTCATTTTTATATATATTTTTTAAGGGAGAGTATATTTAGCTAGAGCAATTTTATGAAAAATTGCCGAAATTTAGGTGATATTTTTGGGAAGGTATTTCACAAAAATAAAAATACAGAAATAAACTGTACTTTATGTTTTAATCAGATCATATAAAAGATATTAGGGTCCATAAAAAATAATAACTAATAATCAAGCGACAAGATTGCACGAATCATCGCCCTCACTAAACAAGCTCTGTAAGAATTCAGTTTTAGGGTATTAAATATTATTATTATTTTTTTTTTTTTTATTTAATATGAAACAAACAGTCATACAAGGGTTAAATTTACAAAATATTTGCTTAGTTTTAGACCTATAGTTTCCAGTATTATTTCAACTTAGAATTAAACATGATGCAGCACAAAATACAAATCACTCAGTTGATCTGATATCATTTGTTAAACATTAATATAAATTTACGAGAAAACACAAAAAAGCATAAAAAAGCACTGAAAGGTACACGTACGTAGGTAGTTGATTAATGGTAAATAAATTTGCATATTCTACGTTCTAAACACATTTTTTAAATAGCCTATGGTACAGTTAAATATGTCAACATCTTTAACTATATTTCTATCGTTGTAAAATATTAATATATTTAGACCCAAAGAACTTTTTTGCAATAACAAGACTTCAAACTATCTTATCAAATACGATTAACTGGCAACCTTCTACGTAGACATAGTGGCGGGCAGAAACTTGTATACACATACAGAATGTTGTGATTCGTTAAAATGTATGTTTTTTTTAGTATTTCATCTCAAAAAGAAAGGAAATGTCCAGCCATATATTTTATTAAAATCCTTATAATGTTATGATAATATATTTACTAGGCTGAAATCAAGTGCAATCGTATAAATGTATCTTAAGTTATAAGTGGGTAGTATTATTTTGTAAACCACCAACATTCGCTAGTCCCGAATGTTGGTGGGGAGAATGTTAATAAAAAGGGTAGTTGTTCATTTCTCGTTCTCTTTTCGATTTGTGACCTGGTGCTGGAAAGACCTATCAAGTTAAATACACTTTTAACCTCATTGAACTGTATTTCATTTTAATTTAGAAGTGAGTACGAAAGCCCACAGAAGGTACATAGTGCATCGAGGCATGTAAGTACATTATGTTGTTAACTATTATGAATTCCAATATAGAGGACACGTTCATAACATAACACATGAATTATCTGACTAAGTATAGATGAAAATTATTGTTTCTTTGATTATACGAGACGAAACTTATCAATTGTTGGAAGTTCAGTAAAATAATAAAAGTCAGTTATTGACGGTAAATGGTTAAAGATTGTCATTTTCCAATGATTTAATTACGAACGTTCGATTTCTAAAACATAATTTAAAGTATGGATAATTGATGTGTGATATAAATCACGGACATGAAAATATTACAACATGTATAAAAGTGCGGGTAACGGGTATGTTTCCGTATGAATTTATGATTTGACCAATGAGTGAAAATGTTTCATTAATTTTTAATGCTAGGTACGTTTTAGCATATATGGAATAATAATTACTGGTAAACAATAAAATATAATAAAAGTATGATTATAATATATTGCAGTTGACATAGGGTAAAAAAAATATATCCAATAACGATTGACATTCAAATAGATTCAATATTAAAAGATGTTGTGATCATGTTTTATTTGCAACAGTAATAGTTCACGTATCGTAACGGCCGTTAAGAGTGACCAAGTGACTAATATAATAAGGTAGAACTCCGGTACCTAATCTACGCAGAGTTGCTATGAATCTAGAGTTTAGGTTCGTATGAGGGCACATTTGAAGTCTAGTTCTTGTGTAGTAAATAATCTGGAAGTATGTTATGCATTTTGGAGCTATTTTATGAGTGTGGATTAAACACTCAAGTACAAACACAAAGTAGTGTGTTATATTGTGTTACTGGGGCAATTTGCGATCAAATACAGATTAGTTATATCAGAGCGCCCTTGTTCTTGCAATACTTAAATACTTAGGGCATTATACGTAACGGAAAATTTAAGTGGCAATAAGTATTTACAGAGTCAAGTATTTTATTTATTTATTCATATGGTAATTTTGCAGAGGCGCTGCAAGCTGTAATTCGCACATGCTTATACTTGTAGATACATATGTTGCATGTGTCCATGCTGAAAATACTAGAACTGGAGTAACTTAAATTTTGATGGTAATTATTATAAATACACTGTGGATAATTACGTATGAAGCATGAGTCAAACTTGAATACATTTTTGTAGCACAAACCATGTGAGTTTGTTCTATCTAAGGTTATGTATACCATGAGAGTTTAAGTACCTTATTATTATTATTGTTTATTTTTCCGGCCTCCAACTTAAATTCATATAAATTGTTTAATACCTAGCTTAGGTATTGACATCTATGTGAATTACGTTACATACCACGTGGAGGCTATGTATGCCAGTAACTAGTACTGGCTATGTTAATTTTGCAGTTTTAAAAATGTGAGTTTCTTGCACTAAATACACGTAGGCTATGTAAGCCTGTTACTTATGAAGTCGCAGTTTTAAACCATGTGGGTTTCTTCTAGTAAATACATGTAGGCTATGTTAGCCTGTTACTTATGAATTCGCAGTTTTAAACCATGTGCGTTTCTTCTAGTAAATACATGTAGGCTATGTAAGCCTGTTACTTATGAATTCGCAGTTTTATACCATGTGGGTTTCTTCTAGTAAATACATGTAGGCTATGTAAGCCTGTTACTTATGAATTTGCAGTTTTAAACCATGTGGGTTTCTTCTAGTATACAGGGTGTCTCATTCAAATCGGTCAGTATGGGAAAGTCTGAAACTATAAGACATACGAAGATCTGTTCTGAGGAACCATGTCATCGATTTTATAAACAAGGAAAATTGCATTCATACATTTTAAAAAACATCTGTACTCCGTTCGGGAATCGAACCCAGTTGTTTTGAAAAAAAAAACCTACACTATTTCTATTTAGATATCGATTGTGTAGGTCTTAAGCAGTAAATGTCTGTATGAAACATGATGTCTAAAATGAATAAAATGCATTGTTTCCACATACTTTAATTTATTTTAGTAGGTGCTCGAAGTGACCACCGCCTTTTTCAATACAATATTCAACACGTTTAGGTAACGATCTTACAATTGCATTTTGTATCTTCATATAATAAAATGCATTTTATTCATTTTAGACATCATGTTTCATACAGACATTTACTGCTTAAGACCTACACAATCGATATCTAAATAGAAATATTGTAGGTTTTTTTTTTCATAACAACCGGGTTCGATTCCCGAACGGAGTACAGATGTTTTTTAAAATGTATGAATGCAGTTTTTCTTGTTATTAAAATCGATGACATGGTTCTTCAGAACAGATCTTCGTATGTCTTATAGTTTCAGACTTTCCCATACTGACCGATTTGAATGAGACACCCAGTATACATGTTGGCTATGTACGAGTAAGCCTGTTACTTATGGATTTGCAGTTTGAAACCATTTGAGTATTCTTTTATTAAATACAATAAGCTATGTAAGCCGATACTGTTGAAAGTGTTGAAACCACTGGAGTTTCTAGTAATACGTGAAGGTTATAGTATACTGATGTTGTTAAATTAATTTAGCTGTTCAAAACCACGGGAGCTTTTACTACCACAAATAAGCTGAACAGTAATTAACATTCATTTATGGTTTTGAAGTTTAAAATCGTTTGAATTTCTTCTACTGATAAGAATGGACTATGTATGCTTCTCTATTATACTTTAAATTGACCTATACCCCGAAACCAAGTGAGTTGCTACTACCTTCTGATATAATGTACCTATTACGCAATCAAATTATAATAAATAGTATACTGTAGGTACGATACCAACGGAACTGTAAGAAGTTTCAACTCTATCATTTAGGCTGACTATGCGTAAATTACGGAATTAAATTAACGAATATTTAGAGTACTATGACGTATGCCGTTACAATAACTAATCGCATTTTTTTATATAATCGGTAGAGGTATAAGGGAACTTATAAAAAGGGGTTCAGTAATATTCCCGTGAGCAGGCTACGTATGCCTATGTTTTATCCATAGGTGACGTTCTCAAAAAAAAAATAGGTGCTCTTAACCAATGATGTCACGTCAAGTCTTAGTGTTACGTTAACATAAAGTAATTAATTTTCCATTAGTGCCCAAGTGTGGTTGCATGATGTGTAATTTTTCATTCGGAATAGAGTAAATTCGAAACTTTGCGAATGGTAATGAGTAATGAGACTAATGAGTAAATAATGTGAAATATAGTTTATTTATTATTCAAAAATATTAATATATTTAGAAAGTGAATTGTTACCGAAGTTATTATTCTATATATGTTTTGTTAGATTATGGTCTTGCTTATTTGATGGAATTTGAGAGTAACTGATAAACACATCTGCCACAGTAATTATAGCTACAGTTTATAGCTTGTACTAGTTATGCAGTTATTGTGGTTATTACAGTGATTAAGAAAACGGGAAAGGAGAGCGATAAAGGGACGAAGGAAAACATGTCGAGGAAGAGAAAGATTATGTGTATATATTCATCGTCAGATGAGGAAGAGGTACAACCGGCGCGGCCAAAGCAAGTGAAACAATCTGCACCTGTTTCAAATGACTCCATGTTGATTACGGACGTGATAAGCTTAATTAATTCTATGAAAGGGAATAATAATAGAAATTCTTTACTATTAGGCAGCAATCAAATGAACAATGTTATCCCAGAGTTTGATCCAAATAACCGAGCACAGGATATAGAAACCTGGATTAGGAAAGTGAATGAATGCTCAAATATTTATGGCTGGGACGAAAAGCAAACGATACATTTCTCCTTGCTTAAACCTGTAGGATTGGCAAAAAAGTGGTACGAGGGACTTTCTACGGTAGTGTTTAGCTGGAGTGATTGGCAGGATAAACTTAGAAAAGCTTTCCCAAGTGAGGAGAATTATGGACGTTTACTTCAGGAAATGTTAGCAGGAACATCTCGACCGAACGAACATTTCAGGGAATATTTTTATGACAAAATGGCTTTAATCAATAGGTGCGAAATAATAGGCAAAAAGGCAGTACAATGTGTAATTCATGGTATCACTGACCGAACTACTCAAAATGGAGCGCGAGCTTTAAATTTTCATAATCCCGAGGATCTACTTAGTTTTCTAAACACACAGAGAATATATGAGCGTGAACGAATTAGCTATGAAAATAGGAGAAAGGACCAAACTAACCTAAATAAGAATAGGGGTGATTCACTTCAGGAAGCGTCAACATCCTCTGAAAGTAATGTGACCTGTTTTAATTGTAGAACCAAGGGACATTCATTCGGCAAATGTCCAAAACCAATAATACGATGCCCCAGATGCAATAGGGTTGGGCATAACAATGAGGCTTGTAAATTGGTTCCATTGATAATAAGAAACGACACCAAAATTAGTCCGGCTACAACCAGTGAATCAAAAGTAGGTGCTAAAGATCTCGACATACAACGCAGGTAACAACGCCGACAAGTAATTTTAGCGTGTCACTTTTATCACCAAAGGTTACATTGTTGCTTACGTAGATTTTGAAAGTCAGAGAACGGTCAGGGTAACTGCCCAATGCAAACTATGAAAGCATATCGCTGGTTTCTTAAACTATGGCTTATTAATACTAACAGTTTCGGTAGGTCGATAATCAATCTTAATGTACTCCCAAATCTAATGCAATCGATGATGCCGTTGTCTACTTTGCAAACTTTCTTGTGAAAGTATAAAACAGCAGCCGATCGACATACTACCTTATAATATAGTAAAGTTACGTATACCTAAACAAGATAAAGCATTTGACTGAATACTGTATAGAAGCAGTTGGTTAAGGGTACAGGTTTAGTTGTCAAATTCCTAATTTATACGCACAATCAATTTAATGTGGGTGAAACGTACGTAATTTCAATATGACAATTGTAATAATTATAGAGTATTTATGCATTCATAAAGTAGCCTATTGATTTTAAAATGGATTAATTTTAAGATCGTTGTGATGAGTTTGTTCCGCAAAACTAATTGAGTTAAAACGAAATGTACAAAGTCTATTATAGCGGTGTTAATCAAATGTTTAAATAACAAGGGTGGAGCTTTCCCAAAAGGAAGACGAAGGAAGACTGTTCATAATGCAGGTTAAGTTTTACAAATGTTTGGAACCAATACACGAGTTATTAACGGTACGATAGAATATTGTGGGTCAACTATTTAAGCCCTTCAACTGCAATTGAAGAAAGAAAAATAGGAAATGGAACAACCGTGGAGGGGCCTAGGTTGAGTATCTTTGGAAGGTCTTATCAGTCCAGAAACGTCATCAACCGAATAATATAGACAAAATTCACGAACTATACAGATTAGCGGGTCCGTAGCAGTCTATTATAAATATGTAGAATAGAGTAGTGCATTAATCACAATCAGTCAAATCAACAATTTGTATGAAAAGTCGAAACAATTTGATAATATGAAGTGATTATGAGAGATGTTTCCGTGATGTTGTGAATTCCCCTAATTTTATTAAGTTACATTTTTGTTCATTTTAAAAAAAGTTTCAAGCAGAGGAACACATTTGATCTTTTTTTTTAGTGTCAATTATTTAAATCTATTTCTTGTCACTACTGCTGTGAACCTATTTGATAATAATTGAATATGCCTAAACGATTTTACCAGTTAGGTATTGACTTTCTAAATCATTTATACCTGAAATAATGTTGTTGTTGAAAATCATGTCAGGTAGGATAACATTTATAATGAATTATGTTACGTAAGTACGCGAAATGATATATGGTAAAGCGATATAACAGTTGTTAACTACTTAGTATTTAGTAAAACGGAATGAGAATAAAATGACAATTCTAGTGTGAGAAATTGCTGCACTTAGGGCAACTGTTTTATACTAGTTTTGACAAAGTATTTCTTCATTAAAACGGTGAATGATACCAATACCAAAAGTACTGTGTATATAATAATATATCTAGAGACGCAATTAGGAGATTTAATAAAAATAAAGTGCAGTAAAGTTAATGGTGTGCCAATATTGTGGCACAATATTGTAATGTTATTTCAGTAGACCGGTAAAAGTAAATACCTATGCCAGCCAAGTTAGTATTTCACTGGTAAAATTGAGTGCTAAATAAAAGACGCAGGTAAATTTTAGGTAGAGATTCGGGAATGTAGATATTGAAATAAAACCAGCAATGTTTATATATTTTACTTTTCTTTTGATTAGTTTCTGTAATAACAAAACAATCGTTTTTCACATTTATTAAGGTAGTGTGGTGTACCGAGATATTAATGGCGTTAATCATATAGCGTCTGTCATATCCAGAATGATGTTGATTGATAATGATTATTGTTTGACACTGTACATACTTTTTACATTTGTGTTTGTTGAAAGTAGATAATTCTGACAGGGTTATTGAGTTTTATAAATGATTTATTGTGTAGAAATGTTACTTTTGTAAATAATTATTAAAATTGGTTTATAATGTAAGTAAGCAAAATATTATACAATATTCCAATGATCCTTACAGGGAAATTAAAATTAAATTCGTAACAAGAGTTTCTAGGATAAGAAAATTTATTTTTGAAACCGAATGTTGTGATTAGAAATATTTGTGTTTTATTTTATGTTTTAAGTGCACCAGGAGGTTGCACAGTCTGATGGCCGAATGTTGTGATTCGTTAAAATGTATGTTTTTTTTAGTATTTCATCTCAAAAAGAAAGGAAATGTCCAGCCATATATTTTATTAAAATCTTTACAATGTTATGATAATATATTTACTAGGCTGAAATCAAGTGCAATCGTATAAATGTATCTTAAGTTATAAGTGGGTAGTATTATTTTGTAAACCACCAACATTCGCTAGTCCCGAATGTTGGTGGGGAGAATGTTAATAAAAAGGGTAGTTGTTCATTTCTCGTTCACTTTTCGATTTGTGACCTGGTGCTGGACAGACCTATCAAGTTAAATACACTTTTAACCTCATTGAACTGTATTTCATTTTAGTACTATGTGGACGAGTTTGGTAAAAGGGCCCACTTTGTCGATTTACACGGACACTTCATTATTTCACTAATAGATAGCGTATATTATGTAGTTTCAGGTACAGTAAAATGGGGTGAGTAGGAACAAAACCGAAGTTCAAGCCTGAGTAAAAGTTTATTTTTATATGTGGCGCGTTGATTATTTGTACATAAAAAATAGTCCGGTCGTATGAATTTTAATATTTTATTTATTATCTATCGATTAATTTCATAATCACACATCACACCGTAGTTGGGGTTGGTAGGGATAACAATAAGGGAAAATTGCTAGGATTGACATTTTTGGATTATGAACATTTTTTTTTTTATACTACGACGGTGGCAAACAAGCATACGGCCTGCCTGATGGTAAGCAGCTACCGTAACCTATGGACGCCTGTAACTCGACAGGAGTCACATGCGCGTTGCCGACCCTTTACAAAAAGGAGGATTCACTGTGTTGACGGCTAAAGGAACAAGAGGGTCCCTCATCGTCAACACACTGGGGGGGGTCAACATTGCAAAAGCTTGACTTGTTAAGAGAATATTTTATTTACATAGTGATTTAACAACCTTGGTCTAAAGACACCAACTCGCCCCTCTAGCATCTCTACTCTCCCCATTTATGACCCAACTGTCACTTCATTCCTTCTTACCCCGTTTTACGGTACTAATAACTCCATATCCACAAAGTGGGACCTTGTTCCCTGTACTGACACATATAAGTAGTTATCGATCGTCCGTCCTTCTATCGTCCTACGTAACCTACAACTCCTACAAGGTTACACCGAGACTGGAATTCGCTTGACAAGTGAGATTTTGTTGCTAGGTTGATATATTGGACTAAGAGCTGGCCACGTCAGATATGACGTAATAATGAGAGCAACGAAACCCATCTAGTAAGATTCCAATACTATTGCGAGATCCGGGCACCTGACAGCTTTTAATGGAGGTAACAGACTAGAAAAAAATTCAGTGAGAAAAAATAATACCAAAATGGGTAAACACTGCCAAAATTGCCTTATTTATAGAGGACGGGGCCTATATTATTTTAGCATTAGAACAAAAAACATTGCGTTTACGAAAACAGAAACAATAGGCGACAAACTATGGTATACATTATACGTCGTTTTGGACTACTTTCCCCCATCAAATCTTGGCAATGATATAATCTAATTATTTATATAATTTCTCATAATACTGCATCAAAACCAGAAAAAACAGAGAAAACTCTAGGATTTGTTTTCTTGAAGTGGTTTGCATTCTTTGACCTCCGCCACTTTACAGCTGCCAGATGTCCGGATCTAGAAATAAGCATAGTATAGCAAACTAACGAGAGGGGTTTCGTCGCTCTCATTATTGTGTCATATCTGACGTGGCTAGCTCACCGTCTCTAAAGTCTCTCTATCAAAAATGTGAAGCGACGATTGTGTTTTCGCTGTTTTTTATATTTATCTTATACTCTAGAGGCTTTAATACCTACGACTAGATGGCCAAAGGTGTTATTGATGGCCAAGTATATTGTTAGTTTGTTTTTTCTACTTTTTACCTGTTTAAACATCGTATCACGAATAAATGATAATCTATTTCTATTTCTAAAGGCATATTATTTATAACTGAACAACAAATCAAATTGAACAAAAAAAAATATATATATACATACTTATACTTATACATACATATATACTTACTGGATTTTCTTTATCATCTGCTTTTGCGCTACTTTTACCCCAGGGAAGAAATACCTATCGATATACAAAATACAAATGCGTTTATTTCATTACTTTTTACAGTACACAGTGTTTACAGGTATCGAGGTTAGGCAAGTAAGTAGTCTATGTTAGTTATGAAAAGTTAGGTAACAATTTAAGGATATGAATAATATTTAATTAAAATCATGTAATGAAAAAGGTTGTTAAAGTGAAATAAAAACCATAGAAAAGAACAATAATGAATAGTTTTATTTTTATTTTTTTTACATAATAAGAATAGTCATTTATTAAAGAAATTGCTAATAATAATGTATATAAAATAATAGTAAACATTCACATCTCTGCAATGCACGGTCAGGCAGGTGACAGTTTAGTTAGAGCTGGGAATGCCTGCTCCGTCGTCGAACCCCAATAGTTTCGCTGCAGGTTTGAATTTGTGACGTGTGCCTCGTATACACATACTGGTGGCTCGAATTATAGTAATGCATATCCTTGTTCTAAGCCAACCCAGTATCGTACTCAGCGATTTATTCCAGCGGTCCGCGAGGGCTTCGCCTATGTGTTTGACAAAGGAGGTCATCTATGGTGCGAATACGCCATCGACGGAAGTCACGAGAGGGGTGAAGGTAGCGTGTTTCGCTTCGCAGGCAGCGGAGTATTTTCTTTGTTTTTCAGTCTCAGCAGATTTTAGGACAGAAGTGACATGGCGTGTAATGTAAGAGGGAGCGTCAGTGTCTACGACACGGATATCAAAAAGAGCCTCTCTCTGAGCATTCCATACGCCACGGCAAGATAATTCGCCGCGTAATCCAAGGTCACCTTCTGTGATTATGGGTTCTATTGTGACGTTGCTCCATGCTTGGTGACATAGTTCAGCAAATAGATCACGAACTTCGTTGTGTCGTCTTGAAATTAGCCCCCCAGTCTTGCAGCAGAGAGCATGGTCGATATTAAATTGGCTGTTGCCACATCCATCACATGAGGGTGGCATTGAGTTTGGGGTTCTGTGATAGCGTAATGCCAGGGCGTCTCTGAATTCTTGAGGGGACAAGTCGAGGTTATCTTTCTTCGTTGGTATAGTAGATAGCCAGGTGGAAGACTTTGTTTTCATTTTCAATGCGATTGATCTTTCTATAGCTCTTCTTTTGTTAGGGGGTAATTTGGCCAATATAGTGTCTAAAAGTTCGTTATCGCGAGCTTCTTTCATTGTTCGGCTTTCTTTGCGTGCGTCAATAATATCAATAAATCCCTGTTATTGTGTTGGGCTAGGTCTACATGTTGTGTCCCGATCAAAGCTGATGAGAGGATTGAACAGCCTTTTTTAGAGGTTTTGTAGCTCAAATTATTCTCGGTGAATGGATTGGATATTGCCAAGCCACCTTTATGTACGGGTAGGGAAAACAGAGCGGCTTCGTCGGCAGTGATGTCGCTACCCATCATAGTTGGCATGAAATTAGCCCGTAGTGCAAGTGTCAGTGGTTCAAAAAGTTCGTTAGAATCAGCGATTACACGTTGTAGGAATGACCATTTGAATTGGGCAGCTTCGGTAAGTGCTGTGTAAGCTGCTTGGGGGGAGTCCTTACAGACATGTGTTAGTTTCTCGATTATTGAAATAAATTGCTTCACTTTGTTTCTTATAAAGTCTTCTTTTCCCTTGCCTATGTAACTACCAAGGAAGGGTGAACCTGTGGCGAGGGTAATGTTAGTTCCTTTAAAAATCTGCTGTGCTTTATTTTTGTCTGTTTCAGATACAATAAGGATTGTCTTTTTAGGTTGAGGGAGGTATCCGTATGCCGGTCCTATGTTGCAGATCTGTTCCCACCATTTACGAAGGCTTTTGAAGTTTCCCTGGACCGATGAGTCATCAGCGTACCATGTCTGGAGTGTATTCTGTTCTTTTTTTAGTTTATGAATTATGGGTAATGTTGCAAGAGCATATAGTGGCATAGCGAGTGGATCGCCTTGGGTAACGCCTTCTTTGCTATACATTCTTGTGTCTGAGTTTCGAATAACAAGCTCGGCATGGCCGTTATATGTGTTGTACAGGAAACGGGCACAATGTGGCCAATATATTCGGGCCTGCCACAAAGCAAGCTGCCTATTTACACTGTTGAATGCGTTGTTAGCATCAACGAGGAGCATTCCCCATTCTGAGCTTGGGTGACATTTCTCTTCAAAAGTGTCATTCATTGCATGTATGGCCTTCCTTCGATACCAGAGTTGAGGCCACTGCAAAGTTGCCATTGTCCACATGCTTCGGTGACTTCAGATCCTGTTGCCAAGATCATATATTTAGAGAGGATTCTTCTAAGGCATTCCCCGATTCCAGTGGGTCTCACGCCTGGGCATTTATCCAGAGCTACCAGACGGCTCGACATAAGGGATTGTATTTGTGTCCAAGGTACGTGTTCGTTATTCAATTTCATAGTAAGTTGGGCTATGGCATTTCTTAGGTGCAGGCTCGCATCGCCGAAACGTAAGAGTCCTTCCAATTTTCGGACGTTGAGCCAGTTGGACCCCCACCACCATGTAGTTTTCTTGCAACTTGCTCGACGTGGTTACTAGTTACGTCGACATCTAATAATGGTGGCATTTTGGGGAAATCCTCGGGCAGGGCAAATAAGTCAGGGTTGGGATTTGCGGGAGGTGGATGTTTTTCTCTTAGTACGTCGCTGACGGTTTTACCGGTATAATCGATTTCGTCGTTACTATTCAGGACTTTGCTTGTATCTTTAGTTAATAGCCAGCTTAGGGCCTCGCGGACTTTGCCACGTTGAATTAGTCTTGTGAATGTTTGTGTTGTTTCGTCGTTATTGTGGTATTTTCGACTATATGTATTTTGAAGAGTTTTGTCAGATTTTATCGATTCTGAGATTAAAATATCAAACTGCTCATCGGCCCACAGTTTGAGGCGGCGGTCAAGTAATCTGCTG
This sequence comes from Pammene aurita, assembly GCA_947086415.1. Classification (NCBI taxonomy): domain Eukaryota; kingdom Metazoa; phylum Arthropoda; class Insecta; order Lepidoptera; family Tortricidae; genus Pammene; species Pammene aurita. Next base: position 15,288,141 of record OX352295.1, read on the forward strand.
ATATATTTGGCCTGTTTAATGTTTTTGTCCCTTTGTAGCAATACGGCAGTGTAAATTAGTAATCGTTCTGAGGGATAATTTAGCTTGGTTAGGTGTTCTATTTCATCGGCAAGTGTATGAACGAATTTTCTGCTTGCTGTGCCAAAAGGGAGATCATAAAGTTTTACATGAAGTGAGCATATGTCGTTCCATCTTTTTTGCCATATACCTGTCTTCGATCCTGTGTTCTTATTGTTAAGGTAGGGCGACCCATATGCTTCTTCTAGTGGTGATGCAAAAGGCGAGTGTTGAGTGGAGGCTTGTTGGTGCGAAGAGGACAGCTCACCATGGGCGGCACGTATGTGACTTTGCAGGCCGTTTCTTTTAAAGGTTTTGGAACAGGTCGGACAGGTTTCTTGATTGCTTGTATTGACTGCGGTCGTATTCATTTCTTCAAAACACAATTTTGTTGGGGGCTTTCAACATGTTGTCATTAGGTATGAATGTTGATATTTTTGTTTTACGGTAATTTCGAATGGAGTAAACACTTTCACTATATATTTTGATATTCTGGTGTATTTTAAGAGTGTTTTTGTGTTGTATATTGCAGAGATGTGAATTATTTGAAAGAAATGTATTTGGATTTTCAAAACAGAGGGTGACAGTGGCATGTGTCACTACCGACAGGGCTAGGAATAATATAATAATAATAATAAATAGTTTCCTTAGGGGGTAGTTATATCCAGTGACATGTAGCCATACGATAAATAAATAAGTAAAATGAAGTAAGCGCCGCAATATATCCCTTAATAAATGACCTTTTGAACGGATGTATTGTAACAGGCCGGTAACTACGGTACCCTACACTGAGCATGGCTCAACTTGCTCTTGGCCGGTTTTTTGCTTTGTTGCTACGAAATAATTAAATTTAGCTATAGAAAGTAAGTAGCAAATTATTTATATACCTAGGCGTAATGCGATTTTTCGTAAAAATATTTCAAAATACACAATTTTGTCACTACTTAATCATTGAGAAAAGTAGTCGCAACTAATTTTTCCCCTGATTTGGCTAAAAAAATAAAGATCGACCGTTATTTTTCTAATCTGAAAAATAAAAACGATGTATAATAGGTATAGTTTAGCCAGGGACTTTTTCACAGCATAAATAGAGAGAATCATAATGTATCTTTCTAATGTACCACCAAGAAAGGGGACGGGTATAGCTTAATTTCTTACTTATTCAGTTACTGCGGATTTTAGTTTGCCAATTGCCAGACTATCCCTACAAAACAATAAAAAATACAAATATTATTTATTGCACAATAAAATAAAACGGTACAGCACACAGATTAAAAGTTGAGGCAGTAAATTGGCGGTCTTATATGGCTAGGGAACGATCTCTTCCAGACAACCTTGGGTAGTTGAAATCAAGTTGAAATTAATCGTATGAGTAGGTGCTACTTCTATAGTTACTTGGGATTTTGGTTTTCCAGACTATAGGTACAGAATTCGCTAATATTTTTATTTAGGTTAAGTATCTATTTGGTGGTAAGCACCTCCACGTTCTAGGTATATTTTCTTTCGTAACCAAATTCGTAAATATAAGAGGTAATTGTAACCGCTAACATTTAGTAATAAAGCTTTCAAGACGAATCGTTATCGCACCGGGGCAGCTAATGACGAATGGGTACAGTCAGGTATGTAAATTGTAAGGAATTTGTCGAATTGAATTAAGGAAAAAGTGTACTCTTTATACCTAACATAGACTACTTAAGAGCAAGAATAAAAAGTAATGAAATAAACGCATTTGTATTTGTAAATGTCCAGAGACTGCACAAGATCGGGATGGATGGAAAAAGTGGGGGTAGACCTTTGTCCAGCAGTGAGACAGTATAGGCTCACAATAATATTATGGTCTAGTTCTTAGGCTGCCAAATGACACTTATTGTACACATGTGCGACCGATATTTGGGTAGATAATTCTTATACCAAGTCGTGTTTGGCACCATAAAACTTTAAAGGGGTGCAGTTTAAAAATAGTTGTAAAAAAATTGGTATGGGGTGATTTCTCCATCAAATTCATCGTAGGTTATATTTTTTTAAGATGTCGGTATTGTAGGTAGAATTCCTTAGTAAGATTCCGACTTCTTATAAAATTTCCACTATAAACATGGTTCACGAATCCACTACAGCTGTCCATAAACATTGTAGGTACAAACAAAGGTTACCAAAGAGCTCAAAGAGTGTGTTGACGATGAGGGACATTCTTGTTCCTTCCACCAACACCATAACCATCAACATAGTGAATCCTCCTTTTTGTAAAGGGTCGGCAACGCGCATGTAACTCCTTTGGAGTTGCAGGCGTCCATAGGTTACGGTAGCTGCTTACCATCAGGCATGCCGTATGCTTGTTTTCCACCGTCATGGTATTAAAAAAAACAATGCTAAAAAAGTTAATGAAGTATCACAACATTTTTAATCCTGATTGTACTTAGGCGTAATGTCTTTTGCTATCTTAATGATATTTAAATGGACGCCGGGTCAGGGACATTTAAAAATACCTACCGTCAGTAAGTAAGTAACTGTTAAGGTGATAGTGGACAGTGGGTGGGTGTATAAATTTATCCAGATATCTTATATTGATATACGCAAGGACATTGAAAATGGGTCACTTTATATGGAAGTTGATAGCAACTCCCATATAAAGTGACCAGTTTAATCAATTTAGATACAATTTGGTATGGAAACAGTTTGAGGCCTGGGAAATTTAATTTAAGAAATCATCCTTTAGAGAGGTGAAAAGGGGGTGCAAGTTTGTATGGGGAATCACTAATTAAATAGGCATGATGACACATGTTGAATTATGCAATAAAATTTAGTTGATAGGAAACAAAATGATCAATATATCCAACTAAAGTGAAAATTTATAAATTTTATTGAAATGGCTCAAAGATATCAAACTGCAAAATTTCTAAATTTTACGATTTAAGTGCGAAATATAAAAAAACAAACAATGATACCATTAGATTTTTAACATTTTACTATAAAATAAATTGTATAGCAACCATATACATAAACGCAATATTTCACTGTAAAAATAGCAATTTCATATTTTTTCCATACTTTAAACAGGGCGACTATGTGATCGTGACGTCACTTTTGCACGTCATTTTGTTAGGAGCGTTTTGAGAAACAAATGCAAATCTCGGACTTTAAGTCTAATTTCTGACTTTTGTGTTGCTTTAACGCAATTGGCCCCATATATACATTTAATCCTCACAACAAAACGAATCGATTGATACCATACATGAAAAAAATTCACCATACCTATTAAACACGCAGACGATGTGTGGGCAAAAGCTAGTGTAGGTACTATTAACAGAACTGTAAAAATTTAAAATACTATAATAGCCTCTGCCTGCACCTTCGTTCACATAAAAGTCTACAGGTTTTCCGATAATTTGCAGATTAAAAGCGGTGTTCTTAATTAACTATAAATCAAGATGTTATGTTATTTAAAAAATCTTCTTGATGATACTTAAACATGTTGTAAATTGGCAATCTCTTTTTGATATTTAATATAACCTTAATACCAAGAAAAGGACTGAATAAAACAAACGACATTTAGTACAGGTCCAATTCCGTTCGATATCAAACTAATGACAAATAATAATCTTCGAATATAGCTTCGACTAGGGTAAGACTCCTACATACTAATACTGAAATTGCTAATGAATACCCGTACTACAAGTTGATTTCAGTTAATTTGTCTATCTACCCTCGGGATTCGAGTGGCCTTGCCGCCAAAACGCGGTCAGTCTGTGACAGTTTACTACCTACTTTTTGCTATCGATTCCGGTGTGATACTCACAATTAAACTGTATGATAACAAAACATTATATTTAAAGTTATATACATCGTCAATTTTCAACCGACTTCAAGATTTCTCAAGAGGTTCTCAATTCGTTGTATCGTTCAATGTATGTCGCTTATTCGAAGACGGCTGGACCGATTTGGAAAATTCTGTTTTTGTTTGAAAGAGTTACACTTCACAGTTGGTGTCATTGTCATCAGGTCAGGATCTGATGATGGAACCTATAGGCCTCTTCAAGAGTAACTCTTCAACCTACAGGTACACCTAGTGATTCGAGTATTTTTTACAGCAGCTCGACCATTTGCTTTTAGAAAGGTAGAGGCTAAGTGAAGTCGGTTCTTTCTTGTTTAAAATTATTAATAGTTTTGGACAAAATTTTACACACTGTGTCATTATACATTGGAAGGGGGGTACTAATATGTGGCCGAAAATTGTATGGTAAATTATCACTTCTCAAACTATTTTTTCCATAGTTTCATTTGGCAGAATCATTAGATGGCAAAAATCCTTTCGCATACCTATTTGTCGCATATTTTTATTTGGCATATTAACCTAACCTAACTTATGCTAAATGAAAATTCGCACAAATAAAGCTATGCGAATAAAATCATTTGATAAACGTTGGTATGCTAACTAAACGTTACGCAATAAGTTTTTTGGAAAATTAAATAAGGCGAAAGGATTTTCGGCAAAATGGCAGTACACCAATTACTGCTCATAATAAATAAGTGATGTACCTTTTTATAAAAGGTCCTTGAACGACTTAAATAGTTGAACAGTTCCCTCGATTTCTCCAGGATCCCATCATCAGATCCTGACCTGGTTACTATGGGACCAACTGTGAAGTATATTCTTTAAAAAAAAAGCTTTTTCCAAATCGGTCCAGCCGTCTTCGAATAATCAGTGAACATATACAAAAAAAATAGCAAAAACAAAGATCCCGACGAATTGATAACCTCCTCCTTTGAAATCTTGAAGTCGGTTGATAAATGTCACGTCGGTCGGTTGACAAGTTGATCTAACTAATATTCTCATAGGGATTACAGAGAAACTAAGACAAGTGATAGTTGTTATTACTTTACGGGTTAGTTTGAACCGATTATGCGATACCTGACAGCTGCTGTCACGATATAGTTTTCTCATGTCAATGTCATTACTAATTATAATTTTATTAACGTATGTAAGTTGTTAATATTCTTGATAATAATGATAGAGGATCAATTATCGACGGAGATAGTAAGGTCATTAATATACTGAGAAAGCCTGTACAACAAAACGATACTTTGACACTTTAACTATAAAACTTTCGTGAGACTCTAACATATTAAAAATATTTATAACGGGTTACTCACGTAGCCGTCGCGCTGCCGTCGCGGAAGGCAGCTCGTGAAAATGGTCATCGTAAATTGACCGAAACATGTCGAGCAAAAATCGACTTAAATTACGTGAGTAACCCGTTATAAATATTTTTAATACTTTGACACTTTTTGAAAATAAAAAGAAAATGGACGTTGCATACCCTTTAAGAACCTATTATATACACTTCTTTTTTGAATAAACTCATACTGTAGCCCTCTGAGAAAACCTCGGGAGGGAGTTTATTCCACAGCCGGAATGTTCGCGGGAGGAAATTCCTCTTAAGAGGCTGACAACACCCGATGACCTTCAAATTGACTTTACTCAAACAGTGTTTCAGCTATAACTACTTGTTTTGAGAAAGTAAAAAAAATGTATGTTAATATTCGTTATATTTGGAAGAACTTCGTTGCGTCCGATACACGATTGGACGAAATCGGCTCGATAGAAAATAATTCCAAAGTTACATCTTAAAATTAGCTTTAAACAGTTGTATGTCTTTAGTTTCTTGACTTATACGTCTGTAACTAAGGACAAAATTCCACCACACTAATACTAAAAACTTCGTTGCCTTATATTTCTCAAGAAATGCGTCGTTTTTTTTAAATTCATTATTTTGTAAAATTTGCAATGAGCTCCCATACTAATCGTAACACAGTGTTTCTCTTTCACTCGCGCTGAATAAGATAGGGAGGGAATTTAGCTGTTGTCAGCCCCTTAAACCGCATAGTGCGCGACCCTTTAGGCTTCAAAGTGTGAGGATGAACATTGACGGCGACAGTGCGGTGATAAAAAGCAGCCGTGGGCATCATGTCAAACAGGTACTCAATATTAATTATCTATAAGACTAAGGGACGTACGAACAAGGAACGTTAAACATACAGCATACAACTGAATCATCGCATAGCTATCCTCATTACGTAGCATATTCGTACCAAAACATTATGCGCATAGGCATAACTCTACCTACTCAGATACAAGTGACGTAAGCGCCATTGAACCCCGTATACCTTACGTCGTTTTTAGCTAAAATATGGTAACAGAATGAACAATAGCATGGCCATTGTCTGACGTCGTAAATTATAAAGTTTGTAGCTGGACTAGTTAGTTTAAATAGTTCGATGTAAATAGCAGTAGCTGGGCGTCCATATGCTACATAATCTAGTGTTTGTCTTACAGTTTGCTCTAAATATGTATTGAATTGTCATAGCTATACAATGTGCCCATAAGGAATCCAAAATATTTTAACCACGCATTTCTGAAGCCAAAAGGAAAAATATTAAACGAGTTTAGATCAAGTAAAACTAATGAATTGTTAATTATTTTTCGTAAAAACTAGTTTATGCAAAATGTTCCTTGTGGCTTTGATATTCTGTTAATAAGAATGTCTAGACTAGGCCTCATAGTGGTGACATTGCCACCAAAAAGGCGTTTTGTACTGAGTAACTTTTATTATTTTATTAGCATTATTTTATTGTTAAACATAAAAAGCTTAAATAACATGAATCATATGATTAATGTATTAATTATTAGTATTAGCTCTAAAAGGAGGCGAATTCAGGAAAAGTCAAGGAAGGAAGTTTTATCTTAGTCTCTAAATATGATCTGGAATACACTGTTAAAATATTTTGGGTTCCTAGTGACTACATTCCTTCTTGTTCCTTTAGTCGTCAACACAGTGAATCCTCCTTTTTGTAAAGGGTCGGCAACGCGCATGTGACGCCTTTGGAGTTGCAGGCGTCCATAGGTTACGGTAGCTGCTTACCATCAGGCGGGCCGTATGCTTGTTTGCCACCGTCGTGGTATAAAAAAAAAAAAAAAAAAAAAAACATTGTATACAAGGCGTAACAAACATGCTGGTGATGTTGGAATTAACAAAACTAAATCTATCTCACTTAAACTAGTACACTGTAATACTTTCTCTTTCACTCATATGCACGTAATTGAACAGAAACAACAGCCCATTCATCAATCTTAAGGACCTATACTTCACAAGCTTTGTAAGTTAGTACCTTGGTAGCCCTGTATAGGAACACACCTTTTCACGCTACTGTTCGGAAATGTGACAAAAGATGGTCAAAATCCAAGCTGGAAAGTAAGCATTTGCTGTAGCACCTGAACCACCACTACAGCAATGTTATTGTAGCGATGAAATGTCATTAGTTGGAAAGTAAATTGTCCAGTTATGTCGTTGCATTCATTAAAAACATTAAAAGGTATTTTTTTGGCACAACTTTATGTTTCAAAAATAAAATAAGGTTGTTTATCGGGCCAACTACCTGTTTAAAAAAAAAGAAACGTCAAAACAATTTATTCACCCTTAAGGCGTTTTTACCTTTTTACCCGTTTTTCATTACTTAGAGGCGTTTCTGATAGAAAACCACAATTTTCTATCAAAAACGCCTCTAAGTAATGAGTCGGTTTGAAGCAGAAAAACGCTTCTTGAAAGTGAAAAAAAAAGTAAAATGGCCGGAATGAAATACTGAATTGGATATTCTATTAAAGCATTTATATTATTATAAGAAATGTTTTTTTTTATTTCCTTACAGTAGTCGTGAAAAGCACTATGTAATATCTCGGCCGAAAGCGCTATAGGTGGACTCGTATCTTCGAGGGCCTCCCCTAGCGGGTCGGCCCTCGAACTAACTCGATCCACCTATAGCTTACTTTCAAGCCTCTACAACAATGTACTATTACTCATATATTGCGATAATATATTCTAATACTTATAAATCGCCATGTGTCTTTTAATTAATAATTGCCCAAATCTAATAGGTGATCCGTTTAAGGGCGTAAAAGTATCGTACTCGTATTCTTATTATAAAAACCTTAGAAGAAAAAAAATCACGCAATTTTCTTTTTTTTATAAATTTTTGGTATAAAAAAAAAATTCTCCTACTTTTTCTTAGTCGCAATACGATACAAATTATGACCTTAAATGGATCACCAGTATTCTTGTTACACCCTGTATGACGGCTGAATCCTTTTGTAACATACCATTTTTCTAAATCGGACTAATCAAAATGAACTTGAGACGACTTTATTGTCCAGAAAACAAGAGCGTATCAAGATCATTTTTAATATCCATTCCGAAAAGCCACTTCTACTACTGACTGTACGGACTACGCAGCAAAATTCAGTTTTGCTGAGCGCGAATAAAATGACAGCATTACTTGTTGCCACAAAAATGTTTGTATGTCTATCTATTAAGTCTTCTTGCTTAAACAGATTAAGATGTAATTTGATATGAAGATAGTTTGAAGTCCCGGTGAAGGTCATAGAATAGATTTTATCCCAGAAATCATCCCTTAAGGGGGTTGAAAATTGGGGTTGAAAGTTTGAGCGGCGGGTTAGCGTGACTCGATCAAAATGTATAGACTTGCATGAAGCCGAACGCGACATGACATGTTAATTTGGTTTAATTTTTACATATGGTTTAGTCAACTATTTTTTTTTTAACTCATTATACCAAAATAAATTCAGATTCCTAATGAGTACATTTGAGAGTAAGATTTCTAAGTTCTTAAAAACGTGTTGTAGGGCAAGTGCACCCTGTAATGATCTCAGAATAGCGGGAACAATAATGCTTAGTCCCGTTAAGTGCTGGCCGGGGTTGCTGCACTAATTTATTGGAATCCGCGGTCCAAGCCACAGGAAAAAGAGTTTTCATTTTATTTGCATAGGACCCTATTTGACATGCTCAACTGTGAGACGAGGATATCCACGCGAGATCACTACTTCTTTGTGATAAGTCAGTTTTCAGTTGTCGAATTGGGTCCCTGGTCTCCTAAAAATCGTGAACCGGCGGTCAACCCGCCCATCTCGCTTAAGGGAATTATGACATTTAAAGTACAGTACATAAATTAAGTGTAGTTAGTATTTAAAGTATATGTACATTTATAGTGCTAGTAAGAGATTTATTCAGCTAATCTATCTATCTATACATATAATAAAGCTGAAGAGGGTCGAAAGTCTGTACATGGAAGATATTCGAAAAAAAGTTGGCTGGGGATATTTAGAATCGATAACAGAACACGTTCCAACAGTTTTTAGAATTTTTGTCTGTTTGTCTGTTTATTTGACCGCACATCACGTGAAAACGGCTGAATGGATTTTGATGAAATTTTGTACAGAGATATTTTGAGTCCGGGAAAGGACATTACATAGTTTTCATCCCGAAAATCAACCCAAGAGAGGTTGAAACAGGGTTAAAAGTTTGTATGAAGAATTTTTAACCGCTGAAACGATTTAGATGGAAATTTGCATGGAGATGGTTTTAGTCCCGGAAAAGGACAAAGGATAGTTTTCCCGTGATCCCGAAAATCAACCCTAGAAGGGGTGAAAAGGGAGTTGAAAGTTTGTATGGAGAATTTTTAACCGCTGAAACGATTTAGATGAAAATTAGTGTGAACATAATTTGTCGCCCGTGAAACAACATAGAATAGTTGTCATCCCGAAAATCAACCCTGGACGGGGTGAAAAGCGGGTTGGAAGTTTGTATGGGGAATTTCTACCACTAAACCGATTTATATGAAACTTGGTTTAGTGATAGTTTGATTCTCGGGAAACAATCCATATCCATAGTATCCATACTAATATTAAATGCGTAAGTGTGTATGTATGTCTGTCTGTCTATTGCCTCTTCACGTTTAAACTGCTGAACCGATTTAGATTAAATTTGCTAAAGATACAGTTTGGGTCCGGGAAAGGTCATAGGATAGTTTTTGTCTAGAAAATCAACCCTGGAGGGGGTAAAAAGGAGGTTGGAACTTTGTATGGGGATTTTTTACCGTTGAACCGATTTAGATGAAACTTGGTTCAGAGATAGTATGGATCTCGAGAAAGGACAAAGGATATTTTTCATCCCTAAAATCAACCTTAAAGGGTTGCAAAAAGGGGTTAGAAGCTTGTATGGGGAATTATTAAACATTGAATCGATTTTGATGAAATTTGGTCTGGAGATAGTGGAGTTTTGGGAAAGTAAATAGGATAGTTTTAATTTCGAAAATCAACCCTTAAGAGAGTGAAAAGGGGTCTGGAAATTCGTATAGGATTTTTTTTTTACCATACATTTTACATATTATTTTTGCCAAATATCAACATGTTGCACATCAACCGATAGATCTTTAAAAATTGGTAAGGTTTTTTGTAACATTTTGTGATTAAGTGAATATTTTCAATGATAGACTGACCAACTCAAAGGCGAGGAACCATCTCAGAAGTTCTACGATGTGGTGAGGAAAGCGATGGTCCGGAATCGATGGCGAGAGTATGTTCGTGCCCGAACAAAACCCACCAACCACGATCATCAGTCATGATGGATGCGACCAAGAAGAGAGAATATTTTCAAAAATAATCGCTTCGAAAGTCAGAAAAATTATGTAACTTTTGAACCGCAAGTAAAACAAGTATGATTAAAATTTGAGAATTTTTTTTTTTATGGAGAATTAGTAAGTGATGATGCGGTCTACGGTGGAGCACGCTTACCTATGAGATACCTATTTACTCTCGCTTTGAAAAGACCTAAATTGTACTCAAGTGGAAACACAGACTCGGGCAGGCCGTTCCACTCCTTGGCAGTTCGCATAAAGAATGTTGAAGCAAAACGCTTCGTGCGTATATGTGGAATACTTATTATGAAGCGATACCGGAGTGCCGATTGTCTGGTAGTCCGATGGTAAAATGGAGACGGAGGAATAATGTTGTGCAGTTCCTCGGCACACTCCCCGAAATGTATCCTATAAAAGATGGATAGGCTGGCAACCTTGCGACGATGCTCCAGACTTTGAAGTCGAGCATTCGTCAGCATCATTGATGATTCTCTTGGCCCTCCTCTCGACTGACTCGAGCGCCTCAAGCTGGTATTTTGCTGAACCATCCCACAGATGTGAGCAGTATTCTACACACGACCGGACTTGTGTTTAGTAAAGGTCGAGCAGCTGCCTAGGTGTAAAATACTGCCTCACCTTGTTAAGGATGCCCAGTTTTTTTGCTGCTAACTGCGCTTTCGACTCAATGTGTGGGCCGAAGTTGAGTTTCGAACTCAGCGAGATTCCGAGAAGCTCAAGATGGTCGGTTAACGGAAGGGATACATTTCGGAAAGTAGGAGTCAGATGGAATGGACTCCGTTTAGCGGAGATAAGACACACTTGAGTCTTACTAGCATTGAACGAAACCAAATTGGCTTCACCCCAATCAGAGACTGCCTTCAGTGACACGTTCATGCGTTCGACCATTGCCTCCCTTAAGGACTGTATTTGTGTTCCACTAGCTCGTGGACTGGGCATGTAGCTTTCAACAACCGTTGTGTCATCTGCATATCCAAACGTACCTGGCTTCAGCAGGTCGTTTACGTGGAGCAGGAAAAGCGTCGCTGAAAGCACGGACCCCTGAGGGACTCCGGCATTGATTGCCAATTGATCGGACGAGCAGCCATTAATGACGACCCGAATCGATCGATCCCTCAGAAAGTCTGATACCCAGTCACAAAGACTAGTGGGTAAGCCAAAGGACGGTAGCTTGCTAATAAGCCCCTCGTGCCAAACCCTGTCGAAAGCCTTCGAGATATCTAGAGAGTCAGCTAAAGCCTCTCCGTTCTTCTCGATAGCCTCACTCCAGATATGCGTAGCATACGCTAAAAGATCTCCAGTAGACCGGCCTCGGCGGAACCCGTACTGCCGATCACTGAGCAGGTCGTTCGCTTCTAGGTATGCCAGGAGTCGGTTATTCAGTACACGTTCCATACTTTTACAGAGTATGGAAGTGACCGAAATCGGTCTATAGTTGGCAGGGTCAGCTCGGCTAATACCTTTTTTCGGTACTGGTTGCACATTAGCAAGCTTCCAAGATTTCGGAACACGTCCAGTAGTCAAAGAGAGGCGAAAGAGGCGCGTCAGTATGGGAGATAGCTCTGGTGCACAGGTTTTAAGAACTATGGCTGAAATACCGTCAGGACCACTTGCTTTGTTCACGTCTAGGTTTTGCAACACTCTACAAACCTCAGTCTGACGTATGCGTATGTCCGACATAGAAGTCTCGCAAGTGAGCTAGGTTTTGCGCCGGTAACATCTAGACGTGAAGATTCAGCGAAGATGGAAGCAAATAAATTCGCTTTGTCTTTAGCAGTGTGGGCAAGTGACCCATCTGGTTTCCGCAGTGGGGGTAGTGAGGGGCGGCAGAAGTTCGATTCGACTGATTTCGCAAGGGACCAAAACGCTTTACTACCTGTAGGGTGCGCAGCAAGTTTATTCCCAATCCGGCGTATATGGTCTAATCGAGCCTTCCGTAGAGCCTTTTTACTGGACTTGGTGGCCTTATTATAGGCTCTCTTCTTATATTTGCGCCTTATCACATACTTTCTACGAAAATTATTTTGAAGATTAACGGTTGAGCCATTTTTGAGTTATCCCCAAAAAACTTATTCCATAGGCATCAGATATGACATGACCTTTTTGTATTAGTTTGGTTCTTATTCCATTAAAGGTACGGAACCCTCCATTATGCGTGGTCCGACATGCACTTGGACGGTTTTGATATCTATTCTCTTTTCCTCTAATCTAACTATTATTAGACCTAAATTCGAAAGTTTGTTAGGTTAGGAAGTATGGATTTCTATGTGTATATTTTTACCTTTTCATTCTTAGACTGATTTGACTGGAGGACCGATTTGGGTAGATATTTGCCATGGACATGATATAAATAGGTACAGTCAAGGACGTAAAAATACAAGGTAATTGTAAAATAAACGAAAAAAAAACGAGTGGATCAGACGAGTCGCAAAACTCAAAGACGTGGTGGATGAGATTGGTCATGGAAAGTGGAGATGGGCAGGGCACATTGCCAGGATGGACAATACCCGCTGGGTGAGAGACGCACCCTCAATTGGAAACCCGCTAACACACGCGGTCGTGGCAAACCACCAATGAAATGGAAGGACGACATCTGTCAACAGGCTGGCGAGAATTGGATACAGATGGCAATTGATCGAGAAGCGTGGAATAATGGAGAGGAGGCCTATGTCTGAAGACGGGTGCTGTAAAGGCTGCTATAGATAGAGATAGAATTGTAAAATATTTTATCAGGACTACTGTCCGTATCCATCTGTCAACCTTACTTCAAGTTCCGCCTCCAGAGGAGAGGGAGAGAAATTAGGGGTGAATTAGCCGCTCACTGACACGGACCGAATTCCACGCGGGCAGAGCCGCGGGCACAGCTAGTATGATATAAAATGAGTTACGTTTATGTTCTTTTTTCAACTCATGGACTCTTCGGTGGAGCTTTTTTTTATGTAAGTATACTGATTCTAAATTATATAGAATGTATTCGCTGTGTGCGAAGTGCATGGTGGGGGTAAGTGAGCGATCGCAGTGCACAATGTGACAAGAAATTAAACTGCAAAGGGCTCTTATCAATAACAAATTTCAAAAGATTTGACGTACCTAACTCAACTCGGTCAACTGTCAAAATAGTGAATCATGCACACAGCGAATAGAGGCAGCAGGTTGTAGCGCATTCATCGAACTCATTTCTTACCGGCTTACCTATTTTGAACACTCGTAGAGGAAGTATTGTATACAATAGCAAAGATAAGTAAGGGGATGACAACAACGAAATTTCGTCCCTATCTTTTTATGCGCGAGTGAAAGAGAAACACTGTGTAACGATTCATCAAATCGTGTATCGAATTTAACAAAGTTCTTTAAACTATAATTAATATTAAACATATTTTTCTTACTTTCCCAAAACAAATATACAGTTATTTATTATACTTATTTGCTTCGTCCCTATCTTTTTAAGCGCGAGTGAAAGAGAAACACTGTGTAACGATTCATCAAATCGTGTATCGAATTTAACAAAGTTCTTTAAACTATAATTAATATTAAACATATTTTTCTTACTTTCCCAAAACAAATATACAGTTATTTATTATACTTATTTGCCTATGACAATAGTGACATAATTAATATTTTAAATCTCGTACCTTATTTAGGTCACTCAGCAAGCTTCGTGGCCCAAACACGGTACTCGATTGAAAAGCTCTTCATTATGTCACGATTGTGTAAAATAATATTTAATGGTACTTAGTCATTAAGTAAATTTAGACATTTGTATTTTTATATAGTTTATGTGATTTTTTTTTATATGTTAATTGTGTACTTAATTTTTTTGACGTGTTGTTTTGATAAATTCAGATTTAGAATTAATTTGAATCCAGCCCTAGGTAATACTCAGTTTATCCTTCATTCCCAGCCTGAAGTTTGTAACTTGCACCAATCAACGACCCACCTCCATCTCTCCGTCTGTTCCTTAAGTGGACCTGGGCATTTATTGCCAATAAACCGACCGATGTGGAGGGCAATACGTGTACTATTTGGGCTATATAGTCAGTAAATATAACTACACAGGCAGTAATAGAGAGAAAACTCAGTTTTCGTATGTCAGAGGTAGGTAAAATATCAGAACTTTTCGGTAAAGATAAATATAGAGATATAACACAACAAGACAACAAGTTGGTACTACGCTTTCCCAAAAAAAGTTTGGCTGGCCTGTTACTCTGATCTCCATCGAAGAATGGCTGCCAGATGTCCGCCCGAATCCAGTAACAAGAAGAGTATAGCATATAACTAGAGTAGTTTCGTTGCTCTCGTTATCGTGTCATATCCACCGGGCCACCTCTTAGTGTAGAGGCCGAGCCACACCGGCTGCGTGTGCGTAGATACGTGCACCTCCCACTGCGTTGTAAAATAAGAATTCTCATCTCATGAGACATGTCATATCGTTTTCTAGACGTGCGTGACGTGTGCGTGCGCGTGCGGTGTGACATGTCTTATAAGACTTCTTATTTTACAACGCAGTGGAACGTGCACGTCTACGCTACGCACACGCAGCCCATGTGGCCTTACACCGGCGGCAATATGCCTTTCGGTCAAGATACCAGTTTTTAACCATGTACACGTGTGTGTAAATCTTCCACATCTTCCAAGCGCTTATCCCGGCTTTCTGTCACAGCTAATTGATCCTGGGGTGCGCTTGGCCACCAAATGGTATGAACTTCAGAAGCTATGTTGCCGACTGTGTAAAAGTCACTTTAGTTATTCAATCACTATATTATTCTAACTTTAAAACACGTTAAAACACAACCTAACTCCAATACATTAACTATGCATTACAGCTAATGCGTCTGAATCAGAATTTACTTGAAAATGTTTCCGATGCTATTCCAGTATTGGTTGATTATTTGTTGTGTGTTAGACATATATTGTGTTTTTAATGTACTGTTTATGTATTTTAAACTGAGAAAACGGCACGCTAACAAGTTATTTATAGATAGATACCTTTTATAAAGTTATCTATTATCGAGTTTAATATACACAAAGCCAATTTCACAAGCTCATTATTGTCAGAGAATTCAAAGCGATCCACAAGTTAGAAGAAGCAATTAATTTCGTCGACTTTAAATGAAATACACGAGAATTTTACCTGAAAACTTAGCCCATTATCTCTTTAAGTGATTGCTTAACCAGCCTTGGAGAAAAGAGTATTGTAGTTACCTGTAACAAAGGGAATTCTGTTAGAAAGTTAGAAACTTAAAAACTTTTAAGTATCTGTGTTATGACAGAATTACAAAGACGCTATTAAAAATATTTATAACGGGTTACTCACGTAATTTAAGTCGATTTATGCTCGACATGTTTCGAACAATTTACGATGATCATTCCCACGAGCGGCCTTCCTCGACGGCAGCTCGCCGGCTACAATAGTAACCCGTTATAAATATTTTTAATGTTAGAGTCTCACGAAAGTTTTATAGTAAAGACGCTATTACTACAATAATAAGTGACAATCGAGCTGAACTGATGACAGAAGGTGTATAGGAGAACTCTTCGGTAGTGACTACTCCTTTAGACTGGTGGAATCGAGTGAATTGTTATGAGGAATCCAATGCTTTGGGGGTATAAAGTACAGTCGGGTAAAATATAAAAAAAACCGGCACCGCGCACCGAGGGTTCCGTACAAACCTGTAGGTATATAGGGGTAGTAACTTTAAAATTATTAAAAATATTTTTATTATATGATGTAACTAAAAGTTTACGGTTTTCGCAATTTTTCCTTTATCTGTGTTCTATTTAAGACGTTGCTTTGTACCAAATTTCAAGATTCTGAGTTCACGGGAAGTACCCCGTAGGTTTTGCGAGTGCCGAAAAACTATAAAATTTGCAGCATAAACGACTGTATCTTTTGATTGCGTTGGCTTTTAAGTTTGATTTTTTCACAGCTCTAAGGGACTCAGGTCTATAGGTATTTGATATAAATTTCAGCTTGATACCTCCACGCGTTCCTGAGAAAAATGGTCTTGACAGACAGACAGACAAACAGACGGACAACAAAGTGATCCTATAAGGATTCCGTTTTTTCCTTTCGAGGTACGGAACCCAAAAATAGTACATTATGATACAAGTGTGCTAAGTTGATCATTACATACGAAGCGATATTGTGCGCACGAACGCAATGTGAGTGCGCATAAGGAAGCTGAGCTTATGTAATGATCAAGCACACGCGTTTCATACGACGTTTTTCAACACACTTGCGAGGAAATAACAGAATAGTATAATTAATAACTTTTGATAAATACATTAATTGTCAGAATGTTTAGGATAGAGGTACTTACGAACCTAAGATAATTAAATTTAACTAACCTTTTTTGTGATGTTATTGAGTATCTGGAACTCTTTTTCAAATCATTTCATAAAATTAAAGACTTCACATTTATTGTGCAATAAATTATAGTATTTTTTTCTTACGTATTGCTCACTAGATTTTTATGATGGCATTTTACTAGTATGTATCACAATTTTGAAATATATCCAGAGGTAACGCTTAAGTTGTCTTCTTATTCATTGAAAATATAATTTGTTTAAATTAATAAAACACGACGAGAAAAATCTAACAAATAAACAATGATTTGAGGTTAACTTATAAATGGCGCGCAATTTTCTTTTTTGGATGTGCGTGCAGCTTGAGGCAAAGGCGCGGACGTATAATGCCAAACAGCCAATATTAAAACAGACAATTCGTGTTTAAAACGTAATTTATTGTGTATTACGAGTAATATAATAAGTTGAAATAATTCTTATTCACAATCAGGATTGTATAATTTGTATTCTATCGTAAATGTGTATATTTTTAATATATTTACTTTTTTAGAATGTAAACTCATAAAGAGTTAAAAAACGTAAAGGTAATACCCGACTAAATTACAACGATTCGTCTGAATACGTACAACTTGGTACTAGAGTACAAACGTCACTTGATCGGATTATTAAATTATTCCACTAGTTGGATAATTATCGTGAAATGCACGCGTGTTTAATATCTAGGATTATGAGCATAAAAGCGGTGGAATAAGAACCTCGTTACGAGCAGGTGTGTTGAAAATTAAATAACAAGATATTTATTTACTAACACAAACGACATAAATTACAGTAATACAAGAAATGACCAAAATTGTGTAGTGAAATGGATGGGATTCAGCGAACCCGCTGGTTTTCGGTCCCAAACCATAATTGAATTCTAAAACTTAACTAAGGAATCAATTAGTTACTAAAAGAGTTCACTGCCCAAACGGTAATTAACTTAATGAGCAGGGTTTTATGAGACGATAATGAAAATAAAATAAAATGGGCTTTAAACTATATAAACGACATGTCTGATGTTTTACAATAGCTGATTAATATAAAATAGAGTAAAGTAAAAATAATACGTTTTATTTTATAATAATTCGTTTAATTTAATAGCATTAAGCTACGGTGGTCTTACATAACGTAGATAAACATTTCAACATTCAAATACGTCCGAATATCTGAATAAATTAGAACATAGCTATCACTCGATCTTTTCACGAATTGTAGCTTAATTGAAATGTTGGCATTTAAACAAAGTTTTGCTAATGACACATTGTATCACAAATTGTAACCAAGAATTTACAAACGTTTTCAAAGTACATTTAAACTATCGTGAGATTCGTGAGTCATACTAACCTTTCAATAACAATTACAGTTAAACTCGGATAGGTACTTGAGGGCCATGGATAAAACGCTTCGGGCGTTTGCTCGCGCTGCAAATTGGAGTGCGGTTTCGTGGTCGCGACAAGGAACTTCATACATTTGTTTTACACGCTCGACGCCGATAGCGATAGGCTTCGAGCGAAAGTGTTTGTAGAGTTTTCGTCCATGGTTAGTGTGCTTAGGTCTCTAAAACCGACAAGCCGTTAATACCTGATATTTAATATGTAAAATTCGCTCATTCTTTCGTCCATTGTGTAACAAGAAAAATATTTAAAATATCGATCATGTCCTAGACTAAAAACCAAATCAATAATGAAGCAACCAAGTTAGTCAACCCCGCTTTAAATTTCCTTGAAATTGAATAAGAGGAAGACCATCATAAAGAAACGTATACCTTACTTGCTAAACTCATTGCCCGGGGACATTGTACAGGAACCCAAAAGAAATAAATTTAAAAACCAATTAAAAATATATCTCTTAGATACCCTATAGGGAGATTGCACTGTAGAGTATAAAAGTCACATATTGATCTCAAACTAGGGATTACATACATAATATTCACTATTTAGAAATAAAGTGTTATTATCTACCTATTCTTTGTTTGTATACATACATGCATAATATGAGACTAATACCTGACTCCACAGTCAAACTTAATGTACCTAGTTTTGTGGAGCACTAATTTAACACATATTTTAAGAAACAGTTTGTAATAATTTTAATAAATAAAATAAATAAAAATAGACTAGCTGGCCCTTAGAAAATTCAACCCGGATGGAGTAGCCATGTCTGTCATTTCCGATATAAAAAAAGTCTGCCGATTTTTTCGGGGAAGGGGGACGTCAAATGTATGTGTATTCGTACGTAACCAAAGAATATAATACTCACTAGGAGAAGAACGGTAACTACATACAAAAAAAATTTCCCATCACTAAAGTTCGTTTATACTACAGCGCTCCCGTGTAGATCGCAGTAACTAATTTGACAACCAGTTTGGCCTCGTTGGTAGTAGCCCGTCTGTGAAGCGGATGTCCTGGGTTCGAATCCCGGTACGGGTATTGTTTTTTTTTTTTGGGATTATTGGGTATTTATTATTTATTTAGCATTACTCAAAAATATTTTTTAGTTGTACCAATTATGTGCTATTTTTGTAATAAAATAGTTAAGTTATATTTTATGCAAAAAGTAATAAAGCAAGTAGGCACATTTTTGGTCTAACAAGAATTCAAAAGGATCCACATTAGAAATACCAAAACTAAATGTATAACTTATATGTAGGTACCTAACTTTTACAAATGTGGAAATAAAAAAGCTATTTTATTTATTTATTTTCAAGTATTAAAAGAACTGGGTTACTGCGTCGAAAAACATACAATTGGCATAAAACATATGATTATTAGAAACTACCTACATTCATAGAAATGCTCTATTCATTCCTAGGCTTAATTGACAATATTTCAAAATTTCCAAATTTTATAAATCGAAAACCATTTCGAGAAATACACTTGTAGAAAACAAAAAACATTTTTTTTGAATTTTTTTTTTCTGTATGTTTTGGAAAAATCACCAAAATATGTAAACCGGAAAATGACGTCACACGGCTGATTCAATACTACCACTATGAAAAAACGTTATCTTATCTTCCGGATTTCCGTTTGACAACTTTGACAATTACAACACTACTGACAGTGACAGGACAGCTGACAGTTAATTCTTTCAATTCGAATATTTGCTTGTAATTTACGTTTCCTTGGATTAATTTAATTATCTACGTGTTGCGATTTGTCAGGGACTCTGGACTGCTTGCTTCTACGACGACCACAACTCGCTTTCTAACAGACCCCGGATTGCATTCTTCAACGACGACTACGATTTTCGCTTTTTCACGGATCCCGGACTGCTTTCTTCTACGACGACCTGACGATGGAATTCAGGGAATCCTCGGAAAATACTCCGGTTGGGTATTGACCAATACCTCTATAACAAAGCGGACACGAGAAACTCAGAAATATTTGTCAAAGCTGACAGCAGGAGCTTACCGCGTGTGAGTTTTTGCAAAGCTCGGATAAATATAATTTGCTTGGCACAAGAGGTACCAAAGCTTCGTTATCTTCGCGGAGTTCTTATGTACAAACTGGCAAAGGCCTTTATTAAGTGCAACCTTATGTTCTTTACTATTTGTAAACGAAAACAGTATAGAAGTGATTCTGACGTCCCAAATCTTCAAGAGTTTCTTCAAGAAGCTAACAATCATAAAATGGATGACTGTTTGTGCTTCTCCAAACGGAATCTGTGACGATTTGGCTTTCAAGTTGAAATGTCCCTTTACAGATAAAACTGAGAAATTATATCAATTAAAATGTCACGAGCCAAAGTTGTTTTGGATTGTGGTAAATAAATTACATTTTATAGGAAATAAAGTACTTATTTTATTAGTATGAACACTTGTCATTTTTAAACCTGTATCCTAAGTAGGTCCTTAAGTACTTTCTGATGACTTGTCAATAATAAGTTAAATATCTTTCCTGTACTTAGAACGTTACTACTGGAGAAGTAAAATTCACCATGTGTTAATCAGGGGAGAAATAAAAGGTATATTATAATAAAATTATTTAAATTTCATTCAATTATTCATTAGGCGGATACCTTCATATACCTAGCACATCTGAGGTGGAAACGTGGCCTAATATAAAATATTCATTCTCACACAATATAATAAACAAACCAACATAATGACATACATCGGCGCAAGAAAAACAACACGATGGGCCTCTCCTCAGGTCCATCTGTATATAGTCTCAGATAGTAATTCCCTCAGCTGATGGTAGAACAGTAAATAACTGGGCTATTAAGATGTGTTGCTATTGTAAGTTTTCATTAGGTAATATTTAATGCAAGGCATTTTCAACAATCCTTAAGATATCTTTCGAAGTTAGCGGTTTGATATTTTAAGCTTTGACGTTTATCTTGTGCTTCAAATGTCAAACTGTTTAAGTGCACTATGGTCACGCTATGGTTTTTACGTAAATGTCAATCAATGTAACTATTTCAACGTTTTTTTCAGTGTATGAAACACAACATGTGACGTCATTTAGCCGATACTTCGACGACTGTTACATACGCCCTTTCTGCCCAAGTAATAATATAAATGGATTTTTCCATTAAAAAACATGGATTTTCGCAAAAATAAAAAAATACGGGTCTTTTGAAATTGTGAGTTCTTTCGGGCCATACAATAAAAAGTAGCACTCAAAAAAATGAAATGTTGTCAATTGAACTGTAGGACTTCAAGAATGAAAATGAATACCTGTAGGTTTATATTAAGTATATTCATTTATTGGTTCTCTGCAGTGTAAAATGGTACTGGAGATGTGTAGGGACACTATGGACGCATGTTGCGTTCAGCCGTTCATCATGCAGACTAGTTCCCTGAAGTTGCAGCCGCTATAGTTACTGCCCAGGTGGCATTGCTTCATTTAATGCATCCTTGAATCTTCTTATTATCCTGCACAACAGAAACATAATATATCTTTAATGTTGATATCCTTTTACGTCGTTATCCTCTGCTTGCTTGTCTCTGCCAAATGTGTAAAGTACAACGCGTTACTGCATACATAAGATATTCTGCTAGTATACATGCTTACTAGTTCCCTTTTTACCTTTCCCGACCTTGCCTTCCCTACTGCAGGTACCCCTCACTTTGAGGTAACAATTTATTTACTGTTGTGGCTGGTGATAAAGGTATCCTCTATAATTATGTGCGCGTAGTTCATGATTAAGATAATAATATAAATGTTATGTAAATAAGTTAAATTTTCCGGAATAGGTAATAATATTATCATAAAAATTCATACAATATATTTCTTACCTTAAAATATTTGTGGTTATCGTTGTAGAAAATGATGAAACTTAAGTAAAATAAATAATTCCCTTCTCCCTTTGCTACTCCCCGGGCATAGGCAAAGTGGTAGTAGCGCTATTTTTCCTAATTTCAACGGTTGCGGACCGGCACTTAATAAGTAGATACACTATAACTAAAGCAAAAGCCAAAACGCAACAATTTTTTTTTACATGACATATTTATTTTGAATTTAGCTGTGATTGACAGCATAATCCATAGACAGCATAGACAACAACCAGTACTAAACTTTACAATTTCTCGGGCCCGATATGTCAGTTAGAGAGATGTAATAAATGATAGGAAACTTAGGGAGTCGAGGGAGTGAAGCAAGGCAGGGTGCAAAACTGATTAGGCCCGAGAAATTGCAAAGTATAATATCGTTTAAAGTCGGTTCTAAATGTTGCTATATTTAAAAACATATGTTTAAATACTGGTAATAATTGTTATAAACCGCACGCACACATATGCAATTTAAGAAGGACACACTTTTGTTAAGAAGTTACTAGGCCTTGTACGTAACGTACAAATAGCTACGTCAGATAAACTCCAGTCCATACATGTGTATGACCACTGGTCATATGTTTTCGGCAGAGGGGAACGCCTGTCAATGGCGACTTCGGTTGGTTGAATTCGCAAAGAGCTGGCCCGCTTTAAATTGAACACTAGTTCTGCTTTTGTCTTTTGTTTCACCTTATTAGAACTCGTGTTCGTAACTAGCTTCGAATAGTCTTTTGTTTTGCACTAGAGGGAACATCGCGGAGAATTCGTTCAGTTGGCAAAACAACTGTTTTTTGTTTTGCCTGATAGTTAAGAGAAGGTGTAGTGACAATATATTCATTAAGCCAAGCAATACTCTTGCTTACTTATAAGCAACTTTGACGTCGTATCCCTTCATGTCTAACACTAATAATTTCAAAATGACAATCGTTGGCAGAAAACGAAACGAAACACTCACTCTTCCATATTAGTGCGATAGAGAGACGGATAGCGTTTCGGTCCGTTTTCTACAAACAATTGTCATCTTGTCTAAAGTGCAGTAAATTATTCCGTAAACTGAAGCAGAAACAAAACGTTTCAATGCAACGCTCGAGAAACAGCCTTTGCTAAATATCGCAGCGTTAATTTCCAAGTGCTGAGCTCAGCGTCCGTTAAAGTCCATTGCAAAAACGAAACGCTGAAGCTCGGAACGTATTACACGGCCGAAATGGACGTAAATAAAAAAGGAAGGACGAATTGCAACAGGATTTTGCAGTGAAGAAATCTCGATGTTTTGAGAAAAGCGGATTGTATATTGAAACAGATGATTTTGGTATCGGTTTTTTAAATAGGTTGTAATTGTCCTATCCGTTTCAAGAGAGAATGGAGTTCACTCCATTCGCGCGGCATCGCCTTGGTTTCATGATTCCAGTTTTGGAAATAAGTCATTATTTTTTCCTGTGACATTATCTCGGCGACAAAAACAATTCCACTTAGATTCCACATTTAATTTCAATTCAATTTATTTATCCAAAACCAACCAAAAAAATCATCTATCAAATAAAAAAATCAATAAATCATAAAAACAAATAATCAAATCATCATCATATAATTAAATCACCTAATACCTGCTTTACATAATTTTTGACTCGTATGATGATTAAAATTAACAACATCAAATGTAAGACACATACACACATCTTGAGCTTTTTACAAAAAAAGTGGATTAAAAATGAAACTGTACTTAAGTTATTCAAAGGGATGATGAAATCTAATC
Organism: Pammene aurita; assembly: GCA_947086415.1. NCBI lineage: Eukaryota > Metazoa > Arthropoda > Insecta > Lepidoptera > Tortricidae > Pammene > Pammene aurita. The sequence continues at coordinate 15,312,068 of OX352295.1, forward strand.
AAGACATTTCATGAGTGATGTGAAATGGAGTAATCTTTAATGGTTATTGACGTTTTTGGCTACTCCTTCTTTGCAGAATTGTGCAAAGCCAATTTAAAATGGACTTTCAACGTACTGCTAACAAGAAAAAATAAAACTTAGACTTGCTACTGACACCGTTTACGTGAAAATTCGAAGTGTTCTGCGACAAAATTCCGTTTCAAATTTCCGATATCGGCAAACGTTTTATGGAATTTTTTTGTTTCTACCGTTATACCCGAAAGTCTCAGAACACCATTGTGCTTTTTGAGAGTTGTATTTTAGCTGTTTGTACCATGGAACTAAATTAGCACCGTGTATCGTGTACCTGCTATAAAAAAAAAACTACAGGCAGACATGATTCAACTAATTCATCTTCTACCTTATCGTCACCTACCATCAGAAATAATTGTAGCTTACCTATTTTTGATAAAAAAAAAACATAAAAAGCATAAGCATTTTATCTCGAACCAAAGATTAGTTACATCTAGGAATGGCTATAGTATATATATTGTATGCTGCGGCACCTATGCGAAAACCGTACTTATTACCTATTGTGATCTCCTGTGTGATTTTGAGTTTTAGTTTAGCGTGCGGAAATTTTTTTTCGCACTTTAGTGTTTTTCTCTATTCCAGCGTTTAAATTTCAATTAAATATGCGAGTGCTTTTGTATAAAAGACTAAACGTAAAAAGGCTAGACGTAAATTAATGTACCAAGCTAACAATTTGATGATGTTCAAGAAAAAAAAACCGGCCAAGTGCGAGTCGGACTCGCGCACCGAGGGTTCCGTACAAACCTATAACAAGCAAAGGTTGTAGTATGTTTATTACTTATTTCAATTTAATACCTCTACGCGTGTACGAGGAAAAAGGTAGTAAGTTTAAAATTTCAAAATATATTTTTTGTATGATTTTACTAAAAATGTCTACTTTTCGTAATTTTTCCTTTGTCTGTGCTATATGAAGTTTATTCGTGCCAAGTTTCAAGTTTCTGAGTTTACGGGTACCCTTTAGGTTTTGAGTTTCTTGCGAGTACTCAGTTTCAAAATATGCGACTTAAATTGCTATTTCTTTTGATTGCGTTCACATAAAAGTTTGGTTTTGCTACATCGGAAAGGTCCTATAGCCCTGAGTATTTAATATGAATTTCAATTTAATAACTCCACGCGTTTACGAGGAAAAAGGTAGTAAGTTTAAAATTTTACGGGAAGTACCCCGTAGGTTTTGCAAGTGCCGAAAAACTCTAAAATTTGCAGCATAAACGACTGTACCTTTTGATTGCGTTGGCTTTTAAGTTTGATTTTTTCACAGCTTCAAGGGACAATAGACCTGAGCATTTGATATAAATTTCAGCTTGATACCTCCACGCGTTCCTGAGAAAAATGGTCTTGACAGACAGACAGACAGACAGACAGACAGACAGACAGACAGACAGACAGACAGACGGACAACAAAGTGATCCTATAAGGGTTCCGTTTTTTCCTTTCGAGGTACGGAACCCTAAAAATACTTTACGTAGACCATATTTCAACTATTAAGACTATATGTAGATAAACATCGTTAGATGGACGTGCGGAAATACCATTCTCCACTCGTCCCGGGCCTTGCCTTGATATCTCGGAACTCGCCACGTAATGATATAGATTCCGCCCTCGCATCAAAATGTTCTATTTTCGCGCAATTCCGCAAACACTTCGTCAAATCCAGTTTTTCGGATTTTGGTTTAGTCGAAAAAAATCCGAATGTTCGGATTTCGCCTGCAAAATCCGGATTTTGAAACGGATCGTGAAATCATTAAAAAGCTGGATTTTCAAACCTCCAATAATCCGGATTGTAATCTCTACTTGGAAACAATTAACAACTCTTATTTTCCTTGTATTAAGAAAGTTCTTATTGTCCTAATACAACGTAAAACATAAACATAAGGCCTCGAAACTCTTGAAAGATTTCCGAAGTGGTTGGAGTACCCATTGTTGGCAAACTCAAGGTTATACAGGAGATTATTTAAAGAAACAACAAGTTACTTGAAGGATATTCCTGAAAAGAAACCATTCTAACTTTCGGTAGCTTTTAACTTTGTTAATTGTTTTTTTTAACACCATTTCAGATTTTCTGCAAAAAAAACGTGCCTGCTCCTTTGCCATTCTCAGATGCGAATTTTTCTAACAAAATATGTAACGTTTTCAAGTCAAAGGTACATCATTGACGGTGGTTAAAAGAGTTAAGAGTTTATTTCTAAATGATTTATTATGGCAGTAACGCCTTAATGACAACCGACAATGATGTACCTTTGACTTAAAAATGTCACATATTCTCAAACGCACCCATAAGGTTGAAAGTCACCCATGTTGAAAACCCTATTTTATTTTTTAATAGCGCATGACAGCTAACGTTTTCATTTCTGTAGCTTAATGTCAAATTGAGGAAGGAGAATCTTCAGTATTTGTGCTATTACTTATTCTGAGGTTTTGGCATATTACTGAAAAGCGATTAGAATAGGATTAGAGTTGACAGATTTCTTATATACCTAGTCGGTTACTAAGTTCTGTTACTAGAGTTTTCACTAAATAAATAGGAATAGGTAGCAACACTTTAATTATTCATGTAAATCATTTAAAAGCTTATTTAATAGTAAATAGATTACAATATATTGATTTGTAAATGATTGTCGCAGTTTTTCAGAATTCTTTATTACACTCGGGAAAAAGCGTGAAAAATATACGTCAAAATTACACTCCTTGTTCATATTGCTTATAAAACCTATTTATTTTTAATCACGTTTAAGACGCATCAGTCTTGCACAATTCGGTAGCTATATTCTTTATCTTTAATTTGGTATATGTAGTTCACGTGGATCTATCCGATAAAATACTAGAATATACGAGACACTTTTTTTTTTATTAGTCAGAAATCTGGTAACAGAACTTAGTAACCAACTAGGTACTTAAAGCCTGACCAGAAATATATGATTATTGTCAAGAGGGCGCTATTATTCTCATTTATATAGCAACAGTTCAATATGGTCAAAAAGTACATTATTCTCTATGGTATGGTGATATCTTGATTTGTTTACCTGTCAACTCTGATGTTTATTTGTAAATGTTTCATAGCGAAATAGTTTTATTTCCCGTCCATTTTATTTCGTTTATTATATACATTATTTACAATGTTTCGCTCTTGACTATGAATAGTTTTGACCATTTTTTGTAATTTATTACTTAATATTCAACACGTTACTATTGTTGAAGTAAACCGTCGCAATGACACTGACACAGTGCTAACATGGTGCCAACCTATCATTAAAATTATTGCCAGTGTAAGAAATTAGTTCCAATGAAATTCCGCAACATGGCGCATCCATATCCATACTAATATTATAAATGGGAAAGTGTATGTGTTTGTTTGTTTGTTTGTTTGTCCGTCTTTCACGGCAAAACGGGGCGACGAATTGACGTGATTTTTTAAGTGGAGATAGTTGAAGGGATGGAGAGTGACATAGGCTACTTTTGGTCTCTTTCTAACCCCCCCACTTCCCTAAAATGGGGGGTGGAAGTTTGTATGGAGCATTCCGGGGGGCAAAGGGGAACCGTGTTACCCCGAATTTAACGCGAGCAAAGCCGCGGGCAAAAGCTAGTGATCATATATTTCTGGTCAGGCTTTACATAAAGATGAGTATGGGTTCACAGCTAAATCAATCGTATTTTCATCCCGGTTCAGTTATATCATATTATGTCGTAAGTATATGGGAGAACTGTCAATTTTCATCCTATTCTAATCGCGGTTCAGTAATAAGTAGGTTATTTGGAGTTACAACAAATGTCGTGCCATGGTTTTATTAAGTAGGCACATCATCATTTCATTAGACTAGTCAAATCTGTGCGACGAGCAAAGGAAGGAGGAACTTGTAAGCTGAGCTGCGAACAAACCAGAAGCTTCGAGAAACAATGTAAAGGAAGTACAGTTTCAAACAAGATTTGCTGAAAATATGGCTTCCGAAAATTTGTAACCGGCCAGTTTTATACCGTAATGACTATCAAAGAAAGTACCGCCCGATACATTCTTGCGGTTCTATCGTGGGGCCATTTTTTTGGGCTGATTGTGTATCCTTTGTATAATTTGATCGGTGGCCAGAAGCGACTTCTTTATTAAACGATATTGTTTCATAAAAAATACGTTTTTTTTTGTTTTTATAGGTCATTGTAGGTAAATTCCTAGGCGTTTTTAATGTATTTAATATGAGTAAATATTAGAGAAGCAAATAAGTTAAGTATTATTGGCATGAATATATCAAGTAATCGATAACAGTAACAAAACTACTTCTATTTCCATAAGTCAAATTATTATACCAATTAAACGTCTTTAGGAGTCACAAACGCGTCTCCTACTTCCTGGCAGATGCCTGGCAATTCTGTCTCCGACTAGTGTTGGCATTAGTCGCCTGGGTAACTAATTAATTGTGAGTGCAGCTGCAGTTCGTTCACCTGGAGTCTAGACTGAATGGACAGCCGCAACGCGCGCTTTGTAGAGGAAATAGGGCTGCCGCGACGTTGTAAATACATTATATTCTCTTTTAATAGAAGTGAAGACTAAACTTATACACCAAAAAAGTATTAAATACTTTACCAAAAAACCGGCCAAAAGCGTGTCGGGCCACGCTCAGTGTAGGGTTCCGTAGTTTTCCGTCCGTCACAGTAAGTGTCCCCACTTAAGAGTTAAAATAACACCGCCATGTAGGATATGATATGAGCGTTCCACGTACAGCGACATCTATCGGCAAATTAAGTAAACTATTGCGCGCGAGCTTAAAGTATGGAAGATGATTTTTATGGGATAATTCTTTATTGCGTGAACCGATTTTCACCGTTTTTACTTTATTTGAAAGCACGTCTTTTCATTGTGATTTTGTAGAAATTACAGGTACAATAATAAACACCTGCTTATACGGTTAAATTATTTTGTAATTTTTTTTTCAAAAACTATTCAACCTATCAAGTTCAAAATAATTTTCCTACAAAGTTTTTATAAAGTTCTACTTTTGAGATTTTTTTCATATTTTTCAAACTTATGGTTCCAAAGTTAGAGGGGGGGGACATATTTTTTTTAACTTCTGGAGCGATTATTTCCGAAAATATTTACATTATCAAAAAATGATTTTAGTAAACCCCTATTAATTTTTAAATACCTATCCAACAATATATCACACGTTAGGGTTGAAATGAAAAAAAAAATCAGTCCCCACTTTACGTATAGGGGAGGTACCCTAATAAAACATTTTTTTCCACTTTTTATTTTACCACTTTGTCGGCGTGTTGATATACATATTAGTACCAAATTTCAGCTTTCTAGTGCTAACGGTCACTGAGATTATCCGCGGACGGACGGACGGACGGGCAGACATGGCGAAACTATAAGGGTTCCTAGTTGACTACGGAACCCTAACAATGGCTTGAAATTATAGAAAACCTAACGGTAGTAACACAACTTTTCCATTTACATTTATCAAATTCAACCAACCAATCAATTATTAAAAAATAACGTCTTTAGATACAAAAGCGCCTCCTAAATCCTGGCAGTTCTGTCTCCTACTAATGTTCAGATTTGTCACCTGGGTTACTAATTAATTGTGACCTGGAGTCTGGACGGAATGGACAGCCGCAACGCGCGCTCTGAAGAGGAAATAGGGCTGCCACCGTTGTAAATAATTAAGAGTCAGGTAAAGTTTTTTGCTCAACTTTTCGAAACTATTTTACAGTAACTAATGAGACAACCAGGCGCGGATACAGGGGGGGGGCAACAGGGGCAAATCCCCCCCCCCCCCCCTGAAACGCAAACCTCGTATACTACGGGGCCCATAGGTGCGGACCGCGAGATTTTTAGTGAAGGAAAGTGCCCCCCCCTGAACGCAATCCTGGATCCGCGCCTGAAGACAACTATTAGTTTTTATACATATTTTGAAAGATAGTTTCTTTCTAAATGGAATAAGTGGAACGATTTTTTGATTTTCTTTTTTATTTATAAATAATTTACCTTAATCTAACAGCTGTTTCGCGATTTTTGCTTGGAGAGGTGAAAAAAGTTAGATTTTTATTGATTAAAGTGATTCTAAACTAATTTGTAAAATATATAAATACGTTGAAAATTAGTCGTATAAGGAATAAGTGGAAGAGTTTTTTATCATTTTCATACCTATTTTTTAAGCAAGAGTATGTTTAGCTAGAGCAATTTTAAGAAAAAATGCCGAGCTTTAGGTGGCATTTTTGGAAATGTATTAAAGTATTTTATAAAAAAAAATGTAGAAATAAACTCGTTTTTGTTCTTTAATCAGATAAATAATAGTAGTTTATGTAACTGTTACGTAATAAGGGTCCTTAAAACATGAGTGTGGTTTTATGAAATGAGCCGCAGGCGAATTTCATAATAAGATCACACGAGTGTTTTAAGGCCTAATTACGTACAGTTGCATACACTGCTTTATCTACACTCATATTATATATATTAAATTAATTGTTCGGAAACCATAGAATGACCGCCATTGTACCGTCATGGCCTACTCGATTGTGCCGGCGCTCGCGCGGGACCAATCGAGTTGGCCATGGCGGTAACATTATGTTATCAAATTCGATGTTCCAAATTTGAAACTCATTGCTTAACAATATTTGAGCATGCATAGTTAAAATTACGTTACTGCCGCAGATAAGAAACTTATCATAGTTAAATCGTTTGTTGTAATGCTTGTCATTGTCTACGGTTTTTGAACGCATTTTAGAGTACTTACAGTATGAGTGTAGATAAAATATATTGGAGGGCATAACAAATAATAATAAAAAATCAAGCGACAAGTTTGCACGAATCAACGTCCTCACTATACAAGCTCTGCAAGAATTGAGTTTTCGGGTAATAAATGTGTACCAAAAGTATTTTTTGCAATAAGAAGACTTCAAAGTATCTTATCAAATGCAATTCATGTGCGTTATTTCATTATAAGCGATTTTGGTTTTCAAATCGTTACCGGACTCTTAAACTACCTCCTAGCGTAGCCGGTAGTCACTCTGCCTACGAAGCAGAAGGTCCCGGGTTCGAATCCTTATTTATTTGTGTATTTTTCACGGATACTCGATTCTAAAATTGATGTTTTCTATGTATTTAAGTAGTTATTTATATTTAATAAGCTCCATATCCAGTTTAGGTCATGGCGACTGCTGTTACCTCCGATGTCGTCTCTGATGAGCTCACATGTGGCTAACGTAGCCATTCTTGTTAACAAAGGTACGCAATCATTGCGGACATAACCGTTAACATGGTTCAATTTAATTATTATGTATTAAGTATATAGTCATATGATACCCACAACACAAGCCTTATTAAGCTGTAGTGGGACTAGGCCGATTTGTCTGAGACTTAGATTATCCTTTCTTTCCAGACTTTGGTTTTACTTTTTAAGTTTGCTATTATGCTTACTTTGTTTAACTTTGAACTATAGACTAATTCGGTCCATTAGGACCGAATGTTAAGTACTACTATACTACTACTAAGTACTACTATTAAGTACATAGGTACTTTAAAATAATTGCATAGTTATTGTAGTAATACAGTTTATTTATTTTATTTCTTAACAAACCACAGGAAGCTATCAGAGCGCGCGCGACGCGCGGCTCGCCGCTCCGGACGCAGGCCGGCAGTCGGCGACGCGCTAAGCAGTAGTGCGCCCCGGGCCGGTTCGAATAGCAATGCTTGAAGATTGAGACCTGGGCTCTCCGAAACATGTCGCGCGAAATGACAAAAGAGACATGGGTTTATATTTTATAGTGCAAACCACAGGAAGAATCGTAAAAGTCAATATAAAAGGCAAATCTTCCTGGAGCATTTTAAATAATTACTCCGCATCGCCCATCACACTCTAGTGATTTATTAGCATTGTTTCAAAACATTATACAATTTAGATTTAAGACGAAAATCCATAGAAAAATATTAATAGTAATTAATAATTTGTAATTGTGATACCTAGTCTAGATCAATAGGTACCATTAAATTTTGCGGCTGGTGCTTACGCTTATAATACAATTGTTCGTAATATACAATATTGAATACGTACGTACAGTCGCCATCAGATATATCGGAGCGGCCAAGGTGGTCACAAATATCTAAACAACGCCTCTATTGCCAAGGTGACAAAGTGCATGATCAGATATTTTTGAGTACCTTCGCCGCTCCGATATATTTGATTGCGACTGTACAACGTAAGCGCCTTCCACCAAAATAGTACCTTTTTTTAAAACAATGACACAACTACAGTAGAAGCCCTTGTGAAAAGTTATAGAAAATAAAGAAAACAAATTTACCTTAAAACTGAAGGAAAAATCAAGACGAATGATGATTTATATTTTCTAGTAATCGATGAATGCTTTTCTAAAATCAATGTTGCAAGTTCTCAAAGTACAACTGTCGTACGACATGACACTGCTGCCGTATTCGCATCGCTGGAGACGACTCACCTCCAATCTGTCACGTAGGAGCCCATTTGCGAAACACAAATTACCGGGGCAACCCTAAGCTCCGGAAATATAGGAACTGCGCACTTGTTCCCACCGGTTACATAGTGTTCGTCATTTTGTTACAGTTATCAGTGCATATCCATTTTAATATTATAAATGGGAAAGTGTATGTGTGTGTTTGTTTGTCCGTCTTTCACGGCAAAACGGGGCGACGAATTGACGTGATTTTTTAAGTGGAGATATTTGAAGGGATGGAGAGTGACATAGGCTACTTTTGGTCTCTTTCTAACCCCCCACTTCCCTAAAATGGGGGGTGGAAGTTTGTATGGAGCATTCCGGGAGGCAATCAGGAAAGGGGAACCGTGTTACCCCGAATTAAACGCGAGCGAAGTCGCGGGCAAAAGCTAGTACAAGATATCTCTCTACTCCGCTTAGCGCGTTATTTCTTTGAAAACTAAGCTGCCAAAAAGAAGGGGTGCGGGACGGGGTGCGCAATGCTAGACAGGGAACGCGCCATTGTTCCGTGGGGCGTAAGAGAGTCAGACATTAATGGTTGCCATGGATACGTACTAAGTTTACTGTCACTTACAATAAATTAGTGTCTCACTATAGGGTGAAATTACTTCGAGCGTGGCAGCGGGGGTCGCCCGGCTATGCGCGGGTCTTGGGTTATTAGTCTTGGGTTATGCTTATGTATCAGTGTTATCACCAGTGATCGTAGATTTTTCAGAAAAACCGATGCAATGACGTTTTTATGTGAAATTGTTATTTTTACCAACCATCTCTACATCATTACTTAGTTCTGGCTTTGATTTTATTTGATTCTTGGTTCAAATAATTTAATAGCCTGAAAATAATAATAACCCTAGCACTGCACCGAAAATGCTGGAAAATATACGATTACTGGTTATGACTATCAGAAAACAACTTCAATAATTACCAAATAGGTATTCATCTAACCTATTTTTAACTCTCGACGCAAAAAGAGGTGTTAAGAATTAGTTCGACAGGTATGTGTGTCTGTGTGTGGTACCGCAGCTCTTAAACGAAACGGATAAAATATGTTTATGATCGCTCGTTGGAAAACCTGCTTTCAAAGAAAAAAACTTATAACACCCCTCCATTTGCATTACGGGTTAAGAGGCTGACAACAGAGGATGACCTTGAAATTGACTTAAACAGCTTTTTAGCATAAATTAGCTTTAAAAAGTTTTATGTGTTTAGATTTTTCACTGTAATTAATAACAAAATTCGAACACACTACTACTAACTAAAAACTTAAAACACTCGCGCTTAAAACAATAGGGACGGAATTGAGCTGTTGCTATCCCCTTAAAAACTTATGACACACCTCTTTTTGCATCAGGGGTTAAAAATGGAAGCTGCTGTCGTGCGTTTGTCATACACAACCGTCATGGTGATCTGGAGGTCACTCTTATACTGGTTTACTTGAAGGGAATGCTCGCAACAGCTCAGCAAGCGATGACAATATCAACCCTGCGCACGTTTCGTCCGTTTTCTACCGACGTCTCCATACAGGTTCCTTTAGCATATAAATGACGGAGGTTTTCGCACCCATGCAAGCGAAAAAGGAATCAGTGTTGTTTTAACACAGCTCATTTTAGAATGAGGTTTTATAATGCGACGTTATAATTCGTAGCAAATTAACATTGATACACTTTTAAAGTTCAAAATGCCTCCATTCACAACTTGAAACATGGATTGTGTCCGTTGAGAAGTTTGTTAAATGTTAAAGCTTTACACGAAGCTACATGAAGTATTTTCAATTCGTTTGCCGCTTTGACCTACATTTTTCGTTTGCCAATTTTAATTGCAAAGGGAATTAAGGTCGTTTGAAAAATTGTATTGTGTCTACGGCTTCTCAACTTATAAACAACACTCCATAATGTCAGCAGCAAAAATATACAGAGTTTTAGAAGCAAATAAAATAAACAGTCACGTAACTGAAACAGTTAAAAAGTGAAGCCTAGCAAAGCTAAATTTTGGAGTGGGTATGCCTTTTGACGTTCCAACAAAGTGACTCGAAAATAAACGTGTGTAAAAAAATGTGACAAATTGTTTACGTAACGAGTATGGATGGTATAAGGAGGATATAAGAATGTGTGCGACAAAATGATGGCACCACAATGATATCAAATTTGAAAAAAATAATTTAGATATTAAAAAATTAAATCCATACATATTTACATAAAAATTATTTGCGGAGAAGGAAATCACTATAAATATTAATTTTATTTATTAATATTTTGTCCGATTTCCCTTCTACGTTCTTCAATACGTGCGAATTAGGAGACGCAAAAAAGGGAAATTTTAACTTCCGTCAACTGATTTACACTTACATTTACACTGTCAAGATTACACTTTCGGAAATGTGTTTATTGTATGAGTAGGTATTAGATCTCCAAACCATCTTATAGTCATTCCTTTACATCCACAAAACACAAAACGCGATTTCTGTGTAATCTTCGTTAGCGAAGAAGATTTTCACCACAATAACGAATGGAATGCCCTAGTCACACTCATTCGAAAAAATACTTAAAATTACGCATACAAACATAATAATAGCCCACGTACACTTGTAGTAGGCTCATATATAACCGCAGAGTGGAGTATTTTAACTATCAACTATGTCAAGACATGTTAACTTAAAAATATAGGAATTTCATAGACTCTAACCCAACCTTAACTCAAGAACATTACTCTTTCTTCTCAGGAAAATTAAAAAAAAAATGGAGTTCAACAAATCCTTAAAGACATAGCTGATTTAATTGTAAAACTTTTAGAAGAAATCAAACCGCAGGAAAAGAGTACTAACACTAGTGATCCAGCTTTTTTTCACCAAAGCGCACCACACAAGGGCAGGGTTCGTACGATTCAACAGTAGGGCTTTCCTCCTACGAATGCCTTAACACTTTGACTACCGAGAACCCGCCTGGTAGGCACTCGTAATGTTTGCTCAGATGCCAGGCTCGCGGCGTGCGGCATTGCGTTGCACGTCATAGCGGCGGGTTCTGTCGGTTTCTGGGGAATACCCCAGTAACAGTAACAATAGTTCAAAATTTTGGTTGGTTGCGAAAGTGTTAACACTGCTGCCTTTAGTCTTGTGCTATATACTACTTTTAGTCTTGTGCCGATTGGGCCATCGTCAAGATGGCATTTTTTGTAAAATGGTCGTGATTTATTATTTAGTAAAACCAAATCGATTTAATTTCACGTCTGCTCAGCCGTCCAGCTGAGCTGGCTATTACAAAACATTGAATTCACTCCAGTAAAGAAGTCTCCTAATGATCTGCCTTTACCCGCATGAAAGCCTAAAGTCCCAGTAAGCGCTTGTTTTTGGCATGATAAAACTATTTCAGTCGTCCGTACCTACTGAGTTTATATAAGGGTATCTTTGAGAAATGGAAACGATTTTAATCTTTATTAACATTACAGATTATCCATGTAAAATTGACTTGATGTTGAGACTTGAGACACAGATATCAAGGGCAGGACATCTTTGAAGGTAGCTTATCGATTACTCGTCTCCCCACATTATATTATCTTCTAAGCCGCATTCAAAAGTTAACTCTATTCTATAGAATCTAAAGTTTTTTTTATAAAGAAAAGCTTTTTCTGCAAGACCGACTGCGTGGAATTAGTAATTAAGGGGGTACCCCTTTTAATTTCGGGGATAAATAAATATCTTATACCTATCCTTCCCCAGAACTCAAACAAAATATCTTCATTCCAAATTGCGTCCAATAAAATAAATATGTTGGGGACAATCTTACACAAATTAACCTCCCAAAACGCGACGCTTGGGTACTAGGCGACGATATACCGATTAATAAATACATAAAGATAAATATATACTAGATACCAATGTACAAGGTGTAACAAAAATGTTGGTGATCCGTTTAATGGAATAATTGCTATCGAATTCTAATTGCGAAAAAAACAGAAAAAAAACACGCGAGAAAAAAAGTTGATTTTGTTTGGAGGTTAGGCCGGCTGGGGTGACGTGACAATATGTCCCATACAAAAAAAAATTGTTCGCGCCCAAAAAAAATTCTACTTTTTCTTAGTCTCAATACGACCCTAACCACCACCATACCAACTATATATGCCCTTAACCTATTGACCGCCACAGTCGGCTGTGGCCGACATCAAAGAGTTGTGCCATGGACGCCAACGACGGCTACAGCCGACAGGCTTTGTAATGCAATAGGGACCTACGCGGGCTTCCGCAAAGTTCAATTTCGCTTGACAAAACGCGATTACGTGGCGTCGGTGGCGCGTCATTTTTGTTCAATGCTTGGCGGTCAAAAGGTTAAACGGATCACCATTATTTTTGTTACTTACATCCTGTAGAAAACACCCATGAAGTAGTACCTACCTAATTAAAAAGTGTAGATATACTGCTTTTCACTAGACGTTTAATAATTTCTGACAAAGCCAGATGTTCAGTTACCACTGTTGCCAGAGTTGTTATTGCCATTGCCTAGCGAGGACATCATCCGATTTGAAAAGAGTTACCTTGAAATATGTAACAAGTACACTTGCTACGATTACACTAAAATTCTTATTATGGTCCTTGAAAATTTCTTAGTCTTAAATTTAACCGAATACACAGACGTGTTTATTTTTGTCCGACAAGCATCAGACGGAAAAATCGTGCCCTCAGCGCTAGCGCGGGCGAGCGCGCGAGGCAACTCGCTTATAATTTTGGGCGTGATATCACGCGCTGGCGCGTCAAATCACGTGCACGATAAGTCGCGACTTTTCGTGGACGTGATTTGACGTCTTTGACGGTCAAAGGGGTTTTAGGTCTTTGTTTAGCATATTGTTTCACCCTTGTGAGTCTTGCTTTTTAGGGTTCCGTAGTCAACTAGGAACCCTTATAGTTTCGCCATGTCTGCCCGTCCGTCCGTCCGTCCGTCCGTCCGTCCGTCCGTCCGCGGATAATCTCAGTGACCGTTAGCACTAGAAAGCTGAAATTTGGTACTAATATGTATATCAATCACGCCGACAAAGTGGTTAAATAAAAAGTGGATTTTTTTTTTTATTAGGGTACCTCCCCTATACGTAAAGTGGGGAGTGATTTTTTTTTCATTTCAACCCTAACGTGTGATATATTATTGGATAGGTATTTAAAAATGAATAGGGGTTTCCTAAAATCATTTTTCGATAATGTAAATATTTTCGGAAATAATCGCTCCAGAAGTAAAAAAATATGCGTCCCCCCCCCTCTAACTTTTGAACCATAAGTTTAAAAAATATGAAAAAAATCTCAAAAGTAGAACTTTATAAAAACTTTCTAGGAAAATTATTTTGAACTTGATAGGATGAATAGTTTTTGAAAAAAAAATACAAAATAATTTCTGAACTAAGTTTGTAATTTAACCATATAAGCAGTCGTTTATTGTACCTGTAATTTCTACAAAATTACAATGAAATGACGTGCTTTCAAATAAAGTAAAAACGGTGGAAATCGGTTCACGCAATAAAGAATTATCCCATAAAAATCATCTTCCATACTTTATGCTCGCGCGCAATAGTTTACTTAATTTGCCGATAGATGTCGCTGTACGTGGAACTCTCATATCATATCCTACATGGCGGTGTTATTAACTCTTAAGTGGGGACACTTACTGTGACGGACGGAAAACTATGGAACCCTACAGTGAGCGTGGCCCGACACGCTCTTGGCCGGTTTTTTTGTATGCGGTCCTGGCCGTTGTTTCTACCATTCCATAAAGGAGTGCGTAGTTATGCCCCGGCTTACCCCGGCAGCCATCTGTGGTGTCTCGTGGGTCGGCTCAGCTCAGTAACCATCTTAGCTTTATGGCAGCATTAGCTTAGCGTTCTTATAAAGGGTGTTAAGTCATCTATAATTAGAGTTCTGTAGCATAGTTCCATGTCTCTGAATTGATTAGGTAAAGTAAGAAGTAAAGTTAAAACGAACTTTTTTCTTATTTAAGGACGTCATAGACTGAGAGCTAGCCACGTCAGATATGACACAATAATGAGAGCAACGCAAGCCCTCAAGTTAGTTTGCTATACTTTGCTTATTTCTAAATCTAGACATCTGGCAGCTGTAAAGTGGTGGAAGTCAAAGAATGCAAACCACTTCAAGAAAACAAATGCTAGAGTTCTGGGTTTGATGCAATATTATGAGAAATTATATACCTAAATAATAGATTATATCATTGCCAAAAGTTTCTGTTGGGGTAAAGTAGTGCCAAACAACGTATAATATAATTCATAGACTGTCGTCTACTGTTTTTGTTCCCGTAATAATACGCAATGTTTTTGTTAACTGAGACAACTTCAGCAGTGTTTATCTATTTTGGTATTACTATTTTCCAATTCAACAATTTTGAACTCCACCCATTAAAAGCTGCCAGATGCCTGGATCTATCAATAAGGATAGTATAGCAATCTAACCAGACGGGTTTTATTGCTCTCGTTATTGTGTCATATCTGACGTGGCCCATCAGGTACCAAATGAAAGCACAAAAATTCTTCAAATTAAACTTCATTTCAAGTCAATGGCCTTAGTCAGCGATGAAAATATCAGGCCCTGTAATCTCGGCGAGAAAATTTAGAAATGGTTTAATATTTTGCTGGAGTTATTGTCTTTGTTGGATCCCGTGATATCCTTCGGGAGCTGTGAAGGTAATACCGTTGGATTTCATTGAAACACTTATTTTGATGATCTTTGTGAACTTGGACAAGGTGAAATATGTTATCTGAATTTGGAGATTTATATTCGTCTTGTTTTTAAATAAAGTAAGTTTTTTTAGTTATTAAAAAAGTGCCGAATGAAAATTAAGAATCTTGGAACAAATTGTAAGTCTCGAATTTTTTTGGCTAATAGGTGCTTATATGAAGGGAATACAGAAAGAACATGTCTAGTCACTTTTTTGTAAAATGTTTTTTTTTTCAAAAAGTAGAGCTTGTAATAAACTATTACTAACCACTTCTGTTGCCACAAGCTGTTAACTGTAACGTAAATCCAATTTTTAATAAAAAACCATCTAGTTACAAAAATAGTATGTTTAATTGAATCGTTCCAAACTTTTAAAGCGCTATAACTCAAAATGTTGTCAAAGTGACTAGAGTAGAGATGTTCTTTCCGTGTACCCTTCATATATAATAACTTCCGATTCGGACTAATTTATAAAATAGCTCAATCCATTTAGCAAAGAAAATAAATACAAATACAAATGCGTTTATTTCATTACTTTTTACAGTTGTTCTTAAGGTAGGTTAGGAACGTAAGTAGTCTATGTTACTTATAAAAAGTTAGGTAACAATTTAAGGAATGATAATGTCTGAATAATCTAAATATATAAAAGAAGAAACTGACTGACTGACTGACTGACTGACATATCAACGCACAGCCCAAACCGCTGGTTCTAGAGATTTCAAATTTGGCACGTAGGTTCCTTATATGATCTAGGGGTGCACTAAAAAAGGATTTTTCAAAATTCAACCCCTCAGGGGGTAAAATTGGGGTCCAAAGTTTGTATGGCGAAACAAGATTTGTTAGACTATTTTATTCGAAACTTCACAGGAGTATTCCTAACGATAAATGAGTAAACACGTGTTTCAGGTTTTTTGAAAATTCAACCCCTAAAAGGGGAAAATGTGGTACATACAAACATACCAGTCTAACTGAGAACCTCCTTTTTGAGTACTTATAGTACGCGGGCGAAGCCGCGGGAAAAAGCTAGTTACTAGTTAAAACAGTAAATATTAATAGCAATCTTAATGCTTGAAGATGGAGAGCTAGGCTCTCCGAAACATGTCGCGCGAAGTGATTAAAGTGACGTGACTGTAACCGTTATATTTTTTAGAGTTACATAGGTAAAAAATAAGAGTAAGGTTAAATACTGTTGTACACCGACACTGTTCGACACACTTGCCAGTAAGTGGTAAGGAAATAATTAATGTACATGTAAATTACCTTGGTACCAATCCTGTTTGGTACTAAAATAAAGTTAAAACAATTACGATTTTAGTGATAAATATATACTATTTACTTAGTCGGCAATAAAAACCTGTATATTTTTTATCAGAAAGTATTACAAACTGTATTTAGGCAGAGAGCGTAAGATCGATTAGCGTTTTTGAGCAGTCATTTACGCCAGAGAGTTATCTACTGCCCGTGAAACGAAGAATTTTTCTCGCATTACGCTCGGATTGTGAAAAAGTTCCCTCGTTTGTGAAACGAATTGAAATATTCTCAAATTATCATTGCCATTTGTTATCTTGAAAATCATAACGATGTCGACTGAAAATGAAAGACTGAACAGGTTTGAGAGCAAGAATTTATAAAATTTAACTAGGGTAGAAGGTTATTTTAAGGTTAATATTTATTTAACGACCTCCTAGCCTAGTCGGTAGTGACCCTGCCTAAGAAGCAGGAGGTCCCGGGTTCGAATCCCGGTCAGGGCATTTATTTGTGTGTTTATCACGGGTTCCTTAGTTATGGATGTTTTCTATGTATTTAATTATTTATCTAAATCTATCTATTATATATATTGTCGCCTAGTACCCACAACACAAGCTTTTTGAGCTTACCGTGGGACTAGGTTAATTTGTGTAAGATTGTCCCACAATATTTATTTATTTATTATTATTATTTATTTATTTAAACTGTATTGCACATAAAGTTGGGGCCCGACGGCATACAACCACAGCCCTCTGCCACGAGACCTTGGCAGAAAACAGAGATTTTAAACCATGTAGCCAGTGGTTGGTGCCAAATTCTACATGACCTTTAAACGCCCTTGGTGGATAGGTGTGCTCTGCCAACCATTGGCAGAAGCGGTTTGTTGGTTGTCAGCCATGTAGCCGCTCGCTTCAACAACTCGCTCCAACCAAGGTCACTTGGCAGAATCTGCGGCTATCTGCCGTCTGGCCCCAAAATAAATAACAAGCCAATGGCGGTAATGTGTTTAGGCATTTTTTACCTGTCAGACTATTTACGAGTATAGAGACCATACTTAGTTATCTCTTGAAAAAAAAACCGGCCAAGAGCGTGTCGGGCCACGCTCAGTGTAGGGTTCCGTAGTTTTCCGTCCGTCACAGTAAGTGACGGAGTAAACTCTGAAGTGGGGTAAGAGTTTTTGAAAGCACGTCATTTCATTGTGATTTTGTAGAAATTACAGGTACAATAAACACCTGCTTATACGGTTAAATTACAAACTTAATTCAGAAATTATTATGTAATTTTTTTTCAAAAACTATTCAACCTATCAAGTTCAAAATAATTTTCCTAGAAAGCTTTTATAATGTTCTACTTTTGAGATTTTATTCATATTTTTAAAACTTATGGTTCAAAAGTTAGAGGGGTGGGGGGACACATTTTTTTTTACTTCTGGAGCGATTATTTCCGAAAATATTTAAATTATCAAAAAAAGATTTTACTAAACCCTTATTCATTTTTAAATACCTATCCAACAATATATCACACGTTAGGGTTGAAATGAAAAAAAAAATCACTCCCCACTTTACGTATAGGGGAGGTACCCTAATAAAACATTTTTTTCCACTTTTTATGTTACCACTTTGTCGGCGTGATTGATATACATATTAGTAACAAATTTTAGCTTTCTAGTGCTAACGGTCACTGAGATTATCCGCGGACGGACGGACGGACGGACACACATGGCGAAACTATAAGGGTTCCTAGTTGACTACGGAACCCTAAAAATGAGTATAGAGACCATACAGTTATCTCTTGAAAAAAAAATTAGGTAAGTCAGACTGATAAGTTTTGCGGACGCCCGGTACAGTCGCCAATTCGCCATCAGATATATCGGAGCGGCCAAGGTGTTCACAAATATCTGAACAACGCCCCTTTTGTCAAGGCGATAAAGTGCATGTTCATATATTTTTGAGTACCTTGGCCGCTCCGATACATTTGATGGTGACTGTACTAGTCTCAACATATGCTAGGAATGATATCCAGCGTTGATTCAGTCATTCAGACTGGTCCTTTCGACTGGTCCTTTCGAGGGTTTATCGTAACACTACGAAACTTTCAGTTATCTAAACACAATAATAAAGATGAATGAAAACTAGTCTTGTTTAATTATAAGGAAGTCGTGTGCGTGCAATTTACAAAATTGGCAATAAGTAGTTATTTTAACGTAACTAAATGTATTGTAGTGAAGGTAAAGTTGGGGTCAGACGGCAGATAGCCGCAGATTCTGCCACGTGACCTTGGTTGGAGCGAGTTGTTGAAGTGAGTGGCTACATGGCTGACAACCAACCAACCGCTTCTGCCAATGGTTGGCAGAGCACACCTAGCCACCAAGGGCGTTTAAAGGTCATGTAGAATTTGGCACCAACCACTGCCTACATGGTTTAAAATCTCTGTTTTCTGCCAAGGTCTCGTGGCAGAGGGCTGTGATTGTATGCCGTCTGGCCCCAACTTAAGTTGTAGAATGAAGAGTGGAAGGTAATAGGTAGGTAAGGCTAATTATTTATTTTTACTATTATTTGGGCGAGTTTAATTTACCTGCATTTTGAGTAGGTTCATTTTCATTTGTTTCTTTTTTAATGAAATGTTGTAAACATTTTAAATTCTTGTACATATTTGTTATAATATGGACCCGGATATGGATATATTTGGAACCGGGTATCTCCGGAGTCCGGACATGCGAATGTCATCTCGCTCAAATCGCAGAGCCCGACTGGGGAAGTACCTCCACCTTACAGAAAACCACAGCCAAATAGCACTAGACCCTATTCATAGAGTTGCGTTCCTGCTGGTGAGTAAGGTTGCGAAAGAGCTCAAAGAGGTCCGTGTGTTGACGATGAGGGACCCTATTGTTCCTTGTTCCATCAATACAGTGAATCCTCCTTTTTATAAAGGGTCGGCATGTCTGGAGTCGCAGGCGTCCATGGGCTATGGTAGCTGCTTACCATCAGACGGGCCGTATGCTTGTAATATACAATGTCTATAAAATAAAAATTATATGCGTTCACTATGTAGCACATTTTATACTATTATTTGAATTTGAATTACGTATAGGTACGTAATTCTATTTTGAAAATTTTCACGAGCTTTAAACGAATTTAGCTAAGTAGTTGAAGAAATTCTTAAACGAATTTTACATCAAAGGCTCTTAAAAAATTATCTTAAATCTTACTCTTGTTTTATAAAACACGCAAACAAAAATCTAACAAACTATATTTAAAATAGTACAAATAAATCTAACACCAGTATGATAAGATAATTTACCCATTCAGAGCATCCAGCCAAACGTTTCATTGATATTATTTCGTTGGAAAGTTATTAATTTGTCCTAGTGACAGATCGCCTGGACCCCGGCCAAGAGGACAATTCTAGAAGAAACATTATATAGGTACAATACAAGTAGTCCGTCTTGACAAAAGTACAGTCACTGCAAATCTTATTAAACGAAGGCTTCGCTAGTATGACGACTCTACACATAAGGTTGTTGATGTACAATAGTACATTATTGTCGAGGAGGTGAAGTAGCACATTGATGGCTGAGTATTACGTTTAAACGGACGACTTTAAGAGTCCGTTTAATTTAATACGAAGCCAGCAATGGCCCTTCACGCCGAGTCCAATATAGTGCTTTATTCAAAAATAATGCAAAACAGCCAACGTTGATGAACAACAAACAATATTGACATAAATAATATATTCAGGATAACTTCTAGGTTAAAAGAATGGCCACTCAGGCCACTACCGTGAGCATCGAATTTCGATTCGAATCCTATAATTATCTCTATCTCCATCGCTTCTCATTTTGAGTGAGAGAGACAGATTTATTCGAAACTACAATTTCCTATGTTCGCGGTACACGCTCAGCTTTGCCGCCATTATATTTTTTTATTAAAAAGTTTGAAGTGTATTTTTCTTCTGAATTTACCGTAAACTATTTGAGATAACTAAAAAGTCGCGGTACCAACAATAAAAATAACAAATACCGATGTTGTGTTTTGGCTGTTTAGGACCTTTGCCTTTATTTTTGTATGGCTGTTGAACTTATTAAAAAGTTTGTACCTCGACAAAAATGGAATTTGTATGCTATATTTATGTCGCGAAATCGAGCCTGCAATTTCCGTAACTTTTTAATTTTTATTTGACCATAAACTAGGTATTTCGCCGCCTAGTTTTTAACCGTAAAAGTCAACCTTGCCGGACATTTTTGAATAAATATGTTTTACTATGCAGTGTGTAACAAAACTACTGGTTAATCGTTTAACGGCATAATTGGTATTGTATTGAGACTAAGAAAAAATGGGAGAAAATATTACGGACGCAAAAAAATATTTTTTTTTGTATGGGAGCCGTTGTCCCAGGCGGCCAACCCTCCATACAAAACCATTTTTTTTTCTAGCGAAAAAAAAGAATTCTTAGTTTTTCATAATTATAATACGATACCAATCATAATTGGTCCGGCCCTTAACGGATCACTAGCATTTGTTATACCTTGTAGTAAAACATAATAAGCACAAAAGATACTTTCAAATTTAGTTCATAACCTAGCAATGATTCTGTTTTATTTGTATTTGATCGCAATCATCACATAACTACTTCTTTCATCATCTGATCTCATCTTTGTCTAGCTCGTTATTAGAAAAATACAGTTCGTGTCTTTCTCACGCGGGGGGCTGGATCTCTTTAGCACGTGCATCTCTCGTTTGTTGGTCGCGACTAGAGAAAAACGAGTTAAGTGACTGGTTTGGATTTGGATTCTTCAATTTTGGATCGTGCAGTATCTAGTTATTAAATCAGGGGCCGTATTCTAACTTTAAAACACGTATAAACTTCAATACAACTCCAATGCATTAACAACGCAATACAGCTGCGGTATAAACATCTGAATCAGAAATATCAGAATTTGCTTGAGAAATATTCCAACGCAACTCCAATACAACTTCAATATTGGTTGATTGTTTGTTGTCACAGAGTGTTTGTTGTGTGTTGGAGTTATGTTCGAGATAGGTTACACAACCTATTATTGTATTGTTAATGTATTTTAAAATTAGAATCCGGCACCATATCAATTACATATATTTTTATAGAAAATAAATTTGCATATTTTTCGCGTACATTAACTAGCCACACGCAAAAACAAGCGACGATTGACACTTGAGAGACTTGCTTAGACTATACTATCCGCAACACTAGCTGGCGACTGAGGTCATAGGTGTCATAACGCTATCTCTTTCACTCTTGCTGCGGCTGTGCAAGTGTAAAAAAAAAAGGTTTTATGACCCCGGTCGCCAGTTCGTTGTGCATAGGGTTACCAGGCCCAATAATGAAAAAGCCGGACTCCGCGCTTAATTTAGCCGGACATGCCTTTTTAATAGCTAAATATAGCTGCTTTTGTCTGACTGGCGCGTAGCGTAAGTCAGACAAAAGCCGGACAGGCCGGACGAGGAATTATTTGGCCGGACACACCCGTAAAAAGCCAAACATGTCCGGCTCACCTGGCAACCCTAGTTGTGCGGATAGTAGTTATAGAAGGAAACAAATGCTCGTAGTCATCGCGCGCGTCTTTTTAAATTAAACATCGAACGTGAAACTCTTAATGTACTCGTTGATAGACTACTGTCATTTACACTCTGGTTCCGGTCAAAGGCTGTATGGCAAGTGTTTCTATTGTTGCATGGACGCCATTTTGGTTTTGGATTTTGGCACAGGCCGTGATATAGGATCTGCAGAGCTCATGAATTTATTACGAGTGCTGAATGAATTAGCGATAGTTAGATATATATCTGCGTAGTGCAAGCTTTTTCTAAATACGTTTAATACTCAAATATAAAATATAATATTAGTATAGTCTACCTATAATAACTCTGCAATAACTTTGCAATCAACATAGTGTGAAACGTCAGTTATATAAAATTTTACGTTGTGATTGGTGGATTTAATATGGTAAAGTGTTCTGATTGGTCAATTTAAAATGTTTTGTAAATCATAAATATGTATACATATTGGCCCTAGAGTCTAAATGTACTGCTTTAGTCCGCCTTGGTGAGCATAATATAACAACCTTTTTGAGCATGAGAAGTGAAAAAATAGTTTGGTCTCGAGGAAGAACATAGGAAAGCTTTTATTCCAGATATCATCCTTTAAAGGGATGGAATGAGGATGGAAGTTTTTATGGGAAATTAATAATCTCTGAACCGAAAATGAATTGTTAGCGTATTCTAATTGTAAAAAACTATTTCGCGCAAAAAAAAATGTGTTGTATGGAGGGTTGGCCGTCTGGGACGACGTGTCCCACAATATTTTTTTGTCATATTTTTTAACCCTGGTACGATTTCGGACTTTAATTGTTGACCCAAGGGTAGGTAGGTGTAGGGGTCACTTTACGTTGGACATTTAATAGACTAAATATCAAATAAATAAATAAATAAATATTTGGGGACAATCTTACACAAATCAACCTAGTCCCAAACTAAGCAAAGTTGTACTAAGGCCCGATTCGTAACGGATTTGAAAAATTAAAAAATCTATATCTGTCAGCTTAGTGGTTTAATTGACAAAAATTAATGATATTATATTAAAAAAACATTATAAAATTATCATCTTGTAACTATTATTAAAATTCTACTTTTTCTCCCACTCCTGCCGCAATTTTTGTCGAATGCCCTCCATCATCCGTGCGACAGTGCCTTTAGTCACTTTCCTGCTCGCTGTGTTCCACTTTCTCAGGAAGTCTTGCTGATTGCTGGCAGTCTTACCTGTCTTACGTAAGATTCCTTTGACCAGAGCCCAATACCTTTCGATAGGGCGGCACTGTGGAACATTTGGCGGATTCAGTGCTTTAGGCACGATGTGGACATCATTTCGCTTGAGAAAGTTTAGGGTATCCGTTGCATAGTGGGCTGTAGCGAGATCTGGCCAAAATAAGGCCGAAGAATCGTGTTTTTGAATGAATGGTATTAAGCGTTTCTTCAAGCATTCATTGATGTAAATATCTTTATTGATTGTGCCAGTCGTAACATATGCACTGCTGCGATCGCCGCATGGGCAAATTGCTTGCCAAACCAGATACTTGGAGCCAAACTTCTCCATTCCTATGGTAGTTTCCGAGTCTGGAAGAATTTCCCCATCAGCTATCGTATAAAACTGATTGCCAGGAAGTGTTGAAAAGTCCGCTTTCACATAGGTTTCATCATCCAAAATCAAGTGAAAATTGCATGTACCCAGAAAATCGTACAGCTTTCGAGACCTGGTTTTGATTGTGAGCCTTTGCTTTTCTGTTGTTTTCGGCACTTTCCGCTTCTTTTTTGTCTTCATAGCAGCCCGTTCCTTGGCACGTCTCACCATTGACTGACTTGTAGAGTTTTTTTTAGCTATATCCCGTTCGGACATACTTCGGTTGTTGCAAATCGTCTTAATTATTTTCCTGTCTAGCCTTGGATCACGAGCACCACCATGTTCTACGATTCGAGACTTTTGAGCGGTAGACAAGGTCTCAAAGTATCGGTTTAGAACCGTGTCAACGGTATTTCTTGGGATTTTTAACTGTTTTGCGATGAAGTGATTCGGTCGCTGTGTATTTTCCATCCATTTGGCGACAATCTGTTCACGGCGTTCACGTTGATTCATGTTTTTATGGGTTTCTTAGCTTCTCCGCAATGAAAAAGAATGTTTACATAATTTGGTGACATTAGTAATGTCAATATTAAAAACACAAGAAGGATATTTGACTTTAGAGCTATGTGCCAGCATTTTGAATTTTTCAAATCCGTTACGATTCAGGCCTTATGTGTACTAGGCGACGATATACATACTGATATAGATAAATATATACTTAGATACATAGGAAACACCCATAACTCAGGAACAAATAGTCGTGATAAACACACAAATAAATGCCCTTACCAGGATTCGAACCCGGGACCTCCTGCTTCGTAGGCAGGGTCACTACCGACTGGGCTAGGAGGCCGTTAATATCAAACAAAAGAAAATAGCTTGAACCGTAAATGGCTCAACGATTAACGTCCGTGACTTTACGGTACATATAAATAGTAGGTATATTAATGTCTAGTAAAAGTCATTAGAGGTTAATTTTCTACAAACGCAGTTATACCTAACAATAGATATATTCGTTACCCTAATGAGTGCTTTCTCGGTATTATAGTTCTTGAAGGCCGAACAATTATCTTTGAAATAATCATTATTATCTGGAGATTCTCGAGGAAATTACAAATAGATTTGTAAGACGTCGGTCCAATTTCTGGATAATTTGAAATTCCTTCGATAGGAATTTTTGATTTAGTTTTCTCGCTATTTAAAGACTTTTAATTTTACTGTGAATGAAGACCGTATTTCAATACAGTAACTTTTAATAGCTTCAGAAAGATTAGTTTTTTGTGAAAACTTTTAATTTTGCTAAGGCTAATTTATATTATGTGCCAAGTCAATTCAATATCGTTAGATGTTGAATACTTTAAGAATTTTTGCGTGTAATTTTTGTATTCTTTCTTCGCTTTTTACACCTACAGTCAGTCACCTGCAATAGTTTATTCCTCAACGTGGGCTGCAAAAATATGTGACACGCTCTTATGGCCTGTCAAATAAGAGTGTGTCACATATTTTGCGGCCTTCATGTAGGAAGATTGCAGGTGACTGTACGGCATCAATATTTTATTTTAGATTTGACCTTAAATATCAGGGTTTTTTTTAATTCGTATTGAAACAAAACATTAATCTTTATCTTTATTTATTTATATTATTTATCTAAGTTTCAAGATAGAGGTAGAATTCATAATTCAGGTGAGAAATTGACAGCACTTTACATACATTTGACAACCGCTTTGTATGCCAGCTGTCAAATTACTCTACTGGATTATGAATTCTACCTTAAATCTCGATTCTCGAAGTTTTAAAAACTAGACTCATACGATTCAAATTTCACATTCACGTCATTATTCACTCTTTGCACTCCTCTAATCATAATCCTATTATTTAGCACTTCTTCTTCAGCCTCGTTAATAATTTTAAAAATGTCTCTTTTCACTCTGATCTGTACTTCTGGTGGAAAAGTATTCACTGTTTCTCCTAAATTTGCAAAGAAATTGACAAGAGTATTATTTTCAGTAGTTTCTTCGTTATTTCTCTCTAGCTCTGGTATTGTGGTTTCTGCAACTTCAACAAAAGTTTTTTCTACATTTGTCGTTGAGGTCTCCGAGTCGTCATCTGCTATATCTGTGGTATCATTTCTATCCCTGCTATCTATGATAGCGTCTATAAAGCCAAGTACTTGTTCGTACTTTATGGGTTTTATTTTTTTGAAGCCCTGTGCTTTCTTAGTTTGTCGTAGTTTACGTGCTTTCCTGTAGTTATCTCGAAGACGCTTCCATCTCTCTCTGCACTCGTGGGCTAAAAAAATGTAAGTAAAATTAATCTTCGAGAAACTGAAAATAGATGTCATATACTTCAGAAGCTTTTTTTTTCTGAAGTATATGACATCTATTTTTAGTTTATATATAGTAGTGTAACTATTTTTAAAAAATTCAAATCAAAAATTATTGAACAAAATAATTTGATTTACTTCAAGATTCATAGATGGCAGCACCATCTCTCTCGCTATACCAGAATCACGTAAGTGATTCGGATAGGAGGTGCAAGCACGTACTGCGCATGCCCTTAGAGTATGGTCAACGGCGCCTAGCTGTTTCAAATTCAGAGATACATGAGAAAATTTGTCAAGTTCCGCCATGACCGGGTGGTCTAGTGGTCAGGACGTCAGCCGCGAAAGCTGAAGACGCCAGTTCAAATCTGGCCTAGGACACCGGAGGGTTTGGTTTTCTGAAGTATATGACATCTATTTTCAGTAAGTAAAATTAATCAACGAAATGTCGTACATTGTAAAGAACTTTGTAAATTCGTCGATTAGATAATAAATTTGGAGTGGGATGAGATTTTTCCGTATTAAATATTTAGAAATAATTGGCAGTAAGTAAATATTCCTCACCCTTATGTGTTAAAATGAGCGAAATGGTTAGTAAATGATATCAGAATTTGATCCATTAGTATACATAGGGCAGATGCCCCGGTTGTGGTCATTTTCAACTTTGCTAAGTTACAGTCATATTTAAAAGTCTATGGTGTACGGTTAATAGGCAGCACATATACTGTCATGTATCAGTTGTCGAGCCAGGAGCCAGGGAAAAAAGTGACCTAAAGTGGCTCCCGGGCTCTTTTCTGACATTGCATTAAAGAAAAAAAAGGAATAATGTCAGAATCTTAACAACGGAGATTCATATAAACATTGTACTTAATATATTTTCAATGACTCAGTACACAAAGAGTGTCATAATTATTTATTGACACAAAATGACGGACCTCTGAATAGACAAACTCTCCTTCAAGTAGCCAAAACCGAGTCATCTGCCCTAGTTCGAATTTCGAATGCCAACTCCAGATCAAATTCTGTCGTTATTCGATTTAGGTAGTGACATAGACTAATTAACTACTACTAGTATATAGGTAGTGGGTAGGCAGTATCTGTCGAGTCGGAGTCGAGTTATGCTGTCAGCTTTAAGCGACGAACAAAGTATTAGAAACTACGATTTAGTGTCTGGTGTAACCGATAGATGACGCTGATGCTTGAACCTGAAATAAAAGGAACGCGATTTTGTATGGATATTGTCCATCCATGTCTATATCATCCTTGATCTGTGTACAGTTTTACTAATCCATAATAATATTTTTATACTTTATTTAATACTTTTATTTTATATTGTAAAGAATCCTAACCTAAGAAAGAAAAATTAATTATAAATTAAATTAAAAGAAATTAAAGGAAATTATAAATGTAAAAGTTACTGTCTGTTTGTCTGTCTCCCTTTTACCCCTTGACGCTTGAACCGTAAAAATACTTTGGTCTCGAGGAAGAACATAGCATAGCTTTTATTCCAGATATCATCCTTTAAAGGGCTGAAAATGGGGATAGAAATTTGTATGGGAAATTAATAATCTCTGAACCGTAAATTTCTTTCAAATGAACTTTGAATGTCGGACAAGGACAGGATAGTTTTATGGCAGAAATCATACTTTAAGGGGCTGAAAATGGGGGTGGGTGGAAGTATGTATGGGAAATCAATAATCGCAGCACCGATTTAGATGTAGTATGGCAATAGTTTCTAATCCTTATTTTAAACTAGCTTTTGCCCGCGGCTTCGCTCGCGTTAAATTCGGGGTAGCACCCATATAAAACTTCACACCCTCTTTTAAGGGGTTGGGTGCAGATTTCCAAAAAAAAATGATGCAAGATTTTTTTGTTAGTCACAAATAGTCCGCATACCAATTTTTAGCTTTCTACCTTGAAAATTCCGGAATGCTCCATACAAACTTCCACCTCCCATTTTGGGGAAATGGGGGGTTAGAAAGAGACAAAAGTAGCCTATGTCACTCTCCATTCCTTCAACTATCTCCACTTAAAAAATCACGTCAACTAGTCGCCCCGTTTTGCCGTGAAAGACGGACAAACAAACAAACACACACATACACTTTCCCATTTATAATATTAGTATGGATTAGTAAGTAAGCACAACTGACCCAAGATGGGTATTTTTTTATTTATTTATTTATTTTATATTAATATATTTTATAAGGTTGACTGGTAGAGAATGCCTCTTGGCATTAAATCCGTCTTATATACATCAAGATTTTCTTTTGTGCAATAAAATTTAAATAAATAAATATTAAGTATTTATTTAATCTAGAGTTCAAGTTCAAGTGCTTAATAGCAAGTTTTTGAGTTTGGTTTTAAAGATATTTTTACTGATTCACTCGGTTTCAAAGGTAAGGTAAGGTAGTATTATAATTTTACTTGTCTGATTAGTTTTCTTAGCGATCTCCTGCCAGGCTGCCTCCCTTCTAGGCTGGTCGTCATATTGCTTATGTTGGGCGTCGTACAACTCGCCGTGTTCCTTCACCAAGCTTATTAGCAGTTCTTCATCCATAGTCTAAAAACGTAATGGTTTGGTACTCATAATAATTAAATATAATAGCTAGTATATATAGATATAAATATCGATTAAGGTCTAAAATAAAACATTTACATAAAAAGTGATCCTAATCAAATAAGGTAGGTAGGTACTTCCTGCCGAAAATATAGGGAAAGCGGGGCAGATACATACTCGTACACCTTTTTTCAAATTACGCTTCAAAAAGAGCCTCATAATTTTCTTCAACCACCTGACAATGTACAGGTTGTAACAAAAAAAATAGCAGTGATCCGTTTAAGGGCATCATATTTTTTTTTTATCGAATTGGGACTAAGACAAAGTATGACTTAAATTTTTAATAAGCGAAAAAAAAATTTTTTTACCCGCCGTCCACACAAAACCAAATTTTTTTTCGCGCGAAAATTTTTTTGTTCTTATTTTTTTATAATTAGAATACAATACCAATTATGCCCCCTTAAAAGGACCACCAGCATTTTTGTTATTCTGAAGTATATTCAAGATTTTTATGTTCAATTTATGCTCCGCCTCGGGGATATTCAAACAAAAAATTAGATTTGTACAATTCTGCCCCACTTGCAGGGCACTTTGATACATTGAGTGGGGCACTTTGATACATAATTTATGGGCACATTGGTACGTGTATCAAAGTGCCCCTTTAATGTATCAAACTGCCCCTGTAGCACTTTTTACAGGAACACATTTAGCGGATTAGCATTTGATATTCTAAATAGTAAATATACAAGCCTAATTATTCATTAATTTTCCTGACATTAATTTCTTAATATACACCACTAATAGGAGTCAGGTTCTTAAGTTAACTCAAAAACGGCTCAACCGATTTTATTAAATACAGTTTTTATTACATTCATGGAAACTCATTTCCATGATTTTTTTTGTTTTGGACCCACTGTTTAAAAGTTAAAGGCTGACGCACTTTTGTCTTCAACTTCAACTTTCGGAGCTACTTATTGTTTACGAAAGTATTAGTTTTATCCAAAAATTGTTTCGGAACACCCTTATTCTTTTTAAAAGACCTATCCAACGACACCCCACATGATGGGGTTGGAGCCAAAAAAAAACATCCTCCACTATAAGGCGATTATCACACTGACGCCGCAACCGGATGCGGTAACGGTGTGCAAGCGTGACAGCGCTATACACATGCAGAGCGCTATCTCGCTTGCGCTTCGGCGCCGCAAGCTGAAACCGCAGCAGTGTAAATGACGCCTTAGGGTTCCTAGTTGACTACGGAACCATATATTTTTTTGTAAAAACTATGTTCATCCCTTTTTTGGTCAAGCAATACTTACCTTCTCTACTAGGTATCGGGAGAAAAAGACGGCATGATAATCTTTCTCTAAACTCTAATTATGGGCAAATTAATTATGTAATTATGTAGAACATCGCCCGGTAGGTACCTACTCGTATAAGCAACTCTCTATAAGTATTTATAATAATTAAAATTAAAAATGCCTTGTAATGAAAACGAGAATTGCCAATTTGCTATTTAAAATAACACATTTATTTACTCTGTTGACAATTTGGCTTCTTATTATCGATCTAAAGATCCAAAGAAATGCAACCGGGTTCAACCAATTACGATTAAGCAAATTGAATGTTGTTCTTGATAAAATAGAGCTTATTTTTACATGGCTGGGCTCGACCTACCTGCCGGCCCGGCCGGCATTGGCATGACGTATTTTATCACCACGCGCTTTATAACATTACAACATTTACAACCACATGTAAAATACGTAATATTTAAAGTACAACACTAAAAATAATAATTACAAATCCATTAACATTCACTATTAAACTAATTGAATATATTTGCTGCTAAAATAAACTATATTTTTAACAAAAACGTGTAACTTACCAACAAAATAACCCCCACTGTTATCGTCGCCGCGGCCGGACGCACACTAACGGATCGAAGTGGAACGGGGCTCAGCGGCTCGGAGCGGAACGCGCCTGTCTAAACATTGCACATTCTGAATTCAACCTTACTGCAATAATCTAAGGTCGAATTTTGAACGCTCGCTGGATGCACAACGCGCAAGCACTACCACTTGGCAAGTTATATGAAAACGGACGTTAATGCGTTTAGCATTAAGTGTATTTTTGGTTGTGATAGATAATGTTGAAGAATACGCAGTCAGCTGCGAGGACTCACGGTCATAATAATAATGCCATAAATAGCTTCACATAGACGCGTTACATTTTAAGACCTCGATACACAATGGCCCATCATGGGCCAGTCTAAGGGACACAGCTATACGACGGAAGGAGATCGCAATATCGTTAGCTCCCTCTAACGCATAGCTGCGTCCCTTAGACTGGCCCATGATGGGCCATTGTGTACTGGGAGCTTTACCTGACTGATATTAGCCGATTATATCAGTTATCACACATGTGCAAGCGTGACAGCGGTATACACATGCAGAGCGCTATCTCGCTCGCGCACCGTCGCCGCATGCGGAAACCGTAGCAGTTTGAAAGCCGCCTTAGTGGTTAATAGTAATAGTTTAACCCGTCGGAATTTATAGAAGGTGTGCCTAGGTATAAGTTATAGTTTTGCCAGGGTTTGTTTTACTTCAAGCATAGACAGAGAGAATCATACTGTCTCTTTCTTACGCTAGTACCCTCGCAACTGAAAAAGGGATGAGTATATACTACTTCCACTGTTACTACAATTTATGGTCAGCCGGACTATGTAACTAAGGGTGGGTTGCGTTGCACCACGCATAACTAACGAACTGATCAGCTTTAAATATGGCGACGGAGCTGTCATCCCATAGAAAACTATCAAATTTTCATACAAGATTTTTTTAACGATGTCGTTGACGTTGACAGACGCTTCGGTGCAACCTAAGGGCCGGTTCTGTATTGTATTGTATCTTTTTTGTTATTGTATTGAATTTGTATTATTTTGTGTTTGAAAATTGTGTAACTGTTTTTGTTAATTTGTAAACAATTAAAATTCTATCCAATTTGTATTTGTAAATTAGACTTAATTGCAAAATCTCCAAACGTGTTGCAGCGTCCTTTAATACAGTAAAGATACGGTTGCGTCAAACATTAATTTATAATAGCCTGATTTTTTTATTTTTCATTCTTACGGGATATTTATAGATAATATATGCAAAAATCCTACAAACTTTTTACCCGGAAGTAGTTCAATAGGTAAAAAAAAATATATAAAAAAGTTGTATATTTTTATTATTAAAAGTTGGATATGTATCCTAATTCGTTAGAAACAAATAGTAATAAGTGGTAGTTTGTTCTTACACATTTCAAAAGACTTAGAAACGATATATTTATTAAAATCCTAGTAGAAAAACGCTTGTAATATGTGTACATATTAGTGGCGGTTAGCGAATAACGATATTTTGTAGGATTTCATTGCACGAATAATACTAGTATCATGATATATCCGTTACACTAAAAATATTAGCTATTATTAATTATTTCCAATTCCCCATACTAGCCGCCCGTAAAATGACTGTAGTACTTGTCGTTAGGGCCCGATTTAGGCAGGTGTAATACTTACCGGCATAACGCCCGACCGCGCGCCTAGTGCTCTATTCGATATCATATCGATACACTGAATCTTTCCATCCACTGTAGAACACACCTTAATACCTTCATATCGAAAGTCTATTTTCCAACGCACACTCGACGAAACACTAGTAGTTTATGTAACTGTTACGTAATAAGGGTCCTTAAAACATGAGTGTGGTTTTATGAAATGAGCCGCAGGCGAATTTCATAATAAGATCACACGAGTGTTTTAAGGCCTAATTACGTACAGTTGCATACACTGCTTTATCTACACTCATATTATATATATTAAATTAATTGTTCGGAAACCATAGAATGACCGCCATTTTACCGTCATGGCCTACTCGATTGTGCCGGCGCTCGCGCGGGACCAATCGAGTTGGCCATGGCGGTAACATTATGTTATCAAATTCGATGTTCCAAATTTGAAACTCATTGCTTAACAATATTTGAGCATGCATAGTTAAAATTACGTTACTGCCGCAGATAAGAAACTTATCATAGTTAAATCGTTTGTTGTAATGCTTGTCATTGTCTACGGTTTTTGAACGCATTTTAGAGTACTTACAGTATGAGTGTAGATAAAAATATTTGCGGTTGCAGTCGTCCTTACTGTATTTAAATAAGGTTGATTTTCCGAACATTTCCGATGAAAACCGAAGATTCGTTCGTTTCGTCCGACGCGCCGCGCCTCGCTTCCAACGAATCGTGAGTATTCGGTCGACTTCTGCGGTGGAAGCACGTACATTTTTTAAGGTAAATATAATTTTAATTTATGTTGAAAACTCGCATATCATTAGTAGCTAATTAGGTTTGCTTCTTCAATTACATGTTTTGAGTATGTGTTGCTGTGATTTGTTGTTAATTTTAAGGAAAAAAGTATTTTAAATAGGTAACATGCCATTTTCACGGGAGCGCAGTAGAGGCGAAGCCGAACCGGAGCGTTTCGATGTTGCACAGCTGTGATCGCGTTTTATAAAACTACTTACATTGTCTAAAATTATACAGGATGTTTTTTCAACACTAAGCCATATTGTGCGAGGTGATTCGGTAGGCCATACTGAACAACTTGTACCTACCTACTACGGGACTAAATCCGAAATCACAATTTTTTTACTGTTATCAGTCATAATTATGTATATGGTCAAGTCAACCATCCGCATTTTAGTTAGTATAAGGGAAGTTCAAAAAAAATTGGTGGTTTTTAGGTTGGTCCCACAACTCCCACAGAAAAATTCGTTCAACTCGTTCAATACAAGGTGTAACAAAATACTGGTGATTCGTTTAAGGGCAATATTGGTATCGTATTCTAATTATGAACAACTAAGAAAAAAAATTCCGAGGTGTCCCATAACAATTTTTTTTTTGCGTGCTTAAATTTTTTTTTTGCGCGCTTAAATTTTTTTTTTTGCGTCCTTAAATTTTTTTTCCTACTTTTTCTTAGTCGCAATACGATACCAATTATGCTCTTTAACGGATCACCAGTATTTTTTTACATCCTGTATGGCTAGAGGTTTAAAACTGAGAGTTGTAGAGTGAGAATCTAGTACTATCTATAAGAAATTTAAAATGCTAAATTTCAGATCATGGACGAAGAGCAGCTCATACACTATGTGAAGAAATACGAGGAGTTGTACGATCCGAGGAACAGTCAGTATAAGAATCAAATGAGGAGGGAGCTAGTTTGGAGGAAAATCGCCAACAAAATGCAGTTGCAAGGTAATTTCATTTTTAATACACGAAAATACCGGAACCCTGATGTAGAAAGTTCAACTCCTCTTTGCGCGCGGCCCTGTGTGCATGCGTTTGTAATTATTCGAAGGAGCGCAGCGTAAGCGAAGTAACTGCTTACAGATAACTTCGGACCACAGATAAGGTAACCACTAGATAAGCATTACAAGGCGACTTGGGGTCACCACTCGTTGGAGTAAAACGACTTAAAAGTTGCGCGGGCGTCCGCCGTGCCGTTCAGTTGCGACCATGTTTTAGACCTGCACGTAGTGTGCGTGTATGCAAGAACGAAAATTGAATACGTATGAAAACTATTCAAAATCCAGGCATATTGTAGTGTAAGGTGGCGTGGCAAATGTTTTTAAACGTTCAACGACGCGACGTAGAATCAAACGAGTTGGAATTACTTTCCACGTTTACTTCAAAATATTTTTTTACTTTAATATGTTTCTAGCCAGCGGAGTTCATTTTGAATTAGTCAATTGAGAAGTAGTTAGTATGCCCGTCTCTTTTTATCATGTTAGGAATGCAATGTGCTATTCCTTTCTTACGGAAGCACGTGTACGATAGTGATGTGTGGATGATGTGTACCGGACTTATATACCGGCACCACGTACTTTCGACTTAACAAATATACGAAGTACAATGGAAAACAGGAGATCTTTGTTTTATTTTAGTTTGAGTAGTTGGTAGATTTTAATGGTAAATTTTATTCTGTCGGTAATTTTTCTTTTCATATGGTGTCACATGAGTGTTGCTTCTATAAGACGCTAACTAAAACACAATGGGAGTCACATGGGCGTTGCTTCTATAAAACGCTTTTAATGAGTGTCACATGAGCGTTGCTTCTATAAGACGCTTTCCATAGGTGTCACATGAGCGTTGCTTCTATAAGACGCTTTCAATGGGTGTCACACGAGCGTTTCTTCTATAAGGCGCTTTTAATATGTGTCACATAGGAGTGGCTTTAAGGACCTATTAATGGGTGTCACATGAGCGTTGCTTCTAGAAGACACTTTGAATTGGGTGTCACATGGTAGTCGTTCCTAAAAGTACTTTCAGTGCACAGATAAGGAAATTTCAGATTAGTCTATAAAGCGACTAGGTAAAATTTATTGGTAATACGGTTTTAAAGTAGGCTAATACATATTGCATTATTGTTATTTGTTATCAATTTAGTAAACAGTAAATACTTCAATTAACAACAAGAAATTACGGTACGGTACGGTACAGTACCGTTTACTTGTAGTACACATGTCCCATCACTACGCAACCACGTGATAGCGCGCGGTCCTCGAAACGATCAATCGCAGCGCCGCTATCACCCACCCGCCCCTCACGTCTTCCGCAAGACTTGGTGACTCGCGGCGCGAACAAAATGAGCAACATTATTACTCTATAGGAGGTTCTCTGTGCTTCGGACACAACGGAACTGTCAGCTGGATACTGGGATGTCCGTGCATTTCGATGGCTTTTGGATTTAAAATAGTTGTTCCGTGATAACTTTACTTAACGAATTTCTGATGTTTATGTTATTTGACGGGGTTGTAGCAGAGATAAGTATAATTTGAGAGTCCTTATATGAGCAGGATCTATCGAGGGTTATGTAGCTAGAAGGCGCAAAAGCGAATTTCATAAAGGTCTTGTTATATTGATCAACTCGTTTGCTTTATATCGCGAGTTGTCAGTTCGAGGTGGACTACTACTTATTAGTAGTTATATGCAGGTGCTGCTTGGACTACGACTGTCGCATTACTGCCACACAAGCTGAATCTGTAAAATTGCAAACGCACGCACACATAAGGCCGCGTGCAAAAATGAATTGAACTATTTGTACTATCGATAAGTATCTACGCTGTCCGTCTGTCTGCAAGTGGCTCCACCTCAAGCAAGAGCCGTAGCTCATAGGTAGGCAGCAACAGACCGGTAGGTAGAATGTGTCATTTAAATTGCTACAAAAAAACGGGGGGCTCCAATACAAAACACGTATTTTTTACTATAATATTTGATACTTATACTAGCCTCCGTCCGCGTAGGTGTATTAAAAATTGAGATAGGTTTCTTACATACATATTTACATAGGTTCTGTAAATATCATCTTTTTCAGCTCACGAATGCAAAGAGAGATGGAAAAAACTGCGAGAAAACTACAGAAAAGCGATGAAACTGCGTCAATTGCAGAAAAGCAAAGGAATGAAAAGGCTTAAACCTATCAAACATGGACACATAATGGCCTTTATAGACGAGAAGTTAGAGACAGAAAACGAACTAGAAAGCACTCATAACACAGAAAGGCCAACTCAAAATGCTGGATATTCTGGAAAATCAGATACATATGTGCATCCAGAGCCATTAGATCCACTTATATCCCAAGAAAGGAACTACGAGACTGCTAGAAATGACACAGTAATAACATTTTTCACTAATTTAGGAGAAACAGTGAAAACGTTTCCGATAGATGTCCAAATACGTGTGAAAAGAGATATTTTTAAAATTGTCAATGAAGCTGAAGAAGAAGTGGTTATGAATAAATTGAATGTTAGACATGTTAGAAATCGGGATACTGATTACGGATTGAATTATTAAAATAATTATTAATTAGAACCTAAGTAAATTGATAAGTGTAAGCACTTTGTTTTATTGCCATATTTACTATTAAGTATTTCATTTCAAGCTAAAAATTCAAGTCATAAGTCTAAATTGTTTGATAGGCCTAGGAACAAGCACTTTTGTATGAGGATTGAAAATCGTAAATGGTGCCAATGGCTTTATACGAGTACCATAGACTGTCATGGATTTAACATAAAGGTACAGAGCATAATCAACAAGATATTTCCTATTTTAGGGCCATCTACCACCGATACTAGGGATACACAATCAGCCCAAAAAATGGCCCTACAATAGTACCGCAAGAACGGCTCGTGCGATTCTTTGACAGGCTTTTTACGGCATAAGACTGGCCGGTTACAAATTTTCACGAGCCATGTTTTCAGTAACTTTTATTTGAGTCTGTACCTCTTTTACATTTTTGCTCGAAGCCATCTACGCATTGTCTTGCGTATCTACTCTCATTGGCAGTTCCATACAGCATTTTAGAGCTTGTTATTCTAGATAAAATTAACTTAATATGAAATAATTTTACGATAAGATTATCAAAACATTTAAAGTATAGATTTCAGGGTTCACTGTCGTATGATCATCAAACTTCACATTTTTGAAACTCCTATGATTACTAAGAAATCTTTATAAATATGTTGAATAATACCCCAAGACGATAGAAATTCTTCAACAAAATAAAATAATTCTATTGACAGAAGCTTCCTATACATATTTTTCACGATTTTCAGCTTCGTCGAAAGCTAATGTCTTTGCTATGCAAATCAGCCTTGGCGGATTATTCATGATCCGAGTTTTACTAAAAGTAAATTGTTTTTATCAAGTTTCTAATTCCAAAGGGTTCTGTTTTCAGGCGTCGTTTTCATTATTAGCAGTAACTGGGAATTTTTAAAGAGATAAAAGGGATAAGAAAATGTATATATACTTATTTCACTCGAGTCAAATATGATTGTGTTAAGCCTTCACGGAAAACGCAAGAACTATGCGTTTTATTTAATATTGATCGTAAATTGACCAGTTTTGTGTTAATTGAAATAAGTGTTTATTATCCCATTATAAACCAAATGCAAATCATATTTGGTTAGCATTACGAAACAATATTCAGATAAGTACAATATTTTAGTCCCGCTGCACCTTACAGTAGGTTAAAGTTAAAAAGAAAAAAGTTTTAGGCACTTCAATTTAGGCACATTACAATGCACTTATGAACGTCAGAGACAAAAAAACTACCACCAGTTCGAACCCTACACCAACGGTTAGGTACTAAAAACTCCAAACGCCGACGAAATCTTCAAAGTGACCTAGCTAACCACAATTTAAACTGAACGATGAGAGAGACGCAGTGTCATTTGTTATACGTTAAGAGGGTGACTGCCCACTGGCGGGTACACACAAAAATATACATTTGCGTCTAAATAAACGAAGCTGTCTAAGCCGGGGCAAGCCATTTTTCAAGCCGCCGCAACTCATTTGTTTCCGCGAAATGATCGGGGAAATGAAATGAATTTTGAATCTTAAACGCGTAAAGGGTGGCGGTGAAGTCATTTCAAAAGGTTACAGAACATTGATTTGACAAAACGTTGCATTGCTGAATAGGTTGGTATATTTTTGGGTGAAAACAACAAAAACGTGCCGTTAATTAATTAAATTAACAGGACATATTTTGATAGATTCTAACTTCGTACGCGCTTAAGTAAAATGTAACGGCAAAAATTCAATTATAGCTCATATAAGGAGAGGGGAATTCCCTCTCCTTTTTAAACCCTTAAGGGACCATTCTCTTAATAAAAAATAACAGCATGAAAAGGACGGATAAACTTAAGCTAGATTTTTTAAATACCACGACGGTGGCAAACACGCATACGGTCCACCTGATGGTAAGCAGCTACCGTAGCCTTTGGACGCCTGCAACTCCAGAGGTGTCACATGCGCGTTGCAGACCCTTTACGAAAAGGAGGATTCACTGTGTTGACGGCTATTTAAAGGAACAAGAGGGTCCCTCATCGTCAACACACTGGGTTCTATTAAATTTGAGCTCTTTGGCAACCTTACTCACCAGCAGGAAAATAACACTATGAGTAGGGTCTAGTGCTATTTGGCTGTGGTTTTCTGTCAGGTGGAGTTACTTCTCTAGTCGGGCTCTGCTCCAGATATGAGCGAGATGACATTCGCAGTACAAATACCTCTCTTTTGGACGTCATTTAAGGATGTACCCGTGTCTGGACGTAGTTTAAGGACATACCCGGGTCCAGAATTCATAATTTAGTGGAATAAGCGCTAAATCGTCCTACTTCAACTTGATGTCACATATTAGCTCTACATGGTACAGTCAAGGTGAAAAATAAATATACGCCCATAGCTACAAAAAGATGTACACATCAACCCTATTGCTATAAAAATACGGTCTGTGTACATATTAGTGGAAATGAGTGGTGTATACTTATTAATGACCTTGACTGTACACTCCGCGATGCTGATTTTCAGTGAGGCCCAGAGCTATATATGTATAATAGATAGATATAGATAAATACTGAAATATATAGAAAACACATAACTCAAGAACAAATATCCGTGATAAACACGCAAATAAATGCCCTGACCAGGATTCGAACCCGGGATCTCCCGCTTCATAGGCAGGGTCACTAGTGTCACTACCAACTAGGCTAGGAGGTCGTTAAATGAATTCTACCTTATTTATGGCCTGTTTCACAATCTCCAGTTAAAGCATATCTGTCAGATAAATGTTTGCTGTCCTTTTCTTTTATATGACTGGAGAAAAGGATAGCAATAATTTTAACTGGCAGATAAGTTTATCTGGAGATTGTGAAACAGGCCCTTACTAGCGCATTTATTTGTCGTATTTAACGGCCTCCTAACTCAGACGGAAAAGCGGGAAGCAGGTGGCCCCGGGTTCGAATCCTGGTAAGGGCATTTATTTGTGTGTTTATCACAGATATTTGATATATCGTCGTCTAGTACCCATAACACAAGCCTTATTGAGCTAAATGTGGAACTAGGTCGGTTTGTGTAAGGTTGTCCTATAATATTTATTTATTTATAGTATTTATATTTATACAATATTAGTAGGGATTATGTTGTTCCTAGAACTTTATATAAACAGAAGGTCAAGACCTTGATCTATCCTATTTAATACCTAGAAAACCAGACTGACAGTATTAAACTGGTATCTTAATTGGTAAAGGCACGTTGGCAGCCTCCTTTGAGACGGGATCTATGATCAAAGGTGTATATTTAATTAATGAAAACAATAACCAACCCTTAAAATTGGGGTAAGAAGCCTCCATTAAATTTTATTTCAGAAGACCGGTGAATTGATCCGGTTTCTGTTTTTTCTTTAATTCTCGGAAGGTAAGAAGAACAAGGTGTAACAAAAATGCTAATTATCCGTTTAGGGCATAATTAGTAACATATTCTAATGACGAAAAACTAAGAAAAATTTTTTTCACGCGAAAAAAAAGTATTCATGGAGTGTTGACCGCCTGGAACGACAAGTCGGATAATTTTTTTTTTTAATACAATTGCTCAAAAAGTTTAGATTATGTACCTGCAAATCGTGCGTAAAGTTTGATTTTATGCACTAGTGCTAATAAGTAATCTGATCTGCAAATCATGCGTAAAGTTTGACTTTACGCACGATTTGCAGATCAGAATTTTAAATAAATGAGTATTATGCGAGACCCGCTTATAAATGACCCACCTAACTAAACTACGCGCGATTGGGCATAAAAGAGTATTATGCGAGGCACAATAGTATTACTTGAACAACGCGCGATTGAATGAAGCTGTCTTTCGTACACAGACAGAATATAAATGTAATTTTATTTCATTGTAGTTTTTTCGCAATTGTATTAAAAAACGTTGTTCGACACACGTGCGGAAGTGTCATTTTTCACTCGTCCCGAGTAACCTCGGTACTTGTGCAAAATGACATACTTATCGCACTTGTATCGTAAACTACTATTTCGTGTACAAATAATTTTTCTACATTTTTTTCTTAGTCGGAATAAGATACCAATTATGCCCTTACTCGTATCACTAGTATTTTTATTACACCCTGTATGTTCCGGGAGTTAGGATCAAAATTATATATTCTTCAAGGATGATTAAGACATGGATTGACTATGCCTATACAAAATCGCGTT
This sequence comes from Pammene aurita, assembly GCA_947086415.1. NCBI lineage: Eukaryota > Metazoa > Arthropoda > Insecta > Lepidoptera > Tortricidae > Pammene > Pammene aurita. The sequence continues at coordinate 15,352,642 of OX352295.1, forward strand.
CCCTTATTTCAGGCTAAAGCACTAGCGTCATCTATCGGTCACCACAAACACTAAATTCCTACTTAACCTTTCTGTTAAGCCCATTGGTTGACTGGTAGAGAATGCCTTATGGCATTAAGTCCGCCATTTGTATCATCTTATTTTGTGCAATTAAGATTAAATAAATAAATTCTAGTTTGTATTATTTTGTTCGGCGATTAACGCTGACAGAATAACTCGACCCCAGACTCAACAGATGGCGCTGTGGCACTCAGTACCGAAAACAGACGTATAGCCTGAAGGTTCGAGGAACGCGATTTTGTATAGGCATTGTCCATCCATGTCTTAATCATCCTTGATATTCTTTAATAATGTAACTGACGGAGTTATGGCAATCGTGGTTTGTTATACCCAGGGCCTCGGTTCATGGCATAACTGACAGTCGCTTGCGGGTTCGACATGGCATAACTGACAGTCGCTTGCGGGTTCGACATGGCATAACTAACAGTCGCTTGCGGGTTTGACATAGCATAACTGACAGTCGCTTGCGGGTTCGACATGGCATAACTGACAGTCGCTTGCGGGTTCGACATGGCATAACTGACAGTCGCTTGCGAGACAACTATGATATCACACTTTTGTGACAGTTGAAATTTGGGGTGGAACCACTCAAGAGTGATATATAAAGTGGTGGCCATAGCCATAGACAAAACGCTCTAGCGAGACCTACTGACAGCTTGACTGTTAGGTGTGGACACGTGTGGACAGATGGATTTCACTTCTATCCACTAGCGATACAAGTGTGACCAGGCGCGGATCCAGGATTTCGTTCAGGGGGGGCACTTTCCTTCACAAAAAGTCTCGCGGTCCGCACCTATGGGCCCCGTAGTATACGAGGTTTGCGTTTCAGGGGGGGGGGGGGGGGGGCAATTGCCCCTGTATCCGCGCCTGAGTGTGACATCCACGTCTCACAGTTTGGCATGTCGAAACGGGCCCAGGATAACATCCCATTGTCATTTCATTAGATACATTTGTGTATCTAAATCATTGAGGCGTCGACCTGAACACGACGATAACGGTGATGTATGTGCGTCTTGACAGTTACCAAAAATAAATGCTTTGCGTATTCAAGCTGTAAGCCAATCAACGAGGCCTTCTGGTTTAAAGAGCGATGATGGCTACTTTTCTCTTGGGTAGCTGGTAGGTACGCGAACAACGTACGATTGTAGCCGGATTGCTATTTAATTTTCTTATTAGAACTTAAACTTTAAGGGCATCATTGGTAAACTAAGGACAAATTTTTTTTACGCGAAAAAAAATGTTTCATGGAGGGTTGACCGCCTGGAACGAACGGTCTTATAAAAAAAAATTTTTTACATATCCAAAGAATTTTTCTAATTTTTTTTCTTAGGCGCAATACCATACCAATTACGCTCTTAATCGGATCAGTGTTTTATTACATCCTGTATGTTCCGGGAGTTAGAATCAAAATTATAATCTAACTGACGGAGTTATGGCAATCGTAGTTCATTATACCCAGGAAAACTACCCATTGTCATTAGATACATTTGTGTATCTAAATCATTGAGGCGTCGACCTGAACACGACGATAACAGTAATGTATGTGCGTCGTGACAGTTACCAAAAATAAATGCTATGCGTATTTAAGCTGTACCCCAATCAACGAGGCCTTCTGGTTTAAAGAGTGATGATGGCTACTTTTCTCTTGGGTCGCTGGTAGGTACGAGAACGACGTACAATTGCAGCCGGACTGCTTTTTAATTTTCTTATAGAAACATTTACGAGAAACTTACTATTCTTATTTTGCCTTGCACTTGTTTTTCAAGCGCTTTTAGCCATATTTTTGTAGCGATCTCAATTACTAGATTTCGCCCACCTAATTAACTGCTTACCATCAGGCGGGCCGTATGCTTGTTTGCCACCGTATTAGTATAATATACACGGAGCTCGTGAGCATTGCGAGAGATTTTAACCACGAATTCCTGAGGTCATAAGGAGTAATAAATGTTATATGAATTTAGGTCAATTTCGCCAAAAAAAAAATTTTTTTTTTTGCTTTATTTTCGATTTTTTAAATGCTTTTGAACATAAAACATAAATGTTATTGGTAAAACTGTAGATTAAAATAAATTAGTAAATTTTTTTGCGTAATAAATAGTTTACGTAAAGTATTCCTAGGCACTTTGATATCTGTCAATAAGAATGACTAAACTAGACCCCATAAAGGGTGAAATCGCCAACAAAAAAGCGTTTTGCACTGAGTCACAATAAAACATGTTTTTTTATTGAATTGGTAGAAACTCTGAAACTAGGCGAATACCAGAAAAGTTTATACGACATTGTAGTTTCCAATTATGATCAAGAATACGCTGTTAATATTATTCGGTTTCCTCATGTTACACCGTGTATATGTATATATATATATACATATAGATAAGGTAGAAGGTAAGATAGTTTTAATTACATAGGCCTCGTTATTACAATTGTTACTTAATTACTATTTAGGCTCACAATTCTTGTGAACTTGAGTACCGACCTCCATTTCTCGCGAATAATGCTGATTTACCTGCCCAGCTTATCTCGGGCTTATTCATTTTTATAACGTTTTTGTATTATTATGGTCCAGACGGTAATATTATTTAGACTCGCAAGCTTCATTGACTGGAGTACCGACCTGCATTCGTCGCTAAAATCATATGTATTTACGTTCCCAGTTTATCTCTGCCTTATTCGTCTTCATTACTTTTATGTATTATTATGATCCAGACGGTTACATTATTTAAGAATAAGAATAATTTTATTCAAGACGCTTGGTAATAGTTACAAAAAATAAACATCAAATTGTTACAGGAATTTTTGAATATAGCGTCACTGAAGAGGGTTCCACTCAGCTTGGTATTAAGGTACCCTAGGGATACCTTAACGCTGATCTTCCGTAGAAACCTTTTCAAAAAAGCACATCTGAAAATGATATAAAAAGAAAATCTTATTTCTAATGAAACTTATTCATGGATACTTAACTATGTAAAATCTGAGATCAATTTTGTACTAAGCAGAAACGTCTACAAGCGAAAATTTCAATTTTATAATCTGAATAAGCGTCGATGGCTCAGTTGGTCAGAGCGGTCGGACCGGTGTTCCGAAAGGTCGCAAGTTCGAATCTTGCTCGACGCGATGATTTTTTCAATTTTTCTTTCAATTATAAAATTAAAATCTGAGATCAGCTACGAAAACAGGTAACATAATTTAGAAGCTTCATTGACTGGAGTAACCGACCTGCATTTGTCGCTAGAATCATGGCGATTTACTTCCGCAGTTTATCTCGCCCTACCTATTCGTCTTTATTACGTTGGCATATTATTAGGGTCCAGGAAGGTAGTTCTTACTAAGGGCAATTTACCAGAGCTAAAGTAAAGTGGGTATGTTAGTTTTCGTCCACTTGCTTATCGATTTTGCCAGCTTTGCGATTCAAAAAGATTATATTGAATTACCCTCGCTTAAGCTGTATTAGGTATATTACATTTTTCAGCTTATACAACCGATAATGTTCAAAACAATTTTCGTAGAAAGTATGTGATAAGGCGCATCTTGTCAAATTGTTCCATATTTTTTTGAACTTAGGTACGGTTCAATAGTTACAGGGGACACAAGTTTTCGAAGCGATTATTTCTGAAAATATTAACTTAATCAGTAAAATGTTCAAAGAAACCTCTATGTTATTTTTATAGACCTATCGATTGATGTGCAACATGTTGATATTTGTTTGTTATTTTTTGTTACCTGTATGGAGCACCCCCCCTAAATTTATTTCTATTCTGCAATTTAACTACATAACGGCAAACAAAATACACCTTATGTCTAAATTTTATTAAGATACGTCTTAGAGTAAAATGGCTGTGACATACGGACGGACGGACGGACGGAAGGACGGACGGACAGACGGACATGACGAAACTATAAGGGTTCTGTTTTAGGTCTACGGAACCCTAAAAAATGACCAAGGCCTCCGGTGCCCAAGGCTGAAATCGAACCAGCCGCTGGGCTGTCTTCTGCATACATCACTCAAAATAAGTAAACTTAGACAAAAATGAAAAAGTGAACGAGGGTAGACCTGTCACAACACCGCCGCCGGCGCTGCCGCCGCCGCTGCCGCCGCCGCTGCCGCCGCCTCCCGCCGCCAGCAGTAAGGCACACCGCGCGCAGGCGCGTAGTAGCCGGCGTGCTGCCGTCGCGGAAGGCCGCTCGTGAGAATGATCATCGTAAATTGATCAAAACATGTCGAGCAATAAATCGACTTAAATTACGTGAGTAACCCGTTATAAATATTTTTAATAAGTAAACTTAGCTTGACGTGCCTACCTGGCTCCATCTACAAAACTATTAAATGATGTCAAATGTTAATATACTACCTAATCTGAAAGAGATATCTTCCAGTTAAATTATTAATTTTCAGGTTTTATTTTTTTATTTTCAGGTTACGGAGAATTTAAAAAAAAAAGTAATACTTACTAGGTTAAAGAAAAACTTAAAACAATACTAATCACATATAGAGTAGGTATATAAGTTAACACGGCCAACAGTATTTCCCTCTCCTGTATTTATTATATCTGAAAGCTACATAAAGCCCACTTTTCATTTACCCACCCCTCAATTCCAGCATCCAGTAACGCTCCTTAAAAGGTGAGCCGAGATAAGAGAGCGTTACATAAATGAAAGCCTACTCGCTGAATTGTAAGTTGGCTTCAGACCAGTGGATCTCTAGGGAGGAGCGTTTTTGAAGGATGTCGATATCGATAGAATCGATTATTTCTAAGGTGATGTAAAAGATAGAACAACCGCATTTAGGAGAAACCAGCCAGCCAGCTTGCCAGCTTAGTTGCCAGCTTACGGCCTGCCCGAGGGATTGTGCAGATGGGTTGCCAGCTTTTTGTCCGGCAGAAGCATACGAGCCGTAGTCGACGGAAGTTGCTCCGAAAGCATGGACATAAACGCTGGTGTCCCGCAAGGCTCCGTGCTATCCCCAACGCTGTTTTTGCTGCATATCAATGATATGTTGTCTATTGGCGACATTCATTGTTATGCAGACGACATTACTGGGGATGCTTCTTACACGGGCCGTGCCAATATCCCTCGATCCGTTGTGGTAGAGAGTCGTGAAAAACTTGTGTCCGATATCGAGAATACTCTTTCTGGAGTCTCAGTGTGGGGTCAGGACAACGTAGTCCGATTTAACCCCACAAAGACACAAGTCTGCGCGTTTACCGCTAAGAAAACCCCATTTACTGTGGCCCCTCAGTTCCAAGGCACAACCCTCAATGTCAATGTCAGTATTGGGATCCTCGGTGTCGACATTTCCAGTGACGTCCAATTCCGTAGTCACCTTGAAGGGAAGGCCAAGCTGGCATACAAAAAGCTCGGTGTGCTCAATAGAGCGAGGAGATACTTTACTCCGGGGCAGAGACTGCTTCTATACACGTCGCAAGTCAGACCCCACATGGAGTACTGCTGTCACCTTTGGGCGGGAGCACCTGGATACCAGCTTGGTCCTTTTGACTCGGTGCAAAGGCGCGCTGTGCGGATCGTCGACGATCCCAAGCTCACGAGCGACATTGAACCTTTGAGTCTAAGGAGAGACTTTGCCTCCTTATGTGTGTTCTATCGCTTGTACAATGGGTTGTGCTCTGAAGAACTGTTTGATATGATGCCCACGGCAGCTTTTTATCACCGCACTGCTCGCCGCCGGCAGGGTATTCATCCTCACACCCTGGAGCCTAAGGGGTCGCGCACTGTACGGTTTAAGAGGAATTTCCTCCCACGAACGCTGCGACTGTGGAATTAACTCCCTGCCGAGGTTTTCCCAGCGGGCTACAGTATGAGGTTCTTCAAAAAAGGAGTGTATAGTTCTTAAAGGGTAGGCAACGCGCATGCGAATCCTCTGGGGTTGCAGGCGTCCATAAGCTACGGTAACTGCTTACCATCAGGCGGGCCGTATGCTTGTTTGCCACCGTCGTGGTATAAAAAAAAATTTAGGAGAGCGTTGCAAACTTAAAATGCAAGAGACGTTTACTTAGAGTACAACAAATTCATTCGCATCCTCCCGTCCAAAAACATCCCGTGTTCTTCCTCGGCACTCAAACTATCTCCATACCTAAATTCTTCTTATTTTTTTTCCTAGACATATGCCGTCTTCTCTTAGAAAAAAGAAAATGTCGACACATTTGAATTGCAACTTTATATCCTTGAACAGAGAATACAGTTTTCAATGGCATAAAGAAAAAATATCAACAGGGTCACTAACGTTCGAATTGGCTTTCAAATAGCGCGGCAATGACTACTAGACGGACTTACCTTACACCGCACGGGAAGACCGTCTACTCGCCGAGTTTAAAAAAACATCTTTTTTTATCAAAGCCTTTACTCATTTTACCAATTCGTTTTAACGACATTGTAAATAATAAAAATTATAATCTGTTTCGCCTAGGCCGTTTATCCTGGAATAAACTATAACCTTGTTTCACCCGATCAAACCTAACATTAAATAAAGTATTGGACTTGCCCACATCGACCTTACTAAAGTTATCGCGGAACTAACTCTCAAAATCAAAAAGCCATCGAAATGCCGAGAGGTCCGAGTAGCCAGAAGTTGTTTGTTTCGATAAATAAATTGGTAATGCAACTAGAGAACAAATAAAACTTTTTTAACTATAGTCCGCCTCGAACTGAGAACTCGCGATTTACTAGCAAACGAGACGACCAATATGACAAGACCCTTCTAAAGAATTGTTTCCCTTCTAGCTCCAAAACTAAATTTCATAAAGATCAGAAAAACCTTACTAAAGTTATAGCGGAACAAACCCTCAAAATCAAAAAGCCGTCGAAATGCCGAGAGGTCCCAGTAGCCTGAGTTGTTTTTATTAGGGTTCCGTAGTCAACTAGGAACCCTTATAGTTTCGCCATGTCTGCCCGTCCGTCCGTCCGTCCGTCCGTCCGTCCGTCCGCGGATAATCTCAGTGACCGTTAGCACTAGAAAGCTGAAATTTGGTACTAATATGTATATCAATCACGCCGACAAAGTGGTAAAATAAAAAGTGGAAAAAAAAATTTTATTAGGGTACCTCCCCTATACGTAAAGTGGGGAGTGATTTTTTTTTTTCATTTCAACCCTAACGTGTGATATATTGTTGGATACGTATTTAAAAATGAATAGGGGTTTACTAAAATCATTTTTCGATAATGTAAATATTTTCGGAAATAATCGCTCCAGAAGTAAAAAAATATGCGTCCCCCCCCCTCTAACTTTTGAACCATAAGTTTTAAAAATATGAAAAAAATCTCAAAAGTAGAACTTTATAAAAACTTTCTAGGAAAATTATTTTGAACTTGATAGGATGAATAGTTTTTGAAAAAATATTACAAAATAATTTCTGAACTAAGTTTGTAATTTAACCGTATAAGCAGGTGTTTATTGTACCTGTAATTTCTACAAAATTACAATGAAATGACGTGCTTTCAAATAAAGTAAAAACGGTGAAAATCGGTTCACGCAATAAAGAATTATTCCATAAAAATCATCTTCCATACTTTAAGCTCGCGCGCAATAGTTTACTTAATTTGCCGATAGATGTCGCTGTACGTGGAACTCTCGTATCATATCCTACATGGCGGTGTTATTAACTCTTAAGTGGGGACACTTACTGTGACGGACGGAAAACTACGGAACCCTACACTGAGCGTGGCCCGACACGCTCTTGGCCGGTTTTAAGAACTTCAATTCGCTTACGCTCCGTTTGATAAATAATATTTTGTTTATTTTTAAAAAGATACACTACTATATAAATCATTAACTTAAAAATATTTATATAGGCAAACACAAAATACTATTATATTAAATTATTGTTTACATAATCCTTCAATATTTTTTTTTTTTAACTTTTTTTTAACTTAAATATATGTCATATACAAAAGAAAAAGTGACTATATTATAAATATAATTCTTTGTAAATGCTAAGGGAGGCCCCTTAGCATTTACAAAGAATTCATATACACGGGAAAATTTGATCGGTGCCGTTTTGACCCGGGTAGCCTAGGGGTTAGGGCGTCTGCCGCGAATGCAGATGCTAGTTCGTTCCCAGCCCTGAGCACTGGAGGATTTGGTGACTTTTTCATTTTTATATGACGTCTATTTAAGTTCAAAACTGATAATGAAACTAAATTATCGACTTTTCCCACCCTAAAGCATTACGTAACTACCAAACGGGGCCCTCAGGCCTGTAGGTACTTTATCAATCATTTCCAAGATATTGTTATTAGTCATTCACGCTTGGAAGTGGGTTGAAATCAGAGTTGACGAGTTTGCTAACCGCGTTTTGATTACGAATCTATTTCAATTAAAATTTCGGAATTGTTTCCTTTTATTAGATAAAAGCAGTTGGGTTGGAAGCTGTGTGGTGTAATTAATGTGTCCTTAGAAGTTTTAAGGTAATGAATAGATCAAATGCTGACAAAAGCATTTTTTTCTTAATTCACATCTTATAACATTAATTTTGCTTTTTAAGATGAGGATTAACGTGCAAAGCAACGCGTAGATGGCCCTACAGTCGTTAAAACATATCTTATATCGTTCTGTTAACTCCAAATACCTTAGACAAAAACTCTTACAAGTGTAAGGTTCAAACAAAAGACAGTTCAAAATTATAATCACTACGTTTTTAATCTCTTTGTCGCAAATTTCGGGTGCCCCCCCCCCCCCCCGATTTGGCGGTAAGTAGTCAACCAAGCAATAGTATCTTCCTACACGAAGGCCGCGAAAATATGTGACAAGCTCTTATGGTCCTACTAATAAGAGCGTGTCACATATTTTTGCGGCCTTCGTGTAGAAGATACTATTGCCGGTGACTGTACACTCTTCGGCATTCGAGTTGACCCAAATTGCCAACGATAGAAAATGAGTTTTAATTCAATTGATTGATTTAGCAGACGAGGCCAGTCAGATGATGAGTGCAAATACTCAATCTGATTACTAAAGATAGAAAGAAAAACAGAAAGTTTTTTATTTAGTAAATTAACCTACTAGCGTGATAGGTTGACTGCCTATGAAGCTTCATAAGAAGCCAGCTGGCTGTTGATCCTAGGTTCGTATCCAAGTAAGAGATAAACTGGCTGATGGTCAGATAATAGATCTAGAATATCCGCCAAGATTTTTTAAAAGTGATTTAATGACGGACATGTCCGTTAGGTCAAAATTAATGACTTACAAGTTTATTTTAATAACATAATTTTGAACAAAAAAGAACCGACTTCACTAAACATCCACCTTTCCAAAAGCAAATGCTCGAGCTGCTGTAAAAAATACTCAAATCACTATAGGTGTGCCTATAATAGTTGAAGAGTTCCCTCGATTTCTCCAGGATCCCATCATCAGATCCTGACCTGGTTACAATGGGACCAACTGTGAAGTATACTCTTTCAAACGAAGAAAGAATTTTTCAAATCGGTCCAGCCGTCTTCGAATAATCGGTGAACATACATAAAAAAAAAAAAACAAAAACAAAGATCCCGACGAAATGATAACCTCCTCCTTCGAAATCTTGAAGTCGGTTGAGAACACACATCTATCGGTTAAAACAAATGAGCAATCACCTCACTAAAGCGAGGAAAATACAACGTAGGTACAAAAAAAACAACTGAAACATGTAAAATCAATTTAAATGGATCGATCACAATAAAAAAAATTGTAATATTTTAAGAGCCCTTATTCCCAAAACGCGCGAATTTCACGAAAGGCTTCATTTTCGTCGAAGGCTATGGCGCAAATGCTAAGTTTTTTTTAATCAACTATTGATGAACATAATAGTTCATTTCTTTATCTAGACGGCCATCGGAGCAAATATTACATTTTAACAAGAGAAATATGAAAAAAATTGGTTGTATTGGAAGGCCTTTCCCGATTTTCCAGTTAGGTGTACCGTTCATTTTCAGATTACGCAAAAAAGGGTAAAAAATCTTATTCAATTTGAATTAAATTCAATTGAGTATATCATTTATGAGACGGCCATGGAAATAAAAATCGAAGATTCATCTTGGATAATCGACAAAATACCTTCTGATTATATGCCAGTTTTTTGATGAAAACACGGTTACATTTCATTTTTTCCACGAAAACCCTATGAATATTTTGCCCTAAAAATATTACCATTGCAAAGTTAAACTATATTTATATCACGATAAAAAAAACATTACTATAGCCGTAAATTTCAAATTACTATGAATTTTCAAAAATGACACTTAAATCATACTTCACAGGACACTTTTTGTAAGAATCGTATTTTTGGGTACTTATAATAAACATGGTTCAAAATTATTTTTTTGTATTACTAATACTTCAAACTATCTTATAAATAGCATTTTATGCGGCTTTTTTCATTAATAGAGTTTTTCGACCTTTTAGGGAATAAGGAGCCTTAAGCGTTTTATGTAATAAAATTGTTTACAGTAAATGTTTTTAATTAAATACAATTAAATATAAACTTATTTTTGCGTCCACAGCACCTGTTTGATCGGACAATTTTATCAGATGGGCGAACATTGTCCTATCTGGAGTGGCATTTACATGTAATTATGTTCAAAAAAGTAACTAATAACACGTTCGAATTTCAAATATTCTTTGCACTCTTGTGAATAAAATGCATGCAGTAATACAATACTATTACTATCTGTTTTACAAGAATAAAAAAGGACTTTTATAATATAGTTTAATAATAAGACAATATAAATAAAATAAAGATTACGAAAACTTGCATAAATTTCGAAATAATATCAGAAAACAAAAGCTACTCGTACATTTAGCCTTAACAAAAACGTGTTTCTCAACAAGAATGATAATTGTTCGCAGATTTCAATGAATAACAAAGTTGATGAAGCCCAAAAGGCCAGTCTGAATGTACTGAAGATTAATGCCTCCCTAATGAATACGCATTTCATTTTGCGTTCAGTTAGACCAACTTTGTGAAACATTTAATAAGTAATTAATTATACCTACTGCTCGCGCTTAACATTAATCCGCATAAAAGTCGTAAGAGAGTGAATTTTCCAACCAACATTCAACATCTGCAGTTTAGTGAAATCACAGTAGCACTTAGGGATGGAAGTCAGGAATAGAAGACACAGTTCAGGTAAGAAAGTATATCAAACTCGTATGTAATTCATTTTCAATAGTCAGATTTGGACTCTTTTTCTTTGGTATTTTTCTTAAACTATAACCTATTGTTGGTTAATCTAACCTTGGTTTGATATGTTTCCTTATAGAACAACGCACTTATATGTATTGTTTAGTTTTGATGTACTGTTGTTTTGAAAAAATAAGTCCCGCCGAGTTTCTTGCCGGACATAATTCTTCTCGGGTCAGAGGTGTAAGGTTAGAACTGGTGTAGTTTAATTTATTTTCTCTCTCTTTTACTTTGACGTGTAAAAGTGCCCTTGTGGCCTACTTACTGAATAAATGTTAAAAAAAAAAAAAAAAAAACATATGAAGGGTACACGGAAAGAACATGCCTAGTCACTTTTTTTGTAAAATGAGATTTTAGTATCAAAACGTAGAGCTTGCAATGAACTATTAGTAACAACTTCTGTTACAGATGTAAACTTTCAACGTATATCCACTTCTTAACTCTTAAAAACCATCTAGTTATGTAAATAGTATGGTTGTTTGATTGAATCGTTCCAAATTTTAAAAGCGTTATAACTAGACCCCGGACTCTTGTGGCAATGACGTCACAATAGGGTGATTTGGGGAGTAAACGGGACGGTGCTATGAAACACGGTTAAAAACTCGGTTGTTAACCGAATACATTTTAATTAGATATTTTCAACAAAATTATCTAGTAAGTTGATCAATATTATTTTTTAGTGCAAACCATACAATTGTACTTTAAACTGGCTTGGTGACATTTGTGACGAACAAGGAGCGAGTGGCCGACAAAACCAATGCCAGTTTAACGTACAAATGCATGGTTTGCAAGTAATATAGCAAACGATAATATTGATCAACTTACTAATTAATATTGTTAAAAATGTCTAATTTAATGTATTCGGTTAACAACCGAGTTTTTAACCGTGTTTCATAGCACCGTCCCGTTTACTCCCCAAATCACCCTATTGTGACGTCATTGCCACAAGAGTCCGGGGTCTAGTTATAACTCAGAATGTTGTCAATGTGACTAGATATGTTCTTTCCGTGTACCCTTCATATGGGCTATATGTAGAAAAAAAATCGAGTTAATTATACGATTTAAAATGTAAAAAATAAGTGATAAGTAAAAAAAAACACTGCCTTTTTAATTTGTCAAAACAAACTAATGAATGAAATTAATTTATCTCTTTAATTTGGCATTTTTTAGGGGTTTGTAAATGTTAGGTACACTTAGAGCTTTTATTTACAGTTTTATACATAACATGCATAATAAAATAACTTAACAGGTACGTTAAGAAGCAGCATTTAATGATACTATAAAAATAGGGCAATTAAAGAGGACAAAGGCGCAACATTGTTGCGATATTGTTATTTATGGTTCATAATTATACTGCTTTCCGTGATTGTGTAACTAGGAAACATTGAAATTGACACGACAGGATAATAGCTCATACATTTTTGAACACGAAATCATCATGCAATTTACTAGGCCTATTTGAACCAGGTATTATTTTCATACAAATTAACCGATATCAATTTCGGTATCTCGGTTGTAAATGAATATATTTGAATTTTTCGGATAACCTGATAATTAATTAATTACGTTTACATAAATTACATTTCAGAATATCAAGCAAACTTTGGGAAAGTCGGGCGCTATTTTAATTTTTAGTAATACCGGTTAACTACCCCTGATTTGAACCTAACTAGATAGAAACGTTTAGGTTAAAGCAGGGGTCGGCAACAGGCGGCCCGCGAGTCTCCTATTAGAAGTCATCGTTAGTAACGTTCTACTTAACTAAAGAAGTCACTTGGGTCATTTAGACACAGAAAATCTAAACTTATCTATTCTGTTTCCGAAAGTAACAAGACTAAATAATGAACTCTAAATACCACAGACCGATTTATAATAGACGTAGGCGCCATATACTGATAAGAGTAGGTAAAACCTTTATTAATCTAAGAACCATCACTGCCATATAAACAAACGAAAACCGTAACAAATTTGGACGAGCCGACTTGGAGATAAATGGGAACTTAGTTACACAAAGTAAAGCCTTCCACGTAAAATCTAGACACGCGGCAGCGTGTCAAGCCAAGTTCAAGCAAAGGAACTGGCTAGCCAGCGCCGAGTGTATATTACACGAACCACTTGGTGCCACTTTTGACCCTTCCATAACTCAAAACCTCTTTAACTAACGTAAACACATAAAACTACGTGTGTTTAATTATCAGGGCCCGGAATTAGGTGAGCTAAAATACCTAAAGTTCGCGAGAGGACATAATATAGAGTGGTTACAACCGGATGAAAATAATATTTTATTTGGATTAATACTAAGTACTTGTTTCCTTATCTTTCTATATATACTATAGTAGTACTAGTAGCTTTCACTATTTTGACGCTAATACGCCACTCTGACAAGCATTGATAATGAATAGGAAAATACAGATTACTAATTTAAAATATATGTCACATTTTCAGATTTATTATTATAATGTTAACTTTCATTTTTCATCATTACGACTATTACTTGCAGTGCCCGGATGAATATCGAATACCCGGAATCCAAATAAAATATTATTTTCATCCGGTTGTAACCACTCTATATTATGTCCTCTCGCGAACTTTAGGTATTTTAGCTCACCTAATTCCGGGCCCTGTTAATTATATCCATAAGGACATCTAGAAGCCCAAATTTCATAAAGCTAGTTCAAACGGTTATAAAGATATGAAGTTCAAAAAGTCGTAAATTTTAGCACTGACTGACTGACATATAGTACCTAAATCTAACCTACTTCCAGATGACCTAGAAGGATGAAATTTGGAATCCAGCTCGGTAATTGTGTGTAAGCGTAGGAAAAAATCTGAAAATAAAAAAAAGTTAAAAATAGGGGGGTCTCCATACAATTTTTTTTTGTATCGTTGGAACCGTTACAAGCAGATATTTTAAACTATCCCAATATATGTATTATTATATTTTCTATATAACAGAAATATAAAAATAAAGTTAAGTCAAAAAATAAGTGGTGTCCCCATACAAAAAACTTGTGATACGCGCTAAACGACCGGCCAACGGTATGTCGTCGGCGGCGCGCGGCACCACATAATTATACACAGAACAGAAGTAAAGAGAATGTGGACAATAGCATAAAAAAGAAAACCATGCAGCGGAAACGCAAGAAAAAACATTTAATCTCAATACCTGCCTAGTTTTCTTTACAAAAAGTAATGATATCCCACCAAGAACATAAATGTAAAAAAGGAGAGCCAAGTTCAATACAAAAATTATGCTTGGCTGTGGGCTTCGCCGCAAAAAGAATTGAAATCTAAATGAGTGCCAAGTTCTATGCAAAATCCAAATATGTATTTATAGAAACAATATAACATTATGAACAAGTATTAAACTCTATTTCTTTGCTTTATTGGATACCTATAACAATTGCTGTTATTTAAAAATGTGAGATCTTAAAGTAGGTTAGATTTGACTTGGCCAGTTTTTATCAGAATTAAAAAATATATATATATGTTGAATAACTTTATAAAATGACTGATGTCGCTGTACTTGGAACGCTCATATCATATCCTACAGGGCGGTGTTATTTTAACTCTTAAGTGGGGACACTTACTGTGACGGACGGAAAACTACGGAACCCTACACTGAGCGTGGCCCGACACGCTCTTGGCCGGCTTTTAAATAACAGCAATTGTTATAGGTATCCAATAAAGCAAAGAAATAGAGTTTAATACTTGTTTATAATGTTATTTTGTTTCTATAAATACATATTTGGATTTTGCATAGAACTTGGTACTCATTTAGATCTCCATTCTTTTTGCGGCGAAGCCCACAGCCAAGCATAATTTTTGTATTGAACTTGGCTCTCCTTTTTTACATTTATGTTTTTGGTGGGATGTATTTTACCGTCTCCGTTAAGTAAGGAGGGAAAATACTGACAGTCTCACACTTTTAAGTGTTTGTTGCTATGCCTACGTGAATAAACACATTTTTGACTTTGACTTTGGCCAAATCCGCCTCGGACTTATTAGTTTTGGCCTCAACCAAAAAACTACACTCACGAGCAACGAAACTGGTCACTTTGAAATATAAAGAAAAATATGCGAGTGACACGAAGGGAATAGTTCATTATGTGCAACTAGGGAGGTAAGTGAAATACTCGAAAAGAAAGTAGTTATAATTTACCTAATGATTCGAGTTTGCAATATTCATACCTCCCTGGTTACATACAAAATTTTTATCGCATTAGCGAAGAAAAAAACATTGTAGATAAGCGAAATAAATGCTGAATACGGTATAATTATAGATATCGTCCGTCATATTGTCGTTGTTTTGACAGGCATTGAACTCACAGCATAAATTACGAAAATAAAACAATTAAACCGTTTTAAATGTTATGAAATTTTTATCATAAACAAACAAACCTGATTCATAACTTAATTTATACAAAATTTTTTTTTTTACATTATTTGAAAAAGATATGTTATAACTTATATTATAAGTCAACACTTGACTTTAAAAGAAAACAATGTTTCACAAACAACACAGACAACGCAGGGCAGTTTGTTATATTCAAAACTAAAATATTGTTTTTGTGAGCTCACATACGTCCCATGTTTACACCCTTTTATTCTTTTTATTTTTCCCCACTTTCACCCCATTTGTTTTGTATTGAACTTGGCTCTCCTTTTTTACATTTATGTTTTTGGTGGGATGTATTTTACCGTCTCCGTTAAGTAAGGAGGGAAAATACTGACAGTCTCACACTTTTAAGTGTTTGTTGCTATGCCTACGTGAATAAACACATTTTTGACTTTGACTTTGGCCAAATCCGCCTCGGACTTATTAGTTTTGGCCTCAACCAAAAAACTACACTCACGAGCAACGAAACTGGTCACTTTGAAATATAAAGAAAAATATGCGAGTGACACGAAGGGAATAGTTCATTATGTGCAACTAGGGAGGTAAGTGAAATACTCGAAAAGAAAGTAGTTATAATTTACCTAATGATTCGAGTTTGCAATATTCATACCTCCCTGGTTACATACAAAATTTTTATCGCATTAGCGAAGAAAAAAACATTGTAGATAAGCGAAATAAATGCTGAATACGGTATAATTATAGATATCGTCCGTCATATTGTCGTTGTTTTGACAGGCATTGAACTCACAGCATAAATTACGAAAATAAAACAATTAAACCGTTTTAAATGTTATGAAATTTTTATCATAAACAAACAAACCTGATTCATAACTTAATTTATACAAAATTTTTTTTTTACATTATTTGAAAAAGATATGTTATAACTTATAACATAACTCCCGTGCGTGTAAAATGGGCTACAGCTCCCGCTTCACTTGCGTGAAATAGCACGCTGTATGAGCAAGTACGATGAAAGGTAATTATTTCAGTGAACCCTCGTTTTCCATTGGTTGCAACGCTTTCAGAAATATTAATAGTCTGCGAATAATTTGGCCAAGTTTCTATGCATATGAATACGTAAATTTTGAAACAAAGTTGTTGTTTGGTCTACCAACAATCGGTAAGATTGGGAACACAGTTATTCAAGTTTATTTGGTTAAGGCTCAAAGCAAGTTTAAGTTTAGAGTTGGAGCACGCGTGCGTCAAAGAAGGACAGAATCTGAAAACACGTTTTAAGATGGCGGATGGCATACCGTAATTCCAAAACGCGGTGGCAAAAAACATTTATATTGTACTTAGGGCGTTTTAGTAGTAAGCAGTAATCACAATGTGAGACTATGAAAATAGCACCTTCTCTGTCATAGCAATTGAATGTTCTATAAGCCCATCCCGTTCGGTCTTCTATGTATAAGACCATCCCGTCGGTCTTAAAAATAAGTAAATAAATATTATGGGACAATCTTAAACAAATCAACCTAGTCCCACAGTAGGCTCAATAAGACTTGTGTTATGGGTACTAGACGACGATATATATATTAAATAAATATGGATAAATATTTAAATACATAGAAAACCTCCATAACTCAGGAACAAATATCCGTGATGAACACACAAATGAATGCCCTGACCAGGATTCGAACCCGGGACCTCGGACTTCATAGGCAGGGTCACTACCGACTAGGCTAGGAGGCCGTTATAAGAGAAGCCGTTATAGGAGGTCTTAGCATTATTGTTTATTACCTTGCCCCGTCTATACCTAATCCTAAGTTTATGAGTTAAATCGACGGTATAATACGCAAACACGTGAAATCGAGGTTTTTTTTTTGCAAAAGGGAGCGTGGATGTTGCATGATCTGAAGAGACATATAGTCAGGTTTTATGTTATGGTACAGTCGCCATCAGATCGGAGCGGCCAAGGTGGTCACAAATATCTGAACAACGCCACTAATTGTCAAGGCGATAGAGTGCATGTTAGATATTTTTGAGTACCTTGGCCGCTCCGATATATTTGATGGTGGATGGTACATATATACAGGGGTATAAAGTGATAGGAATTTTTTTTACGAGTTAAGTGATTTCCTAATTACATTTATACATACAGATTGGTCCCTTTTTTGTCAAGACGCAGTTCTGATGATGATCCATGAGGAATCGAGGGAACTCCTCAAATCTTTTAAAAATTATAATATACCTACATTATGCGCTTGCCAGTTTATATAATTCCGTTGCAATTATATAATCGGCTGGTCACAGCAAAATCGATAATTGATACATTTTAACTAGCAATAAACCGCTTAAAGTAACACTTGACCAAACAATTTAGATTAGATCTTATATACACACGTTCATCATTCTCTATCAACAATTCCGATTAATAAATATCACTATTATGCTCATAATGTGACCAAATTGGATGATTTTTAACTCTTTGTATGATTAGAAGGTAAACAAGGTAATCTATATGTCAACATAACATGAAGCATTCGTTATCAGTATCAAATTGATACCGCTTATTGGTAGGTTTTAGCTTTAAGGTGACCTAACCTTATAACTATTCATTGGAAACGGGGTAATTACCACGTATATTGGAGTTTTTGAGCACCCGATATTACGGTATAGTTGCATGCGCCATCATATTACTAATAACATTAATGGCCATGGTAGTTTGACCTCACCTTACCACTACCATCTACCAGTCCTACCACTAACACTTAATTCCGCCCACGGCTGAAACGAATAATTATATCAGATTTGATTTCGATATCGCGCGAACTTAATGCAATCATGTCATACATACATATAGAAATGCCACCAGGTAATCAATTTAAGTTCATATTGGCATATGCAGATCATTTTGAACTTGTATAACTTTTAAAACATTCGCGTTTTGTACACATTGTAAACCAACATTTGACGGGTCTAACGCAAAATATTTTTTATTTGCCATAAGTTCCGACGTTTCGACATAGGTTACTGAGTTGGACATGTTTTGAACTTTCCTGGTTTGCAACTACTGCTGATTGTACATTCTAGAGTCTAGATGCCTACAATAGTATTTTATACAATCTTGACATAATTAAGAGGTTTTCAGTCGAAGTAAGGTACGAGATTGAAAAGCTTGATTATGTCACTATTATATACAATATTTTTTCTACGAGTGCTCAATATAGGCAAGCCGGTAAGAATAGAGTTCGACGAAAGACCTGCTGCCTCTATACAATGAGTAAGTTCTATCTCCCGGTAGATTGTGCCGGCGGTCGGGAAGAAGGACATGGGCGGTCGGGAAGGACAACAGTGTTACAATATTGTATGAAAATCCTTTGTACCATCATTGGCGATGCTACAAAATGCGACCATAAAAGCTCTATCGGAAAGTATGCGCTAGTAGTTCGGTCTACACGATCTCAATTCAAGCATTACAGTCGACGAGTAGAAAAAAGCATAATAGAGATACTAAAATAATCTATAATACATGACAGAGTTTCAAAAAACGCCATACTGCAAGAGACGGCATCCCCAAAATAGAATACGGTAAGGCTGAGTTACTGCTACATAACCATAATACGCAATCACTGCTGTTAGTGCAAATTTAAGATCGTTTATGTTCAGCAAATTATAATGTAAATTAAAACCAAGCGACGCACTAAAGGCAATTTATTACTTTATTGGCGTTTGAGAACTTATTACGTAGATGTTTTCGAAGTAAATAAGATGCAGAGATAGACAATTTGCCAGCTGTGTAAATATCAAATGCGATGCGAAATATATGCTACAGCTGTTTAATGTAAACAATCGTGGAAACGTCTGTTTATCCACTAGGTAGCGAAGACGTCCTAGGCTTCGGTGTGAATACAGAAGTTACAAGAATAGGAAAAACACCAGCTGAATTCTAGTGCCTGTTTGTTGCCTATACCCCGTCCTTTAAACATGAAGTAAGTAATAGTAGGTTGGTAGTGTTCTCACTATGACGTCACGAATCATATTGTCCCTTATTACTTATAGGTAAATTCACTTGAGCTTGCGCCACCGAATGTGACGCCACCGAAATTTTATATCATAAATTCATGAATTAAATTCAGAACCAGGAATATTCCGGATTCACAAGTCTAGACATTTTATAGTAATTCCAACTCACGAAGCCACTACTTCGGAGCCATGACACAATTGAACCGGCGGTTGAGACGCTTGTGAAATTCCTGTGAAAATCTAACATCGGTATGTTAGGGTAAATTTACGTACTTATTTTTAGGGTTCCTTAGGTTATTTGCAAATGGTAAACTACGACCAATGTCGACATATGGAAAAAAATATATTACGGCAAAGTTTAAGTTTGTCCCTCAATCAAACTTTTCTTTTGGTCATAGAAATGTTCGTTGATTGTAAAAATTGGGTGATGTACGGAACCCACAGGACCCAAGCGCGACTCGCACTTGACCGCTACTAGATTTGTACGTTACGTACGAATAGCCATACATTTCACGTTCCGCTCCCGCGCAAAAATCGGCAGACTTTTTTAGTATAGAAAATGACAGACATGGCCGTTCCGGTTGGTTGAATTCTCTAAGGCACGAAGGGTATGGTGTTTTTTTTTGTTGCCCCGCTCGATCTCCCTAATATATAAACTTCAATTCGTTCATATTCTAACTCCATAAAGAAGTGATTTGTGTTTTTTTTTATTCGATGCCTCGAATACGAACAGTACGTAAGTACCTACCGGGATATAGGATTTGAACGGTGGCAACGTCATCCGTCCAGCGGGCCGACCGCGAACGTCTAAAATCGGAATATCATTATCTCCATCTCTATCGCTCTTGCACATTCAAAGACGATGAAAGAAAGATAAAGAGTCTTCATCATTGAAGACCAACTAACGAACGAAGTACTCTTAGAACGAAGTCTGAGATTTGCATTTGTTTCTCAAAACACTCCTAAAAAAATGACGTGCAAAAGTGACGTCATGATCACTTAGTACTGTTTAAATATATGGAAAAATTATGAATTTCTATTTATACAGTGAAATGTTGCGTTTATGTATTTGGTTGCATCACACTTTATTTTATAGTAATATATTAAAAATCGAATGGTATCATTATTTTTTTAAATTTCGTATTTAATAAATCGTACTTTCTTTTAAATTTTAAAGCCTGATTAAACCATTTCAATACATTTTTAAAATTTTCACTTTATTTGGATATATTGAGCATTTTGCATCCAATCAACTAAAGGAGGGTGGTCAGATTGGCCTATTGACCAATAAGGACAAGCGATATGTCACTGGATAGCTTATTCAAAGTTCTAAAACTTTTACTACCAGGTAATCCCAAATCTTTGTGTGAAAAAAGTTGTGCACATGTAGTACCTATCCATAGTTTGGTACCTTGGTGCAGGAAGACACGGAGTATTTATTCCTCCAGCTGGGCACTTAACACAGCTCATAATTGATGAACCTTTTGCTTAAAGAATAGTAGTCATTGTTTTATGGTATATCAATCGATATTTCGTTGTTTTCTTATGTGTATTTATGTAAAAACGTTTAAAAACCGTTATATAGAACTTAAACCCTAGATATATCAGTAAAAAAATTCTTATTGAGGGGATGTTTTTATTTTGCCATAACTTGTTTCACACAGCGATTTAAGATTTCCCGCCGTACAAAAAGTTTTAGAATATGAAAAACCTTTCAAATGACATATGGCTTGTCATTATTGGTTTTTAGGCCAGAGTCCATATGAATCTGGGCATCCTCCTTTTATTGTATAATTCAACATGTGTCATCAATGTCATCATCCCTATTGGTCAAACGGAATTAAATCCTAAGCTAAGAGGCTGTACTATGAGGCTAAAAGTCATGTCAAAAACATAATAATTTTATAATATTACCTCAGACCTCAAATCGGTTAAGATCATTGCCAGCCAGGCAAGATCAAAAATAGCCTAGCATTTTCTCTCCTTCATAAACACTAAAGCTTACGAGTGAGCAGGACAGAACATACAACGACACAGGATACATAGTACATTGTGGTCATTCACCCAAGCTAAGCTCAATCCTTAAGTACAAACAGCAACACCCTTAACCGGCCATCGGTACTTAGACCTTATGGCGTTGCAATAGGGATTACAAATGGCCGGTTAACAGTGTTGGCGATGGTACTTACCGAACACAGGCGAACGGATGCTATATTCTAATTTTAAAATATGTACATAAACAACACATTACAAACACAATCTATCTCAAACATAACTCCAACGCACAACAAAATCAACCAATATTGAAGTTATATTGGAGCTGCATCGCAATAATTTTTAAGCAAATTCTGACATTTCTGATTCAGACCCTTAGGCGCTAGCTGTATTGCGTGCATTGGATTGGAGTTGTATTGAAGTTGGATCGTGTCTATACGTGTTTAAAAGTACGAGCCGGGTCAAACAAGGATGTATCCAGCGTCATGGTAAGCAAATACTGTAGCTTATGTACCTACCAACGCTTTTTTTTTTATTCACGACGGTGGCAGACAAGCATACGGCCCGCCTGATAGTAAGCAGCTACCGTAACCTATGGACGCCTGCAACTCCAAAGGGGTCACATGCGCGTTGCCGACCCTTTACAAAAAGGAGGATTCACTGTGTTGACGGCTAAAGGAACAAGAAAGTCCCTCATCGTCAATACACTGGGTCTTCTTTGAGCTCTTTGGCAACCTTACTCACCAGCAGGAACACAACACTATGAGTAGGGTCTAGTGCTATTTGGCTGTGCTTTTCTGTAAGGTGGAGGTACTTCCCCAGTCGGGCTCTGCTCCAGATTTGAGCGAGATGACATTCGCTGAACGTGCCCTACCACACTTAGCGAGATGCCATTCGCAGTGCCCATACATCTCTTTTTGGCGTAGTTTAAGGACATAACCAGGTCCGCTTACAGCTCTAAGGGCACTTACAGCTCACAGCTCACAGGGGTGTTGCTCGAGTTGAAGAACCCTGTTCTAATAATAGCAAAATTATGCACTACGTACTAATATTCACTATTTATTTATTACCAAACGTTATTTTAGGTTTCAGAAATGTGACATTTAGGAGCAGCCAGCGCGATAAACCCACAAATAAATGCCCTGACCAGGATTCGAACCCGGGACCTCCTGCTTCATAAGCAGGGCCACTACCGACTAGGCTAGGAGACCGTTACAGATACACAGCCATACTTTCACATTCATAAAATTTGTATGCATGAGCATTATATATGCTATAATTATAGCGACAGTTCTGTATGAGTCAAGGCGGTTGTTAAGAGTTAACGTCGCACTGTATTTCTAGACTAGACCTACAAGCAAGCAATCAATCGCCATATCGCAACATAGCCTTGTCGCCTTCCGTCCCCCGCGGAACCTCTTACTGTTGCCCAACACGATTGTTGCCCTACAATCTAGATATAATACAGGTACTCGCCCTGTGTTGCTCTTTATTTTTCTTTGCATCATTTGCTGTTTTCAACCGACTTCAAGATTACAAAGAAGAAGGTTCTCAATTCGTCGGGATCTTTTTTTTTAATTTATGTTTACCGATTATTCGAAGGCGGCTGGACAGCTTCACAGTCATTAGAGTTTATAAATTAGAAACAATTGATAGACATGCAAAGAACCGATGTTACAGTAATCAATAAAGTGTGTACAAAAAAAATTGTCGGTTAACTCTAATTTTATGGTTGAAACCTTCATGGAAGAGATATACAGATGTATACCTGCATCCAACATTTAAAATCTGTAAGAGAAAATGAATATAAATGTTTCAAGTTTGTGTGTGTGTCACGGTAATGGTAAAATGGATCCAATCAAATCGTTTTTTGTTAAAAACCACTGTCATTTTAGTTTTCTAATTTAAATTTAGAATATCACTGTAAGATCACTGTTTATATCGATTATCATACTGTTCATACTAGTGAAAATCCTACGATGAAACACAGAATAAACGAAATAATCAATAGAGGAATAACTGAATGATTTGTTCACACGAACATAAAATAAAATACACAGAAAAAGTTAATAATACATGCTATTCCATATGAAGTTAAAAAAAAACTAACATGCATAGGGATTTAAGAGATGTATTACGCATTTGCGTAATATACGGCAATGTAGCCCGTTGTAATTTATTTCAGTGAAACAGAAGTCACCTCCTTAAGCCGGCTTCTAACTGTTTATATGGAACTTTTTGCCCCTGGCCTGAGGGAGTAAGAAGCGAGTGGTTAGGGTTACCACTCGGGATGTGAAAATTATTTAATTTAGATATAATAATTTATTAAATATAACACAAGAAAAGGCTACCTATAAATAAATAAAATATCTTCTAAATCAATATCGTTGGTAGTGTGCCCAGTGTGGTATCTAGCTCAAAAAAGTAATTTGCAAAATCACATAGAATTCAGTTAGAAATCTGAATTTCCCGGCCGCGTCAACAGACCACTCAACCTAGAAGGTGAAATTCTTCAAATTCTGGTTTTTAGTGCAGGGTGGATTCCGGGGTTTTTAGTCGCTGAGGTGGATGGCAGAACTCATTGTAAGCTGGCAGAGCAGGGTTTTAGTGATTTTCTCGGTTTCTCTCTCCAGTGCCTGAAGTCTTCGAAGATGAGGCGGGGTAATGTGGCATAGTGACGGTAACCAGTGGACGGGTAGATCTGATGGTAAGTACCAGAGATGCAGCGCATAGTTCCGTTTAGTTTTATAAGTCTACTAAGCTGAGATGGGCAGTGGATAAGGTGCCACTGCAATAGTAATTCATTTAGAAATGAACCTTTTCACGCTACTGTTCGGAAATGTGACAAAAGATGGTCAAAATCCAAGCTGGAAAGTAAGCATTTGCTGTAGCACCTGAACCACCACTGTAGCGATGAAATGTCATTAGTTGGAAAGTAAATTGTCCAGTTATGTCATTGCATTCATTAAAAACATTAAAAGGTCTTTTTTTGGCACAACTTTATGTTTCAAAATTAAAATAAGGTTGTTTATCGGGCCAACTACCTGTTTAAAAAAAAACGAAACGTCAAAACCATTTATTCACCCTTAAGGCGTTTTTACTTTTTTAGCCGTTTGTGGTTTTCTATCAAAAACGCCTCTAAGTAATGAGTCGGTTTGAGACAAACAACAGAAAAACGCTTCTTGAAAGTGAAAAAAAAAGTGAAATGGCGGGAATGGAATACTGAATTGGATATTCTATTATAGCATTTATATTAGGTATTATGACAAATGTTTTTTTTTATTTCCTCACAGTAGTCGTGAAAAGCACTATGTAATATCTCGGTCGAAAGCGCTATAGGTGGACTCGTATCTTCGAGGGCCTCCCCTGGCGGGTCGGCCCTCGAACTAACTCGATCCACCTATAGCTTACTTTCAAGCCTCTACAACAATGTACTATAGTAAAACCGTACGACTGACCTGACCTTTAGCCTGAAAAGTCAAGTATTTGAATTTCATCGTCTTATACAAGTGTAACAAAAATGCTGGCGATCCTTTTAAGGGCATATGTAATTGGCATCGCATTCTATTATCGCGCGAAAAAACTCCTACTTTACATACTTTATCTACACTCACATTGCAAGTCCTCTAAAACGTGTTCAAAAACGGTAGGCAATGGCTAGCATTACCACAACCGATTTTACTATGATAAGCTTTTTATCTGTGGCAGTAACGTAATTTTAACTTTACGTGCTCATATATTGATACGTTATGAGTTTCAAATTCCGAACATCGAATTTGATAACACAATGTAAATCCTGTCCTCCTTCCTGACCAACGGCACGCGCCCGCGCGACCGCCGGCAAAATCGAGTTGGCCATGGCGGTGCAATGGCGGCCATTCTATGGTTTCCGAACACGGCATTTAGGATAAATAATATGAGTGTACATAAAGCAGTGTATGCAACTGTACGTAATTAGGCCTTATTACGTAACAGTTACATAAACTACTATTTTTCTCCTACTTTTTCTTAGTGGCAATACGATACGCATTATGTCCTTAAACAGATCACCAGTATATTTTACATCATCTTGTATAAGTATCTCAGATTTGTGTGATCTACTTTGCCGGTCCAATAGCTCTTCAACTATCTTAGTAAATGAAGGTTTCTTGAAGCCGTTGATTTATTTTTCTCGCTTGATGAATGATTTTCTGTATTATTTTGTTGTAAAAGGAAATATGTGTGAAAGAAATGTGTGACTTATTATACAATTAGAATTACTGTAATAATATGTTGGCGTACGACATTATCCACGAAAAGCAATTTCTTTTACAACCTCTCCCTGCTGATTTATTTGCTTATATACTTATTCACAAAGACTTAGTAAGCCTCTTATTGCGTAACATGATTAACCGCATGAATACTGTTCTAAATCTTATCAGGATATTACATTTTGAGACCTGTAATAAAGTATGCGATGTAGAATTAAGGTAAGTAAACCTTTTATTATACTTATAAGTAAATTTCTAACATTAATCGTGGCAAGACTGACAAGTCGACAACCCTAACGTGAGGCTTTGAGCAACAGCTACATACATTTACAGTGTATTACCTCAGGGTAAAGGACTAGGTACATAATACTTAATTCGTAGTCCCCTTTGTTCTGCTGTTCAGTCGGCCATGTTTACCTGGAAAATAGAGAAAGTTTTATTAGAATGAGACAAAACACACACCATTTATAGTCTGGCCAGCCAACGAACGCAGTAGCAATGTACAGCGAACAAAAGTATGACAACACTAAGAATCAGTGAATAAAGCATCAATGATCATCAAATTTTATGTTTTTAATTTTAGGTTGTATTTCCACCCCTTTCATTAGGTGACAGTTACGGTGTGTAAAAAGGAGACGGATATATTTTGTCTGATCTGTCATCAACTGCAACAGATAATCTGGTTGAGGCAATTGACATATGGCTTAAAAATGAATTTAAATTTAATTGGGAACGTTGCAGGAGTTCTATCTCACTCGCGCTTAAGATGAGAGAGTGAAATGCACTAGAAACAAATTCAATGTGAATTGAAATGTTCCTCATGAAATACGGTGTCTCATCACAAAGGGTTGCCACATGTACGTATTTTGAATTTGCCGCGCGTTTCTACTGACAGAAATGGATTGCCAGACTATACTAGCTTTTATTAAAACTGGCGTATCTATAACTCTTTTGTTGACTCTCACGACAAGTAAAAAACTTATATTTACAGGATTTTTTCTAAGATCACAGAAAACGTGGCGAATGCCTTTATCGACCGGTGGATTTCTTTAGGCTAATTATATAGGCAATATTGCACTGTGTACAGGTTGATACGTAAAACGTGATATTTTTTTCTGACACAGCTAAAAAAATTTTAATGTATACGATAAATTTTGACAATTTTGTAATGTGAAATACTACAAAACGTCTGCCTGCTTTAACACAATAAACCATTATGGGCTCATTTTACAGCACAACATGAATGCAACCCGAGCAAACCTGTAATTATATTCTGAAATTTTAAACCTCAGGTGTACAGCCACGCTGTTACAGAAAATCGGTGAACCTTACAGCACAGACATAAGGTCTACTTTTACTCAGCTTAATGTTCAAAAAGGGAGCTTTTTAAGTCAAAATACCTTTGAAATGAATCCCTCAGTTTTCTAACGTTTTTTATGGATGAATCTTGAAGCAAATCAAATCATTTTGTTCAATATTTTTTTTTATTTACAATTTTTTTAAGTAGTTACACTACTATATATTAACTGAAAATAACTATGAAGGGTTTGGTCACTTTTTCTGAAGTATATGACATCTATTTTCAGTTTTTTTATGGATTATCAAATTAACAGACAAAATTCGCGTCGGTCTACCCTATACTATTTAGAGCAATGACGCGTAGTTTCAGTGTCCGCGAGGCAACCGGATGGCTCGTGGTATTTAACACATTCACTGCCAAGAACCCGCCTCGTGGGCGCTCGTAAACTTTGCTCAGATGCCGGACAACTCGCTGGGCGGGTTGTTTTGTACGTAGCTATGGACGACCGGTTTCTGAAGTAAGACGTCATTTTTAGTCTGGCAGTTAATGCGTTAAGCTCTCTATGTGCTGTGGAACTAGCCTGTGTAACCTGAACTGACCTACATCGGATTTTGTTTTTCATCCTCCCGCCCTCAATTTCCAGTATCTGTGTGGTCAACAACGGGCATGCAAATTGCCATTCACACCGGCTAGTCGGTTATCGATCCGTCAGAAAAATGGAGGGGGGGGGGGATGAAAAACAAAGTTCAACGTGGGTTAATTCGGTTTGCACAGGGCGGTTTCGCAACACGTAGCTTAAGGCCCTATTTTGAAAAATAACCCGATCTTTAAAACGTCATAGTGGCAAGCATCGGAAACTAACAGATATGATTTTCGGATATATGTTTCTTGACTATGTGATATAACATATTACTAACCCGATACACGACTGCTTAAACTTTCCTCGATAGAAAATAAATCCAAAGTTACGTCTCCAGTTTTCTTTTTTTCCTTGGTTCAACTAAACAAAACATCTTTATGCAGTCTTATTTACTTTAAAGTAAAGGTTTTCATGTATTCTAATATCTCTTAAACGAAAACGTATCGTATTTATAATAAAATCCAAATATTTGTTACCATTTTTGATTTCACGAATTCATCATCAAACGCCCACCACTTCACGTTCCGCTTCTCTTTTCCTCACGCGCCGAAGTCATAAATCCGTCCTTTACGCGAGGCCAGCCCATAACGCCGGCGAATGTCACAGAGGGCAGACGTTTGCCGCTTGAGCTCCCGCCTGATTTACGTAAAAATTAAATATCAAATAAACGATGACCTACGGCTCCGTTCATTACGATTGGATCCGGAGGTCTTCTAAAATTGGGCAGTGTTTACGAGACTATGCGATACGCTTGTGTGCGTATTTTGGTTGCTTCACCCACATCTAACAATTACAAAAGGATGGAAAATTTCGTTATCGAATGCAATGTAATGGTAGCCTCGTGGTTCGTGGCTTTGGTAGTAAGTGAATAAAGAATCAATCCGGTGTCGGTGGATCAAAATCTCGGTATTGAAAACTTTTTTCATTTTTTTTTTTAATATGTTCAGTCTAAATATAAAACTTCAGTTTTTTGAGCAATTATACTCGTAGAAAAATCTAAAGTTTGGTAATATTTTATAAACAACTTTATAAATAAAATAAGCAATATACATATTTATGCAAATTTTTCATTTTATATGGTGTCTAGCAAATCAACACAAATTATGTCAATGATGTGATGTATCAATATTACATACCTAGATAATACAGATTTTTGTTTTTTTTTCATTCTATTTTTCGTTTTTTTTTTGTAGGTATAAATTTGATGAAACCATAAATAAATTATTAAATAGCCTAAAATAAGATGTAAAAAAATACATAAGCCAAAAAATCATTAGTACTCGCCCGGGTTCGAACCTGCAACGTCCGGTTTGGATAACACTTAGTTCCCTTAGCAGGACTGCGTAAGTACGAGTGCGTGCCAGATATTAGGTACTATCTATCTCGCTCGCTCTAAGTATATCACACTGGCGCCGCAACCGCATGGGGCGACGGTGTGCAAGCGTGATATCGCTATACACACGCAGAACGCTATCTCGCTCGCGCACCAGCGCCGCATGCGGAAACCGCAGCAGTGTGGAGGACGCCTAATGTTCGCTTGCGTTAGGTAGGTATTAGAATGATGATGTGGATGCGAGTGTAGGTAATTGATTACTTACCTACATCAATAAAACATGTATGAACATAAAATAAAATAATTTTGATGATATTAAAAATAATAATAACCCGTCAGTGTGGCAACATAAATGCCTATCTACTAGGTATGTACGAGAAGTAACTTTATATCAGGTACCTATAACATAACAAGTGATTTCTTCGTGTCGCAGGATAAATGCCTACTAGGTCTTGGTATATATATGTACTCGTAACTGTCTAGGTAGAATCAATCATTTAGCCTTCCTTTTTTGCCGACTACAGCGAAGCTAAAAGGAAGGGTTATGATTTTATTTAGCAGTCTATCAATGTAGGTACTCGTATGGAAGTTACTTGTATAATCGTTTAGCAAAAATTTTACCAAAAAAGTAAGTACCTAAGCAATAATTTACGATTATTTATTTTTGCAATAACAATTATTTATTTTATGTAAGAGAACTTTTGCCACTTTTTGACCCCCTACGTTATTATTATTATTTATTATTATTGATACCTAGGACGTCGTCCGCATGGATCCGTTATTAAACGATACAGGTATGTACTACTAAAATATCGTTTTAGCTTTAGTTAAATATTTTTACTAAATTTTGTGTTGTTTTTTATTTTATACTTTTTAGTGACTGCAACTTCGTTTATTTTACAACAATATATACTTAAAACACATAAAATTTATATGCTATTTATGATCGAGTTAAACTAATATGTCATATCATGTCAAAACGACTGACCCATATGTTTGTATGTATGTACATATGTCTGTATGTATGTAAGTATGCTAAACCGGTTTTGATGCAGTTTTCAGAAAAGTATTTGTTACATTCTGGACAAGATTTTGGTATAAGGTCAGGTGGTCGACAGTGTAACACTTTTTTTAGTAGTCCGAAACCAATGATCAATATGATCATACATTAGGTGGTTGCTATTAAAAAGGATAGCATATTAATTTCATGTGTTTTAACTAGTTTTAAGTATATAATAATTGTTGTAAAATAAACGAAGTACTTACCTAATGTACATATCACAAAAAAATATGAAATAAAAAAATAAAAAGTTTAAATAAATAAACAACACAAAAACTTGTAAAAAAAAACAAAACAAAAACTGAAACTAAAATGATAGTTTAATTTAATTTCTTTTTTAAAAATCTCACCCCTATCTTTACCCAGTCCCTATCCCGTCTCTATTTTTACCCCGTAAAGCAAATTTCTGCCAGAAAGTAATTAATACATAATAGTAAGAAAATTTATAATTTATTTTTTGAAGTCGGTGCCACCGCCAAACCACTTCACTGTCTCTTTGGTGCGGGAAATTAGTGAAAGAACTTAATTAATCGGCAGCTTTTTATCACCGCACCGCTCGCCGCCGGCAGGGTGTTCATCTCATCCTCACACCCCGGAGCCTAATAGGTCGCGCACTGTATGGTTTAAGAGGAATTTCCTCCCACGAACGCTGCGACTGTGGAATGAACTCCCTGCCGAGGTTTTCTCAGCGGGCTACAGTATGAGGTTCTTCATAAAAGGAGTGTATAGGTTCTTAAAGGGTAGGCAACGCGCATGTGAATCCTCGGGGGTTGCAGGCGTCCATAGGCTACGGTAACTGCTTACCATCAGGCGGGCCGTATGCGTGTTTGCCACCGTCGTGGTATTAAAAAAATAAAAAATAAAATAATGAGTAAACCATGTATTTGCAACTGCAGTGTTCTTCGTTGTCCTAAAATTTTAGTTTGGCACCGACTGACTTCAATAATAAAGTAAATACACAGACAAATTTAATTTTCTTTCTCTTTATTTATTTTAAATCTGGATAAGGATAGGGGTGGAACTTATGTATAAAAATTGTGCTTTTCAGTGGGTGGGTTGTTTGAAGGCCCTTTTTTTAAAAAGATATAATATAGTCTTTTTTGTTTTGATTTTTTTACTTAATTTTGTTTCGTATTTTATTTAAACAATTTACTTTTTCTAGTATACCAAAATCAACTTTCATTGAATGTACTGTATAGACTCAACAGAAACCAAACCTGAAATTGCATGTCATGCATCAAATGCAATGTACTATAATGCGAAAAAGCTTTTTACGAACTCCTTCCTTCCTTCCTTGAGTTTAAATAAAACGATCCGATTTCCGATTAACATGAACTTCCCCACTATCTATTTTCCTATTAGAGGCCTATGCTCAGCAGTGGGCGATAAATAGCTGATGATGATGACGATGAGTACCTATTTTCAAACGCCACTTTTATCGATTTCATTATGTTGGTTATGTTCTCGCTTCTTCTATAGGTTTCTTTCTTCATATTGTAGTCCATATCCAACTGGCTCGTTAAAATTTGTATTTTCTGTTGAAATGAAAGTATTTCGGTATTCAACGCTCCTGCACATCGGGCCTAATAAGATGATGATAATCAATAATACTAATAGAACTAATGTTTTCATACTTTTATATTAGAATTAGTATGTTATCGAATTTTCTCTTCTTGTTCGCATGTGTGTATGCGTTAGTAGCCTAGCATTAGTTTAATTTAGACTATATTGTTATTACTTGTGAGTTCCTTTAATTGGCTTTCTGTGTATATTTAATTGTATAACTGTGACTTAAAAGCTGTTGGTTCTCCTTAACATAAATAAATAAATAATCTAATAAGTCATCAAGTCATCAGCTCACAATCGATAACGGATTTAAAACATCAAGCTCGGTCCTAAATAAAGCCTTATGTCCTTGTGAGACCCTGTTGTGAATTTTATTGATGACATTGATGTAAAGTTCATTCATATTGGCATGATTTTCGCAAAAACGTGACTTAATCACGTACACTTTACTTTTATTATTTTCCTGACGTTTCGAGCGTGTCGATTCTGAAAAAACCGTCTAAGTGCGAGTCGGACCACGCATAGTGGAGAGTTCCGTACCGGCTATCGAAAAAATTAATATTGCAAGGTCGTATCTGCCTATGTACGTAGTTTTTTTGGAGATATTTCAAAAACGTCTGAACCGATAATGTTCAAAATAATTTTCGTGGAAAAATATTCAAAGATCTTGATATAATAATATGTAATAATATATATTATGGCCTCGGACACCGGAGGGTTCGGTCACTTTTTCTGAAGTATATGACATCTATTTTCATATATTATGGTGATCAGTTACAAAGTCATAAAAAGTGGTTCAGGATCACGACCCAGATTTCACCTTTTATAAACTCATATTTTTATATTTTTATGGAAGTAGAAAATTCCATCAGGGTAGAAATAGTAGGTAAGTAAGGTTGAAAAATCTTATCTCTTTGGCTTTATTATTATATAAAGTTTACATTTATTTTGTTCTCGTTCAGTTTATGACGGGCATTGAAAATATTATTAATGTAAGTACTATAGTTGTTACTTATAACGTATAAAGATCGATAATAATGGCATTTTAGTTGTATTGTGGTTTCATCATTATTTTT
Organism: Pammene aurita; assembly: GCA_947086415.1. Classification (NCBI taxonomy): domain Eukaryota; kingdom Metazoa; phylum Arthropoda; class Insecta; order Lepidoptera; family Tortricidae; genus Pammene; species Pammene aurita. The sequence continues at coordinate 15,385,452 of OX352295.1, forward strand.
TTAATATTGATTATTGAAGAGAAATAACGTATTCATATTTTTTGTTTCTTGTCTTTTTTAACATGTTATTATATATAATATCTACTATAAACTTATATAGATGTCATATACAAAGAAAAAAGTGACCTAGGCCTCCGGTGCCCAGGGCTGGGAACCGGAGGCCTAGGTCACTTTTTTCTTTGTATATGACATCTATATAAGTTTATGATTTATGTAGTAGTGTGTCTACTTAAAAAAATAAACAAATCAAAATATTTATTAAAAATAATTTGATCTGTTCTTCAGTTATAATATCTACTTATTATTAGTAAAAAATCATCAGACACAAATTTTACCTGTGACTTTACCCGCGTGAGTTTGTGTTTTAACTGCTTGATATCTGTATACGGTTCGTATTGTTTCGATTTTAATCTTACTATATCTGTCAGAAAAATAACCCAACGGCCTGGCTAAGTAGTGGGGGATGGAGGTGGAATGATCCACCCTTAATATCTTGCTAAGCTTGTAAATGATGTTTCTTGTATGATGTTAGTGGGATTTGTCGCGACTGACAAATATGATTCAATAAAAACTGAAAAAAATCAAAACCAAACAAAAACTACATTAAATTAAGTATGCTATCCTTCTTGATATAACCTCTTATGGTCATTGGTTATGGCCACAAAAAAAAGTGTCCCACTGACGACTATCTGACCCTATACTAAAAACATTTTCCAGACTATAACAAATAATTTTCTGAAAACCACATCAGAATCAGTTTAGCCATTTCAAATATAATAAAAAATAATTTTAAACAAAAAAGAACAGACTTCACTTATTCTCCACCTTTCCAAAAGCAAATTCCCGGGCTACTGTAAAAAACACTAAAATCATCATATAATATTTGAAGATTTCCCTCGATTTGTCCAGGATCCCATAATCAGAACCTGACCTGGTGACAATGGGACCAATCGTAGCGTATACTCTTTAAAACACAACAACAATTTCCTAAATCGGTTGAGCCGTCTTCGAATGATCGGTGAGCATAAAAAAAAACAAAAAAAAACCCGATGAATTGATAATCTCCTCCTTCGAAATCTAGAAACTATCTTGCTAAACTTGTTCTTAAGTTATTTTTAAGGTTTTTATTAGGTATGTTTTATCGGTACTTATCAAAACAATACTTAGAAAGACGGGGTTAAGAAGAAAATTCCTTTTTTAAATCATTATGCAGCTAATTTCTTCCGAAAAACTAAAATAAGGATAAGCACGTAGTCCTATAGATTTTTATGACAACTGGAACTATATTATTATTCCATTTAAATAATACTTAAATAGGACAGAACAATAAACATTTTAAGAACAGCGCCATCTGACGGTGCTTGGTTCATATTAACTTTGTGGCCGATTGAATCCAGTGGTAGTTAACAAGTATTACGCTAGATGGAGCTTTATTTTTCCAAGCGCGGCGGACCTTTTTATGTGTGCGTGTTAATTTGAAGGGTGGGGCCCCGTAGGCGTGGTTTAGGAATAGGTATTTTGCAGTCAAAGTAGGGCCTTAAATACCGCGGGCCATCCGGTTGCCTCTCGGACACTGTAACTACGCGCCATTGCTGTACCGTTTCCGTTCCGTTGCGGGAAAAATATAGCTGATGCCTTTGACTTCCTATATGACAAAACACACACGGTAAAACAAATCACACAATGAAATAAGTATTTACTTATTTGATTGTGTCATATTCATATGTTAAAATAAAATTGCAAATGCGTTTTTAACGACGCCATTACTAAGCGGCCGTTGACACATTAAGACATTAAAGTCTTGCATTAAAAAACGTAATGCAAGTACTTTTCTTAATACAACTGCTCAAATTTTTTTTATTAGTTAATAAGCGTGCGGAAAGTTCGATTTCGCACTAGGGCTTTTCACATTTCCATCTTTTGAGTTGCGATTACGTGAACCAATATTTGTTTTAATTGTCATTTTCTGGCAACTGTTCATTCATTTATTCGTTGTACAATTAACATTGAACAAAAGTTTAGTTATGATAATTTTCTGACTTCGTGTTTCAGCAATAGTTATTATTTATATAAAAAAATACTTACCTACTTATTTAATATCTAATTTCGAAAGGAAACTTATAAAGATATAATTTGAACTACATATGTTTCTTAATTACTATGATGATGATGATGGTAACCTGTTGTTCATCATCAGGGATATAGGGCTCTCAGAAGAGATTTCCATTGGTCACAGTCCTGTGCCACTTGATGCAGCCTCCTTTTCAACTGTGCGCCTCCAGCTGTTAACAGTCCTCGGCAATAGTAGATACTATTGCCGAGGACTGTAACAGTCCTACACGAAGGCCGCAAAAATATACGACACGCTCTTACGGCCCTACGAACAAAAGCGTGTCTTATATTTTTGCTGCCTTCGAGTAGGAAGATACTATTGCCGGTGACCGTACGTACAGTCACGTCTGAAAATATGGATACATTTAATGTGTCAATAATATGTATCCACGACTCTATTACCAAGGAGTAAAGACGTGGATACATGTTCTTGTCACATTAAATGTATCAATATTTTCAGACGTGACCGTACAAGGGCGAAGTTTTCTTTAATTTACATAAATACAATACCACTAATGGCATAGTTATATGAATACTCCATTGCAGACACAATACACGCAAAGTAATAAATATCCGGTCGTCCCGACCTCGCTCTGAATGAAACCGAGCGTAATTCGCTTTGTTTTTATAACCTAATTAAAAATAATTATTATGGTACATAGATAATAAAGAGATTTGCATTATGGCGTATTTATAGAGTTGGTATTAATAGAAGAGTTTTATCAATGAGAGGTGATTTTAACACAGGTAATTTACGCTGGTTATCTATGTTTTATGGGAAGTTGAATTTTTGTCTATCGTCTAGTCAATTGGTCATTCATGTACGAAGAATCCAACAAATTTTAACCAGGCATTCCTGGGAAAGAAGCAAAAAAACTGTTTTGTTTCAAGTTATTAGGTATTTTACTTTTTGAACGTTTTTGTACATAAAAAGTTGGTAAACGTTCTTGGTAAACATCACTTATAATGAATCGGTAATTTTTTTTTCGTAAAAACTAATTTATGCAAAGTGTCCCTTTAAATACGGTCTAGAATAAGCTGTTAAAATCTTTTGGGTTCCTTGTGAAATCATTGTATAATAACTAAAGTAAAAAAATCATGCATCTTACAAACTTTGTCTTAAAAGAGTTACAAGTAAGAATGTAGCCAGTGACGGTGACATTGTACGAAAATACTAATGGACTAAGAGCTGGCCACGTCAGATGTGACACAATAATGAGAGCAACGAAACCCGTCTAGTAAGATTGCAATACTATCCTTATTGCTGGATCCGGGCATCTGGCAGCTTTTAATGGGTGGAGGTCAGAGTAACAGACTAGCAAAAATTTTCATTTGGATAAAAGTAGTACTAGAATAGGTAAAAACAGCGAAAGTTGTTATAGAGGACGGGGCCTATATTTTAACATTAGAACAAAAAATATTGCGTATTATTACGAAAACAGAAACAGTAGGCGACAGGCCACAAACTATGAATTACACTATCGTTTGGCATTACTTTTTCCTCGACAGAAAATTTTGGCAATGATATAATCTAATTATTTATATTATTTCTCATAGTACTGCATCAAAACCAGAACTCTAAGATTTGTATTCTTAAAGTGGTTTGCATTCTTTGACCTCCACCACTTTACAGCTGCCAGATGTCTGGATCTAGAAATAAGCATAGTATAGCAAACTAACGAGAGTGGTTTCATCGCTCTCATTATTGTGTCACATCTGGCGTGGGAGCTCTTCGTCTATAATAACCCCAACGATTTCAGAATCTCCTTCAAAAGCTCAAATCAGTTAAAAAGTAACAATTCCACATTATAGCTTCTTAAGGGATTTTCAACGCGCATGTGAATCCACTGGAGTTACAGGGCTGGGAACTGGGTACAGGCTACGGTAACTGCTTACCATCAGGCGTGCCGTATATATGTTTGCCATCGTTATGGTATACAAAAAAAAATGGCTTTTATGGTCTAGGTGCCTGTGTAGGAAGGACGTACTTAGGTTCTTCGAAGAAGACGGGTGCAAATGGCTAATTATGTCCTGAAAAAATTACATGGAAGTGTTCTGCGCGCCGGTAGTTAACCGTAGGGAAATATACCTACGCCGGCACTGTCAGCAGCATAAGTCCTCCTCCTCCTTAAGTCGGTCCCTCACTGATGAGCATAAGTAGGGCCCGTATTTAAACTTTAAAACACGTTTATACATGATCCATTTTCAATACAACTCTAATGCATTAACTACGCAACGCAATCAGAAATATCAGATGTTGCTTGACAATTATTCCGATGCAACTCGACAACAACTTCAATATTGTTTGATTATTTGTTGTGTGAGAGTTATGTTTAAGATAGATTGTGTTTTTAGTTTAATGTAGGTATGTGTGTTAAAATTATAATACGGCACCAGGTAGAGCTAAGCTAGTTATCCACAACGTTTTTCACATAGTTTTTAGGTAGGGTCAGGGAGGGTACAGTCGCTCGGTGGGAACAGTGGCTTGAATGTGCTGTGCAAGAAACGGAAAGAGCTTTACGTCTGTCCTCTACATCAATCGGAAGCGTTCCGTACCCTATCATGTACGAACTAGTTAGTGAGCCGCTTCGGCGCCATGCGAATGTATTATGGTGCGTTTTTGTGTTGAATGCTATAAAATTACATTTCCAGGTAAGTTTCACTCCTCTTTTTTCTTAACTCGAACGAGATTTTTAATTATTTATATTTTTATCGAAGAGTGTGTCTAATCTACTTAGTATTGGCTGATAATTCAAGGCCCTCGATGTTTCTATTTGTTTTTAATTCTATCTAAAATACAAAATGGCGCGAAGGTCAACAGTCGTTCGTTTCAGAAAAGTACACGGTGGCTCGCGAACCACTGTGCACCTTACAGAGTTGGGCTAAAATTTACTTGAATATGAATAAGAATAAAAGTTATTTTATTATTAAAAATAACTCTTGCACTATTTTTTTAATAAAACGAAAGTGAATAAATCGTGCGACATTTATTAGGTAAGTACCTATTTTAATTGAATAATGAATCAGGAACGATTATTCCGGAATTAGGCTTACCTATTTTAATTACCGTTTTATTCAACAAAAATGTTTTTTGTTATAAAGCTTATTTAGGTTCGATTCCTACGTAGCCATTGTGTACTGTTAGAACCACTGTTTACAGGGCGTAGTACACAGTGACTCGAGCCACTGTGTACTGTTAGAACCACTGTGTACTAGGAGGTCCTAGTCACTGTGTACAGCAACGGGTACACAGTGGCTCGTTTCCCAATTTCTAAAAAAGAATGGATATATCTTTTTTGGTGAAAGTAACAGCAAATATATTTGGTACATATGAAAGTTTAATAATGCACTGTGCTCTGTGCTTGCAACAATTAGTTCAGGGATTTATATTTTTCATGCTACAGCCTCTTGAAAAAAACCTAGCGACTGTTCCCTCCCTGACCCTACTTAGCGACACATTTTACCGCAATTGCGACCTGTTTAAAAAAACTAGTTCACTATTTCTTCCCGCTACAGTTTAAAACACACGTAAGCCTAGCATTAATAATAATTACCCTGTAATTCTGGCTTAAGAAGCCGACCAAACATCAACATTCACCTTTAGGTATCAAGCGCATAACCATGTACGTTACATTTTCCTGCCATTCAAAAACAGCCTCAAGCACGTTCGTAAATCATATTAACTTAGGTCGTTTTTGTCGTGACAAGACGGTTTTGTAACCGGAGCGAGTCGAGTCGGCCACATTCGTTGCGAGAAACATTACGTCATGCCTCACAGCTGTTTATCGATCTACGGAAGTCTAACATATTTATGTTTTATCTCCTGGTGTTTCCCGTAGGTATTGGCAGTATACGAACAACTACAACGCCAATTTAGGTCCATTTAAAAAGAAATACACTAGGCAGCGTTTGAATTTAGAACAAGCAAGTTCAAAATTTGAACGTGAATTACCTGTGACGCCGGCGATCGATAGGACACGTGCTCAACCAAACCTCCGTTGCCGGCAAATAAAACCAAAATACACAGATTACAATACAAACGGCCCTTGAGCCGGTCCAGAACGTCTCACAACACGTACACTAAACGTTATTGCGTACACACTTGACAGCCGGCGTTTTCGCGGCTAAATAAAACAAAACTAAAAACGGAAAACAAACGTAAAACGGAACGGAAAAACTAAGCAACTACGCTTTTCGAACGTTCCTTGATCGTATTTAGACGTCGAACACTGTTTAAATGAAGGTATTTCGAATAGGTTTTAACGTATTTAGCGTATTTCGATAAGCAGAGTACACAGTCTGCCTCGATGGCGCGACCAATACTGAGTGAAAAAAACAAATGCCGGCTGAGAAGCGTTTGCCGGCTCGGCGTGAGCGAAGGGAAACGCAACTGGAAAATTGCTTTGTTCTCGCTTATTCCTACGTATTTTCTGGGAGTTGGTCGTCCTTTTTCCTTTTCCAGCTTATCAGTTACAGTGTAGAGCCAGTGAGTCACCGAGGAACCATATTAGCTAAGTGATAAGCGGTGCAAACACCATGTCCGAACGCCTGTTTAAGTCGTTAAGCAAATATTATAGTATTTGTATTGTTTCGGCTCGTTTAAGTAAATTGGACGTAGCTAATCCATTCGCGGTAGATCATTATTTGTTAAGCTTTATACGTACCTTACTACATTTAAGGTTTCAGCTGAAAGAAGTTTTTTTCATTTACTTTTGTTTCCTGGGCAAGTCTCAATCTCAACTCAAAATTGTTGACAATATACTAGAATAAAAACTATAAGGGCTACGAAATCTAAAAAACCGGCCAAGAGCGTGTCGGGCCACGCTCAGTGTAGGGTTCCGTAGTATTCCGTCCGTCACAGTAAGTGTCCCCACTTAAGAGTTAAAAATAACACCGCCATGTAGGATATGATATGAGCGTTCCACGTACAGCGACATCTATCGGCAAATTAAGTAAACTATTGCGCGCGAGCTTAAAGTATGGAAGATGATTTTTATGGGATAATTATTTATTGCGTGTACCGATTTTCACCGTTTTTACTTTATTTGAAAGCACGTCATTTCATTGAGATTTTGTAGAAATTACAGGTACAATAAACACCTGCTTATACGGTTAAATTACAAACTTAGTTCTGAAATTATTTTGTAATTTTTTTTCAAAAAAGTATTCAACCTATCAAGTTCAAAATAATTTTCCTAGAAAGTTTTTATAAAGTTCTACTTTTGATATTTTTTCATATTCTTAAAACTTATGGTTCAAAAGTTAGAGGGGGGACACACATTTTTTTTTACTTCTGGAGCGATTATTTCCGAAAATATTTATATTATCAAAAAATTATTTTAGTAAACCCGTATTCATTTTTAAATACCTATCCAACAATATATCACACGTTAGGGTTGAAATGAAAAAAAAATCATTCCCCACTTTACGTATAGGGGAGGTACACTAATAAAACATTTTTTTCCAGTTTTTATTTTACCACTTTGTCGGCGTGATTGATATACATATTAGTACCAAATTTCAGCTTTCTAGTGCTAACGGTCACTGAGATTATCCGCGGACGGACGGACGGACGGGCAGACATGGCGAAACTATAAGGGTTCCTAGTTGACTACGGAACCCTAAAAAGAGAAGGAAGGTCAATATAGGATAAGGTTGAGGATAAACGTTATTGTGCTAAAAGCCAAGGGCGCCGGAAACCATCGTGGCATCTTCACAAACGACAAGCTGGGTGAGCGCCGGAGGATGTTTTAATGGGTATACTCCTCTCCCGCCCCTCTAGTTAAGAGACAAGAGAGAGGTCCACATTTCACAACAACAAAAACGAAGTACGGAAGATTTTCCAATACCCAATGGTGGCTTGATATTCTTCTTCTTTCTGGAGGGCATCATTGGCAGCAAATAATAAGAGTGGGCCTTTTTTTACGTTGGGAGAATGCCTTTATACATCCCGTCTCTAGCAGACCGAGACGGGTATGCTGGACTACGCGTTAGGCGCCTCGACACCGTAAACCTAAAAACCCAACGAGTATCATCTCCGCCTTTGTCGGAGCTACGCAGGATCGCGTGAGCATTCGATTGCAGCGCTCTAGCGGGCAACCTGTAGATGCATGGGCGGCTGCAAGCTTTTTGGGGGATCATTTGGTTCAGTGCCCCCAATCCACCGACCCTTTTATGGTGGGAGACCTGTATCCCCCATTTGGGTCTATGAGGCTGGGATTTAGAGGGAGCTTTGACTCGCTGTGTCTGAAACAACTAGGTAAAGAAGACGCTTCGCTACACGAGTACAGCAGTTTTTTGGTTGCGGGCGTAGAATGGTAGTGCTATAGCGCAATAACGACGTGATTCAACATACCTCACTTTTCATGATATAGTTTAGCGGTAGATAGTTTGGCGGTAAGACGTCTGACTTTCAATCCGGTCCGGAGATCTCGTCTTCAAACCTCGTCTCGTACCACTGAGTTCTCCGGAACTAATGTACCTACGAAATATCATTTCACAGTTATCAGTCGCTTTTCAGTGAAAGAATAACATGTGTGGAAACTGGACCTAGTTTCCCCTAGTTTGGTGGCAGTCACTTTCGTGAAACCTAGTGCTTACGCCAATTAATGGGATTAGATTGGAGGGTAAGGATGACTCGTGAGTACTATTGAGACAAGACAGAATCTGAATCGGAATCTAAAGAATGCTTGAATTTGCAACGATTTGTGAAAACACCCATTTATAATTTTCACCCTATTTCAACATTTCGAAGGAGGAGGTTCTCAATTCGTCGGGATCTTTGTTTTTGCCGTTTCTTTAGAAAATCACTTTATGTAGGTATGTTCACCGTTCGGAGACGGCAGCAACGATTTGGGAAATTCTTATTTTGTTTGAAATACTACACTTTATAGTTAGTATCATTGTTACCAGGTCAGGTTCTTATAATGGGATCCTGGAGAAATCGAGGGAACTCTTCAAATAATATAGGCACACCTATAGAGATTTTAGTATTTTTTACAGTAGCTCGGGCATTTTCTTTGGAAAGGTGGAGGCTAAGTGAAGTCGGTTCTTTTTTGTTTAAAATTATATCATTCACCATCATGTAATCGGACACCCAAATGTAGTTAAATGGGGAAAAACTTATTATTTTTCAGCTTCGTTACAATATTAAGCAAATATGAGCAGAACATAATAAATTGGCATAAAATTATCTCCACGAATAATTTCGGCGGTTGGTTTACCGAATGCAATTAAAGCGTCATTTACGAAAGGAAAATACACCCAATTATTTCAAATAGGTGTAATTGGCCAATTTATAGTTAGCCCTATTATTTATAGGGATGAAATGAGTTTGACTGGCTTCTTATTATTTGTGAATGATGTCAATCGATCCTGACTTTTGTGGCAATCAAATGCGTTTTGTGCCAATTACATAAAAGTAAACAAAAGGTCAGAAAAAAAAAGATCGTGCTCAACAATCGAAACGGCTCTAACTAAAAGATACTAAGTTGATGATCCTTCCGGCCGATTTATACCTCCTCTTCTTCTTTGTCGGTCCCTCATTACTGAGGATCGTGACCACTTGGTTTTGCAGTCCTTGTGATTTGTTTCTATCGGTCACGATCTCCCGTAGCCCTCACCGGTTGATGGAGTTGCCTGAGTTTGCAGTCCTTGTGATTTGTTTCCCGGTTGATGGAGTTTGCCTAAGGTGGCTTTCTTTCTACCTCCTAGGCCGACTCCTTGTTAGTTCGGCGCTCGTGCGCCTGAATATGGCTGACGCAGCCGATCTTCGAGGTGAACCCCGCGCAAATTTTGATTGTAATTGGCACGTCGTCCTGACCGGCCAACCCTCCACACAAAACCATTTTCAACACACCTGCTCGTAACGAGGTTCTTATTCCACCGCTTTTATGCTCATGAATAAGAATCATTTCAACTTATTATATTACTCGTAATACACAATAAATTACGTTTTAAACACGAATTGTCTGTTTTAATAATGGCTGTTTGGCATTATACGTCCGCGCCTTTGCCTCAAGCTGCACGCACATCCAAAAAAGTAAATTGCGCGCCATTTATAAGTTAACCTCAAATCATTATTTATTTGTTAGATTTGTCTCGTCGTGTTTTATTAATTTAAACAAATTATATTTCCAATGAACAAGAAGACAATTTTAGCGTTAATTTAACCTCTGGATATATTTCAAAATTGTGATACGAGGGTTGCTACTTATATATCCGGAAACAAAAAAACAAACAAACGTACACGGCTGAAAATGGTTTTATTGTTTTTCAAAGTATTCCCCTTGATGATCTATGCACTTTTGCATTCGCGTGAACCAATTTTTAAAGCACTTCTGCCACTCCGCCTGAGGTACCTCCATAACGTGTTGTTTGAATGCGTCGACAGCATCTTCAGCAGTCGAAAATCGTTGACCGTGTAATTTATTCTTTATATTTGGAAATAAATAAAAATCGCTGGGTGCCAAGTCAGGGCTGTACGGCGGATGACCCGTTAATTCCACATTTTGACCCTCCAAAAATAGAGTTAATTCGCGTGACGTATGACAGCTGGCATTGTCATGATGAAGAATGATTCTTCGTCGCTGGTTAGTTTTACGAATTTGTTCAAATACTTCCGGTAAGCAAATGGTCGTGTACCACTCTGAATTAACCGTTCTACGGTTTTCTAGTGGCACTGTAGCTACATGGCCATTAATACCGAAGAAGCAGGCCACCATTTGTTTCAATGTACTTTTTGCACGAGTAACTTTCGTAGGGTTCGGCTCATTTTGAAACACCCATACCGTTGATTGTTGCTTCGTTTCGGGATCGTATGCATAGATACAGGATTCGTCACCTGTATAGATGTTATAAACGGCTTTTGAGTCACCACGGTTATATTTTTTTAACATTTTATTGCACCATTCGACGCGAGCATCTTTTTGCTCTTTTGTTAAGTTGTGGGGTATCCAACGCGAACAAATTTTTTTTACAGCCAAATAATTATGTAATATGCTATTAATGCTGGTCATAGAAATACCCAGAGTCGCCTCTATCTCGCGGTACGTAACATGTCGGTCGTCCATTATAAGTTTTCGCACAGCCTCGATATTTTGTTGTACAACGACCGATTTCGGGCGACCTGCCTTAACTTCGTCCGTAAGCATACTACGTCCACGATTGAACTCACTAAACCAGTGATACACAGTAGTTTTAGATGGGGCTTCATCACCAAAAGTTGAAGTTAGTTGATCTATGCACTGTTGTTGCGTTAAACCACGCCGAAAATCATAATAAATCATAGCACGAATATTTTCACGAGTGAGTTCCATTCTTGCTGCAAGATGACATTTAAAACCCGTCAAAAACAAAACACGAGCGTTAATAAGAAAGAAAAAATATACCGGCCAGTACTTAAAAAAGTTCAAATTTTACCATGGAGGTCATATATGCTATTTAAGAAGATTGTAATCCCGGTTTCCGGATATATAAATAGCAGCCTATGTACATGTCATCATAAAAATCTAGTGAGCAATATGTAAGAAAAAAATACTATAATTTATTGCACAATAAATGTGAAGTCTTTAATTTTATGAAATGATTTGAAAAAGAGTTCCAGATACTCAATAACATCACAAAAAAGGTTAGTTAAATTTAATTATCTTAGATTCGTAAGTACCTCTATCCTGTAAACATTCTGACAATTAATGTATTTATCAAAAGTTATTAATTATACTATTCTGTTATTTCCTCGCAAGTGTGTTGAAAAACGTCGTATGAAACGCGTGTGCTTGATCATTACATAAGCTCAGCTTCCTTATGCGCACTCACATGCGTTCGTGCGCACAATATCGCTTCGTATGTAATGATCAACTTAGCACACTTGTATCATAATGTACTATTATTTTACGCGTAAGTTTTTTTTTTAGTTTTTCATGATTAGATTACGATACCAATTATGCTCTAAACGGATCACCAGCATTTTTGTTACATCTTGTATAAGTATGTATTCCTTCCGGTCGATCTGGACCATATCGACCACTTCGACTCCTATTCGATACTATAAGTAATATGACGTTGACCGTAAAATGGTGCGTTTATGTATACGTATAGTTGTTTTATGATGTAATTTTAAATAATGGAATGGTACTATTTTTTCAATTTATAAATAAAAAAGTCACTTTATATTGGACATTTCATTAGTTAGACTAAGTATAAAACTAAAAAAATCTTGAACAAAAAAATGGCTGCAAAATTAAATATCCTGACTGTACAGTCTAACATTTGGACATGTTAAAAGGTCAGACTATACGCATAAGTATGTATTCCTTCCGGTCGATTTTGACCATATCGACCACTTCGACTCCTATTCGATACTATAAGTAATATGACGTTGAATGTAAAATAGTGCGTTTATGTATATAGTTGTTTTATGATGTAATTTTAAATAATGGTATGGTACTATTTTTTTCAATTTAGAAATAAAAAAGTCACTTTATATTGGACATTTCATTAGTTAGACTAAGTATAAAACAAAAAAAATCTTGAACAAAAAAATGGCTGAACAATTAAACATCCTGACTGTACAGTCTAACATTTGGACGTGTTAAAAAACTATACCAGTACCAATATTCACATTATATCTGACAGACTAGATAATTATTCATTTTAAATTACTTTTCAACCGACTTCAAGATTTCCAAGGAAGAGATTATCAATTTGCCGGGATCTTTGTTTTTGCTATTATTAGTTTGAAAGAGTATACTTCACAGTTGGTCCCATTGTAACCAGGTCAGGAGCTGATGATGGGATCCTAGAGAAATCGAGGGAGCTCTTCAACTATTATAGGCACACCTATAGTGATTTGAGTATTTTTTACAGCAGCTCGAGCATTTGCTTTAGGAAAGGTGGAGGCTAATTGAAGTCAGTTCTTTTTTGTTTAAAATTATTTATATACTATAGTATGACTATAGTAGGGTGGCTAGTTAGGTTAAGTCATATTGTGTTACCCTTGTTACCTAATATAATTGTCATTATATATTTATAATTATTAATCTGAATATATTTCCCCTCTAGGTTGGAAGGTCCAATAACAGTCACTTTCGTTTTTAAACTAGTGCCAAAGCCAATTTCTGGGATCAGGTTGCAGAGCGTACGCCAGGCTCAATAGAGCAAAGAGCTTGGACAAACGCTAGAAGGAAGAAGAAGAAGGGGTTGTAGATAATTTGAGAGTTTTTATGAACATGTTCCATGCAAGAGCGACCTTCATAAGGGTCTTGTTATATTGGTCGATTCGTTTGCAAGTAAATCGCGAGTTCTCAGTAAAGTTCGAGGCGGCTACTAGTCTAACCTAAGCCAAGTAAGTATAGATCATGCTTAGCTCTACGAATTACCTAAATTGCCTAAGTTCCGAAGCTAGCATTAACTCGTAATTCGAAATATGAGTTTTCATCATGATTGAAGTTGAATTATTGACTTTGTCCTTGATGTGCCGTTCACCATAAACCTTCGATGTTGACGTTTGTAGGTATAATACTAGCAGTTGCAAAAGTATCTACGCTAATAATCATAGATATAGAAGATATATAAATACCCGGAGTACTCCGGATCCGGGTATGTCCTTAAACTACGTCCGGACACGGGTATGTCCTTAAACTACGTCCGGACACGGGTATGTCCTTAAACTACGTCCGGACACGGGTATGTACTTAAGGCACTGGTCCCACCGCGGGCGAGTAACTATGAGCTATCGGCTATTTTCTAGCCCAAGAAACGAACAAAAGATAATCGTTCCCGTGTAAATAAAAGAGAGAGATGTATATTTATAGTTCATCGCAGTGTGAACAGCCAGCGATAGCTCATAGCTTACTAGCTCGCGGTGGGACCAGTGCCTAAACGACGTCCAAAAGAGAGGCATGGGTAGGTCCAGCGAATGTCATCTCGCTCTAATCTGGAGCAGAGCCCGACTGGGGAACCTCCACGTTACAGGAAACCACAGCCAAATAGCACTACACCCGGCTCCTAGTGTTGTGTTCCTGTTGGACCCAGTGTTGACGATGAGGGACCCCCTTGTTCCTTTAGCCCTCAACACCCTCCGTTTTGTAAACGGTCGGCAACGCGCATGTGACACCTCTGAGGTTGCAGGCGTCCATAAGCTACGGAAACTGCTTATCATCAGGCGGACCGTATGCTTGTTTGCCACCGTCGTGGTATAAAAAAAGAATAAAAAAAAATTATTGAAAAGAGTCGAACGAAATTAATTCGGTTGTATGGTTTCTACCGCAAATACAAGACTCCAAACCGGACCGCCATATTCGGTAGCTTTACTTACGCTCTGGTGCCGTATTCTAATTTTAATAGTAGTTTATGTAACTGTTACGTAATAAGGCCTAATAACGTACAGTTGCATACACTGCTCTATCTACACACATATTATAAATCCTAAATGACGTGTTCGGAAACCATTAAAATGACCGCCATTGCACCGCCATGGCCAACTCGATTGTGCTAACGGTCGGGGAGGAAGGCTACCGCGGTCGGGGAGGATGGCTGGATTTTCATTACGTTACCTAAATCGATGTTCCAAATTTGAAACTCATAACACGGCCTCCTAGCCTAGTTGGTAGAGACCCTGCCTACGAAGCAGGAGGTCCCGGGTTCGAATCCTGGTCAGGGCATTTATTTGTGTGTTTATTACAGATATTTGTTCCTGAGTTATGGATGTTTTCTGTGTATTTAAGTATTTATCTATATCTTTATATTATATATATCGTCGTCTAGTACCCATAACACAAGCCTTATTGAGCTTACTGTGGGCCTAGGTCGATTTGTGTAAGATTGTCCTTATAAAATATATATATATATATATATATATATACCCTATATATAGTGCCTCCACAGGTATATGTACTGGCTGATACCGATTCCGAGCACGTCGGTACCTATCATATTAAAGATATCTTGAAATAGTTTCTTCTTTCGGCCCGTTCAGTATTCTCAAAATTCTAAAATGCGCTTTAGTCCGCCATTCCCTTATCGGTAATCCTTGCTTGATTCGTTTCTTATCGTTTTTTGTTTTCGTTTGAGCGTTTCCTTGCTCCTTTTTCCAGGTTTGACTTTTTTTTACCGTTGGTGCTTAAGGCTTCGTTTATCTTTCCCGGTCTATGATAGCCTGGTTGTATAATTTGATGACTCGATGTGAGGGATTAAGATCTGTGGCCAGGTGCAGTTTCTGTCCTATCCCGGCCGTCACGTCTTGGACCGCGTGACGCGTTGGTTGGCGTTTTGTCATCTTCTTAATCTATTAGATTAGTCTTTAGGGGTAATGTTAATAACTGGTTGGTTTTGTTTTTTTTGTAATTCGTTTAGGGTTCTCTTGTTGTACCTTTTTTAGCCTTAGAATTAAGTTGTGTTTTTTTGTTGCTTGGGGTTAGTTTTCTTGTGTTTTCTTGTGTTGTTGTTTGTTTGTTTCTTTGTTTGGTAGGGAGATGCTGTAGCATGACGCTACGTATCGTACGACATCTGTCGACTTTCTTTAGAACTTCTGAACTTCTGTGTCTAAGGCTAGGTCACGGTTGATATATAAAAAAAGCGTACATTGTGATTCACGGCATTGCAGGTAGATGGCGCTTATATCAGTCCGTATTTTGTAATACGTCTGGCAGTTATAAAATTGAGATAATACTCGCGCTAATTTTGAATGTGAATTTTTGAGGTATTCCAGATTGTCAAAAAAGAAAAAAGTTGATTTTTGATTGAGTCTGTCAGAGCGCCGTGAGATTTTGGAAAGAAAAAGAGATAATCTGGATTTGGTCTGGGGTTTTTGCTATAATTTGCTTAGTTGCATCGTGGTGAAGTGCGATTTATTTCAAACATTATATAGCAAGTGCTATTAATACATTATTGGAGCAAAAATTAAACTAAAACCATTGCCGGGCAAAAAGGGCCATATAAATTATATAGCAAGTGCTATACACTGGAACCACCTGATCCGGAAGGATTCCGGAAGGCGCTTGTGGGTGCCGGGCCGGCGGGACGGTCTGCAGCTGCCGCGATTTCCGCGGGTTTCTTCGCCACATCATCGGAGAGTTAGAGTCCGCATCCAGCGGGCTCTCCAAGTGAGAAAAGGAGTTCAGCGAGCTATTGGGTCCGCCTAAATCAAAGCGGACACTTTTTAATTTAAAGCAACAGCTTTAGCCATCCTGCTTTCGAGAGTATCAAATTATTTACATTTTTGTTAAAAAAGTTATAAATCGGATTCCTTTTCTTTGTATCCAGTATTTTTGTGCCATAATAGTTTTTTTTGTTGTTTTGCTAAATTCCCCAAATTCCAATTGCCTCGTTTGACGGGCGTATAAAGACCTGGCTCTTTAATTTAGGCTACGTTCAGCCAGCGAATCATCTGTCACCATCCATATCACCCGCCTCATTAACCCATTATTTTCCTGCAGCCAAATTATTACTAGCCGAGTCTTTATTTTTACTTACCGGTTTTGCTAACTATTGAATGTGTAATGTCCTTGTTTAGGTACAGTTGTCTTCATTTTTAAGTGAAGTGCTAATATTAAATATTTTTAATTATTGTAATTTAATTACATTCTGGCCACTAGGGAGGTTGTTGAATGTGAAAGTGAAATAGGTACAGTTGTCTTCATTTTTAAGTGAAGTGCTAAATTTAAATATTTTTGTTATTGTAATTTAATTGCATTCTGACCACTAGGGAACTAATTGAATGTGAACCCTTATTTAGATGCAGTTATTGTGATTTTTACGTGAAATGCTAAATTTTAAATAATTGATTATTTTTGCTAATATTAAATATTTTTACTTTGTCGTCAAAATTAAACGTGTTAATGCAATTAAGAAGTGTTTTACTGCAATATATATATAACAATATTTGAGCATGTTATGTTAAAATTACGTTACTGCTACAGTTAAAAACTTATCATAATAAAATCGGTTGCTGTAATTCTGGCCATTGCCTGCCATTTTTGAACACATTTTAGAGGACTTACAATGTGACTGTAGATAAAATACATTAAAACACAATCTATCTCAAACATAACTCCAACGCACAACAAATAATCAACCAATATTAAAGTTGTATTGGACTTGCATCCACAGACTACTTAGTAGATACTCTTGCTTCGGTAAAAATTTCAAGCAAATTCTGATATATCTGATTCAGACGTTTAGGCGTTAGCCGTATTGTGTAGTTAATGCATTGAAGTTGTGTCGTGTCATCACGTGTTTTAAAGTTAGAATACGGCCCCTGATCAAATTTTAATGAAGACCGGTACTCGGTCTATACTTCGTGACTAGCAATGTAACGAACGATCTCAACGGTTATCTTCGAAAGAGGTCATTAAAAAATCAGCTATGCTTGATTTTATGTAAGCAACACCCCTTAATACCAACTAGGTACTTATAAACATTTAGTTTGACTGTGGAGATACAGGGTGTAATCGTTAAGAGTAGCCAGGCGATTATTCTGTAAATATAACAGATATTAGAAAACTTTAAACTGATATCGAAAGTAGATCGTTACCCAAGGAGAAAAATCACATTAATAACTTTTTTTTAATACAAATTGTAATATAAAAAATATAAAGTTTAAACGCTCCCGCTCGTTTAAATTAAAAATAATGAATGTAAGACGTTCGTTGAGGCTGTAATTTCCATACCGTAAGAGATAAAACTGTTGAAGATTCATAATTAACACGAATAAACTGTAATGATAATTGATTGATAATTAGATAAAATAAAACAATTAATGAATCATATGATAATGGTGAAATAATTAGGTCTTTTAAACTAAAGCCTCTCAACGAACGCCGTACTACGAGTAAATGTATGGGAGGGTTTGAAATTAATATTTGGGATATTTATGGTTTTATTAAAAATATATATGTTATTGATGTAAATTTACTCAATAGGTAACGTAATTTCGATATCAGTTTAAAGTTTTCTGATATCTGTTATAGGTATTTACGGAATAATCGAGTGACTACACTTAACTATTACACTCTGTATACTTATCAGTCTGAATGACAAAACATTGTTTAATTATGATTTCTCTTATTTATTTAATTATTTGTATTGGATCAATTGGATAGGATTGGCTGTATCTAATCTAATTACTACATGCAAGGCGCTCAAGTTATAGTTTAGCAGTAAACACGTAAGTAATGAGTCGTATAAAGCTGTTTTGCATGACATAATTAACTTGTATACATACATATGTATGGCTAAATCAGACAAATCGTTCAATTAGTAAAATGCGATGATAATATTGCCATTCATGTGAGCTTCAGGCTGTTTCTATGAATACTCATGCGGTGATGACGATTTAATTAGTAAATTATCATTATCTTTGCAATGGCCGTTGATTTGTAAATCAATAACGTGGTTTGTAACCTACTTCGTATGTTTAGCACAAATATTGGTCTCAGAGTTACGGACGTTTTGATAGGTATTTAGGTATATCCCTTCGTTTGTTTTTATTTATATTCCTAAGTACCTATATCACTGCTTTCTGTGTAAGATTATGCCCGACATTTTTTTTTTCCGTAGAATTCGTTTTTACAGTGTTTGTTAATCATTTATGGCGTATCGTCAATAGGAAGACATACAGAATTTATGCTGTTTATGGTCAACACTTGCATGAGATCAGACCTTTCTTCATACTTTTGTTTCATACATGTGTTACTTACAATGCTTGATTCTACCAATTCATTATACCTACTTACTTATATACAGCATAATGAAGCATGCAATAGTAAAACTAACAGCGCCTGCCGTTTATGTCTTAGCAAACATTTTTCGAAACAGATTTGCTATGTGGTAAAGTAAAAGACGAATTTTATCGAAATTAAACTTTCATAAAACGGTAGTGCCAGTAAATGTTAAAGGTAAACTAATAATAATACGTATTAAGTACCTAATTGAAAGGTACGCTTTTTAAAATAAGTACAAGTAAAGAATAATGCCGTGGAGAATTTTTGGATTATAATTCGCACAAACAGGTTTAACAACTCTGGAGTTGGAGCTGTGAATAGGCTACTTTGACCACTTACCTTCAAGCGAGCTTTTTAGGGTTCCGTACCCAAAGGGTAAAATCGGGAACCTATTGCTAAAACTCCGCTGTCCGTCTGTCTGTCTGTTTGTGTGTCACCAGGCTGTATCTCATGAAATGAACCGTGATAGTTAGACAGTTGAAATTTTCACAGATGATGTATTTCTGTTGCAGCTATAACAACAAATACTAAAAAAAGAATAAAATAAATATTTAAGGGGGCTCCCATACAACAGACATGATTTTTTTGCCGTTTTTATCTGTTACCAGGCTGTATCTCATGAACTGTGATAGTTAGATAGTTGAAATTTTCACAGATGATTTGATGCATTTTTGTTGCCGCTATAAAAACAAATACTAAAAAACAGAATAAAATAAATATTTATACTTACAACTCATTTTTTGTTTCTGTTTTTATAGTTAGATAGATTATGGTACGGAACCCTTCGTGCGCGAGTCCGACTCGCACTTGTCCGGTTTTAGTTAGCCACCGTCGTAGTATATTAAAAAAAATTGGTGTTACAAAGGCTAACCTAGCGTAAAACCGGATAGTTTATCGATTGTCGAGCCTCGGTATCCAATAATCAGCGGGCGGGCAGTGTTCCAATGTGGAGCGGTTAAGGTGCGACCACACCGCTGCTTAAAATACGGTGACGCTACGGAATCGCAGTGACGCATCGTATCCATACCGTTTTTATCGCATGCCCTGTACACCGTTGCTCAAAATACGCTGACGGTACTGAATCGCAATGACGTGCCGTAAACGTCACGACTTTAACGCATGCTCTCCACACCGCTGCTCAAAGTACGCAGACGCAACGTGTAGGCAGTGACGTGCCACATACGAAATATTTTTGACGCGAACCTTCCAAACCGTATTTCGAGCAGCGGTGTGGAGGGCATGCGATAAAAACGGTACGGATACGATGCGTCACTGCGATTCCGTAACGTCGCCGTATTTTAAGCAGCGGTGTGGTCGCACCTTTAGTTTGCTACTATGTTACATGCTTTATCTATATTTACACGGATTATTTATGGTGGTAACAAATTAGATCCAATATTTTTAGAGGTGATAGTACTGGGTAGGCCCCGAGAGTACATTTAAGTAGAAAAATAATACTAATTTAGAGATGTTTATTCAATGAGTTTGCATAAGTACATAATAAGAGTAAAGAAGATAAATGCTTACAATAATAATGCTTGCTTAATAATGTTTCAAAAAAGGCTCGTGGCCTGGAAAAAGCGCTGCTGGCCTTAGTTTTTCGGAACTTATGTACGTAATATCATTTGATATTGTGATTTTGTAGAAATTACAGGTACAATAAACGCCTGCTTAAGTATACGGTTAAATTACAAACTTAGTTCAGAAATTATTTTGTAATTTTTTTTCAAAAATAATTCAACCTATCAAGTTCAAAATAATTTTCCTAGAAAGTTTTTATAAAGTTCTATTTTTGAGATTTTTTCATATTTTAAAAAGTTATTATTTCCGAAAGTATTTATTTTATCAAAAAATGAATTTACTAAACCCCTATTCATTTTTAAATACCTATCCAACAATATATCACACGTAAGGGTTGAAATGAAAAAAAAATCACTCCCCACTTTACGTATAGGGGAGGTACCCTAATAAAACATTTTTTTTCCACTTTTTATTTTGATTAATATACATATTAGTACCAAATTTCAGCTTTCTAGTGCTAACGATCACTGAGATTATCCGCGGACGGACGGACGGACAGACATGGTTCCTAGTTGACTACGGAACCCTAAAAAGAACCATATTTTG
Source organism: Pammene aurita (assembly GCA_947086415.1). Lineage (NCBI taxonomy): Eukaryota > Metazoa > Arthropoda > Insecta > Lepidoptera > Tortricidae > Pammene > Pammene aurita. The sequence continues at coordinate 15,406,412 of OX352295.1, forward strand.
ACATAGCATCATAATGCGAGCCTAGTCTGAGAGTTAATAATGACATTTATGATAAATACTCCTACCTTTCTAATACACTTGTCATCTTCTTAGATCTTATAGTATCTTAAGCTAATACTTATTCAAAGTAATTTAGTCGTAGGGTTTTTGCCTAGAATTCAATATTATCAAGTACTATGTTCAAAACTAAGCCCGGATCATAGTGATTTATCTACTTCTTTTCACTTCTTCTCTCATTTACTCAAAGGTTAACTGGAAGAGATCCCTTAAAGGGATTAGTTCGCCTCTGTACTTGCGTTTTCCTATTATTATATCGTTTTTGACTCGTTTTTGTACAATAAAGAGTTTATACATTAGATTACATTAATCATCTATCGAACAACTAACTGACCTTAAATAGCGTAAGCACTCGTCAAAACATTAATAATTCGAAAAGCCTAATTCCGCCTAATTGCCAAGCTAATCCTTGTAGCATAAGCTAAAGCTTATCTAGCTGCTAATACAAGCTTTTAAAGCAGATCGGAATGTGCGGTGAGCTGCATAATTGGGCCCAAATTGCTGTTAAATCGGGTATTAGCATGTATATTAGCTTTGGAAACTTCTGGGACCTGGGTCGATTTGAAAGCTAATATTTAAGGTTCTCGGAAAAATTAAGTAAGCAACAACCTTTACGGCAAAAATAAAAATACTTTTACAACTTTTGTACAGTTGACTACAAAAAGACTTTTGGACCTTATTGAAACGCAATAAGGTGAAAAAGTGGATACATTTCTTTCTACTCGACTATACAGGTTAAATTTTTAGGGGATAATGTAGAAATCAGGGACTGTATAACCGAATATAAAGGTACCTTTATAAAACGGTATGACGTCATACCGTTTGTTTCGGTATTCTATTATAAGCTGTCGGGCCTATTTATGTATGGAGATCGCTCCGAATTAGCAATGCACCGAGGAGAAGTTTCATAAGTTGCGAAACTTCTATGGAGAATATTCTCTGGAACTTAAATTTAATAAACAATCTTATCGTGTCAGAACCGAGGTAGACACACGCCATTTTAAATATTATGTCTGCCTGGTTTACTAATATGTGGCGTGTAATATTATATATTACACAAAATGTTAAAGTTCTCATGGGAACATTCTCACAGAGAACTTTCTAAGTTTCTTTCATGTAATTTCTCGGAAATTTCCGAGAACATTTCTGCAATTTCTGCAATTTGCACATTGCTGCTCCGAGTTCGACAGCCTGTGATAAGGAGTAACAAGGCGGTATTTGTTGCTGAGGAGCGCATAATTTCTCGTTCACACTGCGACACGCGTTTATGGATTATACAATAAAATATAAAAAAGTATAATAATCACTTAAGTACCAGTGAATAAATTAAAGCTTCATGCACGGTTTACCATTTATATTTTTAAGATATCAAGCGAACTAAATGTATTCCTTAAAACATGAAACCAAAAATAGTCTTGTACTCTTCTGTCCACTTGTATTCATACTGTCGCGTTTTTTTTTGAAGTCCACCGTACTCTATTTTCCTTTAAAGGCACCATACTAAACTGAGTCACCCAACAAGCAATTGTATTAACTTTAGTATAAATTGCTAACTTCGACACGTACAACCCATAATCTCTCCCTGAACCAGGAAATGCAGAGTCAATCGCATCAACGTCTATATCAGTCACATAATACATTCCTTTTTTTAAACGACAACCTTGAATAGGAATTCCAAATGTTTGGAAAACTGTTCTAATGACAGGACTCTTACAATTGAGGTCTTTCATCCTCAACAACCATTTTACATCGGCATATTTTCCTTTTCCCACCCAAACGGAACCTTCTATGTCTAATCCTGGTATATCCTTGTCCACTGTTAAATTTCCTCTGATGAGGGATCGATTATTATTTCCTTTGTATATTTCTAAGTCCAGTTCGTAAGGTAATGGCGTAATGTATGGTGGCTGTGGATTTTGGCACCTGTCAACACTAATGATATCGATTTTGTATGGTTTACTGTAAATGTAGTCAACCAAAATGAGTAAAATTATTATTAAAGATGCCATTTCACTGGGTACTATTCACAGTAGCGACCGGGAAATAACTGGCATCATATTATTTATAGATTCTGTTCAAATTCAAGGGTAATTTAACCTGAAAATAAGTATCTAAATTGTTTATGGAAATAAATACATGGGCATTCGTAGGTATTATTGTGATTGTTCGTCCATCATTTAGCTATAGTGACCATGATTTATTTTCGGCGTCAGTCACTGTAACTAAATGATGTTCAAATGTTACGCGTTTATTTACACGAATATAACCTTAACTAAGTATTCGTTCGTAGTTTTCGTGACACTTGTCTTACTCTACTTTCATATACGGTTTACCGTACCTCTACCACGAGTCATGTAGAAAATTCTGAATATTTTTCTATAGGCGTTAACGAATAATCGGGCTTCGAATCGTTTTCCTTCAGTTTCGACAGCAACACATACAAACGATCTATGCTGAAATTTCATGTCAGTACCACGGATCAGAGTATTTAACTTCATGGTCAGTACCTCTACCACGAGTCATGCAAATAAGCCCAATCCGAGATTCGTTCACGAATTCGTAAATTATTTGTATGGAGAATTTGTGCAGAGCCTCTAGCGGTCACTTATAGAACTAAAAATTACTGCCATACCATAAGTTAAATTATCGTTTATGCAATTCGCTCACGAAAGTTCGATTGCTTGTTTCGTTTGTGTAGATTTCAATACTTTACAAAGTGACGTGACGTGACAAACGTCACATCCTTCACACCAACCGAAACCAGTAAGCGCCATTTTATATGACCGAAACAGATTGTAGGTAAACCAAAAAGGTTTTACTTCCTAAGTACATTTTATCTGAAGGTTTAGAACTGTAGACAATTATATGAGCAGTGAACAATAATAAGCATAGAAATCGTACTAGCTCTGAAAAATTACCCTACTTTTTATGGGTATTTAATACGCTTGCTAGGCCGTTAACTAGGAATAATTTCCGTTTGTCATCGTGTCCCAAGCGGTAAATTTTAAGTCGTTAAGGGCGGTCAATAATCAAGCTTTGTGATGGTCAGCTGCCGTTCCTTGAGTGGGTTGAGGAACGGCAGCCATTTTCTCACATAAAATACATATAAAATAAAATGACCTTCGCGTCCCAGTTGAAACAGGTGATAGTTTATATGCTATTACAAATAAAATAAAAATCATCAGCCGTCTGTATACCACTGAAAAGACCATTAACTAGTCACATGAATATATGGTATTTAGGGTATCAGCAGACGGTCTTTCTACCTCAATACAGCCGGCTGACGATTTTCCTGATAATAAGAGCATCAAATACTGACAGCTGACCTACGCGAGTCATCATTATACGTCGTCCTTAACCACTTCAAAAATTATCATCGCCTGGGACGTCTTGCGATTGGTCATGAAATTTGTTCCTGGCTTACGGTTCATGCCATCGGAGCCGGGAAATACAAGCTATGACAGTAAGCCTTTCATCATCATCATCTCAGCCATAAGACGTCCACTGTTGAACATAGGCCTCCCCCTTAAGCCTTAAGTGTGGTAAGCCTTTACCTTATTTAAACGCGCGTGACTTTGAACGCATAAAATGTTATCAACCGACTTCAAGAGTTCGAAGGAGGAGGTTCTCAATTCGTCAGGATCTTTATTTTCACTATTATTTCATAATGTTCACCGATTGCAACTTTTTTTGAAACGGAAATTACGTATTTCGTCATACATATTCAAAGCTAGGAAAAGGGGTGAAAACTGTCAGTACTTCATCCATCCATCCACATACTTATTTCGTCGTAGGATATAGGATTACCTAAGAAAACCAAATTGATGAAATTTCAAATGTACAAATAACACTACTAGTTTAAAACGTCCTAGAACTACGTCCATATGTAATAGGTGATTCCTAATTTATTTGGTTATTTTGTCAACATGACAGTTCGACTTTTAGTGATCATAGTGGATCATAGGTTTATTTCTTATTATTTAGGTCTATCGTATAATCACAAAAGGATAAGTACCCTTTCAGGATGTTGTTGATTCTAAGTATTAGGCAGTGCGCTACTGTTACAGATTCCACCTGCGTCGACGCCGACACGTTGGCCAAGTCCTTTGATTTATTTACCAGCGAACAAGCCGGAGCGGCACCCGACATCCGAAATCACTACAAGACTATTAAATATAGTTGTCGTTCGTCTACCTATTGTTGGTGTCGAGGCAATCGATCCGTGGAGCAAGGGGCACGGAGCCTCACGACCTAACAAACGCACAAGGGAAGCTAAAGATGCTCCAGCAAGCCGCCGGTTTTCATACATAACACAACGCAGGATTGCGGCTTTGCCGCTTCTTACATATTTAATGATGGTTTTATTTCTATTTATAAGTTACACGTACGAGTAATTGTTAGTAGTACTTATAAGTTTCTAGTTTGTGACAATGTTACTTTAAAAGGCTATTTCGCAATAAATAAATCTTTAATATAATTATGTACATTATAATTTCTAAGTGCCCTGTATAAATCTGGATATCTTTTAAGTAAGCACTATTTTATAGTACTTGGATGCAATAATTCGAAGATCCCGGCCTGTAACGCAGTTGTTACTTCTTGAATATAAAATAATACACCTTCCTGGGATAAATAGTTTGCCTTGCTGGTGATAAGTTAGCTGCTACAGCAATCAATCAGAAATGAATGATGCACAAGAACCTGTAAAAGATGTTTCAATATTATTTGTTATTTTTCACAGTTTCATTGTAATTATTATGATTGAAAATGAAAGTGTTTATAACTATCATATCAATATCCAACTACTTACCATTCATTTTAGGTTAGAGTTGGTATTTTTGTGTCCATTTAAAATCATATTAATTGACTATTAATACATAAATCTCACAAATATTCAGCAGTTCTTGGGTATGGATTTCTTTTTTTAAATTATTCTTATTGAAGTGTTGATGTGGATATTTCTATTTCTCATATCGGCTTGAAATTTACCGTTTCGTTTTCCAGTTCCAGTTATCATACTATGCAGTCTTATTAACAAATTATGCTTAATATAAGGCTTTGTCGATATTATTTCGTCAACTAATAATATATAAATATAAACCCAATAAATACGAATAGTTTTCACTTTCACCATGTTTTGACATCTCACCTTATAATTTGATAGTGAAAGAGTTTTCTACAGTCGATACGGTATTTTTCGGTGACGTAAGTCAAATTAGTGTCTTATGGTAACGTTTTAATAAAACCTATCGATAACAAACTGTACTAACCTTCAGTGCGTTAACATGACAGATCACATTCGACGTGCCGCATACATCCGTCTCGTTCTACCTATGAGACGGATGTATGCAGCGCACTAAACGTAATCCGACATGAAATGTCAGCATAGATCGTTTGTATGTGTTGCTGTCGAAACTGAAGGAAAACGATTCGAAGCCCGATTATTCGTTAACGCCTATAGAAAAATATTCAGAATTTTCTACATGACTCGTGGTAGAGGTACGGATTACGTTTAGTGCGCTGCATACATCCGTCTCATAGGTAGAACGAGACGGATGTATGCGGCACGTCGAATGTGATCTGTCATGTTAACGCACTGAAGGTCAGTACCTCTACCACGAGTCATGCAAATAAGCCCAATTCGAGATTCGTTCACGAATTCGTAAATTATTTGTATGGAGAATTTGTGCAGAGCCTCTAGCGGTCACTTATAGAACTAAAAATTACTGCCATACCATAAGTTAAATTATCGTTTATGCAATTCGGTCACGAAAGTTCGATTGCTTGTTTCGTTTGTGTAGATTTCAATACTTTACAAAGTGACGTGACGTGACAAACGTCACATCCTTCACACCAAACGAAACAGATTGTAGGTAAGCCAAAAAGGTTTTACTTCCTAAGTACATTTTATCTAAAGGCTTAGAAATAGTTTAGAACTGTAGACAATTATATGAGCAGTGAACAATAATAAGCATAGACACCGTACTAGCTCTGAAAAATTGCCATACTTTTTGTGGGTGTTTAATATGCTTGCTAGGCCGTAAACCAGGAATAATTTCCGTTGGTCATCGTGTCCCAAGCGGTAAATTAAAAGTGGTTAAGGGCGGTAAATAATCAAGCTTCGTGATGGTCAGCTGCCGTTCCTTGAGTGGGTTGAGGAACAGCAGCCATTTTCTCATATAAAATATATATAAAATAAAATGACCATCGCGTCCCAGTTGAAACAGGTGATAATTTACTCGTATATGCTATTACAAATAAAATAAAAATCATCAGCCGGCTGTATAGCACTGAAAAAACCGTAAACTAGTCACATGAATATATGGTATTTAGGGTATCAGCAGACGGTTTTTCTACCTCAAATCAGCCGGCTGACGATTTTCCTGATAATAAGAGCATCAAAACAGCTGACCTACGCGAGTCATCATTATACTTCGTCCTTAACCACTTTGTTTCTAGCTTACGGTTCATGCCAGCGGAGCCGGGAAATACAAGCTATGACAGTAAGCCTTTTTTTTACCTGATTTAAGAGGCCTTATTCCCAAAACGCGCGAATTTCTTAAAATGCTTCATTTTCTTCCAAGGCTATGGCTAAAATACTTAGTTTTTTTAAATCAACTATTGATGCATATAATAGTTCATTTCTTTATCTAGACGGCCATCGGAGCAAATATTACATTTTAACGAGTAAAACATGAAAAAAATTGGTCGTCTTGGAAGGCCTTTCCGGATTTTCCAGTTAGATGTACCGTTCATTTCCAAATTACGCAAAAAAGGGTAACAATTCTTATTCAACTTGAATAAAATTCAATTGAGTATATCATGTCTGAGACGGCCATGGAAATAAATATCGAAGATTCATCTTGGATAATAGACAAAATACCTCCTGATTATATGCCAGTTTTTTGTGGAAACACGTTTCCATTTATTTTTTTCCACGAAAAGTCTATAAATATTTTGCCCTAAAAAGATTACCATAGGAAAGTTTAACTATATTTCTATCACGATAAAAAATATCATTCCTATAGTGGTACGTTTTAATTAAGTATGAATTTTTAAAAATGACCTTTAAATCACACTTCACAGGACACTTTCTGTAAGAATCGTATTTTTGGGTTCTTAATAATAATAAATATAGTATTTTTTTGTATTACTAATACTTCAAATTATCTTATAGATAGCATTTTATGCGGCTTTTTTCATTAATAGAGTTTTTCGACCTTTTAGGGAATAAGGAGCCTTAAACGCGCGTGACTTTTAACGCATAAAATGTTATCAACCGACTTCAAGATTTCGAAGGAGGAGGTTCTCAATTCGTCAGGATCTTTATTTTTACTATTTTTTCATAATGTTCACCGATTGCAACTTTTTTTTAAACAGGGAAATTACGTTTTTCGTCATACATATTCAAAGCTAGGAAAAGGGGAGAAAACTGTCAGTACTTCATCCATCCATCCATATATTTATTTCGTCGTAGGATATAGGATTACATAAGAAAACCAAATTGATGAAATGTCAAATATACAAATAACACTACTAGTTTAAAACGTCCTAGAACTACGACCATATGTAGTGTTAAGTGATTCTTAATTTATTTGGTTATTTTGTCAACATGACAGTTCGACTTTTAGAGATCATAGTGGATCATAGGTTTAATTCTTATTATTTAGGTCTATTGTATAATCACAAAAGGATAAGTACCCTTTCAGGATGTTGTTGATTCTCTAAAGTATAGACAGTGCGCTACTGTTACACATCCCACCTGCGTCGACGCCGACACGTTGGCCAAGTCCTTTAATTTATTTACCAGCGAACAAGCCGGAGCGGCGCCCGACATCCGAAATCACTCCAAGACTATTAAATACTAGCTGTGCCCGCGGCTCCGCCCGCGTGGAATTCGGTCTGTGTCAGTAAGCGGCTAATTCACCCCTAATTTCTCTCCTGCTACCCTGGAGGCGGAACTTGAAGTAAAGTTGACAGATGGATACGCTGGAGGACAGTAGTCCTGATAAAATATTTAACAATTACCACTAAATAAAAGTACACTCAAAAATCAATCCTTTTTTGTCCTTATATTTTTTTTTGCCATGATATAAACAACATAGAGTAGTAGGTGTATATCGGACGATACAGTACCACTTTTGTATTTATACGTTCATGTCCACGGCAAATATCATCCAAATCGATCCTCCCGTCAAATCAGTCTAAGCATGAAAGGTAAGAACAGGCGCGGTTGCAGCGCGGTTGAAATTTGGGGGGTGGGGGGGGGGTCCCAAATGGAGAAATGATTTTTTGTTTTTTGAGGGGGTCACTCATGATTTTTTCCATGGGTCCATGACCCATGCAAATTTAAAAATTTAACTCAATCGAGTGTAGTGACTACCCCCCTCCCCCCCCCCCCCCTTTAGACGTTGACGACGTATGGGGCGTGCCGACGGTCGGGGAGGAGGGCGCATTTTCATTACGTTAATTTTCATACGTTTTTACCACACTGTCACAGATCATACACTGATGTTACGTTACTGGTTGCAATAATGGTGGTAATTACATACGGTTTCCGAACGCGGAATAGAAGATTTATGATATTAATGTACATCAAGATATTTATTCTTCAATGTAAGCACATTACAATGCACTAATGAACGTCAGAGAACAAAATACGTGAATGGTGTGGAACACTTGGTTGGAACGAAGTTATGTTATTTTATTTTCGACTTTTTCGAGAAGTCTCTTTTTTGAATTTTTGAAATTTTTGAAATTTTTGGAATTTTTGAAATTTTTGAATTTCTTGAATTTTTTTTAAATTATGAAACCGTGACATTTTCGACACTTTTGACACTTTTTACTTTTAGGTTCTCGACTTTTTTCACTTTGTCACTTCTCACTTTCACTTTTCACTACACTTCACTTCACTTCACTTTATTCTATGTTTCTCAATCTTATGGGTGTCGCGTTTTCGTGTTGTGACGCTTATTCGTGACGGTCACGTGACTTTTTTTCGCCTAGCCCCCATCCGCGAACCGTCCGATAAGGAACTTCGTTCCAAAACTACCACCGGTTCTAACCCTACACCTCTGGCCCGAGAAGTATTATGACCGAAAAGAAACTCGACGGGACTTATTTTTTTCAAAACAGTAATACATTATTAGATCTCAAAGATACAAAATAATGCGTAGTTCTTCAAGAAGACATATCAAAACAGCTTGAGAGACAGATAATGTACCTACTGTTTAATTATAAAGAAAAATAAATCCTAATCTGACTGCTTCACAAAACGTTTGATATGTTTTCCTACCTAAACGGTGTCCTATAAATGTTAGATGATTTTGTAGTAGTTTCTGGTTTGGGCCATGCATCTTTGTCCGTCATATAATAGTCCTCGAACCTGCAATAACCCTTTGACATTAATGACATTTTCAAATATTTCTTAAGAGCGGGTAAAGGTAAATTTAAAGCATCGACGGGTTAATAAATATGGACACCTTGACCAACAAATTATAAACTATTTCAATACCAAATTTCATCTAAATACGTACAGCGGTTATTGGTTGTTTCTTCCCCATGTTAACTTCCACCCCTTTTGCATCCGCTTAAGGGATAATTTCTGAGATAAAACTATTTTATTTCCTTTTGCAGAGCTCAAATTATCTCCATACCAAATTTTATCTAAATCGATTCTACGGTTAATAATTCCCTATACCTACAAATTTCCCACTCCCTTTCACCCCTTTAGGGTTGATTTTCGGGGTGAAAACTATCCTTTGTCCTTTCTTGAGACCCATACTATCTATATACCAATTTTCATCTAAATCAGTTCAGCGGTAAAAAATTCCTCATACCAACTTCCAACCCCCTTTTCACCCCCACAAGGGTTTGAAAACTATCCTATGACGTTTCTCGAGACTCAAATTATCTCCATACTCATTTCTATCTAAATCGTTTCATCGGTTAAAAATTCTCCATACAAACTTTCAACCCCATTTTCACCCCCACCAGGGTTGATTTTCGGGATTAAAACTATATATTATCCTTTCCCGGGACTCAAACTATCTCTATACAAAATTTCATCAAAATCCGTTCAGCCGTTTTCACGTGATGCGCGGTCAAATAAACAGACAAACAGATAAACAGATAAACAGACAAAAATTCTAAAAATTGTTGGAACGTGTTCTGTTATCGATTCTAAGTATCCCCAGCCAACTTTTTTTCGATTATCTTCCATGTACAGACTTTCGACCCTCTTCAGCTTTATTATATGTATAGATAGTTGTCGTTCGTCTAACTATTGTTGGTGTCGAGACAATCGATCCGTGGAGCAAGGGGCACGGAGCCTCACGACCTAACAAACGTACAAGGGAAGCTAAAGATGCTCCAGCAAGCAGCCGGTTTTCATACATAAGCATAACACAACGCAGGATTGCGGCTTTGCCGCTTCTTGCATAATGATGGTTTTATTTCTATTTATAAGTTACACGTACGAGTAATTGTTAGTAGTACTTATAAGTTTCTAGTTTGTGACAATGTTACTTTAAAAGGCTATTTCGCAATAAATAAATCTTTAATATAATTATGTTCATTATAATTTCAAAGTGCCCTGTATAAATCTGGATGTCCTCGAAGATCCCGGCCTGTAAAGCAGTTGTTACGACTGTAGAAAACTCTTTCACTATCAAATTATAAGGTGAGATGTCAAAAACATGGTGAAAGTGAAAACCATTCGTATTTATTGTGTTACTAGCTGTGCCCGCGGCTCCGCCCGCGTGGAATTCGGTCTGTGTCAGTAAGCGCCTAATTCACCCCTAATTTCTCTCCTGCTACCCTGGAGGCGGAACTTGAAGTAAAGTTGACAGATGGATACGCTAGAGGACAGTAGTCCTGATAAAATATTTTACAATTACTACTAAATAAAAGTACACTCAAAAATCAATCCTTTTTTTGTCCTTATAATTTTTTTTGGCATGATATAAACAACATAGAGTAGTAGGTATATATCGGACGATACAGTACCACTTTTGTATTTATACGTTCATGTCCACGGCAAATATCATCCAAATCGATCCTCCCGTCAAATCATTAAGGGGTGATTACAAAACATGCGTTCAAAAGGTCCGTCCGTCATTTATTAAGGGATATTTGTCGGCGCTTACGTCATTTTACTATCCGGCGCTTCCTTTCACTATGCGTTTTTGACTGATAATTCAAAAACGGCTGAATCGATTTTATTCAATATAGTTTTTTTATTGAAAGTACTTATCAGGCCTTTATTATTTTTCTATTTTTCTGGGCCCACGGTTCAAAAGTTAGATGGAGAAGAAACCTTTTTTTGAACTTTCAGATCTAATATTTACGAAACTATCAGTTTCATCCAAAAAATACTCGGACCACAGAAGCATCGGTCGGGGAGAACGGCGCATTTTTTTGAAATCAATGAAATTTTTGAAATTTTTGAATTTTTTGATTTTTTTTTAAATAGCAGATAATGTACCTACTGTTTTATTATAAAGAAAAATAAATCCTAATCTGACTGCTTCACAAAACGTTTCATATGTTTTCCTACCTAAACGGTGTCCTATAAATGTTAGATGATTTTGTACTAATTTCTGGTTTGGGCCATGCATTTTTGTCCGTCATATATAGTCCTCGAACCTGCAATAACCCTTTGACATTAATGACATTTTCAAATATTTCTTAGGAGCGGGTAAAGGTAAATTTAAACCATCGACGGGTAACTTGTTATAAATATGAACACCTTGACCAAAAAATTACAAACTATTTCAATACCAAATCTCATCAAAATACGTACAGCGGTTATTGGTTGTTTCTTCCCCATGTTAACTTTCACCCCTTTTGCATCCGCTTAAGGGATAATTTCTGAGATAAAACTATTTTATTTCCTTTTCCAGAGCTCAAATTATCTCCATACCAAATTATATCTAAATCGATTCTGCGGTTAATAATTCCCTATACAAATTTCCCACTCCCTTTTCACCCCTTTAGAGTTGATTTTCGGGTTGAAAACTATCCTTTGTCCTTTCTTGAGACCCATACTATCTCTATACCAAATTTCATCTTTATCAGTTCAGCGGTAAAATAATCCTGATACCAACTTCCAACCAACTTCCAACCCCCTTTTCACCCCCACAAGGGTTTATTTTCGGGATGAAAACTATTTGGTCGTTTCTCGGGACTCAAATATCTCCATACTAATTTATATTAAAAATTCTCCATACAAACTTTCAACCCCCTTTTCACCCCCACAAGGGTTTAAAAACTATCCTATGACGTATCTCGAGACTCAAATTGTCTCCATACTCATTTCTATCTAAATCGTTTCAGCGGTTAAAAATTATCCGTACAAACTTTCAACCCCATTTTCACCCCCACCAGGGTTGATTTTAGGGATTATAACTATATATTATCCTTTCCCGGGACTCAACCTATCTCTATACAAAATTTCATCAAAATCCGTTCAGCCGTTTTCACGTGATGCGCGGTCAAATAAACAGACAAACAGATAAACAGATAAACAGACAAAAATTCTAAAAATTGTTGGAACGTGTTCTGTTATCGATTCTAAGTATCCCCAGCCAACTTTTTTTCGATTATCTTCCATGTACAGACTTTCGACCCTCTTCAGCTTTATTATATGTATAGATATTTATATATTATTAGTTGACGAAATAATATCGACAAAGCCTTATATTAAGCATAATTTGTTAATAAGACTGCATAGTATGATAAATGGAACTGGAAAACGAAACGGTAAATTTCAAGCCGATATGAGAAATATAAATATCCACATCAACACATCAATAAGAATAATTTTAAAAAAGAAATCTAGACCCAAGAACTGCTGAATATTTGTGAGATTTATGTATTCATAGTCAATTAATCTGATTAAATCGACACAAAAATACCAACTCTAACCTAAAATGAATGGTAAGTAGTTGAAATTTGATATGATAGTTATAAACACTTTCATTTTCAATCATAATAATTACAATAAAACTGTGAAAAATAACAAATAATATTGAAACATCTTATACAGGTTCTTGTGCATCATTCATTTCTGATTGATTGCTGTAGCAGCTAACTTATCACCAGCAAGGCAAACTATTTATCCCAGGAAGGTGTATTATTTTATATTCAAGAAGTAACAACTGCGTTACAGGCAGATCTTCGAATTATTGCATCCAAGTACTATAAAATAGTGCTTACTTAAAAGACATCCAGATTTATACAGGGCACTTTGAAATTATAATGTACATAATTATATTAGATTTATTTATTGCGAAATAGCATTTTGAAGTAACATTGTCACAAACTAGAAACTTATAAGTACACTACTAACAATTACTCGTACGTGTAACTTATAAATAGAAATAAAACCATCATTATGCAAGAAGCGGCTTGCCGCAATCCTGCGTTGTGTTATGTATGAAAACCGGCGGCTTGCTGGAGCATCTTTAGCTTCCCTTGTGCGTTTGTTAGGTCGTGAGGCTCCGTGCCCCTTGCTCCACGGATCGATTGCCTCGACACCAACAATAGACGAACGACAACTATATTTAATAGTCTTTTAGTGATTTCGGATGTCGGGCGCCGCTCCGGCTTGTTCGCTGGTAAATAAATTAAAGGACTTGGCCAACGTGTCGGCGTCGACGCAGGTGGGATGTGTAACAATAGCGCACTGTCTATACTTTAGAGAATCAACAACATCCTGAAAAGGTACTTATCCTTTTGTGATTATACAATAGATCTAAATAATAAGAAATAAACCTATGATCCACTATGATCACTAAAAGTCGAACTGTCATGTTGACAAAATAACCAAATAAATTAAGAATCACCCATTACATTGGACGTAGTTCTAGGACGTTTTAAACTAGTAGTGTTATTTGTACATTTGATGCCGCAACCACACTTCGCCTATGCGGACGAATATTCATGTTGCGTCTCTTTCTTATTGTATAGAATAAGAAAGAGACGCAACACGAATATTTGTCCGCATAGGCGAAGTGTGGTGCCACCATGAAATTTCATCAATTTGGTTTTCTTAGGTAATCTTATATCCTACGACGAAATAAGTATATGGTTGGTTGGTGTAGTACTGACAGTTTTCACCCCTTTTCCTAGCTTTGAATATGTATGACGAAATACGTAATTTCCCTGTTTAAAAAAAAGTTAAAGAACATTATGAAAAAATAGTGAAAATAAAGATCCTGACGAATTGAGAACCTCTTCCTTCGAACTCTTGAAGTCGGTTGATAACATTTTATGCGTTCAAAGTCACGCGCATTTAAATAAGGTAATGGCTGGTACTGTCATAGCTTGTATTTCCCGGCTCCGATGGCATGAACCGTAAGCCAGGAACAAATTTCATGACCAATCGCAAGGCGTCCCAGGCGATGATAATTTTTGAAGTGGTTAAGGACGAAGTATAATGATGACTCGCGTAGGTCAGCTGTCAGTATTTGATGCTCTTATTATCAGGAAAATCGTCAGCCGGCTGTATTGAGGTAGAAAGACCGTCTGCTGATACCCTAAATACCATATATTCATGTGACTAGTTTACGGTCTTGTCAGTGCTATACAGCCGGCTGATGATTTTTATTTTATTTGTAATAGCATATAAACTATCACCTGTTTCAACTGGGACGCAATGGTCATTTTATTTTATATGTATTTTATGTGAGAAAATGGCTGCCGTTTCTCAACCCACTCAACAACGGAAATTATTCCTGGTTTACGGCCTAGCAAGCATATGAAACATCCACAAAAAGTAGGGTAATTTTTCAGAGCTAGTACAATTTCTATGCTTATTATTGTTCACTGCTCATATAATTTTTCTACAGTTCTAAACCTTCAGATAAAATGTACTTAGGAAGTAAAACCTTTTTGGCTTACCTACAATCAGTTTCGGTTGGTGTGAAGGATGTGACGTTTGTAAATCTACACAAAAGAAACAAGCAATCGAGCTTTCGTATGCGAATTGCGTAAAGGATAATTTAACTCATGGTATCGCAGTAATTTTTAGTTCTATAAGTGACCGCTAGAGGCTCTGCACAAATTCTCCATACAAATAATTTACAGATTCGTGATCGAATCCCGAATTGGGCTTATTTTTCTGACTTGTGGTAGAGGTACAGATGTCATGTCACGAATATAGATATTTCTATTTCTATTCCTATTACTTTTTTCATACGATTCCGTGATTCATTTTCGTTGACGAGTTATACTTATGAAAAAAATAATAATTTATATTCGGTGTCAATAGAAAAATAATAAGTTTAACAAATATGGCTGCGTTTCTAGGCCAAAAAAGCATATGACACATGACAAAATAATTTTAAAGAAAGTCTTTTTTACTGAAATATAAGTTATTAACGAATAATTTTAATATAAATATCATGTTTATGTGTATAAGCTGACAATGAAACCATGGTTGTACTTTAAAAGTGCGTGACTGCGAAGCAATGAAGGTAAATGCGTTTGTTTACAATATTTTACTTTTGTATTGAACCCGCATACAGGTTTTATGAGGGTAAAGAAAAAATCGCCGTGCAGCATTTCAGTTTGCAGTAAAGGTTACAACTAATTAACCGGATACCCGTTTCAGCTCAAGATGGTGACTGCGTGTTTAGAATTGTTTTTTGTTTTTTGCTCATTTACGTAGTTTAGTGTGTAATATTGGTAGCTTATTGTGCGGTGACCTAACGAACAAGTGTGCAGCTAATGAAAAATTAGTCTCAAAACGCGCGTAACCTCCCTTTAGTTGAACAAACGGTTATCCTGGGCCTCGGCCACCCACGTGTTTGTAGAGAGGCTATCACCTTACAATCAACAAGGCCTGTACCGAACAACGTTGCATATATATTTAGTACAATAAATAAGTGTAATTAACGTTTAACGTCGACATTGGCAAAATTCCCACTTAATGACCTCACATCCGCCAGTATAGCTCCGTACGTACAGCTGATCTTTTTGGACATCTCTGGTGCTTTTGGCCACCACGCCGACAATGCGTGGTGGCCAATGATCTTACTCAAGGTAAAGCAAGGTGGCGCCCCACCGAACCTTTACAGGATCTTGTCCAGCTACTTTAACAACCGTAGTGTCAGCTTTTACACAGGCAACCAAACGTGCACCAAGGTAAGCACCATTGGATGTCCACAGGGGTCGGTGTTGGGTCCTACGCTGTGGAACATCCTCCTGAATGATCTCCTGCTGCTGCCGAGACCCGAAGGAGTCCATTTGATCGCGTACGCTGACGACGTGACGATATTGATCGAGGCATCATCCCGCGCGGACATCGAACGCAAAGCCAACGTCATGCTTAATGCCGTTTCCGGCTGGGGATCTCGGAACCGCTTGGGATTCTCACCCGCGAAATCATTGGCCATGACGTACAAAGGCAAGTTCAAGCGAGCGCCAGTCATTTGACTCGAAGGTGCCTCAATCAAAGGAGTGTCGGAGGCTATGTCGCTCGGTGTGACTCTGGACGAGGCTAGGTCCTACTTGCCGCATGCGAAACTCATGGGGAAAAGGCCTCCAACTGTTTCGGCAAGATGTCACGTCTTTCCGCGACACGTTGGGGTGTCAGGTTCCGCTCTCTTCGCGTCTTGTACGCGGGGACATACGTGGCGACCGTCACGTACCCTGCCGCAGTATGGTGCCGATGCTCGTCCAACTTCGTGGTCAAACGGGCGTTAGTTCGAACGCAGAGACCGGCGCTGATTCTACTGACGAAGGCTTACAGGTCGTGCAGCTCAGCGGCGTTACCTGTGCTGGCGGGCGTGTTACCTGCCAACCTGGAAGTCTGTCGTGCAGGACGGATTGTGCAGGAGGGTGACAAGCTGGACCGGAAGGGAGCACCGGAAACTGAAATCGAAGGTTAGGAACGAAGTCGTTGCCCAATGGCAGGAACGATGGCAGGCCAGCGAAGACGGGCGCGAATTGTACAGCTTCTTCCCGGACGTGGCTGTGAGGCTAAGTTCGGATTGGGTCGAACCGGGCTATGTGGTTTCCCAGATTCTCACCGGGCATGGGTGTTTCAGGCAGCGCCTACACAAGTTAGGCCTGTGCGAGTCCGCCTCATGCCCATGCGGTGAGAGCAACGAGAGCCGGGATCACGCCCTCTGGGAATGTGAGCTGTACGCGCAAGAGAGAAAGAGGAGATGCTGTCGTCACTGATAAGAGCAAGAATTGGCCCAGTATTTCACGAAGACCTAATATGCAGCGAACACAATTTCGAAGCGCTGCGCAAGTTTGCGCACTCATGGCACACAAAGAGGAGGCAGCACGAAGAATGAAGAGCCAGCAACGGCGGAGGCGATGCCAAGTACCATTTTTTGTGTTGTCGAGCCCAAAAAAGGGAGAGTGACGCACAACTAGATATTGGCCTGCCCAGAAAGGGAGAAGGGCCGGGACAAAATATTTGTAGGGTTGACCAGAAGCAACGTGTCTGTGCGAAACGAGCGGAAACAGCAAGTACCACAACACGGCCCCGCGATTCGGTCTGTACGGCGTGAGCCAGGAAAGACCAGGCGTGACCAGGAGGTGGTGGGAATGCTCTGTACAGAGGGAGAAAGCCATTAAACTAAAAAAAAAGGAAAAAACGATTTAACCGATGTACTAAATTGACGTGAGGTCTATAAGGTTCTCTCCGAGAATATGAAACCCACTAATTAAACTTAGTCCCTATTTTCCATGGAGATCCTCTCTAACCCTAACTTATATGATAGCCAATAATAAATCCACCACATTTACCTATACTATCTAGGTCATCATATAACACCTAGATTAACTATTAAAGCGCCAGCACCACACATTCAAAATCTAAAGCTTCATAAGGCCGGACTCACATAAATTTCTAGACGTGCCTGGAGTAAAGCTCGCTCACACGTCGGGCAGACCACAGGATGCGGTGTGTGACCTTTACAGCTTTACACTGACATTCGAAAATTTGAATCACGATAGGATTTGAAATGGTTTTATGAATATAGCTCAAATGAGCTATATCTGAATGCCTAAAGTTTTTTGTCCTATTTTTGTATTCCCTAATGCTATTTGTCATATTGATAATTTGCCCTAATGCTCATTTGCCCTAACATTGTAGCGAAGTTTTTTTTTGCCCTAATATGATATTAGTAATATCATATTACATATAAGGCCCCGGAGCCGAAACTCCACTTTCTGAAGGTAGCGTGCAGGGCTCATCTAGTATGTGGGTAACTGGGGCAAGCTGTAGCGGATAGCGAGTCAAAGAACGTGTAAGATCGACGTCGTACAGCAAGTAGTCACTTACATGCTATATCTATACTTAACTAGCTACATACCACACTACACCTCGGAGGTGAACAAGAAAAAAAAATGTTACAATTTATTTTTCTAGGATTGGTTTTCTGGAAGTGGTTTGCATTCTTTGACCTCCACCACTTTACACCGGCCAGATGTCCAGATCTATTCTAGAAATGTTTCGTTGCTCTCATTATTGCGTCATATTCATATCTGACGTGGCTAGCTCTCCGTCTATTACTTCATTCTGGACTTCATTTTTGGAGATATCTCAAAGAATGTAAAAATATTTTTTGTGCAAAATATTTGTTTATTAAGTTTTATTTTGTAGATTTTTTTATATTAGTGAGAGCCAGTACCACCCGTACAAATTTAATTCCAGTAAAAAAAAACATTACTCCTTAGGTTTACCTATAGTTTCCGAGTAAAATACGTATCCAAAGAATATAATACTCATGTCGTACAGACTACGGAAAATCGATTAACAATAATTAATCGATTTTTGGTATTTAATTCAGTCAATTTATAAACCAGTTCATTTATCATACTATAAAATGGCGTACCTAGGATGCAACTCAGTAGGTAATTATCAGGGCCCGGATTTAGGTGAGCTAAAATACCTAAAGTTCGCGAGAGGACATAATATAGAGTGGTTACAACCGGATGAAAATAATATTTTATTTGGATTCCGGGTATTCGATATTCATCCGGGCACTGCAAGTAATAGTCGTAATGATGAAAAATGGTTACATTGCAGCCATAAAGTTAACATTATAATAATAAATCTGAAAATGTGACATATATTTTAAATTAGTAATCTGTATTTTCCTATTCATTATCAATGCTTGTCAGAGTGGCGTATTAGCGTCAAAATTGTGAAAGCTACTAGTACTACTATAGTATATATAGAAAGATAAGGAAACAAGTACTTACGTATAGGGTTATGTACTTAAGTACATACAAAAGTAACTCACTCGCTCCAGAAGGCATAATATGTGGTTGTCCATATTCGAATAGTCCTTGTGCCGGATTTATTATTATTTTTCTGCTTATGTCCGTACACAAACATAAAAGGTAACATTAACAAATAAATAAAAGAAAAAATCATAAACAATTTAGAAACTTTTATTTTTATACATACAAACACATTCTTAAACATTTATCACAGATAATCAGTCAAAAAGAATAAAATCTATATAACAATCTTATACCTACATATAAAATATCTAGATTTTTTTCAATCGGAATCCTCAGTTTCCGCGTTACAATCGTCCTGGTAATTTGTATTAGCTTGTTCAGCATTGAAATAAATAACCATCAGCTTTTCAATGTTATTCATACTTAAATTATTTCTTTTAATGTCCAAAATCCACTTATACGTAGAAAACGACCGCTCCACGTCTACGGAAGTTAAAGGTATATAATTGTAGCACGATAATAATTCATTTTCTATTTCCTCTCCCTTTTTTATATCATCAGATATATCTCTAATAACACCAAGATCAGGATTTCTAGCTATAACATGTTCAAGTTTTTGTTTAACTGGATCAGACGAACACCACCCTATCACCGCTCTTACTTCGTCAAATATTTCGAAAGATTGTTCTAAAGATAGTGTTGTGTTTTGCAATGATTTTAAAGCTATTTGTATGACTTTGTAATATTCGTCGATATAATCTAAATCATTTTTTAAATTTTGGTTTTTAAATACTTTTTTAGCGTTTCTAATTGATACAGCTTCAGAACTATTTAACATATTTACTACTCTTTTAAGGCTCCTTATTCCCTAAAAGGTCGAAAAACTCTATTAATGAAAAAAGCCGCATAAAATGCTATTTATAAGATAAGTAATACAAAAAAATAATTTTGAACCATGTTTATTATTATTAAGTACCCAAAAATACGATTCTTAGAAAAAGTGTCCTGTGAAGTGTGATTTAAGTGTCATTTTTAAAAAGTCATAGTAATTTGAAATTTACTGCTATAGTAATGAACTTTGAAGCAAATCAAATTATTTTGTTCAATATTTTTTGATTTGCAATTTTTTTTTTAAGTAGTTACACTACTATATATAAACTGAAAATAGATGTCATATACTTCAGAAAAAGTGACCAAACCCTCCGGTGTCCGAGGCCAGATTTGAACTGGCGTCTTCAGCTTTCGCGGCTGACGTCCTGACCACTAGACCACCCGGTCACAAAAGTGACCAAACCCTCCGGTGTCCGAGGCCAGATTTGAACTGGCGTCTTCAGCTTTCGCGGCTGACGTCCTGACCACTAGACCACCCGGTCACGGCGGAACTTGACAAATTTTCTCATGTATATGCAATCTCTGAATTTGAAACGGCTAGGCGCCGTTGACCATACTCTGAGGGCATGCGCAGTACGTGCTTGCACCTCCTATCCGAATCTCTTACGTGATTCTGGTATAGCGAGAGAGATGGTGCTGCCATCTATGAACTTTGAAGCAAATCAAATTATTTTGTTCAATATTTTTTGATTTGCAATTTTTTTTTTTAAGTAGTTACACTACTATATATAAACTGAAAATAGATGTCATATACTTCAGAAAAAGTGACCAAACCCTCCGGTGTCCGAGGCCAGATTTGAACTGGCGTCTTCAGCTTTCGCGGCTGACGTCCTGACCACTAGACCACCCGGTCACTTTAAAAGTGACCAAACCCTCCGGTGTCCGAGGCCAGATTTGAACTGGCGTCTTCAGCTTTCGCGGCTGACGTCCTGACCACTAGACCACCCGGTCACGGCGGAACTTGACAAATTTTCTCATGTATATGCAATCTCTGAATTTGAAACGGCTAGGCGCCGTTGACCATACTCTAAGGGCATGCGCAGTACGTGCTTGCACCTCCTATCCGAATCTCTTACGTGATTCTGGTATAGCGAGAGAGATGGTGCTGCCATCTATGAACTTTGAAGCAAATCAAATTATTTTGTTCAATATTTTTTGATTTGCAATTTTTTTTTTAAGTAGTTACACTACTATATATAAACTGAAAATAGATGTCATATACTTCAGAAAAAGTGACCACCCGGTCACGGTGACCGGGTGGTCTAGTGGTCAGGACGTCAGCCGCGAAAGCTGAAGACGCCAGTTCAAATCTGGCCTAGGACACCGGAGGGTTTGGTCACTTTTTCTGAAGTATATGACATCTATTTTCTGCTATAGTAATGTTTTTTTTTTTATCGTGATAGAAATATAGTTTAACTTTGCAATGGTAATATTTTTAGGCCAAAATATTCATAGGGTTTTCGTGGAAAAAATGAAATGTAACCGTGTTTTCATCAAAAAACTGGCATATAATCAGAAGGTATTTTGTCGATTATCCAAGATGAATCTTCGATTTTTATTTCCATGGCCGTCTCGTACATGATATACTCAATTGAATTTAATTCAAATTGAATAAGAATTTTTACCCTTTTTTGCGTAATCTGAAAATGAACGGTACACCTAACTGGAAAATCCGGCAAGGCCTTCCAAGACAACCAATTTTTTTCATATTTCACTCGTTAAAATGTAATATTTGCTGCGATGGCCGTCTAGATAAAGAAATGAACTATTATGTGCATCAATTTTTGATTTAAAAAAACTTAGTATTTTCGCCATAGCCTTCGAAGAAAATGAAGCATTTCGTGAAATTCGCGCGTTTTGGGAATAAGGCCTCTTAATTTCACTATAATATTTGGCGTAGTAAGTCGCTGCTTGCAGCCAAGTGCCCCATCTAGTTATGACTGGTTCTGGTGGAAGGGGTGTATTAGGATTATTTTCTCTAAAAATTTTGATTCTATTGGGGGCTTTTAAAAAAAATTTTTTCACGTTTGAAATTAAGTCATTTACATCGGAATACTCTGAACATATTTTTTCTGCTACGCGGTTTAGGGCATGAGCTAAACATGTTATATGTTTCATATTTAATAGATCCTGTTTTAAAAGACGTCCTGCTTTTAACATATATGCGACGCTATCCGAACACAAAACTAAGACATTATCGACATTGGTTTCGTATTAGTCACCCCACATATTTTTTAAACATTCAATCACAAATTGAGCTATCGAGTTCCCGTTGACTACTTCCAACATTTTGCAAGCAATTAAATATGGTTTCAGGCGGACCTCATTTAAAGGTTTCACTAAAAAGTGGACTACATATCTACCTAAACAGTCAGTCGTTTCATCCAATGATATCCACAGCTTTTGGTTTGAAATTTCGTCATAAATTTTAGATAATTTCTTTTTGAAAAGAATGTCTAAATAAACCTTCCGAAGTAACGATTCGTCAGGGATGTTAATACGTTTAGTACAACTGCAGCAAATATACTTTTGAAAAAATGCTTTAAAAGCTGGCAGGTTTACTCGATGCCATGGTATATTACATAAAATAAGGAATTCAATGAAATCCAAGTAAAAATCTACGTTTGGTGTCTTATTAGTTCCTTGGTGTTTTTTTCCATTTATGTGTCTCACTATATTGCTTTGTTTACATATTAAACTACTTTCACACTTTGCACAGTATATAGTATTACTAGCACTATCATGGTACAATTCCGGGTGATCTCCAATTCAGCTTTGGACAACTCCATCACTTGGTTTCGACGCCATTCTATTAATCACGCCGTCAATTCGGAATGAGCAGATCTGCAAACAAAAATAAAATACGTATGTAACGGTATTTTTTAGATATAGGATATGAATAAATATAACGTTTTAGTGTTGTATCATTTATGGCATTGGAACGAAAATCAATCAATCAAAATCAATTCATAAAAATTCTATTTTTTTATATTAAAATCAACCCATTAAACTTGTAAGCATAAAACTTTACCATGAGTGCATGTCGTACTCATACATTTGCAGAAAACTTATAATAAGAAATCAAATTAGAAGTAGATGTTACTCTGAGATAAATAGGAATTTAGTCTAATAAATTGCCCACGTGGCATATTAAAATTAGGGTTGACTTACCGTATGGGATACAGGTGAACGAATATATGAAATGCAGCAAATCGTAATCCTTAAATCCAGGCCAAGGTCATCATTTGAAGAATATCCAGTATACCATAAAACAAGCCAAAGTCAAAAACAAATCGTCACGATAAATCCGGTAAACCACACACGCACTAACGCAACTGACCAAGGTTCAGGAGCAAATGAGTCCATCTACCTACCTGAGTATCTACTTGCCCTATTACCATCTCCCTTATCTTTTGAGCACTAATTGTTTACACCGCTTGGCTCTAACACGCCCCTTGTGAGTCATTAATAAACAATGTGTAGGGAAACCCATATTATTCGTCTTACAACGACTTCTTATCTTATCTTATACATACCTTCTTTTGTCTAGCCCTTTTTACTAAAAACTAACATTAAACATGCTGCACTGTAAACAAAACATATCACGTTCAATATTACGACAAGTCCCCGAATAAACAACGAATACCCGGAATCCAAATAAAATATTATTTTCATCCGGTTGTAACCACTCTATATTATGTCCTCTCGCGAACTTTAGGTATTTTAGCTCACCTAATTCCGGGCCCTGGTAATTATGCTCGCGGTTTAGAATTTTACAAGTCAAATTGTAAGTGTATTGCATCTTATTAAAAAGAAGTAAGGCGTAAAAGTGTAATCATATTTTTGATGTCGACAGTACTTATTTAGGTACCTATGACACTATTGGTCTCCCGCTCTTGGAAAACGCATAAAGCGGTGGTTTAGTCTGTTTAAAACATATTAGCAGCCCATAAAACTATAAACATTCAACTATTATAAAACGTTTACGAGAGTTAGCGGGATACCGAGTGGCCCAAATAAAGCGCTTACACGGCAATAAAACAACTACCTAACTGCTATAAGTGGCCAACTTATCGCATTTTTCACTCCCACTGCCCAGAACAAAGCCAAAAACACGTTTATTAATATAATAAAAGTGTTGTTTGCGTAGCTATAATAGTATATTAGAAAATCGTGACATAATGAATAGCTTTTCAGTAGAGTACCGTGTTTAGGCTACTCAGCAATCCTGAGCACAGTACGTAGTTTTGGTTACGATTTAGACTCCGGACTCTATAAATCCGGGTATATATATCAACGTCTATGTCCGGTGCTATATAAAGGGGTGTATCCGGTTCTATATCCGGGTATTTATCCGGGTCTACCTATATTCGGGATCATATCCGGGTCTATATTTTAACAAAGTGTAATAATTATTCTTTAATTTTCTTTTACAAAATTAAGCGTTAATTGTATTACATGTTAATCTTATTCAATTTTAGTGTAGAATAATTACTCAAACAAATAATTCAAATTGACGGTTAGTGTACTAACCTCTGACACATATTTTTTTTTATAAACGTTAATAAAATTATACATGAGTGTAGTTTATCAGTTGCAGAATTTAGTTTCAATCTAATTGATCCATTTTTAATTTGAATTGATGATTACGGCCAACACTAGTTAGAAAAGAGTGTGTCAAAAACATTTTGAACACCTCACCTTAGCCACTTTTGCTGCTAATTGTACCTAGTAAAAGGATATATGTCTATCAGTATAACAGATTAAGAGTAGCCCGTTGGCAACCCCACCTTATCAGGCCCTACCTCCAGGCTATCCGGATGACCACGGGAAAACGTCAAACTTACTCAAATATACTAATTTAAACTTCACGATTGTTTCACATTATAACAAAAATACAACCAATTTGATTCCTAGGCCACTCTAGAACCTTGTTACAATAGCTAGTTTGGTAGTGAATAGGTTACGTGTATACGTATCCACGGGCAACTGTCATTACGACAAGGTTCTACAGTGGCCTATCAATCAAATTGGATGGCAAAGCGACGACAGGAAGACGTGGACGCTTCTTGATGAGCTCTATCGAATGTGCCGCGTGCCCACTTGCTACTCGATGAGGTAGATTTCGCCAAAAAATAGGGTCATGTATTTGCTCACTGTACAAAACGCTCCAGGTTTGGCTCAGGCTACCAGGAAAAAAAATACATACGTTTTTACCGTGCATTGCCCTATATAGGCCGAATTCTGCTACTCGATGAGGTAGGGTTGCCAACGGGCTACTCTTCCTGTATAACCGTAAGTAAATACAGTCCAACAATAAAGGCTTTGCTATGACGTGTGAGTGAAACGTGCTGGTTGAAAGTTACAAATACACTATAGAAAGATAGTACACTTTAACATATCAACGTTAGGTGTCGACCAGACTGAAAGCCACTACAACCAAAACAGGACTTAACTGTGTACCTATATAAACAAAATCCTCTGACATCTTGAGAACACCATTGCAGCATTATATTCGTAGTTTAGGAGAAGGAATGACTAAATCTTCAAAAAAACTTCCACATCTTCATGTCGTGGCTTTGCGAAGTACATTTGTTGTATTTGTAATAATGTGAAACAATCGTAAAAGTTCAAATCAGTGTATAACGTTATTTTGCCGTTTGCCGTTTTACGTGGTGATCCGGGTAGTCTGGTGGTCAGGGCGTCTGACGCGAATCCAGAAAACGCTGGTTCGATTCCAACCCTGGATATCGGAGGCCTTGGTCAAAGACATAGATTTAGACTGCTATGGAACAAGCATACTTGCAACGTATAGTCTAGTATTTTATCGGATAGACTCACGTAAACTATACGTAAATATACCAAATTGAAGCTAAAGAATATAGCTACCGAATTGTTCAAGACTGATGCGTCTTAAACGTGATTAAAAATAAATAGGATTTAAAATCTATATGAACAAGGAGTATAATTTTGACGTATATTTTTCACGCCTTTTTCCATGTGTTATAAAGAATTCTGAAAAACTGCAACACTAATTTACAAATCAATATATTGTAATCTATTGACTATTAAATAAGCTTTTAAATGATGTACCATCAGGTTCAAAATTGCATGGTCAATTTATCAATGAATTCATTCATAAATTGGCCATGCAATTCTGAACCCGATAGTACATGTGAAAACTCTAGTAACCGACTAGGTATACAGGGTAAAATCGGGGTCATGTAGCAAGCGATCAAAGCAGATACAGAATAGAAAGATGAACCTAATGACTAATAGTAATATATTATTGATCATAAATTTTTAGTCACCAATATTGACGCCCCAGCCAATGTGACGTCTTGTACAGCGTATGTCAAAACTAATAGGGTTAGCATGATTTACAGATGTAAAGCCTGACCAGAAATATATGATATTGATCATGCGCCATGTTACGGAATTCCATTGGAACTAATTTCTTGCACTGGCAATAATTTAAATGATGGGTTGTCTCTGTTTTCAGTGTCATTGTGGCATTTGTGGCGGTTAACTTCAATAATAGTAAAGTGTTGAATGTCAAGAAATGCTCCAAACCATTCATAGTCAAGAGCAAAACATTGTAAATAATGTAATAAACTACTGGAAATAAAACGCTCGGGAAAAGAATCAATTTCGCTACGAAGCATTTACAAATTAATGTCAGAGCTGACAGGTAAACAAATCAAGATGACATTATACCATAGATCATGTTCTTTTTGACTATAAATAAAAATAAAATAAAAATAAAAAATTTTCTTTATTTAGGTATAAACCCATCACATTACATTTAAATTGAATTAAATTAAATTAAAATTAAAACTACATATGAATACATTTCATTAAAATAACTTAGAATAATTAAATTAGTAGGCGATTGACGAGACCTTGCTCGCGAAGTAACATGATGCACACACTGCCTTTACAATGCTGTTTGTCGATTCACTCACTCTTCCGACAAAAGACCAATGTCTTTTACGCATTACAGCGTAAAAGTCATCTACTCGGTTCGAGGCGAACATACCAGATGCGCTACACCGCCACGGTAGCCGTAATATTGCACGAAACGCGTTGTTGTACTGTACTCGTAGTCTATTGAACGATCGTTTCGTGTAATGGTACCACAGCTGACTAGTGTAGAACGCCTGGCAGTACGCCCCGAACAAAGTTATTTTGGCTTGGTCAGAACAGTGAGCGAATCGACGTGCTAACATGTTACTTCGCATAGCAATGGCCCTACGCTGTCTCTCGAGATCGTCATCGTCCTTTAATCTGTCAGTCAACATATGCCCTAAGTACTTAAAGCTAGTGACAATTTTCAGTTCAGTCCCGTTTAGTCTTACGGGTGGGACGACATCAGGACCCTTACCATACTTAAAAACCATTACTTCCGATTTCCTTACATTATACCTAAGGCCGTGTGACACAGCGTAACGCTCACAAATAGAGACTAGAATCCTGAGGCCCGTGATAGACGGGCTCAGCAGCACCATATCGTCGGCGTAGCTTAAGTTGTTGGCACATACACCTGCGACATGGCACCCGACGGCGGCGCTGCTGAGCTCCTCTATCAGGTCGTTCATGTAGAGATTGAACAGTAATGGCGACGTCAGCCCACCCTGTCTTACTCCACAATTCAGCTTGTAAGGGTCCGAATTAGCATTACCCCACTTTACGCTATTTATCTGGTTTCCATACCAATATCTCAACAGACTGGCCACATTACTCGGTACGCCTGCTTTTGATACTTTTTCCCACAACATTGTATAGTCAATAGTATCAAAAGCACGGCTCAGGTCTAGAAAACAAGCGTAAACCGACGTCTTTTTCTTAAGATATCGGTTCACGGTGTTCTTAAGACAAAATATGGCCATGTCTGTTGAGAGACCCGGACGGAACCCGAATTACGCATCGTGCAAACATATGTTTTTTGTAAGTATCGGGTTCATTAATCTTTCTAGAACCTTAGAAAACACGGTGGCTAACGAAATAGGTCTGTAGTTAGCCGGGTCACTAAGGTCACCAGTACGGTTTTTTACAATAGGTACCACATTTGTAGTCATAAATTCGTCCGGTAGGTAGCCATGCGCTAAACATAGATTAAGCAGTTGCGCCATCTTAAAATGCAATAATTGACCCCCATATAAAATGTGTTCAACGCTTAAACCGTCGTGACCCGGTGACTTTCCTCGTTTCATTGTTCTAACACAATGCAAAATCATGTTCTGCGTAATAAATAACTATACTGAACTGTTGCCATATAAATGAGAATAATAGCGCCCTCTTGACAATGATCATATATTTCTGGTCAGGCTTTTATATAATAGTTTTGATTCGTATTTTATCGGAAAAGTTCGTATTTATACCCATCGTACAGCTACTTTGACATTTTATATTTACTCTTTGACTTTACACTGGGAGTCTATTCGACATGGCATAACTGACAGTCGCATGCGAGACAACTATGATATCACACTTTTGTAACAGTTGATTTACCTAACCACCTATGTCAAAATCAACAGGTCTCGCTAGAGGAATTTCTCTATTGGCATGGGCGCCATCTTATTGTTTTGACGTTGACGTCAGTAAATTATGGGAATCCCACGTAAGGCATTTATTTACCTCTAGTAGGTAAAGAGAGCCTTGAAGCATTTTATGAAAACTCATTTGAAAGCGACATCTCTGAATGTCTTCTGAAACTAAATACGTGTGTGAGTATGTGTGTAAATCATACGTGTATTTTCGTGCTAAAATACTAGGCTAGAACTAGGGTAGTCTACATAGACAATTACAAGCAATTTTTTAGACTTGACGATGCATTTTTGGGTGTAGCAACTATGACGAAACCTGTGCTTTGGGTAAAAGATAATATTACAAATATTACATATTGAATAAAAATGACTGGTATGAATGATTTTAAGATTTCTTGTAACCAATAAATGTTTTTTGTGACAAGAAATAAAACAATACATTGACTTGTAAACCGACCACGTAGATCCAATATTATGTAGAAAAGGTTTAGTGTAAATAAATTATAATATCAAGAATACAACCTTGATATCTATCTCACGTGTTTATATCGAGATCCGAAAAAGTGAAAGATTACAAAATTATAACGAGTGTATGGTTAAAAAAGTGGTATCTTGAGCGTTGCGGGGGGCACTAGAAGCAAACAAACTGCTGCCGAGAGTATTACAAAATTTTTCACCACGCCACGGCAAAAAAATACAAGCTTAGGTAAATACATAAAACAAAACAAATTAATTCTGCCAAATATTTATGGTTCAAAATCATCGTTCTATAACGTAAAGTAATTACTGTTCTCCCTTGTGAAAAAAAAAAACAATTTTACTGACGCTTTAAAAAAATCAAGATAGGCGGTGGTGCTGATGTGGTGAAAAAACATTCATACACAAGAAAATAATTTTAATAAGAAAACCTAACTACTAATAATATAATTATTTAATTTTGCAATGTTTTGGTCTGTTTTAATACCTACTTATAGTGCTGCAGTCTTTGTTACGTCAACGTCTATGGAAAGTTTGAGGCATTTCAAAAACATCAGAAGAGAAATTAAATTCGAGAAATAAATGAATATTATAGGACAATCTTACACAAATCGAACTAGGCCCACAGTAAGCTCAGTAAAGCTTGTGTTATGGGTACTAGACGACGAGTATATATATATATATTAGATAAATATGGATAAATACTTAAATACATAGAAAACATCCATAACTCAGGAACAAATATCTGTGATAAACACACAAATTCCCTGACCAGGATTCGAACCCGGGACCTCCTGCTTCGTAGGCAGGGTCACTACCGACTGGGCTAGGAGGCCGTTATTTCTATCGGTAGCCTGGAAGTCAGGGCCTTAAAGGATTGTTTGACATTTGATATTTCACGCAGATAAACATAGTAGAAAAATGGAGCAACAGTATAGTAATTATCAAAACAAACTCTGGTAGCCTGGCGGCCAGACGCCCGACTTACGCTCTAAGGATCACGGGTTCAAACTTGGCTCCTACTACTGCCTCCTAACTTAACTAAGGTTTTAGACCCTTCAAACAATTTTACACATATTCTTCATAGATTCTAATCTAATGTAAGACTAATATTACAAAGGTATTCCTAATCCTGAGAGTTGAGGATGTTATGGAAATATAAACATATCAGGTAAATAAATACAGTGCACAGTAGTACTAGTCATAATCCTCATGATTATAACTAATTGCCACTAACAAGACCCAAGTTTTGAATTACTATTTAGGAGACTCGGGATATGAAAACCAATGAGTCTTCATTTCAAAAAAGAAGTTGACGTTTACTGCAAGTAAATGTAATTGTGTATCTGACTGACTTACGTGTAAGCTATATTCCAATATTATATCATATTATATTTCTTATATAATGAATTGATATGGTTACATATGGCACTTTAAACTATACATACTTGTTTCTTTAAACATCGATTTTTTAAAGGGTGTTCAGTTTTTCAGCTGCTTTCGCCACCGCATCTGTAGGTTTATTGGATCCGGTGAGGTGAGAAGCCGCCAGTGTGTCTTCGCATGTAGTATCCCACATGCACATGTACATGGGGAATGGCTATACAGCCGCATACAGTCAAGGCGTTGTAGGAGATTTATTGCTAGTGGCTTGCTTAATCTGAGGAAATCTACTCTAACATAGCATCCAAATTACACAAAACAATACAGAGCACAGTGAATGCAGGGTACTGTAGAGATATTCCCAACAGCAGGGTGGAAGAACACCTACAACTCATCGCACTTTTTGATGTTTATCCATTCGCTCCTCGGCCAGATATCGACATTTATGGCATGTTCATTGAACTTTAGGTTAAATAGGTAATGCCAATCATATTATATTTTAACAGTTATATATTTTTAATAAATACCTACCATTAAAAATCATAAAAATTATAAATATTAATGTGCTCTCATTGAAAATGTCTTAAAATCATATCAATTTTATAATTACTTCTAGTAGGCATCTTACCTAGTGTGAATAGTCAGAAATCAACTTCGCGCAAAAGTTTCGTGGGGGCAATTACTAGAGGTCGCCTCCATCATTACTATCGGTAGCCTGGTAGTCAGTGCCTTAAAGGATTGTTTGATATCTGATACTTCACTACTTAAACATTATAGATACTGGTGCCGGCTATACTGTAAATTTATCAAAAATCTAAAATTACCGGTCGGCTTCCATATAGCGTTGACAGCGTTGTAGAGCCCATCACGGAGATATTGAAAACATAAGTCGTAAATGGGCGCTAGTATGTGTGGCGTCAAGTTGAAAATACAAAAAAAATACGTTAATTTACCGTTACGCTTAAATTTTGACACACGGCGAAGCCCACTTACTTAACCACCCACAAAATCTACATACTTACCAAATTTAAGGCCATTACGGTGGGCGTATAAGGTTTTAAGACCAGTTGAAATCGCAATTTGTTGAGCCTTAATTTATTTTTGAGCTTACTGCTCGCAATTTTTACAGAAGCTATTAGACCCGTTTAGTAAGAAAATACCAAATTTAAGACCATACCGGTGGGCGCATAAGGATTTAAGACCATTTTAAGAAATAGTTGGCTTCATAACATCAACTGTAAGACACTCCTCCGTCTACAGCTCAGCCAGCCTCGTAGGTAAAGTCACTAAAATCTTACAGGACCCCCACCCCCAAACCATGGAACTGTGGGCTTAGAGGATGCCAAAAAAGCTTGTTGAAGTGGTTGGCGGGTCAGGATGTTTTTACCCATCCAAATTGCCATTGGAGCTGGGACGACGTATTGTGCCAAATTTCTTCTGAGTCACTCACTCCTAAGCAGCACTAGCTACCGGTTTACCCGTCACCAAACAGGAGGTTTGGTGACGGGTGGACAGCTTTTCCAGACACTGTCAGTAATAATGACATTATTTCTCTACTCATCTTGCTCATACTTCATTCATATACATAGAAAAGGATGGGTACAGAAATATTGACATTATTACTGGATAGAAATAAGTCAAATAATAATAACATTAAATAATTAAAATACTTTAAAAAAAAAGAAAAAGAAAAAAAAATATAAATGTACAAAAATGTATAACATAAAAAAGTTAAAAACTGAAATAAAAACGTCTTCTAAGGCTTTTCTACAAAATATGCACTTAATGAATACACACAAATCATATGTAAGTTAACCAGTGAACGCACCGGGTAGTACGGTTTAACTGGTCCCTATGCACAACATTACATTGTTGCATTGCGCTTGGTGTTACCGAGCGCCTTTGTTCTTAACTCTTCCACCAGTTTTTGCATTCTACCCTCTCCCAGCTAAAGCTTTAAGATAAATATTGTTTTCTCAGTAAGTGATTGATGTAAATCTTTTTGAGAAATAAATGTCTTAACCCGTAGAGTATCTGGACCGGCACCTGATTGATTGAAATCTGATTCCGGCTTTGAGTCCGTGTTTGTGCTCCACACAGGTGTTCTTGCGGTACTTAAGTAAATGCCACATGCGTGCCTGTGGGATGCTATATGCGTAGACACACTGGCGGCTTCTCACTTCACCGGAACCAATAAACAAGCAGGTGCGGTGGCCAAAGAAGCTGAAAAACTACCCTAAACTACCCTAGACCCATAAAACATTTTTATACCTTTCGTAGTCGAGACCCTTGGCGCGTGGGGACCCAGTGCTCAGTAACTTTTTAAAGAACGCAAAAAGAGGCTCGTCGACTCAATTGGTGACCAAAGAGCTGGCAGCTTCCTCGCTCAACTCATAAGTTTTGCGATACAGCGGAGAAATGCTGCCACCATCCTCGTTTGTTAGTTTCTAACATGTCGATACATATAATATATATCGGAACCTCGACAAAACAAATACCCATGGTAAATACCCCGTTTTAAATAGTTTTTGTAACTTCCATAAAAAAAATTGCGTTTTAGGACGTTAAAAAAAATTGTTTTATTTAGAACGTCATATAAATATTGAATACCATTTTTTTTTATAAAAAAATATAGGGATAAACATTTAAAGCATTATTTTAGAAACATGAATGAATGAATGAATGAATGAATGAATGAATGAATGAAAGATTTATTCATGACAATTACAAAAAACATAATAAACAATAACATATACAACCCGAAACATTAATTGCCACGAAATCGTCGCAATTCAGCGTTAAATGCCGGCAGGGCCAGCACTGGTCTTCCGTTGCAACCATTTGACGACACGGCCCTATATAGACATTTGATCCTCACAACAAAAAGAATCGATTGATACCATATATGAAAAAAATTCACCATGCCTATTGTATGCTCCCACCGGAATTTGGTATGTAGGTTATTTGAAGTAGACTTTACCGTGAGTACAAATTTGGAGCGGTAAAACCACTGATTAATTAACGTTATTTTCTTGTATTTTCAACTTAACCCCATGTGATATGATATGATATTTATTCAAGAACAATTTACATCGTGTTATACATACTAGCGCCCATTTAAGACCTAGTAAGACTTATTTTTTCATGATCTCGAAG
Organism: Pammene aurita; assembly: GCA_947086415.1. Taxonomy (NCBI): domain Eukaryota; kingdom Metazoa; phylum Arthropoda; class Insecta; order Lepidoptera; family Tortricidae; genus Pammene; species Pammene aurita. The sequence goes on from OX352295.1 coordinate 15,440,134, forward strand.
ATGGGCTCTATATCGCTATATGGAAGCCAACCGATAAGATGTTTGATAAATTTACAGTGGGGCGGGCTAACAAGGTGTAATCTGTGTTCGTATCACGGATTTATATGAAGTGGATCTTTTTCTTAAACCTTGTCCCTAACCAAGGATGTGCATTTCTGTCATTAAATTTGACAACTAGTATCCGATACGTTTGCCTAAGTGAGAAAGAGAACTTGCCAAGCGTGAAGAAGGGACAACATGATTAGTAACGTCAAAGAGGGACCTCTGTATAGTACTATTGTTACCTCGGTGCCCTAGCCACAGTTGAAAATTATTACCGAGTAAAAGAGTCGTTCATAGGCGACTAGCATAAAACCGGCCAAGTACGTGTCGGACCACGCATAATAGAGGGTTCCGTACCTTCAATGGAATAAGAACCAAACTAATACCAGAAGGTCGTATCTGATACCTATGGAAGAAGTTTTTTGGAGATAACTCAAAAATGGCTGAACTGATGACTGAACTGATGATGTTCAAAACAATTTTCGTAGAAAGTATGTAATAGAAAAATAAGATAATCTTCTCAAATTTTTTTGAGTGTATTATATAGACTTAGGTTCAAATGTTACGGGGGGGGGGGTTCACTAAATTTTTCTGACTTTCGAGGCGATTATTTCTGAAAATATTCACTAAATCACAAAATGTTCAAAAAAACCTCAATGTTATTTTTAAACACCTATCGATTGATGTGCAACATGTTGATATTAGGGGAAAAATTGTTTTTTGTAATTTAGTTACATGGAGCGCCCCCCATAAAAATAAATCTTCTCCTTCAATTTAACTACATATAGTCTGGCCAGCCAACGAACGCAGTAGCAATGTAGAGCGACCAAAAGTATGACAACACTAAGAATCAGTGAAAAAAGCAGCAATGATCATCAAATTCTATGTTTTTAATTTTAATTGGTATTTCCACCTCTTTCATTACGTGACATTCACGGTGTGTAAAAAGGAATCGGATATATTTCGTCTGATTTGTCATCAACTGTAACAAATAATCTGGTTGAGGCAATTGACATATGCCATAAAAACGAATTTAAATTCAATGTAGAACGTTTCAGGAGTTCTATCTCACTCGCGCTTAAGACGAGAGAGTGAAATGCACTAGAAACAAATTCAAGTAAAAGAAATGTGAATTGAAATGTTCGTCACGAACACGGTGTCTCATCACAAAGGGTTGGCACATGTACGTATTTTGAATTTGCCGCGCTTTTCTACTGAAAAAATGGTTTGCCAGACTATAATTAAATAGCGGCATGAAAAACACACCTTATGTCTAAATTTTATTTTATTCGTCTTATAGTTTCCGAGTAAAATGGCTGTGACATACGGACAGACGGACTGACGGACAGACAGACGGACATGACGAAACTATAAGGGTACCGTTTATGCCATTTTGGCTACGGAACCCTTAAAAGTACTAAAAACGGTCCGATAGAGAGCATAATAGTGGGGGGCGGTGCCTCACTCGCACTCGTTACAAAATTGTCACATTTGACACATATTCACATTTTGATTGTCTGATGACGTCATTACCTCCTTAGTCAAAACGAGACACTCCCTTAGATAAGCTTCTCTGTCGGCCTCACTTTGTGACCGAAGAATGAGATCCACTTCATATACATCCATGGTTCGATACCTATGTACACCTACTAAAAAAAACACCAAACTCTCTGCCATGGGATTCCCAATGTCCTGTCAACATATCTAAAATGGTGGGCATAGCCATAGACAAAACGCTCTAGCGAGACCTACTGACAGCTTGACAGTTAGGTGTATTACTCTATCACCTAGTAAGACAAGTGTGAGAGCAACGTCTCGCAGTTTGGCATCTCGAAACGGGGCCCTGAATAATAACGTTCCTTATTAATGGGTATGAAAATGTAATGAGGGTTTCCGCGATCGAGTTTTTCACTAGATGGCAGCACCGTGGCGACAGGTCTAGCTGTCACAATCCACCAATCATGTTTAACCATATATTTTTTGATTGGTGGATTTTGACAGCTACTGCCAAAAAGACCTGTCGTCACGGTGCTGCCATCTAGTGAAAATCTCAATCGCGGAAACCCTCATTAATTTAATACAATAATTGATTGACAGAGTGACACTCCGGGTGCCGTCGTATTTCGATTGAGTCCGAGTTTCTATCTGTACTTAGCTTAAGATAAATTCTACTTGAAAAAAAAATCATTCGTTTTGATCAAATACTACCGTAACCCGTGATCAGTTACAGGGTCAGAAAAAGTGGATCAGGATCACGACCCAGATTTCACCCCGTATTTATACAAACTGTAGGTAGGTGTGCTTGCCAGTTTCGTATTGGTTGTTTGTAGCCACCGGAGAAAAAAATCTTTAATTGAATGGATTTTCCTTAGACATTGCATCTGCCGGAGACGTTAAGTATAAAATTTCAATTTCTAAGTGGACATCTTTCATCGATATACGCTGTAGTCGTGTGAGGCCTGCGGTTCCGCCTGTCCCTGCAATTTGTCAGGCGCAAACCTCGGCCGCGGTCGCGCTTTGCGTGTGCCAGGAAATTACGGCGTTATTCTGTTACAGTCGCTGCTTTCATTTAAGCTGTGGATATGTGCAGTACTGGGAGAAATGTAAAACCAAAATTTGGTAGTTTACTCCCAGTTTATTAGTACATCATACCTAGTATGTCTGTTATACATGAGAAACCTTCATCCAAAAGGCCCCGCCAAGGTACAGCTGCAAACAGTACGGCATTCTTCAAAAAAGGGAGTGTATTGTATAGTAGTCTTATTTGCACTGTTTATTACAACTATAAAGATTTTAAAAGAATGAAATGTCCAAACAGAATGTACTGACCCTGTATATTTCTCATGACATGAGTATATGAAGGGTACACGGAAAGAACATGTCTAGTCACTTTTTTTGTAAAATGAGATTTTTGTATCAAAATGTAGAGCTTGCAATGAACTATTAGTAACAACTTCTGTTACAGATGTAAATTTTAACGTATATCCACTTCTTAACTCATAAAAACCATCTAGTTACAAAAATTGTATGGTTAGAATCGTTCCAAATTTTAAAAGCGCTATAACTCAAAATGTTGTCAATGTGACTAGACATGTTCTTTCCGTGTACCCTTCATATATTAGTATAAAAGATGTATAAAAGTCGAGTTAGATCTTGTTTTCCATCACTAAAGAACTTTATTTAAGGTACACTGACTCAGTAGCTATTCCTAAACAAATCAAATGACGCATAATACGCCGCCCCATTTTTCCGTGGGAGGTAATTTCGTTAGTCAGCTTTCGGGGATGATTCTATAGTAGAAACGTGAAATCGCTGAGTCATTTGTCTTGCTGACTCAGTTGTTGGATTTGGATTATTTTTGGAAGAAGGGGTAGTCAATGATTCAGAGAGTTAAAGGTGGGGTTTTACGACAACTTGCCGTAGATAAAGGTACATTACATTAGAGTTGCATGTGTCAGATTTAATTAATAAGAGACAAAATATAATTTATTTCATTTATTCAACATTGAATAGATTAAAGGAGAGAGTTCATTTTATAAATATAAAATGCTAAGAACAACCATAGTAAATGCAATGATGTTTATTAAAGAATATTACTTATAATAATTCTGAATAATTTAATCAATGTTGCAATACTGCCATCACCACTAAGTAAGTCAAGATATAAAACAAAGTATATTAAATCCATTCTAATTCCTCAACCATTACTACAAGTATCCCGTAAGGCCATTAATCATAATATTCTGCACATAATATATCTAACACTTGTAGCAAAAACAGAGTAATATATAATCTCATGTAATCAGAAAGGCTAAATTATTTCCAATATAAGGTTGGTGTGTACGTTTTACCATGCACCAACTTGAAATACAGTATTACACGTTTATATATTTAAATACATTATTAGGTACACGGTAACAAGGTACACACTGATACATTTTATTTAATTAACCCTCAATATTATTTAGAGGTGAGTAATCAATATTACACTTAACTTGGTTCTTGCTGGTTAGCTCTCCAATCACCAATGTGTCCCACAACTGCCAGTCACTTGTTTATAAGGGCTTACCCATTACCCCTTCTACTACCTGGCAGGACAAGCATTCTATATTTCCGGCACATCCGGTTATCGAAATAATTGGAAATAGTATAATAGTAAATATATTTGCTTAGTTCAAAATAGATGAAAATATAATTTAAAAATGACAATAAGTTATTATTCACTAAACCATCAATATTTAGTATCGTTTACTTAATCATAATGTGACAGCAATACAGGATATCCGCTTCGCAAAATACGTGAAGGTTTAAGTAATATATTTACTCCTTGTAAATAACTTCAAGTGAATAATAATTAGCAATGCTAAATTATTACACTTGACGAGATTATTTACTTGTACAATTATTCGATTATTGTCAACTCGACTATAATAATTGAATACAGGATATCCCGATACGTAATATTTAAGTTAGCAAGCATATTTACCAATTCCAATCCAAATAATCTAATAAGGATTAACGGAAACGAATAGAAATCAAACTGCAATTATCTCTGATATAATTAGGTAGTTGCATTATTTGCATTCTGGCAGTCACGGTCACATAACAATACATTAAGGGTAGTTGTGGTATTTGAAAACTTACGTCTACCTTACAACTTCAACTTCTTGGATTTCAACTTATGGATTACTTTAGATGTATATTCGATACTGGAAGTGATGAAACTGTACGTTTTGGCCATTATTTATCTCACCGACTGTATATCTCACACGGCCATACTGACAGGTACTTCGTTCCCGAAGTGCCCATTTCTCATTATTACATCAAGTTGGCTCGCAGGCTCTGTATTAGGTCCCTATATTGCTACTGTTTCACTCACATCAGGTGAGAGCTCGCAGGCGCGGAAGCAATTATCCTATCTACATGATACTCTGCTAGCGTTACTCACCACATCAAGCACAGCTAGCAAGCGCCTCTAAGGTGCTACTCTTCCACCCATAACATCAAGTGGGGCTCGCAGGCTCGTAGCTGTCCCCTATATTGCTACTGTTTCACTCACATCAGGTGAGAGCTCGCAGGCTCGGAAGCAATTATCCTATCTACATGATACTCTGCTAGCGTTACTCACCACATCAAGCACAGCTAGCAAGCGCCTCTAAGGTGCTACTCTTCCACCCATAACATCAAGTGGGGCTCGCAGGCTCGTAGCTGTTCCCTATATTGCTACTGTTTCACTTACTTACACCAAGTGAGAGCTCGCAGGCTCGGCAGCAATAGCTTTATTTACAGTTACGTTGCTACTGCTTCTCTCATCCTCGTCAAGCAAGGTAAGGTAGCAACTTTTCATTAAAATTTCATTCATTTCTTGTCAATAAATTCATTCGTTTCGTCGTCGTGTCATTCGTCGTCGTTTTCACTCAATCAGTCCAATTATAAACATAACATGTAGGTCACTTGTTTGAAAGAGGGTAATGTGAAAATTTTACGGTGATTTGTATACCTAATGATCATATCTGACCTTGGCATCTGGACAAATCCTAAAATCCCACATGGGGTTACTTCTCAGGAATGCTATGTCGCATTTTTGTCTACAAACGTTATTTCCAATACTCAACAATAGTAGAAGCATACTGTATCAATCATGGGAGCGTTTATGACAATTACAGGTTAGTGACACACCACGTCAGGGCAACGCAATTTGTTAGTCTATGTGTCTGTGTTCACTCTGACGTCTCACATATTTGTCACATCAGACACTTGTCAAAAGTCAAAACGTAATTAATGTCGTGAATAATGTAACTACTGGCATAAATAAAAATAATAAATATAATTTAAAAAAACGAACGGGGTTTTATACCTTTCACTGAATGTGTTTTAATGACTGTATTGCCCTAATGAGCTTTTAATTACATACAGTAAAAAAAAAAGGTAAATTATTAATTTCTTCGCAATTACTGGACCGAATGTTATGATACTTTGTATACTGGACCTTAACGCATATGTTCGTTTCAGCTTCGTCCAGTGGCCAAGGATACTCAAAAATTAAACTCGTGAATTTCGTCAGGTGGACACATCAAAAACCCAAATCGATAGTTCCACAATTTTAGTACATAATCAATTCAGAATATATAATTGATTCATCTAAAAGGACATGGTTTCTACATCGTAACCGTTTATCCTTCAATGAGCGTTTTGGTTTTCAACGAACCTTTCTTTATCCGAATTTTATTCGGCAACACATTTCATTCTTTGTATCTATCAATTATAATGGAATAAGTTTACTTATTTCATACGAGTTTGACAATCGTATAGAATAATGTTCTGTTTATGCTTGTATTTATAAGGGTCTTTTTTTTTTGCATGTAATTAATCGGGGAACCGTTCAATTTAAATAGTCATGATATGTTTATTAATTATGATCGAAGGAGCCGACTTAATTTATTGTTTGATACGGCTTGCAAATTGAAGCTTAGCGTAACGCCTACGAAAGCATTTTACGACATAAAATATCATGTTTTACGAAGTGTTTCTAAGTTAATGTCTCAATCCTAACAAAGTTAGGAGAACTACAAATTTTTGTGTTGAGTTGCGACGTAGTTAAAATTATACAAGGAAAAAAAATTAGCTTCGAAATGCGATCGACGATTAATCTTCGGGAATTATATAGTGAACCCTTTTAATACATACTAACAAAACAAACATAGAAACAAACGGTCTTCCAGCCTAGTCGGCAGTGACCCTGCCTCAGAGTTGGGCAAAAATTATTTATTTACCAATAACCGGGAAGATAACTAAATGATCTTTTATTTGAAATAACTAAATAATCCATCATTTGTTGTTTTGAATATATCCAGATCAGTTTCATTTTTATCTAGATAAATTAGTTGGGATTTATAATAAAAGATGAATGTCAGTAGTACAGTCATGTAGAACTAGAAGTGGTCAGATGAATAAGATAGCTGTAGCATAGCTCTTATATTTAGTCAGGGGCCTTGACGCGATATTCTATATAAATTCATTATTCTAAGCTTACTTCAATAACAAACGAGGCCAGTTATCTTCATCTAGATAATTTATCTCAATAAAAGAAGTTGTCAACGCAATGTTTGTGATTGAATTTTTCTTCTAATAAATTTATTTAAAATTATTATCTATGACAATAAATTATCTAAATATCGCCCAACTCTGCCCTGCCTTCGAAGCAGGAGGTCCCGGGGAATAGATTAAGGTGCATTTTATCCGCTTTCTAATACTTGATTGTTTCAGAATTTAGTTACTAGTATGGAGATTGGATGATGAAATAACAATTAGCAATAATTATTTTATATCCGCTCGGTCATTCTGCAGATAACGGAGACCAAATCTTCTGTTTTTAAATATCTGTTCAAGTCTCAAGGTACTGAATTTTTTTACAATTTCAAATAACTCTAACTAATTTAAATTTTACTAACAGTTCTCAGATTTCGTTATCAGATCATATCTGATCAAGAAATCGTGAATTTAGTAGTCATACGAGTAAAACTACCATCTGAGAATATTATTACTTTATTTGTAATTGGTAATACTGTAAGTAGAAACTCGTTGGTATCTCGAAGTGTATGTCACAACTGCATACCTAAATATATAATATATTTTTTTTACGTTTGCTTCATCTATGTACTAATCACAACTTGGCATTGTCTTATTGTATAGCCTGACACTACGATTTACTATATTGTATCTACTTTCCCAATTATTACTTTTAATTACGTTAATACGTAATACATCATAATTTAAAATGTAGTACATAAGCTAGAATGTAAGTACATTTAAGTGAATGATACCATTTTTATAAAAAGATTAATGAACTGCTACATCGAATTGTTTCATTAATAACAAATTCCCCTTTTTTTTTAATGAATAAGAAAAACTTGTATCATCGTTGACGGTATGACGGTAGGTATATCATGATTTGCTTAAGGCGTTTACCCTTAAAATGGCAGTACTGCGGATAACGTTAATGATCTGTAGAGATGAAAAGAGGTATCGTACTGCGAAATAGTGACAAGGAAATACGTAAATATTCATTAGATATCATACAGTCCAAGAAAAATCATCGGACACAGGCAGCAATTTTAGGACGGAAATTGTTATGGATGCCACTTAATTTGTATTTCTTATATAATGTACAGATGTATTTAATATCAATTTATTTTTGCTATAGGGAGGTATTTTTTTGAATGATAATGGTGAACTATCACTTTACAACCTCGCAAGACTCACGTCTTTTGATGTAGAGAGATCGTGATCTTTAGATAAGTGGATTGTCGATAATAATATTAAATATTAAGTTTATTCCTTTATAGCATATCACGTATTATTTTATTTTTGACGTCAGGGTTATCCATGTTGGTTATTATGTTTGACGTCAAAATGACATATTGCTACCTGTCGCCGAACACTAATAATAATAATATTATAGCCTAGTACGTATTACGATTAATGCCTGCAATTATTCGGATATTATCCGGATAATACGAATATTTCGAATAATTTCCAACCAAATTACTATTCGAAATACTCTAATTGCAAGCCATAATTGCGATTTAAATGTGCTTAAAACTTAGCAAGAATAAGTTTAACTATGCGATTTATAATTCAATAAACACGGTTCATAATGATGGTCATCAAGTTTTTTTTTTGTACGTTTCGTTAGTATTATTATTTTTTAAACGAGTTGTATAAGATATAGGATATTCTTGTTTTTCTTAACTAAAGAACACAAAAAAGCAAAAGATTTCTCAGCAAAAAGATCTTCAAGTATAGTGTTCCTCTATCGAATAAAAAAAAATCATGGCATACCGGAATTACACTTCACACTAGCCACCATTCTTCACACTTCACACTAACCACCATTCTTCACTTCACACCATTAGATAATTTCGAGCTCCAGGTAAACTCCTGTTGTCCAGCCGCAGTCTGCTCGCTGGTGGCCACCATGGGAGGCACGGAGTAGTAGTTGAGGTCACGAACTGCATCTGTAATGTCAATTTGAAAGGTATCATATCCTTTGTATTTATCCACCTAAGTATAAGTAAGTACTTATACGTGAAAATAGTCACAGACAGCAATACTTAACATATTTTGTACTTATTTGTTATAGATGGATAAAATTTAATATACCTAACTCAATCATTACTGTAAGCACTTCAGTGAGAAAAAAATATCATTACACGAGTTACTTTCTTTGATTTTCCGTTGGTGTCAGATAGTCAGCTGGCCCATATTTCCAGTAATTTCAGCCTATGATGTATAGGTATGGTGCAGCATTCCACGTGGAAAGTCATCTGAAACATTAATTTTATAGGCGTAGAGCGTGTTTAAGATCCCACTTCTGATGTCAGATTTAATTAATAAGAGACAAAATATAATTTATTTCATTTATTCAACATTGAATAGATTAAAGGAGAGAGTCCATTTTATAAATATAAAATGCTAAGAACAACCATAGTAAATGCAATGATGTTTATTAAAGAATTTTACTTATAATAATTCTGAATAATTTAATCAATGTTGCAATACTGCCATCACCACTAAGTAAGTCAAGATATAAAACAAAGTATATTAAATCCATTCTAATTCCTCAACCATTTATACAAGTATCCCGTAAGGCCATTAATCATAATATTCTGCTCATAATATATCTAACACTTGTAGCAAAAACAGAGTAATATATAATCTCATGTAATCAGAAAGGCTAAATTATTTCCAATATAAGGTTGGTGTGTACGTTGTACCATGCACCAACTTGAAATACAGTATTACACGTTTATATATTTAAATACATTATTAGGTACACGGTAACAAGGTACACACTGATACATTTTATTTAATTAACCCTCAATATTATTTAGAGGTGAGTAATCAATATTACACTTAACTTGGTTCTTGCTGGTTAGCTCTCCAATCACCAATGTGTCCCACAACTGCCAGTCACTTGTTTATAAGGGCTTACCATTACCCCTTCTACTACCTGGCAGGACAAGCATTCTATATTTCCGGCACATCCGGTTATCGAAATAATTGGAAATAGTATAATAGTAAATATATTTGCTTAGTTCAAAATAGATGAAAATATAATTTAAAAATGACAATAAGTTATTATTCACTAAACCATCAATATTTAGTATCGTTTACTTAATCATAATGTGACAGCAATACAGGATATCCGCTTCGCAAAATACGTGAAGGTTTAAGTAATATATTTACTCCTTGTAAATAACTTCAAGTGAATAATAATTAGCAATGCTAAATTATTACACTTGACGAGATTATTTACTTGTACAATTATTCGATTATTGTCAACTCGACTATAATAATTGAATACAGGATATCCCGATACGTAATATTTAAGTTAGCAAGCATATTTACCAATTCCAATCCAAATAATCTAATAAGGATTAACGGAAACGAATAGAAATCAAACTGCAATTATCTCTGATATAATTAGGTAGTTGCATTATTTGCATTCTGGCAGTCACGGTCACATAACAATACATTAAGGATAGTTGTGGTATTTGAAAACTTACGTCTACCTTACAACTTCAACTTCTTGGATTTCAACTTATGGATTACTTTAGATGTATATTCGATACTGGAAGTGATGAAACTGTACGTTTTGGCCATTATTTATCTCACCGACTGTATATCTCACACATGCTTGAAAATTACATTTTCTACGCCGTGTCAATTCAACTCATTGAACGATATACTTAGGCTAGTAAAACCTGTTGATAAACAATGCGTTTCATATTAAGTACCTATTAGTCTTTGGCTCTAAGACAATCAAATAAGATAAATTTAATGAATATCAATCGTATAGAAGAATAAGAAATAGCTGATAAATAGTATTTCTCATATAAAATATTTTCCCGGTTGCATTTTCAAAGCTAACGACGCATCATCCGTTTAATTGCTTGGACTCCATTTTTGGTCCTGAATTCCAATAGTTGTCACTTTGCTTCCCACTTCTTTTCTAAGTTGCATACTGATAGAGTGTCTACCGTCAAATACAGGGACATTTACACATACATTACGTGTCAACTTGTCCTGATTCCAACTTCAACTCTGTACCTATAGGTACATAATAATTTTAAACAAAAAAGAATCGACTTCACTTAGCCAATGCTCGAGCTGCTGTAAAAAAATTCTCAAATCACTATAGGTGTGCCTATAATAGTTGAAGAGTTCCCTCGATTTCTCCAGGATTCCATCATTAGATCCTGACCTGGTTACAATGGGACCAACTGTGAAGCCAGCCGTCTTCGAATAATCGGTGAACATACATAAAAAAAAAACGAAAAAAAATTGCGAAAACAAAGATCCTGACGAATTGATAACCAAGGATAAGGAGGATCCTTCGAAATCTTGAAGTCGGTTGATAAAATAGGTAAGTAAATCACTTAAAACGGACATACAAAACGACCACACCATAAATGTATTGTGTATTTAATAAATATATCTAACACAGTTACACAGTCATATGAAACACTCATTAAAATGGATCCAAATTTTTACCAATTAGTTGTAAATATTTGGATATTCTATAAGTACCTATCCCTAATAGAATCGATGTATTGTTATTAAATAAACTAAATTTAATTCTTCAACGCCTTCATGTATGTAATGTACTTATAGTTAAACATATTCTAAATATATTTATAATCTTACGCGATTCAGCGACGAAATGTAGCCAGCATTATGGGCACCCTTCCGCAGGGGGTAGATCTGGGGGACCTTGTTTGTTAGTTGTAATTTAGTTTTAATACAAGTATTTAATAAGAGTAATTTTAAGGTATTCCAATGTAATTCTTTCTTGTTTAATAAATAAATAAATACCCAATTCAGAATCTTACTATCCAGTCGTGAGTCCCAAAATCTAATATGTATTTCTAGACTGTCTAGCAACCTTATCAGTTTCAGCTGTCAGTAAACTATTTTCCCGTTTTCTAACAAGATAGATGCACCTATCTGAAAAAGTAAACGTTTCGGCAACTAATTTTCTCATCCAATTTAGCCATAGAGGCGACAGGCGTCCATGACTCAGCGGTTTTCCCACGACGCTTCCTAACACTTAGGGTTGGAGTATAATAGGGGGAAGTCATTTAGCTGCTTTTTTCTATGGCATCTTTTCTGTCAGTCTTAATATCGATATACTTAACTAAAAATCGAAATAGCTCCTTGCATTCGCAATATTTATCCGATATTGTCAAATGAAATTCACGTTAGGACTGAGTAAATACTCAGTATTTACTCACCCCTATCCATCTCTAATCATAAATCATAAATCATTTATTTGCTTGAAAAGGGTACAGTTATAGTACATTATGATACAAGTGTGCTAAGTTTCTCATGCGTTCGTGCGCACAATATCGCTTCGTATGTAATGATCAAGCACACGCGTTTCAAACGACGTTTTTCAACACACTTGCAAGGAAATAACAGAATAGTATAATTAATAACTTTTGATAAATACATTAATTGTCAGAATGTTTACAGGATAGAGGTACTTACGAACCTAAGATAATTAAATTTAACGAACCTTTTTTGTGATGTTATTGAGTATATGGAACTCTTTTTCAAATCATTTCATGAAATTAAAGACTTCACATTTAATGTGCAATAAATTATAGTATTTTTTTCTTACGTATTGCTCACTAGATTTTTATGATGACATTTTACTAGTATGTATCACTATTTTTAAATATATCCAGAGGTTAAATTAACGCTAAAGTTGTCTTCTTATTCATTGAAAATATAATTTGTTTAAATTAATAAAACACGACGAGAAAAATCTAACAAATAAACAATGATTTGAGGTTAACTTATAAATGGCGCGCAATTTTCTTTTTTGGATGTGCGTGCAGCTTGAGGCAAAGGCGCGGATGTATAATGCCAAACAGCCAATATTAAAACAGACAATTCGTGTTTAACATGTAATTTATTGTGTATTACGAGTAATATAATAAGTTAAAATGATTCTTATTCACAATCAGGATTGTATAATTTGTATTCTATCGTAAATGTGTATATTTTTAATATATTTACTTTTTTTTACTTTTTTAGTATGTAAACTCATAAAGAGTTAAAAAAAAGTAAAGGTAATACCTGACTAAATTACAACGATTCGTGTGCGTACGTACAACTTGGTACTAGAGTACAAACGTCACTTGATCGGATTATTAAATTATTCCACTAGTTGGATAATTATTGTGAAATGCACGCGTGTTTAATATCTAGGATTATGAGCATAAAAGCGGTGGAATAAGAACCTCGTTACGAGCAGGTGTGTTGAAAAAGGTGTGTTGTAATACAATTGTATAAGCACTAATAATAAAATACAATGATATAAAATTAAATTAAATGTCCATGCCTATGTATAATAAAGAAATGTCAACACAATTTATGTAATCCTAATAATTTGTTTATACAGGACAATGAGTAATTATAGTAACGTAATTTTTAATTGGATCTAGGCGGCGCACACGTCTACTCACATCTAGAGAAAGATAATTCCAAAGTTTTACGACTTGCAAAAGTAAAAGCTACGTAGTTATAAATAGGTATGCTTATGCTATATGTAGCCTAAGTGTGTCGCCACCTTAACAGACATCCCGCCCTCGCACTCGTACCGTGGGGAATGACGTCACTCACGACATTATTATATCGAGGCTTCAGTCATCAAACATTCAAGCCTAGGATTTATGATGACATGACAAGCATAAAGGTATGAAAAGTAGCAATTTTTTTGCATAAATATATTTTACGTGATGGAAAACATCGTAGGGAAACCGTACCTAATCCCACGAGATGACGGATGCAATTGCATACCTTTAAAAATGTAAGTAGAGAACATATTTGTGCCATACGATAAATAATAAAATATAACGGTTACACTCACGTCACTTTAGTCACTTCGCGCGACATGTTTCGGAGAGCTTAGGTCTCCATCTTCAAGAACTAAGAGTAGTGCGAGAGTGCTATTTGAACCGGCCCGTAGTGCACTGTTGTACAGTCACCGGCAATAATATCTTCCTACACGAAGGCCGCAAAGATATCTGACACGCTCTTATTTGTAGGGTCATAAGAGCGTGTCACATATTTTTGCGGCCTTCGTGTAGGAAGCTACTATTGCCGGTGACTGGACGTCGCGTTGCCGACTGTGACCAGTGACCACATGTCGCGCGAAGTGACTAAGTGACGTGAGTGTAACCGTTATATTTTACAGTGTTAGTATGTCACACGAAAATTTAAATGTAATAAAAAATAAAATTTGGTTTGTATTGCAGGCGAAAAGCAAATAACAGAGAACAGTCGCGGAAAGTTGCAATAATGACTCACACACTAAAAAGGTTGAAACAATAAAAACAATATGTTTTAATAGCTCGCCGGTGGCAAACAAGCATACGGCCCTCCTGATGGTAAGCAGTTACCAAAACTTCCGGTGCCCAGGGCTGGAGTCGAGCTACTTTTTTTAATTTTTTATTATTTAATTTTAATTTAATGACTTTTACTCCTCGCCAGTTTTAGCGAGGTGAATGCTGCCAATGTCAAGGTGTACTTTTGATTTTATTGAAATTTAATAAAAGGAATCGTCAATTCTGGGCCACGTGATCTAAACCGTATACAGTTTGTACTTCAATGCAAAATAAATACTCATTTTATTACTAAAGTAGACAAAATATTACAAAAAAATGAAACGGGAATTAGAAATTCTAAATAAATAAACATTTTGTTGATTTTTCCGCGATTAAAATACAGCAAGACAAGTCGATAACGTCCTTATGTCATTAACATAAAGTTTAACTTCACCCTGGCCTGAAACGGATTGTTTTTTTGGTTTACACTGTCAATGTATACCGTTACATAATCTGCGTTTTGATACTGTTCGGTAAGTTAGAACATTGTAATATTAAAATAGTATCTAAGCCTACGAATACGGAAGTTTAAATTAGAAATCGACTGTATTAAAACGCCTAAAGATTGAAAAGGCGTATTTTTGTATTTTGATCGGAGTTTGAATATTAAAAGTGGGTTTCATAATGGCATAATATCATGCTCCTTCGATAACGAAACGCAACTTTTTTTTGAATTTTGCAATATCAGATACTAGTGGTATCGGCACTTAACGGTGGTAAACCTTATCCCTTCGCAATAGGCGTTAGGAATGTTCAGTTAATAGTATCAACGATGGTTTGACAGCCGTCTTTGTTTACCAAAATACAGGAACTATAAATACGATCAAAATATGACTTTTTATTATTTCATCATGATTCCCGTTTTGTTTTTTAGTCCGCTTTTGTACATTATCTTTAAAAAATCGGTACTTTTTTTACATTAATATATAAATCATAGGCAAGCACGCTTTCAAATATTGTCCTTGTCAGATTCAAGTTTTAAATGCCTGATTTTTAAATTTTCCCATTAGATTTCGCAATATTTTTACCACTGTCCTGATCTAGAAATTATGACGATTTATTAAAGGTCAGAAACATTCCTAAACGGTCCTAAATAATCTGGGCCAGATCACCTAACAAAAATTGACGATCTCCTTTAAGCAACGTTGTTCGGTTGAGGCCTTGCCGATTGTAAGGTGATAGCCTCCTTACAAATACGTGGGTGGCCGAGACCCCGGATAACCGTTTGTTCAACTAAACGGTGGTTACGCGCGTTTTTAGACAAATTTTTCATTAGCTGCACACTTGTTCGTTAGGTTAACGCACAAAAAGCTATCAATATTACACACTGAACTACGTAAATGAGCAAAAAACAAAAAAACTACTCTAAAGAGGGTGCAGTCATCTTTAGCTCGAACTACTTAGCGTCTTCTGCATTCACGTCAAGGTGAAAATTTAATATTTAAATCTCTCGTCTTTCCTAATGGAATCGAATAGGTACCTATCTTAATACTTTTGCATAACTTCATACCGTATCTTAACTTTTAGTAAATTAGATCTTAATGCTATTTGAATTGAGTTTAAATTGCAAGTAAACATTGCAATTCAGTGAGTTTTCAAAAGTAATTCGGTAGGTGTATTAATTATTATTCGGGTGTCGAAAATCTCGAGGTACATTTCTAAATGAAATTATGATGCGTTAGTATTAAATTGAAATTGGGCCCGTATTTCTAACTTTAAAACACGTTACCTAAGACACGATTCAACTTCAATACATAAAACTAGAGACACAATACAGCGCTACGTAATGCTACGCAATACAGCTAACGCCTTTATGTCTGAATAAGAATTTGCTTGAAAATTATTCCGATGGTTGTCCAATATAAGTCCAGTATTGGTTGATAATATGCTGTGTGTTGGAAATGCATTGCATTTTTAATGTATTATGTATGTGTTTTAAAATTAGAATATGGCACCAGGTAGAGCTAAGTTGTATTGTATTTTAAATTTAGAATCAAATCATAATTAATAATATACAATACTATAGGTACTATACTACCAGTGCCCGCACGTCAAAAATAATTGTCAGTCAGTTGGTGCTAAGTTGGCTCTCCTTTTGTTTATGAGTTTAAGAAAATGTCTTAACTCACTATAAAATATAACGGTTACACTCACGTCACTTTAGTCACTTCGCGCGACATGTTTCGGAGAGTTTAGGTCTCCATCTTCAAGCACTAAGAATGCTATTTTACGCTCTCCGAAACATGTCGCGCAAAGTGACTAAAGTGACGTGAGTTTATGTTTAATAAATGTCTTAACTGTCTAAAAATTATGCGTGCCAGAGGGAATCGAGTTTTGTGGACTTTCCGCCACTGATACGTAACTCTTAAAATTTAGTAACTCAAGCGCGACGCACTGCCAGATTGAATCGAAATTAGATATGCATTAGATCAAGACAAGCAAAATCTAGTCTCTTGATATTAATTAACAATACGACGAAACAATATCTTCTTTAGCCGAAACTTTTCGAATTAAAAGCGTAATTTAAATTAGGGAAAACGAATTATTGTTGCGAACAAGAAACAGTTTTAGCGCTGCCAGCCAAGTGATGTGTATTAATTCGGTGTCAATCGAAACCAGAAACTTAACATCTTGTTTAATGATTCTATAGCATGTAACATGCTGGCGATCCGTTAAGGGCATAATTATAATATACCAGGTGTAAGGTTTCTGGGTTCGTTCCACGATGAAAAAATAGCCAAGATTCCCGAAAATACTTATATTTTTTAAAGTATATTTATCAACAAATTGCTAGCAAAAAGGGACGTGCAACAGCTCATATCGACTGGTTTTTAGGGTTCCGTAGTCAATAGGAACCCTTATAGTTTCGCCATGTCTGCCCGTCCGTCTGTCCGTCCGCGGATAATCTCAGTGACCGTTAGCATTAGAAAGCTGAAATTTGGTACTAATATGTATATCAATCACGCCGAAAAGGGGTGAAATAAAAAGTGGAAAAAAATGTTTTATTGGCGTACCTCCCCTATACGTAAAGTGGGGAGTGATTTTTTTTTTCATTTCAACCCTAACGTGTGATATATTGTTGGATAGGTATTTGAAAATGAATAGGGTTTAGTAGAATCATTTTTTGATAATGTAAATTTTTTCAGAAATAATCGCTCCAGAAGTAAAAAAAAATGTGTCCCCCCCTCTAACTTTTGAACCATTAGTTTTAAAAATATGAAAAAATATCAAAAGTAGAACTTTATAAAAACTTTCTAGGAAAATTATTTTGAACTTGATAGGTTGAATAGTTTTTGAAAAAAAATTACAAAATAATTTCTCAACTAAGTTTGTAATTTAACCGTATAAGCAGGTGTTTATTGTACCTGTAATTTCTACAAAATCATAATGAAATGACGTGCTTTCAAATAAAGTAAAACGGTGAAAATCGGTTCACGCAATAAATAATTATCCCATAAAAATCATCTTCCATACTTTAAGCTCGCGCGCAATAGTTTACTTAATTTGCCGATAGATGTCGCTATACGTGTAACGCTCATATCATATCCTACATGGCGGTGTTATTTTAACTTTTAAGTGGGGACACTTACTGTGACGGACGGAAAACTACGGAACCCTACACTGAGCGTGGCCCGACACGCTCTTGGCCGGTTTTAAATGTATCTAGTGCGGCCAACTTGCAAAATCGCTACCGCGCGCCCCGCTCACCCCGTGCGTCCCTTAGTTTTGACAAACAAGACAGGTATTTAACTAACTTAACTACTTTTTCGTCGCTCACACCAGCTGTTTCCTGTAATACGAGCAATAAATTAAAACGTAGATTCTACTCCTCAAACAATAAAACTTTTTACAACAACTTAAAAAAAAGTATTCATTAGATTGTCTCTAAACAAACTAAATGGTATTATTAATGTACGTAAAAATCCGTCTAATTAACATTGCTTGCCACTCTTGTCGCCCTACATACGTAATCAATTTCGCAATACATTGCGTGTTCGAATAAACTTTTAACTGTGCTAAAATCAAACCGCAAGTTATTTTTCAAAGTCGCTGAACAAACATTAGTTATACTCGTATTGTCTAATTTGAGGAGTAGAATCTACGTTTTAATTTATTACTCGTATACCAGGATACACCCGATATTATGTACATTCGCCATCAAATATATCGTAGCGGCTAAGGTAGGTACTCAAAAATATCTGAACATGCACTTTATCGCCTTGACAATAGACGCGTTGTTCAGATATTAGTGACCATCTTGGCCACTCCGATATATCTGATGGCGACTGTACATTATTGTAAAATAAAATAATTGAACACTATGATATATTAATATTAATATGGTATATGATAATTAAAGATCACATCACTGTACCATCATCATCAACATCATCATCATTTTAAGAGCCTGGCTATTGTCGGTGGAGTAATCGCTATTCCGTTTATGTTTTCCGCTAATTATTTTAGCTCTTGATACGTCATGACGTTGGCTTTTTCTTTGGCTTGATCTAAAAATGCACGTCTTCGCACTTCCTCGGCATCTTTGTTTTGGTATTCTCCATTCAATAATAGTTTTTATGTAATCGTCATGACGTATCAGGTGCCAATCGTTTCCAATCGTTTTAAGCAGGCATCTGTTCTCTCCTACTAAATTCAGCACTTCTTCGTTCGTTCTTCTCTCTCTCCAGCTTTTTCCTTCCATTCTTCTCCATATAACGGCCTCCTAGCCTAGTCGGTGTCGGTAGTAACCTTGCCTATGAAGCAGGAGGTTCCGGGTTCGAATCCTGGTCAGGGAATTTATTTGTGTGTTCATCATGGGTATTTGTTTCTGAGTTATGGATGTTTTCTCCGTATTTTAGTATTTATCTATATCTATCTATTATATATATTGTCGCCTAGTACCCACAACACAAGCCTTATTGAGCTTACTGTGTAACTAAATAGGTTGATTTGTATAAGATTGTCCCATAATATTTTTTTATTTTTATTTATTTATAACCACATTTCAAATGCACCTAATCAACTGTACCTTATTATAGAAAATATTTGAATAAATACCTGCTACTACTATCTAGTAGAGTATCAACTCCATTCAATGTCATCACTCTAAACGATATATAAGTTAGTGAAACCCATTTACACTTCTAATAACGAAGTCCCATCCCTCTGTAAAGAAACTCATTCAAACATCATTAGAGCTCGAGATAAGTGTAGTAACAATATTACAAGATTTACATTATGATTGGGTGTGTACTCGCTGAGTGAACGTTCATTTTTGAAGGTTAAAAGCCTGTGAAGGTTGAAAGTTCATGTGGAGGTCGAATACTCTTGTGAAGGTTCAGAGCATGGGTAGGGAAAAACATATTGAGCACGTTTGAGTTCACTGGTGCCGTTTTCTAATTTTAAAATACATACACAATACATTAAAAACACAGTCTATCTCAAACATATATCCAACAAGCAAATAATCAATCAATATTGAAGTTGTAATGGAGTTGCATCGCAATAATTCTCAAACAAATTCTGATATTTCTGATTTAGACGTTTAGGCGCTAGCTGTGTTGCGTAGTTAATGCATTGGAGTTATATTGAAGTTAGGTGTTTTAAAGTTAGAATACTAACTTCTCTCATTCTAAACAGTGGTTTTCAGAAAAATGATACCTAGCGTTGTTGTTCGAAAATTTATTTTGGTATTTGGTGTACTTACCTCAAGATTTCTCGTTTAACGTATCATTCAACAGTAAAACAGTTATTTTAACCAAAATATGTGAGAGGGCATTACGTAGTCGTGGAATGGTGCCTCTACACTTATATTATGTTCTATAACAGTTTGACAAGGATACTTCGTTCGCTTGGCGATCTAATCGCATGAAGGCATTATTTTTTACGAAAGCGACTGTCATCTTACCTTCCAACCTAGAGGGGAAACTAGGCCTTTTTGGGATTAGATCCGGTTACCTCACGATTTTTTCCTTCACCGAAAAGCGACTGGTAAAAATCAAAATGATACTGCCAGGTGCTAACAAATATACTATTTTTATAGCTGATACGAGTATGTACCTATTCAGCTCCTGGAGTATATTTTATACTAAAGGGGAGACGAATATAACTGAGTTATAACACTTATAACCCTAAAGTGCTACGAAGACTTTTCGCTACAAAGTGGAGAATTGCTACGTTTTTGGTCGTAAAGCTACGAAATAAAAGTACGCGTAGTACGCGTACTACGGGTAACAGTATTCTAACTTTAAAATAATGATCGGTTATGGATTTTTATCAAATTGCTCTTTTTACATCTTCTTCCCTCGATTTCTCCAGGATCCCATCATCAGATCCTGATCTGATGACAATGGGACCAACTGTCAAGTAGACCCTTAAATAAATGTTCCAATTCGGTCTAGCTGTCTTCGAATAATCGGTGAACATACACTGAAAAAAATTAAGTACAACTAAGATGCATTATATATTAGTTGCTAATAAAATGTTTGGAATAATAATATATTTATTTATAATATCTAACTATATGATAACATTGATAACTTTTACTAAGTGCTCTTTGCTTCAGACAAGATCTTATTAGGCTCATATGCAGTCAAGATGCGTGTTACATTAAATAAGATTTCCGTTGGAGCAAGCATGTATTTTTTCAGTGTAAGTACATTTAAAAAAAGCAAAAACAAAGATCCCGACAAATTGAGAACCTGCTCCTCCGAAATCTTGAAGTCGGTTGAAAAAGATAATCTTAATAAGCCAGACGTCACTTTGATAGGTTAAACTATGGATGGTACAAATAGGCGGATTGGTCTCTTTTATATGAAAACGGTTGAAAAAGTGTCCAGCGGTAAGCACCTCAACAATAGTTCCAAATATCTCCGGGTGGCTAGGTATAGTTGAGCATTTGAAATGAATTACCGACATTTAATACTTATATGACATTCGAAATAAAATTAATATTCAGAGTGTTTTTCTTCTCCGCAAATAATAATTGTGTAAATATGTATGGATTTATTTTTTAAATATCAAAATTAATTTAATATCATTGTGGCGCCATCAGTTTATCGCCTTCTGATGGACACTTTTGTAACAGAGATTTTTATCCTCCTTTTACCATTCATAGGTTAAACTACGAAATAACCAGAAAATCTGTTATAATATGTGCTTTTGCGTACTTTTGTGCATCGGAACGCTTAAATATTAACCCACTTATACCATACTAATATTAGCTGTCCCCACGGCTTCACTCGTGTGCGTTTTGGAGGAAAAATGACGCTAATTACATTTCGTTATTAATTTCATTAGATGTACCGCCTACAATCTTTTCTGTTTTGCCTTAAAGGTTGACTGGTAGAGAATGCCTTATGGCATTAAGTCTGCCTTTTATACGTTAAGTATCCTTATGTGCAATAAAGATTAAATAAATAAATAAATAAATGTTGCTCTGTGGGACTATATAAAACACACATTCTGTGCACTAGTTATCTCTTTACGCGAACAAACAAAGAGGTCATCTTCATTTTAAATAAATTATACCTACCCATTGAAAAATATTTTAGTAGTTACGAAAACAAAACACCAAACGGTTCACAGTTAAACGGACAAACCTCACCTATTCACAGCTATTATTAATAGTTTTATCTAAAAACTTATGGTTAGGACATTGAGACACTTAAATATATTATTTCCTATGTGGTTTCGGGAAACAGTTTCACATTTTGCGCTTTTATTGCGGTCTGGTCAAGGTGAATAGTCGTTAAATAGAGATCAATGGAGGTATATTCGCACTTGAAAATTTTGACTTGTTTCGTTATTGATATGATTCGGACTGAATACGGTTCGTAGTACATCGTGATGGGTGTGTAGTGTGCGCCGGATGATCTGCGAACCGTGTCAAGTGTATTATAATAACCAGAGGACCGGAATTCTCGTAACACTTTTGAGCTGTTATAGGGACTTTATCGATACACACAATATCAAAAACAGCAAAGTATAACAACACAAAGAATAAGCTGAGAAAGTTAAATATACAGGGTGTAACAAAAATTGTGGTGATCGGTTTAACGATATATTGGGACTAAGAAGAAGTAGAAGACATTTTTTTGGACGCGATAATTTTTGTTATAGGACACGTCATCCCAGCCCGACCCTCCATACAAAACAAAAAATTTTTACGGGTGAATTTTTTTTCTTAGTTTTTAACTTAAAGTCCTTAAACGGATCACCAGCATTTTGTTACATATTGTACACCAAATATCAGATAAGGTAATTAGAATGATTGTGTGCATTTGGCTCGATGAGACAAAAATAAATTTGTTGCCGTATAATACTATTGGTTTTTGGACCTCGAATTGTCATTTTCCTTTTTCTTTTTCGCTACCCAAACGTAGTCTGGAAGAGATCTTTTGTTGGCGATGAAACTGCCTGTTGTTTGTCTTTGGTCATATTTAATAGGTTTATCGTAATGTGTTTTAATACTAAGGTGTGCAATAAAGAGATTTTTACTTTAATTTTACTGTTTTTCATTACTCATATACTCGTACCTTTACCGGAAAGTAACTGCTAATAGAGTAGGTACAAATAATTTTGTTTCCACTTTCTTCCTCCTAGCGTTTGTTCCGGCTTGAAGTCTGCTAGACAACCTTATTCCATAAATTGGCGTAGGTACTAGATATTGAGAAAGCGACTGCCATCTGACCTTCCAACCCAGAGGGGAAACTGAGCCTTATCGGAATTAGGTCCGGTTTCCTTACAATATTTTCCTTCACCGAAAAGCGACTGGTAAATATCAAATGATATTTACTTCGTACATAAGTTCCGAAAAACTCAGTGGTATGAGCCGGGGTTTAAACCCAAGACCTCTGGATTGAAAGTCGGACGTCTTACCGCTAGCCTACCAGCGCTCTAATTTTGTTTCCACTTTAATTTAATTTAATATCTGGTCATATTTCTATTGTTTCACAAGTTATAAGTAAGCATAACAATGAAAAAGCGAAAAAGCTCCGAAAGTCAGTCGCCACTGAAGAATGAACCAACAAAGCTCGCGCCGGAAGTTGCGGGATCAGCTCCCGGAAGCGGCGGCCATTGCCACGCAGATCCATTTCCGGTTCGGACTGCCGACCGAATTTACCACCCTCGAGGATTGTTTGAGGTTATATTTGATTTAGAGGCATTTTTGGATTAATTGATTATTCTTTATTTTATTTTAGAAGTACGGCATTAAAACGGCGAAACCCTATAGTTGATGGGTACCTACTCCTATCTACCTATAAGGTTGTTACATTTGGATCGGTCAGTATGGGCAAGTCTGTAATTATAAGATATACAAAGATCTGTTGCTAGGAACCATGTCATCGATTTTAGATGACAAGAAAAACTGCAAACATTTTTTTTTAACTTGTACGTACTCAGTTCGGGAATTTATTATCATGTTCATTATTATGCCAACTTAATTGAATAAAAGAATATGAAATACAATACATTTTATTCATTTTATATATCGTGTTACATACTTAGTAACATTTACTTGATTTACTGCTTATGACCTACACAATCGATATCCAAATAGAAATGAATAAGTTTCATTTTTCAAAACGACCGGGTTCGATTCCCGAACTGAGTACAAGCATTTTATAAATTTATGTAAGCAGTTTTTCTTCTCCCTAAAATCTATGACCCGATTCCTAAGAACAGATCTTTGTATGTCTTATAGTTACAGACTTGTCCATACAGACCAATCTAAATGTAACAGCCTGTATAATAAATCAGCTGCACAACTGTAGAATTTCCTCGCGCTTTATGCTAAAATTAATCTCTCTCATTCTCTTCTTCCACTTCTTGTATACGCCGATATTGTGTTCCTCGCTCGATCTCAGGAAGGAACTCCCTACTTCAAGAGATTGAATACTTGTAGAATGACTGCATTATATTTGTTTATGTCTTAAGAAAATGTGTTCATGTATCCATATTCCGCACTCAAATCAATTGGGTTCCCTACCGTGGTCGCAGGGATTTACATGTGCTATCTCTTAAATGGCTTTTTTGTTTCCTCTTCTCATCTATATTTAAAAAAAAAACATTTTGACAGATGGTAGAGACTATCGTTTGCGATGCCGATCATGCTTGCCGTCCCACCTCCCGAATTTCGTGCTAACGACAAATCTTTTGCAGTAATGTCAGTAAAACTTTGGAATGAGTTGTTTCTCTCCTTACATGTCATTGTAGAAATACTGGTTACTTATATTTTGGAAAACTTTTCTTTATTTTCACTTTGATTTTTATTATCTAGGGTTAGCTTACCTACCATGCTAGATGCATTTTTCTCAACAAAATCCCCAGCCGGGGCTCACCAGGTGTCTGCATTCTAAAATTTCTTCCACACGACTGGCTTTTAGAGCTTTCAAATAAATTCTTAGATAACTCGCATTTCTGTATCGAACGCCTATAGCCTCGGAATAGTGAATCAGATACTAGTATACCACTTTTAAAAAACGAACTTAAAAGTTTTTTATAACTTCTTACATTAAATTATAAGTTTTTATAAGTATTTACGTACTTTTAACGGCCTCCTAGCCTAACCGGTAATGACCCTGCCTATGAAGCAAGAGGTCCCGGGTTCGAATGGTCAGAACATTCGTGTGTTTATCACGGATGTTTGTTCCTGAGTTATTGATATTTTCTACGTATTTAAGTACTTATCTATTATATATATAGTGGCCTAGTACCCACAGCACAAGCCTTATTGAGCTTACTGTGGGACTAGGTTGATTTGTGTAAGATTTTCCCATAATTTTTATTTATTTATTTATACCGGGTGTGGCCTGTAATAAGAGCAAAAAATTAAAACGTAGATTCTACTGCTCAAACTAGACAACGTTTGTTCTACAACTTTTAAAAATAACTTGTAGTTTGAATTTTATTACAGTTTCAAGTTTATTCGAACACGCAATGTATTACGACATTGATCAATATCTGTAGGGTGACAAGACTGACAGGCGATGTCATTTAGGCGGATCAATGAATTCATTCATAAATTGGGTATGCAATTATGAACCCGATAGTACATTGAAAATACTATTTAGTTTGTTTGAAAAAGAGACAATCTAAAATCTACATAACTTTCAAAAGTCGTTGAACAAACATTGTCTAGTTTGAGGAGTAGAATCTACGTTTTAATTTTTTGCTCCTATTACAGGCCACACCCGGTATAATTTTTGTATCGCAATTTATAAACGCGTCGCTGGTCACTAATAAGATAAGAGATAAAACCAAACAATTTTTTCGAAGAATACCTTGTTCATCCCTAGGTATTATATTGGTAGTGCCTCGCTTGCCTTAGTAAAGTTCCCTAACCAAACATTACCTGTTACGTTGGCTCGAAGGTGCAAAGTCAGTTAAACTGCATGCAACTCTGTGCATTATTAACGTGCATTGGTCTCATGTGAATTTTGATGGAATACTCATACGCATTGAGTTGCAAAACGCAGCGATTGTAATAAATATACTTTTTTATTACTGAAAAAGTGGAAAAAATATATTTACATTCCTAATTATACAGAATGTAACAAATATACTGGTGATCCGTTTAAGGGCATAATTGTTTTGTATTTGACCCGTTGTTCTATTAGCCGGTCAACCCTCCATACAAAAGCAATAATTTTTGTACGCAATTTTTTTTTCTTAGTTTTTCGTAATTAGAATACGATACCAATCCAGCATTTTTGTTACCACTTTTATTCACAAAATATTGAAAAAAAAAAAAAAATTTTTTTTTTCGCGCGCTAACATTTTTTTCTTAGTTTTTAGAATTCCGTAGTCAACTAGGAACCCTTATAGTTGCGCCATGTCTGCCCGTCCGTCCGTCCGTCCGCGGATAATCTCAGTGACCGTTAGCACTAGAAAGCTGGAATTTGGTACTAATATGTATATCAATCACGCCAACAAAGTGGTAAAATAAAAAGTGAAAAAAAATGTTTTATTAGGGTACCTCCCCTATACGTAAAGTGGGGAGTGATTTTTTTTTTCATTTCAACCCTAACGTGTGATATATTGTTGGATAGGTATTTAAAAATGAATAGAGGTTTACTAAAATTATTTTTTGATAATGTAAATATTTTCGGAAATAATCGCTCCAGAAGTAAAAAAAAATGTGTCCCCCCCACTCTAACTTTTGAACCAAATGTTTTAAAAATATGAAAAAAATCTCGAAAGTAGAACTTTTTAAAAACTTTCTAGGAAAATTATTTTGAACTTGATAGGTTGAATAGTTTTTGATAAAAAACTACAAAATAATTTCTGAACTAAGTTTGTAATTTAACCGTATAAGCAGGTGTTTATTGTACCTGTAATTTCTACAAAATCACAATGAAATAAAGTGCTTTCAAATAAAGTAAAAACGGTGAAAATCGGTTCACGAAATAAAGAATTATCCCATAAAAATCATCTTCCATACTTTAAGCTCGCGTGCAATAGTTTACTTCATTTGCCGATTGATGTCGCTGTACATGGAACGCTCATATCATATCCTACTTGGCGGTGGTATTTTAACTCTTAAGTGGGGCACTTACTGTGACGGACGGAAAACTACGGAACCCTACACTGAGCGTGGCCCGACACGCTCTTGGCCGGTTTTTTATAATTAGAATACGATGCCAATTATCCCCTTAAACGCATCACCAGTATTTTTGGTACTCCCTGTATATCTGTCGTTTATCCACCCTAAGGAAACGTACAATGTTTTTACAAACTATTCTACCTAGGTATGTTTCATCTCAATCCATCGTACATCGTACAGCGTCCCCATTTTTCACCAAACCAGTGACTTCGATGCTCGCTCATGCAACGCAACACATTCTTACCCAACAACAAATGACAATTTCAAACTCTTACTTCGTCTCCCATGCTAATGCATTTTTAACTTTGATACTTCCTGTTAAAGTCTAGATTTATGGAGAAAGGGCGAAGATAAGAAGTGTTTGCGTAAGTAAGATGATGTTTCTGCGATGTAAGCAGATATTTTATAGGTCACACGGTGTGAAGTGACATGAAAACAATGCAGCGTGGGGATTGGATACAATATGCAAGCGTAATATTGGGAGAATGCTGTTGCATTTTGTTCAAACGCGTTTAGTTTTAGATTTAAATATTTGCTACATACTAAGGATTGGTTTATTTTTCTTTAACACATTGTCCACTACAATACCTACATAAATATCTCGTCGTGTAGTCCTGTTGAAGAAAATAAAATAAAAGTAATATCGGACACATTTTTTTCCACACGTCTTCGAATCACCACCACCACCACCGAATCACCGCCCCCACCACATGGCATCACCGAATGGGCCCTTGGGAAGACCAGCGCCGGTTTTTAAGCTGGCATTATGCTGAGTTGGGTCCACTTTGTGATGCACGTTCAATGATTATGATGAATTGATTATTTTCATTGTTGTTGTCTCTCAATGTTCATGTATTAAGCGTCACAAATAAATGTTTTTATTATTATTCTTTATTATTAAATATTTTAAATGCATGAAGTTCAAGATTCATATAAAACAGAGCTGTATTAAGATGCACCGACCCTCAATGTTTACAAATAAAATGCCATTTAGCTCATAAAACCCGTTGAAACTCAAAGCCAGTGCGTAAGACCGTTAAATTTTCAGGGAGCTGTAACAACTGCATGGTCCGGACTCCGGACGTTGTTGACGGCACCCTTGCATATTTGATGCGTTTGGAACATAGATGATTCTGCGCGATTGAGTGAAATTTTGATATGAAGTCAGTTATGTTGGACAAAAGTGGCATTGCCCAATTAATAGTTACACGATTAAACAGTGCCAGTGTAACAAAAAATATGAAGATAGGGGGAAAATTAGTATCGTATTCTGATTCGGAAAACGGACTTTTTTCAGGTCCAAAAAATCTTCTTTTGCTTAGTCAAAAGGTAGACCAGGTATCACCCACAAATTATGCCATTAAACAAATCACCAGTATTTTAGTTACTTACACCTTGTGTTTTCATTTGATAGCAAATAGACTTGAAACTCCATAAAAATCAACGGAGCCATATATGACCTTAAAGTATTTGACTTCTTCGTCATTTTTTAGTTCGTAGCCGAAAGAGAAGGTTATCTAGGGGACTGTGTCATGTTTTAAATAAGGAGGTAATGACGTCATCAGACAATCAAAATGTCAATATTTGTCAAATGTGACAATTTTGTAACGAGTGCGAGTGAGACACCGCCCCCTTATTATGCTCTCAATCGAACCGTTTTTACTACTTTTTACTAGTTACCTATGAACGACTGTTTTGCTCGATACTGAGGTTCCACGGTGGTTAGGGAGAAAGTGTAAGAATTAGATCCACTTCATATAAATCCATGGTAGAAACTCAAAGTGTAGACTCAAAGTGTGTCTTCGTAGTTTCTACTTAACGTCATCGATTAAATCAAACAAAGTTTTGTTTGAAAATCCATCTAGGTTCCGACGATGTAGTAAATCCCTCGTATAGGAACTCATTATACTCCAAACTTACTAATCAGGAAATTAGCTGCGGATTAACTGCATTATCTACAGCGGAGTTGCGCTTCAAAGATTGATCAAAACCCACTAGATCCTTTTAATCGATCAATCGAATCTTTTATTCAGACACCAGGGTACATGCATTACATAATAAGATACAAGTAGGTTAAGGGTAAAGTAGTATAAATAAATTAAATAAAAATAATCATACAAATAACAACTAAGCTACTGGCGGCCGCATGTCCGCGATCACGGCTTTTAATACTTGTAATGTCATATTTGTATCATCAGCAAAAGTAATTAAACAGGTGCTGTTGAGGCCATGAATGATGATCTTGGTACGATAGAGACATGAAAGGCGTCCTCATTGGCCAGCGAAGGCCGAAGGCCGAAGGCCGAAGGGCCGAAAGCACGGAGCGTCACACGACCGGGGGAAGTTGGACTTAAACACGAGCCAAAAGTAAAAGTGTCCAGCGAACCTGAGGGGCGAGGCTCTCAAAAGCTATAATAATAGCGATATAACTAAAAAACATAAAATTATTTAATCGAATATTTTGATTTGTTATTTTAAGCAGTAACACTACTAGGGGCCTATTCCTCGAACAGTATTAGATTAATATTATGAGTGTGTTGTCATGGAAACCCAAACGATTTGACAATTCGTGAACGAATGATATTAGTCTAATACCTTTCGAGAAATGGGCCCTAGGTATATAAAAAAAACTTACACCTAGACTTAGAGTAACTGTTCTTTCTACGTCACCTTCTTTTTTATGTGACATTTATTTCAGTTTAAAGTGAGAACTGGTTCAAAAGCGATTCACCCCTACTAAAATATCAGTTATTGCTCTGGAAACAGGAAGTCTGCTGGACTTAAGCACAAAAGCATTTCCAGCGGCATCCGGAAATGAAAGGGTATGGCTGTAAACACCTACGAATTTATTCAACAGTGCTGATGGCCAACCAATCAAGTGTTCCGTACATAAGGAGGCATATTCTGAACACTTTCGTTGCCAGGAATACGCTAAGTGTGTTCATTTTGTATTGGAAGTGAGCTTGACATTGAAAGTGACTTCCGAAACAGACTTTTTACTTTAAATCTTATTTTTGTTAAATGGTTTGGTTTGACAAAGCCTGAGGCGGATTTCAACTTGTAAATTTTGATTGTTGTGTGACGAAGCCTGTGATTGACCTGTTTTTGTATCTACCTGACGAAGCCTGCGGCGTGGATTTTAAAATTGTGGATAAAATAATTATTAGTAGATAAATGTTTTGAAGTTAATGTCGAAGAAGTACCTATCAAAAAGAGATATTTTAATGTATCTACAGCATGTAACAAAAATACTGGTGATCCGTTTAAGGGGATAATTGGTATCGTATTGAGATTAAGAAAAAGTAGGAAAAAAAATTTTTGGACGCGGAATTTTTTATTTTTTTTTTGTATGGGACACGTGGTACCAGCCGGGACACCCTCCATACAAAACCATTTTTTTTAAGCAACTATGCCCTTAAAAGGATCGCTTGCATTTTTGCTACTCCTTGTATACGATGTCAATTTTCTAAGTGATATTAGTTGTCACAAGCACAAAGAGATAAATATTGTTCATAACAAATTCCTAACAAATCGAGATTTCAATTTCAAAACACCCGTGTACGGTACCGATAGATGAAGTCCGGGAGATTTGGCGCTTTGATTTTTTTTTGTTGCTTGTTTTTGCCGCTAGAATTAATAACTTAAATTCGAAGAATTTCACGCCATTTATTCACGTTGTAATAACGATTCCGAAACATTTTTTAGGGTTCCGTACCTCAAAAGAAAAAACGGAACCCTTATAGAATCACTTTGTTGTCCGTCTGTCTGTCTGTCTGTCTGTCTGTCTGTCTGTCTGTCTGTCAAGACCATTTTTCTCAGGAACGCGTAAAGGTATCAAGCTGAAATTTATATCAAATATACATTTATGTCTATTGTCCCTTAGAGCTGTGAAAAAATCAAACTTAAAAGCCAAGGCAATCAAAAGATACAGTCGTTTATGCTGCAAATTTCAGAGTTTTTCGGCACTCGCAAAACCTACGCGGTACTTCCCGTGAACTCAGAAACTTGAAATTTGGCACGAAGCAACGTCATATAGCAATTTATAGACAATGGAAAAATTACAAAAAGTAGACATTTTTAGTAAAATCATACAAAAAATATTTTTTTTTATTTTAAACTTACTACCTTTTTCCTCGTAAACGCGTGGAGGTATTAAATTGAAATTCATGTCAAATACTCAGGGCTATAAAACCTTTCAGATGTAGCAAAACCAAACTTTTGTGTCAACGCAATCAAAAGAAATAGCAATTTAAGTCGCATATTTTGAAACTGAGTACTCGCAAAAAACTCAAAACCTAAAGGGTACTTCCCGTAGACTCAGAAACTTGAAACTTGGCACGAAGAAACTTCATATAGCATCGACAAAGGAAAAAATACGAAAAGTAGACATTTTTAGTAAAATCATAATTTTTAGGGTTCCGTACCTCGAAAGGAAAAAACGGAACCCTTATAGGATCACTTTGTTGTCCGTCCGTCTGTCTGTCTGTCTGTCTGTCTGTCTGTCTGTCTGTCTGTCTGTCTGTCTGTCTGTCTGTTTGTCTGTCTGTCTGTCAAGACCATTTTTCTCAGGAACGCGTGGAGGTATTAAGCTGAAATTTATATCAAATACTCAGGTCTATTGTCCCTTGAAGCTGTGAAAAAATCAAACTTAAAAGCCAACGCAATCAAAAGATACAGTCGTTTATGTTGCAAATTTTAGAGTTTTTCGGCACTTGCAAAACCTACGGGGTACTTCCCGTGAACTCAGAAACTTGAAATTTGGCACGAAGCAACGTCATATAGCAATTTATAGACAATGGAAAAATTACAAAAAGTAGACATTTTTAGTAAAATCATACAAAAATTTTTTTTTTTTATTTTAAACTTACTACCTTTTTCCTCGTAAACGCGTGGAGGTATTAAATTGAAATTCATGTCAAATACTCAGGGCTATAAAACCTTTCAGATGTAGCAAAACCAAACTTTTATGTCAACGCAATCAAAAGAAATAGCAATTTAAGTCGCATATTTTGAAACTGAGTACTCGCAAAAAACTCAAAACCTAAAGGGTACTTCCCGTAGACTCAGAAACTTGAAACTTGGCACGAAGAAACTTCATATAGCATCGACAAAGGAAAAAATACGAAAAGTAGACATTTTTAGTAAAATCATAATTTTTAGGGTTCCGTACCTCGAAAGGAAAAAACGGAACCCTTATAGGATCACTTTGTTGTCCGTCCGTCTGTCTGTCTGTCTGTCTGTCTGTCTGTCCGTCTGTCTGTCTGTCTGTCAAGACCATTTTTCTCAGGAACGCGTAGAGGTATCAAGCTGAAATTTATATCAAATACTCAGGTCTATTGTCCCTTGAAGCTGTGCAAAAATCAAACTTAAAAGCCAACGCAATCAAAAGATACAGTCGTTTATGCTGCAAATTTTAGAGTTTTTCGGCACTTGCAAAACCTACGGGGTACTTCCCGTGAACTCAGAAACTTGAAATTTGGCACGAAGCAACGTCATATAGCATAGACAATGGAAAAATTACAAAAAGTAGACATTTTTAGTAAAATCATAAAAAAAAAATTTTTTTTTAATTTTAAACTTACTACCTTTTTCCTCGTAAATGCGTGGAGGTATCAAATTGAAATTCATGTCAAATACTCAGTGCTATAAGACCTTTCAAATGTAGCAAAACCAAACTTTTATGTCAACGCAATCAAAAGAAATTGCAATTTAAGTCGCTTATTTTGAAACTGAGTACTCGCAAGAAACTCAAAACGTAAAGGGTACTTCCCGTAAACTCAGAAACTTGAAACTTGGCACGAAAAAACTTCATATATCACAGACAAAGGAAAAATTACGAAAAGTAGACATTTTTAGTAAAATCATACAAAAAATATTTTTTGAAATTTTAAACTTACTACCTTTTTCCTCGTAAATGCTTGGAGGTATTAAATTGAAATTCATGTTAAATACTCAAGGCTATAGGACCTTTCCGATGTAGCAAAACCAAACTTTTATGTGAACGCAATCAAAAGAAATAGCAATTTAGGTCGCATATTTTGAAACTGAGTACTCGCAAGAAACTTAAAACCTAAAGGATACTTCCCGTAAACTCAAAAACTTGAAACTTGGCACGAAGAAACTTCATATAGCACAGACAAAGGAAAAATTACGAAAAGTATATAGATGAAAACCCAAGATATGTAAAAGTTATATCTCATGCTGTGCATCACTTCATCACACATGATTTAGATGCCATATTTGTATTTACAAATGCACCCGGCAGAAGTGTCTTGGCAGAGTACGTCGAGCCCAATAATGATGATGACAGACCAGATCTCACTTCTCCAAAATGGTATAGCGAGCATGGTCGCGAAAGCCAATATCTGCTCCAGGTACTGTAATATTTATTTATATATTTTACTTAACTTCGTTTACATTTACCTCTTATTTATTTATTGTGTTTAGCATTTTTAGACTTAGACTACATTAAAATTATATAACTTATAAACTAAAAGCTATAAATATAATGATTTTATTATCTTACTTTCTAATGTTACTGAAATTATAATCTAACCATTACTATCCTAATAAATCACACAAAATATTACAACCGACATTTTAAACTAAAACTGAAATTTCTATGAAAGTAGTACTATAAATAAATTACAAATAAAATAAAAATGACTAAGTACTAATTAATGACATAAATATATTGAAATACTCAATTTTTTTTAGGTAGTGAAGTGTGATGACCGTTCTTGCTGTGCAAAAATGCGAAGTTCTTTGAGAGTCGTACTGCCGGAACGCTTCCTTACACCTCCTTTTCCTGTAACGCAGTCTCAAGATGGGCTATGCGTCCCTAATCCCGAAGATCACGATGGGAAGTCTTTTGCTTCTTTTTTGCTGCGCAAATCATTGGTAATGACACCCAAACTTGGGGATCATACCATAATTTAAAAAAACTACCGTATGATCTGTACTTCCCAAGTTTAAAATCCGACCACCAAGTTATTGGGAGGACGTGCCAGAACTGCGGAATCTACTTCTGCTCAAAAAAAAAATTGCCACTCATAAAAGTCTACACAAAGAGCCCAAAAATATAGTAATTGTACGTCCCAGACGTATTGTGACTCGGCGTATGGCAAGGGATGCTAGGGAAGTTCTCTGCATCATAAGAGACGAGGATTGTCCAGAGTGGCAATATGAAGAAAATGTGGAAGATGTTGGTGGCCCTAGAACGACCACAACCGAAGCCGACGTCTGTCCTGTCATCTCCATTGAGGAAATATACCAATCTCCGTGGACCGATGACAGCGGTCATTAAACAGGTCGCTTAGTTTATGGCGGACAATAACAGTATTGTTTTTACATTTTTTTTTTCATTATAAAAATAGATTTACCGTATATGTAATGTTTATTTGAGCAATTCATATTCCTTTAGTTTAGTTAGTAGTACTGTTTTCGGTGTGATGTAACATAATTTCGTTGACTTTGTAGTGAAAAGTGTCGACTCAAAAATCACTCGAAAACTACACGTGATCTTGACTGGGGGGGGTGGGGGTAGCGTTAAGATCACCAAATATCACCAAGGGGGAGGGGGGGGTCAAAATAAGGCCAAAAACGATCACATGATTTTTGAATGAGCCCTTACTACCTTTTTTGTCGTAAACGCGTAATGTTACGGATTTCATTTTCATTTAGTAATAAACATACTACAACTTTTGCTTGTTATAGGTTTGTACGGAACCCTCTGTGCGCGAGTCCAACTCGCACTTGGCCGGTTTTTTTTTAAATTGTTTTAATAGCTGTATAGGATTTGAGCCTTCGTGTATAGCAGTACAGTGTCGCGTTTCGTGAACTTTGCCTAACGCCACCTGACAGGCGCTTAAAGTTCACGCTCATTTTGTATGTAACATTTGTATTTTACATCTCTTTTTTTTTTAAGTATCAGTCCCGCGAAAGATTAATTAAATAATATGACTATTGATAAGTGAGGACAATTTGAAGGGTTTAAAATTATTAATATACTGTATAAGCTCCGCATTAAGGTATGGTTGAGTATTTAAAAAAATATTATCTAATGGTCTAATCCAGTAGCGTTATATTGTAGACAACAGACAGCCTAAACTAGCCAAGGTTTGAAAGGGGCTTTCCGTAGTGAATCAGCCCTTACATTAAATGGACTCTGGATTTTTTTTTGTGAATACCTCTTATATTTTTTTATGATAATCAGTGTTTTTTGTAGTGATGCACATCTAAATAAAGAACATCATTTCAAAATTTGAACTAAATCGCTCGAATAGATCCCGAAAAATAAGTACTTGAAAAAAATTGTTAAAAAATCATAAGTCAAAAACTGTCACAGTTAGGATGTTGATACTCAGCATATTATAAGAGGTAAGTCACAAAAAAAACCAGAGTCAATTTAATGTAAGAGCCGATTCACTATTAAAAGCCAACTAACTATAAGCCAACTATCAAAACGATACGGAATAATAAAATCAAGTACTAGCATTTCATGATGACTACAAAACGTGAGAATTAAATACAAACATATCACTCCATACATTTTAGATTTATGAAATCTTATAGATATTTATTTTTATAGAAATTTACATACATCTCTATCACAGAGTGTATTTTTAGATAAGGTCCTTGCATAAAACAGTACAAATTATGCAGTTGCACTGCACCTTATCATTTTATTCTTTATACCTATTTCCAATGCGTCCTAAGAGTCTTTGTTCCTCATAAATATGAAAGCGGTGTTCTTAGTACAATAGTTCCTCATTACTATGTAAAGTGCTTCAAATAGCCATTCCTAAGTTTTAATCTATTCAAGAAATTGTTTTAGCGTCGCCGAACTTCGTCGTAACTATGGCCCCTACATTACAAGAATATTACAGAGTTCTACTTATAAAATATACCCTACATACTCGTACTACATATGTGAAAGTAAGAGCTCGTTCACACGGAGACATCCGATTTGTTGCGGGAACTGTTTTTTGTAGGATCCGATTTACTCGCAATAGTATTGCAATGCATGCGTTCACACAAGCGTACGGTTGCAGAATCCGGCAAAATGTGTCGTCCGATTTTGCGACTACAAATCGGTCCGGTCGTCCGTTAAAATGCCGGGTCCGGTTTAGTGGCAAGTCGGAGAGGGGCAGGCACGAGCGGGGCGCACCGGATGATCTTATACAACCGGGCGGCCATGTGAATACACTATCCGGTTTTACAGGATCCGATAGTTAGTAGATCCGACAAAACTTGATGCCGTGTGAACGGGCTCTAACTCTGTCTGTTACCTACCTCCTCAGGCTTTAACCACTGATTATACAAGATGTAGCAAAAATTCTGGTGATCCGTTTAATTTACGGACATATTCGGTATCATATTCTAATTATGAAAAACTAAGAAAAACATTTTTCACACAAAAAAATGGTTTTCTATGGAGGGTCGTCGGCCGGCTGGGATGACAATACAAAAAGTTTTTTTGTTCGCGTCAAAAAAATGTTTCTTCTATTTTTTCTTAGTCGCAATAGAATACCAATTATGTCCTTAAACGGATCACCACTATATTTGTTACACCCTGTATGGAAACATTTTTAGTCCCGGGGAAGGACATATGCTAGTTATTATCACGGAAATTTAAGTACTACATAATTCTACGCAAATTAATTCGAGGGCAGAAGTAATCTATAGCTGGTACCTACTCTATATAATGTGTTAATTACATCCATAGCGATGAGACTGATTGTGCATAATATATGACAGTTCAGTTCAGTATCTTGACTACATTGAATGCACAAATTAGCAATCTCTGAGAAATCCTAAAAATTGAAAAAAAAAATCAGGTGTAAGTATACCCATTACATTAGACTTACAGTCAACAGAAAAAATTAAATTACATAAAAATAAATTAAATCAAATTAATCTAACTTAGGACTAGTAGGAGATTGCCGAAACCTTGCTTGCAAAGTAGCATGATGTGCACACTGCCCTGACAATGCTGTATCATTTTACTTCTCATTTTGAGATTCTTGAGGATGTTAATGAAAATTGACATCTTCAAAATGACTTTTTCTAAAGGACTGCCATATCGATTTAACCGACGAGTTAGTTAAATCGTACGGCACTTCTGCTGCAGACATCCAGAAAGTTTTATTTCTTAATATCTGATACATCGTTCTAATATTCAATGTGGGGATCCGCTCAAGTTTCAATGTATCGCCCGCGGCATACGGCTCCGCCGAGATTTCGTGCACGGCCTATGTTTATACAGATGTTACACATTTAATAATCAACTTTACCATTTAATTGAAAGCATTGAGAGGTTGCACTGTCCAATTTTTATTTTGAGGGCCTAATAAAAATATATCATGATCAATGTTTTTATCCTTAACACAGGTTTCGTTGGGTGGCTACAAATGCAAATTCGTATATTTATATGTTGGATTTTTTTAAATCTAGACTAAATATACCTACACATTTAAGATACGTAAGTAAGCTTCATTCTCGACTTCACCGTCACTTACCAAGACATCAGCAGTTGTCGTGTAATCGTATAGATACCTAGACATAAGCTTGTATGAAATGGTTGTTGCCGAAATTTTAGTTGTTAGCCTTGTCATAAAGTTCACGCGACTTTGTTTTTTTGTGGCAATGACAAAACTCATAAATACATGGCCCATATTGGCAACAGATTAGATTGTGGTTAAATCAGGAACTGCATATCGGAAAATAGAAATACCGTATTAAAACGGTATGACGTCATACCGTTTGTTTTGGTATAGTATTCGTAGCGCAACCGATATTTTTCTGTACCGAAATATAACGGTAGCGTTATTTTTTTAGTTACCACAACCGTTTTCATAAAGGTATCGTTTGAACTTGAAGTACGTGCTGCCTGCCGGGTCTTCGAATCCCACAATCTCGGTCAGTTCAGTTCCTTTATAGCCGCGCGTGCCGCCGCGAGCAAGTAAGTACTACTTACCTGCATCGTAAAAGCTACGACTAACATTTCGATACCGAAATAAATAGCGGTTGGATATCGTTATAATAAATGAATAAGTATCGTATCGATATATTGCGATATCGTAATTTTATACCGGTAGCGTACCGTTATATTTCAACCGGTATAGTTCTACCTTTATAACGTAAAGGTATCGATATTCTATAACGCTACCATACCGCTTATACCGTAACGAAAACGGTCCATGGGTTAAATGCTATCCTTTGTTTGATAAAAAATGCACTGAACTGACTTTTATGATCTGCGACAGGAATATGACAACATTATGCGGAATAAAGAATATGCTAATGCAGTTTGTCGACACGAGTCGGGGCTTAGCCGCGATCCATCGCCGCCGATGAAAAGTGGGGGTCTCGTGTCTCTGGGGTTATTAACGTATCTATAACAAACTTATCTTGATATGACAATGTCGATTCAGTAAAAAAAATTGTGGAGCGGATATGGACCGTGTGCATAAACTTCAGCTATTTCACACCAAAAGTAAGTGCTGCCTTTCTACAGTTTAAGCAGGCATCCTTGCGCATTGTAGTGTATATCATCTAAAGGAGTAATTCGGAAACATGAACAATTTGTGCCAAAAAACAGGGGATTCTGTTCCTGTGCTGCACCCTACGACGCTGACAATAAAAAGGTTGCATCTTCGAACGTTGTCGTGATCCAACGCATTACTCGTATACCCCAGTAAAAGATACGGTTGCGTCAAACATTAATTTATAATAGCCTGATTTTTTTAATGTTCATACTTATGGGATATTTAAAGATAACATATGCAAAAATCCTACACACTTTTTACCCGGAAGTAGTTAAAAATGTAAAAAAAATTGCGTATTTTTATTTACAATAATATCTATTATTTGTATTTGTAAATATGACGATAATTAAGTCTTATTTCTGTTGAAAGCGAAAAACAAGAAACCGTGACCATGTAAAACCACATAATTTACAAAATGTACGGCGCGGCCGATATATATCCTAATTCGTTAGTAATAAATGGTAGTTTATTCTTCCATTAAAAAAAACTTAGAAACAATATGTTCATTTAAATTCTACAAGAAATCCGCTTGTAATATGTGTGTACATAGTTGTGGCGGTTCGCGTATAATGAAATTTGTAGAATTTCATTGGGTAAATAATACTAGTATCGTTATATATCCGTTACACTAAAAATATTAGATACTATTAATTATTTCCAATTCCCCATACTAGTCACCCGTAAAATGACTGTAGGTACTATTAGTATATGCTCGGCATTCTGGTTAACCGCGCAAATGAGAAAGACAAGTGACAGACCTTGTCATAGCGCTGTTACGGAAATAAGTGACCGGATTTCTTGGCCGCTTTATCTTAAGAATAGTTTTTTTTTTGTGATTTTTTTTTCATTTTCGTTTTTCAGTTCGTAATATATGTATACTCGTAGTTTATTGTGTGGTGATCTAACGAGCAAGCAGCTAATGAAAAATTAGTCTCAAAACCCGAGTAACCACTGTTTGGGTCACATCCCATTATCCCGGCACGGCCGGCGCGTTTTTTATGACAGGAGGCAAACGAGCAGACGAATCGCCTGATGGTAAGCAATTACCGCCGCCCATAGACGCTCGCAACACCAGGGGGGTCACAAGCGCGTTGCCGGCTTGTCTGTAGGGAGTAGCATAGTAGTATATAGTATATAGCACAGTAGCATCCCCTACAAAAAGCAAGGCTTCTACCGTACAACATGCTATACCATTGCTCAAATCTGGCGGAAGCCCTAGATGCTGCCATTTTTATTTTTTTTAAGTGAGCATAACATGCGTGTTACAAATTAGACTCCCTCGTTATAAATAAAAACTATCGAAAAAAAGTAAAACAATTGTCTATAAAAATAGCCCTTTGTCAGATCGGGGCGGCACAAAAAAGCATGATTTCTTGAGTCGAGCTCTTATCTTACCGGTCATTCACCTTGAGGATTCTAGGTTCTAACCTTGTTCTAAAATAGCCCATTCAATGAAAGTGCGATATAAATAACCTGCTATTTCGGAGGGAAAGTGGTTAAATTTAACTCGGACTTTCAGTCGGTAGTAATAGCACGCCCGATCGATATCTAATCGTAGGAATGGCTAGCATGGTGTTAACAAACAACTTTATTACTAGTCTCTATATGCTTATGTCATTATCTCCTAACGATTGTCCCGGCTTTTGCCACGGCTCAATTGAGCCTGTGGTCCCTTTGGCAACTTAATGACATGAATTGGCGTAGGTGTTCGATTGGTGTTGTTGATGGCCGGCTAACCATAATGCCCATACAAGGTGAATTAGGAAAAACTAAGAAAAAAAATTTTTCTCGCGAAAATAAAATTGGTTTTGTATGGAGGGTTGGCCGGCTGGGACAACGTGTCCCATACAATTTTTTTTTTCATATAGTCGTACATACACCGTTTCTATTATTATATAGCTTGCGTAAACTGTATGGAATTTGTTACTTATTTTGTATGGAACCGGGAATCCCCGGCCAAGTTTGTTTCCAAATTAGTCCAATAGATGGCAGCATTTATCGTGTGAATAGCGTGACAATAAGATTTTATAAAATAACAGCTGCCACCATTTTTATCGTTGATATTATAGTTTTAACCTTTTCACGTCGTGTATGCGACATTATGTCATTCGTGATACCGACACATCATTGGCGTGCAGGTTGGCAACGACAATTTAGTAAAACCACAACCCCTAGTACCTACAACTAATGATCCACAACACAAGTCTATTAATTAACGTATGGATAAGTAAACAAACCTAGTACTATTTTTGTTTTTGGGTTTTTCATTCACTTGTGAGAATATATTGCCTTATAACTACGTCATTTAAATAATAATCACACCAAAATATTTGAATAGATATTGCTTTTGGACTATAAGTACATAACTACATAAGTAGGGTTTTTACCGGTCCTACGTGTTTTTTTTTATTTTATTTTTGGTATTCAGGACAACTACATCCATAGATATAACTATGATATTATAGTAGTTATATAAAAAAGGGCCAATGACAACAAACAAAGGCGTGTTGTGCTAGGACCCCCATCTATTTCCGGCCATGGACGAATGCGGTTGCATCGTGATTGGACGCAGCTTACAGTTGCATGTGCATAACGACGGAATGAAATACGGTTTCAAAGGACATTTGCAGTAATATCTACAAAGCTTGCTCATCCAAGGTTTAGATTCTAATTTTAAAATGCATCTCAAACATAACTCCAACACACAACAAACAATCAACCAAATTGAAGTTGTATTGGAGTTGCGTTGGAATATTTCTCAAGCAAATTCTGATATTTCTGATTCAGATGTTTATGCCGTAGCTGTATTGCGTTGTTGATGCATTGGAGTTGTATTGAAGTTGGATCGTGTTTATACGTGTTCTAAAGTTAGAATACGGCCCAAGATCTCATAAGCGTCCCTCTTGAAAGTAAAGACCTTAGGATGTGGAGGATTTAAGTGAAAGGGCCCAGTTTGTCGATTTACAAGGGCACTTCATTCTTTTACTAATATTGTGTTGATTTAAGTACCGTACTAATAACTCCATATCGACAAAGTAGGCTCTTTTTACCTGCGACGACACAAATATTATTCAACCGACCGGAGCGGCCATTGACATCAGGCGTTCCCCTATACCGAAAACATATGACCAGTGGTCATATTTATTGTATGGATGGACTGACGTTTATCTGACGTACGTGACGGACGTACGTAAAGTACAAATAGCCATACATTTGACGTTTCCCTCCCCCCCTTAAAAATCGGCAGACTTTATTGTATAGAAAATGACAGACATGGCCGCTCCGGTTCGTTGAATTCTTTAAGTTTACAGCGAAATAACAGATTATAATATTTAACTATTACCAATTTATAATTTTCGACCACACAAAAAAAAGTGAATCCCGCCGTTATGTATGTAAATCTTTTCATAGGCGTAATCTTACGTTGGATCATAAAACCCAACAGTAAAGTTTTATCGCTGAATCTTGGAGTAGTGGGTTCAAGACCGGCCACAATAGGCTCCTTTGATATCATTGTATTATCGGTGTAATAAAAAAATAGTCGTAAAAGTAGGTTTTCACGCCATTTTGCGATAGCCCGTGCATTACAAAAGGCCTACGTGATCGTAATGTGGTGAACAAAGATATATCTCCTTTATTAACTAATTATAAGCAGTATTCTTACTTTGAAATATTAATTTGTTACGGATTTGTATTCAATATGCTGTTATTTGGTCATCAAAATGTCACCCAAAAAGTTTTGACAACCAATTTTTCTAAATCGTATTGGCGCGTGGCGTTAGGCTATTTTTTAATATGTATTTGACACTAATTTGATAACCATAACACAAGATTTGTTCTTAAATGGAGGATTTGACATCATTGTATATCAAAAAACGTTAAAAATAAATAATTTTGAATGTTATTAATAAGAAAAGGATGATCAGAATAGTAGTAGTAGAGTCATCAGCTGCTCTTCTTCTTCGGGTGGGGGTAGGGGTTGGAGCGCCCGCATTTCTGCTTTAGCTTCTGTTCGGGTCGCTGTCCCACTGCGGTTGGTTACTCGTCGTCATTTTGTGGACGACCTGGCGTCTAGTGTGGTCGCGGCGGGCCCGAGGGCCCTACCGCGCCGATGGTGTCAGGTGCGGTCCTCAGCGGGCCCATGGCCCTGCCGCGGTGTTGCAGTCTGCTTCGGTTCACGAAGAGCCGCGGATCAGAATAAGTAAGTATGCCTAACGTGCCTAAGCGTGGCCGTGTCCCTCCCTCGCATTGAATTGTTGAAGTTAAAGACCCACTGGTCTAAAATAGTCTAAGGGTGGATTGCACCACGCATAACTAACGAACTAATCAACGTTAAATATGGCGACGGAGCTGTGATCCCATAGGAAACTGACGCACTTTTCATACAATATTTTTTTAACGATGACGTTGACATTAACAGACGGTTTGGTGCAACCGGCCCTTAATCTATAAGTTCTATAACGGGTGGTAATTACAGGACGCTGGCATCGCACGTACCTACTGTCAACACCAGAAATATGTAAGTATACATTTATACATATTACACTTTTGCACCACTCTACCTATTGTAGTATGGTTCGACATTGTATATATATTTTTGGCGTTGACTGTACTCGTAGCGGCGCGATGAAATCAGACAGAGTGCCACGCCTGAATATATGTAGTTAATCCATCATCTTATAGACGAAGAGCTACGTCAGATATGACACAATGATGAGAGAAACGAAACCCATCTAGTCAGTTTGCTATACTATGCTTATTTCTAGATCTGGACATCTGCAAGCCACTTCAAGAAAACAAATCTTAGAGTTCTGGATTTGATGCAATATTATGAGAAATTATATAAGTAATTATAGTGCCAAACGACGTATAATAATAATTCATAGTTCATCGCCTACTGTTTTTGCCTCCGTAATAATACGCAATGTTAAAATA
Source organism: Pammene aurita (assembly GCA_947086415.1). NCBI lineage: Eukaryota > Metazoa > Arthropoda > Insecta > Lepidoptera > Tortricidae > Pammene > Pammene aurita. Next base: position 15,483,723 of record OX352295.1, read on the forward strand.
TAGGCCCTGTCCTTTATAACTGAGACAACTTTGGCAGTGTTTACCTATATTGGTATCACTCTTTTGCAATAATTTTTTTTTCTAGTCTGTCACTTAACCTCCACCCTGTCCTGTCTGACCTCCAGCCATGAAATAAAAGCTGCCAGATGCTCGGATCTAGCAAAAAGGATAATATCGCAATCTAACCAGACGGGTTTTGTTGCTCTCATTTTTGTGTCATATCTGACTTACCCAGCTCTTAGTCCATTACAAAGTTGACTGTGCTTTCGGGCATATAGTAAGGACAACATTGTTGCCCAAAAGCACCCATGCAGCCGTGCTCAGAATACTCCGAATGTTCTCGTAAACATCATTGAAAATCAATCGCTCCCGAATGTAACGCAGAGTGTTTGAACGAATGAAAGGAATGGAGAACTACATGAAACTTTCATGCGGGTTCCATTCACTCTTCCAGTCACTGAGCTTCAAGTTGAATGGGAAAAGCTCTAAGTCTATACATTTCAAATAAGTCTGGAGTTTGTGTTATGAGTTTTAAAATGAACTTCCAGTTTGATTGGAGCGCGAGTGGCTGAAGTCAATTAAAAAAGGTAAAAGTACGCTTTAAAGCTCGGTTGGATGTACAGTCAGTAGCAAAAACTACGGTAGCCGCTTACCATCAGGCGAGCTCGGGGTTTGAAACCGGTATTCGCAAAAAACCCAATATATTTCATTATTTTATGGTATTTATGTAGGACTCAGTAGAGAGAGAAATGACTTCGTATTATAAGATTGTTCGATTAAAAATTAAATAGTAAACGAAATACCGAAAAAAACCGAAAAAATACCGGTATTTAGTTATGGAGCCAATACCGGTTTTCAAGTCCTGAGTTATGTAGTTGTTACTACATGGAGTAAAATACTCTGCAGCAGATGTACCTTGGCAGGTAAAATTCATGATCTTGACCAAGTATAACATTAAGGCTCCGTCAGACTGCCGCGTTATGTTAACGGGGTGAAAACGGAGCGCGATGAGAGCGCGACGTGCGCGCGATCCGCGCGTGAACGCAGCCCCGCGCATGGACGCAGCGCCGCGCCCAGGCAGACAGATACAACTATATACAATATGTAACAAAAATGCTGGTGATCTTTTTAAGAGCATAATTTTGGTAACGTATTCTAATCATGAAGAACTAAGAAAATAAAATAGTTTTGCGTCTAAAAAATGTTTCTCTTACTCTTTCTTAGTCGCAATACGATACCAATTATGCCCTTAAACGGCTCACCAGAATTTTTGTTACATCCTGTATAAGTGCTCCTTGAGAGAGCGATGCGCGCGTGTTGTGAGCGCGGCGCTGCCGGGCCGCGAGCGTGATGCAGGCGCAACGCGCGCCGTCGTCATCGCGCTCCGCTTAAGCCCCGCAATTAAAACGCAGCAGTCTGACGGAACCTTTAACGACTAAGGGCGGGTTGCACCACGCATAATTAACGAACTCATCAACGTTAAATATGGCGCCGTATCTGTCAGCCCATAGGAAGTTATCAAACATTTTATACAAGAAAATGATAATGACATTATCAGACTGATTGATGCAGCCAGCTCTAATAGATCAAGAGTAGGCCGGAGGCAAGCCTACCTCATCGAGTAGCAAAATTTGGCTTATGTAGGGCAATTCACGGAGAACAGTTACGTATTTTAGTATTTGGTAGCTTAAGCTAAACTTGGAGCATGTTGTACAGGCAGCAAAAACATCATTATCAAATCAACCTCAGCAAATTGAACCTTATGCAATTCGAAAGTACTAATCGACCTGGTAATAATAAAAAATGGTAGCCGACCTATGAGCTTTTGTTATTCAGCCAAGTTTTATATTTGAGGATTAAAATAGACTAATGCAAGTACGACGTGCAAATTAGTACACGAGATGGTTTAAATGCAGTTTTACGCGGTACATAAGACTGTTTATCGACAAGTGCCAAAAAAAGAGTCAGCATTGGCCAAAACTGGCAACTTCATGATTCTACCTTATTAAAAATTGTCGAACTTAGTAGAAGATAAAACTTATGCCATTCAAAAGAACGCATCTTTTTTTAAGAAAAAAAATCCTAAAATATCAGGTGTGTTGCTACCACAATTTTTTTGCACTTCTCGATGAGTTTTATCGAATGGGCACATGCCCACTTGGTAGTCAATGAATTATTTTTTGTCAAAGGGTCATATTTTGCAGACTGTACACAATGCTCCAACTTTGGCTCAGCCTACTAGGTACTAAAATACATAACATTTGTTAAATTGCCCTACATAAGCCAAATTCTGCTACTCGATGTGGTCGGGTTCCCTACGGCCTACTCTTAATCTATAAGTTTAGTGGGTGCACACGAACAGTGCGCATTCCAAAATCACTGTAGAAGAATATTTTCAAAGGCCAACAAAGTCCCTGGTAGAAGAAAAATGTTATAATATTTCTATAATATTTTTCCTGTTGCTAGAAATTTACACAGCAAAAGCTAAACTAACTAAAACTCCCCAACAACGCAAGCTACCTAATGCACCGAAGATTCCAGCGCAAAGTTCAGAAGTTGCAGTAGTTAAACTAAGAATAATAGCGGGCGAGGTAGTCGGGCGTAATTAGTTAGAATTTCTCGAAAAATTACAGCGCGCCAATACGCTCGTCTAAGATGCTCGTGGCATCACATAGAGGTGATATTACCACATTTGAAAGAAAGCCTCATTTCATAAATCTTATCTTCTTCTCAGTCGTATACTCCTGTCTTTGGTACCTATTGTATACAGTACCTCTACCACGAGTCATGCAAATAAGCCTAATTCGAGATTCGTTCACGAATTCGTAAATTATTTGTATGGAGAATTTGTGCAGAGCCTCTAGCGGTCACTTATAGAACTAAAAATTACTGCCATACCATAAGTTAAATTATCGTTTATGCAATTCGCTCACGAAAGTTCGATGGCTTGTTTCGTTTGTGCAGATTTCAATACTTTACAAAGTGACGTGACGTGACAAACGTCACATCCTTCACACCAACCGAAACAGATTGTAGGTAAGCCAAAAAGGTTTTACTTCCTAAGTACATTTTATCTGAAGGTTTAGAACTGTAGACAATTATATGAGCAGTGAACAATAATAAGCATAGAAACCGTACTAGCTCTGAAAAATTACCCTATTTTTTGTGGGTGTTTAATATGCTTGCTAGGCCGTAAACCAGGAATAATTTCCGTTGGTCATCGTGTCCCAAGCGGTAAATTTTAAGTGGTTAAGGGCGGTAAATAATCAAGCTTCGTGATAGTCAGCTGCCGTTCCTTGAGTGGGTTGAGGAACGGCAGCCATTTTTAACCTACTTCAAGATTTGAAAAGAGGAGGTTCTCAATTCGGCGTGTATGTTTTTTTTTTTTTTTTTTTATTTTTTTTTTTTTTTTATGTTTGTTACTCCATAACTCCGTCATGTCTGAACCGATTTTGAAAATTCTTTTTTTGATTGTAAGTATATATATACAGATTGGTCCCGTTTTTGTCAAAACGCAGTTCTGATGATGGGATCCATGAGGAATCGAGAGAACTCCTCAAATCTTAAAGGCATACATATAGTGATTTTTATATTTTTATCAACAAAACCATCATTTTCATTCAAAACAGTGACATTTGATGAAGTAGAACTGCTGATGATGATCAGAACGGAACTCTTCAACGACGCATAGTTCACGTTTGGCGATTCGTCCTCTTCGCTGTGTTTGTTTAGCAAGTTTAATTGTCAGAACAAATGTTCGTCAAGCTCAAGTTCTGATGATGGGATCCATGAAGAATCGAGGGAACTCCTCAAATCTTAAGGGCTTACACATAGTGATTTTTGTATTTTTATCAACAAATCAAGCATTTTCATTCAAAAGAGTGACATTTGATGAAGTGGAACTGCTGATGATGAACAGAACGGAACTCTTCAACGACGCATAGTTCATGTTTGGCGATTCTTCCTCTTCGCTATGTTTGTTAAGCAAGTTAGATTGTCAGGACCAATTTTCGGCAAGCTCAAGTTCTGATGATGAGTTCCACGAGGAATCGAGGGAATTCCTCAAATCTTAAAGGCATACATAGAGTGACTTTTGTATTTTTATCAACAAATCAAGCATTTTCATTCAAAAGAGTGACATTTGATGAAGTAGAACTGCTGATGATAATCAGAACGGAACTCTTCAACGACGCATAGTTCACGTTTGGCGATTTGTCCTCTCCGCTGCGTTTTTTAAGCAAGTTATTTCATTGTATGGAATCTAAGTGCACCATCTACAATAATCCTTCACCGGCTACCCCCATTGAAGTCGGTTTTTTTTTCTTAAAAATTATCTCACATAAAATATATATAAAATAAAATTACCATCGCGTCCCAGTTGAAACAGGTGATAGTTTATATGCTATTACAAATAAAATAAAAATCATCAGCCGGCTGTATAGCATTGAAAATACCGTAAACTAGTCACATGAATACATGGTATTTAGGGTATCAGCAGACGGTCTTTCTACATCAATACAGCCGGCTGACGATTTTCCTGATAATAAGAGCATCAAATACTGACGATCCGCAACCCACCAACGGAGCGACAGCTGACCTACGCGAGTCTTTATTATACTTCGTCCTTAACCACTTCAAAAATTATCACCGCCTGGGACGCCTTGCTGGTCATGAAATTTGTTCCTGGCTTACGATTCATGCCATCGGAGCCGGGAAATACAAGTTGTGATAGTAAGCCTTTTTTAGGGTTCCGTAGTCAACTAGGAACCCTAATAGTTTCGCCATGTCTGCCCGTCCGTCCGTCCGCGGATAATCTCAGTGACCGTTAGCACTAGAAAGCTGAAATTTGGTACTAATATGTATATCAATCACGCCAACAAAGTGGTGAAATAAAAAGTGGAAAAAAATGTTTTATTATGATTTATTTTTTTTTCAACCCTAACGTGTGATATATTGTTGGATAGGTATTTAAAAATGAATAGGGGTTTACTAAAATCATTTTTTGATAATGTAAATATTTTCGGAAATAATCGCTCCAGAAGTAAAAAAAATGTGTCCCCCCCTCTAACTTTTGAACCATAAATTTTAAAAATATGAAAAAAATCTCAAAAGTAGAACTTTATACAAGCTTTCTAGGAAAATTATTTTGAACTTGATAGGTTGAATAGTTTTTGAAATAAAATTATAAAATAATTTCTGAACTAAGTTTGTAATTTAATCGTATAAGCAGGTTCTTATTGTACCTGTAATTTCTACAAAATCACAATGAAATGACGTGCTTTCAAATAAAGTAAAAACGGTGAAAATCGGTTCACGCAATAAAGAATTATCCCATAAAAATCATCTTCCATACTTTAAGCGCGCGCGCAATAGTTTACTTAATTTGCCGATAGATGTCGCTGTACGTGGAACGCTCATATCATACCCTACATGACGGTGTTATTTCAACTCTTAAGTGGGGACACTTACTGTGACGGACGGAAAACTACGGAACCCTACACTGAGCGTGGCCCGACACGCTCTTGGCCGGTTTTTTTACCTTATTTAAACGCGCGTGACTTTTAACGCATAAAATGTTATCAACCGACTTCAAAATTTCGAAGAAGAAGGTTCTCAATTCGTCAGAATTTTTATTTTTACTATTTTTTCATAATGTTCACCGATTGCAACTTTTTTTTAAACAGGGAAATTACGGGTGAAAACTGTCAGTACTTCATCCATCCATCCATATACTTATTTCGTCGTAGGATATACGATTACCTAAGAAAACCAAAATTTCAAATGTACAAATAATACTAATAGTTTAAAACGTCCTAGAACGACGTCCATATATGTAAAGTGTTAGGTGATTCTTAATTTATTTGGTTATTTTGTCAACATGACAGTTCGACTTTTAGTGATCATAGTGGATCATAGGTTTATTTCTTATTATTTAGATCTATTGTATAATCACAAAAGGATAAGTACCTTTTCAGGATGTTGTTGATTCTCTAAAGTATAGGCAGTGCGCTATTGTTACACATCCCACCTGCGTCGACGCCGACACGTTGGCCAAGTCCTTTAATTTATTTACCAGCGAACAAGCCGGAGCGGCGCCCGACATCCGAAATCACTACAAGACTATTAAATATAGTTGTCGTTCGTCTATCTATTGTTGGTGTCGAGGCAATCGATCCGTGAAGCAAGGGGCACGGAGCCTCACGACCTAACAAACGCACAAGGGAAGCTAAAGATGCTCCAGCAAGCCGCCGGTTTTCATACATAACACAACGCAGGATTGCGGCTTTGCCGCTTCTTGCATAATGATGGTTTTATTTCTATTTATAAGTTACACGTACGAGTAATTGTTAGTAGTACTTATAAGTTTCTAGTTTGTGACAATGTTACTTTAAAAGGCTATTTCGCAATAAATAAATCTTTAATATAATTATGTACATTATAATTTCAAAGTGCCCTGTATAAATCTAGATGTCTTTTAAGTAAGCACTATTTTATAGTACTTGGATGCAATAATTCGAAGATCCCGGCCTGTAACGCAGTTTTTACTTCTTGAATATAAAATAATACACCTTCCTGGGATAAATAGTTTGCCTTGCTGGTGATAAGTTAGCTGCTACAGCAATCAATCAGAAATGAATGATGCACAAGAACCTGTAAAAGATGTTTCAATATTATTTGTTATTTTTCACAGTTTCATTGTAATTATTATGATTGAAAATGAAAGTGTTTATAACTATCATATCAAATTTCAACTACTTACCATTCATTTTAGGTTGAGTTGGTATTTTTGTGTCGATTTAAAATCAGATTAATTGACTATTAATACATAAATCTCACAAATATTCAGCAGTTCTTGGGTCTAGATTTCTTTTTTAAAATTATTCTTATTGAAGTGTTGATGTGGATATTTCTATTTCTCATATCGGCTTGAAATTTACCGTTTCGTTTTCCAGTTACAGTTATCATACTATGCAGTCTTATTAACAAATTATGCTTAATATAAGGCTTTGTCGATATTATTTCGTCAACTAATAATGTATAAATATAACACAATAACTACGAATGGTTTTCACTTTCACCATGTTTTTGACATCTCACCTTATAATTTGATAGTGAAAGAGTTTTCTACAGTCGATACGGTGTTTTTCGGTGACGTAAGTCAAATTAGTGTCTTATGGTAACGTTTTAATAAAACCTATCGATAACAAACTGTACTGACCTTCAGTGCGTTAACATGACAGATCACATTCGACGTGCCGCATACATCCGTCTCGTTCTACCTATGAGATGGATGTATGCAGCGCACTAAACGTAATCCGACATGAAATGTCAGCATAGATCGTTTGTATGTGTTGCTGTCGAAACTGAAGGAAAACGATTCGAAGCCCGATTATTCGTTAACGCCTATAGAAAAATATTCAGAATTTTCTACATGACTCCTGGTAGAGGTACAAGGCCATTTATCTCTATTCAATCAATCTGGGTGGCAATTTTTGAAATTCGAGCGCTCGACTGTGAGAATTTAGACTCTGTATTAATACATAGAAAATATAGGACACATTTACAAAAATCTGCCTAGTCCCACAGTCATCTTAATATTTGTGAAGTCGTACACAAAGAAATAAGTGACTCTATATAAGATAAGATAATTATCCCTTAAACAAAATAAGAGTCTAATAAGTGCAGTCATATTTTAGCAGTGGCCTAAAAATGTAGTGGTAAGCGTAATAGTGCAAGTGCCCTGTGATAAACAAAAAAAAATTAATGCTCTTGACAGAATTGGAACCCAGAACCTCTTTTTTTGTAATCGCGTAATTTTTATAATGCGTAGCCAACGTGTCAATCCTTACCGTTCCGTAGCGAATGAAACGCAACTGTCACTGTCGCACTAATATGGAAGAGTGATTGACAGAGGTGACTACTATACGCTACGGAGCGTTAACGATTGGCACGTTGGCTACGCACCCAGGGCCGCTACCGATAGAACCAGGGCGCTAAAATATCCTACGCGTGGTAATAACATCCCTCGATAGATCCCAATTAGTTACGGCCATTATCGAAGTTCTCGGCTGGCTGCTGTGCGTTATAATTGGGTTTTAGCTCCATGTAGCTCTCATAGAAACAGAGTTAACGGCAAAGTAGGTATATACGGGATGCGCTCAACTTTCTTCGAAGCGCCGATCAGATTTTAAAAGATATTTATTAATTTTATTATACAATAGAGCAAAGTTGTCGTTTAACAGTTGTCGTTTCGGACACGGGTATGTCCTTAAACTACGTCTAAAAGAGAGGTATGGGTACTGCGAATGTCATCTCGCTATGTGTGGTAGGGCACAGCACAGCGAATGTCATCTCGCTCAAATCTGGAGCAGAGCCCGACTGGGGAAGTACCTCCACCTTACAGAAAAGCACAGCCAAATAGCACTAGACCCTACTCATAGTGTTGTGTTCCTGCTTATGAGTAACGTTGCCAAAGAGCTCAAAGAGTACCCAGTGTTTTGACGATGAGCGACCCTCAGTTCCTTTAGCCGTCAACACAGTGGATTGCTTTTGTAAACGGCAACGCGCATGTGACACCTCTGGAGTTGCAGGCGTCCATAGGCTACGGTAGCTGCTTACCATCACGCGGGCCGTATGCTTGTTTGCTACCGTCGTGGTATTATAAAAACCTCTCATGCTTATATTGAGACCTGAACCAGCGAAAGATTCTAAAATTGAGCCACGAGCCCAGCGAGTGGTTCATTAAGTATGTATGTATGTATCACTTTATTGCCCATAAACAAGTACGTATAACATAAACACAACAATACAAATATAAAAGGCGAGCTTATCCCTGATAGGGATCTCTTCCAGCCAACCCATGAGAAAATGAGAAAGGATTAAATACAAATGGTGAAAGACAAACTATGCACAAAAGAGAATAAAAAAATCAAGTAGTAAGTAGAATTTTTAGCGTGCAAAGGCCACAAGACAACATTGTTCACCACACCAAAGCGAGTAAAATACAAACTGTAAAATAAATATTACAAATGTTATCAAAATCAATGGTATTTAAAATCAGTGCGTATCTAAGTTAGTGGAAAAATAATATATAATATGTATCACCGTAAAGTATGTAACAAAGTACGCATGAAAAACAAGTCAATACGTGTGACAAATTAGTTTCCACTTTAGATGATAAAATAAAATAAATAAAAAGCCTTTTTATTCCGTACTACTTAAATAAAATAAAATAACTTAAAATTATATATATATAAGTATGTTTATCTATTCTATTAACTAAGTGTTAGGACCCCTTTCGGGTATAGGCCTCCTCCGACTTTTTCCACCGTTCTCGGTCTTGTGCTTCTGTAAGCCAGGTTTTTGAAACTTTTTGTATATCGTCCACCCAGTGGGCGCGCGGTCTTCCTGCTTTGCGTTTAACTCCTGGTCCTATCCATGTGGTTAACCTTTTTGTCCATCTGGAGTTATGCATCCTTGCCCGCCCACTGCGATTTAAGTGTCCAAGACCGGTCCAAACGCGCCGGGCCACAGAGGAGAAGGAACGGCGCGGGGGGCGATCCCGCGGCAGAGCCGATACAACCACCGATACGAGCGCGCGCGCGCACCCCATAAAATTAATCAGAATTTAAGAAATCCATGTAACAGTTCGCAGAAAATAAAAATTGTTATCAAGAATCTGCAGTTTCTTATCATTTACAAAAGTGGCGACCGAGACAGACACATAAAGAACTCCAAATCAGACTGCTGGAACTCGTTATTCAACGGACATATTTTGAACGACACAAAGACAAGCCAGGCTGGATCTACGGAATAAGTGAATTAGTGACATCGCGGCGAAACAACATTATTGCAGATGAGTAGCCCTATCCTTTCTCTTATTTCCTAAACATTTCCTCTTTAATTTGCGTGATAATCGAGTTTGATTGCAAGTGTGTAATACTCGTACTAGTATTTTCTGTGCACATTTAGTGTCGTGTTAAGCTAGAAAATAATTTCTTTTTTGTACGTACTGGGGTGCTTATATTTTTGCGTGATTTAGCTGTCTTCATTGCATTTTTTCTCTTGTAGCTAATAGCCTTAATTTCATAGTGTTTTCTTAAAATCGAACACTGCTTAATGCTGCTTCATAGCTAAACGCTTAATTAGCACGTAAATACACACATAAGTAAACAAAGGCGCAGCGTTCTCGTAACATTAAACATTAATTATTTTTCATTATTTGCTAATAAGGCTACTTAATTTTATTGCACGTAATTTATGCACTTTATTCTTAAAAGCAAACTATCTTTATGCCCTTATAAGTTGCTCGACTGTTTATCTCTTCACTTAAAAGTAAACTCGAACGTAAACTTAGATTTAGTAAATAACATTTTGCTAATTGTTATCGCGGAACATTCCAGGCGCACCGCTTACGTAACCGGCAAGCGGCCGATGCAACTGCGTTGTCATTGTGCACTGTGTTTCGCACGGAGCGGCACCGTGTCTCAGCGTGTCGAGTCTGCTCGCACTATCAGAGCGCCCGGCCCGGCGACACTGTGTCTCACCGTGTCTATACGGCGCGCAGCTGCTACTTCGATTGTGACTGGTTTGATGCACATTTTACTTTGTTTAACTCATTAGCCACGTTACGCTTTAGTCTTAAAAATGGTTGAAACTAGCATTGAACTGGAGGCAAAGAAATTGAAAGAGTTGACGAAGACACGGGGCACTATTAAGGGTCGTTTAACGCGATTTAAAGATTATGTTTCTGTTTTAAATGCATGTAAACCAGAAGAAATTAGTGAGTTAAAACTTAAAGAATTGAAATTTCGTTTAGAGAGAATTGAGAACTTCAGTCTCAGTTTAATGAAGTTCAGTCTCAAATTGAAATGTTTTCGTCTGAAGATGATGATGATAGTGAGGTGGATAATTTTGAAACCATTTTTATAGCACGTTATCTTTAGCTCAACATATAATTGACACGCGTCTTAAAACTCAGGAAGAAAAGGAAGGGAGCCTTCATTCAGCTCGCTCGATTTGTTCCAATACGTGTAGTCATCATCATCATAGTTCAAATATCAAACTACCCACTATAAAGTTACCTACCTATGATGGAAATGACTTGAAATGGCTTGAATTTCGAGACACTTTTGAGTCGTTGATTCACTCCAATGAATCCATATTAGACATAAATAAATTCCATTATTTGAGATCATCGTTGGAGGGTGGTGCGGCTTTAATAATAAAATCTTTAGAGTTCAGCTCGAAAAATTATACCGTCGCGTGGGATTTAGTTCGTGAGCGATACGATAACAAAAAGGTTCTTATCAATAACCACTTAAAGGCGTTATTTGAAATAGAAGGTATCTCAAGTGAATCTCACAAAGCGATATGGTTCATGATTGACCATGTGTAAAAAAACTTAAGGGCGCTTAATACTCTAGAGCAACCCACCGATAAATGGAATGTTCTCATTATATACTTAGTGTCTACAAAATTAGATGCGACTACCTTCAGTAAATGGGAAGAACATAAAAACACATTTAAGGACATACCAGCCTTAACAGATTTCATGCAGTTTTTACGTAACCGTGCTGATATTCTTGAAACAATGGCAATCAGCAGAAGTGACAAACGGGATAATAAACCTAATTTCTTTAAAAATAACCAAAAATTTGAATCGAAAAATAAAGAGTATTTTCAAAATAAAACTTCGAAAAGTTTTGTCGCGTCTGCTACTACTGCCACTGCGAAACCAGCATTTTCGTGTGCATTTTGTACTCAACAACATCGGATCATAGATTGTCCTTCCTTCAAGCAGCTGTCACCTGAAAATAGATGTGCTGAGGTTTCTAAATTAAAACTTTGCTCGAATTGTTTGCGCAGGGGTCACGCGACGAATGAATGTCGGATTTTCGGGACATGTAGGACCTGTAAAAGTAAACATATTTAATACATTACTGCATGTAGATAGACAGATACCCGAAACGAACAGTAGCTTAAATCATTGTAGCCACGTACCTGTGTCCCTGCCGGCTCGGTCTGCGAGTCAAGTTGTCCTTGGCACCGCTGTAGTCAATATCATAAATCCTGAAAATAAAAAGACTTACCTTGCACGGGCGTTCCTCGATGGGGGGGCTCAATCATGCTTCATCACGAAAAACCTGAAAGAAAAAATCGGATTAGTTAGTGAGACTCCGGATATATCGTGTATATCTGGCATAATGAAACATAAATCAAAAATATCTGACAGTTGTGAAGTGACGGTTCAATCACGTGTGAACGATTTTAGTACACGATTCAAATGCTTAGTGGTTCCTGAAATAACGGATCCACTGCCTAATTATCCAATAGATGTAACACAACTTAACTTACCTAATAATATTCAACTGGCGGATCCTAATTTCTTCCGTCCTTCCGATGTTGATTTACTTGTGGGCGCAGAGTTGTTCTTTGAACTCTTGTGCTTCAATAAGATCGAGCTAGGCCCGAACAAACCTTTACTTGTAGAAACAAAACTCGGGTGGATTGTAGGCGGTCGTCATTATGCTAGTAACCGGTCCTTCGAACCGGATACCCTACAACAAAACCGACAAGTACAGTGTAACTTCACTAGGGAGATCAGTGATCAGCTGGCAAAGTTTTGGAGCCTTGAAGAAGTTCCAACCTCAAAGCCAACTCTGTCAGCTGATAACGAATTTTGCGAACGCTACTTTACCGCGACTGCTAAGCGCCTTGATGATGGTAGGTTTTCGGTTTCCATGCCCTTTAAAGAAACTCCAGAAGTAGCACTTGGTGATTCTTACCGCATGGCTGAAAAGCGCTTCTTAAGCCTTGAGAAAAAACTTAATAAAGATCCTAACTTTAAAGCTGAATATTGCAAATTTATTCGTGAGTATGAAGAGCTAGGTCACTTAACCGAGATCAACACACCTCAATTTGGGTATTTTATGCCTCATCACGCAATTATCCGCGAGCGGAGTGAGACGACGCGCCTTCGCGTAGTCTTCGATTCTTCTGCCAAATCTTCTTCGAACAAGTCGCTTAATAACATTCAGCACGTTAGCCCCGTAGTGCAAGATGAGTTATTCAATATACTTATTCGGTACCGCCAGCATAAGAACGTGTTGTCTGGAGACATTCAAAAGATGTATAGACAAATCATGGTTGATGAGTCACAGAGACATCTCCAGCTTATATTATGGAGAGAGCAGGATAGCACGCCACTTAAAACTCTGCAGCTGAACACTGTAACATATGGAACTGCATGTGCGCCTTATTTAAGCACCCGGTGTCTGGTTCAGTTGGCAATGGAATGTTCTGATCCTGTCGTGTCTAAGGTCATTAAAAACGACTTTTACATCGACGACCTCTTGACAGGTGCCGCGACGGAGGGCGAATTAGCTCACATTCTAAAGACGGTCACCAAGGTCCTTAAGTCTGCCGGTTTTCCTATCCATAAATTTAAGACAAATTGTCCACAAAGATTTCAGGAAGCCACAGAATCTGACTCTCATAATTTATCAAAAGAGTCCAGTGTATTGGGAGTATTGTGGGCACCTAGTACTGATAATCTCAGGTTTGAAATTAATATTGACAAACATGAACATAAGGTCACAAAACGTGTAATTTTGTCAAACACATGTAAAATCTTCGATCCTTTAGGGTTGCTAAGCCCATGCACGATCACACTGAAGATTCTCTTACAAAAACTCTGGGAACTTAAATTAGAATGGGATTCGGATGTCCCAAATGACATAAAAAGAACGTGGGGTAGGATCATTAACAACTTAGACGTGTTGCTTTCACTTTCGATCCCCAGGTTCGTTCTGTGCTCCTCCCCTGTCAGCACAGATCTTCATTGTTTCGTAGATGCCTCACAAGACGCGTATGTATGCTGCTTGTGTGTATATGCGCTCAACTGACAATGAAGGTAACGTCAGTACCAATCTTTTATGTGCTAAAACACGGGTTGTGCCCTTGAAACCTGTTACAATACCCAGACTTGAACTCTGTGCTGCCCTTTTAGGGGCTCGGCTTGCGACCAAGGTCTGTGAAGCTTTGCGATGCAAAGTTGACACTAAAACGTTTTGGTCTGATTCCTCCATAACTATTGGATGGATTAAAACTCAGCCGAAAGTCTTAAAAACTTTCGTTTGCAACCGAGTGAAGGAAATCCATGAATTGACAGAACGAGAATCTTGGAGACATGTACCGACTGACGTCAATCCAGAGGACATGGCTTCCCGAGGTATCGAGCCCAACGCGCTTGTCGATTCAGCGTTGTGGTGGAAGGGTCCTCAGTTTCTGTCAAAGCCTGAATCTGAATGGCCGCAACAGCAAACCGGTTATTCTGAAAATCAATTACCTGAACTTAAAGTCCATCATGTCCGAAACGATGATCACAAATTCGTAAAGTTTGAAAACTTCTCAAACCCTTCACGGCTAAAACGAACATTCGCGTATGTGTTTAGGTTCATTAATAACTGTAAAAAACATGCAAACAAATTGGTGGGTTCTCTTAACGAAACTGAACTTCATCAATCTCTGGTTTTTCTACTCAAAACCGCTCAGCAGGAGTCCTTTGGTTTCGAGATAAATGCACTTAAAGAACGTAAGTCACTTAAACCTAAGTCTGATATTCTGCAGTTATCTCCCTTGATGACAAGGGACTGCTGCGAGTCGGTGGTCGTTTAAAAAACGCAAATCTTGATTACGATGCGAAACATCCTATTTTATTACGAGCTAATCATCGTCTTACCAAAATTCTGATGTCAAGTGAGCACTTAAGATTATTCCATGGTGGTCCTCAATTGCTTCTGAGCTCTTTTAGAGAAAAATATTGGCCTATCGGAGGCAGAACGCTAGCCAGAAGCATTGTGCATAAATGTGTCACTTGTGTGAGAATGAAAGGTAAGACGATGGAACCGTTGATGGGTAACCTACCTAAGGCTAGGGTGTGTCAATCTTACGCCTTCCAGATTACTGGAACCGATTTCGCTGGCCCTTTCATGATTGCCAGCAAAAAAGGTCGCGGCAGTAGGACTACAAAATGCTATCTGTGCATCTTTATTTGTTTTTCTACTAAAGCTGTGCACCTTGAGACGGTCAGTGATCTCACAACTCAAGCTTTCATTTCTTGCCTCAAAAGGTTCATCGCTAGAAGAGGCAAACCTGATTTCATCTGCTGTGATAATGGCAAAAATTACGTCGGAGCAAACAATGAGTTAGGCAGAGTATTGCAGTCAAATTTAAGTAGCATAAACGATTTGACAGCTGATAGGGGCATAAAGTTTATTTTCAATCCCCCATACTCTCCTACGTTTGGCGGCCTTTGGGAGGCTGGCGTAAAGAGTGCAAAATTTCATCTTAAACGTATAGCAGGGAATATTAGCCTTACATACGAAGAGTTAAGCTCGCTTTTTACTCAAATTGAAGCGCTCCTTAACTCCCGTCCCCTAACTCCATTATCACCTGACCGAAAAGACCTTTCTCCGTTGACCCCAGGGCACTTCCTCATCGGCCGGCCGCTGACGTCACTGCCAAGCCCTCAGAAGCCTGAAAACATGAAGATTCGTACGAGGTACCAATTAGTCGAGCAGCTCCGGTGCAACTTCTGGGAGAGATGGAGAAAAGAATACCTGTCTGAGTTACAACAAAGGACAAAATGGCGGTCCAATCAGATAAACCTTAAAGAAGGAGACTTGGTGGTCTTCAAAGAACCCAATCTACCACCACTCAAATGGAGACTCGGTCGAGTTCAGAAGCTACCCCGGTGATGACGGAGTGGCCAGAGTCGCCGATTTCCTAACTTACCGAGGCGTCGACAGGCGAGGCGTCAACAAGGTCTGCCTTTTACCAACCATGACGGAAGAGCCTGATGTCTTGGAAGAAGCTGCAGGTCCTTCCAAGGGCCGGGAGGATGTCCAAGACCGGTCCAAACGCGCCGGGCCACAGAGGAGAAGGAACGGCGCGGGGGGCGATCCTGCGGCAGAGCCGATACAACCACCGATACGAGCGCGCGCGCGCCCCCTATAAAATTAATCAGAATTTAAGAACTCCATGTAACAGTTCGCAGAAAATAAAAATTGTTATCAAGAATCTGCAGTTTCTTATCATTTACATAAGTGAAGATGACAAAATTAAAATTAAATAAGAAGATTAAAATGCAACTTTCCACACACTTATTAAAGGACCAAGTGAGCTTTTCTGAGCCAGGCGCGGTTACGGAGGGGGGGGGGGGGGGGCAACAGGGGCGATTGCCCCCCTGAAACGTAAACCTCGTATACTACGTGGGCCATAGGGTGCAGACCTGAGATTTTTTGTGAAGGAAATTGCCTCTCCCGTGAACGAAATCCTGGATCCGCGCCTGTTCTGAGCGGGTTTACTGAAAAATATGGTATGAAACTTGTACAAATATATCCCAAAATTGCAAGGAATACGTATTTGAGCCACAAGGCAAGAAGCACAGTCTTTTTTTCATAGTTTAAGGTTTATTCATGAACAATACAAGACGTATAATAGACGTATAATTTATTCCATCTTATTACATAACGCAATTAACCACTCGCCAGGTGACGAATTGGTTTACGAGCGATAAAATTCAGTATCAGCATGCGTTTGCAGTGCACTGTGCTGTGTGTTTCATTGGTAAGGTTTTATTTACTTTCAATATTAAAAATTAGTTTAAACGAGTCACTCATTTTACACGACATTTTAGTCGAATTTCGGTCTTCATATTTGATGTTCGACGCGAAACTCTCGAAAAAATATCGTAATGGGTTTTTTTAGGGTTCTGTAGCCAATAATGCATAAACGTAACCCTTATAGTTTTGTCATGTCCGTCCGTCTGTATTTCACAGCCATTTACTCGAAAACTGTAAGACGTATCTTAAAAATTTTAGACATAACGTGTATTTTGTATGCCGTTATTTAGTTTTGTAGTAAAATTGCAGAAAAAAATAATTTTAGGGAGGGCGCTCCAAACATGTTACTAGGTACCTAAATTTCAATTTTTTTTCAAATATCAACATGTTGCACATCAATGAATAGGTCTTTAAAAACTACATTGGGGTTTTTTGATTAAGTAAATATTTTCAGAAATAATCGCTTCGTATGTCAAACAAATTGTGTCCCTTCCCCCACCCCTGTAACTTTTGAACCACAAGTCCAAAAAATATAATTAAAGTAATTACATAACGAAAGTTATTTTGAACATTATCGGTTCAGCCATTTTTGAGTTATCTCCAAAAAACCTTCCATAGGCATCAGATAGGACCTTTTGGTATCAGTTTAATTCTTATTACATTGAAGATACGGAACCCCCCATTATGCGTGGTCCGACACGCACTTGGCAGGTTCTTTCTTCTTTAGTCTACTTTATAATCCCACTACTAAACTTAGCCCTCTTGTCCTCCGTTCGGTTATATTATTTCTGACGGAGTTGCTCAAAATGTATGTATGTAATATAATATCACATATACAACTTTGCGGTGAAGGAAAATATCGTGCGGAAAATAGCGTGTAACTTCGTCGCACCGATGCAAGGCATGTAGTCAACCAATCTGATTCCGCCACTGTAGAACCTTGTCATAATAGCTTGTTTAGTGTTGCATAAATAAATAAAATAAATAAAAATAAAAATAAAATAAATAAATACTTGCATAGTTACGTTTATACGCATTTACGGGCATCTGCCATTATGAAATGGTTCTATAGTGACCTAGGAATCAAATTTGTTGACTGTACATGCCGACGTCAGATGGTTGTTCCGGAATCGTTAGTTCTAGATTAAGGCCGAAATATATCAGACTACTTGTCCGCGACTTCGTTTGAATGGAATTACTAGTACTAATTTCAGCCCCTTTTACCGGGATAAAAACTTTTCTATATCCTTCCCCAAAATTCAAACTATCTGCATACCAAATTTCATCTAAATCGGTTCCGATGTTAATTTTTAATTCCCCATATGTACAACCTTCCATCCCCATTCTCACCCCATCAAGGGATTATTTTCAGAGATAAAAAATATTATATATTCTTTTTTTTTGTACTATGCAGAAACGTCTTCAAGCGAAATTTTAATTTTATAATTGAAAGAAAAATTTAAAAATTTACCGCGTCGAGCAATGAATTTTTTCATTTTTCTTTCAATTATAAAGTTCTATATTCTTCCCCAGAACTCAACTATCCCCATACCAATTATCATCTAACTCGGTTCAGTCAGCGGTTATTGATTCCGTATCCAAACTTCCACCCCCTTTTTACCTCCTAAAGTTAGATTTATGGGATAAAAACTATCCTATTTCCTTCAAAGGACTCAAACTGTGTATCTTCATAATAAAATTTCATCTAAATCGGTTCAGCGGTTTAAAAGTGAAGAGGTAACAGAGCAACAGACAGAGCTACTTTCGCGTTTATAATATTAATATGCATAAAATTTCCCCTTTGTCATGATGAATTAATTTTTTGGTAATTTAATTTTGTTATATTATATAACGTCATTTAATGTACCCTATGTATGTATGTAATTTATTTGCAAAGAATAAGTTGGTACATCTGTCATTAGGTGGTAGATGACAGTGGGTTGCTTACCGTAATCATTAATAATCACATCAGTAGATATAATTTACACTTTTAAACAGATTAGAATCCGATACCAACATTCCCCAAACAGCTATAATCAACGCAGTGGTTTATTTCTGGAAATGATTGAGTGATCGATCCAGTTGAACCAAGGTCAAATTATATGACTGCAGATAATTTAGAGTTTACTAAATCTGGACCTAGAAGTATTACAACCCCAAGGAAAACGGGTCATTGATATTGTTACCATATTACCTATTCCATAGAGCCATCTATAGAATACAATGTTTGTCGTCCTCCTTCATTAAAACAACAGTAAATAATTGCCTTATTTCCATTTCCAGGTCTACATAATCTATATAAAACAAGTCAACACAAAACCTACGCCCAAAATAGACTTAGCTGAAGAAACTATGCTACTATTTTGGAGACGGTGTACGTATAAAACAAATATCTTCATTCATTGTTTGTTTAGTTTAGTTATATTGATTATATGTGTAAAACCGTAAAAGTTTAAATCAGTGTAATTGATTGTTGACATTTAATTACAATAAATATTCCATTTATATAAAAAATATAAAATTTATAAATATCTTCAATGTGCTAACCTAACCTGACCTAACAAAATAAATTTAAACACCATCTCTAGTAAACTGCAATAGATGTCATAGAGGAAAAGAAAAAAAAAACTATTTAAGGTTCCCAGTACGCCTAGCATATCTTGACGTACGCCTAGCGTCATACCTCAAGCCTTCATACTTCTTCATACTTCTTCATACTTCAAGCGCGACTCGAAGTATGAAGTGACAGGCGTAAGATATGCTAGCCCTTACAGGTTTAGAATCGAAAAACTACACAATATACGCTATGTATTAGTCAAAGAATTCTTTGTAAATCGAAAAAGAGTGCTCTTTCAACTCGTTTCCATTTTATGGTGTGTTAAGCTGTCAAGTGTCATGAAACTTGTCATGACTTTTCAGAATTGTTGGTTTTGCTCTAATTGGAACCTCAGAAATAAATTGGCTATATATGCGTTAATATTTGGCCTGAAAACCTGATTTGACAACTAACTTTAGACACCAAAGGTGCTCAGTTGATAACATATATGAAAAAAGTCAGACAATTTTGAGGAATTTGCCCCCCCCACCCCACCTCTAAGTTAGCACAGGGTCCAGGTCGACAACTGAGGAGAGTCTTCATAGTATTATCCCAAATAACCTGTTAAAGTTCTTCGTGTTCGGATTACTTTCCAGGTGAAATGTACATAACTGCTGGAATATAAACTCAAGTACAGCAAACGGGTCAATTCGTAAAAAAATGATTTACAGTGACCCTTTTCACTGCTTTTTACAGCAAACAACGAAAGATGTAAGCCTTTCAGCGTTTTCAAGATAAACTGCAACCACTGCGTGTGCGCAGCGGACGGGACGTCTTCTTGCACAAGAATGGACTGCGGGAGTAATGGTAATTAGAGCATGAAATACCGGTATTTTTTGCAAAGCCAATACCGGAATTCCGGTACAAAATACCGGTATTGCATACACTTGTGGTATAATTATGATGATGATCTAAAGATTTTAAAATGTGGAGCTTGCATGTTCTGTACCCGGTTGAACAAGAATTTATTAGCCTGTGCTTCTTGATTTTTCCCTTTCTGCAGACTGATTTAATTTTCATGGCAATTTGGGCATGACATACCGGTATTTTTGCATGGTCCATACCGGAATTCCGGTACAAAATACCGGTATTGCATGATCTTGTAGTAATCCCGCGGGAATATGATAATTATCTAAAGATTAAAAAATGTGGAGTTTGCATGTTCTGTACCCGGTTGAACAAGAATTTATTAGCCTGTGCTTCTTGATTTTTCCCTTTCTGCAGACTGATTTAATTTTCATGGCAATTTGGGCATGACATACCGGTATTTTTGCATGGTCCATACCGGAATTCCGGTACAAAATACCGGTATTGCATGATCTTGTAGTAATCCCGCGGGAATATGATAATTATCTAAAGATTAAAAAATGTGGAGTTTGCATGTTCTGTACCCGGTTGAACAAGAATTTATTAGCCTGTGCTTCTTGATTTTTCCCTTTCTGCATACTGATTTTATTGCAAGTGGTATACTAAGGTTATTCTGCTGTTTAGAGAATAACCATGAAAGGAGATGAAGTTGCTGTTTTTCTCGTTTCAAACGCAGCTTCTACATGCAAACTCCATAAGAGACAACTTCAATCCAATATTGGCCTTTTGTATCAATAGCATGATGATATATGTTACACTTTTTCGGAAAAAGTAGTCTTTGAAAGCGCTTACTCTTTAATGACTCGAATACAACATAGTACACATACATACCATGGTTCTAAAATCCAGGGAATCGCTTTGGTAAAAAACTGTGCAAAGCTAACGGCCATTTTTGCTTTAATTTGTATGTAATTACCTTTTTTAGTAGAATCAATTAAAATTCTCTGAAGCAAAACCATGGCTTCGTTGACAAGTCAGTGGTTAAACCCATTACATATTACGATAATTAAGTAGTTTTATCATTAATACCTACCTTACCAACACTAGTATTAGGGCACTTTTACTTTTACTACTTAAGTCGTGTTTCAGTCACATTCCTGACAAAATGTATGGCATTTGACATTGACCGTCAATTTTGTGACGGTTGCTAACCGGACGGTAATGATCCACAGTTCAGTGAAAATGTCCATTAATAAAAATAATCTCTATAATCGTAGGTAAATGCGTGTAAGATTTAGTTTCTGCGGAATAAAGATTGTAAAAGAACTTTTTTTTTAAAAGCCGAGTTTTCATCGGCCGGCTAACTTTGCCCGTCAATTTGACACCGTGCGCCGATTTTTCACCCGACTGCTGCTTTATAATAATGTTCAATGGATTTTAGAACCACGGTTTGCTAGTGAATGCCTTAAACCTTTTTTATTTTATATTTCAGTTGGGGACAAAATGCGTACCACTAAATTAAGAAGAGCAAAACCGCCAGGTTATTATAAAATCAATATGACTGATTATAAGACCACATCGTATTTTTTGTATACAAGCTGTAACAAAAATATTGGTGATCCGTTTAAGGGCTTAATTGGTATCGTATTGCGATGAAGAAAAAGTAAAAGAAAAAAAAATTGAGCAAAAATTTATTTTAATTTTTTAAGTGGCACGTGGTTCCAACCGGCCAATACTCCATACAAAAGCAAATTTTTTTTTGCTTGAAAAATTTTTTTCTTAGTTTTTATAATTAGAATACGATACCGATTATGCCCCAGCATTTTTGTTACACTTTGTATTAACTATTCCGTTTGAAATTGAAGGTTCAAAATTCAAGAACAAAAGAACTTTCCATGAATCGTAATTTATTTTATCTACACTCACATTGTAAGTCCTCTAAAACGTGTTCAAAAACGGTAGGCAATGGCTAGCATTACCACAACGGATTTTACTATGATCAGCTTTTTATCTGTTGCAGTAACGTAATTTTAACTTTACATGCTCAAATATTGATAGGTTATGAGTTTTGATAACATAATGTACACCTGCACGCGCCCGCGCGTCCGCCGACACACGCCCGCGCGACCGCCGGCACACAAGAGTTGGCCATGGCGGTGCAATGGCGGTCATTCTATGGTTTCCGAGCACGGCATTTAGGATAAATAATATGAGTGTAGATAAAGCAGTGTATGCAACTGTACGTAATTAAGCCTTAAAACGTAACAGTTACATAAACTACTATTATCTACAGTCTACACCCATATTATATATTATCCTCTATTCTGCGTTCGGTAACCACTTAATAATGACGACCATTATTAGAACCAGTAATGTAACATCAGTGTATTATCTGTGCCAGTGTCGTAATAATGTTTAAAAATTCTTGATATTGGTGGATTGCTCCAGTGTTGAATTTAGAATATTTAGATGTTTCGAATAGCTATTACAATGTCTTTGAGGTGTCTTGTTATAGTGGACCGTATCGTAACTTTAAAATATATAATCAATACATTAAAAACACAAACTATCAACCAATATTGGGGCAGTATTGCCATGGAGTTGCATCGGAATCATTTTCAAGCAAAATCTGATTCGGACGTTAGGCGTTACTGAATTGCATAGTACTGAATTTCTCACCGTGCACCGAGTTTTCACTCGACTGCTGACAGAAACTTATTTATAATAGGGGTTCAATCATGGTTCAATGAATTTAAGAACCTCGGTTATGGAAAAAATGTGTACCACTAAATTAAGAGGACCAAAACCGCCAGGTTATTATAAAATCAATATGACTGATAATAGTATGACCTTCTAAAACCTCATCGTATTTTTTTGTATACATTGTAATATTTGTAATGCATTGGAGTGGGGTTTTAAAGTTAGAATATGGCCGAGTGTGTGTAAAGTAGAATTAATAATGGATTAAAGTAATCTGACAGCTCCTGTCATACAAAGCTGTTTGCAAATGTATGTAAAATTCTATCAAAGTTCTCCAATCAATTATAAATTCGAGTCTGGTATGTCTCCATGTCTCCAACATGGCTTAGAAATAAACAGTTTTTCGAATAAGGCACTTGGTCTTAGAAGGTAAAGAATAGAGACGTTCTTATATTCGATCACATAGGTAATTATGAGGATTCCAGAATGAACTACAAAAATATTGATAATGTATCTGTTATAAATTATAAAACCCACACTTGCAATCTGTGTCAAACTCGTATCAAAGTAGCTATGTTTTCAAATTAAAATCTACTTTTTTTATAGAAATAAATAAATTAAATAAAAAGCATATATATATATATATTATATTATTTAACGGCCTTCTAGCCTAGTCGGTAGTGACCCTGCCTACGAAGCATGAGGTCCCAGGTTCGAATCCTGGTCAGGGAATTTATTTGTGTGTTTATCACAGATATTTGTTCCTGAGTTATGGATGTTTTCTATGTATTTAAGTACTTATCCATATTTATCTATTATATGTATCGTCGTCTAGTACCCATAACACAAGCCTTATTGAGCTTACCGTGGGCCTAGGTCGATTTGTGTAATATTGTCCCATAATAATATTTATTTATTTATTTATTTATATATAGTCAATCATAAGTTTATATACTTAGGCAAATATAAAAAAAATTGTGACGTTTCCAAGTCAAAGGTATTTACATCGTTGTCGGTTGTTCATAGAGTTTATTCTAAATGATTTTTATGGCACTAACGCCTTATTGACAACCCACAATGATGTACCCTTGACTTGAAAACGTCATATATTTCACGCCAATTTGCACTTGATAATACCCATTGAGTTAGAATATAGTAGAGGTACAGTCTCAAAGATGATTTACCAAAAATATGGCTCTTGAATATTTGTAATTCAGCCAGTCTTATCAGTAATCACTGTTTAAAGTCTTATAAAACTGACCGAGAAACTGCGGTACGAGTCGTTATTACAGCACTATTGTGGGGCTATTTTTAGGGTTGCGTAGCCAAAATGGCAAAAACGAAACCCTTATAGTTTCATCATGCCCGTCTGTCCGTCCGTCCGTATATCACAACCATTTTACTCGGAGACTATGTAACGTATCTTATAGTTTCATCATGTCCGTCTGTCTGTCCGCCCGTGCGTATGTCACAGCCATTTTACTCGGAAACTATGTAACGTATCTTAATGAAATTTTGAAATAACGGGTATTGTGTGTGCCGCTACTTATTTTTGTAGTAAAATTGCTCAAAAATGTATTTTTAAGGGGGCACGCCATACATGTAACTAAATGTTTTTATACCAAATATCAACATGTTGCGTATAAATCGATAGGTCTTTAAAACTAATATTAAGGTTTGTTTGAACATTTTTTGATTTAATAAATATTTTCAGATTGAATCAACGCGAAAGTCAAAAAAAAAACGTTTGAAACATATGAAAAAAATTGAGAAGATACATTTTTGCATATGCATTCAACGAAAATTGTTTAAAGCCTTTTCGAGTTATCTCCAAAAAACCTCTTCCATAGGCACGACCTTTTGATAATTATTTTTCTTATTCCGTTGAAGGTACGGAACTCTCCATTATGCGTGGCGCAACACGCACATAGCCGGTTTTTGGGCTAATTGTATATCCCGTTTTTTGTTATATATCGGTTATAATATATGTTTATCTACACTCACATAGTAAGTCTTCTAAAATGTGTTCAAAAACGGTAGGCAACCGATTTTACTACGATAAGTTTTTTATCTGTGGCAGTAATGTTGCTAAGTTTCAAATTTGGAACTTCGATTTTGGTAACGTAATGAAAATCCAGCCCTCCTCCCCGACCGCGGTTGCCCTCCTCCCCGACCGCGGTTGCCATCCTCCCCGACTGCGGTTGCCCTCCTCTCCGACCGTTCGCACAATCGAGTTGGCCATGGCGATGCAATGGCGGTCATTCTAATAGTTTCCGAACACGTCACTTAGGATTGATAATATGTGTGTAGATAAAGCAGTGTATGCAACTGTACGTTATTAGGCCTTAAAACACTTGTATTTTAAGTACCCTTATTACGTAACAGTTGCATAAACTACTATTACATATTTTGTCCGAATGTTAATTCAGATCGACATTTTAGACTGACTGCGTATCAAAAGCATTATAATGAATTTATAAGCTGATAAAAGTGTTTATCTACATCTATATCATTACTTCGCTATAATACCTTCAGACACGATAAGCTAAAGGCATATATTAAGAAACTTGTATCTGTGTTGCATCGTTAAATCGGCGATTCCAGGTGTTCGTAATTTGAATGTAATTAAAGTATCTATTGGTGCTTATGACAATCTAGTTGGTCATGATTTGAAACCTAGTTGGCCATGGAGGTGCAATGGCGGTCATTCTAATGAATCTCAACACCTAATTAAGGAATAAGATATGTGTGTAGATAAAGTAATGTATGTAACTGTACATAATTAGGTATTAAAACACTTCGTTCGTTTTATAAAACCACACTCGTATTGTAATGCTCTTCATTATGTAGCAGTCACATAAACTACTATAATAGTATACATATAAACGGTCGTTTAATACTTTACAGACCACTGTAAAGCATTAAACATTATTACGGTACATGGTTACGATATTACAGGAGAAAGAAATGTATGGAGTTGTATCTGCATACATTTACCTTATATTTTACCTTCGACGGTAACGCTGCCCTTTATTGCAAACGCAGTATGTAAGTACTTGCAATAACCGCCATAGTACAAGTAAGCACTACGTCTGCAATAGGAAGGGCAGAGCGATATATCGTGGCAATGCCATGAAGTTATCATCTTAAACTGGAGTATACTCTTCGGTCACAAAGTGAGGCCGAAAGAGAGGGTTATCGAGGGGACTGTGTGTCGTTTTGACTAAGGAGGTAATGATGTCACCAGACAATCAAAATGTCAATTTGTGTCAAATGTGACAATTTTGTAACGAGTGTGAGTGAGATACCGCCCCCAACATTATGCTCTCTATCGGACCGTTTTTACTAGTTACCTATAGGAATAGGAACGACTGTTTTGCTCGTTAGTAAGATTCATCTGTGGTTAGGGAAATAGAGTAAGAGTAATGTCCGGTTTCCCTCTTGGTCCGTGGGCCATGCATGTCCACGGTAAATTAAAAACGGCTACACACGAGTACAATGACACGGAATTGTTGAGCCACTTGCCATTGTTCGTAATTTGGCCGTGTAATTATGGATGGTATAGGAAGGATGGAACTCTCTTATAGGAAAACGGTTGAAAAAGTGTCCAGCGGTAAGCACTAAACAATAGTTCCAAATATCTCCGGGTGGCGCTAGGTAGTTCAGCATTTGAAATGAATTACCGATATTTAATACTTATATGACTTTCTAAATAAAATTAATATTCAGAGTGTTTTTCATCTCCGCAAATAATTATTTTGGATTTGATTTTTTTAATTTCAAAATTAATTTAATCAAATTTAATATCATTGTGGCGCCATCAGTTTATCGCCTTTTCACGGACACTTTTGTAACATAGAGATTTATATCCTTCTTGTACCATCCATACCCCCAACATTATGCTCTCTATCGGACCGTTTTTACTAGTTTTTACTAGTTACCTATGAACGACTGTTTTGCTCGTGAATAAGGTTCATCTGTGGTTAGGCAAATAGAGTAAGAGTAATGTCCGGTTTCCCTCTTAGTCCGTGGGACATGCATGTCCACGGTAAATTAAAAACGGCTACACACGAGTACAATGACACGGAATTGTTGAGCCACTTGCCATTGTTCGTAATTTGGCCGTGTAATGAATGACCGTTGCTAGCTGGCAGCTGACAGCTAGTTGGTGATATCGGTCATTCATTACACGGCTAAATTACGAACAATAGCAAATGTCTCAACATGCCCTTGTAGTGACTACAATGAAATTTAGCTTCCGTGCAATATTTTGACGCTGTTATCGGTGAAGACTATGGTAAAGTATAACAGCCACCAATATTTTTTTCATTTGTTTCAGAATATTATGACGAATCCAACGAAAGTGGTAAATAAAAAAAAAATTTCATTTGTGGTGTTTAAATGACCTTCGAAAATCTAAATTACGTTATCTCCAACTCTATCGTTCTAGTATAATCGAAAGAGAGTGATGCAAATAGACGATCGAACGAACGAAGTGGTTCGTGATTATAGCACTGATATTTAAAGGTAAATATTTTATAATAGACAATTTTAAAATATTTATCGATAAGTACCTACATTTTATCAGTTATATGGTTTTACTGAACCAAAATATTTAAGCAGTTAGTACACTGTAACACATATGGACCATTTTATTTCCATGATTTTTTCGTTACTTAAATTCTGTTTCTGCGAAGTATATAAAAAATGGTAACGGGATGGAAAAATAAAGCTATGGAAACTTTTTTTCTCGTCAAACAAGACTTAACTTTAAAACTTAGGCAGAATTTTATTACTGCTAACGAATCAATTAAATTTATATACAGGAAAGTAGTGTATATACTGGTAAGAAAAAGTACAATATTATGACTTGCACTGACTTGCTTGAATTATAAACTTCTCATCATCATCATATCAGCTGAAAGACGTCCACTGCTGAACATACGCCTCCCCCAAAGAGTGCCACAATGACCGGTCCTGCGCCACCCGCATCCAGCGGACTCCCGCGACCTTTACCAGGTCATCAGTCCACCTTGTGGGGGGTCTTCCCACGCTGCGCCTTCCGGTTCGTGGTAGCCACTCGAGAACCTTTCTGAACTTCTAGGTGAAAATAATTCAGAACTATACATCCGGTAAGTTTATCCGCCTATCATATGTTAGATAAGATTACGGCACATGTCATATACTCATTACTCTGATAGTATTATCTCTCTTTTACTGGTATTTTACTACTCGTCGACTATATTGCTCGAATTGAGACTTTGTAGACCGAACTACTAGCGCATATTTTTCGATTGAGTTTCTATGGTCGCAAATTTTAGCATCGTCGTCTAAACTGAAATGGATTTTCATACAATATTATACAATCCGTCCTCCCCCCGACCTTCGGCACAATCCACCGGGAGATTAAAGTTACTAAATTGTATAGTTATATTGTTAATTGTTAATTTTACTTACTAACTTTTATTTAGGCAATGGCTTATGTAAAATTATAGTAACGTATAAGTTCTTTTAAAACAGTATTTTTTTATTGTCTGCAACACTCGTAAGTAAATAAGTAATTTTTTGACACGTTCTTGTTTAACCAACAATAAAATCGAGTCCAGCTCATTATGGATACCTCGCCCGCTACATCTGTTGATGATTTCATAAAATTTAGTAGTAGTGATGGCGATACCTTGTTGTCTTCTACCATGTTACTACCTATTTACTGTGTTTATTATTTTTATTAGGACTACCACTTATGTAGTTTAATATAGTATATATTTAAATTATTTAATGTTATTGCTTAAACTCAATCCAAGACTCAGTTTCTTGTCACTGGTCGTAACCGTAAAGAGGCGTGGATGCAGTTCTGAACAAGAAATAAGAAACAACTACACACATGTTTTGGTTTATAAAACCGTATAACTGATAGACTAAGAGTTGACTACGTCAGATATGACACAATAATGAGAGCAACAAAATCCGTCTGCTTTGATTTGCTATACTATTCTCATTGCTACATCCGGGCGTCTGGCAGCTTTTAATAGGTGGAGGAGTTTGCCAGACTAGCAATTTTTTTGAATTGGAAAATAGTAATACCAAAATAGGTAAAAACTGCCGAAGTTGTATATAACTGAGACATCAGTTATAACTGATACAAGGTATATAGTTGAACATTAGAAAAAAAAACATTGCTTATTATTGCGGAAACAAAAACAGTAGGCATTTACTAAGCTTGCAAGATAATCACAATATGTTGTTTCGTGATTTTATCTAAATTAGGTACTTATGACAAATTATCATTGATATCGTTTAGCATAAAAGGTGAAAACATATTATTTCTAATGCAGAAGGGCTTGAAAATTAGGTGAAAATGGCGCAATTCACATTTGAAGGTGATATTGAAACCCTTGCCGAGCCTCAATTAAAACTAGTTGAAAGTGTTCTTCAAAAACGAGGCTTCGCAAAAGGAAAAGTAGTGGTTGAACCAGTGGGTCAAAAAGGAGATAATTATGTAGCACACGTAAAGAGATTCATCTACGAAGCTGAAGACGGAACTTCATTTAATATGATTGGAAAAATTGCACCAGTATCTGCAGCACTTAGGATGATGATGAAGACAATGCTTCTCTTTAACAACGAGATCGTAATGTACAATTCAGTTTTGCCTAAGTTAAATGACATACAGAAAACAGCTGGTGTTAGTGAAGATGAAAAAGTAAGATTTCCAATTTGCTACGGAGTCGTAACTGAAGCGCCGTACGAATTCATCCTGCTTGGAGATTTAAAAGAAGCAGGATTTGAGATGCTTGACAGAATGAAACCCCTAAATAATGAAAGTGTTAGATTAGTTATTAAGGATTTAGCCATATACCATTCACTGTCTTATGTGTTAAAAGATTCTCAACCAGATGTTTATCAAAGCTATTCAGATAAACTGCTGAATATGTGGAGTTTGATGGATGATACACCTGAAGCGCAGCACTATTTTGAAATGGCTGAAATAGATATGCTCAAAATGATGCATGACTTTAGTGATAAGTATAAGAATGTAGTAAAGGGATCTTTGACGCTGATCGCTCCACTGTCAAAGAAACTTCAAAGTTACGAAAGTGGTTCAAAATATTCCGTGATTCAGCAAGGTGACTGCTGGAATAACAACATTTTGTTCCGACTCGAGGTAAGTTATTAGTCATTAGTCATTTATTTGCAGAAAATAGTGTACATTGGAGATGGTACATACAGTAGAGTAGATCAACTATTTTACTACAATGTAGCATGCAAATAATTATAATAAGTCTTAACTAGTCTAGATAAACATCTCAACATTAATAAAACGAAAATAGAGACAATAATAAGAATTAGCAATTACATTATTGTATGTCAGAAAAGCGGTTACTATGTAAAATTATTTACCAAGCAGCCAATTATGTAGCCTTCGTATAAAAAAAAATTATTAGTATGTTTAACGTCTCAATGTTCAAAAATTCAGATGTTTTGTTGTATCTTCTTCTTCTTGGTCGCATCCATCATGACTGATGATCGTGGTTGGTGGGTTTTGTTCGGGCACGAACACACTCTCGCCATCGATTCCGGTCCATCGCTTTCCTCACCACATCGTAGAACTTCTGAGAGGGTTCCTCGCCTTTGAGTTGGTCAGTCCATCGTGCTGGTAAACGGCCCCGTGACATTTTGCCTTCAGTATTGCCAACTACGATTAATCTTTCCAAATTTTTGTTTCCCCTTCTCATTATATGGCCAAAGTAACTTGGAAAGCGTTGTTCACAGATTGTGGACAGTCGCACTTTAACATTGAGTTCCAACAGTATGGAGTGATTCGTGCGCTTAGCTGTCCATGGTATTCTCAGCATACGCCTCCAACAAGCGAGTATTTTGTTGTATAACGAGGATTTATATACTCGTACATCTTCGTTGCATCTTGTTTCATTAAATAGGTACTAGATATTGCCCGCGACTACGTTCACGTGGAATTTTATTGAAGTCATTCTCGAAATACTAGCTTAACATAAATTTAATAAGCAAAAATCGCGAAACAGCTGTTAGATTAAGGTGAATTATTTCTTGGATTAGATTGGAGTTGGAAATCGAAAAAAAAAGTCAGTGGGACTTAAACTTTAACTTAAACATCGTAGGGATACAGTTTAAATAGCATAAGTATATGATAGTTATACAAATTTACTAATTTCAGGAAGGCAAACCTATTCAAGACGTGATGATCGACTACCAGCTGGCAAGAGAAAGCAATCCTTCTGCCGATCTACTATACTTAATATTTAATTGCACTGATCACGCTACCAGACTGGAGCACTACCACGAATGGATCGACTATTACCACGAAAGCCTGGATCGATCATTAAACCAGCATGGTCTCAAAGCCAACCGTATCTTCCCAAAGGACCAACTTGACGCAGACCTAAGGAGATATGGCAAACTGATGGTTGGATTAGGAGTGTTGCTCTCATCCGTGCTAGTAAGGGAGTCTAAGGATGCATTAGACATGAAGGAAATGACAGGAAATAAGGACGAGCTGTTCAAAAATGCAATGTCACAGTTGAATTCTTCAGCCGTCGATATGTCGACTATTTCAAAATTAATAGAGCGAATTACGGGTATTGTAGACTCTGCTCATGAGTTTGGACTCATTTAAAAAATAAAAAAAACCTGCCAAGAACATGTCTGGCCATGGTTAGTGTAGGGTTCCGTAGTTTCCGGCCCGTAACAATGCAACCATTTAAAGTATCGTTTTTATAGGATATTTTGAAGTACTGACGTCCTTTTACTATGAAATTACAACTTTTGCAATAACTGAAAAACTACTGAACCGATTTTATTAAATACAGTTTTCATTGAAAGTACTTACTAAGGCCTCACTTTCAAGTTCATTTTTTTGCCTAATTTTTCTTACTCGTAATACGATACCAATTATTCCCTTAAACGGATCACCAGTATTTTTGTGACACTTGTATTAATGCACTTCTAGGTACGTTCACGGTTCACTTTAGATTGGACGTTTCATAGAGTAAGTATGAAACAAAAGAATATAGCTTGAAACGTAAATGGCTCAACAATTAAAGTCCGTGACTGTACCTAAGGTCAATTAAACTGAAATTACCTACGCATAAATATAATAAATCTTATCTATAGATTACGGCACATGTGCACTCATTAGGACTCATTACTTAATATTTTATCCGATAGTGTTATCTTTGGTTTTAATGTGCTTTGATATTTGATGACAAGGATTCAATTCATTGGGAAACAATAAAATTTCATAATCTCTTGTCATTTTTAGCATGAATATTATTTTGTTTATTTAATACCTGCAGATGTACCTACTGTTAGCAGGAGCAAGGGTTAACCTGGTGAGGTGTTCACATTTTCTTGTCATTATCCTAAATGTTGCTTTGGGGTATAAACAGTTATAGTTTGTCCGGTGGCTTAAGGACAAATGCTCCATACTGAAAATATGGCGCATTTATCCTTAAGCCGGACAAACTGTACTATAGAAAATTTCTTGAAATTCTAGGTAGATTTTGCGTAGTTTACGAACAAATTCACAGACAGTATTCTCCTTACGCGTTAATTATAGACGGAGAGCTAGCCACGTCAGATATGACACAATAATGAGAGCAGCGAAACCCCTCTAGTTAGTTTGCTATACTAAGCTATTTCTAGATCCGGACATTCCGGACATCGGGCAGCTAGAAAGTGGTGGAGGTCAAAGAATGCAAATAACTTGAAGAAAACAAGTTGAGTTCTGGGTTTGATGCAATATTATGGAAATTATGTAATTAATTAGATTATATCATAGCCAGAAGTTTCTGTTGTGGGATTTAGTGCCAAACGACGTATAATGTAATTCATAGTTTGTCGTCTACTGTTTTTGTTTCCGTTATAATATGCAATGTTTTTTATTCTAATGTTAAAATATAGGCCATGTCCTTTATAACTGTAACAACTTCGGCAGTGTTAACCTATTTTGGTATTACTTTTTTCCAACTTCAAAACTTCTTTGATCTGTCAGTCTGAGCTCCACCCACTAAAAGCTGCCAGATGCCCGGACGTAGCAATAAGGATGGTAAAGCAATCTAACTAGATAGGTTTCATTGCTCTCATTATTGTGTCATATCTGACGTGGCCAGCTCTTAGAGCATTATATGTATAGTATATTATATGTAAAGCGTTTATTATTTTTAATTACTGTTGCTGCTGACTGTACTAACTTTATCAAGATATATCATGATAAAAACCTGTAAATAAATTTATATTTAATAAAATCCTGAATTATAATAAACATGTCGCATGTGTCAGGGATCAGCTCGCCTTTGTGCATGTCTTTTATAGATGTTACTGTGTTGTTTATGTTATACCTACTTGTTTATGTGCAATAAAGTGATACATACATACATACATGTCAAAATGATGATTATTTTTTTATAGAGTTACTTTAATGCATGCAAACCTCAGGGATAAAAAATAATAGTACCACATATTAATAAATATTCTTATAATAAACAAATCAAAAATATTATAATTATAGATGTCTGCTGTGAATACATAAGACGCTGGTTCGATCCAGCCAGGGCAGCGAAGGCCTTGGTCACTTTTTCCTTTGTATATGAAATTTATTTATTTAAGTTTACCGTGAAAAAATACCATTGTTTAGCGATGCAAAACGCGTGTCATAATGGTACCATAATTTATCTATATCGTATTAATATATACATATATATCAGCTAAATCTAGAGCTAATGGTTTAGTTCGCCAGTTTAGACAAAATATACAATTTAAAAAATCTTATTGAACAAAAATCATTAATCGTAACCGATTAGGCTAATTTCTGTTGACATCGAGCAGCGTGTTTAAATCAATTTTCTGCAATTACATTTTCATAGCGTAAAACTCGAGCTTTATTAACACATAATCAGCTGCATTGTCAATTGTGTCACGTTAAAATTTGAATCAAAAAAGAAATCTCAGTATAAAAGGTCACGATTTTTTTTAAATCACATCATAAATCTTGTCCCGTCAGCCGTTCTGTTCGCGAATACACGAAACTCCCCGCTGCCCGGACGTAATCAAACTGTGTGTACGTCCCTTAGGCCTGAAAAACGCCCGCACAATGGGTCTTTTTACAGACAATGCTAGGTACAACTGAAAGAAGTATTTATTTATTTATCGTATGGCTACATGTCACTGGATATAGATGGGCATTTCTTCACCGGGGTAGTAGTAGTGGGAAAGCAGACGATAAAGAAAATCCAGTGAGTGCTGCGAGGTCCAGATGGGACAGTGCAGCTGCCAAGTTTGTTACTCTTTTAGCACCACGGACGTAGAGAAACATTGAGGAAGAAGAAAGAAGTGAAAAAAAACAATATTTTAAGACTGCTAGTATTCAGTACGAGGACGTTGTTTGAAGAACTACAGGTACTTAAAGGAAAAACTATTAATTAAATTATCAATCTAATGGCTCCTCGTTATATTGTATTAGCTCATTTTCTTCATTTACAGAATAAACATTTTGTTTAAATGTTCCGGCTTTTGCAACGACTCAAAAATATTTTTGCCTTAACTGTAAAGAAAAAAAATTACAAATCACCCTTAAGTGCAAGTATAATCACGGGTATTGTACCAAGTGGATTTCTAACAAAAATCGTTAAATCCCCTAGTTTATATTTATAGTAGAATACACAACGTACCTAAATAATGATTATTTTTATTTCTGGTAATTTATTTCAAAAAGTACACCTTCAATTTTTATTTCTATCGCATCGAACCACTGTGCGACCAAGGCAAATTCGGGGGCATCCCCAGAGAAAAAGCAAATCATATCCAAGATTTGAAAACTTGCGTTATCTGCTGGTTCTTTCATACCTAAACAGTAAGTAATCTAAAAATTTCTAAACAAAATGTAAGAATAAATCGCTCTTGGGCATTATATTTCAGAACCGCTAAATGAACCGAAAATCACGGGCCCATTTTTATACCCTGCCCTTTCTAAATATAAATTACACGTAAAAATTTCATTTTAGAAATGTAACAGTATTTCTGAAATTATCATTCAAATTATATAAAAGTCGCACAATATATGATAAAGGTGCCTTAAAATTTTGTTATTTACATTTGTCATTTGGTGAACGCCACACGATAACTTGAAATTTCATAATAATTCATAGTTTATTTATTTGTAAAACATAGATAGGTACAACAGTAGGTCTTAAATGTGTAAATATGTATCACTATGTTTCGCCATTTAGTAGTTGGCATACAAATAGATAGCTACAGGGCATGTAGCGTGCATTTATATACTATAATTTTTTAAGCATTATAACTAATTAACTATAACTACTATTCAATATATTATATAAAACCAATTACATGCCACAACTCTGCGCTGGTGTCCTCTCTCATATAATATTTAATACATAACACCATAAAACACTATGTGCGGCATTACTCGATGCATCATATTTTTCAATATAAAACAACAACTATGAAACCTGCGGTCTCACTATGAGGCAATACTACCCCCGAGAGGCCAATGCGTCCTCAGTTCGACAAAAATAACTTTGCTATCGCTAAAATTCCAATATCTGAAAACTGATCGCTACTGCTTTAAAAATAAGCGTGTTTTTATATTGCAGCGGTTGTTGCTAAACTTGGTAAAAAAGTATAATGCTGTTGTGTTGTTAAAGCCGTTGTAAGACCGCAGAAAGTTATTGGTTTATTGGCTAGTGCTATAATAGTGGTTAAGGGACCTGTTAAAGAACTAGTTTAATAAGTACGTGGACATTTATGGGTGATTATCCGGGAACCGGATGAGATACAGGGGTATGAAAATTTTACGGAGCGTGCGACGGGATAAAATTTATACACTGGGAATATAAGTGAGGTAGTAGATGAACAGGTTTATTTCTTTTAACTGAAATTGTATTTTAGGGTTCCGTACCCAAATGGTAAAACGGGACCCTATTACTAAGGCTCCGTTCTCCGTTCGTCCGTCCGTCTGTCACCAGGCTGTATCTTATGAACCGTTTTCACAGATGATGTATTTCTGTTGCCGCTATAGCAACAAATACTAAAAAACAGAATATAATAAATATTTAAGGGGGCTCCCATACAACAGACAATATTTTTTGCCGTTTTTACAATAATGGTACTTGGCCGGTTTTTTTTTATCTAAATTTGATAGTTTATTATTTGGAATCTAACTTATAAGGTCTTTATG
The DNA here is from genome assembly GCA_947086415.1 of Pammene aurita. Lineage (NCBI taxonomy): Eukaryota > Metazoa > Arthropoda > Insecta > Lepidoptera > Tortricidae > Pammene > Pammene aurita. The sequence continues at coordinate 15,519,688 of OX352295.1, forward strand.
ATCTTCGTAGCCTAGTTTATCACTAATCTGGCAATGGGTTTGAATCCCGGTAAGGGCACATTATTTGTGTATTTGAGTATTTATCTTTAAATATTCAAATACATTACTGTTTGTAAAACTGAATTTATACCAATAAACATTACTCATTTTCATTTTCATTTCATTTCTTTTCAAATATAACCTCGCCTACGCCTAGTCACACAATAAAACGTTTATTGAGTTTATTGTGTTATTAAGTCGATTTGTGGCGTGTCGTTTGGTTAATACTTATAAATTATCAATTTCTAACATAAAAACCGGTGCTTACAGCCAAAACGACAATTTCCTCCTATATGACTAGCTTAAAAAAATACGATTAAATATGTCAATATAAATCAAGCAAGAAAGTGGAACATCACATCTTAGATAATAAAATAACGTCACATTCTTCGCCGAGAACATTACACTTTCAAAGGACAACTCATAAAATGCGTAACAGAAAACAAATTTTTTGAATACCTACACACAAAAAAGGAAAATATTCTTGGAGATAAATCAACGACCGGCACCCGAGGGAACCTGTAAAAGAAATCGCGAAATCGTCTCAAATGAAATTTCTCACTTCGAGGCATATAACATACTAGAAAATTTTTAGTTCTCCACCCAAGAAAACCCAAATTTATCTCTTGCGGATGAGGTTGAAAATCCTTTGCTGATATGCGGATTCTTCTGAGAAACTTTGGCGCGTGAAATGTATTCGAGAGGGCAAATTGATACCTAAAATATAGTGGATGGAGGAGGAAAATTTAACGGAATTGGGATTTACTACAGGTTGTCTAATGTACTCCAAAAGCGTACAAGTCAAACATTCAGAATCTATAATATTCGGATTTGGCGATTGGAAAATATATAAATAGGTTTCTTTAGATACTACCTAAATTCGCTTAAGCTACTTATATAGGTATTAGATAAGATAAGATAATTTATTCCATAACAATTTACAATCTTGTCGGAAATATACCTAAAATTACAATTAACTTGTAATGTTATCTGTTTAGATGTTTAATAAACCTGAATTAAATAAACCTATTAACTTATAACTAATTCATAAGTTGCAATTACAATACTAAAAATAACATGCATTAACTTAAAATATAAATAACAATGATGGGCTGAAATACGATATAACAATGAAATTGATAATTATAATAAACTAGCTTTTTCCCGCGGCTTCGCCCGCGTACTAAAAGTACTAAAAAAGGAGGTTCTCAGTTAGACTCGTATGTTTGTATGTAGGAATGTATGTTTGTCCGCGATCATCTTGCGTTTCGCTGAACTGATTTAGAAGCGGTTTTCGGAAAAGTATTCGTTACATTCTGGAGGTTTCGGTATACCACGTTTTGAAGACGGCGGTTCCCTCTTTTTATATTTTAAAGAAATTATTGCAATAATTGTTTAATTGTTACGCCATCAACGACTTACTACTGAGAGATTATGATTAATACAGATTTCTACTCTTGAATAGAAGCTTTTCTCCGCGACTTCATTTGCGTGGAATTAGTAATCCACCCTCCTTTTTACCCGCTTAAGGAATGACTTCTGGGATAACAACTATTATATATCCTTCCCCAGAACGCAAAATATCTCCATACCAAATCATCTAAATAGGTTCAACGGTTATTAATTTCCCATACAAACTTTCAACCCCCGTTTCACCCCCTAGAGGGTTGATTTTCGAGATACAAACTATCCTATATTGTTTACCGCGACTCAATCTATATAATATAATATGTACCAAGTTTCATTTCAATCGTCTGTTCAAACTATATCCACAACAAAATTATCTAAATCGGTTCGCGGTAAAAAATCTCCATACAAACCTCCAACCCCCATTTCACCCCCTTAAAGATTGATTTTCGAGATAAAAACTGTCCCATGTCGTTTCCCGGTACACAAACTATCTCTATACCAAGTTTCATCTAAATTGATTCAACGTTTAAAAATTCCTCATACAAACTATCAACCCCCATTTCACCCCCTTAAGTGTTGATTTCGTAATCAGCGACCCGATAAACCATAGAAACAATACCCATAGAAACAATTTTGTCACCACATTTCCCCCTTATGGGTTGAACTCTCAAAAAAGCTGAAACACTCGTTTTCTCATTTATCGTTAGGAATACTCCTGTAAAGTTTCGAATAAAATAGTTGAACTAATCTCGTTTCCCATACAAACTTTGAACCCCATTTCATTAAATTTTTAAAAAATATTTCTACGAGTAAGTGCATCCCTATGCCTTATAAGCAGGGCCCGGAATTAGGTGAGCTAAAATACCTAAAGTTCGCGAGAGGACATAATATAGAGTGGTTACAACCGAATGAAAATAATATTTTATTTGGATTCCGGGTATTCGATATTCATCCGGGCACTGCAAGTAATAGTCGTAATGATGAAAAATGGTTACATTGCAGCCATAAAGTTAACATTATAATAATAAATCTGAAAATGTGACATATATTTTAAATTAGTAATCTGTATTTTCCTATTCATTATCAATGCTTGTCAGAGTGGCGTATTAGCGTCAAAATAGTGAAAGCTACTAGTACTACTATCTATATCTATACATATAATAAAGCTGAAGAGGGTCGAAAGTCTGTACATGGAAGATAATCGAAAAAAAGTTGGCTGGGGATACTTAGAATCAATAACAGAACACGTTCCAACAATTTTTAGAATTTTTGTCTGTTTATCTGTTTGTCTGTTTATCTGTTTATCTGTTTGTCTGTTTATTTGACCGCCCATCACGTGAAAACGGCTGAACGGATTTTGATGAAATTTTGTATAGAGATAGTTTGAGTCCCGGGAAAGGATAATATATAGTTTTAATCCCGAAAATCAACCCTGGTGGGGGTGAAAATGGGGTTGAAAGTTTGTATGGAGAATTTTTAACCGCTGATACGATTTAGATAGAAATGATTATGGAGATAATTTGAGTCTCGAGAAACGTCATAGGATAGTTTTCAAACCCTTGTGGCGGTGAAAAGGGGGTTGGAAGTTGGTATGAGGAATTTTTTACCGCTGAACTGATTTTTATGAAAATTGGTATAGAGATAGTATGGGTCTCGAGAAAGGACAAAGGATAGTTTCATCTTCAAAAAAGTCCCCCCCCCCCCCCATTTACTTTAGAATCTTAGGTCCAAAAATCTATCTTATACATATAATAAAGCTGAAGAGTGGTCGAAAGTCTGTACGTGGAATATATTCGAAAAAAAGTTGGCTGGGGATACTAGTCGATAACAGAACACGTTCCAACAATTTTTAGAATTTTTGTCTGTTTATCTGTTTGTCTGTTTATTTGACCGCGCATCACGTGAAAACAGCGGAACGGATTTTAATGAAATTTTGTATAGAGATGTGAGAATGAGTGTATAGTGACAGTGAGAAGTGACAAAGTGAAAAAAGTAAAAAAAGTCGAGAACCTGAAAGTAAAAAATGTCGAAAATGTCAAAAATTTCAAAACATTCAAAAAATTTCCATAATTTCAAAAATTTCGAAAATTTCAAAAATTTCAGAAATTTCAAAAATTTCAAATATTTCAAAAATTTCAAAAATCACATAAATCACAATTAAAAAACAATTTCAATTTAAAAAAAAAAAAAAACTACAAAAATTAGGAAAAAGTCAAAAATGAAATAAAATTAAATAACATAACTTCGTTCCAACCGAAACGCACTCAGGTATTTTTTTTTCTCTGACGTTCATTAGTGCATTGTAATTTGCTTACATTGAAGAATAAATATCTTGATCTACAACAATATCATAAATCCTCTATTCCGCGTTCAGAAACCGTATGTAATTACCACCATTATTGCAATCAGTAACGTAACATCAGTGTATTATCTGTGACAGTGTGGTAAAAACGTATGAAAATTCATTACCTACGGTAACGTAATGAAAATTCGCCCTCCTCCCCGACCGCCGGCACAATAAGATTGGTCATGGCGGTCATTCTAATGGTTTCCGAACACGTCACTTAGGATTTTTTTAATATGTGTGTAGTTAAAGCAGTGTATGCTTCTATTAGGGTACACATAAAATGGGGGGTGAATTTTTTTTCGCTCTAACTCTATCGTGTTGGGTATTATTGAATAGGTCTTTAAAAAAGAATAGAGGTCTTTTAATACATTTTTTGGATGAAACTGATAGTTTCGTAAATATTAGATTTGAAAGTTCAAAAAAGGGCGTCTCTTCCATCTAACTTTTGAACCGTGGGTCCAAACAGGGCGGCAACTACGAAACTCTACACTGAGCATCGCCCGACATGCTCTTGGCCGAAAGAAATCACCCCTTAAAGATTACTAATTCCAATTCAAGAAAATCCCCAGCCAGGTTATACGTAGCCAATAAAAATTAAACGTTTAAAAGGGGGGGGGGCAGCCACTACACTCACTACAGATTGAGTTAAATTTGCATGGGTCACCCCCCCCCCCCAAGTACACCTCAAATAGAAAAAAACGTTACTGACCCCCTCAAAAAATCATTTCTGAATTTGTGACCCCCCCCCCCCCCAAATTTCAACCGCATCTGTTCTTACCTTTCATGCTTAGACTGATTTGACGGAAGGATCGATTTGAAAAAGTGGTACTGTATCCGATATACACCTACTACTCTATGTCGTTTAAATCATGCCAAAAAAAGTATTGATTTTTGAGTGTAGTTTCATTTAGTGGTAATTGTAAAATATTTTATCAGGACTACTGTCCTCTAGCGTATCCATCTGTCAACTTTACTTCAAGTTCCGCCTTCAGGGTAGCGGGAGAGAAATTAGGGGCAAATTAGCCGCTTACACAGACCGAATTCCACGCGGGCGGAGCCGCGGGCACAGCTAGTAGTATGTATAGAAAGATAAGGAAACAAGTACTTAGTATTAATCCAAATAAAATATTATTTTCATCCGGTTGTAACCACTCTATATTATGTCCTCTCGCGAACTTTAGGTATTTTAGCTCACCTAATTCCGGGCCCTGCTTATAAGGAGCCTACGAACCACATTTGGAATCTTTAGAACCAGTGGTTTGGGCTGTGCGTTGATATGTTAGTCAGTTTCTTCTTTTATATATTTAGAAGAAGATTGCAATTTGGCACAAATACTTTCAAGAATTTTCATGTCCACAATATTAAATTTCAAAATCGATGCCATTTTCTTAATTAACGTCCCAAAAAATCACAAAAACGACACCCATATGAATATTTAGACATTTCAACCCCATTGTACCCTAACAGGGGAGATGGTATTTCACGTCCGCCACGTCGGATTTTAAAATCGTTGTTGTTTTCGTAATCAACGACCCGATAAACCATAGAAACAATACCCATGTTGATTTTCAGACATTTTGACCACATTTCCCCCTTTTAGGGGTTGAATTCTCAAAAAACCTGCAACACGTATTTACTCATTTATTGTTAGGAATACTTCTGTGAAGTTTCGAATAAAATAGACTAACTAATTTTGTTTCCCCATACAAACTTTGGACCCCCATTTCACCCCCTTAGGGGATGAATTTTGAAAATCCTTTCTTAGCGCACCCCTAGACCTTATAAGGAACCTACGTGCCAAATTTGGAATCTCTAGAACCAGCGGTTTGGACTGTGCGTTGATAGATCACTATGTCAGTCAGTCAGTCAGTCAGTCAGTCACCTTTGAGTTATATATATATTTTCCCCATACAAACTTTGGACCCCCATTTCACCCCCTTAGGGGATGAATTTTGAAAAATCCTTTCTTAGCGCACCCCTAGACCTTATAAGGAACCTACGTGCCAAATTTGGAATCTCTAGAACCAGCGGTTTGGACTGTGCGTTGATAGATCACTATGTCAGTCAGTCAGTCAGTCAGTCACCTTTGAGTTATATATATATAGATGTCAGTAAAATGACATTAAACATCTAAAAAGCGTGCATCACTAATGAATTCGTCAACATGGTAATAACATTTCCGTAATAAAAAGTCCCTTAATCGGTATTTGAATTTATCTACATTATCTATCGTCTTATATTCTTTAGGCAAGCAATTGTATAGTTTTACGGCTTGATATCGCACGCAGTGATGTATAATTTGGTAATTAGGCTCAATTGAGTACTTCAGGCCCTTCCTACGAGTATTGTCTTGTGACACTTGGTGACCCTTTGTTCCTCAGTTTCGTATCTTTCTGGACGCTTAACTACGCCAGTCAGTAAAACGAGAATATTATATATATTGCTGGGAGCTTGGCGGTAAGATAACCGACTTTCGATCCGGAAGTCTCGGGTTCAACGTTCACACCCCGACTCTTACTTTTGGTACTGTAAAGAATATAATTTGATATCTACACCAGCTGCTCTTCGCTGAAGAAAATATTTTAAGAAAACCTGCTTGCATCCGCGAAGACACTCAAAGGTGTATGTAAAATAGCCAATCAGCATTGAACCCGATTCCTTTCGAGTAAGGGATATTTGTACCCAGCAGTAGGAAAAAAGCTGAAATATTATTACTAGCCACGGCGCGGATGCCACAAGAAGGGCGAGGGGCGGGCAGGCCCAGGCGGAGATGGCGAGATGACCTGGCTGGACGCTTTTGTTAACGACTGGCCTGAAATCACACGGGACCGAGACGAATGGAGATCGAGGAGTTGTGCACACTATTAAGCTATGAATAATATTATTATTACTTGTACGGCTGACTGCACACAAACCACTAATTATATGCAAATGTCTCTATTAAAGTGATTCATCTACCCCCTCAGGACCCGTTACTCTATTTACTACCAACAATCCCCACTGATAGCTTCTAAACTAAAATACAAACACAAACGATGATGTATCCTAATGGATTATTACCACATTATGTTCGCAACTTAACACTTAACGATCTTAAAGGGCAGGAAATAACCGTTAATGTTAAGGGGGTGTGCACACTGGGGTTTCTTGCCTCCGGCAGTTTTGCGCCAGAGGATGAACATATCCTAAAAATATTTCACTATCTGCTTTACAATCTCTGAAATGACTTTAACATAAGCCCTTATAGAATAACCCTTTTTTTTATTCTTTTTCCCTATCGGACTTTTGCCCGTAGCCAACGTCAAGTGTTAAACCCTTTTTTTTGAAAGATTAGATGGCGTCACAATAGGTATTATCCGCAAAACTAACTGGCGACCGGGGTAGATAAACTTCTCTTTCAAACTTGAACGGTCGCAGGAAGAGTAAAGGAGAGAGCGTTATGACCTAGTCGCCAGTTAGTTTTGCGGACAGTTACTTTAAATAAAAACTTTTTACAAAAAAAGATAAACCGACTTCAAAAAGGATAAAATAAATCGTTATATTATTTATATGCGTTACAAACTGATATGTTTGAAGTCGGTGGCAAGCCAAAAAGTTACATTACCTGTCAAATCAGCTTCACTTCTGAAAATCTAAAAATATCTATACTGCAATATCTCGGTTTACCTGCAATATTTTACGCATCGAGGAGCGCTAATATACATAAGAGCGTGTATACAAGTCTACATACTATTACTACATGTTTTTATTTTCAATTTTAATTTCTAATCATACTTTTGAATGAATTGTCAATGTTTTGATTATATTTTATTTTATAAGGGGTTAGTTTATTGTTTTTTTTTGCGATTAAGATCAAGTTAATATGGTGTGACATACTGATTAGGAGCCTTGAAGCTTGAAATAAATTCTTCTTCTGCCTAAGCCTTTTCCCGTTATCTGGGGTTGGCTCTCCTTGTCCTCATTCTCCACACAAGCCGATTTTTTGCGGTTTCGGCGTCAACATTCGTGTCTTTCAGGTCTTTTTTGACCGTTGTCAGCCAAGTAGCAGGGCGTCTTCCACGGCCACGTCTCGTCGTTGGTAGATTCAATGCCACTCGTACCATGTGATCAGCAGGCCGTCTGAGCACGTGCCCGTACCAGCGTAGTCGCTTTTCTTTCAGCTTTTCTTCAATAGGGGCGACTTTAAAACGGCCTCGCACGTATTCATTGCGGATCTTATCCATGCGGGTGACTCCAGCAGACCAGCGAAGAATGCGCATCTCAGTTGTATGTAATTTTTGGATATGTTGTTTCGTTGTTGCCCAACATTCGGTTCCATACAGTATGGCGGGTCGTACTGCCGTTTTATATAATTTACCCTTGATCTTTAAAGGCATTCTATTGTCACACATGACACCGGTCAACTGCCTCCACTTCATCCAGCCTACTGTGGTCCTATGGGTTACATCTCTATCAATTTTGCCATCGTTGCTGATGATCGAGCCTAGGTATTTAAATTCTCTAACGGTAGGTAGCGGATCATCATTTATGAAGAACTTGATTGAGTCAAGGTCTGTTGTGCCGTCAAACAAGCATGACATATGCTCCGTCTTTGTGCGGCTTACTCTTAAACCATTCTCTTCTAATGATTTAATCCACATATTTAGTTGGTTTTGGAGATCATGGACACTTTCCGATATTTAGGCAACGTCATCAGCATACAAGATGTTCCATGGCACTGGTTTTTGGTAAGCTCTTGTCAGGTAACCCATGGTGACATTAAATAATAAAGGACTTAGTGCTTGAGCCTTGATGAACTCCGACGCAGATTCCGAACTTTTCACATGTCCCAGCTGGACAAACTACCTGAGTTGTGACATTGGTATACATACCCTGAATTAATGCTATATACTGTTCATGTACTTGACGAAATCTCAATGCTTCCCAGATGAGTTCACGTGGGACGTGATCAAAGGCCTTTTCGAGGTCGATAAAGATCATATGTACGTTGGTGTTGTTGGCCTTAGCTTTTTCCACCAGTATTCGAATAGACTGAATCGCATCGGAAGTGCTTCTATCAGCAACAAAGCCACATTGGTTTTGAGTTAGCTGTATGATACATTTTAATCTGTTATTACTTATTTATAATACGTTCCCACGTTTTTAAGGTATGGGACATAAGTTTAATAGCTCTATAGTTATTGCAGTCCCTAATGTCTCCTTTTCCTTTGTAGAATGGAATTAAGAAACTGTTACGCCAAGCATCTGGGATGAGCTGATTTTCTACCATCAATTTATTAAAAAGGTTGCACAGCCAGGACAGTACTTCCGGTTCGTTTCCATATCTCGGCTGGGATTTCGTCTGGACCAACTGCCTTGTTATTTTTCATATTTTTAACGGCTGCCTTAACCGCTTCCACCGTGACTGGAGGAAGCGGTCCGATTACGGTTCGTGGCGTACTTCTAGTCACTGTTCCTGGATGGGAGTAGTAGTAGTAGTAGTAGGATTAAGTAGATGCTTATAATATTCTACCCAGCGGGTTTTAATATCTTTATCTGAAGTCAATAATTTTACCATTGTTATTTTTAATAAATTTTATGTTGTTGAAATCTTTAGTGCTGTTAGGTCTAATTTTTGCAATCCTATGTATATCTAACTCTGTTTTGGCGGACTCTAGTTCGTCGTACATGTCTCTATCGGCTTCAGCTTTTGCTATTGCAACTTGTAATTTTGCTCTCTTCTTTGACTCTTGGTATTGGTTGCGATCTGAGTCATTTTGGGAGACTTGGGAGAGTTCAGCTATAGCTGTCTTAACACTGTCATCGCGCCACCAGCGAGTGTCTTTAAAAGGTCCTTTCTTGGACTTAGTTCTCCCTAGGTGTTTCTCTGCGGCTGTAGTGCAGAAAATTTGAAGATCCTTCCACATGTCGTCTGGGGACAAATAAAATTGGTTAAGCTCTACCTTTAAAATCGGTTAAAATTGGTTAAACTCTACCCTTAAAATCGGTTTTACCCTACCTTAAAATTGGTTAAGCCCTACCCTTAAAATTGGTTAAGCCCTACCCTTAAAATCGGATAAGCCCTATGTAATGTCTACCTACAGCTGAATATTCGAATGGCTTCTAAATGCTTACAAAAGCCTACTAAAGCTTACTTACCTCAAGCTTCAGGCTGAAACTTCTGTAAATATAAACACCTACCTGAAGGAAATTACTACAGGGAAAGAAAATCAAACAAAAGATTGAAGGTTGAAAAGAAGATTATTTATTTAAGTTTTAAGTTTGAATTTTTGTTATTGAAAAGCGAAACACAGACTAATTACCCCTAATGCTGCCTTTGCAGACGTCATTAGGTGTTAGTTTCCGATTCCTAGGCTTTGCGAAGGTAAAAACGAAACTAACGAAGCAAAAAACCTTCGCGCCGTATTACAGTAAAATAAGTAACGTAAATATAATATCAAATACATTAATTAATAACCTATCTATACAGTAGCTTGCTCTGATACGCAGTTTGGCCGAGATGATCGTGAAAACTAGTGGAGACCCAACGTTGTGTGTGTAGTTACCGCAAGTCCTTTTCGATAAGGTGAGAAATAACCGCAATATTTAAAATACACGTAATTCCTAACTTAAATCTAACGGAATATAAATACAATAGACAATGGTAGGTTAGCTTATGAACTGTTGACGTTAAAAATAAAATAATAAGATTGTGAAAATATATCCTAATTAATAGACTAATAAATAGTAATATTGAATATTAAAATTACACTAGAATTATAATGATTGATTAAATAGGTATTTTGTTGTTTGTTAAATAGTTGTATTTACAACAAAATATATATAAGGAGGTTTGCTGGACTCCCAACGTAGTGATTGTTGGCGAAGTACGCCAGTACAAAATATGTGGCATGTCAGTTTTGACAGTTCCGTCTTCCAACGGTGGAACCACGGCCAGTAGCCTACGATTCGAAGCTTAATGGATCTGGTAATATTGTCCACGGCCAGTGGCCTACAGACTGATGAGTATTTGTGCATTCTGAGCATTTGTAATGATCCAAGTGTGCGACCGGGCCAGTAGCCTACAGTCTCGCTTCATACATCAATGTATAGTTGACAGATAACCGCCAATTCCTCCACACCACATATGCAAATAACGACTGGTACATTTAATAATTAAATAACCAAATACTAACCACCGTTTATGACGAATGGTAAATATATTTAGGAAGTAAATAGCAAGTACCTATCATCGCTAATAAGCACTATCTGCGCAGTAACCCAGACGCGTAAGACCCTCACCGCCCGCAATTCATCACTGCAAGAGAACGGAATTGGCTAAGAACACTTTATACACTAGTGGCGTACCTACATGGCAATAAACCTCTGTAAGCACATGCTATTTTTCATGTCACATGTTCAAGATCATTGGGTGATACAGAACGCTTTGGCCTCAAACCCGAGGGGAGTCCGTTGCCACCTAGGCACTACAACAAACACGCATTCTACATGGAATAATCCTCTACGCTAGAAATCCAGCATCTTATCCCTTATATAATTACTAAAGTATTACGTGGAAGTACATATTACGCGATATCGTTTAACCATGGCCAATAGTTAACCGATATCGACAATTAATATTTAAAAGATCGAAACCTATCTTGGTTATAGTACGTTCAACCAATTTCGACCGTTACATTAAACTATATATTTATGTTTATAAAGTAGTAGAAATAAATAGTTAATAAATAGAACGTAGTCACCCGAAACAGTGGATTAAAATCTACTAAGATAAAATATGGCTTGGTAAGTACCAAGTTCAAATAGAACCTATTCGACACGTCAACAGTAAATATATACACTACGATGGAGAATAAATATTACGTATCCTAAATAGTTAGGTATGGTAAATATAATATACGCACACATAAATACACAAAGTCGTATATAGAGAATATAAAAGGTTCAATGTTAAAACAATAAACACAGGCGATATATTATGAAGAACCTGGTCAGAATATACGCTATCAACATATATAAGTAATTGAATGTAAATAAGTAGAATATCATTAAATTGTTAAATGGTTTCCTCACGAGAACGAATTCCACGTAAATATAAAATACTATTATTTATTAGCTGTGTTATTATATGTTTGAAAACCAAGTCAAATAATACCCTACATCAACCTATAACTCAACTATGTTGAAACGTCCATACGATTTAAGAATCGTTTATGAAAGAAGACCAAGATTGTATTTAAATTTCACACTCAATAAATAATCAAAATATTTAAGTACTTATTTAGACATACGGGCGGCTCTAGGCACAGCAGAATAGTGCTTCGCTTCGCTCACGCAGTAATAGTTGAAATAGTACGTAATATACTTAAATGCAGACCCCTACTTCATTGTAAACCCAAACCCAGCTAAAATATTTACAAATGTGGATTAATAATATATCCCTCATTATTCTAACACTCACTGCAGGTAAATAAGCGTAACGCCTGTAATATTAGTCCCCGAATAACCCTATTAATAAAAGAAAGGTATTGACCGTTATTATAATATTCGTACGCTTCACTAGTAAGGATATTGTAAAATGCTAGTACACGACAATCAATTAAGATAAAAGTGAAATATTTAAAAGGACTTACATAAGGTTGTAGACCTCGATCTTGGCTGAGAGATGCTGATGTCTTGAAATCTCGTTCCGACTAAGTTAAGTTCGAACCTTACCACACGCTTTTATAATTTCCGTACCCTGTCTCCCGCAATCACCTACATTCCCCTTTGTAGCTTTAATCCAAACATCTCTTTAAAAATCTTACCGATAACTCATCCGATTCCGCTATTGAACCTAGTTATCTAAATAATAAGGTTGATGATCCAACCTGTAGATACTAAAACCAAATAAATGTCTAACAAACAAGGTTCAAATTCGTGTGAACTCCTGACTCGTCGTCTGCACACCGCTTCTCGATCGCCTGCGAAAATCTAAGCAAATATGCGGGTGGGTTTAAGATTAACCTCGCGCGCTGCAAGATTATTCCTACCCGCATTTGTTTAAAATTATTAATTTATAATTACAATTTCAGGATTTTCTGGTAAATTGCTGAATAAAACTTAGAAACTACATTTGGATAAATATGCTAAAAATATAGGGAATATATATATGATAATGAAATATACATACAATAGTGTTTCTATAGGAAACGAAAGCAAATTCAATGTAACCGCATGGTCAATTTTCACCAATAATTATTAATACGCGTATATTTCTAACAAATATCAATAGGAATGCTAAGAGGACTATATTGTTTATCGAATGAAAATATTTATTTGTACTCGGAAGTAAATAATCACGTGTTTATGACACAATACTGTTCTTAACCAAATCTTCCTAAATAACTATTATTTTTATTCGATCTCACAAGAAACATTGTTACTTTTAATGCCTATTTGGATCAAGGAATTAGATTTTACGTTTTCATTTGTTTTCTGCTACATACACTAACATCTATAAATTCGAGGTTAGGTTTTTTAGGAACCAAAATTTATTAGAAAATACTATTATCTGTATTCCAAATGAATTACCATCTTAATATCTAAACGAAAATGTATATTATTTAGAAAAGCCACTTGAAATAAAGCTAGTTTTCAGTATTTATTTCAACACTAAATTCTCCTTCCCGAACTGCACCAAAGCTATGAAAATTAAGACATAACTACTAATTGATTTTATGATACTCCATATTTTCCAGGTGAGTTGTAATTCGAACTTTAATATTACAGTATAATTTTTCATTAAAGCTTAATCGTAAAGTCATAATTTTTCCTGAAACTGAAAAATGAAATTAACTCCTACATAAAGTTAACAGCAATGACACAATATCGAACAATTTTACCGTCCATTGAAATAGGCATTATATGGATGCCTTGGATCCATTACAGTTCTGCTCCCCAATAATACGCAGTGCAGAAATTTACGATTTCGAACGTAGTATTTGTTTTAGGAAAACTTTAAATTAATCTTACAACACATAATAATTGCATTTAACCTGTGACAGCGTTCCTGTCCCGAACAATCGAGAAAGCATACTCATTCCTTCAACCTCCCCTTATCTCACATTCATCAACTCACACTCACACATCTCTAAAAAGTCATTGTCAATGGTCACACCCTAAGTCATTTCTCGGGCCCGAGCGTTAGTTATGTTATTCCTAATTAGTCATGTCATCTCTGTTACTTAGTCATGAACCACACTCTATTCATCACCCTCTCTCATAGTTTCACAATTTTTCAAGACCAACAATACAGTCACAAGTAATAAATATAAGATAATTTAACAATTCAAACAGAATTTGATAATCAAATTCTAAGACAAGTTAAAATAATATTGATCTAAATTAACCAAACTGAAGTACTCGTATTAACGTAAATTATAATAAGCGTCTTTCTTAATTAATTTATCATCTGAACCGTAAAAATTGTTTACACTACCCTAACAGGTATCCGTATATTTTTATTTATCTATGTATTGGTTGAGAATTTTGAAATCCAACACTAACAATCAAGATCGCTTTAAGTTATAATTCAATAGTTTCCTAAACGAGTATTATTTGTGTTTAATTCATCTTTTTTTATATACCACAACGGTGGCAAACAAGCATACGGCCCGCCTGGTGGTAAGCACCTACCGTAACCTATGGACGCCTGCAACTCCAAAGGAATCACATGCGCGTTGCCGACCCTTTACAAAAAGGAGGATTCACTGTGTTGACCGGCTAAAGGAACCAGAAAGTCCCTCATCGTCAACACACTGGGTCCTCTTTGAGCTCTGTAGAAGTACCGTACTAACGAAGGCTGAAAGATATTTATCTTTAATCCCTATAAAGACAGTAACTATAGTGTATAACTACTCTCAGATATTGTTGAAACATTTCAGTTACAAAACTTAGAATGTCTTATTTGAGTATAATTTGTACTTAACTATGATGATGATGATGATGATTTTGAACCACTATTAAGAACCGTTATGTTTAATAATGATTATTACGACACGTTAAAAGAACTTTATTTTTATTGACGCACGCTACCTTTGAATTCTCCTTCGTATAACAATATGTTATCTACCTACTTATTGTATGAACGCACCCTTTAATGAAATATACTTGTCTAACTGAATCACCCAAACAATTAAATCCAAATATATCCGTAAGGTATAGTGTTTTTATCATTTCCTTTTACTTCTCAATTACTTCGCTCTACTAATTTTGCATTTATAACGAGATATGACGAGAGTATGAATAAGTCCAAGATATACAAAGTGTAACTGCTATAAGAGCTAAATTATGTCATCACATTATTTTGTATAAGTACCTACAACAAAAGTCAGTAGAACATTTTTTTTTTTTTTTAGGATAACATCAATGAGGAAACTGTAGTATTAATTACGCACTTTCCATGTATATCGTGTCTGTAAGAAAACTATTTACGGTGAAATTTTATCAATTCATAAATTGTACATCATTGTTACAATTTCATAAAATACTATCCTACCTACTTTTAAAATAATGCTCATAAATTGTAAATTCATAATCCGCCAAGAAACATTTCACATACCTACTAATATTTTACTCAAATGTGTTGACAACAAAACCATTGCCGTTGTTAATGCATCTTAACCTCTTCATCAACGAATGTATTTATATCCAGAAGTAAAGTCAAGCTGGATTCGAACCAACCTTTAGTTTTCGATTACGATCCTATAACAATCTTTACCATAAATTAATTTTCACTGCACTGGAAGAATCAGCAGATACATATTTAGTTGTAAATTGATTAGTTGACATATCAATAGTATGTAAGCATTCATTACGAACCACTTTGATACTGTATCAAACTGGAATTAGACCAGCGTTTAGTTTTCGGTGTATCCACCATGAATCGCGTAGCACTGGAATTTAACCAGTAGTTTTAATAATGACAGAAACTCTAAAGTAAGTTAAAATTTTAAACATCTTGGAATTTAATTAGACTGAAATCGAACTAGTACTGACCTAAACATGTTAGTAAATACTGTTTAAATAAACATCCAGTAATTTTACTACAACCGGAGTTGAACCAATCAACTACCTTATTTGTTTGTATTCATTCCGAATGAACATCTAAACCTTACTTATGAACTACTATTACTATGACAAGATACTTGTAGTAAGATCTAACAATTGGATACTAAATAATTTACTGAACGAGCTAAAAATCCGAACTTATAATATGTATTTTAATTTGAAATTTTTAAATTGATGCCACCATCAATAATAAGATAAATGATTCAAGTGTTTATCAAGTCATATAGAAAAGACTATTTGTTCCTCATATTGAAAGATTTTTAAATAAGATTTAATAAACTATGTCCAACATAACCTCAACTAAACTGTACTATCCTAAACTAAACCAAACGAATTGGACCTGAAGTAACTTAAACTGAACTTAAATAATTTAAAATAACCTGATGTTTAGACTAAACTACTCTATGTCCATTGAAATGAAAGATACAAACTAACCCAATATTAGGTATATTATAAAGCTAAATAAGTGATTGCATCTTAACTAATCCGACTTCGTAAATAGCTAACATTGTAAAGTGAAATCAAATTTATTTAGATATTTAAACCAACTTGAAACTAAAATTTATAACCGAAACAATACAACTGTGAATGACACGTTTCCATTCTTTAAAGTGTACGAGAATATACCACTAACAAACCTTAAATAAAATTACGAAAAATGTAGGTAGATAAAAAATTCCAAACCGCAATGTTTTGAACATTGAATTGTACCGACATATAATATTGTTGCATCAGTTTTTTAACATTACGTTGTTAAGAATTTAGAGTTAGCACAATTATGGAACGAGCGTAGCGTATGCGAAGCGAAGTTCTTACAACCAACTTCGGACACAATTGTCACCTGGCTACTGGGACGTCTCGGCATTTAGATTGCTTTTGGTTTTGAGCGTTTGTCCCGCGATAAGTATAACTTTAGTAACATTGATGATGATGATGATGATGATATGCGCAGGATCGATCAAGGGATTATGGAGCTATATTTAAGACGCGTAACAATTATCATAAGGGTCTTGTTATATTGGTCAACACGTTTGCAAGGAAATCGCGAGTACTTAGTTCGAGGCGGACTACTAGCGTTACAATTAATAAAAATATTTATTACATATAATAAACTCGTGTGGCTACAACGCCGCAGACTCCTTACCCTTACCTTACCTTACTTTACCCTATGATATATAATAATGACAGGCGGGTTATGCATACTCAAGAGTGAAGCTCTTAAAATGAGTGAATTCAAACAATTTGGACCCGTTCCTATCACCCGCGCTTAAAAGAATGACAAAGATGTAATGGTCGTCAATATATTTAGATGAATATAACTTAATCTGTAGGTAGGTTATGAAATAATTTTGTGTTCATTATGACTATTATGAGTGTGAGTATCAATCCATGGTAAAAGTCATTGACCTTACCCTAATCTATACTTTACCACGAAATGTTTTATTACTATCGCCTACACAAACTTAGCCTAAAATTTGACCAGTATAAACCTGATCAATTATTACGTACAACTTCTATGACTCACGGGGTCAAGTTACACTAGCTACGAATTTCAATGAAATCAGTTGGTGATTAGGGAATTGATTTTAAACGGTCGATAGAATAAAAGGTCGTAAGTGACACTAATTTTATATGTACTTCCGACATTCCGTATTTAAGTCACTAAACAAAGATAACAGGTAGATCAATAGGAAGTAACTTCGTAGCCTAGGAACGTTCGCAGATTCCGCGTCGCTACACGTGGCAAGAAACAATGTTACTTTATATAATTATATGTATGTTTTCTCAACGAAATAAATATCCTAAAGGTTTTATATATAATCAACTTAATATTTTTTTTTTCTCTTAATTTTTTTTTTTAAATATGTTTAAAAGTGATAATGTAAAGCTGGTATCTAACATAAAATGATATTACATACTATGGAATACGAGACTTTGACGGTATTAAGACAGATTTAGGAATAAACTTTTAAACATAGATTAAACCGGTCAAGTGAGAGTCGGACACGAACCTTCAGAGTTCCGTTTTTTATTCTTTTTAGATATGAGACTCTAAAAATAAATCCAGACGATAGTCTGCTCCCCACATTTTGAACTTTTAACCGGTCTATCGTGTTAGTTAAATTAAGAAAATAGGTACTCATAGTTATTAACAACCTACAGTTACAAATTGAACCCTCACGTACCACCGATAGTTAAATAACGTTTAAATCTAAGTTTAACTGGCCTCTAGTTATTGACTGCACAGTTCATGTCGCTACGAGGCAACTCGTTAGTAGTCGCTAACTGTTTTGCATGCTACCCTCTCTTACATAGTTTTAAGCAAATTATGAAATTATGTTTTTCCCTGTAAGTTATTCATATATCATGTAAATATTTTGAGAAAATAAATATCATAACACATGAAAGTTTCTTAAGAAATTTTAATATAAAAGTTAAAATAAATATCCTACGATTTTTGTTACATGTTGATATTAGATCACAAATGAAAAATACATTTACTAATGGCGCTGCTCCCCGCATATAGACCTCTTAGCACTACTTTGACGCAAAAGATAATAAAACGCATTTTTGAAATTTCTCACCTTTCTATCCATTTACGGCAACAAATTGTGGGTCTGACGACCCACTAAAACGCAAGTTACCTACAAAAGCTATTTTAACCGACAGAGCAAGCTACTATTGAAAACGTATTTGAAACCTAAATCAGAGCAAGCTACTATGTGTTAATATAAAATCTAGTTTTAAACCTTATCCTGGTCGCGGCTACCTCAAATTGTAACGTCTACCTAAGGCTGAATATTCGAATGGCTTCTAAATGCTTACAAAAGCCTACTAAAGCTTACTTACCTCAAGCTTCAGGCTGAAACTTCTGTAAATATAAACACCTACCTAAAGGAAATTACTACAGGGAAAGAAAATCAAACAAAAGATTGAAGGTTGAAAAGAAGATTATTTATTTAAGTTTTAAGTTTGAATTTTTGTTATTGAAAAGCGAAACACAGACTAATTACCCCTAATGCTGCCTTTGCAGACGTCATTAGGTGTTAGTTTCCGATTCCTAGGCTTTGCGAAGGTAAAAACGAAACTAACGAAGCAAAAAACCTTCGCGCCGTATTACAGTAAAATAAGTAACGTAAATATAATATCAAATACATTAATTAATAACCTATCTATACAGTAGCTTGCTCTGATACGCAGTTTGGCCGAGATGATCGTGAAAACTAGTGGAGACCCAACGTTGTGTGTGTAGTTACCGCAAGTCCTTTTCGATAAGGTGAGAAATAACCGCAATATTTAAAATACACGTAATTCCTAACTTAAATCTAACGGAATATAAATACAATAGACAATGGTAGGTTAGCTTATGAACTGTTGACGTTAAAAATAAAATAATAAGATTGTGAAAATATATCCTAATTAATAGACTAATAAATAGTAATATTGAATATTAAAATTACACTAGAATTATAATGATTGATTAAATAGGTATTTTGTTGTTTGTTAAATAGTTGTATTTACAACAAAATATATATAAGGAGGTTTGCTGGACTCCCAACGTAGTGATTGTTGGCGAAGTACGCCAGTACAAAATATGTGGCATGTCAGTTTTGACAGTTCCGTCTTCCAACGGTGGAACCACGGCCAGTAGCCTACGATTCGAAGCTTAATGGATCTGGTAATATTGTCCACGGCCAGTGGCCTACAGACTGATGAGTATTTGTGCATTCTGAGCATTTGTAATGATCCAAGTGTGCGACCGGGCCAGTAGCCTACAGTCTCGCTTCATACATCAATGTATAGTTGACAGATAACCGCCAATTCCTCCACACCACATATGCAAATAACGACTGGTACATTTAATAATTAAATAACCAAATACTAACCACCGTTTATGACGAATGGTAAATATATTTAGGAAGTAAATAGCAAGTACCTATCATCGCTAATAAGCACTATCTGCGCAGTAACCCAGACGCGTAAGACCCTCACCGCCCGCAATTCATCACTGCAAGAGAACGGAATTGGCTAAGAACACTTTATACACTAGTGGCGTACCTACATGGCAATAAACCTCTGTAAGCACATGCTATTTTTCATGTCACATGTTCAAGATCATTGGGTGATACAGAACGCTTTGGCCTCAAACCCGAGGGGAGTCCGTTGCCACCTAGGCACTACAACAGACACGCATTCTACATGGAATAATCCTCTACGCTAGAAATCCAGCATCTTATCCCTTATATAATTACTAAAGTAGTACGTGGAAGTACATATTACGCGATATCGTTTAACCATGGCCAATAGTTAACCGATATCGACAATTAATATTTAAAAGATCGAAACCTATCTTGGTTATAGTACGTTCAACCAATTTCGACCGTTACATTAAACTATATATTTATATTTATAAAGTAGTAGAAATAAATAGTTAATAAATAGAACGTAGTCACCCGAAACAGTGGATTAAAATCTACTAAGATAAAATATGGCTTGGTAAGTACCAAGTTCAAATAGAACCTATTCGACACGTCAACAGTAAATATATACACTACGATGGAGAATAAATATTACGTATCCTAAATAGTTAGGTATGGTAAATATAATATACGCACACATAAATACACAAAGTCGTATATAGAGAATATAAAAGGTTCAATGTTAAAACAATAAACACAGGCGATATATTATGAAGAACCTGGTCAGAATATACGCTATCAACATATATAAGTAATTGAATGTAAATAAGTAGAATATCATTAAATTGTTAAATGGTTTCCTCACGAGAACGAATTCCACGTAAATATAAAATACTATTATTTATTAGCTGTGTTATTATATGTTTGAAAACCAAGTCAAATAATACCCTACATCAACCTATAACTCAACTATGTTGAAACGTCCATACGATTTAAGAATCGTTTATGAAAGAAGACGAAGATTGTATTTAAATTTCACACTCAATAAATAATCAAAATATTTAAGTACTTATTTAGACATACGGGCGGCTCTAGGCACAGCAGAATAGTGCTTCGCTTCGCTCACGCAGTAATAGTTGAAATAGTACGTAATATACTTAAATGCAGACCCCTACTTTATTGTAAACCCAAACCCAGCTAAAATATTTACAAATGTGGATTAATAATATATCCCTCATTATTCTAACACTCACTGCAGGTAAATAAGCGTAACGCCTGTAATATTAGTCCCCGAATAACCCTATAAATAAAAGAAAGGTATTGACCGTTATTATAATATTCGTACGCTTCACTAGTAAGGATATTGTAAAATGCTAGTACACGACAATCAATTAAGATAAAAGTGAAATATTTAAAAGGACTTACATAAGGTTGTAGACCTCGATCTTGGCTGAGAGATGCTGATGTCTTGAAATCTCGTTCCGACTAAGTTAAGTTCGAACCTTACCACACGCTTTTATAATTTCCGTACCCTGTCTCCCGCAATCACCTACATTCCCCTTTGTAGCTTTAATCCAAACATCTCTTTAAAAATCTTACCGATAACTCATCCGATTCCGCTATTGAACCTAGTTATCTAAATAATAAGGTTGATGATCCAACCTGTAGATACTAAAACCAAATAAATGTCTAACAAACAAGGTTCAAATTCGTGTGAACTCCTGACTCGTCGTCTGCACACCGCTTCTCGATCGCCTGCGAAAATCTAAGCAAATATGCGGGTGGGTTTAAGATTAACCTCGCGCGCTGCAAGATTATTCCTACCCGCATTTGTTTAAAATTATTAATTTATAATTACATTTTCTGGTAAATTGCTGAATAAAACTTAGAAACTACATTTGGATAAATATGCTAAAAATATAGGGAATATATATATGATAATGAAATATACATACAATAGTGTTTCTATAGGAAACGAAAGCAAATTCAATGTAACCGCATGGTCAATTTTCACCAATAATTATTAATACGCGTATATTTCTAACAAATATCAATAGGAATGCTAAGAGGACTATATTGTTTATCGAATGAAAATATTTATTTGTACTCGGAAGTAAATAATCACGTGTTTATGACACAATACTGTTCTTAACCAAATCTTCCTAAATAACTATTATTTTTATTCGATCTCACAAGAAACATTGTTACTTTTAATGCCTATTTGGATCAAGGAATTAGATTTTACGTTTTCATTTATTTTCTGCTACATACACTAACATCTATAAATTCGAGGTTAGGTTTTTTAGGAACCAAAATTTATTAGAAAATACTATTATCTGTATTCCAAATGAATTACCATCTTAATATCTAAACGAAAATGTATATTATTAAGAAAAGCCACTTGAAATAAAGCTAGTTTTCAGTATTTATTTCAACACTAAATTCTCCTTCCCGAACTGCACCAAAGCTATGAAAATTAAGACATAACTACTAATTGATTTTATGATACTCCATATTTTCCAGGTGAGTTGTAATTCGAACTTTAATATTACAGTATAATTTTTCATTAAAGCTTAATCGTAAAGTCATAATTTTTCCTGAAACTGAAAAATGAAATTAACTCCTACATAAAGTTAACAGCAATGACACAATATCGAACAATTTTACCGTCCATTGAAATAGGCATTATATGGATGCCTTGGATCCATTACACCTACCCTTAAAATTGGTTAAGCCCTACTCTTAAAATTGGTTGACCTCTTCCCTTAAAATCGGTTAAGCCCTACCCTTAAAATCGGTTAAGCCCTACCCTTAAAATTGGTTAAGCTCTACCCTTAAAATCGGTTAAGGTTTCTTTTTCTTGGCACATATTTTTAAATAACTCTGTTAATTACAATTTAACAGTTCCTGAAAAAGTAATGCACCTTTTTAAGCCCTACCCTTAAAATTGAAGCCCTACCCTTAAAATCGGTGAAGCCCTACCCTTAAAATCCGTTAAGCTCTACCCTTAAAATCGGTTAAGCCCTATCATTAAAATCAGTTTTACCCTACCTTAAAATTGAAGCCCTACCCTTAAAATCGGTGAAGCTCTACCCTTAAAAAAGGTTAGGCCCTAAAATCGGATAAGCTCTACCCTGAAAATCGGTTAAACTCTACCTTTAAAATTGGTTAAGCTCTACCCTTAAAATCGGTTAAGCTCGGATAAGCTCTACTCTTAAAATTGGTTAAGATCTACCCTTAAAATCGGATAAGCCCTACGCTTAAAATTGGTTAAGCCCTACTCTTAAAATTGGTTGACCTCTTCCCTTAATCTGATAAGCCCTACCCTTAAAATTGTTTAAGCCCTACCCTTAAAATTGGTTAAGATCTTCCCTTAAAATCGGTTAAGCCCTACCCTTAAAATCGGTTAAGCCATACCCTTAAAATTGGTTAAGATCTACCCTTAAAATCGGATAAGCGCTACCCTTAAAATCGGTTAAGCCCTACCCTTAAAATCGGTTAAGCCCTACCCTTAAAATTGGTTAAGATCTACCCTTAAAATCGGATAAGCCCTATCCTTAAAATTGGTTAAGCCCTACCCTTAAAATCTGATAAGCCCTACCCTTAAAATCGGTTAAGCTCTACCCTTAAAATCGGTTAAGCCCTACCCTTAAAATCGGTTAAGCCCTACCCTTAAAATCGGTTAAGCCATACCCTTAAAATCGGTTAAGCTCTACCCTTAAAATCGGATAAGCCCTACCCTTAAAATCGGATAAGCTCTACCCTTAAAATTGGTTAAGCCATACCCTTAAAATCGGATAAGCCCTACCCTTAAAATTGGTTGACCTCTTCCCTTAAAATCGGTTAAGCCCTACCCTTAAAATCGGATAAGCCCTACCCTTAAAATTGGTTAAGATCTACCCTTAAAATCGGATAAGCTCTACCCTTAAAATTGGTTAAGCCCTACCCTTAAAATTGGTTGACCTCTTCCCTTAAAATCGGTTAAGCCCTACCCTTAAAATCGGTGAAGCTCTACCCTTAAAATCGGATAAGCTCTACCCTTAAAATCGGATAAGCCCTACCCTTAAAATCGGATAAGCTCTACCCTTAAAATTGGTTAAGCCATACCCTTAAAATCGGTTAAGCTCTACCCTTAAAATCGGATAAGCCCTACCCTTAAAATTGGTTGTCCTCTTCCCTTAAAATCGGTTAAGCCCTACCCTTAAAATCGGATAAGCCCTACCCTTAAAATTGGTTAAGATCTACCCTTAAAATCGGATAAGCCCTACCCTTAAAATCGGTTAAGCCATACCCTTAAAATTAGTTAAGCCATACCCTTAAAATCGGTTAAGCTCTACCCTTAAAATCGGATAAGCCCTACCCTTAAAATTGGTTGACCTCTTCCCTTAAAATCGGTTGAGCCCTACCCTTAAAATTGGTTGACCTCTTCCCTTAAAATCGGTTAAGCCCTACCCTTAAAATCTGATAAGCCCTACCCTTAAAATCGGTTAAGCTCTACCCTTAAAATCGGTTAAGCCCTACCCTTAAAATCGGATAAGCCCTACCCTTAAAATCGGTTAAGCCATACCCTTAAAATCGGTAAAGCTCTACCCTTAAAATCGGATAAGCCCTACCCTTAAAATCGGTTAAGCCATACCCTTAAAATCGGATAAGCCCTACCCTTAAAATCGGATAAGCCCTACCCTTAAAATTGGTTAAGATCTACCCTTAAAATCGGATAAGCTCTACCCTTAAAATCGGTTAAGCCCTACCCTTAAAATTGGTTGACCTCTTCCCTTAAAATCGGTTAAGCCCTACCCTTAAAATCGGATAAGCCCTACCCTTAAAATTGGTTAAGATCTACCCTTAAAATCGGATAAGCCATACCCTTAAAATTGGTTAAGCCATACCCTTAAAATCGGTTAAGCTCTACCCTTAAAATCGGATAAGCCCTACCCTTAAAATTGGTTGACCTCATCCCTTAAAATCGGTTAAGCCCTACCCTTAAAATTGGTTGACCTCTTCCCTTAAAATCGGTTAAGCCCTACCCTTAAAATCGGATAAGCCCTACCCTTAAAATTGGTTAAGATCTACCCTTAAAATCGGATAAGCCCTACCCTTAAAATTGGTTAAGATCTACCCTTAAAATCGGTTAAGCCATACCCTTAAAATCGGTTAAGCTCTACCCTTAAAATCGGTTAAGCCCTACCCTTAAAATCGGTTAAGCCCTACCCTTAAAATCGGTTAAGCCATACCCTTAAAATCGGTAAAGCTCTACCCTTAAAATCGGATAAGCCCTACCCTTAAAATCGGTTAAGCCATACCCTTAAAATCGAATAAGCCCTACCCTTAAAATCGGATAAGCCCTACCCTTAAAATTGGTTAAGATCTACCCTTAAAATCGGATAAGCTCTACCCTTAAAATCGGTTAAGCCCTACCCTTAAAATTGGTTGACCTCTTCCCTTAAAATCGGTTAAGCCCTACCCTTAAAATCGGATAAGCCCTACCCTTAAAATTGGTTAAGATCTACCCTTAAAATCGGATAAGCCATACCCTTAAAATTGGTTAAGCCATACCCTTAAAATCGGTTAAGCTCTACCCTTAAAATCGGATAAGCCCTACCCTTAAAATTGGTTGACCTCATCCCTTAAAATCGGTTAAGCCCTACCCTTAAAATTGGTTGACCTCTTCCCTTAAAATCGGTTAAGCCCTACCCTTAAAATCGGATAAGCCCTACCCTTAAAATTGGTTAAGATCTACCCTTAAAATCGGATAAGCCCTACCCTTAAAATTGGTTAAGATCTACCCTTAAAATCGGTTAAGCCATACCCTTAAAATCGGTTAAGCTCTACCCTTAAAATCGGATAAGCCCTACCCTTAAAATCGGATAAGCCCTACCCTTAAAATTGGTTAAGATCTACCCTTAAAATCGGATAAGCTCTACCCTTAAAATTGGTTAAGCCCTACCCTTAAAATTGGTTGTCCTCTTCCCTTAAAATCGGTTAAGCCCTACCCTTAAAATCGGATAAGCCCTACCCTTAAAATTGGTTAAGATCTACCCTTAAAATTGGTTAAGCTCTACCCTTAAAATCGGTTAAGCCCTACCCTTAAAATCGGTTAAGCTCTACCCTTAAAATCGGTTAAGCCCTACCCTTAAAATCGGTTAAGCCCTACCCTTAAAATCGGTGAAGCTCTACCCTTAAAATCGGATAAGCCCTACCCTTAAAATCGGTTAAGCCCTACCCTTAAAATCGGTTAAGCCATACCCTTAAAATCGGTTAAGCTCTACCCTTAAAATCGGATAAGCCCTACCCTTAAAATCGGATAAGCTCTACCCTTAAAACCGGTTAAGCCCTACCCTTAAAATCGGTTAAGCTCTACCCTTAAAATCGGTTAAGCCCTACCCTTAAAATCGGTGAAGCTCTACCCTTAAAATCGGATAATCCCTACCCTTAAAATCGGATAAGCCCTACCCTAAAAATCGGTTAAGCCCTACCCTTAAAATCTGATAAGCCCTACCCTTAAAATCGGTTAAGCCCTACCCTTAGAATCGGTTAAGCCCTACCCTTAAAATTGGTTAAGTTCTACCCTTAAAATCGGATAAGCCCTATCCTTAAAATTGGTTAAGCCCTACCCTTAAAATCTGATAAGCCCTACCCTTAAAATCGGATAAGCCCTACCCTTAAAATCGGATAAGCTCTACCCTTAAAATTGGTTAAGCCATACCCTTAAAATCGGATAAGCCCTACCCTTAAAATTGGTTGACCTCTTCCCTTAAAATCGGTTAAGCCCTACCCTTAAAATCGGATAAGCCCTACCCTTAAAATCGGATAAGCCCTACCCTTAAAATCGGATAAGCCCTACCCTTAAAATCGGTTAAGCCCTACCCTTAAAATCGGTTAAGCCATACCCTTAAAATCGGATAAGCTCTACCCTTAAAATTGGTTAAGCCATACCCTTAAAATCGGTTAAGCTCTACCCTTAAAATCGGATAAGCCCTACCCTTAAAATCGGATAAGCTCTACCCTTAAAATTGGTTAAGCCATACCCTTAAAATCGGTTAAGCTCTACCCTTAAAATCGGTTAAGCCCTACCCTTAAAATCGGTGAAGCTCTACCCTTAAAATCGGATAATCCCTACCCTTAAAATCGGATAAGCCCTACCCTAAAAATCGGTTAAGCCCTACCCTTAAAATCTGATAAGCCCTACCCTTAAAATCGGTTAAGCTCAACCCTTAAAATCGGTTAAGCCCTACCCTTAAAATCTGATAAGCCCTACCCTTAAAATCGGTTAAGCTCAACCCTTAAAATCGGTTAAGCCCTACCCTTAAAATCGGTTAAGCCCTACCCTTAAAATCGGTTAAGCCATACCCTTAAAATCGGTTAAGCTCTACCCTTAAAATCGGATAAGCCCTACCCTTAAAATCGGATAAGCTCTACCCTTAAAATTGGTTAAGCCATACCCTTAAAATCGGATAAGCCCTACCCTTAAAATTGGTTGACCTCTTCCCTTAAAATCGGTTAAGCCCTACCCTTAAAATCGGATAAGCCCTACCCTTAAAATCGGATAAGCCCTACCCTTAAAATCGGATAAGCCCTACCCTTAAAATCGGTTAAGCCCTACCCTTAAAATCGGTTAAGCCATACCCTTAAAATCGGATAAGCTCTACCCTTAAAATTGGTTAAGCCATACCCTTAAAATCGGTTAAGCTCTACCCTTAAAATCGGATAAGCCCTACCCTTAAAATCGGATAAGCTCTACCCTTAAAATTGGTTAAGCCATACCCTTAAAATCGGTTAAGCTCTACCCTTAAGATCGGTTAAGCCCTACCCTTAAAATCGGTATAGCTCTACCCTTAAAATCGGATAATCCCTACCCTTAAAATCGGATAAGCCCTACCCTAAAAATCGGTTAAGCCCTACCCTTAAAATCTGATAAGCCCTACCCTTAAAATCGGTTAAGCTCAACCCTTAAAATCGGTTAAGCCCTACCCTTAAAATCGGTTAAGCCCTACCCTTAAAATCGGTTAAGCCATACCCTTAAAATCGGTTAAGCTCTACCCTTAAAATCGGATAAGCCCTACCCTTAAAATCGGATAAGCTCTACCCTTAAAATTGGTTAAGCCCTACCCTTAAAATTGGTTGACCTCTTCCCTTAAAATCGGTTAAGCCCTACCCTTAAAATCGGATAAGCCCTACCCTTAAAATCGGATAAGCCCTACCCTTAAAATCGGATAAGCTCTACCCTTAAAATTGGTTAAGCCATACCCTTAAAATCGGATAAGCCCTACCCTTAAAATCGGATAAGCCCTACCCTTAAAATCGGTTAAGCCCTACCCTTAAAATCGGTTAAGCCATACCCTTAAAATCGGATAAGCTCTACCCTTAAAATTGGTTAAGCCATACCCTTAAAATCGGTTAAGCTCTACCCTTAAAATCGGATAAGCCCTACCCTTAAAATCGGATAAGCTCTACCCTTAAAATTGGTTAAGCCATACCCTTAAAATCGGTTAAGCTCTACCCTTAAGATCGGTTAAGCCCTACCCTTAAAATCGGTATAGCTCTACCCTTAAAATCGGATAATCCCTACCCTTAAAATCGGATAAGCCCTACCCTAAAAATCGGTTAAGCCCTACCCTTAAAATCTGATAAGCCCTACCCTTAAAATCGGTTAAGCTCAACCCTTAAAATCGGTTAAGCCCTACCCTTAAAATCGGTTAAGCCCTACCCTTAAAATCGGTTAAGCCATACCCTTAAAATCGGTTAAGCTCTACCCTTAAAATCGGATAAGCCCTACCCTTAAAATCGGATAAGCTCTACCCTTAAAATTGGTTAAGCCCTACCCTTAAAATTGGTTGACCTCTTCCCTTAAAATCGGTTAAGCCCTACCCTTAAAATCGGATAAGCCCTACCCTTAAAATCGGATAAGCCCTACCCTTAAAATCGGATAAGCCCTACCCTTAAAATCGGTTAAGCCCTACCCTTAAAATCGGTTAAGCCATACCCTTAAAATCGGATAAGCTCTACCCTTAAAATTGGTTAAGCCATACCCTTAAAATCGGTTAAGCTCTACCCTTTAAATCGGATAAGCCCTACCCTTAAAATCGGATAAGCTCTACCCTTAAAATTGGTTAAGCCATACCCTTAAAATCGGTTAAGCTCTACCCATAAAATCGGTTAAGCCCTACCCTTAAATGGGTGAAGCTCTACCCTTAAAATCGGATAAGCCCTACCCTTAAAATCGGATAAGCCCTACCCTAAAAATCGGTTAAGCCCTACCCTTAAAATCGGTTAAGCCATACCCTTAAAATCGGTTTAGCTCTACCCTTAAAATCGGTTAAGCCCTACCCTTAAAATCGGTTAAGCCCTACCCTTAAAATTGGTTAAGATCTACCCTTAAAACCGGATAAGCCTTATCCTTAAAATTGGTTAAGCCCTACCCTTAAAATCTGATAAGACCTACCCTTAAAATCGGTTAAGCTCTACCCTTAAAATCGGTTAAGCCCTACCCTTAAAATCGGTTAAGCTCTGCCCTTAAAATCGGATAACCCCTTCCCTTAAAATCGGTTAAGCCCTACCCTTAAAATTGGTTGACCTCTTCCCTTAAAATCGGTTAAGCCCTACCTTTAAAATTGGTTGACCTCTTCCCTTAAAATCGGTTAAGCCCTACCCTTAAAATTTGATAAGCCCTACCCTTAAAATCGGTTAAGCTCTACCCTTAAAATCGGTTAAGCCCTACCCTTAAAATCGGTTAAGCCCTACCCTTAAAATCGGTTAAGCCATACCCTTAAAATCGGTTAAGCTCTACCCTTAAAATCGGATAAGCCCTACCCTTAAAATCGGATAAGCTCTACCCTTAAAATTGGTTAAGCCATACCCTTAAAATCGGATAAGCCCTACCCTTAAAATTGGTTGACCTCTTCCCTTAAAATCGGTTAAGCCCTACCCTTAAAATCGGATAAGCCCTACCCTTAAAATTTTAAAATCGGATAAGCCCTACCCTTAAAATTGGTTAAGATCTACCCTTAAAATCGGATAAGCCCTACTCTTAAAATTGGTAAAGATCTTCCCTTAAAATCGGTAAGCTCTACCCTTAAAATCGGATAAGCCCTACCCTTAAAATCGGTTAAGCCATACCCTTAAAATCGGTTAAGCTCTACCCTTAAAATCGGATAAGCCCTACCCTTAAAATCGGATAAGCTCTACCCTTAAAATTGGTTAAGCTCTACCCTTAAAATTGGTTAAGCCATACCCTTAAAATCGGTTAAGCTCTACCCTTAAAATTGGTTAAGCCTCACCCTTAAAATTGGTTGACCTCTACCCTTAAAATCGGATAAGCCCTACCCTTAAAATCGGTTAAGCCATACCCTTAAAATCGGTTAAGCTCTACCCTTAAAATCGGATAAGCCCTACCCTTAAAATCGGTTAAACTCTACCCTTAAAATTGGTTAAGCTCTACCCTTAAAATTGGTTAAGCCATACCCTTAAAATCGGTTAAGCTCTACCCTTAAAATTTTAAGGGTAGAGCTTAACCGATTTTAAGGGTAGAGCTTAACCAATTTTAAGGGTAGAGCTTAACCGATTTTAAGGGTATGGCTTAACCGATTTTAAGGGTAGGGCTTAACCAATTTTGAAGGGTAGAGCTTAACCAATTTTAAAGGTAGAGCTTAACCGATTTTCAGGGTAGAGCTTATCCGATTTTAGGGCCTAACCTTTTTTAAGGGTAGAGCTTAACCGATTTTAAGGGTAGGGCTTAACCGATCTTAAGGGTAGAGCTTCACCGATTTTAAGGGTAGGACTTAACCAATCTTAAGGGTAGAGCTTAACCGATTTTATGGGTAGAGGATTTTAAGGGAAGATCTTAACCAATTTTAAGGGTAGGGCTTAACCAATTTTAAGGGTAGAGCTTAACCGATTTTAAGGGTATGGCTTAACCGATTTTAAGGGTAGGGCTTAACCGATTGTAAGGGTAGAGCTTAACCGATTTTAAGGGTATGGCTTAACCAATTTTAAGGGTAGGGCTTAACCAATTTTAAGGGTAGAGCTTAACCAATTTTAAGGGTATGGCTTAACCGATTTTAAGGGTAGGGCTTAACCGATTGTAAGGGTAGAGCTTAACCGATTTTAAGGGTATGGCTTAACCGATTTTAAGGGTAGGGCTTAACCAATTTTGAGTTTCGGTTAAGCCCTACCCTTAAAATTGGTTGACCTCTTCCCTTAAAATTGGTTAAGATCTACCCTTAAAATCGGATAAGCCCTACCCTTAAAATTGGATAAGCCCTACCCTTAAAATTGGTTAAGATCTACCCTTAAAATCGGATAAGCCCTACCCTTAAAATCGGATAAGCCCTACCCTTAAAATTGGTTAAGATCTACCCTTAAAATCGGATAAGCTCTACCCTTAAAATTGGTTAAGCCCTACCCTTAAAATTGGTAGACCTCTTCCCTTAAAATCGGTTAAGCCCTACCCTTAAAATTGGATAAGCCCTACCCTTAAGATTGGTTAAGCCCTACCCTTAAAATTGGTTAAGATCTTCCCTTAAAATCGGTTAAGCCCTACCCTTAAAATCGGTTAAGCCATACCCTTAAAATCGGTTAAGCTCTACCCTTAAAATCGGATAAGCCCTACCCTTAAAATTGGTTAAGCCCTACCCTTAAAATCGGTTAAGCCCTACCCTTAAAATCGGTTAAGCCCTACCCTTAAAATCGGTTAAGCCATACCCTTAAAAATGGTTAAGCTCTACCCTTAAAATCGGATAAGCCCTACCCTTAAAATCGGATAAGCTCTACCCTTAAAATTGGTTAAGCCATACCCTTAAAATCGGTTAAGCCCTACCCTTAAAATTGGTTAAGCTCTACCCTTAAAATTGGTTAAGATCTTCCCTTAAAATCCTCTACCCATAAAATCGGTTAAGCTCTACCCTTAAGATTGGTTAAGTCCTACCCTTAAAATCGGTGAAGCTCTACCCTTAAGATCGGTTAAGCCCTACCCTTAAAATCGGTTAAGCTCTACCCTTAAAAAAGGTTAGGCCCTAAAATCGGATAAGCTCTACCCTGAAAATCGGTTAAGCTCTACCTTTAAAATTGGTTAAGCTCTACCCTTCAAAATTGGTTAAGCCCTACCCTTAAAATCGGTTAAGCCCTACCCTTAAAATCGGTTAAGCTCTACCCTTAAAATTGGTTAAACTGTTCATTTAAAATCGGTTTTACCCTACCTTAAAATCGGTTAAGCCCTACAGCCCTACTCTTAATATTGGTTAAGTTCTACCCTTAAAATCGGATAAGCCCTACCCTTAAAATTGGTTAAGCCCTACCCTTAAAATTGGTTAAGCTCTACCCTTAAAATTGGTTAAGCTCTACCCTTAAAATCGGTTAAGCTCTACCCTTAAAATTGGTTAAGCCCTACCCTTAAAATTGGTTAAGATCTTCCCTTAAAATCCTCTACCCATAAAATCGGTTAAGCTCTACCCTTAAAATTGGTTAAGTCCTAACCGTAAAATCGGTGAAGCTCTGCCCTTAAGATTGGTTAAGCCATACCCTTAAAATCGGTTAAGCTCTACCCTTAAAATCGGTTAAGCCCTACCCTTAAAATCAGTTAAGCCATACCCTTAAAATCGGATAAGCCCTACCCTTAAAATCGGATAAGCCCTACCCTTAAAATTGGTTAAGATCTACCCTTAAAATCGGATAAGCCCTACCCTTAAAATCGGTTAAGCCATACCCTTAAAATCGGTTAAGCTCTACCCTTAAAATCGGTTAAGCCCTACCCTTAAAATCGGTTAAGCCATACCCAATATCGGTTAAGCTCTACCCTTAAAATCGGTTAAGCTCTACCCTTAAAATCGGTTAAGCCCTACCCTTAAAATCGGTTAAGCCATACCCTTAAAATCGGTTAAGCTCTACCCTTAAAATCGGTTAAGCTCTACTCTTAAAATTGGTTAAGCTCTACCCTTAAAATTGGTTAAGCCATACCCTTAATATCGGTTACGCTCTACCCTTAAAATCGGATAAGCCCTACCCTTAAAATTGGTTGACCTCTTCCCTTAAAATCGGTTAAGCCCTACCCTTAAAATCGGATAAGCCCTACCCTTAAAATTGTAGGGCTTAACCGATTTTAAGGGTAGAGCTAAACCGATTTTAAGGGTATGGCTTAACCGATTTTAAGGGTAGGGCTTAACCGATTTTTAGGGTAGGGCTTATCCGATTTTAAGGGTAGGGCTTATCCGATTTTAAGGGTAGAGCTTCACCGATTTTAAGGGTAGGGCTTAACCGATTTTAAGGGTAGAGCTTAACCGATTTTAAGGGTATGGCTTAACCAATTTTAAGGGTAGAACTTAACCAATTTTAAGGGTAGGGCTTAACCGATTCTAAGGGTAGGGCTTAACCGATTTTAAGGGTAGAGCTTAACCGATTTTAAGGGTATGGCTTAACCGATTTTAAGGGTAGGGCTTAACCGATTTTAAGGGTAGGGCTTATCCGATTTTAAGGGTAGAGCTTAACCGATTTTAAGGGTATGGCTTAACCGGTTTTAAGGGTAGAGCTTATCCGATTTTAAGGGTAGGGCTTATCCGATTTTAAGGGTAGAGCTTAACCGATTTTAAGGGTATGGCTTAACCGATTTTAAGGGTAGGGCTTAACCGATTTTAAGGGTAGGGCTTAACGGATTTTAAGGGTAGGGCTTAACCGATTTTAAGGGTAGGGCTTAACCGATTTTAAGGGTTGAGCTTAACCGATTTTAAGGGTAGGGCTTATCAGATTTTAAGGGTAGGGCTTAACCGATTTTAAGGGTAGAGCTTAACCGATTTTAAGGGTATGGCTTAACCGATTTTAAGGGTAGGGCTTAACCGATTTTAAGGGTAGGGCTTATCCGATTTTAAGGGTAGAGCTTAACCGATTTTAAGGGTATGGCTTAACCGGTTTTAAGGGTAGAGCTTATCCGATTTTAAGGGTAGGGCTTATCCGATTTTAAGGGTAGAGCTTAACCGATTTTAAGGGTATGGCTTAACCGATTTTAAGGGTAGGGCTTAACCGATTTTAAGGGTAGGGCTTAACGGATTTTAAGGGTAGGGCTTAACCGATTTTAAGGGTAGGGCTTAACCGATTTTAAGGGTTGAGCTTAACCGATTTTAAGGGTAGGGCTTATCAGATTTTAAGGGTAGGGCTTAACCGATTTTTAGGGTAGGGCTTATCCGATTTTAAGGGTAGGGATTATCCGATTTTAAGGGTAGAGCTTCACCGATTTTAAGGGTAGGGCTTAACCGATTTTAAGGGTAGAGCTTAACCGATTTTAAGGGTATGGCTTAACCAATTTTAAGGGTAGAGCTTATCCGATTTTAAGGGTAGGGCTTATCCGATTTTAAGGGTAGAGCTTAACCGATTTTAAGGGTATGGCTTAACCAATTTTAAGGGTAGAGCTTATCCGATTTTAAGGGTATGGCTTAACCGATTTTAAGGGTAGGGCTTAACCGATTTTAAGGGTAGGGCTTATCCGATTTTAAGGGTAGGGCTTATCCGATTTTAAGGGTAGGGCTTATCCGATTTTAAGGGTAGGGCTTAACCGATTTTAAGGGAAGAGGTCAACCAATTTTAAGGGTAGGGCTTATCCGATTTTAAGGGTATGGCTTAACCAATTTTAAGGGTAGAGCTTATCCGATTTTAAGGGTAGGGCTTATCCGATTTTAAGGGTAGAGCTTAACCGATTTTAAGGGTATGGCTTAACCGATTTTAAGGGTAGGGCTTAACCGATTTTAAGGGTAGGGCTTAACCGATTTTAAGGGTTGAGCTTAACCGATTTTAAGGGTAGGGCTTATCAGATTTTAAGGGTAGGGCTTAACCAATTTTAAGGATAGGGCTTATCCGATTTTAAGGGTAGAACTTAACCAATTTTAAGGGTAGGGCTTAACCGATTCTAAGGGTAGGGCTTAACCGATTTTAAGGGTAGGGCTTATCAGATTTTAAGGGTAGGGCTTAACCGATTTTTAGGGTAGGGCTTATCCGATTTTAAGGGTAGGGATTATCCGATTTTAAGGGTAGAGCTTCACCGATTTTAAGGGTAGGGCTTAACCGATTTTAAGGGTAGAGCTTAACCGATTTTAAGGGTAGGGCTTAACCGGTTTTAAGGGTAGAGCTTATCCGATTTTAAGGGTAGGGCTTATCCGATTTTAAGGGCAGAGCTTAACCGATTTTAAGGGTATGGCTTAACCGATTTTAAGGGTAGGGCTTAACCGATTTTAAGGGTAGGGCTTATCCGATTTTAAGGGTAGAGCTTCACCGATTTTAAGGGTAGGGCTTAACCGATTTTAAGGGTAGGGCTTAACCGATTTTAAGGGTAGAGCTTAACCGATTTTAAGGGTAGGGCTTAACCGATTTTAAGGGAAGATCTTAACCAATTTTAAGGGTAGGGCTTAACCGATTTTAAGGGTAGAGCTTAACCGATTTTAAGGGTATGGCTTAACCAATTTTAAGGGTAGAGCTTATCCGATTTTAAGGGTAGGGCTTATCCGATTTTAAGGGTAGAGCTTAACCGTTTTTAAGGGTATGGCTTAACCAATTTTAAGGGTAGGGCTTAACCGATTTTAAGGGTAGGGCTTAACCGATTTTAAGGGTAGGGCTTAACCGATTTTAAGGGAAGATCTTAACCAATTTTAAGGGTAGGGCTTAACCAATTTTAAGGGTAGAGCTTAACCGTTTTTAAGGGTATGGCTTAACCAATTTTAAGGGTAGGGCTTATCCGATTTTAAGGGTAGAGCTTAACCGTTTTTAAGGGTATGGCTTAACCAATTTTAAGGGTAGGGCTTAACCGATTTTAAGGGTAGGGCTTAACCGATTTTAAGGGTAGGGCTTAACCAATTTTAAGGGTAGGGCTTAACCGATTTTAAGGGAAGATCTTAACCAATTTTAAGGGTAGGGCTTATCCGATTTTAAGGGTAGATCTTAACCAATTTTAAGGGTAGGGCTTATCCGATTTTAAGGGTAGGGCTTATCCGATTTTAAGGGTAGATCTTAACCAATTTTAAGGGAAGAGGTCAACCAATTTTAAGGGTAGGGCTTAACCAATTTTAAGGGTAGAGCTTAACCGATTTTAAGGGTAGAGCTTAACCGATTTTAAGGGTAGGGCTTAACCGATTTTAAGGGTAGAGCTTAACCGATTTTAAGGGTATGGCTTAACCGATTTTAAGGGTAGGGCTTATCCGATTTTAAGGGTAGATCTTAACCAATTTTAAGGGTAGGGCTTATCCGATTTTAAGGGTAGGGCTTATCCGATTTTAAGGGTATGGCTTAACCGATTTTAAGGGAAGGGCTTAACCGATTTTAAGGGTAGAGCTTAACCGATTTTAAGGGTATGGCTTAACCGATCTTAAGGGCAGAGCTTCACCGATTTTAAGGTTAGGACTTAACCAATTTTAAGGGTAGAGCTTAACCGATTTTACGGGTAGAGGATTTTAAGGGAAGATCTTAACCAATTTTAAGGGTAGGGCTTAACCAATTTTAAGGGTAGAGCTTAACCGATTTTAAGGGTAGAGCTTAACCAATTTTAAGGGTAGAGCTTAACCAATTTTAAGGGCAGGGCTTAACCAATTTTAAGGGTAGGGCTTATCCGATTTTAAGGGTAGAACTTAACCAATATTAAGAGTAGGGCTGTAGGGCTTAACCAATTTTAAGGTAGGGTAAAACCGATTTTAAATGAACAGTTTAACCAATTTTAAGGGTAGGGCTTAACCAATTTTAAGGGTAGGGCATATCCGATTTTAAGGGTAGATCTTAACCAATTTTAAGGGTAGGGCTTATCCGATTTTAAGGGTAGGGCTTAACCGATTTTAAGGGAAGAGGTCAACCAATTTTAAGGGTAGGGCTTAACCAATTTTAAGGGTAGAGCTTATCCGATTTTAAGGGTAGATCTTAACCAATTTTAAGGGTAGGGCTTATCCGATTTAAAGGGTAGGGCTTATCCGATTTTAAGGGTAGGGCTTAACCAATTTTAAGGGTAGAGCTTAACCGATTTTAAGGGTATGGCTTAACCAATTTTAAGGGTAGAGCTTATCCAATTTTAAGGGTAGGGCTTATCCGATTTTAAGGGTAGATCTTAACCAATTTTAAGGGTAGGGCTTATCCGATTTTAAGGGTAGGGCTTAACCGATTTTAAGGGAAGAGGTCAACCAATTTTAAGGGTAGGGCTTATCCGATTTTAAGGGTAGAGCGTAACCGATATTAAGGGTATGGCTTAACCAATTTTAAGGGTAGAGCTTAACCAATTTTAAGAGTAGAGCTTAACCGATTTTAAGGGTAGAGCTTAACCGATTTTAAGGGTATGGCTTAACCGATTTTAAGGGTAGGGCTTAACCGATTTTAAGGGTAGAGCTTAACCGATTTTAAGGGTAGAGCTTAACCGATTTTAAGGGTATGGCTTAACCGATTTTAAGGGTAGGGCTTAACCGATTTTAAGGGTAGAGCTTAACCGATTTTAAGGGTATGGCTTAACCGATTTTAAGGGTAGGGCTTATCCGATTTTAAGGGTAGATCTTAACCAATTTTAAGGGTAGGGCTTATCCGATTTTAAGGGTAGGGCTTATCCGATTTTAAGGGTATGGCTTAACTGATTTTAAGGGTAGGGCTTAACCGATTTTAAGGGTAGAGCTTAACCGATTTTAAGGGTATGGCTTAACCAATCTTAAGGGCAGAGCTTCACCGATTTTACGGTTAGGACTTAACCAATTTTAAGGGTAGAGCTTAACCGATTTTATGGGTAGAGGATTTTAAGGGAAGATCTTAACCAATTTTAAGGGTAGGGCTTAACCAATTTTAAGGGTAGAGCTTAACCGATTTTAAGGGTAGAGCTTAACCAATTTTAAGGGTAGAGCTTAACCAATTTTAAGGGTAGGGCTTAACCAATTTTAAGGGTAGGGCTTATCCGATTTTAAGGGTAGAACTTAACCAATATTAAGAGTAGGGCTGTAGGGCTTAACCGATTTTAAGGTAGGGTAAAACCGATTTTAAATGAACAGTTTAACCAATTTTAAGGGTAGAGCTTAACCGATTTTAAGGGTAGGGCTTAACCGATTTTAAGGGTAGGGCTTAACCAATTTTGAAGGGTAGAGCTTAACCAATATTAAAGGTAGAGCTTAACCGATTTTCAGGGTAGAGCTTATCCGATTTTAGGGCCTAACCTTTTTTAAGGGTAGAGCTTAACCGATTTTAAGGGTAGGGCTTAACCGATCTTAAGGGTAGAGCTTCACCGATTTTAAGGGTAGGACTTAACCAATCTTAAGGGTAGAGCTTAACCGATTTTATGGGTAGAGGATTTTAAGGGAAGATCTTAACCAATTTTAAGGGTAGAGCTTAACCAATTTTAAGGGTAGGGCTTAACCGATTTTAAGGGTATGGCTTAACCAATTTTAAGGGTAGAGCTTATCCGATTTTAAGGGTAGGGCTTATCCGATTTTAAGGGTAGAGCTTAACCATTTTTAAGGGTATGGCTTAACCGATTTTAAGGGTAGGGCTTAACCGATTTTAAGGGTAGGGCTTAACCGATTTTAAGGGTAGGGCTTAACCAATTTTAAGGGTAGGGCTTATCCGATTTTAAGGGTAGAGCTTAACCGATTTTAAGGGTATGGCTTAACCGATTTTAAGGGTAGGGCTTAACCGATTTTAAGGGAAGATCTTAACCAATTTTAAGGGTAGGGCTTAACCAATCTTAAGGGTAGGGCTTATCCAATTTTAAGGGTAGGGCTTAACCGATTTTAAGGGAAGAGGTCTACCAATTTTAAGGGTAGGGCTTAACCAATTTTAAGGGTAGAGCTTATCCGATTTTAAGGGTAGATCTTAACCAATTTTAAGGGTAGGGCTTATCCGATTTTAAGGGTAGGGCTTATCCGATTTTAAGGGTAGATCTTAACCAATTTTAAGGGTAGGGCTTATCCAATTTTAAGGGTAGGGCTTATCCGATTTTAAGGGTAGATCTTAACCAATTTTAAGGGAAGAGGTCAACCAATTTTAAGGGTAGGGCTTAACCAATTTTAAGGGTAGAGCTTAACCGATTTTAAGGATATGGCTTAACTAATTTTAAGGGTAGAGCTTAACCAATTTTAAGAGTAGAGCTTAACCGATTTTAAGGGTAGGGCTTATCCGATTTTAAGGGTAGAGCTTAACCGATTTTAAGGGTATGGCTTAACCGATTTTAAGGGTAGGGCTTATCCGATTTTAAGGGTAGAGGTCAACCAATTTTAAGGGTAGGGCTTAACCGATTTTAAGGGAAGAGGTCAACCAATTTTAAGGGTAGGGCTTAACCGAAACTCAAAATTGGTTAAGCCCTACCCTTAAAATCGGTTAAGCCATACCCTTAAAATCGGTTAAGCTCTACCCTTACAATCGGTTAAGCCCTACCCTTAAAATCGGTTAAGCCATACCCTTAAAATTGGTTAAGCTCTACCCTTAAAATTGGTTAAGCCCTACCCTTAAAATTGGTTAAGCCATACCCTTAAAATCGGTTAAGCTCTACCCTTACAATCGGTTAAGCCCTACCCTTAAAATCGGTTAAGCCCTACCCTTAAAATCGGTTAAGCTCTACCCTTAAAAAAGGTTAGGCCCTAAAATCGGATAAGCTCTACCCTGAAAATCGGTTAAGCTCTACCTTTAAAATTGGTTAAGCTCTACCCTTCAAAATTGGTTAAGCCCTACCCTTAAAATCGGTTAAGCCATACCCTTAAAATCGGTTAAGCTCTACCCTTAAAATTGGTTAAGCTCTACCCTTAAAATCGGTTAAGCTCTACCCTTAAAATTTTAAGGGTAGAGCTTAACCGATTTTAAGGGTATGGCTTAACCAATTTTAAGGGTAGAGCTTAACCAATTTTAAGGGTAGAGTTTAACCGATTTTAAGGGTAGGGCTTATCCGATTTTAAGGGTAGAGCTTAACCGATTTTAAGGGTATGGCTTAACCGATTTTAAGGGTAGGGCTTATCCGATTTTAAGGGTAGATCTTAACCAATTTTAAGGGTAGGGCTTAACTAATTTTAAGGGTAGAGCTTAACCAATTTTAAGGGTAGAGCTTATCCGATTTTAAGGGTAGGGCTTATCCGATTTTAAGGGTAGAGCTTAACCGATTTTAAGGGTATGGCTTAACCGATTTTAAGGGTAGGGCTTATCCGATTTTAAGGGTAGAGGTCAACCAATTTTAAGGGTGAGGCTTAACCAATTTTAAGGGTAGAGCTTAACCGATTTTAAGGGTATGGCTTAACCAATTTTAAGGGTAGAGCTTAACCAATTTTAAGGGTAGAGCTTATCCGATTTTAAGGGTAGGGCTTATCCGATTTTAAGGGTAGAGCTTAACCGATTTTAAGGGTATGGCTTAACCGATTTTAAGGGTAGGGCTTATCCGATTTTAAGGGTAGAGCTTACCGATTTTAAGGGAAGATCTTTACCAATTTTAAGAGTAGGGCTTATCCGATTTTAAGGGTAGATCTTAACCAATTTTAAGGGTAGGGCTTATCCGATTTTAAAATTTTAAGGGTAGGGCTTATCCGATTTTAAGGGTAGGGCTTAACCGATTTTAAGGGAAGAGGTCAACCAATTTTAAGGGTAGGGCTTATCCGATTTTAAGGGTATGGCTTAACCAATTTTAAGGGTAGAGCTTATCCGATTTTAAGGGTAGGGCTTATCCGATTTTAAGGGTAGAGCTTAACCGATTTTAAGGGTATGGCTTAACCGATTTTAAGGGTAGGGCTTAACCGATTTTAAGGGTAGGGCTTAACCGATTTTAAGGGTAGAGCTTAACCGATTTTAAGGGTAGGGCTTATCAAATTTTAAGGGT
The DNA here is from genome assembly GCA_947086415.1 of Pammene aurita. Lineage (NCBI taxonomy): Eukaryota > Metazoa > Arthropoda > Insecta > Lepidoptera > Tortricidae > Pammene > Pammene aurita. Next base: position 15,560,297 of record OX352295.1, read on the forward strand.
AGGGCTTAACCGATTTTAAGGGAAGAGGTCAACCAATTTTAAAGGTAGGGCTTAACCGATTTTAAGGGAAGAGGTCAACCAATTTTAAGGGTAGGGCTTAACCGATTTTAAGGGAAGGGGTTATCCGATTTTAAGGGCAGAGCTTAACCGATTTTAAGGGTAGGGCTTAACCGATTTTAAGGGTAGAGCTTAACCGATTTTAAGGGTAGGTCTTATCAGATTTTAAGGGTAGGGCTTAACCAATTTTAAGGATAAGGCTTATCCGGTTTTAAGGGTAGATCTTAACCAATTTTAAGGGTAGGGCTTAACCGATTTTAAGGGTAGGGCTTAACCGATTTTAAGGGTAGAGCTAAACCGATTTTAAGGGTATGGCTTAACCGATTTTAAGGGTAGGGCTTAACCGATTTTTAGGGTAGGGCTTATCCGATTTTAAGGGTAGGGCTTATCCGATTTTAAGGGTAGAGCTTCACCGATTTTAAGGGTAGGGCTTAACCGATTTTAAGGGTAGAGCTTAACCGATTTTAAGGGTATGGCTTAACCAATTTTAAGGGTAGAGCTTATCCGATTTTAAGGGTAGGGCTTATCCGATTTTAAAATTTTAAGGGTAGGGCTTATCCGATTTTAAGGGTAGGGCTTAACCGATTTTAAGGGAAGAGGTCAACCAATTTTAAGGGTAGGGCTTATCCGATTTTAAGGGTATGGCTTAACCAATTTTAAGGGTAGAGCTTATCCGATTTTAAGGGTAGGGCTTATCCGATTTTAAGGGTAGAGCTTAACCGATTTTAAGGGTATGGCTTAACCGATTTTAAGGGTAGGGCTTAACCGATTTTAAGGGTAGGGCTTAACCGATTTTAAGGGTAGAGCTTAACCGATTTTAAGGGTAGGGCTTATCAAATTTTAAGGGTAGGGCTTAACCGATTTTAAGGGAAGAGGTCAACCAATTTTAAAGGTAGGGCTTAACCGATTTTAAGGGAAGAGGTCAACCAATTTTAAGGGTAGGGCTTAACCGATTTTAAGGGAAGGGGTTATCCGATTTTAAGGGCAGAGCTTAACCGATTTTAAGGGTAGGGCTTAACCGATTTTAAGGGTAGAGCTTAACCGATTTTAAGGGTAGGGCTTAACCGATTTTAAGGGTAGGGCTTAACCGATTTTAAGGGTAGAGCTAAACCGATTTTAAGGGTATGGCTTAACCGATTTTAAGGGTAGGGCTTAACCGATTTTTAGGGTAGGGCTTATCCGATTTTAAGGGTAGGGCTTATCCGATTTTAAGGGTAGAGCTTCACCGATTTTAAGGGTAGGGCTTAACCGATTTTAAGGGTAGAGCTTAACCGATTTTAAGGGTATGGCTTAACCAATTTTAAGGGTAGAGCTTATCCGATTTTAAGGGTAGGGCTTATCCGATTTTAAGGGTAGGGCTTATCCGATTTTAAGGGTAGAGCTTAACCGATTTTAAGGGTATGGCTTAACCAATTTTAAGGGTAGAGCTTATCCGATTTTAAGGGTATGGCTTAACCGATTTTAAGGGTAGGGCTTAACCGATTTTTAGGGTAGGGCTTATCCGATTTTAAGGGTAGGGCTTATCCGATTTTAAGGGTAGGGCTTATCCGATTTTAAGGGTAGGGCTTAACCGATTTTAAGGGAAGAGTTCAACCAATTTTAAGGGTAGGGCTTAACCAATTTTAAGGGTAGAGCTTATCCGATTTTAAGGGTAGGGCTTATCCGATTTTAAGGGTAGAGCTTAACCGATTTTAAGGGTATGGCTTAACCGATTTTAAGGGTAGGGCTTAACCGATTTTAAGGGTAGGGCTTAACCGATTTTAAGGGTTGAGCTTAACCGATTTTAAGGGTAGGGCTTATCAGATTTTAAGGGTAGGGCTTAACCGATTTTTAGGGTAGGGCTTATCCGATTTTAAGGGTAGGGATTATCCGATTTGAAGGGTAGAGCTATACCGATTTTAAGGGTAGGGCTTATCCGATTTTAAGGGTAGGGCTTATCCGATTTTAAGGGTAGAGCTTAACCGATTTTAAGGGTATGGCTTAACCGATTTTAAGGGTAGGGCTTAACCGATTTTAAGGGTAGGGCTTAACCGATTTTAAGGGTTGAGCTTAACCGATTTTAAGGGTAGGGCTTATCAGATTTTAAGGGTAGGGCTTAACCAATTTTAAGGATAGGGCTTATCCGATTTTAAGGGTAGAACTTAACCAATTTTAAGGGTAGGGCTTAACCGATTCTAAGGGTAGGGCTTAACCGATTTTAAGGGTAGAGCTTAACCGATTTTAAGGGTATGGCTTAACCGATTTTAAGGGTAGGGCTTAACCGATTTTAAGGGTAGGGCTTAACCGGTTTTAAGGGTAGAGCTTATCCGATTTTAAGGGTAGGGCTTATCCGATTTTAAGGGTAGAGCTTAACCGATTTTAAGGGTATGGCTTAACCGATTTTAAGGGTAGGGCTTAACCGATTTTAAGGGTAGGGCTTAACGGATTTTAAGGGTAGGGCTTATCAGATTTTAAGGGTAGGGCTTAACCAATTTTAAGGATAGGGCTTATCCGATTTTAAGGGTAGAACTTAACCAATTTTAAGGGTAGGGCTTAACCGATTCTAAGGGTAGGGCTTAACCGATTTTAAGGGTAGAGCTTAACCGATTTTAAGGGTATGGCTTAACCGATTTTAAGGGTAGGGCTTAACCGATTTTAAGGGTAGGGCTTATCCGATTTTAAGGGTAGAGCTTAACCGATTTTAAGGGTATGGCTTAACCGGTTTTAAGGGTAGAGCTTATCCGATTTTAAGGGTAGGGCTTATCCGATTTTAAGGGTAGAGCTTAACCGATTTTAAGGGTATGGCTTAACCGATTTTAAGGGTAGGGCTTAACCGATTTTAAGGGTAGGGCTTAACGGATTTTAAGGGTAGGGCTTAACCGATTTTAAGGGTAGGGCTTAACCGATTTTAAGGGTTGAGCTTAACCGATTTTAAGGGTAGGGCTTATCAGATTTTAAGGGTAGGGCTTAACCGATTTTTAGGGTAGGGCTTATCCGATTTTAAGGGTAGGGATTATCCGATTTTAAGGGTAGAGCTTCAACGATTTTAAGGGTAGGGCTTAACCGATTTTAAGGGTAGAGCTTAACCGATTTTAAGGGTATGGCTTAACCAATTTTAAGGGTAGAGCTTATCCGATTTTAAGGGTAGGGCTTATCCGATTTTAAGGGTAGAGCTTAACCGATTTTAAGGGTATGGCTTAACCAATTTTAAGGGTAGAGCTTATCCGATTTTAAGGGTATGGCTTAACCGATTTTAAGGGTAGGGCTTAACCGATTTTAAGGGTAGGGCTTATCCGATTTTAAGGGTAGGGCTTATCCGATTTTAAGGGTAGGGCTTATCCGATTTTAAGGGTAGGGCTTAACCGATTTTAAGGGAAGAGGTCAACCAATTTTAAGGGTAGGGCTTATCCGATTTTAAGGGTATGGCTTAACCAATTTTAAGGGTAGAGCTTATCCGATTTTAAGGGTAGGGCTTATCCGATTTTAAGGGTAGAGCTTAACCGATTTTAAGGGTATGGCTTAACCGATTTTAAGGGTAGGGCTTAACCGATTTTAAGGGTAGGGCTTAACCGATTTTAAGGGTTGAGCTTAACCGATTTTAAGGGTAGGGCTTATCAGATTTTAAGGGTAGGGCTTAACCAATTTTAAGGATAGGGCTTATCCGATTTTAAGGGTAGAACTTAACCAATTTTAAGGGTAGGGCTTAACCGATTCTAAGGGTAGGGCTTAACCGATTTTAAGGGTAGGGCTTATCAGATTTTAAGGGTAGGGCTTAACCGATTTTTAGGGTAGGGCTTATCCGATTTTAAGGGTAGGGATTATCCGATTTTAAGGGTAGAGCTTCACCGATTTTAAGGGTAGGGCTTAACCGATTTTAAGGGTAGGGCTTAACCGATTTTTAGGGTAGGGATTATCCGATTTTAAGGGTAGAGCTTCACCGATTTTAAGGGTAGGGCTTAACCGATTTTAAGGGTAGGGCTTAACCGATTTTTAGGGTAGGGCTTATCCGATTTTAAGGGTAGGGATTATCCGATTTTAAGGGTAGGGCTTAACCGGTTTTAAGGGTAGAGCTTATCCGATTTTAAGGGTAGGGCTTAACCGATTTTTAGGGTAGGGCTTATCCGATTTTAAGGGTAGGGATTATCCGATTTTAAGGGTAGGGCTTAACCGGTTTTAAGGGTAGAGCTTATCCGATTTTAAGGGTAGGGCTTATCCGATTTTAAGGGCAGAGCTTAACCGATTTTAAGGGTATGGCTTAACCGATTTTAAGGGCAGAGCTTAACCGATTTTAAGGGTATGGCTTAACCGATTTTAAGGGTAGGGCTTAACCGATTTTAAGGGTAGGGCTTAACCGATTTTAAGGGTAGAGCTTAACCGATTTTAAGGGTAGGGCTTAACCGATTTTAAGGGTAGAGCTTAACCAATTTTAAGGGTAGATCTTAACCAATTTTAAGGGTAGGGCTTATCCGATTTTAAGGGTAGGGCTTAACCGATTTTAAGGGAAGAGGACAACCAATTTTAAGGGTAGGGCTTAACCAATTTTAAGGGTAGAGCTTATCCGATTTTAAGGGTAGGGCTTATCCGATTTTAAGGGTAGAGCTTAACCGATTTTAAGGGTATGGCTTAACCGATTTTAAGGTTAGGGCTTAACCGATTTTAAGGGTAGAGCTTAACCGATTTTAAGGGTAGAGCTTATCCGATTTTAAGGGTAGATCTTAACCAATTTTAAGGGTAGGGCTTATCCGATTTTAAGGGTAGGGCTTAACCGATTTTAAGGGAAGAGGTCAACCAATTTTAAGGGTAGGGCTTAACCAATTTTAAGGGTAGAGCTTATCCGATTTTAAGGGTAGATCTTAACCAATTTTAAGGGTAGGGCTTATCCGATTTAAAGGGTAGGGCTTATCCGATTTTAAGGGTAGATCTTAACCAATTTTAAGGGTAGGGCTTATCCGATTTTAAGGGTAGGGCTTATCCGATTTTAAGGGTAGGGCTTAACCAATTTTAAGGGTAGAGCTTAACCGATTTTAAGGGTATGGCTTAACCAATTTTAAGGGTAGAGCTTATCCGATTTTAAGGGTAGGGCTTATCCGATTTTAAGGGTAGATCTTAACCAATTTTAAGGGTAGGGCTTATCCGATTTTAAGGGTAGGGCTTAACCGATTTTAAGGGAAGAGGTCAACCAATTTTAAGGGTAGGGCTTATCCGATTTTAAGGGTAGAGCGTAACCGATTTTAAGGGTATGGCTTAACCAATTTTAAGGGTAGAGCTTATCCGATTTTAAGGGTAGGGCTTATCCGATTTTAAGGGTAGAGCTTAACCGATTTTAAGGGTATGGCTTAACCGATTTTAAGGTTAGGGCTTAACCGATTTTAAGGGTAGAGCTTAACCGATTTTAAGGGTATGGCTTAACCGATTTTAAGGGTAGGGCTTAACCGATTTAAAGGGTAGAGCTTAACCGATTTTAAGGGTATGGCTTAACCGATTTTAAGGGTAGGGCTTATCCGATTTTAAGGGTAGATCTTAACCAATTTTAAGGGTAGGGCTTATCCGATTTTAAGGGTAGGGCTTATCCGATTTTAAGGGTATGGCTTAACCGATTTTAAGGGTAGGGCTTAACCGATTTTAAGGGTAGGGCTTATCCGATTTTAAGGGTAGATCTTAACCAATTTTAAGGGTAGGGCTTATCCGATTTTAAGGGTAGGGCTTATCCGATTTTAAGGGTATGGCTTAACCGATTTTAAGGGTAGGGCTTAACCGATTTTAAGGGTAGAGCTTATCCGATTTTAAGGGTAGATCTTAACCAATTTTAAGGGTAGGGCTTATCCGATTTTAAGGGTAGGGCTTAACCGATTTTAAGGGAAGAGGTCAACCAATTTTAATGGTAGGGCTTAACCAATTTTAAGGGTAGAGCTTATCCGATTTTAAGGGTAGATCTTAACCAATTTTAAGGGTAGGGCTTATCCGATTTAAAGGGTAGGGCTTATCCGATTTTAAGGGTAGATCTTAACCAATTTTAAGGGTAGGGCTTATCCGATTTTAAGGGTAGGGCTTATCCGATTTTAAGGGTAGGGCTTAACCAATTTTAAGGGTAGAGCTTAACCGATTTTAAGGGTATGGCTTAACCAATTTTAAGGGTAGAGCTTATCCGATTTTAAGGGTAGGGCTTATCCGATTTTAAGGGTAGATCTTAACCAATTTTAAGGGTAGGGCTTATCCGATTTTAAGGGTAGGGCTTAACCGATTTTAAGGGAAGAGGTCAACCAATTTTAAGGGTAGGGCTTATCCGATTTTAAGGGTAGAGCTTAACCGATTTTAAGGGTATGGCTTAACCAATCTTAAGGGCAGAGCTTCACCGATTTTACGGTTAGGACTTAACCAATTTTAAGGGTAGAGCTTAACCGATTTTATGGGTAGAGGATTTTAAGGGAAGATCTTAACCAATTTTAAGGGTAGGGCTTAACCAATTTTAAGGGTAGAGCTTAACCGATTTTAAGGGTAGAGCTTAACCAATTTTAAGGGTAGAGCTTAACCAATTTTAAGGGTAGGGCTTAACCAATTTTAAGGGTAGGGCTTATCCGATTTTAAGGGTAGAACTTAACCAATATTAAGAGTAGGGCTGTAGGGCTTAACCGATTTTAAGGTAGGGTAAAACCGATTTTAAATGAACAGTTTAACCAATTTTAAGGGTAGAGCTTAACCGATTTTAAGGGTAGGGCTTAACCGATTTCAAGGGTATGGCTTATCCGATTTTAAGGGTAGGGCTTATCCGATTTTAAGGGTAGGGCTTAACCGATTTTAAGGGAAGAGGCCAACCAATTTTAAGGGTAGGGCTTATCCGATTTTAAGGGTAGAGCTTAACCGATTTTAAGGGTATGGCTTAACCAATTTTAAGGGTAGAGCTTATCCGATTTTAAGGGTAGGGCTTATCCGATTTTAAGGGTAGAGCTTAACCGTTTTTAAGGGTATGGCTTAACCAATTTTAAGGGTAGGGCTTATCCGATTTTAAGGGTAGAACTTAACCAATATTAAGAGTAGGGCTGTAGGGCTTAACCGATTTTAAGGTAGGGTAAAACCGATTTTAAATGAACAGTTTAACCAATTTTAAGGGTAGAGCTTAACCGATTTTAAGGGTAGGGCTTAACCGATTTCAAGGGTATGGCTTATCCGATTTTAAGGGTATGGCTTATCCGATTTTAAGGGTAGGGCTTAACCGATTTTAAGGGAAGAGGTCAACCAATTTTAAGGGTAGGGCTTATCCGATTTTAAGGGTAGAGCTTAACCGATTTTAAGGGTATGGTAACCAATTTTAAGGGTAGGGCTTATCCGATTTCAAGGGTATGGCTTATCCGATTTTAAGGGTATGGCTTATCCGATTTTAAGGGTAGGGCTTAACCGATTTTAAGGGAAGAGGTCAACCAATTTTAAGGGTAGGGCTTATCCGATTTTAAGGGTAGAGCTTAACCGATTTTAAGGGTATGGCTTAACCAATTTTAAGGGTAGAGCTTATCCGATTTTAAGGGTAGGGCTTATCCGATTTTAAGGGTAGAGCTTAACCGTTTTTAAGGGTATGGCTTAACCAATTTTAAGGGTAGGGCTTAACCGATTTTAAGGGTAGGGCTTAACCGATTTTAAGGGTAGGGCTTAACCGATTTTAAGGGAAGATCTTAACCAATTTTAAGGGTAGGGCTTAACCAATTTTAAGGGTAGAGCTTAACCGTTTTTAAGGGTATGGCTTAACCAATTTTAAGGGTAGGGCTTATCCGATTTTAAGGGTAGAGCTTAACCGTTTTTAAGGGTATGGCTTAACCAATTTTAAGGGTAGGGCTTAACCGATTTTAAGGGTAGGGCTTAACCGATTTTAAGGGTAGGGCTTAACCAATTTTAAGGGTAGGGCTTAACCGATTTTAAGGGAAGATCTTAACCAATTTTAAGGGTAGGGCTTATCCGATTTTAAGGGTAGATCTTAACCAATTTTAAGGGTAGGGCTTATCCGATTTTAAGGGTAGGGCTTATCCGATTTTAAGGGTAGATCTTAACCAATTTTAAGGGAAGAGGTCAACCAATTTTAAGGGTAGGGCTTAAAAGGAGTGAATAGGTACCTAAAGGGTAGGCAACGCGCATGTGAATCCTCTGGGGTTGCAGGCGTCCATAGGCTACGGTAACTGCTTACCATCAGGTGGGCCGTATGCTTGTTTGCCACCGTCGTAGTATAAAAAAAAAAAAAAAAAAACCAATTTTAAGGGTAGAGCTTAACCGATTTTAAGGGTAGAGCTTAACCGATTTTAAGGGTAGGGCTTAACCGATTTTAAGGGTAGAGCTTAACCGATTTTAAGGGTATGGCTTAACCGATTTTAAGGGTAGGGCTTATCCGATTTTAAGGGTAGATCTTAACCAATTTTAAGGGTAGGGCTTATCCGATTTTAAGGGTAGGGCTTATCCGATTTTAAGGGTAGGGCTTAACCGATTTTAAGGGAAGAGGTCTACCAATTTTAAGGGTAGGGCTTAACCAATTTTAAGGGTAGAGCTTAACCGATTTTACGGGTAGAGGATTTTAAGGGAAGATCTTAACCAATTTTAAGGGTAGGGCTTAACCAATTTTAAGGGTAGAGCTTAACCGATTTTAAGGGTAGAGCTTAACCAATTTTAAGGGTAGAGCTTAACCAATTTTAAGGGCAGGGCTTAACCAATTTTAAGGGTAGGGCTTATCCGATTTTAAGGGTAGAACTTAACCAATATTAAGAGTAGGGCTGTAGGGCTTAACCAATTTTAAGGTAGGGTAAAACCGATTTTAAATGAACAGTTTAACCAATTTTAAGGGTAGGGCTTAACCAATTTTAAGGGTAGGGCTTATCCGATTTTAAGGGTAGATCTTAACCAATTTTAAGGGTAGGGCTTATCCGATTTTAAGGGTAGGGCTTAACCGATTTTAAGGGAAGAGGTCAACCAATTTTAAGGGTAGGGCTTAACCAATTTTAAGGGTAGAGCTTATCCGATTTTAAGGGTAGATCTTAACCAATTTTAAGGGTAGGGCTTATCCGATTTAAAGGGTAGGGCTTATCCGATTTTAAGGGTAGATCTTAACCAATTTTAAGGGTAGGGCTTATCCGATTTTAAGGATAGGGCTTATCCGATTTTAAGGGTAGGGCTTAACCAATTTTAAGGGTAGAGCTTAACCGATTTTAAGGGTATGGCTTAACCAATTTTAAGGGTAGAGCTTATCCAATTTTAAGGGTAGGGCTTATCCGATTTTAAGGGTAGATCTTAACCAATTTTAAGGGTAGGGCTTATCCGATTTTAAGGGTAGGGCTTAACCGATTTTAAGGGAAGAGGTCAACCAATTTTAAGGGTAGGGCTTATCCGATTTTAAGGGTAGAGCGTAACCGATATTAAGGGTATGGCTTAACCAATTTTAAGGGTAGAGCTTAACCAATTTTAAGAGTAGAGCTTAACCGATTTTAAGGGTAGAGCTTAACCGATTTTAAGGGTATGGCTTAACCGATTTTAAGGGTAGGGCTTAACCGATTTTAAGGGTAGAGCTTAACCGATTTTAAGGGTAGAGCTTAACCGATTTTAAGGGTATGGCTTAACCGATTTTAAGGGTAGGGCTTAACCAATTTTAAGGGTAGATCTTAACCAATTTTAAGGGTAGGGCTTATCCGATTTTAAGGGTAGGGCTTAACCGATTTTAAGGGAAGAGGACAACCAATTTTAAGGGTAGGGCTTAACCAATTTTAAGGGTAGAGCTTATCCGATTTTAAGGGTAGGGCTTATCCGATTTTAAGGGTAGAGCTTAACCGATTTTAAGGGTATGGCTTAACCGATTTTAAGGTTAGGGCTTAACCGATTTTAAGGGTAGAGCTTAACCGATTTTAAGGGTAGAGCTTATCCGATTTAAAGGGTAGATCTTAACCAATTTTAAGGGTAGGGCTTATCCGATTTAAAGGGTAGGGCTTATCCGATTTTAAGGGTAGATCTTAACCAATTTTAAGGGTAGGGCTTATCCGATTTTAAGGGTAGATCTTAACCAATTTTAAGGGTAGGGCTTATCCGATTTTAAGGGTAGGGCTTATCCGATTTTAAGGGTATGGCTTAACCGATTTTAAGGGTAGGGCTTAACCGATTTTAAGGGTAGAGCTTATCCGATTTTAAGGGTAGATCTTAACCAATTTTAAGGGTAGGGCTTATCCGATTTTAAGGGTAGGGCTTAACCGATTTTAAGGGAAGAGGTCAACCAATTTTAAGGGTAGGGCTTAACCAATTTTAAGGGTAGAGCTTATCCGATTTTAAGGGTAGATCTTAACCAATTTTAAGGGTAGGGCTTATCCGATTTAAAGGGTAGGGCTTATCCGATTTTAAGGGTAGATCTTAACCAATTTTAAGGGTAGGGCTTATCCGATTTTAAGGGTAGGGCTTATCCGATTTTAAGGGTAGGGCTTAACCAATTTTAAGGGTAGAGCTTAACCGATTTTAAGGGTATGGCTTAACCAATTTTAAGGGTAGAGCTTATCCGATTTTAAGGGTAGGGCTTATCCGATTTTAAGGGTAGATCTTAACCAATTTTAAGGGTAGGGCTTATCCGATTTTAAGGGTAGGGCTTAACCGATTTTAAGGGAAGAGGTCAACCAATTTTAAGGGTAGGGCTTATCCGATTTTAAGGGTAGAGCTTAACCGATTTTAAGGGTATGGCTTAACCAATCTTAAGGGCAGAGCTTCACCGATTTTACGGTTAGGACTTAACCAATTTTAAGGGTAGAGCTTAACCGATTTTATGGGTAGAGGATTTTAAGGGAAGATCTTAACCAATTTTAAGGGTAGGGCTTAACCAATTTTAAGGGTAGAGCTTAACCGATTTTAAGGGTAGAGCTTAACCAATTTTAAGGGTAGAGCTTAACCAATTTTAAGGGTAGGGCTTAACCAATTTTAAGGGTAGGGCTTATCCGATTTTAAGGGTTGAACTTAACCAATATTAAGAGTAGGGCTGTAGGGCTTAACCGATTTTAAGGTAGGGTAAAACCGATTTTAAATGAACAGTTTAACCAATTTTAAGGGTAGAGCTTAACCGATTTTAAGGGTAGGGCTTAACCGATTTCAAGGGTATGGCTTATCCGATTTTAAGGGTAGGGCTTATCCGATTTTAAGGGTAGGGCTTAACCGATTTTAAGGGAAGAGGCCAACCAATTTTAAGGGTAGGGCTTATCCGATTTTAAGGGTAGAGCTTAACCGATTTTAAGGGTATGGCTTAACCAATTTTAAGGGTAGAGCTTATCCGATTTTAAGGGTAGGGCTTATCCGATTTTAAGGGTAGAGCTTAACCGTTTTTAAGGGTATGGCTTAACCAATTTTAAGGGTAGGGCTTATCCGATTTTAAGGGTAGAACTTAACCAATATTAAGAGTAGGGCTGTAGGGCTTAACCGATTTTAAGGTAGGGTAAAACCGATTTTAAATGAACAGTTTAACCAATTTTAAGGGTAGAGCTTAACCGATTTTAAGGGTAGGGCTTAACCGATTTCAAGGGTATGGCTTATCCGATTTTAAGGGTATGGCTTATCCGATTTTAAGGGTAGGGCTTAACCGATTTTAAGGGAAGAGGTCAACCAATTTTAAGGGTAGGGCTTATCCGATTTTAAGGGTAGAGCTTAACCGATTTTAAGGGTATGGTAACCAATTTTAAGGGTAGGGCTTATCCGATTTCAAGGGTATGGCTTATCCGATTTTAAGGGTATGGCTTATCCGATTTTAAGGGTAGGGCTTAACCGATTTTAAGGGAAGAGGTCAACCAATTTTAAGGGTAGGGCTTATCCGATTTTAAGGGTAGAGCTTAACCGATTTTAAGGGTATGGCTTAACCAATTTTAAGGGTAGAGCTTATCCGATTTTAAGGGTAGGGCTTATCCGATTTTAAGGGTAGAGCTTAACCGTTTTTAAGGGTATGGCTTAACCAATTTTAAGGGTAGGGCTTAACCGATTTTAAGGGTAGGGCTTAACCGATTTTAAGGGTAGGGCTTAACCGATTTTAAGGGAAGATCTTAACCAATTTTAAATCGGTTAAGCCATACCCTTAAAATCGGTTAAGCTCTACCCTTAAAATCGGATAAGCCCTACCCTTAAAATCGGATAAGCTCTACCCTTAAAATTGGTTAAGCCCTACCCTTAAAATTGGTTGACCTCTTCCCTTAAAATCGGTTAAGCCCTACCCTTAAAATCGGATAAGCCCTACCCTTAAAATCGGATAAGCCCTACCCTTAAAATCGGATAAGCCCTACCCTAAAAATCGGTTAAGCCCTACCCTTAAAATCGGTTAAGCCATACCCTTAAAATCGGATAAGCTCTACCCTTAAAATTGGTTAAGCCATACCCTTAAAATCGGTTAAGCTCTACCCTTAAAATCGGATAAGCCCTACCCTTAAAATCGGATAAGCCCTACCCTTAAAATCGGATAAGCTCTACCCTTAAAATTGGTTAAGCCATACCCTTAAAATCGGTTAAGCTCTACCCTTAAAATCGGTTAAGCCCTACCCTTAAAATCGGTGAAGCTCTACCCTTAAAATCGGATAAGCCCTACCCTTAAAATCGGATAAGCCCTACCCTAAAAATCGGTTAAGCCCTACCCTTAAAATCGGTTAAGCCATACCCTTAAAATCGGTTTAGCTCTACCCTTAAAATCGGTTAAGCCCTACCCTTAAAATCGGTTAAGCCCTACCCTTAAAATTGGTTAAGATCTACCCTTAAAACCGGATAAGCCTTATCCTTAAAATTGGTTAAGCCCTACCCTTAAAATCTGATAAGACCTACCCTTAAAATCGGTTAAGCTCTACCCTTAAAATCGGTTAAGCCCTACCCTTAAAATCGGTTAAGCTCTGCCCTTAAAATCGGATAACCCCTTCCCTTAAAATCGGTTAAGCCCTACCCTTAAAATTGGTTGACCTCTTCCCTTAAAATCGGTTAAGCCCTACCTTTAAAATTGGTTGACCTCTTCCCTTAAAATCGGTTAAGCCCTACCCTTAAAATTTGATAAGCCCTACCCTTAAAATCGGTTAAGCTCTACCCTTAAAATCGGTTAAGCCCTACCCTTAAAATCGGTTAAGCCCTACCCTTAAAATCGGTTAAGCCATACCCTTAAAATCGGTTAAGCTCTACCCTTAAAATCGGATAAGCCCTACCCTTAAAATCGGATAAGCTCTACCCTTAAAATTGGTTAAGCCATACCCTTAAAATCGGATAAGCCCTACCCTTAAAATTGGTTGACCTCTTCCCTTAAAATCGGTTAAGCCCTACCCTTAAAATCGGATAAGCCCTACCCTTAAAATTTTAAAATCGGATAAGCCCTACCCTTAAAATCGGATAAGCTCTACCCTTAAAATTGGTTAAGCCATACCCTTAAAATCGGTTAAGCTCTACCCTTAAAATCGGTTAAGCCCTACCCTTAAAATCGGTGAAGCTCTACCCTTAAAATCGGATAAGCCCTACCCTTAAAATCGGATAAGCCCTACCCTAAAAATCGGTTAAGCCCTACCCTTAAAATCGGTTAAGCCATACCCTTAAAATCGGTTTAGCTCTACCCTTAAAATCGGTTAAGCCCTACCCTTAAAATCGGTTAAGCCCTACCCTTAAAATTGGTTAAGATCTACCCTTAAAACCGGATAAGCCTTATCCTTAAAATTGGTTAAGCCCTACCCTTAAAATCTGATAAGACCTACCCTTAAAATCGGTTAAGCTCTACCCTTAAAATCGGTTAAGCCCTACCCTTAAAATCGGTTAAGCTCTGCCCTTAAAATCGGATAACCCCTTCCCTTAAAATCGGTTAAGCCCTACCCTTAAAATTGGTTGACCTCTTCCCTTAAAATCGGTTAAGCCCTACCTTTAAAATTGGTTGACCTCTTCCCTTAAAATCGGTTAAGCCCTACCCTTAAAATTTGATAAGCCCTACCCTTAAAATCGGTTAAGCTCTACCCTTAAAATCGGTTAAGCCCTACCCTTAAAATCGGTTAAGCCCTACCCTTAAAATCGGTTAAGCCATACCCTTAAAATCGGTTAAGCTCTACCCTTAAAATCGGATAAGCCCTACCCTTAAAATCGGATAAGCTCTACCCTTAAAATTGGTTAAGCCATACCCTTAAAATCGGATAAGCCCTACCCTTAAAATTGGTTGACCTCTTCCCTTAAAATCGGTTAAGCCCTACCCTTAAAATCGGATAAGCCCTACCCTTAAAATTTTAAAATCGGATAAGCCCTACCCTTAAAATTGGTTAAGATCTACCCTTAAAATCGGATAAGCCCTACTCTTAAAATTGGTAAAGATCTTCCCTTAAAATCGGTAAGCTCTACCCTTAAAATCGGATAAGCCCTACCCTTAAAATCGGTTAAGCCATACCCTTAAAATCGGTTAAGCTCTACCCTTAAAATCGGATAAGCCCTACCCTTAAAATCGGATAAGCTCTACCCTTAAAATTGGTTAAGCTCTACCCTTAAAATTGGTTAAGCCATACCCTTAAAATCGGTTAAGCTCTACCCTTAAAATTGGTTAAGCCTCACCCTTAAAATTGGTTGACCTCTACCCTTAAAATCGGATAAGCCCTACCCTTAAAATCGGTTAAGCCATACCCTTAAAATCGGTTAAGCTCTACCCTTAAAATCGGATAAGCCCTACCCTTAAAATCGGATAAGCTCTACCCTTAAAATTGGTTAAGCTCTACCCTTAAAATTAGTTAAGCCCTACCCTTAAAATTGGTTAAGATCTACCCTTAAAATCGGATAAGCCCTACCCTTAAAATCGGTTAAGCCATACCCTTAAAATCGGTTAAGCTCTACCCTTAAAATCGGATAAGCCCTACCCTTAAAATCGGTTAAACTCTACCCTTAAAATTGGTTAAGCTCTACCCTTAAAATTGGTTAAGCCATACCCTTAAAATCGGTTAAGCTCTACCCTTAAAATTTTAAGGGTAGAGCTTAACCGATTTTAAGGGTAGAGCTTAATCAATTTTAAGGGTAGAGCTTAACCGATTTTAAGGGTATGGCTTAACCGATTTTAAGGGTAGGGCTTAACCAATTTTGAAGGGTAGAGCTTAACCAATTTTAAAGGTAGAGCTTAACCGATTTTCAGGGTAGAGCTTATCCGATTTTAGGGCCTAACCTTTTTTAAGGGTAGAGCTTAACCGATTTTAAGGGTAGGGCTTAACCGATTTTAAGGGTAGGGCTTAACCGATTGTAAGGGTAGAGCTTAACCGATTTTAAGGGTATGGCTTAACCAATTTTAAGGGTAGGGCTTAACCAATTTTAAGGGTAGAGCTTAACCAATTTTAAGGGTATGGCTTAACCGATTTTAAGGGTAGGGCTTAACCGATTGTAAGGGTAGAGCTTAACCGATTTTAAGGGTATGGCTTTACCGATTTTAAGGGTAGGGCTTAACCAATTTTGAGTTTCGGTTAAGCCCTACCCTTAAAATTGGTTGACCTCTTCCCTTAAAATCGGTTAAGCCCTACCCTTAAAATTGGTTGACCTCTACCCTTAAAATCGGATAAGCCCTACCCTTAAAATCGGATAAGCTCTACCCTTAAAATTGGTTAAGCCATACCCTTAAAATCGGTTACGCTCTACCCTTAAAATCGGATAAGCCCTACCCTTAAAATTGGTTGACCTCTTCCCTTAAAATCGGTTAAGCCCTACCCTTAAAATCGGATAAGCCCTACCCTTAAAATTGGTTAAGATCTACCCTTAAAATCGGATAAGCCCTACCCTTAAAATCGGATAAGCTCTACCCTTAAAATTGGTTAAGCCATACCCTTAAAATCGGTTAAGCTCTACCCTTAAAATTGGTTAAGCCCTACCCTTAAAATCGGATAAGCCCTACCCTTAAAATCGGATAAGCCCTACCCTTAAAATTGGTTAAGATCTACCCTTAAAATCGGATAAGCCCTACCCTTTAAATCGGATAAGCCCTACCCTTAAAATTGGTTAAGATCTACCCTTAAAATCGGATAAGCTCTACCCTTAAAATTGGTTAAGCCCTACCCTTAAAATTGGTTGACCTCTTCCCTTAAAATCGGTTAAGCCCTACCCTTAAAATCGGATAAGCCCTACCCTTAAAATTGGTTAAGATCTACCCTTAAAATCGGATAAGCTCTACCCTTAAAATCGGTTAAGCTCTACCCTTAAAATCGGTTAAGCCCTAACCTTAAAATCGGTTAAGCCATACCCTTAAAATCGGTTAAGCTCTACCCTTAAAATCGGATAAGCCCTACCCTTAAAATCGGATAAGCTCTACCCTTAAAATTGGTTAAGCCCTACCCTTAAAATTGGTTGTCCTCTTCCCTTAAAATCGGTTAAGCCCTACCCTTAAAATCGGATAAGCCCTACCCTTAAAATTGGTTAAGATCTACCCTTAAAATTGGTTAAGCTCTACCCTTAAAATCGGTTAAGCCCTACCCTTAAAATCGGTTAAGCTCTACCCTTAAAATCGGTTAAGCCCTACCCTTAAAATCGGTTAAGCCCTACCCTTAAAATCGGTGAAGCTCTACCCTTAAAATCGGATAAGCCCTACCCTTAAAATCGGTTAAGCCCTACCCTTAAAATCGGTTAAGCCATACCCTTAAAATCGGTTAAGCTCTGCCCTTAAAATCGGATAAGCCCTACCCTTAAAATCGGATAAGCTCTACCCTTAAAACCGGTTAAGCCCTACCCTTAAAATCGGTTAAGCTCTACCCTTAAAATCGGATAAGCCCTACCCTTAAAATTGGTTGACCTCTTCCCTTAAAATCGGTTAAGCCCTACCCTTAAAATCGGATAAGCCCTACCCTTAAAATTGGTTAAGATCTACCCTTAAAATCGGATAAGCCCTACCCTTAAAATCGGATAAGCTCTACCCTTAAAATTGGTTAAGCCATACCCTTAAAATCGGTTAAGCTCTACCCTTAAAATTGGTTAAGCCCTACCCTTAAAATCGGATAAGCCCTACCCTTAAAATCGGATAAGCCCTACCCTTAAAATTGGTTAAGATCTACCCTTAAAATCGGATAAGCCCTACCCTTTAAATCGGATAAGCCCTACCCTTAAAATTGGTTAAGATCTACCCATAAAATCGGATAAGCTCTACCCTTAAAATTGGTTAAGCCCTACCCTTAAAATTGGTTGACCTCTTCCCTTAAAATCGGTTAAGCCCTACCCTTAAAATCGGATAAGCCCTACCCTTAAAATCGGATAAGCCCTACCCTTAAAATCGGATAAGCCCTACCCTTAAAATCGGTTAAGCCCTACCCTTAAAATCGGTTA
The DNA here is from genome assembly GCA_947086415.1 of Pammene aurita. NCBI lineage: Eukaryota > Metazoa > Arthropoda > Insecta > Lepidoptera > Tortricidae > Pammene > Pammene aurita. The sequence goes on from OX352295.1 coordinate 15,577,598, forward strand.
AGCCATACCCTTAAAATCGGATAAGCTCTACCCTTAAAATTGGTTAAGCCATACCCTTAAAATCGGTTAAGCTCTACCCTTAAAATCGGATAAGCCCTACCCTTAAAATCGGATAAGCTCTACCCTTAAAATTGGTTAAGCCATACCCTTAAAATCGGTTAAGCTCTACCCTTAAGATCGGTTAAGCCCTACCCTTAAAATCGGTATAGCTCTACCCTTAAAATCGGATAATCCCTACCCTTAAAATCGGATAAGCCCTACCCTAAAAATCGGTTAAGCCCTACCCTTAAAATCTGATAAGCCCTACCCTTAAAATCGGTTAAGCTCAACCCTTAAAATCGGTTAAGCCCTACCCTTAAAATCGGTTAAGCCCTACCCTTAAAATCGGTTAAGCCATACCCTTAAAATCGGTTAAGCTCTACCCTTAAAATCGGATAAGCCCTACCCTTAAAATCGGATAAGCTCTACCCTTAAAATTGGTTAAGCCCTACCCTTAAAATTGGTTGACCTCTTCCCTTAAAATCGGTTAAGCCCTACCCTTAAAATCGGATAAGCCCTACCCTTAAAATCGGATAAGCCCTACCCTTAAAATCGGATAAGCCCTACCCTAAAAATCGGTTAAGCCCTACCCTTAAAATCGGTTAAGCCATACCCTTAAAATCGGATAAGCTCTACCCTTAAAATTGGTTAAGCCATACCCTTAAAATCGGTTAAGCTCTACCCTTAAAATCGGATAAGCCCTACCCTTAAAATCGGATAAGCCCTACCCTTAAAATCGGATAAGCTCTACCCTTAAAATTGGTTAAGCCATACCCTTAAAATCGGTTAAGCTCTACCCTTAAAATCGGTTAAGCCCTACCCTTAAAATCGGTGAAGCTCTACCCTTAAAATCGGATAAGCCCTACCCTTAAAATCGGATAAGCCCTACCCTAAAAATCGGTTAAGCCCTACCCTTAAAATCGGTTAAGCCATACCCTTAAAATCGGTTTAGCTCTACCCTTAAAATCGGTTAAGCCCTACCCTTAAAATCGGTTAAGCCCTACCCTTAAAATTGGTTAAGATCTACCCTTAAAACCGGATAAGCCTTATCCTTAAAATTGGTTAAGCCCTACCCTTAAAATCTGATAAGACCTACCCTTAAAATCGGTTAAGCTCTACCCTTAAAATCGGTTAAGCCCTACCCTTAAAATCGGTTAAGCTCTGCCCTTAAAATCGGATAACCCCTTCCCTTAAAATCGGTTAAGCCCTACCCTTAAAATTGGTTGACCTCTTCCCTTAAAATCGGTTAAGCCCTACCTTTAAAATTGGTTGACCTCTTCCCTTAAAATCGGTTAAGCCCTACCCTTAAAATTTGATAAGCCCTACCCTTAAAATCGGTTAAGCTCTACCCTTAAAATCGGTTAAGCCCTACCCTTAAAATCGGTTAAGCCCTACCCTTAAAATCGGTTAAGCCATACCCTTAAAATCGGTTAAGCTCTACCCTTAAAATCGGATAAGCCCTACCCTTAAAATCGGATAAGCTCTACCCTTAAAATTGGTTAAGCCATACCCTTAAAATCGGATAAGCCCTACCCTTAAAATTGGTTGACCTCTTCCCTTAAAATCGGTTAAGCCCTACCCTTAAAATCGGATAAGCCCTACCCTTAAAATTTTAAAATCGGATAAGCCCTACCCTTAAAATCGGATAAGCTCTACCCTTAAAATTGGTTAAGCCATACCCTTAAAATCGGTTAAGCTCTACCCTTAAAATCGGTTAAGCCCTACCCTTAAAATCGGTGAAGCTCTACCCTTAAAATCGGATAAGCCCTACCCTTAAAATCGGATAAGCCCTACCCTAAAAATCGGTTAAGCCCTACCCTTAAAATCGGTTAAGCCATACCCTTAAAATCGGTTTAGCTCTACCCTTAAAATCGGTTAAGCCCTACCCTTAAAATCGGTTAAGCCCTACCCTTAAAATTGGTTAAGATCTACCCTTAAAACCGGATAAGCCTTATCCTTAAAATTGGTTAAGCCCTACCCTTAAAATCTGATAAGACCTACCCTTAAAATCGGTTAAGCTCTACCCTTAAAATCGGTTAAGCCCTACCCTTAAAATCGGTTAAGCTCTGCCCTTAAAATCGGATAACCCCTTCCCTTAAAATCGGTTAAGCCCTACCCTTAAAATTGGTTGACCTCTTCCCTTAAAATCGGTTAAGCCCTACCTTTAAAATTGGTTGACCTCTTCCCTTAAAATCGGTTAAGCCCTACCCTTAAAATTTGATAAGCCCTACCCTTAAAATCGGTTAAGCTCTACCCTTAAAATCGGTTAAGCCCTACCCTTAAAATCGGTTAAGCCCTACCCTTAAAATCGGTTAAGCCATACCCTTAAAATCGGTTAAGCTCTACCCTTAAAATCGGATAAGCCCTACCCTTAAAATCGGATAAGCTCTACCCTTAAAATTGGTTAAGCCATACCCTTAAAATCGGATAAGCCCTACCCTTAAAATTGGTTGACCTCTTCCCTTAAAATCGGTTAAGCCCTACCCTTAAAATCGGATAAGCCCTACCCTTAAAATTTTAAAATCGGATAAGCCCTACCCTTAAAATTGGTTAAGATCTACCCTTAAAATCGGATAAGCCCTACTCTTAAAATTGGTAAAGATCTTCCCTTAAAATCGGTAAGCTCTACCCTTAAAATCGGATAAGCCCTACCCTTAAAATCGGTTAAGCCATACCCTTAAAATCGGTTAAGCTCTACCCTTAAAATCGGATAAGCCCTACCCTTAAAATCGGATAAGCTCTACCCTTAAAATTGGTTAAGCTCTACCCTTAAAATTGGTTAAGCCATACCCTTAAAATCGGTTAAGCTCTACCCTTAAAATTGGTTAAGCCTCACCCTTAAAATTGGTTGACCTCTACCCTTAAAATCGGATAAGCCCTACCCTTAAAATCGGTTAAGCCATACCCTTAAAATCGGTTAAGCTCTACCCTTAAAATCGGATAAGCCCTACCCTTAAAATCGGATAAGCTCTACCCTTAAAATTGGTTAAGCTCTACCCTTAAAATTAGTTAAGCCCTACCCTTAAAATTGGTTAAGATCTACCCTTAAAATCGGATAAGCCCTACCCTTAAAATCGGTTAAGCCATACCCTTAAAATCGGTTAAGCTCTACCCTTAAAATCGGATAAGCCCTACCCTTAAAATCGGTTAAACTCTACCCTTAAAATTGGTTAAGCTCTACCCTTAAAATTGGTTAAGCCATACCCTTAAAATCGGTTAAGCTCTACCCTTAAAATTTTAAGGGTAGAGCTTAACCGATTTTAAGGGTAGAGCTTAATCAATTTTAAGGGTAGAGCTTAACCGATTTTAAGGGTATGGCTTAACCGATTTTAAGGGTAGGGCTTAACCAATTTTGAAGGGTAGAGCTTAACCAATTTTAAAGGTAGAGCTTAACCGATTTTCAGGGTAGAGCTTATCCGATTTTAGGGCCTAACCTTTTTTAAGGGTAGAGCTTAACCGATTTTAAGGGTAGGGCTTAACCGATTTTAAGGGTAGGGCTTAACCGATTGTAAGGGTAGAGCTTAACCGATTTTAAGGGTATGGCTTAACCAATTTTAAGGGTAGGGCTTAACCAATTTTAAGGGTAGAGCTTAACCAATTTTAAGGGTATGGCTTAACCGATTTTAAGGGTAGGGCTTAACCGATTGTAAGGGTAGAGCTTAACCGATTTTAAGGGTATGGCTTAACCGATTTTAAGGGTAGGGCTTAACCAATTTTGAGTTTCGGTTAAGCCCTACCCTTAAAATTGGTTGACCTCTTCCCTTAAAATCGGTTAAGCCCTTCCCTTAAAATTGGTTGACCTCTACCCTTAAAATCGGATAAGCCCTACCCTTAAAATCGGTTAAGCCATACCCTTAAAATCGGTTAAGCTCTACCCTTAAAATCGGATAAGCCCTACCCTTAAAATCGGTTAAGCTCTACTCTTAAAATTGGTTAAGCTCTACCCTTAAAATTAGTTAAGCCATACCCTTAAAATCGGTTAAGCTCTACCCTTAAAATTGGTTAAGCCCTACCCTTAAAATTGGTTGACCTCTTCCCTTAAAATTGGTTAAGATCTACCCTTAAAATCGGATAAGCCCTACCCTTAAAATTGGATAAGCCCTACCCTTAAAATTGGTTAAGATCTACCCTTAAAATCGGATAAGCCCTACCCTTAAAATCGGATAAGCCCTACCCTTAAAATTGGTTAAGATCTACCCTTAAAATCGGATAAGCTCTACCCTTAAAATTGGTTAAGCCCTACCCTTAAAATTGGTAGACCTCTTCCCTTAAAATCGGTTAAGCCCTACCCTTAAAATTGGATAAGCCCTACCCTTAAGATTGGTTAAGCCCTACCCTTAAAATTGGTTAAGATCTTCCCTTAAAATCGGTTAAGCCCTACCCTTAAAATCGGTTAAGCCATACCCTTAAAATCGGTTAAGCTCTACCCTTAAAATCGGATAAGCCCTACCCTTAAAATTGGTTAAGCCCTACCCTTAAAATCGGTTAAGCCCTACCCTTAAAATCGGTTAAGCCCTACCCTTAAAATCGGTTAAGCCATACCCTTAAAAATGGTTAAGCTCTACCCTTAAAATCGGATAAGCCCTACCCTTAAAATCGGATAAGCTCTACCCTTAAAATTGGTTAAGCCATACCCTTAAAATCGGTTAAGCCCTACCCTTAAAATTGGTTAAGCTCTACCCTTAAAATTGGTTAAGATCTTCCCTTAAAATCCTCTACCCATAAAATCGGTTAAGCTCTACCCTTAAGATTGGTTAAGTCCTACCCTTAAAATCGGTGAAGCTCTACCCTTAAGATCGGTTAAGCCCTACCCTTAAAATCGGTTAAGCTCTACCCTTAAAAAAGGTTAGGCCCTAAAATCGGATAAGCTCTACCCTGAAAATCGGTTAAGCTCTACCTTTAAAATTGGTTAAGCTCTACCCTTCAAAATTGGTTAAGCCCTACCTTTAAAATCGGTTAAGCTCTGCCCTTAAAATCGGATAACCCCTTCCCTTAAAATTGGTTAAGCCATACCCTTAAAATCGGATAAGCCCTACCCTTAAAATTGGTTGACCTCTTCCCTTAAAATCGGTTAAGCCCTACCCTTAAAATCGGATAAGCCCTACCCTTAAAATTTTAAAATCGGTTAAGCCATACCCTTAAAATCGGTTAAGCTCTACCCTTAAAATCGGATAAGCCCTACCCTTAAAATCGGATAAGCTCTACCCTTAAAATTGGTTAAGCTCTACCCTTAAAATTGGTTAAGCCATACCCTTAAAATCGGTTAAGCTCTACCCTTAAAATTGGTTAAGCCTCACCCTTAAAATTGGTTGACCTCTACCCTTAAAATCGGATAAGCCCTACCCTTAAAATCGGTTAAGCCATACCCTTAAAATCGGTTAAGCTCTACCCTTAAAATCGGATAAGCCCTACCCTTAAAATCGGATAAGCTCTACCCTTAAAATTGGTTAAGCTCTACCCTTAAAATTAGTTAAGCCCTACCCTTAAAATTGGTTAAGATCTACCCTTAAAATCGGATAAGCCCTACCCTTAAAATCGGTTAAGCCATACCCTTAAAATCGGTTAAGCTCTACCCTTAAAATCGGATAAGCCCTACCCTTAAAATCGGTTAAACTCTACCCTTAAAATTGGTTAAGCTCTACCCTTAAAATTGGTTAAGCCATACCCTTAAAATCGGTTAAGCTCTACCCTTAAAATTTTAAGGGTAGAGCTTAACCGATTTTAAGGGTAGAGCTTAACCAATTTTAAGGGTAGAGCTTAACCGATTTTAAGGGTATGGCTTAACCGATTTTAAGGGTAGGGCTTAACCAATTTTGAAGGGTAGAGCTTAACCAATTTTAAAGGTAGAGCTTAACCGATTTTCAGGGTAGAGCTTATCCGATTTTAGGGCCTAACCTTTTTTAAGGGTAGAGCTTAACCGATTTTAAGGGTAGGGCTTAACCGATTTTAAGGGTAGGGCTTAACCGATTGTAAGGGTAGAGCTTAACCGATTTTAAGGGTATGGCTTAACCAATTTTAAGGGTAGGGCTTAACCAATTTTAAGGGTAGAGCTTAACCAATTTTAAGGGTATGGCTTAACCGATTTTAAGGGTAGGGCTTAACCGATTGTAAGGGTAGAGCTTAACCGATTTTAAGGGTATGGCTTAACCGATTTTAAGGGTAGGGCTTAACCAATTTTGAGTTTCGGTTAAGCCCTACCCTTAAAATTGGTTGACCTCTTCCCTTAAAATCGGTTAAGCCCTACCCTTAAAATTGGTTGACCTCTACCCTTAAAATCGGATAAGCCCTACCCTTAAAATCGGTTAAGCCATACCCTTAAAATCGGTTAAGCTCTACCCTTAAAATCGGATAAGCCCTACCCTTAAAATCGGTTAAGCTCTACTCTTAAAATTGGTTAAGCTCTACCCTTAAAATTAGTTAAGCCATACCCTTAAAATCGGTTAAGCTCTACCCTTAAAATTGGTTAAGCCCTACCCTTAAAATTGGTTGACCTCTTCCCTTAAAATTGGTTAAGATCTACCCTTAAAATCGGATAAGCCCTACCCTTAAAATTGGATAAGCCCTACCCTTAAAATTGGTTAAGATCTACCCTTAAAATCGGATGAGCCCTACCCTTAAAATCGGATAAGCCCTACCCTTAAAATTGGTTAAGATCTACCCTTAAAATCGGATAAGCTCTACCCTTAAAATTGGTTAAGCCCTACCCTTAAAATTGGTAGACCTCTTCCCTTAAAATCGGTTAAGCCCTACCCTTAAAATTGGATAAGCCCTACCCTTAAGATTGGTTAAGCCCTACCCTTAAAATTGGTTAAGATCTTCCCTTAAAATCGGTTAAGCCCTACCCTTAAAATCGGTTAAGCCATACCCTTAAAATCGGTTAAGCTCTACCCTTAAAATCGGATAAGCCCTACCCTTAAAATTGGTTAAGCCCTACCCTTAAAATCGGTTAAGCCCTACCCTTAAAATCGGTTAAGCCCTACCCTTAAAATCGGTTAAGCCATACCCTTAAAAATGGTTAAGCTCTACCCTTAAAATCGGATAAGCCCTACCCTTAAAATCGGATAAGCTCTACCCTTAAAATTGGTTAAGCCATACCCTTAAAATCGGTTAAGCCCTACCCTTAAAATTGGTTAAGCTCTACCCTTAAAATTGGTTAAGATCTTCCCTTAAAATCCTCTACCCATAAAATCGGTTAAGCTCTACCCTTAAGATTGGTTAAGTCCTACCCTTAAAATCGGTGAAGCTCTACCCTTAAGATCGGTTAAGCCCTACCCTTAAAATCGGTTAAGCTCTACCCTTAAAAAAGGTTAGGCCCTAAAATCGGATAAGCTCTACCCTGAAAATCGGTTAAGCTCTACCTTTAATATTGGTTAAGCTCTACCCTTCAAAATTGGTTAAGCCCTACCCTTAAAATCGGTTAAGCCCTACCCTTAAAATCGGTTAAGCTCTACCCTTAAAATTGGTTAAACTGTTCATTTAAAATCGGTTTTACCCTACCTTAAAATCGGTTAAGCCCTACAGCCCTACTCTTAATATTGGTTAAGTTCTACCCTTAAAATCGGATAAGCCCTACCCTTAAAATTGGTTAAGCCCTACCCTTAAAATTGGTTAAGCTCTACCCTTAAAATTGGTTAAGCTCTACCCTTAAAATCGGTTAAGCTCTACCCTTAAAATTGGTTAAGCCCTACCCTTAAAATTGGTTAAGATCTTCCCTTAAAATCCTCTACCCATAAAATCGGTTAAGCTCTACCCTTAAAATTGGTTAAGTCCTAACCGTAAAATCGGTGAAGCTCTGCCCTTAAGATTGGTTAAGCCATACCCTTAAAATCGGTTAAGCTCTACCCTTAAAATCGGTTAAGCCCTACCCTTAAAATCAGTTAAGCCATACCCTTAAAATCGGATAAGCCCTACCCTTAAAATCGGATAAGCCCTACCCTTAAAATTGGTTAAGATCTACCCTTAAAATCGGATAAGCCCTACCCTTAAAATCGGTTAAGCCATACCCTTAAAATCGGTTAAGCTCTACCCTTAAAATCGGTTAAGCCCTACCCTTAAAATCAGTTAAGCCATACCCTTAAAATCGGTTAAGCTCTACCCTTAAAATCGGTTAAGCTCTACCCTTAAAATCGGTTAAGCCCTACCCTTAAAATCGGTTAAGCCATACCCTTAAAATCGGTTAAGCTCTACCCTTAAAATCGGTTAAGCTCTACTCTTAAAATTGGTTAAGCTCTACCCTTAAAATTGGTTAAGCCATACCCTTAATATCGGTTACGCTCTACCCTTAAAATCGGATAAGCCCTACCCTTAAAATTGGTTGACCTCTTCCCTTAAAATCGGTTAAGCCCTACCCTTAAAATCGGATAAGCCCTACCCTTAAAATTGGTTAAGATCTACCCTTAAAATCGGATAAGCCCTACCCTTAAAATTGGATAAGCTCTACCCTTAAAATTGGTTAAGCCATACCCTTAAAATCGGTTAAGCTCTACCCTTAAAATTGGTTAAGCCCTACCCTTAAAATCGGATAAGCCCTACCCTTTAAATCGGATAAGCCCTACCCTTAAAATTGGTTAAGATCTACCCTTAAAATCGGATAAGCTCTACCCTTAAAATTGGTTAAGCCCTACCCTTAAAATTGGTTGACCTCTTCCCTTAAAATCGGTTAAGCCCTACCCTTAAAATCGGATAAGCCCTACCCTTAAAATTGGTTAAGATCTACCCTTAAAATCGGATATGCCCTACCCTTAAAATTGGTTAAGCCCTACCCTTAAAATTGGTTAAACTGTTCATTTAAAATCGGTTTTACCCTACCTTAAAATTGGTTAAGCCCTACAGCCCTACTCTTAATATTGGTTAAGTTCTACCCTTAAAATCGGATAAGCCCTACCCTTAAAATTGGTTAAGCCCTGCCCTTAAAATTGGTTAAGCTCTACCCTTAAAATTGGTTAAGCTCTACCCTTAAAATCGGTTAAGCTCTACCCTTAAAATTGGTTAAGCCCTACCCTTAAAATTGGTTAAGATCTTCCCTTAAAATCCTCTACCCGTAAAATCGGTTAAGCTCTACCCTTAAAATTGGTTAAGTCCTAACCTTAAAATCGGTGAAGCTCTGCCCTTAAGATCGGTTAAGCCATACCCTTAAAATCGGTTAAGCTCTACCCTTAAAATCGGTTAAGCCCTTCCCTTAAAATCGGTTAAGCCATACCCTTAAAATCGGATAAGCCCTACCCTTAAAATCGGATAAGCCCTACCCTTAAAATTGGTTAGGATCTACCCTTAAAATCGGATAAGCCCTACCCTTAAAATCGGTTAAGCCATACCCTTAAAATCGGTTAAGCTCTACCCTTAAAATCGGTTAAGCCCTACCCTTAAAATCGGTTAAGCTCTACCCTTAAAATCGGTTAAGCTCTACCCTTAAAATTGGTTAAGCCCTACCCTTAAAATTGGTTGACCTCTTCCCTTAAAATTGGTTAAGATCTACCCTTAAAATCGGATAAGCCCTACCCTTAAAATCGGATAAGCCCTACCCTTAAAATTGGTTAAGATCTACCCTTAAAATCGGATAAGCCCTACCCTTAAAATTGGTTAAGATCTTCCCTTAAAATCGGTTAAGCCCTACCCTTAAAATTGGTTAAGCCCTACCCTTAAAATCGGTTAAGCCCTACCCTTAAAATCGGTTAAGCCCTACCCTTAAAATTGGTTAAGCCATACCCTTAAAAACGGTTAAGCTCTACCCTTAAAATCGGATAAGCCCTACCCTTAAAATTGGTTAAGCCATACCCTTAAAAACGGTTAAGCTCTACCCTTAAAATTGGTTAAGCCCTACCCTTAAAATTGGTTAAGATCTTCCCTTAAAATCGGTTAAGCCCTACCCTTAAAATCGGTTAAGCCCTACCCTTAAAATCGGTTAAGCCCTACCCTTAAAATTGGTTAAGCCATACCCTTAAAAACGGTTAAGCTCTACCCTTAAAATCGGATAAGCCCTACCCTTAAAATCGGATAAGCTCTACCCTTAAAATTGGTTAAGCCATACCCTTAAAATCGGTTAAGCTCTACCCTTAAAATCGGTTAAGCCCTACCCTTAAAATTGGTTAAGATCTTCCCTTAAAATCGGTTAAGCCCTACCCTTAAAATCGGTTAAGCTCTACCCTTAAAATCGGTTAAGCCCTACCCTTAAAATCGGTTAAGCCCTACCCTTAAAATCGGTGAAGCTCTACCCTTAAAATCGGATAAGCCCTACCCTTAAAATCGGTTAAGCCCTACCCTTAAAATCGGTTAAGCCATACCCTTAAAATCGGTTAAGCTCTGCCCTTAAAATCGGATAAGCCCTACCCTTAAAATCGGATAAGCTCTACCCTTAAAACCGGTTAAGCCCTACCCTTAAAATCGGTTAAGCTCTACCCTTAAAATCGGTTAAGCCCTACCCTTAAAATCGGTGAAGCTCTACCCTTAAAATCGGATAATCCCTACCCTTAAAATCGGATAAGCCCTACCCTAAAAATCGGTTAAGCCCTACCCTTAAAATCTGATAAGCCCTACCCTTAAAATCGGTTAAGCCCTACCCTTAGAATCGGTTAAGCCCTACCCTTAAAATTGGTTAAGTTCTACCCTTAAAATCGGATAAGCCCTATCCTTAAAATTGGTTAAGCCCTACCCTTAAAATCTGATAAGCCCTACCCTTAAAATCGGTTAAGCTCAACCCTTAAAATCGGTTAAGCCCTACCCTTAAAATCGGTTAAGCCCTACCCTTAAAATCGGTTAAGCCATACCCTTAAAATCGGTTAAGCTCTACCCTTAAAATCGGATAAGCCCTACCCTTAAAATCGGATAAGCTCTACCCTTAAAATTGGTTAAGCCATACCCTTAAAATCGGATAAGCCCTACCCTTAAAATTGGTTGACCTCTTCCCTTAAAATCGGTTAAGCCCTACCCTTAAAATCGGATAAGCCCTACCCTTAAAATCGGATAAGCCCTACCCTTAAAATCGGATAAGCCCTACCCTTAAAATCGGTTAAGCCCTACCCTTAAAATCGGTTAAGCCATACCCTTAAAATCGGATAAGCTCTACCCTTAAAATTGGTTAAGCCATACCCTTAAAATCGGTTAAGCTCTACCCTTAAAATCGGATAAGCCCTACCCTTAAAATCGGATAAGCTCTACCCTTAAAATTGGTTAAGCCATACCCTTAAAATCGGTTAAGCTCTACCCTTAAAATCGGTTAAGCCCTACCCTTAAAATCGGTGAAGCTCTACCCTTAAAATCGGATAATCCCTACCCTTAAAATCGGATAAGCCCTACCCTAAAAATCGGTTAAGCCCTACCCTTAAAATCTGATAAGCCCTACCCTTAAAATCGGTTAAGCTCAACCCTTAAAATCGGTTAAGCCCTACCCTTAAAATCGGTTAAGCCCTACCCTTAAAATCCGTTAAGCCCTACCCTTAAAATCGGTTAAGCCCTACCCTTAAAATCGGTTAAGCCATACCCTTAAAATCGGTTAAGCTCTACCCTTAAAATCGGATAAGCCCTACCCTTAAAATCGGATAAGCTCTACCCTTAAAACCGGTTAAGCCATACCCTTAAAATCGGTTAAGCTCTACCCTTAAAATCGGATAAGCCCTACCCTTAAAATCGGTTAAGCCCTACCCTTAAAATCGGTTAAGCCATACCCTTAAAATCGGTTAAGCTCTACCCTTAAAATCGGTTAAGCCCTACCCTTAAAATCTGATAAGCCCTACCCTTAAAATCGGTTAAGCTCAACCCTTAAAATCGGTTAAGCCCTACCCTTAAAATCGGTTAAGCCCTACCCTTAAAATCCGTTAAGCCCTACCCTTAAAATCGGTTAAGCCCTACCCTTAAAATCGGTTAAGCCATACCCTTAAAATCGGTTAAGCTCTACCCTTAAAATCGGATAAGCCCTACCCTTAAAATCGGATAAGCTCTACCCTTAAAACCGGTTAAGCCATACCCTTAAAATCGGTTAAGCTCTACCCTTAAAATCGGATAAGCCCTACCCTTAAAATCGGTTAAGCCCTACCCTTAAAATCGGTTAAGCCATACCCTTAAAATCGGTTAAGCTCTACCCTTAAAATCGGTTAAGCCCTACCCTTAGAATCGGTTAAGCCCTACCCTTAAAATTGGTTAAGTTCTACCCTTAAAATTGGTTAAGCCATACCCTTAAAATCGGTTAAGCTCTACCCTTAAAATCGGTTAAGCCCTACCCTTAAAATCGGTGAAGCTCTACCCTTAAAATCGGATAAGCCCTACCCTTAAAATCGGATAAGCCCTACCCTAAAAATCGGTTAAGCCCTACCCTTAAAATCGGTTAAGCCATACCCTTAAAATCGGTTTAGCTCTACCCTTAAAATCGGTTAAGCCCTACCCTTAAAATCGGTTAAGCCCTACCCTTAAAATTGGTTAAGATCTACCCTTAAAACCGGATAAGCCTTATCCTTAAAATTGGTTAAGCCCTACCCTTAAAATCTGATAAGACCTACCCTTAAAATCGGTTAAGCTCTACCCTTAAAATCGGTTAAGCCCTACCCTTAAAATCGGTTAAGCTCTGCCCTTAAAATCGGATAACCCCTTCCCTTAAAATCGGTTAAGCCCTACCCTTAAAATTGGTTGACCTCTTCCCTTAAAATCGGTTAAGCCCTACCTTTAAAATTGGTTGACCTCTTCCCTTAAAATCGGTTAAGCCCTACCCTTAAAATTTGATAAGCCCTACCCTTAAAATCGGTTAAGCTCTACCCTTAAAATCGTTTAAGCCCTACCCTTAAAATCGGTTAAGCCCTACCCTTAAAATCGGTTAAGCCATACCCTTAAAATCGGTTAAGCTCTACCCTTAAAATCGGATAAGCCCTACCCTTAAAATCGGATAAGCTCTACCCTTAAAATTGGTTAAGCCATACCCTTAAAATCGGATAAGCCCTACCCTTAAAATTGGTTGACCTCTTCCCTTAAAATCGGTTAAGCCCTACCCTTAAAATCGGATAAGCCCTACCCTTAAAATTTTAAAATCGGATAAGCCCTACCCTTAAAATTGGTTAAGATCTACCCTTAAAATCGGATAAGCCCTACTCTTAAAATTGGTAAAGATCTTCCCTTAAAATCGGTAAGCTCCAGCCTTAAAATCGGATAAGCCCTACCCTTAAAATCGGTTAAGCCATACCCTTAAAATCGGTTAAGCTCTACCCTTAAAATCGGATAAGCCCTACCCTTAAAATCGGATAAGCTCTACCCTTAAAATTGGTTAAGCTCTACCCTTAAAATTGGTTAAGCCATACCCTTAAAATCGGTTAAGCTCTACCCTTAAAATTGGTTAAGCCTCACCCTTAAAATTGGTTGACCTCTACCCTTAAAATCGGATAAGCCCTACCCTTAAAATCGGTTAAGCCATACCCTTAAAATCGGTTAAGCTCTACCCTTAAAATCGGATAAGCCCTACCCTTAAAATCGGATAAGCTCTACCCTTAAAATTGGTTAAGCTCTACCCTTAAAATTAGTTAAGCCCTACCCTTAAAATTGGTTAAGATCTACCCTTAAAATCGGATAAGCCCTACCCTTAAAATCGGTTAAGCCATACCCTTAAAATCGGTTAAGCTCTACCCTTAAAATCGGATAAGCCCTACCCTTAAAATCGGTTAAACTCTACCCTTAAAATTGGTTAAGCTCTACCCTTAAAATTGGTTAAGCCATACCCTTAAAATCGGTTAAGCTCTACCCTTAAAATTTTAAGGGTAGAGCTTAACCGATTTTAAGGGTAGAGCTTAACCAATTTTAAGGGTAGAGCTTAACCGATTTTAAGGGTATGGCTTAACCTTAAAATCGGTTAAGCTCTACCCTTAAAATCGGTTAAGCCCTACCCTTAAAATCGGTTAAGCCATACCCTTAAAATCGGTTAAGCTCTACCCTTAAAATCGGTTAAGCTCTACTCTTAAAATTGGTTAAGCTCTACCCTTAAAATTGGTTAAGCCATACCCTTAATATCGGTTACGCTCTACCCTTAAAATCGGATAAGCCCTACCCTTAAAATTGGTTGACCTCTTCCCTTAAAATCGGTTAAGCCCTACCCTTAAAATCGGATAAGCCCTACCCTTAAAATTGGTTAAGATCTACCCTTAAAATCGGATAAGCCCTACCCTTAAAATTGGATAAGCTCTACCCTTAAAATTGGTTAAGCCATACCCTTAAAATCGGTTAAGCTCTACCCTTAAAATTGGTTAAGCCCTACCCTTAAAATCGGATAAGCCCTACCCTTAAAATCGGATAAGCCCTACCCTTAAAATTGGTTAAGATCTACCCTTAAAATCGGATAAGCCCTACCCTTTAAATCGGATAAGCCCTACCCTTAAAATTGGTTAAGATCTACCCTTAAAATCGGATAAGCTCTACCCTTAAAATTGGTTAAGCCCTACCCTTAAAATTGGTTGACCTCTTCCCTTAAAATCGGTTAAGCCCTACCCTTAAAATCGGATAAGCCCTACCCTTAAAATTGGTTAAGATCTACCCTTAAAATCGGATATGCCCTACCCTTAAAATTGGTTAAGCCCTACCCTTAAAATTGGTTAAACTGTTCATTTAAAATCGGTTTTACCCTACCTTAAAATTGGTTAAGCCCTACAGCCCTACTCTTAATATTGGTTAAGTTCTACCCTTAAAATCGGATAAGCCCTACCCTTAAAATTGGTTAAGCCCTGCCCTTAAAATTGGTTAAGCTCTACCCTTAAAATTGGTTAAGCTCTACCTTTAAAATCGGTTAAGCTCTACCCTTAAAATTGGTTAAGCCCTACCCTTAAAATTGGTTAAGATCTTCCCTTAAAATCCTCTACCCGTAAAATCGGTTAAGCTCTACCCTTAAAATTGGTTAAGTCCTAACCTTAAAATCGGTGAAGCTCTGCCCTTAAGATCGGTTAAGCCATACCCTTAAAATCGGTTAAGCTCTACCCTTAAAATCGGTTAAGCCCTTCCCTTAAAATCGGTTAAGCCATACCCTTAAAATCGGATAAGCCCTACCCTTAAAATCGGATAAGCCCTACCCTTAAAATTGGTTAAGATCTACCCTTAAAATCGGATAAGCCCTACCCTTAAAATCGGTTAAGCCATACCCTTAAAATCGGTTAAGCTCTACCCTTAAAATCGGTTAAGCCCTACCCTTAAAATCGGTTAAGCTCTACCCTTAAAATCGGTTAAGCTCTACCCTTAAAATTGGTTAAGCCCTACCCTTAAAATTGGTTGACCTCTTCCCTTAAAATTGGTTAAGATCTACCCTTAAAATCGGATAAGCCCTACCCTTAAAATCGGATAAGCCCTACCCTTAAAATTGGTTAAGATCTACCCTTAAAATCGGATAAGCCCTACCCTTAAAATTGGTTAAGATCTTCCCTTAAAATCGGTTAAGCCCTACCCTTAAAATTGGTTAAGCCCTACCCTTAAAATCGGTTAAGCCCTACCCTTAAAATCGGTTAAGCCCTACCCTTAAAATTGGTTAAGCAATACCCTTAAAAACGGTTAAGCTCTACCCTTAAAATCGGATAAGCCCTACCCTTAAAATTGGTTAAGCCATACCCTTAAAAACGGTTAAGCTCTACCCTTAAAATTGGTTAAGCCCTACCCTTAAAATTGGTTAAGATCTTCCCTTAAAATCGGTTAAGCCCTACCCTTAAAATCGGTTAAGCCCTACCCTTAAAACCGGTTAAGCCCTACCCTTAAAATTGGTTAAGCCATACCCTTAAAAACGGTTAAGCTCTACCCTTAAAATCGGATAAGCCCTACCCTTAAAATCGGATAAGCTCTACCCTTAAAATTGGTTAAGCCATACCCTTAAAATCGGTTAAGCTCTACCCTTAAAATCGGTTAAGCCCTACCCTTAAAATTGGTTAAGATCTTCCCTTAAAATCGGTTAAGCCCTACCCTTAAAATCGGTTAAGCTCTACCCTTAAAATCGGTTAAGCCCTACCCTTAAAATCGGTTAAGCCCTACCCTTAAAATCGGTGAAGCTCTACCCTTAAAATCGGATAAGCTCTACCCTTAAAATCGGTTAAGCCCTACCCTTAAAATCGGTTAAGCCATACCCTTAAAATCGGTTAAGCTCTGCCCTTAAAATCGGATAAGCCCTACCCTTAAAATCGGATAAGCTCTACCCTTAAAACCGGTTAAGCCCTACCCTTAAAATCGGTTAAGCTCTACCCTTAAAATCGGTTAAGCCCTACCCTTAAAATCGGTGAAGCTCTACCCTTAAAATCGGATAATCCCTACCCTTAAAATCGGATAAGCCCTACCCTAAAAATCGGTTAAGCCCTACCCTTAAAATCTGATAAGCCCTACCCTTAAAATCGGTTAAGCCCTACCCTTAGAATCGGTTAAGCCCTACCCTTAAAATTGGTTAAGTTCTACCCTTAAAATCGGATAAGCCCTATCCTTAAAATTGGTTAAGCCCTACCCTTAAAATCTGATAAGCCCTACCCTTAAAATCGGTTAAGCTCAACCCTTAAAATCGGTTAAGCCCTACCCTTAAAATCGGTTAAGCCCTACCCTTAAAATCGGTTAAGCCATACCCTTAAAATCGGTTAAGCTCTACCCTTAAAATCGGATAAGCCCTACCCTTAAAATCGGATAAGCTCTACCCTTAAAATTGGTTAAGCCATACCCTTAAAATCGGATAAGCCCTACCCTTAAAATTGGTTGACCTCTTCCCTTAAAATCGGTTAAGCCCTACCCTTAAAATCGGATAAGCCCTACCCTTAAAATCGGATAAGCCCTACCCTTAAAATCGGATAAGCCCTACCCTTAAAATCGGTTAAGCCCTACCCTTAAAATCGGTTAAGCCATACCCTTAAAATCGGATAAGCTCTACCCTTAAAATTGGTTAAGCCATACCCTTAAAATCGGTTAAGCTCTACCCTTAAAATCGGATAAGCCCTACCCTTAAAATCGGATAAGCTCTACCCTTAAAATTGGTTAAGCCATACCCTTAAAATCGGTTAAGCTCTACCCTTAAAATCGGTTAAGCCCTACCCTTAAAATCGGTGAAGCTCTACCCTTAAAATCGGATAATCCCTACCCTTAAAATCGGATAAGCCCTACCCTAAAAATCGGTTAAGCCCTACCCTTAAAATCTGATAAGCCCTACCCTTAAAATCGGTTAAGCTCAACCCTTAAAATCGGTTAAGCCCTACCCTTAAAATCGGTTAAGCCCTACCCTTAAAATCCGTTAAGCCCTACCCTTAAAATCGGTTAAGCCATACCCTTAAAATCGGTTAAGCTCTACCCTTAAAATCGGATAAGCCCTACCCTTAAAATCGGATAAGCTCTACCCTTAAAACCGGTTAAGCCATACCCTTAAAATCGGATAAGCCCTACCCTTAAAATCGGTTAAGCCCTACCCTTAAAATCGGTTAAGCCATACCCTTAAAATCGGATAAGCCCTACCCTTAAAATCGGTTAAGCCCTACCCTTAAAATCGGTTAAGCCATACCCTTAAAATCGGATAAGCTCTACCCTTAAAATTGGTTAAGCCATACCCTTAAAATCGGTTAAGCTCTACCCTTAAAATCGGATAAGCCCTACCCTTAAAATCGGATAAGCTCTACCCTTAAAATTGGTTAAGCCATACCCTTAAAATCGGTTAAGCTCTACCCTTAAGATCGGTTAAGCCCTACCCTTAAAATCGGTATAGCTCTACCCTTAAAATCGGATAATCCCTACCCTTAAAATCTGATAAGCCCTACCCTAAAAATCGGTTAAGCCCTACCCTTAAAATCTGATAAGCCCTACCCTTAAAATCGGTTAAGCTCAACCCTTAAAATCGGTTAAGCCCTACCCTTAAAATCGGTTAAGCCCTACCCTTAAAATCGGTTAAGCCATACCCTTAAAATCGGTTTAGCTCTACCCTTAAAATCGGATAAGCCCTACCCTTAAAATCGGATAAGCTCTACCCTTAAAATTGGTTAAGCCCTACCCTTAAAATTGGTTGACCTCTTCCCTTAAAATCGGTTAAGCCCTACCCTTAAAATCGGATAAGCCCTACCCTTAAAATCGGATAAGCCCTACCCTTAAAATCGGATAAGCCCTACCCTTAAAATCGGTTAAGCCCTACCCTTAAAATCGGTTAAGCCATACCCTTAAAATCGGATAAGCTCTACCCTTAATATTGGTTAAGCCATACCCTTAAAATCGGTTAAGCTCTACCCTTAAAATCGGATAAGCCCTACCCTTAAAATCGGATAAGCCCTACCCTTAAAATCGGATAAGCTCTACCCTTAAAATTGGTTAAGCCATACCCTTAAAATCGGTTAAGCTCTACCCTTAAAATCGGTTAAGCCCTACCCTTAAAATCGGTGAAGCTCTACCCTTAAAATCGGATAAGCCCTACCCTTAAAATCGGATAAGCCCTACCCTAAAAATCGGTTAAGCCCTACCCTTAAAATCGGTTAAGCCATACCCTTAAAATCGGTTTAGCTCTACCCTTAAAATCGGTTAAGCCCTACCCTTAAAATCGGTTAAGCCCTACCCTTAAAATTGGTTAAGATCTACCCTTAAAACCGGATAAGCCTTATCCTTAAAATTGGTTAAGCCCTACCCTTAAAATCTGATAAGACCTACCCTTAAAATCGGTTAAGCTCTACCCTTAAAATCGGTTAAGCCCTACCCTTAAAATCGGTTAAGCTCTGCCCTTAAAATCGGATAACCCCTTCCCTTAAAATCGGTTAAGCCCTACCCTTAAAATTGGTTGACCTCTTCCCTTAAAATCGGTTAAGCCCTACCTTTAAAATTGGTTGACCTCTTCCCTTAAAATCGGTTAAGCCCTACCCTTAAAATTTGATAAGCCCTACCCTTAAAATCGGTTAAGCTCTACCCTTAAAATCGGTTAAGCCCTACCCTTAAAATCGGTTAAGCCCTACCCTTAAAATCGGTTAAGCCATACCCTTAAAATCGGTTAAGCTCTACCCTTAAAATCGGATAAGCCCTACCCTTAAAATCGGATAAGCTCTACCCTTAAAATTGGTTAAGCCATACCCTTAAAATCGGATAAGCCCTACCCTTAAAATTGGTTGACCTCTTCCCTTAAAATCGGTTAAGCCCTACCCTTAAAATCGGATAAGCCCTACCCTTAAAATTTTAAAATCGGATAAGCCCTACCCTTAAAATTGGTTAAGATCTACCCTTAAAATCGGATAAGCCCTACTCTTAAAATTGGTAAAGATCTTCCCTTAAAATCGGTAAGCTCTACCCTTAAAATCGGATAAGCCCTACCCTTAAAATCGGTTAAGCCATACCCTTAAAATCGGTTAAGCTCTACCCTTAAAATCGGATAAGCCCTACCCTTAAAATCGGATAAGCTCTACCCTTAAAATTGGTTAAGCTCTACCCTTAAAATTGGTTAAGCCATACCCTTAAAATCGGTTAAGCTCACCCTTAAAATTGGTTAAGCCTCACCCTTAAAATTGGTTGACCTCTACCCTTAAAATCGGATAAGCCCTACCCTTAAAATCGGTTAAGCCATACCCTTAAAATCGGTTAAGCTCTACCCTTAAAATCGGATAAGCCCTACCCTTAAAATCGGATAAGCTCTACCCTTAAAATTGGTTAAGCTCTACCCTTAAAATTAGTTAAGCCCTACCCTTAAAATTGGTTAAGATCTACCCTTAAAATCGGATAAGCCCTACCCTTAAAATCGGTTAAGCCATACCCTTAAAATCGGTTAAGCTCTACCCTTAAAATCGGATAAGCCCTACCCTTAAAATCGGTTAAGCTCTACTCTTAAAATTGGTTAAGCTCTACCCTTAAAATTAGTTAAGCCATACCCTTAAAATCGGTTAAGCTCTACCCTTAAAATTGGTTAAGCCCTACCCTTAAAATTGGTTGACCTCTTCCCTTAAAATTGGTTAAGATCTACCCTTAAAATCGGATAAGCCCTACCCTTAAAATTGGATAAGCCCTACCCTTAAAATTGGTTAAGATCTACCCTTAAAATCGGATAAGCCCTACCCTTAAAATCGGATAAGCCCTACCCTTAAAATTGGTTAAGCCCTACCCTTAAAATTGGTTGTCCTCTTCCCTTAAAATCGGTTAAGCCCTACCCTTAAAATCGGATAAGCCCTACCCTTAAAATTGGTTAAGATCTACCCTTAAAATTGGTTAAGCTCTACCCTTAAAATCGGTTAAGCCCTACCCTTAAAATCGGTTAAGCTCTACCCTTAAAATCGGTTAAGCCCTACCCTTAAAATCGGTTAAGCCCTACCCTTAAAATCGGTGAAGCTCTACCCTTAAAATCGGATAAGCCCTACCCTTAAAATCGGTTAAGCCCTACCCTTAAAATCGGTTAAGCCATACCCTTAAAATCGGTTAAGCTCTGCCCTTAAAATCGGATAAGCCCTACCCTTAAAATCGGATAAGCTCTACCCTTAAAACCGGTTAAGCCCTACCCTTAAAATCGGTTAAGCTCTACCCTTAAAATCGGATAAGCCCTACCCTTAAAATTGGTTGACCTCTTCCCTTAAAATCGGTTAAGCCCTACCCTTAAAATCGGATAAGCCCTACCCTTAAAATTGGTTAAGATCTACCCTTAAAATCGGATAAGCCCTACCCTTAAAATCGGATAAGCTCTACCCTTAAAATTGGTTAAGCCATACCCTTAAAATCGGTTAAGCTCTACCCTTAAAATTGGTTAAGCCCTACCCTTAAAATCGGATAAGCCCTACCCTTAAAATCGGATAAGCCCTACCCTTAAAATTGGTTAAGATCTACCCTTAAAATCGGATAAGCCCTACCCTTTAAATCGGATAAGCCCTACCCTTAAAATTGGTTAAGATCTACCCTTAAAATCGGATAAGCTCTACCCTTAAAATTGGTTAAGCCCTACCCTTAAAATTGGTTGACCTCTTCCCTTAAAATCGGTTAAGCCCTACCCTTAAAATCGGATAAGCCCTACCCTTAAAATTGGTTAAGATCTACCCTTAAAATCGGATAAGCTCTACCCTTAAAATCGGTTAAGCCCTACCCTTAAAATCGGTTAAGCCATACCCTTAAAATCGGATAAGCCCTACCCTTAAAATCGGATAAGCCCTACCCTTAAAATTGGTTAAGATCTACCCTTAAAATCGGATAAGCCCTACCCTTAAAATCGGTTAAGCCCTACCCTTAAAATCGGTTAAGCCATACCCTTAAAATCGGATAAGCCCTACCCTTAAAATCGGATAAGCCCTACCCTTAAAATTGGTTAAGATCTACCCTTAAAATCGGATAAGCCCTACCCTTAAAATCGGTTAAGCCATACCCTTAAAATCGGTTAAGCTCTACCCTTTAAATCGGTTAAGCCCTACCCTTAAAATCGGTTAAGCCATACCCTTAAAATCGGTTAAGCTCTACCCTTAAAATCGGTTAAGCCCTAACCTTAAAATCGGTTAAGCCATACCCTTAAAATCGGTTAAGCTCTACCCTTAAAATCGGATAAGCCCTACCCTTAAAATCGGATAAGCTCTACCCTTAAAATTGGTTAAGATCTACCCTTAAAATCGGATAAGCCCTACCCTTAAAATCGGATAAGCTCTACCCTTAAAATTGGTTAAGCCATACCCTTAAAATCGGTTAAGCTCTACCCTTAAAATTGGTTAAGCCCTACCCTTAAAATCGGATAAGCCCTACCCTTAAAATCGGATAAGCCCTACCCTTAAAATTGGTTAAGATCTACCCTTAAAATCGGATAAGCCCTACCCTTTAAATCGGATAAGCCCTACCCTTAAAATTGGTTAAGATCTACCCTTAAAATCGGATAAGCTCTACCCTTAAAATTGGTTAAGCCCTACCCTTAAAATTGGTTGACCTCTTCCCTTAAAATCGGTTAAGCCCTACCCTTAAAATCGGATAAGCCCTACCCTTAAAATTGGTTAAGATCTACCCTTAAAATCGGATAAGCTCTACCCTTAAAATCGGTTAAGCTCTACCCTTAAAATGGGTTAAGCCCTAACCTTAAAATCGGTTAAGCCATACCCTTAAAATCGGTTAAGCTCTACCCTTAAAATCGGATAAGCCCTACCCTTAAAATCGGATAAGCTCTACCCTTAAAATTGGTTAAGCCCTACCCTTAAAATTGGTTGTCCTCTTCCCTTAAAATCGGTTAAGCCCTACCCTTAAAATCGGATAAGCCCTACCCTTAAAATTGGTTAAGATCTACCCTTAAAATTGGTTAAGCTCTACCCTTAAAATCGGTTAAGCCCTACCCTTAAAATCGGTTAAGCTCTACCCTTAAAATCTGTTAAGCCCTACCCTTAAAATCGGTTAAGCCCTACCCTTAAAATCGGTGAAGCTCTACCCTTAAAATCGGATAAGCCCTACCCTTAAAATCGGTTAAGCCCTACCCTTAAAATCGGTTAAGCCATACCCTTAAAATCGGTTAAGCTCTGCCCTTAAAATCGGATAAGCCCTACCCTTAAAATCGGATAAGCTCTACCCTTAAAACCGGTTAAGCCCTACCCTTAAAATCGGTTAAGCTCTACCCTTAAAATCGGTTAAGCCCTACCCTTAAAATCGGATAATCCCTACCCTTAAAATCGGATAAGCCCTACCCTAAAAATCGGTTAAGCCCTACCCTTAAAATCGGTGAAGCTCTACCCTTAAAATCGGATAATCCCTACCCTTAAAATCGGATAAGCCCTACCCTAAAAATCGGTTAAGCCCTACCCTTAAAATCTGATAAGCCCTACCCTTAAAATCGGTTAAGCCCTACCCTTAGAATCGGTTAAGCCCTACCCTTAAAATTGGTTAAGTTCTACCCTTAAAATCGGATAAGCCCTATCCTTAAAATTGGTTAAGCCCTACCCTTAAAATCTGATAAGCCCTACCCTTAAAATCGGTTAAGCTCAACCCTTAAAATCGGTTAAGCCCTACCCTTAAAATCGGTTAAGCCCTACCCTTAAAATCGGTTAAGCCATACCCTTAAAATCGGTTAAGCTCTACCCTTAAAATCGGATAAGCCCTACCCTTAAAATCGGATAAGCTCTACCCTTAAAATTGGTTAAGCCATACCCTTAAAATCGGATAAGCCCTACCCTTAAAATTGGTTGACCTCTTCCCTTAAAATCGGTTAAGCCCTACCCTTAAAATCGGATAAGCCCTACCCTTAAAATCGGATAAGCCCTACCCTTAAAATCGGATAAGCCCTACCCTTAAAATCGGTTAAGCCCTACCCTTAAAATCGGTTAAGCCATACCCTTAAAATCGGATAAGCTCTACCCTTAAAATTGGTTAAGCCATACCCTTAAAATCGGTTAAGCTCTACCCTTAAAATCGGATAAGCCCTACCCTTAAAATCGGATAAGCTCTACCCTTAAAATTGGTTAAGCCATACCCTTAAAATCGGTTAAGCTCTACCCTTAAAATCGGTTAAGCCCTACCCTTAAAATCGTTGAAGCTCTACCCTTAAAATCGGATAATCCCTACCCTTAAAATCGGATAAGCCCTACCCTAAAAATCGGTTAAGCCCTACCCTTAAAATCTGATAAGCCCTACCCTTAAAATCGGTTAAGCTCAACCCTTAAAATCGGTTAAGCCCTACCCTTAAAATCGGTTAAGCCCTACCCTTAAAATCCGTTAAGCCCTACCCTTAAAATCGGTTAAGCCCTACCCTTAAAATCGGTTAAGCCATACCCTTAAAATCGGTTAAGCTCTACCCTTAAAATCGGATAAGCCCTACCCTTAAAATCGGATAAGCTCTACCCTTAAAACCGGTTAAGCCATACCCTTAAAATCGGTTAAGCTCTACCCTTAAAATCGGATAAGCCCTACCCTTAAAATCGGTTAAGCCCTACCCTTAAAATCGGTTAAGCCATACCCTTAAAATCGGTTAAGCTCTACCCTTAAAATCGGTTAAGCCCTACCCTTAGAATCGGTTAAGCCCTACCCTTAAAATTGGTTAAGTTCTACCCTTAAAATCGGATAAGCCCTATCCTTAAAATTGGTTAAGCCCTACCCTTAAAATCTGATAAGCCCTACCCTTAAAATCGGTTAAGCTCAACCCTTAAAATCGGTTAAGCCCTACCCTTAAAATCGGTTAAGCCCTACCCTTAAAATCGGTTAAGCCATACCCTTAAAATCGGTTAAGCTCTACCCTTAAAATCGGATAAGCCCTACCCTTAAAATCGGATAAGCTCTACCCTTAAAATTGGTTAAGCCATACCCTTAAAATCGGATAAGCCCTACCCTTAAAATTGGTTGACCTCTTCCCTTAAAATCGGTTAAGCCCTACCCTTAAAATCGGATAAGCCCTACCCTTAAAATCGGATAAGCCCTACCCTTAAAATCGGATAAGCCCTACCCTTAAAATCGGTTAAGCCCTACCCTTAAAATCGGTTAAGCCATACCCTTAAAATCGGATAAGCTCTACCCTTAAAATTGGTTAAGCCATACCCTTAAAATCGGTTAAGCTCTACCCTTAAAATCGGATAAGCCCTACCCTTAAAATCGGATAAGCTCTACCCTTAAAATTGGTTAAGCCATACCCTTAAAATCGGTTAAGCTCTACCCTTAAGATCGGTTAAGCCCTACCCTTAAAATCGGTATAGCTCTACCCTTAAAATCGGATAATCCCTACCCTTAAAATCGGATAAGCCCTACCCTAAAAATCGGTTAAGCCCTACCCTTAAAATCTGATAAGCCCTACCCTTAAAATCGGTTAAGCTCAACCCTTAAAATCGGTTAAGCCCTACCCTTAAAATCGGTTAAGCCCTACCCTTAAAATCGGTTAAGCCATACCCTTAAAATCGGTTAAGCTCTACCCTTAAAATCGGATAAGCCCTACCCTTAAAATCGGATAAGCTCTACCCTTAAAATTGGTTAAGCCCTACCCTTAAAATTGGTTGACCTCTTCCCTTAAAATCGGTTAAGCCCTACCCTTAAAATCGGATAAGCCCTACCCTTAAAATCGGATAAGCCCTACCCTTAAAATCGGATAAGCCCTACCCTAAAAATCGGTTAAGCCCTACCCTTAAAATCGGTTAAGCCATACCCTTAAAATCGGATAAGCTCTACCCTTAAAATTGGTTAAGCCATACCCTTAAAATCGGTTAAGCTCTACCCTTAAAATCGGATAAGCCCTACCCTTAAAATCGGATAAGCCCTACCCTTAAAATCGGATAAGCTCTACCCTTAAAATTGGTTAAGCCATACCCTTAAAATCGGTTAAGCTCTACCCTTAAAATCGGTTAAGCCCTACCCTTAAAATCGGTGAAGCTCTACCCTTAAAATCGGATAAGCCCTACCCTTAAAATCGGATAAGCCCTACCCTAAAAATCGGTTAAGCCCTACCCTTAAAATCGGTTAAGCCATACCCTTAAAATCGGTTTAGCTCTACCCTTAAAATCGGTTAAGCCCTACCCTTAAAATCGGTTAAGCCCTACCCTTAAAATTGGTTAAGATCTACCCTTAAAACCGGATAAGCCTTATCCTTAAAATTGGTTAAGCCCTACCCTTAAAATCTGATAAGACCTACCCTTAAAATCGGTTAAGCTCTACCCTTAAAATCGGTTAAGCCCTACCCTTAAAATCGGTTAAGCTCTGCCCTTAAAATCGGATAACCCCTTCCCTTAAAATCGGTTAAGCCCTACCCTTAAAATTGGTTGACCTCTTCCCTTAAAATCGGTTAAGCCCTACCTTTAAAATTGGTTGACCTCTTCCCTTAAAATCGGTTAAGCCCTACCCTTAAAATTTGATAAGCCCTACCCTTAAAATCGGTTAAGCTCTACCCTTAAAATCGGTTAAGCCCTACCCTTAAAATCGGTTAAGCCCTACCCTTAAAATCGGTTAAGCCATACCCTTAAAATCGGTTAAGCTCTACCCTTAAAATCGGATAAGCCCTACCCTTAAAATCGGATAAGCTCTACCCTTAAAATTGGTTAAGCCATACCCTTAAAATCGGATAAGCCCTACCCTTAAAATTGGTTGACCTCTTCCCTTAAAATCGGTTAAGCCCTACCCTTAAAATCGGATAAGCCCTACCCTTAAAATTTTAAAATCGGATAAGCCCTACCCTTAAAATCGGATAAGCTCTACCCTTAAAATTGGTTAAGCCATACCCTTAAAATCGGTTAAGCTCTACCCTTAAAATCGGTTAAGCCCTACCCTTAAAATCGGTGAAGCTCTACCCTTAAAATCGGATAAGCCCTACCCTTAAAATCGGATAAGCCCTACCCTAAAAATCGGTTAAGCCCTACCCTTAAAATCGGTTAAGCCATACCCTTAAAATCGGTTTAGCTCTACCCTTAAAATCGGTTAAGCCCTACCCTTAAAATCGGTTAAGCCCTACCCTTAAAATTGGTTAAGATCTACCCTTAAAACCGGATAAGCCTTATCCTTAAAATTGGTTAAGCCCTACCCTTAAAATCTGATAAGACCTACCCTTAAAATCGGTTAAGCTCTACCCTTAAAATCGGTTAAGCCCTACCCTTAAAATCGGTTAAGCTCTGCCCTTAAAATCGGATAACCCCTTCCCTTAAAATCGGTTAAGCCCTACCCTTAAAATTGGTTGACCTCTTCCCTTAAAATCGGTTAAGCCCTACCTTTAAAATTGGTTGACCTCTTCCCTTAAAATCGGTTAAGCCCTACCCTTAAAATTTGATAAGCCCTACCCTTAAAATCGGTTAAGCTCTACCCTTAAAATCGGTTAAGCCCTACCCTTAAAATCGGTTAAGCCCTACCCTTAAAATCGGTTAAGCCATACCCTTAAAATCGGTTAAGCTCTACCCTTAAAATCGGATAAGCCCTACCCTTAAAATCGGATAAGCTCTACCCTTAAAATTGGTTAAGCCATACCCTTAAAATCGGATAAGCCCTACCCTTAAAATTGGTTGACCTCTTCCCTTAAAATCGGTTAAGCCCTACCCTTAAAATCGGATAAGCCCTACCCTTAAAATTTTAAAATCGGATAAGCCCTACCCTTAAAATTGGTTAAGATCTACCCTTAAAATCGGATAAGCCCTACTCTTAAAATTGGTAAAGATCTTCCCTTAAAATCGGTAAGCTCTACCCTTAAAATCGGATAAGCCCTACCCTTAAAATCGGTTAAGCCATACCCTTAAAATCGGTTAAGCTCTACCCTTAAAATCGGATAAGCCCTACCCTTAAAATCGGATAAGCTCTACCCTTAAAATTGGTTAAGCTCTACCCTTAAAATTGGTTAAGCCATACCCTTAAAATCGGTTAAGCTCTACCCTTAAAATTGGTTAAGCCTCACCCTTAAAATTGGTTGACCTCTACCCTTAAAATCGGATAAGCCCTACCCTTAAAATCGGTTAAGCCATACCCTTAAAATCGGTTAAGCTCTACCCTTAAAATCGGATAAGCCCTACCCTTAAAATCGGATAAGCTCTACCCTTAAAATTGGTTAAGCTCTACCCTTAAAATTAGTTAAGCCCTACCCTTAAAATTGGTTAAGATCTACCCTTAAAATCGGATAAGCCCTACCCTTAAAATCGGTTAAGCCATACCCTTAAAATCGGTTAAGCTCTACCCTTAAAATCGGATAAGCCCTACCCTTAAAATCGGTTAAACTCTACCCTTAAAATTGGTTAAGCTCTACCCTTAAAATTGGTTAAGCCATACCCTTAAAATCGGTTAAGCTCTACCCTTAAAATTTTAAGGGTAGAGCTTAACCGATTTTAAGGGTAGAGCTTAATCAATTTTAAGGGTAGAGCTTAACCGATTTTAAGGGTATGGCTTAACCGATTTTAAGGGTAGGGCTTAACCAATTTTGAAGGGTAGAGCTTAACCAATTTTAAAGGTAGAGCTTAACCGATTTTCAGGGTAGAGCTTATCCGATTTTAGGGCCTAACCTTTTTTAAGGGTAGAGCTTAACCGATTTTAAGGGTAGGGCTTAACCGATTTTAAGGGTAGGGCTTAACCGATTGTAAGGGTAGAGCTTAACCGATTTTAAGGGTATGGCTTAACCAATTTTAAGGGTAGGGCTTAACCAATTTTAAGGGTAGAGCTTAACCAATTTTAAGGGTATGGCTTAACCGATTTTAAGGGTAGGGCTTAACCGATTGTAAGGGTAGAGCTTAACCGATTTTAAGGGTATGGCTTTACCGATTTTAAGGGTAGGGCTTAACCAATTTTGAGTTTCGGTTAAGCCCTACCCTTAAAATTGGTTGACCTCTTCCCTTAAAATCGGTTAAGCCCTACCCTTAAAATTGGTTGACCTCTACCCTTAAAATCGGATAAGCCCTACCCTTAAAATCGGATAAGCTCTACCCTTAAAATTGGTTAAGCCATACCCTTAAAATCGGTTACGCTCTACCCTTAAAATCGGATAAGCCCTACCCTTAAAATTGGTTGACCTCTTCCCTTAAAATCGGTTAAGCCCTACCCTTAAAATCGGATAAGCCCTACCCTTAAAATTGGTTAAGATCTACCCTTAAAATCGGATAAGCCCTACCCTTAAAATCGGATAAGCTCTACCCTTAAAATTGGTTAAGCCATACCCTTAAAATCGGTTAAGCTCTACCCTTAAAATTGGTTAAGCCCTACCCTTAAAATCGGATAAGCCCTACCCTTAAAATCGGATAAGCCCTACCCTTAAAATTGGTTAAGATCTACCCTTAAAATCGGATAAGCCCTACCCTTTAAATCGGATAAGCCCTACCCTTAAAATTGGTTAAGATCTACCCTTAAAATCGGATAAGCTCTACCCTTAAAATTGGTTAAGCCCTACCCTTAAAATTGGTTGACCTCTTCCCTTAAAATCGGTTAAGCCCTACCCTTAAAATCGGATAAGCCCTACCCTTAAAATTGGTTAAGATCTACCCTTAAAATCGGATAAGCTCTACCCTTAAAATCGGTTAAGCTCTACCCTTAAAATCGGTTAAGCCCTAACCTTAAAATCGGTTAAGCCATACCCTTAAAATCGGTTAAGCTCTACCCTTAAAATCGGATAAGCCCTACCCTTAAAATCGGATAAGCTCTACCCTTAAAATTGGTTAAGCCCTACCCTTAAAATTGGTTGTCCTCTTCCCTTAAAATCGGTTAAGCCCTACCCTTAAAATCGGATAAGCCCTACCCTTAAAATTGGTTAAGATCTACCCTTAAAATTGGTTAAGCTCTACCCTTAAAATCGGTTAAGCCCTACCCTTAAAATCGGTTAAGCTCTACCCTTAAAATCGGTTAAGCCCTACCCTTAAAATCGGTTAAGCCCTACCCTTAAAATCGGTGAAGCTCTACCCTTAAAATCGGATAAGCCCTACCCTTAAAATCGGTTAAGCCCTACCCTTAAAATCGGTTAAGCCATACCCTTAAAATCGGTTAAGCTCTGCCCTTAAAATCGGATAAGCCCTACCCTTAAAATCGGATAAGCTCTACCCTTAAAACCGGTTAAGCCCTACCCTTAAAATCGGTTAAGCTCTACCCTTAAAATCGGATAAGCCCTACCCTTAAAATTGGTTGACCTCTTCCCTTAAAATCGGTTAAGCCCTACCCTTAAAATCGGATAAGCCCTACCCTTAAAATTGGTTAAGATCTACCCTTAAAATCGGATAAGCCCTACCCTTAAAATCGGATAAGCTCTACCCTTAAAATTGGTTAAGCCATACCCTTAAAATCGGTTAAGCTCTACCCTTAAAATTGGTTAAGCCCTACCCTTAAAATCGGATAAGCCCTACCCTTAAAATCGGATAAGCCCTACCCTTAAAATTGGTTAAGATCTACCCTTAAAATCGGATAAGCCCTACCCTTTAAATCGGATAAGCCCTACCCTTAAAATTGGTTAAGATCTACCCATAAAATCGGATAAGCTCTACCCTTAAAATTGGTTAAGCCCTACCCTTAAAATTGGTTGACCTCTTCCCTTAAAATCGGTTAAGCCCTACCCTTAAAATCGGATAAGCCCTACCCTTAAAATCGGATAAGCCCTACCCTTAAAATCGGATAAGCCCTACCCTTAAAATCGGTTAAGCCCTACCCTTAAAATCGGTTAAGCCATACCCTTAAAATCGGATAAGCTCTACCCTTAAAATTGGTTAAGCCATACCCTTAAAATCGGTTAAGCTCTACCCTTAAAATCGGATAAGCCCTACCCTTAAAATCGGATAAGCTCTACCCTTAAAATTGGTTAAGCCATACCCTTAAAATCGGTTAAGCTCTACCCTTAAGATCGGTTAAGCCCTACCCTTAAAATCGGTATAGCTCTACCCTTAAAATCGGATAATCCCTACCCTTAAAATCGGATAAGCCCTACCCTAAAAATCGGTTAAGCCCTACCCTTAAAATCTGATAAGCCCTACCCTTAAAATCGGTTAAGCTCAACCCTTAAAATCGGTTAAGCCCTACCCTTAAAATCGGTTAAGCCCTACCCTTAAAATCGGTTAAGCCATACCCTTAAAATCGGTTAAGCTCTACCCTTAAAATCGGATAAGCCCTACCCTTAAAATCGGATAAGCTCTACCCTTAAAATTGGTTAAGCCCTACCCTTAAAATTGGTTGACCTCTTCCCTTAAAATCGGTTAAGCCCTACCCTTAAAATCGGATAAGCCCTACCCTTAAAATCGGATAAGCCCTACCCTTAAAATCGGATAAGCCCTACCCTAAAAATCGGTTAAGCCCTACCCTTAAAATCGGTTAAGCCATACCCTTAAAATCGGATAAGCTCTACCCTTAAAATTGGTTAAGCCATACCCTTAAAATCGGTTAAGCTCTACCCTTAAAATCGGATAAGCCCTACCCTTAAAATCGGATAAGCCCTACCCTTAAAATCGGATAAGCTCTACCCTTAAAATTGGTTAAGCCATACCCTTAAAATCGGTTAAGCTCTACCCTTAAAATCGGTTAAGCCCTACCCTTAAAATCGGTGAAGCTCTACCCTTAAAATCGGATAAGCCCTACCCTTAAAATCGGATAAGCCCTACCCTAAAAATCGGTTAAGCCCTACCCTTAAAATCGGTTAAGCCATACCCTTAAAATCGGTTTAGCTCTACCCTTAAAATCGGTTAAGCCCTACCCTTAAAATCGGTTAAGCCCTACCCTTAAAATTGGTTAAGATCTACCCTTAAAACCGGATAAGCCTTATCCTTAAAATTGGTTAAGCCCTACCCTTAAAATCTGATAAGACCTACCCTTAAAATCGGTTAAGCTCTACCCTTAAAATCGGTTAAGCCCTACCCTTAAAATCGGTTAAGCTCTGCCCTTAAAATCGGATAACCCCTTCCCTTAAAATCGGTTAAGCCCTACCCTTAAAATTGGTTGACCTCTTCCCTTAAAATCGGTTAAGCCCTACCTTTAAAATTGGTTGACCTCTTCCCTTAAAATCGGTTAAGCCCTACCCTTAAAATTTGATAAGCCCTACCCTTAAAATCGGTTAAGCTCTACCCTTAAAATCGGTTAAGCCCTACCCTTAAAATCGGTTAAGCCCTACCCTTAAAATCGGTTAAGCCATACCCTTAAAATCGGTTAAGCTCTACCCTTAAAATCGGATAAGCCCTACCCTTAAAATCGGATAAGCTCTACCCTTAAAATTGGTTAAGCCATACCCTTAAAATCGGATAAGCCCTACCCTTAAAATTGGTTGACCTCTTCCCTTAAAATCGGTTAAGCCCTACCCTTAAAATCGGATAAGCCCTACCCTTAAAATTTTAAAATCGGATAAGCCCTACCCTTAAAATCGGATAAGCTCTACCCTTAAAATTGGTTAAGCCATACCCTTAAAATCGGTTAAGCTCTACCCTTAAAATCGGTTAAGCCCTACCCTTAAAATCGGTGAAGCTCTACCCTTAAAATCGGATAAGCCCTACCCTTAAAATCGGATAAGCCCTACCCTAAAAATCGGTTAAGCCCTACCCTTAAAATCGGTTAAGCCATACCCTTAAAATCGGTTTAGCTCTACCCTTAAAATCGGTTAAGCCCTACCCTTAAAATCGGTTAAGCCCTACCCTTAAAATTGGTTAAGATCTACCCTTAAAACCGGATAAGCCTTATCCTTAAAATTGGTTAAGCCCTACCCTTAAAATCTGATAAGACCTACCCTTAAAATCGGTTAAGCTCTACCCTTAAAATCGGTTAAGCCCTACCCTTAAAATCGGTTAAGCTCTGCCCTTAAAATCGGATAACCCCTTCCCTTAAAATCGGTTAAGCCCTACCCTTAAAATTGGTTGACCTCTTCCCTTAAAATCGGTTAAGCCCTACCTTTAAAATTGGTTGACCTCTTCCCTTAAAATCGGTTAAGCCCTACCCTTAAAATTTGATAAGCCCTACCCTTAAAATCGGTTAAGCTCTACCCTTAAAATCGGTTAAGCCCTACCCTTAAAATCGGTTAAGCCCTACCCTTAAAATCGGTTAAGCCATACCCTTAAAATCGGTTAAGCTCTACCCTTAAAATCGGATAAGCCCTACCCTTAAAATCGGATAAGCTCTACCCTTAAAATTGGTTAAGCCATACCCTTAAAATCGGATAAGCCCTACCCTTAAAATTGGTTGACCTCTTCCCTTAAAATCGGTTAAGCCCTACCCTTAAAATCGGATAAGCCCTACCCTTAAAATTTTAAAATCGGATAAGCCCTACCCTTAAAATTGGTTAAGATCTACCCTTAAAATCGGATAAGCCCTACTCTTAAAATTGGTAAAGATCTTCCCTTAAAATCGGTAAGCTCTACCCTTAAAATCGGATAAGCCCTACCCTTAAAATCGGTTAAGCCATACCCTTAAAATCGGTTAAGCTCTACCCTTAAAATCGGATAAGCCCTACCCTTAAAATCGGATAAGCTCTACCCTTAAAATTGGTTAAGCTCTACCCTTAAAATTGGTTAAGCCATACCCTTAAAATCGGTTAAGCTCTACCCTTAAAATTGGTTAAGCCTCACCCTTAAAATTGGTTGACCTCTACCCTTAAAATCGGATAAGCCCTACCCTTAAAATCGGTTAAGCCATACCCTTAAAATCGGTTAAGCTCTACCCTTAAAATCGGATAAGCCCTACCCTTAAAATCGGATAAGCTCTACCCTTAAAATTGGTTAAGCTCTACCCTTAAAATTAGTTAAGCCCTACCCTTAAAATTGGTTAAGATCTACCCTTAAAATCGGATAAGCCCTACCCTTAAAATCGGTTAAGCCATACCCTTAAAATCGGTTAAGCTCTACCCTTAAAATCGGATAAGCCCTACCCTTAAAATCGGTTAAACTCTACCCTTAAAATTGGTTAAGCTCTACCCTTAAAATTGGTTAAGCCATACCCTTAAAATCGGTTAAGCTCTACCCTTAAAATTTTAAGGGTAGAGCTTAACCGATTTTAAGGGTAGAGCTTAATCAATTTTAAGGGTAGAGCTTAACCGATTTTAAGGGTATGGCTTAACCGATTTTAAGGGTAGGGCTTAACCAATTTTGAAGGGTAGAGCTTAACCAATTTTAAAGGTAGAGCTTAACCGATTTTCAGGGTAGAGCTTATCCGATTTTAGGGCCTAACCTTTTTTAAGGGTAGAGCTTAACCGATTTTAAGGGTAGGGCTTAACCGATTTTAAGGGTAGGGCTTAACCGATTGTAAGGGTAGAGCTTAACCGATTTTAAGGGTATGGCTTAACCAATTTTAAGGGTAGGGCTTAACCAATTTTAAGGGTAGAGCTTAACCAATTTTAAGGGTATGGCTTAACCGATTTTAAGGGTAGGGCTTAACCGATTGTAAGGGTAGAGCTTAACCGATTTTAAGGGTATGGCTTAACCGATTTTAAGGGTAGGGCTTAACCAATTTTGAGTTTCGGTTAAGCCCTACCCTTAAAATTGGTTGACCTCTTCCCTTAAAATCGGTTAAGCCCTTCCCTTAAAATTGGTTGACCTCTACCCTTAAAATCGGATAAGCCCTACCCTTAAAATCGGTTAAGCCATACCCTTAAAATCGGTTAAGCTCTACCCTTAAAATCGGATAAGCCCTACCCTTAAAATCGGTTAAGCTCTACTCTTAAAATTGGTTAAGCTCTACCCTTAAAATTAGTTAAGCCATACCCTTAAAATCGGTTAAGCTCTACCCTTAAAATTGGTTAAGCCCTACCCTTAAAATTGGTTGACCTCTTCCCTTAAAATTGGTTAAGATCTACCCTTAAAATCGGATAAGCCCTACCCTTAAAATTGGATAAGCCCTACCCTTAAAATTGGTTAAGATCTACCCTTAAAATCGGATAAGCCCTACCCTTAAAATCGGATAAGCCCTACCCTTAAAATTGGTTAAGATCTACCCTTAAAATCGGATAAGCTCTACCCTTAAAATTGGTTAAGCCCTACCCTTAAAATTGGTAGACCTCTTCCCTTAAAATCGGTTAAGCCCTACCCTTAAAATTGGATAAGCCCTACCCTTAAGATTGGTTAAGCCCTACCCTTAAAATTGGTTAAGATCTTCCCTTAAAATCGGTTAAGCCCTACCCTTAAAATCGGTTAAGCCATACCCTTAAAATCGGTTAAGCTCTACCCTTAAAATCGGATAAGCCCTACCCTTAAAATTGGTTAAGCCCTACCCTTAAAATCGGTTAAGCCCTACCCTTAAAATCGGTTAAGCCCTACCCTTAAAATCGGTTAAGCCATACCCTTAAAAATGGTTAAGCTCTACCCTTAAAATCGGATAAGCCCTACCCTTAAAATCGGATAAGCTCTACCCTTAAAATTGGTTAAGCCATACCCTTAAAATCGGTTAAGCCCTACCCTTAAAATTGGTTAAGCTCTACCCTTAAAATTGGTTAAGATCTTCCCTTAAAATCCTCTACCCATAAAATCGGTTAAGCTCTACCCTTAAGATTGGTTAAGTCCTACCCTTAAAATCGGTGAAGCTCTACCCTTAAGATCGGTTAAGCCCTACCCTTAAAATCGGTTAAGCTCTACCCTTAAAAAAGGTTAGGCCCTAAAATCGGATAAGCTCTACCCTGAAAATCGGTTAAGCTCTACCTTTAAAATTGGTTAAGCTCTACCCTTCAAAATTGGTTAAGCCCTACCTTTAAAATCGGTTAAGCTCTGCCCTTAAAATCGGATAACCCCTTCCCTTAAAATTGGTTAAGCCATACCCTTAAAATCGGATAAGCCCTACCCTTAAAATTGGTTGACCTCTTCCCTTAAAATCGGTTAAGCCCTACCCTTAAAATCGGATAAGCCCTACCCTTAAAATTTTAAAATCGGTTAAGCCATACCCTTAAAATCGGTTAAGCTCTACCCTTAAAATCGGATAAGCCCTACCCTTAAAATCGGATAAGCTCTACCCTTAAAATTGGTTAAGCTCTACCCTTAAAATTGGTTAAGCCATACCCTTAAAATCGGTTAAGCTCTACCCTTAAAATTGGTTAAGCCTCACCCTTAAAATTGGTTGACCTCTACCCTTAAAATCGGATAAGCCCTACCCTTAAAATCGGTTAAGCCATACCCTTAAAATCGGTTAAGCTCTACCCTTAAAATCGGATAAGCCCTACCCTTAAAATCGGATAAGCTCTACCCTTAAAATTGGTTAAGCTCTACCCTTAAAATTAGTTAAGCCCTACCCTTAAAATTGGTTAAGATCTACCCTTAAAATCGGATAAGCCCTACCCTTAAAATCGGTTAAGCCATACCCTTAAAATCGGTTAAGCTCTACCCTTAAAATCGGATAAGCCCTACCCTTAAAATCGGTTAAACTCTACCCTTAAAATTGGTTAAGCTCTACCCTTAAAATTGGTTAAGCCATACCCTTAAAATCGGTTAAGCTCTACCCTTAAAATTTTAAGGGTAGAGCTTAACCGATTTTAAGGGTAGAGCTTAACCAATTTTAAGGGTAGAGCTTAACCGATTTTAAGGGTATGGCTTAACCGATTTTAAGGGTAGGGCTTAACCAATTTTGAAGGGTAGAGCTTAACCAATTTTAAAGGTAGAGCTTAACCGATTTTCAGGGTAGAGCTTATCCGATTTTAGGGCCTAACCTTTTTTAAGGGTAGAGCTTAACCGATTTTAAGGGTAGGGCTTAACCGATTTTAAGGGTAGGGCTTAACCGATTGTAAGGGTAGAGCTTAACCGATTTTAAGGGTATGGCTTAA
The DNA here is from genome assembly GCA_947086415.1 of Pammene aurita. Taxonomy (NCBI): domain Eukaryota; kingdom Metazoa; phylum Arthropoda; class Insecta; order Lepidoptera; family Tortricidae; genus Pammene; species Pammene aurita. Next base: position 15,613,635 of record OX352295.1, read on the forward strand.
CCAATTTTAAGGGTAGGGCTTAACCAATTTTAAGGGTAGAGCTTAACCAATTTTAAGGGTATGGCTTAACCGATTTTAAGGGTAGGGCTTAACCGATTGTAAGGGTAGAGCTTAACCGATTTTAAGGGTATGGCTTAACCGATTTTAAGGGTAGGGCTTAACCAATTTTGAGTTTCGGTTAAGCCCTACCCTTAAAATTGGTTGACCTCTTCCCTTAAAATCGGTTAAGCCCTACCCTTAAAATTGGTTGACCTCTACCCTTAAAATCGGATAAGCCCTACCCTTAAAATCGGTTAAGCCATACCCTTAAAATCGGTTAAGCTCTACCCTTAAAATCGGATAAGCCCTACCCTTAAAATCGGTTAAGCTCTACTCTTAAAATTGGTTAAGCTCTACCCTTAAAATTAGTTAAGCCATACCCTTAAAATCGGTTAAGCTCTACCCTTAAAATTGGTTAAGCCCTACCCTTAAAATTGGTTGACCTCTTCCCTTAAAATTGGTTAAGATCTACCCTTAAAATCGGATAAGCCCTACCCTTAAAATTGGATAAGCCCTACCCTTAAAATTGGTTAAGATCTACCCTTAAAATCGGATGAGCCCTACCCTTAAAATCGGATAAGCCCTACCCTTAAAATTGGTTAAGATCTACCCTTAAAATCGGATAAGCTCTACCCTTAAAATTGGTTAAGCCCTACCCTTAAAATTGGTAGACCTCTTCCCTTAAAATCGGTTAAGCCCTACCCTTAAAATTGGATAAGCCCTACCCTTAAGATTGGTTAAGCCCTACCCTTAAAATTGGTTAAGATCTTCCCTTAAAATCGGTTAAGCCCTACCCTTAAAATCGGTTAAGCCATACCCTTAAAATCGGTTAAGCTCTACCCTTAAAATCGGATAAGCCCTACCCTTAAAATTGGTTAAGCCCTACCCTTAAAATCGGTTAAGCCCTACCCTTAAAATCGGTTAAGCCCTACCCTTAAAATCGGTTAAGCCATACCCTTAAAAATGGTTAAGCTCTACCCTTAAAATCGGATAAGCCCTACCCTTAAAATCGGATAAGCTCTACCCTTAAAATTGGTTAAGCCATACCCTTAAAATCGGTTAAGCCCTACCCTTAAAATTGGTTAAGCTCTACCCTTAAAATTGGTTAAGATCTTCCCTTAAAATCCTCTACCCATAAAATCGGTTAAGCTCTACCCTTAAGATTGGTTAAGTCCTACCCTTAAAATCGGTGAAGCTCTACCCTTAAGATCGGTTAAGCCCTACCCTTAAAATCGGTTAAGCTCTACCCTTAAAAAAGGTTAGGCCCTAAAATCGGATAAGCTCTACCCTGAAAATCGGTTAAGCTCTACCTTTAATATTGGTTAAGCTCTACCCTTCAAAATTGGTTAAGCCCTACCCTTAAAATCGGTTAAGCCCTACCCTTAAAATCGGTTAAGCTCTACCCTTAAAATTGGTTAAACTGTTCATTTAAAATCGGTTTTACCCTACCTTAAAATCGGTTAAGCCCTACAGCCCTACTCTTAATATTGGTTAAGTTCTACCCTTAAAATCGGATAAGCCCTACCCTTAAAATTGGTTAAGCCCTACCCTTAAAATTGGTTAAGCTCTACCCTTAAAATTGGTTAAGCTCTACCCTTAAAATCGGTTAAGCTCTACCCTTAAAATTGGTTAAGCCCTACCCTTAAAATTGGTTAAGATCTTCCCTTAAAATCCTCTACCCATAAAATCGGTTAAGCTCTACCCTTAAAATTGGTTAAGTCCTAACCGTAAAATCGGTGAAGCTCTGCCCTTAAGATTGGTTAAGCCATACCCTTAAAATCGGTTAAGCTCTACCCTTAAAATCGGTTAAGCCCTACCCTTAAAATCAGTTAAGCCATACCCTTAAAATCGGATAAGCCCTACCCTTAAAATCGGATAAGCCCTACCCTTAAAATTGGTTAAGATCTACCCTTAAAATCGGATAAGCCCTACCCTTAAAATCGGTTAAGCCATACCCTTAAAATCGGTTAAGCTCTACCCTTAAAATCGGTTAAGCCCTACCCTTAAAATCAGTTAAGCCATACCCTTAAAATCGGTTAAGCTCTACCCTTAAAATCGGTTAAGCTCTACCCTTAAAATCGGTTAAGCCCTACCCTTAAAATCGGTTAAGCCATACCCTTAAAATCGGTTAAGCTCTACCCTTAAAATCGGTTAAGCTCTACTCTTAAAATTGGTTAAGCTCTACCCTTAAAATTGGTTAAGCCATACCCTTAATATCGGTTACGCTCTACCCTTAAAATCGGATAAGCCCTACCCTTAAAATTGGTTGACCTCTTCCCTTAAAATCGGTTAAGCCCTACCCTTAAAATCGGATAAGCCCTACCCTTAAAATTGGTTAAGATCTACCCTTAAAATCGGATAAGCCCTACCCTTAAAATTGGATAAGCTCTACCCTTAAAATTGGTTAAGCCATACCCTTAAAATCGGTTAAGCTCTACCCTTAAAATTGGTTAAGCCCTACCCTTAAAATCGGATAAGCCCTACCCTTTAAATCGGATAAGCCCTACCCTTAAAATTGGTTAAGATCTACCCTTAAAATCGGATAAGCTCTACCCTTAAAATTGGTTAAGCCCTACCCTTAAAATTGGTTGACCTCTTCCCTTAAAATCGGTTAAGCCCTACCCTTAAAATCGGATAAGCCCTACCCTTAAAATTGGTTAAGATCTACCCTTAAAATCGGATATGCCCTACCCTTAAAATTGGTTAAGCCCTACCCTTAAAATTGGTTAAACTGTTCATTTAAAATCGGTTTTACCCTACCTTAAAATTGGTTAAGCCCTACAGCCCTACTCTTAATATTGGTTAAGTTCTACCCTTAAAATCGGATAAGCCCTACCCTTAAAATTGGTTAAGCCCTGCCCTTAAAATTGGTTAAGCTCTACCCTTAAAATTGGTTAAGCTCTACCCTTAAAATCGGTTAAGCTCTACCCTTAAAATTGGTTAAGCCCTACCCTTAAAATTGGTTAAGATCTTCCCTTAAAATCCTCTACCCGTAAAATCGGTTAAGCTCTACCCTTAAAATTGGTTAAGTCCTAACCTTAAAATCGGTGAAGCTCTGCCCTTAAGATCGGTTAAGCCATACCCTTAAAATCGGTTAAGCTCTACCCTTAAAATCGGTTAAGCCCTTCCCTTAAAATCGGTTAAGCCATACCCTTAAAATCGGATAAGCCCTACCCTTAAAATCGGATAAGCCCTACCCTTAAAATTGGTTAGGATCTACCCTTAAAATCGGATAAGCCCTACCCTTAAAATCGGTTAAGCCATACCCTTAAAATCGGTTAAGCTCTACCCTTAAAATCGGTTAAGCCCTACCCTTAAAATCGGTTAAGCTCTACCCTTAAAATCGGTTAAGCTCTACCCTTAAAATTGGTTAAGCCCTACCCTTAAAATTGGTTGACCTCTTCCCTTAAAATTGGTTAAGATCTACCCTTAAAATCGGATAAGCCCTACCCTTAAAATCGGATAAGCCCTACCCTTAAAATTGGTTAAGATCTACCCTTAAAATCGGATAAGCCCTACCCTTAAAATTGGTTAAGATCTTCCCTTAAAATCGGTTAAGCCCTACCCTTAAAATTGGTTAAGCCCTACCCTTAAAATCGGTTAAGCCCTACCCTTAAAATCGGTTAAGCCCTACCCTTAAAATTGGTTAAGCCATACCCTTAAAAACGGTTAAGCTCTACCCTTAAAATCGGATAAGCCCTACCCTTAAAATTGGTTAAGCCATACCCTTAAAAACGGTTAAGCTCTACCCTTAAAATTGGTTAAGCCCTACCCTTAAAATTGGTTAAGATCTTCCCTTAAAATCGGTTAAGCCCTACCCTTAAAATCGGTTAAGCCCTACCCTTAAAATCGGTTAAGCCCTACCCTTAAAATTGGTTAAGCCATACCCTTAAAAACGGTTAAGCTCTACCCTTAAAATCGGATAAGCCCTACCCTTAAAATCGGATAAGCTCTACCCTTAAAATTGGTTAAGCCATACCCTTAAAATCGGTTAAGCTCTACCCTTAAAATCGGTTAAGCCCTACCCTTAAAATTGGTTAAGATCTTCCCTTAAAATCGGTTAAGCCCTACCCTTAAAATCGGTTAAGCTCTACCCTTAAAATCGGTTAAGCCCTACCCTTAAAATCGGTTAAGCCCTACCCTTAAAATCGGTGAAGCTCTACCCTTAAAATCGGATAAGCCCTACCCTTAAAATCGGTTAAGCCCTACCCTTAAAATCGGTTAAGCCATACCCTTAAAATCGGTTAAGCTCTGCCCTTAAAATCGGATAAGCCCTACCCTTAAAATCGGATAAGCTCTACCCTTAAAACCGGTTAAGCCCTACCCTTAAAATCGGTTAAGCTCTACCCTTAAAATCGGTTAAGCCCTACCCTTAAAATCGGTGAAGCTCTACCCTTAAAATCGGATAATCCCTACCCTTAAAATCGGATAAGCCCTACCCTAAAAATCGGTTAAGCCCTACCCTTAAAATCTGATAAGCCCTACCCTTAAAATCGGTTAAGCCCTACCCTTAGAATCGGTTAAGCCCTACCCTTAAAATTGGTTAAGTTCTACCCTTAAAATCGGATAAGCCCTATCCTTAAAATTGGTTAAGCCCTACCCTTAAAATCTGATAAGCCCTACCCTTAAAATCGGTTAAGCTCAACCCTTAAAATCGGTTAAGCCCTACCCTTAAAATCGGTTAAGCCCTACCCTTAAAATCGGTTAAGCCATACCCTTAAAATCGGTTAAGCTCTACCCTTAAAATCGGATAAGCCCTACCCTTAAAATCGGATAAGCTCTACCCTTAAAATTGGTTAAGCCATACCCTTAAAATCGGATAAGCCCTACCCTTAAAATTGGTTGACCTCTTCCCTTAAAATCGGTTAAGCCCTACCCTTAAAATCGGATAAGCCCTACCCTTAAAATCGGATAAGCCCTACCCTTAAAATCGGATAAGCCCTACCCTTAAAATCGGTTAAGCCCTACCCTTAAAATCGGTTAAGCCATACCCTTAAAATCGGATAAGCTCTACCCTTAAAATTGGTTAAGCCATACCCTTAAAATCGGTTAAGCTCTACCCTTAAAATCGGATAAGCCCTACCCTTAAAATCGGATAAGCTCTACCCTTAAAATTGGTTAAGCCATACCCTTAAAATCGGTTAAGCTCTACCCTTAAAATCGGTTAAGCCCTACCCTTAAAATCGGTGAAGCTCTACCCTTAAAATCGGATAATCCCTACCCTTAAAATCGGATAAGCCCTACCCTAAAAATCGGTTAAGCCCTACCCTTAAAATCTGATAAGCCCTACCCTTAAAATCGGTTAAGCTCAACCCTTAAAATCGGTTAAGCCCTACCCTTAAAATCGGTTAAGCCCTACCCTTAAAATCCGTTAAGCCCTACCCTTAAAATCGGTTAAGCCCTACCCTTAAAATCGGTTAAGCCATACCCTTAAAATCGGTTAAGCTCTACCCTTAAAATCGGATAAGCCCTACCCTTAAAATCGGATAAGCTCTACCCTTAAAACCGGTTAAGCCATACCCTTAAAATCGGTTAAGCTCTACCCTTAAAATCGGATAAGCCCTACCCTTAAAATCGGTTAAGCCCTACCCTTAAAATCGGTTAAGCCATACCCTTAAAATCGGTTAAGCTCTACCCTTAAAATCGGTTAAGCCCTACCCTTAAAATCTGATAAGCCCTACCCTTAAAATCGGTTAAGCTCAACCCTTAAAATCGGTTAAGCCCTACCCTTAAAATCGGTTAAGCCCTACCCTTAAAATCCGTTAAGCCCTACCCTTAAAATCGGTTAAGCCCTACCCTTAAAATCGGTTAAGCCATACCCTTAAAATCGGTTAAGCTCTACCCTTAAAATCGGATAAGCCCTACCCTTAAAATCGGATAAGCTCTACCCTTAAAACCGGTTAAGCCATACCCTTAAAATCGGTTAAGCTCTACCCTTAAAATCGGATAAGCCCTACCCTTAAAATCGGTTAAGCCCTACCCTTAAAATCGGTTAAGCCATACCCTTAAAATCGGTTAAGCTCTACCCTTAAAATCGGTTAAGCCCTACCCTTAGAATCGGTTAAGCCCTACCCTTAAAATTGGTTAAGTTCTACCCTTAAAATTGGTTAAGCCATACCCTTAAAATCGGTTAAGCTCTACCCTTAAAATCGGTTAAGCCCTACCCTTAAAATCGGTGAAGCTCTACCCTTAAAATCGGATAAGCCCTACCCTTAAAATCGGATAAGCCCTACCCTAAAAATCGGTTAAGCCCTACCCTTAAAATCGGTTAAGCCATACCCTTAAAATCGGTTTAGCTCTACCCTTAAAATCGGTTAAGCCCTACCCTTAAAATCGGTTAAGCCCTACCCTTAAAATTGGTTAAGATCTACCCTTAAAACCGGATAAGCCTTATCCTTAAAATTGGTTAAGCCCTACCCTTAAAATCTGATAAGACCTACCCTTAAAATCGGTTAAGCTCTACCCTTAAAATCGGTTAAGCCCTACCCTTAAAATCGGTTAAGCTCTGCCCTTAAAATCGGATAACCCCTTCCCTTAAAATCGGTTAAGCCCTACCCTTAAAATTGGTTGACCTCTTCCCTTAAAATCGGTTAAGCCCTACCTTTAAAATTGGTTGACCTCTTCCCTTAAAATCGGTTAAGCCCTACCCTTAAAATTTGATAAGCCCTACCCTTAAAATCGGTTAAGCTCTACCCTTAAAATCGTTTAAGCCCTACCCTTAAAATCGGTTAAGCCCTACCCTTAAAATCGGTTAAGCCATACCCTTAAAATCGGTTAAGCTCTACCCTTAAAATCGGATAAGCCCTACCCTTAAAATCGGATAAGCTCTACCCTTAAAATTGGTTAAGCCATACCCTTAAAATCGGATAAGCCCTACCCTTAAAATTGGTTGACCTCTTCCCTTAAAATCGGTTAAGCCCTACCCTTAAAATCGGATAAGCCCTACCCTTAAAATTTTAAAATCGGATAAGCCCTACCCTTAAAATTGGTTAAGATCTACCCTTAAAATCGGATAAGCCCTACTCTTAAAATTGGTAAAGATCTTCCCTTAAAATCGGTAAGCTCCAGCCTTAAAATCGGATAAGCCCTACCCTTAAAATCGGTTAAGCCATACCCTTAAAATCGGTTAAGCTCTACCCTTAAAATCGGATAAGCCCTACCCTTAAAATCGGATAAGCTCTACCCTTAAAATTGGTTAAGCTCTACCCTTAAAATTGGTTAAGCCATACCCTTAAAATCGGTTAAGCTCTACCCTTAAAATTGGTTAAGCCTCACCCTTAAAATTGGTTGACCTCTACCCTTAAAATCGGATAAGCCCTACCCTTAAAATCGGTTAAGCCATACCCTTAAAATCGGTTAAGCTCTACCCTTAAAATCGGATAAGCCCTACCCTTAAAATCGGATAAGCTCTACCCTTAAAATTGGTTAAGCTCTACCCTTAAAATTAGTTAAGCCCTACCCTTAAAATTGGTTAAGATCTACCCTTAAAATCGGATAAGCCCTACCCTTAAAATCGGTTAAGCCATACCCTTAAAATCGGTTAAGCTCTACCCTTAAAATCGGATAAGCCCTACCCTTAAAATCGGTTAAACTCTACCCTTAAAATTGGTTAAGCTCTACCCTTAAAATTGGTTAAGCCATACCCTTAAAATCGGTTAAGCTCTACCCTTAAAATTTTAAGGGTAGAGCTTAACCGATTTTAAGGGTAGAGCTTAACCAATTTTAAGGGTAGAGCTTAACCGATTTTAAGGGTATGGCTTAACCGATTTTAAGGGTAGGGCTTAACCAATTTTGAAGGGTAGAGCTTAACCAATTTTAAAGGTAGAGCTTAACCGATTTTCAGGGTAGAGCTTATCCGATTTTAGGGCCTAACCTTTTTTAAGGGTAGAGCTTAACCGATTTTAAGGGTAGGGCTTAACCGATTTTAAGGGTAGGGCTTAACCGATTGTAAGGGTAGAGCTTAACCGATTTTAAGGGTATGGCTTAACCAATTTTAAGGGTAGGGCTTAACCAATTTTAAGGGTAGAGCTTAACCAATTTTAAGGGTATGGCTTAACCGATTTTAAGGGTAGGGCTTAACCGATTGTAAGGGTAGAGCTTAACCGATTTTAAGGGTATGGCTTAACCGATTTTAAGGGTAGGGCTTAACCAATTTTGAGTTTCGGTTAAGCCCTACCCTTAAAATTGGTTGACCTCTTCCCTTAAAATCGGTTAAGCCCTACCCTTAAAATTGGTTGACCTCTACCCTTAAAATCGGATAAGCCCTACCCTTAAAATCGGTTAAGCCATACCCTTAAAATCGGTTAAGCTCTACCCTTAAAATCGGATAAGCCCTACCCTTAAAATCGGTTAAGCTCTACTCTTAAAATTGGTTAAGCTCTACCCTTAAAATTAGTTAAGCCATACCCTTAAAATCGGTTAAGCTCTACCCTTAAAATTGGTTAAGCCCTACCCTTAAAATTGGTTGACCTCTTCCCTTAAAATTGGTTAAGATCTACCCTTAAAATCGGATAAGCCCTACCCTTAAAATTGGATAAGCCCTACCCTTAAAATTGGTTAAGATCTACCCTTAAAATCGGATAAGCCCTACCCTTAAAATCGGATAAGCCCTACCCTTAAAATTGTTTAAGATCTACCCTTAAAATCGGATAAGCTCTACCCTTAAAATTGGTTAAGCCCTACCCTTAAAATTGGTAGACCTCTTCCCTTAAAATCGGTTAAGCCCTACCCTTAAAATTGGATAAGCCCTACCCTTAAGATTGGTTAAGCCCTACCCTTAAAATTGGTTAAGATCTTCCCTTAAAATCGGTTAAGCCCTACCCTTAAAATCGGTTAAGCCATACCCTTAAAAATGGTTAAGCTCTACCCTTAAAATCGGATAAGCCCTACCCTTAAAATCGGATAAGCTCTACCCTTAAAATTGGTTAAGCCATACCCTTAAAATCGGTTAAGCCCTACCCTTAAAATTGGTTAAGCTCTACCCTTAAAATTGGTTAAGATCTTCCCTTAAAATCCTCTACCCATAAAATCGGTTAAGCCATACCCTTAAAATCGGTTAAGCTCTACCCTTAAAATCGGTTAAGCTCTACCCTTAAAATCGGTTAAGCCCTACCCTTAAAATCGGTTAAGCCATACCCTTAAAATCGGTTAAGCTCTACCCTTAAAATCGGTTAAGCTCTACTCTTAAAATTGGTTAAGCTCTACCCTTAAAATTGGTTAAGCCATACCCTTAATATCGGTTACGCTCTACCCTTAAAATCGGATAAGCCCTACCCTTAAAATTGGTTGACCTCTTCCCTTAAAATCGGTTAAGCCCTACCCTTAAAATCGGATAAGCCCTACCCTTAAAATTGGTTAAGATCTACCCTTAAAATCGGATAAGCCCTACCCTTAAAATTGGATAAGCTCTACCCTTAAAATTGGTTAAGCCATACCCTTAAAATCGGTTAAGCTCTACCCTTAAAATTGGTTAAGCCCTACCCTTAAAATCGGATAAGCCCTACCCTTAAAATCGGATAAGCCCTACCCTTAAAATTGGTTAAGATCTACCCTTAAAATCGGATAAGCCCTACCCTTTAAATCGGATAAGCCCTACCCTTAAAATTGGTTAAGATCTACCCTTAAAATCGGATAAGCTCTACCCTTAAAATTGGTTAAGCCCTACCCTTAAAATTGGTTGACCTCTTCCCTTAAAATCGGTTAAGCCCTACCCTTAAAATCGGATAAGCCCTACCCTTAAAATTGGTTAAGATCTACCCTTAAAATCGGATATGCCCTACCCTTAAAATTGGTTAAGCCCTACCCTTAAAATTGGTTAAACTGTTCATTTAAAATCGGTTTTACCCTACCTTAAAATTGGTTAAGCCCTACAGCCCTACTCTTAATATTGGTTAAGTTCTACCCTTAAAATCGGATAAGCCCTACCCTTAAAATTGGTTAAGCCCTGCCCTTAAAATTGGTTAAGCTCTACCCTTAAAATTGGTTAAGCTCTACCTTTAAAATCGGTTAAGCTCTACCCTTAAAATTGGTTAAGATCTACCCTTAAAATCGGATAAGCCCTACCCTTAAAATCGGTTAAGCCATACCCTTAAAATCGGTTAAGCTCTACCCTTAAAATCGGTTAAGCCCTACCCTTAAAATCGGTTAAGCTCTACCCTTAAAATCGGTTAAGCTCTACCCTTAAAATTGGTTAAGCCCTACCCTTAAAATTGGTTGACCTCTTCCCTTAAAATTGGTTAAGATCTACCCTTAAAATCGGATAAGCCCTACCCTTAAAATCGGATAAGCCCTACCCTTAAAATTGGTTAAGATCTACCCTTAAAATCGGATAAGCCCTACCCTTAAAATTGGTTAAGATCTTCCCTTAAAATCGGTTAAGCCCTACCCTTAAAATTGGTTAAGCCCTACCCTTAAAATCGGTTAAGCCCTACCCTTAAAATCGGTTAAGCCCTACCCTTAAAATTGGTTAAGCAATACCCTTAAAAACGGTTAAGCTCTACCCTTAAAATCGGATAAGCCCTACCCTTAAAATTGGTTAAGCCATACCCTTAAAAACGGTTAAGCTCTACCCTTAAAATTGGTTAAGCCCTACCCTTAAAATTGGTTAAGATCTTCCCTTAAAATCGGTTAAGCCCTACCCTTAAAATCGGTTAAGCCCTACCCTTAAAACCGGTTAAGCCCTACCCTTAAAATTGGTTAAGCCATACCCTTAAAAACGGTTAAGCTCTACCCTTAAAATCGGATAAGCCCTACCCTTAAAATCGGATAAGCTCTACCCTTAAAATTGGTTAAGCCATACCCTTAAAATCGGTTAAGCTCTACCCTTAAAATCGGTTAAGCCCTACCCTTAAAATTGGTTAAGATCTTCCCTTAAAATCGGTTAAGCCCTACCCTTAAAATCGGTTAAGCTCTACCCTTAAAATCGGTTAAGCCCTACCCTTAAAATCGGTTAAGCCCTACCCTTAAAATCGGTGAAGCTCTACCCTTAAAATCGGATAAGCTCTACCCTTAAAATCGGTTAAGCCCTACCCTTAAAATCGGTTAAGCCATACCCTTAAAATCGGTTAAGCTCTGCCCTTAAAATCGGATAAGCCCTACCCTTAAAATCGGATAAGCTCTACCCTTAAAACCGGTTAAGCCCTACCCTTAAAATCGGTTAAGCTCTACCCTTAAAATCGGTTAAGCCCTACCCTTAAAATCGGTGAAGCTCTACCCTTAAAATCGGATAATCCCTACCCTTAAAATCGGATAAGCCCTACCCTAAAAATCGGTTAAGCCCTACCCTTAAAATCTGATAAGCCCTACCCTTAAAATCGGTTAAGCCCTACCCTTAGAATCGGTTAAGCCCTACCCTTAAAATTGGTTAAGTTCTACCCTTAAAATCGGATAAGCCCTATCCTTAAAATTGGTTAAGCCCTACCCTTAAAATCTGATAAGCCCTACCCTTAAAATCGGTTAAGCTCAACCCTTAAAATCGGTTAAGCCCTACCCTTAAAATCGGTTAAGCCCTACCCTTAAAATCGGTTAAGCCATACCCTTAAAATCGGTTAAGCTCTACCCTTAAAATCGGATAAGCCCTACCCTTAAAATCGGATAAGCTCTACCCTTAAAATTGGTTAAGCCATACCCTTAAAATCGGATAAGCCCTACCCTTAAAATTGGTTGACCTCTTCCCTTAAAATCGGTTAAGCCCTACCCTTAAAATCGGATAAGCCCTACCCTTAAAATCGGATAAGCCCTACCCTTAAAATCGGATAAGCCCTACCCTTAAAATCGGTTAAGCCCTACCCTTAAAATCGGTTAAGCCATACCCTTAAAATCGGATAAGCTCTACCCTTAAAATTGGTTAAGCCATACCCTTAAAATCGGTTAAGCTCTACCCTTAAAATCGGATAAGCCCTACCCTTAAAATCGGATAAGCTCTACCCTTAAAATTGGTTAAGCCATACCCTTAAAATCGGTTAAGCTCTACCCTTAAAATCGGTTAAGCCCTACCCTTAAAATCGGTGAAGCTCTACCCTTAAAATCGGATAATCCCTACCCTTAAAATCGGATAAGCCCTACCCTAAAAATCGGTTAAGCCCTACCCTTAAAATCTGATAAGCCCTACCCTTAAAATCGGTTAAGCTCAACCCTTAAAATCGGTTAAGCCCTACCCTTAAAATCGGTTAAGCCCTACCCTTAAAATCCGTTAAGCCCTACCCTTAAAATCGGTTAAGCCATACCCTTAAAATCGGTTAAGCTCTACCCTTAAAATCGGATAAGCCCTACCCTTAAAATCGGATAAGCTCTACCCTTAAAACCGGTTAAGCCATACCCTTAAAATCGGATAAGCCCTACCCTTAAAATCGGTTAAGCCCTACCCTTAAAATCGGTTAAGCCATACCCTTAAAATCGGATAAGCCCTACCCTTAAAATCGGTTAAGCCCTACCCTTAAAATCGGTTAAGCCATACCCTTAAAATCGGATAAGCTCTACCCTTAAAATTGGTTAAGCCATACCCTTAAAATCGGTTAAGCTCTACCCTTAAAATCGGATAAGCCCTACCCTTAAAATCGGATAAGCTCTACCCTTAAAATTGGTTAAGCCATACCCTTAAAATCGGTTAAGCTCTACCCTTAAGATCGGTTAAGCCCTACCCTTAAAATCGGTATAGCTCTACCCTTAAAATCGGATAATCCCTACCCTTAAAATCTGATAAGCCCTACCCTAAAAATCGGTTAAGCCCTACCCTTAAAATCTGATAAGCCCTACCCTTAAAATCGGTTAAGCTCAACCCTTAAAATCGGTTAAGCCCTACCCTTAAAATCGGTTAAGCCCTACCCTTAAAATCGGTTAAGCCATACCCTTAAAATCGGTTTAGCTCTACCCTTAAAATCGGATAAGCCCTACCCTTAAAATCGGATAAGCTCTACCCTTAAAATTGGTTAAGCCCTACCCTTAAAATTGGTTGACCTCTTCCCTTAAAATCGGTTAAGCCCTACCCTTAAAATCGGATAAGCCCTACCCTTAAAATCGGATAAGCCCTACCCTTAAAATCGGATAAGCCCTACCCTTAAAATCGGTTAAGCCCTACCCTTAAAATCGGTTAAGCCATACCCTTAAAATCGGATAAGCTCTACCCTTAATATTGGTTAAGCCATACCCTTAAAATCGGTTAAGCTCTACCCTTAAAATCGGATAAGCCCTACCCTTAAAATCGGATAAGCCCTACCCTTAAAATCGGATAAGCTCTACCCTTAAAATTGGTTAAGCCATACCCTTAAAATCGGTTAAGCTCTACCCTTAAAATCGGTTAAGCCCTACCCTTAAAATCGGTGAAGCTCTACCCTTAAAATCGGATAAGCCCTACCCTTAAAATCGGATAAGCCCTACCCTAAAAATCGGTTAAGCCCTACCCTTAAAATCGGTTAAGCCATACCCTTAAAATCGGTTTAGCTCTACCCTTAAAATCGGTTAAGCCCTACCCTTAAAATCGGTTAAGCCCTACCCTTAAAATTGGTTAAGATCTACCCTTAAAACCGGATAAGCCTTATCCTTAAAATTGGTTAAGCCCTACCCTTAAAATCTGATAAGACCTACCCTTAAAATCGGTTAAGCTCTACCCTTAAAATCGGTTAAGCCCTACCCTTAAAATCGGTTAAGCTCTGCCCTTAAAATCGGATAACCCCTTCCCTTAAAATCGGTTAAGCCCTACCCTTAAAATTGGTTGACCTCTTCCCTTAAAATCGGTTAAGCCCTACCTTTAAAATTGGTTGACCTCTTCCCTTAAAATCGGTTAAGCCCTACCCTTAAAATTTGATAAGCCCTACCCTTAAAATCGGTTAAGCTCTACCCTTAAAATCGGTTAAGCCCTACCCTTAAAATCGGTTAAGCCCTACCCTTAAAATCGGTTAAGCCATACCCTTAAAATCGGTTAAGCTCTACCCTTAAAATCGGATAAGCCCTACCCTTAAAATCGGATAAGCTCTACCCTTAAAATTGGTTAAGCCATACCCTTAAAATCGGATAAGCCCTACCCTTAAAATTGGTTGACCTCTTCCCTTAAAATCGGTTAAGCCCTACCCTTAAAATCGGATAAGCCCTACCCTTAAAATTTTAAAATCGGATAAGCCCTACCCTTAAAATTGGTTAAGATCTACCCTTAAAATCGGATAAGCCCTACTCTTAAAATTGGTAAAGATCTTCCCTTAAAATCGGTAAGCTCTACCCTTAAAATCGGATAAGCCCTACCCTTAAAATCGGTTAAGCCATACCCTTAAAATCGGTTAAGCTCTACCCTTAAAATCGGATAAGCCCTACCCTTAAAATCGGATAAGCTCTACCCTTAAAATTGGTTAAGCTCTACCCTTAAAATTGGTTAAGCCATACCCTTAAAATCGGTTAAGCTCACCCTTAAAATTGGTTAAGCCTCACCCTTAAAATTGGTTGACCTCTACCCTTAAAATCGGATAAGCCCTACCCTTAAAATCGGTTAAGCCATACCCTTAAAATCGGTTAAGCTCTACCCTTAAAATCGGATAAGCCCTACCCTTAAAATCGGATAAGCTCTACCCTTAAAATTGGTTAAGCTCTACCCTTAAAATTAGTTAAGCCCTACCCTTAAAATTGGTTAAGATCTACCCTTAAAATCGGATAAGCCCTACCCTTAAAATCGGTTAAGCCATACCCTTAAAATCGGTTAAGCTCTACCCTTAAAATCGGATAAGCCCTACCCTTAAAATCGGTTAAGCTCTACTCTTAAAATTGGTTAAGCTCTACCCTTAAAATTAGTTAAGCCATACCCTTAAAATCGGTTAAGCTCTACCCTTAAAATTGGTTAAGCCCTACCCTTAAAATTGGTTGACCTCTTCCCTTAAAATTGGTTAAGATCTACCCTTAAAATCGGATAAGCCCTACCCTTAAAATTGGATAAGCCCTACCCTTAAAATTGGTTAAGATCTACCCTTAAAATCGGATAAGCCCTACCCTTAAAATCGGATAAGCCCTACCCTTAAAATTGGTTAAGATCTACCCTTAAAATCGGATAAGCTCTACCCTTAAAATTGGTTAAGCCCTACCCTTAAAATTGGTAGACCTCTTCCCTTAAAATCGGTTAAGCCCTACCCTTAAAATTGGATAAGCCCTACCCTTAAGATTGGTTAAGCCCTACCCTTAAAATTGGTTAAGATCTTCCCTTAAAATCGGTTAAGCCCTACCCTTAAAATCGGTTAAGCCATACCCTTAAAATCGGTTAAGCTCTACCCTTAAAATCGGATAAGCCCTACCCTTAAAATTGGTTAAGCCCTACCCTTAAAATCGGTTAAGCCCTACCCTTAAAATCGGTTAAGCCCTACCCTTAAAATCGGTTAAGCCATACCCTTAAAAATGGTTAAGCTCTACCCTTAAAATCGGATAAGCCCTACCCTTAAAATCGGATAAGCTCTACCCTTAAAATTGGTTAAGCCATACCCTTAAAATCGGTTAAGCCCTACCCTTAAAATTGGTTAAGCTCTACCCTTAAAATTGGTTAAGATCTTCCCTTAAAATCCTCTACCCATAAAATCGGTTAAGCTCTACCCTTAAGATTGGTTAAGTCCTACCCTTAAAATCGGTGAAGCTCTACCCTTAAGATCGGTTAAGCCCTACCCTTAAAATCGGTTAAGCTCTACCCTTAAAAAAGGTTAGGCCCTAAAATCGGATAAGCTCTACCCTGAAAATCGGTTAAGCTCTACCTTTAAAATTGGTTAAGCTCTACCCTTCAAAATTGGTTAAGCCCTACCCTTAAAATCGGTTAAGCCCTACCCTTAAAATCGGTTAAGCTCTACCCTTAAAATTGGTTAAACTGTTCATTTAAAATCGGTTTTACCCTACCTTAAAATCGGTTAAGCCCTACAGCCCTACTCTTAATATTGGTTAAGTTCTACCCTTAAAATCGGATAAGCCCTACCCTTAAAATTGGTTAAGCCCTACCCTTAAAATTGGTTAAGCTCTACCCTTAAAATTGGTTAAGCTCTACCCTTAAAATCGGTTAAGCTCTACCCTTAAAATTGGTTAAGCCCTACCCTTAAAATTGGTTAAGATCTTCCCTTAAAATCCTCTACCCATAAAATCGGTTAAGCTCTACCCTTAAAATTGGTTAAGTCCTAACCGTAAAATCGGTGAAGCTCTGCCCTTAAGATTGGTTAAGCCATACCCTTAAAATCGGTTAAGCTCTACCCTTAAAATCGGTTAAGCCCTACCCTTAAAATCAGTTAAGCCATACCCTTAAAATCGGATAAGCCCTACCCTTAAAATCGGATAAGCCCTACCCTTAAAATTGGTTAAGATCTACCCTTAAAATCGGATAAGCCCTACCCTTAAAATCGGTTAAGCCATACCCTTAAAATCGGTTAAGCTCTACCCTTAAAATCGGTTAAGCCCTACCCTTAAAATCGGTTAAGCCATACCCTTAAAATCGGTTAAGCTCTACCCTTAAAATCGGTTAAGCTCTACCCTTAAAATCGGTTAAGCCCTACCCTTAAAATCGGTTAAGCCATACCCTTAAAATCGGTTAAGCTCTACCCTTAAAATCGGTTAAGCTCTACTCTTAAAATTGGTTAAGCTCTACCCTTAAAATTGGTTAAGCCATACCCTTAATATCGGTTACGCTCTACCCTTAAAATCGGATAAGCCCTACCCTTAAAATTGGTTGACCTCTTCCCTTAAAATCGGTTAAGCCCTACCCTTAAAATCGGATAAGCCCTACCCTTAAAATTGGTTAAGATCTACCCTTAAAATCGGATAAGCCCTACCCTTAAAATTGGATAAGCTCTACCCTTAAAATTGGTTAAGCCATACCCTTAAAATCGGTTAAGCTCTACCCTTAAAATTGGTTAAGCCCTACCCTTAAAATCGGATAAGCCCTACCCTTAAAATCGGATAAGCCCTACCCTTAAAATTGGTTAAGATCTACCCTTAAAATCGGATAAGCCCTACCCTTTAAATCGGATAAGCCCTACCCTTAAAATTGGTTAAGATCTACCCTTAAAATCGGATAAGCTCTACCCTTAAAATTGGTTAAGCCCTACCCTTAAAATTGGTTGACCTCTTCCCTTAAAATCGGTTAAGCCCTACCCTTAAAATCGGATAAGCCCTACCCTTAAAATTGGTTAAGATCTACCCTTAAAATCGGATAAGCCCTACCCTTAAAATTGGTTAAGCCCTACCCTTAAAATTGGTTAAACTGTTCATTTAAAATCGGTTTTACCCTACCTTAAAATTGGTTAAGCCCTACAGCCCTACTCTTAATATTGGTTAAGTTCTACCCTTAAAATCGGATAAGCCCTACCCTTAAAATTGGTTAAGCCCTGCCCTTAAAATTGGTTAAGCTCTACCCTTAAAATTGGTTAAGCTCTACCCTTAAAATCGGTTAAGCTCTACCCTTAAAATTGGTTAAGCCCTACCCTTAAAATTGGTTAAGATCTTCCCTTAAAATCCTCTACCCGTAAAATCGGTTAAGCTCTACCCTTAAAATTGGTTAAGTCCTAACCTTAAAATCGGTGAAGCTCTGCCCTTAAGATCGGTTAAGCCATACCCTTAAAATCGGTTAAGCTCTACCCTTAAAATCGGTTAAGCCCTTCCCTTAAAATCGGTTAAGCCATACCCTTAAAATCGGATAAGCCCTACCCTTAAAATCGGATAAGCCCTACCCTTAAAATTGGTTAAGATCTACCCTTAAAATCGGATAAGCCCTACCCTTAAAATCGGTTAAGCCATACCCTTAAAATCGGTTAAGCTCTACCCTTAAAATCGGTTAAGCCCTACCCTTAAAATCGGTTAAGCTCTACCCTTAAAATCGGTTAAGCTCTACCCTTAAAATTGGTTAAGCCCTACCCTTAAAATTGGTTGACCTCTTCCCTTAAAATTGGTTAAGATCTACCCTTAAAATCGGATAAGCCCTACCCTTAAAATCGGATAAGCCCTACCCTTAAAATTGGTTAAGATCTACCCTTAAAATCGGATAAGCCCTACCCTTAAAATTGGTTAAGATCTTCCCTTAAAATCGGTTAAGCCCTACCCTTAAAATTGGTTAAGCCCTACCCTTAAAATTGGTTAAGCCCTGCCCTTAAAATTGGTTAAGCTCTACCCTTAAAATTGGTTAAGCTCTACCCTTAAAATCGGTTAAGCTCTACCCTTAAAATTGGTTAAGCCCTACCCTTAAAATTGGTTAAGATCTTCCCTTAAAATCCTCTACCCATAAAATCGGTTAAGCTCTACCCTTAAAATTGGTTAAGTCCTAACCTTAAAATCGGTGAAGCTCTACCCTTAAGATCGGTTAAGCCCTACCCTTAAAATCGGTTAAGCACTACCCTTAAAAAAGGTTAGGCCCTAAAATCGGATAAGCTCTACCCTGAAAATTGGTTAAGCTCTACCCTTAAAATTGGTTAAGCTCTACCCTTAAAATTGGTTAAGCTCTACCCTTAAAATCGGTTAAGCTCTACCCTTAAAATCGGATAAGCCCTACCCTTAAAATCGGATAAGCCCTACCCTTAAAATTGGTTAAGATCTACCCTTAAAATCAGATAAGCCCTAACCTTAAAATCGGTTAAGCCCTACCCTTAAAATCGGTTAAGCCATACCCTTAAAATTGGTTAAGCTCTACCCTTAAAATCGGATAAGCTCTACCCTTAAAATTGGTTAAGATTTACCCTTAAAATCGGATAAGCCCTACCCTTAAAATCGGTTAAGCCATACCCTTAAAATCGGTTAAGCCATACCCTTAAAATCGGTTAAGCTCTACCCTTAAAATCGGTTAATCCCTACCCTGAAAATCGGTTAAGCCATACCCTTAAAATCGGTTAAGCCATACCCTTAAAATCGGTTAAGCTCTACCCTTAAAATCGGTTAAGCCCTACCCTTAAAATCGGTTAAGCCATACCCTTAAAATCGGATAAGCCCTACCCTTAAAATCGGATAAGCCCTACCCTTAAAATTGGTTAAGATCTACCTTTAAAATCGGATAAGCCCTACCCTTAAAATCGGTTAAGCCATACCCTTAAAATCGGTTAAGCCATACCCTTAAAATCGGTTAAGCTCTACCCTTAAAATCAGATAAGCCCTACCCTTAAAATCGGATAAGCTCTACCCTTAAAATTGGTTAAGCCCTACCCTTAAAATCGGATAAGCTCTACCCTTAAAATTGGTTAAGCCATACCCTTAAAATCGGTTAAGCTCTACCCTTAAAATTGGTTAAGCCCTACCCTTAAAATTGGTTGACCTCTTCCCTTAAAATCGGTTAAGCCCTACCCTTAAAATCGGATAAGCCCTACCCTTAAAATTGGTTAAGGTCTACCCTTAAAATCGGATAAGCCCTACCCTTAAAATCGGATAAGCCCTACCCATAAAATTGGTTAAGATCTACCCTTAAAATCGGATAAGTTCTACCCTTAAAATTGGTTAAGCCCTACCCTTAAAATTGGTTGACCTCTTCCCTTAAAATCGGTTAAGCCCTACCCTTAATATCGGATAAGCCCTACCCTTAAAATTGGTTAAGATCTACCCTTAAAATCGGTTAAGCCCTACCCTTAAAATCGGTTAAGCTCTACCCTTAAAATTGGTTAAACTGTTCATTTAAAATCGGTTTTACCCTACCTTAAAATCGGTTAAGCCCTACAGCCCTACTCTTAATATTGGTTAAGTTCTACCCTTAAAATCGGATAAGCCCTACACTGAAAATTGGTAAAGCCCTACCCTTAAAATCGGTTAAGCTCTACCCTTAAAATTGGTTAAGCCCTACCCTTAAAATTGGTTAAGATCTTCCCTTAAAATCCTCTACCCATAAAATCGGTTAAGCTCTACCCTTAAAATTGGTTAAGCCATACCCTTAATATCGGTTACGCTCTACCCTTAAAATCGGATAAGCCCTACCCTTAAAATTGGTTGACCTCTTCCCTTAAAATCGGTTAAGCCCTACCCTTAAAATCGGATAAGCCCTACCCTTAAAATTGGTTAAGATCTACCCTTAAAATCGGATAAGCCCTACCCTTAAAATTGGATAAGCTCTACCCTTAAAATTGGTTAAGCCATACCCTTAAAATCGGTTAAGCTCTACCCTTAAAATTGGTTAAGCCCTACCCTTAAAATCGGATAAGCCCTACCCTTAAAATCGGATAAGCCCTACCCTTAAAATTGGTTAAGATCTACCCTTAAAATCGGATAAGCCCTACCCTTTAAATCGGATAAGCCCTACCCTTAAAATTGGTTAAGATCTACCCTTAAAATCGGATAAGCTCTACCCTTAAAATTGGTTAAGCCCTACCCTAAAAATTGGTTGACCTCTTCCCTTAAAATCGGTTAAGCCCTACCCTTAAAATCGGATAAGCCCTACCCTTAAAATTGGTTAAGATCTACCCTTAAAATCGGATAAGCCCTACCCTTAAAATTGGTTAAGCCCTACCCTTAAAATTGGTTAAACTGTTCATTTAAAATCGGTTTTACCCTACCTTAAAATTGGTTAAGCCCTACAGCCCTACTCTTAATATTGGTTAAGTTCTACCCTTAAAATCGGATAAGCCCTACCCTTAAAATTGGTTAAGCCCTGCCCTTAAAATTGGTTAAGCTCTACCCTTAAAATTGGTTAAGCTCTACCCTTAAAATCGGTTAAGCTCTACCCTTAAAATTGGTTAAGCCCTACCCTTAAAATTGGTTAAGATCTTCCCTTAAAATCCTCTACCCGTAAAATCGGTTAAGCTCTACCCTTAAAATTGGTTAAGTCCTAACCTTAAAATCGGTTAAGCCCTACCCTTAAAATTGGTTGACCTCTTCCCTTAAAATTGGTTAAGATCTACCCTTAAAATCGGATAAGCCCTACCCTTAAAATCGGATAAGCCCTACCCTTAAAATTGGTTAAGATCTACCCTTAAAATCGGATAAGCCCTACCCTTAAAATTGGTTAAGATCTTCCCTTAAAATCGGTTAAGCCCTACCCTTAAAATTGGTTAAGCCCTACCCTTAAAATCGGTTAAGCCCTACCCTTAAAATCGGTTAAGCCCTACCCTTAAAATTGGTTAAGCCATACCCTTAAAAACGGTTAAGCTCTACCCTTAAAATCGGATAAGCCCTACCCTTAAAATTGGTTAAGCCATACCCTTAAAAACGGTTAAGCTCTACCCTTAAAATTGGTTAAGCCCTACCCTTAAAATTGGTTAAGATCTTCCCTTAAAATCGGTTAAGCCCTACCCTTAAAATCGGTTAAGCCCTACCCTTAAAATCGGTTAAGCCCTACCCTTAAAATTGGTTAAGCCATACCCTTAAAAACGGTTAAGCTCTACCCTTAAAATCGGATAAGCCCTACCCTTAAAATCGGATAAGCTCTACCCTTAAAATTGGTTAAGCCATACCCTTAAAATCGGTTAAGCTCTACCCTTAAAATCGGATAAGCCCTACCCTTAAAATTGGTTGACCTCTTCCCTTAAAATCGGTTAAGCCCTACCCTTAAAATCGGATAAGCCATACCCTTAAAATCGGATAAGCCATACCCTTGAAATCGGATAAGCCCTACCCTTAAAATTGGTTACCATACCCTTAAAATCGGTTAAGCTCTACCCTTAAAATCGGATAAGCCCTACCCTTAAAATTGGTTGACCTCTTCCCTTAAAATCGGTTAAGCCCTACCCTTAAAATCGGATAAGCCATACCCTTAAAATCGGATAAGCCATACCCTTGAAATCGGTTAAGCCCTACCCTTAAAATCGGTTAAGCTCTACCCTTAAAATTGGTTAAACTGTTCATTTAAAATCGGTTTTACCCTACCTTAAAATCGGTTAAGCCCTACAGCCCTACTCTTAATATTGGTTAAGTTCTACCCTTAAAATCGGATAAGCCCTACCCTTAAAATTGGTTAAGCCATACCCTTAAAAACGGTTAAGCTCTACCCTTAAAATCGGATAAGCCCTACCCTTAAAATCGGATAAGCTCTACCCTTAAAATTGGTTAAGCCATACCCTTAAAATCGGTTAAGCTCTACCCTTAAAATCGGATAAGCCCTACCCTTAAAATTGGTTGACCTCTTCCCTTAAAATCGGTTAAGCCCTACCCTTAAAATCGGATAAGCCATACCCTTAAAATCGGATAAGCCATACCCTTGAAATCGGTTAAGCCCTACCCTTAAAATCGGTTAAGCTCTACCCTTAAAATTGGTTAAACTGTTCATTTAAAATCGGTTTTACCCTACCTTAAAATCGGTTAAGCCCTACAGCCCTACTCTTAATATTGGTTAAGTTCTACCCTTAAAATCGGATAAGCCCTACCCTTAAAATCGGATAAGCCCTACCCTTAAAATCGGTTAAGCCATACCCTTAAAATCGGTTAAGCTCTACCCTTTAAATCGGTTAAGCCCTACCCTTAAAATCGGTTAAGCCATACCCTTAAAATCGGTTAAGCTCTACCCTTAAAATCGGTTAAGCCCTAACCTTAAAATCGGTTAAGCCATACCCTTAAAATCGGTTAAGCTCTACCCTTAAAATCGGATAAGCCCTACCCTTAAAATCGGATAAGCTCTACCCTTAAAATTGGTTAAGCCATACCCTTAAAATCGGTTACGCTCTACCCTTAAAATCGGATAAGCCCTACCCTTAAAATTGGTTGACCTCTTCCCTTAAAATCGGTTAAGCCCTACCCTTAAAATCGGATAAGCCCTACCCTTAAAATTGGTTAAGATCTACCCTTAAAATCGGATAAGCCCTACCCTTAAAATCGGATAAGCTCTACCCTTAAAATTGGTTAAGCCATACCCTTAAAATCGGTTAAGCTCTACCCTTAAAATTGGTTAAGCCCTACCCTTAAAATCGGATAAGCCCTACCCTTAAAATCGGATAAGCCCTACCCTTAAAATTGGTTAAGATCTACCCTTAAAATCGGATAAGCCCTACCCTTTAAATCGGATAAGCCCTACCCTTAAAATTGGTTAAGATCTACCCTTAAAATCGGATAAGCTCTACCCTTAAAATTGGTTAAGCCCTACCCTTAAAATTGGTTGACCTCTTCCCTTAAAATCGGTTAAGCCCTACCCTTAAAATCGGATAAGCCCTACCCTTAAAATTGGTTAAGATCTACCCTTAAAATCGGATAAGCCCTACCCTTAAAATTGGTTAAGATCTACCCTTAAAATCGGATAAGCCCTACCCTTTAAATCGGATAAGCCCTACCCTTAAAATTGGTTAAGATCTACCCTTAAAATCGGATAAGCTCTACCCTTAAAATCGGTTAAGCTCTACCCTTAAAATTGGTTAAGCCCTACCCTTAAAATCGGATAAGCCCTACCCTTAAAATCGGATAAGCCCTACCCTTAAAATTGGTTAAGATCTACCCTTAAAATCGGATAAGCCCTACCCTTTAAATCGGATAAGCCCTACCCTTAAAATTGGTTAAGATCTACCCTTAAAATCGGATAAGCTCTACCCTTAAAATTGGTTAAGCCCTACCCTTAAAATTGGTTGACCTCTTCCCTTAAAATCGGTTAAGCCCTACCCTTAAAATCGGATAAGCCCTACCCTTAAAATTGGTTAAGATCTACCCTTAAAATCGGATAAGCCCTACCCTTAAAATTGGTTAAGCCCTACCCTTAAAATTGGTTAAACTGTTCATTTAAAATCGGTTTTACCCTACCTTAAAATTGGTTAAGCCCTACAGCCCTACTCTTAATATTGGTTAAGTTCTACCCTTAAAATCGGATAAGCCCTACCCTTAAAATTGGTTAAGCCCTGCCCTTAAAATTGGTTAAGCTCTACCCTTAAAATTGGTTAAGCTCTACCCTTAAAATCGGTTAAGCTCTACCCTTAAAATTGGTTAAGCCCTACCCTTAAAATTGGTTAAGATCTTCCCTTAAAATCCTCTACCCATAAAATCGGTTAAGCTCTACCCTTAAAATTGGTTAAGTCCTAACCTTAAAATCGGTGAAGCTCTACCCTTAAGATCGGTTAAGCCCTACCCTTAAAATCGGTTAAGCACTACCCTTAAAAAAGGTTAGGCCCTAAAATCGGATAAGCTCTACCCTGAAAATTGGTTAAGCTCTACCCTTAAAATTGGTTAAGCTCTACCCTTAAAATTGGTTAAGCTCTACCCTTAAAATCGGTTAAGCTCTACCCTTAAAATCGGATAAGCCCTGCCCTTAAAATCGGATAAGCCCTACCCTTAAAATTGGTTAAGATCTACCCTTAAAATCAGATAAGCCCTAACCTTAAAATCGGTTAAGCCCTACCCTTAAAATCGGTTAAGCCATACCCTTAAAATTGGTTAAGCTCTACCCTTAAAATCGGATAAGCTCTACCCTTAAAATTGGTTAAGATTTACCCTTAAAATCGGATAAGCCCTACCCTTAAAATCGTTTAAGCCATACCCTTAAAATCGGTTAAGCCATACCCTTAAAATCGGTTAAGCTCTACCCTTAAAATCGGTTAATCCCTACCCTTAAAATCGGTTAAGCCATACCCTTAAAATCGGTTAAGCTCTACCCTTAAAATCGGTTAAGCCCTACCCTTAAAATCGGTTAAGCCATACCCTTAAAATCGGATAAGCCCTACCCTTAAAATCGGATAAGCCCTACCCTTAAAATTGGTTAAGATCTACCTTTAAAATCGGATAAGCCCTACCCTTAAAATCGGTTAAGCCATACCCTTAAAATCGGTTAAGCCATACCCTTAAAATCGGTTAAGCTCTACCCTTAAAATCAGATAAGCCCTACCCTTAAAATCGGATAAGCTCTACCCTTAAAATTGGTTAAGCCCTACCCTTAAAATCGGATAAGCTCTACCCTTAAAATTGGTTAAGCCATACCCTTAAAATCGGTTAAGCTCTACCCTTAAAATTGGTTAAGCCCTACCCTTAAAATTGGTTGACCTCTTCCCTTAAAATCGGTTAAGCCCTACCCTTAAAATCGGATAAGCCCTACCCTTAAAATTGGTTAAGGTCTACCCTTAAAATCGGATAAGCCCTACCCTTAAAATCGGATAAGCCCTACCCATAAAATTGGTTAAGATCTACCCTTAAAATCGGATAAGTTCTACCCTTAAAATTGGTTAAGCCCTACCCTTAAAATTGGTTGACCTCTTCCCTTAAAATCGGTTAAGCCCTACCCTTAATATCGGATAAGCCCTACCCTTAAAATTGGTTAAGATCTACCCTTAAAATCGGTTAAGCCCTACCCTTAAAATCGGTTAAGCTCTACCCTTAAAATTGGTTAAACTGTTCATTTAAAATCGGTTTTACCCTACCTTAAAATCGGTTAAGCCCTACAGCCCTACCCTTAAAATCGGTTAAGCTCTACCCTTAAAATTGGTTAAGCCCTACCCTTAAAATTGGTTAAGATCTTCCCTTAAAATCCTCTACCCATAAAATCGGTTAAGCTCTACCCTTAAAATTGGTTAAGTCCTAACCTTAAAATCGGTGAAGCTCTACCCTTAAGATCGGTTAAGCCCTACCCTTAAAATCGGTTAAGCTCTACCCTTAAAAAAGGTTAGGCCCTAAAATCGGATAAGCTCTACCCTGAAAATTGGTTAAGCTCAATATTAAACCGGCGATAACCAACCAGTGAGTTATACCAAACTATTCCGGAGGAAAAGACCTATCCACTAGTGAACGCAGTTTTCTAATACATCGACCACCCTTGAAGAAATTACAGTGTTAAGATTTAAAAAATCGTTAATTACGCACGGCCAACGGCCGGCAGTGGTTGAAAGTTCAGTGACCCGTGAAGTTCGCGCATCTCCGTCACCGATCGGTCGACATTGCAACTTGTGCACACTACGCCATCGAGTGAGTCATTTACACGCTTATATTGTTGACATCTAATACGCTACTTTCGCTAACTTAATTGCTAAAATGAATTGCAAAGCATGCGGTGACCTTATTGATAACCAGGAAATACTTAATTGCGTTGCTTGTAATGACTGTTACCACTACAAGTGCCTGAACATCACAACAGCACAATACATGACAAAAAATTATGAATTAAAACGCACTTGGCATTGTGAGGTTTGTATGAACGTAACCCGCAGGCGGAGAAACGATGACACACCTGTACGATCACACGTACCCTCGTCCCTGAATGAAACAACCATGTCTGTAGACGACCTATTGGCTCTGGAAGGGGACATAGGGGGTGATACGTTAAAAATACACAGATACAAAATACTTCTAGTAACGAAGAAATTACATTATCAAGCATCAATGCGTTGCTAGTGGCCAATAACAAGTCCTTAATCAACAATATGAACACTGCAATACAAACACAAATAAGCCTAGCTTTTAACCAATTTAAAAAAGAGATTGCCCAGAACTTTACACAAGTGTGGGCTGAACAACAAAAATGTACGACAAAAATTGAGGGCATCAGTAAAAAAATCCAATCACTCGAAGCGGAAAATGTCACATTAAATTCTGAGCTCAGGAGTCTTGAGAACCACCTATCTAGCCTAGCGAAGGATGCACCAAACAATGCACAAAATCATACTAAGAAAATTGTATTATATGGTCTAAGCGAACACCACCACCAAACACAGGACGATTTATACGGCCATATCACAGATGTATTCTATGATATCTTAGGAGTCAATGTTAACACATATGTTGAAGAAGTGAACAGAATCGGGAAGCGAGGTCCCCGACGCCCCCTCGTTATCGAGTTCATGAGTAAAAGGATGGCAAATTATATCTTAGAGAACTCTGTATGTTTCAAGAATACCGGTATTACTATCTACCTAGATAGCAAGGCGCTAGAGGAACGAAAAACGTTACGAGAAATAATGTTAGAAGCACGTAAATGTGGGAAATATGCAGTAATTAGACACAATAGATTATTCATCGAAGGGCGAGAATATCGAAGCCAGCAGCATGGGACACAGCAACAGCAACGAAAATCAGATCTAAACACGAATACAAGTTCCATAATATCAACAGCAACCCAAACCATAGAGGAAATTGTTGCTATAGCGCCATCGGCGCCCGGACATTCTTCGCCGAATATCAGTTCTAACCCTAATAATCCATCGCCGACGCTTTTTCGTACCTAACAACACCGAAATTAACATACTATTCCAAAATATGCAGAGCCTAAAAAACAAAACCCATATACTAGAATCGTTCCTTACAAATAAAGACTATCAAGTACTATGTTTAACTGAAACCTGGATATCGGAGCAGCAAAAGGATATAATCGAGATTGAAGGATACGAGTTTGCAGCGGCGTACTATCGGAGCGAGCGGCCGGGCGGAGGAGTGGCGATTCTACTACAGGATGGCATCGATTATATTGAAAGGAAAGATATTGCAGAACTATCTATCGAGTATATAGTTGAATGCTGTGCGGTTGAAATCACGCAATATAACATGTTTATAATTAATATATATAGATCAGACAGGAATATAGATACTTTTTTCGCAGTATTAAGTAATATTTTACTAAAACTTAAATTCAAACAACAAAAAATGCGAATAATTATTGGAGGAGATTTTAACATAAATATTATTATAAATTCAACCTCGTCAGAAAAGCTTTTAAACGATATGTTAGAATCAAACTTAAGACAAATTGTCAAACAAGCGACCAGAGTAAACGATAAGTCCTCCTCTTGCATAGACCTCGTATTCACGAATAAAACAGACCATTCAGTGAAAGTTGAAGAAAATGGTATCTCTGACCATAAAAGCGTAATATTTACTTGTCAAACACAGAACTTACAGGAAGTAAATAAACAACGGTATACTTATAAACGTATTTTTAGTACGAAAAATATGCAGAACTTTAAAGGCGAACTAAGTAACATCGTTTGGGACAGCGAGATATTACCAAGTAATGACGTGAACCAAAATTACAGCAACTTTCATAATAAAATACAAGAATTGCTCAATAAAAATATCCCATTAAAACGAATAAGAATTAAATGTAAAAACAATAAAACACCATGGTTGACTGTCGGGCTAAAAATAGCATGTAAAAATAAAAGATTTCTTAGGATTGCTAGAAATCACACAAAAAACAAAGAATTCATATCCTACTACAGGACATATGAGAAAATTTTAAAAAAATGTGTGCAAACGTCAAAAAAGCTAAATCTTATAAAACAAATGAAACAATCAAACAATAAAATTAAATCCATGTGGAATATCGTAAAAAACACTACATCTAAAAACAAAATACCTAAACACAAAAATATAAACATAAAAATTGGTGACTTTGTTGTAGAAACGCCCAACCAAATAGCAAAGTCTCTCAACGAATACTTCGCATCGGTAGGTGAGTCATCACTGGCATCAGGTAGCCGCGCCGGCGCGAGCGCACCTGCACAAGCGACCGGCCGCCCCGTCATTACACCCACAATAAACTCGATAATGATTACCGAAGTAACCGAGCGCGAAATTACTACACAAATGCGACAAATGAAAAATCGAACTAGTTCTGGCATAGACGACGTTCCGTCGGTACTGATTAATTTATGCGTTACTGAATTGGCCACCCCGCTTAAGTTATTAATAAACCAATCTTTTAACGAAGGGACATTTCCGGAACTGTTGAAGGTTGCAAAAATTAAACCTATCTTAAAACCGGGTGGCAAAGAAAACGATCCAAGCCAATATAGACCTATTGCACTTCTACCGACCTTCTCCAAATTATTTGAAAAAGCTATGACCAAACGAATTAACAATTTTTTTGAAAAATATCAGATCTTTGACAGAAATCAATTCGGCTTCAGGAAACGACATTCGACGACTCTTGCGATCTACAATTACGTCCAGGAAATACTTAGTTACCTAAACTCAAAAAAATATGCTGTAGGCCTACTCCTAGACATGTCCAAAGCCTATGATCGTGTCTCCCATAACATTCTACTTCACAAACTATACGGCATGGGAATCCGCGGTAGCGCCCATAAATGGTTAAAGTCATATTTACAAAACCGCAAACAATGCGTACAAATTGATTGGTTTTATAAAAACACGGGTATAGTGAAGGCGATAACCTCACCAATGCGGACCACTACCTGCTCAATTCCTCAAGGAAGCGTGATCGGATGTGTCCTATTTCTGGCATACATCAACGATTTGCCAAAAAATATGGAATGCAAATGTGTGATGTTCGCGGATGATGTCTCCTTGCTGCTAAATTGTGCAGATAGTACAGAGTGTAACGAGCACCTCCCGCAAATTACAGAAACCATAACGGAGTGGCTCTCAGATCACAATCTTGAAATAAATTAAAAAAAAACTAAAATAATTCAATTTAGGCCTATTCAAAAAAAATCACTGGAAATGTCATTACAAATAAAAAACGAAGATATAGAGGAAGCAAACGAATTTAAACTATTAGGAATTAAAATAGATACAAGTTTAAACTGGAAATCACATATTCAAAATATAAAATCAAAGTTATCGAGCTTTATATACGCGTTAAGTGTGCTCAAGGTCAACACTAACCTGGAAACCGCCCTGTCAGCTTACTTTGCGTTTGCGCACGCAAGGCTACAGTACGGTGTGATTCTGTGGGGGGCCAGCACTGATGCCCATCAACTATTTCTGATGCAGAAGAAATGTATTCGCATACTTACCAACACGCAGATCCCAGATAGTTGCCGGCCGCACTTCGTTGCATTAAATATTCTCACGTTGCCCTCTATATACATTATGGAAGCGGCACTCTTTGTTAGGAACAATTCGCATCTATTCACTATAAAAGTTGTTAACTCGAAAAGAAGACAAAATGATAAAATTGAAATACAACTACCACCAACTAAATTAGTAATGTTTAAAAAAGGCCCTTACTACCGATGCATACTTGTAGCAAACAAACTACCCGAAAAAATAATTAATGAAATCGAGGACAACGTGTTCAAAAGGGAACTAAAAAATTTGCTCCTCAAAAAATGTTATTATTCCATAGACGAGTACCTGAATGATGACTCTTTGCCCAAATAAAATGATGTATAATGATAATTTAGATTAGATATGCGTATAATACTTATAATTAATAATTGTTGATCTGAAATAAATATATAAAAAGTAAACTATGTTAATATTTTCTAAAAATAATTTAATTTGTTCCAATACTAATATAATACGCATAAAATAAAAAATATTAGTTTTTAATTTTATGCCTCGAACATAAGAATCAAAATGCGTTATTTTAATTTATGTAATCTTAATAAATCTCGAAAATATATACCTAATATGAAAAAAAATTTTTTTTTTTTTTGTCTGATAGTTAACTTTAGAAATCATTTATTTCATTATCCTCAAAAAATTCGTCTACTGTATAATAACTTTTTTCAATAAGCATTTTCTTTAATATATTTTTGAATGTTTTTCATTTATGTAATATGTGCCTGCATCTTCTAGTTATAGTTTAGTTCTAAGAAATACTTGCTGTGCCCTAACAGGGTTCATGTGTGATCCTATTTTAATATAATACCTGTTGTACCACATGATTATTATGCAATAAATTATGAATTATGAAATTATGAATTATGAATTATTAATTATTATGAATTATAAAATTGATAATGCTATCCCTTAAAATTGGTTTAGCCCAACCTTTAAATTGGTTACGCCCTACCTTAAAATTGGTTAAGTCCTACCTTAAAATGAGTTATGATCTAATTGGTCAGGACGTCAGCCGCGAAAGCTGAAGACGCCAGTTCAAATCTGGCCTCGGACACCGGAGGGTTTGGTCACTTTTTCTGAAGTATATGACATCTTTTTTCTGGTTATGATCCACCTTATAATTGGTAATGCTCTACCTTAGAATTGGTTTAGCCCTACCTTAAAATTGGTTAATCCCTACCTTAAAATTGGTTATGATCTACCCTTAAAATTGGTTATGATCTACCCTTAAAGTTGGTTTAGTCCTACCTTAAAATTGGTTAAGCCCTACCTTAAAATTGGTAAACAAATAAATAAAAATAATTCACAAATAAATATCACTAAAATGCAACATTTTAAAGCTCTACCCTCAAAACTGGTTAAGCCCTACCCTTAAAATCGGTTAAGCTCTACCCTTAAAATCGGTTTTACCCTAGCTTAAAATCGGTTAAGCCCTACCTACCTTAAAATTGGTTAAACTCTACCCTTAAAATCAGTTTTACCCTACCTTAAAATTCGTTAAGCCCTACCCTTAAAATAGGTTAAGCTCTACCCTTAAAATCGGTTAAGCTCTACCCTTAAAATCGTTTAAGCTCTACCTTAAAATCAGTTAAGCTCTACCCTTAAAATCGGTTAAGCCCTACCTAAGCCCTTCCTTAAAATTGGTTAAGCCATACCTTGAAATTATATTATTAAGTTCTACCCTCAAAATTGGTTAGAGAAGATCATAACCAACAATTTTAAGGTTGCGCGTAACCAATTTTAAGGTTAGTGCATAACCAATTTTTAGGTAGTGCTTAACCAATTTAATGCAAGAGTTGAACCAATTTTAAGGGTAGATCATAACCAATTTTAAGGAAGAGCATAACCGATTTTAAGGTAGATCATTACCAATTTTAAGGGTATAGCTTATCCAATTTCAAGGTAGTGCTTAACCAATTTTAAGGCAATAGCTTAACCAATTTTTAGGGTAGACCATAACCAATTTTAAGGAAGTGCGTAACCAATTTATAGGGTAGAACTTAACCAATTTCAAGGTATGGATTAAACAATTTTAAGGAAGGGCTTAACCAATTTTAAGGTAGGGCTAAAACAATTATAAGGTAGAGCATTACCAATTTTTAAGTAGGGCGTAACCAATTTTAAGGCAAGAGCTGAACCAATTTTAAGGTAGGGCTAAACCAATTTTATGGTAGGGCACCTTGAAATTGGTTAAGCCCTACCTTAAATTTGGTTAAGCCCTACCTTAAAATTGGTAAACAAATAAATAAAAAATAATTCACAAATAAATATCACTAAAATGCAACATTTTAGCGACATCTTCCAGACATCCTTGTTCTTACAACATTTAAGCGAATGACGTTTTACCTTCACGGAACGGAACCTTTATATTTACACAGTTTTTAATTTCTCTTTTGAAGACTGTCGTTTTTAAATACGCTCAGAAAGTAACCCAGGAACGTGTAAAAGGAATAATGCAAATGAAAACGTTCAAAGGGCTACACTTAACTTGAAAGGTTTTATATTCGCTCAAAAGAAGTCGAGTGTATAAAACATACACTATACAAATGGATAAAAATGAAAAAGGTGCATTACTTTTACAGGAACTGTTAAATTTTAATTAACAGAGTTATTTAAAAATATGTGCCAAGAAAAAGAAAACTGTCATGATTTCACAATAGTATCCAATTCATATTACCGAGAGGGGGTCTGATGTACTTACGTAAATAGTTCTTACCTGGCGCAAAGGTTGTCCATCGCCACCCAACGTGGTAACGCCGCAAGTGTGATGGGCACCTTTGTGCACGGTACCACTTAAAGTGCCCTCTTTGAGTAATTATAGTTTTTTATAGAGGTATATAAATTTACGAACCTATACCCAGGCGCGGATCCAGGATTTCATTCACGGGGGGGGGCACTTTCCTTCACAAAAAATCTCGCGGTCCGCACCTATGGGCCACGAAGTATAAAAGGTTTGCGTGTCAGTGGGGGAGGGGCAATTGCCCCTGTTGCCCCTCCCCCCCCCCGTCCCTGTATCCGCGCCTGCCTATACCTAATCTATTATGCAATCTAAACATTTCTTTCATAATTAACTATTCAAAAGGGTGCGGTTAATACTATCTAATAACCAACTATTTACCACTTAACAAGGCACGCGCCATCACCGCAACAACCAAAGAGCTTAAGTACACATAATATTACTTTCATTTTGGTCCTTTTGACACTTTCGGGGTAAAAGTCTCACGGGTCCTAGTCCTGGGAACGGGAATGCTTTGACAAATTCACACGGAACGCGGTGGGAATATAAAGAGACCGTGGGATTTTGGTTTCGAGGGATATTTTAGTGTTAATTGAAATTAGATTTCTGGCCTTGGGGACAATTTGAGCCGGTAGCAATTTTGACAGATAACCTCATACCTTTTATAATTGAGTATGTTAAATCTATTATTTTGTAGGTTTATCAATCACACAAAAACAGGGAGTTGGATGAAATTTGGTACACATGCAGATTATAACCTGGAAAGGGACATAAAATAGGTACAGTAAACCAATTTGATTCCTAGGTCACTCTAGAAACTTGTCACAATAGCCAGTTTGGTAGAGAATAGGTTACGTTTATACGTATCCACGGGCAACTGTCATTACGACAAGGTTCTACAGTGGCCTAGGAATCAAATTGGTTGACCGTACATCGCATCGCACTCTTTTATCGAGATAGAAAGAGGAGCGTTTCATACTGATGTAGGTATACAGGAGGAGCGTTTCATACTGATGTAGGTATACAGGAGGAGCGTTTCATACTGATGTAGGTATACAGGAGGAGCGTTTCATACTGATGTAGGTATACAGGAGGAGCGTTTCATACTGATGTAGGTATACAGGTTGTAACAAAAATATTGATGATTCGTTTAAGGGCATATTTGGTATCGTATTGCAACTAAGAAAAAGTAAAAGAAAACTTTTTCAGGCGCAAAAAATATTTTTCTTAGAGTTCCGTACCTCGAAAGGAAAAATCGAAACCCTTATAGGATCACTTTGTTATTCGTCCGTCCGTCCGTCAGTCTGTCAAGACCCTTTTTCTCAGTAACGCGTGGAGGTATCAAGCTGAAGCTTATATCAAGTACTCGGGTCTGCTGTCCCTTGGAACTGTGAAAAAATGCAACTACTAAGCCAACGAAATCAAAAGATACAGCCGTTTATACCGTAAATTTCGATCGCCGAAAAATCGCAAGGGAATCAAAACCTACAGGGTACTTCCCGTGAACTCAGAATCTTGAAATTTGGTACGAAGCAACGTCTTATAGCACAGATAAAGGAAAAATTGCGAAAACCGTAAATTTTTAGTTACCTAAGTACAGGTTTGTTCGGAACCCTCGGTGCGCGAGTCCGACTCGCACTTGGCCGGTTTTTTTTGTGTATGGAACACGTCATCCCAGCCGGCCGACCCTCAATACAAAACTAATAATTAATTTCGCGTAAAAATATGGTATTCTTAGTTTTCATAATTAGTATACGATACCAATTATTTTTAATGAATGCATAATCTTTCTGGAACCATCCTAAGAGCAAAGGCAACCTAATAATTAAATCTTACTGCCCCGTTTTAACTCATCATCCTGTATGTCACACACTTGTGTGTCTAGCTGGTTCCGGTGGTGCGCACGCGCCGCGCCGTGTTCACCCGGGAACTGAACCCGCGTCCCGTGGGAAAAGTAACCGTCGCATAAGCGAAGCATTCCAAGTAGATATGTCAAAGACAACAGAAACGGGGCGCTTGTAACTATTTGAATGTATATTTCATATATACCTATAAGTACAACCCATACTAATATTATAAATGGGAAAGTGTGTGTGTTTGTTTATTTGTCCGTCTTTCACGGCAAAACGGGGCGACGAATTGACGTGATTTTTTTAAGTGGAGATAGTTGAAGGGATGGAGAACATAGGCTACTTTTTGTCTCTTTCTAACCCCCCACTTCCCTAAAATGGGGGGTGGAAGTTTGTATGGAGCATTACGGGGGGCAAAGGGGAACCGTGTTACCCCGAATTTAACGCGAGCGAAGCCGCGGGCAAAAGCTAGTTTATCGGAGCGGCCAAGGTACTCAAAAATATCTGAACATGCACTTTATTGCCTTGACAATGGTGGCATTGTTCAGATATTTGTGATCACCTTGGCGGCTCCGATATATTTAAATTTTTGTGGACGCGAAATTTTTTTTTTGTATGGGACACGTCGTCCCAGCTAGACATGTGCGCCGCGCCGCCGCGCCGCCGCCGCCGACAATTTTTCCACGCCGCCGCCGCCGATGATTTTGACCGGCGTAGAATCGGCGTGGCAATTTTTAAGTCTTTATCTTGTTTTAATGTCCGGAAATGGTAGTGAGTGGCCAGTATACTACTTCTTTTAAAAAAATGCTTTTTCTTCTTCACTTATTCCTTGCCGGTGTACCAACGGACGTTATTTTTGCTGTCATTTCGATGGAATCATAAGATTTACGTCGACGACTTATCGATAATTTATGACAACGTCTGGTTTTTAAATGATAGGTTTATATTTTTATTTAATTTGCTTATCCCGGCTTTTGAATAGAAAGCATTTTGAATTACTTTGAATTTTCACTAAAATAAGAGTGAAGTAACAAATTTTTATTTTTTGACTGACTCCAAATAGCTGCAGGTTCTCATTTGTTGTTTTCATTTGGCGAAAACGAGTGGGTTAGTTTTTTTTGTTTAAAT
Organism: Pammene aurita; assembly: GCA_947086415.1. Lineage (NCBI taxonomy): Eukaryota > Metazoa > Arthropoda > Insecta > Lepidoptera > Tortricidae > Pammene > Pammene aurita. The sequence continues at coordinate 15,648,999 of OX352295.1, forward strand.
GGCTCATTCTCATTATCGATCGAGAGAGAGATATATATTTACGTTAATGTTAAGTATAGTTACGTAACATTACACCTGCAGTAGATTGTAATATACGTGCTTTTATAATAGCTCGCACACTTAATACTTAATAGTAAAGAGAAACTGTGGATATCGCTATAAAATGATGTCAACTTAAACTATTTGGAAAAGATGGTTCTATTTTGTTTTAAAGTTACTCGTTCTTTTTATCCGATGCTACTGACGTGCGTTAGGCGCATGGATTTATCGTGGTTCATCGATGTTCATCAGCACTCATGTTTTTGCTATTAACATAGAATAGAACTTCGCAAGCCGCTCGCAGCGGGGATGATTGGATGAAATAAGTAACACAAATAATTGAAAAAAGCTGAATTCTGTTAGTTAACCAAGGGATCAAATCCATAATTATTTTTGCATTATTTTAGAGTGATGCATTGAACATTTCTTCATCTTAGTAACTTAACCCATAGCTTAATTGGGAACATTCGTGAAAAATATTTAATTGAATTTGTTCAATAAATACGTTCAACAACAACACCAAATTAATTTAAAATAGTGGAAATCCGTAATAATTCTAATATTTTGTAAAGATATTGCGGTTTAAAAACGTTAAATTTGAGCAATTATTTGAATACCCCAAATATATTCTCAAAACTTAAAACGGCTATTAGACATTGCAATTTATAGGGTCCATTAGGATGGGTACAGGGTGGACAGTAGGCAACCCAGACGGAAACCGGGAAGGAAGCATCCGGATGTTGCAAGACGACCGGCATTTTTGCCTTATGTCAAAGGAGTGACGGACAAAGTAGGTACAGTACTAAGGAAGTACTCTATACAAACCGTATACATGCCGTTATCCAAGGTGTCGGGGCATTTAAGGTCAGCTAAGGATGTTATCCCTTATCAAACACCGGGCGTTTACAAGATTGATTGTAGCTGTGGTAGTTCCTATATTGGGGAAACCAAACGCACAATAGCGGAAAGGGTCAGGGAACATATCACAGCAGTCAAAAATCGGCAAATAAACAAGTCTGCTGTAGCCGAACATTTGTTGGAACCTGGACCAAACCACTGGATTGAGCTCCATAATCCAAAAGTCCTCTCCACAGAACGTCTTCGTTATAGCAGGAAATTACGGGAGGCTATTGAAATTAGGAAGCATAAAAATTTCAACCAGAACGAGGGACAGGGGATATCGTCTTCGTGGAATCCAGTGATCAGCAAATGTAAGCGTGAAAATACTTGCATTTCCAAACCACCAGATGTCGTGAGTGTTGTGTGTAGGCAAAGTGACAACCCTAGCGTGAATGTGCATAATCGAGACCAACTGCGGGTAGTTCGAAAAACCCGCGCAGCTAGGAGATGCTGATACAATTCCTCGCCAGTCTGCCTGCGACCACGAGCGTTACGGCACGCTCGAAACGTCAGGGAAATAATAAAAGTAAGTGTACGCGATTAAGTCCCGTTTTTGACAAAATAATGAGTGAAAATCGTGTAAGTTTAAATCAGTACAAAATAGTTACTAGTTCATATTTAAACTGCTTTATTATATTAGTTGCGATTTCATCATAGCTCTCCGCATTAGTATTGTTTAATGTAGTCATAATGTTCCAGATTTCCTGTTCATTAAAGGGCACTAGGAATAAGCTGTTATTAATACTAGCATTGTCAATTTCCAACATCCTTGAGAAGTTATCTGTTAATTTGTTTGTAGATTGGATAAAGTAATTATTAAGCTCCTCAGCCAGGTAAGAAGCCCGAGTAACACTTTTACCATTTATAATAAGTTGGTCTATACACCTTTTATGTTGTTCTGTCACCGTTTCAGTTTTAACAACGGTCCACGATGCTCTACATATGTTTTTGCTATTGCGTATAAATTTACTATTTGTGATTTTATGAGCTAATATAATAAAAATTTTTATTGTACGACTTGCAAGTATTTATTATATTTTATTTTATATGGCTCCGTCTTATTTTTATAGAAATTGAACATAATCCTTCTTTTATTCTTAGTGCTTATTTTTAAACCTTTGCTAATCCATTTCGGTTTTGGGTCTGTATTAACTTTAACATTTATGACTGGAAAGCATAGCTTATAAAACAAGCATAAGTTATCATGAAATTTATTAAAGCCATGATTTAAGTCTGCTGTTTCATAGACTTCAGAGAATGATAGAGCTCTCAAACAATCTTTAAATTTCCGTATGTTATCCATGGAATAGTCTCTTCTAGCAATATCATACTTTAAGCAATATACCAGACTAGGCCTTACACTTACATTTATGTAGGCCTATAGGGTGTACTTTTTTCTGAAAGCTGTAAGCATAGGGCCGTAACGTAATAAAGATGACATTCGTTATTGAAAACGCAAATCGAATCGCAAATAATAAAAACGAATAATCATGTGATCTTTGGTTAAGCTCGACAAGAAAGCTTTCTAAGCTCAAACTAACTTAAGCTCTACCTCTAATATATGCAGGAGTGAGTACCTACTTACATATACCTTATAGTTATACTGTAGGACGTTAGTATTCACCCAAGCTTTCACCTTGATCAAGGAAGATGATCTTGCAGATGCTTTGCCAGCTAGTTATACGACGTTTAGTGTTTTAGCACTAAAAGGGCCGAACTGCTTTTGAAACTCAGTGATTTTTACATCACGTACCTATCTATCTGTATACAGAATGTGCTGTCATTAGTGTAACTATGTACATTTAGTACCATTTTTATATATAGTATACTGACCTATTATAAAATTCTTTGGTTTTTGTCTGTGCATGTACGTGTTGTGCCATTATGATTTCGTCGGTCGATTTTGACCTAAAATTAAATCCTTCATACTCTTTATTAGTTTATTAATGTACCAGTAAAACTATTAACTACCGCACAAGGGAATAAATTGTGCGTTAGGCGCATGGATTTATCGTGGTTCATCGATGTTCATCAGCACTCATGTTTTTGCTATTAACATAGAATAGAACTTCGCAAGCCGCTCGCAGCGGGGATGATTGGATGAAATAAGTAACACAAATAATTGAAAAAAGCTGAATTCTGTTAGTTAATCAAGGGATCAAATCCATAATTATTTTTGCATTATTTTAGAGTGATGCATTGAACATTTCTTCATCTTAGTAACTTAACCCATAGCTTAATTGGGAACATTCGTGAAAAATATTTAATTGAATTTGTTCAATAAATACGTTCAACAACAACACCAAATTAATTTAAAATAGTGGAAATCCGTAATAATTTTCTAATATTTTGTAAAGATATTGCGGTTTAAAAACGTTAAATTTGAGCAATTATTTGAATACCCCAAATATATTCTCAAAACTTAAAACGGCTATTAGACATTGCAATTTGTAGGGTCCATTAGGTTGGACCCTACAAATTGCAATGTCTAATAGCTATATATATATTAGTTGGGAATACGTTCAACAACAACACCAAATTAATTTAAAATAGTGGAAATCTGTAATAATTTTCTAATATTTTGTAAAGATATTGCGGTTTAAAAACGTAAAATTTGAGCAATTATTTGAACACCCCAAATATATTTTCAAAACTTAAAACAGCTATTAGACATTGCAATTTGTAGGGTCCAACCTGTCAGGTTGGTAGGTGTAATGGCACCTAGGGAGTAGGAGTCCCGATCTAGGGCGGTCGGCAGTGCCCCGACACCCGCAGCTGTTTATGGAGGTCGTTAGAGTTATTTTACCTTTTTTATTTATAATGTTAGCCATTTTCTACATATTACGTCTGGTTTTTTATTTAAAATAAAAGTTAAAATGTGTAGATTCGCTGGTAATTAATATATTTATCTAGTTTTGTATTTTAATAATAGAAGGGTTGGGCAGATGAAGTTAGATCCAGGCAGCTCGAGCGGTCATTTAAATATCTATAATAATAATAAAACAGTTTCTTTTTTATTTAATGTGTACTGTTATGAGTACTATCACCTTGCTTCACCAATACATTTTTTAGATGTTTTAAAGGCATCTCTGTAAACGTTGAGTTAGAGCCGGTAGGGAAAATTTGTTGGTGAGGTTGGGTCGGTAGGGGCGATTTGTAGGGAAAGTGTAATAACGGGCGTTGGGGCCGACAGGAGTTGGACACAACAGGTTGGGCCCTAAAATTGCCATGTCTAATAGCCGTTTCAATTCGATTAATTTTGCTCTGACAAGAAAAAAAGTATAAAAACGGTATAGGCAAAAATGCATTGCCCAAAAATTACAAAAATATTCAAAAAACTAATTCTTTCCAAACACTTTTCCGCAACTTTGAGGCCGGTGAAGTAATGAAGATCACGTTTTTTGTATGGGGCGTTTGACGCGCGACGCAGATGCCTAACGTATTTTCGCATTTTTCACGTTTCAAGGCTAGGTAGTAGGTTTATTAGAGACATTTGAATCTAACGGGAAATATAATCAAATGACGTCTTCCCTAAAATTCATGTATGTTGCGAATCGGTAAAGCGATCGAGCCATCGCAAGGCGTATTGATGTTGGTTCAAGCCCAACTGGGTTTGATTTTTTTTCAATTTTTGTATTTGATTTAAACACAAACTAGAATCCAATCCATCCATCGAAGAACGATTAAATAAAATATAGATTTTATTTCGTTAGCAAATTCGGGCTACCGCAAGCATCTTAGAACTTGGATTTGGGATATTTTATTACAGCATTTTATCCTTATAAATACTCAGCAGGCTTCAATTTAGAAGTTAACTAGTCAAATTGCCCCGGCATATTAAAAATATGTACCACGCCGATTTCACGCCGATCACGCCGCCGCCGCCGGTCAAAAAACGATCGGACGCCGCCGCCGATGATTTTGCCATCGGCGCACACCTCTAGTCCCAGCCGGCCAACCCTCCATCAAATCCAATGTTTTTCGCGAGAATTTTTTTTTCTTAGTTTTTCATAATTAGAATACGACACCAGTTATACCCTTAAAAGGGTCTTCAGCATTTTTGTTACACTCTGTATTGACTTTGTACTTACAACGTACGGCGTAAGCGTCTTTCACCAAATGGTACATTTTCATGTAGGCAGTCACATATATGCCTCCTTAATTACAAAAGATACTCAAAGTGCCACCAAAACTTTCTCAGGCGATCTTCCCGGAGACCTCACAAATTATTAACGCAATACCTTTTGACCCAAAAAAAGAATTCCCACGAGAACCTAAAGAATTCGTGTGAATATTTTTTTTAACCCACTACCGCCCATTACGGAGATGCTTGCCGGTTGTGCTAGGGTAGTTATGTGGGGGGCCACAAAGTGTAATGGTCTAAGAGCTGGCCACGTCAGATATGATAGCAACGAAACTGGTCTGTTTCGATTGCTATACTATCCTTATTGCAAGATCCGGGCATCTGGCAGCTTTTAATGGGTGGAGGTCAGAGTAAAGGACTAGAAAATTTTTTGAATTGGAAAATAGTAATACCAAAATAGGTAAAAACTGCCGAAGTTGTTTCAAATATAAAGGATAGGGCCTATATTTTAATACTAGAACAAAAAACATTGCGTATTATTTCGGAAAAAGAAACAGTACGCGATAAACTATGAATTACATTATACGTCGTTTTGGACTACTTTCCCCCATCAGAATGTTTTAGCAATGATATTATCTAATTATTTATATAATTTCTCATAATACTGCATTAAAACTAGAACTATAGGAGTTGTTTTCTTCAAGTTCTTTTACTTCCACCACTTTACAGCTGCCAGATGTCCGGATCTAGAAATAAGCAGAGTATAGCAAACTAACCAGAGGGGTTTCGTCGCTCTCATTATTGTGTCATATCTGACGTGGCTAGCTCTTCCTCTATAAGAATTTCTGGCTACATGATTATTTGCTTGTTGAGCTACAACAACAGCTTATTGAGCTTCTGTGGGACTATGTTGATTTGTGTAAGATTGTCCTATAATATTTATTTATTTATTTATTGATATGAGACTCATCCGACGACAGACAGAATAGTCAAACGGTTAATACGAATAAATAAATGTGATGGGTAAAATCAGGGCCGGATTTACGGGTGTGGGGGCCCAGGGGCAATTGAAAAGTGGGGGCCCCTCCCTATACGCCTATACCGGGTGTTTCCTGGAACACGAACTCAAACTAAACAACATTTGATCAGCGACTTTTAATGTTGTTTGAATTTTAATACACTTTAAAGTATATTCTAACGAGCAATGTATTGCGAGAATATTATAACTGTGGGGAGAAGACTGATAAACAATTGTCAATAAAACGGATTTTAAGGTACATTAAAAACACTATTTAGTTTGTTTGGAAAACAATAATAAATAAACGTAGTTTAAACCTGTTCCAGCTATATTTTGCGTTGTCTGTATCTCACAACGGCAATTGTCAAAGTGACCGATAAGAACAAAACATATCTTAGCTGGAACAGATTTGAAGTATGTTTATGAATAAGGGGGTCTTTTTTTAAAAGAGTTGTTAAGCAATAATTTTACTGTTTGAAGAGTAGAGTACTCTACTCTACGTATTAATTTATCAGGCGACATCTGGTATATTTTTCGAGTCAATTTTTTTTTCTCAAGTCTTTAAACATTTATTGCCACTAAATTATATTATTTGAACAAATAAATAATGTATGATGTAATTACTTACGTTGCAATAACATATAATATACTTAGTTTAAAAAACTAAATTAACGAGTTAATTGGAACTTTACGAACTTTTCTGGACGAGAAATCGTTGATTATTTCGCCGAAATCTAGCTCCCGAAGTAAATCATTTTCAATACTAAGTAAAGCTAGCTTCGATAGCCGGTCTTGTCCCATCGTTGTTCGGAGCCTATTCTTTATAATTTTCATTTTTGAAAATGAGCGCTCTCCAGTGCAATTCGAGACCATCAAAACTAAGTACATTCTCAGTGCTATTTCAATGTTTGGGAACGTAGCTCTGAAATTTTGATCTTCAAGAATGTGATAGTAAAAAAGTTCCTTAGTTTGATGTTTTTCGCAATCTTTTTTGTATAAGTTTATCAAAGATACAAATTGAACTAACTCGTTACCAAGACTAGGCTCTAAATCATCTTTATATATTTTCACCAATTCCTCTGCAGCAGCGTACAAATTCTTGGCATCCATCTCCTCTAGGTGGTTAAGAAATCCAAATCTCGAGCGAACAGCTTCGTATGCCTGCAATCTTTCAGTGAGCGAAACACAAAGTTGATCAATCACTGGAAAAAACCCAGATATTTTAAGTTTCTCTCTTGGCGACAGATTTGTGTCTTGTGCTGCTACATCACCAATTGAAGTCAACTTCACACTTCTTTTTCTAATGCGTGACTGTATATATTCATCAGTTTTGGATAATAGTTTCGCTGCTTCTTCGTATTTATCGAAATCGTCCCTTTTAGATTTAACGAAAGACGACAACGACTCCAAAGCACGCACAGCTGATTCGAGGACCATTTTGGGGTCTTGTAAAATCTTGTTAGTCGCATTGAATCGCTCCAAAATGTCATTCCAAAAAATGGCATATAGGGCGGTTTCGAGACTGTTCATCTTACCCAGTAGATGTATAGCTTCGTTTCTTACGATATCTTTCTGCTCCCTGTCAGAAGATATGATAGTTAGAGCTTCTTCGATTTGCGAATATCCCATGACAATAGCTTTCGTAGCATCAGCTCTACATGACCAACGAGTATCGCTAAGATTTTTTAAAACTAACGATTGTCCGCTTTTTTTCTCCGATAATTTTTCAGCCAGAATTTGGTAGCGTTGTGTACTGGCTGTAAAAAAGTTATATAAATTCTGAACGAAATTAAAGAACAGAACGGCGGATGCACAAGAGTTAGCAGCTGCCTTTCCAACTAAGTTGAGTGAGTGACCACAACATGGTACAAACGCTGCTAAATCATTTTTCTGCAAAATAAGAGCTTGCATTCCTTTGTATTTGCCACTCATGTTTGCAGCATTGTCGTAAGATTGACCACGGCAATCAAGGATATCAATGTTATGGTCAGATAAAAAATGTAGTAAAGCTGTTGCTGTTGCTTCACCTGTGTGGCCGCAGTTTGGTAAGAAAGTAAGAAATCGTTCTATTGGCCTCGATCCTTCAATATAACGAACAACTATCGTAAGTTGATCGATATGAGATTCGTCGGGAGTAGAGTCAACTGAAACCGAATAATACTTAGATTTTTTAATCCTTGCTACGATTTCATTAAGTACTTGATCACCCATGCAACTTATCAATTCTTCACATATCGTAGAGGAAAGATAATTGACGTGACCGCTCCCTTTGTTTGCATGCAGCTTTAAATGAGTTGCCAAGGTTGGTTCATACTCGGCTAGCAACTCCAAAATACCCAAAAAATTTCCATTTCTCGGTGAACCAATAATCTCATCATCTCCTCGAAAAGCTAATCCCCGTTCAGCAATGAATTTAATCGTACTGACGATAGTTCTAAGAATCTTTCGCCAATACTCAATTTGTTGTGCCTCTTGTATCGCCAGCTCTTGATCGATACGTCCTCCAACTTCTCCTCGTTGCACTAAACTCATTACTGACTCCAAGTGAGCCTTCGAAATCTCATGTTCGGAAAGACGTTCAGATGCATGTTTCCAGTCACTAAAGCCTTCTCCACTTAGCTTCGTTTTTTGAGTGGACATTAATTTACATGCGTAGCAGTATACTTTCCCCGTAGTTGGTGAAAAGCAGAGCCAAAATCTATTGACAGTTTCTTGATTTTTATTGCGACGTGTGAAAATACTCTTTGAACATTTTCGAATAAGGTTTGTCTTGTCTCTCGACTGGTCTTGGAGAACTGAATTCTGCAAAGAGACTTCATCACAATTTTGCAGTTTTGTAGAACCTTTCTTCGCCCAATATTTGATAATATCTTCTGTTATGACGTCAGGCCAAAGGCCAATGTCATTATCGAAACCATAAATTTCCCCATCTTCTTGAATGCGGATACAAGGTTTTGAAGATTCTACGGTGTCCTTTGATGCAAGAGCTGTCTTATCTTGACTACAACTGCTAATAGCCACATCTTCATCTATTACTGATTCTGGTTTTTCAGGATCTCGCGGGAGTTCTTGTTTAGGTGTCGGTGTAAAATACTTGGTCAATTTGGATATTTTAGCAACATTTTCTTCACTTTTTTTTTCTCGTTCTGCTTGCAATTTTCTCTTATGCGATCCACTAGCGTAAACTCGAGGAATTTTATGACGATCATTCATGATAACACTGAAAAAAAAATCCTAAATAATAGTAATAATCGTATAGCCGCAGAAACACAAAAGGTACCCCTTTAACTTAAAGATTTATGGAAAATTCCTTCTAGGTCTCATCGTGTATTATTATAATGTATAATAAATAATAACAACGTTGCTAGGTATAAACACACGAAAAATAAATTACCAAAGAGTGATAACGTCATTTCTATACAGAATGATTTTATTGTCGCTAACAAAAATGTGCGAGGTGATTACGCAAGCCATATTGAAGAACTTTTAGAATAGAGCCAAATCTGAAATCCCAAAAAAACTGGCTGATTCATAGATTTCGGCGAATCAAAGGCCTTTCCGCGAACCACTAAGATCGATCGACTATTTCCCTCTCCATCGTTCGTATATGCATGCACGGTAGAGAAGAAAATAGTCGATCGATCTATCGAAGTAGTTCGCGGTAAGGCGTCAGAAGTCAACATTTTGTATGAGGAGAAAAATATATTTTTTTTTCGGATTGCGCAGATGGGCCCATAATAAAAGTTGTTCAGTACGATTTACCTAATCATCGGGCACAATTTCGCTAGCCACTAAAACTCACCCTGTGTATTCATTTTATTAATAGAATTTATTTCTGCGACTTAAATAAACATTAGTGAAGCTACTTACATGAAAAATAATTTAATACTTTACTATAACAGCGTGCGATCGGCTAACAATAAGTTGCAATGCAGTAGTTGCCGTCCGTGTAATATTGAATACTTACCTATTTCTTAGTTAAATTATGCAAGTATGTTGTTAGTGTATTACAATCTCGTTGAAATCAATGAATATAATAATTAATAATTTCAATCAGAAAAACTACGTTACATTTCATCATCTTTTAAAGAATTTATTATTTAAAGTCGCATATCGATAATCTAGAAAAGAAATGTAAATTTCATAATTGCTCCATGAAGTAAACGAAAAGGGAACTTATTATATTATAACATAGCTGAACATTGAACGTACTTACGTGTGCTTGTATGTTCAGAAGAACATTCACTTGTTGAAAAACTAGCTTCCTTTTTTAAAAATAAGGGGGGTTCACCTCGTACACGGCGACACCGCGACGCCGCGTCGAGTTTGCCGACGCGACTCGACAAGTTTCAACAGTGTTGCAACCCGTAATATAAGATTGAAATTGTTTTTTCCCTCGTAAAGCGCTTGTTTATCCTTCTTTAATACAAGAGGGTAAAAACTCATTTTATCCGCTAGTGGTTAGTGGCCTTGAAGTATACTTAAGTAGCATTTGACAGATAACGAAACGTTTTGTTCATAATTATATCATATAATTTATATGGTACTTTCGATAATATTTATCATTGAATTCATGGTTTGAAAAGCTGGTAAAAATTAAAAAAATCGCTATATTTTGTAATTATAACAGTAAAAACTGTAAATTAGATAAGAAATCTTTGTTTTTTGTAATAATGTTGAATGTATTCTAATCGCAAATAAAAAGTCAATGCTATTTCAAAACGCATTATTGGATTGACATTTCCAATAATGCGTTTTGAAATTGCATTGACTTTTGCGTTTAGAACACATTCAACATTATTAGAATGAACAAAGATCTAGTTCTCATTGTTTTCGTGTTAAAGTTACTTACCTAACGTAATTTGGATAAATTGTAATTGATATTCGAAAACAATTATGTGAACGTAAATGTAACTAGGCATGGTAAAAATGCGGAAATATAATGTTTGGGAGACCCGTCGTGACTAGGATATTTTCTCTTGTGGGGGCCCCTCTGTTGTGGGGGCCCCGGGCCGTTGCCCCGCCTGCCCTGCCCTAAATCCGGCCCTGGGTAAAATTGTACATTGATGGATCAAATATTTATTGTGAGAATTTCTGGCTACATGATTATTTGCTTATGGATATGAGACTCATCCGGCGACAGACAGAGAAGTCAAACGGCTAATACCAATAAATAAATGTTATGCATGAAATTATACATTGGTGGATCAAATATTTATTGTTGTCAAAGGGCTTAATTAAAACTGCCCTAAAAATGTATGGTTGGTGAATTTAAATGTGATAAAACCTGGATTTAAAGAGTGACCTAAGGGGCCTTAAACCAATGGGATCAGGTGGCAAGAAAAAAATGATTCAGCGACATAAATAATCCGAACCAGATTAGCCGATTACAAACATCACGTATTAGGTACATGTTTTGATGGTGGTGGTGGAAATAGACAGTGTAATTAGCACTGGTAGAAATTACTTTTAGTACTATGCTTTAAGTTAGACAATAAATTAAAATATATATGCTTATCTGTGTGTCCAAAGTTATCGACATAGCTCAAAGGATTAGCAAGCTGAAGTGGTAGTGGGACAGTCATATCTCGCAAAGAACCGACAACCGCTGGGGTAAACGTGTTCTTGAGTGGAGACCGCGTCTCGGCAAACGTAGTGTAGGACGCCCTCTGGCTAGGTGGGATGACGATCTGCGAAAGACTGCAGGCAGATGCTGGATGCGGCAAGCTGAAGACAGGGCGCTATGGCGCTCATTAGGGGAGGCCTATGTCCAGCAGTGGACTACTATAGGTTGATGATGATGATGATAGAATATGTAAACTGGAGCCTCGTCTGGTTTGGCCGAAGTACTGATGTGGTAATATTGTAAGCCATTTCGTGAGTAAACATTTATTCTTTTTTTTTATATATGCAATTTTTACTGAACTACGCACTTCAAAGTTTAACTTAGGCTCTTTCTTTTCTTATTATCGGGTGATTGTAGTCAACCAGTACAGGGGCCGTATTCTAACTTTAAAACACGTATAGACACGATCCAACTTCAATACAACTCCAATGCATTAACAACGCAATACAGCTACGGCATAAACATCTTAATCAGAAATATCAGAATTTGCTTGAGAAATATTCCAGCGCAACTCCAATGCAACTTCAATGTTGGTTGAATGTTTGTTGTGTGTTGGAGTTATGTTTGAGATAGGTTGTATTTTTATTGTATTGTTAATGTGTTTTTAAATTAGAATCCGGCACCAGGTTAATGTGAACGCAGTGTCTTTGTATCCTATAATCGCTATAAACTGCTTGTAAAACCGCTACTTTCATGGCCCGTATATTTAAAAGCTGTAACAAAGCTCGCGTGCGACCGTTGTATCACTTTTGCCACATGCCACCATCATACCACACATCGAATGTGACCGCAGTGTCGATGTGTTCTGTAAATGACGTCTGTTGTAGTTGGTACCGCGAGTTCTGGCAAGTTCTAAGGATATCCAGTGTAAAGGGAACTCCAGATCTGTATCAGGGATGGTACTTCTAATAAAGTTTTATTTAATCGATTACCTGAGTATCAGAAATCGAGTAATGGATAATAAATGTATGTACTTTTGGTCGCTTTTTAGGGTTCCGTACCTCGAAAGGAAAAAACGGAACCCTTATAGAATCACTTTGTTGTCCGTCTGTCTGTCTGTCTGTCTGTCTGTCTGTCTGTCTGTCTGTCTGTCAAGACCATTTTTCTCAGGAACGCGTGGAGGTATCAAGCTGAAAATTATATCAAATACTCAGGTCTATTGTCCCTTGGAGCTGTGAAAAAATCAAACTTAAAAGCCAACGGAATCAAAAGATACAGTCGTTTATGCTGCAAATTTTAGAGTTTTTCGGCACTTGCAAAACCTACGGGGTACTTCCCGTGAACTCAGAAACTTGAAATTTGGCACGAAGCAACTTCATATGCATAGACTATGGAAAAACTACAAAAAGTAGACATTTTTAGTAATATCATACAAAAAATAGTTTTTTAAAATTTTAAACTTACTACCTTTTCCCTCGTAAACGCGTGGAGGTATTACATTGAAATTCATGTCAAATACTCAGGGATATAGGACCTTTCAGATGTAGCAAAACCAAACTTTTATGTGAACGCAATCAAAAGAAATAGCAATTTAAGTTGCATATTTTGAAACTGAGTACTCGCAAGAAACTCAAAACCTAAAGGGTACTTACCGTAAACTCAGAAACTTGAAACTTGGCACGAAGAAACTTCACATAGCACAGACAAAGGAAAAATTACAAAAAGTAGACATTTTTAGTAATATCATACAAAAAATAGTTTTTTAAAATTTTAAACTTACTACCTTTTTCCTCGTAAACGCGTGGAGGTATTACATTGAAATTCATGTCAAATACTCAGGGCTATAGGACCTTTCAGATGTAGCAAAACCAAACTTTTATGTCAACGCAATCAAAAGAAATAGCAATTTAAGTTGCATATTTTGAAACTGAGTACTCGCAAGAAACTCAAAACCTAAAGGGTACTTCCCGTAAACTCAGAAACTTGAAACTTGGCACGAAGAAACTTCATATAGCACAGACAAAGGAAAAAATACGAAAACTAGACATTTTTAGTAAAATCATACAAAAAATATTATTTTAAATTTTAAACTTACTACCTTTTTCCTCGTAAACGCGTAGAGGTATTAAATTGAAATTCATATCAAATACTTAGGTCTATAATACCTTTAAGCTGTAACAAAATCAATTTTCTATGTCAATGCAATGGGTGAACTTTTACTTATATACCTACAGGTTTGTACGGAACCCTCGGTGCGCGAGTCCGACTCGCACTTGGCCGGTTTTTGTTATTATCCTATAATCAAAAACAAAAAAAAAAGATAGAAGATATTATTATGTATTCTTCAATTTCGGCACATTACAATGTACTTATCAACGTCAGAGTGAAAAAAAACTACCACCGGTTCTAAACGGCACTTAATCAAGGAAACTAAAAATATTTTTAATTACTTAGTTTTATAAGGTGAATCGATTTATTATGAAAAAAGAATCGTTTTACTTTTCCTTCTGCATATTCGATTTTATTATGTACATTTAGATTCAGGATCGTCGCAGATTTTTTTACATTATTTCAGCGGAGGACAATCATGCATAATATACAATCATAATAAAATAGTACATTACTTACCTAGGGCTGTAAAAAAAAGAAAGCCCGAAATCGCAGGTATTTGGGACCCGAGCCGCAGGCGAGGGTTGTAAATATGCGATAGAGGGCTTTCTTTTTTACTGCCCGTGGTGAGTACACAATTTTACGTCCCCACCTGGCCATAATGCGAGTTTTACCGTAAGCGTAGCGAGCGGTAAAACTCACATTATGGCCAGGTGTGACGTAAATGTTTTAAATCTTAGTTTACTGACCGAATCAGCCCGTACTCTGTAATCGAATTTAATAACATCCTTAGGTGAAAAGATCTTGGAAAAGGTCAGGAATTGTATATTAGGTAACGAAAGGTTAGCTTGTAAGACGGAGACTGATGGTAGCAATTTATATGCCTTCGTGACTTACTCACTTGTTTTTGTTTATTTGAGTTAATTCGCAAAGGCGTTGGTGGAGGGAGGTAAGACGGGAGAAGGTTCAATTCGGAGGTCTCGGGTTCGAAGCTTGGCTCGTACAATAAGTTTTCCGAACTTAATTTATGTAAGAAATATAGGAATTTATTTTTTACCAGTCGCTATACAGGGTGACATCTGAGACGTGATCAGTTATATGTTTTTCTAACTCAATAAACAACTACCAATTGATTGCCCCGAGTCCTACTAAAATCAGATTTTTTTTTTAATTATTTTAATTTTAATAATTTATCATTTATTTTTCTTTCAAAAGTGATAATATTAGTGTAAAACAGTTTTATAAGATATTTAAGGTATTTTTTTTATTAAATTACATTTTATCCGTAATAAATGACGAAAGAGGTAATTTAATTGAGTTTGAGTCCCGGGAAAGGATAATAAATAGTTTTCATCCCAAAATCAACCCTGGAGGGGGTGAAAAAGGGGTTGAAAGTTTATATGGAGATTTTTTAATATAAATTAGTATGGAGATAATTTGAGTCCCGAGAAACGACAATAGTTTTCATCCCGAAAATAAACCCTTGTGGGGGTGAAAAGGGGGTTGAAAGTTGGTATGAGGATTTTTTTACCGCTGATAAAGATGAAATTTGGTATAGAGATAGTATGGGTCTCAAGAAAGGACAAAGGATTGACCCTAAAGGGGTGAAAAGGGAGTTTGAAATTTGTATCTATAGGGAATTATTAACCGCAGAATTGATTTAGATAAAATTTGGTATGGAGATAATTTGAGCTCTGGAAAAGGAAATAAAATAGTTTTATCTCAGAAATTATACCTTAAACGCATGCAAAAGGAAGTTTGCATGGAAGAGAAACATCCAATAAAGCAAAAGGAAGGTGGAAGTTTACATGGGGAAGAAACAACCAATAACCGCTGACCGTATCCAGATGAAATTTTGTATTGAAATACAAGTGGAATAGGGACCCAGTGTCCTAAAAATAGTACATCATATTTTAAAATTTCATCTTCTGGAACAAGATCTAATTTTGAATAAAAAAGTTGACCTCGTGGGCCATTATGACAAAATTGTATCGTCCTAATAATTAAGCGGATGCAAAAGGGGTGGAAGTTTACATGGGGAAGAAACAACCAATAACCGCTGTGCGTATTTAGAGGTATTGAAATAGTTTGTAATTTTTTGGTCAAGGTGTTCATATTTATAACAAGTTACCCGTCGATGCTTTAAATTTAACTTTACCCGCTCTAAATAAATATTTGAAAATGTCATTAATGTCAAAGGGTTATTGTAGGTTCGAGGACTATATATGACGGACGGCATGGCCCAAACCAGAAACTACTACAAAATCATCTAACATTTATGGGACACCGTTTCGGTAGGAAAACATATCAAACGTTTTGTGAAGCAGTCAGATTAGGATTTATTTTTCTTTATAATTAAACAATAGATACATTATCTGTCTCTCACAGGGACCGGAAAACCCCTTCATTTGATTAATCGTTTCGATAGGGTAACCCTATTAAAGTCTTACCCTAATGATAGGGTTACCCTATCATTGGGTTACCCTATCGATATGGAAATCATTTTGAATAGGCTTACCCCTTTTCAATGTGGTTTCCGAGTCGAATGGGTTAAAGATAGCTTTAATATTTACCGCTTACCCTATCATAGGGCTACCCTTTTCCTGTCTCTTTTCCACGCAAGCAGGCGGTTCTATCTTTCTCATTTGAAATGGAACAGGAGAGGTGGCGGCGGAACAAATTGAGTAAATATAAGATTTGCTGTCGTTTATTCATTCTGCTAAAGTCACACTCACAGTCCAGTCCTCTGCTCACGTACACAACTTTAAATTAAAGAATTTCTGTTAAAGAAATGTGTCTTACCTTCAGTTTATTTTTGCATAGTTCGCACGTACTGATGAGATGGGCAATAATTATTTTGAATAAGAATAAAAACACAATTTTTATTCATATTCAAATCGATTTGACACAAACCAATATTCATCCTCCTAGAGTTTGTCCCGGCTTTTGCCACGGCTCAGTTGAGCCTGTGGTCCGCTTGGCAACCTAATCCTATGAATTGGCGTAGGGATTGGTAGTCGTTTTCAGCTAATTATGGGATATACGATTTTTTAAGCTCACATGGTCATTCACATTATAAATATTATTTGAAACGGGGTATTTACCATGTATTATGTATATTAGCGTTATTGGGCACCCGATATTTCGGGTGCGAGGTAAATAGCCCGTTTCAAATAGTTAATATTTATAATTAGGGGATGTAATTTCAAAATATATTTCTGTTTTGTAATCCAAGATGGCGGATGGTTATATACTTTTTACTGAAAAATAGTCATGGTACTTATTTTCGGTTAATTATTCGGGGTGTATGGTTAAAATCTGTCGGGATACTCAGATTCACCGTGTATATATATAAAAAAAAAATTTTCATTTTATATTTAAAAAAATTCAGTGTATTCATTTTTTTGTTTTTCTTTCATTTTTTTTTCGTTTTGTTTTCGTTTCGTTTTCGTTTCGTTTTCGTTTCGTTTTCGTTTCGTTTTCGTTTCGTTTTCGTTTCGTTTTCGTTTCGTTTTCGTTTCGTTTTCGTTTCGTTTTCGTTTCGTTTTCGTTTCGTTTTCGTTTCGTTTTCTTTTCGTTTTCGTTTCGTTTTCGTTTCGTTTTCGTTTCGTTTTCGTATCGTTTTCGTTTCGTTTTCGTTTCGTTTTCGTTTCGTTTTCGTTTCGTTTTCGTTTCGTTTTCGTTTCGTTTTCGTTTCGTTTTCGTTTCGTTTTCGTTTCGTTTTCGTTTCGTTTTCGTTTCGTTTTCGTTTCGTTTTCGTTTCGTTTTCGTTTCGTTTTCGTTTCGTTTTCGTTTCGTTTTCGTTTCGTTTTCGTTTCGTTTTCGTTTCGTTTTCGTTTCGTTTTCGTTTCGTTTTCGTTTCGTTTTCGTTTCGTTTTCGTTTCGTTTTCGTTTCGTTTTCGTTTCGTTTTCGTTTCGTTTTCGTTTCGTTTTCGTTTCGTTTTCGTTTCGTTTTCGTTTCGTTTTATTTTCATTTTTATTTAATTTTTATTTAATTTTATTTTTATTATATTATAATAGTAGATTGTACAACAAGTGCATAAAACGTACGATTTTACGCGAGGCGTTTAAAAGTCGAGTGTAAAATGGGTTTTATGGACGAGGGTTACACTCTAATTTTCACTTCATTTGCGAGGAAATTATTTATCGGTAATCGTAAAACAATTTCAAGTTGTGACAAAAATATTACAATGAAAACAAATATGGTTCCAACCAATTAATTTTTTAATATATTTTTTTGAATTTTTAACATGTGAATTTAGAAATTTTCTGCCAAGTCATCAAAACATTTCGGGGCATTTCTAAACTATTATCAACTCCTATTTTATTTTATTTCATTTATTTAATTATAGAAAACACGCAATTCAAATAATTATAGCAATACTCAGATAGAATTAGCGGAAAAATCATAAAAAGTACAGTCAATTCCTATTGGACGGGAAAAAATTTGTTTGTATAGGTCAAAGTGGCAGGAATTGATATCAATAAAATTTATAAGTGAATATTGGGCGCTAAGGTGCCAAAAAAATGGTAAAAACCAGTTTTTCGCTTCTAGAGGAAAAACTACGGGTCGGACAAAAAAATAGTTAAATATAACAAATGTGCGCAATTATAAAACAAAAAAAAATGAGCCCCGGTAGGGCAAAATAGGTCCAGAGGATCGTCCGCAATTCGCAAAAAAACACATTTTTTTTGCAAATATTGTAAATTCAATAACTCGCGTTCCGGAAGTGCTGGAGAGCTGAAATTTGAATATGATGTCAGTTTTGTGGTCCTCTAACTACTGTTAATTGTTCAAATTAAAATGTTGTAAACTTTTTGCAAACCGTCGACTTTTGCAAAAAGTGACCTTTTTAGGGTTCCGTAGTCAACTAGGAACCCTTATAGTTTCGCCATGTCTGCCCGTCCGTCCGTCCGTCCGTCCGCGGATAATCTCAGTGACCGTTAGCACTAGAAAGCTGAAATTTGGTACTAATATGTATATCAATCACGCCGACAAAGTGGTAAAATAAAAAGTGGATTTTTTTATTTTATTAGGGTACCTCCCCTATACGTAAAGTGGGGAGTGATTGTTTTTTTCATTTCAACCCTAACGTGTGATATATTGTTGGATAGGTTTTTAAAAATGAATAGGGGTTTACTAAAGTCATTTTTCGATAATGTAAATATTTTCGGAAATAATCGCTCCAGAAGTAAAAAACTATGCGTCCCCCCCCCCCCTCTAACTTTTGAACCATAAGTTTTAAAAATATGAAAAAAATCTCAAAAGTAGAACTTTATAAAAACTTTCTAGAAACATTATTTTGAACTTGATAGGATGAATAGTTTTTGAAAAAAAATTACAAAATAATTTCTGAACTAAGTTAGTAATTTAACCGTATAAGCAGGTGTTTATTGTACCTGTAATTTCTACAAAATTACAATGAAATGACGTGCTTTCAAATAAAGTAAAAACGGTGAAAATCGGTTCACGCAATAAAGAATTATCCCATAAAAATCATCTTCCATACTTTAAGCTCGCGCGCAATAGTTTACTTAATTTGCCGATAGATGTCGCTGTACGTGGAACTCTCATATCATATCCTACATGGCGGTGTTATTAACTCTTAAGTGGGGACACTTACTGTGACGGACGGAAAACTACGGAACCCTACACTGAGCGTGGCCCGACACGCTCTTGGCCGGTTTTTTTTTAAATCGATTGGGAGGGTATTTTAATTTTCGAAAAACGTTATAATTTCGGTTTTTATGCATTAAGGAGGAGTTGAACTACAAATTTCCAAATTTAAAGATCATTTGACAAGGAATAAACTTGTTTAAATAATCTATGACCATCAGACACTTTTTGCGCGCGCGGCAGCGGCGCACTATGGCAGAAACGCCCGATCTAGCTGGACAAAATTATTTTACACTCATAGACTAAAATTGACTATTTTTATTATTATTTTGGTATGATTAATGTGAACAAAAATTAACCAGTGTAAGTTGACCATTGTATAAGAATAATTACTAGGGCAGAAGAGGTCAGCTAAACATGGTTTTTATTTTAAGAGAAATGAAGCATTATTGCATATGGCACCTAAAATATAAGAATAGCAGAATTAAAATACTTAAATATAGTTTAAGTTAATTATTATTTTTTTTAGGTGCCATTTGTAATAATGCTTCATTTCTCTTAAAATTACACAACCAAGTTTAGCTGACCTCTTCTGCCCTAGTAATTATTCTTATACAAAGGTCAACTTACACTGGTTACCCTTTTTTCACATGAATTATAGCAAAATAATAATAAAAATAGTAAATTTTAGTCTATGATTGTAAAATAATTTTGTACAGCTAGATCGGGCGTTTGGGTCATAGTGCGTCGCCGCCGCGCGCGCAAAAAGTGCCTGAACTTATTGGGATTAGGTCCAGTTTCCACACGATGTTTTCTTACACCGAAAAACCCAGATACATTCTTATACGCGGAACATTATTTAAAATAAAAAGCATGATTAAATGATTCTGTTAAGAATCAATTATTTTTATTACATTTTCTCGCATATATTAGCCCCGACGAAATTATTTTGAATCATTTTAACGGGAATACAATCAACATAAGTTTATTCTTACGATATTTTTTTCAAATAATCATTTTATTCTTGAGTGTCCAACAATGACTGATATTGATCGTTTCATTATACTAGAAGTATCGGTGAACGGCGTCACATTTTGCTGGAGCCATTGAAACAAAGTACTACCTATAACTAGAATAACACAAAATTATATATTTTAACACTTCACAATATGCATTTGATTTTGGTTCCTATAAGCCTGGGTCTAAGATTCAACCGACACGAGCCGTCACGCTCGAATGGCAAGAACAAAAACACCGGCACCACACAACGATCTTTTAGCGCACTAACAAGCAATAATAGCGTCTAGATCAAAGGCGTAAGTACGAAAACATACGCAAATAGATTCTTGTTTGTCTGTAGGCTCGCTCGTGCCGTCCGGCAGCGCTTAGCTCGTAGGGTCCTCGAATAATAAATAAGTCAAATGTATTGGTCACAGAGTTTAAAATAGCTTAATCGCATTTGAAAAACCCTATCTGATAGGGAAACCATATGCTGGGTTGTAACCACTTACCCCAATTAACTGTATTGACATGGTTAGCCTTTCGTTCGGGTAAGTCAAACGATACGCTTACCGAATTGATAGGGTTTTTAAAAACAACTCTATCAAATACCCAATCTAATACCCCTTTAATGGTTACCGGTTCCGGCCCCTGGTCTCTCAAGCTGTTTTGATATGTCTTCTTGAAGAACTACGCATTATTTTGTATCTTTAAGATCTAATGTAAGTATTACTGTTTTGAAAAAATAAGTCCCGTCGAGTTTCTTTTCGGTCATAATACTTCTCGGGCCAGGTGTAGGGTTAGAACCGGTGATGGTAGTTTTGGAACGAAGTTCCTTATCCGACGGTTCGCGGATGGGAGGGGGGGCTAGGCGAAAAAAAATCACGTGACCGTCACGAAAAAGTGTCACGTCACGAAAACTCGACACCCATACGATTGAGAAACATGTAAAATGGAATGAAATAAAAAAAAAATAAAAAAGAATAAAGTGAAGTGAAGTGTAGTGAAAAGTGAAATTGAGAAGTGAAAAAAGTCGAGAACCTAAAAGCAAAAAATGTCAAATATGTCGAAAATGTCAAAAATTTCAAAATGTCAAAAATGTCAATAATGTCAAAAATGTCAAAACTGTCAAAAATTTCGAAAATTTCAAAAATTTCGATAATTTCAAAAAATTTCAAAAATTTCAAAAATTTCAAAAATTTGACAAAATACAAAAAAAAAACTAAAAAATCCAAAACGTCAAAAATGAAATAAAATTCAATAATATAAATCCGTTCGTATTTTTTTTTCTCTGACGTTCATTAGTGCATTGTAATGTGCGTACATTAAATAATAAATATGTTGATCTACACCAATATCATAAATCCTCTATTCCGCGTTCGGAAACCGTATGTAACCACCATTATTGCAACCAGTAACGTAACATCAGTGTTTTATCTGTGACAGTGTGGTAAAAACGTATGAAAATTAACTACCTACGGTAAGTAAAGTCCACCCTCCTACCCGACCGCCGGCACAATTAGGTTGGTCATGGCGGTGTAATGGCGGTGATTGTAATGGTTTCCGAACACGTCATTTAGAATTTTTAATATGTGTGTAGATAAAGCAGTGTATGCTTTTATACGTATTTAGGCCTTATTATTACGTAATAGTTACATAAACTACTATTTATCTCTTTTCAGGGTTCCGTAGTCAACTAGGAACCCTTATAGTTTCGCCATGTCCGTCTGTCCGCGGTCTAGCTCAGTGACCATTCGCACTAGAAAGCTGAAATTTGGTATCAGTATGTGCATTAATCACGCCGCCAAAGTAATAGAATAAAAACTAAAAAAATATTTTATTAGGGTACACATAAAATGGGGGGGTGAATTTTTTTTCGCTCTAACCCTATCGTGTTGGGTATTATTGAATAGGTCTTTAAAAAAGAATAGAGGTCTTCTAATACATTTTTTGGATGAAACTGATAGTTTCGTAAATATTAGATCTAAGTGTTCAAAAAAGGGCGTCTCCTCCATCTAACTTTTGAACCGTGGGTCCAAAAAAATAGAAAACAATAATGGAAGTGAGGCCTGATAAGAACTTTCAATAAAAACTATATTGAATAAAATCGTTTCAGCCGTTTTTGAATTATCAGTCAAAAACGCATAGTGAAATGAAGTGCCGGATAGTAAAATGACGTAAGCGCCGCCAAATATCCCTTAATAAACGACCTTTTGAACGGATGTTTTGTAACAGGGCGACAACTACGAAACTCTACACTGAGCATCGCCCGACATGCTCTTGGCCGGTTTTTTTTTGCATTGTTATCCCAGAAATCACCCCTTAAGGATTACTAATTCCAATTGAAGAAAATCCCCAGCCAGGTTATACGTAGCCTATAAAAAAACCTGGTCTAAAAGGTGGGGTAGCCACTACACTCGATTAATACGCCTCAAATAGAAAAAATCATTACTGGCCCCCCACAAATAGTCATTCCTGCATTTGTGACCCCCCAAATTTCAACCGCGCTGCAACCGCGCGTGTTTTCATGCTTAGACTGATTTGACGGGAGGATCGATTTGGATGACATTTGCCGTGTACATGAACGTATTTAAATACGAAAGTAGTACTGTATCATCCGATATACACCTGCTACTCTATGTCGTTTAAATCATAGCAAAAAAAATTATAACGACAAAAAAAGTATTGATTTTTGAGTGTAGTTTCATTTAGTGGTCATTGTAAAAATAAAAATTTCAGGACTACTGTCCTGTAGCGTATCCATCTGTCAACTTTACTTCACGTTCCGCCTCCAGGGTAGCGGGAGAGAAATTAGGGGTGAATTAGCCGCTTACTGACACAGACCGAATTTCACGCGGGCGGAGCCGCGGGCACAGCTAGTTGAAGAATAAATTTCTTTTATCTTTTTCTATTTTTGAAGCGCTCAAAATTATCTAGGCAAGACTCTATTGTGACAAGAATACGAGCATGTAAATCACATTTTGAATACCTCACTTACATAACTGTTTCTGCTGCAGCTATGTGGTGTAAAACATATCAACGCTCAATTCAAATAAAAAAAACTTGTAACGCGAAAACAAATCCCGACAAATCCTATTCAGAGGTTTTAACGAAAAAGCTTCTATACACGTTCAAAACCGGATTAGTCAGTTAAAGTTTTTCTATTCCACACAGAAATTCAATTCAACGAATTCAAGTCAAAAAGTGAGTTGCTCCTCAATTGATACCATACATGAAAAAAAATCATCATGCGTATTGAGCCGGGGATCGAATCCGCGACGTTCGAATTGAAACTCGCACGCCTTTCCGCAAGGCTACCAGCGCTTTTATTTATACCCTCCATCATCAGCTTTACCCAACTAATAAACAAGCCTGAAATGTTAATGCATGTTTCGTGGCCCCGTAAACAAAATCCCCATTACTTCTAGCAACTTCCTTCCTGGCCTCGGCCCAGGGGAGTGGTAAACGGATTTCACAACGGAGCCAGGATATATTGAAT
The DNA here is from genome assembly GCA_947086415.1 of Pammene aurita. Classification (NCBI taxonomy): domain Eukaryota; kingdom Metazoa; phylum Arthropoda; class Insecta; order Lepidoptera; family Tortricidae; genus Pammene; species Pammene aurita. Next base: position 15,672,830 of record OX352295.1, read on the forward strand.
AATTAAAGTATGCTTTTCGTGTTCGAGTATTAACAGTGTTGCGGAATGTTTTCTCAGGATTTTAAGGCTAGCCTTCGATTGCGATTTCTTAAATAGTTACCTACAATTATTCAACCCCATTTTAAACCCCTTAGAGATCAAAAAATCTTAGTGAAGTCCTACAACATTTAAATAATATAATGTTATTTAAATATGTGTTATATACAGAATGTAACAACAATACTCGTGATCCGTTTAAGGGCATAATTGATATCATATTGCGAGTATGAAAGAATAGGAGAAACATTTTTTGTATCCACTCCATACAAAAACCATTTTATTTTTCGCGAGATTTTTTTTTTCTTATTTTTCCATAATTGGAATACGATACCATTTATGCCCTTATAAGGTTCACTAGCATTTTTGTTACACCTTGTATGTAGATATCTCATCATCTCGGTTAACCCTAAACATCCCACTTACCAACCAATCCCACGGTCCCTATATTTTCCCACCACAATCCGTGTGAATATGTCAACACGCTCCCGTTCCCAGGACACGGGACCCGTGAGTTTGCCCCAACGGGCCATAAGGTCCCAGTAAATCCTTATATTTAAGGTTCAGCAACGCGCACGTGACGCATCTGGAGTTTCAGGCGTCCATAGGCTACGTAGCTGCTCATCATCAGGTGGACCGTATGCTTATTTGCCACTGTCGTGGTATAAAAAAAGCAAGTGCCAACAGTATTAAAAACCTCATAACCATAAATGTATGTTTTCCACTCCCACTTTATCAAGAACGTGTTAACAACCATACGTTAAGGGCACGTCCTTAGGGATAGTCATATCATTATCGTATCGGAATATATCCCCACAACAACCCATGCAAAAACCAACCTAAAATATTAGCAACTAGGTATATTTTCTATTAAACAGGAATTGTAAAACCGAGCTGTTATTTGGAGCGCTTGAAATTTAAACTTTAAAGGTGACAAGTTATAGTTTAGTTTTGAATGAAAGGTTTAATTAATGCAATTAATCGATGTTACAGCAATTATTTTAATGGATTCCAGATGCGGTTTTTCCTTTGGGATGTGGACATGATTAAAGCACGGAATGAAAGGAACAATTGTTATGTTAATGCACATATTTACTATTAAATACTAGCCGTAAAACGACCTGGCGACTGAGGTCATCATATCATAGCACTGTCTCTTTCACTTTTACTGCGTCCGTGCAAGTGTGAAAGATAAGTTATATGATCTGGTGACAGTTAGTTTTGCAGATAGTATAGTCTTAACGGGCGACTTTGTATACGTAGACGTCGTTAAACTTTCATCCCAATTTTCAACCCCTTGGGAGTTGAATTTCCAAAAATCATTTCTTAATGAAGGTTCGTGATATTTGTTCCATATTTCAAGTTTCTATCTTGAACTGTTTAAACTTTCTTCCTTGTCGGTATATATATGTAGGTAAATGTTTAAATAAACTCAATATTCTGTTTATAGAACTAAAAATGGTTGCTGAGGCAAAAATCCTGCCTAAGTTGCGATTGTAATGGAAATCTCATTAGCAAGATTAATTTATTTGTAAACGTATACTCGTACCTGTGTTTAATTAATCCTGGATATCAATAAACTGATAATTAACATTATATGTATTTACTATTGCGTTTGTAATATCGGATTACATCTCACAACAAAACTTTACAAACAAATAGTATCTTCTCTCTTCTCTCTTCTTCTTCTTCAGCGAGTATGCGCCCACTGTTGGGCATACGCCTCTCCAAATTTCCTCCAATGAGCCCGGTTCGCGGTTACTGTAAACAAATAATAGCTAAGTATTATTTTATAGTTATCTACCGAGATGCGCTACCTGCAATACTTACAATTACTACATTAAGGGACTCCACACGTTTTTTTATCGATTTTTGACCAGTTTTGCTTTTGACTCGATATTCCAACATTTGCACTACAGATAGAATTTTAAGGCAAACGGCTATCGGTTCTTGAATCTTTTATCTCCATTCTGTAGAGCCGGATTTAGAAATAAATGAGCTCTGATTTTTTAGATTTTTTTAAGTATGGTCTCTAAAAACACTTTTATCGATATTCTAATGCTATAAAGTATCTTACACATACGAAATCTACAAATTAGGGTTTCTCTAACGAAAGATCTTAATTTTAAACTAATTAACACTAAAGTTATGACCAGAAAACCACTTATTCTAAAATTGTTCAACTTTGATGTCAAATATCTCGAAGATAATGAAAAATGAAGTAAATATAGGATACTATATTGGTTAAGGCCGTTACTGATAATATGATAAGCTATAAAAATCATTAGAAAACTAAGGGATTCAGATCGAAGACCATTGGCGCCAGGGAGCCCCTTAAGTCAACATTCAAATTAGCACTTTAACCGTTAACCACCGTTAAAATACAAACATGGTACCCTATCCTATTCCCTATTCAAAATTCGTATAATAACCAACTATTTACCACTTAGCCAGGCACGCGCCACAGCCGCAGCAACGAAAGAGCTTAACTACATGCAATTAATTGACGCTTGTTACCTTTCGAAATTAGGTGCATAAATATCTCATGGACCCCGTCCTGGGAATGGGAACGTTTTGACAAATTCACACAAACTTCGGTGGGAAAATACCGGGACCGTGGGAGTTTTGGTGCGTGGGATTTTTGGGGTTGATTTAAATTTTGTTAATTTTAATTCAAAAAAAATATACGGCTACAAGGCAAAATGGGAAATGACACTACCTTAGTCTTAGGTAGTGTAGGTTTCGGTATTGTAAATTCCTATTTATTTATTATTTATTTAATCAAAAACACGTTTACATGACATTACAGTTTAACTAATGCGCCATGAAACTACAATACAATTACAATAACATTTAAAAATAACATTAAACAACAAAATAATAACAGATTACATCAACAGTTGAACATCTTTCATATAACAAGCTAAAATACATATACATATCAAGTGATCTCAATAAATTATCAATATAAAAAAATAACAAAGACGTTCCTTCCCGTGTGAATTGGATTGGCCGTTAAGTCTGTTTGGGATGCATGTGAGATTCTCGGGAGAAAAAGACATGGGAATCTTGGAAATGGCACGTACCAAGGATAAAAGTGTTTTTTTAAACGACTAACTTCACAAGGGATACAAAATTAAGGATGCATTAAAAAAATCAGACATGGGTCAGCGATAGCGACAATGATCTTTTCACCCTTTGTTTTTTTTTTATAAAGGAGATCGTCTTGTTAGGTGATCTGGCCCAGATTATTTAGGACCGTTCAGGAATGACTCTAACCTTTAAAAAATCGTCATAATTTCTAGATCAGGACGGTGGTAAAAAAAATTCGAAATGTAATGGGAAAATTGAAAAATCATGCATTTAAAACTTGAATCTGACGAGGACAATTTTTGAAAGCGTGCATGCCTATGATTTATACATTAATGTAAAAAAAGTACTGGTTTTTTAAAGAAAATGTACAAAAGCGGACTTAAAAACAAATCGGGAATCATGATGAAATAATAAAAAGTCATATTTTGATCGTATTTATAGTTCCTGTATTTCGGTAAACAAAGACGGCTGTCAAACCATCGTTGATACTATTAACTGAACATTCCTAACACCTATTGCGAAGGGATAAGGTTTACCACCGTTAAGTGCGATAGCACTAGTATCTGACATTGCAAAATTGAAAAAAAGATGCGTTTCGTTATCGAAGGAGCATGATATTATGCCATTATGAAACCCACTTTTAATATTCAAACTCCGATCAAAAATGCAAAAATACGCATTTTCAATCTTTAGGCGTTTTAATACAGTCGATTTCTAATTTAAACTTCCGTATTCGTAGGCTTAGATATTATTTGAATATTACAATGTTGTAACTTACCGAACAGTATCAAAACGCAGATTATGTAACGGTAGATATTGACAGTGTCAAACCAAAAAACAAACCCGTTTCAGTCCAGGTGAAGTTAAACTTTATATCAATGCCATAAGGACGTTAACGACTTGTCTTGCTGTATTTTAATCGCGGAAAGATCAACATAATGTTTATTTATTTAGTATTTCTAATTCCCGTTTCATTTTTTTGTAATATTTTGTCTACTTTAGTAATAAAATGAGTATTTATTTTACATTGTAGTACAAACTGTATACAGTTTATATCAGGTGGCCCAGAATTGACGATCTCCTTTGTGTCAAACTCATTTTGAACGTTTTAAATGTTTAGCTGTTTCTAATACTGACTGTACCTACTTATATTAATATGTATTTAAATACTTATTATCTTTCTTCTTATACTAAGTTAACGGCCTCCTGTCCTAGCCCAGTCGGTAGTGACCCTGCCTACGAAGCAGGAGGTCCCGGGTTCGAATCCTGGTCAGGGCATTTATTTGTGTGTTTATCACAGATATTTGTTCCTGAGTTATGGGTGTTTTCTATGTATTTAAGTATTCATATTTATCTATTATATATATCGTCGTCTAGTACCCATAACACAAGCCTTATTGAGCTTACTGTGGGCCTAGATCGATTTGTGTATGATTGTCCTATAATATTTTTTTTTTTTTTACAATATGAATATAAAAGTAAAATAAAATACAACATACAAAAATTACAAAATACAATATAAAATGTAAACATATCATAACAAACCTAACCAAGGGCCCAGGCTGCCAGTGGTTAGGGCTGCAGAGTGAGGAACCTTCGGACTATGCGCGCCGTGACCAGGATTACCGCCTTCTGAATCTGACCCTTGATCCAACCACAACCCCGTAGAGAAAGTCTCTCAAGATGCTGGTCGAGACTATTCGCTATGAAACTGTTCGCAGAGACAACTATCGGTACTTATATTATTAATTCAATTTTTAAGTGGTATAATGGTAATGGCGTTCTACCATGAAACCTAGCAGATTCGAATCCAACCTTAATCACCAGAGCCGTACCGTATTTTTTAAATTACTCATCGACTTCAAATATGTATTTAGGTCCTATCAAACGACAAACGAAGGGCGCAAAAATATCTGCCACAGTCGTATAATTTACAAAACCATGGCTTACCCCCCTTAGGTAAGCCAGCACTTGTCCGTGTGAACTAAATTGTCGGTTATATTTCCTATGGGAAGTGGGTTTGGTTCCCGGGAGAAACACGAGTAGGGGTCGTAGTGGCACGCGCCAAGGGTCTTCAAACAACTTCACAAAAGGAGCATCTATACACGCACTTTGCAAATATTAAAATGTTAGTTTCATGTAAATCATGTACATCAATTCCATCAGTTTATTTACTCGTACAATCGTAAATAAAAAAATTACGTATATTTTAACGATTTGAATGAGACAATTTATTTAAAATACAATCATTATTTACAAACAGACACCGGAAATTTGAAAGCAATATTTTTAGATCAATAAAGAAATATCCCATCCAATGTTATACATTTTTGTTTCACATTCAGTCGCCCTTTGTATAAAGTTTTTTAATTCTATATTTTAACAGCAGTTGTGGCAAATAAGCTTTAATAGTCTTTCACACAAACAAAACGAAATCTTAAATCAATTTCTGTTTTCTTTATATTAAGACCTAGTGATAAATACTCATCAAAAATAAACTGACTATTATAATTTTTGTAAATACCTTCTAACGTTTCACAAAAAAATACAACATAAAGTTAGTTTATAATGACTATAAATGTACTCACAAATCCGTGTGAACTGGGTTGTCGGCTACATTTCCTGTGGGAAGCGGGTTCGGTTCCCGCGAGAAACACGGGACGGGACCGTGGCGGCACGCGCTAAGGATGAACGCCTTTATCAACCGACTTTACAAAATGAATATTAGTTGTAACCACATATTGGGCGGATACTTCGATAAAGTCATTAAAATGTGTTTAAGATAAAGATAAAAGATAAAAAATCTATTTATTGCACAAAACTAATGATACAAAAGGTTATATACAGTATTTCTATCGTTAAATAGTTGGTGCACAACAAAGTTAATACACAGAGATTCCAGGAGTCCCCGCACTAGGCTAGCCCTGTATCGCGGGAGACCATTTACACATTTATATACAAATATAAATAATTTATTGAGAAAAGTATAGTACAGTGTTTGTTCTTACGGACTAAGATTTTTTTAACGACAAGTGGTTAACAAATGCCTGAACTAGGATTCCCTGTGTTTCAGGCAGCGGATGTCATGCAGGTCAACATTAGAATGGAATTTTTATAATTCATTTGATACATTTTTTTTCCGTTTATGTTTTTATTTGTATTACATTTTTGTAATGTTAGGTATTACAAAAACACACATTATTTACACAAAACAAAATGTCAAAATAAATTCGATTATCACACTGGCGCCGCAAACGGATGCGGCGACGGTGTGCAAGCGTGACAGCGCCATCTCGCTCGCGCACCGGCGCCGTATGCAGAAAACCAAACTTGTTTTATGACTTCATCCGTGTGGAAGACGTTAAAACCTTTTAACGACTTTTTTAAATTTCCATAAATCCTTCTCCTGTTTATAAATCTCAAGATGAAAAAAATTGTATACCTAAAATCTTAGAGAATTCAGCCAACCGGAGTCGCCATTGGTAGGCGTTCCCCTCTGCCGAAAACATATGACCAGGTCATACACATAGTCTGGCCAGCCAACGAACGCAGTAGCAATGTACATCAAACAAAAATATAGCAACACTCTAGGGCGAATCGAACAGCAGCATTGTTCCATAGAAAAGCAGCAATGTATATCGAACCAACATTCTTTTTCCAGTTGGCTGCATTGGCACGGTGCTGCTCGTACGTCAGTGTAGTTAGTGGTAATTTCTTAAATTGTAACTGCATTATGAGATAAAATCATTGAAATCTCTGATATATGTACATATAATTATGAATTTTCAATAAATAAGAAGGTGCGAAGAAATGAAAATAACCAAAACATTAAAATGACTGAAGATTAGAGGTGGAGATCATGCGGTCAAAATACTGCTGAAAGTGTTGAAATCCAGGAACGAAACAAACATTGAATGCTAAAATCATAAGTCCGGCGAGGAAATCGAGTAGAGACCAGAAAATACAACTTTTCAGTTTAGAATGGAATCGGGTTAGCTGCATAATCTGTACGAATAAAAGTGTAATGCATATTACTCAGTAATACTCGTACTCCTATTAATTATGATTTCCTTTCGTCATTCGTTTATAAGACTATTATTTATTGTGTGAAGTGTATTTGTAGTTAATAAACGCACGTGAGATTTTGGTGTTTATTTATTTTATACATAGCTTAGGTATATGAAGGGAAACATTAAAATAATATGATATGTGGTGGAGTACGTCCGCCGGAAGACTGGCTACTCGTTGAGGGTGCACCAGCTGCGGTCCCGCCATTACGTGCACTTCAGCTCGTTTGTGGTGCGCGTGCCGCGACCGTTGCAGGACACGATAGCGAATGCTGACTTCTGGCCGAAGGGTGTTGTGTTTCGGCAGTTCCGGGGCACTCTACCGAATCCTACACCAGATCAGACGGTGCAACGGAGCCACGCAGTTACGTCGCCTAAATAAACTAGTTATAAATATTTTTCTGTATATTTTTGTAGTTCGCAGTGCATTGGTTTTATTACTGTAATACTGTGTAACTTATTTGAATAAATAAAATCAATAAATAAATGATAAAGTGGCGGGGTGCTTGTTGCTTGTTAAATCTGATGTTTACCGCTTTATAACTTTGTGACAATATTGAGCACCAGCCTATGCAACAAACGTTCTTGGACTTCATTTGGCACCAGTTTTCGCTTTGATTTGTTCGATTTATATACACTGAAACAAAGAACTTCAAATGATAATTCTATACAAAACTGCATAACCTCAAAGCCATATTTATCATGCAAATTGTATTATCACTGCAGAAGGTAGGTAAGTAGTAGGTACCTACATTTATATCTTAGCCTTGTTAGTACATTTATTGAACGGAGGTGGCAGATATCACATTAATAAATAATAAAATACGCAACCTGAAACTTAAAAACGTAAGTAAACAAAACTAACTTTTTAAAATAAAAATGTTACAGGCCACAGATAAAACACGAATTATGCACAATTTTCGAATTATTCAAAGACAGGTGTTGCCAACTAGCGATTTTTCGAATTTGCCGCGGTTTTCTACTGACAGAAATGGTTTGCCAGACTCTATGTATGGACTAACGTTTATCTGACGTAGCTATTTGTACGTTACGTACGAATAGCTATACATTTGTCGTTCCCCTGCCCCGCAAAAAACGGCCGTCTTTTTTTGTGTAGAAAATGACAGACATGGCTACTCCATCCGGGTTGAATTCTCTTTGCCTAAAATACCAAGTCATAATTATTTTACATTTTTTAAAGTGGGTATTCCACTCATACATTAGTATGTTATTCAATCAAATACAAACATTGATAACATTGAAAAAATAATCAACCCAGTTGGACTTGAACCAACATCGATACGCCTTACCGGGGCTCGATATCGCTTTACCAATTAAGCTATGGGTTCAGTTACCGAGCTGACGAAATTCTCAATGCCTTCAATCATCTTTTTGCATTTATTTTTACATCGACTTTATAGCAGCCGTAAGCGACATCTAGGTGCCAACCACTAGAGTTAGATACCCTTCCCGCCGACCCTTTTACAAGTGTCACAACGGAAATAACAGTTGGCGCCTGCTATCAACTCATAATTATTTTACATTTTTTAAAGTGGGTATTCCACTCATACATTAGTATGTTATTCAATCAAATACAAACATTGAAAACATTGAAAAAATAATCAACCCAGTTGGACTTGAACCAACATCGATACGCCTTACCGGGGCTCGATATCGCTTTACCAATTAAGCTATGGGTTCAGTTACCGAGCTGACGAAATTCTCAATGCCTTCAATCATCTTTTTGCATTTATTTTTACATCGACTTTATAGCAGCCGTAAGCGACATCTAGGTGCCAACCACTAGAGTTAGATAAGATACCCTTCCCGCCGACCCTTTATCGAGCCCGAGCGATATCGAGCCCCGGTAAGGCGTATCGATGTTGGTTCAAGTCCAACTGGGTTGATTATTTTTTCAATGTTTTCAATGTTTGTATTTGATTGAATAAAATACCAAGGTTTTCTTAACCAATGAGGTCAGAAGTTATTCCAATTTAGCACTCAGGTAACCCTTTCAAGAAGTCTCGAATTACTGGGTCAATTGAATGAATTGAATTGCTATTATACGAGCAAAGTAAAAAAAGGTTTTTTTACACGTCTCTGATTTCTCACTAGTCTGTGTGATCTGAATTGACGGTTGCATTACGTACATTTCCTGCAGGAAGTGGGTTCGATTCCCGGGAGAAACACTGATACCCTGATAACGAGTGTCAAGGGTTAACGCCTTTATCTGTCGTAGGGGCACTTTTTTACTTTGATTACAAAGGAAAATCTTTATTCAACTGTTCAATTTATAAGCTTATTTAAAAAATTCCTTCCTACTGACAATCAATTTGAGCCTTCTTAGATAATAAATACCAAATGTTATTTTTGTACCTGATACGATAAAATACATTATTAATTGTTTTAAATGTGAAGAAACTATAAAAGTAACCTTTCCACGTATTTAAAATAAAATAACAATAAAATGACAATACGTGTTAAACCGAGCGACCGAATCATGCTGAGGGGGATCCTATTTGACTTCTTTGTGTTGCGTTCTACTTGCTTTGTTTGTGTTTATTTATGGCGTTAAATAAATTTATTTTCTTTCTTACAAACTTACTTATTTATGTAAGAAAAAATTAAGCTCGTTTTGAACAAGCATTAACCGTTTTATATCTTATTATAAATAGTTATTATATTAGATATACACCGTGGGCTGGAATAACCCTACAGATCTTAACCACGAATTTCTAAGACTAAAAGAAGGAAAGAATATTATGTAAGTTTAGGTAAATTTCGCCAAAAAAATAATTTTTTTTTGTTTTTTTTTTTCAATTTTTTGAATGTTTATTGCACATGAAAAGCTAATGTTATTAATAAAATTATGGCCTAAAACAAATTGGTACATTTTTTTTTGTAAATTTAGTTTCTGCTAAGTTTTCCTTGTCACTTTGATATCTCACGTGTAAACTATGTCCAATAGTGGCAACAACGCCATTAGAAAGGCGTTTTGTGATGAGTTATAATAAAAAGTGTATTTTTTTTAAATTGGTATTAACTCTGAAACTAGGCGTATTCCAGAAAAGTTTATAGGACATTTCAGTATCTAAATATGATCAGGAATACACTGTTAAAATCTGTCTAGTTATATGGGCCCACGGTGTATATAATCTTATTATAAATATTTTAAGTGTAAGAATAACTATAAAATATATAAAAACACGATCACTAGTCTCATATGATTAATAAAAAATATTCTAAAGGTAAATTACGTAATGTATACTTAGTTACCTACATTTTTATTCTTACGATTACGACCAGCCTCATAGTAAGCAACCAAAATACCTGCAGGTTTCATTTGTTCTATTAAATCTTTTTTTTCCAAGCACCTATGCTATGAGTATCCCTAAAGTGTTTTACCTACGTACGAGATGATAATAATCCCAATGCATATTTCAATTCAGTAATCATTAATCAATAATCACCCATATTTACCCAAATCGCAGATATCCCAAGCAAACACTTTTATTTTCCCAGACCGGCGCATCCCACGATCCATGGGACTGGGAACTTGACCCGCACAAAAAATGCCCCTCCCCAAAACGAGCATGAACACTTGCCGCTTGCACTTGAAAATAAACTTTATTTAACGTGGATAGGACTGGTTTTTCCGTGGCATGCGAATGGTACTCAGGATGTTTATGGTGATGGGGTCAGAAAAAATGGTTCAACCTTCACCCGGTAACGGAATTTCACACGCACCATGGGAAGTAACTAAATTAAGTGTTTTTTTAAAGGTTAGCGAAATGTTTGCGCGGAATTAACGGACATTTTTTTAATGCTGATACCGCAAAAGAATGTTTTTTTTTTAATAACATAAGAAGGGTGATTAGATTTCTCTTCATTGAGAGATATTGTCACCAAATTAGGGAAGGTAGGTATAATTAACAATGTGCGGTATTTCTTTATTTTTAATTTAAATTAACTAGGTAATTTACTGGTTGGTAATATATAATAATTGGAAGATAATAGGTATGCAATAATGACTCATCTGTTTTTTTTTATTAAATCAAAAAATTTAACATTTTTAAATAAATTTTTATTTATTTTTAAAACCTGTACTTTTCTGAATAAACTTTATTTTATCAAAATTTATTAACCTCACAATTTTCTAAACATAAATAAACTAAAAATATGCAGTGTGAAAAAGTTAATGTCAAAAATATCCAAATATTTTGTTATAACTATATCTATATAATAAAATTGAAAATGCCAGAAAAGGAAAAAAATGAGGGAAAAAACGAGATGGCGCCTTACCAAATATTAAGAACTTCCTTGACACGTTTCTCGAATACAACGCACATATCATTGGAAAAAACTATGCAAATCTATTGTCTAAATATGAGAATAGAACAAGAGCACAAAAACTACCGCTTGCGCTGCGTATTTATTTTACAATTAGCTAAACAAATTTTCATATATTTCTTCATTTCACGATCATCGGTCATTTTCGGCAACTCTCGGTTCGTTTCGCTAATTTTGAATTAAGTTTAAGTAGCCCAAATTATTTGACGTAAGTTCATTATGTTTGTCATGTTGGTATACAGTTATATCGGTGTTTTTTTACTCGACATGAAATTAAAAGTGCTTCCTATTGTCTATTGCCCATACTTACGAAGTGTTACAAGTGACTTATGAAGATACTCTGTGAGACAAATGTCAAAATGGATATATATGTCATATCCAAATTATTGTATATTATGATATGATGATTGTTTAATATATTATGTGTATATTACCGGCCGCCTGAAATGATCCTACAAGTAATGATAAGTTATTATACAGGAAATACCAACAATTGTAAGTATTAACTAATAATTTAAAAAGGCACGGCTGGTCGAAACAGGGCACCATAGATCTGTCGCGTAGGTACACAGCTACGCGGGAAAGGTCTCCCGGCGTATATCCTTAGCTGTACAGAGAAGTAACGCCGCCAGCGTAATGGGATAGCGTTTTAGACGGGATATTCTTTTTAGAGATTATCAAAGAGCAGCGCACACCGAGGGGCCGGTGGCCGGCGACGCGCGCTCGGCAGGTCTCATACGCGCTATACGCATGGTATACGGTATCAAAAGGGATTCTCCTCACCAGCGTGCGCGTGTACATGCCCGTCGTCTGATGAGTCACGCTAAGCCTTTCCTTCCCGACGCTTCGCTACACCAGCACACTCGGGAGACTCCGGCGCGTATTGGTGGATGCCGTGGCATGCCGGTTGAATTTGAATGCTCCAAGGTTGGTCCCAGAGCATTAAAATAATAATATAAATCAAATAAATTTAAAAAAATTATAAAAAAACTACAAACATAAGCGTAAGCGTAAATGTTGAGTACCTAGAAAAACAAAGTTTTGGGAGTTTTATTTAGGATCAATGGATCTTAATATGTAAAATTTGTAATTCACTTACTTTTAAGTCTGATTGTTCAATGAACGAATGAAGAATGAACAATGCTGACGCATATTGCTGACACAAAGGTAAAATTAAATTGGAGGTTTCCATAAATGAGAAGAAAAAACCGGCACAGTGCGTGTCGGACCACACATAGAAGCGTTCCGTACCTTCAATGGAATAAGAACGAAACTAATACCAAAAGGTCGTATCTGATGCCTATGGAACAAGTGTTTTGGAGATAACTCAAAAATGGCTGAACCGATAATCTTCAAAACAATTTTCGAAGAAAGTATATGATAAGGCGCATCTCACAAATTTTCTGACTTTCGAAGCGATTATTTTAGAAAATATTCACATAATCACAAAATGGTCAAAGAAACCTCAATGTTATCTTCAAAGACCTATCGATTGATGTGTCACATGTTGATACTTGGTTAAAAATTTTCTTTTGAAATTTAGTTACATGTATGGAGCGCCCCCCTAAATGTTTTTTTTTTTTAATTTAGCTACATAACTAAGTAGCGGCATACAAAATACACCTTATGTGTAAATTTTATTTAGATACGTTGTATAGTTTCCGAGTAAAATGGCTGTGACATACGGACGAACAGACAGACAGACAGACATGACGAATCCATAAGGGTTCCGTTTTCTGCCATTTGGCTACGGAACCCTAAAAAGTGTTCTTTAAATATGTGGATGAAAAAATACAATCTTTTCTTTTTAGGGTTCCGTAGTCAACTAGGAACCCTAAAAATAGTTTCGCCATGTCTGTCCGTCCGTCCGCGGATAATCTCAGTGACCGTTAGCACTAGAAAGCTGAAATTTGGTACTAATATGTATATCAATCATGCCGACAAAGTAGTAAAATAAAAAGTGGAAAAAAATGTTTTATGAGGGTGGCTCCCCTATACGTAAAGTGGGAGTGATTTTTTTTTTTCATTTCAACCCTAACGTGTGATATATTGTTGGATAGGTATTTAAAAATGAATAGGGGTTTACTACAATCATTTTTTGATAATGTAAATATTTTCGGAAATAATCGCTCCAGAAGTAAAAAAAAATGTGTCCCCCCCCTCTAACTTTTGAACCATAAGTTCTAAAAATATGAAAAAAATCTCAAAAGTAGAACTTTATAAGAACTTTCTAGGAAAATTATTTTGAACTTGATTGGTTGAATAGTCGTTGAAAAAAAATTACAAAATAATTTTTGAACTAAGTTTGTAATTTAACCGTATAAGCAGGTGTTTATTGTACCTGTAATTTCTACAAAATCACAATGAAATGACGTGCTTTCAAATAAAGTAAATACGGTGAAAATCGGTCCACGCAATAAATAATTATCCCATAAAAATCATCTTCCATACTTTAAGCTCGCGCGCAATAGTTTACTTAATTTGCAGATAGATGTCGCTGTACGTGGAACGCTATTATCATATCCTACATGGCGGTGTTATTTTAACTCTTAAGTGGGGACACTTACTGTGACGGACGGAAAACTACGGAACCCTACACTGAGCGTGGCCCGACACGCTCTTGGCCGGTTTTTTTATTGTGAAATAAGCGAACAAAGTTCCAAATACAACTGTTACAAACAAGAAGTGTGACAGTCATGATCCCTGGCAGGATTGAATTCTGAAGGTTGCCTAATGATAGATAACATAATAAGGTGTCGGTATTTGAGTAAACATAAGATAAACTCTTTATGTACGTGAGTAAATCACGCGAGCGGAGCCGCGGGCCCGTCTAGTTTTTAATAGAAGTAACAATATTTAATAGATATAAATTTAGATTATGTTAGCTAATAAGTAAATAAGTTTATTATAATTTTATTAAAAAGTGTATGGACTGTGTTGTCTGAAATAAATTGAATTGAATTGCATAAAATCCTAAATTGGTACCTATAAAATACCTTCAACAATCAACACTGTAATCCAATTCCCACGTCCTTGCAACGCAAAAAAAGTTATCTTGCAACCTTGTCGCTGTAAGAAAATATTTGATCTTCAAACGAACGTGTCAATCAAGTTGGAGCGACAAGATACCAGGCTCCCGAGGGTGGCCGAGGTTACAAGGGAACCAAATATTTCATATGGGAACTAAATTCTGTAACACGGTGTGATGAATACAGTATTTTGACTTAAAGTAGGGATTACAATTTTAAAAATAATAATTCATTTATGGCCTGTTTTACAATCTCCAGTTAAAGCATATCTGTCAGATAAATATTTGCTGTCCTTTTCTTTTATATGACTGGAGTAAAGGATAGCAATAATTTTAACTGGCAGATAAGTTTATCTGGAGATTGTGAAACAGGCCCTTAATGTCATAAATACATATGCTTAATTAAAATAAAGTAATAAAAAAACTATTACTTACTAGTTAATGTTATTTTTACGCGTAAGTTTACTGTTTATTTGACTGTCTTGTAATTGCTATTTTTGACAGTTTATGTAACAGTGTGTGATTTGTAAAATCATAACTATATTTACTAAATAATTATGTGATTATCAGTTTATTGGTGTTGTTGATTTCGGGGTCATGTAGCAACAGGCATGATACAGAATTTAGGTTATTATTTTGTTATCTCCAATATTGATAAGCAGAAAAGGACAATTTTCTTGCTTATAATTTTTATATAGCCTACTTAAATAAACAAATAAAAAATATTCGTTAAAATAGTTTTATTTGTTCTCAAGTTGTATTTTAATATTAATTGAATTTTAAGTATATTGTACACATTATGGAAATTATTCTGTAATAAAAAAAAAACATTTCATCATCTTCATTGTCTTCATAACCCGTAACTGTGAGTAAAAATACTGTCATCAAATTATTATATCGCGCGTGGGAAGTAGCTGCGTTCAGAGGCGCGTGCCGCGGTGCGCGCACGTCCACCAATTATACGATTATTTGTTCCCTGTCATTACGGTAATGCGCATTAAGTGTTGAGTGTTGGAAATGTTTGAGGGATTTTTACTGGTTTTTAATGGGACGTCAGTTTAGGGTTGAGTGTGTTGTGTGAGAAATGTAATGCGTTCGTTTTTAGGGCAGAGTATTGGTATGACTAGTTTTATTGCTTTTACAACACAACACAACCTATTATAACAAGGAACAGTCATTGTACCGCGCATATCAGTATATATTACGAATTGAACGAATGTTTAAGGTGCACAGAAAAAAAAAGAGAGAAAATATACTTCTCTTAATTTTCTCAATACCGACCGAACCAATCCAAAATTAAGTGCAAGTTTAAAATAACGACTAATTGTGACTACATTACAATGTTGAAGATTAATTTATGTATTAAGAGCCCAATGAATATTTTTAAATACCCATAATGCATTCATTTTTTGTTAAACTATATTCTCTCGCTTTCAATGAACTCCTTAGAGGTCGGATTGGAGGTACGGACTCATAATGTTCTACCTTAGGTGATTGGCTAAAATGCGCATTAGCATTAACAAAGATTGCATATACAATGGAAAATTCGAACGGTGATGCTGTGACCAAGTGGTAAAGGCGTCTGCCGCGAATGCAGAAGACGCTGGTTCGATTCCAGCTGTGGGCACCGGAGGCCTAGGTCACTTTTTCCTTTGTATACGACATCCAGATAAGTTTATATTCTACTCGTCTAAAATTTTAAACGTAACTCCGACACTTAAAATATTACCTAACTTAAGCGGCAAGATTACTCTATATTTTTTATTATTGTTAGTTTACTAAGCTTAATTGCTTCCGGCGTCCCGTTTCGTTGCCGTAAGTAGGGAGTAATTTACATTTTAATTAAAGAAGATTAAATAAAATCCCGGAGATTAAACTGCGGCCATTATTTCTGACAAGTTGTTAAAATTAAACTTTTATATTAATATGCGATAAGTAGTTGATCGAAAAACGAAATTGACAAGACGTCACGTCAAATAATATTATTTAAATTTTATTTTTATCTTTTGTATGTTTTCTATTATATTTTGGATTCAATCACCAAATTTTTACTTAAAATCACCAAAAAGTGCACAGAACAGCAAATGGACGAAGACGGCGGTGGAGACGATGCGGAAATCACATCGTCTCAGCCAGAAACATCCTCATCATCTGCAACAACAAAAACACCATGTCTCGTATGTTTCCGTGATTTTAAGAAGAGAGGTATAAAAAGACATATCCTCATGTCACACCAAGGTTATTTTAGTCAACCAACCATAGCGAACCCAAATGAAAGGCAAACTGATGAAACGGTACATCCACCTATCAACCAAACACAAACGCCAGAACCTATTCAAGACCTACTTCAACCAACTACATTAAACCAATTTCAAAGGCAATCAGACGTAAGAATTCATTTACCTATTAACAAAGCACAAATACCAGTCTATTCAAAACCTATTTCTCAAAGGATTTAACGCAAGGCTGCTTAATAGCGAAGGCGGCCCAGACACAATTTGGAGAGAACGCTGGAAAAAAAATATAAATTTTCGCAGTAAACAGTACAGCATTCCACAAGGAAACGTAGGCAGACAGTTAACTACACTCCTAGCCAATGAAATTAAAGAACTTTCAAATAAACTGCCAGGAGAAGGACACTCTGAAAAAATATTCATTCTATGTAGTACAATACTTCAAAGAGATCCAATGGTCAAATCAGGTCATGATATCAGAAGAACTCTTCAAAGAAGAATGGAAATGTGGAATTCCGAACATTATGACGAACTGATTGCAGAAACCCTACTCTGCAATTCAAAATTTACATCAAGTAACAAGCAGAAACTGGACGAAGACCATGATGTCAGAATGTTTAGCCGCCTAATGCTACAAGGAAAAATTAGACAAGCAAATGAATGGATAACAGGAAGATCAGGAGGCGGAATTTTAGATCCGAATGAAAAAATTGGAAACAAAACAGTACACCAAATATTCTAAGAAAAACATCCAGACCAAACAATCCCAGAATTATCTGACTTTTTAGATCACCCTGAACTTCCTATTATAGTGAATGTTGATATTACTTCAAACCACATAGAACAAGTTGCTAGAAAATTGTCTGGTGGAGCAGGTCCGAGCGGCACAGATTCCGAACAATGGAAATCACTTCTTCTTCGTTTTGGTAACCACAGTACCGACCAGGGACCGGAAAACCCCTTCATTTGATTAATCGTTTCGATAGGGTAACCCTATTAAAGTCTTACCCTAATGATAGGGTTACCCTATCATTGGGTTACCCTATCGATATGGAAATCATTTTTAATAGGCTTAACCCTTTTCAATGTGGTTTCCGAGTCGAATGGGGTAAAGATAGCTTTAATATTTACCGCTGACCCTATCATAGGGCTACCCTTTTCCTGTCTCTTTTCCACGCAGGCAGGCGGTGCTATCTTTCTCATTTGAAATGGAACAGGAGAGGTGGCGGCGAAACAAATTGAGTAAATGTAAGATTTGCTGTCGTTTATTCATTCTGGAAAAGTCACACTCACAGTCCAGTCCTCTGCTCACGTACACAACTTTAAATCAAAGGATTTCTGTTAAAGAAATGTGTCTTACCTTCAGTTTATTTTTGCATAGTTCGCACGTACTGATGAGATGGGCAATAATTATTTTGAATATAAACACAATTTTTATTCATATTCAAATCGATTTGACACAAACCAATATTCATCCTCCTAGAGTTTGTCCCGTCTTTTGCCACGGCTCAGTTGAGCCTGTGGTCCGCTTGGCAACCTAATCCCATGGGATTAGGTTGCCAATTCATGAATTGGCGTAGGGATTGGTAGTCGTTTTCAGCTAATTATGGGATATACGA
Organism: Pammene aurita; assembly: GCA_947086415.1. Lineage (NCBI taxonomy): Eukaryota > Metazoa > Arthropoda > Insecta > Lepidoptera > Tortricidae > Pammene > Pammene aurita. Next base: position 15,691,257 of record OX352295.1, read on the forward strand.
TTTTTTAAGCTCACATGGTCATTCACATTATATATATTATTTGAAACGGGGTATTTACCATGTATATTAGCGTTATTGGGCACCCGATATTTTGGGTGCGAGGTAAATACCCCGTTTCAAATAATTAATATTTATAATTAGGGGATGTAATTTCGAAAATTATTTCTGTTTTATAATCCAAGATGGCGGTTGTATACTTTTTACTGAAAAATAGTCATGGTAGTTATTTTCGGTTAATTATTCGGGGTGTATAAATTATATCTGTTTTAAAATTCAAGATGGACTGGTTTTTTTATTATTATTATTATACACGGTGAATCTGAGTAACCCGAAAGATTTCAACCATAAATTCCTGAGGTCATAAGGAGTAATAAATGTTTTATGAATTTAGGTCGATTTCGCCAAAAATATATTTTTTTTAATTTTTCGGATTTTCAAATGCTTTTGAACATAAAAACATAAATGTTATTGGTAAAACTGTCAATTAAAATAAATTAGTACATTTTGGCCACGACCACTCTGTAAAGAGTGTAACGACAAAGAAGAAGAACTCTGAAACTAGGGGCTAATTCCAGAAAAGTTTATACGACATTTTAGTCTCAGTCAGTTATTTATCAGTCAATTATCAGGAATTTATGATTAAAATCTGTCAGGATACTCAGACTCAGACTTTTCATTCATTTATTTTTTTCTTTTCATTTATTTTCATTTTTTTTTTCTTTTTTTTTCTTTTTTTTTTCGTTTTATTTTCATTTTTTTTCATTTCGTTTTCGTTTCGTTTTCGTTTCGTTTTCGTTTTCGTTTCGTTTTCGTTTCGTTTCCGTTTCGTTTCCGTTTCGTTTCCGTTTCGTTTTCGTTTCGTTTTCGTTTCGTTTTCGTTTCGTTTTCGTTTCGTTTTCGTTTCGTTTTCGTTTCGTTTTCGTTTCGTTTTCGTTTCGTTTTCGTTTCGTTTTCGTTTCGTTTTCGTTTCGTTTTCGTTTCGTTTTCGTTTCGTTTTCGTTTCGTTTTCGTTTCGTTTTCGTTTCGTTTTCGTTTCGTTTTCGTTTCGTTTTCGTTTCGTTTTCGTTTCGTTTTCGTTTCGTTTTCGTTTCGTTTTCGTTTCGTTTTCGTTTCGTTTTCGTTTCGTTTTCGTTTCGTTTTCGTTTCGCTTTCGTTTCGCTTTCGTTTCGCTTTCGTTTCGCTTTCGTTTCGCTTTCGTTTCGCTTTCGTTTCGCTTTCGTTTCGCTTTCGTTTCGCTTTCGTTTCGCTTTCGTTTCGCTTTCGTTTCGCTTTCGTTTCGCTTTCGTTTCGCTTTCGTTTCGCTTTCGTTTCGCTTTCGTTTCGCTTTCGTTTCGCTTTCGTTTCGCTTTCGTTTCGCTTTCGTTTCGCTTTCGTTTCGTTTTCGTTTCGGTTTCGTTTCGTTTTCGTTTCGTTTTCGTTTCGTTTTCGTTTCGTTTTCGTTTCGTTTTCGTTTCGTTTTCGTTTCGTTTTCGTTTCGTTTTCGTTTCGTTTTCGTTTCGTTTTCGTTTCGTTTTCGTTTCGTTTTCGTTTCGTTTTCGTTTCGTTTTCGTTTCGTTTTCGTTTCGTTTTCGTTTCGTTTTCGTTTCGTTTTCGTTTCGTTTTCGTTTCGTTTTCGTTTCGTTTTCGTTTCGTTTTCGTTTCGTTTCGTTTTCGTTTCGTTTTCGTTTCGTTTTCGTTTCGTTTTCGTTTCGTTTTCGTTTCGTTTTCGTTTCGTTTTCGTTTCGTTTTCGTTTCGTTTTCGTTTCGTTTTCGTTTCGTTTTCGTTTCGTTTTCGTTTCGTTTTCGTTTCGTTTTCGTTTCGTTTTCGTTTCGTTTTCGTTTCGTTTTCGTTTCGTTTTCGTTTCGTTTTCGTTTCGTTTTCGTTTCGTTTTCGTTTCGTTTTCGTTTCGTTTTCGTTTCGTTTTCGTTTCGTTTTCGTTTCGTTTTCGTTTCGTTTTCGTTTCGTTTTCGTTTCGTTTTCGTTTCGTTTACGTTTCGTTTTCGTTTCGTTTTCGTTTCGTTTTCGTTTTATTTTCATTTTCATTTTATTTTCATTTTATTTTCATTTTTATTTCATTTTTATTTCATTTTTATTTTTATTATATTATAATAGCAGATTGTACAACAAGTGCATAAAACGTACGATTTTACGCGAGGCGTTTAAAAGTCGAGTGTAAAATGGGTTTTATGGACGAGGGTTACACTCTAATTTTCACTTCATTTGCGAGGAAATTATTTATCGGTAATCGTAAAACAATTTCAAGTTGTAACAAAAATATTACAATGAAAACAAATATGGTTCCAACCAATTAATTTTTTAATATATTTTTTTGAATTTTTAACATGAGAATTTAGAAATTTTCTGCCAAGTCATCAAAACATTTCGGGGCATTTCTAAACTATTATTAACTCCTATTTTATTTGATTTCATTTATTTAATTATAGAAAACACGCAATTCAAATAATTATAGCAATACTCAGATAGAATTAGCGGAAAAATCATAAAAAGTACAGTCAATTCCTATTGGACGGGAAAAAATTTGTTTGTATAGATCAAAGTGTCAGGAATATCAATTCCAATCAATAAAATTTATAAGTGAATATTGGGCGCTAAGGTGCCAAAAAAATGGTAAAAACTAGTTTTTCGCTTCTAGAGGAAAAACTACGGGTCATACAAAAAATAGTTAAATGTAACAAATGTGCGCAATTATAGAACAAAGAGAGTGAGCCCCGGTATAGCAAAATCGGTCCAGAGGATCGTCCGTAATTCGCAAAAAAACACATTTTTTTTGCAAATATTGTAAATTCAATAACTCGCGTTCCGGTAGTGCTGGAGAGCTGAAATTTGAATATAATGTCAGTTTTGTGGTCCTCTAACTACAGTTAATTGTTCAAATTAAAATGTTGTAAACTTTTTGCAAACCGTCGACTTTTGCAAAAAGTGACCTTTTTTTAAATCGATTGGGAGGGTTTTTTAATTTTCGTAAAACGTTATAATTTCTGTTTCTATGCATTAAGGAGGAGTTGAACTACAAATTTCCAAATCTACAGATCATTTGACAAGGAATAAACTTGTTTAAATAATCTATGAAGATCAGACACTTTTTGCGCGCGCGGCAGCGGCACACTATGGCCCAAACGCCCGATCTAGCTGGACAAAATTATTTTACACTCATAGACTAAAATTGACTATTTTTATTATTATTTTGGTATCGCTTAGCTCGTAGGGTGCTCGAATAATAAATAAGCCAAATGTATTGGTCACAGAGTTTAAAATAGCTTAATCGCATTTGAAAAACCCTATCTGATAGGGAAACCATATGCTGGGTTGTAACCACTTACCCGAATTAACTGTATTGACATGGTTAGCCTTTCGTTCGGGTAAGTCAAACGATACGCTTACCGAATTGATAGGGTTTTTAAAAACAACTCTATCAAATACCCAATCTAATACCCCTTTAATGGTTACCGGTTCCGGTCCCTGGTTCCGACCTACGGGAAGCAATCGCATCACTAACCAGGAAACTTAGCAGTGAAGTCGTTGAATGGGACTGCATCAGAGCACTGTTGGCAAGAAGAGGCATTGCTCTAAACAAATGTCCAGGCGTCCGTCCAATTGGGATCGGCGAAATATTACAACGCATAATCGCAAAGGCAATGGCCACCGCAACAGGATCTGATGTTCAACAAGGATGCGGCTCAGATCAGCTCTGTGCCGGCATGAAATCAGGAATTGAAGGTGGAATTCACGCTATGACCCAATGCTTTAATGAAGGCGAATACGACCAAGGCCTGCTTTTAATAGATGCAGCAAATGCCTTCAACGCATTAAGCCGCCCAATCGCCCTTTGGAATGCTAGAGTCTACTGGCCCCGTTGTGCAATATTTCTTTTTAATACATATAGAGGATACGCTGTCATCTGCCTATCAGGATCTAAAGACTTTATCCTTAGCAAGGAAGGAACAACACAAGGTGACCCGTTAGCCATGCTAATATATGCAGTCGGGATTTTGCCACTTATTCAAAGCTGCAAAGATCGAGGCAAATATATCCAAAATTGGTATGCTGATGACTCAGCCTGCTTTGGTAAACTTAAAAATATAAGAGATTGGCTGGAAAAACTCATGATACAAGGACCGAAATACGGCTACTTCGCAGAACCCACAAAAAGCTATGTAATAATTAAATATGAATCTAACGAAGAAGCTAAGAGATTATTCGAAAATATGGGTGTCAAGATAGTAACCTATCACCGTTTTCTAGGCAGTGTCATCGGGAATGAAAACGAACAAAAAGAATATATCAAAGAAAAAGTAACTGAATGGACCAATTGCATACGGCTACTGTCAAAAGCTAGCAAAAAACACCCGCAGTTAGTTTATACAGCTTTCACAAAATCACTTCAATGTGAGTGGAGATATTTGCAAACAGTAATGGATAAAACCGGCGAAGAATTTCACACTTACAACGAGACGATAATGTCAACGTAAAATACCTTCCATTCTTGACAGAGAAATCACTTCTATAGAACAGGATCTATTCAACCTGCCAGTGAAGCTGGGCGGTCTTGGCATTAACAATCCATTAAAAAACACTGAATATTATAAATCATCCGTTGAATCAAATAAATTACTAATTCACGCAATAAAAAATACAGAAAACCTGGACCTAATAGCCCATCATACTCATGCAGCAGAAACCATGAGGGTAGCCAAATTGACGAGACATTTGAACGAGAGTGATAGATGTAAAGATATTTTATCCAAATTACCGAGTAAGATGCAAAGATGTGTCCAAAGAGTAGTTGAACTCTTCACAATGGCTGTCAATCATCCCTACCACTGCAAACAATACCGACCTTACTGCCACTCAATTTAAAGACGCCCTTGCCTTGCGCTACGCTCACGAAACCGGCAATCTTCCTCAGGTTTGCGACGGATGCGGCGAAAACAATTTTGACCTAAATCATGCCCTAAACTGCAAAAAAGGCGGCTTGATTAAACAAGGCCATGATCAACATAGGGACGATTGCAAGAATTGGGCCGAACTAGCTTGGGGTAAAGGCACAGTTGAACCAATAATGCGTGATGCAAGTGCTACACAGCCAGTCCTCATAGGAGACTTATTACTAAATAGCGTATGGGAACCTGCAAGGAAAGCGTTCTTCGACGTTCGCATTGTAAATGCTGACGCTTCCTCTTACAGCAACCTTACATGGCAAAAAACAGCACAAAAACACAGCCGAGAAAAACATCTAAAATATGACCGAGCCACGGAAGACTTAAGAGCCTCTTTTACACCTTTAGTAATCTCATGTGCATCAACAGCATCCAACCTATCATCCAAATGGGAAAAACCATACTCTCAAATAATATTCTGGCTAAAAGTTAAAGTACAAATATCGGTCATTCGAGCAGTCTCCATGAGGGTGAGAGGCACTAGAAGACGCGTCAAGGTCTTCGAATGCGAAGACGGCGCCGGAATTCTATACTAAGCAAGATCTTACACCCAAACCCCCCCCCCCCCCCTTTACCCCGTTAATACCGTCATCGTCCATTTTTGTATATATTTTCTGTTATGTATTTGTATAGTTTTTCTTAGGTGCTTCTTATATATCTATCTTCGTTCTGATCCCGATAAAGATATTAATTCACATGAAATTAGTGTTCAACTCGGGTGAAAGACTCATTTGACTCAGACTATTGGTGCTCTCACGCTGAATAAAAATAGGTTTTGTTATTTTAAATAGGTTTTGTTATTTTAAATAGGTTTTGTTCTTTTATTATCTACTGTTCCGGTGACGATTTTTATCCGTCTGACTGCTTCTATTAAACCTATATTTAGGTCTTGTCAAACTACCTAATCATTGTCAAACTACCTACTATGCAAACTACACCCCAATGACATGGAAACCGCAAATTTCCACTCAAAATTCTCACGTATTCCCACGACCACACACCGTGAAATCCTGCATCTGACATATATTTTAATGAATACTTAAACCCAACGTCTTTATTAATTTCATCCTTATTCAGTCAATTTAAGGTTGGATTTGCTTTGAAATGCAAGCGTGATGATGGAAAATGTTTGGAGGGACAGTTTAACGGAGTAGGGTGGACGGACGTGTATATAATTGAGACGGTGTCGGTTATTTCGCTCATTTGACCCTTAGTGTTGAATCGTGTTGTTGTCAGCGTTTATATATAAAATTATTTCTCGATATATTTCAAGTTGAGCGGTGTATTAAGATCAAGGCAGTTTATTTAAACCCGATTTTATGACAACTTTCTGAACAAAAAAAAAAACAATTAAAATACGATTCAAGTATTCTTCTAATATTTGAAAGTTTAGGCGTTACAAAAATAAATAACAAAAGTTTGAGTAATAAATAGTATTATGGCTGGAACCCATCGTGTCACTAAATTTAAGCGTTAATTGTCCATTTTTTACGAGTATTTACATGCTTTGTATTAACATCAGCACAATACGAGTTGTGTTCAAATTATTTGTAATTTATTTATAGCGTAAGGTACAAAAGTGTATTGTTATACAAGTACAAAAAATATCAAATACGGTTCATTTTCACATTTAATGTAACTACAAAACGGGAAACAATCGCGCGCAATGCAAACCGCAGGCAATCCGCAATCCGCAAAAGTACCGAGCCTCATTGTTCACGCACAATACCGTTTGTTGATTCAAGCTCATTATAAAAACGCCTTATTTAATAAAACACCTGGAAACTTTGAATAATAATGCTTAGAAAGTTACTACCAGAAATAGCTAAACGTGTGAGGTGTTTAAAAATTGCATATAAACGGAGGTTTTTGTTAATGAATATTAGTGTGTTTACGTCAGCAAATTACTAATGATTAATAATAAAGTAGCTTGTTAGTTACTTTTAGGATACTGTTACGATTAAAATACAAAAAAGTCATACGATACGGTATTCATTTTACATTTAAGTAAAAAACAGGCAACAATCATGCGCAATGCAAACCGCAACCAATCCGCAATCCGCAAAAGTGCCGCACCTCATTTTCAAGCACAATACCGTTTATTGTTTAAAGCTCGTTATAAAAACGCCTTATTTAATAAAACAAGGGAAACTTTGAATAACAATGCTTAGAAAGTTTTTCCACAGCAGTTGAGATCTTTAATTTTTTTTATAAAAACGGGGGGTTTCCATTAATGAATATCAGTGTTTGTTTACGTCAGCAAATTACTAATGATTAATAACAAAGTCACTTGTAAATTATTTGTAGGATATTGCTATAATTAAATACGAGAAAGTCGTACTAAATACGATATACAGGCAACAATCGCGCGCAAAACAAATCGCAATCCAATATACAAAAGCAGGTTGTTTACGCACAGTACCGTACCGGTACCGTGTTATATAAAAACACCATTTACTAAAACACCTGTAAACTTGGAATAATATTTTATAATTGAAAGAAAATGGAAAAATTCACCGCGTCGAGCAAGATTCGAACTTGCGACCTTTCGGAACACCGGTCCGACCACATTAACATTAAAATGTGTATTTACACTTACGGTAGATGTTGCTACACGTCTCCCTATAACCTAAGCAATGAAGGAACCGATGGCAAGATTCACCGAGGTTGAGTAAGCGTCGATGGCTCAGTTGGTCAGAGCGGTCAGAGCGGTGTTCCGAAAGGTCGCAAGTTCGAATGTTGCTCGACGCGGTGAATTTTTCTTTCAATTATAAAATTGAAATATAATTTGGAATAATATAGCTTAGTATTCTCATAGTTGTAGGTTTCTGATTCAAATCAAGTTCACTAGTTTCTAATCAGAACAGATTAAAGGTAGCCATTTCCGATGAGATGTTGTGCTCGAACTCGAACGGAGAGTTTGTATTCTTCTCATATCCCGCACGAACAATAATTCTGTGTTTGCCTTGTAGGTTGACTAGTTGAGGATATCTTTTGGCATTAAGGCCGCATTTTAACATATGATTTAACTTAGCAATGAAGTTTAAATAAAATAAATATTCTTAATTACGCCTTTATTTCTTAATATTATTTTTAACCGACTTCAAGATTTGAAAAGAGGAGGTTCTCAATTCGGCGTGTATGTTTTTTTTTATTTTTTATTTTTTTTATTTTTTATGTTTGTTACTCCATAACTCCGTCATGTCTGAACCGATTTTGAAAATTCTTTTTTTGATTGTAAGTATATATATACAGATTGGTCCCGTTTTTGTCAAAACGCAGTTCTGATGATGGGATCCATGAGGAATCGAGGGAACTCCTCAAATCTTAAAGGCATACATATAGTGATTTTTATATTTTTATCAACAAAACCATCATTTTCATTCAAAACAGTGACATTGGATGAAGTAGAACTGCTGATGATGATCAGAACGGAACTCTTCAACGACGCATAGTTCACGTTTGGCGATTCGTCCTCTTCGCTGTGTTTGTTTAGCAAGTTTAATTGTCAGAACAAATGTCCGTCCAGCTCAAGTTCTGATGATGGGATCCATGAAGAATCGAGGGAACTCCTCAAATCTTAAGGGCTTACACATAGTGACTTTTGTATTTTTATCAACAAATCAAGCATTTTCATTCAAAAGAGTGACATTTGATGAAGTGGAACTGCTGATGATGAACAGAACGGAACTCTTCAACGACGCATAGTTCATGTTTGGCGATTCTTCCTCTTCGCTATGTTTGTTAAGCAAGTTAGATTGTCAGGACCAATTTTCGTCAAGCTCAAGTTCTGATGATGAGTTCCACGAGGAATCGAGGGAATTCCTCAAATCTTAAAGGCATACATAAAGTGACTTTTGTATTTTTATCAACAAATCAAGCATTTTCATTCAAAAGAGTGACATTTGATGAAGTGGAACTGTTGATGATAATCAGAACGGAACTCTTCAACGACGCATAGTTCACGTTTGGCGATTGGTCCTCTCCGCTGCGTTTTTTAAGCAAGTTATTTCATTGTTTGGAATCTAAGTGCACCATCTATCTACAATAATCCTTCACCGGCTACCCCCATTGAAGTCGGTTTTTTTTTCTTAAAAATTATATACAAACGTGTCATATTGACGAGGTTTGCAGTCGAGTACCGTGTTTAGGCCACGAAGCTTGCTGAGTGGCCTAAGTAAGGTACGAGATTGATAAGCCTAATTATGTCGCTATTGTATACAATACTTTTTCTACAAGTGCTTAAAACGGGCAAGCCGGTAATAATTAAGTTCGACGAATGCGTTACACAACCTGTCCCTCTATACAATTTAGTAACTTCGATCTCCCGCTGGATCGTACTGGCGGTCAGGGACGAGGACCGTCCTCCTCCCCGACCATTTTGCATGAAAATTAAGAATTAAGTTCGACAAATGCGTTACACAACATTCTTACTCTATACAATTTAGTAACCTCGATCTCCTGGTGGATCATACCGGCGGTTGTTGTATAATATTGTATGAAAATCAATTTCAGTATAGACGACGATACTAAAATTTGCGACCATAAAAGCTCCATCGAAAAGTATGCGCTAGTAGTTCGGTCTACAAAGTTTCAATTCTTAGTATTATAGTCGACGAGTAGAAAAATTCACAGATTTCGTGCCTCACACGACTATCGAGCACATTGGAAATGAATCTACGGAATTCGAAAAAATATTGTCGCTCAGCGAAGAGAAAGTCGGGATAAGGAAAAAGTTTATAAAATAAAACTACGACGTTGAATGATAATTATTTTATTCTTAGATTAACATAAGTATCCTCGACATAAACATAACGCCTGTGAACCAGAGTTGGGCAAAAATTAACGTGATTGAAACTAAAGTTAAAAACCGGCCAAGAGCGTGTCGGGCCACGCTCACTGTAGGGTTCCGTAGTTTTCCGTCCGTCACAGTAAGTGTCCCCACTTAAGAGTTAATAACACCGCCATGTAGGATATGATATGAGAGTTCCATGTACAGCGACATCTATCGGCAAATTGAGTAAACTATTGCGCGCGAGCATAAAGTATGGAAGATGATTTTTATGGGATAATTCTTTATTGCGTGAACCGATTTTCACCGTTTTTACTTTATTTGAAAGCACGTCATTTCATTGTAATTTTGTAGAAATTACAGGTACAATAAACACCTGCTTATACGGTTAAATTACAAACTTAGTTCAGAAATTATTTTGTATTTTTTTTTCAAAAACTATTCATCCTATCAAGTTCAAAATAATTTTCCAAGAAAGTTTTTATAAAGTTCTACTTTTGAGATTTTTTTCATATTTTTAAAACTTATGGTTCAAAAGTTAGAGGGGGGGGGACGCATATTTTTTTACTTCTGGAGCGATTATTTCCGAAAATATTTACATTATCGAAAAATGATTTTAGGAAACCCCAATTCATTTTTAAATACCTATCCAATAATATATCACACGTTAGGGTTGAAATGAAAAAAAAAATCACTCCCCACTTTACGTATAGGGGAGGTACCCTAATAAAAAAAAAAAATTCACTTTTTATTTTACCACTTTGTCGGCGTGATTGATATACATATTAGTACCAAATTTCAGCTTTCTAGTGCTAACGGTCACTGAGATTATCCGCGGACGGACGGACGGACGGACGGGCAGACATGGCGAAACTATAAGGGTTCCTAGTTGACTACGGAACCCTAAAAATGAGAACGTTACTCATAATCATATGAACATGATTTCGAATTCAATCATGAGCTTTCTAATCTGATTGACCACCGACATGAGTAAATCATGTCGATTTTTAGTTTCACTCCTGATTAGCTGAAGTGATTACATTAGTAACAGAGAATGCTTAGTTAAACTAACGATTTAGTTGATTAGATGATTAGATTTTGTGTAGCTACTAGCTCCTTCACTTTTTTCCCTGACGAAACAGAGGCGGTACCTAGGTGAGTATAATATCATCATCATCATCATCTCAGCCGTAAGACGTCCACTGCTGAACATAGGCCTCCCCCTTGGACCTCCACACGTACCGGTTGGAAGCGACCCGCATCCAGCGTCTTCCGGCGACCTTAATATACATTTAGGATAAATGGCTATTTGTGACAATATCTCTAAAGGTATCATTTGGCGGTTGGCGCTTACGTCTTAAGTTATATAGCGCAGATTCAATATTGAGCAATAAAAGCGTACATGCCAGTGGCAAATGTTACCTTTACCAAAATGTCGACAATTTTTTGTTAGTTTTTGGTATGAGTGTACAAATGGCGCTTACGTCTTAAGTTATATAGCGCAGATTCAATATTGAGCAATAAAAGCGTACATGCCAGTGGCAAATGTTACCTTTACCAAAATGTCGACAATTTTTTGTTAGTTTTTGGTATGAGTGTACAAATGAATGCTCCCATTTAACTTTGAAACTGCCTGTTCGTTTTTATTGCAGTTTTCGGCTACCGTTAAGGCAGCTATCACACAGCTGCGGTTTCCACATGCGCTTTTCATTTTCATTCTCATTCTCATTCTCATTCTCATTCTCATTCTCATTCTCATTCTCATTCTCATTCTCATTCTCATTCTCATTCTCATTCTCATTCTCATTCACATTCTCAGTCTCATTCTCATTCTCATTCTCATTTTAGGTCAATGAAAATTTCTACATATGTATCTGGTTCAATATGTGAAATTCAGAACAAACGCCTTATTCTAGTAATAATATAAATCAACTTAAGAACACATTGAACAAGTTAGTTGATTAGCGTTAATTTAGTTTCAATCAGCGCCCGTCGTTAATGATTTACTCATGGCGAAATTACTTGATTGTTTTGTGTTATGATTTAATCAGCGATTATTCAATCAGCGATGATTAGTAATCAATCACCGATTTTAATCAAGTGTGCCCAACTCTGCTGTGAACAAACAAATTGAAAAATTTCCACATAGTGGTAGCCGTACAAGCCCAATTTCAAAGAAACACCGCAAATCGATGTACAGTTTAGCCGTTTGGCACACGCATACTAGAGGTCAAAACACATTTTTTGACCCGCAGTTCTTAAAAAAAAATCCCTTAGGAGGGGAGTGCCGTGACATTTTTTTATTTGTATGGAATTTTTTTTTTTTCAGAAACCTATCGTGTGTGGTATCTTATGAAAGGGAATCTTAAGGCGATTCTAAAAATATACCACATCATTACATTTCAGCCATTTTTTTTTAATTAACACAAAATAATTTTCGAAACATACCAAGTTATATCCTCATATCTAACCTCAAGAAAGCAATTTTGAAAATAATTTCATTAGGTATTTTTTAATAATTTTTCAATATTACAAAGTGGCACAATTCTACTTCAATACCTATTTTACGAGACGTATAGAACTGTACTGCAGATACGGTAAATACCTCTTTAACCATTTAACTGCGTCTTTTCATCAGTTGGTATAGTTTTTGTGGTAGATACTAACTTAAAAAGTGGCTGAAAGTTGAATTAAAGATGTTTATTCCTGTTGTTTTTATCTCATAATTATAATACACACATCACATTTTACATTTTATAAATATATTTTTCTTTTTTTATATTTCTTCCTCTCCGTCTTCTATAAACGTTTTGCTGCAAATAAAAAAGCGCATTGTATAAACGAATTCACTTATTTAAGTAAAAGGCGTAAATTGAGAAAATAATAGTGCACCTCGCGTTATGGCAATCATCGTGGCAAATTTTGCAGGCTGGGGTGCAAGGGAGGTTATTTTTTTGCATGAGCATCGGTTGGTTTTGCATCCAATTTTGTATCCACACCTATCTAGCTCCTTAACTGTTGTTTCCAAATTTTTTATTTTGGCGTTCGATATTTTGGAAACGAAGAATGATATCAAAAATTTGAGAAGAACTCCTCTGCACAATTTAGTCAGTTACAATTTAAGCCTAAAAAAAAGACGATCGGATTAAGGGTCTGCCCTGTAGCCTAACCTTTTTGAAAAAGTCAGAACGATATTTTTCACATTATTTTTTATTTAACTGACTTCAAGATTTCAAAAGAGGAGGTTCTCAATTCGGCGTGCATGTTTTTTTATTTTGTTTCTTTTTCTATGTTTGTAACTCCATAACTCCGTCATGGGGAATCGAGGGAACTCCTCAAATGTTAATGGCATGTACATGTAGTGATTTTTATCAACAAATCAATCATTTTCATTCAAAACAGTGACATTTGATTAAGCGGAACTGCTGATGATGATCAGAAGGGAACTCTTCAACGACGCATAGTTCACGTTTGGCGATTCCTCCTCTTATCGAACACACATCGGTGTATGTTAATCAAGTAAGATTGTCAGGACAAATTTTCGTCAAGCTCAAGTTCTGATGATGGGATCCATGAGGAATCGAGGGAACTCCTCAAATCTTAAACGCAAACACATAGTGATTTTTGTATTTAAATCAACAAATCAAGCATTTTCATTGAAAACAGTGACATATTGATGAAGTGGAACTGCGGCTGATGCCATAAACATGTGAAATGTAAAATGAGAAAGGAATTCTTCAACGACGACGATTCACGTTTGACGATTTGTCCTCTTCGCTGTGTTTGTTAAGCAAGTTATTTCATTGTATAGAGTGCACCATCTACAATAATCCTTCACTGGCTTCCCCCATTGAAGAAGTCGGCTTTTTTTTTGCTTAAAAATTATTTAGACATGTGGCTACCATTTCTCGAGTTGACTACGGATTTGTAATGTAATAATTTTCTTGTACTTTGAACATTATTATATCCTGCTTATTAATCTATAAATGAAATATGTATATGGAATAACTTCGATATGCGTGTGGAAATTTTTCGATTTGTTTGTTCACAGCAGAGTTGGGCACACTTGATTAAAATAGGTGATCAATTACTAATCATCGCTGATTAAATCATAACACAAAACAATCAAGTAATTTCGCCATGAGTAAATCATTAACGACGGGCGCTGATTGTAACTAAATTTCACATATTGAACCAGATACATATGTAAAATTTTCATTATCCTAAATGAAAATGAGAATGAGAATGAGGATGAGAATGAGAATGAGAATGAGAATGAGAATGAGAATGAGAATGAGGATGAGAATGAGAATGAGAATGAGAATGAGAATGAGAATGAGAATGAGCATGAGAATGAGAATGAGATTGAGAATGAGAATGAGAATGAGAAAGAGAATGAGAATGAGGATGAGGATGAGAATTAGAATGAGAATGAGAAAGAGAAAGAGAATGAGAATGAGAATGAGAATGAGAATGAGAATGAGAATGAAAATGAAAAGCGCATGTGGAAACCGCAGCTGTGTGATAGCTGCCTTAAATGTAGCCGAAAACCGCAATAAAACCGAACAGGCCGTTTCAAAGTTAAATGGGAGCATTCATTTGTACACTCATACCAAAAACTAACAAAAAAATTGTCGATATTTTGGTAAAGGTAACATTTGCCACTGGCATTTACGCTTTTATTGCTCAATATTGAATCTGCACTATACAACTTAAGACGTAAGCGCCAACCGCCAAATGATACCTTTAGAAATATTGTCACAAATAGCCATTTATCCTAAATGTATATTATACTCACCTAGGTACCGCCTCTGTTTCGTCAGGGAAAAAGTGAAGGAGCTAGTAGCTACGCAAAATCTAATCAAAATCTAATCATCTAATCAACTAAATCGTTAGTTTAACTAAGCATACTGTCTTACTAATGTAATCACTTCAGCTAATCATGAGTGAAACTAAAAATCGACATGATTTACTCATGTCGGTGGTCAATCAGATTAGAAAGCTCGTGATTGAATTCGTAATCATGTTCATATGATTATGAGTAACGTTCTCATTTTTAACTTTAGTTTCAATCACGTTAATTTTTGCCCAACTCTGGTTCACAGGCGTTATGTCGAGGATACTTATGTTAATCTAAGAATAAAATAATTATCATTCAACGTCGTAGTTTTATTTTATAACATTTTCCTTATCCTAACTTTCTCGTCGCTCAGCGACAATATTTTTTCGAATTCCGTAGATTCATTTCCAATGTGCTCGATAGTCCTGTGAGGCACGAAATCTGTAAATTTTTTCACTATTCCGGCCATAACTTTTTTCTTTTCTGATTTTCTCGAAAAATTATTTTGCACATTACAGCTCTCGTAAATATGAGTCTTTTGAGCCATTTTTGAATATCATATCTTTACAACTTTCCGAGGTATAAGGCGATCGCACTTTTTCGTGAAATCGGGGCCTATACTGGAACGAACGAAAAGACATTTCCAATGTCAAAAGGCTTTTTCACCTCAGCAGCTCGAACAAGCCTACTTCCCTGCGAATACACAGTGACGAAAGTCGCACTTTCGTCACTCCAGGGAGTGAGACAAAGTAGTTTTTTAATTTAGCGACTGCCACGGCCATGCACTGCCACTTCATATTTCGGGGTCTATTACAAATTAGAAATACATATTTTAACCTTTAATATGTTCTCACTACCGAGGTGAAAAGTTGTATGTGTCACACGAGAGCAAAGTTATTTTGAATCTCGTGTTTTTGAGTCTTTCGCTTACTCGGGACTCAAAATCAACACTCGCAAGAAAAACCAACTTTCCTCTCTTGTTGCACAAATATCTATTTTAGTATGGATTGTCACAAATGTTTTAATTCTGTTGGTACACACTTACTTTCTAGGCCATATTATTCCAAGCCCGTAATGGAATTGTTAATTTCACTTGTTTCACCCGTGCTGTTTGCTAGGAACTTGGTGCTGATTACACAGCGCGAATGAAAATACTAAGGAATACGGTTTCGTGCAAAACGTCCTAAGTCCATAGGATGTTTATGTGGCTTAGGACATTTTCCTTTAATAGAAAAAATACTAGGCTAGTGGCATAAAAGGTCCTATTTTAATAAAAATACTACGCAACCGCATTCAAGCACGTCTAAGTGATTAAAAAAGCTCTTTTTTCCATTTGTGATAAGCTCTTGTTTTGCAACCTGCTGTGTAAATTTTCTCGTTACGGTCCGCGGCCCACATGCCATAGTTTGGAAATCCCTGCTTTATAGTACAGTCACCGGCAATAGTATCTTCCTACACGAAGGCCGCAAAAATATGTGACACACTCTTATTTGTAGGGCCGTAAGAACGTGTCACATATTCTTGCGGTCTTCGTGTAGGAAAATACTATTGCCGGTGACTGTACAAATTAAATCCATTTTATTGCGTTTAATAAATATAAAACAAATGAATGAACAAAGCCCTAAAAATCGGGCTGATAATAAGTTATTGCCAAAAAAAAAATTTCATTCCACGTTTTAACGCCGACTGTATTTTTCTTGCAAAAATCATCAACAAGATGATTCTTACAAGCCCAAGCACAATGAGCTTTCATTTCTCACAGAGTTCTCATAACCACCTTCGGGGTCCATCATCAGACCAGGAGTGCGATTTTTGAATCTCACCAAGTGACTAATTCTCACCGATGTGAGTGATTTACTATCGGAAATCACTCACATCGGTGAGAATTAGTCACTTGGTGAGATTCAAAAATCGCACTCCTGTTCGAAAGGATATTTTAAGATGTAACTTTGGAATTATTTTCTATCAAGCCGATTTCGTCCAATCGTGTATCGGAGTTAACGAAGTTCTTCCAAATATAACGAATAATAACATTTTTTACTTTCTCAAAACAAGTAGTTATAGCTATAAAACTGAAGTTAAAGGTTAGCTGGAAGAGATCCCTTCAAGGGATAAGTTCGCCTTTGTACACACTCACTATATTTTTGTTGGTCATGTATTTGTTTTGTGCAATAAAGTGTTTTACTACTACTACTACTAAAACTGTAGTAAAGTCAATTTGAAGGTCATCGGGTGTTTTCAGCCTCTTAATGACATTATTACTGACAGTGTCGAGTGGCCTTATGTATTTGAAAACCTTTTCAGCACTTAACTTCAATTGCAGTGACAAATAACTCATTGAATCTCTTATTATTATCGCAATAAGAATAAATGGCAATTTTGTTAAAATCTCGACAAAAAACAGAAACGAAATTTAAAGCACATCTGGGGCGCCATTCCACTTTTATAATCATGATATCGTCATATCACTACTTATAAATTACTCAAATCCTCACGAGACGACGTTGAAAAAAACTTTGTATCTTTATAAAAATATAGGCCCTGTCCTTATAACTGAGGCAAGATCGGCAGTTTTTATCTATTTTATTATATTACTTTTATTGTTTTTTTTTTCAATTCCAAAATTTTGCTACACTTTTTCTCTAACCTCCACCCATTAAAAGCTACCAGATGCCCGGATCTAGCAATAAGGATAGTATAGTTATCTAACCAGATGGGTATGGTTACTCTCATTATTATGGTTGCCGTTGCCATATCTGGCGTTACCAGCTCTTAGTCTATTATACATATAAAGTGCACGTATTTCATTGTCTTTGAGTAAAGTTCATAAAAGTGTTGTACACTTTTATTGCGTTTTACAAAGTAGTGACGAATTCCTATGTCAATTTTCGATTAAGTACTTTCAGATATTTCGGTAACCTAAACAACTTTTAACTTAGGTACCTACATTATATATATGGTTATGTCACGAAATACTTTAAAAAGTCAAATAGGTACCGCTCCAGTTAAAATCCTCCATCGGGAACTTTTTGAATCCGTCCGTATTTTCGAGTATAATTGAATTGGTCTCTTTGCTTTTATCGAGTCCGTTATTGTTATTGCCCTGCCTTTGAAATCATTCCTGGCCTGTTATATTTCCTGGCCTCGTCCAGTACATTACCTTTACTGACCAGTATAAATAAGACCTTTGTATTTTACTTTAGCGTTTTACTCATTCGACAGGAGCCCAGAATTATTCAGAAGAATTAGCGCAGGCACTTTGCCGTATTCTTATTTTAAAATATAGAGATTTTACATTAAAACACAACCTATTTCAAACAGAACTCCAACACACAACAAATAATCAACCATTATTGAAGTTGTATTGAAGTTGCATCGGAATAATTTTCAAGCAAAGTCTGCTATTTCTGATTCAGACTATCAGGGCGCTAGCTGTATTGCGTAGTATGCATTAGAATTGTATCTGAAAGTGTTTTTATATTAGAATAGAGCCCTAGGCGTTATCAGGTTTCCTTACGATGGTGGAAATGGTCATTTTATTTAAATTTGTACCCTCTACTTTTTTTAACTTGGAATGTTTTAAATTATTTCTACTCAGAATTACCAGCTCTTTCGATCTTTCGACACAAAAAGTCTCCCAACCATTTAATACATTTTTTGTTACTTCAATTCCGTTACCGCCATAAATAGTCTATGGGAAAATGGTAACGGAATGGAAAAAAAACTTGGGACACATTTTTTGTTCTAATAAAATCGAAAGAGCTCGTGATTCTGAGTCAAAATCACCCAAAAATAAAAAAAAGTGGAATGTACAATTTTAAATAATATGGCCCACATATTCATTTAAATGATCTGAATTGTGTCGCTTAACTTCCAACTCAGGTAATTCCATTCGACCCTCTCGGCAAATATCTACCCTATTACCTTTTGTTAATACCAAAATCGCATAATCTGACAGATGGATTTACCCGAGTTTGAAGTTAAGTGACTCAATTTTACACTAAGAAAGGATATTTTTTATTAAACCTCTAATGGGTTGTCTCACGAGGTTGAAAGTTTTATTAACAACTTCTTCAAGACGAAATCTTTGGTATATTCTTGTACTTGTACTTACTTACCGATTTAAATTTATCTTCCCTACAAAATCAGTGTTTGACAAAATTGACAGATGAATGATGACACATGACGTCTCCATAGAATTTTACCTTTCGACGTTTAGGGTAAACAAGTGCGCAATTAGTATTATTGCTAGACCAACCTCAATCTGCCTCAATCTACCTAATCTATCATTAATTTTAATACAAAACTAGATAAATGTCAGATTTATTACCATATTTGCCCAATCTAATTATTAGTTAAGTACAAAACTAATACTAATACTATATAACTACTTAAACTTAAAGTTTTCACGGAAAATAAGCAAGTGGTCCCGTGATCCCGCCTACTCGTATACACAGCCGGCTAACGTCAGTTTTTAGCAGGTATTACGGGCAATATATACCCGTTGAGTCCTTTATAACCTGGGCTCCGTCTACAAGACCGCGTATGCGCAAAAGCATTTTCTGACGATAAAAAAAGGTTATCTAAAGTTCACTATTTTCTGGTTTATGGCGATTGACACAAAAACAAGATTGTTTGTATACATTTCCGTTTTACGGTACATTTTCAGCAATTGAATTAACTTCACAATTAAATGCAATGGAGCTTTCGTTGTTATTCAAATTTGAACTTAAATTCCCAGGATGTGGGTTAGGGGCTGACAACATCTAAATTCCCTCCCTATCTTTTTCAGCGCGAGTGAAAGAGAAACACTGTGTTACGATTAGTATGGGAGCTCATTGCAAATTTTGCAAAATAAAGAATTTAAAAAAAACTACGCATTAATTGAGAAATATAAAACAACGAAGTTTTTAATATTAGTGCGATGGAATTATGTCCTTAGTTACATACGTATAAGTCAAGAAACTAAAGACATACGACTGTTTAAAGCAAATTTTAAAAGGTAACTTTGGAATTATTTTCTATCGAGCCGATTTCGTCCAATCGTGTATCGGATTCAACGAAGTTCTTCCAAATATAACGAATAATAACATATATTTTTTTTACTTTCTGATAACAAGGAGTTTTAGCTAAAACACTGTTTGAGTAAAGTCAATTTAGAGGTCATTGGGTATTGTCAGCCTCTTAAAGCAAAACCATTTTGTTAGAAACGAGTTTTGTACAGTAACATATCAAAATTGGGTATCAGCATGACGGGATTTCCTTTGAGGGGTCAATTGCTTTATTCAATTTAATATATTTACCGTCCGAAATCAAACAGGAAATCAGAATTAATGACAAAGTTCCTAGCAGCTCTATTAAAGTAGTTTAATTGATACAGTACAATGAATTACAATCAGCATACAAACGTGGTACAGAATAATTTTAAACAAAAAACAACCGACTTTACTTCGCCTACTCCGCCTTTCATTTTCATTAATTAATTCATTTAATTATTGATAAATAAATGAATTAATACATTTTACCCATACTTACATACTTATATATACATACTAGCTTTTGCCCGCGGCTTCGCTCGCGTTAAATTCGGGATAACACGGTTCCCCTTTGCCCCCCGTAATGCTCCATACAAACTTCCACCCCCCATTTTAGGGAAGTGGGGGGTTAGAAAGAGACAAAAAGTAGCCTATGTCACTCTCCATCCCTTCAACTATCTCCACTTAAAAAAATCACGTCAATTCGTCGTCCCGTTTTGCCGTGAAAGACGGACAAACAAACAAACACACATAGTATATAGTATAAGTATGGATGTACAACAATGCAACTTTCCAAAAGCAAATGCCCGAGCTACTGTAAAAAATACTCAAATCACTATAGGTGTGCCTATAATATTTGATGAGTTCCCTTGATTTCTCAAGAATCGTCATCAGATCCTGACCTAATGACAATAAACCCCACTTTCAAGTATACCCTTTCAACCAAACAAGCCGTCTTCGAAGAATCGGTGAACATACATACAAAAATAACAATGATCCCGACATTCCCGTCGAATTGAGAGCCTCCTCCATCGAAATCTAGGTTGAAAAAGGACCAACATACGAACGCAGATTGTCCTTCTCCAACTAGCGTTTCTTCCTGTTTAACTGTTTTGACCTTAAAACGTCTGGGTTTAAAAGTTTAATCACGGCAGCCGGAATTGACTTCGATATCAATTGGATACCTTAATTTATGGACCCCTGGTCGTTATTGAAAAAAGCTTTTTGGGTAGCTCTCCAAACTCCATTTAGCAGCTTGCCCTAATGGAAAAGCTTGGTATTTTAGAATAACGACACCTAGAAACCGAGTCAAACGAGCGAAGCGTAAGTGAAGTGAAGTTCTTACAGATAACTTTGGACACAAGTCACAACGGAACTGTCAGCTGGCTACTGACTCTACTGAGACGTCCAAGCATTTCGATGCCATTTTGATTTTGAAAGTTTATTCCGCGATAACTTCAGTTAAGTTTTTCTGATCTTCATGAAATGTGTTTGGGTTGTAAATAAGAGGGATAAATATAATTCGAGAGTTATTATGCTCAAATGAACAGGATCGATCAAGGGGTTATGGAGTTCGAAGGTGCAAAAACGATCTTAATAAAGGAGAGCGGTTTTAATTTTAGGCGTGCAATAAATACTTTTTATGTTTATATTATTTTTATGTCTTGTTAAAATCGTTTGCAAGTAAATTGGACCCGGGGTATGTCCTTAAACTACGTCCGGACTTGGGTATGTCCTTACGCCAAAAAGAGAGGTATGGGCACTGCGAATGGCATCTCGCTAAGTGTGGTAGGGCACGTTAAGCGAATGTCATCTTGCTCAAATCTGGAGCAGAGCCCGACTGGGGAAGTACCTCCACCTTACAGAAAACCACAGCCACATAGCACTAGACCCTACTCATAGTGTTGTGTTCCTGCTGGTGAATAAGGTTGCCAAAGAGCTCAAAGAGGACCCAGTGTGTTGACGATGAGGGACCTCTTGTTCCTTTAGCCATCAACACAGTGAATCCGCATGTGACTCCTTTGGAGTTGCAGGCGTCCATAGGTTACGGTAGCTGCTTACCATCAGGCGAGCCGTATACTTGTTTGCCACCGTCGTGGTATAAAAAAAAAATGAAAAAAATCACGAGTTTTCTGTTTGAGGCGAACTACTAGTTATATTACGCTGACCTAATAGAAAGTAAAGCCAATATACGATTATCTTTAACTCTTACTCGTAATACAATAATCGTGTTAAAGCATTGCATTAAACCTTGTCAGAATTGCATAGTGAAAACTACTTAATTATGGCTACCAGTAGGGCTAGCATATCTTACGTTGTCGCCTGTCACTTCTTCGAGTCGCGCTTGAAGTATGAACTCGCGCGTCACACGTCAAGATATGCTAGGCGTAGAATACTAACTTTTTAGGCATTATTATTCGAAACTTGACATTGAAGTAAAATGGGAATACGTTTTCCAGGGCTGCTTTCAAATTTTACAAATTGATCTTATTTTGATATTACTCGGCAGTCTCGAAACGCATTTCACTTTTAGCAATTTCTAAGCTCGCTCGTGAATTTCATGATGCACCGCGAATAATATGAAACCATAATATCAAAATAATCAAGTATTTTGGGGCTTCACAAGCTTAAGTTAGCAGCGTAAGTAGCTAAGCGTGTAAGGTGTTAAAAAGACCAGAACATGACTTTACGGCCTTTATAAATGTGCAAACTATTTTGAACCTCGCCCGTTTTGTTCTGCTGTTTATGCTGACTGTATCGAAATTACTTAAAATTTAATTTTGAGTAGATGAAGATGACGTACAATTTGCACGTATTTTCTCTACGTCAACCTCAACCTTACTGTAACGTATAAATATTATAACGTAAAAATGGCCAACATAATTTAGCAATAACATATCAAATAAACTACCTATTAATTACTAACACTAACTACTACGTATTATATTACAAGTATGTACTTACCTTAATTTAAAATATACTAAAAACTAAAAATCGAACTCTAACTAAACCCAACCCCCGACATGATCCGAGAACGCTGGCATTTCCTCGCAGAATTGCAATATCTTGATCTCCTTTCTTGACAATAAAGACCACAAAGATTTAAGTATTAAACGAGTACTCTCAGGTAAGTTATATCGCGGAGCAGTATTATTATACCTACGAGTATTTATTCAAATCCGCGAGACGAGGGAATGTCCAATCAAAATGCAAAGGACGGCAGCTATTCTTTCTCCAGAGTGACTAAATCGCCGTGTTAAGGGTGGGGTCGTAGTATTTTCTTTATATCTCTTTGTATTTTTCTTTAAAAAGATGTATATAAGTAGGTAATAATGTGTACAGTCACGATCCCGGATTGTTGAGCCACTTGCTATTGTTCGTAATTTAGCCGTGTTATGAATGACCGATGTTACCGACTACCTGTCAACTGTCAGTTACAACGGTCATTTATTACACGGCTAAATTACGAACGATGGCTAGAGGCTCTATAATCCGGGTTCTTGACTGTACTGTAAACAACGGTATTTGAACCCTAGATACGGGTACAGAGGTGTCCGTTAGTAGTGGCACCCCACTCGATTCGCGCTACTATTTTAACTCTCTTTTCTCCTACAGCTGATTCCGAGTGCTTCAGTAATTGCCCGCCAATAAGTCGGAGGCTGTAGTGTCTATCGCTTTTTTTTTTCTTGATCTAATACGAGTAACCTTCTGATTTAATAAGATGAGAATCCAATTTCCTAAATATTATTTTATACGATACATGACTGTATTAAATTATGTTTCTAACAATAGATATACCTGCGCCCATAAAATACTTGAATAAGAGATTTTGTGAATAACCTTAGTCAAAACACTTTTTTTTCTTTTTTACGTATACATACATTTTTATATTGTTTAATATTCCTAGGGCCTGTAGGTAATTAATTAGATAGTGTTATGTGCAAGTTCATACTTTTTTTACTAAACACAAGTAGCAAATGTTTGAACTCGCACTACACACTAATCAATATGTAAAAACTTAAAGCGAAACTACGTAAAAAAGAAAACTGTACTATATAATACTTCTTAAGTAACGGGACGTAAATAAGAAGGTCCCACCGAGATTTGAACTCGGATCGTTGGATTCAGAGTCCAAAGTGCTAACCATTACACCATGGGACCGCTCGAAAGCTCGGCCAAAAGTAGCGATCAGTATCCAAGAGGGCTCTAGTACGCATGACCTAGATTATCTCTTTCACACATCGCGCCGTCTCGGCCGCGCTTTAGGGGAGCGCGCTTTCGAAAGCACAGTCTCCGGAAAAAGATGTGTTGTGGAATGTATGAGCTCGCATACTTATAAGCTACGACACTTCTCTTCCTGGCCAAACTAGTTTTGTCAAAGTTCTAAGCGTGACTTTTAGTGCAAATGGAAACATTTGGCTATTTAACGGCCTCCTAGCCCAGTCGGTAGTGTCCCTGCCTGCGAAGCAGGAGGTCCCGGGTTCAAATCCTGGTAAGGGCATATATTTGTGTGTTTATCACGAATATTTGTTCCTGAGTTATGGGTGTTTTCTATGTATCTAAGTATATATTTATCTATATAAGTAGGTATATCGTCGCCTAGTACCCATAGTACAAGCTTTGCTTAGTTTGGAACTAGGTTGATTTGTGTAAGATTGTCCCCAAATATTTATTTAATTTTTAATTAATTTAATTTAATTAAAATTAAATCAAATTGAAAAAAAATAGGTATACTCGTGATATAAAGTTTTGAGACACAAATGCGTTGCTTAAATTCATGTTGCTTGTTTTTGGTTTTTAAAGACGTTTTTGTTTAAACCAGTAAATTTTGTAGACATGAACCAGGTCGATATAACATAATCCTATACCAAACATAACAGACTGTCAAATAAAACGCAAATAAAAAACGGGAGGTTTTGATAACTGCGAGATAACTGAGGAGCATAACCGCCCCTCAGTTATCTCGCAAATTTAAAAAGTATACTCAATGATATTTACTATGGATGGGTTGTACTCTAACAAAATGAGCAGAAAAAAATACTTCCAGATTTATTTCATAACCTATTCTATTAGCAACGATACTGTTATGTTTATCTATTTTGTCAATCATTGCATTTTTATCACACTCATTGTTAGAAAATTACAGTTTGTCTCTTTCTCACGCGGGTGACGTGAGCTTGACACGTCCGCATCTCACGCTGGCTGGTGCGCGACTAGCGACAATTGTTTGAATTCACTCATTTTAAGTGCTTCACTTTTGGGGCGTACATAACCCATGTGTCATTCATTATTATATATCATAGATTATCCTGCTCAGTACGTGGCGCTTGAACTTTTAATTATTGCGTAATCAAGGCTAAATGTTTGGCAATAACTTAAATATTATACTTTGATTCTAAAAACTCTTCAATAAATTCGCTATACTGGCGATGAAGTAAAAAACAAGGCAAATTGCGACCTACAAAAGTTATTTTTGGTGCTAGATGACAGCATTTTTTGTAATATGTACTAATGCACATAAAGTAATAGAGTTTATCTAACATTTAAAAAATATATGATCCTATTAACTTCGCGAGATCATATCAATTATCACTATTTTTTGATCTCGAGAGACTTTAACTCTTCTGGGCGTAATTCAATTAGAATTATTTATTCAGAATCAAGGATACAGAAGACTTAAAATTAGGGTTAGTGACAATAGTGACATAGAATTACATACCTAATAATTAAATAAAAATAAAACTAAAAAACAGAAAAACAATCGGTACAGTATACTAACATAACGTTACATAATAATTATTTTAAGTAGTCTAGATGTACCATTTCTCAACATCTGACTCTGCCACATGTAGGCTATTCCAGTGCTTGAGTAATGGTGCATCTGACTTACCTGCCAACGTTTTGAGGATGCTATTGCCACTGCCACTCACTCTCCGCAATAATAATATGTAATATCCGTAATATGTGTCTACCCATAATTGAGTCACGAGTGCGCATTAGGGAAAGGCAACCTCCTCTGTCTCCATGCAGAGTCTGCACCGCCCAATGTCACGTTTGTAATTGGTTCCTGGACTGTGCCAAGGCGTTCGAGGACGCTTTTGCTAAAGACCTGATAAGCGCTTTGGAATGGTTCATACCTGGTGTTTCTCTCCAGAGTTGAATGGTTTTATATTGGCAGTAGGGGCCGTATTCTAACTTTAAAACACGTACATATAAACACGATCCAACTTTAATACAACTCCAATGCATT
This sequence comes from Pammene aurita, assembly GCA_947086415.1. Classification (NCBI taxonomy): domain Eukaryota; kingdom Metazoa; phylum Arthropoda; class Insecta; order Lepidoptera; family Tortricidae; genus Pammene; species Pammene aurita. The sequence continues at coordinate 15,717,113 of OX352295.1, forward strand.
AACAACGCAATACAGCTACGGCATAAACATCTGAATCAGAAGTATCAGAATTTGCTTGAGAAATATTCCAACGCAACTCCAATACAACTTCAATATTGGTTGATTGTTTGTTGTGTGTTGGAGTTATGTTTGAGATAGGTTGTATTGTTATTGTATTGTTAATGTATTTTAAAATTAGAATCCGGTACTTAGTCTTCAGAGTGAGCCTCGTTTGGCTTTTCGGGATACCACAAAAAGGCTCAAGACTACAGTGGTTCCGCTTTGCCCCCGCTCATGCAAGATTGTCCTAATACTACCTACGTTATTGTTACGGACTTGCTGACTGCAATAAGGAACGTAGATTAATTCGATTCGAAGTACAGGAGCATCGATCAGCTAATGTAAGGCGATTAGTGGAACACATATAGAAACAGACAAGAAAGTCCATTTGAAAACATAAGTAGGTAGATACTAACTTTATGATCATTATCAGCAAAGACGTCAAATACTCAATTCTGGACAGAGCCAATTTATATACGGTTTGTAATATCAAGAGTAGACCGTAGGCAACCCTACCTCATCGAGTAGCAAGGCAATGCACGGTGAAAAGTAATGTTTGTACAGTCAGCAAAAATATCATTATAAAATCTATACCTCATCGAGTAGCAAATTGAACCTTATACCATTCGGAAGTACTAATTCGATCTGGTAATAACAAAAAAATTTAAGCCGACCTTAAACCTGGCACTTTTGTTATTTAGCCAAGTTTTATGTTTTAAGGTGAATATCGACTAATGCAAGTACAACGTGCAAATGAGTTCACGGGATGGTAAATGCAGTTTTACGCGCTACATAAGACACTGCTTATCAACGAGTGCCAGAAAAACGCGTTTTACCGATTTCGGCGATCGAAGTGATTCCATTAGTGTTTCGTAATGTAGTAGATGATAAAAGTTTTGCCATTCGAAAGAACGCATCAACTTTTAAAGAAAAAAATCCTAAAATGACAGGTTTGCGTTTTGCTGCCAAATCTTTTCGGTAATTCTTTGAGCATTATCGAATAGGCCGCGTGCCCACTTGGTAGCCAATGTATTCACTTAGTTGTTTTTGTCAAAAAATAGGGTCATATTTTGCTGACCGTACAAAATGCTCAAACTTTGGCTTAGGCTACCAGGTACTAAAATATAACATAGTACCGTGCATTGCCCTACATAAGCCGAATTTTACTACTTGATGAGATAAGGTTCCCTTCTGCCTACTCTTGATCTAATACGCAGTTCGATAATATTCAACAATATTTTATGTATACGAATATAAAACTTGGAGGAGTAGACATATACTTGTATGTGAAGTTTCATAGTTATTTCCCAAGTTTTGTCAGTCCATCAGTTATATGGCTAGTAAAACTGACCCTAATCCCGTTTCGTTAAAATAATGTCAGTGCAACTTTTCGGCTATTACGTAAAGTGCACTATCTTGTCTGAGCCAAAGCTAGCGTCTAGCACTGAAGCTTAAGCTCGTTTAATAACTTATCGGGGCTTTACACTTTATTTTTACTTCAAGTAAAGTTAATCTTCGTTGGGAATAACGAAAGAGGTTAATGACTATAGGTAATTAAAGTCGAGGTAAGGGATTACAGTACCTCTACCACGAGTCATGCAAATAAGCCCAATTCGAGATTCGTTCACGAATTCGTCAATTATTTGTATGGAGAATTTGTGCAGAGCCTCAAGCGGTCACTTATAGAACTAAAAATTACTGCCATACCATAAGTTGAATTATCGTTAATGCAATTCGCTCACGAAAGTTCGATTGCTTGTTTCGTTTGTGTAGATTTCAATACGTTACAAAGTGACGTGACGTGACAAACGTCACATCCTTCACACCAACCGAAACAGATTGTAGGTAAGCCAAAAAGGTTTTACTTCCTAAGTACATTTTATCTGAAGGTTTAGAACTGTAGACAATTATATGAGCAGTGAACAATAATAAACATAGAAACCGTACTTAGCTCTGAAAAATTATCCTACTTTTTGTGGGTGTTTAATATGCTTGCTAGGCCGTAAATCAGGAATAATTTCCGTTGGTCATCGTGTCCCAAGCGGTAAATTTTAAGTGGTTAAGGGCGGTAAATAATCAAGCTTCGTGATGGTCAGCTGCCGTTCCTTGAATGGGTTGAGGAACGGCAGCCATTTTCTCACATAAAATATATATAAAATAAAATGACCATCGCGTCCCAGTTGAAATAGGTGATAGTTTATATGCTATTACAAATAAAATAAAAATCATCAGCCGGCTGTATAGCACTGAAAAGACCGTAAACTAGTCTCATGAATATATGGTATTTAGGGTATCAGCAGACGTTATTTCTACCTCAATACAGCCGGCTGACGATTTTCCTGATAATAAGAGCCTCAAATACTGACGATCCGCAACCCACCAACGGAGCGACAGCTGACCTACGCGAGTCATCATTATACTTCGTCCTTAATCACTTCAAAAATTATCACCGCCTGGGACGCCTTGCGATTGGTCATGAAATTTGTTCCTGGCTTACGGTTCATGCCATCGGAGCCGGGAAATACAAGTTATGACAGTAAGCCTTTTTTTACCTTATTTAAATGCGCGTGACTTTTAACGCATAAAATGTTATCAACCGACTTCAAGATTTCGAAGGAGGAGGTTCTCAATTCGTCAGGATCTTTTTTTTAACTATTTTTTCATAATGTTCACCGATTGCAACTTTTTTTTAAACAGGGTAATTACGTATTTCGTCATACATATTCAAAGCTAGGAAAAGGGGTGAAAACTGTCAGTACTTCATCCATCCATCCATATACTTATTTCGTCGTAGGATATAGGATTACCTAAGAAAACCAAATTGATCAAATTTCAAATGTACAAATAACACTACTAGTTTAAACCGTCCTAGAACTACTTTGATTATTAAACCAACCGGATGCGAGACGCGCACTCATTTCTATCAGAAAAAGTCTGGCAATTTCGGCGCGGGGGACGAGGAAACGCACACAAATACTGTTAACACTAATGCATTTTCCATTGACATCGCTACACACGCACACGATAAAATTATCAAACACTAGCATAAAATATACTCACACAAGCACAAACACAGCCACAGACAACCTGTCCGTGAACGAGATGATGTCATCTTTAAGTAAACGTACACAGTGCGAGGAACGCGTCGAAAATAATATACTTAAGTATCGATATTTGTGACGTTTTCAAGTCAAAGGTACATCATTGTCGGTTGTTAATAGAGTTAATTTCTAAATGATTTTTTATGGTAACGCCTTATTGACAACCGATAATGATGTACCTTTGACTTGAAAAGGTCACATTTTATCGTAGATTTATTTATCGTATGCCTACATGTCACTGGATATAGATAGGCATTTCTTCCCTAGGGTAGTGGGAAAGCAGATGATGAAGAAAATCCAGTGAGTGCTGCGAGGTCCAGGTAGGACAGTAGAGCTGCCAAGTTTGTAACTCTTTTAGCACCACCCAGGGATCACGTGTAGGGTTGTCTAAGGTGTTTCCTACGGACGCAGAGAAACATTGATCGTAGGTTAGTTATATATTTTTGTTTCTTCACCAAGTATAAGGTTTAGCTATTGATAAAATCATAGTGTTAAGTTGTGATTAAATATCCAGTTTTTCTACCAGAATATTACTTAAAATGTTAGTATTCTACGTAAGTTAGTTTGTCTATTTGTTCAGGACAAATCTTGCAAGCTGATTTAGAATAACTTTTATATTATCAATTTAATATTTTGATGTGTATTTGCTTTTATATTTAGTGGAAAAGACTACAAATTGTAAACAAATAACTATTACAATGAAACAATTAACTGCAAAGAACTTTGGAACATCACGGGATTCGAACCCACGTGTTTAGATTACCGTTCCAATGTGCTTCCAATTACACTAGACGTTCCTCTATCCACCTCAGTGAATTTTTCACTGTAATGAACAATGATGAATCAGTCACTAGCGACATCGTGATGTTCCAGAGTCCTTCGCAGTTGATATTTTGATTGTAACTGGCATCTGTTTCCAATTTGTGTTTCTATTTCTATTATCTCTTCTTCATTTTCTATTATAAATAAAAAGTATGACATACTGCTAATGTTAATATTGACATTTATTTTTGTGCTGTCCCATCACTAAAACTGACCTGTTAGGTACAGTGATACCAGAGTCAGAAATTAAAAGTGCCTGTTTAAGGGGATAAGTTTGTATAACGTACCTTATAATAAATAAAATATAATCCATACAAAATTTAAATGCTACATAAAATGTATGGCGAAAATAAAGGAACGAATTAATTTCTAAACAGGAATATCGTTCCTCCCGGAATTGACTTCTTTCTGTCCCTTCATCCTATTCTAAATTTTATAACAGTTCCTTTACATTTCAAGCGGTTCGACTTTGGAATTCTCTGCCTCTAGATGTAAGGTGCGCTCAATCACCCGCTTCATTTAAAAAGCTCCTTAAACTTTACTATTTGTCTCGTCCGTGACACTTTCTCTTTACAGCCGGCACTATATATGTATATATATTTATATATTTATTTTGTTTAAGTGTAGTGTATCTGAATATGGTTATTTATTTATTAGGATATTGTTTTGTGATATTAAGTTTTTTTTTCCGCTTTTCTTCACTGTTTGCAACACCTACTGACTTAGTTTATTTAACACAATTCCACTACCTAAAGGTTGTCTGGGAGAAATCGCTTTTTAGCGATAAGACCGCCTGTTGTTTACCTCTATTCTGACTTTATGCATTTTCTGTACTGGTTTTCTTTTTGAGGTGTTCAATAAAGAGTATGTGTATTGTATTGTATCGTTATTTCAAGCATCTACAAGTATATTTCACTTAAGGGGCGCCACACATTAGAGCGGAATTCAGTGCGGAATTCATTACACTTGCTGAAATTTGTTTATTAAAACGGAAATTTGTTTATGGTAGCTGTATTTTTGAGACCATAGACAAATTTCAGCTATTGTGCCGTACAGCACACATACGCTGAGTTTCTTACGCTGGTTCTTCTCATTTGGGGCTCCTTTCCGAACCAGTAGTAGTTTATTGCCCTTCCCATAATACGGTTTTAAAAAGATTTGAATTCAATACAGTTGTTAAACCAGTGGTTATGTTTTATTTCATTACCGTGCGTCCGTGCGTAATGTGCTTTGAGGTGTTCAATAAAGAGTATGTGTATTGTATTGTATCGTTATTTCAAGCATCTACAAGTATATTTCACTTAAGGGGCGCCACACATTAGAGCGGAATTCAGTGCGGAATTCATTACACTTGCTGAAATTAGTTTATTAAAACGGAAATTTGTTTATGGTAGCTGTATTTTTGAGACCATAGACAAATTTCAGCTATTGTGCCGTACAGCACACATACGCTGAGTTTCTTACGCTGGTTCTTCTCATTTGGGGCTCCTTTCCGAACCAGTAGTAGTTTATTGCCCTTCCCATAATACGGTTTTAAAAAGATTTGAATTCAATACAGTTGTTAAACCAGTGGTTATGTTTTATTTCATTACCGTGCGTCCGTGCGTAATGTGCTATAGGCTAGGTTATCCTTATAGTGTCAGTTTTTTGAGTTCCAAACCACCTTACTGCCCTGCCCTCGGCGGTCCTCGACGACATTATAATTTAAAAAGCTATGCGTGTGAATGAGTTTTACCTTTGAAGTACTGACGTTAATCTTTTCATTTTTTCAATATGTAAGTTAAATAATTTAAAAGTCGATTAAAATATGTTTAGAAACAATTTAATAACAACACACACACATAGACACACTGCTTTTTTAACAGAGCAATGCTTTACAATTATGGCTGTATGCCGAATGGGTCTCTGCCTAACCCACGGAGTATCATTTAAGTGTATTGCCTAACCTGTCATAACATTGACAATGAATGACATAATGGCGGACGTATTTCTGCCGCACTGGAGTCGATTACTCTTGTTTGCAATATTTTACTTACCTCCCTCGATGTAATCGTGTTTATAATTATATACCCAATTTATGAATGAAGTCATTGATAAATTTGGTATCCAATTATGAACTCGATGGTACAATGTACTATGAAGAGTCAAGTTTAAAAATTACCCTAAAGCAGATGTAGTACCATTAAGTGGCAACACTTTTTGATTGACAATATTTTTTAGTTTTTTGCTAATCTCGTGTACTATTTGATGATATTTAGACGTAATTATACTTACAGATGAAAAGAAACGTTATCCTTCTGTAAACTAAACAATTCAGATCTTTTCTTACATGAAAACACGCAGCAATTCGGCATTTTTACCTCAGATCGTTCCGCGCTGACTGACATTCATTGAATGGCGTTTGACGCGCGACAACTAGTTTTATATAACCGCTACGACCAGTGGTCTTGTACTTTTGGCAGAGGGGGACGCCTGACAATTACCACTCCATTAGTTTATTTCTCTGAGTAGAACTACGTCAATATGTAAAGTGTTAGGTGATTCTTATTTTATTTGGTTATTTTGTCAACATGACAGTTCGACTTTTAGTGATCATAGTGGATCATAGGTTTATTTCTTATTATTTAGGTCTATTGTATAATCACAAAAGGATAAGTACCCTTTCAGGATGTTGTTCTCTAAAGTATAGGCAGTGCGCTACTGTTACACATCCCACCTGCGTCGACGCCGACACGTTGGCGAAGTCCTTTAATTTATTTACCAGCAAACAAGCCGGAACGGCGCCCGACATCCGAAATCACTACAAGACTATTAAATATAGTTGTCGTTCGTCTAACTATTGTTGGTGTCGAGGCAATCGATCCGTGAAGCAAGGGGCACGGAGCCTCACGACCTAACAAACGCACAAGGGAAGCTAAAGATGCTCCAGCAAGCCGCCGGTTTTCATACATAACACAACGCAGGATTGCGGCTTTGTCGCTTCTTGCATAATGATGGTTTTATTTCTATTTATAAGTTACACGTACGAGTAATTGTTAGTAGTACTTATAAGTTTCTAGTTTGTGACAATGTTACTTTAAAAGGCTATTTCGCAATAAATAAATCTTTAATATAATTATGTACATTATAATTTCAAAGTGCCCTGTATAAATCTGGATGTCTTTTAAGTAAGCACTATTTTATAGTACTTGGATGCAATAATTCGAAGATCCCGGCCTGTAACGCAGTTGTTACTTCTTGAATATAAAATAATACACCTTCCTGGGATAAATAGTTTGCCTTGCTGGTGATAGATTAGCTGCTACAGCAATCAATCAGAAATGAATGATGCACAAGAACCTGTAAAAGATGTTTCAATATTATTTGTTATTTTTCACAGTTTCATTGTAATTATTATGATTGAAAATGAAAGTGTTTATAACTATCATATCAAATTTCAACTACTTACCATTCATTTTAGGTTAGAGTTGGTATTTTTGTGTCGATTTAAAATCAGATTAATTGACTATTAATACATAAATCTCACAAATATTAAGCAGTTTTTGGGTCTAGATTTCTTTTTTAAAATTATTCTTATTGAAGTGTTGATGTGGATATTTCTATTTCTCATATCGGCTTGAAATTTACCGTTTCGTTTTCCAGTTCCAGTTATCATACTATGCAGTCTTATTAACAAATTATGCTTAATATAAGGCTTTGTCGATATTATTTCGTCAACTAATAATATATAAATATAACACAATAAATACGAATGGTTTTCACTTTCACCATGTTTTTGACATCTCACCTTATAATTTGATAGTGAAAGAGTTTTCTACAGTCGATACGGTATTTTTCGGTGACGTAAGTCAAATTAGTGCCTTATGGTAACGTTTTAATAAAACCTATCGATAACAAACTGTACTGACCTTCAGTGCGTTAACATGACAGATCACATTCGACGTGCCGCATACATCCGTCTCGTTCTACCTATGAGACGGATGTATGCAGCGCACTAAACGTAATCCGACATGAAATGTCAGCATAGATCGTTTGTATGTGTTGCTGTCGAAACTGAAGGAAAACGATTCGAAGCCCGATTATTCGTTAACGCCTATAGAAAAATGTTCAGAATTTTCTATATGACTCGTGGTAGAGGTACTGGTTTAAAAAAAAAGTAGTGTTAAGATTTCTAAAGGATCGTCAAAGTGCATTGTGACACGTCTGCTGGAGTAGCAGGCTTCCATAGGCAACGACACGGTTACCGGACCCTTCATACATCATTGTCGGTTGTCAATAAGGACTTACTGCCATAAAAAATAATTTAGATATAAACTCTATTATCAACCGACAAAGCCCCTTATGAAACATGCAAACATTACCGTTGCCAAGTTTATAAATAAATTCTCGACGTCTGCATGTTTGTAAAGAGACACATGTATTTATTTACATCAGCTGCAAGTATCTCTAATAGGGTTCAACGAGATCCTGGACGGTTGGTTAATGATTGTATTTCTGGGTCGGCATTATATTCGAATCAATGCTTTGTCATGTGCATGAATATCTTTAACAAGCTTCCAAAATGTATAAGAAAGCTCCCTCTAAAGTCTAAATAGATTTAAAAATTATATTGTCAAGCTTCTACATGGTAAAAGATATTACAGCATACATGACTTCCTCTCTCAAGATATAAATATAAATAAATAAATATTATATTTTCAGTTCAAATAAATATTTCTCAAGATATAAATATTTAGCCTTATTGAGCTTACTGTGGGACTAAGTCGGTTTGTGTAAGATTGTCCTATAATATTTATTTAAATATATATTTAGATTAGTTCTTAAGATTTTTGCATGCTACTCGTAGTACCGGTATAGAGTACAAATAGCAGAATAAGCAACCCACTGTCACCTACCACCTAATGACTAATGTACCAACTTATTCTTTGCAAATAAATTACATACATACATACAATGATGTACCTTTGACTTAAAAACGTCACATATTATACCAGCGGTAAGATGTGGGACTGTGGACTTTAAAGAAATACTGGTAATAGACAACTAACTTCATACTCCCCGTACTCAGTGCACTGACTCTTATTATACCACCCTAACAAATAGGCCCCGAGAAGTAGTGTAATGTCTCACAGTAATGCCTGTAATAGACACACTAGTTTGATTAATAATTAAAATGTTTAAATATAGTTACTATATAGTAAATAAATACATGAAATTTAATTGCTGACATCAAGTTATTAATAAAAAATTTACTTAACAAATTGTTCACTAATTACTTAATGCCATTATAGTGGAAATATTGAATTCAAGTCTTAACAGATAGCTCGACTAAAACTAAGTTAGCAGTAGTATCAAAGTTGCCAAGTGGAATAGAATGGAATTGGCGTTGAAAGGGGTCGACATTTTGGGCGCATCTCACACCGAAAACATATCATCATCTTCCTAGCGTTTGTCCCGACCTTATTTTCTTACTTTTTTCTGAACTTGGGGTCCGCTCGGCAACCTAATCCTTAATTCCAAGTGACTGTCAGCGACCTCTCAAACCGAAGGGGAAACTTACTTAGGTCCGGTTCCCTGAATTTGACACATACTTATAGGATTTTAAAAACCTTACTTTCGAAATTCGTGTAGTGACCGGTAATAGTATCTTTCTACACCAAGGCCGCAAAAATATGTGACATGCTCTTATTTGTAGGGCCATAACAGCGTGTCACATATTTTTGCCGCTTTCGTGTAGAAAGATATTATTGCCGGTGACTGTACACAACATTGACTATTGCGTTCGGCAGAGGTCTTTTACATTTACAAAGATGATTTGAACTCGTTAAATGATATCAATTTGGTTTGATATTATTTTCTTATCATCCGCCCTTGGCCGCGATTCGAAAAATAAACACACACACTGGACAGACACAGCTCCAACCCAACTCAACACACATTTGCTATTCGAACAGATTTTCATTCAACATTGATCTCACATTGGTCTTACATTGGTCACACATTGGTCACACATTGGTCACACATTGTACCAAGGTTGTACCAATGTGAGACCAATGTGTGACCAATGTGTGAGCAATGTGAGACCAATGCGAGACCAATGTTGAATGAAAATCTGTTCGAATAGCAAATGTCAATGTCGTTATAATATAGCGTTGAGTTGAGTTGGGTTGAGTTGGGTTGGAGCTGTGTCTGTCCAGTGTGTGTGTTTATTTTTCGAATCGCGGCCCTTGTGTCATCCTCGCGCCAGTATATAAGCATAAGAGAGACGCACAGGTGAATAATCAAAAATACATCGAATAGTTCGGATTGGCCTCTATATAAATTTTGATGTCAACACCATCAAAATTTCTCACTACTTAGAAAACGGAAACACTTCCACAAAAATATTCGGACAAACGCGAATGGGGAAGGCCGGTGAAAACTTATTGTAGAGGGCGCTTTCCCAGATTCCATTCAAGATACAAAATATAAATCGTCCTTAACAATGTACGAAAACTGTATACCTACGTTACCTACAGCCAGAAGTATTTTCTTAGGCAAAATTCTTCCCTGTGTATTCTTCTTTATTTTATTTTAGAGTATTTCGGAAACCTGATAATTTCCTTTGGGAATCAATTCGAGACAAAACAATGAGTCATTTTCGCTAAAATAAATAAAAACTGCTTATCGCCATACAAATTTAGCTTTTTTTTTTTGCTTTTACTCCTCGCCGGTTTTGGCGAGGTGAATTCTGCCAATGTCGGGGTGTAGACTTTTGACTTTTTTTAAAGAGAATGTTCGGTTTAAATTTTGATTTTTGGGGGAGGATAGGCTGGGAACCTAAAACAAAAAGATATTATTTACAACACAGACATACACATGACGTATACAAACGTAGTTAGAAAGAGCGGAGAGCGGACGATGATAGGTGGTTATGCAAGCAACAAAGCGGAAGAAATGGAAATAAAAAAAAAATAAAAGAATTGTCAAAGTGACAGATACATGATATATATACAGTAATTTATTATTGGTAAACAAACTGTTTAGAAATAGGTATCATAGTTTTATATTATGTTCTTGAATATATTTAATAAGGATACTCGTCAGAGGCGGGTCCATTAGAGACAGAAGCGAGTAGAAGTCAATAGGTCGCGGGATACTGCTAGGCAATACGTCATACAATGAACAATTGAATCTCGGACAAGAGAAGAAAATATGATATACTAGCTTTTGCCCGCGGCTTCGCTCGCGTTAAATTCGGGGTAGCACGGTTCCCCTTTGCCCCCCGTAATGCTCCATACAAACTTCCACCCCCCATTTTAGGGAAGTGGGGGGTTAGAAAGAGACAAAAAGTAGCCTATGTCACTCTCCATCCCTTCAACTATCTCCACTTAAAAAATCACGTCAATTCGTCGCCCCGTTTTGCCGTGAAAGACGGACAAACAAACAAACAAACAAACACACACACTTTCCCATTTATAATATTAGTATGGATTTAGCTTTTCCAAGGACGATTGTTGGAAATGTCATTGTGACAGCTGCCTTCCCCACGCTTATTCTTCCCACAAGTTTGTTCTGTGTGAGTGCTGGTCTAGTTCACAGTTTAAATTAATAGCAATCAATTGCAATGGCAATCAATTGTGGTGCGACCGGCCCGGTCGGACAAATCGTGTTGCGTTTTGTTAAACCAATTATTATACTTAGTTCAACTTTTGCTGTCTCTTGGAAGGACCGCAAAATGAATAACTATGTTCGGCGTTAAGGAGCTTCCTGGCGCCAATGACCTTAGATCTGAATCCCTTGGTTTTATAATGATTTTTTATAGATTATCATAGTATCAGTAACGGCCTTAACCAATATATTATCCTATATTTACTTCAATATTCATTGTCCTCGAGATATTTGACATCAAAGTCGAACAATTTTAGGCCAAAAAAGTGGTTTTCTTTGTGTTAATGTTTAAAATTAAAATCTCTCGTCTGTTTTTAGAGACGTCAAAGAGGAACCCTAATATGTAGATTTCGGATATGTAAGATTCTTTCCAGCACTCGAATTTCGATAAATGTGTTTTTTTACCATATTATAAAAAATCATAAAAAAAGAAGAGCTCATTTATTTCAAAATCGGTTCCACAAAATGGAAATAATCAAGAACCGATAGCCGTTTGCCTTTTAATTCTATCTGTAGTGCAAATGTTTGAAAATGGACTCAAAACTGGTCACAAATCGATAAAAAACGTGTGGAGATCGTTAATAGAAAAATAAAAGAAGGTAAACAAATATGGCTGCGTTTCAAGGCAATAAAGGCAATAATTTTACTAAAAATGAATATAAATAACAAGTTTATGTGTATAAGCTGACAATTAAACCGTGGTTGTTCTTTAAAAGTACGTGACTGCAAAGCAATGAATGTAAGTGCGTTTGTTTATATTATTTTACTTTCTTTTGGCCCCAAATTTACCTACTTTTAGGTAAATGATTACCGATTTGCGCACCAAAACGAAAATAAAATTGCAAAAATACATTTGTGGAAGGTTACTGCATGTGATATTAAATCTAGACAGTATTTTTGTTTATTTTAAACAGGTCTAAATACATACAGTCACGTCTGAAAATATGGAGACATTTAATGTGACTAAAATATGCAGCTACGACCCTATTACCAAGGTTAAAGTCTTGGTCACATGTTTTTTTTAATACCACGACGGTGGCAAACAAGCATACGGCCCGCCTGATGGTAACCAGCTACCGTAACCTATGGACGCCTTCAACTCCAAAGGACTCACATGCGCGTTGCCGACTCTTTACAAAAAGGAGGATTCACTGCGTTGATGGCTAAAGGAACAAGAAGGTCCCTCATCGTCAATACACTGGGCTGGGTTTTTGTCACATTAATTGTATCCATGTTTTCAAACGAGACTGTATGTATCTAAACCTATTTAAAATAAACAAAAATCCTATTTAACCCTAAAACACACACTAAACTGGACAACATTAAAGAGAATTCTGACTAATCCCTCGCCATTACAAAATCCCCAAAAAAACATACTCCAGACTTTCAGATTTAAATAAAATGAAAATTACCCAAAGACATTAATCTGTATTCCAGCTTAAGCCGGCCGATTACTCTTTTGCCACAGAAAAAAACCCCAGTAAGTGCACTTACGCTAAGTGGATTTGGCAAAGGCCGCGGATCTCCAGTATCTCCACCAGTAGGTACTGAATCATTTCATACCGGCTAGGATCGGCTGCATCTGGATCAGTGATGTGATGTTGTTGGAAATGTTCCTAGTTTTATCGGCATAATACCTTTTTTTTCTGGCAAGTTAGCTCTTTGAAATGAAAAATGTTTATTTGGTGCAAAGAAGAGAGAAAAAACATGAAATGTAGATTCCTAGAATTATATTGGAAATTGTGCAAACAGAAATACACGCAATTGGAGTTACTGAGGAGACTTACAATAATCGGCGAATTTTCAATACGAACTATAACCACTTGAAGTATTGACTAGAGTTTGTCCGAAAAGAGGAGTGTCGTGGTTTATATGGGAACTCACACTTTCTACAACGCTTCTCTTTACTAGAACTCTAGAATCTAGAGTCTGTAGTAGATGCTAGTAGTTGCAGATTGAAAGATTGTAAATGACACCGCGTGTTACATGGATACGTCATCTTTGTTATATGCACAAACATTCTTCTTACCTAATGATATCTGGGTCAAAAAAGCATAATTTGTTGTTGTTCTTACAGTTCGTTTAAAATCCTCTTCTTCTTTAAATTTGTATAGTAATAAAGCAAAAACATCTAGGGATCGTGGCAAAACCCAGCTTACACCACCAAGAACCTCTCGATGGAGGTGTCTTGCTTTGGCTAAATTAATTACTGCTAATGTTTCCAAAAATATAGTCAAACATTTTTAAAAATTCTCAGGAACGGTAATATTCCCACAGCACATCACTAGTGGATATACCCCGGTTATAACCGGTTATTAAGCCACCGAATTATGGCTGGATACTTGCGCAGTTAAACTTACTGGGCGGTTTATTTTTGATGGGACTTTAGAGTTTACGAAGTTTGCTGCGAACGTTTTTGAAATAACGTCTGAAGAGATGTTTTTAATTAGGTAGGTTAAGATTTAAGCTTAAAAGTAATTATAGAAAGAGTTATTTCCGGTCCCAAGTATCCAAATATATAATAACTAGCTTTTGCCCGCGGCTTCGCTCGCGTTAAATTCGGGGTAACACGGTTACCCTTTGTCCCCTGTAATGCTCCATACAAATTTCCACCCCCCATTTTAGGGAAGTGGGGGGTTAGAAAGAGACAAAAAGTAGCCTATGCCACTCTCCATCCCTTCAACGATCTCCACTTAAAAAATCACGTCAATTCGTCGCCCCGTTTTGCCTTGAAAGACGGACAAACAAACAAACACACACACTTTCCCATTTATAATATTAGTATGGATAATATACCTACGTGACTAGTGAAAACTTGTGAAAATCTAATCTGCTTGTTCCATTTTGTCGTCAAAGTTTGTGTAAACTTCCTATTTCAATTGAGCGCCTTCAAATTTACCGCTCTCACAGTTTTGCCACGTCTTTTAATCTGTCTGTAGTGTCCTGTCTATTTAATTATCCATGCAAAACTTCTAGGGCTCCTGCCAAAAAACGTCCGTGGCATTCCAAGTAGTAAATTTAGAAAGGAGATTTGAAGAAAAATATGGAACTATTCCTCTTTAGTTTGTTTTTATTCTCCGTTAGGCCATTATCATTAAACACGGTGTCGCAGAGTAAGCGTAGCGTAAGCGTATCGTAATACGCGCGTATTACGATACGCTTACGCTTCAAAGAAGTCCGCACACAAAGAGGCGATTTACGGTTACGAATACGACTCGCTTCAATGCCGTTTCGTGTGTGGACTTTTTTGAACATGTACGTGCTCATATCGCTCTCGTCTTACGCGCGTATTACGATACGCTTACGGTTCGCTTACGCGCCGCTTACTCTACGACGCCATACTCTGTAACGTCGAACGGTTAACTGCCGGTTGTTATTTAACTAGGTTATGGAACCTTTATTCAAAACAATATAACTAAGCAGAATAATTTCAATTTGATCTAACAGATCTATAGAATATAAAAACCCCTCTAATTACGATCTTTAAAATGCAATTTCACTCGCTGCAACTTGTTTTCATAATTTTTCACGTTTAATACGATTTTCTTTTCTGACGGATTCTCTTTTTTTTTAATACCACGACGGTGGGAAACAAGCATACGGCCCGCCTGATGGTAAGCAGCTACCGTAGCCTATGGACGCCTGCAACTCCAGAGGAGTTAAATGCGCGTTGCCGACCCTTTACAAAAAGGAGCATTCACTGTGTTGACGGCTAAAGGAACAAGAAGGTCCCTCATCACACACTGGGCTCTTTGGCAACCTTGCTCACCAGCAGGAACACAACACTATGAGAAGGGTCTAGTGTTATTTGCCTATGGTTTTCTGTAAGGTGGAGGGTACTTCCCCAGTCGGGCTCTGCTCCAGATTTGAGCGAGATGACATTCGCTGTGCTATGACTGCTGTGCCCTACCACACATAGCGAGATGACATTCGCAGTACCCATACCTCTCTTTTGGACGTAGTTTAAGGACATACCCGTGTCCGGACGTAGTTTAAGAACTATACCCGGGTCCCGGGTCCGGGTCTCTTCAAAGAAGCACAAAAGCTGCTTTTAAACGGAAACAACTAACGGTTAATTTTAAGAGAATAATCCAGAGAATAAGACACAAGTAAAAAAATTGTTAACGCAATTCTGATTCGCCTACAAAAGAGTGTAGTAAAATATCTCCAAGTTGCAAGACAGGACAGAAAGATAAGTAATTCCTGTGCGAGCACTAATGCCGACTAATCCTTATTAAATAAATGCAGCCGCGGGAAAAGGAACTGCACCTCGAAAAAGGTATTTTTAATTAGGACCCGGCTTAAGGAGAAACGGTCATGTTAAGGGTAAGTGTACGGGTATCTATTGAAAGTAAATACAATCAGACACAATCAGACCAAAAAATAAATCTAAATATATAAAAGAAGAAACTGACTGACTGACTGACTGACTGACTGACTGACATATCAACGCACAGCCCTAACCGCTGGTTCTAGAGATTCCAAATTTGGCATGTAGGTTCCTTATAAGGTTTAGGGATGCACTAAGAAAGGATTTTTCAAAATTGACCCCCTAAGGGGGTAAAATGGGGGTCCAAAGTTTGTATGGAGAATCAAGATTTGTTAGACTATTTTATTCGAAACTCCACAGGAGTATTCCTAACGATAAATGAGTAAACACGTGTTTCAGGTTTTTTGAAAATTCAACCCCTAAAAGGGGCAAATGTGGTCACAAAATCTGAAAATCAACATGGGTATCGTTTCCTTTTTGAGTACTTATAGTACGCGGGCGAAGCCGCGGGAAAAGGCTAGTAAATAATATAAATAGGACAAACTTACACAAATCGACCAAGGCCCTCAGTAAGCTCAATAAGGCTTGTGTTATAGGTACTAAATAGACGACGATTTATATAATAGGTAAATATGGATACTAATGCCGCAATCCTAGCTGAATTATAAGTCCAGTGCCGCTTATCAACCATCTGCCACCAGCGAATCCTCCAGTTCTTCGGACACGTGACCAGACGCAAGCCAAACATATATGAAAAACAAAATTGGAACGTTTTTTCATGAATGAGGCGTAAAACGTTCTTTGTAAACGAAGACACGTGGTCACTTACCAGATATCAGTGACATAAGGAACATACGTACCTACTTAAAGTAACATAGGCTGACTAGGTAGGTTAGCATAATTTTCTATGTATTGTTATTTGTCCTTTTGTTAATTTTCTAGAATATAACCCATTACTTTAGTTAAAGGCTACTACCCAGTCTGCAGAGTTTAGCTTTTGTATGGAGGATATTAAACCCGATTGTCATTTGAATACAATTTCGGTATATAACTAACACAGTAACAAGTAGCTGTCCGACATATTTAATGTATTGTTGGATGCCGAGGACTACTTAAATAAAAATTTAAAAAAAAACTTTAAACGTTGTAGAGAACTTAGAACTAGTTATTTTTAAGTCTGAAAGAGTTAAAATGGAGCTACAGCACATTGTGCAACAGGGGGGGGGGGGTACTAGACATATTACCAACGACAGTCTGATAGAAGCCCGAGAGACACACACAATGTATTTCGTCACACTTGCGAACAAAAACTAAAGTTTTAAGACGAAAAATATTCAATAAATGACTAAAACTTCCATAACTCCCTAGGGAGTTTCACTTTACAATAAATCCCGTTACATAAATAAACTACTTCTACGATGACTAAATCGTGGGCGGAGGCTGCAATAGAACTAAAATAACAGACATAGGGAGCCAAACTATGTTGGAAGTTATAATTCCTCGACTAGTTAGAGTTGGCGAGCCTTAAGTAGAAGTGCCATCTATAGTTTATAGTTTATTTATGTTCTGAAGCATCTACAGAAACTTAATTAATTTTGTAGCCCACACAGAGTTACAAAGAACCGCTATAATATCTTTACCTGTATTCTGTTGACAGAAGACAATCTACGAAAATGAATTAACGAACATAATTTAGTACTTGTTATTAAATCCAAATTGTTGTTTGTCTCTATAAATATTTAAAATTACTAACATACACATATAACCCAAAACTAAAGTTTGGTGTATGAATACTCGCTACAATAGTACATTATGATACAAGTGTGCTAAGTAGATCATTACATACGAAGTGATATTGTGCGCACGAACGCATGTGAGTGCGCATAAGGAAGCTGAGCTATGTAATGATCAAGCACACGCGTTTCATACGACGTTTTTCAACACACTTGCGAGGAAATAACAAAATAGTGTTATTAATAACTTTTGATAAATACATTAATTGTCAGAATGTTTACAGGATAGAGGTACTTACGAACCTAAGAAAATTAAATTTAACAACCTTTTTTGTGATGCTATTGACTATCTGGAACTCTTTTTCAAATAATTTCATAAAATTAAAGACTTCACATTTATTGTGCAATAAATTATATTTAGTATTTTTATCTTACGTACTGCTCACTAGATTTTTATGATAATATTTTACTAGTATGAATCACAATTATGAAATATATCCAGAGGTTAAATTAACGATAAAGTTGTCTTCTTCTTCAATTTAAATATAATTTGTTTAAATAAAACACAACGAGAAATATCTAACAAATAAACAAGGATTTGAGGTTAACTTTTACATGGCGCGCAATTTTCTTTTTTGGATATGCGTGCAGCTTGAGGCAAAGGCGCGGACCTATCGGACAAACTGCCAATATTAAAACAGACAATACGTGTTTAAAACATAATTTATTGTGTATTACGAGTAATATAATAAGTTGAAATGATTCTTGTTTACACTCAGGATTGTATAATTTGTATTCTATCGTAAATGTGTATATTTTTAATAATTTACTTTTTGTTCACTTTTTTAGAATGCAAACTCCTAAGGCACTGGTCCCACCGCGAGCGAGTAAGCTATGAGCTATCATAAAACACAGCAAATATCACTTATACGCTGACGATCTGCAATTGATGGTTTCGTTTGACAAAAATAATGTAAGTGACGCGGTACAGTGCATGAATAAGGATCTCTCGAATATTGCCGCGTGGTCCATTAAGAACTCCCTAGTGCTAAACCCTTCAAAATCCAAATATCTCGTTCTTGGGAGTAAGAAACAAATATCTGTATTTTCGGAATGCACCAATGGGGTACATGCTTGTGGTGTTCCTATTGAGCGGGTGTACACTGCGCGCAATCTTGGAGTCCTGATGGATTCTCACTTGCGTTTCGAAGAACATGTTCTCAACACAGTCCGTAACTGTTTCTACAGGCTTAAGGTGCTGTACAATATTCGCCAATTCATCCCTGTGGAACTTATAATCAAACTTTGTGAATCACTTGTGCTGTCTAAATTGAATTATTGCGATTTTGTCATTGGTCCTTGTTTATTTGTCAAAACCCAAAAGCTCATTCAAAGGGTACAGAATGCTTGCGCTCGTTTTTGGTTTACGATTCCTCCGCGGACATCTGTGTCCCCTTACCTGTGTAATGCAAATTTGCTTAAAATGAAACAAAGGCAACACCTCCACCTTGCTTCTCTTCTTTTTGGCGTTTTTAAATTAGGCAAACCTCCTTACCTCTTGACGAAAATAGCTTGGCGACAACAACAGCGAGCGATACGTATTGCAGCCAACTATAAACCACTCATAGTCCCTAAATGTAACTGCGCAGCCTTCCAGGGCAGCTTTCGGTTCCAGACTACAAAATGCTGGAATGATCTGCCTCCTCCGATTAGGAGCTGTGGTTCCAAGCTTGGCTTTCAGCGTAAATTGCGTGAATTATTATTAAGTATCCAAAAGTCCGAGATCTCTGGAACAGTTGTTCAACAGTCAAGCCGATAAATTATATATTTTTAATATCTCCCTATGTATTTATAAATCGGTATATTAACAATTTCACCTTAATACAATCATACACCTATAAAATATATTTATATTTAAGTACATTTTCATATTATCTTTATCCCCCTTATTATTTTATGTTGTTCCCTACCGACACAAATCGAAAAAAGAGTTATTGTATATCTACCCGTATAATTTGAATTTTCACCCATATTTATTATTTTTAATTTTACTCGTGTACCTGTTTAGGTTTTATGTCACTCCGCAAGGTTGAGACAGAATAACAGCGTTGCAAATTTCTCACCTGCAATTTGCAACATTATGCTGAGTCTTTGCCTGTTCTTGATTGTACACATTGTGGAACTTCAATGAAACACCAGCATTTCTCATATTTATATTTAAGCTTCTTTTTTTCTGTATTTAATGTGTTACTTTTTCAACTTTTTAATGTTTCTGTTTTGTGTTTTAGTTTTGTAATCTTTCCTTTTTTTGTTCTGTAATGTGTACTTTTTGAGAATAAAATGTTTCTTTCTTTCTTTCTTTCTTCTTTCTATCGGCTATTATCTAGCCCAAGAAACGAACAAAAGATAATTGCTTCCGTGTAAATAAAAGAGAGAGATATATATTTATAGTTCATCGCTGGCTGTTCACACTGCGATGAACTATAAATATACATCTCTCTCTTTTATTTACACGGGAACGATTATCTTTTGTTCGTTTCTTGGGCTAGAAAATAGCCGATAGCTCATAGTTACTCGCCCGCGGTGGGACCAGTGCCTTAAGAGTTAAAAAAAGTAAAGGTAATACCCGACTAAATTACAACACGTCGTCTGCGTACATATAACTTGGTACTAGAGTACAAACGGCACTTGATCGGATTATTAAATTATTCCACTAGTTCGTTAATTATTGTGAAATGCACGCGTGTTTAATATCTAGGATTATGAGCCTAAAAGCGGTGGAATAAGAACCTCGTTACGAGCAGGTGTGTTGAATTTTTTTATTATTTGTTCTTAATAGGGAAGATGCAGCTATCATATTAACTATTATTTTGTAATCAAAATGCTGAAAAAACATTAAATAATAGTTATTGAAACGGTTTTACTTTAGTTTATACTATTTTCAAATAATAATTAGGATTTGAAATAATGTGAAACGGAACGTGTTTTAATCCACCAATCAGCGTCTGGTGACGTCACTCCTGTTATGACAACTAATGGGGTTGACAACTTTCTATAGGATTTGGCTTAAAAGGCTAGCATCCAGGTCAAAAAATTAAAAAAAAACAAGAATTTGACACTGTGAACGAACAAATATGGAGTGACACACATGAGTGACGTCACAGCAACTGTAGATCCGTTTAGGCGCGCAAATTTTAATTGTCAGTTTGTAACAGCAATTTTTGACTATAAATCATAGTATTTTCATTTTTTAATACACTTGTGGTCTATTCTACGTGCAATTCTTTGAAATGAAAGCATAAATGAAAATATTGCATCTTGCCTATACATAGGTACAGTCACCGGCAATAATATGTGACACGCTCTTATTCGTAAGGCCATAAAAGCGTGTCACATATTTTTGCGGCCTTCGTTTAGGAGGATACTATTGCCGGTGACTGTACAAGTAATAGCTAGCCATATACGTACAGATTTGCCCTTCGAATCTGACTGGCAGATACAGGCTGTTTTTATCAATGACACATGCCATATTGTTCGAGCTGTTTTTTTAGGCCATAGTAAACAACTTTTACTATGGAACCAACTCGGAAATCACAAAAATATTTTCGGCCGTTTCATACATTTCGGCCGATTAGACGTTGATGTTTTCTATGGGGAGGCCAAATATTTTTTTTGTAATTTCTGGGTTCATCCCATAGAAAAAGTTGTTCAGTATGACTTACCTAATCACCTCTCACAATATGGCTAGTTAAAAAAAAACCGGCCAAATGATGACACTCACCACGCATAGGAGGGTTCCGTACCTTCAATGGAATAAGAACCAAACTAATACCAAAAAGTCGAATCTGATGCCCATGGAAGAAGTTTTTTGGAGATAACTCCAAAATGGCTGAACCGATAATGTTCAAAACAATGTTCGTAGAAAGTATATGATAAGGCGCATCTCCTCAATTTTTTTCATATTTTATGGGCTTACGGTTCAAAAGTTACAGGGACACAATTCAGAAAATATTCACTTAATCACAAAATGGTCATTGAAACCTCAATGTTATTTTTAAAGACTTATCGATTGATGTGTCACATGTTGATATTTGGTTAAAAAAATTTTTTTTTAATTTCGTTACATGTATGGAGCGCCGCCCCAAAAATTTTTTTTTTCAGGTTTAACTACATAACTAAGTAGCGGCATAAAAAATACACCTTATATGTAAATTTTATTCAAATACGTTGTATAGTTTCCGAGTAAAATGGCTGCGACATACGGTCGGACAGACAGACATGACGAATCCATAAGGGTTCCGTTTTTTGCCATTTGGCTACGGAACCCTAAAAACAACCATGTATGTCTGGCAAAAAAAAATCCAATATAAGGAAGAATTAGACTAAGATTTACGGATACGGAGAGCTATTCGGATTCCGTTGGCTTCCTTCAAGTGCAAAACCATAAAACTGAATAGAGGACAAAACATGAGAAATTAAAGAATAATACCCTCATTTTGCTGGTACGAGGTGCATGCATTTACTGTGGACGTTGCATTCATGAGGCCAGCAGGAAATCCTTCGGTGCTGCCAAACGGTTGAAACGTGCACGTATCACTAACATACGAGTAATAAAGTCCGCAGATAAAATAACTCCTGTATGAAATTCAGTACATAGATATACTTAGTTACTTATCTACGAAATATCAATTGATATTCACCAGGCGCTTTTCGGTGAAGGAAAACATTGTGAGGAAACCGGACGTAATCCGAACATTAACTCTGGGTTGGAAGGTTAGTTGGCAGTCGCTCTTGTAAAAAACAGTGCATACCCCAATTCCTGGGATTAGGTCGCCGAGTGGACCCCAGACTCAATAGAACCTTAGGGACAAATGCCTGGCGGATGAGATATACTTACGAGTACTTAAGGTCCATGCCATCGTTTGTCCTACCGTTTTCCCGGCTTTTTGCCACGGTTCAATTAACCCTGACGTCCGCTCTGCGACCTACTTCCAAGTATTGGCGTATGCACTAGTTTCTACCAAAGCGAATGTCATCTAAGCTTCCTAACCAGAGAACTATTCGTTATTGGTATAAGAACCGGTCCGGTTCAAAATTATCTAAAAACCATGGTAGTTGTATTGCCGAAAACCTCAACTAAACCGGACAAACCATTTTGGAGATAAATGCTATGAAAACCATTGTGTATGTACACAAAGTACATACAATGTCTTACCCTAAAATCCCTGAACTATGCCGTTTCCGTTTCGTCAAGGGGTAAAAACAGGTGCCATATTCTAATTCTAAAATACATAAACAACACATTACTCCAACAACAACATATTGAAGTTGTATTGGAGCTGCATCGTAATAATGTCTAAGCTAAGTCTGATATTTCTGATTCTGATTTTAGGCGCTAGCTGTGTTGCGTAGTTAATGCATTGGAGTTGTATTGAAGTAGGATCGTGTTTTAAAGTTAGAATACGTTCCAGGGGTGCTCAATTCTTTAAAAAAAAATCGGGTTCGTAGGTATTTTTCGAAACAACAATAATACCGTTGAAACTCATTATTAAGCAAACTCAAAACATTGAAAACTTTCAAAGGGAAAATTCCGCTTTCCCGCATTGTTCCATAAAAACAAACATGGAAATGGAATTGTATCAACATTTTGGGCCTTGTAATTTGATAAAGCAAAAACGGTGTTACGTTGGCATGTATAATTTACGCGTGCGTTCATTTTAATTATTTCTTGTTTTATCCGTATCGATAATGTTACAAAACGTGATTGTTTACCTTGCTTTGTAATGAAAGAAAATGGGGAAATTAATCCTTAGTTCGTTTTTCAAAACATATAACTAAAAAATAATGAATTATACAGGCTGACTTAATTAGAGGTATTCCTTCAAGGAGTTAATATTCCGCCGGCAGGGTGTTCATCCTCACACCCTGGAGCCTAAGGGGTCACGCATTGTACGGTTTAAGAGGAATTTCCTCCCACGAACGCTGCGACTGTGGAATGAACTCCCTGCCGAGGTTTTCCCAGCGGGCTACAGTATGAGGTTCTTCAAAAAAGGAGTGTATAGGTTCTTGAAGGGTAGGCAACGCGCATGCGAATCCTCTGGGGTTGCAGGCGTCCATAGGCTACGGTAACTGCTTACCATCAGGCGGGCCGTATGCTTGTTTGCCACCGTCGTGGCATTAGAAAAAATACTATAGTTAATTTGCAACCAATAACCGGGGGTCAAAAGTAACTGGTTACCGAGATGTTGTTTTTGTTTGACTTGTTTGTTGAGACTTTGTTTTTATTGATTTTACTAGCTGTGCCCGCGGCTCCGCCCGCGTGGAATTCGGTCTGTGTCAGTAAGCGGCTATTTAATTCACCCCTAATTTCTCTCCCGCTACCCTGGAGGCGGAAATTGAAGTAAAGTTGACAGATGGATACGCTAGAGGACAATAGTCCTAATAAAATATTTTACAATTACCACTAAATGAAACTACACTCATAAATGAATACTTTTTATTTATTTATTATATTTTTTTTGGCATGATTTAAACGACATAGCGAGTAGTAGGTGTATATCGGACGATACAGGACCACTTTTGTATTTATACGTTCATGTCCATGGCAAATATCATCCAAATCGATCCTCCCGTCAAATCAGTCAAAGCATGAAAGGTAAGAACAGGCGGGGGGTCACAAATGCAGAAAAGATTTTTTTCTATTTGAGGTGCACTTGGAGGGAGGGGGGGGGGGGGGGGGTTCATGACCATGCAAATTTAATTCCATTTTACATGTTTCTCAATCGTATGGGTGTCGCATTTTAGTGACGTGACGCTTTTTCGTGACGGTCACGTGACTTTTTTTCGCCTAGGCCCCCATCCGCGAACCGTCCGATAAGGAACTTCGTTCCAAAACTACCACCGGTTCTAACCCTACACCTCTGGCCCAAGAAGTATTATGTTATGACCGAAAAGAAATTCGACGGGACTTATTTTTTTCAAAACAGTTTCAATACATTATTAGATCATAGTGTTGTGTTTCTGCTGGTGAGTAAGGTTGCCAAAGAGCTCAAAGAGGACCCAGTGTGTTGACGATGAGGGACCCTCTTGTTCCTTTAGCCGTCAACACAGTGAATCCTCCTTTTTGTAAAGGGTCGGCAACGCGCATGTGACTCCTGTGGAGTTACAGGTGTCCATAGGTTACGGTAGCTGCTTACCATCAGGCAGGCCGTATGCTTGTTTGCCACCGTCGTAGTATAAAAAAAAAAAAGATTTTAAAGATACAAAATAATGCGTAGTTCTTCAAGAAGACATATCAAAACAGCTTGAGAGACAGATAATGTACCTATTGTTTAATTATAAAGAAAAATAAATCCTAATCTGACTGCTTCACAAAACGTTTGATATATTTTCCTACCTAAACCTATAAATGTGTCCTATAACCTGTGTCCTATAAATGTTAGATGATTTTGTAGTAGTTTTTTGGTTTGGGCCATGCATCTTTGTCCGTCATATATAGTCCTCGAACCTGCAATAACCCTTTGACATTCATGACATGAAATAAAACAATTAAAAACGGATTTTATCGCGTGTATTGAGTTTAAATTACATCCCGACGTTTCAAACACTTTACAGCGTTCGTGGTCAACGGGTCGACTGAGGAAAAATGTACAATTACCTCCGTTCAAAAAACTATCTCAATATGCATATTGAGATAGTTTTTGAACGGAGGTAATTGTACATTTTTCCTCAGTCGACCCGTTGACCACGAACGCTGTAAAGTGTTTGAAACGTCGGGATGTAATTTAAACTCAATACACGCGATAAAATCCGTTTTTAATTGTTTTATTTCATGAATAACTATCGCGGCAACCGAAGACAATATTATTCATGACATTTTCAAATATTTCTTAAGAGCGGGTAAAGGTAAATTTAAAGCATCGACGGGTAACATGTTATAAATATGAACACCTTGACCAAAAAATTACAAATTATTTCAATACCAACTTTCAACATACAAACTTTCAACCCCCTTTTCACCCCTTCCAGGATTGATTTTCGGGATGAAAACTATTCTTTGTCCTTGCCCGGGATTCAAACTATCTCTACACAAAATTTCATCATTATCCGTTCAGCCGTTAACTAATTAAAAATTCTTGGAACGTGTTCTGTTATCGATTCTAAGTATCTCCAGCCAACTTTTTTTCGAATATATTCCATGAACAGACTTTCGACCCTCTTCAGCTTTATTATATGTATAGATAGTTTTTATTGAAAGTACCTTTCAGGCGTCACTTCCACTATTTTTTTCAAATTTTTTGGACCTACGGTTCTAAAGTAAGATGGGGGGGGGGGGGGGGGGTTGAAGAAGAAACTATCCTTTGTCATTTGAGACCCATACTATCTCTATACCAATTTTCATCTAAATCAGTTCAGCGGTAAAAAAATCCTCATACCACCTTCCAACCCCCTTTTCACCCCCACAAGGGTTTGAAAACGATCTTATGACGTTTCTCGAGACTTAAATTATCTCCATACTCATTTCTATCTAAATCGTTTCAGCGGTTAAAAATTCTCCATACAAACTTTCAACCCCATTTTCACCCCCACCAGGGTTGATTTTCGGGATTAAAACTATATATTATCCTTTCCCAGGACTCAAACTATATCTATATAAAATTTCATCAAAATCCGTTCAGCCGTTTTCACGTGATGCGCGGTCAAATAAACAGACAAACAGATAAACAGATAAACAGACAAAATATCTAAAAATTGTTGGAAAGTGTTCTGTTATCGATTCTAAGTATCCCCAGCCAACTTTTTTTCGATTATCTTCCATGTACAGACTTTCGACCCTCTTCAGCTTTATTATATGTATAGATGAACTTTGTTTTTATGAACTACAACAACTTAGGTACGTAATGACCCGTGTGTATTGGTTTACTTTTTTATTTTCACAATTAATGAATAATATATGTTTAATTCTTTTTTTTTTCTCTGTTAAAATTCTGCAATTTTAACCGTTATTTGTACGATAAAATTTTTATATATTTTTTTAAATGGTCGATTCCCTACTGTTGGCTATTCCTGAAGTAACTTTAGTATAGCTACTTAAGACCTTTATATCAAATAATGATGATTTGTAGGTACCAGAATTATTGTACAGGAAAGCAGAAAATTTACAAAGCTTTAAGATTGCTATGATTTTCAAAAAAAGTGCATGGTGTAATTGAAAAAAATCGAAAAATTGGAGAAAAGGGTAAATATCTCGATAACCAGTTGTTTTTGACCCCCCGGTTAATGGAGGCTTAATTGTTGTAAATTAACTCTAGTATTAGCTCCTTGAAGGAATACCTCGAATTAGAAGTCAACCTGTATATATCTAGTAATCCGCCTTGAACTGAGAACTCGCGATTTACTTGCAAACGAGTTGACCAATATAACAAGACCCTTGTGGAGATCACTTTTGCGCCTTCTAGCTGCATAACCCCTTGATCGAACCTGCTCATATAAGAACTCTCAAATTGTAATTATCTCTGCTACCACCCCAACCATAAAGATCAGAAAAACATTACTAAAGTTATCGCGGGACAATTATTTAAAATCAAAAAGCCATCGAAATTCAAGGACATCATGGTAGCCAGCTGACAGTTCCGTTGTTCCCGAAGTTTTTTGTAAGAACTTCGCTTCACTGCGAACGCTCGTTCGATAATTCTTACTTTGATCTATAGAAATAGTATTATGACTTATCCATCTCCCCATTTTCCGGTGCAATCCCGGTCGCCCTAAACCCTGATTCCAGGAAACCTAATTCCCTGACTTAGGAATTATTTTACGAAACTGGCTGACAAGCTTAGCAACTAATTCCAAAAAACTGGAAAAACAAAAAAAGTGCGAAAATTTCGCAGTTAATACGTACTACGCGGCAGAGATGGGCATTTCGTAATCGATTCCTGATTACACGATTACTTGATTTTACTTCTGTAATCCACTACCGGTTGTCAGATTACTTGTAATGTAATCAAGTGAAACGGTGATTACCAGTACATATTAAGGAATCAGGAATCATCTATGCAAATAGTACAATTACTATTAATTGGGAATCAAAATTGATTCCAAATTACTGGAATTTTTGACTGATTACCACCAGATTACTTCTACATATACATATACTGCTACCATGCTTGTGATGTTTTTTTTACGTCGGATTCAGGCTTTGGGCATCGATTAAGCGCATCACACACTTGAGCGGAATCGTAGCGGTCGACCATAGACAAAAACCAGCTGTAAGTAAGAAAAACCAAACCTCCGGCTGAATTTTGTCTACTCCATACAAAAACTCAGTCACCATAGACAAAAATTAGCCGGAAGTTGGGTTGTTTCCGATTTCCGGCTGATTATTGTCTATGATCGACTGAATTCCGCTCAATTGTGTGATTCACCTTAGGTATATTAAGAAAGCAATTTTTTTATAAGCTTTTATTTAACTCATAGTGTTTGAAGTAAAGTACAGTCAGTCACAAAATCGTATATTGTCAAAAACCTGAAAACTGATTTAAAACTAATTCCTTCTAACCTATATTAGAATAAATAATAAGTATTTAGATGATTGTCTAATTAAAAGTACAGTCAGCCACAAAATCATAAACTGTCAAAAACTTGTAAACTGATTTAGAACCTCTTCCTCCTAACCGATATTAGAGTCGTCTTAATACCCCAAGTATCAGATGATTGTCTACAGAAAAGTACAGTCAGTCATAAAATCGTATGATGTCAAAAACTTGTAAACTGATTCAGAATCAATTTAGAATCAGAATAATAAGTATTTATATGATTGTCTAAATGAAAGTACAGTCAGCCACAAAATCATAAACCGTCAAAAACTTGCAAGCTGATTTAGAACATCTTCCTCCTAACCGATATTAGAATCGTCTTAATACCCTAAGTATCAGGTGATTGTCTAAAGAAAAGTACAGTCAGCCATAAAATCGTATAATGTCAAAAACTTGTAAATTGATTTAGAATCAATTTAGAATCAAAATAATAAGTATTATCTAAATAAAAGTACAGTCAGCCACAAAATCATAAACCGTCAAAAACTTGCAAGCTGATTTAGAACCTCTTCCTCCTAACCGATATTAGAATCGTCTTAATACCCTAAGTATCAGGTGATTGTCTAAAGAAAAGTACAGTCAGCCATGAAATCGTATAATGTCAAAAACTTGTAAACTGATTTAGAATCAAAATAATAAGTATTTATATGATTGTCTAAATAAAAGTACAGTCAGCCACAAAATCATAAGCCGTCAAAAACTTGCAAGCTGATTTAGAACCTCTTCCTCCTAACCGATATTAGAATCGTCTCAATACCCGAAGTATCAGATGATTGTCTGAAGAAAAGTACAGTCAGCCATAAAATCGTATAGTATTAAAAACTTGTAAACTGATTTAAAACCAATTCCTCCTAACCTATATTAGAATAAATAATAAGTATTTAGATGATTGTACACAGTACAAAGTCGGCCCGCCACTAAAGCCACACTACAGACACGAATGCATCGAGCCCAGGATCAACCGGCTAAAAGAGCACAGGGGAAAAGCGTCCACATCGTCACGTCCCTCAACCACGAGGATCAAGCAAATAATGCAAAAAAAACAAGACAACAAGAAACGTGTTATTTTTCGTTTTGGTACGGAACCCTCCGTGTGAAAGTCCGACTCGCACATGGCCGGCTCTTCAATAACCCATTCGCAGGCTATCTTTAATTATATCCATCATTGTTTATAAATCACCCATGACAACCATGCCAATGACACTCACGGTGTAATCCAGTCTGTAATTTAGTAATTTAGTAATTCAGGTTACTCAAGTACTTGATTACTGAGGAATCAAGATTACAGTAGTGGTTTACAATACTGATTCCTAAGTAATGGATTACAAATGTAATCATAGTACAGTATTAGAGTAATTTTGATTACCCAAGTAATCGATTACCGAGGAATCATGATTACTGTAATGTAATCGTGTAATTAATTCCAAAAGTAATTGATTACGCCCAACTCTGCTACGCGGGGAGCACAACTTTTTTTTTGCTCGCAAAACACATTTTCACACTACCCTAAGCAATGCAAATAACATACCAAAAATGCAGATTTACATCGCGCTTTGTGTTTTTAGGGTTTTGTTTACAATTCGACTGGTGTAAATTTGAAAGTCTTTTCGACTTTATGGAAAAAAATAATGTCCCGATATTTCGAATTCTCTTTTGTTATACGGTTAGGTATAATGTAATTGGTAAGCAGCACAAAATTGACAAAACAAAAATGAGGACATGATTTTGATAAATAAATAAAATACTTATCACAATCCTAAAAGTTCCATTATTTAAGAAACACTATTTTAAGAGAACCTTCGTTTAAGCCAACCTACCGCTACGGATTCGTGGCTTAATGTCATTCCAGACGGAATTTTTTGAATACTGAATATTGGGCATGTCGATGTTTTACGAATTCCGTTTGATATGAATAGGGTTAGGGTTGAGAAAGGTTAACTACCTACACTAAATCGAGCTTTTACAAAACCTTGCCCAATATTGTTATAGCGTTAACATAGAGAGTCACCATTTCACCATGTACTAAGGGCAAGCCGGCGCTCGTTTGACTTTTTAGTGTTCAATGTGTGCGTGCGTCTTAGGGCGCTATTTCCGCTGTCGTAAATGACGTTTGACAATACACCGACATTTTGCTTTTTATCGATGCGCTGCCAACCTGACGGATCAGCCTACTAGTTTCCTACCAATCGGCCGTCGCGGGGTGAGGTAATTCCGTTCGGGGCGGGGCGTAACTAGGCCATTCTGTATGAAATACTATTACTTATTCTGTATCCAAGATACAACAGATGTTAGGTATAACGTAGATTAATTTTTACTTTATAAGCTTTGTAACTAAACTTAAATTTGACAAAAGGATTAGCTATAATTACCATGTGGTAGTTCATTTAGTAAATTGCTTCAACATTGTTAAAAGAACAACAAGCCATTACCAAAATCGAAAGTCCTGTTTTCTTCGTTTTGTAAGTCACTTAGTTACTCTCGTATGAAAAAATATTACTAACTTGATTGAATTGTTCACGGAAAAGGGTAAAAGTGGCATTCACAATATTTTAAAAGAATCGAACAAAAGGGTTCGATTATGGTTTCGAGAAAAAGTCGACTGACCGAGGTAAAACTATGCCCAAGGTATAACAGTTTCCCTTATATAAAATAACAAGCATAGTTTTATTGTTTCAAAAGTGCGAACAATATTGGTTTTTCCTGTTAAAAACTATAAAATTTTTGAGGTACCTTTCTTTTTAAGTTCTTAAGACACCTATTTATGTCATTCAAAATAAATCTATTTTACACGATTCTAGGTTGCCAAAGAGCTCAAAGAGGACCCAGTGTGTTACACGATGAGGGACCCTCTTGTTCCTTTAGCCGTCAATAGTGAATCCTCATTTTTGTATAGGGTCGGCAACGCGCATATGACACCTCTGGAATTGCAGGCGTCCATAGGCTTCGGTAGCTGCTTACCATCAGGGGCCGTATGCTTGTTTGCCACCGTCGTTGTATTAAAAAAAATAAGTAAAGAAAAAACTAACTTCATTTAACTAGGTAAGTGACAACCCTATACTTTCGGTTCTCAGTGCTTAAAGAGAGGTAAGTGAGCCACTAGTCAATTTTCCTCGTTGCTATATCGTCAAAGAGAAAATCATACCGAGTCTAAAAATTGCATCGCAGATTTTTTACACGGTAAAATCGGAATTGGACTTCCATTCACGACGTGCTGTTTTTAAATTCCAGAAGTTCGTTATTGGTTTAATTTGGACCCTGGTATTTTTTTACTTATGTTTTTTAGCTAGTTAGGATTTTCATTTCATAGCTACCAACTTTTATAGATGCAAGAAAAAATATAATTCAGATTCTGTGTATTTGTAACCGTTTTGCGGCTATACTTGAAAACCAAATTTAAATAAAATTTGGATAATATTGTCTTCGGTTGCCGCGATAGTTATTCATGAAATAAAACAATTAAAAACGGATTTTATCGCGTGTACTGAGCTTAAATTACATCCCGACGTTTCGAACACTTTACAGCGTTCGTGGTCAACGGGTCGACCCGTTTATTTCATTATTTCATAAAATTTGGAATCAGAAGTGTTTGTTGTAAAAAAGGTTATCTGGCAGAAAACCACTTTACACCCTTATTAAGCGAGGAGACCGCCTTTTTTCTACCACTCTTATTATTAAGTTCTTTTCTGTATTACTTACTATTGGTGAACAATCAATAATGTTGTATTGTATTTTGTTACCGATATTTTTAATTATAAACAATCTATAAATAAAAGAAGAAACTGACTGACTGACTGACTGACTGACTGACATATCAACGCACAGCCCAAACCGCTGGTTCTAGAGATTCCAAATTTGGCACGTAGGTTCCTTTTAGGGTCTAGGGGTGCACTAAGAAAGGATTATTCGAAATTTACCCCATAAGGGGGTAAAATGGGAGTCCAAAGTTTGTATGGCGAATCAAGATTTGTTAGATTATTTTATTCGAAACTTCACAGGAGTATTTCTAACGATAAATGAGTAAACACGTGTTTCAGGTTTTTTGAAAATTCAACCCCATAAGGGACAAATGTGGTCACAAAGTCTGATAATCAACATGGGTATCGAATCCTTTTTGAGTACTTATAGTACGCGGGCGAAGCCGCGGGAAAAGGCTAGTGTTCTTATACATTATTATTCTTAACTAATTATAATCCAATTATATACATATCTAGGCAAATCTAACGGTATTTATGGTATTTGTTATCGTCAAAATATTCTTGCAGCGAGTAGAAACCCTTTTCTATTAGATAACCAATTTTACATATTTGAGCTCTGCAGTTATTTCTTTAGGAAGATTATTGTATATTCTTATAGTCATTATAGGCTAAGAAAATTAGATTTTTTTGAAGAATTAATTCCCAGCAGGCTTGAAATCGTTTTAATACCTTCACCTGGTCCTAAATGCATGGGATCTGAGTTTGCCCAATCCCAGGAGGTGTGCATAACTTTTTAGCGAAATTTTTGCTCTTTGTCAGTTTTTTGCTTCTAGCTCGAAAACGGTACGTCCGAAGGAAAATGTCGTGTATATCAATATTAAAGATGGTTAAATTCTGCATCGAATGAGCATCTTAACTTATAATTCAGTTCAGCGGTACAGCCAAAATCAAAAATTATAAATCGGGAAAATGTCTCATTTATTTGAAAAACTAATATTTTGACTTCCATACCACATATCTTTGAAACAGATGACTCCTGTTGAAAAACCTATAGAATAAAAGTTGAAGAGAATACAATTTCACGATATATAGACATCTCAATTTTCAAATTCAGTCACTTTAAAAGGCTAAATTTGGCATGAATTCAAAATCAGTTTTTTTTCTAAATTCTTCTAAGTTGCATATTTTCCATAAATATGATGTGTGAGGCGCGTACATTTAATGCATTGTTACAACTAAGAACATTTAAGTGTAAATTTCTAAAACGTGCCTAATCAGAAAACTATTTATACACCGTGTTTTTTTTATTTCCGGTAATTTCAAGGGTATATTTCTGAGCTTAACTTAAGTTTATTTCTCAAAGACGCCAGTGTCATAATTCGGTCCAGTTCTGAGGTAATCGATATTTCATTTATGTTTTTCTAATTGTGTAAACCTACATTAAATTATTTTTTTACTCTGAGACCCGCTACAAAATGATGCACCTGTGTGTTAAGTCAATACAATATGCTTCCTGTGTATCTCAGGCTGTTAATGTTTGTAATGGAATTACATTGACATGTCTAGTTTTCAATTGTTTGGTTTAGGGACCGATTGAGGAATCAATTAGTAACTGCTGAACCTACTTAGATGAAACTTTGTATAGAGATTGAGATAGTTTGAGTCCGTAAAAAGTACATAAAAAGTAGTTTTCATCCCAAAATACCAACTCTTAAGGGGCTGAAAAGTGGGTAAGAAGTTAGTATGAAGAGTTATTAATATAGTTAAACCGATTTAGATGAAATTTGGTACCTATGAAAGTAGTCTGAGTTCTGGGGAGTTTTTATCCCAGTAAATCAGTTCAGTGGATATTGATTCCCCATACAAAGAACTTTTGCCCCTTTTCACACCCTTCAGGGTTAGTGAAGGGTGTGAAAAGGGGGCAAAAGTTCTTTGTATGGGGAATCAATATCCACTGAACTGATTTAAGTCCATAGATAAAATTTGGTATGGAGATAGTTTAAGTTCTGAAAAAGGAAATAGAATAGTTTTTATCTTAGACGTCATCCCTAAGAGGTAAAAATGGGAGTGGATTACTATCCCTATTTAAACTAAGTTTCATCTAAATAGATTCAGCAGTTATTGATTTTTTACACAATCGGAAAGACAAAAAAGAAATATCGATTACCACAGAACCGGAGCAAATTAGGGCACTGGCGTTACTTAAGTTAAGCTCAGGATTCTCAGGAATGTACCCTTCGAATTTATAAATTAAAAAAAAAACCCGGTGTATAAATAGTTTTCTGAATGGGTACGTTTTAAAAATTTGCACTGAAATATTCTTAGTTGTAACGATGCATTAAATGTAGGCGTCACACATCATATTTTATGGAAAATATGCACCTCAGAAGAGTTTATAAAAAACTGATTTTATATTCATGCCAAATTTAGTCTTTCAAAATCACTACATTTGAAAATTGATATGTCGATATAACGCGAAATTATATTCTCTACAACTTTTATTCTATAGGTTTTTCAACAGGAGTCATCTGTTTCAAAGATATATGGTATGGAAGTCAAAATATTAGTTTTTCAATTAAATGAGACATTTTCCCGGTTTATAACTTTTGATTTCGGCTGTACCGCTTAACCGAACTAAAAGATAAGTTTCTCAATCGACGCACAATTTAACCCTCTTTAATATTGAAATGAATGACATTTTCCGTCGGACGTATCGTTTTCTAGCTACAAGCAGAGATGGGCAAAATGTCATCGACTAACGATTAACGATTGAGATTAACAAAATTAATTGCGACTGACGGTTGAAAACGACGACTGATCAACCTTAGTTGTATAGAGTGCAACTAGTTTAGTTGCAATTAAATTAGTTGCAGATTGATTTCGGACAACTAAATTTTGTAATCGACTAATTAGTTAGACTACTTTTTCGCGACTAATGGTAGAAGCAAATTGAAAACCTCGGTATTACTATGTTGACAGACTGAACAGGACATCTTAACGGATGTATAAAAATAAAACCGGCCAAGAGCGTGTCGGGCCACGCTCAGTGTAGGGTTCCGTAGTTTTCCGTCCGTCACAGTAAGTGTCCCCACTTAAGAGTTAAAATAACACCGCCATGTAGGATATGATATGAACGTTCCACGTACAGATCGCGGTAGATATCGATCTATCGGCAAATTAAGTAAACTATTGCGCGCGAGCTTAAAGTATGGAAGATAATTTTTATGGGATAATTATTTATTGCATGAACCGATTTTCACCGTTTTTACTTTATTTGAAATCACGTCATTTCATTGTGATTTTGTAGAAATTACAGGTACAATTAACACCTGCTTAGACGGTTAAATTACAAACTTAGTTCATAAATTATTTTGTATTTTTTTTTCAAAAACTGTTCAACCTATCAAGTTCAAAATAATTTTCCTAGAAAGTTTTTATAAAGTTCTACTTTTGAGATTTTTTTCATATTTTTAAAACTTATGGTTCAAAAGTTAGAGGGGGGGACACATTTTTTTTACTTCTAGAGCGATTATTTCCGAAAATATTTACATTATCAAAAAATGATTTCACTAAACCCATATTCATTTTTAAATACCTGTCCAACAATATATCACACGTTAGGGTTGAAATGGAAAAAAAATCACTTCCCATTTTACGTACAGTGGAGGTACCCTAATAAAACATTTTTTTTC
This sequence comes from Pammene aurita, assembly GCA_947086415.1. Taxonomy (NCBI): domain Eukaryota; kingdom Metazoa; phylum Arthropoda; class Insecta; order Lepidoptera; family Tortricidae; genus Pammene; species Pammene aurita. The sequence continues at coordinate 15,752,707 of OX352295.1, forward strand.
CACTTTTTATTTTACTACTTTGTCGGCGTGATTGATATACATATTAGTACCTTTCAGCTTTCTAGTGCTAACGGTCACTGAGATTATCCGCGGACGGACGGGTAGACATGGCGAAACCCAGAAGGGTTCCTAGTTGACTACGAAACCCTAAAAATGGTCATGTACTTATTCTCTACGATATTTTGATTGTTTATGGAGTGAGATCTCTTTGCTATTATTCTCTTTGATAATACCAATGATGCCATTTGTGCCAAAATTGTATATCAAACGTTTAGTTTGGATGGCAATGCTACAACTCGTCATGTTAGGGCTCGTCAGAGCTCTTTAATCCGCAAATTTCGATAGTCATAAAGCTTGTAACAAAAATGAAACTTAGGTCAAAAACTTGTTGTTATCCATCATGTAATTAAGTAGTGCATCGCTCTGAAATTGGATTGAATTTCTCTTATCTAAGGGTAAATAAGAACTGTGTATAGTCACCATCAGATATATCGGAGCTGTGGGGAAATATCGGAACAACGCCTCTATTGTCACAGCGATAACGTGCATGTAACGATTTCGTTTCTTCATACATCGTTTTCTTACTTTATACCTGGGGTCCGTGTTTTTAAACCTTTACCTATATTTGCAGTAATAATCGTCTGAGCATCGTAATAAGCAATAACTTAAGCACCTAAAATCTACAATTATTCATGACAACACGTTGAATATTTTAGACATAAACCCTAATCAGTAACTTATTAAATATTTTATAATATAACCAACCGAATTCCTTTGACAATCGTCATTTACGCGTTCAGAGGACATCAACGAGTCCGAACTCTAGTGTATGTATTATTATAGTCACCTGCCGGGGCTAGCACCAGATCAGCTCTATGGTGCCATAACATTAAACTGTCATTCAACCATTTCAAATTAAACGTGTATACATAATTTTAGCTCAATCGGTTGAAGATATCTGCTTCAAAATAAGTTGCAAGATTGCACCCAAACTAACATAGTTACAACCTTACAACATACGAGTACCTATCGGGTGTTCCAGAAAGTATAAGCACGAGTTATCATTGATATAAGACTGTTTTTATTTTTATTTTGACAAATATGCTTTTATCAATATTGGATTTTAACTTATTGTTAAACAAATTCAGGCACCAATTTATTGATATCGTCAATTATAAACCAGTAATCGCACCATGGTTCTATCGCGCGACATAAGCTTCAGAACAGATTTAACTCCAATGTCTTTGGAAGCTTCCGACCAGTTTCTTTTGAAGGTCTCGATGGAAACTGCTGGCTTAATGGTTTTATCATTGATATGTCTTGGTAACAGGCTAAAAAGTCTCCACCAGAATTTGCAATAATCGTACGTATGGCTCCGATACTAACTCCCACAGATTTCACCAACTCTTTGAGCATTATGTTAAGAACTATACCGTATTTGTGCAGAATTCGTTTTCGTTTATCTGGAGAAATGCCTCATATTTCGCATATTTTGCATATAATTTATGCGACAAATGAACATATTTGTTGCTAATTAAGGAAATAACAATTCCATATTACTGTATTTTTCTAGTCAGTATCATGAACAAATATGTGGCATTGCAAATTCGTGCTCATACTTTCTGGAACATCCGATATACAATGTACGTACAGTCAAGTGCAAAAATACGTATCGAAAAAATCGTGTCATAAATATGGTACTACGCACTTATTACAACGGAATAAGATACTATGGGACATATTTTTGAGTAAGATGAGTACACCCATATTTCTACACTTGACTGTACCTATTCCTAGTTACATATTGCAAGTTATGTAGGAGTATATTGCAACTTAAATAAAAAATGCAAAACGAGTGACTACCGAGTTTTAATATAGATTTAACCGTGAAATTTAGTCGATTGAAACTAAAACTAATTTAATTGTTAGTCGAACATTCTCACAAATAATTTAGTTATAACTAAAATAGTCGCAACTAAAAAAGTACGATTGATATTTTTAATCGATTGATTAGTTAACTAAAAAATTAATCGATTAATGCTCATCTCTGGCTACAAGCAAAAAACTGACAAAGAACAAAAATTTCAAGACACTTTTTATATATCTTATTTGCTTGGCCTATTACATACATGGGGGCTCTTATTGCTCATTATTATTCAAATTAATTACGAAAATATTGACATCTTTATTAATAATGACAATATTTAAATATTGACAATTAATATAACTGTAAAAGTTTGTATATGTAAATGTTTGCAAAAACGTCTAGATTCACCTATTTGATATAATTTAGCATAAGCATTTAAAAGTGAATAAATTTGTGCGCATCGAGAAAAAGTTGTGAATTTTTGAGCATGGATAGAGTGCCCTACGATGAATATTTTTTAGTATTGGAGGTCCGTAAAATTTTTGGACCTTCACGTCAAAATCAGGGGTTCCGTGCAATATGTTATTACTTTCTGGTTAAAGCTGCTAGGGGTTGCGTGGTATCATTTCCGTATAAAACAGATATGCAGAATTCATGATATTAAAAAAGTAAAAATCCATATTAAAAAAAAAAGTTCTGTGAAGAGGAAAAATACTCTAAAAATATATTTTTTTAGAACGTTGTATAAGTAATAAATATCATTTATTTGTAAATTTAAAAAATATTATAAGGAGGCACATTTAATGCAGTTTTATAAATATATACAAGTTTAAGGCCTTTAAAGGCTATTTTAAAATACAAAAACTACGCGAGAAAAATTATTCGTATCGTGGTGTATATGTTTTCTCCATAGTAAGTATCGAAAATCAATGTGAAACGTGAACATCCGTAGCGTATTGACCTTAAATTTATTATTTACTAGCTTTTGCCCGCGGCTTCGCTCGCGTTAAATTCGGGGTAACACGGTTCCCCTTTGCCCCCCGTAATGCTCCATACAAACTTCCACCCCCCATTTTAGGGAAGTGGGGGGTTAGAAAGAGATAAAAAGTAGCCTATGTCACTCTCCATCCCTTCAACTATCTCCACTTAAAAAATCACGTCAATTCGTCGCCCCGTTTTGCCGTGAAAGACGGACAAACAAACAAACACAGACACTTTCCCATTTATAATATTAGTATGGATTATTAGACACTTTTGCTCAGACTACCTTCTACAAAACACAGAAATGAAAAAAAAGAATTAAAAAACACATTTGTTCCAATTATAACGATCAATACTTAAGTTAGTATATATTTTTTTTCATTTTGTAGAAGGTATTCTGAGCAAAATTGACTAATAATAAGCAATACATACATTTTAAGTTCAATTGGCTACGGATGTTCACGTTTCATATTGATTTTCCATACTTATAATGAAGAAAACATATAAACCACGGCACCAATTAATTTTTTTCGCGTCGTTTTTGTCTAGTAAAAGCTAGTTAAAATTGGATATATTTAAAAACTGCATTAAATATTCTTCCTTATGATATTTTTTGAATTAAAAAAAATGAGGTTTAATGTGTTTTTCCTCTCCGCAGAGCTTTTTTTTAGTTTCAAGTTTTACGTTTTTATTATCAAAAATGAATTCTTCATATCTGCTTTACTTTTACGGAAATTATACCACACAACCTCTAGCAGCCTTAACCAGAGTAATAATATATTTCACGGGACCCCTGATTTTGACGTGAAGGTCCAAAAATTTTACAGACCTCCAATACTAGTGAGGTAATTCCGTTCGGGGCGGGGCGTAACGTGGCCATTCTGTAATATAGGAAATTGTTGTCTTGAAATTTATTCCCTACCATAAAGAGGTGAAATGAGGAATACAAAGTATAGAGAGTAACTATTATTTGTAACGGCGTATTTACCAGGTATATTAGAGTTTTTGAGCACCCGATATTTCTACACAGTTATTCCGTGATGATGGCGCATGCATCTGTGCCGAAATATGGGGTGCTCAAAAACTCTAATATACATAGTAAATACCCCGTTACAAATAATAGTTATAATGTGAGCTTGAAATCTTAGTAATACATACTAAACTAGCGGTATAGAAAGTAATACATACTAAACTAGCGGTTTGCCAATATCACGATTTATATGCGGATAAAGTCGCAGTCTTGTCTTCTTCAATAATTTAGTTAATCATAAAAATAATAGTAGGTACAATGTTAAATCTGAAATTTTAATTACAACGTAATTTTTACAAGCTTTTTTAAGAAAGGCTCTTTAGTTAATTAATCTGCGATAAATCAATTAACTTTGCAAAGTCATTGAAATGCATTTTTTCTGTTTTCAAACTAACACCAACACAGCTGTGTGTGAGGAAAAATGCAATTTTTACATTTCAACACTTTGGTAGGTCTTTAATTATTTTATTTTTTTAAATAAGCCTCACTTAAAAAATATTAAACATTATTATTAATTTTATATTAGTAATGTTTCCTTTCCAGGTGTTTATATTAGTTAACGCGTTGTATGGCACTTGTCAGGAGGATAAAATAAATGATTGGAGTAAGTGTTAATTTATAAAAGCAGACGAATGTACCTTCTAAAAAAACTGTTTAATAAAAAAAATGTAAATCTGATAACACGGAATTTATTGATAAGGACATACTTCGGGGTTTTCGGTGCGGGAATGTTTGACATTAGCCAAAGAGTAGGTGTTGACTTAAAAAACAGAATGTACTCTGTTGTAAAACGTCTGTGGGATGGTTACAGCTGTGGCGAGTTCTTTGTTCAACGTCTGTGAGATGGTGCAGCTGTGGCGAGTTCAATGTCCCACGTCTGTGGGATGATTGCAAATGTGGCGAGTTCGTTGTCCCACGTCAGTGGGACGGTTGCAGCTGTGGCAAATTAATTGCCTCACGTCTATGGGATGGTTGTAGATGTGGTGAGTTCGTTGTCCCACGTCTGTGGGATGGTGCAGCTGTGGCGAATTCGTTATCCCACGTCTGATGGTCGATACACTGTCATTTTAGGAGAAGAGGAGCCATTGCACAGCAGCGGGACACGATAGGCTCATTTCAAACTAAATTGCATACTTACAATAAATAGAACCACTCTGTTACAGTACGCTCCAACAACTGCCTCCCCGAGGCACCGATACAATTAGACTTCTGCACATGCCAGTGTTCAGATGTTACTGCAGCTCTGCGTTCATCGCCAGAACTGCAGCTAGAGGTTAGTGCTATCAGCTGATTTGGATACAGTCAACGGCAGCTAAGCGGTTAAAGTGTTCAAAATACACAACCTTTGGTCGTTTTGTCGAACAAGTAATAAAATAAAGAAATAAATTAATAAAATATGTAAACCTAAAAGGCATTTATTTCGGACGAAGTAATCCATATAGTGTTAGGATTACAATAATACTAAAACAAAAATAGATAGAACAAGTGTATAGAACATTTTAACCATACAGATCGCAACAATAGAGAGAAGAAGTATATAGGCCATTTTAACCTTAGAGAAATTTCAACAATAGAGAGAACAATCTCAACAAACCAGAAACTACTACAAAATCATCTAACATTGAGAAGACACAGTTCAGATATGAAAGCATATCAAACGTTTTGTGAAGCAATCAGATTTGGATTTTATTATTATTATTTTATTTTATTTTAATTAAACAATACTTACATTGTATGTCTCTCAAGCTGTTTTGATATGTCTTCTTATAGAACTACGCATTATTGTGTATCTTTAAGATATAATATTACTGTATTACTGTTTTGAAAAATACCCAAGTAACACATCAAAGCAGTATAACGGCCGTCTTACAGCATATCTGTATGCTTTTAGCATTTTGAGTTCGTTTTATAGTAGCATTATAAACGTTTATAGTGCTAATATAGGTCTTAAATGGGCACAAATTACCCAGCTTGAGATCCTATACAGGTCATTTAATAGCATTGCAGGCGCATTATGTCTGCGCTATTAGCATTATCGTTGTCATGGAAAGTGCCAATCGCCTCAAAGAAGCATTAGTACGCTTTATTAAGTTGCCGACTGCATTAAAGAAGCCTTAATACGGCCAAAAAACTTGCTAATCGCAGTAAAGAAGCATAAGCACTCTCGATTAACTTGCCAATCGCAATACAAACGCATTATACTAGCATAAGAGTGTAGTAAAATAAACCTTACGTCAATGCAAAAACGTATCTAATACCGACGGAACAAATGTTATAATACAATGAACGTTGTGATTTAACTACTTTGTCTCGCAATATAAAATGGACGAAGACGGTACAAAAAACTGAATGAGTGACACGTCATATTTGTTTGCATCCTAACAAAATTTATAAAAGTTTTTGACACTTTTACGTTATTATATCCTTCAAATATTACTGCGCAATGTAGTTTACTGTAAATGTGTATATAAGTTTCATTGAAAATTTTCACGCGCCTTTGATTTATTGTGGTTTTGCTATAAAATATTATAAAAAGATATGCGTCAAATAAGCAAAACAATTGTGTAATCCTCGTATAGAACGAGTTTTGCATTATTAACATAATAGTGTTGGGGTTGAGCAGTCTTAAATTAAGTAATTTCTTTATTATATAGGTATTTTCCTTGTATAAATAGGTCCGCATGATTTTATTTTTAGGTTATTAATTATTTACAAAATGGCGTTGGTCTATATAGACGGAGAGCTAGCCCCGTCCACGTCGGATATGACAATAATGAGAGCAACCAAACCCCTCTAGTCAGTTTCGTATATTATGCTTATTTCTAGATCTGGACATCTGGCAGCTTTAAAGTAGTGGAGGTCAAAGAATGCAAACCATTTCAAGAAAATAAATCCTAGAGATCTGGGTTTGATGCAATATTATGAGAAACTATACAAATACTATACAATATTAAGAGAAATTATACAAAAGTTTATGTTGCGAGAAAGTAGTGCCAAACGATGTATAATAAAATATAGTTCATAGTTTTCGCCTACTGTTTTTGTTTCCGTAATAATCATACATCGGGGTTTTCGGTGCGGGAACGATTTGAGAAAGAGTAGAGATAAACAGATAGGTTGAGATTTAGTCTGAGAAAATATCATATTATGCTTAATGAATAACTACCTCTCTGTGAATAGCTTACACACTATGATACGAGCTTTTTTTCTTAGAGGCATGTTTGTATTGACTATACTACTACTGATATACTTAGTATTTTAAAAATGCAATTGCATATCCGAAATTTATTAACTAGATCTACCTAAGACAAAGACACGGTATAGTAAGTGTCAAATATTAATCTTGACGTCCGATATTTATGAACTATTTGATTAACTGAAGAGGTTGACAATGATCAGTCATTACATGAATTAATAAAAAAATACTTGAAAAAATCATAGGTATATGTACCTACAATATATATACATAATAGTCAGCTATTATATATAAATTGTATATACCTATGATTTTTTCGATCAATTATTCTTTAGGTAGAAACGTGCTAGAGTACATTCTGTTTTTTAAGTTAATGCCTACTCTTTGGCTAATGTCAAACATTCCCGCACCGAAAACCCCGATGTATGGTAATAATACACAATTTTTTGGTCTAACGTTTTTTTTTATCGATTTTTGACCAGTTTTGAGTTGATATTCCAACATATTAACTATAGATAGAATTATAAGGCAAACGACTATCGGTTTTTGAATCTTTTATCTCCATTCTGTAGAGCCGGATCTTGAAATAAATGAGCCGTTATTTTTTTATGATATTTTTAAAATATGGTCTAAAAAACACTTTAATCGATATTCGAAGGGTGTAAAGAATCTTACATATACGTAATCTACATATTAGGGTTCCTCTTTGATGTCTCTAAAAACTGTAGAGAGATTTTAATTTTTAACTAATTAAAACAAAATTTATGACCATAAAACCACTTTTTTAGCCTAAACCGGTTCGACTTTGATGTCAAATATCTCGTGGACAATGAATATTGAAGTAAATATAGGATACTATATTGTTTAAAGCCGTTACTGATAATATGATAAGCTATATAAATAATTAGAAAACTAAGGGAATCAGATCCAAGGTCGTTGGCGCCAGGGAGCCCCTTAAAATATAGGCCCTGTCCTTTATAACTGAGACAACTTCGGCAATTTTTACCTAGTTTGGTATTACTATTTTCCAATTAAAACATTTTGCTAGTCTGTCACTGTGACCTCCACCCATTAAAAGCTGCCAGATGCCAGGATCTAGCAATAAGAATAGTATAGCAATCTAACCAGACGGGTTTTGTTGCTCTCATTATTTTGTCATATCTGACGTGGCTAGCTCTTAGTCCAATAGCAGCTCAGTGACCCTTAAAAAATGCCTTATTTATGCCTACAGCATTACACGTGAATAATTATGCTATTAAACAACATTAAGCATTTATTTATGCTATTGTAGAACCTAATGCACTAAAACCGCTAAAAGCTGTATAGGGGCTGTTCATAAATTACGTCATCAATTTTTTGATAGTAAAGCTGCCAAATAAAGTGACGTCATTAAAAAAAATGCGTTTTAAGCTTAATTGTAAAATAAAAAACTATTTAGTAGATAATATTTTATAGCATTAAAAGTTTATAGAAACACGACTTTCATTCCTTTTTTTACACATTGATGATGTGATCTTCGGAATAACCGCCCCCCCCCCCCCTACGTCATGCTACCATCATCCGATGTCCAGACCCCCCCCCCCCCATTTGAAATGACGTAATTTATGAACAGCCCCTTATAGTGAATTACTTGGCTTTATAATGGTTTATATTATTGCTATTATACTGCATTAGGAACGTATTGCCTACTTATAAATGCTATTGTACACCCTAAGGCATTAAAAATAGCTGAAAGCTGTATAGCGAATTTACGTGGCATTATAATGGCTAATATTCATGCTCTTAAACAGTATTAAGCATTTATTTATGCTATTGTAGAACCTAAGGCACTAAACCAAACCGAAGCATTAGTGTAGCAAACCAAAACGCAACTGTACATCATTCAGCTGTACAGTTGCATGTTGTTCGCTGCACTAAAACTAATGGCTAAACAAAAGCATTTATATATGCCATTATACAACCGTTATACAGCGTAAAGCATCATAAAATGCTATTGTAGAACCTAAAGCACTAAAAACAGCTGAAAGCTGTATACCGGATTTACGTGGCATTATAATGGCTAATATTCATGCTCATAAACAGCATTAAGCATTTATTTATGCTATTGTAGAACCTAAGGCACTAAACCACACCGAAGCATTAGTGTAGCAAACCAAAACGGTACTGTACAGCATTCAGCTATACAGTTGCATTTTGGTTTGCTATACTAAAACTAAAGGCTTTAAAAAAGCATTTATACATGCCATTATACAACCGTTATACAGCTTAAAGCATTATATAATGCTATTGTAGAACCTAAAGCACTTAAGTGCTTTTAAACAGTCGAAAGCTGTACAGTTGCGTTGTGGTTTGCTGCACTAAAGCTAAAGGCTTTACAAAAGCATTTAGATATGCCATTATACAACCGTTATACAGCTCAAAGCATCATATAATGCGACAAGTTGCTCGGTGAACGTATATAAGAGTTTATACGGTCCTTAAGTTCGAAATAAGTTAACTATTCATATGTTATAATGCTTCCTGTGTTACTTGGGTAAGTCCCTTTCTAGGGGTCTTCTCGGGTCAGAGGTGTAGGGTTAGAACCGGTGGTAGTTTTTTTTATTTATGCTCTGACGTTCATAAGTGCATTGTAATGTGCTTAAATTGAAGAATAAATATCTTTTTATCTTTAGTGTAGGCCATTTTGACCTTAGAGAAATTCTAACAATAGAGAGAACAAGTGTATAGGCCATTTAAACCTTATAGAAATTCCAACAATAGAGAGAACAAGTGTATAGGCCATTTTAACCTTAGAGAAATTTCAACAGTAGAGAGCAAGTATATAGGCCATTTTAACCTTAGAGAAATTTCAACAATAGAGAGCAAGTATATAGGCCATTTTAACCTTAGAGAAATTTCAACAATAGAGAGAGCAATAATATAGGCCATTTTAAACTTAGAGAAATTTTAACAACAGAGATAACAAGTGTATAGGCCATTTTAACCTTAGAGAAATTTCAACAATAGAGAGCAAGTACATAAGCGAGTTTAACCTTAGAGAAATTTCAACAATAGAGAGCAAGTGTATAGGCCATTTTAACCTTAGAGGAATTTCAACAATAGAGAGCAAGTATATAGGCCATTTTAACCTTAGAGAAATTTCATCAATAGAGAGCAAGTATATAGGCTATTTTAACCTTAGAGAAATTTCAACAATAGAGAGCAAGTGTATAGGCCATTTTAACCTTAGAGAAATTTCAACAATAGAGAGAACAAGTAAATAGGCCATTTTAACTTTTGGGAAATTTCAAAAATAGAGAGAACAAGTATACATATAGGCCATTTTCACGATCTCGCCCGCTTAGCTCCTTCATTTTTCTTTTTCCCAAGTATGACAAAACATTGTGTGTATTACGAAGGGTAATAATAGTTTGTACAAGAGGTATAAAAAGCATGAAACGGCCGCAGGCATCGAGCGCCTTTTGCCTGTAATAATAATAATAATAATAAATACTCTTTATTGCACACCTCATACAGTTACAAGCACAAATTTTACAATTAGATAAATTTAGGTAGAGGTAACAACAGGCGGTCTTATCGCTAATGAGCGATTTCTTCCAGACAACCTTAGCCTGTAGTTAGATGCTCTCCGATTACATTCTAGAAAATAGGGATGATGACACATGTATCATTTTGTAATGAAATTTAGTGAAATGCATGCAAAATGAGATCTTAATAAAGTAAAATTAAGTAAATAAAATCTATTTAAATGTTTGAAACAGGCTTCAAAAATTCAAAGTTTTACATAAAAGTTTTCATTCTATTTCTCACATTTTACTTTAAGATATATTGTATAGCAACCCTTCTGCCGCGAATGCAGAAGACGCTGGTCCGATCACAGCCCTGGGCACCGGTGGCCTAGGTCACTTATTCCTTTGTTTATGACATCTATATAAGTTTATAATTTATTATTTAGTTTTAGTGTGTCTACTTAAAAATAAAAAATAAACAAAATATTTATTAAAATAATTTATTTGCTCTTCAGTTGTATAGCAACCATATACATAAACGCAATATTTCACTGTCAAAGTAGCAATATCATCATATTTTCCATACTTCAAAGAGGGCGACAGTGCAAACGTGACGTCAAATTTGCATATCATTTTATTAGGAGCGTTTTAAGAAACCATTGCGATTCACAGACTTTGTTCTCATTTCTGACTTTAGTGTCATTTTATTTCACGCAATTGACCCTATGTAGACTAGGGATAGCAGGGGTTGCAATCCAGTACCGGATCTGGCCGGATCCGGTACTATTTTGGTACAAAAATTGTCGGAACGGTTATTGTGACGATTTTTTTTTCGAGTAAGAAGTTTTTTTTTTCGTTTTGTTGTGAAGATCAAATGAGCTACATCAGGGATTGCAATCCGGTACCGGATCCGGCTATCTTGGTACAAAAATTACCGGATCCGGTACCGGATTGCAACCCCTAATGAAGACATTTGATCCTCACAACAATACGAAAAAAAAACGTCCTACACGAAAAAAAATCGTAATGCCTATTCCAGGTTTCTCGCAGGCTGGCAAGGAAGAAGCGAAGGAGTGGGGCTGGACAGAGTAGGAGTGGCGAGGACCGCGAGGACGATGACGGAGAATCAGCCACTTTACAGAATCACACCCCTGGAGTTCTGAAGTGTTGGGAAACTTGCGTAGATTCACTTATTTAGCTGGAGAAATAAATCAAATATAAACATGCCTGTTTACTTTATTTTAATCACTTCTCTTAGTCAGCCATTGTTGATCTAAGGAGCGAGTAGAAAGTGACTCTTTTCCACCGTAGGTTGTATTTACTACATAGACGGAGAGCTAGCCACGTCAGATATGACACAATAAGGAGAGCGACGAAACCCCTCTCGTTAGTTTGCTATACTATGCTTATTTCTAGATCTTGGTGCTGGAGGCGCATGTTAAGGATACCCTGGACCGCCCGTCGCACCAACAAGTCAATCCTTTCGCAGCTGAAAATCAAAACCCGGCTATCCACGATATGCCAGCAGCAAATTCTGGCCTATTTCGGTCATATAGTGAGAAAGGGAGATGAGAGCCTGGAAAAACTAATAGTAGTTGGAAACACTGAGGGCAGCCGAAGAGGCAGATCTCCTACTAGATGGGCAGATCAGGTCAAGGACTCATCTTCCTCAAAACTTTGCGCTGTTGTACAGAACGCCATGGACAGAAGCCGATGGAGACGGTTCATACGCACAAAGTGCAAATCATCCGGTGATGACCACGATCCTCAGTCACGAGGGAACGACCGAAGAGAGAGAGATTGCTAGATCCAGACATCTGGCAGCTGTAAAGTGGTGGAGGTCTAAGAATGCAAACCACTTTAAGAATACAAACCCTAGAGTTCTGGTTTTGATGCAGTATTACGAAAAATATATAAATAATTATATCATATTATTGCCAAAAGTTTCTGATGGGGGTAAGTAGTGCAAAACGACGTATGTACTTCATAGTTTCTCGCCTACTGTTTTTGTTTCCGAAATACTACGCAATATTTTTTGTTCTAATGTTAAAATATAGGCACCGTCCTCTATAAACAAGATAACTTCGGCCATTTCGTGCAGCAAGATGTCGATGCTGTAGCCCGTTGGTCACATGACAATGGTATAGTGCTTAATGCTAATAAAACTCATCTATTGATAATTAGATCTCCCTACTTAGATGTTTCTAATCCGCCACTTCCCATCATAACCCATGACTTTTCTTGTTTGCACAATGATAAATTGGATTGCCACTGTAACCCTATCTCTCGAGTTAACTGTGTAACGTATTTAGGTCTTAAAGTAGATGAGCACTTTTCTTGGAATCAGCATGTAGGTTTTAGCTCAAAGTATTATTAGGAAGATTTTATTATCTGAAATTTAAAGTTCCTTTGCATATTCTTAAGTATATATATGTATCCCTAGTTGAATCAATAATAGGTTATGCGCTTGACTGTTACGGATTAACAACTAATACTAATTTAAACAAATTAGAATGTATGCAAATTAGATTTCTCAAACTTCTAGTTATAGTCCCGTCTCGTTGGCAATATTTTGAGGGTTAAGTTTCGAAAATTCTAAAGTCACTTATTATTGAAGTTGGAAATACAGTGTGTACATGAGAATCATTCAGTGCGTTTTGTGTCATATTCAATTGGTGCTTTTTTTTGTAATTCAATAATTTGAGGTTAACTTTTTTAGCTTGCCATAACTTGAGTAAAAGAATATTAGAGTTAAAAAATATAACTGTTTTGCATTTAGAACAGTTTTATTGTTGTACAAAACTAGTTTGTGTCATTTACGTCGAGTGCAATTTTATATAGTATGACAACGCTAAAAAACTATGTATAAAAAATTAGAGTTCATAAAATAAGGATGAACTATATCATCACCTCAAAATATGTCAATAAAATCAATATGTGTCAAATTAAGCAATGAAAATTTAAGTTTCTGGGTAATTTCGTATTTTTAGGCTGTTATCGTTTTAATAAATTATTAAAGTCATTAGAGTTCACATTCTAATAATCAAAAAGGGATTTTTAAGTAGATATTTCAATTTGTGTCACTTTCATCAATGATATTTCGTCTAAAATTAAACAGAAAGAATATTTGCGTTCAGAGGAAATCTTCTTAACTATAGCGCGTGACCTTGATGGCAGGCCTGTTCAGCTTACTTCTGTAATGACCACTAGAAGTAGACCCCCGGCTCGCTTCTTAACAAGCTAATCCATGGGTCAACCAGACGCTGGCATCTTAGCTGTTACGATGTAGGTACTTGCTCACGGAGGCGCGCGCGGGGTGATAAAGCTGACATACTCGACAAAGGAACTGAGCGGAGGAGCTAGTCGCGGGAAGCCGGCGAGTAGGGCAATGAACTCGTGCTTGTCTCGCCAATACGTACCTTTTTGAGCGGTAGCCGCTTTGTTTATGTTTTGAGTACATTTTGGAAGATTTCAAGCATCGTGAATTATGGGTAGTATTACCGACGCCTTATGCAGGGCTATCGGTAATATGATTAAATAAAATATATTTTCGGTTCAGTTTAATACAAATACGTTTTTTCACCATGACATGTTTATTTAGACTGCGTAACCTAGGTAACAAAAACTTCTTCCAATATATGTAAAAAGGCTATAAATAAAAACTATCAAAAACGAAAGGAGTCCGAAAATGCGTCGCTAACATACTCCCCGGCAATGCGCATGGGCGCATTTCACGTCTGTCCAGTTGGCGCATTCAGCGATCGATCGGCTTGTTGGCCAAGTATGTCGTTGACCATTTCTTCGTCTTCATCCGTCTCAAAGTTAGCTCGGCAGCGTAATTAGTGGAACCAGTACTTGCTTGAGGGTGTTTGTTTGGAGAGTGTTCATGTATATCTGATTTGAACGCGGTCAGAGATGCTGCAGACAAACCTTTTTGCTCTTCGTCTCTCATTCTCTTAGAATTCACTTTTAGGCAGAGTCCCAGTGGTGTTTCATATTTTGGGATTATGTATTTAGGAAAATGGACCATCAGGCTCGGATTCACGTAGGCAGCTTCAGTGCACCAGTCGATGGCAGAATTGACAGACACAGTAACAGGTGTGAGTGGCAATAGCTGCCCCATCCTAGTTGTTTGAAGCTGTTCTGGCACAGTAGCAAGTTCAGCTATCTCACTGTAAAGAAGTTTAACTGTATTTGCTACCGTCGAAATCCTGGCGGAATCTACTAGCCAGGGTTCGGAAATCGATATATGCTTCTTCGATTTATCTCCTTGCTCTGTCTTCCATTTATCATCAGTCGTAAGGAAAGAAAACCGATGACGACTCTTTACATACCCCTTCAACTCGCAGTGTAGGCTGTTAGTTTCAGCGGAATCAGTCGTATTTGAAGTGTAACCATGTCCGGGTTCAAGTTCACGTTCGTCTACTTCAGATTGCTCTGGTTCAGCATTCTGGATAAGTTCCTCACAGCTTATTAGCGGACGATTCATGAGCTCGTCTTGTTCCGCGTGTAGTTTATTTGATAGCTGCGGCTCGATATGGTTTGGGCTGGTTCGCTTTGATAAACGTTGGTGGCGACTTTTTCTACAGTTCAGCCGCGCTACTTCCAATTCATATTCCTGTTGTATAATCGTTTTCTTAAGATCTATTAAGCGCTTAGTGGCTTCCAGTACTGCCACTTTCTTCCTTAAAAATATGTTTTTAGAACGGCTCTTTTGTGTTTGCTCTGATTTATTGTGACTCACTGTACCTGAGTCAGATTCTTTCGTCGAAATATGAATAGATTCAGAAGGGAATCCAATGGTTCTCTGTGCGGTCATCGAGGGCAGTTCTATTTTCTGCACTAAGTTCGACGTTGTCGGTTCAGGTTCAAGGTTCAGGCTCTCGGCGATGCTGCGCATTGAATTATTCGATGCGGCCGGTTCTGGTTCCATCGCATTCGTAGCGCGGTTCCGCGTATCTCGCTCCGACATAGTTCGGTTCGGGTTCTTACGGGGCAAGTAAACGAAGGCGCTGGTTCGTGCGGATCGTAGGACCAAATATTACCGACGCCTTATGCAGGGCTATCGGTAATATGATTAAATAAAATATATTTTCGGTTCAGTTTAATACAAATACGTTTTTTCACCATGACATGTTTATTTAGACTGCGTAACCTAGGTAACAAAAACTTCTTCCAATATATGTAAAAAGGCTATAAATAAAAACTATCAAAAACGAAAGGAGTCCGAAAATGCGTCGCTAACAGGTAGAAAACGCAACGTAATATTATTATTTAGTTCTGTTTTATTGGAACGAAGTTCCTTATCGAACGGTTCGCGGATGGGGTGCTAGGCGAAAAAAAGTCACGTGACCGTCACGAAAAAGCATTGAGAAACATGTGAAATGGAATGAAATAAAAAAAATGAAAAATAGAATAAAGTGAAGTGAAAGTGAGAAGTGACAGAGACAAAGTGAAAAAAGTCAAGTTAAAAAATTTATATAATTTCAACAATTTCAAAAATCTCAAAAATCTCAAAAATCTCAAAAATCTCAAAAATCTCACAAATTTCAAAAATCTCAAAAATCTCAAAAATCTCAAAAATCTCAAACATCTCAAACATCTCAAAAATCTCAAAAATCTCAAAAATCTCAAAAATCTCAAAAATCTCAAAAATCTCAAAAATCTCAAAAATCTCAAAAAATCTCAAAAATCTCAAAAATCTCAAAAAATTCAAAACGAAAAAGTCAAAAAATAAATAATATTACTTCGTTCTAACCGAGTGTTCCACGACACTAACGTATTTTTTTTTTTACTTTTGTTTTATTTTTGTTTTTTTTTCGTCTGTATTTTGTTTTTATTTTATCATTTTGTATTGATTCTGTTTTTATTCCGTTTATTTTGTTTCATTGTATTCTTATTTTACGTTTTTTTTTATACCACAGCGTGGCAAACAAGCATACGGCCCGCCAGATGGTAAGCAGTAGCATATGGATGCCTGGAACACCAGAGGTGTCACATGCGCGTTGCCGACCCTTTACAAAAAGGAGGAACAAGTTCAGAGTCCATTTACCTCGGCCATTTTTAGGGTTCCGTACCTCGAAAGGAAAAAACGGAACCCTTATAGGATCACTTTGTTGTCCGTCCGTCTGTCTGTCTGTCAAGACCATTTTTCTCAGGAACGCGTGGAGGTATCAAGCTGAAATTTATATCAAATATTCAGGTCTATTGTCCCTTGGAGCTGTGAAAAAATCAAACTTATAAGCCAACGCAATCAAAAGATACAGTCGTTTATGCTGCAAATTTTATAGTTTTTCGGCACTCGCAAAACCTACGGGGTACTTCCCGTGAACTCAGAAACTTGAAATTTGGCACAAAGCAACGTCATATAGCATAGATAATGGAAAAATTACAATAAGTAGACATTTTTCGTAAAATCATACAAAAACATTTTTTTATTATTTTCAACTTACTACCTTTTTCCTCGTAAACGCGTAGAGGTATTAAATTGAAATTCATGTCAAATACTCAGGGCTATAGGACCTTTCAGACGTAGCAAAACCAAACTTTTATGTCATCCCAATCAAAATAAATAGCAATTTAAGTCGCATATTTTGAAACTGAGTACTCGCAAGAAACTCAAAACCTAAAGGGTACTTCCCGTAAACTCAGAAACTTGAAACTTGCCACGAAGAAACTTCATATAGCACAGACAAGGGAAAAATTACGAAAAGTTGACATTTTTAGTAAAATCATACAAAATTTTTTTTTAAATTTTAAACTTACTACCTTTTAATTATTTTACATGTTTTTTAAAGTGGGGCATTCCACTCATACAATAGTATGTTATTCAATCAAATACAAACACTGAAAACATTGAAAAAATAATCAACCCAGCAGGATTTGAACCTCGCATCGATACGCCTAACCGGGGCTCGATCGCTTTACCAATTAAGCTATGGGTTCAGTTACTGAGTTGACGAAATTCTCAATGCCTTCAATCATCTTTTTGCATTTATTTTTACATCGACTTTATAGCAGCCGTAAGCGACATCTAGGTGCCAACTACTAGAGTTAGATACCCTTCCCGCCGACCCTTTTACAAGTGTCACAACGGAAATGATAGATGGCGCTGCTATCAACTCATAATTATTTTACATGTTTTTTAAAGTGGGGCATTCCACTCATACAATAGTATGTTATTCAATCAAATACAAACACTGAAAACATTGAATAACATACTATTGTATGAGTGGAATGCCCCACTTTAAAAAACATGTAAAATAATTATGAGTTGATAACACTTTATACGGAATAATCATAAAAAGTACACGTTTTAATGAAGTTCCGTCGATGGTTTTTTTTCGAAGTCCAAATTATGTTCAAGTACAGAGACCATTATCTCGGCCATTTTTGATTTTAGAGAAAAGTTTCTCAAATAAAACACGCTTAATTTAGCGTATTCTGTACAGAATAATCATAAAAAGTACACGTTATAATCGGTCATTGTGGCACTCTTTGGGGGAGGCCTATGTCCAGCAGTGGATTTATTCCAGCTGAATTATAATAGGTTTGTTTCCGCCATCAAAAAGCATCAAAAAGCATCAAAAAGCTTAAAATAAATTCTTTTGCATGTTGTACCTAAATCCAAATTCAAATTGTTCTTGCTTAGTTTTAAATTCTAAATGTGCTTGTTTTATTGGTTATATGCATGTATACCTTTTGATTTGACACTAAATTATTATGTGTTATTGTTATTATTATGTTACTTTTTCTTTTCAAACCTGATAGTAATGATAATATTTTAAAATTCTTAGACTCTTCTCTATATCATGTTTTCTTTCTCATGTAAATTTTTCGGAGCAAGCAAGTATTAACTTATATGCTTACCTTCTTGTATTATTGTATGCTGTTTGTTTCCCTCAATAAAGAAAATAAATAAATATTCGATACGGAATATTCGTTAAAAGTACACGTTATAATGAAGTTCCGTCGATGGTTTTTTTTCGAAGTCCAAATTATATACAAGTTCAGAGTCCATTGTCTCGGCCATTTTTGATTTTAGAGAAAAGTTTCTCAAGTAAAACACGCTTATTTTAGCGTATTATATACGGCAAAATCATAAAATGTACACGTTATAATGACGTCCCGTTGATGTTTTTTTTTTCGAGGTCCAAATTATGTACAAGTTCAAAGTCCATTATCTCGGCCATTTTTGATTTTAGGGAAAAGTTTTTCAAATAAAAGACGCTTATTTTAGCGTATTCTATACGGAAAAAATCATTAAAGGTACACGTTATAATGATACCCCGTCGCCATTTTATTTTATAAGTCCAAATTAGTCCATGTAGTCAATCTTCAAAGTCCGGTAACTTCGATGTTTTTGGGTAAAAAAAATGTTTCTTATAAAACTTGCTTATTTTAACACATTCTACAAAATAAAGTATGTGTCATAATGACACCATTCCAACCAAAATAGTCCAAATTGTACTTAACCTTCAGGGCCCCATAACTTCGAAATTATTGAGTTAAAAAAATATGTTAAAAGAAAAGTTGCTTATTTTTATGTGTTATATACGATAAGTTAATAAAAACATAGTCTTATTATGACATCACACTGATGAAAAATTTATTTAGTCCAGCCCGGCCCTTTGCTAGTCCAACCGAGAGGCAGATAACGATATTTCGATTTTCGCGTTTCACGATAGCCACTCTGTAAACAAACCGCCTTGATGCATAAATTACATATTTATTAAAAATAGATGTCATATACTTCAGAAAAAGTGACCAAACCCTCCGGTGTCCGAGGCCAGATTCGAACTGGCGTCTTCAGCTTTCGCGGCTGACGTCCTGACCACTAGACCACCCGGTCACGGCGGAACTTGACAAATTTTCTCATGTATATGCAATCTCTGAATTTGAAACGGCTAGGCGCCGTTGACCATACTCTAAGGGCATGCGCAGTACGTGCTTGCACCTCCTATCCGAATCTCTTACGTGATTCTGGTATAGCGAGAGAGATGGTGCTGCCATCTATGAATCTTGAAGCAAATCAAATATTTTTGTTCAATATTTTTTGATTTGCAATTTTTTAAGTAGTTACACTACTATATATAAACTGAAAATAGATGTCATATACTTCAGAAAAAGTGACCAAGCCCTCCGGTGTCCGAGGCCAGATTCGAACTGGCGTCTTCAGCTTTCGCGGCTGACGTCCTGACCACTAGACCACCCGGTCACGGCGGAACTTGACAAATTTTCTCATGTATATGCAATCTCTGAATTTGAAACGGCTAGGCGCCGTTGACCATACTCTAAGGGCATGCGCAGTACGTGCTTGCACCTCCTATCCGAATCTCTTACGTGATTCTGGTATAGCGAGAGAGATGGTGCTGCCATCTATGAATCTTGAAGCAAATCAAATATTTTTGTTCAATATTTTTTGATTTGCAATTTTTTAAGTAGTTACACTACTATATATAAACTGAGCGACTGAAAAATCGCTGTTTGTCTTTGTCGCACTTATTACTACTATTACTATATGTATACATAGAGTTATTACTGTTTTCTATTATTATAGAAAACAAACAAGACACTAGGCAGCCTGGTCGGCACATGAACCCCGCCCGCGCCTTACCCTTCCCCGCGCATGCCCTTTACGCAAAACAAGTTTTCATTCTGAAAAATAAAAATAATCCATTGATTATAATGACACAAATTTCAAACTTTGTTTCGATACGCTTTTATAAAAATATTGATGCAAACTTTGATAACTTTAATATTTTATTGTACTGTTAACAGGGTGACCGCTACAAGAAAAAAAATTAAATTAAATAAATATCATTGATTAATATGGCACAAATTTATTCAAATAATAGATACCGATATTTTAGAAAGCACAGTACCTAATCGATCAACTCTAATTTTATATAGGCTTGTAAAAGTCCACATATATGTGCTGAATGAACGTCAGTATTCCCATTGACGAAAGTGACACAAAACGCGTCCGTGCGTCAGTAACAACTTTGCTGTTACAGTGAAAAAACAATTTTGATCTCTAATTTTCTATTTAACGAATAATGTTAAAAAAAAGAAATGTCTAAGTTTCTACCTACGCAACAACCTAGGATGACACAAATTATTATTATTAGCTAAGTTGGATGGCCTGAACTCTGTATGCGAATAATAAGCATCTTTAATATTATCGAAACTTCATAATTTATCGGTACGGGTCTATTAGTAATAAAACGAAAGAAAAGAATAAAAATGACTATAGAAAGTTATTCAAAATTTGTAATATTCTTCCGGTTAGCCTTAAGCATAAATATTTAATGTTGTATAAGAACCATGGCAGTCAAGAGCACACCCTGCTACTTCGTAACGATATTTGTGTTACCAGGTCGGTGTCTGCGGGCAAGTTTGTCGTACCCAGAGTCGCCAATTACTATGGTGATAGGTGTCTTCACAAACGTTTACCCTATATACTTAACAGCCTGCCCGCTGACATCAGGCAGGAAGTCAATAAAGTTAAGTTCGGAAAAAAGCTGCGTACTTACCTTGTAAATTGCATAAGTTAATTTTTCATAAGCTTAATGTACAGATGTTACCTTTATATAAATAAGAGTAAAGACTGCACAATCCCACAGTCAAACCGTGAAAACTGTTTTGTGGGACCCTTTATTTGTGTAAGCTGTATCTTTTTCAAGTTAATAAATAAATAATAATAATAAAAAAATTTTTTACCTATTTTGGTATTACTTTTTACCAATTCAAAAACTTTGCTTGTCTGTCACTCTGACATCCACCCATTAAAAGCTGCCAGATGCCCGGATCTAGCAATAAGGATAGTATTGCAATCTTACTGGATGGGTTTCATTGCTCTCATCATCGTGTCATATCTGACGTGGCCAGCTCTTAGACCAATACAAGTCCGTATTAAATTAATTCTATTGACAATGAAAATTCTATTTTTTTTTTAGTCTGACGCTTAACTTCGGACATCATAAATGACCCTTTGCCTTAATTGTTCAAAGTTACCTCAAAACAGCCTGGTGCAAGTTTACCTACGCCAGTTTTGTCTTTTAAAAAGCACATGTACTAACTAAATTTCATTCATGAAAAGTAGTGTACCTATAGAACAGTAACCGGCAATAGTATCTTCCTACACGAAGGCCGCAAAAATATATGACACACTCTTATGGCCGTGCAATGAGCGTGCCACATATTTTTGCGGCCTTCGTGTAGGAAGATATTATTGCCGGTGACTGTACCTAAATAGTGACACAGATAAACATTGTACTTAATGAAATGCGAAAGAGACGCACGACAATTTTCGTGATTGTATTTTGCGTAATTCTGATACTTTCCTTAACGAAAAGGCCCTGAAGAATATGATATTACCCGTATTAATTATACATAATTACTTCATTACAATTACTGTTCAATATTGAAGTTTTGTCACTGAAACTATCACTGCTAAAGTCTCGCTTACAGCATAAAAATAATTTCTAAGCAGTTTTAGAGTTTTCAATGTTTTTTACACTTATTTGGAAACTTTGTTGATTGAGGTTTGATAAAATAATGTATGATGCAAGGTTTGGTTAAATTAAGTATGTATGATGTTATGAATCGAATCGTCTTTAGACCAGTATTACCAATAAATACTGCAGTCCTGTAATTCTGTACATAAGCTTATCTTACATAATATGAATTGATTGAATACAATGCTTCAGTAATCCGCATTTAATCTCTACCTAATAGAAATACTGATTTAAAGGCTGGCAGCTAAAAAAAGTATTTAGTCACGTAATAACTTTTCCTCCGTTTACATTGCTCCTACATACACAAGCATATATTATGCTTGTAAAAAACGAAAATATACTTTATTCATATAGTTTTAAGGCTTTGTCAACAGAAAGTAACGTAAAATTGGTAGCACAATAACAACTTTGCCGGCTAACCAATATGTTACAACTCTGTATGAACCTCCGTTTAAATTTGTATCTAACCACAACAAGTTAAGTTCGAATTGAGAGTGCTGTGTTCATTGAGTTATGTCTCTTTGTCTTTGGTATTTTACATTGCCATGCATCGTCTTTCAGTCGTATCTTGAAAAGCAATGAAGATTGCAGTGATTTTTGTAATTCTAATTTTGGTACGTGTTTTATTTATTGTAGAGAAGCAAAAGCAAGTGAAGTAGTTTGTCCAGAAAGAGAAGTGTCGTAGGATGTATCAGCTCTCATATAAACTACGACACTTGTCTTTTTTGATAAACTATAGCAAAGTGGCCGAGGTTCAAAATTTTCAAAATGACATGCTATTTTTTCTTAACTAAATATTCGGGTCAAGCTAATTTTGAACACATCGCTCGCTTAGCTACGTCTGCTAGTGACGGTTCAGTATTAGGCCCGTGAAATTAAACAATCATAATTGCTAAAATAACAAAGCGTGATGTAGTTGTGGATTTTTGATATGTTGTTGGGACTAGTTAAGGCTATTTATATCTTTATTTGCTACAACTTGTTACTTGTGCTGGCTGAACAATACATTAAAAACTACAGTTTCATTTTCCTTTTTATCTTTCAAATTATAAGTTTTATTAATAAGGTTGCTTTGGCGATTTTGAAGTCCTTTTAATCAGCAAAAATTTGAGTCTAAATTCGATTGTCTACCTTAAATATGTTACAAGATACTTATATATTTGAAAAACTTAAAAATATTACTATCAACTTGCGCGCGAACTCCCAAAAAACTGAAGATACATTGACGAGGGGCCACAGAAAAATTAAATTTTAATACCAGAGACTCAAATGGCCCTATTTTATGAAATACTTTTCTCGAAGTGAATATCGGCATATAACTTGTGAGTCTCTTACGTGAAATATATTAAACAAGATAAATAGGTGGAGATATGGAAATAGTACACGCATATCGAATAAAAGCGGGTTCATTATTTTGAAAATGCAGTAACCATTTTATTTGTTTTTGTGATTGTCAGTAGATAATTTACAACAATTCTGATTAGAAATATTCAATTTAGTTTAAATACCTGCAACTGTTTCGAGGAACCAACGTAAACCTTAATAAACTATAAAGTATTTTATTTTATTTGATGAATGAATAAAGTCGCCCTAGACACTTGTTGTAGCAAATATCATCAAATACTGCCCTAACCGTCCCTAACAACATACTAACAAATCTCAACTAGTTTCATCACGCCTTGTAAATTTTATATCTAATTTCACGGGCCTATATGTGATGTACTTATAGAAGCATGACTATCATAAGTTACTAGATTGCGTCTGCGGGTGTGTGTGTGTGTGCGCGCGTGTGTGTGCGTATGTGTGTCAGAGTAAATGTGGACTTCAGAGTTGGACATACTGTAGAAGGTAAATGTTTTATATACAAAAAAAAAATAAAAAAAAATTGACCTACACCCACATTTTAATTTTAAGCTCCATAAAGCTTGTGTTGTGGGTACTAGATGTATATATATAGATAAATACTAAATACATAGAAAACATCCAGAACTCAGGAACAAAATATCTGTGATAAACAGATAATTTCCCTTACCGGCATTAGAACCCGGGACCTCCTGCTTCGTAGGCAGGGTCACCACCGACTAGGCTAGGCGGCCGTAGGTTATATTTAGATTTCACTAAATCGATCTTTTTCTCGTCCGTTTCAGGCGATATCGAGTTTAGACCTGTCAGATGCGAGAAGTAACCCTGGTAAAATTACCAAAATCCCGATACTTATCAAGATTCGCGATACTATCTACCACTAGTTATACAAACATAGATTTGTTTGATACTTTAATGCCTCATCTTCTATTCTGCTCTATATAGTGGGCGGTGTACGAGCTCAATTCCATAGAAACACCATAATCGATGTACAGTTTAGCCATTTGGCACATGCATACAAGGTGGCGTATTCTAATTTTAAAAACATAAACAATACATTAATAATTTTAAACAAAAGAGAACCAACTTCACTTAGCCACCTAAATACTAGAGCTGCTGTAAAAAATACTCAAATCACTATAGGCGTGCCTATAATAGTTGAAGAATTCCCTCAATTTCTCCAGGATCCCATCATCAGATCCTGACCTGGTTACAATGGGTTCAGCCGTCTTCGAATAATCGGTGAACCTACATAAAAAAAAATGCAAAAACAAAGATCCCGACGAATTGATAACCTCCTCCTTCGACATCTTACAGTCGGTTGAAAACACAATCTATATTCAACATAACTCCAACACACAACAAATAATCAACCAATATTGAAGTTTTATTGGAGCTGCGTCCAATCATTTTCAAGCAAATTCTGTTACTTCTTTCTGATTCATGCATTCGAGTTGTATTGAAGTAGGATCGTGTCGAAACGTGTTTTAAAGTTAGAATACGGCCCCAGAGGCCTCAAAACAAAATTGTTGACCCGCAGTTCTTAAAAAAAAATCCTTAGAAGGAGTGCTGAGTCATTTATTCAAGTCCGTATACATAGAATGAAGTCGTTGTTTAGAGGATCGTGACGTCATAGCGCCTTGACAATAGTGAGCGTTTTAGCGGAAAAATTTAAAATTAAATTTATTTTAAGGCATTTTAATGAATATATATGTGCAAAAATTTTTTGATTTATTATATGTATATCTATAAAAAAAAAATGTCTACCCCCAATTTTCATTGGTGTCAAATTTGCTTAATGTGATAGCCTATCAGCCGGTTAAGTCTTGGCGTTCGTTTAAGGGACAGCTTGTATATTACATGAATTTTAACGTCGTATAAAATGCTTTTTACAGATAACTATCTCGTGACAATTCTGAGGTCCGGGCGAAAACCTGCACTAAAAATATTAATGCTTAAAGGAAAGAATAAAAAGAAACTCGATTTCCAAGCAGCCAACTGGAGTAAAATGGAATGGCATAATTAAATTCTTTGCATGATGATGATGATGAACGTAGGTTATAAGAGACGATCGGTAAACTTGTAACCTTACCTGCACTAATATCTCGCATAACGAAGGCCGTAAAAATATGTGACACGCTCTAATAGCTTGCAAAATAACATCGTTCGACATGTCACATGTTTTTGCGCGTTTTGTTGAATGAGATTCAACCACATCGGTGTCAAACAAGAAAACAGCCTGTCTGATGTGAAGCGGTCACCGAGTCCCATGGGCACCTGAAACTCCAGGAGCAACCAAACAATCGCCATGAAAATGGAACGTTATAACCGATCGGTAGTTAGTTATAAGTCCCTTTTTTTGCAAATGAATCTGTTATAAGAATTAAATTTAATAAATAGCTGTTTGAAATATTTATTACCTACAATCTACAAGCTTTACAAGTCTTAGGGCCTGTTTCACAATGTCCAAGTAAACTATTGGATAGCTAATTAACAAATAAATTAACTACCAGATAAAACTACCTACGAAACACCACTTTATCTACCAATTAAGCTTATTTGAAGATTGTGAAACGCCAACGATGACTTTATTCGTCAGATAAGTGGCAAGTTCAGGCCTTTACTTGGACATTGTGAAATAGGCCCTCAGTTACCTAAAACTCATCCTCCATACGCGACTTCATCCACGTAGAAGTATTTCTTTCAATCCCCTTTTTCGTACCCTGTAGGTATAATTTTCGTGATCAAAAAAATCGGTTGTCTGTAAAGTCGGTTTACTGACGATAGTTGAACGTGACAACGTCATAAGAAAATACTGATGGAATGGTTGCATTTTTCAAAAGAAAATTTTAATTTCACTGCACTTCATACTTGACGAAAACATGTAAATGTATTATTGTATAGCAGCTGTCCACGCGGACGCATCGCTCACTCAAGTAGGAGAGAGATAGATGTCGAACGCTGCCGAACGCGAAGGCCGATTGTGCTTCTTTGTCGCTCGTTCCGCGCTCTCGCTTGCACTTCAAGCCTTAAATGGAACGCCTCAGAGCGAGGTAACGCCGCATGAGTCATGTTTTTTCGTGCGTGCAGCCGGCTCCATCGAATTATAAGACGTTATCACGTCAAAACTATCCTATATCCTTTCATGGGACTCTAATTTCATCTAAATCGGTTCAGCGGTTTAAGCGTAGACGGACAGAGTTACTTTTGTTGCTTTTAAGATTGTATATTTTTTCCAGGGTCAGCTCTTAGTCTATGAGATGAGGTAGAGAACTATTGCGGTAGGCTCCGGTAACAGATGTTCGTAATGAATTTTTGTCCAGCGCAATATCGCAATGCGGCTTGCATTTTTGGGATTTTAATTTCCTTTAGTAGAGATTTACAGCGTGGAAATATGCAAGTAGTTTTAGTACGTTCCTACTATGTCGTGGTTAAATTACAATACCTACAGTAACGATTTAAATCAACGGATACGAGTCTAGATAGAAAAAATCGGGCAAGTGCGAGTGTGACTCGCTCACCGAGGGTTTCGTATGAACATTCAATAAACGCTTGCAACTAAAGCTCAAACTATAACAATATATCAATGCCATGACGAATATAAATACCAACATGTACAATTTTAAACAAAACACAAAACAACTATTCAGTAGTAGTAGTGTCGTCCGCTACGCCTCTTAATATAGGGTTGGGGCTGGTAAAAAAAAACTAGTAATGCAGAGAATATGGTCGGGACCATATGTATTTGGCAAATTGTGTCACTAATTTTTGCTACCTAACCTTAGCACAAAAGTTGGTATTTCAGGGATAATTATTTATCACTTCAACCAATTTACTATATTTTTTATTAGTTAAAAAGCTCAGCATGATGTCATGAGAATTTATAGAGTGACTGAGTGAGAGTCGGACTCGTGCCTCGATTTAAATAAGGGCCATTTTGATACGGAACCCTAAAAATGAAGAACTAGTTATATATCATTTTAATTAATGTTTATTTGGCTGCTCTGAAAACCAGCGCCTTGACAAATATCATGGCAAATGCTGAGCGGCATTCATTTTGGTATTATATTTATTACATTATTAGCGTTTATCTACACCCATATCATAACTTCCCTATAATATGTTCAGAAACAATAAGCTAATGGGCTATATTAAGAAACCTGTATCTGTAGTGCATCATAAAATTTACTTTAGAATATCGATGTCTATCGAATAATATAAAATATCGACTTTAATTATATTCAAATTTTGAACGTCTTCAGGTACTTACCTATATACATACTCATTCCAGAAGATGTTCGAAATATTAATGTAAGTATTGGTACTTAAATATGACAATCTAAGTTGGTCATGATTTGAAATGTAGTTAGCTGGCCATGGAGATGCAATGGCGGTCCTTCTAATTGATCTCAACACGTTATTGAGGGGTTATAATATGTGTAAAGATAAAGTAATGTATGTAACTGTACATAATTAGGCATTAAAAAACTCGTGTGATATTTTTTAAAAAACCTCACTCAATACGAGTTAAGGCCCTGCATTATGCAGCAGTCACATAAACTACTATTAAAGTTGCAACTTGCAATCTTTAATATCCGCGGCAATCCACCCATGCGCTGGACAGACCAAAGACTGCAGTAGGGCACCGCGTATCTGCCTGTGCCAGATAGTCTGCCAACAGAGAAAAATGGCGGGAGATGTCCGCCTCCACTGTCGGCGGGGACGCCTCGATGTGACCACAACCGCTCTGTCAACAGCAAAACGACGGAGAAGAAGAATATGCCAATTAAGATTTTCTTTATGTTTTAATAATTTAAGATTAGCTGATAACTTTTCATGACAACATTTTAATAGAAGCGTTTTGAGAAACAAATGCAAATTTCAGACTTTAACTCTCATTTCTGACTTTTGTGTTGATTTAACGCAAGTGGCAACACTTGATCCTCTCAACAAAACAAATCGATTGATACCATACATGAAAAAAAAACATGTCTATTGTTGAGATATTTAGGGTTCATTTTACATTGGACATTTCATAGAGTAAGTATTAAACAAAATAAAATAGCTTGAACCGTAAATGGCTCACAAGAAAAACTGTGGAATCGGCTACGAGCGTAGTGCGTAGCGAACTGTGTCACGGAAAGTGTTGTTAGAAATGCTCAATGGAAACCAAAACGTGGTAACACAAAAAGACAGAAACAAAAGCCCCTGAGACACATTTTACTCAGGCCAAAAGTCAAGGATATACAGGGTGGGAAGATTTATAACGGTCACACACTTGCAGTCGCTGGATTCAGCACGTTTTCCGTGATGGGAAGACTATAGATTACAATCTGGCACAATATGCTAAATAAATATATCACTTGTTTTTAACATGTGGTATTAAATTGGTATTATTAAAAAAAAAAATATAAAAGTACCTGATTTCAAGCTAACATGGTCATTAACATTATAACTAAAAATAAATGATGAGGGCGCATGCAACTGTGCCGAAATAGCCAGTGCGCAAAAACACAAATATACATGGTAAATATCCCGTTTTTGGCTGTAGTTATAAGAAAAGTACCTTAAAAATGGGGCACAAATTATAGGTAAATGGGCATTTTCACTTAACTGTGTACCATTACCGGCCGGTTAGCAATCGTCACAAAACTGACAATGTCAAATCCCATACATTTTGTCAGGGATGTGACGGCTAGACGTTACTGAAACACGACTTACTCGTAAGTCGTGTTTTAAAGTACAAGTTAAAATAAAAATGCCCATATAAGTAGTACATTCGCTAATATGTACAGTCAACTGCAAAAAGATGTATCCATGTTAGTCTTACAAAATGTAGAAACTTTTAGTATGCCAAAATTATTTACCCTTGCTTCGTGACATTTTCAGTATCCACCAAATCTTACTATCATTGACTCGTTTAATATGCAATAATGGTGTATCCCACTACGTTTCCTCTTAATTTACACTTACAAACCTCTTTTATAATCTATCCTTATGTTTTGACAAATGAAGGTAAACTCCTAATGTTACAAAGAAATGTAACCAATATCTTTAAATTCAGAACAGAATCCAAACAAAACATTTCCAAATTTGAAAACAAAAAAATCTTCTTTATTTGAAAGTTATAATAATCCATGTATTACGACTTACAATTCTCATTATACTCCAGTCATCTTGTTTTCATTTGCATGAAAAAATGACAAATTTTGAAATCCCACTTCCTACTAATATTACAAATGTGAAAGTTTGTGAAGGCATTTGAATAAAAGTAATAAAATTAAT
Organism: Pammene aurita; assembly: GCA_947086415.1. NCBI lineage: Eukaryota > Metazoa > Arthropoda > Insecta > Lepidoptera > Tortricidae > Pammene > Pammene aurita. The sequence goes on from OX352295.1 coordinate 15,782,456, forward strand.
TTCTAAGGCTTTTTAATAATGTTAGTCATATGCTGGCACAAACTCCTACAAAATTTAAGACGTGAACAAACTGTTATTCATAATTTCCTTAAACATCGTAGCTACATTTCAAACGATCTTTATAAATGCATCTAACTCATACAAACAAATCGAATAAGGTACCTGCACCAAAGATGGCCCGATTCTTAAGATGGCCCACTTTCAAAATTTTATACTTACAACCGAATGAATTTAAATTTCGCGCCCATGTTCAGTTAGTGCCATAGACATAACTGCAAGTTCATATCATATGGTGTAAGCCGCCATCTTTGTAGCGATTGACAGTTTGTCAGCCATGTCGCCAATTGCTTACGGTTTATAACCTCACAATCGCAAACTTTTTAATGTTTCTTTAAAAAAAAACTTTTTTCGTATTTCTTTTCAATACAAAGTTACCTAGCTTCAAGGGCGTTCCTATGATGGTACGTTTTGTTTACCTATATTTTTTGTTTATTTTCATTTTATAGAAATATTATAGAAATACACAAAAAAGGCTCCAGAAAAAAGTGTAACAATTACAGGGGCATTGCACTTCTCCCGACGGCATACAAAGTCCTCTCTTATGTCTTATTGGGTCGACTTCAGCCTTATGCCGAAGACATACTCGGCGACTACCAGTGCGGCTTCCGCCAGAACCGCAGTACTGTGGATCAGACATTCCTGTTGAAACAGCTGATGGAGAAGAAATGGGAGTTTGCACAAAACATCCACTTCCTCTTTGTTGATTTTGCCAAGGCATACGACAGTGTAGACAGGGAGACACTGTATAACATTTTAAAACATTTTAAAGTGCCTGACAAACTGGTAAGGATGATAAGTGTCGCTACTAAAGTAAGTAGGATGAGGGTTAGAGCTTGTGGAGAACTGACAGCCGAATTTGATGTGGTCACTGGACTGAAACAAGGAGACGCCCTTTCGCCAATGCTGTTCAACTTGGCACTCGAATACGTCGTGCGGAAATTGCTTATACACGATGGGGGTGTAGAGTTGAATGGCATACATCAAGTCATTGGGTATGCTGATGACTTGGGATTATTGGCTCAGAACAAAAAGGACCTAGAGGCCATGGCGGTAATCGTTGAGCAAGAAGCAGAAAAGATCGGACTCAGAATTAACCACCAGAAAACTGAATATCTCCTAATGAAAAGGTATAAGAACATCAGAGTTAAAAGAGAAGACCTAGTAGTCGGAGCAACCACCTACAAAGGTGTGGATCGTTTTAAGTACCTCGGCTGCACAGTAACTGATACCAACCACAGGGAAGAGGAGATAGATGTTCGAGTCCAAAACGCCCTAAGATGCTCGGCAGCGCTTCATCGAGTTCTGGTGTCCAAGCTTATCAGTAAACCGACTAAGATTCGAGTATACAAGACAGTAATCAGACCAATCTTAATGTATGGGTGTGAAGCTTGGACATTGACACAGAAAGAAGAGAGCAAGCTCTTAGTGGCAGAGAGGAAAATCTGGCGGAAAATTCTGGGACCTATCAGGGGCGAAGATGGAAGCTGGAGGCGTAGGAAGAATAAGGAACTAGAGGAGCTAGTCGCTATGCCCAATATAATTGGCGAAATCAAAGCCACACGACTCCGCTGGCTTGGACACCTGGAGAGGATGGGAGAGGATCGAGCTGTGAGAAGGGCGTATGTGGGGCACCCGGGGGGAAAGCGTCCGTCTGGACGCCCCAGATACCGCTGGAGCGACGAAGCTCTGAAAGATATATCCGCCCTTGGAGTACCGGACTGGCGTGAAGTGGCGCAGAATAGGGCAGAGTGGCGGTCTCTTGTGTCAGAGGCCAAGATCCGTTTTGGGTCACTGAGCCAGTGAACTCCCAACTTATAGAAATACTCCCCGCTGCCGAGAAAAGTGCCTGTAAAGGCCCAGCACACGGGCTCCCAAGAAGGCCCGATGAGATGAGCCTAATTAGGACTATTGAATATCATAGTTTTAAAAATCATACAATGACGATGGGCCATTTAAATTATTTTTTATAAATATCGTAATAGAATTAGTAGCAGAATCTAAAAAAATTGTGGTCTGTAAAGTCAGTTTACAGACGATAAGTTTAGTAATTTTCGTTCTTTTTTCACTTGTTTTTTTTTTATACCCCTAATAAGGCCCACTGAAATGGTAAAAAAAAAGTTTATAATTTGTAATCTTATTCTTTGTTTATGTTTAAACAAATATTAGAATAAGCAGAGGAAATTGGGCCATGATACTTATCATGGCCCAATTTTAAACACGTAATTTCTTCGCCCACATTCGAGGTTTTTAAAATGATTATTTTCCTTAACAAATTTGATTTCACTTGTTGATTTTCATGTTGATTTTATTCACAAAAAAATAAGGAATATTATAATACAATTTGATTTCAGTAATTTTTTTATTCATTTAAGTATTGCTAAAAATGGGCCTTACAAAGCGCCGGTACCTTACTCGTATTTCATATAAACATTTTGTAAAATATTTACTTCCGAATGGAAAGCTTGCAAGCTTTCCGTTGCTTTTTCATTCTGTCATCTAAGAATAAACTTATAAAAAGATATAAATAAAGTAATCGTTACCTATTTATTATAAATTAAGTTGAAAAAACGTATCTCCCTTGGACTATGTGCCTAGGTAATCTGTTATAAAGAAGATTTGACCTATGTGCGATTAAAATGATAGCTCTGACGACTGACTGACACTGACAACTACGAAAACTGACGAAAGCAGTGCAGACTTGTCATTGCATACATCTATCTCAGGTTATTGGAGAAATAATACTTCTTTGTTGGCGTCTGGCAAACTATTCAAAAAGGTTACATTTCTTTAGAATATTGAAATATGACTTTTATTTGTCATAACATATTGATAGATAATAAATGAAGGTTGCAGGAGTACATTCATAGGAAACTTGGTTGGATATGTAATAATAGCACTTTAAACGAATCGATGACAGTGTAAGATTTGGTGGATACTCGTACTGAAAACGTCATGAAGCAAGGGTAAATAATTTTGGCATACTAAAAGTTCCTACATTTTGTAAGACTAACATGGATACATCTCTTTGTAGTTGACTGTACAAGAAAATAATTTTATGCCTAACATATGTTTGTATTTTTCGTCTAATTTTTGTCTCAGTAAAGGCTGTTTTTAAATCACTGAAGATAATATGACACAAAGGCGTAAGTCATCTTAAATTCTGTAATGCTTAGAAAAAATGGAAAAGTAGAAAAATCCACTGCCTCAGGCGAGACTTGAACTCGCGACTCTGGGATACATGCCCATCGCTCTGACCAACTGAGCTACTGAGACACACCTGATGGCTGCGAATTTCTCCACTATATCCCATATGCGTCTTAGGGGGACGCCTAGCGACATCTGCCGAAGAAGTCTTACACTTCTCAACCGGCCATCGGAGTCCCAAGTTGTATTGAGAATTCACCGATAACAATGCGCTACCCCATACTACAATTAATTACAATTAACATGGGACTCCGATGGCCGGTTGAGAAGTGTAAGACTTCTTCGGCAGATGTCGCTAGGCCTCCCCCTAAGACGCATATGGGATATAGTGGAGAAATTCGCAGCCATCAGGTGTGTCTCAGTAGCTCAGTTGGTCAGAGCGATGGGCATGTATCCCAGAGTCGCGAGTTCGTCTCGCCTGAGGCAGTGGATTTTTCTACTTTTCCACTTTTCTCTAAGCATCTTTTTTGTGCTATCGTTAGCAGACATTCTGCTTAATACAAAATTATTTAAATTCTGTATTTTTGAATATCACATTTTACTGACAAGTTATAAATGTTTCATCACACTTGCTCATTAAACGTAGGTACTATTTTACGCAAGTGAAGCGGGAGAAAAATAGCATTTTACTCACAAGGGAGTGATTGCTTTTTTTTTAATAACTAACTGGTACGAACCAAGACTAACTACAATTGAATTCAAAGGCCGTGGCCAGATAAGGGACCATCTTGAGCCTATAGTTTTCGACCTCATTTTTTTCCAGGCTTTCCTCATAGACCAACTACGTATGCACAACTGGTAGTGCCATAAAGAAAATGTTTTTTTTTATACCACGACGGTGGCAAACAAGCATACGACCCGCCTGTTGGTAAGCAGCTACCGTAACCTATGGACGCCTGCAACTCCAAAGGAGTCACATGCGCGTTGCCGAGCCTTTACAAAAAGGAGGATTCACTGTGTTGACGACTAAAGGAACAAGAAGGTCCCTCATCGTCAGCACACTGGGTCCTCTTTGAGCTCTTTGGCAACCTTACTCACCAGCGGGCACACAACACTATGAGTAGGGTCTAGTGACACAACTACGCACAACTGGCACAACTAAGCACAACTAAATAACACACCTATTTTTTTTTTGTACCCGTGGTCGCTTCGCGGGGCTCTTATTTCTGTGCGGTTTGCCCTTCGGGCATCCGAAGCTGCATAACAAACCTAGCCTACCTACCTAGGTACCTACGCTTTTTTCCCCAAAGTGTAATGTTTTCACGGACGTCACACTAATAGACGGAGAGCTAGCCACGTCAGATATGACAGAATAATGAGAGCAACGAAACCCCTCTAGTCAGTTTGCTATACTATGCTTATTTCTAGATCTGGACATCTGGCAGCTGTAATGTGGTGGAGGTTAAAGTATGCAAACCACTTCAAGTAAACCAATCCTAGAGTTCTGGGTTTGATGCAATATTATGAGTAATTAGATTATATCATTGCCAAAAGTTTCTGTTGGGGGAAAATAGTGCCAAACGACGTATAATGTAATTCATAGTTTTTAGTTAGCCTACTGTTTTTGTTTCCGTAATAATACGTAATGTTTTTTGTTCTTATGTTAAAAAAATAATAGTTTAAAAAACTAAAACACGCTTTTAGCACGCACTAAAAATTACAAAATGTATTGTCATCAGAACTCAGAGCGTGTGCAAAATTTCATCCTAATCGAAGACCGGGAAGTGGGTCAAATTAAGATTCCAAGATTTTCTTACATACATAGTTAGTTACAAGTGAAGCTAATAAAAGCGTGTTAATATAGGCCCTGTCCTTTATAAATAAAACAACTTCGGCAGTTTTATAGTAGTAGTATTAGTAGTAGCAGTAGAAATAAACTTGACTTTATTCTTTGATCAGATAATATACAACAAATAAGAGGCCATAACAAGTAATAATAATAAATAACTACTAGTTTGCACGAAACATCGCCCTAAACCAGCTGGTAGCTCTGTGAGAATTGAGTTTCGGGTATTCAATAATAATATATATGGACCAAAACTATTTTTTTGCAATTAAAAGACTTCAAACTATCTTATCAAATGCAATTCATTTGCGTTATTTCATTATTAGCGATTTTCGTTTTCAAATCGTTACCGGACTCTTAACTACTCTACTATAGTAGTTTATGTAACTGTTACGTAATAAGGGTCCTTAAAACATGAGTGTGGTTTTATGAAACGAGCCGCAGGCGAGTTTCATAATAAGATCACACGAGTGTTTTAAGGCCTAATTACGTACAGTTGCATACACTGCTTTATCTACACTCATATTATTTATCCTAAATGCCGTATTCCGAAACCATAGAATGGCCGCCATTGCACCGCCATGGCCAACTCGATTGTGCCGGCGGTCGGGGAGGCGCGTGTCGGGCTGTCGGCGGCCGCGCGGGAGCGTGCAGGTGTACATTATGTTATCAAAACTCATAACACATCAATAGTTGAGCATGTAAAGTTAAAATTACGTTACTGCCACACATAAAAAGCTTATCATAGTAAAATCGGTTGTGGTAATGCTAGCCATTGCCTACCGTTTTTGAACACGTTTTAGAGGACTTACAATGTGAGTGTAGATAAACTTAATTTCAGCATTCTTAGTTTCGAAAAAAAATATTGTTCAATAAAATTTCCGTTTCAATCAAATTTTAACTTGACTTTGACTATACTTAAATAAAATAGGTACACGTGACAAGATTTTCCAATATGGAAAATATTTAAGTACATATCTTGGCAAAAGTCCAAAAACCTCTTATTGCATTTCATGTCAAAAAATACAATTGTACATCAAAACCGAAGTGAGATAATCATTTACGCAATGTTTGACGTGCAATCAATATTTTTGTTGTGCTGATAAATACTGGCCATATACTCGTAATATAGGTTTACCTAGTACAAAAGTACATAATTTATGATATGACCGCAGTCCCATTTCGTAAATCCTATTTAAACGCCCATAAATATTTGTACGGAATAGAAATAAAAATAAAAACAGCCTGTACACAAACAATCTTTCACCGCTTGACTGCTATAAATCTACAGGGTGATGAAGCTTGGGAATTAACTGCCCGCGCGAGACCGTATTTTTACGGCAACCTGTATCGGATGTTAACGGGTGGCGAAATATATAATTGCTTCCCACAGAGCCGTAAACACATGTCAGTATAATAAAGGAATTTCTCTCATTTCTAGGGTTTCATAGACGAGGACACCTATCAAGTCGGTGAAAGTAAGATTTCCGATTAGTTATTATCGAAGATGAAAAAAAGAAATATGTAGGTATCAAGTTTAATCTCTAAAGTGCCATAGTTTTTTTTTCTTAAGCTTCTAGCTGTGTAGGAAGTTATAATGTTTATTGCTATGTAGGTAGTATGTAATAAAAACTGAGTGCAACCTGTGAATGCAATGTTCCTCCTATAAGTAAGCTTATTAATTTTTATTTTGTATACCTAAGCCAAGAGACAGGCGCGGGCTGAAAAACAGCGCTGTGCAGCCGACCAAGCTCGTGGCAAATCCTGACCTCCGAGTGTTTAGCTTAGCTTAGTTTTTAAGTTGATTGTTTCTTATATTTATTTTCTTCTAGTGTATGTTCTACCTGTCTGTATTTTTTTTGTGTGTGTATTTTTTGCGACAATAGATGCATTTTTAAAGATATAATAATGAAGAAATAAAGCAATGCCATTTTCTAGCATAGGTACGGGTAGGTAGTTAGAAACGGACGATGTATTGTGTCATTATCTCAGAAAAGAACAGCATATAATAGCATTGTACGCAATTAAAGATTAATTATTTTAATTAACATTAAAGGCCTCCTAGCCCAGTTGGTAGTGACCCTGCCTTCGATGCAGGAGGCCCCGGGTTCGAATCCTGGTAAGGTTATTTATTTGTACGAATATATTTCGTAAGTTATGGGTGTTATCTATGTATCTAAGTGAATATTTATCTATATAAGTAGATATATGATGATTTACGACGACGTCAGTCGCTACTGGACTGACCTTAGTTGGGTCACTTCCTCCGACCAAGTCATCGGCCAAAAGAGTCGAATGACGTTTCTATATCTCATGTGATGGACACAGCTATTTCTGCGCCTTAAAAGCCGAACCTTCAAACTTACGTTACTGAAACAGCTTTGTAACAGAAACAATATCTGTTCACATTCATTATACTTCTAAGACCGGCTGTGGTGTTAGATACTTACAAGATTAGACGAAATATGCTCCACAGAAAATAATTCTAATAGTATGTCTTAAAATCACCTTTAAACCGTTTATCTACACCTAACATGGTAAGTCCCCTAAAATGTGTTCAAGAACGGTAGGCAAGGGCCAGCATTACAACAACCGATTTTACTATGATACGTTTTTTAACTGCGGCAGTAACGTAATTTTAACATTACATGCTCAAATATTGTTAAGTTATGAGTTTCAAATTTGGAACATCGATTTTGGTAACGTAACACGTCATTTAGGATTTATAATATGTTTGTAGATAAAGCAGAGTATGCAACTGTATACGTACAGGCCTTTATACCGTCATTATTTTGACATATTCTTTCAAATGGCATTCGTTAATTTATGAGTTGTTGAGTAGCCCTCTCCCCGAGCGAGGTCAATCTCCTCCCCGACCGCCCGCACAATCCAGTTGGCCATGGTGGTCATCCTCATGATTACCGCACACATTGAGGATTTATAATATGTGTGTAGATAAAGCAGTGTAACTGTACATAATTAGGCGTTATGTAGCAGTTACATAAACTACTATTACAAATTGCGCATAGTACACATCTGGAATACCGCAATGCACTAACAGCACAACGGCATGCCCACCTAACATGCGCCAGTGATAAACCATGGCCGTGGAATGCCTTTACAGAAAAAACTAGGCCGAAAGTATTTGGCACTCGGGAATTTTCGAACCTAGTGAAGTTTAATCGGAACTTCTGAACAATTCAAAACCTAAGGCTATTCGAGTCGTCAAAGTGACTGTTGCGTGGCTAAATACCATATACTCGTAGCTACTTTAAATTAAATAACAAAGGAATATGGAAATACCTTTCAGTGATATTTCTTACATGAAACGAAGAACTTACATTCGGAAAAAACAACCTGAATTTTAAACCCTAAATGGTGCTGTATTCTAAATTTAAAATACATAAACAATCTATCTCAAACTTAACTCCAACACAGCAAATATTCAACCAATATTAAGGCGGTCGTCACACTGCTCCGCATCTCGCAGCGACGTCCGTTGATGCGTTTTTTAACTTTGTATGTAGAATCTTGATTTTGTATAGAAAAATAGCATGGTACGACACACTGGCTCCGCCTCGACGCGCGGAGGAGCGAGACGCACGACGACTCGCGCGCTCGGACGGAGACGCGGTGCGTACCGCAGGGCATGTCACACCGAGCTTCGCAGTGCCGTACGGATTTTAGTGCAAGAAAGGACGTAGGCGCAATGGATATCGACGTCTATAAGTTTATTTTTGAAATTGAAAGTCGTTCGTTTAATCATAATCTAGGAATTCTTATAAAAGTATAATTGAAGTAGTAGATTATTACTTACTTGAATGTAAGCCAAGGCTTTTCTTCCGCTGTAATAGAACGTCGAAAATTTGTCCGCGCCAGTAATAATCACTCCAATTTTGCTTAGCAAATAATCAAATGATGCGGTTGACATACGGGTGCAATTTTTAAAAAAATCTTCGTGTTGCCTTAAATCTTGGTAATCTCTAGCAAAAGACCGATTTATAAGTCTGGTTTGTAAATAGGGATGTACTCAGTGTCTTCTGCGTTTTATGACTCGATTATACGAAAACTAAACTGAAAGTATCACCGCAGCGTTCTGAATAAGTTCCGTGTCCATTTTATCGACAAATAGGAACTATTTTCACCTTAACGTTCGAATGTGAAATGAACGCGAGACGGAAGTAACGCGGGACGTCGCGCATCGCAGCTCCGGACGGAGATGCGGAGAAAACTCGGACGTTGGTGCGTTATCTCCGCATGCGAGTCCGTTGCTCCGCGTCTGCTCGAGACGCGGCGGCAGTGTGACAACCGCCTTAAGGTTCATTGGAGCTGCATTGCAATAATTTTTAAGCAAATTCTGATATTTCTGACGTCTAAACGTTTAGGCGCTAGCTGGGGCCGTATTCTAACTTTAAAACACGTATAGACACGATCCAACTTCAATACATTAACAACGCAATACAGCTACGGCATAAACAATATCAGAATTAGCTTGAGAAATATTCCAACGCAACTCCAATACAACTTCAATATTGGTTGATTGTTTGTTGTGTGTTGGAGTTATGTTTGAGATAGGTTGTGTTCTTATTGTATTGTTAATGTATTTTAAAATTAGAATCCGGCACACGGTTTGCGTAGTTAATGCATTGGAGTTGTATTGAAGTTAGATCGTGTCTAAACATGTTTAAAAGTTAGAATAACTGTGGCCCAAGTTTGTAGGTATAGACTTCCGTCTAGCTAGGCTAGCTTTCCAACTAGCTCGTATTTCCACTTAATGAAATAGTATTTGCTTCCCGTACTCCGCTTGGTTCAAAATTACACTCCACGTTCACAATTCTATTACGTCGGAGCAAATTATAGTTGACTGTACGTTTAATAAAAGAGCAGGTGGCGTGACGGATAGCGAAGTGTGCCGGGTAGTGGACTTCTCTCGTGTAAAAATAAGTAATGCAGTGTACTCGGTGCTGGCGTCAGCGGTTAAGTATGTAGTGCATGCAGGTTTGCCAGCCAGACCTAGAGTTTACTTACGAATTTAAAGCCGATTTGTGGTATAGTTGATTCGACAGACGTCTACGAAGTAAATGATGCATTTTGCTAATTGTTTAATTAGAGTAAATAAATACATGGTATTTTGTGCGTGGGCATGTTTGGGTCATACTTAACAACATCGACTAAGAAATCGCCGGGAGATTTCAAACTTTCGGTTGATCAAATATAGATTTTTGTACTCTGTGGATTTTTGTGTATACGATAGCATTATTAATTTATTAGTGATAGCTTTAAGAGTCCGGTAACGATTTGAAAACGAAAATTGCTAATAATAATAAAAAAAAAAAAAAAAAAAAAAAAAAAAAAAGTTTTATTTTGCAGGCAGGACACCCATAATTTAACAAAGAAGTATAGTTAAAAGTAAAGTAAAATAAAATAAAGTAAAAAGCAATTACACTATAAATACTAACTTAGAATTAACTTTACAAATTACGACGTAAAATCGTAGTCATCAGTCATTATACTCATTATATACCTAATACTAATTAAAACTATAAAGTGACAACTTACAAAAGTATGTTGACACTCATTTGCGATTCTCACTCTGGTGAGCAGATAGCCAGCTCCTAAAAATAGGGCTATTCATGTCACGGTATACAGCATCCAGGATGCTGTTACCCGAGCGACTCAATCTCTCCCAGAAGGAGGCGATGCGCGCCCGCACAACAGCATAGAAGTCGGGAACTCTGGCTTCGGCAAACATCGTCGAGGCACTGCAGAACCGCGGCAGTCGCATCAAGGTTCAGAATATGTTATTATACTGAACCCTGATGGCACTGTACGCTCTTCTGCTGTACCTCACCCACAGTTGACAGGTGTAGAAAGAGAGACAGTAGGCGTTAAATAACGTCAACTTGACTCTCCCGCTACACCCAGCAAACCTTCGGGCTATCATATTGCCTATCACCGCTAGAGCTCTTCGTTCTCGCTCCATGTCTTTGTCGTCTGTCATGTCGTCGGTAAGTATGTGGCCAAGATATTTGAACTGTTGCACTATTCGAACCTTTTCACCATTCAATTTAACTTCCGGCACATTGTCCGGACCTCTTCCTGCCTTGAAAACCATCATGTCTGTTTTAGCTACATTATAAATCATTCCGTGAGAATTGACATATTTTTCACACACTGATAACAGCTTTCTTAGACCCTTGATGGAGGGGCTAAGGAGCACCATGTCGTCAGCATAGCTGAGACTGTTCACACACACACCACCTATGTGACAACCAATTTTGGTGTTCCTTAGCCTCACCATCAAGTCGTTGATGTACAGATTGAAGAGGTCCGGCGAAGTCAGCCCTCCTTGGCGCACCCCGCAATCTAATCTATAAGACTTAGAAGTCGTGTCGCCCCACCTCACACAGTTTATTTGATTTCCGTACCAGTGCTCGAACACTCGCACCAGCTCCCCCGGTACACCTGAGCCGCGCATCTTACCCCACAGTAATTTATAATTAACAAGGTCAAATGCCCGGCTCAGATCCAGAAAACAAGCGTATACTGTTGTATTATTTTTTATATAATAATCAACGGTATGTTTCAGGCTAAGAATAGCCGAGTCAGTCGAGAGACTGGGTCGGAAACCAAATTGCGCGTCATCAATGTTAATTGAATTGATCAATACTGGTTGCAGCAACCGTTCAAATATCTTCCCCACCACCGTGCCAAGAGATATAGGCCGATAATTAGCCGAAGACGAGACATCGCCGGTTCTATTTTTTACAATAGGGACGACAACAGTACGGATCATGTCAGGTGGTAAATAAGAATACCGCATACATAGGTTAAATAAGTAACAGAGCTGTACATAAACGCTATCTCCCGCATGTATATAGTATGTGCTCGAGGCTTAGGTTGTCGAGTCCAGGACATTTACCCCTTTTCATGTTTTTCACTACTTTCGCTACTTCTTTATAAGAGAAACGAATATGCATTTGTGGTTCGATGTCCATACTGCCATTTTGCACCACCTCCTCGAGCACATACCCCGGTACGGGTCTCGGCGATGTTTTGAACCTATCTATGAATACATCAGCTATCTGCATAGGCTGTTGGAAACCGTCCACACTTACAGGTAAGGCCTGCTTACAATTAAACTTTTTGATGTCATTCCAAAATTTTACAAAGTTTTTATTTTTTCTTGCAGCTGCCAATATATCAAACTTAATTTGGTACTCATTTTTGTGACACCATCGTAATTTGTTTTTAAAAATTCTTCGACTTGAGCACATCTTATCAAAAACATGGCCTGTGGTCGGTTTTCCAGCAGCAAGCCACCAGTTAAAGTACATTCTATATATACTGTGACTTTCCCTTACATGAAAGTTCCAACCCGGTACAAGATGTTTACGTTTACCAGAGTGAGATCGCTTGGTGTCCTTTGCACCCGTTGTCAAAATAGAGACTATATTAAAATATAACTTATCAATATAATTTAAATGCTCATTAATATATTTACAGTTACTTATTGTAGTTATTGTATCACAGTTGTCACACACATTACACTTGAAACTATAATGTATGTATTTTAACCTTTGACTACAGAAATAATTATAGTCCTGTACCTGTTTCTCATCTCTCACCCCCCAGCGAACCCGTTCTTGACTTAGGTCACTACTCGAGGTGTAACTTTTGATAGCATTTTCGAAGTTACATATCACACGCAAGGGCAAATGGTCAGACCATGATACGTTGTACATAATATCCACAGAAACTAAGGTGTCCCACGCAGCTTTCGTGGCAATACAGTGATCTAACCACCTGTGCGCATTGTTTGCTTCACTTATGAATGTAAAGGAACCCGAGTCTACTCCCAGCTTTTCAATGTCAGCGCACATCCAATCCTCGTCTTTACAGAAGGTAAATAGCTCCTTACCGAAGTTCGCGCTGGGGTGTGCATTAAGATCACCGAGTATGAACGCCACCTGCACGTCGCTCTCCTCGATTATTGCGCCAGCCTCCGCGAGGCAACTCGTGAACTCGGCGAGATTGTCCGAATGGTCAGTTGGTATGTATATATTTAAAATCAATACCGCACTAGACTCCAGAGCTATACGAATTGCACTAATTCGGTCATTGTCGCATTTGACAATTGAAACATCAGGAAACCTTGATCGTCTCCATAATATGGCTAATCCACCCCAAGGCCTCCCCCGCAATACTCCTTGGGATGTATCAACTGATGATTTAGCCGTGCAAGCGAAGTCCGGGTCTATACTGTGCACAAAATCGAGATCATGAACGAGCAACCAAGTCTCCTGCAACAGGACAATATCCGATTCCTTACATAGGTGACGCACATACGACACTGATCTCTTAATGAATGATAATGATAATGAAATAACGCACATGAATTGCAGGGGCAATTGCCCCCCCCTGGAACGCAAACCTCGTATACTACAGGGCCCATAGGGCGCGAGATTTTTGTAAAGGAAAGTGCCCACCCCTGAACGAAATCCTGGAAAGTGCCCCCCCCCCCTGAACGAAATCCTGGAAAGTGCCCCCCCCCCTGAACGAAATCCTGGATCCGCGCCTGTATGCCCTCCAATATGTTTTATATTTTCTAATTAAAGCAAAAAGCCAAGTTTATTTCTACATTTTTATTTTAATGAAATACTTTAAGACATTTCCTAAACCACCATCTAAACTTCGACAATTTTTCTTTAAATTGCTCTAGGTAAACATACTCTTGTATAAAAAATATGTATGAAAATTAATAAAACTGTTCCACTTATTCCTTAAACGACTCATTTTCCAACGTATTTATATATTTTACATACTAGTTTAACATCACTTTAATCAATAAAAATCTTACTTTTGTCACTTCTCGATTAAGATTGTTAGATTGAGTTGAATTATTTATAAATTAAACTTAAAATCAAAAAAGTGTTCTACTTATGTAGTTTTAAAAGAAACTATCTTTCAAAATATGTATAAAAACTAATAGTAATCTTATTAGTTATTATAAAATAGTATCTAAAAGTTGAGCGAAATCGAAAAAAACTCTACCGGACATCCGAGCCTAGTCTGTAGTGACCCTGCCTACAAAGCAAGAGGTTCCGGGTTCGAATCCTGGTCAAGGCATTTATTTGTGTGTTTATCACGGATTCTGGTTCCTGAGTTATGGATGTTTTTATGCATTTAAGTATTTTTGTGTATATATTTATTATATATATCGTCGCCTAGTACCCATAACACAAGCCTTATTGAGCTTACTGTGGGACTAGGTTGATTTGTGTAAGATTGTCCCATAATATTAATGAATATTTATTTATTTATATTTGGGGTTCGAGATTGTTCTTCAAGTAAACCCTACCCTGCCTTGTTTCCTGCTCTGCCCTGCCTTGTAGCTCTGAAGAGAATGCCTTTAGGCATTAAGTCCGCCATTCCTACATAATTTGTATTGTATTTTGTGCAATAAACTTTTACCTCACAATATACTTACTTAGCTAAGGTGTTAAAGAACATCCTGAAATTTTGAAAATCAATTATTTCCGGATATCCCAAACTTTATGCAATTTTTTTCAAAATATCAAATATTCAAGAGCTCAGAGAGGACCCAGTGTGTTGATGATGAGGGACCCCCTTGTTTCTTTAGCCGTCAACACAGTGAATCCTCCTTTTTATAAAGGGTCGGCAACGCGCATGTGACACCTCTAGAATTGCAGGCGTCCATAGGCTACGGTAACTGCTTACCATCAAGCGGGCCGTATGCTTGTTTGCCACCATCGTGGTATTAAAAAAACTATTTTTTTAAAGTAACTTAATTATGTAATGTATGTGATATTTAAACAGTATGAGTATAATGAGGTAATTATACAATACAAGCCATGGTAATTACTTACATGTCATTTATAATTGACTTTGGCTCTTGTTATGAAACCTTTTTAAGACTTAAGTAATTTCATACTGTAGTAGAAGTAGTGAATTTAATTTTAGTGGGAAAATTTTAACTGTCTTTGCTATAGCAGTTATAGTAAGTTTACAATATTCTTAATCAATAAACTATAATTTAGGTATCTGTGAAAAATTTGTTTTGAAAAGTTTTTTGATGTCATTCCAAAATTTTACAAAGTTTTTATTTTTTCTTGCAGCTGCCAATATATCAAACTTAATTTGGTACTCATTTTTGTGACACCATCGTAATTTGTTTTTAAAAATTCTTCGACTTGAGCACATCTTATCAAAAACATGGCCTGTGGTCGGTTTTCCAGCAGCAAGCCACCAGTTAAAGTACATTCTATATATACTGTGACTTTCCCTTACATGAAAGTTCCAACCCGGTACAAGATGTTTACGTTTACCAGAGTGAGATCGCTTGGTGTCCTTTGCACCCGTTGTCAAAATAGAGACTATATTAAAATATAACTTATCAATATAATTTAAATGCTCATTAATATATTTACAGTTACTTATTGTATCACAGTTGTCACACACATTACACTTGAAACTATAATGTATGTATTTTAACCTTTGACTACAGAAATAATTATAGTCCTGTACCTGTTTCTCATCTCTCACCCCCCAGCGAACCCGTTCTTGACTTAGGTCACTACTCGAGGTGTAACTTTTGATAGCATTTTCGAAGTTACATATCACACGCAAGGGCAAATGGTCAGACCATGATACGTTGTACATAATATCCACAGAAACTAAGGTGTCCCACGCAGCTTTCGTGGCAATACAGTGATCTAACCACCTGTGCGCATTGTTTGCTTCACTTATGAATGTAAAGGAACCCGAGTCTACTCCCAGCTTTTCAATGTCAGCGCACATCCAATCCTCGTCTTTACAGAAGGTAAATAGCTCCTTACCGAAGTTCGCGCTGGGGTGTGCATTAAGATCACCGAGTATGAACGCCACCTGCACGTCGCTCTCCTCGATTATTGCGCCAGCCTCCGCGAGGCAACTCGTGAACTCGGCGAGATTGTCCGAATGGTCAGTTGGTATGTATATATTTAAAATCAATACCGCACTAGACTCCAGAGCTATACGAATTGCACTAATTCGGTCATTGTCGCATTTGAAAATTGAAACATCAGGAAACCTTGATCGTCTCCATAATATGGCTAATCCACCCCAAGGCCTCCCCCGCAATACTCCTTGGGATGTATCAACTGATGATTTAGCCGTGCAAGCGAAGTCCGGGTCTATACTGTGCACAAAATCGAGATCATGAACGAGCAACCAAGTCTCCTGCAACAGGACAATATCCGATTCCTTACATAGGTGACGCACATACGACACTGATCTCTTAATGAATGATAATGATAATGAAATAACGCACATGAATTGCAGGGGCAATTGCCCCCCCCTGGAACGCAAACCTCGTATACTACAGGGCCCATAGGGCGCGAGATTTTTGTAAAGGAAAGTGCCCACCCCTGAACGAAATCCTGGAAAGTGCCCCCCCCCCTGAACGAAATCCTGGAAAGTGCCCCCCCCCCTGAACGAAATCCTGGATCCGCGCCTGTATGCCCTCCAATATGTTTTATATTTTCTAATTAAAGCAAAAAGCCAAGTTTATTTCTACATTTTTATTTTAATGAAATACTTTAAGACATTTCCTAAACCACCATCTAAACTTCGACAATTTTTCTTTAAATTGCTCTAGGTAAACATACTCTTGTATAAAAAATATGTATGAAAATTAATAAAACTGTTCCACTTATTCCTTAAACGACTCATTTTCCAACGTATTTATATATTTTACATACTAGTTTAACATCACTTTAATCAATAAAAATCTTACTTTTGTCACTTCTCGATTAAGATTGTTAGATTGAGTTGAATTATTTATAAATTAAACTTAAAATCAAAAAAGTGTTCTACTTATGTAGTTTTAAAAGAAACTATCTTTCAAAATATGTATAAAAACTAATAGTAATCTTATTAGTTATTATAAAATAGTATCTAAAAGTTGAGCGAAATCGAAAAAAACTCTACCGGACATCCGAGCCTAGTCTGTAGTGACCCTGCCTACAAAGCAAGAGGTTCCGGGTTCGAATCCTGGTCAAGGCATTTATTTGTGTGTTTATCACGGATTCTGGTTCCTGAGTTATGGATGTTTTTATGCATTTAAGTATTTTTGTGTATATATTTATTATATATATCGTCGCCTAGTACCCATAACACAAGCCTTATTGAGCTTACTGTGGGACTAGGTTGATTTGTGTAAGATTGTCCCATAATATTAATGAATATTTATTTATTTATATTTGGGGTTCGAGATTGTTCTTCAAGTAAACCCTACCCTGCCTTGTTTCCTGCTCTGCCCTGCCTTGTAGCTCTGAAGAGAATGCCTTTAGGCATTAAGTCCGCCATTCCTACATAATTTGTATTGTATTTTGTGCAATAAACTTTTACCTCACAATATACTTACTTAGCTAAGGTGTTAAAGAACATCCTGAAATTTTGAAAATCAATTATTTCCGGATATCCCAAACTTTATGCAATTTTTTTCAAAATATCAAATATTCAAGAGCTCAGAGAGGACCCAGTGTGTTGATGATGAGGGACCCCCTTGTTTCTTTAGCCGTCAACACAGTGAATCCTCCTTTTTATAAAGGGTCGGCAACGCGCATGTGACACCTCTAGAATTGCAGGCGTCCATAGGCTACGGTAACTGCTTACCATCAAGCGGGCCGTATGCTTGTTTGCCACCATCGTGGTATTAAAAAAACTATTTTTTTAAAGTAACTTAATTATGTAATGTATGTGATATTTAAACAGTATGAGTATAATGAGGTAATTATACAATACAAGCCATGGTAATTACTTACATGTCATTTATAATTGACTTTGGCTCTTGTTATGAAACCTTTTTAAGACTTAAGTAATTTCATACTGTAGTAGAAGTAGTGAATTTAATTTTAGTGGGAAAATGGGACTTTTAACTGTCTTTGCTATAGCAGTTATAGTAAGTTTACAATATTCTTAATCAATAAACTATAATTTAGGTATCTGTGAAAAACAAATAAAAACAGGGATACCAAACGTCCCGTATATGAAAATGAAAAAAATTAAAATGAAAAATGATTTATTAGTTACACAATAGGTTTTCACTAGTAACAAAACAAGAACCTTCTTTTAAGTAAGCAAATACTTGTGCCAGGCTCTGCTCTTCCATTAATTATGAGGTAATAGTGAGGTATAATAATAATAATAGGTAATAGTTAAGCAACTTCTTAATTCTTAAACTTATACATAATGTAAGGTAAGATAATTTAAATTAGTAACAAGTTTTTTTTTACGAATATTACCATACATTTTTTATAAATTTAAGCATGCGTGTGGATGTGTGCGTGTGTCTGCATGTATGTGTGTGGGTGTGGGTGTTAGCTGTCAACCGGCGTTTTATTCCGTCCAATACGCCATTTACGTTTTGATACCCTCAAGAAATATGTTTCGCCCGTGGTAGTTGTTGCTAGATAAAAAGGAAACAGGCTGTATTCGTGTTCGGGCTCATTTAAATAACGAGAGATGAGTGAATATCAATTTTCGCTTGAAATTTTCTAATTTCTATGGCGCAATTTTTTTTTCATGGTGTTACGATTTTGATCAACATACCTGATAAAGGACTCAAATTTGTATAAATAAAACTAATTCTGCCTTAATGTTGACGTAGGAGTTTTATGTTTTAGCAGTTTCAAAATTACATTTCCGAAGAAATTAGAATGGCACCGAAGAAATTATAAATTATGCAAAAGAAATTATATAATTAAGAGATGCTCGTTCGAGTTTTATATACTGGTGGTGGTTTGTTATATTTTTTGTCGTGGGACGGTGGGAACATTAATTGCAACCAAAAAACGGATAGGTTGTATAAGGTATGCAACCGACTGGAGTACATAAAAAGTCTCGCGTGTTAAGAGGCCAAAATCAGTGCTTGCGTGATGATTATGTTCAGTCGTATGCATTAATTGAAAAAAATATAACAAGTTCCACCGGGGTTCAACGTGGGATCTCGAGCACTGGTATCTCCATCTCTTACTGATCGTGTTATAATGCGCTAGTTTTGTATATTCCGCACTCGGTAGCCCCAAATAAATTTCCGGAGCAGTCGTAAATTTTCTATAAAAACCCCTATTATTTATTTTACAGCTTCAAATTTTGGATTAAAAAAATATTATTTATCCCATTGAAAAAATGTAATGCGTAGCTACTTGATTGTCTTGGCGACTCTCCAAAGAATCGGTCAAAGATTCATCGTGGCTTCATAAGAATCAAATGACGATCACTGATCATACATTGACAGATCACTGACAGTCTGGTCAGGTCTCTGACAATTCACTGTTCTCTATATCTTAGAATATTAAAAGAAACCTTCATAAATACGATGAAATAGACGAAATTTACAATGGAATAGAGCAAAACTTGCTTATTTTTATTTGAAAAAAATAATGTATGCAGAACTTTACTTAATATATACTAAACATCATTAAAATTGGATCAAATTAAAGTTAATATGAAGCATTAAAAAAAAATTAAGTATTATCTAATTTCAATGGACTAATGCTAATTTCTTTGGGGCCTAGTGCCAAAAACCGAAGAAATTAGCGCCAACGGAGTTAGAAAAGCATACAAAATATTTTTTTTATCCGTAACTATTTAACATATGGATTTGCTTTACAGGTACAAGTATAGTAAACAGTAATATGCATGCGCTATAAAAATATAAAAAAATACAAATCACATTTGACTTGAAATTTCAATCCTGAAGAAATTAGGCACTTACAGGCAGAAAATCCTCAAACGGCGATATACACATTTTTTTTGCGATAAACATTAACTTCACACAGGTTTACACTCCTTTGGTGTTATAAGGCAACTGGAAAGGTGCCGGGTTATTATTAAGGGATTGCTTAGGTAGCAAGATGACATAATGTAAGATAGAACAAGTACACCAAAGAAATTAGGTGTTTTTTGGTGGGACAAAATATGTCAGATGAGAACTTTCGATTAATAGGTCAGAAAAAATATATTGTAAAATGTATGAATAATTTAACATTCAGACTAAATGGTAAGATTATTAGGGAGGATATTTTTCCCCGAAACTGGGTATTTTTAATCGTTGGAAAATAAAAACACGGTGGTGGACGCGCCAAAGTTTTTGAGGTTTGACATTTTTTTAAATGCCAAAGTTAAATGCAAAAGTATCAAAATCTGACATTCTAAATGATGAATATATTGCTTTTCAGATTGATCTTCATCCATAAAAAAAGTTAACTGTTTTAACTGTATATTTCAAAAGTTAACATGCCGAGACAAGTGCAAAACATGAAAATTGATATTCACCCAGATAGGAAATTGTTAAAAACGTGTATAATGAAGTTTTTAGAAAAATGGGACCTGTAGCATTAAAAACAACTGTTGAACTTATTCACGTGCCATATGGAACAGTGAACAAAATCATACATGGCGATAGTGGTGGGACTGGTGGGTCTTACAGTATGAGGTTCTTCAAAAAATAAGTGTATAGGTACTTAAGGGGTAGGCAACGTGCATGCGAATTCTCTGGGGTTGCAGGCGTCCATAGGCTCCGGTAGCTGCTTACCATCAGGCGGGCCGTCCGTATGCTTGTTTGCCACCGCGTCGTATTAAAAAGTGAAGGAATTACCAAAGCAGCAGCAACACAGGAGATATTATCACTACATACCTATAGTATAAAACAAAGTTGCTTTCCGCTGTTTGTCCCTATGTATGCTTAGATCTTTAAAACTAAGCAACGGATTTTGATGCGGCGGTGATTCAAGAGAAAGGTTCATATGTATAATACATGCATAATATAGTATAGAAACATTGATGATTTTAGAGACTTCTAATGTGATGTCGTAAATAAACCCATTTTTTGCGCTTACATTGCAAACGCTGGCTGAGTCCTAAGAGATAGATCAAAATAATGTAAAATAAAATATAAAAATTAACTATTATATGCATCAATAGTTGATTTAAAAACAAAACGAAGTATTTTCGCCATAGCCTTCGAAGAAAATGAAGCATTTCGTGAAATTCGCGCGTTTTGGGAATAAGGCCTCTTAAAGCATTTTAGACTTTAATAGATACGGTATTCGGGTTGAAAATCACTTCTTGGTCTTACGGCATATGACCGACCTTTCGAAATATATAACAAGTTGTATTGCTTTTTACTCTTACGCTTTCGGATAAAGATACCATGCAGTGCGTCGCGTCCGATTGTCTGAAAGTTCCACAGTAACCAAAGCGATGAAAACCTGTTGAAACTATATTAAGTTTTCGAAGAAGTACGTTAACCAATTTCTATAAATTTCCTGGCACACGGTTTAACTTTAAAAATAGTTATCTTCAACACATTGATTGCCCACTAGCCTAGCTCTCTGTTCGTAGCCGCATTCACTACAAGCGTAGCGAACTGTCACTAAGGTTAACACTTTCCGTGCCGTAGTTTGCTACGCGCTATGTAACTTAAGTGCTCTTCGTATGCAGAGGAAACCCACTACTAGCAGAGAGCCCACTTAGCGGGTTTTAGACACTCAATGTGTGTTAAGGTTACTTAATTAAAATTTCAGATTGCACTACCCTTGGAGGCTTCGCCAATCACGCACAGGAATGGTAAGTACTTAACACTCTTAACAGTAACGGACAAATCATTGCTCTGCAAAAAAAACACATCATAACCTCTAGACCTTACTTGCTTTGAATAGTATTGTTGTATGTGTGGCATGTTTCCAGGGTGCAATGCCTATAAGGTATCCTATAAGCCCTTATTCAGAAATGTATTTATTGTAAGTTTACATTAAACTTCAAATATCAATTACCTGGTCTCAGTTAATTGCATCTTAAGATTATCCAGTTTAAGTCTCGACCGAGATCTCGGTCTCGGTCTCTACATTCTCGGCAAGAAATCATGCCAATTTTAGCAATGGTTGCAATCATGCCAAAATGGCTTGAGAATCTCGGTCGCAACCGAAACTATGTAGCGGCTCAAGATTGAAGTAGGTACTCGTATTAATAAAGTGTATTGATTGAGTCGGTCTTTGTAAAAATAAATTGAGCTATAATTTCTTTTATTCTGAGTCTCGTCGAAGACAAAAATCAGTTATCGATCGATCTTTATTTTGCTATTAAACTTTTCGAAAAACGTAAGGTAAAGTTGTCCTACCTGGTTTAGATAATAAATAGACTTTCATCGTTAACAGTTGTACAAATCAACGTCCCGGCTTCTTGGAGAAAATACTTCGGAAAACCTAGTTCACATTTGAAGTACACCCATGTCCCAAGGAGCCAATACAATGAGCCGAAAGAGTCAGAAGAATCGGACAATTATATTGAACAACTAATAAGAGAAGCTATTCAAGGTAAACATCATTTAATAAAAAAATATGTAACATTTTGAAATTAAAACTATACGTGCATTACTTTGAAAAAAATATATAAGTTTGTATATATAAAGCCATCTAATGTTGGAGGGATCTTCACTGAATAAATATGACTTTTAAGATCTATATTTTTTATTTTTTGTTCTACGTTTACCAAAATGCCGATAAGTTTATTTTGTTTAACAAGGATGGCGCAAGATTTTTTACTAATTAATTACCTATATATTTCTAAACTAAAAGCAATAAGTATATAATTTATGCTCTGATACAAACCTACATTTTATTTCAGAACCTAGGAATCTGTTGTTGTTCGGTTTATCTTTCTTTAAGGCAGCGTAAGCAGAAGTGAGCCATTTGGCGCCTTTTAACACTTTCCATGCCGCAGTTCGCTACGCGCTATGCTCGTAGCCGATCCCAGCGGTTTCCCGCATTGTACAGGAAAGCAGCTACACACAGTGAACTCGCCTGGCGGGTTGCTGGTAGCCAATGTGTTAAGCACTTCACTGTTGGAGCATGCATGCTTAGCTATAACGCGCCAGCCAGTCTGCTACATCTCCAGCTATGTATTTTAGATACAACCGCATACGCTAAGGGTAGTTAGTATATACCCTAATAAACAAACTTTCATATGTTTTATTAAAATTTTACGACATTTCTTATTCCATAATAAAACATTTCAGCGCGCAATGTATCCTACAAGATTACTTTGCCTTTAAAACGTGACAATGATGATGTGTGTCAAATTAGTGTATACGCAATACAAAATATAAAAAAAATAATTACTAACCATATCTACCAACCAGACCAACTATAATTTGTAAAAGTAGTTTAATTTTAAATACAGGTTTAGTAGTACATTTATTTAATGTTGTTTTTGTATGTTTTCATTGGGTTAAATTTTTGATATTATGTAGATAATATTATTTATGATTGACATGTGTTTTTTTGTATTGATGTGAACTTTCTATAATAAATAATATTTATAAAATAAAAGTATACACCTCGACATTGGCAGAATTCACTTCGCTAAAACCGGCCAGGAGTAAAAGCCATATATGTATAAAAAATAAAAATAAAAATTACTTACAATAGTTGCGTTTCGTTATAACCAAATAGTTTTCCACAGGATAGGAGTACCCTGATGTTTACCTACAGTGACTTGCAGAAAACGAAAAATTGTTTTAATTTACTAGTACTAGACTAACCAAGATTAACAAGAATAAAATAGTTCTAGGCAATATGATTTATCATATCGTGATTTAGAAGAAACGGTGCTAGGATGTTTTTTTAAGTACCAGTACTTAAAAATTTACCAAAACGCACATTCAATTGCAGTTGACAATTTAAATCTTCTATGTGTGAGTTGCGTGTTTAATGCGTGTGTATGTAGTTGTGTCAAAGCTTGAGTTGTGACGTTTGACGAGCACTTTAGGCGCGAAGCACTTGTGAAAAAAAAATTGTAATTTTCCCATATTTAAAGCACCTTCCGAGGCAAAACATAAATTCTAGGTAAATTTTTGGTTAACACAGAACGTAGTAGTACAGTCGCCATCAAATATAGCGGAGCGGCCAAGGTACTCAAAAATATCTGAACATGCACTTTATCGTCTTGACAAAAGAGGCGTTGTTCAGATATTTGTGACCACCTTGGCCGCTCCTATATATCTGATGGCGACTGTACCTAGTAGTAAAACACTTTATTGTACAAGAAAACACAACGAAAGACATATAACACAACATATACGTACAAAGGCGAACTTATCCCTTTAAGGGATTTCTTCCAGTTAACCAACGAGAACGAACGAACGTTAGAACGTTATACTTGTGTTTCAAAAAGTAGGAAACAATCCTATTGAGAGCATGTTGGATTGCAATCCAGAGAAGGCAGGTTCGAATCCTGCGGTTTTTTCAGAGTCCTTCACAGTTCATATTTTAATTGACATCTTTTTCCAATTTGTGGTAAATTCCTTACTTACTTCAGTGGCGCCGAAGACCGCCAGGCTTAGTCAACGCCGTTTCTGTCCAGTCGTACTCGTACCGAGTAAATACATAGGCCATTGAGTAACAGAAGATGACATCCCTAAGAAATTCTGTGTCCTAAAAGTTGTAGTGAAAATCACTACAAGTATACCACTCTTTGATTCTGTCATAGCCGTCAACCGCCAAACATGGCGCATAAAATTTGTTCTAGATGTCACATCTAGTAGAATACATAATAAATCAATGACATAGACATAAATTTCGCAGGTCCACATAACGTAGAAAGAGAAAGAAGATCCGGTCCAAAGTTAGAAATCGATACGGATTATTATTTAATAATTGAGAAAGACCGCTGAACGAAGATTAACACGATGAAAAAATAGACGAAGAAATGACAACTGCGAAAATAAATTAATTTAAAGTCTTTTGGACTTCTAGTTGTTTTCTTATAATCAGCAAATATTCAATAATATAACAATATTTTAGAGGTCTTATACATTTTAATTTAAGGCCAACCTACGATGAGCAGAATATTACTTCCATTATTTCATAACCTTGCGAAGATTCTGTTGTACCTATATTTATCTATTATAGTATCACAATTATTATTTATTCTTCTTCCATATTTGCACCAAGTTGTTCTGCTCTTTCAATTGTTATTAGTTTCTTCAATTAAGCCATTTTCTATACGTAATGGTCTTCTATAATATGAAATCGTACATTGATTTGCACAGAATTGATGTTGATTGTTAAAAATAATGCATTGAATTTTTTAAGCCACAATTACTTGACTTCAGGTTAGAAATAACTCATAATTCTGAGTAGAAGCGAAATATCATCAAATATATCCGCAAAACCTGAGTTAGACGTTTGATGTTGCCGATTTATTAAAGTTTTGCGCTTCCGAATACTATCAAAGTTAATCCTAATTCCTAAATTCCTAGGATTGACTAGTCGATTAGGTAATGGCTGTAAATACGATCACGCTTTATACGATTTCTTGTATAATACGCCATTTTACATCAGTCCCTGCAACTCCAGGTGTTGTAGGACAAACCCGCATAATACGCTTTTCCGTTGATGACGCGTTTTTAGCTGGTTCCTTTTTTAAATCGTCTTAACTGACTAGTCTAGAGCTAAGCTCTACATCACAACTCTCCTATTGTTCCTGATATTTACTTATTTAAACCTTGGTGAAGTTTTTTATCTTTTTCCTGTTCTTATAAAAACAGATGACTGTCGGGGCTCCGGATGGAAGCCTGAACAAGGCTTCTTACCGGTGCTTGGAGGGATATTAATAAATAATTTATATAGAGACTGAAGGTTATCTTACCATGGCTAAGGAAAAATTCTAAAAAAACCTTCCATTCCAGGGCTTATTATCATTTTTTTTAGGGTTCCGTACCTCGAAAGGAAAAAACGGAACCCTTATAGGATCACTTTGTTGTCCGTCCGTCCGTCCGCCCGTGCGTCCGTCCGCCCGTCCGTCCGTCCGTCTGTCAAGTTTTTCTCAGGAACGCGTGGAGGTATCAAGCGGAAATTTATATCAAATACTCAGGTCTACTGTCCCTTGGAGCTGTGAAAAAATCAAATTTCTAAGCCAACGCAATCAAAAGATACAGCCGTTTATGCCACAAATTTTCGAAACTCGCGAGGGAATCAAAACCTACAGGGTACTTCCCGTGAACTCAGAATCTTGAAATTTGGTACGAAGCAACGTCTTATAGCACAAATATAGGAAAAATTGCAAAAAATGTAAATTTTTAGTTACATAATGTAATAAAAATATTTTTAATAATTTTAAAGTTACTACCTCTATATACCTACAGGTTTGTACGGAACCCTCGGTGCGCAAGTCCGACTCGCACTTAGCCGGTTTTTTTAATACTGGGCGCTAAACGCAGCTTAGGTTTAAAAGCAAAAGAGTTTAATAAAAAACTATTTCAAGTAATCTCGAAATTAAGATTTATTGTAGATATTTAGCACTTTTATTTATTTTATGTAACATTTTTGTATTCTTGCATTTACATTTTATGTAGCATTTACTATACATTTCTATCACTTTTATGTTACTCTGTTACATAAACGCTTAATGTTACGTTTATGTAATATAAGTCCTTAAATCCGTCCCCACCAATAGAAAACAATACGTAGATTTTTTAAACAACATTGTAATATCTAACTAATAGGTATATTAAGTAATTTTATGACAAATAAAAGACACATATTTCTTTGTTTTTATTCTATTTAGCACTTGAAAATTAAAAAAATAATTACATAACCGATAACATTCTCTACTTATAATTCTATCTCTAATACTGATGTAGGAATATCAACTCATAACTTGTCAATGATTAGCACGTGACGCTCATGATAAATCCAATATCCCATTGTAAATTGAATCATTTTACCTGTAACGACAACATAAGTAAAGAAATATGTTATCAATTAAACCTGTGAAATTAAAATGTTTTGACAATTTTAAGAGTAGGAAAACCACAAGTATAGGGGTTCAACTTAGATATTTATAATCAATATCGGATACATAAATAACTACATTAAGTGAGAGAAAGAAAAACACTGTGCAAAGATTAATATATATGGGAGCTGATCGCAAAATGAATAAAACAGCGAATTAAGAATTTATTTATTTATTTATTTTATCTTTATTGCACAATACAAGAAAGTACAAATGGTGGACTTAATGCCTTAAGGCATTCTCTTCCAGCAGGATTATAAGAGCAAAAGATTACTTAATAATAACAAATCACATTAACATACCTAATATTTTTTAATACACGTACATAAATATGCAATTCTATACACATCTAATATAATTACAGTTGGTATCTAGTTGTAATTATTTAGTATATATTGTATTGTTAATGTTTTGACATGTAATACTGTGTGATGTTTATCAAAATAAATTGACATATAATTACATAATATAATAAATAAATAATATTGTAGCCATGTATAATCATCATGCAGATCATTAACCTTGAAGTGCATCAGAAAGGTGTTTACGTCATTTGCGATTGAAGGAAAATTTGCTCTGTGCTTGACATAAGGAGAAGAAGATCGTTCCAGGCGAATGACCTGGGGTGAAAGAGTTTGCCATAAAACCAGTATGATGAAAAGGAATTGAGAGAGTATGAAGCTCGCAATCAGGAAGCGGTGTTACAAATTAGAATTTTGATTTTAGATAATTCGGTGAAGCAGGTTTAAATAAGATTGTAAATAGATTACAGAGAGTTCTGGAAGACCTACGCTCACGGATGGGGAGCCAGTTTAACTTGCGGCGGAAAGCAGACATATAGTCGTATTTTCGAAGCCCATATACAAATCTGATACAATTATTAAGCATTCTGTCTAATCTGTTAAGTGATTCCTGGCTTATATTAGAGTAGCACACATCGCCATAATCCACGACAGGTAATACCAACGCTTGAATAAGAGGATTTTTTGTGCTGGAAGGCAAAAAGTATTTAAATCTATAAAAAGAGCGCAACATATTAGTCAGACACCTGAGGAACCCAAGTTAGACCGCTGTCTATGATGAGATTGCTTCAGATCAATTTGAGCAAGTAAACGCGTGCTACCAAGTACAATGGCTTGGCACTTGTCAGGGTTTACATAAATGCCGAAATTGCACGACCATGAGGAAATGTTGTCCAAATCAATATTAATGTTCCTGATTGCTTGATCTAGGTTACAAGGATCCACTTGCGTGTATATTTGTAGATCGTCAGCGTACAATAAAATACAGGTATACAGTGTGGAAAGATAAGTCGGGCCCTGGAGGGAAACTACCTTAAAACGTTGAGATAGCTCAATTCGCTGAAAGGAAACATTCTTTTATTTTTCCTAAAAACTAAAACTGCATTCACAGTTTTTTTCTTAATTTTCACATTTTTCCATACTAATTGTATGAAAAATATTTTTATTATTATTTATGGGTTCTCTTGTGCCCTAAACTTGGTTGGTATGAAGAAGTTTTTATCCTTGTTGGAAATAGGATCGATTGGCATCAATTGTCATAAAAAATATTTATGACAAAAATTACAAAATAAATAGTTTTTTTGTAAACTGTAGGTACTCTTTTCCAAAAATTTGTAAATGCAGTTATGTCCCTTTAAAAAAAAAAATGTTTCCTTTACTGAAAGGAATTGACTGAGAAATTCACTGGAATTGAGCTATCTCAACGTTTTAAGGTAGTTTCCCTCCAGGGCCCGACTTATCTTTCCACACTGTATACTCGTACAGGGCGCCAGTCGCACCTGGAGGGATGGCATTAAAATTGTATTATTAGCAGAGCTTGAAATTTAAAACATTGTGCGTATCAAGAAACAGTAGTGAATTTTTGACCATGGATAGAGTGCCCCACGATTAATATTTTTTAGTATTGGAGGTCCGTAAAATTTTTGGACCTTCACGTCAAAATCAGGGGTCCCGTGCAATATGTTTTTACTCTCTGGTTAAGGCTGCTAGGGATTGTGGTATCGTTTCCTTATAAAAAAGACATGCAGAATTCATTTTTGATATTAAAAAGTAAAAATCCATATTTAAAAAAAAAGTTCTGCGGAGAGGAAAAACACTCTAAAAAATATTATTTTCTACTACGTTATATAACTAATAAATGTCATTTATTTTTAAATACTAATTTTTTTCACTTTTGTACTGAGAGGATACCCTACTATATATAACGCACTTTCAGGCAACCGCTGTTTCAATCGGTTGCCTCACGATTATTTTTTTCGCACCCGCCCTCTATTTCCGCCCTAGTCCAAGTTGGGTCAGTTCGGGTTGCACAGGGCGTTTCCTCGTCACTTCAGGAGCTTAAATACCGCGAGCCATCCGGTAGCCTCGCGATCACTGTTACTACGCGTCATTGTTCCTTTAACTATTAGTACCTACGTCGCAATTGTTTTCTTGATTACAGATATATTATAAGTCAAAAAGCCAAAGATATAATGCTGATTTAAAGACGTAACTTCGGAATTGTTGCTACCGATTCGATTTTATCGAATACAGCAACGCTAAATTAACTAAAAACTGATTAAATAACGATCATTTCAAGGTTATCGGCTGTTCTTTTTTTTTTATACTGCGACGGTGGCAAACAAGCATACGGCCTGCCTGATGGTAAGCAGCTACCGTAACCTATGGACGCTTGTAACTCCACAGGAGTCACATGCGCGTTGCCGACCCTTTACAAAAAGGAGGATTCACTGTGTTGACGGCTAAAGGAACAAGGTCCCTCATCGTCAACACACTGGGTCCTCTTTGAGCTCTTTGGCAACCTTACTCACCAGCAGGAACACAACACTATGAGTAGGGTCTAGTGCTATTTGGCTGTGGTTTTCTGTAAGGTGGAGGTACTTCCCCAGTCGGGCTCTGCTCCAGATTTGAGCGAGATGACATTCACTGAACGTGCCCTACCACACTAAGCGAGATGCCATTCGCAGTGCCCATACCTCTCTTTTTGGCATAGTTTAAGGACATACCAAAGTCCGGACGTAGTTTAAGGACATACCCCGGGTCCTGTTCTCAAGAATTCAGAAAAAAAATTCCATCCTGGAGTTTCATCCTGGATTTTTTTTACAAGAAATAAAGGAGAAAGGTATGAAGCCCTTTATGAGTTTAGTATATACTGTAGATAGCGTATCCCACACTGGCGCCACGTCCCGCTCCGGTGAACGATACAGCGCTATACATATGCAGAGCGCTATCGCTCGTACAGTGTCGCCTCATGCGATCACCGCAGCAAAGTAACATTATTTAAAAAATCTACTTTTCAACCGACTTCAAGATTTCGAAGGATCTTATCAATTCATCGGGATCTTTGTTTTCGCTATATTATTTTTTTATGTATGTTCACCGATTATTCGAAGCCGGCTGGACCGCTTTGGAAAATTCTTTTTTGTTTGAAAAAGTATACTTCACAGTTGGTCCCATTGTAACCAGGTCAGGATCTAATGATGGGATCCTGGAGAAATCGAGGGAACTCTTCAACTATTATTGGCATACCTATAGTGATTTGAGTATTTTTTACAGCAGCTCGAGCATTTGCTTTTGGAAAGGTGGATGCTAAGTGAAGTCGGTTCTTTTTTGTTTAAAATTATTTAAAATAAAAACATTACAGAGTACGGAACCCGCAACAGTGCGTTACGTACGTAGCTAATAAAATAAATTGACTATCTTATCTGTAAGTTATTTATTAATTTAGTTACAACGTTGGGAGCCAACAGAAAATCAATTTGATATTACATGATTATCGTGTAACACTCTTTTTCCGACGACTCTGCTAACATTTTTATTGAAAATTCATAACGTTCTCGTACAAGCAAAAATATTTAACTTATTCTATACTAGCTTTCCGCCCCGCGACTTCGTCCGTGTATAATAGCACCTTCGCACCCCTATTTAACCCCCTCAGGGGTAGAATTTTCCATTACGCTGAAAGGACTTTTATTGTATTTTAATAAGTTATCTTCCCACAAATTTAAAAGTCTCTAGCTCAAAAAAATAAATTTCCCCCATACAAACTTTGCACTTGCTCTCCTTTTTAACACCCTCAGGTGTGAAATTATTCAAAACGATAAAAGTACTTTAACTGTATGTGAATAAGTTATCTTCCTACAAAGTAAAATGTTTGTAGCTCAAAAAATAATAACTTCCCCGATACAAACTTTGCACCCCTTTTTAACCCCCTCAGGGGTGAAATTATCCTAAATGCTGAAAGTACTTTTTTGTATTCTAATAAGTAATTATCCTACAAAGTTTTAATCCTCTATCTCAAAGAAAGAAGTTTCCCGCATACAAACTTTGTACCCCTATTTATCCTACTCAGGGTTGGAATAAACGATAAAAGTACTTTTATTGTATTTGAACAAGTAATCTTCCTACAAAGTTAAAAGTTTCTAGCTAAAAAAATAAATTTCCCCAATACAAACTTTGCACCCCTTTTTAACCCCCTCAGGAGTAAAATTATCCTAAACGCTGAAAGTACTTTTTTTTGTATTTTAGTAAGTAATTATCCTACAAAGTTTTAATCCTCTATCTCAAAGAAAGAAGTTTCCCGCATACAAACTTTGCACCTCTATTAAACCCCTTCAGGGGTGGAATTATCCAAAACGCTGAAATCGCTTTAATTTTTTTATAAATATCAGCGAACGTACGAAGTTTCAAGTCTCTAACTTAAAATTTAAAATCATACAAATAGAAACTTTCAACCCCCTTTTTTACCCCCTTAGGAGTTGAATATTTCAACATCGCTTCTTATTATTTGTACGTGTTATAAATGTAACCCGACCTGCAAATTACAACTTTCTAGCTTCAGTTGTTACGGCCTCGCTTTAATAGAAACTTTTCAACCCCGTTTCAACTCCTCTGGGGTGGAATTTTGAAAAACGCTAAAATTAGTTTTTTTTCTTTTAAGCCTGCAAACGAAAATTCAAGTCTGTCACAAAAAAAAAGATCTCCATACAAACTTTCAACCCTTTTTTAACCCCGTTAGAGGTTGAATTTTGAAAAACGCTGAAATCACTTTTTTTTTTTTAATTATCAGTAAATGTACGAAGTTTCAAATCTCTAACCTTAATATTTAAGCCCCATCCATACAAACTTTCAACCCCCTTTTTACCCCCTTAGGGGTTGAATTTCTCAAAATCGCTTCTTATTACTTGTACACGTTGTGTGTAAATGTAACCAGACCTGAAATTTTCAACTTTCTAGCTTCTGTAGTTTCGGCTCTGCGTGGATCAGTCAGTCAGTCAGTCAGCCAGGACAAAGGCATTTATAGATAAAAGTATAAGTATATAAGCTATTAAGTATACACAACAAATATGCTAATAACCGATACGATAAGAAAATGCTCTTCAACCGACTTCAAGATTTGGAAGTTCTCGATTCGTTTCAATCTTTCTTTTTTGCTAAAAAAATCGTCTTCAAATAATCGGTGAATATACACCGGCTGGACCGATTTGGAAAATTATTTTTTTGTTTAAAAGAGTATATATACTTCACAAGTGGTCCCATTGTAACCAGGTCAGGCTCTGATGATGGGATCCTGGAGAAATCGAGGGAACTCTTCAAATATCTGACCGAGGCAGGGATCATAGTTAGTGCTGAATTACACGAGAGGGTACTTATTTGTGTGTTTTTACGAATATTTCTTCCTGGTTTCCTAGCCCAGTCGGTAGTGACACTGCCTACGAAGCAGGAGGTCCCGGGTTCGAAATCTGGTATGGGCATTTATTTTTGTGTTTATAACAGGCATTGGGCATTTATTTTTGTTTATGTACCTGAGTTTTGGGTGTTTTCTAAGTATTTATCTATATGTCTGTCTATTATATATATCGTCGTCTCAAAACTACTCAAAACACAAGTCTTATTGAGTTTACTATGGGACTCGGTCAGTTTGTGTAAAATTGTCCCATATTATTTATTTATTAATAAGTATTGTACTTTCTGCAATAAAGTTTAAATAAATATTCAAAGATATGTTTTCTTTTAAGTGATTATAGCACCACCTGCGCATTCCTTTGCTGGTTACATCTATCGTTTGTCGGATTTATTTAAATATACGGATAAACCACACAATCACTTTTATGTATAAAGACTTAGTTTGGAATTTATGTTCTGATTTGTCACAGTACTGGCTGGCCTTCTATTTATCTATATGTCTGTCTATTATATATATCGTCGTCTCAAAACTACTCAAAACACAAGTCTTATTGAGTTTACTATGGGACTCGGTCAGTTTGTGTAAAATTGTCCCATATTATTTATTTATTAATAAGTATTGTACTTTCTGCAATAAAGTTTAAATAAATATTCAAAGATATGTTTTCTTTTAAGTGATTATAGCACCACCTGCGCATTCCTTTGCTGGTTACATCTATCGTTTGTCGGATTTATTTAAATATACGGATAAACCACACAATCACTTTTATGTATAAAGACTTAGTTTGGAATTTATGTTCTGATTTGTCACAGTACTGGCTGGCCTTCTATAATTACGTACTCTTTCATCCATTCAGTATGAAGTTTACGTCTTGAACCATGGAAATTATATTTTTTTTTATCACGGTGAGTAATTTTCCGCCAAAATGTATGTAAAAAATGAAATTTTTAGCCATATAAGTAGCTGTTTAAGTCGTAACAACGTCATTTTTAGGGGTCCGTAGCCGAAATGGCAAAAACGGAACCCTTATAGCCGTGGTTCCCAACCTTTTACACTATGCGCCTCACCCAACAGTATGCTAAAATACTATGCCCCCCCTAGGGGCTGAAATGGAGAGTCAAAACCGGGCAACGTCCCCGCCGCGGTACAGGCCCTAAACAGTTTAAATCTAGAGCCGCTTGCTGCGCCTTGGATCACTCTACGCCCCCTAAGGGGGGCGCGTCCCACTGGTTGGGAATTCCTGCCTTATAGTTTTTGTTAAAATGATCCTGTAGAATCTATAGGATTAGGTTGGGTTAGTATTGCGACCCTTCTAAAAAGCGTTCGTTCAAATAAAACATTATTTAAAAAAAAGGTTGTGATTGGTAACCTTTATTAAAGTAAACAGTTGAAAAACTTATATTTTTACTTAATATATGTTTGGCGAACTTCATACCTAGTTACTTATAAAATAAAATAAAAATTAAAAATTAAAATTATTTATTTTCTGACAATACCAGTCCATAGATTTATAATCGACCCAATTTTATTTAACTTAAAATAATATTTTCAGCTGATTGCTGGTTCGAAAGCCGTGCCTTATCATCGTTTTAGCGAAGACAGAATGTTAATTGATGAAAGTAATGAGAACATTAACAAATATGGTGACATCTTAGACAGTTATTATGGCCTTTTCAAAAACAATGATAAAATGTACACTGGCAAGTTTGGTGTTGTCAGAATCGATGATGGAGTCTACGATGATGATGGCTTTGACGAAAGTGAAAAAGACGGTTTTTATGGCATTTATGATGACGATGACGATATCATTTACGGTGGATATGATGAAAAAGATTTGAGCAAAAATGGTATTCACAATAACAACGTTGGGATTAACAACGATTTGCTACGAGGTCGACGCAAACTGAATAGAGGTAGATACTGTGTTTTTTTAATTATATTTTTCTTATTTTAGGCCTGATAATAATATTTTTGCTATATCAGTTTCTAAACAGTATTACAGCGAAATAATAAGATAAACAAATGTTCTTGAAATAATTGTACACCCAGATTCAAAATTGCATGGACCATTCATGAATGAATTCATTCATAATGTGTCCATGCAATTTTGAATCTCACTGTACCTACTAAGGGAGTAACCTCTTTTTACTACATTCTATGATATATATTAATGACAGATGGGTTATGCACGCTCCAAAAGTGAGGCACTTAAAATGACTGAATTCAAACAATTGTCGCTAGTCGCGCATCGGCAAGCGAGAGGTGCGGACGTGCTAATGAGCTCCCGTCAGACGCGTGAGAAAGAGACAAACTGTAATTTTCTAACAATGAGAGTGACAAAGATGTAATGATTGTCGAAATAGATAAACAAAACAGAATCGTTACAAGGGTTATGTAATAAATCAGGAAGTATTTTTTTGTGTTCATTTTGTTAGAGTATAACCAATCCATAGTAAATATCATTGACTACATTACAACTTTTAAAAACTTTATCTTGATACGTCTCATAATTTCAATATCACTTAAATATTGGTACAATGCAATCGTAAGGAGAAATGGCCTTAGTATGACCCCTACACAGGAAATACATTTAAGGCAGTGGAGGCAGTCTGAGGCAGTGGATTTTTCTACTTTTCCATTTTTTCTAAGCATTGTGGTATCGTTAGCAGACGTTCTGCTTAAGGCTCCTTATTCCCTAAAAGGTCGAAAAACTATATTAATGGAAAAAGCCGCATAAAATGCTATTTATAAGATAGTTTGAAGTATTAGTAATACGAAAAAATACTTTAGAACCATATTTATTATTATTAAGTACCCAAAAATACGATTCTTACAAAAAGTGTCCTGTGAAGTGTGATTTATTATAGGTCATTTAAAAAAATTCATACTTTATTTAAGTTGACCACTATAGTAATGATTTTTTTTTATCGTGATAGAAATATAGTTTAACTTTGTTATGGTAATATTTTTAGGGCAAAATATTTATAGGGTTTTCGTGGAAAAAATGAAATGTAACCGTGTTTTCATCAAAAAACTGGCATATAATTAGAAGGTATTTTGTCTATTATCCAAGATGAATTTTCGATTTTTATTTCGATGGCCGTCTCAAACATGATATACTCAATTGAATTTTATTCAAATTAAATAAAAATTGTAACCCTTTTTTGCGTAATTTGGAAACATACGGTACATGTAATTGGAAAATCCGGAAAGGTCTTCCAAAACAACCAATTTTTTTCATATTTCACTCGTTAAAATATAATATTTGCTCCGATGGCCGTCTAGATTAAGAATAGTAGATTGTGTAACAAGGGAGCAAAATGAAATATTTACGGCGAGGGCGTATATTGATTCCCAAACGAAGCGATGGAGTCTATAATAGAATCCAGAGCGTAGCGAGGGATTCTAAAGTAGACTCCTGAGCGTAGTGAGGGATTCAAGTGTTAACGCCCAAGTTGAAAATAGTTTTGCTCCTATGTGACACATACTGCTTTTCACATCACCTTAGAGGAAAATATTTTTTTTTATTGTTGAATCATATTTATTTTAACTTCATATGTGCTTAGTGTGCTTCTTGATTATAATGAATCTATTAATTCAATAAGAAATTTGATTGTGATGACGGACTGGCTGAAAAAAATACGAATGTCCTAGAACAGAAAAGTGCCACTTTGTTCCCTCCTAGCAGGGAAGAAAAAGCCCGTATACGACTAGGTGGTGTGAAAATGAACTATTATATGCATGCATCATTGATTTTAAATAACTAAGTATTTTCGCCATAGCCTTCGAAGAAAATGAAGCATTTCGTGAAATTCGCGTGTTTTGGGAATAAGGCCTCTTAATACAAAAATTAATTGTAGTATGGGGTAGCGCATTGTTATCGGTGAATCCTCAATACAACTTGGGACTCCGATGGCCGGTTAAGAAGTGTAAGACTTCTTCGGCAGATGTCGCTAGGCGTCCCCCTAAGACGCATATGGGATATAGTGGAGAAATTCGCAGCCATCAGGTGTGTCTCAGTAGCTCAGTTGGTCAGAGCGACGGGCATGTATCCCAGAGTTCGAGTTCGAGTCTCGCCTGAGGCAGTGGATTTTTCTACTTTTCCATTTTTTCTAAGCATTGTGGTATCGTTAGCAGACGTTCTGCTTAATACAAAATTAAATACATTTAAGTTAAGCAACACTGTTGTCCTCCCCGACCGCCCGTGTCGTCCTTCCCGACCGCCGGCCTGACCTGGTTACAATGGGACCAACTACTACTCTTTCAAACAAAAAAAAGTATTTTTCGTCCGTCTTCGAATAATCGGTGAACATACATAAATAATAAAAATAAAAATAGCAAAAAAAAACAAAGATCCCGACGAATAAATAGGTAACCTCCTGCTTCAAAATCTTGAAGTCAGTTGATAACTTTCAAGAGATTCACTCTGCAAAAAGGAGGATAGCATAAATATGACGTCATCGAAGGCAACCACAAATTTTACTTTTACACGTTTTTTTATCATTATGATTGTGTTCGCAGCAAAACTCCTCAAAATGATTTCCGGTCTGATGAAAAAGCACACTAAGATTGGCAGTACCATTGTGAAGTTGTTCGCAATGAGAGGGAAAAGGAAGGACCGTGTAAATTGGAGGAAATGGTTGAACTGGTATAAATTGGGCCATGACTCTGTGGCAGGGGTGGGTAAAATAAATAACAAATAAATACTAAAAATGCTTCGTTTCATTGTATACACTTTTAAGACTTTACCTCATTTATACGTCTATCAAATATCAATTGTTCCTGGAGACATCTCTAAATCTCTAACGAGTCAGAACTCGGTATAGTCATTTTTCTTCCTCAAGGAATTCCTTCACCATTCGACTGCATTATCAGATCAGCTCCGTGCTAGTTTAATATTGCATTGTCATGCAAGTTCCAAAGGTTGGTTGGAAGGGATTGCTTTTAAGCGGAGGGCTTATCGCTGTTGTTTTATATCTACTTTTCGTTTTGTAACTTTGTACTTTGTTTCTTTAATTTGAGGTGTGCAATATGTAATGTTAGGTATGTTAGTTACAGCCAAATTCCAAATTTCAGCTTAATCGTCCATTACTGGTATATGCGAGTCAGGCTTTGAATTTGAACACGCGATAGACATACTCACTGTACCCAGAAACGTCTCAGCAGATAGTATGTATTTAATAGAGGCACACAATCTTAAAGAACTTTTTAATACAATTGCTCAAAAAGTTTAGTTTATGTAGCTGCAAATCGTGCGTAAAATTTGATTTTATGCACTAGTGCTAAAAAGTAATCTGATCTGCAAATCGTGCGTAAATTTTGATTTTACGCACGATTTGTAGATTTTACGCACGATTTGCGATCAGAATTTTAAATAAATGAGTATTATGCGAGACCCGCTTATAAATGACCCACCTGAACCTGAACTACGCGCGATTGGGCATAAAGGAATATTATGCGAGACCCAATAGTATTACTTGAGCAACGCGCGATTGAATGAAGCTGTCTTTCGTACACTGACAGAATATAAATGTAATTTTATTTCATTGTAGTTTTTTCGCAATTGTATTAAAAAACGTTGTTTGACACACGTGCGGAAGTGTCATTTTCACTCGTCCCGAGTCCTGTCGGCTCGGGTCAAGTAACCTCGGTACTCATGCAAAAATGACATGCTTCTCGCACTTGTATCGAAAACTACTATTTTGAGGTTCCAAGTCTGAAGCGCCGTAACCGTAGTAACGCTACTTACTAGATGGCGCTGCAGGGTTCCTTTACATTATGTACTTACTTTTGGTTGTTCTCGTTCAGATGGCGCTTTAGACTTGGGCCTAAAAAAGTTCTTAGACCGAGCGCCTCTAAATAAATAGATACTCTCTGGTATCAGTAAGTAATATGTAATAGCATCACGAATTTTGGTTACCATGGGCACCATTTGTCATGGAAACTAAGCTGTCTCTGAACAAAGGAGACATTGGCTTAACGTGAACAAAGTGAACAATATTTGGCATCAAAGTAATCCCGACTTTACCTTTAGTTTCTTTATTTGCGAAGCATAGTCCCAGTTTGCAATCACAAAGAAGATCCACCGGAAAGACGGGATTATCCGTCTTTGTTGGGACGTGGCACCAGTGATGGCGGGCACGGGGCTCGTTGACGGGAAGACGGGGTCATATTTAGGGTTCCGTACCTCGAAAGGAAAAAACGGAACCCTTATCACTTTGTTGTCCGTCCGTCCGTCTGTCTGCCAAGACCCTTTTCTCAGGAACGCGTGGAGATATCTAGCTGAAATTTATATCAAATACTTAGGTCTACTGTCCCTGTAAAATAATCAAACTTCTGAGCCAACGCAATCAAAAGATACAGCCGTTTATGCCGCAAATTTTCGCAAATTTTCGAAACTCGCAAGGGAATCAAAACCTACAGGGTACTTCCCGTGAACTCAGAATCTTGAAATTTGGTACGAAGGTCTTATAGCA
This sequence comes from Pammene aurita, assembly GCA_947086415.1. Classification (NCBI taxonomy): domain Eukaryota; kingdom Metazoa; phylum Arthropoda; class Insecta; order Lepidoptera; family Tortricidae; genus Pammene; species Pammene aurita. The sequence goes on from OX352295.1 coordinate 15,821,552, forward strand.
CAGATAAAGGAAAATTTGCGAAAACCGTAAATGTTTAGTTACGTCATATAATAAAAATATTTAAGTATAATAATTTTAAAGTTACTACCCCTATATATGTACCTACAGGTTTGTACGGAACCCTCGGTGCGCGAGTCCGACTTGCACTTGGCCGGTTTTTTTATTTTATACAACGACGGTGGCGAACAAGAATACGGCCCGCCTGATGGTAAGCAGCTATCGTAGCCTATGGGTGCCTGCAACTCTAGAGGTATCACATGCGCATTCTCGAGCCTTTATTATAACACAACCATTAGAAATAGACTGTACATACTTAAATAATAACTTAGATACCTATTGATGTGGATATACTCAAATATGCAAAATTTCTTCAGAAGCTAAAAAAAAAACATATCTAATAGAAAAGTGTTTCTACTCGCTGCAAGAATATTTTGATACAAATACCATTAGATTATGCCTAGATATGTATGTATATAATTAGATTATTTAGTTAAGTAAGTATGTTTTCCTATATTGTTTTATTTAACAAAGCTTTATTGTGTGTGTTTAATTTTACAATACCCTGTCTGGGGTCTCATGTTGTTATTTAGTTTTAAACTAACTATAATATTATCTGTATCAACATAAAAGTAATAAATAACATTTATTATTATTATATAATAAAGTGTTAACAGCTAAAGGGACACAAAGCTCCGCCGTCGTCAACACACTTAGAGCTCTCTGGCAACTTTACTCACCGGCAGGAACACAACACTATGAGTAGGGTCTGGTGCTATTTGGTTGTGGTTTTATGTAAGGCGGAGGTACTTCCCAGTTTTTTTTTGTTTTTTTTTTAAATACCACGACGGTGGCAAACAAGCATACAACCCGCATGTTGGTAAGCAGCTATCGTAACCTATGGGCGCCTGCAACTCCAAAGAAGTCACATGCGCGTTGCCGACCCTTAACAAAAAGGAGGATTCACTGTGAAAGGAGGATTGATGGCTAAAGGAACAAGAGGGTTGGGCAGTTGGGTTCTGCTTCAAATTTGAGTGAGATGACATTCGCTGAGCTGTGCCCTACCACACTTGGCGAAATGACATTCGCAGTGCCCAATTGCCCATATCTCTCTTAGACGTGGTTTAAGGACATACCCAAAAAAAATTAAGGATCTATCTAAAGCTAAAGGGATGAACGATGAACACGTTGTGGCCACGCCTCAGCTTAGAGATTACTAATCTTTAGTTAAGTGCCCTCAATGACCACTAACAAAAATTTTATGCGTCGCATATAGGTATGCGCGTGTGCGTCTTAACATTGTTAAACTTATTATCAAAATAGAATATTTAATGCCAAGAATTTTCGGTGGCATTTATAGACGGAGAGCTGGCCACGTCAGTGACACAATAATAGAATAGAATCGAAAACATTTATTCGCGACAACAACAACATGCAAACAAACATACTTAATCAAGAATAATAACTAGGTAATTATAATTAACGCATGAATATGGTTGCCACGAAATGGTCCCGACTCAGCATGGTGCTAGCCTGGGAGGCAAGCGCTGGTCTTCCGCCGGGGCCACACGGCCATAATGAGCAACGGAACCCCTCTAGTCAGTTTGCTATACTATAGGCTTATTTATGTATATAAACTTATGGCTATATTTATAAACCTGGACATTTGGCAGCTGTTAGTTGAGGAGGTCAAGAAAACAAATCCTAGTGTTCTGGGTTTGATGCAATATTATGAGAAATAATATAAATAATGAGATTAGGTATCATTGCCAAAAGTTTCTGTTGGGGCAAAGTAGTGCCAAATGATAAGTAATGTAATTCATAGTTTGTCGCCTACAGGCCGGCTAGCATATCTTACGTTGTCGCCTGTTCTTGTTTCCGTAATAATACGCAATGTTTTTTTGTTCTAATGTTAAAAAATAAACCCTGTCCCTATGATATATAATAATGACAGATGGGTTATGTACGCTCCAAAAGTGAAGCACTTAATATGAGTGAATTCAAACAACTGTTGCTAGTCGCGCACCGGCCAGCGTGAGATGCGGACGTACCAATGAGCTCCCGCCACCCGCGTAAGAAAGAGACAAACTTTAATTTTCTAACAATGAGAGTGAAAAAGATGTAAGATTGTCAAAATAGATAAACATAACAGAATCGTTGCGAGGTTATGAAATAACTCTGGAAGTATTTTTTCTGCTCATTTTGTTAGAGTATAACCCATCCATTCTTTTCATTTTTCATTTTCATTCTATAAATGAGACAACTTTGTCAGTTTTGACCTATTCTAGTATTACTTTTTTCCAATTGATTTTTGTTGGTCTCTCTGACCTTCACCCATCAAAAGCTGCCAGATGCCCAAATCTAGCAATAAGACTAGTAAATCACAGATATATGAATAAACTAGACAGGTTTAATTATTCTCATTATTGTGTCATATCTGACGTAGGCATTTAGTCTTTGTGACGTGGCGTCCAAGACAACATTAATGAAGACGTGATCAGTTGTTGTTGTAAGCATATAGTCGATTATTTGGCGTATAATAGTCACTGATGATGCAACAATGGATGTGGTTACAGTTGCACACTTGTGTAAATATAGAGGCGAAGTACATAGATCTTGGGCTCAGAATTAAAGTTTTAAAAGTTGACTTATTATTTTATTGGTTATAAAATAAATCCAATTAAATAAATGTTTGTTGATTCTTTAAAAACAGCTACACGGTAGACACCGCGCTTATGCGACTATGCCCTTTAGCTTAGGTACGATTTTTATTTACTTTTATTTAGAATAGAATAGAATAGAAATAGTTTATTCGTAAACACATACATATAAAATAAACAAAAGGAAAGAAGACATAAAACGAGAAAGTGCCACGAAATGGCCTCATCTCAGCATGATGCTGCCGGTTGTCAGCGCTGATCTTCCGATGAGACCATATTATGTTACCTATTTATGTTATTTGTCCCTGATAGGCAAAAAAACCGGCCAAGAGCGTGTCGGGCCACGCTCAGTGTAGGGTTCCGTAGTTTTCCGTCCGTCACAGTAAGTGTCCCCACTTAAAGAGTTAAAATAACACCGCCATGTAGGATATGATATGAGCGTTCTACGTACAGCGACATCTATCGGCAAATTAAGTAAACTATTGCGAGCGAGCTTAAAGTAAGGAAGATGATTTTTATGGGATAATTCTTTATTGCGTGAACCGATTTTCACCGTTTTTACTTTATTTGAAAGCACGTCATTTCATTGTGATTTTGAGAAATTACAGGTACAATAAACACCTGCTTATACGGTTAAATTACAAACTTAGTTCAGAAGTGATTTTGTAATTTTTTTTCAAAAACTATTCAACCTATCAAGTTCAAAATAATTTTCCTAGAAAGTTTTTATAAAGTTCTACTTTTGAAATTTTTTTCATATTTTTAAAACTCATGGTTCAAAAGTTAGAGGGGGGGGGACACATTATTTTTAATTTCTGGAGCGATCATTTCCGAAAATATTTACATTATCAAAAAATAATTTTAGTAAACCCCTATTCATTTTTAAATACCTATCCAACAATATATCACACGTTAGGGTTGAAATGAAAAAAAAATCACTCCCTACTTTACGTATAGGGGAGGTACCCTAAAAAAAAAAATTTCCACTTTTTATTTTACCACTTTGTCGGCGTGATTGATATACATATTAGTACCAAATTTCAGCTATCTAGTGCTAACGGTCACTGAGATTATCCGCGGACGGACGGACGGACGGGCAGACATGGCGAAACTATGTATAAGGGTTCCTAGTTGAATACGGAACCCTAAAAATGGACACGGATATTATTTCATTTTGTGATAGAACCCAATGGGTCATGAAGTTATTATTTTAATCAGTATATTCTTCGGCCACAAAGTTAGACTGAAAGAGCGTAATACAGGAAGGTTTTGAGTTTCGATTAAGGATGTAATGACTTGAGCCATGAGCCATGTCTGTCATTTCCGATACAAAAAAAGTCTGCCGATTTTTGCGGGGGAGGGGAACGTCAAATGTATGGCTATTCATGCGTAACGTACAAATAGCTACGTCTGATAAACGTCAGTCCATACATGTGTATGACCACTGGTCATATGTTTTCGGCAGAGACGAACACCTATCAATGGCGACTCCGGTTCGTTGAATTCTCAAAGACTTCATCAGACAACCAAAATGTCAATGTGTGTCAATTTTATAACGAGAGCGAGTGAGACACCGTAGGTGTCATACATACCTCTTTCAGATATTTCGTGTCAATAATGGCTATTATAAAAATGCAACAAAATCACTCGGAATTGTTTCGTAACATTCAACGTCACACTTCATCCGCTGAAAAACGCGCCCTACCTTTATCCAGCAGGATTTGACTTTGTAAGACTATAGAAATATCTCCCCGAGTACCTTATTACACAAATCTCCGGCAAGTTTGATATCTCGATAGAATCCTTTATATTTTCTCAGCATACTGCAATTCCGAGACGATTTTGCATCTTGAATGCTTTTCGTTTTCAATTGACATGTGGTATTCGCTGGAATAAGATGACGTGTTTGCCATTACCATTTCTACACAATAAAATAGTTATTTTTTAAATGAACTGGCTTCAATTAAAAAGGTAACAGTTTGAATGGGATTGAATCTAAATACAAGGCTAAGCTCTAAGCTAAATATTTTCTTCATCGACATCGGTTATTGATTTCCCATACAAACTTTCATCCCCATTTTAACCCCATTAAGGGATGATTTCTGGAATAAAACTATTTTATATCCTCACCCAAACTATCTCCATACCAAATTCCATCTAAATCGGTTGAACGGTTATTTATTCCTCATAAAAACTTCCATCCCCCTTCTCTGGGATAAAAAAACTATCCTGGGTGGTGATCCTAGGAGGTCACGTGATGTTCTGTATAGTCGTGTAAGACGCGGAAAGGAGCAGAGTGAACCATCCTGTATTTAACGGTAGTGCCAATACATACTGTAATCTTAAAAAGTAATTCAAAAGTAAGTCCCAGTCGTGATCCATCTCCAACTGTCTCCAGCCATAGATTGATTACCTATAATTGAAGTGACCACACGTCCCATGGCGGATGCAGTCGTGAGGCACAATGCATCCCAAGTGCAAACTTGCTTCATCAATCAATGCTGTCACTTAAGATAATACGGATATTGCGTCATGTACTTTATAACATCATCTAGTTACTCAAAAATTTGTAAATGCAGTTATGCCCCTTTAAAAAAATTAAAGAATGTTTCCTTTCAGCGAATTGAGCTATCTCAACGTTTTAAGGTAGTTTCCCTCCAGGGCCCGACTTATCTTTCCACACTGTATATAACTAGTCACGTATTTAATGGGGAAACACGAAATGCCGATGCTGCAATGCAAAAAAATTGGCTGCGTATTTTAAAAATAGTTAAAAAAAACCGGTTTCTAGTATGAAAAGTCTCCGAGATTTCCTTGTTCCGCGTGGCAGGGGAAGGTTAGGGCTACACGATAATGCGGTGCTGCAAGCGCCCGTGCGTGGCCTTGTCAGTGGCATTGATGGTGGATCCCATCATCAGATCCTGACTTGGTTACAATAGGACCAAATGTGAAGTATACTCTTTCGACCAAAACAAGATTTTTCCAAATCCAGCCTTCGAATAATCGGAAAACACATAAAAAGCAAAAACAACGCTCCCGACGAATTGATAACCTCCTTAGAAATCTTAAAGTCGGTTGAAAAGGTGAAAATCTTATCCCCTCCCCTCCCCTTAATCCTCTTATCTCGGAAACTGCTGGACCCCCATATGAAGAGGCGTGGCGGACGACACTACTACTACTGAATAGTATTTTTGTGTTTTGTTTAAAATTGTACATGTTGGTATTTATATTCGTTAATGCATTAAGCTATAGTTGCAAGCGTTTATGCAATGTTCGTACGGAACCCTCGGTGCGCGAGTCAGACTCGCACTTGCCCATTTATTTTTTACAAGCTTTTATTTACTTTCTCCTGTCCCGTTGTCTGTCTGTAATCAAATCTTGCAAGTTAATTTTGACCCACAACCAGTTTTCCAATTGAGCTGAAATTTTGCATGCGTGTGTAAGTTGGATGTCAATGCAATATTATTATAATATGAAGCTGATCTGATGATGGACTTGGAAGTTGGACATAGGAACTCCTCAACTACTCAATATTATCCCGTCGTGTTAGGGCTTATTGCATTCGTCTTGATGAGCAGTTAGGGATTGTACAGAGAAAAGTACAGTTAGCAATAATAGCTTGTAAAACAAACTTTTGAAAAAATAACGTGTTACACTATACACTACCTGCTACGCGCTACATTCAGGGCCGTATTTACCCTAGGACCAAGAGGCCCATGTCCCGGGGCAGCCTAACGCTAGAGGCGGCGTGAGCCGTCCCACGCGCTAGGTTCAGGGCGCCGCTCAGTCGGGTACCCAAACTCAAACTCAAACATTTATTCAGTAAGTAGGCCACAAGGGCACTTTTACACGTCAAAGTAAAAGAGAAAAAAAAAACTACACCGGTTATAGCCCTACTGACCCGAGAAGAATTATGACCGGCAAGAAACTCGGCGGGACTTATTTTTTCAAAACAACAGTACATCAAAACTTAAAAATACATACAAGTGCGTTGTTCTACCGTCCGCGTCCCCGGAAGCTCTTTATGGCCCTGGGCGCCAAATCTCAAAATACGCCTCTTTCTACATTGAACGCTATTAGTAAGTACCATTTATCACGTCCACACTGTCGCTTCCTAAACACTTGTCGTAATGGCAACATACAAAGTGTCAAATGTCTGTTAGTCGCCGTTTTATTCCCATAGTTATGGTTTAACTGCAAATCGACTGCTTACCCTAACCACCTCTTATCTTATTCAAATCTTATTTTGGAATTTGAACGTTACTATGGGAATTTTAAGGTTGATTTTACAATGAAACGGTTGAATGGATAAGCTGTTGGGAAAGAGAACAGTGGAAATGCGAGCTACCAAAACGTTAGGCGAGTCGTAACTGCATGGTAACTATGTTGCAGCATGTGGAATTAATGGTAAAACTATTATTGGAGGAAGGTTTGTAAACGGTTTAATTTCAGTAGGTTAAATTTGCTCAAATACGTAGGGCAGATGCTCCGGTTGTACCACTGTGCCGGTTTTGGACATATCCAACTTTATTAAGGTATGACAAATTGTCAAGTCTATGGTTTATAGTTTATGCGAGGTAAATTTTTTTTTATCTTTAACAGCTGGATTCACCAGGAACACTTAAACAAAAGCATGAAAATCTCGTATATCAAAAAAACAAAGATCCGGGAACAATTGGCAACATTTTATATTTCTAAGGCACTGGTCCCACCGCCGCCGAAAATCGCCGATAGCTCATCGCTTACTCGGCGTTGGTGGGACCAGTGCCTGAGTGTATTTTATTGGTTCATTGTATTTTGTTTGAAATATGAAATACGCTGATAGTTAATTTTTTAGTAGGCCTTGAATTTAATTAATTTATTAATATCTACTTATTCTAAAGTGGCATAACTCTAGTTCTACAGTAGAATAGACCCTTACTTTTGTAATCTCGATCGATAAAAAGTGATGACTTAATTAATTCTGACGTTGTCATTGTCAATGTTAAAACTGGTCTTTGGTATACCGGGTGTTGTCTGAAACACGAGCAATAAATTAAAACATAGATTCTACTCCTCAAACAATACAACTTTTGTTCAAAAACCTTTAAAAAAATAGTCTTTAGATTGTCTCTTTTTTAAACAAATTAAATAGTATTTTCAATTTACGTTAAAATCCTTCTAATTGACATTGCTTGTCAGTCTTGTCACCCTACAGATATAATCAATTTCGCAATATAGTGCGTGTTCGAATAAACTTTAAAGTGTACTTAAAATTAAACCACAAGTTATTTTTCAAAGTCGCTGAACAAACGTATTGGAACTTGTATACTTTGAGGAGTAGAATCTACGTTTTAATTTTTTGCTCATGTTACAGGCAACACCCAGTATGTAAACAATTTGTTCAAAATAAAATACTACTTTTTGGCAATAATAACGGATATTATACTTAAACTGGATTGTACCTATATGAATACGACACGGTTTTCATAGGGATTCGACGGAAGATTAAGGGCCGGTTGCATCAAACCGTCTGTTAACGTCACCGCCATCGTTAAAAAAATCTTGTATGAAAAGTTAGACCGTTTTCTATGGGATAACAACTCCGTCGCCATATTTAACGTTGATCAGTTCGTTAGTTATGCGTGGTGCAACCCACCCTAAGTATAGACATTGGCGATTTGGCACAGTTTTAAAATGATGAAACTTTCCGACATTTAGTGCTACAGGCAGCTGAAATCTATCAATATTGTAGATAATCTTAAAGTGATGCAGTATATACAACAAAGTAATAACGTTTGTAAATAAATTACTTAGTTTGGGACTAGGTTGATTTGTGTAAGATTGTCCCCAAATATATAAATATATGGGCGCCTGCAACCCCAGAGGATACACATGCGCGTTGCCTGCTCTCTGGATATGGAGGATATGGTCTTAATTGACAATATCGGATACAAAATTATGACTGCCTATTTATCTAGTGAAAAATGCAACGGCATCTCACCTATTAAGTCGTAGAATTGGCAAAATTACAACGTTTTTGTAATTCTTTCGTATTTTTTATAATAACTGATATTTAAAATGTGTGTTTAATATTTCAGTGTACAGGAGGCAAAATGGTTTCGACACATATACATTTTCAGGTGTCATAAAAACGAAATGTTGTCAATTGTAAATCCCTGTGTTGTCCTTTTTGAAGTTGGTTATCAAAAAAGAATAACATAGGTATCAACCTGAAACAACCCTGAAGCACCCTTGAACGTATTCCAATATACACAATGTATGACGTTATACAAAAAGAAGATATCTTAATTTCGCATTGTCTCCAATAAAGACGATTTGCGTTAATGCTTAACCATCGACAAACACGTCCCAATTAAAACCATTGTTCCAACTGTCCAGTCAGCAGACTTACATATTCAGTTCAACGTGTATAAAACCAGAGAATACCTACCTTAATTATAAGACCATAAGTACCTTTCAAATTTGAGCGTCCGTGAATATATCATTGCCAGCAGTTCAATCAGCAAAGATACATATGCAGCACATTGATCAAAAATTTAAAGAAAACGTGCCGTATTTCAGAAATAATAAGAGCTATATAAAATAATTCGAATGTAAAGACCTTTGCCAGCAGTTCGCAAACATTTCTGTTAACACAGATGCATCGGGATTTCTGTTTGTTCATCGCATGTATATATAGTAGGGGCGGGAAAGAGAGCGTGTATAGTATATACCGTTGGTCATAAAAGATCAGCAAAATGCTGTCTTTCGCTTTGGTATTACTCGTCGCTTCGGTAAGTTTTTATTTTTATTTTTTCTTGATATTTAAAATTAGCTAGGTATATATGTCTTGTTAAACATTAATAGTGCCGATTATGATCTAAATCTTTTATTAACACGAGTTTTTCCGAACTTAGAAAACTTAGTATTTATCCAATATCCATACTCTTGTGGGTTACGGGTGGTCAATGAATGCATGGGAAAAATAATCTTACCTCCACAACGCTCCTTTTGTTCCATTAAAAAATGTTAATCTTTATCCTAAATTTGAGTTCATTTAATGATAATTTACTGGTCGCTATGAATTTTTATATAATTAATCTCATACAAATCAAAATAACCCTATGTCTATTGAAACTTATAGAGAGGAAAAAATCACAACTTTATATTTTTTAATTGTCATTAATATCCATAATGTTTAAATACTACACAACTTGGGTATCTTCACCCGAAATGAAACAGTGTTAAATTAAATACCAGCCGAAATACAACATATACATTCTTCACACTACGTAAACATTGTTACTACGAATAGACACAATAAAGGTTAAATGTAAAAAAACACGTAATAATTTTTTTTTTCACTAACATTGTGCTAAAAGCTTTTATTTTCAAATCCACCGCCATTTATATGCTAAACTTAAACCTCCCACTATTAAAATGCCCGACAAATATCGACAACCGCGTGGAAGTGTCAGAAGTATTTTCGGATATTCCCGAACCCGTGTGAAATGGGGTCCTGCGTCTGACATTCGCTTAAGGCGCTAGGGTGACAACGTTGAGCGATTTTGTCTGCAGTTTTTACGTAACTGTATGTAACATTGTAAGTGAGCGAAATATTAAGGTTGCCTTTTAATACATGTAACAAAAGGAAACCCTAGTTATGATGTAAATAAAGTGTAATGTAAATAAGTGTTATCGTAATGTTTATACGATAGTTTATAAGACAAGTTGTCCAGTTAGATACATACGAGTATTATAATAGAAACAAACAAATTTATTTTCCTTTGATTTTCCAGTTACCTAAATATTACACTAGTTAGGCTAGGGATATTTACATCAGTGAAACTAGATATTAAATTTACAACGTGTGATGTAGTTGAGATTTTTTAGTATGTTTTAGGACTGGTTAGAGCAGTATTTGATGATATTTGCTAATAAGTGTCTTGAGCTAGCCGAGAAATTCGTGAAAAATTGTGAACTTTGTGATATTTCCCGTATGTGTATACAGGAAATATCACAAAGTCAAAGTCACACACTCAAAAACACATAAAACTGATTATTTATTGATAAAGGCTGCTATTGAAGTTTTAAAGAGCATTTAATTATCTATCGTTTAAGTCCTCACTCAAATCTCTATTTTATAGTTTCTGAGATAGGGCCTCTTGATTCATTGATGAAATAAAATAAAACACTTTATAATATTAAGGTTTACGTTCTAGAAATAGTTGCAGTAGTAGTTTAGTTCCTAGAAATAGTTGCAGGTATTTGAACTAAATTGAATATTTCTTATCAGAATTGTTGTGGATTATCTACCGACAATTACTAAAAACAAATAAACTTGTACTGTATTTTCAAAAGAATTAGAAGAATTAGAAAACAAGAAGAACCCGCTTTTATTCGATTTGTGTGTACTATTTCCATAACGCCACCTATTTATCTAGTTTAATATATTTCACGTAAGAAAGTCACAACTTATATGCTGACATTCACTTCGAGATTCGGAATCGCATTGTATTTGAGTCTTTGGCATCAAATTTTAATTCTTCTGTGGTCTTTCGTCAATGTATCTGCAGTTTTTTGGGAGTTAGCGTGCAAGTTGGTTGTAATATTTTTAGTTTTTAAAAGATATGAGTAGCCGTATCTTGTAAAATATTTAAGGTAGATAATCGAATATACTCAAATTGTTGCAAATGTAAGGGCCTTAAAAATTGCCAAAGCAACCTTATTAATATAATTTATAATTTGTAAAATAAAAAAGAAAATATTTACAAATCTGTACTTTATAATGTATGCTCAGCCAGCACAAAATAACTAGTTGTAGCTAATATAGATGTAAATAGCCTTAACTAGTCCTAACAACATATCAAAAATCCAGAACTACTTACATCATGCTTTGTTATTTTGGCAATTTTGATTGTTTTATTTCACGGGCCTATATTATCGTTACCAATGAAATAAATTCTCAACTACACAGTAAACAAAGCTTTTACCAACAATCATCGGCAACATCGGATCGGCTTTGCCTGTCAGCCGGGCGGTGGCTCTCATAACTCACGGGGAATCCGCATCGGCATGATGCCAATTACGCATGCGTCCGTCGATCCTACATCCTACATTACAAATTATTTATTGTATAAGCATAATGCAACTGAATAACGCATTCAATAGGTTTTTTTTGTCAAAAATTTCATTTTCGATCCTAAAAAATAAGTACGCAACAAATACGTAACAAATACGCAAGTAGGTTGCGTTGTGTTAATATAAATTTTCTATGGTCTCTTTCGGTCTCCATCATCAGACCAGAGTCCCTACCGAAGACATACCTAGAAAATATAAATTTTATGAACCTTCTATCAACCGAACATATAAAAGCGATAGAACATTTGTCCCGGGGTTGTCAGAATATTCTGACAGCCCTGGGTGCGAGGATCTTTTTAATTTTATTGAATGGCTTTTATTCCTCGCCAGTTTTAACGAGGTGAATTCTGCCAATGTCAAGGTGTACTTTTGATTTTATTGAATTTTAATAAAAAGCAATGTTGTTCGGTTGAGGCCTTGCCGATTGTAAGGTGATAGCCTCCTTACAAACAGGTGGGTGGGCGAGACCCCGGATAACCGTTTGTTCAACTAAAGGGTTACGCGCGTTATGAGACTAATTTTTCAGTAGCACACTTGTTCGTTAGGTCACCGCACAATAAGCTATCAATATTACACACTGAACTACGTAAATGAGCAAAAAAACAAAAAACTATTCTAAAGATTGCCGCAGCCATCTTGGGCTCAAACGATTATCACGAGGAATTTAATTTCTTTCTTTTGACGTCAAGTTTTGGACCACTCAGTATAAAAATTAAGAACTTCTCTGTAACCTTCCTGAATGAATTGTGTGTCTATGTATTTTTTAGGGTTCCGTAGTCAACTAGGAACCCTTATAGTTTCGCTTTGTCTGCCCGTCCGTCCGTCCGTCCGTCCGTCCGCGGATAATCTCAGTGACCGTTAGCACTAGAAAGCTGAAATTTGGTACTAATATGTATATCAATCACGCCGACAAAGTGGTAAAATAAAAAGTGGAAATTTTTTTTTTATTAGGGTACCTCCCCTATACGTAAAGTGGGGAGTGATTTTTTTTTTCATTTCAAGCCTAACGTGTGATATATTGTTGGATAGGTATTTAAAAATGAATAGGGGTTTCCTAAAATCATTTTTCGATAATGTAAATATTTTCGGAAATATTCGCTCCAGAAGTAAAAAAATATGCGTCCCCCCCCCTCTAACTTTTGAACCGTAAGTTTTAAAAATATGAAAAAAATCTCAAAAGTAGAACTTTATAAAAACTTTCTAGGAAAATTATTTTGAACTTGATAGGATGAATAGTTTTTGAAAAAAAATTACAAAATAATTTCTGAACTAAGTTTGTAATTTAACCGCATAAGCAGGTGTTTATTGTACCTGTAATTTCTACAAAATTACAATGAAATGACGTGCTTTCAAATAAAGTAAAAACGGTGAAAATCGGTTCACGCAATAAAGAATTATTCCATAAAAATCATCTTCCATACTTTAAGCTCGCGCGCAATAGTTTACTTAATTTGCCGATAGATGTCGCTGTACGTGGAACTCTCATATCATATCCTACATGGCGGTGTTATTAACTCTTAAGTGGGGACACTTACTGTGACGGACGGAAAACTACGGAACCCTACACTGAGCGTGGCCCGACACGCTCTTGGCCGGTTTTCTTTTATACAGGATGATTCATGAGACGTGAGCAGGCTTAACACTACGGATTCAGTAAATAATAAGCTATTGTTTGATATTAGTATTAGCGTGATAAGCGCAAAAAATTTTTTTTTATCAAAAATAAAATAGTTCAAATTATTTACGACACGCATGGTCACTCTTCAATTAATATACTCCGTCGAGTACTGATGTTAGAATATTCTCTTGTTTTTCTGTGATATGTGTCAAATTGATGTTTGGTTACTTTGGAAACATCGTATCTCACTGAACTTGACAATTATTTTTTTCATAATCAAAGTGCTGTCATGATTGTTACAGAGGTTTTATCTTTATTTATTTGTTTATGTAGGGTGACCATGATCACATAGAAGAAAATTTCTACGAAACAAAAAGGTAAAAAAAATTGAAAGGCGCTATTGTTTCACTTAAAAATGATGGCGGCCGATTCATTATCGTTAACTAAGTGTGTAGGGTTGTTCCTGCTCACGTCTCATGAATCACCCTGTATACACAATAGGTACTTTGTCTGTCTCTTAAATTGTTTTGATATGTCTCCTCGAAGAACTACGCATTATTGTGTATTAGTATTATTGTTTAGAAAAAATAAGTCCCGCCGAGTTTCTTGCCGGTCATAATACTTCTCGCGTCAGAGGTGTAGGGTTAGATCCGATGGTAGTTTTATTTGTCTCTCTCTCTGACTTTCATAAGTCCAGTATATTGTATTGCCTAAACTAAAGAATAAATATATTTAATATTGTCTTCGGTTGCCGCGATAGTTATTCATGAAATAAAACAATTAAAAACGGATTTTATCGCGTGTATTGAGCTTAAATTACATCCCGACGTTTCGAACACTTTACAGCGTTCGTGGTCAACGGGTCGACAGAACCGAACGCGGCCAACCCTCTGTGCAAAACCATTTTTTTTTTTGGCACGAAACATTTTTTTTTACCTTTTCATAATTATGATACGATTCCAATTATGCCCTTAAACGAATTTCCCGATTTTTGTTACTCCCTGTATAACAAGCCAAAGGTTATCAAAATATGAAACATCCGTTTAAATAGAAAAAAAATCTATCGATCTTATATATTTGAACGATAAAGGCTTAATGAAATTTTGATTTACTAGGTATGTTTTCGGTATGATAGGTATGTTTTTGTAGACGTCGAGTTATGAAATTGATATTAATTAAAAAAATGTTCTTAGAAGTTCTGGGGTTGGCCGTTTACAGTACTGTATTTGAAAGTAGCTTCCTGTATGTATGTCTTTTTTTGGGTTTCGTACCTTAAAATGAAAAAAAACGGAACAACCCGGTATACTTAAAATATGTTGTAAGCAACATTTTTTTTTTTCAGAGCGCGTTCGCCGCGCCATCAGTCTCTGTATCCCAATATGGAATCAACGAGATCGCTCCAGCCCGTGACTCTGGCAGACTCGTGTCCAGGTAAAAAAGATACATTAAGACAACCTTTCCCTAGTACTGCAGGAAAAATATCATATTTTGGAGGCAAAATATGTACATCAATAAAACTTTGTTTATTAACGTTATCTTGGCACTAGAAATGAAAATCTGCCGAGTCCTATGGATTTATAAAAAAGCACATTTTAAGGCGGTTGTCACACTGCCACCGCGTCTCGTTGCGAGACGCGGAGCAACGGACTCGCATGCGGAGACAACGCACCAACGTCCGAGTTTTCTCCGCGTCTTCGTCCGGAGCTGCGATGCGCGACGTCCCGCGTTACTTCCGTCTTGCGTTCATTTCACATTCGAACGTTAAGGTGAAAATAGTTCCTATTTGTCGATAAAATGGACACAGAACGCTGCGGTGATACTTTCAGTTTGGTTTTTGTACAATCGAGTCATAAAACGCAGAAGACACTGGGTACATCCCTATTTACAAACCAGACCTATAAATGGGTATTTTGCTAGAGATTACCAAGATTTAAAGCAACACGAAGATTTTTTTTAAATTGCACCCGTACGTCAACCGCGTCATTTCATTGCTAAGCAAAATTAGAGTGATTATTACTGGCGCGGACACAAATTTTCGACGTTCTATTACAGCGGAAGAAAAGCCTTGGCTTACATTCAAGTAAGTAATAATCTACTACTTCAATCTTCAATTATACTTTTACAAGAATTCCTAGATTATGATTAAACGAACGACTTTCAATTTCCAAAATAAACTTATAGACGTCGATATCCATTGCGCCTACGTCCTTTCTTGCACTAAAATCCGTACGGCACTGCAGAGCTCGGTGTGACATACCCTGCGGCACGCACCGCGTCTCTGTCCGAGCGCGCGAGTCGTCGTGCGTCTCGCTCCTCCGCGCGTCGAGGCGGAGCCAGTGTGTCGTACCATGCGATTTTTCTAATATACAGAATCAAGATTCTACATACAAAGTTAAAAAACGCATCAACGGACGTCGCTGCGAGATGCGGAGCAGTGTGACGACCGCCTACAAACTAGGCGAGTGAAGTGTCATTTTCTATGTATTTTTTTGCACTGAACCGAATGAGACCATATCTATACTTATAGGATAAGTATTTTGCGAGATATGAAGGGTTGAAAAAAAAAACGTTTACCAAATATTAACAAAATGTTGCATATCAATCGATAGGTCTTTACAAATAACATTGAGGTTTCTTTAATAATGTTCAATTAAGTGAAATTTTTCAGAAATAATCACTTCGTAAGTTTAAAAAATTGTCTCCTCCCCCTCTAACTTTTGAACCATAAGTTAAAAAAATATGAAAAAAATCAAGAAGGTGAAGGTGAGGCGCCTTAATACATAATTTCTACGAAAATTTACTGGAATATTATCGGTTTAGCCATTTTTGAGTTACTTACTTTTTAAGCCATCACCAAAAAAAATATTTCATATGCAGATAGGGCAGATGCCCCGGTTGTGGTCTCTGTGCCGGTTTTGGCCAATATTAACTTTATTTAAGGTATAGAAAAATTTACGTGTCTATGGTTTAAAGTTAATATAAGAGTAAATTATGGCAGCACAGATCGTATTGTTATCTGTCATGTATCAGTTGTCATTCAGTTATCAGGAGCCATGGAAAAAAGTGGCCAAAACTGGCTCCTGGGCCCCTTTCTGACATTTCATTAAAGAAAAATAAGATCTAATGCCAGAATCTTTACAGCGGAGATTCACATACATAGAATAATATATTTTCAATGACTCAGTACATAAAAATTGTAGTAAATTCTTATTGTCACGAAATGACGGATGTCTAAATAGACAAACTCTCCTTAAAGTGGCCAAAACCGGGGCATCTGCCCTACGACCTTTTGGTGTTACTTTGTTCTTATTCCATCGAAGGTGCGGAATTTTCTATTATGCGTGGTCCGACACGCACTTGGCGGGTTTTTAAATTTTTGCCCCTGCCCATATGCCCCGGTACGTAGGACCCCTAAATTTTCGTAGGACTCAGCAAATCCTCATTTCTAGTGTCAAAATAAAGTTATAAACAAAGTTTCATCGATGTACATAATTTGCCGCCAAACTGTCATATGTAGGTAGTCTTGTTTTACCTGAAGTACTTATAGCTTAACTTCAACGACATCCGACCCTACATGTATAGAAGATAGTGGATTAATACAGACGGGGTGAGGCATCTCTGCAGCTAACTATAGCTCTCGCCTGTTTCACGAAAAAAACGCCCCGTACGTTTGAAATCTGCTTCAAGAAAAAAACGCTGCAAATTGGAGCGTTTTTCGTGATCGTGACAAGTAGACTAAGAGCTGGCTACGTCAGATATGGCACAATAATGAGAGCAACGAAACCCGTGTAGTAAGATTGCAATACTATCCTTATTGATAGATCCGGGCATCTGGCAGCTTTTAATGGGTGGAGGTCAGAGTGACAGGCTAGCAAAATTTTTCAGTTGAAAAAAAGTAATACCAAAATAGGTAAAAACTGCCGAAGTTGTCTTATTTATGGAGGACGAGGCCTATATAACATTAGAACAAAAAACATTGCGTATTATTTCAGAAACAGAAATAGTAGGCGACAAACTATGAATGACATTATACGTCGTTTTGGTCTACTTTCCCCCATCAGAAAGTTTTGGCCATGATAACATAACATAAACATAACATAAATACTCTTTATTGTACACCAAAAAATAAAATCAATGATGATATAATCAATAATGATATTATACGAACATAATTTAGATATGAACTCAACAAAAACAAAAATCATACAATTCAAACCCTATCAAAGGGAACCTTTGCATTTAAACTTACGCGTCAACAATAACACCATAGAGGAAGTAAATGAGTTTAAATTACTAGGTTTAACATTAGACTCCGGCTTAAACTGGAAGTCACACATAAAGCTTATTAAATCTAAACTCGCTTCATTTACCTTCGCACTCGGTGTCTTAAAAATGAATACGAATTTGGAAGCTGCAATGTCAGCTTACTACGCGTTCGCCCATTCGTGGCTGAGTTATGGTTTAGTCTTGTGGGGAGATAGCACTGACGCCCAGAAACTATTTCTCATGCAGAAAGAGTGTGTCCGTATCCTAACCAATACATGCATACCAAATACTACCTTACCTAATTTTAAACGACTTAA
Source organism: Pammene aurita (assembly GCA_947086415.1). Classification (NCBI taxonomy): domain Eukaryota; kingdom Metazoa; phylum Arthropoda; class Insecta; order Lepidoptera; family Tortricidae; genus Pammene; species Pammene aurita. Next base: position 15,839,533 of record OX352295.1, read on the forward strand.
AATTTTAACTTTACCTTCCATGTATATTATGGAAGCGGCACTTTTTGTTAGGAGAAACCCAAGTATTTTTAAAGGAACGGTAGTCTACAACCCTGAGGCTAGGCGGAAAATTAAAATAGTTTTACCACCTTCCAAACTAGAAATTGTAAAAACTGGTCCCCTCTACCGTTGCGTTCAAATAATGCACAGAATCCCAGAAACAATTAAACAAGAAAACAGTGAGAATTCATTTAAAAATAAACTAAAAAATATGCTCATTGAAAAAAGTTACTATACAGTCGAAGAATTTTTTAAAGATAATTTATCCACCTAAAAGATTGAATATATTTGATAATTACATTAAAATAATTTGTGGTGCTTTGAATAATAAATGCTGACATCATATTAATTATATAAAGTATGTTCCTATTTTGCATGTTTCTATCTGGCGATAACTATTGTTTTACTTAAAATTTTAGCTCTGTGCTGCATGTTACTTATAGAAATATATTATAGCTATTAAGTCCAATATTGTACGCCCTAACAGGGTATCATGTACTGACTAAGTAAATGTAATACCACAAGTATGTACTGATGAACATGATAACAATGGAATAAATGAATATGAATATGAATATGAATATAATGATATAATCTAATTATTTATATATTTTCTAATAATACTGCATCAAAACCAGAACTCTAGGATTTGTATGTGGTGTGCATTCTTCGACCTCCACCACTTTACAGCTGCCAGATGTCCGGATCTAGATAAGCATAGTATAGCAAACTAACGAGAGGGGTTTCGTCGCTCTCATTATTGTGTCATATCTGACGTGGCTAGCTCTCCGTCTAAAGGGTTTGTTCCACACGCTCGCCGCTAGCAACGTCAAAATTCGAGTCATTTCGCTCGGAGAGAGAGAGAGAGGGTTCTAAGCGTCACACTAGCTGTCCAAGCTCTTTTTGCTAAGGTCAGATTCCAACGACGCTAAATAGTAACTACCACATGCCTCCATAGTTCATATTACCGATGGACTGTGCTCATTGTTTTCAGGACATTTAGATATATTTACTTACACTATTTGTAGTATCTATTAATCCCTATTGGTATCCTATAGTAGTTTATGTAACTGTTACGTAATAAGGGTCCTTAAAACATGAGTGTGGTTTTATGAAATGAGCCGCAGGCGAATTTCATAATAAGATCACACGAGTGTTTTAAGGCCTAATTACGTACAGTTGCATACACTGCTTTATCTACACTCATATTATTTATTATAAATGCCGTATTCGGAAATCATAGAATGGCCGCCATTGCACCGCCGCGGCCATGTCGATTGTGTCGGCGTGGCCAACTCGATTGTGTCGGGGCTCGCGCGGGACCAATCGAGTTGGCCATGGCGGTAACATTATGTTATCAAATTCGATGTTCCAAATTTGAAACTCAGTGCTTAACAATATTTGAGCATGCAAAGTTAAAATTACGTTACTGCCGCAGATAAGAAACTTATCATAGTTAAATCGTTTGTTGTAATGCTTGTCATTGTCTACGGTTTTTGAACGCATTTTAGAGTACTTACAGTATGAGTGTAGATAAAGTACTATTGTGTATTGTATAAGGCATAACGTTGATCAATCGTGTGAACTGTTCGCAACTGCAGACTTCTGTCGCCACGTTTCTGGCTACTTTTTTGTCCGCTATTGCTACAGAGGTCAAAGAGTGTCAGATTTCAAATGTTCCTCAGCTACCTGACCGACCGTTCCTTCGAGACCGTCGACAGTGCCGACTCCAACATCTACATTCTGACCGTGCAACAAATCCTGAACGACCTCGCCGACCAAAAAGACGACAACAGCCAAGCCCTGGCCGTGGCTCAAACCATCGCCGCTCTCGGAGAGCTCGCCACGGGCACCCCTGGTGACGCTTGCGAGGCTGCTGCTGTAAGTATTCGACCATGACTCTCTTTCGAATATGTAAAGCGATAGAGACCGAAATAACGAAATTTCGATTTTCGAAGTTCGCTGTAGGCTGGCTCACCTCTCCAACTATACGACGCTGCCAGCCAAGCCCCGGCCCTGTCCCTAACCATCGCCCCCATTAGAAAGATTACCAACGGCATCCTTAACAGTGCTTCTGCATCTTTTTCTTATCAAATACCTACGACGAATTTATAAGACGAAACAAACTATAGTCAAAACCTATTTTAGAATATTATAAACCAAGCCCATAGTATCTTACAGCTGGGCAAAGTATTCGTGTCGTCGTTAGTATACTCGTATCTGTCGTATCTTCGAGCCCATTTACTCTTTTTTAAATAGTGTGGGAATCATGTGGGAACGTACCTATGCATCGTCCCCCTGAGGTTGATATCCTGTTAGTGGGGTGTGCGTCTCTCACCTGCCACTTTTTCTCAATGCGAGAGAGAGGGAAGGAATCTAATACCCACTAAACCCACACAAACATATCCCGCATACCCACATTGCCATTTGGGGAACATCATAGGGTCGCAATCATTTGGTGCCCAATATTTAGAACACGGACTTTTCAGGTCGCCAACGCTATCGCCTCCAGCAACAAAGGAGCCATCAGACAAGCCGTCGCCAACTGGATCAGACGTCTGCAAACCAGCATCGACCTGATCGTGCAACTCGCCACCAACCCTAATTCAGTCCGTTACTCAGTAAGTTCCGAATCCGAGTTATTTCACAAAAGACATAAACACAGTAACAGTTTATATAAGATTTCAATCTATTGAACACTAAAGTCCCTTCGTCTCATGTCATTAAGTCTAGCATAAGGATTGGTGAAATTTCGGTAAAAAGAGACCGTATTACCTATATATTGCAAAAACTCAATTTCATGAATTTACAAGAGACTCAAGAGACTAAAATGCTAATTTGTTTATATTTAATACTTTACATTTTCAATCATGATGGGAAATTAGAAGGTAGCCGATGTTATTAACCACCTGTATCATGTATTTAATTAATATATAATTTCAGACTGGACCACGCGCTAACTGCGTTGGAGGCGGCAGGAACTACCAATTCGAAGCAGCTTGGGATGCCATCCTTAACAAAGCTAGCCCATACACTCTGCCGTAAGTAACCTGAGATATACTTAAGAGTATAATGATCCATCCTAACCTGTAACCTGCTAAATTCTTAGCAACCTGCTGCAACATGGTGCCTTACTCCATCACGCATTTTTCTTTAAACTACTCGAATACAGAAGTCTAAGCAAAATCTCCTAACAGATGGACAGATAAACGAAAGATTTGCACAGAATTCTACATAATTGTAGAAACCCCATAGACAAAAACCGTCTGATTAAAAATCCTTATTAGGAAGCTTAAATCATTGAGTTATAAGCCCGATCCCCACTCATGAGTAGGACATTATCTGCTCTCGATACTGGTTTGTTCATACAAACCACAACATTTATAAGAACTGTGAATATCCAGGTTCTAATTTTGAATGACCGGAAGCGTATACTCATAAAGAAACAACCGAAGAAAGAGATCCAATTTCTTCATTAAAGGCAACCCTTTAAAAAAGCTTCTGAACCTATCTTTTTCTGATGATCGAACTTTATTTCTATAACAGCCATGCGAGCCCAATTTGCCGAACTGACCCAATCCTTTTTCCTTACCAGTCTCAGCTTATGTATCATGTAACCTATCATCTATCCTGTTGCAGACTCGTGAACGAGGAGTACTGCGCTGTCAAGCGTCTGTACAGCGCCTTTAACAGCCGCAGCAATAATGTCGGAGCCGCCGTTACCGCCGCGTCCGTGCCACAAGTCTTGGCCGTCGTAAAAACCGCCCTGACTCCACTCGCTAACGTGAGTGCTTTAAGTGTCTGTACAGCGCCAAAACCCGCAGCAACAAAGTCGGAGCCGCTGTCACCGCTGCGTCCGTGTCACAAGTCGTGTCCATCTTCCAAAGCGCCCTGACCTCAGCCGCTAACGTGAGTAATTTAAGCGTCTGTACAACGCCAATACCAGCAGCAAGAACGTCGGAGCCGCCGTCACCGCCGCGTCCGTGCCACAAGTCGTGTCCGCCGTAAAACTCGCCCTGACCCCAGCCGCTAACATGAGTGCTTTAAGCGTCTGTACAGCGCCAATACCCGCAGCAACAAAGTCGGAGCCGCCGTCACCGCCGCGTCCGTGCCACAATGTCCGTCTTCCATCGCGCCCTGACCTCAGCCGCTAACGTGAGTGCTTTAAGCGTCTGTACAAAGCCTATACCCGCAGCAAGAACGTCGGAGCCGCCGTCACCGCAGCGTCCGTGCCACAATGTCCGTCCTCCATCGCGCCCTGACCTCAGCCGCTAACGTGAGTGCTCTTGGAGTACCTAATTATCAGTCATGGAGTATCCATAAAACAGCACAGCGGATGTTACCTCACTCAGTTCGACAGCATAACCCGACTGAGGATACTCCGCCTTACCAAAAACCACAGCCATACTAAAACCCACTCATAGTTGTGTTCCTGTCGGTGAGTTTGGTCGCCAGAGCTCAACGAGGGTACGGTGTTTTGACGACGTAGGACCTACTAAACTAATTATATTATCTCTAGGTTGCGCAGGCGCAGAGTGCAGGTGCGACTATAAGGGAGCCCTCGTGTTAACAGAAATACGATAGGGACGACTCCTCATTTCGTGTTTAGGAGACTCTACTGAACACAACGACACCAGTACACTGTTCAAAAGAAAACTGTCTTGTACTATCTACTAGAACTTTTTAATACCCTATCACATCCCGCGACAGATAACCACACAGCAGACAGCTGATAACATTTTTTTCAATTCCAGTTCCTTCGCGCCGTCGTCTCAGGAGGCAACTGTGCCCAAGCCGCTGCCGTCGCCAAGTCCGCCCTCGTCCAGGCCGCTAGCGCTTAAGCGTCCCATACATACCCAGCCATACATATCGTATCTATATATTACCATGCCAACCGGCTATATCCACCACCCTGAGAACACCTGATATAATATTGAAAATATTACGCTTAGTGTCTCAGTTGAAATAGAAAGGAATTTATTTATTGTAAATATACGTTACCTATTTTTATAACACATAGAACTGGCTTTCATTTCGGTAAACGATTTCTTAATGTTATCTTTAATAAAGATGTATCCAACTTTTCGGCATTAAAATGGATTTGTTTTATTTCCTTCTTTCTTTGGTATTACTACTCGGTCCTCCTATTCTGTTACAAGATTTTTTCTCATTTACCTTTTTTCTGTTAACTTTTATAAGTTACAGAAAAAAGGTACTTATTAATAATTAACCAACATTGGCAACATTATATTATTACAATGTTGCCAATGGTGGTTAATTATAAGTGGAAATCCAGCGCGGCAACGCGGTGAGTGTGATGGGCACCTTTGCACCGGGAACAGCCCATGACGGATTGTTTATGTAAAGGAGATCGTCAATTCTGGGCCACCTGATATAAACCGTATACAGTTTGTACTTCAATGTAAAATAATTACTCATTTTATTAATAAAGTACACAAAATATTACAAAAAAATTAAACGGGAATTACAAATACTAAATAAATAAACATTATGTTGATCTTTCTGCGATTAAAATACAGCAAGACAGTCGACATAAAGTTTAACTTCACCTGGACTGAGACGGGTTTGTTTATTGGCTTGACACTGTCAAAGTCTACCGTTACATAATTTGCGTTTTGATTTAGAACATTGTAATATTAAAATAATATCTTAGCCTACGAATATGGAAGTTTAAATTAGAAATCGACTGTATTAAAACGCCTAAAGATTGAAAATGAGTATTTTTGCATTTTTGATCGGAGTTTGAATATTAAAAGTGGGTTTCATACTCCTTCGATAACGAAACGTATCTTTTTTTCAATTTTGCAATGTCAGATACTGGTGGTATCGCACTTAACGGTGGTAAACCTTATCCCTTCGCAATAGGTGTTAGGAATGTTCAGTTAATAGTATCAAAGTGGTTTGACAGCCGTCTTTGTTTAGGTACCGAAATACAGGAACTTAAATACGATCAAAATATGACTTTTTATTATTTCATCATGATTCCCGTTTTGTTTTTAAGTCCGCTTTTGTACATTTTCTTTAAAAAACCGGTACTTTTTTTACATTAATATATAAATCATAGAAATGCACGCTTTCAAATATTGTCCTTGTCAGATTCAAGTTTTAAATGCATGATTTTTCAATTTTCCCATTTGATTTCGCAATTTTTTTACCACCGTCCTGATCTAGAAATTATGACGATTTTTTAAAGGTAAGAATCATTCCTAAACGGTCATAAATAATCTGGGCCAGATCACCTAACAAAAATTGACGATCTCCTTTGTAATTTTTAGTTTAGATTAGTAATTCTTTTATATACATGTTTAAAATAATAAAAGTCTTCCAGTGGGAATTAAATCATGCATAATACTTTTGCACCAGCACCTGATGTCAGATAGATCTGACACCTACACAAGTAACTCCCAAAAATAATTTTGGGATACCTTTTTATTGCTGACTCTAAAAGTACATTCACAATATGATAGCAAAATGTTAATTACGGAAGTATACCAAATTTCAGCTCACTCAGACACCAGGAAGTGGTTGAAATTTAACTTACATGATTTGAAGCACATAAATATACGGGGTCAAGGCGTCCATAGGCTACGGTAACTGCTTATCATCAGGCGGGCCGTATGCTTGTTTGCCACCGTCGTGGTATTAAAGAAAAAGCTTAAAATAGTGTGTAAAAACTTTGGTGCCAATGCAATGCCTTAATACACTTAACACCTTACACTTAACTCGACTTTTACTTTTTTTAACGGCCTTCTAGCGTAGTTGGTAGTGACTCTGCCTATGAAGGAGGAGGTCGCGGGTTCGAATCCTGGTCAGGGCATTTATTTGTGTGTTTATCACAGATATTTGTTCCTGAGTTACGGATGTTTTCTATCTATATAAGTATTTCAAATCAAATCAAATCAAAATAGTTTTATTTCAGACATAGTCCATATGTTGTTAGAAACAGTATTTTACTTAAGAGCTATGTTAGAATTCCTATAAGACTAATAGACCGTAAGCCACGAACAAATTTGATGACCAATCGCGTCCCGTTCGATAACTCGTATAATGATTAAGGGCGACTTGTGATGGAGCCTCGTGAGCGTCAGCTGCCGCTCCGTCGGTGGGTTGAGGAACGGCCCCACCCAAACACGTAAAAAAATTAAATAAATTCAGTCATCGCGTCCCGCTTGAAAATTTGTCAGACGATAGATTATAAGCTATTTAAAACAAAAAATTGTCAGCCGGCTCTATCGCGGTGGAAAGACCGTCAGCTGGTCCTGGTGAACATGTAAAAAAAAATTTTTTTTCAGTCATCGCGTCCCATGTGTATCTTTGTCAGATGGTAGTTCATATACTATTATGAAGATATAAAATCGTCAGCCGGCTGTATCGCGGTGGAAAGACCGTCAGCTGATACCCTGAAGGCCGAAACGCTGGAGCCACTCGGTAGCATATATCGCCTATTAAAATGCACCAGCTCTTCATTTCATCACAAAAGTGATTAAATATGATATATATATGAAGCCATGTAACCATCAGCTACCGCTCCGTTGGGGGGTTGAGGAGCGACAGCCAACCAAACACGTAAAAAAATGTAATAAATTTAGTCATCGCGTCCCGCTTGAAACTTTGTCAGACGATAGATTATAAGCTATTCAACCCACCGACAGATCGGCAGCTGACGCTCACGAGGCTCAATAACACGTCGCCCTTAATCATTATACGAGTTATCTAACGGGACGCGATGACTGATGGTATTTGCGCCTGGCTTACGGTCCATAAGATTACATACTAAATTACATACTAAAATACAATCTACTTGACATAAGTCAAGGTAGTTGTTACTACACCCATCCAATGCCACATTATTGGACAGCCAAATCTACCCGCGATCACCTTCAGAATACCATTCTGACTCTCCCTTACGCGACCCATAAGCGACGAAATTTTTTTGCGCATGATTGCATAAAAATCGTTCGTGTGCCTTTGTGCGAACATTTCTGATGCACTGCACCATTTAGGGAGTCCTAATAGCATTCTGAAGGTGTTATTGTATTGGATTCGTAGGGCGCTGTAGGCTCGTTTGGTATACCGAACCCAGAGCCCGATACCCGATTTGATTTGGTACCCGATTTATCTATATCTATCTATTATATATATCGTCGCCTAGTACCCACAACACAAGCCTTATTGAGCTTACTGTGGCACTAGGTTGATTTGTGTAAGATTGTCCCATAATATTTAATATTTATTTCATACTTAATAGGCTGACATTCTGTTAATAATTAAGTCGTGTCAATACCATTTTGAAGTGAGGACCCGCTTAGCTACTGCTAGTACTGCTGCAGTACTACCATTCTAAACAATGGACACCAAAGAGAGGCTACATATAGCGGCGTATTTTGAAATTTGGCGCCCCGAGCCATAAGGGCCTTATGGTCCGGTACCTGACTGATCCGTTAGCTACTGCTAGTACTGCTGCAGTCTGTACCATCAAAACATTCTAAACAATAGACACCAAAGAGAGGCTACATACAGCGGCGTATTTTGAAATTTGGCGCCCTGAGCCATAAGGGCCTTATGGTCCGGTACCTGACTGATCGGCGCCCTGAACCCAGTGCGTGAGGCATCTCACGCCGCCTCTGGCGTTCTGCCACCCCGGGCCATGGCGCGCTTGGCCCTAGGGTAAATACGCCCCTGGCTGCATAACTCTTTACAGGCAAAGTAACCTCATCAATTTTGGCCTCAAAACATTGCCGATTTCATTAATGATAAGTGTAAATAGGATAAGCTTGTATCAAAAATATATTTTTTATTACGAGCGGAGACAAAGGGCTCAAAGCGTCGGGATTAAAATAAAATTGTACATACGCAATGCTTAATCCGTTGAAATTGCCTTACTCCATGAATATTTTTCGAATTATATTTTTTTTTTGCCAATTTATAATCGTCCTACAAACAAAGATATTTTACTATAGATGGGTTATACTCTAAGATAATTAGCACAAAAAATACTTCCAAATTAATTTCATAACCTAGCAATGATTCTGTTATGGTTATCGTTTATCTATATTGTAAATCATTACATCTTTGTCACTCTCATTAACAGTTTAGAAAATGACAGTTTGTCTCTTTCTCACGCGGGTGAATTGAGCTCATCAGCACGCCCGCATCTCACGCTTGCAGGTGCGCGACCAGAGACGATTATTTGAATTCACTCATATTATGTGCACTCATATAAAGTTGTAATTAGTCAATCTAAGTATTATCTAAATCTAAATTATATACGAGGGTCATGCCAAAAGAAGTTAGATACTCCATGGTAATTTGATCGATACTGGCCAATTATACACCATTGTAAAGGCAGGTTATTTGCTTATAAATTCAAAAATGGAACACTTGGAAAATCTTAGGATTATTTTTGTAAATTTTTTTTTCTGGTTAATTTTGGGGGGAATTTTCCGCAACAATGGAGCTCACTCGACGTGATTTTCGTGCTATGATTTATTATGACTTTAAAAAAGGTTTAAAACCTCAAGAGTGTTTTGAACTTTTAGTCTCGACCTTTGGCGAGTCCGCGTGTTCACGTGCAACTGTTTTTAATTGGTTTGCTGAATTTAAAAGAGGACGGGAGAGCTTTTAAGATGAGGCGAAGACCGGATGGCCGCCAACAGCAGTCACTCAAGAAAATGTACAGGCTATGGAAAAAATATTCGTGCGAACCGACGAATTATATATGTAGAGCTCTAGCGTGAAATGGGCATTCGATCAGCAGCATTGCAAACTATAATTCATCATCAACTGTCCCTTCATAAGCGTTGTTCAAGATGGGTGCCGTACAAACTCACCGATTTACAGAAAGACCGTCGTGTGGATTGGTGCAAATTTATGATAGATAAATTCGACGCTGGCGAGAAAAAACACGTATATGATATAGTTACAGGTGACGAAACATGGCTATATAACTACGATCCCGAAACAAAGCGACAGTCCACAGTATGGTGTTTTGAAGATGAGCCGACGCCAACAAAATGTCGCCGAACCCGAAGTACACAAAAACAAATGGTTGCCTCATTTTTCTGGAAGACGAGACATATTGCTACGATAATGCTAGAAGATCAAAGGACAGTTAATTCAGAATGGTATGTGACAGTTTGTGCCCCAAGAATACTGTCAGCTTGGTGTGACAAGCGGCCGAATTCGGGAACCAGCACCTGCTCTGGCACCACGACAACGCTGCCCCGCACACTTCTGCTCGAACACTTGACTATTTCAGCTCAAAAAACGTGACTATTCTGCCCCAGCCGCCATATTCCCCATACCTAGCCCCCTGTGATTTTTACCTTTTTCCAAAGATTAAAGAAAAATTAAAAGGAAAGCGATTTGAGAACAAAGAAGATGCCCTGGCTGCGTATAATTATGGAATTTCTGAGGTGTCTAAAGAAGAGTGGTCATCGGTATTTTCTACGTGGTTTAGACGGATGGAAAAGTGTAAACGTGTTCACGGTGAATACTTCGAAAAAATAGATAGCCGTAATAAAGAATAAAGTCTTTAACTTTTGAGTATCTAATTTCTTTTGGCATGACCATCGTACGTCAAAACCTCATGCGTTGTTAAAGAAAAAAAAATGGCTTGGTGCAATATCTTGTAGATACGTCATGCTTCCGATGCCCTATGAACCCGTAAAAATGTGGGGTCCTAATTTTGTAGAGCTAATACTTACTATTTCTATGCTTTTGTTACTCACCGGGCAAAGACGGTAATGAGAAATGCTGTGAAACTAATTTCCACTTTGAAGCCGAAGTTCTTGCGCTAAGTACTAAAATAAATAACTTAAAAACTAAAAGCTCGGAGCTTATTTATCTTAAGTTATAAGTAGGGTATCAGGTAGCGAGCTGCTTATAGCTGCCCGTAGACTATATTTTATAGACCAAGCATTATGAAGCTTTTACCGGGACTAAATTAGACTGAACTGTTAAAGATCCGAAATTTAAGAAATTGTAATTTAGGTTTTTTTTTAGTTTATACAAAATCGCGTTGCCATAATTCAGAATATCTTACATTTACACTGCCATCTATCGCGTCGCAAACACAACAAGTCTCAATTCTCATTTTGTTCGACGTTTTGACACTATCAAATCAACTGAATTGTATTGTATTTGTCAGCTTTTAAATACCACTGGTGCGGTAGTGCAGGCACCGTCGGGTTAATAATTGCATACCCAATTTATCAATGAATTCATTCATTGCGTATGCAATTATGAACCCGATAGTACCGATAGTGGCGTCACGTGAAAAATAGAAGACGGAGTTAATTTGACCTTTGCTTTTTTTCATTGGGCCTTAGTAAAATTACTAATCTAGATGAAAATTAGGCAGCCGTTGCGAATTGAGTTAATTTGGATGCGCCACCACTCAAATAACAGCTGGTTCTGCCAACTTCAACTTAAGCAATATGCCTAATCTGTCATTGTAATGCAAAACTGTATTCATTTCTTCTGAGTACAGTCGCCATCAAATATATCGGAGCGGCCAAGGTAGTCAAAAATATATGTACATGCACTTTATCGCCTTGACAATAGAGGCGTTGTTCAGATATTTGTGACCACATTGGCCGCTCCGATATGTCTGATGGCGAATGTACAAAACTGTATAACTAGCTGTCAAATTGAGGCGCTTAACGTCAACTCCTTCAACAATGCAACATTGCCCATGGCATTCTTTACATAAGGTACATTCTGTTTCAATCGGTTGCCTCGCAATATTTTTTTTACAACCCCCGCCCCCTCCCCCCCCCCCCCCCCCCCATTTCCGCACCAGTCCAAGTTGGGTTAGTTCGGGTTGCACAGGGCGGTTCCTCATCTTTTCAGGAGCTTAAATACCATGATCATTCGGTTGCCTCGCGGTCACTGAAACTACCCGTCATTGCTTTAACTACCTAAAACTCTAACAAAATAATTTGGACATATCGCAAACAATTCAAAGCGCCATCTTAGATCTATGCAACAAACTTGAAATCCGTGATTATGATATGGATGGTACAAGGAGGATCGGTCTCTCTTATAGGGAAACGGTCGAAAAAGTGTCTAGCGGTAAGCACTAAACAATAGTTCCAAATATCTCCGGGTGGCGCTAGGTATAGTTCAGCATTTGAAATGAAATACCGATATTTAATACTTATGTGACATTCTAAATAAAATTAATATTCAGTGTTTTTCTTCTCCGCAAATAATTATTTTGTAAATATGTATGGATTTAATTTTTTAATATCAAAATTAATTTAATCAAAGGCTATAGCCGGGTAAGGTAACAACAAATGCCCCAGGCGTTATTAGCCAATGTATTTATCCTATGTATTGGTCATAATACTAGTTATTAATCTGCCAAGTTTTATGTCATAATTGTTGACAGTTTCCTTGAAATGTCACTTCAAAGTTTTTTTTACTTTTCAAGGTATTTTAAAAACTACTGGTCCGTTTATTTGTAATTCACGTATGTTGTTAATGACTTGAAGAGGAATGATTTTGCAAAAAACAAGATGTCTCTAGGTCAACATTAAATTGTTTTTTTTTAATGTCAAATATTTCAAACATTTTTTTTGACACTTGTGACTTAGCGACCCCTACAATTTTTTTAATACTGATGTGACATCTCTTTCCGTACATTTATATATTAATTTGTTTCAAATGAATTGGGTTGGAGCAACATGGTGATTTCTTAAATATTTTTTAGGTACCTAATCATCTTAGAGCAGTATTGAAGCGGTCACAGCAAAAAGTATTGTTCATTAATGCTGGCTGGTTATTATAATACTTTCAAATCCCGAGCATATATGTAGATTTTTTGCCAATGATATTCGATTCTTTTTTTTTTATTTCGATATTTTTCGCCCTGCACCTATTTCATTCAAGATGAACAACGCTTCTTCTTGTACTCGTATGGCTCTTATAAATTAATTGCCGACATGAAGCAAAAAGCCTCTATTATTCTGTGTATAAAAAAACAAGATATACTTGGACAACGACTTGAATTGGAGTTGGATACCGATTTTACACACTCTGTGTTTGAAAATACATTTATTTTTTATATTGCTAGCGAACGCTCCGCGGTTTATATATTGTAAACTGTACTTAGTCATCAAACAAAACATAAGGATTTGGCTTTCTGTAGGTATTTATGTTGAACATTTTTTGCAGCCATAATAGTTACTAAGGCAAAATAACAGTTTCATTACATTTCCCGTTAATGTTAACCTTGACTGTACATAGGTTTTATACTTTTACCTGTTCTTTGTAATTATTGATAATTTATTTCATTTTAATCTTTATCGCACAAAAAAATCTTAAAGTAAGTACAAAAGCCAGACTTAATGTCAACATTAGTGATAATATTGTAGAAAGCTGTTTTCAATGCAGTATTCTCTGCCTGTATGTCAGACATGTTGAGCAATTTTCGACATATACACGTGAGTGACCCGGTTTATAATGTAATGTGTGGCGTAGTGAAACAACTATTTAGGTTCAATGTCGTATATATTGTGTATTAAATGACTCTTACATGATCTTATATACTAAGTGGCTAAGCATGTGTGGGTAAGGCGTAGCACACACTACACCTTCCCTCTTAGAGAAAAAAAAATAGATTTTTGTAATATAACAATCTATTTTTTTATAGCAGTAAGGATACAATTGAAAAAAAAAAGTGTAGGTATAATGAAGATTAAATACACATTTAAAAAAAATTAGTTAAAGAATTTATAATTAATTTTAATTAACAATATCGATTTATCTACTGCATACTGTTACAATATTAAATTCTAACAATGATTACGAATGTAATTTTTAAAAAAATCTATACCTAGATAATTATTAATTTACTATACTGAATATTAATACTATAAAAATTAAGAACAAAACGTCGAAAACCAATTTAAAAAAAATATTTTATATCCTACTTTCAATTATTATTATTTTTATATTCGTCAATACAATATGTCCTAGTCCTTATTAGAGGCGTACGTAAGTACTTTTACATTTCATTCTATCACATTGGTATTTATTACTCATTTTTGTCGACAATAAGTTACTCGCAAGTATTTATAGGTACATATTTAGTGTTATATAATCACCTTTATAATATGACGTCTTGACTTTTTCATTTACGTGTCAAAACATTTTCTTAAAAATGTACATCTTCTGTGTGCATTCACTTGTGACAAGGGTACTTATACAATGGATTTACAATCATGGTCGCCTCCTGGGCTACCGGAGATACAATAGGCATATTTATCATTCATTACAACAAGTAACTCGTATTCAAATCACATTAAAAAAAAAATCTTTCAAATTCAATCAAATATCTCAAACATCGTCAAAACTGCAACTTATAAGAATTTCAGCAACTCTTAGCTGATCAGACTAATCGTCCTTTGAAAAACTTATGCGTTTCAGCGTCCCCAAACACTACATTCATAACACCATTTAAAATCAAATCAATTCCATCTCTTTGAAATAATTAACTCCATTCCATGCAAATCCCAACTACAAAACCTTCAAAATTCTAATCCATTACTTGCTAAATTTCCCATACACGTCCAAATAACATCATTACCAGTTAATATCTATCATTATTTTATATATTTTCTATACCTTGTTGTTGCATTATTTAAATGTTCTATAAATTGTATTTAAGCAATTGCCATTCACCATGCTTGTCACGTCCAAATATAAATAAACACTATTTAGTGTTTGCGTCAAATCCGAACAAAACAAAATCTTAAATATAAACATAGGATTAAATAATTATTAATCTATTCGCTAAAATATTAATCTAACATAAATATCCAAAAAAATATTATAATGACATTAATATCTTTAATTTACATTATTTAAACCCAAGACACGGTCTATGAAATATGAGATGAAATCACAGACGCGGCATGCCAATCTCTACATGGAGGGCATGCGCCGTCGCGATGCGCCTTATTCGAAAGTATAATGAAATACGTGGTAGTACCTACTACCTCTGTTAAAATGATAAACATTTTTTTTATCAAAACACCTGTAAGTTATAATTAGTAAATAAAGTCATAAATTAAAAAGTAATTTCCGAAAATGTAAATTAAAAACACGATAACGATAAAGTATCCATTTATATTCTAACCATATAATATACTTAACCTACAAAATCCTTCAATACTAGTACAAAAGTTATATAATATAAATAAAATATAATGAATCTTGAAGCAAATCAAATTATTTTGTTCAATATTTTTTGATTTGCAATTTTTAAGTAGTTACACTACTATATATAAACTGAAAATAGATGTCATATACTTAAGAAAAAGTGACCAAACCCTCCGGTGTCCGAGGCCAGATTTGAACTGGCGTCTTCAGCTTTCGCGGCTGACGTCCTGACCACTAGACCACCCGGTCACGGCGGAACTTGACAAATTTTCTCATGTATATGCAATCTCCGAATTTGAAACGGCTAGGCGCCGTTGACCATACTCTAAGGGCATGCGCAGTACGTGCTTGCACCTCCTATCCGAATCTCTTACGTGATTCTGGTATAGCGAGAGAGATGGTGCTGCCATCTATGAATCTTGAAGCAAATCAAATTATTTTGTTCAATATTTTTTGAATCTGGCCTCGGACACCGGAGGGTTTGGTCACTTTTTCTTAAGTATATGACATCTATTTTCAGTCAAAATATAATGAATTAAAAAAAAATATATTTTAATAATGTAGTTCCTAAGCAGTCCTTTTTTAAACAAATTTATAATTTTTCATTAGATATCTTCCTCAATTAGAATTATATGATATTCTGCAAAACTTGAACACAGATAATTTAATAATAACTACTTATAATAATAAGAATTATTCATGAAGTCAACAAAAAATGCTGGAATATTTTAATATTATTCCGCACTCCCTTGCGCTGGCGCTGGCGTCCTTGGCTGCTCCCTGCCCAAGCCAAGGGCACAGACAATTTCGGGACAAAGCGTGTTTGGATTCCCGGTTCCCAGCAGCAAATTCACGTCTCAGTTCGATTTTAATATTTATATTATGATTTGTGTCCGATTGTCACTTTTTTCACTTCCGTAATTTCCGTTATTTTCTCTCACCTTACCAAATGTCACTTCACTCAAGAAAACTGTTGTTTATCTCACGAAATGTTAATTAATCACTTTTACGATGCACATTCGTCAGTGTAGAGGTCCATGTCCTTGGTATTTTTATGTAATGAAAATCACTTCTAGTAACAAATTAAATAAAAATAAAGAAAAAATCAAGTATTTACAGTTCACAACTGTAGTCATCTTCACACTTTTTATAATGTCCCAAAAGTTAATTACTTGTTTTACTGGCCGGTGCAGCGCGCCGCCAGTGCAGCTCACGATATAAAAAATAAATGTATTTACCTACTTACAATTTCAAATATATAGTGTGTAAAATCCGAATCCAACTCAAATTCAAGTCGTTTTCCAAGTATATCTTGTATTTTTTTATACACAGAATAAGAGAGGTCTTAATACGAGTATAAGAAGAAGCGTTGTTCATCTTGAATGAAATAGGTGCAGGGCTACAAATATCAACATTAAAAAACAAAAGAATTGAATGTCATTGGCAAAAAATATATGCTCGGATTTGAAATTATTATAATAAAAAAGAAAGTATTATAATAACCAGCCAGCATTAATGAACCTCTATAAATAATACCTCTTCAATACTGCTAGGTATGAGTAGGTACCTAAAGATAATAAAAAAAATCACCATGTTGCTCAATTCATTTGAAATAAATATACATTAGTACGGAAAGAGATATCACATCAGTGTTAAAATAACTGTAGGTGTCGCTAAGTCACAAGTGTCAAAAAAAAAATGTTTGAAATATTTGATATTAAAAACCGGCCAAGAGCGTGTCGGGCCACGCTCAGTGTAGGGTTCCGTAGTTTTCCGTCCGTCACAGTAAGTGTCCCCACTTAAGAGTTAATAACACCGCCATGTAGGATATGATTTGAGAGTTCCACGTACAGCGACATCTATCGGCAAATTAAGTAAACTATTGCGCGCGAGCTTAAAGTATGGAAGATGATTTTTATGGGATAATTCTTTATTGCGTGAACCGATTTTCACCGTTTTTACTTTATTTAAAAGCACGTCATTTCATTGTAATTTTGTAGAAATTACAGGTACAATAAACACCTGCTTATATGGTTAAATTACAAACTTAGTTCAGAAATTATTTTGTAATTTTTTTTCAAAAACTATTCATCCTATCAAGTTCAAAATAATTTTCCTAGAAAGATTTTATAAAGTTCTACTTTTGAAATTTTTTTCATATTTTTAAAACTTATGGTTCAAAAGTTAGAGGGGGGGGGACGCATATTTTTTTACTTCTGGAGCGATTATTCCCAAAAGTATTTACATTATCGAAAAATGATTTTAGTAAACCCCTATTCATTTTTAAATACCTATCCAACAATATATCACACGTTAGGGTTGAAATGAAAAAAAAAATCACTCCCCACTTTACATATAGGGGAGGTACCCTAATAAAAAATTTTTTTCCACTTTTTATTTTACCACTTTGTCGGCGTGATTGATATACATATTAGTACCAAATTTCAGCTTTCTAGTGCTAACGGTCACTGAGATTATCCGCGGACGGACGGACGGACGGACGGGCAGACATGGCGAAACTATAAGGGTTCCTAGTTGACTACGGAACCCTAAAAACACCAAGTTAATGTTGACCTAGAGACATCTGGTTTTTTACAAAATTATTTATCTTTAAGTTATTAACAACATACGTGAATTACAAAAAAAAACGGACCAGTAGTTTTTTAAATATTTTGAAAAGTAAAAAAAAAACATTGAACTGACGTTTCTCGAAAACTGTCAACAATTATGACATAAAACTTGGCAGATTAACAACTAGTATTATGACCAATACATAGGATAAATACAATGGCTAATAACGCATGGGGCATTTGTTGTTACCTTACCCGGCTATAGCCTTTAATATCATTGTGGCACCATCAGTTTATCGCCTTCTGACGGACACTTTTGTAACATAAAGCTTGTCCCAGAAAAAAATGTCGTTTATTAGTTAGTATGAAATAATGTAAGCAATAAAAAGTTACCAAATTTTTGACAACAGTTTATTTGAAATGTAGTAAACAAAACGTATTTTTGTTATGTTTTTGTTCTATTGTTTATTCATCCAGAAACTTCGTAATTTTCTTTTGATACCTGCCATCAGGTTTTGTACATCAGTGTCTGTGATTAGTTTTGAAGCTGCATTCCATTTTCGCTTGAAGTTTTCAACTGATGTGGCGTTAGTTTTATGTTTTAAGAGCTTCTGCTTCATATTATAGGTCGTAATTCAGGAAAGTTAGGAGGCTTTTGGTATTTTTCCACAAATTCGACATTATTGGCTTTGTACCATTTTATCACATTTTTAAAATAGTGGCACGTGGCCAGATCAGGCCAAACCAGAATTGGCTTCTTGTGTCGCTTAAAAAAGAGCAATAATCGCTTTTCCATGCACTCTTTAAGGTATATATCGCCTTTCATAGTTCCTTTAGCAAAGTATGGAGTGCTGCGTTTGCCGCAAGAACAGATCGCTTGCCACACAAGAACCTTTTCGCAAATTTATCCGTTTTTATGACATTGTACTCGTCATTGATAGTTTTCTATCGGTCCCCGAATAAAAATGATGTCCCGGCAGTGATTTAAAATCAAGCTTGCAATATGTTTCGTCGTCCATCACAATACAGTATTTTTTTGTCGTTAATTTTGAATACAGTTTTCTGGATCTCGTTTTAGCGTCAGTTTCTTGTTTCGAATTTCTATTAGGCACTTTAGTTTGTTTGAAAGTCTTTATAGAATTATTTTTCTTTACTCGTTGCACAGTGGATTTAGACGTTTTAAACTTTTTAGCTAAATCTCTTACAGATGATGTAGGTTTTTTCAGCAAACCAGCTATGATACTTGTACTCTTCTCAATATTTTTCTTAACAAACCCGGTCTTCCGACCACTTCCAGGACGCCGTCGAATACCGCCAGTCTCTCTGAATTGTTTTAGGACCCTTTGCACAGTTCTAACAGACGTGTTTAGCTCCATTGCCACTTTTTTGTGAAAATGCCTTAATATTGGACATATTTGTACAATATTTTCTCATGAAGTTTTTCTTGTGGAGACGAGATCTTTGAAAATGTGACTGTGACAGATTTTTTTCTAATATTAAATAAAGAACCGAGATAAATTTAACATATAACCAGCCAGTTACAACCATTTTCATTGAAACCTGATATACCAACGCTGCGTAAACTAACGACATTTTTTACTGGGACAAGCTTTAGAGATTTATATCCTCCTTGTACCATCCATATCAAAGAGTAAAGTAAGTATCCATATCCGTGATATGACACATTGACACACTAGGTACTATCACGTTCAAGATGCGTTCAAGATAAGTCATACGATTAGTAGTCATTCGCCTTCTTTACTGTCATATTGACAGAAAATTATGAAAGTAAGTTAATCAATATATCAATACATTTTAATATGATGAGTAATGTAATAATATCGCAATTTATTAGTTTAATTTAGGTCAAATAAATAATCTCTAAATCAAAATACATTTTTGTGAATGAATAAGTCCAAAATGGGCACTTAAAGATGGAATCAAAATTATACAACTTCGTATTTTGGTTTACTTTAATGGTAAGTTTATTTATCTGTTATCACTTTGAGAATAAACAGCATACAAGCCGGTGGCCGACATATTGGACCAACCAATGGAGACATGACTAGATAACTACCTCCACCTTACAGAAAAACACAGCCAAATAGCACTGAATCTGTAACGGTTCTCCGACAGGCGATTCGACGACGGGCTGTTCGTCGACAGAACTTAGCACTAGATAACTAGACCCTACTCATAGTGTTGTGTTCCTGCTGGTAAGTAAGGTTGCCAAAGATCTCAAAGAGGACCCATCGTGTTGACGATGAGGGACCCTCTTGTTCCTTTAGCCGTCAACACAGTGAATCCTCCTTTTTGTAAAGGGTCGGCAACGCGCATATGACACCTCTGGAGTTGCAGGCGTCCATAGGCTACGGTATAACTGCTTACCATCAGGCGGGCCGTATGCTTGTTTGCCACGGTATAAAAAAACGGGTTGGGAGGGGAGGAGTTCAGTGACCTCCGTGCACGGTGGTCAAATCCATCTCTTAGACGCTCGACACGCCGCCGCTTTGCTGGATGCTGGATGTTAGACAAAACGACTAGAGTTTACAAATGTACTTTGTAAAAGAAAGAACGAAAAAATGTAAAATTACCAATATAAACTTTTTTTCATATGTAAGTATAGTAACAGAAGTCTGTGATAGTAATTACGGTTAAATGACGAAAATTTTATGAATACCCATAGACATATAAAATAAGAAGACGCAGTGCCATGAATACCATAGTGAACACAAAATTGTGATTCCATAATAAGCCGGTTTTCTTGTGTTTACGCGTGGTTTACGCGCGACACGCACACATATACAACTCGTGGACGAGCGGTGATTGGTTCCAACGTCAAAAGTGAGTGTGTGTGCACGAGACCGCGGCTTATTATGGAATCACAGTTCTATCTTAGTTGCGACCACGTCTTCCTGTTTTATGTATATGTGAATACCTAGTTCTGTTACAGTGTACACCAAACACAAGCCATGGATCCTGGCCATCGGCACCAAGAGGATGCAAGAACATTAAGCCATTGCCTAGAGACATTATCAGGCGGATCTATGCTGTATTGCCATAGTTAGTGGAGTCATTTTTCTATCTTACTATTTTCAGTCTCTTTTCGTTTAGAAAAGTACGAATGCGATATACATATGCATATCTTTCACGGCAGGCGCTGTGCAGTTGTGGAATGAGTTGCCGTTATCCATTAAACAGTCCCAATCAGTTGCGTCACTCAAGGGAAAACTGTATAAACTGTGGCTTTCCAACGACTTGTGTACCTAGTATATATTTATGTATGTATTTATTGTATATTTAGTTATATCTACACGACTATATATATATATAAGATATCGAATACTTTGTTATTTATTTATTTTACAGCATTTCCTTTCTAAAAGTACATATAAGTAGTGCTCGTTTGTCTATCTTGTGTATCTCTCTCAATTGCTCAAAGGTTATCAGGAAGAGATCCCTTACAGGGATAAGTTCGCCTTTGTACGTTGTATTTTCTTTTGTTATGACTGTATTTTGTCCTGTTTTATGTACAATAAAGTGTTTACATACATACATACATACATATGTATATTAAATAATGTCGGTCGGTAAAACAAGTTCATGAGTCAATTAAGTAAGCATTACATTGGGGCACAAAAATACTTGTCCTAGAAGGGCTGGTAACCCATGGAGTCTTATTACGATCCCTCTTTCATCGAAGGAGAGGCCATTACAAAACAATTTTATATAGTTATTAATTGTATAAATAGTTAGTATGTTAAATTGAATTGATGTATGTATTTATAAATGTAATAAATGGCTTTCTGATTCTGATTCTGACAAAAATACTGGAGACATACTGTAGTAAGAAGAAGTATTGTAAAATTTCTACTCCAAAACATTGCCAGAATCGCCATCAACTAATCGTCTTAAAAAAAAATCTGCCTATTGATCACAAATAGTAATCCTACCCAAGTAACACATCAAAGCAGTATAACGGTCGTCTTACAGCATATCTGTATGCTTTTAGCATTTTGAGTTCGTTTTATAGTAGCATTATAAACGTTTAGAGTGCTGATATAGCTCTTAAATGGGCACAAATTACCCAGCTTGAGATTCCATATAGGTTATTTAATAGCATTACAGGCGCATTATGTCTGGGCTATTAGCATTATCGTTGTCATGGAAAGTGCCAATCGCATTAAAGAAGCATTAGTACGCTCTATTAAGTTGCCAACCGCATTAAAGAAGCATTAATACGGCCAAAAAACTTGCTAATCGCAATAAAGAAGCATTAGTACTCTCGATTAAGTTGCCAATCGCAATACAAAAGCATTATACTAGCATAAGAGTGTAGTAAAATAAACCTTACGTCAATGCAAAAACGTGTCTAATACCGACGAAACAAATGTCATAATACAATGAACGTTAAGAACGTAAGACGGTACAAAAAACCTAATGAGTGACATGTCATATTTATTTGCATCGTGACAAAATTTATAAAAGTTTTTGACTATTTTACGTTATTATATCCTTCAAATATTACTGCGCAATGTAGTTTACTGTAAATGTGTATATAAGTTTCATTGAAAATTTTCACGCGCCTTTGATTTATTGTGGTTTTGCTATAAAATATTATAAAAAGATATGCGTCAAATAAACAGAAAAATTGTGTAATCCTCGTATAGAACGAGTTTTGCATTATTAACATAATAGTGTTGGTTGAGCAGTCTTAAATTAAGTTATTTCATTATTATATAGGTATTTTCCTTGTATAAATAGGTCTGCATGATTTTATTTTTAGGTTTTTATAACCTATATTATTTACAAAATGGCGTTGGTCTATATAGACGGAGAGCTAGCCACGTCAGATATGACACAATAATGAGAGCAACCAAACCCCTCTAGTCAGTTTGGTATACTATGCTTATTTCTAGATCTGGGCAGCTTTAAAGTGGTGGAGGTCAAAGAATGCAAACCATTTCAAGAAAACAAATCCTAGAGATCTGGGTTTGATGCAATATTATGAGAAACTATACAAATACTATACAATATTAAGAGAAATTATACAAAAGTTTATGTTGGGGGAAAGTAGTGCCAAACGATGTATAATATAGTTCATAGTTTGTCGCCTACTGTTTTTGTTTCTGTAATAATACACAATATTTTTTGGTCTAACGTTTTTTATCGATTTTTGACCAGTTCTGAGTCGATATTCCAACATATTCACTACAGATAGAATTATAAGGCAAACACCTATCGGTTTTTGAATCTTTTATCTCCATTCTGTAGAGCCGGATCTTGAAATAAATGAGCCGTTATTTTTTTATGATATTTTTAAAATATGGTGTAAAAAAACACTTTTATCGATATTCGAATGGTGTAAAGAATCTTACATATACGTAATCTACATATTAGGGTTCCTCTTTGATGTCTCTAAAAACTGTAGAGAGATTTTAAATTTTAACTAATTAACACAAAATGTATGACCATAAAACCACTTTTTTAGCCTAAACTGGTTCGACTTTGATGTCAAATATCTCGAAGACAATTAATATTGAAGTAAATACAGGATACTATATTGTTTAAAGCCGTTACTGATAATATGATAAGCTATATAAATCATTAGAAAACTAAGGGAATCAGATCTAAGGTCGTTGGCGCCAGGGAGCCCCTTAAAATATAGGCCCTGTCCTTTATAACTTCGGCAGTTTTTACCTAGTTTGGTATTACTATTTTCAGATTAAAACATTTTGCTAGTCTGTCACTGTAACCTCCACCCATTAAAAGCTGCCAGATGCCAGGATCTAGCAATAAGAATAGTATAGCAATCTAACCAGACGGGTTCTGTTGCTCTCATTATTGTGTCATATCTGACGTGGCTAGCTCTTAGTCCAATAGCAGCTCAGTGACCCTTAAAAAAAGCTTATTAATGCCTACAGCATTACACGTGAATAATTATGCTATTAAACAACATTAAGCATTATATACTACTTAAAATTGCTATTGTAGACCCTAAGGCACTAAAACAGCTAAAATCTGTATAGGGGCTGTTCATAAATTACGTCATAAATTTTTGATGATTTTTTACCCCCCCCCCCCCCCCCAAATCATCCAACCCTCCCCCTGCCAAATAAAGTGACGTCATTTAATAAAAATGCCGAATAAATGAATTTTATAATTAAGCTAAAAAGCTTAATTGTAAAATAAAAAACTACAATTTTTTTGATAGAAATAATCAATGAAACTTGTCTTGCTCCTTTTCTACGTTCGTTTAAATGCGTATTTTTGAGTTGAAATTTCGTTTCACAGAAGATTTTTTTAAATGATAATAACGAGTAACGTTGGTTTTTGAAAAAGCAAACTGTCTAAAGACTGTATTGACAAATATAAGGACAACTGCAACAAGCCGTCATTCTTGTTTTACTTGCTTAAAAAACATAAATTATTTATAATGTTGTAGGTGATATGATGTTAAATCAATTACTAGAATTATTTTTTCGAATCACTTTTGATTTCATAAACTGAGAGGCCATACACAGGAGCAATGAAAAATACTCTTGGACAAATACATACGAGAAAACAGTATGTCCATGAGAAAGATCGCTAAAATCGTGAGGGTGTGTGTTTCTGCGATTTAAATTGCATTAAAAAGTTTGTCCTTATAATTGTCAATACACTATTTATAATAGTTCTTTATCTACAAGTTCACACAAATCGATCAGGAATTAAAAATGTTTTAAATACTAGATGACTGAAGAGGTTGTCGTTAGGATTGCAAGGCTATTTTTTTAAGTATGTACTATATGTATCAAGTCGAGAACGAAGGTTAGATATCAGAAAAATCATCGATAAACTTTGAGCCCGCAGGTGCAAATGTCTTGATACTACTGTCACTTCTGTTATTTGTTATTTGTCATAATCTTTGAGTATTGTCAAATCGTTCTTGCTCCCGTGATAACGACATATGTTTATAGCATTTAAAGTTTATAGAAACACGAATTTCATTCCTTTTTTTACACATTGAAGCACTTTTTAAAGGTGCGAGAGATGATGTGATCTTCGGAATGACCGCCCCCCTCACCTCCTACGTCATGCTACCATCATCCGATGTCCAGACCCCCCCCCCCCCATTTGAAATGACGTAATTTATGATTATGATGAATTACTTGGCTTTATAATGGTTTATATTATTGCTATTATACAGCATTAGGAATGTATTACCTACTTATAAATGCTATTGTACACCCTAAGGCATTATAAATAGCTGAAAGCTGTATAGCGAATTTACGTGGCATAATAATGGCTAATATTCAAGCTCTTAAACAGCATTAAGCATTTATTTATGCTATTGTAGAACCTAAGGCACTAAACCACACCGAAGCATTAGTGTAGCAAACCAAAACGCAACTGTACAGCTGAATGCTGTACAGTTGCATTTTGGTTCGCTTCACTAAAACTAATGGCTAAACAAAAGCATTTACATATGCCATTATACAACCGTTATACAGCGTAAAGCATCAGATAATGCTATTGTAGAACCTAAAGCACTAAAAACTAAAAATACCGGATTTACGTGGCATTATAATGGCTAATATTCATACTCATAAACAGCATTAAGCATTTATTTATGCTATTGTAGAACCTAAGGCACTAAACCACACCGAAGCATTCGTGTAGCAAACCAAAATGCAACTGTACAGCATTCAGCTGTACAGTTGCATTTCGGTTCGCTGCACTAAAACTAAAGGCTTTAAAAAAGCATTTCTATATGCCATTATACAGCCGTTATACAGCTTAAAGCATTATATAATTCTATTGTAGAACCTAAAGCACTTAATTGCTTTTAAACAGCTGAAAGCTGTACAGTTGCGTTGTGGTTTGCTGCACTAAAGCTAAAGGCTTTACAAAAGCATTTAGATATGCCATTATACAACCGTTATACAGCTCAAAGCATCATATAATGCGACAAGTTGCTCGGTGAACGTATATTAGAGTTTATACGGTCCTTAAGTCCGAAATAAGTTAACTATTCATATGTTATAATGCTTCCTGTGTTACTTGGGTAATAGAATAATAGGTAGTTCACTTTGTCCTAATTAACGTAATAAGTACATTCTCAGCGCGGTGTAACATTTTATGAGTGAAAATTATACCTATGGGCTATGGGCTATGCGTGGTACCTGATACACACCCTCAGCCTCTTCGTAAACGCTTTATATAGCGTTAGTCTGTTTAATATGGTATCGACGGGCTAGGACTTTTAGGACCGTAAGTTTTTATCATCCCCGAGACGTGTTCGACAACACCGTAAGAAAGTTAGGAAATTGATAAATTTAAACCCCCAGGGTACTAGGTATAAATTTAACGTTTTTACTCCCAGTAAATTAATATAGAGCTTAAAAGGTGTAATCACGGTGCACAAACACTGGTATATTCCACCACCGTCGGATATTTGCGTTTCATCAAGCCAAAATTTAATGAGGAAATTGCATTTTAATGACTTTGTTAGTCAATTTAGGCAGGCGTAATGTTTGCTTTTTACTCAAACAATATTTTAACGGGCGAGCGTAATAGGCGTTAGTTTAAATTTAAAAAAATAAATTTTAATACTATAGTCTGGCCAGCCAACGAACGCAGTAGCAATGTACAGCGAACAAAAGTATGACAACACTAAGAATCAGTGAAAAAAGCAGATCATCAAATTTTATGTTTTTAGTTTTAGGTGATATTTCCGCCCCTTTCATTAGGTGACATTTACGGTGTATAAAAAAGAGACGGATATATTTCGTCTGATATGTCATCAACTGCAACAGATAATCTGGTTGAGGCAATTGACATATTGCTGAAAAAGGAATTTAAATTTAATTGGGAACGTTGCAGGAGTTGTATCTCACGCGCGCTTAAGATGAGAGAGTGAAATGCACTAGAAACAAATTCAATGTGAATTGAAATGTTCGTCATGAAATACGGTGTCTCATCACAAAGGGTTGCCACATGTACGTATTTTGAATTTTCCGCGCGTTTCTACTGACAGAAATGGTTTGCCAGACTATACTTACTCATTTTCAATATATAAATTTAATTTTGATTCTACGTACAGTCAGCATCAGTCATCTTCGTTTGGGTAGCTACGCAAACGAAGACGACAAAAGTCCTTTTTAAAAGGGAATAAGAGCTTTTGACGTCTTCGATTGCGTAATTACTTTTGATGCTGACCGTACAAAACCACTAAAAGCTGAAATCGCATGAAGCTGGCATAAAATATTATTAGTACCTAGTACAGTCAGCAGCCAATGTTGCTACGCGGTTGGGGTGTTCAAAGTGACCTCACACGCTCTTATTCTCTAAAACAATAAAGTCGTGTCAACCTCATTTTGAACACCTCACCCGCCTAGCAACTTCTGCTGCTGACTTTACCTACTTACTATAAAACCCGGCCCAATGCAAGTCAGGCTTGATATGCAATAGATTTTTACAATGTTGAATCGTTTCTTAAAACCGGGCACGCCTGACTAATTTTAGGCAGTATATTATTATTTATTACAACCTTTAGTGTGACGTAACGCACAGACGGACAGACAGACGCACAAGTGTCCTAAAAGGGTTCCAATTTTTCCTTTTAAAATACGGAAACCTAACTTACGTCACATTGCAGTTTTGATCGCGAAGGGCAGAGCCCTGCCTTCCTCCAGCGGTACCGACTCACAATCAGCAAGCTGTCAGAAAGTAATGACTTGATGGACCGTGAGGCCGCCTTCTACGCTGCTATATTAACACCACTGGTGTTTCTTGAGCGCTATAGGGATGCTAAATGCTTGCTTGAACGGGTATGAAGACTTTTGAACGTAGACAGTTGAGCAATTAGCAAGTTTACTTGAGCGGAATAGGGACGCTAAATGCTTGCTTGAACGGGTATGTAAGTATATTATTATAGTCAGTTGAGCAAAGAGCAAGTTATCAGAGCAGTAACCACGTGGCCGCGAGCTTTCGACGCTGCTATATTGACACCACTCGTGTTCCTTGAACCACAAGCCTTCTACGCAGCTTGATTGACACCACTGGTGTTCCTCGAGCGATACAAGATGCAAAATGCTTGCTTGAACGGGTATGAACACTTATGAACGTAGACAGTTGAGCAATTAGCAAGTTTACTTGAGCGGAATAGGGACGCTAAATGCTTGCTTGAACGGGTATGTAGGTATATTATTATAGTCAGTTGAGCAAGGAGCAAGTTATCAGAGCAGTAACATCGTGGCCGCGAGCTTTCGACGCTGCTATATTGACACCACTGGTGTTCCTTGAGCCGCAAGCCTTCTACGCGGCTTGATTGACGCCACTGGTGTTCCTTGAGCGATATAGGGACGCTAAATTGCTTGAACGGGTATGCAGTCAGCGTGACAATCAGCAAGTTGTCAGAGCAATAACCTTATGGCCGCGAGCCTTCTACGCTGCTATATTGCCACCACTGATATTCCTTGAGCGCTATAGTGATGCTAAATGCTTGCTTGAACGGATATGTATACAGGGTAAAAATAATCTATGAGCCCTGGAGGAAAAAGCTTACTAAATTTCACATACTTCAATTTATATTTTTTTACTTTTTAAAACAAACAATACTGCCTTCACAGATTTATATTTACTTATGTTACTTAAAAGCCCTTGAACTAGATACTAGATTTATGAATATCATGCGCGACAGACGATTGTAAAATCTAATATTTCTTTGGGAACTTTGATATTGACTGCATCGTTTAGTGGAATAAAATCATCATCATCATCATTTCACCCGAAAGACAAAAAGCCTTCCCCGAGGATCTCTATAACAAACGGTCATTCGTCGCCCTTAACCAACTGTTTCCCGCGATGAGGTTATAAATTCGTCGGGATCTTTATTTTTGCTATATATAGTTTTTTTCTTTTTTTTATGTATGTTCACCGATTATTCGAAGACGGCTTGACCGATTTGGAAAATTCTTTTTTTGTTTGAGAGAGTATAACTTCACAGTTGGTCCCATTGTAACCAGGTCAGGATCTGATGATGTGATCCTGGAGAAATCGAGAGAACTCTTCAACTATTATAGGCACACCTATATTGATTTGAGTATTTTTTACAGCACCTCGAGCATTTGCTTTTGGAAAGGTGGATGCTAAGTGAAGTCGGTTCTTTTTTGTTTAAAATTATAAAAATAAAAGAATGTTTTTTACATACGATAAGCTATTTTAAAGATTTAAGGTAGTCCAGGGCCCATATAGTACAAGTAGGCCAGTAGGCTTAGAACCGGTTGTAGTTCTCTCTGACGGTCATAATTGGATTAAAAATCGTTTATCAGTAATACAAGTAAGCATGGTAAATATATTTATTTTAATAGAAGTTAGTTAAGGAAAGTTAAAATTGGTAATATTGTTATTGTATGCAGGAAAACGCTATTCTATTAGTAAATTTATACTGACGCACATATACATGAACTTAATATAATATAACAGGAAAGTAACATATCAAAATTGTTTATCTACAGCAATATCATAAATCCTCTATTCCGCGTTCGGAAACCGTATGTAATTACCACCATTATTGCAACCAGTAACATAACATCAGTGTATTATCTGTGAAAGTGAGGTAAAAACATATAAAAATTCATTAGTCATTACCTACGGTAACGTAAGTACCGCCGGCACAATCGAGTTGGTCATGGCAGTGCAATGGCGGTCATTCTAATGGTTTCCGAACACTTCATTTAGGATTTATAATATGTGTAGATAAAGCAGTGTATGCGACTGTACGTAATTAGGCCTTAAACACTCGTGTGATCTTATTATGAAACTCCTATTTTAACACATTCAGCACCGAGAACCCGACTGTCGGGTTCTCTCTTCGTAGCTGCTACGAGGTACATACGACGATTACGTGGCTACGGGCTACGAGCGTAGCGCGTAGCACTGGGCGGTGTTGAATGTGTTAAGGACCCTTCTTACGTAACAGTTACATAAACTACTATTACAAAGCCCTAATTCTTACTATGTATAATAATATGAATTTAAAAGTAACACCATAACATTTTTTTTAGTGTGAACAGGCGCTAGAAGAGTTTCACAAACTACCTCCCGTAGACAAAAGAATAGCCCTGAATATTATTTATCGGCTACGGGATGTTAGCCGCAAGGTAATAATTATTATAAGTGTAGATCAACTTTTCTTGTTACTGTACAGTGTGATTCAGTGGACGTGAGCAGGATTAACACCAGAAGCTATTAATTAATACCCGTATTAGTGTTATAAATTGGGGCGAGACGGCAGAAGCGTGGCTGACAACCAACCATCCGCTTCTGCCAATGGTTGGCAGAGCACGCCTAGCCACCAAGGGCGTTTAAGGTTGTTTTTTGCCAAGGTCTCGTGGCAGAGGGCTGTGGTTTCTGGCCCTAACTTTATTAAACATTTATTTGCAGATCGCGATGTTTCTCAGCAGCGTGCCAGACAACAAAGCTCCAACCCGCACGGTCATTCGCGAACCGCAGGAAGACGAGGAGACAAGCTACAGAACCGACATACGCTATGTTAAAGAGTTAATCAAAAATATTGGCTGAATAAAGGCTTTTAACATTGAAAATATTTTTTTGTTTACTTATACCTACTTATTAATATTTTAAATATGACGCTTAAGATTACACTGATAACAAGATTATTATTTATTTTCAACCGACTTCAAGATTTCGAAGGAGGTTCTCAATTCGTCAGGATCTTTGTTTTTGCTTTTTAGGGTTCCGTACCTCAAAAGGAAAAACCGGAACCCTTATAGGATCACTTTGTTGTCCGTCTGTCTGTCTGTCTGTCTGTCTGTCTGTCTGTCTGTCTGTCAAGACCATTTTTCTCAGGAACGCGTGGAGGTAACAAGCTGAAATTTATATCAAATACTCGGGTCTATTGTCCCTTGGAGCTGTGAAAAAATCAAACTTAAAAGCCAACGCAATCAAAAGATACAGTCGTTTATGCTGCAAATTTTAGTTTTTCGGCACTCTCAAAACCTACGGGGTACTTCCCGTGAACTCAGAAACTTGAAATTTGGCACGAAGCAACGTCATATAGCACAGACAAAGGAAAAATTACGAAAAGTAGACATTTTTAGTAATATCATACAAAAAAATATTTTTTTAAATTATAAACTTACTACCTTATTCCTCGTCAACGCGTGTAGGTATTAAATTGAAATTCATGTCACATACTCAGGGCTATAGGACCTTTCAGATGTAGCAAAACGAAACTTTTATGTCAACGCAATCAAAAGAAATAGCAATTTAAGTCGCATATTTTGAAACTGATTGTGATTACTCGCAAGAAACTCAAAACCTAAACGGTACTTCCCGTAAACTCAGAAACTTGAAACTTGGCACGAAGAAACTTCATATAGCACAGACAAAGGAAAAATTACGAAAAGTAGACATTTTTAATAAAATCATACGAAAAATATTTTTTTAAATTTTAAACTTACTTACTACCTTTTTCCTCGTAAACGCGTAGAGGTATTAAACTGAAATTCATATCAAATAATTCACAACAAAATCATTTTTTTATGTCAATGCAATGGGTGAACTTTTACTTATATACCTACAGGTTTCTACGGAACCCTCGGTGCGCGAGTCCGACTCGCACTTGGCCGGTTTTTTTTTATGTATGTTCACCGATTATTCGGACCGATTTGGAAAATTCTTTTTCTGTTTGAAAGAGTATACTTTACAGTTGGTCCCATTGTCACCAGGTCAGGATCTGATGATGGGGTCCTGGAGAAATCGAAGGAAGTCTTCAACTATTATAGCCATTATAGGCACCTATAGTGATTTGAGTATTTTTAACAGCTCGAGCATTTATTTGCTTTTGGAAAGGTGTAGGCCAGTTCATAGAGCTGCAGTTGACTGTTTTATGTTTTTTTACCGTAAGATTTGACTGAAAAATAGATGTCGGACACCGGAGGGTTTGGTCACTTTTTCTGAAGTATATGACATCTATTTTTCAGTTTATATATAGTAGTGTAACTACTTAAAAATGGAAAATGCTATCACATATCCTTATACTTAAATAATAAAATCATTTATTAAACAAAACTAGAATATCTATAAAAACATAAACCTAACTAAAAACTTATAAATAAAAAATCTGCCCCAGGTCCATGTCATGAGGTAGAGTGCCCAGAAGGCTGGCCGCATTTCCGCGCTGGATAGCTATGCTGATCCGTTGCCCAAAATAGTGGCCAGCCCTCTGGTCACCAGAGGCCTCAATAAGGCGCGCCGAGATCTCTTTATAGAGGCGACGTGCATTTGGTCCCCATGGACCCAGGGTTTCGACCCCAAACGCCGCAAACATGTGACTACTGCCAAGGGCAGCATACTTGCGACGCTTGAGGCTCTCGGCTGAGGATGCTGCCGCACCAGCATCAACTTTGGTGCCCGGAATATGGGACGGCGCCAGGGTGTCTACACATGTAGCATCCCAGACAAGGGGCCGACCCATACTCCACGGCACCAAAGTCATGCCATCAGGCCTCTTGCCGTCGTCCCTAGTCAAACCATTTGGCTCAAGAACTGCGGGCACTTTAGCGGAAACAAGGGCCCGACGGATGACGTCGTTGATGCTGGCGTGCCGAAGGATTCTCCCAGCACTACGACTGCATGAGAGGCCATGGTGACCAAGACCGTCCACCGTGACTCCGCATTGGCAGCGATGGGGTACATTAGTTGGTGCCCCTATTCTAAGAGATGTGGCTAACCGAAAAGTGGTATTGTCCAGCAATGTGCCTACTGTGGAAGATGGAAGTGTCTGTAACCACAGACCCGACTCCCACTCCGCGGTGGCAATGAGACGAGCCCGATCAGTTGGATTAAGTGCCGTGTCTAAGAGGTTTTTCCTTGTAAGATCACATAGAGGCTCGTCCCATTGTCTTTGCGAACAAGGGTTGGAAGGCGGGTTCGTGTTAGGGCATGTTAAAGACCATACGTTCTTAGCTTCGGTACAGTGTGCAGCCTCCTGGACCCCAATTGAAGGGGCTAAAATTTTTCCAATGAGACTTTGAGCACAGTGTACCGAAGCCAAGAAAGCAGGTAGCGCCACACTGGAGATTTTGCGGATGCCCAGGCCGCCAAACCTAATGGGTAAGCTAGCCTGGGTCCATGTTCTTTCGCCAAAGGGTATATTAAGAATGGAGGTGAGAGTTTCTAAAACTAATGTGTCCAAAGTTGAAATCAAAGTGGGGTGTTTCCAAAAGTGTGCACCGCGAAGAATATATGTGAATTTTGGCACGAATAGACAATGTTTAATGATACAATAGGCCGAATGAATGTTTATTTTGGACAAGCGATGTGAAGATGCCTTGAAATTTAGAATTTTTGTGTTTATAAAATTTTCGAAAGATTGGTCTAGAATAGGACAACCCAGGAGGTGGAGAGATTCTTTTTTAATAATTTTGATGCCTGGGGCTAACTGTTCAAACTGTGCTATTGTGTGTTCCTTGTTAGCACAGGACTCAGTAACAAAAAGCTCACATTTCGAAAAGTTGAGGGTAAGGCCGATTGACTTAAAGTCTGTTATTAGTTTTTCTAGGTCACTGAGAACTGAAGTCGCTTCTCCGCCCAGGGTACCGTCATCTAGGTACCATACGTTTAATTTAGAATTTAGTTCTTTGATAATGGGATGGATGGCGAGGCTAAAAATTGCTGGACCAAGTGGGTCGCCTTGTTGACAACCAACGGAAGAAGCCAAAACGTTGGATTTATATAATAAATTAGATGGAGAACTGTAACATTGCCAAAGAAATTTATAGGTTGTGGGAATTTTATCTTTAATTTGCGTCAACAAGGCGATCCTCTCTAGGGAGTTGAAGGCATTGGAAACATCCACCTTCAGCAGAACCTCTCCTGCCTGGTGCTCTATGTAGGTTCGGACGGCGTGAACAGCGGCTTCGCTCCCGCTCTTGGACCCAAAACCTAGTTGCACAGGCTGGAGGAAATTACTTACTTCCTTAAGAATGGAGCGGCAAGCAATTTTCGCTGTAAGACGGCGTAGGGTAGAGCCAACTGCAATTGGACGAATTCCACCATCTTTTTTGGTTAGGGCGCACAGATTGGCTCCGTAGAGGATGCCTGTAATTTCACCCGGAACTTCGCCAGTCAACATTATATTTACTAGCGTCGTTAAATCTTTTAGAAGCATTTCCTTAGTGTCTCCGCAGCCGCAGAACAGCAGGTCCTTCAAATGCTGTGGTGAAAGACCGTCAAGTCCGGCTGCGGAGCCATTAGGGAATGACATTATTGCTCCGAAAACATCCTCAGGGGTAGCAATGAGGGTGGGGTCGTTAGGCCGTGGGGGGTCGGGGAGACTGAAGTTCGTGTCTGGAGGTGGATGTTTAGCTAGGAGGGCTGTAAGTGTGTTTGTATTGTCGGGGGCCACTGCATCGTCGGAAAAAAGAAGACGGGCTGCACCTTTGATGTCGCCCTCTGAGACCTTACTTTCGACTTTTTTGAACAGATTGTTTTTTAGATTTCCAGATGCAACTGCAATTGGAAAATGTGAAATATCGGCATTGCAGTTGTCTTTGACTATTTTTGTTAATGACTTAGAATTTTGGTTTGGTACAATATGTAGAACTTTAAATGTAAAAGTTAGCAACTTTTCCCAGCTATCGCTTGATTTAGAAGAAACTAATGTTTTAATGGTACCTGATAGGAATTTGGCAACGGAAACGCGAGCGCCTCGCGGTATCCGTTTTAGAACCGGGCGTGTATTTTTAAGGTCGCTTAGGGTTTGCCAAAATGGTACGCCTGGGTTAGGCGGTACTTGCGAAAGGGGAAGCGCTGAGGCGGTAGACTGAGGCTGCGCAGATTGTGTGGGTTGGCTAGGAAAAATCCGGTGTTTCTTAGCGATGTGAATTTTCAGTCCCCGGGAGCCTTTGAAAAAGAGCGGTTCTGGACATTGAGGACAGCGCACTCGATTTTCCGGCGATGCAGAAGCTGGGGTAGGGCAAGAAAGGCTTGAAAGGGGCATCAACAATGCCTGAAAGTTATAAATTAAATATGTCTAAATTCAAATTAAACTAAATAAAAAACTACGAGTAACTAAAACTAAAGGCTTAGCTTAGTAAAAAAAAATTAAAATTAATAGCAAATACAAAAGAAAAAAGAAACGATTGTATAGGCGCAGTCCACAGGGCGAAGTCCTTTGGTGAACCGGCTGATTGCTGCAGGAAACTGAAGACCCGGTCTGATGCATATAACTAGTGCAGCGTTCGAGCGACAACACGGGGAGCGCCGCTATCGCTGTTTCGCAGAAGACGGCGGGATGTGATGATGAGATGTGCGAAGCACTAGCACTAGCGGGAAACTATCACAATCGAGAATAGTGTTTTTCGCAATCCATATTGTTTTTCGCAACAATATATATTTCTTGTTTACTATTTAAGTTTGACATTAAACTGTCAAGCTAGTGAAAAGGGCTTCTGTGATCTTTTCACGGGCTTCCGCAGAGAATTTAGTTGCTTCACGTTGTCTATTTACTCACGGTGGCCAAGGATATCAACCGTAAACGTTTAGGTTAGATGAAGCAGAGATAACTTATCGAAATAAATTAAAATAAATATTCAGCTGTGCTTTTCCGTGCTGACTTAAAAATTGCAAATCAAAAAATATTGAACAAAATAATTTGATTTGCTTCAAGATTCATAGATGGCAGCACCATCTCTCTCGCTATACCAAAATCACGTAAGTAATTCGGATAGGAGGTGCAAGCACGTACTGCGCATGCCCTTAGAGCATGGTCAACGGCGCCTAGCCGTTTCAAATTCAGATATTGCATATACATGAGGAAATTTGTCAAGTTCCGCCGGGACCGGGTGGTCTAGTGGTCAGGACGTCAGCCGCGAAAGCTGAAGACGCCAGTTCAAATCTGGCCTCGGACACCGGAGGGTTTGGTCACTTTTTCTGAAGTATATGACATATATTTTTCAGTTTATATATAGTAGTGTAACTACTTAAAAATTGCAAATAAAAAAATATTGAACAAAATAATTTGATTTGCTTCAAGATTCATAGATGGCAGCACCATCTCTCTCGCTATACCAGAATCACGTAAGTAATTCGGATAGGAGGTGCAAGCACGTACTGCGCATGCCCTTAGAGCATGGTCAACGGCGCCTAGCCGTTTCAAATTCAGATATTGCATATACATGAGGAAATTTGTCA
Source organism: Pammene aurita (assembly GCA_947086415.1). NCBI lineage: Eukaryota > Metazoa > Arthropoda > Insecta > Lepidoptera > Tortricidae > Pammene > Pammene aurita. The sequence goes on from OX352295.1 coordinate 15,875,535, forward strand.
AGTTCCGCCGGGACCGGGTGGTCTAGTGGTCAGGACGTCAGCCGCGAAAGCTGAAGACGCCAGTTCAAATCTGGCCTCGGACACCGGAGGGTTTGGTCACTTTTTCTGAAGTATATGACATATATTTTTCAGTTTATATATAGTAGTGTAACTACTTAAAAATTGCTAATCTTAAAATATTGAACAAAATAATTTGATTTGCTTCAAGATTCATAGATGGCAGCACCATCTCTCTCGCTATACCAGAATCACGTAAGTAATTCGGATAGGAGGTGCAAGCACGTACTGCGCATGCCCTTAGAGTATGGTGAACGGCGCCTAGCCGTTTCAAATTCAGAGATTGCATATACATGAGAAAATTTGTCAAGTTCCACCGTGACCGGGTGGTCTAGTGGTCAGGACGTCAGCCGCGAAAGCTGAAGACGCCAGTTCAAATCTGGCCTCGGACACCGGAGGGTTTGGTCACTTTTTCTGAAGTATATGACATCTATTTTCAGTTTATATATAGTAGTGTAACTACTTAAAAATTGCTAATCAACAAAATATTGAACAAAATAATTTGATTTGCTTCAAGATTCGTAAGATTTGATTTTAATAAAATTTGAGGGGAACTCCAAGAGCCACAACTGACCCTCCAAAGAGCCGCATGCGGCTCGCGAGCCGCGGTTTGCCGACCCCTGGTGTAGGCTAAGTGAAGTCGGTTCTTTTTTGTTTAAATTATCATTATCAATAACTAATTTCATCATCAATAACAAAATTTTACAAATTAATTTTCTAGCATTAATCTTCACCGCTAATATTGGGAAGACTTTGGAAACTACCGAATAGCCTTTTCTTTTACAGATATCCTGACACCATCCTCCAGCTTGACATAAGCAGTAAGTACCTACTGTATCCCATGTACAATCAGCAGCAGAACTAGCTGAGCGGGTGAGGTGTTCAGAATGACCTCCACACGCTCTTATTCTCTTAACAATAAAGTCGTGTGAAGATCATTTTGAACACCTCACCCGCTTAGCTACTTTTGCTGCTGAATGTACCAATTTTTCATTAAGTTCATAAGTCAACAACTATTGAAAAAAAAATTGCATCATTCGGCTAATAGTTAGTCAACACAACTAAGGTACAGGAGTAAATCCTGACTGCGGGAAAAATTTCAACTAAATCTAAATATCTTCCGTGTTTTGCATATTGAATTATAGATGGCACTATAGTTAATGATGTAAAACACAGAAGAGTCTGGATTTCCACCTGTACTTACCTTTACGAAATTTTAAAGCTTAAAAATAATGAACACCCTGATTCAAAATTGCATGGACAATTTATAAATGAATTCATTGATAATGTGTCCATACAATTTTAAATCTTACTATACCGAAACGGATATCAAACGAAAGTTCTTATGTAACAAAAAAATATGATTAAAAGTTATCAAAAACAAATACGCTACAGTTTTCGTAAAGATTAAGTTAGTAGTAGAAACAACCTACGTCCATACAAGACATCTGTTGAAGAAGAAAACTAACAAAATCGCCATAAGGATAAACATTAGCCAGACCACACAGATAATTACAATATAAGTGTCATTGCAAGGGTTTTTAAACGACTTGGAACGCTGTAAACAGTACTCTGCCAAGTCAAAATCATCGCTGTAGGAATCCTTTGGATAAGGAAGTTCAATGGCACCCGAATCCTGGATGATTATGCTTTTGATGCTATCAAAATTTCCAGATATGAATTTACGTATGGAAGCTCTTGTTAGGCTACACTTGTCTGTCTCATTCATTTTTCTGTATATGGCACTGAAACAATAAAAGCAAGTTCAAGTTCAAACATTTGTTCAGTAAGTATGCCACAAGGGCACTTTTACACGTCAGATAGTTTATCAAAGTACACCCTACACCTCTGATCCGAGAAGAATTATGACCGGCAAGAAACTTGGCGGGACTTATTTTCTCAAAACAATGGTATTACATCCAAACTTAAAAATACATATAAATGCGTTATTCTATAAGAAAACATATCAAACCAAGGTTAGATTAACCAACACTAGGTTATAGTAACAATAGGGTATAGGTTATAGGTAGGTATAGGGTGTAGGTATTTCTCTTAAGAGAAATCCGAAAGAAAAGGGAATGATTATGAGTCCAAATTTGACTATTTGTAAATTAAGTACACACAAGTTTGATATCCTTTCTTACCTGAACTGTGTCCTCTACTTAAAATAATCCATAAACAACAGTTAGAAACACATAAGTTTATTTAAGTATCGCAAAGTGCACGGAGATTAATGTTAAAGTTTGTATGTTCCTCCTTCACGCAATACCAATGAAACGGAATTGGATAAAATTTGGCACATACTAGGTAAGGCAGGGAAATAAATGGTACTTTTCCCGGAATTCATTTCTAAACCTGGAATGAGGGTGAGTAAGGTTCCTCTGTTAAAAAAAATTCAACCACCCCGTTTTTCATGTTTCAAACATTCTGTTAACTTACTTGTAGTAATAATCATAACGTTCCTTTTCAGCAACGTTCTTCACACCCTTCATAGCATCAGATATCAGCGCTAGGCCTCGGGAAACACTGTTCAGATTAGGACCGTCATATTCACAACCAGTTTTGTAATGTAGCGCGTGATAAGGGGACAGCGCCATTGAAATCATTAGCTGCATGATCTGAAATACAATTTAATACTTAGTCATCAATGTCATCATCGTAAATTAGCAGTTATTCTATTTCCTATTTCTCTAGGATCTTTATCCTATATCTTTATATCTGAAATATACTCCACCGACTGTTTTTGCGTCTGGGTTTGCCTCTATCCCTCTTGCATTCTATTCTCTTTTTAAAAATAGTTTTAGAGAATTGGTTGTGCCGTACCAAATGACTTCAATTGTAACTCATTGATCAATTCAAAAACCTCCGCTGGACGAGATTAGATTTGAAACGACCCAAAAACTTAAAAGATTTAACTTTCTTTTTCGGCATCATGTCCGGTGATCTGTTTGATACACGTCACATCTGTGCCTAATTCCCGCCGTTTATTGAGAGATTTTTCTTGTCAGATACTACAGAGCTAGATAGATCTGGCAGGCAAATCTTAGAGCTAGCTATATGCTGCTACAAAAATATAAAAACCCTTTAGATGGAGCGTTTATATCTGCTTGAAGTTGGTTAGACTTTTCGAGACTTTAAACGTAGCATGATAATCTTGAAAGTAGCTGTAACACACATTTTCGTAAAAACAGTTGTTGTGTTTCTTTCAAGCGACTCTTCCTCTAAAGAAGGAGACCGATATCTATCCATATCTTCTTCAAGCAGTTAAAGACAATGTACCATCAGGTTCAAAATTGCATGGTCAATTTATCAATGAATTCATTCATAAAATGGCCATGCAATTCTGAACCCGATAGTACTTATGCTACTCCTGCTGTCCTTGGGCTACTAGTTTACTTTGCATTAAGAGCATTAAATCCGGCTTTTGTAGTCTAATATTTTCTTGCGTGCAATAATAGTACATTACTTACCAAGGACTGTAAAAGAAAGAAAGCCCGAAATCGCAGGTATATGTGACCCGAGCCGCAGGCGAGGGTTTTAAATATGCGATAGAGGGCTTTCTTTTTTACTGCCCGTGGGAGTACACAATTTTACAAATAAATAACTTACTGGTTCTTTGACGTTTTCAAACGGCCAGTCCCTGACCAGCCAAACGAATCGATCCGATAACATGTGGTGATTGCGCGCAGCGTTCGCCAGTTTCTGCGCGTTCGCTTTTTCGATGTTCACGATTATTATGAACGCTTTGTTATCGTTTATATATTTCAATGCCTGAAAAAAGGATATCCGTTAATGGGATATTATATCTTCTACAAAAGCATTAATACTGGGCCAAATAACTGGTCTCAAATATATCATATATCTAACGAAGTAAACTGCTCGTTAAGTAGGTAAACTTGGATTCTTTATCCCCTGGTTGCTATTCAAATGCTTAATAATAAATTTGGTGGTATCTTCTGGAACACAAAAAATAGAAGGATAGGAGTAGATCTGTTAAAAGGAGGAGGTGGAACCAGTGCCAAAGAAGGATTAACACTATTCACATGTTTGAGTAATTCCAGCTCCAGCCATATAGTATTTCAAGTTACGTTCAATACGTTACACGCACACGTACGGTATACGTTAGTTCGCTTCAATTACGGCCTCCTAGCCCAGTCGGTAGTGACCCTGCCTACGAAGCAGGAGGTCCCGGGTTCGAATCCTGGTCAGGGCATTTATTTATGTGTTTATCACAGATATTTGTTCTTGAGTTATGGGTGTTTTCTATGTATTTAAGTATTTATTCATATTTATCTATTATATATATATATCGTCGTCTAGTACCCCTAACACAAGCCTTATTGAGCTTACTGTGGGCCTAGGTCGATTTGTGTAAGATTGTCGTATAATATTTATTTATTTATTTTTTATTTTAAGTATTTTTTTAGGTTTCTAAAAATCACGAGTAAAAATAGCCTCATACTTACTGCATCAAAGCTACATCCATCCTTTGTATTAACACTTCGCTGCGCGTCAAACACAAATTCCTTCTCTTTAAAATGCCTGATCAACTCTGCTTCAAACGCTTGACTGTAATACGAATCATCAGAAACAACCACTATTCTCTTCCACTCATGAACTATAATGTAATGGCTAAAGGCATGCTTTAAAGACTGCCAATGGTTACGAAGTGGAAACAACCCGTTGGGAAATGCTTCAATGTCCTCATTGTTTAGAAAAGGAGTGTCGAAGAAGTACATTGGTAGCTGAGAGGATAATTCAAGCGGCTTTGGAGCGACAACAGCCAGTATTTTATTATCTCTACCTTCACCTATCTTAGCTTCGCAGCTGGGTACCGTGTTGTACTCAATCTTGAGTTCAGGATTTTCATCGATTAGTTTCCATCGTAATTTGATATGATTTCTGGGACCCTTGGTGAGTTTGGTCAGCTGATCATCGGAGTCCGTACATAGTAAAACTTTGTTTACATGTTCGATTGGTTTTAGTAGCTCCTTCTGAATTTCTATAAATATATGATCTGAAAATTACATAATAATATTTAATCTTAACCTGTGAAGCAAGATTGAAGTGACAAACTTTTTTTGTATTAAAATACTTAGGCAATATAGTTAGTCATTTGTGTGTCACACGCACACGCGGAATAAAGTAAGTTACTTCAATTCAAGCCTTAACTTGCTTACGTTTTTAATATTTAGGTCTTAAGACTCGCAGTAACGTCAAATACTCTATGATGATAGAGAATGTACCTTGCTATGGCGTAAAATCGAAAATACAAAACTACGAACGAGTGTAACTAGCTAGAGTGCAATATAAAAGAGCGACGTCCATACAATTTCGGAAATGATCTACTACAGAAAAACAAAACTTCGTTGCATTTTCATCAAAGAGCATTTTGTATAATCATTAAGTCCAAACTTATGGCATGTGGTTCAAATTCTTAAGCAATTACTACACAACAAGAAATGCGTTGCACTTTCACGGACGGCACTGAATAACCGCAATTGTACCTACCGGGTTTATTAAACGCTTCACAGCGAAATATAAGTAGAACTGATACAGTACACACAATTAGAATCTTCATTTTAAAATTAAACTTTATGTACCGTAAAAACATAACCAAGAAAGGCTTCGCCTGGCCTTAAAAAAATATTTAATAATTATTGATTATTGAATGTACATAAAACACCGCACATTATGTTTGATTTCAATTTATGTTCTGGCTTCTGTATCATAGTTATTATTAGGAATAAAATTTCCTGTACACGTCATACCAATACCATAAGGGCAAAAAGGAATGGAGTCGGTTATTACATTTTACATACAATTAAGTTAACTAACTACTGTAACTCCTGTAACTATAACAATTTCTAGCATTTTTTGTATTTGACAAATTTACAGCATTACTAGATATCAGCAGGAACAAATAAATCAAGAGGGTTAATAAATAAATAATTCTTTATTTGGCTCAGGCACGAGACCCAAATTTAACAATTAAGAACCTAAGATATTATAATATGGTATAAAAATATAATAATCATTACAATCTAATACAATGAAATAAAACATTCACAAATAATACTCCTATTATTAATCCTCGGTCCTAAACTTGTATCATGTTTTTTCGTTCTTATAACCTTAAGAATGCGTGGAGCATTTGTTCCCTTTCCTCGCGGGCACAGTGTATAAGATCGAGTTCCTCTATAAATGTTTTATTAATTTTATTTGGTAGGCTCAACGTTGGAACAAATATATTTATAATGTGCAATATATTTAATTCTTTACTTATAACATTTCGACGCCACTACTCTTGTAAGTATCAATGAGGATACACCATGCTGAATTGTTCATGTTAGGTTTATTATCTTTTTCCTTGGTCTGTTAACGTAATTAATTAAATACATACAGTTTAAATAAAATATATTAAATAGTCCAAAAAAGACATCACGACTATTATAAGTAAATTTAAGACCTGAGATGAATAAATAAATAAAAATTATGATTAAGTTAAAATCCCAGATATCACTGATATGTAATATAGAATGGGATAAACATAGTCTAATAACCCAAGACTCCGCATAGCCGGGCGAAGTACTTTCACCCTATAGTGAGACACTAATTTGTTGTAAGTGACAGTAAACGTACTATGTCTCCATAGCAAACATTAATGCCTGACTCTCTCTTACGCCCCACGGAACAATGGCGCGTTGCCTGTCTAGCATTGCGTGTTCCCCTCCCGCACCCCTTCTTTTTGGCAGCTTAGGTTTCAAAGAAATAACGCGCTAAGCGGAGTATAGAGATATCTGGTATATGGGGATAAACAATCAGCCCAAAAAATTATCTCACAATAGTCATGTAAGAACGACTCATACAGCACTTTCTAGGTCAATTTTCATAGACTTTAGTTAGTGATAAGACTGGCCGGTTACTAATTTTCAAGAGCCATTTTTTCAGTAGGTAAATCTTGTTTGAGACTGTACCTCTACTATATTCTAACTCAATGTCAAATACCTATAAAAAATGGTTCCTATTGTTTTTTTGGACCCTGTAATTGGTATCTAGCCAACGTTTCGAGACTTTAACATGCAGTCCTGATTCTATATCATGGATATTAAAAGAGTGATTTTTAGGGTTCCGTAGCCAAAATGGCAAAAAGGGAACCCTCATAGTTTCGTCATGTCCGTCTGTCCGTCCGTCCGTATGTCACAGCCATTTTACTCGGAAACTATAAAACGTATCCTAATAAAATGTACACATAAGGTGTATTTTGTATGCCGCTACTTAGTTATGTAGTTAAATTGCAGAAAAAAATATTTTTAGGGAGGGCGCACCATACAATCGAGGGCTGGGTGGTCAAACCCGATAACTAGCAAAATGTGCATTTTGAAATAATCGAATTTGAAAGTTTAAGGGCCTGTATAGTTGGATGCTGTGGGAATTACTTCAAAAATGTGTTTATTATGAAAACTACCATTATTACTCTATGACTTGAAGACTAACAAACATCGTTAAAATCCACGATTTCTCTTTTATTTCAAAATTACTTTCAACAAGGAACAACTTATCGGGTTTTGATTTCAATAATATTACATCTTGTGGAGTTACAGGCTTTTATTGGAAGTTTCGAATTTGAAAGTTTAAGGGGCTGTAAATTTGGATGCTGAGGAAATTACTTTTAAAAGATGCTTAAAATAAAAACTACCATTATTACCTTATGACTTGAAGACTAACAGACATCCCTTAAATCCACAACTCCTCTTTTATTTAAAAATTACTTTCAACAGGAAACAACTTATCGGGTTTTGATTTAAATAATTTTACATTTTGCGGAGTTAAGAGAGTTTTATTCGAAGTTTTACTGCCAATTTTATCACAAAATAGTCTTAAAAATTTAATCGGATTCACAACTATCACAACAAGTTGGTTCTACCTCGTTCACAGATGCTAAACCACGAATCCAGGGATGAAATTCTTCTGGAATAATGCCTTTGTTACACATAGTTTCCAAGTCTTTTTTTTTTGCTTTACTTATTGGTAAGTGATTGTCGTACAATGAATCAATGTCCGTCGGGTACTCATTACTGGCCACAGAAGGTGGATTAGAGCGTGCTCGTTTTCTTGTTTTCGGAGTATTGGTTGTAGGGGTTATATCCATAATCAGAAAGTCGTCAGTGAGATCATAGTTGAAAAAGATTTTGTATTTTTCTCCTTTTACATACTTCATCCTCTTAATTTTCAACCAACGCACCTGATCATTGTTGTCGTCTAAATGTTTAGGCTTGAGTAAATTGTCTGCCAATTTAGTCAAGTTTTTCATGTCTTTGTATTTAAATTCTTTCACTTTATAGTTTTCTATTAGATATTTTTTTCGTTGGCCATCATCAGTATTAATGTGTTTAATCTGTTTTCTTCTCGCTTGTTTGAATGTATTTTTCCAGTCCGATACGCTGTTAATAGAAACATTTTTAGATGCATTTTCTATGGCTGCGTGCATCGAGTCAACCTCCATGTAGGTATGTCCACTTTCTAAAAACTTTTGCTCGATGGTATCTAGATGCTCGTGATTTTGAACGGCCCAGAGAAGTAGCGCTGAAATGTTTCGGTTTCTGTTCTGACCTCCACACGTATCAGAAAAAATAGTTAAATTCTTTACGTGTTTTGGTATACATTCTGTTAGGTAGTAATATAGACATGTGCCTATTTCACAGCTTCCCTTTTTCCCATTAATTTCAGACCAGCATAGACAGTAAGCTATATTTGGCAATCTCGCTTCATAAATAGTAAAGTTATACAATACTAGCTTCCTCATGTAATACAAAAGACTTTCCCCGCTGGATGGTATTTGAAGAACAGCTTGTAGGTCGACAGTAATAGACATAAAAGTTGGGTCAGCGTTTGCTTGAGCCTTGTCTGATTCTTTTGCCTGAGAGCTAACATTTTTTCTGTTGATGTGTGCTTGGTATTCAGACTCCAAAAGCGCTTTTGCATCAGCGTTTGCTTTATTATACTTACAGCACACATTACATAAGTCTTTTTTTGGTTTGAAAAAACTTATATTGTATTCCTCGCAGAAAACAGTCCGGTACTTATACTCTTGACAAGACTGTACGGTCCAACTCTTCGCATTTATCCATGTACAGTCTATACATATTACTAACAGACTTAACATCAACTGCAAGGTATTTTTTCTTACTATCTTTTCGACAATAGTGTGATTCCATTAACGGGAAAGACTCAATGTGGTCTCTGACAAACTGCAAATCCTCCTCTTTAGTCTTATTTGGAGGAACTTTTTTACCTCTCTGATCTTCTGCTGTGTAAAGTCCAAGATTGTCAGATTTTGTAACTGCATCGCTAACAACATCGACGGAAATGCAAAGAGTAGCAGTAAAAAACTTCTGGCAAACCTGAATCTTCTCAGAACCTTTAATGAAGAAACATTTTTTACTAAACGATCTTGCTTTCTTCTCAGATAATCTTTGCACTGTTCTAGTCTTTATTTCCTGTATTGATATGCATGAGAGTATGAAATTTTTTTTATGAATAAAGTCTAGACTGTGAAAGTGTCTGCATAACTTATTCCGTTCGTTTTCAGAAAACATGTCAGAACATTTAAATTTACAATTTTCGCAATTGACAGGTTTCGGTAATTTTGCTGGTTGAAATTTTCCTTTCGATATATACGTTAGTCCGTCGGCCTTTCTAGTTTTATTAATATTTTTCTTCCACTCTGATGGGTTAGCTTTCCTACGACGCTTTAAAGGTCTGACTGTTAGCCAAACTCTCTAAAATGTCTTGGAGAATGAAAAGTGCCATTTCTTCGTCAGGGTTGAGCACAGGATTATCATCATCATTATTAAAATTCCCTTCATCTGATTCAGAAGATGATACTGACTTGAGTGCGTTGCTGTTTTCTAGAACATCCGGTTCTACCCAATTTGGATCTAAATCAGAGTAGTCACTCCCAAACAAGGCTTCGTTTGTATTTTCATCATGAAGATTCTCTCCAACAGGTAGGGCAGCCGATTCTAATTCAAGAACATTGTCGTTTTCTAAGGAATTATTACTGCTGTTTTTCGTCAAATCCTGGTCTGACTCTCTAAATCTCTCCATAATTGGGGATATTGCTGGACTGGGTGACGGACCTGCAATAAATAAATATATATATATATATATATATATATATAAAACTAACCCAAAATCCAACTTTGTCAGAACGATTGCAAAACATGCACAGTTTTTAGTTTCATCAAAACGCTCTCTCTCTCTCTCTCTCACTCACTCACTCACACACACACACACACACACACACATTCACGAACACATACCCCCACACACACACATACACATACACACACACACACACACACACACACACCGGGCAAAGGTACCGAAATGATTCTAAAATGCAGTTAAATTATTTAAATTAGTATGGTTATGTAAAAAATAGAAAAATGTAATAGTAAACACCAATCGTTTTAAATTTAAGACATGTTATTAAACGAATTTTTGACTTTAAACCTTCGTGGTTCGTATGAGTTATCAGCACTTTTAAAAAAATACAATTAATATACAATTTAGCTCACGCTCCGCCTGCGTTCAATAGCAAATTTAGGAAGCAAGTGTGATGAAAAGTTAATTGATGTACAGTAGCTAGTTGATTTTCGTATAAAATAAAACTAGATAGGTACCTACTACTTATTCATAGCTACCTACAACGCGCGCCGCAAGCGAAATATACCTACCTACCGCTGCCGGGCTGAAGGTATTAGGCCAGGGCCATAACTAAATTACCCATTCGGCCTATGCCACGTGTTGTCGACAAAGCGGGAGTCGATCAGGCATTACCCGGCCCAGACTTGAATGTAAAATAAACGGGTCAGAAAACTTACCTGATGAAAATAAATCAGCCATGTGGACAAACTTTTCCATCTCGTTTACAATATTCATTTGATTTTCATCCAAGTCCGATGATGAGTTTCCATCTTTGTGTTCCCTTATTTGAGGTGAACCTAGAAAATGCAATAGCAACGAAAACGATAAAACGCCTTACCCTTGAAATAGAATGACAAAGCGTATTTATAGGGTTTTATGAAAAAATAGTTTAATGGCCTGGCTCTAGAGCTGAAACCCTTAACACGAGATGGTTTTTTATATCACAACATACACCTTGTATACATCACACGTCGTTCTAAATTCAAAAACGTTTACTCGAGTTATCGGGTTCGACCGCCAGGGCCTATTATTAGCGAGTAGGTAGGTATGGCACTTACTTGATTTAAAATCAGATTTAGACTTTACGTCCGCTTCCTTAATATGATCAGTAGAAGAAGTACTGGTCGTTATTGTACCTTTAAGCATAAAATATTACACAAATAAGAATAATTGACTACAAATATTAATCGTTATTGGGTTGTACTACGAAGACCTTGACATTCATAATTACTGTTAAAAAATGTACCTACTTTCGTGTAGAAAGCATTTTCCGATAAAAAAAAATAACGATCATGTTAAATAGATGCTAAGAGTTAATTAATAAATGTTAGTTCTTAAAACAAATAACGTATTATGAAAGAATACCTACACGTTTGCCATATACATTGAGGTTATAAAAACAAAAACAAATTATTTACCTGATTTCGTGCTTCCGTGACGAGCTAAACTCACTAGTTTTCTTGATCGATAACTCATTTTCACTAATTTAACAACTTTCACTTGAGTATCATCACAATAAACTGTTTTAACGATTTTTATTTTATATTTTTTCAACGAATACAAAGTTCTGCGCGGGAGTGGCAAACCAAACTGACGACACGACGACGTTTCGGCTCCGGGCTCGAGTACGATAAGCCCAGTTATTGGGTTTTAACCTATAATTTTTGAGAGAGTGCTGCGATCTTACAAAAAGTGGAAAGAATTTAAATTGCTTTAACTATGGCTTTGTATTTGTGTTTCAAAGGAGAAATCATATATTTATACTAAAATGGTTTTACTATTAAGAAAAGTGCAATACTTTTAAAAACTTTTTTCTATTAATATCTTATAAGTCAATATAACTGTTCTTACCAAATCATAAAATAATCAATGTGACCATGATAATTACATGCTAAATTCCTATACATGCAGCTATCCAGTTTTTCCATTGGACGTCTTACACAATGTGTTACTTATTGCTACTTCCATGATTTTAGCTTAAAAAACTATTGAACAAATTCCAGAGTTATTTGATTACTGCATTATCAAAAACGTAGAAGGAGTATTTAAATCATGAAATTGGTATTGACCACTAGAAAGAGCTTGAAAAGTACTGTATGAAACTGTGTTTAACTCAAATATGTAATTTTTTCGACTTATCGGGTTTGACCACCCGCCCTCGAAATATAGTTAGAAATTTTTAAAAAAATGTTGACCAAATATCAACATGTGGCATATCAATCGATAGGTCTTTAAAAATAATATTGAGGTTTCTTTGAACATTTTGTGATTAAGTGAATATTTTCTGAAATAATCGCTCCGTAAGTCCAAAAAATATAAAAAAAAATAATGAAATGCGCCTTATTACATACTTTCTACAAAAATTGTTTTAAACATTATCGGGTCAGCCATTTTTGAGTTATCTTCAAAAAACTTCTTCCATAGGCATCTGATACGATCTTTTGGTATTAATTTGGTTACGAGGTACGGAACTCCCCATTATGTCCACTTGTCCAGTTTTTTTTAACTTTTCCCATTTTTACCTTCGGCCAAGCAGCCTTGACATAAGCATAAGGTAGAGCTTTATATTTTGTGAATAACTGTCCTTGCATTCAGCAGTAGGTAAGCGGACAAGGTGTTCAAAACAAACTAGACAAGATTTTTTTATAGAGTAGCAAGAACGTGACAAGCTCATTTAGAACACCTCACCCGCTTATGCTGCTGGCTGTACTTTCTTACCTTCTGTTTGAGGTTTTTTACTCGATTGCCTCCCTCCCCTCCACCCCTTTTACCCTCCTTGGGTTATATTATTCAAGATTACATTTCTCTATATTATATATACATTATATATGTATGTCTAGTTGTCTATTTCTTTGGCACGCCCTACATTCGGGATCAATAGAAAAATAAAATAATGTAAACAAACGCATTTACCTTCATTGTTTCGCAATCAAGCACTTTTAAAGAACAACCATAGTGTCATTATCAGCTTCTTTACAAACACATAAACTTCTTTTTTATAATATTTTTTAGTAAAAATATGCGTTAATTACTTATATATAGATAAACATCGGTATCAACGTTCAAATTTCGTGGCACTTGGTAAGGGTCGCAAAAAAAGAAATACATAGGTATCATTGTTTTATTTATTAGTAATAAATAACATTTAATTTATTTTTATTCTTAATCGTACTTTGGTAAACTGTACATATATTTAAAGAGGTTTATATTCTTAATACGTCATAGAACCTCAATACTCATTTCATTATCCATTTGTAAAAAAAATTCTAAATGCCAAATAGGCAACAAATGTCAATTTAATTGTCATGCAAAATAATATGTGGTAAAATCTTCAACGATAATAGTTCTTAAAAACACTTACAACTACAATTTAGCATTGATAAATCTTTACCCAACTCCCTATCAGACTTGAGAAAATGGATTTGACGCAGTATACTGATTTTATATTCACTAACGAAGGTGCTTGCTGTACTATTTGCGAAATGAATATAAAAAAGAAAAGGTACAATATAGAGAAACATTTGAAATCAAAATCTCATCAAGATAAATTATCTGATTCACGCTGCCATTTACAGGATATAATACGAGATAATGCTGATTTCGAAATTAAAGACGATATCGTATATTGCAAATTGTGTAATTCGAAATTATTTCCCTCTAAATCTAGTATCGACCGCCATTTAAAAACAGATTTACACAACAAAATTCATAAAAATAATGCACAAGAAAAATTTAATAAAGATTTAACAGAGTTTATGATTTGTTCGAATATACCGTGGTCAAAATTAGACAATCCTAAATTTAGAAATTTTGTAGAAAACCTTTTAAATCATAAATATGGAAACGATATTACTGTGCCGAGTGAAACAAAAATACGAGTAAAATGCTTACCTGAATTGTATGAAAAGAAAAAAAATGAATTGAAAGAGAAATTACAAAATAAAATGATTTACCTCAGTGTTGATGAAACATCAGATTCCGTGGGAAAAAAAGTGGCAAATATATTGATCGGAGCTCTAGATGGAACTAGTACCCAGCCACATTTATTTGCTTCTAAGGTATTGGAGGCGACTAACCATTCGACAATAACCAAACTCGTTGAGGAAACCCTTGAAGATCTTTGGGGCGATGAATACAAAAAAAACATGGATAAATTATTATTTTTTATAACGGATGCCGGTTCCTACATGGTAAAAGCAGCTAAAAACCTTGTTCAGAAATATAAAAATATGACTCATGTAACATGCATAGCACATGGATGTAATCGAGTCGCAGAGATAATTAGAAGGCTTTACCCGACCATAAACAGTTTGATTGACTGTATCAAAAAAATATTTCGTAACGCTCCTTCAAGGACAAATTGATTTCATCAAATGTGTGTAAATATTCCTCTACCACCCCGACCCGTGATAACAAGATGGGGAACATGGTTAAATGCTGCCTCATATTATCACATGCATTATGATAAAATCAAATCTGTCATCGATGCCTTAAATCCGCGTGAAGCGAGTGCAATTTCTAAAGCAAAAAAAATTTTCCGTAACCGGAATTTAAAAACTGAGTTACTATTCGTCGATACACACTTTAGTATAATTGCTAAGTCAATAAAATTATTGGAGGATCCAAAACTGAGTCTAGCAGAATCATTAAACATTGTTCATGGTTTGCAAAAAAAAATATCAACGTTAAGGTTACATCAAAATGCCAGAAAAGTTTATTTTAAATTAAAAAGTGTATTAAAGAAAAATCCTGGTTATAAGACTGTACAAATAATTAACCAACTATCTAAAAACAACGAGGCTGAAATACCAGAAAGTGTAAATAAAAACTGTGTGCAAAATTTTCAATGCTTGACATACCTTCCTATTACCTCAGTCAGCGTGGAAAGATCTTTTAGTCATTTAAAATGGATATATTCTTACAGACGTCAAAGATTGACAGCAAAATCTATGGAACAAATTTTAGTGATCTATTCTAACTCGTAAAATATTGTATGCCACACCTGGACATAAAGTGGCTTTTTCCGCACGCTACGCGTACGGATAGAGCCGCTTTCTGGCCAAATGTGCGCATATTTTTCCAACACGGGAGGTAATAAAGAAAGCCCTCGATCGCATAATTACGTCCCTCGCTTGCAGCTTGGGCCGCAACAATAGCGATTGCGCGGCCTTTCTTTGTTTTACCACCCTAATTAGGAAATGTACTATTTAGGGGCTTTTTTATTTACATATACAAAATAAAGTTTAAAAATACTAAGTGATTTGTTTGTATTTATTTTTCTGCCAACCGTACATTGCCACGAAATTTGAACGTTGATACCGATGTTTATATATAGACCCCGTTATCGGAGGTGCAATTTGGTAGCTCGACATTCTTAGGGATGGGTAAAAATATTTATGATGTCGATATCGATACTCTTCCATTTTCATGGCAATTAGTTTTATATACCATTTTTAGACTAAAATTTTACATGCTTTTTTTATCACCCATGATAATCATTGTCGTCAGAAGTAGAAACCATTATCAGTAGAACAATAACGATATGGTTGCTATTTTACTTTTCTAATGTTTCGAGTTTCGGGGCCGTGCCTGAACGCTCTTGAGATAAACCCGATGAGATAACTTGAAAAATACCCGCCATCTACACTGAAAATAAATTATTTACGTCAATGTCATCTCACAACAATAATTCCGATTATTTAGCTGTATTTACGCATAGACATAAACAAAAAGGAAGATGAGTGACGTTCATAGTAAACAAAACTGAAATGTGGTCCTGCACCTACACACTTGTAAAATGCTACACACCGCTATATAGTTATATAGTTACCTATATAGTTAACACGGGTATGCAAGGGAGACCTCCATATTTTGCGCATTGCACAAAGTGTCACTGATCTCTCTGCGACACGACTAATTCAATATAGGTGCCGGAACCTATATTTCGTGGCACAGAATCGAGCGCCTGGTACCATATCTCCCTTTTTGTATAAATCAATGTATTTACGAGCATATTTTATTCGTATATCATTCATATTCATAATATAGAAAATGCAGTCAGTCTCATAGTACCGTGTACTCTAAAAAAATTGTTATTAATAAAAATGAAAAATGTTAATAAATATTCATTTTTTAACTAGTCATGTTTTACAAAATAAACACGTTTAATTAAAGTCTTAGACTCTCATTATGGCAAAGTAAAAATATCGACATACAGCTAGTATTTCAAAATATTTTTTACCCATCCCTAAGAATGTCAAGCTACCAAATTGCACCTCCGATAACGGGGTCGACTTATATTGCAGTGAAAACGAATTTCTTTAATAATATTTTCTCATGTTTCAAATGCTTTCTTTGCCTAAGAAACGCAGTCATATTTGTTTACCTAATTTAACTTTTCTATTAACGCCGAATATACATTGTTTGATGGGTTAAGACGTCGCGGTGTCATTAGATCTTTCTCGGATGTGATAGTGACATAGGGCACATGAAAATAAAACAAAAAACAAAATGGTGTCGAAAATTTAGTCGCTTATTAAATCATACCCCAGTCGAGTTTTTTAATCTTCATAATTCTACTTGGTTATTTGTTAACTTGCACCTAATATGTACCTAAATAGTATAATTCCAATAATAAATCAAAGTCATGAATTCAGTATCAAAAAGTATAGGGAAAGCTAAGATAAAATCAAACAAAAATCAACGGAAAAATCTGTTTAATATTTTAGACAAAGCACTATAATATTCAAGAATCACAACTCAACGACGAACAAATACAAATACAAATACAAATGATTTATTCGTCGAACACAGGTTATACAACATTACATTGCAGAGAGTGGGAAAACAGGGTTTGTATCACTATGTCGTGCCTATAGGGCATACGAAGTTAATAACAAAACAATAAGTACGTACGCACCGTCTTTACAGCAGCTATTGAAAATGCAATATGGTTGTATGTTTTGCCTGCAGTCAGCACAACAACGTTCTCAGTCTCTGTTGTAGTGGACTGCATCTCGAACCGAGTGGGCATTTCGGAGTCCAATGGGTATCCACTCAAATTCGAAGGTGGACTCGTGGCGTGGCGAATGTGCTTTTTATGGCTTCCCTCCGTTGCTCTCGACTGAAAAGAGCAATAAGAAGGTCTTACAAAAATTCATTTTTAAACGGCTTAAGATTTAGACTCAGAAACGAATAATTTCGTCAAACTAAACCTAGTCATGAACACTTATTATTATTTCGAAAGTGGCATTACGTTCGCAAGCAGAGTCCCTGTTGGACTGTTGCTTAGGTGTACGTGATCCATTCCCGTTTTATTTAAATAATGTGTAATAACTGCGTGCTATAGCTTTGGTACGTTAGGTGGACTATGGTTCATAGCGGGACATTGCTATACACGGTGCCCGTGAGCATTGCGAGAGATTTTAACCACGCATTTCTGAGGTCAAAAGAATGAAAAAACATTATATGACTTTTGTTGTAAAACGCCAAAAAAAAATTTTTTTTTTTACTTTTTTTTTCACTTTTTTTGAATGCTGTTCTACATAAAAAGTAAATTTCATTAGAAAAAAGTAACGGAAAAAGTAAATTGCTACATTTTTTCTCGTAAAAACTAGTCCATGCAAAGTGTTTCTTAGGTCTTTGATATCAGTCAATAAGAGATGTCTAGACTATGCCCCATACCGGTGAGATCGCCATCAAAAAATCATTTTACACTGAGAAACAATTCAAAATGCAATTTTTTGTAAGTAGTATTTACTCTGAAACTATGGCGAATTTCGAAAAAGTTTAAAAGACATTTTGTTCTCTAAATATGATAATGAATACACTGTTAAAGTCTCTCGCAATGCTCACGGGCACCGTGTATACGCGTATAGTGATTGTAGTATTAGTAGCAGTAGTAAAACACTTTATTGCACAAAACAAGTACATGATACAACAAAGATATATAGTGAGTGTGTACAAACGCGAACTTAGTTCTTTAAAGGAACTCTTCCAACTAACCTTTAAGCAACTGTGAGAAATCGGTCAGACATGGTAGACAAAGATTCGTATATGTATTACTTGTGCATGGCGGCAAAACTACAGAGAAGCTGCTAAATCTAGTTACATAGGTAGTGGTAATAAACACATAACGTATCGATATAGATTATACAAATACATACATAAAATTATATCCATAAAAATAATTGAATATAATATATATATATATATATTAAAAATATGTAACCGCACTCACCCACCCACTTTCCAATTGTCATGGGTTTGAAAGCCATAACTTTTGCAATTGTGCCTTAAACGACGCCACTGACTGGCACTGCCTCAGCGGAGATGACAGCGCGTTGCACAACTTCACAGAGTATACCTTAAACTTGGTTTGTGTTTTTGTGATTGCTCCCGTATCAGAGCGGCGTGTCGGTGCATCAATGTAAGAACCGTGTAAGAGTTAAAATACTGCATTTAATTTTCTCACCTTCTTTGCCATCGGCGGCAACTCTCTTGGCCGTACAGTCTGTATGAAGTCTTCCATCACTAACCGTGCGCGTGAGATAATGGAGTCCATCGTACGCATGCGCAAAGCGATCTCAACCGGCGAAGCGGAGTCCAGATACTGTGTCAGCTGGAGAAATTAGCCAATTAGAATGCATGATAAATATTCATCGTCTTTGCTTAATATATATATTATATGTTCATAAACATCAAATTAATGTAAAAAACTAGAAACCCATAATTATTTCCTAACATTTTAATGTAAATTTAGGAACGGAAAAATTAAACATTTTATGGAAAAAATTGTCGACCAGATGTATTTTTAAATACATTTATTAGGATCCTTGTGTAACAACTATATACTTGGACACATTTTTTTACATCTATATTAATAACACTAACACCGTAAAACTATTTTTATTCCAAACACTGATTTAAACTTTCACGGTTTTTACACATATCTATTTGTAATAACGGGACTTAACCGCGTATATATTTCTAAAAATTACCTTCGACGTTTCGAGGACGACATTGTCCCCGTGGTCCCGAAGAAAAGCTGGCTCCAGTTGACATAAACATCTTCTAGCCGCGCGAGTTTTTCGAACTACCCGCACTTGGTCTTGATTATCAACTTGAACGTTTTGCACACTAGGGGGGGGGGGGGTTTGGCGTTTATAAGATCGATTGCAGTTGTGGTAGTTCCTACATCGGACAAACGAAGAGACAAACAAAATAGTCAGGTGAACAAGTCTGCCGTTGCTGAGCATTTACTGGAGTCAGGACCGGACCATTGGATTGAGCTTCATAATCCTAAAATCCTTTCTACGGATCGTCGGTTTTACAGTAGAAAAGTTCGTGAAGCCATTGAAATCAAAAAACACTGCAATTTCAATCGGGACGATGGTTTTAGGATCTCATCTACATGGAATCCTGTCATTAGTAAATGTAAGCGTCAACGAATACCGCCGGTTCGAAAGCCGGACATTGTGAGTGTTGTATGTCGACCGAGTGACATCCCTAGTGTGCAAAACGTTCAAGTTGATAATCAAGACCAAGTGCGGGTAGTTCGAAAAAACTCGCGCGGCTAGAAGATGTTGATGTCAACTGGAGCCAGTCTTTCTTCGGGACCACGGGGACAATGTCGTCCTCGAAACGTCGAAGGTAATTTTGAGGAATATATACGCGGATAAGTCCCGTTATTACAAATAGATATATTTTTATTCTGCTCTATTTTCCGCAATATGTCGTGTGCTCTTGTAAGAGTCGTTTTAACTCGTGGTGCAGTCACCTGATGCATAAGGGAACCAGAATCGATTGATAAATTTTAAAAAATCGTCTTAATGATTATGGTTAGAAAAAAAAATCAAAAAGTAGATCACTACCTATGTTGTTTACTTATTGCTAACCTACATTTTGTAGCAAAGGATTAACCTGTTCAATAGGGCACCACCCGTTTTCCTTAGTACTGCCAGGGTCTACAGCCAGCAGCCACACTACGGCCAGGACCCTAGGCAACGTGACGTGAGGCTCGCCCTGCATCAGCTTCGGGATCTGCATCAGCGCAGTCAGGTCTGGCTCCTCCTCCAACTGAGAGGTTGTGAGGAGAAGCTTAGTTCGGACTAGCGTCTTGGCTAGTTCTTGGATGATACCGTCATCGGCCTCAAGGTTTCTGAAAAGTTATGATTCCTTATCATGTAATTGTAATGTTTAATGTTGTAATCATTTAACGATACATAATCTGCGAATTTAGCACAATTGTGTGCTAAAACTTTGCCATTTGATTGATTTGAAATAAGATGAACTGAAGTTATAGATACAAAATTCAACAATTCCAAAAATCTCGTAATTTTCCCAAGATGCGGTCACCGGTATCAATTCCATAAAGTGCCCTGTTCTCATTTTTAAAATGTTTGGAGAACTATACTCAAACACAATTAATTAACGGACAACTTAAAAAGTGGAACGTTCCACCAAAGTCGTGCTTACGAATGCTACTCCATTTTCTTTTTGAGAACTCAAAGAAGACAAGTTTTTTAGGATTATTATTTAAAAGTGGCGTTTGTATGCGTAAGGTATTCACTTCATCAGCTCTAGCATAAGCCTGGCTATCTTTCCAGCAGCAGGTCTCGTATACTCCATACAATCCTCATCGGGCTGTTTAGGGAGACTAGGCAGGCCATTCCCGAACTCGTTTGTGAGCTCCCGCTGCCGGCGACTCTTGTCTAACCAGTCCAGGGTCAGAGCTGAGCGGTAGGCCGCGATACCGGGGACTGTGCTGTGAGTGTAGTTGGCTGAGTAGGAAGACAGTAGGTAGTCTTCGGCGGCACACTGAAACAAAAGTAATTAATCAAATCAGTGGTTATTTACTGGTAGTCCGCGGGCCACTGGTGTTCCCTGGAAGCATCTGAAATGGTCCGCAAATTTTGAACAACCCTTTGCTACTTTTATTCTTCGTAAGGATTTCGTAGGGACCCAAAACTTAGGAAACCTTTGGCAAGAAATTTTGTGAAGTGGTCCGATATATTACTAAAAGGTTCATCATTAACACTAATTTAAATATAGAAATTACTCTCGTTACCTAGAAACTGACAGACAGCGCACAGCCTTCACACTTTACACAACGTATAAAAATCATAATGAGAGAATGATAAATAACAAAATAACACAACATAAGTCTACATACAAAGACGAACTTATCCCTTTAAAGAGATTTTTACACATCTTTTGATTGCAGCATCTTCCTTCGTCAAGCAGGGGTGACCGGGGAAGTACCTCCCACCTTACAGAAAACCACAGTCAAATAGTAATATAGACCATACTCATAGTGTTATGTTCCTGCCGTTGAGTTCTCTTAGACAAACATAGTGTGTTGACGACGGGGGACCCTCTTGTGTGTTTAGCCGTCAATAACAGTTAATCCTCGATTTCATTAAATGGTCGGCAACGTTTGACGTCTCTGGAGTTACAGGCTTCCCTATGCTACGGTAGCTGCTTACCATCAGACGGACCATATGCTTGTTTGCCATCATAGGGAGATAAAAAAGCTGGTAATAGAGTTGCTTTATCCATAAGGAATAATATTCTTGGCCTAAACAGTTAAAGGAGAAATCTTAAAACTTGGATCAGATGTTACTGAAAGTAATTTTTCATCCCCTTAAATTGTATCAGTAGATAATACATAGTATACAACAATAAAATATTTTCTAGCCGACATAGACATCCACAATTTGCACAATTTATTGTTACAAAATATTAGTAAGTACATGACATTATTATCATTTAATCTTAATTACGTTACGACATTGATTTCAACACTTATATGACTGGTTAATTTCTGTATTGTATATAATATGTCTTCATATTTTTACGCCAGTGTTGGTAGAATATGTTGTTCACTAACATAATTATTGAATCAAATTTGTATTCCACCATAGTCTGTAAAATAAAAATGTATGATTATGATTATAAGGGCTCCGCTTTGATCACTTACAAAAACAGGCTATCTAATTCAGTCATAACGTTCAAACAGAAGTTCTCCAAACAACACAAAATTAATAAGTTACAAATACTTTTTAAAATATCTCAAAAGCAAGGGCAAGACAGTACCTAACGCACGACGCTGAACGAAGGAAGCTTCGAGAATGATATTACGAGAAACTTTTTCAATTCGTTGTTTGTAAACTGGAATGATGACATAACAGAGTTTATGAAAAAAATCGCTACTGAGTATAAAGTTGGTTCCATTTTCCATTAGACAAGTGAATTAAACTTCACTGCGATTCTTATAAAGTATTTTGTATTAGCAGAGACTATAGTCTCTTAATACCTAGATACTAATGTCAAAGGACAAGGTAAGGCCATTTTTTTGTGAAGAAGTGCTATCCAAACTACGGCTAAAAGCCACGAACATTCTCAAAATAATAATGTTTTTTTTTATATAAGTAATAACTCTTATTTAATTTCCTCACACAGAAAAGAAAAACGAACAAATAATCCAGCAAAAAAACAAATATTCTCAGGTTTATCTCGTAACCGCAAACAAATGGTGTAGTCAAAACAGTTCGGGCAGGTGAACACACAGCGGACAAGGCGAGCATGACGAGCGCGGTCATTTACATCCTCGACCGGCCTAATGTGCGCGCTCTGTCACGGGCTCTCGGGCAGACGGAGCTTTTTTTATTTTTTAAAGGCTATAAACAATTGTGGACGAGTTTAGTAAAAGAGCCCATATTTACAAGGACATATTAGTACCAATTGGCCAGAAAGCGATTTTTTCCGAGTACACTACTAAGTACTAACAAAAGGGGCGTCTCGGTCCCCCAGGTGTCATTCGTATAGAGTGAATAAATCGTTATGATACTTTGTGTTTCTAGGATAAGATATACAAGATGTAATAAAATGCTAGTGATTCGTTTAAGGGCATAATTGGTATGGTATTCTAATTACGAAAATAAAGAAAAAAAAATCAAGCCAAAAAAAATGGTTTTGTATGGAGGGTCGGCCGGCTGGGATGACGTGTCCCATACAAAAAAAATTTTTTTCGCGTCCAAAACATTTTTATCCTAGTTTTTCTTAGTCGCAATATGATACGAATTATGGGCCCCTTATATGGATCACCACTATTTTTGTTACACTCTATATTGATACATGTAAGATAGTGATAAAAGATTGGCCGAGTAAACAGTGATTTTTCCTTATCATTTTGCTATAAAAATACATATCAAGTACGAATGAAGATATCGGCACGCACGGTTTTGATACTATTGAGGATACTGCAGCAGATTAGCTACAGTCACAGTTCTTGGTGATTACCAAGAGAGAGACATTCCCATAGAATAAAATGAAGTACATAGATAGATATATTTCAACGGCCTGCTAGCCTAGTCGGTAGTGACCCTGCCTATGAAGCAGGAGGTCCCGGGTTCGAACCCTGGTCAGGGCATTTATTTGTGTGTTCATCATAGGTATTTGTTCCTGAGTTATGGATGTTTTCTATGTATTTGAGTATTTATATGTATATATTTATTATATATATCGTCGCCTAGTATCCTCAACACAAGCCTTATTAAGCTTACTGTGGGACTAGGTTGATTTGTGTAAGATTGTTCGATAATATTTATTTATACCATATGATATGACTATATGCCGTCAATAACAGTGAAAGACTTTTTTACAGACTTAACTCTTTTACAAACATATATTTTATGTGTACCTAAGAGTACCTTTAACACAAATCAACTACAGTGTGATTAAGATTGTTTAGGCCAAGTAGGTACGCTTTGAGCAGACCATGAAGTTAGATTATTAGACGGAGAGCTGGCCACGTCAGTTATGGCACAATAATGAGAGCAGTAGTCAGTACTTGCTATACTATACTATGCTTATTTCTAGATCCGGACATCTGGCAGCTGTCAAGTGGTGGAGGCCAAAGAATGCAAACCACTTCAAGAATACAAATCTTAGAGTTCTCATGGGTTTGATGCAATATCATAAGAATTATATAAAAAAATAGATTATATAATTGCCAAAAGTTTATATTGCGGGAAAGTAGTCGCAAACGACGTATAATGTAATTCATAGTTTTTCGCGTACTGTTTTTGTTTCCGCAATAATATGCGATGTTTTATAGGCCCTGTCCTCTATAACTGAGACAACTTCGGCAGTTTTTACCTGTTTTGATGTAACTATTTTCCAATTGAAAAATTTTACTTGTCTGTTACTCTAATCTCTACCCATTAAAAGCTGCCAGATGCAATAAGGATAGTATAGCAATCTAACTAGACCGGTTTTGTTGCTCTCATTATTGTGTCATATCTGACGTGACCAGCTCTTAGTCCATTAGATTACTAACCGAAAAATATTATATTATGGCTCATTATCCCACATTCTGTTATTCTAGTCATAAATTACCAGTTATCAATAATTATCAATTAGATAGATAGAGACAGTTATTAATATCAAACTGGCCTCTCGTTCGGTTGAGCCAGTGTGATACTAATACCACCTAATGACATAAAAATATTATGATCATTGGGTAAGTACAGTCACCGGCAAAAGTATCTTCCTACACGAAGGCCGCAAAAATATGTGACACGTTCCTAATGGCCCTACGAATAAGAACGTGTCACATATTTTTGCGCCCTTCGAATAGGAAGATACTAGGTATTTATTGCCGGGGAATGTACTAACTAGATCATACCGCGACTGTTGTTATCTCGCATTTTATTGATAAAGTATCTACATTAACATGAATTAAAATCGAAGGGACATAACTCTATGATATAAGCTTCAAAAGTGAAGCACTTAAAATGAGTGAATTCAAACAATTGTCGGTAGTCGTGCACCGGCAAGCGAGAGATGCGGACGTGCCAATGAGCTCCCGTCACCCGCGTGAGAATGAGACACATTGTAATTTTATAACAATGAGAGTGACAAAGATAACATAACATAAATACTCTTTATTGCACACCTCAAATAATAGACACAAAGTATACACAAGTCACAAACAAAAAAGCAGAGGCAAAACAATTGGCGGTCTGATCGCTAAAGAGCGATCTCTTCCAGACAACCTTTGGGAAGCGAAAACCTTTGTAAATAAACAGAAAAGATGTAATGAGAATGAGTGTCAACATAGATAAACATAACATAACCGTTGCTAGGTTATGAAATAAGTCTGGAAATATTTATTGTGCTCATTTTGTTAGAGTGTAACGCATCCATAGTAAATATCCTTGACATAACTTTAATTTACTGAAGTATGAATCAAAAACGTAGGAATACGAAGTCAGATGCTTATCTCTAAACTAAAGTTAACTCTAAACTAAGGTAGAAGCTTAATATACGTGAATTAGTTACCTGGCTCATTCTACTTTTTCGTGACCATTAATCTATTGCCAGAAAAAGTATGATAGACATAGAATTTCGTGTATAAAATTGAATTCCCAAATTGTACCTGAATCAAATAATAGGAATTTGTTAACTAAAATTCATATATTAATATTGATTAATGTAAAAAGATGGTAACGCAGTGGTTAATGCCTTATTTTCATACAAATCGGGAGACAATCAAGGACAACTGAGTTACTCTGATAAAGAATATTTCTGCTGTTATTATTAAACTAAGCTATCGGGATTGATAGCCTAATTAAGCCTCTTTCTCCGTCACAAAACAGCAAATGAAAGTAATGGCCAAGTATTCTAAAATATGCATTTTACGAAAAAGTGTCAAAAACTTATGTACTTACGACGAAAAGTAGAATGGCCCACCTAATATAATTAGTATAATTACACAATTGTGTGGATTCAATGTGTTATTCGATTTAAAAGTAAAAAATCATACTTATAGTTTATAAGCATTTTTGTGATAAATTATGAAGGAAGAATAGGTACCTAATAATATTATCACAAAAACGTTTTAATTGCGTGTTCTTGATTCGTAACCATTATTTATTTAGCCTTATACAGAGGTACACCCAGATTTAAAATTTCATGGACAATTTATGAATGAATTTATTAAAATGTGTTCATGCAATTTCGAATTTGAGTGTACCTATATTGGACAATGCACTACTCGTAAACTCATATTTGTAGTTGCCTACCCAAGTAGCAAAATTTGGCACTATAAAAGTCCTGAGAACATTTTAGAACGTGCTAATTAGTGTTCATGATTAGCACTATAATGGTGTCGTAAACCTTTACCTAACCCCAAATAGGCCCTAGTTTTATCACTGATTTATTCTATAAACATTACATAAAGGCTCTCACTGTGATAAATCAGCTCTATAATTGAAATGTCTGCAATGTTTATGTCACAATTAGGAACTATTAAAGTAACCAAAACATGTTTATAGTGCTAATTTGCGCCGTAAACGATTCCAGTGATCTTTTTTATCACCAAAACCCTCGTGTTGTGTGCTGTCGTTGTCGTGAGGTTATTTCACAAGAAATTAAACAAAATATTTGTAAGTCATTCGCCATGTCCCTTTAGTTCCTTAAAGTGACATATAAAGGTACATACTAAAAAACATTCGTGAACCGTAATTCTGCCGGTACTTGCACTTGCGAAAATAATTGTATTGTCAAAATCATTATGCTGATTTCAAATTTGACAATGCGCCTTCATAATTTTACTGTTTTAATTAAGTTTTAATTAATAAAATTAGGACTTGTCCCGACTGTGGCTGCTATAGTACACATGGGCTCCAGTCGTGCTGCTAATGTGCTATCACTTTCAGAAAACGGCAGCCATATTTTAATGGATTTGGGTAGCCCTATAGCGATGTTGAGGGAGCATTTAAAAAGCTAAAACGTTATATAATGGTCGTGCAAAGTCCTTTTATAGTGCAGATTGATCCTGTAATAGTGTTTGCGATACTGCTACAATACTAGTACTATAAAAGTTAATTCGACGCATTATTAGTGCATAATAGGTACATAAAAGTGTCAGTAAAGTGTCTATAGTATTAAATAGTACTATAATCGCTTTTTGCAAATCTATTACAGTGCAACACTTTAAAGATTCTTTTTTATGGTCCTTTAAGCGTTCTAAGAGCTAACTTATAGAACTAAATTGCTCTTTAATTTATAGAACCAAAACGCTCTATTAAAAACCTTTATAGTACAAGCAGTCACAATGGTTACCATTATAGGCCTACTATATCACTGATTGGTGATAAAAGGCCTTAGTTATAGAAGCTTTTGTTACTTGGGTATGTATATCAAAACTAAAATAAATTGGAAAGTGTGTAATATATTATATATTATAACAAGTTTTTAGATGTATGGCAATTGTTTGTTTTTTTGTTTCTCGTGTCATATTTTGCACACCCATTACCACTCCATGGTAATATTAACCCCTAATACGGTTATGTAATTTTGTTAATTGGCAACATCGCAGCAGAAATGCTGCTTCGGGCTGATTTATAATCCGCCGTATCACATTGCCATTTTATCGTTAAATTACTAGCCAAAATAAACCCGAATTGTGTTTGGGATGCTGGTATTGTTCGGCTAAGTTAATTTGAGCATTACCTTAACGGCAGAGAGAGCAAAACTTAACGTCATAAAATTATTGGAAACTTCATGATATTTGATGGAACGCAAACATCTGTCTTAAGATTTCGCAAGCAGATTATATTAGGTACAGTCACGGACTTGAGATTTTTTGTGAAGGAAAGTGCCTCCCCCCCTGAATGAAATCCTGGATCCGCGCCTTGCACAGCGGTTGCGTGTGCGTAGACGTGCACGTTCCACTGCGTTGTACCACCAGCACCACACGCACACGCGCAGGTCAAACACCGTCACGCAAGCGGTGTGACATGTCTTATGAGAATTTTTATTTTACATAGACATAGGATAAAAAGTATAGACGGGGCATGGTTATTACCATGCCCCGTACTACTGACATGATAATTAGTAGACTAGGTGTCAACGTGAATTAGTACCGAAACCGATGTCGCGACACTTAAACATGTGTGCAAGCAAGTACACGAAAGATTCCGTGAATATGTGAGTACGTCCTTAAAATAAAACGTCTTATCTTCATACGGTATTTTATAACCTATACCATTTTAATTTAAATATTAATTTGACAAACATTCAAACTTTTCGTTCACCCATTCATTCACTGAATAGAGATGAGCAGTCAAATTTTTTATTTCATCGATTTCAAACAGTTTAGATCTAAATAGGTAGAAATAAAATCAATCTCAACATGGCACATTTTTCACAATAAAATATTTATGGACAGAATAAATTGGAATAATTCAAAAAGCATGACGCACCATGAGATCTGTATTTTTTTAAAGATTATATTTGAAGTATTTATTTAGTGTGTATGTTTAGTTTACAATACAAAACAATCATATAATATAGTGTACCAAACAAGGTCACATTTGAAGTTGTTACTTCATTGTATAAAATTTATTTATCTACACTCACATTGTAAGTCCTCTAAAACGTGTTCAAAAACGGTAGGCAATGGCTAGCATTACCACAACCGATTTTACTACAATAAGCTATTTATCTGTGGCAGTAACGTAATTTTAACTTTACATGCTCAAATACTGATCTAGGTTATGAGTTTCAAATTTGGAACATCGAATTTGATAACATAATGTAAATCCTGTCCTCCTTCCCGACCACCGGCACGCACCCGCCCGACCGCCGGGACTATCGAGTTGGCCATGGTGGTACAATGGCGATCATTCTATGCTTTCCGAACACGTAATTTAGGATGTATAATATGAGTGTAGATAAAGCATTGTATGCAACTGTACGTAATTAGGCCTTAAAACGTAACAGTTACATAAACTACTATTAATTCACGGTGTTTGTCAACTAACTGACATTGTTTAGGCAGAATTTTGCAAGCCAGTTATGAACCAGTTCCTGATGCTTGATTGAGCTGAAAAGTATACCTGCGTAACTTGACAATACAATATTTTGTATCCCATCGAGCTCGTCTGATGACGGAGACTATGAACTCTGTGATGAAACAATGGACGCTCATTATTTTTGGGTTTGTTAGTCATCTTGTTCAGTAGTAGATCAAGTTTGCCAGAAAAGTGCAGTCGGAGTTAAAAGTTTGTATTAAAAAAAATATCTCTAAACGTAAGTTAAATAAGCATGTCAGTTCAATTTATGCCTAAAAGATTCAGCTTTGTGATTCAGATTTAGCATAAATATAAAAAGATGACGATTAAACTAACGATTAAATAAGTATACCAATCAATCGATTGTTATAAATTAACAATAGTATACACCGATCAAATTATACTAGGGATACACAATCAGCCCAAAAAAATGGCCCCACAATAGTACCGCAAGAACGACTAGTTCGGTACTTTCTTTGACAGTCTTATTACAGTATACTGGCCGGTTACAAATTTTCACGAGCCATATTTCAGTATATCTTGTTTGAGTCTGTATCTCCTTTATATTGTTGCTCAAAGATAGTATACTACTTATTCGAATACTTATTTTATTACATGCGCTCGTTTTCGTAAAAAATATCGATACGATAAAATTAAGAATATCGACTGATCCGCGGCACTAGCGTCAAATTATATTGACGTATTATGTAGGTACATGTTGTGACTTATACTAATGTCAAATATCGCAAGTTCGCCGTCCATTGAGCATCAGCTTGTGGACTAAGAGCTGGCCACGGCAGGAATGACACAATAATGAGAGCAACGAAATTGATATAGTTAGAGTGCTATACTATTGTTATTACCTAATCTGGCAATTTGGCAGCTTTTAGCCGGTTCAAGAGTAGCAGACCAGAAAAGTTCTTTAAAAATCTAGGGAACGACGCAATACTGAGAGTTCTTGCTTTAGTACGATATCGTGGCATTTGATGTATATAGTTGGAATATAACGTGGAAGATGTCTCAGTGGGGGGGAAAAGAGGCAGGTTGAAGTTAAATGCATTTATACCGGACGCCTGCGGTTTATTTCCTTCTGATCTGTGAAAACTGTTTGTAATTAATCAGGCGCTCGAATAAAACTTATTAGTTGACAGCTTTCCATGCCAAGACGATATTACCGATAGTTATTTCTAAATAGGAAATCGACTTTTACAAGCTGGATTCTCGGTTTCAATTGTTATGAAAAATATGTGACATATTAGGTTTTGTTCTGATAATGAACTTAGCTTACAAAGCCACATCATAATACAGCTACTCGTCACTAGATTGCGCTAATATCTACTAAACATAGACAGGGTATGACATTTGAATTCCAACTGCTGACCCAGCACGGGTGAGCAGTAGAAAATAAACCAGTATAAGTGTGCTGCATTGCTACGAATCTCGCGGTCATGTTACACTGGTAGTTTGAGCAGTTGGCTCGCCAAGGTGCCCACGACTATTGGTGGGAATAACGGCACAACTTATGTTGCACATTAGATTGAGCATACAAAACGACTCGCGTGATCACTACATATATTAGCGTTAATAATTTAAGTACAGTCGCCATCAGATATATCGAAGCGGCCAAGGTGGTCAAAAACATCTGAACAACGCCTCTATTGTCAAGGCGATAAAGTGTAGGTTCAGATATTTTTGAGTACCTTGGCCGCTCCGATATATTTGATGGCGATTGTACCTACTAATTAAAAATAATCTATTGTTTTAAAGAGTAGAAAATTGAGTGCCGGTAGGAAAACGATTTTTAAAATGGCTATTTTTTTTTTCTGAAAACGATCATCTAAAAATATTAGGCCAGATGCCCCGGTTTGGACCACTTTAAGGAGAGTTTGTTGATTCAGACGTCCATCATTTTGTATCAATAAGGAATTATCAAAATATTTATTTACTGAGTCTTTGACTATATTGTGTAGTGACTAAACACAAGTAAGTACAGCCGTTTGAAACTTATAAGTAGAGAGCGGATTTGAAGTAGCGATCTCAATATTAATATGGATATGACTGGTATAATTTATTATTATTTCTACACACAAAAATAATGTAACTTATCGGAACAAAAAAGTAAAAACCTTTTTGGAAGCTTTTGTAAATATGGGGCAAAAATTATGATGATAATAAATAGAATTAGAATAGAATTAGTTTTGAAATAGCTTTTTTTAAGTACTTCTTCTTTAATATTTCTTCTGCACAATGCACTGTAATTTTTTTTATTACTACTCAAAGCAAATGAAAATAATACACTTCCACAATGATCACAGAACAATTCATTAATTTCGAGGTAGTTCATTGGTTCTTCCTCAAAAACGAAGTCAAAGCAATAGTGATACTCACTTACACTGCATTTTAAGCATATACCTTAGTGAGGTAATCTATGTTGCGCATTGGTAGTACCACTAAGTAAATAATAGTACCTTGGATGAATAAATTAAAAGGATGGAGCATGCCTGTGACGTATGTTGCTCGTTTGTATTTAGAACCTTGTCTTTTTTATCTTCTTGTATCCATAGAAATAAAATAACTAATCTGCCAAAATTGTTAATACCCATAAGATATTTTCTCTTCTCAATAAAATAACCGAGTTCGTTAAACTAAGTGTTTCAATCGAGAGAATCCATAACAATGCCTGTACAACAAACTGTGACGCAAGATGGCGGCTGGTCTGAATGTATGTGCCCAGACGAGTGTTGCCATGTAATACAAATTTTCCCAATTATTAATACAGTATTTTTGAATTAAAAAAAAAATATTATTAATATATATGGTTAAATAGAATGAATAAGCACCTGTTTTAATAAATTTGATGAAATATATTTCTAAAGAGGCGACTAAAACGTAAAATTTAAAAAAAAAACAAATTTACTGTTTATTAACATTACACGACTACTGTTGAGTGTAGTGGCCTTTCTTGTCGTCCCAATACTATTATTTTAAGCATAGGTACTTTATACCTTTTTAATCTGGAGGCACGGCAGTGCCCTCGCTAAGACGAAGACAACTAAAAGTGTTATTACGTATTCATTTATTACGTAACACGATTTAGGGGGGAGGGGAATTGACCATGTCTTACTTCTACTGCAGAGAGGATTATTATTATTATTTTTTTTTCTTACGTAGCGGAAGGGGGTCTCTGGCAAAAAATGTCTTACGTAATCAATGAACGACGCCTTATTTTATACTAATGTTTAGAATGTAACAAAAACTGCATCAAAATCGGATCAACCAAACGCGAGATAATCGCGAACAAACATACAAACGTACGGGTCAAACTGAGAACCTCCTTTTTTTGAAGTTGGTTAAAAATGCTCCTCGATCGATCAACACAATCGGTTTGACTTAAGAGCTGAACTCTCATTCCAACTATAGTTCCATCTCGTTCTAATCGCTTGACCAGTCGATTACTGACGCGACTAGTCAGCCGCTCAGAGTGAGAGAGAGCGATAGTTAGAATGAGACGAATGTTTGACAGATCAGTAGTGGTGACATAACTTCGCGCGTTCATTCAACGATTAGATATGGGCTTTTTGTTTTACGAAGTTTTTGGAATCATTTTAAGATATATATATGTATATAATTTTGTTTATTTACAAATTGTATTCAAAAAATAATAAAGAATAATTTGCTCACAAAAGCATAAAAGTTATTAACTATTAGGTAACGTTTTAATATTCGCTGAAAACGTGCGTGAAATAAAACGTCTAGTTAGGAGTGGTGACGTCAATATCGTATTAACAACATATCGCGGCGAGTATAGACCCCCTTACGTTCGGGAAGTTTCCCTATTCAACCACCTGGCAACACCACTACCGTGAAGTTAATAATTTACGAATTTACTGATTTTTAATATGATTACGCAATGAATTGTTTACTTAACGGTAAAAAGTTACCCCATCCGTTTTTTTCTTTTGACCGGTAGCATTTCTGCAGCATTTGACAAGGCACGACGGCATATTTTAATTATTTTTCAACAGCACTTGACTGCATAGACGTTTGGACACGACTGTCGGGGGAGCGGCTCATTATTGTTGTGCGTATGTGTGTGTAGTGCGTAACCACGAGGACACTGGCTCATTATGGAACCACAAAATGTTGTTAGCAGTACTCCATCTGAATAATTATATAATCTATGAATAGTACTATTTATTTATCTAGAACTTTCTATCATTCTGTCACTTTAAATACTCGCTACTCAAATGCTGCGCAAAGTCGATATTTATATCGATAAAAGTTCATGATTAAGGATAAGCATCGACATATAATATTAAAACGAGTAAAGTTAAACAATGCTCATGTGAAAACTTAACCCATTTTGAGGTTTACAAAAATAAAATGTCTCATGTCTTGTTAAACAATAAAATACCCATTTTCGAAGCGTAATTTATTTGTTAATCTTCATTCCTTAAAGGTTTCATGCCATTTCTCTTCAATCTTCCCTACAAAATCAGTGTTTCACAGAACTTTGACATATGAACGGTGGCACATGACGTGTACATTCTACATACAATTTTTCTTGTCGATTATCTAGGGTTGACCAGTACGCGATTAGTTTGATTGCTGGACCTGCCCTAATCTACCTGATACATCAGAAATTTTAATATAAAAATACATAAATGTAAAATGTATTACTTAGTTTGCCCAATCTGACCGTTATTTTAACGAAACTACTACTATAAACTACATAAATATTTTATCTAGGTAGGAAGTCATTTATTTAAATAAATATTTTATCTTACCTGTGGTTATGCAGCAAATAAACGAAAGGGATTTTGACAACCCCATAAACGTAAGCTGTCACTTCGTTCAGATATACACCCAGGGCCGGACCTAGGGTAGAGCGAGTGGAGCGGCCGCTCTAGGCGCCGGATGGTAAGGGGGGCGCCAAAATGGCAAAAGAGATAAAAAAAGTTTTAAAAGACGCGAGTGCAAGTGTTGCGCGGGCGTAAAATATGTAGCCTTGGAGTTGCGCGTTCGTTCGGTTCACGGGTTTCGGTAAAACGACTGGTGTAATTTACCTTTTTGTCTATAATTTTGTTGGTTTTTTTGTTATTTCAATAATTTTTTTAGGCGTGACTCGCTGCTTTTCTCTCTTCTTCTGCTTGCGCTGATCTTGAAAGGCGCGACATAAAGGCGCCGAAAAAGCTACGTTCTTTATATTTTCTAAGGGGCTGGGTTTATCAGGATTACATTGTATTATTTATTTTTTAATTCGTTGCTTTTGATTTTAAAAGGCGCGAAATATAGACTGATAAAGGCGCCGAAAAAGAAACGTTATAATTTTTTGGTATTTTTGTCATTTTAACATTTTTTTAGGCGTGACTCCCTGCTTTTAATCTTGAAAGGCGCGAATAAAAAGGCGCCGAAAAAGTTACGTTCTTTATAATTTTCTAAGGGATTGGGTTTATCAGGATTACATTGTATTATTTATTGTTTAAATCGCTGCTTTTGATTTTAAAAGGCGTGAAATATAGACTGATAAAGGCGCCGAAAACGTACAGGTATAACTTTTTTGGTATTTTTGTTATTTCAAGTATTTTTTTTAGGTGTGACTCGATGCTTTTAATCTTGAAAGGCGCGAAATAAAGGTGCCGAAAAAGTTACGTTCTTTATAATTTTCTAAGGGAGTGGGTTACATTTTATTATTTATTTTTTAAATCGCTGCTTTTGATTTTAAAAGGGGCGAAATATAGACTGATAAAGGCGCCAAAAACGTACTGTTATGATTTATTTGGTATTTTTGTTACTTCAAGTAATTTTTTAGGCGTGACTCAATGCTTTTAATCTTGAAAAGCGCAAAATAAAGGCGCCGAAAAAGTTACATTCTTTATAATTTTCTAAGGGATTGGGTTTATCAGGATTACATTTTTTTTTTAATTCCCTGCTTTTAATTTTAAAAGGCGCGAAATATAGACTGATAAAGGCGCCGAAAACATACTGTTATTTTTTTTGGTATTTTTATTATTTCAAGTATTTTTTTAGGCGTGACTAGATACTTTTAATCTTGAAAGGCGCGAAATAAAGGTGCCGAAAAAGTTACGTTCGTCATAATTTTCTAAGGTATTGGGTTCATCAGGATTACATTTTTTATTTAGTTTTTAATTCGCTACTTTTGATTTCAAAGGCGCGAAATATAGACTGGTAAAGGCGCCGAAAGCGTACAGTATATTCTTTTGGTGTTTGTGTTTTTCAACATTTTTAGGTTTTCGTACCTCGAAAGGAAAAAACGGAACCCTTATAGGATTACTTTGTTGTCCGTCCGTTCGTCCGTCCGTCTGTCAAGACACTTTTTCTCAGGAACGCGTGGAGGTATCAAGCTGAAATTTATATCAAATACTCAAGTCTACTGTCTCTAAAAGCTGTAAAAAAAACTACTAAGCCGACGCAATCAAAAGATACAGCCGTTTATGCCGCAAATTTCCGCAAATTTTCGAAACTCGCAAGGGAATCAAAACCTACAGGGTACTTTTCGTGAACTTAGAATCTTAAAATTTAGTACGAAGCAACGTCTTGTAGCACAGATAAAGCAAACATTGCGAAAACCGTAAATTTTTAGTTACATCATAAAATAAAAATATTTAAAAAAAATTAAGTTACTACCCCATATACCTACAGTTTTGTACGGAACCCTCGGTGCGCGAGTCCAACTCACACTTGGACGGTTTTATTGGCGTGACTCACTGCTTTTAGTCTTGAAAGGCGCGAATTAAAGGCACCAAAAAAGTTACGTTCTTTATAATTTTCTACGAGATTGGGTTTATCAGGATTACATTTTATTTTTTATTGTTTAAATTGCTGCTTTTGATTTTAAAAGGCGCGAAATATAGACTGATAAAGGCGTCGAAAGCGTACAGCATATTTTGTTGGAATTTTTTTTAGTTCAAGTATTTTTTAGGCATGACTCTATGCTTTTAATCTTGAAAGACGCGAAATAAAAGCGCCGAAAAAGTTACGTTCTTTATAATTTTCTAAGGGATTCGGTTTATCAGGATTACATCTTATTATTTATTGTTTAAATCGCTGCTTTTGATATTAAAAGGCGCGAAATATAGACTGTTAAAGGCGCCGAAAACGTACAGTTATCATTTTTTCGGTATTTTTGTTATTTCAAGTATTTTTTAGGCGTGTCTCACTGCTTTTAATCTTGAAAGGCGCTAAATAAAGGCGCCGAAAACGTAACCTTCTTTATAATTTTCTAAGCGATTGGTTATACCATGATTAAAATTATGTATTGTTTTTTAAATCGCTGACTTAATTCTGAAAGGAGCGAAATTAAGCCTGATAAAAGCGCCGAAACATTTACGTACTTTATAATTTTTTAAGCGAGGTTTGGGGACGCCCAATTTGGGTTTATCAAAATTATATTTTATTATCTACTAGCTTTTGCCACGACTTCATCTGTGTGGGATTAAAATTCGCCGTAAGGAATGAATAAAACGCCTTGGTAAAATCGAATAGCAAATATTAATTTAAGGAATATGCTATTTTAAGTCAACAGTGAGCAACAATCTCATACAAACTTCCACCCCCTTAAGCGATTATTTCTGGGATAAAAACTATCCTATGTCCTTCCCCGGGACTGAAACTAAACGAAACGCAGCCTTGGCTTAGATAAGACAGATTAATCGAACGAGCAAGCGAAGTGAAGTTCTTACAAACAACTTCGGCTACTGGGACGTTTTTCTGATCTTCATGAAATTTGTTGGGGTTGTAGCAGAGATACATATAATTTGAGAGTTCGTATCTGAGCAGAATCGATTAAGGGGTTATGGAGCTAGAAAGCGAAAAAAAAATCTTCAGATGGGTCTTGTTATATTGGTCATCTCGTTTGCAAGGAAATCGCGAGTTCTCAGTTCGAGGCGGACTACTCGTTTTTTTCATTTTCATTACTAACGAAGGGCGCCAAACCCGATTTCGCTCTACCCTGATCGAGGGCTCGGGCCGGCGCTGTGTACACCCTTGTTTAAATCTTACTTAATGTAATTAAAATGAATGGGGAAGGCAACTATCACAATGACATTTCCAACATTACTTTTATATTGATATTGTAAAAAAAACCTAGCCTAAGAAGAAAGATAAATAAAGAGAATATAATAATAAAATAAGAAATTACTTTTCTTTTATTGCTGATGGCTATCAGAATCGGTATTCAACTTAGAGACTTCAACCCGGATGGAGTAGCCATGTCTGTCATTTTCTATACAAAAAAGTCTGCCGATTTTTGCGGTGGAGGGGAACGTCAAATGTATGG
Source organism: Pammene aurita (assembly GCA_947086415.1). Taxonomy (NCBI): domain Eukaryota; kingdom Metazoa; phylum Arthropoda; class Insecta; order Lepidoptera; family Tortricidae; genus Pammene; species Pammene aurita. Next base: position 15,912,966 of record OX352295.1, read on the forward strand.
CTATTCGTACGTAACGTACAAATAGCTACGTTAGATAAACGTCAGTCCATACATGTGTATGACCACTGGTCATATGTTTTCGGCAGAAGGGAACGCCTGTCAATGGCGACTCCGGGTGGTTGAATTCTCTAAGTATTCAATTATCAAAATATTGCCAGGCATGGCTAAGGGTTAATATTTTTATCGACAAATTAGGCAGCCATATATCCGTAATTTCCTAATGGTTGTGCGCCCCTTGGCAAGCCAACTTCTCTAACTGCCAGTGTAAAATGACCGCGAGATTCGTAGCAATGCGGCACACTTATACTGGTTTATTTTCTACTGCTCACCCGTGCTGGGTCAGCAGTTGGAATTCAAATGTCGTACGCTGTCTATGTTTAGTACATATTAGCGCAATCTAGTGACAAGTAGCTGTATTATGATGTGGCTTTGTAAGCTAAGTTCATTATCAGAACAAAACCTAATATGTCACATATTTTTTCATAACAATTTAAACCGAGAATCCTGGCTGTTAAAGTCGATTTTCTATTTAGAAAACTATCGGTGATATCGTCTTGGCATGGAAAGCTGTCAACTAATAAGTTTTATTCGAGCGCCTGATTAATTACACAGTTTTCACAGATCAGAAGGAAATAAACCGCAGGCGTCCGGTATAATTTAACTTCAATCTGACTCTTCGTTCGCGGTCTCTAGTTAAATTCTTGCTTTGAGTTATTTTACAACGCAGTGGGACGTGCATGTCTACGCACATGCAGCCGGTGTGCATGGACCTTATTGTTGAGCCGTTTACGGTTCAAGCTGTTTTCTTTTAGTTAATACTTACTCTGTAAATAATTGAATATCCAATGTACTAAAAAGTGAACTCAAATACGGGATCTATAATACCTCTTTATTGGTAACCAGTTCCGATCCCTGGTGAATAGGTTCTTTAGGTAACTTCACAAGAGCTGGCCGAATGCCTAATGAAAATGTTGACAGTTCGGTACAAATGCTCCAGCTCTTCAATCAACCTACCTAGAGCTATAATCAGATATTTATTAATTTCAAGACCATAGGTGACGTAACCAAAGTGGTAGAGTTACACGTGAGATAACAGGGCCCAAGGTTAAGGGGTTGAGGTCCAAACAAATTTACATCGTAAAAATGTTTAATGGCCCATCGCGCTGAAATAGGGTGTTAGCGGCAACGACTTTATTACGCGTATAAATTCGCCCGCCCGTCTTATTTTTTAGTGCAAGCAGTCAATTTCCTTGAAATTTAATTAACGTTTGTATTAAATTTGTGATGTAATTATTTTCCTTTGCACCCGAGGGGTAACGAAGTGAAACTAAAATGCACAGAAAATGGGAAGATGTTAATATCCGCGGAGCTTTGATGAATTAAAGAATAAATGTTCTTAAGGTTCATCTAACACAGTTTTTGAAAAATCGTAGCACGTTTATAAATAACATGGTTGGAAAAAAATATGGTGTCAAAACGCCGCTAGAATATGGTAGGTAATATCGTCAGCGATACAGAAAAGGAACCACTTAAACTATAAAAAGTTTTGGATTTTTCAAATTAGCATTTATATAGGTACCTACCTACACTAAAACACATGACATACATAGGTAGAAGTAAACAAAAAAAAACTGACACTAACATCACTTAGGCTACAGCTAACCAAGATTACACACATGTATTACATATACAGTAATTTAACACTTCATCAATTGTGACTTTATATAGGCAAAGTAATCATGTAGCAGCGTAACATTGCGTGCTGAAATATTTCATACGAAAAAAAAGTATTAAAATTTTAATAAAACATATGACAGTATGTTTGTTAGAGTCTATACTAACTATAAATGAATTATCGAGATCATGGAATTGCATTTGTAGTGGTTGTACCGTTTGCAACAAAAGGAGAATAATTTTCTCTTAATTTAATAAAATTACATACCCTTAAGAAATGGAATAAGTAGTAGTCCTCTGTTTTTTGCTTTTAGTCGCTATCATGTTCTTCATCTGAGCTGTCACAAGTATTGATAATAAGATTGTTTGAAATTCGATCCATTTCCCCTTCCTGACATGGATATTTATTTTCCTCACTTTCGACATGGCAACAAATATTTTCCCAGTCCTCAGCAGTAATAGTATTCATTCGTTCAGTTGCTAAACTCATAATGCCTTGCATGTTTAATGAAACGTTTCTTTTCGCTACATATCCTTTTACCATGGACCAAATATTTTCGATCGGATTGAATGTCGGGTGATACGGTGGCAATCGTAAAACGGAGTGGCCATGTTCTTTTAAAATTGCATCTATGTGGTACTCACGTAACCGCTCTTTATTTTGTTTAATTAAATCATACAAACTGGTTTTGTACATCAACGGGCTATACGAAATGTTGTGTTCTGTCAACCAATCCATCATTTCTTGTTTATGAGAATTTGACGTTGGAGCACGATTCAAAAGTTTGTTGTGATAGTACGCATTATCTACGATAAGTACGCTATTCGGTTTAAGGTTCGGTATTAATTTTTCTTTTAACCATTTTTCGTAGTTGACAAAGTTCATCTGGTCATGGTAATCTCCCGTTTTTTGGTTTGCCTTAAACATTAACAAAGCGTTGGGAATAAAACCATCTTTTCCTCCTGCGTGCACTATTATTAACCGCTGGCCTGTACTGATTTGTTTTTTTACACCAAATTCTGTTCCATCGGTCCAAGCCTCTCCGGACACATGTGAAGTGTGGATGTAGGTTTCATCAGTATAAACTAGTGGTCTATCTTCAGACCGATATTCCGCAATTTTGGGTAGCAGGTAATTTATTCTTAGCAGTCGTATGTTGTGTCTTTCCATTAATATTTTTCGGTTGTCCTCGGTCTTTTTCCATTTAAATCCTAATTTTTGTATTTGTTTTCGTAAGGTGGAAATGCCAAATTTGTAATCTATATCGGATTTTAACACAGAGTGGAGTGTCTTTAAGGTTGGAAATTGCTTATGGGACAGATGAAAATTGTATATAGTTCTCCGGATGACTTCCTGATCAAAATCGTCTATTGCTGATGACGGACAAGTACGTAATTTTTTATTTCTCGGGGAGGTGAATTTCTTTGTTGTTGCGAATTTCTCACTATTGCTCTCAGACACAATGTTGTAAACAGTAGAGAGACAAACACCTGTAGCTTTTTCAACTAACTGGGCAGCGGTGTAAGGGGAATTTAAATTTTTCTTCAGTTCAAGTTCAAAATATTTATGACAGTTAAAAATAATTTGCTTACTTTGACTCTCAAGCGGACCAAAATTACTCACTGCCATATTTTTTGAAAATTATGTAACTTACACTTAGTCGTACGGGCTGACACAAAATTATTCTGATAATTGTGAGAATACAATAAAATCAGACGTAAAAATATATGCACAACGTAAATAATATTCACAATTTGACACTGACATTATTTTGGTATTTACTTCTTCAATATATAACAAACCTCTTTTTATGCTGATAGTACGAGAAAATAGAAAATTCAAATATAGAATGCCTGTAAACATACAATACTACTACATATGCAACTCCATGCTCTCGTTAATTTATCTATACCCTTAACGTATGGTTACGGTTATATCAAAAATACAACCTGTATACAGGGTGTAACAAAAATAGTGGTGATCCGTTTAAGGGCATAATTGGTATCGTGTTGTGACAAAGAAAAAGCAAGAGAAAAAAATTTTGACGGTAAAAAAACATTTTTTTTTGCGTCAGTTTTTTTTTCTTATTCTTTCGTAATGATAATACGATAACAATTAGGCCCTTAAACGGATCGCCACCATTTATGTTACACCCTGTATGCCACACCGAAGCCTAAGTCCAGCTTCATCATAGTGACATCGTCGCTGAGTCATTAACTTGCATAAACTATAAACTATTGTCTTCGAGTCCTATTTATAAAGAGAATAAGTTAATACTGTAAAACGGGGCGGATAGATACGATTTTGAACTTTGCGATCAAATTTTTTTTTTTTTATTTATCAAAAGTACAAAACATTTAAACTCAAAATTGAAATCATGATGACACTCAATTTAAATATGTGATATAATTACCTTGTCATTCATTGAATGATGATAATTTAATCAGCTTAAGATTAAATTCTTATCATTCGATGAATGACAAGACAATAACAGATGGATGTTTTACAAAATGAAACCAGTAGGTAGGTTGTACAACAACATTTATTTAACAAGCCCCGAATAACTCGGCGCTGAGCTGTCATTACAACTCACACACTCCTTTTAAATCCTAACTCCCTACTGAATTACAAAATTACCGTGTTTGTGCTTACAATTGGTCAGTAAATAATCGCGGAGTCCCTAACTAAGAACCGGACATTTGTGCGGTATCTCGTTGGCCTTTTTGCCATTTGGCTACGGAACCCTAAAAATGCAATTTACCCAAAATCGAAATTTTCACACGGTAAACGGTGTGTATAATATAATTAACTAGCCTTTTCCCGCTGCTTCGCCCGCGTACTATAAGTACTCAAAAAGGATACGATACCCATGTTTATTTTCAGACTTTGTGACCACATTTGCCCCTTTTAGGGGTTGAATTTTCAAAAAACCTGAAATACCTGTTTACTCATTTATCGTTAGGAATACTCCTGTGAAGTTTCGAATAAAATAGTCTAACAAATCTTGATTCGCCATACAAACTTTGGACCCCCATTTTACCCCCTTAGGGGGTGAATTTTGAAAAATCCTTTCTTAGTGCATCCCTAGACCTTATAAGGAACCTACATGCCAGGTTTGGAATCTCTAGAACCAGTGGTTAGGGCTGTGCGTTGATATGTCAGTCAGTCAGTCAGTCAGTCAGTCAGTCAGTCAATCAGTCAATCAGTCAGTCAGTCAGTTTCTTCTTTTATATATTTAGAAGATACCTACTGTATGTATAAAGTGCATTGCACGACAAATGATTTACTTAAATGCTATACATCAGGTTTGAACTACAAATGTGATGCGTCACGCATAAACACGCATAAGAAGAAGTATATTGTCTTCTTTTTGAGCCGGTTAGGTAATTGCCAAACAATACCTTTACTAAAAGAAATCCAGGCCTGCATTTAGAATCAAATGGTTAATTGGAAACTTAAAAGTCGTTGTCATTGACCTTATACGAGTAAGAAACCTGCGTGCCAAATTTGGAATCTCTAGAACCAGCGGTTTGGGCTGTGCGTTGATATGTCAGTCAGTCAGTCAGTCAGTCAGTCAATCAGTCAGTCAGTCAGTCAGTCAGTCAGTCAGTCAGTCAGTCAGTCAGTCAGTTTCTTCTTTTATATATTTATAGATATGCATAAGTATACATTAAATAATCATATACGCCCGTTCCCAAAGTCCTAATTGTTTTCGGCTTGACTTTTGCAAATAGCAGAATAAGCAACCCACTCTCACCTACCTCTAAAATACCAAACACAAATATGAAAATGTTTAAGTATATGATTGTAGCCGTATGTCAGAAGAGGTCAAACTAAACTTAAAATAATGCTGCTATAAAATTGATCAAAGTAACCTCAAAATTGTCTTAAATTCACCCGGTTGACCGCAACTCGTTTTGATTATCTGTATTAAGAAACATACTTTTCGCACGGAAAAAAAAATTAAGATTACTTACGTCTACGTTCCAACATATTGCCATATAGATGGTTTAAAATCGACTACCTTAGCCACTATGAACCCAGAACCTACCTCACGTCGTCGTCAGTTTAATTTTTCGCATCATAAAATAAGCCGGCCCGAGATTATAGGACGGAAAGTTACGGTTGGATCGACACAACTTTTGGGGTTTCCACTTGCCAACATAGACGCATTGCGATCGAGATATAAATTGTACACTGTCTGTTCTCCATAGTTAATGTTATCATTTGCTGCTGGGAGAGTTCGCTTTATAGTTATCGTGCAAAGTTTGTTTAATGGCAAAGAGAATAAGATAAAAATATATATTGATGCGTACTTGCCGGTTTCCAATGTACCTAGCGTCGCAAAAGTGTTGGAGATAGAGTATCTCGGTTTACAGCGCTCCACGGCGCAACGGTCGCTTTGTCCAATTTAAATATGCTTACGCTCTGGATCTGGACGCTGTAGGACCAACTAGGCACGCGAAGCTATGCCTAAAATCTTCGACGCTATGAATGGCAAGCAGCAGGGATGCTTGCTGCGACTTTTCCAAGGTTTTGCTGATAATGGCTTAATCGTCGTTAAGTATCTACACTATGACATATGTGATGGTACGCACAGCCTCCTCACGGACATTCTGCAGTTCTGCAGGTTGTAGTAGAGGACGGAAGTCAAACCAGGTCAAACCCGTATTCCAAACCCATGGGTATCGCCCTAAGATCGCAGTCTCTAAAATGATTTTGTCATTGCTACTGAACGATCTTCCTGAGCAGCTTAATATCTAGATATATGCGGAAATGCGGATGATGTTGCTGGAGTAAAGAAACTCTCAGAAATAAATGTATTCATGATGTTCGCTATGGAGATTTCCACCCGACACAATAGTAATCATCAAAGTAGCACCGTCATTTGTAAGTCGCCCCGTTTCACGGTAACCGGCAACTATGTAGTATTTAAATTTCATTGCAATGTCATTCGAATTATTAAACTAATAATAGCCATAGATATAAACAAGGGTATAGATGAGTGATGTTCATAGTAAACAAAACTGAAATGTGGTCCAGCACCCACACCGCCATAATGTATATGTGCATCAGGGGCAAAAGAGATAAACCAATATAGTGCACACGGGTGTGCAAGCGAGACCGCCATATTTTGCGCATGGCACCAACTAATATAAAGCCTGACCAGAAATATATGATCATGCGCCATGTTGCGGAATTTCATTGGAACTAATTTCTTACACTGGCAATAATTTTACTGACAGAATGATATGCATGTGTGAGTGCATGTGATAGGCTGTCACTGTTGTCAAGTCTTATTGAGGCGGTTTACTTGAATAATAATAAAGTGTTGAATATGAAATAATAAACGACAAAAAAATCCCAAAATTATCCATATTCAAGAGCGAAACATTGTTTACAGTGTATGTAATAAACTGCTGTAAATAATACGCTTGGGAAATGAAACTATTTCGCTGTGAAACATTTTCAAATTAACATCAGAGTTGACAGGTAAACAAATCAAGATGTCACTATACCATAGACAATAATACGCTCTATGACTGTTGCCATATAAATGAGAATAATAGCGCCCTCTTGACAATAATCATATATTTCTGGTCAGGCTTTAATTTTACAGTAGTGTAAGACCCGCATATTTCTAACAATGACATCTAGAAGTGAAAAACGGGTCATTTGGGTTTGAAAACATAAAAACTTGAAATTAATCATAGACCGTCCTTGTCGCATCAATAAAGCGAGCAAGATGGACATATAAATAATTAAATATCATATCAATAATAAAAATATTTTTATAATGCGAATACGTCTCTAGATTTCACTTCTGGTACCCTAGTCGAATATCCTAAATTATTAATAAACTTATTGTCTCAATAAACCAGTAAGGGTTACCCACGGTTACGCATAGTTGTTACGGATCTAGAGGTTTCTGTTATAATGGATAGTATTGCTTTGTAAGTAAACGTTATCTATTCTGTAGTATTCTATAAGATGATCGCTAAACAATGTTTTCAACCGACTTCAAAATTTCGAAGGAGGAGGTTATCAATTCGTCGGAATCTTTGTTTTTTTTTTGCATTTTTTTTAATGTATGATCACCGATTATTCGAAGACGGCAGCTGGACCGATTCGGAAAACTCTTTTTGTTTGAAAGAGTATACTTCACAGTTGGTCCCATTGTAACCAGGTCAGGATCTGATGATGGGACCCTGGAGAAATCGAGGGAACTCTTCAACTATTATAGACACACCTATAGGTAGTGATTTGAGCATTGTTTACAGCAGCTCCAGCATTTGCTGTTGGAAAGGTGGATGCTAAGTGAAGTCGGTTCTTTTTTGTTTAAAATTACTAGAGATTTTAATACAATATAAACTGTTATTTTTTATCTAATATAACACTGTTGTTTTTTTTCAACCGACTTCAAGATTTTGAAGGAGGAGGTTATCAAGTCGTCGGGATCTTTGTTTGCACTTTTTTTATGTATGTTCACCGATTCTTCGAAGACGGCTAGACCGATTTGGAAAATATTTTTTTTGTTTGAAAGAGTATACTTCACAGTTGGTCCCATTGTAACCAGGTCAGGATCTGATGATGGGATCCTAGAGAAATCGAGGGAACTCTTCAACTATTGTAGTCACACCTATAGTGATTTGAGTATTTTTTACAGCAGCTCGAGCATTTGCTTTTGGAGAGATGGATGGTAAGTGAAGTCGGTTCTTTTTTGTTTAAAATTATTAAATCTAATTTTTATAGTTGGCATACGACAACTTTCGCATTCTGCTGCCATTTGATAATTTTGATATTTCGCTATTTTCGCTGTCGTAGAAAAAGTATTGTAAACAATCGTGACATAATTAAGCTTTTCAATCTCGTATCTTAATTTAGGCCACCATATCTCCCCGCTTGTTTATATCTATGATAATACCCCACCACCATTCAGGGCAGTCAACGAACGCAACGCCCGCCTCCTAATACGACAAAGAAACAAGTTTTTATGAACGGGTCAATATTAGTAGTTACGTACATATTATTATTCGGCCGTCAATGGTGATAGGCGCTCGCCCCGATTTATCTGGACAATTTATTTGTGTTTTGCAATGTTGTGGTTTTTAGTGTGTTTGTGCACTCTTGTCATACTATTATATTTTTACGGCACGCGTACATTTAGTTACTGGGCCAAGCGTGGGGTCAAGCATGATGCTCCCATACCTTTCTTTGGCACCGCCAAGCGGCAGTTCCTCCAGCAGATAGGGTTTGCCGACATTTACGATGAAATGTACCAGAAGTATCCCAACGAAAAATTTGTCGGACACTACCTCATGACTATTCCTATGCTAATTCTAAGGGATCCCGAATTGGTTAAGCGTGTCTTAGTCTCCGATTCCAACTACTTCTATTCAAGAAACTTGCACCCAATCGACGAGAACCCTGAACCGTTATTGAACAATCTGTTTTCCTGTGAAGGCGATCTTTGGAAATTGTTGAGGCAGAGAATGACACCCGCGTTCACGAGCGGGAAGTTGAAGGCGATGTTTCCCCTGATCGTGGCTCGGGCTGAGAAGCTGCAGCGAGTGGCGGAGGAGGCGGCGGCGAGCGGCGCCGAGGTCGACGTGCGGGACCTCATGGCTCGCTACACCACCGACTTCATCGGCGCCTGCGGCTTCGGCCTCGACACCGACACTCTCAGCGACAAGAACTCCATGTTCAGAACGTTGGGTCAACGCATATTTACCCAAGATACGAGGGATGTCATTGTAGCTATCCTTAAATACAATATGCCGAGTTTGATGACAAGTTTCCACTTCGCACCTCCTATTGTTGAGAAACTTACTTTGCAGTTAGTAAAAACTATAATGGAGGAGCGCAATTATAAGTTCTCTGGCAGGAATGATTTCATCGATTTGCTTCTGGAGTTGAAAGAGAAAGGGAAAATGGTGGGTGAGTCCATAGTTCATAAGAATGTTGACGGTACGCCTTGTAAGGCTGAGATTGAGTTGGACGACGAAATGATGGCAGCGCAAGTGTTTGTGTTCTTCGCCGCCGGGTTCGAGACGTCCTCCTCGGCGACCAGCTACACGCTGCACGAGCTGGCGCACCATCCCGAGTACCAGAAGAAGTGCCAGGAGGAAATTGACGAGGTGCTAGCGCGTCACGATAACAAATTATCTTATGACGCTATTAAGGAGATGAAATATTTGGATATGTGTTTCAGGTAAATGACAGTAATGTATATTGTTAAGCTAATTGACAAATAATTCAACATCTCATACTTAATTTTGAAAACTGACGTATCAGCTGTGGTTGTACGCTTTTTCAATAAGGTAGATAATTATTTAAATATAGAAAGGACCCTGTCCACGAGTCTACTCTACATGAATACTTGAATCGTGTACCGCTGTATCGATAAACCGTTTATCTACACCAATATCATAAATCCTCTATTCCGCGTTCGGAAACCGTATGTAACTACCACCATTATTGCAACCAGTAACGTAACATCTCTGACAGTGTGGTAAAAACGAATGAAAATCCATTACCCACGGTAACGTTACCAAGATCCGCCCTCTCCCCGAACAACGGCACGCGCCCGCGCGACCGCCGGCACAATCGAGTTGGCCATGGCCAAAGAGGATATATCGTCCTTGGCCATGGCGGTGCAATGGCGGTGCAATGGCGGTCATTCTATGGTTTCCGAACGCTTCATTTAGGATATATAATATGAGTGTAGATAAAGCAGTGTATGCAACTGTACGTAATTATCGGGTGTTCCAGAAAGTATAAGCACGAATTTGCAATGCCACATCTTTGTTCATGATACTGACTAAAAAAATACAGTAATATGGAATTGTTATTTCCTTAATTAGCAACAAATATGTACATTTGTCGAATAAATTATATGCAAAATATGCGAAATGTGAGACATTTCTCCAGATAAACGAAAACTAATTCTGCACAAGTACGGTATAGTTCTTAACCAGGGCTTGAATACCGGTAATTGCTCCATACTAAAATACCGGTATTTTTTCGGTTCTTTTCGGTTCTTCGTTTACTATTTCATTTTTAATCGAACAATCTTATAATACTAAGCCATTTCCTAAATACAATACTGAGTTCTACATAAATACCATAAAATAATGAAATATATTGGGTTTTCTGCGAATACCGGTTCCAAGCCCTGTTCTTAACATAATGCTTAAAGAGTTGGTGCAATCTGTGGGAGTTAGTATCGGAGCCAAATGTACGATTATTCCAAATTCTGGTGGAGAATTCTCCTTTTACGGTGCACCAAAAAGTGGTCGAAAAGGGGGCCTGTAGATCGAAATTTGGACCGTAAGATTGCACAAGGTGATATATAAAAAATAACTCGTCTGCGAGGGAGGTGGCCAAAAAACTACAAAAATCGGCTCGCAATGTTCAACGGGCCAAGGCAATAATTGATTTAAAAACCTTAAAAAAGCAGAAACTATCAAAACGGAGCACTAAACAAGCTGCATGTGTGAACCAAAACATAAAAAAGTTTTATGATTGCCTACTATGCTAAAAATCGTCGTGCGTTATTATAAGATGTCGAAACGCAATATAAAATTTGACTACAAAATCCTTCCAGTGACCAATTTTACACCGTATGAGAAAGCCAGGATGTTAATGATCCAGTAAAGGCGTTTTCATAGAAAAAAACAGGTACGTATCTAACAGGTTAGGTAGGCCCTCAGTGTGTGAAGTTGTCTAAGCCATTCGTTACCACTCAATAAAGGCTGATATCTTCATCAAGGAGTACTTGAATCGCCGCTTATTGCTTATGACCCGCGAGCATGATAGTCTTGTTTCACATTAGCCAGATTTGGCACCTTTACCCTACTCGAAGACCACGTTATATTGGTATAGTGACAGAAGAGTCGCATCATTACCTAAGGAGATGGGTTCGGCGAACTGTCCAGAAGCCAGGCCAATCGCGACTTTTTAGCCTGTTACCAAGACATATCAATGATAAAACCATTAAGCCAGCAATTTCCATCGAGACCTTCAAAAGAAACTGGTCGGAAGCCTCCAAAAACATTGGAGTTAAATCTGTGCTGAAGCGTATGTCGCGCGATAGATCCAAGGTGCGATTACTGGTTTATAATTGACGATATCAATAAATTGGTGCCTGAATTTGTTTAACAATAAGTTAAAATCCAATATTGATAAAAGCATATTTGTCAAAATAAAAATAAAAACCGTCTTATATCAATGACAACTCGTGCTTATACTTTCTGGAACACCCGATAGGCCTTAAAACACTCGTGTGATCTTATTATGAAACTCGCCTTACGTAACATTTACATAAACTACTATGTTTAACTCGTTTCTTTACTTTCAGTGAGGGTATGAGAATTTTCCCATCCCTCGGCTTCCTCCAACGTAAATGCGAAAAACGCTACACTATCCCGGGTACAGACGTGACCATAGACCCCGGGGTTAAGATTGTCGTCCCAGTCAAGTCGCTGCACCTGGACCCTAAGTACTTCGAGGACCCAGAAGTGTTCCGTCCGGAGAGATTCCACCCGGACAATGTCCCCAACATCAATAAGTATACGTACCTGCCGTTTGGATGCGGTCCTAGAGCTTGCATAGGTGAGTTTTTTTTTCCTTTTAAAGGCATTGGTAAAACTGGTAAAAGTTATTGATGCAAGTTTTATCTTCCATAAATGATGCTGCCAAAAACTCTCGAAATTGCACCATAATGCACACATAATTCTCTTCGTACCTCAAAAGGAAAATACGGAACACTTAATTGTTCGTCTGTCTATTCTATAATCTGTTTGTCGAGATTATTTTTCTCAGGAACGCATGGATGGTAGAAGTAGTATTACGTATACACGGTGCCCGTGAGTATTGCTAGAGATTTTAACCTCGCATTTCTGAGGTCAAAAGAAGGAAAAAACATTATGTGATATGACTTTAGTTGTAAAACGCCGAAAAATATTTTTTTTCTTTTTTTTTTCTCTTTTTTGGAATGCTGTTCTACATAAAAAGTAAATGTCATTGGAAAAAAGGAACGGATAAAATAAATTGCTACATATTACAGGGGAGCGTCTAGGCCACATGCAATCGCTGGCCGGGATGGCGGCGCTGTTGAGCAAGTTCTCACTGGCGCTCAGCAAGAGCACGGTCCGCAAACCCCTTATCGACACCACCATAATGATCGTCCAGAGCGTCAAGGGAGGCCTGCCGCTAGAGCTGATAGCCAGGAAGAAGACACAGTGACATTATGACTAGTGAATGCAAACCGGTTAAAACCGAAACCGGAATAATCGGTTATAACCGGTTATTTTCACAAAATTAAATTTTTATTTATTTAACGAATAACCGGGTTCGGTTTTTTAGGTTATTTATTTAATGCTATAACCTAAAATTGTATCATAAAAGGTTGTAAAATTATAGTTTTTCATCTGGAACTATGACTACTGTACTCTATTTTATAATTATAACCATTTCAGGATTCTCTTCTTTTGCTCTATTTTCTGAAAGCGATTTGCAGCGAGTGCGACATCGTAAGGCATCCGTACACAGCTCACCCTAACCCACAAATTTTCTACTTATTCAAGTTATTTCATTTCCTAATTATGACACTGATCACCACGACCTTCAAATTAAATCGATAGAATTGATAATACGCCGTAGACTAACAACTGAAAAGTTTTTCGATTCGTATATAATGTCAACAAGTGAAAACAAAAATTAAAAGGTTAAGCCGTGGAGCGATAAAACGGCTGCTTTTTAGGGTTCCGTAGCCAAAATAGCAAAAACGGAACTCTATAATTTCGTCATATCCGTCTGTCCGTCCGTATGTCACTGCCATTTTACTTGGAAACTATAGGACGTGGACCCGGGCTATGTCCTTAAACTACGTCCGGACTTGGGTATGTCCTTAAACTACGCCAAAAAGAGAGGTATGGGCACTGCGAATGGCATCTCGCTAAGTGTGGTAGGGCACGTTCAGCGAATGTCATCTCGCTCAAATCTGGAGCAGAACCCGACTGGGGAAGTACCTCCACCTTACAGAAAACCACAGCCAAATAGCATTAGACCCTACTCATAGTGTTGTGTTCCTGCTGGTGAGTAAGGTTGCCAAAGAGCTCAAAGAGGATCCAGTGTGTTGACGATGAGGGACCTTCTTGTTCCTTTAGCCATCAACACAGTGAATCCTCCTTTTTGTAAAGGGTCGGCAACGCGCATGTGAGTCCTTTGGAGTTGCAGGCGTCCATAGGTTACGGTAGCTGCTTACCATCAGGCGGACCGCATGCTTGTTTGCCACCGTCGTGGTATTAAAAAATAAAATTTAAAAAAAACGTATTTTAAGAAAATTTTAACATATGGTGTATTTTATATGCCGCTACTTAGTTTTGTAGTAAAATTACTGGAAAAAATATTTATAGCGGGCACTCCATACATGTAACTAGGGCAGATGCCACGGTTGTGGGCCACTGTGCTGGTTTCAGCCATTTTCAACTTTATTAAGGTATAGACAAATTTACACGTCTATGGTTTGTCATTGAATTGTCAGGAGCCATGGAAAAAAGTGGCCATAACTGGCTCCTGGGCCCATAGACATAAACAAAAAGGAAGATGAGTGACGTTCATAGTAAACAAAACTGAAATGTGGTCCAGCACCTACACACTTGTAAAATGCTACACACCGCTATAATGTATGTGCATCATGGGCAAAAGATATAAACCTATATACCTACTTAACACGGGTATGCAAGGGAGACCTCCATATTTTGCGCATTGCACAAAGTGTGACAGAGAAACTCTGCCACACTGATTCAATATAGGTGCCGGAACCTATATTTGATGACACAGAATCGAGCGCCTGGTACCATATCTCCCTTTTTGTATAAATCAATGCCTGGGCCCCTTTCCTCATTTCGCTAAAGAAAAAACCGGCCAAGAGCGTGTCGGGCCACGCTCACTGTAGGGTTCCGTAGTTTTCCGTCCGTCACAGTAAGTGTCCCCACTTAAGAGTTAATAACACCGCCATGTAGGATATGATATGAGAGTTCCATGTACAGCGACATCTATCGGGAAATTGAGTAAACTATTGCGCGCGAGCATAAAGTATGGAAGATGATTTTTATGGGATAATTCTTTATTGCGTGAACCGATTTTCACCGTTTTTACTTTATTTGAAAGCACGTCATTTCATTGTAATTTTGTAGAAATTACAGGTACAATAAACACCTGCTTATACGGTTCAATTACAAACTTAGTTCAGAAATTATTTTGTATTTTTTTTTCAAAAACTATTCATCCTATCAAGTTCAAAATAATTTTCCAAGAAAGTTTTTATAAAGTTCTACTTTTGAGATTTTTTTCATATTTTTAAAACTTATGGTTCAAAAGTTAGAGGGGGGGGACGCATATTTTTTTACTTCTGGAGCGATTATTTCCGAAAATATTTACATTATCGAAAAATGATTTTAGGAAACCCCAATTCATTTTTAAATACCTATCCAATAATATATCACACGTTAGGGTTGAAATGAAAAAAAAAATCACTCCCCACTTTACGTATAGGGGAGGTACCCTAATAAAAAAAAAATTTTCACTTTTTATTTTACCACTTTGTCGGCGTGATTGATATACATATTAGTACCAAATTTCAGCTTTCTAGTGCTAACGGTCACTGAGATTATCCGCGGACGGACGGACGGACGGACGGGCAGACATGGCGAAACTATAAGGGTTCCTAGTTGACTACGGAACCCTAAAAAGAAGATCTAATGTCATAATCTTGACAGCGAAGATTCATATAAATATAGGAATATATTTTCAATAACTCAGTCATTACATAAAGAGTGTCAGTATTCCCGTTTGACACAAAATGACGGACGTCATAACAGACAAAACCGGGGCATCTGCCCTAATTGTCAAATAAAAAAATACCAAAATATAAACATGTTGCACATTAAGTAATCGATAGGTCTTTAAGAATAACATTGAGGTTTGGTTTTTTTTTTACGACGACGGTGGCAAACAAGCATACGGACCACCTGATGATAAGCAGTTACCGTAGCCTACGGACGCCTGTAACTCCAGAAGATTCACATGCGCGTTACCTACTCTAACACAACGTTGTTTGAACATTTTTGGATTTAGTAAATATTTTTAGAAATAATCACCCCGAAAGTCACCCCTTGTGTCTTCCCCCCTGAACTGTAGATCCAAAAAATATGAAAAAATTTGAGAACATACATCTTTGCATATTCTTTCAACGAAAACTGATATGAACATTAACGGTTAAAGCGTTTTCGAGTTTTTTTGTCATATGCAAGTGTCATTGACATGTTGTAATACTTGTTAGTATAAATTTTTTTTTTTTTTTTATACTACGACGGTGGCAAACAAGCATACGGCCCACCTGATGGTAAGCAGTTACCGTAGCCTATGGACGCCTGCAACCCCAGAGGATTCACATGCGCGATGCCTACCCTTTAGGTACCTATTCACTCCTTTTTTGAAGAACCTCATACTGTAGCCCGCTGGGAAAACCTCGGCAGGGAGTTCATTCCACAGCCGCAGCGTTCGTGGGAGGAAATTCCTCTTGAACCGTACTGTGCGCGACCCTTTGGGCTCCAGGGTGTGAGGATGAACACCCTGCCGGCGGCGAGCGGTGCGGTGATAAAAAGCTGCCGTGGGCATCATATCAAACAGTTCTTCGGAGCACAACCCATTGTACAAGCGATAGAACACACATAAGGAGGCAAAGTCTCTCCTTAGACTCAAAGGTTCAATATCACTCGCGAGTTTGGGATCGTCGACGATCCGCACAGCGCGCCTTTGTACCGAGTCAAAGGGCCCAAGCTGGTATCCAGGTGCTCCCGCCCAAAGGTGACAGCAGTACTCCATGTGGGGTCTGACTTGCGACTTGTAAAGAAGCAGTCTCTGCCCCGGAGTGAAGTATCTCCTCGCTCTGTTGAGCACACCGAGCTTTTTGGATGCCAGCTTGGCCTTCCCTTCAAGGTGACTACGGAATTGGACGTCACTGGAAATGTCGACTCCGAGGATCCCAATACTCCCTGACATTGTAAGGGTTGTGCCTTGGAACTGAGGGGCCACAGTAAATGGGGTTTTCTTAGCGGTAAACGCGCAAACTTGTGTCTTTGTGGGGTTGAATTGGACTAAGTTGTCCTGACCCCACACCGAGACTCCAGAAAGAGTATTCTCGATATCAGACACAAGTTTTTCACGACTCTCTACCACAACGGATCGAGGGATATTGGCACGGCCCGTGTAACAGGCATCCCCAGTACTGTCGTCCGCATAACAATGAATGTCGCCGATAGACAACATATCATTGATATGCAGCAAAAACAGCGTTGGGGATAGCACGGAGCCCTGCGGGACACCAGCGTTTATGTCCATGCTTTTGGAGAAACTTCCGTCGACTACGGCTCGTATGCTTCTGCCGGACAAAAAGCTGGTAACCCATCTGCACAATCCCTCGGGCAGGCCGTAAGCTGGCAACTTCGACAGAAGACCTCGATGCCAAACCCGATCGAACGCCTTAGCTATATCAAGGCTGACTGCCAATGCCTCTCCCTGACTCTCAATGGCTGAAGCCCAGCGGTGAGTGAGATACACTAGAAGGTCACCAGTCGAGCGACCGTGGCGAAAGCCATACTGGCGATCACTGACCAGGTCGTGCTCTTCTAGGTATCCCAGGAGCTTCGCATTGATTATGCGCTCCATAACCTTGGAGAGAAGGGAGGTTATAGCGATAGGCCTGTAATTCGATGGGTCTGAACTATCGCCCTTTTTAGGCACAGGGTGCACGAGGGCAGTCTTCCATGAAGACGGCACTTGCCGTTTGTGGTAGGAGAGTGTGAAAAGGCGCGTTAGCACGGGACACAACTCAGGAGCACACCGTTTGAGCACAACTGCTGGTATGCCGTCTGGCCCGCTCGACTTGTGAACGTTTAATGATAGCAGCTCCCGCCGGACATCACTTTGTTTGATGCTAATTTCCGGCATCGAAGATGAGTCATTGATCGAAAACACATAAAAACGTGGTAATAGAAAAACACAATTACCATTTAACCGCGTGGCAGGTGCGGAAAAGGCCGTAAACCGAATTTTAGCTTCAACGCAGTCAAAATATTATACTCATTATTTTACTCAGGTTACGGCCACGGTATTTAATCGTTGAGCCTTTTAGGTGTTCACTTTATATTGGATATCTCATAGAGTAAGTATGAAACTAAAAAACAGCTAGGATATGTCAAATTTTAAAACACGTTAAGACAAGATTAAATTCCAATTCATTGACTATGCAATACAGCTAATGCCTAAACGGCTGCATCAGAATTTGCTTGAAAATTATTCCGAGGCAACTCCAATGCATTAATATTGGTTGATAATTTGTTGTGTGTTGGACTTGTGTTGGAAATATTTTGTGTTTTTGATGTATTGTTTATGTATTTTAAAGTTAAAATACGGCACTAGGTACCTACATGGAAACCAAGATACTGGTTTTCCTAACATAATTTTATTTTGTCATGGCCGACCGAACCGCGGAAAATGATTTTAACGGCCCATCTATCAAGATAAAGTTTACGATGACCATTAAGGGAAATCGCCATTTTTCATCCCACGCTTTTTATGGAAGGGTTAAGGAAATTAGGGTTACGTTATGGATAAACAAGTGACGTAGAAATCGATTTAACCATTATTGGAATATATTAGCTATATTTTATTGTTTTCCTTGAGATACTTATGAATCGGCTCGTGTTATCTTCTTGCTGGTGGAGTTGCGAGTTAAAATTTAAAAATACACACGACTGTTAAATTGTTTATCTACACCAATATCATAAATCCTCTATTCCGCGTTCGGAAACCGTATGTAACTACCACCATTATTGCAACCAGTAACGTAACATCTCTGACAGTGTGGTAAAAACGTATGAAAATCCATTACCCACGGTAACGTTACGAAGATCCGCGCTCTCCCCGAGCGCCGGCACGCTCCCGCGCGACCGCCGACACAATCGAGTTGGTCATGGCGGTGCAATGGCGGCCAATCTATGGTTTCCGAACACTTCATTTAGGATATATAATATGTGTGTAGATAAAGCAGTGTATGCAACTGTAGTGACATAAACTACTATTAAAAGATAAAAGATAAAAAAGATAAACGATATTTATTCTTCAATTTAGGCACATTACAATGCACTTATGAACATCAGAGAGAAAAAGAAAATCTACCACCGGTTCTAACCCTACACCTCTGACCCGAGAAGTATTATTTATGACCGGCAAGAAACTCGGCGGGACTTATTTTTTCAAAACAGTAATACAGTAATATTATATCTTAAAGATGCACAATAATGCGTAGTTCTATAAGAAGACATATCAAAACAGCTTGAGAGACATACAATGTATCATATTATTTACAATTACACATTTATTTACATACGTCATATTATTTACAATAGAGTCGATAACGTCACAGATAATGTTTACACTTTGTCATAAGCTGCAAGACATATTCTTGGCCAAGGGCGTCCAATCCAACTCCACCAAGTGACAGCTACGGCCTTGGAACGTATCGGATACGTTTTCGGCGTTTCCCTTACGTTTATTTGCGTATATATGCTCACATATGAGATAAAATATTTTTCACACCACCTGCTCGACAATGCCGAATTATATATCATGCAAACCTGACCGAAAGCAAATCATTATAGCCCTTGGCTTTAGCCGGGTTATAATGTTGTACTAAATCTCATTATAACCCGCTGGTTAATTATGTGATTTCACTTCCCATAGTTCTTATTTTTATATGCTTAAAGTCTAATTTCGTAAAGTCCGCACGGTGCACAGCCCCGCGACGCCAGCCGGGGCCCGCGCCGCCGCGTCGAACTGATTTGAAAATCGAATTTATTTGGAACATCGTGCTGGCCACCTCAATTTTTTTCAACACACCTGCTCGTAACGAGGTTCTTATTCCTCCGCTTTTATGCTCATAGTCCTAGATATTTAAACACGCGTGCATTTCACAATAATTATCCAACTAGTGGAATAATTTAATAGTCCGATCAAGTGACGTTTGTACTCTAGTACCAAGTTGTACGTACGCAGACGAATCGTTGTAATTTAGTCGGGTATTACCTTTACTTTTTTTAACTCTTTATGAGTTTACATTCTAAAAAAGTAAAAAAAAAGTAAATATATTAAAAATATACACATTTACGATATAATACAAATTATACAATCCTGATTCTGAATAAGAATCATTTCAACTTATTATATTACTCGTAATACACAATAAATTACGTTTATCTACACTCATACTGTAAGTACTCTAAAATGCGTTCAAAAACCGTAGACAATGACAAGCATTACAACAAACGATTTAACTATGATAAGTTTCTTATCTGCGGCAGTAACGTAATTTTAACTTTGCATGCTCAAATATTGTTAAGCAATGAGTTTCAAATTTGGAACATCGAATTTGATAACATAATGTTACCGCCATGGCCAACTCGATTGGTCCCGCGCGAGCCCCGACACAATCGAGTTGGCCACGCCGACACAATCGAGATGGCCACGGCGGTACAATGGCGGCCATTCTATGATTTCCGAATACGGCATTTATAATAAATAATATGAGTGTAGATAAAGCAGTGTATGCAACTGTACGTAATTAGGCCTTAAAACACTCGTGTGATCTTATTATGAAATTCGCCTGCGGCTCATTTCATAAAACCACACTCATGTTTTAAGGACCCTTATTACGTAACAGTTACATAAACTACTATTATCTACACTCGCATGGTAAGTCCTCTAAAACGTGTTCAAAAACGGTAGGCAATGGCTAGCATTACCACAACCGATTTTACTATGATAAGCTTTTTATCTGTGACAGTAACGTAATTTTAACTTTACATGCTCAAACATTGATGTGTTATGAGTTTTGATAACATAATGTACACCTGCACGCGCCCGCGCGGCCGCCGACACGCTCCACCCCGACCGCTGGCACTCTCCCTCCCGACCGCCGGCACAATCGAGTTGGCCATGGCGGTGCAATGGCGGCCATTCTATGGTTTCCGAACACGGCAATTAGTATAAATAATATGAGTGTAGATAAAGCAGTGTGACCGTTTAAAATACGAGTGTGGTTTTATGAAACGAGCCGCAGGTGAGTTTCATAATAAGATCACACGAGTGTTTTAAGGCCTAATTACGTACAGTTGCATACACTGCTTTATCTACACTCATATTATATATATTAAATTAAGTGTTCGGAAACCATAGAATGACCGCCATTGCACCGCCATGGCCAACTCGATTGTGCCGGCGGTCGGGGAGGCGCGTGCCGTTGGTCAGGAAGGAGCACAGGATTTACATTATGTTATCAAATTCGATGTTTGGAATTTTAAACTCATAACGTATCAATATATGAGCATGTAAAGTTAAAATTACGTTACTGCCACAGATAAAAAGCTTATCATAGTAAAATCGGTTGTGGTAATGCTAGCCATTGCCTACCGTTTTTGAACACGTTTTAGAGGACTTACAGTGTGAGTGTAGATAAACTACTATTTAAACACGAATTGTCTGTTTTAATATTGGCTGTTTGGCATTATACGTCCGCGCATATGCCTCAAGCTGCACGCACATTCAGAAAAAGGAAAATTGCGCGCCATTTATAAGTTAACCTCAAATCATTGTTTATTTGTAAGATTTTTCTCGTCGTATTTTATTAATTTAAACAAATTATATTTTCAATGTATAAGAAGACAACTTTAGCGTTAATTTAACCTCTGGATATATTTCATAATTGTGATACATACTAGTAAAATGTCATCATAAAAATCTAGTGAGCAATACGTAAGAAAAAAATACTATAATTTATTGCACAATAAATGTGAAGTCTTTAATTTTATGAAACGATTTGAAAAAAACCGGCCATGGGCGTGTCGGGCCACGCTCAGTGTAGGGTTCCGTAGTTTTCCGTCCGTCACAGTAAGTGTCCCCACTTAAGAGTTAAAATAACACCGCCATGTAGGATATGATATGAGCGTTCCACGTACAGCGACATCTATCGACAAATTAAGTTAACTATTGCGTGCGAGCTTAAAGTATGGAAGATGATTTTTATGGGATAATTCTTTATTTCGTGAACCGATTTCCACCGTTTTTACTTTATTTGAAAGCACGTCATTTCATTGTGATTTTGTAGAAATTACAGGTACAATAAACACCTGCTTATACGGTTAAATAACAAACTTAGTTCAGAAAATATTTTGTAATATTTTTTTTCAAAACTATTCAACATATCAAGTTCAAAATATTTTTTCTAGAATTTTTTTATAAAGTTCTACTTTTGATATTTTTTTCATATTTTTAAAACTTATGGTTCAAAAGTTAGAGGGGGGGGGGGACACATTTTTTTTTACTTCTGGTGCGATTATTTCCGAAAATATTTACTTTATCAAAAAATGATTTTAGTAAACTCCTATTCATTTTTAAATACCTATCCAACAATATATCACACGTTAGGGTTGAAATGAAAAAAAAAATCACTCCCCACTTTACGTATAGGGGAGGGACCCTAATAAAACATTTTTTCCCACTTTTTATTTCACCACTTTGTCGGCGTGATTGATATACATATTAGTACCAAATTTCACCTTTCTAGTGCTAACGGTCACTGAGATTATCCGCGGACGGACGGACGGACGGGCAGACATGGCGAAACTATAAGGGTTCCTAGTTGACTACGGAACCCTAAAAAGAGTTCCAGGTACTCAATAACATCACAAAAAAGGTTAGTTCAATTTAATTATCTTAGGTTCGTAAGTACCTCTATCCTGTAAACAATGTGACAATTAATGTATTTGTCAAAAGTTATTAATTATACTATTCTGTTATTTCCTCGCAAGTGTGTTGAAAAACGTCGTATGAAACGCGTGTGCTTGATCAATCCATAGCTCAGCTTCCTTAGCGCACTCACGTGCGTTCGTGCGCACAATATCGCTTCGTATGTAATGATCAACTTAGCACACTTGTATCATAATGTACTATTATACACCAAGGGGATAAAGCACTGTTTTATGTCAAGTGCGGTGTGAAACTTGGTTTCCAGAGCTGTGCGAATTTGGTCAGACCATCTAGTTGGACTGTCAAGCAAGTCGTTTACCGTCCAACTTGCCAGTACCCGTAAGTCTTCTTTACTTGCAATATCACCGAAACAATCGTTTATATAAGGTAGTAGGTAAGGTACCTATACATGTAGATTTTGGTACAGTCGCCATCAGATATATCGGAGCTATGATTTGACATCTTGTTGACCCAAAAATCGGCTATATCCTTTGCCAAACCACCGGGAAGTGGTTAATAAACTTACATGATTTGAAGCACACAAATATACGGGGACAAGCTAAAGAAAAGTAAGTTAAAAGTATGAGTAGGTATATAATATAAATGCGGTCACATCAGTCAGCGAAATATGTTGACTGTTGGGCCTATTACTGTGTCTTCTTCCTGGCAGTAAGGGTGAGTGGCAGCCCACCCTTGACACTTTGCACGGCCATGACCTTGGGGTCGACGAGTGGCTTGCGGACCGTGCTCTTGCTGGGCGCCACAGAGAACTGGCTCAGTAGCGCGGCCAGCCCGGCCAGTGACTGCATGTAGCCTAGACGCTCACCTGATGAAATAAATCTCATAAGTTCAATCTTATAACATTTTGTTTCGAAAATCAGTCCTTAGGGTTCCGTACCTCGAAAGGAAAAAACGGAACCCTTATAGGATCCGTCTTATAGGGTCCTTATAGGTTGTTGTCCGTCCGTCCGTCCGTCCGTCTGTCAGGACCCTTTTTTCTCACGAACGCGTGGAGGTATCAAGCTGAAATTTATATCAAATACTCAGGTCTACTGTCCCTTGAAGCTGTGAAAAAATCAAACTCCTAAGCCAACACAATCAAAAGATACAGCCGTTTATGCCGCAAATATCCGCAAATTTTCAAAACTCGCAAGGGAATCAAAACCTACAGGGTACTTCCCGTGAACTCAGAATCTTGAAATTTGGTACGAAGCAACGTCTTATACAGATAAAGGAAAAATTGCAAAAACCGTAAATTTTTTGTTACATCATATAATAAAAATATTTTTAATAATTTTAAAGTTACTACCCCTTTCCTCATGAACGCGTAGCTATGACTCGATTGTGGTGATGGGTGAACTTTTACTTATATACCTACAGGTTTGTACGGAACCCTCGGTGCGCGAGTCCGACTCGCACTTGGCCGGTTTTTTAATACAAGCTTTTAACGCCGACTGTGGAGTCATCCTGCTAATCGAGATGATTCTAACAAAACCAACACAATGAGCTTCCATTGTTGTTCCACAGAGTTCTTATGACCACTTTTGATCTCCATCATCAGACCAGCTCGATGGTACCAAAATATTGTATTGTCATCCAAGTCACGTAGGTGCGCTTTTCAGCTCAATCGGACACCAGGAACTGGTTTAAATTTGCACACAAGTACTGACAAATGCTGTAAGTCAAGTAAAAGCTTGTAAAATATTTTTTAAGAAAAAAAAGACTTCAATGGGGAAAGCCGGTGAAGGATTATTGTAGATGGTGCACTCTAGACTCCATACAATGAAATAACTTGCTTAACAAACACAGCAAAGAGGACAATTCGTCATACGTGAACCATGCGTCGTTGAAGAGTTGCGTTCTGATCATCATCAGCAGTTCCTCTTCATCAAAAGTCACTCTTTTTAATGAAAATGCTTGATTTGTTGATAAAAATACAAAAAAAAGTATTTATGCCTTTAAGATTTGAGGAGTTCTAACAATTTAACTTGCTTAAAAAACACAGCGAAGAGGACAAATCGTCAAACGTGATTCATCATCATCATCATCTCAGCCATAAGACGTCCAGACGTCCCTTCTACCTCCACAGGTACCGGTTGGAAGCGACCCGCATCCAGCGTCTTCCAGCGACCTTAATAATAGCGTCGGTCCATCTTGTACCCACAAGATGGACCGACGATCAGGACGTCCTACGCTGCGCTTGCCAGTCCGTGGTCTCCACTCGAGCACTTTTCGGCCCCATCGGCCATCTTCTCTGCGTGCAATGTGGCCTGCCCATTGCCACTTCAGCGTGCTAATCCGGTGGGCTATGTCAGTGACTTTAGTTCGTCTACGGATCTCCTCATTTCTGATTCGATCACATAGAGAAACTTCGAGCATAACCCTCTCCATAGCTCGCTGAACGACTTTGAGTTTTGAGATGAGGCCGATAGTGAAAGACCACGTTTCGGAGCCGTAAGTCATCATTGATTAAAGACTTTTGTCTTGAGGCACAGAGGTATGTCGGACGAAAAGACATTTCGTAGTTTCCCGAACGCTGCCCAACCGAGTTGAATTCGGCGGATGACCTCTTTCTCGAAGTTGGACCTACCTAATTGGACTACTTGTCCTAGGTAGATGTACGAGTCAACAACTTCGAGTACCGAGTTCCCAACAGAGACTGGGATGGGCACAACATTGGCATTTGACATTAGTTTCGTCTTGTCCATGTTCATTTTCAAGCCCACCATTGCTGAGTTCCTCCATCGACTTTGCCATGACTACGATATCGTCGGCAAACCGAAGGTGAGTGATGTATTCGCCGTTGATGTTGATGCCAAGTCCTTGTTGCTATTCCAGGAGCTTGAAGGCGTCTTCCATTACGGCAGTAAACAATTTCGGAGAGATAACGTCTCCCTGCCTTACGCCTCTTCGCAATGGAATCGCCTTTGTGCTCTGCTCCTGCACTCGGACGGACATGGTGGCGTTACTATACAAACACTTCAACACTTCGATGTACCGATAGTCAATATGGCGTGGTCTGAAGAGACTCAAGCACGGCCCATGTTTCCACCGAATCGAAGGCTTTCTCATAGTCCACAAACGCTAAACATAATAAGTTATACTCTTCGGTCTTCTGTATAACTTGCCGCAGCGTATGGATGTGGTATATGGTACTATAGCCTTTTCGGAAGCCGGCTTGTTCGGGAGGCTGGAAGTCAGTCATTCAAACGTGATTAGGCAGCGACTATGCGGGCACATATTGCATAAATAATAATTATATGTTGGAAAAAAGTGTTCAATAAATATGTAGATGAAAAAATACAATCTTTCCTTGTTTATTGAGAAATAAGCGAACTAAGTTACATATACAACTGTTACAAATAAGAAGTCATGATCCCTGGCAGGGTTGACTGCTGAAGGTTGCCTAATGATAGATAACATAATAAGGTGTCGGTATTTAAGTAAACAAAAGATAAACTCTTTATTTTACTTACGCGAGCGGAGCTGCGGGCCCGTTTAGTTTTTAAGGTTCCGTAGTCAACTAGGAACCCTAATAGTTTCGCCATGTCTGCCCGTCCGTCCGCGGATAATCTCAGTGACCGTTAGCACTAGAAAGCTGAAATTTGGTACTAATATGTATATCAATCACGCCGACAAAGTGGTAAAATAAAAAGTGGAAAAAAATGTTTTATTAGGGTACCTCCCGTATACGTAAAGTGGGGAGTGATTTTTTTTTTTTTCATTTCAACCCTATCGTGTGATATATTGTTGGATAGGTATTTAAAAATGAATAGGGGTTTACTAAAATCATTTTTTGATCATGTAAATATTTTCGGAAATAATCGCTCCAGAAGTAAAAAAAAAAATGTGTCCCCCCCCCTCTAACTTTTGAACCATACATACACATACATACATACATATATTCACGCCTGTTTCCCAGAGGGGTAGGCAGATATCACGGATTTCCATTTACTACGATCCTGATTTTGAACCATAAGTTTTAAAAATATGAAAAAAATCTCAAAAGTAGAACTTTATAAAAACTTTCTAGGAAAATTATTTTGAACTTGATAAGTTAAATAGTTTTTGAAAAAAAATTACAAAATAAATGCTGAACGAAGTTTGTAATTTAACCGCATAAGCAGGTGTTTATTGTACCTGTAATTTCTACAAAATCACAATGAAATGACGTGCTTTCAAATAAAGTAAAAACGGTGAAAATCGGTTCACGCAATAAAGAATTATCCCATAAAAATCATCTTTCATACTTTAAGCTCGCGCGCAATAGTTTACTTAATTTGCCGATAGATGTCGCTGTACGTGGAACGCTCATATCATATCCTACATGGCGGTGTTATTTTAACTCTTAAGTGGGGACACTTACTGTGACGGACGGAAAACTACGGAACCCTACACTGAGCGTGGCCCGACACGCCCTTGGCCGGTTTTTTAATAATAGTAGATTGTACACCAAGGGGATAAAGCACTGTTTTATGTCACGGGCGCAATATTGAATCCTGAACGTAACGAAGGACTCCAGATTTTACTCCCGAGCGCAGCGAGGGGGTTATGAGTTAAGAATTAAGACTGAGTCCTGAGTGCAGTGAGGGGTTCAAGCGCGCCCGTGACAAAAACAGCTTTATCCCCGAGGAGTATACTCTACTTTTCTCACCTCTTGCGAGACAATAAAATAGCTAAGGCTACTAGAAACGGATTTTTATTAAAGTAAATCAATTTAAAAGTAAAAACCGGCCAAGTGCGTGTCGGACCACACATAGGAGGGTTCCGTACCTTCAATGGAATAACAACCAAACTAATACCAAAAGGTCGTATCTGGTGCCTATGTTTTTTTTGGAGATAGCTCAAAAATGGCTAAACCGATAATGTTCAAAACAATTTGCGTACAAAGTATATGATAAGACGCATCTCCTCAAAATTTTCATATTTTTTGGAGTTACGGTTCAAAAGTCACAGAAACCCTTCTGTGCACAATTTTTCTGACTTTCGAAGCGATTATTTCAGAAAATATTCACCTAATCACAAAATGGTCAAAGAAACCTCAATGTTATTTTTAAAGACCTATCATTGATGTGTCACATGTTGATATTCAGTCAAAAAAAATAGTTAAGTACATGTATGGAGCGCCCCCCCCCCTAATTTTTTTTAAAATCTACATAACTAAGTAGCGGCATACAAAATACACCTTATGTGTAAATTTTATTCAGATACGTCGTATAGTTTCCGAGTAAAATGGCTGTGACATACGGACGGACAGACATACAGACAGACATGACGAATCCATAAGGGTTCCGTTTTTTGTCATTTGGCTACGGAACCCTAAAAATTGATTCTTGATACATTAGTCCATTTTATTCGAATTTTATATTCAATTTTTATAGAACCTGCAGTTTTACTCCGTATACTGCAGCGTCTTATGACACTCGCGGCATTTGTTTTAGGTATTTAAAAAAGGTGGCCAGCACGATTTTCCGAATAAATTCGATTTTCAAATCAGTTCGACGCGGCGGCGCGGGCGGGCCCCGGCTGGCGTCGCGGGGCTGTGCACCGTGCGGACTTTACCAAATTAGACTTTAAAGTCTATCTAGTACATAACAATAAGAACTATGGGAAGTGAAATCACATTATTAACCAGCGGGTTATAATGAGATTTAGTACAACATTATAACCCGGCTAAAGCCAAGGGCTATAATGATTTGCTTTCGGTGAGGTTTGCATGATATATAATTTGGCATTGTCGAGCAGGTGGTGTGAAAAGGCCATTAGCTTATGAACATATTGCGAATATAGGGAACTTATGATTACTGTTCAGTATACTCTATGCTTATGATCTGGGGCCGATTGCATAACAACTTGTAAGTAATGTTATTAGCGAAAGTCTCTTTCTAATAAATGAGATTGGAAAGAGACTTCCGCTAATATTATTATTTACAAGTTGTTATGCAATCGGCCCATGGATGTAGATAAACATTTTCAATATATTTAGGTGGGTGCCCACTGTACTGACTGATTGCATGTTTCAATACCTATGTATTATTTCAAAGTACTTAATTGGGATAAAAAACTAATTGTGAACAGTCGATTTGTAATGTAATGTAATGTAAAAATTATTTGTTGTACAAAAACCAGTCAAAAACAATACAATAATAGTAAAACGTACTTACGTTTTCCCTTAAAGATCCCTTTAAGGGATCTCTTCCACTTAACCTTTGAGTAGATGAGAGAAGAAGTGAAAAGAGGTAGACAAATGCGGCAACATATACAACAAGGTACGAGAAAGGTAGATACATATATACAAAAGTTAGAGAAAAAGTATATATATATATTAAACCAGAGGAGTGAAGAGGCAATCATAATAAAAACACAGAAAAGGAACATCCAAGACACATACAGAATAATACGATAGCAACATATCAATCATAGTCAGGTAACCATAACTTCTTTAGCTTCTCCTTGAACGATTTGTCTGTCTGAGAACCGTTGGATAAGGGCACTGCACGACCTGTCGTAATGAAGATTCATACGAGAGGGTGTTAGATCTAGCAGTCGACGTCTTTCGGGTGATAATATAATAATGATAAAATTATTCTACTCATCGGCTTAATAAAGAGGAAAACTCACCTATACAAGCTCTCGGTCCGGCCCCGAATGGCAGATATGTATACTTGTTGATGCTCGCCACATTATCTGGGTGGAACCGTTCCGGGCGGAAGACCTCCGGGTCCTCGAAGTACTGGGGGTCCAGGTGCAGCGACTTGACCGGGACGATGATGTTGATCCCGGGGTCTATGGTCACGTCTGTGCCCGGGATAGTGTATGCTCTGACGCACTTGCGTTGCAAATAGCCGAGGGAGGGGAATATTCTCATACCTTCACTGAAATCATGACGAGTAAGTATGTTAGTTGTATACTTAAACTGTCCTTAAGATGCGTGTTCATCTTAGGGACAACTTACTAAGTTTTCGAAATCAAATGTAAAGCGAGGTTCAGACAGGCAAGAACTTGCATGCAATTTTCATTATATTGCAGTAATTGACCGATTGAATTCATTGCATTGCATTGAGTAGTAGTTGTAAAGAAAATTGCATTCAAGTTCTTGCTAGTCTAAACCTCACTTAAAACAGCACATGAATTGCTAATTATAACAGTATATATTTACTTACCTGAAACACATATCTAAATACTTCATCTCCTGGATAGCGTCATATGATAATTTGTTATCGTGACGCGCTAGCACCTCGTCAATTTCCTCCTGGCACTTCTTCTGGTACTCGGGATGGTGCGCCAGCTCGTGCAGCGTGTAGCTAGTCGCCGAGGAGGACGTCTCGAACCCGGCGGCGAAGAACACAAACACTTGGGCCACCAAAAGGTCGTCGTCCAACTCAATCTCAGCTTTATCAGGCATACCGTCGGCATTCATTTGCGCCAGAGACTCACCCACCATCTTCCCCTTTTGTTTCAAATCTATAAGCTGATCAATAAAATCATTCCTGCCTGAGGACTTATATTTCCGGTCCACCATTATAGTTTTCACCAATTGTGACATAATTTTCTCAATCTCAGGAGAGAAAAAGGGGACACTGGTCATCAAACTCGGTATGTTGTATTTAAGGATAGCTACAATGACATCCCTCGTATCTTGGGTGAATATGCGTTGACCCAACTTTCTGAACATGGAGTTCTCGTCGCTGAGAGTGTCGGTGTCGAGGCCGAAGCCGCAGGCGCCGATGAAGTCGGTGGTGTAGCGAGCCATGAGGTCCCGCACGTCGACCTCGGCGCCGCTCGCCGCCGCCTCCTCCGCCACTCGCTGCAGCTTCTCAGCCCGAGCCACGATCAGGGGAAACATCGCCTTCAACTTCCCGCTCGTGAACGCGGGTGTCATTCTCTGCCTCAACAATTTCCAGAGATCGCCTTCACAGGAAAATAGATTGTTCAACAACAGTTCAGGGTTCTCGTCGATTGGGTGCAAGTTTCTGGAGTAAAAGTGGTTGAAATCAGACACCAAAACATGTTTAACCAATTCGGGATCCCTTAATACCAGTAACGGCGAAGTCATGAGGTAGTATCCGACGAATCTTTCGTTGGGGTACTTCCGGTACATCTCATCGTAAATATCGGAAAAGGCTATCTGTTGGAGGAACTGCCGCTTCGCGGTGCCGAAGAACGGTATGGGAGCATCGTGTTTGATCCCACGCTTGGCCCAGTAGTTGAATGTCCGGGTTCCATAAAAATATAGTAATATCACAACAGTTATTAATCCCACTGTTAACCACAACATTGTATAAGTAACACAAATGAAAGTTTAACGAAATAAATTACGAATGAGCGAAGACGGTGTACTTTTAATTATAAATTTGTCTTTTGCAGCTCAAATGTCATTTCAGAATATTACTGTTCTGATTACCAGTACTCTCTACCCTCTACGATAAGTTTTATCTTAAATAGCTTACAAAAATATAAGTTACAATGTTGTTAAGTGAACTTGTAATAGTATTACTTAGTACCTTATTTTTTATAGTAGAAGGTTCAAAATGTAATAGACTGCGTGCCAAATGTGCGCGCGTGTGCAAAATATAATTGCTTTTATCTGGGAAGTGCTCTGCGTCGTACCAGCACAACATTTGCGTATTTCATTAATACGTTTTGATATATGCCTTATATTATAGGTACTTCCTAATAAGAAAAGACGACTGTGTCCCACGAGTCTAAATCAGCGATCGCGCTAACACTATTCTATTCGCTTTCTAAATGGCTTTTGAATGCATCCAGTATCTTCCTACATACCTTGTTAGTACTAAAACGGCTATTAGACATGGCAATTTGTAGGGCCCAACCTGTTGTGTCCAACTCCTGTCGTCCCCAACGCCCGTTATTACACTTTTCCTACAAATCGCCCCTACGGGGGCCTTAGGGAGGGCCCATAGTGGGGGGTATGTGGGACTCTCCTCTCCCTTAACTCCCTCTGCTAGCCAGAGGGAGGCCTACCCACTAAAAACACACCGGCGTCGTCCGCACCACCGTTATAGGGGGGAACGCCACGGGATAACTTGCGCATTCGTCCGCGGCGGTCCCCGGTAGCCCAGCCGGTATTGCTGGGCACCCGCACCTTGGGAGAAGAGAACCATGACGCTTGACTTTCTTCTCAGACGGGTAGGGCCAATTGGTATGTGGGTCCCCAGCCCACGGGCCCACATTGGGGAGTGGCTAACCGTTGGCTAGGGCATATTGGCAGCGAGAGATCCCGCACCCTCAGTGCTGCCGTCAGCGTTGCCCTCTCCGTGTTTCAGTGGGGACACCCTTCCAGCGTGTGCTGGGCCGTGTCGTCCACCGCTCCACAATCCAGGCACTGGGGCCCCAACCCCCTTCCGATTTGCAGGTAATGCCCGAAACACCCGTGTCCGGTCATCACCTGCGTCATCCTATAAGTGAGGGCCCCATGCTTCCGGCCCAACCAGACCTCAAAGTGTGGGAGAATAGCACCTATGGTGCGGGTTCCATAGAGGCTATCCTCCAGCACAGATTTCCAGCCCTCCCGGTGCCTGTCCAGAGCCCGTCGCGCCGCCCTCTCAGCCCCTACCGACCCTACCTCACCAACAAATCGTCCCTAACGGCTCAACGTTTACAGAGATGCCTTCAAAACATCTTAAAAATGTATTGGTGAAGCACGGTGATAGTACTCATAACAGAGTACATATTAAATAAAAAAAAGAAACTACACATTTTAACTTTTATTTTAAATAAAAAACCAGACGGAATGTGTAGAATAAAAAAGGTAATTCGTCTACGACCTCCATAAACAGCTGCGGGTGTCGGGGCACTGCCGATCGCCTTAGATCGGGACTCCTACTCCCTAGGTGCCATTACACCTACCAACCTGACAGGTTGGACCCTACAAATTGCAATGTCTAATACCCGTTTTAATTCTCCCTAAGGCTGCGTTTCCACCAGAGATGAGCGAGAATGCGTTACGAGGAATGTGTTTGTTAAGCACCAATAGAATCACTTCATTTGTTTATCCTCGCACAGCGCAGCCTCTAGGATTGGTTCGTAACAAACACATTCCTCGCAACGCATCCTCGCTCATCTCTGGTGGAAACGCAGGCTTAAAGACTAGATGGATTCTGTACTGGGTACCTATTTCCACGTCTTGAATCAAGTCTTAAGTACTTACGGCAATCCATAACAAGGTGAAGGCAGCTATCTGCAACATTTCACGACTAGATGTTTCGTCATTGGGATATTGTAGAGAAATATCTCGAAATACTTGGTATTTTAAACATATTTTCCGTTGACCACTGTAAAATAAAGCTGTAAAACTAACAAGGAAAACGTCATTGAATGACAAAACCAAAGACAAGACTTGGCATGAAAGAAATCATAGAGCAAATTAAATATCCGGGTAACTGATCCGGTTGCCTGATTTCACTCCCCAATCGGATGCGCTCCGCACACGGCGAGTTCATTTTACGTGTTTCCATTGTGACCTTCAAACTATAAATAGGGAACTTTCAACATTTTTGTAATCCATTTGTAATCTAAAATGTTATTAAACCCACCTCATCATCATCATCATCTCTTCCTAGCCGATACGGCTACGGCGACTGCTGCATAATGTGCTCCTCAGGTGTGCTCGAATGCTGACTTGCAGAGCCAACTTCTGCATTTGTCACATGTAAGAATTAACGTAATTATAGTTGATTGCCGCAGGTGATCGTGCTTTGAGTTGATCTCGCTTGGCATCGAGACCACTTAAACGTTATCAAAGTTGAGGACACTTGTTTGTACAAGGTCCCTCCACTCCGGTCTTCTAACTGCGCACTCCTCCCAGTTGCCTGGGGTTATATCAGTCCTTTTCAGGTGCCTCTTCAGCACTTTGTAGCGTCTTTGTAGCGAAGGAACGGCCACCTTGTTTTCGCTTGCCCTCTTGGAGCTCCGAGTAATAGACCTACTCCGCTACCCTCTCATCGGACATACGCAGGACATGCCCGCACCAACGCAGCTGTCGTCTCATTAAACCTCGATACCATCGACCTTTGCGCGGCATAACACCTCAGTATAGTTCTTAGATATTCAGGATAGTTCTGAGACATTTGAGGTGGAACTTATTAGCGTAATGTGCTTGCGGTATAAGCACCACGTGTCGGCCGAGTAGACGAGGTCGGGCAAAACGATGGCCATGTAGACAGCAATCTTTGTCGGTCTCAGGATATCATGCGACCGAAAGAGTCTAGCTTCATCTGAAGCTTTCCAAACACTGCGAAGCTTTCGGAACGCTCTTATAAACACACCTAAAAACAAAATCGCGGAACCCCGGAATAAATTTGGTCCCGGTGGGTATGTCCTTAAACTACGTCCGGACACGGGTATCAAAGACAATATAATCACTAAGGTATGTTCTTAAATTATGTCCAAAAGAGAGGTACAGCGAATGTCATCTCGCTCAAATCTGGAGCAGAGCCCGACTGGGGAAGTACCTCCTTCTCTCCTTACAGAAAACCACAGCCAAATAGCACTAGACCCTACTCATAGTGTTGTGTTCCCGCTGGTGAGAAAGTTTGCCAAAGAGTGTGTGCCCAGTGTGTTGACGACGAGGGACCCTCTCGTTACTCGTCAACACAGTAAATCCTCCTTTTCGCTCCTTTTAGCTGCTTACGATCAGGCGGGCCGTAGGTATGCTTGTTTGCCACCGTCATGGTATAAAATAAATGGCAAAGTATATGAGCGCCATATTGACGGAGTGACTTATTTACTAAGTCACGAGCCATTTACGGTTGAAATTGTTTTCTTTTGTTTTATTAACCCTTTGACCGCCAAGCATCGGACGGAAAATCGTGTCCTCAGCGCCAGCGCGCAAGGCAAACCGGTTATATTCCGGACGTGATATCACGTGCTGGCGCTGAGGGCACGAGTTTCCGTGCGCGTGATTTGACGTCTTTGGCGGTCAAAGGGTTAAATTAATCTACGAAATGTCCAATGTAAAGTGAACTCTAAAAGGCTCAACAATGAGGGTTTCCGCGATCGAGATTTTCACTAGATGACAGCGCCGTGGCAAGGGGTCTTTTTGACAGCAGCTGTCATAACCCACTAATCATGTTTGTACTTTTTTTTATTGGTG
This sequence comes from Pammene aurita, assembly GCA_947086415.1. Taxonomy (NCBI): domain Eukaryota; kingdom Metazoa; phylum Arthropoda; class Insecta; order Lepidoptera; family Tortricidae; genus Pammene; species Pammene aurita. The sequence continues at coordinate 15,947,627 of OX352295.1, forward strand.
GATTTTGACAGCTGCTGTTAAAAAGACCTCTCGCCACGGTGCTGCCATCTAGTGAAAATCTCGGTCGCAGAAACCCTCATTAAAGTCAGTGACCGTACAAGGACCGTAACACTTGGCGCCAAATCTTAGCTTGTAATTTTTGTTAACCTAGAGCTAGGTAATTAAATATATTAATTTAACCCTTTTGACCGTCAAGAATCGGACGGAAAAACCGTGCCCTCAGAGCCAGCGCGCGCGAGCGCGTATGGCAAACCGGTTACATTTTGGACGTGATATCACGTGCTGGCGCTGAGGGCACGACTTTCCGTGCGCGTGATATGACGTCTTTGGCGGTCGAAAGGTTAATATAAAATGTCTAGTGAAACGATAACAAAAAAACAGTTTATCTAAAATAATCATTTATTAATGAAAACTTTGTATAAAATAACGCTTATGCTAAAATTTGATATCTAACACTCGCACATTTGCACGGAACAATTAATAATTTATCGATTCTATGAAAATACATCACCATCAGTTTCATGACGCTCATTCGCTAGTTAAAAAGACCAATCGAAAAATATAAATTACAGTAAATATAATAATATCTTGATTGTGCATGTACTTATGAATTGTAAACTTTTATAAACAATTAGGTACATTTTCTTGATTCAAAACTGTAATAACAATTGGCAGTTACCATAGCTTAAAACACATTATTCAGTTTTAAGAGTGCTGACATATTGGCGAGAATTTCAATCTCACAATACATTTTTTATAACAATTAGGTACAGTCGCCATCAAACATATTGGAGCGGCCAAGATACTCAAAAATATCTGAACATGCACTTTATCTCCTTGACAATAAAGGCGTTGTTCAGATATTTGTAACCACCTTGGCCGCTCCGATATATATGATGGCGACTGAACACTATAATAATTATTTAGTATATCGTATATAATAATAATTACGGTTTTTGGCAGTCATTTTGTAGTTGTAAGTTAATACAAATTAACTTATTAGTTGCCATTACTGGTACACGTTTCATCAAAGTCTCATACACGCGTTAATTGAAAAAACGCTTGTATGAGACTCGTTTAAGAGAAGACTTTAATTAATAAAGCACCAAGACATTTTGAACGAGAGGGGAGGGAAACTAAGCTACAAACAATGTGATATATATTTAGTTATATGTAGCTTCAGCCAAAAATGGCTGGATAACGGTACGCAACTTATTGTAAAAACTTGTTTCAATCAAACAAAGATATGAAAACGATTCTACGCTGTTACTTATTATTTTCCTATGACGTTAAAACACATTAAAAACTGTACACTGTACATTTATATTTATGATATATACATACTGAACGAGGTGATAACATAACCCTCCTTTCTATCGACAATCGGGTAGCTAGCAAATGACAAAATACGGACTCTTTCAATTAAATTCCATCAAATGTACCAAAGATTTGTCAATGTTTTAACGATTAATGTACTTGATCACAATTGTGTCGGATCAATGGGTTACCTTGGCCGCTCCGATATATTTGATGGCGACTGTATAAACAGCAACATAATATACGCATAATATATTATATAATATGTAAGCATAATAGACGGAGAGCTAGGCACGTCAGATATGACACAATAATGAGAGCGAAGAAACCCCTCTCGTTAGTTTGCTATACTATGCTTATTTCTAGATCCGGACATCTGGCAGCTGTAAAGTGGTGGATGTCAAATAATGCAAACCACTTTACTGATACAAATCCTACAGTTCTGGTTTTGATGCAGTATTATGAAAAATTATATAAATAATTAGATGATTTCTTTGCCAAAAGTTTCTGATAGGGGAAAGTAGTACAAAACGATATATAATGTAATTCATAGTTTATCGCCTACTGTTTCTGTTTCCGAAATATTATGCAAAGCTTTTTATTCAATTAAAATATAGGCCCCGTCCTCTATAAATAAGATAACTTCAGCCGTTTTTACCTATTTATGTATTACTTTTTTCCAATTCTAAAACTCTGCTAGTCTGTCACTCTGACATCCACCCATTAAAAGCTGCCAGATGCCCGGATCTAGCAATAAGGATAGTATTTCAATGTTACTAGATGGGTTTCATTGCTCTCATTATTGTGTCATATCTGACGTGGCCAGCTCTTAGACCATAAGGTCCACCGATGGACATTTAATAGTGTGCGCTATGGTACAGTCGAGGACAAAGAGATGTATACACTTTTGGACCTTATTGCGTTGTAATAAGGTCCAAAAGTGTATACATCTCTTTGTCCTCGACTGTACCCGTGCGTGCCGTCTACATGCCGTTGTAGGCGGGCCCGCCCCCACCCTCGGGGACCACCCAGTTGATATTCTGTGACGGATCCTTGATGTCGCACGTCTTACCTGGAAACACAATCGACTTGTGTTAATAAATGTAGACGAGTTTATTAAAACTTCCCACGTTGTGAGTACTTGTAGACTTCTTGAAATAGAAATAGAAATAGTTTATTCGTAAACACATACATATAAAAGAAACAGAAGGAAAGAAAACATAATATGAGAAAGTGCCACGAAATGGCCTCATCTCAGCATGATGCTGGCGGTTGTCAGCGCTGATCTTCCGATGAGACCATCGGGTGAAAACAATTCACGGAAGGTAACACAAAAAAAGATAAAAAAAACTAAAAGCAAACAAAGAGAATTAAAAGAAACATAAAGATTATAGATATCTACATAAACTTATATGTAAAAAGTAAAATATCGGTAAAACACAATCAAATCACAAAAAAAAATCTTCTTTTACTAATAAAGCCTGACTAATGTTGCGGAATTTCATTGGAACTAATTTCTTACACTGGCAATAATTTGAATGATAGGTTGTCACTCTTGTCAATGTCATTGTGGCGGTTTACTTGAATACTAGAAGTTTTGAATATTAAATAATAAGTGACAAGAATTGCCCAAAACTATTCATAGAACAAAACATTGTACATAATTTAAGAAATAAAACGTTCGGGAAATGAAACTATTTCGCTACGAAATATTCATAAAAGCTGACAGGTGTGTCAGGTAAACAAATCAATAAATGACCATACCATAGTAGATTGTTTGACAAGGGTCTAAAGTAGGCCATATTACCACGAGGTGGTTATTTTCCCGAACGAAGTGAGGGAAAATTGTTCGAGTGGTAATATGGTTTTTAGACCAGAGTAATGCATGCTATTTTTCATTTCGATTGCGAGAAAATAAGATAAAACGCGCACAATAACTAAACTAAGGTGAAATTATGGTTTAACTTGACGGTCTTTTAATTTTTTAAACTTCTTCAACATAGATACAAAATATAAACACTGCGATGCTGATAAATGCCACAGACCAGACGACGGTATAATTAGCTCTTTAAACAGTTTAATCACGCTTTAAAGCGCTTCCAAAAAAATAAAATCTTTTTTAATTATTGTGAAGTCGGAACTAAAAAACACCTCATGTAGAAATAAATTGCGTTTCTTGATTGGTCGATTTTAACATTATTGTATTCTGATTGGTTGATATTGAATACAATGTTTTTTTAAGGACTTAAATTATTTACACAGTATACGAACCAAAAAAGTATCTTCCTTATCGTTCTGATAACTTCGATATGTGTTGTGATTGGTGGATTTAATATGGTGAAGTGTTCCGATTGGTCAATTTAAAATATTTTGTAAATCATAAATATGTATACATATTAGCCTTAGAGGCTAAATGTACTACTTTAGTCCGCCTTGGTAAGCATAATATGACACACTTTTTAAGCATGAGAAGTGAAAAGTATATTATTACTTTTTGACAATATTGAACTCTTGCCCTATAAATGAGAATAATAGCGCTCTCTTGACAAGAATCATGTATTTCTGGCCAGGCTTTAGATACGATTTAGTTTTAGGAAGTATCGTTAAATAAGGTGAGTATGAGTAGGGACAAAACGGAAGTTCAAACCTATATAAATGTTGATGACAAGTGGCAAATTGATTTTTATAGAATGTAGGTCTACATTGATCCTCGAACTGAGAACTCGCGATTTACTTGCAAACGAATTGACCAATATAACAAGACCTTTATGAAGATCGTTTCGCTCCTAGCTCCGTAGCCCCTTGATCGATCCTGCTCATGAAATGAAATGAAATGAAATGAAATGTTTATTTGTTTGTATAACACAGGTATTACAAATAGGGTCTTAAATTACAGAAGAGCTCTGTGTTTTGCCTATTGGCATACAAAATTATAGTCTTAACTAACTTAATCCTGCATAATAATGCAGTTGGTCAGTACATAAATTAATTGAAAAGAGATTATTAAATTAGAGGGATTATATACAGAGAACTAACTCAACATCATATTACAAATAACAAATATAAATAATTACAGTATAAAGGTAAAAATAAACATAGAGTTACATTAAATGTCATTAAAAAAATTGTTAATTGAGTAATAATTTTTACTAATAAGATAAATTTTCAAATGTCTTTTAAATTCAAATTTTTCTTTAATTCGTATATGGTCTGGGATTTTTTTAATAAATTTTTGTAGCCATTCCCAGGATGCTTTTATCTAATAGAGCCGTATTACGTTCTGGATTACAAATATTGTATTGGTATTGACGGCGTGGCGTACAGGAAGTCTGCGTCGTTGAGACACCATTGTAAATATCTGCGGATTCATTTTGACAAAAGTTGCTACTTCATAAATATATAGAGATGGAAACGTTAAAATGTTTAGCGGTTGAAAATGCGGGACGCAGGTTTCCCGAAAAGCAAGCCCAAAGATGGCACGTATGCAGTCTTTTTGGGCTATGAAAACGGCTTTTCTATACTGACTCTACAAGAGCATAATATGCAGTTAACAATGCCTTCTTATCTACTATCTTAGCAAGTTTCTGTAATGCAAATGATGCCCTACTTATTTTCTTGCAAACATGTTCTGCATGGTCTTTCCAGGTAAGCTCTCATCAATCATAATTTTGTTACGCCTACACGCTCAATTGCGTTGTCATTATAAATATTATCTAAATATATAAAAGAAGAAACTGACTGACTGACTGACTGATTGACTGACTGACTGACTGACTGACTGACATATCAACGCACAGCCCAAACCGCTGGTTCTAGAGATTCCAAATTTGGCACGTAGGTTCCTTATAAGGTCTAGGGATGCACTAAGAAAGGATTTTTCAAAATTCACCCCCTAAGGGGGTAAAATGGGGGTCCAAAGTTTGTATGGCGAATCAAGATTTGTTAGACTATTTTATTCAAAACTTCACAGGAGTATTCCTTACAATAAATGAGTAAACACGTGTTTCAGGTTTTTTGAAAATTCAACCCCTAAAAGGAGAAAATGTGGTCACAAAGTCTGAAAGTCAACATGGGTATCGTATCCTTTTTGAGTACTTATAGTACGCGGGCGAAGCCGCGGGAAAAAGCTAGTAATGTATATTCATGTCCATTACCGGTATCCGTTGGTGGAAGTTCATAATATTGGTTTTATTTAAATTAATTATTAAATTGTTGTTATTAAGCCATGTTACCATTTCATTTATTACCTCTTAAACGAACTCTCAAATTGTACTTATCTCTGCTACAATGTTAACAAATTTTATAAAGATCAGAAAAACATTACTAAAGCTATCGCGGAACAACTATTCAAAATCAAAAGGCCATCGAAATGCCGAGACGTCCCACTAGCCAGAAGTTATTTGCAAGAACTTGCTTCGCTGACGCTCCGCTCGTTCGAAAATAATTCTGGCGTATAAATTTTAGATTTTTATTGATTATTTGTCGATTCATTTCATAATTTTAACGCTTTGCTTGAATACTTGTTACACTTATTCTCAGAAATTAATATTTGAGACGATTAGTGAGCACATTTATGTCAAAGTCAGTGGAGTAATTTGACAGTTCCTGACATACAAAGCAGTTGTCAAATGTATGTAAAGAAAGACACAAAATGAGGCCGAAAGAGAAGATTATCTAGGGGATTGTGTCTCGTTTTGACTAATGAGGTATTCGAGGTAATGACGTCATCAGACAATCAAAATGTCAATATCTGTCAAAAGTGGCCATTTTGTAACGAGTGCGAGTGAGACACCGCCCCCTACATTATGCTCTCTATCGGACCGTTTTAACTACTTTTTACTAGTCACCTATGAACGACTGTTTTACTCGGTAATAATAATAAGGTTCAACTGTAGTTAGGGAAAAAGTGTAACTAATCCACTTCATATAAATCCAGGGTAAAGTGCTGTCCAATTACTCCACTGAATTACGAATTCTACCTTAAAGTGTACTTACAATGTATGCAGTTCTGTGCATTAATTTGCAGTCTCTGTCCGTCGCCACTCTCCATTGGTACGTACTCGTATACACCTGTAAAATATTATAGGGGTATGATTTAACTGGTCAGTTGAAAAATAAGTTTTTAATAAAGCGCTCCGTCAGTCCTTTGTGACTAGCAATATCCTAAGAACGACCCTCTTCGACAAAAGGCGTCGCATAGGACGCCTTTTACTGTGTCACTGTGTGCACTGGTTGTGACTCTCGGTATTTATATGAGTTAAAAAACTTATAAATCTATACATCTTTCCAAACAAAAAAGACTGCCAAAATCTGAGTGGACGAGGTAGAGGTAGCACACATGTGGTTTTCAAGTCAAACGTACATCATTGCTGGTTGTTAATAAAGTTTATTTCGAAATGATTTTTAATGGCAGCAACGCCTTATTGACGACCGACAATGATGAACCTTTAACTGGAAAATATCACACATATTCGGTGTATACTTCATAACACTAAAAGGAGCAATACTTAGGGCCCGTCCACATGTCCACGGTACGCCGCCCCATCGCAAAAAAACCGCACCCGGGACGGAAATATGAAGTATGTCAAAAAATCATAAATAATTCGATGTACATATAACCATCTGCAAGGACATTACAGTTGATTATGTGGTTATTTTGACAAAAACGGGACACTTACTTTTATTATTTTCCTGACAACCCTAAACAAGTGACAACCCTAGCGTGAATGTGCATTATCGAGACCAACTGCGGGTAGTTCGAAAAACCCGCGCAGCTAGGAGATGCTGATACAATTCCTCGCCAGTCTGCCTGCGACCACGAGCGTTACGGCACGCTCGAAACGTCAGGACAATAATAAAAGTAAGTGTACGCGATTAAGTCCCGTTTTACTCAAAAAAATGAGTGAAAATCGTATAAATTTAAATCAGTAGATGATGAGGTTCTTAAGATGTTTGATTTTTTATTCCTGTTGCATACCTTCTTTCGAAAAAAAAAAACATGATTCCAAAAATTTTCAAGCCAAATCGTCTGTAATTCATAAAATAACATAATGCTAGGCAAAACCTATTTTAATAAAAAAAATCTTAAAATAATAACTTCGGTTTCTATTCCAATGAGAGCCGATTTTCGGTTCCCAGTAGGGCTTGCAACTCCGGAATTGTTTGTATGGGCTAACTCCGGGATTGGCCATACAAACAATTCCAGAGTTGCAAGCCCTAGTCCGCAGTGCGCCAGGCTACCAGCACTTTTTTTAAATGCGAATCATACATTGCTCGTTCAGAGAGTTTCCATTGTTATTACTCAAAGAGTACATCAAAATCTTTATTAAATCACAGTAAAAATTGTCACACACCTCATATCATATCCACAACGCAGGTTCCGTCATAGTTTCTACAGTCAAAATTAGTATCCACAACATGCTTCGTCAAAAAATACAAAAACCAAATCCACAACAAGCCTCGTCAAACATGACCTAGTCTAACCTACCATATAAAAACTAAGCCCCGAACTGATCTCTACCTAGTCCAAACGTTTCAAATACATCTGAATACATCTGAACACCAGAGTACATCGGAATGTATAATAAATAAATATTATCGGACAATCTTACACAAACCGACCTAGTCCCACAGTAAGCTCAATAAGGCTTGTGTTGTGGGTACTAGACGACGATATATATAATAGATAGATATAGATAAATACTTAAATACATAGGAAACATCCATAAGTCAGGTACCAATATCTGTGATAACCACACAATTAACGCCCTGACCAGGATACGAACCCGGGACCTCCTGCTTCGTAAGCAGTGTCACTACCGACTGGGCTAGGGGGCCGTTATATATGTATGTTAGAGTTATATACCTGCAGGACAGAATCTGGCCTCGGGTCCGTCGTAGATGCCAAGGTTGTTCTTAACAGGCACCGAGTCGTCCTTCAGCGTCAGGTGTGGCGGCTGGTCACCCTCGTGGTTAGTGCCTGAACAGAGCATTCGCAATTTGTTGAACATTTTAGTAGAAATAAATTTAAACAGATAATCGGTGAACGTACATAAAAAAATAATAGCAAAAACAAAGATCCCGACGAATTGATAACCTCCTCCTTCGAAATCTTGAAGTCGGTTTAAAAGAACCGACTTCACTTCGCCTCCACCTTTCCAAAAGCAAATGCTCGAGTTACTGTAAATAATTTTTAACAAAAAAGAACCAACTTCACTTAGCCTCCATATATCCAAAAGCAAATGCTAGAGTTACCGTAAAAAATACTCAAATCACTATAGGTGTGCCTATAATAGTTGAAGAGCTCCCTCGATTTCTCCAGATTCCCATCATCAGATCCTGACCTGGTTACAATGGGACCAACTGTGAAGTATACTCTTTCAAACAAAAAAAAGGCCAAGTGCGAGTCGGACTCGCGCACCGAGGGTTCCGTACAAACCTATAACAAGCAAAAGTTGTAGTATGTTTATTTTATTACTAATTTCAATTTAATACCTCTACGCGTTTACGAGGAAAAGGTAGTAAGTTTAAAATTTTAAAAAATATTTTTTGTTTGATTTTACTAAAAATGTCTATTCTTCGTAATTTTTCCTTTATTTGTGCTATATGAAGTTTCTTCGTGCCAAGTTTCAATTTTCTGAGTTTACGGGAAGTACCCTTTAGGTTTTGAGTTTCTTGCAAGTACTCAGTTTCAAATTATGCAACTTAAATTGCTATTTCTTTTGATTGCGTTAACATAAAAGTTTGGTTTTGCTACATCTGAAAGGTCCTATAGCCCTGAGTATTTGACATGAATTTCAATTTAATACCTCCACGCGTTTACGAGGAAAAAGGTAGTAAGTTTAAAATTTAAAAAAATATTTTTTTGTATGATTTTACTAAAAATGTCTACTTTTTGTAATTTTTCCATTGTCTATGCTATATGACGTTGCTTCGTGCCAAATTTCAAGTTTCTGAGTTCACGGGAAGTACCCCGTAGGTTTTGCGAGTGCCGAAAAACTCTAAAATTTGCAGCATAAACGACTGTATCTTTTGATTGCGTTGGCTTTTAAGTTTGATTTTTTCACAGCTCCAAGGGACAATAGACCAGAGTATTTGATATAAATGTCAGCTTGATACCTCCACGCGTTCCTGAGAAAAATGGTCTTGACAAACAGACAGACAGACAGACGGACGGACAACAAAGTGATCCTATAAGGGTTCCGTTTTTTCCTTTCGAGGTACGGAACCCTAAAAAGAATTTTCTAAATCGGTCCAGCCGTCTTCGAATAATCGGTGAACATATTGATACCCTCCTCCTCCCTCCTTCGAAATCTTGAAGTCGATTGAAAAGAACCGGCTTCATATTTTATGCGCTTTATACAGTCCCTAAGAACGTCAAGACTTATATAAAGGCTAACAAATAGCTAAAGCAATGGCGCGTAGTTACAGCGTCCGAGAGGCAACCGGATGGCTCGCAGTATTTAAGCTCCCTACGTGTTGTGGAACCATCCTGTGCAGCCCGGACTGACCCACGTTGGACTACATTTTTCATCTCCCCCTCTAATTTTTTTCCGGCTTCCAACTCTGAGGGATCGATAACCTACCAGCCGGTGTGAATGGCAATTAGCATGCTCGTTCTTCATCACATACAGACTGGATATTGAAGGGGGGAGGATGAAAAACAAAGTCCAACGTGGGTCAGTTCGAGTTACACAGGGTGGTTCCAGTGGTGGTTCAACACGTAGGGAACTTAAATACGGCGAGCCATCCGGTTGCTTCTCGGACACTGAAACTACGCGTCATTGCTCTGAATAAAATGGGCTACCAGATTAAGCAAATTTGACCCTATGAACATAGCTTAGTTTTCGAGGTATTGGCAGTTCTATATAGCATTTTGTGCAAAAGTGCCATTTTCATTGGGGTCAAATTCGCTTAATCTAATAGCCTATCAACTATTCTATCAGCCCTTTAAGTCTTAATGTTGATTTTAAGAACACCTGTATAGTACTTCATGTATAACGCAATGCGTATTATTAGATTGTCCGATTAAAAATGACATTAAAAGCCAAAGAACGAAAAAGAGTGAATAAATACTGGTATTTTTGTATAGATCCATGTTTAGGATTGCAAAATCCGGACCCAAAATGTATGGAATTATCCGGATACGACGGATCTTCGAAACATTTGAGATCCGACATACTCACCCTATCCCTGTCTAAAACATGTATATTTTGATGACCATACCTGTTAAGGCGACGGACGAGAGTAGGTCGAAAGTGATGACTCCGTCAGGCTTCGGGTATTCGATGGGCTGGCATTCCTTCGCTGGCTTTAGTTTCGCGTGATCAGCCCCTTAAACACGATTAAATATATAACGGCCAGGTTTAGGTTCACCGGAGTTGCAGATTATGCAGAAACGACTAGGCAACATACGGATGTTAACGGTAATATACTTAATATTACCACATTATTTAAAGTTTGAGTTTGAAAATTAAAGTAGTGTCTGTGACGTGACGGGATGGCGATACCTTGTTCTCTTCCACTATGAGTGGTTTAACGTATTAACGTTATTTTCTCATTTATTATTAACTAGCTTTTGCCCGCGGCTTCGCTCGCGTTAAATTCGGGGTAACACGGTTCCCCTTTGCCCCCGGAATGCTCCATACAAACTTCCACCCCCCATTTTAGGGAAGTGGGGGGTTAGAAAGAGACAAAAAGTAGCCTATGTCACTCTCCATCCCTTCAACTATCTCCACTTAAAAAATTACGTCAATTCGTCGCCCCGTTTTGCCGTGAAAGACGGACAAACATACACTTTCCCATTTATAATATTAGTATGGAAGTAGGGATTACCTCCATGGCTGAACGTCCAGGGTTCGGCTCCGCGCGAGATCACCGAGAACCCACCGTAGGCCAGGCCACCCCACAAGCCTAGTTTGGTGTGGAACGATGGCCGAACGTTGCGGACTTGCTAAAATAAATATTACCATATTATTATCGACGGAATCAGATAAGGCATTATGGTCAATTCGGAACGTAAGGATGCATCTGTGCATTTACAAATATATTTATTTTATGTAAGTTTGGTAAGGTAACCTGAGCATAAGTTCTTCCAGTTTTTATTACAGTAGATCTATATTTAAGGTGTGTATATATTCAGTTTTAAGATGAGCAGAATAATATATGCCAGTTGGTTATAATTTATAATAGGAGGCTCAATATTGATGACTGACGAGAGGTAGTAAGTAGAAAGTTTATACTGTGTGTGGCCTGTAACACGAGCAACAAATTACATTGTAGATTCTACTACTCAAACTAGACAACGTTTGTTCAGCGACTTTAAAAATTTACTTGTTTTTTGATTTTTAGTACACTTTAAAGTTTATTCGAATACGCAACGGATTGCGAAATTGATTATGTCTGTAGGGTGACAAGACTGACAATAGACCGTAAACCACGAACAAATTTGATGACCAATCGCGTCCCGTTCGATAACTCGTATAATGATTAAGGGCGACTTGTGATGGAGCCTCGTGAGCGTCAGCTGCCGCTCCGTCGGTGGGTTGAGGAACGGCAGCCACCCAAACACGTAAAAAAATTAAATAAATTCAGCCATCGCGTCCCGCTTGAAACTTTGTCAGACGATAGATTATAAGCTATTTAAAGCATAAAAAATCGTCAGCCGGCTCTATCGCGGTGGAAAGACCGTCAGCTGGTCGGTTGAACATGTAAAAAAAATTTTTTTTTCAGTCATCACGTCCCATGTGTATCTTAGTCAGATGGTAGTTCATATGCTATTATGAAGATATAAAATCGTCAGCCGGCTGTATCGCGGTGGAAAGACCGTCAGCTGATACCCTGAAGGCCGAAACGCTGGAGCCACTCGGTAGCATATATCGCCTATTAAAATGCACCAGCTCTTCATTTCATCACAAAACTAATTAAATGTGATATAAAATGAAGCCATGTAACCACCAGCTACCGCTCCGTTGACGGTCACAAGGCTTAGTATATAAATCAGCCTTTACCACTTATGTGATCAAATGGATAGCTGGTTCGGTATAGCACCTAAATTATATAATAAATTGCCCAACGACATAAGAGAATCCGAAATGCCTCAGTTTAAAAATAATTTATTTGACTATTTAGCACGACATGCATTTTACTCAGTTAGAGAATATTTAGAATATACGCCGTCTCTTTATTAAGTTAAGCATATTAAACTGTCTTAAGTCCATGTACTCGTATGTTGCATGCTTATAGTAAATTTAGTCGTAGTTTTAAGGTTGTATAATATTTGCATGCCCAACAGCAGGCTGAATACACTGCACCTAAAATGTATTTTGTGAACATCCACTTGACATGTATTTAAAGCTAATAAATGAATTGAATTGAATTGAATTGAATTGTATCTTTGAATTTGCGACATATACTGCCGGGTGGCTCCAGGCGTTACGGCATTCAGGGCATCAGCTGACGATCTTTCCACCGCGATACAGCCAACTGACGGTTTGATATCTTCATAATATCATATGAGCTACCATCTGACAAAGATACACATGGGACGCGATGACTGAAAAAAAATTTTTTTTACATGTTCACCCGACCAGCTGACGGTCTTTCCACCGCGATTGAGCCGGCTGACGATTTTTTATGCTTTAAATAGCTTATAATCTATCGTCTGACAAAGTTTCAAGCGGGACGCGATGACTGAATTTATTTAATTTTTTTACGTGTTTGGGTGGCTGCCGATCCTCAACCCACCGACGGATCGGCAGCTGACGCTCACGAGGCTCCATAACACGTTGCCCTTAATCATTATACGAGTTATCTAACGGGACGCGATGACTGACGGTATTTGCGCCTGGCTTACGGTCCACAAGCAATGTCAATTGGACGAATTTTTTTTTTTTTTTTTTTTTTTATACCACGACGGTGGCAAACAAGCATACGGCCCGCCTGATGGTAAGCAGCTACCGTAACCTATGGACGCCTGCTACTCCAAAGGAGTCACATGCGCGTTGCCGACCCTTTACAAAAAGGAGGATTCACTGTGTTGTCGACTAAAGGAACAAGAAGGTCCCTCATCGTTAACACACTGGGTCCTCTTTGAGCTCTTTGGCAACCTTACTCACCAGCAGGAACACAACACTATGAGTAGGGTCTAGTGCTATTTGGCTGTGGTTTTCTGTAAGGTGGAGGTACTTCCCCAGTCGGGCTCTGCTCCAGATTTGAGCGATGACATTCGCTGAACGTGCCCTACCACACTTAGCGAGATGCCATTCGCAGTGCCCATACCTCTCTTTTTGGCGTAGTTTAAGGACATACCCAGGTCCGGACGTAGTTTAAGGACATACCCAGGTCCGAATTTCAACGTACATTGATAATACTATTTAAAAGAGACAAACTAAAGACTCCGTATTTTTTTTTAAGTTGTTGAACAAAAGTTTTATAGTTTGAGGAGTAGAATCTAGGTTTTAAAGTTTTATAGTTTGAGGAGTAGAATCTAGGTTTTAAACAAACTAAAGACTCCGTATTTTTTTTTAAGTTGTTGAACAAAAGTTTTATAGTTTGAGGAGTAGAATCTAGGTTTTAATTTTTTGCTCGGGTTACAGGCCAAATACTGTATAAGAAACATGCCAAATTTTAGCTCAAGGACAGTGCGGAATGATTCATACTTAGCTTACAGTATTTGAATAAATTAATATTTAGACAAACTAAGAATATAATATAATATGACTTACAAAGACTAATAGAGTCCGAACATGCTACGAGTAAGTTTACTCTGATTTGGCACTTTTGGCAGTGGCAACGGATAGCCACGCTATATTTTACGGCAACCCTCAATTCAGACACAAAACACCAATCAAATAATACTAGGGATACACAATCAGCTCAAAAAATGGCCCTTCAATAGTACCGCAAGAACGACTCGTGCGGTACTTTCTCTGACAGTCTTATTACGGTATAAGACTGGCCGGTTACAAATTTTCACGAGCCATATTTTTAGTAAATCTTGTTTAAATATGTACCTCCTTAAGACATACAAGGATTTAACAAAGTTAGGTACAGTCACGAACCCGGATTGTTGAGCCACTTGCCATCGTTCGTAATTTAGCCGTGTAATAAATGACCGATGTAACTGACAGTTGACAGCTAGTCGGTAACATCGGTCATTCATAACACGGCGAAATTACGAACAATGGCAAGTGGCTCAACAATCCGGGTTCGTGACTGTACCTACGTCATTAAAAAAAACAATAATTTAAATACACAATTAAAAACAGTAAACTCACGTTCACTCACGGAAGTCGAATATCGCTCGACATGTTAGCCAACGCGAATGGCTCATGAATAAGCTCCTTGTTGTGGAGTAAAACCTTTTTAATCATTTGTTATAGTTAATTTTTATTTTGTTTAATTTAAACATAACTGCATACGAGTATCTCAACTCATCTTACTCGGTGGAATCACTGACTTCCTAGTCACAGGCAACCTCCTAGTTCGGGAAACAGAGGCTCAGTTCCGGTGAAACTGTATCAAACCTAATACATAAATTTATCTTAATGTATTAGAGTATCGTTGAAATGTTACTTACACTTATATTAGGTTTTAAGTCAATTAAGATTATTCTTATTCTATTAATTGAAAATATTTTGCATTTTGTACCTTCAACTCCTTGTATACGAAGGACTGCTTGAGCTTGTCTTCGTACGCGGCGGGCACCACACCCTTATCGTGAGTTGCCTCGCCCGATATAATGAGATCCATTGCGGCCTCGGCCGCTAACATACCTGATAATAAATAATAATATATAGATTGGCAGGAATTATGTCCTGGAAGAGCCTTAAATCGTGCAGATAGCTTAAGTTAAGGTACAGTCACCGGCAATAGTATACCGGCAAAAATATGTGACACGCTCTTACGGCCCTACAAATAAGAGCGTGTCACATGTTTTTGCGGCCTTCGTGTAGGAAGATACTATTGCCGGTGACTGTACTCAAAACTTAATAAAACATGAAAATATTTTTTCATACGTTCATAACATATCTTCTCGTCTGAGCGGTGGTAACGTTATCCATTATAACGTTATTCAACAACGACTCAATTGCTTCTGATAGCTCTAATCAGCAATCACCCTTATTACCTAGGCAATAGAGTCCAATGAAAAATATTATGGTTAAAACATACATATACATACTGAGGTAAGGTAGAAATAGATCGCTTACAGGGCTTGGACCAAGGCCGTTACTGATAAGGATCCCAACATATCTGATGTGAAACGCAAATTAAACACTGCCTCGAGGTCCAGTAAAAGAGCCATTGCCAGAGCCAAATTCGACTTCGTCGGCAGAATTGGTAGGAAGCTAGTGGGCTACCCCACCGAGAGTCGTGCCTTCTGGTCACTTGCCAAAGCTGCCGAGGGAAACTTTTGTCGGTCGTCCTTACCACCACTGCGTAATGCTGATGGTAATCTGGTCCATAGTGCAAAAGAAAAAGCCGATCTTCTGGGTACTCTCTTTGCCTCGAACTCGACCTTGAACGATGATGGCAGCACCGTACCGCCTGACATCCCGCGGTGCGCAGCCTCGATGCCGGAAATTATCATTAAACAAAGTGATGTCCGGCGGGAGCTGCTATCATTAAACGTTCACAAGTCGAGCGGACCAGACGGCATACCAGCAGTTGTGCTCAAACGGTGTGCTCCTGAGTTGTGTCCCGTGCTAACGCGCCTTTTCACACTCTCTTACCACAAACGGCAAGTGCCGTCTTCATGGAAGACTGCCCTCGTGCACCCTGTGCCTAAAAAGGGCGATAGTTCGGACCCGTCGAATTACAGGCCTATCGCTATAACCTCTCTTCTCTCCAAGGTTATGGAGCGCATATTCAATGCAAAGCTCCTGGGATACCTAGAAGAGCACGACCTGATCAGTGATCGCCAGTATGGCTTTCGTCACGGTCGATCAACTGGTGATCTTCTAATGTATCTCACTCACCGCTGGGCTTCAGCCATTGAGAGTCAGGGAGAGGCATTGGCAGTCAGCCTTGATATAGCTAAGGCGTTCGATCGGGTCTGGCATCGAGGTCTTCTATCGAAGTTGCCAGCTTACGGTCTGCCCGAGGGATTGTGCAGATGGGTCGCCAGCTTTTTGTCCGGCAGAAGCATACGAGCTGTAGTCGACGGCAGTTGCTCCGAAAGCATGGAGATAAACGCTGGTGTCCCGCAAGGCTCCGTGCTATCCCCAACGCTGTTTTTGCTGCATATCAATGATATGTTGTCTATCGGCAACATTCATTGTTATGCGGACGACAGTACTGGGGACGCCTGTTACACGGGCCGTGCCAATATCCCTCGATCCGTTGTGGTAGAGTCGTGAAAAACTTGTGTCCGATATCGAGAACACTCTTTCTGGAGTCTCGGTGTGGGGTCAGGACAACTTAGTCCAATTCAACCCCACAAAGACACAAGTTTGCGCATTTACCGCTAAGAAAACCCTATTTACTGTGGCCCCTCAGTTCCAAGGCACAACCCTTACAATGTCAGGGAGTATTGGGATCCTCGGTGTCGACATTTCCAGCGACGTCCAATTCCGTAGTCACCTTGAAGGGAAGGCCAAGCTGGCATCCAAAAAGCTCGGTGTGCTCAATAGAGCGAGAAGATACTTCACTCCGGGGCAGAGACTGCTTCTATACAAGTCGCAAGTCAGACCCCACATGGAGTACTGCTGTCACCTTTGGGCGGGAGCACCTGGATACCAGCTTGGGCCCTTTGACTCGGTGCAAAGGCGCGCTGTGCGGATCGTCGACGATCCCAAACTCACGAGCGATATTGAACCATTGAGTCTAAGGAGAGACTTTGCCTCCTTATGTGTGTTCTATCGCTTGTACAATGGGTTGTGCTCTGAAGAACTGTTTGATATGATGCCCACGGCAGCTTTTTATCGCCGCACCGCTCGCCGCCGACAGGGTGTTCATCCTCACACCCTGGAGCCTAATGGGTCGCGCACTGTACGGTTTAAGAGGAATTTCCTCCCACGAACGCTGCGACTGTGGAATGAACTCCCTGCCGAGGTTTTCCCAGCGGGCTACAGTATGAGGTTCTTCAAAAAAGGAGTGTATAGGTTCTTAAAGGGTAGGCAACGCGCATGTGAATCCTCTGGGGTTGCAGGCGTCCATAGGCTACGGTAACTGCTTACCATCAGGCGGGCCGTATGCTTGTTTGCCACCGTCGTGGTATAAAAAAAAAAAAAGATGGCCTAATTCAGACGCTCATATTTTTGTTAGATATTAGACTGCACGTTGTAATGAGTGTTCGCGCAGCAACATTTCTTATCTGATCATCATAGACCTTATGTCTACTGACATAAGGTTTAAGAATCGTCAGTTAAAAGTGTTGGGCGCCAAATGCTACATTATACCGGCAAATGCTCCACTTGTGTTGTCTAGCCTAAATCCAACCTATTCAGGTAGCAGTTTTTTGTGTAGGGGTTCGCAGTTCTAACCTAACCTAACCTACTCTGGTAGCAGTTTTTTGTGTAGGGGGTCGCACTTATTCCATGCACTGCCACCCGCCTTCTACTAGTGCTCTAGTGTATGCTACACTTGTTATACTGACCGCTCTTCATAGCGTTGTGCGTGCCCTTGATGCGCGGCATGTTGAGGTAGCCGGCCGTGTCGCCGGCCAGGCAGCCGCCGGGGAACACCGGGACCGGCATGCACTGCCACCCGCCTTCTACTAGTGCTCTAGTGTATGCTACACTTGTTGTACTGACCGCTCTTCATAGCGTTGTGCGTGCCCTTGATGCGCGGCATGTTGAGGTAGCCCGCCGTGTCGCCGGTCAGGCAGCCGCCGGGGAACACCGGGACCGGCATGCACTGCCACCCGCCTTCTACTAGTGCTCTAGTGTATGCTACACTTGTTGTACTGACCGCTCTTCATAGCGTTGTGCGTGCCCTTGATGCGCGGCATGTTGAGGTAGCCCGCCGTGTCGCCGGTCAGGCAGCCGCCGGGGAACACCGGGACCGGCATGCACTGCCACCCGCCTTCTACTAGTGCTCTAGTGTATGCTACACTTGTGATACTGACCGCTCTTCATAGCGTTGTGCGTGCCCTTGATGCGCGGCATGTTGAGGTAGCCGGCCGTGTCGCCGGCCAGGCAGCCGCCGGGGAACACCGGGACCGGCATGCACTGCCACCCGCCTTCTACTAGTGCTCTAGTGTATGCTACACTTGTTGTACTGACCGCTCTTCATAGCGTTGTGCGTGCCCTTGATGCGCGGCATGTTGAGGTAGCCCGCCGTGTCGCCGGTCAGGCAGCCGCCGGGGAACACCGGGACCGGCATGCACTGCCACCCGCCTTCTACTAGTGCTCTAGTGTATGCTACACTTGTGATACTGACCGCTCTTCATAGCGTTGTGCGTGCCCTTGATGCGCGGCATGTTGAGGTAGCCGGCCGTGTCGCCGGCCAGGCAGCCGCCGGGGAACACCGGGACCGGCATGCACTGCCACCCGCCTTCTACTAGTGCTCTAGTGTATGCTACACTTGTTGTACTGACCGCTCTTCATAGCGTTGTGCGTGCCCTTGATGCGCGGCATGTTGAGGTAGCCCGCCGTGTCGCCGGTCAGGCAGCCGCCGGGGAACACCGGGACCGGCATGCACTGCCACCCGCCTTCTACTAGTGCTCTAGTGTATGCTACACTTGTGATACTGACCGCTCTTCATAGCGTTGTGCGTGCCCTTGATGCGCGGCATGTTGAGGTAGCCGGCCGTGTCGCCGGCCAGGCAGCCGCCGGGGAACACCGGGACCGGCATGCACTGCCACCCGCCTTCTACTAGTGCTCTAGTGTATGCTACACTTGTGATACTGACCGCTCTTCATAGCGTTGTGCGTGCCCTTGATGCGCGGCATGTTGAGGTAGCCGGCCGTGTCGCCGGTCAGGCAGCCGCCGGGGAACACCGGGACCGGCATGCACTGCCACCCGCCTTCTACTAGTGCTCTGGCACCATATGCTATCCTTGATCCGCCTGAAATAAATAAATTAGGCTTAAAAAACGCTCTTAACAGTCTTAGAAGACCGAAAAGATTCCTTGAGTGTTACGTGAACTAAGTTTGGTGCGCAACTCTAAATAACCTTCGGCAAATCCTCTGGCGAAGCTCGTTAGTGCAAGAGGGGCTTCGCCCTCTAACAATTGCATGTTATTCTAACTTAAATGATACCTGATGCATTATGAATGCTGGATCTCCTTGAAAGGACTGAGATACAGATAGACGAACCGGAAGGCGCAGCGTGGGTAGACCCCCCGCAAGGTGGACTGATGACCTGGTGAAGGTCGCGGGAGTCCGCTGGATGCGGGTGGCGCAGGATCGGTCATTGTGGCACTCTTTGGGGGAGGCCTATGTTCAGCAGTGGACGTCTTTAGGCTGATATGATGATGATGATGATGATGATGATGATGACAGATAGACGTATTCCAGTCCTATGACGAAGCCCGTGTCTACAATGGGGGCGCCCCCTAACGATTACATATGTTAGCTTATATTTTACCTTCAAATAGTGGTTTCACATATGGATTCAGTTTGAATCGCTGGATCACCTTGAAAAGACTAAGATGCATTCTTTTTTTTTTTTTTTATACTGCGACGGTGGCAAACAAGCATACGGCCTGCCTGATGGTAAGCAGCTACCGTAACCTATGGACGCCTGTAACTCCACAGGAGTCACATGCGCGTTGCCGACCCTTTACAAAAAGGAGGATTCACTGTGTTGACGGCTAAAGGAACAAGAGGGTCCCTCATCGTCAACACACTGGGTCCTCTTTGAGCTCTTTGGCAACCTTACTCACCAGCAGGAACACAACACTATGAGTAGGGTCTAGTGCTATTTGGCTGTGGTTTTCTGTAAGGTGGAGATTAACGTAGTTCAGTCCTATGAAGAAGCCTGTATCTACAACGAGGGCGTCGCCCCCTAACGATTACAAATGTTAGCTTATATTTTACCTTCATATAGTGGTTTCACATATGGATGCAGTTTGAATCGCTGGAACTCCTTAAACGGACTAAGGTAAGGATTAGCATAGTCCAGTCCTATGACGAAGCCCGTCGCTACTAGGGGGGCTTCGCCCTCCGGTACTTGTAGATGGTAAATGAAGGAGCCGCCGTATGTGTTCTTGTCCAATGGCCAACCGATCGTATGCTCGACTAGGCCTGGTTTGTGATTCTGTGGACAATAAATAATAATTTATTGCTATTCCCCAATAATAATGATTATTGAACATGGTTTTGTTTAACACATTCAGTGCCGAAAACCCGACTATCGGGTATTTTATGATTTCGTTCCCAGGCCGTACGACCCGATAGTCGGGATCGTGGTACTACAGCTTTATATGACGAAATTTTTGTGGCCTGGCGCGGTTGTCTTGTTTGACTGGGTGGCAATGAATGTTTTAAATAATAATACTGAGTCGATTTTAACACTAAAATAGATTTCTTTGAGAATTGGTAAACTTTATTTCTTTACTACAAAAAACATGAGGTTCCTAAATGATTGAAACTTCAATTCCAAATATAAACATTAATTGGTGCCTCATCATCATATATTTAAGAGCTAGGCTCTTGTCGGTGGAGCAATTTCCATGCCTGTCTGTCATTTACAGCTTGATACAACTACACGTTTATTTTTTCCTTTCCTGCCTTCCTTTCTGCTTCAACTCTACCTTCTATGATGTTTCTTATAAACTCGTCGTGACGTAGCAGGTGTTATCTATGTTTCTCAACAAACTTCTCTTTTTCTTTTTTTTTCTTTACTTTTTTTATGAGATAATGTTGAATACTGAAATATCTATGGTAGGTAGAAAAAATGTAAATACCTCTGGTTTGACTTCCCACAGCTCCTTCAGGCCGATACCATACGACTGTGGTTCACTCTTCTCTCTCAAATTGTACTGTTTGGATACCATCTTGGTTAAATGTCCATGACAACCTATAAAAAATGAATAAATAAAATAATGTACATGCGTTTTTTTCTCGACTGTTTTTAATTGTACAATAATTTCTGTCAACCTTAGTGTTGTTTTGAAGGATCAATGACCCGAATGTCGATCCTTTCTGTTAGTATATCCATACTAATATTATAAATGGGAAAGTGTATGTGTGTGTTTGTTTGTCCGTCTTTCACGGCAAAACGGGGCGACGAATTGACGTGATTTTTAAAGTGGAGATAGTTGAAGGGATGGAGAGTGACACAGGCTACTTTGTCTCTTTCTAACCCCCCACTTCCCTAAAATGGGGGGTGGAAGTTTGTATAGAGCAGTCCGGGGGGCAATCAGGAAACGGGAACCGTGTTAACCCGAATTTAACGCGAGCGAAGCCGCGGGCAAAAGCTAGTATGTTATAAAACTAGTACGTTCTTCGCTTTTCCAATCAGATGTAGGTAGGTGACTTTTGGTAATAAATCGTTATAAATTATGCAAGTACCTTCAGCAAAGATGGTAATCTTGGAATGGAACTCCATGCCACGTTCGAACATGTCCTTAGGGCTGCCGTCTTTAGCAATGCCAACGTCACCCGTAGCCACACCTTTCAGCGAGCCATCGTCGCGGTACAGCAGCTCTGCGCCCGCGCAGCCGGGCCATACCTAAAATAAACAAGTTCTAAGTAATCAGGAGTCAAAATGTGTATATTGCCAACATTCATCATCATCCTTCTAGGTTTTATCCGGCTTTTTGCAATAGCTCAATTGCCTGAGCCTGAGGTATGCTCGGCAACCTAAAACCTAAATTGGCGTAGACACTATTTTTTACAAAATTGATTGCCAACTGCCCCTTGCCACCTGCCCACCAGTTCCTTACAATGTTTTCCTTCAGCGAAAGCGCCTAGTAAATAGTTCGTACTTAAGTTGACAAAAACTCAGTAAAATAGCATTTTTACACAGTAATCTGACAGTTCCTGCCATACATTAAACCACGTTGTATGTCAGGAGCTGTCAGATGTCTGTCTTGAATTAAAAATACTACTTTAGTGTGTGCCGGGGCTTCAACCCGACATCCGTATTGCAAATCGAACATTTTACTGCCAGGTTACCAGCGCATTTTTTATTACCGACTATGTACGGTCAGCTGCAGAAAAAAAGACCCACCCCTGCATACAAACTTTGTACGCAGGGGTGGGTCTTTTTCTCTGCAGCTGACCGTACAGTCACCGGCAATAGTATCTTCCTACACGAAGGCCGCAAAAATATGTGACTCGCTCTTATGGCCCTACAAATAAGAGCGTGTCACATATTTTTCCGGCCGTAGGAAGATACTATTGCCGGTGAATGTACTAAGAATGTTTATCGAAAGAGCGAGCGCCGCGAAGCGAAGCTCTTACAGACAACTTCGGACACAACGGAACTGTCAGCTAGCTACCGGGGTGTCCCTGCATTTGGATGGCTTTTGATTTGGATTTTGACTAGTTGTTCCGTGATAACTTTAGTAATATTTTTCCGATCTTTATGAAAGGAGGATGCCCAGATTCATATGGACTCTGGCCTAAAAACCAATAATGACAAGCCATATGTCATTTGAAAGGTTTTTTCATATTCTAAAACTTTTTGTATGGCGGGAAATCTTAAATCGCTGTGTGAAACAAGTTATGGCAAAATAAAAACATAGTTTGGTACCTTGGTGCAGGAAGACACGGAGTATTTATTCCTCCAGCTGGGCACTTAACACAGCTCATAATTGATGAACCTTTTGCTTAAAGGATAGTAGTCATTGTTTTATGGTATATCAATCGATATTTAGTTGTTTTCTTATGTGTATTTATGTAAAAACGTTTAAAAAACGTTGTATAGAACTTAAACCCTAGATATATCAGTAAAAATGTCTTATTGAGGGGATGTTTTTATTTTGCCATAACTTGTTTCACACAGCGATTTAAGATTTCCCACCATACAAAAAGTTTTAGAATATGAAAAAAACCTTTCAAATGACATATCGCTTGTCCTTATTGGTCAATAGGCCAATTTGACCACCCTCCTTTGTTGGAGTTATAGCAAAGACAAATATAATTTGAGAATTCTTATATGAGCAGGATTGATCAAGGGGTTATGGAGCTAGAAATGGCTCAAAAGCGATCTTCATACGGGTCTTGGTATATTGATCAACTCATTTGCATGTATATCGCGAGTTCTCAGTTCGAAACGGACTACTAGTGAGTTAGTTACCTCGGCACCGGCGGCTTCAGCTTGCTCTGCCATCCATTTAACAAGGTGTCCCAATCTGACTACATAGTTACCGTGGTTGTAAATCGGCATCCCTGTAAAACATAGTCACAGTTAGATTTCTGTTTGAGAATTAAGGAAAAAATGGATGTTTAATCATTTAATATACGTACATAAATTAATATTTACTACGTCTAGACGTGACTAAAGGAAACTGTAATCCTCATTGAAGTAAGAGAGAAAGTTACAAAGGTTGCGTGTTTATTTAAATGCTCTAAGAAGGTTGCCGACCGCTGGGCAACCTTTTAGCGGCCAAGCGCACATAGTAGCTAACTAAATTGACGAACTTACATAACAATTCTGAATCTAACAACTATTACGTACAACATAGCGAGGGAGGTTCGCGGGCTGCAAAAGAGCGGTCCGCAGGCCGCCTGTTCACACCTGACGCACCGCCTCGCGAGGCAGCGAGGCTAGTGTGGACGTGCCTCGGCCGAGGCAAACGCACGCGCGGCCGCAATGCCTCTAGCCGAGCTGCCTCGCGCGGCAATTTCCTCGCGAGGCGATGCGTCAGATGTGGCCACGCCTAATAAGGTGAACACCGACAGATGATATTGGTAAGTCTTTTGTTTTAGACCCCTTTTCAAATTTGCAAACTTTTTTATTTATGATATACGAATTTGAAGCTTCTCGGCTCTGCAATACAGTATTTATAGTATCTCACCTGGTAAAACTGGGATAGGAATCCTTCCACTATTGGTCAAGTATCCGAACTTGTCAGCATTGACCACTGTGTCCATGGGAGCCCCCTTTTCCTTCCAGTCGGGTATCAGCTCGTTCAACGCGATGGGGTCCACACAGGCCCCTGAGAGTATGTGGCCTCCGACCTCTGCTGCCTTTTCTAGTAAAGTGACTCTTACTTCCTGTAAAATAAGGTACCATTTGAATAACCATAACAATGAAATGAAACTTGCTGTTTGGATATCACTAAGCATTTTGGTCTAAGAATTCTTTTCATTTAACACATTCACTGCCAAGAACCCGCCTCGTGGGCGCTCGTAAACTTTGCTCAGATGCCAACTCGCTGGGCGGGTTGTTTTGTAGTAGGACGTCATTTTTCGTCTGGCAGTTAATGTGTGCTCATTCATTCTTTAATTAGTTTTAGTATAATAGTTAATTTCATTTGGTTTCCCATCGTTGGGCAAAGGCCTCCTCCATCATATACCATAACATTCCGTCGGCCGCCACTTGATGGACATTTATCTTGAAAAAGAATTCACCACTCGTAATAAGTTTAAGAATAAGTTTTTGTTTTTAACCGACTTCAAGATTTCGAGGGAGGTTATCAATTCGTCGGGATCTTTGTTTTTGCTATTATTATTTTTTATGTATGTTCACCGATTATTCGAGACGACTGGACCGATTTGGAAAATTCTTATTTCTTTGAAAGAGTATACTTCACAGTTGGTCCCATTGTAACCAGGTCAGGATCTGATGATGGGATCCTGGAGAAATCGAGGGAACTCTTCAACTATTATAGGCACACCTATAGTGATTTAAGTTTTTTTTACAGCAGCTCGAGCATTTGCTTTTGGAAAGGTGGATTGTTTAAAATTAATATTTATTTGAAGCTCATTCTTTTATTAGTATAACGGCCTGTTTCACAATCTCCAGTTAAAGCATATCTGTCAGATAAATGTTTGCTGTCCTTTTCTTTTATATGACTGGAGAAAAGGATAGCAATCATTTTAACTGGCAGATATGTTTATCTGGAGATTGTGAAATAGGCCCTTAGTGTAATAGTTAAGTTTATTTGGTTACCCATTGTTGGGCAAAGGCTCCTCCATCAAATGCCAAAGTCTAGTCAGGGTTCGAAATTATCAAGATAATTATGATCTCTGATATTTATCGAGGTAATTATCAGATAATTATCCGACAATTATCCCTGGCACGGATCTTTTTTCTATTTAAGTTCAACTACTAATGTTGAAATTCACGTGTGATTTTTTTTGTGTCTTATCCGCGTTTATAAATTTTGAGTTATTATCAAATCGATAATTATCTGAGATAAAAATCACTATCATTGATATTTATACTCTCGATCCCTGAATCCAATACTCGTAATAAGTTTTTGTAAGATGTAAGTTTATATTTCTACGGACGCCGAATTTCAGCCCACAGTGCGCTAGTCTTGTCTAGGTAAGGCCTGCAAAGAGAATGATGTATTCCATCTTCGCCGGATAATATACTATACTTACAGCTCCCTTCTCCTCTGCAATCTGCCGAGCCCTGATGGCCGCAGCCATGCCCGCCGGACCACCACCAATGATGAGGATGTCCGTCTCCTCCGCTATACGCTCCATGTTTATTTCTACAAAAGGACATTTATATTTTACGACATGCCAAATTTATAATCAGATTATGCCTAGGAATAAAAAAAATACGTAGAGAACTAAATAAAAAGGCGCCATACACTTGATCAAAATAACATTGTCAGTCATAGTTTGTCAGCAAACAAAAAAAAAGCATACAGAAAAGAGCTCAGCAGTTTGATAATTGTATAATATGAGCTCTATACAAAAAAAAACAAGTGCGAGTCGAGCTCGCGCACAAAGGGTTCTGTACCATTATCTATAAAAACGGCAAAAAAATCATGTCTGTTGTATGGGAGCCCCCTTAAGTATTTATTTTATTCTGTTTTTTAGTACTTGTTGTTATGGCTGTATTACGGTTCATGAGATACAGCCTGGTGAGAGACGGATAGACAGACAGACGGACAGCAGAGTCTTAGTAATAGGGTCCGTTTTTACCCTTTGGGTACAGAACCCAGACAATTTTCAGCACAGTGCTGAATTTTTTATCAGTATCCTGAATTTAGACCATGGTTATGGCTCCCATTAAAACAAAAGAAACTGTTATCATCTTTCTTATCCATATTGTGTTGTAAATAAATGTTTTGATATTCATTTTCAAAATTTTTTTTGGCTTCATACACTTCGGCCGATCAGGTGTTGTCGTTTTCTATGGGGAGCCAAAAATTTTTTTTGCGATTTCGAAGTTGGTCCCATAGTAAATGTTGTTCAGTATCGATAACTAAATAATAAAAATTTATTCCTGTTCACCGATTATAAATCATCGTGTATATTGATGATAAGATAGGATGACCTTCCATTTTTACAATGACTTATATAATTATATACAATTATTATCATGTTTTTATACTGCCGGTTAGTTTCTGGAATAATCAATTCAATACCTAGTGATGTCAAGTCCAAAATTTTCTTTTGCAAGCCAGAGCCAATTTGACTGTCATTTTCTTTATCAGATGTAGAAAAACTACTTTACTGTCTGAAAACTAGGCAAGCCGGCGGGAACAGAGTTCTATAAACGCGCCGCCACTGGTACTTAGGTATGTATGTTTAACAACAGCCTAGAATATTATATTGTTTCATAAGTATGAACAGCCTAGAATATTATATAGTCTGTGGCCTAGGTATCAAATTGTTTTTTAGTCATCACAGCTTAGAAACCAAATTAATTAATAACAATTTTTTTTTATAATTAATTACATTATCACTAGGGTTGTCAATTTAGAATCACGTCAGCAGAATACAGATATAATGTCTAGTCTAAAGTCCAGATCCAAGCCTGTGGACTCACCCAGAATGCCTTCCTGCTAACACGTGATTTCGTGTATCTTAGATTAATTAGCAGAAAAATTAGAATAGTTTAGGAAAAATAATGGTTAGGTTTAATATTAGCATATATAAATAAATTGATTGGGGGCAATACACGTGGTTGTAAAATAGGACCAAGGTAATTCAGAAGTTCAACAAATGTGGTGCAATCATAATAAGTGTAAACATATTTCACATTAAATAGTTCCAAGTACCTACACAGGATTTTTATTAGGAACCCTTCCAAACTTAAATAAAAGGGAAATTGGTGGCACTTCGCCAGTAACATAAGCCACATAGAAACACATGTTTATATTTTTATATCATGGTCATACCCTTGACCTTGCACAACAATATATCACCAAAGTATGAATTAAAATAACTGATTAAAAGATTAATGTTTTACTAGATGTTTATTAATTTCATCATCTTTAAATATTATAAAAAGTAATGTTTAAATGATGCCCAATGGGATAACCTTATTATTATCAAAACATAACATATTTACCTTTCCATCTTGGGTCATTATCCCTGGGATGTATCGTATAATGTGTGGTTATTTTCGGGAATTGGTCCGAATAAAGTCTTCTGGCAGCATTTGTTAGCCTCCCCACTGAAAATTTTGCAAAATATAATCAAAACAATTGAAAACAGATCAAAACAAATAAAGTGAACTTTGAACTTTTGTTTTTGACATTACATTGCGTAACAGAACGTAAGAATTATTTAGAACAAACATTTATAGAAGCATTTTTAACTAAACGAAAGCTTCAATAAATTAAAAAGACTGAAATAATGAATAAATTACGATAACTTCACCAAACAGCTGATAGGCAACGTCACTGTACAATAACTTTTCAACTGTATCGTATATGAATAATAACACTTGTCATACTTAAAATACATTTTTAATACCAGTTTAACTGTGATTTAAGTTTCATAATGTGTTAAATTTAATATTAAAAAGCATTTATTTACCCTGACGAGCCGAACTAACAATTGCCGCCGCCATGTTTTTACTCCATGCGTTCCGGTACTGCACTACTTCGTTTTGCGACTTGTGTTTTCATGTCATGATGTAAACGTTCCGTTTCATTTGAAAAATTCTTGAAAAGAAGTTCATCCATCAAACATATTTGTCAGAAAGAAAGGCAAACAGCGAAAATGTAAATTGTAGTTTTATGGAACGAGCGAGCGCAGCGAAGCTTAGCTGTTACAGACAACTTCCGACACAACAGAACTATTAGCTGACTACTGGGACGTCCGTGCATTTCGATGGCTTACTTATTTTAAATGTTTGTTACGCGATAACTTTAGTAGAGATTTCTGATATTCATGAATTTTGTTGGAGTTGTAGTAATTTTAGTTCTTATATGAGCTGGATTGACCAGGGGGTTCTGAAATCAGAAGGCCTAGAAAGGTTTTGGTAAGGGGTCTTGTTAACTTGTTATACTGGTAAACTTGTTTGCAAGAATCGCGAGTTCGTAGTTCGCGGCGGACGACTAGTCTAATCTATTCTTTAACACTAGGAACGACGCTAAAAAGTCATGTATGTTCCACCATATTATATAAATTATCAAGGATCTAACGAAGGGTAGGTATTCAAGGTACTGTACTTGTACAGTAAGCTGCAGTGTTTGTTTGAGCCTCTCCCTAACGAAACTGACTGTACTTATGCTAATAGTTATGTTTAAGTAGGTATGTACTCGTACCAGTCGACGTCAAAGGTATGTTCACACCAGAGACTTTAAAATGATAACTTCATGGTTCACAGCACTAATATGCAAAAGTCGAAACATTATACTTTTGACTTCGACTGCACTTAGACTTTTTTTGACGGAGTCAGCATATGGAAGCTAAGCTAAGAGTATGAAAAGAAGAAATAAAATTGCTAGATGTATGCTAAGTAGTATTTATTTAAAAAAACTTAAAATATTAGTAGATACAGAATGATAGTGTTCACGATTACTTCACAGGTTTCATCTGCCACAGACCATCGTTGAGATAATGGCAATTCTCTATTCCCACGCCTTTGTTCACTTTAGCTCTGAAAAAAAAAAGAAAATTATGGCCATTATGGGACAATCTTACACAAATGTCCTACGTTAAGCTCAATAAGGCTTGTGTTGTGGGTTGGGTACTAGATGACGATATATATAATAGATAAATATGGATAAATACTTAAATACATAGAAAACATCCATAATTCAGGAACAAAATCTGTGATAAACACACAAATAAATGCCCTGACCAGGATTCGAACCCGGGACCTTTTCCTTCGTAGGCAGGGTCACTAACGACTGGGCTAGGAGGCCGTTTTCAAAATATCATATCATAAAAGGACGTTAACAACACAAAAACGGGGAAAACTTATTGTAGAGGGCGCTGTTCTAGATTCTATACAATGAGAGACAGAGACAGAAGATGGATGGTCCTTAACGATGTACGAAAACCGTATACACTAGTATACAGTCAAAAAGCTTTTCTTAAGCAAAAACCTTCCCTATCGCGTTAATCTTCGGCATTTTAATTTTAGAGTATTTCAGAAACCGGTGGATTTATATTTCGGAGCAATTCGAGACAAAACACTGGAGTCATTTTCGCGAAAATAAATAAAAACTACTTCCCGCCATACAAATTTAGCTTTTCTAAGAACCACTATTAGGGATGTCACTTTGACAGTTGCTTTTCCCATTAGAGGTATATTGAACCCAACGCATAGACTAATAACTCAAGACCCCGCATAGCCGGGCGACCCCCGCTGCCACGCTCGAAGTAATTTCACCCCATACTGAGACACTAATTTATTGTAAGTGACAGTAAACATAGTACGTCTCCATGGCATACATTAATGTCTGATTCTCTCTTACGCCCACGGAAGAATCGCGCGTTCCCTGTCTAGCATTGCGTGTTCCCCTCCCGCACCCCTTCTATTTGGCAGCATAGGTTTCAAAGAAAAAACGCGCTCAGCGTAGTATAGAGATATCTTGTATATGACCCAACGTAACAAACAAGTTTACAGACTTTTGTCGTCTATGGCTTAGCAACACAAACAATAATACACAACAAAAGTACGCCAACATCAATATAAACCATAGACAACAAAAAATCACAGACTTTTGTCGTTTACAGTTTTTTATACGATTGCGGCGCCGTGCTTCGCGCCTTTATCCTCGTTGGTATAGTATGGCTAAACAAAAAGTGCAGTAACAGTAGAAGTAGTAAGCTATACCTACTCCCTCCCTTTTTTAGTGGTGAGGGTACTAGCGTAAGAAAAAGACAGTATGATTCTATCTGTCTATGCTTGAAGTGAAACAGATCCTGGCCAAACTATATATATCCAAAATCCATTTGTGATCAATTTTTAAACGATTATAAACGCTCAATCTGCAGTAAACGCATTTCTGTCATTTTAACAGAGGAAGAACATAGCTGCAGATCTGAACTGGATGGAAACGTACCTATCTAAGATTAAGATACCAATTAACGTATCTCATTCATATAGATGATGATGCAAAGTCCCAATAGAAGAATGAGACAGCCACTCATTGAGCAGCATAACGCCTGTAGCCGAATTAGTAAAAATACATCGATAAAACAGCTCATTATAACCTAGAACCCACAGTATTTCAGTGCCATTCAACAGCCAACTTCGGTGAAAAAAATCCGCTTTCCCTCATCCGCGCGCTGGGCGAAGTTAGGCCAGCTGCATTGCCAAAGTCAGGCTGTGCCACATGACGGTTACGCTCACCACCACCGGTGCCACCACGAGTGTTGATTTAATGCAGACTATATTGCGATGGCAATAGATGTCCCTCTGTAGGTCAGTATAAGACAGAAATACCCTTATCTCATTCTATGGGGAACGCCGGTGAAAACTTTTTGTAGAGGGCGATGTTCCAGATTCCATACAATGAGAGAAAGAGACATACAATGAGAGAAAGTGACAGAAGATGAATGGTCCTTAACTAGTATACAGTCAAAAAGCTTTTCTTAGGCAAAAACCTTCCCTATAGCGTTAATCACGACCAGCGTTAAGGACCAATGTTGGAGATGTCACTTTGACAGTTGCCTTCCCCATAAATGAAGTAGCTGTAGCTACAGATAAGACTAAAATACTGTACCTAAATACATATCTCTTTCTACCAGCTGAGTGCTCATCAGAACATTCAGAACGCATCAGTATGTAGACGCATATTAGCTTACAATATAATGCATTTACAATTCTTACATATCATCAGTAGAAAGAGACGTCATCCCAATAGCTAGCGCGTGTTGTTTCCCCTCGGCCATCACTGCTACAACCTGGCCCTTTTCGACGGATGACATCCGCGCGCCCGGCGAAGTAAGGCCGGGGCACATGATGTTCGCCCCGCTTAGGACGAAACGTATGGCTCCCTTGTCGACTTGCTGCATTGGTAGGAAAAATGGGTCTGGAATAAAGGCAAAAAATTAATACATCTCTAGAACACAAAAAACCGAAAACATATTGCCCCGATTTCGGATTTTCAAATGAGGTACACATTCAATAGCTAACTATATGTCTTTAGAAATTTAAAAAAGTAAGACAGGCGAAATAATAAAAGTAGGTGTATGCGATGAAGTTCCTTTTTAGGGTTCCGTAGCCAAATGGCAAAAAACGGAACCCTTATGGATTCGTCATGTCTGTCTGTCTGTCCGTCCGTAGGTCACAGGCATTTTACTCGGAAACTATACGACGTACCTAAATAAAATGTACACATAAGGTGTATTTTGTATGCAGCTACTTAGTTATGTAGTTAAATTTAAAAAAAAATGTATTTTTAGGGGGGCGCTCCATACAAGTAACTAAATAAAAATAAAAAAATTAACCAAATATCAACATGTCACACATCAATCGATAGGTCTTTCAAAATAACATTGAGGTTTCCTGGACTATTTTGTGATTAAGTGAATATTTTCTGAAATAATCGCTTCGAAAGTCAGAAAAGTTGTGTAGCCCCCCCCCCGTAACTTTTGAACCGTAAGTTCAAAAAATATGAAAAAATTTGAAGAGATGCGCCTTATCATATACTTTCTACGAAAATTGTTTTGAACATTATCGGTTCAGCCATTTTTGAGTTATCTCCAAAAAACTTCGTCCATAGGCATCAGATACGTCCTTTTGGTATTAGTTTGGTTCTTATTCCATTGAAGGTACGGAACCCTCCTATGCGTGGTCCGACACGCACTTGGCCGGTTTTTTTTATTTAAATACTTTGTAATAAAAATTCGGCAAAACTGGTTTGTAGAATCTTTTTTATGGATCAATAGTTTATTTACAGTGAATGCCACTTTTACGCACACGTACGAGACTACTTTGCACTTTGTACGTGCAATCTTGCAGACTGCACATAAAAGTCCCATTTTGAGACAATTGACCAGCTTATCCTACTGTTCCCGAAAAAAACAATTAAGTAAGGCCCCGTTTTGCTTAAATGTTAATTGTGTGTTTAATAAACCATCACTGATACTCGTACGGACCAAGTAGGTACATATAGGGTTTAAAAAAATCTTACATTTATGTAGTAGCCTCAATGTCGGCATCCAAGATCCCTCGCGATGTCTGAAGAAAAGAAGCTCTCCCGCGCTGTTCACCATTATTTCGATGTGGTCGTGACTGGAATCAAGAAAAATAACAAGAAAATTAACAAATACTTCGGATTTTCGCTTAGACCAAAGCATTGATGTAAACCGACCGTTATTGTTTAAGTTGCGTTTCCACCAGAGATGACCGAGGATGTGTTGCGAGGAATGTGTTTTCAACCGACTTCAAGATTTCGAAGGAGGAGGTTATCAATTGGCTACTTTCCTAAAAAAATATATTTAGTCCGTCAGTTAGATTATCAAAAAATATTGGACACGTACTTTTTATTTTGTCAATCAAACAAAAATTGGTGAAGATATAGCCCGTTAAAGTTCCACGTGACGTCACATTTTAGTACAATTTTTAGTATAATGTGACGTCACGCGGAACTTTAACGGGCTATATCTTCACCAATTTTTATTTGATTGACAAAATAAAATTGGTGAAGATATAGCCCGTTAA
Source organism: Pammene aurita (assembly GCA_947086415.1). Taxonomy (NCBI): domain Eukaryota; kingdom Metazoa; phylum Arthropoda; class Insecta; order Lepidoptera; family Tortricidae; genus Pammene; species Pammene aurita. Next base: position 15,980,875 of record OX352295.1, read on the forward strand.
AGTTCCACGTGACGTCACATTTTAGTACAATTTTTAGTATAATGTGACGTCACGCGGAACTTTAACGGGCTATATCTTCACCAATTTTTATTTGATTGACAAAATAAAAAATACGTGTCCAATATTTTTTGATAATATAACTGACGGACTAAATAGCATTATATTTTTTTTACCCAGGAAAGTACCCAATTCGTCGGGGTCTTTGTTTTTTTTTTGCTATTTTATTTTTATGTTTATTCACCGATTATTCGAAGACGGGTAGACCGATTTGGATAATTCTTTTTTGTTTGAAAGGGTATACTTCACAGTTGGTCCCATTGTAACCAGGTCAGGATCTGATGATGGGATCCTGGAGAAATCGAGGGAACTATTCAACTATTATAGGCACACCTATAGTGATTTGAGTATTTTTTACAGCAGCTCGAGCATTTGCTTTTGGAAAGGTGGGTGCTAAGTGAAGTCGGTTCTTTTTTGTTTAAAATTATTAAAGAACCAATAGTCACTTTATTTTCTTATCCTTGCACTGCGCAGCTCTAGGATTGGTTCCAAACAAACACATTCCTCGCTCATCTCTGGTGGAAACGCACCCTTAAGGCTTGGCCAAACTGCACTATTATAGGCACACCTATAGTGATTTGAGTATTTTTTACAGCAGCTCGAGCATTTGCTTTTGGAAAGGTGGGTGCTAAGTGAAGTCGGTTCTTTTTTGTTTAAAATTATTAAAGAACCAATAGTCACTTTATTTTCTTATCCTTGCACTGCGCAGCTCTAGGATTGGTTCCAAACAAACACATTCCTCGCTCATCTCTGGTGGAAACGCACCCTTAAGGCTTGGCCAAACTGCCGGCGTGGCGCCGCACCGCGGTCGCGCAGGTTAGCGACGTCGCGCGTGCACGCGGCGCGGGCGCAGCGCTGCGCGGCGGGCCGCAGCGGCACGCTGCGCCGCGCTGGGTCCCATCAGTTACAGACGTTAGGCAGAGCGGTGCGTCGTGCGAGCGTAGCAATAGACTGTGATTGTGATTATGGATATAGAAAAATTAAATCTTGGCTTCGGAAGGAATGAGCGACCCTTCTTGCGCGTATGCTGTATCGGGCGCGAGTCACGCCCGCATCGCGCACGCCCGCGCCGCGTTCGCGCGCGCGATAAGAGCGTGTTGAAAGCGCGAGGCCGGTGCGATCCGCGCGCGCCCAGTTTGAACAGTCATCGCGTCGGCGTCACGCGGCGCGGACGCGGCGGTGCGTCACGCCGGCAGTTTGGCCAAGGCATTAACGTAGGTACGTGCCGTCCCTACCTACTACAGACGTAGGACATTGAGCGTCGTTTACATGGACCTACTTTACGTCTCATTTGTCATTACAATGAGACTGATGTATGCAGCCCACTGAACTTGACCTACACCTAAACGGGGCTTTAGAAAGTAAGTTCTATATTTGCGTTAAATGTGGTAACACTAGGTCAAACTTTTTATGGTTTTAAAAATATAGTGCATGCAAGGGCATGCAAAATGTGGAATACTTAAACTTAAATCTATGAGAGCATGCAATATTACACCTTAAAATAACACTCCCGTGCATACAATATAGTATGTCGTAAAATTAAAAATAAAAACAATACCATATGCAACATTACAATTAGTCAATTATTCAAAAAATTCATTAAAATTATAAAAATCATCACAATTATTAATTATTTTTTTTATAAACACATTTATCCATTAGCCAATGTTTACGTTTACAGGCAGCTGTATTAAGTCTAGAGAGTAATATTGTTATAAACGTGTCCTGACATCATAAAACAAATATTCTTGTACTGGGCAGAGTTTACTAAGTACATCTCTGTTCCTTAACCTTGGATTTTGAGTTGTTTTTGTTAGCGTTTTTTTGTAATGGCATTAATTACGCTCGCCGCGCGCAGTAATCCTTCTTCGCATCTTTTTTTTGGGCCTTAACAATGAAACGGATGTAAGCAGCCCGCAGAATACGATATGATAGAATACAGTACGGTCTACTGGCCTACATAGATAGGGTAAATCGCCAGTTACTGGCCACTGTCCAATAACTGGCCACCTGATACTCGTACTAAAAATGAACTCTGTTTACCTACAAACAAAGCTGAAGTAGAAACTGAAGGGTTTCAATAGCTGGCCACGTTATACTAAAATGAATTTTGTTTGTAGGTACGCAGAGTTCGTTTTTAGTATGAGGTGGCCAGTTATTGGACAGTGGCCAGTAACTGGCGATTTACTGACAGAAACAAAGGAGGAGGCCCATGCAGATTCATATGGACTCTGGCCTAAAAACCAATAATCACAAGCCATATGTCATTTGAAAGGTTTTTTCATATTATAAAACTTTTTGTATGGCGGGAAATCTTAAATCGCTGTGTGAATAAAGTTATGGCAAAATAAAAACACATCAAAACATATGAAAAGGAACAGAAAACAAAAACATGACACAAAATCATCGACAGTAAGAAAACCTTCATAGTCTAAAGCGACATAGGAACTTAGTATAAAAAAAAACTTTTTACAAAAAAAAGACAAACCGACTTCAAAAAGGATAAAATAAATCATTATATTATTTATATGCGTTACAAACTGATATGTTTGAAGTCGGTGCCAAGCCAAAAAGTTACAATACCGGTCAAATCAGCTTCAAGTCTGAAAATCACAAAACAGTTAATATGAACGAGGCGTATTTGTTCAGTAAATTGTTCTTCATACTATAAAACTATTCTAATGCGGTATTGACTGCACGTAGGTTTTCATTCAAGTATAGAAAGAAAGTATAATCATGCGTCTTATGATGTTTCTTAATAAACTTTTTTACTAGTTTTCGGACTAACCATATCTCGAACGGAGCCCATGCTTCGGTTTGAATTATTTATCCTACTTCATTTAAGGTGTAATATCGAAGTGTAAAGGAATTCAATGGCTAGATTGATCTTTCTATACTCAGACACACTGGGTGTGTGGGTTCCACCTTTTCAGTAGAAAAAGGCGCGATATTTCAAATTTTCTATGGAAGGTCAACCATACATGTTTATTTTTTTATTTGTCGTCTTTTTCTGATTATTGACAAAGTAGACGTGTATCAGAGTATATATACTCTGGGTACCACATTTCATCAAAATTGGATTAGTGGTTTAGACGTGAAAATGTAACAGATAGATTCACATTCACCTTTTCAATATAAGTAGGTATCGATATGTTTTGTGATTTTCAGACTTGAAGCTGATTTGACCATTTATTATAACTTTTTGGCTTGGCACCGACTTCAAACATATCAGTTTGTAACGCATATAAATAATATAATAATTTATTTTATCCTTTTTGAAGTCGGTTTATCTTTTTTTTGTAAAAAGTTTTTATTTTTCCATTTTTAGTGCTTATATAATTATCATAATCGGACAACGGATCTCGCAATAATCGGTGAAGATATGTAAGAAAAAGTTCATAATACCTACTCAATGTAAGGAAAGTTCCACATGTCATATGTGGTCTTTATCATTAGGTCCGTTCCATCAAATTGGTGGTTTTCGAGAGGAAATGCTTGAGTTGCTTAAGAAAACACTCAAATCGCCATACATGTGCCTTTAAAGATTGAGGAGTTCCCTCAATTCCTCATGGATTCCATCATCAGAACAGCACCAGATTAATTTGGGACCACCTTGGAAGTACATCCTTTCAAACGTAAAAATAATTATTCAAATCGGACCACGGGTCTCGGCGTAATCGCTGAACATCTTACATTAAAAAAAATCATCATCATTATCATCAAAACAATCATCATTATCAGGTCCACTTCATCAAATTGGTGGTTTTCGAGAGAAAACTCTCGAGTTGCTTAAGAAAACACCCAAATCACCATACATGTGCCTTTAAAAATTGAGGAGTTTCCTCAATTCCTCATAGATCCCATCATCAGAACAGCACCAGATTAATATGGGACCACCTTGGAAGTATATCCTTTCAAACAAAAAAAGAATTATTCAAATTGGACCACGCGTCTCGGAGTAATCGGTGAACATACATAAAATAATTTTTAAGAAAAAAAAACCGACTTCAATGGGGGTAGCCGGTGAAGGATTATTGTAGATGGTGCACTTAGATTCCATACAATGAAATAACTTGCTTAAAAAACGCAGCGGAGAGGACAAATCGCCAAACGTGAACTATGCGTCGTTGAAGAGTTCCGTTCTGATTATCATCAGCAGTTCTACTTCATCAAATGTCACTCTTTTGAATGAAAATGCTTGATTTGTTGATAAAAATACAAAAGTCACTTTATGTATGCCTTTAAGATTTGAGGAATTCCCTCGATTCCTCGTGGAACTCATCATCAGAACTTGAGCTTGACGAACATTTGTTCTGACAATTAAACTTGCTAAACAAACACAGCGAAGAGGACGAATCGCCAAACGTGAACTATGCGTCGTTGAAGAGTTCCGTTCTGATCATCATCAGCAGTTCTACTTCATCAAATGTCACTGTTTTGAATGAAAATGATGGTTTTGTTGATAAAAATATAAAAATCACTATATGTATGCCTTTAAGATTTGAGGAGTTCCCTCGATTCCTCATGGATCCCATCATCAGAACTGCGTTTTGACAAAAACGGGACCAATCTGTATATATATACTTACAATCAAAAAAAGAATTTTCAAAATCGGTTCAGACATGACGGAGTTATGGAGTAACAAACATAAAAAAAAAAAAAACAAAAAAAAAAAAAAAAAACATACACGCCGAATTGAGAACCTCCTCTTTTCAAATCTTGAAGTCGGTTAAAAAAAAGCCCAAACCGAATACAGAACCTCCTCCTTCTATGAAATTGAAGTCGGTTAAAAAGGTAAGTACATAGTAAGGCTTCGTTCACACGGCATTGTCCTGCACGTTTTTTTGCAGCATACGTCTTAACGGATAAATAGTGGCACATACTTTGCGCATAGAACCATTCACACGGCGTTTGTACTGCAAAAAAAACGTACATTCTTTATACGTTTAAACGGATACTCACCGGACTTGTCAAGCAAATCGAATAAACTTTAACGTATTCGGTTTGCAGTGGCGCATAGTATAGTTCTGTTTCATTCACCGTGTGAACACCCGACAGTTTGTACGTTTAAAATAGAATACGTGAAAAACGTGCAGGACGTTGCCGTGTGAACCTACTCTAACGTTTCAAATCATTAAACTATTTTTATGCAGCGAAACTTTTTTCACAAAAAGATTTGGGATTACCTGCTATAGTAAAAGTTTTAGAACTTTGAATAAGCTATCCATGTGACATATCGCTTGTCCTTATTGGTCAATAGGCCAATCTGACCACCCTCCTTTATAGAATCAAAATAAAAACTGTGTCTAAGGCGATTATCACACTAGCGCCGCATGCGGAAACCGCAGCAGTTGTGAAAGACGCCTAAGAATAAGAAGTAGACAGATACCATTTGACAATCCTGAAGGTGTCCTTCTTGGGCAGCACCTGGTCGATATATTGCTCAAGGTGCGGGTACAGCTCCAGCAGCCGCGCCCTTATGCCCTTCTGCACCGAGGACTTGAGCTGCTGCGTGCCACTTATGCTCTCTTTCTCATCGAACCTGGAACCGATAAGAGCACGGAATAAGTAATAGTTCTACAGTACCATTGCCTCATGTTTACGCGCGACACGCACACAATATACACGTGGACGAGCGGTGATTGGTTCAAACCCGAGAAGTCAGTATGCGTGCCACTGTGCACGATACCGCGGCTTACCATGCATAGTGTTAAGGGTGCGTACGTACGGACGTACGAGCGTGCCGGTGTACGCGGACCGAACTCTTAAACTGCTATTAGACACTGCAATTTGTAGGGCCCAATCTGTCAGGTTCGGAGGTGTAATAAGAGTTAGGGCCCTTAGGGAGCTGAAGGAGGGAAGGGAGAGGCAGGGTACACAACAAATCGGGCCCTACAAATTGCAATGTCTAATACCGGCTTACAAACAGCACAGTCCTTATCTGTCCATGGTCCGGTACGTTTGTCTGTTAGCAGTATCATGGAATCGCAGTTTTATCTTCGCATGTTAGCGTGGCTCATTCCAAACTATTTTCCATTTCGGAGATTGCAATGCAAATACCAATACCAATAGCGCTCTGGAAAACAATTACTCCGCCATCGCGCTTCTTTTCTAGATAGTGCCGTATCTATTACGAAGTACCGTGACTGACTTAATTGCGTCTATAAAAGCTAACACATTTAAGACGTAAAGTGTTGTCTCCCACTCCCACCGACGCTCTAACTAAACAACGCACCGCATAGCAGGAGACCGGCGCCTAATGAAGGATATTGACATGACCTATTTTTTATGTCACAAACTGGCCTGTGTACCAAAGTGGTATTTTGTTAGCTTGGTCGGATTTCTTCGTCTTCCTAATAGTAGATTGTACAACAAGTGCAAACGCACGATTTTACGCGAGGCGTTTATCTATCCGAGCGAGCTTGCGAGCGAGGATTGATATAAAGTCGAGTGTAAAATGGGTTTTATGGACGAGTTTTACACTCTAATTTTCACTTCAATTGCGAGGAAATTATTTAGTGTTAATCGTGAAACTATTTCAAGTTGTAACAAAAATATTACAATGAAAATAAATATGGTTCCCGCCAATAAATTTTTTAATGTTTTATTTTTAATTTTCAACATGTTAATTTAGACATAGATACTTGTTTTCTGCCAAGTCATTTCGGGGCATTTTTAAACTATTATCAACTCCTATTGATTTCATTAATTTAATTATAGAAAACACGGAATTCAAATAATTATAGCAAGAATATAATAAAATAACAAGTTTCAGTATTCTACGAAATTTTACTGCTCAATTAAATTGTGGAATATATTTTGACTATATTTGGCTGTTGAGCCTCATTCTTAGTCTTAGAAGAAAATTTTACTTTACGCACGACTTAAAGTCGAACTTTACGAGCACGAGAAGTGAAAATCCTATTTCGTTCGGCAACTTTCGTCGCGGAGTGTATAAGGTTTTACTTATTAGTTTCGTTTAAAAATACACATGTATGTAGGTACTGTATTTTCCTCGTATTTCAAGTGAAAAGTAGAGTGCTCAACCCAGGTTTAAGGCGAGCGCCGAAACTTAGAGTGAAATGGTTATTTCACTTGAACTATCGGCGTTCGCATTCGCACTCCGTTTTGAAGCCAAAATATATCGTCGAAAATGGGTGTCTTTCATCCCTTGTTTAAAATCCACACTATCTACATGTTACGTCCATGTTCACACAGAGTAGACTACTTGTACATATTCAATAATTTTACTTTAAATATTTGTACAGTAGGTACCTTCGCGTTTATAAAACACAAACAAGATCAGCATATGCTAACAAGCTGAATATTGCTCAAAAACATGAAACACGTCTAATTTGCATTTTTATTAATATTCAGTGAACCCTTAGGGCGACAGGTTACTGTTTAAGCTCAAAACTGAAACTGCGTTTTAATTTCATTTAGTCTTCTAATTATAATATTTGAATATGGATGATCTTATCTGATATTTGAGGGATAATGAACTTTCTCAGTAGATAATATCTCAATATAATAAGAACTTATAGGAGCTTAATTGGTGGGGCTCGATTCGACATGGCATAACTGACAGTCGCTTGCGAGACAACTATGATATCACACTTTGACAGTTAGGTGTGGTCACGTGTGGACATGACTCTATCCACTAGCGATACAAGTGTGACATCCACGTCTCACAGTTTGGCATGTCGAATCGAGGCCCTGATGTTGCTTAATGATAATGAATTGTACTATCAACGCCAAAAATATATTTACAGTTTTGCACCTTACTCCTTTGTAATAAGGTTAAAAAATGTGTACATATTTTTGGCGTTTACTGTACATATCTAGGTTTCAGCCATCAAGCCATGTATAGAGTGGACACCGATACAGGACCGATAGAAAGCCATATACCTACTTAAGATAGAAATGCGGACGCTCCAAACCCTGCCCCCATTCCAAGAAGAAGCACCGGACGGACGACTCTACTACTAAGAGCTCGTTCACACGAAGACATCCGACTTGTTGCGGGAACTGTTTTTTGTAGGATCCGATTTACACGTAATAGTATTTCAATGCATGCGTTCACACAAGCGTACGGTTGCAGAATCCGGCAATAAAACCGGATCCTGCAAAATGTGTCCGTTTTTGCGACTACAAATCGGTCCGGTCGTCCGTTAAAATGCCGGGTCCGGTTAAGTGGCAACAGTATACCAATAGTTGCATTCACACGAGCTCGGAGCAAGAATCCTGCAAAAACACAGATCCGGCAAGGCGGAGAGGAGCGGGCACGGGCGGGGCGCATCGGGTGATCTTATAAAACCGGGCGGCCATGTGAATACACTATCCGGTTTTACAGGATCCGATTAGGGTTTGCAATATCCGTCAGTTTTTAATATTCGGATAATTTGAATAGCAAAAATTTTTTTATCCGAATATTCGGATATTTCGGATAATTTCGGATAAATATACGGTCTGATAAATGAAATAAAATATTTATTCTAAACTAGCCTTTTCCCGCGGCTTCGCCCGCGTACTATAAGTACTCAAAAAGGATACGATACCCATGTCGATTTTCAAACTTTGTGACCACATTTGCCCCTTTTGAGGCTTGAATTTCAAAGAACCTGAAACACGTGTTTACTCATTTATCGTTAGAAATACTCCTTCGAAGTTTCGAATAAAATAGTCTAACAAATCTTGTTTCGCCATAAAAACTTTGGACCCCCATTTTACCCCCTTAGGGGGTGAGTTTTGTCGGTCGGTCGGTCAGTCAGTCAGTCAGTCAGTCAACAAAAGTTCAAATAAACAAATAACTTCTTTGAGGATATTAAAAAAAGATACTTGTCTAATTAACAATTTTTGATATTTTTTAAAGATGTTTTTATTACACGATAAAAAGGAAACAAACAAAATAATCAACGAAAAATATATTTTGAGAATCGTGTAAGGCTAGAACAATTAACATATAAATATTACGTAAAAATTAAATACGAAAACTTTTTATAAATTTTACGATCAAACGAGACTAGCTACGATAGGAACAAAAACCCTCCTTATCAGTAAATACTTTGTTCTGGCCTAACCCTAAACGACCATAACTAGAAGCGTGGTGAATGTTACAAAAATGATAGGAAACATAGAATTAAAAGTTTTGAAATATATTTAGTCAGCCGGTTGTCAAAATTGGTTCTGGTAACTTCGAAATAACGTAATAAATAAGTAAAACGTGATTTTATACACTGTTTATGCGTTGTATAAAATATCCGTTTTATTCGGATATTCAAAGTTGAACTATCCGAATATTTTCGGATACTATTTTTAGCGGATATTCGGATAATTTGAATATCCGAATATTCGGATTGCAAACCCTAGATCCGATAGTTAGTAGATCCGACAAAACTTGATGCCGTGTGAACGGGCTCTAAGAGTGAATATTGCTAAACCATCTTATTTATTTTATTACTCTATGAACCTAGATACCAGCTAGGTATGATACGGTCACGTCTGAAAATATGGGAACATTTAATGTAACAAAAACATCTATCCAACCAACACTTTAGGCATGAGTAATATTGATGGAGTCGTGGCTACATATTTTTGTCACAATAAATGTATCCATATTTTCAGACGTGACTGTACGATAACTACAATGTACACTTAGGTACCTACGTTAGCATACCAGTTCAATGTCGTATTCATTTCCATTTACTATCCAAAAAGGCTTCAATTCATCAAGGTGTTTGTTGTAAAGTATACCTTACATGTAACAACTTAAGGTATACTATAGAAGTAACATTACGAGATATACAGGCCTTTTTAAAAGCCACTCCTTACTCGTATTTACGCGTTCGTTGGTCACGTGTTTTATTATCTTCAGGGAAGTAGTTCCAATCCCTTACAGAAGGCTAGTTTCGGTAGTTGAAGGACCAAGCCAGCATAATGGTGAGTTTCCACCACACTAGAGTGAAGCGAGGATGCATTTATTTTTTTTATACCACGACGGTGGCAAACAAGCATACGGCCCGCCTGATGGTAAGCAGCTACCGTAGCCTATGGACGCTTGCAACTCCAGAGGTGTCACATGCGCGTTGCCGACCCTTTACAGAGAGGATTCACTGTGTGCATAGCGAGGGACGTGGTTTTTAAGAACCAATATAATCAATGAGTGTTTCCGCGATCGAGTTTTACACTAGATGGCAACACCTTGGCGAGAGGTCTAGTTGTCATAACACTCATAACGCCAAAGCGTGTCGGGCCACGCTCAGTGTAGGGTTCCTTAATAGTTTTCCGTCCGTCCAGTAAGTGTCCCCACTTAAGAGTTTTTGAAAGCACGTCATTTCATTGTGATTTTGTAGAAATTACAGGTACAATAAACACCTGCTTATACGGTTAAATTACAAACTTAGTTCAGAAATAATTCTGTAATTTTTTTTCAAAAACTATTCAACCTATGAAGTTCAAAATAATTTTCCTAGAAAGTTTTTATAAAGTTCTACTTTTGAGATTTTTTTCATAATTTTAAAACTTATGGTTCAAAAGTTAGAGGGAAGGGGGGGGGGACATATTTTTTTTTTACTTCTGGAGCAATTATTTCCGAAAATATTTACATTATTAAAAAATGATTTTAGTAAACCCCTATTCATTTTTAAATACCTATCCAACAATATATCACACGTTAGGGTTGAAATGAAAAAAAAAATCACTCCCCACTTTATGTATAGGGGAGGTACCCTAATAAAACATTTTTTTCCACTTTTTATTTTACCACTTTGTCGGCGTCATTGATATACATATTAGTACCAAATTTCAGCTTTCTAGTGCTAACGGTCATCGAGATTATCCGCGGACGGACAGACATGGCGAAACTATAAGGGTTCCTAGTTGACTACGGAAGCCTAAAAAACCGGCCAAGTGCGAGTCGGACTCGCGCACCGAGGGTTCCGTACAAACCTGTAGGTAACTAAAAAGTTACGGTTTTCGCAATTTTTCAAACTTCAAGATTCTTTGTTCACGGAAACTACCCTGTAGGTTTTGATTCCATTGAGAGTTTCGAAAATTTGCGGCATAAACGGCTGTATCTTTTGATTGCGTTGGCTTAGAGGTTTGATTTTTTCACAGCTCTAAGGGACAGTAGACCTGAGTATTTGATATACATTTCAACTTGATACCTCCTCGCGTTCCTGAGAAAAAGGGTCTTGACAGACGGACGGACGGACAACAAAGTGATCCTATAAGGGTTCCGTTTTTTCCTTTCGAGGCACGGAACCCTAAAAATTATTGGTGGATTTTGACAGCTGCTGTCAAAAACACCTCTCGCCACGGTCCTGCCATCTAATGAAAAACTCGATCGCGTTAACTTTCATTCATTTACCTATCCTCGCTCAAATGAAGTTATTTTATTTGTTATTATTAACGAACACAACCCTTGCTACGAATCCTCGCTCAACTCTGATGGGAACGCAGCCTAATATCTGTCAAACGGGACTGCCTGCAATCCTATATGTCCACAGGAGGGCCAAGAGCGGCCAGTTGTTATAGTGAGAAAACAATATGAGGTCAGGTAGGTATAGTCAGCAGCAAAAGTAGCTAAAGCGGGTAAGGTGTTCAGAAATGACGTTGACACGCTCTTATGATCTTGACAATAAAGTCGTGTCTAGCTCTTTATGAACACCTCACCCGCTTAGCTAACTTCTGCTGCCAGTCGGCAGCCATTCCACGAACCATTCACGAACCTTTTGACCATAAATTAAAGCGGAAGAGAAGTCAAACTGTGATATCAGTATCCAGGGGCGTATGTAACCTAGGGCCAAGAGGGCCATGGCCCGGGCGGCAGGACGCCAGGGGCGGCGTCTGCCGGCCTACGCGCTGGGTTCAGGGCGTCGGTCAGTCAAGTACCGGCCCATAAGGCCCTTATGGCCCGGGCTGTCCAATTTTAAAATACGCATCTGTCGGTATCCTTCAAGCAGGGCTTGGAACCGGTACCAAAAATACCGGTATTTATAGGTTCTTTTCATTTCGGCTCCAGAGTACCGGTAAAGAAAAAATACCGGTACTAGCAGTGAAAAATATCGGTTCTCTATAAAGGTTCCTGGCTTGAAACCGGTACCGAAGGTACCTGTTCCATATTTATGAGTTTTTTTCATTTCGGTTCCGCAGAACCGGTAAAGAACAAATACCGGAATTAGCACCGAAAAATACCGGTTCTCTATAAAGGTTCTTCCACGTGTACGCGACGTTGTCGTTTAGTGCGGTACGCATATTCGGTGCGGAACATACCTACACTACAAACGTACGCGGCGTTGCGCTGCGCGTTGCCAGCATGCCAGGCGAATCAGCGATGCGCGTTGATTCAGTTCGAATTGAACACACGGCGGAAAGTGGAAGTTCATTGTTGTGTATTTATCAACCGACTTCATGATTTCGAAGGAGGAGGTTCTCAATTGGCTACTTTCCTAAAAAAATATTCGAAAATAAGGACCATTTTAAAATCAAAGATGGCGGAAACGGGCAAAATTTTCAAAATTGTCATGGTAGTCATTTCCGACTAATTCGGGTGTGCAGATTTCGAAAATAATGTCTATTTTTAAATCCAAGATGGCGGTCATACACACTTTTAGTAAAAATCGTCATGGTAGTCATTTTCTATTAATTCAGGGATGTAGATTTCGAAAATAAAGACAATTTTAAAATCCAAGATGGCGGAAATGGATAATTTTGTCAAAATCGTCATGGTAGTAATTTCCGACTAATTAGGGTGTGCAGATTTCGAAAATGATGTCTATTTTGAAATCCAAGACCGCGGTCATACACTTTTTTGGTAAAAGTCATCATGTTAGTCGTTTCCGATTAATTCAGGGGTGTAGATTTCGAAAATAAGGACCGTTTTAAAATCAAAGATGGCGGAAACGGGCAAAATTTTCAAAATCGTCATGGTAGTCATTTCCGACTAATTTGGGTGTGCAGATTTCGAAAATAATGTCTATTTTTAAATCCAAGATGGCGGTCATACACATTTTTAGTAAAAATCGTCATGGTAGTCATTTTCTATTAATTCAGGGATGTAGATTTCGAAAATAAAGACAATTTTAAAATCCGAGATGGCGGAAATGGATAATTTTGTCAACATCGTCATGGTAGTCATTTTCGACTAATTACGGTGTGCAGATTTCGAAAATGATGTCTATTTTAAAATCCAAGACCGCGGTCATACACTTTTTTGGTAAAAGTCATCATGTTAGTCGTTTCCGATTAATTCAGGGGTGTAGATTTCGAAAATAAGGACCGTTTTAAAATCAAAGATGGCGGAAACGGGCAAAATTTTCAAAATCGTCATGGTAGTCATTTCCGACTAATTCGGGTGTGCAGATTTCGAAAATAATGTCTCTTTAGAAATCCAAGATGGCGGTCAAACAGTTTCTTGGTAAAAATCGTCATGGTAGTCATTTTCGATTAATTCAGGGAAGTAGATTTCGAAAATAAAGACCGTTTTAAAATCCAAGATGGTGAAAATTGATAATTTTGTCAAAATCGTCATGGTAGTCGTTTTCGACTAATTCAGGTGTGCAGATTTCGAAAATATGTCTTTTTTTAAATCCAAGTTAGCTCTCGCACACTTATTTGGTGAAAATCGAATGAGTGTCGTTTTAGATTAATTTGGGGATTTAAATTTCGAAAATAAATACCGTTTTAAAATTGAAGATGTCTGAAAAGGACAATTTTATTAAAATCGTCATGATAGTCTTTTTTGTCTCATTTGGATGTGTACTGTGTAGATTTCGAAAATATTGTATGTTTTAAAATCCAAGATGGCGGCCATACACTTTTTTCGAAAACAATTTTATGGTAGTCGCTTGTGATTAATTGAGGGGTGTAGATTTCGATATAAGGACCGATTTGAGATCCAAGATGGGTGTTAAAGGACAATTATTGTAAAAATGGTCATAGTAGTCATTTTCCACCAAACTCAAATTGTTATGAGTGTTATGATGACATTGAACCTAGAAGAACTCAACCCCCTAAGGCATTGGTTTTTACCTAGTCTAGGGGTCGAAAGTTTGACCACTCCACACCGACTTGTCTGTACAAAAATCCTGTTGTGTAACTATTACGTAACATGATGTCTATATGTACAATAAAGCTATTCTTATTATTTATTATTATTATTTTTACTAATTCATGTGTGTAGATTTAGAAAATAATTTTTGTTTTAAAATACAAGACGGTAGTCATACAATTTGAGTAAAAATCGTTATAGTAGTCTCTGTTGATTAATTCGGCAATGTGAATTCCGACAATAAACACTGTTTTAAAATATAAGATAGCAATGATGACCTATTTGTGAAAATCTTCATGGTAATCTTGTTCGACTGATTCAGGTGTTTAGATTTTGAGAAAAGGGTCTGCCATACACTTTTTTCTGGATAAGATGGCGGCCATACACTTTTTTCTGGATAATCGTTATGGTAGTCATTTTCGATTTAATCGGGGATACAAAAAAGTATATAGCCGCCATCTCGAATTTTAAAACAGAATTTGTTTTTGAAATCTACATATCAGAATGACGACGATTTTTATAAATGAATGACAATTTCTGCCATCTTGGATTTTGAAACGGACTTTATTTTTGAAATCTACACGCCTGAATTAATCGAAAATGGCTAAAATAACAAGTAAAGTATGTGATCGCCATCTTCGATTTTAAAATAGACATTATTTTCGAAATAGTTCCCGAATTAGTCGAAAACGACTTCCATGACGAATTTGTCAATTTTTTTCATTTCCGCCATCTTTGATTTTAAAACAGTCCTTATTTTCGAAGTCTTCACCCCTGAATTAATCAAAAATGACGTCCATTACGATTTTTAAGTAAAATGCGTATGGCCGCCATCTTGGATTTCAAAACAGAGATTGTTTTCGAAATCTACACCCCCAAATTAGTCGAAGACGACTACCATGACGATTTTGACAAAATTTTTCCATTTCCGCCATCTTGTATTTTAAAATGGTCTTTATTTTCGATTTAAAGATTTTTACCACAAAAGTGTATGACCGCCATCTTGGATTTTAAAATAGGCATTATTTTCGAAATCTGCACACCCGAATTAGTCGAAGACGAAAACCATGACGATTTTGACAAAAATTTCCGTTTCCGCCATCTTTGATTTTAAAACGGTCCTTATTTTCGAAGTCTTCTTCCCTGAATTAATCAAAAATGACGTCCATTACGATTTTTATGTAAAATGTGTATGGCCGCCATCTTGGATTTTGAAACAAACATTTTTTTCGAAATCTACACCCCCAAATTAGTCGAAGACGACTACCATGACGATTTTGATAATTTTTTTCCATTTCCGCCATCTTGTATTTTAAAACGGTCTCTATTTTCGATTTAAAGATTTTTACCACAAAAGTGTATGACCGCCATCTTGGATTTTAAAATAGGCATTATTTTCGAAATCTGCACACCCGAATTAGTCGAAGACGAAAACCATGACGATTTTGACAAAAAATTCCGTTTCCGCCATCTTTGATTTTAAAACGGTGCTTATTTTCGAAGTCTTCTTCCCGGAATTAATCAAAAATGACGTCTATTACGATTTTTATGTAAAATGTGTATGGCCGCCATCTTGGATTTTGAAACAAACAATTTTTTCGAAATCTACACCCCCAAATTAGTCGAAGACGACTACCATGACGATTTTGACAAAATTTTCCATTTCCGCCATCTTACAAAAAATTCCGTTTCCGCCATCTTTGATTTTAAAACCGTGCTTATTTTCGAAGTCTTCTTCCCGGAATTAATCAAAAATGACGTCTATTACGATTTTTATGTAAAATGTGTATGGCCGCCATCTTGGATTTTGAAACAAACAATTTTTTCGAAATCTACACCCCCAAATTAGTCGAAGACGACTACCATGACGATTTTGACAAAATTTTCCATTTCCGCCATCTTGGATTTTAAAACGGTCTTTGTTTTCAATTTAATGATTTTTACCAAAAAAGTGTATGACCGCCCTCTTGAATTTCAAAATAGACATTATTTTCGAAATCTGCACACCCAAATTAGTCGAAAATGACTACCATGACCAATTTGACAAAATTTTCCATTTCCGCCATATTTATTTATAAAACCGTCCTTATTTCCGGAATCTACACCTATGAATTAATCGGAAATGACTACTATTACGATTTTTAAGTAAAAAGTGTATGGCCGCCATCTTGGATTTTAAAACGGTCTTCGCGTCTCGGAACGTCTCGGAACCGGAAAATACCTGTAATTCGATCCCTGGATACCGGTACCACGGAACCGGTACCAAGACATATACCGGTTCCTGGTTTGAAGCCACGATACCGGTTCCGAAAAATACCTGTAATTCGATCCCTGGATACCGGTACCACGGAACCGGTACCAAGTCATATACCGGTTCCTGGTTCGAAGCCACGATACCGGTTCCGAAAAATACCGGTATTTCAAGCCCTGCCTTCAAGCCCATTAATGTTAGTCAAGTGCACCTGCCAAAAGGGCAAGTGCGCCTACCGCCAGATGTTAGGGCTATTGCTTTCATTTGCTGTTTTGTGACGGAGAAAGAGGCTTAATTAGGCTATCAATCCCGATAGCTTAGATTAATAATAACAACTGTAAAGATTCTTAATCACAGTAACTCAGTGGTCCTTAATTGTCTCCCGATTTGTATGAAAATAAGGCATTTACCATCTTTTTACTTTCAATATTAATATATGAATTTCGATCAACAATATCCTATTATTTGGTTCAGGTACAATTTGGGAATACAATTTTATACACGAATTCAACGTCTATCATACGTTTATCTAGCAATAGATTAATGGTCTTGAAAAAGTAGAATGACCCATTTTTAACCGACTTCAATTTCATAGAAGGAGGAGGTTCTGTATTCGGTTTGGGCTTTTTTTTTTATGTATGTTCACCGATTACTCCGAGACGCGTGGTCCGATTTGAATAATTCTTTTTTTGTTTGAAAGGATATACTTCCAAGGTGGTCCCATATCAATCTGGTGCTGTTCTGATGATGGGATCTATGAGGAATTGAGGGAACTCCTCAATTTTTAAAGGCACATGTATGGTGATTTGGGTATTTTCTTAAGCAACTCGAGAGTTTTCTCTCGAAAACCACCAATTTGATGAAGTGGACCTGATAATGATGATTGTTTTGATGATAATGATGATGATTTTTTTTAATGTAGGATGTTCAGCGATTACTCCGAGACCCGTGGTCCGATTTGAATAATTATTTTTATGTTTGAAAGGATGTACTTCCAAGGTGGTCCCAAATTAATCTGGTGCTGTTCTGATGATGGAATCCACGAGCAATTGAGGGAACTCCTCAATCTTTAAAGGCACATGTATGGCGATTTGAGTGTTTTCTTAAGCAACTCAAGCATTTCCTCTCGAAAACCACCAATTTGACGGAACGGACCTAATGATAAAGACCACATATGACATGTGGAACTTTCCTTTGTTTAAGCGGGTGTATTATGAACTTTTTCTTATACGTCTATACCGATTATTCCGAGACCCGTTGTCCGATTTGAGTAATATTTTTATTGCTTATAAAGAGTTACCTCGAAAGTAGCGGACTAATTTGGTTGGACCTGATGATGGGAATCCATGAGGGATTGAGGGAACTCTTCAATTTTAAAAGGCTCATGTATGGTGATTTGAGTGTATTTTTAAGCAACTCGAGTGTTTCCTCTCGAGAACTACCAATTAGATGGAGAGGACCCGATAATGAAAACCGCAGATGAGATGACATGTGGAGTCCCTTCCATAAACAGCTATTTGAATTGGGTAAATATTGTGTGAAAGAAGGAAGCAAATTTAGTTTATGTCGAAAGAGCTGATTGAGATCCCGAGAAAGCGTAGCAAAAGATTCTACTAATTTATAAGCCTGAGCGTAGCAAGGGCGTTTAAGGCACGAGGTGCAAAGTTAATAACGTCAATCTCGTGTGGCACAATAACTCTTCACCTCAGCCTTCACACCGACTACATCTGCATCGCTGACCGACTGCACCGCGCACCCTCGGGTTTTGATTCCCACCTCAATCAGACTAGTGATACCTATTACGACTATTTTATTTTATATGCGTCCTAAACGCGGGGGGAGGTACAGTCGACTACAAAAAGATGAATCCACTTTTGGACCATATTACAATGCAATAAGGTGAAAAAGTGGATACATCTCTTTGTATTTGACTGTACATTATTAACCGACTTCAATTTCATAGAAGGAGGAGGTCTGTATTCGGTTTGGGCTTTTTCAACCGACTTCAAGATTTCGAAGGAGGAGGTTATCAATTCGTCGGGATCTTTGTTTTTGCTATTTTTTTTTTTTTTTTATGTATGTTCACCGATTATTCGAAGACGGCTGGACCGATTTGGAAAATTCTTTTTTTGTTTGAAAGCGTATACTTCACAGTTGGTCCCATTGTAACCATGTCAGGATCTGATGATGGGATCCTGGAGAAATCAAGGGAACTCTTCAACTATTATAGGCACGCCTATGGTGATTTGAGTATTTTTTACAGCAGATCGAGCATTTGGTGTTGGAAAGGTGGATGCTTAGTGAAGTCGGTTCTTTTTTGTTTAAAATTATATCAATGATAATGAATATAGGTACATAAAGGGTTAGAGATCCTTCCAACGTGGCCATACTTTTCCTTCTTCACATTGCCCAAGCTCGCGTAGCCAATAGAAATGTACACTTCACACTCACAGCCAGTACATCACTGGCAAAGGCACTGGCTTCATTTGGTAAAGTCAATCTTATATCATTACAATAAAGTACAAAATGCTATAAATATTTGATGTCGGAATCTATGTTTATCTACTACTCTACTAGTTCTTATCCCTTTGCAATAAGGTTCAAATCTGGTAAATTCCCTGTGCTGATGCTCTATCATGGTATCGTAAACGATGTTTACATTATGCGCAATGTGCAACAGACTTGATATCAAAACTAGTATAATTTATACATAATTTGTTCCGAACCGTATTCCGTCACGTTGCCTAGCATTAAAAAAGCATTATAGCGCGATATTCTACGTAAACATTACTGAAAGGTCAGAAGGAAGGGCAGAAGTGACGCGCTCTACTTTCTTGTTGCCACTATAGTGGCCATTGTAGTAAAAAAAAAACCGGCCAAGAGCGTGTCGGGCCACGCTCAGTGTAGGGTTCCGTAGTTTTCCGTCCGTCACAGTAAGTGTCCCCACTTAGGAGTTAAAATAACACCGCCATGTAGGATATGATATGAGCGTTCCACGTACAGCGACATTTATCGGCAAATTAAGTAAACTATTGCGCGCGAGCTTAAAGTATGGAAGAAGATTTTTATGGGATAATTCTTTATTGCGTCAACAGATTTTCACCGCTTTTACTTTATTTGAAAGCACGTCATTTTATTATGATTTTGTAGAAATAACAGGTACAATAAACACCAGCTTATACGGTTAAATTACAAACTTAGTTCAGAAATTATTTTGTAATTTTTTTTCAAAAACTATTCAACCTATCAAGTTCAAAAAAAAGTTTTTATAAAGTTCTACTTTTGAGATTTTTTTCATATTTTTAAAACTTATGGTTCAAAAGTTAGAGGGGGGGGGGGACTTTTTTTTTTTTACTTCTGGAGCGATTATTTCCGAAAATATTTACATTATCAAAAAATGATTTTAGTAAACCCCTATTCATTTTTAAATACCTATCCAACAATATATCACACGTTAGGGTTGAAATGAAAAAAAAAATCACTCCCCACTTTACGTATAGGGAAGGTACCCTAATAAAAAAAAATCCACTTTTTATTTTACCACTTTGTGGGCGTGATTGATATACATATTAGTGCCAAATTTC
This sequence comes from Pammene aurita, assembly GCA_947086415.1. Taxonomy (NCBI): domain Eukaryota; kingdom Metazoa; phylum Arthropoda; class Insecta; order Lepidoptera; family Tortricidae; genus Pammene; species Pammene aurita. The sequence goes on from OX352295.1 coordinate 16,000,817, forward strand.
AGCTTTCTAGTGCTAACGGTCACTGAGATTATCCGCGGACGGACGGACGGACGGGCAGACATGGCGAAACTATAAGGTTTCCTAGTTGACTACGGAACCCTAATACGGCCTGTCGTGAACAAGAAATTTCCTTTGGCATGATCATTCCTTATAGGGTCCAAGGATGGATTTGAGAAGTGGGGCCACCAAGATTTTTGATGTAGATATCAAGATAAAGTCGAGAGCCTCGCCCCTAATTTAAATCAAAAATCTTGGTGGCTTCACTTCTTAAATCCATCCTTGGATCCTAAGGAATAATAATGCCATAGGAAATCTTCGGTTCACGAAAAGCCGTAGTTCACCTTTTTATGTTGTGTGCAAACGCAACTACCAGCTATTAGGTACTATTAAGCAAGCAAGGTCGGATGGGACAAATACACCTATGCCATTGGTCAACTGCACCTAAACTTTAATGCCCTAGATGTCAGTGTGTTGTTATTGATGCCTCAAGGCACTCCAGAGGTGCAGAGGGCCTTCACAAGCTCGCGCCACTCCTCATTATATCGACCCTTCTACCGAGCTTACCGCAAACCTCCAAATTCGGAATTTCGTAACCTGCGTCCCTTTCGCTCGAATCACGAATCATCAAGTGCGATAGAGGAGATAATGAAATTTCGATTTCCGAAGTTCGCGGTAGGCCCTCAGTTCAGTCCAGCTCCCAAGCATCAAAGTAGTATAACGGCCGTCTTACAGCATATCTGTATGCTTTTAGCATTTTCAGTTCGTTTTATAGTAGCATTATAAACGTTTATAGTGCTGATATAGCTCTTAAATGGGCACAAATTACCCAGCTTGAGATCCTATATAGGTTATTTAATAGCATTACAGGCGCATTATGTGTGCGCTATTAGCATTATCGTTGTCATGGAAAGTGCCAATCGCATTAAAGAAGCATTAGTACGCTCTATTAAGTTGCCAACCGCATTAAAGAAGCATTAATACGGCCAAAAAACTTGCTAATCGCAGTAAAGAAGCATTAGTACTCTCGATTAACTTGCCAATCGCAATACAAAAGCATTATACTAGCATAAGAGTGTAGTAAAATAAACCTTACGTCAATGCAAAAACGTCTCTAATACCGACGGAACAAATGTTATAATACAATGAACATTGTGATTTAACTACTTTGTCTCGCAATATAAAATGGACGTAGACGGTACAAAAAACCGAATGAATGACATGTCATATTTGTTTGCATCGTAACAAAATTTATAAAAGTTTTTGACTTTTTTACGTTATTATCCTTCAAATATTACTGCGCAATGTAGTTTACTGTAAATGTGTATATAAGTTTCATTGAAAATTTTAACGCGCCTTTGATTTCTTGTGGTTTTGCTATAAAATATTATAAAAAGATATGCGTCAAATAAACAAAACAATTGTGTAATCCTCGTATAGAACGAGTTTTGCATTATTAACATAATAGTGTTGGTTGAGCAGTCTTAAATTAAGTTATTTCATTATTATATAGGTATTTTCTTTGTATAAATAGGTCCGCATGATTTTATTTTTAGGTTATAAATTATTTACAAAATGGCGTTGGTCTATATAGACGGAGAGCTAGCCACCCCAGATATGACACAATAATGAGAGCAACCAAACCCCTCTAGTCAGTTTGGTATTCTATGCTTATTTCTAGATCTGGACATCTGGCAGCTTTAAAGTGGTGGAGGTCTAAGAATGCAAACCAGGGATGTAACAGATGTGGTTTTATCGGAACCGAAAGCGGAATCAGATGTTTCAAATTTAGTTTATCGGAACCAGAAACGGAATCGGAACCAGAAACGGAATCGGAACCGAAAACGGAAGCGGAACCAGAATCGAAGCCCGAGTGATAGCAGCACGATGCAAGCGGAGACATGAGCAAATGACAGGTATAAACCTGTTTGTTTTTGATGTACCTACGCCGCTCATTTCCCCCCGCTGCGATGCTATGACATCCGATGTAACTTCTGTTTTACAAATAACAGAACCGGAACCGAAGCGGATGTTTAAAACCAATCGGAAGTTCCGACTTAACATAACCAGAACCGGAGCTCTGTAACATCCCTGATGCAAACCATTTCAAGAAAACAAATCCTAGAGATCTGGGTTTGATGCAATATGATGAGAAACTTTACAAATACTATAACAATATTAAGAGAAATTATACAAAAGCTTATGTTGGGGGAAAGTAGTGCCAAACGATGCATAACATAGTTCATAGTTTGTCGCCTACTGTTTTTGTATTCGTAATAATACACAATATTTTTTGGTCTAACGTTTTTTATCGATTTTTGACCAGTTTTGAGTCGATATTCCAACATATTCACTACAGATAGAATTATAAGGCAAACGACTATCGGTTCTTGAATCTTTTATCTCCATTCAGTAGAGCCGGATCTTGAAATAAATGACCCGTTATTTTTTTATGATATTTTTAAAATATGGTCTAAAAAACACTTTTATCGATATTCGAATGGTGTAAAGAATCTTACATATACGTAATCTACATATTAGGGTTCCTCTTTGATGTCTCTAAAAACTGTCGAGAGATTTTAATTTTTAACTAATTAACACAAAATGTATGACCATAAAACCACTTTTTTAGCCTAAACCGGTTCGACTTTGATGTCAAATACCTCGAAGATAATGAATATTGAAGTAAATATAGGATACTATATTGTTTAAAGCCGTTACTGATAATATGATAAGATAAGCTATATAAATCATTAGAAAACTAAGGGAATCAGATCTAAGGTCGTTGGCGCCAGGGAGCCCCTTAAAATATAGGCCCTGTCCTTTATAACCGAGACAACTTCGGCAGTTTTTACCTAGTTTGGTATTACTATTTTCCAATTAAAACATTTTGCTAGTCTGTCACTGTGACCTCCACCCATTAAAAGCTGCCAGATGCCAGGGTCTAGCAATAAGAATATTATAGCAATCTAACCAGACGGGTTTGATTCCTCTCATTATTGTGTCATATGTGACGTGGCTAGCTCTTAGTCCAATAGCAGCTCAGTGACCCTTAAAAAAAGCTTATTAATGCCTACAGCATTACACGTGAATAATTATGCTATTAAACAACATTAAGCATTATATACTACTTAAAATTGCTATTGTAGACCCTAAGACACTAAAACAGCTAAAATCTGTATAGGGGCTGTTCATAAATTACGTCATCAATTTTTGTTGATTTTGTTGAATTTTTGTTGATTCTTCACCTTCATCCATTGCAATAAGTTGAAAAATTGCACACATATTTATAAACTCGATTGTACATCATTGTCGGTTGTTAATAGAGTTTATCACTAATTGAATTTTTATGGCAGTAACTCATTATTATAATGATAACCGACAACGTCTTGAAAGCGTCACAAAAAAACAAAACAATACAACAACGCAGTTACCCAAGCAGTTCCAGACATAATACATTATTTTGATGGATTACGTAAAAACGAAAAAGATAAAACACTTAGGTAAACACTGTTGAATGTTGATAAACAGCGACCTTGTACGAAATCGATTGTTTTACTCACGTCTCGCGGTGGGTATTGAATACCTCAGTATATTAAATATATTCACGACTGAAAATATGGATAGGTACATGTAATGTGACAAAAATGGATACATGTTTCTGTCACATTCAATGTATCCATATTTTCAGACGTGACCGTACACCTTCTACGGTTGCTACAAGATGCTACCCATACCCATAGAGTACATATATTGAACCGTTATTTCACTTTGCAATTTCTCGGGCCCGATCTGTCAGCAGGGCCGTAGCTGAGGGTACAGGGGTGCATTATGGGGCAATGCCCTACCTTAAAACCTACAATCGGCTCGAAAAACTATGAAAATAAAGTAAATGCCCTAAGGTGTAACAAACAACATGTTTCTGCCCTTTCAATATTAAGTATATAAAGTCGATATTTTATTATTTAAAAAAACGAGCTTTTTTTTTCAGACCTTAACTAATCACAAGTCTAAATTCTAAATTTGTCTCGAAGAATATCACCGTAATGGACCTCTTAGACTTGTTGGCGTTAAAATATATGTAGGTACTATAACCTATAAGCGTGTCTGAATACTCCGAATAGATTGTTCCATTATCTATAATTCTATATCTATATATGAGCTGTATTTTAAGTCGTAATAAAATAAGAAATGCCACAAAATACATAGTTATACATTTTATTATCAATATTATCATAGGTCAAACATAATTTGACACATCGTATGATCATACGTGTATTGACAAAAGTTAGTAAAAACAATGCTTACAAAATTTTCATATTAATAAACAGCTAAACGGATATTGTCTCCAGTAAAATACAAAAAAAATAGGTACTTATTTTTTAAATAATATATCTTATCCCGATGGATATAAGGAGAACAGAACCGCAACCATAATATATGTTACAATTTTATAATAATGCTGTAGAAATGTTCGACAATAGCTCCTATTTCATGTTCAATAAGGACTAATGAGATGAAAATAGAATCGTTATCCACTATCTAAACCAGGACACGTCGAACAAGGATGTGAACTATAATTGGGTTCTAAATTTGAAATGACACGCTTCGATTGCCATTCGAAAGACATTCTGGAAGAAGTAGCTAAGCGGGTGAGGTGTTCAAAATGAGCTTGACATAAAATACTAACTTAGCCCCTTAATTATTTATAAACCTCTTACAACCTCAGTTAATTTATGTTTTGTCAGTATGTAACAGACACAACTAGCTGTCAATATGGCAGATAAGGACAAACTTTCGTTAGTTAAATGTGGCTTGTAAGACATTTATGAATAAGGGGGTTAGTTGTTAAACTATCTTCTATTGCCGACTGTAACTGACTTCATGTTTTAATTACTTAGGGCCTGTTTCACAATGTCCAAGTAAAGTGTTGGATAGCTAATTAACAAATAAATTAACTGTCAGATAAAACTACCTGCAAAACTTAGCACTTTCTACCATCAGTTAAGCTTATTTGAAGATTGTGAAACTCCAACGATGACTTTATTTGTCAGATAAGTGGCAAGTAGCTTATTCAGGACTTTACTTGGACATTGTGAAACAGGCCCTTATAGAAATAAACACATTGATATTTTGCTGACAAACTTTTGGCACATGCCAAATTATTTCACACCTCTCTTGTCCTTTCGACTTTTTTTAGGCTACTATTAGTCGTTTGCCTATATATTTTATGCGATAATTGAGCAAAGCAACTTGTCCAAAAAGGCTTCAAGAACAAATTCAACGTCAAAATCAAATTGATTTCCAATTTGATCTGAATATAGGTCTATATACAGGCGAAACTTATAATTTCGATGAGGTAAGTTAACTCGTCTCTTCGTTTGCCACTTCGCTGGCCCAATATTACAGGGTTCTATCATAGACATATAAAATAAGGAGACGGAATCCCACGAAGATAAAACTGTGATTCCATAATAAGCCGCGATCTCGTGCACACACACTCACTTTTGACGTTTGAACCAATCACCGCTCGTCCACGAGTTGTACATGTGTGCGTGTCGCGCGTAAATACGAAGAAATCGGCTTATTATGGAATCACAGTTTTGTCTTTACGGCGCTACGTCTTCTTATTTTATATGTCTATAGGTTCTATATTGCACTTTTATCGAATTGAAAATTGAACTTTGTTATAGTGACAGTAAGTCTAAATTTAACTACCCTGAAAATGTAACATACAACCCTGTAATATTGGGACAGCGACTTGTTCATATAAAACATACTCGGTACGACGATAATACAATAAACATATTTTTTATCGATTCGCCAATCGGAAATGGAATTTTATGCAGCTGTTATCCCGTTAGAAACAATTTTATATGCGAAATACTTATGAATTATGATTGCACGTGTTTTTCCGTCATTATTATGTACGACTGAATTTGTCTTGCCTTTTCCTTATACATACGTCTAATGTACCTAATTAAGACTTAGGTAAGGGAACTTATGGTGCTATTATTTATAAGCCCATCTACTTCATCAACAATTATTTAAGACGATTGTCGCCGGAGTGTCCTTGAGAGTTTGGGCGCTCTCTACCCGCGCCACCCGCGTACCCTTCTCATTGCGATCGTGCGTAAATCCGCCGCGATGCACCGCAATATTGTCCATAGAATATGACTTTACTCAGAGGCGCGCGGGCAGATTAATAATAATCATACCTAATCCTTTTGTGGATGTTTTGTGATTTGAATAATTAAGTATTACGGTGACATTTTTTTAGGAATGCTACTAAATAAGATAAGTAATAATGATCTCGATTAGTAGATTTTTATGTAAAAAAATGAAAACCTAGATTTTGAATTTAAAGTACAGTGAGCGGCAAAATATTTATGAATTTACGAAATATGGTTAAAAATATTCCGCATATCAGAAAAAAATAAAAAAATACTGACTAGTACAGCAAAAAAAACTGAATACAAATCAAAGCGATGTTTTCATGTGAATTTGGATTTTTTTTGTTGTGCAAGTGAGCTTAATAGATAGTTATTTTTTTGTTGCGATTGTAAATAATAACCGTAAAAATTCACTTAATTACGATAAATTAACAAAACTAAGCCTGTTGCGAGTTGCGAATAGTAAAAATGCACATGTAAGGAGCGGTATTTGTGCACGAAATCGTCATACAAATGAGAGCTGTAAGCCCATTAAATTTAGATCTTTAAAATATAACACAGCGCAAACACTTCTTAGGGTTCCATAGCCAAAATGGTAAAAACGAAACCCTTAAAAGTTTTTTGAACCATGTCCGTCTGTCCGTCCGTATGTCACAGCCATTTTTATTATAAAACATATATTACTGAAATTTTATCTACAGGTGTGTTTCATGTGCCGCTACTTAGTTTTCTGGCAAAATTGCTAAAAAAATCTTTTAGGTGAGGCACTCCATACATACATATGCCAAACTAAATGTCAAAAATATTTTTTTTTTGTAAATATGAACATGTTGTACGATACGGCTTTAAAAATATCTTATATATAGAGTATTTTTAAAACTTTTTTAGTAAGTCAATATTTTCAGAAATAATTGCTTCGAAAGTCTAAATATAATAGCCCCCATCTAACTTTTAATCCGTAAGTCTAAAAAATATGAATAAATACCAAGAAGGCTTAGTACTTAATTTTCTACGAAAATTATTTCACATATTATCGGTTCATCCGTTTTTGAGTTATCTCCAAGAAACTACTTTCTACGGAACCCTACATTATACATGGTCCGATACAAACTTGGCCGGTCTTTTAAAGATATTTGATAGGTAGTATTAACCCTTAGTAGTAATTTATTTATTCACTTGTGTTGATAATTAATATAAAATTTGTATTTATTTGCATTTCACCGACATAGGAAAGTTTTTTTAGGGTAGTCAACGCGCATGTGAATCTTCTGGGGTTGCAGGCGTCCATAGGCTTTATAACTGCTTTCAATCAGGCGGGTCGTATGCTTGTTTGCCAGCGTCGTGGTATAAAAAAAAGCTTTTTTCCTTTATTCCTACATACATTCTTACGTACAACTCTTAAATATCAGCAATATTTTATTAGATTCTCAATCAGGCTTTGCTCAGTGATACCTAGTTACTGAAATTTGGTATGAGTAATTATGTGTTTTAATTACGCCTACAAAGTGGTAAAACAATAAGTATCTGAAACCCATTGTTGGATAGGTCTTTCAAGAAGAATATGCCTTAAACAACTTTTGGATAAAACGAATACTTTCGTAAATAATAGCTTCGAAAGTTAAAATGCTCTTTGATTTTTGAACCGTGGGTCCACAAAAATTGGGAAAATTCCTGGAAGTGAGGCCATTGAAATACTTATCACGTATTTTCAATAAAAACTATATGGAATAAAATCGGTTGAGCCGTTTTTGAGTTATGCCTATGGTAAAATAACGTAAGTGCCACATTGTAACAGGCCGGCAACTACGGATCCCTACACTGAGCAATTTCTAGATTTGAGAAGTTAGTACAAAGTATAACATTAAAGATTGTGTTTAATCTTAAAATAAAACGCATATTACATTCGTTTAGAACACGGTATTCTTAAATAAATATGTTTAAATAAATTCGGTTCTTTGGAGTTTTTTCTTAAATTAATTATTAGTCTATTGTATTGCAGTACTAGCAGATTTCCGCAACTCGACGACTAATGCCTATTTTGCGTGATGCATGCGTCTACTAAAACATAATAATTTTAGTTTACTTACATGACCAAATTTGTTTTCAGAGCAATGTGAGATTCATGATTTTTGTTTTTTCTCCATTTTTATTTCATTAGTTTTTTACTTGTATTATAATCTAAATAAAATACACTTTATATACGAACTTACATAAACATGCATACGAGTACATTATCTTAAAAGATAAAACGTCTATACATTATTGATTCCGGGAAGACACGTTATATCCGCACCGCATGAACCCTCTGCAGTTATTTAGTCTTTAGGCACAGTAAGTCCGATATTATTGCTCACGGGCCAAGCACAAGTATATGTAGTACAAGGGAAGCACGGAGCGACGAGCGACACAGCCTCCTCGTCTCAAACCTAGCTCACGACTGCCAGCAACGCCGTTTTCGAGCTAATAACGCACGAAATGTGGATTTATGATCAAGTTGTTTAAGAAAATTTAATCAATTTAAATATCCTACGTTGAGTTTGTAGTGTTCTGTAGTACATATTTTTTAGTTCAACAATATTTTAAATCGAATGAGCCGTTCAGTAGATATAAGCAAAATTAACCGTAAAACGACATTTCGTTACATTTACATAACGGAGAAACTATACGTTACACGAGTTATTCAAACGTTGACAATGTTGTACATAAAATGGTTAATACAATATATTTTTTTCAAAATTTTTGAATAACCCGTTATTGAGATATATCCCTTAGAAAGTAACAGTTTTCGGCCACAATCAGCGCCTAGCGCCTTAAGAGCTGGGCTCTTGTCGGTGGAGCAATTTCCATGTATGTCTGTCCTTTGCCTTCTCCTTGACAGCCTGATACGACACGACGTCCTGATACGACACGACGTTTATCTTTTTATTGACTTGATCCATGTATGCAATTCGTGGCCATCTACTTATATCTATAGACAATAATCAAGACCATTTGTGCCAAGATAAGGCATTAGCCGTATATTCCAGTTCAAACTGTTAGATAAATTAGATAATCCTCCAATATATTAAAGGGTCGGCAACTCACATGTGACCCCTATGAAGTTGCAGGCATCCATGGACTACGGTAGCTAATTAACATCAGACGAGCCGGGAAAAGAAGAGAGTATAATATCCCTAAGTTCAGTTTTTGTTCATAATTATTGTACTCATATACAGGATGACATTTGAGCAGTTGAATGCCCCGGTTTTTACTAAAATCAGACTTTTTTTTTCATTTTTTATACATGTTTTTGTAATTTATTATTCATTTGACGGGGCTTTCGGGATATTGAAACTACTTATTAGAACTTTTAAATATGTAAATTGAATTACCTCTTTGAAATGGAACTGTCGTTAATAACAATTTTGTTATTTACTCCGGATAAAATGTATTTTTTTTACCTTAAATATCTTATAAAACTGTTTTACACTATAATTATCACTTTTGAAAGAAAAATAAATGACAAAAAATATAAATTAAAATAAAATCAATATATGCCTGATTTTAATAGGACTCAGGGCAATCAATTGGTAGTTGTTTATTGAGTCAGAAAAACATATAACTGATCACGATGTCATCCTGTATATCTGCATGTATATCAATATCACCCATCATGTTTTCATTTTTTTTTAATATATTATTCATAAATTAATCATAAATATTTTCATAGCATGAATAGTGTTATCACACTTATCAGAGAACTAACGATTAGAGCAATAGATCGATATTAGCGTTTAAGTGCATGACACAGCGTTATATTTATATATTATACCCGCCAGACTGTAGTTCACGGTCATAGCCACAATAATCTGGGTTACCTATACTACTGGCGCCCCAGACTAACGGACAATAGGCTAGGTTTTATGGAGAATATACAAATCAAACAGATTTATGACTCATACAATGGTTGTACGACTATTAATGAGATTTTAAAGACGGCTTCTAATAGCCTATTTTGTGAATTTTTATACGGAATTCCTTAGGGAAAAAATACAATTATGTGGGTGCTTATCACTCGTTTGGGTAAATATCAGATTCGCAAAATGAAATTCATGGCCTATGTACTAGATATAACGAAAGCAACTGCCATCTGACCTTCCAGCAACCCAGAGGGGAACCAAGGCCTAATCGGGATTAGAGCCGGTTTTTTTACGTTTTCCTTCACCGAAAAGCGACTGGTAGTCAAATGATATTCCGTAGGTATGATACATACGTATATCAAATGAGTTTCCGAAAAACTCAGTGGTACGAGCCGGGGTTTGAACCCGAGACCTCCGGATTGAAAGTCGGACGTCTTACCGCCAGGCTACCAGCGCTCTATGAAATATGTCATATGCGGAAGAGAAATTTACCAAAGCCTTGTGTGCCCAAGGCTGGAATCGAACCCGCGTTACCAGCGTCTTCTGCATCTTCATTTTATCTTAGTACAGTCAAGTGCAACTAAAAGTGTCGAAACAATCGTCTCAAATGTCCGATGGCCTCATTATGCCGGTGTAGGGTTAGGAGATATTTTTGAAAAAAAAAGCGCGGTAATACGTCAGACTTTCAATCCGAAGGTTGCGGGTTCAAACCCCGGCTCGTACCACTGAGTTTTTCGGAACTTATGTAAGTACGAAATATCATTTGATATTTACTTGTCGCTTTTCGGTGGAAAACCATCGTGGGAAAACTGGCTCTAATCCCAATAAGGACTGGTTTCTCCTCTGGGTTGGAAGGTAAGATGCTGGCAGACGCTTTCGTAAAAACTAGTGCCTATGGATCAGACGTGTGCGCCGCGCCGGCGTGGCGTAGCCGCGCCGTGGGACCCACGCCGCCGCCGCCGCCGCGGATTTTAAAATCCACGCCGTTGGCCAAAATTTCGCCGTTAGCCAATGCCAATTACCGGTGAAGGAATATCAGTTGAAAATTCAACAACGTATAGGAATTAAACCATAAAAACATCTACACATTAAACTAGTCAATTCCTTCTCTAACAGAGCATGAAATTGAATAAATTGTGCGCATCTAGAAAAAGTTGAGAATTTTTGAACATAGATAGAGTGCCGCACGATGAGTATTCTTAGTTTTGGAGGTCCGTAAAATGTTTGGACCTTCACGTCTAAATCAGGGGTCCCATGCAATATAGTAATGCTTAGATTTTTAAAACTACGCAACGGATTTTGATGCGGTTTTTTTTTAATAGATAGAGTGATTCAAGAGAAAGGTTTATATTTATAATACATGCATAATATAGTATAGAAACACTGATAATTTTGGAGGTTTCTAATGTGATGACGTAAATAAACACATTTTTATGCGCTTACGTTGCAAACGTTGGCTGAACCCTACGAGATATATCAAAATAATGTAATGTACAAAACATTGTACACCTTATAAAGGTCTACATAGGTACCTCTATAAGGTCACCTTATAAGGATGGTATGTCTATCTCTTAGGGATAACACAATAACTATTTTTAATCCCGTGCGAATCCGGGGCGGGTCGCTAGTTATCGTATAAAACAGACATGCAGAATTCATTTTTGATAATAAAAATGTAAAATTCCATATTAAAAAAAAATTCTGCGATGAGGAAAATCATCATATATTTTTTAGAAGGTTATAATAACTAATAATTATCATTCTTTTGAAATATAAAAAGAAAGCGTATTTAATTCAGTTTTCAAATATATAAAATTCTAAGGCTTTTACTCAACAAAAACTACGTGAAAAAAAATCTTTCGCGTCGTGGTGTACACGATTTCTCCATAGTAAGTATTTATAATCAATGTGAACTGCCGTAGTGTATTAACCTTAAAATGTATATATATTGTTTATTATTAATCAATTTTGCTCAAAATAATTTTTACAAAATGCATAAATGGAAAAAGTAATCGATTTATGTTTAAGTTAGTACGAAAAAATGTGATTTTTTAATTCTTTTTTATTTTCATTCTTGCATTTTGTAGAAGTTATTATGAGCAAAATTGACTAATAATAAACCATACATATTAAGGTCAATACACTACTGGAGTTCACGTTCACATTGATTTTAGATACTTACTATGGAGAAAACATATACACCACGACGCGACAGATATTTTTTCACGTAGTTTTTGTTTAGTAAAAGCGTTAATATTTTCTATATTTAAAAACTGCATTAAATATGCTTTCTTACGATTATTTATATTCTAAAATATATACTTATTAGTTACATACTGTTCTAAAAAAAGATTTTTCTGGGTGATTTTCCTCTCCGCAGAACTTTTTTTAAATATGGAATTTTACATTTTTAATATCAGTAATGAATTCTACATGTCTGTTTTAGTTGGAAATGATACCACACTACCCCTAGCAACCTTAACCAGAGAGTACTAACATATTTCACGGGACCCCTGATTTTGACGTGAAGGTCCAAACATCTTACGGACCTCCAATCCAAAACTAAAAATATTCATCGTGGGGCACTCTATCTATGTATGTTCAAAAATTCACAACCTTTTCTCGATGCGCACATTTTTTTTCACTTTTGTACTGAGTGATAACTGATAACCATACTACTCTTTAAAAATATTAATAAATGAGTATGATTTAACAGCTCACCAAATAAACATGAAGTCGATGAACTAATTAATAAGATTGGTAACGAAAATAATAGATCTGCCACCAAAATTAGCCTGAGAAAAGGAGTGTCTTCGGTGGCATGATCCTTAATACTGAACGATATGTTTGGACCAACTGCAAGTCAAAAAAGGATCTTAATTTATCACAATTATGAGAAACATCAACATAAATGCGATTTCCGAAAAATAGGCAAGACTGAAGTTTACTAGAAAAACACCCGTAAATAAGCAAACAACATTATATATTGTTTTATGTTCCTTGTTCCTAAAAAGTTTTTGATATTTAACATATTTTTAATGTGAAACGTGACGTAGGCAAAAGTGACCTTAACGCCGGCGTGGCGCAGCCACGCCGCCAAAAATTCCCGGCGCGCCGCCGCCGCGGATTTTTATGGCGGCGCACACAGTCTCAATAGAGCAAAAAGCTGAGACGCTAGGAGAAACAATATAAACAAAAGTCTGTATGTATACAGGGTGTAACAAAAATACTAGTGATCTGTTTAAGGGCATAATCGCTGTCGTATTGCAACTAAGAAAAATTGCAAGAAAAATTTTTTGGACGCGAAAAAAAAAAATTTGTATGGTACGTCGTCCCAGCCGGCCAACCTTCCATACAAAACCATTTTTTTTTGCGTGAAATATTTTTTTTTTGTAGTTTGTCATAATTAAAATACGAAACCAAATACGCCCTTAAACGGATATCACCAGCATTTTTGTTAGGTACACCTTGTATGTTCTACAGTCGAAAAGCATTGAGTAACAGGAGTTGACATCCCTAAGATATTTTTTTGTCCCAAAAGTTGTAGTGAAAATCGCTACAAGTCTATACTACTCTTTGATTCAGTCATAGCTGTCAACCGCCAAACATGGCGCACAAAATTTGTTCTATACTTCGTTTTTTTTTGAGATTAGAAATTGAGTAAACATAGAAACAGTAGTTGCCAACCTGTTCTAAATGTTCAATTTAAACACATTGCAAGCACACCAACAAACGATTAGTTAACATGATTAAGAGTTCACATTTGTGAATAAATAATAACAATGTGCAGATTAAATAATCCAACACAATAATAAATACACAATTTCGTTTTAGATTTTGTATGCCAACGTTAGAGTCACGTAAAAAATTTAAAACTGACCTGACAGTGACGCAAGTACGTTCTAAAACGAAAACTTAAGATCTAATTTTTTTATATTAGTATTCACGAAAATTATTTAATTGACAATCATAATATGCACTTATTAATCGATTTTCGTAAATAAAAATGCGTCTAAACGTTATTTAATAGTTTTATTATATAATACTAAATAATAAAGCAACTGTCTTAGGTGATAGTAAAAGATTTGGTGGACTACGAGGTGGCTTTTCTTGTTGTATGCCACTCGGGTCTGCCTCTGATTGCTCCATTACCCTCAAACCAAACGCACAATAATAGAGCAAGCAAATACCTTTACTTAAATACGAATCACAATAAGCTTTAAACATTAAAAACTATCCAGGTATGGCTGAAATATACTAATGACAGATGACGCGAGAAAATATTTAAAAATCGAACTATCCGTTGCGAACCTCTTCTTCTCTAGGTATTTTATTGTGCAACATTCACAAGAACATTAACAAATACGTAGGCATGGCTTTACTATAAATAAAAATATATTTAAGTATGTTTAATGACGGCCTAGGCACTTTGACAGTTGTGACATTTATCGTGCCTAATAAAGAACCCTGTACAGTCGAGGTCAAAAATACCTTTACAGTTGAGTGTTACAAAAATACCTTTACTTTAAATATGTTTACACACTAAGTACATGACAAAAACATGCTTACAACACACATGATAGATTCATCTTATCACTTAATGCACCAAAGTTCAGTTTACAATCTGTCTTCCATAGAAACATTGTCACAAATTGTGACATAATAGGTTTACATTGCATGTTACAGAATTAGATTTCCTGTTAATGTGCCGTAAATATGTTTACAGATTTGATGGGCCCGTTCTTAATTTGAATAATTACCAATTTTCTATTTAATTCACAATAGCCGATGTAGTGAAATTAAGAACGTTCAATAGAATTCTAAGGGTCTGTTTCACAATCTCCAGATGAACTTATCTGCCAGTTAAAATTATTGCTATCCTTTACTCCAGTCATATAAAAGAAAAGGACAGCAAACATTTATCTGACAGATATGCTTTAACTGGAGATTGTGAAACAGGCCATAAATATATTAACTACTAGCGACCCGCCCCGGCTTCGCACGGGATAAAAAATGGTTATTGTGGGTTATCCCTAAGAGATAGATATATATCGCGGACTTTTTTGTAGACCTTTTTAAGGTGTACAATACTGTGGTACATTATTTTGATCTATCTCTTAGGACTCAGCCAGCGTTTGCAATGTAAGCGCAAAAAATGGGTTTATTTACGACATCACATTAGAAACCTTTTAACGACCTCCTAGCCTAGTCGGTAGTGACACTGCCTACGAAGCAGGAGGCCCCGGGTTCGAATCCTGGTCAGAGCATTAATTTGTGTGTTTATCACAGATATTTGTTCCTGAGTTATGGATGTTTTCTATGTATTTAAGTATTTATCCATATTTAACTATTATATATATCGTCGTCTAGTACCTATAACACAAGCCTTATTGAGCTTACCGTGGGCCTAGGTCGATTTGTGTAAGATTATCCTATAATATTTATTTATTTATTTAAACCTCTAAAATCATCAGTGTTGCTCTACTATATTATGCATGTATTATACATATAAACCTTCCTCTTGAATCACTTTATCTATTTAAAAAATCCGCAATCGCATCAAAATCCGTTGCTTAGTTTTAAAGATCTAAGCATACATAGGGACAAACAGCGGAAAGCGACTTTGTTTTATACTATGTAGTGATGTCGTTCATATGGTCAGCGTTAAAATCCATGAGATTTTTTTCGGCCTCAGCTGTTTGATCTCAGGGCTTTCCCAAATGAAATAAGCACGCTCTTGTTGTTGGAGAAATATATAAATGAAACTTCATTAAGATTTTTGCCTTCATAAGTATAAGAACATCATAAATTTCAATGTTTGGACACCCGCCGAATATACAAGAACTCCACTCGGGTGTTTTACGAAGTAACATCACTGAGTCAGGAATTTCAGCACTCAGAAATATTTTTTGTCACAGAATTTATTATTCTTACAATCCCAAATTGAAACCGACTGACGTGCAAAATGGTTCATTGACATATAAAAAGATCGAATGAAGTGGTCAGTCAGACGCTAACCACCATAAATTTAATGCAACACAAGCACCAATAAAAATAAACGAGAATGCTTATATTTTGTTTTTTTTAGCATGATCGCTATACATCTTAGTCCGTACCACTTAAGGGGTCAATAGTATGATAGGCACGACATCTCATGACCCCTTTATGGGTCTTTGGCGTTCCAAGGGTTAAAAGGAACTCTTACATAATTTGAGATGTGTTAGAATATGATATAAAGAAACCGTCCAATCACTACTAAGGATTTCTTGTCGACATACTATATAATGTATGTAAAAACACTAAACCAAACAAATACAGCTAAAAAAAATAGTACTATCTTAACTCCCTTAATAAACAATAAATAATAAAGCCGAAAGTTTAGTAAAGTTTAGTTAGCGTTAATAAATAATGAAGCTCTCTCTTTATTAAGCCGAAATTTATATTAATGACGATTTCATGTCATTATTAAAATTAAAAACGGGCTAATCAAATCTGTAAAGATATTTATGTAACAATAGGTGTACGTAATCGAAAAGTAAGCTTGATCGTAAAGTTTATAATGTCATGTCACTGAAAATGTAAACGTATTTACGGCACATTGGCAGTAAATCTTATTCTGTAACATGCAATGTAAATCTGTTATGACACAATTTTTGTAAATGTTTTTATGGAAGACAGATTGTAAACTGAAATTTGGAGCATTAACTGAAAAGCAGAATCAGTGATGTGAGTTGCAAGCATGTTTTTGTCATGCAATGTGTAAACATATTAAAATGTAAAGGTATTTTTGTAACACACAACTGTAAAGGTATTTTTGACCTCGACTGTACATCGTTCTGTCAACGTTTTTCTAATCTCAAAAAAAACGAAGTATAGACATAGACATAAACAAAAAGGAAGATGAGTGACGTTCATAGTAAACAAAACTGAAATGTGTTACAGCACCTACACACTTGTAAAATGCTACACACCGCTATAATGTATGTGCATCATGGGCAAAAGAGATAAACCTATATAGTTAACACGGGTATGCAAGGGAGACTTCCATATTTTGCGCATTGCACAAAGTATGACTGAGAGACTCTGCCAGACGACTAATTCAATATAGGTGCCGGAACCTATATTTGATGGCACAGAATCGAGCGCCATCGATGGTAAGTACCATATCTCCCTTTGTGTATAAATCAATGGTTCTAGATGTCACATCTAGTAGAATACATAATAAATCAATGATAGATACTGGAAAACTCGTAGAATCGGTGCATCTTACATTACAGAATAAGTTAGTAGCAAGACGTCGTCGTCGTCGTATAATTTGCACGAGACGAAAGCGGAATGCCGAGCGTCGCGTCGACACTTTCCAAGAAACATATTACACGCTAGAAGAGGATTGTGAAACTCTTTGAAGATGAACCATCGCAATGAATAGTCTACGTCGCGCATAGACTAATACCCCAAGACCCTGCATAGCAGGGCGACCCCCGCTGCCACGCTCGAAGTAATTTCACCCTATAGTGAGACACATTTATTGTAAGTGACAGTAAACATCGTGTGTCGCCATGGCAGCCATTAATGTCTGTCTCGCTCTTACGCCCCACGGAACAATGGCGCGTTCTCTGTCTAGAATTGCGTGTTCCCCTCCCGCACCCCTTCTTTTTGGCAGCTTAGGTTTCAAAGAAATAACGCGCTAAGCGTAGTATAGAGATATCTTGTATATGACGTCGCGTCATTATCATTATGAAATGATTATTCGCTATGTGCGAAGTGCATGGTGGGGGTAACGTCAACGATCCATGCACAATGTGACAAGAAAGTCAACTGCAAAGGGCTCTTGTCAATATCAAATTCCAAAATATTTGACAGCACTTACCTATGTCATCTCAACTCGGTCAACTGTCAAAATAGTGAATCAGCCAGAGACATTTCATAAAACCGAGGAGTACAACTAGTACAAGCCAGTCATAAAAAAGAAAAAAAAAGATTGAACCTCTGCCCAAGAGATGGCGCCACAGTCGTGCATACAGCGAATAGTTTAATTTAATTTTTTTTTTTCAAATACTTAGTTGTTCTTTTTCTCCGTATTAAGTAAGTCACTTGACCTGACCTGAATTAAAAAAATGAATCCTTGTGTGGATTTTTTTAAGAATGCAAATGCGACTAAGGTATTATGTACTTACTCAGAAGGCGCATTAGGGCTATTTAGAGCTAAGTCAAGAAAGATGTTTTTACCTTACAAAGTGAATAGGAAACATTAGATATTTTTTATTTTTTTTTGTTTGCTTGGTAGAGGCGGTAGAGTCCCACTGCGGGGCAAGGCCTTAAAATTAAATGACAAAAAAAATGTAAACAAACAACTCAAGTGACATTAAGCGTGCTCTTCACCACGGGCCATCATGAAACACGGCTATGCGTTAGAGGGAGCAAACGATATTGCGATCTCGCTCCGTAGTATAGCTGCATCCCTTACACTAGGCCATGATGGAAAACAGCCTTTAAATATAATCACATTCAGGATTATTCAAAATTTGTGACATAAAAAAAATATCGATTAAATGACATAAGAGCCCACTTATGTAAAAAACACGTCATCATTCATTCATTCATAAGGCCCTGTTCATTTCTAAGGCCCTAAACCCTCTTCTAAAAGCGATTGACACCGAGGTCAGTAACATATTTCGACATAACCAGTGAAATCACCGTTGTCGGGACTGTTGAGTGCAGTTAGCAGATCGGTGTCAAACACGTGAGGGTGAGATGTGAATGAGGAAACGGTGACAAGCGAATCAACGAACGAGGATAAACGATAAACGCGCAAGCGCTGTATTCGTATAAACTAGTAGTCCGTCTCGAACTGAGAACTCGCGATTTACTTGCAAACGAGTTGACCAATATAACAAGACCCTCGTGAAGATCGTTTCGGGCCTTCTAGCTCCATAACCCGCTGAACGATCCTGCTCATATACGAACTATCAAATTATAGTTATGTATGCTACAATCCCAACAAATTTCATAAAGATCAGAAACACGTTACTAAAGTTATCGCGGAACAACTATTCAAAATCAAAAAGCCATCCAAATGCACAGAAGTGCAAAATGCGAGCTCCCAGCTGAGAGTTCCGTTGTGACTATTATCTCTTCTGTGGTTGTTAGTCCCGTCTCGTTGGCAATATTTTGAGGGTTAAGTTTCGAAAATTCTAAAGTCACTTATTATTGAAGTTGGAAATACAGTGTGTACATGAGAATCTTTCAGTGCGTTTTGTGTCATATTCAATTGGTGCTTTTTTTGTAATTCAATAATTTGAGGTTAACTTTTTTAGCTTGCCATAACTTGAGTAAAAGAATATTAGAGTTAGAAAATATAACTGTTTTGTATTTAGAACAGATTTATTGTTGTACAAAACTAGTTTGTGTCATTTACGTCGAGTGCAATTTTATATAGTATGACAACGCTAAAAAACTACGTATAAAAAATTAGAGTTCATAAAATAAGGATTAACTATATCATCACCTCAAAATATGTCAATAAAATCAATATGTGTCAAATTAAGCAATGAAAATTTAAGTTTCTTGGTAATTTCGTATTTTTAGGCTGTTATCGTCTTAATAAATTATTAAAGTCATCAGAGTTCACATTCTAATAATCAAAAAGGGATTTTAAAGTAGATATTTCAATTTGTGTCACTTTCATCAATGATATTTCGTCTAAAATTAAACAGAAACAATATTTGCGTTCAGAGGAAATCTTCTGAACTATAGCGCGTGACCTTGATGGTACGCCTGTTCGGCTTACTTCTGTAATGACCACTAGAAGTAGACCCCCGGCTCGCTTCTTAACAAGCTAATCCATGGGTCAACCAGGCGCTGGCATCTTAGCTGTTACGATGTAGGTACTTGCTCACGGAGGCGCGCGCGGGGTGATAAAGCTGACATACTCGACAAAGGAACTGAGCGGAGGAGCGAGTCGCGGGAAGCCGGCGAGTAGGGCAATGAACTCGTGCGTGTCTCGCCAATACGTACCTTTTTGAGCGGTAGCCGCTTTGTTTGTGTTTTGACTAGACTGTTGAGTACATTTTCGAAGATTTCAAGCATCGTGAATTATGGGTAGAAAACGCAACGTAATAATTTTATTTAGTTGTTTTATTGGAACGAAGTTCCTTATCGGACGGTTCGCGGATGGGGGGCTAGGCGAAAAAAAGTCACGTGACCGTCACGAAAAAGCATTGAGAAACATGTGAAATGGAATGAAATAAAAAAAATTAAAAATAGAATAAAGTAAAGTGAAAGTGAAAGTGAGAAGTGACAAAGTGAAAAAAGTCAAGTTAAAAAATTTCTATAATATCAAAAATCTCAAAAATCTCAAAAAGCTCAAAAATCTCAAAAAGCTCAAAAATCTCAAAAATCTCAAAAATCTCAAAAATTTCAAAAATCTCAAAAATTTCAAAAAATTCAAAAACGACAAAAATTACGAAAAAGTCAAAAATTAAATAATATTACTTCGTTCTAACCGAGTGTTCCACGACACTATGGTTTTTTTTTTATTTTCGTCTGTATTTTGTCATTTTGTATTGATTCTGTTTTTATTCCGTTTATTTTGTTTAATTGTATTCTTATTTTACTCTTTTTTTTTTATACCACGACGTGGCAAACAAGCATGCGGCCCGCCAGATGGTAAGCAGTAGCATATGGATGCCTGGAACACCAGAGGTGTCACATGCGCGTTGTCGACCCTTTACATAAAGGAGGAACAAGTTCAGAGTTCATTACCTCGGCCATTTTTAGGGTTCCGTACCTCGATAGGAAAAAACGGAACCCTTATAGGATCACTTTGTTGTCCGTCTGTCTGTCTGTCTGTCAAGACCATTTTTCTCAGGAACGCGTGGAGGTATCAAGCTGAAATTTATATCAAATATTTAGGTCTATTGTCCCTTGGAGCTGTGAAAAAATCAAACTTATAAGCTAACGCAATCAAAAGATACAGTCGTTTATGCTGCAAATTTTATAGTTTTTCGGCACTCGCAAAACTTACGGGGTACTTCCCGTGAACTCAGAAACTTGAAATTTGGCACAAAGCAACGTCATATACAATGGAAAAATTACAAAAAGTGGACATTTTTGGTAAAATCATACAAAAACATATTTTTTTAAATTTTAAACTTACTACCTTGTCAAATACTCAGGATATAGGACCTTTCAGATGTAGCAAAACCAAACTTTTATGTCATCCCAATCAAAATAAATAGCAATTTAAGTCGCATATTTTGAAACTGAGTACTCGCAAGAAACTCAAAACCTAAAGGGTACTACTCGCGTAAACTCAGAAACTTGAAACTTGGGACGAAGAAACTTCATATAGCACAGATAGAGGAAAAATTACGAAAAGTAGACATTTTTAGTAAAATCATACCAAAAATATTTTTTTAAATTTTAAACTTACTACCTTTTTCCTCGTAAACGCGTAGAGGTATTAAATTGAAATAAGTAATAAACATTCTACAACTTTTGCTTGTTATAGGTTTGTACGGAACCCTCGGTGCGCGAGTCCGACTCGCACTTGGCCGGTTTTTTTATTTTAGAGCAAAGTTTTTTAAATAAAACACGCTTATTTTAGCGTATTCTATATGGAAAAATCATAAAAAGGACATGTTATAATGACGTCCCGTCGATGGTTTTTTTTCGAAATCCATATAACATATAAGTTCAAAGTCCATTATCACGGCCATTTTTGATTTGAGAGAAATGTTTTTTAAATAAAACACGATTATTTCAGCGTATTCTATATGGAAAACTCATGAAAAGTACATGTTATAATGACGTCCCGTCGATGGTTTTTTTTTCGAAATCCAAATAATATATAAGTTCAAAGTCCATTATCTCGGCAATTTTTGATTTGAGAGAAAAGTTATAATGACGTCCCGTCGATGGTTTTTTTCGAAATCCAAATAATATACAAGTTCAAAGACCATTATCTCGGCCATTTTTGAATTTAGAGAAAAGTTTCTTAAGTAAAACACGCTTATTTTAGCGTATTCATAACGGAAAAATCATAAAAAGTACACGTTATAATGACGTCTCGATATACAAGTTCAAAGTCCATTATCTCGGCCATTTATGATTATAAAGAAAAGTTTTTCAAATAAAACACACTTATTTTAGCATACTTTATACGGAATAATCATAAAAAGTACACGTTTTAATGAAGTTCCGTCGATGGTTTTTTTTCGAAGTCCAAATTATATACAAGTTCAGAGACCATTATCTCGGCCATTTTTGATTTTAGAGAAAAGTTTCGTAAGTAAAACACGCTTATTTTAGCGTATCCTATATGGAAAAAATCATAAAAAGTACATGTTATAATGACGTCCCGTCGATGGATTTTTTTCGAAATCCTAATTATATACATGTTCAACGTCTATTATCTCGGCCATTTTTGATTTTAGAGAAAAGTTTCTCAGATAAAACACGCTTATTTTAGCGTATTCTGTACAGATAATCATAAAAAGTACACGTTATAATGACGTCCCGTCGATGGTTTTATTTTGAAGTCCAAAATATATACAAGTTAAAAGTCCATTTATCTCGGCCATTTTTGATTTTAGAGAAAAGTTTGTCGAATGAAACACGCTTTTACATATATACAAGTTCAAAGTCCATTATCACGGCCATTTTTTTTTTAGAGAAAAGTTTCTCAAATTAAATAAGCTTATTTTAGCGTATTCTATACGAAAAAATCATAAAAAGTACACGTTATAATGACGTCCCGTCGACGGTTTTTTTTTTCGAAGTCCAAATGATATACAAGTTCCATGTCCAATCGGCCATTTTCGATTTTAGAAAAAATGTTTTTAAAATAAAACACGCTTATTTTAGCGTATTCTATACGGAAAAATCATAAAAAGTTCAGGTTATAATGACGTCCTGTCGATAGTTTTTTTTCGAAGTCCAAATAAAAATTATATTCAAGTTCAAAGTCCATTAACTCGGCCATTTTTTATTTTAGAGAAAAGTTTCTCAAATAAAACAAGCTTATTTTAGCGTATTCTATACGAAATATCATAAAAAGTACACGTTATAATAATGACGTCCCGTCGATGGTTTTTTTTCGAAGTCCAAATGATATACAAGTTTCATGTCCAATCGGCCATTTTTTATTTTGGAGAAAAGTTTTTCAAATAAAACATGCTTATTTTAGCGTATTCTATACGGTAAAATCATAAAAAATATGCAATATAATGATACCCCATCGCTGGTTGCTTTTTCGAAGTCAAAATTATATACAAGTTCAGAGTCCATTATCTCGGCCATTTTTGATTTTAGAGAAAGTTTACTTGAGTAAAACACGCTTTCTTTAGCGTATTCTATACGGAAAAATCATAAAAAGTACACGTTATAATGACGTCTCGATATGCAAGTTCAAAGTCCAATATCTCGGCCATTTTTGATTATGAAGAAAAGTTTTAAAATAAAACACGCTTATTTTAGCATATTCTATACGGAATAATCATAAAAAGTACACGTTATAATGAAGTCCCGTCGATGGTTTTTTTTCGAAGTCCAAATTATATACAAGTTCAAAGTCCATTATCTCAGCCATTTTTGATTTTAGAGAAAAGTCTTTCAAATAAAACATGCTTATTTTAGCGTATTCTATACGGAAAAATCATAAAAAGTACACGTTATAATGGCGTCCCGATATACAAGTTCAAAGTCCATTATCTCGGCAATTTTTGATTTTAGAGAATAGTTTTTCAAATAAAACACGCTTATTTTAGCGTATTCTATACAGAATAATCATAAAAAGTACTTGTTATAATAACGTCCCGTCAATGGTATTTTTTTTGAAGTCCAAATTATATACAAGTTCAAAGTCCATTGTCTCGGCCATTTTTGATTTTAGAGAAAAGTTTCTCAAGTAAAACACGCTTATTTTAGCGTATTCTATACGACAAAATCATAAAATGTACACGTTATAATGACGTCCCGTCGATGATTTTTTTTCGAGGTCCAAATTATGTACAAGTTCAAAGTCCATTATCTTGGCCATTTTTGATTTTAGGGAAAAGTTTTTCAAATAAAAGACGCTTATTTTAGCGTATTCTATACGGAACAAATTATTAAAGGTACACGTTATAATGATACCCCGTCGCCATTTTATTTTATAAGTCCAAATTAGTCCATGTAGTCAATCTTCAAAGTCCGGTAACTTCGATGTTTTTGGGTAAAAAAATGTTTCTTATAAAACTTGCTTATTTTAACACATTTTACAAAATAAAGTATGTGTCATAATGACACCATTCCAACCAAAATAGTCCAAATTGTACTTAACCTTCAGGGCCCCATAACTTCGAAATTATTGAGTTTAAAAAAATGTGTTAAAGAAAAGTTGCTTATTTTTATGTGTTATATGCGATAAGTTAATAAAAACAGCCTTATTATGACATCACACTGATGAAAAATTTATTATATTAAGTCCAGCCCGGCCCTTTGCTAGTCCAACCGAGAGGCAGATAACGATATTTCGATTTTCGCGTTTCACGATAGCCACTCTGTAAACAAACCGCCTTGATGCATAAATTACATATTTATTAGTTACAAATTATCTGTGACAATTTGCCAAAATACTGTTTAAATGGTAAACTAGGTTTACCGTGGCACACAGATCCGCCGTTGCAGTCCCTTATGGACTACGTTTACATTAATTATCCTTAACTTACTTAAGTTTAAATTATTACTTTCTTTACTATGAAAAATAAAGAAGAGCGACTGAAAAATCGCTGTTTGTCTTTGTCGCACTTATTACTACTATTACTATATGTATGCATAGAGTAATAATATAAAACAAGCCGCTAGGCAGCCTGGTCGGCACATGAACCCCGCCCGCGCCTTACCCTTCCCCGCGCATGCCCTTTACGCAAAACAAGTTTTCATTCTGAAAAATAAAAATAATCCATTGATTATAATGACACAAATTTCAAGCATTGTTTCGATACGCTTTTATAAAAATATTGATGCAAACTTTAATAACTTTAATATTTTATTGTACTGTTAACAGGGGTCATACAAGAAAAAAAAGTAAATAAATATCATTGATTAATATGGCACAAATTTATTCAAATAATAGATACCGATATATTAGAAAGCACAGTACCTAATCGATCAACTCTAATTTTATATAGGCTTGTAAAAGTCCACATATATGTGCTGATTGAACATCAGTATTCCCATTGACGAAAGTGACACAAAACGCGTCCGTGCGTCAGTAACAACTTTGCTGTTACAGTGAAAAAACAATTTTGATCTCTAATTTTCTATTTAACGAATAATGTTAAAAAAAAGAAATGTCTAAGTTTCTACCTACGCAACAACCTAGGATGACACAAATTATTATTATTAGCTAAGTTGGATGGCCGGAACTCTGTATGCGAATAATAAGCATCTTTAATATTATCGAAACTTCATAATTTATCGGTACGGGTCTATGTGTCCGTAGTTGTCTGTAAGAACTTCACTTCGCTTTCGCTCCTCTCGTTCGAAAAATATCTCTTTGGATTTGCAAATAAATCTTATACCATACTTTTTGAATACGGAGGAACTTATTGACATAATATAAAAAGTACATAAGGTTGATTTGGTAACCCCAGTCAGTTGACTTATGTACTGGTAATCTCAACAAAAGACAATTGAACCCAATAATAATCTGTGGGTTTGTAGGTTACAACTTGTCTACTAGATAAATTTAAACAATTTGCTAGCAGTCAAAAAAAAATTGTGAAATTACACGGAAAAACCAGGTCAAAATACTTACGGACTTACAATGCCTTTAAATTTGGCGAAAGGGTAATAGTTCCATAGAAGTTTCATAGTAACAAACTGTTTTGACGTTTCATAAAGAGTAGGTCATTTGACTCGTAAATGGCCACACATGTTGATACGTTCGACATGTTGTGTGGTCCGTCCGGTTAGGGCACCTCCCCTCTGTTCTTCAATGGCATTACTATTATATCATATAATTTATATGTCTGCATTATGGACGTGGGAAATTATATATACCTAAGTGTTTCGTATATTAATTAGGGCCATCGCGAAAATCTAGATTCGAAACTTGTCTATACTTAGGCTTATATCGCTTTTGCGTGGTTATCGATAGACGAACGATCGTAGGGGTTCCTATTATTCTAGATTTTTTTATTTCAATGGACATAACTCAGAAGAGGGCGGATGCATTCTACTCTTGAAAGTAATACAAATAAAAAAAAGATATTTAAATGATTCCTAACGATATCGACGTAAGAAAGCTAAATATGTTGCGTCAAAGCAAGTATCTCTAGAGTTGAAACACGCGTACACCTAAGAAGCACAGAATACACGCGACGCGACTAATTGGGAAACGCATTTCAAGATGGCTGTAAGCATACCGTAGCTAGCCTACATAATTTAGTCGGTTTCTTTGTTCCCCTTCAAAAAGCGGTGGAGGGTAACAATAACAAACGTTTATATTGTACTTAGGGCCTTTTGGAAGTAAGCAATAATCACAATGTGAGACTATAAAAAGGACCAACGATATTAGCGCCTCCTCTGTCATACCTATTGAAAGTTTATAAGACCATCCCGTTCAATCTTGGTAATATTATTACCATGATATGTACGTCTATGGCTAGTATGTCTATGTATGTTGCATAAAGAGGTCTATGAGATCATAGATCAGGGGGCACAGATAAAGGAAGTTCGCTATATCAGGGGGTCTTCCGCAAACATCATTCGAAGATCGACGTCTACATCTTTATCACTATAGATCGGTGTGACAGAGACACACGGTTCGATTTCGCCCCTATTCCAACTCTTCCAGTTGCGTGCGTGCGACAGTATTGACACGAGACTTTCCTTTCCACGTGACGCAAAACAGACGCGGCGGGCCAAGCGTGTAATCTTATTAATCTTATTATAATGCGCTCTTCACGTGTAACTCGTTTTGTTAATAAATAACACACAAATACCCCTAGAGATGGGCCGAATATGGACTTTGCCTAATACGAATATTAGGCCGAATTATTCGTTTAATTTTAAATTGCATTTAAGTCGTCAGAGAATGCTTATAATTACGAAAACAGCAACATAAGCCACTTCATAGGCAATTCCCAAGAAGCAAGCAGAATTCTTAAAATACAAAGAAAGGCACAACACAATAAATATATCGGAGTACGGTCACGTCTGAAAATATGGATACGTTTAATGTGACAAAAACATGTATCCAAGACTCTATTAAGCTTTGGTCTTGGCCTTGGTAAAAGAGTCGTGGCTACCTACATATTTTTGTCACATTACAATATATTTTTCCACCGGATTTTGCCGAATCCGCGTCGATGGCTGATGTGGTACCACGGTTAAAACACGGATAGATGGGGGAAACCCTAATACGGAAAGCATGTCATTTCAGTAGGTAGGTACTTTAGCTCAGAGTAACGTTATTATTTCCCTACTTTATTTAAGTATATTTAGGTATAAATTAACGTTATCGATTAACGATTGTCAGTTCACTAGACCCTCTTGTAACTGAAAACATTTTAATAAGTAGATAACTAAATGCTAACTACAGTTATCACGTGTCATTTACAGGGTTTTGACCCGTCATTATTAGTAGAAATGTATACGTAAATAAACAATTAATGTATACACGTGACCGATAGCCATAACCTCGGTGTAACCGCGATAACGTCACGTATTCACGCGGCGGTCAGCAAGCGAATTCGACTGATTTTCAATAACAACATGCGACTGATGCATAAAGATTGAAATGTCCAAGCAAACACGTTATTTTCTCTGGCAACAATCATGATTTGGCTTATAAGTAGGTAAAACTATAAACAAAATTAGGTATCATCTGGCACTACTTTCCTCAAAAATATATGCCTGGCGTGATATATTTCTATTAAATACATGATTATCTATAAGTATTAAGTAATACTGCACACCCAGAACTCAACTGGCATAATTCAAGTGGTATTTATTTTTTGACCTCCGCCGATGAACAGCTGCCAGAGGCTCAGATCTAGTATCAGCAATACATCTTTGCTCTCAAAATCTTATTTCATTTCCGGGGCTAGCTTTAGCCTACAGCTGAACCTCAACCCCCGTGAATAAGAATCGACCATATTATAGGGGTCACCGAACGAGATTGCAACGTTTACAGACACATTTAAATTTAAATAAATAAATCGTAATTGGTTAGTTAATTATGACAGTAACTTAATTAGAGAGGACTTTGATCTGATAGATAATGATTAATGAATGTTTAACTAAGTTGATAAGCCTTCGATATTTATATATTATAAGGACATTGATATAAAAGTATGTGATAAACTTAGAGTACTTTTAGGCAAATTTTTCCACTTAAGTTTCAGAGTTCCTACTAGCACTTTAAGATGTTTGTATCTATCATTAGTAGATTCTATACTGAATTATAGTCTCGATAGCTATGGACTTACAACCAAAACCAATATTGATAGACTAGAAAATATGCAACTTAGATTTTTAAAACTACTAGTTAACAAAAAAAATAAACACAAATACAAAAATAACTATAGACAACTATTTCAAATTTGCAAAATATTACCTGTAAGCTTAAAACTTGCTTTAAGTAGCCATGGCTATCATACGATCATACATATAGTACTAAATCCATGACTTCTGGTAAACTATTCGTTCCGAGAGTTAATAACTATTATGGGGACAGAACGCGTAAAAAACGCATCCCATATACACCGTTGGCCTGAATAACCCGAAAGATTTAATTTAACGATTCTGCAGCCTAATTAGAATATATAAAGTTATGTAACATATAGTCCTAAACCCCATAATTAAGGAGATATTCATTATTTAAAACAAATAATAATTAAAAAATCTCAAGTATAACACGCCCTAAGGTATGACGTAGTCACCTACTACTTTCACGCAGACGCACTTACCTAGGTGCATCGGTGTCAGCCAGTTTTACCTAATTAAGTTTGGTACCTGTCGACAAAAAGGTTTTACTACCGAAAATAATTATTTTTCATTGTGGATAAAAAGATGTAACATGCAACTGATATACAGAGTAGGTAATAATTATAACTTTATCTTTCTTATTACACTTTAATTACAAGTAGTTTTTCCTTTATCAGTAAGACTGATAAGACTAGATTAATTCCGCTCTCAATCAGCAAAGTGCAACCTATTTGCCTTCACTGACAACTAGCTGATTGATAGTTTGAAAGTTGAACATGATTGATACATGTGACATATTTCAAACAAACTGATTTCAAATTATTACTGATTGTCACGTAAGAATTACACTGTTATAATTTAATAAATAATATTGGTTATGCCGTCTTATCCGCCGGAACATTTAGCGGATATTCATTATGTGTACGGATTTTGTGATGGCAACTCGCTCCAAGCAGTCGCTGAGTACCGAAGAAGATACCCAAATCGCCGTATACCACACCATTCTACTTTCACAGACATCCACAGACAGTTTCGAGAAAAAGGGCTTGGAAAGATTCACAGAGAAAGAGCGATAAATCTGGATATACAAACAGAGAATCGCATAATGAATTTGATTACCGAAGATCCAACGTTATCGTCAAAAGAAGTAGCACGAATGGTCAATGTTAATTACCGACTTGTATTGAAGCTATGGAAAAGGTACAGCCTGCATCCTTTTCACTACAGAAAAGTGCAAGGTTTAATAAATAATGATGGGCTAGCTAGGGTTGCCTTTTGCCAACGGATGACCCAGAAATTAGTTGAAGACCCTGGATTTCTGAATAAAATATTGTGGACCGATGAGTCATTGTTTACGAGAAAGGGAGTATTTAATTCCCATAATCAACATATGTGGTTAGAAGAAAATCCCCACGCAAAGAGGGAAAATTCATACCAATACAAATTTTCCGTAAACTGGTGGGCTGGTATTATTGGCAATAAACTTATTGGTCCCGTCATATTTCCAAATAGATTAAATTCAGAGAATTATTTACATTTTCTAAATAATGAATTACACGAATTACTTGAAGATATCGATTTGGAAACCAGAAGAACCATGTGGTACCAACATGACGGATGCCCGGCTCACTTCGGACTAGCAGTTCGTAATTGGCTTGACGAACAATACCCTGAGAGGTGGATTGGCCGTGGAAGCAACGTCTTAGCGTGGCCCGCCAGGTCACCTGACTTAACTCCACTGGACTTTTTTCTATGGGGAACTCTAAAAGATAAGGTATACAAAACACCAGTGAACACCAGAGAAGAACTATTAGGCAGAATTCGAATCACTTCAGAAGAAATAAAGAATACCTTTGTGAACCTGAATAACGAAATCCGTTTAAGATTAAATCTTTGTGCTGAAACCGGCGGTACACACTTTGAAAACCTAATACATTAAATAAATAAAAATTGATAGTAACTGTTTATCATGGTTGTTTATTTTATTTCACTCAGTACCAATTTAAATCAACACATCGAGAATTTACCTAAAATAATATGTGTACGAAGGTACTGATTAGCATGATCCATATTATAACAAAATAATCATCCTTTTCCTGCTTTAGTGTAAGGTATAATAATAAGAGACATGATCTCCTGGATATAATCAAGATTAATAATAAATAGTTAAGATCAATATTATTTTTTGACGCTCTTGGGACCTTTTTTTATAAAAAAACGTCCCAAGTTATAATTATATCCTTTCACATTTTGTATCCTTTCAAACATTTTGTATGATAGACTCTGTGTTGTGACACTTATTTACGGAACACGTGTCATGGCATTCGCCGTGCCTCGTGTGATATCGGAGCGATTCGTGAAGTGCTATGCTCGCTCCCTGTTTCTCAACTTGAGATTAATTTGATTCGCTTACTCTCTGAAGTAAAGGCTTGTCCATAAAGAAACACGCTATTACGAGTACTATGATTTAATTTGTATTGAAAAAGTGGGTCAATTAAAACACACATTTCGACCCATGTTAATATAACGTTATTTACTCGTACTGTCGTTAAGAATACGTGGT
Source organism: Pammene aurita (assembly GCA_947086415.1). NCBI lineage: Eukaryota > Metazoa > Arthropoda > Insecta > Lepidoptera > Tortricidae > Pammene > Pammene aurita. The sequence continues at coordinate 16,031,926 of OX352295.1, forward strand.
TTAAATCTTTCGGGTTATTCAGGCCAACGGTGTATACTCAACAGTTTACCGGAAGCAATTCGATGCGAGAAAAAATATGCTTTATTTAAGAAAAGATTAAAAGAACATTTCCTAGATATAGCTTTATAGATTGTTAACTTTATAAATATTTGTTTTAAATGAGACTGCGGATCCCACAGTCAAACTATTATCATAGTTTTGTGGGACAATGTAATGGTTTTTAAGTTAAACATTGTGTATATTAAATAAATATAATAATAAAATAAAAAAAAACAGTTCATATTTTAAGTTTGTGTTAAAAACAATTACACTGCAAGATACATATTCTTCTGGCATGCAGTAACAAGATGTCGTAATTGTAACCAATGTTGTTGATGATAAAAATGTTACCTATGACTTTTATAAAAAAATGGCCTTCAAAATGAATTTTTAAATTGCATTAATACATTCTAGACGAAGCGAAGGTTAGTCGCAAGTCGCAATTTACAATAGGTCCTCCTGACTATTATATTTATATTATATAACAGCCCGGCTATCCTAATTAGTTTTTAGGGTTTCGTAGCCAAATGGCAAAAAACGGAACCCTTATGGATTCGTCATGTCTGTCTGTCTGTCCGTCCGAATGTCACAGGCATTTTACTCGGAAACTATACGACGTATCTGAATAAAATTTACACATAAGGTGTATTTTGTATGCAGCTACTTAGTTATGTAGTTAAATTTGAAAAAAAAAATTTTTAGGGGGGCGCTCCATACACGTAACTCAATTTTTTAAAAAATTAACCAAATATCAACATGTGACACATCAATCGATAGGTCTTTCAAAATAACATTGGGGTTTCTTTGACTATTTTGTAATTAAGTGAATATTTTCTGAAATAATCGCTTCGAAAGTCAGAAAAGTTGTGTAGCCCCCCCCCCCGTAACTTTTGAACCGTAAGTTCAAAAAATATGAAAAAAATTGAAGAGATGCGCCTTATCATATACTTTCTACGAAAATTGTTTTGAACATTATCGGTTCAGCCATTTTTGAGTTATCTCCAAAAAACTTCTTCCATAGGCATCAGATACGACCTTTTGGTATTACAGCCCACCCAACGAAGGAAAACTTAGAGGAAATAATTCGTGTATAGCTGAATTTTGGTGTAGTTGTAGATAAAGGTACCTTACACAATACTAAAAATACCGGTCGAGGGGGGCGCCGCTAACAGGGCGAGGGGGGTGTAAAGGTCCCTTTTTTTAATTTTTCGCAAATAACTCAGTAACGGTGGCTCATACGAAAACATGTTCTTCTACTTAATTCATCCACATATAATTTTCTATAAAAAAGATTCTTTGCTCTTTTCTGCTGGGATCAATGTTCAATGAGATATCGAGGAAATACGATAATAGTAGTTTATGTAACTGTTACGTTTTAAGGCCTAATTACGTACAGTTGCATACACTGCTTTATCTACACTCATATTATTTATTCAAAATGCCGTACTCGGAAACCATAGAATGGCCGCCATTGCACCGCCATGACCAACTCGATTGTGTCGGGGAGGCGCGTGTCGGGCTGTCGGCGGATACGCGGGAGGGTGCAGGTGTACATTATGTTATCAAAACTCATAGCACATCAATATTTGAGCATGAAAAGTTAAAATTACGTTACTGCCACAGATAAAAAGCTTATCATAGTAAAATCTGTCGTGGTAATGCTAGCCATTGCCTACCGTTTTCGAACACGTTTTAGAGAACTTACAATATGAGTGTAGATAAACACTTTTTTAAAATTTCGGAGCTATTATTTACTAAAGTATTCGTTTTATCCAAAAATTGTTTTAGAATACTCTAATTTTTTTTAAAGACCTATCCAACGATATCCCACACATTAGGGTTGGAGTAAAAATAAATTACCCCCCCACTTCATGTGTACGGGAGGTAACCGAAAAAATAATCTTTTTTCAGATTTTGTTTTAAAACTTTCTCGGCGTAATTAAAACACTTACTCATACGAAATGTCACTTCTCTAGTACTAGCCATCACTGAGCAGGGTGAGCAGGATGCCTACCCTTATAGTTTCGCCATGTTCGTCTGTCCCCGTCTGTTCGTCCACGGCTTTGCTCAGTGATTGTTAGTACTAGACGTCTAGACGGACAGATGGAGTCAGACGGATATGGCGAAACTATAAGGTTAGGAAGTGAGGTAGCAAGGTGAGCAGCCTGCTCAGTGATGGTTAGTACTAGAAATAGTGGAGTATGGGAACGCCTTTTTAACCTATAAAAATGACATAAATCACAAGTCCAATTTTATTTTGTAACCTGTTAGAATACGTTAAGAACTAATAATAAAAAATATTTTCTAACAACTGTTAGCATTGTGCTAGGTATAATACATATATTTGTTTGCTACACATATAAAAGATTATGTAAGTTTTATTTTTCTCCACTAGGCTATCGCTTTTTACTATTGCAACATAACTTCACATTTTATAACGGTTTTGTCAAGAGCATATGTCGTCTTAGCCATTTGTATTTCGTTTAGAATTCAAGGTCACTTATATTTTGACAGATCGTTTTCCATTATGCTCACATAATCTATTGACCAAACTGTAATAAAATGACAGATGATGTTGAAATAGTTGAATGCAATGGTATGGTAAAGGGAAATATATCTTGTATAATCTTTTCTCGTTGTTATTAACAAATATCTATATAATACCTAGCGCGACGTCAAAAACTGTTAGAAAATATTTTTTACTATAAGTAATCATATCATATTATCTAACTAAAAAAGAAAATGGCACTTGTGAGTTATCGAAGCTCAAAACTGTTCGCGTACTGTACAAAAAAGAAAAAAATCGTATGACTATGTGTTTTAATCACGCCGACAAAGTGTTAAAACAAAATCTGAAAAAAAAAAATTTTTTTCGGGTACCTCCCGACCTCCCGTACACATGAAGTGGGCGGGTAAATATTTTTTTTGCTCCAATCCTAATGTGTGGGATATCGTTGGATAGGTCTTTAAAAAAATAAGAGTATTCTAAAACAATTTTTGGATAAAACTAATACTTTCGTAAATAATAGCTCCGAAAGTTTAAAAAAGTGTTTATCCTATTTCCTTGATATCTCATTGAACAGTCAAGTGCAAAAATACGTATCGAAAAAATGTATCGTCTCATAAATATGGTACTACGCACTTATTACAACGGAATAAGATACTATGGGACATATTTTTGAGTAAGATGAGTACACCCATATTTTTACACTTGACTGAACATTGATCCCAGCAAAAAAGTACAAAGAATATTTTTTATAGAAAATTATATGTGGATGAATTGAGTAGAAGAACATTTTTTCCTATGAGCCACCGTTACTGAGTTATTTACGAAAAACCAAAAAAAGGGACCTTTACACCCCCCTCACCCCGTTAGCCCCCATCCACCGGTACTTTTAGTATGTTGTGTAAGATACCTTTATCTACAATCTACAACTACACCAAAATTCAGCTATACACGAATTATTTCCCCTATCAGGCAGTTAAGCGTCTTCGTTTGGTGAGCTATTAGTTTGGTTCTTATTCCATTGAAGGTACGGAACCCTCCTATGCGTGGTCCGACACGCACTTGGCCGGTTTTTTAGTCCTATTCATAGAACGTATAAGTTCCCCTTAACCGTAAAGTACCTAGTTTAAAATAGATTTTACTGCCTGACTAAATCTAAACTAGATTATAGCGCTGAACACTGATTCTTAACAGGCATATATCGTGTAACATGGAATAACTAAAGAATACAACGAATGAGACGAGACGTAGTAAGGGTTCAATTAAAACCTAAACTGATTATGATTGGTCCAAGTGTATTTTATTTTGGAACCATAACCACAAAAGTTTACTGACTTTCTGAAATCTAAAATGCTACACACATCTGTGGACTCATAAACAAAGTACAGCTCTACTCGTGGTGATCTAATTCCATTGTCATTTCTAGATAATAAATGTGACATTGTCATGGTAAAGGTAATATATTGTCGGTATTGAGTTATTGGTACCTCCTTATAGTTCAAAATATTCTCCTTCATATGCAAAAAGAACGAGATCGCTATGCTGAGTATTTTTATTTTTAATATTTTTTTGAAGTTTCAACATATCTTTGTACTGTTTTGAGATATTCGAGTTTAAAGTTTGAAAGCCTAAAAAACCTAGTTATAGGTTGAAGTTATGGAGATAGCGGTTTTAAAATGTTCCAAATATATTATATTACTCGACAAATCATATGTTGTCTCTAACATTTTACATTTTATAGAAATAATACAATAATAATGCACGTAGGGTGTAGAGTCAAGAATAAAAAATAAAATATTTTATATAACTGAAATCGACAGATTTTCAGCTGGATTATGTTGATTTCGGAATATGATGTAGGTAAGGTTTATAATAAAAATAATGAAACAACTATATCTCAAGGCATATTTTTTTTAAATAATAAAACAAAAAAAATCAACACTTACATAAAAAAAAAATCTACATTATAATTTTTAATTCTCATAGTTTACGTTAATTTAGGAACAAAACTAACGATCAAGTGTAATTAAACACAAAAGTAATGTAGTTTTCTATCAAAAAAAAGACTTCAAAGTTTAGACTTTTAACATGATTTTTTTATGTAAAGTGATCTAGGGTACCACTTTGTCGCTATTCATAAGTTTAGAGAAATAAGAATTCTACTTCCATTATTTAACATAGTGTCCCCACTATAAGTGCATATATCTAATACAAATATTATTATGAATCAATAACATAACTTATATTATAAAAAATAACAGTGTTTTCGTCAGCTTTACTAATTTAGATCAAGTTTGTTAGTTTAACATTCCTTAGGGTCCCACATTGTCGCCTTATGACTTATGAGATCAAACTTATCTTTAAGACTTATTATAATAAAATTATTACTTACAAAAGTAATAATTTGCATTTAACATCATTAGGAAAATGATTTACACTACTCAACCTCGCACCTAGGGGTACGTAAGTGCTGACGCCAAGTCATTTATATTCTTACGTCTGATTGAGAGATTGGTGACTTTGTACGAGTATTAACTGATTATCTATACGGTTGTCCTTCAGAAGCTTGTTGAATATAAGTCAACTATATTTTCTGTTAAAAAGTTTTGATTTGTCACTAACTTATATCCCTCCCCTTATTTATATTAAAGTTTTTGTTATGTAATTAATTAGTATTCAAAGCATCTGCCAGGCACCCGGATTATTAAAATGAAAGTATGGCACACTAACTAGAGAAATTTTCATTTCTCTATATAATAGCGAACCTATTTCAGTTGCTAGCTCTCTGGCTAGAGCAACGCGTGCGCAGCGTACGAGCAGCATATTCGTGGCGTATTAAGACGGTCTGGGTGCACTTTAAAATTGTAAATAATTTTATTATCCTATGTGATCTACAAGGATCGGACAAACGCCCGTCATTTCGAAAATATAACCCTGTTCCGTACAGCAGAGACTTACTTACATATGTTAATTAAAAAAATTGTATTTTATGGATTTATAAATTTTTATTATTCAAAATATCAAATACAATAATTACAAATACAAAATAATACACACAAGTCAAATAAACACTAAACTTAAAACTTACATGCAGACCAAAACAACCATTATCTTTAATTTAAACAAAAAAAATACACAGTCCTTTGACAAACATACACAGAACGGTTAACTTATAAATCTAACACACAATTAAAAAAAAAATACACAATACTTAGCCCCCAAGTCCCCAATTATCCCCCAAATCACTCCCCTGCGGTAATGTGCCCATTATGCTGGCCACATTCCCCCGTTGGATGGATTTATTGGACCATAATTTATATCCAGTGACAAATTAATTAATGATAGACATTCCGAAAATTACTTTAGCCAATAAAATAGAATGACCAAATTTTATTCTTAATTTTCACTTGTGAGCCTATAGCGATGTGAATTTAGGACCCATTTATGCGTTGACAAAGTCCGTTCACAGTGTACGGACGTCATAGGGGCATCTGTAATCGTTGACATTGGTATACTGTTCTTCCAATATGCTTGTGCCTCGGATATCAAAATTTCAAGTAATTTTTAATAGGAATCCTGATTACGTCACCGTGAAAGAAATACATGAAAAAATTTACTCCGAGGCACAAGCAAATTGGAAGAACAGTATACTAATGTCAACGATTATATATGCCCCTATGACGTCCGTACACTGTGAACGGACTTTTTCAACGCATAAATGGGTCCTAAATTCACATCGTTATAGGCTCGGCTCACAAGTGAAAATTTAGAAAAAAATTTGGTCATTCTATTTTATTGGCGAAAGTAATTTTCGGAATGTCAATCATTAATTAATTTGTCACTGGATATAAATTATGGTCCAATAAATCCATAAAATACTATTTTTTTTATTAACATAAGGAAGTCTCTACATATTGTACGGAACAGGGTTATATTTTAAAATGACGGGCGTTTGTCCGATCCTTGGCTGATCTATTTATTTATTTTTAACAATCCAATTGAATAAACTAAGATAATATGAATTTCGATTAATATATTTTGTATCTAGTTGATTGATTAAGGCCAGATTAATATAGAGAGTTTTGCTTTGTCTTAATAATTATTGCTTATTGACCACTATTGTTAAAAGGGTAACATAACATAAAGCTAAGTGAACGTAACGGGCAGCTGAGTTACGAACTGTCAAGCAAATGGATGGGAGTAAACTGAGATTTAGACAACACGTGTTACTACCACAGAATAACTAATTGTTACTACATTTTCCAATGGCCCCCCGATATTACTTCAAGCTTATGAGCGACAATGTGGTACCCTAGTCGGTAAACTTTGACTGTGTTTTATTCCTACTTTTAGTTGAAACGTTTAACTTTTTATCAATACACCGTATTATGTTAAGTGTGTAGAAGCTATTTTTAATCGAAACCAATTTTCACTATTTTCGAGTTGATTAACAAAATCAGTGATATCTCGGAATCCATAAGCGACAAAGTGGTACCCTAACCATGATAACGTCACAAATTATAAATCACTCAATAGTGAATAATCATAAATAACCAAATAGGTATACGATATTGTATTAACTACGTAAGTATATATAGCTAAATATGCCTAATGTAAAACAAAATTAGCCTAATAGACAGTGTTGGCCGAACGTTAGTGTAATTGAAAATTAAAAATTGAAGATTGAAACACGTTAGTAAAAATTGAACACTAATAGTTTAGTGCAAATTGATTTCAATTAGGATTGAAATTAATTGTAACTAACGTGTTATTCCTTTGCGATTAACTAATAATTGAAGATATTTAATTTTTAGTCTTTCTCAAAAATTGAAACATTGATTTAATTTTTAGTGTAGATTGAATTGGTAATTGACATTAATAATTTACCTAACTAAACGCGAATTTAGGTTAAGCTACGAGGTTTTGATTTTTGTTTCGATATTGACTCTGGACTCGGGGGCTTGTATTAATAAGCAATGGGACCGGTATCCTAAGATGGAGGTCATGCTGAACCCTGGGGATCCCTACTGGATCTCGGGTTTGGTGCATCATAGACTCATGCTGTTTGGGCTCATTCGACTTGTACTGATGAGCAGATGGTACCGGTATCAAAATCTGGAGCTCATGCTGGACCCCGGGGATCCCTACTGGATCTCGGGTTTGGCGCATCATAGACTCATGCTGTTTGGGCTCATTCGACGTACTGATGAGCAGATGGTACTGGTATCAAAATCTGGAGCTCATGCTGGACCCTGGGGATCCCTACTGGATCTTCGGTTTGGCGCATCATAGACTCATGCTGTTTGGACTCATTCGACTTGTACTGATGAGTAGATGGTACCGGGATCAAAATCTGGAGCTCATGCTGGACCCTGGGGATCCCTACTGGATCTCAGGTTTGGCGCATCATAGACTCATGCTGTTTGGGCTCATTCGACTTGTACTGATGAGCAGATGGTACCGGGATCAAAATCTGCTCATGCTGGACCCTGGGGATCCCTACTGGATCTCGGGTTTGGCGCATCATAGACTCATGCTGTTTGAGCTCATTCGACGTGTACTGATGGTATGGTATGGTATGGTATGGTATGGTAAGGTATGTTATGGTAAGGTATGGTATGGTAAGGTATGGTATGGTAAGGTATGGTAAGGTATGGTAAGGTATGATAAAGTATGGTATGGTAAAGTATGGTATGGTATGGTAAATTATGGTATGGTATACCTTACCATACCATACTTTACCATACCATACTTTACCATACCATACCATACCGTACCATACTTTACCATACCATACTTTACCATACCATAATTTACCATACCTTACCATACCTTACCATACCATACCTTATCATACCATACTTTACCATACCATACTTTACCATACCATACTTTACCATACCATACCATACTTTACCATACCATACCACACCATACTTTACCATACCTTACCATACCATACCTTACCATACCATACCTAACCATACCATACCTTATCATACCATACTTTAACCATACCATACTTTACCATACCATACTTTACCATACCATACCTTACCATACCATACCATACTTTACCATACTTTACCATACCATACTTTACCATACCATACCATACCATACTTTACCATACCATACCATACCTTACCATACCATACTTTACCATACCATACTTTACCATACCATACTTTACCATACCATACCATACCATACCATACCATACCATACCATACCATCAGTACAAGTCGAATGAGCCCAAACAGCATGAGTCTATGATGCGCCAAACCGGAGATCCAGTAGGGATCCCCAGGGTCCAGCATGAGCTCCAGATTTTGATACCGGTACCATCTGCTCATCAGTACAAGTCGAATGAGCCCAAACAGCATGAGTCTATGATGCGCCAAACCCGAGATCCAGTAGGTAGCCCTAGGGTCCAGCATGAGCTCCATCTTGTGATATTGGTCCCGACTTCCGAATCCGAGATGCAGTTTTAAAATTAATTATTAGTGTAAGACAGGATTAATTTAGTTACACTAACGTTAATCTAATTAACTGTAATTCTTATTAAATTTTCGAGACGTTAGTGTAACTAATAGGTTAATTCTAATTGACGGTTAGTGTAATTGACGACGTCACAAAATCAATGCGAACTAACGTTAGTAAAAATTGATGTTAGTGTAATTGATTAGTTACGGAATTAATCTTCAATCTTATTGATCAATTTTCAATTCTAATTGAAATTAACGGCCAACTCTGCTAATAGACATTAAACATGTTTTTTTATTGACGTATATCTATATAATCTTGGAAACAACCTTTGTTCTTGAAACAATCGTATTTATTTGATAATCTACTACACGCTGCGCCGTAAATTACATTTCTCGGATTGGATATCTTGTATCTAATAAGCCTTTGCCGTTGTGGGCAGGGCAAGATCAGAAACACTGTAAAAACTCCTTCTTACTTATGCTATGCTCATTGTATTTAATCAAATACGTCACATTGAGCCATCGCACTGGGAGACTTTGGATTGGAGCAAAAACCGACCAAAGTGGAGGCATACAGTGAGGGCAAACGTGCAAGCCTTTGAAGAGCAGAAGACGAGTTGAAGGCCCGACCACCTGCGGGCATAATTTTGTCGGAGGGGTGCTGAACTGCAGTGAATGTGGCCGTACATTTATTGCCAAAACGTCAGTCACCTGAGAGCACATGAACGTCGCTCTCACTAGCCACCGCAAATCAGTCGACATGGTCGAAAATCGGCCTGGAACGGATGATGATGACTCAAATATGACACAGATCTCTTCAATGGCGTCTAGACTTGCTATATTTTTTACAAAAGAAATATTTATAAGTAGGTTACCGGGTCAATTCAACAAGACGAATGAGCAAGCAATTCGAAGCTCAATATTAACAGAATAATTTGCACTTGGCACTAAGCCATTAACTTCGGTAGGCAATTAGTAAATACCGCATTGTTTAATAAATATCATCTTCCTTCAAGTTTTCTCACATGTAAAAAGTCTTTATTAAAAAAAAATATTCTTGGGACATCTTTTTATTTCTTTATACTATCCCCGTTAACTGCTCACCAAGACCAATGCAATGAGCCCAAACACGACGGGATAATGTTGAGTACTTGAGGAGTTCCTATGACCACCTTCCAGCTCCATCATGAGATCAGCTCTGTCATCAATTTATCATAATATTACATTGCCACGCGATATACATATGCGTGCAAAATTTCATCTCAATCTAGAACCGGGAAGTGGGAACTTGCAAGATTTTTTTCAGACAACGCCAACGGGACGGATGAAACTAAATAAAGGCTTTGTAGAAGATGCATGAATTAAAATGGCTTTGTGACTTGAAACGGTAGTTTATAGAAGAAGGAACGTCAACTATTACAGTTTAATTTAAAGGAATAGACTAGCCCGCTTTCAAACCGTATTTGTACGGTAACGATATGAAAACGAAAATGGCTAAAAATGAAATAACGCACATGAATTGTATTTGATAAGAGAGTTTGATAGATAGATAGATAGTCTTTTTATTGCAAAGAAATACTTTTGGTACTTACACATTTTTTATTATTTAATTAATACCCGAAAACTCAATTCTTGCAGAGCTTGTTTAGTGAGGACGTTGATTCGTGTAATCTTGTCGCTTGATTTTTTATTATTATTTGTTCTGCCCTCCAATATGTTTTATATTAATCTGATTAAAGCATAAAGCCAAGTTTATTTCTACACTTCAATTTTTATGAAATACTTTAATACATTCCCATAATAACCACCTTAAACTTCGGAAATTTTTCCTAAAATCGTTCTAGGACCTAGAACGATTTTAGGAAAAATTTCCGAAGTTTAGGTTTAGCATGCAAGAGCAGCAAGAGTATGTTTACCTAGAATCTAGGTAAATATACTCTTGCTTAAAAAATATGTTTGAAAATTTAAAAAAAACTGTTCCACTTATTCCATAGACGACTCAATTTCCAACGTTTTTATGTATTTAACATACTTTTATTTAACATCATTTTAATCAATAAAAATCTTACTCTTTTCACCTCTTTAAGCAAAAGTCGTGAAACAGCTGTTTGATCAAGGTGAATTATTTGTAAATGAAACATAAAATGAAATAAAATGTTCCACTTATACAGTTTAAAAAGAAACTATCTTTCAATATACGTATACGAACTAAAAGTAGCCTTATTAGTTACTGTAAAATAGTATCAAAAAGTTGAGCGACTTCGAAAAAAAACTTTACCGGACTCATCTAAATAGTCGTTTTTCTTTACCTTTAATAATTTAACTAAATGAGGATTGGAACACGTTGTCGAACATTATTTTTTTAGATAATGTAATGTAACCCAAGGATTATTTGACTACCTAAGTATTTTACTCTATGTATAAATAAATTGATAATTATTGAAATCGAATACAAACAATAAGCACGTAATGATTTTCAATTCGTTGTAAATTAACAGACAGACAGCTCTTTACAAGAATGCCTCTGGCAGCCCTGGCAGGTGATGCTGAAATGAAATTCTGAAAGTGAAATTAACCAATTATTTAGAAATTATATCTATGTCGTGGGATATTTTGGTATGAAATAAATATTTTCTTTTACTGAATTTCACTTAGTATATTATATTCATTAAAATATTATGTGTCTGACAAAAGGACATTAAGTGGATCAAAATAAAATATAAGTATGGTGTTACAAAATTACTGATTATAGTGATTATTCTCTTAAGGGCAAAACTAATTGGTATCCGACTAGACAAAATTTTGTCGTTCCAGCATGGAGCATCCATACAATTTTTTGTTTCGATTCATAAAATTTTGTTTACTAAAACTTGCTTTCCTTTATCCATAACACAAAAAAATGGATGAGTTTTGCAGGTTTCCAAGACTATAACCAAAATTTTACTTTTATCAGAACCTTTAACAACCATTCGTTTACTCATACTCGTCGGAGGCACCTAAGCGTACGGTCTATCTGATGGTGAGCGGTCAACTGTCCGTAGCCTAGGGATGTCACCCACGTGTTTATAAGTTTTAATTTAGTAACGGAATGCATTCTTGGATCGAGTACTAATGCCAGACGGCCGTGAACACGTCTTGTTTGATCTATATTTGTACATTAAAACACAAAGGGCTATCTTATTAGTTAATTACTTGGCAGTTACATCATTACGATAACTAAGAACAGAGGTGCCATTTAACGTTGGCATGTTATTATTGGGTCAATAAGATATGGGAGAATGTACAGTATTGGAAAAAATGTATACAAAAACGGGCAGGCAACAAATAGGTATATTTAGCAGAGTGTGATTTAGATGGCTGAGCGTAAAGAATGCATTTAATTACACGAGGTCGTCATTCCTAAAAAATAAAAATTTCGACTGATGTGTACGGAACAAAATGCGGAAAATATTAAAACAAAAAGAAGTAATAACCTAAAAAAATTATTATTATGATAAAAACGGGACTTAATCGCGTACACTTACTTTTATTATTTTCCTGACGTTTCGAGCGTGCCGTAACGCTCGTGGTCGCAGGCAGACAAGACAGGCAGGCAGGCAGGCAGGGAGAGTCTGCCTGCGACCACGAGCGTTACGGCACGCTCGAAACGTCAGGAAAATAATAAAAGTAAGTGTACGCGATTAAGTCCCGTTTTTATCATAATAATGAGTGAACATCGTGTAAGTTTAAATCAGTAAAAAAATTATGTCGTCGCCTAATGTGTTTTTTGTTATTCTTGTACAAAGGGAAATAATACATTATTACTACTAAAGGGAAGATGTGTCTAGCAATATCGTATTATTTACACACCTATGTCGGGGTTGTTGATCTAAATATAGATGCGGCGTGGGTGGTTATTTTCTGGCGGTTTCATCGTAAATAAGTAATGGTCGAGTTGCTCGACACGTGCGGTTTCAAAGAGCTTTATCTAATTTAAGTAAATCCAGGGAAAAAGACCACATAGCTTTTTTTCTAAACTATACAAATCAAACACAACACAGCTGTACACGTTTTGTATTCTAGAAAGCTGCTAATCGCTGGTCATTATTAAAATTAAAAAAGGATAAATACCTACGAGTAACCAGACTAACAATAATGCTGTACGGTCCGCAACGCCTAATCACTATTATTTATTAAGTATACTTAATTATTAATTATATACATTATCTATAAATTTCGCTATATTGTACAGTCGACGTCAAAGATATGTTTACACATTTTCACCTTATTCTTTTGTAATAAAGTAATAAGGTGCTTGCTAATACGAGTAATAGGTTAAAAGTCCGCTGGTTTTTTAGATAGAGATATTGCACTTTCCTTTTTCTTTAATATTGGTACAGTCTACCTACCTCATTAATTTCTAATGAATATTAATAGCAATATATTGATTTGTAAAGATGTTAATGGTAAGTGTTATACCTACCAGTATTGGAATGGTGGTTCTACAATATACTCCTCAGAATGGTCTAACGGTTAGCCTCTAACCCGACCCTACGAGCTACGACGCTCGAGCACGTAAATCACACCGAAATCCACATTTGGCATCGATCGATGGTTCCCCAAAGTCCCCTACATCTCTACAGAAAGTTCAGCAGAAGTAGCAAAATACGAGAACTCTAGTTCTTGTTTATTATTAGTTATGTTATAATACTTATAATTTATAGTGTTATCAGTAATAGTAGGTACTTCTAAACAGTTGTATTTGTCCCACGGTTACCAATACCCCATCTGACCTTACCTCCACCGTTGTGTGCACCTTTTTTCCGTCAAAGACAGGTGTGTACGTGCATTATTAATCGATTTTATAAAAGGTTAAGCTGATCTTTATATAAAACGGACCCTATAAATGTCCTAAGTGGCAATAACATATTTGACGTTTTCAAGTCAAAGGTATATAATTGTCGGTTGTTAATAGAGTTTATTCCTAAATGATTTTTCAAGGCAGTAACGCCTTATTGACAACCGACAATGATATACTTTTGACTTGAAGCCGTCACATATATCTAACGGTAAACAAACGAAGCATAATGTATTTCCTTCACGTCTTCATTTGTTACTGACCCATAAAAGTAGTGGGCGATGCATTTGCCCTAAAATCGAAAAGGCGTAGGTATAACGTAAAATTGAAACGATATGTCATTTATCTTTTAAAGTAGACATTGCAGGTATTACACAACTGCGATGCCAAGATTATAAAATGAAGCTAAGGAAATTGCTTAACTGAGTAGGTACTTATGAAATAAATTCGCATGAAAATTTGTGTTCTTACGCGATCTTTTACAAGTAGAACGTAGAACATGCAATGCGAAAGAAATGGGCTAATTTCACTGGAGTTTTAAACACTCAACTTTTCATTGCCAATAGGTAATGAATGCGGTTTATAGTGTTTTTTATACCTACAAAACTACATAGTGCAGCAACCAAGAATTTCGGCTTATTGATATACAAAATGAGAACTTGGAGCATTTTTTAGTAATGAAAATACTAAAAATAAAGTGGATTTTATATTACAAAACAAAAGTAAACCTACGCTTGTAAGTGGGTAGGCAATTTTGTTTTGAGATTTCGGGGTTAGTCCCATACAAAAAGTTGGTCAGTAGTCAGTATGGGCTGTTTTGTAAGTATTGTGCGGGAGGAGAAATCTCGCGGTTTATATGGGAACTACTATTACATTCTGCGCTAAACAACCTGGGCTATAACCGCGAACTACTTCATGCGTCGAATCGTCTATTTGCATCACTCTTCATTCATTTCGAATATGCAAGAGCGATAGAGACAGAGATAACGATATTTCTATTTTCGAAGTTATGTATGGCGCCCGCATTGTGTAATACTGAGGTGTTCATGGCAGTGTTCGGTTCACAGGGAGGTTTCTCTGATCGGATTACGAACGGTGTTCAGTTCAGACAATGTACTATACTCTACATCTACAGTCAGTAAGCAGTAATAACTATACCTAACTGTATAAAATATAACGGTTACGCTCACGTCACTTCGCGCGACATGTTTCGGAGAGCCTAGGTCTCCATCTTCAAGCACTAAGAGTGCTATTTGAAATATTGAACTGGCCCGTAGCCGTAGAGCGTACTGTCGCACGTCGCGTTGCCGATTGCGGGCCTGCGTCCGGCGCGACGTGCCGCGTGTCGCGCGTGCTCTGACAGAGCTTGTTGAGGGTGATCTTGCGCCGGCGCTGCTAACGTGTTTGTTTAGCAGCGTATTTTTGCATTTTTTTTGTATTTGGTATAGCTAAGTTGGTAAGGTGATTAAAATAATCTTGGAGGCTTAACTTTTATAAATAACAAAACCCACAACTGGAATGTCTAAAAATAGATACCCAAGTACTAAATATCTATTAAATATGCCCAGGTACGCAACACGGTCAAGAAACCTCTGACGTCACAGTTCAACCTAAAAAAGGTCACCGTGTCTGGATCAGAGGTCAGTCACTTAGATATCTGCTGAATCGACTCCTAAGCTCGATATCGCTCAACGCAATTGCTAAGAACCATTAATCGACTTAATGCGAACCCACCCTACGCTGCCTGATAAATCTAAAAGCGCTATATGAAGGCATATCCTATGTATAAGTAGTTCCTATAGATGGAAAGCTAGCCACGTCAGATATGACACAATAATGAGAGCGACGAAACCCCTCTCGGTAGTTTTCTATACTATGCTGGTTTCTAGATCCGGACATCTCTGCCAGCTGTATTCTGGTTTTGATGCAGTATTATGAGAAATAATATAAATAATTAGATTATACCATTGCCAAATCTTTCTGATGGGGGAAAATAGTCCAAAACAACATATAATGTAATTCATAGTTTGTGTTCTAATGTTAAAATATAAGCTCAGTCCTCTATGAATATAGCGCTGCCATCCGTCCGGGTTTTCCCCGGATTTGTCCTAGTTTGGAGCCCATCCGGACGCCTTCCGGGG
Organism: Pammene aurita; assembly: GCA_947086415.1. Lineage (NCBI taxonomy): Eukaryota > Metazoa > Arthropoda > Insecta > Lepidoptera > Tortricidae > Pammene > Pammene aurita. Next base: position 16,047,937 of record OX352295.1, read on the forward strand.
GGGTTTTAAAAAAGTGTCACGTAAAAAGGACACTTTTTACGTGAGGAAATACCAAAGCAATTGTTTTTTTAATAATATTATTTTCGGACACGTCCGGGGAAAAATGCGATTTACGCCAAATGTCGGGTTTTTTTAAGTCTTAGTCCGGGTTCGGCGAATTTAGAGATGGCAGCCCTATATGAATAAGATAATTTCGGCAGTGTTTACCTATTTTGGTATTACTTTTTTTTTTTATTCTCTCACTCTGACCTCCACCCATTAAAAGCTGCCGGATGCCCGGATCTAGCAATATCTATCAATAGTCATATCTGACGTGGCCAGCTCTTAGTCCACTATGTACGGTCACGAACTTTAATTTTTGAGTAAGTGCCAATAAATAGGATTCACTTTACATTGGCCATTTCATAGAGTATTAAACAAAAGAAAATAGCTTGAAACGTAATCGTAAATGACTCAACCATAGGCTCAAACAATCAAAGTCCGCGACTGTACTGTTGTAGGTGAACGTTTATAGTTAGGATAAAGTAGACAGACAGAAGTTTCCTTATTATTTCACCATGAATACCAAATACCATAATAGTCATGTCCTTTGATTTGCGTCTTAGCTTTGTGTTACAAGCTATTGTGTATTTGCTACAAATAATTATAATACAATCTAATTGTGGTTTTATTCAAATATTATGTCATAATTCATAACATGTATTGACTTTGTGCGAGTCGTAGTCATAGATATCTTATAGTAGATAGTAAGCATGTAGGTCTAACACAGGCTAACTATGTACATAAATGCTGTCATTCGATTTTCTTTTAAGGTGCAGTGGGGAAATCGCGACTGCGGGAAATTTCAAATTAAGAAATATTTTATAAAACACGGCGGATAGCGGAAAAGCGCATCGCATACTTACATGATGTTTGTTAATCGTAATAAATTAATAATCATGTACCTACTTAAACCAAAAGATTAAATAAAATGAAATGTAGAACTATATTTGGCTAACTTAAATAAACAAAGTGCCTTGTTTTGGCTTACTTGTAATCCCTCTTAGCATTCTGTAGTCCTAATATCAATGGTGTTCTTAGAAGAGATCATTAAATTTAAGACCACCTTTTATTTACCATATGTGTTTTTTGTGTTTTTGTTGTTTCAAAGTTGATCATTGCAATGATTATAATATATTGCGTTTCTCGTAAACAGAATCTTCAACACGACGACTACAAGGCCTACAAGGTCAAACGGACCGATCGATATGCCGATGCCGGTGTGTGAAATGTTTTCCTTATGCCAAACTAATTAATGAATTAAGTAGGTAATTAATCAATCTATCCATGTATAAGTACAAGAAGTTAGTACGATTAAGTACTCGTAGTTCAATTGAATGTAATTCGTTTTAATTATCAAACCATAGGAAGGTAACATCATTAGTCTGACTCAATTGACGAGTGGACAACATGGTCGAACTATTAATTATTTAGGTACAGTCACCGCCAAGTAAAGTATTTTCTTATCTTCCTTTTATACACTAAATGGGGATTAATGTTACTCTGCGTCCGTAGGAAACACCTTAGACAACCCTACACGTGATCCCTGGGTGGTGGTAGTGCTAACTGGACCTCGCAGCACTCACTGGATTTTCTTTGTCATCTGCTTTCCCACTAATACTACCCCAGGGAATAAATGCCTATCCAGTGACAGGTAGCCTATAGCGAGACCAGATACAATAAATAAATAAAATGCACCAAATATACATTTTTTGTATCTTGATAAGTCTTTGTTAAAAAACAATTAAGTATGAACATCTTGCCCGCTTAACCACTTTTACTACTAAGTGTGCCTAAATAATAGTAAGATCAAGTTGACCACTCGTCAATAGACTAATAGCTAGCCTCGGAAACTGAGACACAAATTTGACAGCAACAAAACTCAAGTTAGTTTGCTAAATAGATCCTAGATCCGGGCATGTAGCAACTTTTCATCAGTGGAAGTCAAAATTTACGCAAATTATCGCTTAAAATTAATGAGACTGTATATTATATGGATGGCGGAAAATCGTGTTTGTATGTCGTCTGCATTTAAAGGTAACAGCTAATTTTGGAAATAATTGAATTGTCCGTTTTCTCCCGATTCGGTTTTATCCCAACGCGCCTTAGACGGAAACCTGAGAACATTATACTACTACAGGCACTACAGCATTATCAATTTATCATACAAATCTCAAAGCGGTACCCAGGTATTATACCTACTTATATTATATGCATTACATTTCAATTGTATTAGACACTGCAGTATTACGAGACTTGAGAACAATAGATGAGACACAATAAGATAGTTAAGGACATAAGGAAAACAAAACATTTAAAAAGGAAAACACTGCTCAGACAAATTTAAACATTGTCACGTTTTTTTATGACAGATAGAACAATTAATTAATTTTATAAAAGAGAAAAGTTGCTGTCTACTTCTTAATTTTTGCGTCAGAAACCTATTGAGTGGCGTAACATTCCAAAATTAAACCACAAGCAAAGCGAGTGGCAGATATCTCAGTTTTTAGGTAGGTACCCTAAAAAGTTGTACACTTATGGCCTGTTTCACAATCTCCAGTTAAAGCATATCTGTCAGATAAATGTTTGCTGTCCTTTTCTTTTATATGACTGGAGAAAAGGATACCAATAATTTTAACTGCCAGATAAGTTTATCTGGAGATTGTGAAACAGGCCCTTAGAGAATTCAACCCGGATGGAGTAGCCATGTCTGTAATTTCCGATACAAAAAAAGTCTGCCGATTTTTGCGGGGGAGGGGAACGTCAAATGTATGGCTATTCGTACGTAACGTCCAAATAGCTACGTCAGATAAACGTCAGTCCATTCATGTGTATGACCACTGGTCATATGTTTTCGGCAGAGGGGAACGCCTGTCAATGGCGACTCCGGGTTGTACAGGGCTTGTTTAAAGAAAAGATAATGGTGTGGTATTTAATTTTATTACATAATAATTTTAGTTTATCCCACCAAACAATAATGCTAATAAAAATAAAAACATTTAACGAATCCCCTTGAATCGGATGCTTGATTTTACGCAATCCTCGTATAGTTTTTGATTTATCCTAGTTTCTATTTATTCCTAAACCGTACAATAAAAGTTTGAATAAACACATGTATTAAAATTATATTGCAAGCCATATTGGGCCCAAATACCAATTATTTACTGGATTATGTTTTTCAGAAATTAATAATGAATAATAGCATGTTTTAGTGAATACCTATTGCACTATGCAGTATTCAATGTACCTTGCCCCAAATCTTTGTGGTGTGATAGGATAAACATATATGTAGTACTTTATATTTTTAAGTTTTGTTACTAAGGCAACAAAGGTAGTCTTGGAATAATCGTTGGAGTTGAATTTGGTTTCCTTACAAAGACCCAGATTTATTAATGCAAACACCACCCAAAAATAAATACTCTGAATCTGAATACCGCTTAGTTCAATAGGTACTATAATTTTCTTATATCCTCCGGTAACAACCAAAACTCACTACCACAAGTTCATAGCCATAATAAACCATATTAGTAACAAAACAAGGTTCACTTTTGTTAAATTTTTTGCAATTATTGAGTTCTGGTTATCACATGACAATTTGCAAAACAGAAATTTGTATAGTCTCCTGCAATTATATTTTGCATAAAATGCGGGCCAAGTATCTGACTATTTGTATAGCAATAAAAGGTTCTTATTTTGTTTAGTTTCATTGTTAAATATGATTGCAGATGACAGTTCAAATTCCGATAAATATTGTCTTTATTTTGTCAGTCTAATTTAATCTGACCATCCGTGATATGCCAGTACTATCGCTCATTACAACAAGAAAACCACATTTTAATTCATGTTTATATATAAAGCAATGTTTTATTTTTAACACTTTTACTATTTTTTTAGAAATTCTTACAGCTTTTTCGGTTATCTAACACTAGGTACACAAATAACTTAAGCTTTTTTTTTCAACATACCAATGCACTGTATTACTTTTCTATATATGTACCTACCTCCACAATGCACATCAAGTTTTTTTTTTTTTTTTTTGTCATAAAATCTTTACATTTATGAACACTTACAACAATTTAGAATATACTTTTTTATTAACTTTATGCTTATTTTAGTGCAGACCAAAATCTGATTTGATTTTAGAAAGTTCTTAAGCCCCGTTGCTATGGAATTGAAAATGTAGTGATCGTATTTAAACAATTTTCAAAAAATATATAAATTAAATGAATCCTCTGAAATTAAAATCCGAAAATATGGCTGTTTATTTTAAAGTTGGAATGTTTATAAAGATATTGTATTGATATAGTACAGAAAACCCGTAATGATATTGATAAGTAATCCGCTACTTGACAGTTGAATCAAAGCAAATATTTTTGCTTAAAGCTTGCTGTATGACATAAAATCCGCAATTTCCAACTATACTTTTTAGCGAAAAAATAGGATTACATATAACCTGATTCCAATTAATATATAAAATAAAATGAAAGAACTATACGAAAATTAGAGTGCAGAAGCAAAGATACATAAACTCATTAGTAGTATTAGTACATTATTTAGTATCAAGGAATTTGGTATTTTTTTATTTAAGTATAGTGTCAAGTATTTAATGCATATGTCAGTAATATAAAGTATGAGATTCGACAAAGTGCATAACTACAAAGTACACTATGCAGAAATATTGATGAGCCACGAGTTATGAAATGGAAATCTGCTATAATGATATACAAAATAATTAGAGCATTGAAATCAGTGCACAACTTGCACAACTGGTTTACTAATCAAACAATTTTCAATTTCAACGGTCATGACGTGAAAATGGGGTCATGTTTATAATGAGAAGCGTCCAGATCTAACAAATGCACCGCAAGTGTGCAATTTGCCTGACTGATTGGGGCAACTCTAGGCTAGTATTAAGCGCGTAATCTACAGTAAAGATAGGTTGTGGACACACTCTTGACACATTCACTAAATCTTGGTGCATGTTTGTAGTGTCAACTTAGGCTTGCCATGTGGTCAGTTCAGTTTCTTATATCAATCACAATCACTGGATGTGTGTGCAGGAACAAAATGTGGAACAAACTTTAAGTACGAGATTGATCTAAGGACTTAAAATAATGCAAACTATCCTAAAGCTACACTCTAAATGAAACAAAGTGCAGTATTTAGTGCAAAGTTATTATAAACTACTAATTAAACAATTTTAATTTTAAAATCAACGATTTAACAAATATTTCGAGTCAAATAAATAGTTATAAAGCCCTTTAGGATAGCCAAGTATTATAAACTCCAAAACATTGATATTTTATTTAAATACATAATTATTGCTTTTAAAAAACTGTTGTTCAAAAATAAATATCAAAATGCAGTTAAAATCAACATGGTTAAAAAAATATAATGTGAGTAGTTATTGTATTTTTCGTACTTAATTTATTTATGATCTACTATCACAATTTATAGAGGGAGGGCTAGAAAGCTATGGAAGAGGGGGGCATGGAGCATTCCCCGACCGTCACGCGGTAGGAGGCCAACTCGCTGATGCCGTGGTAGTGGACAAAGGCCGCCACAATCACAAGCACATGGAAGATCTGATGGGACTGGAACCAGATGTCACACTTCCCAGGGAACCATCTCTCTGGTACCCGCAGAGCGTAAAACATAGCTCCGAGAATATAAAGTAGACCCATCAGAACCAGCCAGCCCAGCGATGCCTTGCTGACTTGAGTAAACCAGCCTTCTGTGATCCCATAATGAATTGCTGGCACTACCCCAGAGAGACCAAAGCCCATGAACACTCCGGCTCTAAGAGGCCGCAGTCTAGGCTCCGAGAATCTATCCCAAAGTGAAACTATAATAGAAAGTATTCCTAAAACAACCACTACAGATAAATATATAATCTTTGGTCTGTAGTGGCAGTAGAAACTGTAGTACAGCCAAGGAACAAATGACCCCATTATGAGCAGTGCTATTCCACAATAATCAAGCTTCGAAAACAATTTTCCAACCATTTCAGAGTGGCAGTAGAGTGTGTGGTACGCAAAAGAAAAGCCAAGGCAGACAATAGCCCCTATAAAGAACACACCAAATATCATTTTCTCTTGCATTTGAATTTCGATTGATGGTCTTGTGAGGAAATAGATGGCGACGGCAATGAAGGCTACGCAACCAAGTAGATGGGTCCAGATATTGCCAGTTTCGGTGTGGATGCGAAAGATAGAGGCAAAGCAGGCGCTGAAAGATGGCAGGGGCGGGCGGTGGCCCTTGTGGAGGTAGTCGTTGTCTTGCAGCCAGCGAGGTAGATGGCGGAAGTGGCACACGTTCCACGAAGCCTCCCACACTTTACGTACAAACTCCTCAGCTTGTTCCGCGGCATTGTGAGCCAGCGCACCTAAGTCTATCTCATCCGACAGTACACCCGCTTTCAACACTTCGGCCATCTCCGCGTCGAGTAGGTGCTGGTCCTCGGGCGTGGACGGCAAGGGGCAGCCTTCCTCCTCCTCCGCGAGCACCTCGTCCAGCTCGTCCATGTGCGACGCCAAACTTTCCGCCTCGGGGTCCCATCCTTGCCGTCGTCGCAGCCCGTCGGATGACACGCTCTGCGACCCCGAATCGGAGTCCAGCTCCCACATCTTTGCTCCTTTTCACGCGTCAACCACAAACATTCGACGTCATACAAGTGACCTTTAACGGTAAACACGCGGGCAGTTTGCGAGAAATCCAGTTACGTCACGGAAACCACGGTGCACACAATGCAATAGGTATCTTTGTTTAAATGTTGCAAGATTTCACTTTTCTAATGCATCGATAATAAGAATGTAACTGAATAAATATACTACAATTTTGTTAATGATTACTGCCTAATCAGGAGTAGGCTCCGGACGTATCACGCAGTAAGCGAACAGGCCGAACAGCTGCAAGAAAGTAACTGCTGTCGTTAATCTACACACCGAGCGCCATGATTTTCCGATCGTTTCTGCCCTCTCGTTCACTCTTTCTCAAGAGTGGGCTGTCATCGAAAATAGGGATGTCCTAAGCCGCCACTACATACAACAATATAAATCGATTAATCGAAACTAAAATAAAGATTGTTAATTTCGTAAAAACTTGATTGCAGTTGATACGCCTGTTTGCTGGTTAAAAAAACGTTCGTATTAGTTACAGTTTGTACAGAAAGAAAAGTGTCGTGGTTTATACATATAGGATTTATAGGAGCTCATACATTCAACGACACACACACGACACGACTCTTTCCGGACAGACTCTATAATTATGTATGTTTTGAACGAACGAGCGTAGTGAAGGAACTTCTTACATTTAACTTTTTTCACCTGGCTACCGTCACGGCCCTGCATTTCGATTTTTTTAAATTCAAATTTTGTTTCGGAATAACTAAAGCACATTTAAAACTTTAACCAAAGTAAAGGTAGTTGTGATATATAAAATTATTAAAATTCATTGATTAAAATATGAGCAAGATCTATCAAGGGGTAGTGGAACTCCACTACCCTTGTGTTTTTGTATGCCCCTAACTGGGGCAAGACCCAGAACAGAACTCTAGGAATGAGGACTATAGCGTATGAATTTTCCGCTAGACGCGGTAGTGTAGACGGCGGTCTCCGAAACGTCAAAATCGTCAAAAACCGTAGTTATTCAGTAGAATTCGCAGGATTATTTATAATTTTTATAATGTTCTGAATATTTTGCAATACCTGTATTCAGATCAGTCCGGTAACGCTTTGAAAACGAAATTCGCTAATAATGATATAACGCACATGAATTGCATTTGATAAGATCCAATCCAATTTGTAATTTGCCAACAGGCGATAAGACGCTAATCCCTTACAGACCAAGGATAAAGCTAGAGCCTATACACATTTATTATTATTTAATACCCGAAGACTCAATTCTTGCAGAGTTTGTTTAGTGAGGACGTTGATTCGTAAACATTTGTCGCTTGATTTTTTTATTTTTATTTATCATGCACTCCAATACGTTTTATATTATCTATTTAAAGCATAAAGGCAAGTTGGTTTCTACATTATTTTTTTTATAAAATGCTTTCATACATTTCCAAAAATACCACTTCGGCATTTTTTCTTAAAATTGCTATAGGTAAACATACTCTTGCTTAAAAAATATGTATGAAATGAAAAAAACTGTTCCACTTATTCCTAAAACGACTCACTTTCCAACATATTTATATATTTTATATCCTAGTCTTTGTTAAGGTAAACAAAAATCTGTGCCAAAAAGAGTTAACAGGATGAGAATCGATTTCATAAACATTCAACATGAATCGATTATTAAAGTCCACTGCCAACACTATTCATAATGAGTGTGTGACGTAAATCTAAATACTATTTTCTGATTGGAGAATTGATATACAACACAGAATATCGACCAATAACCGAGCCGATTCACGTGAGCTTCCAGGAGCCGTAATTATAACCTTAAATTAATTAACTGATTATATATTTCCAATAAAATGTATCCTCTAAATTAATATCTATCACTTACTTCTTAAACATGATGATCGAAGATTGAGAAGCAGTTGAACCCCGAAATTTCACAAAATAGTTCGCACGAAACAGTGACACCGGATAGTACAGAAATATTTCTGTGATTTCTGTCACTTCACTTGATTTGACAACAAATTTGACGTCGTAAACAATTAATTTTGGCTTATACCATGCCTTTACCTTTATTGTAGACCGCCGTGCTATTGGTCTATATTGGCGTAAACTACCATGATTGGCTGATCTTGTCTTGAAGCGTTTTGTTTGCCTATATTTCTATTCATTTTGGAAATTTATAATTTTAAAGAGGAAACGATAACGACCATTACGACTCAAATTGAGATACAATATAATCAAATCATAAAATACTTAACTTACCAATATTATAGTATAAAGATAAAACCACAAAAAAAAACTGATACAAATAAAATAATGGGGTCTACCCACGTCTAGATTTGGCGTCAACATATCAGTGGAAGCCTCAACTCGGAGTAATAGACGTTTATTTTATATATATTTTACTTTATGATGAGTATGATGACTTTATGTTATGTTGCCGATAATCTTCAGGAAAGTCGTCTCTAAGTACCTAGTAGTCTCTAAGCAGAGTCTCTTAGTGAAATGTTTTTGTATGCAAATTATTTAACTAAGTATTTTTTGAATAATTTTCTGAATGAAATTAGCAATAACATAATTATTGATTTCGTAAACTAATTACAAAAAAAATTTAAAACAAAATGTCCATATCAAATCGCAGATTCATCCAAGGGTTGACCAATGCTTTCTTGAGACCCCTTTATAATTCAAAATGCTGGCAACAATAATTAAATGACACTTGAAAAAAAAAAACAGAGTGTTTTTGTAGTTTTGTAAGATTTTCAAACCACGTTTACCACGTGCAAATTCATATCTATGTGCACAAAACCGTATTTTGAGATAATTTCAACATGTCTAGCTTATTAGAAGTGTTAGTGACGACTGATTCAAACAATACATTATGGACTAGCTGCATTTGGGATCCTCACACTGGTACTAATCTGAAAACATACAAAGGCGGTGGAACTGCTGAAGCAAAAACCCTTTCTTTCATCGCTAGCGACTATGTAGCTGCCGTAGAGAAAACGAAACCTATTTTACACATTTGGCCGTTAAATTCTCAACAGACTGTACAAGGCATACGGTTCATTTTGCCAGGAAAAGCTGGCGCATTTGCGTTCAGTCCTGATGGAGCATTCTGCGTAGCCGGCATTGATGAAAAGATTTATTTATGGCAGATTGCTTCCGGAAACCTATTGTCAATAATAAGTAGACACTACCAGAAAGTAGTTCTACTAAAGTTTACACCGGACGGAAGGTTTTTTGTGTCTGCAGCAGAAGATGGAATGGTCATGGTCTGGTCTTTAGCTACCGTTGCTGCCAACCCTGAGGCTGAGCTAGTAACTCAAACTACAGCAGGCCAACATGATCCTGTCTACATATTCTCAGACCACTCGCTACCTGTTGCAGATTTATATATAAGCAAAACTGGTATGCATGGCCGTCTTTGCTCCGCTTCTGGGGACAGAACCTGCAAAATATATGACTTAGCATCTGGAGAGATGTTGCTGAATCTAGTGTTTGATGTTCCCTTGTCTGCAGTTACTATGGATGTCCTAGAGTTAAGTATGTTTGTTGGGAGCACAGAAGGAAAAATCTTCCAAATAAGTCTTACAAATCCTCCCAGAAGCAGAGATCTTCTGGTTAATACAGAGAACACTCCAGTATTCACTGGACACAAGTCCATAGTGAACTGTTTGTCAGTTTCCCTTGACGGTGAGACACTTATGTCTGCATCTAATGATGAGCGGGTTTTACTCTGGCATATTCCAAGCAGACAACCAATAAGGACGATAAAACACAAAGGACCGGTTACAAATGCCTATTTTACAACAAATTACCCGGCCATTTACAAACAAGAGTTCAAACCGAGCATAGTCCTTCATTCATTAGAACGGTCCTTGGAAACTACTGATGAGCCAATTGAACTTGAAGTAATAGTAAACAAGAAAATTCACTTTTGGCCAATTTCGAGTGGAGAAGACTATGAACAGAATATGAATGTAGCAGCTGAAATCGAATATAAAGCCAATGAAGATAAATTGAAAGAAGAAATAGGGAATCTAAAGAAAATCAATTCAAATTTGTATGCTTTTGCCATTCAAAAAGAAGTTAAGAGCATTGTAAATGGTAACATTAATGTAGGCAAGAAAAACAAAAAGAAAAGAAAATGAATTTGTAAATATATTATTATAATTTACTTATTAGGTATTTGTTTTATTTCGGAAAATGCAGAAATTGCCAAAAAAATGTGAATTTATCAGAGAAACCCTTTGTGACTCTGGTTTTGTTGGTTGCTTTTTTATGGTTCAGTAGACAAAATGGCAAAAACGGTGCCCTTATAGTTTCATCATGTCGGTCTGTTCGTTTGTCCGTCCGTATGTCACAGTCGTTTTACTCGGAACATATGACATATCTTAATAAAATAATAACATAAGATGTATTTTGTATGCCGCTGCTTTTATTTACGGAACCCTAAAAATGTAAAACCCATTTCATAGGCAAATACGACATTTTGATAATTATTTTTACTTATTCTGAAAGGTACGGAACCCTCCAGTACTTGGCCGGTGTTTTTTTAATGTGGCAACCGCTGCTGTAATAGTTCGTTCGGAAATAAAATTTAAGTGGTGCTGATGTTTACATTTACATATTTATTTTTAATTACTGTAATCAGAATATCCTTTAATAACTTTAAGAACATTTTGTTAATGTTATGTTATGTTACGTTTTACAATCAGAACCAAACAAATAAGATTTGGTTTGAAAGTTGAATATTTGTTTTGCGTTTGATTTCAAAACGAAATTAAAAAAAGTCAACGTAAACGTCACCCTTTTCGAGCAACGCATTTTTGTCTGTTTTTAAAAATACACCCGTAATTTCTCTGGGCGTCTATTCTCACGAATCACGTACTAAAAAAATAAACACTGGTCAATAACAGCGCAGCAGCTATGGTTTTATGATATCTTTGTAATTCAAGGTAAGTGGGGCAGAATATATTAATGGCACACGATCTTAAAAATAAACTCGAGGTTGTATTAAAATATTTTGCGTCACAAACAAAACATTGTTTTGTTTATTGTTTTCAGGAGGACGTGATGTCGAAAGCCGTCATCATACCGGAGTGCAACAAGGATATTGGGAGTATGAAAGATGAGATATCCAGTTCGCCATCCGAGAAGAAAGAAGGGGCGATGGGGCTGTTCAGTCGCCTCTTGCGATTGGATACTTTAAAGAGGAGCGCAGTCGTGAGCCCTACACCGACGGAGCCGCCGATGACATACTATGGGGTGTACATTCCTTGCGAAATTAAAAAAGGCCCGGATGAAGGTATTGTTAATTTTCAAACATCTGTTAGTTTCAAGTTTCATAATATTTTATTTTGAACATTTCTACGAGCCATTATAAATAAGTTTATAATTAATAAGTATGAAGTAAAGTATGTTGCAGGTATTTACTTGTTATCTCTTATGTCAATATTACAGTTGGTAGCATTCCTTTCTTTGTAGCAATATTATTGTAATTAACTGACTACAGCACACTGATTCAAATCATTTATAATAATAAGAGACGTTTATTTAATAAGTTTGCATAAGTACATAATAAGGGTACAGTAGATAATGCTTAAAACTTATTAAAAAGGAAAGTGGCTCAGCTTATGTCTGTGCGAGCAGGCTTTAAAACTCTAGGGCCCTACCACCTTCATGCAACGGACGCTGTTATTCTGCCACCCCCGGGACTTAATCTAAATGAAACTAGTAGGGATACAATAAAACAGTTACATCACTGAAATTTAACAATCTGTCAACCAAAAGTGAAAGTAACTTCCTTTTGGAGGTCCAGTGGAAAGGCTTACAATGTTTTTTGAAATCTGCCAGGGACTTGCAATTAATAGGCAGCATATCGAAAACTGCCTCTAATTGCCTGAAGCCGGACTAGAGGAAGCAATGTAATTTCTTTTGTTACTACTAAAACTAATTAACAGCTTGATGTGATATTAACAGACAAAATACTTGTTTACATTCATCTGTTGTTTCTGTAAGAACTTTTGTATCAATTTTCCTGTATATTTCTCACTAATAAAGGTCTTGCTCTCCCATCACTATCTACCTCATTCCTGGTCACTAGTTGAGAAGTCCTGAACGGATGACATGTGATCTAAACTCCACTTGTGCTCTACTTGTACAGTCGCCATCAGATATATCGAAGCAGCCAAGGTGGTCACAAATATCTGAACAAAGCCATTGTCAAAGCGCTAAAGTGCATGTTCAGATATTTTTGTGTACTTTGGCTGTTCCAATATATTTCATGGCAACTGTACAGTAAAAGCCATTTCACACCAAACTCTCTTCCAGGCGGTGGCGGAGCAAGCGAAACTGAACAATCTGGCTAGCTAAAGAAAATATAGCTCGGCTAGTGTAGACGTGCCTCGCCCGAGGCATTGCAGCCGCGCGGCGTTTGCCTCGGCCGAGGAACTACTACACTACGGCGTCAGGACACGCCTATTCACCTTGGAATTTAACAATATTTAATTTTGCTGATTAACATTAAATATGGTAATGACGAGATTTGGTCATCCATTGTTATTCCAAATCCTGTATAAATACCACAAATTAGTGTATACACTCATGTCCGCTTAAAGGTTGAAATGGGGTTCAAGTGAAACTTGGACCACTTAAAAAAATTGTATTTTTACCATGGAACATCAACTCTGTGGGCGTAAATACCTATAACAAATAAATTCAACAATGGGTTGGGTTTTCCCAGTGCTCTCATCAGTTCAGAACCAGTGTTATATTATAGCTAATCAAAATTACTAGTACTAATAGATGTTAAATATTGCTAATTAGCTATATTAATATTGACCTTGTAACATTAATTCACAGAAGCGATACACGTCTACGAAAACAAGGTGGAGGCGTTAGAGATAGTTCGGCGCTACAAACTCGGAAGGTTCAAGGCTTTCCATGATCGAAAAGAGGCAGTTTCTTTTGCGCTGCGGGGCGCCGAACCCACGGATACCACAGATGGCAATGATAACTGTAAGTGAAGCTTTATTATGTGCCCACCGCGGCCACACCAGACGTCAAGTCGTCCTCAAAACGACGACGAGCGACCATCCCACCGCAGTAGGATGCGACATGACACAGGAGTCATAGCAGCAATGCGGGCACTCCAACCCCTGCCCCCATCATAAGAGGAGCAGCGGACGACACCACATATAAGCTTTATTAATAGTTTTTAGGGAATTTCCTAGTCCATAGTTAGTCTAGCATAGTTGGAGATGATCCACAATGGTAAAGAAGCCATCAGCTTCCTTAGACCAATGCCCTCTAAATTGCAATTTGATGCAACAAAATCCCACGGTATTAACCTGTTGAACGGTGCTGGGTTGTGCGACCAAGGGAGTATTTTCTAAAAGCGACATATTTTCAAGAAATATTAGAAAAACAAATTTTATTTAATCCGGTTTCACTACTGTTAGGGTCCTACTAGGACGTTGAACTTAAAGAGGACTGCATCAAAAAGGCTGGTTTATTCCGCGTTAGTTACAATGGGAATCCAGCCAAACAATTATAAATAATTTTAGACGAAACAAACCGACTTCACTTAGCCTCCACCTTTTTAAAAGGAAATGCCCGAGCTACTGTAAAAAATATTGAAATCACTATAGGTGTGCTTATAATATTTGTAGAGTTCCCTCGATCTCTCCAGTATCCCATCATCAGATCCTGACCTGGTTACAATGGCACCAACTGTGAAGTATACTCTTTCAAACAAAAAAATATTTTTTCAATTCGGTTCAGCCGTCTTCGAATAATCGGTAAACATACATAAAAAAAAAATAGCATGAAAAACAAACAAAGATCCCAACGAATTGATAACCTCCTCCTTCGAAATCTTGAAGTTGGTTGAAAAGCTAATTTCGGGTGTCGTCCGTTGCCGACGGAGTAGGTAAAGCGGAGTGTCGTTAGCGGGTCGCTCGCGGTCCGCCGCGGTGACGCCGCGTCCTGCCTGCTCCCCGCACGTCTCCCGTGCGTATGTCCAGTTCTTAACAACTACCATTAACAGGGTTTTAAATTTGGCGGATTTCAAACGGAGCAGGCCTTAAAGATTGTTCTTTTAAATTTAAACCCACGTGCAGACTTCTAAGTTTATTACGTGAGCTCGTTTGCATAATCCAGGTCGAAAAACTATAAAAACCAATCCGTCACGTGTATACTAAAACGTGCTACTATGTTAGTGACTATTAAATTTATGACTACATGAAACTGCGAGCGGCACCGGCAGTCTAATCTTGTTGCTGAGTGCCTTGCTTGATGTTATACAAATATTAACATGTTTTCATCGTCAAAGTTAGTATTGAATATCAAATGGACTGAAGTCTAGAATGCATCAGAAGTTGCTCCGTGACCACTCACGTGTGGCCCCGGCGGAAGACCAGCGCTGGCCTCCCAGGCTAGCGCCATGCTGAGTCGGGACCATTTCGTGCCAACTAAGCCCATGACTTAATTATAATTAGTTATTATCCTTAGATTAAGTATGTTTGTTTGCATAAATGTTTTCACTTTCTATATTACTGCCCTTCTAGTACATCTCACAAGCGAGTAGAATCGCGCTTAAAATATACTACCCATTATTTTCTTAATAAAATAATTAGTACTGTACAGTAAAACGTTGCCTCGCGCGACCAGTGACTAGGCGGATCCACACTGAACGCGCCGCCTCACGAGGAAATTGCAGCGCGAAGCAGGTCGGCCACGGCGAGGCACGTTTACACTGGCCAAGCTGCTTCGCGCTGCAATTTCCTAATGAATTGGTAATCGCACTGATACCAACCTAAAGTTCGATCCGAGCTCAATTTCACACAGGTGGAGCTGCAGGGCCGGCTGGTCATGTTAATTGTAAACTGTAAGAAGCCCTACTGAGAAGCTACCTACACGAAGTTACCTATTAGGCGTGTGTACACCTGACGCACCGCCCTGCGAGGAAATTGCCGCGCGAGGCAGCTCGGCTAGTGTGGACGTGCCTTGGCCGAGGCAAATGCACGCGCGGCCGCAATGCCTCGGACGAGGCATACGTTCAGACATTCACACTAGTCGAGCTGCCTCGCGCGGCAGTTTTCTCGCGAGGCGGTGCGTCAGGTGTGTGGACACGTCTGTTACCACAGAAAATATATTACAAGCCAGACCTACTGCTCATACTCTGTGTGTTTTTTAGTTGGCCAACTATCCAAATGAACTCGTGATATTCCAACTGTTCATTCATTAAATTATTTATTCATGTAAAACAATTACAGGTTTCGGGAGTTACAATATTACAATATTGTTAGGCATCGATCTCTAAAATAGAATGGTCTATTAGGTCGAATAAATTGAAAATATTCATCCAAAAATGTTGGCAGAGTCAAAGGTGATGTTTCCTTATCATTTTGCTATAAAAATATGCATCATGTATGAATAAATCGGCACGCGCGGTTTCATATTAATGAGGGTGCTTTTTATTCTAGGTTAATATTATTTATATTATTATAGGACAATCTTACACAAACCGACCTAGTCCCACATTAAGCGCAATAAGGCTTGTGTTGTGGGTACTAGACGACGATATATATAATAGATAGATATTGATAAATACTTAAATACATAGAAAACATCCATAACTCGGGTGCAAATATCTGTGATAAACACACAAATAAATGCCCTTACCAGGATTCGAACCCGGGACCTCCTGCTTCATAGGCAGTGTCACTACCGACTGGGCTAGGAGGCCTTCAATAATAATATAATGTGATATTTGTTCTATGACTATTACTGTTTCTAGGCGGGATTTCAACAATATACATGTGCGGGTCATTGATGGCTTATTTGGAAATAACTTGGTTACGAAATCATAATTCGTAGTTTAACTTTTCTCACGTGTTCACTGTTTCATAATAACATAGCTTTCAATATCCTATTATATCACGTGTTGCGGAAAAAACTATATAATGTAATAAGAACAATAGCTTTACACAATTTTTATTGCGATTCTTATGTTCTCACTACAATTGCAAGTTTACTTGCCGCAAGTACGGACGCAGCTGTAGATGAATATCACTATTTTATTCTGGCATGTAGCTGCGTCCCTACTTACATACATACATGTATTACCTGTCTGCACCTTGGAAGTTATATGTTGATGGTCTACACTTTTGACTTGTTAAACGATACAATATAAAGCATTTATAAATTTCATAATCATACGAGCGGAGCGTAAGCGAAGTGAAGTTCTTTCAAGCAACTTCGGCAACCTAGACGTCTGTGCATTTCGATGGCTTTTTGATTTTGAATAATTGTCGCGCGATAACTTTAGTAACGTTTTTCTGATTTATATGAAATTTGTTGGGGTTGTAGTAGAGCTCAATACAATTTGAGTTCGTTCATGAGCATGATCGATCAAGGGTTTATGGAGCTAGAAGGCTCGAAAAAATCATCATTAAGGTCTTGTTATATTGCTCACTCGTTTGCAAGAAAATCGCGAGTTCTCAGTTCGAGGCGGATTACTAATTAATTCAAATAATTTTGTTATGCTATTATTTTTATATTAAGCAGAACTTCTGCTAACGATATGAAGGTATCACAATGTTTAGAAGTAAAGGAAAAGTAGTAAAATCCACTGCCCCAGGCGATACTCGAACTCGCGGCTCTGGGATATATTCCCATCGCTCTGACTAACTGAGCTACTGAGGTTTACCTGATGGCTGGGAATCCATGCCCCAGGCGTCCTGCTAAGACGCATATAAAGGATATGGTGGAGAAATTCGCAGCCATCAGGGTCTCAGTAGCTTAGTTGGTCAGAGCGATGGGCAGTGGATTTTTCTACTTTTCCTTTGTTTCTAAACATTTTTGTTATGCTGTTTACCTATCCTAATTGTTTTATATTATGATAAAAGAAATTGCACTCAATCCGGTTTGATAACACTTGGCCTTATTTCAGTATCAGTCATTGATATGTATAACAACACGAAAGATAATATGGCACACTATTTTTGGAAAAGGTACCATTCGACAGAAGGCGCTTACGTCTTACGTTGTACAGATTTAATAATGTAGTCGAACAATGAAAGCGTAAGCGCCGAGCCACCAAATGGTACCTTTTTATGTACACCGTCACATATTTGTCTACATTTCTACAATAATATAAGCGTGTTTATATGAAAATGTTATCAACGTGTTATCTTGCATACTGCTTCCGGGTGAAATTGGATTGTTTGTCTTTAGATAATACAAGTTATTATTATCAACCGACTTCAAGATTTAAAGGGGGAAGTTATCAATTAGTCGGGATCATTGTTTTTTAACCTACTTCAAGATTTCAAATGAGGAGGTTATCAATTCGGCGTGTATGTTTTTATTTTTTTTACGTTTGTTACGCCATAACTCCGTCATGTCTGAACAGATTTTGAAAAAAAAAAAAATGTTTATTAAGTATATTTATACAGAGTGGTCCCGTTTTTGTCAAAACGCAGTTCTGATGATGGGATCCATGAGGAATCAAGGGAACTGCTCCTCAAATCTTAAAGGCATACACATAGTAATTTTAAATGTTTTATCAACAAATCCATCATTTTCATTCAAAACAGTTGATGAAGTAGAACTGCTGATGATGATCAGAACGGAACTCTTCAACGACGCATAGTTCACATATGGCGATTTGTCCTCTTCGCTGTGTTTGTTAAGCAAGTTAGATTTTCAGGACAAATTTTCGTCAAGCTCAAGTTCTGATGATGAGTTCCATGAGGAATCGAGGGAACTCCTCAAATCTTAAAGGCATACATAAAATGATTTTTGTATTGTTATCAACAAATCAAGCTTTTTCATTCAAACCACAACATTACATTAAACACATACGTTACATTTGATGAAGTGGAACTGCGGATGATGATCAGAACGGAACTCTTCAAAGACGCATAGTTCACGTTTGACGATTTGTCCTCTTCGCTGTGTTTGTTAAGCAAGTAATTTCATTGTATGGAGTCTAAGAGTACACCATCTACAATAATCCTTCACCGGCTTACCCCATTGAAGTCGGTTTTTTTTATATATTTTTTGCAATTTTTTTTTATGTACGAGTATGTTCACCGATTATTCAAAGACGGCTGCATAGATTAGAAAAAAATCTTTTTTTTTGAAAGAGTACTTCACAGTTGGTCCCATTGTAACCAAGTGATCTGATGATGGGATCTTGGGGAAATCGAGGGAACTCTTCAACTATTATACCTATAGTGATTTCAGTATTTTTTACAGCGGCTCAAGCATTTGCTGTTGGAAAGGTGGATGCTAAGTGAAGTCGGTTCTTTTTTGTTTAAAATTATTTTGCTTACCAGGTGGCGCCACTCAACTAAATTATCGCGAGTAACTAAATTATCCACTTTACTATTCTAGTGATTGATGCAAAACTAAGTGCCTTTGCACATCTTCGCGGCGCAATCAACATTGCGCTACAATTTTCGCTGCGAAACCAGAGCGGATGGAAAGCGAAATAAAGCGAATTTGTACGGCGTGCTTCCGCGATGTCGCTTCCGTTCTCGATTTGCTCTAGATCCGCTCTATCACGCGCACTTGTGGCACGTGCTGAGCACCACCCCAAGGATCCTTTACTCTCTTTTCAACCGACTTCAAGATTTCGAAGGAGGAGGTCATCAATTCGTCGGGATATTGTTTTTGCCTTTTTTTAAATGTATGTTCACCGATTATTCGAAGACGGCTGGACCGATTTTGAAAAATATTTTTTGTTTGAAAGAGTATACTTCACAGTTGGTCCCATTGTAACCAGGTGATCTGATGATGGGATCCTGAGGAAATCGAGGGAACTCTTCAACTATTATAGGCACACCTATAGTGATTTGAGTTTTTTTTACAGCAGCTCGAGCATTTGCTTTTGGAAAGGTGGAGGCTAAGTGAAGTCGGTTATTTATTGTTTAAAATTATGTTTATATTGGATCTTATGTCTGTAGAGATATTGAGTTCAGAATTTATAAACAATAATAATAAACGCTTTGAACCTTTTTTAATGGTGCCTCCAGATTGCGGTACAATAGTGAATAGACTCTTTGAAACGAGCTGCCAAAGTAATTGGACACTTATGAGCTAATTATGCCTCATTTATGATATGGTAACTAATTCTAGAGGCGTGCGTAAACACCATTAGGCGTTCCAGTATTCGCGTGACATCGGAAGAGTACTTTACTATAATGACAAGTAAAAACGATCGCTATGGAGGTAGTTGATAAGGACTTTATACCAATTAGACAGAGAAATGGTTCGCTTGCCTGTGAATAAGACATGAAAAAAAAAGAAAAATATTTATTAAAGATAAGCACACACACTACAACAAAATACACGTATTTAGAATTGATCACTCGTACATTGACTTGTGTAATAAACTTTTATCTACACTCATATTGTAAGTTCTCTAAAACGTGTTCGAAAACGGTAGGCAATGGCTAGCATTACCACGACCGATTTTACTATGATAAGCTTTTTATCCGTAGCAGTAACGTAATTTTAACTTTTCGTGCTCAACTATTGATGTGCTATGAGTTTTGATAACATAATGTACACCTGCACCCTCCCGGGGATCCGCCGACAGCCCGACACGCGCCCGCGCGACCGCCGGCACACGAGAGTTGGCCATGGTGGCGGTGCGATGGCGGCCATTCTATGGTTTCCAAATAAGGCATTTAGAATAAATAATATGAGTGTAGATAAAGCAGTGTATGCAACTGTACGTAATTAGGCCTTAAAACACTCGTGTGATCTTATTATGAAATTCGCCTGCGGCTCATTTCATAAAACCACACTCATGTTTTAAGGACCCTTATTACGTAACAGTTACATAAACTACTAATCTTAAACATGCGATGCAATCTCGGTATCGGTGGTCACCGCACTAGGCAAAGCCTGTATCGCGGAGGCCAGCTCACAACGAGTTACAGAAAAAGATATGGTCGGTAAAAATACTATAACATTTTTAATGATATTTAAAATGTTACCTAAAGTTAATTTACATGGACATGGATGTTACGTATATTTTACCTATATGAGTAAAGGTCAACATTGAATGTATTAAATTAATCAATAATTAAATGTAATAACACTAATAACCATTAGTTGTAGTAATTGCCAACGAGTATGTCCCCTTTTACAATTACTTTAACGAGAATACAGAGAGTACTTAAAAGCTTATAAAAACACTTTACAATAATGATAAACGCGCATAGCTACGAGTATGAGTACTATGAGTGGATGGAGCTACAATCTTGTTGGTTAGGCTTTGAATATCCCACATCCAGACAGTCTATGGTAAAAAGTCGCTAAACGTATTTAGACAGGGCACTATATATTCACGAGCTATGGGGATTCTATATCTTTAATGCAGTGCTAACTCTTCATAATATTGTATAACAACATTATAGGCATTGGCACGTTGCCATAAAAAAACTAGACATTTGAAGCCATTATTCATATATAAACATCGGTATCAACGTTCAAATTTCGTGGCAATGTACGGTTGGCAGAAAAATAAATACAAACAAATCACTTAGTATTTTTAACCTTTATTTTGTATATGTAAATAAAAAAGCCCCTAAACAGTACATTTCCTAATTAGGGTGGTAAAACAAAGAAAGGCCGCGCAATCGCAATTGTTGCGGCCCAAGCTGCAAGCGAGGGACGTAATTATGCGATCGAGGGCTTTCTTTATTACCTCCCGTGTTGGAAAAATATGTGCACATTTGGCCAGAAAGCGGCTCTATCCGTACGCGTAGCGTGCGGAAAAAGCCACTTTATGTCCAGGTGTGGCATACAATATTTTACGAGTTAGAATAGATCACTAAAATTTGTTCCATAGATTTTGCTGTCAATCTTTGACGTCTGTAAGAATATATCCATTTTAAATGACTAAAAGATCTTTCCACGCTGACTGAGGTAATAGGAAGGTATGTCAAGCATTGAAAATTTTGCACACAGTTTTTATTTACACTTTCTGGTATTTCAGCCTCGTTGTTTTTAGATAGTTGGTTAATTATTTGTACAGTCTTATAACCAGGATTTTTCTTTAATACACTTTTTAATTTAAAATAAACTTTTCTGGCATTTTGATGTAACCTTAACGTTGATATTTTTTTTTGCAAACCATGAACAATGTTTAATGATTCTGCTAGACTCAGTTTTGGATCCTCCAATAATTTTATTGACTTAGCAATTATACTAAAGTGTGTATCGACGAATAGTAACTCAGTTTTTAAATTCCGGTTACGGAAATTTTTTTTTGCTTTAGAAATTGCACTCGCTTCACGCGGATTTAAGGCATCGATGACAGATTTGATTTTATCATAATGCATGTGATAATATGAGGCAGCATTTAACCATGTTCCCCATCTTGTTATCACGGGTCGGGGTGGTAGAGGAATATTTACACACATTTGATGAAATAAATTTGTCCTTGAAGGAGCGTTACGAAATATTTTTTTGATACAGTCAATCAAACTGTTTATGGTCGGGTAAAGACTTCTAATTATCTCTGCGACTCGATTACATCCATGTGCTATGCATGTTACATGAGTCATATTTTTATATTTCTGAACAAGGTTTTTAGCTGTTTTTACCATGTAGGAACCGGCATCCGTTATAAAAAATAATAATTTATCCATGTTTTTTTTGTATTCATCGCCCCAAAGATCTTCAAGGGTTTCCTCAACGAGTTTGGTTATTGTCGAATGGTTAGTCGCCTCCAATACCTTAGAAGCAAATAAATGTGGCTGGGTACTAGTTCCATCTAGAGCTCCGATCAAAATATTTGCCACTTTTTTTCCCACGGAATCTGATGTTTCATCAACACTGAGGTAAATCATTTTATTTTGTAATTTCTCTTTCAATTCATTTTTTTTCTTTTCATACAATTCAGGTAAGCATTTTACTCGTATTTTTGTTTCACTCGGCACAGTAATATCGTTTCCATATTTATGATTTAAAAGGTTTTCTACAAAATTTCTAAATTTAGGATTGTCTAATTTTGACCACGGTATATTCGAACAAATCATAAACTCTGTTAAATCTTTATTAAATTTTTCTTGTGCATTATTTTTATGAATTTTGTTGTGTAAATCTGTTTTTAAATGGCGGTCGATACTAGATTTAGAGGGAAATAATTTCGAATTACACAATTTGCAATATACGATATCGTCTTTAATTTCGAAATCAGCATTATCTCGTATTATATCCTGTAAATGGCAGCGTGAATCAGATAATTTATCTTGATGAGATTTTGATTTCAAATGTTTCTCTATATTGTACCTTTTCTTTTTTATATTCATTTCGCAAATAGTACAGCAAGCACCTTCGTTAGTGAATATAAAATCAGTATACTGCGTCAAATCCATTTTCTCAAGTCTGATAGGGAGTTGGGTAAAGATTTATCAATGCTAAATTGTAGTTGTAAGTGTTTTTAAGAACTATTATCGTTGAAGATTTTACCACATATTATTTTGCATGACAATTAAATTGACATTTGTTGCCTATTTGGCATTTAGAATTTTTTTTACAAATGGATAATGAAATGAGTATTGAGGTTCTATGACGTATTAAGAATATAAACCTCTTTAAATATATGTACAGTTTACCAAAGTACGATTAAGAATAAAAATAAATTAAATGTTATTTATTACTAATAAATAAAACAATGATACCTATGTATTTCTTTTTTTGCGACCCTTACCAAGTGCCACGAAATTTGAACGTTGATACCGATGTTTATTCATATATCAGTGGCTAGGCAATAAGAAACGTTTTTCTCCGGATTATCTATTTTAAGATTTGAGTCAGCTCAACCTTGATTATAATGATTATTTTCTACGCGCGAGGGTCTAATTATAAAACAGACCCCTAAATGTACAGTGAACTGGCTTACTACACTATATTTGTTTGAACAGTATTTAAAAACACAGGTTGTTTTCGAACAAAACAAATTGAGTGATACATTTAAAAATATTGTTTAATATGTTTGAGTCTCTCGAGAGTTTTATAGTTGTTTTAATTTGCGCTGTAAATGCCGAGATGCAATGCAACTAGCAACTTACTTTATCTGGCATTAATTAGAAAGTAAAAGACGTTTACCCTTTTGATTCTTTCATCTTTGTAACAGGATGGAAAACTGTTCATTAACGTCGACTGTATAACCATAATCATAAATTTATAACATAACATAACATAAATACTCTTTATTGCACACCTCAAATATTAGACACAAAGTATACACAAGTCACAAACAAAAAAACAGAGGCAAAACAATTGGCGGTCTTATCGCTAAAGAGCGATATCTTCCAGACAATCTTTTATTTATTCGTAGTAAACTTATATACAAAGGTAAAAATTACAAAAGACATTTTAAACATAAGACAGAGTTTATCACGAAATGGGCCCGCCTCAGCATAGTGCTGACCCGAAAGCCAGCTCTGATCGTCCGACGAGACCATATGAATTATATAGAATATTATTTATTATTTGAATTATGATATTGTTATTAGTATAAAATTTAGAATTTTCTGCGCGCGGGATTAACAGGTTCTTGAAACGGATACAACACGCGGGCCATAATTTGGAAACCCTTAATATAGTCAAATCTAGGATGGTTTTTCTGTGTCCTAGATATTAAAATACTTCTTTTAATTCCAGCTTTAATGGGCGAAAAGCCGTATCCCTTCAAGGCGCCATCCCCACAAGACATGGTGGCACTTCGGAAGTCGATCGAGAAGGGATTACTGGCTGCAGTGCGGGAGCGGGTGTGGGACAACCCTCGGTATCTCGTCAGCAGTGGAAACACACCCGCCATCATGCAGGTTAGAATTAACTCAATTAATGACTTTGACTGGCCTAGTCAGTAGTGACCCTGTTTTACCTACACCCTGTTTAACAAAGCAGGAGGTCCCGGGTTTGAATCCTGGTGTTTATCACGGATTTTTGTTCCTGAGGTATGGATGCTTTGTATTTAAGTACATATTTGTCTATATCTATCCATTATATATATCGTCGTTTATTCCACCTCAACACGAGTCTTATTGAGCTTACTGTGGGACTAGGTCGATTTTTGGATTGAAGTTCCTTATCGGATGTTTCACGAATTGATCGGATGAAAACGCGACAAAGCCATACGATTGAGAAACATGTGAAATGAAATAAAATAGAATAGAATAAAGTGAAGTGAAGTGAAAAGTGTTAAAGTGATAAATAGAAAAGTCAAAAAAATCTAAAGTCAATATGTCAAAAATTACAACAGTAAAAAATAACAACTTCGTTCCAACCGAGTGTTCCACGACACTCACGTATTTTTTAAATTTATTTATATTATTTATTTTTTATAACACAATGCTCCGTATATATGTGACTGCAATGGGGGATCCTGTGTTACGGCCCGTTTTGTATTATGCAGAAATATCTGCTGTTAAGAAATTAAAAATTCGCAGCTAACGGTTAAGTTTCGGCAGTGGACTGGTACTTTAAATCTTCCCGAGGCAGTGATTTTTCTATATTTCTAAACATTAGTCATGTGAATTCTTTCTTAATTACTCAGCTGGAAATACTTAATTGTCAATATTGTCATTGTCCATTGTTTAGTGGCGATATAAAAGGAATGTTTGGCCATCGTACATCACAAGACGATAAAATTACAAGCATTATCTTAAACTGGAATAATTATAAGTTAGTTTTTCTCCGCTTTAAAACAATTTACTTCATTGCCCAAAAGAGAATTTTAATGTACAAAAGGCGGACTTAATGTCATGTGGCTTTTTTTACAAGTCATGCCAGTGCCATAGGGCATTAGCATGCTTTTTAATAATGCTATCTTTGTAAACATTTTTTTCTAGGAGGGTTCCCGCTACAACGCCTTACACGTAGCAGCTAAGGCGTTGAACGCGGAGATGTGCAATCTCGTGCTCACCACGGTTGGCAACCCTGCGTTCGTGCAGACTTTGTACGGTTTGGACGCAGACGCGGAATGTTGCAAGGTGAGAATATTGCACAGAAAAAGTTACCAACACAGATTAAACGAAATTAATTCTTATTTATTGTATTAAAAACTTGTTAATGACAATAATATTGCTTTGTTACTCCGCGGTATAATAACCTGCCAATTGATTAGTGTCAAATTGTCATTATACTTACGTATTTTTTGCATGCATTAATATTTCCACCCTCCAACCGCAAATTTGGCACGAAACACTATCCCCCTTATTCATAAACATACTTCAAACCTGTTCCAGCTAAAATATGTTTTGTCCTTATCTGTCACTTTGACAATTGCCGTTGTTAGATGCAGACAAAACATAATTTAGCTGGAACAGGTTTGAAGTAAGTTTATGAATAAGGGGGTATGAATGTACCGTTAACTGAAGAACAAATCAAATTATTTTTAATAAATATTTTGATTTGTGTTTTATTTTAAGTAGACACACTACTATATAAATCATAAACTTATATAGATGTCATATACAAAGGAAAAAGTGACCTAGGCCTCCGGTGTCCAGGGCTGGGATCGAACCAGCGTCTTCTGCATTCGCGGCAATCGAGTATTTAATGATACTAAATAGTAGTCAGATGTCTCAGTGTTTGAAACTAAACTACGAGAAAAGAATCACTTAAACCTACCATAGTTATCTACCATACGATTCAGAAAGGACTTGTGTGTAAATTTTTCTATAATTGCAGGAATTCGCCGCGATCTTAGTAGACCGCTACCTAAACACGCCAGACAAAGGCATGAACGAGACGCCGCTACACTTCGCGGCCAAGTTCGGTGCCGAGGCGTGTGTGGACGTGCTCACGTCGTTCCCTCAGTGCAACAAGCAGGCTATCAACAAGTTCGGCGAGCAGCCTAAAGATGTCAGTTCTATTATCATTATAGTCTTTTATCCATTGATAGTTAGCTACACGATGCAGCCAAGTTCGAGGCGTGTGTCGACGTGCTCACGTTCTTACCTCAGTGCAACAAGAAGGCTACCGGTAAGTTCGGCGAGCAGCCTAGAGATGTGAGTTCTATTATCATTATATTCATTATAGTCGTTGTCCATTGATAGTTAGCTACACAATGCAGCCAAGGTCGAGGCGTGTGTGGACGTGCTAACGTCGTTCCCTCAGTGCAACAAGTGGGCTACCAACAAGTTTGGCGAACTTGTACTCTAAAGACGTAAGTTCACCCCTTAGCCATATTGTGCAAGGCGTACAGTTTGTTTGAGTGTTAAAAATAGTATATTATCTACACCCATATCATAAATCCTCTATTCTGCCGTGCCGGGGTTGGGGAGGAATACGTTACCGGTATATCGATGTGGTTGTTACAGATAATACACTGATGTTACGTTACTGGTTGCAATAATGGTGGTAATTACATACGGTTTCCGAATGCAGAATAGAGGATTTATGATATGAGTGTAGATAAAACACTTTATATTATCATAAGAAGAAAAATCCCCTAAAAACTTATGTTTTATATAAAGTTTTACGCATCTATGCTGCGCGGTGAAATCAACCGCGCGCTCTTGGAAGGCTGGTTCAACTCGCGGTACTAACGCCCGTTATTAAAGACAAGAAATAGAATAAATTGTCATCTTTAAAATAACTCATGCAAATAGCTAATGAGGAATTAAGAATTGTTGATAGACGTCCAAAAATATACGCAGATGACGTCGCAATTCGCAATCGCAAAGAACCAACGTCTCGTTCGTTAAGGTTTGGAAATGTTAAATAGGGAAGATGCAACTATAATATTTACCATTATTTTGTGATGAATATGTTGAAAAAACATAAAATATAACTATTAAAACGTTTTTACTTTAGTTTATACTAATTTCAAATATTAATTACGATTTGAAGTAATGTGGAACTGGACGTATTTTAATCCACTAATCAGCGTCCGGTGACGTCACTCCTGTTATGACAACTAATGGAGTTGGCAACTGTCTATGGGATTTGGCTTGACGGGC
Organism: Pammene aurita; assembly: GCA_947086415.1. Classification (NCBI taxonomy): domain Eukaryota; kingdom Metazoa; phylum Arthropoda; class Insecta; order Lepidoptera; family Tortricidae; genus Pammene; species Pammene aurita. Next base: position 16,075,607 of record OX352295.1, read on the forward strand.
TAGCATCCAGGTCAAAAATTAAAAAAAAAAACAAGAATTTGACCCTGTGGACGAACAAATATGGCGAGTGACACACATGAGTGACGTCACAGGAACTGTAGCTCCGATTAGGCGCGAAAATTCATATTGTCAGTTTGTATATAACAGCAATTGTTTGACTGTAAATTGTAGTAATTTTCATTTTTGACGTGACAACGTCTTATAATTCGATGGAGCCGGCTGCACGCACGAAAAAACATGACTCATGCGGCGTTACCTCGCTCTGAGGCGTTCCATTTAAGGCTTGAAGTGCAAGCGAGAGCGCGGAACGAGCGACAAAGAGGCACAATCGGCCTTCGCGTTCGGCAGCGTTCGACATCTGTCTCTCTCCTACTTGAGTGAGCGATGCGTCCGCGTGGACAGCTGCTATACAATAATACATTTACATGTTTTCGTCAAGTATGAAGTGCAGTGAAATTAAAATTTTCTTTTGAAAAATGCAACCATTCCAACAGTATTTTCTTATGACGTTGTCACGTTCAACTATCGTCAGTAAACCGACTTTACAGACAACCGATTTTTTTTATACACTCGTGATCTATTTTACGTGCAATTCTTTCAAGTGAAAGCATAATAGTACATTACTTACCAAGGACTGTAAAAGAAAGAAAGCCCGAAATCGCAGGTATTTGTGACCCGAGCCGCAGGCGAGGGTTGTAAATATGCGATAGAGGGCTTTCTTTTTTACTGCCCGTGGTGAGTACACAATTTTACGTCTCCACCTGGCCATAATGCGAGTTTTGCCGTACGCGTAGCGTGCGGTAATACTCAGATTATGGCCAGGTGTGACGTAAATGAAAATATTGCATCTTGCCTATCCATACAGTCGGATACAGATTCTAGACCTCAAAAAAAATCCCCAGAAAAATTCGTATTTCAGGTAATCTGCAAGCGCGCGAACAACTCGTCCCCGGAAACAGCGCGCCGTATCCTGGGCATGCTAGAGGAGCGGTTCTACGTGCCCGTGCTGCACGCGGACGACGGCAGCGCCGCGCCCGCCATCGGCCGCGCCTTCACGCCCGCGGCGCCGCCCGTCAGTACATTACATACTATACAATAGAGAACATGCATGAAAAATATTTAATTGAATTTGTTCCATAAACACGTTCAACAACCCCAAATTAATATAAATAAGTGGAAATCCGTAATAATTTTTAACAGTTTTTTAAAGATATTGCGGTTTAAAATCTTAAAATTTTAGGCTTTTTTTTTTAATACCTCAAATGTATTTTCGAAACTTCAGTTCGATTACTTATGTTCTAACAAGAAAAAAAATGTACGACAACTATATAGCTAAACGCATTTTTTCGTGCCTAAAATTACAAAAATCTCCCAAAAACTTGTTCCTTCCAAACAGTTTTCTGCAACTTTGTGGTCGGTGACGTCACAATCCTCACACTTTTTGTATGGGGCGTTTTGACGCGCGGCGCAGACGCCTAACGTATTTTCACATTTTTGACGTTTCAGGGCTATCATAGATAGTAGGTTTATTGGAGACATTTGAATCTACAGGGAAATAGAATCGAATGACGTCTTCCAAAAAAATCATGCATGTTCCTAATTATATTCAACAATCATTTTAAATAAAAAAGAACCGACTTCACTTAGCCTCCACCTTTCCAAAAGCAAATGCTCGAGCTGCTGTAAAAAATACTCAAATCGTTATAGGTGTGCCTATAATATTTGAAGAGTTCCCTCGATTTCTCCAGGATCCCATCATCAGATCCTGACCTGGTTACAATGGGACCAACTGTAAAGTATACTCTTTCAAACAAAACAAGATTTTTTTCAAATCGGTCCAGCCGTCTTCGAATAATCGGTGAACATACATAAAAAAAGCGAAATCTTGAAGTCGGTTGAAAAGTACCTTTCCATGAGCAAATTCCTGAGCTATTGTAAAAAATACAGATATCACTATAGGTGTGCCTGTGATATTTCAAGATTTTTCTCGATTCCTCCAGGATTATTTCATCAGATCCTGACCTGATGACAGTGGGACTTTCAAACAAAAAAACTATCGAAAAAACTAATATCAAAAGATTGTATCTGCCTATGAATGAAGTTTTTTGGAGTGAACTCGAAAACGCGTTAATTGATAATGTTCAAAATAATTATCGTTAAAAGAATGTATTATCATTGTACATTCGTCGGGTGACAACCAAAACTCAGTTGATACATTTGAAAGTATTTGTGTGCTCATTACTTAACAGTATAACTTATCTTTATTAAAAACATGAATGACTTACCATGTGTGGTCGTGGAAGGGTCCTGATCCTGAAAAAAAAAATCCTCCGACTAGTTTTTTTTTTTTTTTTTATACCACGACGGTGGCAAACAAGCATACGGCCCGTGGGATAGTCCCACCAAACAGTCCGCTCGCTTTCACTAGACTAAGAGCTGGCCACGTAAGATGTGACACAATAATGAGAGCAATGAAAACTGTCTAGTTAGATTGCTTTACCATCCTTATTGCTAGATCCGGGCATCTGGCAGCTTTTAATGGGTGGAGCTCAGAGTGACAGACTAACAAAAAATTTCAGTTTGAAAAAATTAATACCAAAATAGGTAAAAAATGCCGAAGTTGTGTAAATTATAGAGGGCAGGGCCTATATTTAAATTTTAGAACAAAAAAGATATGTATTATTGCGTAAACAAAAACTACAAATTTCATCTTACGTCATTTGGCACTACTTTCCCCCAACAGTAACTTCTGGCTATGATATAATCTAATTCATAACATAATTTCCCATAATATTGCATCAAACCCAGAACTCTAACATTTGTTTTCTTCAAGTTATTTGCATTCTTTGACCTCCACCACTTAACAGCTGCCAAATGTCCGGATCTAGAAACAAGCATAATATAGCAAACTAACTAACGGGATTTCGTTGCTCTCATTATTGTATCATATCTCACGTGGCTAGCTTTCCGTCTATACCACTCCAATAGCATAAAGCCCAAGTCAGGAAAAAAATGTAATGAAAAATGTAATTGGTTTACTGCTGCTTTGTGAACTTTGGGGAGTTGTAGCGGGAGACATAGAGTTGTCCCTTTTTCTCTTCTCTTTTTCCTTAGGTTTCACTACAACTTTATTATGTTTAATGAAGGCCTTATTTCCCTTATCCTTTTCTTGCTGAAGCTGTTGCTGTAGTTTTTTCCTTTTTTGTAGGATTTCCTTGGAGAAATCTTCCGTGATATAGGCACTGGTCCCACCGCGGGCGAGTAACTATGAGCTATCAGCTATTTTCTAGCCCAAGAAACGAACAAAAGATAATCGTCCCCGTGTAAATAAAAGAGAGAGATGTATATTTATAGTTCATCGCAGTGTGAACAGCCAGCGATGAACTACGGCCTTGGCCAGAAGTGTTGAGCATAGATCTTTTTTGTTTACAATTTTGATGTTAAGTATTAATTCCCTATCATAACAATGTACGATGACGTAAAATGTTATATTTTATTGATATATCTAGAAAACTTCAATTAATAACACTTTCAAGGTACCAATAAAATACGATAAGTGGAGGTCCCAAAAATGCGAATTTAGGTCGGTGCGACAAATGGCAAATATTCTATGCAGTTACTACTCACTTCAACAAAACATGCCTGTTCAGTTTGAATTAATAGATAAAAAAACTTCAAAAAAGATAGAAATGCCGCTCTAACTTTCGAGTTTTGTATGAAAATCGCAAGGGTGCTCAACACTTCTGGCCAAGGCTGTATAAATATATATCTCTGTCTTTTATTTACACGGAAGCGATTATCTTTTGTTCGTTTCTTGGGCTAGAAAATAGCCGATAGCTCATAGCTTACTCGCTCGCGGTGGGACCAGTGCCATAGTTTTTCTCGGGCATTTTCTTTTTGTTTCTCAAGATCTCTGATTTTTTAATGTATAATTGAACAGGAAATAAACGTGGACCCCCTGAGCCCGCGCTACGAGATCCGCGCCTTCGCCGGGCCCATGGCGGCGCGCGACGCGGACAGCTTCCGTCGCAAGTGGAAGACGCCACCTCGTCTGCAGCCGCCCAGCTTCCGGCTCCGCGAGATGAGCAAGGGCCTGGAGGCTGTCGGGAGGTCAGACTTGCTTTTCTCTGTTACTTTTCTGTATTTAACCCTTTATAAGGGAAAAGAGTGTCAGAAATTAGGCGAAATTTATCACTTTGAGATAAAGTTCAAATAATGGTGGGAAATATATTCCCTCTGCCTTATAAAGGCTTCATGAACATACTGTGAGGCTGTACCGAATGACATACAAAAATAATTTATGCAACTTTTCTTACTTGTCCAGCCTATCACTCCCAGTCCCAGTGCTGGGCAAAGGCATCTGTGCTGCATCTCCATAAAAAAAAGTTATAGTGTTCATTGTTGATTTTTGTTAATTCAAAAGCAATAGTAGTTTATGTAACTATTACGTTTTAAGGCCTAATTACGTATAGTTGCATACACTGTTTTATCTACACATTATAAATCCTAAATGACGTGTTCGGAAACCATTAGAATGACCGCCATTGCACCGCCATGGCCAACTCGATTGTGCGAACGGTCGGGGAGAAGGGCTAGATTTTTCATTACGTTACCAAAATCGATGTGGTTATGAGTTTTCGATCATTATTACGACACTGGCACAGATAATATACTAATGTTAATGTTACATTACTGGTTGCAATAATGGTGGTAATTACATACGGTTTCCGAACGCAGAATAGAGGACTTATGGTATGGGCGTAGATAAAAATTCTAAAACTTACAATTATATGAATGTAAGATATTCGAATGTTACAGAGCTTTTTTGCCCTTCTGTTTGTAATTTGGAACCTTCATAACATCAATTTTAACCATTGTTACAGAAACCTAGCAGAAGAAATGAATGTCGGCTGGAAAGAATACTGGCCATTCCTCGACACCTTCACTGACCTTCGAACACCCGAGGGTTTAGCTTTACTAGAGAACTATCTCAAAACCAAGTACGAAAGCGCCTGCTCTTTCGCCTACAGCGATAGCTGCGCAAAATCTCAGTCACCCGACGATATCTCCCTATCCAGAATCAGTCTAGGCAACCTAGGAAATCTATCGCAAACCCCTAACAAATCTAACTCCATATTGAGCCCCATGTCCGAACTATGTGTAGCTTTGAAGACATGTACAATATCTTCAGACAGACCAGCGCATTGGAAGAAAACAGACCCGATTAGACAAAGGATGTGTAGACAACCTACTAAACCATTAACCAATGGAGATATTGCATCTCCAACATCCAATCATCCAAATCATTCAGTCAGCCAACTCGTCTGTATTGAAAGAACTTGTCAAGTATTCGCTAAAAGAATCGCTGATGCTTTAACTTTCTCTTTGACATCTGAACCGGAAGTCGCTGGCGAATCTTTGAAAGCTGAAGCGAAATATCTTCAACATACTATGTACACTTACATGGACGATGAAAGATTTCAGAATATCAACTTCGCTTTAATACATTCAAGACTAGCCCAGCTAGCGGTCTTCATGCTGAAACGACAAACTAAGGATACCGATGATGTGAATAGTCTAGCGGAGTTTTTAATAAAACTACGATGTCCAAACGATGATATTTTCAGTTCAGACGATGAACATAGACCGGCAAGAGGTCCAAGCAGAGTTCGGCTCTCACATGTTATAGATAGTCATGTGAAATGTTTAGCTAGCTTTATTTCTGAGGAAATATCTGAGTCGGAGGGTAAAGGTCCATCAGTATCTGAGTCTGAGTGTACTGAACTATGGGAAAAAGCGTCTAAATGCAGATGTGATTGGAAGATTGAGAATTTCGAGAGGAACAGTAAGAAGAATGCGTCGTTTAGGAAGAACAGGTCGTTATTGTCGACGAGCCCGAAGTCGGAGAGTCTGCTGGTTAGAAGGCTTACGTTCGATTGTGACATTGGTAAGTTTTAATTATATGGCGTTATACATAAATCTCTGTCAAATCTAACACATTGGTGATGATAGTTTGTCCCCATAACAGATAAGGTACCACTAGATATGCCTTACAACTTTAATAATCTTTTGACATATTGGACTAAGAGCTCACGACCGATATGACACACGAGACGGGTTTTGTTGCTCTCATTATTGTGTCATATCTGACGTGGCCAGCTCTCCGTCTATATATAATTGGTTAAATCCACTGCAGAGCGTAATGCAAGTTACCAATTGTTCGTGTTTTTTAGGGTTCCGTACCTCGAAAGGAAAAAACGGAACCCTTATAGAATCACTTTGTTGTCCATCCGTCCGTCCGTCTGTCAAGACCCTTTTTCTCAAGAACGCGTGACGGTATCAAGCTGAAATTTATATCAAATACTCAGGTCTACTGTCCCTTCATCATATCAGCCGAAAGACGTCCACTGCTGAACATAGGCCTCCCCCAAAGAGTGCCACAATGACCGGTCCTGCGCCACCCGCATCCAGCGGACCCCCGCGACCTTCACCAGGTCATTAGCCCACCCCTGTCCCTTGGAGCTGTGAAAAAATCAAACTTCTAAGCCAACACAATCAAAAGATACAGTCGTTTATGCCGCAAATTTTCAAAATTCGCAAGGGAATCAAAACCTATAGGGTACTTCCCGTGAACTCAGAATCTTGAAATTTGGTACGAAGCAACGTCTTATAGCACAGATAAAGGAAAAACTGCGAAAACCGTACATTTTTAGTTACATCATATAATAAAAATGTTTCTGTATGTAATCTATAAGTCTGCACGACTTATTTATAAGAGTGATAAACTTATATAGATGTCATATACAAAGGAAAAAAAAAAAACGAATCAAAATATTTATTAAAAATAATTTGATTTGTTCTTCAGTTATAAGAGTGATACTAAAAATTCCTAAATAATAATTTTAAAAACCTGTTGCATCAGGCGACGGCAAAAGTCAACGCAACGAGAGCTCGCGCCCGCTCAGCGTGAACTCGCCCGCCGGCGACACCGGCCCGGCGCTCTACACGCTCGACACCGCCAAGTGCACCGTCGTGCCCGCCGAGGTATGTATGTACTACACACGTACACGTTAGGGCTCATCCAGAAATCACGTGATACTTTACGGGGAAGGGATTTTTAACTTCATTCATAACTAGTAGTCCGCCTCGAACTGCGAACTCGCGCTTTACTTGTAAACGAAATGTCCACTATAACAAGAGCCTTCGGAATATTTTTTTCGCCTTTTAGCTCCACAACCACTTGATCGATCCTGCTTATATACGAAGTCTCAAATTATATGTATCTCTGCTACAACCCTAACCTATTTTTTGAAGATCAGAAAAACGTCACTAAAGTTATCGCGGAACAAACCCAAAATCAAAAAGCCATCGAAATGCCGAGACGTCCCAGTCGCCGAAGTTCTTTGTAAGAACTTCACTTCGCTTATGCTCCGCTCGTTCGATTATTTAGTTATCACACTTGCTCATAAAGCGGGCTATTTCACGCAAGCAAAGCGGGAGGTAAATGTCATTTTATTCCCACGAGAGTAATAGCTTCTTTATGTTAATTATGCCACTAATACAAACCAACCAAACCAAAAACCAGGTAATAAGTATAATATTTGTTTGAAATCCAGCTATAAGTGAGTTTTACTTTTGAAGTACGTAAATCATTACACTGTAATGACTGGTTTTTAGGGTTCCGTAGTCAACTAGGAACCCTTATAGTTTCGCCATGTCTGTCCGTCCGTCCGTCCGCCGATAATTAAAATTTATTAAAATCATTTTTTGATAATGTAAATATTTCCGGAAATAATTGCTCCAGAATTTTAAAAAAATGTGTCCCCCCCTCTTACTTTTGAACCATAAGTTTTAAAAATATGAAAAAAATCTCAAAAGTAGAACTTTATAAAAACTTTCTAGGAAAATTATTTTGAACTTGATAGGGTGAATAGTTTTTGAAAAAAAATTACAAAATAGTTTCTGAACTAAGTTTGTAATTTAACCGTATAAGCAGATGTTGACTGTAATCCCATAAAAATCATCTTCCAGCCCGCGCGCAATAGTTTACTTATTTTGCCGATAGATGTCACTGTACGTGGAACGCTCATATAATATCCTATATGGCGGTGTTATTTTAACTCTTAAGTGGGGACACTTACTGTGACGGACGGAAAACTACGGAACCCTACACTGAGCGTGGCCCGACACGCTCTTGGCCGGTTTTATTAACTATATGATTTGTTTCTGTGCAGATATCGGAGGACGAGTCCGCCTCGTCTTGCAACTCCGACGAGTACGAGACGGCGTCGGAGCACTCGGACGACGACGAGATGGTGGACGCCAGCGACCGGGCGCTCGCGGAGCCCTTCATATACGGGTACTGGTCACGACAACCCTAATTTTGACGTGACATCGTGTTATAATACGATGGAGCCGGCTGCACGCACGAAAAAACATGACTCATGCGGCGTTACCTCGCTCTGAGGCGTTCCGTTTAAGGCTTGAAGTGCAAGCGAGAGCGCGGAACGAGCGACAAAGAGGCACAATCGGCCTTCGCGTTCGGCAGCGTTCGACATCTGTCTCTCTCCTACTTGAGTGAGCGATGCGTCCGCGTGGACAGCTGCTATACAATAATACATTTACATGTTTTCGTCAAGTATGAAGTGCAGTGACATTAAAATTTTCTTTTGAAAAATGCAACCATTCCATGTATTTTCTTATGACGTTGTCACGTTCAACTATCGTCAGTAAACCGACTTTACAGACAACCGATTTTTTTAGACATTTACGTGCTTAAGTATAACTAGTAGTCCGCCTCGAACTCAGAACTCGCGATTTCCTTGCAAACGAGATGACCAATATAACAAGACCCTTGTGATGATTTTTTGGCGCCTTCTAGCTCCATCACCCCTAGGTTGATCCTGCTCATATACGAACTCTCCAATTATATGTATCTCTGCTACAACCCCAACAAATTTCATGAAGATCAGAAAAACGTTACTAAAGTTATCGCGGAACAAACTCTCAAAATCAAAAAGCAATCGAAATGCCGAGACGTCCCAGTAGCCAGAAGATTTTTGTAAGAACTTGCTTCGTTTACGCTCAGATCGTTCGAATATTGGTAGCTTATTGTGCAGTGATCTAACGAACAAATGTGAAGCTTGTGAAGAACTAGTCTCAAAACGTTTCACCACTGTTTGGTTAACACCAGGCAGTCCCATTGTAAAAGACAGCTACCATTTTACAAACAGCAAGGCCCAACGACGTCATGCTCTGCGAGCATTCTGGATAGAGGAGCAGTTTATAAAAAAAAACTGAACTGATTTTCATTAACGGCCTCCTAGACCAGTCGGTTATGACCCTGCCTATGAAGCAGGAGGTCCCGGGTTCGAATCCTGGTCAGGGCATTTATTTGTGTGTTTATCACAGATATTTGTTCCTGAGTTATGGGTGTTTTCTATGTATTTATCCATATTTATCTATTATATATATCGTCGTCTAGTACCCATAACACAAGCCTTATTGAGCTTACTGTGGGCCTAGGTCGATTTGTGTAAGATTGTCCTATAATATTTATTAATATATTTGTCACATCACAGGGAGGAGCCGAGCAAGATGGACCGGCTAGTGTACGACGCGCTCGCGCCGTGCCTTGTCAGCCGCGACTCGCACCCCCACGTGTACCGCTGGCGACACACCGTCGCGCTGTACTCGCCTGCCGAGAGAGACAAGTTAGTATCGTTCCTAACTAATATAAAAACATGCTTAAACTTCGTATACAGTCGACGTCAAAGATATGTTTACACCTATGCACCTTATTACAATGGACTTAGTGCAAAAGTGTAAACATATCTTTGACGTCGACATACATAAAGTGGTCAATTCTCGCCTTGTTTTTTAATAATTTTGAAACTGTTTTAAAATGATTATAAATAACTAAACATCGGTATCAACGTTCAAATTTCGTGGCACTTGGTAAGGGTCGCAAAAAAAGAAATACATAGGTATCATTGTTTTATTTATTAGTAATAAATAACATTTAATTTATTTTTATTCTTAATCGTACTTTGGTAAACTGTACATATATTTAAAGAGGTTTATATTCTTAATACGTCATAGAACCTCAATACTCATTTCATTATCCATTTGTAAAAAAAATTCTAAATGCCAAATAGGCAACAAATGTCAATTTAATTGTCATGCAAAATAATATGTGGTAAAATCTTCAACGATAATAGTTCTTAAAAACACTTACAACTACAATTTAGCATTGATAAATCTTTACCCAACTCCCTATCAGACTTGAGAAAATGGATTTGACGCAGTATACTGATTTTATATTCACTAACGAAGGTGCTTGCTGTACTATTTGCGAAATGAATATAAAAAAGAAAAGGTACAATATAGAGAAACATTTGAAATCAAAATCTCATCAAGATAAATTATCTGATTCACGCTGCCATTTACAGGATATAATACGAGATAATGCTGATTTCGAAATTAAAGACGATATCGTATATTGCAAATTGTGTAATTCGAAATTATTTCCCTCTAAATTCATAAAAATAATGCACAAGAAAAATTTAATAAAGATTTAACAGAGTTTATGATTTGTTCGAATATACCGTGGTCAAAATTAGACAATCCTAAATTTAGAAATTTTGTAGAAAACCTTTTAAATCATAAATATGGAAACGATATTACTGTGCCGAGTGAAACAAAAATACGAGTAAAATGCTTACCTGAATTGTATGAAAAGAAAAAAAATGAATTGAAAGAGAAATTACAAAATAAAATGATTTACCTCAGTGTTGATGAAACATCAGATTCCGTGGGAAAAAAAGTGGCAAATATTTTGATCGGAGCTCTAGATGGAACTAGTACCCAGCCACATTTATTTGCTTCTAAGGTATTGGAGGCGACTAACCATTCGACAATAACCAAACTCGTTGAGGAAACCCTTGAAGATCTTTGGGGCGATGAATACAAAAAAAACATGGATAAATTATTATTTTTTATAACGGATGCCGGTTCCTACATGGTAAAAGCAGCTAAAAACCTTGTTCAGAAATATAAAAATATGACTCATGTAACATGCATAGCACATGGATGTAATCGAGTCGCAGAGATAATTAGAAGTCTTTACCCGACCATAAACAGTTTGATTGACTGTATCAAAAAAATATTTCGTAACGCTCCTTCAAGGACAAATTTATTTCATCAAATGTGTGTAAATATTCCTCTACCACCCCGACCCGTGATAACAAGATGGGGAACATGGTTAAATGCTGCCTCATATTATCACATGCATTATGATAAAATCAAATCTGTCATCGATGCCTTAAATCCGCGTGAAGCGAGTGCAATTTCTAAAGCAAAAAAAAATTTCCGTAACCGGAATTTAAAAACTGAGTTACTATTCGTCGATACACACTTTAGTATAATTGCTAAGTCAATAAAATTATTGGAGGATCCAAAACTGAGTCTAGCAGAATCATTAAACATTGTTCATGGTTTGCAAAAAAAAATATCAACGTTAAGGTTACATCAAAATGCCAGAAAAGTTTATTTTAAATTAAAAAGTGTATTAAAGAAAAATCCTGGTTATAAGACTGTACAAATAATTAACCAACTATCTAAAAACAACGAGGCTGAAATACCAGAAAGTGTAAATAAAAACTGTGTGCAAAATTCTCAATGCTTGACATACCTTCCTATTACCTCAGTCAGCGTGGAAAGATCTTTTAGTCATTTAAAATGGATATATTCTTACAGACGTCAAAGATTGACAGCAAAATCTATGGAACAAATTTTAGTGATCTATTCTAACTCGTAAAATATTGTATGCCACACCTGGACATAAAGTGGCTTTTTCCGCACGCTACGCGTACGGATAGAGCCGCTTTCTGGCCAAATGTGCACATATTTTTCCAACACGGGAGGTAATAAAGAAAGCCCTCGATCGCATAATTACGTCCCTCGCTTGCAGCTTGGGCCGCAACAATTGCGATTGCGCGGCCTTTCTTTGTTTTACCACCCTAATTAGGAAATGTACTATTTAGGGGCTTTTTTATTTACATATACAAAATAAAGGTTAAAAATACTAAGTGATTTGTTTGTATTTATTTTTCTGCCAACCGTACATTGCCACGAAATTTGAACGTTGATACCGATGTTTATAAATAACTTGAGATTCCTATGAGTGTAATCGTTTGGTGTGTTGCTAGTTTGCAGGTAGTATTTTTTTAAAGTTTGGTAATTTTCACTATAACAGCGGCCTCACAATCTCTCAACCCTAATCCATACACAAATTTCTGTAGACTTTGGTCTCAACGTTTGAAATCCGATTGAGATTTTAACCTAATATTTCGGTACAGATGGGCGGCCTATGTCCCCCTGGATGACAGTGCGGCGTCCGCGTCGTTCTACTGCAGCCCCCTACGGCACACGCACACACCCACGCCGCTAACGCACACACACACGCCGCACGCACACACGCGCGCGCGCTGCTCCACGCCCAACCAGCGGCCGCAGGCGCGGGAGGCCCACGAGGACCGCTCCGTGCCGCTGCAGGTCAGTAACATACACAGGTCACGAACGCTGGCCTGTCGAAAGCTGGCTTCTTTTCAACCGGCTTCAAGATTTCTAAGGTTATCAATTCGTCGCGATATTTGTTTTTATTGCAATTTTTTTTATGTATGTTCACCGATTATTCGAGACGACTGGACCGATTTGGGAAATTCTTTTTTTGTTTGAAAGAGTATACTTCACAGTTGGTCCCATTGTAACCAGGTCAGGATCTGATGATGGGATCCTGGAGAAATCGAGGGAACTCTTCAACTATTATAGACACACCTATAGTGATTTGAGTACTTTTTACAGCAGCTCGAGCAGTTGCTGTTGGAAAGGTGTATGCTGAGTGAAGTCGGTTCTTTTTTGTTTAAAATTATTTCTTCGAAAGCATGTAAAGCCTAACTCTCTATTTGGCTCTCGCCATGTTGCGAAATTTCAGTAATACTCATATACTTTACGAAAGCCATCGAATGTCACCAATGTAGACAAGAAGAAAAGATTTCTCAATTAGAAACGATTTTACCACAAAAATGCAAAAAAAAAATTCCCAGACGCTACAAAAATTATTGTGAATACAATAAAATATTTCTCACACGGAACATTAGCATATTATATTGTCACTTTTCCAAGAACTTATAGTTTCGAATCCTGGTCACGGCACTAATTTGTGAATGTTCGAATCCTGGTCACGGCACTAATTTGTGAATGTTCGAATCCTGGTCACGGCACTAATTTGTGAATGTTCGAATCCTGGTCACGGCACTAATTTGTAAATGTTACGCACCTACTCTTAATTACTATTATACTTCTAACTAACACATCTATTGTAAAAGTAAGAAAGTTATGCATGTTTCCCGTCCAGGTTCAGTTTACCATCTACCTGACTAATCTGGTAGGAGATCAGTGTTACTCTGCGTCCGTAGGAAACACCTTAGACAACCCTACACGTGATCCCTGGATGGTGCTAAAAGAGTAACAAACTTGGCAGCTGCACTGTCCCATCTGGACCTCGCAGCACTCACTTAGATTTTCTTTATCAGATGATAAATTTTCTTTCCCTTTCCCACTACTACTACCCCAGGGAAGAAATGCCTATCTATATCCAGTGACATGTAGCCATACGATAAAAAAAAATTGGTATAAATATATGGAAATCATTTCTTAAGGTTTTGTTTTTTTATTTATAGTTTAATAAGTATGGACTATAAACAGTAAAAACTGACACATCCTATTTATAAAAAATATCTCAATATATAAAAGAAGAAACTGACTGACTGACTGACTGACTGACTGATTGACTGACTGACTGACATATCAACGCACAGCCCAAACCGCTTGTTCTAGAGATTCCAAATTTGGCACATAGGTTCCTTATATGGTCTAGGGATGCACTAAGAAAGGATTTTTCAAAATTCACCTCCTAAGGGGGTAAAATGGGGGTCCAAAGTTTGTATGGCGAATCAAGATTTGTTAGACTATTTTATTCCAAACTTCACAGGAGTATTCCTAACGATAAATGAGTAAACACGTGTTTCAGGATTTTTGAAAATTCAACCCCTAAAAGGGACAAATGAGGTCACAAAGTCTGAAAATCAACATGCGTATCGTATCCTTTTTGAGTAATTACAGTACGCGGGCGAAGCCGCGGGAAAAGGCTAGTTTATTATAAAATTTCCCGCAAGACTTAAACTACAATTTTTTTAATGATCCCAGGTGTCAAACTGGTTGCGAGTGACGGGCGCTAACTCGCCGCGCTCGGCGCTGGCCACCAAGAACCTCGGACAAAACGTCAGCTTCGGCTTCTGACCGCCACACCGCCACCGACCGCCGGCCAACACTGCATGATCGACTAACTCCGAGATGGACGATGGTATTGATTACTTATTAATATGAAAAGAGTAATGAAACTACGATTATTTTTGCCATTAAATATTGTGTAGAAAGCAGAATGAAAAAGCACTGCCATGTCAAAATATTTCAGGACTTAGTTTCACTCGGTTAATCGCAAAAGTAAATTATGAAAATACGCGTAGATTCGAATTTAAAAATGGACGTGTACTTTACGGGCTTCTACTGTTTTATGTTGATACCTCGATGAATATTAAAAATTGCTAAGAATGATACACCAGGTGTGGCCTCTAACACGAGCAAGTAATTAAAACGTAGATTCTACTCCTCGAACTAGACAACGTTTGTTCAGGGACTTTTAAAAATAACTAATAGTTTAATTTTTAGTACACTTTAAAGTTTATTGGAACACACAATGTATTGCGAAATTGATTATATCTGTAGGGTAACAAAACTGACAATCAATGTCAATTAGACGGATTTCAACGTACGTTGAAAATACTATTTAGTTTGAATGAAAAAGATTCAATCTAAAGACTACTTACATATTTTTTTAAAGTTGTTGAACAAGAGTTTTATTATTTGAGGAGTAAAATCTACGTTTTAATTTTTTGCTCGTGTTACAGGCCACGCCCGGTAAATTTTACTTTTCGATTTACTGTAAATTTTTCAAATGACGATATTCCTTATTTCATAAATTAATTGACCATGATTTGAATAATTTCGATAACTATTGGTTTTTAAGGTGCTTTTCTTCGAGCTAAACTGCGAAGGCGTATGTACAAATCGATATTAATATTGTAGTCAACGTAGCCCTTAACAGCATCCTAAGTTATATGCAAACTTAATTATAAATGGTGCTTAATATGTACGGCTGTAAACATTAATTGGGATTGGAATAAATGCTTACTATGCTTGAATATTTAAATTACCCTCCACAAATGAACGTCTGTTGAATCTAAATGCCTCCATTTTTTTACTTGTAATAAGTACGACGAAACGCAGTCTTGTTTTAATGTGCCTTTGAGTCAGTCGTTGTTATATGGAGGAGGTAAATATAATTTTATTTCTAATAATCAGGGATCGGAAATTCGGATGCTTTTATACCTACAATTAGCAAATTCCCGGAAAAAGCTCAGCAAGTATGGAGTCGGCTTCTTAAAAATATTATTTCAATTATTTAAATTCCGGGATTTTATAAGACATCAGGAAATAGTGATAACTATCAAAATATTTAGGTTATGACTATTTTCATCAATTTTTTAGTGTAGGTACACTATTCTTTAACATCAAATGTGTGTTAACAAAACTGATGAAAATAGTCATAACCTAAATATTTTGATAGTTATCACTAGTTGAGCAAGCCACATATTTTGTAAAAAGAAACAACTAAAATATGTTATTTAAATACTTTAATACGTATGTGTATATGTATTTCAATTTCCGGTATTCCGGGAAATCCCGGGAAATTTATTTGCAAATTTAAATTGAGTCCGCCTCCATACTAATCAACAACAACGCTGAGGCCGAAGTTTAGGTATAAAAGCATCCGAATTTCCGATCCTTACTAATAATTGTATGTAATACCTACTGAAATGTAAAAATGACATATAATGTTGTATTCTTATGTTATGTAGATTATTTTAATAGTATATTGATCTGAGTGAACTTAGTTTCACAACAACGAAATCATCAATTCGAAAGCATTCGAATTCTCTATAAAATTTGACAAATAAATTATTTCAGTATGTTCCTTGTTAGTGGGTGTATTCATATTTCTGTTGTAACGTTACTAAAGGTGTTTAAAGGAGTAATTAAACTTAATTAACGTTCCAGACACGTCTTAAAGTATTTCGCAAAGTTCTTGCGTGTCTAAAATTAATAATATTATGTAAATCACTCGTGATAAATGTGTCGTCTGAAATTGGTGCGAGATATAAAATATTGATACCACTAGCCATAGAAAAGTCCATTTAATGGATTTAAAATAGTTCATGGCTAAAATTAAAAATGTCTCTACATTATGAATGCACATGTGAAATGAATAACAAATAGCTTGAACTTTGGTTCATTAGCCAACAATGTGATCCAATGTGTGTGTTCAACTTTAGTGGTAAAAAATTGCTATAATTAATGTTATATCTACGAGGTTATGACGTCATTAAGCTTTAAGATTGCACATTCTTTGTAGTTGGTTAAAGTCTCCTTTGGGGTCTCTAAAGACGGTAATCTTTCCCTGAAGACATTGAACTGTTTTGGCAGCATAATATTATAGTTATTTTAAAAATCTCACGATATGATGACGGTATATGTTTAGGATTTATTTGTTTTCAAATTGCATTTTGTCGGTTTACGAATAAGACAATAAAATGATTCACGGAGTTAGCATTTATAGTTTTGGTTAATTCGTGCTGTCCTGTTTAAACGCCAAAATACGAGTGGAATGTTTACTGAGATATGTTTACGAATGTTTGTACTTTTATATAAAAAAATATGTAAAATAATATGTATGTTTTATATTATATGTTTAATTCACATAAACATTAGAAAAATAAATTATGACTACGGTTCCACTTTGTTTCATTTATATTAATCCCAAAAGTTTTCATCTTCGGATGATTTTGGGAGGGAGATAGGGGAATTAATATCCGACTTGTAGTTATCAACATCATCAGAAAAGTCATCAGGATAATCATCTAGCATTATTACAGTTTCAAAGACCGCATTATGCTCTGTAATTTGTAATTCGGAATCTGGTTCATTGCGAGATTCTCTTCGTATAATGCTATTTGGAGAAGTCTGCTCCCCACTTGCTTCAAAGAATTCTTTAGTTCTGCTAAAATTTACTGGCACCGGTGGATTTTCTACGGTTTCAAAGACCGCATTATGCTCTGTAATTTGTAATTCGGAGGCTGGTTCATTGCGAGATTCTCTTCGTATATTGTAATTTAAAGATGTCTGCTCGCCGCTTGCTTCAAAGAATTCTTTCGTTCTGCTAAAGTTTCCTTGCACCGGTGCATTTTCTGCGGTCTCAAAGAACGCATTATGCCCTGTGATTTGTAATTCAGAGTATGGTTCATTGCCTGATTCGACTGATTCTATTCGTATAATGTTATCAGAAGTCTGCTCTTCACTTGCTTCGAAGAACTCTTTAGTTCTACTAATATTTTCTTGCGCGGGTGGAGTTTTAACCCGCGCTATGGGTGTCCCTATTCTTTTTATATTAACATCTTTGCTGTGCATCTTTTGACTGACAATGGTGGTCTTAGTCGATACTTGCTCCACGCTGTCTGCATTCTCTGACACAACTTCTTCTATGGTATCTACTGAGCTTTCTATTACTATGACCATGTCAGATCGATCATTATTCAGTTTTTTTACCTCGCTCCCGTTTTCCACTTCAACTAACAAAAAATGATCTGTCTGTTCTTCCTTTGACATTTCAACAGTTTGTTTTGTGGTTGCATCATGAAAATCATTTTTCTTGATTATGTTTTGCTTAAGATTTTCTAATTCTTTCCGTTTATTGTCTTTCACGTCTGTTACAATCGAGGATTTTTCGTTCATATCTGTTTTACACAGGGGCGTAGGTTCTTGGTTATCCAAATAAATTCGACTCCTATGTGCTCGTTCTGGGTTAGTATAGTACAATTTTCTAAATTCCAAAATAGGTTTTTCTAAGTAGTCTTGTTTTGGAATGGGTTCAAAATTTCTATTTATTTCAGAATAAACTTCAGGCATTGGATTCTTAAGAACAGCGGCTGTGTTTTTGTTTTTAAAATGGTCTTGTCCCATATTTAGGTTAATCTGGTATTTTTTGAGGTATTTCTCCAAGTCTAAATGTACGGAATCTGTAGTATGTAGTTTAGATTTTGAATGTTCGGGGACGTCTTCTTTGTGATGTGTCGACAATTTGCTAGTCGTGTTTGGTATGCATGATGGTACTGAAACAAAGTAGAATCGCAAAAAAATTGAATGATGGCTCAATGAGGTTGTACGGTCGCCATCAGATATATCGGAGCGGCAAAAGGTGGTCACAAATATCTGAACAACGCTTCTATTGTCAAAGCGATAAATGCATGTTCAGATATTTTTGAGTACCTTGGCCGCCCCGATATGTTTGATGGCTACTGTACTGTTTTCTTTATTATACTATAATACTGTTTGTTACTAATACTCATTATCATACTCCTAGCGTTAATTGAACCTGGGGTCTACTTGACAATTTAATCCCATGAATTGGTGTAGGTCTAGTTTTCACGAAAGCGACTGCCATCTGACATCTAACTCAGAGGGGGAATTAGGCCTTATTGGGATTAGATCCCGTTTCTTGACGATCTTTTCGTTCACCCAAAAGCGACTGGTAAATAACAAGTGACATTTTGTACACGAGGTCCGAAAAATTCAATGGCTAGAGCCGGGATTTGAACCCGAGACCTCCGGACCGGATTGAAAGTCGGACGTCTTACCGCCAGGCTTCCAATGCTTTTTTTACTAGTCTTTATTAAAAGTATACTAAGGGAAAAACAGAATATCGACCTTATTATGTTTGTGTTTAGGTAGAAAAATAATTATTCGAAAAAGTCTTTACTTCAAAAAATAAGTAAGGGCTTTCAACCGACTTTAAGATTTCGAAGGAGGAGGTTCTCATTTCCCCGTTCTCAAGATCCCGACGATCTTTGTTTTTGCTATTTACTTTTTATATATGTTCACCGATTATTCGCAGACGGCTGGACTGATTTCGAAAATTATTTTTTTGTTTGAAAGTGATACTTCACAATTGGTCCCATTGTAACCAGGTCAGGATCTGATGATGGGATCCTGGAGAAATCGAGGGAACCCTTCAAATATTATAGGCACACCGATAGTAATTTAAATATTTTTTACAGTAGCTCGGGCATTTCCTTTTAGAAAGGTGGATTCTAAGTGAAGTCGGTTCTTTTTTGTTTAAAATAATTAAGAGTATAGGGGGATCAATGTTACTCTGCGTCCGTAGGAAACACCTTAGACAACCCTACACGTGATCCCTGGGTGGTGCTAAAAGAGTAACAAACTTGGCAGCTGCACTGTCCCATCTGGACCTCGCAGGACTCACTGGATTTTCTTCATCAGCTTTCCCACTACTACTATCCCAGAGAAGAAATGCCTATCTATATCCAGTGACATGTAGCCATACGATAAAAAAATTATAGTACATTGTTGTAGAGGCTTGAAAGTAAGCTATAGGTGGATCGAGTTAGTTCGAGGGCCGACCCGCCAGGGGAGGCCCTCGAAGATACGAGTCCACCTATAGCGCTTTCGGCCGAGATATTACATAGTGCTTTTCACGACTACTGTGAGGAAATAAATCATTTTCTTCACTAGATGAAGTCATTTTCACCGCGTTGATACAATTTTCTAGTTTTTCGGTGAAACAATATCCAAATCAGTATTCCATTCCAGCCTTTTTACCTTTTTTTCACTTTCAAGAAGCGTTTTTCTGTTGTTTGCTTCAAACCGACTCATTACTTGGAGGCGTTTTTGATAGAAAACTTCAAACGGCTAAAGAAGTAAAAACGCCTTAAGGGTGAATAAATGGTTTTGACGTTTCTTTTTTTTGAAAACAGGTAGTTGGCCCGATAAACAATTTAACCTTATTTTATCTTTGAAACATAAAGTTGTGCCAAAAAAAAGACCTTTTAATGTTTTTAATGAATGTAATGACATAACTGGACAATTTACTTTCCAACTAATGACATTTATCGCTACAATAACATTGCTGTAGTGGTGGTTCAGGTGCTACAGCAAATGCTTATTTTCCAGCTTGGATTTTGACCATCTTTTGTCACATATCCGAACAGTAGCGTGAAAAGAGTATTAACGTACGATCACAATCAGGGCGTCGCTCGCGGCGACGGAAGTCCATGTAGGAGCGCTCCACGGCCTCGGCCTCGATCTCCAGCTTGCGCAGGCGGCGCTTGGCCTCGCGCAGCACCGCGCTGGGACTCTTCTCGCGCGAGGCCGGCGGCTTGGACACCCTAATAATAGTGGTATTTTTCTCGTTTTATTTTCTAAACCCAAAAACAAAACTTACCAAGAGAAATGCAATTATGATTTAAAATACCAATGAGGGCCGGAGGGCTCTTGGCAAAACCAATGCCTACAACTGACTTCGTCGTGGAATGTCCGCCCATATGTTAATCAAATGTTACGAAAGTGACGGAGGGCCAACGATAATGTAATAAACCACGAAGGCAGTTGTAGACATAATATTACGCTTGTCACGTGTTAGCTGTAAGTTGCAAATATAATTTCAATAAATAAATGTGATGTAAACATCAAAAAAAATACACCGTACTACTCAATGCGGGGATTAATGTTACTCTGCGTCCGTAGGAAACACCTAAGACAACCCTTCACGTGATCCCTGAGTGGTGCTAAAAGAGTAACAGACTTGGCAGCTGCACTATCCCATCTGGACCTCGCAGCACTCACTGAATTTTCTTGATCATCTATTTTCCCACTACTACTTCCCCAGATAAGAAATGCATATCTATATCCAGTGACATGTAGCCATACGATAAATAAATAACCATACTACTACTACCGACAGCTTAGTGACAATAGTGACACATTTGTCTAATTCTAAATATACTAGGTGTAACAAAAATGCTAATGATCCGTTTAATTAAGGGCTTAATTGATATCGTATTGTAATTAGAAAAAAAAAAGACTTGGAGCCTCAAAAACTTCTTAAGACTGTGGCGGTCTATAATGTATAGTCTCTGGTATTAGTGACGTATGATTAAACCAGTAAATTTAAAAGAAAAATGAATGACTTTGTAAATACTAACGTCTTCAATTTCTCTTTCGCTTCCTTTAATAGGACCGACCTAGGGCTTCTTTTCCTAGTTACTGGCGAGTCGGTTGCCATGTCAACTTTGGATCGTATATCTCTGAAATATACAAGTGTTTCAAATGAAATAATTCTCTATTTAAACCTAAAGTTAATGGTATAAGGCGCAGCGGGACAATCTCAACTGCGGGAAAATTCAATTCAATCGAAATATCTTCAGTGGTTTTACATCGCGGAAAAGCGCTTTTCCGCTATCTGGACATTGATGGCACTAAAGTTAATGATGTAAAACACGGAAGATATTTCGATTTAGTTGAAATTTCCCGCAGTCGAGATTGGCCCACTGCACAGCAATATGTTTGTCTTTCCCTGGGAAAATAAAGTACGTATGACTTACCCCACCTTCCCTTAAGGTGCACTTTAATTTTATTCCGAGGATACCCTGTCTATTTTGGATATAAAATTCGACATTCATAGATTTCCAGAAGTCTAATTTATTATCTTAAGTTCTACTATCCAGCAAATATTTGGACGTAGTTATGCAAAAACGTAACAACCCACAACTGCTCAGTTTTTAAGTCCACCACGATGAAGAGGAAGAAATAATGAAACACTTAATATGTGAATGGCATGCTCTAGCCAGACAGAATGAAGGACTTTGGAACTGGCTATCCAGATCCAGAGGATCTCAAAGTACTGCCCTTGAGCTTCACTATCCAACACGGCTTGGTATGCAGTAAAGGTTGAATAAAACAATAAATAAGTCATCAAAGATATACTCACCCGGCATGTGACGTCTCTTGCTCAACCTCATCCTCGTTTTGAATCTGATCTGACGACGGACTGTGTACACGAAGCCTGACATTTTCCGCTGAAATTGGAAATATTTTCGACTATTTCAACGCTCTCCAATGTATGTAATTTATTGTGTTAACCTTAATTCCGAAAAGGTTTCATGCCATGTCGCCAATAAGAAACAATAACACAAATCACCAACGTCACTTAAATCACTAGTTATAGTCTGGCCAGCCAACGAACGCAGCAGCAATGAACAGCGAACAAAAGTATGACAACACTAAGAATCAGTGAAAAAAGCAGCAATGATCATCAAATTTTATGTTATTAATTTTAGCTGGTATTTCCGCCCCTTTCATTAGGTGACATTTACGGTGTGTAAGAAGGAGACGGATATATTTCGTCTGATCTGTTATCAACTGCAACAGATAATCTGGTTGAGGCAATTGACATATGCCTCAAAAATGAATTTAAATTTAATTGGGAACGTTGCAGGAGTTCTATCTCACTCGCGCTTAAGATGAAAGAGTGAAATGCACTAGAAACAAATTATTTGAAATGTTCGTCATGAAATCACAAAGTCTCATCACAAAGGGTTGCCACATGTACGTATTTTGAATTTGCCGCGCTTTTCTACTGACAGAAATGGTTTGCCAGACTATAAGTCCTCTGGCTGGCGCAGCGCGCCGCCAGTGCAGCAACCGGCCGCACTGGCAGGGTCGCCATGTGATGTGGGACGTAAAGGCAAACCGTTTATTCTATTTAAAATAACACTTACATGCGCTTATATACGTTAAGACTATGCTTGTGTGTGGGAGGCGTACACACATTACACGGGGCAAGCCGGCATTATAATAGCGATATATTATCGACATTTCATGGCTAGATAAAACTGATATTTTCACAACATGACAATAGAACACCACAATGATTGGATCCACCCCCTTTGGCACCACTGTTTTGAGCGGTGATTACGCTACCTTACTTATTCTTCTAAGGGGTAAGTGCTTACGAGGTTTGTCAGAGGACACGGGGTTTGCCATAGCGACGCTGTCGTGAAGGGGTGAGATGCGGCGTCTAAGGGCGCGCCAGCGGTTCAGAAGGTGCCTGCAAGTATATCGACAAATAATTTTAAACAAAAAAGAACCGACTTCACTAAGCAATCCACCTTTCCAACACCAAATGCTCGAGCTGCTGTAAAAAATACTCAAATCACTACAGGTGTGCCTATAATAGTTGAAGAGTTCCCTCGATTTCTCCAGGATCCCATCATCAGATCCTGATCTAATTACAATGGGACCAACTGTGAAGTATACTCTTTCAAACAAAAAAAGAATTTTCCAAATCGGTCCAGCCGTCTTCGAATAATCGGTGAACATACCCAAGTAACAAAAGCTTCTATAACTAAGGCCTTTTATCACCAATCAGTGATATAGTAGGCCTATAATGGTAACCATTGTGACTGCTTGTACTATAAAGGTTTTTAATAGAGCGTTTTGGTTCTATAAATTAAAGAGCAATTTAGTTCTATAAGTTAGCTCTTAGAACGCTTAAAGGACCATAAAAAAGAATCTTTAAAGTGTTGCACTGTAATAGATTTGCAAAAAGCGATTATAGTACTATTTAATACTATAGACACTTTACTGACACTTTTATGTAACTATTATGCACTAATAATGCGTCGAATTAACTTTTATAGTACTAGTATTGTAGCAGTATCGCAAACACTATTACAAGATCAATCTGCACTATAAAAGGACTTTGCACGACCATTACATAACGTTTTAGCTTTTTAAATGCTCCCTCAACATCGCTATAGGGCTACCCAAATCCATTAAAATATGGCTGCCATTTTCTGAAAGTGATAGCACATTAGCAGCATGACTGGAGCCCATGTGTACTATAGCAGCCACAGTCGGGACAAGTCCTAATTTTATTAATTAAAATTTAATTAAAACAGTTAAATTATGAAGGCGCATTGTCAAATTTGAAATCAGCATAATGATTTTGTCAATACAATTATTTTCGCAAGTGCAAGTACCGGCAGAATTACGGTTCACGAATGTTTTTTAGTATGTACCTTTATATGTCACTTTAAGGAACTAAAGGGACATGGCGAATGACTTACAAATATATTTGTTTAATTTCTTGTGAAATAACCTCACGACGGCGACAGCACACAACACGAGGCTTTTGGTGATAAAAAAGATCACTGGAATCGTTTACGGCGCAAATTAGCACTATAAACATGTTTTGGTTACTTTAATAGTTCCTAATTGTGACATAAACATTGCAGACATTTAAATTATAGAGCTGATTTATCACAGTGAGAGCCTTTATGTAATGTTTATAGAATAAATCAGTGATAAAACTAGGGCCTATTTGGGGTTAGGTAAAGGTTTACGACACCATTATAGTGCTAATCATGAACACTAATTAGCACGTTCTAAAATGTTCTCAGGACTTTTATAGTGCCAAATTTTGCTACTTGGGATACATAAAAAAAAAAAAAATAAAAAAAAAATAGCAAAAACAAAGATCCCGACGAATTGATAACCTCCTCCTTCGAAATCTTGAAGTCGGTTAAAAAGGTATTTCCATGGTAGGTAAAACAAGAGATTACTATTTATAGTCTGGCTGGCCAAAAAGAGCACTAACATTGGAAGTAATAAGCTATATTCATTCCTTTTTTAGTAGCGAGGGTACTAGCGTAAGAAAGAGACAGTATGATTCACTCTGTCTATGCTTGAATTAAAATAGTCCTAAAACTTTATGTATACATCGTTTTATGTGGAATCGAAACTAAAATCTATCAGGTGGCTTATATTCAGAGCAATGGCGCGTAGTTTCAGCTCCCTACATGCTGTGAACCCCCTTGTGCAATTCTAACTGACCCACGTTGGACTTGGTTTTTCACCCCCCCCCCCCCAATTTGTAGTATCTTTATGTGATGAAGAACGAGCATGCAAATGTGCCTTACACCGGCTTGTCGGTTATCGATCCCTCAGAGTTGGACGCCGAAAAAAGATGGGGGGAGATGAAAAACAAAGTCCAACGTGGGTCAGTTCGGGTTCCACAGGATGGTTCCACAACACGTAGGGAGCTTAAATACCGCGAGCCATCCGGTTGCCTCTCGGACACTGCAACTACGCGCCATTGCTTTAACTATTAGACTTAAGGTGTTAAATGGTTTTTACGTCTGGAGCAGAGATTGGTTATAAAAATGAAACGGAATGCGATATAAACAGACGAGTGAAGCGATGCCGTTTAGCAACACAAGGCTAGCAATCCCATTCCGATGAAATTATTTAACATGCAGAAATACATATAACTTTAAACAAAAAAGAACCGACTTCACTTAGCCTCCACCTTTCCAAAAGAAAATGCTAGAGCTGCTGTAAAAAATACTCAAATCACTATAGGTGTGCCTATAATAGTTGAAGAGTTCCCTCGATTTCTCCAGGATCCCATCATCAGATCCTGATCTAATTACAATGGGACCAACTGTGAAGTATACTCTTTCAAACAAAAAAAGAATTTTCCAAATCGGTCCAGTCGTTTTCGAATAATCGGTGAACATACATAAAAAAAAATAGCAAAAAAACAAAGATCCCGGCGAATTGATAACCTCCTCCTTCGAAATCTTGAAGTCGGTTGAAAATGAAACGGAGTGCGATATAAACGGGCGAGTGAAGCGATGCCGTTTAGTAACACAAGGCTAGCAATCCCATTCCGATTAAGTTGTTGACCGATGAAGTTATTTATTATGCAGAAATGCATAGAAAAGGGACGTATTATGAATAATATAATGTATACCTGCGACTATCGTTTCTTCGGCCGACGACGCCGACGAACGGTAAAGTGTCGCCGGGCACTAATATTTGTGTACTCGGGAGCAAACTGCGTTCTTCACCCGCGCCCTTTCGCCAACCACACTCATTCCCAAGTAAGCTAGACGATAATAAATATGATCTTAACTTATTTGCATTAAAAATAAATAAATGAGGGGAAGAATACGATCATTATGTCACTGTAAACATCAATATACTGCTGTCAGTGTTATAATATTTATTATAGCTCTGTTATTGGTTTTGTAATAACCATTATAACACTGGCCTATAACCGCGAACCACTTCGATCGTTCGATCGTCTATATGCTTCACTATTTTTCGAATATGCAAGACCGATAGTGACGGAGATAACGAAATTTAGATTTTCGATGTTTACCGGTCTTTATAATACTAAAAAGTTAATTGGGTGAACACTATCATGTCATTTAATTGATACTTTAAGTGCTGAAGTAGAATCAACATTACAAAATTAATGTTTCGCTGCAAAATTTTAACCCTTTGACCATCAGACGTCAAATCACTCGTACGGAAAGTCGTGCCCTCAGCTCCAGCACGTGATATCACGTCCGAAATATAACCGGTTTGCCTTGCGCGCTTGCTGAGGGCACGATTTTTCCGCTTGGCGGTCAAAGGGTAGCCAGCCCTCCGTTTTCTAATTTATTTTAATCCTATAAAAAATATTATTAGGTAATGTTTAATTATCCTACCTGTGACTGATAGGAACAGGTGGGCGCTGGGGAGATCCTGGCGTTGTGTGTGTCGGCTAGAAATGTTACAACCAATTAAATACAAGATTTCAACATTTTCAACAAATATGTAGGTACTGCTATCAACACAAATTCATAGGCTTCAGGAACATTTGTGACATTATTAAGTCTAAGGTTGTCGGTTGTCAATATGGCGTTACTGCCATAAAAATCCATTTAGAAAAAAATATATTAACAACTGACAATGATGTACCTTTGAATTGAATACGTCACAAATAAAATGTTAGTCTTCGGTTGCCGCGATAGTTATTCATGAAATAAAATAATTAAAAACGGATTTTATCGCGTGTACTGAGCTTAAATTACATCCCGACGTTTCGAACACTTTACAGCGTTCATGGTCAACGGGTCGACTGAGGAAAAATATACAATTACCTCCGTTCAAAAACTATCACAATATGCAAACCTACCCACATATTAAATATTAAACAAATTTTGTGTTTGCACATGCCAGGGGGGCCTTTATAAAAAACAAATTATTTATTATTACGAAACAAATTATTTTTATTATTATTTTTTATTTTTAAATTAGTATTAAATTATTATTAGTGTCCACACTGTCCACCATTATGGTGTCACAGTCCTATATCTAGCTTGCTCCTTAACCAAATGAATAACTGGATCCCAAGCTGGTGGTACCGAAAAACCATCCTCTCTGTTGAAATTTGGATATTTTTTAATCTCGATTGCCTCTCGCAACATCCGGGGAATGTACGATAGATTCTCCTTGGCGAGGATTTGTGGTTTGTCAAATTTAACTGAGTGGTTGGGCCTATCCATGACATGCTCACAGACTGCTGACCTTGGTCGACGGTGCTTTACATCGGCTATATGTTCCTTTACCCGAGTAGAGATTCTCCGCTTAGTCTGGCCTACATATGATAGACCACATTCACATTCCATTCAATAACTGGATCCCAAGCTGGTGGTACCGAAAAACCGTCCTCTCTGTTGAAATTTGGATATTTTTTAATCTCGATTGCCTCTCGCAACATCCGGGGAATGTATCGCTTCTCCTTGACGAGGATTTGCGGTTTGTCAAATTTAACTGAGTGGTTGGGTCTATCCATGACATGCTCACAGACTGCTGACCTTGGTCGACGGTGCTTTACATCGGCTATATGTTCCTTTACCCGAGTAGAGATGCTCCGCTTAGTCTGGCCTACATATGATAGACCACATTCACATTCCAGCCTGTAGACCCCTGCACTCTGTAGAGGAGTAGCCGACTTCACTGACCTCAGGAACTGTGACATCTTCTTCATTGGCTTAAAGTAAGTTTTGATAGAAGCACGTTTCAAGATGGTGCCAATCCTGTCAGTGACTCCTCGGACAAAAGGCAAGATGGCAGGCCGGCGCTCAACTGTAGGAATCTTCATCCGAGCCTTCTGATTGAGCCGTGGAATCTTGAGCCCGTTCGCTTGAAATGCATTCTTGGCATGCCGGAGTTCCGCCGCCAGGTGCTGCTCATCACATATCCTCTGGGCTCTCTGAAACAAAGACTTGCCTACAGTAGCTAGCTGACTGGGGTGGTGGTGTGATCTACCATTCAAATATCTATTTGTATAAGATTCCTACAGTTGAGCGCCAGCCTGCCATCTTGCCTTTTGTCCGAGGAGTCACTGACAGGATTGGCAACATCTTGAAACGTGCTTCTATCAAAACTTACTTTAAGCCAATGAAGAAGATGTCACAGTTCCTGAGGTCAGTGAAGTCGGCTACTCCTCTACAGAGTGCAGGGGTCTACAGGCTGGAATGTGAATGTGGTCTATCATATGTAGGCCAGACTAAGCGGAGCATCTCTACTCGGGTAAAGGAACATATAGCCGATGTAAAGCACCGTCGACCAAGGTCAGCAGTCTGTGAGCATGTCATGGATAGACCCAACCACTCAGTTAAAGGAGATCGTCAATTCTGGGCCACCTGATTTAAACCGTATACAGTTTGTACTGCAATGTAAAATAAATACTGATTTTATTACTAAAGTAGACAAAATATTGCAAAAAAATGAAACGGGAATTAGAAATACTAACTAAATAAACATTATGTTGATTTTTCCGCGATTAAAATACAGCAAGACAAGTCGTTAACGGCCTTATGGCATTGACATAAAGTTTAACTTCATCCTGGCCTGAAACGGGATTGTTTTTTGGTTTGACACTGTCAAAGTATACCGTTACATAATCTGCGTTTTGATACTGTTCGGTAAGTTACAACATTGTAATATTAAAATAGTATCTAAGCCTACGAATACGAAAGTTTAAATTAGAAATCGACTGTATTAGAACGCCTAAAGATTGAAAATGCGTATTTTTGCATTTTTGATCGGAGTTTGAATATTAAAAGTGGGTTTCATAATGGCATAATATCATGCTCCTTCAATTCAATTCAATTTGTTTATTGATAAAAATAAAAATATTTTATACGTCAACATTATAAACTTACTTGCTAGGATATTACATTGTTAATATTAGTCATAGGTATTTTAAAATACATTCATTAACATTCTTATATAAATATGCATAATACATTATATTAGTAATACTATTTATTTAATATTACGGTACGTGATATTACTAATATATTTGGGCAAGCAATCCAGTAGGTCCAGAAGGCTTAAAGAAATCCTCTATTTTATAGAGCGCATCGGAAACCTTCAATAACGAAACGCATCTTTTTTTCAATTTGCAATGTCAGATACTAGTGCTATCGCACTTAACGGTGGTAAACTTTATCCCTTGGCAATAGGTGTTAGGAATGTTCAGTTAATAGTATCAACGATGGTTTGACAGCCGTCTTTGTTTAGGAACTATAAATACGATCAAAATATGACTTTTTATTATTTCATCATGAAGTTTTAAATGCATGATTTTTCAATTTTCCCATTAGATTTCGCAATATTTTTACCACCATCCTGATCTAGAAATTATGACGATTCTTCAAAGGTAAGAACCATTCCTAAACGGTCCTAAATAATCTGGGCCAGATCACCTAACAAAAATTGACGATCTCCTTTGACAAACCGCAAATCCTCTCCAAGGAGAATCGATACATTCCCCGGATGTTGCGAGAGGCAATCGAGATTAAAAAATATCCAAATTTCAACAGAGAGGATGGTTTTTCGGTACCACCAGCTTGGGATCCAGTTATTCATTTGGTTAAGGAGCAAGCTAGATATAGGACTGTGAGACCATAATGGTGGACAGTGTGGACACTAATAATAATTTAATACTAATTTAAAAATAAAAAATAAAAATTAATAATAATAAAAATAATTATTTTACATGATTTTTAAAGTGGGGCATTCCACTCATACAATAGTATACACACACTCACACAGTAGTAGTAGTAGTAGTAACTGAACCCATAGCTTAATTGGTAAAGCGATCGAGCCCCGGTAAGGCGTATCGATGCCAGGTTCAAGACCGGCTGGGTTGATTATTTTTTCAATGTTTTCAGTGTTTGTATTTGATTGAATAACATACTAATAATAAAAATAATTTGTTTAATAGTTTTTTTTGTAATAATAAATAATTTGTTTTTTATAAAGGCCCCCCTGGCATGTGCAAACACAAAATTTGTTTAATATTTAATATGTGGGTAGGTTTGCATATTGTGATAGTTTTTGAACGGAGGTGATTGTATATTTTTCCTCAGTCGACCCGTTGACCACGAACGCTGTAAAGTTTTCGAAACGTCGGGATGTAATTTAAGCTCAGTACAAGCGATACAGTTCCGTTTTTAATTGTTTTATTTCATAAAATGTTAGAGGTTGTTTTATGAAATTATGAGTGTGTACGTATACTCAGTATACTTGAAAATATCACTTTTTTTTTGTGACCCCTTTGACCGTCAAAGACGTCAAATAACGCGCACGGAAAGTCGTGCCCTCAGCGCAAGCACCTATTATCACGTCCAAAATATAATCTAGTGCGCTCGCGCGCTCTGGCGCCAGTGGCACGATTTTTCTGTCCGATGTTTGGCGGTCAAACGGTTAAAAAAGGATATTGACCTGTCTCTCAAAGT
Source organism: Pammene aurita (assembly GCA_947086415.1). Taxonomy (NCBI): domain Eukaryota; kingdom Metazoa; phylum Arthropoda; class Insecta; order Lepidoptera; family Tortricidae; genus Pammene; species Pammene aurita. Next base: position 16,106,284 of record OX352295.1, read on the forward strand.
GCTGTTCGACTTCCGAAGTCGAAGAGCTCCCACTGCCCTGCGACTCGGCTTGGTCGGCTTCCGACTTACCCTGATGACAACACAGTTCAGTTAAAAATATGACAATGAGGCAATGCGCAAAGTAACCCGTAGATGGCGCTGTTATCGTTAAAAAAACTTATTTTTTAAACGTCGTATCGTAATCCATTGGTACGGATACTATACATAATTTACCCTTACTTGTCTTATCATGTCAACAAACGTGTGTCAATCTATACTTCATTTTTTTTTTCAGATTAGTAAAATCATGCGATTGTCGTAGTGCGATTTTTAGGAAAACGATTTTAAAATTCGCCATTTTGCATCTTATTGGTTTAAGCGTATCACTAACAATGGAACAACTAGTATTATTTAAAATTTTCTCCGATATGGCTGAAAAAAATTAAGGTACATTGGCCAAATCGATCGTTATTTTTCTAATCTGAAAAAAAAACGAGGTATAGACATCGTAACGTTACGTTTTTTGCGGTGTTTCGTTTGTTACTTCTATTATTGAAGAAAATTGTATTAGAAATGATATTTTTCAGTGGTTGAATTCAATATTTTGTGCGGTTCTTTAAGTATCCAACAACATATTACCTGACAAATTGTGATATTTCTTTGAGTAGTTTATGTTTACATGATAAATTGATGACAAGTAAGGATGAATTCTGTATAAAAGGTGTCGAATTCTAATTTTAAAATACATTAACAATACAATAACAACACAACCTATCTCAAACATGAGTCCAACACACAAACAATCAACCAATATTGAAGTTGTATTGGAGTTGCGTTGGAATATTTCTCAAGCAAATTCTGATATTTCCGATTCAGATGTTTATGCCGTAGCTGTATTGCGTTGTTAATGCATTGGAGTTGTATTGAAGTTGGATCGTGTCTATACGTGTTTTAAAGTTAGAATACGGCCCAAGGTCTCTTAACCACTAATTTTTAACCTTTTATTGTAATAAAAAAAGCGACCACTCTTTCTTGGTCTAAATATATAAATAAAGGAAAAAAAGAACTGCAAAGTTCATGTTTCGCGGACTACTTCATGTGGGTTCAGGGTTCCCCGGTTAAGAATCATTGCATTCATTGCTTTAAACATAAGTAGGGTGCTAAAAGACAGTAGGGACCATTTACTAAATGTGGGTGTTTATTTTCATTGAATTGATTTGGTACACATGAATTAAAGTCAGTTTGCGATTGACAGATGAATTTTATACATTTGAATATCTACCTTGTTATCATGATCATAAAGTTAACTTTACAAGCATCACACCATCTGGTGCCGTGTTTTGAATATGGACTTTATTTTCTTTGTGTTAAGGTAGAATATCAAATAGATAAAGTTATCTGTCAAGTTCAAACTTACTTTGAACGTATTGTATACTCATTTGGTTTCTGAGCCCGTTTCGTGCATCTATTCCCTATTACATACATACAGTTAGGTGCATAACTGAGTCAAAATTAGTACCTTAGTAAAATGTAAATAATTTGATAACAATCAAAGTTACATAAAAGTTCTAAACGTAAAATATTAATCCTTGGGTACCGCTACAAAACTGCTTCACAAATTATTTTCTTCCGACTTATACATTTTTCTCAATTTCATACCGAAAACTGTGAAATTTCACCTAATTTATTTTTCCCATTATTTCATTTTTAACCGACGAAAAAAACGGAGGAGGTTCTCAAGTCGACGCGTATATTTTTTTTTTTTTTTTTATGTATGATCACGCATAACTTTTTACAGAGTGGTTCGATTTTGATAATTATTTTTTTATTGGAAAGGGTATACCCCGAAATTGGTCCCATATAAATTTGAAACGAAAATTCCAACCTTTAGGGTAGGAAAATAGGGGATGATTGATTTTTCACTCACCGATTGTAACGTATGACCACGCATAACTTTTTACAGAGTAGTTCGATTTTGATAATAATTTTTTTATTGGAAAGGGTATATCCCGAAATAGGTCCCATATAAATTTGAAAAAGGAAATTCTAACCTTAAGGGTAGGAAAAAAGGGGATGATTGATTTTTCACTCACCGATTGTAACGTATGGCCACGCATAACTTTTTACAGAGTAGTCCGATTTTTTGGATAAAAATCTTACCCTAAGGGTGGGCAAATAGGGGTAATTTATTGTTCACTCGCAGATTTTAAAGCAGAGTTTTTACTTAAAAACCTCACGAGTTTTGACAATGAGTTTTAGACCTGCCAGTCTCTTCTTTCTATTTGCTTCCATCCTTTTTTTTTCTCATTATTAGATTCTTCTAAATATCTTTTTCTCATTCGAGCAGAATTTTTTGTAGGCCTACCCATGTTGGTATATAAAGCCTGTTCTTTTTTAAGTATTTATATTACAGAACAAAATAATAGTTAAAGAAGCTTATTAATATAACAGTTAATAGCTAAAGCAAGGTAGGTAGCTATTTTAAAAGTAATAAAAAATTAAGCATGTAATAATTTTTATAAATTATAGCCACAGAAAATTATGAAATAAAAACTTTTTAACAAAAAAATTGAACCGCCGAAAAGAAAAAAAAAAGCCAATAAAAAACCGTTAAAACGAAACGAATCGACCAACAAAAAAAACAATAGCGCACTGAAAAGAAAAAAATAATAATTTGGTCTTCAATAACGCAAGTGCATACCTACCCTACAATTACAATTATAATCTATTTCTATACACTTTCTATATACCTAAAACAATCGCTAGGCTTATATCAATTTAATTACATCTAGAAAGTATGAACTATATACATACTTCTGAAATCAATCACACAAATCTGCGTATTTATATATTTACAATCAGTTATTTTTGGAGTCGGTGCCAGCCTCAAACAAACTTGAGCACCTTTAACCACATAATGTGTTGCGTTCAACTCTTCACTAAGGTGCTCAAGATTGTTTGAGGCTGCCACCGACTCCAAAAATAACTGATTGTAAATATATAAATACGCAGATTTGTGTGATTGATTTCAGAAGTATGTATATAGTTCATACTTTCTAGATGTAATTAAATTGATATAAGCCTAGCGATTGTTTTAGGTATATAGAAAGTGTATAGAAATAGATTATAATTGTAATTGTAGGGTAGGTATGCACTTGCGTTATTGAAGACCAAATTATTATTTTTTTCTTTTCAGTGCGCTATTGTTTTTTTTGTTGGTCGATTCGTTTCGTTTTAACGGTTTTTTATTGGCTTTTTTTTTTCTTTTCGGCGGTTCAATTTTTTTGTTAAAAAGTTTTTTCTTAGGCATTCCCAATTCAGTAACTCATTTAAAGTAAGGAATTCCACGACCATTATTTTAGTTATCAAACATTTAAATCAGGCTTATTTTTGTAATTAGTTACTGGCAATGTATTGTCAGGTGCAAAACTGAGTCAAGGCAAATGGCCGAACAACTTTCTCGTTAGTTAATTTTTGTAGCGGACTTCATTCTGAGATAACCATAAAAATACGTGAGTGATATAAAAGTCATACACCTCATTTTAAAGAGCATATAATGTACTATTTCAACTAATTGTCTCGTGTCTTGTGTAAAAGAAAAATATCAATATCGGGTTAAATAAAAAAAATGTAGTTTAACGGTTTTTGGTTCAAAATCATGGACGAATAAAAAAATCAAGATTGTGAATGCAATGAATCGAAATTGGCTTTCATATGGATACATAGCTGACACCGAGACGAACAGTTTTTATTTTTTTCATAATTGATAAGACTTATCTTCATTTAACGATGTCGGTGCAAAACTGAGTCAGTACCAAATATTATCTAATAGAGAAAATGTTTATTTTTATCTACAATAACATAATAGGTCAGTAAGTTTATTAGCGTTGTTACCAATTAATAATAAAATAGTAACTTAATAACTAGCCTCTTCTGAAATAATGAAAGAAACATGTCAAAGTGATGCACATTGGTTCAGTTATGCACCTAACTGTATATCTAAAACCGCAAACCGGAGAAGCCATAAAAATGGTACAGATTGCTATTTATTGACTTTATTGTTAACAAATTATCAACTCTATGACTTTAATCAGTAGATGCAAAATTAACTGTATAAAGGTGCGACCATACCGCTGCTTAAAATACGGCGACGTTACGGAATCGCAGTGACGCATCGTATCCGTACCGTTTTTATTCCGCGATTCCGTAACGTCGCCGTATTTTAAGCAGCGGTGTGGTCGCACCTTAACAAGTGGCAGCTTCTACTTGCCCTGGAACGAGCCCTTTTGAAACGTGCTTGCCACCCTCGAAGTTTATATTGGTTCTAATTTCTACAGACATAGAGTTGATAATTCATTAACAATAGTTAGAGGTGAAAAAGTTATTTAAGGTTACCTTTAAGAAAATATTATTTATATTACTTATTTTATATTGAATCTAATGTCTGCAAACATAGAGTTGATAATTCTTTAACAATAATTACTTCATCAAACACTTAAGAGCCATGCTCTTGTCGGTGCAACTCAAAGTGGGCTCTCCATTTGCTTCGGTCCCAGGCCTCCTCTTTGATCTCTTGGTACGACCTGACCTTAATAATTACTTACAGCTCAAATATTTATTAAAATACTTTCGGCATTCGGGTTCACTTTACATTGGATTTTTTATAGAGTAAGTATTAAACAAAAGAAAATTGCTTGAGCCGTAAATGACTCAACAATTAAAGTCCGTTACTGTACCGATATCAACTCACCTGACTAAAATTAACATTGTTTTGTTTTTTCAAATCATTCACAACCTGGTTAGGCCTTCCTTCTCTGACCGTGCTTCTGTCCCTCTCTATCTCGTTGTTCATCCCTTTAAAATCATCAGTTATCCTACTCCGCTCCACTACACTTTTAGACTGAAACGGAGCGTTTTCTATATACATCTTTAACACGTTCAATTCTTCTTTCCATAGCTGGTAATGGCTTTCTAAGTATTTTTTAACGTCAGTTTTTACTTTATTTTCAGAATTTTTCTCTCTCTTGATGTTCTCTCGCTCTGCCCTCATGATGTCGAAGTGTTGTTCTAGAATCATCAGTTCGTCTGCTATTTGCCGTCTCATTTCCTCTGCGTGTTTCTTTAGGGATTCTTCAGCTTCTATCCGTTGCTGTTTGAGATTTTGTTCCTGATTAATAAAGAAAATTTGTTTTAATATTGCGCCAGTTTCTTATAAAACTAGTAGTCCGTCTCGAACTCAGAACTAGCTATTTCCTTGCAAACGGAATGACCAATATAACAAGACCCGTATGATGATTTTTTTCGCGTCTCCACGACCCCTTAGTCGATCCTACTCATATACGAACTCTCAAATTATATGTACCTCTACAACCCAAACAAATTTCATGAAGATCAGAAAACCGTTACTAAAGTTATCGCGAAACAAACTCACAAAATCAAAAGCCATCGAAATGCCGAAACGTCCCAGTAGCCAGAAGTTGTTTGTAAGAACTTGCTTCGCTTATGCTCCGCTCGTTCGATAAGTACCAGATGAATTTTGGGCCAAGATAACCATGAAGCCGGGTCACCATGAGTCAAATTGAGAATCCGACAGAACTCGCCAGGGTTGGCGGAGTAACTTAATACACTCATTTTTGAGACTAGCCAGATATAGCACAAAATCGGGACCGGGACGAATGGAAAAAGAGGGGGAAGGCCCTTGCCTAGCAGTTGGATACAATACGCTCATTAAAAAGTAACCAGTACAATAAATATCTGTGCTCAGCATTTGAACGTGGCTATCTGTAAAAACAAGGCCTCCCTATAGAAATCGTCGACATCTGTTTGCCGAAACGAAATGTATGACAGCCAAATTTTTAATAACTAATTATAGTTTACTGAGACGGTATTCGTTAGCAGTTTCTATCAGGGATTAAACTTATTTTATATTACGGATGGTACGGTCGTCACGCTTATTCACTCAATTTGAAGGGAGATTTGTCTGAAGTTATTTAAATTATATATTGGAGTGAGCATTCATACTAATTTTAGGAATTATTTCATGAAGATAAAGGGTTTAGTTGTGCTTGTATTGGATCTGTACGGCTCGAGGCCTAGCTTGATGGATCGAATATAAGTATATTTGTTTTGGAAATTAGAACCGGAGAGTCTGGAGAATCCCAAGGTAGAACTTAACTTCTTGCAGTAGTAATTTATGCCATTATAAGGACCCGTCGCTGGCACGCGCGGTTTGATGACCTTGATCACATATAATGGCATAAATTACTACTGCAAGAAGTTAAGTTCTACCTTGGACACCTCTGTCTGTCACATCTTAAGTCCAATAGCGTTCAGGACCGTAGGGCGGGTAGAACCGTAGCCCATTCGAACCGAACGAAAGTATACTAAATACATACATAAATGGAAGACGAAACATACAAAGCAGAGAAACTAAGAGACTTTCATTCACTACACCTGTTCTGAGAGTTCAGCCGTCTGTTTCTTGATTGATTGCATGGCCTTAGCCATTTGCGAGTGCTGCTCCCTTAGAGCCTTCGCTAGCCCCCACAAGAAACGCTTCTTATGTTCTATGTCCGTTTTTAACGTTTCTTCACGCGCTTTGTACGACTCGTCCAACTGCCAAAAAAATATAACTCGGTTTTTATATCACTACATAGTATAAAACAAAGTCGCTTTCCGCTGTTTGTCCCTATGTATGCTTAGATCTTTAAAACTACGCAACGGATTTTGATGCGGTTTTTTTTAAATAGATAGAATGATTCAAGAGGAAGGTTTATATGTATAATACATGTATAATATAGCAGAGAAACACTGATAATTTTAGAGGTTTCAAATGTGATGTCGTAAATAAAAACATTTTTTGCGCTTACATTGCAAACGCTGGCTGAACCCTACGAGATAAATCAAAATAATGTATTACAGTATTGTACACCTTAAAAAGGTCTACAAAAAAGTCCGCGATGGTATATGTCTATCTCTTAAGGATAACCCACAATAACCATTTTTTATCCCGTGCGAAGCCGGGGCGGGTCGCTAGTTACTTATAAATAGTTAGCAACAGAAGTAGCTAGGCGGGTGAGGTGTTCACAATGAGCTTGACACGCCTTTATTGTTAAGAGATTAAGAGCGCGTGGAGGTCATTCTGAAAACCTCACCCGCTCAGCTAGTTATGCTATGGACTGTAATAAGGAGTGGTCCTGAAATAAAGTAGCAGTGTACAATCTTGTGTATTTTTTAATTTAGTGCAAATTTTGAAGCAGTGTATTTATTTTATTAATCCGTAGATACAATACTAATAAATAAAAATACAATCATAATAGAATATGTGAGCATATTTAAGTTTTCGCGTTTTTAATTCAACATACTTTGTAACCTTTTGAACAACATAATTTGACAATCTTCAATCGACATCCGCTACAATGCCACAATTGTATTTCCATTTTCACAACCCGTTTTATGCTTTTCAGAATTTCATCTTACCAAGAAGCTACACTAATTAACTGTATTTTAGCTAGGATAGTCAGGAAGACTCTCTAATCTAACCTCTGACAAAGATTTTTCTATGGGAGATAATTTTCTATGAAAAAAGGCAAATACATTTAATTAAAAATTACTGTAACTACCTTAAAATGAAGCCAGATAAAAAAGTTTACTATTGAAGAAAGACAATTTATTAAGGTATAAAATAGCTCATCAAATCAAACTATAAGAAAAAACATGTTTTTGAGAAACACCTCAATAATTCTGTCAGAAGACGCTGTTCAAAAAACTATGTGTATGATGGAATACAAAAGGCGAAAACTTCCAAACGCTGTTTTACTTAAGTATGATTGTATTTATGTTTTGTATGATTGTATCTAGAGATTATTTAAATATAAACACTGCTTCTAAATCGGCACAAAATAACAAGATAAATCAAAAAAGGCACGGCTACTTTTTTTCCGGACCACTCCTTATAATGACAGTTCGGTCGCCCAAAGTAACACCAAGTCCATTTGATCTTATCATTGATATATTATGTATTCTACTAGATGTGACATCTAGAACAAATTTTGTGCGCCTTGTTTGCGGTTGAAAGCTATGACAGAATCAAAGAGTAGTATAGACTAGTAGTGATTTTCACCACAACTTTTGGGACAAAGAATTTCTTAGGGATGTCATCTCCCGTTACTCAATGGATCTTATACTAAAATTATAGTTAGAATTGGCAGATTGGATCGAACTATTATTTAAATATTTGGTATAGTATAGGTCAAGGCTATCATGGCAAGCTAAGGGTAGTAAATCATAGTATATAGAAAGTTGCCAATTAGGGGGTCCAACCCCGACATAATAAATGTGGGCAGTCATCCTGACGTCAGAATGACTGCCCTCTTTATTAAATATATAATTTTGTTTTACTTAGGTAGAAAATATGTCAACATAGGTATTAAAAAGTAGCTAATAGGTAGCGAATGCTGATGGTACTCTAACATTGATCTGCCATTTTGGTCAGTCATTCTGATGCTCACGTCTGTTCCTGGGATTAGGTTGCCGAGCGGACCCCAGGGACAATAGAGCCGTGGCAAAAAGCCGGGTCAAATGCTAGTCATAGTGTTGTGTTCCTGCCGGTGAGTAAGCTTGCCAAAGAGCTCAAAGAGGACCCAGTGTGTTGACGACGAGGGACCCTCTTGTTCCTTTACTTGTCATTCATTACAGTGAATGCTACTTTTTGTAAAGGGTCGGCAACGCGCATGTGACACCTCTGGAGTTGCAGGCGTCCATAGGCTACGGTAGCTGCTCACCATCAGGCGGGCCTTAAGCTTGTTTGCCACCGTCGTGGAATAAAAAAAATAGGAGGATGATGGTATTATACCTCATTTTGCATCTGTTGGAAGTGCTGTGCGTGGCTGGCCAGTGAGTTTTTGATCTTGTCCTCGTGCTCAGCTTTGAACATGTCTAATTCCGTCTCGTACACAGTCTTTAATTGCTCAAACATCTGTGAACATATAAGGGTATTTATAGACATGTTGAAACATGTTGAGTTTTGTAACCTTTTTTTATTAAAGGAATAAATTACAAAATAGGCCCAGAGCATAACGGCATATATAATGTAGGGTTCCGCAGTTGCCGGTCCGTCAAAATACACAATTAAAAACCGGCCAAGTGCGTGTCGGACCACGCATAATGGAGGGTTCCGTAACTTCAATGGAATAAGAACCAAACTTATACCAAAAGGTCGTATCTGATGCCTATGGAAGAATAGCTGAACCGATAATGTTCGAAACAATTTTCGTAGAAAGTATGTGATAAGGCGCATCTTCTAAAAAATGTTCAATATTTTTTGGACTTACGGTTCAAAAGTTACAGGGATACAATTTTTCTGACTTACATTATTTCTGAAAATATTCACTTAATCACAAAATGTTCAAAGAAACCTCGATGCTATTTTTAAAAGACCTATCGATTGATGTGCAGCATGTTGATATTTGGTTTAAATTTTTTTTTAAAGGATCCCCCCTAAATATATTTTTTCTGCAATTTAACTACATAACTAAGTAGCGACATACAAAATATATTAAGATACGCCTTATGGTTTCCGAGTAAAATGGCTGCGACATACGGACTGACGAACGGACGGACATGACGAAACTATAAGGGTTATGTTTTTGCCATTTTAGCTACGGAACCCTAAAAAGGGCTCATATACTATAGATAGAACTATATAGGAAATCGAAATAGGTATTAATTAGATTATAATTTAGTGTTTAATACAAACTAAGGCCCTGAGTATAATAAGAGTGAATAAAAACAAATACAGAATTGTGAAAAATAACTAACTAACGGCAACATACTATCTAATATCAATTACAGTACAATCTCGAGAATCCGGCACTTCGATGTACCGGCACTTCCAGTAATCTGGCACTAGAAATAAGGATACGGCCGACCATTAAATCTATTTCCTATCGAATATCAGTTACGTATGCCTAAGTAACGTACGAGTTGGTTTAAATAGGTATCTTAAAAAAAACTAACTCTAACCCAGGAAAGTTGGTAATATCAGTAAAAACACTTGTTTCGTTTTACTAGTATTACCTACTTTTCCACTAATCCGAGTTTTACACCAATCCGGCACCTTCGTGTCAGCATCAGTGTCGGATTATCGAGATTGTACTGTATTATTATTATTAGCAAACAAACATTTCTAAAATAAAGTTACGAAAGTGTAGTAATCCAACAACATAATAATAAGTGGAACGAATAAAACGGGCTACTAGTAAAATGCTAGACCTCGTCAACGAGGTTTCGCTCCAATTCTCCAATATTCTTCATAAGGGTTTCTACATTCAGCGCTTTTGCGTTTGCTTGTGCCTTCTGCAATTAGAAATTTGTCGCTTTCAATTTTGCCTTCAAAATGGCAACGCAATAAAGGTTTTTAAGAACACAACTCTATTCAACATGACATAAGGTTTAAATTACAAGTACATTGAAGTTCGTTTGACTATGTGAAGCGTGGAACAAGCAGATATGTTTGTGAGTGGAGACCGCATACTGGAAAGTGCAACGTGGGAAGACCCCCAGTGACAAGTAAACCTAATCAACATAGCACGAAACAGTTTGTGTTCTGCAAGCGTCCTAAGGCTACCATACTCTCATAAACTTTCGTTTGCGTGAGTAGAAGTCGTAAATAAACGAACTGAAATGAGCAATCGTGCTCTCATTTTCAACCGACTTCAAGATTTCGAAGGAGGAGGTTATCGATTCGTCTTTGTTTTTGCTATTTTTTTTTAAATGTATGTTAACCGATTATTCGAAGACGGCTGGACCGATTTGGAAAATTCTTTTTTTTTGTTTGAAAGAGTATAACTTCACAGTTGGTCCCATTATAACCAGGTCAGGATCTGATGATAGGATCCTGGAGAAATCGAAGGAACTCTTCAAGTATAGTGCACACCTATAGTGATTTTAGTGTTTTTTACAGTAACTCGGGCATTTGCTTTTGGAAAGGTGGAGGCTAAGCAGAGTTCGAAAATATCGGATATTTATTATAAATATCAAAATATCGGATATTTATGATATATATCCGATATATATCCATTTTGTATGAAACCCATATTATTATTTTATTGTATTATTTATGTATGCTACATGCATATTTATTACATAAACATAATAGATTATTTAAAAAAGAACCAAAATGTTTTTAATGTTTTATTTATTTTGGGTACATAAAAATCTTAAAATCCGACAAATTGAACCAAAACATAAAATCTTCTAACTCGGGCAAAAGCAACTAAAAACCATAAAATATAAAAAAAAAATTTTTTTACATTTCTGCATATAATATAATAAATAAATAAATATTATGGGACAATCTTACACAAATCAACCTAGTCCCACAGTAAGCTCAATAAGGCTTGTGTTGTGGGTACTATACTATGCAACGAAATATATAATAGTCAGATAAATACTTAAATACGTAGGAAACATCCATAACTCAGAACGAAAGATATCCGTGATGAACACACAAATAAATGTCCTGACCAGGATTCGAACCCGGGACCTCCTGCTTCATAGGCAGCGTCACTACCGACTGGGCTAGGCTAGGAGGCCGATATTTTTAACATTTCTGCATTGATATATATCATAAAAAATCATTGGATATATATCAGATATATATCGGATATATATCCATTGATATATATCCTCGAACCCTGAGGCTAAGTGAAGTCGGTCCTTTTTTGTATAAAATTATTTAGTTTTAATGGTATTTCTATTTGCTGTTTTAATTTAATGTGTTATCTCCGTGACCTCACCCACATGTGGCCCCGACGGAAGACCAGCGCTGGCCCTCCAGGCTAGCACCACGCTGAGTCGGAACCACTTCGTGACAAATGAATCGTTTAGTCTTATTCATTAACCGACATAGGAATTCACGGGGCAAAATTTAATGACAGGTAGGGAATTCCTATATTGATAAAGTCAGTTATCGATGTTTTCCCCGTAGACTAGTGATTGCCCTCAGCTTTGTCTGTAAATATGTAAGTTTTGTAAGTGTAATTTTGACGATGAAGATAAACTTTTTACATTAAAGCATATTTTCAATGATTGCTAGATTTTAAGTGGTATGAAATATTGATTAACTTTTTATCATAGTCAATTACGTTAATATTTTACTTACTTAAACACTTAAAAGAAACAATGCTTTTTAATGTCGTCGGACAAAACATGTAATGATCGCTAGTAGGTACCTAAATAAGAAAAGAATCGATAACTTATTTCATCGATATAGGAATTACCTACCTGTTATTAAATTTTGCCCCGTGGATTCCTACATAAGTCTGCATGAAGTACATGTGTACCATTTATTAGGCTTAAGTATTGCGTCACGAATAAACGTTTTTTCTTTTTTTCTTTCTTTCATATCAAATTAGTATGGGAGCGTCAATTACCTTTACATAGTGTGCCTTCTTCTTCCTATATTTCTCCTTAAGCCTCTGATATCGCCCGCGACAAGACTTGCAAAAAGCGTCGTGTTTGCACTGAGAGCTGACCGAGTGCTTTTCCAAAGAGCTTTTTGAGTTAGTCGAGATACTGTCTTCCTGTGATGCTGTCGATTTGATAAAGATTTGACAAAAAATGTCAATGGCCATATTAAGGCGGTTATCGCATTGTTGCGGTATTCGTATGCACCGACGGTGTGCGAACGAGATAGCGCTCTGCATTTGTATAGCGCTGTCCCTTTTACCCATCCGGTTGCGACGCCAGTGTGATAACCGCGTTAATAGAAGCTCTGCTAGTGTGGACGTGCCTCGGCCGAGGTAAACGCACGCGCGACCGCAATACCTCGGGCGAGGCATGTCCACACGAGCCTAACTGCCTCGCGCGGCAATTTCCTCGCGAGGCGGTGCATCAAGTGGGAACACGCCTAATGAAATGACCTAAACCTTTTTTACCCAAGAGTTGGACCTCTGCTTCCTTTTCGCGGGCCGGATTGTATGAGAATGTAACTCTTAATTCCAGCTCATTGGCAGGTTCGCGGGCAGTAGTTTGGAGACTCCTGACTTAAGGCGTCAAAATCTGAACCTTGGTATGTCCTATAAACTACACCCAGACACGGGTATGTCGCTGTAGTAGGTAGGGTAGGCTAGGTAGCTGCTTACCATCAGGCGGGTCGTATACTTGTTTGCCGCCGTCGTGGTATATAAAAAAATCTTAAACCGAAGCATTACCATGTAGCTGTACACATATATTCTTAGTATTCTTACCAGTATCATTTTGTTCCACTTCACACAGCTGAGCACATTTGAGGATGCAGAGCAGAAGCGGAGACTTTTCTTTTGCCTTATACATGTCTATAATAGCATTGGCGTGCTCCGAGTCACATTTAACACCTGAAACATAATAAATCATATTAAACTAGCACATCATTAACCCCTTAACTCTTTAACTTAGGTGTTACAGACAGATCCCTGTGCTGAGGGTGCATGGAAACAGAAGAAACAGCCTGTCTGTTTGGCACTGGAGTGCAACGGAGTAGTATAGGGCCTGTAGGACAAAACATATTGGGTCCCTGAGAGATCTACCCGAGACTCTACACCAAAAGCTTGATAGGACTGCCAGCCTAACTCCTTGGAGAGTTAGGCTGACTGGACTAGCCGTCCTCCCTTCACGCAAAATAAGCGCTAGACGTCGAGTTGCGGAAACCTGACCATATTAACACAATCAGTGCCGAAAACCCGACTATCAGGTATTTTATGATTTCGTTCCCAGGCTGGACGACCCGATAGTCCGGATTGTGGTACTACAGCTTTATATGACGAAATTTTTGTGGCCTGGCGCGGATGTCTTGTTTGGCTGGGTGGCAATGAGTATGTTAAAATACAATATATCCCCTTTATCTTCACTACCAACAACCACAAAAAAGTTATATGAATATGAAAGTCATGGAGGTAAAAAGCTTATGTGGTCTTATGGTACCCAGAGGTACAGAGTTTCGACCTTACACCATGACTCTCGATACCCCGCAGCACTAAGTTGCTTCAGCTCATCTGAATGGCATTTGGCTAATTGTCAAGAGCCAATTACAATAACCCAAGAACCCTTGTTCCTGCAACATATAAGTTATTTTATTTTTGTTTTAAGTGGGCTGAGGCGCATCTACACTAACCGAACTGCTTCGCCCGCCAATTTCCTTGCGAGGTGGCTCATTCAGTGTGGATCGACCTAATCATTAGCTTCTGCTAGTACTACTAGTAATTAGTATTTTGGGATAAGATGGTCGAACGCGGTAAAAAGGTCAGCTGGCGGCAGGCTCAACCGTGCAGTCCACATGGCCTATGACCGCACTTTATGGAAACAAGCTACATGTGGTCGCAATCCTCAGCAGTGAGGGAACGAGAAAGAAGAAGAAGATTTTGTCTACTAGAGTAGCTTACAATCATCACACTTTCACAGATAATACCTACCTAAATAGTTTAATATGGCCCACACATCATTATCTCCAAACCGAAGTCCAGATATCTCTCCATCCGCACCGAGGCCCATGAGTGATTTAGCAAGACCAAACACCATGTTGGCTAGCGGTATCTCTGATACAAACACAGAGAGGGTGTAGTTGAATTCCTGAAATAAAATTTTTCTTTATTATTTTAATTTACTTATACCAGCCGCTCGTACAGTCACTTTCAATAGTATCTTCCTACATGAAGGCCGCAAAAATATGTGACACACTCTTATTTGTAGGACCATAGGAGCGTTTCACATATATTTGCGGCCTTCGCGTAGGAAGATGCTCCGTGCTGGTGACCCTTGTCTCTCTTATTTATTATGTGACTGTTTTACAAGTTACAAGATTTTAAGAAATCAGCCACAAAGTAAAAAATTATGTACAGTCACCGGTAAAAGTATCGTACTGGACGAAGGCCGCAAAAATATGTGACACACTCTTATGGCCCTACAAATAACAGCATGTCACATATTTTTGCGGCCTTCATGTAGGAAGATACTATTGCCAGTGACTGTACTATCGGGTTCAGAATTGCATGGCCAATTTATGAATGAATTCATTGATAAATTGACCATGCAATTTTGAAACCGATGGTACATACTGGCTGATTTCTCTCTCACATCCTTAAACTCTTCTTTTCACATACAAAGTCTAATTGCGCTATTATGCTATTTTAAGCTAGGTATATTGTTCAAAGAATATTGTTAGCAAGTTACTGCACATATGTCATACACAGAATCTAGAGTGAAACTAGAAATAAGAGTATAAGATAGTTTATGGCATGGAATACAAGGTGCCTTTATCTAGAAGTTTTTAATGTTTAACAAAATACAATGTAGATAAGTCATGAACAAAAAAAGTAAGCATAATGTTTGTATGAAATAGTATAATAAATAAAAAGTTAATTTGAAAGACTTACCGAACATAACAAGTACTCTGCGACAAGCATATTTAAAGCCTGGAAAGGAGAGTCCAGACGCTGCGTGAAATGCTTTTGACATGGTGGAGGGTCTCCTGAAAGGGTATTTAAAAAAATATAGTTAGAACAATACTTCAGACTTGTAAAAACAATATAATAACATGCAAAAGATTTCACAATGAGTAAAACTGAATTTTACTTACCCGTTTGCGCACTTTTTAACACATCAACAATATGCCCACGTAAATAAGCTCTCAAATCGTTTAGAATACCATTCTTATCGAACAAATCGTAAATGAATTTCTGGAAGTTTTTAACAGATTCAGTATTATCAACACCTTGATTTTGCAACGTAGGATTCGGATGACTTTCTTTTAAATAAGATTCCATTCTCAGCTCTTTACTATTTTTGCTTCATTTTCTAATTTGGGTTCCAAAATGTTACCTATTTGCTTTTCACTGCAATTTGAAAACTTGCTGTCTGGTCTGACTGACGTTTCGTGTTGACGTTTGACGGCTTTTGGCTTTTCCGCCATGATTTCCGTAACGGACAATAAATTTAGTGATTATTAAAATTAAAAAAAACCTTTACTAGTCCTATAAAGAAAATGCTTCATAAGAAATATTTCTAGAACAATTTATAACTGGATTTAATTATTAATAAAAATTTAATACTCAATGATATCTGTACCATTATAATTGCAAGTATGAGAAATTAATGGAGAACTAAGTCGTGAATACTAAACCGCTATTTTGACATCTCCTTCAACAGTCCCTGTGGCGCAGAGGATAGCGCGTTGGACTTCTAATCCAAAGGTCGTGGGTTCGATCCCCACCAGGGATGCATGAAAACTTTTTGTCATTGTATTTTTTTACGACTAGTGTTTGTATTCTAAGACTTATTGAATATTTTTGAACAGTTAAGGAACCGACATAACTTAATATTTGTATGACTGCCCGACTAAACAATATAAGTATTTTTTATGGCTGCAACTGTAACAATAGAACTTAATGGTCTAAGAGCTGGCCACGTCAGATCTGACACAATAATGAGAGCAATGAAACCTGTCTAGTTAGACTGCTTTACCATCCTTATTGCTAGATCCGGGCATCTGGCAGCTTTTTATGGGTGGATGTCAGAGTGACAGACCAACAAAGTTTTTAAGTTGGAAAAAAGTAATACCAAAATAGGTAAAAAATGCCAAAGTTGTGTAATTTATAGAGGACAGGGACTATATTTTAACATTAGATTAAAAACCATTGTCTATTATTGCGGAAACAAAAAGAGTAGGCGACTAACCAAAAATTTCATTTTACATCATTTGGCACTACTTTCCCCCAACAGACCCTTCTGGATATGATATAACCTAATTAATTACATAATTTCCCATAATATTTTATTAAACCCAGAACTCTAGGATTTCTTTTCTTCAAGTTATTTGCATTCTTTGACCTCCACCACTTTACAGCTGCCAGATGTCCGGATCTAGAAATTAGCATAATATAGCAAACTAACTACATGGGTTTTGTTGCTCTCATTATTGTGTCATATCTGACGTGGCCAGCTCTCCGTCTATAATTAGATAGGCATAAAATTCATAAAATACTCCACGAGATTCAGTAGTTTCTCCGGCTTAAGCATAAATATGCCATTCTTAAAGTACCTATCTATGTAGTACTATTAGTTATTCTGTGCTATGCTATGACTACGACGTCTTCACCCTAAAGCCGTCGCGTCGGACAAACTATACCTACCTACCTTATTTTTACCACATTCTGTGAAAATAGTTTAATATACGTTAGTCAAAATTTAAAAAACCTTATCATAACCGGTCCAGTTCTTTCTGAATTTATATAAAACCGGCCAAGTGCGTGCGGACGGACCACGCATAATGGAGTGTAAACAACTAAATTAATGCCAAAATGTTGTATCTGATGCCTACGGAAGAAATTTTTTGGAGATAACTTAAAAATGGCTGGACCCGTAATGTTCAAAACATTTTTCGTAGAAAGTATGAGGTATGATAAGGCGTATCTTCTCAATTTTGCTCATATTTTTTGGACTTACGGTTCAAAAGTTACAGAGGGACAATTTTCGAAGCGATAATTTCCGTAATCACAAAATGTTCAAAGAAACCTCGATGTTATCGAACGAGCGAAGTGAGTTCTTACAAACAACTTCTGGCTAGTGGGACGTCTTAGCATTTCGATGGCTTTTTGATTTTGAGAGTTTGTTCCGCGATAACTTTAGTAACGCTTTTCTGATCTTCATGAAATTTGTTGGGGTTATAGCAGAGATACATATAATTTGAGAGTTCGTATATGAGCAGGATCGACCAAGGGGTCATGGAGCTAGAAGACGCGAAAAAATCTTCATATGGGTCTTGCTATATTGGTCATATCGTTTGCAAGGAAATCGCGAGTTCTGAGTTCGAGGCGGACTACTAGTTTTAAAGACCTATCGATTGATGTGCAACATGTTGATATTTGTTTTTCGAACGAGCTGAGCGTAAGCGAGGTGAGTTCTTACAAACAACTTCGGCTACTGGGACGTCTCGGCATTTCGATGGCTTTTTGATTTTGAGGGTTTGTTCCGCGATAACTTCAGTACCGTTTTTCTGATCTTTTTAAAATTTGTTGGGGTTGTAGCAGGGATACATATAATTTGAGAGTTCGTATATCAGCAGAATCGATCAACGGGTTATGTAGCTAGAAGGCGCGAAAAGATCATCACATGGGTCTTGTTATATTGGTCAGCTTGTTTGCATGTAAATCGCGAGTTCTCAGTTCGAGGCGGACTACTCTAGCTTATAATGTAGTAACGTTAAATGTATGGAGCGCCTCTTACACAAGATACTTATATTTTTGACCGCTATGCGTGGCTGTGTATCTGTTTGTGGTACCATGGTCGCATCGTTGGCACCGTAGCTTTTAAACGGGTGAATGGATTTGAATGCGGTTTTTTATTATTTGAATGCAGGTTTTTCCAGCGATGGCTCTTAATTAGATGTTTCATGAAAATAACTAGTAGTCCGCCTCGAACTCAGAACTCACGATTTCCTTGCAAACGAAATTACCAATATAACAAGACCCTTATGATGATTTTTTCGCGCCTTCTAGCTCCATGACCCCTTGGCCAATCCTGCTCATATACGAACTCTCAAATTATATGTATCTCTGCTACAACCCCAACAAATTTCATGAGGATCAGAAAAGCGTTACTAAAGTTATCGTAGAACAAACTCTCAAAATCAAAAAGCCATCGAAATGCCGAGAGGTCCCATTAGCCAGAAGTTGTTTGTAAGAACTTGCTCCGCTCGTTCGACCTAGATCTAAAAACGGGATCTTGGAGAATTCGAGGGAACTTATCGATATTGATACTTGCGTACTTCAGTGGTTGCCATGATTGAAATATTTTTGTATAGTTGCTCGAGCTTTTATTTTCTCGCGGAAAATGACATGGGTAATGTGGAATTACTGATAAACACTTCAATATTTCCATTTTTTTTTTATAAATGCAGCGCCCTCTATTTAGTCTCATTGCTGTTAAGGTAAGTGAATCTTTGCGTAAAACAGAACGAAAAACCTATAAACTGTCAATATCATTGTGTCTTCTGTCAATGTCAAATAAAATTAACACAACTCCACAGAAAGAAAACTGATTGTTTTAATTTATTAACCATATTATTAATTTCGTTACAATTAATTAATAAATCAATATGCGAAGGCGAGCCGGAGTTGGTGCTATCCAAAAGCAAAAGCTGGAGCAAGAGAAATACAGAGAGAAAGGGTCGGAAATACAGGAAAACCAGTTCCAACAGATGTCTAAACAACTGGAAGTGTTCAGGGAAAACTTGGAGGAGTTCGCTACGAAGCACAAGAATGAAATAAAGAAGAACGCTCAGTTTCGGAGGCAGTTCCAGGAAATGTGTGCCGCGATTGGAGTGGACCCTTTAGCTTCGGGGAAGGGGTTCTGGTCGGTTCTTGGTTTGTATTTTGTCTTGAATATATATTTTGTTTTGTTTAACATTTTTGTTGGTCAGAGTGTACAAAAGGGGGGCGATTCAAAATCTAAGGGTCCCCCCTTTGGTTTGTTAGGGCCAAGGGGACTTATTTTCCACAGAGGCAGAATTGACAGAGCTCTGCTTCTACTTACTACTAACCTAAACCAAAATCTCCCCCCCCCCCCCTTTTATTCACCCCAAACTTTTTGTTTCTTAAGTTTGTTGTTTTGTACAAATAATGTCCTTCTATTAGTGGTTGATATGAACTATGTTTTTTGTTAACAATTTTCAGCTTGATGATTCTGATGATTTCATCTTAGTAGACTAAAGTCACTTAAATATTATGTAAAAAGGTGCTTGTCTTGCTGAGCCAATACAATACCTGCTTTATTAATAATTTATTTCATGTCAAATAAAATCATTTCCATGGTCCACAATTATAAAATGCAAACACATAAATCACTAAAAACTAAACCTTAAAAATCTCAATAAAAATCCTGCTTCATTTAAATTTATTTTAAACTTCTTCATTAATGTAATTTTTTATTAAGCTAATTTGGCGGTCGGCGCTTACGCTTTTATTTCTAATACAATATTGAATCTGTACAACATACAAGCTAAGTGCCTTCTGCCGAATGGTGCCTTTTCCAAAAACATGTTACAAATTTTAATGTACTGTTCTGTTTTAGGTATTGGAGATTTTTACTATGAGCTTGGAGTTCAAATAGTAGAAGTGTGCATGTCCACCAACTACAAGAATGGCGGTCTAATTACACTTGAGGAGTTACGGACAAGGCTAATCGCAGCTAGGGGGAAGGCAAAGAAGCATCAGGATATTACTAACGAGGACTTGCTGGCGGCTGTTAAGAAATTGAAAATATTCGGCAATGGGTGAGACCTACTAAAATGATAGTAATGTTTTATAATATAATAATATTCTAAAAGAAAATTTTAGTTCATGAATGTTATGAGAATAAAGGTAAATGTGAAAGCAATTACAGTGTAGTCCGTTTATTACCACTGCATTTAACAACCATCCGTTTTTAGCGACGTAAGTATAGGCATATTGTTTGGTTTTAATATGAGCCACAATGAAAGTACATCAATTTTTTACGACTCCTTTTATAACGACCGACCGCCTTTAACGACGGGATTTCATTTAACACTTTGACTACCGAGAACCCGCCTGGTAGGCACTCGTGATGTTTGCTCAGATGCCAGGCACGCGGGTTCTGTCGGTTTCTGGGGTATTGTTCAAAATTTTGCCCGGTTGCGCAAGTGTTAATTCCGGTTACAAAGACGACAAGCGTTGACGTGTTAACAAATAAATCGTAGGTAGGAAGCTAACCCCGCCCCGCACACCCCATTGCTTGCACGTCACTGATTGGAATGCGACTATTGCGACTTTTTATTTTACGACAGTAACTTGCGGGTAATGTGTGAGTACGCGTACAAAAATGGCTTCTTCAAAACGAAACACTTTCTCCTTTGAAAAAAAAGTGTTCTAATACAATGTCTAGAAGCTGACAAGTCGAATATAACGATTGCGAAGATATTTGGTGTAAACCATTCGACAATATCCACAATTGAAAACCTAAACGCGTCTCAAAAAAAAATTGGCTCAGCAGAATACCCGTAAATGTGTCTAAAAAAAAGTTGTTTTCAACCGACTTCAAGATTTCGAAGGAGGAGGTTATCAATTCGTCGGGATCTTTGTTTTTGCTATTTTTTTTTTTTTTTTTTATGTATGTTCACCGATTCGAAGACGGCTGGACCGATTTGGAAAATTCTTTTTTTGTTTGAAAGCGTATACTTCACAGTTGGTCCCATTGTAACCATGTCAGGATCTGATGATGGGATCCTGGAGAAATCGAGGGAACTCTTCAACTATTATAGGCACACCTATGGTGATTTGAGTATTTTTTACAGCAGATCGAACATTTGGTGTTGGAAAGGTGGATGCTTAGTGAAGTCGGTTCTTTTTTGTTTAAAATTATTTTTATTTTATTTAAATGATTTTATTCTCCGATAGTCACATAAATATTAATAAATACACTATGTATGTGATTCTGATTATATTCATTAAAAAATATATAACATATTGTATGTTCGTGTGTTTTTTAGCACGTCTCTCAGTTAGTACGCCGTAATATCGTCAGTCTCTTGGCCGACACTATAACGGGTCCGGGATCATACTGTAATAGGGGTTACTAAAGGTGGAAGTAGTCTGTAAGCTATTATATTTATATTTGATCTTGTTTAAATTCATTCCCTTCCGTTTGACTTCACCCCCATCCATTCTCATTCCAGATTCACAGTCGTACCAATTGGTAAGGGCAAGTGGCTGGTGCAGTCGGTGCCTGGAGAGCTCAACCTGGATCAGACCCTGGTTCTACAGAAGGCCAGCGCCCTGGGCACGGCGTGGGTCTCCCCTAGCATACTTACTGGAGATCTGGGGTAAGAAATTTCTTCTACAGGCAAACAGGAGTCTAATGTTCCTCCTGATTAACATAAAAATAATTAAAAGAGCCTTCTTTAATCCGTTGAACGCCATACGTTATAGACAAAACGTCACTCATACGCCAAGATCACTGGCGCAAGCGAGCCAATATGAACCTTATTTGAAAGTATGAAGGCTACTTTGACAGCGTACGCCATAACCCATATAGTGGCTCTTGGCGCTGTGGGCACGAGAACTCTTGCATGACACCTGCAGGGGTTCTTGGGGTTCAAAAGGCTGGGCGAGATTAGTACCTAAATAATACATAAATTCGTCCTTCTAATGATCAACCTAAGGAGTAGCAAAAAGCTGGCTAAGCCTCTTTTAATGATATGTTACATGACAGTTAAATACACTCACAAGTTGGTAATGCACTGGGGAATATTTAGAAAGTAACTCATATTTTTAACTAACACAACTAATTTTGAACCTTATTATAAATGAACTAAGACTCAGATTCTAAGTAATTGTATGTGGTCGCTAAATCGCCTCTGCCTTCATAAGGGTGAAATCGCCACAAAAAAAACAGGTATTTTGTTGAATTTAAGCTTTCGTGAGAGCCTCCATCTGCTATCACTAAGAGTTTTTTAAACGCGCCGTCGATACGCGTTAATAGCGATACACACGCAAATTGCACACGAGTCAGACGTAGCTTGTAGACCTTTATCTACACTCATATTGTAAGTTCTCTAAAACGTGTTCGAAAACGGTAGGCAATGGCTAGCATTACCACGACCGATTTTACTATGATAAGCTTTTTATCCGTAGCAGTAACGTAATTTTAACTTTTCATGCTCAATTATTGATGTGCTATGAGTTTTGATAACATAATGTACACCTGCACCCTCCCGGGGATCCGCCGACAGCCCGACACGCGCCCGCGCGACCGCCGGCACACGAGAGTTGGCCATGGTGGCGGTGCAATGGCGGCCATTCTATGGTTTCCAAATAAGGCATTTAGAATAAATAATATGAGTGTAGATAAAGCAGTGTATGCAACTGTACGTAATTAGGCCTTAAAACACTCGTGTGATCTTATTATGAAATTCGCCTGCGGCTCATTTCATAAAACCACACTCGTGTTTTAAGGACCCTTATTACGTAACAGTTACATAAACTACTATTGCACACCTAAATTTTATGAACGCGGGTTCGACGCGCCGTCAACGTGCGTTTGTAACGATACAGACGCGCCGTCAACGCGCGTTTTTATCTCCGCGCCCGCACCCCGCCTTCACCCGCGGGAAACCCCGGCAGTTGACAAGACACGTCGTCAACGCGCGTTTGTATCGCTACAAACGCGCCGTAAAAAAAGCGCAGACGACGCGCGAGTGTATCGCTACAAACGTGCCGTCAACGCTCATTTGTACCGATACATACGCGCCATAAAAAGACGCAAACAAACTGCTCAGTGGAATTAAAACGCGCGCGTCGACGTTGCGTTAAAAATACGCAGTGTGCATAGGCTCTGAGTGCTAGGGTACCAGTTCAAGACGCGCGCGTTGCAACGGCGCGCTACCGCCAGACCAGTGACCTATTTAATAAAGGTTCAAGATACATTTGCAAGCCGAAGTCTCTTTCTTTCTAATGGGGTTATCATCACCACTTGTAGGCTTTATATGATTTCAAGCTCACATGGTCATTCACATTATAAATATTATTCGAAACGGGATATTTACCATGTATATTTGAGTTTATGAGCACCCGATATTTCGGCGCAGTTGCATGCACCATCATCACGGAGTAACTAACGTTGAGCGAGTTTTAGTGGTCTACCCACACACCGTAGCGATCTACCCTCTTTCGAGTTCGCTTTTTTCGTCCATTGTCACTGCTACTACTACTGTCCGCGTTCTCACTTGTAACTCGATCACGATTGCGACACACAACACTTACAGTGTCAACTCGCGCGTTTTTTTGCGAAACAGTATATTTTGGATTAGAGAACTTCCGGATCTTTCGACCGAAAGGCACTACATACCCAGGATGGTCAAAGAGGCAATTGAAATTATTAAATATAAGAATTTTAACCGGGAGGATGGGTTTCGTCTATCAAGTGTCTGGTATCCAGTGATCCGGAAGTTCTCTAATCTAGTACTCTGTATTCGTTTTTAACCGGTTGACCAATGAGGGTTTCCGCGATTTGACAGCTGTCAAAATCCACCAATTAAAAAAAAGATTAAACGTGATTGGTGGATTATGACAGGTAGACCTCTCGCCACGGTGCTGCCATCTAGTGAGAAACTCGATCGCGGGAACCCTCATTACTTTGCATACAAAATAAAATTCGGTTTCCCTAATAGGGATGGTGACACATGTTGAGTTATGCAATAAAATTTAGTTGATAGGATGCAGAATTACCAATATATCCAAATAAATTTAAAATTTAAAAAATCTATTGAAATGGTTCAAAGATATCGTGCTTCAAATTTCAAAATTTTTTAATTGTTTATAAGTACGAAATTACAAAAAAACAATGATACCATTCGAGTTTTAACATTTTACTGTTTAATAAATTGTATGGTAACCATATACATAAACCAAGGATGATATCCATACAAAATCGCGTTCCCTTTTTTCAGGTTAAAGCACTAGCGTCATCTATCGGTCACACCAGACACTAAATCCTAGTTTCTAATACTTCATTCGGCGCTTAACGCTGACAGAATAACTCGACTCCAGACTCGACAGATGGCGCTGTGGCACAAGTACCGAAAACAGACGTATAGCCTGAAGGTTCGAGGAACGCGATTTTGTATAGGCGTCAAGGATGATTAAGACATGGATTGACAATGCCTACACAAAATCGCGTTCAGGCTGTACGTCTGTTTTCGGTACACAGTGCCACAGCGCCATCTGTCGAGTCTGGAGTCGAGTTATTCTGTCAGCGTTAAGCGCCGAATTAAGTATTAGAAATTAGGATTTAGTGTCTGGTGTGACCGATAGATGACGCTAGTGCTATAACCTGAAAAAAGGGAACGCGATTTTGTATGGATATTGTCCATCCATGTCTATATCATCCTTGACATAAACGCATCATTTCACTGAAAAATAGCAATTTCATAATTTTTCCATACTTTGAACAGGGCGTCTATATGATCGTGACGTCACTTTAGCACGTCATTTTGTTAGGAGCGTTTCGAGAAACAAATGCAAATCTCAGACTTTAAGTCTAATTTCTGACTTTTGTTGCTTTAACGCAATTGGCCGCATATATACATTTGATCCTCATAACAAAACGAATCGATTGATACCATACATGAAAAAAATTCACTATGCCTATTGCCACCATAACGAGAGCATTTTGTTTTTCAGTTGGAACGATACGCGGACCCAAAACGCGTTGAATCACATGGTGAAGGAGGGTCTAGCGTGGATCGACACGCAGGACAAAGAGATGCTCTACTGGTTCCCTAGCATGTTCTCAGAGTGCGTAGCGGCCCAATAACATAGAACGTAATCGTTATTTTGTCGTTTATCCCTTAAATATTCACGTTTAAAATTCTCACTATCACATATTCCTAGTATATATGTCGTTCTCAGTATAAAAAAGGCTTATTGGTGGACATAGGGCTTCTGTTCTGATACAGATTTTTTTTATGGGAATATACCAAAATTCTAGTTTTTACCTACAAAAAACCCAAGATCGAAAGGCATACATAAATGGCATTAAAAATGAATATGATTACTACATAGTGGCAATATATGGGTTATAGGTTAATGGCCTGTTTCACAATCTCCAGTTAAAGCATATCTGACAGATAAATGTTTGCTGTCCTTTTCTTTTATATGACTGGAGAAAACGATAGCAATAATTTTAACTGGCAGATAAGTTTATCTGTAGATTGTGAAACAAGCCCTAAATGTATCAATTAATACATGGAACAAAATAGTTTGGAATCTGATATTATTAGTCTACCATGCATAGCTGACATTTTTACAAAAATTTTCAAGGAAGACGCGATTTTGTACAAGATTTATAGTTACAATTGTATATAAAGTAAATATTATTAAGTTTTAATAAATGATTTATTATAATTATATTGCACTGTTTATCCATTTAAATTCTAATTACAATTATCAGCTATTCGAGCTATCATCTTGATTCGAAGATGCTATTGAGGATAGTTTTAACTTTGATCTTAGTTCTTTATTTTCTTTTTGCAAATCCTCCAATCTTTTCTTTAATTGTGCCGCCATTTCCACGTAAGATTCTTTCCACCTGTAAATTAACAAATTTCAATTATAATAGATGAGGATAAACGCGCAAACTAGCGCATAAATGGCGCTGAAACAGTTAAAGAAAAACATCACATATCCATACACTTTTTGGTAAAAAGCCTAAACGTACATACGTTTCCAAAAATAATAAAAATCCATTTATTATCTGACGGCTTAATATTGATTGGACGACACCAAGATATTTGGTAAAAAATGGCACCGACAATAAAAATTAATAATTTAGTCGTGCAAGAATGTTCATGGGCGACGTTGAGTCCCATCAGGCGGCAAGTCTGTTCGTTTACTAGTAAAATACTTTTTTTCGCGTTCAAAAAATTTTTCTTCCTATTTTTATCTACACTCATACTGTAAGTACTCTAAAATGCGTTCAAAAACCGTAGACAATGACAAGCATTACAACAAACGATTTAACTATGATAAGTTTCTTATCTGCGGCAGTAACGTAATTTTACATAGGCTGCTATTTATATACCCGGAAACCGGGATTACAATCTTCTTAAATAGCATATTTGACCTCCATGGTAAAATTTGAACTTTTTTAAGTACTGGCCGGTATATTTTTTCTTTCTTATTAACGCTCGTGTTTTGTTTTTGACGGGTTTTAAATGTCATCTCGCAGCAAGAATGGAACTCACTCGTGAAAATATTCGTGCTATGATTTATTATGATTTTCGGCGTGGTTTAACGCAACAACAGTGCATAGATCAACTAACTTCAACTTTTGGTGATGAAGCCCCATCTAAAACTACTGTGTATCACTGGTTTAGTGAGTTCAATCGTGGACGTAGTATGCTTACGGACGAAGTTAAGGCAGGTCGCCCGAAATCGGTCGTTGTACAACAAAATATCGAGGCTGTGCGAAAACTTATAATGGACGACCGACATGTTACGTACTGCGAGATAGAGGCGACTCTGGGTATTTCTATGACCAGCATTAATAGCATATTACATAATTATTTGGCTGTAAAAAAAATTTGTTCGCGTTGGATACCCCACAACTTAACAAAAGAGCAAAAAGATGCTCGCGTCGAATGGTGCAATAAAATGTTAAAAAAATATAACCGTGGTGACTCAAAAGCCGTTTATAACATCTATACAGGTGACGAATCCTGGATCTATGCATACGATCCCGAAACGAAGCAACAATCAACGGTATGGGTGTTTCAAAATGAGCCGAACCCTACGAAAGTTACTCGTGCAAAAAGTACATTGAAACAAATGGTGGCCTGCTTCTTCGGTATTAATGGCCATGTAGCTACAGTGCCACTAGAAAACCGTAGAACGGTTAATTCAGAGTGGTACACGACCATTTGCTTACCGGAAGTATTTGAACAAATTCGTAAAACTAACCAGCGACGAAGAATCATTCTTCATCATGACAATGCCAGCTGTCATACGTCACGCGAAACAACTCTATTTTTGGAGGGTCAAAATGTGGAATTAACGGGTCATCCGCCGTACAGCCCTGACTTGGCACCCAACGATTTTTATTTATTTCCAAATATAAAGAATAAATTACGCGGTCAACGATTTTCGACCGCTGAAGATGCTGTCGACGCATTCAAACAACACGTTATGGAGGTACCTCAGGCGGAGTGGCAGAAGTGCTTTAAAAATTGGTTCACGCGAATGCAAAAGTGCATAGATCATCAAGGGGAATACTTTGAAAAACAATAAAACCATTTTCAGCCGTGTACGTTTGTTTGTTTTTTTGTTTCCGGATATATAAGTAGCAACCCTCGTAACTATGCATGCTCAAATATTGTTAAGCAATGAGTTTCAAATTTGGAACATCGAATTTGATAACATAATGTTACCGCCATGGCCAACTCGATTGGTCCCGCGCGAGCGCCGGCACAATCGAGTAGGCCATGACGGTACAATGGCGGTCATTCTATGGTTTCCGAACAATTAATTTAATATATATAATATGAGTGTAGATAAAGCAGTGTATGCAACTGTACGTAATTAGGCCTTAAAACACTCGTGTGATCTTATTATGAAATTCGCCTGCGGCTCATTTCATAAAACCACACTCATGTTTTAAGGACCCTTATTACGTAACAGTTACATAAACTACTATTATTTGCACTCATACTGTAAGTACTCTTAAATGCGTTCAAAAACCGTAGACAATGACAAGCATTACAACAAACGATTTAACTATGATTGATAAGTTTCTTATCTGCGGCAGTAACGTAATTTTAACTATGCATTGTGCTATGCATATGTTTTAAGGACCCTTATTACGTAACAGTTACATACGACTCGACAGATGGCGCTGTGGTACTTCGTACCGAAAACAGACGTATAGCCTGAAGGTTCGAGAAACGCGATTTTGTATAGGCATCAAGGATGATTAAGACATGGATTGACAATGCCTATACAAAATCGCGTTCAGGCTATACGTCTGTTTTCGGTACACAGTGCCACAGCGCCATCTGTCGAGTCTGAAGTCGAGTTATTCTGTCAACGTTAAGCGACGAACAAAGTATTAGAAACTAGGATTTAGTGTCTGGTGTGACCGATAGATGACGCTAGTGCTTTAACCTGAAAAGAGAACGCGATTTTGTATGGGTATTGTCCATCCATGTCTATATCATCCTTGCCTCAAACGGATCACCAGTATTTTAGTTACACCCTGTACCCCCTACCCTACCCTACCCTACCCTGTTTCAAACCTCACACTCCATAGTATAAAACAAAGTCGCTTTCCGCTGTTTGTCCCTATGTATGCTTAGATCTTTAAAACTAAGCAACGGATTTTGATGCGGTTTTTTTAATAGGTAGAGTGATTCAAGAGGAAGGGTTATATGTATAATACATGCATAATATACTAGAGAAACACTGATCATTTTAGAGGTTTCTAATGTGATGTCCTAAATAAACCCATTTTTTGCGCTTACATTGCAAACGCTGGCTGAGTCCTAAGAGATAGATCAAAATAATGTACTACAGTATTGTAGATCTTAAAAAGGTCTACAAAAAAGTCCGCGATGGTATGTCTATCTCTTAGGGATAATCCACAATAACCATTTATTATCCCGTGCGAAGCCGGGGCGGGTCGCTAGTTTAACTATAAGTAATCGTTAGTCCTTATCTGTTTGTTGTTTGTTAAAAGTGGTTAAAACAGGCAAAACATAATTTAATGAGGTCTGAAACACGTTTATGAAAGCGGGATAGTCTTCGTGATAACGAAAGCAGATGCTATAGTAAAATATTTGAAACGTTGGCTTATTTAATTGTTAACCCTTTGAACGCCAAGAGGCACTAAATCGGTCGTGTGTTGTCATGCCTGCCACGCCAACGACCACTAAAGTGGCTATGGCGGACGCTGTCAAAGCAATTGTCCTGCTGACAGATAAGGTTTATTTTCGTTATTTACTAGTCGAGATATTGGCGTGTAGGCCACGTCTTGACGCGAGAGAGAAAGCGTTCAAAAGGTTAATGTAATGCCCGGTAATATATCAAATGTATATCGGTGAAAATATAAAATAAGCGCGAAGCAAAGGCTGAAATATAATATAATAGTACATTGTTGCCGAGGGATGGAAAGAAAGGCATTTTCTGACGAGGTACCTAGATGCCATGCTGATGAAAAGGTCCGAGTCGGAAATGCCTGTTTCCATTGAGGTATACATAGTGCTTTTCTCAAATTATGTGAGGAAATCAAACAAATTTCTAGCATTTTGGCTGTCCTTCCACAGCATGAACGTGTCGTAAGTCCTGTTATATTTGTCCCGCGACTTAGCAGCAAGCAAGTTGTTCATTATTAAGCTTGCTTCTTCTTTCAAATGAGGCGGTGTGCCGTCTATTTCCATCTCACTTTCGTTATTTGAGCTCATACTGTTTACTATATTAATTAATTTTAAAGAAAACTATAACTTATTTCTCAAAGAATTGCCGCCTTTTATTTTGCATATGACACAAATCGTCCGATACGCGCATGCGCCAGTGCGCGCGCATCTTGAATCGCGACATCGTGTTTGCAATTATTTTGGCATTTGTCTGGATGAACCTTAGAGAATTCCCATCCGTCGACGACGTAACATTCGCATGCTTTGCACTCTCTTTTCAGTTCTTAATGACCCACATTCCCCCGGATACCTTAAGTCTTTCTTTCAATATTATGGCGTGTCTCGCGACCGTCAACTCCGTTCTTCTGGCAATTTGTCTCTCTCAATTCCTCTGCACCACACCGGTTTTATGTCAAACTCATTTTCTGTTCGCGCGGCGCGCCTGTGGAATACACTTCCCCGTAATATTAAGAATGCTCCCAGCAAGTTTGCTTTTAAAAAAGCCGTTCGTGCCTTTTTCGCTAGTGGAATGAAAGATTAGTGTTTTATATGATATATGTATGTATATATAATAATATATGTATGTATGTATTTTTTGTTATATATCGTATATTATGTATATATTGTATTGTATATTGTTTTATTCATTGTTTACTTGTAGTTAACTCTTCACCTTTTGTTCTCGTAAGCACCGCCCACAACTTCTCTGCTTTGCCTTAAGGTTGACTGGTAGAGAATGCCTACTGGCATTAAGTCCGCCTTTTGTACATCAAGTTTTTCTTTTGTGCAATAAAGTTTAAATAAATAAACCCGGATGGAGTAGCCATGTCTGTCATTTTCTATACAAAAAAGTCTGCCGATTTTTGCGGGGAGGGTAACGTCTAATGTATGGCTATTCGATCGTATCGTACAAATAGCTACGTCAGATAAACGTCTGTCCATACATGTGTATGACCACTGGTCATATGTTTTTGGCAGAGGTGAACGCCTGTTAATGGCGACTCCGGTTGGTTGAATTCTATAAGGGTTGAACGAAGGTTTCACTTGGCAGAATGTAACATTTCCTTAGACTTTTATTTGCAATCGTAGGATTTAAAAAGTTAACGCAGCGGAAAAAAATGGATTTTCATACAGTCATTTTATTCCTAGGAGTAAAATGATTCTATTGAAACTCATTTTTTTCCGCTGCGTTTTTACTTTTTAAATATGAAAATAATAAAATTGAACACTTCGCGTTTTCAATTTACGAACAAAATGCGACCATTTCCGAGCATGTTCGAGAAAAGATAATTACTTTTTACTAAGCTCCAATTGATTCTCCAAATGTTTGTGCAACTCTGCTAATTCCTCTTCTTTACTTGACACCATTCTGCAAGAAAAACATAGTGCTTCATTTTGTGGTAACAAATAAATGTTACATATCTTATATTTACCTAATAGGGAGGACGGGTGAAAGCTAATCGTAGATGCCGCTTTCGATTGTACCGAATTCGATGCAGTTCAACAAGTTAATAGTTACATTTAAATTAATTAGTTACACAGACAAAAAAAAAGTTAGTTTTGTTTACTTTCATTTTAAAGTTTCAGATTGCGTTTTTTATTATTTAATCATTAATGTAATATCTGCCACCACTGCTCAATAAATTAATGTACTTACGAGGGGGGGTTCAAAAATTCGCGAAATAAAATGATTGCAATGTAAATGAAACAATGGAAGTATTTTTCTTTTTCAATATAATTACCCTCGAGTTTAATGCACTTTTTTGATCGGGCAATTAATTTATATAAACCATCAAAAAAATATTTTTTGCCTTTGCCCTCAAAATGAGCCGAAATTGCCTCCTTCACTTCTTCATCGGTATGAAATTTTCTTCCTCGTAGTTCTTTTTTTAAATTTGGGAACAAATAATAGTCGCTGGGAGCCAGGTCCGCGCTGTAGGGTGGGTGAACCAGCGGTTCGAAGCCGCACTTGTTAAGAGCAGCAATCGCAATATGGCTCTTGTGAACCGGTGCATTGTCATGTAATAGCAACACACCCTTCGACAGCTTTCCCCGCCTTTTTAGGGTTCCGTAGTCAACTAGGAACCCTTATAGTTTCGCCATGTCTGCCCGTCCGTCCGTCCGTCCGTCCGTCCGCGGATAATCTCAGTAACCGTTAGCACTAGAAAGCTAAAATTTGGTACTAATATGTATATCAATCACGCCGACAAAGTGGTAAAATAAAAAATGGAATTTTTTTATTTATTAGGGTACCTCCCCTATAGGTAAAGTGGGGAGTGATTTTTTTTTTCATTTCAACCCTAACGAGTGATATATTGTTGGATAGGTATTTAAAAATGAATAGGGGTTTTCTAAAATCATTTTTCGATAATGTAAATATTTTCGGAAATAATCGCTCCAGAAGTAAAAAAATATGCGTCCCCCCCCCTCTAACTTTTGAACCATAAGTTTTAAAAATATGAAAAAAATCTGAAAAGTAGAACTTTATAAAAACTTTCTAGGAAAATTATTTTGAACTTGATAGGATGAATGGTTTTTGAAAAAAAAATACAAAATAATTTCTGAACTAAGTTTATAATTTAACCGTATAAGCAGGTGTTTATTGTACTTGTAATTTCTACAAAATTACAATGAAATGATGTGCTTTCAAATAAAGTAAAAACGGTGAAAATCGGTTCACGCAATAAAGAATTATCCCATAAAAATCATCTTCCATACTTTAAGCTCGCGCGCAACAGTTTACTTAATTTGCCGATAGATGTCGCTGTACGTGGAACTCTCATATCATATCCTACATGGCGGTGTTATTAACTCTTACGTGGGGACACTTACTGTGACGGACGGAAAACTACGGAACCCTACACTGAGCGTGGCCCGACACGCTCTTGGCCGGTTTTTCTTTAATGGCTTCTCGTAGCCTTTCTAATAGTGTTGCGTAATATGTCCCAGTTATGGTGACACCCTTATCTTTGTAGTCGATCATAAGAATCCCTTTTGAATCCCAAAAAATAGTAGCGATCAGCTTTCCAGCCGATTCTGACACCCTGAACTTTTTCGGAGGGGGTGCACCCTTCTTATGCCACTGCATAGACTCTTGCTTCGACTCAGGTTCAAAGTGATGAACCCAAGTTTCATCTCCAGTCACAATTCGTTCCAATATGTGGGCAGGGTGATCTCCGCATAAGTTTATAAAAAGCTTGGACTTGCAGCGGTTTAAGCATTCGCGGTACCCCTTGCACTCACTTTTGTCATGCCAAGATGGTCATGTAAGATCCTTAATATTGTTGTATCTGATACTCCAACTAATGCAGCTAATTGTTTCTTTTTAAGACGAGCATCTTCTTGTACGAATTTTTCAACTTTTTGTACGATATCAGACGATGTGGCTTCAATAGGCCTTCCTGGGCGAGGGTCATCTTCAATTGACTCTCTGCCATGTTTAAAGAGGCTATGCCACTTGTAAATCATGGTTTTACCAGGGCACTGGTCGCCGTAGACAGCTACCATTTCATTAATTATAATTTGCGGAGGCTTTCCTTGCTTAGATAGGAATTTTATCACAGCACGATATTCAATTTGCTCCATATTCGCACGTTTATTTCGAAATAATTCGTGTGAAAGGCAATATTTTAAAAACAAATGACGGTTTTGGCTTGACATTTGACTTATTTTTTTCTAAAGAGTTCTCATACACAATGAGCAAAAAGGTTTTGCAACATTTTACCTCCTTCTGCTTCGTTCCGCGGATTTTTGAACCCCCCCTCGTACTAAGTTACTCGTAATAGTTTAGTTCACATCAAGTTCGCCACCTTTTTTGTGCAACTCTCTAACTCGATGGTGGCATAGTCACTTACGACACTTACACACGGCCTTTGTGGTCAAAAGCAGCAATGTCACCGGCAATAGTATTTTATACAATCGTGACATAATTAAGAGCTTTTCAGTCGAGTACCGTGTTTAGGCCACGAAGCAGTACGGTACGAGATTGAATAGCTTGATTATGTCTATTGTATACAATATTTTTTCTACGAGTGCTCAATATAGGCAAGCCGGTAAGAATAGAGTTCGACGAAAGACCTGCTGCCTCTATACAATTGAGTAAGTTCTATCTCCCGGTGGATTGTGCCGGCGGTCGGGAAGAAGGACACGGACGGTCGGGAAGGACAACAGTGTTACAATATTGTATGAAAATCCTTTGTACCATCGTCGGCGATGTCACAATATGCGACCATAACAGCTCTATCGGAAAGTATGCGCTAGTAGTTCGGTCTACACAATCTCAATTCAAGCATTACAGTCGACGAGTAGAAAAAAGTATCTCCCTACATGAAGGCCGCAAAAATACATATGTGACACGCTCTTATGTCCCTACAAATTAGAGCGTGTCTGATATTTTTGCGGCTTTCGTGTAGGAAGATACTATTACCGGTGACTGTACATTTATTTATTCGTACTAGATTTCGTACAGTTTCGCGCATCTCTTTCACTTTTTCCGTCTTTGGCCCGTGCCTAACTGATTGAAAACACCTGCTTTAGTGTAACCTGCTTTTTATAAGAGGAATTGCACATACTTTTGATTGAGTTCAGTTCGAGACGTCAGCATAGTCTGCAACTTGCTGATTATACCATGAGTTTCTTCTAGTGACTTCTGTAGGTGTTCCACTTGAATTCTGAAACAAAATAATTTTAAACAAAAAAGAACCGACTCGACTTCTCCTTTCCAACAGCAAATGCTCGAGCTGCTGTAAAAAATACTCAAATCACTATAGGTGTGCCTATAATAGTTGAAGAGTTCCCTCGATTCAGGATCCCGTCATCAGATCCTGACCTGATTACAATGGGACCAACTGTGAAGTATATCTCTTTCAAACAAAAAAAGAATTTTCCAAATCGGTCGTCTTCGAATAATCGGTGAACATACATAAAAAAAACCGGCCAAGTGCGAGTCGGACTCGCGCACCGAGGGTTCCGTACAAACCTATAACAAGCAAAAGTTGTAGTATGTTTATTACTTATTTCAACTTAATACCTCTACGCGTTTACGAGGAAAAAAAGGTAGTAAGTTTAAAATTTCAAAAAATATTTTTTGTATGATTTTACTAAAAATGTCTACTTTTCGTAATTTTTCCTTTGTCTGTGCTGTATGAAGTTTCTTCGTGCCAAGTTTCAAGTTTCTGAGTTTACGGGAAGTACCCTTTAGGTTTTGAGTTTCTTGCGAGTACTCAGTTTCAAAATATGCGACTTAAATTGCTATTTCTTTTGATTGCGTTCACATAAAAGTTTGGCTTTGCTACATCGGAAAGGTCCTATAGCCCTGGGTATTTAACATGAATTTCAATTTAATACCTCCACGCGTTTACGAGGAAAAAGGTAGTAAGTTCATAATTTCAAAAAAT
The DNA here is from genome assembly GCA_947086415.1 of Pammene aurita. Taxonomy (NCBI): domain Eukaryota; kingdom Metazoa; phylum Arthropoda; class Insecta; order Lepidoptera; family Tortricidae; genus Pammene; species Pammene aurita. The sequence goes on from OX352295.1 coordinate 16,141,612, forward strand.
ATTTTTTGTATGATTTTACTAAAAATGTCTACTTTTCGTAATTTTTCCTTTGTCTGTGATATATGAAGTTTTTTCGTGCCAAGTTTCAAGTTTCTGAGTTTACGGGAAGTACCCTTTAGGTTTTGAGTTTCTTGTGAGTACTCAGTTTCAAAATAAGCGACTTAAATTGCAATTTCTTTTGATTGCGTTGACATAAAAGTTTGGTTTTGCTACATTTGAAAGGTCTTATAGCGCTGAGTATTTGACATGAATTTCAATTTAATACCTCCACGCATTTACGAGGAAAAAGGTAGTAAGTTTAAAATTAAAAAAAATATTTTTTTGTATGATTTTACTAAAAATGTCTACTTTTTGTAATTTTTCCATTGTCTATGCTATATGACGTTGCTTCCTGCCAAATTTCAAGTTTCTGAGTTCACGGGAAGTACCCCATAGGTTTTGCAAGTGCCGAAAAACTCTAAAATTTGCAGCATAAACGACTGTATCTTTTGATTGCGTTGGCTTTTAAGTTTGATTTTTTTACAGCTTCAAGGAACAATAGACCTGAGTATTTGATATAAATTTCAGCTTGATACCTCCACGCGTTCCTGAGAAAAATGGTCTTGACAGACAGACAGACAGACAGACAGACAGACAGACAGACAGACAGACGGACAACAAAGTGATCCTATAAGGGTTCCGTTTTTTCCTTTCGAGGTACGGAACCCTAAAAACATAGCAAGAACAAAGATCCCGACGAATTGATAACCTCCTCCTTCGAAATCTTGAAATCGGTTGAAAACAAAGATCCCGACGAATTGATAACCTCCTCCTTCGAAATCTTGAAGTCGGTTGATAACATACTTTACATGTGCCTTACAAAAATTCAGAATGGTATTTCAAGACATGGTGGCCCAAGGTTTATGTCAAAAATTGGATTTGAATTTCTGTGGAATGCACTCGACTTTGACAACATAAAGCTTATTAACATAATACGAGTAATATGTGAGTACGAGACGATTTATCTTTGGCTTACAAAATGTTAGCTTTAATACTCTGTAGTGGACTTCGACAATATAAAGATGCGCTTACATGTAAGGTCATGTCCGGTGAGCTGCATACATTTGTCTCATACATTGAGACCATACATGTAAACGCACCATGATGTCCTGACGATATCGTCTACGTATAAAAGCGACTATTTATCGAACGTCAAATGTCAAATCTCATTTTGGGCGAATCAACTTTATAATGTTGATAACCCTGTCCTCGTTGTCCGAGGGAATCTACATAACTTCCATAGAAAATAGTTGTCCAATGGACGTAACCATAGCAATGAGAGGTAACAAAAAGTCGATTGGCCGTCTTACTAACTTGAGCTCATCGCACTGCGACTGCAGTAGCTTCTCTTCCCAATCGCGGCGTTTAGTCTCACGCGCGTGACTATCTTGTATCCTTTGTATATCTATCGCTAGGCTCTGCTTCTCACAAACCAACTGGATATTCCGTCTTTCTGATGCCACCTGTAATATTCCAACACATTTTTATTATTATTATGCACACCAACAGTACAGTCACCGGCAATAGTATCTTCCTACACGAAGTTTGCAAAAATATGTGACACGCTCTTATTTGTAGGGCTATAAGAGCGTGTCACATATTTTTGCGGCCTTCGTGTAGGAAATTGCCGGCGACTGTACATAAACAAAGCATGCAAATGACATTAAAAGCAAGAACAGACACTTAATATATTTATGCACCAATAACAGGTGAGCAACAACACCCGAACAGTTTCGAGGCTACATACAGGTCTATTATTAAAAGGCCTGTTACACCTTACTTATTCAGTTTTCTAAATACAGGACGCAAAAATACGTTATACATATCGCCATACGTGTGAATATGTAAAGGTGTGGTAGGTCTTTTAGCGCTACCCAACCATAAGCGTAGGGTCAGGGAGGGAACAGTCGCTCGGTGGGAACAGTGACTCGAATGTGCTGAGCGAGAAACAGAAAGAGCTTTATGTCTGTCCTCTACATCAATCGGAACCGTTCCGTACCCGACCACGTACGAACTAGTTAGTGAGGCGCTCCGGCACCATGCGAATGTGTTATGGTGCGTTTTTGTGTTTAATGCTATCAAAATTACATTTCCAGATCAGTTTCACTCCTCTTTTTTCTTAACTCGTACGAGATTTTCAATTACTTATGTTATTATCGAAGAGTGTGTCTAATCTACTTAGTATTGGCTGATAATTCAAGGCCCTAGGTGTTTGTTTGTGTTTTTAATTTGAACTAAAATACAAATTGACGCCAAGGTCAACAGACGTTCGTTTTGGAAAAGTACACGGTGGCTCGCGAACCACTGTGCACCTTACAGAGTTGGACTAAAATTTACTTGAATATGAATAAGAATAAAAATTCTGTGATTATTAAAAGTAATTCATGCACTCTTTTTTTTAAATAAAATGAAAGTGAATAAATCATGCGACATTTAGGTAGGTACCTATTTTAAATCAAGAATGAAATCAGGAACGATTATTCCGGGGGTTGTGCTTACCTATTCTAATTACCGTTTTATTCAACAAAAATGTTATTTGTTATATAATTTAGTTTCGATTCCTACGTACCTAGCAATTGTGTACTGTTAGAACTACTGTTTACAGGGCGTAGTATACAGTGACTCGAGCCACTGTGTACTGTTAGAACCACTGTGTACTAGCGGGTCCTAGTCACTGTGTACAGCAACCGGTACACAGCGGCTCGATTCCCAATTTCTAAAAAAGAATGGATATATCTTTTTTGGTGAAAGTAACAGCAAATATATTTGCTACATATGAAAGTGTAATAAAATAATGCACGGTGCTCTGTGCTTGCAACAATTGGTTTAGGGATTTATATTTTTCATGCAACAGCCTGTTGAAAAAATCCTAGCGACTGTTCCCTCCCTGACCCTATGCATATCACGCTCCGGGCGCAGTCTTATTCAAAACGTAATGTCCGATCCACACATTGAGCAAACGTCAGCCAATCCAAGCCCTATAAAAGGCACTGGTCCCACCGCGAGCAGGTAAGCTATGAGCTATCGGCTATTTTCTAGCCCAAGAAACGAACAAAAGATAATCGCTTCCGTGTAAATAAAAGAGAGATAGGGTAAATCGCCAGTTACTGGCCACTGTCCAATAACTGGCCACCTCATACTAAAAACGAACTCTGCGTACCTACAAACAAAATTCATTTTAGTATAACGTGGCCAGCTATTGAAACCCTTCCGTTTCTACTTCAGCTTTGTTTGTAGGTAAACAGAGTTCATTTTTAGTACGAGTATCAGGTGGCCAGTTATTGGACAGTGGCCAGTAACTGGCGATTTACCCTATATATTTATAGTTCATCGCTGGCTGTTCACACTGCCGGCGAGGACACTATCCCACCGCCCGGCGAGTATGCGATAATTGCATAGAATTTTTATTTGCCTCCTGCCGATTGTCAACTGTTTCTAGTACAGAATTTTACTAGATAATCGCCGAACTCGCCGATAGCTGGCGGTGGGACCACTGTCTACGGCCTGCCGCAACTGCATGCGGGATTGAGTGTTGATAAGTAATTGCAGTTTCATATATTTTTACTAGTCGTGCGGCTGTATCATATAGTGTGTTGTAAGACTAAGGCTGCGTTTTCACCAGAGATGAGCGAGGATGCGTTGCGAGGAATGTGTTAAGAACCAATCCTAGACCTGTGCTGTGCGAGGATAAATAGTATTCTCATAAAGACATGTCACACCGCACGCGCGCGCACATGTCACGCACCGTCACGCAAGCGGTGTGACATGTCTTATGAGGATTCTTATTTTACAACGCAGTGGGACGTGCACGTCTACGCACACGCAGCCGGTGTGGCTCGGCCTTAAGTTGGGACCAGACGGCAGATAGCCGCAGCTTCTGCCACGTGACCTTGGTTTGGAGCGAGTTGTTGAAGCGAGCGGCTACATGGCTGACAATCAACCAACCGCTTCTGCCAATGGTTGGCAGAGCACACCTTAGCCACCAAGGGCGTTTAAAGGTCATGTAGAATTTGGCACCAACCATTGGCTACATGGTTTAAAATCTCTGTTTTCTGCCAAGGTCGCGTGGCAGAGGGCTGTGGTTGTATGCCGTCTGGCCCCAACTTTAAGTATACGAAGTGATTCTATCGGTGCTTAAAAAAGCATTCCTCGCACCACGTCCCCGCGCATCTCTGGTGGAACCGGTGGCCTAAGGGACGCAGTTACCAGCTCCTGGAACACAGCTTCCATTCGCTGTTCAGCAAGAGCCAGCTTCGGGTCCACGGATTTCAGCTCACTCTTTTGTTGCTTCAGGTAACTCTCGTTTGACGCTTGGAGGATTTTGTTTTCTCTAAAATGTATAAAGGAATTTTAACAAGCAGTTTATCGTTTTTATACTTTACCGTGGACGTCCATGATATCGTCACGTTATACGAGAATCGTTACGATATTACAGGGGAGACAAATGTTTGGAGTTGTATGCAGACATTGCAGACTTTTTTTTTTTAGTTTATCGTGGACGGCAACGGTAAATCGTGTACGTATCGTGTACGTATACGTCCACGGTAAAAGCGGTTGCGCACAATCTCGTACGTTTGGTTTCACTGCAATATCGTGATGGTATTTTTTTTTCCTATCGTCGACATCCACGGTAAATTACAATATTGAATAGCATTTGGGTTGTCTTGCCTAGTTTTATTTCGACAAAAAGATGGGAAAAGGGCTGAAAAATTCGGATTTAATTTGGATTTTATAATTTATTATTTTTTTCTTTTTATCAAACAATAGGTACATTGTCTCTCAAGCTGTTTTGATATGTCTTATTATAGAACTACGCATTATTGTGTATCTTTATCTAATGTACTGTTTTGAAAAAATAAGTCCTGCCGAGTTTCTTGCCGTCACTTCTCGGGTCAGAGGTGTAGGGTTAGAACCGGTGGTCGTTTCTTTCTTCTCTTTCTGACGTTCATAAGTGCATTGCAATGTGCCTAAATTAAAGAATAAATATCTTTTATCTTTTAAAATTTAAAATATAAGTCGAAATATTTCTGCAACGGTTTACTTCAGCGAAAAATTTTATGTCACTTAAGGTTATTTTGACTACGATTTTTTACCTAAGGGTTTTGCTCAGCAGTAAGCCCTTCTCAACCAACTCCGTGTCCAGGTTTCTAATGTGCTCCAGCATGTCTGCCACCTTCTCATTGTATTTCTCTTTCAATTCGTCTAGCTCCACTCTGTAGCTGGATTCTGTGTCTTGTTTCATTCTAGATAAGGTTTGTTTTAGCGCTGACGTTTCGTCTGAAACAAAATTAATGAGATCCTATTGGGAGTTGACCAAGGCTCTTTATTTTAGGATAAGCCAGAAGATATAGGACAGTCGCCATCAAATATATCGGAGCGGCCAAGGTACTCAAAAACATCGGAACATGCACTCTATCTCATTGACAATAAAGGCGTTGTTTTCTAAATAATTGTGCCCACCTTGGCCGCTCCGATATATCTGATAGCGATGTACTGTACATATCGTGGAAATATGCAAGAAGAATCTTTTCCGGCAAAGTGTAAATTTAGCTTTAGAATGGAAGTTACGTTACTTTAGGAAACCTGTGAATATCTACCTAATCCAAAAGCATGTGCATATTTATTGTAAAGATACGTACCTGTCAGTTTTAACAGCTTTTTCTGCAATTCATTTTTTTCTCTTGATACCAAATCAAATAGTTGCAATGCTTCAGCTACCTGGAAAATTTCAGTAACAATTTAATTTAATATCAGCAATTTTCGGCATTAGGACTCCTTTTCCAATAGGGCACGGAGGAGGGTCTGCTCTGCCACCTTGGGGTCTAAACCGAAAACCTACTTCGCTTCAATAACAGGAGACTGATTAGGTTTCTGAAAAACTCTATTCCCATCTGTCCCGCCGGACGCAGATGGAAATACAAATCACTACATAGTATAAAACAAAGTCGCTTTCCGCTGTCTGTACCTATGTATGCTTAGATCTTTAAAACTACGCAACGGATTTTGATGCGGTTTTTTTTATAGATAGAGTGATTTAAGAGGAAGGTATATATGTAAATATAATACATGCATAATATAGTGATGTCATAAATAAGCAAATTTTTTTGTGCTTACATTGTAAACGCTGGCTGAACCCTTCGAGATAGATCTAAATAATGTACTACCGTATTTTACACCTTAAAAAAGGTCTACAAAGAAGTCCGCGGTGGTATATGTCTATCTCTTAGGGATAACCCACAATAACCATTTATTATCCCGTGCGAAGCCGGGGCGGGTCGCTAGTATACCATAAAATACATACTTTTGATTTAGCCTCTATTTCTTTCTTAACTTTCTCAGTGCATTCTTTCTGTAACGCCGTCACTTGCGATTTCAGATCTTCGTTGTTTTTTCTTTCCACTGCTAAATTGATTCTGTTATCTTCTAGATCTTTCACCGTCTTCTCTAATTTGTTTTCTAATATTTTGCCTCTTTCCTTAAACGTAGAATTATTATATGTATGGCCTGTTTCACAATCTCCAGTTAAAGCATGTCTGTCAGATAAATGTTTGCTGTCCTTTTCTTTTATATGACTGGAGAAAAGGATAGCAATCATTTTAACTGGCAGATAAGTTTAGTAACATACTATAATTATATCTAGGGTTAGGTTAGTAGTAGTTAGTAGTATACAGACTTTGTATGCAGCGGGGGCCTTTTTCGTTGCAGCTGACCGTACAACTATAATATCAAAATAAATTTTGCCATAATGGAGCATGTAGCTGCCCAGTGCTTCAGCCACGGTGAGTCCTACCGGTCGGCCAACGTGCACAGGCTGGTATTGGAGCTGGCGCGCCACCGCCTCAACAGCGAGCTACACCGCTTCCTGATGATCGCGTGGTAGCCATCAATCCGTCTCTCCGTGAACATACCCGAGCTACAGTGTCGCGGCAACCCGAATACCACCTGTACGCATTGTTGTACTGCACTCGCAGAGCGCTGTTTGCCCGCCGCGTATAGCTGATCCATAGGTTACACGACACGTGTAGAAGGACGGAGAGAACGATTAAGTTAAGCAGGTATTTAGGACGATATGGAGTTTGATCCGGTGCGAAGGACCATCTTATCTTAATGACGAGTACAATTGCCGACACAGAACGACTTACGATTCAGTTAAGTACGTCTTGTATCGTGTTTGTATCGTTACTGTGACCAACTACTCTTATAAGTAGTTACTACAAAAAATAGTTGTAATACGTATCTTTTTAGTAGGTACGTTGTGCATGTATGGTTATACCTTATAAGTATTGATTTCCTTTTCCCTATTGATTAGCTCATTCCCAATTGAGCTGTTTTTCTTTTGAAGCTCCTTATACTTTGATTCCAATTCAATGTAATCCCTTAGTGCTGTGTCGAGTTTTAATTCAAGGCTACGGTTTTCTTCTTTTATATCCTGTAAAAATATATATTCGGCTAGTTTTAGGACAAGGAATTCGCCAGTGTCATCAGTCATCATCATTGACTTTATCTTTATAAAATACATTAAAGTCATCTTTCTTCAGACATAAGCCTAATAGTATTAGGCTAATACTCTACTCTAATCTAATGTCTTGCTAGTACTTAAGTACATACAGCCTTGGCCAGAAGTGTTGAGCATAGCTGTTTTTTGTTTATAATTTTGATGTTAAGTATTAATTCCCTATCATAACAATGTACGATGACGTAAAATGTTATATTTTATTGATATATCTAGAAAACTTCACTTAATAACACTTTCAAGGTACCTCTCTATAAAATATGAAAAGTGGAGGTAACAAAAATGCGAATTTAAGTCGGTGCGACAAATTGCAAATATTCTATGCAGTTACTACTAACTTCAACAAAACATGCCTGTTCAGTTTAAATTAATTGATAAAATAACTTTAAAAAGTACAGAAACGCCGGACCAAATTTTCGAGTTTTGTATGAAAATCGCAAGGGTGCTCAACACTTCTGGCCAAGGCTGTATATTAAATATTAGTTGACCTCTGAATAGCGTGTGAGCTCTGTTTGATTCCCGTGCGGCGGCAATGGCCGTGTTATATTTGTATACTAGAGCCAATGAAATGAGATATATGTGGGTTATGTTGTTCTTAGGTTTTCGGAACCTGAGAAGCCTCTGCTAGCAAAAATCTGACTCTGGGCGTCATTTATTTAGACTATTTTGGAATTTTATATCTTTTACCAGTGGCAATATGACGCAAGTCCGTCCGTAAACTTTAGACCTCACAGCGAAAACACGACTTCAGTATACGTACTTGTTTATTCCCCTTTTCATATCCTTGGTAAGTTTGCAATTCGTTCTCCAATGCCTCTATTGTTCTTTGAGACGTTTGCCATAGGACGTGGATTGAATCCCTCTCCTAAAATAAGAAAATTAAGTAAGTGTAAGTACAGGTAAGCACCTGATACCTTTACCAATAAGTGCATGTGAACATGAACGTAGGTACCACTCCATATCGAAGACTGGCGTGCTCCGGATGAGCCAGTTCGCGAGGTACAAATTTGTGAAGTAACACGACGCTCCGTCGAGTTAATTACTCACGGTTGTAACTTGCATTCGACCGGCTAGGCAGCCTTTTGGAATAGAGGAAAGACTGCTTAATAAGCTAATATATTGCTGATTTTAACTGATGTATACAGAACCTGTGACACAAAAATCATGGGTACTCTTAAATGGAAACTGGACCAGTGAGGGAAAAATGGACAAATGTACCCAGAGCTTGGCTAGAGTTAAGTTAGGCCATTGGTTACAGGTACGGCACTTCATACTTCATTATCATAGTCGATGGTATTTCAAAGTGCATTGGGATTTGAAGGTAGGGCTTTGATCCATTAAAATCGCCAATCTATGGCCCGGAATGTACCAATTTACCCATGACCATTACTACCATGAGCTCTTGAACTTTTGTTATTATCTATTCTAAGCGAGTTCTGAGGAGAATGTAGATGGTCAGAATGGGTAGGTTTCATCCTAGATTCAGCCGATTCGAAAACATATGATCGGCTGCTCAAGTGTCTTCAATAGTTACTTATTTGGGTAGCTGAGCCAGCCTTTTTAATTAGGATACCTATTCACAAACCTTAGCAATGAGGTTGACTTGCTTCCTGAGGTCTTCCAACTCCTTGCTGTCCACATCTTGGTGATTCTCGCTCTGCAGTCTTTCTTTAAGCAGCATCTTTACCTGGCGAGACAATTTCTCGTTATCCGATATTAGAGCGCGGACCTCTTGGTCTACTACCGACTGGTTATGCTATGGAATAGGAAATTAACAGTAAGTTATAAAACAGTAATATTATACAGTAATCCCATGTAGCTAAGACCTGGTGTGGATAAAGCAATTTAATAGTGATATGTATGTATGTATGTGCCATGTACATATATAGTGACCGTGAGATTAACCTTAGGTCGATATTTTACCGAGGTTAGCTTAGACTTACCCTATAAAAGTCGACTTCTGTTTGAAGTACGTTATAGGCAGTGTTTTCCATAATGGAGACATCAGGAATCGCAATTTTAAATATCTTTTAGATTATCAAAGAAACCTAATTAAGTTTTCAATTATTTAAAGCGTTCTATTAAAGTTATATGCACTTGTGCCCACGTTGCTTTGTTTACATTTCGCGCTTTGTAACGTCATAATTTCGTTGCTAAGCAACTGGGTACATTTGGCATTCACTGAAAGTCGCAGTGGTTATTTTACTGATAGTTAAGTACATTACAAATATTAAAAAGTAAATTTAGCATTTTACTTAACGTTAATTCGTGTAATATATTATAATATAAATCCTTTTAAGAATTTATTTTTAACTTCAGTTACACGACCTATTTGTGTATGTGCGTATGTGCCTCCGTAAACACTTTTTAACTTGATAGCTGTCAAAATATTTGTCAAACTTTCGCTCAATAGAAAATGTTATTTTGGTGCGGAATTTCGAAAAATTATTAGGTATCAGATAAATCATAATTCGTATAAAATGTAATCTACTTCACAAATTTTCAGATATATCGAGAATGACTAGGTAAATTTCATATCTACTTATCGTTGTATTTGTACAAATAATGAAAACAATAAATGTTTTCAGAAAAACACTACGCATAATCCTAATTTTATTTCAGCTTATACTTCGATATAAATGAAAATCAGTGGCCACTTATTTATCACGAAAAGTACAATGTGTCCGTGGGTGGTCTAGAGAAATTTCACGTTTTTGACGCCAAGAAATGGCGTAACATTATTCAAGTAAGTTAAGGTTTTGGTTCATAGAATTCCTTAAAATATAGCGAATATGCATATTAATATACCGCGTTTCACTAAATTGAAGCCAGGATCTCATTCCTATAGTATAGTTTTTAATAAAGTGACTTAGGACTGCGATTTTTTTGCAAACCGTGCATTCCCTTAAATTAACACTTCGCTTCATTTTACAAGTAATAAAATTGGTGAGAAGAATTGATTAAAAATTGTGTCGATAAAAAAGTGTGTTGTCAGTTTCCTGTCCATGGGTATTTATATGTTTAATGTTAAAGTTTTTCCCAAAATAAAAGCTTAAAACATCTATTATAGAATAAACTATAAATAGAAAACATGTTGACCTTAAAAGTTTTTCCATATATTTCAAATAATCAATCAACTAATAAGCCATTTATTCTGAACTTTGAGTGTTGTTTGATTACATAATATATATAGAATATCTCTGAGTTCAGTTTGCCACATGGCATAGGCCACCTGCAGCATTTTTTCCCATTTATTTTCTGGAGTTTAATCAAGTGGATGGTAAACTGGACCTGAACGGGAAACTAGCATACCCACCCTAAAATAAAACATAAAATGAAGCTCAAAGTCAGATAAATAATACTTTAACCTCCTCTTCCAACATTCTTAAAAACACTGTCTTTGAAATAATACTCCCTGTGCTGAAGAGAAGGTTCACCATATAAGTAAATTGTTTTGGTTTTGACTTACTAAGTTTTTTGACGGTTCTGTTTCTTAAATCAAAGCAAGGGAGTGAACCAGCTGCTATTAAAAACTATAATATTAATTATTATTGTTAATAATTTTCAGTATTTAAAAGATGCAGAGTTTATTACTGATGAAAACTTAGTGACACCCAACGAAGCTCAAAAGATAGATTTGAGAAGAGTTCACACCAAACGGTATCTAGATTCTTTGAAAGTGAGTATTTTAAATGTAAAACTACTGAATATTTCAATTAGTAACAAACATTATTAGATAGGTATGCGAATAAAAATATGAAAGTTGAAATTTTAACCTAACAAAAAATATAGTAGGTATCTATATTATTTAACGGCCTACTACCCTTGTTGGTACTGTTGGTAGTGACCCTGCCTATGAAGCAGGAGGTCCCGGGTTCAAATCTGGTAAGGGCTTTTAATTGTGTGTTTATCAATGTTTAATTGAGTGTTTATTTAAGTATTTGGGTGAATCAACTTTTTAATGTTGTTTACCCCGTCCCTGTTGTCCGAGTGACATCTTGATACTATTTCATAGAAAATGTTTGGTTGTCTAAGGGACGTAACCATAGCAACTTAGGCAGTAACGTCATCTGGTACCCATAACACAAGCCTTAATTAGCTTACTCAAACTCAAACATTTATTCAGTAAGTAGGCCACAACTGCCACAAGGGCACTTTTACACGTCAGATTGTTAATCAAAGTAAAAGAGAAAAAAGAAAACTACATTGGTTCTAACCCTACACCTCTGACCCGAGAAGAATTATGACCTGCAAGAAACTCGGCGGGACTTATTTTTTCATAACAACAGTACATCAAAACTTACAAATACATATAAATGCGTTGTTCTATAAGAAAACTTATCAAACCAAGGTTAGATTAACCAACAGTATGTTTAAGAGAAATACCAAAGAAAAAAAAAACCGGCCAAGAGCGTGTCGGGCCACGCTCAGTGTAGGGTTCCGTAGTTTTCCGCCTGTCACTGTAAGTGTACACACTTAAAAGTTAAAACCAGACTAATGCCAAAAGGTCGTATCTGATGCCTATGGAAGAAGTTTTCTGGAAATAACTCAAAAATGGCTGGACCTATAATGTTCAAAATAATTTTCCTAAAAAGTTTATCATAACGCCCATCTTCTCAAATTTTTTCATATTTTTTGGACTTACGGTTCAAAAGTTACAGGGGGGGGGACGCTATTTTTCCGACTTTCGAAGCGATTATTTCCGAAAATATTTACATTATCAAAAAATGATATTACTAAACGCCTATTCATTTTTAAATACCTATCCACCAATATATCACACGTTAGGGTTGAAATAAAAAAAAAAATCACTCCCCACTTTACGTATAGGGGAGGTACCCTAATAAATAAAAAAACTCCACTTTTTATTTTAGCACTTTGTCGGCGTGATTGATATACACATTAGTACCAAATTTCAGCTTTCTAGTGCTAACGGTCACTGAGATTATCCGCGGACGGACGGACGGACGGACGGACGGGCAGACATGGCGAAACTATAAGGGTTCCTAGTTGACTACGGAACCCTAAAAATGATTATAACTATTATAATAAGTCCAAATCTGACTATTTGAAAATGAAGTACACACGTTTGATATACTTTCTTACCTGAACTGTGTCGTCTTCTTAAATTTCAAAATTATAATAAGGGGATTACTGTGGGATCCAGGGCGATTTGTGAAAGGTTGTTCCATAATGTTTATTTAATGCTCAACGGGTGTTGGGCTACTTGTGTAATTAGTCAATGCACGGCAGCTTGTGGCGAGCTGTATGAGAGTGGAGAATTCCATGGAAAAGTCCATCATTGTCCTTAATAATGATTCATGGCCATTAGGCCATGGCAATACTTAAGGCATATACTAATGAGTAATGAGTATATAAGGCAGATGCCCCGGTTGTGGCCACTGTGCCTGTTTTGGCCATTTTCAACTTTATTGAGGTAAGTATAGACAAATTGACAAGTCTATGGTTTAGAGTTAATATAAGAGTAAGTTATGGCAGTACAGATGGCACTGTCACACGGGGCATTTCACGCGAAGCGGGCAGCTAAAAATATGTCAGACTCTGGATTTCGTTTATAATCGAGTAAATAGGACCTATGTATATGTGAGCAAAAAATTTTTGCATAATTACTTTTTTTATATATTGCTTGGTTACAAATTTATAGGACTTTGAAAAATTTACAAAATCTGAGGAACGGATAGGACGAAAATATCCTATTTTTATTTTATTTTGTTGCTTCTTGTACAGTCACCGGCAATAGTATCTTCCTACACGAAGGCTGCAAAAATATGTGACACGCTCTTATGGCCCTACAAATAAGAGCGTGTCAAATATTATTGCGGCCTTCGTGTAGGAAGATACTATTGCCGGTGACTGTACCTATGGTATGTTGTAAGTGACAATAAACTAATTCTATTCCTTTAAATTTCAGTGGAGCATGAAGGTGGCCATAATAGCCGAGGTGCCCTTGGTCGCGCTGCTGCCAAATGTGTGTGTCCAACATGCGTATTTGAGACCTATGAGGTAAGTACGTTCAACCAATTTGATTCCTAGGCCACTGTAGAACCTTGTCGTAATGAAGTTGCCCGTGGATACGTATAAACGTAACCTATTCGCTACCAAACTAGCTATTATGACAAGGTTCTAGAGTGGCCTAGGAATCAAATTGGTTGACTGTACGTAGGTATGTTTCATAATTTGTATCCCTATTTCTTATCTGTTGGGTGCGAGGGACGTGAGCGCCCAAGGTTATACAGAACTAGAGAATATATAATATTAGCTTTTGCCCGCGGCTTCGCCCGCGTACTGAGCGTAATTTTTAACCGTCTACAAAAAAGGAGGTTCTCAGCAGTTACCCCGTATTGTAGTTAGACCTGTATAGTTTGTATGTGCTTATGTAGGTATGTATGTTTGTCAGCGATTATCTCCCGTTTGGCTAAACCGATTTAGATGCGGTTTTCGGAAAAGTACCTATTTGTCATATTCTGGAGGATTTGGTACGACATTTTAGTGAAGGCGCCTTCCTTATTTTTAAAAATAAATCATTGCAATAATTGTTGAATTGTTACGCCGGCAACGACTTACAACTACTACGAAGAGATTATGATTAATGCAGATTTCAACTCTTGAATACCCGCGACTTCGTCGGCGTGGAATTATACCAATCCACACTGCCTAAAGGGTTGATTTTCGAGATAAAAACTACCCTATGTCATTTCCCGGGACTCGAACTATCTCCAAGTTTCATCTAAATCGGTTCAACGGTTAACAATTCCCCATATAACATTCCAACCCCTTTTCACTCCTTAAGGGTTGATTTTCGGTATGACAGGGTATGAGAAAGGGTAGTCCTTTGTCCTTTCCCGGGATTCAATTTATCTCTATACCAAATTTAACCTAAATCGGTTCAACGTATAAGAATTTCCTATACCAACTTTCAATCCCCATTTCACCGCCTCTTGAGTGTTGATTTTAGAAATAAAAACCAATCCAATCCTTTCCCAGGACTCATACTATCTGTATACTAAGTTTCATCAAAATTGGTTTAGCTGTTAAAAATTCCCCATACAAGCCTCCAACCCCCATTTCACCCCCTTAACCTTAAGGGTTAATTTTCGGGATAAAAACTATTTTATGTCAGTTCCCGGGACTCCTATTTTCAACCGACTTCAAGATTTCGAAGGAGGAGGTTATCAATTCGCCGGGATCTTTGTTTTTTTGCAATTTATTTTAATTTTTTATGTATTCACCGATTATTCGAAGACGGCTGGACCGATTTGGATAGTTATTTTTTTGTTTGTAAGAGTATACTTCACAGTTGGTTCCATTGTAACCAGGTCAGGATCTGATGATGGGATCCTGGAGAAATCGAGGGAACTCTTCAACTATTATAGGCACACCTATAGTGATTTGAGTTTTTTTACAGCAGCTGGAGCATTTCCTTTTGGAAAGGTGGAGGCTAAGTAAAGTCGGTTCTTTTTTGTTTAAAATTATTATTATACCAAGTTTCATCTAAATCGGCTCAACGGTTAACAATTCCCGATACAACCTTCCAACCCCCTTTTAACCCCCTCAAAGGTCGATTTGGTCGCCAGAACTTGGCTGCTGCCGTTTAGCTGCTGGCGCACACTGGCTAGCTGACAGCGCGTCTAGATACCGCATTATTCTGATATCCTTATTATCTGTTGGGCGGAAGAAACGAGCACTTAAGGTAATAAATAATAAGTAATAAAATTTATTTATTTCGTACAAACCAGGTATCCATAGAGTGTTAGTTACAAGACAAACAAAAATCTTAATCGAGTGTTAGTCCTAATAATTTAATTTAATTACAATTATAACATAAATACTCTTTATTGCACACCTCAAAATAAAGAAACACATAAAATAAAAAAATAAAAAAATTATAAAATAAAAAAAAGTTAAACTTTATTATTATCAATTGGGTTAATAACAATTTCACTTAACTTAGTATTAATCTTTTACATTTAAGATAAAAAAAATACATACATACAAAAAATAAATAAATAATATTTAAAATTAACATACATACAATACAATAAAATGTATACTATATACCTATTTGCAATTCAGTTTAGCACTATGTACGCGCCGTTGCATCTTTATCATTGTATTCGTCACCCAGTCGAGAAGTATAAATAAATGCGCAAAACTGGTTATTTATATTAGTTGCTGCAATGGCTCCGATAGCTACGTACGTGTTCCTTGATTTGGGGACTACCGGTACAAATGAAGATTACGACGAAATAACGGAATTAAGCATGGTGGCAATTAACCGTCAGCATCTACTAGACGCTCGTCAAGAAACTTTCAGAAAACCTACGTTTTTGAGCACGCTTACGCACTGCTTCAAGCCGACAGTTAACATATCATATACCGCGCGTTCTGACGGTACGGGCGGGTTCACGGACAAAGATCTACAGGATGAATCACCCTTCAACGTGCCTTGTTTCCATTTGATCGACAAATTTCTTTCCTCTCTGCCAAAACCTGTCTGTCTCATAGCCCACTATAGTTTCCGTTTCGACTACATTATCTTAAAGAGGCAATTATCTACACTCGACGTCAAATTCTCCGATGACCTCACCTGTGTGGATACGCACCAAGCTTTTTACGATATTTTAGAGGAGAGAAGAAATTGGAAAGAAAGCGAAGAATTTTTTTACTATAAAAGTCCTGTTGCAGGGACTCCTCCAGTGCCATCATTCGACAATGCGGTACCACACTCTGCGATTATCGGTAAGTTGCCACGGTCACTCTTGCCGTGCCTTAAACCACTTGTAGAGAATCTTAAAAAACCATTCAAATTGTCTGAAGAACAGAAGAGAAAATACGTAGAAGGTGCAAAAGCGTACCGTCAGAGTTTTGGAATTGGTGCTTCGCGTCAATATCCGTGGGGACCGGAATGCAACATGCCTCCATACGATTACAAATTGGAAAATATCTATGAGCGTGTGTTTCAACGGCCGCCTGCAGACGCGCATAAAGCTGAGGTAGACTGCTTCCTGATGTTGGAACTGGCTGTGGAATTCGGTCGACAGTTCGTTGATTGGGTCGATGATACAATTAACCAGAGGCGTTTTCCTGACCTAGCACCTGTTCAGGGTCCAGATGATAATTAATAGTAAAATAATGACTTGTATGAAATAATTGTAGTAAAAGCCTTGGTCTTCCGTTTCTTTATATTATTTTCTGTATTTTTCTATAATCAGTAACTTGACATTCAGATTTTTTTGTGAAGGAAATTGCTCCCCCCCCTGAACGAAATCCTGGATCCGCGCCTGGTTGAGATTGCTAATGAGTCTAAGATTATTAAGGTCGCGTTGTTTTAGACTAGAGTTCCTTTGGCTACCTATTGGCTCCATCATGATATCAGCTGGATGGTATCAATTACCTTCGAATCATCATTTACAACCCTTTATTTTTTGATACCCCATTCGACTTATTTTGCGATAACTTAGATTGGCCGCAAAAGTACAGAAATTAAGAAACAATTAGGTAGTTGCACTAAACTCCATGACTGAACTTAATCAATTGCATGCGTCATGCGTCATTGGAGTTAAGTAGATGATTAAGAAAATAGAAAAACAAATGCAATGCACGTTCGTTCCGTTATCAGTTGCAACTATGTCCCGGGCCAATACATACGTGTTTCTTGACTTAGGGAATTCCAATCCCGACCAAGTAACGAGTTCAGCATAGTAGCAGTTAATCGTCAGCATTTCCTGGATACACCTCGTTCTCGAAACACTCCCTGAGTACAAAACAAGCTTACTTGGTGCTTCAAAGAAGACAGCCAAATACCTCAAACGGAAAACTCCAACGGCAGCGGGAGATACTTCGATGATACTTGCTTCCAATTGATTGACAAGTTCCTGAACACCATAGAAACAAAACCTCTGTGTCTAATCACTCACAAGCCCTATCGCGAAATTCCAATTTTAACGGGAAACAATGTGATATTTTCCGACGACCTCATGTGTGCTGGCACCCACTTCTTTCAGATTTTAGAGAGGAGGGAGTTACCGCCTGCAAGGGCTGGAACGTCACAGGATGGTGACTTATCGGCCGATAATACATTGCCAATGCAATCGGTAAATGAGACTACCCCAAAAAAGAGACCGATTTCTGAGCCAGCCAAAGATGTTAAGAAAATTCGTTATTTAGATTCAGAAAACGGCCCCGATATCGGTTCTTTGCCTGACGATGATGGATTAGCAGCGCTTTACAGCAAACAGTTCCCCAAACGGAAGCGTCCAGAAGGGCCTTATGCTGAAGTTCGAGTGTACTGTATGCTGGAAATTGCTGTGGATTTCGGCCAAGAATTTGTGAATATGATCGATGATGTAGCAGTAGCTTTTGATAGTTATAGTTAATTTGTTGGTACTTATGTAATATTATAAGTATACTAGCTTTCCCCCCGCGACTTCGACCGCGTATATAGCTCCTTAGCACCCCTATTTAACCCCCTCAGGGGTAGAATTTTCCAAAACGCTGAAAGTACATTTACTGTATTTTAATAAGTTATCTTCCTACAATTGTGATTGGATAGCTAACCAGCAAGAACCAAGTTAAGTGTAATATTGATTATTCAGCTCTAAATAATATCGAGGGTTCGTTACATAAAATGGATTGGTGTCTACCTATTGTTACCTTGTACCTAATAATGTATTTAAATATATAAATGTGTAATATTGTATTACAACACACACCAACCTTATATTGGAAATAATTAAGCCTTTCTGATTACATGAGATTATATATATTACTTTGTTTTTGCTACAAGTGTTAAATATATTATGTGCAGAATATTATGACTAAAAGCCTTACGGGATACTTGTAGTAATGGTTGAGGAAATAGAATGGATTTAATGTCCTTTGTTTTTATATCTTGACTTACTTAGTAAAGAATTATATAGAATAATAATTTAATCATTGCAACAATGATTAAATTGTTCAGAATTATTATAAGTAATATTCTTTAATAAACATCATGGTCATTTACTATTGTTGTACTTAACATTTTATGTTTATAAAATGAACTCCCACCTTTAAATCTATTCAATGTTGAATAAATAAATAAAATTATATTTTGTCTCTTATTAACAAAATCTGACACTGTCAAAAAAAATTCCCTCGGACAAACTTAGCACCCTTTTTAATTAACCCCTCAGGGGTGGAATTTTCCAAAACACTGAAAGTAGTTTTATTGTGTAGGTATTAATAAGTCATCTTTCTACAAAGTTAAGTCTCTAGCTCAAAAAAATAAATTTCCCCCATACAATTTTTGCATCCCTTTTAAACCACCTCCGGGGTGAAATTATCTAAAACGCTAAAAGTGCTTTTATTGTATTTGAATAAATAATCTTCTAATAAAGTTAAAAGTTTCTAGCTCAAAAAAATAAAGGAGATCGTCAATTTTTGTTAGGCGATTTGCCCCAGCTCATTAAGGTGCGTAATTGCGTATAATTATGAAGTAGGTATCAAAACATTCGCCTTAATTTCTAGATCAGGACGGTCATAAAATAATCATGAAATCTAACGGGAAAATTTAGAAATCGGGGATGAATAAACGTGAATGTGATAAGGACAATATTTAAAAGCGTACATGTTTATGATTTACAGTATAACACAAAATAACTACCGGTTTTTTAAAGAATATCTACAAAATCTGACATGATAATGAAACGAAAATCATAATAAAATAATAAAAAGTCATATTTTGATCCTGCCGCTGATTTCTTGTATTTAGATAAACAAAGATAATGACTGTCAAACCATCATTGCTACTATGAACTAAACAATCGTAGAACTAATTACAAAGAGATAAGGTTTAGCTCTGTTAGTGCGCTACTACTAGTATCCATGAAGTTATAATTTTAAACTGGAGTATACTCTTGGGCCACAAAGTGAGGCCGAAAGAGAGTAATACAGGGAGCTGCGTATCGTTTTGAATTAGGGAGTTACAGTTAAAGCTTGTCCCAGTAAAAAATGTCGTTAGTTTACGCAGCGTTGGTATATCAGGTTTCAATCAAAATGGTTGTAAGTGGCTGGTTATATGTTAAATGCATCCCGGTTCTTTATTTAATATTAGAAAAAAATCTGTCACAGTCACATTTTCAAAGATGTCGTCTCCACAAGAAAAACTTCATGAGAAAATATTGTACAAATATGTCCAATATCAAGGCATTTCCACGAAAATAGTGGCAATGGAGCTAAACACGTCTGTTAGAACTGTCCAAAGGGTCCTAAAACAATTCAGAGAGACTGGCGGTATTCGACGGCGTCCTGGAAGTGGTCGGAAGACCGGGTTTGTTAAGAAAAATATTGAGAAGAGTATCATAGCTGCTTTGCTTAAAAAACCTACTTTATCTGTAACATATTTAGCTAAAAAGGATAAACGTCTAAATCAACTGTGCAACGAGTAAAGAAAAATAATTCTATAAAGACGTTCAAACAAACTAAAGTGCCTAATAGAAATTCGAAACAAGAAACTGACGCTAAAACAAGATCAAGAAAACTATATTCAAAATTAACGACAAAAAAGTACTGTGCTGTGATGGACGACGAAACATATTGCAAGCTTGATTTTAAATCACTGCCGAGACATCATTTTTATTCGGGGACCGATAGAAAAACTGTCAATGATGAGTACAAGGTATTAAAAACGGATAAATTTGCGAAGAAGGTTCTTGTATGGCAAGCGATCTGTTCTTGCGGCAAACGCAGCACCCCATACTTTGCTAAAGGAACTATGAAAGGCGATATATATCTTAAAGAGTGCATGGAAAAGCGATTATTGCCATTTATTAAGCGACACAAGAAGCCAGTTCTGTTTTGGCCTGATCTGGCCACGTGCCACTATTCTAAAAATGTGATAAAATGGTACAAAGCCAATAATGTTGAATTTGTGGAAAAATACCTAAATCCTCCTAACTGCCCTGAATTACGACCTATAGAAAATTATTAGGCTCGTATGAAGCAGAAACTCTTAAAACATAAAACTAACGCCACATCAGTTGAAAACTTCAAGCGAAAATGGAATACAGCTTCAAAACTAATCACAGACACTGATGTACAAAACCTGAAGGCAGGTATCAAAAGAAAATTACGAAGTTTCTGGATGAATAAACAATAGAACAAAAACATACCAAAAATATATTTTGTTTACTACATTTCTAATAAAATGTTGTCAAAAATTTGGTAACTTTTTATTGTTTATGTTATTCCATAAACTAGCTAATAAACGACATTTTTTTCTGGGACAAGCTTTAGGTGCATAACTGAGTCAAAATTAGTACCTTAGTAAAATGTAAATAATTTGATAACAATCAAAGTTACATAAAAGTTCTAAACGTAAAATATTAATCCTTGGGTACCGCTACAAAACTGCTTCACAAATTATTTTCTTCCGACTTATACATTTTTCTCAATTTCATACCGAAAACTGTGAAATTTCACCTAATTTATTTTTCCCATGATATCATTTTTTCTTAGGCATTCCCAATTCAGTAACTCATTTAAAGTAAGGAATTCCACGACCATTATTTTAGTTATCAAACATTTAAATCAGGCTTATTTTTGTAATTAGTTACTGGCAATGTATTGTCAGGTGCAAAACTGAGTCAAGGCAAATGGCCGAACAACTTTCTCGTTAGTTAATTTTTGTAGCGGACTTCATTCTGAGATAACCATAAAAATACGTGAGTGATATAAAAGTCATACACCTCATTTTAAAGAGCATATAATGTACTATTTCAACTAATTGTCTTACCTGGTTGTGTAAAAGAAAAATATCAATATCGGGTTAAATAAAAAAAATGTAGTTTAACGGTTTTTGGTTCAAAATCATGGACGAATAAAAAAATCAAGATTGTGAATGCAATGAATCGAAATTGGCTTTCATATGGATACATAGCTGACACCGAGACGAACAAATATAACCTGAAAGTTTTTATTTTTTTCATAATTGATAAGACTTATCTTCATTTAACGATGTCGGTGCAAAACTGAGTCAGTACCAAATATTATCTAATAGAGAAAATGTTTATTTTTATCTACAATAACATAATAGGTCAGTAAGTTTATTAGCGTTGTTACCAATTAATAATAAAATAGTAACTTAATAACTAGCCTCTTCTGAAATAATGAAAGAAACATGTCAAAGTGATGCACATTGGTTCAGTTATGCACCTAACTGTATGTCGTCATTAGACAATAATGCCAGCATGACAAGTCAAAATGTCAATGTGTGTCAATTTCCTAACGAGCGCGAGTGAGGCACCGCCCCCATAATTAAAAAATAGAAATAGAAAACATTTATTCGCGACAACAACATGCATACAAACATATTTAATCTAAAGTTTATTATCCCCTCTATCGGACCGTTTTTTTTTTCTAATCACCTATGAACGACTGTTTTGCACGGTAATAAGGGTCATCTGTGGTTAGGGAAAAAGTGCAACAATTACATCCACTTTTTATAAATCCATACGAGTATCAGACATTACTAAATTGAAAAAAAAATGCGTTTCGTTATCGAAAGAGCATGATATAATGCCGTCATAACGCCCTAAGTCAAAATGAAACGCAGCTCCCTTTCTTTCGGCCCCACTTTGTGGCCGAAGAGTATACTCCAGTTTAAAATTATAACTTCATGCGGCAGACTTGGATGACAGTGTCAAACTAGAATAATAAACTAGATTAGTATAGTAAACGTAACTCCTTTCTAAAAAATGTCTGTTTCGTCTCAGTCCAGGTAAAGTTAACCTTATGTCAATGCTGTTAAGACGTTAACAACTTATTAAGCACTATTTGGATCGCGGAAGGATCAACGAAATTACTTTTTATTTTGTATTTATAATTCCCGTTTCATTTTCATGAAATATTTTGTCTAGTTTCGTAATAAAATGGGTATTTGCTTAAAATTGCAGAACAAACCTTATACGAGACCATTATCGCTAGTGGGCCTGGAATTGACGGTCTCCTTTCCCCCATACAAACTTTGCACCCATTTTTAACCCCCTCAGGGATTAAATTATCCGAAACGCTGAAAGTACTTTTTTTGTATTCTAATAAGTAATATTCCTACAAAGTTTTGAGTCTCTAGCTCAAAGAAAGAAGTTTTCCGCATACAAACCTTGCACTCTTATTTAACCCCCTCAGGTGTGGAATTATCCAAAACGCTGAAATTACTTTTTTTTATATCAGCGAACGCACGAAGTTTAAAGTCTCTAACTTAAAATTTAAAATCCAACGGATATAAACTTTTAACTCCCTTTTTACCCCCTTCGGGATGTAATTTTTCTTCTTATTATTTGTACACGTTATAAAAATAACGCGACCTGCAAATTACGACTTTCAAGCTTCAGTTGTTACGGCCTCGCTTTAATATAAACTTTTCAACCCCGTTTCAACTCTTCTGGGGTGGAATTTTGAAAAACGCTGAAGTTAGTTTTTTTTGCTTTTAAGTTAGTAGCCTGCAAACGAAATTTCAACTCTGTCACAAAAAAAAGTAATCTCTACAAACCGTTAGCTTATACTTAATCAAGATGACATCTTTAATCCTGGCAATCGTCCCCTAGAATGGGGAATTGGGGATGGAGGAAGGGTGGAAAATTAAAATAAGTATTATATTCAGAGCACTGGCGCGTAGTTTCAGTGAACGCGAGGCAACCGGATGGATCGCGGTGTTTAAGCTCCTGAAGTGATGAGGAACCCAAACTGACCGAACTTGGACTGGAGCGGAAATAGAGAGGGGTGCAAAAAAAAAATTGCGCGAGGCAACCGATTGATACAGCGGTTACCTGAAAGAATATACCCTGGTTATATAACAACATTTTAATGCCATCCCTCCTGGTTGGACTGGTTCCCTGTACGAGAGCGAAGAAAAAAATAAAAAAAACATTGTCAGGCAACCGCTTGAAAATTAGCATGCTTGTTCTTCATCACATACAGACACCGGAAACAAATTGCAATCCGCACAGGCCGGCCAGTTATCGAACCATCAGAGTTGGAAGCCGGACGCAAGGTGAATTTTTCTATCGGTGGAGGAGAACTTAGGAAAAATGCACATACAATCATCGAAATCGGATGGCATTTGTTTTTTGAATTTTGTATGATGTGGCAAACGATATGCCTAAATGCCATCCCTCTCCTATGAAATTTCATCCCTCTGTGTACAAACGAGAAATTTTAATATGCGCCATAAAATGTTTTGCAATCAATTCCCGCCTATTGTATACTAGCCTTTTCCCGCGGCTTCGCCCGCGTAATATAAGTACTCAAAAAAGATACAATACCCATGTTGATTTTCAGACTTTGTGACCACATTTGCCCCTTTTGGGGGTTGAATTTCAAAAAACCGGAAACACGTGTTTACTCATTTATCGTTAGGAATACTCCTGTGAAGTTTCGAATAAAATAGTCTAACAAATCTTGTTTCGCCATACAAACTTTGGACCCCCATTTTACCCCCTTAGGGGGTGAATTTTGAAAAATCCTTTCTTAGTGCTCCCCTAGACCTTATAAGGAACCTATGTGCCAAATTTGAAATCTCTAGACCCAGTGGTTTGGGCTGTGCGTTGATATGTCAGTCAGTCAGTCAGTCAGTCAGTTTCTTCTTTTATATATATAGATAGTAGGTACATTGGCGATTAATACACAAAGCTTTTTAATCAGAAATCCGCGGATAATATGAATATGTTCTCTTTTTGTTATCTTACGTGCACCTGCTACAAATTGTCGTCAAGTGATAATGACCGCTTCAAACAGATAACAGTAATTTACATGATTCATATGATTATCATAAAGTGCATTCGAAGGTCTGATGCGGTTGGAGTCTATTATTTTTTAGTTATCAGCGAATGTACGAAGACTTCAAGAATTCAAGTTTCTAGTTTTAGTAGTTTCGACTCTGCGGTGATGAGTCAGATAGTCAGGATATGGCCAGGACAAAGGCATTTATATGTATAGATAATTCACGTCACGGTGGCCAGTGTACGAAGTGGCAACAACGCGAATCAACTAGCAACGTAGCATTACCGATTAAAGTTGTAAACGTTATTATAATGTGAATTGGGTAACATTAGCCAGCCCTGCAATGTAAAGTAAATTTACCGATAAAAAGTAACGTTAATTGGGTAAAGTTATAATAATTATATGTTATTAAGTAACGTTACAATTTTAATACCGGTACCAAGGTATTTTTATGAATTTACCGTTACCTAACGTTACTTAATAATGTGAATTTCGTAACGTTTTCAAGCCCTGGTTAGAGATATGTTTATCTGTAGCCGCCTCAGCCTGACTGGAAGGCTTAGTGTCTTTTGATATAAAAAGTCTGGCCAGTTTGGTTATATCAAAAGGAGAAAGGTAGGAAATTGTAAATTGCCGTATACTTCCTCCTTTATAACGGCCTTTCTTCGATACAGATAAAGTCCCACAGACGGTTGCACAGCGTTTGATTTAAATTTTGTCAAGTGGTTTGTTTTATAAGAATTGTCTATTTCTTTGTAGACTTCAGACCGGCGGCTCAGTGTTGGCTGGGAAGCTGGCGCTCGAGCGCGGCTGGGCGGTGAACGTGGGTGGGGGCTTCCACCACTGCAGCGGCGACCGCGGCGGCGGTTTCTGCCCCTACGCGGACATCACCCTGCTCATCCGCTTCTTGTTGGACAGCGAGCTGATCCAGAACGCCATGATCGTAGACCTGGACGCTCATCAGGTGTGTAGAGTGAGGTGAACGTGGACGGGGGCTTCTGCCCCTATGCGGACATCATCCAGCTCATCCGTACCGCTGGAGCGATCTGATTCAGAACGCCATGGTCGTAGACTTGAACTCTCATCGGGTGTGTAGTGAGTATAAGAGTATAACGTGGACGGGGGCTTCTGCCCCTATGCGGACATCACCCTGCTCATCCGCTTCTTGTTGAACAGCGTGCTGATCCAGAACGCCATGATCGTAGACCTGGACACTCATCAGGTGGGTAGTGTTAGATTAATATGGACGGGGGCTTCTGCTCTTACGCAGACATCATCCTGCTCATCCGCTTCTTGTTGAACAGCGAGCTGATCCAGAACGCCATGATCGTAGACCTGGACACTCATCAGATGTGTAGTGTTAGATTAATATGGATGGGGGCTTCTGCTCTTACGCAGACATCACCCTGCTCATCCGCTTCTTGTTGGACAGCGAGCTGATCCAGAACGCCATGATCGTAGACCTGGACACTCATCAGGTGGGTAGTGTTAGATTAATATGGACGGGGGCTTCTGCTCTTACGCAGACATCACCCTGCTCATCTGCTTCTTGTTGGACAGCGAGCTGATCCAGAACGCCATGATCGTAGACCTGGACACTCATCAGGTGTGTAGTGTTAGATTAATATGGACGGGGACTTCTGCTCTTACGCAGACTTCACCCTGCTCATCCGCTTCTTGTTGAACAGCGAGCTGACCCAGAACGCCATGATCGTAGACCTGGACACTCATCAGGTGTGTAGTGTTAGATTAATACGGACGGAGACTTCTGCTCTTACGCAGACATCACCCTGCTCATCCGCTTCTTGTTGGACAGCGAGCTGATCCAGAACGCCATGATCGTAGACCTGGACACTCATCAGGTGTGTAGTGTTAGATTAATATGGACGGGGACTTCTGCTCTTACGCAGACATCACCCTGCTCATCCGCTTCTTGTTGAACAGCGAGCTGACCCAAAACGCCATGATCGTAGACCTGGACGCCCATCAGGTATACTTAACGTCACACTTGCGCTTCAACTCTTTTGTGAAGCGTGTGCCACGGGCGCTGCGGGACACCATAGCATAGAGAGTGCACTTCTGGCCGAAGGTTGCCGTCCTTCGGCGGTGCACGCCTCAAAATAAATACTAGTTGCAGTTAGTAAAAGTAGAGGTAAACCAATTGGTGGTCTTATCGCTATAAATCGATCTCTTCGAAGTAATTTCACCCTATAGTGAGGCACTCATTATTGTAAGTGACAATAAACTTAGTACGTCTCCATGGCAACCATTAATATCTGACTCTCTCGTACGCCCCACGGAACAATCGCGCGTTCCCTGTCTAGCATTGCGTGTTCCCCTTCCGCACCCCTTCTTTTTGGCAGCTTAGGTTTCAAAGAAATAACGCGCTAAGCGGAGTATAGAGATATCTTGTATATGGATACCGCATACCTACTTACCTAGCAGTTTCTAATATACTATTATCAAATTCATCAATAAAACTCTTTTATTATCATCAAAATTATTTTCTATTCTAGGGTAACGGTTATCAACACGATTTCCTAGGCGTGCCAGAGGTGTACATAATGGATATGTACAATAAACACATATACCCTAAAGACCGAGTGGCGAAGCAGGCGATCCGTCGCAAAATCGAGCTCGGACACCATGTTGAAGATCTCGAGTATATGCTGAAATTGAGAAAGTGAGTAGTAGGTTAGGTAGCCTAACCTTTTCAAAGCCATACCACCTTGGAAGAATAATAAGTAAGGAAGCGTTATCACCGCTCCAAACCTGCGGTGCCAAAACAGTGGTGCCAAGGGGGGTGGAGCTAATAATCGCGGTGCCCTAATGTCATGTCAAACGATTTGACATTATTATGTTGTGAAATTGCGATAATATATCGCTATTATAATGCCGGCTTGCCCCGTATTGAGCAGGAGCCACATAGGTGCCAAAAATGGCAATATTTCTTATAATTGGTAAGTAAATTACGTGTATATATTCAATGAATTTAATTTTAGTTTTGGCAATGGTAAGTTAATTGACTTAATTAACCACATTTTCAACAGACTTCAAGATTTCGAAGGAGGAGGTTATTCATTCGTCGGGATCTTTGTTTTTGCTATTTTTAGGGTTCCGTTCCTGGAAAGGAAAAAACGGAACCCTTATAGGATCACTTTGTAGTCCGTCTGTCTGGCTGTCTGTCAAGACCATTTATCTCAGGAACGCGTGGAGATATCAAGCTGTAATTTATATCAAATACTCAGGTCTACTGTCCCTTGGTGCTGTGAAAAAATCAAACTTCTATGCCAACGCAATCAAAAGATACAGCCGTTTATGCCGTAAAATTCCGCAAATTTTCGAAACTCGCATGGGAATCAAAACCTACAGGGTACTTCCCGTGAACTCAGGATCTTGAAATTTGGTACGAAGCAACGTCTTATAGCACAGATAAAGGAAAAATTGCGAAAACCGTAAACTTTTAGTTACATCATATAATAAAAATATTTTTAATAATTTTAAAGTTACTACCCCTATATACCTACAGGTTTGTACGGAACCCTCGGTGCGCGAGTCCGACTCGCACTTGGCCGGTTTTTTTTATGTATGTATGTTCATCGATTATTCGAAGACTGCTGGACTGATTTGGAAAATTCTTTTTTTGTTTGAAAGAGTACTTCACAGTTGGTCCCATTGTAACCAGGTCAGGATCTGATGATGGGATCCTGGAAAAATCAAGGGAACTAGGCACACCTATAGTGATTTAAGTATTTTTTACAGCAGCTCGAGCATTTGCTTTTGGAAAGGTGGATGCTAAGTGAAGTCGGTTCTTTTTTGTTTAAAATTATTTAATAAAGGATTTATGATAAGAATTTAGATAAAGAATATTTTGTATATGTACTTGTATTGTATACAGGATGTAACAAAAATACTGGTGATCTGCCGTTTAAGGGCATAATTGGTATCGTATTGCGAGTAAGAAAAAAATTTGGACGCAAAAAAAAATATTTTTTTTTCGTGTTTTTTTTTATATATTAGTTTTTCGTTATTAGAATCATCATCACATCATCAATTATTTAAGAGCTGGGCTCTTGTCGGTGGAGCAATTTCCATGTATGTCTGTCCTTTGCCTTCCCCTTGACAGCCTGATACGACACGACGTTTATTTCTTCCTTGACTTGATCCATGTATGCAATTCTTGGCTTCCCTTGTTTCCTCTTTGCTTCAACTCTCCCTTCTAGAATGTTCTTAATAAATTCGTCATGTCGTAGCAGGTGTCCAAGCATCCTTCCTCTCCTATTTTCTATGGTTCTCAACAAACTTCTTTTTTCTTTTATTCTACATAGAACATCTTTCTCATTCATTCATCAATCATTGGTCATCTTCTCCTTCCAGCTGATCTTCTCCATACGACGCCAGCACCACATCTCAAACGCCTCCAGCCTCTCTCTATCACGTTGCTTCATTGTCCACGTTTCGCATCCGTACAGGGCTATGCTCCAGATGTACACTTTTATTAGTCTTTTACGAATATTTCCTGACTCTGAATCTCCTGGCTTTGAATAGACATTTTTTCGTGTTAAAAACTTTTTTTGCCATCGCTATTCTGGTAATAATATCTTGTGTACACCTGGAGTCATGCGTAATTATGCTGCCTAAATATTTAAATGATTTTACCTGGTCTATGTACAATTATTAACGATAACTGGTCTTGGAGGGGCTTCTCTGGATTTTTTTGCATTTTAGTTTATTAGAATACAATACCAATTATGCCCTTAAACATATCACCAGCATTTTGTTACACCCTGTATGATACCAACAGCATCAGATCAATAAAAGCCAGAAATAAGCGCTTGCTGCCATAGCGGGCTCATTTTTCAGAGTACGATTTCCATGCTTATTATATAAACGAGCTAGTCAACATAAGAATTTGGTGTTTCAGGAACCTGCGAGCGGCGATAAAGGAGTTCACTCCCGACATCTTGGTATACAACGCGGGCACTGACATACTAGACACCGATCCTCTCGGCAACTTGAGGATCAGTGGTGTGGTAAGGAAGAATCATTTATTTCACGTTATAATACTTATCATTATCACTTACACATAGTATATAATTTTAAACAAAAAAGAACCGACTTCACTTGGCATCCACCTTTCCAAAAGCAAATGCTCGAGATGCTGTAAATAGTACTCAAATCACTATAGGTGTGCCTAAAATAGTTGAAGAGTTCCCTCGATTTCTCCAGGATCCCATCATCAGATCCTGACCTGGTTACAATGGGACCAACTGTGAAGTATACTCTTTCAAACAAAAACGTTTTCCATATCGGTCCAGCCGTCTTCGGATAATCGGTGAACATACATAAAAAAATAAAATAGCAAAAACAAAGATCCCGACAAATTGATAACCTCCTCCTTCGAAATCTTGAAGTCGGTTGAAAACGAAGTCGCTTTCCGCTGTCTGTCCCTATGTATGTATGCTTAGATGTTTAAAACTACGCAACGTGATGCCGTTTTTTTAATAGGTAGAGTAATTATGTATAATACATGCATAATATATTAGAGAAACACGGATAATTTTAGAGGTTTCTGTCGTAAATAATTTTAAACAATAAAGGACTGACTTCCCAAGTAACACAGGAAGCATTATAACATATGAATAGTTAACTTATTTCGAACTTAAGGACCATATAAACTCTTATATACGATGCTTTGAGCTGTATAATGGTTGTATAATGGCATATCTAAATGCTTTTGTAAAGCCTTTAGCTTTAGTGCAGCAAACCACAACGCAACTGTACAGCTTTCGACTGTTTAAAAGCACTTAAGTGCTTTAGGTTCGACAATAGCATTATATAATGCTTTAAGCCGTATAACGGTTGTATAATGGCATGTATAAATGCTTTTTTAAAGCCTTTAGTTTTAGTGCAGCGAACCAAAATGCAACTGTACAGCTGAATGCTGTACAGTTGCGTTTTGGTTTGCTACACTAATGCTTCGGTGTGGTTTAGTGCCTTAGGTTCTACAATCGCATAAACAAATGCTTAATGCTGTTTATGAGCATGAATATTAGCCATTATAATGCCACGTAAATCCGGTATACAGCTTTCAGCTGTTTTTAGTGCTTTAGGTTCTACAATAGCATTTTATGATGCTTTACGCTGTATAACGGTTGTATAATGGCATATGTAAATACTTTTGTTTAGCCATTAGTTTTAGTGCAGCGAACAACATGCAACTGTACAGCTGAATGCTGTACAGTTGCGTTTTGGTTTGCTACACTAATGCTTCGGTTTGGTTTAGTGCCTTAGGTTCTACAATAGCATAAATAAATGCTTAATGCTGTTTAATAGCATGATAAATTACGTCATTTCAAATGGGGGGGGTCTGGACATGGTGGTAGCATGACGTAGGAGGGGGGGGGGGGGGGGGGCGGTCATTCCGAAGATCACATCATCAATGTGTAAAAAAAGGAATGAAAGTCGTGTTTCTATAAACTTTTAATGCTATAAAATATTATCTACTAAATAGTTTTTTTATTTTACAATTAAGATTTAAACGCATTTTTTTTAATGACGTCACTTTATTTGGCAGGGGGAATGTTGGATGAAATAAATGGGGGGGGGGGGGGGGGGTGTAAAAATCATCAAAAATTGATGACGTGAACAGCCCCTATACAGCTTTTAGCTGTTTTAGTGCCTTAGGGCCTACAATAGCAATTTTAAGTAGTATATAATGCTTAATGTTGTTTAATAGCATAATTATTCACGTGTAATGCTGTAGGCATAAATAAGGCATTTTTTAAGGGTCACTGAGCTGCTATTGGACTAAGAGCTAGCCATAGCCTAATTATACAGGTCAGTTAAATTTTTGACACCTCGTGACGTCAGTGACCACACTGACGTCATCAGGGAACGATGCGGTTCTCAAACTTTTAAAATAGGGAAAATTATTTAATAGAGGATTACCTCTATTATTAGTAATTATACTAGGCATTATAATAAGAATGCAAATTAAATGCCGTGCCATTAAAAAACAAATCATTGGGTATATCTAAACGACACCATACCAAGGGTGTGCAATCTCTGTCAAAAAAATTGAGCTTGACATTTAGTATCCGATACGTTTCCCTAAGTGAGAAAGAGAACTTGTCATGCGTTAGGAAGGGACAACATGATTCGTAACGTCAAAGAAGGAGCTCTGTATCAGGGATATTACGGATACTGAATTTTTGACATCCGCGGATGCGGATATAAAAAGGCTCTCATCCCTGGAATATGAATGCGGATATAAGATAAGTACACAAAAAAAAACAAATAAAATCAAAACAAAACAAACTCGTCATTTCTTGTCGCTATCCGTCAAGGACATAGAGCTCGATCGACGAATCACGAAAATGTAACAATATTCCGATTGGGTAATGGTGAAATTACCTACGTTACTTTACCTAGCACGTGCGCCGTCACAGAGACGTTCCTGTACCGACTTGTTCCACATCTGCATCCGCATGAGATCCGCATCGATTTGATGCGGAGGCGGATGCGGATTTTGAAAATGATGCGGACGATCCGCGGTTTCCACAAAGTATAAACAATTTTCCGCACAGTATTGAATATTATCTATTTATAGTGTCCCTATGACGGAATTCATGGCCGGCCATGCACTGTTATAGTTTTTATGGGGCACCACACATTAGAGTGGAATTTAGCTATTCGTAAACAAAAACAAACAAAAGCGTAAAAAATTGGGCTATGGTAGCGGAAATTTGTCTATGGCCTCCATACAAAAATTCAGCCTACCATAGACAAATTTCCGCTTTTGTCTATGAACAGCTAAATTCCGCTCTAATGTGTAGTGCGGTGCGCCTATGGGATATTCTTCATTAATGGGTCAATCCAAAAAAAAAAAACATTATTCTACGTAAGTATAATATTACCAACGTTTGATTTATTCCTATTATAGTTTCCCCGTTATACAAAGTTAACGACATGCCGTTATACTGTTAAATTTGCGTATGGATTTCTACTAAACGGCTTAGTCCATTGAAAAAAGAAATTAAACTCATAAATATGTTACACGCAGTTTTACACGCAGTTACACTACACCAATATTTATTACGAGCAACCATTATTATATACATTATATATCTATCAAATATTTTGGGAATCTCAGACAAAAATGAAACGGCGTGATAAGTTTAAAAGAAACAGAGATAATACAATATGGCCGTCTGTCAGTGTAATACTCGCCAAATAGTTGTATTGCCACAATGTTAAAAAAAAGTCCTCATTAAATTACATGCCGTAAATGAATTGCCAACTAAAAGTATTATATTAAATTACCTAAAATTATATGAAGCTTATTTTAAGTATAAAATAATCAAAAAACACAAAATAAACTTAGTAACGGCACGCTAACATTTTTGAACATGAATAGTGTATTAATTAAACTCCCTGACTGAATTGAAAATGTCAACGAATGGCATCATTATGTGACGTAGGTGAGGCCTTTTCGGACGAGCTGTCAAAAATTTAAATGACCTTTATAATTAGGCTATGGAGCTAGCCACGTCAGATATGACACAATAATGAGAGCAACAAAACCCGTCTGGTTAGATTGCTATACTATTCTTATTGCTAGATCCTGGCATCTGGCAGCTTTTAATGGGTGGAGGACACAGTGACAGACTAGCAAAATGTTTTAATTGGAAAATAGTAATACCAAACTAGGTAAAAATTGCCGAAGTTGTCTCAGTTATAAAGGACAGGGCCTATATTTTAAGGGGCTCCCTGGCGCCAACGACCTTAGACTTACTTCCCTTAGTTTTCTAATGATTTACATAGCTTATCAATATCATATTATCAGTAACGGCTTTAAACAATATAGTATCCTATATTTACTTCAATATTCATTGTCTTCGAGATATTTGTCATCAAAGTCGAACCGGTTTAGGCTAAAAAAGTGGTTTTATGGTCATAAATTTTGTTTTAATTAGTTAAAAATTAAAATCTCTCTACTGTTTTTAAAGACATCAAAGAGGAACCCTAATATGTACATTACGTATATGTAAGATTCTTTACACCATTCAAATATCGATTAAAGTGTTTTTTAGACCATGTTTTAAAAATATCATAAAAAAATAACGGCTCATTTATTTTAAGATCCGGCTCTACAGAATGGAGATAAAAGATTCAAGAACCTGAGACCCGAGAGTCGTTTGCCTTATAATTCTATCTGTAATGAATATGTTGGAATATCGACTCAAAACTGGTCAAAAATCGATAAAAAAAAACGTTAGACCAAAAAATATTGTGTATTATTACCATACATCGGGGTTTTCGTAGCGGGAATGTTTGACATTAGCCAAAGAGTAGGCATTAACTTAAAAAACAGAATGTACTCTAGCAGGTTTCTACCTAATGAATAATTGATCGAAAAAATCATAGGTATATACAATTTATATGTAATAGCTGACTATTATGCATATATATTGTAGGTACATGTACCTATGATTTTTTCAAGTGTTTTTTTATTAATTCATGTAATGACTGATCATTGTCAACCTCTTCAGTTAACCAAATAGTTCATAAATATCGGACGTCAAGGTTAATATTTGACACTTATTATACCGTGTCTTTGTCTTAGGTAGATCTAGTTAATAAATTTCGGATATGCAATTGCATTTTTAAAATACTATATAATAGTCAATACAAACATGCCTCGAAGAAAAAAAGCTCGTATCATAGTGTGTATGCTATTCACATAGAGGTAGTTATTCATTAGGCATAATATGATATTTTCTCAGACTAACCTATCTGTTTATCTCTACCCTTTCTCAAATCTTTCCCGCACCGACAACCCCGATGTATGATTATTACGGAAACAAAAACAGTAGGCGACAAACTATGAACTATATTTTATTATACATCGTTTGGCACTACTTTCTCCCAACATAAACTTTTGTATAATTTATCTTAATATTGTATAGTATTTGTATAGTTTCTCATAATATTGCATCAAACCCAGATCTCTAGGATTTATTTTCTTGAAATGGTTTGCATTCTTTGACCTCCACCGCTTTAAAGCTGCCAGATGACCAGATCTAGAAATAAGCATAGTATACCAATCTGACTAGAGGGGTTTGGTTGCTCTCATTATTGTGTCATATCTGACGTGGCTAGCTCTCCGTCTATATAGAATAAAATCATGCGGACCTATTTATACAAGGAAAACACCTATATAATAGTGAAATTACTTAATTTAAGACTGCTCAACCAACACTATTATGTTAATAATCCAAAACTCGTTCTATACGAGGATTGCACAATTGTTTTGTTTATTTGACGCATATCTTTTTATAATATTTTATAGCAAAACCACAATAAATCAAGGCGCGTGAAAATTTTCAATGAAACTTATATACACCTTTACAGTAAACTACATTGCGCAGTAATATTTGAAGGATATAATAACAATAACGTAAAAGAGTCAAAAAAATGTATAAATTTTGTTATGATGCAAACAAATATGACGTGTCACTCATCCAGGTTTTTGTACCGTCTTCGTCCATTTTATATTGCGAGACAAAGTAGTTAAATCACAACGTTCATTGTATTATAACATTTGTTCCGTCGGTGTTAGAGACGTTTTTGCATTGACGTAAGGTTTATTTTACTACACTCTTATGCTAGTATAATGCTTTTGTATTGCGATTGGCAAGTTAATCGAGAGTACTAATGCTTCTTTACTGCGATTAGCAAGTTTTTTTGGCCGTATTAATGCTTCTCTAATGCGGTTGGCAACTTAATAGAGCGTACTAATGCTTCTTTAATGCGATTAGCACTTTCCATGACAACGATAATGCTAATAGCGCAGACATAATGCGCCTGTCATGCTATTAAATAACCTATACAGGATCTCAAGCTGGGTAATTTGTGCCCATTTAAGAGCTATATCAGCACTATAAACGTTTATAATGCTAATATAAAACGAACTCAAAATGCTAAAAGCATACAGATATGCTGTAAGACGGCCGTTATACTGCTTTGATGTGTTACTTGGGTTCACTTAGCATCCACCTTTCCAAAAGCAAATGCTCGAGTTGCTGTAAAAATACTCAAATCACTATAGGTGTGTCTATAATATTTGAAGAGTTTCTTCGATTTCCTCCCATCACCAGATCCTGACCTAATGACAATGCGATCAAAAGTATACCGATTCAAACTAAAAAAAAAAAGAATTTTTCTAATCGGTCCAGCCGTCATCGAAAATTATAAAATCGGTTAAAAACCCGACTGCGGTGAATTTGGTGGCGATTTAATAGGTTATTACCCGTGGTACCACAGCTTTTGTACCACAGGGGGACCACGGGTAATTATTTTCCCCGTGGACCCACCCCTATTTTCCCAGTAAGGTCTAGAACGGTTATAGGTAGGTTAGGTTCGTTAGTTATCTTCTAATGGCCGAAGGCCAAACCGCACAGAAACAGGAGCCCCGCGGCAGCGGGGCTCCGTCGACATTGCTGACGTAAAGATAAACCCATTTTGGTGCAGTGGGTCTACGGGGAAAAAAAATACCCGTGGTCCCCCGTGGTACAAAAGCCGTGGTACCACGGGTAACATCCGGATTTAATTTATAGCGCCTAAATCCACATTTTTTTTATATCGCGTAAATCCCTAGTAATTGGCCACCACATACTAATAATGAACTCTATTCACCTATAAATATAATTAATTTTAACTGCTGGTCACCCTTCAATACCTGGCCAAGTTATACTAAAAAGAAATTCTGTTTGTAGGTGAATAGAGTTCATTATTAGTATGAGGTGGCCAATTACTGAACGGTGGCCAATTACTAGCAATTTGCCCTACCCTAAGTCACTCCCACGGCCAAGACGGATGTAATGACACCTCACACGTCGTAATCCGTCAAACGATGTACAGATGTAGTGAATAATCCTTTCCTATCGGCAAAACTCGGAACAACGATAACACCCGAACTTCGATTAAGTATGGACTAGATACCGCATGCGATTCAAATCTAAGCGAAAAACGTGGCAGATTGGAGGCGGTGCTAAGTTGCAAGTGTGTGCGTACACGCAAACACTTGCAAACAAATCAAAAATACGTCATGTAATAAAAGCCACATATTATTTTACTTTATATACAACCTTATTCTTTAACAATAACGTTTTATTTTGAACGCCGGCAGTTTGGCGTTTCTGACCTTACAGAATGCGCGAATCGCGTAAGTCGTAAGATTTATTACCGGCAGCGGCCTCGGCCCGTACGCACAAATTATTCTACCCGTTAAGTGTAGCGCAATTAGGTCGATTTCAGTTTGCAATGATTGATACTCGAATTTTGTTTACGTTTGGAACAGATATCGTGGAGTCGTGAAATAAGACCACTAAATATTTTTTTGGTGAACGTAGGAATAATAAATAGGGAGTATTGAAGCGTAATCTTTATCACATACATGATATTGCACACTTTATTTATGTTAGTCCCTAAGGTATATATGAGCCGTTGCGCCCATTGTTGCCTGGAAATATGTGTTAAAGATTTTATATGTTAATTTTTATACGTGATTTCACCACATGTTTAACAGCCAGTTTTTTGGTTAGTTTTAGGCCGTACGCTTGTTTGCCACAATCTACCGTCTTTGTATGAGAATCTTATTTCTATGTAGTTATTTCCACATACAGCAAAAAGAAGTACACTTATAACATTCCTATTAAATAAATGTCAATAAGCTACTCTATTCACTCTGTTCCACGCGATGAATATTTCTTCAACTTCTAACTTATGACTGGCGTAACGCGAGGGAAAGAGAGGGCCGCGTAACGCTCCCGCAAGCTATTTATTCAAATGATTTTTGAAAAATAATGTTTTGAGCAAGTTCTAGGGCGAATTTAGTCACAATTTCTGTATGTTATGGAACATGCTATGCATACTTAACGAAAATACGATACACTATCCTTTTTTAACGTTGTTAACGTATTATTTCTGCACTTTTTCACGGAGCACTTTGGCATGTTGACTCGACGGCAGACCGCGCTCGACTCCGAGTGCAATTGTGCTTACAACGATTTTAAGCACAATTGGCTCGGGACGGATTTCAAGCCTAGATGCGGTATCTTTGGAAATAATACATCAATGCACCCGAATGGTGCCGATGTGTCTATGAATTACTGTATTATTAAATTACGTGTAGGTATCAAATAAATCGCATACTTTATTTATCAATGTCAAATGTCAAACTGCCCGTTTGACGTATATTACACTGAGATGTTAAAACCACCACGATTCTATCATATAAAGAATTCGTTAGGTAAACAAAAATATAACTAGTTACCGAGGACGTTTTATTTCAATAAAACGCACTGATAAAAACCAAATTCCGGTTGGGATGATCTAATGATTCTATAAGGATTGGAACCCCAAAAGTCTAACTATAAGTCAAAACTACAGTAGGATTTTGCAGACCTTTTTTATAACAATAAATTTTTGTAATTAATTAAAAATACTATGACATAACAAAAAAGACACCTCAACATAAAACAAAACAAACCAGCAGAGAAATTAATATAAATAAATATGATTTTCTGATTGGATGAACGACTTCGATTATGACAGCGGGATAAGAGGAGGAGGAGCGGGTTGGACAGTGTGATGCGAAACAATACTTCCAACTTCCATATCACAGTCAGAATCAGAACTATTTTCTGGTGTATCATCGTCAGAGTTTTCATGAACGGTGATTACAAAACTAGCCATATAATTTTCCAACTCAGGTTCGTGTTTTCGGTACTCGTTTTCGCATTTGATGGCGTGGTCACATACTTTGGTCCAAACATCGGAACCAATCATATTAACCTTTTCCTGTACCAATTGTTTCACAGTAGTCATATTCATACTGATGTTTCTTTTGGATACGTATCCCTTTATTTGAGACCATATGTTTTCAATCGGATTGAAATCAGGATGATATGGTGGCAATCTTAGTACGCTGTGTCCATATTCGTTCATAAGTTTATCTATAGAGTATTCTACAGTCTTGTTTGTACTTGCAAATAATTTCATATTTATTTCAAGTTTTGTTAATGACGGATCAATCGGAACGTTATGTTTGGATAGCCAATCAATCATGTGTTGCTTACGGGTATTTGAAGTAGGAGGTTTGTCTACGTACTTATTATGATATGCAGCATTATCTACTACTAGTACCGAATGTGGAGCTAAGTTTGGAATGAGTTGATTACGAAGCCATTTTTCATAGTTTTCATTGTTCATCGCGTTGTGATAGTCACCTGTTTTATCAGTAGACTGATACATTAACAATGCCCCAGGTATAAACCCCTTTCTACTACCAGCGTGCACTATTATAAGACGTTGTCCTTTAGAAATTAACTGTTTCACTCCGTTTTCTGACGAGTCAGCCCAGCTTTTACCTGCCAAATGTGAGGTATGGATGTATGTTTCATCCATATAAACAATCTCTCTCCCTTGCAATCTGTACTTTTTTATCGCGGCTAAAAACTTTACTCTTTTTAAACGAACATCATCTTTCTCGATAAGTAATTTTCTGTTGTTTTCAACTTTTTTATACCGAAATCCCATTTTTCTAAGAATTTTTCTTAGCGTAAAGTCACATCCCTTAAAATTTATGGCTTCGGATAACTTGGACTTCAGGGCTTTAATTGTAGGTACTTGTTTGTATATCAAATGGAAATTATACACTAATCGGCGTATAACGTTGTAGTCAAAATCGTCAAGACCTAGACAAAATAATTTATTTGGTCTACCCAACTTTGCCGACTTCGGACTATTGGAGGTAGATTGATTTATGTATTCTTTTTGCAATATTTTATTTACTGTTCGTTGAGAAATTCCACTGGCCTCCGAAACTCGTTTTTGGACTTTACAAAAGTAAGCAGTATAGTTGGTATGTTTGAATTTATCATTTTCAGTTAAGAAATATAAATAAATATTGAAAATAACTTCGCAGGCTTGCCGATCTAAACGTTTCCCTTTTCTTAGTGCTTTCGGCATGTCTGTTATAAATTGTTAATGTGGATCGAATAAAATCAATGTTTATTATTTACAAAAATGACAGACAAGAGTGACATGTAAAAAGTCTATCAAAATATAGGTGGCCTGCATTAATACACGAGTCCATGAAGTTTATCACAAAAT
Source organism: Pammene aurita (assembly GCA_947086415.1). Lineage (NCBI taxonomy): Eukaryota > Metazoa > Arthropoda > Insecta > Lepidoptera > Tortricidae > Pammene > Pammene aurita. The sequence continues at coordinate 16,181,123 of OX352295.1, forward strand.
CTAACATAAATATCAACAAAATATTTCTGTGGTATTAACCATTTCGACGCATATTGCCAGAAACGCAAATTACCTGATACTCACATGACCATGATTATATACGCGTATTACCATCTACGCAAAATACCATAATTTCATTTCGCAAATGACCGGATACTCAAATTACCAGACCGATCAATCTACGCATAGTACCAGAAACTCAAACTACCCGATACGCACATGACCATGATAGAGGAAGGTTAGGTCGTGGGCAACCCTACCTTATCGAGTAGCAGAATTCGGCCTATTATAAGGGGAAAGTACGTTAATACTTTCAGTTCCAAGAACTCCCCAAAGGAGTTCTCGGTAATTTGGTTTACATGCCGCATAACTCCCAAGGGATGTTCATTATATCTAGCTAGCTAAAGGCGACTAGAGGCTATGCCAACCGACTCTCCTAGCCAGCCCTTTCGGAGCATAGAGATAAATGAACTCCCCAGGGGAGTTCTAGGAGTGCAGTCTTGTTTTGAGTTATCGCAATATCCAGCCCTCCTCCCCGACCGCGGTTGCCCTCCTTCCCGACCGTTCGCACAATCGAGTTGGCCATGGCGGTCCAATGGCGGTCATTGAGAGTGTACAGCCGCTATAAACATTTAAACCAATACTCAGTGTGACAAATGAGGAAATGACAAATCCGCGGAAATTCACATCCATGCATACTCGGCGTCATCAGTTGCCGAATATACTACAATATATTTTTTGTTGGTACAGTCGCCATCAAATATATCGGAGCGGCTAAGGTACTCAAAAATATCTGAACATGCACCATATCGCCTTGACAATAGAGGAGTTGTTCAGATATGTGTAACCACCTTGGCCGCTCCGATATATCTGACGGCGACTGTACATCAAACCAAAGTCGGTTTTTTAGTCATTTAGTCCTTAGAGAATTCAACCCGGATAGAGTAGCCATGTCTGTCATTTTCTATACAAAAGTATGACGATTTTTGCGGGGGAGGGAAACGTCTAATGTATGGCTATTCGTACGTAACGTACAAATAGCTACGTCAGATAAACGTCAGTCCAGGATACATGTGTATGACCACTGGTCATATGTTTTCGGCAGAGGGGAACGCCTGTCAATGGCGACTCCGGGTGGTTGAATTCTCTAAGATTTAGTCAGTACCGAGGCGTTTCCATAGAAATCGGTCTCCACCGATTTTCTTCATTTCGAAACAATGCACGAGTACAAACTTATTTTAAAACCGTGGAGCTACACAACTTATTTTATCTACACCCGTATCATAAATCCTATTTTCTGCGTTCGGAAACCGTATATAATCAATCACCACCATCATTGCATTATCTGTGCCAGTGTTGTAACAATGTATAAAAATTCATTACCACATGGATATCGGTAACGTAATCAAAATCCAGTCCTCCTCCCCGACCGCAGTTAACCTCCTCCCCAACCGCCCGTACAATCCAGTTGGCCACGGCGGTGCAATGGCGGTCATTCTAATGGTTTCAGAACAAGTCATTTAGGATTTATAACGTGTGTAGAACTATAGATAAAGTAATATATGCAACTGTCACAAACACAGATCATAGATCCCGACGAATTGATAACCTCCTCCTTCGAAATCTTGAAGTCGGTTGATAAAGAAATATACATCCATTACATACTCTCGAAAAACCACTCTACTTCGACAGTCGAGTCAAAACAAGTAACAAATGATTTATAATATGAATTTATTAAGTAGCCTGGCCCCCCCATACTAAAAATGAACTCTATTCACTTAAAACAGAATGCATTTACTCTAACTTTGCCAGTTATTGAAAGGTCGCCAATAATTAAAACCTTATACTAAAATGAATTCTGTTAATAGGTGAACAGAGTTCATTATAAGTATGAGGTGGCCAATTACTGAACGGTGGCCAGTTACTGGCGATTTACCCTACTTCCCTTTTTTCAGGGCATAATCAAACGGGACGAATTCGTATTTGAAACGTGCCGCGCGAACCAAATCCCAATAGTGATGCTGACTAGCGGCGGCTACCTCAGGAAAACCGCCAGGATCATAGCTGACTCCATCATGAACTTGCACAGGAAAGGACTGATCACCGGTGACTGCCCTATGGCCGATAATACTATTTAAGCTAAATATTATGATATGTCAAATATACAGCTGTATCTAGTGATCAAGGATGATTAAGACGTGGATTGACAATGCCTATACAAAATCGCGTTCCTCGAACCTTCAGGTTATACGTCTATTTTCGGTACTGAGTGCCACAGCGCCATCTGTTGAGTCTGGAGTCAAGTTATTCTGTCAGCGTTAATCGCCGAACAAAATATTAGAAACTAGAATTTATTTATTTAATCTTAATTGCACAAAATAAGATGGTACAAATGGCGAACTTAATGCCATAAGGCATTCTCTACCAGTCAACAAGGCTTAACAGAAAGGTTAAGTAGGAATTTAGTGTTTGTGGTGATCGATAGATGACGCTAGTGCTTTAGCCTGAAATAAGGGAACGCGATTTTGTATAGGCATTGTCAATCCATGTCTTAATCATCCTTGCTAGTGATGTACTAAATTATGGAAGGTAGAGGGTAGAAGGAAAATCTCTGTGTGTGTAAAAGTGTCGGTCAAAAGGCGTTATTAAGGGTGGAGCATATACAAGATATCTCTATACTCCGCTTAGCGCGTTATTTCTTTGAAACCTAAGCTGCCAAAAAGAAAGGGTGCGGGAGGGGAACATGCAATGCTAGACAGGGAACGCGCGATTATCCGTGGGGCGTCAGAGAGAGTCAGATATTAACGGTTGCCATGAAGACATACTATACTATACTGTCACTTCCAATAATTAGTGTCCAACTGTAGAGTGAAATTACCTCAAGCCTGGCAGCGGGGGTCGCCCGGCTATGCGGGGTTTTGGGTTAATAGGCATGATGACACATGTTGAATTATGCAATAAAATTTAGTTGATAGGATGCAAAATGATCAATATATCCATCTAAAGTGAAAAATTATAAATTTTATTGAAATGGCTCAAAGATATAAGCTGCAAAATTTCTAAATTTTACGATTTTTTAAAGTGCGAAATTTAAAAAAAACAATGATACCATTCGATTTTTAACATTTTACTGTAAAATAAATTGTATAGCAACCATATACATAAACGCAACATTTCACTGTAAAAAAAGCAATTTCATATTTTTTCCATACTTTAAACAGGGCGACTATGTGCTCGTGACGTCACTTTTGCACGTCATTTTGTTAGGAGCGTTTTGAAAAACAAATGCAAATCTCGGACTTTAAGTCTCATTTCAAGTGGCCGCATATAGACATTTGATCCTCACAACAAAACGAATCGATTGATACCATACATGAAAAAAATTCACCATGCCTATTATTATTCTATGGGGTGGAGCCACAATAGCTAGCGAGTAAAGGCTAGGTTAGGGGTCCGCAAACTTTTTTGACAAAGAGCTTGATGGCAGAAAAATATGGAATTTTCGGAAGCTCATAGAGCCGCAGTTGTCTGTTTTATATTTTTTACTGTAATATTTAATTATTTTACATGTTTTTAAAGGGCATTCCACCAACTATTCCAACATACTATTGTAATATTTAAATTTAAAAAAAATTGAGGGCAACTCGAAGAGCCACAACTAACCCTTCAAAGAGCCGCATGCGGCTCGCTTGCCGCGGTTTGCGACCCCTGGGCTAGGTTGAGGACTTGAAGTTGTTGCTGTATAGAAGGTTCCTTCACGGCTAGTAAAGTAAAACGCGCGTCGACTCTGCCCGCTCGGTGGCAATCATTTGTTTAAAACGGCCAAGTGCGTGTCGGACCACGCATAATGGAGGGTTCCGTACCTTCAACGGAATAAGAAAAAAATATTATCAAAGGGTCGTATCTGGCTATGGAAGAGGTTTTTTGGAGATGACTCGAAAACGCTTTAACCGACAATGTTCAAAACTATTTTCGTTGGAAGAATATGCAAAGATGTGTCTTCTCTGTTTTTTTTTCATATTTTTAGATCTCCGGTTCAAATGATACACTATTTTTTAGACTGATTATTATCGACGTGATTATTTCTGAACATTAGTAGTATGTACTATTTATGAACTAAATCAAAAAATGTTTAAACCTTAATGTTATTTTTAAAGGCCTAATAGCCTTTAAAACTTTATTAAGATACTTCTTAGAGTCTTACTTTCCGAGTAAAACGGCTGACATACGGACAGACGGACGAACGGACGGATGGGCAGACGGGCAGACGGACAGACGGACATGAAGAAACTTTATAGTTTAGGGTTTCGTTTTATTAAAAATTATTTCAGAACATTCGATATTAAACTCCTGCCCTGCTAGCATGACTTACATTGTCGCGCGACTCTAAGTATGAAGTCGCGCGCGAAACTGCATGTTATGCTAAGCCGCCTGGTACCGGTAATGCCTCCGCGGCGATAACCATATAAAAAAAAACTCCAGGTAAATAATGATCTCGCTGATTTCGCTGGTACTTGATAAAGTATCATATAATCTAAACTTTTAAATGCTAGAAAACATCCGAAAATTAGCATTGTGGTGTATTTTTGTCATTGCCTCATGGGAGTTGATGTTTCTGTTTTCCGATCCCTGTATATAAATAAAAGAATTTATACTAAATAGCTAATACCTACATTTCAAAATATTCAGGATAATGATAACAATGTCTCGATCATGGATTTATATGAAGTGGATCTAATTCTTCGGTCACAAAGTGAGGCCGAAAGACAAGGTTATCTAGGGGACTGTGTCTCGTTTTGACTAAGGAGTATAATGACGTCATCAGACAATCAAAACGGCAATATGTGTCAAATGTGACAATTTTGTAACGAGTGCGAGTGAGACACCGTCCCCTACTATTTTGCTCTCTTTCTTTACTAGTCACCTATGAACGAGAGTTCTCGGTAATAAGGTTCAACTGTGGTTAGAGAAAAAGTGTGGGAATTAGACCCACTTCATATAAATCCATGGTCTCGATCTGCTGGCCTCTATCTAAATCCATTACAAGCTTATAGATTATATGAAATCGTATGTCTCGTTCACGTAAAAACGCACCGAGCGTTTTACGCGTCGTTCACTAAAAGCGTAATAGGCAGCGCAGTATCGTGAACGTGTCAAAGGGACTTATATCATACGTTGGTATCAGACGCTCGCCGCCCACAGTGTTAAAAACCGGTATCGCTTGGAGCGTTTTTCGTGATTTTTTAAAATTAATTTATAAATCGGTATTAGTGATGTAAACAAATTGATCTCTTTAATAATGTGCCAAATATTTATATTAAATGTTAGAGCAAATAAAATTCGCTGTTAACATCTTGAAAAGATGTAGCCTAGTCTTCAATATAAGATACATGTGATAGAAAGTATTATTTTATCGAAATAAAATATTTTCTTCTACACTTGTGTATTTATTTCAATAAATCAAGCTGGATACATCTCAATAGCTAATTAACAATGTAAAATAAAATGTATAAGTATGTACCTACACAAACTTAAATTTCATTATGTGCATTTCAATTGCATCTTTATGCGGCATCCAAACCAACCCATTAACCGCCAACTATTTTACGTAATACGTACCTTATTCCAATGACTGAATATTCATTTTAACCCTTTGACCGCCAGAGACGTCAAATCACGCGCACGGAAAGTCGTGGCCTCAGCGCCAGCCCGTGATATCACGTCCAAAATACAGCCTTGGCCAGAAGTGTTGAGCACCCTTGCGATTTTCATACAAAACTCGAAACTTTAGTCCAGCGTTTCTATCTTTTTCGAAGTTATTTTATCAATTAATTCAAACTGAATAGGCATGTTTTGTTGAAGTTAGTAGTAAGTGTAGTAACTGCATAGAATATTTGCAATTTGTCGCACCGACCTAAAGTCGCATTTTTGTGACCTTGAGTTTTCATGTTTTATAGGTACCTTGAAATTGTTATTAAGTGAAGTTTTCTAGATATATAAATAAAATATGACATTTTACGTCACCGTACATTGTTATTATTGGGAAATAATACTTAACATCAAAACTGTAAACAAAAAACTGCTATGCTCAACACTTCTGGCCAAGGCTGTATAAGTGAGTTGCATTTCGCGCTAGCGTGCGATTTCTGTCCGATGCTTGGCGGTGAAAGGGTTTGTTCTACTACTAAGCCTTTTTCGACGCTTAATGGGTTAATATTTTTGGACGGTTTAGACCTCGTTGCAATTATTTCCTAGCCAGTGGCGATTATTCTTTAATCTTCGAAAACGTGTCATAATAACATGAGGTACCTACTCTGAAAATATGGATATGTCGCAGGGAAATGATTAATAACAGATATTTGAACAAATCTCTAAGGGATATGATCAAATTACGCAGGATGTTAAAATGGAGACTCCATATCATCATTTCCCTAGAAAAATTCAGTAATTTCACCAAATCACTGACTCTGTTTAGTGGGAAGACAAAATCGGGCAAAAAACGCGACACGCTTTTTCATTTCACTAAATTTGTTTAGGAATTTGACAAAATCCCTAACCGCTACAGTAAGTTGATGAAACGAACTCAAAAAGTCGACTAGTTTTATCATTTCGCTAAACAAGTTTAGTGAAATGATAAAGTCTCAACTGGAAGATGGTATATGGTGATTTTCACAAATAACGCACCTTCCAATTATGTCTTTCCACTAAACAGAGTCAGTGATTTGGTGAAATGACTGAATTTTGCTAGGGAAATAATGATATGGATTCTCCATTTTAAAATCCTGCGTAATTTGATCATATCCCTTAGTGATTTGTTAAAATCTCTGATTTAATATCTGTTTCACTTTATCTAGTCAGAGATTTGATAAAATCGCTTAACTGTAAAGTAAAATATTGTATTTGGTACTTCCTTTCGTCATTTCACTAAACCAGTTCAGAGATATAATCAAATCACCATATACCATCTTCCAGTTGAGACTTTATCATTTCACTAAACTTGTTTAGCGAAATGATAAAACTAGTCGACTTTTTGAGTTCGTATCATCAACTTACTGTAGCGGTTAGGGATTTTGTCAAATTCCTAAACTAATCTAGTGAAATGAAAAAGCGTGTCGCGTTTTTTGGCCGATTTTGTCTTCCCACTAAACAGAGTCAGTGATTTGGTGAAATTACAGATTTTTTCTAGGGAAATGATGATATGGAGTCTTAATTTTAACATCCTGCGTCATTTGATCATATCCCTTAGAGATTTGTTCAAATCTCTGTTTTAATCATTTCCCTGCGACAGATACATTTAATGTGTCAAAAAGATGTAGCCACGACTCTATGACCAAGGTGTAAAGTCTTGGATACATTTTTTTGTCACATTAAAGTATCCAAATTTTCAGACGTGTACAGTCAACCAATTTATATAAGACGGCTTTAGCTTTTTACGGCTTTTTTGGCTTTTTACGGGTGTGTCCGGCCAAATAATTCCTCGTCCGGCCTGTCCGGCTTTTGTTAGGCTTTTGTCTGACTTACGCTACGCGCCAGTCACGCCAGTGGCACGATTCGAAAGACCAGCATGTCCGGCTTTTGGGATCAAATGTCCGGCTAAATTAAGCGCGGAGTCCGGCTTTTCCATTTTTGGGCCTGGTAACCCTATTCCTAGGCCATTATAGAACCTTGTCACAATAGCTAGTTTGGTAGCGAATAGGTTACGTTTATGCGTATCCACGGGCAACTGTCATTACGACAAGGTTCTACAGTGGCCTAGGAATCAAATTGGTTGACCGTACCTGAGTAGGTTGGTTTATGTGCAAATCTTTTTTATCTAGTAGTGGTATTGAACTGTGAGTAGTAGAGGTCGGTCGGAGTGTTATTGTAGACGACTTCGCGGAAATATTTATCTTTCTCTTTCTGCGCCATCGCCATCAGTCGGTTCTCTTCCATTAGTTGGCGGGCGATTTCTCTGGGGACGAAAAATAGGTTTTTAGTATTAATGAGGTGGAATTTTGTCCTTAGTTACAGACGTATAAGTCAGGAAACTAAAGACGTACAACTGTTTAAAGCTAATTTTAAGATGTAACTTTGGAATTATTTTCTATGGAGCCGATTTCGTCCAATCGTGTATCGTAACTAACGAAGTTCTTCCTAATATAATGAATATTAACATATAATTTATAAAATTTCTCAAAACTACTAATTATAGCTAAAAAACTGTTTGAGTAAAGTCAATTTGAAGGTCGTCGGGTTGTTGTCAGCCTCTTAAGAAAAATATCGATATTTGAGTGGACTAAGCAAGAAAACGGACGCCTGCCAAACTAGGCTATTTATCATTTTGTACTGTATAAAAGTAAGAAAATAATATCCTGAAGGTTGGATGATAGTCTCTTCTAGTTTCCTTGTAATAAGATACGTAATTTTGAGTCCCATAAAAAAAAAACACATTTTAATTTTTTTCTGCTTTAAATATGCGTTATTTTGAAAAGTTATATACCACATTTATTGTTCCCCGTATCATCCTGCCCCATAGTGTGACGAATAAATTTTTTTATATATTAAGCATTAAGTTCGCCTTTTGTACCTTTTTTATTTGCATCATAATCAATAAATAAAAAAGTAGGCAAGCCTGACCAGAAATATATGATCATGCGCCATATTGCGGAATTTCAATGGAACTATTTCTTACACTGGTAATAATTTAAATGACGGGATGATTATGCATGTGTGAGTGCATAATAGGCTGTCATTGTGGCAGTTTACTTGAATAATAATAACGTTTTGGATATTAAATATAAAAGACAAAAAAATCTCAAAGTTATCCATAGTCAAGAGCGAAACATTGTAAATAGTGTATATAATAAACTGCTGTAAATAATACGCTCGGGAAATGAAACTATTTAGCTGTGAAACATTTTCAAATGAACATCAGAACTGACAGGTAAACAAATCAAGATGTCACTATAGGTACCATAGAGAATAATACGCTCTATGATTATACTGAACTATTGCCATATAAATGAGAGTAATACCCTCTTGACAATAATCATATATTTCTGGTCAGGCTTTACTTACCTTCTCTTTCTCTTGTCCTCGATGTCCTGCTGAGCAACACTGCGCTGTATGGACTTGGAAAGCGCCTGCCACTCCGCCTCCATCTTGTCTTCAGCATCGCGCTTAGCCTATACATTATATACAGTGTGAATAAAACAATGGCTTAAAATTGCTTATTTTACGTAATATTTCCTTTACGTAAAATACGTTTTTTTTTTCAAGATTTAAGGTAGGCCCCTCCAGGGCCAATAGCTTTTCTATCCTGTATGACATTGTACATGCACATTGTAACGGTTTGAGAAATATTGCGAACTAGAGTCTCATATAAGCCAGAGGACAAAGCCGAGGGCTTTCGTAGTTCGAGCTTGCGATATTGTTTTCCTCTGAATTACACAATATTTTCCATCACACATACGAACATCATTGAGGAGATATATATGACAATATGTCAATAACTTAATGGGAAATAAGCTATTACTATAACTCCTAGTTTGCCAGCATGGAATGCTACGAGTTATGAGCAAGTGTGATGAAAATCATGTTTTATGTGATATGTGCACGGACTTTCCTTAACAGTGGAACACGCAAATAGTCGAGTTACTTAATGTAAAATAATGCTCATACATTGTCAAGGAATGTTATGGTCTGGCTATGGTATATGATATGTAGTTCATCCTCACACCCTGGAGCCTAAGGGGTCGCGCACTGTATGGTTTAAGAGGAAGTTCCTCCCACGAACGCTGCGGCTGTGGAATGAACTCCCTGCCGAGGTTTTAGCAGCAGGCTACCGTCATGGTATATAAAATAAAATAAAAATAAAGAATGACAAACTGTACCTTTGCCGCGGCCATCTGTTCCTTTTGAGCTGCGTAAAACTTCTTCAGTTCCTCCTGGTTCATGCCCTTGTACATGTATCCAATAGCTCTGAAAAAGGTCGTTGTGGGCAAGGTTAACCTAAGGTCCTAAGATAACCGACCTAGACGGAATGGATGATAAATATTATCTTTTAAGATGTCGTTCAAACGAATTAGCAAAATAACTTATAAATATAAATAACTAGCTTTTGCCCGCGGCTTCGCTCGCGTTAAATTCGGGGTAACACGGTTCCCTTTTCCTGATTTAAAACACAGAAGAGAACTCGGAACAGAATAAACCGCATACAAATAGTCCGCATACCAATTTTTACCTTGAAAATTGTGGAATGCTCCATACAAACTTCCACCCCCCACTTTAGGGAAGTGGGGGGTTGGAAAGAGACAAAAAGTAGCCCTATGTCACTCTCCATTCCTTCAAGTATCTCCACTTAAAAAATCACGTCAATTCGTCGTCCCGTTTTGCCGTGAAAGACGGACAAACAAACAAACACACATACACTTTCCCATTTATAATATTAGTATGGATATCCCAAATGTAAAAAAGTAGATATTCCACTTTTTTTTTAAAGTGCCTGTGTGTACTCGTAGCGTATATGCCGCAGAGTTTCTGCAAGTGGACTTTAGAATACAGGCACCAATGAGTGTTTCTGCGATCGATATTTTCACCAGATGGCAGCACCGTGACGAGAGGTCTTTTTGACAGCAGCAGACAGCTGCTAAAATCCACCATTCAACAAGATATTTATGATTAGTTAATCGTTTACGCTTCAAGATGGCTGCATCGGCTTTGGAATAGTTTTTTGTTTTTTGCTCATTTACGTAGTTCAGTGTATAATATTGATAGCTTATTGTGCGGTGACCTAACGAACAAGTGTGCAGCTAATGAAAAATTAGTCCCAAAACGCGAGCAACCACCCTTTACTTGAACAAACGGTTATCCGGGGTCTCGGCCACCCAGGTGTTTGTAAGGAGGCTATCATTTTACAATCAACTAGGTCTTAACCGAACAACGTTGCTTTTATTTTATTTTACGAAAATAAATAAAATCCTAAGTGTACCTTGACATTGGCAGAATTCACCTCACTAAAATAGGCGAGGAGTAAAAGCGATTAATAAAAAAAAAAACAAGATATGATTACCTAAACATGATTGGTGGGTTATGACAGCTAGACTTCTCGCCACGGTGCTGCCATCTAGTGAAACACCCTAATTCGCTAAGAAAACATTAATTTTATATCATGACTTTCCGGCTTTCTTGTTTTCACGCGACACGTCGGGTCCCCCTCACCTTGAGGGCGGACGGGGTAAAATACTCGCATGTTATGAAGTTACAGTTTTGTGCTAGCGATATCGCCTCCGTGTGTTCTTAGGTTCATGGTAATACCTGGACAAACACATTCTGCTAGATTGCAAACATGTAGGAGTACTTATACTTAGGGTCTCCAAAATAAAAAAAATATCAGACAGATTCCGCTGTGACCAGGTGGTCTAGCGGTCAGGTTGTCAGCCGCGAAAGCTGAAGACGCCAGTTCAAATCTGGCCTCGGACACCGGAGGACTTGGTCACTTTTTCTGAAGTATGTGTCGTCTATTCCAGTTTATAACTTAATTAATACCTGTTCTTCCCGAGAGCGCTCTTAGCGACGTCCGGGTTCTCCGTGAGCATGTCAGACGTCAAGTTGTTGTACATCTCCGCAGTGTTGTCCGCGTCCTCTTGTTCTTTCAGGATCTGTTCTAGCTGCTTGCGCTCCGCTGCCTAAATGATTAAGAGGTTGTGGTCAAATGCTTATACATTTTCGATCATAATTCGCTTGCCCTTGGCCGATGTATTTAGGGTCGGCCCATTATGTTTTTATATGCATTATATCATCTTTCATGCAGTCCATCCACCTTTTCCTAGGTTTTCCTCTTCTCATTACGTCCCCTCATAGTGATTATTAATACCTTTCTCGTAACATGCCTTTGTGGCGACCGCCTTATAAGTGTATACCAGCTAATACCTCCGCATGAAAAGAAAAGTCATTTGCAAGTAACAAAATGTGCAAAATACAATGGAGTGGAATTTTGCTCGGAGTTTCTCTGCGAGATTGAAATGTAATCTAGGAGATTTGCAAGATATCTTAGTAGTTGCCTTAGCTTAGGGGGTTTCCAGACTAAATCTATGGGCGCTAGGGCAAAAAGATCTGAGAGAAGCGATCGCAATCCGCATGATGCAGCAGGAGAAGGTTCCCAATAAGGTGAATCAACGATCTACGATCTCAGGGAACCGTTGGATTGGATGAAAGCAGACAATTGTTTTTTGATAGCACCGGTTATGGAAAACCTTGGGAGTCCTTTTGAACGCCAATAACACCTGAAGATATGTACCTAAGTAGTCATGCCCACAGCACCAATGATACCCATAAGCGTTATGGCGTATTACGCTGTAAAAATAACCTTGATACTTTCAAGGTTTATATTGGCGCGCTCGTGTCCAGGTTTTTTCGCTTCTGTGTGTGTTCTATACTTAGGTATTAGAAAATGTTACTCACCAAAGCTTCGTTGTATCTCAAGTTGGCCTGACCCAGTCGGTAGCGGCACTCCCGTTCGAGCTTATCCAGTTCGCTAGCCCGAGCGTCACGCGCCTTTATTGCCATCTGCGCAAAGTTCACAAACCATTTATAATCTTTCAGTTTATGCATAATTTCTACGAAAAAAGAACCGACTTCACTCAGCCTACAAGAGCAAATGCTCGAGTTACTTATTAGAGCCCACGACACTTAATCTAGTTCGATAAGACTCCCAGATGATAAATATATAATTAGTTACGTCTTTAATGGGGCAATACACGAAATGGCGATGCTGCAATGCAAAAAACCTGGCCGCGTATTAAAAAAAATTGTTCAAGCCCCCTTGATTGGCCTTATCAGTGGCAGCAGCATGATTAGCCTCGTCCTGCCCAGACCTATAATTCTTAACTTGCCAATTATGCCCAATGTCCTTCTTAATGGACAATATATTTTTAAGCGTTCCTGCCCAGAACAACTTACGATTACTTTTTCGACTTATACACAAAATATATTTTTTTATTTATTTTTCCGGGTTCTAATACATTGTACTTTACTGATTTTCACGGGAAATATGTCAATATCTTTTGTTCATTTAAAAGGACATTGGGCAGTATTGCCTAAATCATCTGTAGTCTGTTTGTCAATTTTAAAGGACATCGGGCACATTTAAATAAAACTTCGTAGATACGGATAATCATCTTTATTATTTATAATAATAATTCAGAGAGATTGACCGCGACTAACTGCACGTGATCGTCCACGGGATCGTCCACGGGATCGTCCACGGGATTGTCCACGACCTCGCCTACGTGCCTGACCTGTAGAATTTTCTCGTACTGTTATCTCAAGGTTGCTTTCTCCAGATCCAGTCGAAATATTGTTTTCTGGTCCAGATTCCGAAGAATCACTGTCGCTTACCAACTGCCGTTCTCGTTCTGGAGTATACGATGGATCTCCACAGTCATCGTCTGATGATACAATGTCCCCGATGTCTGCATTTTGAAGTAAATCCTCAATATCGATGTCCCTCAAACCTATAGCAAAAACAAAAATCATTAAGCAAATCTGCCCGATGGGAATCAAAAAGGACATAATATGATTTCGCATTTGTAAATAATATAAATAAAGGATTTTTTAATAAAATAACACCATATTTAGTTTATCTAACTATTAAACTTAAGATTTTATAACAGTTTGGTCCGTAAAAACCTGTGATTACTTAAATAAAAACGGATTACTCTTACCTCTTCGCGAACGTCGTGCCATCTTGACCACGTGGGCTGACACTGACGAAAGGTATTTTATCTATGTGAACCAAAATGGAGGCCCCACCATTCAAAACCTTCTAACCAATCAGGTGTAAGTAGTAAAATTGCAATATGGAGTCAACTGCGAATTTTAGGCGCGGATTTCAAATTGACACTGGGCAGAATTACAATCTTTATTTTTTTAAGCTTGGGCAGGACGTGTGAAGTACATTATGTGATTCAAAAAGGACAATGGGCAGGACGAGGTTAGCTTGTAGTTGTAGATTTACGCACAAACCTAGCGCCTGATCTTTTTATAACAGCAACGTGACGACGCGCGTGAGTGCTGCTGCTGCTGCCACTGATAAGGCCAAATCACGGGACTTGCAGCACTGCATTATCTTAAAGCCCTTCCCGCGGAGTCTTATCATACTAGAAACTGGATTTTTCATTTTTTTAAATACACCTGGCGAATGCAATGCATAAAGTCTGGCGACTTTATGCATTGCAGCATCGCCATTTCGTGTTCCTCGATCAAAGACGTAACTTTTTGTATATTTATCACCTGGGAGTCTTAATCGAACTAGGTTTAGTTTCGTGGTCTCTTATACTAACTGTAACTGAAATATAGGTATCATATATAGGTGTGCCTATAATATTTGAAGAGTTTCCTCGATTTCTCGAGAATCACTAGACTACAGTTTGTATGTAGATTTTTTAGTATACAAAAGTCGCCTTAGCTGTATCATCCACCAATATACCATATAAAAAACCAGAAAATAACCATGTACGCAGCCTCAGCCGCCTTGCGTTCCTCTTCAGCAGACTTCCGCTCCTGGACCTGCTGCTCCAGCCAGGAGTTCTTCTGCACGGCCATGATCTTTTTGCGCTCTTCGAACTCCAGATCTTCGCCCTCGAATCTGAGTAATGATAAAATGAGACTGCTGAACTGCAACAAGGGCTGCGATAGTTTTTTTCTTTTGGTTTTGTTTAAATTTATAGAGAAATAACTTTTAGGTACGTATTAGGTACCCAATTTATTATTAGTGTGATTCTAATAAAGAAGGTTTTTTTAATGTGATATCGTTCCAATACATTCTTTAATAAAGTCTGCATCAAATTAGTATCACCTTTTAGTCCAGCGGTTGACTGGTAGATAACGTCAAGCATTAAATGCACCATTTGTATATTTTATGTGCAATTTAAATTCATACTGCCTTTTGGGTACTGGATCGAACTTTTATCAAACAATAGGTCATGTTGAATTTACGTTAAGGGTGGGATTTTTTTTACCTAGGTATGGTCATGATCTAAAACTTCGACGCGGTTTTTCCGACGAAAATATGTCTACACGATTTAATCTCATGACAATTATGATCGTGTATCTATAATTCAGATAAACCTTAATACAATTTTAGGTACCTACTTACCTGGATTAGTTCTGCGTATGAACTACCTATGTGTGTATCTTTGGGTCTTAGGGGTGCTATCAATTGCCACTGTCAGAGAATGTTTCTAAGTGATTTTATTTATTTATCGTATGGCTACCACTGGATATAGGCACCTCTTCTCTGGGATAGTAGCAGTGGGAAAGCAGATGATGTAGAACATCCAGCGAGCGCCGCGAGATCCAGATGGAACAGTGCAGCTGCCAAGCTTGTTACTCCCTTAGCACCACCCAGGGATCACATGTAGGGCTGTCCAAGGTGTTTCCTACGGACGCAGAGTTCATTGATCCCCAGTGATAACAATGGACGATCGCAGCGGACGGGTTCATTTCGGAAAATATTGACGTGTACTGACTTCTGTGCACTGGACAATCCGATGACGTCACTAGCGCGCGGCGGCAGCTGTTTCTTCAACACGTCGGGGTCGTTGAGGTCGAACTCGCGCCGGTCCTGGGGGCGCTGGTACAGCTGCCGGTAGTGGTCGATCTCGGAGTCGATGCGCCGGCGCTCCTGGAAAACGTAATAGAAAAATAGTGTTTATCTACACTCACACTGTAAGTCCTCTAAAACGTGTTCAAAAACGGTAGGCAATGGCTAGCATTACCACAACCGATTTTACTATGATTAGCTTTTTATCTGTGGCAGTAACGTAATTTTAACTTTACATGCTCAAATATTGATGTGCTATGAGTTTTGATAACATAATGTAAATCCTGTGCTCCTTCCTGACCAACGGCACGCGCCCGCGCGGCCGCCGACACGCGCCTCCCCGACCGCCGGCACAATCGAGTTGGCCATGGCGGTGCAATGGCGGTCATTCTGTGGTTTCCGAGCACTTAATTTAATATATACAATATGAGTGTAGATAAAGCAGTGTATGCAAGTGTACGTAATTAGGCCTTAATACGTAACAGTTACATAAACTACTAATTCTCACCGCCTGAATAAAAAAAAGGAGCATTATCGATCCTGATAAGTAACAAAATAAATGTCCCCGATTTTTTAAGTTTCCTAGGCACATTCATAGGAAGCTCATACTAAAACGTGTCATAAATGGAACGGTAATTTTTAAAACACTTTTTTATATTAGTTGAATAGAGAATGCTGACGATTCTGAGTAGAATGAACCCAGAAAAGTGTAGATCTGGACGAAACATGCTTTTTAGGGCTCGGAAAAACGGAAGCCTTATAGGATCACTTTTTTGTCCGTCTGTCTGTCAAGAGCATTTTTCTCAGGAACGCGTGGAGGTATCAAGCTGAAATTTATATCAAATACTCAGGTCTATTGTCCCTTGGAGCTGTGAAACAATCAAACTTCTAAACCAACGCAATCAAAAGATACAGCCGTTTATGCCGCAAATTTTCGAAACTCGCAAGGGAATCAAAACCTACAGGGTACTTCCCGTGAACTCAGAATCTTGAAATTTGGTACGAAGCAACGTCTTATAGCACAGATAAAGGAAAAATTGCGTAAACCGTAAATTTTTAGTTACATCATATAATAAAAATATTTTTAATAATTTTAAAGTTACTACCTCTTTATACCTACAGGTTTGTACGGAACCCTCGGTGCGCGAGTCCGACTCGCACTTGGCCGGTTTTTTTATAAAAAACGCTCCTCCACCTACCTCCTGCTCTCTAGCCCCTAGCACGACAGCCAGATTGCTATCCTTGATCATCTGCGAAGCAAAAGCGTGGTCTCGACGTTGTTGTTCGTCGCGCTCAGCTTGCTTCTCTGCTACCTGCCGCTCCAGAAATGGAAGGTCCACCTGGTGACATTTAGAGGTTATCTGGTTAACATTATTCATATTATAAATGTGAATCTGGGTTGCACAATCATAAAAAAAAAACGCCTTTATGAACTTAGATAATATTTTAAGGATATGAAAGATAGTTTCCGACTTCGAAAAGGATAATCCATATTCCATATCATATGCATACAGTCGTGGCCAGATAATTAAGGACAAGATTATTTTTGCCATACAACTGCATCCAAATATGACATTTTAAAGGGTTTAGCAGGCTAAGGAAGGACGTGTGGCCCCTCTGAGGAATAGTTGAATTGGTAAATGTCAATTGTTTGTCGCCTCATAACTGGTAATCACTCCAACTTTCAGCCCTCTATCTTGAACTGTCACAGAGATAATGTCAAAAATGTATTTTCTTAACATTTTTTTTTCAAACTCATATATCTCCTAATTCATAGCAGCTAAAGCGTTGAAACAAAATCACAGCTACGTAGTTTGAGTGGTAGTATACCGTATAATTTTATTAATAATTGCTAACAAATGCTAACACAGCAGTAGTTCAGTGACCTTTTTTGACAGTCATACGTCAAATTAAAGACAATACACCCTTTGTTGCTAGGCAACAAACATAAAACTTAAAAACGAACTTTCAGTTCAGAAGCCTACTCTTGATACTTCAATACTTTCGTTAGTTTTTTTTTACAGTATGTTGCACCAAATATAATCAATTGATTTTGTACGCTAGTAGCTAATACTATAAGCAATTTACATGATTTTTTTCATAATTGTACTTTCATAAAAACGTATTGGAAAGAGCTGTCAAAAAATAAATTGACATTTATTTCTTTTATTTTTCACGTATAAAATATTAATAAAATTATAGGATATACTCCCACTCAAACTACGTAGCTGTGATTTTGTTTCGATGCTTTAGCTGCTATGGATTAGGAGATATACGAGTTTGAAAAAAAATGTTAAGAAAATACATTTTTGACATTATCTCTGTGACAGTTCAAGATAGAGGGCTGAAAGTTGGAGTGATTACTAGTTATGAGGCGACAAACAATTGACATTTACCAATTCAACTATTCCTCACAGGGGCCACACGTCCTTCCTTAGCCTGAACCCTTTGATAAAAATATAAATTTTGCTTATGCTATTTATATTTTAAAAAATACTGACGTATCCGTGTTTAAACAAGACTTAATATGGGCCATAAACATCTTCCATAAAATCTGAACTTTAAAAAATACAGACGGTCAAATCAATACTAGCTACTAGTACTAGTATTTTTTAAAATATAAATAGCATAAGCAAAATTTATATTTGGATGCAGTTGTATGGCAAAAACAATCTTGTCCTTAATTATCTGGCCACGACTGTATATCTACACTCAATTTTTGTTCCGGTTTTCTATAGAGATGCAATGAAACTAGGTTCTAAATTTAGTATTATAGGACTTAGTAAGGATGGAATGCAGGTTTATTATGCGGACGATATCCGGGCGCAGGATAGCAAATATAAAATTTATCTAAGATTAGAATAGTAGGTATAAATAGGTAGACAGGACCATATTTTACCCGTAAATCAACCAATATAACAAAGGAAAAAGAGGAACAAAGGAAATCTAGGAGACTTATCGTACTAGAAACCGGATTTTTTTTTTCAAAAAAATAATTAAAATACGCCACCACTTTTTTTGCATTGCAGCATCAGCATTTCGTGTTCCCCCATTAAAGACGCGTCTAATTATATATGTCTCATCTAGGAGATTTATCGAACTAGGTTGTGTCGTGGGCTCTCCTACTATATCTATTAGTGAAACAATTAAGTGTCCAAATGTGACAGAAATTTGCCCTTTGGATAAACTCGTCCACATATTATAAAACCTAACGTCATAGACTCTGCAGTAAGTAGCAGACTACCTTACCCCAATCTTTCTGTTCCTCGCATTGAAGATGCGAGATCTTCTTTCCAGCTCGCACTGCCGCCGTCTCTCTCTGTTCTGTGCCTCCTTTCTGTCCTGCTCGTTGGCTATTTGCATCTTCATCATTTTGGCTGATTTATTGGTCTAAGGCTTGTTTTGTTGGCTTTTTGAAGTTTCGAAATTCTTCTGTAACAAAGAAATCTAATAAACCGTGTTATACCCTAATAATTATATAACCATAGCGACGTCAAAGATATTATATTTTATTACCAAGGAGTAAGGTGCAAAATAGTAATAATGTAATAGTAAGATAGTGCTATAACCGCGAATCACTTCTGGCGTGGTCAGCTCTTAAGCTGGCCACGTCAGATATGACACAGTAATGCAAGCAACGAAACCTGTCTAGTAAAATAGCAATAATATCCTTATTGCTAGATCCGGGCATCTGGCAGCTTTGAATGAGTGGAGGTCAGAGTGACAGAATAGCATAATGTTTCAGTTGGAAAAAAGTGATACCAAAATAGGTAAAAATTGCCGAAGTTGTATTATTTATAGAGGACGGGGCCTATATTAAAACATTAGAACAAAAAACATTGCGTATTATTTCAGAAACAGATACCGTAGGCGACAAACTTTGAATTACATTATACGTCGTTTTGGACTACTTTCCCCCATAAAGAAAATTTTGGTAATCATATACTCGTATATATAGGTAATCTAATTATTTATACAATTTCTCATAATTCGTACCCTTAATGCTACGTTATTTTACCAAGGGCACGAATACTGCATCAAAACCAGAACTCTAGGATTAGTATTCTTAAAGTGGTTTGCATTCTTTGACCTCTACCATTTTACAACTGCCAGATGTCCAAATAAGCATAATATAGCAAACTAACAAGAGGGGTTACGTCGCTTTCATTATTTTCTCATATCTGACGTGGCTAGCTCTCCGTCTATTCGTTCGTTCGTCTACTTGCTTCACTATCGCAGACATTCGTAAGTAATAGAGAGGGAGATAAATTTCTACTCTAGATGTTTGCGGTCGGCCCTCAATTATACTTAGTCGGTTCATAAGTTCTGTCACAAGATAAAATATAATACTTACTTACAAAGTTTTTATTAAAAAAATGTAGATATGATTAGAAAGCTTATTTAATACAGATTAAAGTATGCTATGATTAACTTAAAATCAAGATCGCGTATGTTATAGATCCTTGTAAACTTGAAGATTATGGTCAGACCCAAACACGCCGATGATTTATAAAAGTTATACTTCACAAAAGTTGGTGAAGATCATTGTTGTAGTTGTCCTGGAGTTACAAATTGTTATTTCTATGAAAATAGAAGATTAAGCCACATTTCTAAACCTATATTTAGTTGACTTACAAGTCTGTGCTTCAGAAATTCTCCTCCTGAACATTAACGTATTTTTCAGTTTTGAGCAAAACACGATGATTTTGATACCATACAGTCTTCCAAAATTGTGTATACCAGCCTTCCTGTCAGCCAGACCCACGTTAATTATGTATTAAAATGAAGGAAAAAGACCAAGCTAATGCAGTATGTAAGACTGACTGAAGTCTCTTAAAATTGAATAAAAATAATTAGGGTCAAAATCAACTCGAACAGGGCGCGTGTTTTTGACGAGGTTTTTTAGTGCACTTTTTGAATGTTACAAGGAATTGTGTAAAACTGCCACAACTATTTACATTAAATAATATTGTAAATTGATCACTGTTAAATAGGCTTTTTAACCATATATTGAAATAGTAAGTAATTTCTAACAATTCCTATTTTACCAGTCAAAACCCCGTTAATCCCAGTGACAGAACTTATAAACTGTAGTCAGTTCATAAGTTCTGTTCAGTAATACAGTGTGTTTTTTTAAGTGAGACAGTATGGGGAAATCCTAAAGTATAGGATATACAGGGAAACTGCCTTAGGAAACATTAGGTATTTTTTTGGGGAAAAAAATTTGGTATAGTCAAAATTTTGCTCAAGTGTGAGTTGTCCCTAAAAATTTATAATATTGATGATTTTTTTTTGACGCAGATCTACTCAGTTTCATGAGGGGATCATTTTATTGTATCGGAAGAAAAAAATCGGAACAGCAGAAGTTAGGTAAATTTACTAAAATAATTTCACATTCAAAAATTAAATGTTCAATATGGCCTCACTCTTGCCAAATGCAGGTACGAGCGCGTTTTAGAACACCTCTAGTAGCTTTAGACAAGGCGTTATGATGTATGTTGTTCAAATGATAATGAACTGCGTCTTTTAGCTCTTGTACCGTGTTGTAAGTATCTTCATAAATTCGACTTTTAAGGTACAAATGAAAAAATCCATCGGCGTTAAATCGGGTGAACGTGGTGGCCATTTAATAGGACCATTTGTGCCCATATTAATCCCATATCATTCAATCCTTTTTAAGTCAAATAAAGTGTTCCAAATTCAAATGTCGTATTGGAATATGCAAAACTTTTTTTAATATAAACCTTGCAGTGTACCTAGGCAATTTACATAGGTTGTAATAATGAAAACGATTTTGTTAAATTTGACTAACTTCTGTTCCGATTTTTTTCTTCCCATACAATAAAATGATCCTTTCATGAAACTGAGTAGATCTGCGTCAAAAAAATTCATAAATATTATAAATTTTTAGGGACAACTCACACTTGACCAAAATTTTGACTATACCAAATTTTTTTTCACATAAAAATACCTAATGTTTCCTAAGGCAGTTTCCCTGTATCTCCTATACTTTAGGATTTCCCCATGCTGTCCCACTTAAAAAAAACAGACTGTATAGTTAGAGTTAGAAAACAGCAATAGCAATCCTATAGATAGCCTATCTGGCGCAGTTGGTAAACTTTATCCTAACCTATAGCAGCGCGTATCGGCAGCTGTCCTGGTGATCCTTGGAAAAAGTTTAAGTATGTCATTCTTTTTTAATTTATACGGTGGACTTTTTTCAGCTGATGTGGTTATGGTAAAAATTGTATGACGGACAGACAAGACCCTTAAAGCTAAGGAAAACCATTAGTACTGTAGCGTGACTGCTTATTAACAAATCCATACTAATATTATAAATGGGAAAGTGTATATAAAAAAAAGTATTAATTTTTGAGGGTAGTTTCATTTAGTGGTAATTGTAAAATATTTTATTAGGACTACTGTCCCCTAGCGTATCCATCTGTCAACTTTACTTCAAGTTCCGCCTCCAGGGAAGCGGGAGAGAAATTAGGGGTGAATTAGCCGTTTACTGACACAGACCGAATTCCACGCGGGCGGAGCCGCGGGCACAGCTAGTATTATAAATATATACATAAATGGGAAAGTATACGTGTGTGTTTCTTTGTCCGTCTTTCACGGCAAAACGGGGCGACGAATTGACGTGATTTTTTAAGTGGAGATAGTTGAAGGGATGGAGGGTGACATAGCTACTTTTTGTCTCTTTCTAACCCCCCACTTCCCTAAAATGGCGGGTGGAAGTTTGTATGGTTTGTTACCCCAAATTTAACGCGTGCGAAGCCGCGGGCAAAAGCTAGTAAAAAATAATTATTACAGGAGCCCAGAGTGTCGTGTCTCCCACCGGTTTCTATCGAATGTGTCGAGGATCCTTTGATAGTAACTTTAGTTTACAAGTGCATCATGCGGCTTCTTCTGTTTTAGCTTTGGAGCGCATTGTACCTTTTTAGGGTTCCGTACCTCGAGAGGAAAATACGGAACCCTTATAGGATCACTTTGTTGTCTATCCGTCCGTCCTTCCGTCTGTCAATGCCCTTTTTCGCAGGAACGCGTGAAGGTATCAAGCTGAAATGTATATCAAATACTCAGGTTTACTGTCCCTTGGAGCTGTGAAAAAATCTAACTTCTAAGCCAACGCAATCAAAAGATACAGCCGTTTATGCCGCAAAATTTCGAAACTCGCAAGGGAATCAAAACCTACAGGGTACTTCCCGTGAACTCAGAATTTTGAAATTTGGTACGAAGTAACGTCTTATACACAGATCAGATAAAGGAAAAATTGCGAAAACCGTAACTTTTAGTTACATCATATAATACAAATATTTTTAATAATTTTAAAGTTACTACCCCTAAATACCTACAGGTTTGAACGGAACCCTCGGTGCGCGAGTCCGACTCGCATTTGGCCGGTTTTTTTTATACTACGACAGTTGTAAAAAGCATACGGCCCGCCTGGCGGGAAGCAGCTACCGTAACCTATGGACGCCTGCAACTCCAGAGGGGTCACATGCGCGTTTAGAAAAGAGGATTCACTGTGTTGACGTCTCAACAAGAGGGTGCCCCGTCGTCAACACAACACACTGCGGCCTTTTAGAGCTATCTTGCGACCTTACTCACCGGCAGGAACACAGCACTATAAGCGCTATTTGGCTGTGGTTTTCTGTAAAGTACTTCCCCAGTCGGGCTCTGCTCCAGATTTGGGCGAGATGACATTCGCAATGCCCATTTGAACGTCCAAAAACTACCTATTTATGATGCGACCGGAACAGCAAAGAATAACAAAGAAAATTACTTACATGAAATACGCAATGATCGGTGAGTTTAAAATAATGTATGTAATATAAGAGATATAAAAATTTGTAATCGCGACTGAGTCCGACACGAAGCCCGCGTAACTAATGTAATGAATAAACAATGACGTTGTCATGGAGTTGTTTTTAACGTTTTATTGTTAGTATGTTTTGTCAATGGCCAGCGTTTTGACGTTGGGTTGGGTATATAATTATTAATTACGTTGAATCATTGGTTGAATAAAGTCGTAATCCATATCCAATCTATCTATCTATACATATAATAAAGCTGAAGAGGGTCGAAAGTCTGTACATGGAAGATAATCGAAAAAAAGTTGGCTGGGGATACTTAGAATCGATAACAGAATACGTTCCAACAATTTTTAGAATTTTTGTCTGTTTATCTGTTTGTCTGTTTATCTGTTTATCTGTTTGTCTGTTTATTTGACCGCGCATCACGTGAAAACGGCTGAACGGATTGTGATGAAATTTTGTATAGAGACAGTTTGAGTCCCGGGAAAGGATAATATATAGTTTTAATCCCGAAAATCAACCCTGGTGGGGGTAAAAATGGGGTTGAAAGTTTGTATGGAGAATTTTTAACCGCTGAAACGATTTAGATAGAAATGAGTATGGAGATAATATGAGTCTCGAGAAACGTCATAGGATAGTTTTCAAACCCTTGTGGGGGTGAAAAGGGGGTTGGAAGTTGGTATGAGATTTTTTTTACCGCTGAACTGATTTAGATGAAAATTGGTATAGAGATAGTATGGGTCTCGAGAAAGGACAAAGGATAGTTTTCAACCCGAAAATCAACCCTAAAGGGGTGAAAAGGGAGTTGGAAATGTGTATAGGGAATTATTAACCGCAGAATCGATTTAGATAAAATTTGGTATGGAGATAATTTGAGCTCTGGAAAAGGAAATAAAATAGTTTTATCTCGGAAATTATCCCTTAAGCGGATGCAAAAGGGGTGGAAGTTTACATGGGGAAGAAACAAAAAATAACCGCTGTACGTAATTAGATGAAATTTGGTATTGAAATAATTTGTAATGTTTTGGTCAAGGTGTTCATATTTCAAATTCAAATTCAAATTCAAATTCAAAAATATTTATTTCAGACAACATGGTCCATTTTGTTAGTATACATTCTAAATTGTTAGTAAGTAATCATATTAACATCTATACATATAATAAAGCTGAAGAGGGTCGAAAGTCTGTACATGGAAGATAATCGAAAAAAAGTTGGCTGGGGATACTTAGAATCGATAACAGAATACGTTCCAACAATTTTTAGAATTTTTGTCTGTTTATCTGTTTGTCTGTTTATCTGTTTATCTGTTTGTCTGTTTATTTGACCGCGCATCACGTGAAAACGGCTGAACGGATTGTGATGAAATTTTGTATAGAGATAGTTTGAGTCCCGGGAAAGGATAATATATAGTTTTAATCCCGAAAATCAACCCTGGTGGGGGTAAAAATGGGGTTGAAAGTTTGTATGGAGAATTTTTAACCGCTGAAACGATTTAGATAGAAATGAGTATGGAGATAATATGAGTCTCGAGAAACGTCATAGGATAGTTTTCAAACCCTTGTGGGGGTGAAAAGGGGGTTGGAAGTTGGTATGAGATTTTTTTTACCGCTGAACTGATTTAGATGAAAATTGGTTTAGAGATAGTATGGGTCTCGAGAAAGGACAAAGGATAGTTTTCAACCCGAAAATCAACCCTAAAGGGGTGAAAAGGGAGTTGGAAATGTGTATAGGGAATTATTAACCGCAGAATCGATTTAGATAAAATTTGGTATGGAGATAATTTGAGCTCTGGAAAAGGAAATAAAATAGTTTTATCTCGGAAATTATCCCTTAAGCGGATGCAAAAGGGGTGGAAGTTTACATGGGGAAGAAACAAAAAATAACCGCTGTACGTAATTAGATGAAATTTGGTATTGAAATAATTTGTAATGTTTTGGTCAAGGTGTTCATATTTCAAATTCAAATTCAAATTCAAATTCAAAAATATTTATTTCAGACAACATGGTCCATTTTGTTAGTATACATTCTAAATTGTTAGTAAGTAATCATATTAACATACTTAAAATAAAACATAAAACATCCAAAACTTATATTCTAAATTGGACTTTATCAGTTTGATCAACCCGTAGACTATCGGGCAATCAAATCTACCGGCAATCATCCTTAGAATGTTGTTGCTACTGCATATTTATAACATGTTACCCGTCGATGCTTTAAATTTACCTTTACCCGCTCTTAAGAAATATTTGAAAATGTCATGAATGTCAAAGGGTTATTGCAGGTTCGAGGACTATATATGACGTACAAAGTTGCAAGGCCCAAACCAATAAACTACTACAAAATCATCTAACATTTATAGGACACCGTTTAGGTAGGAAAACATATCAAACGTTTTGTGAAGCAGTCAGATTAGGATATATTTTTATTTATAATTAAACAATGGGTACATTATCTGTCTCGCAAGATGTTTTGATATGCCTTCTTGAAGAACTACGCACTATTTTGTATCTTTAATAATGTATTAATATTTTGAAAAAAATAAGTCCCGTCGAGTTTCTTTTCGGTCATAATACTTCTTGGGCTCAGGTGTAGGGTTAGAACCGGTGGTAGTTTTGGAACGAAGTTCCTTATCGGACGGTTCGCGGATGGGGGGCTAGGCGAAAAATAGTCACGTGACCGTCACGAAAAAGCGTCACGTCACGAAAACGCGACACCCATACGATTGAGAAACATGTAAAATGGAATGAAATAAAAAATATATAAAATAGAATAAAGTGAAGTGAAGTGAAGTGTAGTGAAAAGTGAAAGTGAGAAGTGACAAAGTGATAAAAGTCGAGAACCTAAAAGTAAAAAATATCGAAAATGTCAAAAATGGCAAAATTTCTAAATTAAAAAAATTTCAAAAACTTCAAAAAATTCCAAAATTTCCAAAATTTCCAAAATTTCCAAAATTTCCAAAAATTCCAAAAATTCCAAAATTCCCAAAATTTCAAAAAGTTCAAAAATTTCAAAAAAAAATAAAATTTCATAAATAAATAAATTTCCACAATTTCAAAACTCCAAAATTTCAAAATATTTAAGACCACAAAATTTACGAAAAAGTCAATAATTATATAAAATAAAATAACATAACTTCGTTCCAATCGCGTGTTTCACGACACTCGTGTATTTTATTTTTCTCTGACGTTCATTAGTGCATTGTAATGTGCTTACATTGAAGAATAAATATCTTGATCTATACCAATATCATAAATCCTCTATCGGAACCGTATGTAATTACCACCATTATTGCAACCAGTAACGTAACATCAGTGTATTATCTGTGACAGTGTGGTAAAAACGTATGAAAATTCATTACCTAACTACGGTAACGTAATGAATATCCGCCCCCCGACCGCCGGCGCAATAAGGTTGGTCATGGCGGTGTAATGGCGGTCATTGTAATGTTTTCAATGGATATGAGTGTAGGTAATGCGGTGTATGCTTCTGTACATAATTAGGCCTTATTACGTAACAGTTACATAAACTACTATTGATCTCTTTTTTCCGTAGTCAACTAGGAACCCTTATAGTTTCACCATGTCTGTCCGCGGTCTAGCTCAGTTACCGTTCGCACTAGAAAGCTGAAATTTGGTGAGGCCTGATAAGAAGGTTCAATATAAACTATATTGAATAAAATCGGTTCAGCCGTTTTTGAATTATCAGTCAAAAAAGCATATTGAAAGGAAGTGCCGAATAGTAAAATGACGTCAGCGCCGCGGAATATCCCTTAATAAACGACCTTTTGAACGGATGCTTTGTAACAGGGCGGCATCTACGAAACTCTACACTGAGTATCGCCTGACATGCCGGTTTTTTTGCATTGTTATCCCGAAAATCACCCCTTAAAGATTACTAATTCCAAGTCAAGATAATCCCGAGCCAGGTTATACGTAGCCTATAAAAATTCAACGTCTAAAATAGGGGGGGGGAGCCACTACACTCGATTGAGTTTAATTTGCATGGGTCATGGACCCCCCCCCCCCCTCCTAGTGCACCACAAATAGACAAAAAACATTTCTGCATTTGTGACCCCCCCCCCTTCTCCAATTTCAACCGCACCTGTTCTTACCTTTCATGCTTAGACTGATTTGACGGGAGGATCTATATGGATGACATTTGCCGTGGACATGAACGTATAAATACAAAAGTGGTCCTGTATCGTCCGATATACACCTACTATACTCTATGTCGTTTAAATCATGCCAAAAAAATATATAAAAAAAGTATTAATTTTTGAGGGTAGATTCATTTAGTGGTAATTGTAAAATATTTTATTAGGACTACTGTCCCCTAGCGTATCCATCTGTCAACTTTTCTTCAAGTTCCGCCTCCAGGGAAGCGGGAGAGAAATTAGGGGTGAATTAGCCGTTTACTGACACAGACCGAATTCCACGCGGGCGGAGCCGCGGGCACAGCTAGTATTATAAATATATACATAAATGGGAAAGTATACGTGTGTGTTTCTTTGTCCGTCTTTCACGGCAAAACGGGGCGACGAATTGACGTGATTTTTTAAGTGGAGATAGTTGAAGGGATGGAGAGTGACATAGGCTACTTTTTGTCTCTTTCTAACCCCCCACTTCCCTAAAATGGGGGGTGGAAGTTTGTATGGAGCATTCCGGGGGGCAATCAGGAAAGGGGAATCGTGTCACCCCGAATTTAACGCGAGCGAAGCCGCGGGCAAAAGCTAGTTTTACATAGTTTTCAACCGACTTCAAGATTTCGAAGAAGGAGGTTATCAATTAATTCGTCGGGATCTTTGTTTTTGCTTTTCAACCGACTTCAAGGTTTCGAAGGAGGAGGTTATCAATTCGTCGGGATCTTTGTTTTTTTTGCAATTTTTTTTATGTATGTTCACCGGTGGTAGTTTTGGAACGAAGTTCCTTATCGGACGGTTCGCGGATGGGGGGCTAGGCGAAAAAAAGTCACGTGACCGTCACGAAAAAGCGTCACGTCACGAAAACGCGACACCCATACGATTGAGAAACATGTAAAATGGAATGAAATAAAAAATATATAAAATAGAATAAAGTGAAGTGAAGTGAAGTGTAGTGAAAAGTGAAAGTGAGAAGTGACAAAGTGATAAAAGTCGAGAACCTAAAAGTAAAAAATATCGAAAATGTCAAAAATGGCAAAATTTCTAAATTAAAAAAATTTCAAAAACTTCAAAAAATTCCAAAATTTCCAAAACTTCCAAAATTTCCAAAATTTCCAAAAATTCCTAAATTCGCAAAATTTCAAAATTTTCAAAAATTTCAAAAAAAAATAAAATTTCATAAATAAATAAATTTCCACAATTTCAAAACTCCAAAATTTCAAAATATTTAAGACCCCAAAGTTACGAAAAAGTCAATAATTATATAAAATAAAATAACATAACTTCGTTCCAATCGCGTGTTTCACGACACTCGTGTATTTTATTTTTCTCTGACGTTCATTAGTGCATTGTAATGTGCTTACATTGAAGAATAAATATCTTGATCTATACCAATATCATAAATCCTCTATCGGAACCGTATGTAATTACCACCATTATTGCAACCAGTAACGTAACATCAGTGTATTATCTGTGACAGTGTGGTAAAAACGTATGAAAATTCATTACCTACGGTAACGTAATGAATATCCGCCCCCCGACCGCCGGCGCAATAAGGTTGGTCATGGCGGTGTAATGGCGGTCATTGTAATGTTTTCAATGGATATGAGTGTAGGTAATGCGGTGTATGCTTCTGTACATAATTAGGCCTTATTACGTAACAGTTACATAAACTACTATTGATCTCTTTTTAGGGTTCCGTAGTCAACTAGGAACCCTTATAGTTTCGCCATGTCTGTCCGCGGTCTAGCTCAGTTACCGTTCGCACTAGAAAGCTGAAATTTGGTGAGGCCTGATAAGAAGGTTCAATATAAACTATATTGAATAAAATCGGTTCAGCCGTTTTTGAATTATCAGTCAAAAAAGCATATTGAAAGGAAGTGCCGGATAGTAAAATGACGTAAGCGCCGCGGAATATCCCTGAATAAACGACCTTTTGAACGGATGCTTTGTAACAGGGCGGCATCTACGAAACTCTACACTGAGTATCGCCTGACATGGCGGTTTTTTTGCATTGTTATCCCGAAAATCACCCCTTAAAGATTACTAATTCCAATTCAAGATAATTCCGAGCCAGGTTATACGTAGCCTATAAAAATTCAACGTCTAAAAGGGGGGGGGGGTAGCCACTACACTCGATTGAGTTTAATTTGCATGGGTCATGGACCCCCCCCCTCCAAGTGCACCACAAATAGACAAAAAACATTTCTGCATTTGTGACTCCCCCCCCCTTCCCCAATTTCAACCGCACCTGTTCTTACCTTTCATGCGTAGACTGATTTGACGGGAGGATCTATATGGATGACATTTGCCGTGGACATGAACGTATAAATACAAAAGTGGTCCTGTATCGTCCGATATACACCTACTATACTCTATGTCGTTTAAATCATGCCAAAAAAATATATAAAAAAAGTATTAATTTTTGAGGGTAGTTTCATTTAGTGGTAATTGTAAAATATTTTATTAGGACTACTGTCCCCTAGCGTATCCATCTGTCAACTTTACTTCAAGTTCCGCCTCCAGGGAAGCGGGAGAGAAATTAGGGGTGAATTAGCCGTTTACTGACACAGACCGAATTCCACGCGGGCGGAGCCGCGGGCATAGCTAGTATTATAAATATATACATAAATGGGAAAGTATACGTGTGTTTCTTTGTCCGTCTTTCACGGCAAAACGGGGCGACGAATTGACGTGATTTTTTAAGTGGAGATAGTTGAAGGGATGGAGAGTGACATAGGCTACTTTTTGTCTCTTTCTAACCCCCCACTTCCCTAAAATGGGGGGTGGAAGTTTGTATGGAGCATTCCGGGGGGCAATCAGGAAAGGGGAATCGTGTCACCCCGAATTTAACGCGAGCGAAGCCGCGGGCAAAAGCTAGTTTTACATAGTTTTCAACCGACTTCAAGATTTCGAAGAAGGAGGTTATCAATATCAATTAATTCGTCGGGATCTTTGTTTTTGCTTTTCAACCGACTTCAAGGTTTCGAAGGAGGAGGTTATCAATTCGTCGGGATCTTTGTTTTTTTTGCAATTTTTTTTATGTACCTAGTCGGCTCATAAGTTCTGTCACTGGCCTTTAAAATTTAAATTTGGAACTCCTAAAACAAAAACCGTTCTGCATTTGAATTTCGAATCTTTATTAAATATTTGAGTAGTATAATTTTGCAATTTTCTGTTTTCTTCAACATGGAGTGGACGCTTAAAGATAGCCGTACCGCAATAATTGCACTATATCGTTGTTGTCACTCGCCGACTAAAATTTTTAAGCTACTTGAAAATTTAAAATTCTCTCTAAGATTTGTGTATCGTACCATAGAAAGATACAGTGAGGTCTCTAGTTTAAATGACAAGAAAAGAAGCGGTCGTCCGCGTACAGCTAGGACTCCAGCGGTTGTACAAGCAATTAGGGCACGCATTGCCAGAAATCCCGCTAGGAAACAAAAAGTTATGGCCCTCCAGATGGGTTTGAGCAAAAACACGGTGAAAAGAGTGCTTAATCAAGACCTGAGACTTCGTGCTTATAAACGAAAAACTGGCCATCTTCTCAATGGTCGGCTTAAAGCTTTAAGGCTTAAAAGATCTAAAGCTTTATTGAAGAAGTACGCTAAAAATAAGCACCGTTGTATACTGTTTTCGGACGAGAAAATTTTTGACATAGAAGAAAACTGTAATAAACAAAATGATAGAGTGTACGCTCGCAATAGTAAAGAAGCGTCTAATAGCATTCCCCGTATTCAAAGAGGTCATCACCCTTCATCGGTGATGGTTTGGCTGGGAGTTTCTTATGCGGGCGTCACTAGTATGCATTTTTGTGAGAAAGGAGTAAAAACTAGTGCCAAAGTGTACCAAGACACGGTGTTGACTAATATTGTGAAACCACTATCCCATACGATGTTTCTAAACCAGCATTGGGTTTTCCAGCAGGACTCTGCTCCAGGCCATAAGGCAAAGTCTACACAAGCCTGGCTCGCCTCCAATAAAATCGACTTTATACGGCATGAAGATTGGCCCTCCTCTAGCCCAGATCTTAATCCTTTAGACTATAAAATATGGCAGTATTTAGAGGAAAAGGTGTGCTCAAAACCTCATGCAAATCTAGACTCGCTGAAAAAATCCCTTGCTACGGCAGTGGCCAATATCGACATGAAAGTGGTGCGTGAATCCATTGACGACTGGCCACGAAGACTTCAAGCCTGTGTAGATAATTATGGCGGTCATTTTGAATAAATGTTATACATTTAGATTCTCTAGTTTATAAGCTTTCAAACGCTGTACAAATTATACGGAATAAACTTAAACTTTTGATTTTATTTGATACTATGTATATGACAGAACTTATGAGCCGACTAGGTATGTTCACCGATTATTCGAAGACGGCTGGACCGATTTAGAAATTTATTTTTTTGTTTGAAAGAGTATACTTCACAGTTAGTCCCATTGTAACCAGGTCAGGATCTGATGATGGGATCCTGGAGAAATCGAGGGAACTCTTCAACTATTATAGGCACACCTATAGTGATTTGAGTATTTTTTACAGCATCTCGAGCATTTGCTTTTGGAAAGGTGGATGCTAAGTGAAGTCGGTTCTTTTTTATTTAAAATTATTTTAATGTATGTTCACCGATTATTCTAAGACGGCTCGTACTATTATTTAGTATAGTATTATTATTTACTCGGTGGTTGGGTTGGGTATATAATTATTAATTAGGTTGAAACATTGGTTCAATAATAATGTCGTAATTTTACATAGTTTTCAATCGACTTTAAGATTTCAAAGGAAGAGGTTCTCAATTCGCCGGGATCTTTGTTTTTGCTTGTTTTTTTATGTATGTTCACTGATTATTCGTAGACGGCTGGATCGATTTAGATAATTATTTTTTTGTTTGAAAGAGTGTACTTTACAGTTGGTACCAGGTCAGGATATGATGATGGGATCCTGGAGAAATCGAGGGAACTCTTCAAACATTATAGGCACATCTAAAGTGATGAATTTTTTACAGTAGCTTGGAGATTTGCTTTTGGGAAGGTGGAGGCTAAGTAAAGACGGTTATTTTTTGTTTTAAATTATTTTCAACCGAATTTAAGATTTCGAAGGAGCAGGGTATCAATTCGTCGGGATCTATGTTTTTGCTATTTTTTTTTTTATGTATGTTCACCGATTATTCGAAGACGGCTGAACCGATTTGGACATTTATTTTTTGTTTGAAAGAGTGTACTTCACAGTTGGTCCCATTGTCACCAGGTCAGGATCTGATGATGGGATCCTGAAGAAATCGAGGGAACTCTTCAAATATTACGACGTTGGACAAAAATCTACAATTGGAGTCCTCATATAAGAAAACTCGCTCTTCGATTAAGCTCGGCCGCTCATGCTGTTAGGAGAATTAGACAATTAACGAATATTGACGCAACTCGCATTTTTATCACAGTTATTTTCATAGTGTAATATCATATGGTATTCTGGTTTGGGGCAAAGCAGCTGACATACAGACTATATTTGTTTTACAAATAATTTTAAACAAAAAAGAACCGACTTCACTAAGCATCTACCTTTCCAACACCAAATGCTCGATCTGCTGTAAAAAATACTCAAATCACCATAGGTGTGCCTATAATGGTTGAAGAGTTCCCTCGATTTCTCCAGGATCCCATCATCAGATCCTGACATGGTTACAATGGGACCAACTGTGAAGTATACGCTTTCAAACAAAAAAAGAATTTTCCAAATCGGTCCAGCCGTCTTCGAATAATCGGTGAACATACATAAAAAAATAAAAAAAATAGCAAAAACAAAGATCCCGACGAATTGATAACCTCCTCCTTCGAAATCTTGAAGTCG
Source organism: Pammene aurita (assembly GCA_947086415.1). NCBI lineage: Eukaryota > Metazoa > Arthropoda > Insecta > Lepidoptera > Tortricidae > Pammene > Pammene aurita. The sequence goes on from OX352295.1 coordinate 16,214,506, forward strand.
GTTGAAAAGAGCCATCCGCTTTCTGTATAACTTAAAGGCACCTGCCTGCATCAGTTAGAGAACTATTTAAAGAAATTAATATTTTACCTGTTGCTTCCCAATATATCTATGACAATATTATTTATGTTGTAAAGAATATACATACATTCAAAAAAAATTCTGACATCCACAGCTATAACACTAGAAATAAAAACAAGCTTGCTATCAGAAGTAGTCGTATCCGCAAGGCACATAAGTCATTTTTTGGTCAAGGTATTCACATTTATAACAAGTTACCCGTCGATGCTTTAAATTTATCATTTCCCGCTCATGAGAAATATTTGAAAAAAAGTATAATGTCAAAGGGTTATTACAGGGTCGAGGACTATATGACGGACAAACATGCATGGCCCAAACCAGAAACTACTACAAAATCATCTAAGATTTAGAGGACACAGTTCAGATAGGAAAGCATATCAAACGTTTTGTGAAGCAATCAGATTTGGATTTTATTATTATTATTTTATTTTAATTAAACAATACGTACATTGTATATCTCTCAAGCTATTTTGATATGTCTTCTTATAGAACTACGCATTATTGTGTATCTTTAAGATATAATATTACTGTATTACTGTTTTGAAAAAATAAGTCCCGCCGAGTTTCTTGCCGTAGATAAATAATACTTCTCGGGTCAAGGTGTAGGGTTAGAACCGGTGGTAGTTTTTCTTTTTCTCTCTGACGTTCATAAGTGCATTGTTATGTGCCTAAATTGAAGAATAAATATCTTTTATCTTTTATTATAGGCACATCTAAAGTGATTTAAGTATTTTTTTACAGTAGCTTGGAGATTTGCTTTCGGGATGGTGGAGGCTAAGTGAAGTCGGTTATTTTTTGTTTCAAATTATTTTTTATTTTTATCTCACTTGCACTCGTCAGTGTAAGGCTCCGACCAAACCCTAAGGGATGTTCTGAGATTAGAATAGTTATGATATTGGTTATTGATATGACTAGAGTCTGTTCGGAAAGAGAAGTGTCGTGGTTTATATGGGAACTCATACATTCTACGTCACTTCTCTTTCAGGACAGACTTCTAGAATGTATGAGCTTCCATATAAACCACTACACTTCTCTTTTCGAACAGACTCTGTTTATCGACCGAGCGAGCGCAGCGAAGCGAAATTCTTACAGACAACTACGGAGCTCGGACACAACTTAACTGTCAGCTAGAAAACAATAGTAATGCCAAGTGATCATTCATCGAACCGTTTTTCGACTAATGGTTGGTCGCCTAACCGTGCCACTTACAAAACGATCATTCTACGAAAAGAAAATCTGCGAATCAATAATCTGCGCACTGACTGGTCTTAGAAAACATTACTCTGCGTAATGAAATTTTGCCAATCGTGTCTCTACCAAAGAACCCATCTGCGAGTGGTTGTCTGCGAATCGATAATCGGCGAATAATATTTCGGATAATCAATAGGTCACCCATGTTCACCGATTATTCTAAGACAGCTCGACCGATTTGCAAAATTATTTTTTTGTTTGACAGGGTTCACAGAGTATACTTCACAGTTGGTCCTATTGTAACCAGGTCAGGATCTGATGATGGGATCCTGGAGAAATCGAGGGAACTCTTCAACTATTATAGGCACACCTATTCTGATTTGAGTATTTTTTCAGCAGCATTTAGCAGGCTATTTTGGAGGCTAAGTGAAGTCGGTTCTTTTTTGTTTAAAATTATTTATTTTGAATGGTTGTACCGCGATAACTTTATTTTTTTTCTGATATTCATGAAAGTTGGGGTTGTAAGTAAAGATAAATAAGTATAATTAGAGAATTCTTATTTTAATCAAAATATTGCCTAAAATATAGTTCAGAAGTTCAAATCACAAATACAGTTTTCACGTAGAAATTGTTTTCATAGTAAATGGCAATATTAGATCGGCTGGCGCGATTTGTTTGCGTCGCCCTAGCAGCACCACATAACTCAGTATACCTAGCACAACTACGCGCGCTACGTAGTACAATTGTGCAAACAAAGTCATTCGTCCCGGCACTCGAGCTGACGACGGACGTACGCTACTCGCGCGGGATTTTATGAACGGAGTTGTTCTTCGGCACATCGCACAGTGGTTTTTATCATATTTGTGTAAACAAAAGTGTTCATCCGTTAAATGCATGTGTATTTTCATTCACTAGTTGTGTGATGTGACAGTTATGACAAGTGTTTTGAAGAAATCTAGAGGTACAAAAGGAAAATCCGAATCAATGCAGGAGGACTTGCCTGCGAGATGGAGCAGCTCCCAGCAGAAGACGGAGGATGCTGGGAAACTGATAAAATACATTAACGACAATGTAATTGGAAATGGGAATGCGTTTTGCGGACCTTTTGGACGGAGAAAAGGTAATTTAGTTATATTTATAATTAATAAACAAACAAAATTAATGCAATTTTTTTAAAAAAGTGGCATTTAAAAAAAAGGATTATAGTAAATTAGGACTAAGGTCAGTCGTGAATCATTGAACTTTCTGTTGCTCAATGTTTACTCTATTATCTAACCGGTTACGTTATTACCAGTTCTATGATTTATAAAAAGCCTTGGCTCTGCTAGCGCTCGATTTGATTGTTTGTTGCGAATAACCTTATTTTATGTTAAAACGAGTGTTAAGTATGTTGATAGATAAAGTGGATTCAGATAACTGAGTCTGTGTTGTTTTAATTCGTTGATAAAAGTCGTCAATATTACGCTCATGTCTTTTGTAATTAAAATATGTTGATACATATTTTTAATGTGATCATTATATTGAATTTTTTGGGACTAAGTTAGACAAAGTGCGAAATAATTTAATATCCGTGCATTTATTTTTATTTATGTAGTTTTTTGTACGTAGTTTCATTTCATTTTTTTAAATTCAAAAACAATATACATACATTGTGTGTGAATACATTTAGCTTAGCTTAAAAACTATATATTCTTCTAATTATGTAGATGTCAATTTAAGAATAATTTCAACGATGTCAACATTGTTAATTTTATGTTGTTAATCAATATATACCTTACAAATTCATATAGATAATACACTAGTAAAACTATTTTATTCGATTTATAGATCTATGTCATTCATATCTATGTCTAATAAAGCACCTAGAGATATTTGTACCAAGGAGAAAACTAGACGGGTACGATAAAGAATACAGTGCCTAGAAAAAATAAAATTATCTTTAAAACATGAGTTGTCGTGTTATGAAGGTATTTGGGGGTTGGGGGTCAAGTTCAATTGATTAAAACGTTAACAACAAAAAACAAAACATTTTCGGAAACCCTGTAAATCCTTAGCTAACCACGACGGTGGCAAACAAGCATACGGACCGCCTGATGGTAAGCAGCTACCTCCTTTGGAGTTGGAGGCGTCCATAGGTTACGACCTATGGACGCCTGCAACTCCAAAGGAGTGTGCGCGTGTGTGACAAAAATGAACTATATCTCTGATTTATAATTTACGTACTTTTTATATTTGTATTCAACACATTTTATCCCAGACGTCACATCAGTTTGATGTTACTACATTACACTGTTATGATGTGTTTAATACTCGTTAATGAAAAGGCATTAGTAAAGTAAATAATTCTTCTTAATCTAATACACGTGTATTGATATTTGTGTCACAAGAGCAGTGGGCAAAATATTTTCAAGCCGCGTCTGTGAACGACCTTCGACCACTGGGCGTAGCTAATAAAACGAATCATTGATGCTCGTAATCGAATCGAAACAATCGCCGAAAGCGAGCGTTCATTGGCTTTTTACAGCCGTTTCTTGATAACTGAAGTTTTTATTCCATCACATTTTTCATTTATGAGAATAAATTAAAGTGAAAGGCATATTCTGGTCCAAAACTGGTTTGACCAGGAAAGACGGGAGCAAAAACCTTTTTTCTCTGCATGTTTGAAATATGCATTAAGTTGAAGGTTAGAACTGCGCGTTTAACAAAGGTATCATGTTACGTTACATTATAAATACCTATCGTTGCATAATTAAAACGTATTGTAACCGAGGAAGTAGATAAAAGTAGTCCTCACGTGGTCTTTCACGTGTCATTTGTTAGTCACTGCACTCACTGTGCAGTTTGTTATGCATTTGCGTAATTTGTGTATAGGTATATTTGGATTACAATTGGCATAGTTCTTTTGTAATGCAAAGTTAAACATTTATGCATATAATTTACTTCTGACCACCTTGGCCGCTCCGATGTTTTTGATGCTGAATGTACCGGGTGTTGAACTAAAGACCGTAATATTCAATGGTCGAACAGGATGGATGACAGTAGTACCGATGTTAGTACATACGAAGATTAACTATCACTACTACTATGAAGTAGGTATAATAAATTCCTAATTCTGCACTGTAATTCTCCTATCTACCCATTACTGTGTACATATTCATGTACCTATTTAAACACGTGCACGCATATTTAAACAAGATAACTAGACCACTATAGTACGGGCCGGTTCTTAAAAGGGTTTGCAATTGTAATAACTTCATTTTACATTTAGACATTTGAAGCATATTAGTGGAAATGTAACAATAACACGAAATTTGGTTCAGCATCCGCTTTGTGTACCTACCTCTTACGAATAATTACATTGTCGAAAGGGCCTCTGCGCGTTGGCTTCGGCTTCGCATACGATAGGCCTCCCAAATGTCTGGATCCGGAACACCGTATACGGAAAAGACTTAAAAAGAAACTTTAACATCCAGTGTTTGTATTGTTGCCATCAAATATATCAAAGCGCCAAGGTATTTACAAAAAAAACCCTATCTAGGCGGTAGAATGTTTGTCCAAATATTTTTGAACATCTTGGCCGCTCCGATAGATCTGATAATTCGCTTAATCAATATACAAATCATGACTGCATTAAAATATGGTTTGAATACAGTCAAATGTACTAACATTTGATAAGAAAAAGCTTATCAACAATGAGAAACACTTCACGCGAAGTTGTATAAGTCTACAGAGAAACACATGATTTTCCTTCGACTTTAAAATCAAATCAAAGTCCTTAGCTATATAGGTGAAGTCCTTGAAGACACACAATCTGCATGCTAAGTGCTAGCACGTGTCTCGGTGCATACAGGCCGGATTTGCATGGATATTAAGGACATCTAATGCGTGCATGTCACTCACTGCCATTCGATTACTTAACATAAACGACATGTGAATTTAAATACAGTTTTTTTACTACTAAGGTAACCAATATTTGACTGGTGTACGAGGTAAATTATTTTTCACCACCCCACATCGGAAAGGCGCTCTTTATCCCTTGAACGCGGAGGAGAAAAATGCATTTTATCCACATGTGGGGAAAGTAATTTGGAGCAAGTTTTGACTTTTTTCTTTTTTTTTATCTGGGATTTGAAAGCGATGGTTTTGAATTATGTATACAATTTTGAAAGCATTCATTTGGTTTGGATCTTTTATATTTTACTATAACTTGTATTTTTCTCGCGGTGATGTGGTGAACAATTTTGTAACACACCTACTCGGCAGGAAAGTTGGTTCAACCTCTCTTGCCTTGATGCTCTCGCAAGCTCAAGATTCCATTTTTTTAACCACTCGCTACGCTCGTGGCTTAATTTTGGTATCTTCCGCTGGCTCAGGTCAGAATATAAGCACGAGAGGGTGAACAATTAACAACTTTGGTCCCTTGTATAATAAATAACTATTACACATTCATAATGAGAATGACATACCTATCAATTAATAACGAGATATAAATAATTAAAGGAAGTGACAATTATATGTAAAATGCCAAGTACCTACGAGTACAATATACTGCAATAATAATTACTTCGTCACATATCTTTTAAATTGTTTAATGACTGATCGATCTTAAAAAAACATTTGAAAGTTGGCTCGATTTCAACCTTCCCAGCTGTTTTAATCAATAAACAGCGTAGTAAATTAACCACAATAAACATAATGTGACTGGCTAAATTAACTGCCCCGTTGTATTGTTTCCAGGAAATAAAACTGTTATGTCACAGTTAGACACACTGCGGGCTATTAATAAAGAATGAATTGGGTCAATTTTTTAAATATTAATTATGATTCATATTAGGTACTTATTGCTTCGAAATAGCTGTTAAAACGACAAAATTTTGTAATTTTTTAAATCTGTGTATAACGTTACGTAGCCTTGCTAGTTTGACGCATTTAATTTAGAAATATGGTTTTCCTCTTTTTTTCTGAAATCAATATGTATATTTTACCACGGTTTGTTTTCGTATAAAAAACTTAGCTATAAAATTAGTCGGTCGTCGTCACATATAAAAATTAAAGTATGTATTACACAGTACATTATTCTTGTAGCAAGGGGTTGAAAAAATATCTTTTATATCTGCATCATATGTATGTAGTACTATCCAACCTAACTTAACTTTATAATTAAGAATGCCATAACTCAGAAAGGATAATTATCAATGATAGTAATCTTGATAACTATCGCGATTTTTAAGTCTGATAATTATCGCGATAAATATCAGAGATCATAATTATCTTGCTAATTCCGAACCCTGTGTACTTGTATAGTCATAATTTACAAAACTAGAAGGTAAGGTATTTAACTAATGTCGATCGTAAAACTGAATCGAGTTAATGTATTCCGGGCGAATATTCCCATCGCACTGCAGGTGTGTAATCGTCTAAACTAAATGAAATAATTTAATTTTTAAGATAAAATACGCCTTAATAAAATGTAATGCCAAACATTATATCAGAGTGCAGAGTACTTACACAAATTCCACCCCCCTTTTATCCCCTTAAGGGATAATTTCGACGTTAAAAACTATCCTATATCCTATGTTTTCTCCGGGACTCAAACTATATCCATGCCTATTTGATCTAAATTGGTTCAGCGCTTTCAGCGTGAGAAGGTGACAAACAGACAGAGTTACTTCGCATATTAAGCTGAAATTGCCATTTCAGTTTACAGGACTCTAATCTCTAAATTCTCTGATTAGAGATCTCAAAATTCCACTGGTTCAGTTCACCGTAACGCGTTGTGTTCGTTACGTGGTCGGAATTCCAGACCTATTACCTTCCAGAGACATAGTTCGTTGCGTAAGCGGCCTTGAGACAGGTTACACTGCAATAATACTTATAGATCTTGTAAGTTACGCATGGTTACAAAACTAACTATGGATTAACTAGTTGCTATTGAACAAAATGGATACTGTACCTACTTAAAACTCTTAAAATATTAAGAACAATTATTGTGCCCCCTTCTCGTGTCACGTTGTGTTCGATACACCTTAATGTAGTTTTCCAACGCGGCAACGTTTATATGTGAAAGCCACATTTATAGTAGTTTACGTAACTGTTACGTTTTAAGGCCTAATTTACGTACAGTTTGCATACACTGCTTTATCTACACTCATATTATATATCCTAAATGAAGTGTTCGGAAACCATAGAATGACCGCCATTGCACCGCCATGGCCAACTCGATTGTGCCGGCGGTCGCGCGGGCGCGTACCGTTGGTCGGGAAGGAGGACAGGATTTACATTATGTTATCAAATTCGATGTTCGGAATTTGAAACTCATAACGTATCAATATATGAGCATGTAAAGTTAAAATTACGTTACTGCCACAGATAAAAAGCTTATCATAGTAAAATCGGTTGTGGTAATGTTAGCCATTACCTACCGTTTTTGAACACGTTTTAGAGGACTTACAATGTGAGTGTAGATAAAATTGTATTATTTGTTAGTATTGTGCGCTCCTATGTAACATTTCTAACAATTGCCGTTATCTACTTTTTTTGTGGTATGTAAAATATTTATTCATAAAAAACTTAATAAAAAAAATTATAGTGAATAACAAACTAAAACTACTATCAAAATAAACTAACTAAAACTAAAAACCTAACTTAAAAATAAATTACTAAAAATTTACCATTAAACCGGGACCCTTTGGCAGGGTTCCCATCGCGCAGGCAGCATTCCCGCACTGTATTGCAATGGCAAAGCAACCAAAACCAAGTTGTAAATTTTAACCATTTTACACCGCGAATATTTCCATTGTTTTCTTCGCAGTTACCTTGACGGTGCGATTATAAATTATTTATTGGTTTGTTTACTTTCGGGTACGTAATACGTATGTTCATACGAGAATTACTATTGGGCAAGAGTTGTAAAATAAACAATATGATAATGAAGTTGTTTAGTATGCACAATAGATTTAAAATAATACAAATACTTGTTTGTTATTCGAGGATCCTAGCATACAATAGTTCTGAATCACATTGACTATGGATAACGCAAACTACTTCAGACAAAATAGGTAAATAAATATTTGGGGACAATCTTATACATATCGACCTAGCCCCGACTTGTATTAAGAGATAATTATATGGAAAATACATACTTAGGTGCATACAAAACATCCATAACTTGGTTACCAACAAATATTTGCGATAAACACAAAAATGGACTTTACTGGGAACCCAGAACCTACAATCCTTTAGCTTCCTAGGCAGGGTCATTTCATTACCGATTTTGATATAATATGAATATTTAATGCTAACAAGCGAGGAGATTCAAACCTATGGATGTTGCATGTCCTAAACCCGGTTATGGTGAGAGAGCGATGTCAAGTATTTCATTTAACCAGATAAAGGATAATTAGTATGTTATAGTTCTTCTGCTGAATCAGTTCACCTTAGCACAAATCGGGCAATTTCTTTGTTATTGTTTTTCATTTATTTATGCCCATACCTCAGGCAAACCGAATGTTCTTTAAAAGCGATATTTATTGATAGAATTTTAAGGTCGAATGTTGTTGAGTCACGATCGAAATATATACCTACTCCGACATACTTTGTCGTCAAGTATAACATATAAAACACAATGAGTATGACTAAGTATGTTTGTCTAACTTTGTTTGTATGAAGCGTAGGTATAACATGTGGTATGTACAGCTAGGTTTATCGAAAGTCTTTGTTTCATAGACGGATTTATAAATAATTATCTGTGAAATATATGGGTGGGTATTTAGTTCTATAAGGGCATAATTAGTATCGTATTCCGACTAAGAAAAAGCAGGAAAAAAATTTTTTGACGCAATTTTTTATTTGTATGGGGCACTTCGTCACAGCCGGCTAACCCTCCATTCAAAACCATTTTTTTATTCGCGTTCTATAATCCTTCCTATAATCAAATTTTTCATTGTCATAATACCATTGCATCTCTGATGATAATTGTGTCATCAACCGACTTCAAGATTTCGAAGGTGGTGGTTCTCAATTCGACGGGATCTTTGTTTTTGCTATTTATTTTTTATGTATGTCCACCGATAATCGGCTGGACCGATTTGGAAAATTTTTTTTTGTTCGAAAGAGTACCTATACTTCACAGTTAGTCCCATTGTAACCAGGTCAGGATCTGATGATGGGATTCTGGAGAAGTCGAGGGAACTCTTCAACTATTATAGGCACACCTTTAGTGATTTGAGTATTTTTTACAGCAGCTCGAGCATTTGCCTTTGGAAAGGCGGATGCTAAGTGAAGTCGGTTCTTTTATTTTTATTTTCTAATAGTGTTTCGTTTGTAGTTGATTGTAGTAAAACGGATTTTGTTTCTAGTTGCCCAAAAAAAAATAGGGGGGAGAAAAAGGTCAGCACCCCACATACGAAATCCTAATATTTTATGATTGATTCTTGTTCAGAATCGTTTGTAGTTGATTGTAGTTCCTTACAATATCACTCGACCATGGTTACCAACAAACCGCACACATTACAAGCCGGAAATGTTCGACTTATTTCCGGTAAGCAGACGTGATTATGGTTGGAAATTATGTATCATTCGACCCTCAATGCGTCTTATAATAACTGTATACTTGTATAGCCATGATACTTACAACAGCTATCACTTTGATGTAAACATACGGACCAGTTTAAAGTTGAACTCTGATTACGCATAGTTTTTACAAGCCTGATGACAAGTCGCATGATGAGTCGAGTACAAAATGTTTCGTGAATAAATAGGTTGTAGGTACTGGTTTATGTAATGTGGGCGTTAAGGCCAACCGCCTTTTGAACTTGACATTTTAGCATGCCATTTAGTTATGTAATTGTTCAGGACGATAAAGTCTCAAATAATGATAGGCTTGATCTCGATGAAGGTGTGCTTCATCAGGCGATCATTATGGCATACTTATGGAATGAATTTTAAAGAAAGGAATGACAGTTGTTAGTTTTTTTAAATTTAAATGTGACATTCCCTGATAGTATCATAAACTGCTAACATCGCTAACGTAAAGATAAAACGACCAAAATATGTAGACATTTTGTGTCCTAGACCATTCGCGATGTAGACTAAAAGCAATATTACACTAGTCATATTGCATTCTAGACCGTCCGCGAATAACCCACTATAATACGAATACATGTATAGATCTACACTTAAGTATAGGTAGTAGGTATATAATAAATACAAGTCGCTGAGTAGCTAGAAAAGGCATTGCCGTGTGATAAAAAAGCCTCGTAGGCCGTTTGCGGAATCCAGTTATGAATTAATAATGTACATAGGTGTCTTACGGGATAGTACCTACTATTATTTTTTATTAAATCAAATACAAACATTGAAAACATTGAAAAAATAATCAACCGAGCAGGACTTGAACTTGCATCGATACGCCTTACCGGGGCTCGATCGCTTTACCAATTAAGCTATGGGTCAAGTTTGCCCCACTTTAAAAACATGCAAAAATAATTATAGTAACATTAGTAACCACTTATCAATGTATATATATGATGGTTACCTATCAATAAGCGTATAAGAGTTCGTTAAGCAAATTAAACGTCTAAAAATAAACGCTAAATATGTAAAAGCCAAATACCTAAATGTATTTATAAAGTGTCATTCTTTATAACCAAATTAGTTGTATGACATCTCGAGATATAATCTTACATTGACAACGCGCTGATTACCTGTTGACGTTCGGAACTGGGACATAAGTTCAACGCACTTGCCCAGAGACAAAACGTGACATTTATTTATTAAAAAAAAGTTTTGGACGTAGCACCTCATGACGTACTGCCATCATTACCAACGTGTATATGCTACTCAAAATATGAAAATATAATTGGCAAGTGCTAAACATTTAAAATTTAAATGGTTTTGCGGACAGCCCAAAAATTAGCAGCAAAAATAATTTTGTAACTTTTTGTGACGTGTTTGCTGCGCTAATGATTTTTGGCGTGGAGACTGGATTTTTTTTTAATAGAAAAGGGGGTGCCTATTGCAATTTACCTACTTACGTTTTTTTGACCTTTGACTTTAAGTAGCTACTCGTACAGTGAGTTGTCAAAACTCAAATGTTAAGAAGTTTTTAACTGGGTCAGTGGGGCTGCTATTCGACTTGGCGGCGCGATGTGACGTGGCTAATATGTAGTGACTACCATATGCCAGTAATAAGTTTTTTTAATACCACGACGGTGGCAAACAAGCATACGGCCCGCTTGATGGTAAGCAGTTACCGTAGCCTATGGACGCCTGCAACCCCAGAGGATTCACATGCGCGTTGCCTACCCTTTAAGAACCCCTTAAAAGGGAAGTTAACAATATTTTATTACTTAATGGCGAAACATGAATAAACATGGGTAATGAGTAGTTCCAGGCCCAGATCCCAGTTATTCTTCAATAGGCACGATGAATTTTTCTCATGTATGGTATCAATCGATTCGTTTTGTAGTGAGGATCAAATATCTATATGGGGCCAATTGCGTTAATGCGATACTTATAGTCTGAGATTTGCATTTGTTTCTTAAAACGCTCCTAACAAAATGACGTGTAAAAGTGACGTCAAGATCATAAAGTCGCCCTGTGAAATGTTGCTTTTATGTATATGGTTGCCATACAATTTATTTTATCTACACTCATACTGTAAGTACTCTAAAATGCGTTCAAAAACCGTAGACAATGACAAGCATTACAACAAACGATTTAACTATGATAAGTTTCTTATCTGCGGCAGTAACGTAATTTTAACTATGCATGCTCAAATATTGTTCAGCAATGAGTTTCAAATTTGGAACATCGAATTTGATAACATAATGTTACCGCCATGGCCAACTCGATTGGTCCCGCGCGAGCGCCGGCACAATCGAGTAGGCCATGACGGTAAAATGGCGGTCATTCTATGGTTTCCGAACAATTAATTAAATATATATAATATGAGTGTAGATAAAGCAGTGTATGCAACTGTACGTAATTAGGCCTTAAAACACTCGTGTGATCTTATTATGAAATTCGCCTGCGGCTCATTTCATAAAACCACACTCATGTTTTAAGGGCCCTTATTACGTAACAGTTACATAAACTACTATTACAGTAAAATGTTAAAAATCGAAAGGTATCATTGTTTTACTAAATTTCGTACTTTAAAAAAATCGTAAAATTTTGAAATTTTGAAGCTTTGAATCATGTAAATAGATTTTTATTATTTTCACTTTATTTGGATATTTTGATCATTTTGCATCCTAGCAACTAAATTTTATTGCATAGTTCAACATGTGTCATCATCCCTATTTTTCATAGCAAAATATTATGCCAAATGTGATACTACACAAAAAACAGGCGGTCAATTTGATCTTAGCAATATACCATTTTATAAGGTCGTTGCTCTGTCAATTGACAGGAATTAACAAATGTTGTACTATGTCATTATCATCCGTTACGTTAATAGACAGTTTGTCAAAATACAGTCAGATTGTCGTGAATTACAGGTTAGTCGTCATTTTAAAGTAATTACACTGTATTCTGTTTCTAACTTCGCATACGCTGGTTTTCATTTAAAAAATACACGCCACTTTTGGTCACTTTTCTAAGCCGAATTAGTCCTTTGTACTTTAATATGGTTTAACCCCTAGAGTTCTTAGATGATCTATTCTACTCATCGCCTTTACAATTGTTTACTTTGAATTATACCAGATACGCAAATATGTTTATCTTGTCCTGATCAGGCATTGACGATACACCGTAATATAATCTACTATTGAACCACCTTTTAAAGTAAAAGCTTTCTCATATTTCTGTCATATTTGAACCTTGAAACATGGAATATCACGTCACGTGAGCCATAAGAATCTATTGGAGTAATATGGTACACACGTAGATCGGATGGCATCCATAAGGTTGTCATAATCAACCTACATAGTCGTAGTAGTAATTAATAATAATACGGACTAAATATGTCTTTCCGCTGGACTTGTGGAATTGGAAAAAATATCTGAATGCGCAATCGCTTTACCTACAGTCGCGATCAAATATATCGGAGCGACCAAGGTACTCAAAAACATAACATGCACTTTATCGTGATGACAATAGAGGCGTTGTTCAGATATTTGTGACCACCTCGGCCGCTCCGATTTATCTGATAGCGACTGTACTGATTTTTACTATGGATGGGTATACTCTAACATAATGAGCACGTTTACTTATATTGTCAATCTTACATCTTTGTTACTCTCGTTGTGAGAAAACTACAGTTTTTCTCTTTTTCACGCGAGTGATCTCGCCTTCAGGTGAGCGACTACTAACTCTACCCACACAGACAGCGAGTAGAGACAATTGTTTGAAATCACTCATTTTAAGCGCTTCACTTTTGGAGCGTGCATCACCTATATGTCATTATTATAATATATATTATTGTTTACCTAAAGCTGAAAAATAAAAATAAAAGTTTTCTTATTTTTTCAATACACTTTATAATAACTACCACAGCGCAAGAATGTGAGTTGTACTCGAGGACAATTATTAAAACAGACGAGATCAATAGCAGATTGTACAACAAGTGCATAAAACGTACGATTTTACGCGAGGCGTTTCGAGTCGAGTGTAATATGGGTTTTATGGAAGAGGGCTACACTCTAATTTTCACATCAATTGCGAGGAAATTATTTATCGGTAATCGTAAAACAATTTCAAGTTGTAACAAAAATATTACAATGAATACAAATATGGTCCCCATCAATTAATTTTTTTAATGTTTTTTTTTTTTAATTTTCAACATGTGAATTTAGACATAGATACTTGTTTTCTGCCAAGTAATAGTCAAGTCAAGTCTGCATTTCGGGGCATTTCTAAACTATTATCAACTCGTATTTTATTTGATTTCATTTATTTAATTATAGAAAACACGCAATTCAAATAATTATAGCAAGAATATAATAAAAGAACAAGTTTTAGTATTCTACGAAATTTTACTGCCCAATTTAGTGCAATACACTTTAACTCTGTTTGACTGTTGAGCCACATTCTTAGTCTTAGAAGAAAATTTTACTTTATGCCCTTAAAATGCGATTTTATGTCGTCCACGCACGCCTTAAAGTCGAACTTTACGAGCATGAGATGTGAAAATATAATTTTCAATTAATGTCACATGTTTTCATTGTCATCGAGTGTAGGTATAAAGTACTTAATACTTCATTTATAATAGTTTGTAATTTATATACCTACCTATAATAGTTACTGTTTAAGCATAATATATGCAAATGATAGGAAAACGCCACGCCGATGGACTACGTAGTCTGTAGACGAAAATATTAAATTAGAATATCATAAATATTCAAAATTTTTCCTATATTATTATAATCGGTGTAACGTTTAGCTAATTTAATATTGATATCGGCTGCGCCTGCGCTGCCCACATGTGACCATTGAGTTATGAGTACTAGCATGCACGCCCACATCTCGTATAAACCTATTTCTTTCAATCTAGACACGCGGCAGCGTGTCAAGCCAAGTTCAAGCAAAGGAACTGGCTAGCCAGCGCCGAGTGTATATTACACGAACCACTTGGTGCCACTTTTGACCCTTCTATAACTCAAAATCTCTTTAACGTAAACACATAAAACTACGTGTGTTTAATTATATCCATAAGGACATCTAGAAGCCCAAATTTCATGAAGCTAGCTCAAACGGCTATAAAGGTATGAAGGTCAAAAAGTCGTAAATTTTAGCACTGACTGACTGACTGACATCATCATCCTCTTGCCCTTATCCCATTTACTTGGGGTCGGCGCAGCGTGTCTTTTTCTTCCACACCTCTCTATCACCCGTCATCTCATCACTCACATCCTTTCTTTTCATATCATCTCTCACACAGTCCATCCACCTTTTCCTAGGTTTGCCTCTTCTCCTACATCCTTCCACATTCATTCTTAATACCTTTCTCGTAACATGACTTTCATCCCTCCGAATAACATGCCCGTACCACGCTAGGCGATTAGCTCTTAATTTGTCAGTTATGGGTGCGACTTTCAGGCTTCCTCTTATATATTCATTCTTTATCCGATCCATTCTCGTCACTCCACACATCCACCTTAACATTCTCATCTCCGTTGCATGCAATCTCTTTTCATCCGTCACCTTTAGGGCCCAACACTCTGATCCATACATGACGACAGGTCTTATAATGGATTTATAGATTTTCCCCTTCAGGCGAAGGGGCATTCGGGCGTCGCAAATGATTCCCGTGACCTGTCGCCATGTCATCCATCCTACGCTAATCCGGTTTTTGACGTCCCGGTCAATATCGCCATCGCACTGCACGAGCGAACCGAGGTATTTGAAGTCGGAGCAGATCGGCAATAAAACGCCATCGAGTTCTATGGCTGCAGAACTGGAGAGACCGCCGAAATCGCAGAACATGTGTTCTGTTTTCGATCTGCTGATCTTCAGGCCAACACTCTCCAGTCTTTGCCGCCACTTCTCGAGTCTGCTCTGTACCTCGAGTCCGTCTTCACCCACAAGGACAATGTCATCGGCGAAAAGCATACACCAGGGTGCCTCTTCCTGTATGTCCGACGACAGAGCGTCCATAATAAGCAGGAAGAGGTAGGGGCTTAGAGCCGAACCCTGATGCAAGCCTACCGTGACACTGAACCTGTCGGTGGCGCCAGCCGCTGACCGGACACGTGTACAACATCTGTTATACATTGACCGAATTAGCTTCACATACTTTCCAGGCACGCTTTTCTCTCTCAGGGCCCACCACAAAACCTCTCGGGGTACTCGGTCATACGCCTTCTCTAGGTCAACAAACGCCATATGCAGGTTCTTTTTTGCGTGCCTGTACTTTTCGCACAATTGGCGAAGTGCAAAGATTTTTTTTTTAATTCGAACTCTAACTTAGCATCTAGACTTCGAGTGCTATTTTCTTTCTTTGTAGTGCTAATTTTAAATATTTTTATTATTGTAATTTAATTGCATTTTGACCACTAGGGAAGTTATTGAATGTGAAATATCCTTATATAGATGCCGTTATTGTGATTTTTACGTGAAATGCTAAATTTTAAATAATTGACTATTTTTGCTAATCTTAAATATTTTTACTTTGTCTTCAAAATTAAACGTGTTAATGCAATTATAGAAGTGTTTTACTGCAAAATGACTTCTATAATTGCATTAACACGTTTAATTTTGAAGACAAAGTAAAAATATTTAAGATTAGCAAAAATAGTCAATTATTTAAAATTTAGCATTTCACGTAAAATCACAATAACGGCATCTATATAAGGATATTTCACATTCACATTCAACAACCAGAATGTAATTAAATTACAATAATAAAAATATTTAATATTAGCACTTCACTTAAAAATGAAGACAACTGACTGACTGACATATAGTACCTAAATCTAACCTACTTCCAGGTGACCTAGAAGGATGAAATTTGGAATCCAGCTCGGTAATTGTGTGTAAGCGTAGGAAAAAATCTAAAAATAAGAAATAGTTAAAAATTAGGGGGGTCCCCATACAATTTTTTTTTATTGTATCGTTGGAACCGTTACAAGCATATTAAAAAGGTAGCAGATAATGAATGGGCAATGCGCACTATTATCTCTAACATTCAAGAGAATGTAGACAATAGCATAAAAAAGAAAACCATGCAGCGGAAACGCAAGAAAAAACATTAAATCTCAATACCTGCCTAGTTTTCTTTACAAAAAGTAATGATATCCCACCAGAAACATAAATCTAAAAAAGGAGAGCCAAGTTCAATACAAAAATTATGCTTGGCTGTGGGCCTCGCCGAAAAAAGAATGGAGATCTAAATGAGTGCCAAGTTCTATGCAAAATCCAAATATGTATTTATAGGAACAAAACAACATTATGAACAAGTATTAAACTCTATTTCTTTGCTTTATTGGATACCTATAACAATTGCTGTTATTTAAAAATGTGAGATCTTAAAGTAGGTTAGATTTGACTTGGCCTTCCATTTGGTCCTATACCCCGCGTACAGGTCAAAGGACAAAAATCGGCCCTCAACTCGAAGGAAGGGCAATTTAGGACAGGATACGATTTAAGGCCATCGAACTCACAATTGGTTCGAATTAGTAATACTAGATACTTTAACTAGTTAGGTGGTTCGTCAACCTTTGATCACTGACAGCGAAACCGAACACCCGTCACTTTTAATTATTCGGCTTAGTTTTGGAGTTGGCAAAAAATACAGACAGCTTGACGCGCAGAGTTTGTTGAACCCTGTGTACTCGTATAATTAATGGTTGCCTTTTTTGCGTGGCCAAAAGTGTATGCATGACATCAGCGTATAGTGACAGGCAGTTTTATTAAACTGTCGTTCAATTTTATTGTTTTAGTATGTATGTGCTATCGTTTTGTTTTGACTCAATTAAAGTTAGAAGGACCATAACGTAATTGTCGGTATGATTTGTAAAATTCTTTGAGTTAATATCATCGATCGTTTAATATTATATAAGTAATAAGGGTTAATTTATAATCCACTTAAGTGAAATAACTTTTAGGTACTAGGTTGTCAATAAGTATGATTGAACTTTGATTTATTATTTTGTGGAGTTATCTCAGAATTTCATTATTTTTCAGACAGTTTTACCAACTTGAATCCTGTGAACTATTTTTAACTGAAACATTTTTAGGGTTCCGTAGTCAACTAGGAACCCTTATAGTTTCGCCATGTCTGGCCGTCCGTCCGTCCGTCCGCGGATAATCTCAGTGACCGTTAGCACTAGAAAGCTGAAATTTGGTACTAATATGTATATCAATCACGCCAACAAAGTAGTAAAATAAAAAGTGAAAAAAAAATGTTTTATTAGGGTACTTCCCCTATACGTAAAGTGGGGAGTGATTTTTTTTTCATTTCAACCCTAACGTGTGATATATTGTTGGATAGGTATTTCAAAATGAATAGGGATTTACTAAAATCATTTTTTGATAATGTAAATATTTTCGGAAATAATCGCTCCAGAAGTAAAAAAAAATGTGTCCCCCCCCCTCTAACTTTTGAACCATAAGTTTTAAAAGTATGAAAAAAATCTCAAAAGTAGAACTTTATAAAAACTTTCTAGGAAAATTATTTTGAACTTGATAGGTTGAATAGTTTTTGAAAAAAAATTACAAAATAATTTCTGATTTAAGTTTGTAATTTAACCGTATAAGCAGGTGTTTATTGTACCTGTAATTTCTAAAAAAATACAATGAAATGACGTACTTTCAAATAAAGTACAAAACGGTGAAAATCGGTTCACGCAATAAAGAATTATTCCATAAAAATCATCTTCCATACTTTAAGCTCGCGCGCAATAGTTTACTTAATTTGCCGATAGATGTCGCTGTACGTGGAACGCTCATATCATATCCTACATGGCGGTGTTATTTTAACTCTTAAGTGGGGACACTTACTGCGACGGACGGAAAACTACGGAACCCTACACTGAGCGTGGCCCGACACGCTCTTGGCCGGTTTTTTTACTAAGGTTAGCTATATAGTTAGACATGAGCGACTGAAGGATAATCGCCAAATTTTGAGCATTCTGTACCAAAATTCTCGTCCATATGTCATCCACACTCTCACAAGCGCATTTGATTAAGAAGTTAAATGTTAATTTGTTTTTGACGTGATAACGTCTTTAAAATCGTTTTAGTCGGGTGACATGTTCAGAAACTTGTGTCACACCAAAACCTCACGAGCGCGATCGCAGGTATAACGAGAGAGAGACGGACCGATCTCCCGTCTCATCTCGAGCGCTGCCAGTCATTCCGTGAAACTTGTCACGCGGAATCCTCACGAGCGGTTAGACGTTATCACGTAAACATCTCGATCGTAAACCTACTTTACAAACAACCAATTTTTTGTATATAAATTATACACGTGTTCTGCCCCGCGGAAAAAGCCGAATAACAATTTTAAATACATTGGCTTTGTAGGCGATGGAAAGTATGCGTCAGTTTCTTGGTTTTTTGCCAATGGGTACGACACTTGGCCCTCTTCGCGCACCACACGTCTCTACTTACTGCAACTGGGACATATGCTCAATTTATTAAAACTAACTATAAGCCCTTCTCTCGAATCGTGTATGAATTTTTGAACTTAATTTAATTTGAAATACTTTTTCACTCACTAATTCGTGTATTCCTTTGCAAGACATAATTTAACACGTGAAAATCTACTGATGTTAGTCATGAAAAAGTTCCACGTACTAAACAAACACTAGAACTTATGAGGTTTAGTCTAATTTTGAAAAGCAATATATGTAGGTACGTACCGTTACATATAATATACCTACCTATTCACTTTGACTTTTCGCAAAATGTAATTTTTGTAATTTACCTAATACTTTAATATAGTATTGGTTAGTTATTATACAGGGTGTTTGGTAACCGGATGCAAAGCCGAAAGTAGGAGATAGTCTAGGTCATGTAGAACATTTTTAGCCATACTTGTCTTAGACAAATGTTATCAGTTTTTTTTTAATTTAAATTTTAAGATTTGTCGGAGAAAACTGCAAAACTTCAGACTAAATCGATAATTAGTACTTTTTTTACTGCAGGTAGATTTTTTTTTGTTTTATTTCGTATTGTGCAATGTCTATCAAACACTAGAAAAGTGATTTCAAACATCTGTGTCTAAAGAAAACAAGTTGACAGCGATTTAAAATTTTAGTTACATGAAAATGTAAACGATTTAAGTGATTTCAAAGTACGATAAAAAAAAAACTAAAATAGCCACGAATTTTCAAACCATTTTAAAAACATGCTTGGCTTTTACCCTTTTATTTAAGCTATCAAACACGACTGTAGCTACTGTATCCTTGAAAATAAGCCACCTAAACCAACTGGGTAGCTAAAATGTTTCACTCTACTTGTGATACTTGTGGTAGTTGTGGTGACGAATCTCATTATGATTTTACAATAAAACATTGGTTCTGAATACTAAGTTGGCGTTGACTTGACATTTGACTTGTTTTAAAAGGGTTAAGTGTACTGGACAAAACTACCACATGCAATTTTAACAAACAAAGGCTTGCGGCGGTGAGAGACAAAAGGGACTGATAGCGGCAGGCGGCGGGCGATAAGACAATCATGTCTCAAGCCATTTTATCTTTGAAAATAGGCTACCTGTACTAATAAGAGGGAATGTTTAGGGTAAATTAAAACAAAAGCATAAAAGATAAGTTATTTATTTTTACGATCAACACATTAAAATTACACATCATCGCTCGTTTTCAAAATGTGACCCGCCGTTTCGAATACAAGCACGAGCCCGTCTTCTTACTTCTGTGGTGGTTGTTCCGAATATCATTTCTTCCCTCATCCTTTCGAACGCCGCTTCTATCCTCTCCCTCAGCTCTTCTACGGTATTAATGACCTCTTGTGTGTAGACTAGCTCCTTAGCTCGGCCCCAAACGAAAAAATCCAATGGTGTCAAATCAGGTGACCGAGCGGGCCAAGGGATTCGTCCGCCTCTGCCGATCCAACCGTCCGGGAAACAGTTATCCAGATGCTCCCTTACAGCCAGAGAGTAATGGGCGGGACAACCGTCGTGTTGAAATGTCACTGCACCGGGCAGCTGGTCTTCGTCAATAAGCCTGGGCAAATCGTTTTGTAAAAATTCCAAATAATTTGCCCCATTTAAATTATTTGGCAAAAAATGTGGCCCAATAAGGACTCTGCCGATGATTCCAGCCCACACATTGACGGAAAACTTTCTTTGGAAGGACACTTGCTTTTTCCAATGTGGATTGTTGTTTTTGTCAGCCCATTGGTGTAGGTTATGGAAATTTGTGATCCCCTCCCGGGAAAATTTCGATTCATCGGTCCAAAGAATGCTTCGCAAAAAACGTCGGTCTTCGATATCCGCATTGAGTAAAAATCGGCAGAAGTCCACTCGGCGTGCAGGATCTCCTTCGTCCAAACCTTGAACTCCGATGCCGCGAAAAGGATATTTTCCCTCACGATTCATTGTGGCCCATACTTTCCATGTAGACAAGTTCAGATTACGAGCTACCACTCTGATGCTCGTATTCGGATCCTCTGCAAATGCCTGTAGAACGTCTTCCTCCACTTCAGGGCGATTACGTCCTGGATTCCCTCCATGTTGCACAGCAATACCATTCTCACGTAGCCTTCGGAATGAATTGTAAAACACTCTCACATTAGGCAATCTCCGGTTTGGAAAACGCTCTTGGTACATCCGTCGGGCCATCGCTCCATTACTGTCAGCTTTGCAGTACATGTAGATAATGTCGGCGTATTCTTCGTTCGTAAACTCCATGTTTACAATGAAGAAGTCGTAATTACACGTGAAGGAGCGCCTACGGCAGCTACAACTTGACACGGTAAATTGAGATGAGAGCGGGAAATTAAACCACAATGAACGTCTAATCGCAACTGAAGTTGTAACTAGACTAAATTACTAGTTTTTGCACAAATACTCATGTAGCTAATCAGTTTATCTTTGTCAATAAAGCACAAAACCGATCATCTTTGTTTAACGCCGCTCACCGCCTGCCGCTATCAGTCTCTTTTGTCTCTCACCGCCGCAAGCCTTTGTTTGTTAAAATTGCATGTGGTAGTTTTGTCCAGTACACTTAACCCTTTTAAAACAAGTCAAATGTCAAGTCAATGCCAACTTAGTATTCAGAACCAATGTTTTATTGTAAAATCATAATGAGATTCGTCACCACAACTACCACAAGTATCATAAGTAGAGTGAAACATTTTAGCTACCCAGTTGGTTTAGGTGGCTTATTTTCAAGGATACAGTAGCTACAGTCGTGTTTGATAGCTTAAATAAAAGGGTAAAAGCCAAGCATGTTTTTAAAATGGTTTGAAAATTCGTGGCTATTTTAGTTTTTTTTTATCGTACTTTGAAATCACTTAAATCGTTTACATTGTCATGTAACTAAAATTTTAAATCGCTGTCAACTTGTTTTCTTTAGACACAGATGTTTGAAATCACTTTTCTAGTGTTTGATAGACATTGCACAATACGAAATAAAACAAAAAAAAATCTACCTGCAGTAAAAAAAGTTCTAATTATCGATTTAGTCTGAAGTTTTGCAGTTTTCTCCGACAAATCTTAAAATTTAAATTAAAAAAAAACTAATAACATTTGTCTAAGACAAGTATGGCTAAAAATGTTCTACATGACCTAGACTATCTCCTACTTTCGGCTTTGCATCCGGTTACCAAACACCCTGTATATATAATATTTTGTCCAGATTTATATTATCCTTCTCAAACCATACATATTTGTTTTGTTCTGTTCTGTAGACATTGCAATAAAATCTCACATTCTACTAAGTAAATATGTATTACATGAATACGGGTATGATGGTCACACTTTTATACCTATACGTGCCAGAATAACAATGGCAGTGTCTGTTCTGACGTTTTCCTTATTCCGTAACCCACTCCATCATAGGCCGCCACAGACCTAAAATGGCGCTTTGCTAAAAGACAAACGAAGTGCGCAAAAGAGAAACCAACACGTATATGAACATTCTGCGAGTGCGAAAGAGATACATGATCAGTCTTCTAGCAGGACGACTTTTGACGTCTCTCTTTACACTTAAACACCTGCGTCGTGAGTGCTCATATTTAATCTTGAAAAATATAATATTATCCGCTGTTCATTTACCTGGAATGAAACAAAAGAAGAATGGTGTCGTGTTGCGTCCCGGATTGCACAATTACATAAATAAAAAACCCAGGCAATCACTCGTTTCACAGGTAAATATGATATTCCGATCGATGTTTTTGAAACCATATTTTATCAAATTAGCCAAATAAATCATGTAAATAACCGTTTGATACCATTAAATATTAATGTCTCTTTTACTGTATGTGAATATTTTATCATAATAGTTAATATTAAGGATTATTTTGTGTAAAAAACAAAATTGTCAGTTTACGCTAGGGTTTGACAAAATATCGTAGGGACATAATATCGATAACTGTTCGATATGAAAATTATAATTATAGCTTCGAAAGAATTATAATAAATAAATAAATCTCGTATTAACATTATGTCACTCATTACGTATAAATGTTAAATTGTGTTCTTATTGTATTTTTGTACCCGTTTTGAATCTTGCTTGATAGAGCCTATTCGGAAAGAGAAGTATCGTAGAATGTAGGAGCTCTCATATAAACCACGACACTTCTCTTTTCGGACAAACGATAAATAGTAAATTTTAACTGTAATACCCGATTTAGGGGCTTATTTATTACATTTACCTATTTGTAAGACACGATAATAAATAATAATAATAAAATACTCTTTATTGTACACCTCAATAAAAGAAACTAAGACAGAAAAATTACAAAACTTAAGGTAAACAACAGGCGGTCTTATCGCTAAGAAGCGATATCTTCCAGACAACCTTAAGGTAGCGGAGATTGGTTAAATTATTAATGTCAGTAGGTGTTGAAAATCATGACAAGATCTATATCCTCTTATCTCTTTTTTGGGTTCCATAGTCATGGCAATGGCAAAAATGGAATCCTTATAGCTTTGTCATGTGTCTGTCCCTATATCACAGCCATATATAAATAAAGGCGTATATTGATGAGTTTTTATGTGCCGCTAATGGCCGCTACCCAGTTTTTTTAGCTAAAAAAATATTTTAAGGGGGAGGGGAATTATTATTAAAGACTGATTTATATTCATTTAAGAAATTGTTATAATAATTATTAAAGACTGATTTAAATTAAACTTTATTTCATTAAAATACGGCGCTAAACACACTTAGCGGAATTCAGCTACCATCAAAAGGCAGGCGAAAAACGGAAATCAGGCTGAATGTTGTCTATGTGCTCCATACAAAAATTCAGCCCCCATAGAGAAATTTCCGACTTCCGCTTACTTTTATCTATGAAAGCTAAATTCCACTCTTAAGTGTGTGCTGCGCCTACCACTTAGACTTCCACCCAACTTACACTCCACCAAGATTGCATTGATACAAGACTACATTTGCATGCGATTTTATAAGCGTCACAATTAATAACGCTATAATAAAGAAGTATGTAAAAAACAAACTATCACGTATATAAACACTCCACAAGTGCGAGAGAAAAAGATGATAAATCGAAAGGCGTGCCAACATCTTAATTTCTGTAAAATAAGATGAACCTGCTTTTTAACAGATCATATTTAATCGTGTGAAATATAAAATAATTCTGAATAAATATATTTTAGGTTTCTAGAATTTTAATATGCCGTTTAGTATAAAACATGAATATAAATTGAACGTTGCAACTTATCGATAATAAAGTCAAATATCGATAGATAAACTTTGAAGCAAATCAAATTATTTTGTTCAATATTTTTTGATTTGCAATTTTTAAGTAGTTACACTACTATATATAAACTGAAAATAGATGTCATATACTTCAGAAAAAGTATTTGATTATCGATAGATAATTGACCTGTTGTACTTGGCACCACTATTTTTTACGCTCACATAGATAATTTACCCACACTCTAGCATTTCAGTTTTTGTCGCACTTTTGATATTTGTCAAACCATCTGTCTATACTAGATCTGTGTAGGCCGCTGATCCAGGGTGTGAGCACTGTGAGCGACAATTGCAACTCTATAAAGGAAATTGAAACGTCTATTTGGTGAAGTTTTCTATTAGCTTTGTGACCTAGGAGCACTCGCGTGAACAAATACTAGGTTGAACAAATGCTAAGTAATGAAATAGTCTATACATTTTATTTCATTTCATACTGCTGCTGTTTGAATTGACTCTGGGTAGGGTTTGCTTAGAAAAGATTCCGAACTTAATGGGACTTGAGATCATGGAAATGTCATGCTACAAAAAGCTATGTCATGCAATGTATTTTATACCTCGACGGTGGCAAACAAGCATACGGCCCGCCTGATGGTAAGCAGCCTATGGACGCCTGCAACTCCAGATGTGTCACATGCGCGTTGCCGACCCTTTATATGGAGGATTCACTGTGTTGACGGCTAAAGGAACAAGAGGGTCCCTCATCGTCAACACACTGGGTACACAAACAAAAATTTTGAGGTTTTGTTCCCCCGTCCAAGTCAGCACAGGGTCCTCGAGGTCGAAAACTCAGGATAATCATGGCGAGCAGTGTAAAATTACTACAAAATTTGATTTAAAGGTGACATTATAATTTTTTGTACATAGGTATTTCGTAATTAGTAAAGGAGGCCGTCACCCTTTTGTTTTTTTGTTATAGATAAGTACCTTAATTAAACTTCATAACGAATTTTGATAAAAATCTCCGTGAGATTTGGGGGTATCGGGGAGGAAGTCAAGCAAAATCCCACCAGAGGGGCTCCGGTCGATAAATTGCCCAAAGTCATCATCATTTTCTTGCCCTTGTCCCATTTACGGTTGGCGTCTTTATCTTTCACACAAAAAAAATCGACCAAAATCTAAGACGTAATTTATGAACGCCCCGTTTTCTGAAAGGTTTTCCTTAATTTTGTTTAGTGGTTTCAATGTTAAACGACCTTAATTGTGTTATCATAATCTTAAACGTGTATCAAGATTGGTGCAGTCGCCGGATAAGGAGCAAGGTTGATGCAAGGTTTACCTTACTGTTGATAAATAAATACGTAAGCTTGTTTAAACAACCTATGTCAGTTCATGGAATCAGTTGCTAACCATTTTTGCAGAAGAAATTAGAAGCATACTTACCAATTTAGAATCTTAACATCATCAAATTAAAGTCGTTTCTTTTAAACTAGTGGCTCTGTGAGCTGTAGACCTCGCGAGCATAGCTAAAACTGAGTAAATTCGGGGTCGATAGAAATTTAAAATAATGTAAGCAAACCCATTGATGTTCATCGTTTTTTCATTCACGCACTTTTAAAGAACAAACATGGTTTCATTCTTAAGATTTATACATAATCAACTTGTTATTTAAATTCATTTTAGTAAAATAGACGTTAATTACTTATATTTCAGACAAAACGAGGTTCTTCAAAAATATTTTGCCATGTGTCAAGTCCTGTTTTTGCCTAGAAAATAGAAATGCAGCCATATTTATTTAACTTTTTTTTTTCTATTGACCACGAATATATGGCTCTGCCAACTTGATAAATTACCAAAAACTGAATCGACAAAAAGCAGACAATAGGTAATTATGAAGTTAATTTGTAAAGCAGATAACCAATCATATCATATCAAAAAATATTACTGTGAAACAGTAAAATCGTAAATTACACTCTGCCCGGCTGAGTAACAAATAGTAACAATAACACAAAAATAGCTATTGCCGGCTGGCCGGGTTTGAATGAAAATAAATTACCGTTTCATACAGTGTGTTCTTTCTTTGTGCGGGGGGGGCTCCGCCCTCCGAGCCCCCATTCATGCTGGTCGCGTAGTTACCTTTATAAATCCTATTTTTTCTTCCGTCTTAAGTGTTCAACCTTATCATTTTTGGGATGAATTTAAATCGTTTGATGTGTTTTTTCTTTGTACGCCCCCCGAGCCCCCCTCCCACGCATATCACGTAGTTAACTTTATAAATACTATTTTTTTTCCCGTCTTAAACATTCAAGCTGACCATTTTTGTTATGAATAGATATCGTTAAGTGTGTTATTTCTTTATGCGGGGGGCTTCGCCCCCTAGCCCCTCTTCCACACATATCACGTGATCAACTTTATAAATACTCGTTTTTCTCCCGTGTTAAATATTCAAACTAATAATAAAATTTTGGTATGGAAAATAAATCGGTTAGTGAAATTTTTGTTAGTGCGGGGGGCTCCACCTCCCGAGCCCCCCTTTAACCCTTATTACGTCGTTAACTTTATAAATACTCTTTTATCTCCCGTCTTAAATATTCAACCTTATATATTTTGGTATGAATAATAATCGTTCAGTGTGCTTTTGCTTTGTGCCCCCGTGGCTCTGCCCCCCGAGTCCCCCTTTAACCCTTATTACGTCGTAAACTTTATAAATACACATTTTTCTCTGGTCTTAAAGATTCAACCTTACCATTTTCGGTATGAAAAAAAAATCGTTCAGTGTGTTTTTAGGGTTCCGTAGCCAGAATGGCAAAAACGGAACCCTTATAGTTTTGGTCATGTCTGTCTGTCCGTCCGTCCGTATGTCACAGCCATTTTATTCGGAAACTATAAGACGTATCTTAATAAAATTTAGACATAAGGTGTAGTTTGTACGCCGCTATTTAGTTATGTAGTGAAATTGCAGAAAAAAATATTTTCAGGGGGGGCGCTTCATACATGTAACTATATTTAAAAAAAAAAACCAAATATCAACATGTTGCACATCAATCGATAGGTCTTTAAAAATAACATTGAGAATTTTTTGAACATTTTGTGATTAAGTGAATAGTTTCAGAAATAATTGCTTCGAAAGTCGGAAAAAAAGACGTCACCTGTAACTTTTGACCCGTAAGTCCAAAAAGCAGATGCGCGTTATCATATATACTTTCTACGAAAATTGTTTTAAACATTATCGGTTTAGCCATTTTTGAGTTATTTCTAAAAAAACTTCTTCTATAGGCATCAGATACGACCTTTTGACATTAGTCTGGTTCTTATTCCATTGAAGCTACGGAACCCTCCATTATGCATGGTCCGACACGCACTTGGCCGGTTTTTTCTTAGTGCGGGGGGCTCCACCTCCCGAGCCCCCCTTTAACCCTTAGTACGTCGTTAACTTTATAAATAGTGTTTTTTCTCCCGTCTTAACAATTTTTCGCATAAACATTCAACCTAACAATTTTTCGCATGAAAAATAATGGCTTATAATTTTCCGGGTATCTAAAACATGAATCGGCAACTTTTCTAAGGCATATTATAATATAAATTGGCCGTGAATTAATATTTTAGCGACAATATTTTTTTATAAGCCTCAAACATGTGGCATCATATTATTGAAAAACGGCAGAAATATATAGCTGACCAAAAAATTAACCGGGAACTTGAAATAATAGGTTGGCACAAAAATATTAACTTGGCATCTATTTTTCAAAGCAGGCTTGGTTTAAATATTTGTTGCCAGCTATTTGTTTGTACCTAATTTCATTTTAATTACGGGAGCACTAAAATTTCAGGAAACTGGAATATTTTTAAGGTTCCGTACCAAAATGGTTTAAAAGGAAGCATGTACTACTCTGTCTTGTCACAATGTCTAATTGCTCCGAAATTGCTAGATCGATTGAGCTGAAATTTTGTAGGTTGCTATTGTCCCCTGGTGCTTTAAGGGGGTAATTAAGAAAATTAAATAAAAAGTTTTGCAAACCATAGGGTCATTGTTAGTTACCATCAGGCGGGTCGTATGCTTGTTTGCCACCGTCGTGGTATAAAAAAAAATTGTCTGCGCGACCGGTATGCATGTTGGTTAGGTAATGGTCGTTTTCCACATGAATCTTCCATGTCAATAAATATTTAAAAAAAAAAATTCTGAGTAAGTAATTTGTATTTTTAAATAAGCCTAAGAAGATTTAGGTGCGAAGACGAGCAAAGGAACAAGGAGCTTAACTGTGATCAAAAGTTAAAGTTCAGTGCATTTGTCATAAAAGCATTGCTAACAAAAATATATAATAAAAATTGTGATCTGTATGGAATCCGTAGTATGCCATTTTCCCTCTCTTTATTACGTATTTTGAATGTATACATTGAGCACTTGAGCTGTAGGTAATACCTACTTCCAAAAGTTAGGCACATGACTACTATCTAGGTATAATCCATAGACATATAAAATAAGGAGACGGAATCTCACGAAGATAAAACTGTGATTCCATAATAAGCCGCGATCTCGTGCACACACACTCACTCTTGACGTTTGAACCAATCACCGCTCGTCCACGAGTTGTACATGTGTGCGTGTCGCGCGTAAGCACGAAGAACTCGGCTTATTATGGCATCACAGTTTTGTCTTCACGGCGCTACGTCTTCTTATTTTATGTCTATGGTATAATCAAATAATTTCATTGAATAATTTAGTAATTTATTTGTTAGTAGAAACACTACTACATATACATTATACAACTTGTTTTTTTTAAATGTCAATAAACAACAGGTAATGATTATTATAAACTGCAATATGTTTTTTTCTTTTCCTTTAAAACTTCTGTGTAGAAGTGAGGTAGGCGACTATACCTCTTTTTTTTCACAATAGAAAATTAACGATCCATTTCGCCTATGTATCTTTTTTTTCAGCCCTATGAGGGAAAACTACGATAATCGCACGATTTTTATAATCTAAAAAAAGGAAGTATAGGTAGATATTTAGGTAATACCTACACAAAACGTACCCTTCATATTTTCTATTAACTAGGTAGGTAGGTGTTTAGGTAATACCTACACAAAACGTACCCTTCATATTTTCTATTAACTAGGTAGGTAGGTGTTTAGGTAATACCTACACAAAACGTACCCTTCATATTTTCTATTAACTAGGTAGGTAGGTGTTTAGGTAATACCTACACAAAACGCACTCTTCATATTTTCTATTAACTAGGTAGGTAGGTGTTTAGGTAATACCTACACAAAACGCACTCTTCATATTTTCTATTAACTAGGTAGGTAGGTGTTTAGGTAATACCTACACAAAACGTACCCTTCATATTTTCTATTAACTAGGTAGGTAGGTGTTTAGGTAATACCTACACAAAACGCACTCTTCATATTTTCTATTAACTAGGTAGGTAGGTGTTTAGGTAATACCTACACAAAACGCACTCTTCATATTTTCTATTAACTAGGTAGGTAGGTGTTTAGGTAATACCTACACAAAACGTACCCTTCATATTTTCTATTAACTAGGTAGGTAAGTATTTAGGTAATACCTACACAAAATTCACCATTCATTATGCACTATTAACTAGGTTGGTATTTTGGTAATACTATACAAAAGGCGCCTTTCATTTTTTCTAAATCATATGTGGCATATGAATTTTGGTTCTAGATATCTGACTATAGATACTTACCTACCAATATTCATAGATCCTAGTAACTTTTTACGAATCCATTTTATCTTATAATTGCAGCTCTTTTTAAGTTGCCCGTTGTACTTATATTGAATATGTAATTCACTTTAATTGCTTCCTAAATATTTTAAAAGTACCTTATTTTTAATTAAATAGGTAATCGTTTCCGATTAAAAAAAGGCTTCTTAAAAAGCTTCCCAGTTATAAATTCAGTTTTCAATATACTTATTTGATACCTACCTATAGTTAAACAAAACAGCCCATATTGAGATAATGTACGGCCCCAAATTAGTCGCCAACCTATTAATTTTGGTACCCATTTTTATTTTTTATAGCTACCCAAATTCAATTATTTAGCAGCCTGGTTAAATACATGCCAAAAAAAATCGTTCATTGTGCACTCTATTTTCTTCCGTCTTAGATATTCAACCTTAGAATTTGTCACTTGAACTCAGTATATATAAATACCGTCAACTGCTACAACTTTGCCTACGATGCACAACTTTTCCTGGCTTGAAAAATATGGTTTTCTTCACCATACAGCTATTTATATCTTAATCCTGAGATGTCTGGTGAGCAAATTAGGTGACAAATCTAAATTGTGGTGGCAGAAAATATAGTTGCCTTTTATTACTGTTGTTTCCTCCACTTTTCTTTTGGGAAACTTTGATGATATCGACTCAAAATCACGAACTCTTTCGATTCCAGTAGGATACAAAATGACCCCCTATTTCATATATTTTTCATTAGTTCCATTCTTTTACCGTCATAATAAGTCATAAGAAGCTTGTGATTTTGAGTCACAATCACCTAAAAAGTACCCAAATTAAAAAAAGTGGAATATCCAACTCTAAATAAAATGGCCCATAAATTTTACATGTCCTTGGCTCAAATATTGGAATCCCCTTTCGCAGACGGATAGTTAAAAATATAAATAGTTTAGGATACTTTTTTTATAAAAAGTCCGAATAAAATAAAGTTAGGGATTAAAAAAAACACTGTTAGCATTATTTTGACTATAGCGCCCTCTCTTAGCTGCATTAGAGATTAACAGGAACACCCTGCCCCATTAAGGTTTTGAGTCAACTAATGTAGATGGCCCTATTAATAATTACGAAATTTAAACTCAAAAAAATACAAAAAGAATGCCATGTGTGAGGGATCGAACCTGAGACGTCTTACGTAGTAGATAGTTACCGTTAATTAAACCGTCATTCAACTGCACCACGTAAGGTTTAAATTGTTGGGTCAAATTAGGCTACGTATTCGACATACGATTTTTGCGAACTCACATGTCATTATCTCAGCGAACTCACAACGGTCTTAAGCGCTATAGATCATCATGGCGCTTAAGTTGTTTGAATCTTAGCGAATTGAAAATGATCTTAAGCGTCATGGGATCGTAATGGCGCTTAAGGCCTTCATGCCGTTTCCACCATTTTGAAAAATTTACAAAAAACGCCAAGTCTGAAAAATTTCACTTAACTAAAGAATCCGCTCACAAAATCTCATGGGAATCCGTTAAGAAATGCGACCTGTAGAGGAGAACATCCGGTCATACGAAAGCATTTCGGTCCAAGCTGAAACGGAGACCTTCGCTGACGCTCGGTCAACAATGGAATGGAACAATACCGGGAGGACATTTACTGTTTCCACAACGAAAATCACATTTAAACTAGTTGCAGGTAGCGATTAAATTAAAATATTTATAATTATAGTGTAAAAATTAATAAATTTTGTAGTGTATGTTATTAGTCTTGCCCGGTGTTGCAAATACATTTAAGTATAGGATTAATTTTTGTGTGTGTTTGAATTTAAATAGCCTGTTTTGTATCGGAATATTCCTTATTTCCTACTGTAACGACATGTAAGTCTGCTTGTAATGACATGTGCTTTAGTAGTCTTGTTTTCTATCTGTGAGTTACTGTAATTGGCTCTGTATTTATATTTAAGATGTTTATTGCATATAATTATGTTAGATGTTGGAACGAATAATAAAAAAAAAGTCAAAAGGAGCAATAAAAATCTCATAAATTATATAACTTCTTAATTTTACGTCTTTCTTCGGCCAGCAGCCTCATTAGCTTGTAACATAAACAATACTGGCCTAAATGCCTATATGCAGTTCCCCGAAGCTGTGCTGAATTTACAA
Organism: Pammene aurita; assembly: GCA_947086415.1. NCBI lineage: Eukaryota > Metazoa > Arthropoda > Insecta > Lepidoptera > Tortricidae > Pammene > Pammene aurita. The sequence continues at coordinate 16,246,914 of OX352295.1, forward strand.
ATGTCTTTGTGACATATTTTTGGCATTTTCCTGCACCTCATTCGCGACTTCGTTCTGTTCTGATTCTACTAAACGTTGTTTTGATTATTCTTGTCATTGTGACTAAGCGTTTATCGGATGCGCATCAGTTAATTTACTTGGAAAATTCTCTGTAGTGTGAGATTTGCGAAGATAACCTTGTAAGCCTGGAATAAATTTCAAGACCAATCGCGTCCCAGACTTGTGGAGTGCTAATGTGCAATGTATAATTAAGCTTCGTGCTGAAGCCGCATCGTTGATGGGCTGCTGAGGTACAGCAGATATCACTAATCTCTTAAAAAATGGTCATCGCGTTCCGATTGAAAATTAGTCGGGTGATATGCTCTTATAAACGTGAAAAATCGTCACTATCGTCAGCTGGCTATCGAGGTGGAAAGACCGTCAACTGGTGCTCTGAAGATCGTTCACCTGCCCAGCTGACGGTCTTTTCATCGCGATACAGACATTTGATGATTTTTATATTTACTACTCAGTATTTACATGATATTATATTCTATTTAGGCAAAAAGTTACGCGTAATCGATACATATCTTTTAAGGAAATACTTAAACTAATTTCAACAACTTCTAACTTCTAACAGATGAAACGCAATGAGGGTTTCCGCGATCGAGTTTTTCACTAGATGGCAGCACCGCGGCGAGAGGTCTAGCTGTCACAATCTACCAATCATGTTTAACCATATATTTTATGATTGGTGGATTTTGACAGCTACTGCCAAAAAGACCTGTCGTCACGGTGCTGCCATCTAGTGAAAATCTCAATCGCGGAAACCCTCATTATAGACAAAGTTCTCGAAACGAATGACACCTACATTCTAAACTGTAACTTAATATCAATATTATTGTGTCGGGTCGTTTGATATTAGAGCCAGGTACCAAGTACCAGTAGCAACGTAGCAGGTGCAGGCAAGTATAGTTATTGGAAACCGGCAAAACATAAAGCAAATAAATCCTCAGCTATGATTGACATTAATGGAAATCGTTTAGATACCATCGGAAAACCATTTTATAGGGCCGTTATAAGCCTCGGATTTTTTTATCGCATGGTAAGATGAAAGAAAACTATGGAGTCGATATTAAAACTAAAATTTAACTCATATTCATACTCATACTCATTCATTTAATTAATACCGAAAGTAAATTATAAATGAAATAAATAATTTATGTTTTAAATAAAATAATTAACTGTCACGTGTGTCCTGGAGTGCGATTTTTGAATCTCACCAAGTGACTAATTCTTACCGATGTGAGTGATTTCCGAAAGTAAATCACTCACATCGGTGAGAATTAGTCACTTGGTGAGATTCAAAAATCGCACTCCAGGTCTTGCGGTCTTGAGTCGTCTCGCCATCGCCGCGCCGTTCAGGTTTGCCGCGACTCGTTCAGTTTTGTGGGACCCATTTGGTAGTTACTTAGTTAGTTACTTTGTACCGGGACACGTGGAAGGGAAGGAGGGAGGCCTTTGCCCAGCAGTAGGACAGTCTTGGCTCCTATAAATAAATAAATAAATATACTGCCACACAATAAAATAAAAAAACCGGCCAAGTGCGAGTCGGACTCGCGCACCGAGGGTTCCGTACAAACCTGTAGGTATAAAGGGGTAGTAACTTTTAAAATATTTTTATTATATGATGTAACTACCAATTTACGGTTTTCGCAATGTTTCCTTTATCTGTGCTATAAGACCTTCGTACCAAATTTCAAGATTCTGAGTTCACGGGAAGTACCCTGTAGGTTTTGATTCCCTTGCGAAATTCGAAAATTTGCGGAAATTTGCGGCATAAACGGCTGTATCTTTTGTTTGCGTTGGCTTAGAAATTTCATTTTTTACAGCTCCAAGGGACAGTAGACCTGAGTATTTGATATAAATTTCAGCTTGATACCTCCACGCGTTCCTGAGAAAAACGGTCTTGACAGACAGAGAGACGGACGGACGGACGGACAACAAAGTGATCCTATAAGGGTTACGTTTTTTCCTTTCGAGGTACGGAACCCTAAAAAACCGAGGCTTGGTTATAAGGTTCCATTTTTATCGTTTTTTTAGGAGTTCGGTGTTGTTGACAGTTTATCGTATGTTTGTCTAATTTTAGATACGCCTTGGAAAGATAAGGTGATAATATTTGATGAAACGATTTCCAATTCATTCGCGAAACGATATATCGATTTCAATGAAGTTGGCAGAACAGTTAATTTTACTTTTTTGACCGCTTTCGGATGAAAGAAGCGTTTGGCGTTCGCTAGCTCGTTGGGTGAACGACTTTAGAAATAGGTTATTTCTGGATGAGATTAGCTCAGCGCCGCGGTCCAGACAAGTGGTCTACTCGAAGAGACTGTGCTTAGCAACGAGCTACACAAGGGTGAAATGATGATGATGATAATTTTCTGTTAATACCTATAGTATCTAATAGCCAAGGGGGTAAGGCTTAATTGGTGTATCTAGAGGTTAGGGGGGTTAGATTGGAGCTAGGTATACAGGTCAGCTTGGCAATTTTAACATAACAGAACATTACCTACAAATTCAGGTCTAAAGATACCTTAACCGATTGCCACTTACTTTTGATATGGTGTTTAGCGTATTGGTGTTTCACGTTTCTGAAATGCTATTTTTTACGGAACCCAAAGATAAGAAGATACATGAAGGCCTACTCGGAAATTGTTGAAGCAGAAGCGATAGGCACGCGAGCGGAATCTTAATTCGCTGCGGTGACTCTGATCAATGGGCAAGCATGCTTTGATATATTTTAATGGGCAATAATGTGATGTTGAAGTCGATTTCATAGCTGTAGGTTTTCATGAGAGAAATATTATGTCACAATTATGTTTCAACATAGCAAAAGTGTCTGAACGGGCGAGGTGTTCAAAATGTTCTGGACCCGCTTTTGTTTTCTTTATAATCAAGCCGCGTTAAGGTCCTGAACTGCTGATCGTCGTGATTAATTTCGTAGGATATATGACCAGCAAATGACTCCAGTTTCACTTTTATAACAACTATAAATAAGAACTTGTCCAAAATTTCTAATTAACTCTCAAATTAGCTATTTTACGGATAGGTCTCCGGCAGATTCATCTGTGTCTGTGTCTAATTTTCACCATACCTTGACAGATATCTCCGCCAGAAATGTTTTGTTAGATAGATCTGACAAGTAAATTTTAGGTAAGAAAAAAAATTTTGGAATTTGCTTGTTTTCAGAAGAAAATATTTCTTTAGAAATCAATTAAATAAAAAATACGTGTTTCAGTTGTTCGACCAGTGATATAATTACTTAGATACAAAATGTTGTATTGTACACATAGACATAAACAAAAAGGAAGATGAGTGATGTTCATACTAAACAAAACTGAAATGTGACCCAGCACCTACACACTTGTAAAATGCTACACACCGCTATAATGTATGTGCATCATAGGCAAAAGAGATAAAACTATATAGTTAACACGGGTATGCAAGGGAGGCCTCCATATTTTGCGCATTGCACAAAGTGTGACTGAGAGAGTGCCACACGACTAATTCAATATGGGTCCCGGAACCTATATTTGATGGCACAAAATCGAGCGCCTAGTACCATATCTCCCTTTTTGTATAAATCAATGATTGTACATATTGGCCAAATGCCTATGTCATGTGGTTTAGTTTTCAGCTTGTAAGGGTTGTCTAAGTATTTAGTTTGGGAAAAGAGATATTTTTCAATAACTGGAATACTCAGAGCATCCGAAATAACAAGCCTTTTATACTAATAATAAAATATTTACAACATATATCTATACAAGATTAACAAAAATACTGGTGATCCGTTTAATAAGGACATAATTGGTATTGTTTGACGCAAAAAAAAAGTATGGATGAGACCCGATGGGAGCCGGCCAACCCTGCATACAAAAGCAATCTTTTTTTCGAATGAAAAAATATTTTTAATACAATTGCTCAAAAAGTTTAGTTTATGTAGCTGCAAATCGTGCGTAAAGTTTGATTTTACGCACGATTTGCAGATCAGAATTTTAAATAAATGAGTATTATGCGAGACCCGTTTATAAATGACCCACCTGAACTACGCGCGATTGGGCATAAAGGAGTATTATGCGAGACCCAATAGCATTACTTGAACAACGCGCGATTGAATGAAGCTGTCTTTCGTACACTGACAGAATATAAATGTAATTTTATTTCATTGTAGTTTTTTCGCAATTGTATTAAAAAACGTTGTTCGACACACGTGCGGAAGTGGCATTTTCACTCGTCACAAGTCTTGACCCTCTCCTCTCGGCTCGGGTCAAGTACCCTCGGTACCCGTACAAAATGATATACTTCTCGCACTTGTATCGAAAACTACTATTTTCTTAGTTTTTCGTAATTACAATACCTACGATACCAATTACGCCCTTTAACGGCTCACCAGAAACTTTGTTACACCTTTTATAAGTACCTAGACAGACACAATTCCCTGAAAATGAGAATTCAAGCTAACCAACGTCATTCCAGTCCACCATAGAGTAACCGTACCTCACCCGTTCATTGTTTATTCTAAACTTTAGTCCAGAATTCTTGAGAATCTATTGAAGAAGCCGTTGTTTCTGCACGTTTTTGTTATAATACCGTGTTATGGAAATACGAGTCCGTGTTCTTATTCCCAGTAAACGATTTATAATGATCGAAGCGGTTAGTAATCTTTAAACTGACAGTATGCCGTACTAAATTCATAAACATTTACGATTTTCCTGTGTAGGGCAAGCACGAGTTTAAACAAAGTTTTATTAAAAATTGATTTTGATATATTTAATGACAGCATACCAGCAATAAGGGCTAAATTGATTAAGTTGTTGATAGGCAGCACTCCCGGTGCAGGTGCGGGTGTAGTTTATTAGGATGTAGATTGAATTAGTAAATTTCATAGTTATTTTTTAGAGTATTGTATTTTCTATTAACTTGTGTTTATTGGTACTTGTATGTGTTTAAGTTGGGTTGTAACTTCTTTTTGTAAGTAATCTAGTTCTTTAAGTGAGAACCTGTAATTGGCTTTCTAGTTTTATTGTATTTATTTCTATACATATTTTGTGCTGTTGGTTTTCCATGCAATAAATAATAATAATAATAAATACTTATTAATGTAAAGGATATGTGACGTTCCGCGGGTTAAAGTACCTTATGGCGATTACCGCTTACATTGCGAAGCATCGCATTAGTATTGGAACGTCGTTAGCAATAGCGTAAGTACCAACCGCCTTAAGGTACCTTTACCCGCGGAACGTCACATATGGATAGACTTAGAATAATATACCTAAGCACCTATAAAGACTGATAGTGATGGCACAATATGTTTCGTTGTTGTAGAGAAGGTACTAGTAGCTAGGACATATATTTATGTTACCTATGGTATTATGTGTTTGTATTAGAGTGGTTCTTAAAGGGTAGGCAACGCGCATGTGAATCCTCTGGGGTTGCAGGCGTCCATAGGCTACGGTAACTGCTTACTATCAGGCGGGCCTTATGCTTGTTTGCCACCGTCGTGGTAAAAAATGCGCTAGGTAGATCCATGTAGTCTGCAACTATTTAATTATACTAACAAAATAAGCGTATGTACGCATAATCTAAAGATAGGTGTTTGGTTGGTTAAAACTAGCTTGTTTTAATTAATAGATAATTAGCAATAACATCTACTATAACAAACAAGGGGTCGGCAAAATTTGTTATGTTCCTCTCTATCGCTTGAATCTATCTATAATCTTGAATTTCATTTCTCAATGTTCGCCCAAGTAACACATCAAAGCAGTATAACGGCCGTCTTACAGCATATCTGTATGCTTTTAGCATTTTCAGTTCGTTTTATAGTAGCATTATAAACGTTTATAGTGCTGATATAGGTCTTAAATGGGCACGAATTACCCAGCTTGAGATCCTATACAGGTCATTTAATAGCATTACAGGCGCAATATGTCTGCGCTATTAGCATTATCGTTGTCATGGAAAGTGCCAATCGCATTAAAGAACCATTAGTACGCTCTATTAAGTTGCCAGCTGCATTAAAGAAGCATTAATACGGCCAAAAAACTTGCTAATCGCAGTAAAGAAGCATATGTACTCTCGATTAACTTGCCAATCGCAATACAAAAGCATTATACTAGCATAAGAGTGTAGTAAAATAAACCTTACGTCAATGCAATAACGTCTCTAACACCGACGGAACAAATGTTATAATACAATGAACGTTGTGATTTAACTACTTTGTCTCGCAATATAAAATGGACGAAGACGGTACAAAAATCGGAATGAGTGACACGTCATATTTGTTTGCATCCTAACAAAATTTATAAAAGTTTTTGACTCTTTTACGTTATTATATCCTTCAAATATTACTGCGCAATGTAGTTTACTGTAAATGTGTATATAAGTTTCATTGAAAATTTTCACGCGCCTTTGATTTATTGTGGTTTTGCTATAGATATTATAAAAAGATATGCGTCAAATAGACAAAACAATTGTGTAATCCTCGTATAGAACGAGTTTTGCATTATTAACATAATAGTGTTGGTTGAGCAGTCTTAAATTAAGTAATTTCATTATTATATAGGTATTTTCCTTGTATAAATAGGTCCGCATGATTTTATTTTTAGGTTATAAATTATTTACAAAATGGCGTTGGTGTATATAGACGGAGAGCTAGCCACGTCGGATATGACACAATAATGAGAGCAACCAAACCCCTCTAGTCAGTTTGGTATACTATGCTTATTTCTAGATCTGGACATCTGGCAGCTTTAAAGTGGTGGAGGTCAAAGAATGCAAACCATTTCAAGAAAAGAAATCCTAGAGATCTGGGTTTGATGCAATATTATGAGAAAGTATACAAATACTATACAATATTAAAAGAAATTATACAAAAGTTTATGTTGGGAGAAAGTAGTGCTTTGGCACTACTTTCGTTACATTTTATTATACATCGTTTGCGATGTATAATAAAATATAGTTCATAGTTTGTCGCCTACTGTTTTTGTTTCCGTCATAATCATACATCGGGGTTTTCGGTGCGGGAACGATTTGAGAAAGAGTAGAGATAAACAGATAGGTTGAGAGTTAGTCTGCGAAAATATCATCTCATTCAAGGCACTAAACCACACCGAAGCATTAGTGTAGCAAACCAAAACGCAACTACAGCATTCAGCTGTACAGTTGCATTTTGGTTCGCTGCACTAAAACTAAAGGCTTTAAAAAAGCATTTATACATGCCATTATACAACCGTTATACAGCTTAAAGCATTATATAATGCTATTGTAGAACCTAAAGCACTTAAGTGCTTTTAAACAGTCGAAAGCTGTACAGTTGCGTTGTGGTTTGCTGCACTAAAGCTAAAGGCTTTACAAAAGCATTTAGATATGCCATTATACAGCCGTTACACAGCTCAAAGCATCATATAATGCGACAAGTTGCTCGGTGAACGTATATAAGAGTTTATACGGTCCTTAAGTTCTAAATAAGTTAACTATTCATATGTTATAATGCTTCCTGTGTTACTTGGGCGCGCCTGCTGATCTCTGGTTAGGTACCGGCGTGTTAAAAAGTGCTTGCCAATTACACCTTGTACAATGACACGGTCATGTGCAGTAGCTAAAAATATGTAAATGTCATGGATAGTTTATCATCTGTATCAAGATACGTCATTTTATCGCCCAATAAGTATAATATTTACTTTTACAATGACGCTAAGCCAGATGTCATGGCGATGTTAATTTTGAACTTGTTAATAATACAGACGTTTACATGTGCGTCATAATCATAAAGATAATCTGGCTGTATGAAATTTGCATTAATATATTATGTCGGTATCTAGTCATCTGTTATATATTATATAGATATATTCCCTAGTTATAATAAAGGTATTTTTCTTTGAAGATTGAAGCACTCACACCGCGTAACACGTTCTTGCAGTTTTATAGAGGACATTTAATTTTAAACTATATGACGGTCTTACTGTATGCAACTATGCATTCTCTACAAGTCAACCATTTTGCCAAAATAGACATATTGTTAGTTGCAGGAAAATAATAATTTAAGAACATAAATAAAAATTAATATAAGTTTCGCTTAGATAACTCAACACCTGTCAAGTTTCAACACGCAGGTTAGTAATAGTAGTTTATGTAACTGTTACGTAATAAGGGTCCTTAAAATACGAGTGTGGTTTTATGAAACGAGCCGCAGGCTAGTTTCATAATAAGATCACACGAGTGTTTTAAGGCCTAATTACGTACAGTTGCATACACTGCTTTATCTACACTCATATTATATATCCTAAATGAAGTGTTCGGAAACGATAGAATGACCGCCATTGCACCGCCATGGCCAACTCGATTGTACCGGCGGTCGCGTGGGCGCGTGCCGTTGGTCGGGAAGGAGGACAGGATTGACATTATGTTATCAAATTCGATGTTCGGAATTTGAAACTCATAACGTATCAATATATGAGCATGTAAAGTTAAAATTACGTTACTGCCACAGATAAAAAGCTTATCATAGTAAAATCGGTTGTGGTAATGCTAGCCATTGCCTACCGTTTTTGAACACGTTTTAGAGGACCAACAATGTGGGTGGGGTGAGTAGGGTTACCAGGCCCAAAAATGAAAAACCTGGATTCCGCGCTTAATTTAGCCGGACATTTGATCCCAAAAGCCGGACATGCTGGTCTTTCGAATCGCGCCACTGGCGTGACTGGCGCGTAGCGTAAGTCAGACAAAAGCCTAACAAAAGCCGGACAGGCCGGACGAGGAACTATTTGGCCGGACACACCCGTAAAAAGCCAAACATGTCCGGCTAAAGCCGGACACCTGGCAACCCTATGTGAGTGTAGATAAAAAGGTTTTACTAAATGCTTACATGGAAAAGTTGGAAATGTGTTAGTTTTTCCTTTTCCTCTTGTTACTATGTGGGTAATGTAGGTATTCATATTTCCATAACCATGATATAAAAACGTTTCGCGTGTAAGTTACGCCGCTCACGTGTGTCCTCTGATTTATTATTCTGTTTACCATCCATCACATTATTAATATTTGTGCTCTATATGTTTACTTCGGACGCTAAAGAGTAGGTAGACTATATAAGTGATCTGTAAAATCAGGGCCAAGTCTATAAAAAAGTTAACATGTTCCGAAATTGGGATATTCCGAGTAACATTCAAAGTAGACTGATATTCGATCATGATTATGGATCAATTTTAGGAATCATCTGCCATTTTAAGGTTCCGTAATTCTTTATTGGGAAATATCGAATACATCTTACTTTTGCAACCAAATAAAGTCGCACTTATTCCTCTTATATGTATGTACATTTCCATGACCATGATAATATATATAAAAACGTGTGTCCCAGATTTATTATTCTGTTTACCCGCAGCCGGACACAGTCCACCACATTCATGCTCTATGTGTTCATTGTTTTACATCGTAAAGAGAACAAACAGTTGTATAAGTGATCTGTATAACAAGAGCCAAGTCAATATACATCTTGTTTATAAAACTGAATCATTACCTATTTTGTTATCTATGAGGAATGCATAGACAAGTGTCACTATTCTAAAAACCCCGTTGATTGTTACTTTCTGAATAAATACATATTAAATACGGAAGCAGGGCAAAAATCGTCAAGCGAAATATGCGCTACAGTAGTCTAGTTGTGAAAACCAGTACTTACTGTAATACAATAGGTCTACCATATTAGTATTTAAATAAATTCAGTAGGTAACTTGTGTCAAAATTATACCCGCCATTAAATTATATTACAGGCCTATTTCGGCTGGAACGGCGCCATGCTTTGCGAAAAAGTTGCCTAATGCTTGGTTGTATGATATGACTGAAACGAAATGAAAATGTTAATTTGGTGCAAAGAAAAACACAAATAGAATACAACACAAAAAATAAAAAGACAATTTACCTACAAAACATCTCATATGAAAACTTTCATGGGGGCCCTGTCGAAACGGCTGGTCAGCGCTTCAGAGGACCCTAGAGCTGGCACTTACCTTGCCAGCGCATCTCCTTGGCAATACAGAGAGGTAACTCGGCCAGCGTCATGGGTTCCCTGCCGCGGGGGGACCTCTTAGAGGGGGTTTTCTTTTTATAACTGGGATTTTAGGTAAGCTTTTAGGTAGTTTTTATATTTTATAGTTGTATTTCGTTTTAATTTAGTTAATTTTAATATTAATTTAGTTTTGTAATTAACTTATTTCGTGTTAAATAAAGCACTTTTCCATCATTTACCTACATCAAAATGGTTGCCAACTTGCCACTCAGCACGAAGCTGCATTGTTAGTCGAAACTTGGCGCTTCTCTACCCAGCATCAATAAATACTGTCAGTATCGGCACGTGGCGATAACACGATATTGACGGAAATCCTTAACTACCATTCTCTATTCATTTAGTCGCGGAATTCGTTGATAACTTCATCAACCAGTCAACATACTCAATGAGTTTTTGTTATTATAATGATCTTTGGCCTCTTGTGTTCCAATATTGTTGTTAGCTTGTTTGTAAGTATTTACTTTATTTGCAACTTGTGTTTTTTTTTGTTTTGTAGAAAATAAATCTAAATCTTACGTTGACGATCTTTCGATAACTTAAGATTCTATTCATCCTCTCTATATAGGACGTAGGTTGTTCCTAAGGCCATAAGATGCAAAAAATATCATTTCGCAATATTTTAAATTGTAATTACATATAATAACTTATTTTTATAAGTAAGAACCTGTAAATGGCTTTGTAACTCTACCTACTCTAGTTTGTGGTACCTAATGTATTATACTGTTGGTTTTCCATGTGTGCAATTTAAAATAAATAAATTAAAAAAAAAAACAAATAGGTATTGAAATGAAAACATTTCGCAAACAAAGTTCATTCAAAAACGCGAAGGCGCTGTTGCCTTTAACATTGAAGGTGTTAAACTGATGTATCTAGCCTCAGTTTTTCCATAAATGTCTTAGTCAATGACTTATTTGTCCTCGCCCTATAGCATATACATATAAGTAGGAACACTACTTATCCATGAGCTAGTAAAGACCAATGTTATCCAACGTTGAGTTTAATAGCCATTAGAAGATAATATAGCTTTTACAAAGGAAATTACCTGATTTAAAATGTAATAAACTTTGCGTTCTTATTTAGCAACAATCCGTATTTACTTCTTCGCTCACTCAACACATTAATTACTTATCTTATTACCAATCGATAAAACCAATTGTTTATCCAGAAAATATTAATTAATCTACTGTAACGAAATCCTTCCTTCCGTTTCGTAAACAAAAGCTACCACGTTGAATCATCACGTGTTTAACATTTAGCTAGTAAATAACGTACAGTATCTGTAAACAGAGCATCGTGTTACTCCCACATGTAACCCCTACATTCCTAAACTTACTACGCCTCATATCAGATGTCTTGAGTGGGAACAAAAAGGGCCTCAAGCGTGCCTTGCGGTACGCCTAGGATCCCGTTACTTAAACTATCAATATTGACGTTCTGAGAATGATTATAATAAGTCGTAATAACAGCGCTTCGCGATTTTGCTACTTGATGGGGCACATCAACAAAGTCTTATTATCGAAAAATTGTGTAATCCACTGTCATTTCAATCAAATGCCTTCATTATATTGATAAAATCTAGTGTCAAACGAAATATCAAAATGAGCAACGTCAAATGTATGTATGCAGAACTAATTATCACATACAAATTTGTACACGTACCAATACGTACAATTTATAAATGTTCAAGCGACTATTTCAAATCAATCGGTACATAGGATCGCACTTTTCCTTTGTCGGAAAGTTGGATATCATTACTAATAACGAGATGTACTTAAGCATTAAGAATCAAAATAACACATACCTAACCTTTTGTTGAATAAACTCATAACGTTGGCTTGGCACCAACCATGAATTTGAAGCTCATAAAACGCGACCTGCCTCAAGCGACTTCATAAATACCATTAAAAGCCCATTTTATGGCATGTCGCTGAATCTATTTTGGTGATACATAATTTCATAATAGTCGAACGTCGTAGTCAGAAGCCCAATCAATGATTATAGGAATATTTTAAATATGTTTGAGCAGCATCCAATAGTGTGCCACGTGTGAGTGTGAGGGCCGTGGGAGTTGATTGGTGACACCGACGCATGCGATATGATTCTCATCGGTAGCTAAATAATTGTTCGCCTGGGTGGACATGAAGACACAGGAAATATTAAATACTAAATTCAATATGGCTGTGTCGTGGACTCACGACCAAATGTCCCTTACGAATTACGACATTGGAATTCGAGAGTTAAGCTGTGTTAAGTGCTTTTTCGAACTAAAATCTCGACGTCGAAATGAAGTTTCGTTAATACTTATATATTTCCTTCATTATCTTGAAGTTTGGCTTTCTTCTTCTTTCTTCAAAAGTAGCCAAATAGCTAAGAGCGTTTCTTTCTTCTATCTACATATATCTTCCAGTTTCTACGATCGCAGCCTAACCTACGGTCTAGTCTCACATATACATGATACAAAACTCGAGCTTTTTCTTACACTCTTCTACTTATATAACTCTAACATATTGGAGCTACGGTCACGAACATTAGACATTTCATAAGTATTAAACGAAAAAAAAAACGCTTGAAACGTAAATGGCTCAACTATTAAAGTCTGTTATAGTACAGGGAGGTTGTTTCTCATTTCGGAAATAGGCGCCCTTTCCGTTAAATAGATCGATTCGGCCAGAGCAAGCCATTGATTCTATTATTGTAAATATTTCAAAGTCGATAACAAACTCAAACACGTGTAAGGAATCATCAACAGCTAACAAACAAAGTCCGACATCTACAATAAAACAATTTTCACGAAGTTTAATTGGGGTTCACTTTACATTGGACAATTCATAGAGATAATACTAAACAAAAGAAAATGGCTTGAACCGTACATGCTCAACAACAATTTTTCTGCCAATAAATTGTTTTTTCCAAGTGACTGAAATAAAAAAAAAAAAAAAAAAAAGTTTGGTTCTGTACGTATATTTATACGTATACCAGCAGACTCTTATTACTTAGCTAAACTTAGTAAAGAGGTATCAACAGCCAATAGATATACTGCTTTTATTTATCTGAATAATCTTGATCTTGAATCATGTCTCTGAATCTACCATTACATATTGCCAGTAAAATCGATCATCGGTCCAACATGATGTTTTGTTCATCAAACCCGATTCTGAATCTATAGGTAATAGGTAAAATATGATATATTTTATAAAGTATGTAAAACCACACGAACAAATACAAAATGATATACTTAGACAAATAATTAATGATCAGTCTGTAGGTTCCGGTTTTGTTTCGGTAAATAAGAAACTAGAAAAAGGTTATAGACTTGGATTTTTTAAAAAGCTTATAAAGCTTTAATGTCAAAATGATCCAAATGCATGCGAAAACTCCCTTATATCCTCAGTCGCCGCTTATATCCCAATAGACAATTTTGATGATTTTATACTAAGGGTATTGCGTAAAAGAGGTGTCGTCGATACATTTATCTGATCATTAATTATGAAACTTATATTTATTACAATAAAATATGGTATATCAATGTTAAACTGTGTATGGAATGTTTTGTATAAAGAGAGAGGTATGGAAGGTTGCCAGGAATACCAGGCTTCAGCGACAGCCGCTGTAACAATCGGGGTAAGAGGTCAGCGTTGTTTACTACCCGGAGTAACGCCAGGAAAAACAAATACTTTAGCCACGTGTAGGAATGCTACACTGCTGAGTATCATCTTAATTTAAGTACCTCCTTCTACGTATAGAAGGAGGAGGCAACAAAGAAATATCTTTCTCTTTCTCCAGGCGAGGATTGTGCCTGGGGATCAAATGATAAAAAAACTTGGAAGGTTGGGAAGTTTTTTGACAAAAGAGATGCCACGTCATCATGAAACATTTTGTAAATATCCCGGAAAGTTCATGACATTAACAGAGATAAATAATATTAAAGGATAATATTAGGCATGCTTACGATTAAAATAGTCGCAAGTTTACTAGAAGAACTATCTTCCAACAAACTACTCAGATAGGTACTCTTCTCTTGGTGAATATGTGAATTTGACACTTAACAACTGGAAAATTTCACTTGATACAGGAAAATTGTATCGCTGGTTGATCTTATTTTCGCACGAGGAGCACGCAAATCTAAATGAAAATTGTTCACACTTTACCGAGAAACTTTAATTTACCTACTCTGCATTTTCAAGGACTTCAGAGTCTGTTTCGTAACTTATTGAATAAATTAGTTTAACGATTCCCGTAATTTCCATAAGTTCGTTCGTTCAAAGTTTTGAAATTTTAAATCATTTAAATGACCGTTTTTGGATTTAGATTTAGATTTATTCATTTCATAATACAGATTACATTATAAAATTGCGGGTATGTCAATCTACACTAATTAATATTATAATAATATAATTCTAAACAAAAAAGAACCGACTTCACTAAGCATCCACCTTTCCAACACCAAATCTGCTCTAAAAAATACTCAAATCACCATCCATAGGTGTGCCTATAATAGTTGAAGAGTTCCCTCGATTTCTCCAGGATCCCATCATCAGATCCTGACATGGTTACAATGGGACAAACTGTGAAGTATACGCTTTCAAACAAAAAAAGAATTTTCCAAATCGGTCCAGCCGTCTTCGAATAATCAGTGAACTAACATTAAAAAAAAATTGCAAAAACAAAGATCCCGACGAATTGATAACCTCCTCCTTCGAAATCTTGAAGTCGGTTGATAAAAAAGAAAATATCTATTCACTAAATTACAATATAAATGTCATAATTTTGCAGTTGCTAATTAACAAGTAGGTATATGTTTTTGCGTAACTATTTCTAGATATATAAGTACATTTAGATTTAATATGATTTATACTAATACTATGCTTTAATTGTTTCAGGTAACATTAAGCAACACGGAATCTTAAATAAATCTACCAACTACTTACCAACGTATTTGACAGAATTTAGGTATTCTAGATAATTCTTCAAAACTTCTTTAAATACAGGGCGGAAAGATCGAATGCCATATGGATGGCAACTACCTTAAATATTGTAAATAGCACATTATGTGTAAAGGAGACTTTCCTTTGTTTTTAAAAGCAATAAATTCTGCATTTATGGATTTATGAAAAATCGCTTGCCTCAGTCGGGAACTCGGGACTCGAACCGGTCAAATGTGACAAAAAGTAACGTGCCGTATTTTATGATTCAGATTGAAAGGGTTACTGATAAGGTTCATTTTTCTCTAAATAACAAATACAATCAAAATAACGGTTGCCATCCATGTGGCATTCGATCTTTCCGCCCTGTATTTAAAGAAGTTTTGAAGAATTAATCTAGAATATTTATATTTAGATTTCTTGCTTTATTACATGTTTATGAGAGAACGGAAAGCCCCACTTTTTTTTCTTTTTTTTCCGTTAGCCTATCGTTACGGAAATTTGTAGGTATCCGAACAAAGCTAATTAGTACATATTTGTTCACGCTTCTGAATAAGCCCAATTTTTTATATATATGTAGGCAGGCGTTTGACTTCGATCTCACCTGATGGTAAGCGATGATTATGTCAAATCATTATTGTATTTTATGCGTTTGATTGCATCTTCATTGGTGGTCGTTAAATAAAATAAGTCTATTAGTATTGTCGTCTGGCCACTGGCCAATGATAGGAAGAATTACGGCGGTGACGGTTGTTCTGGTTTATAAACAATATGGTAGGTATTGGGGGCCTGTTCGACTCATGGGAGTGACTTGTGACGTGACTATTCATTTATTTATAAATTAATTTTAAGTAGGTAGTATTGTCTGCAATATAATTCAGTATGATTCACGTGATAGGTAATAAAAAGTTAGATATTTTCCACTGCAAAAATTGCATGCTTACGCAGGCAGAAAATATCAAAACAAGATATTATTTTAGGTTACGGTATTGCTTCTAACAATACTCTAGAGACCAAACAAGTCTAACAAAATCATTCATTCAAAACAACGAGGGACGTTCTGACCTAATACTTATCCGTAAAAACCCGCGTCTAGACCAGCTTCTAGGCGTTCCAGACCAGTCTACTCACAAAACTTTTCCAACGGACCAGTATTAAACTGACCCACTTTAATTACAAACCTAAAGGTCGGATTATACTAGATATGAATAGAAAATTTCTGTAGTCCTGAACCGAAAATAAATGCGTAGTAACCTTTCGGGAGCCCATAACGGGAGCGGGGTAGACAAGGACCGTTTCACGTGCGAGGGAGAGAGGTAGAAAACATTTGTGACCCTGAACGTTGAGATCAATAACTGAACCAGGAAGCGTGCGCTTATGCGTATTTGACGTAACTACGCAAAAAGAGATGTCTCTAACCTTGAGGCTTGTCGCACTGTCCTGCTTTAGCAAACTGATTAGCTCACATGTGGGACAGAGATGGGTTTTTAGGGGAAGCTTAAGGGGGTTAGGGAATTGTAATTTTCTGAAAGGGATCGGAACATTCTGATGTAATTTAATAGGCTGTACTGTGGCTCGTGTACAGTCAGCATCAGAGAAAAGGACCCCCCCTTGGTTGCGATATGAAAGCGTTAAGTATTTTCATCGTGTTGAATAGAAGTTGATTTGGTCTAGTGGTTATAATATTATGAGGCTACTAATATGAGGACACCGGTTCAAACCCACCGTTGGCCAGTGTTGGCCGAACGTTAGTGTAATTGAAAATTAAAAATTGAAGATTGAAACACGTTAGTTAAAATTTAACACTAATAGTTTAATGCAAATTGATTTCAATTAGAATTGAAATTAATTGTAACTAACGTGTTAATCCTTTGCGAATAACTAATAATAGAAGATATTTAATTTTAGTCTTTCTCAAAAATTGAAACATTAATATAATTTTTAGTGTAGATTGAATTGGTAATTGACATTAATAATTTACCTAACTAAACGCGAATTTAGGTTAAGCTACGAGGTTTTGATTTTTGTTTCGATTTTGACTCTGGCCTCGGGGGCTTGTATTAATAAGCAATGGGACCGGGATCTCAGGTTTGGCGCGAGATCGAGTAGGGGTCCCCAGGGTCCAGCATGAGCTCCAGATTTTGAGACGGTACCATCTGCTCATCAGTACAAGTCGAATGAGCCCAAACAGCATGAGTCTATGATGCGCCAAACCAGGGATCCAGTAGGGATCCCCAGGATCCAGCATGAGCTCCAGATTTTGATACCGGTACCAACTGCTCATCAGTACAAGTTGAATGAGCCCAAACAGCATGTGTCTATGATGCGCCAAACCAGGGATCCAGTAGGGATCCCTAGGGTCCAGCATGAGCTCCAGATTTTGATACCGGTACCATCTGCTCGTCAGTTTAAGTCGAATGAGCCCAAACAGCATGAGTCTATGATGCGCCAAACCCGAGATCCAGTAGGTAGACCTAGGGTCCAGCATGAGCTCCATCTTGTGATATTGGTCCCAACTTCCAAACCCGAGATACAGTTTTAACATTAATTATTAGTGTAAGACAGGATTAATTTAGTTACACTAACGTTATTCTAATTAACTGTTAATATTATTACATTTTCGAGACGTTAGTGTAACTAATAGGTTAATTCTAATTGACGGTTAGTGTAATTAACGACGTCACAAAATCAATGCGAACTAATGTTAGTAAAAATTGATGTTAGTGTAATTGATTAGTTACGGAATTAATCTTCAATCTTATTGATCAATTTTCAATTCTAATTGAAATTAACGGCCAACACTGCCGTTGGCATCACTCTTTTTCTTTTTTTTTTCATTAATTACCTTTTGTTGACTGTTAGGTTATTATTATAGAGACATTTTCTGAAATGAGGTATACAAGAAAAGATGGGTATATTGCATATAATAAAATTATTGTATTTATTTAATTAACAGCGTAACATTCTGTATGGTTGCGATTTATTTTTATGCAGTTAACTTATAAACTTACTTTTTAATAACAACGAGATCAAAAGTAACTAATTTTTGTAATCCATTATATAATTCAGTAGTTTATATACTTTTCTACCTGCGTAAAAATATGGTTACTTAATAAGATTTTGAATCCAACAAAATTTACTAACAAAACACAAAATAGGTATCTGGATGACTTTTATAACGTTTATAAACAGACACCTAACAGTTTGTTTATAGTTATAGATATTTCTAGAAACTTTATAGACTATCTATACATGACACAAATCTTTTACTGGGAGTGAGTCACTGAGAAAGAAACCCACATGCTAAATACCATCCATTAATAGTCTTAGCAATTTACACCTTTCTCTGTTATAGACGGAGAGCTGGCCACGTCAGATATGACACAATAATGAGAGCAACGAAACCCATGTAGTTAGTTTGCTATACTATGCTTATTTCTAGATCCGGACATCTGGCAGCTGTAAAGTGGTGGAGGTCAAAGAATGCAAATAACTTGAATAAAACAAATCCTAGAGTTCTGGGTTTAATGAAATATTATGGGAAATTATGTAATTAATTAGGTTATATCATATCCAGAAGGTTTTGTTGGGGGAAGGTAGTGCCAAATGATGTAAAATGCAATTTTTAGTTAGTCGCCTACTGTTTTTGTTTCCGCAATAATAGACTATGGTTTTTAATCTAATGTTAAATTAGATTATCCTCTATCCTCTATAAATAACATAACTTTGGCATTATTTATCTATTTTGGTATTACTTTTTTCCAACTTAAAAACTTTGTTGGTCTGTCACTCTGACATCCACCCATTAAAAGCTGCCAGATGCCCGGATCTAGCAATAAGGATAGTAAATCAGTCTAACTAGACAGGTTTCATTGCTCTCATTATTGTGTCACATCTGACGTGGCCAGCTCTTAGACCATTATCACCATTTCTGATAACATTATATACACAACTTTAGAAAAAATAACTATGTGAGATCATGTGGTGCATTAAGACATAAATACTCGTAAACAAGAGTATTTTTATTATTGATAACTAAGGTTGTTTAATTTGACTAACTACGAAATAACAATATATTGGGAGATTGAAAGCATTGTCGAACGAACGATTTATGCTCGTTCGTTTGCTTGCTACGAAACACTTGTGAGGAGTAAATACCTACTTTTTTTAATAGCGGAGAGGATAGCCTTCATTATCTATCACTTCTTGAAGTCGACTTTTCATGCTTGCAACCATATTGAAACAAGCATCACTATTTCGCATTAGTTCCCAAGTTTTGTTTACCTCTTCATCCAATTTTTTTTGACTTTATTTCACTGAGTCCCAGTTCAAAACCATTTGACCCCACAAGTTTTCTATTGGATTTAGGTCCGGACTTTTTGCCGGCCACTTAAACTCAGTTATATCATTTTGTGCCTTTAACCAGTTGTGAACGATTTTGGATCGATGCACTGAGGAATTATCCTGAACTAAATAAATATGGCCTTCAGGATATGCAACATAATATTTTAAACACAAAAAAACCTGTGCGCAAATTTGCAACATAATCGCTGCAATAAGTATACCTATCTGACAACAAAATACATATTTACATATAACAGAGATCTTACCGTTATGTCCATATCTCGTGCTATTTTTTTCATACTTTTTACTTTTCAAACACTTTGTTAATCGCACCATTGTTTCGAATTATCGAACTATGCGAAACCTTAGAAATTCGGATAATAGTATTAAGAATATGTTATTAGCGAATCGAATGAAAACCTAATGACTTGAAGAAACATTATAAGGTTACCCTCAATCACAATTTAGTAAATAAGTCGAAGTAAATTATTTTAAACTCAACCTTAACCTGTAGATCATAACACGCATAAAGACAACAGTTTTCTAAATTAAAATTGCGGTAGTTCAACAATCCGCGACAAGAACATTATTTAATCAAACGAGAAATCTATACGAATTTCAACCTTATTTTGTAATCGATTGAAAAGTGACGTATGGATGCACAAGCATAATCCTTATCTTAATTTCGCCGGGGTATGCAACTGAGCTGACAGCCTAGGGGTATAAGCCATGGTCAGATGTTCGGCCGGCGCATGGTGGGACCGGGTTTTCAAATCTTGTGTCAACTGCACTTATAGGCCAAGCAAATAAGATGTATAAAAAGTGTTTAAGGAATGAATTCCCAGCACGCATCGCTTTTAATACCTTCATGTGGTCCTAAATGCATGTGATCAGAGTTTGCCCAATCTCACGAGGTGTGCATAACTTTTTAGCCAAATCTTTGTTCTTTGTCAGTTTTTTGCTTGTAGCTCGAAAACGATACGTCCGACGGAAAATGTCATTCATTTCAATATTAAAGAGGGTTAAATTCTGCGTCGATTGAGCATTTTAACTTTTAATTCGGTTTAGCGGTACAGCCGACATCAAACATTAAATTAAATCGGGAAAATGTTTCATTTAATTGAAAAACTAATATTTTGACTTCCATACCACATATCTATGAAAAAAATGACTCCGGTTGAAAAACCTATAGAAATAAAGTTGAAGAGTATTACAATTTCACGATATATACTCAGAACTTCGTACTAGAAACCGGATTTTTTAATTAAAAAAATAAATAAATATAAATACACCACCACTTTTTTGCATTGCAGCATCAGCATTTCGTGTTCCCCCATTAAAAACGCGTCTAATTTTATATATCTCATCTAGGAGACTTATCGAACTAGGTTCAGTGTCATGGGCTCTCCTACTATAATCTAAATTCGGTACTAAAAATATGTGTCGCTAGGTAGAGTTTGTAGCCAGAAGAAGCTGATCGGGTGAGGTGGTCCAAATGAGCTTAACACGACACAACTCCATTGTCAAGATAACATGAGCGTGTCAAGACCATTTTGGACACCTTGCCTGTGTAGCTCCTTCCGCTGCTGAGTGAAGGTAGGTACCTAGTAAAAGGTACCTGTACTTAGCCGTCTATTGCGTATTTACTAAATTTAGGTACCATACAGATTCGGGAATGCAATAACCAATCAAATTTCATAACCGGTTGTGCTTTCGGTTATGTCCGAAAAACAGCCTATAATCGGTTATAACCGGTTTCGGTTATTTTTGTTAAAATGTTATAATATAACCGTCAAAACGTCAAAAAAAAGAATAAGATAATTCTATAATGTAATGAGAGCTAGAATGGGTCTGTTATTCTAAAGAAAGTGGAAAATTTGTGCTTAAAGGTCAGCCGTACGAATTACTTAGGTGATCACCAGTGATCGTAGATTTTTCAGCAAAATTGGTGCAATGACGTTTTTTTGTGATATAATTATTTAATCACCAACCTTCTCTACATTATTACTTAGTTCTAAATGGCTTTGATTTTATTTGATTCTGGGTTCAAACATTAATAGCCTCAAAATAATAATAACCATAGCACTGCACCCAAAATGCTGGAAAATGTACGATCACTGGTGATTACACTCGCTGTAAATCGCTCGCCTAAATTCCAGTAATAGGGGAAAAACATGAAATTACTATAAAATAGACTATAGGAATCATAGTTCTAAACGAAAAATATGATTTTATAGCTTTGTATGGTACAATTTCAGGTAAAAATACCATTAAATAAGAAACCGAAAATAACCGAATCCGGTTATTTGAATTTTCAGTAATCGGTTATTTCATTTGGAAAAATAACTGGTTTGCATTCCCTAATAGAGAAAGCAGTAAGTACTGAATGAGTGAGTCTTTTTGTAAAACATAATATTGTAACTGGGATATTATTGCTGACTGCGTTCAATATAATAGAATATGCTAATAAATATTATTTCATAGTGTTGAAATCGAATCTTTAACTACGTGTGACGTAATCATTGGATGAGCCCTTAGTGTGCCTTGCAAATTTCAAGTTATAGAAGTATTTTATGTAGGTGAATGAAACTAGAACTTGACTTGCAAAATATACATGCCTAAAGGTGAATTTATTAAGGCTAATAATAAACTTAGCATCCCAAATTCAATACAAAGAATTTGTATCTGTTCTGTTGTCATCATAATACATATATCACTGCGAGAAAACTTTGCTTATTGCTTGGAATAGTAAAGCCTAGAAATGTAGTTTCATAACGCCAAAATGTTAAAAAGTGAAGCCTAAATACTTGTCTCCATCTTTTTTTCTGTTACAATATTTGAGTGAAAGAGCGATACACTTACTATAATTATTGAATACCTTTTCAAAATGACATACGGTCGACAGATTTTACAATGACACACGACATTAAAGTGATCACAAATAAAGCTTTAGTGTTAAATCCAGTATGTCGTTATTAACTGGTGTATTTACACTTCATTCAGGACTTCATACAATTCATTCAGGAACTTATTCATTGGACGATTCGATTAATTATTTTAAACAATAAAGAACCGACTTCATTAGTCTACTCTACCTTTCCATAAACAAATGCCCAAGCTACTGTAAAAAATACGTACTTAAATCACTATAAGTGTGCAAATGATAGGAGCAGCGTTCTCTCGATTTCTCCAGAATCCCATCATCAGATCCCCACCCGATAGCAGTAGGACCAACTGTCTACTACTCGTTCTCTTACAAACAAAAAAAATATTCTAAATCGGTCCAGCCGTCTTCGAATAATCTGACGAATTGCACGAGAATCTCCTCCTCCTTCGAAATCTTAAAGTCGGTTCAAAATCGCTTCACTTTTGTTGGCTTTAATACTTACTTATTTTCTAGGTTTTATTCCAAGGCACATTTATATTCGGAAGTTTTTTTGCAAATGTACCGCAACTGATGTGCGGAAAACTAGCAACGCCTACACAGACGCGGTGATAAATTATTCAAATATTAAAATAACTACTTCAAAGCTTAACATAATGCTATTTGCGAATTTGAAATGTAATAGATCGTGGGCGTTAGATTATCAAAAGAATGGTACTAGACCAGAGTACCGTAAGTTTTCAGTGTCCATTAGTCTGTAGGATAAAAATAGAGACTTGTAGTTAGGGATTCATAGCCAACGAAGAGAATTTTATATTATTACACACCTTTACTAAAATGATGAGGTTACTAAGTTACTATGTGTATGACTTTTTTATGTAAGTATTCGTATGTAAGGTTGTCTGGAGAGATCGCCAATTGTTTTACCTCTGCTTTTACTGTTTGACTTTTTTATGTAAGTATTCGTATGTAAGGTTGTCTGGAGATATCGCCAATTGTTTTACCTCTGCTTTTACTGTTTGTTACTTGTATTTTATGTAAATAAATATTAAATAAATATTATGTTATGTTATGTTATATTCCCTGATTTATCGACGACGGCTGCACCAATTTAAAAATTGATTTGAGAAGTGAGATACTATAAGCACCACTACTATAGGCTATTACTGTTTTCAAATGCAAAATGATTCGGTTTTTTGTAAACTAGTATCTTTAGGCGGCTTCTTGGATAGGTGTTATTTGAGAAAGTAGAACTCCTAATGAAGACCATAAAATGATGGCTCACTATTTTGTGTAATTGGTTCTTTTTAGGGTTCCGTACCGAAAGGGTAAAAACGGGATCCTATTACTAAGAATCCGCTGTCCGTCTGTCTGTCTGTCCGTTTGTCACCAGACTGTATCTCATGAACCGTGATAGTTAGACAGTTGAAATTTTCACAGATGATGTAAGTATTTCTGTTACCGCTATAACAACAAATACTAAAAAACAGAATAAAATAAATATAAGGGGGCTCCCATACAACAGACATTTTTTTGCCATTGTTATAGATCATTATATAGATACCATTGCACGGAACTCTGCGTGCGCGAGTCCGACTCGCTCTTGGCCGGTTTTTTTTGGGACATGGGTTTATTTATAACACGATTACCTACGTTTTTATCACTGTATCAAAATAAGAATTGATTATCTAAATTAGCTCGAGTGATAAAACTCATTGACAAAATCGCGGTCCCAACGAACTTGTTTGTAGGTCTAGGACGATTCCATTACATCACACTAGTTTTTAGATAAGACGCTGTGACATGTGTTAATTGCTTATAGATATGTGATGTTCCGCGGGTAAAAGTACCTTATGGCGGTTGGCGCTTACGTTGCGAAGTATCGCATTAGCATTGGCGCGTCGATAGCAATAGCGTAAGCGCCAACCGCCATAAGGTACCTTTACCTGCGGAACGTCACATATATGCACGATGTTATGTGAAATGTATATGTTGAGTAGTCGATGACATTATCGACAGTGGTTTAGGTGTCATTCATATTGTCACTTTGTCTCATATATTCGACGACGGCGGTCAAAAGGCTAATGTGAATAAAATTGGCTATGTTGAAACAGACTCTAATTTGTATAATGTTTGAGATAGACACAGCCACCAGGCGAGCACACCTGTCGTGCATATAGCTAATACAACATATTGAAGGTTAAAAATATTCTAATTACCTATACCGTGTGTGGCCTATAACACAAGCAAAAAATTTTATCGTAATTTCTACTCCTCAAACTAGACAACGTTTGTTCAGCGACTTTAAAAATTAACTTATGGTTAGATTTTTAGTAGACTTTAAAGTTTATTAAAATACGCAATGTATTGCGAAATTGATTATGTCTGTAGGGTGACAAGACTGACAAGCAATGACAATTGGACGGGTTTTAACGTACATTGATAATACTATTTAGTTTGTATGAAAAAGTGACAATCTACAGACTCCTTTTTTTTAAAGTTGTTGAACCAAAGTTTTATAGTTTGAGGCGTAGAATCTTTGTTTTAATTTTTTGCTCGGGTTACATACTGTATATCTGCCAAGTCTGTTTCGTTACTCCTTAGGATTGTATTCCAGTATTAGATAGAACTACTTAGAATTATAGATCAAGAGTCTTATTTTTGACTGCGTGATACAACATATTTAATTTACAATTGAACTTTGCTAAACCTTGACAGCCGATTTGGCTGTACATAACCTGTCACTTTTATTACGAATGATTTACGTTTATGACATGTACTGGGGCAGTGACGAGCGCTCGGACGTTTACATTATTTAAGTGTAACGATCTTTAGTTTTAAATAGTGGTAAAAGGTAAATGAGTACGCAACAGATGGTTTACTTTGGTTATTACGTTATATTAGCGATACAAGTCTGCGTCGTTTGCACGGCGAATTTCACGGTCGTCGAATATTAAATATATAAAGATATTTTTCAACATATATTATATGATTGAAGCATTTATATTTTGACGTGATAACGTCTTTAAAATCGTTTTAGTCGGGTGACATGTTCAGAAACTTGTGTCACACCAAAACCTCACGAGCGCGATCGAGAGAGACGGCCCGATCTCCCGTCTCATCTCGAGCGCTGCCAGTCATTCCGTGAAACTTGTCACGCGGAATCCTCACGAGCGGTTAGACGTTATCACGTAAACATCTCGATCGTAAACCTACTTTACAAACAACCAATTTTTTTTTTGTATATTGGACACTTTTAACTGGGTACAAAGTTTATAATGCAATCAATAGTTATTATGTATCGTATCGACGCGGTGTTTCCCTTGCGTTAGGTTCGTAACTGTTTGGAGTAGCGATAAAAAAATCTATTTTCGAGTAATAATTTCGTGAATTACGTAGATGTAACACAAGTTGACAAGTCATTCTCATAGGATTGCGTATATCTAGAGATCTTTTCCTCAAAATCATATTTAATTTCGCATAGTGATACTAAACAACCATAATTAAAGAGTTTTTTTTTTCGGGACCACGGGGACAATGACCTCGAAACGTCGAAGATAATTTAAAAAAAATACGCGTTAAGTCCCGTTATTACAATAAGATGAACCATGAGTAAAAAAACAATCCAAGTCGCCTTTTTAAAAATGTTTTGGTAGTACGAATTTCATGATTCACTCAAGGTTACAATTACATACAAAACAACTATTCATACAATTGTTTTTACTGATTCAACATGTTGTTCTAGCATTAATTCGCGACGAAGTTGCTAAAGGAATTTTATAGTATTATTATTATTATAGTGTCATGTCACTATTTGCAAAAAGTAATTGCGCCTGCGCCTGAGTAAAAATATGTTATGAAGCTTAATTTTCGCGTTTTACCCAATTTAATTATAATTTCTGTCTTTTATTTGATCCACACATCGGACCAACGTACGTCAATGTAAGGAACTTAGCTGTGCGTTAAGCTGACCAGACACTGTCATTAATAGTGACATTATTTCTCTGCTCATCCTTCTCATCCTTCATATCCATAGAAAAGGACGGGTATAGAAATAATGATATTATCACTGATAGTGTCTGGACCGCTTTAGAGAGTTAACGATAATGCGACCTCGTTCCGTCGTATAGCTGCGTCCCTTAGATAGACCTACACGTTGGCCTAACCAATGCCTAGATTAATGAGGATAAACATGCAAAAATATGCGCAGATGGCGTTGCAATTGCAAAAAAAAACAAACATCTCGTCGGTTATGGTTTGCAAATATCTAATCTATACAGTCTGGTACGGAGTCTCCAGACCTCAGAAAAACGTCAGAAATGGTTCCATAATGGCGGCTAAAAAGCACCATTTATAATCTGTGGGCTGTGAAAAATAACCGGTTAACAGCTTAAAACCGGTTTACTCATACAAAATAAAAACCGGTTTCGTTCTCTGGCGGCTAGCGTAAAAAATAGTCAACTCTCAAATCTCTCACATCAAAGTGGGACTAGATCTAGATCGTTAAAAGTTTCAGATTGTCTCCTAATATTTATTTACCTTGAATGGCACTTAACATTTATTAAAAATTCATAATATCAAACGTA
The DNA here is from genome assembly GCA_947086415.1 of Pammene aurita. Lineage (NCBI taxonomy): Eukaryota > Metazoa > Arthropoda > Insecta > Lepidoptera > Tortricidae > Pammene > Pammene aurita. Next base: position 16,273,752 of record OX352295.1, read on the forward strand.
ATTCTGCCAAACAGAGTTACCTACTTACTTACCTAAAATAGTTGGAAATAGTTAAACACGACCTACAGAACCAATTTAAACAAGTGTTTTGTTTATTTACATTTACACATTTCACTATTGTTGTTCCCTACTTCCTTCATCCTTCATAGAAATTGGTACTTGGTAGTATAATTCTCGCAAAACACGGCAACACTTGTGTTTGCAAAACACTGAGCACGCTATGTAACAAAACAGAATTATTGGGTTACCACAAATATCCTGGCGGTATACCACCAAAACAACGCAAAAATTTCCGCTTACGAATTGTTATTGTTATTTCGCAGCAGAAATGCGAATTAGTTTAAATAAATTGTTTAGTAAATAAATACACGTGCGTAACTTTAACGATAAACATACCTACCTATAAATCTTTTCCATCGTCAGTTTCTGGGCCACGAGGCAGTTCGCGATGGCCAAGGTCTCTTTAACTTTTTTAAATTTTATTTTTAAACGTTCAATGAAACCTCTGTAGTGGCTGGATCGATAACACGATGATGTCATATTTTTTCGTGGGTGGTAACCAAACGCGAGGCGCCGACATGCCGTTTTCGGGATTGTTATTACTTCCCTCTCTTTCGAACTACTAATAAATGAAGGAAACGAATCTTGTTATGAATGCTGAGTGCGCTATACTGAAACCTATTATCGTAAATAACGTAGAATTGGAAGATACTCGTGTCTTGCAAATGGCGGGGCGACGGTCACCCTGCATTTTTTTACATACAGAACAACAGCAACTACAGAACCCTGCACTGAGCATGGCCTGACATGCTCTTAGCCAGTTTTTAGGGTTCCGTAGTCAACTAGGAACCCTTATAGTTTCGCCATGTCTGCCCGTCCGTCCGTCCGTCCGTCCGTCCGCGGATAATCTCAGTGACCGTTAGCACTAGAAAGCTGAAATTTGGTACTAATATGTATATCAATCACGCCGACAAAGTGGTAAAATAAAAAGTGGAAAAAAATGTTTTATTAGGGTACCTCCCCTATACGTAAAGTGGGGAGTGATTTTTTTTTTTTCATTTCAACCCTAACGTGTGATATATTGTTGGATAGGTATTTAAAAATGAATAGGGGTTTCCTAAAATCATTTTTTGATAATGTAAATATTTTCGGAAATAATCGCTCCAGAAGTAAAAAAAAATGTGTCCCCCCCCTCTAACTTTTGAACCATAAGTTTTAAAAATATGAAAAAAATCTCAAAAGTAGAACTTTATAAAAACTTTCTAGGAAAATTATTTTGAACTTGATAGGTTGAATAGTTTTTGAAAAAAAATTACAAAATAATTTCTGAACTAAGTTTGTAATTTAACCGTATAAGCAGGTGTTTATTGTACCTGTAATTTCTACAAAATCACAATGAAATGACGTGCTTTCAAATAAAGTAAAAACGGTGAAAATCGGTTTACGCAATAAAGAATTATCCCATAAAAATCATCTTCCATACTTTAAGCTCGCGCGCAATAGTTTACTTAATTTGCCGATAGATGTCGCTGTACGTGGAACGCTCATATCATATCCTACATGGCGGTGTTATTTTAACTAGCGGTGTAGTTTTCCGTCCGTCACAGTAAGTGTCCCTACAGTAAGTGGGGACACTTACTGTGACGGACGGAAAACTACGGAACCCTACACTGAGCGTGGCCCGACACGCTCTTGGCCGGTTTTTTTTAATAAAGACGGCAACGCGCAACGGACATCTCTGGAGTTGCAGGCGTCTATAAGCTACGGTAGCTGCTTAACATCAAACGTACCTAAACGTTAATATGTAAACATCACAATCATCACAATGGAATCATTTTAATCACTACTAGACTGCTAAACATCGCTGGCTCTATCAAGGCCACAGCTATTCCGAGCGATACAAACGTGTGACTCTTACGTAACACACATGTGAAATTGAAATTAGTTCGCATTTTACTATTGCCAGTGTTTTTAAACTGAACTGTTTACACAGTGGTATGTGGCGATGAAAGCGATTAAGTTTTTTTTTTGTTTTTTTTTTTTACTTGTCAATGGGTTTTTAAATAACTAATATAAGTGTCAATATTATTTCAATTTACATTCAAAGATGCTTATTAAAAAAAGTCCGTGAGTGTCGTGGAACACTCGGTTGGAACGAAGTTATTTTCACATTTTCACTTTATCACTATGTCGCTTGTCACTTTGTCTCTTTCTCACTTCACTTCACTTTATTCTATTTTATTTCATTTTAAATGTTTCTCAATCGTATGGCTTTGTGTCGCGTTTTCGTGACGGTCACGTGACTTTTTTTCGCCTAGCCCCCATTCCGCGAACCGTCCGATAAGGAACTTCGTTCAAAAATGTTTTCGTTTCTTTGAACTATATGGTGCTAAGAATAAATAATGAAAAATACTGAAACCTATATTTTGATCTCATATTTTAAGGCGTGCATAAAAAAAAGTGTCGGACCACGAATTATTTTTGTAGCTATTTTCCTATATTGAAAGAGTAGCGCAGCGTTCGTATATTTTTGGAAGTTAGAGCACTCCCAGCTTCCAAAACAATGGCAAGTATTTCTTTTAATACTCGAAGCACGTGCGTAACTTGTCGGTTACGCATTTTAACATGCTTATACTTACATGGAAGGCAAAGGTGCCAAGCAATTGTTATTTAACTATAGAATAGTATTGTTTTACTCAAGGTCACTTTAAGAAAACATTTATAAATGCCCCAAGTATTTCTACTTTCTAGTCTATCTATCTTTTATAGAAAGGTTCAAAGGTAATATGGAAATTTGCAATCTGGCGATATTAGGCGCACATGCGCGTAGCAGTTTTTTAAACCTGTACGTATACTCCTTCTTTGGAAAACCTTATTTCACAGGGTGCTCATTCCACAACCGGAGTGCTCGCGCGAAATTCCTCCCGGAAACTCGTAGAATTTTAAGCCGAAGAAGAAACGAAAAACCCGATTTCAATTAGGTATTTAACAGAAGAGTTTGAGCAGACGGGTGCTTCTTATATTTGTCTTTTTGATCCATTAGGTACAAATAGTAGAAATACTAAAATCCGTTAGCAAACAACGGCCAATATTGACAGAGCACACATCACTTGCCCTTGGACTTGCTATTCCCACAGCTTACAATATGCATCGGCGCAGAGTAGACCTAGGCCGCGATTCGAAAAAAAAACACACACTGGACAGACACAGCTCCAACCCAACTCAACTTAACGCTACATTGGTACAATGTATGACCAATGTGTGACCAATGTGTGACCAATGTGAGACCAATGTGAGATCAATGTTGAATGAAAATCTGTTCGAATAGCAAATGTCAATGTCGTTATAGCGTTGCGTTGAGTTGGGTTGGAGCTGTGTCTGTCCAGTGTGTGTGTTTATTTTTCGAATCGCGGCCATGGGTCGTTCACGAGCGAGTGATTTAAATGAACTGTATCTTGTGATCCAACTCACTCACTCTTCAACTCACTGAAGATGTAACTCGCTCAGTATTTCATCTATGTCAGTATTTACAGTATTACTTGCTCGCTCTTTCGCTTCTTTCCCACCCATGATTCGAATGAGCCGGCCGAGTCAAAAGAGTAAGACGATGCGAATATGCGAACAAATCCTGAGCGATTTCATTTGAGCGAAATGAGTGATACATATCTCCGTGAGCGAAATATATGAATCAATCTTTTCAATTCAGTGAAGCGTTTTGCGCATCTTAGCTCAGAGCCGAGTTACCTATATTTAAACTTTCGTGAGACATACTAACTTTATAAAATATAACGGTTACACTCACGTAAGCAGCAATCGTTACGCAGTAGCGAGCCACGGACCGGTTCGGGTGCTTGATGATGGAGACCTAAGAGCTAAGCTCTCTGAAACATGTGGCGCGTATTGACTAAAGAGACGTGAGTGTAACCGTTATATTTTATAAAGTTAAGAGTTATCTATTTCCTATCCTTACAGGGTGTTTTTTCAACCATTCATTAGGTGAATACCCAAGTAACACATCAAAGCAGTATAACGGCCGTCTTACAGCATATCTGTATGCTTTTAGCATTTTTAGTTCGTTTTATAGTAGCATTATAAACGTTTATAGTGCTGATATAGGTCTTAAATGGGCACGAATTACCCAGCTTGAGATCCTATACAGGTCATTTAATAGCATTACAGGCGCAATATGTCTGCGCTATTAGCATTATCGTTGTCATGGAAAGTGCCAATCGCATTAAATAATCATTAGTACGCTCTATTAAGTTGCCAACTGCATTAAAGAAGCATTAATACGGCCAAAAAACTTGCTAATCGCAGTAAAGAAGCATAAGTACTCTCGATTAACTTGCCAATTGCAATACAAAAGCATTACACTAGCCTAAGAGTGTAGTAAAATAAACCTTACGTCAATGCAAAAACGTCTCTAACACCGACGGAACAAATGTTATAATACAATGAACGTTGTGATTTAACTACTTTGTCTCGCAATATAAAATGGACGAAGACGGTACAAAAATCGGAATGAGTGACACGTCATATTTGTTTGCATCCTAACAAAATTTATAAAAGTTTTTGACTCATTTACGTTATTATATCCTTCAAATATTACTGCGCAATGTAGTTTACTGTAAATGTGTATATAAGTTTCATTGAAAATTTTCACGCGCCTTTGATTTATTGTGGTTTTGCTATAAAATATTATAAAAAGATATGCGTCAAATAAACAAAACAATTGTGTAATCCTCGTATAGAACGAGTTTTGCATTATTAACATAATGGTGTTGGTTGAGCAGTCTTAAATTAAGTAGTTTCATTATTATATAGGTATTTTCCTTGTATAAATAGGTCCGCATGATTTTATTTTTAGGTTATAAATTATTTACAAAATGGCGTTGGTCTATATAGACGGAGAGCTAGCCACGTCGGATATGACACAATAATGAGAGCAACCAAACCCCCCTAGTCAGTTTGGTATAGTATGCTTATTTCTAGATTTGGACATCTGGCAGCTTTAAAGTGGTGGAGGTCAAAGAATGCAAACCATTTCAAAAAAATAAATCCTAGAGATCTGGGTTTGATGCAATATTATGAGAAACTATACAAATACTATACAATATTAAGAGAAATTATACAAAAGTTTATGTTGGGAGAAAGTAGTGCCAAACGATGTATAATTAAATATAGTTCATAGTTTGTCGCCTACTGTTTTTGTTTCCGTAATAATCATACATCGGGGTTTTCGGTGCGGGAACGATTTGAGAAAGAGTAGAGATAAACAGCTAGGTTGAGAGTTAGTCTGAGAAAATATCATATTATGCCTAATGAATAACTACCTCTCTGTGAATAGCTTACACACTATGATACAAGCTTTTTTTCTTAGAGGCATGTTTGTATTGACTATTATATGTATACTTAGTATTTTAAAAATGCAATTGCATATCCGTATTTTAATAACTAGATCTACCTAAGACAAAGACACGGTATAATAAGTGTCAAATATTAATCTTGACGTCCGATATTTATGAACTATTTGATTAACTGAAGAGGTTGACAATGATCAGTCATTACATGAATTAATAAAAAAATACTTGAAAAAATCATAGGTATATGTACCTACAATATATATACATAATAGTCAGCTATTACATATATGTAAATTGTATATACCTATGATTTTTTCGATCAATTATTCATTAGGTAGAAACGTGCTAGAGTACATTCTGTTTTTTAAGTTAATGCCTACTCTTTGGCTAATGTCAAACATTCCCGCACCGAAAACCCCGATGTATGGTAATAATACACAATATTTTTTGGTCTAACGTTTTTTTATCGATTTTTGACCAGTTTTGAGTCGATATTCCAACATATTCACTATAGATAGAATTATAAGGCAAACGACTATCGGTTTTTGAATCTTTTATCTCCATTCTGTAGAGCCGGATCTTGAAATAAATGAGCCGTTATTTTTTTATGATATTTTAAAAATATGTAAATATGTAAGGTGTAAAGAATCTTACATATACGTAATCTACATATTAGGGTTCCTCTTTGATGTCTCTAAAAACTGTAGAGAGATTTTAATTTTTAACTAATTAAAACAAAACTTATGACCATAAAACCCCTTTTTTAGCCTAAACCGGTTCTACTTTGATGTCAAATATCCCGAAGACAATGAATATTGAAGTAAATATAGGATACTATATTGCTTAAAGCCGTTACTGATAATATGATAAGCTATATAAATCATTAGAAAACTAAGGGAATCAGATCTAAGGTCGTTGGCGCCAGGGAGCCCCTTAAAATATAGGCCCTGTCCTTTATAACTAAACATCGGTATCAACGTTCAAATTTCGTGGCAATGTACGGTTGGCAGAAAAATAAATACAAACAAATCACTTAGTATTTTTAACCTTTATTTTGTATATGTAAATAAAAAAGCCCCTAAATAGTACATTTCCTAATTAGGGTGGTAAAACAAAGAAAGGCCGCGCAATCGCAATTGTTGCGGCCCAAGCTGCAAGCGGGGGACGTAATTATGCGATCGAGGGCTTTCTTTATTACCTCCCGTGTTGGAAAAATATGTGCACATTTGGCCAGAAAGCGGCTCTATCCGTACGCGTAGCGTGCGGAAAAAGCCACTTTATGTCCAGGTGTGGCATACAATATTTTACGAGTTAGAATAGATCACTAAAATTTGTTCCATAGATTTTGCTGTCAATTTTTGACGTCTGTAAGAATATATCCATTTTAAATGACTAAAAGATCTTTCCACGCTGACTGAGGTAATAGGAAGGTATGTCAAGCATTGAAAATTTTGCACACAGTTTTTATTTACACTTTCTGGTATTTCAGCCTCGTTGTTTTTAGATAGTTGGTTAATTATTTGTACAGTCTTATTACCAGGATTTTTCTTTAATACACTTTTTAATTTAAAATAAACTTTTCTGGCATTTTGATGTAACCTTAACGTTGATATTTTTTTTTGCAAACCATGAACAATGTTTAATGATTCTGCTAGACTCAGTTTTGGATCCTCCAATAATTTTATTGACTTAGCAATTATACTAAAGTGTGTATCGACGAATAGTAACTCAGTTTTTAAATTCCGGTTACGGAAAATTTTTTTTGCTTTAGAAATTGCACTCGCTTCACGCGGATTTAAGGCATCGATGACAGATTTGATTTTATCATAATGCATGTGATAATATGAGGCAGCATTTAACCATGTTCCCCATCTTGTTATCACGGGTCGGGGTGGTAGAGGAATATTTACACACATTTGATGAAATAAATTTGTCCTTGAAGGAGCGTTACGAAATATTTTTTTGATACAGTCAATCAAACTGTTTATGGTCGGGTAAAGACTTCTAATTATCTCTGCGACTCGATTACATCCATGTGCTATGCATGTTACATGAGTCATATTTTTATATTTCTGAACAAGGTTTTTAGCTGCTTTTACCATGTAGGAACCGGCATCCGTTATAAAAAATAATAATTTATCCATGTTTTTTTTGTATTCATCGCCCCAAAGATCTTCAAGGGTTTCCTCAACGAGTTTGGTTATTGTCGAATGGTTAGTCGCCTCCAATACCTTAGAAGCAAATAAATGTGGCTGGGTACTAGTTCCATCTAGAGCTCCGATCAAAATATTTGCCACTTTTTTTCCCACGGAATCTGATGTTTCATCAACACTGAGGTAAATCATTTTATTTTGTAATTTCTCTTTCAATTCATTTTTTTTCTTTTCATACAATTCAGGTAAGCATTTTACTCGTATTTTTGTTTCACTCGGCACAGTAATATCGTTTCCATATTTATGATTTAAAAGGTTTTCTACAAAATTTCTAAATTTAGGATTGTCTAATTTTGACCACGGTATATTCGAACAAATCATAAACTCTGTTAAATCTTTATTAAATTTTTCTTGTGCATTATTTTTATGAATTTTGTTGTGTAAATCTGTTTTTAAATGGCGGTCGATACTAGATTTAGAGGGAAATAATTTCGAATTACACAATTTGCAATATACGATATCGTCTTTAATTTCGAAATCAGCATTATCTCGTATTATATCCTGTAAATGGCAGCGTGAATCAGATAATTTATCTTGATGAGATTTTGATTTCAAATGTTTCTCTATATTGTACCTTTTCTTTTTTATATTCATTTCGCAAATAGTACAGCAAGCACCTTCGTTAGTGAATATAAAATCAGTATACTGCGTCAAATCCATTTTCTCAAGTCTGATAGGGAGTTGGGTAAAGATTTATCAATGCTAAATTGTAGTTGTAAGTGTTTTTAAGAACTATTATCGTTGAAGATTTTACCACATATTATTTTGCATGACAATTAAATTGACATTTGTTGCCTATTTGGCATTTAGAATTTTTTTTACAAATGGATAATGAAATGAGTATTGAGGTTCTATGACGTATTAAGAATATAAACCTCTTTAAATATATGTACAGTTTACCAAAGTACGATTAAGAATAAAAATAAATTAAATGTTATTTATTACTAATAAATAAAACAATGATACCTATGTATTTCTTTTTTTGCGACCCTTACCAAGTGCCACGAAATTTGAACGTTGATACCGATGTTTATTTATAACTGAGACAACTTCGGCAATTTTTACCAAGTTTGGTATTACTATTTTCCAATTAAAACATTTTGCTAGTCTGTCACTGTGACCTCCACCCATTAAAAGCTGCCAGATGCCAGGATCTAGCAATAAGAATAGTATAGCAATCTAACCAGATGGGTTTTGTTGCTCTCATTATTGTGTCATATCTGACGTGGCTAGCTCTTAGTCCAATAGCAGCTCAGTGACCCTTAAAAAATGCCTTATTTATGCCTACAGCATTACACGTGAATAATTATGCTATTAAACAACTTTAAGCATTTATTTATGCTATTGTAGAACCTAAGGCACGAAAATCGCTAAAAGCTGTATAGGGGCTGTTCATAAAGTACGTCATCATTTTTTGATGATTTTTTAACCCCCCCCCCCTTAAATCATCCAACCCTCCCCCTGCCAAATAAAGTGACGTCATTAAAAAAATGCGTTTTAAGCTTAATTGTAAAATAAAAAACTATTTAGTAGATAATATTTTATAGCATTAAAAGTTTATAGAAACACGACTTTCATTCCTTTTTTTACACATTGATGATGTGATCTTCGGAATGACCGCCCCCCCCCCTCCTACGTCATGCTACCATCATCCGATGTCCAGACCCCCCCCCCATTTAAAATGACGTAATTTATGAACAGCCCCTTATAGTGAATTACTTGGCTTTATAATGGTTTATATTATTGCTATTATACTGCATTAGGAACGTATTACCTACTTATAAATGCTATTGTACACCTTAAGGCATTAAAAACAGCTGAAAGCTGTATACCGGATTTACGTGGCATTATAATGGCTAATTTCATGCTCATAAACAGCATTAAGCATTTATTTATGCTATTGTAGAACCTAAGGCACTAAACCACACCGAAGCATTAGTGTAGCAAACCAAAACGCAACTGTACAGCATTCAGCTGTACAAAGATATGTTTATACTTTTGCACCTTATTCCTTTGTAATAGGGTGCAAAAGTGTAAACATATCTTTGACCTCGACTGTACAGTTGCGTTGTGGTTTGCTGCACTAAAGCTAAAGGCTTTACAAAAGCATTTAGATATGCCATTATACAACCGTTATACAGCTCAAAGCATCATATAATGCGACAAGTTGCTCGGTGAACGTATATAAGAGTTTATACGGTCCTTAAGTTCGAAATAAGTTAACTATTCATATGTTATAATGCTTCCTGTGTTACTTGGGTAGGAAGTCCTTACTGAACAACTTTTATTATGGGACCACCTTCGAAATCGCGAAAATAAGTTTGCCCGTTTCATACATTTCTGTCGATCAGATGTCGACGTTTTCTACATACAGACTCGAGTAGGTCACACAATTTAAAAAGAGGCGAATGGAACTACACACGCACGAGCAGAAAATGCATGTTGAGACTCGGGTATGTCACACAATTTAAAAAGAGGCGAAATGAATTACACACACACGAGTAGAAAATGCATGTTGAGACTCTGGTATGTCACACAATTTAAAAAGAGGCGAATGGAATTACACACGCACGAGCAGAAAATGCATGTTGAGACTCGGGTATGTCACACAATTTAAAAAGAGGCGAATGGAATTACACACACACGTGTAGAAAATACATGTTAAGACTCGGGTACATATGTCACACAATTTAAAAAGAGGCGAATGGAATTACACACGCACGAGCAGAAAATGCATGTTGAGACTCGGGTATGTCACACAATTTAAAAAGAGGCGAATGGAATTACTTACACACACACGAGTAAAGAATTATGCAGTTAAAAACGGAGAGTTGCATGGGTCTACCCGACATATACATAGTTTAGTTGTATGCGTGGTTCGGCCACGCGCATGTGACACATCTGGAGTTGCAGGCATCCATTGAGTACGGAAACTACTTACCATCAGGCGGGCCGTATGCTTGTTTACCACAGTCGTGGTATAAAAATCGCGATTTTCCACCATAAACGTAACATACTCATATTTCGACGTTTATGCTGGCTCTTTACATTGTGTCACTTGCAAAGACGGTGCCGAGTTAGCATCGTCTAACTAACTATAAATGTATTGGTTCCCCTATAAGGCTTGTGGTATTGGAATATCAACTATTTACTACTTGCGGCATTACTAATGATTTCGTCAATATTGACGCTACGATTGTTCAGTCTAAGGCACGTCGCCAAAGTATGGGCGTTTATTTTGAGATTAGATTCTTGATAGGGCTGCTATTCGTGTGGTGACGAGATCTCTACTTAATATTATAAGTGCGAAAGTGTGTCTGTCTGTCTGTCAATCTGAGGTAACAACCTCTTCACGCCTAAGCTGCTGAACCGATTAACATGAAATTTGGAATGGCGATAGTTTGAGTCCCGGGAAGGACATTTGACAGTTTTTAACCCAGAAATTGGGGGTGAAAACGGGGATGCAGTTTATATCGGGAATCAATACGTAACTGCTAAACCGTATGAGTATGGGTTCTGTTCTAGGGAAGGATATAGAATAAGAGCCCTTTAACGTGTTCAGTAGCGCCACTGGGAAATTGTAATTATTTAAATTTAACGATAAGTAGATATTTAAATGATTTGAAACAAAAAAGAACCGACTTCACTTAGCCTCCATCTTCCCAAAAGAAAATGCCGACGCTAGCCTATAATAGTTGAAGGGTTCCCTCGGTTTCTCCGGCATACCATCATCAGATGACTGTGTAGTATACTCTTTCAAACAAAAACAATTTCTACAATTCGGTTCAGCGGTCTTCGAATAATCGGAGAACATACAAAAAAACCAAAACAATAATTTTAAACAAAAAAGAACCGACTTCACTTAGCATCCACCTTGCCATCCGCAAGTGCTCGAGCTGCTGTAAAAAATAAATAACTATAGGTGTGCCTATAAGAATTGAAGAGTTCCTCCGATTTCTCCAGGATCCCATCATCAAATCCTGACCTAGTTACAATGGGACCAACTGTGAAGTATACTCTTTCAAACAAAAAAAGAATTTTCTAAATCGGTCCAGCCGTCTTCGAATAATCGGTGAGCATACATAAAAAATAGCAAAAAAAAAAAAACAAAGATCCCGACGAATTGATCCTCCTTCGAAATCTTGAAGTCGGTTGAAAAGGGGGCTGATATGTACTGTGTTTTGAATTGAATTGAAGTACCCTTTAATAAATACATCAAAGTACTTAGTTATTAGTGTTATTACTTTGCAGGATTCATCAATCTATGCGTCCAAACTCAAAACGCTCATTTTTTTGAGCTCATATCTTGATAATTTCGAACCCTGAGCATAGGTATGCCTCCAAGGTCACGTTTACTTCAAGTCCACATGTAAAGCAATTTACAGTTAGCTTAGCTAATCTAATCACCATATTTGCGTTGTTTGTTTACTTAAAACAACAGTAAAAAAAAAAAAAAAAACTTAGCTTTGCAAATCTCGTTGGGCAAGGCGAAACGTTACTTTGTTTACGTATTTTGGTTTATTTTTCATGGCAGCATTTAAATGTAAATCGTTTTTGACACAAAAATATGGCGCCTAGCTAGGCAATGCAACCAATATTATTTTTTATATCAAAATAGGAAGTGTATAGTTACAGGGTTTAGCTACTTGCCGGTAATTATAAAAACAATCATATCTCGTAATTACATATCGATTATAGATTTTGCCGGCTTTGTGATGCAGAAAGAATATCTTGAAGTACGTTCCCTTACATACTTAAATGTACCTATTATATTTTATTCTCCAGCTTATATTACGCGATAATAAATCATACTTGTAGATTATTAAAAATGATTTTTGTGTTTCTGTGTGTCAATGTGTCAATAAAATTCCGTGCTTAAGTATATTTATATTCAAATATTGCTAATATAAATACTAATACCAGATTAGTCTGGCAGACGGCAAACTGAACCCGGACGGTAAACAGGCATAACTAACCTACACAACTATTTACACACAATTAAATTCCCTTCCTGGGATTCAAACTCGGGACCGCTCCAGCGTACGTACCTATCTCAGGTACTAGACGTGTGCGCCGCGCCGGCGTGGCGTAGCCGCGCCGTGGGACCCACGCCGCCGCCGCCGCCGCGGATTTCAAAATCCACGCCGTTGGCCAAATTTCAGAATTCGGCAAAAATTTGCCAATGACAATTACCGATGAAGGAAAGTCAGTTGAAAATTTAACAACGTATATTGACGAATTAAACTATGAAAACATCTACACATTGAAATAGTTTGGGTTTGGTCAATTCCTTCTCTTTCGGGAGATTAATAAATGCCTTGAAAGTCCAAGTTTCAGAACCGTATAGGAAAATTGGAAACACCAGGGAACGCCTAAGTCTAACCTTAATCTCTCTACCTCTGTATGCGGCGATCTCTCCAGATCCTATCTAACCGAGTCATAGCACCATTCGCTATTTGAATCCTCCGGATGATTACCTACCACACCTACCATCGCTAGATAGAAGTGAGCCGAGGTAGGTGAAGACGCTGACGCATTCTAGGTCTTTCAGTGCTAGGCTTCGTGAAGGAGACTGTTTCCGGTGTACGAACATTAACTTGGTTTTGGCATGGTTGATGTGAAGTCCTAATTCGATGTTCTCCGCTTCTATTCGCTGGAATAAAAGACACATCTCCTCCTTGTTTGCTGATCGTTTTGCCGCCAATTGATATGCCACCGTCCCAGTTCTTGGTGACCTTACGTAAGATCTATTCGCCGTAGATATTAAAGAGCTTCGGAGACAGTATACAGCCCTGTCTTACTCCTCTTTCCGGCTTGAACTGGTCCAACAAGGTGTTCTCGATGCGCACTCTGGCAGTACTTTCGGCGTACAATTTCTCAACAAAGTGAGCTAAATGAGCAGGGACACCCATCTCCAGGAGCACGTACAGCATGTTTTTCCATCTAACACAGTCGAATGCTTTGGCATAATCTATGAAGCATAGGACTACTGGCTTGTTCCATTCACCACATCTCTCGATGATCTGCTCCCGTGTCCCTAGACACAGAGCCAGCCTGCTCTGCAGGTATTTGCCGCTCCAGGAACTTTGCCAGGAATTCATGATGTAAAGAAAAACTTTACTGGCATGCGATATAATAGACAAAGTTCTATAGTTGTCACATTTTAGCGTCGAGCCTTTTTTATGGAGAGGTATAACCATGGATTCAGTCCAGTCTCTCGGCCACTGGCCAGTTCTCCACACTTTGCAGCTAATCTGGTGTAATAACTGTGTACCTTCGCCACCTAGATTCTTTAGGAGATTAGCGCATATACCATCAGTACCGACGGCATTAACTTTCAGACGTCTGATAGCGTCTTTCTACTTCGGAAATAAATATTTCCGGCTCTAGTGGATGCACAGCGTCATTTCGTACTAAAGATGTTCCGGAACTTTTCGATAGAGTTGTTCCGAATAGTCTCTCCATCTAGCCAACACTTTTCCCAGGTCTGATAAAGTGTTTCCATCAGTATCCGCCATCTGCCAGCTTCTAGGTTTGTAGTCGCGGGTGAGAAGTTTGACTTTCTGGAACAAGTCTTTAGAATGGGCAGTTGCAGCATGGTTTTCGTCACACAAAGCATGGATTGAATTATTATAATATTATCGTGCTCTTTTCACGCAATTGTGTAACCTGGAATACTCCTTTCTTGCTATGTCTGTGTTAAAGCCTTGTTCTTTGAGAGTCCTCTGTGGCTCAATAAGTTCCCAGGTAGCATCAGAAATCGAGGGTTTCCGTCTTGCTTATGAGATATTTATGCTTATGGGATGATTTCTTTCGCTGTTTCGGACACAACCGCCTTGAAGGTATTCCATGTTGTCTCTGTATCTTCAAAAGGATCCCTTATAACGTCCTTTATCTTGAGAGGCAACATTCTGGCGAGCTCCCGCAAGACATTTCTTGGTAGCTGGCCTTGGTACACGCTTTAGATGGAGTTGGCTTTAAAATCATCTTAATTTATCACAATTATGAAAAACATTGACATAAAAGCATAGCATAATCAATGCAAAGCTCCTGGGATACCTAGAAGAGCACGACCTGGTCAGTGATCGCCAGTATGGCTTTCGCCACGGTCGCTCGTCTGGTGACCTTCTAGTGTATCTCACTCACCGCTGGGCTTCAGCCATAGAGAGTCAGGGAGAGGCCTTGGCAGTCAGCCTTGATATAGCTAAGGCGTTCGATCGGGTCTGGCATCGAGGTCTTCTGTCGAAGTTGCCAGCTTACGGCCTGCCCGAGGGATTGTGCAGATGGGTTGCCAGCTTTTTGTCCGGCAGGAGCATACGAGCCGTAGTCGACGGAAGTTGCTCCGAAAGCATGGGCATTAACGCTGGTGTCCCGCAAGGCTCCGTGCTATCCCCAACGCTGTTTTTGCTGCATATCAATGATATGTTGTCTATCGGCGACATTCATTGTTATGCGGACGACAGTACTGGGGATGCTTGTTACACGGGCCGTGCCAATATCCCTCGATCCATTGTGGTAGAGAGTCGTGAAAAACTTGTGTCCGATATCGAGAATACTCTTTCTGGAGTCTCGGTGTGGGGTCAGGACAACTTAGTCAGATTCAACCCCACAAAGACACAAGTTTGCGCGTTCACCGCTAAGAAAACCCCATTTACTGTGACCCCTCAGTTCCAAGGCACAACCCTTACAATGTCAGGGAGTATTGGGATCCTCGGTGTGGACATTTCCAGTGACGTCCAATTCCGTAGTCACCTTGAAGCGAAGGCCAAGCTGGCATCCAAAAAGCTCGGTGTGCTCAATAGAGCGAGGCGATACTTCACTCCGGGGCAGAGACTGCTCCTATACAAGTCGCAAGTCAGACCCCACATGGAGTACTGTTGTCACCTTTGGGCGGGAGCACCTGGATACCAGCTTGGGCCCTTTGACTCGGTGCAAAGGCGCGCTGTGCGGATCGTCGACGATCCCAAACTCACGAGCGATATTGAACCTTTGAGTCTTAGGAGGGACTTTGCCTCCTTATGCGTGTTCTATCGCTTGTACAATGGGTTGTCCTCTGAAGAACTGTTTGATATGATGCCCACGGCAGCTTTTTATCACCGCACCGCTCGCCGCCGGCAGGGTGTTCATCCCCACACCCTGGAGCCCAATGGGTCGCGCACAGTACGATTTAAGAGGAATTTCCTCCCACGAACGCTGCGGCTGTGGAATGAACTCCCTGCCGAGGTTTTCCCAGTGGGCTACAGTATGAGGTTCTTCAAAAAAGGAGTGTATAGGTTCCTAAAGGGTAGGCAACGCGCATGTAAATCCTCTGGGGTTGCAGGCGTCCATAGGCTACGGTAACTGCTTACCACCAGGCGGGCCGTATGCTAGTTTGCCACCGTCGTGGTATAAAAAAAAAAAAAAAAAAAACGATTTCAGAAAAATAGGCAGGACTGAAGTGTACTAGACTACTGTACTAAAAAAAACACCCTTAAATAAGCAAACGGCCTTATATATCGTTTTATGTTGCTTGTTCCTAATAAGTTATTGATATTTAACGTATTATTAATGTGCTGTGGTGGCCGGCTTAAGAATAGCCCACTCCGATCTATTCCATGGATGTCGTAAAAGGCGACTAAAGGAGAAATTTGACCAACGTCTAAGTCAACTAGGAATTCCCAAGGAGGGTTAACGTCAGGCAGGCGGCCGGTTGTAAAAACTATGCCAAATCGTTTTAGCAGCATGACTTTGGTACCAAATGAGATGAGCGACAGGGCTAGGGCGTACCCCGCAGGCGACGCGCAGGGGCAGCACCCGGCTCCTGTGGGAAATGGACAAGGGTTGTCGCACCAGCCCGGGTGGGGGCGACGTAAGAAGCGAGCCCGGGAACCAAGGTATGTGAGATTGAGATATGCGAGTCGGAATATAGGGACGATGACCGGAAAGGGTAGGGAACTAGCAGATGTGATGAAAGAACGAAGGATACATGTAGCTTTTTTGCAGGAGACAAAGTGGAAGGGTGCAAGGGCTAGAGAGATTGGGGAAGGGTATAAGTTTTACTACTGTGGGAGTGACGGAAAACGAAATGGTGTCGGTATAGTCCTGGACACTAATTTAAAACAAGGTGTGACGGATGTTAGTAGAAAGAGTGACAGGATAATCGCCCTAAAAGTTATGCTTGAAAACGTAGTATTAAATTTGATATGTGTGTATGCGCCTCAGAGTGGATGTGATGATGCAGTGAAAGAGAAGTTCTGGGAGGATTTTGATTCGGTCTTAATTAATATTCCAGACACTGAAGAAGTATATATCGGGGGAGATTTTAATGGACATGTGGGAAGAGTTAATGGAGGCTACGAAAGAGTACATGGGGGCTGGGGCTTTGGAAGCCGCAACACCGAGGGGGAAACGTTATTACAAGCAGCTACTGCTTATGATCTTGCAATCACCAACACCTGGTTTCAGAAAAGAGTGGAACACCTAATCACTTATAAAAGTGGAAACCATGCAACACAGATTGATTATTTCCTTGTAAAAAGGAATAAAATCAACTGTGTCAAAGACAGTAAAATAATCCCAGGGGAACATCTGGTTTCACAGCATAGGCTGCTAGTAATCGACGTGAATATTAAAGTCCAAACAAATACCCGAAAAGAAGTGCGACCAGCAAAGATAAAATGGCATATGCTAGAGAAGAATGAATGCGCAAATAAATTCAAAGAACGTGTGATTGATAAAATGATAGAAATGAAGGATATGGAAGGTTTTAATGTGAATGAATGTTGGAACAATATGGCCAGCTGTATTCGCAATGCCGCAAAGGATATTTTAGGGCAATCAAAAGGAAAATATGCAATAGATAAAGAAACGTGGTGGTGGAATGAGGAGGTGCAGGAAAGATTAAAGAAAAAGAAACAAGCATTTAAAGAATGGCAAAGTGTTGACAGTAGACGGGAGAGTGAAAAAGAAGGGAAGAGAAATGTGTATAAGGAATGTAAGAAGATAGCAAGGCGAGCAGTTGCTATTGCCAGAGCAGCAGCACAGGACAAATTGTACGACTCGTTAGATAGTCCTAAAGGCGAAAAGCAGCTGTACCGCCTAGCCAAAGCGAGAGAAAAGAATTCTAGGGATATATCTCATGTAAAATGTGTGAAAGATGATGCAGGAAAGGTACTGACTAATGATGAAGGTATAAAAGAGCGTTGGAAACAATACTTTGGAAGGCTAATGAATGAAGAGAATGATTGGAATAGGATTCTAAACAACAAGCCTGAGAATATGGGTGTAGTGAAAGAGATAGGGATGGATGAAGTGAGAAAGGCTGTGCGCAGTATGAAAAATGGCAAATCTGTAGGACCGGATGATATACCTGGAGAGGTTTGGAAGTTACTGAGTGAGGACGGATGTAAGTGGCTAACTTTATTCTTCAATAAGTTGTTGTATGAAGAAACTATCCCTGACGAATGGTGCGACAGTTTACTGGTGCCCATTTTCAAGAACAAAGGGGATGTCCAGGATTGCAACAATTATAGAGGAATAAAGCTTATTTCACATAGTATGAAATAATTGAGAGACGCCTGAGAGATGAGAGTGATATAACACAAAACCAGTTCGGGTTTATGCCGGGAAAAGGTACAACAGACGCCATCTTTGCACTTCGCCAATTGAGCGAAAAGTACAGGCACGCAAAAAAGAACCTGCATATGGCGTTTGTTGACCTAGAGAAGGCGTATGACCGAGTACCCCGAGAGGTTTTGTGGTGGGCCCTGAGAGAGAAAAGCGTGCCTGGAAAGTATGTGAAGCTAATTCGGGCAATGTATAACAGATGTTGTACACGTGTCCGGTCAGCGGCTGGCGCCACCGACAGGTTCAGTGTCACGGTAGGCTTGCATCAGGGTTCGGCTCTAAGCCCCTACCTCTTCCTGCTTATTATGGACGCTCTGTCGTCGGACATACAGGAAGAGGCACCCTGGTGTATGCTTTTCGCCGATGACATTGTCCTTGTGGGTGAAGACGGACTCGAGGTACAGAGCAGACTCGAGAAGTGGCGGCAAAGACTGGAGAGTGTTGGCCTGAAGATCAGCAGATCGAAAACAGAACACATGTTCTGCGATTTCGGCGGTCTCTCCAGTTCTGCAGCCATAGAACTCGATGGCGTTTTATTGCCGATCTGCTCCGACTTCAAATACCTCGGTTCGCTCGTGCAGTGCGATGGCGATATTGACCGGGACGTCAAAAACCGGATTAGCGTAGGATGGATGAAATGGCGACAGGTCACGGGAATCATTTGCGACGCCCGAATGCCCCTTCGCCTGAAGGGGAAAATCTATAAATCCATTATAAGACCTGTCGTCATGTATGGATCAGAGTGTTGGGCCCTAAAGGTGACGGATGAAAAGAGATTGCATGCAACGGAGATGAGAATGTTAAGGTGGATGTGTGGAGTGACGAGAATGGATCGGATAAGGAATGAATATATAAGAGGAAGCCTGAAAGTCGCACCCATAACTGACAAATTAAGGGCTAATCGCCTAGCGTGGTACGGGCATGTTATGCGGAGGGATGAAAGTCATGTTACGAGAAAGGTATTAAGAATGAATGTGGAAGGATATAGGAGAAGAGGCAAACCTAGGAAAAGGTGGATGGACTGTGTGAGAGATGATATGAAAAGAAAGGATGTGAGTGATGAGATGACGGGTGATAGAGAGGTGTGGAAGAATAAGACACGCTGCGCCGACCCCAAGTAAATGGGATAAGGGCAAGAGGATGATGATGATTTAACGTATTATTATTATAATATAACGTATAACGTATTAATGCGAGCGCCGGCTAAAGCGACCTTGACGCCGGCGTGGCGCAGCCACGCCGCCAAAAATTCCCGGCGCGCCGCCGCCGCGGATTTTTATGGCGGCGCACACGTCTATCAGGTACGAAACTTCGCAAATTGTAGTTTTACTTATTTCATTTCGGTTTCTGTCTTGCAAATTCCTACACCAACGCCAATACTGTTCAAAATTTATTGGACAATTCTGAATGATTTATAGGCATCTTCTAAAACGCATGGCAAATACACATGCATAAATTGCAACTTCGTTCTGGCACCTTCACCACCATAAATAATTGTATAAAACACGTCGGAAATGTACTTGCTGTTAGCTTCCTCATAACACTGTCAAGGTCATAAGTAAACGACATAAAATCGTTTGTAATATGTGGAATGCGTGCCACTTAAGACCTTTTAAATACCGCGGTTATACGTGTCTAGTCTGGTCGTAAAACGGCAGTAACTTGCGTGTTTGTTTCCATTGTGTTCGTCACGTGTAAATACATCTGACACTATACATTGTCTATTAAGTATCGATTGTAAAGTCTGCTACAGATATAGTGCATAATGTATTTTCATCGGGAAAATTCGGATCGCAATCGGAATTAGGTATGACGGCACCCTAAGTGACGAGAAACATGACATTTTCATATTCATTAATATTATATAGAACTTTATTAATGGATATGAACAATTTTAATTTTTATTGAAAATGTTACTCATTTAAATGAGTGATTTAAACTCTGATCTCAATCGGTTTGATTGAATTATTGTATTTATACAAATCAGAGTTTTCCCGATGGAAATACATTATGCACTAAAGTTTGTCCGTAAAGAGAAGTGTCGTGGATTATATGGGAACTCATATCTTCTACGACACTTCTCTTTCCGGCCAAACTCTATATCTGTAGGTACGTACAGGCGCTTTCAGATATCGACGCGTCAAAGGTGCACGAAAACATCTCAGCTTGCGCTTAATACATAGTATTTTATTTATTGTATGGCTACATGTCACTGGATATAGATAGGCATTTCTTATTTGTGGTAGTAGTAGTGGGAAAGCAGACGATGAAGAAAATCCAGTGAATGCTGCGAGGTCCAGATGGGACAGTGCAGCTGCCAATTAAGTTTGTTACTCTTTTAGCACCACCCAGGCACCCAGGGATCACGAGTAGGGTTGTCCAAAGTGTTTCCTACGGACAGTACGGACGCAGAGTAACATTAATCCCCTAGTACATAGTGAATTGGCGTGATCACATATTTTTACCCACGACGAAACCGGAGACGGTACAATCGCCATTAAATATATCGGAGCGGACAAATTACTCGAAAATATCTGTACGCACTTTATCGCTTTTACGAATACAGGCATTAGAGGTGTTGTTCAGATACCACCTTTTCCGCTCCGATATATCTGATGGCGACTGTAGGTACCATCAGGTTCAAAATTGCATGGTCAATTTATCAATGAATTCATTCATAAAATGGCCATGCAATTCTGAACCCGATAGTACATATTTTTTTCCAATTTACTGGTTAAATTAATTTTATTAGTTATTTCTCATTTAAACACAATAAAATTTTCATTTTAACAGAACTCCATTAACATAGTAACAAAATGGTATCTAAAACTAAGCACTATACTATAACACAATAGAACGGTAAGTACACAAAAGAAAATTAATAAAATCACTATAAATCACACCTAAGCATTAACTACTTATCTCTACCCACCCCGTGATCCCCCAGATGCAAAGGTGCCCATCACCATATGCATATATGCATTTAGAATAAGACGCTGTTAGTTAGTTTATTATCTTATTTTTTTGTGGTCACAAACGCATGTTTAGTACGGCTTGTCCGATATGGTTGCGGTTTTTGGCAAAGGTGATGGACCGGACAGCGATTTTGACCTACAGGTCGTTAAGCTCGATGTTTTGTGTAGAGGTATTTATTTTTTTTTATTTTGTCTTGTTATTTTATAAAAAGTTTCAATAGCAAAATCTTTAAAGGTTTTGCAAATAAATATCGTAGGTACGACGCAGATTGCGTTAATTTATATCAGAGGTCTTAATCTAGGGCCATTGCAAAATTTTCGTCTCTGCATTTCTAATAGATATTTCCACGATTCAGAGCTCTCAAAACGATGTAGTTGTCGATGATCGGTCTTTTATCACTCATAAGGCAATTGTCGGGCTTAAATACTTGACAAAACGTGGCGTATATTATGTTACCCGGTTACCAAGATAAGCGACATTAAATGTGACTATCAGGGGTATTATATTCGCTTGACTTGATAAAAAAGTCACATTTCAAACGGCACGTCAGTAAGAAAGGAGCCCTATAAATACTCGTAGTATAATCTTTGCGCCACTATAATATTCCTACTGCAACGGAGTTTCGTTCCAATATTCTTGAGGAGCTCTGAATTAAACAGCGTCTGCTTTCCATTGTGTAAAGTCTTGTATCTTTAACTTTTTTTATTTACATATCAGTCCGAAACGTGTTTTGTGTTGGAGAAAGACGGAAGAAGGTCCTCAATGAGATGGACTGGTCTGGTCAAAGCCAGTACGTTGATAACTTCAAAAGTTGGTTTTTCCGAATGCTCGAGGAGTGGCATGTTGCAATGGTTCTTAACCTTTTAGTGCAGACTTGATGAGGGCGCACTCGACGAAATTTATTTGTGGCCAGGAACCACCAATTGCTTCAAAGCGAAAACCTACGAAGTAGGGATGTTACGGAGGTGGTTTTATCGGAACCGAAGCCGAAACCGGAGTTTATAAATTTGTTTTAACGAAACCTAAAGCGAATCCGAAAACGAAAGTGAACCCAAAAGCGAAACTGAAAGCGAAACCGAATCCGAAACCGGAGCCGGAGGTGAAGGTGGAGGGAGGTGGAGGCCTGGAGGGAGACTAATGTGATGTGAACGAAGAATAAAGTCAACAAAGAGTTGTTCTGTTCATAAATTCGCGGACAACTTCAAGAGATTCCAGGGACCGTCCGTTAAAAACCACTGCTGTAAAGAGTGTCGAGAAAGAAGAAGAAAAAGTAAGAGGAACGTATCTAAAATGTGAAAAACGTGATCAAAGCACTTCAGACTGGTTGGAGCTAAGTTCAAGACTTTTATCTAATCTCTGAGCTGACAGCTGCCAGCTCTTGACAGCTGCCACGAAACACGAAATAAATGTCACTGATTTTATAAAATACCGTTAAATTAATTTGATCATAATTTCAAACGATAAAACAAGCTTTGGCAAACAGTTTACGAACAAAGAAAACTTTTTTATAATAAAATCATGAAATTTGCGAATAATACAAGAGACAAATAGCAAGATAATTTTTCACTGGATTTGACGTTTGTCAAAACACTTCAATGTAAATTGCCTTCTGTAAGGCCTCCGCAGACGCCTTCGCCGAGCACTCCGACAAGGGCGGCGAAAGGCCTAGATTTCGCAGCACGCCGCCGACCGCTGGCCGCGGCGGCGCACCACAGCCCTGCCAGCAGTGACAGTCGTGTCAGACTTTTGTTTACAAAATTGTGTTTTATACTTATACTATTTAATTCTTTGTAGGTTTTGTTACTTTCTAGTTATATTTTTACTTTGTTATTTAATTATTAAGTTTCATGCAGGCCGCGACCCAATCTGGCGACAGCACGTCAACAAAAAAGCATTTTTGTAATTTGTGTACCAAATCTTTTGAAAGTAGTAGAGGGCTAAATATCCACAAAGCTAAAATCCACCGTAACTGTCTTAGTCAGAACGCCTCCCCGCTAAATTTAGATAGTACACCGCCCGTAATTCCACCCCCGCCCGATCATCATAATCATCCTTTCCATTTACGCCTAAGTGAGCTCAAGCACAGCGCCCCAGTGATAAAACGTATCCCCCGCGGGGCCAGAATCACGGTTGCAACTCATCTCGCCCACCTTATTCAAAAATGTTGTGAAACTAACACTCCTGAAGACTGGCATAACCTTCTTCTATTCCCATATATGGTTTTACACGCGAAAGATGACGATGATAATATATCTTTAACGCAAAAAATTAAAAATAACTGTTCAGTTCATTCACCCCCTCCAACCATACATAGACATCCCTCTGCAACATACTATAATGAAATAAAAATCATTGAAAACAAGATTAGCGAGGGAGACCTGAAAGGAGCCGCTCGACTGTTGTTTTCTAGTGACGTGCTGTCTCCAGATAACCCTCAAACTCTTTCGGCCTTACTTACTAAACATCCCCCAGCTCCTGTGATCCCCTACTTTTTCGACCCTCCAACAGCAACCCAGTCATGCCTGCAGATTAAACCCATCGACGTGTTAAATGCAATCCTATCTTTTAAAACCGGCTCTGCAGCAGGACTGGATGGCCTCAGCCCTCAACATCTTAAGGACCTGACATCTCCGTCCTTAGGAGATACAGGTGAGCAACTCATCAGTAATATCACCAAATTAATAAACATCATGTATGCAGGCAATATTCACCCGGATATCGTACCAGTTTTATACGGCGCAAACTTGATCGCTCTAACTAAAAAACCGGCCAAGAGCGTGTCGGGCCACGCTCAGTGTAGGGTTCCGTAGTTTTCCGTCCGTCACAGTAAGTGTCCCCACTTAAGAGTTAATAACACCGCCATGTAGGATATGATATGAGAGTTCCACGTACAGCGACATCTATCGGCAAATTAAGTAAACTATTGCGCGCGAGCTTAAAGTATGGAAGATGATTTTTATGGAATAATTCTTTATTGCGTGAACCGATTTTCACCGTTTTTACTTTATTTGAAAGCACGTCATTTCATTGTAATTTTGTAGAAATTACAGGTACAATAAACACCTGCTTATACGGTTAAATTGCAAACTTAGTTCAGAAATTATTTTGTAATTTTTTTTTCAAAAACTATTCATCCTATCAAGTTCAAAATAATTTTCCTAGAAAGTTTTTATAAAGTTGTACTTTTGAGATTTTTTTTCATATTTTTAAAACTTATGGTTCAAAAGTTAGAGGGGGGGGGGCGCATATTTTTTTACTTCTGGAGCGATTATTTCCGAAAATATTTACATTATCGAAAAATGATTTTAGTAAACCCCTATTCATTTTTAAATACCTATCCAACAATATATCACACGTTAGGGTTGAAATGAAAAAAAAAATCACTCCCCACTTTACGTATAGGGGAGGTACCCTAATAAATAAAAAAAATCCACTTTTTATTTTATTACTTTGTCGGCGTGATTGATATACATATTAGTACCAAATTTCAGCATTCTAGTGCTAACGGTCACTGAGATTATCCGCGGACGGACGGACGGACGGACGGGCAGACATGGCGAAACTATAAGGGTTCCTAGTTGACTACGGAACCCTAAAAAGATGGAGGGGTGAGACCGATTGCTGTTGGCGCAACACTTCGCCGGTTAGCTTCCAAAATTGCGGTTTGGCACATCCTTCCAAAATTACAGAAATCTTTTGAACCTATTCAATTAGGCTTCGGAATTAAAGGAGGATGCGAAGCCGCCGTACATGCCCTTAGGACCTTCCTCAGCGACGGCCAGTGCGAAGTGTTACTCAAAATTGACGTTAAAAATGCTTTTAATTCTCTGGATAGAGATACCTTGTTGGCAGAAGTTAAGTCAAATATTCCTGAAATCTACAACTATCTTCTCCACTGTTACGCGGAAACTACAAAGTTGATGTACCGATCAAACGAGTTGTCATCTGAAGTCGGCTGCCAACAAGGAGATCCCTTGGGGCCCGCAATTTTTAGTTTGGCAATAAACCCTATAATCCAAAATTTAACTTCAAAATTTAACGTATGGTACTTGGATGATGGAACCCTAGGAGGTGACGCAGACTCAGTACTATCGGATCTCTCTGTAATTATTACTAAATTCAAATCTATTGGGTTAGAACTGAATTTCAATAAATGCGAACTATTTGTACAAAATTCCTGTAACAACACTGATAATTTGATACAAAAATTCACCCAACTTGCACCAAATATTAAAATACTCGATAAGAGTAACCTTTGCCTCCTGGGATCTCCCATTTTCGAAGAAAGCTTTTCAGATTACGTTCAAAATTCTGTTTCCAAATTCCAAAATCATTCTCATCGGTTACATAAAATAAGCTCACACTATGCTCTCATTATTATAAAATTTTGCCTATTCGTTCCTAAATTAACGTATGTGCTTCGCTGCTGTCCCCTTTGGAAAAATCAAAATCTTTTATCACAAATAGACTGTCTCATCAAAAGTAATTTAGAATCCGTTCTTAATATTCAACTCAGCGAGCAGTCCTGGACCCAAGGATCCCTTCCCATTCGGTACGGTGGGTTAGGGATCCGCAAAATTTCTAGTGTCGCGTTACCGGCATTTTTGTCGTCAGTCCACAGCTCTTCCAGTCTCATAGGAAAAATCCTACGTTCAAACTGTGAGACTTCGGGCTTGGTTGACGCCAAAAATGCTTGGTCTATTGCTTGCCCCAGTCAAAATTTCCCCGAACACCCAAAATCACAAAGGAGTTGGGACGACATCACGTGTAAATTGACTCTGGATAATCTACTAACCCATTCTTGTCCCGATGAACGTGCTAGACTCCTAGCAGCCAGTACCAGGGAAGCCGGATACTGGCTGCAAGCACATCCGTCCCCAAATGTTGGAACCTTTTTAGACCCCGATACCCTTCGCATTTCAGTCTCGCTCCGTCTCGGGGTCCCGGTCTGCGCTCCACATCGTTGCCCCTGCGGAACCGATGTGAACTACCTGGGCCACCACGGACTTTCCTGCCAAAGAAGCGCGGGCCGCTTCTCAAGGCATGCTGCCCTTAATGACATCATCCGCCGGTCTCTTGCATCAGTTAATGTGCCGGCTCTTTTAGAGCCAGCCGGCATCTCTAGAACTGACGGCAGGAGACCGGACGGTATGACTTTGATTCCGTGGAGTATGGGACGGGTGCTGGTGTGGGATGCAACCTGCGTAGACACACTGGCCCCGTCACATCTCCACCGAACCACCCTGAGGGCAGCGGCAGCGGCAGAGGCGGCCGAAAAAGCTAAGGTGGGAAAATATAGTGGTCTTGGCGTCGAATATATTTTTGCCCCATTCGGCGTCGAGACCCTTGGTCCGTGGGGCTCTAGCGCTCTGAGTCTCTTCAAAGACCTGTCGAAGAGACTCAGAGATGCCACAGGAGACCGAAGAGCTGGCAGCTATCTGGGTCAACGAATTAGTTTCGCGATCCCGCGAGGAAATGCTGCCAGCATCTTCGGTACCATGCCGCAGGGGCCGTATTTAAATATACCTTAGTTTTAGTTTAGTTTTATTTTAGAGTTAATTATTTTGTTTATAAGTATCTAAGTTTTAGTTTATAGTCGTTTGTAATTATTTGTATGTTTGTTATTTAAGAAATATATAATGAAAATCTCTGAGTATAATAATCAACATCATTCACAAAAGATAACCTTTTGTTATCAATTTTGAACTAAGCATATACAAGTGGCAATCCATTTACAACATCAATCTACCTTTTCAATGTAGCATTTTCCAAAACCAATTTTTGGTCTGAGGTCTGTCCTAATGGATGGGTTTGGACTGAATAAGGACTTTATTTTAATCAATCTTTCTTTCTTTTTTTCTTTGATTTCTCTAAAGTTAAAAATAAGTCTAAGGGCCGGTTGCACCAAACGTCAACGTCATCGTTAAAAAAAATCTTGTATTTATGAAAAGTTTGACAGGTTTCTATGATGGGATGACAGCTCTGTCGCCATAATTAACGTTGATGACTTCGTTAGTTGTGCGTGGTGCAATTCACCCTTAGTAAGTGTTCAGAACACGATACAGACTAGAAAAACGTGATGTTAAAACGAGTAGGTTAAAATAGAACCGTTTTTCCCCCGAAGGGTAAAAAACGGATATTTAGGTTTCTGCCGTAGCTTAACCCACATATGAGATTACACCCTCGTAACTCAGCCCTAATCGAGTGAATTCCTCGACTAGTAGCGCCATCTGTCGCGCCACTCAGGTACTAATGTCGCCCGGTGCTAGCGCCAGGCTGATTTCTCCTTAGTACGATAAGTAAGCCGGCAAGGCCCTTAAGGTGTGGTAACCCACACCTTAAGGGCCACAGCTACGGCAGAAACCTAAATATCCGTTTTTTACCCTTCGGGGGAAAAACGGTTCTATTTAGGTATTCATTGCCTTCGCTTAACCCACATATGAGACGTGTTTAAACCTCTGCCGGCGTTGGCCCGGGCGTACTGTGATGATTAGACATTAACCAACACAAATTTCGGAACAAAATGTGTACACAAGAGATACTTGTTGCTATACGTTATTACTTCGCGCAATAACTTAACTAGCATTATCTTTTTTTTTCTTTTTTTTTAAATATCTAATGTGAAAATATCCTTATCTGCCGTAATTGGCAGTTTAGCTATTTATTTTAATGATAGAGTTAGGTTAACATTTCCATTTTTCCATTAACTACATATTTCTAGTAACCCTAAAACAATCGATCCCGTATTCGTATTTTTGTGATTTTAGTTAAGCGAGCTTCGATATTCCTATCTGGAGATATTGCGTTGATAACCTCAGGTAAGATTTCCGTCAAACGGGTCATTAAGTTATGAATGATGTAAAGAGTTATTTGATTCTGCTATTTGATCACTGATTTGTATGATGTACTTTTTATTATTTATCAGATTGAAAGTTCTTCCAAAAATCTGTTTTAAAAATCGTTCTTGATTGAGAAAACCTGTTTCGCATCTGAAATTTTTTGTATTATTCGGGCCTTAACGGTCATTTTAAAGTCTTATTATGTACTGTGACATACGCTGCTTTACTACACACATATTGTAAACTCCCTGTGATGTCTTCAAAGACCGCTTGCTACGACCGGCATTGCGGCATTGATCAGATCTATTAGGTAGCGATCATTTGTTAGTAAAACCGAATGGGAAATGCAGGTAATTTTGCGAGATCCTTAGGAAAGACAATGTCTTTAATTACATCCAGACCTTATAGATGTCAATTGGAGTTTTGAGTGAGTATTATAAGAATGCTAAATGTTGACGACAGCAACTATGAATTTTAGAACTAAAATGGTATTGCTAAATTGACAATACTCCACCGGAAACCGACCGGATATACTAGGTAAGCTAAGCAAGCTCCGAATTAGTTTATATGATTTTCAATATAATGTTTATAGGTTTGAGAGAAGGACGAAGGTGAAACAACCATACCGATAAGAATATTAATTAAAAATGATGCTATCGTCTTCAAGGGCTGTAGGTATATTACTATGACTATAATGTTATTTGTATGTATTTCACGTTGTCCTTACTCGTTGACCTTACGTCTACCAACTAAATATATCTCTATCTCTCTTGATTATGTAGTTATTTTCTGTAGCCGGAATGAAGATCATTGGGTTCACAAGGATTGTCCGGGTCTGGTATTTAAGCTTGTACACTCTCTGTGGCGGCGATCTGATTCACAAAGCTAAAGCAAGATGTTTTATGCCTTGCTTGTTTTTTATGTTTTATTATCGAATATTCTTTGTGTTACGTCGGTAAAATATTATCTAAGTTGCATAGTATAGATAATGAATATGATGATACACAACGAGAAGTCTAAACTGTTTAGGGTAGGACCTTGAAGTTTAAAACTTTTAATCTTTGGATGTTTTGGAGGTCCATTAAGAGATAACTTTTTCAAATTCAACATCTAACGGCGTGAAGAAGAGATTCAACAATTTTGATATTTTTCGCGGGTAAAACCATTGGCAGTGGCTAGTATTATAATATTAAGGTTAACATTAAAAGGACCTCTGTTTACTCCCAGAGACTGTAAAACCCTTAATGATTCTAGACTCTAATGAGCCGATGAGGCGACATATTCGCATTTAGTTTTAGTGCAACCAAAAGTCACGTATTGACGGTTTTTTTTTTTTTTTTTTTTTTTTTTTTTTTTTTTTTTTTTTTTTTTTTTTTTTTTTTTTTTTTTTTTTTTTTTTTTTTTTTTTTTTTTTGAGCCTGACTTGGGCTTTATGCTTCTGGAGCGTTAAAGCGGGCGGACTGTTTGGTGGGATGGTTGCCGGGGGAAAATCCAGGACCCTTCCGCGACCTAACGTGACGAGTTTTGCTACGCTGGAATGCTCCTACCGAGCTTGCGCTTCCAGCGAGATCAGTTGAAGCGAGTTCAACCTGATCTGGGTGAGTGGGGGGGGATCGAGCTGATGGGAGTTTTGTCGCTGGTTCGCTATTGACGGGTCACACCTACTCGTACTGAGTATTATACAAGTGTATTCTCTTCTGAGTATTCTTTTATACCTTTTCATTCTTAAGTCTACAAATATATTACTTGAACTGAGGATATGATTGTATTTTCTAATGCCTTCTTGCTTAACTTTAAAAGCAGCTGCATTTCAATCGTCCATATGTATAATAACCACGACACGATACAATATACAATCATTTTTGGCATGCTCTCATTGCTCTTTATTGGTTACGCTGCTAATATTGTTTACAGTATACCTTAGTATGCTAAACTAAGTCTGCTGCATCTTGCTCGCATTTCTACAGAAATACAGAGTTAAAATAGTAAAAACGGTAAAAATAGTAAAAATACATTTTACACGTCATTAAAATTACATACAATAAGTAAGTATACCATAACTTATTATCATTATTACATGTTAAATTATATACATTAACAAATTTGTAGGTAGCTACCTAGTAGTTAGAACTTGTTTTCGAACGCTGCTGGGTCAATGATTCACCTAGGCAATCATGAAGTCATCGATACGATAATATGCTGACATTCAGTTTGGCCAATAAGCTTTACACTGGCGACACATAACTGTCGTCGATTTTAAGAACATGTTGAATTCATTCTGGACCCTTATTCGACAAGCAATGACGAACTGTGACGCGTGGATATCCTTGCGAGATCATTATGTACTCGTTTGACATATGTACTAGAATGTGTCAAAGTGATCTCACTATCGAATGTCTGTTTTCGGTTGTATAAAACTGGCGACCATATTGTAGTCTTATGTCACTACGAAAGGTTGCTGAACTTGGTATCAAAGACACTGACTGGTCTTTGATGTGCTTTTTATATCATATCATATTTAACAGCGTCCGTTGCTTGAAGGTGGTAGTGCCCTAGTGCCTTTAAGCCTTCTCGCACAGACATAAAATAAGTCACTTTCCTTTTTAATAAGTTTAAGCATGATCGACTGTACTCTTATTATGTACTTATGCAATCTTATTAAATAAACGTCTCTTATTATTATTATTTAAAACCTCGACAGGGTTAATGTATTTACATGAGTATTATTACCCTAACAGTGCGTTAGGTTTACCTACCAGTGACGACACGTCCAAAATATTCGTCGACAAGCCGTGGCAAATTTGGTTATCATTTTCTTCATAGCCCACAGAAAAGTCGCGAAATGAAATTAGGCAAGCCGTCGGGAATCGAGTTTTACAGGCGCTTCGCCACCGCTACCTACTTGACTATCTGACGGCA
The DNA here is from genome assembly GCA_947086415.1 of Pammene aurita. NCBI lineage: Eukaryota > Metazoa > Arthropoda > Insecta > Lepidoptera > Tortricidae > Pammene > Pammene aurita. Next base: position 16,304,667 of record OX352295.1, read on the forward strand.
TGTTAGTGTTGAAGAATCTTTATATGGGTCCCCAAACGGGTAGCCCCTTGAAGTATGTTAACAATTTCATCCAATTTTGCCTAATCCATCACCATGCTAATAAGTTGTGAATTTTTCCGTAAGCACTTAGTTACTGAAATCCTTGGGGCGCCCTCATCTGACAAGCACTCAAATAGACAACCTATCTTCTTTCACAAACAGGCATTTGCAATTCTTGTTTATAAAAAGGCCACCTAGGTTTACGTTGTCGCTATTCACCTGATTTGCCCCGCAGTACAAAATTCTTTGAGGATTTTGAAGCGGGATCGTTACATTTGACTTGGATCTGGAGTATGGTTAAAATCCCTCGAGATCCCATTTTTCATTCATTTATCACTTCCTTATTTGTTTACTCTTACGCCTCAAAGGAGACTTCCGATCCTCTATAGAGAGACCTAAGCCCTCCTATGTGTAAACCTGCAACGCGACTAGCAAGCTCTGCTGCTATAAGTAAGGAGTATTTAAAACCGAGTTAAGCCTAGCCAGTCATTTTAGGGGTCAGAATAACCAACTTCCATTAGGTTAGCTTTTAAGCTCGCTGGCATCGAAATCGATGAGGAGGACTATATATAATATATTTAAAGTTTGGTAAGTTTCCACTGTTACTAAATATTTTAAGTTTGTTGTCATTCCTAAGTAGGAGTTAATTCTATCGAAATGGAATCTTGTAAACTTATCTTTATACCTAACCTGATCAACTATATTTCTAATGCCTCTGTTGTTATACTAATTACAAGTCTATTGAACCGCTGCTATTATAGTTTCGTGGCATGTGTCTATTGTACTTTGAAATCTTTCAAACTAGAACTTGTTCTTCTAGAAGTCGCACTGAAAACTCACACGTTTTGTGATGCGAATGAAGTGATATGAATGGAATTTTTTTGTCAGCACGGCTTGCTTAGTTAGTGGCATTATGTAAATCATTTAGTTTACACAGCTACATACTTATTAATGAGGATGTCTTAGTTTTATTTAATTAAAATTGTAGCTTTTTAGATTTCTTGGATATTTTTATTTATTTCGGTGTTAATTTACTCGTTAAATAATTTGTTGCTTGACAAACAACAATCCTTCTTTGTGTCAAACGTTTATTTGGTAACTAATAATCAATGTTTGTGAGGTGTTTCAGTATGCCTGACACAATCAGAATTTGACTCATATGTGCCTCCAAGGAGCAGGCGTTTGCTGTTTGGATTGATATGAGGTAATGCCGGTTATTCAGCTCAGCTAACAATTCTAGGGCATTCCTAGAAATTTATCGTTTTTGATGTTATACGACAGAGACAAAACGGTTGTGCTATTCCTTTTCTAAATAATACCTACTGCGGTTAGCGGAGGAGAGAGTTCTAGACTTCTAGACTTCCTACGTCTAAGGTTGTTTTTCCTTGCCTCCCCCTTTCTTTTAAAGTAAAGGATCTGGTTGCGTGCTTACAAAACCTTGTCGGTTTTGACTTCTACAGAGATCTTGATCTAAATAGCTTATTTTGCGTTTATTCGCATTGATTTGTAGTATAAACTGTATTTGGCAAGATTTTTAAATCATTATAGGCTTACGTGTACCTCCTTTCTGGGTTAAATCGAAATGTCCCCACACCTATTTATTGGTGACTGTGGACAACTTTTATACAAGCAAGTCTACAAGAGACCACGTGTCTTCCATTCTTCCTAACAGATGTACCAGACAGTTATTTTACACATGAACCATGCTTTAGCGATTGAAAGAATTTGCTTATTCCATTTTTCTTATCCGAGGTACGAGGACAGAGGAACGCCATTTGAACTTCGTTTAATAAATCGATATTATATCGTTCAATATCGTGACCGATGTCAAAATAATTTTGACTGTGCAAACGTTGGCGTCGTCTGTTAAAGGAGTAGATCAGCCAATAAGATGGCAGTTTTTTAAACTGTATCCATATAGATGTACATAGCCTGTGGAGCGACAGTTACAAAACGATGCATGGACATTACATGACGTCTCAAGGGACGACGCCATATCATGATACAGGTCGATGCAAGCCATCTGAGACGATACAATTTCATCTCCCAGAATGATAGACATGAGTACTCCGACATTGGCGACATTGTATCATATCCAGGACGACACAATGTTGTCTTACAGGACGATGCATATCGCATCACGGGACGATGCAAGTCGTGTCCAGGGATGAAATCCAGTAGTCTTACAGGCTGGCACAATGTCGTCGCAAGGGACGACGCAATGTCGTCACAAGAGACGACGCAATGTCGTCCCACTGGACAACGCAAACAAGACGGGATGACGCATGACGCACGTTTTCTCACAGGACGACACTATGTCGTCTCCCAGAACCACGCATGTCGGCTCACGGGACAACGCCTGTCGTCTCACGGGACGACGCCAGTCGTCTCACGGGACGACGCCAGTCGTCTCACGGGACGACGCCTGTCGTCTCACGGGACGACGCCTGTCGTCTCACGGGACGACGCCTGTAGTCTCACGGGACTACACATGTCGTCTCACGGGACGACGCGTGTCGTCTCACGAGACGACGCCTGTCGTCTCACGGGACGACGCCTGTCGTCTCACGAGACGACGCCTGTCGTCTCACGAGACGACGCCTGTCGTCTCACGGGACGACGCCTGTCGTATCACGGGACGACGCATGTCGTCTCGTGGGACAACGCATTGTGTTTTGACGGTGCCTATTGGAGGTCACTGCTTCTCGTCGCTGGGCTACGGGTACCGAGCGGAATGTCACAATATCTGAAGTAGCAATAATGTCGTCTCATGGGACAATGCATTGTGTTTTGACGGTGCCTATTAGAGGTCACTGCGTCTCGTCGCTGGGCCACGGGCACCGAGCGGAATGTCACAATGTCTGAAGTAGCAACAATCATTATAGAATTTGCTTTTATTTATTATTTACATCTTTATGCAATTTGCACATAATAAATTCCAAAGAAACTGTGCAATCATTACACAATTTGTGTTTGCAATTTACTTTTCGATATTTTTTAAACTTGATTGAGCACGTGTTGCTCGGCTGAGTTACAAAAGCGTACTGAGGAGAAATCAGCCTGGCGCTAGCACCGGGCGACATTAGTACCTGAGTGGCGCGACAGATGGCGCTACTAGTCGAGGAATTCACTCGATTAGGGCTGAGTTACGAGGGTGTAATCTCATATGTGGGTTAAGCGAAGGCAATGAATACCTAAATAAATATTTTTTAATTAAAACTGCGGCCGCAATTAATTTACTTAGAATTAGCTAACTAGTGTAGTTATTTAATTTTATATTTAAGGGGCTGACAACAGCTAAATTCCCTCCCTATCTTATTCAGCGCGAGTGAAAGTGAAACACTGTGTTACGATTAGTATGGGAGCTCATTGCAAATTTTACAAAATAATGAATTAAAAAAAACGACGCATTAATTGAGAAATATAAGGCAACGAAGTTTTTAGTATTAGTGTGGTGGAATTTTGTCCTTAGTTACAGACGTATAAGTCAAGAAACTAAAGACATACAACTGTTTAAAGCTAATTTTAAGATGTAACTTTGGAATTATTTTCTATCGAGGCGATTTCGTCCAATCGTGTATCGGACGCAACGAAGTTCTTCCAAATATAACGAATATTAACATACATTTTTTTTACTTTCTCAAAACAAGTAGTTATAGCTGAAACACTGTTTGAGTAAAGTCAATTTGAAGGTCATCGGGTGTTGTCAGCCTCTTAACCACGTGAGCGGAACAACGTAACAACATATATTATCGTAGTAGTTTTCCTTAATAAAGTATATGATAAACTTTGCATTGTAAATTGAATATTGCGGATATGGGTCATGTTGTCCTAGTAATTCACAAAGCTATTCTCTGAGCATCATGATCTCAAGAACTGTGACAGCTATAAGTAACCTGATTTCACACTTATGCTGGTTCTTGTTGCATAGTGGTATATAAAACGTCAATAGCAATCCTTATCGAACTTTTAATACGCAAAGGTATACAGACGTAACTGAATATGAATCTTTTTGTACATGAGACATTTTGTTTCCAAGTTGCTACAATCTCAAATATTTAAAACGACGCAAGTGCTTCGAATCCTTTTGCACTAAGGACTTTATTGTTTTCAGGTTACAATTGTGGTGTTACTTAATTAAAGGCGATAAAGCGGCATGTGACAAACAAATGTGAATGTTATCGAAATCGCGTTGTTTTGATTATTGCTTGAGGAACTTGTATTGCCTGTTCGACCTTTGTGGAACGACCTCGTCTGGTGGTGATATGAACTTATGACACCCAGTTAACTTGAAAATTAACTACTTACTCTAATTATAAAACCTTGTTTTTTTTCACATAAAAGGCGTAACACAAATTCTGGTGATCCGTTTAAGGGTATAATTTTATTGGTAAGTATCGAATTCTAATTACGAAAACCTAAGAAAAATCTTTTTCACGAAAAAAAAAAATGGTTATGTATTGACGGTTGGCCAGCTGGGACGACAAGACCCATAAAAAAAATTTTTTCGCGTCCAAAAATGTTTTCGCCTATTTTTAGGGTTCCGTACCTCGAAAGGAAAAAACGGAACCCTTACAGTCGTTTATGCTGCAAATTTTAGAGTTTTTCGGCACTCGCAAAACCTACGGGGTACTTCCCGTGAACTCAGAAACTTGAAATTTGGCACGAAGCAACGTCATATAGCATAGACAATGGAAAAATTACAAAAAGTAGACATTTTTAGTAAAATTATACAAAAAATACAAAAATTTTAAACTTACTACCTTTTTCCTCGTAATCGCGTAAAGGTATTAAATTGAAATTAGTAATAAACATACTACAACTTTTGCTTGTTATAGGTTTGTACGGAACCCTCGGTGCGCGAGTCCGACTCGCACTTGGCCGGTTTTTTTCTTAGTCGATACCAATTATGCCCTTAAACGGATCACTAGTGTTTTTGTTACATCCTGTGTTACAAACATATACGGTAGCTAATATAATATCCGTATACTAGGAATTACTGATACGCTTCCTATTAAGATATAATTTAATCGCATACGTAAAAAAAATATGCTTTGAATTTTAGTAGGGTAAAAAAATACCGCCAACCATAACACTGAATTCGCAGTTTAACCCAAACTTACGTCTTTTTAATATCCCATGGACTTTAGGTGCCTAACTGACATGCACACTGTATGACTTCTATATTTTCATGTTGTATTTCTGGTCCCTGTAGGTTGATTAATTCCTTGTTTTAGGGTCTCATCGGAATCGGAAGACCAACGCTAGCTCCATGCTGAGATGAGGCGATTTCGTGGCACTTTCTCTTTTTCTCTACTTATTTCCCAATGTATTATGTCTCTGTGTGTGTCTACGAATAAACTACATTCTATTTTATTCTATACATACCTACTTATATCAATTGTTTTTTAAATTCCTTTACCACGCCGGCACATTATGCATCCCAAAACGAAACGCAAGACGTTAGTTTTTTCTTAGTCTGGGCGGAACGTAAATATACTATATGTAGGATTACATATAGTTTAGGGTTTAGCCAGAAGATTCCTAGAAGGTCTTGTTGGTTCCCTTGTTTGGACTCTTGTAACTTGCGAAATGTTCTAGTTAACACTATAATTTTGATATCCATTTTTAGCCGACATTCTGTATAATTTGTACATATAATTAAAAAAACCGGCCAAGTGCGTGTCGGACCACGCATAGAAGGGTTCCGTACCTTCAATGGAATAAGAACCAAACTAATACCAAAAGGTCGTAGCTGATGCCTATGGAAGAAGTTTTTTGGAGATAACTCAAAAATGGCTGAACCGATAATGTTCAAAATAATTTTCGTAGAAAGTATATGATAAGGCGCATGTCTTCAAATTTTTTCATATTTTTTTAACGGTTCAGTTACGGGGGGGGCTACACAACTTTTCTGACTTTCGAAGCGATTATTTCAGAAAATATTCACTTAATCACAAAATAGTCAAAGAAACCTCAATGTTATTTTGAAAGACCTATCGATTGATGTGTCACATGTTGATATTTGGTTAATTTTTTATATTTTTATTTAGTTACCTGTATGGAGCGCCCCCCTAAAAATTTTTTTTTTTTTCAAATTTAACTAAGTACATAACTAAGTAGCTGCATACAAAATACACCTTATGTGTAAATTTTATTTAGATACGTCGTATAGTTTCCGACTAAAATGCCTGTGACATACGGACGGACAGACAGACAGACAGTCATGACGAATCCATAAGGGTTGTCATTTGGCTACGGAACCCTAAAAAGTAAGGGACAACGACCTCGTCTAAAAAATAAAGTTTTATGTTTGAAACAATTTTTTTACTATGTAAGTATTAATATTTGAATGGTTGTGGAAATTTTTCTGTGATGTTTTTTACTGAAATGTCCTAGTTCTTAAGCTGCCAATATTACGGATATTTGGACAGATAACGGTAAATTTCCCAAGAGTGGCCGAGTTTGGCGCTATTAAGCTTTATAGGGGTGCAGGCTAAAAATAGTTCAGAAAAAATAGGTACAGGGTGACTTATCGACAAAATGTATCGTACTACGTGATTAAGGACTTCTATTTTTAATACTACGACGGTGGCAAACAAACATACGGCCCGCCTCATGGTAAGCAGCCACCATAATCTATGAATGCCTGCAACTCCAGAGACTCTCCACTCCACTCCAGAACTCCAGTCTCTTAAACTGTACGAGTATACCATTTTCCAGGACTAGCTCTTATTCTACTATATCAGGCTTGTCTGTCTCTGCAACCATACAATTTACAATACAGATTATAGAGAACGCCAAATGTCATTGTGTGTTATCGACAGCATCTGTGTTTCATTGCCAACCTGTCTGACATTGGACCCAAGGTTCGACGAACTCAGTTCATAAATATATTATATTATAAGCTTTTGTTTATTTAGACACTATTATAGTTTTATATTACCTGTTTTGTTGTACCTGTATAGTTTATATTAAGTTGTATTAGCAACAATGGCCAGGGTTTTTCAAACTTTTCTCGAGCAAAGATTTATTATTTCGCTATTAACAGGGTCAAGAATAATGTTTCGTAACTTTATACACATGCATGTAGTAGTTGTCCTCAAGAATGCTCTTCTCGGGCTTAGCTGAACTGAATGAGAGGAATTCCCTCCCGCGAAGGCGGCTGTGGAATGAGCTTCCTGCCGCATATGAGAGACTACAATATGTGGTTCTACGAATGGAGTGTATAAGTTTTAAAGGGTTGGCATCGCGAACGTAGCACCCCTAGAGTCGCACTTTAGGCGGGCTGTAAACTTGTTGCCACAGTGGTAGAAAAAAACGCAACCCTCTTGCCTACTACAGAATTAGATGTTGGCAGCCACATCTTGGGTATTTCATGGCACTGAGCTAGATTAATATCTTTGGTACTTATACTGGGTTAAATGAAGTGCTTAAAATAATATATTTTCAGGATTATTGCTCGCAAGGCACCCTTTTGTATAATGATACTTAGCAAGCTGCTAAGTGAATTACTTTTTGTGAGAATGAGCCTTTCATTAAGTTACTTGGGTAAAGTAAAATTACGTAAAGAGTGGCTCGTAAGCAGACTAACTTTGTTTTTATGAGCAATAAAATAATGAGAACTAATAGATCTCTATGTTAAGTGATTTTACTTGTAAGTTCTTATTTTTTTAAGGTTTTGATCATCTGTCCTCGTCGGTGTAGGATTGAACCGGGTATGGTATGGTAATGGTAGGCAATTTATAGAGCGCGACGCGAGCGTTTTTTAGTTTTTCTGTATTTTAATCATTTATATCAAATAAAAACGTAATAAAAGCTAAGCCTATATAATTGTTAAATAAACAATACGTTTATATAATTAAGTAATAAAAGGTTTTGGTTGTAAGACCAAAAATGATTAGTAAAAAGTTTCCGATTATTTTTTTGGTGGCAACTTACCGTACGACTTACGATCAGACGGGCTAGGCTTGTTTGCCACCAACCAAGGATGATATAGACATGGATGGATAATATCCATACAAAATCGCATTCCTATTATTTCAGGTTAAAGCACTAGCGTCATCTTCATCTATCGGTTACACCAGACACTAAATCCTAGTTTCTAATACTTTGTTCGTCGCTACTACTACTACTAAATGACTCCAGTCAATACACCGTAGTCCGTTTGGGACTGCAACGGCGGGTCAGTGTTGCGGTGTGGTTTACCGCGGTAAACCAGCGACCGCTGTGAGTGGAATTGACGCGCTCCGGGAGCGCACGGGTCAATCGGTGTGTACCTAGCTGTTGTGGGCTTCGAAGTACTGAGGCTTTGGGTATATGTTATTGAACTTATTGAAGTGCAAAAGGGTTTTCCTAGCTAAGGGATGTCCGATATGGGAGATATCGGACCAACATCTTGAGAGAGGGCTTGTGTAGGGGGGCGCGGAGGACGTCCCCGCCGGCGGGCACGACGGTGTGCACGTAGAGTGTCGTCGCTGTCCTGAGTGTCATGGTCTGTCGCGTCAGTTGGTGGGTAAGAGTCAGGTTCACTGTCGGAAAGTCTGTTGGCGGCATCGTTCGCATCGTTCCATCTTCGGATGGATGATGTGATGGGGTTGTCAGGGTCGGTCAGTACGTGTCTGGGTCGTCTGAAGATGTGTCTGTTCGGGCGGAGGGCCCTGTTGTTCGTGGCTTAACGCTGACAGAATAACTCGACTCCGACTCGACAGATGGCGCTGTGGCACTTCGTATCGAAAACAGACGTATAGCCTGAAGGTTCGAGGAACGCGATTTTGTATAGGCATATCCATGTCTATATCATCCTTGGCAACGAAATATAAAAGCACCCTGTATAATCAACAGGTTGAATGACGTAACGTACATAATACAGTGTCCCTCAGTAATTTACGCCCTCGTTTTGGGTTTACAAATTTATGTTTTATGAGCAATTAGTTTTTACGACGCAGGGAAGTTATTAGTCCCAAGGGGTTGCTAAGGGCGAGGACATGAAATAAAATGGACGCCCTTTACTTATATGACTGATCGCGACTGGACACGTGTTTATGTGCTACATATCATACTTATATACTACTAGACGGAGAGCTGGCCACGTCAAATATGACACAATAATGAGAGCAACGACACCCCTGTAGTTAATTTGCTATACTATCCTTATTTCTAGATCCGGACATCTGGCAGCTGTAAAGTGGTGGAGGTCAAAGAATGCAAATAACTTGAAGAAAATAAATCCTAGAGTTCTGGGTTTAACGCAATATTATGGAAAATTATGTAATTAATTAGGTTATATCATATCCAGAAGGTTCTGTTGGGGGAAAGTAGTGCCAAATGATGTAAAACGCAATTTTTAGTTAGTCGCCTACTGTTTTTGTTTCCGCAAAAATAGACAATGGTTTTTAACCTAACGCTAAAATATAGGCCCTGTCCTCTATAAATGACACAACTTTGGCATTTTTTATCTATTTTGGTATTACTTTTTACCAACTTAAAAACTTTGTTGGTCTGTCACTCTGACCTCCACCCATTAAAAGCTGCCAGATGCCCGGATCTAGCAATAAGGATGGTAAAGCAGTCTAACTAGACAGGTTTCATTGTTCTCATTATTGTGTCACATCTGACGTGGCCAGCTCTTAGACCATACCTCAGAGAGCGAGGTAACCTGGCGGTAAGACGTCCGACTTTCAATCCGGAGGTCTCGGGTTCAAACCCCGGCTCCTACCACTGAGTTTTTCAGAACATGTACGAAATATCATTTGATATTTACGTCGCTTTTCTGTGAAGGAAAACATAGTGAGGAAACCGCACTTAATCCTAATAAGGTCTGGCCTAGTCCCCCTAGTTGACTGCTTACCATCTGGCAGGCCGTATGTTTGCCACCGTCGTGGTATATAAAAAAATATAGCACGTTTACCTTAGGGTAATTAACATTTCAGGAAATAACAAGCGATCGCACTACTAAGATAAATATGGGTGTAATTTTCGCTTTTGTTGAATTGAGTAGGTAAATATCTTGGTTAATAGTGCAAACATACTTCAATTATCCTCTTGAGACGTTGGAAAGATCCATACTCTTATGATAAGAATCTCTAATGTTTAAGTGTAAACCAGACAGCAGATACTTAGGTTCCTAACCTAAGGTAAGATAACAATACTTACTTTTATTCGCAAGTTGCAGATTATTATTAGTAATAGGCATGGTGAATTTTTTTCATGTATGGTATCAATCGATTCGTTTTGTTGCGAGGATCAAATGTCTATATGGGGCCAATTGCGTTAAAGCAACACAAAAGTCAGAAATGAGACTTAAAGTTCGAGATTTGCATTTGTTTCTCAAAACGCTCCTAACAAAATGACGTGCAAAAGTGACGTCACGATCACATAGTCGCCCTGTTTAAAGTATGGAAAAAATATGAAATTGCTATTTTTACAGTAAAATGTTGCGTTCATGTATATGTTTGTTGTACAATTTATTTTACAGTAAAATGTTAAAAATCGAATGGTATCATTGGTTTTTTTAAATTTCGCACTTTAAATAATCGTAAAATTTAGAAATTTTGCAGCTTGATATCTTTGAGCCATTTCAATAGAATTTATAAATTTTCACTTTAGATGGATATATTGATCATTTTGCATCATATCAACTAAATTTGATTGCATAATTCAACATGTGTCATCAACATCATGCCTATTGTCAGTATTCCACTTAATAAGGGACAGTCAATTGATTCTTTCGGCAAGTCACGTAATCTGTGGCGTGACCTGTCTCGGACCGATTGAGGGGGTAGATTGGCGGGAATAGTCGGCTTATAACAAAGCAGGGGCGTAGTGATGTAAAACGGCGCCCAGGGCACGCATCCAAACTGCGCCCTTTTGTATTTTTTTTATAGGATATTCTACATATTGACTGTATGTGATGGACCGTATTAAGGCGACGATATATGCAAACACGTCAAATCGAGGTGTTTTCGTGCAAGGTTTTTGAAGAAAACAAACCACGTTGGAGCATGTATGTTACATTTTCTGTAGGGGCATATAGTTGGGTTCGGTCTACCGATACGTGCTTGGTCTTGTATAACATAATTAGGTATATATATCATCGTTATGAAACTGTTTTGGAGAAAACTTGTCGCGAGTTTTATTTCGGTCAGAAATAATTCTATGTTGCGAAATTAAACATAATTACTTCTTAGCACATTACTAATGTTCTACCGATAACTATAGTCGTATTAAGCGCTTAATAAAGGTTTTAGACGCAAAACCTTGTAGAGCCTGTAATAATCAGAACTATGCAATTGCTGCAATAAAACTTACAGGCGTTTATTCTATTGCAGCCAGAGACATGTTTCATGTGTCAAATTTGAGTAATATGATTAGTAATTTTGAGTGCGGAAATTCGTTCCACATAGCTTAGGTTATAGTACGCTTGCTTACTAAGTAGATATGTCCGAGTTCAAATCCAGGCTGATGTTAACTTTTTTGTTTATTTTTTTATCTCATTTCTCATTTATATTTTCAATCCTGATCCTAAGCGATTTATAGGTATTTTTGGACAAAAAAAAAGTCAAATCATACTATAGTCAAGTTAGTAGTTAGTTTAATCTTTTTATGTTGACTTTTTTACCCAATATATTTAAACTACCAACTTATTAAAGAGACTAATTCATTATTCAATTTTTACAGTGGGTATGGGTACTTTTTTACCATAGACGGCTTCTTCCATGTTTTTACCATAATTTATATTACAAGAGTGCGTTTGTTCGAGCAGTTTCCATCCGAGGCGACGTTGCCAGCTTACTCTCATTTGCTCATTTCGCTTCTTGCTTTGCGCTGTTGCAAGCTAGATCTATATTATGATATGAATGACGGATACATTGAATACAATCAAATGCGCTTGAAGTTGAAACACATTCGTGCATTTGTCAGTGATTTGTCCACATCATCGTGTTAGGTTGTATATCTCTCTCTTTACTATGGAATAAGAAAGAAACAATCGGCTCGGCTGTCCCGGCACTCTGCGATGTCTGGTCGCGCCACGCCATGGTTTATTGCATGTTCGTTTTCGTACGATTTAAAAGATATGGTGAATTATTAATATTATTATTAGGTACGTAAGTAGATATGGAATTAATTTAATCGTATAAGTATATATACCAATATAATTTCTCACAATCCCTAAAATGAAAAAAACAATAAGTAAGGTACGATGGGGTAAGACCGGGCCATTTTTGAACTAGTTGGTCAGTTTTCAGGGCTGACTTTTATGCTTTACCTTTGTAAAAATTTCTCGAAATATTAATCCTTGTTTCAAATCAGTATGAAGTGTACCTAAGCTGTTTTTCCTGTATAAATTTTCAAAATCTACTCCTTCTACTTAAGATTGGACTATTGAATAAAATGTACTCTTAGTAAGTTTTTAGGTGCTAGTTTTCTTCCACTTATCGATTTTGCCAGCTTTGTAATGCAATAATAAATTTTGAAGTGCCCTTACTTATCGTTCTAGAGCTTATATGGTCTTGTTTAGATTAATATTATACGAGAATAAATCATACTCGAAAGGTTTTTTTATAATAAAACATTTTTTGTAAAAGTGGAGTATGTGTCAGTTTTCCGTCCATACTTATTGATATATTGATATTCATCATCATCATCATCAGTATTTAAGAGCTATGCTCTTGTCGGTGGAGTAATCGCCACTCTTCTTTTTGCTGGGCCAGCCTTTTAACTCCCTCGTACGACACGACAGAAACTTTTTCTTTTATGGAGAATCTTGCCCCTTCTGTTAGCTATTGTGTCTAACAGGCATCTCTTCTCTCCTGCCATGCTCAAGACCTCTTCGTTCGTCTTCCTTTCTGTCCAGCTAATCCTTAGCATCCTCCGCCAACACCACATTTCAAAGGCCTCCAATCGCTCTCTGTCCCGTTGTGTTAGCGTCCACGTCTCACACGCATATAAAGCGATGCTCCAGATATACACCTTAACTAAGCGTTTTTTGACATTCTTCGAGATGTGTGCTTTGAGCAGGTGTTTTTTGCTATTGAATGCTTTTTTAGCCATTGCAATCCTCTGCTTGATGTCCGCCGTGCATCTGGAGTCATTGGTAATAATACTTCCTAGGTATTTATATTGTTGGACTTGTTCTATTGCTGTGTTCTGTAGTAATATTGGATTGTGTAAAGATTGGTGTTTAGAGATGGTCAGAATTTTGGTTTTCTGACAGTTTATTTTGAGTCCGAATTGTGTGAAAATATCATTCATTTTTGAAACTAATAACTGTAGTTTGGAGTTAGTTTCGGCAAAAGCCGCAATGTCGTCAGCAAATCGGATAAATTGAATTTTCTCCCCATATTGATATTCAAGTTGTTGAAATAAAAGCTTATAATTAAAATATCAATTAAAGAATAAATAATTATTATCAATGGCAAATTTGACCTCAAAAAGTTTTTTCCATGTAGACGGAGAGCTGGCCACGTCAGATATGACACAATAGTCAGGTTTCATTGCTCTCATTATTGTGTCATATCTGACGTGGCCAGCTCTTAGTCCAATAAATTTGTAGCAGTTTAATCAGGTGGACGGCAACCCGGACGGGAAACTAGTATAACCACCCTATGCACGGTTTCAAATAATAGATATAATTATAAACCGCCTTTATTATGTTAATGTCAACCTTTCAGCATTTTCTCAAACTTTTCAAAAACGAGTGAGTTAAAAATATTGAGAGTGGAAAGACAAGATGTTTCAAACCTTTGAAGCAAGATGTTTCAAAATTTAAAAATTTTAAAAAACGCTTTTGGCTATAATTCTTTTTTTTTCCCCAGCCTACTTGAAGAGATATAATACGTATCCATACTAATATTATAGTGTGTCTGTCTGTTAACTCTTCACGCTTAAACCGCTCAACTGATTTAGATGAAATTTGGTATGTATAAGGGGATGAAAACGGAATGGAAGTTTATACGGAATTGTTGCTCCCTGTTGACTTGAAATAGCATACGTGCTAGTTTTATATTTGCTCTTAGATTTGACTAACTAGTAACTTTTATTTTGCGTTTTATTATGTAATTCCATATGGCTCATGTTTATTTCGCGAGACGAAGTCGCGGGTAAAAGCTAGTATTTTAATATTGTAATGGATTTTGATATGATAAAACTTTTGAAATAGATGGCAATTAACCAAAACTAACCCAAAAATGTACCCAAAAAACCGTGACGACCCTATACACGACACGATACAACTAATCCATACTAATATTATAAATGGGAAAGTGTATGTGTGTGTTTGTTTCTTTGTTTGTCCGTCTTTCACGGCAAAACAGGGCGACGAATTGAAGTGATTTTTTAAATGGAGATAGTTGAAGGGATGGAGAGTGACATAGGCTACTTTTTGTCTCTTTCTAACCCCCCACTTCCCTAAAATGGGGGGTGAAAGTTTGTATGGTTTGTTACCCCGAATTTAACGCGAGCGAAGCCGCGGGCAAAAGCTATTATATGTTATTAACTTACTCGTGCTGACTTTTCGTGTTTTTAATTCTTTTGTGTAATTTCAATTTATAATTCTTATGTGAGACGACAAACGCTTTTATATTTGTCAATATTTTTAGTAAAAAACACTTATGGTATATAAATGAAAATGGTTAAAACATGTTAAGAAATTAATCTTAAACTTTAGGTTGAATTAAGTTATTTGCTTTTTAGCTATGGTTTTCTGTAAGGTACTTCCCCAGTCGAGCTCTGAGCCAGGTCCAGATTCGAGCGTGATAACATTCGCTGAACTGTGCCTTACCACAGTTAGCGAGATAACATTCGGAGTGCCCACCTCCCTTTTGGACATAACATACCCGTGTCTAAACCTGTTCCTAGTAACCAACTAGGTACCAATTTAAAAAATGTTCACAGCAACAATTAATTGGATCCAGTCTTAAATGCCACGCAAAAACAAATCAAACCATTTTTTGTGACAAACAATTGAATTTATAGAACGAAACTTTTTTGTCTATAAAGATCACATGTATGCGCGACTTCGGCAGCAGATAGCATACATCCTCCATACTACCCTCTTGAACCTGATGTTTATTCAGTGTTGGGCGTAATTTATTAGATGGTACCTACTTTTGTAATGAATTAAATTGCTAATTAAATTACATGAAAATCAATTATATTAAGTAATTGAAATTGCTTGTAATTGAGATTACATGTCAGTAGTATTCCCGATTACATATAATTTGTAATTGCAATTACTTTTATCTTAACTACTTTTACTTGTAACTTCGATAATTTGAAATAATATACAAGTTCAATTTCTTTTTGGGTCAGTGGGGGCAGCTACCAGATCCCTCGCTGCAACGCGAAAATGGTCTTAGAAGACCTTCCCTCAATTTCAAATTAATCAATCTTCATTAATTTGAAATTGAGGGAAGGTCTTCTACGGATTTTGGAAAAAAACATACAGGATGCGAGATGAGGTCACATTTGGTAAACTTCTTTTTGATGCCAATCGATCCCATTCTTGTATGGGATCAAAAATAATTTGCGGCTAGAAAAGCCACAAATTGAGAAAAACTTTTCCCATACTATATGAAAATTGTTTTTTTTATTTTTCACATGCTGCTTTTTTATGCCAATCGATTCCATTCCTATCGTTTCTAATAGTTTCCTATTATTAGGTAATGTACTAAAAAGCCACAAATTAAATATTTTCCATACATTTACTATAAATAATAAATAAATATTATACGACAATCTTACACTAATCGACCTAGGCCCACAGTAAGCTCAATAAGGCTTGTGTTATGGGTACTAGACGACGATATATATAATAGATAAATATGGATAAATACTTAAATACAAAGAAAACATCCATAACTCAGGAACAAATATCTGCGATCAACACACAAATAAATGCCCTGACCAGGATTCGAACCCGGGACCTCCTGCTTCGTAGGCAGGGTCACTACCGACAGGGCTAGGAGATCGTCAAATAAAGAATAAGTGATTTTTAGGGTTCCGTAGCCAAATGGCAAAAAACGGAACCCTAATGGATTCGTCACGTCTGTCTGTATGTCTGCCCGTCCGTATGTCACAGCCATTTTACTCGGAAACTATGCGACGTATCTGAATAAAATTTACACATAAGGTGTATTCTGTATGCCGCTACTTAGTTATGTATTTAAATTAAAAAAAAATATATTTTAAGGGGGGGCGCTCCATACATGTATCTAAATTTCAAAAAAATTGTTTTTACCAAATATCAACATGTGATACATCAATCGATAGGTCTTTAAAAATAATATTGAAGTTTTTTTGATCATTTTGTGATTAAGTAAATATTTTTTGATATAATCGCTTCGAAAGTCAGAAAAAATTTGTAGCCCCCCCTGTAACTTTTGAACCGTAAGTCCAAAAAATATGAAACAAATTGAGGAGATGCGCCTTATTATATACTTGCTACGAAAATTGTTTTGAACATTATCGGTTTAGCCATTTTTGAGTTATTTCCAAAAAACTTCTTCCATAGGCATCAGATACGACCTTTTGCTATTAGTTTGGTTCTTATTCCATTGAAGGAACCCTCCTATGCGTGGTCCGACACGCACTTGGCCGGTTTTTTAAACTTTTCACTTAACCAACAGTCGTTTTTATTAAGCATACCTACCGGAAGAAACATTTAAGTAAAATGTGAATGTACCTGAAAGAATCGGTATCGCCATTATATCAAAATGCAACTAGGTACAGGTACACAATAGTGTTGGAGGATGTGTGGTTTGTATTTGCAACTAAAGGATAATTTTCCAGATAGGTAATTGAATTATCCGATGTTCTCCCGATGCGGTCTTATCCCAACGCACTTTACCGTCCTCATTGAAAGCGATTTTGACCATCTCTAATTTCGTTATAGATACTAAAAACCTGGATTTTTCAGAGCAGAAGAGGACATAAAACAAATTAGTTACAAATAATATTATCTTCAGTTAAGTACATTTTATTTGAACTTTTATTTTGAAAGACTTGACACGTACTTGACACATAGAAATATAACCGCCATGATGAATGCTTATTTTGGATATTTAGAATAAAACATTATAATTGTGCGATTATGATACTGTAGGTAATGGCGTGCGTTGGTCAAGTAGTTTTATATTATAGGTAACTTTAATTATTTCGTCATTGATTACCTACATACAATAGTAACTTTAATTAAGTAAGTACACATAAAATGGAATCATTATCAAAGCGCCATCTTACTGTAAAAGACCGCGATTGCTTGACTATTTAAACATGTCAACATTGAATTGTCATAGTTCATCTCAAGTATACTAGATGGCAGAAGCGGAAGCTGCGATTATAAAAACGCAAAATGCAGTCGTCAACCGCGATACCCGTCACCTTAAGCCAGGAACAAATTTCATAACCAATCGCGTCCCCGTCCTAGGCGATAACTTGTGATGTGCTTAAGGTCGATGTATAATGAAGCCTCGTGAAAGTCAGCTGTCGCTCCGTTGGTGGATAAGGAACGGAAGCCATTTAATCACTTAAAAAATTGTCCTCGCATCCCAATGGAAAATTTGTCAGATGATAGTTTATATGCTATTATAAAAATGAAAAATTGTCAACCGGCTGTATCGAGGTGGAAAGACCTCCGTATGTTCACGTGACCAGCTGATGGTATTTTCACCACGATACAGTCGGTCGATGATTTTTGGGGTTCCGTACCAAAATGGTAAAAAATAACCTGTCCGTCCGTCTGTCTGTCTATCTGTCATTAATTAAATTTGCTCATAAGCTACGGGACCGATTTAGCAAAAATTTTGTACACATATTTAATCTATATCTCCGGGTCGGACGTGTAACGTTAATAAATTAGGTTTAAACATGGATTTGAGTGGTTAATTAGAATAAATGAATTAAAAGTTTTTCAAAATATACCGTGTAATATATCAGATTAAAGCACTTATTGCCAGAATTACAAAAATATTTATTATCTCGGAAACTTCTGGGTCAAAAAAAATGTTCTTTATTTATACATTACAGGAAACATTACATGACGTCTACTATGGTAATTCTTTAAAAAAAATGTTTTGTGGGGCACCCTATCATTATGTTATTTGGCATTAAAGATGCTGGCTGATTTTTTTTTTCAATATTTTATACAAGTTTTAGAAGTGGACCGCTTAGAAAAAATATATTTAAGTGTATTTCTCTTATTAACAGTTTCGAAAATTTGTTTTTAGTTTTATTTAGCACTAGTAGACGTAAATGCCTCTGCCTTTGTAATGTATGATGATAAAAAGTATGTCATTATCGTAGATTTTTTATTTGGATTTGATGTGGCACGTTCCCAAGGAATTTCTGCAATTCAGTTTAGTTTTCCTCAGAAACGTTCAAAATTACTAATATCTTTTATTGACATATGTCAAAAGCAGACGTTAGTAAAACAAAAGCTAACACAATGTTTTTTTTTAAATCCTAATTAATGAATTACAAATTTTCCGCAAGCGGTAGTGACCTCTAAAAATTCTGAAAAAGTACATCCATCATCTTTAATCACAAATAATCATGACATTACCAACACTACGACAATCGCGGATGGATTGTAGTTAAGAATATTGAGATCATGGAATTCATGGATGAACAATATTTCACTGTGTTTCTTTCACGAATAGGCGTTTAACATTACCTAATTCATGTTAAAAGTCGAAATCTACAATAACATACATTATAGTTAAATATAAAATAAAAATATAGACAATATTTACTTATTTTAAATTTTAAGAGGCTCATTTGTTTTCTAACTTTAAAAAAAAGTTAAAGTATGAATTAACACATTTTTTCATGCCTCAAATAACAAAAATGCCCCAAAAACATATTTCTTCCATAAAGTTTTTCACGGCTACGTTGCCGGTGACGTCAGGTACCACGCGCTTTTTGTAAAGCGGTCCAGACACTATCAGTAATAATGTCATTATTTCTGTACCCGTCTTTTTCTAGCATATGTAGAATGATAAGGATAGGTACAGAAATAATGTCATTATTACTGACAGTGTCTGGTCAGCTTAAGAGCCGTTTCAACTCGCGGAGCAAGACGCCTGATCTATTTTCACATTTTAGACGTTTCTGTGGATAGTAAATTACTCAGAGATATTGGAAATTTAAAAGACACGGGAAATATAATCGATTGATGTTTTAAAAAATATGTAAAAATATATACGTTGCTAATTTTTAATCGATATCATTTTAAACCCAACTTAAATTACTCACGAAATTAATCGCATGAGTTTTAGTTTCATTTCACAAAATAATAAGAATCAAAATTTAACGTCTAAACATTTAGGTTTACAAATTTTGTAAATGTGTAATGTAGTGTAATGCAAAGTAGTAATCATACATTAGGTACTTCCCAGTATATTCAGGAAGAAATTTATTTATAAGAATGAAATCTAAATTATTAAAAAAAAACTTCTTTGCCTTGTTCGCCGATTTGGATTGAATTATTTTTTAATAAGTAATTAGCAAACTTGGTTTTTTGCGCCCCCCTCTTGATTGCGCCCAGGGCACGTGCCCTGGCTGCCCCACCATTCACTACGCCACTGTAACAAAGCGATCACCTGAGCAGGGCATTCGATTCTGAACTGTCGAGCGAGACGCATCTCTTTAAGTACTGATTAAGTTGCCATTTGAAAGTTGTTGTGAAATATATATATATTTGTACAAAGAAATTAATGTACTAAGTATTATCTTATCACGATTAGAATAGGAATAAATGTGTCAATTTTCCAATACTTTTAAATGCCTTTATTGCAAAAATATGTGATGTAACAGGCTTTGGAAACTATATTAAGTGGGAGATTTTCGATGACAAATCCAAACCAAAGGTTGCTAAATTAATTAGCACCAATGTGATAACACAGAACCGTATGTGTTACAAACTTTTTAACGTTCTTATCTCGCTACAATATTATGTATCAGTATATATTTAATAACTTGGCTATTACATAAGTGTCAGTCTTACTTCGTCGATATGGATTATTATTACTTCCTGAAACTACAGAATAATTGTAGTATATATATAGTTACGTACACTGCTTTATCTACACACATTATAAATCCTAAATGTCGTGTTCTGAAACCATTAGAATGACCGCCATTGCACCGCCATGGCCAACTGGATTGTGCGGGCGGTCGGGGAGGAGGGCTGGATTTTAATTATTACGTTACCGATATGGGTGTAGATAAACGCTATCTATTTATTAGTGAAAGAATGTAGTGATCTTGTAAATCTACAAAGTGAGCCCTTTCAATAAACTTGTCCACTATTTCCTTGTTGTTTCTAATGTTTGGATAATAGTGTTGCCCTGTTCCTGTGTCTGTTATCTATTTTATAACAATGTACTAAGGTTAGTTATTCTTTCCAGTGGTGTACTGCGACTACAATGGTTCTGGGAGGGCGCTGGAGTGCCTCGAGGAGTACGTGGCGAGTCACGTGCTGCCGACGCATGCCACCAGATGTACGGCGTTGTCGTATACGTCCGGACAGAGTGAGATCTACAGGTGAGGCCATTGGACTCTAGTGTACTGCGACTACAATGGCTCTGGGTTCGAGTGCCTCGAGTCGAGTAGTGACGAGTCATGTGCTACCGACGCATGCCACCAGATGTACGGCCCTGTCGTATACTTCGGGACAGAGTGAGATCTACAGGTGAGGCCATTGGACTCTAGTGTACAGCGACTACAATGGCTCTGGGTTCGAGTGCCTCGAGTCGAGTAGTGACGAGTCATGTACTACCGACGCCTGCCACCAGATGTACGGCCCTGTCGTATACTTCGGGACAGAGTGAGATCTACAGGTGAGGCCATTGGACTCTAGTGTACTGCGACTACAATGGCTCTGGGTTCGAGTGCCTCGAGTCGAGTAGTGACGAGTCATGTACTACCGACGCCTGCCACCAGATGTACGGCCCTGTCGTATACTTCGGGACAGAGTGAGATCTACAGGTGAGACCATTAGACTCTAGTGTACTGCGACTAACAGTGTGATTACAATGGAGCGTCTCGAGGAGTGGCGAGTCATGTGCTACCAACGTATGCCACCAGGTGTACGGCCCTGTCGTATACGTCAGGACAGAATGAGATCTAGAGGTGAGGACATTAGACTCTAGTGTACTGCGACTAACAGTGTGATTATAATGGAATATCTCGAAGAGTGGCGAGCCGAGGTGTACGGCCCTGTCCTATACGTCAGGACAGAGTGAGATCCCACGGCGGGTAAGGCCATTGGACTGGCCAATGTGCTACCGACGCATGCCACCAGATGTTATAGCCTTGTCGTACACGTCGGGAATGTGAGATTTACGGGTAAGCTGTAGCACGTACTACGCCGTAGCTCGTAGTATGTCTCCCTATTACGTAGCGAAAATTGTTTGTAAACACATGACTTGGCATGTGGCATGTGTGTCATGCGCACTGAAAGGTACTTATAAAATATACACTAGGTAGGAATGATTCATTCTCGACCTCATTGTCACATACTCTAGCTTAATTGGGATTGTGGACATCCCTTACCTATTACTTATCGAAAAAAAATTTGATGATCGATAATTGTATTATTACCACAGATCGGAGTCGAAGCTGATAATCCGCTCGGCGGTCGGCGCGGGCGTCGACGACGCCGTCGTGTTGGGAGCGTCGTTGCCGCGCTTCCTCCGCGCGCTGCGGCCCGGCAACGTTGCGCTGTTCGTATCGGCGCGCGAGACTGAACGGCAGCTCGCGGTGTGGCGAGAATTTGATGCTGAGGTGAGACTTTTTTGGTGTCTGGCTGAGGGACAAGGGGAGATTTAGAGAGCCTCTCTTCTTCTTTATGTGGCCCAACAGTAGTCTAGGTGTTTGGTGATCCCGCTAAGGTAGGCATTGGGTCATATCATGCTAAAGCGATTTCACAATTTATTCGTTTCCTCGCACAGTGGCCGCACTTGTATTTTTTATTATGACCCCAGTCGTAGGATTAAGCATCAGCAACACCTGTAGCCTGTCGCACTATTACAAAAAGGACTGTCTAGAAATAATTTCATAACAAAGTATAAAAGTGAAGAGAGAGAGGCAGAGAGAAATGCAGAATATAAATCTAGGCCTCTTTGGCGTGGCGCGACAGAATCATCATTTTTACTCAACTACATCAGAAGTAGAATGGTAGATCTGAAGACATACATACATCAATCTACCATGGACAATCAAAATGAATCTACAAATTTGCTTAATAGCGACAAACTAACATGAACAAGAAAAGCAAATATTTAAAAACATATTTGTAAAGTATCCACCGATGTTGCTTAGCAAGTACCCATATTAGTATACGATAATTATTACTTCGTCGAATTTATGTCTGTTATGGATCAAGAAGAATAAAACTTATTAAACCAGCTTGTACCTACATAAAGTTAAACTGTAAACATATGACTCATGAAAGGATACTGAACTGAACATGTGATTATATCGGTTGTTACACCATACTATGATATCATAGAAACCGCCAACTTCCAACATAATAATTATATGAGTATTGTTGTGAGTAATTGGATCATTATGGAGATTTTTGCCTGCGTCTCCAATAAGTTAACCCGTCAAGCAACACGAAATTGTTTGTAAAGTTTAACTGAATTTAATCTGGCCGGCGGTGGCCGCAGACACAAAAACATCAAGCTCTATGGAACCTGCATCTTGAACAAAAGGTTGAACTACACTTTGGAATTGCCATCACTTTCTGCGGGATAATAACTTTTGAAAGTAGTTTAACAGCTGCCTTTAATATAATAACTCTGCAGAAAGAGACGAAGGACGTAGAACGGACGAGAAAACAATTGAAACGGTCGGTACAAAGGAGATGTATTCTCCATAGGAATCTTTTACACTTAGTCGCAAGTGACACAACACACAATGGGGAAGGCAACTGTTGATTTGTTTGTCTATGGTACCTATATGTCAAATATCATACAAAAAAGGACCAGCGCAGCGCCATCTAGAATTCATTTAATCAGCTGTCAAATTCCATATAAAAAGGACCATCGTACGCAGCGCCAACTATGCTGACTTTTCACCGGCCTTCCCAATTGTCGGAATTCAGCTATAATACCTAGACAAAATTCAGCCGGAGAGCAGAAATTTGTCTATGGTCGTAAGATTTTTGTATGAAATCAATATACAAAATTCAGACGGAAGTCGATTTTTTTCGCTCTCCGGTTGATTTTTGTCTATAATAGTCTAATTCCACGCTGAATGTTCAAGTTTGTATTGCGCCTTAACCTCAAATAGTACAGACGCTGAAAAAAACATAGTGTTGTCACATACTACACTACATACATAGTACGAGTATGTATATAAGGTACTACAGTTTAACACATGCCCATATTTGGGTCGCCAGCCCACATAAAATATCCGTCGCGTGTTGCCCTCGCGTTATTGTAAGGAATGCTGAAATTGCTCGTCCTAGATTCACTTCATGTACTTGGCGGGATATTTTTAAAACATTTTTACATAATATAATGTTATAATTAATTACGATTACTTACAACATTAAAAATCCAAACAAGTCATGTGTCATGTAATATCTGCCTATAACTTTGGAAGACTATCGTCCATTATACTTATCATCTTGGTTCTCTCGATAGCTCAACCAATCAAGTGATTGAAAATCGGTTATTTGTTGGAGATTTTGAAATATTTAACAATAAAAAATGCCTATTATTTTTTACAGTTCACCAAGCGGTAAAAAGAGTGCTTTTAACAGCAAACCGTACTCCCCCACTCATATCCTACTCGACTCGACCTTATTAGTTATATCAGATAGTATTCTTGTTTTATTATGAGGATATACGTTTGAAGGATATCAGGTTATATAAATCATTAAAAAAAACCGACTTCACTTAGACTCCACCTTTCCAAAAGGAAATCTCGGGCATTTCATTTTCGGGCTACTGTACAAAATATTTAAATCACTATAGGTGTGCCTATAATACTTGAAGAGTTCCCTCCATTTCTCCAGGATCCCATCATCAGATCCTGACCTGGTTACAATGGGACCAACTGTGAAGTATATTCTTTCAAACAAAAAATAATTTTCCAAATCAGTCCAGCCATCTTCTAATAATCGGTGAACAAACATTAAAATATATCAAAAACAAAGATCCCGACGAATTGAGAACCTCCTATTCCGGAATCTTGAAGTCGGTTATTAAATAGTGGGTTTCCTTATAACATGACGCTAGAAATAATGCAAATATCTTCGTTTCTTTTCGCAGAGTAATATAATGTTAAACTATATACTTTGTATAGATATATACATGTTCGGTTCGGTATGTACCTACTTAAATATACAACAGATTAGAAGGATTTGGATGGGACATTGGATGGTTGGATGATAATGACACATAGGTAATCCATTAGGTAACGTAAATTTTTATCTTTATCCTTGAAATCTCACTTTGAGGGGTTGATATTGGAGTTGAAAATGTGTGTAAACGTATTAAGACTCACAATTTTCTAAAGTTATACATCAACGCTGTGTCTGGCAAATCAAGTTGCTCTAAAAAACATCGTACACTTTCGATACCCAACCAAGTTCCCGATAGTGAGTTACGCATAAAATCGAATGCGAAGGTCAGCACTCCGATAAGACTGAATGCGTAGATTTACTTAGGCTAGGGAAATTAATGGAGGGTCTTTCAAGTGACGTAGATTTCCAATCTGGGTCGCTTGTGTAAGTGCATTCCTCGCATATCTTGCCTTTAACCTTAAGGACTTGAAGACTCGTGGCTACGAGTATGTCAGAAATATTTATAACTATATTTCTGGATAGAAAGGGACGCGTCGTATCAAAAGGCCGAAAAGCAGGCGAGACAAGAATCATTTTTAAGTTGATGATAACCATCTTTAAAATGCCAGTGTCCCTGGACTTTAATCCATTCTCTTTAGTTGCCCCTCTTGCTGGAAGACTAGGTGGTAGTTGTTTTCGTGAACAGTAGTGCCTGTATTTATTTAGTTGCCGATCTAAGTCAGGGCTCATTCAGCATACTGTGGCAAAAGACCCCGGAAAAAAGCTAGGAAGCTAATCGTGTTTAACAGTTTCCGAAATTACTTGCATTGAACAGAACAATAAATTCCGGTGCCGGTCACTTTGAAATTCACGTCTGGCGATAATCTGGAATGTGATATCGCTGCAGCTGTATCGACCCTGGCTACCCTGTGTGGCATTGGTATTAGGTCACACCAGCGTAACGTGACCTCGAGACTTGTAATAACTTTGCGTAATCAGAATGCTCTCATATTGGATGACCCAAGTGATCACTGGCCTGGCAAGCGATTGAAATGACATGTTTTGTGCAAAATGGGTTTAGGTAAGTCGTGGACTTATCTGGGAGGCGGACATGGAATATCTAAACTATTGTCGAAAATAATTGTATTCCTTATAATGCATATTAGTGTTTTTCTTGCATTTTTGGAGCACATGTTACACCAACTCACGCTTGGCTTAAACAGTCAAACATCGTTCGGCGCCCAGTAGAATAGTTCCCAAGATTGTTTTATTATTTTTATGCTAAATCTTATGAAAGTTCAAATTGTCAAAAAACAGTCGAATGATAGATTCAAGGAATCGAGAACTCTTCAACAAAAAATAATTGAACATAAACAAAGTACTGTCACCTCCCACTCAACCCCCTCTTATTAACCTAAATGTAAGGAGCGCGAAACCCCTTAACATGGCCTTGGTGATCGATTGTCTAGTGGTATTGGGGACCCTCCGAAATGCTCCGTGTAACCCAAATTCTTTTAATGAAAGACTGGCGGATCCTCCGGACTCTCGAAACACAATCACAATTTTAATAGCTTAATTTTACCGAGGAGTTATCCGATGAAAGTTTAAATGTTGTGTAGATTTTAAGAAATAAAGTAGATTAATGAGTAAACAGAGGAATTAAAAGTTCATTACAAAATTAGCTGATCTTACAGACTGTATAGTAGAATATTGGCTTGGTGTGGTAAAAGATATAGGAAGTAATCTTATAAAATATTATTTATTAAAAAAAATAATATCACCTACCGCAACTTACCGGTGATCGTTTAACATGACAGGAAAGGCCCTTGTAGTCTGCCTAATTATTTCCCTTACTAAACCCCATATCTAACTAACTAGCTAAAAGGGAAATGAATATATATATATATATATTTATTTTTGCAAAATTATTTTTTTCACAATACTAACGCAGACGCCTTCTCACTGACATGCACGGATGGTGAATGACCACACTACGCTAAATAATACCAACTTTGTGTTATTCATATTATTAGTAGGTATTTCTAAGCACAAATTACTCATTTGCTAAGTAACTTTTCTGAATATGTATGAAGACCCAAAATTTATCCCCAAACTATAAATAAACTAGCATTCCTAGGCCTTTTATCTGTAAAAGCGAAATACTAGAATTTAGTGGCCCTAAACAACATTTAGAGTCAAATTTAGCGATTACAGCATCGTTTGACTTTCTCAATATAAACACACTTCAATCGATTGGTATTCATATTGGAATGATACATAAATTAAGGTCAAATCTGATAAAACCAGAACACTTTTTA
This sequence comes from Pammene aurita, assembly GCA_947086415.1. NCBI lineage: Eukaryota > Metazoa > Arthropoda > Insecta > Lepidoptera > Tortricidae > Pammene > Pammene aurita. The sequence continues at coordinate 16,331,322 of OX352295.1, forward strand.
GGAGGTACTCCGCTCCGACAGAAGAAAACCAGGAATGCAATTATTCATTAATTACCACTCATAATGATCTGATTATTACCATAATAGCAGTATATTTAAGGCATTAAAACCCTTATAATAAATATGACATTTAAAACACTTAACAACTCTTTGGAGTTTTAAGGAAAACATAGTTTCTTATAAGCTTATAACATCATTGTCAAAATTGATATTTTATTCATAAACCAAACACTCTGATATAAAATAGAGCAGAACTTACTCAGTTAATTTCATCGCAATCCATTATATATACCACTTAACACAAACACTTGTTTCACTATTTTCACTTTAAATATTAACTGCTGGTCCGAACGTAGAGAATCCAATGAAATCACAATAGCTGGCGTCGACCCTTTTATACCAAACTTCAGAGCATCAAATTGAGCGAAATGCTTAGAGAACGAGCGATTTAGTTAGGGATATGGCGAATTTGTTTGAAATCGGGCGATTTAGTTAGGGAATTGACGAATTTGTTTGAAATCGGGCGAAATTCTTTGGGAATGGGCGATTTAGTTAGGAAATTGGCGAAAATGTTTGAAATCGGGCGATATTCCTTATATCAATCATGTTAAGGTTCAATTTATTCAGTCTATTACACATGACGTTGACAGCTGTCAATATGACAGATGTCAAATCAGACATCCAAGCTGTTTGAGACATACAGAAAAACTGTAATACTATTATGACAGGCTCTAAACCGCGACCTGACTTAAGGTTTTGTTAATAACTCGTAAGATTTCGCTACAAGACTCGCAAATGTGTTCGTTTCCTTGAACTTATTGTTAGAATGAAACAAAAATAAAGCAAGTCCGTAATGTTTATAATTAGATGAGTAATACTTTTACTGTATTCTTTTTATTCCAGTAATTAAATACGAAGAAAGCCTCCCGTTTAGGTACATCTTCGCCCCCCATTGCATGTTTTGTAATGGATCACCTTAATGACCTCAGTGATCTATGAAAAACTTCAATGTACCCTAGACTAGTCGGTAACCCCTCCCTTATTTAAACGTGTGGTGTGGGTGTGTTTTCCAATACTAAATGACAGCAAATGGCACAGCTTTGAAAAAGGTTCTTGGAATTCTTAACAATGATCACTTGACAACCCTTTCCCCATGAATTCTCATTTTGCCAGAGATATCAGGTTGTGAGCCTGGTAGATCCTAATGATCCGCTTTTGTGTCCTCACCCCGGTTTCGTCAGGTTTTCTTTTCTACCCTATGAACCGTAATCCTATGTCGTTTAGGAAACTAATGAATACACAAAAACTTCCCATACAAAACGAAAAAACCTTTTTATAAGTATGAAGCGTTCAAATTTCATTGTCAAAATTCGAACCGAATTTCTCTGCTCCACCAACTCACAGTCATGTTTTCTTGGCGAATGTCTCGTAATTAAATAGAGTTATTCGGCCTCCAAGATTATTTTGTGCGTTTTTTTTTTATATACACAAAACAACCTTAAAGTTTTCACAAAGAATGAAAAAACTTGGAACCAAATATATTTCTGAAATATAAATGTTAACGTAAAAAATGTTTTGCTACTGAATGAGCAAAATACCTTCTGGATGATCACATCCTAAAACACAACAAAGCATGATAGCTAAAATGTATATGTTAAAAGAAACCGTTATAAATAGAGCCTAGTAGTTTTATTTTATTTTATGGCTCATGATCATATGTAAATGTCGAATATACTTTATTCAATACAAGGTGTGTGGTTTTCGTAATGATGTGCATACCTTGTAGAGTATTTAGTCAGCAAAAAATACCCTTATAACGGGTCTAATCGTAAAACGATTTTAACCTATTAATAAGATTTTACCGACTAATTTGTCCCAGTCCCTCCCCATTTAGTTTCCCCTGCAAGTACCGACTAATCCAGTTTGATTACACTCTAGCTATTGTCTATCTGTATCAATCCTTTTTCTCGTAATACATTCATCACTGTCATTCATCATCTTTCATTCACCCTCCACTTTACATTCATCTCTTACATGCATCCACATAACAATAATCACAATACTTAATCATTCATACATCATAAAATGCATCCTTCCTCATACGCTCTTTCGCTTCGATTTCTACAGACAGCCAACGCTTCGACTTGCAATCAATGTAAAATATGTAAAGAACATATATTTTAATAAAAAATATGTTAAAATGCTTAACTGAATGAAATTATTCTGAAATTAAAGCTATTAACTTTTGGGACCTTTTGTGTTAATGGTTTAACATATAAGGCAGAAAAGTACAAAATCTGTTGTATTTAAGTTAAGACTCAAGATATATATTTTATAGAATTTGTAAAATATTCCAATTATCCGGTGAATCTCTACTACTTAAAACCATTGACCAGAGTCGGCGAATCCACGCTACTATACGCATGATTGATAACATCAGTAAAGTTGCCAGCGATTGTATCGCAATATTGATCATGTTCCGAGTTTAAAATAATATTAGACAGAAGTGAAATGAAATAAAAATGTAATTTCACAACACACCTACTCCTTATTCATCGCAACTACCACGATAAAGAAACCGCAATCCTACTATAACCTGCTGTTTGTAGTAAAAATAACATGACGAAACATTTTACAACATATAGTCCGAACCACTAGAAGATCACGGACACCTTGTATAAATACAAGCGCGTTAAGGCAAAATAATGTTACCAAAATATGCCGAAAAGTAATTTTAAAACCATCAATAAAAGATTTTATTTGTACCGAGAATAGGCAATAATCGTAAATATTTATACCAATGCATTTTGTAAACCCTTTCCTGACTGGAGGATGCAAGTGCACCCCCTTGCTCCATGCTGCTGGCGGTCGTTCCTCCACTCCTTCCCGCGGCGTAAAAACTGACACTGTTGATACTGGTAAAACTACGGTTGTAGCAGCGTTGATGCAGCCCTAGTGCGCGACGTGTTGCGAGATCGGTAACCCATTGAAACCTCGCAAGCGTGTCTGACGTTGTCCTTGTCCGGTCTTGGATGTTGAAGTAACCACAGTAGATAGTACCCTAATGAACTCAACAAGCAACTCGTATTAATAAAACACAGTATCAAACAATAAAACATAATTCCCAGAAATAAATATCCTCTTACTTTATGAAGAAAAGAAAGTTATTTAAATAGATTATTTAAAAATACTTAAATACGGCTAACTAACTATCTGTAATTCTAAGCATCCCATATGTTTTAAATAATGAATTAGATTTTCTTATAAATGAATCACTACATGCTTTTTCTTACTACACTGACTGTATGTAAAAATGAAGGTTGATGTCTACCAAACATCTAGAAAGAAACCCTAACTATTACCTATAGTCAAAGGATCTTATAACCAGATAAGTACCCACCTAAATAATGTAGGAGTGTATTTATTTATTTATTTTTAAATAATGGAACAACTATTTTTAAAAAGGATTTTTTTTACCAAATTTTATTCGCATAAAGGGTAATAAATATAATGCGTTTTAATTTTTTTTTTAAACAAAAAGCCTACCAAAAATTTTTTTATGAAACTTATTTACATAAAATGTTATTCAACAAAACAAAATGACTGTTAAATAATTATAAACAAACTTGTAAATTAAAAATAAAATAAAAAAAAAATCACAATAAGAATTCAAAAGCCCGGACTCGAACCCAGAATATAGATAACAACTTCGTTATAGTCCATTAGTGAAACAACCCGGCTATCGTGACTGTTACGAGGTGTGACAAATTTAGCGATATGTTTCAACACATCAAAATATAATACATCACGCAGTGAAAATTTAGATGGATTTATTTTATTTTAAAATCATAGACAAGAAGCTTTAAACAAAACTAAACAAAGTATATCATTATAACATTTATAACAATGCCCAGTTGATAAATGTATTCACTAGTATGTCACTTTCACAAAAATCTTTATTTCTTAACTCATCACAATCATCACTTCACTTGAAACACTGGAGCCATGTCAGGAAATTCATGTAAGTACTGCAGCAACAAGTGAGTGGAGTTTTCAGCTCAGCAGGTTGATATCCAAAAAAGAGGAGATACAAATCCAATGCAAATTTATTTCTGTTTTGTACTTTTGAAACCCGAGGAGAGGATATTCCAAAGGTTCGCTCAATTCTTGATCTTCAGTGGCTTGGGGTACTCGCACAGCCGGGTTAGGATTTATCTTCATGTTTTCCAAAGAATGTTTAGTCGACGTCAAAAATAAGTACACTAGATAACATTTAAAAAAAATCACACGTCACTCACTATAAAACTCGCACATTTGTCTTCAAATTTAACCAATTACCACTTTCTGTTACATACATTATTTGCACACTTCCATGAATTTTATAAAAAAAATACTCTTCCGCATATCACTCGTACGGCTATTACTTATTTTGAGACTAATACTGACATCTGTTGGATTTTGCCAAACGTATTATTACCGCCAGCGATAATTTTGTCAAAACGTGCTTAAGATTGCCGCTAGATGGAGTAAGTTTATCTAAACAAAATTATTTAAACCCAAAACTTAAGAAGCATTAATATTAAGTTTATCTATTTTATATTGACATTTATTTTATGATAAGGAAGATTTAACTATCAATTTGTTAACTCGAATCCATAGACAAGTCTAAACAAAATAGAAGAACCTAAAAACTGCTAAAGTGCGATGTTTATGTCAGGAGCAACTCTACCTCAAAGTCAAGTCAATGTGGAACTGTCAAAATTTTGGACAATATAACTCGCATCGCATGATCTACCTAGATCTACCACATTATCCACGTTCAAACGCCGTATTTTATACAAATATAGAGATAATCACTGTCTTTGAATTATCAGCAAGCTGTTGTGAGTGTACAAGTTATTTCAGCACAGCCTTTTTATAGCAAAAGCAACCAAATGACAATTTGACTAGAAAGTCAGAACGAATTTGTAGACGCTCTAAAGTCGAGTTTTCTTAATTTGTTAAGGATGATACAGTGAAGCCAATATACTACCAGTCAATACTAAAATTCAACTATTTGAGAAGTGAATGACGTAATGTTTTGATGGAAAAACCGCTCTTTTGTACTGGAGGTAAGTTAACCTAACTTTTTCGCTTATTTTTCATGCAACCTTTGTGCTAAACCCGTTCAAAACTCAGCTATTCAACTGTAATTAAACGTAGGACTAGACAGACACATAACTACTCACTCTAGAATGCTATCTTTTCATTATATACCACATAGTAACCTGTCCATTTTTGTAACATATACCATAATAATTTTTTTCAAAAGTATCAGTTTTTATTTTAATTTATTTTCTCATAGTATTTACTCTTGATCTACCGACAAAATAAATGCGTAATAAGTTAACTTTTAGTAACATACTGCTATCCAGAACAAAATAAACAGAAAATAGCAAAATTAAAAATATTTATAGTTGAGTGTCTACTTAAATGTCTCTTCCTTGTAATAACCTTTGTTACTTATTTGTTTATTTACTTGTTTTGTTTTTCAGCAAATAAAGATCCTGTTTGAAATATCAACTGATCTGCCAACATTCTGTGTATCATCCCGAACACTATGCTATTGGGGAAAAAAAATAATTATAATCTTCAGTACTGAAATCATGAAAATGTCAATGGCTGTCGGAACATAGACATAAAATGTACAAGTAAGTTCAATATCTCTGTTATTCTTATTTAATTTTTAGACTTAATGAACCAAAATCAGATTTTACAAAAATAAGTTAGTTATCACTCTCTGTGCAAAAATGAAATTCTCCAGTTTTCCCTAAATCGTCCAGTAATTCGTACATGTTGTTTTACAAAATAATTCTAATGACATTTAAAAAGATATTGGCTCAAATAAAACCTACTAGGGCTAATTTTGTCTATTTTTCCATTTTTTCAGACCGTCAACATAGCGGCAGAGGTGTAGATGCAGAAATTTAATATGAGCTGACATCAGTTTGTTACTGCTCGTGATTAAAACCAAAGGTAATTTATTTCATCTATTAATTATACAACTTAAGTGACTGTTAAATAGTGAAAAACCCATATATACTAATAGGAATATGCGGAGTGGTTCCGAGATAGAAAAAAATCTAGTTATATTTTTATTTGACTTTGTCTGACTAATGCCACTTAATTAAACTTACCCAAAACTTTCCTAAAGTTTAACTAACAGACAGATATCTTATTAAACCAATGGTTCTCAAAGTATTCTTAAGGAACACCTACCACAATCTACTTTGAATATGTTTTAAAATGATAAAACTACATTTAGATAATAACCATCACGCCCCCATTTTCAAGTGACTTGAAACCCCCTTTTATTTAGGTGTTGTTTAGGTATCTGCACTAGCTTGAAAAATAAAATGTGTACTATCCCGGCACATATATATCTGAATGTCTCTAAAAATATTGGATGATCTAATTTTTTTCTATTTTTCAGGCTTCTAGGCTGAGACATGTAACTCAAGATTCCCAATCAACAGGCTACTACACAAATCAACCTTGTGACTCTCAAGACGGCAGTTCGGGTTCAACTATTAGGAAAACTAAGATGTTCGTAGGATACTTAAATTTCGAGCTTAAGTTATGATACGAGACACTGGTTATGTAGTAAACCAGGCGCATACATATATACATACTTACAAGAGTGTTGCCAGTTTATATTAGTAACAACGCCATCTTTATTGATATTGGAACAACACCACTAAACAGACAGTATAAGCTTGTTAGACCAATAAACTATGCTAGCTCTTGAAACTATGTATGAAAATACTATTATTACCTATTTTGTTTCTTAAATTAGTCATAAACCTTGCTCAACAAACTGGATATCTTACAATAATCAAAAATCACAACTCTCATGGTGTCTTACACGCGTTGTCCACATATATAAGAACATTGCTTACAAATGGCCGCCCCCACTTCATTTATATGGGCACTACAGTCTTGGAAGAATAATAAGTATATGTTGATGACTACAGTACACAAATTAAGTTAGGATAAAGGAAAATGTCACATGCGCGCTGCTTGTTATCCAAGAGCGCCCCCTAAGTACATATGGTTGTTAGTACATTTCCACTCTTTTCATGTAGGTTACATCCAGTGTCATCAGTCACCTATAGTATTTATATCTCTGATATCTTTTACGCCCCCGCAAGTCTATGCTTCCTATTTCTACAAATATAGGAAATTTGAAGAATTTATGTATGATCATTTTTGTTTTCAGATACTAACATAGACCTACCCTGGCAGCAATGAACAAAAGAAGACTCTCCAACAAAGCGGGAAAACAAGGAAACGGTTACAAAAGATATAAAATGACCTTCTACAGCCAGCATCTTGAAAAACATCAACTTTAGATAAAATTAAAAGGAATTAGAAATGAATAAAGTTTATTTAATCCTACCCCTAGATTTCGAATAATAAATATTGTTCATCGTTTGTTTTTATTTAAAAAAAAAGAATTCAGTGACAGCAGATTTATACTAGTCAGTTTCTACCAGCCTCACCTAAGATGTGAATAATTTACAAATATAAAAGCCTTAGCAATTTTCCTATATCCTCATATATCCTACAAGATATTTAGAAGCTTCTTTTACAGATACATCCAGAAAATAACAAGATTATTCTGCGATAGCAGCGCCACCTGAGCATACAGAAAGAAACTCACGTTGATGAAGCCTTGTATAAATGGGAAAATTAAAGCCCCACAATATGCTATCAAACAATATCTGGCCTGAAATAACAATTATAATGAAATTGATGAATATATCTGCTAAAATTGAATGAAAAATAAAGTCTCAAGTCAATATTCGACTAGAACCTTAGAGAATACAACCAACCGGAGCCGCTATTGACAAGCGTTCCCTCTGTCAAAACATATGACCAGTGATCATAGAAATGTATGATCTGACGTGGCTATTTGTACGATTAGCTATACATTGACATTCCCCTCACCCGCAATTATCGGCACTCTCTTTTTTCATTTCATAGAAAATGTCAATTATTGCTTCTCCTGGTTAAATTCTCTAAGACACATCCATGCTCATAGGAAATTAAAAAAAAAAAACAACTGTCAAAGCAATACATCGCGTTATATTTTAAATTGTTTTTTCTTTGCGAGATTTCGTTCTTTTTTCAATAATAGGATATCAAAAGTACGTAAAAATGATAAACTACTGTGTGTGATACGTGTAAAGTGCTTTTATTCACAACTGTTGAGTGATTATAACCAAATTCTGCACAAGAAAATTATTCATAGTCAGTAGTGTTTATTAACTTTAAAGTATGTAAGTAGTGATTCTTAGTGTCTTGTTATTGTTTTAAATAGTGAATCATGAGTGAAACTACAATCTATAATGCCCTGGATATCACACAAAACAAGAAAAGTAGGTACTAATGTGGTTTAAAAATTGGCGTATTTCAGACATATGTTTTATACTACTATGGTTAAATATACAAATAAAACTATGAAATTAATATATGAGATGCATTAGTATTACAGATAGCTATGTAAATTATCCTTTTTTGAACGTAAGTCACTGAGATATTGGAGTATTGGTCAAAAAGATAGTTATGGTAACTGTGTTTTGAAAGCCAAAAAGAACAGCCAGTTTCCATTTCCATTTCACAAGCAACAAAATTGCAGCTAAGAAGCTGCTTAAATCCTGCGTCACGGCCAGCCAAAATTGTCACCTCCCACTCAACCCCCTCTTATTAACCTAAATGTAAGGAGCGCGAAACCCCTTAACATGGCCTTGGTGATCGATTGTCTAGTGGTATTGGGGACCCTCCGAAATGCTCCGTGTAACCCAAATTCTTTTAATGAAAGACTGGCGGATCCTCCGGACTCTCGAAACACAATCACAATTTTAATAGCTTAATTTTACCGAGGAGTTATCCGATGAAAGTTTAAATGTTGTGTAGATTTTAAGAAATAAAGTAGATTAATGAGTAAACAGAGGAATTAAAAGTTCATTACAAAATTAGCTGATCTTACAGACTGTATAGTAGAATATTGGCTTGGTGTGGTAAAAGATATAGGAAGTAATCTTATAAAATATTATTTATTAAAAAAAATAATATCACCTACCGCAACTTACCGGTGATCGTTTAACATGACAGGAAAGGCCCTTGTAGTCTGCCTAATTATTTCCCTTACTAAACCCCATATCTAACTAACTAGCTAAAAGGGAAATGAATATATATATATATATATTTATTTTTGCAAAATTATTTTTTTCACAATACTAACGCAGACGCCTTCTCACTGACATGCACGGATGGTGAATGACCACACTACGCTAAATAATACCAACTTTGTGTTATTCATATTATTAGTAGGTATTTCTAAGCACAAATTACTCATTTGCTAAGTAACTTTTCTGAATATGTATGAAGACCCAAAATTTATCCCCAAACTATAAATAAACTAGCATTCCTAGGCCTTTTATCTGTAAAAGCGAAATACTAGAATTTAGTGGCCCTAAACAACATTTAGAGTCAAATTTAGCGATTACAGCATCGTTTGACTTTCTCAATATAAACACACTTCAATCGATTGGTATTCATATTGGAATGATACATAAATTAAGGTCAAATCTGATAAAACCAGAACACTTTTTAGGAGGTACTCCGCTCCGACAGAAGAAAACCAGGAATGCAATTATTCATTAATTACCACTCATAATGATCTGATTATTACCATAATAGCAGTATATTTAAGGCATTAAAACCCTTATAATAAATATGACATTTAAAACACTTAACAACTCTTTGGAGTTTTAAGGAAAACATAGTTTCTTATAAGCTTATAACATCATTGTCAAAATTGATATTTTATTCATAAACCAAACACTCTGATATAAAATAGAGCAGAACTTACTCAGTTAATTTCATCGCAATCCATTATATATACCACTTAACACAAACACTTGTTTCACTATTTTCACTTTAAATATTAACTGCTGGTCCGAACGTAGAGAATCCAATGAAATCACAATAGCTGGCGTCGACCCTTTTATACCAAACTTCAGAGCATCAAATTGAGCGAAATGCTTAGAGAACGAGCGATTTAGTTAGGGATATGGCGAATTTGTTTGAAATCGGGCGATTTAGTTAGGGAATTGACGAATTTGTTTGAAATCGGGCGAAATTCTTTGGGAATGGGCGATTTAGTTAGGAAATTGGCGAAAATGTTTGAAATCGGGCGATATTCCTTATATCAATCATGTTAGGGTTCAATTTATTCAGTCTATTACACATGACGTTGACAGCTGTCAATATGACAGATGTCAAATCAGACATCCAAGCTGTTTGAGACATACAGAAAAACTGTAATACTATTATGACAGGCTCTAAACCGCGACCTGACTTAAGGTTTTGTTAATAACTCGTAAGATTTCGCTACAAGACTCGCAAATGTGTTCGTTTCCTTGAACTTATTGTTAGAATGAAACAAAAATAAAGCAAGTCCGTAATGTTTATAATTAGATGAGTAATACTTTTACTGTATTCTTTTTATTCCAGTAATTAAATACGAAGAAAGCCTCCCGTTTAGGTACAGTACCTACTACAAACTAAGTAAAATACTGCATGTCCTTACCCATTGCATGGAAAATGCGTGACCGTGCCCACGCCTTGCAAGTTGCACTGCTGATAACGATAGGTATTTGCCGGCCGTAAAGACGCGAGGCGCATGCTAAATACTGCCAGAGTCCACTAATCGGAATCTTTGCTTCTGTTCTGACGAGTGGGAAATGGCTCGCGTTTCCGTGCAACTTTGTAACATTATGACAAAATGAATCAGGGATCAATACGCCAGTATTAATGACACCATCTAGTCAACTATTTAGAAAACATTTTACACTCGACAAGAGATTAAACCCTAAGGAGTTTGTATCTACTTTACCTGGTTATAATTGGTGTCTCTTTCTCTGCCTGCAATTCTTTTGTAAGTAGCTCTAACTTGTACTCGCTTGAAAGCAGCTGATGTGCTATTTGAAAGAGAATTACGCTGAAAAGAAAGATATGGCAATTGCTACAGTTTTCTTCAAGCTAGTGAAGGGCCAATTCATAGCGTGTTTTTTATTCTTGGATCTAAATTCATTGTAACTAAACTATGCGTAATTTTAATTCAGTCTTATACCGGCTCGGCTGTACGAATAGTTAAGAAGTCCGGCAGTTCTAGTGAATAGACACTCAGTATTAGTACTATTAACAAAATTAATAATTGATCACTCGTCTGCTTTATTATGAGGTATTAAGGTCTACTTATAGGCTGTTTGTATTCATTGGTCCAGTCGACGTCAAATATATGTATGTTTACACTTTTGCATCTTATTGCAAAACAGTAAGACCCAAGTGTCAGCTGTATAAGAGGGAAACAATCGCACAGATTCACGTGTCGCTTTGATGTTAGCACCTTGTTATTGTACGTTGAGAATACTGGATGTGTATACAAATGAGAATGGAAATGTTATGACTTGTACCTAAGTATAATTAAAACTAAATAAAATGTAACGCTGCATAAACCTTTACACATATGTACTCGTATGCTACTTTAGAACTGAATCACACGACAACCAAAAACTGTCAGTCACTTAGTAACACCACTTTGACATTTTCTCACAGATAAGGTAACCACTAGATAAGCCTTACAAGGCGACTTGGGGTCACCACTCGTTGGAGTAAAACGACTAATAAATTGCGCGGGCGTCCGCCGTGCCGTTCAGTTGCGACCATGTTTTAGACGTAGTGTGCGTGTATGCAAGAACAAAAATTGAATACGTATGAAAACTATTCAAAATCCAGGCATATTGTAGTGTAAGGTGGCGTGGCAAATATTTTTAAACGTTAAGAATCAAAAGAGTTGGAATTACTTTCCACTTTTACTTCAAAATATTTTTTTTACTTTAATATGTTTCTAGCCAGCGGAGTTCATTTTGAATTAGTCAATTGAGAAGTAGTTAGTATGCCCGTCTCTTTTTATCATGTTAATAATGCAATGTGCTATCCCTTTCTTACGGAAGCACGTGTAGGATAGTGATGTGCGAATGATGTGTACCGGACTTATATACCGGCACCACGTACTTTCGACTTAACAAATATACGAAGTACAATAGAAAACAGAAGATCCTTGTTTTATTTTCTTTTTTCTTTTAGTGTGAGTAGTTGGTAGAATTTAAAGATTTATTCTGTCGGTAGTTTTTCTTTTCATATATGTAGTTATAATAAATATGGGTATTAAGGGTGCCACATGAGCGTTGCTTCTATAAGATACTTTCAATGGGTGTCACATGAGAGTTGATTTAAGTAACTTTTAATTGGTGTCACATGAGCGTTGCTTCTATGAGACATTTTCAAATGGTGTCTTATGAGAGTTGTTTTAAGGAACTTTTAATTGGTGTCACATGAGCGTTACTGCTATGAGACAAGTTCAATAGGTGTCACATATGTGCGTTTGCTTCTATACGACGCTTTCAATGGGTGTTATATGAGTGTTGCTTCTATGAGACGCTTTCAATGGGTGTCACATGGGCGTTGCTCTATAAAACGGTTTTAATGAGTGTCACATGAGCGTTGCTTCTATAAGCCGCTTTCCATGGGTGTCACATGAGCGTTGCTTCTATAAGACGCTTTCAATGGGTGTCACAGTCACAGGAGCGTTTCTTCTATAAGGCACTTTCAATAGGTGTCACATAGGAGTGGCTTTAAGCAACTATTAATGGGTGTCACATGAGCGTTGCTTGTAGAAGACACTTTGAATTGGGTGTCACATGGTAGTCGTTCCTAAAAGTACTTTCAATGCACAGATAAGGTAATTTCAGATTAGTCTATAAGGCGACTAGGTAAAATTTATTGGTAATACGGTTTTAAAGTAGGCTAATACATATTGCATTATTGTTATTTGTTATCAATTTAGTAAACAGTAAATACCTCAATCAACAACAACAAATTACGGTACGGTACGGTACAGTACCGTTTACTTGTAGTACACATGTCCCATCACTACGCAACCACGTGATAGCGTGGTGGTAGCGCGCGGTCCTTGAATCGACCAATCGCAGCGCCGCTATCACCCACCCGCCCCTCACGGCTTCCGCAAGATTTGGTGACTCGCGGCGCGAACAAAATGAGCGACATTATTACTCTATAGGAGGTTTTCTGTGCATTTTCTAGTACATGTATCAAACAAGTACCTAGTCATCTCGGTCTCGCATAGATATCCACGTTTCACAGTTTGGGATATCGAATATGGGTTCAGGGTGTATATTATGTATAACTCTATAGTTACAAAGCATTATGAAGGGATGTTTACAAAAACAACGTAACTGCATTGCGCATGATTGTACAGGAGACCGATAAAACCATAGACGTATAAAATAAGAAGACGTAACGCCGTGAAGACAAAACTGTGATTCCATAATAAGCCCGATTTCTTCGTGTTTATGCGCGACACGCACACATCTACAACTCGTGGACGAGCGGTGATTGGTTCAAATGTTAAAAGTGAGTGTGTGTGCACGAGATCGCGGCTCATTATGGAATCACAGTTTTATCTTCGTGGGATTACGTCTTCTTAATTTATATGTCTATGGATAAAACTAAATTTCTCTTTAAATAATAATGATTAAAACTTGAGTTTCAGGGATGATAAAGATATACGAGTATGGCCACAAAGTTAGGAATATCTCTTTATTTGTTTTAAGGCTCTTAGTTTTTCGGAAAAGATATGAAATAAACTTTGTCACTTATGCTATTTTTATAAAATTTTGGTTAGTTACGTTATTCATGTGCAATAAATAAATATTTTGGTCTGAAAAAAAATAGTTATTTGTGCAACAAGAGAGGAAAGTTGGTTTTTCTTGCGAGTGTTGATAAAACACGAGATGTAAAATAACTTTGCTCTCGTGTGACACATACAACTTTTCACCTCAGTAATGAGTATATATTAAAGGTTAATAGTATTTTATGTAACTGTTACGAAATAAGGGTCCTTAAAATACGAGTTTCATAATAAGATCACACGAGTGTTTTAAGGCATAATTACGTACAGTTGCATTACTTTATCTACACACATACTATAAACCCTATAAAATGGTTCAGAAACTATATGCACATTATTGATAACAGGGCACCAACTAACATACCCATAAGCGAATGATTCTATCCTATAGAAGAAGAAGACAAAGAAGATGATGCTGTAGACGAGGAAGAAGATGAATAATAAGAAAAAGAAGAACGAAGAAGCAAATGAAGACGTAGAAGGAGATGAAGTAAAAGAAGATGATGATGAAGAAGAAGATTAAGATGAAGTAGAAGATGATGATGATGATGAAGAGGGTAAAAAAGAAGAAGATGATGTTGATGAAAAGAAGACGATGATGAAGAAGATGATGATGTTGATGATGAAGAAGATAATGATGAAGAAGAAGATGTTAGAGAAGAAGAAGTCGAAGAAGGTGGTGAAGACAAAGGACATGAAGATGATGATGAAGAAAAAGTAGATGATTATGAAGAAGAAAGTTATGATGAAGAAGTAGATTGAGATGAACATGATAAAGAAGAAGAAGAAAATGATGATGATGATGCGGATGATGGTGAAGATTTAGATGGTGATGATGGTGATGGAGAAGAAGAAAAAGACGATGAAGATGATGAAGAAGGTCATGAAGGTGATAAAGAAGGTAAAGAAGAAGACGATGAAGAAGATGGAGTTGATGAAGAAGATGAAGAAGAAGATGATGATGATGATGCTTATGATGGTGAAGATTTTGATGGTGATGGAGAAGAAGAAAAAGACGATGTCTTCATCGTCTTTTTCTTGATGATGAAGAAGGTCATCAAGGTGATGAAGAAGGTAAAGAAGAAAACGATGACGAAGATGGAGTTGATGAAGAAGATGATGATGGAGAAGCAAAAAAAAGAAGGAAATGAAGAAGACAAAGAAGGTGGCGAATAAAAAGGACATGAAGCTGAAGATGATGATGAAGAAGAAGATGGAGATGGATATGATGAAGAAGAAGAAGATAAAGAATAAGAAGATAAAGAATAAGATGATGATGATGATGATGGTGATGATGGTGATGATGATGATGATGATGATGATGATGATGAAGAAGAAGAAGAAGAAGTAGAAGAAGATTTCCAAGCTTATTAATGAAAACTCCAAATTTAGTCAGATTAGCTGGTTTATGGTGTGTAGATAAAAGTATGTATTTCGAATTTGTAATAGACCCCGAAATATGAAGTAGCAGTTCATGGCCTTCACTAAATTAAAAAACTACTTTGTCTCACTCCCTGGAGTGACGAAAGTCGCACTTTCATCACTCCAGGGAGTGACGAAAGTGCGACTTTCGTCACTGTGTATTCGCAGGGAAGTAGGCTTGTTCGGTACATCCACCTACAACATTTCTCTATTTTAATGTTAATTTATAACTTATTTTATTGCAATTCTTAATTTTGCTGTTTTTATTGTCACTTTTTAAGGATATATGTAGTAAGTACTATGCAGGAAATTTTAATGGAATTTTTCTTAACACAGAATAGTTTTTAAACAAAGGTTTTTTTTTTACATTTCGTAGCCCGTTTGGACGTCTCCAACACATGATGACATCAAAAACACAAATCTGCCAATAATGTTAGTCATTTTTTGTAAACATCCCTTCATATGTTTTAATTCTTGTGACGGTATCAAATATTCTCTCAACACTTCATTCTTATTGTTTGAACAGTTGCAGGTCATTCAAAAAACTCCATGTAATTCCCAATAATACCCATGTACTACACGTATGTTGTTTTCTAAACTTTATCTAATAATTTATCCTGTATCTGCAGCTAGTTTTTTAATCAATAGTAACATGCCCGATAAATAGAATTTAGAAGTTTACTTCTATTCTTGTATTCGTAGTGAAAAGTGTAAACAGAAATTCTTTGTTAGTGTTCCTAGATCACGTAGAAGTCAGAGGTCAAGCATTTTCAATCTATTTATTCTCCTTGAAAATACAATTTATAAAGAAAACAGCATGGCATTTATAAGATTAGGTAAGGATTCCGCCGTACTAGCAGAAACTGTATTACGGCAGGAAGCACTCAACTAACTACACGTTAATGCATTAAAATATACTTATAATATATAAACAAGTTCTTTTAATACTTAACTTTATTATAAAAGGAATTTCCTAAAAGTTAAATCCCCTGTTAAGTGATTGAGAGAAAGTTCAGTCATAGCATAAAAGAAGGAGTAGGTAAGTATAAATAGGTACTTAATTTTTACGATCACAATTATTTATGCTTAATATTAACCAAGTCTTTTGTAGCACAACATATGGTCTGCTTAAAAAAGTATTGACCAATTCCATTATTACGGCTATCTGGCACCATAAAAATGTCAAATCGCGTGATGCAAATGTGTTATTTTTATAACACAAGTTCGACTGCTATTTGCATTCGTTTGCAATCCGTAACTCGCAAAATGTCCGCTATTTGGGGCGAACTAGCACCGCCGCTGCGGGCCAAATAGGTCAGTTTGCATACTGCAGAACAAAATCCATCTTTATTTTCTTGGTGGAATTACATGACCTCAGAAAGAGGAGTTTTTACAGTTTAAATTATAATCAGTTTAGGCTGACACAAAAGATCTTTGTTCTCAACATACAGCTTCACGTAAAGTAGATTAATTAGTAGATTCTTCAAAACTTATTCAAGATGGACCATCTAATAATTTTGTTTTGTTTATGATATGCGAGTGGTTAAGATATTGTTACAATTGCAGTAAGTAGCAAGGATTAAACATAAAGGAACAATATTACATTAACAGTAATAAGCAAGCTCATTAACATAAATAGTTTAGCAAATAACCCAGACTAATGACTTCTGCAACGTATTTGGTCGGGGCTATACACTGACAGCCATGTTTAACCGTGTTCATATTTTATAGATTTCGTATATATGGTTGGAATTCGTTTGAATTCTTCCAATATTTCTCATGATGATATCCAAACTTTGCATGATAAGATTTCGTGAAAATTAGTGTCAATGTCAGCAGTTTTTAAGTTAAGTAGGTACTTACGTTATTTTTTTAGTCACTTGTTTGTTTGGTTCTGTAATAGGTGATGTGTGGTTTATTAGAATAAAACATAATATACATGCACGAGCGAGATATATTTATCTTGCCAAACTTAAAAAATATTAAAAATAACACTAAAGTTATTACTGAACAAACTTTCCAACACTAAATAACTTCAAAATGCAGGGACGTTCCGCTAGCGAGCTTACAGGTACTTATCTTCAGTTGAATGTAAGAACGCGCTTTGCTAGCTCGTTCAATTATTGAGTAGTTTTTATTATTTCAAAGGACGGATGTTTATTTTTTGTTCGATATATACATATATACCACAGACAATACAATGTCGAAGGACAATGTACCCGAATTTGCATTTAAAGTGGTTTACGTGGACGAGCGCTGGTAAAAATAAATTGAAGGCCGTTTAAGATAAGTATACTTGATAGTTTTTTTAAAAGAGCCAAGCGTAAATATACTAATATAAAGACCAGGAGCAATATCCTAACTTAAAAATAATTTTGTCACTGATTTGATTTTATTTAGTCATCAAAATCCTGCTCAATATCAAATTAAAATCAAATCGATGATGTATTAATATTTTTTTTTAGGAGTAATAGGTCTCCCAGTAACTTGCTTAGCCATTTTTGCTGTTAATTTTTTCATCGCTATCAAATATATCGGAGTGGCCAAGGTATTCAAAACTATCTGAAAATGCACTTTATCGCCTTAGCTTGCCGTTGTTTAGATGTTTGTGATCATCTTGGCCGCTCCGATATATCTGATGGCGATTGTACGAGTGGTGTACTGTTACTTTGTTTAGGTTACACTGGTTAGATATATTTAACCTTACGAAATAAGTTAATTATTATTAATGGCACCAAGCGTCCTTGTGTCTTTAGGAAACAACCCTGATTTGACGCAATACAACATACAACTCAATAAGTACATCTTAGTACTTATTGAGTTGTAATGTTTTTATTTTTGGCTTTGCCTTTTCTTATCTTCGGCTATTTGGGCCGTTTCGTAATCACATTTATATGTTTTTATGACCACAGGAAGGTTCTGTTTTATTAGGGTGAATAATCTCTTGTAAGTTTTTTCCATCTTATTTGGCAGAAATGCATATATGACCGGGAATATGTTTACGGTCGTCTGATCTGAAAATATATCCAGATGAATTATGTAAAGCTGACGAAAGGGGCTTGGAGAAGATTTGAATGTACCGTCACCGCTGTAGCTACTTGATGTTGACGATTTGATAGCCGTTATGGCAGTTTCAGAACAAAGGATAATCATTTTTCTCGATCCCCATCTTCGAACACCTCGAAAATTTCAGGAATTTGTAAAGGAATTTTCACGTATTCTATTCGCTTGAAAACAAGCGAATCTGTGCCCAAGTAGTTTTGCGTGTTCTATATAAAGTACTTTTTATTGAAGCAAATGTTGGAATTTCAATTACAGGAAAGAATTGATTGGTTTCGATAAACTGCTGCACCATTCCATCATATATCTGCTCGATAGGGCGTAAGTTGATACATACTTCCCGTTTAATGTCGTTTATCAGCTGTGTAACTTTAATTTTATTCTTATCCGGTGTGCATGAATACTTGGTTTCAGGGTTTGTCTTAGATTCATCCTTGGTTAACGTTACTGTTACAGAACAAACATCCCGAGTTGTGCACTTCCACCGAGAAGTACCGTTTTGGTTAGGTTTTCCATCTTTGGTCAACGTGTATTTACCTCTTATTAAGGGAAGTTTCTGTTTCTTTTATTTTTAGTAAATTTAACTGTTTTAAAGGGATTCATTTAGAATATAAAAAATATAAATTATGATTGAAAGAACAGATTATTTATAAGTAACATTGACTGACTTAGACAATCATCGTTATCTAAAGAGGTTTTACAGTAAATACTACTTATAGAAAAGAGTCGGAACTCGGTATTACGGCAAATTAATTACGATTCAGATTAGTTTTACTTATGTCGCGGTTTCCATCATAGACGCCTGACACAGTAACACTAGACTTTGAGAGGGCGGTGATGAGAAGCATTTCAAACATCTTCGGTACCATTAAATTCTAAATATGGGATCCATGACTAAAAACTAAGGTACTTAACTCTTCAAATCTTATAATTTTAGGAGCAGAAAGTTGAATTGTTATAAAGTTGAAATCCCAAAATGTATACTTTCCCAGAACGTCACAAAGTCAACGTTATGGGAATTCAACTTTTAAATATTTCAACATAATAAGAATTCAACATTATGCGAAACTAAAAAAATTCAACATTCTGGGAAAGTAAACATTTTGGGATTTCAACATTTTAGGAATTCAGCTTCCTGTTCCTAAATGAGTTTTTCTTATACTTAACGAGTAAGCTTGATAACATAATATAAACGAAATGGTTAATTGGACTAGAATAGAATGATATACACATTTTTCCGCGACATTTGAAATTTCACTTTATCAAAGTCAAATAACGGCAAACTTTATTAAGATAACTTAGTGTAACCGAATTTTCTCGGCGGTTTGGATAGGTTATTTTCTGCCTCATGAAATATTCCGAGACAAAGTATGGGCCCTTTGGAGTTACCGAAATCGAAACGGGAAGTAATCTGATAAGTGGTTTGTGCGTGATAAGGACTGGCTAAGCTTTTGTGGCAGTTATTTATGGAATAACTGGTCTTGGTCACGGAAAATCTTCAAAAATTTCGTATTTGAATAAAATCCCAAGTAACACATCAAAGCAGTATAACGGCCGTCTTACAGCATATCTGTATGCTTTTAGCATTTTGAGTTCGTTTTATAGTAGCATTATAAACGTTTATAGTGCTGATATAGGTCTTAAATGGGCACAAATTACCCAGCTTGAGATCCTATACAGGTCATTTAATAGCATTGCAGGCGCATTATGTCTGCGCTATTAGCATTATCGTTGTCATGGAAAGTGCCAATCGCCTCAAAGAAGCATTAGTACGCTCTATTAAGTTGCCGACTGCATTAAAGAAGCCTTAATACGGCCAAAAAACTTGCTAATCGCAGTAAAGAAGCATAAGTACTCTCGATTAACTTGCCAATCGCAATACAAACGCATTATACTAGCATAAGAGTGTAGTAAAATAAACCTTACGTCAATGCAAAAACGTCTCTAATACCGACGGAACAAATGTTATAATACAATGAATGTTGTGATTTAACTACTTTGTCTCGCAATATAAAATGGACGAAGACGGTACAAAAAACTGAATGAGTGACACGTCATATTTGTTTGCATCCTAACAAAATTTATAAAAGTTTTTGACACTTTTACGTTATTATATCCTTCAAATATGACTGCGCAATGTAGTTTACTGTACATAAATGTGTATATAAATTTCATTGAAAATTTTCACGCGCCTTTGATTTATTGTAGTTTTGCTATAAAATATTATAAAAAGATATGCGTCAAATAAACAAAACAATTGTGTAATCCTCGTATAGAACGAGTTTTGCATTATTAACACAATAGTGTTGGTTGAGCAGTCTTAAATTAAGTAATTTCTTTATTATATAGGTATTTTCCTTGTATAAATAGGTCCGCATGAATTTATTTTTAGGTTATTAATTATTTACAAAATGGCGTTGGTCTATATAGACGGAGAGCTAGCCACGTCCACGTCGGATATGACAATAATGAGAGCAACCAAATCCCTCTAGTCAGTTTGGTATATTATGCTTATTTCTAGATCTGGACATCTGGCAGCTTTAAAGTAGTGGAGGTCAAAGAATGCAAACCATTTCAAGAAAATAAATCCTAGAGATCTGGGTTTGATGCAATATTATGAGAAACTATACAAATACTATACAATATTAAGAGAAATTATACAAAAATTTATGTTGGGAGAAAGTAGTGCCAAACGATGTATAATAAAATATAGTTCATAGTTTTCGCCTCCTGTTTTTGTTTCCGTAATAATCATACATCGGGGTTTTCGGTGCGGGAACGATTTGAGAAAGAGTAGAGATAAACAGATAGGTTGAGAGTTAGTCTGAGAAAATATCATATTATGCTTAATGAATAACTACCTCTCTGTGAATAGCTTACACACTATGATACGAGCTTTTTTTCTTAGAGGCATGTTTGTATTGACTATACTACTACTGATATACTTAGTATTTTAAAAATGCAATTGCATATCCGAAATTTTTTAACTAGATCTACCTAAGACAAAGACACGGTATAGTAAGTGTCAAATATTAATCTTGACGTCCGATATTTATGAACTATTTGATTAACTGAAGAGGTTGACAATGATCAGTCACTACATGAATTAATAAAAAAATACTTGAAAAAATCATAGGTATATGTACCTACAATATATATACATAATAGTCAGCTATTTCATATAAATTGTTTATACCTATGATTTTTTCGATCAATTATTCATTAGGTAGAAACGTGCTAGAGTACATTCTGTTTTTTAAGTTAATGCCTACTCTTTGGCTAATGTCAAACATTCCCGCACCGAAAACCCCGATGTATGGTAAGAATACACAATATTTTTTGGTCTAACGTTTTTTTTTATCGATTTTTGACCAGTTTTGAGTCGATATTCCAACATATTCACTATAGATAGAATTATAAGGCAAACGACTATCGGTTTTTGAATCTTTTATCTCCATTCTGTAGAGCCGGATCTTGAAATAAATGAGCCGTTATTTTTTTTATGATATTTTTAAAATATGGTGGTCTAAAAAAACACTTTTATCGATATTCGAATGGTGTAAAGAATCTTACATATACGTAATCTACATATTAGGGTTCCTCTTTGATGTCTCTAAAAACAGTAGAGAGATTTTAATTTTTAACTAATTAAAACAAAATGTATGACCATAAAACCACTTTTTTAGCCTAAACCGGTTCGACTTTGATGTCAAATATCTCGAAGACAATGAATATTGAAGTAAATATAGGATACTATATTGTTTAAAGCCGTTACTGATAATATGATAAGCTATATAAATAATTAGAAAACTAAGGGAATCAGATCTAAGGTCGTTGGCGCCAGGGAGCCCCTTAAAATATAGGCCCTGTCCTTTATAACTGAGACAACTTCGGCAATTTTTACCTAGTTTGGTATTACTATTTTCCAATTAAAACATTTTGCTAGTCTGTCACTGTGACCTCCACCCATTAAAAGCTGCCAGATGCCAGGATCTAGCAATAAGAATAGTATAGCAATCTAACCAGACGGGTTTTGTTGGTCTCATTATTGTGTCATATCTGACGTGGCTAGCTCTTAGTCCAATAGCAGCTCAGTGACCCTTAAAAAATGCCTTATTTATGCCTACAGCATTACACGTGAATAATTATGCTATTAAACAACATTAAGCATTTATTTATGCTATTGTAGAACCTAAGGCACTAAAACCGCTAAAAGCTGTATAGGGGCTGTTCATAAATTACGTCATCAATTTTTGATAGTAAAGCTGCCAAATAAAGTGACGTCATTAAAAAAAATGCGTTTTAAGCTTAATTGTAAAATAAAAAACTGTTTAGTAGATAATATTTTATAGCATTAAAAGTTTATAGAAACACGACTTTCATTCCTTTTTTACACATTGATGATGTGATCTTCGGAATGACCCCCCCCCCCTCCTACGTCATGCTACCATCATCCGATGTCCAGACCCCCCCCCCCCATTTGAAATGACGTAATTTATGAACAGCCCCTTATAGTGAATTACTTGGCTTTATAATGGTTTATATTATTGCTATTATACTGCATTAGGAACGTATTACCTACTTATAAATGCTATTGTACACCCTAAGGCATTAAAAATAGCTGAAAGCTGTATAGCGAATTTACGTGGCATTATAATGGCTAATATTCATGCTCTTAAACAGCATTAAGCATTTATTTATGCTATTGTAGAACCTAAGGCACTAAACCAAACCGAAGCATTAGTGTAGCAAACGAAAACGCAACTGTACAGCATTCAGCTGTACAGTTGCATGTTGTTCGCTGCACTAAAACTAATGGCTAAACAAAAGCATTTACATATGCCATTACACAACCGTTATACAGCGTAAAGCATCATAAAATGCTATTGTAGAACCTAAAGCCCTAAAAACAGCTGAAAGCTGTATACCGGATTTACGTGGCATTATAATGGCTAATATTCATGCTCATAACCAGCATTAAGCATTTATTTATGCTATTGTAGAACCTAAGGCACTAAACCACACCGAAGCATTAGTGTAGCAAACCAAAACGCAACTGTACAGCATTCAGCTGTACAGTTGCATTTTGGTTCGCTGCACTAAAACTAAAGGCTTTTAAAAAGCATTTATACATGCCATTATACAACCGTTATACAGCTTAAAGCATTATATAATGCTATTGTAGAACCTAAAGCACTTAAGTGCTTTTAAACAGTCGAAAGCTGTACAGTTGCGTTGTGGTTTGCTGCACTAAAGCTAAAGGCTTTACAAAAGCATTTAGATATGCCATTATACAACCGTTATACAGCTCAAAGCATCATATAATGCGACAAGTTGCTCGGTGAACGTATATAAGAGTTTATACGGTCCTTACGTTCGAAATAAGTTAACTATTCATATGTTATAATGCTTCCTGTGTTACTTGGGATACATTTTCAGCCGATTTCAAGATTTCGAAGGAGGAGGTGCTGAAGTTGAGGATTGGGCCACGGTATTGGGACTAGTTGTCCTAAATCGGGGCAACGCGCAGACCTGTGTGCGCAGGAATGGTGGGTCTATAGTGGACGTGACCCTTGCGACCCCGCCTCTGGCAACACAAATTGCCGAGTGGCGTGTATTGGAGGACGAAGAGACCCTATCGGATCACTTATATATCCGTATGAGGGTCTCCCTATATCCAAGGACGGCGCCGCTCGGGCCCAACGGCCAAGGTGTTAGAGGGGACGAGTTCAGCAGATGGTCGCTGGCTCGCCTTGATAGGGAGATGGCAGAGGAGACCGCCATTGTCGAGGCCTGGTGTGCACCTCTGCTTGCCACTAGAGAAGTGGATCAACGGGCGGTCCTATTTAGAAGGTCCCTAACGACGGTCTGCGATGCATCTATGCCCCGGGCTAGAACATACCGGGGTAAGCGGCAGGTCTTCTGGTGGAACCAGGAGATTGCCATCCTCCGCAAGACCTGCAATGATGCTCGGCGTGCCTACACTCGGTGCAAGAGGAGGAGAACGCATACAGCGGAGGAGGAAGAACTTCTCCACACTTCCATGGCAGAGAAGAAGAGGGCTCTCCAGCAAGCCATCGAAGAGGCGAAGAATGAAGGTTGGAAGGAGTATCTGGAAACCCTCAATAGGGATCCATGGGGGCGGCCATACAAGATGGTGCGCAAGAAATTGCAGTGCGCTCCCCCCATGGACTCCTTGGAGCCAGTACTCCTCCAGAGAGTTGTGGAGGGCCTGTTTCCAGAAGCACCAGTCTTTGACGCACCGGTGATGGCTCCCCCAACGGTGGACCCGCAGGAACCACTCGTCGTTCCCCCTGTCACCGACGACGAAATGGAGTGGACGTCAGAGCGGCTGAGAACCTCACGCAAAGCGCCAGGGCCGGACGGTGTGCCCGGGAAAGTGCTGTTCCTGGCACTCAAGCATCTCGGGGACAGACTCAAATCCCTACTGGATGAATGCCTGGAGATGGGGAGGTTCCCGGAATGTTGGAAGGAGGGACGGTTATGTCTTCTTCGGAAGGAGGGGCGCCCGCCTGACTCTCCTGCAGGATATCGCCCCATAGTGCTATTGGATGAGGTCGGGAAGCTCTTTGAACGAATCCTGGCCAACCGTATCCAAAGGCACCTGGAGGGAATGGGCCCGAACCTGAGCGATAACCAGTTCGGGTTTCGGAGGGGGCGGTCCACAATTAACGCGGTGGGAGCCCTGCGGGAGTTCGGGACACTGGCGGAAAGTAGAGGGGAGGGAGTGGTAGCGGTGTCATTGGATATTGCCAACGCGTTTGGCTCCCTCCCCTACACGGTAATTGGAGAGGCGCTCCGATTTCACGGAGTGCCCTACTACATTAGGCGGGTGGTACAGCACTATTTGACGGGGAGGGTAGTGATGTATGAGCAGGGAGGTATCAGGAGCGTGAGGGCCATGGTGTGCGGGGTTCCACAGGGGTCAGTCTTAGGCCCCCTCTTGTGGAACCTCGGGTATGATTGGGTAATCCGGGGGACACAACTTCCGCGCATGGTCACTGTATGTTATGCGGACGACACATTAGTGGCCGTGCGGGGTAGGGAATTAGAGGAGGTGCTTAGAAGGGCGGCGGTAGCGACTGAACTCACGGTCCACCGTATAGGCCTCCTCGGGCTCCGGGTCGCCCTACCAAAGACGGAGGCCATGGTCCTTGGGGGAGCAAGAGGATGGAGACTGCGGGCGGACACCTCTCTAAGGGTCGGAGGAGAAACTGTCCAGGTCAGGGCCCACATAAAATATTTGGGCCTTGTCCTGGACAGAAAGTGGACGTTTGAGGAGCACTTCACGAGACTAGCTCCCCGTCTCGTGGGTGCAGCCTCTGCACTGGGCTGCCTACTACCCAATATGGGAGGGCCTAATGCCCCATGCAGGCGGCTCTACGCGGGAGTGGTGAGAAGTATGGCACTCTACGGGGCACCAATTTGGGCCGGCAGACTGACGGAGCGAACGAGGGCGTCGCTCCGTCGGCCGCAGAGGGTGGTGGCCCAAAGAATAGTTAGGGCGTACCGCACTACGTCTCACGCTGCGATGTGCCTGCTTGCCGGCACCCCGCCTTGGGAATTGGACGCGGTGGTGCTAGCGGAGAGACACCAGCTGAAGGCGGAAGCGAATTGGAGGGGGGAGCCCCTAGACGCGGAGGAGGCTGAGAGGGTGGCCCGGAGGGCTGCAGAACGCTTACGAATGCGCTGGAAGGACGCGCTGGAGGATAGCCGCTATGGCACGCGGACCATAGGGGCTATCCTCCCTGTAATGGACGAGTGGGTAGACAGGCGGCAGCGGACCCTGACGTTCAGAATGACGCAGGTGGTGTCCGGGCACGGCTGCTTCGGACACTACCTGCATTTGATAGGGAGGGAACCAGGACCCCAATGCCCAGAATGTGGCGCGGAGGATGACACGGCCCAGCACACACTAGAGGTGTGTAATCGCTGGGCCGTAGAACGAGCGGCCCTCGTAACGGCTACGGGGATAGCGGACCTCTCGCTGCACTGCATAATAGCAACTATGCTGGGCAGCGAGAGAAAATGGGACGCGGTGGCCTCCTTCTGTGAACAGGTCATGACACAGAAGGAGGCGGCGGAGAGGGAACGCGAAGACAGTGCTGATGCGCTACCTCTCCGGCGCAGACGGCAAGGTCGAAGGCGACTTGCCTTCAACAGACAAGACCCTTAATTGAGGTGTGGGGCCAGCGGGTTCGGGACCCGCATTGCACGGCCCCCTAGTGTTTCTTCAGGGGGGGGGGGGTGATCAAGTGTTTCTGATCGCCCCCTCCATCGTGGGGGAGCTCTGGCACAAAGCCGGGGCCGCTGAAGGGCGCCAAGGTAGCATGTCATTCGAACCCATGGCGCCCTTATTAACAGCACAGAGAGTGAAACGCCGGAGTGGGGTTTAGTGGGTAGGGCCAACTCTTCCCCTCTCGCTAGGAGAGGGGTCATGAGCGGCGAGTCCCACATACCTCCCAAATAGGCCTTCTCGGGGCCTGGGAGACGATGCGTAAAGGCATTCCCCACTCCGTCAAAAAAAAAAAAAAAAAAGGAGGAGGTTATAAATTCGTCGGGGTCTTTTTGAGGGTTCTGTAGTCAACTAGGAACCCTTATAGTTTCGCCATGTCTGCCCGTCCGTCCGTCCGTCCGCGGATAATCTCAGTGACCGTTAGCACTAGAAAGCTGAAATTTGGTACTAATATGTATATCAATCACGCCGACAAAGTGGTAAAATAAAAAGTGAAAAAAAAATGTTTTATTAGGGTACCTCCCCTATACGTAAAGTGGGGGAGTGATTTTTTTTTTCATTTCAACCCTAACGTGTGATATATTTTTAAAATCATTTGTTGATAATGTAAATATTTTCGGAAATAATCGCTCCAGAAGTAAAAAAAAATGTTTCCCCCCCCCTCTAACTTTTGAACCATAAGTTTTAAAATATGAAAAAAATCTCAAAAGTAGAACTTTATAAAAACTTTCTAGGAAAATTATTTTGAACTTGATAGGTTGAATAGTTGTTGAAAAAAAAATACAAAATAATTTCTGAACTAAGTTTGTAATTTAACCGTATAAGCAGGTGTTTATTGTACCTGTAATTTCTACAAAATCACAATGAAATGACGTGCTTTTAAATCAAGTAAAAACGGTGAAAATCGGTTCACGCAATAAAGAATTATCCCATAAAAATCATCTTCCATACTTTAAGCTCGCGCGCAATAGTTTACTTAATTTGCCGATAGATGTCGCTGTACGTGGAACGCTCATATCATATCCTACATGGCGGTGTTATTTTAACTCTTAAGTGGGGACACTTACTGTGACGGACGGAAAACTACGGAACCCTACACTGAGCGTGGCCCGACACGCTCTTGGCCGGTTTTTTAAATGTATGTTCACCGATTATTCGAAGACTTCTGGACCGATTTGGATTTTTTTTTGTTGTTGGAAAGAGCTTACGTTGTTCTCATTGTAACCAGGTCAGGATCTGATGATGGGAACCTGGAGAAATCGAGGGAAGTCTTCAACTATTATAGGCACACCTATAGTGATTTGAGTATTTTTTACAGCAGCTCGAGCATTTGCTTTTGGAAAGGTTGAGGCTAAGTGAAGTCGGTTCTTTTTTGTTTAAAATTATTAATCTACATGTACAGGCTCGCATTTTTTTGATAATACGTATAACTATTTTATTTAACGATTATTTTAGTTTGAATCTCCATAAATATTTACAATGTACATACCCTTTCAACGGTTTTTTATCACCGCCTCTTGTATCAAATTGTAAAAACGCTAACCATAAACATTCTTTTCAGATCATCAAAGTCCCAGAAACAAAAGAAGGCTTCATAGACCTCAACAACCTTGAGCAGAAGCTGCAAAGATACTCAGGAACAGGCAGACGCATGATCGGCTTCTTCCCTGCTGCTTCAAAACTCACTGGAGTCCTGGCCGACGATGTGGCTACAACGTTGCTGCTACACCAGTACGGCGCCTGGGCGTTCTGGGACTACACCCTGGTGGCGCCAACGTGTGCTGTAGATATGAACCCCACCTTCCCTGGTGTTGAGGTAGAGATGGTGAAGAAGGACGCCGTGTTCTTCAATTGTGAGAAGTTTGTGGGAGGAGTGCAAGGGCCGCATGTGACCGTTGTCAAGAAGGAAGTGTTTAGAAATACACCGATTTACTCTGATGATGTTGAGGTAAGAACACTACTACTATAGTTATTGTAGGTACGGTCGGCAAAGAAAGTTGCCGAACGAAATAATATTACAAAAGTAACTTTGTAAGCTTAATGTTGTAATCTTATTTCGTTCGGCAACTTTCGTTGCTGACGTGCAATGAAGGCCGCAATATCTGACACAATCTTATATGTAGGGAACGTGTTACATATGTTTGCAGCCGTAGTGCAGGATACTATTGCAGGTTATTGTACTTCATGTTCTGCCTGTTTTGGCGACCACCATTTAGCCGATGTCTTTTGGCAAATTATCATATTATAACATGTATAACGTTTCACTTGGTAAAATTAATGTAGATAGGTACAATAGTACCTAATGACATATATTAACGTTTGCTGTTATTTTAATTCCCCGAATTATTCAAATGACCAATTAACAGTAAAATAATCAACGTGCAGCCATTTCACATGAGTTTTACCTTTGATAATATTTGCCTACACACAAAATACCCACATGAAACATATTTTTATTTGAACTTGTCTACCTCTTGTTAATTTATTAGAAATGTACCTAGTCATTAGAATTAGGATTGAATAAAAGATGAATAATATTTTCATAATATTGTCACCGAAGACTGTCATTTGACAGAGTGAAGATCGGTGCGACGATGAGCGAAGAGAAGGTGCGTGTTAGGTGAACTGCGAACAAAAAGTGCGCGAAGCCGAGCGAGCATAGCGAGCGCGCCGCGCTAGTGGCAGGCGAGCGCCAGAACTGACATGTTTTACTGTACGATATAAATTTAAGAAAAAGAGGTATTTGGGTCTTAATTTCTATCCGTGAAAATGTGAAAAAGTGGCAGTAAGATGCACAACTTTCAATCTGGAGGTCTCGGGTTCAAGCCCCGGCTCGTACCACTGAGTTTATGGAACTTAACGTATGCGGAATGAAATCTGGACAACATTCAATTTCTTATAAAATAAATATAACATAGTTATTTTTATAATCTTTCATGGTTTTTAATAATGTATTTAATCATATTAAACGCCAGAGTAAGTTTACTCCAATGCGAAGTTTCAAACGAAAGTTGTGGTACTTTATGTCCATCGCTGTCGACAACGACAATGTACAGATTTTTTAAGATCTAAATTTATCTTCCATCGGATAACTTTTTAAGGAGGCTTCGTATACTTGACATTTTTCACATTCATGAGCGTAAGATTATTGGTGTTCTCAAAATAATAGTTACCTTGCCACGAATTTCCATTTTAAACAACATAATATTAGTCATTCAAAAATCCAAAAATGAAAAAAACACCTGTTTTTACATTTTTTAACCAAACGACGTGGCCGTATTTTCGGTTATTTTTTAAAATGTTTGGAGACGATGGGCGTATCTTTTCTTAATTGTTAACTAATACCTATGTCTTCAAGATATTTTAAAACAGTTTTACTGCCACATTTGAATGCCTTCCTGAGTTCTCTTTAAGATTTTGTAACTCGCGGGCTGTCATTTTCTTTAATCGAACTCTCTCTGCAAACGGGCTAATGCTGGAATATTTCCCTGAACCAAGCCTTCTTGTGGCAATTTTTGTAAAGAAAAAGGACGCAAAAATATTATAAATAGCTCTTTAGCT
The DNA here is from genome assembly GCA_947086415.1 of Pammene aurita. Taxonomy (NCBI): domain Eukaryota; kingdom Metazoa; phylum Arthropoda; class Insecta; order Lepidoptera; family Tortricidae; genus Pammene; species Pammene aurita. Next base: position 16,361,441 of record OX352295.1, read on the forward strand.
CTATCCTATTTTCACAAAATTTTCCACGGTCTTCGCTTTCAGCCATAGGGAATTAATACTGTAGAAATTACATACTGTTTCGCGACGTTGTTCTCCTCGATTAACCATAATTTTAAGATAAAGAATTCAATGCTCATTAAAAGTATGGGATTAATTAATAGATGTATAAGCTTTCAATTGGCATTTATATAAAATTTGAGTTTATTTCTTTACTTACTTTTTACGTCTTCAAACCTTTGTCCAGATTTCATTCCGCATACGTTATGTACGAAATATTATTTGATATTTACCAGTCGTTTTCGGTGAAGGAAAACATCGCGCAGATGTAATCCCAAGGTCTAGTTTCCCCCTGGACTGGAAGTTTAGATATGGCAGTCGCTTAAAAGTAGTGCCTACGCCAATTCATGGGATTAGATTATTAAGCGAAGCGGATCCCAGGTTCAATTGACCCGTGGCAAAAAGCCGGGACAAACGCTAGCAGGATGATGAAGATATTTGAGTCTTGTATAATTTATGCTTATGGTATGGTATCATTTTACAACCAAAAATATGGCGTACAAATAAAAACCTTATGTCCAAACGTTCACTCGGAATTGGAAAACGCTATTTGGGATACGATACGAAGTTTTGTGTTGAGTGGCCACTTGTGGCCAAGTGGCCACTCAACACAAAACTTCGTATCGATATTCAACGAAATGAAATTAGGCGAAAAATTTGTTGCGGATCGAGTGATATCAGCCATACAATTTTCGGCAATGATTTAGAGAACCGTAGATACGTGCCAACGTATATTTAGGTAAAGCTGTTTTCAACAAACTTGTAGGTATTGCCACAGTTGAACCTTTTACAAACCGCTTGAGCAATTTGACGACACCTAGGGTAATTATCTAATCGTCGTAAACATTTTATTAATACTCTTTCAGTAATAAGCACATATTTAACAAACATTTCAAATAAAGAACTAGTAACTAAACCTCAAAGGCTTACCCGCTTATTCATAAACGTATTTCAAACCCCATTTAACTAAAATAATCGTTTGTTCTTATTTGTCACATTCACAGTTGTTGAGGTTTGAAACACGTTTATGTATAGGCGGGTTAAATATAGGCCACTAAATATATGTTAATCCCCACAGATTCTTTGTGAAAGGATCGAAGAGTGGAGATGCACGGACGCCGTCAGAACAGCAATCGTCATGCAGTTGCGGGACGCGGTCGGCTTGCAGACTATCGCAGAGCGACAAGACAACATTACCAGGTAACAATAGTTGCTTTAAGGGTTTGGGGCTCAGCTCATTCCAGACTGACTCTTTTCCGCGCTTCATCTCATCTGCCTAAGGACTTTTGGACTTAGCCCATTCCAGACTGACTCTTTTACGCGCTTCATCTCATCTGCCTATGGACTTTTGGCCTTAGCCTATTTCAGACTGACTTTTTTACGCGTTTCATCTTATCTGTGCCGGCCGAAACATTCCAGAATGGTGGAACTTTTCACATAGAAAGTTTCGGAAACTTCTCATAATTTTGTATGGGGATTGAAACTCTCAGTTTCTTCTTCTGGAAATTTCCGAAAATATTTCCAACTTTTTTTAAATCCCGCAATTTGCACATCAGCATTACTTTAGACCCTAAACATCAGTATAAATAATTAATTATCGGCCCCTTAACAGGCTTTATGTGAGAAATTCGGCCTCACTGTGGTAATTGGGCTAGTTTCGGGAATTATTAGTTATGTTATAACTTTGTAGCCTTGTTTGACAACTTTCAAGGCCTTCGGCGAAATTATTAAGTAAGTTACCTAATAAAGTTGTATTAATATAGAATTAATATAGTTCTGATACTTCTGATTTCAAAGAAGGTGTGAACATCCCCAATCCACCGTTTAGGCATATTTAACATGGTCACTATTCAGGCATTTCTTTAACATGGTGGAATATTCATGCCTTATGGTATACCTACACTAAGACAACAATAGATTTAATTGCATCGCAGTTTTTATGACGTGGCTATCATTACTACCAATATAAATAAAAGGGCTTTGTTGTGGTTTCCGTTACAAAAATAAAACTCGACGCATGTTGTAGTCATACTTGTCTTATTACAAACAAAGGTGATAAATATTCCTTTACACAGTCAATATTATTGACCTGTGATACCAGTACAATAGAACAAAGATAAGATTTAAAGGCGGTTACTATGTGGAAATTAGATAGGTACAGTCAGCAGCGGAATTAAAATGATTCTTGTTATTTTACTAATAAAATCCTACTAATGGCGATGATCATTTTAAACACTTACGAGCGTCATACCTTACGAGATACGTGACATGTTTTACTTCATACGACCTTCAAACCTTTAAGAAAAGAGCGTATTCCCATCTTAAAGGCCGGCAACGCGCTTGTGACCCCTCTGGTGTTGCGTCCTTGGGCGGCGGTAATTGCTTACCATCAGGCGATTCGCCTGCTGGTCTGCCTCAAATTTCATAAAAAAAACGTAACTTTGTACCTATTTGATTTTATTGTAATAGTTGTATTACATTACTTACGTCAATTTATTATAGCCTGTAAAACAATACTGATGAGTAATCGGTTTTTAATAATAAATCCAGATTCATATTATACTAGACCCCCAGTTATTGTATTGTTATAAAACAAAAGAGGCTGACAACAGCTGAAATTGATGTTATTTAAAAGTCTTGAAATCATCTTTAGGAAGTTTAATGTCTTGGGTTTTTTGACTTATACTTACGTCTGCAATTAAGAAAACAACTCCAACAAACACAACTAAAACCTTTAAGTATTGTTTTATATTTTACAACCTAAAAAGATATCCATACTAATATTATAAGTGTATGTATTTGTTTGTTTGTTTGTTTGTCCGTCTTTCACGGCAAAACGGGGCGACGAATTGACGTGATTTTTTAAGTGGAGATAGTTGAAGGGATGGAGAGTGACATAGGCTACTTTTTGTCTCTTTCTAACCCCTCACTTCCCTAAAATGGGGGGTGGAAGTTTGTATGGAGCATTCCGGGGGGCAAAGGGGAACCGTGTTACCCCGAATTTAACGCGAGCGAAGCCGCGAGCAAAAGCTAGTCACAAAATATATGTAATTTTATTTTTAAGTTTTAATTTTTCTTATTTTGCGAAGTTTAAGCTCATAAGTTTCGCTGTTGTGTTTCCGGAATTAGTCATACAAAAATACCGGAACTTTTGCGTGGAAATTTCCTCTCGACCTTAATATAAAACCGCATAATTGATACTCATATATGTTATCAACGATTTCTCTCTCAGCATCTGCTATCTCCGTCAAGAGCATTTGCATCTACATTTGCATGGAAAATCACAACGTATATCGGGTCATGTCAACTGCCATGTTATTGCGATAGCACACCGAGCGCAGGCGAGACAAATTGTCGGGAATCAGTATAGGTAATAAAACAGTATTTCTTATGTTATCCAAGATTTCATCCACTTAGCTACAGAGTTAGCCAGTATATTATGTGACTACCGTCAAACGGGGTAACTTGAGACGGGTGGGACAGATAGCTAAAGACAACGGTTTTTAAAGAAACCTTATGTATTTAAGTAGGTACTTAGTTAAAGGAATGAGTGATTGTTAAAAATACAAAAATAGTTAACTTCAAAGTAGTTTAAAGCGCTGGTGGCCTGACGGTAAGACGTCAGACTTTCAATCCGAAGGTCGCGGGTTCAAACCCCGGCTCGTACCACTGAGTTTTTCGAAACTTATGTACGAAATATCATTTGATATTTACCAGACGCTTTTCGGTGAAGGAAAACATCGTGAGGAAACCGGACCTAATCCCAACAAGGCCTAGTTTCCCCTCTGGGTTGGAAGGTCAGATGGTAGTCGCTTTCGTAAAAACTAGTGCCTACGCCAATTCCTGGGATTAGGTTGCCGAGCGGACCCCAGGCTCGATTGAGCAAAAAGCTTAGACAAACTCTAGGAAGAAGAAAAGTAAACTTGACAGTAATTGGACGTAGTTATGCAAAAACGTTCCAACCCACAAAGGCCCAGTTGTGGGTTGGAACGTTTTTGCATAAATACGTCCAATTGCCAATTTAGCACTCTTAAAATGGGCCCAAATTGCTTGTATTTAGTTACTCTGCGAGTCGCATTTTACCCCATTTCACGGTACATAACAGTGTAAAATGCAGTGGCGGTGCGTCAAACTTTTTCTCAAGCAAGCCGGAGTATGTTTAGCTTTTTATTTCTTCATGAGCTAAGAAAACTGCTAAACTGTCTGTAAATTAGACAATCCAGTGGGACTCGAGTTCTATGGACCCGCCGCCACTAGTAGAGGTCAAGTTAGACTGAATGACCTTCGAGATCAGGTTGAAATGTGAATAGATGTCTGTTGGTTTACTTTGTTTGCGCGGCTTCGCCAAACACGCTCGGCTGTTGACTTTGGCCTGGATCTAGTTCAATCGATGTATGACGTTAAATTAACTTTTGAACGTTAACATAACTTCGATCAACGTATGTTGACAAATTATAAAAATGCAAATTTAAAAAAGAGTTACTTGCAGCTCAACTTCGGAGCTCGGCGAGGATTGGAAGCCTAAAATTTTTTACCTAAAATGAAATACTTAAAATTATTTAAGCACTAGGATTAATATTTCATTAATCTAAGTCCTTTAGTTTGAATAAGTGTCAGACATTTTGTTTACCGGTAAAACATAAGTAAAACATGATGAATATATACAACATAAATAAGTAAAATATGAATTTATGAAATAAACCAACTTATATCAATCAATCAATTGACGCCGCGCCGTCGCATAGAACTTTGTCTACATAGGTATACAAATAGTTGTATGACTTAAAACCGGTACTTACATAATTTCTTATAATAATAAAATAAAATAAATTAATAAACAAACTCTTTTAACGCGAGTACACGTGTTCACTGTCATCTTTTTACGTATACGTGTCCTTGGTCCGATGTAAACGCGAATAGACCACCACCGGTGTCTATTTCCAATACGCCGTCTACCAATTTAGATGTGAAGATAAACTAAAACTCAGAACCACACGTAAGCTTGAACTCCGGATCTGTAACTTGTATGTATAAGCTGGTATATACTCAGTCGGGGTATGAGCAATTGTGCACCCATTGGGGCAACTGTACGCACTGTGCCTGCCAGCTTCGGCTTATGCTAGCTCTGTGCTTATGTGCGTCTCATTCTTACTCGATAACGTTAACGAGAGAACCGAGACGCAGATATAATCTGCTGATGCGTCCGTCGATGTGTAGAGGAGCTAGCTTTACCCAAATGTGTATATAGTGATGAAACCAGTAGGTTAGCCTAAGACGGAAGGGCTTATCATGAACACATATATGACATAAGTTCAAACGATGGGGTCACAGAAGTTACTTATCACAAGAGGGTATGTGCTTTACTCTACATGCTACCCCATTGCATTGTGGATAATACACACAATACACATCTACTTGTGGCGTACTTTTTATTCCTGGAGCTACTGTTTTTTGCAATGGTTTACTTTTTACCACGAGCAATTTATCCAATAATATTTTGTCGCGTTAGTTGTGTCGTCGCATCCTGAAATCGCTTAATTTTTGCAAAATGCTAGGCCTGAAGACGGGTTGGTATCAAAACGACTAGACCGCAAAACGACCATTGATGCAGAAAGTCTAAATCTCAAATCGACATGGCAGTAAAATGACCACCGAGCTTCTGCCCTTCCGTTTTGATACTAAGCCATTCTATGATGAAGACCTTCTGGTCTTCATCATAGAATGGCTTAGTATCAAAACGACTATGTAGCAAAACGACCACCTCGTGAAACGTCGACATCTTTAAATGCCTTGATAGTCAAACGACCACAAGAAGGTCTTCGTCTTAGAACGGCTTAGTATAAAATCGACTTGTTCGCAAAACTACTACCTCGTGAAACGTCTACATCTACCATCATCTTCAGAATTTTCTAATATAGTATACAGGATGTTTTTTTCAATAAATTGGCATATTTAGTTGCTGGTGTAGCAATAAAAATACGGGGTTTCGTGAACAAAAGATATCCTTTGACATGATGATTCCTTAGGACCCAAGAATGGATTTAAGAAATGGCGCCACCAAGATTTTTTATGTCAATTTTTAGGGGGGGAAAGCTCTCAACTTTATCTTGTTACCTACATCAGTTAAGCTACTGGACCAAGTTTTTTCGTATAAATATAAATAAGTATAAATCGGCGATACCGAATTCATTTATCCTATCATTTTGACCCCTTTTCGAAACAAAAACATGTAAAATAAAAATACCTAATAACTAATAAACATGTAAAATGAAATTACCTATTTAACTAGGTAAAATCCATAACTTAAAATTCATGAACGTAACTTATAAACAGAGCTCGGATTTTTCACGGCAAAACAAAACACTAGAGTAATTTAGCCAGTGCTTGAAATATTATTTTATCGACACCTATCGAGTCTTACTAGAGTATATGACAGGTATTGCCTCAGTACATTTTTTCTTTTTTTATTCGATGGTACACCTATCAGTGTGAATGTCAAAATTTAAAAACTAACAAACGTGCGAAAATTTCGAAAAACAGGAGACTTACTAGAGCTCAAAATCAATATTTTTGACCAGTCTAAGGTGACCTACTGGGGGTTAGAAGGTTGTGCATTAATTACCGGACATCCTGTATAAGTAATAAAATAACTTTTCATTTTAGCTTTGCCATAGTCGAGCAACAAAGAGGTAGGTCTGCATGTACAACTTAGAACGAAGTAACTATACCACCTCATTTAAAATGATAGAAACGACTGCAAATTTCATCTCACATGACATATGACATTCACACTTTAACTGTCATTTCATTACGTATAAAACGTAAATTGCATCTAGGTATTATTTATTTCGCAACGCATTGAATCCGACGTGTTGGATATACCTACGTATAATAACTTAATATTGCAAGGTATCAATTAATACAAAAATGAGTAATGTACAAGATCGGATCAAAACGTGGATTGAAAATCACCCTGAGTTAGTCTATAATGAAGTCACCTCCACTATATACTGCTCTATGTGCGATATGCATCTAAAACTGAAGAAATGCAATATTGAGAATCATGTGAAAAGCAACCGCCACAATTACCGTTCGGGGCAACCAAATAGGAAACATCAATTTTATTTCGATTTAATTATTTTTCTTATTTCATGCAACATACCATGGGCAACAGTCAACAACAATAATTTTCGTCATTTTTTTAACAAGTATTTATGTTGCGACTGCTCTATGACTTCTTTACCGGACGAATCGACCCTGCGAAAAATTTATTTAAATCTCGTGTACAAAAAACTATACAGGGTATAAGAGAGGTAAACAAAACCAATTATTTGTGGATATCTATAGACGAAACACCAGATTTCATGGGAAAATGTGTGACAAACGTGGTGATTCGGTCTTTGCAAAAAAATTGTTCTAAGCAATTTTATCTTTTGGGGTCGAAGGTTTTAGAGAAGGTAAATGGGGAAACAATAGCAAACCTAATAATAAACCAATTAAAATTTTTGTTTCAAAATTCTTTCAATGACAACGTAAACAATTTGCTTTTACTTTGCACAGATAGTGCCGCATATATGCTTAAAGCCGGTCGTATTTTAAAAGCAACGTTTCCTCGTATGAAACACATTACGTGTTTAGCTCATGGTCTGCACCGGGTTGCCGAAGAAGTGCGAGATAATTTCAAAGGTGTGGATGGGTTGATATCGAATGTCAAAAAGATATTCCTAAAATCTCCAGAGCGTGTACGCCTTTTTAAGGCAAAATATCCGTCCATTCCCCTACCTCCCGAGCCAATTATCACCAGATGGGGAACTTGGATATCTGCTGCGGTATATTACGCTCAATACTATGAGCAAATACGTGATGTCGTCTCCATACTTGCTAATGACTCGGCAGCTATAAGAGCTGCAAAAAAATGTTTTCAAACACGCAAACTACGACCGGAGTTAAATTTCATTCGCAACAACTACGAAGTAATAGCCTCTTCAATAGAACAATTGCAATGTTCGACTTTATCCATTGCGGAATCCTTCCTCATTCTGGATACTGTTCGTTGCTACGTAAACTGGAGTAAACTTTTACCAGTGATACGTAAATTTGAAGCCGTGCTCGAACGAAATCCTGATTACGAAATTTTAAGAGACATATCTGAAAATATTAACCGAACTGATAATGAATTCTATAAATTTGCTCCCTTGACGTCAACTGAAGTTGAACGTACATTTAGTGTACATAAATGGATTTATAGTGATAAACGCAACTGTTTACTCCCAGAGAATGTTGAAAAGATAATGATCATCTACTCCTATCACTATTACCCAAATAAAATGTCTTGTGCTGCTGTGTGTACTGACGTAGATTTTGAAGAAGAAATTGCGTCTGTTTCTAATATATAGTAACTTTATACAAATGTTTTTATTAGTTTTATTACATATTAATTTTATTTGGTGACTTTTATTTCTTCTAGTTCTGAATTATCGATATCGATAAAATAATATTTCAAGCACTGGCTAAATTACGCTAGTGTTTTGTTTTGCCGTGAAAAATCCGAGCTCTGCTTATAAACAATTATGAATCTTTAAAAAATAAAAGGCGCTTTAGAGAGCCTTATTAATCGTTCATAAAAAAAATATTGTCAAACTAAAACGTTATATATACGGGTGTACTAAAATAACTGTTGACGGTGCTAAAAATTGAAATGGAAAAAATCTAATCAAAATGTTTTTTTTGCGATCATGGAATAATAAGGTCGAATAAGGATAAGAATAACAATTCGTTTATTGTGATAAAAGAAGATAAGTTATGGTAGTGCGTTTCAGGCCATTCCGCGTTATAATATCCAAGGAAATTTCACTTTTATGTCGTGTGTGTGTTGATTAGATCTTTTTCCATTTCAATTTTTAGCACCGTCAACAGTTTTTTTAGTACACCCGTGTATATACCATTTTAGTTTGACATTTTTTTTAATGAACGATAATAGGGCTCTCTAAAGCAGCTTTTAGTTTTTCAACACTCATAATTGTTTATAAGTTATAATTTTTTTTCCTTGTTAAATGGGGAATTGAAGAACAAGTGATTATTTTATTTTCTATGTTTTACTTTAGAACAGTGTCAAAATGATATCATAAATGAATTCGGCGTCCCCGATTTATATAAAAACGATGCCAAACTCGGCCTAGTAGGTTAACTGATGAAGATATCAAGAGAAAGTTGAGAGCCTTCCCCCCTAAAAATTTACATAAAAAATCTTGATGGCGCCACTTCTTAAATCCATTCTTGGGTCCTAAGGAATCATCATGCCAAAGGAAATCTTTTGTTCACGAAACCCCGTATTTTTATTGCTACACCAGCAACTAAATATGGCTATTTATTGAAAAAAAACATCCTGTATACTATATTAGAAAATTCTGAACGATGATGGTAGATGTAGACGTTTCACGAGGTAGTAGTTTTGCGAACAAGTCGATTTAATACTAAGCCGTTCTAAGATGAAGACCTTCTTGTGGTCGTTTGACTATCAAGGCATTTAAAGATGTCGACGTTTCACGAGGTGGTCGTTTTGCTACCTAGTCGTTTTGATACTAAGCCATTCTATGATGAAGACCTTCTGCTCGGTGGTCATTTTACTGCCATGTCGATTTGAGATTTAGACTTTCTGCATCAATGGTCGTTTTGCAGTCTAGTCGTTTAATGAAACGGGCCGAGACATTGCTTCTGCGATATCAAGAAACGGCCTCCTAGCCTAGACGGTAGTGACACTAGTGACCCTGCCTACGAAGTAGGAGGTCCCGGGTTCGAATCCTGGTCAGGGAATGTATTTGTGTGTTTATCACAGATTTCTTCCTGAGTTATGGATGATTTCTATATATTTAAGTATGTATCTATATCTATTATATATATCGTCGTCTAGTACCCACAACATAAGCCTTAATTGAGCTTACTATGGAATTGTGTAAGATTGGCCCATAATATTTAATTACAAAAAAAAGAATTTATTATATGGTAGCGACACAGAACTAGGATCGAGCGTTCATGTATTCGGTACAGTCAAGTGCAAAAATACGTATCGAAAAAATCGTCTCATAAATATGGTACTACGCACTTATTACAACGGAATAAGATACTATGGGACATATTTTTGAGTAAGATGAGTACACCCATATTTTTACACTTGACTGTACCTACTAGATATGTGGTGTCATCATCATCATCTCATCTTCTGTCATCCCCTTTATTCGAATAGGGCTATAACTCTGGCAGATTAACAACAGTGTGACGTAGCGTTTAAGGAATCTTAATCCCACAGATTGTAGCCAAGTACGTCGGTAGCGCTATTTAACTCATCATAATTTAGTAAGATGCCACCGTCGCCCATATTTATGTATTTGTTTACATGTTTACTCATGGCGATGGGATGGCGAAATGATTGTATTATAGAATAGCACAAATATTTTTTTCATCAATCTCAATCATCATCTCTATTTGTGTATCAGCATAACAGAACATAGCTATACCTTTTCTAATAAAAAAAATAGGTATTGCCTATCAAAACGTAATAAATTCGACAAGTTAGCATTCATAACGTCTTGCGAACACGAATTGCGGGCGTTATTGAACACCATTGTTAAAACTGTTCTCAATTTACTGTCATTTCGCATTGAATATGTCTATATTGTCTATAATTTCAATGACACGTCTATATTGTACGATACACTCAAACAGCGCGTGATGGCGCCTTCCGCCGTACGACAAACATACTGATTGTAGCAAACCGTCAAAGTAAACGAGACTTGGCAAATACCTAGATCTAACAGTCTCCTTTGTGTTATTCTGGCTGTGAAAAGGCGATACGGAAATCAAACAATTATTTATTCATTTTATGTCACAACTTGAGAAGAATACAACTAATACTTTAATTTCAAGACGATCCAAAATTACAAATCAAAGTCAATTTATTTTTTCATTTATAAAATAACGAAAAATCTGTCTCTTCTCCATTGTTGAATTATTTCTTATTATCGGGTTTATATGACGGTTATGTTATGTAATTAAGTATTATGTTGATTAAATCAAGACAGGTTAACGCAGTTAACATCTTCATTGATAATGCATTCAGAATCACCTTGTATACAATAAATAATTATTAAGTTAAGTTAACTTACGTCAGTAGTTCCACCTAAGCTACGTGCTTAAGTGGAACTCGATAGTGACATTTATCGCTGACGCTTGTCACGTTCTCAAGCATGTCTTATCCACATGGATAACTGACATACATAAATGTGTCTCTTGTATCGTCTGGCTTAAAACAAATCAAAGCGCACGGGTCGTCAACTTGCACCGAGCGAGTTCAGACGTAGATGCGGCTCTCCGAGTCACCCAAAAATCACTACTTCGTTCTCTTGATTGACTATCTCATAGCAACATTTTGGGGTGATGTCTGCATAGGCCAGGCTGGTTCTTTAAAAGTTTGCTGGTCTCTGATGATCTAGCGCATGTAATTTTATTCAGAAGTATTTATTACGCAAATTGCTGTAAATTGAAAGGAAGGGCGTTATTGGTCGCGGATGGGTGAATTTCCGGCTTCCCCTACCGTTTCCCACCAATTGGAAGCCCAGTCGCCATTTCATTGCATTTGCTTCGTTTCCTTCGGGAACTTTTGAGGAAATTGACAGGAAAATATAATTTTCCACTGTAGGCATATTGGGAGACTTTTAATCCGAAGGTCGCGGGTTCAAACCCCGGCTCGTACCACTGAGTTTTTTATGTCGCTTTTCGGTGAAGGAAAACATCGTGAGGAAACCGGATCTAATCCCAACAAGGCCTAGTTTCCCCTCTGGGTTGAAAGGTCAGATGGCAGTCGCTTTCATAAAAACTAATGCCTACGCCAATTCGTGGGATTAGGTTGCCAAGCGGACCCCCGGCTCAATACAGCAAAAAGTTGGGACAAACGCTTGGAGGAAGAGAGAGAAGAGGGAGATAAGCGACTTTTACACAAAGTCGTGGTTGATTTTAAACAGGTAATGCTACAATGTTTCCCGCATTTATGACGAACTCTCATGCAACTATGACCATTGGCATCGGCCAGTGTCCTTCACTCATCATCTGCATAGCAACAAACTGTTTCTAGTGACCCATTTAACTAGTTAGAGGGCGGCGTGCCGACTTGACCTGAATTCGGTTCCGGGCTAGGGCTGTCTTACAAATATAATGCTGGTGCTGATCAAAAACAAGATTCCTGTGCCCGTGGCAATGGATGACTCATGATACTCGGAAGTTCTCTTATACTCTCACTCTTATTTACACAATTTCCGTCTAAGATATGTTTACTTACACCTTTGCACCATCCTTACGCTTTTATAATGACTAGACCTATGGTGGTGGTACGTATGTTTTAGAGAATGCTGCAATAGGCATGATGATTTTTTTTCATGTATAGTATCCATCGATTCGTTTTGTTGTGAGGATCAAATGCCTACATGGGGTCAATTGCGTTAAAGCAACACAAAAGTTAGAAATCAGACTTAAATTCTGAGATTTGCATTTGTTTCTCAAAACGGTCCTAACTGACAATAATTCAGATTTCTATGGTCGCCCTGTTCAAAGTATGGAAAAATTATGAAATTGCCTTTTTTACATAGTGTTGCTTATGGTTACAATTACATCTTACAGTAAAATGTTAAAAATTGTTTTTTTTTTTATTTCGTACTTTAAAAATCGTAAAATTTTGAACCATTTCAATATATATTTTTCATTTTCACTTTATTTGGATTCATTGATCATTTTGCATGCTATTAACTAAATATTATTGCATATTTCAAGTTTCAACATGTGTCATCATCCCAATTTGTGTAGGGACATTTTAGAACTAGACAAAAAAAAATGGAAAAACGTAAACTTGTACAACGTTAGTGAATTTCTTCAAGTTTCTTTTGAGAAGTATCTGTGTGAAAAGCGAACTCATAAAAAGCAGTACAATTAACAGCGCTTTTTTAGAACCACACCAGTTTACACAACCCTACCACTTAACAAGTAGCATGCGTCCCGTTGGCATGCAGGGTGCATCGATGTAAACGGCTTACAAACAAAAATGAATTTTTATTGGCTTTCTTTATCGCCGAGGCAGTAAAGTATTATGAGAATGCTAACATAAGAATGATAGCAGTAGTTCTGCTGTGAGATAATTTAAAATGTTGCACAATATCTTTAATAAAATGCGTGCTTTTGCTACAGTGCATTACTAAAGTATTTTTAAACCATAAATTGTTACCTTAAAATGTAGCTATAGGTATGGTACACTACTATGACAAATATATTGACGCGTTCACTATGATTTTTTATTTCCTTCTTATTCGCAACCATGTAAAAATTGTAAACGACTATCTATTAGTATGATTTTCATTAAAAAAACAGTGATATACTTTTAAATTGGTTTCTTAAAGTTTTTTTAAGTGACTAATATAATATTTTTTATTAATAGATGTATTCGTGTGTGTTATGTGTTTTTTTATTAGTAGATTTCATTCCAAGCCTAAACCTGTAATTCGATTTTTTATTACATGCCCTTTTTTAATATTTTTTTGAATCTTCAATGTGACATTCTACACAGTTTGACTGCTGTATAAGTTTGTACCTTTGCCTATAGATAAATGATGTTGGGGAAAAAAATACACAGCTGTCAAGTGTCATCTTAAACGTCAACGTGTCATTACTTTTTTCCACAACGTCATTTGTCTACAGGCAAAGGCGAAACTTATACACTTACTAGCTTTTGCCCGCGGCTTCGCTCGCGTTAAATTCGGGGTAACACGGTTCCCATTTCCTGATTTAAAACACAGAAGAGAAAACTCGGAACAGAATATTATTAAAATTTCACCCCCTCTTTTAAAAGGTTGGGTGCAGATTTCCAAAAAAAAATGATGCACGATTTTTTTGTTAGTCACAAATAGTCCGCATACCAATTTTTAGCTTTCTACCTTGAAAATTGTGGAATGCTCCATACAAACTTCATTTTAGGAAAGTGGGGGGGTTAGAAAGAGACAAAAAGTAGCCTATGTCACTCTCCATCCCTTTAACTATCTCCACTTAAAAAATCACGTCAATTCGTCGCCCCGTTTTGCCGTGAAAGACGGACAAACAAACAAACAAACACACACATACACTTTCCCATTTATAATATTAGTATGGATACACCTCAAACTTATATACGTGAAAAGAAAAATCAAAAAAATATTTAAAAAAACGGTATGTTATAAGAAAAATGGTGCCATACGATTATATAAAAAATAAATAAAAAAATCTAATTACAGTTTTAAGCTTTGAATTCAATTTACTACTGATATAAAATATGATACCAGCCACTTCAAAAAACTTAAGGAACCCAATTACGTAACTCTCACGATGTCTAGAAAATGTCATACGTATCTTTAACGCTTCAGAACACGAAGACCTGTTAACAGCGTTAATAGTGTTTACCACAGATGATATATTTGCATTTATACATCGAACAGACCACGCTTGTGTTTTAAAAACAAACACATTACTCTGTGAAAGTGACATATAACTTGGAAACTGGATCAAAAGATTCCCGTCACTAATATATAAACTCATATAGGTCAGCTATACAGGGTGATTCATGAGACGTGAGCAGGAACAACCCTACACACTTAGTTAACGATAATGAATCGGCCGCCATCATGTTTAAATGAAACAATAACGCCTTTCAATTTTTTTTTACCTTTTTGTGTCGTAGAAATTTTGTTCCCTGTAATCATGGTCACCCTACATAAACAAATCCATAAAGATCAAAACCTCTTTAACAATCATGACATCACTTTGATTATGAAAAATAATTGTCAAATTAAGTGAGATACGATGTTTCCAAAGTAGCCAGACATCAATTTGACAGAATATTCTCTTGTTTTTCTGTGATATGTGTAACATCAGTACGCGACGGAGTATTCTAATTGAAGAGTGACCATGCGTGTCGTAACTAATTTTAAACTTTTTATTTTTACTTAAAATTTTTTTTTTGCTCTTATCACACTAATACTGATATCAAACAATAGCTTATTATTAACTGAATCCGTAGTGTTAAGCCTGCTCACGTCTCATGAATCATCCTGTATAGGTTAATCTTTTAACATAATGATTACATTGGATTGTTTTTGGTAAATGTATTTATAGACGAAGTTCGAGGCAGCATTGATGACGTAAACCGATGTTTGTAGACGGTTGGGCGCCAAAGGGTATTAAATACTCGTATATGTAGATACATTGAACTATTGACATTTTGTTTGTGTAAGTAAATCGAATAGATAAACCATCAAGCAAACAGTACAGATACTGTATGACTTTACTCGTACAGACAGATATTTCCAATCACTGAGGATCTTATTATAATGGCTATTATCGGAAAACGATCTTCTGTTTTGAATAGTTGGGTACCTACCTACTAACAATAATAATTATGTGATGCCAATATGGTGTCATATCTTATGTGCTTGAAATTGGCATGTCTACTTATTCGTTGAATTGTTTATGGCAAAGTTGATTTCTCGATCGTATGCAGGTAGTTTAATACTCTTCCAACATAAATTGTAATTTTAAACCTCCCTCTCTGTGTTAAAAACAATGTGCAAGTCGTTGGGCATTAAAGTGAATTATTAAGATATGTTATTCAGATATTTAAAAAATGTCATGGTCCCTTGCGTTTCGGATATTTATTTAAATGTAAGCAACAAACATTTTCCCATCTAAAATTAAGTAGGTAAGTTAAGCATGTATCAGTGACGGTGTTGTGCTCAAGATTCTATATTATTTCAACCGGTGTCTTAAATTACTTTATAACTCGTAAACTGTAAATATATGCAAAGGAAAAATGAACTAGGGCCGGAGTCGAATCAGAGCGACAGACGCGTTAACCTCTAGGCCATCCGGGTCACGGCGACAGCCGTCTTTCTCGTCTTATAGGTGTATCAATACGAGTATAGTTTGGCTTCAGTATATTTCTCCGTGAGTCGCTATTTTAACGCTATCCACACATAAAACAAACTCATATACACGTATATCCGTACACAACACATTGGCAATTGTAGCAGTTTTATAACCGTGGTATCATAAATCGCGCAATATAGGAAACTGGACTGGACACGGACATTCAACAAAGACCCATGCGCTCATGCTAGTTGTACAATTATCCACACTGTTAACTTAATTTTTGAGCTTTATTGCAAGGACATACAGTCCAGAGATGGTTAGTGAATAAGTTGCTGTTAGTATGAAATAAGGGTTCAAGTTATGTTGGTACAAGCTGGCGCCTGGTCCTATGGAAATAGAACGAAATGACGTAAACATGAGTTGAGATGAGATAAAATAGTGCGGGTGTTACATTTAACATATACCAGTGTAGCGGGGTTTCCTAGACATTGGGATAATAACTGCTGGTTTATGTTTCCTTCATTTATAAATGGATACCTAGGTATGTTTTACACAATTTCAGCAATCAATACAACACATAAATTATATAAATAAGTACATGTCGCATTAATTTTCATTATCGAACTGGAGCAGAAGACGCGACAGAATTGGGTCATATATTTATTTACAATAAAATCAATATCTACTGTCTTATAACAATTCTGCGGATTAACTCGCGTAGGTATTTATTAATAATTTTAAACAAAAAAGAACCGACTTCACTTAGCCTCCACCTTACAGAAAGAAAATGCCCGAGCCACTGTAAAAAAAAATTGTCATTATAGGTGTGCACATTTGACGAGTTCCCTCGATTTTGTTCTGACCTGGTTACAATGGGACCAACTGTAAAGTATACTCTTTCAAATAAAAAAAATAATTTCAAACCGGTCCAGCCGTCTTCAAAAAATCGATGAACAAACATAAAAAAAATTAAATTGCAAAATCAAAGATCCCGACGAATTGAGAACCTTCCTTCGAAATCTTGAAGTCGGTTAAAAACGATCACGTATAATTTTAAATTCGAAAACTTGTCTTGTTACTGGGGCGTTATACCGCGATATGGTTTTGAAGTGGACCAAAATTGTGGGCAATTATTACATCAATATTTTTAGCCCTCAGGAACAAAAAAGGCAAATTAGAACCAACATCTGTGTAAATACAGCAGTTAAATAAATATTTAAAAACCGGCCAAGAGCGTGTCGGGCCACGCTCAGTGTAGGGTTCCGTAGTTTTCCGTCCGTCACAGTAAGTGTCCCCACTTAAGAGTTAATAACACCGCCATGTAGGATATGATACGAGAGTTCCACGTACAGCGACATCTATCGGCAAATTAAGTAAACTATTGCGCGCGAGCTTAAAGTATGGAAGATGATTTTTATGGAATAATTCTTTATTGCGTGAACCGATTTTCACCGTTTTTACTTTATTTGAAAGCACGTCATTGCATTGTAATTTTGTAGAAATTACAGGTACAATAAACACCTGCTTATACGGTTAAATTACAAACTTCAGAAATCATTTTGTAATTTTTTTTTCAAAAACTATTCATCCTATCAAGTTCAAAATAATTTTCCTAGAAAGTTTTTATAAAGTTCTACTTTTGAGATTTTTTTCATATTTTTAAAACTTATGGTTCAAAAGTTAGAGGGGGGGGGAGACGTATATTTTTTTACTTCTGGAGCGATTATTTCCGAAAATATTTACATTATCGAAAAATGATTTTAGTAAACCCCTATTCATTTTTAAATACCTATCCAACAATATATCACACGTTAGGGTTCAAATGAAAAAAAAAATCACTCCCCACTTTACGTATAGGGGAGGTACCCTAATAAATAAAAAAAATCCACTTTTTATTTTACCACTTTGTCGGCGTGATTGATATACATATTAGTACCAAATTTCAGCATTCTAGTGCTAACGGTCACTGAGATTATCCGCGGACGGACGGACGGACGGACGGGCAGACATGGCGAAACTATAAGGGTTCCTAGTTGACTACGGAACCCTAAAAACACACGTTATTAAAATATTTACGACATGATGCCGGGAAGGTCTTGAATTCTGATACCATTAGTTTCGGTAAATAACGAGTAGGTACCTATAGTTCTAGATTTATTTAATGTCTGTCTGTTAGGAAGAGCTCTTTAGACATTCAGACATCCTAATAATATGGTATTTTGCCAAGTAGAATGTACCTAATTCGCTTCTAATATTTCTCTAGTTTACCTAGTTCAACTAAGGAAAGCTTTGCTTCTAGTTGTCTTATAAAATCGGTTCGTTATGACTATGAGTGAATCTAGATTCTGCAACAGTCACTAAGCTATTTACTTAATGGATATGTAAAGTAAACGTTTATTTATGTAAATGCACTCCCAGGCAGCTTCTAGCGACACGGACATGCATCCACATACTGCAAATCGTACATGTTACATACTTAACTACATAAGGAATATTTGATGTTGACGTTGACCTAAGGAAAATATTCCTATTAAACAATCTGTTGTCTTGTGGACTAAGGGCCTGCCACGTCAGATATGAAACAATAATTGCTATACTATCCTTATTGCTAGATCCGGGCATCTGGCAGCTTTTAACGGGTGGTGGTCAGAGAGACAGACTAGCAAAATTTTTTAACATTGAATGTCGCCAAATATATGTAGACTAAATCTACGATCATTCAAAGAAAGACTGTTCAGCTGACGTCATTAGAGTCACGTCGCCTGCTTTCAGAGCCATTTGGGATGTAATCAAATGAAGTATACGAGAATATGTCGGAAACTGGAGTATACGAGTATATCGCAAGTTATAGGTCTTTCTCGGAGCCAATTAATTAAATTTAAGCTAAGCATTCGTTCTAGATCATATACAAAAAAAAACACTTGGTAAAAAGATAAAAAAAGTTAAAATATATTTATTCTTCAATTTAGGCACATTACAATGCACTTTTGAACGTCAGAGAACGAGTGCACCGGTGCAAACCCTACACCTCTGATAGATATGTAAATACCAGTTCCAAAAAAAAATATAACTATATGCCCACCGGCTTGCCTAATTTTGAGTCCGTTGACCATTAACGCCAAATGGGCTTCGGCTTCCCTAATATTTTTTTGACGCGCTGCCACTAGATAATCAAATTGTGATTGCTTTTAAGGTAAATATTATCATAATTGATTCTCTACAGGCTATTTTCAATCCTTAATCATAATGTGCGAGGTGATAGGTAGGTCATACTGAGCAACTTTTACAATTGGACATTTAATTTTGGATTAAACAGAACGTCTGCTAACGATACCATAATGTTTAGAAATAAAAGAAAAGTATAAAAATCCACTGCCTCAGGCGAGACTCGAACTCGTGATTAAACGAAATTCACAGCCATCAGGTAAGAGTCAGTAGCTCAGTTGGTCAGACCGATGGGAATGTATCCCAGAGTAGCGAGTAGTCTAACCTGAGGCAGTGGATTTTTCTACTTTTACAATGGGCAAATTTTTGGTTGTTTCATAATTTCAGTCAATCAAATTTTGCCAGAGAGGCAATTTTTCATTTGGATTTTGAGGTTAATCCCATAGAAACTAGGTATTTCAATATGACCTTCGTAATCACCTCAATCAATATGGTTAAATTGGTTAAGGGTTGAAAACGTGCCCTGTGCTGTACAAAGTTACAAATAATTTCGGGAATATTTTTTGCTTTTGGCCTTGCGCACACTTTCCCAGTCGATCTAGAGCAATCAATTAACTAATCAATACGAAATTAACCTGATCACGATTTGCGTATAGTCTTAAAAGTAGTTGCGTTAATGTATAACAGCTCTTTTAGATGAAGTACCAGAGCCAGAACCAAGGTTATTGATGTAGGAAGAATAATCAATGAGAATGTGAATAGCACGCGCGCTTCTGATAAAGCTGGGTTTAGACATGGTGCCGTATTTTAATTTTAAAATACATAAACAATACATTAAAAACACAATCCGTCCTAACACGTTCACAGTCACAGATATATGGATCACGCTGAACTATCTCCCCACGTCCGTGCCCCGCAGATGGGTCACTAACATACGACCATGGTGCATAACATTTTAGAAACTTTTGCATGGATTTTAGTCGGTTTTGATTTTATTAGTTTTTCATAATTTCTAGAGGAAAGCAATGGGTAAGTATATAAGTATGAATACTGAAAATATATGACATCTATTTTCAGTTTATATATAGTAGTGTAACTACTTAAAAAAAATTGCAAATCAAAAAAAAAAAATTGAACAAAATAATTTGATTTGCTTCAAGATTTAAGTATGAATAGTTGTATTATTTAGTATAAGTCATAGTCTGCATTTCTAATTAGATGCGAAGTGTATTGGAAAAGTTAAAATGCTAATTACCGAGTAACTTTTATTGTAAAACTGGGTATTCATTTAAAATTAACGCTTCGGCGCTCGACTGGCTTATTGAATTAGGACTGCCCCAGATTAATGGTCCAGAATATTTGATTTATTCTAAGAATCCTTGAAGGACAAATTCGGCTTGCAAATGAAATAAACGGAATACAGCAATAAAAATAAGTTACTTTTACATTTCACATTATTCAATGTCGTGCCCGTAGGCCGGTTCTTATAATTTCAACGCTCTGATCTTTCAAAATCGTACGAAATCTTTTTCCTATCATTGTATTTAAATAGGTTCGACCTAAGTATTGAAATGAATGCTGGTCCGATACCTATACTATTCTACATGAGCCCTTTTTCAAGATAGCATCTTCTGCTGGTCGGCTGTTTTCCAAGCGCAGGTATCTCAAATTACATATGTATCTACATCATCTATAAGCGGCTAGTCCAGTAGTTTGAATTTAAATTGGAAAAATAGTTCCGGGAAACATGAAAAAAAAACAATTTGAAATATGTGCATTTATATTGTACAGTCGCCATCAGATATATCGGAGCGGCCAAGCTGGTTACAAATATTTGAACAACGCCGCTATTGTCAAGGTGATAAAGTGCATGCACAGATATTTTTGAGTATCTTGGCCGCTCCGATATATTAGATGGCGACTGTACCTAAATACGTTAATCTATGTAAAATACCTAGTTTAGTTGAAATGTCAGCAAATAATAGTACATTACTTACCAAGGACTGTAAAAGAAAGAAAGCCCGAAATCGCAGGTATTTGTGACCCGAGCCGCAGGCGAGGGTAGTAAATATGCGATAGAGGGCTTTCTTTTTTACTGCCCGTGGTGAGTACACAATTTTACGTCTCCACCTGGCCATAATGCGAGTTTTACCGTACGCGTAGCGTGCGGTAATACTCACATTATGGCCAGGTGTGACGTAAAGTTTATTATAACGAACAATGATCGTAAGTCAACTATTTAATACATTTTTTCTTATCAAACGTACGCGGTTGCCTAAGACCCGATATATAATTATGAATGCGTAACAATAGTTACAATAAGGTTGGAATTTGCAGTTGTTTCCTTCATTACCAAACAATTATGGGCTACTTAATTCATAAAACAGGCCTATTTATTTTCTTAGGTATTAACTATTATGGTACCTATACCTAGATACAAGTGGCGGTGGGAACATTTTTTTCTTAGACAGATCGGAGTTTATTTCGGCATAAAATTTCTTAATGAGCTGTAGGAAAACTGCTCAGATGCCCAAAAATTAGGCAAGCCGGCGGGAATCGAGTTATATGGACTTGCCGCCACTGCTACCTACATTCTTTATTTTATGGTTACGAGTATACCCCCATAGTCGACGTCAAAGATGAAGTCATGTCACGCTCATTTAGAACACCTCGCCTGACTAGCTACTTCCGCTGCGGATTGTATGTACCTACATTTGCCGTAGGTAAGGAACGTGCGTAAACTGAAGATGGCAGCACAGGACGACCCTATTTACTGGCGCGAAGTGCAAATGACACATTTAGGTTGCCCAATTAGTCCACTAGATGGTAGGCTCTACAATGTGCCAGGCTAAAAGTAAGTATCTCTTAGAGTTGAAACACGCGCCCCCCCAAGAAGGACAGAATACACGCAACGCGACTGATTTGTAAACACGTTTCAAGATGGCTGATAGCATACCGTAACTAGCCTACATAATTTAGTCGGTTTCATTGTTACCCTTCAAACAGTGGTGGAGTGTAATAAACATTTATAAGTATTGTACTTAGGGCCGCTTGGAAGCAATAATCACAATGTGAGACTATGATAAGAACCAACGATAATAGCACCTTCTTTGTCATATCTATTGAAAGTGTAATACTTAAGTTAAGACCATCCCGTTCAATCTTGGCAGTGGTCTAGGGATAGTATGCCTACGTATAGTGCCAGGGTACCTATGTGTGTTGGGTAGTTTCATTTTTCGATATAGACCAAAAGACAGGGTCTGCCCTGCAACGCGCATGGTCCCTCTGATCTGATCTGCCATTTTATCATTTCCAGTCTAAGATTTTTTATTTGATAAATTGATAAAATACATGTCTATTGTATTTAGTATAAGTCAACAAATACTAAACTGCAGGTCGTATGTGCACAAATTTATCTAATCTAATCTAAATATATAAAAGAAGAAACTGACTGACTGACTGACTGACTGACTGACTGACTGACTGACTGACTGACTGACTGACTGACTTACTGACAACGCAGAGCCCAAACCGCTGGTTCTAGAGATTCCAAATTTGGCACGTAGGTTCCTTATAAATGGGGGTCCAAAGTTTGTATGGCGAATCAAGATTTGTTAGACTATTTTATTCGAAACTTCACAGGAGTATTCCTAACGATAGATGAGTAAACACGTGTTTCAGGTTTTTTGAAAATTCAACCCCTAAAAGGGGCAAATGTGGTCACAAAGTCTGAAAATCAACATGGGTATCGTATCCTTTTTGAGTACGTATAGTACGCGGGCGAAGCCGCGGGAAAAGGCTAGTCTAATATAAGTGAAAAAGTACAAGTAAAAAAAATATTAACCCTTTTCTACTTGTTATGTATTAGAGGCATGCTTGACAAGTCTATTGAACCGTTATCATATCGTTGATCGTGAGATATCTGGCCGCCTAGCCTACCTAAGAATACTCAAACAAATAAGCTTTCTATAATAAAATATATAAGTCTCATCACGTTACTTGCCAATTTCCTGTGAAGGCACTGGCATCCGTATCCATTCAATAAGTTTGCATTCAATTTATAAGAAGCGATACTGTTGCATATAAATGAGGATTGAGGACCACACAAAGCTTAGGAGATTCAGACAATATCGACATTTTAGAGATTAAAACCGATGCTAAGTGGTAAAGGGTTCTAAAGCACTGCTTGAATAGCATTGACAACCGCAAAAATTAAACACCGAAAAGCTTTTAGATTTTTACACATTCAGCAATGACCATTTAGCTGTCAAAATGTGCACCAAGTTGTACAAGTAGGTACTACAAGTTTAATATATCGCAAAAAAAAACGCCAGGGGATTGAGTTGAACAATCTACTAAGGCTTATTCTTTCAAATATTTTTTTATAAAATCATGCAATTTTTTTGTTGCAGACAAGTCCTATCCCACATCAAGAACATTCCCGAGCTGATCCTCCTCGGCAGCGAGTCCCCGACCGCCCGTCGTCTGCCCATCTTCTCCCTCATGGTCAAACATCCTCGAGGAACGTTCCTCCACCACAATTTCGTGTGCGCGGTCCTGAACGACGTGTTCGGCATCCAGGCGAGAGGCGGACTGAGCAGTAATCTGAACTACGGCTCCGATATATTGGGCATTGATGACCAATTGCTAAAGGAGTATGAGAAATTACTTCATGTGGAAACGTAAGTTTATACAGATACACATTAAATTGGTAATTTAAACTGAATTAAATTTTCAAAACACATGATCCTCATTAAAAGTCAAAGTTTATCATCATAGTAATATGTCTAAGAGAAGATACCCATAGACACGCATCAAATACCCTTAATTAGAAATCCAAAAATATTAAAAAGTCATCCATCCTAAACATCCTAAATAATATAGGTACTTAGTAGGTACAACCAATAGCATTTTTAGCATGGCTGTGTACTTACTTTGAAAATACCTGTTCTTAAATAATTTGACTTAGCAAACAACACAAAAACTATACTAGTTCGTATTGTTTTCAAATGGGTTTAAGGCGACGAAAATATTTTGCGAAACTATACACCAAATCAAACACATTAAAGATTATTTTATGCAAATTTGACGACAGGGAAATATACTCAGTACGTCACTGAACACCGGCTACTATTAAAAAGAAGATCGATCGAGCTCACATCTATTTAATCACTTGCTAATTCTTACAGACAAAAGGAGATAGCGCGAGTGAGGAAACTCAGCGCGGTCAAGCTTCCGGATGTACCTATACACAACGAGCACCTCAGACCTGGCTTCTGCAGAGTCTCCCTACAGTACTTCATGTCCGACACCGAACTGGCATTCGTCCTCGAGGCTTTGAAGATGGTCGCGACTGAAGGATGGAAGATTTTGCCCCAATACGTCGTGAATCCCGAGACAGGACAATGGAAACATCACACCTGTTCTACGCTTAGAGACAGAAGATCCCTATTCTCATTGAGGTTCAATGACGGAAAAGTTACGGCCAACGAGAGAAGAGTCTCTGGTAAGCACACAATGACGCACAATAACTGTGGGAACGTATAATTATGACAGCGACTGTTTATGAACGCATTGTTTGTAAATCATTAAACATGTTAACGGTTATTTCAGGTCCTGGAATATTCCCACAAACATATACAGAATGCTTGCAGACTGCTAGGAATTTATTCAACCGTGCAAGAAAATTAGCAATGAAGTGCTCGACAGCTGAGCCGGAAATGAGTTTCAACCCGCGCATCGACTATCTGCGCTGGTTCATGTTACCCAAAGAAGCTCACGACCTTCTTCTGGGGCGGTCAGCGAATGTCAAACATATTGTGCCATTTGATCCCTCCGGATACACCGGGGCCAGAAAGAGTCTACACACGAGAGCCAATATCACCTCATCACCTATCTTAGGTTCGTCGCCGCGTCATTTCAGTCTTTCGGCCATCGATGACTGTCAGATATTTAGACTGAAGCAGAAACAAAAGTTTTACTCCAGAGAGTCTAGTCTTAGAGAGACGCCGCCAAAGGAAGAAAAAGTTCCGACGTCGCATCCAGTCAAGTTCGCGGTCGGAGAGTCGATATCGCCTCTCCGCCTGTGTCCGCAGTCAGCGACGCCTCTGCTGATTCGATCGAGATGCTACAGTTTAGGCTCAGATAGTCCCGCTGTAGCGTTTAGTGCACAAACAAAACTGAACCTCGGGTTGAAAGAAACTAGTCCGAACAGTATCTCTGAAAAAATTAGTTTCTGCAACTGCGGAAGTCAGACTGATCTCCAATCATTAGATGATCCTATGATCTTACCTCCAGTATTTCCCTATAGTGCTCAAAGCAGCACGTCTGACTGTAGTCAGCTTGGACGTTCATCTCCAACGACGTCTTTGACTTCGCAGACATCAGAGGACCTTCAGGCCTATGTTAAAGAGATGACTAAAGAGATATGTACTGAAATCAAGTCAGAAATCCGCGAAGTCATATCTAGTGTAGAAGATATATTGGAAAATTCTGATGCAGTAGATCAGTCAAATGTCAGTATAAACTCAATTTCTAGTCAGAGTGATAGGAATTCTGTATCAGTTATGGATGTAGCGGAGTATCTGATGGGAATGTCAAAGGAAATGGCCTCTGAAGTGAAGAGTGAGATCAGAGAAATGGTAAATCAGGTGGACGAGATGATGTCACCTGAATACGCCGGAATGAGTTCCAGAAAGAGTTCACCTCCACAAACGGAGAGACAGAGATTAGGATCTGGGCCGGAGTTAGGATTAGACTTAAAAAGAGCATCGCAGTGTTTGAGAAAGTGTCCTACCAGCCCCGTATTGCCGACACAGTTCGACAATGAAGAAGATAATAGACGTTTCAAAAGATCACCATCGTCTCCGACGCCTAAATCAGCTCAGCGTACGCCTTTACATGAAGCTTCGGGACCGCACAACATTTCTTTTAACTCCAGTGAGACTTCAACGCCTGAAACCATCATCCAGGTGGTGACGTCACAGAACTCCCCAAACATACCCAAGTCGATAAGCTCAAACAAACTCTCGGACGATGAAGCTTGCTCAGACGTAACTTGTAGATATTGTTCTGTCAAGAAACATTGGTGCCAAAACCCTTCAGTCAGCTCACAAGATAGTGGAATCAACATGTGTTTCACTGAGCACGATACATATTTAGAGTTCGGTAAGAGTAATTTTACGATTACGATAAAAAATTGAAGTAATATAAATTAATCATAGCATGCATCAATTAACGTTATGCCTTACTACAAGTGTCATTCATTTGTTTTTATGAAATCTAGTTTTGTACAGTGGTCGTCTAATTTTGATCTGCATTTTATTGAACGACTGGATTTATTAACCTATGACCGAGTGAACAACTGACGCAGGCAACTTTTCTTTATAAAATTGTTTATTTTTCAGTAAAATGGCGAACTTCATCAGATCCCACAACAAATAACAAGGCTAAGAAATTGCAAGGTAGACTGAGAATGTGCCAAAAACATGACAAAAGCGAGGTGCCAGACATAATCGAGGGAGTGCCAGTGTGTTCTGGTGATCACGTGCGCTCCTCCAAGAGATACAGCGAGGCCACGGGTGAAGGAAGAGTGGTGTTTGATATACCTGACGACCAGGAAAACAAAGACAGGTCAGTTATGAAGTCTTACGAAAGCTAATACGTTTTCAAGAAGTGACTTGCTCAGCATGTTGTCGTCGAGCATGCCTTACCGTACCATCATGACGTCGAGAATTGAGACTTGTTGGTCGAGTTCGGTTGGTGAAAACGTTTATATAACTTTAGACATTTAATGCATTAGATTTATCTATCACTGGGATGATTTAATCTAATAAGACATGATCGTAAAACAAAGCAAACTAATCGCCTTATCTGATAGATGAAACAAAGGTTATAATAGTCTAGTTTCGAAAACTTGGCAACGGTTTTGGCCCGTGTCAATTTGAAAGCAAATTGGCTGCTGGATTTGTTGGCAATCCGTCGGGCGGGGTGGGAAGCCTCATTTCACAATTTATTACGCTAGACAACTGACTAATTATCTGAGTAACTTTGACTTTATCCTCTTATATGCTACAAATTGAGTGATTATCTTCATACCACTGATGCATAGAAAATACAAATGGCGAACACGCGTTGTATTCATGTATACAGTGTGGAATAATAAGTCGGGTCCTGGAGGGAAACTACCTTAAAACGTTGAGATAGCTCAATTTACCGAAACGAAACGTTCTTTAATTTTTTTTAAAGGGACATAACTGCATTTACAATTTTTTGGAAAAAAGTACAGTTCACAAAAAACTATTCATTTTGTAATTTTAGCCATAAATCTTTTTTATAACAATTGATGCAAATCGATCCTATTTCCAACAAGGATAAAACTTCTTAATACCAACCAAGTTTAAGGCACAAGAGAACACATAAATAATGAAAACAAGATTTTTCATACAATAAGTATGGAAAAAAGTGAAAAAAAAAAACTGTGAATGCAGTTTTAGTTTTTAGGAAAAATAAAAGAATGTTTCCTTTCAGCGAATTGAGCTATCTCAACGTTTTAAGGTAGTTTCCCTCCAGGGCCCGACTTATTTTTCCACACTGTATACTACATAGAAGTTACGTAATTTTACACAATTTCTTGTGTTGTAAAATAGAACGAAAAAAGGCCAACGCACTCGATTGAAACTCATTTGAACTTCATTCAAATAATGATCACTATAGGTATAAATCGTGAGCCTTTTAAAAGTGCAGTGATCACTGCACTATCTACACAATATATGCATGCACCTATAGATATGGATCTTGGCAATTCAGACTATTTCTAATCAGGCATCAGTGCCAAATGGCGACGCTACCGTTATCGCTTCCATGGCCGGCGCCAAGCAGCTCGACCTTCGCTATTCAAATCCATTCATTCGAGAAAGGTGATAACAAGTCTGTGATTTCAGATCTTTTCAATAATGATCTACTTAAAAAATTGCAGTTAGTAGACCCATAATGTGGGCGTAATGGGTAGGTACATTAGGTTAGTCCTTGTACCTGAATTTTTTTTTATACCACGACGGTGGCAAACAAGCATACGGCCCGCCTGATGGTAAGCAGCTACCGTAGCCTATGGACGCCTGCAACTCCAGAGGTGTCACATGCGCGTTGCCGATCCTTTACAAAAAGGAGGACTCACAGTGTTAACGACTAAAGGGTCTGACAATATTAGGCTTACACTTACAGGTTAACCCACTTAGGCACTTAACAGGTTAAACCACAGGGACCTTTGTTCAGCAAGGTATTTCCTTGAGGCATGTTGAACCTCAAGGGCAGATTTGGTTATTAAAACGTAAACATCGAAATCTTTACTGTTTAATTTGTTGTCCCACTGTTGAAACGCATTGTGGTACAAATTGATTCGACACAGTCTTACAACACGTTAACGATAAGAATTCCCATTTAGTAAATAAGTAGTATTTACTACATATTTTACAAGAACTGATCGTTTGAAATGAATGATATATTTCATCAACCAGGAGTTTAAGAAATTTGAAAACCTAGCTATAGGTGCATCATACTACAAAACTTTTGTATTAGTTCCATACGACTATACTTCTGCTTCAGTGCCTGGACCGAAAAATGATTTATAACTGTATGAAGGTTTTAAAGGCATCCAACATCATCAGCTTTTTCGCTGGTCTTTACAAATAACTCTATCCTAACCTAACTGTCATCAAATCGTCAAGCCCTGCGGGAGGCTAATTTATGGGTTGGATCTATTATATTATAGTTGGCTGCCACTCCCAAATCCTATTCCGTATTAATTCCTAGAGAAATATACCTATGCTGGAATTATTTCTATAATTTGAGTCCCCAATAGGAAGTTCTCAGAAGGAGTGTTCCCCGTTGCAGATGTAAGGATAAACGTTCGAGCCGATCGTCGAACGCGTCAAGCGGTTCGGAGAACAGTTCGCGGTCGAGCGGCTCGAGCGGCTACGGGACCGACCAGAGGGACTCGCGGGACGAGCTCTTTGAGAAAGGGTGAGGGTTGTCACTAACAAAAACCTGGCTTTAATCCTTTCTTTACAAATATGTAAAAATGTTTATTTGTAGAGCATCCCGCGGGTTCCTTTTTGACGGACGGGCCATGTTACTTTGCTTCTAGTGGCTATCTTTTGTACCTATTTGCTATCTGCCTCATGTACATACGACACCTTTTACTATTTATTTTATTAAGGTATTATCGACAGCCCAGCGTTTAAGTACAACCTCCTTTTTGCCATACTTTAACATTTATAGTATAGGTAAAGAATTTGGCTATTATTAAAATATTACCTCTCCCTCTTTCACAGCAACTCGTTCAAGCCGGAGTGCTGCTGGGAAGAAGGAGATCAGGACGACAGCAGTGCATGCTCCGACACGTCACTCCCTGACTTCACTTTAGACGACGAGGGCAAGTGGCATTGCCCGCCGAAGGATGTTTGGAAGCCCACGGTTGAGGTAAAAAAATCAATAAATCAAACTATCAAATCATTACAAAAACTATTTAAAACTGGGTATTTACCATGTGTTTTTGTTTTTGTAATGTTAATGACCATGTAGCTTAAAATCTTATCAAATCATTGAAAGAAAATTCCGTGCGTGTCGCTTACTTATCAAAATTAACCACACCAAGTTTATAAAGCACAGATCCATCCGCCAGATAACCGACTCAGTGGTCTTTCACTCACGCAAATATTCTTGCATTTATTGGGGAATAACCATTCTTACTCAAACAATTGTTCATACGTTGCGTTGTTATGGGATTATCTTTACAGCTGCCAATTCCCACTACTTCTTGGCTACTTAACTACTAATTCAGCTACCTAATCTAAATATAAAATCTGATAATTCCAGGCGATCCAAGAGTACGACATGATCCGAGCTGGCGACAAGGTGCTGGTCTGCCTGTCCGGAGGCCGGGACTCCATCGCGCTACTCCACACCATCCATCAGTACCAGTTCTACGCCAGGTCCAAGGGCACGCACTTTAGCATCGGTAAGAACAAGTCTCCAATTCACAAATTATTATTTATTTTTATATAGGTAATTTATTTATTTTATCTACACTCTTATGCTTGACTTGTGGTCTGAATTAAACGATTTAAATTTGAATAAGCCGTCATCAACGTATTACGTAGTCGCGATGAGAATTGCCATTACACATACGTCAATATTAAAAGTTATCATACTAGAAACCTAGTTAGAATACGAAATAATAACGTGTTGAAGTCGGTTAAAATCTAGCCTAGTTATGGGCCATAATAAATAACGAATCGATTGACACATTATTCATCAAAATCGGATGAGTAGTTGTGCCGCTACGGTGGAACATGCGTAAATACAAACATACATATATAAACTGCAAAAACCATATTAATCATCCGTTCCTTTTGTCTTCGCCGTAGTCGGGTAAAAAAGCAAACAAAGGAACGCCGTATACTTTTTTCTTGAGGCCATTCACGAAATGATCGATTTATGGTGTATAGAATACCATTAATGACGAATTTTCAGTAGCGACGAGAGTTCAGCCATAATCTAGAATATTTTAGTCAGTACTTTAAGAACTATTGTAAGACTAAATTTTGAACACAGTGCTTGGGTTATAAAACAACAGGAAGCATCCAAACGAATTTCGGGGATTACTGGATTTTTAAAGAAAGTTTACAAGTTACCTGCATGTGTACGAGTAGGCTAAGTAATTCTACTTATATATTAAAATTGCAGGAGCGCTATTCGTGCACGAGACAAACTCGGACGTGGACCCGCTACATCTCATGGCGTATTGCCGGACGCTGGGCGTCAAACTCATCTACCAGGACAAGCTTGATGACGAAGACTCGCAGAGTAAGTTCACTACTTAAAAAAAAAAACTGTCTGGGATAGGGTATTTCGACCACTTGCCACTATAATATACATATCTTGTAGTGTTGAATTTTCTAAGCATGTATCAGTAACTGCTGCACCAGCTTAACAACTGTATGTATCAGAAAGTATATTCAATTTGAGACCAATACAGTATAGCGCTAAGCGTGTTTTAATGTAGATCACAAACGGTTGTTATATGTGGTGGAGCAAATAGAGAGCAAGTAAATCAGTAGTTAAACAAATGTAGAGTTAAGTACCTAATTATTACAAAATTTGGTCGGTACCTAATAAGGAACATGCATGATTTTTTTGGAAGACGTCATTCGATTCTATTTCCCTGTAGATTCAAATGTCTCTAATAATAAACCTACTATCTATGATAGCCCGGAAACGTCAAAAATGTGAAAATACGTTAGGCGTCTGCGCCGCGCGTCAAAACGCCCCATACAAAAAGTGTGAGGTTTGTGACGTCACCGACCACAAAGTTGCAGAAAACTGTTTGGAAGATTTTTGTAATTTTAGGCACGACAAAATGCGTTTAGCTATATAGTTGTCAAATATTTTTTTTCTTGTTAGAACATAAGTAATCGAACTGAAGTTTCGAAAATACATTTGAGGTATAAAAAAAAATGCCTATAATTTTACGTTTATAAAACTATTACAGATTTCCACTTATTTCTATTAATTTGGGGTTGTTGAACGTGTTTATGGAACAAATTCAACTAAATATTTTTCACGCATGTTCTCTATTCTCAATGGCGTCATATGACGTCTTTGGCGTAAGTTAACCTCGCGATTGTATTGCAGGGCGCAACAGCAACCGCGCCGAGCTCCACCGCTGGGCGTCCCACGCGGTCCGGCGGCGCGCGTACGCCGCGGCGGCCGCGCACGGCTACGGCGTCGCTGCCGTCGCCCAGCACCTCGATCACGCCGCGCGAGCGTTCATCGCTAGCGCGTTCCATGGCGGTTCATTGGGGACTATTAAAGCGCATTATCGTGTGAGGTGAGTTATCATTCTCATGCCAATGTACTTATAATTTACTGCTGCATCGGAAGTCGACGCTACGCTGCGCTCGACTATGGCGTCGCTATTATCACTTAGCACCTCGATCACGCCGCGCGAGCGTTCATCGCTAGCGCGTTCCATGGCGGTTCATTGGGGACTATTAAAGCGCATTATCGTGTGAGGTGAGTTATCATTCTCATGCCAATGTACTTATAATTTACTGCTGCATCGGAAGTCGACGCTACGCTGCGCTCGACTATGGCGTCGCTATTATCACTTAGCACCTCGATCACGCCGCGCGAGCGTTCATCGCTAGCGCGTTCCATGGCGGTTCATTGGGGACTATTAAAGCGCATTATCGTGTGAGGTGAGTTATCATTCTCATGCCAATGTACTTATAATTTACTGCTGCATCGGAAGTCGACGCTACGCTGCGCTCGACTATGGCGTCGCTATTATCACTTAGCACCTCGATCACGCCGCGCGAGCGTTCATCGCTAGCGCGTTTCATGGCGGTTCATTAGGGACTATTAAAGCGCATTATCGTGTGAGGTGAGTTATCATTCTCATGACAATGTACTTATAATTTACTGCTGCATCGGAAGTCGACGCTACGCTGCGCTCGACTATGGCGTCGCTATTATCACTTAGCACCTCGATCACGCCGCGCGAGCGTTCATCGCTAGCGCGTTCCATGGCGGTTCATTAGGGACTATTAAAGCGCATTATCGTGTGAGGTGAGTTATCATTCTCATGAAAATGTACTTATAATTTACTGCTGCATCGGATGTCGACGCTACGCTGCGCTCGACTATGGCGTCGCTATTATCACTTAGCACCTCGATCACGCCGCGCGAGCGTTCATCGCTAGCGCGTTCCATGGCGGTTCATTAGGGACTATTAAAGCGCATTATCGTGTGAGGTGAATTATCATTCTCATGACAATGTACTTATAATTTACTGCTGCATCGGAAGTCGACGCTACGCTGCGCTCGACTATGGCGTCGCTACTATCACTTAGCACCTAGATCACGCCGCGCGAGCGTTCATCGCTAGCGCGTTCCATGGCTATTCATTGGGGACTATTAAGGCGCATTATCGTGTGAGCTGAGTTATCATTCTCATGACAATATACTTATAATTTACTGCCGCATAGGAAGTCGACGCTACGCTGCGCTCGGATATGGCGTCGCTACTATCACTTATACCTAGATCACGCCGCGCGAGCGTTCATCGCTAGCGCGTTCCATGGCGGTTCATTGGGGATTATTAAGGCGCATTATCGTGTGAGGTGAGTTATCATTATCTTGACAATATACTTATAATTTACTGCCGCATGGGAAGTCGACGCTTATGCCGCGCTCGGCTATGGCGTCGCTGCTGTAGCTCATCACGTAGATCACGCCGCGCGAGCGTTTATAGCTTGCGTGTTCCACGGTGATTCATTAGGGACTATTAAGGCGCATTATCGTATGAGGTTAGTTATGTTTATGAATCTCATGATACCCATGGCGTACTGTTGCGTTACGAGAATGCTAAGGACTGCCAATGCTTTAAGTAAGAGTTAAGGTAAGATTCTCAGCTACCATCATGATATTTTTTAATGGTATATAGTTATCTACGTTTGGGTCAGTCAAATTATACTTTCAAAGGTATCGAGCAGCTTTAAATAGGTAAGGCTTTAGTTAACGTAATAAATAACGCATAAATACTAATGCTTTTTTATTGCAATGTAGATAAAAGTTTGAGGTAAGGTGCCCTCAGGAAGGCTACGGCATGGTGGCCGTGGTGCAGCATCAAGATATTCAAATCATAATATTATTATACCCACAAACCCGTATTATTCAAAAACACTTAAGACGGAAACTATTTACTTACTGCTTTCATCTTTCTTTAATGACATGATAAAAATGTGTCACACTTGAGAGCAGGGATCGGAAACCGTATTTGCTCCATACTAAAATACCGGTTAATTTCGATCTCTTTTCGTTCTTTTGTTTCCTATTTAATTTTTAACGAGGCAATCTAATAACACCAAGGCAATGCCTAAATACTATATTGAGTTCTACATGAAGCCCTGAAAATAATTAAATATATCACATTATTTCGGGATTTTTTGAAAATACCGGTTAAGATCCCTGCTTGAGAGTAAGTTTCTAATATGAGTATCATCTCAATTTTCCCCACACGCTGCTTGTAGCGGCTCGTTACAAGTGGAAAATGACACCTTAATTCTCAGCCTCTGCCACTGCGATGTGCCAGACGCTATCAAACCCCACTATGCAGTAAGGTAAGTTTACCTACATATACCTGTTTTTTTTTTTTTCAGATTAGAAAAATAACGGTGGATTTCGCCAATGTATCTTTATTTTATTCATCCATATCAGGGTAAAATTTAATTGAGACTTATTTAATTGAGATTTTATTAGTACGCTTAAGCCAATAAGATGCAAAATGGCGAATTTTAAAATCGTTTTCCCAAAAAGCGCACGATTTTTCTAATCAGAAAAAAAACGAAGTATATGTAGGCAAGGTAACTGTTTAGTAATAACAATTTTTTGTCCGAAAGGTAGAAAGAGCTCTTTAGTAAAGTAACATTCGGACATCTTAAAAGTTGTAACTACTACCTGTGAACTGTGCAGTAAATCGGCGGTGCTATTGGAACCTTACCGCTTGTGGTCTATCGTCAGTTACGGCATGCAATCCATACTAATATTATAAATGGGAAAGTGTGTGTGTTTGTTTGTTTGTTTATTTGTCCGTCTTTCACGGCAAAACGGAGTAGTTTTTATTATTTCAAAGGACGGATGTTTATTTTCCTTCGATATATATATACCACAGACAATACAATATCGAAGGACAATGTACCCGAATTTGCATTTAAAGTGGTTCACGTGGACGAGCGCTGGTAAAAATAAATTGAAGGTCGTTTGAGATGAGTATACTTGATAGTTTTTTTAAAAGAGCCAAGCGTAAATATCTATACTAATATTATAAATGGGAAAGTGTGTGTGTTTGTTTGTTTGTCCGTCTTTCACGGCAAAACGGGGCGACGAATTGACGTGATTTTTTAAGTGGAGATACTTGAAGGGATGGAGAGTGACATAGGCTACTTTTTGTCTCTTTATAACCCCCCACTTCCCTAAAATGGGGGGTGGAAGTTTGTATGCAGCATTCCGGGGGGCAAAGGGGAACCGTGTTACCCCGAATGTAACGCGAGCGAAGCCGCGGGCAAAAGCTAGTATATTCTAAATGTAAAATATACTTGATCTCGGATTACATTCAAAAATGTGGTAACGATAATGATCATAATTTTAAGAGCCTGGCTCTTGTCGGTGGAGTAATCGCCATTCCTTTCTATTCCCCGCTAATTATTTTATCTCTTGATACGTCATGCCGTTGGCTTTTTCTTTGGCATGATCTAGAAACGCACGTCTTGGTCTTCCTCGGTCTCTTCGTATTGGTATTCTCCCTTCAATCAATAATATGGTTGTTTTCCATTTTCAGAGAGCACTCGCTGCGCATAATCCGGCCGCTGATCTACGTGCGCGAGCGCGCGCTGGACGCGTTCAGCTGCGCGCGCATGCTGCCGGACTTCCGCGGCGATTGCGCGCTGTCTGACGCGGAACACGACGGCGCGGAAAATGATGGGTTAGTTCCTAGAATCTTATCATTCGTACTCGAGTACTATTGTGAAGAAACGTAGCGATACCATCATTATATAATGTAGTATTTATTTACTGTATGGCTACATGTCACTGGATATAGATAGGCATTTCTTCCCTGGGGTAGTAGTAGTGGGAACGCAGATGATAATGAAAATCCAGTGAGTGTTGCGAGGTCCAGATGGGACAGTGCAGCTGCCAAGTTTAGTACTTTTTTAGCACCACCCAGGGATCACGTGTAGGGTTGTCTAAGGTGTTTCCTACGAACGCAGAGTAACATTAAACCCCCATATATAATGTAGTATTAACCCACCCTTAATCCCAATATAATGTAGTAGTTCATACGGACATCTTAAAAATCTTACTGTACTTCATAATGTAGTACAGTAAGATTTTAAGATGTCCGAATGACGCTCTGATTCGTATATAAAAATCTTACAATGCATATACAATGAAATAATTGCAAATATGGCAATGCATGCAAGTTAATTTATAGAGTTCACGCGTTGCCGTGTATAGCCAAAAATGAAAAAAAGTTAATACAAACGATTGTTCGGAACTGAATTTTTCACGGCAACACGTTAAATAATTTTGGAATTCAATAACATTCAGGGCATTCAATTGAATAACTAACTTTACATGTTTGTAAACTTTTTTATCAAATATTATTTTTATTTTTCTTTTTCTCACTAAACTTATAAGTAAATAATAATCTTGCAGGCAAGAACGCGAGCCTTCAACAGAGTCGGTGCAAGTGCGACGTTCCATCTCCGAGCTAGACTGCGCGAGAGATGTCCTCTCACTCCACGAGAGACTACATCCGTACTTGTTCACTAGCTTAAAGAGCGCCCTGCATCCTCTCATCAGCGCAAGGTAAGACTTGTGGATACCACCTAACAAAACCGCTCAAACCACAGAGTATACAACATGTCCTTAAAACTAACGTCAAAGGGCTGATTCGGTCGGCTGTCATATTAAGCAAATTTGATAAACGCCCTATATTAGTTAAAGCAATGGCGCGTAGTTACAGTGTCCGAGAGGCAACCGGATGGCTCGCGGTATTTAAGCTCCCTACGTGCTGCGAAACGACCCTGTGCAGCCCAAACTGACCCACGCTGGACTTTGTTTTTCATCTCCCCCCGCCCCTCATTTTTTCCCGGCTTCCAACTCTGACGGGTCGATAACCGACCGGCCGGTGTGAATGGCATGCTCGTTTTTCATCACATTCAGATATTGATAAAAGTCCAATGTGGCGCTTTGTTTTGGCATACCTCTGCAAACTTTTGATGCTGCTGCCACTGACAAGGCCACGCACGGGAGCTTGCAGCACCGCATTATCGTGTAGCCCTACCCCTCCCCTGCTTCGAGGAACAAAGGAAATCTAGGTGACTTCTTCCAAAAAAAAAATTAAATACGCCGCCACTTTTTTTGC
The DNA here is from genome assembly GCA_947086415.1 of Pammene aurita. Taxonomy (NCBI): domain Eukaryota; kingdom Metazoa; phylum Arthropoda; class Insecta; order Lepidoptera; family Tortricidae; genus Pammene; species Pammene aurita. Next base: position 16,398,588 of record OX352295.1, read on the forward strand.
ATTGCAGCATCGGCATTTCGTATTCCCCCATTAAACACGTGACTACTTATATATATCTCATCTAGGAGACTTATCGAACTAGGTTCAGTGTCGTGGGCTCTTATACTATAAGGACCAATGTTGGAGGTGTAACTTTGACTTTCCCATTGACAAGATTTTTTGGGGGAGGATTGATAAGACTTTCTAGAGTAGTTCTAAGCTCGCACAGTAAAACAATGATACAAGAATATTATCGATAAATATATTAAGTTTTATTTATATCCAACTAAAATAAACTGATGAATTTGATGAAGATGAGCGGCGTTACAATACAATACCTATTTTTCGTTGTATTGCACATAAAAATAAGAATAAGATACATAAACACACTAGTTTATTTTACACTAAATTGAGGTAGATATTATGCAGTCATACATATTACTGAATAGTTTTTTTCAGATATACTTTAGATAACTGGTTCAGATAGTATTAAGAATGAAACGACGGGAATAGGCACATTTTACAGTCGCCATCAAATATACCGGAGCGGCCAAAGTACTCAAAAATTTATGAAAATGCTCTTTATTGCCTTGACAACAGAGGCGTTGTTCAGATATTTGTGACCACCTTTTGGCCGCTCCGATGTATCTGATGGTGACTGTAGGTAGCTTTAGTGTGTTCACATCTGTTCTGCTAGTTCTCTTGGCTTGTTCATTACACAAGCTGTTTGACTGGATCCATTTAATAATAATTTAGTTTCCTTAGCGTCAGCATTGTTTTGCAAACTCCCCTCCCTAAACTGCTCCTCAATCTGCTGCAATGTGCAACCACTCGTTTCCGGAAGTAGCACCCCCACCACGGCCAGACACCCCACCACCACTATGCAATACAAAGTCAACGCTCCATGAACTCCCACAGCTGAACTTAGATCAGGATATGTCTTCAGCACAATAAAAACAGTCGCAAACAACGACAATAAGCTAACGCTTTCAGAGTAACTTCTAAATTGTAGCGGGAATACCTCGCCAGCTATCACAGGACCCATCGGGACGAGTCCTATAGATAAACATACCATATGAGCGCTGATTAGAATACCAGGTATCCAGACGGTGTCAAAGGGAAGAAAGTCTTTTGTTTTAGCAAAGACGTATGCAGCGAGTGCTAATTGAACTCCTGCACAGACAGCACCGGTAGTAAACAGTAATGTTCTTCTTTTAACTTTATGGACAACATAAACAGCAACGATGCTATATAAATTACTTTGAACGTCTAATGCTACCATCCAAGCTGCGGTATTCGCTTTAGAACTCATTAGAGCATTTAAAGTTGGTATAGGATACGCCACCATCAACGTTCCAATTGTAAAATTGACCATGCTGAACAATGCACTCATAAGGAGAATAGGCTTGTAGAATTCCTTTTTGGCGATATCAAATATCGTAAACTTCTGACTTTTAGCGGATTCGTGTAGTTTACTGGCTAATATCATTTTCTCCAACTCTGGTAATTCTGCCATCTTTCGAAGCCACATGAAATTCTTAGTGCACTCATCGTACCGTGCTCTAGTCGCAAGCCAGCTAGGTGTCTCAGGGGAGTACACAGCCATGATTAAAGCTATTAAAGAGAATGACATTGAAATTAGTGCCGTCATTTGATAACTGAGCAGTGATCCTATGAGATGCACGAGCAAGATACCGAGGTTTTGTGCGAGCGAGACGGTCGTGAGGAAGGCGCCGCGATAGCACGGGCTGCAGCTTTCGCTGATCAGTATGGAGCGGAGTGGCATCATCATGCCGCCTGCGGCACCCTGAAGGATTCTGCCAACCAACATCATCTATGTAGAACAAAACAATGTCAATTAAACAATTGTATTCCACCACAACATTGAGAAGGTACACCAAAGAGGTTTAAATACCAAATCATTAATGACTGAGGATAAATGCGCAAAGGTCTGCGCAGATGGCACTGTGATCGCTTCAGCCCCATCTTCCGATAGTGTTTGGATTACAGATATTGTATTCAAAAAGGCAAATGTCAAGTCAATGTCGCCATTACCATTCACTTCACTTTGAGTTATTCTGTTGCATTCGTTTGTCATACTGAAGAAAGAGATGCTATCTCGTAATTCATCAAACATCGAAGTGCATCGGTGTCAGTAAAAACGGCAGAGCGGGAGGTATACCACAGACTATTATATTACAGACGAAATTAGGAAGCCAAATCAAAAGACGGTTTTTATTCTCATTTCGATTAGGGAAGCATCTGTCGGTCAGATCGTTATTATAGACTGATGTATTAACGATGTTACCTCATAGCTAGTGGCAAGGATGACCGTCAGCCAGCCGGCCAGCGTGACCAGGATGACGGAGAAGTGCGCCGCTCGCCGCCCCGCGCGCGCCATGGCCGCCGGCACGAGGCAATTTCCCAGGAACATGGGCAACATCTCTACAGACGCTAAAGAAGAACAACAAATACATTCAAACACTCTATTGGCTATCAAAACCGGCTTTAGAGCAGATCAAGCTCTTAGCGCCGAATGGAGTTGAGGGCGCAACCATTATTGAGGGTTGTGCACAAGGCAATACTAAATAAAGGGGTCAAAGCTGTTGAATATTCAGGAAAAATAACTTTGGATGGTTTCACTTATAAACGCCAAAAACTACTGTTTGTGCTTTAGTTTGCAAATGTGCTTTTTTCCTATCATAAATAACGGTAAAATTTGCTCGTGTTTCTAACTTCGTTTACTTCAAATGTCTTGAGGGAATATTAAACTTACGTAGTATGCTACTTAATTATTTATACTTGTAAGAAAATTATTATTTACTATTGCCGCACCGTCCGGGACACTCGTAGTCTTTGTAGAACGTAATTTAATTAGAGTCAATTCATTTAATACCTAATACATCTACGTGTCCACCAGCTGATGCTAAGCGGTAGAACTGCTATTACCGTGTTTCTATCCTCGTTTCGTCAGGATGCCCTTACCTATCCAGGAGGCCTGCTCTTCGGTGATTGGTATACTAGACCCCGGCTGCTGCAACTGCGGTAGAAGCACTCCTGGGAACCCCATTGTGCAGCCGCAAGAGCTGATGACGCTGCAGCATACGGATACCGTAACGAAGCACTGAATAAATTAATAAAAAGTTGAATATCTGCTGAGCTGACACTCGAGGGGACCGTGGGTTCCCATTAGGTAGCGATAAAGGGGTATTGGATCGGGTATAGTTGGATTACTTTACAAACCATATCACGGGTGTTATAAATATGACTGCTATGTGTATCTGTCTGATGCTCCGTGGCGCTAAAACAGTTGAACCGATTTATTTATTTTTTATTTGAAAGCAGGTGATCTTAAACATGATTGTTTCAGCTGTTTTAAAGGTTTGCCAAAAAATTCGATTTATAATAGTTAAAACATAATCCTTCAGCTGTCGGGTATTAAAAGAAGTGAAACGTAGATATCAGACATTAAAAGTCTGTGGCCTTATACATAAAAAGTGTTCGTGAATAGGTAAAAATATGTCGGTACTTTATTTATTCGTTTACAAAAATGCTTCAAGAAAATTTTTTTTTTAACTTAATTAACTTAAATCGATATAATCTATAGTTACATTGAAAAAAAAAGTCCAACTAAGATGCATTTTATCTTAGTTGCTAATACAATTTTGGAATAATAATATATTTATTTACTATATCTAACTTTATGATAACTTTTACTAAGTTCTCTTAGCTTCAACAGACAAGATCTTATTAGACTCATATGCAGTCAAGATACGTGTTACATGAAATAAGATCTTCATTGAAGCAAACATATTTTTAGGGTTCCGTAGTCAACTAGGAACCCTTATAGTTTCGCCATGTCTGCCCGTCCGTCCGTCCGTCCGCGGATAATCTCAGTGACCGTTAGCACTAGGAAGCTGAAATTTGGTACTAATATGTATATCAATCACGCCGACAAAGTGGTAAAATAAAAAGTGAAAAAAAATGTTTTATTAGGGTACCTCCCCTATACGTAAAGTGGGGAGTGATTTTTTTTCATTTCAACCCTAACGTGTGATATATTTTTGGATAGGTATTTAAAAATGAATAGGGGTTTACTAAAATCATTTTTTGATAATGCAAATATTTTCAAGAATAATCGCTCCAGAAGTAAAAAAAAATGTGTCCCCCCCCCCCCTCTAACTTTTGAACCATAAGTTTTAAAAATATGAAATAAATCTCAAAAGTAGAACTTTATAAAAACTTTCTAGGAAAATTATTTTAACTTGATAGGTGGAATAGTTTTTGAAAAAAATTACAAAATAATTTCTGAACTAAGTTTGTAATTTAAACCTTATAAGCAGGTGTTTATTGTACCTGTAATTTCTACAAAATCACAATGAAAAGACGTGCTTTCAAATAAAGTAAAAACGGTGAAAATCGGTTCACGCAATAAAGAATTATCCCATAAAAATCATCTTCCATACTTTAAGCTCGCGCGCAATAGTTTACTTAATTTGCCGATAGATGTCGCTGTACGTGGAATGCTCATATCATATCCTATGGCGGTGTTATTTTAACTCTTAAGTGGGGACACTTACTGTGACGGACGGAAAACTACGGAACCCTACTCTGAGCGTGGCCCGACACGCTCTTGGCCGGTTTTTAAAGTGTAACTTTGAAATAAATATTAACATGTACTTAATGTAATAAGTAATTTTAGTGACATCGTATTGAAACAGCTGTAACAATCAACATTTCAAGGCTACACTTGCGGGTCCTGTTGGTGGAAATAAAATTTAGCTTTAACCAGAAAGGTGGCCTTTCTGCTTCCCGAAAATGCTGCTTTCCCGACGCCACGGCAAAAAAAAGATAGCACGCCAAACATAGCGATTCCCAGGTGAGATAAGAACCTATCATGGATTTATATGAAGTGGGTCCAATTCTTACACTTTTCCCTAACCACAGTTGAACCTTATTACCGAGTAAAACAGTCGTTCATAGGTGACTAGTAAAAAGTAGTAAAAATGATCCAATAGAGAGCATAATAGTAGGGGGCGGTGTCCCACTCGCACTCTTTACAAAATTGTCACATTTGACATTTTGATTGTCTGATGACGTCATGACCTCCTTAGTCATAACGAGATACAGTCCCCTACATAACCCTCTCTTTCGGCCTCACTTTGTGGCCGAATACTATACTCCAGTATAAAATAATAACTTCATGCTATTACCACGGACCAGTAGAGATCCCGACATGGCTTTTCTCTATTTCTCTAACTACAGTTGAACCTTATTATTATTCCCGAGCAAAACAGTCTCCACCGGTCCTTTTCTATATATATGGAGGATGAGATGGATGAGTAGAGAAATAATGTCATTATTACTGAGAGTGTCTGGTGGCCTGGTGACTAGAAAAAACGGATACCGATACCGATAACGATACCGATAGAGAGCATAATATAGAGGGCGTTGTCCCACTGGCACCATCGACATATAATTCTTCCAAGACTGGCACCCGTTCCAAAATTGAGACACATTGACATTTTGATTGTCTGATGAGATCATTACCTCCTTAGTCAAAACGAGACACAGTCCCCTATATAACCCCTTTCGGCGTCACTTTGTGACTGAAGAGTATGTATACTGCATTTTAAAATCATAACTTCATGACTATTTCTGAGCCCAAATTAATTAGAATAGGAATGGCATAGGATTAGAGTTGATAGACTAAACTTACGTTAAAATTTGTATGGGTTGACAGCAGAGCCACCTCCATCGTATTCTCATCGTGGTTCAGTAGTAGTTTCTATTCTTACGAGTACGTACCTATTTAAATTGATAGATAGATGGATCTTAGGGTTCCATGTACTATCGAACCAAATGAATGGTGACCCACTGTGGAACCTTTTCATGGAAAATGTCATAGTGACATCGCATTGCATTGACAAGGAAAGTTCTTATAACACGTACTATGACAAAGTTCTAATGTGGGTCAGGAATCAAGTGGTTCGATAGTACCTCAAAAGAAAAAGAGACGGAACTCTTATAGGATCACTTTAATTTAATATTTTAATCCGTCTGTCCGTCAAATAATACCCCTTTTCTCAGGAGCCCGTAGAATCATGAAATTTGGGAAGAACGAAGGTCACAAGTTAAGGCAAAAGTCAAAAAAATCTTTAATTAGTGGTTCCAACACATAATAAAATAATTATTTTACATGTTTTTTTTTTTTTTTTTTTTTTTTTAAAGTGGGTATTCCACTCATACATTAGTATGTTATTCAATCAAATACAAACATTGAAAACATTGAAAAAATAATCAACCCAGTTGGACTTGAACCAACATCGATACGCCTTACCGGGGCTCGATATCGCTTTACCAATTAAGCTATGGGTTCAGTTACCGAGCTGACGAAATTCTCAATGCCTTCAATCATCTTTTTGCATTTATTTTTTACATCGACTTTATAGCAGCCGTAAGCGACATCTAGGTGCCAACCACTGGAGTTAGATACCCTTCCCGCCGACCCTTTTACAAGTGTCACAACGGAAATAACAGATGGCGCCTGCTATCACATAATTATTTTACATGTTTTTTTTTTTTTTTTTTAAAGTGGGTATTCCACTCATACATTAGTATGTTATTCAATCAAATACAAACATTGAAAACATTGAAAAAATAATCAACCCAGTTGGACTTGAACCAATATCGATACGCCTTACCGGGGCTCGATATCGCTTTACCAATTAAGCTATGGGTTCAGTTACCGAGCTGACGAAATTCTCAATGCCTTCAATCATCTTTTTGCATTTATTTTTTACATCGACTTTATAGCAGCCGTAAGCGACATCTAGGTGCCAACCACTAGAGTTAGATACCCTTCCCGCCGACCCTTTTACAAGTGTCACAACGGAAATAACAGATGGCGCCTGCTATCACATAATTATTGTATACATAATAAAATATTTTTCACCACTCCACCTCGGAAACGCGCTCTTTATCCCTTGAAAGCGGTGGGGAAAAACTCGTTTTATCCACATGTGGCCATGTGGGGAAAGTAATTCGGTATAAGTTTTGACTTATTTTTTCACATTATCTGGCAGGATGGACTAGAGATGATTTTGAATTATATAATAAAAAATAAAGGATAATTAAAGGATTATATAATTTGGCTTCGACTTTATAATAATAAATAACTATTTCGTGATTGCATAAATATTTTTTTCGCGATTTGCAGTTGATAAACTAATCGTTAACTTATTGGTAAATAATATGCGGGACTTGAAGTTGCAGGGACTGATATAAAATGACGTATTATGCGATAAATCGTATTAAACGGATTCTACTGTAGGTCCTTCGCCATAAATGTTAAAGTATATTTCTAAATATCTACCTTTACTCTCACTTACTTGTTTTAGAAATGGTGATATCATCGTATTTTTCTCAGTCAGCACGGCAATTGTTTCTTAATTCATTTCATTGGCATACTGTGCCAAATGCTATGAAATAACTGAATATTGTTTGGTAAGGCTTACATTTTTTGGAGCAATTGTGCAAATAAGCCACTGATAATACCTACACACTGCTTACTGATGAATAGTGATGGGATTCCTCCGAATTAAATTTCCTTCTAAAACATACATAGGGATATAAAACCATAACCCTCCAATATTACCTTCTGAGGAAAATTTGCGAAAAAGTGTATGCGAACATTTCTTCTTCAAAGCAATACTGGAGATTTGATTCCTGCTAGGCGCGAAGGAATACCTCGTAAGCATCTATCCGAACAAAAAATATGCTTTGCAGAAAAAATGCGTGAGTGTCGTGGAACACTCGGTTGGAACGAAGTTATGTTATGTTATTTTATTTCATTTCATTTAAAAAAATATTTATAACGGGTTACTCACGTAATTTAAGTCGATAGAAAATATGTTTCGATTCACGATGATCATTCTCACCAGCGGCCTTCCGCGACGGCAGCTCGCTGGCTACCGACTCCGCCGCCGGCTAGTGGCGGGTGTCAAGCAAAAATCGACTTAAATTACGCGAGTAACCCGTTACAAATATTTTTTAATATGTTAAAACCTCACGAAAGTTTTATAGTTCATTAATTTTAATTTATTTTATTCTATTCTTGATTTGATAGGTATCCTAAATATAACCGGATTGTTATGCCATATGTTCTATTCTACTTTATCTATTCTATTCTAATTTATTTAATTCTATTCTTTTTATTCTATTGCCCCGCCGCGGCACCGGCAAAATTTGACTAAAAAAAAGTCGCGCTATGAGGCCCGGAGCGCCCCTGTGACCCGGCGCCCCTGGGCAACCGCCCCCTTCGCCCACCCCCAAAGCCGGCACTAATTGTCCACGTGTACTCGTACCGTACCGTGCACGACGCGCCGAAATTACCTAGTATGCGCCGCGCCGCTTCTGCTCATAGTGCCCATATTAATTTATATAATCGTGACATAATGAATAGCTTTTCAGTCGAGTACCGGTTTTAGGCCACAAAACTTGCTGAGTGGCCTAAGTAATTATATATATATATATATATATATATATATTATTATTATAAACATAATTAATTATTAGATTGAAAAGCTTAAATATGTCACTATTGTACATATAACTACTTACAATACTTTTTCTACGACAGCGAAACATCAAATGGCGGCAAAATGCGGAAGTTGTCGTATGCTACCCATATAAATAAAAAACTATATTGCATGAAAACGATGTTCTTATGGAATACCGTAGACAAGGTTTATAAAGTTCTTTTTTTTTAATATACGTAATTGACAGATTTTCTAGGTAATGCTAGAGTAGAAAACAGGAAACCGGCCAAGTGCGTGTCGGATCACGCATAATGGAGATCCGTACCAGAGTTGGGCATAATCAATTACTTTTGAAATTAATTATACGATTACATTACAGTAATCGTGATTCCTCGGTAATCGATTACTTAGGTAACCAAAATTACTGTAATACTGTACTATGATTACATCTGTAATCCATTACTTAGGAATCAGTATTGTAAACCACTACTGTAATCTTGATTCCTCAGTAATCAAGTACTTAAGTAATCTGAATTACTAAATTACTAAATTCCAGACTGGATTACACCGTGAGTGTCATTGGCATGGTTGTCAGGGGTGATTTATAAACAATGATGGATATAATTATAGATTGCTTGCGAATGGGTTTTCATAAAGCCAGCTATGTGCGAATCGGACTTTCACCCAGAGGGTTCCGTACCAAAACATGAAAAATAACACGTTCCTTGTATAAGGATCCCTTGAATTTATATCGCATTTTTATACATTCTTTGCTTAATCCTCGTGGCTGAGGGACGTGACGATGTGGACACTTTTCCCCTGTGCTCTTCTAGCCGGTCAATCCTGGGTTCGATGCATTCTTGCCTGTAGTGTGGCTTTAGTGGGGGACCGATTTTGTGGCTGACTGTACTGTTCTTTAGACAATCATCTAAATACTTATAATTTATTCTAATATCGGTTAGGAGGAATTGGTTCTAAATCAGTTTACAAGTTTTTTATATTATACGACTTTACGGCTGACTGTACTTTTCTTCAGACAATCATCTGATGCTTAGGGTATTGAGACGATTCTAATATCGGTTAGGAGGAAGAGGTTCTAAATCAGCTTGCAAGTTTTTTATATTATACGACTTTACGGCTGACTGTACTTTTCTTCAGACAATCATCTGATGCTTAGGGTATTGAGACGATTCTAATATCGGTTAGGAGGAAGAGGTTCTAAATCAGCTTGCAAGTTTTTTATATTATACGACTTTACGGCTGACTGTACTTTTCTTCAGACAATCATCTGATACTTAGGGTATTGAGACGATTCTAATATCGGTTAGGAGGAAGAAGTTCTAAATCAGCTTGCAAGTTTTTGACAGTTTATGATTTTGTGGCTGACTGTACTTTGTTTAGACAATCATTTGATACTTAGGGTATTAAGACGATTCTAATATCGGTTAGGAGGAATAGGTTCTAAATCAGTACAAGTTCTTGACAGTTTATGATTTTGTGGCTGACTGTACTTTTATTTAGATAATCATCTAAATACTTATTATTTATTCTTATATTAGTTACGAGGAATTGGTTCTAAATCAGTTTACAAGATTTTGACATTATACGATTTTATGGCTGACTGTACTTTTATTTAGACAATCATCTGATACTTAGGGTATTGAGACTATTCTAATTTCGGATAGGAGGAATAGTTTCTAAATCAGTTTACAAGTTTTTGATAGTTTATGATTTTGTGGCTGACTGTACTTTTCTTTAGATAATCATTATTATTTATTACTTATTATTATTTATTCTAATGTCGGTTTGAAGGAATTGGTTCTAAATCAGTTTACAGGTTTTTGACATTATACGATTTTATGGCTGACTGTACTTTTCTTTAGACAATCACAATTCTAATATCGGTTAGGAGGAAGTGGTTCTAAATCAGTTTACAAGTTTTTGACAATTAATGATTTTGTGGCTGACTGTACTTTTATTTAGCCAATCATCTAAATACTTATTATTATTTATTCTAATATCGGTTAGAAGGAATTAATTTTAAATCAGTTTACAGGGTTTTGACAATATACGATTTTGTGACTGACTCTACTTTACTTCAAACACTGTGAGTTAAATAAAAGTTTGTAAAAAATAGCTTTCTTAATATACTTAAGGTGCATCACACAATTGAGCGGAATTCAGTCTATCATAGACAATAATCAGCCGGAAATCGGAAACAACCCAACTTCCGGCAAATTTTTGTCTATGGTGACTGATTTTTGTATGGAGTCAGACAAAATTCAGAGGTTGGGTTTTTTCTTACTTAGAGCTGATTTTTGTCTATGATCGACAGCTACGATTCCGCTAATCGATGCCCAAAGCCTGAATCCGAACTGATTTATGTAAAAAAAACATCACAAGCATGGCAGCAGTGCGAATATAATATATATATGTAGAAGTAATCTGGTGGTAATCAGTCAACAATTCCAGTAATTTGGAATCAATTTTGATTCCCAATTAATAGTAATTGTACTTTTTCTATAGATGATTCCTGATTCCTTAATATGTACTGGTAATCACCGTTTCACTTGATTACATTACAAGTAATCTGACAACCGGTAGTGGATTACAGAAGTAAAATCAAGTAATCGTGTAATCAGGAATTGATTACGAAATGCCCATCTCTGATCCGTACCTTCAATGGAATAAGAACCAAACTAATACCAACAGGTCGTATCGTATCTGATGCCGATGAAAAAAGTTTTTTTTGGATATGACTCAGAATGGCCGAACCGATAATGTCCAAAACAATTTTCGTAGAAAGTATTTGATGGGCGCATCTCTTCAATTTTTTTTGGACTTACGGTTCAAAAATAACAGGGGCACACAATTTTTCTGACTTTCAAAGCGATTATTTCTGAAAATAGTAATCACAAAATGTTCAAAGAAACCTCGATGTTATCTTAAAATACCTATCGATTGATGTGCAACATGTTGATTTTTGGAAAAAAAATTTTTTTTAATTTAGTTACATGTTTGGAGCGCATCTTAATAAATTTTCTCTGCAACTTGACTACATAACAAGCGTCATAAAAATACACCTTATGTCTACATTTTATGAAGATACGTCTTATAGTTTCCGAGAAAAATGACTGTGACATACAGCCGGACGGACGGACGGACGGACAGACGGACATGACGAAACTATAAGGGTACCGTTTTTGCCATTTTGGCTACGGAACCCTAAAAACAACACTTAATTATATTATCTCACCTTGTATTAGTCAATACAATTAACCGTACACGTTGTAATCCTCGTGCCAACGGCGCATGCGTCAGCAAAACACATGTTGCTATTTTCAGTTTAGCTTTTTTATTTTTTTTATTTGATTTTCGGTTCGCCTTTTTATTCGATTCCTTACATTTCAACGAATAATAAACTGTTTGGCAACTATACAGGATGAAAATAGATGTCATATACTTCAGAAAAGTGACCAAGCTGAAGCCGCGAAAGCTGAAGACGCCAGTTCAAACCTGGCCTCGGACACCGGAGGGCTTGGTCACTTTTTCTGAAGTATATGACATTTATTTTCAGTTTGTGATTTATATATAGTAGTGTATAGTGGTAATTTTATAAGATGTCGGAATCTTACTAAAGAGTTCTACCTACAATTCGGACATCTTAAAAAAATCGTAATATAACTACTTAAAAATTGCAAATCAAAAATATTCAACAAAATAATTTGATTTGCTTCAAGATTCAACTATACAGGCTGTTTTTTTTTAAAAGAATAAATATCCATATTGTTAGAGATGTGGGTGAGAGGTGATTAGGTAAGTCATACTTAACAATTTTTTTCTACTGGACCAACCCCGAAATCCCAAAAATAAATTGACCTCCCGATAGAAAACGTCGATGTCTGATAGGCCGAAATGTATGAAATGGTCAAAAAATTTGGGATATCGTAGTTGGTTCCATAGTATTAGTTGTTCCATAGTATGGCCTACCAAATCACCTCGCACAAAATGGCCAGTTATTGAAAAAACACCCCCTATTTTTTTATAATCGTATGGCTACATGTCGCTGGATATAGATAGGCAGACTTCTCAGGGATAGTAGTAGTGGGAAAGCAGACGATGAAGAAAATCCAGTGAGTGCTGCGAGGTCCAGAATGGGACAGTGCAGCTGCCAAATTTGTTACTCTTTTAGCACCATATACATATATATATACGCAATATTTCAAAGTAAAAGTAGCGATTTCCTTATTTTTCCATACATTATGGCAGCTGCTACAATTTTAGTACAATAGACGTGACGTCACTAGGTATACATGACTTATTTTGATATTGCTGTTTGGGCGCCAAGTACCTACTTAATTACGCCAGAAAGACACTTATTTCTAGCTATTGTATTTGCATTAATTATATTTGCTAACAAATTAGTCACGGATATTTTTACCCCTGATAGTACTCGGTTCTCGGAGTATATTTAAGTATGAAACAAGTAAGTATTTTGTTATGTTTTTTTGGAGAAAACTAGGAAACAAATTTCATACGTTAAAACACCCTGTTAATAAGATAATTAAATGAGACCTCTTTAGACCCGAATAATAATGACATTTAAGGAAAAAAACTTTTGACGTGACATGACAGACATCTTGACAAGTACATTATAGGGAATGGTTATTTTAAAAATTAATTAGTATATTCTTTTTTGTTCGATAAATGATATACAAAGGTTCCTTAATTACAGTTAAAAGTTAATTGTTTTAATGTAATGTATTAGGTATCTCTTAAAATATCCGTGACTAATTTGTTAGCACCTTATATATACACATTTGATAATGATGTGCACAATTCTCAAAAAGTAAAAATTCGTCCTATTGAATCCTGTATTTTTATCTTCCTCTGGATCATGGATTTGTATGAAGTGGATCTAATTCTTACACTTTTTCCCTAACCACAATTGAACCTTATTACCGAGTAAAACAGTCGTTCATAGGCGACAAGTAAAAAGTAGTAAAAACGGTCCGATAGAGAGCATAATAGTAGGGGGCGGTGTCTCACTCGCACTCGTTACAAAATTGTCACATTTGACACATATTGACATTTTGATTGTCTGATGACGTCATTACCTCCTTAGTCAAAACGAGACACAGTCTCCTCTCTTTAGTTTAGACCTCACTTTGTGACCTAAGAGTGTACTCCAGTTTAAGATGATTACTTCATGCTCTGGATCCGAAGTTAATGTCATTGTTTTCATCATTCCAGAAATATCGAGCAAGATCTGAAAGAACATAGACACCGGAAGAAGTCAGTTATTCAAATGAAGAATGGAGCGCCGGTGTACGACTCCGAGGAGGGGACAGACGAGGAGCCCGTGCCATAGACGAACTATCACTTCTTGTAAACAGTTCCTTGACGGTATGACCTTGATCTTTGAAAAACCGTCGTGTCTGATATTGCTCGCTTATATACTTTACCGTGGAAGTCCACGGCACGATAAAACTCTATGGTTTAATTCATAAATAGACCATAGACTTTAGACTAATTATGAACTAAACCATAGAGTTTTATCGTGCCGTGGACTTCCACAGTAAAGTATAAAAGATAAAAGCTAAAATATAAATAAAAAATAATTGGGCTAACGTTGGCGAATCTTACTGTGTTAACAGACTACCAGACCGGACCACGGACCGATAAGGACGCTGCTGTGTGTTCGCTTGTCTGTTACGGCTATATCGAAGACAGAGCAGATGCGTTAGAGGGATCAAACGATATTGTGGTCTCGTTCGACCGTCTGCTGCGTCCCTTAGATCTGCCTTCGATGGCCCAACATGTGGATCAGGCACTTAAGTACTAGCAATTGCCCCCGAAGCATTATTTGACTAACTGACCACTGTTTTCAGATATATAAGCAAAGTAACTTTTTTAAATTAGCTGTTGATTCAATCTTAATGTAAGATAATCATTATGAAAAATGCTCTGTGCATAATTTTTGTACGAATGAACTGATATGTTTGAGGTGGACTCAACCGACTGGGTTGACGACTCAAGATGTGTATGTTGGTATATACAGGATGATTAATCCAAATGGGTCAGTAGGGAGAAGTCAGAAACTATGATAGATAGCGACATCTGTTCTTAGGAACCATAGCTTCGATTTTAGATTTAATAATAAGCGCATTCAATTTTTTTTAAATCTCATACATAACCAGGAATCGAACCTGGTCGAAGTATCTGTAAATACTACACGCGATTACATAAAGAATATTTTGCATGCACTACTGTAAATACAATAGGTACAAAAGTACCTATAACACCCCATTGATATGTACCCATAACGCCTGTGTATGTTCTTTGCAAATGAATAAATTGAAATTGAATATTGACCAGGTTCGATTCCCGCTTATACAGAGTGTAACAAAGATAGTGGTGATCCGTTTAAGAACATAATTGGTATCATAGATCATAGATAATCGTTTACCGCATGATATCCACAAGCATATGCAACCGTATTATTCAGGAATAAAGTTCTCAATCGGGTATTGCAATTGAGAAAAAACAGGAAAAAAATTTTTTTGTACTCGAAAAAAAATTTTTTTTGTACGGGACACGTCATTCCAGCCGGCCGCCCCTTCATACAAAAGGAAATATATTTTTCATAATTAGAATACGATACCAATAGGCATGGTGAATTTTTTTCATGTATGGTATCAATCGATTCGTTTTGTTGTGAGGATCAAATGTATATACTTATGGGGCGAATTGCGTTAAAGTAACACAAAAGTCAGAAATGAGACTTAAAGTCCGAGATTTGCATTTGTTTCTCAAAACGCTCCTAACAAAATGACGTGCAAAAGTGACGTCACGATCACATAGTCGCCCTGTTTAAAGTATGAAAAAAATATGAAATTGCTATTTTGACAGTGAAATGTTGCGTTTATGTATATGGTTGCTATACAATTTATTTTACAGTAAAATGTTAAAAATCGAATGGTATCATTGTATTTTTTTTTAATTTCGCACTTTAAAAAATCGTAAAATTTAGAAATTTTGCAGCTTAATATCTTTGAGCCATTTCAATAGAATTTATAAATTTTCACTTTAGACGGATATATTGATCATTTTGCATTCTATCAACTAAATTATATTGCATAATTCAACATGTATATATTGCATGATCCAGCATTTTTGTTAGATTCATGTTTTAGATACCCGGGAAATTATAAGCCTTTTTGTTACACCTTGTATATGAGACATAAAAAAAAGTTTGAATGTCATTATTATTAAATCTAAAATCGACCGCATGGTGCCTAAACAGATTTCGCTATCTCTCATAGTTTCTGACTTCTCCATACTGACCCATTTGGATTGATCATCCTGTATATTAATCTAGGTTATGATCATTTTGAGTTTTATTTTATTTATTTAGTACACGATTAATTGATTATTCAAGGATCAGAGTCATATACTTTGACAAAGACGGTTATACAATTATAGCTGTTGTAGTTTATGCAGAAATATTATTTTATGGTGACATTTTGTGATGTTTCAGTGATTATTTTAATATTGTGATCGAAAATGGATATTTAAACGTGTTGAATATTTTGACCTCATAGTATGTACGTACGTAAGTCAGTCATAGTGTTGTGCGAGTATGATTAGATTTTATAAAGTTATTAGGGTTGCCATATTGATAATTATTTTTTGTACTATTAATAAAATACGTTATTTTTTTATGTGAGCGTGTTGTTCAAATGCATTTGTGACAGGAACTAGGCGTTCCATTTATTATACAAATAATTGTATATTTTTGTTGATTGTGTGTTTGTACTGTTTTATACATTTTAAAAATAGAACAGTAGATATTTATTGCCGCATGTTAAAGTATTTTCAATGGCGGATATAAATTAGGAATAAGGTCCATTATTACCTACTACAAAAAAAGTTGAGATTTCTTCTTTCAAAAGTAAGTAGGAGTTAAACGTATGAGACACTAATCGTCTAAGTACGGCCTTATTTATAAAAAAAGTTTCCGTCAAATGGTTATATATTTGTTAAAAAATGCATTCAATATTGTTTTATTTTAATTTCTACCGAATTAATATAAATCGATTAAATACATATTCACGAAATAAATTTAAAATAGTATGATTTTAGGATAAAATTGAGGATTTTTTTTATAAATAAGGCCCTTCATAAGGTTTCTTTAAAATATTACCTATTCGCTATAGTTCAGTCGTTATATTGACATTGTGTTACTTGGATTGCTCTAAATAATGTATAATTATGCAAAAAAGGGATGCAACTCAAAATAAAAATATAATATGTCAAATAAGTTATATAAATATGTATATTTTCTTAAAAAATATATAATATTGACGTGATTTTTTTCCAAGTAAATTCAATTAAATCTAACATTTTTAAAGAGAGTGGAGAATTTGTCTATGCTATCTGAGGGTAAAAGTACCTAAATACACTATAAAATGTTTAAAAATGTTTCTCTAAAATCTTAGCGTAAGTGAATCGTTTACTATCGTTCGATATTTCTTTATGTTGCATATGTACAACGATGATTTTATATGGCTCGTTTTAAAAACTGGCAATTTTATATGGCAACATCAACATCCAGGTTCCATTTTTAAAGTAACTATATATTTTTAATCTAAAATTGGAATATGGTCGTTGATGTGAGACTGATTTTGATTTAATAATATTACTACATTACCTATAATCATTATTTACGTTTCAAAAACGAAAAAATATCTTTGACATATTACATTAGTTATTAACTGTTATTCAAAGCCGTTTTTAACGGATATGATGAAATTTTAGTTAATAATAGTAGTTTATGTAACTGTTACGTAATAAGGGTCCTTAAAACATGAGTGTGGTTTTATGAAATGAGCCGCAGGCGAATTTCATAATAAGATCACACGAGTGTTTTAAGGCCTAATTACGTACAGTTGCATACACTGCTTTATCTACACTCATATTATATATATTAAATTAATTGTTCGGAAACCATAGAATGACCGCCATTGTACCGTCATGGCCTACTCGATTGTGCCGGCGCTCGCGCGGGACCAATCGAGTTGGCCATGGCGGTAACATTATGTTATCAAATTCGATGTTCCAAATTTGAAACTCATTGCTTAACAATATTTGAGCATGCATAGTTAAAATTACGTTACTGCCGCAGATAAGAAATGTATCATAGTTAAATCGTTTGTTGTAATGCTTGTCATTGTCTACGGTTTTTGAACGCATTTTAGAGTACTTACAGTATGAGTGTAGATAAACCTTTTTTTATTGATTTTCTCGTTTTATTATTCTATAATATAATATTTGTATTGTTGCGATGTATATGTATTTCAGAATAAATGATTGATTGAATAAATTCCTATATTTTAGGACGTAGTTAGTGTGTTCGTGTTCCCAGCTAGTCCCGCCAGATGCTTCCAACAAATATTGTATTCATGTACATCGTCGTTTAAGTATAAAATAAAGAGATCTTTTATTGGAACCCTGCGTTTTATTTCAATTCATGTTTTATGAAAATATCATAAATATACATTAATAGGAAGGCCTAGCTTTAAAGTATTATAATTCTTAATTGGGCTATCGATATGCCGCGTCAATCAGATTTCATCTATTGTGGCAGACCTTTATGAATCATTACTGATTCCCGTTGAATCCAGAAACTTCCAGATACTTTGGGCTGTAATGTGTAGCTTTAAAGTAGGTAGGTAATCAAAATACTTACATTACTTTATTATATTACCTATTTATATACCGACTTGTCCCTATTTCTTCGGTTTACTACTTGAGTGCCTGTGTGTTATTCCTCTGTGGGGTAGCCATCATTATATGGCAGTGAGACTAAGTTTTTACAAAATTAAGTGTTACGGTAACAATCTCCTCGAAAGAGCTCGTGATTCCGAGTCGAAATTACCAAAATTTTCCAAATAACTAAATAAATAAAGTGGAGTATATACTTAAAATAAAATGGCTTAAGGCCCAACTGCTACATAAATGTGATCTGATTGCTATGGATAACTGAATTAAAAAAAAATATTTCCTGATCACCCATTATGAATCATCGTGTATATTATATGATTAATTGATTAACTAGGTATGCTTTAGTAGATTATTTTAAGTATTTTTAACTGTATATACCCAACTAAAAGCCGTTACACTTTACTTTTTTTAGTGTCCTAACTAGCATCCTAATTATTTAGGACCCTAACTTTTTCCATAGTATATTTACTAGCTAAATGCGGTTGCACTCGACTAAATCATTTAGGAAGCTAACTAGGACAAATGTAACAAAAATACACAATAAAATCTAAACTGCGAAAAATAATCATAGCATCGCTAATCACTACAAGCTGTAACTTTCACTACTAACTTACAACTCAATTTTGCATTAACTGTTTTAGAACTGCATGATATTTTAATACTTGTTAGTATTTATATTTCTGTACCAATACACAGGTTGTTGCAAAAATACTGTGTGAGCCATTTAAGATATCGTAATAATTAACTAGACCAGGAAAGGACGCGAAATATTTTTTTGTATGGAACACGCCGTGCCAGCATGCCTACCCTCCATACAAAATCCTTTTTTCGCGTCAAAAATGTAACGTTCCTTGTGATATACATTTCTATAACTTTTATGTAACTGTGACATAAACGCTTAATGTTGCGTTTATGTAATAGTAGCTTTTGCCCGCGTCTTCGCTCGCGTTAAATTCGAGGTAACAAACCATACAAACTTCCACCCCCCATTTTAGGGAAGTGGGGGGTTAGAAAGAGACAAAAAGTAGCCTGTGTCATTCTCCATCCCTTCAACTATCTCCACTTAAAAAATCACGTCATATCGTCGCCCCGTTTTGCCGTGAAAGACGGACAAACAAACAAACAAACACACACATACACTTTCCCATTTATAATATTAGTATGGATAAGCCCTTAAATCCGTCCCCACCCATAAAGAGATCACTTGCATTAGTACTGTTACGCCACAGGATGACGCCATATCGCAAGCGTTTGCCCAATTGGGTAGTAAGCAGACAGAGCCCATTCCACATTTTGATTTTTTATTTTAAATGTCCTAAACCGTTAATAAGAGAGGACAATCTCTTGGTGATCATATTTAACTATATGTTTTTTCCTATTTAAAAATTTCTAATAAGGTAAAGTCTGACAATTCTTCAATATTTAACTCTTGTTTTGGTAAAGTTAGATCTATCGGTTCTTTTTGGTAGGATCTAATTTTTTTAGTTATAGTTTTGTCAATTATATCAGGTGGCCGTAAGTTGAGGGTAAATAAATATAAAGACCTTTTCATTTTAACATTGATTTATTTACTAAACCATGCACACAATTATCTACATTTTATGCATGATTGTGCATGAATTTAATTAATGAGTATTATAAGTACTAATATTTCTTCCGTACAAGAGTATGCAACACGTAAACGTGACAAAACATGTAGTCGGGGAAAGAGTTTTTTTCTTATTTTATACATCATTGTTTATAACATATATATCTCATTTTTCAAAGAGCTATAACTATAACTTTACCTATAAAATACGAAATAACTTTTTCCCCGACCTATAAATTATACTAACTTATGCATAAAATAATATTTTATATCTATCATAGCATCAATTTAACATAAAGTTCAATAATCGAAGCAACATTAAAAGTTGCGAATATATAAAAATCAGTAATTAGTAGCTTACTGATTTTTTAAGCATACTTAATATGTCTAAGTATATTTTCAATGCATAATTACTATGTATGATCAATTAAGTAACAGAAAAAAATAGCGGTTATACATTGTTTTTATTTTCGCCGATGTAGGTTGCTTATTTCTTTCCGCCCTGGCAACACGGCTTTCCACCTAAAAAAAAAGGTTCTTGTTAAAAAAATTATAAAATGATCAAAGTTATTTGTTAAATCACAGTGGAATTTTAATAAGAGTGCAAGGGGTTAACTTTGGAAAAGGGATTATTTAGAAAGCGCAAATAATATTAGGTACTGGTATGGAAACCAGCTCAACAGCATGAGATGGGCAAACGAGCTGTCGGACGAGAACAGAGTCTATGGTATAACGTGAGCCGGATTAAAAAAAAACATTGTCATGTACGAAACCCTCGGGCTGCAAGTCCGACTCGCATTTGGCTGGCTTTTTAGGGTTCCGTACCTCGAAAGGAAAAAACGGAACCCTTATAGGATCACTTTGTTGTCCGTCTGTCTGTCTGTCTGTCTGTCTGTCAAGACCATTTTTCTCAGGAACGCGTGGAGTTATTAAGCTGAAATTTATATCAAATACTCAAGTCTATTGTCCCTTGGAGCTGTAAAAAAATCAAACTTAAAAGCCAACGCAATCAAAAGATACAGTCGTTTATGCTGCAAATTGTAGAGTTTTTCGGCACTCGCAAAACCTACGGGGTACTTCCCGTGAACTCAGAAACTTGAAATTTGGCACGAAGCAACGTCATATAGCATAGACAATGGAAAAATTACAAAAAGTAGACATTTTAAGTAAAATCATACAAAAAAATATTTTTTTAAATTTTACACTTACTACCTTTTTCCTCGTAAACGCGTGGAGGTATTAAATTGAAATTCATGTCAAATACTCTGCGCTATCGGACCTTTCAGATGTAGAAAAACTAAACTTTTATGTCAACGCAATCAAAAGAAATAGCAATTTAAGTCGCATATTTTGAAACTGAGTACTCGCAAGAAACTCAAAACCTAAAGGGTACTTCCCGTAAACTCAGAAACTTGAAACTTGGCACGAAGAAACTTCATATAGCACAGACAAAGGAAAAATTACGAAAAGTAGACATTTTTATTGAAATCATACAATTTTTTTTTTTAATTTTAAACTTACTACCTTTTTCCTCGTAAACGCGTGGAGGTATTAAATCGAAATTCATGTCAAATACTCAGGGCTATAGGACCTTTCAGATGTAGCAAAACCAAACTTTTATGTCAACGTAATCAAAAGAAATTGCAATTTAAGTCGCATATTTTGAAACTGAGTACTCGCAAGAAACTCAAAACCTAAAGGGTACTTCCCGTAAACTCATAAACTTGAAACTTGGCATGAAAAAACTTCATATAGCACAGACAAAGGAAAAATTACGAAAAGTAGACATTTTTAGTAAAATCATACAAAAAATATTTTTTTAAATTTTAAACTTACTACCTTTTTTCTCGTAAACGCATAGAGGTATTAAATTGAAATTAGTAACAACATACTACAACTTTTGCTTGTTATAGGTTTGTACGGAACCCTCGGTGCGCGAGTCCGACTCGCACTTGGCCGGTTTTTTTAAATATTTTTTTTAGGATATTCTATTGTCAAAGATTGGATATGAGTGTAGAAGCGTTTGGAGATACGTACCGGAGGCCTTGCCGTCGCCGCATGCGCAACTGGGCCCGCAGGTACAGTTGGCCCCGCACGCGGCCTTCCCGCCGCCGCACGTATCTGCAACATGTACAAGTTTAACACATGTTGGAAAAAGTAGGACTTCCAAAAATGGTGGTGACCCGTTTAAGGGTTTACATCGTACCTATTCTAATTATGAAAAAGTAAGAATAAAAATTTTTACGCGAAAAAAAAGGAGGTTGGTATGGAGGGTTGGCTAGACGACGGGACGATGGGTCCCATACAAAAAAATCTCGCGTCTCATAAATGTTTCTCCTATTTTTCTAAGTCGCAATACGATACCAATTGGGTACTTTCCTGGGTTAATATGATATACTTCTATTTAGTCCGTCAGTTAGATTATCAAAAAATATTGGACACGTATTTTTTATTTTATCAATCAAACAAAAATTTGTGAAGATATAGCCCGTTAAAGTTCCACATGACGTCACATTATACTATAAATTGTACTGACATGTGACGTCACGCGGAACTTTAACGGGCTATATCTTCACCAATTTTTGTTAGATTGACAAAATAAAAAACCGGCCAAGTGCGTGTCGGACCACGCATAGGAGGGTTCCGTACCTTCAATGGAATAAGAACCAAACTAATACCAAAAGGTCGTATCTGATGCCTATGGAAGAAGTTTTTTGCAGATAACTCAAAAATGGCTGAACCGATCATGTTCAAAACAATTTTCGTGGAAAGTATATGATAAGCCGCATTTCTTCAAATTTTTTCATATTTTTTGAACTTACGGTTCAAAAGTTACGGGGGGGGGGCTACACAACTTTTCTGACTTTCGAAGCGATTATTTCAGAAAACATTCACTTAATCACAAAATAGTCAAAGAAACCTCAATGTTATTTTGAAAGACCTATCGATTGATGTGTCACATGTTGGTATTTGTTTACTTTTTTTTTTTTTTTTTAGTTACCTTGTATGGAGCGCCCCCCTAAAAATTTTTTTTTTTCAAATTTAACTACATAACTAAGTAGCTGCATACAAAACACACCTTATGTGTAAATTTTATTCAGATACGTCGTATAGTTTCCGAGTAAAATGCCTGTGACATACGGACGGACAGACAGACAGACAGACATGACGAATCCATAAGGGTTCCGTTTTTTGCCATTTGGCTACGGAATCCTAAAAATACGTGTCCAATATTTTTTGATAATCTAACTTACGGACTAAATATATTTTTTTAGGAAAGTAGCCAAGTATGCCTTTAAACGGATCATCAATATATTTGTATGTTATTCAATCAAATACAAACATTGAAAACATTGAAAAAATATTTTTTTTTTCAATGTTTTCAATGTTTGTATTTGATTGAATAACATACTAATGTATGAGTGGAATACCCACTTTAAAAAAAACATGTAAAATAATCAATATATTTGTTACAGCCTGTACAAGCAAATTTTAATTGACGACGGCGTTAGCATACGGTTTGGTGCAACCGGCCCTTCATCATCTCGCCATAAGACGTCCACTGCTTAACATAGGCCTCCCCTTAAATAGCCAGAGCACCGGGGGTCGCCGGAACCTCAGGGCCGTGGTTTTTTTGTGCTCTGCATGATGGGGGGTGAATGCCATTATCGCCACGCTTGGCAGGCGGGTGGGCGATCGCAGTCGAGTACACCGAATTTGAGGGACGCTGCTGCCCGTCCACCGGTGGTCTTGGACGTAGTTTAAGGACATACCCGGGTCCTGGACGTAGTTTAAGGACATACCCGGGTCCAAACCGGCCCTTAGAAGAAAAGATTAATCTCATGGTATAAGAAGACCGGTATAGTACTTACTACGTTACAGACCTCCACTTTGTTTCTCAAACTTTAAATTTTGGGGTAATTATAACTAAATTAGTAGATGTGGCTGAGTGGATTCTGCATATCCTGTACCTCTGGTGAACCTACACCTAGTCCTGTACATCCACTAATTTAATTAAAATTACCCCCAAATTTAAAGTTTGAGAATAAAAATGGTTAGTGAGTGCTATACCTATTTTCTTATAACCATGATTAATCAGTAATTAAAGGGGTATTAAACTCGCAGAAATATAATACTTATGTAGTTGTCTCTGATGTTTTCTAATGAGAAGTATATTCCTAATGGAGGTTGTTTTGTGGTAGTTACCATGGGTGTAGAAAAATACGGATGCCTCACCGCTGTGACAAAATTGTGATTCCTGAGTACGACGTTTTGAAAAAAAAAAACCGACGCAAAGCTGTTTTAAGTTTAATTGTCATAAGTAGGCACCAATACGTACCTATTAACAACACGGATGCAGGAGTTCCATCGATTTTTTTTCTTTTCTTATTAAATTACAATAAACATAATAGGTAATTTTTATGTCATCTTATTAAACTTGTAAAAATGCTTAGAAACTACTTCCTGGCTCCCTTCGGACATAGAAACCTAAGAAGTTTTACTCATTTAACGACTAATTGTTAAGTATGTTAAGTATACGTTATATATACATAAAGAGATTCAAGAAATGATTACAGTGCTCCATACTGTCTCACTCGATCCAGAAATAGCCGGACATTATTCAACACAACCAATCGTCTAATGGCTAATTTTAATTAATTCTATCGATCGTGAATTAAATCCAGATACGATACAAGTATACACTGCAATGCAGGACCGCTAATAATAAAGACATGAATTGTAGAATCTTTTTTGCGGTTTTCACATGTAAACCCCTATAGGGTAAATTGCCAGTAACTGGCCACCATTCAATAACTGGCTCCCTCATAACAACTCATACTAAAATTGAACTCTATTCACCTACTTAGTCGGTCCATAAGTTCTGTCACAAGATGTCTGACTGATAAAATATAATACAAAGCTTTTATTCAAAAAATGTACCTACATTTTAATCTTAATCCATCATTTTAATCTCATTAGTTAATCATAGTACCTACCTATATTTTAATCTGTATGAAAAAAGCATTGTAATCATGTCTAGGTAACTTAAAATCGAGATCACGTATTTTATAGATCCTTGTCAACTTGAAGATGTGTGTCACACCCAAACAAGCTGATGATTTATGAAAATTATAATTCACAAATGTTGGTGAAGATCATTGTTGTAGTTGTCCAAGAGATACATATCGAAATTTTTATGAAAACTAAGTAGAAGATTAAGGCATATTTCGAAACCTATATTTAAATAAATAATAAATAAATATTATATGACAATCTTACAAAAACCGACCTAGTCCCACAGTAAGCTCAATAAGGTTTGTGTTGTGGGTACTAGACGACGATATATATAATTGATAGATATTGATAAATACTTAAATGAATGAATGAATGAATGAATACATAGAAAACATCTATGGATGTTTTCTATGTATGTATGAGTTATGACTCAGGTACAAATATCTGTCATAAACACACAAATAAATGCCCTTACCAGGATTCGAACCCGGGACCTCCTGCTTCGTAGGCAGTCACTACCGACCGGGCTAGGAGGCCGTTTAGTTGTCTTACAAAACTGTGTTTCAGCTATTCTCCTCCTGAACCTAAATGTATTTTTCAGTTTTGAGCAAAACGCAAAGATTTTGCTACAATACATGAAGCTAGTCTTCCAAAATTGTGTATACCAGCCTTCTTCTCAGTCAGATCCACGTTAATTATGTATTAAAACGAAGGTAAAAGATCAAGCTAATGTAGTATGCATGACTAAAGCCTCTTAAAATTGACTAAAATTAATTGGGGTCAAAAATCAACCAGAACAGGGAGCGTGTTTTGACGTGGTTTTGTATAGCCTTTTTTCGAATGTTAATTTATGACTGTTAAATAGGCTTATTATTCTTATTAACAACATATTGAAACAATAAGCAATCGCTAACAGTTCCTATTTTACCAGTCAAAACCTTAGTGACAGAACTTATGAACCGACTAAGTACAAACAGAATTAATTTTAGTATAACTAGACTAGTTGTTGAAAGGTGGCCAGTATTTAATCTTATACTAAAAATGAATACTGTTTATAGGTGAACTGAGTTCATTATTAGTATGAAGTGGCCAGTTACTGGCGATTTACCCTACCTATCTTATTTATTTATTTAATTATTCATATGTTATATCATAAACTAGCGATCCGCCCCGGCTTCGCATGGGATAAAAAATGGTTATTGTGGGTTATCCCTAAGAGATAGACATATATACCTTTGTAGACCTTTTAAAAAAATGTACTCTTCTACCCTTCATACTTTTATCTTAGGACTCGGCCAGCGTTTGCATAAAGCGCAAAAAATGGGTTTATTGACGACATCACATTAGAAACCTCTAAAATCATCAGTGTTTCTCTGCTTATTATGCATGTATTAAACATATAAACCTTCCTCTTGAATCACTCTATCTATTTAAAAAAACCGCATCAAAATCCGTTGCTTAGTTTTAAAGATCTAAGCATACATAGGGACAAACAGCGGAAAGCGACTTTGTTTTATACTATCTAGTGAAAATACAATCATAAAAGTTTACAGTGCTCCACAAAACCACATTTAGTTTGACCGAGGAGTCAAGAATCTCATGGTATAACATTCCCTTTAATTAATGTTAGGTATTCTTCTCTTTGTAAAAGTAAATAAATATTCTTCATCAAGTGTCACGATCATTCACACAGACTTTGACTACACGAGACACCGCTACACGAGATTGCAAACAAAAATATTTTTCCTAAATTTAGGTAAACACTTTTATTATTAATTTGTATGTTTAATGTTTCCAAATGTTGCGGAACATTAAATTTACGCGTAAGTATTATGCAACAACGTAGCATAAAAC
This sequence comes from Pammene aurita, assembly GCA_947086415.1. Lineage (NCBI taxonomy): Eukaryota > Metazoa > Arthropoda > Insecta > Lepidoptera > Tortricidae > Pammene > Pammene aurita. The sequence continues at coordinate 16,425,351 of OX352295.1, forward strand.
ATATCAACTTACATGCGTACAATACCATTATTATGAGCTTTAACAGATATACACTATTAAACACTATTAAACGATAAAAGACACACGTCTAACAATAATAGACGGAGTAGGTATTTTTATCTTGGAGGAGAAAACTATTGCATATAAAACACATTAAACTATTGCATATAAAACACATTAAACAAACTATAAATAAATATAAGGGATTATTAAACTTTTACATTTAAACAATTTTTTTTTAAAATATATTTTTGACATCATTAGTGACCTACATTATGGTTTAAGTCTAAGTTTAAGTTTAAGCTTCAAGTCTAAGCTCAACTAAAACAAACTTTGTTTATTATCGAATTGACAACAAATTAACAATCAATATATAAATGGGACGTATTAAGTGGTTGTCAATCGATTAATAATCGATTGAACACCAAATATAAAAAAAAACATTTCACTCAACTAGATTTTGTACGGAAACATCGCCTAGACCAGTGTTGTGATAAGGCACTTATTCCCTTTTCCCCAGGCTATGTGTCAACTTCCGGGAGGAGGCTGCTCTATGGATCAAAAATGCATTGACGTTTCGGGCCGCTGCACCGCGCAGTCCGTCGCAGGTACATAACCCGTTTACTTGTATTGAAACTACCCGATATTTTTATACTTGTGAGCATTTATCTGCGCAGTTAACTTAGTGTTAAATGACTAGTGAAATTAAGGAAATAAGGTGAGTGTTATTGTTTATGCAGATTATTTGCATTTTAAGTGTGCGCGTTGGATTTCATGTAAAGCATGTAAATTATTGGCACAACACCTGAATTATATATATATATCGTTAATTTAAAAAAAATCTGTTTGCATACGTTATAAGTATGTCGTGCTTTATTTTAGGATACTATTATTTTACTTTCAAATAGGAAATAATGCTTTAATATTTATTTAACGTCAAGAAAATTTGCAATCTAATCATATTACCTACTTTAAGTAAGAACCATAATGAAAGTTAGCCACTAAATTTTAATATTTAGTGCCTATCTAACTGCGCAATTCTATATTCGACAAATTAATTTGCCGCCGGCAAAACAAAAACAAGTAAACCCACGTGACTTTCACAGCACTGTATTGACGTATTTCACTACACTGCAAAAATTATTCCAGTTCTTAAAAAGTTGCTTACCTTTACAGGAGTCGCAAGGCGCCGGCATCTCGGCTACGCTGTTATATCTAGACTTGAAGCGGTACGGAGCGGCTGCGCGCGCAGGCGGTGCCCAGACATCTAGCACAGGCGGGTGCGCTCTCGGGTCAATAACTGAGTTGCTACGTGGGGGAATCGGACGATCGGAGCTCCGCAGCCGGCGTACGCCAGGAGCCGACCCGCGTTCGCCCCATCGGACCACAAGGCGGCAAGGTGGCGCAGAAACTCTCCCGCGCCCACAGGAACAGCGATGCCGACAAGGAAAAGGATAAGGAGAAACCGATCACTCCCGACGCGGCACTCGCACCCGCCCAAGATGAAGCCGCCGCCGTCGCAAGCGCACGGCCCGAGCCCATCGACATACACCCGCGCAAACGAAAAATAAGAGCCACCAAAGACACTCAAATATCAAAATCCGAACCTTTAGATAAAGTAAGAGCAGAACCCACGAGCCATCCCAATGCTTACCAAATGTACATACACATTCGAAAGACGATCGAAGTTCGCCAGAGGAACCTTTTACCCGTCAAGCCTAAGCCCCCTAAAGACTTTAACAATTATCTGATGAATCGACGCACTTACACCTTACAGTCCAACGTAAACCCGGAGACTAAGATCGAAATCCCTACAACACTTCCACCCCAGATGGTAGAAGAGTTCGCTTCTCAAGAGAAAGAACGCACGCGTCTGGTTACCCAGCATCTAGTCGAAAAAGAGAAGCTGGTGTTGGCAGTCGAGCAGGAAATCCTGCGGGTTCACGGTCGCGCCGAGAGGGCTGTGAGCAACCAGTCAATGCCATACTCCGTCTGCACAATCCTGCGCGGGAAGGAGATATACAGCGAGGTACCTCCTGAGCAAGAAGAGAACAGAACAACCCGCCGCGGGCGCTGCAACGGACGGCAAATCAACGCGTGGCTCCAGGAAGTAGACGACAAATGGGAGAAGATTAAGGAGGGCATGCTGCGCCGGCAGCATATCGAAGCTGAAACCCTCCACGCTGTGCAAGTTATGGAGTGGGAATGGAAGCTGAAGGAGGTGGGTATCTGCGACGCAAAGAGCAAGCCGACCACCGACCCCGACCATGTGCCGCAAGTTCACGTCTCCAACTTCGACTTGCCTGCTTGAGCTTTACACGAGATCTCGTTGTTCTATCTAACGGATGATAGTACCAACTTCTTTCTTCAGTAATTACGGTTTAGTTTTATAGAGATCCGTTCAGCCTTGACATTCAAGATTTATGAATGTATTCATTGGGATTTTTACCTGGAATCAGATCTTTATAAAACTGGGTCTTAAATTTATTTGCCATAACGTTCGTTAGATATACCACATACCTTAATTAATTGTGTTCATTTTTAACTATGTTAAGTTTAGCTTTAGGATGTTTGAAAGGAGATTTTTTGACGCCATATTTTGGTGTCAAATATTGAATGTGATAGGTTGAATACCACCGGACTGCTTAGGATGATGAAATTTAACAATTTCAGATGAATTGCTAAGTATCTATATCATTGTTAAAATGGATTTCTGAATTCTTCAAATCTTAAAGTATATCTCGATGTTAAATGTCTATGACGACATCAGTCGTTTGATAATCGTTTATTCATGAATCGTAAATGTCTATTAAATACCTAACTAAACAGTGCATTTGTTAGCAGTGATTAAATGGATGGATTAAACGTATTTTTTTTATTCTTGCATGGTTTCCTAAAATATAGTAGCTGTCGGCTTGACAACTACAAGTTGGATACTATGCAAATTAAAAAATATTAATTGGGAATTGAAAAACAAAAATTGTAAAATAGTATGATACTTTTATCCTCATATTGATATTTAGTGTCAAATACGACACGTTTTGCATAATTAAAAAACATAATAAATATTTAAAAAGTTGCCTAAAACAGTAAGCTAGCTCCTAGCGCGACAGAGATAAGTAACTTATAGCCGCACAATAAAATGATCGGGCCGTAAACAAAAAGTGGGACCGGTTTAGCAGCGATCTCGCTTCGGAAACCCACCTCACTATTCTCACCTTACAATGTAGCTTGGTTGGAGTTACAATACTTATAATGTCGTGTGCTACTTCAACAAACACAATTATTTAAGCTTTTTTTACACTTTTCAGGGATCCGTATAGCGAAACCGTCATGCGGATTTGGCCGTATCTCTAAATGTATATTTGATATAATGATGTATTAATGAAATTTTAAATAAAAGTGTTTTAATGAGCTGTCCAAACTTTAATCTATAAAACAAAACACTGTTTTAGGAGTGTCATTCCATAGTCATAAGGGGAACTTATGGTATTTTAAAAAAATCAATCTTTAACAATTTTTTAAATGGTATATTTATTTTGTTTGTTTGTTTTATATACGTATTAAAAATATTTGATTGGTAAAGAAGTTAAATAAATTAATGGTTTATAAGTAAAAGCAAATTACATGAAACGAAAACTATAATTAAAACTAAAAATAAATAACAGTACACTACTAATAAATTAAATAAATAATAGGGTCCAAATAAATAAATGGTCAAATCTAAAAATAAAAATAACACAGGAAAATACTGGTTATCCGTTGTATAATTAATAATTGTTACCGTATTGTGACTAAGAAAACGAGAAAAAGTAGGAGAAATATTTTTTGACGCAATAAAGGATATGCTGAATAAAACGGCGTATGTGCCATGCAGACGCTCATGCGGCTCTTGTGAATCCATACATTTTTTTACAAAAACTTACTTGGCTTTTCGTTTTGTACCAAAGCACATACAAATCCCTCTTAAGGATGTAGTATCACGTGTTCCACGGTGGCCACGTGATGTTTTCTATACAAAATGAATTGTCGGAAGTGTGTAGGACGTGTTCTTTATAGGCGGATTCCGACATGCACTGGTCCGGGTTTAAAAGATTTTTTTATTAATTTAAGTAGTCGTATTATACCGCACCAAGCCTGAATGTCGTATCTCCATCCTCGTAGGTCCTATCTAAATATGTACTTGCCTAATGGGTAATGTAATGGCCTAGCTATTATGACTGCATAATTGATTCTCGGGAAAACAAGGAGCAATAGGTACATTAGGTACAACTCTAAACAAATATCAGACAACCAGACTTGATAATAGTTATAGGGCAGATGCCGCGGTTGAGGCCAATGTGCCGGTTTCAGCCATTTTCAACTTTATTAAGGTATAGACAGTCTATTGGACCGTAAGCCAGGAACAAATTTCATGACCAATCGCGTCCCAGGCGATAACTTGTGAAGTGGTTAAGGGCGATGTATAATGCAGCCTCGTGAAGGTCAGCTGCCGCTCCGTTGGTGGGTTGAGGAACGGCAGCTATTTAATCAATTAAAAGAAACGGTCATCGCGTCACGATTGAAAATTTGTCAGATGATAGTTTATATGCTCTTACAAACATGAACAATCGTCAGCCGGCTGTAGCTAGGTGGAAAGACCGTCCGCTGAGCCCTGAAGATCGTATGTTCACGTGACCAGCTGACGGTCTTTTCACTGCGATACAGCTGACTGACGATTTTTTATGTTTATAATAGGATATAAACTATCATCTGACAAATTATCAATCGGGCCGCGATGACCATTTTTTTTTAATCGATTAAATGTCTGCCGTTCTTCAACCCACCAACGGAGAGGCAGCTGACCTTCACGAGGCTTCATTACACATCGCCCTTAACCACTTCACAAGTTGTCGCCTGGGACGCGATGACTAACGAAATTTGTTCCTGGCTTACGGTCTATATGGTTTATAGTTAAATATAAGAATAAGTTATACCAGCACAGCACGACTGCGTCTTACGCGCGACTGGCTCGACAAGAGACAAATCTGCGCGACTTCATGCGTTGTCGCTAGTTGACAGCACAACTTGCGCGTGAAAGGAGCGACAAACTCGCGATCAAATGCCACTGTCATAAAGTGACAGTGACTCGCGACTTTGAACTAAAATCTTTAGCACAACTTTGAGTTCTCTTCGCGTCAGTTGCAGCCGCGGGTGCATGTTATGCTACCAGAAAGCGAGATTGTTGACAGGCGCGGTTTTCCCTACTCGCGGCTTATGTCGCTCTTGCAAGCCGTGGGTGGCATTGTCACCTGTCATATATCAGTTGTGAGGAGCCATAGAAAGGAGTGGCCAAAACTGTGGCTCTTGGGCCCCGTTCTGACATTTCATTAAAGAAAAAATAAGATGTTACGTCATAATCTTGTAGCATATAGTTTTAGCCACTTCATGGATGATTCACGCTACAGAACATCACGTGACGCTTTCTATACAAAATGAAGTGTCGTTAGTGTCGTTAGGACACGGAACGGAACAGCTGGAACCATCCATGAAGTGACCACACTATATGCTACAAGTGTAGAAAACAATCAATTTCAGAACGAGTGCCGGCTGATGTAAATATAATCGAACGGAACGGAGCGGAGAGAAAGAGTACGCGGAGTTAAAAATGTGATGACTTGAAACTATTTCATGTCTAGAATGCTTATTGGTAGGATTTGAAGTAGCTACCTAAGAAGTATTTAAAATTTCATACGCAGCAATTTCGGCAGGTCTTATTTTGTAAGAGTAGTATCTCTTTCGTATGTACGAGTAGTATCTAAGGTTAAAGCAAATCAGACGCTATATACTTATAGGAAAATCTAAGCTATTACCGTTCATTCATTCCAGACATTCCATTAGTTCGAGACGTTCGTGATAATTACGAATCCAACCATTTGTCTTCCGGATTGAAAACCCTATTTACTACTAACAAAGATAACCGCATAACCGTCACATTCTTCACAACAAACTTAGTGGCGGTGGTATAAAAATCTATGGCAATAACTTAGCGGAGCCGCGACACAATATTTTGCTGAAATCAGAAGCTAAATGATAAAAGCAATGCATTAATTACTGAGCTATACGCGATATTTTTTCCCAATGGACTTTATATACCGGCCGGTGTTGCCCGTAGCCAACGTCACGTGTTAAAAGGTGGGAAATTGGACGCGAAAAGGAATGGTAGGAATGAGCGGTCAATTTAGGTATAATATGACGAAAGAAAATACATATAATAATCTGTTAGAATAAATAATTTGTACTTTAATATCATTATTATTATTTGTTTGTCTTTCCCGACCACGGAACAATTGTGTTCCGGACCTTTGGGTGGCATATGCGGAGCCGAAGGGGTCCGCGGTGTCGCCACTCACCGTCAGCTCGCCACAAGCTGCCCTCGCGGGCTCATTATTATTATTATTACAGCTACTAGGTATAAATATCGGGATTTATAAGCGAGATAAGGAATATCAGTAGGGAAGGTAACATGTTTGGTCTGTAACGTTTCCATGAAAACGGTTCGATCACCCGATACATTGAAAGACGTTCTATTTGGATCAAAAAGCTTTTTAGTAGTAGTCAAGTTTATACGTCTTTTGTGGACAAATAAATTGACTTTTACGCCTATTCTTTGCAACCTCTTACAATGTAGGCACAAAACTTCTTCTTTTTAAAATCTGTATATTAAAAGCATTTACGTCACACCTGGCCATAATGTGAGTTTTATCGCACGCTACGCGTACGGTTAAACTCGCACTGTGGTCAGGTGGAGACGTATAATTGTGTACTTACCACGGGCATTAAAAAAGAAAGCCCTCTATAATAAATAATAATAATAATAAATACTCTTTATTGCACACCTCATACAGTTACAAGCACAAATTTTACAATTAGATAAATTTAGGTAGAGGTAACAACAGGCGGTCTTATCGCTAATGAGCGATTTCTTCCAGACAACCTTTGGGTAGTGGAGACTAGAGAAAAACAATAAGCAGTAGGTGGTGCATAGAAACAAAAGAGACGAAATAGATAACACAGCACATTCATATGAATATACATACTTAAATAAATACAAAATAAACATACATATACGTACATATATACATATATAATACACACAATAAGAAACAACAGTGTCAACTTAAAAACCTAAGGAAGAGATAAATAGTATTCCTTAAGTTGCGATTTAAAGCTACCAATAGATTGCGCGCGTTTAATGTTGAGAGGGAGAGAATTCCACAAACGAACGGCCTGGAACGTAAATGAGCAATTATAAAATTTGGAAGATGAAGATGGCACTTTTAGGAGCAATTTTTGAGAGGATCTAATAGAATTAAGATAAGAGAAACGCTCTTTGAGGTAGCGGGGAGTTGCAGGGTTAAAAAGTATAGAAAAGAGTAAAGAAAGTATGTGAGAGTTACGGCGGTGACGGATAGGGAGCCATTTGAGTTGAGAACGAAAACTAGAAACATGGTCGAATTTGCGTAATCCGAAAATGAACCGAATGCAGGCATTTTGAATACGCTCAAGCTTATTAAGTTGCTCCTCGGTTAGGTCTAAATAGGAGATATCTGCATAATCAAGAATGGGGAGAAGTAACGACTGAGCAAGCGCAATTTTAGTAGCATTTGGCAGGAAATTCCGGAGCCGTCTGAGAGACCCTATGGCAGCAAACATCTTCCTGCTCACTTCACTCACCTGAGGCACCCATGATAGACAACGATCCATGATTACGCCAAGATTTTTCACTTGGTTGGAAAAAGGAATTTGGATACCATCGAAGACTATCGGAGGGAGCCTGAGAAAGTCAATTTTGGAGATTTGTTTAGCGCTACCCATCACAATTACCTGTGACTTTAGGGGGTTTACTTTTAAACCGTAATTTTGACTCCAATTTGATATGCGGAGCAGATCAAGATTCGTGGCTTCTATAACTGAATTGAGATCGCTATGCATACCCTGCGAATATATTTGAAGGTCGTCGGCATAGAGGTGATACGAAGAGGAGAGATCAAGAGTTATGGAATTAATGAAGATAGAAAATAAAAGAGGAGACAGCACACCACCCTGTGGAACACCAGCTGATGTGCTGCACCAGGAAGAACACGAAGAATCTAGTTTAATTCTTTGCCGACGACCAACCAAATAGCTGCGGAACCAGTCAATCGCTGCAGCCGATATGTTAAGAGACTGTAAGAACGCGAGCAAAATGTCAAAATCGACCGTGTTAAAGGCATTACTGAAATCTAGAAGTGCAAGAACTGTAAGCTTCTGGTCATTCATACCCAAACGGATATGATTCTCTATCGCATATTTACAACCCTCGAATGCGGCTCGAGTTACAAATACCTGCGATTTCGGGCTTTCTTTCTTTTACAGTCCTTGGTAAGTAATGTACTATTGAATAATACAACTACCCAAATCGTTAACTTTCATACTGTCCACAGAACAGTCCCCGTTTTCCTAAACGTTTTTGACATTTAAGTATTCTAGATATTCCCGATAAAGACGAAACCATCAATTGAAAACCCTATTCGCTGAATTGAAAACCCTATTAGCTGAATTGAAAACCCTATTCACTGAATTGAAAACCCTATTCGCTGAAATGAAAACCCTATTCGCTATTAATTGCTCCTGAATTGAAACCTATTCGCTATTAACGAAGACAACCGCGTCATCATAATTCTTGGCACGTTTATCCATGGCGGTAATTTAGCGGGCGGAGATAGGTTTTTGCAGCAATCAGTGCCGCTACGCTATGCGAGTTGAATGATCCTCGCTCCAGTGGTTGATAACATAACATTTTACTTTTAGAAGTATTAGGACCCGCCTGATGGTAGGTAAGGCTGTAGTAGTAGTGTAGGCCATCAGGCGGTCTGTAGACCCCCCCCCCCTGGACATCTGCAACAAATTTCAAATTATTTATTTGTTAAACATAAGGTAACATTAGGTCTTACAATTAATTAAGATCTCTATGTTTTGCCTCTCAGCATACAAATAGCCACAAAATAGCATGCAGCATGCATTATTTACAAAATATTGTACAAAATAATTTAACTAAATATGTCGAAATTTAATAATTGAATAAATGTATATAATTCTAAATTATATTGTACTAAATAATAAATAATAATAAGATTAATTTAAAAGTCAATTTTAGCTTACTGCTCACATCCTACTTAAAATTATACAATAGTAATAAAATGTCAAGAGTCTGATAGAAATTCATGAACATAATAATATCCTTTTGAGACTAGAAAATTAACAACTCCAGGGTTTTAGTTGCAACTTGACGACCCTCTAAAGACCTGTACACTATCAGACAAGAAATAATATAAAATAGAATACAGGACAGTACTAGGCGGGCCAATGAGCCATGAGACATTCTCGACCAGTTAACCAGTCTCTCTGATAAATAACTAAATATATAACAGTATTTACCCTGACCGGGTGCAAATTGTGATGTTACCAAAACAAATTACAACGACAGCACCATGATCTTAAAGACTTTAAAAGTAATATATAGTGAGTGCCTTACATAAGCCGAATTCTGCTTTTCTGCTACTCGATGAGGTAGGGTTGCCTACTCTTGATCTACAAGGTGTAAAAAAATGCTAGTGATCCTTGAATTGCTATCGCATTCTAATTATGAAAAAATGAGAAAAAAAATCTTGCTAAAAAACAATTGGTTTTGTATGGAGGGTTGGCCGGCAGGGACGAAGTGTCCCATACAAAAAAAAAATTTTGCGTCATAAAAAAATTCTCCTACGTGTTCTTACTCACAATACGATACCAGGTATGCCCTTAAATGGATGACCAGTATTTTTGTTACATCCTGTAGAAGTAAATATAATTAATATTAATATTAATCCAACTGAAAAACTAATCAAATTATTGAAATAAAACAATTAAAAACGGATTTTATCGCGTGTATTGAGTTTAAATTACACGTTTCAAACACTTTACAGCGTTCGTGGTCAACGGGTCGACTGACCAGTCGACCAGTCGACCCGTTGACCACGAACGCTGTAAAGTGTTTGAAACGTCGGGATGTAATTTAAACTCAATACACGCGATAAAATCCGTTTTTAATTGTTTTATTTCATGAATAACTATCGCGGCAACCGAAGACAATATTAATCAAATTATTTTTAATAAATATTTTGATTTGTTTATTTAAGTAGACACACTACTATTTAAATTATAAACTTATATAGATGTCATATACAAAGGAAAAAGTGACCTAGGCCTCTGGTGCCCAGGGCTGGGATCGAACCTCCTTCCTTCCTTCCTTTTTTTCTTTTTCCTTTGTATATGACATCTATATAAGTTTATAATTAATATTAATATTACTTACCTACGGTTAGTGACCACTGAAGTCAACAAGTAACTACGCAATTTCCGACTTGATGATTTTTTTTTGACATCAAGAATTAGTTAAAGAAATTGAGAAAATATTGGTAAGGAGTAGGTACAAAATGTATTTGTTATTCTGTTGTTTTTGGGGCTTAGTAATTTGAGTAAAATAATAAATAGGTGCTATAAAATGCGAGAATCGGACTTCCGTACTATTACAGAATGCTTGACTAATTTTATTTTGTTTATAATTTAGAGGAACACACACAACAACTACAAAAAAATGCACATTTCCTATGAGTAAGAGAAAATTTTACATGAATGTTATAAGGAAAGAAGTTGAATTAAGTTACTATGTTTTACTTTTAGACATTGTTTGCTCTTTTTGTGCCTATATTAAAATAAACAAACTGTGAGAAAAAAAATAGTTCTACTACTAACCCGTATGGTAGGTATCGTGATTTTTTGTCACTTTTGATTAAGGGGCTGACAACAGCTAAATTCCCTCCCTATCTTTTTCAGCGCGAGTGAAAGAGAAACACTGTGTTACGATTGGTATGGGAGCCCATTGCAAATTTTGCAAAATGATGAATTAAAAAAAACTACGCATTAATTGAGAAATATAAAACAACGAAGTTTTTAGTATTAGTGCGGTGGAATTTTGTAACTAAGGAGTTACAGACGTATAAGTCAAGAAACTAAAGACATACGACTGTTTAAAGCAATTTTTAAGATGTAACTTTGGAATAAATTTCTATCGAGCCGATTTCGTCCAATCGTGTATCGGAATCAACGAAGTTCTTTCAAATATAACGAATAATAACATTATTTTTTTTTACTTTCTCAGAACAAGGAGTTATAGTTAAAACACTGTTTGAGTAAAGTCAATTTGAAGGTTATCGGGTGTTGTAAGCCTCTTAAAAAATTTTTTCGCAAAGATATCACATCACAAAACTTACTCTTTGGTTGAGAAGAAAAACAAGAACCTGTGGCCTTGAAACTGGCCAAAAAACAACGACCCGAAGACAACTTGACAAATTAGACAAAAACTTAAATGGAGGTTCGCAAGAAATGATCTTGATTTTTCGCATCACTTTAATTCAATTGACTGGACTATTGTCTATTTTGTTACGCGAATTCGATCCTTAGGTATATGTAACAGAATTGATTTTTGTATACAGATATCTGGAGGTTTTAAGTAGGCATTTTTGTCCAAGCAAGCATAACAAAGCATATAGCTTATAGATATGGGACAGTTTATAATACGGCATTAGGGGAGGCCTATGTCCAGCAGTGGACTAATATAGGCTGATGATGATGAAAATGATGATGATAATATTGTAAGAATTGATTCGTCTTCGGAGTATAGTGGTAATTTTTTAAGATGTCGGAATCTTAATAAGGAGTTCTACGGACAATTTCGACATCTTAAAAAAATCGTACTAAAACCTCTGTGGATTTAAAAGGGCGTCACTATGGCTTACTCCCACGCTATGGCACATATATAATTTAGTGACCTAAAAACGTTACATATTAAATCCGAACAGTCACATCACTGCCAATAAAAATAATAACCTTTTAAAAAGTTTTGAATTTATACTCACGTTAATCTCACCAAGAAATCAGTAACATTAAACATGGTCTTTTAAACAGGAAATGTTAAGGCAATGAACACTCAAATAACCTCCATAGTATAAAATTTTAATTTATTTAGGGCCAGTGACGCACATGTGGAGCAGCAAGCAATCCACCTAGAAAAATTTCGTCCGAAGTCTCCCGCTCCCAAACCTGGAAATTTGTCATAACGAAGGGGAAGCTCTCGTTCCCGAAGCATGATGATTTCATGTTAAACCTGTGTATCTGTCTGTAGGTATGTGTTCGAAAAACCGTGTTTACAAAATCTGGAACTTGAAATTACAATAGCAAAGTTCTTTGGGAAATGGTACCATAAATAAATAAGGGTTTAAGATAAAAAAAAACTATTAATGGGGAAATAAATTAATATATTTCTTACAATGCTAAATAACACTTTCAATAAATAACCTATTAATAATATTTTCTAAGATTAAATAAATAAGGCGACAAAATACAACAGATATTTTTTTTCGAATAAACACGAAAAGGACCTACTTCGGAAGTTCGGAGGCGTAAGCAAGTAGCAAGATTATTATAGAAGTGGCAATATGTCTGCCATATCACGAGTTGTAAATAATAAAAGTTGAAACGAGCCCCAGTTTAGATAAGTACGCTTAAGTATTCATATTACGTTGATTTAGCCAGACTATCCGATACTAAAGTACCTATGTTTTACTCAGTCCTTTTTCATCTTCAACATTTTGTTCCTCCCCATCATTCGCCTAAGAACAGAGTAACATATCCAGAAAATCAGGTAAAGATTGGAATCGGTAGTTATCATCATGTAAGTGGCGAACATGGCAAAAAGGACACCAAGTATGTTGAACAGTAGTGGGAGGTACGTGACGCTGGTCTTTTCTCGGCATGGACAGTCTTGTGGACAGATCTCGACGGTTTTCTGCAGTTTCTGGGGCTCCATTTTAGTGTTAGGTTCCGGTTTAGAGGTGACTGCATGTTGCTGTTGGACGGATTCTGTAATTAAAGTTGTTGTATGTAGAGATTACAGAGTATTATCCAGTCTATTATAATTATGTCGCAATAGTTTTCCCGAGATTAACAAACACCCCTTACTTATAATATAAGCAAGAGCGCCTAGTAATTGTATACTCTTTCGAAATGTTTCAAAACTTCTAAGCTATGCAAATAATATAGGCGTAAATAGACATACTAAACTATCGTGTCTTTATTTCGAAAAGTAGGTACTAGACTTATTTAAATATTTGAAAAAGTAATCCCACTAATTTGCAGGTGTAAATAAGCTACTAAATACTTTATGATAATAATATTTAAACTGTTATTATAAACAGAAATAGATGTCATCATATACTTCAGAAAAAGTGACCAAGTCCTCCGGTGTCCGAGGCCAGATTTATTATTATAAACACTAAATTAAAATAAAACTTACCTTTAACAGTCTGGCACATGGTTAACAACGACTCCCTCGCTTATCTATGTCCGAATGATTAGTAAATAATGCAAAACTCTTAAATATAGTCTGGTATTTAAGATTAAGGTCGTCGATGTAAAGAGCGGAAGTGCGTCGTGGTTTCCGCTAGGAGACTTCATTCGTGCGTGTCGCGGGAAAACAAACAATTTCCGGAAAAATTACAATGTCGTTAGTAAATTTAGACTAGTGTAGTCCGCCTCAAATTGAGTAAGTACTCGTGATTTCTTTGCAATCGAGTTAACCAATATAACGACCCGTATGATGATTGTTTCGCGCCTTCTACATAGCTCACATAGCTGAGATACATATAAATTGAGAGTTCGTATATGAGCAGGATCGGTCAAGGGGTTATGGAGCTAGAAGGCGGAAAAACGCAGCCCAACAGAGAACGCGCGCGATTTGGGAAAAACAATTCAAACAATTCCATACTTACAACAAAATTACAAAAAAACAAAACAATTCGGAAGTGTTACACTAGGTATGTTATACTATGGACTAAGAGCACGTCATATATGACACATTAATGAAAGCAACAAAACCTTATTGCTAGATCCGGGCAACTGGCAGCTTTTAATAAGGTTAGAGTGACAGACTAGCAAAATTTTTGAATTGGAAAATAGTAATACCAGAATAGGTAAAAACTGCCGAAGTTATCTCAGTTATAAAGGACAGGGCCTATATTTTAGAATTAGAACAAAAAACATTGCGTATTATTACGAAAACAAAAGCAGTAGGCAACTAACTATAAATTGCATTATACATTGTTTAGCACTACTTTCCCCCCAACAGAAACTTCTGGCTATGATATAATCTAATTAATTACATAATTTCCCATAATACTGCATCAAACCCAGAACTCTAGGATTTGTTTTCTTCAAGTTATTTGCATTGTTTAACCTCCACCACTTTACAGCCTCCAGATGTCCGGATCTAGAAATAAGCACAGTACCTATAGCAAACTAGAAGGGTTTCGTTACTCTCATTATTGTTGTATCTGACGTGACCAGCTCTCCGTATATATGTAAACACGACGTGTTTTTGTGAACATGTACTTCTTCATACGGTACGATACCATACGATATCAATACAAGTTTAGCTGTCATGTTCGAGCAGGCAGGCAAGACCAGACATTAGTTAAAAGGGAGTACAATTGACCAACCTTGCTCTGAATGTAGTTTTTGCAGCGTTGCAGCCGTATAAAACGACACCAAGTAACGGAATCGGCACAGTTTGATAAAACCAAAGATCAACACAACTCATCATGCCTTCTCCCTGCGAGCCTTGCAAAGGTGAGTTTTGTTTGTTTAAATTTTAATAAGAAAGAAGATACATTTTCTTTGATGATTTTGCTGGAAGAGAACCTTTACTTTACATAATAGTTTGGGTAGGTACATAAAGTTTTGTACTGCGGATAAACTTATGACCGATTTGTAATATTTTTTGTATATAAATAACACAGGCATTGAAAGAATGTACAATACTACTGGTACTTCAGGTATAGTATGAAATTTAAGTCGCATCTAACTTTAATACCTTACCAATCGAGACCGAAATACTGCTATGGGTATTTGGTACCTACCTAAAACACCGTTTAGAAAATTATCAGTTCTAGACATATCATATTGTATTGTAGTAAGTACAGACGACGTCAAAAATATATGTATTAACAGTTTTGCACCCTATTGCAAAGGAGCAAGTTGTAAAAGTGTAAATATGTATTGACATGGACATACAGGGGCCGAATTCTAACTTTAAAACACGTATAGACACGATCCAATGTCTGAATAAGAAATATCAGAAGTTGCTTGAAAAATTATTCTGATGCAACTCCAATACAATTTCAATATTGTTTGTGGCGTGTTGGAGTTGTATTTGAGATAGATTGTGTTATGTTTTGTTTTCGCCTCACGTCACGCACGTCACGCATCACTTTCGCACTTACATACTTGTTAGAACGTGACAGCTATGGTGACAGGCGATGAAAATCCGACCATATTTGGCTAGGTTTCCGCAACTCGACGACAAGCGCCTTTAACGCGCCACTCACTGCGAAATAGTCAGATATTTCGATTGCTATCTCCCAACACGTCTGCTAATATCGATGTTCCTTTCTAGATTCCTGCCCAGACGGCGCTTGCAAAGACAACTGCGGCTGTAAGGACAAAGGTTGTAACGACTGTTCCTCTAAAGGTATTTATTTTTGTTACTTGTCATTGCCATTAAAACTGCTCCTTATTGTACCCGGCTAAAGGAAAAATTACCAGGATAGAGCGTTTCGCACTACGTCCGATCCGAATCCGATCCGAACCCGTGAAAATATGGTCCGAAGTAGCCGTAGAACTATTTCTATGGTAATTTACGCACTAGATCCGTCCGATTTCTTTCCGAAATCGGATGACGGAGGTCGGATCTAGTGCGTAACTAAATTACCATAGAAATAGGGACGTAGTGCGAAACTGCTCTTAAAAAAACTTACTGTATTATTTTTATTAATAAAACGAGTACTTTTCACCTAAATCTGTTAAAAACTAAGCAACAAACTTACTTTTTGGAATTATTGATGGCTACTAGGTTTAATGGTAACGGACAGACATTACACACTTACGGAGTTACCTATATTAAGAACTAGTAAAAATCATAGCCTGAAATAAATTTCCTATGGCGAAAGAAATAGTGCCCAGCGGTGGAATCGAACAAGCATCTACTGCATTCGCGTCAAATCTCTAGGCTATCCGTGTTACAGCGCCACTTGTAGAATTTTCTCTTAATCTTCTAGTAGGGATTACGCTGTCTTCTTTGCACTAAGGCGGAGTTGACATTCGGGAATCAATTAATAGCATGATCCGCCGCTCATCCCCCCTTAGTGGGAAGGCAGCCTATTGGTGATTCCCGTACGTCTTCTATCATCTCTGCTCATGGAAAGGCAGCCTTATCCTGCATACCACGAAGGGCTTACGCAATTGGTCTATAATGACTTGGTCTATAATGACTTTTCTTTGTCAACAGGTGGTTGCTGCTAAAGATGGACGAAGGTCGTCAGCGCAGGCGCCGCCCTGACCGCCGGCTCGGCGCACGCGTCGCATCCGCGCTCGAGGCCTGTTTCCCCATAGCCTTCTCAGTCACTTTCTTCCTTACTATAGTGTTGTTCCATTGTTGTCTCTTGTGATTTAATAAATTCCTTCTAACTACCTGTAACAGTTATTTATAGTAGCAACTACTAGGCTACAGTCCATCAGGCGAGCCTTAAGCTAAATACTTTGTCACCGACGAGGTAGAAAAACAAGCTAATAAATCATAGTGTTAGTTTCAGTGTTAATTTCTTAACCTAGCCTTGGAAAAGCTTTACCTCTGTAAAGTTCTGGCAGCTGTTTATCGGTGGATGCCAGAGTACGAAATAAACTTAGGTATCATGTTTCGAACCCGACTTCCCTAAAACAACCTGAAGTATACTAGGCAATCTATTTTCAAGAAATAACGGTAGTCCTTATTATAACAACGATTGCCATGTTTCCTTCTAACTCGTGACATAAACGCGGGCCATTCAGATCTGTAAAATATTTCTTCGGCCTCAACGACGGGGCAGCTCTATCCAACATCACCTCCTAACTCCTTCCTCTATACTATCCATTCGTTTTTATACCTATTTGTAAATATTTGTTTCCGTTTTGAAAAATGAAAATTAAGTTCCACTTCGTAAATATCCAAATGATTACAAAAACAACATTTATTATAAAATGATATTATATTCAGTTAAAACCATATCAATTGATTCTGGAAATACACACTATTGAAGGTTGGATTGGCAATTAGGATATATTAGGAAAAGTAAATTTTCGCACAAAATTATATTTTCGGACTTTTCAAAGTTCAACGTCACTTAAAAGTCAAAACGTGAACAGTCCTTAGTGAAGGTTTACAGAGCTTCAACCTTCACGTAGTCCACTACCAGGGGCTGAGTCCAGGTAGACTTCCAGGACTGATTCTCCCAGAAGTTGGTGGCGGCGTTGACCTGGCCGTTCCTCCAGGGTTTGGGGGCGTTGGAGTCGTTCGAATCCTCAAATTCGGTGTCACCACCAACGACTACTCCCAGAGTCAGGTAGAACTGAAAGAAATAGACGGCCATCTTATAGTTTTTAGAACAGAACATTATTTTGTTGTGACTAATCACTCAAAATAATAAATTTATAATGTAGGTATTTCGTTTCCGTAATTTTGGCTAAATTAATAATGTTTTTAATATCTTTCAGGAAAATATAAAATAAATAAAATTCACGATTCCCTTCGATCCGCTATTTGTAAAAAAAAATTTCTAAAGATGTTAAAGGATGGTTCACGCTGTTCCGTCCCGCGTCCTACACGCCACTTCCGACACTCCATTTTGTATAGAAAAGGTCACGTGATCCTCGAAGGTCACGTCATGTTTTCTATAAAAAATGAAGTGTCGGAGGTATCGAGTAGGACGCGGAACGGAACAGCGTGAACCATCCTTAAAGGAAATTAAAAACAAAAAATATCTGATTAGGTTTTCCATATTATTTAGACATTAAGAGCTCTTTATTGAATCTTCGTGGCACATCAGTTGTAAAGTACAGGCTGTAACAGATATACTGGTGATCCGTTTAACTTTAAGTTAAGGGCATAATTTGTATCGTATTGCGATTAATAAGAAAAGGAGGACAAAAAAATTTTTTCACTTCTCATGCTCGTAAAGTTCGACTTTAAGTCGTGCGTGGACGACATAAAATCGCATTTTAAGCTCTAGGGCATAGGGGAGTAAAATTTTCTTCTAAGACTAAGAATGTGGCTCAACAGCCAAACAGAGTCAAAATATATTGCACAATTTAATTGAGCAGTACAATTTCGTAGAATACTGAAACTTGTTATTTTATTATATTCTTGTTATAATTATTTGAATTGCGTATTTTCTATAATTAAATGAATGAAATCAAATAAAATAGGAGTTGATAATAGTTTAGAAATGCGCCGAAATGTTTTTATGACTTGGCAAAAAAACAAGTGTCTATGTCCAAATTCACATGATGAAAATTTAAAAAAAAACATTAAAAAATTAATTGGTGGGAACCATATTTATTTTCATTGTAATATTTTTGTTACAACTTGAAATTGTTTTACGATTACCGATAAATAATTTCCTCGCAATTGAAGTGAAAATTAGAGTGTAGCCCGACGAGTGGACGAGTCCATAAAACCCATTTTACACTCGACTTTATATCAATCCTCGCTCGCAAGCTCGCTCGGATGGATAAACGCCTCGCGTAAAATCGTACGTTTTATGCACTTGGTGTACAATCTACTATTGAATCGAAAAAAAAATGTTTTTGTATGGGTCATCTTAGCCGGTCAACCCTTCATACAACACCTTTTTTTTCGCGCGATACATTTTTTTTCTTAGTGTTTTATAAATAACTAGAATACGATACCAATTATGCTCATAAACGGATGACCAGCATTTTTGTTATAACTAACTGTGTATAAGTATTATTAATGATCTTTTGCCATATAAAAAATAGTAGTTTATGTAACTGTTACGTAATAAGGCCTAATTACGTACAGTTGCATACACTGCTTTATCTACACTCATATTATTTATCCAAAATGCCGTATTCGGAAACCATAGAATGGCCGCCATTGCACCGCCATGACCAACTCGATTGTGCCGGCGGTCGCGCGGGCGCGTGTCGGGCTGTCGGCGGATGCGCGGGAGGGTGCAGGTGTACATTATGTTATCAAAACTCATAGTACATCAATATTTGAGCATGAAAAGTTAAAATTACGTTACTGCCACAGATAAAAAGCTTATCATAGTAAAATCGGTCGTGGTAATGCTAGCCATTGCCTACCGTTTTCGAACACGTTTTAGAGAACTTACAATATGAGTGTAGATAAAAACACTTACGTAATCGTTGAAAGGCGCCATGCCGGCGGCCTGAACACCGGAGCAGGTTTCAGGAAGTGTACTCCGCAGCCCTTGGGCGGGCGCCGTCAAGGTATAGTACTCCGCACCATCCACAGACAATGTCAGGGATTCTAGGAAAATTATTAATAAATATAAGTTTTGACCTAACACAATTTAAAAAAGTGATTTGCAGAAGTCTTGTAAACGGTTAGAGATTTTTAGTTGAAATTCAGGATTCAATAATAAATTACAAGACTCACAAAAATTTGAAGTGTGAAGGTCAAAAGTGGCCACAAATGGTTCATGTAAATATACCCACGGCTGGTGTAGGGCCTGTTTGCCCTGCGAACTTCGCTGACTCACTGCCGTGTGTCTAGATCCAGTGGCATATGTGGCACCAAGCCCTGGAACACTTGTCCCATTGAATCTTATTCAGTGCCTGTTACCTGGAGTCCACTTGGCGGAGTACACGTGGAAATCGTCGCTCCAGGCGCCCGTGCTCTCTGACGCATCCTTGTTATGCAGCAGAGCATTGTGGCATCTTTTGTCGAGGACTGGGCCTCCGTACAGCTTCTGTAGCAACAAGAGTTAAACATTGAGAATGTTGCCTTGACTTGACTGTTCAGCACGGCTAGTCTTACGCGCGACTGGCGCGACAAGAGACAGATCTGCGTGACTCCATGCGTTGTCGCTAGTTGGCAGCACAACTTGCACGTGAAAGGTGCGACAGACTGGCGATCAAATGCCATTGTCATAAAATGACGGTGACTCGCGACTTTGAACTAAAATCCTTAGCAGAACTTTAAGTTCTCTTCGCGTCAGTTGCAGCCGCGGGTGCATGTTATGCTACCGGAAAGCGAGAATTTTGACAGGCGCGAGAAGGTTTTCCCTACTCGCGGCTTTAGTCGCTCTTGCAAGACGTGCTAGCGGTGCAGATGGCGTTGATTTGCACTATATAGTGCTTTGCAATCCCCTTTTGTATGCGACGGTGGCGATTATTGTCAGACAACACGTCAAAGAACCTGTCATAAATTTTACCTTATTTAGGTTAGCGTTGCCACGAGCGCTGGCGATCTTCAGAATGCCGGTGTTCCTGCTGAAGGGGCCGAAATTCTTCAGGAATGGCTCCAGCAACACCTCTGGAAAAAATACAAGATTACTAGTTAGAGCTAGTGCGGAAAGGGAAGTGTCGTAGTTTATATAGGAACTGAAGAATCATACTTCTCTACTTGCACAGACTTTGGACGTTACCTAATCGGAATCTTGACAAGATTACCGGCCAACTTCTTTGGAGGTGAGTTATTATGTTCCACGTCTTTCAGTAGACAACCTTTGCGTTCCAAAGGCGGGATTTTCAAGCAGTATGAACCTTGTATCCCAGGGGAATTAGAATTCCCCACAAACGACGAATATTTGTGATGCGTCGCAAACGCTAGTCATAACTTATACGAGTACAAGGTGTAACACAAAGTTTTAAGGTATTGGTTTTTGGTATCGTATTTTAATTATGAAAAACAAAGAAAAAAAAATTCTCGCCAAACAAAAAAAAAATATGGAGGGTTGGCCGGCTGAGACGACGTGTCCCACACAATGAATATTTTTTTTGTCATCCAAAAAATGTTTCTCCTGCTTATTCTTACTCGCATTATACACTTAAACGGGTCACCAGTATTTCTGTCACACTCTGTATATCATGTGTTTTGATGATCTTACCTGGGTAAATCCAGTCGCCCTTGGGAAACTTGGCTCTGACGCTGACGGTGCCGTACTTGAAGGCGAATCCACGCTTGCTGGTGATGCGGCCACTGATCACCGGCGGGACCCGGCGACCAATCTGTTCTCCGCTCTGACTTATTGAGCACTCGTCGTCATTTCCGGATGTGCATCTAGACAACACAACAATGATTATCATGTGCTTCATTATTTGCATGATCTAAATATTATATTGAATTGTGAATCCTCTGGAGTTGCAAGCGTCCATGGTAGCTGCTTACCATCAGGCGGGCCGTATGCTAGCTTGCCACCGTCGTGGTATTAAAAAAATTAGCTAATCGGTGCTCATGCTCAGACCTATACGAGTAAGCGCCCTTACACCGAATTGACAGATTGTTTTTTCTATTTAAAGACACCTAGCAAGCGAAGTAAAATACTGCTATTTTTCTGGTAAAGCACAAGGTATTTAGACTTTAATCCTACTATACTCTAATATTAAGAATTCTGTATCTTATCTTAAATATTTATCTGGTGAGCGTGAACGCATCATCGTTTTCGTAAACGAGCCAGAGAAGGACATCATTTTCGTCTTCCCTTACTGTTCTCTATTTCCTGACTATTTAGATTTACGACATAGTTCACAAGTATACTTACTCATTGCCTAGGTCCAAGTTGGTGATTAAATTAGTAGTGGAATCGTTGAACTGCTGAGAAGGAGTGATGTGCAACTCTCCAGTTTGCACGGACACGGCTGATTTCTGGTATGATACGAAGGGAACCTCCTGAAAAAGAACAATTATAAAACTTAATTATGATATTTCCGTAGTGATTCATACATACCTATAATTGTTGTAAAAGAAAAGACATAGGTCTCGTACATCTACAATATACTTGTGATGTGAATATCTCGTTGTTGGCTAAGAAAAGCGACTTCGTTTGCGTTGAGCTCGTAGAAGTCGAGAAATTACTAAACCCCGCTCTCGCCCCACCTCTCTCGTTTAGTACTTTTGTATTTTTAACATTCGTTTCACCTCTTTAGGGGATGAAACGTGGGATAACAGTATAGTATGTCCCTTTTCAGGTCCTTTACGAAAAGCTTCATTTTTCAATTGAGAAGATGCGCCTAGTCAGATATTTTTTGCGAAAATTATTTTGAACATTATCGGTTTTGCTATTTCTGAGTTATCTCCAAAAAACTTGGTATTAGTTTGGTTCTTATTCCATTGAAGGTACGGAACCCTCCATTGTGCGTGGTCCGACACTCACTTGGCCGGTTTTTTTTCTTTATAATCTGGCCGTGTTTACGTGAATGTGGAACAACCATCCTAAAATTTAAGTTAAGAATAAGTAATTAATGTAATTATAAATAAAAAAATATACTTTGCCTATTTAAACCATTGAGTAATAGGAGATGACATCCGTAAGAATTTGTCCCAAAAGTTATAGTGAAAATCACTACAAGTCTATACTACTCTTTGATTCTGTCATAGCTGTCAACCGCCAAACATGGCGCACAAAATTTGTTCGAGATGTCACCTCTAGTCTAGTAGAATACATAATAAACCAATGACTTGTTTAAAAACAAGGTACTTACAGGATGATCGATGGGGATGTAATGCTCAACCTGCCACACATCATTGTTCAGCGAGTCGAAGTTGTCCTCGAAGATAACCTGTCCCGTGCAGACGGTGCCGCCCTTCTGCACACGAGTCTCGGAGGGCTCACAGGGCTGCTCGGTGGTGGTGACCTCAGGGTACGGAGGGTACACTGGCGTCGGCGTCGCTGACAACGCCGTGAATGTACTGTACGCTGAGGAAAATAAATTACGGGATCAGAATGAGCCTCTTTAACAACATTTCACTGTCAGGGGCAAGTGCCTTGGTAAGTACTAGGGCACTACTAATCCTAAGTATCCCTGGATACTTAGGGTTTAACGTTTTGGACAAATAAAAAAGTCAACGAGCGGAGCGCTTAAGATTAAAGTCTGCTTCATAAATATGTTTAATGAGTTACCTATTCTTGAGTTCGTGGAATCAGCGAGCAAATACCTTCATATCGTTCAGAAACTGGCGATAAGACTCAATGTCCGTAACCTATGACCCAGACATTTTAACATTGAAAATGTTTTTTCGATCGCTCTGGTAGGGCCCCATTTTCGCTGAAAGTGTGTTTGCCCCGTGGTATATAGTGGTTTAGGGCCATGAGGACGTATGATAGCTCAAAAGACGCAGAATTTGAATCGCTTTCAGATGGTGAAAAAATTTTTTGTAAAAGTCGAAACCTTTTTTCGACAATTGAAAAAAACAAAAAAAATACCTTGACTTTTTAACACCTTTCCTCGGAATATCTTCGATATCTCGTGAACGAGGTCAAAAATCAAAACACTGAGAGAGACGCCTAGAGATATTGAGACGGGGAATATTTTATGTCTAATACTTTTTTTTGTGGGAGTGATAGGGGGGGCGGTATGCTCCCCCTTAGCGGCGCGTGGAGCGTCGCCGTGCGGTATTACTCGGGCGTCATAGCCCTGTGGAACTCCGCAGCTTTGAAATACGAAAATCTATTAGGGCTTAATAGACGCGAAAAATTAAGGGCTTTAGGGTAGTATAAACAAATTTTGGAAAAGTCGATTATTTCTTTAAAAAAAAAAAAAAAATCTATGTTTTAGACGAAGATCTATTAGGACTTAATAGACGCGGAAAATTAAGGGCTTTAGGATAGTATAAACAAATTTTGGAAAATTCGATATTTCTTTTGGAAAATTAAATAAATCAAAAAAATCTATGTTTTATAACATATTTTTTAACAACGGAAACAATTATTCTAATAAGTACATAGCTAGCACACATAAAGATGTGCCGTTCTCGAGAACATTTCCGAACGAGAGAATGTTGCGATAAAGTTCTCGAGAACGTTCTCTGTGACGAGAATTTCCGAGAAAGTACATCAAATCTGCACAAATTCAGATTTTTTTATTTTATGTTAATCTTCCTAAAGGTGTTTGAAAGATATTCACGATCATTGTAAACCGAAAAAATTATTCTAAGTGCAAAAATTTCTGCTATCTCGGGAAATTTCCGAGAACGTTCTCGGGAACGTTCTCACGAGAACATTCTCGAGAACTTTCTCGCATATTTCTTTGTACTTTTATTGGAAGAGGACTCATTTATTTCTTCATATATACATATATTGTCTTTTCTTTTCTTCATAATTTTACCATATATGTTAATTGATACTGGTACAGCAATTTTGTCTCCAATTGAGATTATTAACATTAAAAAAGCTTAATTCTCTTTGCTCCGGAGAATGTTCTCGGAAATGTTCTCGACTAAGTTTTATGTGAATACTAGCTTTTGCCCGCGGCTTCGCTCGCGTTAAATTCGGGGTAACACGGTTCCCCTTTCCTGATTTAAAACACAGAAGAGAACTCGGAACAGAATAAACCGCAGAACCGCACACAAATAGTTCGCATACCAATTTTTAGCTTTTTACCTTGAAAATTGCGGAATGCTTCATACAAACTTCCACCCCCCATTTTAGGGAAGTGGGGGGTGGAAGTATACTATAAAATAAAAATAAAATTAAAATAAAATTAAAATTAAAATAAAATTAAAATTAAATTAAAATAAAATTAAAATAAAATTAAAATTAAATTAAAATAAAATTAAAATAAAATTAAAATAAAATTAAAATAAAATTAAAATAAAATTAACATAAAATAAAAATAAAATAAAATTACAATAAAATTAATATAAAATTAATATAAAATTAAAATAAAATTAAAATAAAATTAAAAGAAAATTAAAATAAAATTAAAATAAAATTAAAATAAAATTAAAATAAAATTAAAATAAAATTAAAATAAAATTAAAATAAAATTAAAATTAAATTAAAATAAAATTAAAATAAAATTAAAATAAAATTAAAATAAAATAAAAATAAAAATAAAATTAAAATTAAAATAAAATTAAAATAAAATTAAAATAAAATTAAAATAAAATTAAAATAAAATTAAAATAAAATTAACATAAAATAAAAATAAAATAAAATTACAATAAAATTAATATAAAATTAAAATAAAATTAAAATAAAATAAAAATAAAAATAAAATAAAATTAAAATAAAATTAAAATAAAATAAAAATAAAATTAAAATAAAATAAAAATAAAATAAAATAAAATTAAAATAAAATTAAAATAAAATTAAAATAAAATTAAAATAAAATTAAAATAAAATTAAAATAAAATTAAAATAAAATTAAAATAAAATTAAAATAAAATTAAAATAAAATTAAAATAAAATTAAAATAAAATTAAAATAAAATTAAAATAAAATTAAAATAAAATTAAAATAAAATTAAAATAAAATTGAAATAAAATTGAAATAAAATTAAAATAAAATTAAAATAAAATTAAAATAAAATTAAAATAAAATTAAAATAAAATTAAAATTAAATTAAAATAAAATTAAAATAAAATTAAAATAAAATTAAAATTAAATTAAAATAAAATAAAATGAAATGAAAATGAAATGAAAATGAAATGAAAATGAAATGAAAATGAAATGAAAATGAAATGAAAATGAAACGAAAATGAAACGAAAATAAAACGAAAATAAAACGAAAATAAAACGAAAATAAAACGAAAATAAAACGAAAATAAAACGAAAATAAAACGAAAATAAAACGAAAATAAAACGAAAATAAAACGAAAATAAAACGAAAATAAAACGAAAATAAAGCGAAAATAAAGCGAAAATAAAACGAAAATAAAACGAAAATAAAACGAAAATAAAACGAAAATAAAACGAAAATAAAACGAAAATAAAACGAAAATAAAACGAAAATAAAACGAAGAAAATAAAACGAAAATAAAATAAAAATAAAATTAACATAAAATAAAATTAAAATAAAATTAAAATAAAATTAAAATAAATTTAAAATAAAATTAAATGAAATGAAAATGAAATGAAAATGAAATGAAAATGAAATGAAAATGAAATGAAAATGAAATGAAAATGAAATGAAAATGAAATGAAAATGAAATGAAAATGAAATGAAAATGAAATGAAAATGAAATGAAAATGAAATGAAAATGAAATGAAAATAAAATGAAAATAAAATGAAAATAAAATGAAAATAAAATGAACATAAAATGAAAATAAAATGAAAATAAAATGAAAATAAAATGAAAATAAAATGAAAATAAAATGATCATAAAATGAAAATAAAATGAAAATAAAATATAAATAAAATATAAGTAAAATGAAAATAAGTACTTGCTTAAAATGAAAAATTCACACTGAAAATGTAGAATGTGAATTAAAATAAGTTAACTCTTTACCGGGCAAGACTGAAAAAATCCTCATCGCCAACCCTAAAAATTCCTATAGTCCTAAAAATTCTGTACAAAAAAAAATTCAAAAAGCTGATGTTACAGGCAATCTTTTTTGAGACCGCTGCCGTATAAAGGGTTAAAGTGCGCTCAACAAGTTTTGATAAACCTTGCTTAAAATTGATTACTAATAGGTTGTTTGAAATGGCATTCCATGCTTTCTTATTATTCTATGGCCCACGCCATCTCGTTTACCTTGCTGTATCGCTTCATATATGTATAGGTCGTATATTGCTGGCCTAATATTACAGGGTTCTATGTTAGATTTTGAGGATAGTTAAATTTAGACTTTCAATAGAGGTTCAAATTTCAATTCGATTAAAGTAAAACATGCAACCCTGTAATATTGGGCAAACGACATTAAAGCGCGCTTGACATACGGAGTTATACACTATACATACAGCAAGTAGGTCTAAAGTGTTCTAAACATAATAATTCACTTATCATGATGTTTATTTTCACTCCACTTTGACATCTATTAATAAATAATGATAACATTGGCACGTGTCTAAGACTTAAAAAAAAGCGCCGTGACGATGCGCTCGAGTCGCTCGACCCGCGCAAAGTAAGAAACAGCCATCACAGCATTTTGCCATTGAAAATTGAACCGTATTTCATCTACAGCGGCTTCGATCATTTCGAAGCGCGCGAACATCGAGCGCGTGGATTCGGAGGAATGTGTGCTTTATGAACAAGGTAGACGATTTAAATTAGCACGCAGTATGCTAAAAGGAAAGCCCTTATATAAGGCTAACACTTATAAGCGATATGTAAGGTTTGGTGAGCGGATGATAAGGGTTTCGTAAGGGTATTGGGATAGCGGTGCTAGCCTTTATATAAGGGCTTTAAAAGCAATATGAAAGGGTATCGTCGGGGAAAGGGTATGGTTAGTTAAGCCTTATGCAAAACCCATACAAAACCCTTTATAAGGGATAGCGGGCCGGTCCCTGAAATGAAATGTACGTTAAATACTGTATTTGAGTTTTGTGACAAATGTACGGTGACGGCAAATAAAAATATATTACAAATATGATTTTCTTTATTTTTTTTTCATTGATAATCTATAATAGCTAGGTTCATTTTCAATGCCCTTTCAAGTCGTGTAGAGCTCGAGATCTGTGAATTTTTTTATTGATATCTGAATTTAAATTTCACTAACAAAACAAATGAAGATACCTATAATGACTACCTACTTTACTTGAATGATGTTTGCTTAAACTTGTACAGTCACCGGCAATAGTATCTTCCTACACGAAGGCCGCAAAAATATGTGACACGCTCTTATTTGCAGGGCCATAGGAGTGTGTCACATATTTCTGCGGCCTTCGTGTAGGAAGATACTATTGCCGGTGACTGTACTTACCTAAGATGATTTTATGTTGTCGCGTAGGACGATGGCGGAAAGAAGCGGTAGTAGGGCATGCAATACCGGTATTGCTTGTATGGGCTAATACCGGAATTCCGGGATCGCCCATACAAGCAATACCGGTATTGTATGCCCTAGGCGGTAGGGATTCATCCGAACATTTCCTCGGAGGTCTGTTAATTTCTGGCATAGCCAGGGTTTAGTTAAATTGAGAGGCTCTAAATACTTGAATGAGTGAAGCCACTTGGATTACTAGGATATCTAAAGACCATGCCATACAATCCAGACCCCGACGAAATAGCGCGCGAGCGAGTGTAGAAGATTACGTATTTAGAATGATTCACGCTGTAGCTTTCCGCGTCCTACAAGACACTTCCGACACTTAATTTCGTATAGAGAACGTCACGTAATCTCCGAGGATCACGTGACGTTCTCTATACAAAATAAGGTGTCGGAAGTGTCGTGTAGGGCGCGGAACGTTACAACATGAACTCTCCTTTATGGTGTCCCACACTTGTATACATATTCCACGATCCATTTTAAAATTTTATTGAGTTTCCAAGGATTCCAAATTCAAAAACAATACAACTGCATTTGGGTTTCATGTTCTGGCACAGATCTACTTTCACAGTCTGAATAGAATAGGCATGATGAAATATGTTGAATTATGCAATAAAATTTAGTTGATAGGATGCAAAATGATGAATATATCCAACTAATGTGAAAATTTATAAATTCTATTGAAATGGCTCAAAGATATCAAGCTGCAAAATTTCTAAATTTTACGATTTTTTAAAGTACGAAATTAAAAAAAACAATGATACCATTCAAGTTTTAACATTGTACTGTAAAATAAATTGTATAGCAACCATATATGTACATAAACGCAACATTTCACTGTGAAAGTAGCAATTTCATAATTTTTCCATACTTTAAACAGGGCGACTATGTGATCGTGACGTCACTTTTGCACGTCATTTTGTTAGGAGCGTTTTGAGAAACAAATGCAAATCTCGGACTTTAAGTCTCATTACTGACTTTTATGTTGCTTTAACGCAATTGGCCCCATATAGACATTTGATCCTCACAACAAAACGAATCGATTGATACTATACATGAAAAACATTCACCATGCCTATTTGGTAAAAACCGTGACTCGTTGGGTAGACGACGTTCGGAAGGTCCCGGGTCACTTCTGAATGAAATTGGCACAAAACCGGGACAAGTGGCGTACACGAAGAGAGGCCTATGCCACAGGGCGGACACGCCATACTACAAAACTCTTTTGAGCGCCTATGTGTGCACGGCACGTCTGTACACGCTTCATTGTGTGCGTATATTCTCAGGGCTGTCATTCAATTATTTTTCTAGTTTCCGCTGTCGATGTTGTAAACTCGTAACGTTTAAAACTACGCAACGGAATTTGATGCGGTCCAGAGGAACGTTTATATGTATAATACATGCATAACATAGTAAAGAAAAACTGATAATTTTAGAGGTTTCTAAAGTGATATCGTAAATAAACTATTTTTTTTGCGCTTACATTGCAAACGCTGGCTGAACCCTACGAGATTGATCAAAATAATATACTACAGTATTGTACTCCTTAAAATGATCCACAAAAAAGTCCGCGATGGTATATGTCTATCTCTCAGGGATAAACTTTGAACAACAAAAATATGCTTCATTCCATGTATTATATCCTCATGGATTAATGTGCGACTTGCGATAAAGCGTACTAGTTCGACCGAAATAAACTTCTTTCCTTATTGTAATTACTATAAACACCCATTAACATTATTATTAACAGTACACCTTATACGGCGACATTTTGCGTTGTTTCTCCGACGCGCTGCCGACTAGTGCCGACCAGACTGACGGCCTACCTCCGGCCTACCAAACGGCCGCCGCGGAGTGAGGTAATTCCGATCGGGGCGGGGCGGAGCGTGGCCATTCTGTATGAAATACTATTATCTCTTCTGTGCCTATGCTCAGCAGTGGGCGATCAAGGGCTGATGATGATAAATATAATTGTCGTAGGATTGGTATGATATTAGTAAAAAGTAGTGGACCCGGGGTATGTCCTTAAACTACGCCAAAAAGAGAGGTATGGGCACTGCAAATGGCATCTCGCCAAGTGTGGTAAGGCACGTTCAGCGAATGTCATCTCGCTCAAATCTGGAGCAAAGCCCGACTGGGGAACTACCTCCACCTTACAGAAACCCACAGCCAAATAGCACTAGACCCTACTCATAGTGTTGTGTTCCTGCTGGTGAGTAAGGTTGCCAAAGAGCTCAAAGAGGACCCAGTGTGTTGACGATGAGGGATCTTCTTGTTCCTTTAGCCGTCAACACAGTGAATCCTCCTTTTTGTAAAGGGTCGGCAACGCGCATGTGACGGTTACGGTAGCTGCTTACCATCAGGCGGGCCGTATGCTTGTTTGCCACCGTCGTGGTATTAAAAAAAACTTAGTGTTAGCACTTACGAAGGGTCACTTTGTGCGGGAGACTGTCCCTGATGTATCCGTCATTCTTGACGGCCACGAAGGCGAGGTAGTCGAGCTGGTCACCCTCCTGCAGCTCCACCTCCGGAAGGTCAATGACCCAAGACTTCACGCCTTTATATTCGATAGCTATCCCGGTCTCTCCGCCGCGGAAGTCTACCTTCTTGTCGCTGCCCTTCTTGGTCAATTGGCCTTGGATGAGGAAATAAACCACATCTTGTGCGTCTGAAATAAACATTTGAAATTAAGTATTTTGTAATCTGATTGGATATTACCTAGCGACACGCCACGGCTTCGCACGGGATAAAAAAATGGTTATTTTTGGTTAACCCTAAGAGATAGACACCATCGCGGACTTTTTTGTAGACCTTTTTAAGGTGTACAATACTGTAGTACATTATTTTGATATATCTAGTAGGGTTTAGCCAGCGTTTGCAATGTAAACGCAAAAAAAATGTTCTTATTTACGACATCACATCACATTAGAATCCTCTAAAATGATCAGTGTTTCTCTTCTATATTATGCATATATTATACATATAAACATTCCTCTTGAACCACTAATCAATCTATTAAAAAAAACCGCATCAAAATCCGTGGCGTAGTTTTAAAGATCTAATCTAAGCATATACATAGGGACATTCAGCGGAAAGCGACTTTGTTTTCAACCGACTCGATTACTTCAATATTTCGAAGGAGGAGGTTATCATTGTTATCAATTCGTCGGGATCTTTGTTTTTGCTATTTTTTTTATGTATGTTCTCTGATTAATCGAAGACGGCTTTAATTCTTTTTTTATTGTAAGAGTTCACAGCTGTTTCCATTGTAACCAGGTCAGAAACTGATGATGGGATCCTGGTGAAATCGAGGGTACTTTTCAACTATATAGGCAATACCTATAGTGATTTGAATATTTTTTACAGCAGCTCGAGCATTTGCTTTTGTAAACGTGGAGGCTAACTGAAGTCGGTTCTTTTTTGTTTCAAATTAAATAGTGATTATTGACGATATCGATAATTAAATATAAGTGTACAGTACAGATATTTCATATATTTTGTTTTATCATAACGTATGTTTTGGTCCAAGATTTGGTGCTCCCACACTGCAGTTATATTATACATGGTGCCCGCGAGGAAACTGAAAGATTTTTACAGTATATCCTAGATCCTATTTAGAGACAAAAATGTCATATAAACTTTTTTGAAATTCGTTGAAATTTAGTTTCAGAGTTAATACCAATTTGTAAAAAATACACTTATTATTATAACTCAGCCCAAAACGCCTTTCTGATGGTGATGGCGTTGTTGCCAATATTGGGCTTAGTTTATACGTCTTTATTGACAGATATCAAAGTGACAAGGAAAACTATGCAGAAACAATTTTTTTCCAAAAAAAAATGTACCTATTTGTTTTAGACGATAATTTTATTAAAACATTTACTTTTCATGTGCAAGAAACATTCAAAAAATAGAAAAAAAAATGTTTTTGGCGAAATTGACCTAAAGTCACATAATATTTTTTCGTTCTTTTGTTATCAGGAATGCGTGGTTAATTTTTTTCCGTTTCCTCGCGTGCACCTTGTATAACACGGTGTAACAAGAATACCGTTATAACGCTATAATAGGATGTCACATATTTTTATGTATCGTTATAGGTACCACTACGGTATGGGAGCATCATTAGAAGTTCATCTAGTCCAATTATAATTTAATTAACATAAACTGTCAGTAGGCACGTAGGCAGTAGGTAAAGGTATTAAATAATTTATTATACCCTAATTCGTTACGTACATGAGCTGTTTAAGTTATGTTTCTTAACAAACAAATAAAACATATGCAAAAAAACCGGCCAAGAGCGTGTCGGGCCACGCTCAGTGTAGGGTTCCGTAGTTTTCCGTTCGTCACAGTAAGTGTCCCCACTTAAGAGTTAAAATAACACCGCCATGTAAGATATGATATGAGCGTTCCACGTACAGCGACATCTATCGGCAAATTAAGTAAACTATTGCGCGCGAGCTTAAAGTATGGAAGATGATGTTTATGAAATAATTCTTTATTGCGTGAACCGATTTTCACCGTTTTTACTTTATTTGAAAGCACGTCATTTCATTGTGATTTTGTAGAAATTACAGGTACAATAAACACCTGCTTATACGGTTAAATTACAAACTTATTTCGGAAATTATTTTGTAATTTTTTTCCAAAAACTATTCAACCTATCAAGTTCAAAATATTTTTTCTAGAAAGTTTTTATAAAGTTCTACTTTTGAGATTTTTTTCATATTTTTAAAACTTATGGTTCAAAAGTTAGAGGGGGGGGACACAATCTTTTTTACTTCTGGAGCGATTATTTCCGAAAATATTTACATTATCAAAAAATGATTTTAGTAAGCCCCTATTCATTTTTAAATACCTATCCAACAATATATCACACGTTAGGGTTGAAATGAAAAAAAAAATCACTCCCCACTTTACGTATAGGGGAGGTACCCTAATAAAACATTTTTTTCCCACTTTTTATTTTACCACTTTGTCGGCGTGATTGATATACATATTAGTACCAAATTTCAGCTTTCTAGTTCTAACGGTCACTGAGATTATCCGCGGACGGACGGACGGACGGGCAGACATGGCGAAACTATAAGGGTTCCTAGTTGACTACGGAACCCTAAAAATGGATCATGTCGGGTAGGGTAGGTAAATAATATAATTAAATAGGGGGCTATTTTTTCTCTCTTATTTATCTTTTCACTTATGAACGGTAATTTATAATATTTCTATAGAATTAAAATAAAAAATCTATTTATCTATGTAAAATTATAGCATTCCTAGGTTTTTAAGAAAAAATATTAAAAAATATTACCTAAAATATTCATATGCATAATATTTTTATTTCAAAATTTCACAGAACGGTAAAACCTAATTTTCCTCTCCGTCATTACTATGAGTATCCATCTTTTTCAAGCTCACATAAAATTTAAAAAACTAATAACGTTATAAGAGTGGTTACAACACTTACCAGGAATAGACGCCCTCAAGCCCTTCTGAAACACTTCTATAGTAGGCTCAGGAACACTGTAGCCGTTGACACTAACGCAGCACAGGGCTGCAATAAAAACACAGCATAGCTCCTTGGCCGCCATTGTGGTATGATGAGACAAGGAGACCCGAAACGCTTTTTATTTACAATACCAGATTGATAATGGGGTCAAAAGGCACAATGTACAGGGTGATTAGCTTATTAACTAGATATTTGACTAACAATAACAATAACGCACGAAGTTTCCGATATTTTTCGTATGCTTGAATATCGACGCAGTGAATATTATTAAAATTGCAAAGTGTAATGTGGTTCCGCTTTTTAGTTATGCTGTTAGAATAGAACTGGTTTGGTCAATGCGCTTATGCAAAAAATATGTGATACTTTTTAGGGTTCCGTAGTCAACTAGGAACCCTTATAGTTTCGCCATGTCTGCCCGTCTGTCCGTCCGCGGATAATCTTAGTGACCGTTAGCACAAGAAAGCTGAAATTTGGTATTTTCGGAAATAATCGCTCCAGAAATAAAATAAAATGTGCCACCCCCCCCCCCTCTAACTTTTGAACCATAAGTTTTAAAAATATGAAAAAAATCACAAAAGTAGAACTTTATAATAACTTTCTAGAAAATTATTTTGAACTTGATAGGTTGAATAGTTTTTGAAAAAAAATTACAAAATAACTTCTGAACTAAGTTTGTAATTTAACCGTATAAGCAGGTGTTTATTGTACCTGTAATTTCTACAAAATCACAATGAAATGACGTGCTTTCAAATAAAGTAAAAACGGTAAAATTCGGTTCACGCATTAAAGAATTATCCCATAAAAATCATCTTCCGTACTTTAAGCTCGCGCGCAATAGTTTACTTAATTTGCCAATAGATGTCGCTGTACGTGGAACGCTCATATCATATCCTACATGGCGGTGTTATTTTAACTCTTAAGTGGGGACACTTACTGTAACGGACGGAAAACTACGGAACCCTACATTGAGCGTGGCCCGACACGCTCTTGGTCGGTTTTTTGGGGGAAGGGATCGAGAAAACATTTAATTTAGCGTTAATTGACAAATACATTTCGTTCGTATGCGATATATCGTACCAACGAACCAAAACCGGCCAAGAGCGTGTCGGCCCATGCTCAATGTAGGGTTTCGTAGTTAACTGCCCGTCACAATACACCCACTCAGAAGGTCGTTTTTGTGGGATATTTTGCAGCATATTAAAAATATTTATAACGGATTACTCACGTAATTTAAGTCGATTTTTGCTCGACATGTTATGTTTTGCAGCACGTACGTCCTTTTACTGTGAAATGACAACATAGTTTTCATTGAAAGTATCTTTTTTTTATTTTTATACCACGACGGTGGCAAACAAGCATACGGCCCGCCTGATGGTAAGCAGCTACCGTAACCTATAGACGCTTGCAACTCCAAAGGAGTCACATTCGTGTTGCCGACCCTTTACAAAAAGGAGGATTCACTGTGTTGATGGCTAAAGGAACAAGAAGGTCCCTCATCGTCAACACACTGGGTCCTTATTTAGCTTGAATGATTCCATATTTTGTTTGAAAGGGGGCGAACTTTCGGAACAATTATTTCCGAAATTATTAACTTTATCCAAAAACAGTCTTAGGGCACCCCCATTGCTTTTTTAAAGACAACTACATCCCATACAACAGGGTTGAAGCTATAAAAATTCACCCCCACTTCATATGTACCTGGTACCTTCCCCTAAACAATTTTTGTCAGTTTTTATTTTACTCTTATAGTTTGGTCGGCGGTGATTAATACACGTACTCATACCAAACTTTATCTTTTTCGAGTTTTTTTTCCATATAAGCTCAACAACTATATTATATTTCTGATAAAGGTTGTTTGTAAACATAATATACACGGTGCCCGTGAGCATTGCGAGAGATTTTAACCACGCATTTCTGAGGTCAAAATAATGAAAAAACATTATATGACTTTTGTTGTAAAACGCCAAAAAAAATTTTTTTTTTTTTTTTTTTTTTTTCAGTTTTTTGGAATGCTGTTCTACATAAAAAGTAAATGTCATTAGAAAAAAGTAACGGAAAAAGTAAAGTGCTACATTTTTTCTCGTAAAAACTAGTCCATGAAAAGTGTTTCTTAGGTCTTTGATATCAGTCAATAAGAGATGTCTAGACTATGCCCCATACCGGTGAGATCGCCATCAAAAAATCATTTTACACTGAGAAACAATTAAAAATGCAATTTTTTGTAAGTAGTATTTACTCTGAAACTATGGCGAATTTCGGAAAAGTTTAAAGGACATTTTGTTCTCTAAATATGATCATGAATACACTGTTAAAGTCTCTCGCAATGCTCACGGGCACCGTGTATATACTACGTCTCTCAGTGGTGAAAACAAATTTATTTATCTACACTCACATTGTAAGTCCTCTAAAATGTGTTCAAAAACGGTAGGCAAAGGCCAGCATTACAACAACCGATTTTATTATGATAAGTTTTTTTATCTGTAGCAGTAACGTAATTTTAACATTACATGCTCAAATATTGTTAAGTTATGAGTTTCAAATTTGGAACATCGATTTTGGTAACGTAATGAAAATCCAGCCCTCCTCCCCGACCGCTGGCACAATCCAATGGCGGTCATTTTAATGGTGTCCGTCCAAACACGTCATTTAGGATTTATAATATGTGTGTAGATAAAGCAGTGTATGGAACTGTACGTAATTAGACCTTAAAACACACTCGTATTTTAAGAACCCTTATTACGTAACAGTTACGTAAACTACTATATAAAAATGTAGTAAATAATCTTGTAAAGTAACTGATTCTAAGCTTTCCTTTCGTAACAGACTTATCAAAGTCGTTTTAAATACAAACGATTAAGAATAAAACAATAAACCTTTACCTTATACATATATAAAGGATGATTCAGGTAGGCGCGGATCCAGGATTTCGTTCAGGGGGAGGCAATTTCCTACACAAAACCGCACCTATGGCCCCCGTAGTATACGAGGTTTGCGTTTCAGGGGGAGGGGGGGGGGGGGGGGGCAACAGGGGCAATTGCGCGTATCCGCGCCTGGATTCAGGAGACGTGAGCAGGAACAACCCTACACAATTAGTCACACTTAGTTAATGATAATGATTCGGCCGCCATCATGTTTAAGTGACACAATAACGCATTTCTATTTTTTTTTTAGTTACGTAAAAATTTATTAACTGAATCCGTAGTGTTAATCCTGCTCACGTCTACTGAATCACTCTGTATACACTTGTACAGTATTTTAGCGGTTCCAAAAATAAACTGGGCAACGTTTTCTTCGTTACATCCTGTATCTATCAAATCAACAGTATCAACACTTTATTTAAACACTTTAAACTACATACGTGTACTGTGCTAACTTGCTGTTCAGTATGTATTCAGAAACTGATATTTATATCAAATTGTACACGCGTTACGCTTACTCTTACATGAGCAAGCGCGGCTGAATATTGACATTGAATTGGTATAATATGTGATGCTTCTGAATATGGTCTCTAGTTAAATCATAGGTATGTTTCTATGTTCTTTTTTGAAATCTGTGTATAAGAGCACAAAGTTGAGTTTGACTTCTTATTTTCGTTTGAATTGGACCCGTAACGTTGACAGATTGGATAGTTGGATACTACATCTATATAATAAAATTGACTGTAAAATTAGATTTATTTGGTCGTGAACATCAGGAGCTCGTAGTAACGACGTTTTTAGGGTTCCGTAGCTAAATGGCAAAAAACGGAACCCTTATGGATTCGTCATGTCTGTCTGTCTGTCTGTCTGTCCGTCCGTATGTCACAGGCATTTTACTCGGAAACTATACGACGTATCTGAATAAAATTTACATGTAGGTGTATTTTGTATGCAGCTACTTAGTAATGTAGTTAAATTTGAAGAAAAAAAAAATTTTTAGGGGCGCTCCATACAGGTAACTAAATTAAAAAAAAAAATTAACCAAATATCAACATGTGACACATCAATCGATAGGTCTTTCAAAATAACATTGAGGTTTCTTTGACTATTTTGTGATTAAGTGAATATTTTCTGAAATAATCGCTTCGAAAGTCAGAAAAGTTGTGGGGGGGGCCCCCTGTAACTTTTGAACCGTAAGTCCAAAAAATATGAAAAAATTTGAGGAGATGCGCCTTATCATATACTTTCTACGAAAATTGTTTTGAACATTATCGGTTCAGCCATTTTTGAGTTATCTCCAAAAAACTTCTTCCATAGGCATCAGATACGACCTTTTGGTATTAGTTTGGTTCTTATTCCATTGAAGGTACGGAACCCTCCTATGCGTGGTCCGACACGCACTTGGTCGGTTTTTATTTTACCTACGAACGCGGTGCACTGCGAATAATGTTAGCATTAAATCAAAATGAGTTTGCTTTTTGAAGTCTTATAAAGACGAAAGGAAACAAGGCTTTTCCTGTAATATGTTGTGTAGTACAATAGTGTTGTGTTCCTGCTGGTGAGTAAGGTTGCCAAAGAGCTCAAAGAGGACCCAGTGTGTTGATGATGAGGGACCTTCATGTTCCTTTAGCCGTCAACACAGTGAATCCTCCTTTTTGTAAAGGATTGACAACGCGCATATGACTCCTTTGGAGTTGCAGGCGTCCATAGGTTACGGCAGCTGCTTACCATCAGACGGGCCGTATGCTTGTTTGCCACCGAAGTGGTATTAAAAAAAGTCTTGCGGGTAGATCCGTAGAATCCTCCTCTATGGCTACAATCCTACGACTTGATTATTAAAATCCTCTATTAGAATAATCTACCTACAAAATGTAATGATACTTAATTGTTATTTTCAGTGATTTTTAATTAAAACTCAATATTAAATGGACACTTCTGACTTTATTTCAGGAATTAATTAAATTTACTATATTGCGAACAGCTGATATTGAAGGACAATCCGAAGACAATGATCCCACTCATGTTTAGCTGCATCCACCTGTAACAAAACGAAATCAAATAAAAATAAAATTGTCGGGTAAAAACGGTTTATAAGCAATTTTCTTAACATTATACCAAGTAAAATATTAAGGTATTAAAATACAATAAAACAAAAACATTATTGTTTGCAATCATCACGTAGCCTACGAAGCTGTGAGCAGGCCTATGAAACTGGAGTTACTAAACTCAAAACCTGATGCTTAACAGCATACTTGTAATGAGCTAGAAAATGTATTTCTAAGTTATTGGTTATCCAGAAACGATATCTCTGCAGAAAGAGGATTAGGAGAGTTCGACCCCAATTAGAAATGGGACAAGGCCGGGAGAAGAAGAAGAAGAGATTGGTTATCCAATTTATCCATGTTTTTAAGACTGAGTATCTAGTTGTATGTAGTTCGTTGCCTACGCAGCGACGCTATAGATTGCCTAATAAGAATCTAGGTAGATCTGTATAAGATATTCCCCGTGTTAAAAATCTAAGATAGTATTTTTACCATCAGTGTGTACGTACCGTAGGGTTATACATAATACATCACATATAATCCCATATAATACGAGGGTTGATCCTTATGCACCACCCCTGACCTCTTTGCTGTCACTTGGTTATTAAAACCTTTTTGCTGTAGGTTTATAGACATATAGAGGTTATTAAAAAAAAAACTTTTTTAAATGTCAAACTATTATCGAGCTTACAGCTTACTATAATTGTCGAGTTGTGATTTTTTATGAAAATGGATCATGTTGAGCAGATGGCGGTAATAAAATATTTACAAAAGAAAGGTATGACACCAACTCAAATCCATCAAGATATTGTGGCAACTGTAGGGGAGTGTGCAGTATCCTATGACATAGTCAAACGTTGGTGTCGAGAGTTTAAGTGCGGAAGATCAAGTTGTGAAAACCAACATGGCGGTGGACCACCTGTAACGGTCACGACAGACGAAAACATTAACCCCTTACCGCATAGCAAGCCATATTTGTTCACCAAAGTTAGATATTTTTTTAAAGATATTAAATTTAATAAAATATCGAAACTACAATACCATTTTTAGAAAGCTATTTTTCGTGAATCCGAATTTGTTTTTTTTATTTCGGTCGGTAGTCAATTTATTGCAATAATGTTGTGGGAAAGTGACAGATGCTCGTTCAGTGCAGTGCGGAGTAAATAGATAAACTTTGCAGCTAAATAACAACGATACAAAGGTAAGTAATGACACCAAAAAAATATAAATACATAGTTTAAACATCCATCAATACAGGTGATATATGGATTTTGCGATATTATACGTTGTTTTTGTAATAGTTTTGACCTTGTTCTTGTAAAGGTCAAATTTGGCTTCGTATGCATTCGAGTCATGCAACATGACCTGTCATAATTGGCTTCCTATGCATATATGCAAGTATATCTATTAAAAAAGGGATTGTTGCCTTTGGGTACTGTACGGCTTAACCGTGTGCCAAACTCAAATATGCCTCCTGAAAAAGAGATAAAAAACGAGGACGTGGAAGCATGGAGGAAATGACGGCAATCGTGGATGATGTGAAGTTAAGCTTAGTTTCATGATTTGACAATAAGACAGTGAATATGCTATCGGCGTATGTGAGAAGCGAACCGACAACAAAAAAAACCGGCCAAGAGCGTGTCGGGCCACGCTCAGTGTAGGGTTCCGTAGTTTTCCGTCCGTCACAGTAAGTGTCCCCACTTAAGAGTTAATAACACCGCCATGTAGGATATGATATGAGAGTTCCACGTACAGCGACATATATCGGCAAATTAAGTAAACTATTGCGCGCGAGCTTATAGTATGGAAGATGATTTTTATGGAATAATTCTTTATTGCGTGAACCGATTTTCACCGTTTTTACTTTATTTGAAAGCACGTCATTTCATTGTAATTTTGTACAAATTACAGGTACAATAAACACCTGCTTATACGGTTAAATTACAAACTTAGTTCAGAAATTATTTTGTAATTTTTTTTCAAAAACTATTCATCCTATCAAGTTCAAAATAATTTTCCTAGAAAGTTTTTATGAAGTTCTACTTTTGAGATTTTTTTCATATTTTTAAAACTTATGGTTCAAAAGTTAGAGGGGGGGGGGACGCATATTTTTTTACTTCTGGAGCGATTATTTCCGAAAATATTTACATTATCGAAAAATGATTTTAGTAAACCCCTATTCATTTTAAAAACCTATCCAACAATATATCACACGTTAGGGTTGAAATGAAAAAAAAAATCACTCCCCACTTTACGTATAGGGGAGGTACCCTAATAATGAAAAAAAATTACACTTTTTATTTTACCACTTTGTCGGCGTGATTGATATACATATTAGTACCAAATTTCAGCTTTCTAGTGCTAACGGTCACTGAGATTATCCGCGGACGGACGGACGGACGGACGGGCAGACATGGCGAAACTATAAGGGTTCCTAGTTGACTACGGAACCCTAAAAAGAACGTTATGTTCGACAGAAAAAGGAATACCAAGACATAACTTCTCCTCAAGCAGTTTTCAACCAACACATGGGAGGTGTCGACCTATTAGATTCAATGCTTGGATATTACCGAATTCATCTACGATCTCGTCAATGGTACAAACGGATTTTTTTTATATGGTCGATATGCGTATGGTTAATGCATGGTTGTTATGGCGTCTAATCAGTGAAGATCAGTATATGGCATTGTTTGATTTCAAACTTTCAGAAAATGCATACTGCTGTTGCAGAGCATTTTCTGAAAGTAGGTCAACCTAGTGCAAGAAAAAGAGGCAGACCAGCTGGCATTAACGGAACACCGACATCAAGTCGTCCAGGTACTCCCTCCAGCCTACCCGCGTCTCCTGTTTCGACCAAAAAGTCTCGCAAGACTCCAATGAGATCTCAAGATCTACATACCTCTCAATGCTGTTAGATGCGATATTATTGACCATTTTCCTATTTGGACGAAAAATACCCACCTGTTGTGTAAATATTGTGGGAAGTACCGTTCTTTCACAAAGTGCGAGAAATGCTTGGTATATTTATGTTATAACGATAAACGTAACTGGTTAACTGATTTTCACAAAATATAGTTAACAGGATACGATTAAACCTGGCTGCATACGAAGCCAAATATGATTAACCAGTGAATTCACTTTAATGCATATGAAGCCATATATGGCGTTGCCTTGTAGTTTCTTTATTAATGAATTAAAAAAATC
Organism: Pammene aurita; assembly: GCA_947086415.1. NCBI lineage: Eukaryota > Metazoa > Arthropoda > Insecta > Lepidoptera > Tortricidae > Pammene > Pammene aurita. Next base: position 16,466,923 of record OX352295.1, read on the forward strand.
AAAAACTATGTCAAAGTGTTATATATATCTAATAAAGTTATATTTTGCAGAAAAATATTTTTTTATTCAAACCTTTAATAATTCATGCGGTAAGGGGTTAAAAAAGTTCACGATATGGTGTTACAAGACCGGCGAGTACGTATCAGGCAAATTGTTGAAGAGACTGGCTTGTCATATCATGTAGTGCAACAGATACTTACTAAAGAATTGGATATGAATAAGATCAGTGCAAGATGGGTGCCATGAATGTTGACCGTTGATCAGAAAAGACATAGAGTATTGATTTGCGAGCATCTGTTGAATATGTACCGAGCAAATAAAGATAATTTCCTCCATCCATGGTTATGGATGAGTCTTGGGTACATCACTATGATCCAGAAACTAAAGTTCAAAGCAAACAGTGGAAACACAGTGGTTCTCCGCCACCACGTAAATTTAAAGTGGCATCGTCTGCAGGAAAGGTTGTGCTGTCTGTATTCTGGGATGCTCGAGGAATAATCCTGACTGACTATTTGAAAAAGGGAGAGACTATTACAGGAGCCTATTATGCAAACTTAATTCTAAAATTGCGAGAGGCTATTAAAGAGAAACGCCGAGGCAAGTTAACAAGTGGCGTACTCTTCCACCAAGACAATGCTCCCAGCCATACGTCCTGTGTTGCTAAGGCTGCCATACATCAAGCAGGCTTCGAATTGGTGAACCACCCACCGTATTTGCCGGCCTTGGCCCCCAACGACTACAGGCTATTCCCAAAATTAAAGGAATTTTTACGAGGAAAAAATTTTTTGGACAATCAAGAGGTGATATCTGTTGTGGAGGAGTGGTTTTCAGAAGTCGGACAATTTTTTTTTCAGGAGGCTATTGAAATGCTGGAGCACCGATGAAATAAGTGTGTTGAGGGAGACTATGTAGAAAAATAAAATATAAATCTTGAATGTAGTTTCATTGTAAGAGGGTTAGGGGTGGAGCATAGGGATCAATAGCGTGCAGTAATACTCACATTATGGCCAGGTGGAGACGTAAAATTGTGTACTCACCACGGGCAGTAAAAAAGAAAGCCCTCTATCGCATATTTACAACCCTCGCCTGCAGCTCGGGTCACAAATAACTGAGATTTCGGGCTTTCTTTCTTTTACAGTCCTTGGTAAGTAATGTACTATTTTCTATACATCTACATATTTCAACGACAAAATGTAAAACTGTCACCATAAAAACATTTCATATAAATTTTATGTTTATGCTGACTCCTTCATACTTCGCTTTTGCAAATTAAGTAGTCGGAACAGAATCCGTATCAGAAATATGTATTGTATAAACTGTGTAGGTATAGAGTAGGTAACTAAATCTTTCCGTGGTCGGGCTAGCTGTTTCCCACTTGTCACTACTAAACACCGAATATCTTTATCTCAAGTAATTTATTTCTTGGTACAACTTCGTGTCTGACGTGGCGTTCAAAAGATTATCAATGTATAGGTAATTAGGACAATGCCTCTTATCTAAAGCAAGCAAGTATCTTCCTATACCTTTAATACGATACGAACTTATGTAATTATAAGTAAACTGGTAATTAAAGTAAGCTCTCATTCGGAATTAAGATTTGTGATTGCCGCAAAATATAGGCTGAAATGAAAATCACGTAAAAAGTTTTTATTCATTTTTGATTACACGGTAGTGTCGTGAAGTGAAAAACTTTTATTAACTCCTTAAAACGACCTAGGTGCCTTCTCTAATAGATTAAGCACCTTATGAATTACGAAAGAAGTAATGTTACTATTTAATAAGTAACTATCAGTGACCTGTAAAATTTTAATTTCACCAATAAAATATCTGTATCTGTATCAGTGGCGGCGCGACCATAGACCAAGCAGTTTTTTACAGCTCATGAAGAAATTTTAAGCCAAATTATACTCCACAGCCAAATTATACAGCCAAATTATGCTTAAGAAAATTTTTGATCCACCGCCACTGGTAACTTTTAGCTTGGCGATGACGACAAACTACTAGTTATTGTCACGTTACATTCGTGTTATTATTTATTGACAAAAGTTATCAAACGTTTAAGAGATACCCTTTTGATCCCCACGTCAAACTCAATAGTCAATATATACCTGATCAGATATAACCAACTAGCTTTTGCCCGCGACTTTGTCTGTGTGGGATTAACATTCGCCATAAGGAATTAATAAAACGCCTTAGTAAAATCTAATAGCAAATATTAATTTAGCGCATATGCTAGGTATTTGTAGTTCACAGTGAGCAACAATTCCATACAAACTTCCACCCCTCTTTTTACCCCGTTAAGAGATGATTTCTGGGATAAAAACTATCCTATGTACTTCCCCGAGACTCAAACTATCTTCAAACCAAATTTCATCTAAATCAGTTCTGCTGTTTTAGCGTGAAGAGGTAACAGACAGACAGACACACTTTCGCATTTATAATATTAGTATGGATTGCTACATATCATATCTGGTGTGACAATTATTTTTATCTACACTCACATTGTAAGTCCTCTAAAACGTGTTCAAAAACGGTAGGCAATGGCTAGCATTACCACAACCGATTTTACTATGATAAGCTTTTTATCTGTGGCAGTAACGTAATTTTAACTTTACATGGTCATATATTGATACGTTATGAGTTTAAAATTCCGAACATCGAATTTGATAGCATAATGTGAATCCTGTGCTCCTTCCTGACCAACGGCACGCGCCCGCGCGACCGCCGGCACAATCGAGTTGGCCATGGCGGTGCAATGGCGGTCATTCTATGGTTTCCGAACACTTCATTTAGAATATATAATATGAGTGTAGATAAAGCAGTGTATGCAACTGTACGTAATTAGGCCTTATTACGTAACAGTTACATAAACTACTATTACACACTCTATTATTTAGCTTGACCCCGTATTATGAACCTGCTTAAATTTCCACCACTTGCCGGTGTCTGATTGAGCTGGCATTTTGTATACTTTCGTAATTTACATGACAATTCCACTAGCTTCAGTCAGCAATAAAAGTGTGAACCATAAATATATTTTTGTGAGTAACTAGTTTAATAATGTGATGCTGTTGATAGGCAAAATACGTTTATAAACGAATGAAAAAACGTAGATAAACCAAAAATAAGATTGGGATTGATAATTTAATTATATAAGTACTGAACTTGTGTACCATAGTTGCGGTACTGGTCTATAGATGTTTGGGTTACCTGGTGAGGGGTTGGAATATGATCATACACGCCTTTAACAATAAGAGCATGCGTTTTGAACATGTCATCCATAACGTTACTTTATGACCCCTATTCGACATGGCAACAATGACAGTCGGTAGCAATACAATACAAGAAGTGTAGTCAACCAGTTTGATTTCCAGGTCCCTATACAACCTTGTCATAATGGTACTTCCCCGTCGATAGCTGGACGTATACCTAATCGTAACTAGGTATGTTCTGAACTAGCCATTATGACAGGGTTCCATAGTGACCTAGGCATCTATACAAAATAATATCTTCTTCCTCCAAGGACAAGCGCTAGCTTGTCCCAGCTTTTTGCTTGATTGAGCCTGGGGTCCGCTCGGCAACCTAGTCCCAGGAATTGGCGTAGGCTCTAGTTTTTACGAAAGCGACTGCCATCTGACCTTTCAACCCAGAGGGGAAACTAGGCCTTCTATATAATATAATATCATATATTTCCCTCCTTTAATACCTGGTTTAGTTGGGCAGTCAGAGCAGTTATCTTCGCAGGAGCAATCGTCTTTGCATGCAGCTCCCTCCTTGCACGTATCTAGAGAAACAAAAAACGTTTTCGACATATTTTTTGTTCAAAAACTCGAGTAGTATTTTTATTTCAATTAGTAATTTGACAGCCCCTGCTATACATTGTAAACCACTGTGTATGGCGAGAGCTGTCAGTTACTGTCTTGAATTATCATCATCAGCCCGTTGCAGTCCACTGCTGGACATAGGCCTCTCCCAAGGTACGCCACAGAGCCCGGTCTGCTGCTTTACGCATCCAGTCCCTACCGGCCCGGCCCTAACCGGCTACCGGTCTTGAATTATATTCTTAAGAAAAACGTGAAGTTTAGGTACACCAAGGTATTGTGTCTAGTTTTCCCCTAATTTAGATAGGTAATTAAGTGTATTATTATTTGTTTTAATGATCGAAGATGAACGATTTTAAAATATCAACCTTACTGTCTAAACGAAAACTGAAAATTTAAAGATAGTGTAGCTGTCACTTACCTTTGCATGGTTCACAGGGGGCAGGCATTTTTTATTCAAATCTAGAGACGACCAACTGAAGCAGAAGTAACTTTAGGTGTGATTTTAAATACTTCTACAGTGCTTTTATATAGTACATATTTTACCACAACCCGATGAACCATAAAGGCCAGCCTTAGACAGTTTTTAAGGCGTGTAAGAAGTATCCTTGGAAGAACAAAGATGGTCGATCAGTATTGAAACTTTATGCGGACATCTTAGAAACGGTATTTTTGTTACGATGCAGGATGGTGGCATAAGTTAAAACACCGTCTCGTTTTTTTATACAACGGTGGCAAATGGCCTACCTGATGGTAAGCAGCTACCGTAGCCTATAGACGCCTGCAACGCTAGAAGTGTCACAGGCGCGTTGCCGCGGCGGATGGCAATTTGGTTTCCAGTGTCTGAATTGAAGAGCATGTCAATTTTCAAGCGGCTGCCTCCCGACTTTTATTATCTTCGCTCGCTTACACACTGGGCGCCGGTTGCACCAGGAGGGAAGGCATTAAAATTTTCATTTTATTATATAAGTACATCCGGCTGCCTGTAGGATAGTGCAACTTACTATTTTGAATGTAAAAAAACTAATTTATGAGAACTAACCGGGCTATTTGTTTCTTTAAACGTACGTACTTAAGAATAAGATATATATATATAAACGAAAACCACCACCCTTATCATTTGGGCGTACGTAATTAATCACGGATAGTTTTCTTTAAAAACAAAACACTCGTCACGCCTATTTAGCGATGACGTCAGTTTAAAAACAGCTGAAAAAGCCAAGGTGTGTTTTTCTTCTGAACTGCAACTGTTGGCTTCTTGACGTTGTCAGAACCTATCTTATGAACCTTGAAATAAAGTACATTATGGTTTGACTCAGCTTTTTTTATTAAAGGTTTTTTGAAGATCAAAACATTGAGGTTTGAATAGATGTACAGCGGCCTCTTATTTATCTGCAGTTAGTTGTTAGATGCTACGGTGTTAGTTTATTTATTAATATTGAATTGCACAATTTTTTTAATATGGCATTATTACCAACAGACCGTGAGTGATTATTTATTTTTATTTTGTTTAGCATACGGTCACGTCTGAGAATATATACATTTATTTTAATGTGACAAAACATGTATCCAAGACTTTACGCCTTGGTATAGAGTTGTGGCTACTTATTTTTGCCACATTAAATGTATCTGTATTTTCAGACGTGACCGTGCAATAAATTTATTCTACGCAACCATCTTGCGACGGTTATTACAGAAAAGCTACAATTTGGTAATTAAACACGTAACATTTTAGGATTAAAAACGAATTGGCTGTTAATTTCAGGTAATAAGGCGATAGAGTTTGGGCAGCCTCATTGCGTCCCAGGATGTGATTGCCATTGCATTCACGTTGATACTCGTAGTAAGTTAATAAGTTTTTTTTAAATCATTTTTGTGACTAGCTTTTATTGTTTACTGTACTTTTCTTTGTACAGTAAAGTCCCTAACTGCCTTATCAAGATCAATGCAACGACTCCAAACACGATAGGATAATGTTGTGGTGTTCAGAAGTAACTATGGGCACCTTCCAGCTCCATCATAATATTGCATTATCACGCGATATACAGAAGTATAAGTATACGTTCAAAATTTCAGCTCAATCCGAAACCGGGAAGTGGGTCAAATTTAATTTGCGAGATTTGATTACAGTCGGTTAATAAATAAAAGAGTAACGAACTAAATTATAAAATTATTGTACAACAATTCTCAAATAAATTTAACAGTTCTTTTGCGTTCAGTAATTTTTTAATTATGTTCGCTTTGAACAGTTCACCTTTATCCTAAAGTACTTTTTTATAACCCGAAGCGTAATTAGGGCATTTTTCACTAGTTGCGTGATAAGACATTTAGAAAACAATTTTCAAAAAGTTATTTCTTAATCTATAGAATACTCGTAGGATATACTCGTAGCGTAGGCACACTTTTTGTATAAAAAAGTTAAATTTACTTGATGTTAGTTAAATACTTATTCATACTTATCATACTTATTCCTTAATTTCAGGTACCTGCATGAAGTAACTACAATACATAGTCATACTTCGATAAACAAAAAGAACAGAAATTATACACATTATTTTGTAGAATATAATATTTATTTGCTTATGATGCCAGAAATTACATAGATATCTAAATCATTGTGTAACATTTTTTAACCAAAATAATTCCACAAAACACATTTCCCTCATAGACAATATACGTATAATAGAAATACATATTATTTTATACTCAAAATAAAAGATTACATTAAGGCCACGGCGTCATAACATTCAAAGAGTTTATATGTTTAAATAACCCTAGTTGCTGGGCTATTCAGAGATTTTAAATAGGCGACATATTAGCCGGCATACATTTATCTTACGTAAGGCTTGGTTCTTGAACCGTTTAGTCTTCAGATACTTATTTCAACAACAATACTTTGAAAGATACAATCATTGGTAGTCTTGAACTTAATGCAGTAATGTTGGTGATGTAGGTACACGGTTGGCTACAGTGTTAAGGATGACGAAGTTGTTGATCCATAGATTAGTTACAATGCACTCGTATAATATACTTAGAGCATTTCACAGCACACAAAAATGACACAGAAAAGCGGATCCTAATACACAATTTACGAAAGAAAGCCGAGCGAATACAGTAAGAAATTATATGGTCACCTAAAATATTAAATTTAGTCAACAGAAAAATTACATTGTCGGCTCATAGAGATATAAATAAAATAAGGAGTCTTAATTCTCACGAACATAAAATTGTGATTCCATAATAAGCCGCGGTCTCGTGCACATACAATCACGTTTGACGTTTGAACCAATCACTGCTCGTCCAGGAGTTGTATATGTGTTCGTGTCGCGTGTAAACACGAAGAAATCGGCTTATTATGGAATCACAGTTTTGTCTGCACAGCGTTACGATCCTTATTTTATGTCTATGGGTCGGCTAGAATATTGCTGACCAATATTCTGTATTATGAGTTCACTGATTAATTATGGGTGTCCATGTGTGTCGTGGCCTGTCGTCCGTCTACTTCTTGGGGGCGCTGGCGTCAGCAGCTGGACGCTTGCAGGCGCAGCTGCAACTGGAGTCGCACTTACACGACGAACCGCACTGGTTCGTGCTGCACTTGCAATCTGGAACAGAAACAAGCATTAGTAACGACGGACTGGAGAATTTTAATAAGGGAAATAATTCCACATTGGTATCAAAATATACCATCAAAGAAATGTTTTGATGTGAATTTTGATTTATAATAGTTAGGTTTGATTTATAATAATAGGTTAGGTTTTTTTTTTTGTTATGCCTTAAGGTGGCGGGATACACAAACACGTACAATTGACGTTATTTGTGCAAGTTTCGTGATAAAATCAAAGCACTTGGGAGCGTGGATGCAGTATGGTCTGAAGAGACATATATTAGTCAGGTTTAATGTAAGCTTAATGGTTGTCTCCGGTATATCATAATTAGGTATATGTACAGGGTTATAAAGTGAGAGTATAGTAGGGCAGCTACTAGATCCTGTGCCACTATAGCTCACCAAATGAAGGAAAACTTATAGGAAATAATTCGTGTATAGCCAAATTTTGGTGTAGTTATAGGCAAAGGTATCTTACACAACATACTAAAAGTACCGGTGGATGGATTTCGCAGACACTCGTCAAATCCTTGATTCGTCAAGTTGGAGATTCGTCAAATCCTTGATTCGTCAAGTTAGAGGTTAGGCAAATCCTTGATTCGTCAAGTTAGAGATTCATCAAGTTAGAGACTCGCCAAATCCGGGATTCGTCAAATTATTGTCTGAGCACACGTAACCAAGACCAAAATATAATTTGATAATAAAATAATAGGCATATAATATTATAAGCAGAATCTGTTTATCGCCACCTTCAACCACCACCAATGACGTCACTACTTGTACCTAGCTACAGCTATAGCGCCGTGCGCGCAGCCATCATCCCGACCGCCCGCCATTGACCTCGTGGCGCTTGCAGAGAACAGACATCTCTGGAATCTCTGTTTGTCGTAGGATCGCGGTTCCCTTATTTCAGGTTAAAGCACTAGCGTCATCTATCGGTCACACCAGATACTAAATCCTAGTTTCTAATACTTTGTTCGTCGCTTAACGCTGACAGAATAACTCTACAGATGGCGCTGTGGCACTTAGTACCGAAACAGACGTATAGCCTGAACGCGATTTTGTATAGGCATTGTCCATCCATGTCTTAATCATCCTTGATGCCTATACAAAATCGCGTTCCTCGAACCTTCAGGCTATACGTCTGTTTCGGTACTAAGTGCCACAGCGCCATTGTTCGAGTCTGGAGTCGAGTTATTCTGTCAGCGTTAAGCGACGAACAAAGTATTAGAAACTTGGATTTAGTGTCTGGTGTGACCGATAGATGACGCTAGTGCTTTAACCTGAAATAAGGGAACGCGATTTTGTATGGATATTGTCCATCCATGTCTATATCATCCTTGAATATGGCTCACGCGATCCTACGACAAACAGAGATTCCAGAGATGTCCGTTCGCTGCAAGCGCCACGAGGTCAATGGAGGGCGCTATAGCTGTAGCTAGGTACAAGTAGTGACGTCATTGGTGGTGGTTGAAGGTGGCGATAAACAGATTCTGCTTATAATATTATATGCCTATTATTTTATTATCAATTTATCATTTTGTTCTTGGTTACGTGTGCTCCGATAATAATTTGACGAATCCAGGATTTGGCGAGTCTCTAACTTGACGAATCAAGGATTTGGCTAACCTCTAACTTGACGAATCAAGGATTTGACGAGTGTCTGCGAAATCGGTGGATGGGGGCGCCGCTAGCGGGGAGGAGGGGGTGCAAAGGTCCCTTATTTTGGTTTTTCGTAAATAACTCGGTAACGGTGGCTCATACGAAAAAATGTTCTATCGCTTAATTCATTCATATAATTTTCAATAAAAAATATTCTTTGCACTTTTTTGCTGGGATCAACGTTTAATGAGATATCGAGGAAATACAATTAACACTTTTTTAAACTTTCGGAGCTAATATTTACGAAAGTATTAGTTTTATCCAAAAATTGATTATAGTACCCTAATTTTTTTTTAAATACCTATCCAACAATATCCCACACATTAGGGTTGGAGTAAAAAAAATATTTACCCCCCCACTCCATGTATACGGGAGGTACCCGAAAAAATAATATTTTTTCACATTTCATTTTAAAACTTTGTCTGCGTAATTAAAACACATACTTACCGAAAATTTACGTTCCATTCGTCACGTTTTAGTTTGCCTTTTTTATTTATTTCTATGAGCGTGACGTAATAGGAACTTAAATTTTGTGGTAAAGATTTGATAGTTTTTTAATTACCAGGATCGAATATGCTTCTGATTACGTCAATACTGTTTGTCTTTCCACTGGAAAATACACTAAGCTAGTCTTACCTAACCCCCCACCCCACTTTACATACCTACTCTTCTCGGTCTTGTGCCAATCTCATCCAATGCGTAGGTACAGTCACCAGCAATATTATCTTCCTACACGTAAGCCGCAAAGATATGTGATACGCTCTTATTTGTAGGGCTATAAAAGCGATTTTTACGGCCTTCGTGTAGGAAGATACAATAGTATCTTCAATAGCCGGTAACTGTACAGCCATGGACTTAAATTGCTGAGCGATTTACGGTCCAAGTTATTTTCTTTTGTTTAGTACTTGCTGAAATGAAATGTCCAATGTAAAATGAACCCTAAATGCCTCAACAATGAAAGTCCGTGACCATACCTAATACCTAGTTGCCGTTAGGAACATACGAGCATCATCTGTCCACCTAGCGGTAGGGGTAGTAAAAAACTTCAACGCAAAATAAACTCGTACCTAAACACTTGTTCAACATTGCTCGAAAGGTTACCTAATTGTACCAGGTAATTTCAGACCTAGTTGAAACACGCATCTACTTATAGTTCTAGGTTATTAGTAGGTACATGTAGGTATACTAAGTATCGGACGTACATCATGCTATTCGCTAAATTATCTTTGAACACGATATCAATTTAGAGGAGCGATCAGTTCGCTACCAATCGAAGTTTACTTACTCAAAGTTTAAAATCAACAACACTAGACTAGAAACTCTAATCGCCAGATTAAACGAAATCTTTGTCAGTGGCGTACAAGAAAAAACTATACTCTCCCAATTTTTGCTGATAATACTAACGTAACAGCGTAGCATAAAAATACAGTATGATTCTCTCTTTCAATGATTTAAGAGGCTGACAACACCCGATGACCTTCAAATTGACTTTACTCAAACAGTTTTTTAGCTATAACTACTTATTTTGAGAAAGTACAAAAATATATGTTAATATTCGTTATATTTAAAAGAACTTCGTTAATTCCGAATTTCCGATACACGATTGGACGAAATCGGCTCGATAGAAAATAATTCCAAAGTTACAAAGTTAAAATTTGCTTTAAACAGTTGTATGTCTTTAGTTTCTTGACTTATACGTCTGTAACAAGGACAAAAACTTCGTTGTTTTATATTTTTCAATTAATGCGTAGTTTTTTTTTTATTCATAATTTTGCAAACTTTGCAATGAGCTCCCATACTAATCGTAACACAGTGTTTCTCTTTCACTCGCGCTGAAAAAGATAGGGAGGGAATTTAGCCGTTGTCAAATGTCAGCCCCTTGCGATTGTTATGTGACGAAACCTGGGATTGATCTTTTGAGTGTATACCCCTGACGAAGCCTGCATTGCGGATTATAAAATTGTAGTTAAAATAATTATGTATGATTTAATTAAATAAATTACTCGTAATCTTATTTTTAATATAGTTATAAACTAAGAAATAAATGACAATGAAGTACATAGATCTTAGAACGTATTCGTCAACCTACATAACACCGTATAATCTGCGATAACACCGTGAAATCAAACAGTTGTAACTTTAACCTAAACAACGTTGGTTCCAGAAACACGCAACTGTTTAACAAGCTATTGTAGAAACAATCTCGAGATTATATGCAACACACTTGAGTTAGGTACGGAACGAGAAGGTAGATATATGTTAGGTACGGGCCTACGGGTGCGGTTCAATTTTCATACAAACAAAATCCATATTTTTAAACATACTTTCAAATTGCATAATGAATGATTTGTATCAAAACAAAAGACATAATACTATTAGTCATAACGTTCAAATACGTTCGTTTGTTTTGACAAATATTTAATGTCCATAACATTTAGCATAGCAATTAAACTTATAAAAAATAAAATAGCAAGTATATAAGTATGTATCGAGCATAAATTAAATAGTTTTTACCGAGGTAGGTTTGTTAGTTGCGGGACTTCTTCAACATTGCGAGTCCTAGCTAGATTTATGATCATGAATTTTATGCGATTTTACTAATATTATACCGATGGTTAACCTTGCACTTAAACGTTATGCACATTGATAATTATGCCTCATGAAAAAAATGCTCTTCTTTTTTTCCTCCTAAAGGGATTGGTTTTCGTGCCAAAAATACTTTCATTTAAATCAGCTCCGCGGTTTAAGCGTGGAGCGTGGAGAGACTGTAGAATTAACAGACAGACAGACAATAGTTACTTTCGTGTTTATAATATCCGTAGAGGCTACAGACTCACGCCTACGTATATCTACATTATGGTTAGGCATATATGTAATGTTATGTAATTTGCACGTAGTTTCTACAAAAAAAGAATGAATGATAACAGAATATTTGGTGCCTATATTTTGTAAACTTTTTAAGATAAGTATTAGATATTTATGTGTCGAAAATTGTTAACTATTCAAATTCGATGAGTATCCCACCAAAGAATTAACGTTCTTTTTTTAAATTTAGGTTTTTTTTTCAGAAAATAAACCTTAAGCAACACAGCGGCGCTTTTATCGTCTATCTTGTAATGTATCACTCTACTTATAGGTACCGTACCTGCCTATTTTCAACTGACTTCAAGATTTCGAAGGAGGAGGTTCTCAATTCGTCGGGATCTTTGTTTTTGTTTTTTTTTGTGTTTTATGTATGTTCACCGATTATTCGAAGACGGTTGGGCCGATTTGGAAAATTCTGTTTTTGTTTGAAAGAGTACAAACTACTACACAGTACTAACTACTATACTTCACAGTTGGTCCCATTGTAACCAGGTCAGGATCTGATGATGGGATCCTGGAGAAATCGAGGGAAATCTTCAACTATTACAGGCACACCTATATTGACTTGAGTATTTTTTACAGCAACTCGAGCATTTGCTTTTGGAAAGGTGAAGTCTAAGTGAAGTCGGTTCTTTTTTGTTTAAAATTATTATGAAACGAGACGGCTACGATGTCAAACGGTAAAAGCGTGACCATCTACCTACTGATCTACCGGGAAACCCGATATCAAACGCTAGCTTTAATGGAGTCAATACAGGAAAACTCGCTGAATACTTAGGAATACTTGCAGTAATGAATTATTAATTTTTTTTTTATGAAATAGGAGGCAAACGAGCAGACGAATCGCCTGATGGTAAGCAATTAACGCCGCCCACGGACGCCCGCAACACCAAAGGGGTCACAAGCGCGTTGCCGGCCTTTAAGATGGGAATACGCTCTTTTCTTGAAGGTTTGAAGGTCGTATCGGTCCGGAAATACCGCAGACGACAGTTCATTCCACAGTTTATAAAGTAGTATTTTTATTGAGTATCCAAATGTGTAAGAGGGCGACAAAATGCTAAATTGAATTATAATAAACCGTACGCTTTAGGATATAAAGTAGAACCCGCTTAATACGATAACGTTTAGATTCGAGCCCAAAAATTCAAGTAAGTAGTTTTCAGACAAAATACGCCTACCTAATTAACTATCAATCCCAATCTTATTGGAGTTTTTTCATTCATTTATGAACAGATACCTATTTCGTCTTAAAACTGCGTCATTTCAATAAAAGTCACACCTGAATGAAGATATTCGAGTTAGTTTTTGAACCATAGTTGGCAACTTTTGGATAATTTAATGGGATTATTACTTTTAGTGGGTTAGTTTTACAATTACTGTTTAATTATTTAGGAACCTACTACAAAATAATTTGTATATGGCATTTGTAATCTTCGACTCCGCTGATCATGATCTTGAGATTCATGAAGTATTTAATAAATGACATCGCAAGGGAGATGTGGTGCTAACCACGAAACTCAGAAATCGTTAAAAATGTTAAATTATATAACACTCATTATCAAGAGGAGCAAGCAACCCATGGATTGGGGTTTTGGAATCTGAAATTCTAATGAATAAATTACCTATTTACCTATTAATGTATCCAAACTTCGATATCGGCGTTATGGTTGAATTGCGAAATTATTTACTTAGAGGAGGACTGAATTGAATATTATTAAAAACTGCCCGGGATTTTTAAATTATTATTAAGTCATTTTAATTTAAGTATTAAAACGAAATTTTAGATTTTTTCAATATATTTTTTCAGGATATGCGAACTTCATTTGACAGACAGTAGTTTGAAGCCCAAATGTTGTGTTAAACCTTTGTCTTGGAAAGTAAAAAAAAACGTGCGTTAATTTGTGATACGTTAATTATGTATATTATACGTTACCCAAAAAAGACTGCATGTAAAGAACTTAATCGATAACCATAAAATCACCATAAACATTAAAAACACCTGTTAATTCTTAACAAAATGTTCTTATTGCAATAATATCGTAAACTCAAAATACTCACTATCACCGCAACCTCCGCAAGGCATCGTTATAAGTTCAAAATTTCGAAATTCAAAAATGAAATATTCAAACCGTGTTATCTGCACGATATCGTTTCAATGAATAATGATTCTAAATGCACGCTCGTTAATATATACGGTATTTCACCAACGTGATTCGTTCGGATTAACGGTATTACAGAGATAATGATATTTTATCGATTTAATAACTACCTAGTAACACATAAATAGATTTAACCGACAGATTTGCATGACACTCATGCTGAGCAGGTAAAACAGTAAGTTTTTGGTGAGAATATTATAATGTAAGTTTACACAAGTGTTGATTATTATTCACATAATTTAAAATTTAACTACCAAATTTAAAACTATTTTTTTTATTTATTAAATATATATATAAATAAAAAATATCTTTATATGTTTCATATTATTCAAAAAATATCTAAATCCAATTAGGTATCCCTCCGAGGCGTGGTGCGGTCGAAGCTGGCACTGGCAGCATTTCCTTGCTGTACGAGTATAGCAAGGAAATGCTCTGTGTGGGGTCTGGGTCAGCCAAAAAAACATATTTTGGTCGGCAGAAAAATTAAATGATGATCAGCATAGGTTAGGTTAGGTTATAGTATAAGACGAGCTGCGGGGGGATGCGTAAATGCATTTCCCCTTCGTCAAAAAAAGTATATGAGCCCACGACACTAAACCTAGTTCTATAAGATTCCCAGATAATATATGTATATAATTAGTTACGTCTTTAATGGGGAACACGAAATGGCGATTATATCAGCTGGAAGTCTTATCGATATCGAACTAGGTTATGTTGCAGAATTTCATTGGGACTAATTTCTTACACTGGCAATAATTTTAATGACAAAATGATATGCATGTGTGAGTGCATGTGATAGGTTGTCACTGTTATGGAGACGGTTTACTTAAATAATAATAAAGTGTTGAATATTAAATAATAAACGACAGAAAATCCCCAAAATTATCCATAGTCAAGAGCGGAACATTGTAGATAGTGTATATAATAAGCTGCTGTAAGTAATACGCTCGGGAAATGAAACTTCTTCTCTGAGAAACATTTTCAAATTAACATCAAAGCTGACAGGTAAACAAATCAAGATGTGACCATACCATAGATAACTGAACTGTTGCCATATAAATGAGAATAATAGCGCCCTCTTGACAATAATCATATATTTCTGGTCAGGCTTTATTAAACTTTTGCTAGCTAACAGATTTTTCTGCTGACCGAAGTATATTTTTATGCAGACCATTTAAATCATACCCATTACAGATTAAAGTTCGTTCTGGTCTTGCTAAATCAAGTCTACAGGCGCGTTTTCATTCTAGTCGGACAATTACACCCTACACATCAAGTGTCGCTTCTCCACAAACAAATTTATATCCATTATCGTTATTATCAGAGTGCTAATCTGCATTTATAACAAATCATCGTACCTACCCACACCTACTTATCAATTACATAACCACCAAAATGAAATTAATTGAGTTTGAATGCAATTATAATTAACTTGACTATAAAATCCCGATTTAATACATAGCCTTATATTATTAAGTCAGTGTACATAACCATTATGGGTAAACTGACTTAAGACAGTTTTAACTTTTAGTATTTAGATAGGTAAAATTTTAGGCATATGTTATTATCAAAACGTGACATAACGTTTAAATAATATGGATTTTTTAGATTAATTCCAACATCCTTGACTGAATAGTGGTCGATGTTAGGTGCATAATGCACAACCCACAGTTATACACTTATTTCGGAAATTAGAAAAAAAAACCAGCGAAATCCTTGTTTTTCTTATACATGGTGATTTTTTACGAGTCATATTTTGAGAGGTGATTAGGTTAGTCATTTTGAACAACTTTTTCTATGGGGCCAACCCCTTAATCCGAAAAAAAATTTGACGTCCCCATAGAAAAAGTCGAAGTCTGATCGGCCGAAATGTATGAAACAGCCAAAAATTTTTACGATTTCGGAGTTGGTTTAGTATGGCCTACTAAATCACCTCGCTAGTTATTGTGTAGTAGTTTAATATGGCTAGTTATTGAAAAAAACAACCTGTATGTTATTATATATAAATTAAAAATAAATCCATCTTAATATAATATCATAAAAGCAAAAGTGTATATGTCTGTCTGTCTGCCTGTCCGTCTGTCTGTCTGTCTGTCTGTCTGTTCCGTCTTCACGCTTGAACTGCTGAACTGATTAAGATGCAATTTGGTATGAAGATAGTTTAAGTCCCGGGGAAGCACATAGGATAGTTTTTATCCCAGAAATCATCCCTTAAAAGGGTGTAAAGGGGGTGGAAGTTTCTATGGAATTGTTACTCACTGTTGACTTGGAATAGTATATGCGCTAAATTAATGTTTGCTCTTAGATTTTACTAAGGTGTTTTATTAATTCCATATGGCGAATGTTAATTTCACGCAGACGAAGTCATGGTCAAAAGCTAGTGATTATATGAAAGTATCCGAACGTACAGTAATTGAATAGAAAGGACTCTATTCAAGCATCCATCTACCAAAAACCATTCGCAGTAAGCGACTTCAAACTTCCATTAACCGTTTGTTACCTCAACTTCTAAGTAATAACCTCAGTAAATACGCAATGGAATCAAACTATTTCGGTGTTATTGTAACGGGTACAACTTGGTTTAGTGCCGTGCTGCATTTTGCACTCGTTCTATAATTGAATGCTTAGCTTTATAACTATACAACTCACAATTCCTTTTATTTGAAATGTGGTCCATAAATTGTACGTAGCAAAGTTGGTTTTAGAACGTCATCTCGAGTAAAATACGCATTTGTTAAATTAAGTACCACTAATGTCCTTATTTTGACTCTTTAAGTGGTGTAGAAAGTCGAGTAAAGGACTTAACTGTTTGTTTGTTTGAGAATGATAAGATCATAAGATGTATCAATAAAATGCGCGTTTAATTTTTTTTTTTGCTGACTGAACCCTTGCTAAGAGATGAAGCAGTGGCTACCCGTCCTGAGATTTATTCTAAATCAGCAGATTATATAGAAAATGACAGACATGGCCACTCCGGGTTGAATGCTCTAAGTTTTAAATAGTATTCTGATCATTTCGAAATGGTAAGCTCAAAAATAAAATACGATATTAATCTTTAATCCAAACCGGCTATTAAAATTGACTTAAATTAGCTATGTAGGACCTTAAGGATAGTCTTCAAGACCTTTATGAGAAAATGTATTAATTTTTTTATACCACGACGGTGGCAAACAAGCATACGGCCCGCCTGAATAGAACGCTTCCTACGGCACTACAAATATGGAAGCCGATCGGTAGGAAATTAGATAAATTTAACACCCGTGGCTTTAATACTTGTAGATACCACATTTAGGTAGTAGGTATAGTTTGTTTTAAAATTATGGTTTTCTACATGCTTCGTTAAGTCCAGTATGTAAATTCACAGACCATTGACGACATAACATATTGTTTTTATTCGGGCTCACTTAATTTAATTATTTCGCGTGACTCTTTGAACGCTACCACAGAATAACTAATTACTACCGTACAGAAAAGTCACTCCTTCACAAACAGCAGATTTAGGTATAAAATTATACCTATACTCGCCGCCTGCAACAAAATTGAAATTTATAACCGCGCACGAACCGTGAATCTTCTTTGCGCACCGCAGTTTTATGACCGAGCTGCGAGTGTCGGCACGGGGTTGTCACTTGACAAGTTTTTGTACCAATACCTACTGATTTATAATTTTTAAGATAAATATGTAGGAATTAAAAACGTTAATTCTGTAAACATACATTTTTTATCGGGAGATGGTATGTCCGATTCTCACGGAAGTAGATGTAGGTATGCCACAGCCGTATTCCTTTGAAAATATGTCGGTCAGTTCCTTATATTGTTTCTTGGCAACCAATATTCCATCTTTTATACGGATTACATCGAGGTTTAGGTTTCGAACCCATTGTGTATTTTCAATTTTGCGCGAGCGCCACGTAATACCTACGATTATCGTGCGAGCCGAGCGGCATGCAGCCCACTGTCATACGCCTGCCCGGGAGGCGCACTGTGGACCGAAAATCGGCTCCCATTGACATAGAAATCAAAGTTGTTATTTTTAACTTTTTTTGACGGAAATAGGTTTTGCTTAGCTTTGGCATGCCAATTTAAGAATTTCAGACGATTTGTCATAAAAAAGGCCGACTTATGATTTTTTTTACGAAAACAATGTATGGAGCTGAAGCAAAAATTTGAGATTTCTCAAAAACCGCAAAATAAACAGTAATATCCTCGCAGGCGGTTATACTGTGATTTTTTGGCATACTACATATATCTGCTAGAGGTGCGTTTTTTTTAAATAATCGATTGTTGTTTGTATGGAAAAGAGATAAAAACAAATGTTGATATTTGTAGGTTTTTTAATGGAAACGGGTTTCGCTCATTTTAAATATATTATTTTGTGAGTTTTAGATAATTCTGCGTAAAGAATATCGAGTTATATATTTTTTTAGAAAATAATGTATATTTCTGGAGGCAGGAGGAGCTCCATGCCATCCTTCACAGTGGGAGAACTCCTAAGGCGTGGAGCGGGAGTTTGGTGGTGCTCTTTTTTAAGAAGGGTGATAAAACCCTCCTTAAAAACTACAGACCCATCACACTTCTGAGCCACGTCTATAAGCTTTTCTCACGAGTGGTCACGAATCGTCTCGCCAGGAGACTCGACGAGTTCCAGCCACCGGAACAGGCTGGGTTCCGCGGAGGATATGGCACCATAGACCACATTCACACAGTGAGGCAGATTATACAGAAGTCCGAAGAGTATAATCAGCCCCTGTGTCTCGCTTTTGTGGACTATGAGAAGGCCTTTGACTCCGTGGAAACTTGGGCTGTTCTGGAATCCTTACAGCGATGCCAAGTAGACTATCGTTATATCGAGGTGCTGAGATGTCTCTCCGAAGCCGCCACTATGAGTGTCCAAGTACAGGGCCAGCAGTCTAAACCCATCCAATTGCGCAGAGGGGTGAGACAGGGGGATGTCATATCCCCGAAACTGTTCACGAGCGCATTGGAAGACATGTTTAAGACGTTGGACTGGAAAGGTAAGGGCATAAACATAAACGGCGATTACATCTCACACCTGCGATTCGCTGATGACATAGTCGTAATGGCGGAGTCGCTAGAGGAGCTGACCCGAATGCTGGACGGCCTAGCTTCAGCCTCGCGTCGCATCGGTCTTGGCATGAATTTGGATAAAACCAAAGTCATGATCAATGGCCACATTGATCCAGGACCGGTCGTCGTACATGGCCACCTTCTTAAAATTGTTTCTGAGTACACCTACCTTGGGCAGATCCTGCAGTTAGGTAAAAACAATTTTGAGAAGGAGGCCAAAAGGAGGATCCAGCTAGGCTGGGCAGCATTTGGGAAACTACGCCGAGTCTTCTCGTCATCCATACCGCAATGCTTGAAAACGAAAGTTTTTAATCAGTGCGTCCTACCCGTAATGACCTACGGAGCTGAGACGTGGACACTCACGGTAGGGCTGGTCCACCAGTTTAAAGTCGCTCAGCGAGCTATGGAAAGAGCTATGCTCGGAGTTTCTCTGAAGGACAAGATACGTAACGAATACATCCGACAGAGAACCAAAGTTATCGACATAGCTCAAAGAGTTAGCAAGCTGAAGTGGCAGTGGGCCGGCCATATCTCGCGAAGAACCGACAACCGCTGGGGTAAACGTGTTCTTGAGTGGACACCGCGACTCGGCAAACGTAGTGTAGGACGCCCTCTGGCCAGGTGGGATGACGATCTGCGAAAGACTGCAGGCAGATGCTGGATGCGGCAAGCTGAAGACAGGGCGCTATGGCGCTCATTAGGGGAGGCCTATGTCCAGCAGTGGACTAATATAGGCTGATGATGATGATGATGATGATGATGATGATAGCTTTGGCATGCCAATTTAAGAATTTCAGACGATTTGTCACAAAAAAGGCCGAGTAATGATTTTTTTACGAAAACAATGTATGGAGCTGAAGCAAAAATTTGAGATTTCTCAAAAACCGCAAAAGAAACAGTAATATCCTCGCAGGCGGTTATACTGTGATTTTTTGGCATACTACATATATCTGCTAAAGGTGCGTTTTTTTTTTAATAATCGATTGTTGTTTGTATGGAAAAGAGATAAAAACAAAAGTTGATATTTGTAGGTTTTTTAATGGAAACGGGTTTCGCTCATTTTAAATATATTTATTTTGTGAGTTTTAGATAATTCTGCGTAAAGAATATCGAGTTATATTTTTTTTTAGAAAATAATGTATGGAGCAGGAGCAAAAATTCAAGATTTCTCAAAAATCGCAAAGTTAACAGTAATATCCTCGCAGGTAGTTATACTGTGAATTATTTGTGATTTTTTGGCATACTACATATTTCTGTCAGGGGTGCGGTTTTTTTAAATCTGTTATTGTTTCTATGGAAAAGACACCAAAAACCAAAGTTAATATTTGTAGGTTTTTTTATGAAAATGGGTTTTATTCATTATTAGTATATTATTTTGTGAGTTTTAGATGATTCTGCACAAAGAATGACGACTTATATATTTTTTTAGAAAAAATGTATAGAACATGAGCAAAGGGTCAAGATATCTGGAGAACCGCGAAATGAACCGTAATATCCTCGCAGACGGTTATACTGTGAATTATTTGTGATTTTTTGGTATGCCACATATTTCTGTCACGGGTGCGGTTTTTTTAAATCGATTATTGTTTCTATGGAAAAGACACCAAAAATCATAGTTACTATTTGTAAGTGTTTTTGATGATAATGGGTTTTGCGGAGCATTATTATTGATTTTGTGATGTTCAGATGATTCAGCTAAAAGAATAACAACATACTCGTAAATAAAATAAAATAAAGAATATTTAAATTTTATGTAAAGTTATTACATTTAACTTAATGGCAGCTCATCATTAATTAGTACTTCAGATTGTTACTTAATCTATAGGTGTTCGTGACAATTACGGTAACATTTTTTGAATGCAGAAGGTAATTATATAAATATAAATCGTCAACAGCAACACACAGAAAAAACAATAAACAAAACTCTTACATTATGACTAATCTACTCAAAAAGTCCCCCACGAGTTGTCCCTGGTGCAAAACTCCCATCACCTGCGCAAAACCCATTATTATCAAAAAAACTTACAAATAGTAACTATGGTTTTTGGTGTCTTTTCCATAGAAACAATAATCGATTTAAAAAAAACTGCACCCGCGACAGAAATATGTGGCATACTAAAAAAATCACAAATAATTCACAGTACATGTTCTATACATTATTTTCTAAAAAAAATATAAGTTGTTATTCTTTGTGCAGAATCATCTAAAACTCACAAAATAATATACTAATAATGAGTAAAACCCATTTTCATAAAAAACCCACAAATATTAACTTTGGTTTGTGGTGTCTTTTCCATAGAAACAATAACAGATTTAAAAAAAAACCGCACCCCTATGTGGCAGAAATATGTGGTATGCCAAAAAATCTCAAATAATTCACAGTATAACCACCTGCGAGGATATTACTGTTAATTTTACGGATTTTGAGAAAACTTGAATTTTCGCTCCTGCTCCATACATTATTTTCAAAAAAAAAATATAACTCGATATTCTTTACGCAGAATGATCTAAAACTCACAAAATAATATATTTAAAATGAGCGAAACCCGTTTCCATTAAAAAAACCTACAAATATCAACTTTTGTTTTTATCTCTTTTCCATACAAACAACAATCGATTAAAAAAAAAACCGCACCTCTAGCAGATATATGTAGTATGCCAAAAAATCACAAAAAAATCACAGTATAACCATCTGCGAGGATATTACTGTTTATTTTGCGGTTTTTGAGAAATCTCAAATTTTTGCTTCAGCTCCATACATTGTTTTCGTAAAAAAAATCATAACTCGGCCTTTCTTATGACAAATCGTCTTGAAATTCTTAAATTGGCATGCCAAAGCTAAGCTGTCTATTTGCGTCAAAAAAAGTTAAAAATAACAACTTTGATTTCTATGTCAATGGGAGCCGATTTTCGGTCCACAGCGAGGCGCGTCGACCAAATGTACCTAAACTGCGTAGTGACACCCCCCTGACGCTACATTATGTTATGTCAGGGGGGGTTTCACTACGCAGTTTAGGTACATTTGGCCGACGCGCCTCCCGGGCAGGCGTATGGCAGTGGGCTGCCGCTCGGCTCACACGATACTCGAGTCACGTGGCGCTCGCGCAAAATTGAAAATTCACAATGGCTTCGAAACCTAAATCTCGATCTAATCCGTATAAAAGATGTCTTTACGGATGTCTGAATAAACGGAAGAACAAGGAAGCAGAAATAACATTTTTAAATTCCGGACGATATTGAAAGGTCCCGAAGTCCTTACTTAGTAAAAGTTGAAATAAACGATATAAACATACTTAATTTATTGAACATTGGTTGCCGAGAAACAATATTATGAATTGACCGACATATTTTCAAAGGAATACGGCTGTGGCATACCTACTTCCGTGAGAATCAGACATAATCTCTATAAAAATTTCTATCTCCGGATAAAAATTTCATGTTTACAGAATCAACGTTTGTAATTCCTACATATTTATCTTAAAAATAATAAATCAGTAGGTATAGGTACAAAAACTTGTCAAGTGACAACCCCGTGCCGGGCTCACAGCTCGGTCATAAAACTGCGGCGCGCAAAGAAGATTCACGGTTCGTGCGCGGTTATAAGTTTCAATTTTGCTTGCAGGCGGCGAGTATACGTATAATTTTATACCTAAATCTGACTTTTGTGAAGGAGTGAATTTTCTGTACGGTAGTACTATTAGTTATTCTGTGGTTATGTTCTTGATCCCAGGTAGGTATGACTCAAAAGTCCCGTTCAAATGTAAACAATGAGTTAAAGCGCTGGTAGCCTGGTAAGACATCCGACATTCAATCCGGAGGTCTCCGGTTCAAACCCCGGCTCGTATCTACTAGTTATGAAAAATTATATCACATGTACGAAATATCATTTCATATTTACCAGACGCTTTTCGATGAAGGAAAACATCGTGAGGAAACCAAAACGCTATGAGGATGAGGAGTGAAAATTGTGTAAGATTAAGCCGGTAAACAAGATTGTTTATAAGTAAATAATTTATTTGATCAGAGTACCAATACCAATCCACCAATTGAGTACCAATTTGTAACAATAGATAAATGTAAAGCAAAAATTTAGAAGGTTCAGGCACACAATCTGCCTGGAAATCACCAAGAGGCGAACGTAGGTCGGGTCCTCCCGCGCTTTCATAGTGGCGCTCTGTTGGGTAGAAGTTGGATGCTGCTCAGATGATGTGCTGAAGTGACGTTAGTAGCGGAGCTCGAATCGTGAGGCGTATCATGAGCTCGCAGTGCCCCTTTGTAGCTCTGGGGTACCATAACGTATATACGACAACAGATCAATGCGCGTATCAATTTGTATACCTACTCGTATAGTCTGCAGAGAAAATTCTTCATACCTAGGAAGCGTACCTACGCATGCGTTGTGCCAATGCCTATGACCACAAAAACTCACTTGATTGCTCTCCTCGCCAGATTGTCGATTATTTCATTAACAATTTGCTTTTACCTTTTATTATTTATTTACTTAATCTTTATTGCACAATACAAGATGGTGCAATTGGCGAACTTAATGCCATAAGCCATTCTCTACCAGTCAACCAATGGGCTAAACAGAAAGGTTAAGTAGGTCCAGGGTCCATTAAGTATGACAGAATTAATAAGAGAAAAAAAACTAACAATAGATACATATTACACATTTTGTATAAGTAAAAGAATCAAGAATATTAATATTGAGTAACAGAGATTGGAGTTCGTTTTTAGGAGAAATGGCAGACTCTAGGGCTTCCGCCAGACTTCTGTATATAGCATGTTGTACAGTAGAGGCCTTGCTTTTTGTAGGGAGAGCCGCTCCCTACAAACAACACGCGGCGCCGTGGCCGGGATAATGTGAGGTGACCCAAAGAGTGGTTACACGGGTTTTGAGACTAATTTTTCATTAGCTGCACGCTAGTTCGTTAGATCACCACACAACAAGCAACTGATCTGAACAACGCAAATGAACAAAAAACTAAAAACTATTTTCGAGACACAGCGGCCATGTTGGCGTCACATCACGTTTCCGAGATTGTAGTTATAATAATATTGTCATTCAAGTATTTTGAATCCAAAAACACTTTTAGTCTTGAACCGGTTTTGATGTAGTTCATTATGAGGATTCGGTAGAAAAGTGTATTTTATTTAATGGTATCTATACGATTGTCTATCTAAATAAATGCTTAAATGAAATATCACGGCTACGTATCCAACAACACATCTGCCTTCGACGAGCCCCATCGGGCATCTGAGTTACAAAGACAATTTTACTGATATGGCGAATGTGTGGGAATTTTTCAAAAGTTTATATTTACGATTGAATTTCTTTGTTGTCTTTATGATGAAATATATGAATATACCTCAATGCATTGGTCCAGTTATCTGCCGTTCAAAATAACATAACGATTGAAATAATGTCGAAGATAAAATTGTATTGCGACGTGTTCAAACGGAACGCCATTTTTCGGGTTTTTTTTGGTACTTTTGGAGTCGGTATATAGATCAAAGCTAATAAAAAATGTAATATTAATTGAAGCCTCTGCACGGCTTCTTTATGAAGAAGTGGATATTCATATCTATGCGATTAGGTA
Organism: Pammene aurita; assembly: GCA_947086415.1. Taxonomy (NCBI): domain Eukaryota; kingdom Metazoa; phylum Arthropoda; class Insecta; order Lepidoptera; family Tortricidae; genus Pammene; species Pammene aurita. The sequence continues at coordinate 16,491,725 of OX352295.1, forward strand.
GCAATAACTATACAAATTCTTCGTTCGAAGTGAGGTCTAAAACGATGTTGTCATATGTCCGCCCCTTAATGAATGCGTCATTTACATAACGATCTGCATTTCAAATTTTTGCATGTTATAAATTGTTTTTGTTTTCAATAATTAAAACAAAAGTCGTTAGAGGTGAATTCAAGTTATTGTTTATTGGATCATTGTGATCTATTCACTAAATATGTATTTTAAATATACCTTCAATTTTTGTTCTAGTCTTCTTATCGGAATGATTTTTATCGTTTATGGCTTTCCCCAGAAAATGAGATAAGAAAATCGTTTGGGCTATTTAATTACAGCGATATTTAAATAAAGCGATCTAGTTCCGGCAAGGCGTATCGATGTAGGTTCGAGTCCTACTGGGTTGATTATTTTTTCAATGTTTTCAATGTTTGTATTTGATTTAATAACAAACTATTGTATGAGTGGAATGGCCCACTTTAAAAACATGCAAAAATAAGTATGTATTTAATTACATTTTAGGTCAAGCAAATACATTCTCTTCAGTCACAAGCACAAGTAGTTAGTAATTTGTAAAGGCAACCGTTAATTATCAAAATTAAGGCATTTTTGATGCCTATATATCTATGACTCAATTTGGACAGTCAGTTAGGGAGCTGCGGCCGTGGTAGAAGTGCTACTGTAATCTGTAGACCCCGTTATCGGAGGTGCAATTTGGTAGCTTGACATTCGTAAGGATGGGTAAAAATATTTATGATGTCGATATCGATACTCTTCCTTTTTCTTGGCAATTAGTTTTATATTATTTTATTACAAGGAGATACAACGGAAGCATACAAGTGAAGAAGATTATAAATAGAAAATACGTAACTAGATTAAGATGTTAATTCCCTTAGACATGTCTCACTGAGAACATTGATGGTATTAGAATATAAATCTAGCAACATGCAAACAATGGTTTACACCTAATTTTGAACTAAACTTATCCTATCTTAGACCTACCTATCCTACCATTTTTAGACTAAAATTGTACATATGTGTCAGTGCATCTGGAAAGGTACCTAGTCACGACATTTAGTTACCGAGTTACATGAGTTTTTGTGGAAGCTGGTGAAAAAGTGCCAAAATGGGTTTGTGTTATAATTGGGTTATTTACATCCTAAGGAACACGTGTGTACAAGAATATCAGTAAAATTATGTTTTTTTTAGTATATTTCTCCAACTATAAAGTTTAGTAGTCAGGGTACCTTGTCACGCCATGTCTTAAAAGCCTTTAAATTTTGAATAATTTTGTCAATATTTCCATCGCGGGTAGTCAAATACCTCTTTCTATTAAGATAGGGTATAGGATCGGTCTTCACCAAGCCTATTTCATCGATATCGATACAGAATTGCACCTTCACTATCGTGTGTCGTGACGCGACCATGCTGAGGATAGATTGAGGGAAAATACCGATTAGGTATATTTCTCCTACTAAAACCACACCAAGGTCGCGTCACGACGTGTTCCTGTATTAATAATAATTTGTTGATCTCGAATTTAGTCAATGAAAAATTGAGCTGTGATTTTAGTTGTTTGACGTATATAATTAGTATTATAATATTGATTGAAAGACTGATAAATCATAAATTAGGTGCAGTTATGTACACAATTGAGTTATTAATTTTTCTAGTTTTAGGTACTCCATTTATGTAAGATAATGACTTAGCGTGACAAGGTACCCAGTTTAGTAAAATGCTAAACTTTATGTCTTACACGACTAAAACAGAAATTTTTATAAATAAGAATACATTGATTTCCGCTATAATTATCCTAAATAACATTTTGTTACAGATATTTCTTACATTATAGGTACTAAAATAGTGATCTTCGAGTTTAAGTTACTAAAGTTTAGTAAATGTCGTGACAAGGTACCCTAGTTACGTTTCCATACAAAAGTTTCGACCGAGTCACTAAACTTTATTGTAAAAAAAAACTGCTTTAACACCATTTCTATTATACCATTGTGGTACACCACGCTAAATACCATTTGATCTTGTGATATAGCATGAATATACAAATTATTTTGTCGATTTTTAATATTATAAGTGATCTTTTTTGTAATTGTTAAAAATGCGGTATTATTAAATTTCTTTATGATTATGGAGTTTTCTTTCATTCAATTGTCCCAAAATGCCATAGAATATGTAACTATGATGAGAAACTAACACTTTCGTGTTTCTGCCACCCTGGCATGTTCAACCTAAGAAATCAGAATAATTAACATGTATTTTTAGACACTTCACCTTTATTATAATTCTTTAACATCCAAAGATTATGATTATACCCTTCACTATGTAACTTCGAAGTAGAAGTGTATTTTTTGCCACTATAAACTTTAAATGCAATTTTCTCAACTTGTGCATTTCGGAAGTCGAAAATTCAAAAATTATATAAAAATAGTGGTTCCACCTACAGTCATTATTCTTTTTTGTATTGATAGCAAATTTAATCTACTTTTTGGAACTATGCGTAACTCAATACCTGCAACAAGGTACTTTTCCATGTGCACTGACACATATTTCTTTTGTCACCCATGATAATAATTGTCATCAGAAGTAGAAACCATTATCAATAACAATAACGATACTAATAACGATATGGTTGCTATTTTAATTTTCTAATGTTTCAAGTTGCAGGACGGGGCCTGAACGCTCTTCAGATAAACCTTACCCATACAGGTATAATACTGGCCACCTATACTAAAAATAAATTATTTACGTCAATAGATAGTCAATGTCATCTCACAACAATATTTCCGATTATTTAGCTGTATTTACGAGCATATTTTATTCGTATACAAATATTTCATTATATTGAAAATGCAGTCACTTCCCGCAAAATACCCTGATCTCCAAAAAAATTAAGATTGAAAATTGTTATTAATAAAAATAAAAATGTTTTTTAAGTAGTTAAGTTTCACAAAATAAACACTTTTAATTAAAGTCTTAGACTCTCATTATAGTACAGGAAAAATACCGACATACAGCTAGTATTTCAAAATAATTTTACCCATCCCTAAGAATGTCAAGCTACCAAATCGCACCTCCGATAACGGGGTCTAGACTAATCTGTAAGGCAATTATTGAGATATGAGCAGTTGACTCTGGGTTCCATTCATTTATTGCGTAAGGCGATTGAGGGGGGTCGATTATGTCTTATTATTTCTTACATAGGGTGGGGGGCAGACTTGATGTTTCTTACGTATAATCACAAAAATGCGATTAGTTAAGATGATACTGGAAAAATGGGCGATTTGTGTGCACAGTAATCCAAAACAACACCGCAAATTTAAACCAAAGTTAATCAATAAGTACCTGAACACAAACGTTTCTTAACTTTTTCTTTTAATAATCTAAAATACATATAACTATAACCAAACCTGACTTAAATTGTTCCTTTTAGAGACTTTTTCTTCGCCGGTTCCGGGGCACTCTATCGAATCCTACACCAGGCCCTGTAACCAAGATGACAATCGTTCTCACTCACTTTTCTACAGGTTGATTGGAAATTCGCCGTATTCCTTGAAAGGGGTTATTCTAGCTCATTTGCAATGATTTAAGTCTAGTCAACTAGGGGTCAAAACTCATTGGTTTTCAAGTTATTCAAGTGTAAAAAAAATTGGAGAAAATCCGAAAACTTGTAATTTCAAATCCTTTTTTTTTACAATTTTGGCAAGTTTAGGCATGTTTTTTGTACTTATCGTAATCACTGGTTCGTCAGCCTTTTAGAAAAATGCTTTTTTTGCACCAAATTAAAGTAGCTTATTCATAATTGTCAGTTTTAGGTCCAGAAGCGGATATTTAAAAAAAAAACTTGAATAACTTGAAAACCAATGAGTTTTGACCCTTAGTTGACTAGACTTAAATCATTGCAAATGAGCTATAGAATAACCCGTTTCAAAGAATATGGCGAATTTCCAATCAACCTGTATATTAGTGCGATAGAGAGACGGATATCGTTTCGATTCGTTTTCTGCAGACGATTGTCATCTTGGCTAAGATCAGATCAGATGCCTACATAAACAAGTTTTAAGTATTTTTCTGTATATTTCTGTAGTTCACTGGGCTTGGTTTTATTACTGTAATGCTGAGTAACTAATTTGAATAATAAACAAAAATAAACAAATTCTTATTTTTTCTTACAAGGGAAGGGAGGGGGTCAATAAGTGCCAAAATCGTCTTACATCATAAATAAATTACGCCCCGACCTCCGACACTCTTAAACTGTCAGAAAGCAAACTGGTTACGTATTTTAGAAAGAAAAGTGGTTATTTAAAATATATGAGATACTAGCTTTTTCCCGCGGCTTCGCCCGCGTACTAAAAGTACTAAAAAAGTAGGTTCTCATTTAGACTCGTATGTTTGTACTAGCCTTTTCCCGCGGCTTCGCCCGCGTACTATGAGTACTCAAAAAGGATACGATACCCATGTTGATTTTCAGACTTTGTGACCACATTTGCCCCTTTTAGGGGTTGAATTTTCAAAAAACCTGAAACACGTGTTTACTCATTTATCGTTAGAAATACTCCTTTGAAGTTTCGAATAAAATAGTCTAACAAATCTTGATTCGCCATACAAACTTTGGACCCTCATTTTACCCCCTTAGGGGGTGAATTTTAAAAAATCCTTTCTTAGTGCACCCCTAGACCTTATAAGGAACCTACGTGCCAAATTTGGAATCTCTAGAACCAGTGGTTTGGGCTGTGCGTTGATATGTCAGTCAATCAGTCAATCAGTCAGTCAGTCAGTCAGTTTCCTCTTTTATATATTTAGATGTACGTATGTAGGAATGTATGTTTGTCCGCGATCATCTCGCGTTTCGCTGAACTGATTTAGATGCAATTTTCGGAAAGGTATTCGTTACATTCTGGAGGTTTCGGTATACCACGTTTTGGTGAAGGCGGTTCCCTTAATTTTTTTTTAAGAAATGATTGCAATAATTGTTTAATTGTTACGGCAGCAACGACTTACTAGTACTAAGAGATTATGATTAATACAGATTTCTACTCTTGAATAGAAGCTTTTCCCCGCGACTTCATTAGCGTGGAATTAGTAATCCACCCTCCTTTTTACCCGCTTAAGGAATGACTTCTGGGATAACAACTATTATATATCCTTCCCCAGAACTCAAACTATCTCCATACTAAATCATCTAAATAGGTTCAGCGGTTATTAATTTCCCATAAAAACTTTCAACTCCCGTTTCACCCCCTAAAGGGTTGATTTTCGAGATAAAACCTATTTTATATTGTTCCCTGCGACTCAATCTATATAATATGTACCAAGTTTTATTTCAATCATCTGTTCATCGGTTAATATTTCGCCATACAAACTACCAAAATCTTTTCTACCGCTCTAAGATTTGTTTTCAGGATAAACAATATTCTATATTGTTTCCGAGGACTCAAACTATATCCACAAACAATTTTATCTTAAGCGGTTTGCTGTAAAAAATTCTCGAAACAAACCTCCAACCCCCATTTCACCCCCTTAAGGATTGATGTTCGGGATAAAAACTGTCCTATGTCGTTTCCCGGGACTCGAACTATCTCTATACCAAGTTTCATCTAAATCGGTTCAGCTATTAACAATTCTCCAAAAAGCTGAAACACTTGTTTACTCATTTATCGTTTGGAATACTCCTGTAAAGTTTCGAATAAAATAGTCGAACTAATCTTGTTTCCCATAAAAATGGACTTTACTTTGGAATCTCTAGAACCAGCGGTTTGGACGCGCAGCGGTGCGTTGATAGATCACTATGTCAGTCAGTCAGTCACCTTTGAGTTATATATATTTAGATTAAAGATTAATGGTGACAAAACCTTTTTAAATATGCAATTATTTTCGTCATTAATTGCTAAGATTTCGAGTGCTGGAAAGTCAAAAATCGCCGCGTGACCCTTTTTTATATTCTGGTAATTCTAGGCCATATTAGTCTGGATGTATTTGCGTCGGATGTTTGTATAAAGGAAAATTTAATAGTAGCAGAATTAATCTTTGAAACCCTTTCCACTTGTCACTAGTGGAAAGGGTTTCAAAGATTCTTCTAGTGCATATTAGATAATGATGAAGAGGAAACTATTCATACCTACACATCTTTTACCTACTGAAAATTGAGACATAGGTACCTACACATATACCTCAGCATATTATCTATATAGTTTACTTTTGTTTTTATCATATGTATACACCAAGTTTTTAGGGTTCCGTACCTCGAAAGGAGAAAACGGAACCCTTATAGGATCACTTTGTTGTCCGTCTGTCTGTCTGTCTGTCAAGGCCATTTTTCTCAGGAACGCGTTGAGGTATCAAGCTGAAATTTATATCAAATACTCAAGTCCCTATTGTCCCTTGGAGCTGTAAAAAATCAAACTTAAAAGCCAACGCAATCAAAAGATACAGTCGTTTATGCTGCAAATTTTAGAGTTTGTCGGCACTCGCAAAACCTACGGGATACTTCCTGTGAACTCAGAAACTTGAAATTTGGCACGAAGCAACGTCTTATAGCACAGATAAAGGAAAAATTACGAAAACCGTAAATTTTTAGTTACATCGCATAATAAAAATAATTTTAAAGTTACTACCCCTATACCGGGCATCCCACGACTTTGCCACATGGAGGGGAAGTACTTTAAATACTGTAGATAGGAAATTTTACTGAAAGAAGACTTCATTTTTATTTTTAAAACAATACGATCTGCATTTAAAGAATTTTAAATTATCGCCTGTCTGAAATCATGTCTGTTGTATGGGAGCCCCCTTAAATATTTATTTTATTCTGTTTTTTATTTGTATTTGTCTTCAGTAAAATGTCCTATCTACAGTATTTAAAGTACTTCCCCGCCATGTGGCAAAGTCGTGGGACGCCCTGTATACATACAGGTTTGTACGGAACCCTCGTTTTTTTATTAGCTTTAATTTCAGCATGTTAAGGAAACGATATAGCATAATTACTTACAATAATTAGTTTATAAAAAATGTTTTTTTAAATATATTTTTTTATACAATAATTGGTATATCGGTCACTAATGTAACTATAGGGTATTAGGGTGTTATGATGAACTTAACTAAACATTTAACAATTATGACATGTCAATGTAATTTCGAACATTACAATACTCCAAGATACAAAGGAAGCATATTGGGATTGATGCTTAATTACGTCTTAAAGTTGTGGACCATAGTTGCAGTACCGGACTAAAGTTGGGCGGTATACGTATATAGTAAATCTGGTCGGAAATGGGTTTCTTTTATCCCTCGGCATAGACTAATTAACCCAAGACCCCGCATAGCCAGGCACTGCCACGCTGCCACGCTTGAAGTAATTTCACTCTATTTATATAGTTATAGACAATAATTATTGGAAGTGACAGTAAACTTTCCGAAGTACCACCCCTTGTATTTGGCAGCTTATGTTTCAAAGAAGTAAACGCTAAGCGGAGTATAGAGATATCTTGTATTTGCCCCTCGGTGAACAATTTTCTACTTATTTAACTTCTTACGGTAATTTTTCACCGTAATAGCGCCTGAAAAACGCAAATCACACGATTCTATATTACATTTATCAGACGTAGGCGCCTTTGATTAAATTCTGAACAAGCGAAAATAAGATAGAGTCGTTAATAGTCGTTATTTTATTGCACATGCAATAACCTACATAGTATACAGTCACGCACTTTAATGGGAAATAAGACAACTATCGAAGTGACATCTCCAACATTGGTCCTTAGAAAAGCTAAATTTGTATGAACCGAGTAGTTTTTATTTATTTTCGCGAAAATCATTCAACGTTTTGTTTCGAATTGCTCCGAAATTGAAATAAACCGGTTTCGGAAATACACTAAAATTAAAATGCTGTAGTTTAACGCCATAGGGAAGGTTTTTGCCTAAGAAAAGCTTTTTGACTGCATACTAGTTACGGACCATTCATCCTCTGTCTCTTTCTCTTATTGTATGGAATCTGGAACAGCGCCCTCTACAAAAAGTTTTCACCGGCCTTCCCTACATTACATTACATGATATTATATATCTACTTCATTTAGGTAGCAAAGTATTTTTAAGTAATTAAGTTAAAGTTATTATATTATGGTAGGCTACCTTATATTTCGCGTCATTTAAAGAAATGGCATACTTACATATTTGGCTTTTAGTCTTGTTGTCTACGCCAAAGCTCCGGGAAATAATTATTGAGTATGAATTCGCCTTTGTACCGCAACGTCTTCAAAATTGTGACTTTCTCAACCTGCAAAGTGTACAATAAAGCGATTACTAGAAGTTAGAATTAAATTACAAAACTAAAGTACTTCTGTTCGTCTGCGCTCGGCTCAGCCCCTCCCGATTTCCCGGCCTGAAAATCCTCGAGACTCGTGCGCATACTGTAGGTCCCTTTAATAATGCTTTATGGGCTCATTCGTCAAACAATGTCAAGTACCAATTGGTGTTGCGTCATCTTTAACAAGCCTTGTCGAAATAATGTAGCAAAACGGTAAGTAAGTACTTCTATGTACCTAAGTTCCGGTTTCTGTACACTGATTCACACTTCCTTCTTATACGTGGTAAATAGTTCTGAAAAACATGACTAGGTACTCTTCAGTAGTAATCAGAAAATGATAAGTTCATTACGTTAACGGCTAATAAGATAGTCAGACGGTTATAAGTGTTATGATCTTTTAATAAAGTGCAAATTAGCACAGCAGCCAAATGATTTGACACAAACAAAGAAATATTTTTAAACGATTTAGTATCAAATTGCAATTGTTTTAATAACATTGAGATTAATGCTTTCATTATAACGAGTTGCTTCAGCCTAAGTTACGCATTTTGTTATATAATATTTAATTTGGAATCAGTATCTCTTTGTATGTAGTTGTAAATAGTAGTAGTATGTAGCTATTATAAAATAACTTCGTATAAAATAGGACTGTTTTAATTATAACAAATATTAAACTACGAAACATATATTAAACAAGGTGTGGATTAGGACAAAGAATTTGGCACACCTAACGTTCCTATTTACTATCTTATCATATCTCAACAAGATAAGCCGGTATCAACGAGCACACACAGAACCAACACTCCAGTCGACGACCACAATAGCCAGGCACCTGTTGTCGCTAAAATCAATAAGATAAGTGAACACACATATAATGTGATTGAAGAAACAAGTGAAGTTAAAATGGTTAACGCAAAGTTAGCGTTTTTTGTACTGTTACTTAGTGCAAGTGTTATTGGACAGGAGGATGTTATAGTTAATGAAAATGAAAGAACTTTAGATGAAGTAGCTCAAGAAGTAAGTGAAGTTGTCAATACAAATGAAGCTACGAGTGCAAGACCTGATGATGTAGAAAGCGTAGTGCCTGTAGAGAGTGTACCAAGCGCACCCTTAGAAGTGAGGAGTGGGAAGTATCAGTTACAAGATGGTCTGAGCGAAGGTCCAGTCGATTTGGAAGCTGTTAACGTTGGTGATGACACTGCCGATGTTCAAAGTCAGAGGCAGCTTTTGAACCCCACAACTACTTTGGCCACTAACAATGAATTTGGTAAGCACCTCTAATCTAATTGTTCCTTCTGCAATATAAGTAACAATAACAACCCTTTTGAAGTTATAATGAAAATACCTATAGGAATAGGAAGACTAGGTACATAGTACATTATTACACTAGGTAAACTCGTACAACCGATGGCGATTTGATTAGTTGATAGCATTGAATGACTCATATTTAAATGGTGATGATTCAGATGATGCGTCAGATCATTAAATACAATAGCAGACTCTTCATAATTATAATCCACTTAGATTACGTTACTGGTTGTGAATAAGATGCATACCTTCCTTACAATAATGTTTATTTAGTAGTATATTTAACTGATGTAGAACTTTAATTTCTTTAAAATTCCTTCAAGCCAATTAAAGTATTATTTTACCGGACAAAACCTAATAAAACTTCATTTACGTCGCTTCATTTATCATATATCGATAAGGGCCGCACCTAACGCCTATAAACCAGCCAATCGCAAAGTCCTGCGTTACCTATTCTTCATCCAGTTTCAGATTCATCTATATCAGGTAGGGTTTTATCAAACAACGTTACCAATTAAAAGATAAGACCCTTTATCAGGGAGATAAACAAAATGCTGTTTCAAAATTTGTAGGCGCTAAAATGTGGAATGATTTCATCGTGTTGATTCAGGGCTTACGTTGGAGAGAAGTGGGTCATTTGATACTTCATTTTTTTATATGAGGTAAAGATTAGGCGCCATTTGGTTTGTTAGAGTCATATACTATTAAGAAGAGGTATACTAGGTAAAGGCTAACTTCTATTAAATTCTAATTTCGAATATATAAAATAACTAAAAAATAAATGTATTTAGGTGAATATAAATTTAATAATAATAAATATATAGGTGACATACATGTTATTGTGACAAAAATATCAATTAATCAGGGACTTTCCTTCTAATGAATTTTGAAATGATATTTTAGGTTTACTCGGTAAAAAACTATTGACGTAATAATAATGATAAGATGTATTAAGTATATTAGCACTTTTAAGGGATTTTAAAATGTAAAGGAAAATAATATTAAACATTAAAACATAAAGAATGAAAACCGTTTTCTTAACCGACCTATAAGGATGCTGTATATTATATGTGGTGACATAATCACTGTGTGATAAAACCTCTGTGTAAATTAAAAAAAGATTAAAAAAAAAAACCATAATGAATATACACGTGGTAGTTCCAAACATGCACCAATTGCAGGCAAACTAGCTGCAAACCGTCTTCGCTGGTATGGCTATGTCAAACGACGAGAATCACGTAGTACAGGCACCGGTAATATATAGTATCTTCCTATACGAAGACCGCAAAAACATGTGACACTCGCTTATGACTCTACAAATAAGAGCATGTCGCATATTTTTGCGGCCTTCGTGTAGGAATATACTATTGCCGGTGACTGTACAAATAGTGCTTAATATACCGGAGCCGAAAAGAGGAAAAGGCTGACCGCCATACTCGGTTGACAAATATAGAGAGAGACCTCAAGAAAGCCCAGGTATCCAAATAGACAACCCAAGATCGCAGAACTTGGCGTAGGACAGTGAGGAGACCCGACCCCAAATAATGGGAACAGGAGAAGATACCCACATGACACATCATAATAACTGTCATAAGACTTTTTCGATAAAATTATATCGTCAGAAAGTCTTTAGGACAATTTAATTACTGACACTTAGGGCCTGTTTCACAATCTCCAGATAAATTTATCTGCCAGTTAAAATTATTGCTATCCTTTTCTCCAGTCATATAAAAGAAAAGGACAGCAAACATTTATCTGACAGATATGCTTTAACTGGAGATTGTGAAACAGGCCATTAAAGTTCTCTCTGAAATCTGAATATAATATATAGTGTATAACATTAACGATAACGTAACGGAAACCGTAGAACGGAAAGAAGGCCAGGAGGTTTATGCTAGTAAAATATTAGGTATTTTATAACGGGCCACATTCGGAATTCAGGCCCTCGCGTAAGAAATTGTACCTAAATTCCGAAATTAGACCTAAACTTATTGAGTGGCCCGTTATACCGAAATATACTATTAAATACCGTTAATAATAACGACTTTTCAAAAAATCAAGCGCACTTGTTTGTCATTTGTAGAAGGATCAAACTTAAAGGTTATCTCAGTAGTCGTGTCTTGTAAATAATCTTCTTGGCTGCTTCTGCTACATTATGGCCGTGCAAGCATGTTGAACAACCGGAGAGACCTATGCCCAGCAGTGGGCGACAAAAAGCTAAAATGATGATGATGATGATCTTGACTTTCCTTTGCACTGCACTAGCGTGCCTATATATGGACGAGTTTAGTGAAAGGGCCCATTGTCGGTTTACATGGACACTACTTTTATTAATAGCGTATATTTTGTAGTTTTAGGAAGTACTATATACTTCATATCGACAAAGTGGGACCTTCTTTTTTTTTTTTTTTTTTTATACCACGACGGTGGCAAACAAGCATACGGCCCGCCTGATGGTAAGCAGCTACCGTAACCTATGGACGCCTGCAACTCCAAAGGCGTCACATGCGCGTTGCCGACCCTTTACAAAAAGGAGGATTCCCTGTGTTGACGACTAAAGGAACAAGAAGGTCCCTCATCGTCAACACACTGGGTCCTCTTTGAGCTCTTTGGCAACCTTACTCACCAGCAGGAACACAACACTATGAGTAGGGTCTAGTGCTATTTGGCTGTGGTTTTCTGTAAGGTGGAGGTACTTCCCCAGTCGGGCTCTGCTCCAGATTTGAGCGATGGCATTCGCTGAACGTGCCCTACCACACTTAGCGAGATGCCATTCGCAGTGCCCATACCTCTCTTTTTGGCGTAGTTTAAGGACATACCCAGGTCCGGACGTAGTTTAAGGACATACCCCGGGTCCAAAAACTTCTTCCCTGCACTGACACATTTAGTCTATTCCTAATGATCCGTCCTATCCCTCGTCCTATGATGTACTTGGCATTTACGGTTTTTCTGTAATTTAGAATCGAAAAGTAGAAAAAACACATTTTTATTTTTTCCTATATTTTTATTTCCTCCTATGGAAACTCCGAATAGGGAACCATACATAATTAAGAAATTCTGCCTCTATAAAATCATCATGAAATTGTTTTAATGGGGCATATTTTTCAATTTTTTTCTCTCTGATATACTCTTTATTAAATCACACTAAAAATTGTCACACACCTCATACCATATCCACAGCGCAGGTTTCGTCATAGTTTCTACAGTCAAAATTAGTATCCACAACATGCTTCGTCAAAAAAATTACTTTTAGGTGACTTATAGTTCGGTGCAAAAGTGTACCATTAAAAACAGCCATAGAAAGTGTCTGTTAGTACAATGTTAAAGACGACTGTTACTCTGCCATAACTACAAAACTATGTTCATGATTCAAACAGTTGATACCTCATTTTATAGAGGCTGAATTTCTTAATTATGTATGGTTCCCTATTTGGAGTTTCCATAGGAGGAACTAGAAATATTCGAAAAAATAAAAATGTGTTTTTTTCTACTTTCCGATTCTAAATTACAAAATAACCGTAAATTGCAAGTATATCATATGTAAGGCCGATTTGTAGGAAATTTTAAAGAGTACTGTTATGTATTAATCATGTGCCCCTCTCCTTGATCGACATCAACTTCTCCACATTCTACTAAGGTAGCATCTTAGTAGAATGTGGAGAAGTTGATGGTGGTTGATGGAGTATTGGGACAGTTTTGCACCTAAGTGTATGACTCTCTTTATGTTTTCTTGAGTGTATATAAAGTGTTTTACTACTGCTAAATTATGGGAGAGTTGGTAACTATCACAGGGTCTATTCGACATGGCGAAACTGACAATCGCTAGTGAGATATATATTATGATACACACTTTTGTGACAGCCGAAATATCTATGGATTCAAAATCAATAAAACACTCTAGCGAGACCTACTGTAAATTGGAATGTTAGGTATAGACACGTGTGGACAGATGGATATCACTCTTTCCAGTAGCGATTCAACTTGATATCCACGTGTTACAGTTTGCCATGTCGAATAGGGGTCCAGCATCGTATTTAATTCTAAATAACTAATTGGAAATTTCACATAGTTGTGAAAAACAAATACATATGAGAGAAAGTTCCAAAATATGCTATGAGTACCTATGCTAGGCTGAAGATAGTACGATAAAGCAAGCATTGGATCAGCGGATTCATGAATGACCTGTCTTACAATCTTATTTGTTGAATGATTTCACAATTAAGTAGATATTTGTTCAGGTAGTGACTCAACCGGTGGCACGCAACCACTGTTTGAGTAAGATAAGGGTGAATAATATCACATTCTTGGAAAACAGTTATAATCTATCGATTTTACATGAAACATTAGCAATATGTAGTTAAATCACTAGTACCTGAATAGTAGTTCAGGAAAGTAAAGAAAAGCTAACCCATGTGGGATAAATACTAGTGGTCCATCTCGAAGAATAACAAGATCCCTTAACAAAACTCTTTTAGACCTTCTGATTCCAGTACCCCCTGGTAATCCAGCTCATATGAGATCTATCTAATTATATTTATAAATGCTACAACCCCAACTTTAATGAAGATCAGCTAGAATGTTACTAAAGTTATCGCAGAACAAACATTAAAAATCAAAATTCCATCGGAATGCACGGACATCTCAGTATACAGCTGACAGTTCCGTTTGTCCGAAGTTGTCGGTAAGATCTTCGCTTCGCAGCGCTCGCTCGTTCGATTGTATAATCTGTTTAGCTAGGAAGAGAGAGAGCGTAGTAGTAGCTGAACAGTTAAGTCCAGTAAGCAAGAAAGCTACGCTAAATTGCTGTTTTGCTAGTTGCATAACGATTCTGTGCTTTCTGTTTTGGCCTTAGAGATAAATTATATTTCTGAAAGAAATCAGCAGCTGCCTGTTTGACTAGACTTATCCTTTGTCGAATAAAGGTCCAAGATGTCCTTATTCTAAGGAATTATATCGAATAAGGATTCATCCAAAAAAAATATTTAAGAGGCTGACAACACCCGATGACCTTCAAATTGAATTTACTTAAACAGTTTTTTAGCTATAAAAGCTGTTACACTTTACTTTTTTTAGTGTCCTAACTAGCATCCTAATTAGGATCATAACTTGTTTTCATAGTAAATTTACTTGCTAAATGCGGTTACACTTGACTAAATTTTGTGACTAAATAATTTAGGAAGTTATAATATTATAACTAGGACGAATGTAACAAGGCTTTAACTACTTGTTATGAGAAAGTAAAAAAATAATAAAGTTAATATTCATTATATTTGAAAGAACTTTGTTAATTCCGATACACGATTGGATGAAATCGGCTCGATAGACAATGATTCCTAAGTTACATCTTAAAATTAGCTTTAAACAGTTGTATGTCTTTAGTTTCTTCACTTATACGTCTGTAATTAAGGACATAAGTCCACCACACTAATACTAAAAAATTAAATATCTTATGAATGCGTAGTTTTTTTTAATTCATCGTTTTGCAAAATTTTCAATGAGCTCCCATACTAATCGTATCACAGTGTTTCTCTTTCACTCGCGCTGAAAATAATAGGGATGAAATTTTGCTGTTGTCATCGCCTTAAAATGTGAGAAGAAAAGAAAACTGTTGGGTGTCAGAAACCGGACTTACAATGCTTATCGCTATTCATTGAGACACAATAACAAGTAGAATGCAAACAAAGAGGTGCTGCGGGGTAAGCTGACATCAACCCTACTAGGAATATTCAACCTGTCAGTGATAGCTTATCGTTATCGAGTGATATGGCGAGTTGTAAGCTGAATAACGTCGATACAATGCAATGTAAATGGAGAATCAATAAATTTTATGTTGGACATTAAAGTTTAATAGCAATTAAATATATCACTGAGCCTCAATTCGACATGGCATAACTGACAGTAGCTAGCGAGACAACTTCACACTTTTGTGACAGTTGAAATTTGGGGTGGAATCACTCAAGAGTGACATCTAAAATGGTGGCCATAGCCATAGACAAAACGCTCTAGCGAGACCTACTGACAGTTAGGTGTGAACACGTATGGACAGATGGATTTCACTCTATCACCTAGCGAGACAAGTGTGAGAGCCACGTCTCGCAGTTTGGCATGTCGAATCGTGGCCCAGAATGAAATAACATTCTTGATTATGTCAATATTTTCGAACCGTTGGAACAAAGAATAAGGCAAATATTATCATTAGGCTAAAGAGGTCAGACTATAGATAGCACCAAATTATTAACTGTAGATATAATTAGGTACTCTGAATTTTATAAGTGAACAATTGGTCGACAGTAATAGTTTTCTATGTACTAAAATGATATTTTCTGGTGAAAAATATTAAGATAATAAGTAAGAAGAAGTTAGTTGTTGCATAATAAGTAAAATTGATTGTAAGACTTTTAGTAGTCGTCTAAGAATTTGGTTGTTGCCTTATTTTTAGGTGCCTTAACGTAGTTAGTAGTTGACTACTCAGAACTCAGAACGCATAACTTTATTGCATCAAATATTATTATTATTATTATTTACTAAGCAGGCAGGCAGTTATGACAACTGATATTGCCTGTATCCAGTGGTCATGGTTGTTTTTAAGTTGCCTTGGCAGTTTCGTGAAACTTCGTTGGACCTTCTCCATCATCTCAATGTCCTTGGCAAAGTAGGGACTCCACGCTTGAAAAGCATACTCCAGTACGGGTCGGATGTACATCTTATATATTTTTAACATCATATTCGGTGTCAAGGTCTTGAATGCTTTTCTAATGAGGTAAATCATGCTTCTGGCTTTCTTGACCATTGTGGTTATGTGCTCTTCCCACTTTAGATTCTCCGAGATCTTAACGCCTAGGTCGATTGTGTTTTTACAGCCGTTAATGGAGTGCCTTCCAAGTTGTAAGTCAGGCGGGGGTTCCTATATCCTATGTGAAGTATTGTACATTTGCCAGAATTCAGATTGATTAACCATTCCTTAGACCAGCTTGCTATTGCATTTAGATCATCTTGCAGTTGGCTGTAATCTACAAGCGGGTTAGCAAATAACTTGGTGTCATCCGCAAAAGTACTAATACTACATTTGAGGCGTTGTGGAAGATCAACCGTGTATAGTATGTAAAGCACAGGGCCTAATACCGAACCCTGTGGTACTCCACTATGTATCACACGTTGCCTTGACTTGGTCTCACCAACTCTAACTTCAAAGGTTCTATGTTGTAGAAATGCCCTTATCCATCTTAATAGTTTCCCACGGATTCCCAAGTGTTCCAATTTGTGTAGTAGCCTCTCTGTGGGAACTTTGTCAAAAGCCTTTTCATAGTCAAGGTAAATTACATCAGTAGGATCCTTCTTGTTGAAACTTTTAGTCCAGGAAGAGAGGCAAGACAGCAAGTTCGAAACTGTGGAGCGATGCGGGCAGAAACCGTGCTGTTGGTCACCCATAACACTGTGCAGGGCAAGAAATCTTCTTATGTGTTTAACCAGAATTTTCTCCATGACCTTGCATGCTACACTAGTGAGGCTTATGGGCCTGTAGTTAGATGGTTCAAGCTTATTTCCCTTCTTGAATATTAGCGTCACGGTAGCTGTTTTCCATTGTTCAGATAAAATGCCTGTGTCATATGATGTCTGCATTATCATGGCTAAGGGGCCGACCAAGGTATCACACTTTTGCAGCAGCGTAACAGGAATTTCATCAGGTCCTGGTGCAGAATCTGTTTTCAATTCTTTTATGACCTGTTTGACTTTATCTATTGTAAAGGTAATATCTGTAATACACTCTTCAACTCTGAGGGATGGATCTAGTTGTGGCAATATTACACGAATATTTATTTTATTTTTTATTTATTTATTGTTCAGAACACAAACAGTCATACATAAAAATATAGATTTGATTTACAAAATTATGTAAAAACAGACCTGGAGGTTCATAAATGTGATACATTTAAAAACTTTAAAAAAGCGAATGCGAGAAGGAAAACCAATAAAAAATACTACCTACATATTTTTTATCATTAACAATTTGGATCTCGTATGTTCTTCTAAAGTGTCAAGAGACATAAATGGAATATTAACCCTGCAAGGGCACAGTGATATGAGTATACAACAGTATACAGGGTGTCGCCTGTAATATGAGCAATAAATTTAAACGAAGATTCTACTCGTGAAACAATAAAATATTTGTTGAACAACTTTTAAAAATAACTTGTGGTTTGATTTTTAGTACACTTAGTTTATTCGAACACGCAATGTATTGCGAAATTGATTATAACTGTAGGGTGACAAGACTGACAAGCAATGTCAATTAGACAAATTTTAACGTACATTGAAAATACTATTTAGTTTTTATGAAAAAGAGACAATCTAAAGACAGTTTTTTTTTACTTGTTGGACAAAAGTTATATCGTTTGATGAGTATAATCTACATTTTAATTTATTGCTCTTATTACAGGCCATAACGTGTATATAGTTGTAACAGTACATATGTTTGTGACTTTGTTTTAATATTTATAATTCTTAACTTAATTGTATAGTATGAGATCACAATAACTCTACGCACTAATTAATAAGGTAAGTACCTAATAAATATGAGATCCAACACTTCTATTAACCACTTATAAATATTTCTAGAGCTGGTAGTTTTTTTCTCTCTGACGTACATACGTGCACTGTGTGCCTAAATTGAAGAATAAATATATTTTAACTTTTTCAAATCTTTTTTAAGCTCATCCTCGAAAATCTGTAGTGTGTAAAAAGATTTTTCCATTAAATATTTATACAGGGTTTTCTTAAATATTTTTGGGTTTTCTATTGTTCTTATTGATGTCGGTATTTTATTAAATATGTTATACACATCATATGTGGTCCAGAGAATATTTTTAAACTAGAAGTAGATAGCGAAAGGTTGTTATCATGACGCAGATTTAATGGTTTTGTATGGCGGTCTTTAATAGTTTGTAAGAAAAATGAACTGTGTGTGTTTGATAAAGTTGCAGGGTACAACAATTTACAAACAGGTTATTGTTCATATTCCAAGATCCCTAAAATATGTTCGGCAACTTTCCCATGACTTTATATTTATCAAAATTCGAATGCACCGGCTCCTTTGAAAAATAAATAAGTTATTGACATTAGTACTGTTACCCCAAAGTAGAACACCGTGGCGAATTTAAGAGTGAGCATAGGCGTAATATGGAGTATTTAAATCTGTTGATTTTTTAAATTCTGATAAGGGATATAAAAATCTAGCTAACTTACTGCTTACTGTTTGTATGTTGTCTTTCCAATTAGTATTTGTATCTATCGTCAAACCTAACTAAGGAAAGGCGTCTCATCATCCTCCTTAGCTTTTGTCCCGACTTTTGCCACGGCTCAAGTTACCTGTTGTTAGTTGCCTACCTAAACTGTAAGTATATTCTCGATTTCAACTAAAAACATGTCAACAAAAAGAATACCTATCAGTTATTGACTTTTCTGGGAATCATAATATGTTATTGTTTTGACTGCACCGGTCTATAGTTATAAAACAGTTTTAATCGCATTGTAAACAATAATAGTTGCGTTTGCACACGAATTGAAAAGGTCAAATACGGCTTTTCGTGAACAAAGGATTTCCTTTGGCCTGATTATTCCTTAGGACCCAAGGATGGATTTGAGAAGTTTTTGATTTTTGATGTAATTTTTAGGAGGGGGATGCTCTCAACTTTATCGTGATATCTACATACATCAGTTAGTTAAACTACTAGACCAAGTTTGGTATCATTTTAGTTTACATTGGGGATGCTGAAGTCATTTATGGTATAAATTTGACACCATTTCGAAGCAAAAACATGTAACATAAAAAAATATCTAATTTTGGAATTCCCTATTTCGCAAGGAAAAAATCCATAACTTATGAACAATTATGAATCTTGAAAACATAAAAAGTGCTTTAGTGCCCTATTATCCGTTCATTGACAAAAAATGTTATGTCAAACTAAAAGGTTATATAGAGTTTGGCTATTAAAATATTACCCAAAGTTTTGGCGGGAAATTCAAAAAATTTTGGGCTGGTCACACCTTGTGTAGTAGGAATTATAGTTTTGATACTAGAAAATATTTTTGATTTTATGTGCACACGTAAGGTACCTAACAAACAAACAGACAGAAGTCAAGGAAGTAAACAAGCTTCACAGGGTTTTAGAAAGATCATAAACCGACTGTAACGAGAGAAATTCAATCAGAAATCAAATTCCCCAAAACATGCTCAGCAGCAAGTAAAAACAATTTAATAACTATGTACTCGAGTTCCCTATTCACAAGTTTAAGGGATGGTTTTGGTTTGTTTACAGACTGTATAGACATGTTTCGCCAAGATATTTTTATATATTTTAATTTTAAATTAAGTCTGACAAGTCACTCCACAAATTTCTTCTAAATATTGGTCTTCTTACGTTCCAATGTTTTGATTGTATTGATATTTTCCAGAACTTCTAGTTTATCCGTTTCTTTACACACTTGTCCTGTTTATGAGATTCCCGTATTAATAAAATAAAATTCATTTATTTTAGACCGGTTTGATCCATAGTTTTGTTAGTTACAAGAAAAATAAATATTGTTTTACTTACATTCTATGTTAGTCCTTACCTACAACTAAATTAAACTAAACTTATTAATATTAATAAATTTACGTACTTACTTAATGAAAGTTATAGGCAAATGTTAGAACTAGTACTTAAAGTATCAACATATTAATAGAGCACCACAACCATCGACATAATTATTCTTCCAAGGCACCAACCTACAAAATTGATGACGCCTTGTAAACATTGCAGATTTTCGTTATAAGTACAACATACAACACGCTTCACGTCAACTTCGCACATCATCGTAATTATTTACGAGCTTAAATAATAGTTTACGGACCTTACTCGGTATAGTTATTTTTAATATTATTTAAAATAAATCCCTTATAAACCGTGAACAATTTGAATGAATGACATAAATTTGACAACAGAGTTTGAGTTTTTTTTAAATCATAGACAATTGGTCATACAACAAGGAAATATCTGTCAACAATATTTGGCTAGCCAAACTCTATACGGGTGTACTAAAAAAACTGTTGACGGTGCTAATAATTTAAATGGAAAAATTCTTATCAACTTTTTTGTGCGATCGTGGAATGATTGAATAGGGATAAGAATAAGAATTCGTTTATTGTGGTAAAAAATTATAAGTAATGGTGGCGCATTACGTTTCAGACCATTTCGCGCCATAATATCCAAAGAAATTTCACTTTTATGCTTTCATTTCAATTTCAAATCACCTTTATTTTAATTTGCAACTATATCATTCTACGATCGGAAAAAACATTTTGATGAGAATTTTGTCCATTTAAATTTTTAGCACCGTCTACAGTTTTTTAGTACTCCCGTAAATATTACGTTTTAGTTTGACTTTTTTTTAAATGAACGAATAATAGGGCTCTTTAAAGTACTTTTTATTTTTTCATAATTCATAATTTCATAATCAATTAATTTCATAATAATTTCATCATCAATAAATAAGTTATGGATTTTTTCCTTGTGGAATAGGGAATTCCAAACTAAGTAATTTTTTAATTTTATATGTTTTGCTACGGAACAGTGTGAAAATGGTACCATAAATGAATTCGGCATCCCCAATTTATACGTAGACGATACTAAACTTGACCTAGTAGCTTAACTGATGTAGATATCAAGATAAAGTTGACAGCCTCCCCCCATAAAAATGTACATCAAAAATCTTGGGTGAGATGACTTCTGTGACACATGTTATTCAAATTGGTCTCACTACCGACTGTCATTTTTCGGTTGTCGAACTGGACCCCAGTTTCTTCATCTTTATCTCTTTATTTTTCAGCCCACGTAGACGGCCGCGTCCTCCCAGCGACTAGCTACCAAAACAATGGACAGCCTTACGTCATCACCAACGCACGTCTGGCTCAAATCCGGGGCAACTTCCTCTACTGGTTCTACGACCAGGGCGGCAGCGAGAACCTGGGGGATTACCAAAGAGACATTCACACCTCGACGCCGCAGATTCACAAGAACTTCAACTTCCAACTGCCGTTCTTTGGATTCAGGTTTAATTACACGAGGGTGAGTGGAGCTTTTTTGAAGGTTGTCTTTGGGTGCCATCCCCAAATGGTCACAAACAGAAATCTATTAGCCTTCGATGTCTGTATGTTAATCTGTTCTAGGACTGTATGTAAGCTCTTGTATCCAGAAAATTCGACACATTACTACATACCAAACTATGTTTTTAATAAAACTTTTGAATCTCGTCTCAACAAGTATGTAGAATCAACTATCTGCTTAATGGAATTTATAATAACAAAAAATAAAATTTTGCCTCTGATGTCCGGCAGTATTTACAGGAGTGATTAAGAAACGCCTAAGGTAGAAATCAATTTTTATTTTTTATACCACGACGACAGTGGCAATCAAGCATACTTTCCCTACATTTGTCAACCGCTTTGTATGCCAGGAGCTGTCAAATTACTCCACTGAATTATATCTTAGAAGCAACTCGACGGTGACGATGATTCAACCTTTTTTCACAGGTATCAATGAACGGCTACATCCAATTCAGCGATCCCCCAGATCACTACACGTACCCCCTCTCCTTCCCAGTCAGAGACTGGCCTCAGATCAACGATCCATCATTCATCGGCATCTTCTTCAGCAAGTGCCGCATCGGCAGCATGAGGCCTGAGGAGCCAGATCCAAGACGCCCTGGTGTCTATTTCAGGATGGACAGAGATTTGCAGGTAATTTTTGTCTTTAGCCACTTCCTAGTTACAACTGTAGCTTGAGTGTACTGTGTAGCGTGGGGAAGCTAGTGCATCTCTCTTTTCTTTCGAGAGACTGGTCCGGTCTTTCAAAGCCTTACGGTGCGTAAAAACATTTTCCGCTATCCTGTCTTTGAATCACTAAGTTCTCTCACCATGGAGCGTACCTAAATATTGGGATATATTTAAAATATAATATATAAAGCTGCAGTGACAGCTATGAATGACCAGGTTAATCATCCTTTTAGAATTTAAAAAGAAGAAATTTCAAAACTGAGATGTTATTAAATATGATTATGTCAACAGACTCGCACAGACCAGCTGGGCGTGGAGATGCGCGAGCGCATCACGTGGGACGTGCGCGAGGGCGTCATCGGCTCCGAGACCTTCTTCCCCAAGCACGCGGTCACCGTCACCTGGAAGAACATGTCTTTTGCTGGCGGTATCGACAACTCCTTGTTCATGGTTAGTTCTAGCTTCTAGTTTTCCATTATTATTTTTTGTATTTTCACTGCTGAACAGGTATTCTGCCCGTAACACACCACTGCTATTAAACAAGTTATTACGTATCATCGTCTTCATTGCCCATTTTTGTAGTGTTCTGTCTTATTTCATTGATAGCTATCAGCAACATTCTTTTTTGCACATAGGTATAACTAAATACTGATATGATTTATGAACCACGTTTCTTCTATAGCGTTCTAGTTTATGTTAGACGTATTCGGAAATGATTTGGTTTCTTTGAATATTGTGTTTTCTTATTATCACTTTGTCAAACATAATAATTATATTTTCTAGACTAACACCTTCCAAATGGTTCTTGCAACCGACGAAGTGTTTACTTACGCCATCTTCAACTACCTGGAGATCAACTGGAGCTCTCACACGGAGGCTGGTGGTGATACCACGTTGGGAGAGGGTGGTGTTCCTGCTTATGTAAGTATAAGTTGATTAGATTTACATCTCAATATAATCAGGGAAAAGTCTACTTAGTGTATAGAAAACAAGAATTGAGAAACCTAGATTAATTAACGTAGACATTTCACTTATGAGTTGTGAAATGACAAAACATAAGTAAACACTTTTCTAACTTAGCCCGCAACGAGATATCTTTAAGGTAATTTAAACATGATTTTACCTCTATTAAATGGTTTAGCTGTAGAGATCTGCCAGTATACCCATTGCATGCCGATACTGCCGATAGGCAAAAGATATAAAAACATAGAAAAATGTCGAAAACTAACACTTATTATCCTACAACCGTTTCAGATCGGATTTAACGCTGGCAACGGAACCCAGAGCTACGAATACAAGCCATATTCCCAGGCTTCGGTACTCAGAGATCTTACTGGACGAGGTTGGGCCAACGGTTTCCCTGGACGACACATATTTAGGATAGACGAAAAAATACTTATGGGGACATGCAATAAAGATATAGGTGAGACTTCAATTCGTTTGTAACTATAGATTTCCTAAGTATATTTAGAATCAAATACGCAATAACAAATTAGATTATGTAGTACATAGCAGGTTGATTAATAAGTAGGCATCTTTAATGAATTTAAAAAAGTTGAAGTAAAAAAAATCTTGTATTTACAAAAATTTTTCAGGGATAACTATTGATTAACCAGCTTAAACAGCAACGGCAGAGCAGAGGCGAATAACCAAATATAAACTAAGTCATTCAATGTATTTCACAGATGGGGCAAATCTTCCACTAATGTTCGCACCAGAAAGCGGCAACATGTTAGGAGGGACCATCGTCAACATTACCGGCCCCTGCTTCAACCCTGACGACAGGATAACCTGTCGCTTCGATACAGAATCTGTCATCGGTGCCGTGGTCGATCGCAACAGGGCTATCTGTGTACAGCCACGTTTCTGGCATAACGGCTACGCGAGGTTCGAGATTGCGATCAACAACGAGCCTTATAAGTGGAAGGGGAAATACTTTGTGGGTAAGGATTTAATATAATCTTACTCTTTAAATGTTTTGACTAAATCAGAAATGGTATAAAATGTTACGGTTACTTTCATTTTAAATCATTATTTTCTTTGCCCACACTGCTACCTACCAATTTCAGTGGTTATAATTTTGACAGTTAACCTGACCGACCTTCATTACATTAATTTAGGATCAAAATATTTACTTATATTTATTAACGATTTCGCAATGCTTACAGAAACACCAGCAACAGCCACAGAAAAGATCTTCTTCACGGACAATTCCATCCACGAGCGTTATCCTTCAGAAGTTAAAATAACTTGGGATCGCTTCAACTTGACTTCCAATCTTAACGTACAACTACAGATCGGATTGTGGGGCTACAAGGAGATCACCATCAGACCCCAGTTGGAGTTCATTGACATGATAGAGACCGGCGTATCGAATACTGGGGAATACGTCATCAATCCTCAGAACTTTAGAACCAGGGAGAATTTCATGCACCAAGATATGCAGTTCGGTTTCTTGCAGATCAATTTGACCACTCCAGAAGTTTACAAGGGCGTTTCCATATCTCCGTAAGTAATGATGGAAATCACACATGGGCATTAACCTTCTTGAGACCAAAAGTAAGAATATATTTAATACAGTCTAAGTAGTGAACTTATTTTACACTGATATTCACAGGGTTCTATGGAGCCGACCGATACCTCTTGGCTGGTACTTCGCCCCACAATGGGAGAGACTCCACGGACAACGCTGGTCTCAAACTATGTGCAATAACTGGCTCAGAACCGACCGTTTCCTCAAGAACTTCGCCTCCCAAGTCCCAGTCTGTCCCTGCACTTTGGAACATGCTTTGCTGGACAAGGGCAGGTTCATGCCTGATCTGGCTTGTGACAAGGATACTAATCCTACTTGTAGATATCACTGGGGTGCGATACATTGTGTCAGGAGTGGTGGTCCCAGGTAAGATTGTCTAAATTGCGTTATGAAAATTGAAATGATTTTATTGGGAAGTGCATTAAAATAGCGATGGCACTTAGACTAAAATGCGTTGACTATGTAGCATTACAAACAAAATGACATTGCCAAGGAGCTTCACATGCTTCCACCCTGCCAAAACCCAGAATGATCTTCTTCAAGTTCGACAACTTCTGGTTAATCCTTATTGATTCGATAAACTTTATGCAACTGATAGTTGTGTATATTATCATAAGTAATTCTAATCATTTCGTTTTCTAGCGCGGAAGGATCAGGTCAACAATGCTGTTACGACAAGAATGGTTTCCTAATGATGTCGTACGATCAAATGTGGGGTTCCAGACCCTTGCGTTCACACGATTTCGGCTTCACTCCTTACAACGAAGCTAACAAGGTAAACATGTTACAATAGTCTTCATTATTTTTTAAATAAGCAATTAAATTGAGTTTTTGACATGGCAAAGTTTACTTTAGGAGAAATAAGTCATATAAATCTTTTAATTCTCCAGGTCCCATCACTCTCCAATTGGTTCCACGATATGATTCCATTCTACCAATGCTGTATGTGGCAGGAAGAACAGGCTGTAGGCTGTGAAACGTTCAGGTTAGTATGTCATAAGTATACGAACATGTTCTGTTAGGGATGTTGTTTTTTTATATACCGATATCAGTTAATCTTAATATGCGTCCCATCGATCGGACATCGGACCTGTTGGACAGAACTGTCTGCCTATAGGGTGCCCCTGGGCTTAAATTAATATTTTACTCTAAATCATCTTTTCTGCATTTATCTTCTTCTAACTCTGGGTTAAATACGCGAATTGAAACAAAAATCATGCCCACAGATTTGAAAGACGACCATCTCAAGACTGCGTGGCCTACCAGGCCCCTGGAGTAGCGGGTATTTTCGGTGATCCACACATTGTTACCTTCGACGATCTTCAATACACCTTTAACGGGAAAGGTAAGTCTGATATTTTGCGATCAAAGATGAAAACCGCTTTGTGTGTTCATTGCTCTGCCTAGAAAACTCCCCTCCTCCTACTCTACCCAATTCAGCGTTTCCCCTAATAAAGCTCGAGAAAATCTCAATAGGGATTTTCTCTTCAAGAGCAATTTTGTTTTCAACCGACTTCAAGATTTCGAAGGAGGAGGTTCTCAATTCTTTGGGATCTTTGTTTTTGTTATTTTTTTTAGGTATGTTCACCGATTTTTCAAACACGGCTGGAGCGATTGAGCAAATTATTTTTTGTTTGAACACAGTTGATCCCATTGTAACCAGGTCAGGATCTGATGCTGGGATTCTGGAAAAATCAAGGGAACTCATATTATAGGCACACCTATAGTGATTTAAATGTTTTTTTGGGCATTTCCTTTTGGAAAGGTGGAGTAAGTGAAGTGGGTCCTTTTTTGTTTAAAATTATTATAAAATCTACCTCTATGTCGTGCAGGTGAATATGTGCTAGTAAGAGTAGACCAGCCTCAAATAAAGTTGGACGTGCAAGGGCGATTCGAACAAGTGTCGCGCAACATCTACGGACAAGTCAACGCCACACACCTCACCTCTGTCGTCGCGGCCTCTAACAACTCCGTGCCTATTGAGGTACAGAATTTATTGTGATTTTGTACCGCTTTCTGTGGCTCCAAGCAAATGTCTGGTTCCCCGACCGGATGAGCTCCGCACACGTCCTGGTGATATATTTTGACCCGTTCGGTTTGGAAACGTGTGTTGCGGGGCTCTGGTCTTTAGTATGAGACAGACATGCGCCTTCAGGTGACCATATTCGGTAACCGTATCAGGCAACCTGACACGGAAACCGGACGTTTGCTTTGACCCTAACTAGACTATATACTGTCTTTTTGAACATCTAAATTCTATTGAATGAGGGAGGGGAACGTCAAATGTATGGCTATTCGTACGTAGCGTACAAATAGCTACGTCAGATAAACGTCAGTCCATACATGTGTATGACCACTGGTCATATGTTTTTGGCAGAGGGGAACGCCTGTCAATGGCGACTCCGGTTGGTTGAATTCTCTAAGGCTTTAAAGCGTGTTTAAACTGTTTAAAGAGCTAATTATACCGTCGTCTGTGGCATTTATTCGCGGTGTTTATATTTTGTATCTATGTCAAAGAAGTTAAAAAAATTAAAAGACCGTCAAGTTAAACCATAATTTCACCTTAGTTTAGTTATTCTGCGTAAATAATAAGTATTTTTATCTTATTTTCTCGCAATCGAAGTGAAAAATAGGGAAGGACTGTACAATATGTGACATCGAGTTCAGGCCTCATATTTTTTTTGTAGCTTCTACTGGCCAAAAGACAACTCCTCACCAAATTTTAAGTTGCGGAAACGCTTGGTTCGCTCGCTCGGCTCGCGCGCTGTAGGGTCGCAGTTCTACCTAACACTCCTCCTCGCTTCGCTCGTCGTCGTACCTACACCGACCTGCCTTAGAGTCTGTCTGAAACTACTTGGAACTAACCTAAAAAGTTCCTACAAAGTGTCATGTCGTATCCCCCGCCCGCAGACCCCGCCAATTCTATTTGCGTTTTGTTTTACGCGTTTTAGTAAAATCGTACCATTTTTGATAATTATTAATCAACAATAGTATGTTATTCAATCAAATACAAACATTGAAAACATTGAAAAAATAATCAACCCAGTTGGACTTGAACCAACATCGATACGCCTTACCGGGGCTCGATATCGCTTTACCAATTAAGCTATGGGTTCAGTTACCGAGCTGACGAAATTCTCAATGCCTTCAATCATCTTTTTGCATTTATTTTTACATCGACTTTATAGCAGCCGTAAGCGACATCTAGGTGCCAACCACTAGAGTTAGATACCCTTCCCGCCGACCCTTTTACAAGTGTCACAACGGAAATAACAGATGGCGCCTGCTATCAACTCATAATTATTTTACATTTTTTAAAGTGGGTATTCCACTCATACATTAGTATGTTATTCAATCAAATACAAACATTGAAAACATTGAAAAAATAATCAACCCAGTTGGACTTGAACCAACATCGATACGCCTTACCGGGGCTCGATATCGCTTTACCAATTAAGCTATGGGTTCAGTTACCGAGCTGACGAAATTCTCAATGCCTTCAATCATCTTTTTGCATTTATTTTTACATCGACTTTATAGCAGCCGTAAGCGACATCTAGGTGCCAACCACTAGAGTTAGATACCCTTCCCGCCGACCCTTTTACAAGTGTCACAACGGAAATAACAGATGGCGCCTGCTATCAACTCATAATTATTTTACATTTTTTAAAGTGGGTATTCCACTCATACATTAGTATGCATTAGTGGTTGGCACCTAGATGTCGCTTACGGCTGCTATAAAGTCGATGTAAAAATAAATGCAAAAAGATGATTGAAGGCATTGAGAATTTCGTCAGCTCGGTAACTGAACCCATAGCTTAATTGGTAAAGCGATATCGAGCCCCGGTAAGGCGTATCGATGTTGGTTCAAGTCCAACTGGGTTGATTATTTTTTCAATGTTTTCAATGTTTGTATTTGATTGAATAACATACTAATGTATGAGTGGAATACCCACTTTAAAAAATGTAAAATAATTATGAGTTGATAGCAGGCGCCATCTGTTATTTCCGTTGTGACACTTGTAAAAGGGTCGGCGGGAAGGGTATCTAACTCTAGTGGTTGGCACCTAGATGTCGCTTACGGCTGCTATAAAGTCGATGTAAAAATAAATGCAAAAAGATGATTGAAGGCATTGAGAATTTCGTCAGCTCGGTAACTGAACCCATAGCTTAATTGGTAAAGCGATATCGAGCCCCGGTAAGGCGTATCGATGTTGGTTCAAGTCCAACTGGGTTGATTATTTTTTCAATGTTTTCAATGTTTGTATTTGATTGAATAACATACTAATGTATGAGTGGAATACCCACTTTAAAAAATGTAAAATAATTATGAGTTGATAGCAGGCGCCATCTGTTATTTCCGTTGTGACACTTGTAAAAGGGTCGGCGGGAAGGGTATCTAACTCTAGTGGTTGGCACCTAGATGTCGCTTACGGCTGCTATAAAGTCGATGTAAAAATAAATGCAAAAAGATGATTGAAGGCATTGAGAATTTCGTCAGCTCGGTAACTGAACCCATAGCTTAATTGGTAAAGCGATATCGAGCCCCGGTAAGGCGTATCGATGTTGGTTCAAGTCCAACTGGGTTGATTATTTTTTCAATGTTTTCAATGTTTGTATTTGATTGAATAACATACTAATGTATGAGTGGAATACCCACTTTAAAAAATGTAAAATAATTATGAGTTGATAGCAGGCGCCATCTGTTATTTCCGTTGTGACACTTGTAAAAGGGTCGGCGGGAAGGGTATCTAACTCTAGTGGTTGGCACCTAGATGTCGCTTACGGCTGCTATAAAGTCGATGTAAAAATAAATGCAAAAAGATGATTGAAGGCATTGAGAATTTCGTCAGCTCGGTAACTGAACCCATAGCTTAATTGGTAAAGCGATATCGAGCCCCGGTAAGGCGTATCGATGTTGGTTCAAGTCCAACTGGGTTGATTATTTTTTCAATGTTTTCAATGTTTGTATTTGATTGAATAACATACTAATGTATGAGTGGAATACCCACTTTAAAAAATGTAAAATAATTATGTATTAATCAACAAATTTCCACAAAATAATGCTTATAAATTAAAAGAATCATTGAATAAATATCATGTAACTATTATTGTACACAAATAAGTCGAAAAAACTGTATTTATGTAAAAACTGAACATAAAACAAATCATCACGATTTAGCTTTTCTCAACACGTTTAACGAAACGCAAAATATTGTGTCATGGCGGTGTAAAATCGGGATTTTATATGGAACTTTGATTATTTTTTATCTCGCAAACCAAGCGTTTCCGCAACTTAAAATTTGGTGAGGAGTTGTCTTTTGGCGAGTAGAAGCTACAAAAAACCGGCCAAGAGCGTGTCGGGCCACGCTCAGTGTAGGGTTCCGTAGTTTTCCGTCCGTCACAGAAAGTGTCCCCACTTAAGAGTTAAAATAACACCGCCATGTAGGATATGATATGAGCGTTCCACCTACAGCGACATCTATCGGCAAATTAAGTAAACTATTGCGCGCGAGCTTAAAGTATGGAAGATGATTTTTATGGGATAATTCTTTATTGCGTGAACCGATTTTCACCGTTTTTACTTTATTTGAAAGCACGTCATTTCATTGTGATTTTGTAGAAATTACAAGTACAATAAACACCTGCTTATACGATTAAATTACAAACTTAGTTCAGAAATTATTTTGTAATTTTTTTCCAAAAACTATTACCTATCAAGTTCAAAATAATTTTCCTAGAAAGTTTTTATAAATTTCTACTTTTGAGATTTTTTTCATATTTTAAAAACTTATGGTTCAAAAGTTAGAGGGGGGGAGCACATTTTTTTTTACTTCTGGAGCGATTATTTCCGAAAATATTTACATTATCAAAAAATTATTTTAGTAAACCCCTATTCATTTTTAAATACCTATCCAACAATATATCACTTAGTTAGGGTTGAAATGAAAAAAAAATCACTCCCCACTTTACGTATAGGGGAGGTACCCCAATAAAACATTTTTTTCCACTTTT
Organism: Pammene aurita; assembly: GCA_947086415.1. NCBI lineage: Eukaryota > Metazoa > Arthropoda > Insecta > Lepidoptera > Tortricidae > Pammene > Pammene aurita. Next base: position 16,522,697 of record OX352295.1, read on the forward strand.
TATTTTACCACTTTGTCGGCGTGATTGATATACATATTAGTACCAAATTTCAGCTTTCTAGTGCTAACGGTCACTGAGATTATCCGCGGACGGACGGACGGACGGACGGACGGGCAGACATGGCGAAACTATAAGGGTTCCTAGTTGACTACGGAACCCTAAAAAAAATATCAAGCCTGAACTCGATGTCACATATTGTACAGTTGAGCCAAAAATAGTATGCATTACACTGGTCTAAAAGCCATATTACCGCTCGAACAATTTTCCCTCACTTCGTTCGGGAAAATAACCACCTCGTGGTAGTATGGCCTACTTTAGACCCTTGTCAAACAATCTACAAGTTTAAGCAAGAGTATGTTTAGCTGGAGCAGTTTTATAAAAAAATTGCCTAAGTTTAGGTGATATTTTTGGGAATATATTAAAGTATTTCACAAAAACAAAGATATAGAATTATTTCTATATGAGTTTGTGCCTTAATCAGATAATGTGAAATATGTTAGGGGGCATAAAAAAATAATAAAGCGACAAGATTGCATGAATCAACGTCCTCACTAAACAAGCTCTGTAAGAATTGAGTTTTCAGGTTTTTTTTTTTTTTTTAATACCACGACGGTGGCAAACAAGCATACGGCCCGCCTGATGGTAAGCAGCTACCGTAACCTATGGACGCCTGCTACTCCAAAGGAGTCACATGCGCGTTGCCGACCCTTTACAAAAAGGAGGATTCACTGTGTTGACGACTAAAGGAACAAGAAGGTCCCTCATCGTTAACACACTGGGTCCTCTTTGAGCTCTTTGGTAACCTTACTCACCAGCAGGAACACAACACTATGAGTAGGGTCTAGTGCTATTTGGCTGTGGTTTTCTGTAAGGTGGAGGTACTTCCCCAGTCGGGCTCTGCTCCAGATTTGAGCGATGACATTCGCTGAACGTGCCCTACCACACTTAGCGAGATGCCATTCGCAGTGCCCATACCTCTCTTTTTGGCGTAGTTTAAGGACATACCCAGGTCCGGACGTAGTTTAAGGACATACCCAGGTCCAGGTATTAAATATTAATATAAATTAGTATAGAATACTCATGTATTTCATTTTCCTCGTATTCGTCAATTCATCGTTACATTAGGATTTACATTCAACTTCTCTTTCTATCAGGTTCGCGTTCGACCCACGCATTCGCAATGGAGGTACAGATTGGACGTGTTCGCGGACAACAAACGTATTTACTTCGACCGGCCCGCGCTGCGAGTTCAATACTTCCCAGGTACGAGCACACCAACAAACACCATATCTTTTTAGAGTCTTGTTCGCAAACTATTATTTATTTAATCTAAGTAAGAAAACAAAAATCGTACAAAAGGCGGACTTAATGCCATATATATGGCTTTCTCTACTAGTTAACCTTCATGGAAATATTGCCACTTGAAATTTTACAAACGTTCTAAAAATCCTGTATATTTTACCGATATATTGTTTATTTTTATTCTGAAGTAAGAGCTCTATGAGCCGGTTCGCACTGGCTTTTTTTAACGGGCGTTAAAAAAGCGTTTAAACACAAATTCATATATCGCATTTAACATCCAAAATCGAACAGTGCTCGATAAAAAAGCACCGCCTTTTAAAATCGCCTTCGTGTGAATAAATAAATACATGGATCAATTTGTGTCATTAAAACCTAGTTTTTCAACACACCTGCTCGTAACGAGGTTCTTATTCCACCGTTTTTATGCTCATAATCCTAGATATTAAACACGGGTGCATTTCACAATAATTATGGAACTAGTGCAATAATTTAATAATCCGATCAAGTGACGTGTTTGACAAATATCAAAAGTGCGACAAAAACTGAAATTCTAGAGTGTGGGTAAATTGTCTATGTGAGCGTAAAAAATAGTGGTGCCAAGTACAACAGGTCAATTATCTATCGATATTTGACTTTATTATCGATAAGTTGCAACATTAAATTTATATTCATGTTTTACACTAAACGGCATATTAAAATTCTAGAAAACTAAAATATATTTATTCAGAATTATTTTATATTTCACACGATTAAATATGATCTGTTAAAAAGCGGGTTCATGTTATTTTACAGAAATTAAGATGTTGGCACGCCTTTAGATTTGTCATTTTTTTCTCTCGCACTTGTGGAGTGTTTATATACGTGATAGTTTGTTTTTTACATACTTTATTATAGCGTTATTAATTGTGACGCTAATAAAATCGCATGAAAATGTAGTCTTGCATCTATGCTATCTTGGTGGAGTGGAAGTTGGGTGGAAGTCGAAGTGGTAGGCGCAGCACACACTTAAGAGTGGAATTTAGCTTTCATAGATAAAAGTAAGCGGAAGTCGGAAATTTCTCTATGGGGGCTGAATTTTTGTATGGAGCACATAGACAATATTCAGCCCTATTTCCGTTTTTCGCCTACTTTTTGACTATGGTAGCTGAATTCCGCTAAGTATGTTTAGCGCCGTATTTAAATGAAATAAAGTTTAATATAAATCAGACTTAAATAATTCTAATAACAATTTCTTAAATCAATATAAATCAGTCTTTAATAATAATTACATTTTTTTTATGTTTAATATAAATCAGTCTTTAATAACAATTACAACATTTTTTAAATGTTTTAACATTAATCAGTCTAGTAATAATTATAACATTTTTTTAATGTTTAATCTTAATTAGTCTAGTAATAATTATAACATTTTTTAAATGTTTAGTATTAATCAGTCTAGTAATAATTACAACATTTTTTTAATGTTTAATATTAATCAGTCTAGTAATAATTATAACATTTTCTAAATCTAAATATATAAAAGAAGAAACTGACTGATTGACTGACTGACTGATTGACTGACTGACATAACAACGCACAGCCCAAACCGCTGGTTCTAGAGATTCCAAACTGTGTGCACTAAGAAAGGATTTTTCAAAATTCACCCCCTAAGGAGGTTAAATGGGGGTCCAAAGTTTGTATGGCGAAACAAGATTTGTTAGACTATTTTATTTGAAACTTCACAGGAGTATTGCTAACGATAAATGAGTAAACACGTATTTTAGGTTTTTCGAAAATTCAACCCCTAAAAGGGGCAAATGTGGTCACAAAGTCTGAAAGTCAACATGGGTATCGTATCATTTTGACTACGGAACCCAAAAAAGAGATAAGAGGATATAGATCGTGTCTTACAAATAGGCAAATGTAATAAATAAGCCCCTAAATCGGGTATTACAGTTTAAATTTACTATTAATCGTTTGTCCGAAAAGAGAAGTGTCGTGGTTTATATGAGAGCTCCTACATTCTACGATACTTCTCTTTCCGAATAGGCTCTATCAACCAAGATTCAAAACGGGTACAAAAATACAATAAGAACACAATTTAACATTTATACGTAATGAATGACATAATGTTAATACGAGATTTATTTATTTATTATAATTCTTTCGAAGCTATAATTATAATTTTCATATCGAACTGTTATCGATATTATGTCCCTACGATATTTTGTCAAGCCCTAGCGTAAAATGACAATTTTGTTTTTACACAAAATAATCTTTAATATTAACTATTATCATAAAATATTCACATGCAGTAAAAGAGACATTAATATTTAATGGTATCAAACGGTTATTTACATGATTTATTTGGCTAATTTGATAAAATATGGTTTCAAAAACATCGATCGGAATATCATATTTACCTGTGAAACGAGTGATTGTCTGGGGTTTTTCTTTGTGTAGTTGTGCAATCCGGGACGCAACACGACACCATTCTTCTTTTGTTTCATTCCAAGTAAATGAACAGCGGATAATATTATATTTTTCAAGATTAAATATGAGCACTCACGACGCAAGTGTAAAGAGAAACGTCAAAAGCCGTCCTGCTAGGAGACTGATCATGTATCTCTTTCGCACTCGCGGAATGTTCATATACGTGTTGGTTTCTCTTTTGCGCACTTTGTTTGTCTTTTAGCAAAGCGCCATTTTAGGTCTGTGTTTGTACTCTAGTACCAAGTTATGTACGTATGTACGCAGACGACGCGTTGTAATTTAGTCGGGTAATTACCTTTTTTTAACTCTTTTTTTTAACTCTTTAGGAGTTTGCATTCTAAAAAAGTAAAAAATAAGTAAATATATTAAAAATATATACATTTACGATAGAATACAAATTATACAATCCTGATTGTGAAAAATAATTATTTCAACTTATTATATTACTAGTAATAGACAATAAATTATGTTTCAAACACGAATTGTCTGTTAATATTGGCTGTTTGGCATTATACGTCCGCGCCTTTGCCTCAAGCTGCACGCACTACCAAAAAAGAAAATTGCGCGCCATTTATAAGTTAACCTCAAATCTATGTTTGTTTGTTAGATTTTTCTCGTTGTGTTTTATTAATTTAAACAAATTATATTTTAAGTGAATAAAAAGACAACTTTAGCGTGAATTTAACCTCTGGATAAATTTCAAGATTGTGATACATACTAGTAAAATGTTATCATAAAAATCTAGTGAGCAGTACGTAAGAAAAAAATACTATAATTTATTGCAAAATAAATGCGAAGTCTTTAATTTTATGAAATGATTTGAAAAACAGTTCCAGATAGTCAATAAAATCACAAAATGGTTAGTTAAATTTAATTATCTTAGGTTCGTAAGTACCTCTATCCTGTAAACATTCTGACAATTAATGTATTTATCAAAAGTTATTAATTACACTATTCTGTTATTTCCTCGCAAGTGTGTTGAAAAACGTCGTATGAAACGCGTGTGCTTGCTCATTACATAGCTCAGCTTTCTTAGCGCACTCACATGCGTTCGTGCGCACAATATCGCTTCGTATGTAATGTAATGATCAACTTAGCACACTTGTATCATAATGTTCGATTACGCCCGTTGAAAAAGCGCTCGTGCGATCCGGGATCCGGGCCTATAGGTTCTGAAATCCTAATAATTTTTCGTAAAAGCTAAGCTGTATGGTTTTCTAACGAAACTATTAGTACCTATTCCAGCGCAACGTTATTAGTACTCGTAATATGGTTTATGCATTTGACTGGATGTCAAAGGATACCAGGATCAATAACCGAGTCTTTATATGTTTTGTAATTTAGTATTCATTAGTATGTATAGGTATTAGTTATAGGTACACAACGACCAGTGGCGGAGCGCCCATAGAACTCGATTATCACCAGCTTTCCTATGTTTATTACCACTTATCCTATGAGCTCATGAAGAAAATAACAACCATGTTATGTTCGGAATGTTAACAAGAGTGACTGACGACCATTATTTGTTATTGTTCCAGGCGTGACAGTATACCAGCCCATGTACCTCCTGAACCAGTCAGAGATCGTCATCATGTTCTCATCTGGTGCTGGTGTCGAGGTCATTGAGAACAAGGGCTTCATGAGCGCAAGAGTCTACCTGCCGTGGACTTATGTGGTAAGCAAAAAAATCTTACGTCATGACCTTTATCATCTGTGAAGATCACATGCTTATTCTATTGATGAATCGACCTTTGTATTTACTAGAACCTATTGGGGTTTTATGCATGACTTGTGATAAACCTATAAGCAACTGGCTCACCTTTCATACTAAAAAACCCGTTGCATTCCGTAGTAGGTATTTGTGATATTTTCACATTTTTCGTTTTTCGTGTTGTAGAACCAAACGCGAGGATTGTTCGGTAACTGGTCCTTCGATATAAACGACGATTTCACAAGACCGGACGGGATGATTACGCCAGTGGATCTGAACAACTTCCAGACAGCGCACAGGGATTTTGCCCAATACTGTAAGTACAGAGACATAAGTAATCGCCAATCTAATCAACCGCATTAAAACCTCTCTCTCTCTCTCTCTCTCTACTGTCTCCCTCTTTCTTACATGTTTAATTGGTATAGTTACACAACTTGTGACCTCTGGCTTTTTTATATTAATGCTCTTATAATAATAATAACATATGCTCCTTTGCCTAGTTTAACTATATTTTGGTGGACATGCCTAGAGTCGAACGTGTGTAAAGAGTTTTCGATTTTATTACCTTTTTATACATAGCATCATTGAGAAATAAGTAAGCTTAGAGTGCTCACTCCATTCTTACAACGGGTTTTAGCTCGAAAGCTTGACTATATGAAGGCCAGATGACTAAGGGGAGGAGCGGGCATGGGGCGTGAATACCAAGTTTTACTCCCCCTGCTCCTCCCTTCTGCTTCTTCTCTGCTTTCCTATGATCAGAGTACAGCCTTAGTCCAGCTTGGTCACGACAAGCCTGAACAGTAGAGTATTTTTCCCAATTTCCAGGGCAACTAACGGATCGAGAACAAAAGGACATAGGCGTGGCCTTATTCACGCGAGAATATGGTCGCACCGCCGCCTATTACAATGATAACCAATTCATACCGAACTTCCTAAAGGAGCCGGCGGACTTCCTCCCAGCGAACAGGTCGTTCGACGTCGCCAGAGCAATAGAGATTTGTCAGGACTCGTACCAATGTCGATACGACTACGGCATGACCCTGAATAGGGACATGGCTGAGTTCACGAAGAACTATTTGGCCTCGATTGTAAGTACCTATAACGATTTTTAATTTATTTATAAGTATGTCCATTGTTGAGCCACTTGACGTTGTTCCGAATTTAGCCGTATAATGAATAACCGATGTTAGCTAACAGCTGACAGCTAAACGGTAACATCGGTCATTCATTACACGGCTAAATTACGAACAATGGAAAGTGGCTCAACCTCCCCGTGTGGTGTATGTAGATTATTACATATGCATATCTGTCCATAACTAGATTTTCACCAGCCTTTCTGCCATCCATAAAGTTCTATCTCCAACACATTTCAAATGCCAACTTTAGTTTTGATTATTGTAGATTGCGAGTATCTTTAACGCTCCGCCACTGTAATGCTAGTCAAAATCGATTCGGTGGCATATTAAGTGAACTTACTTAATGCAAATTTTTACGTCGGTACTCGTTTGTCAGATGTCGTTGATTCGATAGTAGAGCCGGCACAGGCCACAGGAACATCGTAATGATAACGCAATCAGGTGGTTTTTTAGTGAATATTATAGACGGAGAGCTGGCCACGTCAGATATGACACAATAATGAGAGCAACGAAACCCCTCTAGTTAGTTTGCTATATTATGCTTATTTCTAGATCCGGACATCTGGCAGCTGTACAGTGGTGGAAGTCGAATAATGCAAATAAATTGAAGAAAACAAATCCTAGAGTTCTGGGTTTGATACAGTATTATGGGAAATTATGTAATTAATTTAGATTATATCATATCTAGATGTTTCTGTTGGGGGAAAGTAGTGTCAAATGATGTATAATGCAGTTTATAGTTAGTCGCCTACTGTTTTTATTTCCGTAATTATACGGAATGTTTTTTGTTCTTATGTTCAAATATAGGCTCTGACCTTTATAACTGACACAACTTCGGCAGTTTTTACCTATTGTGGTATTACTTTTTTCCAATTGAAAAACTTTGTTGGTCTCTCACTCTGACCTCCACCCATTAAAAGCTGCCAGATGCCCAGATCTAGCAATAAGGATGATAAAGCAATCTAATTAGATAGGTTTCATTGCTCTCATTATTGTGCGACAAGCGTCGTTCTGACGTGGCCAGCTCTTAGTCCATTATTACAACGAGATAAATTCTAACAATGATCACTTTATTAACATTGACTTCATAGCAGTCAAAAGAGTCAGCACGCAAGAGTAGCATAAAATAGGGGTCGTAATACAGGGGGGGTAGTAATACAACTCCTTCTGCCGAAGAGACCGGAGCAAACGCTGGCTGTAATTCTATGTATTATATATGTTCAATTTCGATATCCTGCCTGGGGTTGCAAATAGAAAAAAAAACTAATGTTTTTTTTTCAAATTTATGAAAAAAAACATGAAAAAAAACCTGGCACCATTGTTTTTTTTCTAAATAAGGTTTTTTTTCAGATGAACAAATATTACGACAAACACGGTTTTTCGTGATTTATTCATATAAGTAACTTAAATCTAAGTACATTAAAGTAGGTATGTCTGTTATGTAACTAAACTATTCTCAGTAAATGCAAAAAAAACTTTGAACTTATTCACTAGAACTATCAGCAGCATAGTACCACTACATATTTCATTAATATAAGTTTAATAAAACCAGAAATTAAAGTGTTAAATTAAATTAGTTTAATAGTTAACATATTTAAAGTCTAAAACAACCGTATAAGAGCTAACTGCCTTGCAAATTTTGAGATTTTGTAGTTTTGAAAAAAAACATATTCCAGAAAAAAAACTGTTCTTTTTCACGGTTTTTTTTCATGACAGAAAAAAAACCGTTTTTTTCTGTCATGAAATGATGATGTCCTGCCCTTATACTACACAACTAAACCTAAAAAATAAGACCACTGTGCCAAGATCAACTAACAGATACGCTCAATTAAATTCCCATCCACACTTACTCATAGAAGACATGCAATTAATCGTTTATATTGGTGCCGTGCATTGTTTGCGTAATTATGATGCACCATGCAACCAAGGCTAGGTAATCGTTGGACAGGTCATTTTACTGCAGTGTGCTCTGAGCCCTTGTGGTGACAAACTATTTTGAGGTAATCCTCGTAATTTATCGAAAACTGTGACAAAACTCCTCGTTAGATAAGTGTATGGCAAAATAAGAAAGGCTAATTTTGTGGAACGTTGCAAATGTGTTAAAAGTCGCCAGAATTTGGTCGAAAGGTATTTATTTTATAATAGGTAGGTATGTGTATAAACTAATCGTCATAGAAAAATCTTTACACTGTATTACCTAAATGTTAGTCGAATGGCCTGTTTCACAATCTCCAGTTAAAGCATATCTGTCAGATAAATGTTTGCTGTCCTTTTCTTTTATATGACTGGAGAAAAGAATAGCAATAATTTTAACTGGCAGATAAGTTTATCTGGAGATTGTGAAACAGGCCCTTAGAATTATTAAGTTAAAATAAACTTATTATTGTAAGGTTATTGTGCCCTACATTTTAAGACAAAAGCAATTCCCTTATATCATGATGAACTGTGAAACATATATTGTAAGGCCTGTACACTAACATGAATTCAATAAAGTTCTATTCTATTATATTCTATTCTATAACTTAAATGTATAAGACAGAAAGAAACTATATATAGGTAATATAATTTTAATTAAAATTCTGCTAACACAAGTCCCCAGTTAATTAACAATTTTAACTAAGAATCCATACTAATGTTATAAATGGGAAAGTGTGTGTGTTTGTTTGTTTGTTTGTTTGTCCGTCTTTCACGGCAAAACGGGGCGACGAATTGACGTGATTTTTTAAGTGGAGATAGTTGAAGGGATGGAGAGTGACATAGGCTACTTTTTGTCTCTTTCTAACCCCCCACTTCCCTAAAATGGGGGATGGAAGTTTGTATGGAGCATTCCGGGGGGCAAAGGGGAACCGTGCTACCCCGAATTTAACGCGAGCGAAGCCGCGGGCAAAAGCTAGTATCTAATAATTATAAGTCTCGTGAGACTGACTCACTTGAACGATATGTATTTAAAACGGGTCACTCACGTCTGTCCTAATAAATAAAACGGATCACTCACTTAATTTATACCTAAATTATGTGAGTGACCCGTTTTAAATAATGTTTAAGACAACGTATAAATGAACTTGTTCGCTTGCAGACCAACATCAAGGAAACGAATAATCGGCGGGTAATCAGCTGTGGTATCTTAGAAACTCCTCGGTTCGGCAGGAAGAGTAATTTCTTCTTCACACCAGGAACGAGGGTGAGATTCATTCATATTTTCCTTTATTTGACAAAAGTATTATAATTTTTGTAACTATTAAGACCACTTTACAGTTTTTTTGTTCACGATTCAAAAATATACACTCAATTTCAAAAGAATTCAATGTAAAAAAAAATTACGAATCCGAAATGAAACAATTGCAAAATCATGGGAGTTTCTTTCTTGTTTTACCATTATCCTCATCGGAGTATTTATTTATTATAGCCGTCAAAATAATTATTCTTAATGACTGTACATTGGAAACGAATAATAGGTACCTAGTGAATCAGTCACTGGTTACTGCCTACCGCACTGGGAGGATATACTGTCAAGAAAGCTATCTAACATAAGACTATGATCAGATCTGGTCACAAGAGATATGACCCCATTATTATCCAGCTTTAGATAATTGGGTTTTTGGGGTCAAAGTTTTTGGGTAACGTTGCGGTTCAGGACTTTGGGCTCTCACGCCTTCTTTCCGGGGCAGTATTAAAAAGTTCACGGGCTTGCCTTGATTGGTTTAACCCCTGGGTCGTACTTAGCTCAGTTTTTTTTAATTCTGTTTTGGATAAGCCCACCCTACACGTCCGCCGCGCTAGACGTCAGGTCGGCCGCTCGAGCCGACCGTATTACACGCGTAAGGTGACTGATGGATGACAATATATTTATATTTCCTGTTTAGGTCAACTTCGAGTGTAACCAAGACTTTATTTTGATCGGCGACAAGCGTCGTGTGTGTGAAGAGAACGGCCGATGGAACTTACCCGACTATGGCTATACCGAGTGTTTGCGTAAGTTTTTTAATTACATTTATATGCGTTAGTTAATGTTAAGACTAATCAATTATCACCTTTAATTATAATTATTTGCATAAAACAAACAGGGTGTCATTGATCAAAATAAAGGTGACAATCATAGAATTCATAGATACGTTTACCTTATTTTGATTATATTCATGCTATTTATACCACCAACATGACAACACGTAGAAGAAGACATTTTTGTACTTGTATGTATTTTGTAGAATTTGACGTCAAAATAAGTCCAAATTCTTTCATATCCAGGTAACCAGGAGTACTCGCAACGCGCTTTATTCGTGACGTGGGGCGTCATATTAGCCGTTATTCTACCGCTAGGCCTCCTGATTTGTCTCTTCTGGTTCTGGTGCTGGTTCAAACCGCGCTCCGAAGGCAAACAAGGATTCCGTTTCGAAGACATTCCGCGTTCTAAATCTGCATCGCGACTCAATCTCAGATCAGCTTCAATGGGAAACCTAACTGATACCATGAAATCATCCACGCTCCGAAGCGATTCGGATGTCAAACCTAAATTACCTGATACTCCCACAGAGGAACAGCCTCTTGCTAAAGCCAATATCATTAGGGTGGCTCCTCCCCCACCTGAACCCCAGGACGGAGATAGCTCCGGAATAGGTTACACAGATTCAAACAAAAGCGACTCGGGAAAATCAGACAAATCCTCTTTACCCAAAAAGCGTAGAGGTTACGACAAAACTTACAGAACTAACGAGCCTCTACCCAACGCTCCTGATGTTGAGTTCCCTGAAAAGCTATGGGACCTATCTGAGGAAGACTTACTATCTCTAACTTCGCCATCCGATTCGGGTTCTAACAGAGATTCGACTTTAACTCGTCCTGCAAAAGACATAGAATATGTTAGCAGACCTCGTCAGACCGGCCGTCACGCTCTTGCCAGTGATTCGGGCTATTCTACTAAGGATGGTTCAGAAGATCCCTACTCTCCTAAGTTTGACGGACAGTACAGCCCTATTCCTTCCCACTACTCCCCGACTTACTCTGAAATTTATTCCCCACCGATCAGTCCCACTTCAGATATAAGTCCTAGGAGTACTTTGAACAAAACTGGTCTGCCGGAGCCTCCGAGAAGTGCTCCAGCAGACGAAATAAAGACGTTCACTCTTCCACCCGTGAGGGGCAAGTCAGTTGAAACATTAATAGATCCACCTGCAAGTGAAATGCCCACTTTCAGTGGTCGCTCAACGATGGTATGAAACAGCCTTTATTAGAATCTTACAAACTCAAACGAGAGACTTGTAAATTTATTAGGAGTTAAATATTCACTGCCCGATTAAAATGACAATATTCTGTGGGAGTACAGGGCCTTTAGTTTAAAATAAGTTAAATTTTATGAGAGTATTAAAGAAGTTCTATTATAAGATAAGATTACCGCACACCGATTTACTTAGTATTTTTTGCACTTGTAAAGTAGAAATTATGTCATATGTTATTGTCCTTAGGTATCTGTTATTTCCAATTGTTGTTGAATGTTTGTTGTGAGTTTATTATATTGTTAATTTTCTATTTATTTTATTTTATTACAGTATTTGTGAAAAGTATTAAACATATTTCCGAAAAATATGTGTCACAGTAAGAGGAAATTTCTGTTCCGAATAACGGTAGAATAACGACTATTATGATTCACATTTTAGTTTTTTTTTTATAAGAAAGCAAGAACTTGAATCCATTCTGCCACGATTTGTGGAATAGAAATTTTCTCTGGCATGTAATGAGTTTTTTTTACCTTATGAGTGGAATCAGTACTTGCTTTCTTATCTTCTATACACAAAGGAATTGAGGTCACATGAACCAGGTGAGTGGATAGTACTTTTATTTGTACCTTTGCTGATAAAACAATGTGTGATAATCGCGATAAAAAAACGGATATTTACCTACGATACCATTATAGTAAGTTAATTTTGTACGTTAAATGAATCCTCATACAATAAATTGATTAGATTAAGTGTATAGTTATATTACTATTGAAAGACGAATGTTTTATTGTAGAAAAATTTACCGCAAAACAAACAAAAAGTATTTTCTTTGCAATTTTTAAAGTCACCAGATGTCCAAAACATTACTATTCGTAGTAGGGTAATTGTGCTAGTTTTCCGTCCAGGTCCAGTTTACCGTCCACTTGATTAAACTGCTGCAAATAAATGGGAAAAACTTTTTAAGGTCAACATAGTTTATATTCATAGTTTATTCTTTAGTAGATTTTTTACTATGAAGCTTTTATTTTGGGAAATACTTGAAGATAAACATACAAATAAGTATGGACGGAAAACTGACAAGAGTGGACGAAAACTAGCACAATGACCCTATTTATCCACGCATATTTTTCAACAAAGCAAGCAAACTAGGTTATTTAAAATATGATAAGAAAAGCCCTTGATGCCGATGTCCCTGAAGCTCATTTAAAGATACGATACATTATAAAGATCAGTGACAAGCAGACTGTCAAAATACTTTAGCAGTGTTTGCAGCTATTAAATGTTCACAGATAGTTATCATTACTTTTACAGTTGTAATTATTAAATAAGAAAACTAATAACACTGTCCCTTGGAATTGAAATTTTACAAACATACTTAGACACGTCAATTAAGGACAAATTTAAAACAAACTTCGAGTATATTCAAAACAAATCAAATCATTTTCAGTTATTATTTATATGTCAGTTATTTGGCGGAAGGCACCTACGTTGTACGTTTTACAAATTCAATATTGTATGAAAGCAATAAAAGCGTAAGCACTGACCGCCTGAAATGGTACCTTCTCCGAAAAAGTGTACTTACCCACCTGTATTTATCTGTTCTGGGTGTCTTCTGTCTACAGGCAAGCAGGAGTACTCCTCACGAACCCTCGGAGCCACATGGGGCATCATCACTGCCGTCATGTTGCCTATTGTCATCGTGCTCATCTGCGTCGGCTGGCGCATCCTCAAGAGGAGAAAGGCTGAGGAGAAAGAGGAGATTGATTACATGATCAAGTGAGCACATTTTATGTAGTAAGATTCTCTCTTCTGTCAGCTATCAACTGCACTATGCTGCGGCATACTTCGTTCTGAAGTGTTGTTGCCACCTTTGAAGACCACTGACAGTAAAACTGGCCCGGCCGAAAATGCGTCTTAAGCGGGAAATATTATTATGCGCAGGGCTTCAAGTTGCAGGGACTGATATAAAAGAGCGTTTTATGCGAAACATCGTATTAAACGTGATCGTATTAAGTGGGTTCTACTGTAATTTGTGTTTTTGTCTTATTATGTGTTTTAACTAGCCTTTTCCCGCGGCTTCGCCCGCGTACTGTAAGTACTCAAAAAGGATACGATACCCATGTTGATTTTCAGACTTTGTGACCACATTTTCCCCTTTTAAGGGTTGAATTTTCAAAAAACCTGAAACACGTGCTTACGCATTCATCGTTAGGAATGCTCCTGTGAAGTGTGAAGTTTCGAATAAATAGTCTAACAAATCTTGATTCGCCATACAAACTTTGGACCCCTATTTTACCCCCTTAGGGGGTGAATTTTGAAAAATCCTTTCTTTGTACATCCCTAGACCTTACAAGGAACGTACGTGCCAAATTTGGAATCTCTAGAACCAGCGGTTTGGGCTGTACGTTGATATGTCAGTCAGTCAGTCAGTCAGTTTCTTTTTTTATATATTTAGATTTATCTGTTGTTCACGACTTTACAAAACTTCATGATTCTTGAAAACTGTCTTAATAACCTATATTTATCTTGTCCTTAGAAATCCAACACCTGAATCGTCAAACTAACTGTGCACCTTATTAACATCCCATCTTCCTCAGAACCCGAGCCATCGACCCAGACGAGTCCGTCAAAGTCAACTCCGATGACGAAAGCATACCCTACAAGAAGGAGTCTGCCGAAGACAGCCCATTGCCCACTGAGCCTGTCAAAATAGAAGACGGTAGCGCACCGTTCAACTACGGTGTGTACCCAGCTCAGCCGTACCAGACGCGAAGCTTTGAACCAGCGGAAGGCTATAACGCACAGCCTTATAATGAGCCGGGCTTGCCTGAGCCCGAAATAGGTTTGCCTGAACCTGGAGTAGGTTTGCCTGAAACTGGCCAGTCTAAAAATCAGCAGAGGCCGTGGTCTGGTGAAACAGAGATTAATTAAGTTTTGAGTGTGTAGTTTTTTTTTTAAGGAACAGAAATCAGAACATACATTAAGTAAATTAAGTTATTCTTTTTAAAGTTAAGACCGGAACATTTGGTTTCGCCTCCTATTTTTTTACTTACCTCCTTTTTAATTTTGTCTAAATACAAGCATATGTGGAATAAATATTACTTATATTTTTGTAATACGTTTTACATGTAACATTAATTTAAGCAATTATGTTTTTGATTGAATATTTTTTATTACTTTATTGAAGGTTTAAATTGAGTTATTATTAATCTAAATGTACTGCTGTGAGTGAATGATAATATTGTACTTATTTTATAAGTAGATTGTCGTACGATCCCACCCTAACTATTTGTTGCCTTTAGTTTTAGGTTTCTAGCCATGGCATAGCGTTTTGAACTTAATAATTGTATGCTTCTACCGAACCCTTTCCCACTCCTAGTAATGGCTAGTGATCATAATCATGACACGACGATGACGATAGGTATTTTCAATGATTTATATTTCAGTAGGTATGTTTTACAGAGTTGATTTTATTGTGTGCCATTTTAGAGGACTAAGAAACCTAACCAAAACTACTTCTACTTTAACATTTATTTAGTTAATAAATTTATTATAGACTAGGAAAAATCGTTTTTATTTCATCTGATTTTTTATTAATTAGTCTCGATTCCTACTATCCAGGAAGTGTAATATTATCATTGCTAATATCATATACTATGACTATGACTATATGGTGATTTCTTATTATCACAATATTGTTTAAAAACCGCTTTTTGTCAATTTTGGTTTTATAGATATTCTGTCTTGATTACGTGAGTGACCCACCTACTCGCATAAGTTTATATATTGAAAAGGGTCACTCACATTGCTGTAAAAGTCGAATCCTATATGGAACTCGAAAGTTTTCTCTTGATTAACAATTTAGACAGTCAACTTACAAAACTTCTATTCTATTCAAAACTAAGCGTTACTTTCTCTCTCTGAAATATTGTTTGTGTGTTAATGCTAAGAGTATTTATTACAACGGAGGATTTGACGGACCCTCGCCAATACCGACCCATCGCTTAACAACCGATCATCTACGGACGATCTTAAAAAATTTCGTATCAGTCATGGCTCATGGCTAAACGTACTACTATATCTATAACTAGGTATATCAGATTTTTGTGACAAATACGATATCTTTGACAAACGGCCATCATACGGCGTGCTGAAACTAGAAAGACTAGGTAAGTACCTATAATCTAAAAAAAATATTAATTTTAAGCTATTTTTTCACTTGTCTTAATGTCTTAGGCTGAGAACTTATCAGTCCTCCCTCGTATTATTAGGGCCCGTACTAATAGTATAGTAACTTAGTATTAGTTAATCACCTGCGATTTTTAATACATTGCGGTTTTTGATCCATCGATTGATATCGTTGCACCTACCTAGGCAGCAACGTATCGAAATTGCAAGCGATTTTTGCTTCAAAATTGCGCCTTGTACAAGACCTCTTTTAGGTTAATCTTAGATGGTCAAACCTTTGATTATTAAACCAACCGGATGCGAGACGCGCACTAATTTATATCACAAAAAGTCTGCCAATTTCGGCGCGGGGGACGAGGAAACGCACACAAATACTGTTAACACTAATGCATTTTCCATTGACGTCGCTACACACGCACACGATAAAATTATCAAACACTAGCAAAAAATATACTCACACAAGTACAAACACAAAAACAGACAAAACTTGTCCGTGAACGAGATAATGTCATCTTTAAGTAAACGTAGACAGTGCGAGGAACGCGTCGATAATAATATACTTAAGTAGGTATCGATATTTGTGACGTTTTAAAGTCAAAGGTACATCATTGTCGGTTGTTAAGAGAGTTAAATTTTAAATGATTTTTTTATGGTAACGCCTTATTGACAACCGATAATGATGTACATTTGACTTGAAAATGTCACATTTTATCGTAGATTTATTTATCGTATGCCTACATGTCACTGGATATAGATAGGCATTTCTTCCCTAGGGTAGTGGGAAAGCAGATGATGAAGAAAATCCAGTGAGTGCTGCGAGGTCCAGGTAGGACAGTAGAGCTGCCAAGTTTGTAACTCTTTTAGCACCACCTGTTTATGATCACGTGTAGGGTTGTCTAAGGTGTTTCCTATGGACGCAGAGAAACATTGATCGTAGGTTAGTTATATATTTTTGTTTCTTTACCACGTATAAGGTTTAGCTATTGATAAAATTATAATGTTAAGTTGTGATTAAATATCAAGTTTTTCTACCAGCATATTACTTACAATGTTAGTATTCTACGTAAGTTAGTTTGCCTATTTGTTCAGGACAAATCTTGCAAGCTGAATTAGAATAACTTTTATAGTATCAATTTAATATTTTGATGTGTATTTGCTTTTATATTTAGTGGAAAATACTACAAATTGGAAACAAATAACTATTACAATGAAACAATGAACTGCAAAAAACTCTGGAACATCACGGGATTCGAACCCACGTGTTTAGATGACCGTTCCAATGTGCTTCCAATTACACTAGACGTTCCTCTATCCACATCAGTGAATTTTTCACTGTAATGAACAATGATTAATCAATCACTAGCGACATCGTGATGTTCCAGAGTCCTTCGCAGTTGATATTTTGATTGTAATGGGCATCTGTTTCCAATTTGTGTTTCTATTTCTATTATCTCTTCTTCATTTTCTATTATAAATAAAACGTATATTATACTGCTAATGTTAATATCGACATTTATTTTTGTGCTGTCCCATCACTAAAACTTACCTGTTAGGTACAGTGATACCAGAGTCGGAAATTAAAAGTGCCTATTTAAGGGGATAAGTGCGTATAACGTACCTTATATTATAATTAATAAAGTATGGTGAAAATAAAGGAACGAAGTAATTTCTAAACAGGAATATCGTTATTTCAAGCATCTACAAGTATATTTCACTTAAGGGGCGCCACACATTAGTGCGGAATTCATCACACTAGCTGAACTTTGTCTATTAAAACGGAAATTTGTTTATGGTAGCTGTATTTTTGAGACCATAGACAAATTTCAATAATTTAAAAGTCGATTAAAATATGTTTAGAAACCATTTAATAATAACACACACGCAAAGAGACACACTGTTTTTTTAACAGAGCAATGCTTTACAATTATGGCTGTATACCGAATGGGTCTCTGCCTAACCCACGGAGTATCCTTTAAGTGTATTGCCAATGACAATGAATGACATAATGGCGGATGTATTTCTGCCGCACTGGAGGCGATTACTCTTGTTTGCAATATTTCACTTACCTCCCTCGATGTAATCGTGTTCATAATTGCATACCCAATTTATGAATGAATTTATTGATAAATTGGGTATGCAATTATGAACCCGATGGTACAATGTACTATGAAGAGTCAAGTTTAAAAATTACCCTAAAGCAGATGTAGTACCAATAAGTGGCAACACTTTTTGATTGACAATATTTTTTAGTTTTTTTCTAATTTCGTGCATTATTTGATGATATTTAGACGTAATTATACTTAGAGATTAAAAGAAACGTTATCCTTCTGTAAACTAGATAATTCAGATCTTTTCTTACATGAAAACACGCAGCAATTCGGCATTTTTACCTCAGATCGTTCCGCGCTGACTGACATTCATTGAATGGGGTTTGACGCGCGACAACTAGTTTTATATAACCGCTACGACCAGTGGTCTTGTAGTTTTGACAGAGGGGGACGCCTGACAATTACCACTCCATTGGTTTATTTCTCTGAGGGTCAAACAGATGTATTATATTCGTTATCAAGGGACAACGAACGAATGTGACACGAGGGGTTGTTGTCTTATTAAGTGTTAGTTTTATAACGCTTAATTAAAGTTTTATAGTCTGGCAGGCCAAAAAGTGCAGTAACAGTGGAAGTAATATGCTGTTGGTTGAATGCTCTAAGCTTTTTCAGTAGCTAGGGTACGGTCAGCTGCAGAAAAAAAGGCCCACGCTGCATACAACAACAACAAGTTTGTATGCAGGGGGAGTCTTTTTCTCTGCAGCTGACTGTACTAGCGTAAGAGAGAGACAGTATAATTTATGTCTATGCTCGAAGTAAAAAAAGGCCCTGGCCAAACTATATTTATAGGAATAATTTTTAATCTTCCTCTAATTTAGTCGTGATCATACTTACTTTTACTCTTTTGTCGTGATAATGTCGCGATATATGCGCGATACACATTAAAAAATCGTGAGACCGAGGAGCGTGAAACGTAACGCACAACATGTGCCGATGACATTTTACTTGTCAATGTCAAATGTCATTGTCAAATCACAGTCAAATAGTCGATTCGATTAGCATGGAAGGGCACTGTTTTGTGCTTTTTCATAATAAAAGAGCGTGCAGAAAATAGTATACCGGATTGATTACTTGTAAAGTGTAATGTAGGACAGTGAACTGTAAATTATATCCAAATTTCCTCTAAACTTTATACCTGGAACAGTGGTTTATAAGGTGCATTTAGTCTGTTGTCCTTTTCATATTAATATTAATTACACAGTTCCTGTATGAGGTGGTATGTAGTGCTTTAAATTAACAAAACAACCACTTAAACCAACTAAGAACTATAATAAACCGAAAGGAATGTAATTATTTCGTTTTAAATCCAAAATAACAGCTTAAATACTTTAACAGGAATGAGCATTACATATAGATGTGTTTTATTCAAAGGCACATCCTATAATGTACAAGTTTAGTACATAACAATGACAATGAGACCCAAGAATGTTCTCTCCTTCATATTTCTTCGACCCTGGCTAGGAGTACCATTTGGGATATGGATAGCAGTGTCTGTGGTGTATTACTGGTGGTTAATATCCCGTATAAGTATCCTGGAGGCACAGAAGGTGTTACAAGTTGATTCTAGAAAATCATTGCAAGTGCCTTATGTAAGTATCCATGTGAAGTTAAAATTATCAATGGCTTTTTACTTTTTTATTGTTTTTTTTTTCATTATGAGTAAGAATATGTAATATTAAAATAGAAAACAGAATTTATGACTCTATTCTGTTTTATGACTAGGTCAGAAAAGCAAAACCTATAATGAGTCATTCAGAAGAATTATGAACTAAATAAATATTATGGGACAATCTTACACAAATCAACCTAGACGCACAGTAAGCTGAATAAGGCTTGTGTTGTGGGTATAAATACTTAAATACACAGGTAACATCCATAACTCAGGAACACACAAATAAATGCCCTAACTGGGATTCAAACCTGGGACCTCCTGCTTTATAGGCAGGATCACTACCGACTAGGCTAGAAGGCTGTTGAATTGAACTTAGCCAAATTTGCATAACTTAATAAGCAAAATAATAATATAGGTATGTCCAGCAGTGGAGGTGGGTCAACATTTTTCTCAGGCAATCCGGAATTTAATCTGGTTTAAAATTTCTGTGCCTTTAAATCAGGCAATCCAACGAGAAACATTTTCTATGGACACGCAGTATGAATAATCAAAGTCCTTTTTACTTTCGAGGATTTCCACTAACAGTGTAAACTAGACTGTTGTAGTCCCCGGATGCCTGGCGGGCAAAAGGCAGCTTGGAATTATTAAATGCACATATTCAGCCCAAATAAAACACAATTGAACTGAACACTACTGAAGATAGAACCATATGAAAAGCTTTAGTGAAAAAAGTTGCAGACTATTGTTTTCGCAACCCTCAGTCATGAGGAAACGAGAATGAAGAAGCAGAAAACACTATTACTATTAGCAACATATCACAAAAATCATAACAAATCTGAATATATAATAGAATAGTTTATTTTCCTATATATTTTACAGCCATAGGTCATCAACATCATACAATGAAGACTTTCTTAATATATATTTAAAACTGCCAAGATACGGTATCCACATAACCACACTAGGCAAAGCCTGTAAAAAGATAAGATAAAAAAGATAATATTTATTCTTCAATTTAGGTACCATCGGGTTCATAATTGCATACCTAATTTATCAATGAATTCATTCATAAATTGGGTATGCAATTATGAAGCCGATGGTACATTACAATGCACTTATGAACGTCAGAGAAATAAAAAAACTACCAATGGTTCTAACCCTACACCTCTGACTCTGGCCCGAGAAGTATTATGACCGGCAAGAAATTCGGCGAGACTTATGTTTTCAAAACAGTAATACATTAGATCTTAAAGACAGTTTGTATGCGTAGTTCTATATATATGTATATATGCGTAATTATATAAGAAGACATATCAAAACAGCTTGAGAGACAGACCATGTACCTATTGTTTAATTAAAATAAAATAAAATGAAATAATAATAATAAAATCCAAATCTGATTGCATCACAAAACGTTTGATATGCTTTCCTATCTGAACTGTGTCCTCTAAATGTTAGATGGTTTTGTAGTAGTTTCTGGCTTGGGCCATGCATCTTTGTCCGTCATATATTGTTGTTGTTGTATTGTGGTTAATTCTGCAAAAACTTGTGCAGATCCCAGATGCACCAGGAACACTCTGTGAGACAATCCACGTGGCGCTAGTCTGCATGAGCAAATGCCCACGGATAGTGTCACCCATGCTCAAGTCGCTGCTTCACCGGCGGCAGAACCCGGTGCACTTCCATCTTATAGTGGATACTGTGTCAGAACACACAACAAGACATCTGTTTGAGACCTGGGATCTGCCAGATGGTAATTTAAATATAGCATAAATCTTTATTGTCTAAATGGGCTCTAAACATATTTAAAAAAAAATTATAATGGGTTACTCACGTAATTTAAATCGATTTTGCTCGTCATGTATCAATCAATTCACGATTATCATTTTCACGAGCGGCCCAACAGTAAAATGAGTGACCCATAAAGGGGTCGCAGTGAAGGTGTACTTTGATCATGAATAAAGTTTTTTATGATTTTTTTTGCACAGCACTACGAGATTCGTTTGTTTTGAAAACTACACACAACAGTGCTTGGCGTGTGAGTGATCACTTCATTCAAATATGAAAGCGTTCAAAAGGTTAAAAGATATTTGAAAAATGTACCTATAATCATTTGATAAGAAAATCTGGTCACTACTTTGAATATTTTTGGAATAGTAGGATAAAATTTGTTCCGTTATAGTTTAAAAAAAAAATGTTAAGTAATAAAATAACAAACACGGCATAAAATAAGACTGGCGAGATAGTAAATGCCTGCAGTACTAGTATTAGAACAAAACTTTTCCGATTCTTAGTAACTGCATTATTGTGTCGTACAATTAGTTCAAGGAGTGTCAGGAGTTTAATTAGAAATAGAAAACATTTATTCATGACAACAACAACATGCAAACAGACATACTTAATCTAAGTAAGGCATGCAATTGGTTGCCACGAAATGGTCCCGACTCAGCATGGTGCTAGCCTGGGAGGCCAGCGCTGGTCTTCCGCCGTGGCCACACGTGAGTGATGTCACGGAGCATGACACAACATTGGCAAATCACTTAATACTATAAAAATAATTAAAGAAATAAAACAGAGAGAGCATAAAAAATAAATAAAAATAGGAAAACAGCCACATGTAATTACAATATTGCGCAATAATTAAGATTAATTATACAATTTCCAGTACAATACACAACCTACAACGCTCAGAGCATCCTGAACCGTGTTGTATGGATTCCAACTAGCCACTATTCAGGCGTGTATGCGCTAGTCAAGCTGTTGTTTCCGGACATACTACCTACGACACTACAGCGGGTGATCGTACTTGACTCTGACCTGACGTTCCTATGCGATGTGGCGGAGCTGTGGAGAATGTTCCGGAACATGATGGAACAACAGGTAATGCCATTAGTGAGAAAAACGCTGGTAAGTTACAATTGACGCGCCTTAAATACCAGTACTATGCCTAGGCCCATCCTTGGGATTCATCAGGATTTGGCGCCCCGGGCCATATGGTCCGGTACCTGACTGACCGGCGCCCTGAACCCAGTGTGTGGAACAGCTCACGCCGCTCCTGGCGTTCTGCCGCCCCGGGCCATGGCCCGCTTGGCTCTAGGGTAAATACGCCCCTGCTCAAGCAAATAGGGTAAAGCAGAATTATAATCATTATCTCATTCTTATTGAACTCCTTTTATGATGATGTTGTCATTACTTGATCGTTCCCCTTGATTGTTGATCCTAAATAAGCTGCACGTCTTTTTGTTTCACTCATCTATCGCCTGACATTTCGTCATAATAATGAAATTCGAGTCGCTCGAACTTTATTAAACTAGAATTATTTAGACGAAATTCCCAATGTGATTGTAGTAGAACAAAATGTTTGTGGTACATCTTTTACTTGTTCGTTTTTTTGTGAAATTATAATAAAGTAACATATATTATATTGGTACAAATCATAATACCTAGTCGAACATTATCATAGAGCAGTAAATATTATAAAATCAATATGTCAGTAATCGTATTTATTTCAGCAAAGAAACTGGGTCCGCCTACATACTAAATATTCCGAAATTTCCTAAAGAAATTGCATTGAAATACTTTATAATTTTAACTGTTTGTCGCCCACTGCTGAGCATAGACTTTTTCGAGTAGGTACGCCATTTCTGCCGGTTCTGAGCTAGATTCATCCAAAAGTGACCCGCGATTTTTCAAATGTCGTCCTTCCAACGAGCCAATAGACGCGAAGGACTCCTGAAACTCTCATTACTGAAAATTACTTGACTTAATCGACTTATGCAAAAGGGAGAGGACCCCCGCTCCAAGTTGTTTCTGGTGCAAAGACTGCACATGGCTATCCAGCGTGGTAATACCGCGAGCGGTATGGGCACTTTTACACCGGAAACGACAAGGAACGGTAGCAATGATAATAATATTAGTTAAGTTGTGTTTGACTGAGTGAAATGTATTTGACTTCAAAACTATTCATTTAAATTATAAATTAGTTTGTTATTTATTTGTTTATAAAACAAGCAAGAATTACATTGGAATACCTTAAGATTACTTGTATTAAAACTAAATTAAAAACTAACAAACAAGGTCCCCCAGATCTGCCCCCTGCGGAAGGGTGCCCATAATGCTGGCTACATTTCCTCGCTGAATCGCGATGCCGATTCTCTGCGCACGAAATGCGTCAGCTCTAGGGTCCCTAGTGGAGTCGAGGAGCTTCTTTTGGAGCTCCTTAAATAACCTATGGGGATCCTGACACCATTTATAAATTGAATTTTAGGCATGTTGAATTGAACATTATATTAATGTTACTGAAATACTTATTTAACCATCCGTTTCAGTATATCGGCCTAATTGAAAACGAAAGTAACTGGTACCAAAATACCGAAATAAGATGGCCAGCTCTAGGCCGAGGTTACAATACCGGCGTCATGTTACTAGACTTAGAGAAAATCCGAACCATCACCGACTGGACTACTCTATGGCAGAACGCAGTCAACGAGAACATAGACCGGCTGAAAACTACGGCGCTGGCTGACCAGGACGTGATCAATGCCATGATTAAAAAAACCCCGTGGATTGTTTATAATATTAGCTGTGTTTATAATGTGCAGATGTCTACGGAGACGCTGGCGAAGAGTTGTTATGGGGAGGATGTAAATAATATAAAGGTGAGACTTCTTTTAACGCCACAGGTAGTCACCGGCAATAGTATCTTCCTACACGAAGGCCGCAAAAATATGTGACACGCTCTTATGGCCCTACAAATAAGAGCGTGTCACATATTTTTGCGGCCTTCGTGTAGGAAGATACTATTGCCGGTGACTGTACACTTATAGTTTATCGTTATGTCACAGAACAGAAAAAACTGTTTGTAGGGTTCCGTAGCCAAAATGGCAAAAGGAACCCTTATAGTATCGTCATGTCCGTCTGTCCGTCCGTATGTATGTCACAGCTATTTTACTCGAAAACTATAAAACGTTTCGTAATAAAATTTAGACACACGGTGTATTTTGTATGCCGCTATTTAGTTTTGTAGTGAAATTGCAGAAAACATTTTTAGGGGGGGGGGCGCTCCATACATGTAACTAAGTGCTGTACACAATAGTGCTGTAAGAGCGACTCATACAGCAGTTTCTCTGACAGTCTTATTACGGTATAACACTGGTTGGTCACAAATTTTCACGAGCCATATTTTCGGTAAATCTCGTTTGAGACTGTAACTCTACTATATATCCTAACTCATGTTTTATAGATAAAGAGTTAGTAAAAAAAAAAGTACAGTTTTTCATAAAAACCTGCCTAACCTTTTTTTTATCATAATCCCAGATAATCCACTGGAACTCTCCAAAGAAGTACAACGTGAACATACCCGACGTAGAATACTTCCGAAGCATCCACCTTTCTTACGTCAATTTCGACGGCAACTTGCTTCGCGAGAAGTTGCACCGCTGCGACCGCGCCGTAGCAGTCACCTTGAAGGTAGAACTTTCAAAGCATCCATCTTTCTTACGTCAGCTTCGACGGCAACTTGCTTCGCGATAATCTCCACCATTGCGACCGTGTCGAAGCAGTCACCTTGAAGGTAGAGTACGTGCGAAGCATCCGACTTTCTTGGGTCTACATTACGGCAATCAGCTTCGCGTGATGCTGCACCGCTGCGACCATGCCGAGGCACTCACCTTGAAGGTGACCTAGAATACATTATAACCATGTTTACGTTGCACCTGGCCATAATGTGAGTTTTACCGCACGCTACGCGTACGGTAAAACTCGCATTATGGCCAGGTGCAGATGTAAAATTGTGTACTCACCACGAGCAGTAAAAAAGAAAGCCCTCTATCGCATATTTATAACCCTCGCCTGCGGCTCGGGTCACAAATACCTGCGATTTCGGGCTTCCTTTCTTTTACAGTCCTTGGTAAGTAATGTACTATTACTTATGTTTACTTTAAAATGTAAGGTAATGTTGAACATTCAGTTTTATAATAATATTAATAGTTTGCCAGAATTTTATATATTTCTATGTACTTAACCTAAAAAATCGGACTAATTAAGAATAATGCTGCTAAAGGTTGTCAATTCGCGATTTAAAAGCTATCAAAGTATCCTACTCTTCCTAAAGCCATCCCTTTTACACTCATTCTTATTTATAATATTACTTCATTTAGGTTGATTTTCGCCTGGAATTTTAATTTAATAACCCAATTCAAAAAATAAAACAAACATACATAAATAAGTCCCTTCAAAAAGCGACTGTCTTCCTCCTAGCGGTTGTCCAGGCTTGGGGTCCGCTTGACAACCTAATCCCATGAATTGGCGTAGGCCCTAGTTTTTACGAAGGCGACTGCCCTCTGACCTTCCAACATAGAGGAGAAACTAGGCCTTATTGGGATTAGGTCCGGTTTCCTTACGATGTTTTCCTTCACCGAAAAGCGACTGGTAAATATCAAATGATATTCCGTACATAAGTTCCGAAAAAATCAGTGGTACAGTCAGGTGCAGAGAAAAAGACCCCCTGCATACAAACTTTGTATGCAGCGTGGGCATTTTTCTCTGCAGCGGGCCGTACGAGCCGTGGTTTGAACCCGAGATTCAAACCACGGCTCGTACGGCCCGCATTGAAAGTCGAACGTTTTACCGCCAGGCTGCAAGCGCTCTCTTCAAAAAGCGACTTTAATCTCTAAAATATAAGGATCCAAATCATAGCATTCCCGTGTGATTCCAGAGCACAACCCACAGTCGGTGTACGAAGTTCCGCGCAGCGCAGAGCATAAAGCTGCGCACACACCTGTACTACATGGACTATAGTTACACGAACGTGGACAATTTCGACGTCACGCTGGTTCTACAGTTGTCTATGGACCGACTGCAGTTCTTGGAAAGACTCGTGAAGCATTGGGAAGGTACGAGTACGTATCTATAAGATTAGTTGATTAATGCACAAAAACGGTATAGTTATCGAACTCCTAAATGTCCGTTGGGTTATTATAACGTGCACAAACTCCGATAAATGATATTTATTTCTAACATATTTTAAAGTCGAGACGTACGGTTGAATTTCTAATTATAAAAAGTGACTTGACACATGACTGACAGTTAAAATGTTGCCTGGAATAGCAAAAATAAAATAGTCATGGGTATATGTCGATAAAAAGTATCGAAAAGTGTAATGTTGTACTAAACACTGCCAATATGATTCCATTTAAAGGATCCATAAACGTTAGGAAATTAAATTATCATGTCACAGCCTGAAATGCTACAATATTCAAATCAGACAAAAGTTTTGAAATACGATGTCGCTAATAAATCGTATAGTTATGTTATACAACATATCATATATTTTTCTATCTCGTCGAACGAGCGGAGCCTAAGCGAAGTGAAGTTATAGACAGCTTCGGATAAAACGGAAACGGAACTGTCAGCTGGCTTCCTGGACATCGCTGCATTTCGATGGCTTTTTGAATAGTTGTTCTGCGGTAACTGTAGTAACGTTTTTTCTAATCTTTATGAAATTTGTTGGGGTTATAGCAGAAATCAATATAATTTGAGAGTTCGTATATGAGCAGGATCGATCCATGGGTTATGGAGCTAGAAGGCGCAAAACAATCATCAAAGAGTCTTGGTATATTGGTCAATGCATTTACAAGGAAATCGCGAGTTCTCAGTTCGATGCGGACTACAAATAGTTTCTGTAAATTTGAGCTCTTTATTATGCAGGCGACATTTTGAATGAATGAATGAATGAATGAAAGATTTATTCATGACAATTACAAAAAACATAATAAACAATAACATATACAACCCGAAACATTAATTGCCACGAAATGGTCGCAACTCAGCGTTAAATGCCGGCAGGGCCAGAACAGGGCAGGGTTTTGGATGAACATTGTTCTGGTTCTAATTCTTGCACGTTCAAAGGAATCCGTAATCCGAGGCAACATCACTTAATAATTGAATTCAACACTTCTAGGAGTAATAACAACAAAACGTAATGATATTTACGAACAGTCAGAAGACAATATTTCCCAAAAATACCTACTTAACTACTTCTAAAATACAAGAAAAGATACTTGGATAATTATTCGTTCGCATAGAATTCGGTTATCGTGTTTAATGTCGGAAAAAGGTTTTTTTTCCGGATAAAAAGTAGTTAAGTATCCTATGTCCTATTTCTCACTCTAAGCTACCTCTTGGGCCATTTTAGAGACGTGCATTCAGCAAGATATTCACTCACAAACTGAACGGCAGGCATGTGTGTAGAGAAATCCCAATATTGGCCCGACCGCCGTGCGTTTGGAGAATTTAACTAACCAGAGCGGCCATTGACAGGCTTTCCCCTCTGCCGAAAACAATCAATGGTCAATAAATATAACCAGTGGTCATATTTATTGTACGGACTGACGTTTATCTGACGTGGCTATTTGTACGTTACGTACGAATAGCCATACATTTGACGTTCGCCTCCCCCGCAAAAATCAGCAGACTTTTTTTGTATAGAAAATGACAGACATGGCCGCTCCGGTTGGTTGAATTCTCTAAGCCATGCGCCCGGTATTAACCCTACGGCAGGTCTATGAGTAGCCACCTTTAGGAATTATTATTGTCTCCAATAATAGGATGTACAGAAGTTATAAATTGACTTCAATTTGTCGCGTACCGCATAGTATTATGAACAAGTAATAGTCATTCCGTAAAAGTAACGTATTTTCCACATCATGTTGCAGCATTCTTCAGTCTTTAAGCCTTAATCAAGTTGCAGCGACAATATCGCAACCAATAAGTCGCGGCGTTTGTAGAACTCTTAATAAATAAAAATATCGATAAGAACAGCACTGGCCGAATTGCGGCAACATTTGTGTTTGTTGACTTGTCAAGTCACTCCGTACAATTATAAATTCTACCTTAGGTAGCCACATAAAATAAGAGATAGAGAAAAAGCTATTATCAACAGCCTCTTAGTTTTCACATACTTTTCAACTTTTTTTTATTTTATACCACGACAGTGGCAAACAAGCATACGGCCCGCCTGATGGTAAGCAGCTACCGTAACCTATGGACGCCTGCAACTCCAAAGGAGTCACATGCGCGTTGCCGACCCTTTACAAAATGGAGGATTCACTGTGTTGACGGCTAAAGGAACAAGAAGGTCCCACATCGTCAACACACTGGGTCCTCTTTGAGCTCTTTGGCAACCTTACTCACCAGCAGGAACACAACACTATGAAGTAGGGTCTAGTGCTATTTGGCTGTGGTTTTCTGTAAGGTGGAGGTAGTTCCCCAGTCGGGCTCTGCTCCAGATTTGAGCGAGATGACATTCGCTGAATGTGCCCTACCACACTTAGCGAGATGCCATTCGCAGTGCCCATACCTCTCTTGAAACTTCAAGATTTCGAAGGAGGAGGTTCTTAATTTGTCGGGATCTTAGTTTTTGCTATATACTTTTTTTATGTATGTTCACCGATTATTCGAAGACGGCTGGACCGATTTGGATTTTTTTTTGTTTGAAAGAGTATATTTCACAGTTCGTCCCATTGTAACCAGGCCAGGATCTGATGATGGGATCCTGGAAAAATCGAGGGAACTCTCCAAATATTATAGTCACCTATAGTAATTTTTAATATTGTTTATAGTGGCTCGGGCATTTCCTTTTGGAAAGGTGGAGTCCCTAGAATCGGGGGCACTTGTGCCCGAAAGCATGGGGGAAAAAGTTGGGCTCCTCTACAATAATTACTCGCTCTTCGCGGCAAACATGACAGATTTTTTTCTTAAAAATCAACAGAGAACATTTTGCCCCGAAACCAAAAACGCGTCCTACAAATTCAGTCTTTTCTATTCTATATTTTACCTAGATTGAAATAAAGTATAATTCCGCTTGGCAGGACCGCTGAGCGCCGCGATATACCTCTCCGACTGCGAAGTAGGAGTCCTAGAGAGCTTCATCAAAGACTTTTCTGACACGCTTAGTGTTAGAAAGAACATCGGCTACCATCTCGTTTTTAAACACGAATCTGTAAGTAAAATTCATTTTGATATTGTATTATAAGCCATACCACCTTGACAATCTTCTAAATATATAAAAGAAGAAACTGACTAACTGACTGACTGACTGACTGACTGACTGACTGACTGATTGACTGACTGACTGACTGACATATCAACGCACAACCCCAACCCGCTGGTTCTAGAGATTCCAAATTTAGCACGTAAGGAGTGGTCCTGAAATAAAGTAGCAGTGTACATCTTGTGTATTTTTTAATTTAGTGCTAATTTTGAAGCAGTATATTTATTTTATTAATCCGTAGATACAATACTAATAAATAAAAATACAATCATAATAGAATATGTGAGCATATTTAAGTTTTCGCGTTTTTAATTCAACATACTTTGTAACCTTTTGAACAACATAATTTGACAATCTTCAATCGACATCCGCTACAATGCCACAATTGTATTTCCATTTTCACAACCCGTTTTATGCTTTTCAGAATTTCATCTTACCAAGAAGCTACATTAATTAACTGTATTTTAGCTAGGATAGTCAGGAAGACTCTCTAATCTAACCTCTGACAAAGATTTTTCTATGGGAGATAATTTTCTATGAAAAAAGGCAAATACATTTAATTAAAAATTACTGTAACTACCTTAAAATGAAGCCAGATAAAAAAGTTTACTATTGAAGAAAGACAATGTATTAAGGTATAAAATAGCTCATCAAATCAAACTATAAGAAAAAACATGTTTTTGAGAAACACCTCAAAAATTCTGTCAGAAGACGCTGTTCAAAAAACTATGTGTATGATGAAATACAAAAGGCGAAAACTTCCAAACGCTGTTTTATTTAAGTATGATTGTATTTATGTTTTGTATGATTGTATCTAGAGATTATTTAAATATAAACACTGCTTCTAAATCGGCACAAAAGAAAAAGATAAATCAAAAAAGGCACGGCTACTTTTTTTCCGGACCACTCCTTAGGTTCCTTATAAGGTCTAGGGGTGCACTAAGAAAGGATTTTTCAAAATTCACCCCCTAAGGGCAAATGAGGGTCCAAAGTTTGTATGGCGAATCAAGATTTGTTAGACTATTTTATTCGAAACTTCACAGGAGTAAACACGTGTTTCTGAATCTTGAAGCAAATCAAATTATTTTGTTCAATATTTTTTGATTTGCAATTTTTAAGTAGTTACAATACTATATATAAACTGAAAATAGATGTCATATACTTCAGAAAAAGTGACCAAACCCTCCGGTGTCCGAGGCCAGATTTGAACTGGCGTCTTCAGCTTTCGCGGCTGACGTCCTGACCGGGTGGTCTAGTGGTCAGGACGTCAGCCGCGAAAGCTGAAGACGCCAGTTCAAATCTGGCCTCGGACACCGGAGGGTTTGGTCACTTTTTCTGAAGTATATGACATCTATTTTCACGTGTTTCTGGTTTTTTGAAAATTCAACCCCTAAAAGGGGAAAATGCGGTCAGAAAGTCTGAAAATCAACATGGGTATCGTATCCTTTTTGATTACTTATAGTACGCGGGCGAAGCCGCGGGAAAAGGCTAGTTAGATATATTTTTGTAATATCAATTTATCACGCACACGCCATTCGGTATCATCAAAATCCTTCGTCATTCTTTACATCGTAATTTAAACCTTAAATCTATTTAAATACAGTCCTCTTTCACTCGCGATATTATTCCAACCTCACCAGCTACCCCTCCACGAAGTCTCGTATCCAAGATTTTAAATCAGCTAGTACTGTAATTTCAATCTTATAATTCTAAACTTAAGGTTTAATTTCGCAGACGCACTACCCAGTGAACTATCTCCGCAATGTGGCACTAGAGAATGTGAACACACCGTACGTGTTCCTTATGGACGTAGATTTTGTGCCCATGGCCGGTTTGTACGACCATCTGCGGTCCGTTATACGACTAGTCAATCCGTATCCACAGAAAAAGGTGAGGAAACTATTGCTTTGATATTTTGTTTATATGTTTTAACGTGCATTTCTAAATACATTTTGTTAAACGTGAACATACTCCAAGTATTCCTTATGGACGTGGATTTCGTGCCCATGGCCGGTCTGTACGACCATCTGTGGTCCCTTATATGGCTTGTCAATCTGTATCCGCATTATTTTTTGCATTTTTTTATGTATGTTCGCCGATTATTCGAAGATGGCTGAACCGCTTTCAAATTTTTTTTTGTTTGAAAGGGTATACTTGACAGTTGCTCCCATTGTTATCAGGTTAAAGGATCTGATGATGGTATTCTGGAGAAATCGAGGGAACTCTTCAAATATTATAAGCGCACCCCTATAGTGATTTGAGTATTTTTACAGTAGCTCGGGCATTTGCTCTTGGAAAGGTGGAGAAGCCTAAGTGAAGTCGGTTCTGTTTTGTTTAAAATTATTTTAGTAAGGCCTTTTGCACATCTCTAGGGCGGAATCGACTTAGCGGTGCCGAATTGTCCGTTGTATAGAGCCGAAACAGTGCGTAGCTAGTCCGACTGCTCTAACGCGCATTATCTACCTTCGCGCTGTCTCTCTCACGCGCCGTTTCGCGTGCGGTCCGCTAATTGGCAATTGTACCGCGAATACGGAAATAGTTGGTAGATGTGAAAGTGATTAGCGGACCGAACGCCGAACCAAGCGTGACAGAGATAGTGTGATGGTACATATGCGCGTTAGAGCAGTCAGATGCACTATTGTTTCGCGCTCCATTTCCACGGAATTTTTGCAGCGGAGATGTGCTAAAGACTAGTAGTCCGCCTTGAACTCAGAATACGCGATTTCCTTGCAAAGGAAATGACTAATATAACAAGACCCTTATGATGATTTTATCGCGCCTTCTAGCTTCATGGCCCCTTGGTCGATCCTGCTCATATACGAACTCTCAAATTATATGTTTCTCTGCTATAAACCCAACCAATTTCATGAAGATCAGAAAAGCGTTACTAAAGTTATCGCGGAACAAACTCTCAAAATCAAAAGCCATCAAAGTGCCGAGACGTCCCAGTAGTCAGAAGGTGTTTGTAAGAACTCGCTTCGCTTACGCTCCGCTCGTTCGATAAAGCCGTTACATATTCAACCTGAGTGTCGTCATGTTGTTTTCTCCAGTGTCTAGTAGTAGCTGCGTTCGAAACGCGCCGCTACCGCCTCTCTCCGCCGCGAAATAAAACCTCGCTGCTCGCGCGACTCACCGCGCGCCGCGGGGCCGACGTCGCGCCTTTCAGGGCCCTGGAGTGGCCGCCGGGACATCGCGCTACCAACTACACGCGCTGGGCCAGCGCCACACAGCCCTATGAGGTAAGTCGTCCTAGGTTTGCGAGGGGAGGCGGGACACCTGACAGTTAAGGGGCTGACAACAGCTAAATTCCGTCCCTATCTTTTTCAGCGCGAGTGAAAGAGAAACACTGTGTTAAGATTAGTATGGGAGCTCATTGCAAATTTTGTAAAGTGATGAATTAAAAAAAAAACTACGCATTAATTGAGTAATATAAAACAACGAAGTTTTTAGTATTAGTGCGGTGGAATTTTGTCCTTAGTTACAGACGTATAAGTCAAGAAACTAAAGACATACGACTGTTTAAAGCAAATTTTAAGACGTAACTGTGGAATTATTTTCTATCGAGCCGATTTCGTCCAATCGTGTATCGGAATCAACGAAGTTCTTCCAAATATAACGAATAATAACATATATTTTTTTTACTTTCTCAAAACAAGTAGTTATAGCTAAAGCACTGTTTGAGTAAAATCAATTTGAAGGTCATCGGGTGTTGTCAGCCTCTTAAGAAGTCTCCCAGCGGGCCGCGCCAACTCGTTTTAACCTATCGCTAACTTATTAGCGAAGTTCAGTGTCAAGTGGTAACTTTATTCGAATACAATGCGATATGCAATAAAGATTATAAATATGAAACGCGGCGCCACGAAACAAAACCTCCCTGCTTGCATGTACGGTCAACCGATTTGATTCCTAAGCCACTGTAGAACCTTGTCGTAATGATTGTTGCCCGTGGATACGTATAAACGTAACTTATTCGCTACCACACTAGCCTTTGCGACAAGGTTCTAGAGTGGCCTAGGAATCAAATTGGTTGACTGTACATACTCCATCTCACTTTAACATATACACGCCAAGCTCATATAACGCGCAGTGCGTGGTACCGACGTACTACAACTACCTATCTCACACAATATTGATATTAAAAATCCTAATTTGGTTAAAAAGTTGAGTTAAAAACCTTAAAGTTGAAAGCTTGGTTAAAAACCTTAAACTATTCCGAAACAGAAGAGCTCTTACAGTTTTTATCATAAAAAAAAACACAACATACAAGCGTGCAAAACACACACACACACACACACACACACGCATCACATAATCAGACATACACACTACACTCTCACGCGTTCTTTATTTATTTAAGTAAATCTTGTTTTGTATTTAGTTTATTAGAAATAATAATCTCTCTGTTTTTAGTTATATTATAAATGTCTAACATTGTAACCTTATCTAATGCCTGTAATCGGGAAGGAACTGGCTCTTGAGACACAGGGAAACCTAGTTTGAGAGCCAGGTGCCAATCGTATCAATGTACACCTAAAGTTGCAATAAAGATTGTTTTCTCAAACATACTCCGAAATGTATGCGTTAATGTTACGAAATGAAGACATGAAGTTGCTCATTTATGGCTCCTTAAAGATTGGCCTAAGGCCAAGAAGTAACTTGGCCTTAGGCCAAGAAGTAATGTATGGAGTTAGTATGAAACGTACATTATTGTCCGCTACTCTAACTTTTTAAATTTGCTCACTAAGGTTAGACTGACAAAGGAAATATTACATACAGCCAACGACCACTCTCTGTAATAAATATACTTGCGACATTAAAATAAAATAAAAAATCTATGATACTAAATTTATAAGCGGTTAAACATGGTTCTCGAATAGCTTTTTCAAATGTCAAGTTTAAAAAATAAAAGAGGCGGCAATTTAAACTTATTTACTTGATAAGTGTTTGTGAAAGTAGTTATTTTAATTATAATATTTTCTTACATTGTTTGAGAAAAGCACTATACAATCCTTGGCCGGAACAGGGATTGAAGGACTCGCTTTATCCGTCTACCGCAATCTCGTCCTTAAAT
This sequence comes from Pammene aurita, assembly GCA_947086415.1. Lineage (NCBI taxonomy): Eukaryota > Metazoa > Arthropoda > Insecta > Lepidoptera > Tortricidae > Pammene > Pammene aurita. The sequence continues at coordinate 16,557,561 of OX352295.1, forward strand.
CCCTTACTTCACGGCCTCTGCAGTAATGTACTATTATTATTGTTATTATTGCTAATTTCCAATTGCAGGTCGACTGGGAGAATCATTACGAACCGTACATTGTGGTACATCGCTCCGTGCCTAAGTACGACACAAGGTTTTCCGGCTTCGGGTGGAATAAAGTAAGTTTCTGTGTATCTATATTTATAGGCATATACTCTAGGATGATTGAGATGAAGGAAAAATTGAACCATTTACTGCCCTGATTCAGATTCGAAGTCCCTACTCCGCCCTGTTCTAAAACGGAAAAATCAACTTTCTACCCAGGTTTTCTGATGACTAGTGTTTGCATTTTTTTTATACCACGACGGCGGCAAACAAGCATACGGCCCGCCTGATGGTAAGCAGTTACCGTAGTCTATGGACGCCTGTAACCCCAGAGGATTCACATGCGCTTTGCCTACTCTTTAAGAACCTATACACTCCTTTTTTGAAGAACCTAATTCTGTAGCCCTCTGGGAAAACCTCGGCAGGGAGTCCATTCCACAGCCGCAGCGTTCGTGGGAGGAAATTCCTCTTAAACCGTACAGTGCGCGACCCATTAGGCTCCAGGGTGTGAGGATGAACACCACAGGGTGTTCGGCACAGACGGCGAGCGGTGCGGTGACAAAAAGCGGCATTATATCCAACAGTTCTTCAGAGCACAACCCATTGTATAAGCGATAGAAGACACATAAGGCGGCAAAGTCTTTCCTTAGACTTAAAAGGTTCAATATCGCTCGTGAGTCTGGGATCGTCGATGAATTAAAAGAGGTAGCAGTTTTTTAAAGGATCAGCAATGCGTAATATGTAACACATCTGTACGCTAATTTGCCACCAACGTGGTATTGAAACAAGTTCTACATTGACAGGTATCCCACAGCGTAGAGCTCCGCGCCCTAGGCTACCGCGTGGTGGTTCTACCGGGCGCCTTCGTGGTACACACTCCGCACGCGCCCTCGCCCGCCATCACCGCCTTCAGGACCAACAAGGAGTACCGCCAGTGAGTGTACAGTGATATCACAGTAGTACACCGGGTGTCACAGCGTACAACTCGCACTAGGTTACCGCGTGGTGGTTTTACCGGGCGCCTTCGTGGTGCACACCCCGCACGCCCCCTCACCCGCCATCACCGCCTTCAGGACCAACAAGCAGTACCGCCAGTGAGTGTACAGTGATATCACAGTAGTACACCGGGTGTCACAGCGTACAACTCGCACTAGGTTACCGCGTGGTGGTTTTACCGGGCGCCTTCGTGGTGCACACCCCGCACGCCCCCTCACCCGCCATCACCGCCTTCAGGACCAACAAGCAGTACCGCCAGTGAGTGTACAGTGATATCACAGTAGTACACCGGGTGTCACAGCGTACAACTCGCACTAGGTTACCGCGTGGTGGTTTTACCGGGCGCCTTCGTGGTGCACACCCCGCACGCCCCCTCACCCGCCATCACCGCCTTCGGGACCAACAAGGAGTACCGGCAGTGAGTGGACTGTGATATCACAGTAGTACACCAGCACGGTTAGCACAAGAGTACAACTCGCACTAGGCTACCGCGCGGTGGTTCTACCGGGCGCCTTCATGGTGCACACTCCGCACGCGCCCTCACCCGCCATCACCGCCTTCAGGACCAACAAGGAGTACCGCCAGTGAGTGTACAGTGATATCACAGGAGTTCACCAGCACGGTTAGCACAAGAGTAACGTGACAGTATCTCGCGCGCGAGATAGACTACCCGTCTCTTTTTAATTGTTACAGTCAGTAAAGGACGGAATAGACAATCTCGCGTCACTCTTGTGCTAACAGTGCAGGTGTCACAGCGTACAACTCGCACTAGGCTACCGCGCGGTGGTTCTACCGGGCGCCTTCGTGGTGAACAAGTAGTACTAGTAGCCATTGAGTGTTATGCGTGAACCCGAGATCTTAGTAACTCCAGAATCCGAACCTGTTTTAAAAAGAACGCACCTGTATGTTTTGATATTAAAATCGTTCGTGCTGAAATATAAGCACGTCATCATCTTCTTTACATGATGTTCTCCTTCGCCGAAAAGCGAATGGTAATATAACAAACTTTTAATTGTTTTAAAAAGATCTATACTATATCTTAAATCTATTTTTTATCACTATAATTGCTTTTCGGGAGTTTTGTATTAATAATGTCTGAAAATAAAAGAAAAGTATAAAAATCGCCTGCCGCATGCGTCTTCCCCACTCTAACCAACTAACCTACTGAGACTTACCTCATGGCTGCGAATTTTTCCACCATATCCTTTATTTCTATACATTATGGTCGTCGTTCTGCTGAACACAAAATAATTTGTGTACTTAATAGGCATGGTGAATTTTTTTCATGTATGGCATCAATCGATTCGTTTTGTTGTGAGGATCAAATGTCTATATGGGGCCAATTGCGTTAAAGCAACACACAAGTCAGAAATGAGACTTAAAGTCTGAGATTTGCATTAGTTTCTCAAAACGCTCCTAACAAAATGACATGCAAAAGTGACGTCACGATCACATAGTCGTCCTGTTTAAAGTAGGTATGGAATAAATATGAAATTGCTATTTTTACAGTGAAATGTTGCGTTTATGTATATGGTTGCTATACAATTAATTTTACAGTAAAATGTTAAAAATCGAATGGTATCATTGTTTTTAGGGTTCCGTACCTGGAAAGGAAAAAACGGAACCCTTATAGGATCACTTTGTTGTCCGTCTGTCTGTCTGTCTGTCTGTCTGTCCGTCCGTCTGTCTGTCTGTCTGTCTGTCTGTCAAGACCATTTTTCTCAGGAACGCGTGGAGGTATCAAGCTGAAATTTATATCAAATACTCAAGTCTATTGTCCCTTGGAGCTGTGAAAAAATCAAACTTAAAAACCAACGCAATCAAAAGATACAGTCGTTTATGCTGCAAATTTTAGAGTTTTTCGGCACTCGCAAAACCTACGGGGTACTTCCCGTGAACTCAGAAACTTGAAATTTGGCACGAAGCAACGTCATATAGCATAGACAATGGAAAAATTACAAAAAGCAGACATTTTTAGTAAAATCATACAAAAAAATATTTTTTTTAAATTTTAAACTTACTACCTTTTTCCTCGTAAACGCGTGGAGGTATTAAATTGAAATTCATGTCAAATACTCAGGGCTATAGGACCTTTCAGATGTAGCAAAACCAAACTTTTATGTCAACGCAATCAAAAGAAATAGCAATTTAAGTCGCATATTTTGAAGCTGAGTACTCGCAAGAAACTCAAAACCTAAAGGGTACAGACAAAGGAAAAATTACGAAAAGTAGACATGTTTAGTAAAATCATACAAAAAATATTTTTTTAAATTTTTAACTTACTACCTTTTTCCTCGTAAACGCGTAGAGGTTTTTGCTTGTTATAGGTGTTTACGGAACACTCGGTGCGCGAGTTGGACTCGCACTTGGCCGGTTTTTTTTTAAATCTCGCACTTTAAAAATCGTAAAATTTTGAAATTTTGCAGCTTGATATCTTTGAGCCATTTCAATAGAATTTATAAATTTTCACTTTAGTTGGATATATAGATCATTTTGCATCCTATCAACTAAATTTTATTACATAATTCAACATGTGTCATCATGCCTATTATGTTAAATATTCCTGTTTCAGTTGCCTGGCACTCCTAAAGTTGGAGTTCATGGAGGACCTTCGCCGCAAATACAATATTACCCTCGAGGACAGCTTGCTCCACCTCGGCAAGGACCAGCCTCCCAAGCTGAGGAAGGCAGACTAGAAGAACTTTCCACCAGAGCGTCGCCGATCGCAACTCTTTTAACACTGCGTCGACCGTCCAGTGGCGCCCTCATTTGGGGATTGTATTTACTAATAAACTAATCAATCCATACTAATATTATAAATAGGAAAGTGTATGTGTGTGTTTGTTTGTTTGTCCGTCTTTCACGGCAAAACGGGGCGACGAATTGACGTGATTTTTTAAGTGAAGATAGTTGAAGAGATGGAGAGTGACATAGGCTACTTTTTGTCTCTTTCTAACCCCCCACTTCCCTAAAATGGGGGGTGGAAGTTTGTATGGTTTGTTACCCCGAATTTAACGCGAGCGAAGCCGCGGGCAAAAGCTAGTTTCTGTATAATCCATCATGTTAAGTTATAGTTCTACTGATTAAGCAACTTATGATCTATGTGATACAGTTTTATATTACTTACTTTTGGCTTTATCACCTAAACGGAAAAAAGTGGCCACCATTTGCCGTATAGGTGATAATGAACCAAAAATTCGCAAAATGAAACTGTGACAAAGATCAAAAGTTGCGTAATCAGTAGGACAACTTAACAGTGAGGGATTATAAATAAATTGATTCGTTTAAATACAATTCCCCCAATGAGGGCGCCACTGGACGGTCGACACAGTCTTAATACTTTGAACGCTATAAACGAGCCAAACGTGGCCAGCTCTTAGTCCATAATACGCCGTCACATCAGAGCCAATCTGACATCAAAATAAAGCTAAATAATAATGCCAAACATCATAAATGAGTTCTAGGAGTGGTATTTCATAATTTTTGAACGGACGTCTATTGACGCCGGTGGCTTCGCGGCCAGACTTGCGGACGCCGCGTTTGGCCGTCTTTGGCTTTCAAAAAGTTATAGACGGAGAGCTAGCCACGTCAGATATGACACAATAATGAAAGCGACGAAACCCCTCTCGTTAGTTTGCTATACTATGCTTATTTCTAGATCGTCTACCACTTCCTAGCGTCCACCACTTTACAGCTGCCAGATGTCCGGCATCTGGCAGCTGTAAAGTGGTGGACGTCAAAGAATGCAAACTACTTTAAGAATACAAATCCTAGAGTTCTGGTTTTGATGCAGTATTATGAAAAATTATATAAATAATTAGATCATATCATTGCCAAAAGATTCTGATGGGGGAAATCAGTCCAGAACGACGTATAATGTCATTCATAGTTTGTCGCCTACTGTTTCTGTTTCCGAAATATTACGCAATATTTTTTATTCTAATGTTAAAATATAGGCCCCGTCCTCTATAAATACGATAACTTCGGCCGTTTTTACCTATTTTGATATTACTTTTTTCCAATTCAAAAACTTTGCTAGTCTTTCACACTAACATCCACCCATTAAAAGCTGCCAGATGCCCGGATCTAGCAATAAGGATAGTATTCCAATCTTACTAGATGGGTTTCATTGCTCTCTCGTTTTTGGCGGCCGTTAGGTGTTCGTTCTTCAGATAGTTCACACTTCTGGAAATGCTAACCGATTTTTTTGCCCCTACCTGGAAAAATGTACAGCTTCCAACTAAATTTCGGCTACCTAGCATTCTTAAAAAATCACTATAGCGTTTGTTAGCGAGTAGCGACGTTGTGGTGGAATGTTCCAACTGTATACAGCAAGTAATAAGGCTTTTATTGTAAAATCAAAATCGAACTTCCCGCTGAGTGAGATGGCTAGATAATGGGTCCATCCCCCATACTGTACAGTCACCTGGCCCTGTAGCCAAGATGACAATCATTTGCAGAAAACGAAACGAAACGCTACACGCTTACGCTCACTCTTCCATATTAGTGCGACAGAGAGACCGATACCGTTTCGATTCGTTTTCTGCACACAATTGTCATTTATTTATTTACGTTACGGAGATCCAACAGCTATCAAAACAAAATAGCGCTAATTAATAAGAGATGGAAAGCCAATTACAGAATCACACTTATAGCTACAGTTTATTACATTCAAGTTTTACTTAAATAAAAAGTGACAACGCTCGGACACAGCAACACACAACATAAGAAAACAATCAATATAAGGTATAAACCAGGAGTGGCAAATTTCAAACACAAGTGACAAGCTGAATTACAATAAAAATAAAAATAAAATACTTTGCTAAGCAGGACAAAGCACCCAACGTTTGTGAACAAATATTTTTAAGCATTCTCAATCAAAACATTTTTACGTCATATCGTGTCTAATAACAGGTACCTAACTTACAGTTAAATACATCAATGTCTAATTCGTTTGCCAGGTTTGTCATTTTAAATAGTATCATCCTCAACGAAGTCGGCAAAAATATTTGACACAATCTTATTTGTAAGGCTATAAGAGCGTGTGCTGAATTGCTGATGTGAACCCGTCGGACTAGCTCACTCAGTATTCTTCATTAAGACTGTGTCGACCGTCCAGTGGCGCCCTCATTGGGGGGATTATATTTCCTAATAAACGAATCTATGTATGTGTTAAGTTGTAGTCCCACTGATTATGCAACTTTTGATTTGTGTCACATAGTTTCATTTTGCGTATTTTTTGCTTCATTACCCAAACGGGAAATTGTGGCCACCATTTTATTCTGTTTAGGTGATGAAGTAAGAAATATAAAACTGTATCACATAAGATCATAAGTTGCGAAATTAGTAGGACTACAACTTAACATGATGGATTATACAGAAATTTATAAGTTTATAAGGAAATGCAATCCCCCTAATGAGGGCGCCACTGGACGGTCGAACGCAGTCTTAATTTGAAAATAGTAAATACGAACAAAATTTCTGTTAAATAGTGTTAATGTTAAGAACTAACTCCGAGTTGTGAATAGCATGGAAGCCGTTGTTAAATTACAGTGCAGAGACAACTATAAATATTTAGGGGACCGTATAGCGCCATCTAGTAATTGAAAGCGTTAGTAACGCCGGTTCCCCTACATTATACGGTAACTTTGGTTTGCTCTCGTTCAGATGGTCTCCCCTTCAGACTTGGAGCCTCAAAAAGTTCTTAAACTGGGTCCCTCTATTTAATACATACTCTCTAATATAGACGACTACTAAGCTTTTACACCGATTTGTTACTCTTGCCAGTGACAATAATGGGAGCGTCATACGGCATAGCACTTGGCGTAGTCGAAATTTACAAACTTGCTTAACCTTTTGAACGCCAATAACATATAGGTGTCATAAGTAGTCGTGCCCACAGCGCCAAGGACACCTATAAGCGTTATGGCGTACGATGTTATAGTAACCTTCATATTTTCAAGTAAGGTTTATATCTATTTATATTGACTCGCTTTCGTCCGGGATCTTGGCGTGTGTGTGACATTTTTGTATATGACGTATGGCGTTCAAAGGGTTAAAAGGCAAAATGCTTTTTGACGGCCTAACAGCGATTATGGCTAAGTATACTATATTCGTACTAGCGTAAATATGACAATCTAGGGCGCAGGCTACGGCTTTTGTGATTGATTTTTTTTTTCTAATCCATTGCATTATCAACCTTAACGAAATTAAAATAACGTTGTTATTTACAACACACCGCATAATGATATGATGCTAGCAATATTTACCACAGAATGACTACAACTTACATAAAACTGATTCATTGAATCTATCTATCTCTTTCGCTATTACTATAGTCTGTCCGGAAAAGAAGTGTCGTGGAATGTAAGAGTTCCCAAATAAAAAAACGACACTTCTTCCTGGACAAACTCTGTATTTGAACGAGATAGCGGTACTGCAATACTACACACTACACATCACTACTGAAGATAAATTTAACGCATTGTGGCGTATTTTTTTAGATAGCTATAATGAGAATGCGTAATCTTGTGGTTGCTGTTAATTATAAGAATAACGTTAACTAGATTTAATCGTTAAATTGTTAAAATGCACTATGGTTATAATTAAAAATATTGAAATTTTTTGATAACCCCAGGCTGTGAAACAAATGTCCACATAAAGGTGTCTATAGATGACGCAATCTCGAAGCAACAATCGCATGCAACTTCGATACATTACCGTCAACGTAGATGTAACAAAATCAATTGACAGATCAAATGCCGCAATGTATTGCACATCACAGGTGATATTGCGAGATCAATAGAGGCCCGAAATATAACCCCATTTAAGACATTGTCTTAAAACAGTAGGTCACTGACGCGCTTAAAAATGTCGAGTTTACCTCATGTAACACACAATAAATGTAATGTTGATTACTTATATGTAAAAAGGTTCTTAAATAATTTTGAACAAAAAAGAACCGGCTTCACTAAACATCTACCTTTCCAAAAGCAAATGCTCGAGCTGCTGTAAAAAATACTCAAATCACTATAGGTGTGCCTATAATAGTTGAAGAGTTCCCTCGATTTCTCCAGGATCCCATCATCAGATCCTAACCTGGTTACAATGGGACCAACTGTGAAGTATACTCTTTCAAACGAAAAACGAATTTTCCAAATCGGTCCAGCCGTCTTTGAATAATCGGTGAACATACATAAAAAAAAAAAAAAAAAAAAAAAAAATAGCAAAAACAAAGATCCCGACGAATTGATAACCTCCTCCTTCGAAATCTTGAAGTCGGTTGATAATATCATATCATTATATGAATATGTGTATGCTGAAAGTATATCATTTAACTTTTTACATGTTTGCATTCTAATGCTATAGGTATTAATAAGATATATATTTAAAAAAATATCCCCAAAGAACGAATACCATGACTATTTGTATTATATTTTTATAACTAGTTATAAATTCTACGTTCCAAAGAAGTACTTTACCATTGAAATGTTAAATTACATAATATTAGTAATTATAAGAAATGTTGTTATGATTGTATGTTGTACGATAAGTAATTTTAGTTATTTTTGTATTGCAAGTTGTTGCGTTATTTTTGTAAATGAAGAATATTTTCAGCTTAATCAAATGATTAATTTTATGCAAGGGCAACACCAAATACCATATAAAGATTAGTTTAATACTGAATAACTAGTAGCTTCATAATTAAGAACAAGTATTATTACCAAAATCATGAATAAACTCGAGATCTCGAAAATTTTGTACACCAAATGCGAAAGATTTTTTTATAAGATACCATTTTAGTTTTAAGTCATATTTTATTTTTATTATACACCTGTATACATTAGTTTTATATAATACCTATGTAATAAACGCAGTGCATCTAATCATACAATTTTTATTTTATGCTTAATCTCCTGGGCACTACAGTAGCATGATTTATGTCAAAGTGCATTTTGTTTAAAGCAGTAAAATACCACAAAGGTTTTCAGTATACTTCATTTGTTACCATTCTTGATTCTACATTTCCTAATAAGTTGTTGCTATTAGGATTTTCCTTGGTAGTCAATAACCAAAGCAAGACAATAATCTGGAAATCCAACTCCTGTATATCCTTCTTTAAATTGGCAACAGCTTTCTTAGCGCTGACTAGAGGAGAGTTGTCATTCATCGAGGATCCCTTAGATTCAGTCCTTTGCTTAATATTTTCAACTTTAGCAGTCAGTTCATTCAACATTTCTTGCCTCTCAGTCACGCCTACACTGACTTCTTTATATTCATTAGTAACTTTACTCAATTCGTCAAGTAGAGAACCATATTCTTTAACCAAGGGTTCAAACTGCTCATTCAAGATATTTTCTCTAGCGGATATCTTATCCATAACCGAGCTTATGTTACCATGAAGTTTATTAAGCTGTGATCCAGTAGTTTTAAATCTATCGAATAGTTCATCCCTATAAGTCTTCATTTGTACATGTCGCGCCCTCCAATCCCTTCCATCAGCTGTTATTTTTAATCTCAAAGCTGGAGCAACTCTCTCCAGCTCGAGCTTCCATGCTTCCCAATCGTGAACCTTATCAGCTACGTTACTGGATTCTTTATCATCTTCACTTCCAAATTCACCCTCAGATTCTTCGGAATAAATCGCCATTTCTTCTTCAACCTTGTCTAACGTTATTTCTGTTTCATCTTCCACTTGATCGATGTCATCAGTGGTTTCTTCAGTATCTGCTAAGTCTACAACTGGTTTCTGCCAGATGAAGTTTTCTTTTTTCATGGCCTCATCAGCTAATATATTGAGGATGTAGCAGACCTCTTCTCCGAAGCCTTGTTTGAGTTTGTGTGAAGAGAAGTCGACTGATATTTGTTTTTCTCGTAAATCTTCGATGATGCTTGCTATGGCGGAGTTGGGGTCGTCTTCTTCGTGGGGTTGTACGAAGTCCTTGCCAGCCCTCCTGATGAGCCAAGCCGCTGTCGAAGCGAACACGAAGAACTGCTCCCCAGGGTTGGTAGAGGTGATGAAGTAGTAGCGACTCATGGGTTTCATTTTTATTTGAGGCCGTAATTCCGTGTCTATTTTTAGCAGTCTCAGCTTATCCATTAGATTCAAATCCATTTCGATATCTGAAATTAAAAAAGAAAAACAAATTATATTCTCGCGCTGACTAGGTACCTAATTAACATAAATAAAATGTAATGAACGAATGCTTTGTATTTAGTCCATCGTAGGTTACGAGAAGCGAGAAGACTGTTGGCGTACAGTCAGCAGCAGAAGTAGCTAAGCGGGTGAGGTGTTCAAAATGACCTTCACGCGCTCTTATTATCTTAACAAATGCTTAACAATAAAGTCGTGTGAAGGTCACTTTGAACACCTCACCCGCCTAGCTACTTCTGCTGCTGACTGTACCTCCAAATAAATGTTCAGCGTAGGAATGCCCAAAAGTACTAGCAAAACTGTAAACCGCAGTAGTGTGAACGCCGCCTTAGTATTCAAAATGACTGTTCCACGCTCTTATTCTCTTAACAATTAAGTCCAAGATCAGTTTGATCACTTCACCCGCTTAGCTACTTCTGCTGCCGACTGTACAGTCGCCATCAGATCAGATATATCGCAGCGGTCAAGGTGGTCACAAATATGTGAACGCCGCCTTAGTATTCAAAATGACTGTTCCACGCTCTTATTCTCTTAACAATTAAGTCCAAGATCAGTTTGATCACTTCACCCGCTTAGCTACTTCTGCTGCCGACTGTACAGTCGCCATCAGATCAGATATATCGCAGCGGTCAAGGTGGTCACAAATATGTGAACAACGCCTCTATTGTCAAGACGATAAAGTGCAAACACCTACTGAATTCTATCAATCTAGTCTCCTGTAAGGATTTCCCATGAAAACCGACCTTACCTTCAAAATCACATCAGCAATACTTACAGCTAAACCTTTCTGCAATATTTTAATAGTGTCGGTAATATTTATTGCGATATTTTACGGTTTTCCAATCTTCAAGGCACTAAATTGTCGCACGGGATTGACGAAGTTGATGTCAGTGTACACGCGGTTGCTATGGCAACAATCGTAGCTGCCAAGTTCCAATTTACGGCTGCGTTGCTTTAAAATTACCCTCAACGGAACTGAAACCGTATAAATAGGTATAGACGGAGAGCTAGCCACGTCTTATATGACACAATAATGGGAGCAACGAAACGCCTCTAGTCAGTTTGCTATACTATGCTTATTTCTAGATCTGGACATCTGGCAGCTGTAAAGTGGTGGAGGTCAAAGAATGCAAACCACTTCAAGAAAACAAATCCTAGAGTTTTGGCGTTGATGCGATATTATGAAAAATTATATAAATAATTAAACTATATCATTGCCAAAAGTTTCTGTATGGGGAATGTAATTCATAGTTTGTCGCTTACTGTTTTTGTTTTCGTATACGTAATGATACGTAATGTTTTTTGTTCTAATGATAAAAAATAGGCCCCGTCCTTTATAACCGAGACAACTTTGGCAGTTTTTATTTATTTTGGTATTACAATTTTCCAATTACATTTTTAGGGTTCCGTAGTCAACTAGGAACCCTTATAGTTTCGCCTTGTCTGTCCGTACGTCCGTCCGTCCGCGGATAATCTCAGTGACCGTTAGCACTAGAAAGCTGAAATTTGGTACTAATATGTATATCAATCACGCCGACAAAGTGGTAAAATAAAAAGTGGAAAAAAATGTTTTATTACGTATAGGGGAGTAGGGGAGTTCTATACGTAAAGTGGGGAGTGATTTTTTTTTTCATTTCAACCCTAACGTGTGATATATTGTTGGATAGGTATTTAAAAATGAATAGGGGTTTAGTAAAATCATTTTTGATAATGTAAATATTATCGGAAATAATCGCTCCAGCAGTAAAAAAAATGTGTGTCCCCCCCTCTAACTATTGAACCATAAGTTTTAAAAATATGAAAAAAAGCTCAAAAGTAGAACTTTATAAAAACTTTCTAGGAAAATTATTTTGAACTTGATAGGTTGAATAGTTTTTGAAAAAAAATTACAAAATAATTTCTGAACTAAGTTTGTAATTTAACCGTATAAGCAGGTGTTTATTGTAGCTGTAATTTCTACAAAATCACAATGAAATGACGTGCTTTCAAAAACTCTTAAGTGGGGACACTTACTGTGACGGACGGAAAACTACGGAACTTTTTTTGTTGTTGTTGGTTCACCTGTACAGTACCACTTCTCCAATAGTAGTACAAAAGGACGTTCAGAAATGTATGAACATATCCTTAGGTAGGTTTGTATTTAAGGTCGTGTTCAAATATTTTTGAACGTCCGTGTTTACAGATATTGGAGAACTCGACTGTACAGGCGATTTATTGCTATCTGTAGAATTCTATTTATAGCTAGGTACTCTAGGTAGCATGGTAGCGTAAAATTAAAGCTACTTTCATCTATTGCAGAAAGTGACGGCATTCTAACGTGATGTAATTTAATCGCCTGCCTCATTTAGTGCCCGCTTCAACAGGCAAACTAGGTATTTTAATTTTATTTTTTTAATCATTTTGACTTACACCGATATAAATTAATTTAAAATTATAATGTGGTCTAGGTACCAATGCTAAAACTATCACATTTTTTGACATTATACATAATTTCTATCGGCCCATGGTACATACATGGTGACTAAATTGGTATTGTTAATTCTCCCCGAAGGTCCCGGGAAGTGATTGCCCGATTTTGGCACGGTTCGGACTTTAATTACCTATTAAAAACAATTGGCTAATTATAGCGACTTTACATTTTTTGGCAACGGCATCGCAGGGATATAAATATAAGTGCTTTGTGATTAAAACGACATTAATACTTACAGATCATGGTGGAAAATCCATGCTAAAGATGTATGTAGTTCATAAACATAATCCTTTCCATCGTGAAAACTCGGTTAAGTTCGTATCTGTAATGCTATCTCAGTCTAATTCAGTTTAAAAAGTATAGAGATGATTATTACTTAATCGAACGAGCGAGGGCAGCTAAGCGAAGTTCTTACAGGAAACTTTGGACACAACGAAACTGTCAGCTGGCTACCGGGACGTCCTTGTATTTTGATGGTTTTAATTTTTTCCGCGATTTTAGTAACTTTTTTTTATCTTTATGTTGGGGTTGTAACATAGATGCAATATAATTTGAGAGTTCTTATATGAGCAGGATCGATCAAGGGGTTATGGAGCTAGAAAGCGCAAAAGCGTTCTTCAAAAGGGTCCTGTTATATTGGTCAACTTGTTTGCAAGTCAATCGCGAGGCGGATTACTAGTTTAAACATGCACCATAATACGACTTTTGTTTGCAGTTAATGTCGTTTAAACGAGGTAGCTTAAACATCTCTATGCGGTATATAGAGGTAAGGGTAGGTAGAACTAGGCCGATTTGTGTAAGATTGTCCCATAAATAATGTTTATTTATTTATCTAATTTATTTATTTATCTAAAACGAAGCTGTCCCAGTTTATTGCAGACATTGCAGTGGATTTTAATATAAAACAATATGTGATACATCTATACGTTTACCTACAATCTATATATTCACCTACAATCAGACTTCTTTTATTTAGCAAGCTCTGGCCATGCTGAGTCATTAGGCACGACCAAACACGTACGAGTATACTTAACGGTCGACTGTGCTGGTTTTTGCTTCTTATGACTCAGCTTCTAGGCTTTTAGCACAGTTAAAGTCGCGACATACGCGTACCTTGACTGTCTCCACAGATGAACAGCGGTCATTTACCAGTGGCCCAGTTTCAGTAATAAAGTTAGTACAAATTAGAAGATTTGGTACCGTATTTAGCTCTTACTCCCTTTATTCATAAACGTCTTTCAAGTCTCATTTAGTTAAATTATGTTTTGTAACGTCTGTTTCTAACAAACAGAACTGTCAAGGTGACTGATAAGGACGAACCATTGTTAAGTTAAATGAGGTTTGAAACACGTTTATGAATAAGGGGGTTGGTGTATAACAGCTTACTTATTAACTAAAATAAATGTTAAAATACTGGCCTTTCTTTACTATTTTGAAACTAAACTGTTTGGACATTAATGTCTGGTGATTTTAGACGACCATTTTATATAAAGATATGATCCAAATTGATCTATATAGTCCCATTTTTGTAGTTGTAGTAGGAAGGTATAAGCAGCCAGGTAGAAACAACTATCGCAAGGCCACCTTAGTACATAATCTTAATAAAAATGTCCCAATTTTATTTCGATTGTGTTAACATTTACCATTTAACATTACCAATATTACCATACTATGTGAAAATCGAAAAAGTTAGGAATTAGTAACATTTTTTCCTCCCAAGTGTCCTAAGTATTTGAATGAAGAGTTCGTGATTGTACGTAGAAGTAACATACAAATTTCAGTAACCGGCACAATAAAAAAGTGGCGTTTTTTTAAAGAACTTAGTTAAGTACTTATTTAATCTAATCGAGTCAAGGATTAGTATGGTACTTAAATAGAATATTTAAGCACTCGATATTACATGGCAACATGGCAGACCGTGTATAAAAAAGTATACGATCTACATTCTAAATCTACCTCATTACAAGACATGCAAACTTGCAAACATGGGTTTACACGAACAACCTGCCTCTAGGGTTCGGCCGAGCTGAAATAATAATGTAATCAATATATACCAAAATAATGAGTAAACTGTTGAAGGTAGGCAGAATTTCGAAATTATGGTTTGAAATCTTTATTTTTCAAAATATTACAGATTATTATAACTACTTACGTAAGCAGGTAGATGTTTACCCAACGAAACATGTATGCGTTTCTATTAAGTGGCAGTATTAATGTAGTTTAGATTGACAGTTTTAATTTTTTTACAGCTGATGACCTTAACTTAATAGTAGATTGTACAACAAGTGCATAAAACACACCATTATACGCGAGGCGTTTACCCATCCGAGCGAGCTTGCGAGCGAGGATTGATATAAAGTCGAGCGTAAAATGGGTTTTATGGAGGAGTTTTACACTCTACTTTTCACTTCAATTGCGAGGAAATTATTTATCGGTAATCGTAAAACAATTTCAAGTTGTAACAAATATTACAATAAATAAAAATATGGTTCCCGCCAATTATTTTTTTTAACATGAGAATTTAGACAGATACTTGTGCTCTGCCAAGTCATAATAACATTTCGGGGAATTTTCAAACTATCATGAACTCCTATTTTATCTCATTTCATTAATTTAATGATAGAAAATACGGAATTAAAATAATTATAGCAAGAATAAAATAAAACAATAAGTTTCAGTATTCTACGAAATTTTATTGCTCAATTACATTGTGCAATATATTTTGACTGTTTGGCTGTTGAGCCTCATTCTCGTAGTCTTAGAAGGAAATTTTACTTTATGCACTAGAGCTTAAAAAGCAATTTTATGTCGTCCACGCACGATTAAAGTCGAACTTTACGAGCATGAGAAGTGAAAAAGGTTTTTTTTTATAATCTCGTCATCAGTAGAAAGGAGCTTCACGAAATTTAAACCCTTAGGCAAGGATGGAGCAAAGCCTTTGATTTCATTGACCATGAAATACTTCTGAAGAAACTTGAATTATATGGAATTAGAGGTAAAGCACATAATTGGATCGAAAGTTACTTAAGTCATAGAACGCAGTGTATAGAAATTGAAAAAATCGTCAGGAAACATAAAAACAATTTATGCAAAGAAAAATTTCAATCAGGGTTTCTAGTAAATAAAACTGTAGTACCACAGGGCAGCATTCTTGGTCCTTTGCTCTTTCTTATTGCCATAAATGATTTGCCAATGTCTATTAAACAAGACTGCATTCTTTTCGCCGACGACACCACCCTTGTCATAAGAGACGATAATGACAACCTATCTGAGTTTGAATCCAATGTTAACAGTACGTTATCTGACGCAATCGACTGGTTAGATAGCAATAAACTAAAAATAAACATAGCCAAAACAAAAGCTATGACATTTGGTTCCTATAAGGCTAAACCACTGCCTTTTCAAATTAAACACGACAAGTCGTATATACGACTTGTCGTGTTTAACTCTATATAGAGTTAGTTGACAATGTAACATTTCTAGGCCTACAGATTGACAAAAATTTAAATTGGAAGCTGCACGTAGACCACGTATGTAAAAAATTAGAAAGGTTTGTCTATGCTCTAAAAAGACTGAGACAAACAGTATCAGTAAATGCAGCTCTTACTGCGTATCACGGATACGTCACTGCTGTCCTAAACTATGGACTATTACTGTGGGGAAATTCCGTAGACATACAGAGAGTATTTTTAATACAGAAAAGGTGTGTCCGTGCCTTAGATAATGCATGGTTTCTTGAAAACTGTACACCTATATTCAAAAAGTTTAATTTGCTCCCGCTACCATGTATGTATATAAAAGATGCTTGTCTCCATGTTAGAGAAAACCCTGAACTTTTCGCTCGACGTACGGAGACCAGCACAAGACATGTGAGGGCTCAATACAGAAACCTATTATATAGGCCTCGTTGCAACTCCTCAATCTATGAAAATAATTGTTTTAATATGTTTATAGACCTGTATAATCAACTACCTGAAACAATAAAACTCCAGAACAGCCACTGCTTCAAACTTAAATTAACAAAATGGCTACAAGAAAAGTGCTTTTACAGTATCAAAGAATATCTAACTTATAATCAGTGATCGGAATAGGTAGTGCCATTTCGGGTGAATGACCTTAAACATTAAACATAACATGGATAAGCCTTGGGATTTCGGGACTCGTATTTTTTCACAGTGAATATTATTGACCTAAATTAAGAAGATGCAAAAAAAAAAAAATTGTCATTATAAATACGTCAATTATTTATTCAACATAACTTTTAACAGTTCATAAAATAAATCGTCAAACATCAACATTAGTACACATATGTATTAAATCAACGTTATTAAAACATTCGTTATTTTTTACTATACAAATTAAAATTATACAATACAATAAATTATACACAAAAATAGAGGTAAAGAATAAGCGTCTTATCAGCAATAAGTGATCTCTTCCAGTCAAACTTTACAGATTTTATTTTACATCGTTTATTCCTTGCTTTCTTTAAAATTGTAATAGCAAACGATTATTTTTTCAATGTTCTCAACTGTCAGTCTATTTCTCTTGACGTCTAATATCCATTTATATGTGGAAAACGATCTTTCAACCTCTACTGATGTCAGCGGGGCAAATTTGTAAAAGGAAATATGTTCAGATGCGGTTTCTTTTGAAATATCTCCTGCGTATTCTCTTATAGTATCTAAATCCGGGTTTCGAGCCATAACCGCTTCAAATTTGTTTACTATGGGTAAACTATTAGACCAATTGATTACCATCCTAACTTGATCAAAATCGATTAAGGCATCGACCATTGACATATTTCGTTCCTGTAAACGAGTTAAGGCCACCTCTATTTTATTAAAATTTTCGTGGATATAATCTAATTCTTTTTTTATGTTGGGTTTTTCCAGCACTTTTTTAGCCTTTTTAATTGAAACAGCATCTGATGTTCTTAATCTTGACAAAACCGTATTTATTTCAGTGAAATACTTCACGTAGTAAGATACTGCAGCGAGCCAAGTACCCCACCTTGTAATTACTGGCTTAGGAGGTAAAGGCAAATTTGGATAAATTTCCTTTAACAGTTGCACTCTACTAGGAGACTTTAAAAATACTTTTTTCAAGTTAGCTATCAGGGTGTCTACGTCCGGATATTGACATCTTATTTGCTCTGCCACACGATGCAGAGCATGAGCTAAGCATGTAACGTGTTTCATATTCGGTAACACACTTTTTAAAATTTGCCCCGCCTTCAACATATACGCAACGCTGTCAGTACATATGAGAAGCACATTATCGAGTTGATTTTCATAGTCTTCTCCCCACATTTTTTCTAAGCAGTCTGTAACAAACTTAGCAATAGTCTCCCCATTCACTACCGTGAGCACTTTACACGCCATTAAATAAGTTTTATGAGAAACGGTTGCATCCAAAGGTTTCACCAAGAAATGGACCACGTATCTGCCTAGAAAGTCTGTCGTTTCATCTAACGAAATCCAAATCTTTTTATTTGCCACTTCACTGCGTATAGCTGCTATTCTGGCTTGATAAAACTTGTCCAGGTATACTTTTCTTATTGCCGATTCACTGGGTAGAGTACGTAGAGGCTGATTTGTACAAGTGCAGCAAAAATACTTCTGGAAGAAGGTTGTGAATGCTGGATTTTCGATTTGAACCCATGGGATATTGCAAAGTATGAGGAACTCGATCAGATCAAAGTAAAAACTTTCATTTGGTTGGTGATGTAATCCTTTGTGTACAGGTCCTTCGATGTGTCGCTTCAATGTACTCTTTCTGCATCCAATATTAACGTCACATTTAGTACAATGTATTAAATGTCTTGTTGAATCAAACTCTAAGTCGGGATAGGATTCAATCCAACTCAGAATAGTTTCTTCCTTAGCTCGCCGAGGCATGTTTAGCTAGATAAGAAGTTCCACTTAGTCCAATCACAAGTAAATCAGAGTCCAATTAGGGATAGCCAACGTCGTCACAATAAGATGATCGATCACAAAGTCCGGTAAACAAGCCAAAGTCGAATTGAACCAACCATGAGTAATACGTGCGAACTTAACGAACAGAAGAACATAAGTAATCTTAAAATACTTGCCTTGTTTAAAACATTATCTTTCATCTAAAAAGAGATAGCATGACAAATATTGGCATCTGTTGCTATTGTCCCACCCTGCCCCGAGCTCTTCATAGAGGTAAGCAATAGAAAGTTATCTCAAGGTCGAAGCAGGTAAAGATAATTTAAGAATGCACTTAGAAAAACAACATGCAAATGCAAAAAGATAACTGATAAGATGTGCTTATTTTCTTTGTTTGCATGGATGTCAAAGTTAGTGTATCTACTTTATATTTTGTCGATGCAATATTCTACATATAGTAACCAAAAATAAAATCACACATTTATAACATTTCTGAACTAAACATAAACTTAAAATTTTTCATATGAAATCCCGGGGTTAAAAGCTATGTCCATACTAAGCTTACGCACCGAGTTCCCGTGAAATGGCACTACCTATTCCGATCACTGCTTATAATTAAAATTCGAATTGTTATTGTTTATTATTGTAACTATAGATGTAATTTGATTTGACTAAGATATCTAAACATGTGACATAATAAATTTAAGAGAATGTAAATATGTAAATAGTATATGTACTCGATTATATAGATTGTATAAATAAAAATTTGTACACTTGCATGCAGGTTGAATACGCTTGACCTACTGACTAGTTTAAGATCCTGTAACCGTATTCTGACAAATAAAATATTTGATTGATTGATTGATTGATGTTTAAATCATCTTTGCCCGAATAATTTTACAAATATGTAAGCCGGTATGAATGGAGTTGTGGAGTCGCCACTACTAGTCCGCCCGCAACAGTTTGCGAATTGCAACTGCACGGACGGAACCTCGCGTGCGGCAGTTTTATGTGGGTATAATCAATTCGGTCTAGGCAATGTTGTGTTATCTTTTACTAGAAGGCCGAGTGACTAATAATCTATGCGACACACAGACGGCATGAAAACACATATAATTTTAATTAAAGAACCCTTTTCGTTTCAGGTTGTAGTGTCACTATAGGTCGAAATAACATATTAATTTTTTTGCAGTACCCTGGGGAGAAAAAAAAACTTTAGGTACCTACATAGTGGCAATGTTAGCAAAATTACCAACCCCAATTAGCAACCACGGCTAAGCTCAGTGATCGTCAGCACTAGAAAGCTGAAATTTGGCATGAGTACCTACGTGTATTAATCACACCGACAAAACGGTAAAAAAAATTTTTTTTTGGGGTATCCCGTACACTTGAACCCAGGGGGGTTCAAGTGTACGGCAGTACGTGTAGTAAAAGGGTCGGCGGGAAGGGTATCTAACTCTAGTGGTTGGCACCTAGATGTCGCTTACGGCTGCTATAAAGTCGATGTAAAAATAAATGCAAAAAGATGATTGAAGGCATTGAGAATTTCGTCAGCTCGGTAACTGAACCCATAGCTTAATTGGTAAAGCGATATCGAGCTCCGGTAAGGCGTATCGATGTTGGTTCAAGTCCAACTGGGTTGATTATTTTTTCAATGTTTTCAATGTTTGTATTTGATTGAATAACATACTAATGTATGAGTGGAATACCCACTTTAAAATATGTAAAATAATTATGAGTTGATAGCAGGCGCCATCTGTTATTTCCGTTGTGACACTTGTAAAAGGGTCGGCGGGAAGGGTATCTAACTCTAGTGGTTGGCACCTAGATGTCGCTTACGGCTGCTATAAAGTCGATGTAAAAATAAATGCAAAAAGATGATTGAAGGCATTGAGAATTTCGTCAGCTCGGTAACTGAACCCATAGCTTAATTGGTAAAGCGATATCGAGCCCCGGTAAGGCGTATCGATGTTGGTTCAAGTCCAACTGGGTTGATTATTTTTTCAATGTTTTCAATGTTTGTATTTGATTGAATAACATACTAATGTATGCGTGGAATACCCACTTTAAAACATGTAAAATAATTAATACAAGATACGACTAACCAGTAAGGAAAAATTTAAACAAATGGCTAATAATTTGAATAATTATTATTATAATATTAATTAATACAAGACGTAATAGACGGTTAGGATTTGTCGCCTTTATCTATCTTGTCATCTGTCGCTACCGTGTGTCACACCGGAGACACACCCGACGACGGTTCACCTTGCCACGCTCCCGAGCGCTATTTTAGGACGCCGATCCAAACAAAAATTATACAATACACGATACGACTAGCCAGTATGGAAAAAAATAAACAAATGGCAATATTTAAATATTTAAAGCCTGACCAGAAATATATGATTATTGTCAAGAGGGCGCTATTATTCTCATTCATATGGCAACCGTTCAGTATAGTCATAGACCGTATTATTCTCTATGGTTGTGACATCTTGATTTGTTTACCTGTCAGCTCTGATGTTAATTTGAAAATGTTTCACAGCGAAATAATTTCATTTCCCGAGCGTATTATTTACATCAGTTTTATATATACTCTATTTACATTGTTTCGCTCTTGACTATGGATAATTTTGGCTTTTTTTGTCGTTTATTAATTAATATTCATCACTTTATTATTATTCAAGCAAACCGCCTCAATTACAGACAAACAGTGACAGCCTATAATGTCTAGCACATGCCTATCATTCTGTCATTAAAATTATTGCCAGTGTAAGAAATTAGTTCCAATGAAATTCCGCGACATGGCGCATGACATTATCATATATTTCTGGTCAGGCTTTAAATATTAATTATTATAATATTAGGTACCTAATACAAGACGTAATAGTCGGTTCAGATTTGTCGCCGCCGTGTGTCACGCCGGGGACACGCCCGACGATGGTTCACCTTGCCACGCTCAGGAGCGCTATTTTAGGACGCCGGTCCAAACAAAAAATATACAATACAACATGATAGCTTAAGATAAGGCGACTGAGGTAAAAGAAAATTAAAATTAAAAAAGAAAAAAAAAACTACTTATAACCAACGTAAATCATTATTATTTTACATCAATTAATTTTTACTTTAGGAAAATATTTTTTCTTTTGTTTTGTAGTCCTATCCTACATAACATAATGCATTGAGTGAGGGGTTAGTCTTCTAACCAATCATTTTTGACGCAGTAATATGACTTAAACAGTTTGTCAAATTGTAAACTTAGGTACTTAATACATATTTCGCGTAGTTTGTTTATTCATTTAAATAAAGTATTTTATTTATTTTGATAAACATCACACAGCATTACATGTCAAAACATTAACAATACAATATATACTAAATAATTACAACTAGATACCAACTTAAAACTAACTTATAATCCATACATTTTAATTATCTAAATTCACAAGGCAGACAAATATCACTAAAAACTTAACTAAAAACCTAATTTAACCACCCAGACTCCAGATGTCCCCCAAATCACTCCCCTCGGGAAGGGTGCCCATAACACTGGCTACATTTCCCCTCTGGATGGCGATGCCCAATCTTTGGCCGAGAAATGAGCCAGCCCTATGGTCACCTGTTGCTTCCACCAACCTCTTCTTAAGCTCCTTAAAAAGCTTAAGGGCACCTGGGCCCCACGGACCAAGGGTTTCTACCGCAAAAGCAGAAAGTATTAAATTACTATAAGTAAAAAAATGCAAGTATCTTCTAAAGGATTAATTTAAGTATGGGTACGTTTTTTATTTAAAAAAACCTTGATCATAGACAAAATCATTGTTTGTCTACGATCAGTCGAATCCAGCTGAGAATTCCTTTATGTGTGTTTTGCGCTCTATGTGTAACACATCATTTAATCGTTAATGCCGTTATTATATTTAGCCGTTACACTGCTTCCTGATTAAAATATATCTGGGAACATATTTTGTATACATTGCTCTTATAACTAGAAACATTTTAACAGTGTATTCCGGAACATATTTAGATACTAAAATGTCATATACTCGTAAACTTTTCTGGAATACGCATAGTTTCAGAGTTAATACCAATTTTTTTTTAAATACACGTTTTATTGTAACTCAGCACAAAACGCCTTTCTGATGGCGTTGTTGCCACTATTGGGCATAGTTTACATGTCCTTATTGACAGATATCAAAGTGACAAGGAAAACTATGCAGAAACTAAATTTTTCCAAAAAAAAATTAACCAATTTGTTTTAGGCGATAATTTTATTAATAACATTTACTTTTCATGTGCAATAAACATTCAAAAAAGAGAAAAAAAAAACAAACAAAAAAAATTTTTTCTGGCGAAATTGACCTAAATTGACTTCTTTTGTTCTCAGAAATTCGTGGTTAAGATCTGTGTTATACGTACCCACGGTGTATATAATAACTTTTTAAACAAACTAAGTATAAGACTAGCAAGAATTTGCATGCAATTTTCCTTACATTGCTACTACTGAATGCAATGCAATTAATTCAATCGGTCAATTACAGCAATGTAATGAAAATTGCATGCAAACTCTTGCTAAATTCGCTTTATAAATCTTATTATTTACTTACTACCTCTCGGGCATTCCACCTCGTGACTCATATTTTAAATGGGTACGTTACGTTAGAAGAGGTCAGTGATATATATATGTGTCGTAACCGAAAGTCATTATTTACAAAGGTTCTGACGCATCTTCAGAATCTAATTTTCCAGGGTAAATGTCCTGAACACCTCTGCTCTAAGGTCACGGCCACTATATGAGTCATGCATGAGCATTGAGCAACTGAGAATCTATGGTTAAACAATTAAAACATATTTAAGGCTCAACCCACTTCAATACCAACTTCTCAGCTTCCAAATTGAACCGTCTGCCTGAGATTAACATGGATAAGTAACTCCATCGATAAATGTATAGGGCTTTAAGTAGTTTATCGATTTAATCAACTTAAAGCATCTCGACGCGACTTATCAAACAAGACCTGATTTCATTGGATCGAATTAAGTTATTACTTTGCCTGTAACTGGCCCCTATACAAGATGTAACAAAAATGCTAGTTATCCGTTTAAGGGCATAATTGATATAGTAATCTTAATGAAAAACAAAACAAAAAATTTTTTCATGCAAAAAAAAAAAGGTTTTGTTAGCCGGCTATGACGACGTGTCGCAATTTTTTTTTTGCATCCAAAGAATTTTTCTCCTACTTTACTTAAACGGATCACCACTTACTAGCATAGCATTAAACATATTGGCTGAGTATTACGCATACACAGGTAGGTAACAAGTTAACAACATATGTAATTAACTTCAATTTAAATGATTATTGCCGTTTGAATGATGCTATATTTAGTCTCAATTAGGTAATGACTCAACTGGAGGGTTTCCATATTATGAATGAGGAATAAACATTATTAAATCATGCAACTAATTTAGTTTGATTTTATTGTCCAAAGTAGACTGTCGTGACCAATCGGTTGGAAGTTAAATAAATTGTTAATGCTCTAAGGTTGGGTGGTCTGAAGTTATTTGTCCTACCGTATCATATATAACTCCAGACATTTTCTCATGTGGAATAAAAAAAGGCTCTCAATAAAGAACTGTTTTATCTCGTATTACTGGCACCGATAAATTTAGAAACGGCGGCGACCGTCGAGTGGCAGTCGCGACTGAGCTCTCGCGCCGGCCACAGATGCGCACCGGTTTAAATTTAGAATTTATTGTTTTCTTTTTGTTTTCGGGAGTGCGTTATTACGAAACTCGTGTCAGTGTTTTTTTTGTGGAACAAAGTTTTATTTTTTTCCTGTGCTCTGTGATGTGCATGTGTTAATTTGACAGCGGTAAGTTTTCGAATAAATACTTTTAAAGTTGACACGTTTTGTGAAATCTAAATTACGGAAACTATTTTTCTGATAAGATACGAACTGTCGAACCTGTTGTATTTGGTTTAAACGACGCACTTGAAGATTACTGAGCTTGCCTTTTAAGTAATGTCCTACGTTTTATGTCCTTTTACATCGGAGGACGTTAGTTATCGACCTCGATAGTGTTTAATTTAGAACTGCGTTTGAAAGAGATTGCGTTTCTTATTTTTACTGTAGTCGGATGATTCGCATTTTCTGCACTAGGTCGTCGGGGAAAGCTCTCTCCACGTCAGCGGTGGTCAAAGCAACTTTTAGGCTAGCTTCAGATGGTCGCGCAATGCGCTCTCAACAGGTGTTTATTCACTCAACTAGTACTTCTAAAACCTACTTTTACATAATCATGCCAAATGAAATTGAATGCGAAACCGGTAAAGAATATAAATATATTCTTATTATACATAGTTATATTCTTGAAGAAACTTTTTGCGGTATTACTAGGTATCTTCAAAGTCTTAATTGAATGCTACTATAGTGCTTAACATTTAATTTAAGTGCTTGAGTTTATTATTATCCCAAATGATAAGTTGGTTCCCATGTAGGTAGGGTAATAACGTATTTCTTTATCTATTGATTCTGATAAAAAAAATTGCACAGTATGTACAGTCACCATCAAATATACGGAGCGGCAAAGGTACTCAAAAATATCTGAACATGCACTTTATCGCCTTGACAATAGAGGCGTTGTTCAGATATTGGTGACCACCTTGGCCGCTCCGATATATCTGATGGCGACGGTACATAAACGTACATTGTACAATATTGGCATTAACGTATCATATTATTACCTACTTATATTTATTTCAGAACTTGCGGAATACAGATAGAGAATTAAATATTAAATTAATAATTAAATAAGGTAGAGAATTAAATGTAAAACAAGATTCTTAACCCCAACAACAAATTTAAATATTTTTGAAATTAATTAAAAACCAACTTAGAATAAACACTAAATCATTTAATTGTAACCGGTTCATATTTACAATTACACCATATCGCTTGAACTAAAAATATGAGTACTTAGGTAATGTTATTTTTCACCACTCCACCTCGGAAATGCGCTCTTTATCCCTTGAAAGCGGTGGGGGAAAACGCATTTTATCCACACGTGGGGAAAGTAATTTGGTACAAGTTTTGGCTTATTTTTTCATGTTATCTGGCAGGATGGACTTTAAAGAGATGATTTTAAATTAAAAGAAATAATTAAAGGATTATATCATTAGGCTTCGATTTATTATATATTAAAGGATTAAGATATCATTTGGCTTCGATTTATTATATTTTTTAGCTTATATTTTTTCTGTGATGGTGTGGTAAAAAAATAAAATATTATACTCGGCAGCAAAGTTTGTTCAACCTCTCTTGCCTTGAGGTCCTCGTACGCTCAAGATAATATTTTTTGGCTCGGCATATTTCATTGGCTCGGGTCTCAATAAAGGCACGAGAGGGTAAACATCAACTTTGCCCCCTTATATAATTAATAATAAATAACTATTTCATGTAAACACTTCAATAGTGGTTATAATAGCTAGTGGTTAAAATTTATTAGTTTTCTGCTGCAACTAATAGGCTGTGTTCTATAATAAATTAATAGTATTAGAATAAACTATTGAATAGGTATTTGCCTACAACTACTTATATTTTTCGTTTTTGTTGGTTGTATGTAACCTGCACCATGATTTATTTTGAGGGTTAAGTACATGTATGTAGTTAAATGGCCTGGTATGGTATGTCTAATTGATCGTATCGGCGAAAATGTGTCTATTCTAACGTGTTGACATTGCCATATACCGGGCCATTTGCGGGATGAAAAACACGAATGTATCACATCAATAATAGCAGTAGGTACAGACATAAATCTCTGTATCTTAAGCTGCACAAGGTCACACAATTGAAATTCTCCATCTGTACACGTATTCCTGTATTATTGTTTTCGTGAATGCGAGCAGCGGATCATGACAAGTGGCCATTGTTTAGAGAATACACGGAATGTACAGTCAGCAGAAGGTTCTAAGCTTGTAAGGTGTTTAAAACCACCTGTTCACGCTCTTATACATTTAACAATAAGGTTGTGCCAACCTCACACGGTAAGCTACATTTCCAGCTGACTGTACTAACACTCTTAACTGACTGATGGGCCTTATGTCTTAGAAATAAGGTTTATGAATTGTCAGTTAATTGTTGAGGAGGTGGTAATGTCAGTGGCTGCACGTTCATATTGATTTGATAAAGGGGCATTCACACATTGATGAGTGTTTAGTGCGAGTTCATACATTTTTTACAAAAAATAGGTAGCAAATGTATGAACTCGGACTTAACACTTTACCAATGTGTCAACATACCCTAACATGATAGTTAAGCTACTTTAGCTGGATGTTTATGAAGGGTCTGTATATATCGATTTTTTTGAAGGGATTTAGTAAACCTTTTTTTTAATTAATCGCTTAAAATTTAAATGCTGCGAGAGTGATTGCATCTGGAGGGTCGCGGGGTAACGTTGTCGGATAGGATTTTTTTTTGATTGTGTAATTGTATTTAGCTTAGTTTTATTTAGGAGTAGATTTTATTATTTGGTATTATTTTATTTGACATTTTTGTGACTGTTAGATTTGTATTTTTTGTGCCTTTTTAATTTTAAGATTTGACTAGTGATTTCAATGACTTAAAATTTTGATTATTAAATTTAATTAGAAAATATACAACTAACACAGTCACAATAATAATTTAATAACAAGCGGAGATTCTCAATCCCGGTCATGCTGGCCAGCCGCTGACTGCTATACCATATTGTACGTTTAACTTAGTATTAGGCGGCTTTCACACTGATGCGGTTTCCGCATGCGGCGCCGGTGCGCGAGATAGCGCTCTGCATGTGTATAGCGCTGTCACGCTTGCACACCGTCGCCGCATCCGGTTGCAGCACCAGTGTGGTATGATAAATGATCATCGCCTAAATTTAAAACTAAATTAAAATAATAATGTTCAGGATTAAATCGCTGAATGACATTTAAGCTAATTAAAATTCTAGGAAAAACCATACTTACATATTGTTAATGTATATTTTGAAAGTCAACTTAATTAGCTACAAATTTAAACACGTACGAAGTATTGATAATCTTTAGTATCAATGCCAATCAAGGATGCGCCAGCACATAACTGATAAGGTTTAATCCATGTTATCACTAGTACATATATGTATACGTCTTCAACAAAAATAATACTTATATGCAATTGTCATTACAACGCTACAGCCATATAGATTCAATGAGAAAGCAACCTTATCAACTACCGAGGCATAAGGCCTTTCTCCTAAAAACTTTAAATATTATGCTGATTAAATGATAAGGGGGAATTTTGTTCTACTACCGTAAAAATAAACAATTTAAAGAAAGCAAGGCACCTGCTTGTTAGACATTGTCGATCACAACTGGTCTAAGGTGATCTTCACACTAGCGCCGCAACCGGATGCGGCGACGTTGTGCAACTGCAAACGTGACAGCGCTATACATATGCAGAGCGCTATCTCGCTCGCGCACCGGCGCCGCACGCGGAAACCGCATCAGTGTGAAAGCCGCCTAATACAAAGTTAAACGTACAATATGGTATAGCCGTGAGCGGCTGGCCAGCATGACCGGGATTGAGAATCTCCGCTTGTTATTAAATTATTATTTTGAAATATGTATTTATAATATAAAAAACCCGCCAAGTGCGACTCAGGCTCACGCACCGAGGGTTCCGTACAAACCTGTAGGTATATAGGGGTAGTAACTTTAAAATTATTAAAAATATTTTTATTAGATGATGTAACTAAAAATTTACGGTTTTCGCAATTTTTCCTTTATCTGTGCTATAAGACGTTTGTTCGTAACAAATTTCATGATTCTGAGTTCACGGGAAGTACCCTGTAGGTTTTGATTCCCTTGCGAGTTTCGAAAATTTGCGGCATAAACGGCTGTATCTTTTGATTGCGTTGGCTTAAAAGTTTGATTTTTTCGCAGCTCTAAGGGACAGTAGACTTGAGTATTTTGATATGAATTTGAAAAACTGAGAAAAAGGGTCTTGACAGACGGACGGACGGGCGGACGGACGGACGGACGGACAACAAAGTGATCCTATAAGGGTTCCATTTTTTCCTTTCGAGGTACGGAACCCTAAAACACGCTGAATTCATGTTGGCAGATGTACAAAGGTAATTAATTTCAAATAGTGAGATTTAGACGTAAGTTGTTTTTCTATCGAGCAAAAGCGTTAAACTCATAAACGCTTTTGCTCGATAGGGATCGCATAGTCCCTAAAGAAATACCTAAAGATTGTTATCCATATTTTTTGCAAACTTTATTCCTAAACGTGCTACGATTTTCCAGAAACAGTGTTAGATGATCCCAGTGCGCCTTCGTAATACTCATAATTAACCTGTACTTGTAGATTTATCACAGTCATAACCACCTATACAGTATGTGGCCTGTAACCCGAGCGAAAAATAAAAACGTAAAATTTACTATAAAACTTTTGTTCAACAACTTTTAAAAAATATGGAGTCTTTAGATTGTCTCTTTTTCACAAACTAAATAGAACTAAAAAACTAAAAATCTATGTACGTTACAATCCGTCCAATTAACATTGCTTGTTAGTCTTGTCACCCTACAGACATACTAAAAATCAAACCACAAGGTAATTATTAAGTCGCTGAACAAACATTGTCTAGTTTGAGGAGTAGAAACTACGATTAAATTTTTTACTCAGGGTAATAGGCTACACACGGTGTAGAACAGAAATAAGGTACAGGACATTTCGCTGACTAGCAAATTATTGAACGCACCTACGCGAACCGGAAGAAGGTGTCTAATGGCACTTTTAAATCATGCAAAAAGCCTATTAGACATTATCATTATATCGTCGAAAACACATGAGTTGATAAAAATGCTGCAACGTGTTTCTAAACAAGTGTCGCCAACGATTTCGTAATTAAAAAAATCGATATCCGTTGTTACACAATTATGGGATAAACATTTTACTTGGGTTTTGTCAGATGTAGGACCTAATAAAAATGCCTGACGCGAAATATTTTTTTCAATTTAAATACAAAATCTTGCTTTGTCCGATATAATAGGATGACGACTTATTTAATATTTATAAAATTTACTACAATAATTACGAATACAAAAGAATACACACAAGTCAAATTAACACTAAACTTAAAACTTATATTCAAAACAAAATAACCATTATCTTAAAATTTAAACAAAAAAAATACAGTCCATGACAAACATACACAGACCAGTTAACTAATAAATCTTACACACATATTTTAAAATAGCACACAACACTTAGCAAAATTTGTTTATGTATGTAATACGATTACTAAGAGATACAAAAACTCATCTACTTTGAAACAATTTATTGATTAATCAATTATACAGTTCGTATATTAAACTAAATGCCTATACATAAAACTAGATTAATACTAACAAACTATTACTGAATAAGTTTAAAATCTACTTTTGAATATGACACCTACATCCAAACGATTTTGATTTATCGCCATTTCACTGCCTTATCATACAAAATAGTATAAATATTAACTGCTTTTTTGTTTTTCTATGTTCTATAAAATGCTTTCCCTGATATGCTCCACCCCATTCTTTAACTTCCAACATCTTTCCTGTCGGCAATGTGCCGTAGTTCCCTATTCACGAGTGACTACACAATCTTATAAATACATTTAATGGACTCTTCCTAACATTGCCCGCCCACGCTCGACCCTGAAACCTTCTAGAAAGTAATTAATGATCCTTGTAAACCTTTTTTATCTTGGGCTCTATCCCTTAATTTACATAAGTTTTAAAGTGGTTTTTTACACATACTCTTCTAGATTCTGGGTTTATTAACGAGAACAGGTTTGAACCCTCAATTAGCATAAGCCTAATCCGGGAAAGGTTGTTTTTGGTGTTGTATTATTTTTATTACTGTAATAAGTAGCTGCTAACTTCGTCCCACAAAAAAGAGCCATTAAAATTGTATATCAGAAGTTTCTCGTAGGTATAATGGAGTCGAGTTGTAAGTAGATCTAAGTACATATGCAAGCAGCAATACACTTGGGATCCAATTCATACAAGCCCACAAATTATTTAAGCCTGTGTCACCGGCAAGTAGGTATAATACGCGTACTTGTAACTAGTTACGTACATTTGAAACGCTCTATTCGCTAAAAGGAAAAAGTAACAGAAATTCTACCTAAGTAGGTATTTTACTGGAATTCTGGCGTATTGCTCTGAAGAAAATATATGTTTGCTTCAAAGAAGATCTTATTTAATGTAACAGGCATCTTGACTGCATATGAGCCTAATAAGATCTTGTCTGTTGAAGCTTAGAGCTAAGAGCACTTAGTAAAAGTTATCATATTATAGTTAGATATAGTAAATAAATAATTTTTTATTCCAAACACTTTATTAGCAACTAAAATAAAATGCATCTTAGTTGGACTTAATTTTTTTTTCAGTGTGAAAATAACTAAGAACCTTCACAATTAAAAATCTATATTTCCGCATAGCGGCCAGGAACGGTATAATTAGTTTCCGCTTCCGTCACCTCTCTATCAAGATGGATGGTGGCGAAGACAGGCTGGTGAATTAGGCGCTAAGCAATTTCTGACGATTTTATTTCAGATGGCATGACTACGGCCAACTTGTTAATTTTATTATATAAACTTTTACCTGCCATTTTACCCCCTATTGAGGATAAAAGTACTCTAAAATAGAGTAAGTAATTGAATTTAATGTAATCATTTAGTTATTGTACTCGTATTTCTATACCTACTTACATTTTCTCAGATTATCTGCCAACTTATAACATGCTAAGTTAGGTACTTGATAATAGATGATTGTTTTTACGACACTGCAAGGCTGGCGATCAGAAGTGTACAAGAATTAACAAAAATAATAATATACTGACACTAATGCAAATTACCATGTCGCACAGTCTTACTAGAATAGGTAAAATAGGTACCTATACTTTGCATGTAGACATTTACAGTTTTATTATTCGGACCTTTATTTTTTGTTTAAAGTTTGCATATTATATCCTATTCTTTTCAAACTTAAGAGATAGTCTCTTGTCTTGTGCATTCTCTCCAGTCTTTTCTTTTTAATGCAAGTTATTTCACCTCCTGATACGACTCTACATTTATTTTATTCTTTATTTGATCCATGTAACTTATCCTTGTATTTTATTGCATATTCTACTTGTATGAAAATATTTGGTCCATAAACTATATTAACTAGCTTTTTTAAATTCTATTTTCCTAACAGCTTAGTTTGTGTAACATTAAAATGTTATTTCATTTGCACCGGAAGCTTCAAGCTTATTGTTTTATGTAATTATTTAAGTTTTAAAATTTTGTAATATTTTCATAATCAAAATATTACCCGAGTGTATTTCATTTATTTTACTCATACGCAAAATATTTATTTATTATTTATTTATTCATATGAAGGAGATTACACAGAAATGTTTCTGTATGTATGTACATAATATGAAGTATACAATAAATTAGCGTAACATTTTGGAGTACAGATGCTTCCTTAAATGAATCTCACTAAGAACGCAAAATAGGCTCCATATATCAGGCAACAGTCCATTATTTCTTCGCTTGACCCTTACTGACCAAACCATATCCACATTTGGGTACCTCATAACTTGTCCTCTTTCTTTTCCAATAGACTACAAAAAAAGAAAACGACCTCATAGGTATTCCTTTGATACTCAAAAAAAGCCAAGGCCGTAAAAGGAGATACCATATCTGTAAAAAGTTGTCTACGAGTGGCGACATCGACATAGATTATATTGTAATTGATGTACAGAAAAACGGCTATTGTTGGCCTGTGCAGAAATTGGGGATCAGCCGGTAATAAAAATATTTCAGCTCCTCTAATATTTATGTCTTTAAAGCGTAAATGCGTGATTTTTCTGTTTGCTCGAAAGCAATACACGTGACACTTCATTTTTTGTTAATACTGATTCCGGAAAGCATAATATAAATGTTCAGTGATAAAACCGTGATAGGATATCTAAATCATATACTTTAGTAGCTAAACTTGCCAATTCTCCTTCTCCAAATTTCCACCGCCTCGTCTTCTTCAACACGAATAACTTTTTCAAAGCCAATTAGTTTTTATGCGGAACTAATAAAATATCGATGTATTTTGTTTAAATTTTGCATAAAATTGGATATTTTTGTTATATAGGCTGTATCCTACATTATGCATTTTAGGGTTAAATTACCTGTAGGTAATGTATGCTCAAGGTTTACACTTCCTTTTTTTACGTCCATCCAGAAAAATTAAGTACATATTTAAATTTAATACGAATTGTCAACACTCTGATCCTTCGCGGTGCGGACGCTACGGGCCCTGCTCGAGGGGGCTATTAACAGACAATTTTTGTGCACTGAAACATATTATAAAACAGCTTTCAGTCATTAAGCCGTACCTTTAATAGGTAAGCTACTCGTACCTAATGAAACAGACGGTACCCATCTAAAACCTTTAATCCAATCCAGGCATACACTAACACTTGGCGGAACCAAAAGAACACACATGATATACCTATATAATACAGATATATAAAGCGAGTTTTACGTGTAAACGGGTTTGGAAAGTTGTGTCAATGACCCGCGCTGGTGTGGTGACAGCATTTCGGACGTCTGGAGCGAACGCGAACTTCGAACATCGAATTTCGTGTTTTGCCCATATCTGTCACTTAACCCTTTAACGGGCAAGACTGAAAATAACCTCAATTCAAGCCTCATCGCCAATCTGTATTCCTAAAAATTCTGTACAAGAAAAAAAACAAAAAAATGATGTTACAGGTGGTCTTTTTTGAGACCCTATAAAGGGTTAAATTAGGAGCGATAGACATATAGATAGACATTTTTAGGGCTTTCTAGCTGAAGGAATGTTGTTAGAATTAAATGCGAAATGCTATATGAAAATGTTAGTTTTGTATTGACGATGCTGAATGTAGCTAATGACTTTCATCTTGGATTCGTAGTTAAAAGAAAGCATTTAGTTAGGTAACTGATGGTAGTGATGGTCTTAAAGTTAATTAAGTTTTGTGACACAGCTTATTTATGAGTTGTTTGTTAATAAGTTAATAACTGCAGTAAAGTTTTTGTATGTTATATTAGGCCTATTTTTATTTCGCTAATTTCAACTACTTGTAAACTTTTGAGAACATTTATCAATACATATTTTATAATTACTTATCATAATCGCTTTTCTAATGGATCCATCTAGAACTAAGTACACTCATAGTAGGTCCTCTTGTGGTCCTCTTCTTCCGTCCTTCTCTCATTAGCATTCAAAGCAATGTAGTTACATCGTTATTTCATCTTATTTAAGTATCTAGCAGCTCATCCCACCACACAAATTAAATTGAAAGTAATAAAACTGGTATCTATAGTCTAATAAAACATGATTGAATTTGTTGTAATCTGTCATATAATCGATTATATAATAAAAAACAAATGTGAACTGTCGTTTAATTAATGTAATGACAAACACTGTCACTTTCCTAAGCTCAGCGTAAGTTTTCAACTTTTCAATGAAAACAGAATTTTGGTTCATAGGAAATACAGTTCTAAGTATGGAACATGTAATTATCTGATACCTAGAACTTTTAGAAATTGTTGTATGTTTTTGTTCATGGGTAAAACAACTAATTAATCAATTAATTTTTAAGTTGTTTCATTATGTTTTTGAGCGTAGCGTAGACAGTAGAAACAAAAGCGATGATATAACAGTGTTTTCTCTATGGGTAATTGTAACTAATTAAGTGTTTAGTTACTGTTATAATCAAATATCCTATACAATGAGATTAAATCAAACAATACTCAAAATACCATTCTGTGTAAATTAACCGCTCTCACTATTCGTAATCGGACCGTAGCAAATTGAACTTTTTTTTTTCGGTAACTTTTTTTTATCTTATGGGACAATCTTACACAAATCAAATTAGCCCCACAGTAAGATCAATAAGGCTTGTATTGTGGGTAATAGGGTAGATAATACTTAAATAGACGAAAGACATCCAATACCCAGAAATAAATATCTGTGTTTAACATACCAATAAATGCCCTGACTAGGATGCGAAACCCCAACAAGGCTAGGAGGCTGTTAAGAAATTTAAACATATATACTACATCATGGGAATCCCTGGCTGCTCTGACCTTAAGAAAATAAATAATTAAATTAAAAAATTCCTTCATTAATAAATAGGTAAATATTAAAGTAGGTAAGCACCTGCACCATTTTGACCTATTTCCTGTCGCCAAATTAATTTGAATTTTGCAAGCAGGTAATACAAATTGTATATCCATACCAATAGCAAAAAACTTCTGTATAAAACTGAAAAAAAATCCCAGACACAAAACTAAAGCAAACAATTAATTATTAACTTTTTTTACTATTCAAGACATTCAAGTTCAGTGACTGTCATTACGTCAAATATCCTAAGGCTAATATCGCGTATCGTCCTAATACGGCGCAACAATGCTATAATCAGGCTTAATTATGCTACCATAACCGTATATCTACGTTGGCATGACGTATTTTGGCTGCCTACCCGGTGCCGCGTTCCGTATATACCAATCCTAAGCCAATATCGCGGTGTATGTACAAATGCCAGTAGTTCAACTTACGGTAGAAATACCCTACGTTCGTTTTGACACATCGACAATAGGGCATAAAACCGGCCAAGAGCGTGTCGGGCCACGCTCAATGTAGGGTTCCGTAGTTTTCCGTCCGTCACAGTAAGTGTCCCCACTTAAGAGTTAATAACACCGCCATGTAGGATATGATATGAGAGTTCCACGTACAGCGACATCTATCGGCAAATTAAGTAAACTATTGCGCGCGAGCATAAAGTATGGAAGATGATTTTTATGGGATAATTCTTTATTGCGTGAACCGATTTTGACCGTTTTTACTTTATTTGAAAGCATGTCATTTCATTGTAATTTTGTAGAAATTACAGGTACAATAAACATCTGCTTATACGGTTAAATTACAAACTTAGTTCAGAAATTATTTTGTATTTTTTTTTCAAAAACTATTCATCCTATCAAGTTCAAAATAATTTTCCTAGAAAGTTTTTATAAAGTTCTACTTTTGAGATTTTTTTCATATTTTTAAAACTTATGGTTCAAAAGTTAGAGGGGGGGGGGGACGCATATTTTTTTACTTCTGGAGCGATTATTTCCGAAAATATTTACATTATCGAAAAATTATTTTAGAAAACCCCTATTCATTTTTAAATACCTATCCAATAATATATCACACGTTAGGGTTGAAATGAAAAAAAAAATCACTCCCCACTTTACGTATAGGGGAGGTACCCTAATAAAAAAAAAAATCCACTTTTTATTTTACCACTTTGTCGGCGTGATTGATATACATATTAGTACCAAATTTCAGCTTTCTAGTGCTAACGGTCACTGAGATTATCCGCGGACGGACGG
Organism: Pammene aurita; assembly: GCA_947086415.1. Lineage (NCBI taxonomy): Eukaryota > Metazoa > Arthropoda > Insecta > Lepidoptera > Tortricidae > Pammene > Pammene aurita. The sequence continues at coordinate 16,593,647 of OX352295.1, forward strand.
ACGGACGGACGGGCAGACATGGCGAAACTATAAGGGTTCCTAGTTGACTACGGAACCCTAATAAAAAAGGGCATCCCTTTTATCTTTTGAACCGTGGGTCCAAAAAATTTGGAATAATTCGTGAAAGTGAGGCCGGTTGAGCCGTTTTCAACCGACTTCAAGATTTCGAAGGCGGAGGTTATCAATTCGTCGGGATCTTTGTTTTTGCTATTTTTTTTTATTATTTTTTTATGTATGTTCACCGATTATTCGAAGACGGCTGGACCGATTTGGAAAATTCTTTTTTTGTTTGAAAGAGTATACTTCACAGTTGGTCCCATTGTAACCATGTCAGGATCTGATGATGGGATCCTGGAGAAATCGAGGGAACTCTTCAACTATAGGCACACCTATGGTGATTTGAGTATTTTTTACAGCAGATCGAGCATTTGGTGTTGGAAAGGTGGATGCTTAGTTAAGTCGGTTCTTTTTTGTTTAAAATTATTGAGTTATAAGTTATAAATAACTCAAAAACTCATGGTAAAAGGACGTAAGTGCTGCATAGTAAAATGACATAAGTGGCACAAAATATCCCTTACAAAATGACCTTTTGAATGGATGTATTGTAACATACCGGCAACTATGGAACCGTACACTGAGCATGGGCCGACATGCTCCTGGCCGGTTTTTACTGTAGACACTGATAAAAAAATAGTTTCAATGAGCGAGTAGTGGGTGTAGTGTAACAATGTGCTATATATAGTAAATATCAAATCTTAGCTTAATAGTACTCAAAGTATTTTTATAGGTAAGTACTCTTACTCTTAAAGCTTATCGCAAATACCGGAGACAATACGCACGATATGGAGATTAAGTAGATATTGTACGCAGATAAAGATAACATTTTTCAGCATAATATTGTGTGAAAATGGAAAATACATATTTAAACGACAGCCAGATGAGCAGTTCGATTTTTGTCCTGATAATTAAGAAGTCAGTACGTAATTCTGATTAGATATTTTTATTTATTGGGTAACCATCTCTTTAAAATGTCCCAATCGATTCTTCGTATATGAGTGAAGATACTGCTTCCAACAGTTACACTGTGCGACCACGCAGTATGACGTGTAAATCGATGCATCGATCGTCTCGAACAATCAGTACGCCTTTATCACTTCCTCAAACGACCCTGTGCAGAAAAAACATATTTTTGCACAATCCGAAGGCTTAAAAAGTTTTGTTTACACTTTAATGAATATTTCGTCGGATTTTCTGGACCAGATATTAGAGTTAGTGTTCCAAAGTTTTTTAATCCAGTGTTATGAATTGTGATTAGTTTAGGAGATGAGTCCGTTAAGTGTGTTTAAGAAGACACACAGACAGATGTAAGTCTGAAGAGATGACTGATGTGTGTGAATGGCAAACATTTGTGTTTGCCTAGTTTAAGTTGATTACATTTGCCTATTAGTCTGGACATAATGTTTACCTTCATTAGAGGTGTGAATTTTCTGTTTTTTTTTTGTTAATAATAATCCATACTAATATTATAAATTGGAAGTGTATGTGTGTGTTTGTTTGTTTGTTTGTCCGTCTTTCACGGCAAAACGGGGCGACGAATTGACGTGATTTTTTAAGTGGAGATAGTTGAAGGGATGGAGAGTGACATAGGCTAGTTTTTGTCTCTTTCTAACCCCCCACTTCCCTAAAAGGGGGGATGGAAGTTTGTATGGAGCATTCCGCAATTTTCAAGGTGGAAAACTAAAAATTGGTATGCGGACTATTTGTGACTAACAAAAAAATTGTGCAGAAGCTATAAAGACAAATAATATCGTCTACAGTAGCGTATTAGAATAATATTCTGTTCCGAGTTCTCTTCTGTGTTTTAAATCAGGAAAGGGGAACCGTGTTACCCCAAATTTAACGCGAGCGAAGCCGCGGGCAAAAGCTAGTTATTTTATATTTTATTGGTAATAACTGTTAACATGTTTTCAAATGATGTGATAATTATGTAGATATGCATCTGATTATAGTTAGGTATATTATGCTGATTCGATTTTCAGCCATGATTTTTTTTACTTTTTTTTGGTTCTCTTGAAAGGACGGAATTTGTCCCTTACGACTTACGACATTTGAAATGTTTGGTGTCGAAATATTGTTGCATTATACTATCTATTTATATTCAGTAGGTACCTACCTACACCTACACGAGTGTAAATATTACGTGTTTCATTTTACTTTTTACATGTTTTCATTGAAATGAAGGACTTCCCAAAGTCGAGTTTCGTTTCGTTAACAAGTCGCACGCTGCGTCTCTCTACTTTTTTTTTATACCACGACGATGGCAAACAAGCATACGGCCCTCCTGATGGTAAGCAGCTACCGTAACCTATGGACGCCTGCAACTCCAAAGGAGTCACATGCTTGTTGCCGACCCTTTACAAAAAGGAGGATTCACTGTGTTGATGGCTAAAGGAACAAGAAGGTCCCTCATCGTAAACACACTACTTAGTGAACCATCTTTTAAACGAACTTACATGAAACTAGGGGGAATGCAATACTTACTGGTATTTTTTGTATGGCCCTATACTGATATCCCAGAATTGCCCATACAAAAAGTACGCTGAATTGCAGATTTGTTTTTCACTACAGCACTTCGTAGTGTAAGTATCTAGAGTAGTATAATATTGCCTGAAGAACGAACACAAGGACGAAGCATAATTTTCACAAGCTCGCAAACAGACTTACAGAGAAGCAACAATTTAAACCGTATTCCTATGCACCAAGGTCTCATTTACAATACACACCGGTAGATAGTAGGGCATTGTTATAGGTATGAGATGAGTGATGGATGCGAGCACATGGTCGCTAAATCCAGACGGCCGACTTGCGCGTCAGACACTGTTCTTGGGAAATTACTGCTGCAATTTATGTTGGAATTAACAAAACTAAATCTATCTCACTTAAACTAGTATACTGTAACACTTTCTCTTTCACTCATATGCACGTAACTGAACAGAAACAACAGCCCATTCATTATAATCTTAAGGACCTATACTTCACAAGCTTTGTAAATTAGTGCCTTGGTAGCCCTGTATAGGAACACACCTTACTTATATATTTCGATAATATATTCCAATACTTATAAATCGCCATGTGTCTTTTAATTAATAATTGCCCAAATCTAATAATTTATGCTAGGATGCTAGATTAAAGGTGATGAACAAGTTTTACGCAATTACGTTGTTAATTATTTGACAAATTACAAATAGACTGAACAAATAATCTTACATACCTACCCCTTTTTTATCTCGATAGTCGATAGGTACCAGAATGACAACTCTATTTGCGCCAATCTGAGTCAATCTACCCAACTGTCATTTTAATATACATAGAATGCTAGAACAATACAAAACTAAATAAAATAGAACGTACAGAAATTGCCCAATCAAATTAGTATTTTAGTATCTGAAATATACTAATTAACTAATTTATTAAAAGGTGTTTAAATTTTCCCTATTTTGAGGTAGTTAGCTAGAGATGCTATCAGGGATATGTTTCTGTTTTTTTTTAATTCGGACCTACTTATTCTGATTTTAAATAGTGTTATCTCGTGACGTCATGTACTTTAGATATAGGATAGGTACCTAGTTTTCAGTGCTGTTTAGGCCGGTAAAACCATCGACTAGAATACTTAAATAAATATAAATTAAGTATCCTAATTGGTGGTATTTTCAAGTCAAAGGCACATCATTGTCGGTTGTTAATAAGGTAAGGCGTTGGTGCCATAAAAAATCATTTATAAATGAACTTTATTAACAATCGACAATTTTTATAACACCTTTGACTTGAAAACGTCACATTTATTACCTATCTTAAACTGTGTAGATTAATGGGTTTCCTATTCTTACGAAATTTCTAATCACTATTTAATCACCCAAACCATTAGCTTAATGGGATTTAACATCCAATAATGGTATTTTAAATCTTGAAAAGAGAGATAAAATATATAGTAGTGGTAAATAAATACCTAATACTTAAACGATTTTAACCTAACCGTAACATTACAACTGTTACAAAGTTAAAAAGGGGGTATTTACCATGTATATTTGTTTTCATGAACTCCAGACGAAATAAAGAACCTACCTAACCTAATACCTACTTACTTACTTTACAAATTATTTCGTGGTTAGTCAAGAAATTTAAAATTTCCCAATCACAAAAACCCATACCTATTCCAAAATATGTAGAGTACAATAAAAGCAGTTAACAAAAACGAAATCCTGTAGTTACATTAAAATATATAGTGTATAAAGTAGAACCATAAAAAAGGAAATATAAAAATAAAAAAACAATATTTATATTACAGTATCACGCAGTATAGTAGTTTATGCAACAGTTGTATAAGAGGGGTTAAAAAAGGTGAGTGGTGTGGGTAACAATTTGAGCCGTAGGCGAAAATTGTTAAGAAAAACGCCACGAACATTTTTTTACCTACTTATACGACGTTGCATACAATACTTTTTCTACGAATACACTTACTTTTACATAAAATGCGAAATTGAAAACTTCATGGATATCGCATTTATTTTGTCAACATAATCAACAATCATTTTACCTTTTAAAACACTATTTTTCAATAATACTAACATTACTAACACAAATACACACCGTCGTTATTTGATCAATTATTAAAGAGCTACAGAGATTAGTAAAAATACCTAAATTACTTTCTAAGTTTTCAATTCGCCCCAACAAACGAACGGGAAACGTAAAAAACTACGAAGTAGGTCTGTGGTTCTTTAAATATTTTTTTTTTCTAAAAACGCTGCGTTTATTTAGGTTTCTTAGGTTGGCAGTAATTTATTTTATATTAATAGTCGTGTTTGCACGCGATTACGCGATACTATTTTGGCGCTTTTATAGAACAAGTGTTATTTTGGGGAATAGACTAGATAGACTTTTCATCGAGTGTATTATCTATGTTCTTATAAAGGTGTTGAAGAATGTATAAATGACAGATAAAAGTACAGGAGTAGAAAAAGTTAATTAAATGCACGCTCGCGAACGCCTGTTTTAACGCAGATCATTATACTCAACGTACCTATCTAATATTATAAACATGGTAGAAGTTCGATCTCAACACGTGTCATATGTATTTGCCTACCTATAACTATTTTCTCATATATCCATATAAGTACGTCCATATATAAATCTAATTAACAATGTTTGCTTCCAGATCATCAGAGATGATACACGTCGACGAAACGGACCCGGTCGGAGGTAAGAATGCACACGTTTACCTTAAATGGGTGTTTGCAGTAAACTTTGTTACGAGGTAGGGTTTTAATCACAGAAAATACATTAAGCTGGAAGTGGCTGGAAGTCGCATTGCTTGTACAGTCGCCATCAAATATATAAGAGCGGCCAAGGTACCTAAAAATATCTGAACGTGCACTTTATCGCCTTGACAATAAAAGCGTTGTTCCGATATTTGTGAACACCTTGGCCGGTCCTATATATCTGATGGCGAGTGTACCCCGCGTTTTATAATGTGGAATTCGTGATGTTGTATACCTCGTTTACCTGCGGCTGAAAAAAATAAAGATACATTGGCGAAATCGACCGTTAATTTTCTAATCTGAAATAAACGAGGTATACGGTACGACACTTACGACATCATCCATCACGTACCGTATTTTTACTAACAAAGAGACCAGATATTGACCAAAAACAACTTTCTAAGTCATTTCATAGGGAAAATACCACAGATGCTTTGGGAAATATTCGTGTTACGTCATATAGGTATAACTAGGTTAACATGAATGAAATAACATCTTCCTATTTTTAATACTGCCATACTACGTCGTTTACACGCCTCTGAATCAGGTTTGTGTACTATTGGAATACTAACAGGGAGTTATGGCCTTTTAATATACATGTATACTTAGTCGAAAACGAGCGTAAGTTGCTATTCGTATGCTCGTAGGCTCGTCCACTTGCAAGTTTACTTGCTTCAAGTAGGGACGCAGCTAGGTAAGTAGTTCAGAATGAGAGATGAATACCTATCACTATTTCATTCTAGCATACAGCTGCGTCCCTACTTGCCGCAAGTAAACTTGCAAGTCTTCCCTGCGTGTAGAAGTGTGTGCTTAGATATTAGTGACGTTTTCTAGTTAAAGGTGCATCATTGTCGATTGTTAATAAAGTTTTTCTAAATGATTTTTTATGACAGCAATGCCTTATTGACAACCGACAATGATGTACATTTGATTCGAAAATATCACATTTATACTTAGGTGTCACTAATTAATATGACGTTTAGAAGAAGTCGACCATTGTTTTATCTTTTCTAACAAGGGGAGGGGAGGACGTTTTGTTGAATATTACGTAAGATTCCGGAATTTCGTAATTTCAAAAGATTAAGTAATTTTAACGAATGTATACAAACAAAACCAAGTGATTTACAAACAAACAAACGCCATAAGGCAATATCATACATTGTCGTAATTTCCATATACGTAAGGGACAGCTTATAATACAGGGCCTACCGCGAACTTCGAAAATTCGTTGTCTCCGTCTCTATCTCTCTTGCATATTCGAAAGAGTGATGCAAATAGACGTTTCGACGAACGTAGCTAGTGGTTGGCGGTTATAGGACTTGTGTGTAGATCCTTGTCACAGCAAGATAATCCGGAACATTATTTCTGTATTCTATTAAGAGGCTGACAACACCCGATGACCTTCAAATTGACTTTACTCAAACAGTTTTTTAGCTATAACTACTTGTTTTGAGATACTAATGGCCTGTTTCACGATCTCCAGTTAAAGCATATCTGTCAGATAAATGTTTGCTGTCCTTTTCTTTTATATGACTGGAGAAAAGGATAGCTATAATTTTAACTGGCAGATAAGTTTATCTGAAGATTGTGAAACAGGCCCTAAAAAAATATGTGTTATTATTCGTTATATTTGGAAGAACTTCGTTGATTCCGATACACGATTGGACGAAATCGGCTCGATAGAAAATAATTCCAAACTTACATCTTAAAATTTGCTTTAAACAGTCGGGTGTCTTTAGTTTCTTGACTTATACGTCTGTAACTAAGGACAAAATTTCACCGCACTAATACTAAAAACTTCGTTGTTTTATATTTCCCCATGAATGTGTAGTTTTTTTTTAATTCATCATTTTGCAAAATTTGCAATGAGCTCCCATACTAGTCGTAACACAGTGTTTCTCTTTCACTCGCGCTGAAAAAGATAGGGAGGGAATTTAGTTGTTGTCAGCCCCTTAACTTCAATGCACAAGTTTCTATTAAATCCGGTACAAGAGATCAAGGATAATGATAAACCTACCTACGTATAAGTACAATGTAATTAATGCCCTAATGCCGCTTTATGCCTCTACATTTTTCTTACGCTAGTACCCACCAAGGGATGAGTATAGTATTAGATGTTAAGGATTTACGAACGTTTACTTAGCTGACTTTTTCTTAAATATTTGACAGGTGACAGATTGCTTTTGCCGCCGGTTGAAATGTCACTGTCACTTCGGCGTACGACAAAAGAAGAACTGATTTAGATATGTTTTTGTAATAGGAATTTGATGATTTCTTTATCTGTGTATCAGAATAAACTACTCTAAACATAATACTTAGGTGTTTCAATGCGCAGAGCTTTTATCAGAAGTGAGATAAGTGATGAAAATGAAAACTAGACATTCAGCCATGGACGACATGCCTACACGCTCACTAAAACCTTCCGGTCCGGAGTCCCAGTCAGTTCATCAAAACGTTAGACGCGAACTTTGTCACTGTAACCACCGAAGATGCCGTTGCCACAGAGTTACAAGCGTGGATGTCGATGGCGCCGCCAATCCCACCACTGAAGCCACCCTTGCCACTGGAGCTATCAAGGCAGACCACGCTTGCTGATGTTAGTGTTGAACAAGATAAAGTGTAAGAAGACCGGCGATAAATAGAAGAAACGACTACAATGATAATATATTTACTTAAATGACATGACATGACAATAGTTCCGAAGTATTAATATGACAAGACTTTTCTAGCAGTTTACATACTCATAGGGGATTAAATGTGATTAATCCCATACCTACATATAAAGACAAAATTAAGTTAACTGTGAAATGAATGTGAAACATTAAACGGATATTTAACTAAAATGAATGTAAATGGGTACTAGGTTTATGGGTATAAAGCCATTATTTGATCTTTAAATGGGTTGATATCAGAGCAGTAAAGATGTATCGTTTATTTACTCTTGAATCATTGTATGCTATGTCAAAGTACAGTTGCTGCATAAAGTAAGAGTTGGTGCACAAGCAGTTGTCTGTTGTACCACTCCGGGCAAGTGTCTGTATTGTATTACCTACTTGGTTATTATCCTAGTATCTTTGAAGAATGCTTATCTTACTAAAACTGTGAGGTAATTGACATTTTGTAAGAATGCAACACTTTTATTTTAGCGGTCCTCTGTTCAATGTAACTATATGTGTGAGGCGACCAACATTTTGTGTATTCAATGTGTAACAGTAACATCGGGCTATATGAGTTTATCTTTTTTTTTCTTAAACTGTTTTGATATAGTTTTGTATGTATTTGTAGAAATTGAGGTAAGTATACTACTTACTGGTGGAAGAAAAATTTGTCCCGCAGAGATTTTATTTTTACCGGCACACAATATTTTAGACTGGTACAGGTACAGGGTTAAAACTGATGGTAGTTTTTTGACATTCATATCTAAATTGTAATGTATGTACTACTTTGAGACCACATTTGAAGCTTTTGTACACGGATTTGTAGTGATGATTTGATGACATATTGAGGCTTTGTCATAAGTAGCATTTTTGTTGAATGAATCATGAATCATTATACTGCTAATTTTCTAAATGTTTTTTATCAGTTAAAATATTACATACATTGTTTTTTTTTAGTTTTCTGTTATTAGTTTGCTGGAACAATTTATTTGTTTTTATTAGGTACCTATTGTAATTTCATTTGTTATTGTTTTAATTTTTACCTTTTGATTATGTGATTTCAATAGAAACCAAAGTTTTAGTCATCTTACTGGTATAGGTCATATTTATTGTGATCATAAAATACACCATAACTTAAGTAATTGTAAGACTTTAAAATCATAAGCTGTTTTTATTCATGGTTATGTTGTGTCAAGCACATTTATATGGAATGGGTGTTGTTATGTGGTAATTGTAGGATGGTAAACCCCAACTACTAACAATAAGTATTCATTTAAGAATTGTCTTTTGTTTGTCAAATTATGATAGCTAAGACTGTTCCAGTCCACTTATCTAAATGAAAAAGTTTTGCTAAAACACACCTAAAACCAATGATTTATTATGTACTCTACTAGATGTGCTATAGATATATATGATAGAACAAATTTTGTGCGCCATGTTTGTCAGTTGATAGTTGTTAGCTGCCATTGAATCAAAGAGTGGTGTTAATTGATTTTCACTAACTTTTGGCGCAAACGATTTCTTATGGATGTCATCTTCTGTTACTTCATGCCTTTCAAAAGAAATAAATACTTAGTGGAAAGATAGAAGTAAATATATCCACAGTTGGAGATATACATAGCTAATTTGTCAGGTACATCCTGCTGGTGTTCCATAACATTTACCATACCACTTTATTCAGGATTCTGAGAGTTACATTTACTGTTGATATGCGAACATAAACCACTGATATTTGTTGCACAGAATTTTACAAATTTATTCACAGGACAATTATTGAGAAATAATTGAATATTGTAAGAGTAAGTCCTGGACAGGCTGTTTTTTCTTTTAAAACCATGATTTAATTTTGTATTCTATGTCTCAGTTGGTCAGAGCGGTCGGACCGGTGTTCCGAAAGGTCGCAAGTTCGAATCTGGCTCGACGCGGTGAATTTTTCCATTTTTCTTTCAATTATAAAAATTGTATTCTATGTGTCAGAAAAACAATGAATAGTGAATTTCATTTGATTAAGATGTGTAAAATAAAACGAACTTATTGTAGCAATAAAAATACCATAGACATTGAATTAAAACATAAACATGACGAGATACAAATCATCAATCATCAAACAGTTGGTACGGTGGAGAAAACACTAATATTGTTTATACTTGTGACAGTTTGCACTTGAGTTACTGCTTGATACTAAAAGGTCCTAAGTACGTTGGAAATATTATATTTCTTCACCAAAGCTTGGCATTAATGATAAGACTAAATTGCATAAATTGATCATGGTCTGTCTGCAGAAGGCTCGTTGCTACTCTAATAAGTAGTTGTCTTTGCTATGAGAAATGTATGAATTACTTGCTCGGGAAAGGACTATCAAAAAGGTTTGGGAATGTAGCTTTGTTATGTTAGTATGAAGAAGTTGAAAACCCCTTTTTTTCTTAAAAAGCAGCCTTTTGCGAAAGAAGGATGTAGACATGTAATGTTAATACTAACATTCACTTAGTGTAATCAGATATGATATATAATTAAATTGTATTCCATAGGTGTTAAAAGTTGTTTGGGGTTTTTCATAAGGTCTTATTTAACTTGGCAATGTTTAAATCTACCTGACTATCAAAGTTAGGTTGCCAGTATTCGTTTGTGCTGAAATTTGGCATGCTTATGAAATATTATTGAAAATACAATATTTTACTGATACTGAATTATTTAAGCTAATCATAGAGACAGCTAGGCATATAATCTGTATGGTCAAACAACAACACAACCTTATTGAGCTCTAGCTGATTAGATTGATGAACTGTCGAAGACTGTTAAAAGATAAATTTAGTTGGCATAAAAAAAAATGTACTTAATAGATTAAAAAGCCCTGCTTAGAAACGGAATTATTTACCATATAGTTTATTTAAGTTTGGTAATAATTTATTAATTTAATGTTTATCAATTTTCTTGATAACCGATGGGTGGGATGGGAGACAGTAATGTTAACTTACGCTTTTCTGTCCTTATTTGCGTTTGTAGTAGCCCTCAACTTAAAGCTACCCTATATGTATCATTTTTATTGACTGAATACCTACTTCTTGTGGTAGCGCAAAATATGTGATAGATTGTTTACTTTTTTTTTACACAAGAAGTACTACTGGATTTATGTATGATTAAGTGAGTATATAGCAATATACCCATTTGTTGCACTTACATACTTGATAATATCTACAAAAAATGTAAATAGTAGGTACAATTTTTAAGTAAAAATTGTTATGAACAGATAAAATGAATAATAATTGTTCCAAACTAAATTGTCGAGAAATGATAAGATAAGATCATCTGTTACAATGTATTTTGTGCTCAAGTTTTCTGTATATTTTTAAAGAATATTCATATCCCACCAATACAACACAGTTTTTGTACCGCAGAGTAGATATTTCTAAAATGCGAAATTGTTCCCTTGAACTTTATGTTGACCGGAGTTAATGCCGGACATTCCATTGTGACCTTATTAATGTCGGATATATGTTTTTTTTTAACAAATTGACTTGCCATATTGTGACCGAATAGTGGAGGCTATGTGTGTGCTAATTTTAGGCAGAATTTGTTGTATGTCTATTACATGTCCCTATGCGATTGCCAAACAAGTGTGATAACTTTTGTGTGTTAGCTGGAGGTGCTTTGGAATGTTGATGATCCCGTTTAACGGCGGGGCGGTGGCAGAATTTGGGAATATAGACTTGCAATAATTCTTAAATTACAAGTTTGAATAGGATGTATTTATCTTGTATTATGTCCTCCTGGTCATTGAAACTTCAGGCTTATAGCTTCTTATTCATGTAGAGGGATACATTTCTTAAAAACTATTATGTCATGTGGCGCATATTGAGAATAATTGGGACTTACTTACTGGAGAAATGGCGTTAATTTGAAATTTTCCTGTGTCTGCAACTTGTAGTCGTGAAAGTGATGTGTTAGTTTACAGTTTTGGTTAAAAGTTAATTATGAAACGTTTTATGAAATGAAGATTTGTAGAAGGTTTACGCGGCCGCATTAGCGACTGGTGTGGTGCGAGTGAAGTATTTTTGCAATATAGAGATTTGAGTGTGGGAGTGGGAAGATTAATTCTGTGTTGAATTGGATTCTAGTGTGGTTAAGCGTAAAAAGTTGCCTCTGGAGAGGTTAAATGTGAGATGTAGAGATCCGAGTGAGAGAGAGAGCGAAAAGGGACAAGACCGTATTGACCGTGTGGAGACTAGTATGGTGAGGAGTTAATCAGATTTCCAAGGCCGCATTAGAGACTAATGGGGAGAGAAGGTTCACACGGCTGCACTGGAGACTAGTGTGGTAAGGGGTGGATCTGATTTACACGGCTACATTAGCGACTAGTGTAGTGAGAGGGTGAATCAATCCGCAAGACCGCATTAGCGACTTGTGTAGTGAGGGGTGAATCAAGTTTACAGGGCCACATTAGAGACTAATGGGGAGAGAAGGTTCGCACGGCTGCACTGGAGACTAGTGTGGTAAGGGATGGATCTGATTCACACGGCTACATTAGCGACTAGTGTAGTGAGAGGGTGAATCAATCCGCAAGACCGCATTAGCGACTTGTGTAGTGAGGGGCGAATCAGGTTTGCACGGCCGCACTAGAGACTAGTGTGGTGAGGGGTAAATCAAGTTTACAAGGCTGCATTAGAGACTAATGTAGTGAGGGGTGAATCAGGTTCACACGACCGCATTAGAGACTAGTGTGGTGAGGGGTGAATCAAGTTTGCAAGACTGCATTAGAGACTAATGTGGTGAGAAGGTTCGCACGGCTGCATTAGAGACTAGTGCAGTGAGGGGCGAATCAGGTTTGCACGGCCGTACTAGAGACTAGTGTGGTGAGGGGTAAATCAAGGCTGCATTAGAGACTAATGTGGTGAGAAGGTTCGCACGGCTGCATTAGAGACTAGTGCAGTGAGGGGCGAATCAGGTTTGCACGGCCGCACTAGAGACTAGTGTGGTGAGGGGTAAATCAAGTTTACAAGGCTGCATTAGAGACTAATGTGGTGAGAAGGTTCACACGGCTGCATTAGAGACTAGTGCAGTGAGGGTTGAATCAGGTTAGCACGACCGCATTAGAGACTAGTGCGGTTAGGGGTGAATTAAGTTTACAAGGCTGCATTAGAGACTAATGTGGTGTGAGAAGGTTTACACGGATGTATTAGGCAGTAGTGTGGTGGGTGAGGTGTAAAATGACGTTTGCAATAGGTACTACATTATAGGCTCGTGAGGTGAGGGGATTGCACTAGAGACTAGTGACAAAAGATGAGGTGTCCAAACGGTTAATTTAGCGACTATGGCAGGGGAAATATTACATCAGAATAATTCATTTATGTAATAACAAATGTATGGTAAAGTGCTTGTGACTTCAATAGTATGGTACTTAGAGGTTAAATATTTCTAAATAAGGAAATGTAATAAGGATTAGATAATGTCACGATTAAAATATGTTAGAGACTGACATAGAAGAAAAAAAAATCAACTAAGAAAATTAAGATATGTGATATAGATTGAGTAACACATTAGAGACTAATGTGGTGAATTGTGATATTCCTAGATCTAGTTTGAGGACAAACTACTGGTATGCCAGGTTGGCCGAATATTAGATGTTAAGGATTTACGAACGTTTACTTAGCTGACTTTTTCTTAAATATTTGACAGGTGACAGATTGCTTTTGCCGCCGGTTGAAATGTCACTGTCACTTCGGCGTACGACAAAAGAAGAACTGATTTAGATATGTTTTTGTAATAGGAATTTGATGATTTCTTTATCTGTGTATCAGAATAAACTACTCTAAACATAATACTTAGGTGTTTCAATGCGCAGAGCTTTTAATAGCTTATTACTTCTAGGGATATACTGTCAGTGGGGTTTCACTATGTCACTCTCACATGCTCTCACTCTCCACTGTACCCGTTTTTCCTGGTGCGCTTACCGTATTTGAGGGCTAATGAGTGAAGGGTTGGCACATCGTTTATATAATATGTGACGTTTTTAAATAATTGTCGGTTGTTAGTTTATTTCTAAATTATTTTTTATGACAGTTGTCTTATTGACAATCGACAATGATGATCGACCTTTGATTGAAAACGTCACATATTATCGTTTCAGCCAGTGTTTATGACATATTTCAAACCTGCACGGATATACATGTATTTCAACACTCCTTCATATTAACGATAACGATATATATATATCCACTTCTATATTTAAAGCATTATATTCATTTATTTCATATAATAATATCAAACTTTAATTTTACCTATTCCTGATCCAATCCTTCTCCTAAATTCCGTTTATTCCGAATTTTTATACCTAATTCCGTTTCCCCGTTTTACTCGTCTGGCTGAATGCGCCAGGAGCGCGATGCCATTAAAAAAAAAAAAAAAAAAATGAAGCCCGTTGAAAACCCTATTTTATTTTTTTAAGAGAGCGCATGACAGCTTACGTTTTCCATAGCCTAATTATACAGGTCAGTCAAATTTTTGACACCTCGTGACGTCAGTGACCACACTGTCGTCATCAGGGAACGATGCGGTTCTCAAACTTTTAAAATAGGGAAAATTATTTAATAGAGGATTACCTCTATTATTCGTAATTATACTAGGCATTATAATAAGAATGCAAATTAAATGCCGTGCCATTAAAAAAACAAATCATTGGGTATACCTAAACGACACCATACCAAGGGTGCATCTCTGTCAAAAAAATTGAGTTTGACATTTAGTATCCTATACGTTTCCCTAAGTGAGAAAGATAACTTGTCATGCGTTAAGAAGGGACAACATGATTCGTAACGTCAAAGCTCTGTATCAGGGATATTACGGATACTGATTTTTTGACATCCGCGGATGCGGATATTAAAAGGCTCACATCCCTGGAATACGGATGCGGATGTAAGATAAGTACACAAAAAAAAAACAAATATTAAAGTTTTGTACTACTCACATCATACAAAGCCCTTCGCCCTACAACAGCATTTCAACACTAAAATCAAAACAAAACAAACTCGTCATTTCTTGTCGCTATTCGTCAAGGACATAGAGCTCGATCGAAGAATCACGAAAATGTAACAATATTCTGATTGGGTAATGGTGAAATTACCTACGTTACTTAACCTAGCACGTGCGCCGTCGCCGAGACGTTCCTGTACCGACTTGTTCCACATCTGCATCCGCATGAGCTCCACATCGATTTGATGCGGAGGCGGATGCGAATGCGGATTTTGAAAATGATGCGGAAGAACCGCGGTTTCCACAAACCACAATTTCCACAAACCATAGACAATTTTCCGCACAGTATTGAATATTATCTACTTATGCTATCCGTATTATTAGTATATCCGTAGTGTGTATTGTATCTGTGCATTTACGAAATATATGAATATGAATATGGTGTCCCTATGACGGAATTCATGGCCGGCCATAAACTGTTATAGTTTTTAAGGGGCACCACACATTAGAGGGAAATTTAGCTATTCGTAAACAAAAGCGGAAATTGGGCTATGGTAGCGGAAATTTGTCCATGGCCTCCATACAAAAATTCAGCCTACCATAGACAAATTTCCGCTTTTGTCTATGAATAGCTAAATTCCGCTCTAATGTGTGGTGCGGTGCGCCTATGGGATATTCTTCATTAATGGGTCAATCCAAAAAAAAAATATCATTAGTCTATGTAAGTACAATATTACGTTTGATTTATTCCTATCACTTATAGTTTCCCCGTTATACAAAGTTAACGACATGCCGTTATACTGTTAAATTTGCGTATTGATTTCTACTAAACGGATTAGTCCATTGAAAAAAGAAATTAAACTCATAAATATGTTACTAAAGATTACAATGTAATTCCATTACAATTACAACGTAACTTATAAAATATTTTAGCGTAATTCCACATTTAGTGCGTTGGTATGAAGTTTTACACCAATATTTATTACGAGCAACTATTATTATATTTATTATATACATTATATATCTATTAAATATTTGGAAATCCCAGACAAAAATGAAACAACGTGATAAGTTTAAAAGAAACAGAGATAATACAATATGGCCGTCTGTTAGTGTAATACTCGCCAAATAGTTGTATTGCCACAATGTTTATTACGAGCAACTAATATTATATTTATTATATACATTATATATCTATCAAATATTTGGGAATCTCAGACAAAAATGAAACGGCGTGATAAGTTTAAAAGAAACAGACAATACAATATGGCCGTCTGTCAGTGTAATACTCGTCAAATAGTTGTATTGCCACAATGTTAAAAAAAGTCCTCATTAAATTACATGCCGTAAATGAATTGCCAAATAAAAGTATTATATTAAATTACCTAAAATTATATGAAGCTTATTTTAGGTATAAAATAATTAAAAAACACAAATTAAACTTAGTAACGGCACGCTAACATTTTTGAACATGAATCGTGTATTAATTAAACTCCCTGACTGAATTGAAGATGTCAACGAATGGCATCATTATGTGACGTAGGTGAGGTCTTTTCGGACGAGCTGTCAAAAATTTAAACGACCTTTATAATTAGGCTATGACGTTTTCATCTCTGTAGCTAAATGTGAAATTCGGGAAGGAGAATTTTCTGTACTTGTACTATTACTTATTCTGTGGTACTGTTACGTTACTGCACTTTTTGGTTAGCCAGACTATATACCCATCTTATGCACTACATACACGATCGCGCCGTTTCATGTTTCACGCTATAATCGTCAAAGGTCTCATCTCAACGCCACGCCATTCGTTTGTCACGGATCTTTAGAACCAAGTGCGTAGAACCGAACGTCACGCGATCTAACTGTGACGAATTAGTGTTCTAGTTATATCTAGCTGTTTAATTAGAAAACGAGTAGGTGTATAGGGATATAGAGAGTTTCTAGAACAATATGGGTTTTTTTCAAAGAAAAGCAGTAGTTTTTTTGGCGGTCTGCAACGGCTTCGCATTTGACATTTAAACTTATTGTGACCATATATCGCCGGGATCCCGTAAATTTGGTAGAATTTAGGGTAAAGAATACTTGGCATATACCTACCTTTGTGGACTGAGTATCTGACAACTTATATATACTTAGTCCTAAGGTTAGGACTTAGTATCTGAAAATCTGGTATGACAGCTAACTTTCAGGAAATTTATTGCTCTTTGCCACACAAGGTGTACACAAAACGTGCTTAGTTTATGAGATATAAGCGAAAAACTGAAAAGAAAATAGGTTTTTGTACCCCCTCCAAATTCCCCAAGGTCTTCGATGTCGAAAACATATGAGAGTATTCGTGGCTACTACCCGTTAAAGTTCCATTGAGTTTGGATTACTTTCCAGATACCCTTCATTCATTCGACATAACTGCTGGATTACTCGGCCCATGAAAACCTAATTGCTTTCAACTCGGATGCCAACTGAGCATCGCCAGGATTTTTTCGGACGACCTCTGTCTCCCTTGCCTTGCGGGGTCCATTTTAGGGGTTTCCCAGGGATATGGACGGGATCCCTTCTAAGAGTGGCCGATCTAGCTTCACATGTAACGCGATTTTCCCGACAGTTACCAGTGTTTTTGCTTCAAAGGATATTTCAATCATGATTACACTGCTCGTTAAATCTTAATAGTCGAATGCGTTGGTAAAATAAACAAAAACAAAAATCCTCGACATTTGGCAGGCGAGCGGAATTCGTCTTTATCTTAGATGCCGGAATCTGGACAGGACTTGTGAAGTAGCGATAATTTACTTTCCAATATATTGGTTACGAAACCAAACTATAGGTATTCTTGGTATCTACATATTTTTCATTTTTGTCATATTAGGCACCTAAAAAAGTGCAAATTCAATCAAAATTGTACACAATACATATAAACAAAACGATCGTCAAGTGATGAACAGCTCCGTGCAGGCGATGACTTGTGAAGTTGTGACGGCATTTCCATCGGTAATTCAAAGTATTCCGAACTCGACAGATAGGCAACGGAACTATGGAATGATGGCTTGCAAGTTGCAAGTGTCCAGCGCATTCTAACTAGATTCAATACATTCTGAGAGAATCAGACACAATAGCGTTCACTCGTTCAGGGCCTCTATTTGATCGCGCACAAAGGCATGTCGCACGATATTGATAGCAGTCTTGTCTGACGTTCTTTTTGTGTAAATGCTCGTTCTTAGATCGTATACAGTACGCCATATGTGGACATATGGCGCACGTTTTGCCAATTAAAATTACCTGTTTTTCACTGCAAGATGCAGAGACGCTATGTAGAGCTTTATGTAGAGACGACTGTCAGTTTATAATTATATAGGAACCATCGTGATGCGGTGAAAATAGACAGGAGTCTCACGCTTTCTTTGACAAACCAGTGGTATTAAGCAAGACCGACCAAGGACCGCAAGGCGGTATGGAAAATTAAGGAGCTACAAAGCTGTCAACATTGCCAAATTTGACTACCATACAAACCACCGGCGTTACGCCTCGGCCATAAAAAGGTACCGACGTAAACTATCGTACTGGTACTACTGATGACGACCATCGATTCTTGTATTTTAGCCATGTCGTGTTATGGTAGTCATTGTGAGAGAGTGTGCCTTCTGTAGCGCTCAGCGTGCCTACCCCGAAAATCGAAATCTTGTTATCTGTTTTTATACCACGACGGTGGCAAACATGCGTACGGCCCGCCTAAGGGCGTATTTACCCTAAGTCCAAGGGGGCCATGGCCCGGGGCGGCAGAACGCCAGTGGCGGCGCGAGCCGCCTCACGCGCTGGGTTCAGGGCACTGGTCCATCAGTAACCGCCCCATAAGACCTTGATGGCCCGGGGCGCCAAATCTCAAAATACTTATTTGGGCCCACCTGATGGTATGCAGCTACCGTACCGTAAGCACATACCCGGGTCCGGACGTGGTTTAAGGACATACCCGGAACCATTATCTCCCTCTCTATCGCTCTTGCATATTCGAAAGATAGTGATGCAAATAGACAATGGAACAAACGAAGTGGTCCGCGATTATAGCCTTTAAGTATTAGTGCCTTCTTTTCTGGCCTGCGGATTTGAAAAAGTTTTTCACTGGACTACAAATCCTATAATAGTGGTCCGATCTCACACAGATGCGCTATTAAAAGATGCACGTGCTAGTCACATCGTGGCCAACATTCCAGTACAGTATGCTAGAAGGTCGAACGCTATACTTAGAACTTAGACAATTATCGATTCTATCGGGATAGCTTAGAATCTGAGCAAGAAACTCTAGGCTCTAGGTTGCAGTTCAGACAATGTAGCTTAAGTTGTAGCTTAAACCATTTATAAAACAGTATTTTATAGATCTCTCAAAACAAGGGTCATTAATGGTAGGTCTCATATAATATGTCACAGTATGGATACGTTATACGCAAGAAGATTAAAACCTATCGAGATTGCATCTCCATACCTTTTGGAAATGACTCACCCGTGCTTGAGATTTTTTCGCTCACCTGCATAAAATTAAAATTAAAATTTTATTAGTAACAGTATAGTTACTGGTCGTTTTGTAACCAACATTGGTGGTTTATACTATACATCATACATCATGTCATATTTAGATATTTTGCAATATTACAATAGTCCTTTTACTTAAGTATATTATATGTATGATAATAGATAAATGAGACGGCGATTCGTGATATCATTAAATGGCCACATTTAGAGCCTCAAATTTTGCTTTTACATGCTGACTCCATAGGATTAAAACTTTTTGGTTACATATAACACACAAGGGTTAACTCCGCATTTTTTCCTCAGCTACAACAGTTATAGACCTACTAACCGTCTTAGACTTACAGTAAGCAATGCTTGATGTATATATGACTCATGAGTGGTACTCTAACACGTGTATTGCACTGCCGCCCTGCTGGTAGAATCGTGCCAAGTTTCTAATCTATGGAGGGTAGAGGGGTAACTCAGTGCACAAATGTCCGTCAAAAGACGTTAAATAAAGGTGTTCACAAGTGGGCACAATAGAGAATCATGTGAATGAATGTGGCATTCCTGTAGTTGCAAGAATATGGAGCCTAAAGTTTGTTTGCCTCCGACTTTTTAGGGTTCCGTAGTCAACTAGGAACCCTTATAGTTTCGCCATGTCTGCCCGTCCGTCCGTCCGTCCGCGGATAATCTCAGTGACCGTTAGCACTAAGAAAGCTGAAATTTGGTATTAATATGTATGTCAATCACGCCGACAAAGTGGTAAAATAAAAAGTGGAAAAAAATGTATTATTAGGGTACCTCCCCTATACGTAAAGTGGGGAGTGATTTTTTTTTTCATTACAACCTTAACGTGTGATATATTGTTGGATAGGTATTTAAAAATGAATAGGGGTTTACTAAAATAATTTTTTGATAATGTAAATATTTTCGGAAATAATCGCTCCAGAAGCAAAAAAAAATGTGTCCCCCCCCCCCCCTCTAACTTTTGAACCATAAGTTTTAAAAATATGAAAAAAATCTCAAAAGTAGAACCTTATAAAAACTTTCTAGGAAAATTCTTTTGAACTTGATAGGTTGAATAGTTTTTGAAAAAAATGACAAAATAATTTCTGAACTAAGTCTGTAATTTAACCGTATAAGCAGATGTTTATTGTACCTGTAATTTCTACAAAATCACAATGAAATGACGTGCTTTCAAATAAAGTAAAAACGGTGAAAATCGGTTCACGCAATAAAGAATTATCCCATAAAAATCATCTTCCATACTTTAAGCTCGCGCGCAATAGTTTACTTAATTTGCCGATAGATGTCGCTGTACGTGGAACGCTCATATCATATCCTACATGGCGGTGTTATTTTAACTCTTAAGTGGGGACACTTACTGTGACGGACGGAAAACTACGGAACCCTACACTGAGCGTGGCCCGACACGCTCTTGGCCGGTTTTTTTAATTTTATTACAAACTCAGATGATCGGTAGGACATACACTCGCGATCAAAAAAATCGACTCAAGCAACATTTTTTACTTTTGGTCGTATTTCCGGAAAGCGGGAAATATTTTAATAAAACTTTGAATGCAATTTTATTACGAATTTATTCAGCTACAAAAAACAGTAAAAGACATCGATCTCAGTTGCGTAGTTTTTAGGTTATCGCAGTTTTTGTACAAAATGGCATTTTACATGGTTATGATATGCACGAGTTGTGCCCTCTTGAGACCAATAAAAATCGGTGTAACCGGTTATTTCTTATCATTCGCTTATCAGAAGTTGACCAGTGCACATCTCCTCGCAATCTTACACCGGAATCACCTTCGAAAAATGGATACCACCGAAGCTGAAGCCACCGAAGTCGTCACCTTGGTGAATCGAGGATTCTCGCAGCGTTCTGTTGCTGAGCAGCTGAATTTAAGCCAGTCTGCTGTCTCCAGAGTTTATCGTCGGTTTTGTCGGTTTGGAACCTTGAAACGGAAACAAGGATCTGGCCGTCAGCGGTGCACATCGGAGAGGGATGACCGCTTCATCGCCACCAGTCCAGTCTTCGTAATCGCCACCGTACCGCTGTTGCCATCCAGCAAGACCTGATGCGGAACCGGGTTGTGCCTGTTAGCACCTCAACAGTTCGGCGGAGACTCAAGGAAGCTAACCTTACCCCAAGAAGACCTGCTACTGGGCCCAAACTGACTCAGAGGCATCGGGACGCTCTGAAGGAATTCGTGGCGACCTACGAAAATTGGACCTACGACCAATGGAGCCGCGTACTCTTCAGCGACGAGTGCAGAGTGTGTCTCCATGGCAGCGACAGAAGAGGACGGGTGTACCGAAGACCTGGAGAGAGGTTCGCCCAGTGTTGCTTCGCTGAAACAGTCGCCTACGGTGGAGGTTCCGTCATGATGTGGGCGGGGATTTCCATGGAGGGGCGGACCGAGCTGGTTTTTGTTGATGGCGGGGGTCGAGGCGGTGGTTTGAATGCAGACAGGTACATCACCGACATCCTGCAAGACCATGTCGTCCCCTACGCCGGGTTCTTTGACGAGGGGTTCCATTTCATGCAAGACAACGCCCCTTGTCATACCGCCCGCGTCACAAAGGAGTACCTTGACGCAGTTGGCATCCCGACTCTGAAGTGGCCACCTCTGAGTCCTGATTTAAATCCTATCGAGCACTTATGGGATTACCTGAAACGCAAGGTTCGAGCTCGCAATCCTGCTCCGGAGACAATTTTGGCCCTGAAAGAAGCTTTGGTCGAAGAGTGGGAAGCATGCCCCCAGGATACCATCAGGAAGCTGATAAGGTCAATGAAGAGACGCATGGCATGTGTGAAAAAGGTTTTTGGTGGTAACACCAGGTATTAAAGATAAAAATAAATTGTTATTCGTTCATGAGAATGTTTTTTCTTTCGTTGTTAAGGTCATTTTTGCACCCAAATTTTACACCTCCTTGGTATGCTAGCTTGTTTTTCATGAACTGAAATTTTTCGCCTGAAAAACATGCTCGTATTGAAAGCTGACACTGTTAGCTCTAAAATGGTACCGTTGCTTTTTTGATCTCATGATTGGTTCCTGAGATATTAAACGATGAAATTAAAAATTAGTTTGAGTCGATTTTTTTGATCGCGAGTGTACAGCATTAGCTGATTAATTTTAGTGTTTAATTTTATATGTATTTGGTATTTTATTATTAACATCACAGCTTATTAAATTCTCCTTTTTCAATTACGATTACAACTTCACTAAGTATTTTTCATAATGGTTGTTGTAATTAAAAGGATTAATCGCGTGTTATCACTTACTTTTAAATCTCCCAACGTTTCGAGCTCTTTACAGCGCTCCTGGTCCCAGGATAGACAGATAAACATGTCATTGTCAAGATTACATTACTCATAAATCAGCTAACCTATGAAGGTTTCGGATTGCTAAAATGTCACAACTCCTGAGACCTGCCAAATGCAGCACACCTCTACAAAATGCAGGAGTTTACAAACTTGACTGTGAATGTGGCCTCTGTATTATCTTGATCCCCTTGTTTTTACTCAATCGCACAAAGAGTAATTAAGCGACTATAATTTATAGTTGGGCCCCGAAATATGCGAGTTGGCGGCGGTTCAGTTCGGCGAGACAAGTGCAGGATCGATAACCTTTCGGCTCCGTGTTTTGTCTGCACTCGCTGCGCCGGCGCCCCGGCGCGTGTCACACCGACGCAGGCAATGCAATACATTGAGTAACAGGAGATGCCATCCCTAGGAAATTCTTTGCGTCACAATTTATATTGAAAATCACTAAAAGTCTAAGCTACTCTTTGATTTAGAGATAGCTGTCACAACCGCCAAGCATGACGCTCAAAATTTGTTCTAGATAGCCCATCTATCTAGTAGAATACATAAAATAAATCAATGAAGCAATAAGATGATACCACGCGTGGTTTGATATCGGGATTTTCTCAAACATTAGTCTTGCATCTCTTTATTCAATATGAGAAACAAAAGTGACAAAACCACTCTACTCATACCCAATATAGGCATCGAAACTTGTAAATAATAGCCAGTTTTTATTGGACATTTTCATTCATTTTTAATACGAGTATACATATTTAACACAATAATAAAACCCCGCATCAGTAATGTAATTGCTCTAAAACGTACTTAGGTAACTACGTAAATGTCGTAAATACTGTGTGCAAAAATAAACTTCAGATATTGTTCACTATAAGCAAGGATGATATAGACATGGATGGACAATATCCATACAAAATCGCGTTCCTTTTATTTCAGGTTAAAGCACTAGCGTCATCTATCGGTTACACCAGACACTAAATCCTGGTTTCTAATACTTTGTTCGTCGCTTAACGCTGACAGAATAACTCGACTCCGACTCGACAGATGGCGCTGTGGCACTTCGTACCGAAAACAGACGTATAGCCTGAAGGTTCGAGGAACGCGATTTTGTATAGGCATCAAGGATGATTAAGACATGGATTGACAATGCCTATACAAAATCGCGTTCAGGCTATACCTCTGTTTTCGGTACACAGTGCCACAGCGCCATCTGTCGAGTCTGAAGTCGAGTTATTCTGTCAGCGTTAAGCGACGAACAAAGTATTAGAAACTAGGATTTAGTGTCTGGTGTGACCGATAGATGACGCTAGTGCTTTAACCTGAAAAGAGAACGCGATTTTGTATGGGTATTGTCCATCCATGTCTATATCATCCTTGACTATAAGTTTGAATTCAACGTTATAGCCTACCATATTTTTGAAATAAAGTGCCCATGCTTTTAACCGACGAAGTAATAGTTTTGCAGGTACAGTCGCCATCAAATATATTCGAGCGGCCAAGGTACTCAAAAATATCTGAACATGCACTTTGTCGTCTTGAGAATAGAGGCGTTGTTCAGATATTTGTGACCACCTTGGCCGCTCCGATATATCTGATGGCGACTGTACCTTCGATAGTGTAAATCACCTATAAACCTTTTATTATTATTATTATTTATGAATGCTCAGGCAGCTTATAGCTGATACGTTCATATCAATGTCCACATGAGTTTAGTCTAATTGAAAATGTTTGTCTAGTCTATTTTTAAATGAGTGCACTGAGGGCGCACTGATCACTGATTCGGTCAAACCGTTCCACACTTTCACTACGCGGTTAAACAGGAGTATTAACTAACTATAGTTGGGCCAAAAGCAACGTGCCGATTGAGTCGAAACTTCTTCAGCTAGACGTCTCCCTCACTCTCGCTGTCTGCAGTCGCTACGCGTCGCAGCGTTCTTCCTTTATTTTATTGCCGTACTGGCACGATGCTTTTGACTCTATAATACACACTGTTACAGCACGGTGTGAGTGATCCAATTAAATGCTATAGTTGAACGCACCGCGGGCGCCGCTCTGTGACGCACCTCTCAAACTATGCACGTGGATAACTCATTGACCACCAACATACCTCAATATACTATATTGTGTTACTTATATCATCATCCTCCTCGCGTTTATCCCGGCTTTTTGCTCGGCTTAATTGAGCCTGGGGTCTGAGCGGCAACCTAATCCGAGGAATTGGCGTATGCACTACTTATTAGTTTTTACTAAACTTGCACCTACTCTACTAGGCTTTATTTGGGATTAGGGAAACTAGGCCTTATTGGGATTAGGTCCAGTTTTCTTACGATTGTTTTGTTACAAATGAATTAACCGGGGTTTGAACTCGAGATCTTCGGATGGAAAGACGTTTATTGTAAAAAATACGTCATGTATTTATATATAATCCAGTTTGCAGTAGGTACTTACATAGGCACCGTAAAATGGGGTGGTTGGGACAAAACTGAAGTTCAAACCCGAATAAAAGTTTATTTTTATATGTGGCACGTTGTATGAATTTTAATATATTATTTATTATCTGTCGATTAATTTCATAATTTTAATGATAAACACAAAATAGTGGGCAATCCCACCTCAACCCGTAGTTTGGGTTGGAAGGGCAATGAGGTGAGTTGGGAAAATTGCTAGAATTGAAATTTTCGGATTATGAACATTACTATAGCTTTACATGTTTAGATAATATATTATTTACGTGGCGATTTGAAAACCCTGGTCTAAAAAACACCAACTCGCCCCTCTTGCATACCTACTCTCCCCATTCATGACCCAACTGCCATCGTCATCCCTTCTTACCCCGGTTTACGATACATAAGGTACTTGATTACTTGTATCTAATCAAAAATTACACATTTATCGATTACGAAGTCGCAATATACAGCTATCTTGTTAATTACCTATGAAGAAGGTAGGTAAAACCCTGAGCAGAAATTAAAATGGTTTCAATTTTAATATACTTACCTACAGCCTTGGCCAGAAGTGTTAAGCAAGCAAGCACGCAAGCAAGTTTACAATTCTGATGTTAAGTATTATTTCCCTATCATAACAATGTACGACGTAAAATGTTATATTTTATTTATATATCTTGAAAATTTCACTTAATAACAATTTCAAGGTACCTATAAATTATGAAAACTGAAGGTAACAAAAATGCGAATTTAGGTCGGTGCGACAAATTGCAAATATTCTATTCAGTTACTACTAACTTCAACAAAACATGTCTGTTCAGTTTGAATTAATTAATAAAATAACTTCAAAAAATATAGAAACGCTGGACTAAAGTTTCGAGTTTTGTATGAAAATCGCAAGGGTGCTCAACACTTCTGGCCAAGGCTGTATATGAAGACGCCTATGTAAATTATTTATCTGAGTGGTTAATTTCAGTCACATTTCTTTGGAGGTCAGATTATTTGACGATTTTAATGTCATTTTCGGTTATTTTTAGAGGTGTAGCAGTATATAGGTAGCCAGATCCCAAAAGTCTTATAGAAAATCATATCATGTGCCACAACGCAACGCCTTCATTAAGAGAAGAACCTAATTTCAACAGACCGGACAAACCCTTTAAGCAACAGAATATTGTTGACGTTATACAACTTTCAAAAGGCCCGGATTCCACGTATGCTTACGCAAGTGTAATCCAGGCCTAAATCGTTAAATTTTATGAGCCGAGAATGCAGTCTTTATGACACTTTCTTGGCTAAATGGATAACAATCCGATATCCAGCATATCCACTCTTGTACACTATGAGCTTTATTATATGATGCATTTCTCAAGCTTTGTAACTAACTAATAAGTACCTATCTTATGATTATGACCTCGTTTTTGCGGAAAACCTGGCGTTATATAACTTACTGTACCTAGATGGTTTGTTTTTAAATTTAAACAGTGAGTAATTCCTATTTATTTTAGAAGGTTTTCATATGTTTTCTTTGTTTAAACAGGCCACTATTTACACTAGCGTTGCTTAATTACAGAATTTCTATTATAATTATGGCAACTTTCCGTCTCAATTATGAACCCAGCCCGACAGAGCCTATAACATTGTCATCGAACTTAGCCAAGTTCCAGGTAGTCAATCGGATATTAGGGAGTGGATCATACATACTTGATTGATTACTTAGATACGTATTATCTTTGGGACATCATAATATTCATAGTATTATAAACCGCTAAATTACTTACTGGATGGATAGCACAAGTGTGCAACAACAGTATCTCGCAGACGATGTAGACATCTGCCACTTTCTAGCTGTATTAATCAGAAAGTGACAAATGTCTATCTCGCCCGCGAGACACGAGTACTACCTACTATCGCTGCACTCTAACCGGCTGAATTAGTGTAGGCAACATGCATTGTAGTCCATTTCCTTCACACATACCATAGTTGTATACTCTACCTAATTGTTTAGTGTGTCGGTTCCTTACTCAGACACTTATAAAAGTTATATAGTCTATACACGGTGTACATGAGGAAACCGAATAATTTTAACAGCGTATTCCTGATCATAATTGGAGACTAAAATGTCGTATAAACTTTTCTGGATTTCGCCAAAAAATTTTTGATTTTTTAATTGCTTTTCAACATAAAAACATAAATGTTATTGGTAAAGATGTCGATTAAAATAAATTAGTACTTTTTTTTCGAAAAAAATAGTTTACGTAAAGTATTCCACTTTGATATCTGTCAATAAGAATGTCTAGACTAGACCCTATAAAGGGTGAAATCGCCATCAAAAAAGCGTTATGCACTGAGTCACATTAAAAAATGTTTTTTTATTTAAGTGGTAGTAACTTTGAAACTAGGCGAATTCCAAAAAAATTTTTTTACGACATTTTAGTCTGCAATTATGATCAGGAATACGCTGTTAAAATTATTCGGTTTCCTCATGTGAGCATTACACCGTGTAGAGCTATCTTGTCTTTGGGCCTTGATCATAGAGCTACTAAGAACTTGTACTTATCACGGTTTAAAAAATGTTTCCTTAACTAATCAAATATCTTTAATTAACTAAACTAGCCTCATTCCGTAACGTTTTCATCTTAATTGGGTTAAAAAAAGTTAAAATAAAATTGTATGTTGTCCACAGAGATAGAGCCACCGTTCGCAACCCGGGATGTCACCATCAAACGCAGTACAGATGTCAACGACTTTTACGAAATGCTCTCGGAGATCGGCCGGTAAGTGGGGTTTTCGATGGTGATCGGAAAGGGGGAATTTATAAGATTTGTGACCTTAGTAAAAGTGGCCAAAAATTCTAAATGGACGTAGCAGCGAAAGCACAATAGCTTTATTTCTATTTTTAGCAAGCTCACTACGTTCTGTTGGTATGACCACCAAAATGTTATATTAACCTTTTTTTCGAACAAAGATGATGATAAGACGAGGCTTTCTTTCATATTTCTCGTCTCTGCTATGATTGTATCGCCTAAAACAGGAATCACACATTGTCAAATATTTGGTTTCTATATTAGGGTAGGGGATTAAATCTGATAAAATATCTTACAATCATGAGATGACTTACTGGGTACCCTAAGATAACGCAACTATAAGTATAGTCCTAAAGCTTCCAATTATGGTTTAAATGTCACTTGAATACCTTTGTGACTAATACTTATAAAAAAAATATATGATAGATAAAATTCAGCAAAAATAACAATTGTAATGAATGATACTTAATTATCGAATTAACTTGTGGACCTTAGGTCTCCGTACTAATGGACTGGACCTTTTATTACGGTATTATATGCTACGAAAAAAAAGCGCTGGTGGCGGTAAGACGTCAGACTTTCAATCCGCGAGTTCAAACCCCGGCTCGTACCACTGAGTTTTTCGAAACTTATGTACGAAATATCATTTGATATTTACCAGTCGCTTTTCCGGGAAGGAAAACATTGCGAGGAAACCGGATCTAATCCCAACAAGCCTAGTTTCCCCTCTGGGTTGAAAAGTCAGATGGCAGTCGCTTTCGTAAAAACTAGTGCCATCGCCAATTTTTGGGATTAGGTTGCTGAGCGGACCCCAGGCTCAATAGAGCAAAAAGCTGGGACAAACGCTAAGAGGAGGATTGTATGTTACGAATATAACGTTAGTTTACAGCTAGCCCAGTCGGTGTGTGACCCTGCCCTCAAAACAGGTCCCGGGTTCGAATCCTGGTCAGGGCATTTATTTGTGTGTTTATCACGGATATTTGTTCCTGAGTTATGGATGTTTTCTATATATTTAAGTATTTATCCATACTTAATAGTCGTCTAGTACCCATAACACAAGCCTTATTAAGCTTACTGTGGGACTAGGTCGATTTGTGTAAGATTGTCCCGTAATATTTATTTACATATACTGACACAAACTATATGTTTTACACAAAGCATGTATTAAGTAGGTAGTGTTCTTTCTAGTGCTGTTGTACAAAGATTAGATAAGTAGTAATGTATGTCCTATTTTATTAATAATTGTGAATCAGTGCTGCACGAGTTTATCCTTATCAAACTGTATTGCGTGGAAAAACATTGTCGAGTGTTTGAAAACAATGTCTACTGAACTGACATATTATGATTACTGACAACTAGGTCTATTGTAATCAGAAGCAATTGTAGGGTAGGTTAGGGACCGATTGAATTGAAATTTGATACAATTTGTACATTGGTGACAATGATGATGACCCAAAGACAGACTGAGTAACGGAAATCTCGTATAAACTGTAACGACACGACTGACTGCTAATTGATATATAGGTAATTATTAATTATCTATTTGATCTTTGTGATTTCTCCAATATTCCAATCCAAGTACCTATACCTATATAGTACATTACTTACCAAGGACTGTAAAAGAAAGAAAGCCCGAAATCGCAGGTATTTGTGACCCGAGCCGCAGGCGAGGGTTGTAAATATGCGATAGAGGGCTTTCTTTTTTACTGCCCGTGGTGAGTACACAATTTTACGTCTCCACTTGGCCATAATGCGAGTTTTACCGTAAGCGTAGCGTGCGGTAAAACTCACATTATGGCCAGGTGTGACGTAAAATACTTTATGTGATATAGTAGGACAGTAGAGTTTTTATATGAACATGGACTAACATAAACGTATATAGATGTCATATACAAAGGAAAAAGTGACCTATGCCTCCGGTGCCCAGGGCTGGTATCGAACCAGTGTCTTCTGCATTCACAGCAAACAAATCAAAATATTTATTGAAAATAATTTGATTTTTTCTTCAGATGGACTAACATGGTATGAAATGAATAGAAACGACTGATACAACACTACGAGTATATAGGAGAACCATAAGCATTGCACAAAATCAATGCCGTTAATTTGTTTTTAACAAGTTATAAACGTCTTAAATTTCTCATCCACTCCTCAACTTCCAGGGGCAAATTCGGCACAGTCTACCTATGCCGAGAGAAGAGCACCGGTCTCGAGCTAGCAGCCAAACTAGTGTCCGTAGCGCGACGGGACGAGCGCCGGAACGTCGAGCGAGAGGTGGACGTGATGCGACGTCTCCGCCACCCTCGGCTCATACAACTGTACGATGCCTATGAGTGGGGGAAGCACATGTGCGTCGTGCTTGAACTGTAAGTCTCGATTCCCTTTACTTTGCCGGATAAACTAGTGTCAGTAACCAGACGGGATGAACGCCGGAACGTCGAGCGAGAGGTGGACGTGATGCGACGTCTATGCCACCCTCGGCTCATACAGCTGTATGATGCCTATGAGTGGGGGAAGCACATTTGCGTCGTGCTTGAACTGTAAGTCTCGATTCCCTTTACTTCGCCCGATAAACTTAGTGTCAGTAACCAGACGAGATGAACGCCGGAACGTCGAGCGAGAGGTGGACGTGATGTGACGTCTACACCACCCTCGACTCATACAGCTGTACGATGCCTATGAGTGGGGGAAGCACATGTGCGTCGTGCTTGAACTGTAAGTCTCGATTCCCTTTACTTTGCGGATAAACTAGTGTCAGTAACCAGACGGGATGAGCGCCAGAACGTCGAGCGAGAGATGGACGTGATGCGACGTCTACGCGACCCTCGGCTCATACAGCTGTACGATGCCTATGAGTGGGGGAAGCACATGTGCGTCGTGCTTGAACTGTAAGTCTCGATTCCCTTTACTTTGCGGATAAACTAGTGTCAGTAACCAGACGAGATGAACGCTGGAACGTCGAGCGAGAGGTGGACGTGATGTGACGTCTACACCACCCTCGGCTCATACAGCTGTACGATGCCTATGAGTGGGGGAAGCACATGTGCGTCGTGCTTGAACTGTAAGTCTCGATTCCCTTTACTTTGCGGATAAACTAGTGTCAGTAACCAGACGGGATGAGCGCCAGAACGTCGAGCGAGAGATGGACGTGATGCGACGTCTACGCCACCCTCGGCTCATACAGCTGTACGATGTCTATGAGTGGGGGAAGCAAATGTGCGTCGTGCTTGAACTACAGTTCAAGCTAACTACATTCCCTTTACTAAGCATTGCATTTAAGTTGCTCGTCAAACTAGTTTCCGCGGTCAGACGGGACGAATGTTATTTAATAAAGAGTTTATAACTCATTTCGCAAAGATTATAAATTAGTTACATACACGAAAGATGTACTCAAACTCCAAGTCCTCTGATAATAGAACGACATTTAATACACGTACCTACAAGTGTTAGTGCCAAATACCAATTATCTACATGAAATATATAAGAACACATTAATCTTCCTGCCAAAACCGCATATGTTCGGATAATGTGCCGGCGATTGATTTGCTTTATTTTCAGGTACAGCAATAATTCCTTGTTTACAATTCGAATTCTTGAGTGCCCGAATCAGAAACGGCGTTATTCGTGGATATTTAAATATTTGTACCTGTGCCTTATTAGTTATTACTAAACCTCGTTTTTCTTTTTAAATCTTCAAAGCTTGGTGTCTGATTTAATTGCGGTTTTCACTAAAAGTTAGGCGATGGTTCTTAAGGCTCGATAGATTAAGCAGTTATAATTTTATGGGCATCGAAACTTTTTAATTTAATCTAGCTTGAACATTGGTATTATTAACCATAATTTTTCTTTGTGTTAAGCGTCATAAGTTAATCCTAATCGTGAATTAAAATACAGAACGTGCGCAATACGCTAGCCAACTGTGAATCATTAGTTTATTATCGTAACACATGGGATAGCTGTCCACACTCCACTCTGAATCACTTATTGCTCTATCCAAGTCTTAAAATGCAGTAAAACCACACAATTGATACCGAAATGGTATTCATCTTATAATGATATTTAAGGTGTGGAATCGAAACAGGGGGGTGATTTTTGAAATTCGAGCACTCGAATATGACATTTAGAAACTCTGAGTAAAACGATGAAATGATGTTTTAAAGATAACAACGTTCGGCATTAAATTCATGATTAATTAAACCATTGATTTCATGCAAAAATAATGGCTACAAACATTTGTGTGCGATTATTTTCAAGCTTAATTTCTTTGATTGCGAGCGCTCGAACATCAAAAATCGGCCCCCTGCTCGAAATACTATATAATGTAGCGTCTTACAATGACATCTTATGAAAAACTACAATTTTGATTAAGTTTAACCTTTTGAATTCAAGCATCGTACGGAAAAATCTTGCTCTCAGCACCAGCGCGGGAAGGCAAACCGGTTATATTTTGGGCGTGATATCACGTGCTGCGCCGAGGGCACGACTTTCCGTGCGCGTGATTTGACGTCTGGCGGTCAAAGGGTTACCGACAAAAAATTACAACTATCAGACCTAAACAAAATTTAGGATATGGTTTTTTTGTAGGTTTATTGCTATAGATAATTTGTAGATCAAGAGGCAGTATGGCTTTGGAATGCATTCTAAATTCGTTCATTCAATCGATCCGAGTAATCCGAGCAATCCCGAGGAATGAGTCATGAGCGCACGCTGGAACGAACGGTTTTGTTTAAATTATACAGGTTAAGGTCGGTCTCAAACGAAATGCAGACAGGATTGTTTGCATTTTACTTGAAATAAATGACACCTTCCGGAAATGTAAATTTCGTTTATTATTACACACACAACAATAGGTATGTACATACAGGATGTAACGAAAATACTGGTGATCCGTTTACGGGCATACCTAATTGGTATTGTCTTGCGAGTAAGAAAAGGTAGAATTTTTTTTTGTACGCGAAAAAAAATTTTTTTGGTTGAGATGAGACACGTCGTTCCAGCTGGCCAACCCAATATGCAAAATTAAGTGCATTGTAATGTGCCTAAAGTGCTAAACTGAAGAATAAATATCTTTTATCTTTAGAATACGATACCAAGTATTATACCCTTAAAAGTATCACCAGCATTTTTGTTACAAGTAGACGTAAAAAGTCAATCATTTAAAATTTCGAGTTCTTATCGGTCCTCTGGAGTTGCAGGCGTCCATAGGCTACGGTAGCTGCTTACCATCAAGCGGGCCGTATGCTTGTTTGCCACCGTCGTGGTATAAAAAAGGCTTATCACCAAGTTTTAGGTATGTGTCCGTCCGTTTGTAAATCCCGCTGCTGCTCCTTTAATGACTGCTGAGATCATATCAACTCTGTGGGAAGGTAGGTACGTAGGGTATATAAACATTATAAACCGTTTCGTATTGTCATTTTATATTACATATCATTCAGTCACTGACTTACCTTTAGTTGTACAATAATGTACAAATTATAATAACAAAGGTATCTTAGACCAAATAATCGCCTACGTCTTCCTGCATCTTATTAATAGGCAGGAATCCAGGTGCAATTAGGACGGTCGTTGACAGACGCCGACGACAGGTGTAGCTCGTTCATTAATTTATAAATTTCACTTATGTCCAGTATTTTTAGAAGACGCCATCTTGAATATTTGGACGAGAAACGAGAGAAACACACCTCCTGTGTATGGTAGGTTCTCGATTGCGTGCCTTATACAGAATGAAATTTTAACCACCGTTCATATTGAACGAGGTGATTAGGTAGGGTAGGCCATACTGAACAACTTCTACTATGGGACCAACCTCGAAATACCAAAAAAATGTTGGCTTCTCCATAGAAAACAATGACATCTGATCGGCCGAAATGTATGAAACAATCCATTGAGTAACATTAGATGACATCCCTAAGATATTCTTTGTCCCTAAAGTTGTAGTGAAAATAACAACAAGTAGGATACTACTCTTTGATTCAGTCCTAGCTGTCAACCGCCAAACGTGGCGTACAAAAGGAGATCGTCAATTTTTGTTAGGCGATCTGGCCCAGATTATTTAGGACCGCTTAGAAATGGTTCTTACCTTTGAAGAATCGTCATAATTTCTAGATCAGGATGGTGGCAAAAATATTGCGAAATCTAATGGGAAAATTGACAAATCATGCATTTAAAACTTGAAAATGACAAGGACAGTATTTGAAAGCGTGTTTGCCTATGATTTATATATAAATGTAAAAAAGTACCGATTTTTTAAAGATAATGTACAAAAGCGGACTTGAAAACAAAACGGGAATCATGATGAAATAATAAAAAGTCATATTTTGATCGTATTTACAGTTCCTGTATTTTGGTAAACAAAGACGGCTGTCAAACCATCGTTGATACTATTAACTGAACATTCCTAACACCTATTGCGAAGGGATAAGGTTCACCACCGTTAAGTGCGATAGCGCTAGTATCTGACATTGCAATATTGAAAAAAAGATGCGTTTCGTTATCGAAGGAGCATGATATTATGCCATTATGAAACCCACTTTTAATATTCAAACTCCGATCAAAACTGCAATAATACGCATTTTCAATCTTTAGGCGTTTTAATACAGTCGATTTCTAATTTAAACTTTCGTATTCGTAGGCTTAGATACTATTTTAATATTACAATGTTCTAACTTACCGAACAGTATCAAAACGCAGATTATGTAACGGTATACATTGACAGTGTCAAACCAAAAAACAATCCCGTTTCAGACCAGGGTGAAGTTAAACTTTATGTCAATGCCATAAGGACGTTAACAACTTGTCTTGCTGTATTTTAATCGCGGAAAAATCAACATAATGTTTATTTATTTAGTATTTCTAATTCCCGTTTCATTTTTTTGCAATATTTTGTCTACTTTAGTAATAAAATGAGTATTTATTTTACAGTGCAGTACAAACTGTATACGGTTTATATCAGGTGGCCCTGAATTGACGATCTCCTTTGTTCTAGATGTCACATAATAAATCAATGAAACAGTCAACATTTTTTTCACGGTTTCGAAGTTGGTCCCATAATAGAAGTTGTTCAGTATATCTTATATTAAGTATATACCTTACCTTACCTAATTACCTCGCTCAATATGACCGGTATGGTTAAAATGTCACCCTGTAGATTGACAAAGAAAAAAAACGTGTGAGTGTCGTGAAACACTCGGTTGGAACGAAGTTATGTTATTTAATTTTGTTTCATTTTTACTTTTTAGATTTTTTTGACTTTTTAACCCTTTACTTTTCTCACTTTTCACTTCACTCAATATTTTATTTACACACTTAAATAAATTTATTTAATTCTTTATAAAATTTAAATTCCTATCATATAAAACTAAAACTACTATTAAAATAAATTGAGTAAAACTAAAACCTAACTTATAAATAAAACTAACTACAAATTAAATATTAAATGTACGTAAAAGGAAAGTTAAAATCTAATCCCCGGACCGGCAGGCACCTCGTGGAAATGTACCTAACTACTTCACTTTATTCTATTCTTTTTATTTTATTTCATTTTACGTGTTTCTCAATCGTATGGCTTTGTGTCGCGTTTTCGTGACGGTCACGTGACTTTTTTTCGCCTAGCCCCCATCCGCGAACCGTCCGATAATGAACTTCGTTCCAATAAAAAATAAATAAGTAAGATAGGTATATACAGGCAGTCCAATAATAAAATAAACTTAATTGTGCCGAAATTAACAACTACCTACTCTAATTAATTTATACAGAGGTAAATACATATTACCTTCCTACTCTTAGGCACAACACACTTGAGAAGAATTCTGCTACCATAGACAAAAAGACTGAACAATCCAAATTCCGGCTGAATTTTAACTATGGGCTCCATAAAAAAATTTAGCCACCATAGACAAATTGCCGACTTCGGCCGATTTTTGTGTATTTCGTCTACTACCTTGGGCCAGGGGCGTATTTACCTTAGGGCCAAGCGGGCTTTGGCCCGGGGCGGCAAAACGCCAGGAGAGGCGTGAGCTGCCCCGCGTACTGGGTTCAGGGCGCCAGTCAGTCAGGTACCGGGCCATAAAGCCCTTATGGCCCGGGGCGCCAAATCACAAAATACGCCTCTGCCTAGGGCCAATTTTCTTCCTGGTGTGTTATCGGGATACCCGTTCGGGGTTTGCTCAAACATTGCTGTAAGTAGATAATTCGTGCTGCATATCTTTCCTTACTATGCCAAATAAAAGTGACACGATTAAACTACGTAAACGCAAACGACGAAAGTAATTGCCGCTTAATAGCAATGGGACTTATTTGGGATAATACCAATTTGACTAATAAAATTGTGAAATAATTAAAGATGTATACTTACTAGAAAATGAATTAATTAAGAAATTAGATTTCCAACCGTATTAAATATTATAAATATTACGGAGCTATCTTACACAAGCCGTATTAAACGCAGGATCTCATGTCATGAAGTTACTTGTTTTTTTTATTCAAGTGCTGGCTGCCTTTCAGAGTTCAGACAAAATTACGTCAGCGGAATAAAATGTGGTAAAGCGCGAGTCGGACTCGGTCTCGCGTATGAGGGGTTTTGCATCATCACATTCATCGCACAATTTTTGTCACACAAAAATGAGAAATGAAATATTTAAGTTTGTACAAGGTAGGCAGGAACAGAAACGCCAATGTCAACGTTATTCTACTCGTATTTATTGATTGTAGGTGCTTACAACTACTTCATACAACTTGCGTACGTCATACAAAACTGGTTTCTTCCTAACTAAATTAATACCGTGGAGCAAACGGCAAGGTTGGGCACGTTTACCCCCGATGCAACAAGCCAAGGGACAGTCGGGACCTATCGCCAGGGCACTAGCTACACCTAGGGAAGTCAGGGAGAAGACTGCAGGCAGCTATCAAACTCCCGACTCAGACAGACTAGCCAGAGGACAGTAGTGGACCTATCGCTAAGGCAGTCGCTACTAAGTGATTTAGTACTGCGCTGCGCAGGCGGCGGCTTTTATTCGGTCCGGTCGGGCGCTCGGCGAACCTCGGCGGCCGTGAAGAGTGCCGTAGCGGTGCGCGAGCGGGAAAGTATTCGAGTCCGCACGCCGTTGTAATTCACATTGTTATAGTCTCCCCCTCTGGTCCCGTGAGAGTACCAGGACTTCATATTGCTATAGTCTCTCCCTCTGGTGCTCGATGACGTTCCGTGAGAGTACCAGGACTTCGTATTGTTATAGTCTCTCCCTCTGGTGCTCGATGACGTTGCGTGAGAGTACCAGGACTTCGTATTGTCTTCCTCAGTACAAGCAAATCGCATATTCAATAGGGTGTTCGTGATCACCCTCCCCCTGAAGTAAAGCTGCTCCGATGGCATAATTACTTGCGTCGGTGTTTGCTTCAAAGTCGGCTTGTTTCAATATTGGTGACGTCATAAGTGCAGTTTCCAGAGATTTCTGCCGCTCATTGTCCCATTTACAGTGAACTTCCGTTTTTGTTAAGTTAGTCAATGGACTTGCTATTTCGGCCAAGTTCCAAATAAATCTTCTGTAAGATGTCGCTGTTCCTAAGAATGAAATCAGTTGTTTCAGGTTCTTAGGTTCATTTATCACTACCACCTTTGTAGATGTCTCGCTGATTACCTCTTTATTTCTTCGTAGTGACCCCATCTTGCTTGTAGGTACTTTACAACAAAATGTCGGGTAGATGCAACTTGTTCTCTAATCGAGTGGGTAGTTATTTTGTTGGGTGCCTCCCGATGTAACAAGCCAAGGGACAGTCGGGACCTGTCGCCATGCCGTTAGCTACACATAGGGAAGTCAGGGAGAAGACTGCAGGCAGCTATCGAACTCCCGACTCAGACAGACTAGCCAGAGGACAGTAGTGGACCTATCGCTAAGGCAGTCGCTAGCTAAGTGATTTAGTATATGTGTGGTGTCGTCCGCTGCTCCTCTTATGATGGGGGCAGGGGTTGGAGTGCCCGCATTGCTGCTATGACTCCTGTGTCATGTCGCATCCCACTGCGGTGGGATGGTCTCTCGTCGTCTTTTTGTGGACGACTTGACGTCTGTGGACGACTTGACGTCTGAGGTGATTTAGTACTGCGCAGGCGGCGGCTTTTATTCGGTCCGGTCGGGCGCTCGGCGAACCTCGGCGGCCGTGAAGAGTGCCGTAGCGGTGCGCGAGCGGGAAAGTATTCGAGTCCGCGCGCCGTTGTAATTCGCATTGTTATAAGTTAGATATTTTTTACAGCCTAGACAAATATTGGTCAATGCCGAAAATATGAAGTTCGTTGCATAGTTTCCCCCACTCAACTATGTATGTTAGTACACTATAAGTACTTGTTATAATAATATTACGGTTCAATCAGATACCGCCCGCTGACAGACATACGGACAGCAAATGTGTTATCAATCGAGCAAGACTGAAAAAATCCTCGATTCAAGCCTCATCGCCAAACTATAGTCCTAAAAATTCTGTAAAAGAAAAAACCGGCCAAGTGCGTGTCGAACCACGCATAATGAAGGGTCCAATGGCTAGGGAATACGTTTATTGGAGATAACTCAAAAAATGGCTGAACCAATAATGTTCAAAACAATTTTCGTAGAAAGTATATAAGGCGCATTTCCTAAATTTTTTTGGACTTGTGGTTTAAAAGTTACACGGGGGACATAATTTTTTAGACTTTCGAAGCTATTGTTTATGAAAATATTCAGTTCATCAAAAAATATTCAAAGAAGCCTCAAAGTTTTTTTTTAAGACCTATTGATTGATGTGCAACATGATGATATTCGGTATTTTTTTAAATTATGTACATGTATGGAGCGCCCCCCTATTTTTTTTTTCTGCAATTTCACTACAAAACTAAATAGGGGCATATAAAATACACCGTGTGTCTAAATTTTATTAGCATACGTCTTATAGTTTCCGAGTAAAATGGCTGTGACATACGGACGGACGGACAGACGGACATGACGAACTTATAAGGATTCCGTTTTACGGAACCATAAAAAATTCAAAAAAATTATGTTACAAATGTTTTTTTTTGAGACCCTATAAAGTGTTAAATGATTCAATTATATAATGATGAATCATGAATCATTAAATGATAGCGTCCCGTTGGTGTACCTATCCTTTAAACATGGAACCCTAAAAACCGAAACAGATATTACATTTAGAACGTGTATTTGCGTATATACTATGCTAATGTTCATACGTTAGCGCGAATTTAATATATTAAACCAATGTAACAAGGTTTATTTTGCTAATCTTCGTAACGAGAGACATACAACTCGTTTAAATTATATCTTTTTTACGTCTCACTGACTAGTTGATATATTCATTCGTATTGAAGTAAGATTTGTTAGCGATACCATTCCGATCTATTTGAAGACTCTATTACGTAGTGCATTAAGGCTTATATTTCTGTGCCCTAATTTTAATATTTCAAACATTTCATTGAGTTGCGGCTAACCGCACTGGTAACTGTGGAAATCGAATATGACTAAGTTTTTTTGATCGGGACTGTTTATATTTTATCAATATTCTTTGTCGTAATACTGCTTTGTTATATTACCTATTATTTTTATATGTTTATATTTTATACCTTTGTTCCCACTTAGGTATCTCTGAAACTTTCCAAAGGTTTCAACAAAGTTTAAGAGTTTAGGCAGGTCATACACCAGCGTTTGTTCTTAAAGGTTTTACCTCGATAGGTGCAATTTTATCAGGTATTTTCATATACTAAGGGCCGGTTGCACCGAACCGTCTGTTAACGAGATTGTTTACGAGTGTGAAAATGTTATATGACAATTTTCTACGGGAAAACAGCTCCGCCGCCATATTAATTGTGCGTGGCGTGGAAAATGTCGAGTAACGTTAAAAACACAAACGGCAACGTATTAATGTCGGACACGAACCGAAATAGAAACCGGAAATGATGAGCCCTGTCGACGCGCTAATGCTGATAAAATTATACGCGTGCAGCGTGACGCATATCGGCGTCAAAGTCAAGTGCCCCCTAAATGGATTGAGTACTGAGCGATCTTAAATTAGGTTTCCACATTCGAGCACTGTAGCTCCTGTTATCGATCATATCTAATAGTATTTGTACATAAATTACAATCTAGGCTATGTGCGAAGTAGAATAGAACTAGGGAAACTAAAAGCTATGACAACGCCAGCCATGGCAAAAATATTAAGGTTTGAGTTAACGTTTACAATTCCATTTGTAATAGACTCAATACCTAATCAATGACCTGCCTTGAAATTGTTTATACCAGTTTCTTTAACTGTCCCCTTTGGCATTACTTACGCTGACGCGCGCGACTGCATTATCTACTCGAAGTCGCGCGCGACAACGTATAAGCAGGGGGGTTTCACTACACAGTTTAGGTACATTTGGCCGGCGCGCCTCCCGGGGAGTCGTATAGCAGTGGGCTGCCGCTCGGCTCGCACGATAGTCGTGTCACGTGGCGCTCGCGCAAAATTTAAAATACACAATGGCTTCGAAACCTATTTCTATCTAATCCGTATAAAATATGTATTTACGGATGTCTGAATAAACGGAAGAACAAGGAAGCAGAAATAACATTTTTAAATTCCGGACGATATTGAAAGGTCCCCCAAAGTTCTTACTTAGTAATAGTTAAAATAAACATCCTTAATTTATTGAATATCGGTTGCCCAGAAATAATATTAGGAACTGACCGACATATTTTCAAAGGAATACGGCTGTGGCATACCTACATCCGTGAGAATCAGACATAATCTCTATAAAAAAATCTATCTCCGGATAAAAATTTCGTGTTTACATAATCAACGTTTGTAATTCCTACATATTTATCTAACAATAATAAATCAGTAGGTATAGGTACAAAAACTTGTCAAGTGCCAACCCCGTGCCGACGCTCACAGCTCGGTCATAAAACTGCGGCGCGCAAAGAAGATTCACGGTTCGTGCGCGGTTATAAGTTTAAATTTTGCTTGCAGGCGGCGAGTATAGGTATAATTTTATACCTAAATCTGACTTTTGTTAAGGAGTGAATTTTCTGTACGGTAGTACTATTAGTTATTCTGTGGTATAAGTCACGCTAGAGACGGACCAAGCTTGCGTTTCAAATGCTGCTAAATTTAGGATGTCTCTGGTGATTGCTGTATGTGGATCAGGTATTTAATATAACCATAGCCCTACTTGAACTACTTAATATACGGGGACCAAATTAAGTACGAGCGAGTTTCCTGATATGGGCATACCGAACGGTGTTAAAATGGTTTTACGTTAGAGCAATAATTTTACATAGGTGCCTGTACTTATATCTCGATCGCCGAAAATGTGAATATACTTACATTTCAGATTTCATTTGCATCAGACCTAAAGGGCTAATTCAGATTTTATATCATGCTTTTCTTATTCTTGGTGGCTTCTTATTCACACCATTATATGAGTGCGAACGAAATGCTTCGATTAAAATCAGATTATCTATCAAGGTTTATTAGACTGGGTGGCACAGGTTCCCGAAAACAAGAGGGTATGAAGCACCAAGAGCTTAATATGTATCATTAAACAGTCACACTAGTAAGAAACAGTATAACTCTGAACCCACTTCTGACATTTAGAACAACCATTAACTTCTGCGTTACCACGCATTAACGTTAAATAAATGCGAAAACAAGAAAAACACATTGTTTAGCTAGAAACTAATTTTAAATTCGTCGAATATAAAATCCGGAGACGCGAAGAGTTTAAAACGGTTGCGTCTTTATGAGAGACGTCAAATGATGGCGCGAATATTTTGGCCCCGCGCCATCTTGCCGCTACGTCGCAACGGCTGCGTTTAAGATAAAAATCTGCTTGTTTAAATATCCATAGCATTTTTTCTGTGCGTAAAATAAACAGGCGGTACGACTTTGTGTACTGAATGTTATGTAAACAACAGGCTTGGTGGTACATTTTGCAGCTGAAGCAGCTTAGCGGTTGACAAGAACAGAATTACCTAATTGGGTATTCAAAATGCTCTTATTCTCTTCACCCTCACTCACTTAGCTATTTCTGCATCTAGCGGGAGAGGGGGCATATGGGGCCCCTCCTTCAAAACAACCTTCGCCTCGAAAAACTATGAAAATAAAGTGCCATGCCTGTAAATTAGCACTGCCCTATCTTAACTGCAACTCTGTCGTCTGACAAAAAAACTGCAACTACGGGCCTGCATTTTTGCTGCTGACTTTATGCAGAGTGTAATAAAAATAGTGGTCATCCGCGATTAATATCGTATTGCAAGTAAGAAAAAGTAGGAGAAAAATTATATGGACGCGGAAAAAGTTTTTTCGTATGGGACACGTCATCCCAGCTGGCCGAGCCTCCATACAAAACCGATTTTTTTTGTCGCTTAAAATTTTTTTTTCCAAGTTTTCCATAATTAGAATACGATACCAATAATTATGCCCTTAAACGGATCACTGGCATTTTTTGTTACACCTTTTATATGCTGTTAAGTTATAGCATAGTATTTATTTTGTGGGGGTTTACAACAATTACATGAACACTTTAACAGTTGACTGTCGCTATTATAAGACAATTGATTTAATAGTGGTACCTATAGACGGAGAGCTAGCCACGTCAGGTATGACACAATAATGAGAGCGACGAAACCCCTCTCGTTAGTTTCCTATACTATGCTTATTTCTAGATCCGGACATCTGGCAGCTGTCAAAGAATGCAAATCACTTTAAGAATACAAATCCTAGAGTTCTG
The DNA here is from genome assembly GCA_947086415.1 of Pammene aurita. Lineage (NCBI taxonomy): Eukaryota > Metazoa > Arthropoda > Insecta > Lepidoptera > Tortricidae > Pammene > Pammene aurita. Next base: position 16,636,416 of record OX352295.1, read on the forward strand.
GAGTACGATTTTTGAATCTCACCAAGTGACTAATTCTCACCGATGTGAGTGATTTACTTTCAGAAATCACTCACATCGGTGAGAATTAGTCACTTGGTGAGATTCAAAAATCGCACTCCTGGTTTGCAGTATTATGAAAAACTGTATAATTAATTAGATGATATCATTGCCAAAAGTTTCTGATGGCGGAATGTAGTCCATAACGATGTATAATGTAATTCATAGTTTATCGCCTACTGTTTCTGTTTCCGAAATATTATGCAAAGTTTTTTGTTCTAATGTTAAAATATAGGCCCCGTCCTCTATAAATAAGATAACTTCGGCCGTTTTTACCTATTTTGGTATTACTCTTTTCCAATTTAAAAACTTTTCTAGTCTGTCACTCTGACATCCACACCATAGATATAAATATACATAGATCACGCAAATGCATCTACTTCGCGTGTCGGAACTCGGAGTAGGTCTCCGAGTTGGCCGTCGCTACTGACATTCCGCGCGCGTCTGTTGTGGTAGCCGGTTGTCCGTGAAAATTAAGAAAATGCCTTTTTGCATGGTATTAAAGTGCGATAGCCCAAAAATTGGAAGCACCCAAACGCAAGGACATTTTTCCTATCACACGTAAGTTATTTTCAAATTATATTATGCGTAAATTCATTTTAAATCTATTTTTTAAGTATTCCGAGGTGTGATTCCAAGACTGTACCTAAGTAACTATAGATTATCGGTAAGTAAACTATGTTCACATTACATTGCCGCGTTTGCTTTGAGCGTTTAATCTGACGTTGAGTGTTAAGAGACGATGAATATCAGAACAAGCGATACTGTCGCGCATCACTTGGAGTTCGTGGTAAAGGGAACTTATCATTCGTCTGTCAAATCTAGCAACTAGTGTTGTTCGTTCTACAACATTATTTCGATGATCGATTTTAATCGATATCGGACAAACGAATGATATTTACCATTTTAAAAACGCCAATTTAGTAGTTATTGATACAAACAAGCCCGAAATATGTCCTAATTTTACACGACAGCTTTAAAAATGGAGGGTAATATCTTCTGGTTTATCCTTTGAATGTATATTACGTTTATAAATTTTTATTGTGCATAAGAAACACTTACTTTTTTTTTAGTTTCCAACACGATCCTATCACAAAAGAAAAATGGATTGCGGCCACGGGACGGAAAGACTGGTTTCCGACTAAGCATAGTACTATTTGTTCTAAACACTTTGAAAATAACAGTTTCATTGAAGGGAAGAAGTTGAGATTGTTAAAAAAACGGCATATCACTATTCACTATTAATATACTAAAAACTATAACACATTGACAATGATGATGAGGTTAGTGAATAAATTTAATGTTTAACAGTGTTTTTATTATTACCGTATAAAATATCTGATATAATATACTCATTTTATTTGTGCTTTACAGAATACGCCATAACAACCTTCATCATTGTCAAGTTTCAGCTTGGCCCAAAAATGTTTGGATGTTCGGAGGATGTCCGGATTTCTGTTCTCGCCTAGACTTTGCATTTTCAGCCGATTCTCATAAAATCTTGTGAACTATATACAATTTTTCGAAATTAAAAAAAATGGAGAGATATGGAGGTAGATAACTTAAAAAAATACAAATTTCAACCATTTCAAAACAAAGCGAGGTTTACAGCTCACAGAGCTAATAGTCTTACTAGTTTTTTTTAAAATATGTAATTCAAATATCCTTTATTTAATAATTCCGTTTAATATCATTCGTCTGTCTACATCATTCGTCTGTCAGAAAATCGATGTCATTCATGTGAATGGATTTGTGATTTTTAGGTTATCTCCGTCTTTGTCGCTTGAACTAGCAAGTGCAACAGAGAGGGAGATACACGAACGGAGTTCGTTTTCGTTTCGCGGTAGGCCCTCTGGCCGCACACGTACGGAATTGTCGTTCGGGTTCCGAACGGAATAACGTCAAAAAGTGTCTCTGTCTCTGTCTGTCATATGGAAACCGTACCGATTTTCCGTGCATTTGCGGCCAGACTGAATCAAGTCGAGCCGAACGGCGCGTGCGGCGGCGGCGTCGCCTTTGAATCGATTTTGTGCGGACAACGGGCAATTCACATCACTAATTCGCCCTTGTGACGTCACAGTAGGTAGAAAAAAAGTGACACGGTTGGTTTTCATACAGATTGAGGTGTTTAAGTTATCTATGTATATTTAGATCTGTGATCCACACAGATGCTCGGATCTAGCAATAAGGATAGTATTGCAATCTTACTAGATGGGTTTCATTGCTCTCATTATTGTGTCATATCTGACGTGGCCAGCGCTTAGACCACTACGTGTCTGATCTGATCATTTCATTGGGTATATGGTCCTCTACTTCCCCTGGTTACCAAATCTTTCATTTAAATCCATCACATAAATCAAGGAATATTAACTAAAATGAACACCTGTTCTGTTATTTAGACGCACACCTAACTGTGTGTTCCAATTCCAATACATTAAGTTTAATACACTTTCATTCCTGACATATTTTAACGACGACACACCATAGTACGTTCAAGCATGAGCATTACAAGCCTTACTAGGAAACGATAGGGTGCCAATTTATATAATTATATCAATATATTGGCTATAGCATTCTTAATTATGTAATAGAACATGAATTAGATACTCCTGTGCCAACTATTCGTTAGTGAGACTGAAAAACCCACGTGTTTCTCAATTTGGCCTACGCACTTTTAATTGACCATTTCCACCAAACCAAAACCTATACAGTGTAGTAAAATAACATGACGTCACGCTTATCTACGAGTATTCCCGGAAAATATTAATATTTTAAAAACAAAACAGGCCGCATGACGTCACATTCGCAATGGTAAACAAGGGTAGCCAGTGTAGCCACAGTCAGCTGTTGACGTGGAATGTCCATTCAAGATCGTTCTATATTTAAATTTCAACTCTGGAAAGATGTGAAGGTTATTGTGTTTTTTTTTTGTGTGGGTTAAGGCGTAATATTTAAGAATTTTTTCCCACAACCTATTCGTAAGTATACGGGCATTTTCTTTCGTGCTAGGAGGGAAGAAAATGTCATTTTTCTGTTCTAGGACATTAGCTTATTTTTCAGCCAGTCCATCATTAATAATTTTTAAGAAAAAAAAACCGACTTCAATGGGGGTAGCCGGTGAAGGATTATTGTAGATGGTGCACTTAGATTCCATACAATGAAATAACTTGCTTAAAAAACGCAACGGAGAGGACAAATCGCCAAACGTGAACTATGCGTCGTTGAAGAGTTCCGTTCTGATTATCATCAGCAGTTCCACTTCATCAAATGTCACTCTTTTGAATGAAAATGCTTGATTTGTTGATAAAAATACAAAAGTCACTTTATGTATGCCTTTAAGATTTGAGGAATTCCCTCGATTCCTCGTGGAACTCATCATCAGAACTTGAGCTTGACGAAAATTGGTCCTGACAATCTAACTTGCTTAACAAACATAGCGAAGAGGAAGAATCGCCAAACATGAACTATGCGTCGTTGAAGAGTTCCGTTCTGTTCATCATCAGCAGTTCCACTTCATCAAATGTCACTCTTTTGAATGAAAATGCTTGATTTGTTGATAAAAATACAAAAATCACTATGTGTAAGCCCTTAAGATTTGAGGAGTTCCCTCGATTCTTCATGGATCCCATCATCAGAACTTGAGCTTGACGAACATTTGTTCTGACAATTAAACTTGCTAAACAAACACAGCGAAGAGGACGAATCGCCAAACGTGAACTATGCGTCGTTGAAGAGTTCCGTTCTGATCATCATCAGCAGTTCTACTTCATCAAATGTCACTGTTTTGAATGAAAATGATGGTTTTGTTGATAAAAATATAAAAATCACTATATGTATGCCTTTAAGATTTGAGGAGTTCCCTCGATTCCTCATGGATCCCATCATCAGAACTGCGTTTTGACAAAAATGGGACCAATCTGTATATATATACTTACAATCAAAAAAAGAATTTTCAAAATCGGTTCAGACATGACGGAGTTATGGAGTAACAAACATAAAAAAAAAAACAAAAAAAAAAAAAAAAAAACATACACGCCGAATTGAGAACCTCCTCTTTTCTTTTCAAATCTTGAAGTCGGTTAAAAACAAATGTCTTATTGAATTAATTGATTCAATATAATCAGGAAGCACACTAAGCACATATAAAGTTAAATAAAATAAAATGATTCAACAATAAAAAAATATTTTCCTCTAGGGTGGTGTGAAAAGCACTACATATGTGTCACAGGAGCAAAGCTATTTGAGAATATCTACTTGAGAATCCCTCGCTACGGTCAAGATTCTATTATAGACTCCATCGCTTCGCTTGGGATTCAATGCACGCCCTCTCCGTAAATATTTCATTTTGCTCCCTTGTTACACAATCTACTATTAACCAGTGGATTAGGGTATTTTTAAATAAATAAAAACTTGCACTGAATGAAATCATTCGCTAAATATTATTTTATATGAAAAATGAAACGCGATTTTATAAAATGATCATTTATTAATTTAGATTTTATGTTTTTAGTAATGGCCAATGTTTTTTTTTTCGAAATATGTATTTAAGTAGAAAGCTAGACCTTTTTGCTTTCAAATTCGTACCTATATCGAATTATTTAGTTAATATTACATTCGAAAAGTAAATTGATGTTTTTATTTTGCCGGCTATTCCTGTTATTTTCGTTTAATAAATCTGGACCAAAGTAAACGTGACTGCAGTTAGTTTGATCTAACCATAAACAAATGCCTACTAAACAACCACGTGTGTGTAAATTCGTAGTTTCACTCAGTTTTATGTGGTAGTAATTTTCTGAGCAGCGAAATGGGTCAAGGTGTAATATTTCGTAACTTACCTTTACAGCTACGTCATTGGAAAATGACTAAGATAACTACGTAAAACTGAGAAAATGTCATTATTTATTTTCAGTTATTTAGACTGAAATGGTCATGGCCTAGTTGGCAATAGTGTAATGAATTTTACGTTTCCCAGTATGCTAAATTTACTAGTGGACAAGGTTAATTGCTGACGTCATGTTTTTGTTACTGAACTGAACACAGAATCAAAGGTTGCCAATAATTTACCTTTACGGTATTTGAAGGGGAGTAAGTGAGGCTACCCGAATCTCACCTAATCTCAAATCTCAGCTAGCCTAATTGGTCGGATTTTTATCGCTTGTCACCATAGCTGTCACGTTGTAACAAGTATTTAAGTGCGAAAGTGACGCATGTCATGTCATGATAGGCGATAAAATGACAACCATGATACGCGTTCTAGGACTCTTAGGTTCTCGGCAAATAACGTATTTTTTTAAGCGCAGGACCGCAAAATTTCAAGAAAAAACAGTTAGATTACCCGAAAAACCCTTTCTTATAGTTGACAAGGAATTTTTCATGTTTAATGAATTGTTTTCTCTTAATGGATTTCGCGCAAATAATATGCTGTTACGTCCACGTAGAACGTAATACGTATAACAGAACTAAAGTTCTTCGTCAAAAAATAAATAAGTGAATTCTCTCCATTGCTCAAGCATAGTGAATTCTCTTAATTTCGTGCAAAATAACCGTGGACAGTCTTCAGGTGTACCAACATAATTAAAGTCATTGTTCAACGAATTTACGACTCCGGCGCATTGCGCAAACTCGAAATCGATTGTGGCCGACACGCTGTGCAAATATTTAATTGCCAGTTTACTTGAGGAAAATTTACGATCTTAAACAGTGAATTCTTTGTAACCATATGCGAACTTAATCCGAGTGTTATTAACCATTTAAATCCGTCAGTTGCCCTTGCGTATATGAAGTACATACTTAATGGATACGAATTTCTTTTGTTTATTTTAGACTATGGTTGCAATCCATATTTTGCTAGTAACATTTGAACCTTAATAAAGACTATGTTAGTAAGACTGATACCTACTTAGACCTACCTATAACTACATCTACCCAGTACTTGATGAGCGGGCTGCAGTCGAGGTGCTCGTCTAACACCCTTAGCATGCTGTTACTGCTGCCGCGAACACGTCTCAGCAACGACGCTATTCTTTTCGCCTGATGACATAAAAGTCGTACATTTGCGCCTCCGCATTATTATTCCCGATTAGGTGATAGGTGTAGAGATCACTGCTAGTGTGGCAATACTACCACTACCAGCGCGCCAACTGGAGTCCTCAGTCTGACGTAACAATTTAATCGAACCTACCACTGTCTTAACAACAATTCAACATTATTCAACGTCATGTACCTATGTGGTTGGTTTTGTAACTTGAGGGAAAAAGTACAAATATTATTTAGTCAGATTTAAGATGACTAGTAGTGGTCGCAGGAGACGCAATTAAGCCTACATCAAATGAATATCCAAAACGATCTACATAGTTATCTGCATCCGTATGGTAATTAAGTAGTTACCAGTTTCATTCACCAAACCAAACATAATATGGAAAAGCGGAAAATACTATACGGTATTTCCATAAGACTCCGGCATAGCTAAATCATGTAATTCAATTGAACTTCGAATATAATCTCTTGCCAAAACGACCTCGTAATAATCTCGACGAAATAAACAACGGTATTTAGCGTCAAGGTGGGATGACATCCAATGACTTTTATACTTCGAGCCCTTGGCAAATTTCTTTGAGCTCACTGTCGAGAGAAAGTCATTTGTACCTATCGATGTGTTGGCGCCGACCTTGGGGCGTTCCGTGGCGACGCGACAAGTCACATTCCTCCTCGAGTCGACTTGATGACAGCTTGAGACGCGTTACGGATGCATGTCGGCTGTATGTGTATCGGCTAAGCGGAGCACTCAGACATACTTCGTGAGGCCTTAGATACATATATTATGCGCAGCTATCTAGATAACGGTAATTTCCAGAAATTTGGAGCAGTGCGAAAACTATAAAGCCACCTTATATGGCTGCTTTCGCTAGCTAGCCGCTATAGTATCACATAACTAAACTCACGATTGCGGTTTGAGGATACCTACTATAAGTATCTCACGAAGAAGAGCTTCTATCAATCGTAAAGAAAACAGATTCCCATTACTTCTCTCTAGTATTTCTGCTTGTACCGTTCGCAGTATTTACACGTTTATTTTAGTACCGAACTGACTCTTTGGCAACAGCTCGGAAATTTTTACAATTCGCGCGCGTTTTCTTATAAATTGAACAAGACTGATTCACTTGGTTGTGTAAAAACCACGTACGAGTCTGTAAGTAGTCAAGAAATAGACAGAGGAAGTAACTCTCGTATTGATTTACAAAATTAGATCTGGGGCCATGACGTCATTGATGATGATAAATTCAGCGGATAGAGCTCTGAATGATGGAGTGTATTATAGGATTTATAGGGTTTGTTTATACTTTAAAGAGGTGTAGCTAAGACAACAAGGTATATTTCTAGATCTTGTAAGAGTAAAATTAATTTCAAAATGTAGTTGCACCGTACGTACTACTTTTTGCACCCACGAGTATTTGCGTGGGTCAGTGGTTATCCGTTAATTTTAAGAGTGTATTGAAAGCCCTACATTAGATTACCGAAGCTTATCGACTGCACAGTGTTACTGAGCATCAGATAGGCATTTAATGGGCATCAGATGGTCACCCAATTGCAAAGGGAACATGAAACAAAATAATAAAAATCTACTTATATCCCCAGGATCACAGGCGGAGAGCTGTTCGAGCGAGTGATAGACGAAGACTTCGTGCTGACAGAGAGGGCATGCACGGTGTTCATGCGGCAGATCTGCGAGGGCATAGAGTTTGTTCACCGGCAGAACATACTTCACCTCGATATGAAGGTTAGTTTTGAGGAGACGCTAAAATTAGTTTATTGGTATTCCGCAGCGATAAGCATGTAGGATCGAGGACCAAGAGATTGCGGGGCGACCTGCTAGCCTAATATGGTCGGATTTTTATCGCCTGTCACCATAGCTGTCACGTTCTAACAAATATGTATGTGCGAAAATGATACATGACGTGATAGGCGAGAAAATGACAACCATGATACGCGTTCTGGACACATATTGTCAAGAATGGCGGAAGTGTGCATTAGACAGGGACCAAATAGCGGGAGATTGGGGAGGACTTTGCCTAGCAGTGGGCGACTTTCCTACGCTAACAATAGAAGCATCTGATATTGTATGATAGAAAAAACTGTTAATTATACATCTGTCTGTTAATTATGGTACTTGTGAATATTATCAATAAATTAATTCAGCAAAAGATGAATCATATTCCGATCGCAATAATTCCTGGCTAGAACGCAAGTGTCACATGTTTCAAGACGAATGCGTTCACATGGCGTTCACATATGATACAATAACAAGCCCTGCCATTGTGCCACATATGTTATATATTAATTATCCCTTACTCGTCTGGTCTTAACAATGTGGCACTCTGATTGCATGGCCCAAGTCCAAAGTCTTAAATCAAAATGGCGGAAATCCAAAGCGCGGGAGGTTTATGATTGTCTATCCGCCGTAATTGTTTATTCGATGTACCGCGTTATTTCTGATGACTCTCTGCGAAAATACAAAATAGCGCTTAATTTTAGACGTTATGACGTTGATACTATGATTCGGTATTCAATAATTTTGGGTTTGAGCCATGGTTACAGTCCCAAATAGCTTCAAACGAGTAATTCATTTGTTTGCAGCTACCAACATAATAAATTGAATATCAAGTGTAGAGGCGTTTTCACAACCATAAATATATCAAAATTATTTTATAAAATATATTTTTTATTTTATAAAAACGAGAGGGAAAACTACGCAAAGTAAAACAGAAATTTACTTCTTTAAAAGTATTGGACTAAATACCAGTGGTGGAGGGTCAAAAATGCTTTCATGTCCAATGGTAATTGTACTAAACTCTTAAAAAATAGGGTAAGCCGATGGGAATCGAGTTCTATGGACGCTTCGTCATTGCTAAATACCATAACGCCATTTAATGCAGGTCAGATGCTTTCAGCATTAAAGAAAAACAAACAATTATTGTTTACAGCCCGAGAACATTCTTTGCCTGACCAAATCAGGAAACCGCATCAAGATCATCGACTTCGGCCTCGCGAGGTTTTTCGACCCCGAGAAGAAACTTCAAGTCCTGTTCGGTACGCCGGAGTTTGTTGCACCGGAGGTCGTGAACTTCGACCAGATCGGCTACGGTACGGACATGTGGTCCGTTGGCGTTATCTGTTATGTGCTGTAAGTATCTATTGCAGGCCCTTCTTCTTTCGATTCCACAACGGTGTTAAAAGAAAGGGCGCTACCTAATATTTTTTTACCATCGATCTATTTCCTATATGTAACCTCTAAGTTTTCGGGATTGATGAATTGGCTCTGGCTGGATGCCAATCAGGTAAACAAAATTCTTAAAAAAATACTTTGCAAATAACTAATTACTAAAGGACATTATGTTCTTTTAACAATTATAATTGTTGGCAAATACCTACTCTTTTATACAAATAAAAGAAACCACACGCAGTTGTTTCGTGTATAATTCTTTTGCGCAGATAGACGCACGTGTTACAGTTTGTTATTTTAATGCATGGTATTTGCTTAAACTTTAATGATGGATTCCAAAAAGTCTATGGGTTATCTATTTATAAAAATGTGGAAAGAATATAGGTACGCATAAGGGGGCCTAGAGCTCCCGTAGGAGACCTCAAATAAAATTCAACACTTAATAGTAACTCGCGTAATAGTAGCTCTATATAGTAACTCGCATTTAATAAACATTACTACTAATACTACTACACATTTTACTTCCAAGATTACTTTTCTTTACCTAACAGTGGCGGTGCGACAAAAAAAATTGAAGGGAAGCCCAAACTTATTTGGTTTAACTTATTAATTTCTTATTTTTCTATTAGAGTTGTATTAGTTGTATTGTTAGCGAACAAGTGCTGTAGCGGTAGTTGTTTTGGACCTGATCCCCTGGGTCTTTGCCATAAACGCCAGACCGACATCGCTATGCCGCATTGATGTTAAGTTGTGAATCATGTTCAATCTCATTCACTGTGACGATGCGTGGGTGGTTTGGGATTTGAATCAAAAGTGATGTTTACTAATAGTAGGTAGGGTACTGTAAGTAGGGGTGAACAGACTATGACCAACTGGAGCTGCCGCGAAAATGTGCAAGAGCGCGCGATAGAGAATAGAGAGGCAAATACCCGGAAGAATGAAGTGGTACCTAACAGACCTAACACTAATTTTATCAAATTTACTAAAGTAGTTCGTTTGATCAGCGATTCGAAGTGGGTATGAACTGAATTAATTTTATTAAAAATGTATGACAATGTGACTATGAGGATTAGATTGATTAGGTACTTAACTGAAGTAGAGATATAGTACGGCATTTTTAGGCATACCGACTTCCGTAAGTTGTATTCCGTACGTACATAACTTGAACCATAGATTGATGTTTATAATTATAACTGTTTCTCTTTTGTTTTCCTGTTCTTATTGGGCACTGTTTCTGTAACGATCTATTTCGGTTAAGGATATATGTATTTTAATATTTAGTACCCTTAGTCAAGCCGTTTATATTTATAGTATGTTATGGTTAACTTATTCTTATTGAGGAAACTGTAAGTCTATAACCTAAAAACCCTGTTGTACCTAATATAAATGTATACGACTGTTGATTTCTAAATAAATAAAATAAATAAATAACTATGCCTCCTTAAGATCTGCTATAAACCTACCTGGTTCGTGTTTTATAAAAGAATTGACCAAATATGGTTGTTAGAAAGTATACACAACAATTGTAGCGTTGTAGACGTTGTTAAGCAGTATCTGTATTTATGGAACTTGTATATTTATCTATTTATTTGCAGCTTATCGGGCCTTTCTCCGTTCATGGGCGAGACAGACATAGAAACCATGGCGAACGTCACGGTTGCTAAATACGACTTTGACGACGAAGCATTCGAAGAGATCTCGGAGGACGCGAAGGACTTCATTGGAAAACTGCTCGTAAAAGACAAAGAGTAAGTTTTTATAAGTTTATCGCAGTTTACAATCATTCTCAAAAAACTTTTGCCTCGTAGAAATATACATATGAGATCCAATTAACTATTGATATTTGCATTTTTATTATTTCGAATTTCCCAATTCAGTAAAAGTTCCCAGTTCAGTTTGGTACTTGTACAAATCGGGGATTTACGAGACGAGTAGACTATGGTATTGGCCGAATTTTGATGGTGATTGTAAACAATAGTTTCTTGTTAGAACCTAGTTCAAAGATGCTTGCATGAAGCGTCTTACTGTGATTAAAGCATGAACGAAACGGCGATAAAGAAAACGAAATGACAAAACATAAATAAAACAAAAATGACTTCACAACAAAAAGCATTTTTTGAGTGCCAGCACCGTTGTGACGTCATTTCCGATTTAACGCCGTTTGAAAAACGCCCTTTGCTTTTGTTTTCTCGTTGATTACAAATTGAAATGTTGCCAATGCTAATTTTACGTAAAGTTATGAAAACAAACGACTGATTTTGTTTTGTTTTTGAGAAAATCGTCAGTTGAACGACCTACAGAATAATTTCGTAATAAATGCGTTCACCATTTAAATAGTCGTTAATAAAATCGGACATAAATCGTCGACAGTTTTATATCATTTGATTCCGGTGTCGTCACTAAAAGCTGCATAAAAGCCAGCCTGTCGATAAAGACCCCTTGTTACTTTATTGCATCCAACACAAAATCTAACAATCTCATTCTAATACTGTACCACATAAACTGTACACGTGCTAACCTTCCTTTATGTATGTAGATAATGTAGTTGCATGGTAGTATCATACAAAATTAAAAATATCGCTGTATGGCCGTAGAATCGGACGCACACATTCAGACGAGTACAATTCAAGGCCACAGTTGCGATTCTTTAACCACTCACACGAGAATCGCTAGAGGCCGAAAAAACAAGTCTGTGAGCGTCGCTTCAGGTTTCTAAGTAGGCTATTTGTTGCTATATATATTATCATGTCTGAGTACCCTATTGTTTCCTCGCACCGCCTCTTCTCGTCCCATCCTTATCACGCACTCGTGGTGTTGGGGTTAGTAACAAGGGTTCTTGTCGCAGGTTACGGCCCACCGCGACGGAGTGCCTGCGCCACCGCTGGCTGGCGCGCCGCTCGCCGCCGCCGCCGCGCCCCGCGCCCCTGCCCTCGCCCAAGCACGAGCTCGACGTCGCCAAAGACAACCTCAGGATCTTCGTCGAGCGATGGGGCGAGCACCCCAACTCGCCTTACGTCTTCGATAACCAAGCGCACGAAATTACCTGCCTCGCCGACGGCTGCGAGCGATCTTCCATTGGCGGCTGTAGTCCTAGTCCTAGAAGCTCTTTGGCGAGCTCGCCCGATGCGGTGTTCGATGAAGACGATTTGGAACCTCCGCCGATGAGAGAAAACAATTACTTAGTACCCAGATACAATCCGGTCGAAAGAAGAGCGTCAGACAGTTCGTGCTTCCTCCACAAAAGACAAGATGTCCTCGTAAGGAAGAATTTGGCAGAGGAAATCAAGAAGTTATCAGATCATCTCTTTTTATTATCGACTATGAATACAGACTTCGCTAATAACAATAATGTTAAAGAATTAGACAAAAACATAACGGAATCTAAAACGGTCACAAAGGAGGAGAAGAAGTTATCAAACGGTTTTAAAAGAGAAACTAATACGACAGTCACAAAAACCGTCACAAATGGAGATGCTAGTAATGAGGAGAAGAAACTTTTTACGTCTAAATCTAGTCACAGAATAACTTCCACGTTTTTAACTGCGAAGGAACCAATGAGGCCCGTAACCAGCAACATGCCCTGGGCGAAGTCAACTCGATCCAAAAAAGTCACAAATAGCAGTCGGGATGTAGCAGACCAGCCATTAGAAAGGCGGAACAGCTTCTTCGGTGATTTCGACAGAAGACGAGAGAAAATAGACAAACTGGTCAACGGTTCAGAGAACGGAAGACAGGTGCCTTACAGACGAGGAGACGAGAACAATGCTCATAGGACTAAGGACCTCCTTCTTCACCTTCTAGATAGATGGGGCGAATCGGAAGTCGAAGGCGAAAGAGCAGCCGGAGGCACCTCAAATGGCGGTAGACACCAGTCCATTTCCTTAGAGTGGTCACCGTCAAATGAACTGGCACAGACCTCCATGTCTAGCCTCCACGCCTTCTACCAAAAACAGACCTCGAAAGACAAATCACAGAGAAAAATAATAACGAACAACGTTCAGAGTTCGAAATGATAACTTTCTAGTGCCATGTTACCAAAGTAACAAGATGAGATTAAATTATTTTATTTATAAGGTAATTTAGAGACGATGAAATGACAATTTTGTATTGATCTAGTCGACATATTGCAGTTCTTTTTCACTCCTAGAGCAAGACTGAAGCAAATCTATAGGAGATGGAATACTTAATTTTATACAATGACAATAAGAAGTCTGATGGCAGTAAATTGACCCTGAACATAGATTTTTTTAAGTTTTTGCTAGAAGATCACAATTAGGGTTGGATTTGTTTATATATGTACCTGTTTTATTTTGTCACCCTTTTTAGGGTTCCGTAGTCAACTAGGAACCCTTATAGTTTCGCCATGTCTGCCCGTCCGTCCGTCCGTCCGCGGATAATCTTAGTGACCGTTAGCACTAGAAAGCTGAAATTTGGAACTAATATGTATATCAATCACGCCGACAAAGTGGTAAAATAAAAAGTGGAAAAAAATGTTTTATTAGGGTACCTCCCCTATACGTAAAGTGGGGAGTGATTTTTTTTTCATTTCAACCCTAACGTGTGATATATTGTTGGATGGGTATTTAAAAATGAATAGGGGTTTCCTAAAATCATTTTTTGATAAGGTAACTATTTTCGGAAATAATCGCTCCAGAAGTAAAAAAAAAATGTGTCCCCCCCCCCTCTAACTTTTGAACCATAAGTTTTAAAAATATGAAAAAAATCTCAAAGGTAGAACTTTATAAAAACTTTCTAGGAAAATTATTTTGAACTTGATAGGTTGAATAGTTTTTGAAAAAACATTACATTATTTTAACTCTTAAGTGGGGACACTTACTGTGACGGACGGAAAACTACGGAACCTTACACTGAGCGTGGCCCGACACGCACTTGGCCGGTTTTTTAAAGTATTACTTTGCAATAACTTGATTATTTACTATTTTTGATAATAAAGATTAGTATTTTGTTTTCACGGCTGTAAACAACATCAAAAAAATACAAAATAATGTCTCTGAGTTATATAAGGACAAATTCTTTATTACAAACGTTCATTACCGATACTGAAACCCCTAAAAGAACTAATCAGGTTTTTTAATTAAACCGATTGATTAGTTTTAAATTATAAAAATGTCAGTAGGTACTTACTACAATTACTTTAATGTACTTATGGCCTGTTTCACAATCTCCAGTTAAAGCATATCTGTCAGATAAATGTTTGCTGTCCTTTTCTTTTATATAACTGGAGAAAAGGATAGCAATAATTTTTAACTGGCAGATAAGTTTATCTGGAGATTGTGAAACAGGCCCTTACTCTCCTATTTCTATACGTATTTACTTTGAGGATTCAACCAACCGGAGTCGCCATTGACAGGCGTTCCCCTCTGCCGAAAACATATGACCAGTGGTCATACACTTGTATGGACTGACGTTTATCTGACGTAGCTATTTGTACGTTACGTACGAATAGCCATACATTTGACGTTCCCTTCCCCCGCAAAAATCGTCAGACTTTTTTGTATCGGAAATTACAGACATGGCTGAGTAGCCATGTCTGTAATCTGTGTTCAATCAACCCGGATGGAGTCATCCGGGTTGAATTCTCTTAGTGTATATTTATGTTCTGGGTCAACATATAATTACTCTAGTTCATACATTTGTATGTACTTAATTTTGTACTTAGTGAATCAGTCACAAATAGATAAATATAGCCGAATTAAACGAGCTGTCGTATTGCTACGTCTTAGCGGCGATATTACTTTGACAGATAGCGCCTGTGTATTTTATATATTAGTGAATTTTGTTTGTTACTTAAGTACGTACAATAAAGGTGTAATAATTTATTAAGTATACCTTTTGTTTTACTTTGTTGTTAAAAATAATAAGGTTTTCATTAAAAATGTGTTTTATTACTTTTATCGATAAATGAGTACAAAACCTAATTTATACTTACAGTTACGAAAAATATTTTATCTACACTCATACTGTAAGTACTCTAAAATGCGTTCAAAAACCGTAGACAATGACAAGCATTACAACAAACGATTTAACTATGATAAGTTTCTTATCTGTGGCAGTAAAGTAATTTTAACTATGCATGCTCAAACATTGTTAAGCAATGAGTTTCAAATTTGGAACATCGAATTTGATAACATAATGTTACCGCCATGGCCAACTCGATTGGTCCCGCGCGAGCGCCGGCACAATCGAGTTGGCCATGACGGTACAATGGCGGTCATGCATTCTATGGTTTCCGAACACTTAATTTAATATATATAATATGAGTATAGATAAAGCAGTGTATGCAACTGTACGTAATTAGGCCTTAAAACACTCGTGTGATCTTATTATGAAATTCGCCTGCGGCTCATTTCATAAAACCACACTCATGTTTTAAGGACCCTTATTACGTAACAGTTACATAAACTACTATTTTTGCATACCACGACGGTGGCAAACAAGCATACACCCGCCTGATGGTAAGCAGTTACTATGGTAACTATGGACTTTAAGAAGATGTTTAAGTAATTTTACCATTCATTTACTTATTAATGGGATATTCTTAACTTTTAGCATCAAATCCCATATTTAACAGTAGTAACCAGTTTATTAGAAAAGTAAAATCATAAATATTATTACAAGTTACACTTTCAACTAAAAGACCAGCCAGCATTGTGTTTGCGTTACCAACTTACCAATAAATTAGATGGTAACAACTTATAGGTAGTGAGAACAAACAGGTACAAATAGGTATTCTTAATTTCGCTTCATCTTGACACTCTTTCTTTGACATCCTGAAACTGAAATTATCCTCAAGTTGTTGCAACTCACACGCCTCATAAATCATAGCATATGCCGTCAAACGTGGCATTAAATTACAGGGGCGACTTTGATAGTCAATTTTAGGCTAAAGTACAGATTTTTTACCACCACACTTATTCTGTGGTAATACGTAAGAATTTGTATGATTCTAGCGGCTAGCTAGAAGAGATCAAGTAAATTATGAATAATAATTAAAATCTATCAAAAAAGCCCTAAAATTTCCTTAAGTCACCCTGTTTTACGTACGATACTTTTTAAGAGTAGTGAAATTGTATCTCTAGAAAAATATAGTTTTCTAGCTGTTCCCTATATGGTAGCTCTTATACATCGCCGTAGACGTTATTTTCACGATATATACTGATGTATCTTCGTACAGATACAGATCTATCTCATAGAGTGACACCATACATTTACATGGTTTACACGCACCTAAATTATGACGACATCCACAGCAAAGCATTATTCTCGTTCTCGACACACTGAGTCAACGTCAGCCAATCTAAGGAACGCAGTTATGCGTTAGAGGGAGCACGTGATATCGCAATCTCGTTCCGTCGTATAGTTGCGTTCCCAAAACTGCGTACGTGCGTTCCCACACGAAACAATCTAATCGGCGAATCTATTGGACGCGGCTATTTGTTAGAAGGAGTAAAACCGGTATTAGACATTACAATTTATAGGGCCCAATCTGTCAGGTTGGGAGGTGTAATAAGAGGTTAGGCCCTTAGGGAGCTGAAGGAGCGCTAGGGAGAGGCAGGGCACAACAGATTGGGCCCTACAAATTGCAATGTCTAATACCCGTTTAAAACGGCTATTAGACATTGCAATTGGTAGTGCCCAACCAGTCGGGTTGGTAGGTGTAATAGCACCTAGGGAGTAGGAGTCCCGATCTAGGGCGATCGGGGCGATCGGCAGTGCCCAGTGCCCCGATACCCGCAGCTGCTTATGGAGGTCGATAGAGTTATTTTCCCTTTTTAGGGTTCCGTAGTCAACTAGGAACCCTTATAGTTTCGCCATGTCTGCCCGTCCGTCCGCGGATAATCTCAGTGACCGTTAGCACTAGAAAGCTGAAATTTGGTACTAATATGTATATCAATTACGCCGACAAAGTGGTAAAATAAAAAGTGGAATTTTTTTTTTATTAGGGTACCTCCCCTATACGTAAAGTGGGGAGTGATTTTTTTTTTCATTTCAACCCTAACGTGTGATATATTGTTGGATAGGTATTTAAAAATGAATAGGGGTTTACTAAAATCATTTTTCGATAATGTAAATATTTTCGGAAATAATCGCTCCAGAAGTAAAAAAATATGCGTCCCCCCCCCTCTAACTTTTGAACCATAAGTTTTAAAAATATGAAAAAAATCTCAAAAGTAGAACTTTATAAAAACTTTCTAGGAAAATTATTTTGAACTTGATAGGATGAATAGTTTTTGAAAAAAAATTACAAAATTATTTCTGAATTAAGTTTGTAATTTAACCGTATAAGCACGTGTTTATTGTACCTGTGATTTCTACAAAATTACAATGAAATGACATGCTTTCAAATAAAGTAAAAACGGTGAAAATCGGTTCACGCAATAAAGAATTATTCCATAAAAATCATCTCCCATACTTTAAGCTCGCGCGCAATAGTTTACTTAATTTGCCGATAGATGTCGCTGTACGTGGAACTCTCATATCATATCCTACATGGCGGTGTTATTAACTCTTAAGTGGGGACACTTACTGTGACGGACGGAAAACTACGGAACCCTACACTGAGCGTGGCCCGACACGCTCTTGGCCGGTTTTTTATTTATAATGTTAGCCATTTGCTACACATTCCGTCTGGTTTTTTATTTAAAATAAAAGTTAAAATGTGTAGATTCGCTTGTAATTAATATATTTATCTAGTTTTGTAGTTAAATAATAGAAGGGTTGGGCAGATGAAGTTAGATTCAGGCAGCTCGAGCGGTCATTTAAATATCTATAATAATAAAAACAGTTTCTTTTTTTATTTAATGTACACTGTTATGAGTACTATCACCGTGCTTCACCAATACATTTTTTAGATTGAAGGCATCTCTGTAAACGTTGGTAGGGACGATTTGTTGGTGAGGTAGGGTTTGTAGGGACGATTTGTAGGGAAAGTGTAATAACGGGCCCAACGCCGACAGGAGTTGGACACAACAGGTTGGGCCCTACAAATTGCCATGTCTAATAGCCGTTTAAGCGATATCGCGATCTGATTCTGTCGTATAGCTGCGTTCCTTAAATAGGCCAGTAGTTTATTTCGTGCGGATGCCGTAGATTGGCCGACGTTGGCCCAGTGTGTAATTGTGAATTAAAAGCGACCAATCACGCTCTGCTTCTAGGGACCGCCTGTCGGCATCAGCAACGCTCCGGCACCCCTGGCTGATCCAGTCGGCGCTGTGCACTGAACTCCACGTCACCAAGCACAAGCTGAAGCGGTACGTCATCAAGAAACGCTGGGCCAAGGCCGTCTCCGCCGTGATCGCGCTCAAGAGGATGGGCGCTAAGTTCGAAGACGTTTCTGAGCATAAGGAGAATGTTTAAAGTCATTTAAAAAGGAGAAAACAAACGACCACTTTATACTTTCTTTTTAAAACTTAGAGCGCTTTCGATTCTAGTAGGAAAAAATGTGCTTCAAAATATGGTATGTACCTAATACTTCCATTTCGTTCCTTTTGTACTTACTTTAGGTACGAATTAAATACAAAAAGGACCTAAACGGAAGTAGATTAGACATACTTATAATAGATATGAAAATAGATGTCATATACTTCAGAAAAAGTGACCAAACCCTCCGGTGTCAGAGGCCAGATTTGAACTGGCGTCTTCAGCTTTCGCGGCTGACGTCCTGACCACTAGACCACCCGGTCACGGCGGAACTTGACAAATTTTCTGTTTGATAAAACGACCGTAAAATAATTGGATTTATTTAGGTATTATAATTACTTTTATGATCACGATTAGATACAGTACTATCCTAATATATGTCTGCAGCAAATGACGACCTTTTTGTCTAGACGTGTCCGATCATCAGTAGTTGTCGTATGCATCGGCTTTGTCTCTTATTCCAGCCTAGCTCAGCCCAGTAAAACGTATAAGACTTATGTGTTAGGGCTAGACCTACTTACTGTAAATAATTGTGAATAGTTGTAACTATCGATGATACACTTTAAAAAAATCTACTGACTAAAAAAACAATTAATTTTGTAATTTTGTTTGAATCAGTGAATCTATTGATATTGACTTTTATTGACGCATAGTAATTGCTAGAACCGACGTCATAAGAAGGGCCATATCTAATATTATTTTAATTACTTACGCTTCCTATAGTTTTTGTTAATGGAATCCATTATACCGACTCCATACCATTATACCATACTTATTACGCCGACAAATGTAAAATAAATAATATTTTAATGTATAAAAGAATGGTGCCAAAATTGTGTATGTATATCATGTTGTTTATGTTAACTGTATAATCTCAATTTAGATCTGTTAGGTACTTATTCTCAGTATTTATTTAACTAACAATATGATCTTAGTATAAAAACAAAATGAAATCTCCAACATATTATCTACACGAAACTATTAGGTAAGATACATATTAGGTAATATTTAGAGTAAATTATTGAGATCCATAATAAAATTGGTTTTTTAATCGTATTTTTTGCATTTAAAATTTGTACTTAGGTACCTATACTTGACCAATAAAACAAAACAAAGGAAACTGATTTGCAAAGATTGCTTCCGCAAAAACATTTATGATTATAATATGCACTAAAAAAAATCCCGAAAACAATTTATTTTATTTTATTTTATTTTAAAAACAAACATAGGTATTTGACGATTACCTATATGGCGGGTTTACTCGCATCGTATTAGTTTATGAACCCATTTTCGAGAAATACCGTAGAAAATATAATGTTGTGTAAGGAAAATTTGGCACGTATTATTAATTTCCACATCATAATAATTGTAAATAATTATATTTTTATAAGAATCGAATGAAAGACATTAACGACTAACGCTAGTTTAAAGTTTGTTTAATATTGAGAGCATAATTGGAATCCGTGCAATGCTGTGCGCCTGTTAATCACTGTGAGTTAGCCAACAATCAATAAACCCATTTCCTATTTTGTTCCAAAGTATAAAAACATGAATTATTTTTGGGAAGTACCGTAAAATTGGGGTGAGTAGGGACAAGACCGAAGTTCAAACCTAGAAAAAAAGTTTATTTTTAGATGTGGCACGTAATGTTTTTACAATAGCTTGACGTGTTTAAAGAGTATTTTATCTACACTCACACTGTAAGTCCTCTAAAACGTGTTCAAAAACGGTAGGCAATGGCTAGCATTACCACAACCGATTTTACTATGATAAGCTTTTTATCTGTGGCAGTAACGTAATTTTAACTTTACATGCTCAAATATTGATGTGCTATGAGTTTTGATAACATAATGTAAATCCTGTGCTCCTTCCTGACCAACGGCACGCGCCCGCGCGGCCGCCGACACGCGCCTCCCCGACCGCCGGCACAATCGAGTTGGCCATGGCGGTGCAATGGCGGTCATTCTATGGTTTCCGAGCACTTAATTTAATATATATGATATGAGTGTAGATAAAGCAGTGTATGCAACTGTACGTAATTAGGCCTTATTACGTAACAGTTACATAAACTACTATTATGCACGTAGCGTTTTGACAACCCTCCAACACCAACACCAAACAAACACCAACTCGCCCTTCCCTTCTAGCATCCCTACTCGCCCCATTCATGACCCAACTGCCCACGTCATCCCTTCATACCCCGTTTTACGGTACCTACTCGTACTATCTAATTCGGTCTTAATTTCTGTCTCGTGAGTCTCTTTATAAATATTAATCCTAGACTTATAAAGAAACATAGTACCAAATTGGGAAAACTAACTCGCTTGTTAGAACTGAAAGCCTTAAATGGTGATTGTACGAGATTCCAAATAAAACCCCATTTTTCTGGAGAGTTCTGTTTCCATATATGTTTTATTTGTTAAATAATAAACACTTATTTTAAGACTTAAATTTTAGTTTCATATAAAAAATTTAATTGAATGCATTTAATTTCATAAAAACAAAGACATTTGAAAGGAATAAAGTTATAGTAAGAGGGGAAGCTTGTTTTATTATTTAACCTTTTTTTGGACCATTTCTAGATGGGGCGATTAGGATACACCATTTAAACATGGTAATGTATGTAGACTTTCAGATACCGTGGTCCGTAAGCTCCTGTAAAGGCGGCAATCGTTCAGGTGGGAGATCATTTAAAAAATACCTACAGTATCTTTTGTAACTAAAATTTACGATAGCTTTACATTTTATTTTTACTTTTTTGATCATAAATGTGATGATGTCGTCATGCTAAAAATTGTAAGTAACAATGTAGGATGATTCCTTACAGGAATCATTAAAAAGTTCATAGTTGTTGTAAAATAAGCCTACTTCTAATGAGGGTTTCTGTGTTCAAGTTGTTCACTAGATGGCAGCACCGTGGCGAGAGGTCTAGCTGTCATAATCCACCAATCATGTTTAATATTTTTTTTTATTGGTCGATTTTGACAGCTGCTGTCAAAAAGACCTCTCGTCACGGTATGGTCACGGTGATCCATCTAGTTAAAATCTCGATCGCAGACAGAGGGAGATATTATTTATCTCAAATATTTCATTTAAACTTTTCTAAAAAAAATTTACAAAATTAGGTCGCATTGAAATAGACAAAATTAAATTATCGAACGAGCGAGTTTTTGTTTTTAAGAGTTTGTTCCGCGATAACTTTAGTAAATAGTTACTGGTAGTCCGACTCGAACTCAGAACTCGCGATTTCCTTGCAAACGAAATGACCAATATAACAAGACCCATATGATGATTTTTTCGAGCCTTCGAGCTGCATGATTAATTTATCTTATACCTTTGACGCCTTAATTTATCTTATACCTTTGACTTGAAAACACCAAACATATTTGACATATTCTTATTATACTTCATAACACTAAATGGAACAATAGGTAGTCGACTGTACAGAGTAACTTACACTTTAACATAGGGTTCATTACTGGATGCAGTCTTTGCAAATGTCAAACAAAAAAGCCATGGATCATTTTTGATTGTATTTTCAAACAACTTATAGAAGACAGCAATCCTTAAGCGCGTTAAATATGGAGAAGTGTCAAACGTCAAATAGTTACGGCCCGTCAGAAAGAAAACGATTGTCTTTGAATCAATTCTGTAAACGAAGCTTGATTTTCGATTTAGGTTAAATCTTTTAAAACTGTACTTACATCTGAAATGGTATTTCACCTTTTTGTAAACTAGACGAAATATAACATTTTTGACATCCAACAGCAGCGCATAAGGGCATTTTCACGGAGCTTGTTATCCATTGACAGCGATGACGAAAATGCGTGACATCGATTATTGAAATAGTTTTTATAGATGTACTGGATTTTCCTGCCAATACCTTTGACAGAGGGGAAATGATACTTAAGGCCTCTCCTGGTTTAGACAAGTTTCTTATGTGTCAAATGCTTTTTTTGTCTATAAATTCAGCCATACTTGTTTACCTTATTTTACTTTCCTATTGACACCGACCGTAAAGGCAGCTAGCTAGATAAGGTACTTTAATGGGCATAAGGGTGTCAGAAATTACGCTAAATTAAACCCGAATTACTCTGAGGTATCAAGCTGAAATTTATATCAAATACTCAAACAGCTATTACACATGGCAATTTGTAGGGCCCAACCTGTTGTGTCCAACTCCTGTCGGCGTTGGGCCCGTTATTACACTTTCCCTACAAACCCTACCTCACCAACAAATCGTCCCTACCAACGTTTACAGAGATGCCTTCAAAACATCTAAAAAATGTATTGGTGAAGCACGGTAATAGTACTCATAACAGTATACATTAAATAAAAAAAGAAACTATTTTTATTATTATAAAGATTATAGATATTTAAATGACCGTTCGAGCTGCCCGAATCTAACTTCATCCGCCCAACCCTTCTATTATTTAAATACAAAACTAGATAAATATATTAATTATCAGCGAATCTACACATTTTAACTTTTATTATAAATAAAAAACGAGATGGAATGTGTAGCAAATGGCTAACATTATAAACAAAAAAAGGTAAAATAACTAACGACCTCCATAAACAGCTGCGGGTGTCGGGGCACTGCCGATCGCCCTAGATCGGGACTCCTACTCCCTAGGTGCCATTACACCTACCAACCCGACAGGTTGGGCCCTACAAATTGCCATGTGTAATAGCCGTTTCAGGTCTACTGTCCCTTAGAGCTGTGAAAAAATCAGACTTCTAAGCCAACGCAATCAAAGCAAAGGATACAGCAGTTTATGCCGCAAATTTTCGCTCGCAAGGGAATCAAAACCTACAGAACCCCGAATATCCCGTGAACTCAGAATCTTGAAATTTGGTACGAAGCAACGTCTTATAGCACAGATAAAGGAAAAATTGCGAAAACCGTAAAGTTTTAGTTACATCATATAATAAAAATATGTTAGTTACTACCCCTATATACCTACAGGTTTGTACGGAACCCTGAATATACTCGACAAGAAATCAAACGACCAACAAATAGATTTTTATCTTTTTATTAACACCCAATGGTATCCCACTGGTCCCAAAACCAGTGCAAGACCACTGAACGCGCAACGTATATGTCTTAACGGTAGGACTTCTGGTATCTGGCGCGGGCTCCCGGGCCTCCGAACTTCTTGGGCTCGCAGCGACGAGGGTCCGCCACCAGCAAGCTCCTGTCGTATTGGACGAGGATATCCTTGATCTCCTTCTTGGAAGCTTCATCTACATCTGTAAAAATATGGTTTTGTAAATTAACCATGTCATCAAGAATCACTTCACTACTCGCTTCGCTTCTTCGTTATTTTTTTGAGCTATTGAGGCGCTCCTACCATCCTACCAGCTGATTTATTATACGATGAGCTTGGGACATTCGGTAGCATATTGCTACTAATTTGTCGACTTAAGAGCCTGTTAATTTACTCAGGAATTTTAATTTATTCTTATCATTTGGCTACCAAAAGGGGTAAGATTATAATCAAAGCAAAAAAAGCCGCTACTTTTGGCCGTTAACTTCATAATACGTTTATACCAAACTGGTCCATGGATTTTCGACCGGGGTATGCTACGAGAAGCCCCAAGCCTAGTGATAAGGTACTTAATACATACAATAAATAGATAAGAAAAATGTTTGTAGTGCACATTTCAAACTGGCATGCCATTGAGGGTGCATGTCGCTTGGTAAATGTCACCATTATCTCCTTTCTCTGAAATGACTGACTAGCATGGGGCAAGCCAGCTTTGGAAAGAAAGGGTTCTTAAAACTTTTAGTCAATAAACAGAGCATATAGATCAAGCAAAGGTGGGCCATGGGCCAGTTTAAGGCACGCAGCTATGCGTTAGAGGGAGAAAACGATATTGCAATCTCGTTCCGTTGTATAGCTGCATCCCTTACAACCCCTTCCCTTAGTCCCTTCAAGGTTAAAAAAATAAAGTTGACATGTTCATTCAAATTCTTGGTGGCAGGAGACTGTTGCTGACCACACCAAGAACCCTCCTTTCAAAATGGGTGGTGTAATTCTGCGCCCGAACTATAAATGCAAAGGTGAATTGAGAGTCCTTATTTGCTTAATGAACCCCTCTTCGTGTCTTTGATAGTAATTCAAATTAAAGTAATTTTAAAGGCCTTGGTCACACTCGAGCGCGTTGCTTGCGATGCGAGGCGTCCGCATGAATGCCATGTGAGGCACAACGGTGTCGCACTCTAGTGAGACCAAGCCTGAAAAATGCATGTTCAAATCAAAGGTAAATAGCGTGCATATTTTTGACATAAGTAACTTACACTTTTGGTAGAAAGCAATGAGTGCCTTGGAGATGGCTTGCCTGATAGCGTAGACCTGAGCCACGTGACCACCACCCTTCACCGTCACTCTGATGTCCACTCCCGAGAACTTCTCCTGGAAATTAAACAGTTCTTATGAATTTAACTGATGAGAAATGATGATTTTACGTTTTGGTGAGATGAAAATCAGAAATGTATATTTACTTCACATCCAAAGATACTCAGGTTCGGAATAAGTGTGATCATCATTTAGTTTTAGTAGTAGATATGAATAGGCGGGTCACACCTGACGCACCGCAGCCTCGCGCGGCAATTTCCTCGCGAGGCGGTGCGTCAAGTGTGGGCCCGCCTAATAACTTCTGCATAATTTATTTATTTCGAGGGGAACAATGATTTTCACTTTCAAGTAGAGGAATAGAAAATGCTTCTATATTACTGTGCTTTATGCAACTTCTTATTATGGCCTAGTGAAAAAACCAGAAGCCAAATGAAATTAAACCTAATCAATAGAGAACATGCATGAAAAATATTTAATTGAATCTGTTGCATAAACACGTTCAACAACCCCAAACTAATATAAATAAGTGGAAATCCGTAATAATTTTTAACAGTTTTTTAAAGATATTGCGGTTTGAAAACGTAAAATTTTAGACATTTTTTTAATACATCAAATGTATTTTCGAAACTTCAGTTCGATTACTTATATCCTAACAAGAAAAAAATGTATGACAACTATATAGCTAAACGCATTTTTTCGTGCCTAAAATTACAAAAATCTTACAAAAACTTGTTCCTTCCAAACAGTTTTCTGCAACTTTGTGAACGGTGACGTAACAATCCACACACTTTTTGTATGGAGCGTTTTGACGCGCGGCGCAGACGCCTAACGTATTTTCACATCTTTGACGTTTCAGGGCTATCATAGATAGTAGGTTTATTAGAGACATTTGAATCTACAGGGAAATAGAATCGAATGACGTCTTCCAAAAAAATCATGCATATTCCTAATTGCAGAAAGATTGGGATACCCTCATTATGTCTGTTAGTACCTACTATTTAATAGTGTTAGTATTTGAAAGTACCATGGAACTAGGAATTACAGGCAGCATGCATATCGCTGGCCCAATATTACAGGGTCTAAGATTTACTTTTATGTAATTGAAATTTGAACATTGTCATAGTCACACTTAGTTCAAATTTTACTACCCTGATAATAGTGATAATGTAACATACAGGATCTAACAAAAAAAAGTAGTGAACCATTTAAGTTAAGGGCATATTGGTATTGTTATGCGACTAAGAAGAAGTAGAAGAAAACATTTTTGGACGCGAAAAAATTTTTTTTTGTATATTTCGCGTCATCCCAGCCCACCGAAGCTCCATACAAAACTAAATTTTTTTCGCATTAAAATTTTTACTTTACAGAATATGGAGTCCCAATACAACCCTTTTTGCTGAATAGAGCCAAGCGATCGCTAACTGTAGAAAGTGCTGAATATAAATAACATGCTAATATCACCTCTCAAGCATAATGACATTACAGATAGTATACAACAAAAACTAATCAAGGCCAGTAGAGAAGACAGACAAGAGACAATGACAGTAACTATTTCTTGAAGTGTGAAATAAAGATAATGATTATGAAGGACATGACATAATTTAAAGTAGGTGTAATATTGTACATTGTACAGTCGCCATCAAATATATCGGAGCAGCCAAGGTACTCAAAAATATCTGAACAAACACTTTTATCAACTTGACAATAGAGGCGTTGTTCAGATATTTGTGACCACCTTGGTCACTCCGATATATCTGATGGTGACTGTACACCATAGAAACTGAAAAATTTATATACACGTGAGGGTAGATAAGATTTAGCCACGGTACCCTTTAACGAAATTTATTAATTTATTATATATACTTAATTTAAAACATATTTGTAATGATAAACTCATTCCAATGAATACTGGCTAACTTACTTGCAAAATAAATAAACAAATAATGCAAAAAAACCCTAATTTCAAAGGACTACGATTTTTTATGCAGTTTGCTGTAAAAAATACTATACAATTTATCTAAAGGGCCAAGTAAAGAAGAATGTGTCATATGAGAAAATAAAAGACTGGCTCAAAAAAGAAATGGTTTGTGAATATCCCGACAACTGCATAGGGTTTAAGTCTAGGAGTATTTAATTAGCATACCTTGCCAAGCAGTAGGATAGGCTCCTGCAGTTTGTACTGCAGCAGGCGGGGCTCCACCAGTTCTAGGGGGCGGCCGTTGACGCGGAGCACACCATGCCCACGCTTGCAGTATGCTACTGCGGTCGCAGTTTTCTGAAAATTTTATAAATAATGTCAATCTACTTATTTGAACAATCTACTAAGGCCAGTTACCTACCGGAATCAGCAGGGTTAACGTATAAAAAGAATCAAATTCAAGTGATAATGTCATGATTAGTGGTTAGTTTTATGTTTGACGCTTGTGGTAAAGGTACCAAGTCGGGTGTTTATCATAAGACAATGTTGTTTCCGTTTAGACCAACACAGAAATTACTTCTGAGATGGCTGGTACAACGCAATCATTTATTCTCCTTTCTGTAAAGACTGTCATACGACGTATAGGTTAGGACAGTTGAAAGGCAAGAAAGGATTACATTTGCACATATTTGTACACTGCTCGATAGAAACTGGGACAGCTTATTCTAAATCAGATCTATTTTAGTATCAAAACAATATTTTATGCTAAAAGAACTTCAAAACTAAGGAAATCGGCATCAACACGTGGACGGGATTGGAAAACACTTACCTTGCGGCCGAAGACCTGAACGGCCTGAATTGGTTCGCGTCTCGCCTGAAATCACGGTAAATAAATTAGTCATTGCTTCTAATTAACTAATAAAATAACACAATACTCCTGCTTTTTCACAAATTATTTTAACGGAAAAACACACGCACCTCTTGCGCGGCAGCCATTTTGACAGAGAAAGAACTAGCTAGCTAGTGTTGTGCCATGTGATACCCCAACCGTAATTAATGGACTATGGAGTCGACTGTCAAGAAAAATCACAATCGGATAATCGGTGTTTTATGAAAATATTTTGCGCAAGTCCTCGAATACCGGGAACTACTGCTATGCTATGCAGCCTTAAAACAAGAATAGTAGTTTATGTAACTGTTACGTAATAAGGGTCCTTAAAACATGAGTGTGGTTTTATGAAACGAGCCGCAGGTGAGTTATTCAAGTTACGTACATTTATTCTAAATGCCGTATTCGGAAACCATAGAATGGCCGCCATTGCACCGCCATGGCCAACTCGATTGTGCCGGCGGTCGCGCGGGCGCGTGTCGGGCTGTCGGCGGCCGCGCGGGAGGGTGCAGGTGTACATTATGTTATCAAAACTCATAACACATCAATAGTTGAGCATGTAAAGTTAAAATTACGTTACTGCCACAGATAAAAAGCTTATCATAGTAAAATCGGTCGTGGTAATGCTAGCCATTGCCTACCGTTTTCGAACACGTTTTAGAGAACTTACAATATGAGTGTAGATAAACTTATTGAAAATGTTAAAATTACTGCTTAACTAAATTTTCATAGGTAGTTCGTGAAATACCGTTTATCACACCACTTTATTTCTAAACAGGCAACACTGCAGCGTTAATAGCGCCGTCTATTGTTGAATAGTAAAACTTAAAATAGTTATGTTATTTGTCACTAGATGGCGCAAAAACATTTGTGCGTAGTTTCTAACAGATGGCGCTACCGATTATTATTTACGTGAATCATCCGACGGTCACCGGCGTGGTGTGGTACATTATTGTTTTGTATTCCTCGAACGTATACGCTAGTGTCGAGTCGTGCGGTGCGATACGCAGATTACGCACGCCTTTACAATGAAATGTGAAAAAGTTGTTCCCGCGCAAGTGCAATAGAACTGCAAAACAGTGTGAAACAAAGGTTTATTATATTCAAAGAGAAATTTTGTGGATTATTGTTTATGTAACAATTGTACTTTCGTGCCGGTTATAACTTGGATTTGATTTTGCCTGGAAAGTTGAGGGTAAGTTTTTTTTTTGTATTGATTAACCGAAAAAAATTGGACTTGCTAATTCAGTTATTTCTGACATTACGAAACTTGTCAAATTTTTATGAGAATATGACTATTGATTAACTTTGTTAAGTTTGTAGGATCAGAAGTAGGTATGTATGTACTCTAATTTTAGCATTCAATCTGATCTTAAAGGTACCTAACCTACCTACAGTATGAAACACGACACAATTCAAATTTTAAAATGCCACGGTTTTGGTTAGGTACCTCGCCTATGTTACAGCGACAAAGTTCTAACGGGGGTTTTGGGTTTTCCTGGCCACACTGTGTAGTATAGGAATCCACCCATCTTTCTTTTTTCCTGTTTAAAAAAATTCCTAAATAACCTTAGATTTACTACATGTTTACCACCAAGGAGTCTACGTAGTAAGGTAACTATCTCCTAGATAGGAACCTAAGTTTTGACTTACCTACGTACATGTAAGACCTACCAACCAACAATATACCTAGAGGTACCCAGGTACCTTATTGTTGCATTCCATTCCAACAAAGTTTACAAGCCAAGTGTAAGAGATAATCTTTATCTTATCTACACACAAAAGTTTGGGAATAAATACAATTGAATATAGTTAGGAAACTTAATGCAATACAATTTATAGATATTTAAGTATAATATATTATTGCAGACACTTTAAGCTAGAGATTTACAAGGAAACTTGCAATACAATTTATAGATATTTCATTATATATTATATTATTGCAGACAGTTTTAGCTAGGGATTTACACGAATTCGCGCTAAACTATTTTTGTAGTTTTTTTTTTAATCTTTATAAATTTAGGACATATTTTAATTATTTCGTGCTCTACTATGCTGGCAATAGAAATCTGGCGTTCAACCCGCGTTTTAAGTTTAATATTGGATACCAATATCCATTAAATTGGTGTTTCAAAGTTGGAGGCCGTTTGGATTAAAATGGTCACAGATATATTTTTTGGAGGCAGATAGGTATTATAAATAAGTTAGGGTTATAGGGCAGATCTAAATACGATATTAGAATATGGTGAACCGGAACCTGGTTTACCCTAGCCATTTTTAAGAATAAACCCGTAACCTTAATTACTTACTTCATTCTTACCTGAGTATCCAACGGGTTAGGTCAGGGGTCGGCAAACTTTTTTGACAAAGAGCCTGATGGCGGAAAATATGGAATTTTTGGAAGCTCAGAGCCGCAGTTTTCTGTTTTTCACTGTAATTTTTTTTTTTTTTTGGGGAAGTGGAAGAGCCACAACTGACCCTTCAAAGAGCCTCATGCGGCTCGCGAGCCGAGGTTTGCTGACCCCTGGGTTAGGTATCTAAGTACGTTGGATATACTACATAATATACATATGTTACATTCAAAAATTTCAAATTAAGTGTGGTCCGCCATGCAATCTGGGTACATGTCTTGAGACCCTTTTTTATACCACGACGGTGGCAAACAAACACACGGCCCGCTTGATGGTAAGCAGCTACCGTAGCCTATGGACGCCTGCAACTCCAGAGGCGTCACATGCGCGTTGCCGACCCTATATCAAAGGAGGATTCACTGTATTCACGGCTAAAGAAGATAATAAATAACTGCATGGCCATCAGGGTGATGTTTTGTAGGTAGGTATAAGTAGTATTCACTTTTATATTCAAACTAGCCTTTTCCCGCGGCTTCGCCCGCGTACTATAAGTACTCAAAACGGATACGATACCCATGTTGATTTTCAGACTTTGTGACCACATTTGCCCCTTTTAGGGGTTGAATTTTCAAAAAACCTGAAACACGTGTTTATTCATTTATCGTTAGGAATACTCTTGTGAAGTTTCGAATAAAATAATCTAACAAATCTTGATTCGCCATACAAACTTTAGACCCTCATTTTACCCCCTTAGGGGGTGAATTTTGAAAAATCCTATCTTAGTGCACCCCTAGACCTTATAAGGAACCTACGTGCCAAATTTGGAATCTCTAGAACCAGCGGTTTGGGCTGTGCGTCGATATGTCAGTCAGTCAGTCAGTCAGTCAATCAGTCAGTCAATCAGTTTCTTCTTTTATATATATAGATATAGTTTGCTTTAATAGGTTATTACTGCAATTGAATGCACTTGATATTTCGCCTACTAGTAGTACAAGTACGTACACGAATAGCCTTAGAGTTAGTTAGTCTTCTTAAATAATAATTTCTTGACAGGCTGGTCGAAACCAATAGGGTTCGCTCTTGTAAAGCGTTCGCGAAAGGGTGACACTGACAGCTCGCTTGAAAAAAATCTTGAGAAAGATGTCCGCACTAATACTTTGCAGTCGTGTTAAATGTGGGAATTTGAATATGGTTACCTCAAAAGGATTACAGTTCCCAGTTAAAGAAACCCCGAATAAATCATTTTTTAAATATGTTATAAAAAATCACCAAAATAACAATAACGTACCTATTACGTGCGCACGAGCATTAACAGCAATGTTGAAAGTTCAGATTTATATGGAATATTGTTTGATATTTCATAATATATAAGTAGGTACTTAAAACATATTTATCACACTGATGCCCATAGGTTTAACAATTTATAGCTTCGAATCCAGCGCATTTAAGCTGACACGCGATAGGTATTATGTTACTAAGTAAAACCATGCCTAAGGCGGTTATCACACTAACCGCGGTTTCCGCATGCCGCGACGGTGTGTGAGCGAGATAGCACTCTGCATGTGTATTGTATAGCGCTATCTCGTTCACCGGTATGGGACGCGGCGCCAGTTCGAAAGCCGCCTAATCTATTATATTGTCCTTATATTAACTTAGTAACGTTTGGATAATTCCCGGCAAGTAACGAGTTCTATATTAAAATAAATAAATATTATCGGACAATCTTAGGTACACAAATCAACCTGGTCCCACAGTAAGCTCAATAAGGGGGCGTCCATTAATCGCGTCATATTGTATAGGGGGGGGAGGGGGTCAAGAAAAAATCACCAATGATCACCACAGGGGGGAGGGGGGTCTGGACACATATCACGTGTAATTTTTTTGTTCCTTGTGCTATACTGTATTATGGTCAATAAAATAAAAATTATCTACTTTTAAATGAATCAATCTGTCAAAAGCAGAGTAAAATTGCACTAGCACTATGATTGTAAATATTTTTAATGGCATTTGACATAGGTTTGTGAAGTAGGTTTTTAGGGTTCCGTAGCCAAAGTGGCAAAAACGTAACCCTTATAGTTTCGTTATGTCCGTCTGTCCGTCCGTCCGTCCGTATGTCACAGCCATTTTACTCGGAAACTCTAAAACGAATCTTAATAAATATTTAAATATAAGGTGTGTTTTTGTATGCCGCTACTTAGTTTTGTAGTAAAAGATATTTGCTAAAAAAGATATTTTATGGAGTCCTTTTTGGAGTTGGAGTTTTATAACTCGTCCATACATGTAATTATTTGTCAAAAATTTTTTTTTTCACTAAATATCGTCATGTCTCGATAGGTCTTCAAAAATAACATTGAGGTCTGTTTGAATTTTTTTTATTTAGTGAATATTTTAAGAAAAAATCACCCCGTAAGTCTAAAAAACTTGTGTCTCCCCTTTTGAACCGGAGATCCAAAAAAATATGAAAAAAATTGAGAACATTATCCGTTTAGGAATTATTGAGCTCTCCTAAAAACTCATTTCATACGCACATACGACCTTTTGATATTACTTTTTCGATAGTAGGTACGAAACCGCGTGGTCCGACACGCACTTGGCCGGTTTTTTTCTATTAAAGATTATTTTATTTTATATGTATACATGTTGTTTCATTTTTTTACCCTTTACGTGTACGTACGTTACGTAAGTAGGTTCACGTGTTGGAAAACTGTACTTACTTTAGTTAGCAAAAAATTACACGTCATATTGGACAGGGGGGGAGGGGTCCTGAAAATATCACCAAAGATCACCATGGGGGAGGGGGGTCTAAAACGAGGTAAAAACGTATGAATGGACGATTAATGGACGCCCCCTAAGGTTTGTGTTGTGGGTACTAGGCGACGACATATTAATAGATATAGATATATACTTAAATAACTCAAACAACATCCATACCACCCGTGATAAACACACAAAGAAATGCCCTGACCAGGATTCGAACCCGGAACCTCCTGCTTCATAGACAGGGTCACTATCGACTAGGCTAGGAGGCCGTTAAATTAAAAGGATCAACCTCTTACTAACTTACTTAATGTTTAAAAAAAAATGTTTTTGTCCTACACTTATATTAATGCGTCACTGAGAATGAATCATGGAGGAATGTAGAATATCTACATAAAAGACTTAATGTGTCAGTCCAAGGAAAAAGGGTCCACTTTGTCCATATGGAATTATTATTATTTCCTAAAACTACACAATATACACTAGCTATTAAACAATGAAGTGTCCTTGTAAATCGACAAAGTGGGCTCTTTCACTAAACTCGTCCACAAATGAAACATTCCGGCAGTTTACCTGCTAAGAACGTAAAATATTTACGATTTTTTGTTTATTATAAAAAAATTATCGATTGATCCCTGTATCAAAATTAAACCTTTCATAGCAACATGACGAAGTTTACCTACTTAAACGGGTAAAATAAAAAAATACTTTATTACAAATTAAATTCTTTAGACCACCTTTTATTTAACTCGTCGTTTAAGTAGGTAGGTAATAGGATCAACTTATCCCTTTATTGCACAAAACTAACACTAAAAACTTAAACTACTTAAATATAAAGCTAAAACAAAAATTAAAAACTAAATTTTCTTATAAAAAAACCCCCATTTATAAAAAGAAAACCCCGTCCAACAGGTCAGCCTGCGGCATGGACCCCATTATGCTGGCTGCCTTTCCTCTCTGTACCGTCAAGGCGATACGTTGAGAGAAGTACGCGCCAGCCCTGGGGTCCCCTGTAGTGTCAACCAGCCGAGCTGACAGTGCCCTCACGAACGCCTTCATGTCGGTCGACCAGGGACCCAGTGTCTCAACTGCGAGCGCCGCAAACTCGTAGTCCTTTAATAACGACGTGTACTTGCGGCGCTTGAGAACCTGGGCCCGGTCGGCCGCAGCACCAGCCTGCGCGCGGGTTGTTTGGATGTGGGACTGTGCGAATGTGTCGACGCACGTTGCGTCCCACACCAGGGCCCTACCTAGTCTCCACGGCACTAAAGTGGCTCCATCGGGACGCTTGCCGTCGTCTCTCGCTATCCCTGCGGGTTCCAGAATCGCTGGCACAGAGACGGTGGCAAGCGAGCGACGGACCAAATCGTTAATAGTGCCGTGGCGATATAGGCGGCCGGTACTTTTGACGCATGAAAGGCCATGCCTACCCAGCTGATCCACACTTCTGCCACAGGCGCATTTGTGAGAGACACACATTTTGGACCCAAGCCTTAAGCAAATTGCTATTCTCAAGTACCTGGGTCCAAAACGGTGCCTATTTGTCTGGACGGGAGTGCATGAAGCCAATGGCCCGACTCGGGCGCTGACACGGCCAGAATGCGGGCACGTTCTGAATCGTCCGGACTATCTTGTATTAATAGAGTATGGGCTGCTTGTAGGCGGGGGGAGTCCCAAGCTCGCTGGATCTGTCGATTGACAGGGATGTCCACACCCGGGCACGACTCGCACCAGGCTTCCCTGGCCTCTTTCAGGTTCGCTATCTCATCGTCGAGTATCTGAGGTTGGTTTAAAATAATACCGACGAGAGACAGCGAGCCGTATGCAGAGGCCAGGAACGCAGGCAAAGCCGAACTGACCGAAGTGCGAACACCCAATCCACCGAGTCTTCTTCTTCACCGAGACTGGGAGAACCTAGAATCGAAATTAATGTTTAGAGTTTTAGACATGGTAAACTGAAGGCAGGAGTCGATTGAAGACAGGATAGACGGGAATTTCCAAATAGGGCAACTGCGGAGTAAATACATAAATTTGGGTGTAAATAAACAAAAACGGATAATGAAAAGCGCCATGTGGGGGTTAATTTTAAATAAAAGATATGATGTATCATAAAATAAATTAAGTTTGCAATTGATAACAGGTGTGACTGATTCATGGAAGATTGGTGAGCCTAAAAGGGTGAGGGATGATTTGGAATGAACAGAAATATTTGGTAAAACAGCATTAAAATTTGTTAAAATGTCTGCTTTTTTATCTAGTGGAATATGGTCGGGTATAAATATTTCGCATTTAGTAAAATTTAACGACATCCCAATTTCCGAAAATGTATCAATAATAGACTGTACGTCTTGTAGAACAGTAACGGCATCTCCGCCCAGGGATCCGTCGTCTAGGTACCACAGATTGAATTTTGAATTTAGGCTGGTGATTATTGGATGAATGACTAAGCCGAAAATTGCGGGCCCAAGCGGGTCTCCCTGTAGACAGCCCATACTTGATAACATAGTTTTATTACCAAAAAATAATTTTGAAGGTACTCCGTAGCATTGCCATAGGTAATTGTAGGTATGTAGTATATACCAGGTAATAGGTATATCGATCACTGCTAATAATGATAAAATCGCTGGCAAAGTTTAAATATAATATTAAATCTATATTGCAATAAAAAAATATTTGTCGCAGGTTTCACTTCCGAGTGCAGTTACTTTTAATTTCCTCCAATAGAGTCAAGGATATTAACCGTCAACTTGATGACTGTTTAAAATTTATACTTATTTCTACGTCTGTTTGTATAATATTTATTCTAAATACATACATTATGTGGCTTTGCATATAAAATAGGTGTTTAAATATTGTCATAAATCAAAGCTAACATGTCAGCCTCGTAAGAAATTTTACGATATGATTTAGACAAATAACAAAATTGGTCAAACTAAAAACACAGAGACGTAGGTAGATTATGTAGCTATATTGCGTCACATGTAAAACGAAATGTGGCAGGAAAGTTAATTTTTATTATAAGAATATGCTGCATAATTTACAAACTAATCGTCTCATGTTATACACTCATTTCGTTTAATTAATTTATGCATCCTTAATTAATTATCTATACCGATAACACACAAAATGATTAGTTTAGAAAGTTGTTATATTTTTAGGGTTCCGTACCTCGAAAGGAAAAAACGGAACTCTTATAGGATTACTTTGTTGTCCGTCTGTCTGTCTGTCTGTCTTTCAAGACCATTTTTCTCAGGAACGCGTGGAGGTATCAAGCTGCAATTTATATCAAATACTCAGGTCTATTGTCCCTTGGAGCTGTGAAAAAATCAAACTTAAAAGCCAACGCAATCAAAAGATACAGTCGTTTATGCTGCAAATATTAGAGTTTTTCGGCACTCGCAAAACCTACGGAGTACTTCCCGTGAACTCAGAAACTTGAAATTTGGCACGAAGCAACGTCATATAGCATAGACAACGGAAAAATTACAAAAAGTAGAAATTTTTAGTAAAATCATACAAAAAAAATATTTTTTTAAATTTTAAACTTACTACCTTTTTCCTCGTAAACGCGTGGAGGTATTAAATTGAAATTCATGTCAAATACTCAGGGCTATAGGACCTTTCAGATGTAGCAAAACCAAACTTTTATGTCAACGCAATCAAAAGAAATAGCAATTTAAGTTGCATATTTTTAAACTGAGTACTTGCAAGAAACTCAAAACCTAAAGGGTACTTCCCGTAAACTCAGAAACTTGAAACTTGGCACGAAGAAACTTCATATAGCACAGACAAAGGAAAAATTACGAAAAGTAGACATTTTTAGTAAAATCATACAAAAAATATTTTTTTTAATTTTAAACTTACTACCTTTTTCCTCGTAAACGCGTAGGTATTAAACTGAAATTCATATCAAATACTCAGGTCTATAATACCTTTCAGCTGTAAGGCCTGTAACAAAATCAAACTGTTTTTTTTTTCGTTTCGAATGATTTAAAGCAAACCCATACCGGTACTTCATTAAGGAGCAACTGATAAGATAATAAAATATGACGATATACTTACATAACTTTCCAGAACCTTTTTAGTTCGAACCGGGATCCGAACCCAAGACCACCTGTTTGGAACTTGCAATTTCGCAACACCTTACCACTTTACAGCTGATTAGCATTATAGAGGTTCTAAACACAAAAGGGATGGATGAGGGTTGCTGTATACAGAGTATACTTGAGACAGGACAGTTGGAGGAAACCGATGCCTTACGGCATACTGAACTGCGGGACATATTATGTACCTATAGTATAAACTAGCTGTGCCCGCGGCTCCGCTCGCGTGGAATTCGGTCTGTGTCAGTAAGCGCCTAATTCACCCCTAATTCCTCTCCCGCTACCCTGGAGGCGGAACTTGAAGTAAAGTTGACAGATGGATACAGTAGAGAACAGTAGTCCTGATAAAATATTTCTGTATCCATGACTCTTGCAAATTTAACTCAATCGAGTGTAGTGGCCACCCCCCCTTTCAGACGTTGAATTTTTATAGGCTATAACCTGACTGGGGATTTTCTTGAACTGAAATAAGTAATCCTTAAGGGGTGATTTCTGGAATAACAATGAAACAAAACCGGCCAAGAGCATGTCGGGTGATGCTCAGAGTAGAGTTTCGTAGTTGCCGCCCTGTTACAAAACATTCGTTCAAAAGGTCGTTTATTAAGGGATATTTGGCGGCGCTTACGTCATTTTACTATCCGGCACTTCCTTTCACTATGCGTTTTTGACTGATAATTCAAAAACGGCTAAACCGATTTTATTCAATATAGTTTTTATTGAAAGTTCTTATCAGGCCTCACTTCCATTATTTTTTTCTATTTTTTTGGACCCAGGGTTCAAAAGTTAGATGGAAGAGACGCCCTTTTTTGAACTTTCAGATCTAATATTTACGAAATTATCAGTTTCATCCAAAAAATGTATTAGAAGACCTGTGTTCTATTTTAAAGACCTATTCAATAATACCGAACACGATAGGGTTGAAGCGAAAAAAAATTCAATTTATGTGTACCCTAATAAAAATATTTTTCCAGTTTTTATTCTAATACTTTGGCGGCGTGATTTTTGCACATACTGATACCAAATTTCAGCTTTCTAGTGCGAACGGTCACTGAGCTAGACACCGCGGACAGACGAACAGACAGACGGACGGACATGGCGAAACTATAAGGGTTCCTAGTTGACTACGGAACCCTAAAAAGAGATAAATAGTAGTTTACGTCACACCTGGCCATAATGTGAGTTTTACCGCTCGCTACGCTTACGGTAAAACTCGCATTATGGCCAGGTGGGGACGTAAAATTGTGTACTCACCACGGGCAGTAAAAAAGAAAGCCCTCTATCGCATATTTACAACCCTCGCCTGCGGCTCGGGTCCCAAATACCTGCGATTTCGGGCTTTCTTTTTTTTACAGCCCTAGGTAAGTAATGTACTATTATGTAACTGTTAAGTAATAAGGCCTAATTACGTAAAGAAGCATACACTGCTTTATCTACACACATATTAAAAATCCTAAATGACGTGTTCGGAAACCATTAGAATGACCGCCATTACACCGCCATGACCAACCTTATTGTGCCGGCGGTCAGGAGGGGGGCGTGCCGGCGGATTTTCACTACGTTACCGTAGGTAATGAATTTTCATACATTTTTACCACACTGTCACAGATAATACTCTGATGTTACGTTACTGGTTGCAATAATGGTGGTAATTACATACGGTTTCCGAACGCGGAATAGAGGATTTATGATATTGGTGTAGATCAAGATATATTATTTATTCTTCAATGTAAGCCCATTACAATGCACTAATGAACGTCAGAGAAAAAAAAAATGTGAGTGTCGTGGAACACTCGGTTGGAACGAAGTTATTATTGAATTTTTGTGGTTTTAATTTTTTTTGAAATTTTTGAAATTTTCACTTTTAGGACTTTCTCGAGATTTTTCACTTTTTTCACTTTGTCACTTCTCACTTTCACTTTTCACTACACTTTACTTCACTTTATTCTATTTTACATGTTTCCTAATCGTATGGGTGTCGCGTTTTCGTGACGTGACGCTTTTTCGTGACGGTCACGTGACTTTTTTTTGCCTATACGCGAACCGTCCGATAAGGAACTTCGTTCCAAAACTACCACATAAATATGAACACCTTGACCAAAAAAATACAAACTATTTCAATACCAAATTTCATCTAAATACGTATAGCGGTTATTGGTTGTTTCTTCCCCATGTAATGGGTGGACCCATTTTGCACCCGCTTAAGGGATAATTTCTGAGATAAAACTATTTTATTTCCTTTTCCAGAGCTCAAATTATCTTCTTACCAAATTTTATCTAAATCGATTCTGCGGTTAATAATTCCCTATACAAATTTCCAACTCCCTTTTCACCCCTTTAGGGTTGATTTTCGGGGTGAAAACTATCCTTTGTCCTTTCTCGAGACCCATACTATCTCTATACCAAATTTCATCTTTATCAGTTCAGCGGTAAAAAAATCCTCATACCAACTTTCAACCCCCTTTTCACCCCCACAAGGGTTTATTTTCGGGATAAAAACTATTCTGTCGTTTTTCGGGACTCAAATGATCTCAATACTAATTTCTATTAAAAATTCTCCATACAAACTTTCAACCCCCGTTTTACCCCCACCAGGGTTGATTTTCGGGATTAAAACTATCTATTATCCTTTCCCGGGAGTCAAACTATCTCTATACAAAATTTCATCAAAATCCGTTTAGCCGTTTTCACGTGATGCGCGGTCAAATAAACAGACAAACAGATAAACAGATAAACAGACAAAAATTCTAAAAATTGTTGGAACGTGTTCTGTTATCGATTCTAAGTATCCCCAGCCAACTTTTTTTCGATTATCTTCCATGTACAGACTTTCGACCCTCTTCAGCTTTATTATATGTATAGATGTACCTAATGTTTATTGCTCGACTTGGAGGGAGCTCCGCCGTGCCTCCAGATATGTTCGGAATATATGGAAGTAATTATATGAAATGTAATGTTTATATGTTCGGCATAAATGGCTTTATTATTATATTAATAAACACAAAGGAGCAGTTAAGGGCACATGGTATGTATTTGTAAATACAACTAGCGTGACACTTCTTAGTCGGCCAGCCCGTTGCTCGGCCGACAAGGCTTCCTGTCGGTAATGGGTCGACGTAATCCATTTAAGGATTATCTAGGCTGACGTGACAGCGACCATTTCACTTAGAGGTACATAATTGGCCTGTGAGACTAAGATCTATGAAATTATTAGGATGTCGAAAAGAGCGTGAAGAAGAGATTGAATGAATAGATACTGAAAACATAACAAATGAAACTAACTAAAACTAAAATAAATCTAAATAATTAACTCTAAGAATAAAATTAAACTAAAACTAAAAAATATCTAAAAGAGGCCCCTGCGGCATGGTACCGAATATGCTGGCAGCATTTCCTCTCTGAATTGCTAAACTTATTCGTTGAGCAAGATAGCTGCCAGCTCTTCGGTCTCCTGTGGCATCTCTGAGTCTCTTCGACAGGTCCCCACGGACCAAGGGTCTCGACGCCGAATGGGACAAAAATATTAAAGATACTTAATAAATAAATGTGGTCTAACGTCCCAGTGACCTACATGCCAATACTTAATAGATGGCACCTGCTGTCACCTCTATTGCTAATTACATAAGTTTAAAGAGGTGCAAAAGTGTAAAGATATCTTTGACGTCGACTGTACTGAGGCAGTGCAATTATTAAGACACCGAATAAAATTAGATTAGATACCATGGAAATGACTTATGTAAATAGTGCAGCAAGATGGTTATGGTTGAATCTATCACATCACAGATATAGAAAATGCTAAGTTTTGCGTATTTAATATGCAACGAATAGCACACAGAAGTCTAGATTTTTTAAACTATACGTCCTAATCCAAAGGGTAGTAAAAAATCTCCGGAAAGACAGGAAAACGTAGGAAATTTTTGAGTGGAAAAAGAGGATTGAAGGCATTGAAAATTTCTTCAGCTTAGTTACTTGACCCATAGCTTATTTGGTAAAGCGATCGAGCCTCGGCAAGGCGTATTGGTGTTGGTTATTTTTTCAATGTTTTTTTTGGGGGACAACGATTACTCGCGTCCGCAGGATTTACCTTAGATATCCTGCGCGTGTCCCCTGGGTGGTGCTAAAAAGTAATCAACTTTGGCCGCTGCACTGCACTTTGTTACTGAGAGCCTCGCAGGGACTGTACAGAAGCGAATGCTATAATGTTTTTAATGTTTGTATTTGATTTAATTACAAACAAACGTAGGAAATGAATTGCGCGATAAGAAAATAACGATCTACCATAATCCAATATCTACGATAGCTTAAACAATAGTGATCATATTATTGTAACAATAATGTATAATATTAACCATTACATTACCATCGTAGCTTTATGTTTAGCGGGATCCTAGACCACACTGTCTCTTCACAGAATCCCATCTTAAAATTATAAAACGCTATGCAAAATACCATTATTAGTATCTTCATCTATTACAAATGTACACGACTTTAAACTCAAAATATTATAGATAGAGTTGACAATGCCTGCGGTGGATTGTCATTGCAATTTTCAATATCGACGGTTGATCTTCTAATAATCCTATACAGGTTACCAAGTTTATTTAAATGCGAACTCTATGCACCTGGTTTACAGTGGTTTTTTAAGCGACAAAATGTATCGACATACGAGCTATTGAAATTTGTCATGGATCTGCAATTGTATGTGCTTTGCTTATATTGTAGCAGTACTGGAAAGGCTTCGAACTCCACTAATATCATTAGCCGATGCAGATTGTGAAGCCCCGCGATTGGAAAACAGATTTTGTTTATGCATGAGGTAATTCTAGGCATCATAATCATAATATTGTACTCTGCGTGGTTTTGAATCCTTGGGTTTACCGAGTCGCTCGGTAGATACGTTTAGTTAGATCCATATTTTAGACTATTAAATACTAAAATCGATATTGGGTATTTTTTGTTTTTAAAAATATCTGTAGTATGAGTATTTATTATATCTCGAGTCCTGCAAAATACGCAATAAAGTATTTATGCATGACCTTACCAGATATTTTTAGGTATTCTAGTATTTCTAGTTAAAATAATCTGTATCTAAATACTATTTCGGCAAAAAAATTAACCACAAAAAATAAAGATAGATTAGATACTATTCTGTCTTGTATATTTTGGATAAGATATATTTAAGGCGGCAATGCATAGTTCATAGTTCTACTTTTTACTGATAACCCACAGACAAACATTTACCTATATAATATGTCGTATTTTTGTTAACCTTGTTTAACATCTGATTCTCGTTTGGTTTTGGTTATTACGTTGCATTTTTATTTTAAATACTACATTTGATTGAAAAATTTGAAATGACAAAGAAGAATTACCACAAACCGTTTCGATAGAAATTAATCATTGTTTGATATATTTACTTAATTATTTTCCTTAGTTCTTACAGACATGAGTCCAAGTTTCACACTGATTCACAAGTCGGCCAGCTAACTGCATTCTGCAATATATTACAATATTTATGTCGTTGTATTAGGTACGTACAACAATTCGGTATTCCCAATCAAGTAGCTTGCAATTATTCAAAATACCGATGTATTCTTAATTAATTATGAGAATACCTAAATAATACAGAAAACAACTAACATAACCTAACTTAAAATTACT
Source organism: Pammene aurita (assembly GCA_947086415.1). Lineage (NCBI taxonomy): Eukaryota > Metazoa > Arthropoda > Insecta > Lepidoptera > Tortricidae > Pammene > Pammene aurita. The sequence continues at coordinate 16,679,172 of OX352295.1, forward strand.
GGGTATTCATTACGTACTATTTCCCTCATTGTACAAACATTTGACATGCTTATAGTGAATTCATCCTTACTTGTCTTATCATGTAAACAAACACTTCTTAAAGACATTATCACACTTTTCTCTGGCATTGTCATTAGAAATGCTGTTATATACTTAAAGTAACTCACAAAGTATTGAATTCAACCAAGTAACCACTGAAAAATATCATCACTACATAGTATAAATAAAATAACATTTTTTGCGCTTACATTGCAAACGCTGGCTGAGTCCTAAGATATAGATCAAAATAATGTACTAAATGTAATAAATGTAATGTAATGTAATAAGTGTAATAAATAATGTACTACAGTATTGTACCTACATCTTAAAAAGGTCTACAAAAAAGTCCGCGATGGTATATGTCTATCTCTTAGGGTAGGGAGGGAACCCACAATAACCATTTTTTATCCCGTGCGAAGCCGGGGCGGGTCGCTAGTATTTAATCAAATTTTCCTCAATAATCGCAGTAACGAACGAATAACTTTTAAAAAGAAATGACATAACGATGCCTAGATTGACACATGTTTGTTTACATGATTAGACAACTAAGGATGAATTCACTATACGTGTAAATTGTAAATATGGCTGACTCAAATGACTCAAGATAATCAGCATAAACCGTTTAAAAGATCACGATTCAAATCGCATAATATCTCTTATATGTTTTCGCCGTTGCGTCCACTAATGATGTGATAGATACTCATCAAAATGCGGTGTGATTAATTATAAAGACATTTTCACTTTTATGGACCACTGGGGAGTAGAGTAGTGCACACTGCACAGTGGTTCTGGTTACGCAAGTCCGCCCCGAGCGAGAGCCGAGTGCCGCGAGTGCGTTCGGAAGTCCATTATGAATAATAAAATTATACCTAGTTTAATCAACCGAGCGGTTATTCTGTCACTAAGAGAAGGGCGGATGTGGAATTGAGTGGATACAGTCACCATAGTTTACGTTTAAGCGCTTTGCTTAAAAAAACATTAGACCATCTCTATCTTCTACCTAGAGTTATGTCGGCTTTGGCCTGGGTACTAGAGATGCGCAAAACGCTTCACTGAATTGAAAAGATTGATTCATATCTTTCGCTGGCGGAGATATGTATCACTCGTTTCGCTCATTTCGCTCAGTGGATCTGTTCGCATATTCGCCTCAATCGCATCGTGTCACTCGTTTGACTCGGCCGGCTCAATCGAATCATGAGTGAGAAAGAGTGAGCAAGTAACACTGTGATAGATGAGTTACTAAAGTTAGTTAAATCTTCCGTGAGTTGAAGAGTGAGCGAGTTGAATCAAAAGATATAGTTCATTTAAATCACTCACTCGTGAATGACCAATGTCTACTGGGTACGTTTTCGACTACCTTGTAACTTTTAATATTGTATTATGATACGTCTTATAGTTTCAGAGTAAAATGGCTGTGACATACGGACGGACATGACGAAACTATAAGGGTTCCGTTTTTGCCATTTTGGCTACGGAACCCTAAAAAGGTATACCTGTATAACCTATCCCAATTGCAGATTTTATGATGTTCCTTCTTTTTGAAATAGGTATACCCATGTGCAAATTGCATGGACAATTGGACGTATCAATAAATACATTCAAAGTGCATCCATGCAATTTTGCAGATCGCTTAAAAGAGTTACCATAGTTGGGTAAACATAGCCTGTCCGTCCACAATGGACACTGGGCATCCGTGTTGAAATACTTGAAAGTCTTGAAACCACACATGTTGGCTTGTTTCATGCCTTTTTCCCGACGACGCGGTTATGCGCCTGCGCCTCGCCCAAGATTTCTACGGCAATGAACTCGCCGCTATCTCCGAAGAGTCCCGAGTAACTCCCGACACAGTACATTTATCCCAGACAGTATCTTGACATGATAAACTATGGTATCCTATGTAAAGTTGTTTTACGGTAACCTACTTTGATCGCTTATGACTCGGCCCTGACTAAATTATTGAGAATCAATCGTCCTTATAACTATAATGTTATTCCTTAAAACGAATATAAATGTGATTTTAAGCTAACATGGTCATTAACATTACAAAAACTATTTAAAACGGGGTATTTATCATATGTATTTGTTTTTTCGAGTTTGTGTGTTACGCCGTGATAATGGCGCATGCAATTTTCCGAAATACCGGAAAAACCTGTTTTAAATAGTTTTTGTAATATAAATATGGTTCTGGGGCGATTCTGATATGTAAATATAAGTAAAATTAAATATTACGAAAAATGTACACCTGAATAGTTTTTATCCTATCATATCAATACATAGGCTGCTATTTATATATCCGGAAACCGGGATTACAATCTTCTTAAATAGCATATTTGACCTCCATGGTAAAATTTGAACTTTTTTAAGTACTGGCCGGTATATTTTTTCTTTCTTATTAACGCTCGTGTTTTGTTTTTGACGGGTTTTAAATGTCATCTCGCAGCAAGAATGGAACTCACTCGTGAAAATATTCGTGCTATGATTTATTATGATTTTCGGCGTGGTTTAACGCAACAACAGTGCATAGATCAACTAACTTCAACTTTTGGTGATGAAGCCCCATCTAAAACTACTGTGTATCACTGGTTTAGTGAGTTCAATCGTGGACGTAGTATGCTTACGGACGAAGTTAAGGCAGGTCGCCCGAAATCGGTCGTTGTACAACAAAATATCGAGGCTGTGCGAAAACTTATAATGGACGACCGACATGTTACGTACTGCGAGATAGAGGCGACTCTGGGTATTTCTATGACCAGCATTAATAGCATATTACATAATTATTTGGCTGTAAAAAAAATTTGTTCGCGTTGGATACCCCACAACTTAACAAAAGAGCAAAAAGATGCTCGCGTCGAATGGTGCAATAAAATGTTAAAAAAATATAACCGTGGTGACTCAAAAGCCGTTTATAACATCTATACAGGTGACGAATCCTGGATCTATGCATACGATCCCGAAACGAAGCAACAATCAACGGTATGGGTGTTTCAAAATGAGCCGAACCCTACGAAAGTTACTCGTGCAAAAAGTACATTGAAACAAATGGTGGCCTGCTTCTTCGGTATTAATGGCCATGTAGCTACAGTGCCACTAGAAAACCGTAGAACGGTTAATTCAGAGTGGTACACGACCATTTGCTTACCGGAAGTATTTGAACAAATTCGTAAAACTAACCAGCGACGAAGAATCATTCTTCATCATGACAATGCCAGCTGTCATACGTCACGCGAAACAACTCTATTTTTGGAGGGTCAAAATGTGGAATTAACGGGTCATCCGCCGTACAGCCCTGACTTGGCACCCAACGATTTTTATTTATTTCCAAATATAAAGAATAAATTACGCGGTCAACGATTTTCGACCGCTGAAGATGCTGTCGACGCATTCAAACAACACGTTATGGAGGTACCTCAGGCGGAGTGGCAGAAGTGCTTTAAAAATTGGTTCACGCGAATGCAAAAGTGCATAGATCATCAAGGGGAATACTTTGAAAAACAATAAAGCCATTTTCAGCCGTGTACGTTTGTTTGTTTTTTTGTTTCCGGATATATAAGTAGCAACCCTCGTATCATACAAGACTCAGACGTCAGTTATGTAGGTAATCCATCCACCTCAAACACAAAGTTTTCACTTATCAACTGGTTATACTCATACTGTGCAACAAGTACAAACGAAACTCCTAATGCTCTTAAACAACCTCTTATCGCCCTAAATGGCATAATAGCTGATTAAGAAACTATTTAGGGACTAAGAGCGTCAGTGCATTCTGGACGCTCCACGTCTAATGAGGAGGGCCGTGAAATACGCGGAGGAATCTCTCACTTTATGACTTCAGATCGGTTTATTATCCCCTTAAAGGCTAGGATAGAATGAAATGTTTAAAGTGAAAAAGGAAATGCGACTTAGAAAACCTTTTCCACTATCTTGAGTGCAGTTTATGGATGAAGTAACTATAGGATGACGATTAAATAGCAAATGCCTTATTTATATCCCGGTTCGTTTTATATTTCCTTATGTTGCTAGACTACATTTCCTGTGCCTAAGAGGGGGTCAATCACTTTAAATATATTGTATAAGATATTACTGAGTATCTAGCAGCAACTATTTAGCATCAATCAGCAATAAAATGTCGCCGAGTTGGGCTTTTTGGCAAACATAATATTAGGTACTTGAAATAATGCGCAGTGCGATGCAACAAATATGGCGTCCGCTACCGTGTTCCAGCTTAAAATATCTGATATTGTGAGTGCCGTTAGATTAACTCGCTAATAACACCCCAAGCATCCCAATACCACCCCAGGCTGATTAAAATCTCAGTGTTCCCGTGAGAGCTAACCCTGCAGCTACCGACGCGCACTGATTGCATAAACGTTGAATTATAGAGGTATAAAAATAACTATAATTTTAAACGTAACATATTCACGGCAATACCATTCTTAATATGCCCCATTAAGGTCTATGTCCAATATATGTTACTTGCAAAGAAATGAAAAGGCAGCAAGAAGTTAATATCTTAATACAGATACTGCGTTTTTCCATAGCAATAGCCCACGGAACTTTTGGAATGGTAATCACGCGTGGATTAGCATTGTAAATGACACGGGATGTATGGAAATGTACGGACCTGTTTCCACGGTTACGAAAGGGTTCCGTTTGCTTTACAAGGACGGAATGACATTTTGTAATTTGTTTAGCTCTGCTACATCTCACTGGGTAAGACATATTTCTCCACCGCGCATAAAATCTACAACTAGTTTCTATTTATAATTTATTGCACGATAATATTTAAAAATCGAATGATTTGATGATAAACTCGGCGTTGAAAAGTTCCGTAACAATATTAAACTTTTTCTACTTTAATTAAATTAATTAATTAATTTTATTTTTTTCGAAATATTAGGCAAAAAGTAAAGTAAATTAAGAGCTAAATGTGGTGTGCGTGTGGATTGAGTGAGCACCCTTCAAAAAAAAAAGGAAAAATGCTGTTCATTTAGTAAAAGTTCTAAAACATTTGTAAAACTAATCTCTGTATTTGTAAAAATATAAATAAAAATATAAGTTCATTAACGTGTGCTCACTCAGTTCTCACAAACGACCAACGAAATTAGTGAATGTATGTATTTTTCATATAATATTTATATACTAATATTTAGTAAAACCTATGCTAACGTACCTTTATAATTTGTGGATCACCTAGTAACGTATTTAAGGTTTTATAAATAATTTCTTATGCTCACTCAATCCACACACTTTCGAAAACTCGATTTCTCATGAAACAACTGAAGATTTAAATTGCTATATATGTGTAAAGTTAAGTAAAATCAAAATGGGACTTAGTAAAATGCAAAACGAACCACTAACGTGGCAGGTTTTTGGATAATAAATTTTTGTGAGTGGTCACTCAGTCCACATATTATAAGTAAGTTAAAAATGTAAATATCTTAAGATTTGTAGGATCACAGAAACTATAAATTAGTTTTACTTTTAGTAAAATATTTTACTATATATCTACCATCTAATATTTTATATTCGTTGTCTGTTTTTAAAGATATTAAATTGTAATTTTTCTCATATAAATATATATAGGGTGACCACACTTCGGGACATTTTAAAAGAAAACAAATTTGTTTAGATGATCAGTCTTCTTTATTGAAGTAGGCAATGGAATAATAATATTTTTTACCCGACTACGGCAAAGCAATTTACAAAAATATATCAAAATAACTGCACTGTTAAGTGTCAATGAATACGTAACATAACTTAACATCATATCACAAAATAAAGTTAATTTTATTGTATGCTAACCTTTAGCGTTGTTGAGCGTTTATGAATCACGTTTTTGGGCATCAACGAGATTTTAAGAATGTTCTAACTTTTTACGAATAAGGCCGTATGTATGTACCAATCTAATCAACACAATTGATTTCTTCGAAATTTAATCTTGGATATGATCATAATATAGTGAAGTATGGTCATAATGTAGTGAAATATTTCGAAACGTAAGATAAGACCGTCTGTGACCGTACTTAATAAATTGATAGGTTGACTTGACTCTATTATAATGTCAATCATTGTTAATACTCGACTCCTAGCACATTCTTACTTTCATAACGCCTGAGGACCAAATAATGCGAGTTTCAACAAACATGTCTTTTGTTCCCGCCATATTTGTTTGTGTGACAGATTACACCATACCATCTAGAGATACAGAGCGGTTCGTTTAGATTCTTGTATTTCGAGCTGCTTAGCAATGATCAGTGCAATGAATGTTAGGTACCCACCTACATACCGATAATAAGTATATTCGCAGAGTGCGCCACAGACAGCCGCCACAGCCTCCTGATCCTGACCTGATCCTGGTCTGATAAGGCACTGGTCCTCTCTTAAAATAGTTATACACTCGTAAGTTATTAAAATTAAGCTTTTTACTAAGGTTATTGCTTAGTAAAAAGCTTAATTTTAATAAGTACTCGTTACTAACAGAATAGGACAGCAATTAGTCTGAAATAAATAAATGCAATTTTATTTTTTGACGTGATAACGTCTTTAAAATGTTTTAGTCGGGTGACATGTTCAGAAACTTGTGTCACACCAAAACCTCACGAGCGCGATCGCAGGTATAACGAGAGAGAGACGGACCGATCTCCCGTCTCATCTCGAGCGCTGCCAGTCATTCCGTGAAACTTGTCACGCGGAATCCTCACGAGCGGAGGCTGGCATAGCGTTCGAGTGAGTGGACCGATCTTCCGTCTCTCTCACTCTAGCGGCATACAAACGAATGGAGATTTTCTCGTGCGGTTAAGTTTTCGTTGAATGTTTAATCTAAGATGTAATTTAAAATTTGAAAAAATTGTTATCTTCATTAATTCCTTACTTCCCAAAAACTTATATCACCAATAAGACGTTATCACGTAAACATCTCGATCGTAAACCTACTTTACAAACAACCAATTTTTTTTATTTTATGAACATATTTTATAAAATTATAATTAGCATATAGCACAAGTGTAGCAACTAGCAAGTCAAACAACCTAACCGGAGTCTTTGTCCAATTTTGTGACATTTGTTGTACAACTAAAATATCTGTAATGTAATGTTTATCACCATTGCCCTTTGGGTGACTTTGAGCCTTCTTATGAGGCCTCCATAGTGCCTCCATAGTGAGCGACCACGTTTCAGTGCCATATGTCATCACTGGCAACACACACTGGTCAAAGACTTTCGTCTTGAGACACTGCGGAATATTGGACAAAAAGATGTGCCGCAATGGAGAGGGCTATGCTTCGAGTCTCTCTGCGTGATCGCATCAGAAGGGGGCGTCCATTAATCGCGTCATACGTTTTTGGCTTGTTTTAGACCCCCCCCCCCCTCCCCCATGGTGATCTATGGTGATATTTTCAGGACCCCTCCCCCCCCCCTGTCCAATATGACGTGTAATTTTTTTCTAACTAAGGTAAGTACAGTTTTCTAACACGTGAACCTACTTACGTAACGTACGTACACGTAAAGGGTAAAAAAATGAAACTACATGTATACTATACATATAAAATAAAATAATCTTTAATAGAAAAAAACCGGCCAAGTGCGTGTCGGACCACGCGGTTTCGTACCTACTATCGAAAAAGTAATATCAAAAGGTCGTATCTGCGTATGAAATGAGTTTTTAGGAGATAACTCAATAATTCCTAAACCGATAATGTTCTCAATTTTTTTCTTTTTTTAATCTCTGGTTCAAAAGTCACAGGGGGGACACAAGTTTTTTAAGTAAGTTTTACTTAAAAAAATAATATGTCACATGCTATTAAAAATAATTTACAATCATAGTGCTAGTGCAATTTTACTCTGCTTTTGACAGATTGATTCATTTAAAAGTTGATAGTTTTTATTTTATTGACCATAATACAGTATAGCACAAGGAACAAAAAAATTACACGTGATATGTGTCCAGACCCCCCTCCCCCCTGTGGTGATCATTGGTGATTTTTTCTTGACCCCCTACCCCCCCTATACAATATGACGCGATTAATGGACGCCCCCTAAATGAGGTCATCCGCAGCAGAACCAAAGTAACCGATGTAGCCCTCCGAATTGCTAAACTGAAGTGGCAATGGGCGGGGCACATTGCACGTAGAACCGATGGCTGTTGGGGCGGAAAGGTTCTTGAGTGGCGACCACGAACCGGAAGGCGCAGCGTCGGTAGACCCCCCACAAGGTGGACTGATGATCTGGTAAAGGTCGCGGGAGTCCGCTGGATGCGGGTGGCGCAGGACCGGTCATTGTGGCACTCTTTGGGGGAGGCCTATGTTCAGCAGTGGACGTCTTTCGGCTGATATGATGATGGTGATGATGATGATGTAATGTTTATATGTATAAGGTTTTTCTATGTCAAATTGTTGTAACAAAATAAAATCTTATAGTTAAGTTTGTTAAGAAACTAAAACTTTTGAATTCAATTTCAACAATAAAATTCTCTTGAGACTAACATATAGTTATATTTATTAAGCATCATTCATTCACTTACATAGATGTCATATACAAAGGAAAAAGTGACCTAGGTTCATCATTCATTCATTACATAAGACAAACTTTTCGACCCCCTCCCCCCTACGTAAGAAAAACAAGAATAAAAACCTCTCGTAAGAAAAGTAAGACTTGCCCCCCCCCCCCCCCCCCCCCCATTCCTCTTACGTAATAAATGAATGCCGCCTTACTTATCAATCTTAGTTTCTGGATAGTGGACACTAGTATACTTACAGGTACTGGACTTCATATCCATATTTTCAACGTCGATGTTGATTGCATCATATCATATAACAACACCTTATGAGATGAAATTCTATACGATCTAGCGGATGAGCCGGATCCTGTTGCTCGGCAAACAGTAGTGTCATGACTCGGGTGGTCATAACTTGATGACATGCCGACCGCTGAAATTGATAAAAAGCAAACACACTGCCATGATACCGTCTTATCTATTTGTACTTAAAAATAGGGCGCGAGGTCTATACCTATTCTGTTGGAGTTGACTGCTACGCCCTATTTTTAAGTAGGTTAAAATTCATGCTCTTCACAAAGATATATAAAAATAATTTCGCACATGTACTACTACATATTACAACTACCTCCCTACATATGCGAAATTATTTTTGAAGAGCATATTTTTTAATATGCCTATGAGTAGAAGAACAATCTATTATCTATACCAACTCGAATAATTACCTGTCCCCCGCCCAGAGATGTTAGTTTTCCACTCGAAAATATTCCTTAAGTATATAAAATACGGAAACATTCGCACGAAGAAGTAGATGTAGTATTTTTTTTATATACTTCATTAATTTAGGTAAGTATACTAAGTATTAGTAATTCATATAATGAATAAATACATCAGTTTAACCCCTATTTTTCGTAATTAAATACCACGAACCAAGGATTTGTTTCCGTGTACAATTATATATTTCCACGATAATCAATTAATCAAATCACTTACACTAAATAAATACTTAACTACTTACCAAAAACATCACTTACCTGCTAGTTCCGGTGGCGGCGAATCAGGTGAATCAAGTTGGCGGTGACTCACTCTAAATTATCGCTTGAAGTCGGACGCAGCATACCGGAACTATTACTTCAATACTTCATTGAACTTTTTGTTCTTCATTTGTACTACATTTTTTTTATAGCTTTTTAATCATAACTGTGAGTAGTGTTGCCAACCGTACTATAATTATTGTTAACGTTGACGATATCGTTAAACTTTCCGTCGCTGGTGACGGAATAACGTCCACTGTAATTTAAAAGTCACTTACAATTTCATACATATAAAAGATTCATTATCAACATCCACGGTAAAGTACAAAAGTTACCAATAAAACATAGCGAAACTTAACATGTGACAAACTGCAATTTCGTATCTGTATGAAATAGTTCACATTACAATGCCGTTCTCCCCATATTTGAACCAAATACCGACACTGACTATCAAAGCATTTTCTCCGACAAAATGTATTGTAAGCGTTTGAACATTCCTTATTTGTCATGTTTGAAACTTAACCTTTATATTTCATCGAAGTCATACTTATCTGAGTAAGATAAAATATCAATCTTGCACCATTGTTTCTAGATAAGTCATACTAGATGAAATTGCAAGAAAAAGGTACTGTTAGGTTTCTTTAGGCATCTACTCACAAGTCACAGAAAATCAGTAAATAGTTCTATATAAAAGATCATGCAAAAAAAATTGGCTAGTTTTAAAAGCACAACAATTAATAACCAACCCCTAACTTGACTACTGACTGACTTGCACAGCAAAAAAATCCAAATTCACATTAAAACGCTTTGATGTGCATTCAGATTTTTTTGCTGTGCAAGTCAGTATTGTTTGATATTATATCCCAAAATTCCCTGTTTGAGTTCCCAAAATGTAAGTACGAGTTACACTGGGATTTTTTTGTGTGAAAGTATTGTTTATATTTTTATATGTAGAACTTACGGAATTTGTCTGGCTGTATGAACCAGAAAGTATTATTGTACCACCATTGTATCAGTAATATAAGATAGCAATGATCTGGCAAGATTGCACATGCCTTTCGCTACACTGAATTGCTGTGCAAATATTATTCCTATTAATTCCATTCCTCAAAGATGTCAATACCTCAGACCGATGACTCAAGTACAGTCGGCGATGAATCAAACTCGATTGTTTGTTTCGCACCGTACAAGTCTTATTGGAATTGAATGGGTTATTTCTAAAACAACTTTGGCTTTCAAGTTACGTCGTAAATCAATGCGGGAAGGTAGAAAACATCAACAAATCAATAAAAGATTGTTTATCCGAGTCCTGTACCTGCGAGTTTAACGATATGCCTTAAAAAAACTAGCTAGACTCATCTATCTAATCCTAGGTTCTGATTTATACACTATACGAGTAGGACAGGTGGACTAGGCTACTTATTTTTTTTTGTTATCAAAAATCTTTTACAGCATGAAGTATAAGTATAAGTTTTATAACGGACCATATTATATAAACGTCCGCCTAAATCACTTCTACCTAGGGAATTCAAACAGATAAAAAACTGTGTATAAGTTACCAGTAAATTGGTAAATACCAATCGCTACTTTAACATTTTTGACTGGGCCTAGATACATTAATTGTTTGATCCACTGATTGTTTTATTTAATGAAGTGTAGCGATCCCGCTCCCAGCTCCTAGACTATTATTCCAATCGCAATAGCAACATTAAGGGGTTAAATTAACTGACGAGATATTTTTAATGTAACCCCTTGAAATATCTCAGTTTATATGTAGGGTTTATATTTGTTACATCCTTCACATCATTCGATTATCGAAAAAAGTATTTTTACACACCATGTTTAAAAAAAGTACTTACATATAATTTTTCTTTTTATATATGGCTCTACAAATTGGAGTTGGAGATAAAACATTGAAAAATCGATAACAGACTGTCTTTTAATTATGTCTGTAGTACAAATGTAGGAATATCAAACTCAAAACTTGTCAGAAATTGATGAAACATTAATGGAGGGGTTGAGTGAACGTTGCATGTTTCATAACACATCTTGAGATCACACAAAAGGCTTAAATTCCAAATGGAGACTGCGTGTTGAGGTAAAATTTGAGACCATTTAATGACGTCACGTTAGAATTGCCGTTTTTTTCTGCAGAGTGGTTCTCTTAAATTAGCTCAAAAGCGAATTAATTACGTTACAGTTATTTTTAAGAACATCACCCCGTACAAACAGAATGCACAGAGCACGGATAAATCAACTTTTTTAAATAACTAAATGGAAACGCATCATCCATAGAGGATGAAATAGTCTTGAGATCTCGTTATACTGGCTCCTGAGAACTCAACTCTCAGCGGTCGTGCAACCAAAGCCGCGCCCGCGCATCTGCATACAATCGCGCATTTATAGTGCACATTAGTGCGACACGGGGACTGACGAATTAACTTGTCATACTAATCAACCGGTTACCTAATCGTTCTGGGTTAATGTAAGTTGTCGGAGAAAATATTAGGAATTTATTTTGTATTAAACAGAGACGTCTGTTAACGAACCACAATGACTTGAAAATATATTGAATATAAACTCGCGACTCCAGGATACCAGCCTGCCGCTCTTTTGAAGAATTTGCGTTAACTTTCTCCAGTTTTTGTTTATTTCTAAATATTATAAAGATTTGAGGATAACGCAAATTCCGCCAACCCAAGTGATTTAGGTTCCCACGTCATTTTTTAAGCTGTCCAAATATCACTAAGACCTCTTTCTATCATTTCGACATCTCATCAAATATATGACCGTACTTCGCAAAGCTAGCAACGGGCAGTAACATTCTAGAGGAAAAAACAATACAAAACGAAACACGTTTGTTTATATTTAACCAGCTTAAACATAGCTAATAAACATGTTTGACAAGAGAACATCACGTCTTCCGTCCGGTACGCAGTTACACGGACACGGTAAACTTTGTCCATAAACGTACAAATTGACGATAAATAGGCGATGAATCAGTGTCTATACTCTATACATGGTATATAATTACATCAATCGTGCCATATAGACACGTTAGCACAACTATATATCTGACTTCGGGGTTTGCTTCGCTACTGATTATATTTCACTACTAGCTTTTTCCCGCGGCTTCGCGCGCGTACTAAAAGTACTAAAAAAGGAGGTTCTCAGTTAGACTCGTATGCTTGTATGTAGGAATGTATGTTTGTCCGCGATCATCTTGCGTTTCGCTGAACTGATTTAGAAGCGGTTTTCGGAAAAGTATTCGTTACATTCTGGAGGTTTCGGTATACCACGTTTTGAAGACGGCGGTTCCCTCATTTTATATTTTAAAGAAATTATTAATTGTTACGCCATCAACGACTTACTACTGAGAGATTATGATTAATACAGATTTCTACTCTTGAATAGAAGCTTTTCTCCGCGACTTCATTTGCGTGGAATTAGTAATCCACCCTCCTTTTTACCCGCTTAAGGAATGACTTCTGGGATAACAACTATTATATATCCTTCCCCAGAACGCAATATATCTCCATACCAAATCATCTAAATAGGTTCAACGGTTATTAATTTCCCATACAAACTTTCAACCCCCGTTTCACCCCCTAGAGGGTTGATTTTCGAGCTACAAACTATTCTATATTGTTTACCGCGACTCAATCTATATAATATGTACCAAGTTTCATTTCAATCGTCTGTTCAAACTATATCCACAACAAAATTATCTGAATCGGATCGCGGTAACAAAATCTCCATAAAAACCTCCAACCCCCATTTCACCCCCTTAAAGATTGATTTTCGAGATAAAAACTGTCCCATGTCGTTTCCCGGTAGGTACACAAACTATCTCTATACCAAGTTTCATCTAAATTGATTCAACGTTTAAAAATTCCCCATACAAACTATCAACCCCCATTTCACCCCCTTAAGTGTTGATTTCGTAATCAGCGACCCGATAAACCATAGAAACAATACCCATGTTGATATTTAAATTTTGTCACCACATTTCCCCCTTATGGGTTGAATTCTCAAAAAAGCTGAAACACTTGTTTTCTCATTTATCGTTAGGAATACTCCTGTAAAGTTTCGAATAAAATAGTTGAACTAATCTCGTTTCCCATACAAACTTTGAATCCCATTTCCCCCCTTAGGAGGTAAATTTTTAAAAATTATTTCTAAGTGCATCCCTTTGCCTTATAAGGAGCCTACGAACCACATTTGGAATCTCTAGAACCAGCGGTTTGGGCTGTGCGTTGATATGTTAGTCAGTTTCTTCTTTTATATATTTAGAAGAAGATTGCAATTTGGCACAAATACTTTCAAGAATTTTCATGTCCACAATATTAAATTTCAAAATCGATGCCATTTTCTTAATTAACGTCCCAAAAAATCACAAAAACGACACCCATATGGATATTTAGACATTTCAACCCCATTGTACCCTAACAGGGGAGATGGTATTTCACGTCCGCCACGTCGGATTTTAAAATCGTTGTTGTTTTCGTAATCGACGACCCGATAAACCATAGAAACAATACCCATGTTGATTTTCAGACATTTTGACCACATTTCCCCCTTTTAGGGGTTGAATTCGCAAAAAACCTGCAACACGTATTTACTCATTTATTGTTAGGAATACTTCTGTGAAGTTTCGAATAAAATAGACTAACTAATCTTGTTTCCCCATACAAACTTTGGACCCCATTTCACCCCCTTAGGGGATGAATTTTGAAAAATCCTTTCTTAGCGCACCCCTAGACCTTATAAGGAACCTACGTGCCAAATTTGAAATCTCTAGAACCAGCGGTTTGGACTGTGCGTTGATAGATCACTATGTCAGTCAGTCAGTCAGTCAGTCAGTCACCTTTGAGTTATATATTATTATAGATAAGTAGCAAATGCTTCTAACTACCTACCTTAATCAAATTCCTAGAGGCGTTTATCCAATAATATTAAGGTGGTAAAAGGTGACATGAAACCGGTAGTTTTAAAAACATTTTAAACAAATTCAAAATAGATTTGACTGCTACTTTTGAAGGTATCATATCATAGGTGAACCAACTATTTTTTTATTTCAAAGACGCGGAGCCACGTAATAAAATTGTCACTGTCATGATCAAACGCAAAAAGGTTGGCATCCCATGATACCAATGACATTGGAACAAATAGCATCCCTAGTATGGAACACGGTAGTTGTCACTTTTTGTAAAACATTTCTATCATCCGTCTTAAGTTGCTGTCATTATAAATTGTAATTGTTCGAACGAAAAGGGTATGCTGTCTATTCCAATGCGAGATGCATTATACTAAGCATTAAATACTTATAGCTTTGATTTGTAGGAATTTTAATATCTACGAAGTTTTATGTTTTTCTTTCATTATAAATCAACATAATACTGATTTCAAATGTTATGATAATGAGTAATAAAATGTGTTTTACGAGTAAATTTTGATTAAACTATATACCAATGGATAAAACGGGTAATTTCTTATAGAAATATCCATACTAGGTAACCCGTTTTCATTGTCCGTGAGCGTCGTAAGTACATGTTGTAAGTAGTCATCTGCAGAGAAAAAGACCCCGCCTGTAAACTTTGTATGCAGCGTTGGCCTTTTTCTCTGCAGCTGACCGTACATGACTACGAATAACAGCTAAATCAAGACATACATAAAATGTTGTCAATATGAAACTTGTTATATAATCCCTTTTACATAATCCTTTCCTTTGTTGCAGGGTGGACGAGCGAGCGTAGCTTCTCCGTTCCGGGAAAGCGCGTGAGGTCAGTGCAAAACGTACTTTCTTTCCGATTAATTAATAATAATTGATAATTCGTACATTACGACATATTACGTACCTACCTAACAAAACGTTCTTGGTATTATTAGTAGTAGTTATTATTGTCATCTTCGCTACACTTTGTTATTAGCGAGGCAATCTAACACTACACTAGAAACAATTACTAATTAAAATGGAGTGCAGTTTAATTATACCCGTGAGACTTTTGGGTCTTAATTCATTATTAGAAAGTGATAAATAATTTATAGTTAGTAGACCTAAAAAATCTCACGTTACATAAAGCCGATATCTTGCATTGTAATTTTAAAATCCTTTATCAGTTACGAGAAATAGTTTCTATTATAGATTACACACGTCTTAAAATTTCTGTTTTGATATGCCTTCTTATAGAACTACGCATTATTGTGTATCTTTAAGATATAATATTACTGTATTACTGTTTTGAAAAAATAAGTCCCGCCGAGTTTCTTGCCGGTCATAAATAATACTTCTCGGGTCAGAGGTGTAGGGTTAGAACCGGAGGTAGTTTTTTTTTTCTCTCTGACGTTCATAAGTGCATTGTAATGTGCCTAAATTGAAGAATAAATATCTTTTATCTTTTTTATCTTTTAAATGTTAGTGAGTTCAGAAACATTGTTTTTATTAAGCAATTACTTAATTGAATACAAATTATACATCATTACATTACACAGGGAACAGAATAATTATCTTCTAATAAGATCTCGTTATAAGTTTGGAGTGAGAAAAATTTCGAAAGCATTTCAAAGTTTAGAAAAAAATATTTATGCCCTACATACGACCAAAATGTGCCATCGCGTGAGTGCATTTGTCTCATAAAAAACATAATCTCCTCCGATGTAAAATTTATACCAACACTGTAATCAAATCATGATTACACGAAGTTTTTGTGCCCAAAACTACTACTCATCGTGTGCTAGTTTGACTACTTAATGAATTGTATTATTTTCATGGCATTGAACTTCGTGTACAAGGTTGACTTTTCTGGTTGACTTGGCGGGCTCCGGCAAGCAATCATTTCTGTTTGTTCGGCTAACTCACAAAAACTCAAATTGTTTTTTAACTTATTTAATAACACTTAAAACCAGTGAACATACTTTGTTAACAATAGACTCTATCGTCTATGAAGATATAAAAAAGCGAGGAAAACATCTTCATTTTGTTGATCTGCAAAAAGTTTTAGTAGCTTAATAACTTAATCAAAATTCATTTTTCTTCGTCATGGTTGACCGGCACCATTGTATACAATAACTCTTCCATTATGCCTCTAAACAACTGTGTACACAAGGGACTGAAGCGAGATCTTACCAAAGACCACACTAGAAGGTTATAAGAGGTCGAATAAAATTAAAAATATAAAACTCCGTATGAGTCAGTGACAAGTTATGAACGTAGCGTAAGATAAATGTTCTCGGAACAAATCTGAGGTACAATCATGAATGGACTCCGCCTCAGAGGTGACTCAGAGGCACCTGTGAATAAGGAGAGAGCAGCTCAAACGGTGTCAGTTAAGACTTGGTTTCAGATACGAGATACGACTCAGTCTAGGTAAAAACTGTTTATAAAATCTGGACGCTATAAATTGTTTAGGCGGCTTTCGCACCGCTGCGGTTTCCGCATACGGGGCGCCGGTGCGCCAGCGAGATGGCGCTCTGCATGTTGTATACCGCTGTCACGCTTGCACACCGTTGCCGCGTCCGGTTGCGGCGCCAGTGTGATAATCGCCTTACTGACCATTCCGAATGTGTAGCTATTATCAATAGGTAACATATTTTACAAAGAACGCGTTCTTGCGTGAAAGTAGTTACTAATAACAGAGAGTCTAAATTGGCTTAAATTAGGGTAAAACGCTACCTAATTAATTAATTATCGGTAAAACGCTACCGTATTACGTAGTTATTCCATTACATGCGTCAATGTGTCGACTGGTCAAATGTCTGTCAGTTAAATCCAATTACTTAACAGCCTTAAACCCAAAGCAGTATTGCTACTTCACCGTATTTGATCCTATCTAAACCTTCCAGAGTTATTTCATAACCTGGCAACAATTATTTTATCTATTTTGACAATCATTACATCTTTGTCACGCTCATTGTTAGAAAATTACAGTTTCTCTCTTTCTCACGCCGAGTGACGGGAGCTCATTGGCACGTATGCATCTCTCGCTTGCCGATGCGCGACTGGCGACAATTTTTTGAATTCACTCATTTTAGGTGCTTCACTTTTGGAGCGCGCATAACCCATCTGTCATTATTATATATCATAGCTCAAATGACGCTTAGTAGAGTACCATACGTTTATAACATTAACAACACAATAATATATTAACTATACCTATCATTTGACTGACTAATAGACATAAATAATCCCTGAACACACTGGCGAGTTGGAATTTTCCTCGTATCCCCACAATGACGCCATTGAAGATGGTACTCTACTTGTATGCAGCTATGGATTGTGAGCTTTGTGTGACTTGTAGCGCCACGCCCTTAATTGTCATTTAACTAGATTAATCTCCGGTGTAGTTAAGCTTCCGTTTGGCACTAGACGAATATGTATTAATTTTGTTATATGTGGGCTATGCCTAGGCAGTCTATACAGGATGTAAAAAAAATCTGGTGCTCCGTTTAATTTAAGTGCATAATTGGTATCGTATTGAGACTAAGAAAAAAATAGGAGATTTTTTTTTGTATGGGACCCGTCGCACAGCCGGTCAACCCTCCATACTAAACCAATTTTTTAGGGTTCTGTAGTCAACTAGGAACCCTTATAGTTTCGCCATGTCTGCCCGTCCGTCCGTCCGTCCGCGGATAATCTCAGTGACCGTTAGTTAGCACGAGAAAGCTGAAATTTGGTACCAATATGTATATCAATCACGCCGACAAAGTGGTAAAATAAAAAGTGGAAAAAAATGTTTTATTAGGGTACCTCCCCTATACGTAAAGTAGGGAATATTTTTTTTTTTTTCATTTCATCCCTAACGTGTGATATATTGTTGGATAGGTACGAGTATTTAAAAATGAATAGAGGTTTACTAAAATCATTTTTTGATAATGTAAATATTTTCGGAAATAATCGCTCCAGAACAGACGTGTGCGCCGTGTGGGACCCACGCCGCCACCGCCGCCGCGGATTTCAAAATCCACGCCGTTGGCCAAAATTTCAGAATTCGGAAAAAAATTGCCCATGACAATTACCGATTAAGGACAGTCAGTTGATAATTTAACAACGTATATCGACGAATTAAACCATGTAAACATCTACACATTGAAATAGTTTGGATTTGGTCAGTTCCTTCTCTTTCGGGAGATTAGTAAATGAGTATGATTTAACCGCTGACCTAACAAATATGAAGTCGATGGCCTTATTAATAAGATTGGTAACGAAAATAATAAATCTGCCATCAAAATTGTACCAGCAACTAAATTATACTGAGAAAAGAAGTGTTTTCGGTGGCAGGATTGATCCTTAATACTGAACAGTATGTTTCGACCTACTGCAAGTCAAAAAAGGATCTTCATCATCACTAGTCGTTCCCTCAGAGCTGAGGATCATGTCCTTCTGTTGAAAACCAGGTTCCTCCATAGGCTTCTATCCCTCGCTAAGCGCATGGCTTCTTGCAGTTTTAATTGCATGGGTGCAGTGATTTGGACACACCATCTTGCAGGGGGAGGGCCTCTTAGTCTTGCCTTCAACTTTTCCCGTCATGATTATCCTCTCCAGGTTATACGAGGAGCGTCGAGAGAGGTGTCCGAAGTATGTGGTCCTGGCACGTCGTAGACAACCAGCGTTTTATGCGTAACTCCTCTAGTATGGACTGATTAGTATGCATCGTAGTCCAAGGTATCCCTCGCCATCACCACTTCTCAAACGCGTCGATACGGCTTTTCTCATGTGCCTTGATAGTCCAAGTTTCAGAACCGTATAGGAAAATTGGAAACACCAGGAAACGCATAAGTCTAACCTTAGTCTGCCTCTGTATGCCGCGATCTCTCCAGATCCTATCTAACCGAGTCATAGCACCCTTCGCTATTTGAATCCTCCGGATGATTTCACGTTCACACCTACCATCGCTAGATAGAAGTGAGCCGAGGTAGGTGAAGGCGCTGGCGCATTCTAGGTCTTTCAGTGCTAGGCTTCGTGGAGGAGACTGTTTTCGGTGTACGAACATTAACTTGGTTTTGGCATGATTGACGTGAAGTCCTAATTCGCTGTTCTCCGCTTCTATTCGCCGGAACAAAAGACACATCTCCTCCTCATGGGAAGCCAAGAGCGTTGTGTCGTCAACATAGCATAGGTTGCTGATCGTTTTGCCGCCAATTGACATGCCACCGTCCCAGTTCTCGGTGACCTTACGAAAGATGTATCCTCCGTAGATATTAAAGAGCTTCGGAGGCAATATACAGCCCTGTCTTACTCCTCTTTCCGGCTTGAACTGGCCCGACAAGGTATTCTCGATGCGCACTCTGGCAGTACTTTCGGCGTACAAGTTCTCAATAAGCTGAGCTAAATGAGCAGGGACATCACCCATCTCCAGGAGCACGTACAGCATATTTTTCCATCTAACACAGTCGAATGCTTTGGCATAATCTATGAAGCATAGGACTGATGGCTTGTTCCATTCACGACATCTCTCGATGATCTGGCGCACGATGAAAATCTGCTCCCGTGTCCCTCGCCCAAATACAAAGCCAGCCTGCTCTGCAAGTATTTCTCGCTACAGGAATTTTGTCAATCGCGAATTCATGATGTAAAGAAATACTTTACTAGCATGCGATATAATAGACAAAGTTCTATAGTTGTCACATTTTAGCGTCGAGCCTTTTTTATGGAGAGGTATAACCATGGATTCAGTCCAGTCTCTCTCCACACTTTGCAGCAAATCTGGTGTAAGAACTGTGTACCTTCGCCACCTAGATTATTTAAGAGACTATATAGCGCATATACCATCAGTACCGACGGCATTAACTTTCAGACGTCTGATAGGGTCTTCCACTTCAGAAATAAATATGTCCGGCTCTGGCGGATTCACAGCGTCATTTTGCAGTGCAAAATTTGCACTAAAAGATGTTCCGGAACTTCTCGACAGAGTTGTTCCGAATAGTCTCTCCATCTAGCCAATACTTTTCCCAGGTCTGATAAAGTGTTTTCATCAGTATCCGCTATCTGCCAGCTTCTAGGTTTGTAGTCGCGGATGAGAAGTTCGACTTTCTGGAACAAGTCTTTAGAATGAGCAGTTGCAGCATGGTTTTCGATTTCGTCACACAAAGCATGGATTGAATTATTCTTATCGCGTCTGCATGCCCTTTTCCCGCAAGTGTGTAGCCGGGAATACTCCTTTCTTGATATGTCTGTGTTAAGGCCTTGCTCTTTGAGAGTCTTTTGTCGCTCAATAAGTTCCCAGGTAGCATCAGAAATCCAGGGTTTCCGTCTTGCTTGGCTCCCAGGAGTGGGGATGACTACTTTCGCTGTTTCGGACACAACCGCCTTGAAGCCATTCCATGTTTTCTCTGTATCTTCAATAGGATCCCTTATAACGTCCTTTATCTTGAGAGGCAACCTTCGGGCGAGCTCCCGCAATACATTTCTTGGTAGCTGGCCTTGGTACA
Organism: Pammene aurita; assembly: GCA_947086415.1. Lineage (NCBI taxonomy): Eukaryota > Metazoa > Arthropoda > Insecta > Lepidoptera > Tortricidae > Pammene > Pammene aurita. Next base: position 16,700,163 of record OX352295.1, read on the forward strand.
CGGTTTAGATGGAGTTGGCTTTAAAAGGATCTTAATTTATCACAATTATGAAAAACATGAACATAAAAGCGATTTCCGAAAAATAGGCAGGGCTGAAGTGTACTAGAAAAAAAAACACCCTTAAATATCGCCTTATATAGGCCTTATATATCGTCGTTTTATGTTCGTTGTTCCCAAAAAGTTTTTGATATTTGACATAATTTTAATGCGAAACGTGAGCCTTGCAAGTGTTGGCAGAAGTGACCTTGACGCCGGCGTGGCGCAGCCACGCCGCCAAAAATTCCCGGCGCGCCGCCGCCGCGGATTTTTATGGCGGCGCACACGTCTACTCCAGAAGTAAAAAAAAAATGTGTCCCCCCCTCTAACTTTTGAACCATAAGTTTTAAAAATATGAAAAAAAATTAAAAAGTAGAACTTTATAAAAACTTTCTACGAAAATTATTTTGAACTTGATAGGTCGAATAGTTTTTGAAAAAAAATTACAAAATTATTCCTGAACTAAGTTTGTAATTTAACCGTATAAGCAGGTGTTTATTGTACCTGTAATTTCTACAAAATCACAATGAAAAGACGTGCTTTCAAATAAAGTAAAAACGGTGAAAATCGGTTCACGCAATAAAGAATCTATACTAATATTATAAATGTGAAAGTGTGTCTGTCTGTCTGTTTGTTTGTCCGTCTTTCACGGTCTAACGGGGCGACGAATTGACGTGATTTTTTAAGTGGAGATAGTTGAAGGGATGGAGAGTGACATAGGCTACTTTTTGTCTCTTTCTAACCCCCCACTTCCCTAAAATGGGGGGTGGAAGTTTGTATGGAGCATTACTGAGGCCAAAGGGGAACCGTGTTACCCCGAATTTAATGCGAGCGAAGCCGCGGGCAAAAGCTAGTTATCCCATAAAAATCATCTTCCATACTTTAAGCTCGCGTGCAATAGTTTACTTAATTTGCCGATAGATGTCGCTGTACGTGGAACGCTCATATCATATCCTACATGGCGGTGTTATTTTAACTCTTAACTGGGGACACTTACTGTGACGGACGGAAAACTACGGAACCCTACACTGAGCGTGGCCCGACACGCTCTTGTTTTTGCGTGAAATATTTTTTTTCTTAGTTTTTCGTAATTAAAATACGATACTAATTACGCCCTTAAACAGGTCACCAGCATTTTTCTTACACCTTGTATTTCTAAAACATAAAGTAGGTACGCCATTTACAAAAAACTTAATAAAATCAGAAATTTTAAATTTATTCGTTATTATTCCTTATTTTACTTACCTATTCAATACCACAATGTCAACAGTTAACGCAATTCAAGTAATTTGAATCATTACAAGTCCAGCATTAACTAAAAAAACGCATTAAAATGACTTCGTCCCATTTTACACTTGTCAATGAGGGTAACGGGTAATATCGGTTGTGTTTAATACGTAAATAATGGCGATGGCGATCGCCGGAGGTGTCAATGGGAAAGGAAGCTAATTCTTTATTGATTTGCCGACACTTCCTTTCTTAGGGGCGACACATAGGAGCGTGAGAATAAGATTTAAACGAACTTTTTTCTTAACGGTAGGTATAATGCCTCTATTTAGTCTGTAAGTTTTATGTTTACTAGGTACTGAGACTTACTTTTTAATCCGTTTCAATGCTGTATTTAGTAGTTTAATCGTCAAAACTGATACCTACTCGTATTTGCCAAAACAATTATACATATAGGTAATATTATAAACCGCCAATATTGTACTTTTGTTATTTCTTGCGTATTGTTTTCGTATAAATATTTAGGTCACTTGGTATGGATTTTAATGGTAGGTTCATACTTGTACCTATTGGCTAGTGTATTACCCGATAATCGTGACGCGCCTACCACGTTTCACCTCATTACTACAGGTCCACTCGGCCCATAAGCCATAGACAAGACTTGCCACCAATACATGCAATAAAACATAACTGTACCGTTCCACGTTACGTAAGAATCGGTGAAGTAAAGTTACTCAAAAATTTGATTCCATCCAATACATCGATTATAAGAAATTGCGCAAGTCACGAGATCTAAAACATGCGAGATGTTATTAGTTATGTAATTAATTTAAATTATTTCAAGATGCCGTGCTCACTTGTCGTGCTTCTACATGATAATTACAATGATTTCGATAGATAAGTTAATAAAATTATTTAAAAGTTATTTGATTACAACAGTTTGATGGTTGCTGCATTGCTGATGCCTGCTGATGCTGACGGTTGAATTGGGTTAAATATTTATTAGGTACACGAAAATCCAGTCTGTTGTGAAACCTACGCTCATCATGGCGGCATTTTTGCTATACGGCATATTAACGCAACCGGCATAATAATAGAGTGTACGAGTTAGGTACATTATACTTTTTTGCCCACAAATACCCGCATACCCTTTAAAATAATTACTTCAGAGTTCCTCGCATGCTCAAGAACCGTAGAGATATGCAAGTCTCTTTCTAACAAGCCCAGCGCAACAAAGAGCAAAAGACTCGTAACATCTTCGTAAGGACTAACAAGAACTAGGGACACGAGTTATGCGTAATAACACCTATCATGTCGGTAGGCTTTACAAACCATAGAGCATCCATCCATCCAGACATTACGCTTAAAAAAGTTTGACTTCCTCGTTGTTTTCGAACGTAACAAGGCGATGCGGTCAGGCATGCCAGTCGTACTCGACGTGTTCGGAATTTAAATTGAGTCATCGGGATTCTAACATTGCGGCCTGTCAAGTTGGAATAGTTGAATTTGAATTTATTTAGCGGTCCCTACAGTCATTAGTTAAGTTACTAATGAGAAGTCACTACGCAACAGTTGATTAATTAGGCATCTGTAAAATAATGTGAATAATGTTAGTATGCCTAGAATCTGGACTAGACTGCCAGGGGGGCACGCGTTCGTAGTATTTAGCGCTATTCCGCAATGAGCAAAAAGCTAATCACAAATATATTGGAATCAACGGTTTCAAGTAAACGAGATGTGATTTTATTTTTTCAGACCGACCAGACTGATGACATTTTTTTTAACCAATTAAGGCGACTGCCGGGGTATTTGTTCCGTGATATATATAATAGTGAGTCATATTAGGCTGTCATTTTCGAATTCGTGCCTCAATTAGCAAATCGGATGTCACGCGATCCAAAATAGTACATTAGGTGTTAGAAAGATCCGGCAGGAAGAATTGCCGTTTGCCGTGATGGTGATACACTATGGATAAACCTAATTAAGTTGCTTTTTCAAGCGATTACACAACACGTATATGCTGTATATCCACTGATACCATCGGTCATGTCTCACGAAGACTTGGTAAACGAACCGTCATACTAATGTTCTACCTGTTATATAACATTTTAAACGCAAGCATGAATGCATAGATTTGATTGATGCCACAGAAATCAATCAACCAAACTCTTGTCCCATTTCTACAGTCATTGAATCTGTTAGATAAAATATAAAGGCGCAAAACAGGGGAAGCCTTGGCCGTGCAATCCGGCTATTAAGAAAAGTTCAGGAACAAAAAAGATTTTACCCATTCTTTAGGTGGGCGTTACGACATAGACTTGATATGTGCGTACTTGGATTTCGAACGAATAATTCAGCTGCAGCATTGTAAAATTCTCACGCCATAATACCGATATCCGTTCTGCAGGTGATCTCCGCAGTCTAGTTGGCGTTGGCGCATTCCTGCTGTTATATATATATCCATAGTCCACAGCGCAGGCAAGCGTTCACCTCAGGCCTTCCAGACTAACTGTTCCAACTAGTATTTAGAGATCTCGCGTACTGGTTCACCAATGGAAACATCAGGCTATGCGTAATTGCAGCCGACAGAGCACCCAGTTAAAGCGTTACAATGCTAACCCGTAATCGGTATTCAATTGCTCAGAGTTATGACGCATCTGGCCACAACTTGTTGCAAGCGACCGCTTTATAACGTCGTATCTTACTAGAGATATTCGGGCGGATAAGATGTTTTATAATTGAAGCTGACTGCGTAGCGAAGTAGCAGTTTACAATAAATTGTGCGTACTCGCAATTTTATAGAGGCAAGGTGTGGCGTTTTCTAACTTACTGCGGTGGGAATGGCCACTTACCGCGTCTTTTATTTTTTTATTTTTGGTGCTCATTTTATACTTTTGCTGCACTAAAGCCAATCAATACTCGTATACGATTTCAAGCTCACATGGTCATTCACATTATAACTATTATTTGTAACAGGGTATTTACCATGTATATTAGAGTTTTTGAGCAGCCGACATTTCGGCACAGTTGCATGTGCCATCATCATGCACGGAGTAACATGGTAAATACCCCATTACAAATAATAGTTATAAAGCCAATTAATAAAATATGTATCTTAATTCATTTAAGTACAAGGACTATGTTAATTGAAACTATGTTGCCTGCAATTTCAGTCAGGTCTTTTGAGTTTAAATATCTTAAACCAATGTTGTTTGGGTAACCCAAATTATTTGAAAGATGTTTCATAAACCTTGAACGATAAGCTGATTAGAACATTTCAATCGCATCTTAGAACGTATCTGAAGATAAGATAAATACCATCAGTCTTAAGGTAACAAAGAAAATGAAAGTTAGAAACCGATATAATACCTCTCAACTCTTGAGTATGTGATACGCATATATGTACAGATGTTATGCTATTAAAGGTGTTTAATTTAACATTTGCTGGACATAATTGTACAAACGAAATAGATAATAACACAGCGGTAGTAATATTGTACAGTCACCAGGTGAGGTCCGTGAGGTAGATAACTGAACGAACTATGCCTATGATGTGTGTATATTCAGTTACCTATCCTACGCCAAGTTTTCGATAATAATTGTGTGCAATGCAAATATCTTCCGTGTAGCAACTTGTTCTGTGATTGTAAAGTTTATTTGAATCGCTAAAGATAAGGTGACAGTAATAAATGATGGATATATATACGACTTAATTAGGTTTAATGGCTTAACGGTAGGTACATGTACCTACTCTTGATCTATTCGTATTTTTGTAAATATCGGACCCTGCATTTTTTGACAATTTGGTCGTATATTTTTGGTTGGTAGCTCTTAAATAATTTAATAAAACTAGCTCGTATTTTTTTTACTTTTTGAAGAAGTAACGTTAATTTCGTATACTAAAAAACGATCAATAATCATCAACCTTATAATCAGTAACCTATATTCTTATGTAGCTATAGAAAGTAGATTATGTAAAAATGCTTTTCGCCGATAATGATTAATTTTGCGGAACGGATTGATTATCTAATCTATCATCGTCTTCTCATTAGCATATCAGTTAACGGGGACTGAAATATTACGTATGCAATTATTGTATGTTGATATTAATGATAGGTAATTAATATACTTATGTCAAAATTACACACCTATGACGAATGCAATATTGCAAAGGGACCCATTTTTCTTTTAGATATACATTATTTATAGAAAAATACAGGCGCATTTATTTAACAACAATAAATCTGAATAGGTTAAGTAATAAGTGCAGCTGTGGTGCCTTTACCGACGAGAAGAGATGCTAAACGGGATATTTTGCACTATGTACGGTAAATTTGGAACGTTTCCTTTAGATATATACTTTTGGGCCGCCGATGCGGAGTCAGTGAAGTACAGTATTGTATGCAGAAATGCCAATATTGCACTACTTTCGTATTGGCTGGTTAGTAAGGAGCCTAATTTAATTTGTCTTTTCTAAGGTATGTATAATTCATAGGTAGGTATAATGTCAGAATTGTGCACCTAGATTTAAATTACTCGCACAAGTATGCGCTGCACTACTAAATGCATGCGAGCATTAGGTGTTTTTTCGCAAATACGCGTTGGGATAATCGCTTACTGCGAGTATATACTTCACTATTTCCTGGTTATACTTTTAGGAAGTCAGTTTTATCGGCTTTCCAACATAATCTAAATCGCATCTACTAGAACACGTCCAATCAAATAAATTAAGCCGGTATGGTCGCTATCGGGCCGATAACGTCAGTTTTCACTTTCTCAAGCTGTCGTCGAGAAACGAACGCTTTTCCGGCCGCGAAGGAAGTGCGTTCTACAGATTGTATGTCAGAGTAAGTAGCTACCAAGTTTTCCAAGCTAGACAAGGTACTTGGGTTCAGATAAAGATTGCCTGATAAAGGTTGGTTAAGCTTAATATTTATTTTGCAAAAAAATGTCGCGACAGATGTCTGCAGAAATAAAGCCTTCTTAAAGAAGACTGACTTCAAAAAATCAAAAAAGCATAAGCAAAAAATTATTTTAGTTACGCATTCATTATTTTTAATTTAATTTAATTTTATAATAGCCTTTATTCCTGACTTTTTACACTTGTTTACATAATTATTTATATTTATTTATATTTTTGTTCTTGTTGTTCTTTTCTTTATTTCTTCTTTTTCTTTGTCAGGCTGTCTTTGACATAGGCCTCCTCCAGGCGACGCCATTCCTCGCGGTTTTTTTGACATCTCCAGTATTCGCCTTAAATTATAATAGCCATAGCTAATAAATAATAGTCCTAATTTCAATTAAATGAGTTATAAATACTTTGATTTTTTTTATCGATATATACAGTTAGGTGCAAAACTGTCCCAATAGCCATACATAATTAAGAAATTCAGCCTCTATAAAATAAGGTATCAACTGTTTAAATCACAAACATAGTTTTGTAGTTATGGCAGAGTAAAAGTCGTCTTGAACATTGAACTAACACTTTCTATGGCTGTTTTTAATGGTACACTTTTGCACCGAACTTTAAGCCACCTAAAAGTAACTTGAAAAATATGCCCCATTAAAGCAATTGCATGATGATTTTATAGAGGCAGAATTTCTTAATTATGTATGGTTCCCTATTTGGAGTTTCCATAAGAGAAACTAGAAATATTCGAAAAAATAAAAATGTGTTTTTTTCTACTTTTAGATTCTAAATTACAAAATAACCGTAAATTCTAAATATATCATATGTAAGGCTGATTTGTAGGAAATTTTAAATAGTACTGGTATGTATTAATCATGTGCCCCTCTCCTCCATCGACATCCACTTCTCCACATTCTACTAAGATGCTACTATTGGGACAGTTTTGCACCAAACTGTATTACAGAAAGAAACAATTCAATATCGCTCGAGATTTGTACTAAGTATTATGTCAAAGTAGACATTTGACTCTTGTATTTAAATCAACCTGATTCTCGGGATACCCACGAAGAAGATGTATTTTAGTTCTATGTAACTTATGTCGTGTCACTCATGTCACCTAAAGAACGACAAGCCAAACTAGTGCATGAGAAACGGCACGAGTCGTTCAATACAACAAAAACTATCGATGTTAACGCTTTTAATGGTGGATAGGAATCCGGTCGCAGTGTTTTGTTCTGCTAATTATCTTTTTGCGGCTTATTATGTAGACTCGTTGGTTTCTAGGCCTGTAAGTGGACTAATTGGTGATAAACTGATGATAAGTGCGATTGGATGGTTATTGAAAAATTGTGGTGATTAGTGGCATTTACGATCCGTTGTACTTTCTTGGACGCTCTATATACTCGTCGTATTGTGATAATCTTAACAACAATTTACTGGAAGTTTGCACTCTGAAGAATTCTGCCTGGATTCGCTATAAAGCGTATAAATCAATAAATATTATAATGGAAGATGCAGTAGGTACCAGAAATGTGTTTTTTTTAAGACTTGTCGATATAATTGTACCTTTCGTATGTAATTCCGCCAAATCCGACTGGCAATCGGAAAGGCCGGTGAAAACTTTTTGTAGAGGCCGTTGTTCCAGATTCCATACAATGAGAGAAAGAGACAGAATTGAATGGTCCTTAACTAGTATGCAGAAAAAAACCTTTCCTATGGCGGTAATCATATGGATTTCAATTTCGGAGTAATTCGATACCAAATATTCAGTCGTTTTCGAGAAAATAAATAAAAACGACTTCGCGCCATACAAATTTAGCTTTTCTAAGGACCAATGTTGGAGATGCCACTTTGACAGTTACCTTCCCCATTATCCGGTTTATCAAGTTGCTAACGTTATTATATGTAGAGCCAAATGCGTTACTTTGTCTTCATCGCGCGTATAGTGAAGTAAATCTGATGTTAACTCTGCCACATAGCTAGGTATTTATCTCTTTTCTACTAAAATTCCTAACAAAGTTGTCATCAGGTAAGCACATCCAGGGAAACCAGGCAACTCTGTAGAATGGTATTATAATATAAATGTCATTTGCACGTGTGCATTCCTGGCCTGTGATTAAGGCGATTATCCGAGAACGGAACAAAGAGCATTCCATGACGTGTGACGTTATGGAGCCGTAATTATCTATGCCATAAACATAGTCTATGATAATACTCTGGGACGAAAATCAGAAAAGACGTTTATTTCTCATTCTCGGCATTTTTGGCGACATTTTTACGACATGTTTTTTTAGGGTAATTCGCCCGATTACGATTTTTCAATATTGCCAGCCGTAACTTCTAGGTCTGAAAATTCAAAATGGCGGAAAAATCCAGAATAATTTTTTTTTTTTTTAAATCCCAGAAATGCAAAATGTGTCCTTTTCGGGGTTTTCAGGGTCGTAGAATTCAAATATACACATAACTCAGTCATAATCCTGTTAGATTTACTTGTAAATAATGTAATGAACGACGTAATCAACAATTAAAGTACATGGCTGTACTTAATTTTATCCTGCAAAGGTTAGGAAAGGAAGTGTATCGCTACTTATAAATTCATTAATATGGATAGATACTTGTGTTGATTGAGGGTACCTATCACTTAGTGCGTAAGTAAGCCTGTAAGCATACTAATTAAGTTCCTATTTTGGAGCGTAAGTACACCTGTTTAATTACGTAAGTTAAGTATGAGGTATGTTACACCTGTTCAGTGTTCTAACTATAGGTATAAAATTTAAAGTAGTATTTGGATTTATGTTACAGGAAGAATCATTATAGGGATTATTCGTATTAATTATGCATAAGTACAATGTTATGACAAAACGCGTGACTTTCTACCGAACAAAATGCCACAGCTCGCAATCTGCCCTAGTTAATACGGCGATTTTCCCGTTGCTGCGGAACCTAATGTACGAATATAAGAGTAATCCTTGTATTTTTGATCGGTTTTGTTACACAGTTACAGTTACACATAGCATAGCCTTATTAGCCTTATACACTGAGAAAAACGGGCTACTTACGGTGGGCAAATTTGTAATGCACTGGCAGCCAGATACGTATCATGTGCTTTTTACACGTAAATTATAAGAGCCATACTTATAATGAAACGACACCATGTTAAGTAAGTATGCGGCATAATGCTCTGTAAAGACAATGTAAACGAGTTACTTGTAATGAGGCCGCATCCTTAGTACGTAAAGCGCATCATGAAATTACTTTGCCCGCACTGTTAACATATACGTATGCGGTTTAATGATGCCGCATATGTATTAACAGAGAAGCATACGTAATTTACGTAACCCGCAACAGGAAACATGTATGCGCTATACGTACGAAGTTATACAGCTGCATTATTTCAGTATCCAGGCTCTTTACAACAGTAACTGGTTGCCAAATCATTGTACTGACTCCGTCTCATTAAATAATGTATCCGGTTACGTACATAATGTTTGAGCAAGGTCGGAGATATGCCGATGCATTTTACGCACACGGGATAATTAATAATGTCACCGCCTACATAATCATTTACGTATCCTGGCTCATTTTACGAACTCCGTTTACTTACTGACTGTGTTCGGTACGTAGCATCTTTATAACGTAAGCCGCATCATGAAATTACTGTGGCGCACTCTTAACATTTACGTATGCGGCTTATTGATGCCGCAAAGAGCAGCATACGTAATTTACTTAACCCGCAACAGAAAATATGTATGCGCTATACGTACGAAGTTGTAGAGCCGCATTATTTCAGTATCCAGGCTCTTTACAACAGTAACTGGTTGCCAAATCATTGTACTGACTCCGTCTCATTAAATAATATACCCGATTACGTACATAATTTAAGAGTAGTCGCTTACATCATCAGTTATACGTATCCTGGCTCATTTTACGAACTCCGTTTACTTACTGACTACGTTCCGTACATACCTGGCTACTTTATACTTTATTTAAGTAATCGGATTGTTTATCCTTCGTAACAGTAAATTAGTCTTGTTGACATCATTTCACACGCGTTCCGGTTACGAAAGCATAGGTACGTATGCCGTCTATTTACTTAATACAGCGGAATTGTCGGAATACTCGTAATAGACTACATACACAATCAATACACAATCTGCAAAACGTTAAAACTTAATATTGTCCTGTCAAATCAAATCAATGAACTGAAGCCATTTATCCATTGGTTACCTATGTAGGTTTCATTACCCCATCTATATGTTTCCATTTGAACTAACTACTAGACGGGTTCGCAATGACGTTATCGATGTACAAACCGATTACTGAAGTGTTGAAATTTTCCGATAGATGGCGTTTTCTTTTAATAATATTGGGAAAATACAATACATGTATTAAGTACTACATAATTATTAATTACATTCAAAATTATTTAATTTACGACACGTCGACACGATGTCAATATCTATCTGGCCATACAGAACCCGTAAAACGGTACCGTTTCGTCTGTCGGCAGTCGATTATAAATCTTGTTCGTCGAGTAATAATATAGTATACAATAACATAAAAAAGAAATTCTGCAGGGCCGGGTTCGAACCGACTCACTCTTGCGTAATAGTCGGACTCTCGCACCGAGGGTTCCGTACAAACCTGTAGGTATGTAGGGGTAGTAATATTGTCTTCGGTTGCCGCGATAGTTATTCATGAAATAAAACAATTAAAAACGGATTTTATCGCGTGTACTGAGCTTAAATTACATCCCGACGTTTCGAACACTTTACAGCGTTCGTGGTCAACGGGTCGACTGAGGAAAAATGTACAATTACCTCCGTTCAAAAACTATCACAATATGCAAACCTACCCATATATTAAATATTAAACAAATTTAGTGTTTGCACATGCCAGAGGGGCCTTTATAAAAACAAATTATTTATTATTACAAAACAAATTATTTTATTATTATTAATTATTATTTTTATTTTTATTTTTAAAACTAGTATTAAATTATTATTAGTGTCCACACTGTCCACCATTATGGTCTCACAGTCCTATGTCTAGCTTGCTCCTTAACCAAATGAATAACTGGATCCCAAGCTGGTGGTACCGAAAAACCATCCTCTCTGTTGAAATTTGGATATTTTTTAATCTCGATTGCCTCTCGCAACATCCGGGGAATGTATCGTTTCTCCTTGACGAGGACTTGCGGTTTGTCAAATTTAACTGAGTGGTTGGGCCTATCCATGACATGCTCACAGACTGCTGACCTTGGTCGACGATGCTTTACATCGGCTATATGTTCCTTTACCCGAGTAGAGATGCTCCGCTTAGTCTGGCCTACATATGATAGACCACATTCACATTCCAGCCTATAGACCCCTGCACTCTGTAGAGGAGTAGCCGACTTCACTGACCTCAGGAACTGTGACATCTTCTTCATTGGCTTAACCCTTAATAAGGCATGGCGTGAGAGTTTATATTAGAGTATTTAAATGAAATGTATATTTTTTTATTCATGTAGGAGAATGAAACACCATACTTAAATTTTATAAATTACTTATTTTTCTATAAAAAAAAATACATGGGAAATATAATCCCTCCGACCGCTATTGGCACCCGGTTTCCTCCGAGTAAGTATATACTATTCAATGGGGCCAGAAGTCCGTGAGTGAAATCTCTCAAAACATGGAGCAGCACATAAGGGAACAAGGCATTTCCCGCAAGAAAATTTGGATCGCTGCTCCTTAGCTCGTGTGCTGCAGAAACGGCATCTCCTATATTTGCCAAGCAGGGGCATCTTCGTTGAAATCCATGTGATCACCTGCAAAAATTGTTCATATTAAGTACATACTAATATATAAACAGTAACTGCAATTTTCATAAAACTAACAGACTAACTAACACATCATAAGGAAACCGGACCTAACCCTAATAAGGCTTTAGTTTCCCCTCTAGGATGGAAGGGTAATTGGCAGTCACTTTCAGAAAAAACTATTCCCACACCAATTCATGGGATTAAGTTGTCAAGGGGACCCCAGTTTCAATGAGCCGTGGTAAAAAACAGGGACAAACGCTCGGAGAATGATGATGAATCACTTACCAAACAAGTTGTCATCCTCTGTATAAGCATTTTGTTTTTGATCCAATTTAGCGTTGGTCCAACTGTCTTCAGTCCTCCGACTCCTCGCTCCCTGAGGAGCTCAATAGCATACTTATCGCTGCATCAGCGTGATCTCTTCTCGAGAAATCAAGAGTTTTCTGGTTCTGTAAGCATAAAGTAAATAATATGTTGAAAATTATACAACTAGTATGAAAACTAATAATTCCTTATTGGTCACAGGGATTTCAACACCCACATGTAACAAAAAGACAATCCAGTACGGTCAGAAGTACTATATTGCCCACACATTTTAAACATCAATAAAACATAGTAATACTGCAGTCATCACCAAATTATCATAACAATTACATAAAGCAACTCAAAATCTATCGAAAACACAGTTTCATAAAATCTTACCGGATTTTTATGCGACATTGTGATTTTTCTTCAAAATATTCCGTGCAAATCGCCCATGGTCGATGTCACCAACTGACGTTGTCACTTTGACATGGCACATAAAAAAAAACCTTTGCGTTTCGTTTCACAGTTTTAATTTTGGGCACCTACACACTAATGTTTTTTTTTATATTTGACATAAGGTGGGATCTAGCTACCTTCAGAGCGATTAGAGCATCCAAAAATATGGACGGGAAATATACTCCTAGTAACCAATTAAGGGTTAAAGTAAGTTTTTATAGAAGCACGTTTCAAGATGTTGCCAATCCTGTCAGTGACTCCTCGTACAAAAGGGGTAGTAACTTTAAAATTATTAAAAATATTTTTATTATATGATAAATTTGATTTCAATGACAGTTCCGATTCAAAGAGGCAATTCAATTTACTTATTTAAATATCTTAATAAGCCGTTGTAATATCCTAAATAAAAAAACCGGCCAAGTGCGAGTCGGACCCGCGCACCGAGGGTTCCGTACAAACCTGTAGGTATATAAGGGTAGTAACTTTAAAATTATTCAAAATATTTTTATTATATGACAAATTTGATGTCTATGACAGTTCCGATTCAAAGAGGCAATTCAATTTACTAATTTAAATATCTTAATAAGCCGTTGTTGTAATATCCTAAATCCACTGCTTAAAGAAAAATAAGTGACAAAAAATAAATAAATTTATGAAAAAAATGTTGTCTGATTTTAGTAAGAGTTGGGGCATTAAATTGCTTGTTGCATGGAGTTAGAAAAACGTTGCTTCGTACCAAATTTCAAGATTCTGAGTTCACGGGAAGTACCCTGTAGGTTTTGATTCCCTTGCGAGTTTCGAAAATTTGCTGCATAAACGGCTGTATCTTTTGATTGAGTTGGCTTAGAAGTTTGATTTTTTCACAGCTCCAAGGGACAGTAGACCTGAGTATTTGATATAAATTTCAGCTTGATGCGTTCCTGAGAAAAAGGGTCTTGACAGACAGACGGACAACAAAGTGATCCTATAAGGGTTCCGTTTTTTCCTTTCGAGGTACGGAACCCTAAAACAATAAATTTAATAAACATATGTTGTTCGGATAATATTATATAGAATACAGTAAAAAAAACATGTGTATTATGCTAATGAATGTTATTGTTAATATTTAGTAAAATGAGGAACCATGAAAATGAGATCACCCGGTAAATTACAATCAGCCTTATTCATAAAAAATCCTTAAATGAGGTTTTAACCATCATATAGTTAAAACTTATGGTTAAAACGCTATATAAGCCTAAATGACGTTTTAAGAAATGTGTGATTTATAATCTCTCCATAAGCCGACAATAGTAATTTCATTGATTCGACTCGTTATGTTGGCACTCTTGGCAAAATCATAGACAAAATCGTATCCCAATCGCAATTTAAAAAAAAAGTTTGACAGCGAATGTCAGTAATGACCGGGACCGGGAATTCGGCGAAATAGAATCGAATAAATGCAAATACTAGTTTAGATAAATCTAATTTAAATCAAATAAGCCTTTGCATTGAAAAGACGAATCGATGCAACAAAAAAAGGGAGTAATAATTACACGTCAACTGTGTGCACGTCATGCAACAATACAAGGTAAGAATACCAATTCATTTACTTATAATTAGGTTATGTGAAGTTGATTCTTGCTTACCTTTAATGTTTTTAATGAATCTAATCATTGATATATCCTCCTCAGGTATTACTACAAGAGCAAAATATAAAAAAAAAAAACTGGATACAAACACCAACGCCTTCAAGATTGACCTTTTGCAAGTAAGTACAATACCTGCCCAAGTGCCCAAGTCAGACATTTTCACAGTAATAATTCTATACCAGTGCCTACAACTAATAACATTAGGTATACTTATTGTAAACCAATTATATCTGTCTGATATCGCCTACAGTTAATGCAGTGAAATAATCATGTACTAACTATACCCAGAAGGATGATATTAAAGTAGTGAAAAATCAGTGGTTAGATAATGTGCAAAATTTATTGAAACATATGCATTAGTCAGGTAGAATTTTATTGTTATTTTCATTCAAAATCCTTATTAATATCACCATAATTGCAGAATATAAGTAGGTATTCCACATTGTGATGCTGTAATGTCTGTAAATGACTATATTATTCAGTCAATCAGTCAGATGCTGACAATAAAAGGCATCAAGCAGATGTACTTACATTAGTGTCATTTATGGTCAGGAAAATTTGACTACATACTTATGTAATAACTACTAATAAGCAGTGGTGATAGATAGAGATTAGGATGTTGGTCGTTCTCAATTAAATGTAAATGTATGGTTATAATATGTATGTAGTCACATCGATTTCTGCCTATTTTATAGAAAACTTCCATATCCTGGTATATGGAACAATATATATGAAAGCTAAAAATAAAAAAAGTGTTTGTTTAAAATTAATTTAATTAAATTTGTTGCATTCTTTTCAGGTCAGCACTTATCATCAGCCGTCATCATCCACTGCCATTGTTAAGGCAGTAAGTCGTCAAGCATTAAACAGGAAAGGGCGACCAGGTTAAGAATCCACACAAATCCAGGAAAAGTCTACCGGCCCCGGACATATTCGAAGCCAAGCAGTCCTCAGCGGCAAGGCAATCAACTGAAACATAAAAAAGAAAAATAAGAAGCTACATAGCCTGATTTTGGTCAAACTACTGGTTCTGACCCCATAATACTCTCACACTCTATAGCTTTGTTTTATTATTGAATTGTATGTTTAATTTTGCTAAATAAATTTTTTTTTCATGAAGCTTTTGTAATGATTTTTAATGCTTCTCTCTCTGGGAGAATCTGTTTATTTAGTGGCATATTATTATTCAAGAGCTTAATCTTAGCCTATGGAGAAACCTGGTCTTCAGCAGAAGGACATGATGTCACGATCCTCAGCTCTGAGGGAACGACTGATGATGATGATGATAACCTTTTGGTAATAACATTTATGTTGCAATAATTATATTATAGTTTGTCCGGACAAACTATACCTCTGTGGTTGAATTGTAATGAACAACATCAGTAATGTATGTGCATTGATTGCCGCTTTAATACTTGTATTACAAATTCCACTTCGTCAGGGCGACCCCTGACCATGGGCAGTGTAAAGTATATAATATTACGACAAGTTGATAGTAAATGACAAATATGCTCACCAATACTTCTTTCTTACCTTATGTTATGATACATATTCCAAAATCGGCTTTCGTATTTGTACCTATTCACATGCTCCATTGCCTGAATTGGCATTCTATAGCAACAATTACACTTCAAAAGTTCACAGTCACTTTAAAAGATAGGTTTTTAATTTATTACATAAATAATAATATTTTTCACAAAACATAAAAATTGTAGCTTCCATTCAGTAGAAATCTTCTGATTTGTGTTCGGTGTCGCTAGTGTCAAAATCAGCTGACAATATTATGGCGGCCATTATGATCCTTATCGAGGAGATAAAGAAGGGTCCTGGGTCATGTAACTTTTCGAACATTTGCAATAGGTTTGTAGAGCTTTTTAGAGATAAATAACGTTTATAAATAACGTTTTTGGGCTTCCGGACTTCAAGTAGGTTTGAAGGAGGTTGTAACTTTTTATGAATAAGGCTGAATATGTTTAGTAGGTAGGTACCTCGACGTATAGATATCCCGAAACACTTTCAGAAGTCGCATTACTTAAAAGATACCCTGGAACCGAACAAAAACAGCCGCTCTACGTATATATAAGCCGTATACATAGCTGCGCAATTAACGCTCTAAGTACGTAAAATAAGTAACCGCAAACATTCTACTGTAGCGGCTTACTTACGCCGTAGTGCGCATTTAACGCATTTGGGGTTGCCATCACATTAAAGTGATATTGTTTGGTGGTCATTAGGTACTTCATAAATGTATTTAGCGTGTTTGTGTTTCCTCGTTTTTTACAATCAAGTGGGCAACCACTTTAGTTGAGTAAAAATATAAGCGAAACAAAATAAGTCTGTAAGATACAGATTGCGACTACCTGGCTGCTTTCTAACGTAATAAAAAAAATATGCATTTTAGTAGCCGACCGCTGGATTTTATTGGAATATAAGAATCGAGGGGCCATACATAATAATGCTTAATACTACCTAATAAAACTTACATTTTGGGCCCCAAATTGTTATGGGGGTCTACCTCTAGGTAGGGTCAGTAAGTACTCTTGGTAACTGAAATTTCAGATATCTTGAAATTCATCCACAACGAAGATACAGGGGCCGTGCGATTCCACGCAGAAAAATTGTCCAGGAACAATTTTTTTTTAAATTTTACTTTTTAACCACTGCACTTGACACCGGCTTCAAAAAAAAAGAAGGTTATTTAATATTATAAATGCGTGTATGTTTGTCTGTTACCTCTTCACGCCTAAACCGCTGAATCGAATTAGATGAAATTTGGTTAGAGACAGTTTGAGTCACGGGGAAGGACACAGCGTAGTTTTTATTATCACCTAAGGGGGTGAAATGAGGGGTTAAAAATTGTATGGAGTTACCTAAACAGAAAAAGATAAAAAAAAAGATAAAAGATATTTATTCTTCAATTTAGGCACATTACAATGCACTTATGAACGTCAGAGAGAAAAAAAAAACTACCTCCGGTTCTAACCCTACACCTCTGACCCGAGAAGAATTATTTATGACCGGCAAGAAACTCGGCGGGACTTATTTTTTCAAAACAGTAATACAGTAATATTACATCTTAAAGATACACAATAATGCGTAGTTCTATAAGAAGGCATATCAAAACAGCTTGAGAGACATACAATGTACGTATTGTTTAATTAAAATAAAATAATAATATTAAAATCCAAATCTGATTGCTTCACAAAACGTTTGATATGCTTTCCTATCTGAACTGTGTCCTCTAAATGTTAGATGATTTTGTAGTATTTTCTGGTTTGGGCCATGCATCTTTGTCCGTCATATAGTCCACGGCCGTGTAATAACCCTTTGACATTAAACTTTTTTTCGAATATTTCTTAAGAGCGGGAAATGATAAATTTAAAGCATCGACGGGTAACTTGTTATAAATGTGAATACCTTGACCAAAAATGACTTATATGCTTTGCGGATACGACTACTTCTGACAGATAAATAAATGAAGTAGGTAGGTACCTATCACTAAAATGAACGAATAAATAAAAAGCTTATAAAAATAGAACCGCCTTCAAAAAACCAACCCACTGAAAAGCACAAATTTGATTTTATATACCCACCCCTATC
The DNA here is from genome assembly GCA_947086415.1 of Pammene aurita. Lineage (NCBI taxonomy): Eukaryota > Metazoa > Arthropoda > Insecta > Lepidoptera > Tortricidae > Pammene > Pammene aurita. Next base: position 16,718,131 of record OX352295.1, read on the forward strand.
CTTATCTAGTCCCTACCCCATAAAGAAAATTTCTGCCAAAAAGTATTATTCGTTATTACCTGATAGTAAGAAAATTAATAATTATCTCGGTATTTATTAAGTTTTTTCTTCATACATACAATTATCATTACAGGCTAGACCCAATGCGATAATTTTGCACAACAACGTATAACTAATTATTTACAATAACAAAATTTAAACAAAGCCATCCTTGTAAATTCACCCAGTGTACAGAAGAACAGATCTAGATCAGTCCCTATGAGGTTTTTGAAATCGGTGCCAAACTTTGGAGCGGGACAGTAGTGTAAGAACGAAATGTAAAAGTGACCTTCTAAAAGTGACCGAGGCATGTATAGTGCTTTTCTCAAACATGCAATGAAATAAAATAAAATAAAAAACCAAAAGGCCAATGTTTTATTCAATCTAAAAAGCGACCATGAAGTAAAAATTTAAAAGTTAAAATCAGCTGTTCATAAAACCTCCCGCCATCTTTGACGCTGTCTGGATGACGTTGGACGTTGAAGCAAAAAAAAAAAGTTACTTTGCAGGCCTAGGCCTGAAAAGTTGTATGAAATCCCATTTCAGGCCGCCTCGAGATGCTGCGCCCGAAAAAGGATACTTCCGAGTCTATTATAAGGAACGTTAAGAGAATATTTCATTGCATGTTTGAGATTTTTTTTTTGTGCTTTTCAGTGGGTTGGTTTTCTGAAGGCGGTTCCCTTTTTTTAAAGTTATTTTTTTATTGTTCAGTCATCTTTTACAAGACGACTCTTATAAGCTCAAGCACGATGGGATTTCTCTTGTGTAATTTAGAACTACATTTGGGTTCCGATTCCGTCATCAAATCAGCTCGGCAACATATAACATAAGTACGAGTACATTAACATACTGAATTTAAGCTCAATAAGACATCGGGAAATGTATCTAACATATTTTTGTAATTAAAAAAATAATTTATGTACTAAGAGTATGATTGTGTATAATTCAACACATGGTAAATGAAATTCGGAGTTGGCAACACTGCTTACTGCCCAAACAAAAAAACGCTCTTCTCTGTGTGCCCGTGACAGCCCAGTGACGACGCGTAGTGGTTATCTGGTTATATTCTCTTTGGACGACGCAGCCTGAGCAAAGTTTGGTTAATAAAGTTACCCGTGGCCATGGATTCCATGGAACTTTCGGAAATTTTAAACGCGGAGGGATTAAGTGATGTAGTCCCATTTCTTGAAGGTAAGCCATTGGTTGTCTGTCAGTTTTATGTCGATTGTGTGAAAACTTAAGTACTTGGGGACTTCCGGCGTATCTAGAGAAAATGGCGGTCGTGTTCTAGATTAATCCTTTATTTTTTGCTCATTTAGTTGTTTAATGTTTAATATTGTTAGCTTATTATGCAGTGAACTAACGTAGCAGTGTGCAGCTAATGAAGAATTCATCTTGAAACGCGCATAACCAGTCTTTTGACACCACCCGATAGTCCCCGGGGCGTTAGCTTCAAATCACTTGGCGATTTGTATTAAGCTAACACTGTACAGATTGTAAGGTGAGGACCGAACAACGCCATGCTTTTCAAGGAAACTCGACATTGGCGAAATCATCATAAATTTGATGGAAGCCATATTTTAAAGCTTGATTCACACAGGGCGCGGGCGGGCGCGTGACCGAGCGGGCCCGCGACGCTTTTGTATTCAATAGTTTTATATGACCACCTTCACACACGCAGCGGGCGCGGGCGGTCGCTTTTTTGCGAACAAGCAACCGCCCGCGCCCGCTGCGTGTGTGAAGGTGGTCATATAAAACTACTGAATACAAAAGCGTCGCGGGCCCGCTCGGTCACGCGCCCGCCCGCGCCCGCGCTCTGTGTGAATCAAGCTTAAAGATAGAATAGAAACATAAGTAGGTAATGATTATAAATTCTTCTCACAGACAGATCTATCTTTGTGTCCAAGATTCCTTGAAATATGTTGCATCATAATTTAGTTCATTTATAAACTGGGTATTGTCTTTTTTTCAGACAACCTTATATACTCAATAGAAACTGCCATTCTGTTAACCGATGAAGAATTAAAGGAACTGTTTCCAAAGGTTGGCCCCAGAATAAAATTTAGAAATTGGCTCCAACTACAACAACGACAAAGAGCGACCGACAAAGAGAGGAATGTAAGTACTTGTTTTTTGTACCTCTTGTGTTTAGGTAATAGACCGACCGGCAAACATATTTCTTCATGTTTATCTCATGAACCTCTGCAAAGTAACGCTATATCTTTTTTTATACCTGACGGTGGTAAACAAGCATATGGCTCGCCTGATGGTAAGCAGCTACCGTAACCTATGGACGCCTGCAACTCCAAAGGAGTCGCATGCGCGTTGCCGACCCTTTGCAAAAAGGAGGATTCACTGTTGACGACTAAAGGAACAAGAAGGTCCCTCATCGTCAACACACTGGGTCCTCTTTGAGCTCTTTGGCAACCTTACTCACCAGCAGGAACACAACACTATGAGTAGGGTCTAGTGCTATTTGGCTGTGGTTTTCTGTAAGGTGGAGGTACTTCCCCAGTCGGGTTCTGCTCCAGATTTGAGCGATGACATTCGCTGAACGTGCCCTACCACACTTAGCGAGATGCCATTCGCAGTGCCCATACCTCTCTTTTTGGCGTAGTTAAAGGACATACCCAGGTCCGGATGTGTGTGTGTGTGTGTGTAGATCATTTTGAACTTGTTCGAGTGTAGGGACTTCTGCTGCTAACTGTATACTTTGTAATAAAGCTTTTAAATTATTTTTCTAGAACCTTGAAAATCTTGAAATTAAGAATACTGAGCCAAACGACTCGACTCAAAACGCTGTACGGGACACTGATGTAGGTGACGGTGATTATGCAAAAATCTCCACAGACTGTTCTACTGCAGCTAATAACACAGTGAGTTATTCATAATCATAACATAACATTAGTCAGTTTTAACACAGTGAGTTATTCATAATCATAACATAACATTAGTCAGTTTGATAACAAAACGTAACTAATTTAATTGTATTGACAGGCTACCTATGAATATACATAGAAGTTATTTTAAACCGGTTTTGCAGACTGACAGATGGTTCAGAGCGAACCCAATCCGTTGTCCGGCCCGTACCAATTTCAATTGTCTGTTACTGCTTTTACAATACACAATTTGTGATTACAATTTACTATTTATTTTAATGTATATCCTGTTGAAAAAAAACAAGGATACAATATTGTCATGGTGCAAAATGTACAAAATTGCCGAATGTACTTAATTAATAATTATATCATTTTACCTGTAAATTGTATTAACTTTACCAATAAAGACTGACTGTGAGTGTGGTCTTTCATATATTGACCAAACAGTGTAGCATATAGACGGAGAGCTAGCCATGTCAGACATGACACAATAATGAGAGCAAATAAACCCCTCCAGTTAGTTTGCTATACTGTGCTTATTTCTAGATCCGGACATCTGGCAGCTGTAAAGTGGTGGAGGTCAAAGAATGCAAATAACTTGAAGAAAACAAATCCTAGAGTTCTGGGTTTGATGCCTGGGATTGATTATGGGAAATTATGTAATTAATTAGATTATATCATGGGGCATTTTCACTTAACTGTGTACCATTAAGGGCCGGTTAGCAATCGTCACAAAACTGACGGTCAATGTCAAATCCTATATATTTTGTCAGGAATGTCACGGTCAGACGTAACTGAAACACGACTTAAGTCATGCTTTAAAGTACAAGTTAAAATAAAAATGCCCATAGCCAGAAGTTTCTATTGGGGGAAAGTAGTGCCAAATAATGTATAATGCAATTTATAGTTAATCGCCTATAGTTTTTGTTTCCGCAATAATACACAATGCTTTTTGTTCTAATATTAAAATATAGGCCCTGTCAGAGGACGGGGCCTATATTTTAATATTAGAACATTATTTCATTTATAGAGATAAATGAAATAATTTCAGCAGTTTATACCTATTATGGTATTACCTTTTTTCACCTGAAAAACTTTGTTGGTCTGTCACTCTGACCTCCACCCATTAAAAGCTGCCAGGGCATCTGGATCTAGCAATAAGGATGGTAGAGCAATCTAACTAGATAGGTTTAATTACTCTCATTATTGTGTCATATCTGACGTGGCCAGCTCTTAGTCCAATAGCTACACGGGTTAAGGAGCATGTAGCTGACATCAGTGTTGGCCGAACGTTAGTGTAATTGAAAATTAAAAATTGAAGATTGAAACACGTTAGTTAAAATTTAGTGCAAATTGGTTTCAATTAGAATTGAAATTAATTAATTAATTGTAACGTTCTTTGCGAATAACTAATAATTGAAGATATTTAATTTTTAGTCTTTCTCAAAAATTGAAACATTAATTTAATTTTTAGTGTAGATTGAATTGGTAATTGACATTAATAATTTACCTAACTAAACGCGAATTTAGGTTAAGCTACGAGGTTTTAATTTTTGTTTCGATTTTGACTCTGGACTCGGGGGGCTTGTATTAATAAGCAATGGGACCGGTATCCTAAGATGGAAGTCGTGCTGGACCCTGGGGATCCCTACTGGATCTCGGGTTTGGCGCATCATAGACTCATGCTGTTTGGGCTCATTCGACTTGTACTGAAAAGCAGATGGTACCGGGATCAAAATCTGGAGCTCATGCTGGACCCTGGGGATCCCTACTGGATCTCGGGTTTGGCGCATCATAGACTCATGCTGTTTGGGCTCATTCGACTTGTACTGATGAGCAGATGGTACCGGTATCAAAATCTGGAGCTTCTTTTTACTTTTACTTTCTTTATGTGAAAGTCAAATTCAAAGTCAAAGTGAAAGTGAAAGTGAAAGTCAAAGTGAAAGTGAAAGTGAAAGCCAAAGTGAAAGTGAAAGTCAAAGTGAAAGTCAAAGGTAAACGTCAAAGTGAAAGTCAAAGTGAAAGTGAAAGTCAAAGTGAAAGTCAAAGTGAATGTCAAAGTGAAAGTGAAAGTCAATGTGGAAGTGAAAGTCAAATTGAAAGTCAAAGTAAAAGTCAAAGTGAAAGTAAAAGTGAAAGTTAAAGAAAGTGAAAGTAAAAGTGAAAGTGAAAGTCAAGGTAAAAGTAAAAGTAAAAGTAATCAAAACCTCGTAGCTTAACCTAAATTCGCGTTTAGTTAGGTAAATTATTAATGTCAATTACCAATTCAATCTACACTAAAAATTAAATTAATGTTAAAATTTTTGAGAAAGAATAAAAATTAAATATGTTCAATTATTAGTTATTCGCAAAGCATTAACACGTTAGTTACAATTAATTTCAATTCTAATTGAAATCAATTTGCACTAAACTATTAGTGTTCAATTTTAACTAACGTGTTTCAATCTTCAATTTTTAATTTTCAATCACACTAACGTTCGGCCAACACTGCTAGGTACACTAGGTGCGCTAAATCAGTCAAACAAAAATGAAAAGACTATTTTTAGTCAGAGAAACGCACACCGGTTTTTTTAGCAGTTTTCTGATAACATTTATTATTTTCAGTACTTTTTAATGATGTAACTTGGCAAGTTTTAATAGAAAATTATATACTTGACACATTGCAGTCCAAAGGTGTCGATTCATTGCATTGAAAAGGTGTGTGTTGTGTGAAAACTTGCCAAGTAACATCATTAAAAAGTACTGAAAATAATAAATGTTATCAGGAAACTGCTAAAAAAACCGGTGTGCGTTTCTCTGACTATTATAATTTTAGGTATTTCTATGTAACGTGATACTTATTCAAAATGTGCCTTAAAACTGCTGGAAATCAAGTGTGCATTACTATAACTATTTATGATTTGAGGTATTTTTATGGAACTTGGTACTTATTCAGATCTCACTTCTTTTATAGGCGAAGCATTCCCATAGTATCGAACTTGGCAGCCTTTCACATTTATGTTTTTGATGGGTTGTATTAACTTTACCAATAAAGATTGGTGTGAGTGTGGTCTTTCATATATTGACCAAACAGTGTAGCATATAGACGGAGAGCTAGCCATGTCAGACATGACACAATAATGAGAGCAAATAAACCCCTCCAGTTAGTTTGCTATACTGTGCTTATTTCTAGATCCGGACATCTGGCAGCTGTAAAGTGGTGGAGGTCAAAGAATGCAAATAACTTGAAGAAAACAAATCCTAGAGTTCTGGGTTTGATGCCTGGGATTGATTATGGGAAATTATGTAATTAATTAGATTATATCATCTTAGCCAGAAGTTTATATTGGGGTAAAGTAGTGCCAAATAATGTATAATGCAATTTATAGTTAATCGCCTATAGTTTTTGTTTCCGCAATAATACACAATGCTTTTTGTTCTAATATTAAAATATAGGCCCTGTCAGAAGACGGGGCCTATATTTTAATATTAGAACATTATTTCATTTATAGAGATAAATGAAATAATTTCAGCAGTTTATACCTATTTTGGTATCCTTTTTTCACCTGAAAAACTTTGTTGGTCTGTCACTCTGACCTCCACCCATTAAAAGCTGCCAGGGCATCTGGATCTAGCAATAAGGATGGTAAAGCAATCTAACTAGATAGGTTTAATTACTCTCATTATTGTGTCATATCTGACGTGGCCAGCTCTTAGTCCAATAGCTACACGGGTTAAGGAGCATGTAGCTGACATCAGTGTTGGCCGAACGTTAGTGTAATTGAAAATTAAAAATTGAAGATTGAAACACGTTAGTTAAAATTGAACACTAATAGTTTAGTGCAAATTGATTTCAATTAGAATTGAAATTAATTAATTAATTGTAACGTTCTTTGCGAATAACTAATAATTGACGATATTTAATTTTTAGTCTTTCTCAAAAATTGAAACATTAATTTAATTTTTAGTGTAGATTGAATTGGTAATTGACATTAATAATTTACCTAACTAAACGCGAATTTAGGTTAAGCTACGAGGTTTTGATTTTTGTTTCGATTTTGACTCTGGACTCGGGGACTTGTATTAATAAGCAATGGGACCGGTATCCTAAGATGGAAGTCATGCTGGACCCTGGGGATCCCTACTGGATCTCGGGTTTGGTGCATCATAGACTCATGCTGTTTGGGCTCATTCGACTTGTACTGATGAGCAGATGGTACTGGTATCAAAATCTGGAGCTCATGCTGGACCCTGGGGAACCCTACTGGATCTCGGGTTTGGCGCATCATAGTTTCATGCTGTTTGGGCTCATTCGACTTGTACTGAAGAGCAGATGGTACCGGGATCAAAATCTGGAGCTCATGCTGGACCCTGGGGATCCCTACTGGATCTCGGGTTTGGCGCATCATAGACTCATGCTGTTTGGGCTCATTCGACTTGTACTGATGAGCAGATGGTACCGGTATCAAAATCTGGAGCTCATGCTGGACCCTGGGGATCCCTAATGGATCTCGGGTTTGGCGCATCATAGACTCATGCTGTTTGGGCTCATTCGACTTGTACTGATGAGCAGATGGTACCGGGATCAAAATCTGGAGCTCATGCTGGACCCTGGGGAACCCTACTGGATTTCGGGTTTGGCGCATCATAGACTCACGCTGTTTGGGCTCATTCGACTTGTACTGATGAGCAGATGGTACCGGTATCAAAATCTGGAGCTCATGCTGGACCCTGGGGATCCCTACTGGATCTCGGGTTTGGCGCATCATAGAATCATGCTGTTTGGGCTCATTCGACTTGTACTGATGAGCAGATGGTACCGGTATCAAAATCTGGAGCTCATGCTGGACGCTGGGGATCCTTACTGGATCTCGGGTTTGGCGCATCATAGACTGAATATATATATATATAGATTGAACACCATTTCTGTGTGCTGTGATAAACATTTGACGCTTGACAGCTCGACTGCTGTCATCTCACTCTGTCCTTCCTCTTGTTAACTCATCCCACCATACACTTATAAATTACAGGTATTGTCTATGAAGAAACATTACTGTGGCTGAAAAACAATGTTGATCCATGGAAATCTGTTGAAGAAAAGTGGGAAGAAACTGCAGATCACCGCCTAAACCGCATCCAATGTGGAAAAGGTGAAATAGCGGATTACTTCAAGGATTTCTTCCAGCCTTGAAACAATCACAAGGCTATACCTTGGTAAGCATATACCGCAGCCTTATTTTTTTTACACAATCCTTGTGGTTTTTGTATATAAACGTAAGCAATGCAATGACATGTAAATGACAGAAGTTTGTTTATTATTTATTAGACAAGTGTCTATATTTCGATTGCCATGTAAAATTTATAATGTTAGTTCCCGTTCCTGGCACGATTTTTCTCTTTCCGCACAGACTCTAGCTAGAGTCTAGACACTTGCAACAGCAAAAGTATCACTCGCGCGCGGCCGTCATTGCAGAACTAAAGTAAAAGAGACAAGCTATTCTTAACAACCCAATAAGCTATGTGGTAGCGATCTGGGCGGACCTTGCATAAGCTCCTGCCACCATTTCTCACCAGGGGAACGTACATTTATTGTATTTTTTTTTCAGCGAATAAACGATTTCAATCGTCTGTATCCGGGAAAGGAAAACAAACTATTTCCTTCTATCACCCTCAAAAATGAAGAAATTATAAAATATGCTTCATTAAAATTGCGAAAAATTAGAGACCAAGACACGAGAAGAAAAATAGCAAATATAATTGCACTGATTAACGGTACGAAGTTTTTTTTTTAAATATTAGTTCTTATTATTAAACCTTCATAAAATTAGTCTCAAAAATTAACTGAAACTTTTTTTCTTTGAATACAGAAGCTGAACCAAAGACATCAAGCAATGTTGCTTTGATGTTGCTGGCTTATGTCATCAAAATTTTACCTGCACGGAAAATAAAAGGAAAGTCAGCGTGGAAGCCATCCAGAGCAGAGCTATGCGACGGCTATATATCGCAAGCTGCTTCTGAAGCCGACGTAACCAACAATATCATTGAAAAAAAGGAGAACCTGCAGAGGCTAGGCCGCACAGTTCAACCCTTCGTTATCTTTGTTGGCCCTAACGTTATTGAGGTAAAAGTAGCTTATGTAGTTATAAACGACACATTGTATAGTTTTAACAAGTTACTAACAGCAGTAGACTGTGCATTTAAAATATTTCAGTCGACAGGAGCTTGTTACCCGGAGGAAGCTGGAGACATATGGCTTTTTATTCAATTGGGTTTCTACGATATTAAAACTAAATTTGACAGGCCCACGCATGCTGTGAATACTCTTTTAACGGATCTAGAGTTAATACTTTAAAAATGTTCACGTGTTACTATTGCAAAAAAGCCAATGCGTCTACGAATTTACTTATAACTCATGTGCGAAATTTCTGTAAATTAACGGTAGGATTTTCCGGATTTCGGTGTGGTGAACAAGGGTGTTATCGTCATTATATTTCCTCTTCATCTTTCAAAAAGCACTTAGTTAGAGACCACCAGTCATCATTGTCAGTCTTGCCTCATCCAAATAGTAACAATGCGATTGATACAGACACAGAAGCCAATATCTCAAATTTACCTTCAACGTCAAGCAAAGAAACTTACGAAACAGCAAATGCAATACAATCTCTACCAACTCAAAGAGACGAAAATCTCTTGGTCACCATGCTGCAAGTCTCGTCTCCACTCTATATGCTAACCCGATAATACCGCGTAAAGCCGTACAAGTTCTTGTAGAAAATCTTCGATTATTTCATTCTAAATCACAATGCATTATAGAACGATGCTGTATTTAAGGTGAGACAGATAATACACACAAAGTATATAAAGGTGCAACGACACCGCTGTTTAAAATACGGCGACGTTACGGAATCGCAGTGACGCATCGTATCCTTACCGTTTTTATCGCATGCCCACCACACCGCTGCTCAAAATACGCTGACGATACGAAATCGCAGTGACGTGCCGTAAACGTTACGACTTTACCGCATGCTCTCCACACCGCTGCTTGAAATACGGTTTGGAAGGTTCGCGTCAAAAATATTTCGTATGGGGCACGTCACGCGTACACGTTGCGTCTGCGTATTTTGAGCAGCGGTATGGAGAGCCTGCGTTAAAGTCGTGACGTTTACGGCACGTCATTGCGATTCCGTACCGTCAGCATATTTTGAGCAGCAGTGTGGAGGGCATGCGATAAAAACGGTACGGATACTATGCGTCACTGCGATTCCGTAGCGTCACCGTATCTTAAGCAGCGGTGTGGTCGCACCTTTAATCGATGTATAGTCTATACCTCTTTTGTTTCACAGTATTGAGCAAATTCGCAGAAGACTAAGTCCATTTTGTTACGGCAAGCTATACAACTATGCATCGATTTATAGTTTGTTTGTTTTACCTGTCTTACCGCAGACACAAGATTCCTCGTGGCCAAACCAGTAGCCACATCACATACGACATACGTATCCTTGGGGTAGGATTTCCCATCATATTAGCACCAACCTTCTTCGTTTATTTTTCTCTCATCACACACTTACATGCATACAACACGTGCAGAAATTCAGAAACACACCCACCTGTGCGGATCTGTTGCCCGTAGGTGATACAGTTTACACATCTTACTTACCCCAAACCTTACCATTTTGCAAAAGCGTGAATGCGGGCCCACCACCAATTTGTTTCTTTAACTTAACTTCAGGTTAAACATCAGTACTGAGTTTTATTTGTTGTGTGTATTGTTTCATCGTATTGTGTCATTTAAGCTTTTAAAATCAGTCAAATTTCGTAAAAGTAGAATTATCGAAACTCTGTATTGATGTTTAATCTTCACCTAGGCCCTGGGGTAGGGGAGCACCGCCCCTACTGCCAAAAGGTGGCTCTCGGATCGCTACCAAAACGGGGCGATCCCCACATTTTGTATTTTTTTTTGTAGAATACCGGTTATATCAGTTTAAAGTCGGATCTTGCGACATAGGTTCCGCAACTAGTTAGGTTTATCCGTATGTTAGCGTTCGTATGCGAACGAGTTTTAAGTTAAGTTTATTACCGTAGGCCTAGACGCATTGGTTTCCAGCGACGACCACGCGGACTCCACTGATGCCAAGGTACCCTTACTAGTGATTCTTTGGTCGGGAATCCTAGGTTGCTCTTATACTTACCCGCCTCCGGCTCGTGCAACAAATATCTGAGATCTTCGCACAATTGAAACAAACAATTTGTATTCTAGTTTGTGGTGTATTAGCAGCTGGCTCAATTTCCTTCGGAAACCCTCCGTCAGTAAATTGAAGCTTTATTATGTTTCACGGGTACACCAAGTTGACGACTATGTAATTCTAGAGTAGTATGATTAATTAAGCTTGGTGTGGTTTTTTTGTGTAACTTGATGTCCAGAGATGGGTATTATTCGAATAATTTTTTATCTAGATAATTACCTATTCGAATAATTAATTCGCGGATGATTAATTCGCGGATTGTTTATTCGCGAATAATTGATTCGTCGAATGAATGCCACGAATAATTTGCTATTGGAATACTTTATTGACATTTCTTAGAAAATAAAAATTGATTCGTCGAATGAATGCCGCGAATAATTTGCTATTGGAATACTTTATTAACTTTTCATAGAAAATGATAATACCCAATGGACAAGTGATGTTTTTTCCCATTTGTAATGTCCCACTGGGGAAAAGTGGGAAGAAATCATACCCATTTGTCCCTGGTAGGAACAAGTAAGATTTTTTTCCAATGTGTCCCCACTAACAAAAAACGGTAACAAAAAGGTGCGGACAAATGTAAATAGCCTGACGACGGGCAGGTACGCCAAGTTGACGGCCATGTAATTCCAGAATAGTCTGATTAATTAAGCTTGTTGTGTTTTTTGTATGTCTGAATTTTACGATTGAAAATAAATAATTTGAAGCTTTTACGTGTATATACTTTTAACCACGGAAGCCTATAAAACTTGTACGGGGTTTGAGAACAGTACTTCTTCAGAATTTCTTAACCTTGTAAAAGTTTAAAAAATTAAAAAATGTTGTATCATTGCTGTGTACACTGAATGTATATGTATCGTGAAGTATTATTTTATCTAAATTACCAATTTTTGTATGCTTCTCACTTACAGATCCGGACTTTGGTGCTATATCGGTGCAGCTGTTAAGTTTGCTATAAAATTATTTTGTATAATAACAATAATATAGCCGCACTAATATCGCAACAGTTCAACACCAGTAGTTAAAGCCTGATCAGAGTTTAAAAAAACACCCTGCAATGAGGACGCGACTTTTACTATTCATATGACAAAAAATACCCTGTCATGTCAACATCAAATTCAACAGCGTCGATATGTCAATAAACTGAAATCATTCCGATTTCCTTAACTTAAAGATTATTGTACAATTTAGATTTTTATGTTCGTGAAATTTCTGCAGCATTTTGTTGAATATTTATCACAATTATTTCTACTCTAATAATGACATATTTGCACTGTTGACATGGAACTGTCAAAATGACAATGACGTAACTATTGCCAGTAAAATAAATTAAATCTGAAAAATACCACACCACACGCGGGTTTGAAAACATCTGGTCAGCTTTTAATGATACATCATTCTTTACCGTACCCGCACCATTATTTATAAGTAGATATATGTTACCAGTGCAGGTTGTACTATAAAACATAATGTGTATAAAACGTATTAACTGTTATAGTAGAGGTAGGAACGGGAAGTCGAAGCGTGGGCAGACCGCCATTCCTAAGATGGCAGGGCCGACCTCGACCAGACACGCCGCATCGAGGACGACATAGAAAAACTATGGGAGAGGCATATGTCCAGTAGTGGACAAATATATACGCTGAGAAGAAAAATAAGAGGTATGATACTAGTTCGGGACAATAAGGCACCATACCATTCACCATACGTACATAGATGGATGGCTATTAGACATACTTAATTTTTAAGTTTCCGTACCTCAAAAAAGGAAAATCGGAAACCTAAAAATCAAGTATGTCTAATTAGACACACGCCCGAGTTCATGCAATACTGGTGCAGGTATAAGGCATGGTGCACTATACGTGTTACGTATTGCACACCATGCCTTACGATACTCGCACCTCGATATTTTCCTTATACTGGCATGGTACAGTCAGCATCATTAATATATATACAGCCATTTAGTCAAAATATGTAAACACCAATCTTTTTGTCAGTGACATAGAGGTTGTAGATATTTTTGAGCTCTTGTATATATATTTATGACACTGGCCGTATATGCAAAGGTGTTCAGATAATTATTTTGAATACTAACTAATCAATGTCAATTTAAATTTGTAGACATGGTCTAGAAACTAATACCTAGGTCTGTAGTTTATTACATTTTCGTAAAAATGTGTAGTTTAAATATTGCAGGGGGTTTTAATATTTTCATTCAAAACTCCCTGCAATATTTAAACTATACATATTTACGAAAATGTAATAAACCACAGACCTAGGTATTAGTTTCTCGATCGTGTCTACATAATTTTATTGACTTTGATTGGTTAATATTCATAATAATTATCTAAACACCTATAAGTACCATGGCATAAGGAAAATACAGGTGCGAGTATCGTAAGGCATGGTGTGCCATACGTTACACGTATAGTGCACCATGCCTTACTATACCCGCAGCAGTATCGTACGTACGCTGGCGTGGTAAATAAGTATGGTTCACCGTGCTTTACTGTTCCCGCACTAGTATCGTACGTACGCTGCCGTCGTAAATACGCACGGTTCATCATGCCTTACTGTACCGGCAACGGTACCTTACCTCTACTACGACAGTTAATACGTCTGACACATCATGCTTTACTGTGCCTGTCACAGTATCCTACGTATGCCGCCATGGTGCACACGTATGGCGCACCATGCTTTACTGTGTCCGCCATAGTATCGTAAGTATGCCGCCGTGGTGCAAACGTATGACTCACCGTGCTTGACTGTGCCCGCCACAGCATCGTAAGTATGCCGCCGTGGTGCAAACGTATGGCGCACCATGTTTTACTGTGTCCGCCATAGTATCGTAAGTATGCCGCCGTGGTGCAAACGTATGACTCACCGTGCTTGACTGTGCCCGCCACAGTATCGTAAGTATGCCGCCGTGGTGCAAACGTATGGCGCACCATGTTTTACTGTGTCCGCCATAGTATCGTAAGTATGCCGCCGTGGTGCAAACGTATGACTCACCGTGCTTGACTGTGCCAGCTACAGTATCACACGTATACCGCCATGGTGCAGACGTATGGCTCACCATGCTTTACTGTGCCCGCCACAGTATCCTACGTATGCCCCCACAGTATCCTACGTATGCCGCCATGGTGCACACGTATGGCGCACCATGTTATACTGTGTCCGCCATAGTATCGTAAGTATGCCGCCGTGGTGCAAACGTATGACTCGCCGTGCTTGACTGTGCCAGCTACAGTATCACACGTATACCGCCATGGTGCAGACGTATAGCTCGCCATGCTTTACTGTGCCCGCCACAGTATCGTCCGTATGCCGCAGTGGTAAACACGTATGACTCACCGTGCTTTAATGTGGCAGACACAGTATCGTACGTATGCCGTCGCGGTGCACACGAATGGCTCACCATTATTTACTGCGTCCGCCACAGTATCGTACGTATGCCGCTACGGTGCACACGTATGGCTTACCATTATTTACTGTGCCCGCTACAGTATCGTACGTAAGCCGCCATGGTACACACGTATGGTTCACCATGTTCTACTGTACCCGCAACGATAGCATACGGGTGTTGCAGTCGTAGTTTCAGGAGTATTCAGTGCGACTTGCGCACTACGTATACGTAGCCGGATGTCGGGCTACGTATACGTAGCCGGATGTCGGGCTACGTACGTACGTACAAAAATCGACCACGAGTAAATTACGTAACCCGCTGCATGTTGAGTGTCAGTATGCCGACTACGTATGACTGACTACGTACGCGTAATGGAGCGGGTTACACACGTCATTGTGGTCGATTTTTGTCCTTATTTTACGTAGCGCGGCAGAGGAAATTTTTCTCAGTGTACTTATATTTCGGAGCGAGATGGCAACGGCTTGTCGCAGAGCTACGCTATATATAAGCATCATCAACTGATAAAATCATGATATTTTGTTGCAATAAGATACCTTTGTTGAATTAGTAACAAGTTCGCCATCAAATATATCGGAGCTACCAAGGTGGTCATAAATATCTGAGCATGCACTTTATCGCCTTGACAATAGAGGCGTTGTTCAAATCTTTATTGTGACCACCTTGGCCGCTCCGATATATCTGATGGCGACTGTACCAATAAGTACACACAAATATGTGGGCACTTACTCGTACATTATATCTTCAATCATTTAATACGAAACATTCAATGTTTTATTCATTACAATGTCACGGTTATTCTTTGTTATGATTATGAGCAAACTTTATTGCAGGTCATAAACCATTCCACCTTTCCACCTTAGTCGCGTGGCAGTTAAAAAACATTAATAGAAAGTGTACTCACTATTACATACAACCCTTAAGCGGTTTAGAAAAAAGTAAAATGTCAAACGGTTGCCGTAAAGCCGTCTATACACGGGCAGACATCTGCCCGAAGAAGCTAAGTAATTGTTGGCGTTTAATTGCAGCTCGCAGCTGCCTGGCGGTTAATCTAAATGTCAGCTATCAATTCATTGCCAATAACAACCCAAGGCCGACGTTTACCCGATCAACTGGATTGAACGGATGCCATAGAGACGTTCTTGATGGTCCAGTTGAAATCAATGTAGATAATAAAGTGACTGCTGCATTAATCTGAAAGCTTTAAATGTCATTCAGGATTACTTAGCGTTCCTCCTTAAATCGCACTAATTACTTTTCCTGACTAATAGGTAGATACTCTATTACTTACTTAACGAGTTATTTAACATTTAGAGGACACAGTTCATCAGATAGGAAAGCATATCAAACGTTTTGTGAAGCAATCAGATTTGATTTTATTATTATTATTTTATTTTAATTTAATTAAACAATACGTACATTGTCTTTGTATGTCTCTCAAGCTGTTTTGATATGTCTTCTTATAGAACTACGCATTAATGTGTATCTTTAAGATATAATGTATTACTGTTTTGAAAAAATAAGTCCCGCCGAGTTTCTTGCCGGTCATAAATGTCATAATACTTCTCGGGTCAGAGGTGTAGGGTTAGAACCGGTGGTAGTTTTTTTCTTTCTCTCTGACGTTCATAAGTGCATTGTACTGTGCCTAAATTGGAAAATAAATATCTTTTTATCTTTTAGGTACCTACTTGTATCAGTTGCATCTGTATTGCAAGTAAGTAAGAATACGACTTAATAAGCCGATAAATCGTAAAATGATCTTTTATTGATTTTTATGCGCCACCGAGGAATGTAAACGCAACGAGAAAACTGCATCACATTCTAAACGCAGCGCTGCGAATGGGAACGAACGTTATGGTTGAATACCTGAGCCACGTGTTTATATAAAAAAAAGATAACTACTGGCGCGTGTTTCCACCAGCCCGTTGCGTTTTTTTTTAAGGCAAACACCGTAAGTGTTCAGCCATATGCCACCGACGCGTGCCCTATGAACCGCCCTCGCCTTGAGGCGATCGGCCAACCGTTACTACATTTCATTAATTGCTTTCGATGGTAAAGGAGTAAAAATGAGTTGAAAATATTACTACTCGTTTTATATCGCAATCAATATCAATCCGAATAGTATCGTTAAAACGAGGTAAACAACTTTAACCTGCACGATTAAATAATATCAAGATTTTTTAAACTTTACGTAAACACGCTGACATTTTTACCCTTTTTAGAATTTGTTTATAAGTTAAAATCGTGGTAAGTCAGGTCATTTTGAGCGTAAATTAATAATATTCCATATTTGTCTTTTGTTTCTCACCACCCAGCACGCATTAGCACGTTCATAATGTTTATTTAGATTGCATAAAATATCTGCATAATGGATTTTCGTGTGTTACGCCTTATTAGATTATCACCTTGGGTTGTATAATATTATTTCAACTTTCACTGCATTGTGAATGGGTGCGGAAGTCCCGTCTCAGCGGAATATGGAAAGAAACAGTGTCGAATTATGTATGGACAGATGTTATGGGACCGGTAAGGGTCTTTGGGAATGTATGTGCGATAAGGGGAGCGAGCCCACTTAGAAATACTACTTACAGGTTGATCTAAAAATGTAAAAAAAATATATAGAAAAATGGGACCTTGTTTTTATAATTGTTTTGCTTAGCATTGTTTATACTAAAAGAAAAACAGGCTGCTTGATTAAAAAATATTTCATGCGAATGTATGGGTAAAGGTTTTTTTTATAAATTTATTTTTATACCACGACGGTGGCAAACAAGCATACGGTCCGCCTGATGGTATGCAGCTACCGTAGCCTATATATACATGCGTGTTGCCGACCCTTTACAAAAAGGAGGATTCACTGTGTTGACGGCTAAAGGAACAAGGGGGTCCCTCATCGTCGACACACTGGGTCCTCTTTGAGCTCTATGGTTGCTGATTATAATGGATATCTACTTTGATATACACCTCATAAATTACAGATTAAGACGATTGTCGCCGGAGTGTCCTTGAGCGTTTGGGCGCTCTCTACCCGCGCCACCCGCGTACCCCTCTCATTTCGATCGTGCGTAAATCCACCGCGATGCACCGCAACAATGTTCAAAGAATATGACTTTACTCAGAGGCGCGCGGGCAGCTTTATAATAATTATAATCCTTTTGCGGATGTTTTGTGATTTGAATACTGTGATTAAGTACTACGGTGACATTTTTAGGAATGCTACTTACCTATTAAATAAGATAAGTAATAACGATCTCGATTAGTAGATTTTTATGTGAATAAATAAAAACCTAGATTTTGAATTTAAAGTACAGTGAGCGGCAAAATATTTACGAATTTACGAAATATGGTTAAAAATATTTCGCATATCAGAAAAAATAAAAAATACTGACTATTACAGCAAAAAAAACTGAATGCACATCAAAGCGGTGTTTTCATGTGAATTTGGATTTTTTTTTTGCTGTGCAAGTGAGCTTAATAGATGGTTATTTTTTTGTTGCGATTTTAAATATTAACCGTAAAAATTCACTTAATTACGATAAATTAACAAAACTAAGCCTGTTGCGAGTTGCGTATAGTAAAAATGCACATGTAAGGAGCGGTATTTGTGCACGAAATCGTCATACAAATGTCATGAGAGCTGTAAGCCCATTAAATTTAGATCTTTAAAATATAACACAGCGCAAACACTTCTTAGGGTTCCATAGCCAAAATGGCAAAAACGGAACCCTTAAAAGTTTTTTGAAACATGTCCGTCTGTCCGTCCGTATGTCAAAGCCATTTTTATTATAAAACATATATTACTGAAATTTTATCTAGAGGTGTGTTTCATGTGCCGCTACTTAGTTTTCTGGCTAAATTGCTAAAAAACTTTTAGGGGAGGCACTCCATACATACATATGCCAAACTAAATGTCAAAAATATATTTTTTGTAAATATGAACATGTTGTACGATACGGTTTTAAAAATATTTTATATATATAGAGGATTTTTAAAACTGTTTTATTAAGTCAATATTTTCAGAAATATTTGTTCGAAAGTCTAAATATAATAGGCTCCCCATCTAACTTTTAATCCGTAAGTCTAAAAAATATGAAAAAAACCAAGAAGGCTTAGTACTTAATTTCTACGATAATTATTTCACATAAATATTATCGGTTTATCCGTTTTTCAGTTATTTCCAAGAAACTACTTTCTACGGAACCCTACAATATGCGTGGTCCGATACAAACTTGGCCGGTCCTTTAAAGATATTTGATAGGTAGTATTAACCCTTACTAGTGATTTATTTATTTACTTTGTGTTGATAATTAATATAAAATTTGTATTTATTTCACCGACATAGTAAAGTTTTTTTTAGGGTAGTCAACGCGCATGTGAATCTTCTGGGGTTGCAGGCGTCCATGGGCTTTATAACTGCTTTCCATCAGGTGGGTCGTATGCTTGTTTGCCAGCGTCGTGGTATAAAAAAAAGCTTTTTTTCCTTTATTCTTACATACATTGAACTCTTAAATATCAGCAATTTTTTATTAGAATCTCAATCAGGCTTTGCTCAGTGATAGTTAGTACACTGAAATTTGGTATGAGTATGTGTTTTAATTACGCCTACAAAGTGGTAAAAGAATAAGTATCTGAAACACATTGTTGGATAGGTCTTTCAAGAAGAATAAGCCTTAAACAACTTTTGGATAAAACGAATACTTTCGTAAATAATAGCTTCGAAAGTAAAACATGCTCTTTGATTTTTGAACCGTGGGTCCAAAAAATTTGGAAAGATTCCTGGAAGTGAGGCCATTGAAATACTTATCACGTATTTTCAATAAAAACTATATGGAATAAAATCGGTTGAGCCGTTTTTGGGTGATGCCTATAGTAAAATAACGTAAGTGCCACAAAACATCTCTTTATAAACTACCTTTTGAATGGATGTATTGTAACATTTGTAACAGGCCGGCAACTACGGATCCTTACACTGAGCATAGCCCGACATTCTCTTGGCTGGTTTATATGCAATCCTTTGCAGTTTACTTCGCAATTTCTTGATTTGATAAATTAGTATAAAGTATAACATTAAAAATTTTGTTTCATCTTTTAAAAAAAACGCATATTACATTCGTTTAGAACTCGGAGTTTTTATTAAATTGATTATTAGTCTATAGTATTGCAGTACTAGCAGATTTCCACACTCGACGACTAACGCCTATTTTGCGTGATGCATTAGTCTACTAAAACATAATAATTTTTGTTTTTTCCTCCATTTTAATTTTATTTGTTTTTTACTTGTATTATAATCTAAATAAAATACACTTTTTATACGAACGTACATGAACATGCATACGACAACATTATCTTAAAAGATAAAACGTCTATACTTTATAGATTCCAGGAAGACACGTTATGTCCGTATCGCATGAACCCTCTGCAGTTATTTAATCTTTAGGCACAGTAAGTCCGATATTATTGCTCACGGGCCAATCACAAGTATATGTAGTACAAGGGAAGCACGGAGCGACGAGCGACACAGCCTCCTCGTGTCAAAGCTAGCTCACGACTGCCAGCAACGCAGTTTTCGAGCTACCAACGCACGAAATGTGGAATTATGATCAAGTTGTTTAAGAAAATTTAATCAATTTAAATATCCTACGTTGAGTTTGTAGTGTTCTGTAGTACACATTTTTTAGTTCAACAATATTTTAAATCGAATAACCCGTTCAGTAGATATAAGCAAAATTAACCGTAAAACGACATTTCGTTACATTTAAATAACGGAGAAACTATACGTTACACGAGTTATTCAAACGTTGACAATATTGTACATGAAATGGTAATTAACATATATTTTTTTCAAATTTTTTGAATGACTCGTTATTGAGATATATCCCTTAGAAAGTAACAGTTTTCGGCCACATTCAGCGCCTAGCGCCTTAATAAATTCACTTATTATTAGGTACGTCATGTTTGGTTTTCGCCGTGAGTCAGTGTTCGAGCGTCACTGCTAAGTAATTTCAACAATGGGACAATACAGGTACAAATGGTCGTGTTTAATCAAATGTGAGCTCAATTAGCCACGATTACAAGAACCTTGAGCTTCAATAAATGATTTAATAATTGACGTGGGTCTTTAGTCAAATAGAAACAATATTTTTATTAACTGCATTTCATTAGCATTTTTTAAAACCGTATTTTTATTTCAGCAAAATTGCTTAGGCATATCTTTCTAAAAAAACTTTTATACTCCCATCAATGGCTTTTAAACGTCTTTTTTACAGACGTAAGGCAAACGTACTAAAATAAATTAAAATTGCAATACATAAACACTCTGTATACGTGCTAATCGTCGGCTTGGGAGCCCGGCGCCCCCGGGTCGTCCGTACACCTGGCCGTAACCATAGCGATCAAATCACAACCGATGACACTGCGCAGCGATCGATACACGTAACGGTTTTCTGTTCAACGGTGACACGGGTCGATACTGATAGACTAAGCATAGGTATCAACTACAATAATATTGCTTTCCTATTCCGCGGTATAATCACGTGCTAGTTGATTAGTGACTACCCGTTATACTTATTTGCGTATTTTTTGCATGCATTAATGTTCCCACCCTCCCGCCGCAAAAACAAATACGCAAACAAATACAACAAACCACCACCAATAATACCAAAACTCGACACGTGTTTCGCCTCTCTACGAGGCATCCTCAGGAGCTGCTGGAGATGTTGCTGGACGTCAGACCGACATTGATGAGCATTCGGAACATTTCGGGTGCCAAAAATCTCAAAAAATACCTCATCGGGTAGCAAGATGAAACGTATGTCAAATGAGAATCATCCTGTTAATAAAAAAATTGGTAGTCGGTCCTAAGCCTGGAGGATTTCAAATGCCGCAAGCTTTTGTGTTTGAACGAAAAACTCTTGTGGCACCGTACAACGTAGAAATGACCCCAGACGATGGTTTAAATGAGATATACGAGTTTAATTTGATAGTAATTATCAAAAAATGCAAAAATATAATAGGTTGGCTCATATAAATCTGCCAATGAGGAAGGCAACTTTCATAGTGACATCTCCAACAGTGGTCCTTAGAAAAGCTAAATGTGTATGGCGGGAAGTCGTTTTTATTTATTTTCGCGAAAATGATTCAATGTTTTGCCTCGAATTGCTCCAAAATATGAGCATATAGCAAACTAAGTAGAGGTCCTCTCATTATTGTGTCATCTGACGTAGCCAGCTCTCCGTCTAATTATATTAAAAAGGCAAGGTCTTTTTTTTTCCTTTCTTTTAAACCTTAAATAACAAAAATTTATTAAAAATACGAGTTGCGTGAAATCGAATTTCAAAATTCCTTTTTTTAAGCAAGGGCGCGTGCCAAACAGCCAGGCGTGCCGTGCCGTATGGAAGACGAGCAGATGACACGCGACCGTTATGCCAGGTGCACTTTATACCATAGACACGGACCGGACGAGCAATATTCTAGCGACATCGCGTCGCAAGTCGCAACCGAACTGCGGAAACATTTTCAGGTAATTTCCTGTTTAAAATCAGAGTTTTCTCTTTCTTTATTGATTCTTTCTTTCTTGTGAGTAATTGAGATGGTAGGTAATTTTGATATGATTTCCTATTCTAGCATAGCTATTCTATCCAAATGTTAAATAAAATAATTAAACTATATTTAAGTATATATAGGTATAGATAGATATGTACCTGTAACCGTAATGTAGGACTAACTAACCGTAACTGTGACTGTAATGTAGGATATGTAGAGTCATTTAACATTATCCTAGTAAAAATGCAATTTATGAATAAGTAGGAACGTAAGCAACCCTTAACAGGCAAATGAAGTAAACATAAAATGTGTTAACATTTAATTTAAAATTTCCTCTTATATTTCCCGGACTTTGAATATACACGCGAACTCACTTATCGCAATTTACCAACATAATTTTATTTTATTTATTACGTGTTCATGGTATCCCAACATTCCCAATCCAACTCCTTTTAAGGTATGCAATGCAAGGTGCCTACTTGCAGTTCAAAATTGTATCCAATAAATTGCAGATGTCATCTTGCTCTCGTTAACATCAATAGCATCCTAACTGCGCCCATGGTTTCAGCTGCCTGTCATGAATTTATCGGACGAGTTACCTTTAAGGTTAATTCAGTTTTTCATTGCATCTGTTGTTTTTGTTATTTAAACTTCAGGTGCTCCATTAGTTTAGACATTGTGGATATTCATTTGTGTACCTATTTAGTAGTTTATTTTCTGTATAGAAGCAGTTGGTACTAGCTTCTCACTTCTTCTATACCTCTCAGCCTCTAATGGTATATAAGGATACTTAGATTCCTATATTTAGTACAGTGTCCTAGATTTTTTGGTAAGTGTAGCTGTGTGGTGATGCGTAAAAAAATAATTGAAGGCAAGCCAATGCTAATTTATTTTAAATTCCTTCATAAGCAGTATGAAAAATTCTCAACATTTGAAAATTAACCAAGTGAGAATGGAGTTATATGAAAACACCGCTTCTGAATCTTAGCCATAGGAGTGTCCCACAGCTGAGCGTAGTCCTTACATCCCGACATTTGGTTTTATTCAGTGCACTGTTCAATATGATTTAAAGCAGTAATGTTACAGTCCGATTCCATAAATATGAATTAATTTACGAGTAACGCAATGCAATAAAAATCCAGTTATTAGAAATGCATTCTCTGCTAACCAGAGAACGCATAACGTAATCTAATAAAACGATGTAACCCGTCGCATAGTTAATGGACCGCGGAAAAGCGACTCCGATATGCTTTCGCCGATTGAGTGATTCTGATTCCAATCCACGTTTAGAGATGGCAACGAACGTAAGCTTTAGCTGTCGTGTGTTATGGGTAGGCTTATAATATAGGTTCCTCCCTGAATTAAAAGAAAGAGAACTCGAAGTGATTATTGGTAGCCATTAGTAGGAGGTAGTATTTTGATATATGCTTTTGCCATTGAGCGATTCCCATTTAGATATCAATGCAAGCTTTAGTTGTCGTGTACCTGGGTCGGCTTACAGGATCCTTCTGAATTCAAAAGAGAGCGAGCACAGTGATTATTGGTAGCCATTACGAGTATTAGTATATACTTTATCAGTCATATGCTTTTGCCGATTTAATCATTCTAATCCACATTTAGAGATGAGAACGTATGCTTTAACTCTCGGGTTGGCTTACAGATTCCTTCCTGATTCAAAAGAGAGAGTTCTGTGATTACTGGTAGTCAATAGCCATTAGTAGTAATATGTATTAGTCATATATGCTTTCGCTGATTGAGTGATTCACATTTAGAGATACAACGTAAGCTTTACTGAGTTAATTGTCATGGTCAAGCTGTGTTCATAGGACGTTTATAGGTTCGCTTCCTAATTCAAAAGGATAGAATTCAGCGCAATTTTTATACGAATGTTTTCACAGTACGAGTAAAGCATAGAATCACGCTAAAAAAAGAGCCAGGGTCGAAAACAGAGATTCATCCAAAAACTAAATAGTTTAAACCATTGTTTTTCTTCCTCTTCGTTACTTACAGCACAAGAGTTCAAAAGTCCAAGAACAATGAAACTCACGGAGTAAAGTTATATGATTGTGTTTCTCGGTGCCTTAAAATTCAATGTCACACCATTGAACAGGCAAATTACGGCATTGTGTCTAGTCAAGCGTGTCACGAAGACAAAGAGAAAGAGGTGGAAGTCCGCAGGGGTCACAGATAAGGTAACCACTAGATAAGCCTTACAAGGCGACTTGGGGTCACCACTCGTTGGAGTAAAACGACTAATAAATTGCGTGGGCGTCCGCCGTGCCGTTCAGTTGCGACCATGTTTTAGACCTGCACGTAGTGTGCGTGTATGCAAGTTTTTTTTTTTAATACGTATGAAAACTATTTAAAATTCTGGCATATTGTAGTGTAAGGTGGTGTGGCAAATGTTTTCAAAAGTTAAGAATCAAAAGAGTTGGAGTTACATTCCACTTTTACTTCAAAATATTTTTTTTACTTTAATATGACGGCCTCCTAGCCTAGTCGGTAGTGACTCTGCCTACGAAGCAGGAGGTCCCGGGTTCGAATCCTGGTCAGGGCATTTATTTGTGTGTTTATCACAGATATTTGTTCCTGAGTTATGGATGTTTTCTATGTATTTAAGTATTTATCCGTATTTATCTATTATATATATAGTCGTCTAGTACCCATAACACAAGCCTTATTGAGCTTACCGTGGGCCTAGGTCGATTTGTGTAAGATTGTCCTTTTATATATTGAATATTTATTATTTATTATTATTATTTATTTATTTATTATATGTTTCTAGCCAGCGGAGTTTATTTTGAATTAGTCAATTGAAAAGTAGTTAGTATGCCCGTCTCTTTTTATCATGTTAACTAGCTTTTTCCCGCGGCTTCGCCCGCGTACTAAAAGTACTAAAAAAACCGGCCAAGTGCGAGTCGGACTAGCGCACATAGGATTCCGTACCATTATATATAAAAACCAGCCAAGAGCGTGTCGGGCCACGCTCAGTGTAGGGTTCCGTAGTTTTCCGTCCGTCACAGTAAGTGTCCCACTTAAGAGTTGAAATAACACCGCCATGTAGGATATGATATGAGCGTTCCACGTACAGCGACATCTGTCGGCAAATTAAGTAAACTATTGCACGCGAGCTTAAAGTATGGAAGATGATTTTTATGGGATAATTCTTTATTGCGTGAACCGATTTTCACCGTTTTTACTTTATTTGAAAGCACGTCATTCATTGTGACTTTGTAGAAATTACAGGTACAATAAACACCTGCTTATACGGTTAAATTACAAACTTAGTTCAGAAAATATTTCGTATTTTTTTTTTCAAAAACTATTCAACCTATCAAGTTCAAAATAATTTTCCTAGAAAGTTTTTATAAAGTTCTACTTCTGAGATTTTTTTCATATTTTTAAAACTTCTGGTTCAAAAGTTAGAGGGGGGGACACATTTTTTTTAACTTCTGGAGAGAATATTTCCGAAAATATTTACATTATCAAAAAATGATTTTAGTAAACCCCTATTCATTTTTAAATACCTATCCAACAATATATCACACGTTAGGGTTGAAATGAAAAAAAAATCACTCCCCACTTTACGTATAGGGGAGGTACCTTAATCAAACATTTTTTTCCACTTTTTATTTTACCACTTTGTTGGCGTGATTGATATACATATTAGTACCAAATTTCAGCTTTCTAGTGCTAACGGTCACTGAGATTATCCGCGGACGGACGGGCAGACATGGCGAAACTATAAGGGTTCCTAGTTGACTACGGAACCCTAAAAAGGAGGTTCTCAGTTAGACTCGTATGTTTGTATGTAGGAATGTATGTTTGTCTGCGATCATCTTGCGTTTCGCTGAACTGATTTAGAAGCGGTTTTCGGAAAAGTATTCGTTACATTCTGGAGGTTGCGGTATACCACGTTTTGAAGACGGCGGTTCCCTCATTTTTTATTTTAAAGAAATTATTGCAATAATTGTTTAATTGTTACGCCATCAACGACTTACTGAGAGATTATGATTAATACAGATTTCTACTCTTGAATAGAAGCTTTTCCCCGCGACTTCATTTGCGTGGAATTAGTAATCCACCCTCCTTTTTACCCGCTTAAGGAATGACTTCTGGGATAACAACTATTATATATCCTTCCCCAGAACGCAAAATATCTCCGTACCAAATCATCTAAATAGGTTCAACGGTTATTTATTTCCCATACAAACTTTCAACCCCCGTCTCACCCCCTAGAGGGTTGATTTTCGAGATAAAAACTATCCTATATTGTTTACCGCGACTCAATCTATATAATATGTACCAAGTTTCATTTCAATCGTCTGTTCAGCGGTTAATAATTCGCCATACAAACTACCAACATGTTTTCTACCCCTCTAAGATTGATTTTCGGCTTAAAAAATATTCTATATTGTTTCCTGGGACTCAAACTATATCCACAACAAAATTATCTAAATCGGTTCGCGGTAAAAAAATCTCCATACAAACCTCCAACCCCCATTTCACCCCCTTTAAGATTGATTTTCGAGATAAAAACTGTCCCATGTCGTTTCCCGGTACATAAACTATCTCTATACCAAGTTTCATCTAAATTGGTTCAACGTTTAAAAATTCCCCATACAAACTATCAACCCCCATTTCACCCCCTTAAGTGTTGATTTCGTAATCAGCGACCCGATAAACCATAGAAACAATATCCATGTTGATATTTAAATTTTGTCACCACATTTCCCCCTTATGGGTTGAATTCTCAAAAAAGCTGAGACACTTGTTTTCTCGTTTATCGTTAGGAATACTCCTGTAAAGTTTTGAATAAAATAGTTGAACTAATCTCGTTTCCCATACAAACTTTGAACCCCATTTCCCCCCTTAGGAGGTAAATTTTTAAAAATTATTTCTAAGTGCATCCTTATGCCTTATAAGGAGCCTACGTACCACATTTGGAATCTCTAGAACCAGCGGTTTGGGCTGTGCGTTGATATGTCAGTCAGTTTCTTCTTTAATATATTTAGAAGAAGATTGCAATTTGGCACAAATACTTTCAAGAATTTTCATGTCCACAATATTAAATTTCAAAATCGATGCCATTTTCTTAATTAACGTCCCAAAAAAACACAAAAACGACACCCATATGGATATTTAGACATTTCAACCCCATTGTACATGTACCCTAACAGGGGAGATGGTATTTCACGACCGCCACGTCGGATTTTAAAATCGTTGTTGTTTTCGTAATCAACGACCCGATAAACCATAGAAACAATACCCATGTTGATTTTCAGACTTTTTGACCACATTTCCCCCTTTTAGGGGTTGAATTCGCAAAAAACCTGCAACACGTATTTACTCATTTATTGTTAGGAATACTTCTGTGAAGTTTCGAATAAAATAGACTAACTAATCTTGTTTCCCCATACAAACTTTGGACCCCCATTTCACCCCCTTATGGGATGAATTTTGAAAAATCCTTTCTTAGCGCACCCCTAGACCTTATAAGGAACCTACGTGCCAAATTTGGAATCTCTAGAACCAGCGGTTTGGACTGTGCGTTGATAGATCACTATGTCAGTCAGTCACCTTTGAGTTATATATATATAGATAATGCAATGTGCTATTCCTTTCTTACGGAAGCACGTGTAGGATAGTGATGTGCGTATGATGTGTACCGGACTTATATACCGGCACCACGTACTTTCGACTTAACAAATATACGAAGTACAATAGAAAACAGAAGATCTTTATTTTATTTTCTTTTTTCTTTTAGTTTGAGTAGTTGGTAGAATTTAAAGATTTATTTTGTCGGTAGTTTTTCTTTTCATATATGTAGTTATAATAAATATGGGTATTAAGGGTGCCACATGAGCGTTGCTTCTATAAGATACTTTCAATGGGTGTCACATGAGAGTTGTTTTAAGTAACTTTTAATTGGTTTCACATGAGCGTTGCTTCTATGAGACATTTTCAAATGGTGTCTTATGAGAGTTGTTTTAAGGAACTTTTAATTGGTGTCACATGAGCGTTACTGCTATGAGACAAGTTCAATAGGTGTCACATGTGCGTTGCTTCTATAAGACGCTTTCGATGGGTGTTATATGAGTGTTGCTTCTATAAGACGCTTTCAATGGGTGTCACATGGGTGTTGCTTCTATAAAACGGTTTTAATGAGTGTCACATGAGCGTTGCTTCTATAAGACGCTTTCCATGGGTGTCACATGAGCGTTGCTTCTAGACGACACCTTGAATTGGGTGTCACATGGGAGTCGCTTCTAAAAGTACTTCCAATGCACAGATAAGGTAATTTTAGATTAGTCTATAAGGCGACTAGGTAAAATTTATTGGTAATACGTTTTTAAAGTAGGCATATACATATTGCATTATTGTTATTTGTTATCAATTTAGTAAACAGTAAATACCTCAATCAACAACAACAAATTACGGTACGGTACGGTACAGTACTGTTTACTTGTAGTACACATGTCCCATCACTACGCAACCACGTGATAGCGTGGTGATAGCGCGCGGTCCTTGAATCGACCAATCGCAGCGCCGCTATCACCCACCCGCCCCTCACGTCTTCCGCAAGATTTGGTGACTCGCGGGCGGCGCGAACAAAATGAGCAACATTATTACTCTATAGGAGGTTCTCTGTGGCAGGGGTGCTTTGACGGCTTGAAGGTGACACATTCAATTTGAGATGTAACTACAATTTAAATATATAGCATTAAACTTATATAAATAAACTTTTTAAATAATATAGATAATTACAGTCAGCCTCAGTTAGACTATATGTTTTTTTATCTATATGCCAATATTGCGTGTTGACTTTAATTATATGTGAA
Organism: Pammene aurita; assembly: GCA_947086415.1. Classification (NCBI taxonomy): domain Eukaryota; kingdom Metazoa; phylum Arthropoda; class Insecta; order Lepidoptera; family Tortricidae; genus Pammene; species Pammene aurita. The sequence continues at coordinate 16,747,079 of OX352295.1, forward strand.
CGTGACTTAGACACGAGGTTCATTGCTGTTTTTTTAAGCAAGAAGTTTTATTTCTATCCTCGTTGTACGTTATCGTCATCATCATGTAGCATGAACCTATTATGAGTATCGCCAAAGGGCCAGGCCAACATTGATCGAAATACCGCTATCTCTCTGTCGCTCGAATATGCAAGAGCTGTTTAATTTTCAAGGAAGTAGAAGGATATTGGAATTTCTCAAAGGCAAACAGATAACGACTTGAAGGTGTTCAGCATTGATAACATAATCGCCAAGGTGGCCAACTTAATATCTACCTAACCATTATTTTCTTATTTTTTTGCTCAACATTTACAAATAAAAACGTGGCGAAAATGCCAATAGTTAAATTATCGTAAATAAATAAATATATTTTTTAGGACAATCTTACACAGATCGACCTATGCCCACGATAAGCTCAATAAGGCTTGTGTTATGGGTACTAGGCGACGATATATATATACGTAAATATATAATAGATAAATATGGATAAATACTTAAATACATAGAAAACATCCATAACTCAGGAACAAATATCTGCTTAGTAATTCAAATGATCAATTAATAATAATCCAATTAGCAACATAAGTACTAGGCTGTCATAAGAACGCAGAACAAGGGTGTTATAAGAGTTTAAATAGGTCAATGATAGCACTTGAAGGTTTTCAGCATTCGCAGTGGTTGGGCAAGAGACAGGTTTCTAAGCTGCTAAGTAAGCGATTATGCTGATGGTACTAATTATACATGCTGACCTAATCACAAGTTATTGTTTTGAGAACTGGAACACAAGCTACCTACTTAAAGAGTCAACTGCACTGAAGTGTTGTTGTTTCGATTTCATAATAAGATTGTGATCGACTGGACCACACCGAGTCTACCTCCTAAACGTTGAATACGTTTAAACATTAATGAATGATGCACCGAGTAGGCATGCATGTAGGAAAATGTGGTGTCAAAACGCAAGTAACTCACTGCGTCAAGTTCTGGGGCCCATTTCTCGAAAGCTTGTAACTGTAATATAAGCGGAAGTCCCTTTCTAGCAAAAGATGTCGAAAAGTGACATCCGCTTGTATTACAAGTTACAAGCTTTTGAGAAACGGGCCTCTGGTATGGTCGTTTTTATTACAATTGTACCTATTTGACACACGGTTATAATTCCGAATGCTATTTCCGATTTTCCGCTTGCGACGACGTTTTGATACCCGCTATAATCTTACAACGACAACAGAGCGCTTGACACGTATAAAAAAGACGAAACACATATGTTAATTTCACCAAATTGTACATGTTAGATACCACCGTTACTATACGTTATCCCGTATCGTATGTGGGATACGGGATAACGTATCCAAAAAAACGAATATTAGCTATAGATGGTGCGACCGAATTTTTAAGAACCAACATAGGTATAAATTTCAGAGTACCCGTATTTTTTTGATATGTTAAATTTTTACCAATATTTATATGGTATAGCTAGGGTATGGCTAGCAGGTACACGGTAATCGTGATCTGTGAAGCTGTTAAACTGAAAAAAAAATATGTAACCAATATGTTACCAGCTATTGAGGGTTAATTAGTGATATCCAATTTTTTGTAGCAAGCAATATTTATTCCATGTTCTATGAAAAATCCTTTTCTCAATTTTTATTATTGCGGTAGAATCTAGACACACGGCAGTGTGTCCGCCAAGTTCGAGCAAAAAAAAGCGACACACCGGCCGTGGGTTATATTACACGAACCATTTCGGGCCAATTTCGACCACCCTATAACTCAAAACATATTTTATCTACGCATATGAAATTTCGAGTGTCTGTTGACATCCCCTTAATTGTCTAGAATACAAAATTTCATTATTCTACCTATAGCAGTTCTTGAGATATTGACGTCAGAAAATCGCTATTTCTACTATACACTCACTGACTCACTGACTAGCTGACTCATCAAAAACCTAGACCACTTCCAATGGTCGTACTGACTTGAAATTTGGCATGGAGATAGGTCTTAAGGTCAAAGTAAAGGGAAAAATCTGAAAACGGCCAAGTGTGAGTCAGTTTTAAAAATAGTGAAGGTGTAACTTTGTTCTACTATGAAGTCATAATGAACTAAGTGGGTCTATCTTCCAATGGTCGTACCGACCTGAAATTTGGCTCGAAGGTTTGTCTTTAGGTCGAAATAAAGTAAAAATCTGAATACGGCCAATTGTGAGTCAGTTTCGAAAACAACGAATGTGTAATTTTGTTCTACTATAAGTAGGTATGGAGTGGAAATGAGATAAGACTTATTTAAATTTAGATACATACCAATTTAAGACAATACATGTTTGTCTTAAAGACAAGAACAATAAAATTGTTCACCACTCTGTGTGTGTCTGTTGCGGGAACCGAACCCACGATTTACGAAGTACAAAGCAGGTCACTAGGTACACTAGGTGCGCTAAATCAGTCAAACAAAAATGAAAAGACTATTTTTTCTCGCATAGTCTAAATAATTTCTAATTTTACAACTAATAAAATCGCAGATTCAAGAACATGGAAATCATATATACTCTAAGATGGAATTATATATACTACTGCCCATCTCACCCTCCGATACGCCACGGGATGAGATGGGATGGTGCACTTCTAGGGCTACATAATAGGCCACCAATTATAATACCTACTGGTAGGTAGGTATTACCAAGTTATTAATTATCTATGTAGGTAGCGTACTTACAAACAGAATAAAGTACGTTATTGATGTATGTAATTATATGTAAGTAGGTACATTTTATAGGTGTAGGGACCCAGTTTATTTGTAAAAATCACCTATAAATAAATAGTAAAATAGAATTAGGCGCTTAGTATAAAGGGTATATAGTATAAAGTACATACCTAAGTGGAATGAGACATTTCCTAAAGCAAAAGTGATAAAAAAATAATAAAGAACCTACACCTAACAAAAATAAATGAAATCCCATCAAAAACATAAATGTGAAAGGCTGCCAAGTTCGATACTATGGGAATGCTTCGCCTATAAAAGAAGTGAGATCTGAATAAGTACCAAGTTCCATAAAAATACCTCAAATCATAAATAGTTATAGGAATGCACACTTGATTTCCAGCAGTTTTTAAGGTACATTTTGAATAAGTATCACGTTACATAGAAATACCTAAAATTATAATAGTCAGAGAAACGCACACCGGTTTTTTTAGCAGTTTCCTGATAACATTTATTATTTTCAGTACTTTTTAATGATGTAACTTGGCAAGTTTTAATAGAAAATTATATACTTGACACATTGCAGTCCAAAGGTGTCGATTCATTGCATTGAAAAGGTGTGTGGTGTGTGAAAACTTGCCAAGTAACATCATTAAAAAGTACTGAAAATAATAAATGTTATCAGGAAACTGCTAAAAAAACCGGTGTGCGTTTCTCTGACTATTATAATTTTAGGTATTTCTATGTAACGTGATACTTATTCAAAATGTACCTTAAACACTGCTGGAAATCAAGTGTGCATTCCTATAACTATTTATGATTTGAGGTATTTTTATGGAACTTGGTACTTATTCAGATCTCACTTCTTTTATAGGCGAAGCATTCCCATAGTATCGAACTTGGCAGCCTTTCACATTTATGTTTTTGATGGGATATCTACTAACTATACTTTAATTTCGTTTGACTGGTTTAATTAACTTTAAGCCAAACTAGATGTTAATAGTTTGCACCACACCTAATTACCATATTCCAGATCCTAATTCCATTGTCATCTTTATGCTAAACGTTTGCGAAAGCAACTCCGTCTGTCAAAACTAGTTCATTGAATATACAAGTTGCAGTGACGACATAATCCCTCTGGCTCGGTGATTAGTGATTATTAGTAGCCATTTAGTGGTATTAGTGGTTCAAAATACGGGTCAATAAAAACGCAATGAAAGTGGTTACCGGCGCCAACGCCAATGATATTTCATCAGAGGTAGGTTTTCTGACGTGTTTTTAGGGTTCCGTACCTCGAAAGGAAAAAACGGAACTCTTATAGGATCACTTTGTTGTCCGTCTGTGTGTCTGTCTGTCAAGACCATTTGCGTGGAGGTATTTATATCAATTTTATAGTTACTACCCCTATATACCTACAGATTTGTACGGAACCCTCGGTGCGCGAGTCCGACTCGCACTTGGCCGGTTTTTTTAATAAGTAAGTACAACTATTTATTAAATCGAAGTTTTGGAATACAACTCTTAAATAAAAAAATCGATACTATTGTTTTACTAATAGTTAGTAGTAAGTTTAAGTAGGTATCATATATTTTTTGTTCAAGTATTTTTATTTGTATTGTTGTAAAACCCAAAGAAGGTTAGGGCGTCTGCCGCGAATGCAGAAAACACTGGTTCGATCTCAGCCCTGAGCACCGAAGACCTAGGTCACTTTTTCCTTTGTATATTTATAACATACAGCCTTGGCTAGAAGTGTTGAGCACCCTTGCGATTTTCATACAAAACTCGAAACTTTAGTCCAGCGTTTCTATCTTTTTTGAAGTTATTTTATCAATTAATTTAAACTGAACAGGCATGTTTTGTTGAAGTTAGTAGTAACTGCACACCATATTTGTAATTTGTCACACCGACCTAAAGTCGCATTTTTTTTACCTCCACTTTTCATATTTTATAGGTACCTTGAAATTGTTATTAAGTGAAGTTTTCTAGATATATCAATAAAATATAACATTTTACGTCATCGTACATTGTTATGATAGGGAAATAATACTTAACATCAAAATTGTATTTTATTTTTAGGGTTCCGTACCTCGAAAGGAAAAAACGGAACCCTTATAGGATCACTTTGTTGTCAGTCTGTCTGTCTGTCTGTCTGTCAAGACCATTTTTCTCAGGAACGCGTGGAGGTATCAAGCTGAAATTTATATCAAATACTTAGGTCTATTGTCCCTTGGAGCTGTGAAAAAATCAAACTTAAATGCCAACGCAATCAAAAGATACAGTCGTTTATGCTGCAAATTTTAGAGTTTTTCGGCACTCGCAAAACCTACGGGGTACTTCCCGTGAAATCAGAAACTTGAAATTTGGCACGAAGCAACGTCATATAGCATAGACAATGGAAAAATTACAAAAAGTAGACATTTTTAGTAAAATCATACAATTTTTTTAATTTTTTTTATTTATTTTAAACTTACTACCTTTTTCCTCGTAAACGCGTGGAGGTATTAAATTGAAATTCATGTCAAATACTCAGGGCTATAGGACCTTTCAGATGTAGCAAAACCAAACTTTTATGTCAACGCAATCAAAAGAAATAGCAATTTAAGTCGCATATTTTGTAACTGAGTACTCGCAAGAAACTCAAAACCTAAAGGGTACTTCCCGTAAACTCAGAAACTAGAAACTTGGCACGAAGAAACTTCATATAGCACAGACAAAGGAAAAATTACGAAAAGTAGACATTTTTAGTAAAATCATACAAAATATATTTTTTTAAATTTTAAACTTACTACCTTTTTCCTCGTAAACGCGTAGAGGTATTAAATTGAAATTCATATCAAATACTCAGGTCTATAATACCTTTAAGCTGTAACAAAATCAATCTTCTATGTCAGTGCAATGGGTGAACTTTTACTTATATACCTACAGGTTTGTATGGAACCCTCGGTGCGCGAGTCCGACTCGCACTTGGCCGGTTTTTTTTTGACAGGACGTCAGCCGCGAAAGCTGAAGACGCCAGTTCAAATCTGGCCTCGGACACCGAAGGGTTTGGTCACTTTTTCTGGAGTATATGACATCTATTTTCAATCAAAATTGTAAACAAAAAACTGCTATGCTCAACACTTCTGGCCAAGGCTGTGCATATAGGTTTATAATATATATAGTGTATCTACCGACTTAAAATAAAACAAATCAAAATATTTATTAAAATAATTTGATTGGGGCGTAGTGTGACCCAGGGGGGGGGGGGGGGGGCAGCAAGCGGCTCCAGATTTAAACTGTATAAGGCTTGTACCGCGGCGGGGACGGTGCCCAGTTTTGACTCTCCATTTCGGCCCCTAGGGGGGCGTAGTGTTTTAGCATAATGTTGGGTGAGGCGCATAGGGTAAAAGGTTGGGAATTAACCCCTGCTCTAAACAATACCTATACAGAGAAACAAAAAATAAGCCGTCACTTAGAATTCTAAAATAATTAATTTCTAACTTAACTTGTATTGAATGCCCTTAATCGTCTGTTTTATCACACAACATGTCTTCGCTATCAACTGTATCTATGTTCTTAAAAGCGTGGGTCACGACAACCTATTAAGATGCACATAACATTTACAATTCAGAATACTTCTCAATTTCAATTTAATCTAAAACCGCAGCTGAAGCTAACGTCCCGTTAAAGCTATAGCCTAGGTCCTACTTAGGTCATAAGCAGTGATCGGAATAGGTAGTGCCATTTCGGGTGAATGACCTTAAACATTGTACATAACATGGATAAGACTTGAGATTCTCCGACTCGTATTTATCACAGAAAATTTTCTTCAAACCGCAAAAGTAATGATTTTTGTCATTATAAATACATCATTCATTTAAAATTACTAATTACAATTAACGATAATACAATCATAAAATAAAACACGAAACATCAACATCACTATATTAAATGAACATTATTAAATTATTAGTTATTTATTTAACATCTTTTATTCCTTACTTTACTTTGAAATTATAGTAGCAAACCATATTTTTTTCAATATTTTCTACTGTCAATCTATTTCTTTTGACTTCTAATATATTTATATGTAGAAATTGACCTTTCAACCTCTACTGATGTCAGCGGGGCAAAATTATAAAACGAAATGTCATCAGATGCGGTTTCTTTAGAAATAATTTCTGCGTATTCTCTTATAGTATCTTAATCCGGATTTCGAGACATGACCGCTTTAAAGTTTGGTTTCTACGGGTAAACTAACGGGTTGGCTTAAAGTAATGAGAATTTTCATATTGGAGAATCGAAAAATAAAGTCAATAGCTACAGGTTAATAAGTTGTATTTCCATAAACTAGAACATATTCAACATTACAAACGAACATTAAAATATAGGAAAAGTCCCTCCATTTTAAAACTTTCGTAACTTGCTTCTGGCTGTTCCACTCACACCTTGGACATCATACAAATTGACTTTTTGAAATTTAATATGTACTTATCCAAAATTGTATTTGATTGGTAAATTGGCTTCCTACGCATCACTACTTACCATTCTTTTGAAAATTGCCAAATAATCTCTGATTGTTCGACGTTTAGAGACGTCACACTAGATTAAGCAAACTCTAAGTATGCCAAAAATAGTCAAAATTGTTTAAAAAGCAATCCCATACATTATGTATCAAAAGATGCCAACCCAGCAAAAGTCCCTAAAGCTCGACCAATCGAAGCTTCATGGGATATTTGTAGTAGGTTAGTATAAGGTTACGGGCAGGATGCCAGTTCTCCGAAACCATTAGAATTAAGGATAATATGGACAATTAAGAAATGTTGTCCAAGGTATGATGCGTATGGTCAGAAGCACGTTACAAAAGATCGAAGCTGGAGGGCCTTTTTCTATATAGTAGTGATTGTTTGTAATGTCTAATATGTTCTAGTTCCTCGTAAAAAAATCCATTAACCTGTAGCTATTGACTTTATTTTTAAATTTTTCAATGTGAAATTTCTAATTACTTTAAGCCCCGTTAGTAGACGAATTTATGACTATCCTAACTTGATCAAAATCTATTAAGACATCGACCATTGACATATTACGTTCCTGTAAACAAGTTAAAACCACCTCGATTATATTAAAATTTTCATGAATAAAATCTAAATCTTTTTTAATGTTGGGTTCTTTAAGCACTTATTGTGCCTTTTTAATCGAAACTGCATCTGAAGTTCTTAATCGTGACAAGACCGTATTTATTTCATTAAAGTACTTTACATAGTAAGACTGCAGCGAGCCAGGTCCCCCTTGTATTTACTGCCTTAGGAGGTAAAGGCAAATTTGGATAAATTTCCTTTTACAGTTGTACTCTACTAGGAGACTTTAAAAATACTTTTTTCAAGTTAGCGATCGGGGTGTCTACATCCGGATATAGACATCTTATTTGCTCTGCCACCCGATGCAAAGCATGAGCTAAGTATGTATTATGTTTAATTTTCGGCACAACATTTTTTTAAATTCGCCCCGCTTTCAGTATATACGCAATGCTATCAGTTCATAATAGAAGCACATTATCGAGTTGATTTTCATAGGATTCACCCCACATATTTTCTAAGCAGTCTGTATCAAACTTAGCAATAGTCTCCCCATTCACTACTGCTAGCACTTTACATGTCACTAAATAAGTTATTTAGGAAACAGTTGCATCCAAGGGCTTTACCAAGAAATGGACCACATATCTGCCTAAAAAGTCTGCCGTTTCATCAAGCGATATCCAATTTTTTTTATTTGTTACTTCACTGTGTATAGCAGATATTCTGGCTTGATAAATCTTGTTCAGGTATACTTTTCTTATCGTTGATTCACTGGGTAGGTTCGAACAGGCTTATCTGCACAAGTATAGCAAAAGTACTTTTGAAAGAAAGATGTGAATGCTGGATTTTCGATTTGCTCCCATGGAATATTGCAAATTATGAGGAACTCGATTAAGTCGAAGTAAAAAACTTCATCTGGTTTGCGATTCAATCCTTTGTGTACAGGTCCTTCGACGTTTCTTGTCACTGTACTATTTCTACACCCTATATCAACTTCACATTTTCTACAGTGTATTAAATTTCTTGTCGAGTCATACTTTAAGTCCGAATATAATTCAATCCAACTTAGTACAGTTTCATTTTTCAGTTTTCCGAGGCATGTTCAGTTAGGTTTTAGGTAGAAAGATCTAATACTGTACTTATTTAAACCAACAACACTTCACTTAGTCAAATCAAAAGCAAATCGGAGTCCAGTTAGGGTCAGCCAAAATAGTCACAATAAGAATATCACAAAGTCCGGTAACTTTTGCCATTATTGAATTTATATTAATATGGTAAAAATTGCACATGACAGTGACGTGCATATGAAGTTGACATTGCAATCGTTTTATCTCTATTTAACTAGCCAGCTTATAACAAAATAGGTTTAAACTAATGTCAATTGTTTAAATAGATAGAGGATAATTGGAACTTATCAAAGTACTAATATTATGTTATCTAGTACGAAATCAGTCGAAACATTGAAAGGGTACCGGTAACTCGAGACTTTTGTTCAGGGCATTTAGATCTATAATATATCAAAATTCCAGGGCATTTAACTGAAACCACATTTTTCATTCATTAGGCCCCCGGTTCTTTAAAACATTTTTTAAACCAAACATAAACTTAATATTTTTTTATATCAAATCCCGGGGTTAAAAACTATATCCATACTAAGCTTACGCACCGAAGTCCCGCGAAATGGCACTACCAATTCCGATCACTGGTCATAAGCATAACAGATACCTATCGAACTAAAAGGTCAACCTTGAATACGGTTTAATTTATAAAAGTGGTGATAATGTCATTTTAGCCGAAGCCAAAGGTTAAAACCGTTATGTAAGTGTCGCTTGAATTTCTGCCGGTACGAGTACTTACTTGCTCTGCGAGTTAATTAAAAATAATATCTTTTATTGAGCGGACGATAGGTACTTACTTGTTTCGAGGATTATCTGTTGACATTGATGCTTCTAGAAATATACGGACGGGTTAGGCCAAAGATATATTACATTATTTTAAAAAACTTCTAAACACTAACTCACTAAGTATGAAACACTAGACAAACTACGTACATAAGAGTGTTTAGGTACTTACGTATTACACAAAAAGAAGAAAAATGATAGGTAAGCCCAAAGGGTTCAATTAGAAATTGCGGTATTATTCTACATGACTATCGATATGCCATTGGTACACCAGACCTTTTTGAACAATCCACGAACAGTCTAAGTCCAAGCAAACTACCCGAGTTGAAAATTTAAATAAGCAAATAAATAAAATTCCGCAGCCCGTGTGCATAGTGCCCAGAAGCTACAGAATGTAGGTCCAACGTGTTTGTTCTGTGAATCAGCGAGTGTCGAAGAAATTTGAACTTCGAATGCAAACAATTGAATCATAGAAAACCTCGAACGTGCTGGCCAAGTTACACACTTGCTTTACAGAATCATTATTAGGTATACCTACTAGATATTGGTTTATAAATGAGATATGTATACTTAATAACCTTAGCTTACTTAAACGGCTTTTCTTCTATCGAGTTTTAAAGTTGTATTTAGCTCCAGTTATTTGATAAAATGTGTTAAAATATGAAAATTAAAAGTTTCTAATCCAATAGTTACCTAAACCTCCAATAGTAAATTGTATTTGAAAGTAAACTTTAAAAATAAAAAGTTAACGTACCTAAGTGTTCTGGAAACTTTGACCCGCAGTTTTTCATAAATATAGGGGAGCGGAGACGAAATCACAGTCGCCCGCGGCCCGTACCCTTGCACTGCAAAGCATTTCAATAGCGCTGCACAATAGATCAGCAACGGTTTCGAACATCTGCCCTGCCTGCGACTCCGCGTTCGTGATATGCCATTATTATTACCTTGTTCGCAATGTTCGCACCACTTTGCATGTTAACAAGAATTTAGTCTTTTAGGTTTGTTTTGAACGCAAAACAAGCTTTTTGTAACGTGTTCCCATGACGGACAAAAAACAAAACAGGTAATTCTTCCTTTAACATAGAACTAGCCTTCACGCATGGCCGGCGGCTCCCAAATCATAGGCTTTATAATGGACCAAGAAATTACGTCATTTGGGCACGTCATTACGCGTCACCTTAGACACGCTTTTCTCACGGGTCATTTACATTTACTTTGTTCTTTGCAGGATGTCAAACTTCCAACGAACGCGAAGCAAAGTGTGGTGGGGGGATTCGCCGCCGAACATCGGCAGTCCGGTTGCACAGCCGGCCGACAGGAACCACAACAGGGCCCAGGACGACTGGGAGCCACAGCTGCCACACTGGATCGCCAAACAGCCCGAACAAGAGCGAAACGTCAGCGTCGAAAATATTGCGCAGCCAAATGCAGTTCAAAACCAGTGGCCTCTGCGCCACGGTAGCCCCGGCAGTCACAAGAGCCAAGACTCCGGGTTCTCCGACTCTGACAGCTCACCACCTCCATCACAGTACTACCCCTCCCCTGAAGATTCGAAAAACAAATCAGGAAGCAGTAGCGATTCGAATAACAATGAAAATATCACTGTCAAACAAGCCATCGACTTTCAAAACACACTTAGCCAAGACGCTGTCGATGCAAAAGTATTAGACGTGAGTGGGACGAAGACGCCGGTCCCCAAACCGAGGAATCGAAGTAGCAGCGTCATACAGACTCCATACGACTTGCAGAAGTATTATGAAATACATACTGATGAAGAACATATGGAACTTCTTAAGGATAAGGAACATGAAGACAAATATCCTAGCCCAAAGAATATTAACGATGCAGATTCACAAAAAGATAAAACGACTAAAAATATAACTCCTAAAAATTCCAAAGTTAACGGTGGTAAAGAAAATATAAATCTTAATGTAAGCAACAAAGAGAATAACCCAAATAACAGTGCAATACACAAAGATACCAAAGAAGTACCGGTAAAAAATATTAATATTATTAGTCCGTCAAAGAAATATCCAATAAAGAAGTCATTTATTTCAAGTACAGAGAGTGACAGTTCAAAAGTTATTAAAGTAGCAAAAGTTAAAGATCTAGAAACTAGTAAAAACAAATCTGACGAAAGTTTGGAATACATAAAACTAGCCGACAATAATGAAATTGCAGTCAATAACCAGCCAAGGAATAGAACTCCAATTTCTAACATATCGTACACACCAACAGAAAGGAGTACGGCAACAAAACCTGAATACAAGCGAAGTATGTCCAACGAAGATAACCTTCCAGTTACAACTACACCAAAATTCGAAAGAAATAGGCTAAATAAGTCGCTTAACTTTGAAGCACAGAGGTTAGACCAGCAAATACTGGATATTCAAGACGGCTACCATTCATTAGGATACATTGATGAGGAGCCGGCTAAAGAAGATAGAGATGAAGTCCACAAACCTCACAATGCTTTGCTCGGCAAAAACATTATGGACAGTCTTCATCTTAAACCTTCAAAGAAACCTGGCCCTAAATCCAAACAACGAATGGCATCAAAAGGCGACAGAAATAAAGATATATTCAGGATATTCCCAGGAAAGAAAGAGAAACCAGGCGTCGTTGAAACTCATGCCGGTGGTATTTTAAATGGAAGTAGGGTGCCCTCCCTCGGTCTGCCGAGAACACAAGAACAAAACTCATGGGTTATTGTCGGTTATCCAGAACAAGAAATGTTGCTTCCCAATTACAATGAAAGGTTAGTGGGTACCGATAACGACATCAACTTAGGAGCTAAAGACACGGCAGATGACGATAATCACTTCAGAATAAGTCGGATATCACCACCGCCACAGTTCCAGGACAAACTAAAAATTCCATACGACACAGATTCCAAAACGGACAGGAATTTAACACACGATACGAAACGGGAGAAGTTAAAAGACGATGAGCTGAATTTCTCAGAAGTGCAATGTAATCTAGCCTGTACGTCTACGCCAAAAATGCTAGCCCCTCATGAATACATGAAAGGGGCGCCACCAAGGAGTTTTGCAAAGAATCCTCGTAGGGTAAACCTTCTAGAAAATTTTAATAGCGGGTAAGGAGTCAATATTCTTTTCATGTAAATTTTTAAGTGTTTGTTCAAGTGTCAAGAGCTAATTATTTTCTTTTTTACAGCTTAGTATTAAACAATCAAAACGAAATTTTATACAGAGAGCGAAGCATAGACCAGACTTCTTTGGAAAGACTTTGCGAGAGGAAACCAGAGGCAGTACAATACTGGCTGTGCGACTTGGTGGGCTCATGTGAGAATGAGTGTATGACGACGCTGCAGAGCAAACCGCTGGGAGCGGAGATGAAGGCCTTGGTGTCTTCCAGTTCTGCCACTATTACGGGGAATATTAAGAAAGTACAGACGCATGGACAGATAATAGTGCATCAGTACAGTGATGTCATCCGGTAAGTGTGGAATATTTTAGACATCTTCTTCCTGCAGTAATTATTTCAATCATCTTCCTGTAGTGTAAGTGCAATTACCAAAGTACGGCCATCATGAGATTCGTGAGGATTGGATCCGATTTTTTAAGTAACTTGCGCTAAATTTGAGCGATGTTCACAAGCTTCTAACTATTTTATATAGTATACTTTGATCGATACATAACGTAATCGCACTTGTTTACCAATGTTTCTCAATTCCAGACAACTAGAAGCCAACACTCCAAACGAAGAACAGATCTGCCTCCTAGTAGCGAACATTAACGAGTTCGTTCTAGCGCACAGCATAACCCTAAACACGAAGCCTCCAGGCGAGACCCCAGAACGCTGGGACAAGATCAAAAAGTCTCTGCAACTATATTTACAGAAACTCATAGACATCGGGGAAGACGTGAAGGTAGAGCTTAATGAGAGCTCAATAGAGTGCAGCGTGGTGCTGAAACATTTAGAATCTTTGAGTGGAATTTTCTTGGAAACTACCAAAGCAGTTTTGGTTCAGCAAATGAAGGTAAAAATATACTTGAGTCATAAAATGGTTAAGAAACTAACCATGTCAAATCTTTGCTAATAGCGCCTAAAATTTACCTTGTTTCAGACGCTAGTTTCAATAATCGAAGAACCACCATCTGACATGATTCTAAAGAGCACGTTAACGTCCATCGGTCACCTGGCCATGTTGAACGACCGTGCCGAGGGATCGCTCCACGATAAATGTTCCAAGATTATGAAGAGCATCACGGAGCTCCCATTCGTAGAATGTGGAGTGCCTAGGGCATTGTTAACAGCTATAATTGAGAGCAATAAGAGCTCAATAAAAGCGCTGTCGTTGAGAGCGCTGGCGACTGTCTGTGTTACTGGAGACGCGGTCAAACAGTTTGAGGAGGTAAGTTTGTAACCCATCCAAACTTACAAAACAAAATAGATAACTACGAGGAACTTTAATAATTAATGTCTATTTCCTACAGGGCGGTGGCATTGAAATCCTCTCAGATATACTCTCGGACAAAACCAACCCGGAGCCTCAGATGCGTGAGGCCATCACGGTGCTGACTCAGATCACCGCGCCCTGGCTCAGGGGGCACTACGATTTGACGCAGCTGCATTTATACTTGGACACCGTCGTCGAGAACATCACGGGTACGTACACTACCATCAACTCAGGGTTGTGGCAACATCCCGAGTCTCATTTGCATGAGACTCGTCTTTAGCTATGCGTTCTTAAAAGGCGGACGCCAATACATATTGCTGTTAAACTAGATTTTTTATACTTAACAAGACAGGCGTTGCTACCCGCATTGAACTGGCTAATCAGTCAGCCATTTGTCCCATGTTTAATCCTTACCTAAGGCTGCTTACGACGAATCAAGAAACGGAGCCATTCTTCTCTGACGCTGCATAGAGTGACTAAGTTAATAAAACTGCAGTACTTCGTATCTTACCCTCAAAAGTTTTACGTGTTTCTGTTCTCCTGCAAACTACTCCGGCCTTCGCAGACCTTTACAGTTACCGTCTTGCCTTAGCCCCTCTAGGTCTGCAAGACACATGATCATTGAGATATGTATAATCTCTGTCCTCCTGCGAAACGAAAGCATTTTCGGCTGGAAGAGCCTTTAAAATACATAAAAGCATAGGGTATGCGTAACTATCTCTGCGAAGATCAAATAATGTAATCTTGCTGCTCTAAATATAGGTAAAGTCTAAAGATCACTATCGGTGAGCCCGTCAAACCAAAAGACGCACAAATAAACTCGTAATATTTCCAGGCATCCTCTCCCGCACGGAATGCTGCCAGCTCCTCTTGCTCTGCACAGCGTGCCTCGTCAACCTGGTACGAGAGCTTGAGTTGGAGCAGCAGGACCAACGCTCGGACATCGTCGCGGTGATCACTAAGCACCGCACCACGGAGCGACTGTTGGACGCCGTGAAGCGGCGCGGACCCAACATCTCCGTGTTCCTACAGGTACTTAGCTAATATCCATCTTACTTAATTTGGAGGGATTTAAGAGAAGAGGATAACCAGGAAAATAAGGATGAACTGTGTGAGAGCCAACATGAAAAGGAAGGGAGTAGTTAAGTAATGTGATGACTCATAAACATGCTGCCCGAATCCAAATAAATGGGATTGCCCTTTTCCCATTCATTTGTCAACCTGGAATTCTACCTAACCTGCCATCGCTAACGTTTGCGTAGCGTCATCAGCAGTCCAGCAAGCCGCAAGTCTTACGTTCCGCTCGCCTCATCGTCGATCGTTATTATACCTACTGTGGATCGTAACATCATTCATTAATCTATAAACTGAAATGGGACTAAACCGCGTATAGAAACTTGAAAATTAACCACCTAATTTTCCGCGATATCACGTCCTTTCTCTTGCAGACCAGATTCCTCCATTGGCTATGAACGATGATTCCTTCCCTCATTAGGGACATATGACTCGCAGAAGGTTTTCCACTTGTCATGATCTTGAGCGGGTACTTCCAGCACTTTTCAACCGACTTCAAGATTTCGAAGGAGAAAGTGTGTTTTTGCTTTTTTTTGTATGTTCACCGATTATTCGAAGAAGGCTGGACCGATTTGGAAATTTCTTTTTTTTGTTTGAAAGAGTATAGGTACTTACTTCACAGTTGACCCATTGTAACCAGGTCAGGATCTGATGATGGGCTCCTGGAGAAATCGAGGGAGCTCCTCAACTATAGGCACACATATAGTGATTTGACTATTTTTTACAGCAGCTCGAGCATTTGCTTCGGGAAAGGTGGTGACTAAGTGAAGTCGGTTCTTTTTTACAAGCTTTTATTTAACTTGCACTGTTCGTATGTAAGTTGTCCGTCAAAATTTGCAATCCATTCGGAAGTGACTGACACTTCCCGTTATTCGATTGAGCTGAAATTAGGAATACTTATATTTGTTCAAAATTATTAGCCGACAACAGTTGAGCCAAAACCATAAATTTAAATACCGGGATATCTATTGTTCCAGGAGCAAACAGCATCATACCTAGCCTCTCTATCCCGCGTGCCGCGCTGCGTGCTAGCGTTGTCCTGCTCGTGGTCGGTGTGCGCAGCGCTGGTGTGCTTCGCGCGCGCCGCGCCCGCGCACGCGCCGCGCAACGCCGAGCTGCGCGCGCAGGCGCGGCTGCACGCGCACGCCACCGAGGCCATCTCTAGGTGTGTGTCCGGCTTTTCTTCTAGACTTGAGGGTCAACGGCAAATGTTCTTCACTTAATTATTCAGTAGTATACCGAGGGACGATCGCCTGTGTTAGAGAAATCCTTGTTCCATACTTGCTTGCACTGAACCATACAAAAAACTGCTGAAATTCATTATTTTTAAGTTTACAGGGCGTTTGGTAGCTAAGTGCAAAGCTTTAAGAGGATAATAAATAAATAAATATTATTGGACAAATATCTATGATACCAGGATTCGAACCCGGGACCTTCTGCGTTCTGCTTCGTAGGCAGTCTCACTACCGACTGGACTAGGAGGCTGTTATAACTGTTATAAGTTATAATAGATAATAGACTAGGTGTTTTTAAACATTTTTGACAATACGTGTCTTAGACGTAATTTCATTATTGTTAAATTGATTTGTTTATTATGTTAAATTGATTAGGTAATTTACTATGAAAATTAAATAAATAAATTTCGCCTAAATAAGAAATTTATTGCTACAATTTTTCAAAAACACCTCGTCTACATCCTTAAAGCTTTGCGCCTAGCTACCAAACAACCTGTAGATATACATATCTAAGAACTAGCCCTAGTGCTAGCGCGAGTCATGGAGAATAGGCGTGTTCACACCTGACACACCGCCTCGCGAGCAAATTGCCGCGCGAGGCAGCTCGACCAGTGTGGACGTGCCTCGGCCGAGGCAAACGCACGCCCGGCCGTAATGCCTCGGGCGAAGCACGTCCACACTAGCCGAGCTGCCTCGCGAGTCGGTGCGTCAGGTGTGGACACGCCTAATGAAGACAAATCGAAACATTGATTTATGTGCACAAACAGAAGCCTGTCTTGGCAGTTCCAGACCTCACTTAGCAGTCACATCCCAAGTCTAAACCTGGCCCTTATACCACAAAAATATGATCCGAGTCAAGCATTTTAACAAACACTACTAAAACCTCTGTCCTTCGTAGGTGTGGTGACTAATCGTTTTTTGTTTCCAGACTATCCGTGATCCCCGACGTGGCCCACCAGATAGTGCAACTAGAAGGCGTCCCGCATCTGACCCGGCTGGTCAGGCTGCAGAGAACCCGCCCGCACCTCGGCGTCGACCCCGACCAGACCCTCATCTACTGTCTCAAGGCACTTCGCACTATACACAAGCACCACCCGCATGCCTTCGCGGACATGCATACTGAGGTGGACGAGATGATCAAGCCACATTTGATGGAGTCGCTTATGCTGTTCTCGGCTAAACAGGAGAGCTACGTGTGACCGTCGGCAAGACGGGTTATTCGCGGATGGTCTAGAACGCAATATGACTAGTGTAATATTTTGCCAATATCGCTTTTAGTCTACATCGCGAGCGGTCTAGAACGCAAAAAGTCTACATCATTATCTAGACCGTCCGTGACCATGCCGGCAAGACAATTTTCATAGACAATAACCACCTACCTTCTAAAGGACTACGTTCAAATGGAATACATGAACATAGTGTACATTTTTATGTAAAAATAAACTTATAAATTAGTTTAAACCTACTCACTTAAATATTTTTTTACTTAATTTACTTATTTAATTTCCATCTGTATTTTATTCTACAAATTTTGCATGAAAACTACTGATGCTTAATTAGCTAAGCAGAATTTTAATATTATTTTTAAAATAATCAATTGTACGAAGCCTTTAAGATGTAAAATAAACTTAAGACCAAATAAATGTACAATAAATAAATATTACATGTCCCTTAACTACTTAAATAATCATATATTACTTCATACTGATTAGAAAGCTTTGTAAATACTGCTAGTATTATATCTACATTATTATACCAGTATTATTTCTAAATGTATATAATTTGACACTGGCATGTTTATATTCACACTGACTCGTAACAATTTTACAGTTGACTGTACATAGTATAATTATACCTACTTAATCAGAGGCCATACTTTATGAAATTACTATACTAGTCCTCGGTATTTTATTTTGTAGTATATAAGTAGAAGTAATGCTTAAATTAGCTTTGTTTCTTTTGGTGACATATGAAATTTGCATGATTATTTAGCATACAGTAAGTATATGTATCTATTAATTATGTTTTCTACCGCTAATGTTATTTTACTCATCATCATTAGGAGGGTTTACACTTGACGCACCACCTTGCGAGGAAATTGCCGCGCGAGGCAGCTCGGCTAGTGTGGCGTGCCTATTCATCTTATTACAAATACATAAATCGGTGGAGAATATAATACACAAATCTACAAACTTTCTAGGAAATAAATACTCCTTTACGTATATTGGTCTGGTCTGTAGCTGTCACTAGCGACACCTAGTAGCGATGTTAGTAAATTCGCATATTCTGTAGTTTTTTACATTATTTAAGGATTTCTGTAAAGATATATAAATTGTTCTTTTATTACTTTGAAAACCACCTTTGCCTACGAAGTTAAGACGTAGACATGTATATGTTAGTCTGTAAGATATTGTTCAGGCTATATTGTATGTATAGCCTTTGATTATGTCAACACGATCGCGAGAGCAATTATCTGTGGTGTCCCCACAATGTTATCTCTATTCAAATAAAATATATCATTCAATATATTTTAGTTTTTTTTTTTACTCGAGATAAAATGCCTAGTGAATTACCTTAACTTTTTCTTTTTACTTAACTAATGCAAACTAGTTAAAGTTTTTGTTTAAATTCTTCCCAAGACAAAAATCGATTATTAACGGTAATGTTAATATCTTTAAATTAGTCCACAGGATTATTGAAAAAATAAGAACCAGATAGAAAAAGTAAACAATTTAATATAATTATTGTAAAAATATTTCATCTTATCATAATCCTAAACTAAATAAATCAGATTTGTTTCATCCATAAGACTGCTTGACATTTTTCGAATGCACTATGTCCACCGTGGTCTCGTGACATTTCCTTAAGTCCATGTCATAAACGCCGAGGCAAAACTTGTTATCTGGTGGTTTAAAGAAATCTAGTCCTCGCCCAATCTTGATAATCCAGCCGGAACTTAAACTGAAAATGAGTAATGAAGTCTGTAATTTTATAAAACAAATGAACATACATGAGATAACAACTAGCGACATCTAGTAGATGTACAAAGACTTAACGGAACAGTAGATAAAAGCCCTGTTACACTTGTCCTAGTTAGCATCCTAAATGATTTAGTTTCTAAATTTAGTCAAGTCTAACCGCATTTAGCAAGTAAATTTACTATTGAAAAAAGTTATAATCCTAATTAGGATGCTAATTAGGACACTAAAAAAAGTAAAGTGTAACAAGTTCTTAACACAGATCCGACGTTGCAGTCCCTTAGGCTACGTCCACATTATCGGGGATTCTTTACTATAGAATAAGAAAGAGACACAACACGAACATTCGGCCGAATACGCGAAGTGTAGCACCAAGGTAACGGACCATGGCGTTGTCAATTGTCTTACTTTTAGATGGCGCTTTAATCAATAATGACGATTTGTGTACTGAGGTATTAATACCTTTAAAGGTACATGTACATTGTATACTCCTTTGCAATCAATCTAGTTCAATTCATCAGAACATTATGTTGCTAATAAATTTTAAAGGAATCCCCGTAGGCATAATTCTATAAATTCACTTTTGCATTGCAAAAAACCAATTTAAAATTTGGCACATTCCAACTTTAAACTAATTTTTGATATAGATAGTTGAGTTAAAAAAGCTAGATTTACACAGACATAGAATTCAACTCACGTAATTTGCCTATCATGCAGCGTCTCCGAGTACTGAACTGTGAACTTAATCTTATATTTGAACAAATCTTCCGTGAGGCTATTTAGCCAAGAAGACTGTTCTCTTCTCGCCTGCTCCGACCTAGGGTCCTGTGACGTCACTAGCTCAATGTGCCTGAGGTTGCTACATGACCGCACCAGCAGCTCGCACAGGCGGAGGAAATTTTGACACTGGAATAATGAATGTGTTAGGTGCAATAATTGTCTGGATTTTATATGGACTCATAACTCATGTATTAACCCTTTATAGGGCAACGGTCTCAAAAAAGACCAGCCGTAACATTTTTAGGACTAAAGATTGACAATGAGGCTTGGATTGAGGATTTTTTTTTTCAATCTTACCCGTTAAAGGGTTAAGGTGTGTTTGTGTAATTTAGAACGGAATTAAGTGGCTGCTGGAAATGGACTCTTATTATGATTTAATACGAGTGATTTTTGGTGGATTTTTAAAACGATTTGCCAGATTTTTTCATTTTGAATTACCCGAATATACCTTAGCAAAATCAAAAATTCATATACAACTAGAGAACATTTCAAATTATTTCAATGACCAAATACTATCATCTAAGGTGAAGGACCCTTAGATGACGGTATCCATATTTATCTAAATGTATTTACATAGATTGCATGTACATGGAAATATTTTACCAGTGCCGCTGTGTCCCAGGTAGGGGTTGGGGCGTGTGCCAGGTTCGATCCCAGCCCTGGGCACTGAAGACCATGGTCTTTTCTTTCTATGTTTATGACATCTATTTAAGTCTTGAAATACCGTTAATTTCGGATCTAAACCTCCTTCAGAGTTAAAGATTCATGATCAATACCTGATGAAAAGCTCTAATATAAGGGTCTTCAACCACAACAAACTCCACATCATCATCCAAAAATCTCCCGATTAAGGATTTGTAGCTGTGTCCAGTAGAATTGTCCTCTATCCGCAGCTGCTCATGGAATTTCCCAGTCTCTTTCTGTTGTAACACCAGCTTTTTGATGGTCTCTGCTCTCTTCATGTACTCTTCTACCTTATCTCTGAGGTATACTCTCTCTTTGTCATCTACTTCTTCTGTAATCATAAAGTTGCGATTACACTTGCGCGCGAGTGACGAGCTGAACGAATGACGAGGCGAATAGCGCGCGGACTGTTTACATATGCGTCTTGTTTACGCGCGCGTGTTCGCGTTGGGGAGTTGTACGGGGAGATGAATATGTAAACGGACATTGTGTTGGCACTCGTACGCGAATGATTCGACGAGCACTAACGCGAGTAACAAACATGCAAGTGTAAACGCCGTATAAAACTCAAAGGTTGACAAGTCAATGAAAAAAGACTTTTGACTCCAATGTCTATTTAACAAAATAAAGATGTCATTTATTCCAAAGTAAACATTTTCACACATAAACACAAAGTAAAAAGACAAACCTTTCATTTTGTCCACCAAAATTTGCAAGCCCTCTTGATAACATATTAGCGCTTCTGTATATCGTTTCTTGGTATCCAATTCAACTCCTCGAATCAAAATCTTTTTCGCAGCATTAAAGGTACTTGGTGTACTCATGATTCTATTTTGAATTGAAATATAAACATTTAAATAAAGTTGTCTAGAGATAGCAAAGTGAAAAGCAGTGTAACCGTCAATCAAACCTTGTAAACATTAAAATTAAACATAAAGAAATGATCAAATGAAAGATCAAGATCACGGAAACGTCAAATTCGTAACGTAATCCACAGGTGTCCAACATGAACTTATCGACTATTGACAACGGTTTAATGCAATACTAAAACTAATTTCTGCAAATCTGCTTAGATATCTTGTAATATTTAACCGTAATAAGGTCAAAAATCTGGCTGAAAAAAGGTCTTGACCTGTGTTTCATTTGTTAATACTTAGAAATTTGCTTGGAATTAAACAACAAAATACTTGAAAATATAGATATGTTAACTTAGGAACAAATCGAACGATCGTCAGTCAATGTCAACATCCTACACATGTCAAAATCATAAACATGTACGGCATGGGAAGTAAACACTAAACACCAGAACAGAAGTTTATTAGTTTGTCTAGAAATGTTCTTACTATCTAACCAACGTAATTGACTACAAATTTAGTACATAAATTAGTCAATATCTAAATAAAGCCTAATAAATACATAATTTAGATATTGACAATAATAAAAAATGTCTCACCAACTTGGTAGAGTAGTCTCGGAAATTCTTCTTCGTTATTACGGAGAAATAGTGCAGCAGGTCGGAAACGATCTCTTTGCGTATGGAAGTCGACCTCTAGCCGTGATAACTAGGAGCACAGGATTGCCCAGATCACAGGTATTTTATAAACTTCTTAGAGGTTATGTTGATGTGAGGAATGTTTTTTTTTTAGTTTATTGGAGCTTGGGCTATCAGGGCAGTCAGCATGTCAGATTTAAAGTATGCAAACTTAGAAGAAAACTACCTCGCGTTGGCTGACTTTACACAGAATATTAATGTAAATAATCCTTTTCAGGTTACTGAAAGTCTCCGAACACTAGTCAAATATGACTTGGCCTCATTTGAGCCATCATCAAATGAAGTGATTGCAGAGTACCGGTTAATTCCTGAAAATGTGCTTCATCTAATCAGATATCCCAGGTAAATATACAAAAGATGGTTTTGAACAACCAATCAACTTCTCTTATAATACCTTCAAAAACGTTACATGTACAAAACGGAAGTCTCACAATGCAGTTCTTCAACTGCAAAAATATTGAGATCTAATGAAAAACCAAGTCGGTATCCGTAGAACTCAATCCCCACTGGAGTTTATGGAGAGAATGGAGGAGAAGAGGGGAGGCCTTTGGCCAGCAGTGGGACACTAATACAGGCTAAAAAATAAAAGATATTTTTATAATAAATAGAATGACCTGGCCATCGCACGGCTATAAATATGTAGGTACAGTAGGTTAGCCGGCCTATTGTTGGGTAAATATTGCATATACATAATGTGATATTGTCAGATAGATTTTATTGTCATGTATAGTATATCACTTACTTTAAATTAGGAACATATTGAGTTTAACAGGATTTTTATAATATTAGAAGCAGATGAAGTTAATTAACACATTAACTGCCAGAAGAAAAATGACGTCAAAACCAGTCAGAAACCGGGCGACTATAGCTACATACAAAACAACCTGCCCAGCGAGTTGACCGGATCCGGATCTGAGCAAAGTTTACTAGCCTAGCGCCGACGAGGCGGGTTCTTGGCAGTGAATGTGTTAAATGATTTTTTAAGATATGTGCCTTCCGGTGTCATTGTCATAAAACTTTAAAACTTATTTTTTGGCCATAATGTTAACCATTTCTGAATTTAAAAAATGTGTGTTTCTATGTAGGTACCTCCTGCAGATGAAGACCAAATACGGCAGTGAGGCAGAACTCCTTGTGGAAGAGCTGCTGCAAATGGCCACTGCCACGGCCCATGTCCTGCTTTTCACTATTGCCAGCAAGTACAAGGATGATAAAGTAAGTTATATTAGAGTAAGTCATATCGAGAGAGGTGGAAGACTCTGGAAGAGGCCCATACCTCGTAAGAGGGTTCTGGTGGGTTTTCTTTACCCTACAAAATTTAGGTTAAATTAGCCTAGACTAGGTTTGCAAATTAATTAAATAAGAAATAAAAAGGCTTTTTTATATTTTATTTATTTATTTTATATTAGAGTTTAGATCTAAGAGAAAATCAAATCAAAACTATTAATTGTCTACCTCTGAGCAAATACTAAGGAGACCGAGGGAGCAGGGCACCTGTTGTAAAACTTGGTATGAGATACAGATATCAATAACAGAAAGATTTGGCGGAGTCAAGTTAATCTGGCCTAAATTAGCCATATATAAAGGCTGCCTAATAACTTCTGATTTACACTGACAATTTTTTTACGTATGTTCACCGTAATTAGCGCTGCCATCTCTACATTCGCCGAACCCGGACAAAGACTTTAAAAAACCCGGACATTTGGCGTAAATCGCATTTTTTCCCCAGACGTGTCCGAAAATAATATTATTAAAAAACAATTGCTTTGGTGTTTCCTCACATAAAAAGTGCCCGGGACACTTTTTTAAAACCTCCCCCCGGACGGCCACCAAACTAGGACAAATCCGGGGAAACCCGGACAGATAGCTGCCCTAAGCGTAATGGGATTCAAAGATGACTGGACCGATTTGAAAAATTCTTTTGTTGTTTGAAAGAGTATACTTGACAGTTGGTCCAATTGTAACCAGGTCAGGATCTGATGATGGGATCCTGCAGAAATAGAGGGAAGTCTTCAAATATTATAGACACACCTATAGTGATTTCAATATTTTTTACAGTAGCTCGGGCATTTCCTATTGGAATGGTGGAGTCTGAGTGAAGTTGGTTCTTTTTTTGTTTAAAATTATTTCAACCCGAGGTATATTGTCTGAGGTGATTCCGTAGGCCGCACTGTTTTTTTCGATGGAACTAATTTCAAAATACCAAAAAAATTTACCTTCCTATATAAAACACAAAAAATAAAATATCTGACAGACCAGGTCCTGTAGCTATGATGATGAAACGAAACGCTACACGCTCTCGCTCACTCTTCATTACTACGATAGAGAGAGTGATAGCGTTTCGATTCTTCGTTTTCTACAAACGATTGTCATCTTGGCTAAGCCCCCTGAACAGCCAAAAAAATTTTGTATACATTTTGTTCCAGGAAAAAAATATTTCAATCATAACATTAAAAGACACATTCATCAGCCTCGCCACAGCGGGCTACATCCAGCAGGCTCCGGTGGCAGAGACCAAGGAGGGCTCGGAGGTGCCCAGCCTCACTCCAGTGGCAACTATAGTTCCCGAGCTGGACAGCAGAGTGTTGCTGCAAGCCA
Organism: Pammene aurita; assembly: GCA_947086415.1. Taxonomy (NCBI): domain Eukaryota; kingdom Metazoa; phylum Arthropoda; class Insecta; order Lepidoptera; family Tortricidae; genus Pammene; species Pammene aurita. The sequence continues at coordinate 16,772,070 of OX352295.1, forward strand.
TGGCTGCTGGCAGCTTGGCTGATGTCACTGATAGTAAGTGATATAGACATATTTCTTACTGACTATAGTCAGCTCAAGGCTGCGTTTCCACCAGAGATGAGCGAGGATACGTTACGAGGAATGTGTTTTTTAAGCACCAATAGAATCACTTCATTTGTTTATCCTCGCACAGCGCGGCTCAGGATTGGTTCTTAAACCCATTCCTCGCAAGGCATCCTCGCTCATCTCTGGTGGAAACGCAGCGTAAGAGTCCGGTAACCAGGTCTTGTAACCGGTATTTGGCTCCATACTAAAATACCGGTTTTTTTCGTTCTTTCGTTTACTATTTCATATTAATCGAAAAATCTTACAATATAAAGTCATAACGAAGCTCTTTGAATCCATACTTCACACAACGTTGTCTAGACAAGTCAAACCTTTTCTGTGTGACACACAGCACGGTTTCAGAGCGAAACGGTCAGTGGACACCAACCTTTTGACCCTGGCTGACACCATCTCAGAACACCTAGACATGGGTATTCAAGTTGACGTGGTATACTTTGATTTTCGGAAAGCCTTCGATCGCGTCGATAACGATGTCCTGTTGCACAAGCTGGATGTGATTGGATTCAGCCCAAATTTGCTGAAATTTTTCGCTAGTTATCTACGCGATCGTAGGCAGTACGTCCAGCATGGGCATTTCGTATCGGACCCATACCATACCCGTTCTGGTGTCAGTCAGGGTTCAATCCTTGGCCCTTTCCTGTTCGGAATCATGGTGAATGATTTGCCACTTGCTGTCCGAAATGCTCGTTGTCTTCTCTATGCAGACGACCTCAAGTTGGTATATGGGTGGAGATGGAGGCGGATTGTAAGTCGCTGCAGGAAGATGTTACGTCCGTGTTCGAATGGAGTCTGAACAACAAACTCAGTTTCAATACTGCCAAATGTCAAGTCTGTACTTTCAGTCGATCCCTCGTTCCCTCATATGCTCACTACTTTCTAGGATCCGACCTCATCAACAGAGTGGCTTCAGTGAAGGACCTTGGCGTTATATTTGATGCGCGTCTAACCTTTCATGACCACATCAAAGCGCTTGCTTCTAGCTGCTTCCGTAGGTTAGGATTTGTCACCCGTAACTCGAGGGATTTCCGTGACCCTTTTACCTTAAAGATCCTATACAATGCTCTCGTACGAAGCAAGTTGGAGACGTCAGCACTAGTTTGGAACCCTTACGAGGTCACTTACATTTTACTCTTAGAAAAGGTACAAAAGACGTTTCTAAGAACGCTGTACAAAAGGATATGTGGGTATTACCCGTACCTATACCCCACTAAATTCATTTTAGGAAGTCTTGGCTTCAATTCCCTGGAGGTCAGGCGCAACCTAAGCCTGTTGCTGTTTACCTGTCGGGCCCTTCGAGGTGACTGTGACTGCCTTGAACTGGTGGAACGGCTAGTAAGAGTCTTTGTCCCGGATTTGAAAAATGTAACCCTTAGGCCGCGGACATGTGTTCTATTGGCCGTGCCGTCGGCACGTACTGTCGCCTATGCGAACTCGCCGGTGGTCCGTGCCCTGTCCCTGCTGAATGCGCTCCTAGTATCAGCACCGGAGTGTGACCTGTTCGCGTGGCGATGGATGGATGTGTATAATATGTTTAAGATTCTGCGAGTTGAGGGATGATAGGCCGTCAAGTGTGCCGCTAGTTTAATTTAATATAATATTAATATTATAAAGTGTTAAGTTTCACAGTGTATTAGTTTAAGACTGTAATGCTGTGTTAACAATCAATAAACAATAAACAACAATAACCTAAAAACAATACGAGTTCTACGTAAATACCAGAAAATATGTAAACATATTGGGTTATTTCGGGGCTTTTTGCGAAAACCGGTTACAAGCCCTGCCGGTAACGTTTTTTTCGATTTCGCTCAACTTTTGGATACTATTTTGCAGTAACTAATAAAACTTTGATTAGTTATCAAATCATACATATATTGAAGGATCGTTTCTTTTTAAATTGCATAAGTGCATCATTTTAATAAACATCGGTATCAACGTTCAAATTTCGTGGCAATGTACGGTTGGCAGAAAAATAAATACAAACAAATCACTTAGTATTTTTAACCTTTATTTTGTATATGTAAATAAAAAAGCCCCTAAATAGTACATTTCCTAATTAGGGTGGTAAAACAAAGAAAGGCCGCGCAATCGCAATTGTTGCGGCCCAAGCTGCAAGCGAGGGACGTAATTATGCGATCGAGGGCTTTCTTTATTACCTCCCGTGTTGGAAAAATATGTGCACATTTGGCCAGAAAGCGGCTCTATCCGTACGCGTAGCGTGCGGAAAAAGCCACTTTATGTCCAGGTGTGGCATACAATATTTTACGAGTTAGAATAGATCACTAAAATTTGTTCCATAGATTTTGCTGTCAATCTTTGACGTCTGTAAGAATATATCCATTTTAAATGACTAAAAGATCTTTCCACGCTGACTGAGGTAATAGGAAGGTATGTCAAGCATTGAAAATTTTGCACACAGTTTTTATTTACACTTTCTGGTATTTCAGCCTCGTTGTTTTTAGATAGTTGGTTAATTATTTGTACAGTCTTATAACCAGGATTTTTCTTTAATACACTTTTTAATTTAAAATAAACTTTTCTGGCATTTTGATGTAACCTTAACGTTGATTTTTTTTTTTGCAAACCATGAACAATGTTTAATGATTCTGCTAGACTCAGTTTTGGATCCTCCAATAATTTTATTGACTTAGCAATTATACTAAAGTGTGTATCGACGAATAGTAACTCAGTTTTTAAATTCCGGTTACGGAAAATTTTTTTTGCTTTAGAAATTGCACTCGCTTCACGCGGATTTAAGGCATCGATGACAGATTTGATTTTATCATAATGCATGTGATAATATGAGGCAGCATTTAACCATGTTCCCCATCTTGTTATCACGGGTCGGGGTGGTAGAGGAATATTTACACACATTTGATGAAATAAATTTGTCCTTGAAGGAGCGTTACGAAATATTTTTTTGATACAGTCAATCAAACTGTTTATGGTCGGGTAAAGACTTCTAATTATCTCTGCGACTCGATTACATCCATGTGCTATGCATGTTACATGAGTCATATTTTTATATTTCTGAACAAGGTTTTTAGCTGCTTTTACCATGTAGGAACCGGCATCCGTTATAAAAAATAATAATTTATCCATGTTTTTTTTGTATTCATCGCCCCAAAGATCTTCAAGGGTTTCCTCAACGAGTTTGGTTATTGTCGAATGGTTAGTCGCCTCCAATACCTTAGAAGCAAATAAATGTGGCTGGGTACTAGTTCCATCTAGAGCTCCGATCAAAATATTTGCCACTTTTTTTCCCACGGAATCTGATGTTTCATCAACACTGAGGTAAATCATTTTATTTTGTAATTTCTCTTTCAATTCATTTTTTTTCTTTTCATACAATTCAGGTAAGCATTTTACTCGTATTTTTGTTTCACTCGGCACAGTAATATCGTTTCCATATTTATGATTTAAAAGGTTTTCTACAAAATTTCTAAATTTAGGATTGTCTAATTTTGACCACGGTATATTCGAACAAATCATAAACTCTGTTAAATCTTTATTAAATTTTTCTTGTGCATTATTTTTATGAATTTTGTTGTGTAAATCTGTTTTTAAATGGCGGTCGATACTAGATTTAGAGGGAAATAATTTCGAATTACACAATTTGCAATATACGATATCGTCTTTAATTTCGAAATCAGCATTATCTCGTATTATATCCTGTAAATGGCAGCGTGAATCAGATAATTTATCTTGATGAGATTTTGATTTCAAATGTTTCTCTATATTGTACCTTTTCTTTTTTATATTCATTTCGCAAATAGTACAGCAAGCACCTTCGTTAGTGAATATAAAATCAGTATACTGCGTCAAATCCATTTTCTCAAGTCTGATAGGGAGTTGGGTAAAGATTTATCAATGCTAAATTGTAGTTGTAAGTGTTTTTAAGAACTATTATCGTTGAAGATTTTACCACATATTATTTTGCATGACAATTAAATTGACATTTGTTGCCTATTTGGCATTTAGATTTTTTTTTACAAATGGATAATGAAATGAGTATTGAGGTTCTATGACGTATTAAGAATATAAACCTCTTTAAATATATGTACAGTTTACCAAAGTACGATTAAGAATAAAAATAAATTAAATGTTATTTATTACTAATAAATAAAACAATGATACCTATGTATTTCTTTTTTTGCGACCCTTACCAAGTGCCACGAAATTTGAACGTTGATACCGATGTTTAATTCATTTATCATCGTTTCGTAATCTAACAGCTGTTTCACGATTTTTGCTTGGAGAGGTGAAAAATTTAAGATTTTTCTGGATTTAAATTAAGTTACGTACTTGTACGTAAAATATATAAATACGTTGGAAAATGAGTCTTCTGAGGAATAAGTGGAACAGTTTTTTTCTTTTTATATGTATTTATTAAGCAAGATTTTTTATGAAAAATTGATGAAGTTAGGTGATATTACATTTCAAACAAATAAAAATATAGAAGTAAACTAGGGGGTCAAAAAATAATAATATAAAAATCAAGCGACACAAGATTGCACGAATCAACGTCCTCACTTATCAAGTTCTTATCTGTAAGAATTGAATTTTCGGACCAAAAGTATTTTTTGGCAATAACAAGACATCAGACTATCGTATCAAATGCAATTAATGTGCGTTATTACATTATTTGCGATTTTCGTTTTCAAATCGTTACCGGACTCTTATGGCCTGTTTCACAATCTCCAGTTAAAGCATATCTGTCAGATAAATGTTTGCTGTCCTTTTCTTTTATATGACTGGAGAAAAGGATAGCAATAATTTTAACTGGCAGATAAGTTTATCTGGAGATTGTGAAACAGGCCCTTAATCTAGTTACAGTGTGCACTCTTCACGCAAAATAGGCGCTAGACGTAGAGTTGCGGAAACCTGCTCATACTACAATACAATACAGTGGGCACTCCAAATCATAAGGGTACCTTACCCGCCTCACACAAATTTACTCTTAAATCTTATAGACGAATCTTCTAGCCACGTCAAATACGACACAATAATGAGAACGACGAAACCCCTCTAATTAGTTTGGTATACTATGCTTATGTCTCGATCAGAACATCTGGCAGTTGTAAAGTGGTGGAGGTCAAATAATGCAAACCACTTTAAGAATACAAATCTTTAGACTTTTGGTTTTAATGCAATAATATGAGAAATTATATGAATTATAAGATTATATCATTGCCAAAACTTTCTGATGGGGGAAAATAGTCCTAAACGACGTATAATATAATTCATGGTTTGTCTCCTATTGTTTCTGTTTCTGAAATAATACCTACGCAATGTTTTTGGTTCTAATGTTAAAATATAGGCTCCGTCCTTTACAAATAAGACAACTTCGGCTGTTTTTACCTATTTTGGTATTACTTTTTTCCAACTGAAAAATTTTGCTTAGTCTGCCACTCTGACCTGCACCCATTAAAAGCTGCCAGATGCCCGGATCTAGCAATAAGGATAGTATTGCAATCTTACTAGACGGGTTTCGTTGCTCTCATTATTGTGTCATATCTGACATGGCCAGCTCTTAGACCATTATTTATTGCTTAAAAAATCTAGATGTTAACACATTGAGTACAAGGAACCGGGCAAGCGAGTTCTCTGCTCCTGGCCTAGTAAGCAGAAAAACAGTGGGATCAGTAACGAACAACACGCGTACCAAACCGTAACACGGGGAGTGTAACAAAATAGAACCGACTTCACTTAGCCTTCATCTTTCCAAAAGCAAATGCTCTAGCTGCTGTAAAAAATACTCAAATCACTGTGTGCCTATAATATTTGAAGAGTTCCCTCGATTTCTCCAGGATCCCATCATCAGATCATGACCAAATAAAGATAAAGATAATGTATTGTCAAAACTGTGTACAAAGGTTAACATGTCATATATTTACAATATAGGTACGAGTAAGTAAGTGTCAACAGTTTGCCCATTTCGAGCTTACAATGGCTGGTTTGGTTTGATTTTACTAATTTGTAACTAGGAGATAATTCTTGCAGCATCTAGACAGAAACTTAGAACACCATTTGCTTATATAATATAACTTACTATGTAACTCTGACAATAGCATGCATGACCTGGTGACAGTGGGACCAACTGGACGTAGTTTAGGGAAAAAGATCCAGTCCACAAAAATCTGCCAATAAAATGTATTCTTTATGTCAATACCGTAAGCCATTCATTTCAATGACAAATTTTTGAGGATGGATCCTTTTCGCTAAACTACGTCCAACTGTGAAGTATATTCTTTCAAACAAAAAATATTTTTCCAAATCGATCCAGCCGTCTTCGAATAATCCGTGAACAACAAGCAAAAACAAAGATCCCGACGAATTGAAAACCTCGTCCTTCGAAATGTAGAAGTCGGTTGAAAACCTGTTTACGTTATGTTTTTCAGATGTATACTGGAAGGTGAACTACGACAGATTCCACCTGGACTTTAGAGACGACGTCATGATCAAGGCTATCACAAGACGCATCGACGAGAATGGTAAATTACGTAATTACTCGTAATACTATCTGATCAGTAATAAAATAAATAATAAATAAATATTATAAGACAATCTTACACAAATTATTTTTTAGCTATCGGCATATGCTGAGCGGCATCCTTTTTGGTGAGGACTAGGATTAAGATGTAAATAGATTAAGTTGGTATGTTGTTACTATTTTCTGTACCACCAAATAAACAATTTTCTTTCTTTCTTTCTTTCAAATCGACATAGGCCCACAGTAAGCTCAATAAGGCTTGTGTTATGGGTACTAGACGCCGATATATATAATAGATAAATATGGATAAATACTTAAATACATAGAAACATCCATAACTCAGGAACAAATATCTGTGCTAAACACATAAACAAATGCCCTGACCAGGATTCGAACCCGGGATCTCCTGCTTCGTAGGCAGGGTCACTACCGACTGGACTAGGAGGCCGTTAATCAATGTTTCGGCTTAACATTTAACATAAAATTCGTTATAATTACGTTATAATCGGGATATATATTCCTTATATGTCCCATGAATGACTATGAATCCCACGAGTGATCCTATACGGGTTCTGTTTTTTGCTTTTGAGGTACGGAACCCTAAAAACACTATAAAATGTCAGTAGGTACTGGTCAGGTCAACGCCAACTTTCAAAACATTGTTCATTGGAATGCTACGCAATCCTTTCTCCTTTTTAGGGTTCCGTATCTCGAAAGGAAAAAACGGAACCCTTATAGGATCACTTTGTTGTCCGTCCGTCTGTCTGTCGGTATGTCTGTCAAGACCATTTTTCTCAGGAACGCGTGGAGGTATCACGCTGAAATTTATATCAAATACTCAGGTCTATTGTCCCTTGGAGCTGTGGAAACATCAAACTTAAAAGCCAACGCAATCAAAAGATACAGTCGTTTATGCTGCAAATTTTAGAGTTTTTCGGCACTCGCAAAACCTAAATTGCGAAAGCCATAAACTTTTAGTTAGATCATATAATCAAAATATTTTTAATAATTTTAAAGTTACTACCCCTATATACCTACAGGTTTGTACGGAACCCTCGGTGCGCGAGTCCGACTCGCACTTGGCCGGTTTTTGCTGCAAATATTTTCTTTGATTCACAATATTTTTTTCTGCATATTTGGGAATCTTTTTTGGCATTTTTGTGGTAAAATCGTTTATAATTGCGAAATATTTTCCTCTTGTTTATATTGGTGACATTCGGTGACTCTCGACGTCTGTTGTCAAACAGTAATTGCTAGTAAAATAAAATACTACCACTGAAATTCTGCAACATGGCGAGGGTCAAATAGTATTTAAGTTGTCGCAGGCGCGGATCCAGGATTTCGTTCAGGGGGAACACTTTCCTTCACAAAAAGTCTCGCGGTCCGCACCTATGGGCCCCGTAGTATACGAGGTTTGCGTTTCAGAGCCCCTGTTGCCCCCCTCTGTATCCGCGCCTGAGTTGTCGGGCTTTGACTGGTTCCGTTCCGTGCCCATACCTACCTTGCGTGTCTCTTTGGTCTCTAAATAAATAGCTATTCTATTAGTAATCAGTTTGTTTCTTGTTAGCGGGCGAGCTGATGCGACTAATGCTAGAACAGATGTACCTGTCATCGGCGCCCTGGGCGCCTGAGTCCAACCCAGCCCCGGCGCCCGACCTGCGCGCCAGCTGCCGCCGCGTCGACCGCCCGCTGCTGCAGCAGCACCTGGAGCACTATACGAGGGTTCTAGGTATTGACATCATCAACTGACTATCATCGACGCCCTGGGCGCCTGATTTTAACCCTGCGCCGAGCTTTATCTTAGGCTATAAAGGTAACTAGTCGAAAGCAGTTTAACACAAATTGTTTCTCAATAACTAAGACACGTCAAGTACCGAGTGCAAAATATTGTGAGTTTGTGACTGCATATTTTAACAGTTACACTTAGCAGCCCGGGGTGGTGTCATCACAATAAAGAACTTTTACAATGCATGTGCTCAGAAAGTGCTCTTTTATATGGGTCCACACATGCATAGAAAGTTCTTCTTTTCCGCACACGTGCGGAAAAGTAGCTTTTTAATTTTCCAATTATTAAATACTAGCTTTTGCCCGCGGCTTCGCTCGCGTTAAATTCTCCATACAAACTTCCACCCCCCATTATAGGGAAGTGGGGGGTTAGAAAGAGACAAGTAGCCTATGTCACTCTCCATCCCTTCAACTATCTCCACTAAAAAATCACGTCAATTCGTCGCCCCGTTTTGCCGTGAAAGACGGACAAACAAACAAACACACACACACTTTCCCATTTATAATATTAGTATGATAGTATGGTATGGATATCGTAGATAAAGTAAACATGTTCTGAAATAATTGTAAATACAAATAGTAGTAAATCAGATTAAATTATGTATATTCCGCAAAGTTATAATCAAAAATATTGTTCCTAATTTTTATCTCAAGTATATCTCAAGTGTAATTAGGACCACTGTCGTACAACGCGCATGACCGCGCTCCGCTTGCCCGGGCGGGGCGGTCCAAACTAATGTTAAAAAAATATAATCGTCGTATTTGTATTCTTTTATACATTAATTCAGTTAAAAATAAATTAAATACCACAAATAGGAAACAGATGTCCATTACAATGAAAAAATCAACTGTGAAGTAAAAATACGGTATAAATACATGGTTTTGTATTGTTTTATTTAAGACCTGATGAAAATACAATATTATTAATAATTTGAAATTTAATATTTTATCTTACATAAGTTTTCCTCGTCTAACCTTTTTTCCTTTCGTTCCATTGGCACATTTATTTTTATAATTAAAAAAGTTTAATATTATGCAAGGATGATCTAGACATGGATAGACAATACCCATACAAAATCGCGTTCTCTTTTCAGGTTAAAGCACTAGCGTCATCTATCGGTCACACCAGACACTAAATCCTAGTTTCTAATACTTTGTTCGTCGCTTAACGCTGACAGAATAACTCGACTTCAGACTCGACAGATGGCGCTGTGGCAATGTGTACCGAAAACAGACGTATAGCCTTCAGGCCGTAAGGCCGTAATGCCTTTATATAGGCATTGTCAATCCATGTCTTAATCATCCTTGATGCCTATACAAAATCGCGTTTTTCGAACCTTCAGGCTATACGTCTATTTTCGGTACGAAGTGCCACAGCGCCATCTGTCGAGTCGGAGTCGAGTTATTCTGTCAGCGTTAAGCGACGAACAAAGTATTAGAAACTAGGATTTAGTGTCTGGTGTAACCGATAGATGACGCTAGTGCTTTAACCTGAAATAAAAGGAACGCGATTTTGTATGGATATTGTCCATCCATGTCTATATCATCCTTGATATTATGTTATAGTGGTAATCATTGAAGTTATGAGTGATTTTTACTTGAATTTGAACTTAAAATCGTAGTTTAATAGTTGAGAGTGCTATATCAATTTTAATTAGCAGAAATGCCAATTCTTTGACCGATGATTTGGCTGATCGCGGGAAATGTATTCTGTTTATGAACGTATGTGTCGTGATGCGTTGCGTTGCATGGCTTTGTGTAAATATTGTAAATAACTTATGAGACGCTCCGTTACAGTTTTGGATTCAATAAGTTATAAATTCAAGTGGTGAGATGTACGTAGGTAACGCACCCCGACATTTTTCAAGAACCACTAAAGGCATCAGATCGTCTGTTTCTTACAAGCAGGTAATAGTAGTTTACGAATTTATATGTATCTCTGCTACAACCCCAACAAATTTCATACGGATAAAAAAAACGTTACTAAAGTTATCGCGGAACAAACCCTCAATATCAAAAAGCCATCGAAATGCCGAGACGTCCCAGTAGCCGAAGTTGTTTGTAAAAACTCACTTCGCTTACGCTCGTTCAATAAATAACTATTAAAGCTATTTATTGAACGCGACACGCGCGAGACAGAGACAACACTATATAACTGCCCCTAGAGAGAGCGAAGCGCGTGTTGTGTTGTGAGCGCGGCGCCACCGGCGAGCGTGATGCTCTCATCGCACCCCCGCTCCCGCCCCGCTAACAAAAAGCGTGAGTCTGACAGAGCATTAAGCGCTTTTCAACCGACTTCACGATTTCGAAGGAGGAGGTTATCAATTCGTCGGGATCTTTGTTTTTTCTATTTTTTTTTTATGTATGTTCAGCGATTATTCGAAGACGGCTGGACCGATTTGGAAAAATATTTTCTTGTTTGAAAGAGTATACTTCCCAGTTGGTCCCATTGTAACCAGGTCAGGATCTGATGATGTGATCCTGGAGAAATCGAGGGAACTCTTCAACTATTATAGGCACACCTATAGTGATTTGAGCATTTGCTTTTGGAAAGGTGGAGGCTATGTGAAGTCGGTTCTTTTTTGTTTAAAATTATTAGAATTCATTGGCATTGGCGTTAGCTACATTACTTAGCATTTCCCTTAGTCAAATAATCATATTTTTTCAATGGACAGAGGAGAATGGGTGCGGCTTTATCCGTCGTGCGGGTGACGCGGGCGGCGGCGCGTGGATCGTACGCGCCAAGAAGGCGTCAGAACAACTGGCGCATGCTCTGCTGGACCACGCGGTCACAGAGAGGCTAGGAGACAAAGCTGCTAGAATATTCAGGTAAATACCATAAATAGGCATTACGTAGCAGTTACATAAACTACTATTAAGGAACTTTCAGGGACTTTAGAAATGCATGGGATTCGAACCAGTAAGATCATCGCGGTTACCGGTCCAACGTGCTTCTAATTACACCAGAAAAATGAAAAAGTGGTTGTCCAGGTTTCATAACCGATTTTTTCATTGTAATTAACATATTTTTCTTTTATATATAAAAAAGAAAATTAGGTAACGTCAACATAATAGTAATAAAAAAAAGATTTATATAAACCACTATAAAGCGCACATACAAGACCTACATCACGCTAACAAAGTACTAAATGCCAGTTGCATAAATACAAGTTCCAAGCAACTCTCATTGGACTTCGGACATCTGGCTGGAAAGAGATCTCTCTATTGCCCTTTTCAACCGACTTCAAGATTTCGAAGGAGGAGGTTATCAATTCGTCGGGATCTTTGTTTTTGCTATTTTTTTTTTTTTTTTTTTTTTTTTCATGTATGTTCACCGATTATTCGACGACGGTTGGACCGATTTGGAAAATTCTTTTTTTGTTTGAAAGAGTATACTTCACAGTTGGTCCCATTGTAACCAGGTCAGGATCTGATGATGGGATCCTGGAGAAATCGAGGGAACTCTTCAACTATTATAGGCACACCTATGGTGATTTGAGTATTTTTACAGCAGATCGAGCATTTGGTGTTGAAAAGGTGGATGCTTAGTGAAGTCGGTTCTTTTTTTTTGTTTAAAATTATTAATTTTTATTTACGTGGAGGAATGCATTTAGGCATCCCGTCTAGCCGGGGAACTAGGTCGGGTGACACAGGATCGCGTGAGCATTCAACCGCGAACACCGCCTGCTGCGACAGCCGAAGCCGTCCCCTCACCGGGGCCGAAGCCCCCGGAGCCGGAGCTCCCCCTCCCGAAGGTAGCGTGCAGGGTGACACTACACGCTGGTCCCTCATGACAACCTCCACGCCAGGAGCGAGGTGGAAAAACCCCGGGTTCCACTCCCTTTAGGTTGCCTTCATGATTTTCTATAGAGGTGGTTGTCCTCGCAGCCAACACCCAGAACCGGCTTGGTGAACCCCCGGTCCGTCATCATAGTCCCTCTGCCTAGACAGGTTACGGGGCCTCAGTTTTATACAGGACCGCGGCATTCCCGTCCCTCACCCGCCCGGCCCGAAATACCCTCAGTTTTTTATAGAGGTTGCCATCCTCACAGCTAAAACCCAGCAACGGCTTGGTGAGGCCCTCTGCCTAGATAGGTTACGGGGCCGCAGTTTTATACAGGACAGCGACATTCCTGTCCCTCACGGCGGCCGAAGCCGCCCGGCCCGAAAGACCCTCAGCTTTTTATAGAGGTTGTCATCCTCACAGCTAAAACCCAGCGACGGCTTGGTGTTGACCCCCGGTCCGTCATCATAGTCCCTCTGCCAAGACAGGTTACGGTGCCTCAGTTTTATACAGGACAGTGGCATTCCTGTCCCTCGCCCAAAGGCCCCCAGCCAACACTCAGGAGTTCTCTCCCTAAATGAGAGATCTCCCTGTGTGGAACCCCCATCCCCCCCACACACAGAATATTAAGAAATCCTTGGTGATCCCCAAGAGATTCGCTTATTGTTGCTCCCAGGATACACCGTTCAGGAACCCTTCCCTTTCCCCCGCATCAACCAGATCAAGAAACAATGAGAAGGGCCCTGGCACTCGAGGAGGTTTCCCGTCATAGCACCCCATCTCTCTGTTGGCCTGCAATTTTGTGGTGCAATAAAGTCACCGATCAAATAATACTAGGGATACACTATCAGCCCAAAAAAATGGTATTATTGTGGGGCCATTTTTTGCGGTCCGCAAGAACAACTCGGGAGGTACTTTCTTTGATAGCCTTATTACGGTGACTGGCCGTTTACAAATTTTCAGGAGCCATATTTTCAATAACTCTCGTTTAAGTCTGTACCTCCTTTATATTGTTACTCGAAGAATAAAGTTGAATTAATAGTACATTACTTACCAAGGACTGTAAAAGAAAGAAAGCCCGAAATCGCAGGTATTTGTAACCCGAGCCGTAGGCGAGGGTTGTAAATATGCGATAGAGGGCTTTCTTTCTTACTGTCCGTGGTGAGTACACAATTTTACGTCTCCACCTGGCCATAATGCGAGTTTTGCTGTACGCATAGCGTGCGGTAAAACTCACATTATGGCCAGGTGTGACGTAAATGACTATAAAAAAATCCTTACCAATTTATATTTCTAACTACATGGTTGTGGCGCCATCCACCGAAAATATGAGTCAGGTTAGTCGTTTGACTTATATTAAGACATTAAATTTTCAGATTAATTCGAACAAAGAAATACATAGAAGAAGAAGACATACAGAAATTCGCCATGCTTCCAAATAAAGAGTGTAAAGAGCTCACCTACAAGTTGTTAGAAGAACACTTCATTAGCGTCCAGGTAAATTTGTACTTATAATGTAATGTAACACTGTTATACATAAAATAATACATTATTGTACAGGTGAGGAAAAAAGGTCCCACTTTGTGGATATATGGAGTTACTAGTACTTAAGGGGATATCAACAGCTACGTTCCCTCCCTATCTTTTTCAGCGCGAGTGAAAGAGAAACACTGTGTTAGGATTAGTATGGGCGCTCATTGTAATTTTTGCAAAATGAATAATTATAAAAAAACTACGCATTAATTGATAAATATAAAATATGAAGTTTTTAGTATTAGTATGGTGGAATTTTGTCCTTAAAAACATACAACTGTTTTAAGATGTAACTTTGGAATTATTTTCTATCGAGCCGATTTCGTCCAATCGTTTATCGGAATTAAACTGTTAAAGTTCCTATTGCTACGAAGAAAACGTAGGAGAAAAAAAAAAAAAATTTAAATCACCAATCAGCATTTTTGTTACACCTTGTATAAGAGAAAGAATGAAGTGTCCTTGTAAACCGACAAAGTGGGCCCTTTCACTAAACTCTTCCACAATTCATGTAATCTAAGTAAATTAAAATGTTCCTTGTTACAGCCGATGCGAAAAGCGGCATCTGCCGGCGGAATGGCGAAGGCTATCTACTTGTACCACATCGACTTGCATGAAGTAAGTAGAAACGCAAATAGCAATGAAACTTATTTACTGAAAAGTCTGGAGAAGTATTGGCTACCGTGTTTGATATGTACGGTCACGGACTTTAACCCTTTCAACGCCAAAGACGTCAAATTACGCGCACGGAAAATCGTGCCCTGGGCGCCAGCACGTGATATCACGTCCAATATATAACCGGTTTGCTTTGCGCGCGCGCTGGCGCTGAGGGCACGATTTTTCCGCCCGGTGCTTGGCGGTCAAAGGGTTAATTGTTCAGCCATTTAGGGTTAACTGTACATTGGACATTTCAGTGTAAGTACTAAACAAAAGAAAATAAAAGTCCGTAACTAGGTATCTTTCACAATATTGCTTACTATAATTTTAAACAAAAAATCACTGACTTCACTTACCCTACTAAACCTTTTCAAAATAGAATGCTTGAGCTAAATTAAAATAATTTTACGTCACACCTGGCCATAATGTGAGTTTTACCGTAAGCGTAGCGTGCGGTAAAACTCACATTATGGCCAGATGGAGACGTAAAATCGTGTACTCACCACGGGCAGTAAAAAAGAAAGCCCTCTATCGCATATTTACAACCCTCGCCTGCAGCTCGGGTCACAAATACCTGCGATTTCGGGCTTTCTTTCTTTTACAGTCCTTAGTAAGTAATGTACTATTAAACAAAAAAGAACGTGCAGTTCGAGCATATGCTTTTGGAAAGGTGGAGGCTAAGTGAAGTCGCTTCTTTTTTGTTTAAAATTATTATCTAGACTATCACATTGAATATCTATGTATAGTAAAGTAGGCTATTGTGTTCCCAGGTAGCGCTAACATGCATGGAGATGTGCTACCGCGCGCTCCACAACGTGTTGCGGCGCGGCGCGCACGAGCGCAGTGCGCACGCGCGGCTGCTGGACAAGCGGCGCCGCGTGCGCAGCATCGTGCACGGCATGCGCGCGCGCGGCGAGCCCCACGCCAACATCGACGACGTAAGTGCACGACGGCGTCAGGGGGGTGTCACTACGCAGTTTAGGTACTGGCCGGCGCGCCTCCCGGGCAGGCGATGGCAGTGGGCTGCCGCTCGGCTCGCACGATACTCGTGTCACGTGGCGCTCGCGCAATATTGAAAATACACAATGGCTTCGAAACTATAAAAGATATAATATTGGTTGCCAAGAAACAATATAAGGAACTGCCCGACATATTTTCAAAGGAATACGGCTGTGGCATACCTACACCGTGAGAATCAGACACACTATCTCCAGATAAAAAAATTATGTTTCCCGAATCAACGTTTGTAATACCTACATATTTATCTTAAAAATAATAAATCTGTAGGTATAGGTACAAAAACTTTTTAAGGGACAACCGAGCCGACACACAGCTCGGTCATAAAACTGCGGCGCGCAAAGAAGATTCACGGTTCGTGCGCGGTTATAAGTTTCAATTTTGCTTGCAGTCGGCGAGTATAGGTATAATTTTATACCTAAATCTGCCTTTTGTGAAGGAGTGAATTTTCTGTACGGTACTACTATTAGTTATTCTGTGGTGGCGTTGCGTCCGGCTTCCAAGAGACTCGAACGTTCAACTTCACTGAGGCCACTCCTATACGCTTACATGTGTTTAACAATGATGCAGCGCCGGACGCGTTAACTCAGAGGCGCCATCTCGTGTCCATAAGTGTAAGGGCTGAGTGGACGCTCGAAGCGGAGCGTTCGGCGGTTCGTGCAGCGTGGCGGGCGGGCGTGCATTCGCTTTGTGCAGCGTCGACTCGGGACACCAGTGGGTGTTTCATTTGTTTAACATGCACGCCGCACGTCCCGCCCCGCTAAACGCCCAACCCGAGCGTACACGAGACCCTTACACTAATACAACACGAACATGACGAAGCATGTTGCAGATGTTTTTGTGTGGAATCTGGACGAAGCCTGCGCATATAATTTTTATTTATTTTTTTATTTATTTATATATATATTTTTTTATTTAAACAGCGTCCTAGCCCAGTCGGTAGTGACCCTGCCTACGAAGCAGGAGGTCCCGGGTTCGAATCCTGGTCAGGGCATTTGTTTGTGTGTTTATCACTGATATTTGTTCCTGAGTTATGGATGTTTTCTATGTATTTAAGTATTTATCAATATTTATCTATTATATATATCGTCGTCTAGTACACATAACACAAGCCTTATTGAGCTTACTGTGGGCCTAGGTCGATTTGTGTAAGATTTTCCTATAATATTCATATTATATTATATTTATATATTATCATTGTATCTTTTTTTTTCATTTGGGGAGGCCTATGTTCAGCAGTGGACGTCTGTCGGCTGATATGATGATGATGATGATGATCTTTTTTTTGACCTAATAAAAACATAAGTATGTGTACTAAGGTAATACAACATGAATAGACTGAGTTTCCACATTGATAACTTTCAGAAACTTCTTAGAGTTTTGTATGGAAATTAAAACTTGAACGTTTCCAAAAAAAATGAATTGAAAATTTCCGGAAAATTCTAATAACATTTGGCACATTTGAGTTCACAAAGTTTTTGAGATTTAGACTAAATAATAATAATAGTTTAAAAAACTAAAAAACACGCTTTTAGCACGCACTAAAAATTACAAAATGTATTGTCATCAGAACTCAGAGCGTGTGCAAAATTTCATCCTAATTGAAGACCGGGAAGTGGGTCAAATTAAGATTCCAAGATTTTCTTACATACATAGTTAGTTACAAGTGAAGCTAATAAAAGCGTGTTAAATAAATGTTAGTGTTTATTTGTATTTTTTTTTGCATTTCAGGTGGAAGAAACCATTACACCGCCCGAACACCTGGTGCTGCAAGGTGTTGAAAAACGCCTCAAACAATTGAGTATCGCCGAACTTGAGCTGGACAAGTCGCTGTTCATACTCAAGTGGTTCCTCTCCTATTCCAACTAACACCTCAAAATAACACTAATGTAATGAGAGTTAAAGTCTTATAATACAGTCTGTACGCAAAAGTGGCATAAAAAAAGGCACCTAATACGCCAATAGGGGTCGCCCTTTTTTCTAAGAGAGCCGAGCTTATGTATTGTGGTTTTTTTTTTGGAAAATATGGCGGATATAAATCTATCACTAAATTTTTTATCGCAATGGTGGTATTGTAATTGTAACCTCGATAATCGAACTTTTACTGATAAGTTTTCAGTGCCGCCATCTAGGGCAAGACATTTCAATTATTAGGAGACGGATATTGTGCCTAAACCTAGCATGCAGATTTAAGGCTGTCTCTCAGTATCATCTATGTTTAGGCTATATTAAAGCTAAATGTTACATTTCACTGTTTGCCTCTCTTTATAATATCCATATTTGTTGAAAAGAGATGCAAACAGAGAAATAGACAATTTACAAAGTTCCAAAAGTTTTACAACACTTGCTGGCGTTAAATACATACACTGTGTACATATTTAACTAGGTTTAGGAACTATAAGATCAATAAAAAACGTTTATATATTCTTAAAACTTTATTTCACCCCAATGGAACTCATCGAAACGAATACAACCTAATAGTGTGCCGTTGATCAATTATAATTACAAAAAACTTCGACTATCTACAGAAATAGTCGCCTCAAACAAAATTCAAAGAAAATGCTATATTTTGAAGCAAAGTCTACCCTGAGTTAATTCAAATAACGGCTTCTAAATAAATTTGGTTACTCCAACCAAGGAGATGTAATCAACATTTTTATAACTATTAATTAATATTAACAAGTATATAGATTATGTATGTACGTAGTTAAACACCTGTTATACAGTGACACCTAACATTTTATTTTATTTATTACAGAATTGACCGCCGCATGCGTTCTGATATTACACCTAAATTACCAGTCCATAAATTTAATTTAGAAGCTAATTCATATTATTGCGTGAAATCCTTTAAATTATAAAAATCAAAACTTTTCTATGAACAACTAATACAAAGGTAAATATCCTAGTGCTCGTCACGCTAATGCCCAATAGCCGACACCCTGTTGCGGATGCGAATGACTTATGTTTAAAGATGACATGTACTGAAACAGTGAAGAGCACTCGCAGATTTAATTTTTAGAAAATTATTTTCTTAAATTAATTATTTCACCACTAACACATTCGTTGTCGAGTCACTTAAAATTCAGCTTCACATGTAAGTACGGATATATTTTATCAGCGGTCTAAATACTAAGTAAAAAGAAAACTGTCGAGATAGATAAAGATAATGGTCGGTTCCGAAATACCAATTTTTCACCAAGTCCAGGTAACTTAAACCATGCCTTCTATTCAATTACTGAATTGATATCACTCAAAGATGTTATATTATAATATAATTGACGAAAATTATAAATAATTTATTTAGCAAGTAATTACCTTGTATAGTATATACATATTCTTGTTAATTTTGACTTACCATGTTACTCTATGGTTAATAATAAAAAACTAAAACTTTAACTTACCAGATAACTAATATACCAGACTAAAAGTTATGGGCACTTCTGGAACTAAGTATCAATTAGACTTTATTTCGTCGTGTGATAATCGAAACTTTCTAACAAATACTTACTCAAATTAATATTGCTAGTTTAGGTCATTTTAGTACAGTCACCATCAAATATATCAGAGCAGCTAAGGTACTCAAAAATATCTGAACATGCACTTTATCGCTTTGACAGTAGACGCGTTGTTCAGGTATTTGTGGCCATCTTGGCCGCTCCGATATATCTGATGGCGACTGTAAAGTGACACGAAGTTCAATGAAAGAAGCATTTAGTAGAGTTAAAAAACTGAAGTTGTCAACGGACGATATTTCAAAAATATGATATTATGGAAACAATTGAAATTAATATTTTGTATTATACATTCATTCCGTCATTCGCTCCATGCGGCGGTCTAAGTTATCCACTCCAAAGCTAGGTTAACGCTAGTATCGATAAATTAAAAATGTCTGAATATTTACATCCCATACACGATGCTGTGAGTCGTAGCTGCTAGCTGCCATCGAAACCCAAATTCAATAACTAAAGGGCTAACAATCATTTATTGAACATGGATTTCTTTGGAAGAAGTAGGCAGTGATTGTGATCGAAGCTAAAACCACATGCTATGTAATAAATGGCAGTGTATAGTCGCCATCAGATATATCGGCGAAGCCAAGGTGGTCACAAATATCTGAACAACGCCTCTATTGTCAAGGCGATAACGTGAATTTTCAGATATTTTGAGTACCTTGGCCGCTCCGATATATTTGATGGCGACTATGCCATTATAGTGTTGTAAATATATGTATACTAAAGTGGATTTTTTTATTGAGTCAAGTATTTGTTGCTACTTCTTCCAAAGCACTCCAAAACTATCAGATACCTTCACTCAATTAAAAAATCTACTTTAGTTAGAAATAACATAAGTAAAGCATCCAAGGCAAAAACTATATGTGAGTCAAGTTTCTAATTTTACAAGCACAATGTCAACAATGGACTAGTTCGTTGCATTACAATGTGGATACATTTTTCTTTTTGTTAAACGACAACCATCAATGTCGTAGTCAAACCACCTCTCGTAGATGGCACCACTTAAGTAACGACTTAGATTTATACATTTTACTACATAGTTTTAAGACTCACCTAATATATGTTATAATTTAAAATAAAATAAATTTCTGTGGTAATGCAATAACGATAAAGTGTTTACAAAGTTTACCGTGTTAACGCCATCTATCGAAACTTAAGTGTTAGATGAGCTCACTAGATGGCGCAGGCAAATAGTTCATTTCTAGACTAACATATTAAAATTATTGTTTTTGGACATTAATGTTATAATAATATACATAATATAATTACAATGAAGGCAGCTACGACACGAGCGTCGTCAGACGGGAACCTTAACTAATGCAGTATCAGAGTATCCGTAAGAACTATTCTATAGAAATATTAAAATACGGTGAAGACATCGATCTATCTGGCTACGATATCACCTTAACGCGGGTCGCCTACGATACTCAGACTATACATACTTAGAGAAGTTGCAAAAGCCACTATTTATTTAAATGTATGTTTTATTCAATCGGACACCTAATTATGTACAGGAAGAAAAAGCGCAACAAAAAATAAAACATGAAATCAAGTTGAAATTAATTTTATTCTCTTTATAAACTAAATATTTTACACAACTTAACAAAATACATACATACAGCAACTGAACAGCAACCAAAATATAAATCATTCATACGGCAACGAAACTATTCTAGGAGGCCGCGCCCTGCGCCGAGATGAGCTAGGTGCGTTTCGTTACTGCCAAACATACCAAATACATCAAGTTTGTAATAAAATTGCTCCTTTTTTGTTTACCAGGATCTCACTTCAAGCACTGACAGAGAGAATCATACTGTCTTTTTCTAAAGTTAGTACCCTCACCACCAAGGATGATTAAGACATGGATTGACAATGTCTATACAAAATCGCGTTCAGGCTATAAGTCTGTTTTCGGTACACAGTGACACAGCGCCATCTGTTGAGTCTGGAGTCGAGTTAGGGTCTCCCCAAACCTATCGACGCGGATTCGGCAAAATCCGGTGGAAATAGTAGTTTATGTAACTGTTACGTAATAAGGGTCCTTAAAACATGAGTGTGGTTTTATGAAATGAGCCGCAGGCGAATTTCATAATAAGATCACACGAGTGTTTTAAGGCCTAATTACGTACAGTTGCATACACTGCTTTATCTACACTCATATTATTTATTATAAATGCCGTATTCGGAAATCATAGAATGGCCGCCATTGCACCGCCGCGGCCATCTCGATTGTGTCGGCGTGGCCAACTCGATTGTGTCGGGGCTCGCGCGGGACCAATCGAGTTGGCCATGGCGGTAACATTATGTTATCAAATTCGATGTTCCAAATTTGAAACTCAGTGCTTAACAATATTTGAGCATGCAAAGTTAAAATTACGTTACTGCCGCAGATAAGAAACTTATCATAGTTAAATCGTTTGTTGTAATGCTTGTCATTGTCTACGGTTTTTGAACGCATTTTAGAGTACTTACAGTATGAGTGTAGATAAAAAGCTTTATGACCACGCAATAAGAGCTAACAATGCACGGTTCGACTCGGCTCGGCTCGGCCGACGCCTGCCGACGCGTCGACGTCTTTTTCGCTCTTATTGCGTAGACATAAAGCTTTTTTCCACCGAATTTTGACGAATCCGCGTCGATAGGTTTGGGGAGACCCTTATTCTGTCAGCGTTAAGCGACGAACAAAGTATTAGAAACTAGGATTTAGTGTCTGGTGTGACCGATAGATGACGCTAGTGCTTTAACCTGAAAAGAGAACGCGATTTTGTATGGGTATTGTCCATCCATTTGCTCACCACTAATAAAAGGATGAGTATAGCTCATTACTTCTACTGTTACTGCACTTGGTTAGCCAACATCTGCTCAATTTCTCAAATGAAAGGCAAATAGATGCACCAGATATACAACTGTTATGCTTGATGGAGTAGTACTGTACAGTAAAATATATGCATTTATTAGGCATATATTTTACTGTACAGTAACAATACTCTTTGTAATTTATACTGTGATATTTAGTAGTAACGAAAGGCACACGAGTCGCGCGGCGCTAGTGTGGCAAGAGGGCGCGGCTGAATACTGGATACCATACACTGAGCTGAGCCCACTATTGCCAAAATCATTCCATTCAATTTGTACTATAATAAAATATTCCGCGCTACACGATGGGTTACCAACTATAAATATAAAGTATAGAAATTAAATTTTCGAAGACATGTTTTAATTGTATGCTTATAACAAAAATTAAGGCTAAGCCAAAATAATCCACCGAAAACTCAACCTTAAGCCAATTTAAAACATAATTAAAAACTAAATACGAAATGCCAAATAAAGGATTACTTTAGGTTGCTATGTGATGTATATTATGAGAAAACGGTAAAAAAACAAAAATGTTTATTTACATAAGCAGTCTGACTCTGGTAACGCCGAGATAATAAATAAAATCTAATAAGTGTCAAATATGCTAATACAAAATTTAGGTGATCCAATGAAGTCTTGCTCTTAATTTGTTCATAAAATGGTGAATTGCGTGCACACTATTTCAGAATTCATTGTACTAGTAAAATAAATGAATTTATTTATGTATATAATAATCTCATGCAAGTGGAACGCAACCACGAGTCGCTCCTATACAACGAAAATAAGACCTAATAAAACTTCGAGATAAAATACAGAGGCAGAAAACACACCCATTCGTACGGATGCCTGTTTTAATACTAAGATTTACAGAGATTCGTAGTCACACCCCCATTTTCATACAACTTAGCAAACCTGTTATATTCTGTCTCTTTATAATGAACACAAATGGACGTAGTTATGCCAAAACGTTCCAACTCACAATAAACTCACGGTGGGTTGGAACGTTTTTGCATAACTACGTCCAAATGTCAAAATGAAGGATAGAGGCAAACTATGATCAACAGCATTTTAGATTTGACAGTGGTTTATGAATAAAGGATATGCTATAGACTACATTCCATATACACATGTCGAGCAGACACAGTCGTAATGTTCGTGTATTGTTAAGAGTAAAGCCCGAGCGAGCGACATCTAGCGGTAAACACCGATAAAATAAAGATCCAATATATTGCATGAACTTATCACAAAAAACAGTAATCCCGCAGATCGCTCCCTTAATGAATTACAAAATATACGTACTATTTACAATGCAAATGAGAGTAATTTACACACTTCGTTTCTACTAACTTTGTCATTTAATTTTTATAAATATCTCCATAGTAACGTTTATATAAATTCATGTAGATGGCCTAAATTATAATACTAAGATTTTGTGTTCGGTAGCCGGGTTCTCCCGTATGCATAAGCTAGTGAGTCCCGAATATCTAAAAATCGAATCGAATCCTAAGCGAGCTACGCGTGACATCGCGTAAGCTATGAAACCGGAAATTAACTGAAGTGATAGCCCGCAATGGCGGGCAAAGTGATTCCAACAGCCGCGCGCTTTCTGCGTCTTCCCTATGCCATGGAAAGGGCCTCGCAACTTTGCCCTCAGCCTACAACTTTGCCCACGTCACTGATAGCCCGCGATGTGTGCGGGTGCACCGCGGCCACTTCACTGAACACTGAGTCCTCACTCGGAGCCGCGGCGCGCCCAGATGGGGGAGCATTACAATATGCAGCACGACGCCGAACAACAACTGCTCGAACCGCCTTTACTCTTTTGTCGTTGATCTGAAATTTGGAGAAAATATCGATTAGATAGCGGTACTATCGGTATCGGTTGTTTGCTACCAGTATTAGTATTAGGTACAGTCGCCATCAGATATATCGGAGCGGCCAAGGTGGTCACAAATATCTGAACAACGCTTCTATGGTCAAGGCGATAAATTGGACGTTCAGATATTTTTGTGTACCTTGGCCGCTCCGGTATATTTGATGGCGACTATACCAGCAGAGACTATATATATACTACGACTATGTGTGTATATTGTGGCAAGCAAATAAAGAATATATCTATCTACCTATATATACATATATAGATCGCCACAGTCTAAGAACTTTTTGAGGCTCGAAGTCTGAAGCTCCATCTGTACGAGAGCAACCCAAAGTTTCCGTAGTAATACCGTAATAATAGTAACGGTAGCAATTACTAGATGGCGCTGAGGGGCAGGTTGGTCTCGTTCAGATGGCGCTTCAGACTGGTGCCTTACAAAGTTCATACACTGTGGCTGTCTATATACCTATGTAGTCTCTGGTACCAACAATGCAACTGGCTTTTAATCTAGCGAATTTTTAACCTCAAAATTGAGTCCAAACACCCGTGTCTTTATTTTCTTTAAAAATTGCTTATAGAATGTAGAAGAATATATATGGAAGCTATGGCAAAATACAAATAAATCACCATATCAGAGTCCAGTAAAGTTTTGAAAACGAAAATCGCTAATAATTGAATAACGCACATGAATTGTATTTGATAAGATAGTTTGAAGTCATGGTATTGCAAAAAAATACTTTTTCTCAAACATGCTCGGAAATGGTCGCATTATGTTCGTAAATTGAAGACGCAAAGTGCTCAATTTTATTCTTTTCAAATTTAAAAAGTAAAAACGCAGCGGAAAAAAATGAGTTTCCATAGAATCATTTTACTCCTAGGAATAAAATGACTGTATGAAAATCCATTTTTATCCGCTGCGGCGTTAACTTTTTAAATCCTACGATTGCAAATAAATGCCTAAGGAAATGTTGCATTCAGCCAAGTGAAAGCTTCGTTCAACCAGACAAATGTCAAAATGATCGCAAACACGGTGTCACGATTCGAGATGCGCGCGCATTGGCGCATGCGCGTATCGGACGATTATTTGTCTGTAGTAATAGATTTGAAAAAAAAATATGCAAAATAAAAGGCGGCAATTCGTTGTGAAATAAGTTATCGTTTTCTTTAAAATTAATTAAAATAGAAAATAGTATGAGCTCAAATGACGACAGTGAGATGGAAATACGGCACACCGTCTCATTTGAAAGAAGAAGCAAGCTTAATAATGAACAACTTGCTTCCTGCTAAGTCGCGGGACAAATATAACAGGACTTACGACATGGTACGTTCATGCTGTGGAAGGACAGCCAAAATACTAGAAATACCTTTTCGTTCACAAATTGCCCTGGAATGTCTAATATAACATTTAACATTAACTAATAACATGCCTTATTTTTTGTATTGTACTATGTCACTTAACCCTTATTAAAAACTTATTACTTATAGTTGAAATTTAATTTGTTTGATTTCCTCACATTATTTTAGAAAAGCACTATGTATACCTCAATGGAAACAGGCATTTTCCGACTCGGACCTTTGCCAGGCCTCGACAAGCCTCGGCCTGGCATCTAGGTACCTCGTCAGGAAATGCCTTTCTTTCCATCTCTCGGCAACAATGTACTATTGTTCCATATATATTATTTATATTATTATTTAATACCCGAAAACTTCATTCTTACAGTTTTTTTTAGTGAGGATGTTGATTCGTGCAAACTTGTCGCTTGATTTTTTTATGCCCCCTAATATGTTATATTATTTTTATGGAATTAAAAATATAAAATATCACCTAAAATTCGGCAATTTTTCATAATAATGCTTTAGCTAAACATACCCTTGCTTAAAAAATATATCAGAAAAAAAAAACACTGTTCCACTTATACTATTCCTTATATGACGCATTTTCCAACGTATTTACCTACATATATATATTTTACGTCACACCTGGCCATAATGCGAGTTTTACCGCACGCTACGCGTACGGTAAAACTCTCATTATGGCCAAATGGAGACGTAAAATTGTGTACTCACCACGGGCAGTAAAAAAGAAAGCCCTCTATCGCATATTTACAACCCTCGCCTGCGGCTCGGGTCTCAAATACCTGCGATTTCGGGCTTTCTTTTTTTTACAGTCCTTGATAAGTAATGTACTATTACGTAGGTACTAGATTAACATTATTTTAACCAATAAAAATCTTACTTTATTCACCTCTCCAATCAAAAATTGCGAAACAGATGTTAGATTACGGTGAATTATTTATAAATGAAACATATATTAAAAACCTGTTCCACTTATGCAGTTTAAAAAGAAACGATCTTTCAAAATATGTATACAAACTAATATTAATTTTGATAGTAACGAAAAGTTACGAAATCGAAAAAAAAACGTTAGCGGTCTCTTAAAAGTGAGTATTACTTTGTGATACGATGTCAATGAAAAGGTAAAGATATAAATGTTAAATTCTAGGCACCTCAATTAAATACATACAATAATTAAATCTTAAACATAAATTATGTAGAACAACAGGCGACAACCATACTAATTTAGGTGCCCAGAAATTTATTTCTATATGACTTTGAATGAGGTTACGAGTATGTATGAGGTCTATGAAGAAAACAGAAATTCACTTACAGACAAGGAAAGGAAAAGGATGAGGGTAGGAGACCGGTTAGGTTAGGTGGCTGGTCAGGAATAGCGTACTTCTGCAAATTAAATATTGGTTCCCGTGAGACTTCCTGGGAAATTCTGGGCACCCAAACAAGCAAATGTTATAATATGGCAACAGAACAACGTCATTAAATTCTTAACCATTTGTCTATCGGGAAATAACGGAGACTTCAAGTAGGTACATATATCTTGGATAAATCAATATTTTATTTTTGTCGTTAGTTTCAGCTCTAACTAATAAATAAAAATAAACCTACAATAGTCATTTTTTAGGTCAGTGTCTGATTATAGTTGATGGGTTGGTATTGTACAGTAGACTACAAAAAGATGTAACCACTTTTGGCCCTTATTACCACGCAATAAGGGGAAAAGGTGGATACATGTCCTTGTAGTCGACTGTACAGATTTCCTTTAACAGTCCGCTCTAAACAGTAACATATTATTAATTAGTATACGGTATATGCTTGATTCACTGTGTAGGTAGTTTAATAGCAATATGTATATAGTACTGTTAACTTCAAATCTGACTAGAATTGTGGTGCGAATCTAGCATATCTTAACGTGTGACGCGCGAGTTCATACTTCAAGCGCGACTCGAAGTATGACAGGCGACAACGTAAGATTAGCCCTACAGGTCTGAATTGCATTAACTGGATTTGTCGTCTATGTAAAAAACGGCATCAGAAAGCACAGTTCGCCACATTCACGCTTTTTGCACATCTCCGCTGCGGAATCGAAACGACACCGCAGATCCGCGTCAAACGAATTCAAGTTTTGCGGCGAAATGTGTAGTTCTGTATCGCTGTGTCGATTCCGCCACCGATATGTGCAAAGGCCCACAGTGGGAGGTTATGGACAGGGAATACT
The DNA here is from genome assembly GCA_947086415.1 of Pammene aurita. NCBI lineage: Eukaryota > Metazoa > Arthropoda > Insecta > Lepidoptera > Tortricidae > Pammene > Pammene aurita. Next base: position 16,799,256 of record OX352295.1, read on the forward strand.
GACCGTGTGAATTAGGCTCGGGGAGGTGCTCGCGCGGCACGAGGTGCATGACGGTGGTGCGGCCGAGCGCCAGCCCGAGCGCGCCCAGCGTCACAGAGCTGTGTAGGAAGCGGCCCTGGTAGATGAGCCGCAGGATCTCTGCGCGAGAAACGCACTCAGTCGCCCAGTCCGCTGGAAATAGAAACGCGTATATATAGTTAACGACAAAATGCGACTAAAGTAATATTTTTAATTGAGTACAGTACAGTAATCTGACAGCTCCTGCACATACAAAGTTAAACCAGAATATTATTTCTTATTCAGTAATATTGGACACCATCATGTTTACATTTAAGTACGCCATGAAAAAAATCTGGGAGTGAAATTGCTCGAAGTGTAAATCTGATAAAAACCTTAAAACAACAAGCCAACGCAACATCAAATTGACCAAGTCAATGAAATGCATTAATTATAGTACTTATTACAATTAAGACGGATAAATCGCCTGTTAAGCACTACTAAATCTCCCGACGTTTACACGGTCCGAGCTCTTTACACGGGTTTGGTCCCGGGATAGGTACTCTTTCCTTTTAGAGACCCCGAAACGTCGGGAGATTTAAAATTAAGGCGCATTAATCGCGTGTTAAGCACTAATTTTAAATCTCCCGAAGTTTCGAGCTCTTTACAGCGCTCGTGGTGACGGGATATACCTTTTTTTTTAGATTTTTTTAGAAACGTCGGGAGATTTAATGACACGCGATTAATCCGTCTTAATTGTAATACTATAATGAATTATTATCGCGGCAACATAAGACAATATTCGAAATGCATTGAATTAAAACAATTTGAATGGGTAAACTACCTAATACCAACCCTAAATTTCAGCTCAATCAGATATCGAAATCTGCTTCAACATAGCCTTACTGATAAAATATGTAATTACTAATTAGGCATACGCATTAAAGCTATAAGTACATTGAAGCAACAATTGAAAGTAAAAGTCAAAATCACATTGTTTATCATTTATGATTTAAACATAGTGGTATCGTTCTCAGACGTTCTGCTTCATTCAAAATGAATCTAAATCAGTTTAGCAAAAAAAATACTTTTATAAATAAAATTAACTCTGTGTTATAAGTTTTCATATACTTGTCGTAAAAGAATGTTAAAAACATTTAATATCATTTATTTCTGGGGCCTATTTCTCGAAAGGACCAATATTATTAGACCAGAACTGTCAAATCGTATGGGTTTCTATGACAACACACAAATAATATTAGTCTAATACCTACCGTTCGAGAAATGGACCTCAGTCTCATACAAATATCTATTAGTTAATTTAAACTATAGGTAGCATTAAAAAAAACTACATCATTAAGTTAGGTTGTCATAGCGACTTCATTAAATTAAAAAATATATTCAACATATAAAAAAACACAATAAAACATTAAAAAACAATTTCACGAACTGCCCCCAGAGAGATTTGAACTCTCGACCCCTGGTTTACAAGACCAGTGCTCTAACCCCTGAGCTATGGAGGCTTACGAAAGGCGGTGTGTAAATGCCGACTACTATTGACTCGCGTAGCCACTTACACACACTTGTATAAATCACAACTACATTGAAGAACACGTCATTCGAGTCGGCGAGTTTGGTTACATCGCGCGTGTGTAGATGGCGCCATCGTCACCAGTGAATACAGTTTAAATGCATGTTTATGTAAACACTGAAACAACATTATGTTAGAGTCTGGCTACGCTATTGTGGCTCTGAAAAGGGCGGCAAATTTAAAAAATCTGCGTATTGCAACATCGTGTATAAGGCGAAAAACAATAATGATACTTAAACAATTAATATTTTATCTTACCCTATTACACATACATATCAGATATGAGAAAATAAGTCTTACCTGCTGCAATATTTTCATTGTTAAACATATAAACCAATTTTAAGATTTCGAAGTGTGATATCGTGTGTAATTGTACATACTTAACGATATATTTTTATGATTCAACCATATTCGTGAGTGTGAGGCGTGTAATTATATGTTCTGTGCTCCAAGCTCTATATTAGATGCTTCCAAAAATCAAAAAGTCCAATAAGTACATTCTGGAATTGTTACTTTATGTTGCACATCAAATATCAGAATTATCAAAGAGTACTTGTGTACAATTTCTGTTTTAATTTTGTAACAAAATCACTACCTGCTCGTCTTATTTTGCGATTTCTTTTCGCCATCAGGTTTTATCGAGGATTATTATGAAAACAATGAAAAAATCGTACTTAATATTATTTTCGATTGGCACGCCAAATAATAGACAATTGACACATTTGACATTCAAAAAAAATAGTTGCCATTTAAAAAGTTTTAAACACATCCCAGGGCCACAATAGCGTAGCCAGAGTCTATTTCAAATGATGTATTGTATGAATCAATATACATAAGAGCAAGAGGTACCTAATCTAATATACCTATTACGGGTATGCTTATTTTCTCGCCTTCACTAACAACTACTCTACACTGTACAGTGTAGAATTGTAGATAAATACACACAAAGAAACAAAAATAGTCTATTTTGTTCCTTCAAACAAAGGTCTTGGATTGAGCCATATTTTGGTTCATATGTAACTGTTTTGGCTAAAACGCCTTAATGACATTTTAGCCGGTTGCTAGTAATGTTACCAAAATATCGAGCATGAGATGGGCATTTGTTTCACTAACAAGGGCCGGTTGCACCAAACAGGCTGTTAACGTCAACGTCATCGTTAAAAAATCTTGTATTGAAAAATTTGACAGTTTTCTATGGGATGACCCGGATGACAGCTCCGTCGCCATATTTAACGGTGATGAGTTCGTTAGTTGTGCGTGGTGCAACCCACCCTTAATAATGTCCTAACTTTCGGGGACAATAAAAGCAAATTAGAGACTCTAACTTTCCTAATGAGTGCTTATTTTTGTAACTCCGTCCTTAACCTTTACCTTTACCTTTGACCTCGATTGAAAGCTGGCAACAAAATTACATTACCCCTAGAGTAGATTCTCAACTGATAAGAAGCAAGTTCTATAGTGGCTATAATTCTAGTGTAGGGCTTAGTTAGATGGAAGCCAGTAGAGTTGTAGAAAAATGTTAGTAAAATTTTTGATGCCAAAATATTGATTGGCATATTTTGGTAAGTCCCAACTATGCTATATTTTAGTCCACATCTATTTTAAGAAGCAGGAGTTTCTGTGCGTTATGTTTTTATAATGTATTTGTTCCTCATATATCACAATGTCTGCACTTTTAGTCGTGTGTTTTTTGATGCACAGATTAAAAACACGAAGCGAAGTATATAAGGAACAAAAACAAACAAATGTATAGCAAAAACTTAAATAATATTAATTTGTTTATTCTTAAGACTTTAAACCGCTTGCACGAATCACAGTCAAGGAGCTGATTCCGAACCGAAATTCACTAGAGAACTATGAAATGACTTTTCATACAACAGTAGCGTATATAGATTATAGTAAGACTATTTTTATGGTGTCTGAAAGTTACTCTGCCTAAAACAATTCTAACGAGAGTAACTAGGCAGACGGTTTTGTGCAACCGGCTCTAATTATGTTTAAATAAAATGGATTCTGGATCAAACGGATTGTTTTCTTAAATACAGATTTTGTTAGAATCAGAGCATTTTTTGAGCAAAGGCGAAAATCCCATGAAAAAAATAAGGTGGGCAATCAGCAATCAGCAGACAAAACAGAAAAAAAAACAAGTCTGAATAAAAGACGTCACGAAGAAGCAAAGAGACCGTAGAGGCGTGAACATGGAACATTCCACATTTTCAACGCTACTCTAGTGAAGAAACGACATAAGCGTCTTATAACCATTATACAATTACGTCGTTTCAATTCAGTTGGATTGGATAGGACCGCTGATGGGATGGGCGAAAGCCCTACAAATTACCAGGGAACATTCCAATCCAATCCAAGCAAGACTAAGCGCAAACAAGGCTAAGCGGAACCAGTATAAGTGTCCACATCACAGCGCACAGTTGCTAGGTCTCACGTATATTAGACTAATAGTCCATTTGAGGTGAATACTTGGGAAGCTTGGTGAATCACAACCCTGCACTAACTCTGCCCGAACATATGGGGCTATATATCGCGACTACCCAGTCCACCTACAAATTAGACACCTGGTTTTGCAACGTTTTTACGCTGTTTTTCTGTTGCGGAACTTGCGGACCGGAACTCGCAATAAGAGACTAGTTGAGTATGTAGTTATGGGAATATATTTTACCATCAAAAATCTTTGAGAGATGAATTTGACTCAACGGCTATAATGCTAAAATTTAGGGAAACTGATTGAAATAGCGAGTTACCGCGAACTTATTATAGCTCGGTATATTATATTTTGTTAACTATATTTCGGTCCTTTTCTGACGTGGCTTTGTAACCGATATATCTTTCTCTCTCTATGACAGCAAGTAAGCTTGATTCACACACAGCGCGGGCGCGGGTCGGGCGCGTGACCGAGCGGGCCCGCGACGGGTCTATTGGCTTCACACAGAGCGCGGGTCGGGTCGGGCGCGGGCCCGCGCCGCAGTGTGTATGCTCGGCGGCGGCTCCGAGGCAGTCTGTACTAAGATGTCGGAGGATACAGACACAGACGAGGATTTATTATGTCTGCTTATTTTGAGAAACAGAATTCGAAAAAAAAAGAAAATATGGTTTCACGAAATCAATAAAAAAGGTTTAAAATTTGGAGACTACCATCTATTGTGTAAAGAACTGTGTTTCTACATATAAAGATCGGTTTTTACACCCACAAACAATTGTGTTTGCGAACACATTCTATTATTTTTTCATTAACTTCAATTTTTTTTGTAATAAAATACAACTTCAATGAAACGCGCGCACGCGCCCGACCCGCGCACGCGCTCTGTGTGTGGGCTTGTTTAGAAATGAACGTATGACGAAAAACCGGCCAAGAGCGTGTCGGGCCACGCTCAGTGTAGGGTTCCGTAGTTTTCCGTCCGTCACAGTAAGTGTCCCCACTTAAGAGTTAATAACACCGCCATGTAGGATATGATATGAGAGTTCCACGTACAGCGACATCTATCGGCAAATTAAGTAAACTATTGCGCGCGAGCTTAAAGTATGGAAGATGATTTTTATGGAATAATTCTTTATTGCGTGAACCGATTTTCACCGTTTTTACTTTATTTGAAAGCACTTCATTTCATTGTAATTTTGTAGAAATTACAGGTACAATAAACACCTGCTTATACGGTTAAATTACAAACTTAGTTCAGAAATTATTTTGTAATTTTTTTTCAAAAACTATTCATCCTATCAAGTTCAAAATAATTTTCCTAGAAAGTTTTTATAAAGTTCTACTTTTGAGATTTTTTTCATATTTTTAAAACTTATAGTTCAAAAGTTAGAGGACGCATATGCCGCCGACAATTTTTCCACTCCGCCGCCGCCGATGTTTTTGACCGGCGTAGAATCGGCGTGGCAATTTTTAAGTCCATATCTTGTTTTAATGCCCGGAAATGGTAGTGAGTGGTCAGTATACTACTTCTTTAAAAAAATACTATTCCTTCTTCACTTATTCCTTCCCGCTGTACCAACTGGTGTTATTTTTGCTGTCATTTCGATGCCATCGTAAGATTTACGTCGACGAGTTATTGATAATTTATGACAACGTCTGGTTTTTAAATGACAGGGTTATATTTTTATAGAATTTGCTTTGGAGTAGAAAGCATTTTGATTTACTTTTAATTTTCCCTAAAATAAGAGTGAAGTATCACATTTTTATTTTTTGTCTGACTCCAAAAAGCTGCAAGTTTTCATTTGTTGTTTTTATTTCGCGAAGACGACTGGGTTCGTTTTTTTTGTTTAAATGGCCCATTCTCATTAGGTCAAGTTTGATTTTGGGAACGGGAGAGAGATATATATTTACGTTAATGTTAAGTATAGTTACGTAACGTTACACCTGCAGTAAATTGTAATTTATGTGCTTTTATAATAGCTCGCACATTTTCGCTCTGCTAGCGACACTTAATACTTAATAGTAAAGTGGAACTGTGGATATCACTCTAAAATGATGTCCACTTAAACTATTTGGAAAAGGTGTTCCAATTTTGTTTTAAAGTTACTCGTTCTTTTTATCCGATGCTACTGACGTGCGTTTGGCGCATGGATTTATCGTGGTTCATCGATGTTCATCAGCACTCATGTTTTTGCTATTAACATAGAATAGAACTTCGCAAGCCGCGCGCAGCGGGGATGATTGGATGAAATAAGTAACACAAATAAAAAAGCTGAATTATGTTAGTCTTGTTCCTTTAGCCGTCAACACAGTGAATCCTCCTTTTTGTAAAGGTTCGGCAACGCGCATGTGACTCCTTTGGAGTATGCTTGTTTGCCACCGTCGTGGTATTAAAAAAAAAGTTAATCAAGGTATCTAATGTATTCGATTTGTTTTGCCAAACGTTGCACCAGTGGACACTAAGATTCTCCTGAATGGTAAATGTTTAGAGATAGATAAAGCAGTGTTCCTTGGTTCGACGTTGGACAAAAAATCTACAATGGAGTCCTCATATAAGAAAACTCGCTCTTCGATTAAGCTCGGCCACTCATGCCGTTAGAATAATTAGACAATTAACGAATATTGACACAGCTCGCTTAGTTTATCACAGTTATTTTCATAGTGTAATGTCATATGGTATTCTGGTTTGGGACAAAGCAGCTGACATACAGACTATATTTGTTTTACAAAAAAGAGCCATTCGCTTTCTGTATAACTTAAAGGCAGGTGCATCAGTTAGAGAACTACGAGTATTTAAAGAAATTAATATTTTAACTGTTGCTTCCCAATATATCTACATTCAAAACATTCCAAAAACTTATTCCTTGCAAACAGTTTTCTGCAACTTTGAGGCCGGTGACGTCATAAACCTCACGTTTTTTGTATTGGGCGTTTTGACGCGCGGCGCAGATGCCTAACGTATTTTAGTAGTATTTTAATAGTAGATAGTAGGTTTATTAGACATTTGAATCTAACGGGAAATAGAATCAAATTACGTCTTCCCAAAAATTCATGTATGTTGCGAATCGGTAAAGCGATCGAGCTCTGGCAAGGGCGCGGGTTTGATTATTTTTCACTTTTTGTATTTGATTTAATAACAAACTGGAATCCAATCCATCCACCATACAAGAACGATAAAATAAAATTTAGATCTTATTTCGTTAGTGAATTCGGGTTACCGCAAGCATCTTTGTCCTTTAGAACTTAGAATCAACATTTTCTCTTACAAATTACAAACTGGTAATCAGTCTGTTCTGCACTTGTTAACTTTGGGGCTTTTTGTATTATTATCGTAGTTGATTTTCAGGCAAGTGGTGTGGCCAGTTCTACATAGATAAAACATTAAGTACGGAGCTATAAATGTGGACCATAACTAGTCAATCTTTTGGAAAATTCTTTAAAATCTAGTCTTTGATTTAAAAAATGCAATTTTTGCGAGACAATCATACATTTTCAAAGATTTGGGGAATCTTATTCAAGCAGTTTATCTTTATAAATACCTACTGAGTATTTATAAAGATAAACTGCTTGAATAACATTCCTTCAATTTAGAAGGTAATTAATTAGTCAAATTCCCCAGGCATATTAAAAATATGTACCACGCCGATTTCACGCCGATCACGCCGCCGCCGCCGGTCAAAAAACGATCGGACGCCGCCGCCGATGTTTTTGCCATCGGCGCACACCTCTAGTGTGAATCAAGCTGTACTTACAACAACTAGTTGTAGGATGGCATAAATGTATATTTGGTATCTTTGTCGTGTGTGGTGCTTAGCTATAAGTAATATAATATAATATAATAATATCTTACGGTATATTAACATATTTATAGCTACGTCTGCGACTGGACGGGCTAAAATTACTTATATCACTTTCCTGCACGTCTTCGGTAGTTAATTACCAGATGTAAATAGAGTAAGGTAACTAAGTGCATATTAAAGCTATTGTACGACGTTGTATACAAGTCTACCGGGTTCATGTATGAAAATATGGATACTATTAATGTGACAAAAATATGTAGCCACGACTCTATTACCAAGGCGTAAAGTCTTGGTTACATGTTTTTGTTACATGAAATGTATCCATATTATCAGACGTGACCATACCTAAGCAAATTAAAAGTACTTATCAAATTTTTCCGCATCTATTTTGAATACCAATTGCTCTCGGACATACAGACTATAAATAAATGTCAGTAAATACCAACTGCAGTCTCAAAACAAACACTCATTTAACTCTAATAAACAACAATTAGCGTAGCAGGAGCCAAAGTGGCGTAATCATAGTAATTCGCTACACAACAACAGAACACCTTACAATTACCAGTTCAAAAATCAAATCTAAACTTTAAAAATAGCACTATAAGATTGAGATTGAATTAAATAGCTGTATGAGTTATACCACTTTGCTTATAAGGAGTGTAGGTGATCATTTCAACAATCAATTTTAAACTCAATACGAACGTATTACGGTATAGGATTTAAAGCCGATTGCATGAGTTAGTGCGTTTTGGAAGTGATGCGTGTTAGATAAAGGCGTGTACACACGTGGGACACTGACCTCGCGCAACGTTGCGCCAAACGAGGTCGTCGCTAATTACAGTTTTTTTTCGCACTTCATAAGCCGTAGTATAAAGCACCTGTAAGAGCTCTTATGGCGTATGTAATTAAGACGAAAATGGTTATATTTGACTGATAAAAGTAATTTTGTGCGGTCGGTCTTACGTTAAAAGTATTTTTATATTTCTTTTTGGACTAGTTTACTTGCAATTAGAACGAATAGGTACCTACCTAATTAAATATTTTATATGCAAAGAGATACTCATAAATTATCGCATCATACAAATTAAACATACCTAATGGGTAGGTACTCGGGAAGAAGTAATCCAAATAAATTGGTACCTACCTATACCTAAACTATATAACCTGTGATAACATAATGCAAGTTTATCTCCTCTAAAAATATAGTTACGTTATGATAATAACATAGTAAGTAGGTAGGTACATAACATTAGTAGTACAGTCAGCAGCAAAAGTAGCCTATGGACGCCTGCAATCCCCAAGGATTCACATGCGCGATGCCTAATAATTGCCTACCCTTTAAGAAACTATACAATCCTTTTTACAAGAACCTCGTACTGTAGCCGTAGGTATATTTATTACCGAACGTTGTTGATCAACGCGCATATTTGTACTCCTCAATTTAATGGCCATACTTTGTTCTTTTATTATTGCAGATAAATAAATCTTGATATATTTACCGGTTATTTGGTTCAATATACCATTATGAAAAATACACCATCCAATTCTACTAAAAAAAACCTCGAAAGTGGTTCTGAATAAACAATCAAATGATGATACGATTAACGAACCAGGTGTAGTAACGCTTTAAATATTCGTATAAAGCAATTACGACAAAAGCGGCGGAGACGGTAATGGAAGCGATAATTTGTCAGTGTTTCTGTCAACACTCGGGAGTGTGACTGTGTGATGTAAACCGTTTTAATCACGCCGGGAATGTTTGTTCAACAGTTTCGCCCCCAAGTCGTCACTGCGCGAAACTGCAGGCCGGTTTAAATTTAGCTTGCAATGTCTGAAAGTAGACATGACTGCTGAAGGACTATCTAAATTTATAAATAAAACGACCTTACATTTCGCCACTAATGACAGTGAGGTAACATACATAGTATTATCGCAATGACTTTTTTGCTTTGACTTGACATTGGAAATTAGGTTTTTACAAATCCAAGACACGTTTGGATTCAGACAATTAATTTGTAAGAGATCTATGCGGGAGAAATCGGAGAACACACATAATAGACGAAAACATCTATCATTTTTTGGCAATTTCCAACCAACCAACCTAATTAATTAATAAATGTAGGATCCAGACTTAGAACAAATGCCCTACTTTTTAAAATTGAAATAACAATGAAAATGAAAATATCACAATTTATGTAGGTAAAATAATATCTATTCATTCCATTATCACTACATCAATGTTACTCTGCGTCCGTAGGAAACACTTTAGACAACCCTACACGTGATCCCTGGGTGGTGTTAAAAGAGTAACAAACTTGGCAGCTGCACTGTCCCATCTGGACCTCGCAGCACTCACTGGATTTTCCTTATCATCTGCTAACTGCTTTCCCACTACTACTATCCCAGGGAAGTAATGTCTATCTACAACCAGTGACATGTAGCCATACGATAAATAAATAAATAAATTATCACTACGTCTGCAAGACCCATTACAATCTCTAAAGTATAGTTCATATAGAAATGTTTCGTCAGTTGTCTCAAGTTAAAAAAAAAATTGATGTCAAAAATAAAAAAAATACGATCGCAATTCAAAGTCATTTGAAGTCTTAGCGCCAAAAGTTTGATTCGGATAGGTCTATGAATTTCGAAATTTTAGACGATGGAAGTTGAAAGACGAAAATTGATAGTGAAAAATACTTAGAAAATCCCTCTTCGTCCGGATCGAATATCGCTAAATCGTTAAATTTACCGAAAACCACGGTATGTAGGGTCAAAAAAATACCAGGGTTTTCTGTCTTTCGATAGAAAGCCCCAACTCAACCAAAGATCTGGCACTAAGGACAAGAACGTGGTAAAAAAAGTGTTAAGGGCTATTAAACAAAATCCAGGTATATCGAATTATGATCTATCTGGCATATTAAAAAAAGTCGCAGTACTGTAAGACTTATACGCTTTCGAGCTGGGTAAGAGATATAAAAGGCATATAACAGACAAACCGAACCGTGAAACAGAACAAAACAGCAAAAACACGTGGTCGACTCTTATACGACCGAATTTTGACAAAATTCAAGGGCTGCCTTTTAAGGATGATGAAACTTACTTCAAGCTATATTTTAATCAACTACCGAGTACCAAGTTTTATATTAGCAAAGATAGAGGGAATGTTGAGGAAAAATATAAGTTTAAAACTTAAAAAAAATGCCAAGAAATATGTGATACAGCAAGTATCTGCAGTTGCGGTCTTAAGACCAACACTTTCATTGCATCATCTCAACAATGACGTCCGAGGTTTACATGAAAGAGTACTTACAAAAGCGACTTTTGCCTTTTATTAAAAAGCACTATGGCCTAGTAAAATTATGGCGGGATTTGGCTAGCTGCTACTACTCGAAAAGGGTTTTGGAGTAGTATGCTTCAAATAACATGATATGATATGAATCCTCCAAACTGTCCTCAGTTTCGTCCAATGGAAAACTACTGGGTAATAATGAAAGCTATATGAAGCAAAACTGGCAAAACAGTATAGGACATCAATTCTCTGCGTTCCACGTGGAAACAACAGGCTAAAAAGTTGAAGATGATGACATCCATCAAGAAAAAAGTCCGTAAATTCGCTTGTAACAATAATAAATGTGTAAAATTTCATTAAATACTAAATAAACAAATATTATTTAATTTTTATCACTTAAAATACACGTGTCTTAATTTAGTTGAATATGCTACGTATTTGATTGCGTACCATTTCTATGTGAACTATACTTTAGAACAAAGAATTAGAGAAACAGGTATCCGGCTTTACTTATTTGATTTGGGAATAGGGATTGCGGTACCGGTGCCTTTTTCAGAACCGGTACTGAGATTTCCGGTACTGGCTCGGAACCGGGAATTCCCGGTTCTTCGGTACTTTTTCGGTACTGAGAATTTTTTTGGAAGTTTTGTAATTTCGCTTAAATATAATGAAATTTTATTCCTAAATTCGCTATAATTCCTCGCGTATGTTTTTTTTCTTTATGGGTGGCTATTCAAACGGCTCTTTTACAGTTATAGATTTTCTTTTGGTCACATTTTCAATGGTTTTAGAATAAAAATACTTTACTTACAACCTGTTATGTCCGTAAGTAACTGAAAATTGGGAAAGTAGAATATACATAACACATAATAAAGAAAGTTTAAAGGCGAATTTATCCCTAAGTTACTGTTGGTCGATCGGTGTCTCATTGCCGAATTTCAACAGATATTGGGTTGTATTTAGCGGACCAGTATATACCGAAAATCCGGTGGAGGAAGCGGTTTATCGTAACTTGAAATCCGCGCGAGATATCTTTTGTGACCTTCCACGTCTATCTCGTACGCAACACGGTAAAGACACGGTAAACCGTTTGATCGGAATATTCTGAACTTTCCATATCAGTTTGCTTGGGGCGAAGCTGTGCGAAGGATGCTCTTGATTTGGCGATTCTCGAAGCGATATCCTCTCCGGCTCCTCCAGTCTTCGACACAACATTTCCACATCCTCTGTGCCAATGAGGAACGGTAAGATACTAGTCGCGCTGCACCAAATGTCCTGGATCTTCCAAGTGTTCACTTCCCGTCTTCATTGCTTCTCTTCAAACATCATCAAATTTGGCTTGCATATCAGCTCATGTGTGGCTTAGCAGAAAAAGGTCATCAGCACAGTCCAAATCTTCTATAATGTTTGAGAGGCCTCAGTCCATGCCGCGGCGCTATGATTTCGTGTATTGCAAGCATGCGGCCATCAAGGGCAACTTGAAAAAGGAGAGAGGGAAGACCCCTTGTTGCACACCCGCATTAACTAGAATATCCTTCGAAAATCCTGCGTCACGCACGCTACAAGAATATTTCTTGTAGATTGCGTTTATGAGGTTGGAATTTTTTGTGAATACCAACTTCATGCAGATACAAGCCCACCTTAGCGTATCAATGGCTTTTTTGAAATCTACAAATGTTACGTACATTTCCCTCTGCCATTTAGTACCCTGTTCTAGTAAGTATGATGCGCAGTGTGTTGACTTCATCTATTTTTGAGACTCGAAAGCTGCCTTGATTCATGTAATCATTTTAAACCGGGTCTTCAGTTAATGGAGTTAAAATGAAAAGCTTTTGACATATACCAAATGACTTTAAAAACATCGACAAAACAATATCTACACAAGTACACGTAGAGAATCCGTCACGTTACACGTGACGTGACAAAAACACTATACACGTTAATATATAAGAAGCAACCGAACGAAGAGTAATGTGATGAGATAAAAATTTGAGGAAAGGTGTGAAAAATGATAGTTAGGATTTAAAATAATATAAGTACCTAGTCAATCGCATTGAAGGTGAATTTATCCCTAATGCAATATATTTCGGATAAACTTTCTCACACGAAAAAACGAGCAAACGTGCGCTTAATTTTCACAAAATCTAAAACAAAATCCTCCATTTGGCTCTGAGTCATACCGACAAGGAAAGACCATTTTGACTTATCGCCACTAGAATTTAGAGACGCTTTGGCACGGCGATACCACAGACCACCTGTCTCCATGCCCAAATCATGTGATGGCTGCGGCAATGATGACTGTGGTTTAATAACACGACGCCACAACGAAATTAGAGATCTATTTTGTGAGCAAGGCCAGCACGCTTGGGGGAACGTGGTCAAAGAACCCATCATCACCGAAGGCGACGGTGGACTTCGCGGGGATCTCTGCTGCCGCGGCGTCTGGGATGCACAGAGGGAGGCGTTATTTGATATCGGTGTCGTAGAATCCGACGGTCCCTCTTATATCTCACGTCCGGTAGCATCCGTCCTAAAATCCGCCGAAGAAGAGAAAAAAAGAAAACACACGAACGTTGTGAAAAACGTCACGTAACATACACTCCCCTCTTCGCTCCGCAAATGTCCACCTTCATCAAACATCTCGGTGAAGCCCTCGCTGACCGGTGGAACAGATCCCTTAGTGTAGTAATGGGCTTGGCTAAGATCCAAAATTATGATTTCGATAATCCGAGCCACCAGCATGTGTATCCGTGGGACACATTCAAATCCATCCAACATTTCTTTGGTTTCAATGACGGTGCGGCCCTACCCAACCCGTCTACCTCTACCATGTACTAGCGACGTTTCCTTGTTGTTGGCCATTTCTGTTTTTTATAATTTTACATTTTTGATAAATAAATGAGATAAACTGTCAATCGCATTGATGTATCACAATTATCACAAAAAATTGCAACAAACAATTATCCATACAATTTCGATAGGGGGGCGTCCATTAATCGCGTCATATTGTTTAGGGGGGGGAGGGAGTCAAGAAAAAATCACCAATGATCACCACAGGGGGGAGGGGGGTCTGGACACATATCACGTGTAATTTTTTTGTTCCTTTACTGTATTATGGTTAATAAAATAAAAATTATTATTTTGTTCCTTTACTGTATTATGGTCAATAAAATAAAAATTATCAACTTTTAAATGAATCAATCTGTCAAAAGCAGAGTATAATTGCACTAGCACTATGATTGTAAATAAGTTTTAATGGCATTTGACATATTATTTTGTGAAGTAGGTTTTTAGGGTTCCGTAGCCAAAGTGGCAAAAACGTAACCCTTATAGTTTCGTTATGTCCGTCCATCCGTCCGTATATCACATCCATTTTACTCGGAAACTATAAAACGTATATCTTAATAAATATTTAAATATAAGGTGTGTTTCTGTATGCCGCTACTTAGTTTTGTAGTAAAATTGCTGAAAAAGATATTTTAAGGAGGGGCACTACTCCATTATTTGTCAAAAAAATTTTTTTTTTCCCAAATATCGACATGATGCACATCACTCGATAGTTCTTTCAAAATAACTTTTGTCTTGTTGTCCTGAAAATCAATAAAAAAATTAATAATATTAAACATTGCGTTCTGTTTGATTTTTTTTAATTTAGTGAATATTTTAAGAAAATATCACCCCGTAAGTCTAAAAAACTTGTGCCCTCTGTCACTTTTGAACCGGAGATCCAAAAAATATGAAAAAAATTGAGAACATTATCGGTTTAGGAATTATTGAGTTATCTCCTAAAAACTCATTTCATACGCAGATACGACCTTTTGGTATTACTTTTTCGATAGTAGGTACGAAACCGCGTGGTCCGACACGCACTTGGCCGGTTTTTTTTCTTTTAAAGATAATTTTATTTTATATGTATACATGTAGTTTCATTTTTTTACCTTTTACGTGTACGTACGTTACGTAAGTAGGTTCACGTGTTAGAAAACTGTACTTACTTTAGTTAGCAAAAAATTACACGTCATATTGGACAGGGGGGGGAGGGGTCCTGAAAATATCACCAAAGATCACCATGGGGGAGGGGGGGGGTCTAAAACAAGCCAAAAACGTATGACGCGATTAATGGACGCCCCCTAGGATAAGGTAATTAATTACCAGAGCTCGGATTTTTCACGGCAAAACAAAACACTAGCGTAATTTAGCCAGTGCTTGAAATATTATTTTATCGATATCGATAATTCAGAACTAGAAGAAATAAAAGTCACCAAATAAAATTAATATGTAATAAAACTAATAAAAACATTTGTATAAAGTTACTATATATTAGAAACAGACGCAATTTCTTCTTCAAAATCTACGTCAGTACACACAGCAGCACAAGACATTTTATTTGGGTAATAGTGATAGGAGTAGATGATCATTATCTTTTCAACATTCTCTGGGAGTAAACAGTTGCGTTTATCACTATAAATCCATTTATGTACACTAAATGTACGTTCAACTTCAGTTGACGTCAAGGGAGCAAATTTATAGAATTCATTATCAGTTCGGGTAATATTTTCAGATATGTCTCTTAAAATTTCGTAATCAGGATTTCGTTCGAGCACGGCTTCAAATTTACGTATCACTGGTAAAAGTTTACTCCAGTTTACGTAGCAACGAACAGTATCCAGAATGAGGAAGGATTCCGCAATGGATAAAGTCGAACATTGCAATTGTTCTATTGAAGAGGCTATTACTTCGTAGTTGTCGCGAATGAAATTTAACTCCGGTCGTAGTTTGCGTGTTTGAAAACATTTTTTTGCAGCTCTTATAGCTGCCGAGTCATTAGCAAGTATGGAGAGGACATCACGTATTTGCTCATAGTATTGAGCGTAATATACCGCAGCAGATATCCAAGTTCCCCATCTGGTGATAATTGGCTCGGGAGGTAGGGGAATGGACGGATATTTTGCCTTAAAAAGGCGTACACGCTCTGGAGATTTTAGGAATATCTTTTTGACATTCGATATCAACCCATCCACACCTTTGAAATTATCTCGCACTTCTTCGGCAACCCGGTGCAGACCATGAGCTAAACACGTAATGTGTTTTATACGAGGAAACGTTGCTTTTAAAATACGACCGGCTTTAAGCATATATGCGGCACTATCTGTGCAAAGTAAAAGCAAATTGTTTACGTTATCATTGAAAGAATTTTGAAACAAAAATTTTAATTGGTTTATTATTAGGTTTGCTATTGTTTCCCCATTTACCTTCTCTAAAACCTTCGACCCCAAAAGATAAAACTGCTTAGAACAATTTTTTTGCAAAGACCGAATCACCACGTTTGTCACACATTTTCCCATGAAATCTGGTGTTTCGTCTATAGATATCCACAAATAATTGGTTTTGTTTACCTCTCTTATACCCTGTATAGTTTTTTTGTACACGAGATTTAAATAAATTTTTCGCAGGGTCGATTCGTCCGGTAAAGAAGTCATAGAGCAGTCGCAACATAAATACTTGTAAAAAAAATGACGAAAATTATTGTTGTTGACTGTTGCCCATGGTATGTTGCATGAAATAAGAAAAATAATTAAATCGAAATAAAATTGATGTTTCCTATTTGGTTGCCCCGAACGGTAATTGTGGCGGTTGCTTTTCACATGATTCTCAATATTGCATTTCTTCAGTTTTAGATGCATATCGCACATAGAGCAGTATATAGTGGAGGTCACTTCATTATAGACTAACTCAGGGTGATTTTCAATCCACGTTTTGATCCGATCTTGTACATTACTCATTTTTGTATTAATTGATACCTTGCAATATTAAGTTATTATACGTATATCCAACACGTCGGATTCAATGCGTTGCGAAATAAATAATACCTAGATGCAATTTACGTTTTATACGTAATGAAATGACAGTTAAAGTGTGAATGTCATATGTCATGTGAGATGAAATTTGCAGTCGTTTCTATCATTTTAAATGAGGTGGTATAGTTACTTCGTTCTAAGTTGTACATGCAGACCTACCTCTTTGTTGCTCGACTATGGCAAAGCTAAAATGAAAAGTTATTTTATTACTTATACAGGATGTCCGGTAATTAATGCACAACCTTCAAACCCCCAGTAGGTCACCATAGACTGGTCAAAAATATTGATTTTGAGCTCTAGTAAGTATCCTGTTTTTCGAAATTTTCGCACGTTTGTTAGTTTTTAAATTTTGACATTCACACTGATAGGTGTACCATCGAATAAAAAAAGAAAAAATGTACTGAGGCAATACCTGTCATATACTCTAGTAAGACTCGATAGGTGTCGATAAAATAATATTTCAAGCACTGGCTAAATTACGCTAGTGTTTTGTTTTGCCGTGAAAAATCCGAGCTCTGTTAATTACACAATAATATCACTGGAAATTTTCACACTACGTGTAAAATATTTGCCTTCCTCCCCAGTACCGAAAAGAACCGAGAACCGGGATTTTCATTGGTCGGTACCGGTTCTGACTGAGTTGTAAATTCCCGGGATTTCCCGGTACTTTCGGTACCGGGCATTCCCGGGAGCAATCCCTATTTGGGAACGAAGCAAACACAGATAATACAGATACATATAAATTAAAAGTACGAGTAATAGCTGATTTTTACTGTCATAAACAAATCTTCAGAGACGTCTGAACAAAAACTGCCTTAACACTTATAGATCCCTCGCCCTCGCGTCCCTCCCACATTCATATTCAAGCAGCGTCCGTTTAAAACGAAAAACCTTTAAACTCTGAAATTAGGGGACCCTAATCGAGATTCCGGAATAATTCCCGCTCACATCTTATTATATCCTAGTTATGGTTCTAAATAAAGCGGCCGGCAACCGTTCGCCCACTCTATGTTGAGAGGCAAATACTTCAAGCGTATAATTATAGCGTATTTGCAACATTCGCTTTGATATTTAGTTCAGAAAAGGCATTTTCTACAATATGCTCCGAAATGTTCGTAACGATAGGTTTAGGTACGATACAAATTCATTTTGGAAGAACAATATAATTTCCATTTTGGAAAAACAAGTAACAATACTGCTGAGTAAGATAAAATGGTGGATCAAATATATGTAAACATCATCTCTATTCGTTCGTACCTATCTACGAATAACTATGTCCACAGTTTTCTGTAATGGGAACTTTCAGTTGTTTTTATTTCTATGGAAGAGTATTACAATGAGATTAAAATGCAAAAGTTAAACTGCTAGAAGGTTTCAAAAAACAAGAAAAATTTATGATTTTATTTTAAAAATATTCAATTACAAGTAGTATCTATCATATTCCTCATATTCTAGAATGTGCAGTTGATCCAACAAGTAGGTACTTATATATATTTTGAAATAAATCTTAAAAATTAAATAGAAGTGCGAAAGAGTTGTGACAGATGCAAATCAAGTACAAGATGGTTCCGGCGAGGAGACAAATGAACTGTGAAAACAAAAGTGCAAAGAATTTCCGGGGGCGGGGGTTGATGACGGCGGCAGACAGCGGATATTTAATAAAGACGCCCTGTTAACTTCTGAGGTTTCAAATATTCCTATACTTATATATATTTAGTGAAAACGTTTTTGCCAATGTTTCAGATTAAAACTCCCGTGAACTATGGATTGTTTGACTCGACCAGGCGCTTTGGCGCTACTGTTAAAAATACTATAACACGAATTATTGGGACAAAACATTGTGATGAGATGAGTGTTTGGTTGGATGTGATTTGGTTGGTCTCAAGTCCGGACCTAAAATAATTACTATGCAGATAATGAGAAGCAGTTACAGTTATTTCGAATTGTAGCAAACTAAAACCGTCAATCTCGTATTGGCCATTGCAACAAGGACAAAAAAAACATAGGTACATAGTTTCTTGTAGAAATAAAATAATATAAGAACCAAAACAATATCAACGGCCATTGTCAATAGTAACATCAAACATTGACGTGCGTTGTCACTGTTGTCAGATAACGTTATTTATAATCAAACTTAATTTGCTAGTAAAATATAAACGAGGGTATTGGTTAAAAGACAGGGAACACAGGAAAAAGGATTCCCTAGAGGTCTCACTCATACTGAAGCCTGTCTAATTCCCAGCGAAACTTGCCTCTTCCGACTTGGATTATCAGCTCAACTGTTTATCATTGGATTGGATACAGAGCAATTTAAACTTTTAGACACTCGGGATCGACGTGACACACTTATCGACTACCCCTGCAACGTATCAGCCAAAGAAACTTTATTTTAAAGCATTAACGTTCAAGTTTGAAGTGTACATGTAGTCTGTAAGTTACTGGTACTTGTGTCAATATTTTCTTTGTCCCTCGTCATGAATAGGGTCTCAATCACCCAACGATAACTCAACAGTGTATTAAACTATAATATTTTTCCATTACAGTTTACGGTCGCGAACTCCATTCTGCTGAAAACTGATTTCCATAGTGTCATATCGGCCACACCCCATTGGGCACCCTCGTAATATCAGATATTTATAGTCCCTTCGGCCGAAGTGAATAAAGGGCCCATTTATATTTTGGAATTTTTGCTTCATCGGAAATTGAGAATAACGTTGTTAAGTCTATTATTTGAGCAGTTTTGGAGATTTAAGCAGGATAAGTTCAGCAGACAAAAAATATTGTTATGACTAAACTAATTCCATTAATTTCATACATTTTTTTATTGTGATTGAAAACACATAAAAGTAGGTTTTGTTTATGAAGAATAGAAGGTACGTATTTTCCTTGGGCGATAAAGTCACCAGAGCGTGAGACATCATGTTGAGAATGACCGAAGTCGCCGTCGGTCGTCGGAATTGCTCATTGATAAACAAATGAATAATTATTGCTACAAGTTATCTTGCCGTTATTTTTGTTTTATTATTGTGCGAAAGGTTATTTGTTTTACGAGAGAATAAATAAAATGACACATACCTTCAGGCCAGTTGTCGTAGACGTGTATTGCGATATCACCCGCCGAGTCCACCGGGCTGAACACAAACTCCTTCGTCTTGCCGGACACCAGGATTAGACGCAGGTTTATCTGAAATAAAATAAAACATCCACTTTAGATTAAAAGTGCGGAGAGAAGAAATTGGGTGTTAAAAAGCTCAGATTATCGCTTGGTAAAAATTTAATTTTATTCCAAAACTCATGTGACACAATTTTGCAATTCAAGGAGTATGAAAACTTGTGACGTTATCATGGTTAGGGTACCACTTTGTCGCTTATGGATTCCGAGATATCACTGATTTTGTTAATCAACTCGAAAATAGTGAAAATTGGTTTTGATTAAAAATAGCTTCTACACACTTAAAATAATACGGTGTATTGATAAAAAGTTAAACGTTTCAACTAAAAGTAGGAAAAAAACAAAGTCAAAGTTTACCGACTAGGGTACCACATTGTCGCTCATAAGCTTGAAGTAATATCGGGGCCTTTGGAAAATGTAGTAACACGTGTTGTCTAAATCTCAGTTTACTCCCATCCATTTGTTTGACAGTTCGTAACTCAGCTGCCCGTACCATTCACTTAGCTTAATGTTATGTTACCCTTTTAACAATAGAGGTATAATTATTAAGCTATAATTATTAAGACAAAGCAAAACTCTCTATTTTAATCTGGCCTAAATCAATCAACTAGATACAAAATATATTAACAAAATTCATATTATGTTAGTTTATTCAATTGGATTGTTAAAAATAAATAAATAGATCACATAGGATAATAAAATTATTTACAATTTCAAAGTGCGTTGCGTCCAGACCGTCCTAATACGCCACGAATATGCTGCTCGTACGCTGAGCACGCGTTGCTCTAGCCAGAGAGCTAGCAACGGAAATAGGTTTGCTATTATATAGAGAAATGAAAATTTCTCTAGTTAGTGTGCCATACTATCAATTTTAATAATCCGGGTGCCTGGCAGATGCTTTGAATACTAATTAATTACATAACAAAAACTTAAATATAAATAAGGGGAGGGATATAAGTTAGTGACAAATCAAAACTTTTTAACAGAAAATATAGTTGACTTATATTTAACAAGCTTCTGAGGGACAACCGTATAGATAATCATTTAATACTCGTACAAAGTCACCAATCTCTCAATCAGACGTAAGAATTTAAATGACTTGGCGTCAGCACTTACGTACCCTAGGTGCGAGGTTGAGTAGTGTAAATCATTTTCATAATGATGTTAAATGCAAATAATTACTTTTGTAAGTAATAATTTTATTATAATAAGTCTGAATAATAAGTTTGATCTCATAAGTCATAAGGCGACAATGTGGGACCCTAAGGAATGTTAAACTAACAAACTTGATCTAAATTAGTAAAGCTGACGAAAAGACTGTTATTTTTTATAAAATAAGTTATGTTATTGATTCATAATAATATTTGTATTAGATATATGCACTTATAGTGCGGACACTATGTTAAATAATGGAAGTAGAATTCTTATTTCTCTAAACTTATGAATAGCGACAATGTGGTACCCTAGATCACTTTACATACAAACAATCATGTTAAAAGTCTAAACTTTGAAGTCACTTTTTTGATAGAAAACTACATTACTTTTGTGTTTAATTACACTTGATCGTTAGTTTTGTTCCTAAATTAACGTAAACTATGGGAATTAAAAATTATAATGTTGATTTTGTATATTTTTAATGTAAGTGTTGTTTTTTTTTGTTTTATTATAAAAAAAAATATGCCTTGAGATATGGTTGTTTCATTATTTTTATTATAAACCTTACCTACATCATGTTCAGAAATCAACATAAGCCAGCTGAAAATCTGTCGATTTTAAGTTATATAAAATATTTTATTTTTGATTCCTGACTCTACACCCTACGTGCATTATTATTGTATTATTTATATAAAATGTAAAATGTTAGAGACAACATATGATTTGTCGTGTAATATAATGTATGTGGAACATTTTAAAACCGCTATCTCCATAACTTCAACCTATAACTAGGTTTTTTAGGCTTTCAAACTTTAAACTCGAATATTTCAAAACAGTACAAAGATATGTTGAAACTTCAAAAAAATATTAAAATAAAAATACTCAACATAGCGATCTCGTTCTTTTTGCATATGAAGGAGAATGTTTTGAACTATAAGGAGGTACTAATAACTCAATACCGACAATATATTACCTTTACCATGACAATGTCACAATTGTTTTTGGTATTAAGGCGTTATATTGCCTTATGTAGTAAGGAACAATGAGTAAGAACATTTTCTTTTTATGTCATATTTTTAATTTAAAATTTCATATACATAACAAAAGGGAATGATAACAATTCACATAATAAATGTGCAGGTAGACAACAAACAATTACGTTTCTAACAGAATTACAAGCACGTCTTAATAGCCTGGCTTTAGAGTATCTATTAGTTAAGTGTATAATTATATGATTACCTACATACAGGTATGAGAAAAATACTGGTGATCCGTCTAACCTTTTGAACGCCACGCATCGGACAGAAAAATCGTGCCACCAGCGCCAGAGCGAAATTTGCACGAGCGCACTCAGATACCGTACTGATTGGAAAACAACATATCGACGAAACATTTCTTTCCGCCTAATAGTGGATTTAATTAGGCAAAATCACTTTAGATATTTAGAAATCATAATAGTAAAGAATATTCATTTCGTATTTTTCTTATACACCTAAAAGCAACTACAAAAATATGAAAATTAATATACAATTTTATTTTATTTTGTCAATATAGCCACAGCACTACTTAAGTGATAACGTCACGCGCTGACGTGTTATGACGGCTTTGGCGCTGGTGGCACCGTAACTTATTATGAATGTTAGAGTTGGGGGTGAGAGATATTCATTCATTTCTATTTCGATATTTCCGTGGTGTAACTGTATGAAGGAAAATACGTTTCATTATTTTTACTATTTGGCATGAATGAAATGGACCGAAAGCCCACGTGTCGTGGTATTTATCATTGTTTAAGGATTAACAAGAATGCGGCGAAGCAATAAGATTAAAAGAAACGACATACACATTGTTAGGTTTTAAATACGGCCCTCATAACACGAATTGTATTTATTCCATTGCGACTTAAATAAAACTTTCTTTTTTAATAAAGCATATATTAAAGTAAAAAATTTAAAATATATACCTTTTTTAACATTACGATATGAAAACTAATCTTCTACACGAATCACAATTTAATAATTAGTTTTATTATATAATAAAGCTTAAAATGCGAAAAACATTCATAATTACAGTGTTTGGTTAATGTTCATACAATAATCAACATCGACCACTATGCTTTCAAACGAACAACACTATTTCGAAGTGACGTCACGCCGCTTGACGTGTTTACCCGTCAACGGCGAGGAGGGCAGTGTACAAACATATTTCTATAAAGGATATTTATTAAGGAGTATTTTGATCTCTCATTTTGGACGTTTTAACACGTCATGGCGCTGAGGGCACGACTTTTCGTTGACGTGTTTGAACGGCTTTGGCGGTCAAAGGGTTGGCTTAATTGGTATCGTATTGCGTCTAAAAAAAATATTAACCGCGAAAAAATTTTTTTTGAAGATCTGATCACCCTTGGCGACGAGGCCATTAAGTGTTGTTCTCTATTTATAGTTGCTTTTGTTTCTCATGTATGCCATAAAATAAATAAATTATCTACTGTGAACAAGTCAGATACCAGTTTACATCCCGTCCTGAGATTTCAAAACATCTTCCTTGTGTTCTTTGTTACGTCACCATTGTTTATTAGAAATCGGCGAGTTCCTTCACATTCCGCTTATGTAAAACAAATATTACAAGCATAACATACAAGTGGGTCTACATTACTTAACATTAATGTTAAGTACTTGAATTACGCAATGACGAGAAACCCATTCACAAAATCTTTACACGATTTCGAGCATGACATTTTAAAGAATGCAAGCAAACAAAACCACGCGCGTGACTTAGTCATTTGGCCAAGAGCTTTAATTTATTTAAACTTTATTGCATAAAAAAAGTGTACAAGAGGCGGACTTAATGCCTTAAGGCATTCTGTGCCAGTCAACCATTGGATCAAACCGAAACTTGTAATTGGTGCAGGATCATAGAAATCGAGAGATATTTAGAAACACAAATCAACATATTTTACATTTATTTATAAATACACATACACATAATATATGAACATAACATAAACATAGTTACATATACATACAAGTGGTGGAGGTGGACAGGACACTTGGCGAGAAGGAATGATAGGAGATGGACGAGACGGGTTACTGAATGGTGGCTAAAATGGGCCAAAATGTCAGCGTGGAGACCGTAAACCTCTGAGATGATATCTGCCGAACGGTCTTTCTTTAATATAAAAGGTTTTGAATTTTATTGTATCTGCTGGCGTAGTAGTGGTAACGATTATCGCTTCGATAACGACCGTACGATGACTGATGTTCGTAATATTTTTCCAAGCGTGCTAAGTAAAATTTTCGCGCAAAGATCCGGAGATTACTCTTCAAATCCCTTTAATTATGACTGAGGCAAAAATTGGGGATTCAAAATGAGCTTTTTTTATAAAATGTGAAATATGCACAGCATTAATATAAGGGGGCGAGTTAAGTGATTTAGATGGAACATTATTAATTTAGCTCTTTATTAAACCAGCTAACGCGGCATGCGTTTAACTGAAAGTATAACAAAACCCCCTCGTTAAATGGATAAAGGCATGCAAAAGTAAAATAAAAGGAAAGCAAAATTGGTGGCTTTGCTGGCATTATTACCACACTCACGTTCCTTTGTAAAATTTGAAGGCAAACGAAGCCAAACGCGGGTTAGGTATGTTGGTTTGTAATATGTAGGTTATGTATGACCAAATTGCAGTTTTCGTTATATATTACAATAATATATGTTGAACATGTGCTTATTATTAGTAAAAATAAGTTATAGTGTTTTGATAAACTAAGTTAAAATCAAACCGAACCTGCAAGATTTGATTATACTTACAGGAAAAGACCCGAAAGGTTAAACGAAATCAAAGTTTATATTATTATTATTTTTCACTAATATTTGGATGCTACCGACGCCATCTATCGACCGACTTCAAAAACTCTTACAACTAATTAACGTGAAAATGCTGTTACACTGGCTACAGCACCGAGTGGCTCAGAACGCTCAGATTAACATAACAAAGCCGAAACAAGGATTATTTAGTTAAAGGAGCTCATCCCGCGTGCCATTAATATGTATGGAAATGCAGCCTACACATTCACAATAAGTTTTCTATTCGTTTCTAACTTCGTTCAAAGTATAATTTGACCTCTGGATCCGTGGAAACTATGAGGAGACTATAAACTGGACGCCTGTTGCGATTGGTTTAACAGGATTGTTGAATAAGTCTAAGGCCGGGTGAAAATGTCGCCAACTCCATGTTTCATGAGAATATTATAATTATAAAAGGACGTAAGTATATTTGACTAGCGCGTGCTTTTATCGCCTTTCGGTATGTCGACGAGGATATAATAGGTGCTCCTTATTGCATGCGTAATGAGAATCAGTCGCCACGCCGCCGTGATAACTCTTGTTAGATTATAGTTTAGCCAATAATAAAGTGAGTGTTAAGTTTAACAACTTATTAACATAAAAATAACCTACGCTAATATATGTACTTAGTTTGTATATAGATATACACAATAACGAAATCTAGATCAATAAATTCCACATCTGTAAAAAAATAAACATATAATGTTTACAGCTCGTGCGATCGATAAGCCCGCGATGGTTTTAGAAAAAGAATATAACAAGAATAATTATGTTGATTGTTATATCACATTACAAATTTTACTTTACATAGATATTAAAAAAGGCAAAAAGATAATTTAGTGCGACCCTGCCAGGATTCGAACCTGGAATCTTCTGATCCGTAGTCAGACGCGTTATCCGTTGCGCCACAGGGCCAGTTGTTCCAATGCCGAAAATAACAAATAAGAACGGAACGGGCAACCTTCAAGTTTTTTCAAAGAATACGTATCCAATGGAATGGAAAAGAACCGGTTTACTTACTTGTAGCGTAACTTCTGTTATGGTTATACAGGTTATACTGATACCTAGGATAATTAATTATTGGTTATTGACATATTTGTAATAGTTTTCAGTCAGCACGAATCCCACGTATCGCACGAATGAATACTGAAATTAAACACACAAAAAGAATAGAACAAAAGCACATTGCTATTGCTCGCGTAACTTAACGAGTCAATAAAAGCGCTAACAGACCCCGAAGACTAATTTACGCACAAGAACATATTTTACTCAGACATGCATTATGCAAAGCATCGATATAAAAGCAAATATTCGTCGCTACACTCGTTGTGTAGAGAAATTTCAATAATAACGAGTAAAAAAGGCAGAGGAAGCACTGCGCGGGTCGGCTCCGGGGACGCGGGTCTTGCGGCGGCCATATTTCATTTTTCCCGCCAACAGGGGACTCATCCGCCATTTTTATTCTCGCTTCTCGCGTCACGGGGCGCGTGCGAATTTTATATACATTTTTTCTAGTAATTTACTTTTTTTACTGCAAGGGACCTTGGTGCAACCAGTGTTTCAAACCGTATATCATTCGGTGTACAAAATAGACAGTTCTGGACGGCGTATGATATATTATACCATTCGAACCTACGGACTTCCGGAAAATAAATATTAACTGCTGTTGTAAGCAAACATGAAAAGGGGCAGATCTGGGCTCATGAGTTTAAGGATTACTTGACCATAACTATTTTCGAAATAATAAAACAATAAGTACAGAAATTCAAGACGGGTAAACAAGAGACGTTCTTATCGCTAAAAAAAGATGTCTTTCAGACAACCTGGTAGCGGTCTTTTGCATGCTACGATGGTCAAAGTTTCACAAAACCATCTAAGAAGCGATTTCACTGAAATAAACAAAAAGTTACTGTCCATAATTTTGCAACGGCAGTAAAACAAACAGCCGCGATCAGACACGCCACATCAATAAAGCCATCAGTTCTACCTATTTAAATGTCTAAACAACAAATGTGCCATAAAGATCTTTATAGATTCCGCATTGCAGTGCATAGCATGGGGGACACCAGTGGGCCGTCTTCCGACGCCGTGGTAGTACTGACTGCATGTAATTGATTACTGCGGAAAGTACTGGATTTTGTGATTTAGGAGAGTTGTGCCGTGCCGCCGGTGCCTCTATCTATCTATCTACACCTGTAGTTATTTGATTCTCACTACATAAGGTACGAGTAAGTAGGAAGGAAGCTATCTTAAGCTTAATAAGTATTTAGGTAGGCATAATAACAAGCTAGGTACTAATTTACACATATTTGCTATCACTAACATACAGTTGAAACGTTTTAGTCAGTTGACAACATCAAATTGTGTTCTGTCCTCGATGGTCATCCAACGGTTTACTGCTACTTGACCAAATTATTACCAAACCTTTAAGTATTCCCACTACGACTTCTCCCAAGTGCTACGTGCGGGAACGGAATTACTACTAAATAGCTTTCCTTAGCTAGTGCTGGTAGAACGGATAACCAGGGGCACATTAACTGGCGACTCTCTATTTTTAGGGTTCCGTACCTCGAAAGGAAAAAACGGAACCCTTATAGGATCACTTTGTTGTCCGTCTGTCTGTCTGTCTGTCTGTCTGTCTGTCTGTCTGTCTGTCTGTCTGTCTGTCAAGACCATTTTTCTCAGGAACGCGTGGAGGTATCAAGCTGAAATTTATATATACTCAAGTCTATTGTCCCTTGCAGCTGTGAAAAAATCAAACTTAAAAACCAACGCAATCAAAAGATACAGTCGTTTATGCTGCAAATTTTAGAGTTTTTCGGCACTCGCAAAACCTACGGGGTACTTCCCGTGAACTCAGAAACTTGAAATTTGGCACGAAGCAACGTCATATAGCATAGACAATGGAAAAATTACAAAAAGCAGACATTTTTAGTAAAATCATACAAAAAAATATTTTTAAAAATTTTAAACTGACTACCTTTTTCCTCGTAAACGCGTAGAGGTATTAAATTGAAATTCATGTCAAATACTCAGGGCTATAGGACCTTTCAGATGTAGCAAAACCAAACTTTTATGTCAACGCAATCAAAAGAAATAGCAATTTAAGTCGCATATTTTGAAACTGAGTACTCGCAAGAAACTCAAAACCTAAAGGGTACTTTCCGTAAACTCAGAAACTTAAAACTTGGCACGAAGAAACTTCATATAGCACAGACAAAGGAAAAATTACCAAAAGTAGACATTTTGATTAAAATCATACAAAAAAAATTTTTTTTAATATTATACTTACTACTTTTTTCCTCGTAAACGCGTGGAGGTATTAAATTGAAATTCATGTCAAATATTCAGGGCTATAGGACCTTTCAGATGTAGCAAACCCAAACTTTTATGTCAACGCAATCAAAAGAAATAGCAATTTAAGTCGCATATTTTGAAACTGAGTACTCGCAAGAAACTCAAAACCTAAAGGGTACTTCCCGTAAACTCAGAAACTTGAAACTTGGCACGAAGAAACTTCATATAGCACAGACAAAGGAAAAATTACGAAAAGTAGACATTTTTAGTAAAATCATACAAAAAATATTTTTTTAAATTTTTTACTTACTACCTTTTTCCTCGTAAACGCGTAGAGGTTTTTGCTTGTTATAGGTGTTTACGGAACCCTCGGTGCGCGAGTTGGACTCGCACTTGGCCGGTTTTTTTTTAACTAATTCAGTATCTTTGAAGTTGTAAATTAACTTCACAATGGTTGGGACAGATATGGGGCAAGGCATACGAAAGGTTTAGCCCCTCCCATTTCCAGATAGGTTTACTTGCCCCATGGAAAGATGAAAAAGGTTAAAAGAAAATTCCCTAAGGAAAAGATTTAGCGGCACCATGAGAAATCGTATAAGTTTTAAGTGTTTACCGATACTGCGGGTGACGGATGAGTTATTGTATCAATATCGTATAGTTATATGACAACGTACAAAGCGGTATGAGATGGGAAACTTCACTCATCCGGTGCAATAGCGGTGCAAAAGAACACTTCCGGCTCTCCAGAGTTGCGGCTTAGCGACCAGAAAAGGCTAAAAACAAAAACACGTAATCTTTATTGGGTTGGTGTTGAAATGAAAGCGGTGGTTTTGTTGTTTTTACAGTGAAAAGCACTCTGACTTATATGGAAACACACTTAGCTACAATGTATCTAAAATGGCGACAACATTTAGGTACGAATAGAGCACCTATGAAACTTAGCCACCTTATCGAAGAATATTTAATAACATTGTTTTAAAGTATTAAAGCCTATAACTATAACATTGGACAAGTAAGTAATTGCAATATTAAGTAACTTTTGCAACAAGAAACTTGATTCAAACGAATCGTCCTGTTTCGAAACGACCCGGTCGTTCGCAAAACTTGAAACAAAGGACCATACTTTTAAAACTGTCCGGTTATTGCAGAAATCTGAATAGTAAAAGCGATGAATTGAAGCGTGCTATTGGTACATTTATTAGTAAATTCAGATATTTAAATAGGTACTCGGCCGCCAGAGTTACATATATTGTGGGGCTTGTGTGATAAGTACTACGAGACGAATTTTAAATAAGATTTTCTTAAAAACAAGGGATTTTAATTATATCGTACAGGTACAAGGATTTGAATCTTATTCAAAGACGAGTTACTTTACAGATTACTCAGAAAAATTGTAAGTGCAATAATTTGCTCACAAAATATGGCTTAAACATGCATATTGTAGGTATTCATATGTCGGAGAATGGCTCAATCATGCTAATCACATCATCTATCGCATTCGAGCCTAATAATTGAGCTATTTCAGACATATATATTACTTACTTTTTCACACAACTTTTGATGAATAATGCACGTAGCACTATACCGAGCGTAGCCTATGTAATGAGTCCTGTGACAAATTAACTTTGTATGTAACAGCTTTCGGTGTTTGGCATGTCTAAAACTAAAAATCAAAACACACAACTACAGTATCTACAATTGATAGCGGACGAAGGCACAAATGTTAAAAATAAATCCTCACAACGCCACGCTGGTTAATTCTCCTGCTATTTTTGTGCGCACGGTCTACGCTTGCAAACAAATTTCGTTACAATCGGAACCCGGTAGTTTTCACGTGTTTTATGTATGTATTTCCAACGTTAGATTCAGTACTAGGGAATCGTGTAAATTGGACGCGCAAAGTAGAGTTAATGGTTCTAAATTGTCCTTGTAGTTTCGAAGGGGAAAAAGTACAAATTCTTTATCTTATTGATCTGTAGGACGATGGATTTCTTTTTTCAGAGAATCTAATATCCTAGCATCATATCATACAGGTGTTGGAGTTGCATAGTTATGGAAGTTCTGTTTAACCATCAGCTGCATTTTTCATTAGTTAAAGAGAAAAAAACTGCTAGGACACTGTCACAAGATTCACAACTCGGAAGAATCAAGAACCTTAACACCTCGCATCAAAATCCGTCTAGCCATTTGGTCAGGTGGTAAAATATATTTACTTCAATTCTAACACATTAGCCTAAATTCTTCTCAGTCAAAAATAAATCTTTTAAACCTCTAAAATTAAGTAAATTCTCAACTTTTTCTCTTTGTATCAAAATGTTAATTGTATATTGGATGGCTTTAAAAGTAAAGGTGCATTCCAGCCAAAACGGTAAATTTATATATTTTTTTCACTTCTCATGCTCAAAAAGTGTGTCATATGATGCTTACCAAGGCGGACTAAAGTAGTACATTTAGCCTCTAGGGCTAAAATGTATACATATTTATGATTTACAAAACATTTTAAATTTACCAATCGGAACACTTCACCATATTAAATCCACCAATCACAACACACATATCGAAGTTAATAGGAACTTTTCTGGTGCGTATACTGTGTAAATAATTAAAGTCCTTAAAATAACATTGTATTTAATATCAACCAATCAGAATACAGCAATGTTAAAATCGACCAATGAGGAAACGCAATTTATTTCTCAAAACGTGAGGTGTTTTTTCGTTCCTACTTCACAATCATTAAAAAAGATTGTAATTTTTGGAAGCGCTTTAAAGCGTGTTTAAACTGTTTAAACGGCTATTAGACATGGCAATTTGTAGGGCCCAATCGGTTGTGTCCAACTCCTGTCGGTCCCAACGCACTTTATTACATATTACAAATGGCCCCTACCGACCCTACCTCACCAAAAAATCGTCCCTACCGACCCTAGCTCAACGTTTACAGAGATGCCTTCAAAACATCTAAAAAATGTATTTGATGAAGCACGGTGATAGTACTCACAACAGTACACATTAAATAAAATCTGAAACTGTTTTTTTTATTATAGATATTTAAATGACCGCTCGAGCTGACTGAATCTAAATTCATCTGCCCAACCCTTCTATTATTTAAATACAAAACTAGATAAATATATTAATTACCAGCGAATCTACACAATTTAACTTTTATTTTAAATAAAAAACCAGACGGAATGTGTAGAAAATGGCTAACATTATAAATAAAACTCTAACGACCTCCATAAATAGCTGCGGGTGTCGGGGCACTGCCGATCGCCCTAGATCGGGACTCCTACTCCCTAAGTACCATTACACCTACCAACCCGACAGGTTGGACCCTACAAATTGCAATGTCTAATAGCTACTTTAAAGAGCTAATTATACCATTTATTCGCATTTATTCGCGGTGTTTATATTTTGTATCTATGTCAAAGAAGTTAAAAAAATTAAAAGACCGTCAAGTTAAACCATAATTTAACCTTATGTTAGTTTAGTTATTGTGCGTAAATGATAAGTATTTTTATCTTATTTTCTCGCAATCGAAGTGAAAAATAGTATGCATTACTCTGGTCTAAAAGCCATATTACCACTCGAACAATTTTCCCTCACTTCGTTCGGGAAAATAACCACCTCGTGGTGATATGGCCTACTTTAGACCCCTGTCACACAATCTACTATTTAAACCCCGTTTTAAACATTTGCGTTCCTAACTAATAAAAACTACTACACTTGGTCCTTATTTTTCAAATAATTACATTGCTTAAAATTCGTTAGTAGTCAATGTATGATAAAACGCAAGAACATCTAATTAGCTGGCTTTTAAACCAACAATATGTTACCAACTTTTAGTTTCAATTACTCGGAGTGTATGCATCTTTAGGTATAAAGGTTTGTTCAACACAATAAAGTATATTTAACCTTTTTATATTACACTAGCTGTGCCCGCGGCTCCGCCCGCGTGGAATTCCTGGAATCCAAGGCCTGTGTCAGTAAGCCGCTAATTCACCCCTAATTTCTCTCCGATTTTTTCTATTTGAGGTGTTACCCCCCGTTTAGACGTTGAATTTTTATAGGCTACATATAACCTGGCTGGGGATTTTCTTGAATTGGAATAAGTTATACTTAAGGGGTGATTTCTGGGATAAAAATGCAAACAAAACCGGCCAAGAGCATGTCGGGCGATGCTCAGTGTAGAGTTTCGTAGTTGCCGCCCTGTTACAAAACATCCGTTCAACAGGTCGTGTTTTGGCGGCGCTTACGTCATTTTACCATCCGACATTTACGAACATGGCGAAACTATAAGGGTTCCTGTTTATGTAACTCCAAGTTTATGTAACTGTTACGTAATAAGGCCTAATTACGTACAGAAACATACACTGCTTTATCTACATACAAAAATTACGTGTTCGGAAAACATTAGAATGACCGCCATTACACCGCCAATTTTTGAAATTTTCGAAAGTTTTGAAATTTTTGAATTTTTGAATTTTTGTCCGTCAAATATAGTCCTCGAAGCTGCAATAACCCCTTTGACATTCATGACATTTTCAAATATTTCTTAAGAGCGGGTAAAGGTAAATTTAAAGCATCGACGGGTGACTTGTTATAAATATGGACACATCGACCAAAAAATTACAAACTATTTCAATACCAAAATTCATCTAAGTACGTACAGCGGTTATTGGTTTTTTCTTCCCCATGTAAACTTCCACCCCTTTTGCATCCGCTTGAGGGATAATTTCTGAGATAAAACTATTTTATTTCCTTTGCCAGAGCTCAAATTATCTCCATACCAAATTTTATCTAAATCGATTCTGCGGTTAATAATTCCCTATACAAATTTCCAACTCCCTTTTCACCCGTTTAGGGTTGATTTTCGGGGTGAAAACTATCCTTTGTCCTTTCTTAAAACCCATACTATCTCTATACCAAATTTCATCTTTATCAGTTCAGCGGTAAAAAAATCCTAATACCAACATCCAACCCCCTTTTCACCCCCACAAGGGTTTATTTTCGGGATGAAAACTATTCTGTCGTTTTTCGTGACTCAAATTATCTCCATACTAATTTCTATTAAATATTCTCTAAAGAAATTTTCAACCCCCTCTTCACCCCCTCCAGGGTTGATTTTCGGGATGAAAACTATTCTTTGTCCTTTCCCGGGACTCAAACTATCTCTATTCAAAATTCATGAAAATCCGTTAAGCCGTTTTCACGTGATGCGTGGTCAAATAAACAGACAAACAGATTAACAGATGAACATACAAACAGACAAAAATTCTAAAAATGGTTGGAACGTGTTCTGTTATCGATTCTAAGTATCCCCAGCCAACTTTTTTTCGATTATCTTCCATGTACAGACTTTCGACCCTCTTCAGCTTTATTATATGTATAGAATAAAGAAGATATGGATATAGAAGAAGATGTATAGATGGGATAACAATGCAAAAAAAACCGGCCAAGAGTCTGTCGGGCCATGTTCAGTATAGGGATCCGTAATTGCCGCCCTGTTAAAAAAGATTTGTTCAAAAGGTGTCGTTTATTAAGGGATATTTGGCAGCGCTTCCGTCATTTTACAGTCCGGCACTTACGTCCTTTCACTATGCGTTTTTGACTGACGACTCAAAAACAGCTGCATCGATTTTATTCAATTTAGTTTTTAATTGAAAGTACCTTTCAGGCTTCACTTCAATTATTTTTTTCTATTTTTTTGTACCTACGGTTCAAAAGTAAGATGGGGGGGGGGCGCCCTTTTTTGAAGATGAAACTATCCTTTGTCCTTTCTCGAGACCCATACTATCTCTTTACCAAATTTCATCTAAATCAGTTCAGCGGTAAAAAAATCCTCATACCAACTTCCAACCCCCTTTTCACCCCCAAGGGTTTGAAAACTTTCCTACGAGTATGACGTTTCTCGGGACTGAAATTATCTCCACACTAATTTCTATCTAAAACGTTTCAGAGGTTAAGAACTCTCCATACAAACTTTCAACCCCCTTTTCACCCCCACGAGGGTTGATTTTCGGGATTAAAACTATCTATTATCCTTCCCCGGGACTCAAACTATCTATATACAAAATTTCATCAAAATCCGTTCAGCCGTTTTCATGTGATGCGCGGTCAAATAAACAGACAAACAGATAAACAGACAAACAGATAAACAGACAAAAATTCTAAAAATTGTTGGAACGTGTTCTGTTATCGATTCTAAGTATCCCCAGCCAACTATTTTTCGATTATCTTCCATGTACAGACTTTCGACCCTCTTCAGCTTTATTATATGTATAGATAGGTGCTGGTTTTAAAACCAGTTAGTAAAAAGACCGTATTTATGTCATTTTTCAATCGATAGTTTTAGTGTCGGGTACGTGACATTTTAGCATTTTCTGTATATATATTTTCAAACCGATGGTAGCCTATTTTAATTACACCACTGACCAAACAGCTTATTGAATCTACAATTAGTCATACTTCGATTGTACTTCTTGCGTTATTTAACTTGTGATATACAGTGTGGAAAGATAAGTCGGGCCCTGGAGGGAAACTACCTTAAAACGTTGAAATAGCTCAATTCACTGAAAGGAAACATTCTTTAATTTTTTTAAAGGGGCATAACTGCATTTACAAATTTTTGGAAAAGAGTACAGTTTACAAAAAAACTATTTATTTTTTAATTTTTGCCGTAAATATTTTTTATGACAATTGATGCCAATCGATCCTATTTCCAACAAGGATAAAAACTTCTTAATACCAA
This sequence comes from Pammene aurita, assembly GCA_947086415.1. NCBI lineage: Eukaryota > Metazoa > Arthropoda > Insecta > Lepidoptera > Tortricidae > Pammene > Pammene aurita. The sequence continues at coordinate 16,834,434 of OX352295.1, forward strand.
CCAAGTTTAGGGCACAAGAGAACCCATAAATATTAATAAAATAATTTTTCATACAATTATTATGGAAAAAAGTGAAAATTAAGAAAAAAACTGTGAATGCAGTTTTAGTTTTTAGGAAAAATAAAAGAATGTTTCCTTTCAGCGAATTGAGCTATCTCAACGTTTTAAGGTAGTTTCCCTCCAGGGCCCGACTTATCTTTCCACACTGTATATAAATATTAATCTGTCGGGGACGTGACGCGTTTATGCATCATCGTCACAAACGTTGAATAATTATTTAGTTTGATTTTGCCGAAGCTAGTTTTCAACATGGAACAGTCGAAACCAAGTACATCCGCGGAAAGAATGAAGAAGTATCGTGAAAAAAAAAAGCAGGATCCAGATTATCAACGAAAAGAAAGGGAACGTTTGAAATCATTAAAAAGGAAAAAGAAACAAGGGTTATCTAAACAAGAGCTCCTAGATTTACAGACCAAGAAACGTGAAGAAAAGAGAAAAGAAAGAAAAAGAAAAAGAGATCTAGAAGAAGATTAATTTACGTCAACCTCATCTGTAGAGCTTTCATCAAATGAAACGGAATTTTATCCGTACAAATGTAAACAGACATACAGTAAAGCGGTGTTAAAGTGTCTTCGTAGCTTACCATTATGTCCATTGAAGAAAAAATGCGTTGTCAGAGGTGTAGCTAGTCGTATTGGTATAAAGCTATTTACAAAGATGGATCATGATTTGAATGACACAAGAAACGATGACTTGGTTCAAATGGTAAGAGACTTTTATTTCAGACCTGACGTGGTTTACACATGCCCTGGAATGAAGGATTGTATTGTTGTTTGGGAGAATGGACGCAAAGCAACTTTACAAAAATATTATTTGATCATGTTTCTGTAAGAGGCTTTTTCTATTTTTACGTCTGAAAACCCGGAAATAACAATTGGCTTTACTACATTTTGCAACTTACGGCCGAAAAACGTATTGTTATTAAAAGACACCCCATCTGAACAGTGCAGATGCAAATTGCATGAAAATTTTATTATGAAATTAAAAGGACTGAAAATAGACTATTGTCAGAAGTTTTGGCATGATAACTTATGTGATATTTCTTTGACTTCGGAATGCTGTAATAACACTTGCGAGAATTGTATGAATTTAAAGAAGCTTGAAGTATCTATTGATACATCTAAAGAAGTTAATTGGAAAGAATGGATCAAAAATACCGACAACAGATTAAAACTTAAGTTGCAAGAAACGAGTGCTGGAGAATTATTAGATAAAATGTTCAATGACTATGGTCCATTTTTAGAACATGTTCTTATTAAAAGAATACAGAGCGAAGTGTTTATATCCGACAAAAATGATTCAAATGTACGTATTCTACAAGTTGATTTTTCGATGTCATATTCATGTGAATATCAAAATGAAATTCAAAGTGCTCTATGGGCTAGGTCAAGTGTAACTTTGTTTACGGCTGCTACTTTTTAAAAAAATGAGTGCCAATCGTACATAATATGCTCTGATTGCCACAAGAAAAACAAAGACACCATATTTAAATTTGTATTTGTAAATTATCTCTATGATCTAATCATATCTGAAAATAACGATGAGAATATAAAGGACACTATCTGGAGCGATGGACCATCCTCTGAATTTAAAAATAAATTTATGACTAGACTATTGCACTATTTAACTAAAAAACACAACAAACCGTTTTCATGGAAATATTTTGCTACTGCACACGGAAAAGGAGTCATTGATGGCATTGGAGGCAACGTGAAACGCCTTGTGAGACAAAAGGCGATGTCTTAAGATGGAAGGTGTATTGTTCAGTCTGCTGAAGAGTTTGCTAAGTTGGCTACCAAATTAGTTCCCAAAACAAAAATTATTTACATCTCGGAATTGCAAATCAATTCGGAAATAGCTGCAAAAACGCCATGGGAGAAGGTAAGTCCAGTACAAGGGATCTCACGTTTTCATCTACTGCAATGTGATGGAGATGCTTTAAAAGGTAAAAGACATGCAATGGCCGATGAAAAGTCAGTTTTCCAACAGAAACCTATACGATATAAGTTTTAAAATCGTACGTGTCGGCGACGTGACGAGGCTGTCGGGGACGTGACGCCACTTTGAAGCCATATTTCTGGAGTAGTTTTTTAGTTTTTTTATTTCTTCTAACTGTTATTTATAGATAAGTATCCCATTGATTTAAAGAATAAAGAATAATTTTGTGTTTCCACTTATTTGAGCTAAAATATTTGAAATATACAAGCGTGATAGAGCCTTGGTAGTTTTGTTGTCGGGGACGTGACACTTAATTGGTTTGTTGTAACGTTTAATTTTGAAAGCCGATGAATGTCACTGATTTCTCATATTAAGCCGAAAGCCTTAAGCCGTGTTTCTGTAGTAAAGTTTTTTCTTCAATAACAAATAGAAGCCTAAATATGAAGTTTAAACTAACAAATCTGAGTACAAATGTCGGGGACGTGACAATGGAATGCACCTAAATAGGTCACTAGGTTAAAGGAAGAATGTTTTACATTACCACGAATTCCTGTATGATTATTCTAGAAACGTAATAAGGTCATTCTTCGTAACACGGTGTGTAGTCGGCGACGACTCCAAATTAATTGTAAGCGTGACTTAGTGGGAGTATTTTGGAATGCGTAGTATACTCTTATTTATTAAGTGACATCGTAAATGTTGTATACTTAGCCACAAATAAAAAATCTTCTACTCCTTCCATTTACATCACATAACAATTAATTACTTACAGTTTTTTCCTAATTGTGCCTTGAGACATAAGTACACCGTGTTTATTTTTTACATCCTAGGTCACCTCCATATTGATCACGAAAAATTATACACTCAGAAATGTCTTCAACTATAATATCGGTGTCTATGAGGAATTAACTTTATTTAAGCTCAGGAATGTACCCCTGAAATTAACTGAACCCAAAAAACACGGTGTATTAATATACTAGGCAAAATACGAAAAATTATCTTATTATAGCAAAAACTCGTTAGTGCTCACGTTGAGCTTCTATATATTTGTACAAATTGTACAATGCTAACGAGCTTTATTAATTAATATGCTAACAATGTAACTAGAAATCAATGACATTAGATTTTCATTAGAGAACAAGGCCAGTGGGATATTTTGACCAAAATGTCCTTCTGTCATAATTTTTCTTTTGTACTTTGTACTGCGTCCGCATTAAAAACCTACTGCTACTGCAGCGTGCATTCGTCTTTATTAAGTTAATGCGGCTGCAGGAAAGCAGATTTATTTTTGTCGCGCTTACGGTTTTACTATGTAAAAAAATGTTTTGTGGAAAATATCCTGTTCAGTTCGATTGATGTTAAAAATATAGTTTAATATGTATATCAAAGCTGCGATACATCTTCACTTCCCCCAATTCAGATGACATCAGGCGTCAATTACTTGAAAATATTATGCTAGACTTAGGTAAGATATTTCAGTGTATTATATTACTGGGCTCTAATCTGACAATTTGAAACGCTACTGTGGCAACGTTACTAAAGCAATAATAACCCAACGGTAAATAAAAACTTACGTGGCTACTGATCTGACGTCACGGACTCTAATTCGATTACTCGATTACGTCTACAGAACTTCGACTTAAACAAAAACGGATTGCCTCCATAGCAAGTAAGCTGTTGCCTTTACAGTTGCTGCCAGATGTGGTAAAAAAGAATAGCGACATTTATTTGCAATTCGTCACGCACCTTATGACTTCTGCGATTAGCTTTTGTTAAGCTGTTGCAACATGCGATTCCGTTAAGTAAATTGGTACATAATTTACGGACTCGGTTCTCATCTAAATTATAAAAGTGTAAAACGATATCTATTTGTAATAACGGGACTTAACCGCGTATATATTTCTAAAAATTACCTTCGACGTTTCGAGGACGACATTGTCCCCGTGGTCCCGAAGAAAGACTGGCTCCAGTTGACATCAACATCTTCTAGCCGCGCGAGTTTTTCGAACTACCCGCACTTGGTCTTGATTATCAACTTGAACGTTTTGCACACTAGGGATGTCACTCGGTCGACATACAACACTCACAATGTCCGGCTTTCGAACCGGCGGTATTCGTTGACGCTTACATTTACTAATGACAGGATTCCATGTAGATGAAATCCTAAAACCATCGTCCCGATTGAAATTGCAGTGTTTTTTGATTTCAATGGCTTCACGAACTTTTCTACTGTAAAACCGACGATCCGTAGAAAGGATTTTAGGATTATGAAGCTCAATCCAATGGTCCGGTCCTGACTCCAGTCTCAGCTCCAGGCTCAGCAACGGCAGACTTGTTCACCTGACGATTTTTGACAGCTGCTATATGTTCCTTGACTCTTTCTGCTATTGTTCTCTTCGTTTGTCCGATGTAGGAACTACCACAACTGCAATCGATCTTATAAACGCCAGGTGACTGAAAAGCAGTTGTGGTAGTTCCTACATCGGACAAACGAAGAGAACTATAGCAGAAAGAGTCAAGGAACATATAGCAGCTGTCAAAAATCGTCAGGTGAACAAGTCTGCCGTTGCTGAGCATTTACTGGAGTCAGGACCGGACCATTGGATTGAGCTTCATAATCCTAAAATCCTTTCTACGGATCGTCGGTTTTACAGTAGAAAAGTTCGTGAAGCCATTGAAATCAAAAAACACTGCAATTTCAATCGGGACGATGGTTTTAGGATCTCATCTACATGGAATCCTGTCATTAGTAAATGTAAGCGTCAACGAATACCGCCGGTTCGAAAGCCGGACATTGTGAGTGTTGTATGTCGACCGAGTGACATCCCTAGTGTGCAAAACGTTCAAGTTGATAATCAAGACCAAGTGCGGGTAGTTCGAAAAACTCGCGCGGCTAGAAGATGTTGATGTCAACTGGAGCCAGTCTTTCTTCGGGACCACGGGGACAATGTCGTCCTCGAAACGTCGAAGGTAATTTTTAGAAATATATACGCGGTTAAGTCCCGTTATTACAAATAGATATGTGTAAAAACCGTGAAAGTTTAAATCAGTGTGGTGTGTAGTGTAAAACGAGTTGTAACTTTATCCAGGAACTTATTTTCCAGCTTAAAAAGGCCTGAAAGAACTTATGTTCCTTCCTATGAAATATCTTTTTTCATGAATGCTTCATGTTTTTAGAACTTCGAGCAACAATAAAGGAGGTACAGATTTGAAGACTGTCAGAGAAAGTACCGAACGAGTCGTTCTTGAGGCACTATTGTGGGGCCATTTTTTTGTGCTGATTGTGTATCCCTATAGTTATATGATCGGTGTATTAGAAGTAAAAAAAGTGTATACTGCGTACCATATATAAGCATATTACGTATTAGAATTAGTTTGTATGATTTTAATTTACCTCTGGGTGTGTAGGTAGTATGTATATAATTGTTAAAGACTAGGTACTTACACCACGCATGTATAAAAGAAAGTTAACACGATTCCCGTCGGTTTGCCTAATTTACAGGCACCTAAGCAGTTTTCCTACAGCTCATGAAGAAATGTTAAGCCAAATTAAGCTCCGGCTTGCCTAAGATAAATTTTGATCCACCGCCACTGGTAGATAAGGTTCTTGTGCGCGACATGCTAATGCCTAACAGTTGACACCCTGATGCTATCAATTTTATTGGAGATGACATGTTAGCCTACCTAGCCTACCTTAGGGAACGTATGTATACTATGTACGTGACCAATTTTTTATATTTCTGAATATTTTCTGTTTGATCTGATAATGTGCGGATCTTACCTAAATTACATTTTAAAAAGTAATGGAAATATTGTGAAAGCTGGGCGCTATTTTGATTTTTAGTAATACCGGTAACGATCCCTGATTTAAACGCTTCACTAAGTATACTATGACTTGTGTTTGACACACCACATTAAATATATCGCGAAATCGAATAAGCGCGAGATTTGAGCATGATTATTGACTACGTGACGAAACCTAAGCCCACCCCGACCCTTGTGACCAAGCGTAGTATTTTGACGACCCCACCCCCTCTAAACGAGTCACGTAGTATGGGTACGTTCCCTTACTTCTGAACTAACACCATGTCAGTATCTCTTGATTGATTTTAATTATAAACGTAATATCTATACAAAGGTGGATGTAAAAATGTCCCCTAATCAAAATCGGAGATAAACCCGGATCTAATTCCAGATCGACAACAATAGGCAATGATCGGTCGAATGACTCTGTCGATTTGATGTCTGTTCGACCGCCGCAACAATAAGGAGAAAGATAGGCTATAGGATTGAATTCAGGCACGAAAATTCATTACCAATATGAATATCAGTCCGTCGCGCTTGCTCATGTTAAGTTTGGCTTTAGAGCGAGCGAACGAAATACGTTCTCGGTATTTTGATACGCCAAATGCACAAGAGGAATAATGGCCATAGTCTGTTATCGCATAATAGAGGATTAGGGTAGGGTTTTGAGCACATGTTAAGGCAATCGCGTTTCACGGGAATTAGAGCTGGCGCTGGAGCGTTATATTATATTAAGGGAAACGGAGGATTAACTAAAAATCATGTCTCGGATCACATGTTCGCTAAGCGATTTGGTTGAGGGTTAGGTCCTTAGAACTTCAAGGCTCCAAAATGAAACCTTTTTTGCTACCACGTAAACGTAACACTCAAGTCATTCCACTAGACTAGCGCCCACCCTGTCCTCGAGTAACCTGCGTAAAGCCTACTTCGGGTATTTCCACTCCATCTTAATCCAAGGAATAGATCTATGGGCTACGTCTGCTACACGGAATAGACTCTTTATATTGCAAAAACGAACCATACGCGTCATAGATCAAAAACCACTCGACCACCCGGCTAAAAAAATATTTATAAAAGACAAAGTCCTAACTTTGCCAAGTATATATATACTAGCAGCTTGTAACTTCATACGGCAGAACCTACAGAACTATACTGCCCAGCTAAGCCGAAAGGCGCTATCACTGAGATACGCCCTTTTAGTTTTTTTGACACCATTCAATAGCTATAACAATTTCGGATCTAATGGTATAAGCCAAATAGCGATATCTAACTTACAACATATAAAAAAATCATTAAGAAGTTTTTTCATATCTCAATTTTTCCTATAATTAACGGGTTGGCTTAAAGTAATGAGAATTTTCATATAGGAGAATCGAAAATGAATAAAATGTAGAGAATTGGCGGCATATCGTTTTTTTTAAGCCATAAAGCCGGTTATTGACATAGGCTAGAAACGCTTAGACACAGTCGATACCATTTTTTGTCCAATTTCTAAGGCAATAAGCGCTAAGTAGGAGTTAGCGCTTTTACGCTTAGTAATTATATTTACATATTTTTAGCTCGCTAAAGATTTGAGATACGGTTGTCCCCGAGTACGTAGGTAACTAATTAACTAAGATTGACCTTATGGTATTTGATATAAAAGATTACATTACTCTTACGTTTCGCATTAGACATGACGGTACATATTCATAACGATCATTTCTTAATTTGTTTTGATTACGGAGGGAAGAAAATCCATTTTGTGTCGTAAAAGTGAAGAAAAACTGTGCTTATGTTTTTAAATGTATGTAAATCCTTGTGTGGATCGATATTAAGGCAAGTTTTTATTTAATATAACGATACTTTTATCTTCTATCACTTGTATTGAGGTTAAAGTATTTAAAAAGAACTATGAGAACTATGTATCATAATTACAGTGTTCATCTCGGTAGTTCAACATACTTGTACGTTAAACTGCGAATCAGTTACCTAATAGACAAAATAATATTTTCATAGTAAATTTACCCACCGAAATGATCGTGAAATCGTATTTTATCTACACTCACACTGTAAGTCCTCTAAAACGTGTTCAAAAACGGTAGGCAATGGCTAGCATTACCACAACCGATTTTACTATGATAAGCTTTTTATCTGTGGCAGTAACGTAATTTTAACTTTACATGCTCAAATATTGATGTGCTATGAGTTTTGATAACATAATGTAAATACTGTGCTGCTTCCTGACCAACGGCACGCGCCCGCGCGGCCGCCGGCACGCGCCTCCCCGACCGCCGGCACAATCGAGTTGGCCATGGCGGTGCAATGGCGGTTATTCTATGGTTTCCGAGCACTTAATTTAATATATATAATATGAGTGTAGATAAAGCAGTGTATGCAACTGTACGTAATTAGGCCTTATTACGTAACAGTTACATAAACTACTATTAATCACTCACACATTTATAGAATTGGAATGAAAATGATATAAGAATGTAAGTTTATTTGAGATCTGATAAAATGGTATAATTTTTACGTATTCGTCGCTGTATATATTTACATTCTTTCTTTTGACGTATATGTACCTACAATATATATACACAATAGTCAGCTATTACATATAAATTGTATATCACTATGATTTTTTCGATCAATTATTCATTAGGTAGAAACGTGCTAGAGTACATTCTGTTTTTTAAGTTAATGCCTACTCTTTGGCTCATTTCAAACATTCCCGCACCGAAAACCCCGATGTATGGTAATAATACACAATAGTTTTTGGTCTAACGTTTTTTTTTATCGATTTTTGACCAGTTTTGAGTCAATATTCCAACATATTCACTATAGATAGAATTATAAGGCAAACGACTATCGGTTTTTGAATCTTTTATCTCCATTCTGTAGAGCCGGATCTTGAAATAAATGAGCCGTTATTTTTTTTATGATATTTTTAAAAAATGGTTTAAAAAAACATAATTATTTTACATGTTTTTTTAAAGTGGGGCATTCCACTCATACAATAGTATGTTATTCAATCAAATACAAACACTGAAAACATTGAAAAAATAATCAACCCAGCAGGATGTGAACCTCGCATCGATACGCCTTACCGGCCTTACCGCCTTAAATAAACACTTTTATCGATATTCGAATGGTGTAAAGAATCTTACATATACGTAATCTACATATTAGGGTTCCTCTTTGATGTCTCTAAAAACTGTAGAGAGAATTTCATTTTTAACTAATTAAAACAAAATTTATGACCATAAAACCACTTTTTTAGCCTAAACCGGTTCGACTTTGATGTCAAATATCTCGAAGACAATGAATATTGAAGTAAATATAGGATACTATATTGTTTAAAGCCGTTACTGATAATATGATAAGCTAAATAAATCATTAGAAAACTAAGGGAATCAGATCTAAGGTCGTTGGCGCCAGGGAGCCCCTTAAAATATAGGCCCTGTCCTTTATAACTGAGACAACTTCGGTAATTTTTACCTAGTTTGGTATTACTATTTTCCAATTAAAACATTTTGCTAGTCTGTCACTGTGACCTCCACCCATTAAAAGCTGCCAGATGCCAGGATCTAGCAACAAGAATAGTATAGCAATCTAACCAGACGGGTTTTGTTGCTCTCATTATTGTGTCATATCTGACGTGGCTAGCTCTTAGTCCAATAGCAGCTCAGTGACCCTTAAAAAATGCCTTATTTATGCCTACAGCATTACACGTGAATAATTATGCTATTAAACAACATTAAGCATTTATTTATGCTATTGTAGAACCTAAGGCACTAAAACCGCTAAAAGCTGTATAGGGGCTGTTCATAAATTACGTCATCAATTTTTGATGATTTTTACCCCCCCCCCCCCCCCCCCCCCCCTAAAATCATCCAACCCTCCCCCTGCCAAATAAAGTGACGTAATTAAAAAAAATGCGTTTTAAGCTTAATTGTAAAATAAAAAACTATTTAGTAGATAATATTTTATATCATTAAAAGTTTATAGAAACACGACTTTCATTCCTTTGTTTACACATTGATGATGTGATCTTCGGAATGACCACCCCCGTATGACGTACCTATGTTTTGACAAATTATTTTCTAAAACTTTAGATTTCACAAATCGCTGTGTTATTGGTATGTTATTTGTAGGCACAAGGGCGTATTTTGTACAATCCGTTTCATAAATAAATTTCTAAAACAAGAAAGTCAATTTATTAGATTCCCATAGACTAATAGTAACACCTCATTAAAATTGATTTTCATTAGGTAGATATATAAGGTAAAAAAGTAAACTTATGGTGATTTTGTTGCAGATCGATCATGTCATATAGAAGCTACAAAATGATGATAGCCTTAGCACAAAAAAAACAAGTCTCTAAGCTCTTAAAATCTCTCCAGGCTAATACCAGCTAACATGATTTGGCGAGGACTGCCAACTGTTGATAATTTTTTTGTCATAGAAAACAAAGGATAATGTTATTTTTTTGTATCGTATTTGCTGCCACTACTAATAAAGTTATAAAAAATAAAATAAAATTAGGTATTATTACAAGCCTTCTATGTATTTATATAGAATTTATAAAAAAATGTTTTTGTATGGGATGATCTATGACCAGTTTAAGAGTGAAAGCAGTTATCTCAAATTTTAAAGTCTCTTTTTTTAATCAATATAGCGGTATCTCACGAATAGGTATAATGGTACACTTGTTGCATAATTTTAGGATGGCAATCGAATCTAAACACTAAAATAAGTATATATGAGTTTTAACATCTTTAAAAAGGTTTGGTTTTTAAAGTGCGAAAGTATAATTTACTAAAAGTCGATTATCTCAAAACTTACTCCGATTGAGATAGCGCCTTTCGGCTTAGCAGGGCAGTATAAAACGCTAAAAAGGACTTCGCGACGACAACCACTCCTCATAGCTCCGCACCGGCGGCTGGAAAAGACGCGTGCTGCACTTAGTCTCGCAGGAGCTAATATATATAACTGTGTTCCCTTATCATAAAAAAATCAAAAAGTGACGTGATATTCGCTAAAAAACTGAAGGCAATGTTAATAAACCATGCATGTTACAGTGTTGATGAGTTTATGAAATTAACCAACCCGTTTACCCTAACACATCAAATAAAATGAATTGTCTGATTTTACCTAATATAACCTTAACCTAATTCTGTATTATGAAGGTAATTTAATTATAAAATGATATATATAATATAATACTTACGTTCCTACGTAACTTAAGTGAACTATACCTGTACATATATTAAGGACATGACTTTTAATATCTCATATTTATGAATAAATTATCTGAATCTGAATCTGAATCTTATATGCTGGGATATGCAGGTTTGAGTTATTTGGTTATTTATAAACAGTAAGTACCTATTTACTTACTATATCGAAATCATAAAAGGTAAATTAGTCTGTCCACAATCTTGGCTTGACTATGTGACAGCGTGATTTAATACATACTTACAATCACGCGTTGTTAAAAAGTGACGATGATTTTATTACTTGAATAACCCTGTACCCAGTCCAAATACGAGTACATTGCGTGCTGCTTTAACAAAAAGCATTATTAATATTAACCGTTAGCAAATAACCCGCTCGTTTATTATCAGAAGTTCTTTTCAAGCCTGTCTCTATTCTCACAGTGACGGCGTAAAGTTCAAGAACACCGACCATTTTGTTTTAGTTCCCATCAACTTCAAACTTCGAATGACACTTCAATAACAATAAAGGGCCATCAATTTGTATATAGCAAGAACCGAAGGCCTGAGCGTCAATAAATTAGGGTGTGCCTGGGTACCCATTGACCCGGTAGCCGGCTTTCTGTGGCGGTAACTCAACCAATAACTGCAGAAGCATTTTCGTGCGTCGGGCAACTTTTCTTCGCCAAATGGGACGTCGGGGACTCGTAGGGCTGCCATCACCAATGTTCCGAACGCAGAACAAAACGTTGAAAAACCCTGGGCGTTTTGATGTCAAGCTTCATAAATAGGTAACCATAATACATAGTTTCATTTTACAAGCTTTTATGAAATCTTGCAAGTTAATAGTAGTTTTCGATACAACTGCGAGAAGTATGTCATTTTGTACGAGTACCGAGGTGACTCGGTGAGACTCGGGACGAGTGAAAATGACACTTCCGCACGTGTGTCGAACAACGTTTTTTAATACAATTGCGAAAAACTACAATGAAATAAAATTACATTTATATTCTGTCAGTGTACGAAAGACAGCTTCATTCAATCGCGCGTTGTTCAAGTAATACTATTGGGTCTCACATAATACTCCTTTATGCCCAATCGCGCGTAGTTCAGGTGGATCATTTATAAGCGGGCGCATAATACGCATTTATTTAAAATTCTGTGCGTAAAATCAAACTTTACGCACGATTTGCAGATCAGATTATTTTTTAGCACTAGTGCATAAAATCAAACTTTACGCACGATTTGCAGCTACATAAACTAATTCTGCCCCGGACCCTTTAAACTTTTACAACTACGAGGAAACCCGGACTGACAGCAGCCCTACTCGGGACTCGAGGAAGGCGCGAATGGTTATCTGTCGAATTACGCCCCCCACGTGTGCTTTAGACGTTTTTAGCAGTTTTTTCTGTGTTTTGTGTTGGGGTGATAAAAGATGTATATGATGGCCCCTGAGATTGGTGATTTTCTATAGTTACATGATGATACTTAACCTAGTTTACCGTAGTAATATTGTAAATGTTAAAGTTTGATGTTTGGACGTTTGTTGCACAATCAGCCAGAAACCCTAAGAAGGCTTTTATTGAAATTTGGCACAGTTATGAAATACTATTGCATTGCGTACCTAGTGCACCTAGGAACTAAGTATACCTAACAATATTAAGCAGTTATTAAGTAGCTAATCTTACTTTGTAAAGTCAAACAAAATGATATAGCATCATGGAAATTCTGAATTATGAAAATGTTATGAACATTCATACTACATAATGGTATTACGAGAAAACCCATTGGGGTGATTCGGGGCACGTGGCATTCCTTGCCAAGTTCGTGCGACCTTGTACGGTGGCCAACGCGGTTAATTAGGTATCAACAATTCACCCCTCTCAGACGATTCTAACCTTTATTCGTTTGGAATAAGGTAGAAGTTAGACTGTGAATAGGTCCAGCCAGGTGATGACCGTACAAAGGTGCGTCACGAATAACGAAAAGTTTAATTATAATTTCAAGTTTACTTTCTATTGTAAATCCTTCCCTGGAAAATTTGATTGGGTGCAAATGGTGCATCATTGAGTTTTTATTGGAAGTGATTTTTGAATTTAGTATGAGTAAATAGGTAGTCATAACGTAGAGTAGTTACAACTTGTTACAAGTTTCGTTTGCTTGAAAGCTATACCTATTACGAGATGGTAGTAATTGACGTAAGTTTAAAAGCGTTCATGGAGCCTACGAATTATTTGAATTTAGTAAGTAGGTATTTTGGTATCTTAATAATTGTTTACCGTTAAAGTGTCACTTCGTTGGAATTTCGGATCTAATTAAAACTCTTACGAAAAACATAAAAGACAACGTAAAATACGGTTTTGTAAACAACATAAAACATAGAGAAAGCTGAGGGCAGATAGAAATAGATACTGTCTCACCGAAAGAGCGATATGGCCTTAAATTTATGATAGCGATAAGAATTAATCTTTAGTTTGCATTTTACAACGATTCGTCCGTTCAGTTCAGACTTTAATTAATACTTTGGCATCTAGTCGGTAAAAAACTTGTTTTTTTTGGACTGCTCCGAAGTCAAATAAAAAAGGTGTTTTAGAATTATTGAACAGGCGAGTGAAACATTTTGGCATCTGCACTGCCAGCTGAAGTTAAATGTAAGAACTCACTTTCGCTACGCTCGCTCGTTTCATTGAGTAAGTATTAAACAAAAGAAGATAGCTTGAACCGTAAATGCCTCAACAATTAGAGCCCGTGACTGCACGTCGCACGGTACAGTTAGGCTGCCACCAGAGATGAGCAAGGATGCGTTGCGAGGAATGTGTTTTTTACGCACCAATATAATCACTTCATTTGTTTATCCTCGCATAGCGCAGTTCTAGGACTCGTTCTTAAAAAACACATTCCGCGCAACGCATCCTAGCTCATATGTGGTAGAATCAGCCTAAGACTTAGATTAATACTTAACTAATGTAATTTTTTATCATTCGCTACTAGCGTACTCTTTAATTAATGTGTACACATCGTTAGACGCATCGTTTGCTTCACGTGGCTTGGTTGAAGCTCTGTTACACTCGCGAGTTCACAAGGCAGTGTAGTTAGGTTAATAACTGATTTGCACGCTACACAACAGCTCGAGGCTTTGCATACATATTGTGATTACTGGGCCAGTCTATGTTGGCCCAATTAGAATCAATCAGTCTCAATTCTAAAATAGAAAAGGAAACATTGGGAACTTTTTACTCAACTTTCATACACGTCACGTCAATGAACTTGATGGCAGTTTTGATGAATGATGACTCTACCTACTCAATACATTTTTGAAAAATACTTGACGTGTCAAAGATAGTTTACGGCAACTTGTGTTTCGTAGACACGTAGACAACGAGGGTATACAAAGAAAAAAACCGGCCAAGTGCGAGTCCAACTCGCGCACCGAGGGTTCCGTAAACACCTATAACAAGCAAAAACCTCTACGCGTTTACGAGGAAAAAGGTAGTAAGTAAAAAATTTAAAAAAATATTTTTTGTATGATTTTACTAAAAATGTCTACTTTTCGTAATTTTTCCTTTGTCTGTGCTATATGAAGTTTCTTCGTGCCAAGTTTCAAGTTTCTGAGTTTACGGGAAGTACCCTTTAGGTTTTGAGTTTCTTGCGAGTACTCAGTTTCAAAATATGCGACTTAAATTGCTATTTCTTTTGATTGCGTTGACATAAAAGTTTGGGTTTGCTACATCTGAAAGGTCCTATAGCCCTGAATATTTGACATGAATTTCAATTTAATACCTCCACGCGTTTACGAGGAAAAAAGTAGTAAGTATAATATTAAAAATTTTTTTTTTTGTATGATTTTAATCAAAATGTCTACTTTTGGTAATTTTTCCTTTGTCTGTGCTATATGAAGTTTCTTCGTGCCAAGTGTTAAGTTTCTGAGTTTACGGAAAGTACCCTTTAGGTTTTGAGTTTCTTGCGAGTACTCAGTTTCAAAATATGCGACTTAAATTGCTATTTCTTTTGATTGCGTTGACATAAAAGTTTGGTTTTGCTACATCTGAAAGGTCCTATAGCCCTGAGTATTTGACATGAATTTCAATTTAATACCTCTACGCGTTTACGAGGAAAAAGGTAGTCAGTTTAAAATTTTTAAAAATATTTTTTTGTATGATTTTACTAAAAATGTCTGCTTTTTGTAATTTTTCCATTGTCTATGCTATATGACGTTGCTTCGTGCCAAATTTCAAGTTTCTGAGTTCACGGGAAGTACCCCGTAGGTTTTGCGAGTGCCGAAAAACTCTAAAATTTGCAGCATAAACGACTGTATCTTTTGATTGCGTTGGTTTTTAAGTTTGATTTTTTCACAGCTGCAAGGGACAATAGACTTGAGTATTTGATATAAATTTCAGCTTGATACCTCCACGCGTTCCTGAGAAAAATGGTCTTGACAGACAGACAGACAGACAGACAGACAGACAGACAGACAGACAGACAGACAGACAGACAGACAGACAGACGGACAACAAAGTGATCCTATAAGGGTTCCGTTTTTTCCTTTCGAGGTACGGAACCCTAAAAAGAGGCCAAACAATGTTAAAATTATATACCGGATGTGGCCTGTAACACGAGCAAAAAATTAAATCGTAGATTATACTCCTCAAACTAGACAACGTTTGTTCAGCGGCTTTAAATATTAACTTGTGGCATTATTGCGAAATTGATCATGTCTGTGCGGTGCTTAGGGCGACAAGACTGACAAGCAATGTCAATTGGACGGATTTTAACGTACCTACATTGAAAATATTATTTAGTTTGTATGAAAAATAGACAATCTAAAGATTCCATATTTTTTTTAAATGAATAACGTAGAATCTACGTTTTATTTTTTTGCCCGCCGGGTTACAGGCCACATACTGTATATTATATACACTTTGTGATATGTTTTAGATGCTAACTGGTCGCTTCCTGAAAGCTAATTCTGTAACTAATTTCAGTTACAGTTGTCACGGTGTTTATTACTTCTACGTTTATTTTGATATCTAAAAGGTTACATATCTGACATTTCTGGAACATCCCGGATCAAGTATGTATACTAACATGTAAATAAATGTCCAATGATTTCAATTAGCCTTTCAATACTCAGCCGCGAAATACGGAACCTAGGTATTACGTAGTCGACCGCTTTCATTTAGAAAGTTATACGTTTAGGTAATCTGTCATGCGGAATAGGTTCACTACGTGCTATTTTGACAATCACGGAAAAAACTGACACATCATACGATTAAGAACAATATACCTAGGAACAAATCTCGAATAAGTTTTTTATCGTCGGTACTCTAGCTTTAACAAAATATATATTTTTGAAATAAATAAATAAAAATTGAATCTGTTTTGGATAGGTAACCAAAGTACCTGTATTTAGGTGGCGTGAATCTATAGTACAATGTAGAATTCATTGAAAAAAATTGATCAATTGATCGCACTATAACACAGAGCAGTAAATTATTTGTTGATGGAATTGTTATTAATCTGTTAAAACATTTAATCTATTATTCTTGTGTGAAATCTACCTAAATAGTCACCGTGACGCTGCCAAAGTGTCGTGCCCCCTTAGAACATATTGGTGTAACTTTGAAAAGTTTAAACTTACTGCGTTGGAACTCGGCTTCTTAATCAACTTGAAATCATTGACACAACGTATCATTAGTGTAAGCGTATCACATGAGTCACACCCGGATCCTCGTTCAATAAATTTGTATGCGCAGCCTTCGAAAGCGAACCAAAACAGTTATTCCCAGCACAACCAACAAACCAGTATATGTGAGATCCTGGATTTCTCAGTACTATTATGGACATCATGATCAAGTTACATTAGGAAGTCAATAGGCTGTATCATTCACAGACTACTTAGACATCGCATTATTTTATCAACCGACTTCAAGATTTCGAAGGAGGAGGTTATCAATTCGTCGGGATCTTTGTTTTTGCTATTTTTTTTTAAATGTATGTTCACCGATTATTCGAAGACGGCTGGACCGATTTGGAAAATTCTTTTTTTGTTTGAAAGAGTATACTTCACAGTTGGTCCCATTGTAACCAGGTCAGGATCTGATGATGGCATCCTGGAGAAATCGAGGGAACTCTTCAACTATTATAGGCACACCTATAGTGATTTGAGTATTTTTTACAGCATCTCGAGCATTTGCTTTTGGAAAGCTGGATGCTAAGTGAAATCGGTTCTTATTTGTTTAAAATTATTTTATTTATTAGGTCTGCCAATACAGGGTACAATATCACATGGAAAGATATCTGACCAATTGTATTCTAAAGCTTATTGCACAGGTAATTAAGGCTCCTTATTCCCTAAAAGGTCGAAAAACTCTATTAATGAAAAAAGCCGCATAAAATGCTATTTATAAGATAGTTTGAAGTATTACAAATAATTTTAAACAAAAAAGAACCGACTTCACTTAGCATCCACCTTTCCAACAGCAAATGCTCGAGCTGCTGTAAAAAATACTCAAATCACTATAGATGTGCCTATAATAGTTGAAGAGTTCCCTCGATTTCTCCAGGATCCCATCATCAGATCCTGACCTGGTTATAATGGGACCAACTGTGAAGTATACTCTTTCAAACAAAAAAAGAATTTCCCAAATCGGTCCAGCCGTCTTCGAATAATCGGTGAACATACATAAAAAAAAAACAAGCAAAAACAAAGATCCCGACGAATTGATAACCTCCTCCTTCGAAATCTTGAAGTCGGTTGAAAAATAATTTTGAACCATGTTTATTATTATTAAGTACCCAAAAATACGATTCTTACAGAAAGTGTCCTGTGAAGTGTGATTTAAGTGTCATTTTTAAAAATTCATAGTAATTTGAAATTTACTGCTATAGTAATGTTTTTTTTTATCGTGATAGAAATATAGTTTAACTTTGCAATGGTAATATTTTTAGGGCAAAATATTCATAGGGTTTTCGTGGAAAAAATGAAATGTAACCGTGTTTTCATCAAAAAACTGGCATATAATCAGAAGGTATTTTGTCGATTATCCAAGATGAATCTTCGATTTTTATTTCCATGGCCGTCTCATACATGATATACTCAATTGAATTTAATTCAAATTGAATAAGAATTTTTACCCTTTTTTGCGTAATCTGAAAATGAACGGTACATCTAAATGGAAAATCCGGAAAGGCCTTCCAAGACAACCAATTTTTTTCATATTTCACTCGTTAAAATGTAATATTTGCTCCGATGGCCGTCTAGATAAAGAAATTAACTATTATGTGCATCAATAGTTGATTTAAAAAAACTTAGTATTTTCGCCATAGCCTTCGAAGAAAATGAAGCATTTCGTGAAATTCGCGCGTTTTGGGAATAAGGCCTCTTAAAGGCATACCAAAGAAATTTTGAAACTTTTACAAAGCACACGAGGTCACAACACATTGGCGCGATTTTACTAGTAACATGCTATGATGTGAACAGCACAACTCCACATCCGAATATAATCCTTCACCATATTATACTACTATATATGTCATGCTAGGTTCACATGAATTACCTATAAACTGAAATAGATTTCCTGCTGTGTCCAAGGCGAGATTTTAAGCGGCGGCGTCTTCAGCTTTCACGCCTGACGCCCTGACCTCTAAACTACCCGGTCACGGCGGCACCATCAAAAATTCTCAAGTACATATATGCAATCTCTGAATCGGCGAGGCGCCATTGACCATACTCTGGTATGCAGCGCCTAGCACGTGCTTGCACCTCCTATCCGCGAGTCACTAAACGGATTCTGCTATCAATAAAAACTGTATAATCTGTATAAAAAATCAACAATTTCAATACTCTCCAGTGGTGGATCAATGTTACTCTGCGTCCGTAGGAAACACCTTAGACAACCCTACAAGTAATCCCTGGGTGGTGCTAAAAGAGTAACAAACTTGGACACTGCACTGTCCCATCTGGACCTCGCAGCACTTGCTGGATTTTCTTCATATCATGTACTTTCCTACTACTACTACCCGAGAGAAGAAAAGAAATGCCTATCTATATCCAGTGACATGTACCCATACGATAAATAAATACTCTTCAGTGTAGTAAACTAATTATACAACATTCACGGGCCACATCACGTTCACGTCGCCGGCAAAATCAATAAGTTTAACAATGTATCAGATCTGGCCCACTTCCATCCCGGCTTACCCGACCCTGACGAGGCGGCTGCCCGAAACCAAAACTTGGTAAGAGCTACTGAGAAATTTAACATAAACAGAGAAATATAGTTGAATGGGACCTTTGATTTTAATGCGAAAACCTTTCAATATTTCCTAATTAACTAGAATGTAATGAAAATAAAAAACCGGCCAAGAGCGTGTTGGGCCACGCTCAGTGTAGGGTTCCGTAGTTTTCCGTCCGTCACAGTAAGTGTTCCCACTTAAGAGTTAAAATAACACCGCCATGTAGGATATGATACGAGCGTTCCACGTACAGCGACATCTATCGGCAAATGAAGTAAACTATTGCGCGCGAGCTTTAAGTATGGAAGATGATTATTATGGGATAATTCTTTATTTAGTGAACCGATTTTCACCGTTTTTACTTTATTTGAAAGCACGTCATTTCATTGTGATTTTGTAGAAATTACAGGAACAATAAACAGCTGCTTATACGGTTAAATTACAAACTTAGTTCAGAAATTATTTTTCAAAAACTATTCAACCTATCAAGTTCAAAATAATTTTCCTACAAATTTATCATAAAGTTCTACTTTTGAGATTTTTTTCATATTTTTAAAACTTATGGTTCAAAAGTTAGAGGGGGGAGACACATTTTTTTTTACTTCTGGAGCGATTATATCCGAAAATATTTACATTATCAAAAAAATATTTTAGTAAACCCCTATTCATTTTTAAATACCTATCCAACAATATATCACACGTTAGGGTTGAAATGAAAAAAAAAATCACTCCCACTTTACGTATAGGGGAGGTACCCTAATAAAACATTTTTTCCACTTTTTATTTTACCACTTTGTCGGCGTGATTGATATACATATTAGTACCAAATTTCAGCTTTCTAGTGCTAACGGTCACTGAGATTATCCGCGGACGGACGGACGGACGGGCAGATATGGCAAAACTATAAGGTTTCCTAGTTGACTACGGAACCCTAAAAATGCAACAATGATTTTTAATACGGCATTAAAAAAGTTCAAACCGTTTTAAAAGTCAATTTCTTAGAAATAAAATTTGTTTGCTTTTAAGAACTTATTGAGTGTTATTGACACAAACAAAAACCTGGTATGTGCAAATTTCGAAATCAAATAGAAAATGTTTCTTTTTATTTGTAACATACTAAGGCTTAAGAGGTTTGGTATCAGCGAATAGAACATGAAGTAATAAAAAAATATTTTGACAAAAAAAAAACAAGTCTTTAACACCGACTGTACTTTTCTTGCAAAAGTCATCTACTGCTCAACGAGATGATTCTAACAAACCCAAACACAATGAGCTTCCATTGTTTTATCACAGAGTTCTTATGATCATCTGCAGTCTCCATAGCCAGCTTGATGGTACCAAAATGTTGCAGTCATACAAGTTACACAGGTATGCTACATTTCACCAAGATATCAGTAACCAGTTCAAATCTGGCTTGCAAGATTCTACTTAAACAACAAGCTAACTAAACTGACAAACACTGTGATTTAAATAAAAGCTTGTTAAAACAAAAGGTTATTGCTATTACGTTCAGCATTTTATTGAACGAGCGGAGCGTAAGCGAAGTGAGTTCTTACAAACAACTTCTGGCTACTGGGACGTATCGGCATTTCAATGGCCTTTTGATTTTGAGAGTTTGTTCCGCGATAACTTGAGTAAAGTTTTTCTGATCCTCATGAAATTTGATGGGGTTGTAGCAGTAATTTGTAGTACATATAATTTGAGAGTTCATATATGAGCAGGATCGATCAAGGGGTCATGGAGCAGAAGGCGCAAAAAAATCATCATATGGGTCTTGTTATATTGGTCATCTCGTTTGCAAGGAAATTGCGAGTTCTCAGTTCGAGGCGGACTACTAGTAGTATATTGAAAATGTTCATATTATACTATAGCTCCACTATAAAGTCCATAATCTATACCAGTTTAGTTCCCCCCTTTATGAAAATCGGTTAAAAATTGGCCCTTACTAGGTTTTATTTGGGAACAACCGTTGCTTGGTTCATTAAGCCTCCCAACTCCAACCCCAAAATATTCAAAGCCTAGCTCGGTACTAGTTCGAGACTAACTTCCTAAGCCGTTCTATATTAAATTCCGAATAAAAAAGTTGTTTAGCTCAGCGATTCCCAACATTTCTCGTTTAAAGACTACCTCGATATTGTACTAAATCTGTTATTACCGATGCGTACATTTTATCGCAATGGAAAATAAACAAACTCTTAGGTACAAGGTACAACGCGTTCGAAAAGCCACTTCTAATCTGGTTATCGTTGTAAAATGGCACTTAACCCTTGCTGTGTCAATGACTAGGTATGTGAATGTCAATGTCCACGGATTACTGGTGGATCGAGGCACCACAAACAATAGATGATTCAATAATTTTAAACAAAAAGAACCGACTTCACTAAGCATCCACCTTTCCAACACCAAATGTTCGATCTGCTGTAAAAAATACTCAAATCACCATAGGTGTGACTATAATAGTTGAAGAGTTCCCTCGATTTCTCCAGGATCCCATCATCAGATCCTGACATGGTTACAATGGGACCAACTGTGAAGTATACGCTTTCAAACAAAAAAAGAATTTTCCAAATCGGTCCAGCCGTCTTCGAACAATAGGTGAACATACATAAAAAAAAAAAAAAAAATAGCAAAAACAAAGATCCCGACGAATTGATAACCTCCTCCTTCGAAATCTTGAAGTCTGTTGAAAAGGCCTTGCTTGGCCTCAGATACGACGGAAACAACAGTACGCCATGTGTCAAGTACACACGCAGTAGCTTTCTATACTATGTATAGAAATCTACACCGTGTCTAGGTTCAGAATCACTGGTATAAAATATACTAAGACTAAGAGACAAATCAATTTACTTGTGAGGGGTTTTAAAGGAATTGTTCCAATGAAAATGGCCTCGGTCGTCCATCAAAAAGATTTCAAATCTTAAGAGCAAATAAATTCTCTGCGAAGAATGTGTATTAAGGAACGAGGACGGACGCAGTTTACTAATCTTTTGTTGTGTCTTATTGCGGCCTAGACAATGCCATCATTCTTTTAAGCATTCCCGAATCTGACATTTGTTTTCAACCGACTTCAAGATTTCGAAGGAGGAGGTTATCAATTCGTCGGGATCTTTGTTTTTGCTATTTTTTTTTTTTTTTTTTATGTATGTTCACCGATTATTCGAAGACGGCTGGACCGATTTGGAAAATTCTTTTTTTGTTTGACAGCGTATACTTCACAGTTGGTCCCATTGTAACCATGTCAGGATCTGATGATGGGATCCTGGAGAAATCGAGGGAACTCTTCAACTATTATAGGCACACCTATGGTGATTTGAGTATTTTTTACAGCAGCTCGAGTATTTGGTGTTGGAAAGGTGGATGCTTAGTGAAGTCGGTTCTTTTTTGTTTAAAATTATTTGTATATATGTGTTATTGAGCGTTTCGTATAATTTGTACTAAGAATTGATCTTAGCGGGCTATTTAAGGGGTTCGAGTGCTGGACTTTGACAAAACTGACGCCATCTGTGTTCCCTGATAAATACGATCTCGGTCTCTTTAAAGCAAGAGTGAATAGGCTATTACTAAACCGGTAAACTAAAATCTTAGGCTCTGTCTTCACTTTCCATCAGTGTAACTAGGTTCAATAATTGACATGAAACCGACCGATAATTATTATCGGTCGGTTTCATAATAAAAACAGGAATTTCAAACAGTGCATGGTCATTAGAAGTAAATTTCGTCGAAAAATAATGGCAACAAACCTTTGTGTGCGATTTTATACGACGTTGCTTTTTTTTCTTCGAGCGCTCGAAAGTCAGAATTCGCCCCCCTAGTCGGCAAAACAATGGCAAAATTTCAGAAATTATCCATTATTTTCTCGTAGGTGCCTCTCATTACAATACTATCATACAATACAAATTACAGTAGTACGTCTTACGGCGTATAAAGTGCATAGGGTATTGAATTTAAACTTTCGTGAGACATACTAATAATATAATATATATATGTGTAATTAATTATTAATACTATATGGTCTCAGTTCGAAATAAACAATTTTTAGTAACACTAATATGCTTTGTGCAATTTCCGAAAGACGATTAGATTTATTCAGTCGGAATATCACGAAACAATTATGTTATGTTCCATTTACCCAGGAAAACCCTAACCGTATGAGTATTGAGTTGTTTAACTGTATTAAAAGGGAATTTGATGCCTGTTTCATTCCGAAGAAGGTGCAAGGCAAGGTCAAGACGAAATTTAGCGACTGGGCTACGCCGGATATTCATGAGAAAAGACGACGGCTCTATGATTTATATGACTTGAGAAGAATTAATAAAAGTCCGGAATTCCTAGATTATGTCAGGAACTTTTCTAAATCTTTTAAGATGATGTGTGCCGCTGCTAAAGCTGATTATCTGTCCAGAAAGATCCAAAATTCCAAAGATAAAGTAAAAACTGTTTGGCAAGTAATCAACGATGAAACTGGGAAACGTAAAATCAAAGATCCGCACTACAACCTACGTATTAATAATAATTTAGTGAGTTCGGACCTTGAAGTTGCGGATCATTTTGAGCAGTTCTTCTCTAATATACCGGTAGAAACAACAAAGTCTCTTCATTCATCGCCTGACGTCGCTGAGGCAATACTGAAAACAAATATAGCAGAGTGTACAGATTTCTTTAAATTTTCATATGTTACTCCGAACTTAGTTATTAAAACATTTAAATCCCTAAATTTAAAGAAAACTGAAGATCTTTGGGGCCTATCTGTTAAAGTTCTACATTCCATTGTTGAATCGATTGCACCACATTTAGCTGATATATTTAACAAATGTATTGATACAGGAATATTTCCAGACATAATGAAGCACAGCAAAGTCATCCCCTTGTTCAAATCAGGATCGAGAACAGAACCAAGCAATTTCAGACCAATTTCAATACTGCCGGCACTGAGCAAAGTTTTCGAGAAACTAATTCTAAATCAACTTGTGTCACATTTTAACCGAAACGAATTGTTCGCCAGAAATCAATTTGGTTTTACCAGAGGTCGCTCGACTACTGACGCAGGTGCTGTTCTTCTTGAGCACATCTTTGCCGCTTGGGAAAAAAAACAAGATGCTGTTGGAATATTCTGTGACCTATCGAAGGCATTTGATTGCGTTGATCACGAAAATCTAAAGAGAAAACTAAGCCATTACGGGATCAAAGCTGGTGCCCTTAACCTCGTCTCATCATACCTATCGGATAGAACACAACGAGTGGTTATTAATGGAACTCAATCTTCTGGGTCCCCTGTGGCACTCGGAGTGCCTCAAGGCTCAATACTTGGTCCTTTCCTGTTTTTGGTGTACATTAATGACCTACCTAAAATTGTGCAAGATAAACATGATATAGTGTTATTTGCTGATGACACATCTCTGATATTTAAAGTGGACAGAAAAGAAAACAGCTTCGATAGTATTAACAGTACACTCTCCAAAGTAGTAAATTGGTTTACGGCTAATAACCTACTTTTGAACGCCAAGAAAACGAAGTGCATCAAATTTACACTTCCCAACGTCAAGCAGATTAACAGCAGCAAGATTATAATAAATGATGAAATAATGGAATTCGAAAATCAAACTGTTTTCTTAGGAGTCACTTTAGACTCGAAATTACAATGGCATCCACATATAGCTACCCTAGCTGGGAAACTTAGCTCTGCAGCCTATGCCGTGAGGCGAATCAGCCATCTAACAAACAGTGAAACTGCCAGGCTGGTATACTTCAGTTACTTTCACAGTGTTATGTCGTATGGAATTCTGTTGTGGGGTAAAGCAGCTGATATTGGGACCATATTTGTGCTACAAAAACGAGCTGTACGTGGCATTTATAAAATGCGCGGTCGAGCATCCGTAAGAGGAAAATTTGAAGAGGCAAATATTCTTACCGTAGCATCTCAATACGTACTTGAAAACATTATGTATGTGCGGAAAAACATCCATAAATTCAAGCTCAACAGTGATATCCATAACTATAACACTAGAAATAAAGATAAGATTGCTGAGCCTGGCCACCGCCTCGGTAAGGTTCGTACGTCTTTTGCTGGGAACTGTACACGTTTTTATAACAAAGTCCCCGCTGATGTAGTGAATTTGCCACTAAATAAATTCAAGTCTTATGTTAAGCGCTATTTGTTGAGGAGAGAGTACTATACTTTAAAGGAATTCATTGAGGATAACGATGCCTTTAAGCCTGTAGCTTGATATAGTTAGTACAATACAAATTGAGAAATTATTAGGTACATTACTCTATGAAGCAGCTTTACTAGTGTCCAGTATTACCTGTTTTTCATTTTTATTTTATTTTGTTTTTATTTAGTATTTGGACACTTAGAGACGTTATACATCTCTAAGTCTTGCATTCGCAAATATTTATATGTATAGATATATATTTAATGATCCTGACGCTTAGAGACATGTACATCTCTATGTCACTTTTATATTGTAATTTAGTTCACGCATGTAAAATACGAGCACAGAATATTGTTTCTCTCCAGACTAAACATGGCTAGTTTTTATTAATTAATAAAGCCCGCCAGCTTGAACATGTCATGCTCGCTTAAAAGGCTCTGCTTATGGTGGCGTCGTTGATCGGGTCGCCACTTTCCCGAAGAAAGGTTGAGGGAGGCGATGGCTGAGATATGCGTCATACTCGTGAACGGGTGCTGTTTGTGGAGACCGGTCTGTTTAGGCTAACTGGGGCAACACATTTACGTAACTTTTTATTAATCATATTTAATTTTAGTTTAATTGGCTTTAGACACAACATTCGGTGCTTGATTATCCATATTTTTTTATTCAAGACACTTGGAGACCTTATACATCTCTAAGTATAATTTAGAAATAGTATGTTTATTGTATACTAGAATCACTTAAGTACTTTTTTTAATATTATTTAAATTCAAAGTTTGTTTCTAACTGTTGATGATGGATTATTATAATTTGGAAATTTATGTAGAAGACACAGTTCAGGTAAGAAAGTATATCAAACTTGTATGTAATTTATTTTCAATAGTCAGATTTGGACTCATCTTTTTTCTTTGGTATTTTTCTTAAACTATAACCTATTGTTGGTTAATCTAACCTTGGTTTGATATGTTTTCTTATAGAACAACGCACTATATGTATTGTTTAGTTTTGATGTACTGTTGTTTTGAAAAAATAAGTCCCGCCGAGTTTCTTGCCGGACATAATTCTTCTCGGGTCAGAGGTGTAGGGTTAGAACCGGTGTAGTTTGATTTTTTTTCTCTCTCTTTTACTTTGACGTGTAAAAGTGCCCTTGTGGCCTACTTACTGAATAAATGTTTGAGTTTGAGTTTGAGTTGAGTTTGTGCTTGAGGGTGGAGACCTAAGCTCTCCGAAACATGTCGCGCGTTTGTGTTTAGTCACTAATTTACAATTGAGTACCTACAGCCGCATGAAGTGATACAAGTGCATAGCTATATATTTCAGAAGTGGGTTGCGATCGGCGGTGACACGGCAGCGGCGCTATATCCGCAAGTGTTTGACGTATCACTTCACAAAATGCAAAGTAAACTACCGAGTTGAAAACTCTGAAGTCTTTTGTTATCACTTCAAAGCGAAAACTGGGAGCGAACTTCACTTTGAAATTTCCTTTTCCTGTTGTTTCGGGGGTGGCAAAATACAACTCGGGTGGAGATGGAGAAGACAAAACGCCGTGGTCGTGGTAAATCTATTAAATTATGTCTTGGGACTGAACTAGAGGCGAACAAGGTTAATAGCTAGAATAGCGATCATAATGTAGGCCTAATGTGTAATAAACTCATACACAAGGCGCATGTGGGGAACTCAGTCACTAGAGGCAGTGGCAGCGAAGAATCTACTACGCGTAATAAGAACTTGTCATAGAAAAAGTGTGAAAATGTGTATTTCTATAAGCCGCCATGTAGCCCAAACGGCTTGACAAACACTGACACACACAGATGTTGCTAGATATTATCTTTTGTTTCGCAATCTGTTTATCTCTACTTATGTTCTTTCAGATGAATTTAGAGGGTTTTATAACCCTTAAATCGCCGGTCAGGTTGAAATTTGTCTTTAAAGAAAATTTGTATTTACAATATTCTTAATAAAAACGGTGCGAAATAATTTCTAAAACACAACTTTGCTTTTATATTTATTATATTAAGTTTGCTGAGAGTGGAACCCGACCCTTAAACGGCCTACCCTTAATGAAGCGTCTAACGAGACCGGTAAATAATATTAATAGTGGCATTATCGCGGCCATATCGCTAATATACGGTGATTAGTTCGCTATAACTGCACTCGGGTACTGGTCCTCATTAAATTTCATTATTATCACTGTTATCACTGACCCGGTTACAGTTAAATGCGGTTAAGGTGTATAGTTTTTGTTTTTACAAAACTGCAACTAATTCGGTTAATCTTGTGTTAATTTCTTAATTAAATTCTACTCAATATTATTCTATGAAAAGGCTTCCGATTTGGCCCATTAGTTTTAACAGAAAGTGTAGTATTTTTTTTTGTTTCGTGTTATTTACCACAACAATTCTGGTAAGATGTCACACTTTCAATCTGGAGGTCTCGGGACTCTCGGGTTCAAACCCCGGTTCATACTACTGAGTTTGGGGGGTAGGGGGGGTGTAGGCACGCTCAAGTATGCGACGTTGAGCTACAGGCTTACCCTCTCAAGTCACTCACACGCGTCCCCGTCTTCTGCGGCACTGCCGACGCAGGCCGCAGAGGAACCCACTCCACCCGAGGGGTGGGTCGCATCCCCTGGAAATACTGGTGGTCGAAAACGGGCGTCGCATGTTCTAACTACCCCGGACCACCAGTAGCCAAGTGTGAGGGCAATGTCGTAACCCGCAAGGACCTAAAAACCCGAACGGGGTACGACCCAATTTTGGAGTATCCTGAACAACATAGCTAGCAATACGGTTTCGATTGTTTTGCTAGCTATGTATTTTTCAGGTCTCCCGGTTCCGCTGAAGGTGTAGGTGACTTCAGCGGACTACACTCATCTACCTGCGCTTGTCCTGCGCAGTTGAACGCCGTGAGCGGGGATGCAGGAGTCCTGGGAGCGACGATCCACAGGGGGTCGGGGTTAGTTACCCCCTCTGGTGGTAAGTTCCTTAGGTCCGAATTTCCGGCAAAACGGCAGCCCTGCAACTGAGCCACTGCAGGGTAACGGACACGCGTCCCGTACGGTCGAGGTGGTACGGTCCGCAGGCAAGGTATGGGGAGGGGCGTTCTCTGGGAGAATGCCTGGGGCTCGGCCATGCTGACGGGGCAAGGGCGTGTGAAACAACTGGAAATGAATTTGATCGTTCCTTCCAGCTCCCGATTTCGCGCATGAGTCCAAACTCAACATACCTATACCTCTAGGGTAGTCCTGGTGTCCTTAGTGACATCCCCAAAGGTGCGGGCTCCGTGGAGGGTGGGAAGCTCGAGAGGTGAAAAAACAAAAACAAAAACTATGGATACAAAGAGATCAAAAACCCCGGTGGAGGGTACGGCAACTGCCGGACCTGATACACCACACAACCCGAGGGATGGCCCTAGTGCGCCGCCCTCAACGACGCGCGCCTTATCTAAGGCAGCGCCGTCCCACCATACAAAGATGTCCGTGTGGGCCAAGAAGCCTGCTGGCAACCCGGCGGCCCGAAAGGCCAGCACGTCGACCTCACCCAACTCGGTACAGCCGCAATGCCGGACCCTGTTGGCGAATCAGGCCGTTCCGGTGGCGGAAATTCCCGCCCCCCCCGGAGCAGGCCTCGGGGAGCTGTCCCCACGGCAACTACCAGTTGGAACCTGAGCTGTCTGGCTGGGACATTGCCATTCCAAGGAAGAAGAGAGGGAAACAGGCGAAGCGGGACAAACCCGCCCCACCACCCCCTACTTCCTCTCGTGCGCCAGACCAGGCGCGCAAGAAAAACCAGAAGCAGCGTCGCAGGGAGAGGGAGAAGCGACTAGCAGCTCGGTCAAACGCGGCCCCGACGGCATCCCCCCAGCAGCAGCTGCAGTCACAGCAGCAGCAGCAGCGGCAGTCGCAGCAGCAGCAGCAGCAGCAGCGGCAGCAGCAGTTGCAGGAGGCTGGTCCCAGAAGGGCTCGCAAACCACGCCGGCGTCCCGCCAAAGGGGAAAAGCCGGCCCCAAAGAACCTCCCCGGCGGTAGTAACCAGGGAGCCCGACCCTCGGCCAAAAGAGCTCGACCCGAGGAGAAGATCTCTCCAAGGGGCGAGCAAAAAAGGCCGAGAACTGGGCACCCAGGGGAACTCACCCCCACAGACTACGCGGGCGCAGTTAAGGCGGACCTGATTGTGGCGGTCACTACCGCCACCACGGAACACCTTAGCCCGCAGCAGTCTGAGGAGGTTCGGAGCCAGATTGAGCGGCTACTCATCGAGGAGTCGCTCGAGCCTGGCAGCAGCCAGAATGAGGTGTTGGCGTTTCAGGGCAGGCCTGTTTTTGCGAACGGCTCCCTGAGGCTCTGGTGCTTGAACCAGCATACCCTCAACTGGATACAGCGTAGCGTGGCCACTATAACCCCCTCTACGGGGGGAAACCTGGTGGTGAAGCGCCAGAGCGAGCTGCCAAAGCGAGTCCGCTGCGGCATCTTACTCCCTGGGGTCCATAAGGACCGCAGGATGGTTGCGCACATGCTGCGCTACCAGAACAGGTGGGCAGCCATTGACCGGTGGCTGCTACACAAAATTGATCAGCAGACTACTGATACTTTTATCATAGTCAGCGTCCCGGAGACGGTGGTGCAGCCCTTGGTCGACCACGGACGCCGGCTCAACTGAAGTTGAGCCGTGAAGTTGAGGTGTTGGGTACGGTGTACGTAAAGTTCCAGGGTGCACAGGGCAAGTTCGTGGAGCATCCACCTGTCACAAACCTCTCCACAGGTGAGGAGGACGCAGATTCCCCCCAGCAGATGGACACTGCAGAGGGGGCCCAGGCGGCCGCTGAGTCTGTCACGGCCCCTGAGCCCCAGGCTCCAGCGCTGACCATCCCCGCCTCCGAGATAGACGTAGAGGATCTTCTTCTGCGTGACCACTCGGAAAGCGGGGAAGAATGCGCGGAAGAGTTAGGCAGGCTGGCCATCCGAAAGGAGGGGAACAGCGAGGCCGACGACATGTCGGTCGGGGACTTCGACTCCGATGGCGGTGTCCCCTTCGCTGAATAGCTGCGTCCTACAAGCCAACCTCCACCACAGCATAACCGCAACGGCTCAGACCCGGAAGTGGTTGGAGGTAAACAATACGGCCATCATCCTGATCCAGGAGCCGTGGGTCAGGGGAGGCGCTGTCTGCGGACTCCGTAACATCGGAGGTAAGCTAACAGTATATGCGGGGACTGAAACTCCCCGCGTGTGCATTTACACTACCAGCAACATACATATGCAGCCTCTAACGGGTTTCTGTTCCAGAGACCTGTGCGCCATAAAGTTGCAAAGGGCGCTGGGCACCAGCCTTACGGAGGTGGTCATGGCATCAGCCTACATGCCCGAATCAGACGATCCACCACCGCACGACCTAACCAGGCTGGTCAACTACTGCGAAGAGGCGGGGCTGGAGCTCATTGTGGGCACCGACTCCAACGCACACCACGCCCTCTGGGGCATGCCAACGGGAAACGAAAGAGGTAATAAACTTGTTGAGTACCTATTCACAATTAACCTAAACATAATCAACATAGGTTCTGAACCAACCTTCGTCAACAGACGAAGTAAAACGATCATTGACTTGACCCTAGCAACTGTAGGTATATCGGAGCACATCTCGAACTGGCATGTTTCAAAGGAACTGTCATGTTCGGATCATAGGTGGATACGCTTCGACCTTCAGGTAAGTAGACACTCGGTGCCACTGAGGAGGAATCCAAGGAAAACGGATCGAGCCCAATACGCCTTGCGTATGGGCCAAGCCTTACAGCAGGCAAAGATTCCACCCAGAATCATAGGCACCGAACAGATTGAAAAACAGGTAAGCGTCCTCACTGACTCAATGCTGGAATGCTACCAACAGACATGCCCCCTATCCACCCCGACAGTAGGCCGTAACAATAAAAACAACTGGTGGGGGCCTGAGTTGGAGAGGCTCAGGCGAGAGATGAGGAGGCATTTAAACAGGGCAATGAACACAGGAACAGACCAGGACTGGGATAACTACAAGGCCACCAAGTCCTGGTACAAAAAACGACTCAGGTACAGGAGCACCAACTCGTGGCGCAACTTCTGTAACAACATAGAGACAACAACGCAGGCCAACAGGGTAAGGAAAGTCCTCTCCAACAACTCAGCCGTATCCCTTGGGTCCATACGAAAACCAGACAACTCATTCACCACCTCACTGGAGGAGGCAGAATGTGCACTGGTAGAAACACACTTCCCGGGCTGCGAGATATCCAGTTCAGCTCGGTGGCCACCTGAAGACGTTACTCCGACGGAAGAGGAATGGCAGCTGGCCCATAAGGTAATCAGCCCGCAGAGAACTGAATGGGCAATTAACAGCTTTGACTCATTTAAATCGCCAGGACCGGATGGGATTTTCCCAGCCCTATTGAAATGGGGCGGGGAGATACTTATTCAAGGCCTAACCTCCGTCCTGGATGCCTGTCTGGCACACAAGTATGTGCCGACACAATGGAGAGATGTCAAAGTTATCTTCATACCAAAACCAGGTAAAAGTGACTACTCGGACCCCAAATCCTTCAGACCAATAAGTCTAACCTCCTTCCTACTTAAGACACTGGAGAGGTTATGTGAAAGGCACCTGAGGGAGACGGTACTAGCACATGTGCCGTTACATCCGAATCAGCATGCCTACAGCCCAGGTAAATCTACAGACTCAGCACTTCATGCGGTCACGACCAAAATTGAAGTAGCAATCAAGAACAAGACTATGTGCTTAGGCACCTTCATCGACATCGAGGGAGCCTTCGACAAAACTAAATTTACCAGTATTACTGCAGCGCAGGGAAGACATGGAGTGCACGCAGTTATAACCGAATGGATAAACAAGATGCTGAGCCAGAGAACCATCAGACTCGGTACGGACAAAACAAAACAGGCACTAGTAGCTAAGGGCTGTCCCCAAGGGGGCGTCCTGTCCCCTCTTCTATGGAACCTGGTGGTGAACGACTTGATCGCCAATCTAAACGACAATCACTATTACACAATCAGATATGCAGATGACATAGTGATACTGACAAGCGGGATGCACGCAGGTACGATATGCGATGTTACACGCTCAGCGCTGGCGATAGTGGAACGCTGGTGCTTTGACAACGAACTATCGGTCAACCCAAAGAAGACAGAGATGGTAATGTTCACCAACAAACGGTCTTTGGGAAACTACCGCCTCCCAAAACTGTTCAATACAGAGCTCCAGCTGTCACCTGAGGTAAAGTATCTAGGGGTAATACTCGACAGCAGACTAAACTGGAGCACCCATCTCAACAAGAAAATTGATAAAGCGACAGTCGCTTTCTGGCAATGTCGTAGAATGGAACGTGGGGATTAAACCCGAATATCACTCTATGGCTATACCAGGCAGTAATCCGACCAATCATATGCTTCGGCGCAATAGTATGGTGGCCACGCACCAAACTAACTACGGTCGAAGCCAAACTACAACGACTACAGAGATTGGCCTGCATGGCAACCACGGGCTGCATGAGGACCACACCGACGCGACGCGAAGCAATGTTAGGCCTACCACCACTGCACCTCTTTGTTAAGCAAGAGGCTATGGCCACGGCGGTACGGCTAAAGAAGCTAAATCTCTGGAAGGCGCCTAGGACACCGCACACCGAAATCCTCATCGAGGCCATAAGTAAGGAACCGCTCATAGAGGCGGCAACTGATGCGATACCTAGGCAGTTCGTTTTTGAAAAGAAGTACAAAATCCAGCTGTACGAAGACCCGGACGAGGGCCTCAACCCCAGGGAGCCGAGGATCTTCACAGACGGGTCCAAAACAAGGTCAGGCACTGGCTCGGGAGTTTTCTCAGAGGACCTAAACATACATATCTCTACACCATTAGGTGCCCACAACACGGTTTTCCAGGCGGAGTGTATGGGTATAATAATGGCTGCTCACGCAATCGTCTCTAGGAAGGTAACGGAATACCCCATCCGGAGACAGTCGATCGGTTCTACAAGCCCTGCAGAGTCACAAAATAACCTCAGGTCTCATATACGAATGCCACAAAATCCTAACAGAGGTATGTACCACCAACAGCATAACCCTGCAGTGGATCAAAGGGCACAGCAACTCACGTGGCAACGACGCAGCTGATGTTTTAGCGAGAGGGGGCTCAGAGACGGAAGTAGTAGGTCCTGAGCCCATATTACATCTACCTGCTGCATGGCTGCGGAGAACACTGCTACATAACACCAAGGTAGAGCACCAACATTATTGGACTAACCTAAGTACATGCAGGCAAGCCAAGGAGGCCCTCCCGACGATCTACCCCGGATTGTCTCGGAAGCTAATACAGCTCAAGAGGCCGCAGCTCAGACTAATTACCGGAGCACTAACTGGTCATGCCCTTCTAAACAAGCATCTTTTCACTCTAGGTGTCACAGACAGTCCCCTCTGCAGAGCCTGCATGGAGGAGGACGAGACAGCCGCCCACGTCATCATCACATGTACGGGGGTGGCAGAATACCGGGCGAAACATCTTGGTTCGCCGAGGGCACTCCCGGAAGTCGTCGGCAACGTAAAGGGTCTGCTAGGCTTCCTGGAGGAATTGGGATGGCACGAATAGGCCACCCAGCACGCAAAATAGGCGCAATATACAGTCGTCGAGTTGCGGAAAACAGCCCGCGTAAACCTATAACCTATAACCTACTACTGAGTTTTTCGGAACTTAAGTACGACATATCATTTGATATTTACCGGTCGCTTTTCGGTGAAGGAAAACATCGTAAGGGAACTGATGGACCTAATCCCGATAAGGTCTAGTTTCCCCTCTGGGTTGGAAGGTCAGATGGCAATCGCTTTCGTAAAATCTAGTGCCTACGCCAATTCATGGGATTAGGTTGTCAAGCGGACCCCACGCCGGGACAAACGCTAGGAGGAAGCAATTATTTACCACAACAATCCAAAAGAAACGTGTTAGGATAAGTGGGCACATGGCAAACCTGTTTAATGATAATCATAGATATTATGAATTATATGTGTTTTTGTTAAATCGTAATGGACACTTTGCACCGCCCCATTTAACGCAATCCGATAAATTGAAGCTTAAAAGTCGTATCGCACCATTTAATTGATGTCAATTTTCGCGTCATTCCATGCATCGGTGAACTGCAAGAGCGGGACTCGTTATACCTGCAACAAGAAAAACGATTATTAATAAAAACATTACAGATTACAGTTCAAAGAAAATCAAAAGCAGATTTTCAGAGAGGGAATATACAAATTGCAAATCCAACCAATTCGGCTTAATGGTAAATAAGTTGGGCAATGTACAGTTAGCAGCAGAAGTAACTAAGCGTGCGAGGTGTTCATAATAATCATAAAACGACTTTCTTGGTAAGAAAAGTAATAATTATGATCAACTGGTCGCTCACTTACTTGTGCTTTAATGTAGTGATGATCGACAACGCGTAATTATAACAGTTTTATGGACGACCGAAATGATCCCATAAGAGTAACTTTAACCAAGTTTGGCATCTACATAACTGTAAAAACTTTACTGCTTACGTTAAGTGCTGATATTTTGATCCACCTAGAATTCTAGATGATTTATTTGAATTGTTATATTTTGATAAAGTAGCTACTAATCGTGAAAATAGAAGACAGTATTATACATATAGACAACTCTAACCCTGAGGGAGTATTCCATTATTTATTCGCCTTGACATTGGACTCGTTTAATAATGGATCGCCGAGTTATCAATACATTTTTGAACATGAAGATATCGATTGCACAATTATACATTTATTAAATTATGTGATTGTCAAGCGACCTTGCTGCATGTAAAATTAGTGTGTCCATACTGTTTATACAAGTGGACATCCCATATTTTTATGTTGACGTTATTTTTTATATATTAGACGTCCTATAGACGAAGGACTTCCAACATTATAAATCCATGGTACGGCTGCAGGATTTAACTAGGGAAGGCAACCCGGGTTTTTTAGTATGAAAAAACCCGGTTAGTATCCGAAAATCCGGGTTTTTTGGTTGCATTCCTCATAGATTTAACTTCGCAATTATATGCGTCTGTACCTCTAGGTAGTCTAGGTACCATCGCAGCACATAGTTGTTAAATTTTAAACGCCAACGGGAAACTAACGTGAACCAGTTTCGGAACTATCCAAACATTTCAATTCATTACAAAGCGGACAACGTAATAAAACGAAATCGGCATAGTTTTACACATTTTTAACTAGAACCATGTGTGCTAGCTATAACATAAACAAAGGTTAATTGGCGATACTTCTAGCGGTGCACCACGGGAAAGGAATGTCCGTCCAAAGGCCAGTTTCGGCCCAGTTTTCGTACAACTACAACACTGGCGTTCTGGCGCCGCGCCAACGTTACTTTAATTACGACAGACACAGCGACCTATAAACTGCATGTATACGGTACACGCCAGATATATCGTATTTTGAACACCCTTTGATTGGCGTGTTTATGTATGTGTAAAATAACTCAATATGGATTTTAGTATCCCTTAGATTAAGTGTCATTGGAATACTTATATCCTAAACAAGATGTTACGTTCAAGATCTATTCCGTTCAGAACCAGGGATACTTTGTCTAAACTCAAGGCGAAGCACTTCGTTCGATCAATCGTCTATTTGCATTTCTCTCTTTTGAATACAGCCTGAAAATTTTATACGGGCGTATACTTTATCCACCTATAGTATCCAGCAACAGGACTCATATAGTATAACTAGCTGTGCCCGCGGCTCCGCCCGCGTGGAATTCGGTCTGTGTCAGTAAGCGGCTAATTCACCCCTAATTTCTCTCCCGCTTCCCTGGAGGCCGAACTTGAAGTAAAGTTGACAGATGGATACGCTAGAGGACAGTAGTCCTAATAAAATATTTTACAATTACCACTAAATGAAACTACCCTCAAAAATTAATACTTTTTTTATAATTTTTTTTTGGCATGATTTAAACGACATAGAGTAGTAGGTGTATATCGGACGATACAGGACCACTTTTGTATTTATACGTTCATGTCCACGGTAAATGTCATCCAAATCGATCCTCCCGTCAAATCAGTCTAAGCATGAAAGGTAAGAACAGGCGCGGTTGAAATTGGGGAAGGGGGGGGGGGTCACAAATGCAGAAATGTTTTTTTTTCTATTTGTGGTGCATTTGGAGGGGGGGGGGGAGGGTCCATGACCCATGCAAATTAAACTCAATCGAGTGTAGTGGCTACCCCCTCCTTTTAGACATTGAATTTTTATAGGCTACGTATAACCTGGCTGGGGATTTTCTTGAATTGGAATTAGTAATCTATAAGGGGTGATTTTCGGGATAACAATGCAAAAAAAACCGGCCAAGAGCATGTGGGACGATACTCAGTGTAGAGTTTCGTAGATGCCGCCCTGTTACAAAGCATCCGTTCAAAAGGTGGTTTATTAAGGGATATTCGGCGGCGCTTACGTCATTTTACTATTCGGCACTTCCTTTCAATATGCGTTTTTGACTGATAATTCAAAAACGGCTGAACCGATTTTATTCAATACTAACTGTGCCCGCGGCTCCGCCCGGGTGGAATTCGGTCTGTGTCAGTAAGCGGCTAATGCACCCCTAATTTCTCTCCCGCTTCCCTGGAGGCCGAACTTGAAGTAAAGTTGACAGATGGATACGCTAGAGGACAGTAGTCCTAATAAAATATTTTACAATTACCACTAAATGAAACTACCCTCAAAAATTAATACTTTTTTTTATAATTTTTTTTGGCATGATTTAAACGACATAGAGTAGTACTAGTAGGTGTATATCGGACGATACAGGACCACTTTTGTATTTATACGTTCATGTCCACGGTAAATGTCATCCAAATCGATCCTCCCGTCAAATCAGTCTAAGCCTGAAAGGTAAGAACAGGCGCGGTTGAAATTGGGGAAAAGGGGGGGGGGGGGGTCACAAATGCAGAAATGTTTTTTTTTCTATTTGTGGTGCACTTGGAGGGGGGGGAGTCCATGACCCATGCAAATTAAACTCAATCGAGTGTAGTGGCTACCCCCCCCCCTTTTAGACGTTGAATTTTTATAGGCTACGTATAACCTGGCTGGGGATTTTCTTGAATTGGAATTAGTAATCTTTAAGGGGTGATTTTCGGGATAACAATGCAAAAAAAAACCGGCCAAGAGCATGTCGGGCGATACTCAGTGTAGAGTTTCGTAGATGCCGCCCTGTTACAAAGCATCCGTTCAAAAGGTGGTTTATTAAGGGATATTCGGCGGCGCTTACGTCATTTTACTATTCGGCACTTCCTTTCAATATGCGTTTTTGACTGATAATTCAAAAACGGCTGAACCGATTTTATTCTATTATTATTTATTTTATTATATAGTTTATATTGAACCTTCTTATCAGGCCTCACCAAATTTTAGCTTTCTAGTGCGAACGGTAACTGAACTAGACCGCGGACAGACATGGCGAAACTATAAGGGTTCCTAGTTGACTACGGAACCCTAAAAAGAGGTAAATAGTAGTTTATGTAACTGTTACGTAATAAGGCCTAATTATGTACAGAAGCATACACCGCTTTACCTACACTCATATCCATTGAAAACATTAGAATGACCGCCATTACACCGCCATGACCAACCTTATTGCGCCGGCGGTCGGGGGGCGGATATTTATTACGTTACCGTAGGTAATGAATTTTCATACGTTTTTACCACACTGTCACAGATAATACACTGATGTTACGTTACTGGTTGCAATAATGGTGGTAATTACATACGGTTCCGATAGAGGATTTATGATATTGGTATAGATCAAGATATTGATTCTTCAATGTGCCACATTACAATGCACTAATGAACGTCAGAGAAAAATAAAATACACGAGTGTCGTGAAACACGCGATTGGAACGAAGTTATGTTATTTTATTTTATATTATTATTGACTTTTTCGTAAATTTTGTGGTTTTAATTATTTTGAAAATTTGGAGTTTTGAAATTGTGGAAATTTATTTATTTATGAAATTTTAAATTATATGAAATTTTTGAACTTTTTGAAATTTTGGAAATTTTGGAAATTTTGGAAATTTGGAAATTTTGGAAATTTGGAAATTTTTGAAATTTTTGAAATTTTTGAAATTTTTGAAATTTTAGTAATTTAGAAATTTTGCCATTTTTGACATTTTCGACATTTTTTACTTTTAGGTTCTCGGCTTTTATCACTTTGTCACTTCTTACTTTCACTTTTCACTACACTTCACTTTACTTCGCTTTATTCTATTTTATATATTTTTTATTTCATTCCATTTTACATGTTTCTCAATCGTATGGGTGTCGCGTTTTCGTGACGGTCACGTGACTTTTTTTCGCCTAGCCCCCCATCCGCGAACCGTCCGATAAGTAACTTCGTTCCAAAACTACCACCGGTTCTAACCCTACACCTCAGGCCCAAGAAGTATTATGACCGAAAAGAAACTCGACGGGACTTATTTTTTTCAAAACAGTAATACATTATTAGATCTTAAAGATACAAAATAGTGCGTAGTTCTTCAAGAAGGCATATCAAAACATCTTGAAAGACAGATAATGCACCCATTGTTTAATTATAAATAAAAATAAAATCCTAATCTGACTGCTTCACAAAACGTTTGATATGTTTTCCTACCTAAACGGTGTCCTATAAATGTTAGATGATTTTGTAGTAGTTTTTTGGTTTGGGCCATGCAACTTTGTCCGTCATATATAGTCCTCGAACCTGCAATAACCCTTTGACATTCATGACATTTTCAAATATTTCTTAAGAGCGGGTAAAGGTAGATTTAAAGCATCGACGGGTAACATGTTATAAATATGCAGTAGCAACAACATTCTGAGGATGATTGCCGGTAGATTTGATTGACCGATAGTCTACGGGTTGATCAAACTGGTAAAGTCCAATTTAGAATATAAGTTTTAGATGTTTTATGTTTTATTTTAAGTATATTAATATGATTACTTACTAACAACTTAGAATGTATACTAACAAAATGGACCATGTTGTCTGAAATAAATATTTTTGAATTTGAATTTGAATTTGAAATATGAACACCTTGACCAAAAAATTACAAATTATTTCAATACCAAATTTCATCTAAATACGTACAGCGGTTATTTTTTGTTTCTTCCCCATGTAAACTTCCACCCCTTTTGCATCCGCTTAAGGGATAATTTCCGAGATAAAACTATTTTATTTCCTTTTCCAGAGCTCAAATTATCTCCATACCAAGTTTTATCTAAATCGATTCTGCTGTTAATAATTCCCTATACAAATTTCCCTATACAAAACTCCCTTTTCACCCCTTTAGGGTTGATTTTCGGGTTGAAAACTATCCTTTGTCCTTTCTCGAGACCCATACTATCTCTATACCAATTTTCATCTAAATCAGTTCAGCGGTAAAAAAAATCTCATACCAACTTCCAACCCCCTTTTCACCCCCACAAGGGTTTGAAAATTATCCTATGACGTTTCTCGAGACTCAAATTATCTCCGTACTCATTTCTATCTAAATCGTTTCAGCGGTTAAAAATTCTCCATACAAACTTTCAACCCCATTTTCACCCCCACCAGGGTTGATTTTCGGGATTAAAACTATATATTATCCTTTCCCGGGACTCAAACTATCTCTATACAAAATTTCATCAAAATCCGTTCAGGCGTTTTCACGTGATGCGCGGTCAAATAAACAGACAAACAGATAAACAGATAAACAGACAAACAGATAAACAGACAAAAATTCTAAAAATTGTTGGAACGTATTCTGTTATCGATTCTAAGTATCCCCAGCCAACTTTTTTTCGATTATCTTCCATGTACAGACTTTCGACCCTCTTCAGCTTTATTATATGTATAGATCATTTTGTTAAATAGTGTTATTAATTATGTGCAAGGATCGGACAAACGCCCGTCATTTTAAAAATATAACCCTGTTCCGTACAGCAGAGACTTCCTTATGTTAATAAAAAAAAAAAGTATTTTATGGATTTATTGGACCATAATTTATATCCCGTGACAAATTAATTAATGATTGACATTCCGAAAATTACTTTCGCCAATAAAAAAGAATGACCAAATTTTTTCTAAATTTTCACTTGTCTAAAACTCCCACTAAAGCTCTAG
This sequence comes from Pammene aurita, assembly GCA_947086415.1. NCBI lineage: Eukaryota > Metazoa > Arthropoda > Insecta > Lepidoptera > Tortricidae > Pammene > Pammene aurita. The sequence continues at coordinate 16,874,997 of OX352295.1, forward strand.
ATCTAAAACTCCCGGGAATATTTTGTAAAACAGTATGTATGTCCTCAACAATTTTAAATGATTCTTTTATGTGTAACTTCGTCTTTTCATCCTTTCTTTTAGATCTAGAGCACAGATAATAGTTCTTTAGAGTTATATCAAAATTTCAAGCAATTTTTAATAGGAATCCTGATTACGTCACCGTGAAAGAAATACATGAAAAAAATAACTCCGAGGCACAAGCATATTGGAAGAACAGTATACCATTGTCAACGATTACATATGCCCCTATGACGTCCGTAGACTGTGAACGGACTTTTTCAACGCATAAATGGGTCCTAAATTCAAATCGTTATAGGAAATTTAGAAAAAATTTTGGTCATTCTATTTTATTGGCGAAAGTAATTTTCGGAATGTCAATCATTAATTAATTTGTCACTGGATATAAATTATGGTCCAATAAATCCATAAAATACTATTTTTTTAATTAACATAAGGAAGTCTGCTGTACGGAACAGGGTTATATTTTCGAAATGACGGGCGTTTGTCCGATCCTTGATTATGTGTAACGATTTTTTTAAGTCCTACCGGGCACCAATGTACGCTATCCAACTGATTAAAAACTGACATAACTGACATGACGCATCGGTAAGTTAATTGTCACGGATGCAATACATTACGGGCTGAATTATTATGTATGAAAAAAAAATACCCTGATTTTCATAAAGAAATAAATATAAATAGGTTCCCTAGGTCCAATACTAATCGCCAGTACAATATACGCCCGTATAAAATTTACACACTGTATACAAGGGCGATAGAGACGGAGATAAGGAAATTTTGATTTTAGAAGTTCGCGGTAGGCCCGAAATTCAAGGACCTAGAATAGAATATGTAGATTTTGTAATATCGCTCGACTTATTATCTTCGTCTTTCCGGTAACACTTGGGGAGATAATTCAAACTTTTCTTTTTTCACTTGGCCGTAAAACTTGCTCTTACCTCCCGGGCGCCCACCCCCGGTGACGCCACGGCGTGCCTCAGACCGCCTTCCGCCGTCGCCAAATGGGCCAAGGATTCACCTTAATTATCATCAATGTGAGTATTTAGTTACGGGTACAATGTTGAAAACGTAAAACAAATCATGTTTGCGAGGCTATTTATAATAAAATGTGTGCTCATTGTTCTATTTTTGAAGCTTGCTAGAATTATTCTCCTTTCTTTACGGATTTTTTTGTACAGATGGTTTGACAGTTAACTATAGACAAGAGTAGGCCGTAGTCAACCCTACCTCATCGAGTAGCAGAATTCGGCTTATGTAGCGCAATGCACGGTGAAAAGTTATGTATTATTACTTGGTAGCCTGAGCTAACCTTGGAGCATTTTGTACAGTCAGCAAAAATATCATTATAAAATCTACTCCAACGAGTAGCAAATTGAACCTTATGCCATTCGAAAGTACTAATCAACCTGGTAATAACAAAAAAATGGTAGCCGACCCTAAACTTGGAGCATTTGTTATTCAGCCAAGTTGTTTTAGGGTGAAAATCGACTAATGCAAGAAGTACGACGCGCAAATGAGTTCACAGGATGGTTTAAATGCAGTTTTACGCGGTACATAAGACACTGTTTATCAACAAGTGCCAAAAATCAAGAGGTTGCATTGCCCAAAACTTCATTATTCTACTTAATTTAAAAATTATTGAAATAATGAACCTAGTAGAGGATAAACCTTGTACCATTCGAAAGAACGCATCAACTTTTAAAAGAAAATAAAATCCTAAAATGTCAGGTTTGCGTGTTGCTACCACAATTTTGTTGGCGTGTCTCGATGAGCACTATCGAATCAGCAAGGTGCCCCCACTTGCTAGTCTATGAAGCAACTTCTGCTGCTGAGCTGACTGTACAATTATACCTGCTTTGCTACGTAAAAAAATGGGTAGCCAAATTAAACTTATTGGACTAAGAGCTGGCCACGTCAGATATGACACAATAATGAGAGCAACGAAACCTTCTAGTAAGATTGCAATATTATACTTATTGCTAGATCCGGGCATCTGGCAGCTTTTAATGGGTAAAGGTCAGAGTGACAGACTAGCACAATTTTTCAGTTGGAAAAAAGTAATACCAAAATTGATAAAAACTGCTGCAGTCTTATTTACGAGTATACAGTTAGGTGCATAACTGAGTCAAAATTAGTACCTTAGTAAAATGTAAATAATTTGATAACAATCAAAGTTACATAAAAGTTCTAAACGTAAAATATTAATCCTTGGGTACCGCTACAAAACTGCTTCACAAATTATTTTCTTCCGACTTATACATTTTTCTCAATTTCATACCGAAAACTGTGAAATTTCACCTAATTTATTTTTCCCATTATTTCATTTTTTCTTAGGCATTCCCAATTCAGTAACTCATTTAAAGTAAGGAATTCCACGACCATTATTTTAGTTGTCAAACATTTAAATCAGGCTTATTTTTGTAATTAGTTACTGGCAATGTATTGTCAGGTGCAAAACTGAGTCTAGGCAAATGGCCGAACAACTTTCTCGTTAGTTAATTTTTGTAGCGGACTTCATTCTGAGATAACCATAAAAATACGTGAGTGATATAAAAGTCATACACCTCATTTTAAAGAGCATATAATGTACTATTTCAACTAATTGTCTTACCTGGTTGTGTAAAAGAAAAATATCAATATCGGGTTAAATAAAAAAAATGTAGTTTAACGGTTTTTGGTTCAAAATCATGGACGAATAAAAAAATCAAGATTGTGAATGCAATGAATCGAAATTGGCTTTCATATGGATACATAGCTGACACCGAGACGAACAAATATAACCTGAAAGTTTTTATTTTTTTCATAATTGATAAGACTTATCTTCATTTAACGATGTCGGTGCAAAACTGAGTCAGTACCAAATATTATCTAATAGAGAAAATGTTTATTTTTATCTACAATAACATAATAGGTCAGTAAGTTTATTAGCGTTGTTACCAATTAATAATAAAATAGTAACTTAATAACTAGCCTCTTCTGAAATAATGAAAGAAACATGTCAAAGTGATGCACATTGGTTCAGTTATGCACCTAACTGTATATACGAGAATATAGAATACTATATGTTAACATAGTTATCATTGGAACAAAAAACATCACGTATTAAAATCTAATTTAATAATTAAGTACCAATAAATAACGTGTTAATAAATAAGTAATAATATTGTAATTTGACATGTAATATTTTAAATATTACAAATAAATGACTATGACTATGACTATGACTATTATTTCGGAACCTTCCTTACAGCGATGCCAAGTAGACTATCGTTATATCGAGGTGCTGAGATGTCTCTCCGAAGCCGCCACTATGAGTGTCCAAGTACAGGGCCAGCAGTCTAAACCCATCCAATTGCGCAGAGGGGTGAGACAGGGGGATGTCATATCCCCGAAACTGTTCAAAAGTGCATCGGAAGACATGTTTAAAACGCTGGACTGGAAAGGTAAGGGCATAAACATAAACGGCGATTACATCTCACATTATAATTTTTATATTATTTCTCATAATACTGCATAACACCCAGAACTCTAGGATTTGTATTCTTAAAGTGGTTTGCATTCTTTGACCTTCACCACTTTACAGCTGCCAGACGTCTGGATCTATAAATAAGCATAGTATAGCAAACTAACGACAGGGTTTCGTCGCTCTCATTATTGTGTCATATCTGACGTGACTAGGTCTCCGTCTATATTCCTTGTCTTAGGTTGTACCCATTGTATTATCTGTACTTACATAATATAAACTGTATTCCTATATATTTATACCGTAGGCTTTTCTTAGGTATGATGGAATATTCTTCTGAGATATGGTTAAATAAGATAAATATTTACCAGTTTACGTTTCTTAACTTTGTTAGTTTCATAGCGCTCAGGAGATATTAAGGGAATTTAGTTGACTAAATACAGCCCCGGGAATTTTCTCGAAACTAGGTTAAGTGCTGCTTAGAAATACTTTAGTCTCTACCATTAAATAGCAATAAAATATTTATTGAGCTCCAGTTTCCTTTGAGATCAAATATTATTAGCATTCAACGTTAGGTATTAGGCATCTAATTGGTTAGCAAAAATCGGTTTTCTTTTAAGGTAAAATAGGTTCGGACTTTACAGTTCGAAGTCTCGCAAGAAGGTGAAATACGGCTTGGATATCTTTACTAACTTCTGGAAAAAAATACTCTTATTTGGTAAAGTTGTTTGTTAATATGCAATCGTTCGTTACACAACGTCTGAATAGTTTGCTGACAAACTTTTCTCTATTGGTATCGGTTACCATAGTTACTTACATGTTATAGAAGACGTAGCATTCTACACATGAAGGGTACAAGGAAAGAACATGTCTAGTCACTTTTTTTGTAAAATGAGATTTTTATATCAAAATGTAGAGCTTGCAATGAATTATTTTCCATACTTCTTAACTCATAAAAACCATCTAGTTACGAAAATAGTATGGTTCATTGAATCGTTCCAAATTTTAAAAGCGCTATAACTCAAAATGTTGTCAATGTGACTAGACATGTTCTTTCCGTGTACCCTTCACATGGTATCCAGACCTAAGGTGTACTAAAGTAGAACTGACAATCTTAGGAAAACGATAGACATAGAAAGACCATCACGGTTAGCACATGGCATAAGTGACGCGACAGTATTTCGCGCGCGAGATAGACCCTACCCGCCTATTTTTAATTGATAGTCAGAAAAGGACGGGTAGACTAAATCGCGCGCGAGATACTGTCGGTGTCGCGTCACTCATGTGCTAACCCGTGCTGAGCGAGGTTTACGTTGCGGGCGGACCGGGCAGTACGAGAGCGAGTGAAAAATCCGATTACAAATTAATTTACGAGTAATACCTTATTGACCGGTTACATGGTTTTTTTTATCGCCGGCATAGCCCCGGTGCAACTCCTATGACGTCACGAGCTGTCTTTAAATATGGAACAGTTCTCAAAAGCGCATAAAGTGCCGACTTGGAGTACCCGAGCGCCTCGAGCGTCGTTACGTCGGAACGTTTATGCTCAGTTACTGCAAGAGCCGGAAGAGTGCAGCGAAAAATTCGAGTGTTTCCAATCAGACACAGCGGGGCCTCGACGTGTTCGAGAGGCTGCAGTGCGGCCAGCTGGGCCGAATTGGTGGAAGTGTCAAGAGAAAGCGGGGGCTAGGAAGTTATGTAATTTACTTTACGTCACACCTGGCTATAATGTGAGTATTACCGCACGCTACGCGTACGGTAAAACTCGCATTATGGCCAGTTTGAGACGTAAAACTGTGTACTCACCACGGGCAGTAAACAAAGAAAGCCCTCTATCGCATATTTACAACCCTCGCCTGCGGCTCGGGTCACAAATACCTGCGATTTCGGGCTTTCTTTCTTTTACAGTCCTTGGTAAGTAATGTACTATTATGGAGCATTCCATGGGCCGTCCCATATAGTTAAATGCTTGTCTTTTTAATTTATTACTTTTTTCTGCGTTTTACTTCAATGATTATTTTAAACCTTTTTTTATGTCTGACATGTGTCGAAGAAATAAAAAATGTTTTAAATGAGTAATAATTAATTAATTTAAGTGTGACTGTTCACAGAAAACGTTACCTACAGATTTCGGGAAAATTCGCGTTTGTCCGGGACAGTGCACAACATCGTAGAATATCGACTTTATTTTACTATACTAATTAAGCAAGCATAAAGATGAATATTAGCGCACATAACAAAATAAGAGAGGTTAAATTGGTTTTAACCTTTAACATATTTAATCATCACCTAAACATCTGCAAACTTTTAACACTGCCTTTGTGTAGAGTAGATACAAATGTTAAGCAATAGAATATGATTTTAAGAATCGTACTACGAGCTTCAATACTTTCTAAATATATTTGCCATCACCAAAAGTTTCAGTGCTGCTAAGTGAAGTAATGAAATTATCTATCTTTCTCTACCTTTTGATTAAGGGAAGAGCCATTAGAATACGATTATTTTTAATTTTTCCATTCGAACTTTGTCACACGCTATGCGTTCATCGTTTGGACAGCGACGTCGGCGCGGTTCTTATTGATGGTGCATCGCGTTAGAAATATGGAGAGAAATGGTGAGAGAACGTGACCAGAATCTTTATATCGAGGATATAACTGAGGTGAAACAATGTAAAAATATTATTTGCCACGTATTATTACATCCCACTGACATTCGAGCGTTCAATTTACGATACTAATTACGAATTTAATGAGCAGAATTTTAATGACATGGACTCATCATTCTCTACATTATTAATGATAGCTATCCTTATCACATAATAATGATACGTTTTAATATTAATACCCGTTTTACGTATCAAGAGGATTATGTTATCGATACCGTAAGCCTTTGATACAGACATCACAAGTTGAGCTAACAAAGGGCCATTTTCTGGTGCAAATAAAAAAGTAGTTGTGTGGTGAGGGTAAGAGGAAACCGGACGTCCGCGAGCCGGGAAATAGACGATCGGACCTCTAACGAGGGTCCGGAGGGGGCTAGGAGGGCAAAGCCTCTTGTGCAATTAGTGCAGGTAGAAATATGTGCTTTCTGGTGCATAAAGCTGCAGGAAATGAGAGTAATACTCTATTGTAGTGTTCCTTTGAAGAAATCCCTACTTTGAAGTTAAAGGCGGCTTTAACCAGTGGAAGGTATATTTTTAAGTACGTAAGTTATAATATATGTTTGCATTGCTTTACATATGTACATAATTTGTGAATGCTGACAAAAGTATACAGCGCTAAGCCAATGTTGGGGCTAATTGAGACCTTCAGTGACAGAGTCACGTACACATAAATAACATATTTCCTTGAGCGCGAATGGAACTCAGAAATGCTTTCATTCGAAGCATTTGTTATATTTATATACCTACGCATAATTGAATTGGTTTTCCTTTGGCTAAACAGGACTGGCAGCCGTCATATACCCGCATCCCGCAGCAAGGTCAGCGATACAGCGAAGTCTACCGCCAAATGCTTCTTAGTACTTCACATTTGAAGCTGCATATTTAACATTTCCGCAACTGTAAATTATTCCTAAATCACATTCCAACAATAGCAAAGGCCATTACGGCTAAAGCATCCGATCACAGTATCGGAATGACAAAAGCCGGTGCCGGAGCGCCGGTGTTCGGGCCGGGTGAATATGAAATTTCCACTTAATCCCCTTTCGGGCCGGATGATTGATTCCCGTGCAATCCTGTATTCAACGAGACGGATTCGTCATTGATAGATGGAACTAAAGGGGTGTCGGTTTAACATAAAATGTGGTTGAAATAAATGAATGTACAGCCAGCATCAGAAATCAAGGTCAAAATAATCTTGACACGACCTTATATTTAAGACATAGTACTTATGTCAAGTTTATTCTGAACTGCTAAACCTATGCCCGCTTATAGTGAATTCATCGTTTCCTTTATTATTACGTAGGTAAACAGACACGTTACAAAGACATTATCACACTGTTATTTGAAATTAGCACTTAAAATGTTGTTGTATACTTAAGAAAACTCGCAAAGTATGGAATTCAACCAAGTAACCACTGAAAAATATCATTTCTAATAAAAAATTCTCCAACAATCGAAGTAACGAACGAATCACTTTAAAAATAACTGATATTACAATGTCTAGATTGAGACACGATTATTTACAACTTTACATGATAGGTAAGACATGGAAGGATGAATTCACTATACCTACTTTTGCATATATAGTATATGTACGCTAAGCTTATTCTTATAGTACAGGAAAGATACGGTTGCATCAAACATTAATTTATAATAGCCTGATTTTTTTATTATTCATTCTTATGGAATATTTATATATAATACTAGCTTTCCGCCCGCGACTTCGTCCGCGTATAATACGGTTCCGCATACAGACTTTGATATCCAATTTTATCTTCTCAACTAACTTTTGTTAATCCCCGAACCATCTTCTTAATCTATTTATACACTCGCGTGCAAATAATTCGGGTCAGTACGAAAAACTATAATATCTCCTAAAATAATAAAGCTAGGAGCCTGAATTAAATTGTATATTATAGATAAATGCATAGTTAATAAAACAATGTCAAGAGTTAGAGATGATATTCACTTGTTTATTTAATTAACATAGTAAACACGATATCAATTAATTATAGGTAAAAAGCAACCGTGGTACCTCACACACAAAACTAAAAACAAAAAAAAAGTAAAACATATCAATACTTCGTATTGCCTCCTCGGGCTCTTCTTACAGCTTCTAAACGATTGGGCATACTGTTTATTAAGTTTCTTATGCGTTCTTGCGGGATATTAGCCCATTCTTCCACTAACGCCTGTTTCAGGTCTCTAAGTGTAGCTGGGGCGGGGTTTCGATTTCTTACACGCCTTCCGAGCTCGGCCCATACGTGCTCAATCGGATTTAGGTCCGGGGTTCTCGAGGGCCAGTTCATAGTGTTGATGCCAACCTCCTCAAAATAATCTTCCACAATCTGTGCGGTGTGTGGCCTGGCGTTGTCATGCATGAACATTGAGTTTTCGCCCATATTAATTAAATATGGGCCTACATGCTCATTAAGAATCTCTTCCACATACCTGGCACTAGTTAACGTTCCATTTTGTATCAAAACTAATTGCGTGCAACTCTCTGAAGAGATTCCAGCCCAAACCATAACAGACCCACCGCCGAAAGCAACTTTTTCTTCAAAACAGGCTGGAATAAAACGTTCACCTGGCCGTCTGTAAACTCTTCGCCGCCCGTCATGTGCATAGAGCATAAATCTGGATTCGTCAGAAAACATAATTCTTGCCCATTCTTCGGCACCCCATCGCCTGTATTCGCGTGTGTAAAGTTTCCTTGCAGTTCGATGCCCTCTGTCAAGTTTTGGGCCATTTGCCGGTCTATGTGGGGTCAAATTAGCTTCACGAAGCCGCCGCCTTACAGTCCACTCGCTGATGTCATCTCTTCGGGTCTTCCGAAGTTGGTTTTTGACTTCAACTGCAGTGAGATGCCGATTTCGGAGCATTGTTGTTACAATAAATCGATCTTCTCTAGCCGTAGTACATCTCGGACTGCCGGTTCCTGGTCTTCGAAGGTTCCTGCCAGTTTGTAGGAAACGTTGGAGGACCCTCTGCACCGTAGATAGTGACACGAGAACAGTCGTGTCACTATCTACGGCTCTTGCTGTATATCTCTGACTTCTGCCTTCTTGTAACAACGTGACGATACGTGTACATTCATCTTGTGTTAGCGACATGATAGTAATTCAATAATGACCATCAAAGTCAACAAAAACTGCCTTTTATCATTTTGCTTTGACAGATTGAAAACAAAAGTGAGAAAACAATCAAAAGTGAAATAAGCTCCATTTGAATTTGGTACCAAATTCGACTTTTTTTTTAATAAAACTTTTTCCAGAATTCTTGTAGAACATTGAAGGTTCAATTTAATTCGATATTAAATTCTCTTTAATACACAGTTAGTTTCCTGCACATACCGCTATTAATTTGCAAAATATAAGGGTTTTTGTCACTGACCCGTATTATTTGCTCGCGAGTGTAGTTACTTATAGCTATACACACTTTCAAACCCTTTTTTACCCTGTTAGAGGTTGAATTTTGAAAAACGCTGAAATCACTTTCATTGTTTTTTAATTATTAGTAAACGTACGAAGTTTTAAATATCTAACTCATAAATTTAAACCCCATCCATACAAACTTTCAACCCCTTTTTGATCCCCTTAGGGGTTGAATTTTGAAAATCCCTTTCATAGTGGATACTAAAGTTATAAAAACTACCTATTGTGAAAAATTCAGCTCTCTAGGTTCAACGGTTCGGGCTGGGCGTTGATTTAAGTGAGTCAGTCAGTCAGTCAGTCAGTCAGGACTTTTACGTTTATATATATAGATATGCAAAAATCCTACCAACTTTTCACCCGGAAGTAGTTAAATAGGTAAAATAAAATGTATAAAATTTTTGTATATTTTCATTTACAATAATATCAATTATTTTTATTTGTAACTATGACGATATTTAAGTCTTCTTTCTGTTTAAAGCGATAAACAAGAAACCGTGTCCAAACCACATAAATAACAAAATGTACGGCGCGGGCGATATATATCCTAATTCGATAGAAACAAATAGTAATAATTGGTAGTTTGTTCTTACACATTTTAAATGACTTAGAAACGATATATTCATTAAGATCCTACAAGAAAAACGCTTGTAATATGTGTGTATATATATGTGGCGGTTAGCGAATAACGATATTTTGTAGGATTTCATTGCGTAAATAATACTTGTATCTCCAATTCCCCATACTAGCCGCCCGTAAAATGACTGTAGTATTAAGGCGGTTACTGTTGGTATTTTACTTCTATGCTTTATCCAAAACCATCACTTTGAAATAACATGAAGCTTCCGAATAAAAAATATTTTATTTATTCATTTACCTATACATTGTACAAGGTCGCTTCAGAAAAGTTGAAGAATCATCAAACAGTTTAAGCATATATTTTAGTTATGTCTTGCCTTGCACATATCGCTATAGAAGCGAATCTCGGGAGATAAATCTTTCAATAACTACTTGACCTTTATGCACGACCAACGAGTAGCCTCGAACGATCCGATCCAAATAGTCTAGAGAGTCTAGACGCTATAATGTGCTAAGGGATAAGACGACGGTTTTGTTTGACCCTATTAGGAATTCTGAACTACCTACTAGAATAGATAAGTGTAGTTAAACTTTAGTTGATTTGCGTACTTCATGAGTTTCGTGACCTATTTGACATTTCAAGTATCTACATATCTGTGTCAGCGGAGCACATCAAATTGCAAATCAAGAAGAGCTCAACGTCTTAAATCGACTGTTCACGCAATCGACCCTGACTTATAAATGCTATCCAGCGTTTTTTTCTAAAAAGAAAGCAACGGTAATGTCTAAGATAATAACGGTAAATTATATTGAGTACCATTATAGTACTAAATTACTTTTGCAAGCTGAGTTAGTGACTTAAATAGTATAATAACATTGATAAGTTATATAATAAAAGCAAAATCAAAATATATGTTACATTGAGTACTATATTGAATTGGCATTTAATTACGAAAATAAATCAGTACCATAATTGAGATGACGACGAAAAACGAACGCATAAAGCAGATGAACAAAAAGTAGCGAGACCTTAACATACATAAGTAGAGCACCATTGAATGCTCACCCCAGTGGCCCAGTTGGCGCTGGCACGGGCACTCAGACACGGCGAGGTGACGTCATCTACCGCGTTGCTGCTTCACACCCTGAGATGTCCGCAACTACACTTTTACTAGTCTAAAAGATATTTTTAATTAGATATCAAATTTATAAAACAGATGAACTAAAAGTATCGAAACCTTAACACACATAAGTGGAGCACCATTGAATGCTCACCCCAGTGGCCCAGTTGGCGCGGGCACGGGCACTTAGACACGGTGCGGTGACGTCATCACCGCGTTGCTGCTTAACACCCCGAGATGTCCACAACTACTATTTAAAAAAGCCTTACGGTCCACCGAAATGTTTGCAATCGTACTTTGGTAAAACTTTCTAATGCTCATAGTTCTTTTTTAGCCTGTCTTAGTGTCCCACTGCTGGGCAAACCCCCCGTCCCCCCTTTCTTCACTCGGCCTTTTTGATTTTAGAATTTTGGCAATTAAGTATATATTGCAACAGATGTATCCTAAGGTGATACCTAGAAAAGACCATACAGCTTTTACGTTGATTGCTAAAATCGTGCACATGTTGCACGTGCATATTTAAAATACAAAATTGTATAGCATCTTAGTTTGGGCGAATGTAGGACACAGTCCCTACAGAATCAAAAAATCAATATCAATCTAGACATATGTCCGACTGCCCGTGTCCGCAAGACACGGTTTAAAACACAGAACAATATTAAGCTAGAAGAAGCAACCACTCTCAATAGTTTGGAACCACACGTGTCGATTTCTTCATACTTATTTGATACGTATTTTATATTTATAAGCACCATTATAATGTTAGCAGTATGATCATCAAGCTTCATTACTTTGAAGAGTACCATCGAACAATGCCAGTATCGCATTCGAGTGGCTGCCTAAAGATGAAAAGCGAGCCGGCGGACGCCCTTGGCGGCACACACTTGTAAGAGAACGAGCTGCGAGCCATAGGACTGAGCTGAAGAGAGGCCAAAACGGTGGCTCAGGATAGAAAGGCGTGGAAGGATCTTGTGGAGGCCCTATGCTCCTCCGGGGTGACCTAGAATCAACAACATGATCATCAAACATCACCATTTACTATCGGATGAAAAGTTCCTGTAATAGACCATAATCTTTTTTAGAGATCAGTGCCTCATAGGCTGACAGTTGGAACAACACGAGTTTATTTGAATAGTTCATCCTTGGTCAATACACACAGAGTACGAGCATTTGTTGCTTCTAGGTAATCGTATTTTCTGTGGTTTAAAAGCAATTTGTTTTTTCAGGCGCAGCGCACCAGGACCTGCCCTCAAGTAAGACCTTCGAAGTTCTCAGTAAAGTAACGATGGCAAACTTAATTAGCGCTGAAAGTTTAAAGGCCAGGGAAAGATTGGCATTTTCTTCTTAACTATAGAACAGTGAAAACAAAACGACATTATTCCTAGCCTAGTTAGCTAGATTCTTTCGAGTAAAAAGAAGAGATTTAAAATTGTAAGGCCATGAACGTCGCTGTGTTAGCATCAGCAGAGTCAGCCGACTACGTGAACGATTTCAAAACACTAGACACAATCTGAGTTACGATCTATGCTCGAAGTTCTGTGAATGACAGTTGCATTCCGATTATCGATGACTAACGATCAGGCCCTCTATTCTCAAAGCTTTTCGAAAGTAGTTGAGTCCGACGTGCCGACCAGTGTAATTAATTTATTTTCATCAGACTTGCTCATAGACGTCACAGTTTGGCGAGGTTTACAGTAAAATGTTTAATATACGTTTACATTAATTAATAAAAAATAAAATAGTATGCCATTACACGCAGGAATAGCGGAAGTTATAGAAATAGGTAATTCCGTATGGAGTTATATAATTTTAGTTACCGTTAATTTTACCTAAAAAAGTCTTCTTTCCTAAAAATCTCTCTGACCATGGCTTTTTAACGGTTAGAACCTGTGGCAAAAGGCGTTCATAGTACTCGATTTCTACCAACTTGCCTAAATATAACAGTTGAGCAGCTATCCTTCAGTTCAATAAGCAAAGAAAAACCAAATTAGGCGGTTTACGAACAATTTTGACGCGTCTTCCTTGCACTGCATAACCACTCTCGATACTGTCAAGTGTCAACTAACAACCTCTATAGCTATGGCATATGGCAAAATGGTCACTTTCGAGCGTTGCTGTTAGCACCTAACTACCTAAAGGCAATTGGAATAACATTCCAGAGAATTAATAACCCTTACCTAATTAGACAGACCCCCTGCGCTTAAAGTTAGCCAAGATAAACAGGAATTTAACTAGTCAGCAAGTTGGAACTCGTATCCGGCTGGCTTGCGACATATAAATTCATTAAAGTTGGGGACTCACTGTGGAGTCATATTGATCTGGGTTGTAATTTGCCAAGTAACTTCTACGGGATGAGTTATTTATACGTAGTTTATTTCTTAAGACGATTTGATTGAATCAAATCAAATTTCTAAATATTAGGCATGATATAATACCATTTTGCCCGTTATTGTCGATTTTAGATTATTTAAATGCTCGACTTCCTTGAGATCTGTTGCTGTTGCAATCTGTGAAATGTCAAAAATAAGATGTCAAATTTTTTTACCATTGAAACGTAACCATGTAATCGTTTGCTGCAGCAAGCTTATTAAAATGAAATTAATTAAATTATGGAAAATAATATTTCCAACTTTTTAATTTACACGCACCTGTTCAGAAAAAGGTAAAATTCGCCATCTGTTCCCGTCCAAATTTATTATAAAATTTAAAATTAACAAAACGTTTTGTGAGATAAAATTTTGTGAGATGAATTCTGCTTCAACTCATGCGTGATCAATGATGTTTTAATCATTGGATAAACGTTTTACAATGCAATTACTTTAAAATTTTCTCAGTACCGCATTACAAAATGTAATCACTGTAATCAAATCAAAAGCGCTTTTATTTACACAAAAATTTAAGTTTACTTAACGCATCCATACAACAGAATCCTGGTAATTACACGGATCAGAAGACAGTCCGGATAGTACTTTTACTATATTTCCCTAACCACAGTTGAACCTTATTACCGAGCAAAACAGTCGTTCATAGGTCACTAGTAAAAAGTACTAAAAACGGTCCGATAGAGAGCATAAAGTAGGGGGCGGTATCTCACTCGCACAATGCTGCCAACTTATGAAACTTACCAATGTGGTTTTTTTGAATATACATTTATTTTAGTAACACACTAGAAGTTACTTCCTACTTATAATAATTTATTGCAAGATTTGAATTAATACTTTGTTCCCTTTTAGCTGCTTTGAATTTTTTTACGACGTAAATATTATTCATTCATTAAATTAAAGAATTGCAATTAATATTGCAGACAGTAGTAAGTTTTGTAATATTTAAAATACGGTGTGGTATCCCCATCCCATCAGTCCCATCACTGACATAATATGTCACTGATATTATTTCAAATGACGCCGCTCAGCTCAACAACATTTTTAAGTAAAAATGGTCAAGATATGTTGCGTAAAAGGGTGCAGGGGTGAGACTTTACAATAAAGTAGACTTTCCTTTCACCGGTAATCCACAATCATTCAATTTTACGATTTAACAACAAGTTAAGATTGTCAAACAATAGGGTGACTATGATGTCGGCAAGCTGCGGGTCGGTTTTGTTGTTTTTACAGAAATGTACATAAGTACATGGTCTATCCTAAGTATTACTTACACAGGACAGGAGTGGCCCGCGGGTCTTTTTAGGCCCTTTCGAAAGGGTCCTAAAATGGCACTTGTGCCATAAAAAAATTGTAGTAGTGGCAGTATAATAAATAAATAAATAAATATTATGGGAAATCTTACACAAATCAACCTAGTCCCACAGTAAGCTCAATAAGGCTTGTGTTGTGGGTACTAGACGACGATATATGTAATAGATATATACATATAAATACTTAAATACATAGGAAACTTCCATAACTCAGGAACAAATATCCGTGATAAACACACAAATAAATGCCCTGACCAGGATTCAACCCGGGACCTCCTGCTTCATAGGCAGGGTCACTACCGACTAGGCTAGGAGGCCGTTAAAATGTACTTTATTGTACAACATTTGTACAACAAAGAAAAATACAACAGGAAGAATATACTCTTCTTGTTCCTTTAGTCGTCAACACAGTGAATCCTCCTTTTTGTAAAGGGTCGGCAACGCGCATGTGACTCCTTTGGAGTAGCAGGCGTCCATAGGTTACGGTAGCTGCTTACCATCAGGCGGGCCGTATGCTTGTTTGCCACCGTCGTGGTATAAAAAAAAAAAAAAAAAAAAAAAAATATATATATATATATATATATATATATATATATATATATATATATATATAATATTTGTACATGGAAGAGATCTCTTCCAGTCAACCATTGAGCTGAGTAGTTTGATGTATTGATGTTTTCTTTATTTACCTTTAAGTATATTAAAGTCGGAGAATTGTCCACATCAGACATGACGCAATAGTGAGAGCCACAAACCCCCTGTACTTACTTAGTTTTAGTTTGCTACACTAACTATCCCCTATTTTAAGACGCGGACATCTGGCAATTGTTTATCGGTGTTATGCAAACGAGTTGTAAGAAATATAGTAGTTTATGTAACTGTTACGTAATAAGGGTCCTTAAAACATGAGTGTGGTTTTATGAAACGAGCCGCAGGTGAGTTTCATAATAAGATCACACGAGTGTTTTAAGGCCTAATTACGTACAGTTGCATACACTGCTTTATCTACACTCATATTATTTATCCAAAATGCCGTATTCGGAAACCATAGAATGGCCGCCATTGCACCGCCATGGCCAACTCGATTGTGCCGGCGGTCGCGAGGACGCGTGTCGGGCTGTCGGCGGATGCGCGGGAGGGTGCAGGTGTACATTATGTTATCAAAACTCATAGCACATCAATAATTGAGCATGAAAAGTTAAAATTACGTTACTGCCACGGATAAAAAGCTTATCATAGTAAAATCGGTCGTGGTAATGCTAGCCATTGCGTACCGTTTTCGAACACGTTTTAAAGAACTTACAATATGAGTGTAGATAAAATATCTTACAGTTCTAGGTTTGATGCAGTTTAATTACATGATACTGATCATGTAATTAATAAGATTATATCATTTTCAGGAGTTTCTGTTGGGGGAAAATAGTGCAAAATGACGTTACGTTAATGTATTGTTTGTCGCCTACCTACTGTTTCTTTTTCCGTAGCGATACGCAATGTTTTTACTTTTTAGGGTTCCGTAGTCAACTAGGAACCCTTATAGTTTCGCCATGTCTGTCCGTCCGTACGTCCGTCCGCGGATAATCTCAGTGACCGTTAGCACTAAAAAGCTGAAATTTGGTACTAATATGTATATCAATCACGCCGACAAAGTGGTAAAATAAAAAGTGATAAAAAATGTTTAATTAGGGTACCTTTCCAACCCTAACGTGTAATATATTGTTGGATAGATATTTAAAAATGAATAGGTATTTAGTAAAATCATTTTTTGATAATGTAAATATTTTCGGAAATAATCGCTCCAGAAGTTAAAAAAAATTGTCCCCCCCCCCTCTAACTTTTGAACCATAAGTTTTAAAAATATGAAAAAAATCTCAAAAGTAGAACTTTTTATAAACTTTTTAGGATAATTATTTTGAACTTGATAGGTTGAATAGTTTTTGAAAAAAAAAATACAAAATATTTTCTGAACTAAGTTTGTAATTTAACCTGTTTATTGTATTCTACAAAATCACAATGAAATGACGTGCTTTCAAATAAAGTAAAAACGGTGAAAATCGGTTCACGCAATAAAGAATTATCCCATAAAAATCATCTTCCATACTTTAAGCTCGCGCGCAATAGTTTACTTAATTTGCCGATAGATGTCGCTGTACGTGGAACGCTCATATCATATCCTACATGGCGGTGTTATTTTAACTCTTAAGTGGGGACAGTTACTGTGACGGACGGAAAACTACTGAACCCTACACTGAGCGTGGCCCGACACGCTCTTGGCCGGTTTTTTTTGTTATTATATTAGCGATAGGCTTCGACAGTTTTTACCTATTAACTGAAATATTTTGCTGGTCTGTCACTCTGACGTCATCCGATAAATAGCTGCCAGATGCCCGGATCTAGCAATAAGTTTAAAATAGTAAACTAATTAGAGGGGTTCTCTGCTCTCACTACTGTGCCAACGTATCTGAAGTGGCCAGCTCCTTAAGTCAGTAGAATGTATAAGTTCCCATATGAACTATGAGACTTCTCTTTCTGGACAATACTTACTAGACGACAAGCATATTTTATTTTATATTTATCTTCATACTATCCCAATCCCACATACATCATAGTACATATGGTCACTCTACTTAGAATGAGATGCAGCCCCCCACATTACCCTCTCTTTCGGCCTCACTTTGTGGTCGAAGTATGACCTCCAGATTGTATTTAACTTCATGGGTAATTATGAATAAAAATGTTTTCTGATTGGTAGGATATTGTGTTTTCCGAGCGATTGGCCAATCAGAGGGCTTCTTGAAACCAAGTCACGTTCACGTGTGGTGGCACGAGGCCTAGGCAATCCCGTTGTCAAAGGGCATATCTTGGCGAAAATTTGGTAGCTGTTGTGCTTTCTCATACCGGGCAGTATGAGTGTTTTGGAGACTAAAAGCAAAATACTCTCAGTAAAAGTGTAATTTATATTTGAACTTGTTTTGTAGGTTGAAAATAGTTGTCATATACTTCAGAAAAAGTGACCAAACCCTCCGGTGTCCGAGGCCAGATTGATTTGATTTTTTGATTTTGGCCAGACAGATTGGGGGAGATTGTTTTGTAGGCTTTCCTTTTTTAAGTTGCTTGTGTGTTGATTATTTTTTAAGTGTTGTTACCGTCATCTACGGAGACGTGTCAGGTTTTACGTGTTTCTGTCTGTTAAAGTTTATCTGTATTAGGGTGGTCCATGTATGAACTAAAAATAAAGATTATAAATCTTACCTCCATCTTATCCACAAGGCTACTTTTGCTCTAATATGAAAATGTAATATGTATCCAAAATTTGAGTCCATTTCTTGACAAGTTACTGGTACATTGACTTGAATGAAAAACGCGATTTGCTGATGATATTTTGATCGGTCTAAAATGTTGTTTTATGAAAACTACCTACAAATACAAATTATAACTAATTTAAAGGAATTACCAAAAAGTACTTACAATTACGGAATGATATTATTTAAAATGTACTACAGCAAATATATTGTCTGTTTTATATTTAATACAAAAACAGGAAATGTCCCTAAATAATAAGAGCAGCAAATTATCTAGGTCATCCCCGGAACTCAATTAGAATGCTGTATTTTTTAATTAAAAATAACTTCTTTTCATCTTAAATATTCAGTTGAATGTAATTACGTATCCCGGCTAATGTTGATTGCGTCAAAAAAATGTCACGTCCGACCATGTTTTAAATTAGCCACGCTGTATTTTCGCCAAGGATGAATTAGACATGGATTGACAATATCTTTGTATAGGCATTGTCAATCCATGTCTTAATCATCCTTGATTTTCGCTAATATATTTTAAAGTTATTTAATTACTTGACACAAAACTACGTCTACTTAATCAAATTGAGGGACAAACTCTAACCATCATTTTTACTCGTACAATAAGAGAGCCCTGTGTCTATCTGTGCGATGTGTACAGAAAATAATGAAAGTAGTAAAAACTATGTTGAGCGTCCAAGTAAGTTGTGCGTAAAATAAATAAAAAAACAGATTTGACACTGTTTCACAAAAAAAAACAGCATGTTTAGTACACACTGGTAATGATGAACTTAAGTAACCATTATAACTTTAACCGCGCCGTTATATTTTTTTGTCTCCTCTTGATGTTGACAGAAACTTAAGTGTTTTCTTTTATAACGCCCCCGCGCGAGTGAAAATAGATCACGTAGCCGCCTGAGTGCCACAGCTTGTAAAATACCAAGGCGGTATTAATGTACTTCTGAGCTTTTAGTCAGCTATGCCTCTTGCCATCAGAAAATATAGCTCAGATAGCTTAAAGCTTGAACACAGTAAAACATGGGCGCATAAAGTAACAAAACTAAAAATGTTATTGAACATATTTCAAGGAAATTTTTATTGCATTTATTTACTAGACTAATAACCATTTTTACAAATATATACAATTATTAAATTTGCTTTCTATATGCCATACTGCGTGCTTTGCGTCGAATCCGGCTCATTAAGTCTTGCACAGCACTATCAGGATATCTTTTGCAAGCCCATTTCCATTTGTTTTGCAATTCAGCTGCCGATTTAACTTCTCCGCCTCCTTTTTTTAGAATCCCTTTCATAATTGACCAATATTCTTCAATCGGCCTCAGTTCAGGACAATTTGGAGGATTGCACTCTTTAGGTACCACTGCGACATCGTTATGTTTATACCACTCAACTACTGCTTTAGAGTAGTGACAGCTCGCAAGGTCTGGCCAAAATAATGGCTGTGAGCTATGACTGCGTAAAAAGGGCAGTAGACGCTTTTGCAAACATTCTTTTTTGTAGATTTCACCGTTTACTGTGCCTGTTGTTACGAATGAACGACTTCTTTTACCACAACTACAAATAGCTTGCCATAAAAGAAATTTTTTTGGAAACTTCGATCTATTTTTTATCTTGCAATCTTCTGGGGCATCCTTACGATTCTTAGAAGTATAAAATTCTTGCCCCGGTATCTGCTTGAAGTCTGCTTTGATGTACGTTTCATCATCCAATACAACGCATCCAAATTTTGTCAAGTAATTGTCGTACAACTTTCGTGATCTCTGTTTTGCAGACAGATTTTGCTTAGCGTCGCGATTGGGTGCAGCTTGTGCTTTGAACGACTTTAATCCAGCTCTTGACTTAGTTTTCTGTACATATGACTGCGACATTTTGACCTTTTTTGCGACATCACGGGACGATAACTTCGGATTCGCTGTAAAAAGTCGCAAGACATGGGCTTCTTTTTTTTTATCCTTTGCGCCTTGCTTACCTGCACTTCCCGGCTTGCGATCTACTGTCAATCGTTCTCGGAACCTTTTTAAAACTAAACATACGGAAGATTGCGGTAATTTTAAAAGTTTTGCTAATGCCCTATAACTTAAATGAGGATTTTCAGTATGTTTGCGCAAAATAATTTCACGTTTCTTGTGTTCAGAGCTCGCCATCGTGAAAACAAATGATCAAAGTGGAATGCTGTCATAATAGTTTTTATTCAGGATATCAAATAGTTTTTATTTATAATACTAAGAAGTTTCCATATTGTATAAATAAAAATATATAAGCATTTACTTGTGCCCACATTTTACTGTGTTCAAGCTTTAATATGGCTCTAGACACTTTCCCCCTTATTTATAAACGACTTCGCATCAGAGTCAATTAAATTTTTGTTGTGTCTGTTTCTAACAAACACGACTGTCAAAGTGACGGATAAGGACATAAAATGTATTAACTAATTGCGGCCTGAGAGACGGTTATGAATTTATAATGAACTAGCTTTTGCCCGCGGCTTCGCTCGCGTTAAATTCGGGGTAACACGGTTCCCCTTTGCCCCCCGGAATGCTCCATACAAACTTCCACCCCCCATTTTAGGGAAGTGGGGGGTTAGAAAGAGACAAAAAGTAGCCTATGTCACTCTCCAGCCCTTCAACTATCTCCACTTAAAAAATCACGTCAATTCGTCGCCCCGTTTTGCCGTGAAAGACGGACAAACAAACACACACACACACTTTCCCATTTATAATATTAGTATGGATTCTCAGCCAACCAAACATTTTACAAATTGGTAGCGGGTTTGACTACGAGCTGAATGCTGCTGTTGTGCTTAAATCTACATGCGCTTGGGAAATAAAAATCCATCGTCAGGCTTAGGCTTTTCAAGCCTAAATGACAACAGAACGGCAGTCGGTAAACTTTTTAGAAAAAAGCCAAATGCAGAACCTAATTATCAGCTACTGGGATCTTTAATTCGAGTTAGTCAGTTTAAACCAATTTTAATAATATTAATAAAATAAACCAAATAAATTAGACTAGCCGCAATTTCCCGGAAGTCGGGTCGGTGAGCATAGTTAAAATTGTTATGGTTGCACATCGACAAAAACAGAGACCTTATTCACATATAAGTATTTAGTTAAATTTTAGGTAATCCCTTAGGACTAGTTAGTTGTATCCAACTAACTAGTCCTTAGACATCAGTTCTAGGTCCAGGTTGATTCGACGGTTATGTATTGCTTAAATTTTTTTGGTAAATACAGATACTTAGTTACTCTTCGATTGACGCCGTACACTGCGTAGACATATTAATATTTAGTAAATACTTGTTTAACGTCACAGAAATATTTGTTATTCCGACAGTCAAATGACAGATGTTATCAATCACAGGATATGAAAATAGCAAGTTGAGCGACATGCCAAAAGGCCGGCGCAGGTGAGCGGAATATGAAAGAACCAGATTAATGAAATTTATTCAACGCTACAGTATAGTATAACTTGTGTACTTTCGCATAATAAATAAAAATAGGAAATTCGAAACGAGCCGACATAGAACACTTACCTACCTATTAGATAGAGCATATAGTTTTACAAAAGAGAATGACGATAACCACGTAAATTGGAGAAGAAAAAGGTGGAATCGGGGCGAGGTTCAATACTAGTTGAGGATGCAGACGGGATCAATTCTAAGACGAAAGAGCGAGAAGAGACAGGGGCGGAGCATTTGAGGCAATTTGCACTCACCGCCTACAAATCACTCTTATAATGTAGGTACAGGCGATTAACGATTTTGTAGGCGGTTTAGTTGGTACTAATGGGAAACCAACAACAACAACAACCGGCAGCTACTTCCAATTTAATAACGTGCCCGTGCGTAAAAATATTAAAAAAAAAACATAAAAATGTCAACAAAAGTAAAAAAAAAAACATAAAAATGTCACAAACAAGGGCCTAAGTAGGCTATACAGATTTTTTAAATAATTATGCTATTGTCCAAGTCGAAAAAAAGCCTTTTAGAGTTTGAGCACGATGGATTATGAAAGATTGCAAACAAATTGGTATCATGTTTTACAAATCTCTATTTAAGTGTAAAATCATGAAATCATCTTGGGCTACATGAAATCAACTTAATGCAAAGCGCACTCATACATACTTACATGATTTGTAAAGCGATATCTATGTGACTGTGATGTGATCTATACGAGTCTATAAAAGTGGAAAAATACGGGAAATAATTTTAGCTAAACGCGCTAGACCTTACGGCTGGCCAAATAATAGGCGAATCGAGAGCGAATCAAGAGCGGAAACGACACCACAGAACCGCGCCGCTCGAATTTGCTCGTTTCGCTCTCGATCTGATCTGGGGCGTAGACAAGATGTCAATCGTAAGTACGAAACGCCAATCGAAAGACGATAATGTATGAACACTTTTCGTTCACATCGTCTTTCCCGTGCGATTGGCGTTTCGTACTTACGATTGACATATTGTCTACGCCCATAGTACCGCGGCGCAACGTGTAGCGCGGCACCGCGGTGTCATAGATGTGCAAAAGGCGTAATTGTTGTGTTGAACCATTTACGGTTCAAGCTATTTTCTTTTTTTTTTGTACTTACTCTGAAATGTCCAATATAAATTGAACCCCGAATGGCTAAACGCTAAAGTGCGTGACTGTAATTCAAGTCTGTAAAGAATCACCCTACCCGCTTCCCTGCCCGGGGACCGGGGTGGGGGGAGGGACAGGCTGTCATCACCACGTGTTAGAGGGTCAGCTATAATTGTATTTGCTAAATGGTTATCACGATCCTAATGTTTTCTTTTAGTATTGCTGTTGCGATTGTTCTCTTTTTACACGACAGACAAATAGTCTATACTTATTCTGTAAAGATGGCGTTATTTACTTGGTAATCTTGATATTGAATTTGTTTTGTTTGCTAACGCTAATAGTTTGCTTAAAATATTTTAAAGTAGTAAGGATTACAAAACTTTCGTAAGCGCCAATGTCAAACTTTCAAATACATATAATGTGCCCCTTACCAGGTCCACAGTCGCACAAATCTTAACTTTAGCGTCGCAGTTTTCTAGTTAAATATTAACAACTATTGAGGTGTGCAATAAAGAGTATTTATTATTATTATTATTTATAAAAGTTATAATTATATGACATCGACCAAACTTGTTTAACTTCCACGATCACTGGAAATGATAAAAGTTTTATTTGAATGTAAATGACTACTGTTTTATGATTTCCACGGACGGGTTTTAATTGCCACAATTACAGTTATACATCCAGTAGGAATACCTATGATGTCGAAGTTTTCCACGTGGTAACGTGTTACTGACAGAGCCTGTCACATTTACAAGCGGTGCCAAAACATGACAGTCGCTTTATAATGTAGATATTTAAGTCATCATAGCCCTGCAGGGCAGGGCATTTACCTACGGCCTTGTGTAAGGTACAATTAAGAAATTCGTTATGCACAGTTTTTTTATTGATTAAGGTCAGCTACGGTTTAAAAGTAATTGTGTTGAGAGACCTTAGTCCACGGACGATTGAGCTGAGCGACACTTAATTTAGAATAGCCAGAAGGACACTGAAGGACGTTATAATCGTTATGGAAATTGCTTTATTATATATCTTTTTACTCAATAAACAAAAAAAAATTCTATGTCGCACATCTAAATATATAAAACGGTCGCGTTAGATTGAGACAGACAGACAACGCACAGCCTAACTGTTGTAGGTTGAAACTTGGAGCTTTCGGCATATATTTTCGTCAAATACATAATCTTTCAAAATTCAAGGGATGAAGAAGAGGTTAAAAGTTTTTACCTACTTGCTCACAGATGAAGCCGCGAGCGTAGGCTAGTTTAACACACTAACATAAAACAGTACCTGAGTAACATCCTGAAATAAATAATCCCAGATAAAAGAGATCGTTTTGCAACTCCGATTGCGCTGGGCCATTAGCTAATCTTAATTATACCATTGATACGATAGCTACCAAACTTCTTAATTGTCCCTTCGTAAAAAAAACAATACCTAATTAGTTAATTGCGATCATTAGATAGCCAGATAAGGAATTTGACCGTTACGATGTGATTGTTTTAATGTTATATGGTCTAATGACATAATGGGATTGCGTTTCTTTTTTAAATAAAATTTTAATATTATATTATCACACCGTCTTAGACTTCTGATAAAACTTACGGTTCGATCTTCGAGAAAAAGTTTTCGGAAAGCATTACTAACAAAAATGTGTTTAAACATAACTAATTAATTGTGAGTATGTCAGTAAAAATATCGAATACATAAATGCAGTACACTTAACTGTGTTCCTTGTAATAAAAAAATAACGTGACTTTTAATTTAGTGACTTGCCCTTTATTACTGTACATTAAGTTTGGAATAATCGTATTTAGTTTTAACTATAAACTTGCAAGACATGCACTATCAATTAAGTGCTTGTATTCTTATATAACCGATATAGCCCTCCGAATCGCTAAACTAAAGTGGCAGTGGGCGGGGCACATTGCTCGTAGAACCGATGGCTGTTGGGGCGGAAAGGTTCTCGAGTGGCGACCACGTACCGGAAGGCGCAGCGTGGGTAGACCCCCCGCAAGGTGGACTGATGACCTGGTGAAGGTCGCGGGAGTCCGCTGGATGCGGGTGGCGCAGGACCGGTCATTGTGGCACTCTTTGGGGGAGGCCTATGTCCAGC
Source organism: Pammene aurita (assembly GCA_947086415.1). Lineage (NCBI taxonomy): Eukaryota > Metazoa > Arthropoda > Insecta > Lepidoptera > Tortricidae > Pammene > Pammene aurita. Next base: position 16,899,996 of record OX352295.1, read on the forward strand.
AGTGGACGTCTTTCGGCTGATATGATGATGATGATGATGATTCTTATATATATATACAGGATGTAACAAAAATACCGGTGATCCGTTTACGGGCATAATTGGTATCGTAATTGAGACTAAGAAAAAAAAACCGGCCAAGAGCGTGTCGAGCCACGCTCAGTGAAGGGTTCCGTAGTTTTCCGTCCGTCACAGAAAGTGTCCCCACTTAAAAGTTAAAATAACACCGCCATGTAGGATATGATATGAGCGGTCCACGTACAGCGACATCTATCGGCAAATTAAGCTAACTATTGCGCGCGAGCTTAAAGTATGGAAGATGATTTTTATGGGATAATTCTTTATTGCGTGAACCGATTTTCACCGTTTTTACTTCATTTGAAAGCACGTCATTTCATTGTGATTTTGTAGAAATTACAGGTACAATAAACACCTGCTTATACGGTTAAATTACAAACTTAGTTCAGAAATTATTTTGTAATTTTTTTTAAAACTATTCAACTTTTCAAGTTCAAAATAATTTTCCTAGAAAGTTTTTATAAAGTTCTACTTTTATGATTTTTTTCATATTTTTAAAACTTATGGTTAAAAGTTAGAGGGGGGGGGGACACATTTTTTTTTACTTCTGGAGCGATTATTTCCGAAAATATTTACATTATCAAAAAATGATTTTAGTAAACACCTATTCATTTTTAAATACCTATCCAACCAACAATATATCACACGTTAGGGTTGAAATGAAAAAAAAAACACTCACCACTTTACGTATAGGGGAGGTACCCTATTAAAACATTTTTTCCACTTTTTATTTTACCACTTTGTCGGCGTGATTGATATACATATTAGTACCAAATTTCAGCTTTCTAGTGCTAACGGTCACTGAGATTATCCGCGGACGGACGGACGGACGGACGGGCAGACATGGCGAAACTATAAGGGTTCCTAGTTGACTACGGAACCCTAAAAAGAGAAAACATTGTCGTCCCAGTCGGTAAACCCTTCATACAAAACCATTTTTTTGTTTCACGCGAATTTTTATTTTTATTATGCTTATGTAATTAGAATACGATACCAATTATGCCCTTAAACGGCACCAGCATTTTTGTTACACCTTGTATATGTATTTTAACCTTTAAACCGTCAAGTGGAGAAGTAACACGCCGTGCCCCTGACGCCAGAAACATAAAATTAAGATAAGCGAAGTAAAAATGCCAAAACATCATAAAAAGGACCCTTTAAGAGTGGCATTTTATTTCAAAGTTTTTGAACGGACGTCAACTGCAGGGATAGTTACCGGTATAACTAAAAAAAAAGCTAATAGTGACTTACATTCACAATATTCTCAAATGTAATTAAAGTAAGGATAATAAATTATCCGATCATTAAGACCATATTAACAACCGAGATACCAAGTGGAATACCGGTAATATATTGGTATGAAAATAAAACCGGTATTCGATCCCTGGTCAATTGACGAAGGTGGCGTCAGTGGCTAGACATGCCGATAGCGAGTTTTGCCGTCTTTGGCGGTCAAAAGGTTAATGTTATTATTCAAGATTTTCAAACTTGTCTGATTCCGTTGTTTGATACTGATACTACCTAAAATATAGGTACGTATCCAAGGTCTTCGGTTAACGTGCCGTACCACTTTACCAAATGTACCCGAGGGAGATTTATCATCAGCACACCCATATCTGAAGTTATTTATGTTACTCGTACAAGTAAAATTTATAGTTTAAAAATATAGTGGTGAACTCGTGAGTTAAACCACTTGCAGATAACGTGTTTCCAGTCCGTGATCACGTTACCTGAAACAATGAAAACAAATATAAATTTAAATTATTTATGTCGTGTGGAAGACATAAGCAATTGCTATAATTTCAAGGAGAAGAAATAAGTGTTGTAATGTCAACAATAACTAATCAGGGCATTTTTATTTAACCTGTACTTTAAATCACACTTAAGTCATGTTTCAGTAACGTCGTCACATTTCTGACAAAATGTATGGGATTTGACTTTGACCGTCAGTTTTGTGTTGATTGCTAACCAGCCGTTAATGGTACAACTCAGTTAACTGAAAATTCCCGTAATCATGTTAATCCAATAAAGGAGTATACAGGGTTTTAAAGGGTCGGCAATACGCAAGTAATACCCCTGTAGTTGCAGGCGTTGGTGACCGCTTACCAGGCAGACTTTATGCTTGTTTGCCACCAACGTGGTAGGTATATACTTGAATTTGTATGCGCGAGAGTGGTAACCCCTTATCGAACAACATTTCAAAATCACCATTCCAAATTCAATTCCAGAGCTCAATATTTGTAATGTCGTCGACTCGAGGAGCGTACGCAAACCCGATCACTGGCCGATATGAAAACTCGGCAGCAATACGGTTTATCGAATGTGAGAACTGAACGGTCCCAATCTTATTAGATTTGCGACTGTGCGTTTAGAAACTTTACAAACTTTAACTAAGTGGTCCTTTGGATTTAATTCCATCAAACAATCTTGAGTGCTTTTTTTTTACAGGAACAACTGAACTAAACATATAGATGACTAGCTAGCCCCGGAAAAGAAAATTGGAAAAATTTGATTATTTCAGCAATGAAAAAATACTTGTAACAATGAAAAAAAAATTCCTTTATTTTTATAAGGAAGAGATGTTGTACCTACAGACACAGACAGAGGTACAGACCTACAGGGCAGCAGCAACTGTAATTGAAATAAGTTTATGGGAATTTTCACTTAACTGTGTACTATTAACGGCCGGTTAGCAATCGTCACGAAACTGACGGTCAATGTCAAATCTCATGAATGAATGATGTCAGGAATGTGACGGTTGGACGTTACTGATACACAACTTAAGTCGTGCTTTAAAATACAAGTTAAAATTAAAATGCCCTTATACTGCAGTTTATAACAAATAAAATGCAGCTCCTGAACTTACCATTTCAAAAGTGTAATTGTAACTCGCAAAAAGAGAAACTGCATAATATACGACGCAGCGCCATCGCCGGCTGCATACAAAACGCATCCCGCTCACAAATGACCGCGTTGCGTTCCGCATAAGCACTCTATTTACATATCGTGGGCTGTTGTTTACTTGAGCGGGACACACAACACTTTGGCCAAAATGCCATTGCTGATACATTGGTCGAGTCGTTTAGCTAGGGGTGAGTTTTTGGCGTCAGCTGACAATATGCAATATATATAGTACATTATTACTTCCTGATACAGGTAAAATTACTAACAAAGAGGATCTGCAACTCAACATTGTCAAATTGTAACATGCTTAACCTAATAAACTCTTTTTTCTATATGCTGGTTCACATATGGGTCTACTCGATTCTCGTGTTTAAATAGGTCTTAGTAAAATTAATACCCAGTAAACGTCGTATCTGGCTGTCGAAAATAATGCAACGGGCTACATACATGGAAATGTCTCCACCGGCAAGAGGCCACAAGCTATTTAATATATGATAATGATGACGATGAGGCACTAGCACAATTGAGCGATCAAAAACCAAATAAAATTAGGTTCGCTTTACTAAGAAAATAAATAACTTTTGTCCACTAATTGGAAAGAGGCTAGATAGATAACCTAGACTAAGCTTGTGTTCAACGTAAAAGAAAGGTCATTTGGAAGTCCGAGCCAGGCCATTTGGAGGAAATTGCCTGGATACTAAACATCAAACAGAAGTTAATAAGTTCCAGCGCTTAAGTGGAGGCTCGTGTTATTTTTCCTTCGGGAGAATTATTTCCAACCGTATTTCTTTTTAACTGTGTTTATGTGGACTTGGACAATCGAGCGATTCAATCAGGTAAGTATTGTGGCACATTACATTACCCAATAATCAAAACACAAATCTTACCGTTCAAACAAGTCACTATAGTCCATACATACGCATTTTAAAAGGATATGAGCAAACAAAATGACGTTTTTGGGAAAAATAAATGTGTGTACCTTATCAAGGTATTTATGGAATTGTCATGGGCGGATCAGTTGAGTCACGTGGTTCTTTGTCCAAGTATAATGTTACAGTCGAGTCGGCTTATTTCCCGGCCGTTAGAACGATTACGGTAGAAAACTGTAGGATATCTCTGGTAATGGGAGCACGATGCAGTTACCGTTGGAACAGTGATAAGATACCAACCAGCTGCATCATTGCAGTTTGCGTGAGATTGAGTGCTTTAAGCGCAAGTTTAGCATAACTCTGAGTAATCTGACGTTCTAGGGCAAAAGCTACGTTAGCAAAATGCAACTTTATCGGTTGTCAATAAGAAATACTTGGAAACAAATATGATAAAGTTGCAATAAATTCTAATTCTACTATTATGTCAAAATTATAAAACACACATAAGAGTTCAGATAAAAAATTGCTACTTCTCTTTAAGTCTTTGGGATGGTGGAATGTAGATAAAGTGTGGTGGAACAGTGCCTTACCATAAAAATTTACCCTACTTAAATATAGTAAATATTTACTAACCTGCTACCCTCAACACAGCATCAAACTATAAATATAATTTTATGCGGGAAATATACACACATAGGAACGTATAGTATAATATATCAACAGGAAACACTGAAAACTGACTCGTCAGTATTGATTCCTTCGTTATTGAATATATTGCACACAGTTAGATTGGTACTGCTAACCGGCGTTCTACAAAATACCGCCCGAGCGTTAGATAAGGCAGCAACAGCAGTTTAGTCTAACGGGGAAGATAACCGGTCTAACTTCACGTCGGTCACATATGGACTCAGGCCATTACATAAAGTAATGATTCCAACCAATTTCTACACGGCATATTTCTTGTTCAAGCTTCTTTCGCCTTCGCCAACTCTAAAATTGAACCGTCTTGGCAGTGACAATGATAAGAGCAGGGTTGGCAAAAACCCGGGTTTTTTCAAAAAATATCTACCCACTGGGTTTTTTCGGGTTTTTTGGGTAGTTTCGGGTTTTTTCAGGTTATTTCGGGATAATAAAGCTTTTTGTTTGAATTTAGATTTAAATGCATTTAATTTTATTGCATTTTTTCTACCAAATATTATTGTAACTGAATAATATGGCATGTGTTTTCTGTCGGTTGGGGAAATCGCCAGTCTGGCTTCAAGTTTATTACTGGAGGATGAGATTGATGAATTATATATTGGTTGGCTTCTACCTACTTAATAAATATGATAAACTAAACCCCAAATATTAAGTTTCACCAAAAAATACAAGAATATATAAAGTAGTAGGTAACCATTATATAATTTAAGACTTTACAGCTTAAATCAAATTTCTTAAGTCAATTTATTTAAAAAACCCACTTTTGTCAAAAACCAACGGGTTTTTTCAGCTGGGTTGTACCCAATTTAACCCAGTGGTTTTTTTTGGGTTGGGGACGATTAAGCCAACCCTGGATAAGAGCGCGACAGTAAAGCACCGTAACTAATACGGGCCCACTAGCTAGGTCCAGGCCAAAATATATAAATACTAGCCTTTTGCCGCGGCTTCGCTCGCGTACTATAAGTACTAAAAAAGGATACGATACCCATGTTGATTTTCAGACTTTGTGACCACATTAGTCCCTTTTAGGGATTGAATTTTCAAAAAACCTGAAACACGTATTTACTCATTTATCGTTAGGAATACTACTGTGAAGTTTCGAATAAAATAGTCTAACAAATCATAATTCCCCATACAAACTTTGGACCCCCATTTTACCCCCTTAGGGGGTGAATTTTGAAAAATCCTTTCTTAGTGCATCCCTAGACCTTATAAGGAACCTACGTGCCAAATTTGGAATCTCTAGAACCTAGGTCACGTCTATGTAAGTTTGGCATAACTAAACAGGGGTTTTCTTAGACAGTGAACCTTATAACCTAAAACCATTGAGATGAAACAAATTTTACCCTTGTAGACATGGGTCACATAATGGAGTAGACATGGGTCGTTCACGAGTGAGTGATTTAAATGAACTATATCTTTTTTTTTTAACGGCCTCCTAGCCCAGTCGGTAGTAACCCTGCCTACGAAGCAAGAGGTCCCGGGTTCGAATCCTGGTCAGGGCATTTGTTTGTTGTTTGTGTGTTTATCGCAGATATTTGTTCCTGAGTTATGGATGTTTTCTATGTATTTTAGTATTTATCCATATTTACCTATTATATATATCGTCGTCTAGTAGTAGTAACTCATCTATCTCAGTGTCTACAGAAAAGGAAGTAATTAATAATTACTTGATCGCTTTTTCCCACTCATGATTCGAATGAGTCGGCCGAGTCAACCGAGTGAGACGATGCGAATATACGAACAGATCCACTGAGCGAAATGAGCGAATATGAATCAATCTTTTCAATTCATTGAATGGGCATCTTTATAATGGAGTTATACTATTTTTTTAATGTGGTTCATATATTTAGCTCATTCTTGTAGTTATATCTGGTTGGTGAGATGCGATATCGTAATATTTTTAGGAGTAATTACAATTCCAGTGTTTTTTATTGTTTACATAACAATCTAGATATAATCATTAATCAGTAATTATGAACAATCTAAGGGCATTTTTATTTTAACTTGTACGTTGAAGAAAGACTTAAGTCTTGTTTCGTAACGTCCTATTCCTGACAAAATGTATGGGGTTTGACATTGACCGTCAGTTCTGTGACGATTGCTAAATGGCCGTTAATGGTACACAGTTAAGTAAAGATGCCCATAAACATAGATGCAAACAACATTTTAAAACTGAATTAAAAGAAACAAAGATCTAAAATTGCAACATTAAAGAGTATTAAGAATGAAAAGTCCGAAATTCTTTTATGAACTCTACAGCCCATTTTTCGTTTCGTTATATAAAGTTTGCGATTTCAGTATACTAGAGGTACAGAAGTTTTATAATCACATTTATCTTCAGGACCAAGTAATAACATTTCCATAGCATTAAAATCTGAATATCTGAATTTAAATAGAACTACTTCACGCAGAAATTTATGCCAAGTCCAGAATATAAGATGTCAGGAACAGAGGTTATTTGCGTGAAGAGGTTCTGAATACTGTAAATAATGTTATATAACGGTTAATGCTTATATTTTTTTACAATAAAAGTATCAGTTCTACATAATAGACTATAAAGAAACAAAAGCATAAAATATTACCCACATAAGCGCGTTTAAAATTTGGGGATAATTGCTCATGCTCCTGAAAACTAGGCAAGCCGTTTGCAATCAAGTTCTATTAACGCCATACCATTAACACATATATAATAAAGCCTTTATTTCCATGACTTAAAAATAATATACAATAAATAAAATCGAACAATTATTTTAACTTTTAAGACATGGCCCTTTCTCGGGTATAGGGCGGGTATAGCATATATTAAATTATTAACACATTTTTATGGTTTTCTATGTTAAGCCCCAATCGTGATGAATAAGCTCAAAGTAAACATTTCATTTAGATACTGCCAGCTCAGGGTTCTAAGTTTTCCATTATGAATTACAGAGACTTTTTTCATTGTTTAAAATTTCTAATCACGTCTAGATGGTTGAAGGGAATTAATCTGCGCGCCGTAAAGCTTCTTTGATTGCCGGGTTAATACCTCAGTAAATAAAAGGAGAATGTATTAAGAGTACTCAACATTTTATCTCCGAAGTTTCCGTTAATCGCACGGTTGATTAAAGAAATTAATTGTTTATAACAGAACGTGACGAGCATTTTAGGATCGAGTGATGTTCTCTGAAGCGCGTGGAATATTTCGGAAAACTCGAAGCTTAGTGTCAAGCTTTAGTAAATTTAAGTAATTTACATCAAAACTAACTTCTACCCGCTTAACTACGCTACGGTTAAAATTTCCTCAAGCCAAGTTCTTTTGCAAACGGTTTAGATAAGCCGTAAAAAAATAATAGACATACTAAGTTACTATTACATTTATAACATTGGTTTGAAGTTGAACGTCTGATTAAATAAATATTATGGGACAATCTTACACAAATCATCCTAGTCCCACAGTAAGTAAGTGTACTAGGCGATGATACATGTAATAGATAGATATATATAAATACTTAAATACATAGAAAACATCCATAAGTCAAGAACAAACATCCGTGATAAACACACAAATAAATGCTCGGACCAGGATTAGGACTAGGCTAGGGGACGGAATAATATAACAACATTTACATACGCAATTTTCGGAAGTATTGTCAGGTTTTTGCAACATTAAAATCTTTCGTGATGCCTTCAAGTTTGATATCGAAAATCCCCTGCTGGCGTTAAACGAGATCCAAAAGTGAACGAAATCTCGACATATTAATATTTATTCTGAAGTTAATACCCCACACATTTCCCGCAGTAATAATAAGCACCTCCGCTATACGATCCTTAAGGGCGCAGTCGACGTTATAAATATGTATACACCTTTGCACTTTATTACAAAGGAATAAGGTTCAAAAGTTTAAACATATCTTTGACGTCGACTATCAGTTTCTCCCTTCATTTTTATGCGCTCATAATTCGTCGTCCTTTTAGTAACTGGAGCCAGACAGTTTTATTCTTACTCTGCTCGGCTTATTGTTTTTTTTTCATATCTCTGTTATTTATCAAGCTCTGTTGTTCACATTGTGGCGATGGGAAAGTGTACTGACTGGAAAAGGACTATTTCGAATGATAGACAATGGCGGAGCTTATTTTAATTTTGGGAAACGTTTTTGTCTGGAGAATGATGTAAAGTGATTGGTTGGAAAATGTTGCAAGTCATAACTTAAATACTCGTATTTATTCAATTCATGCAAAAAACGATAAGTAAGAAAAATGTGCAACGAGCATTAAGCATACGCAAAATTAGTCTGCAGATGGGCATTTTCATTTATGTACCACGTGTTAACCGGTCGCCGGTAAGAAATCGTCGTAAAACTGACGGTCAATGTCAAATCCCATATATTTTGTCAGGAATGTGACAGTTAGACGTTACTGAAACACGTCGTGCTTTAAAGTACAAGTTAAAATTAAAATGCCCAGATATGTGATAAAATAAAATGTTAATAAACGTAACGTAGCACCACCGGCGACAGCATAATGGAATTCCATAAGCGCTCCTAATATTCTCGATCATAAAAGCTTTAGGCTGCAAACGCACAGGAAACGGTAGAAGCGCGCAATTGGTAAAGGTACAGAAACAGCATGAAAGCCGACACAGACAGCTAGGTTCCTGGACTCCATTGTGTGTAGTCAGGGCCTGAAGTGCCACAACTAGGGTTTGCTCCCGGTACTCGTTTTCTATACAAATCCAGTACCGGAACCGGGAATTCCCGGTTCTCGCCATACAACATTAGAACCGGGAGCATTCCCTAGTGCCAACAGACCTTTACAAATTCGAATATTAGAATCCGATCGCGCTAACTCTGCATGAACTTTACAGTAACATAATGTGGAACTGCTACCAAAAATGCAATTTTTTCATATTAATTTGTGCGGGCTCTCCACGCTGTCTTTTCGAAAATCAGTGCATAGTTGGTGTGGTCTGACTATAAACCTACGTTACTGCCTCGGCTGCCGTTTCGCCGCTACCGCTGTCTATTATTACACGTTTGCAGCTTTATGTACATTCATAATGTTCACGCCTTTATCGGCGCTGCTGATATTAATATCAAGCTACTCGAAACAATTACGGCTAACCGAAGTCTTCTGACGATAGATCACTAACCTACTAGATGGAATATGTAACACGGACACATTGGCGCTCCTATAGATAGATATGCTAATTTAGTAAAAGTGTCTACGCCTTACGTTCACGTTTACGACCTGTATTTGTAAAGAACATGAAACTTACAAATATCTATAAAAATCATGATTATATAATTGATGTAACTGACTAGTGCGGCTCACGATGTAGTTTTCAAATGTGTTGAAGTAAGCACTAAAAAGTTTTAAAACTCACATTTCACGCGACTGCGTTCCTCGCCAATCAGCCATTAATTTTTGATAATTTGAATATGACAGTGATACTTAACATACCATTCATCAAATTCGGTGCAGGCGTTTAGTATTTAGAAACGGAGGGATCATAGAGACGGACAGAAGGTCAAACGAGATATGCCCTCTGGTTTGTTTATGCCGCAGTTGAGTCAAAAGAGAGCCTGTATGTCCGCTCAAAGCCGCCACATACACGTTACAATGCGTAGTCTTTGGGAAGTAGTCCATGGACAACTCTAACAGGCCTTTGCTGGGAATCACAACGTCCCACATTCGGAACAATAATTTCCAGACGTGTACGTAAGGATAATGTTGGGAAGATGGTTCACGCGTGGTTATTCTAGCGTTAAGATATACGCAGAGGATATAATGCAAATGTATTGTGTACACAGTTGTGTTGCTCTCTATTCATGACGTAGAAGGTAAATTAAATTTGCATGTAACTAAGTAGGTTTGTACTTGATATATGTTTTTAAATCTTTATCACAAAAAATAACATCAAAGTAATTTTGCACTGGGATGTGAACAAGATAAATACTGCGTGTTTTTTTTTTGGAAGCACAATTTTCTAATACACGTATACCTACGGCAAACCAGGGCAAACATATTTTTGTGCTTTCGTAAAAATCTCAAATAAAGGAATAGTAGGTAATCTAATAAACTTCATAATAACAAATCGTTTGTCGTTTCATATATTTATGATTTCGTTTCATGATTCGTTAGAAATGCAGGCAATTAAAACTTAGATAATATTCTCGTTTCCCGCAATATACTATTTATCTGTTTGGCCTGTTGGTTGACGCTTTATATTAACTTTGTCACTGTTCACTTTTTGCCTAACTCCAATTCAACAGAAGCAAGCGAATGCTACTTTTGTTTCTTTTATACTAATACATTATTCAAATTCACGTTGAATTACGTCTTGCTTGTCTGTGTGTCCTTCTTGACGTGCGAATTGGGAGACGGTGTTTTAATGTCGCCCCTTTATCTGGTGGTTGTTTTTGAGCTGTATTGAATTGGTAATGTTGGCATTGTTTACAATTTTGAGAATCAATAACATTTAAGGAAAAACATTTTGCGTCTAATATTAGGTATATATAATTGCTCATTTACGTTCCAGGCCGTTCGTTTGTGGAATTCTCTCCCTCTCAACATTAAACGCGCGCAATCTATTGGTAGCTTTAAATCGCAACTTAAGGAATACTATTTATCTCTTCCTTAGGTTTTTAAGTTGACACTATTGTTTCTTATTGTGTGTATTATATATGTATATATGTACGTATATGTATGTTTATTTTGTATTTATTTAAGTATGTATATTCATATGAATGTGCTGTGTTATCTATTTCGTCTCTTTTGTTTCTATTTCGCATTCGCACCACCTACTGCTTATTGTTTTTCTCTAGTCTCCACTACCCAAAGGTTGTCTGGAAGAAATCGCTCATTAGCGATAAGACCGCCTGTTGTTACCTCTACCTAAATTTATCTAATTGTAAAATTTGTGCTTGTAACTGTATGAGGTGTGCAATAAAGAGTATTTATTATTATTATTATTCTTATTTATTCTATATATTAGCGACAAATCTGCAACGATTTTTGTTTCAAGAAGCCAACATCTGTCATCTCATATTAATTATTGTTCGGTATCTCTGGCTATTAACATGTACAGTCACCAGCATAAATATATGACTATGGGCAGCCCTGCAAAAATATAAAATATATCCCGCGCCCGACCCGACCCGCGCTCTGTGTGAAGCCAATACATAGGCTGCTATTTATATATCCGGAAACCGGGATTACAATCTTCTTAAATAGCATATTTGACCTCCATGGTAAAATTTGAACTTTTTTAAGTACTGGCCGGTATATTTTTTCTTTCTTATTAACGCTCGTGTTTTGTTTTTGACGGGTTTTAAATGTCATCTCGCAGCAAGAATGGAACTCACTCGTGAAAATATTCGTGCTATGATTTATTATGATTTTCGGCGTGGTTTAACGCAACAACAGTGCATAGATCAACTAACTTCAACTTTTGGTGATGAAGCCCCATCTAAAACTACTGTGTATCACTGGTTTAGTGAGTTCAATCGTGGACGTAGTATGCTTACGGACGAAGTTAAGGCAGGTCGCCCGAAATCGGTCGTTGTACAACAAAATATCGAGGCTGTGCGAAAACTTATAATGGACGACCGACATGTTACGTACTGCGAGATAGAGGCGACTCTGCGTATTTCTATGACCAGCATTAATAGCATATTACATAATTATTTGGCTGTAAAAAAAATTTGTTCGCGTTGGATACCCCACAACTTAACAAAAGAGCAAAAAGATGCTCGCGTCGAATGGTGCAATAAAATGTTAAAAAAATATAACCGTGGTGACTCAAAAGCCGTTTATAACATCTATACAGGTGACGAATCCTGGATCTATGCATACGATCCCGAAACGAAGCAACAATCAACGGTATGGGTGTTTCAAAATGAGCCGAACCCTACGAAAGTTACTCGTGCAAAAAGTACATTGAAACAAATGGTGGCCTGCTTCTTCGGTATTAATGGCCATGTAGCTACAGTGCCACTAGAAAACCGTAGAACGGTTAATTCAGAGTGGTACACGACCATTTGCTTACCGGAAGTATTTGAACAAATTCGTAAAACTAACCAGCGACGAAGAATCATTCTTCATCATGACAATGCCAGCTGTCATACGTCACGCGAAACAACTCTATTTTTGGAGGGTCAAAATGTGGAATTAACGGGTCATCCGCCGTACAGCCCTGACTTGGCACTCAACGATTTTTATTTATATCCAAATATAAAGAATAAATTACGCGGTCAACGATTTTCGACCGCTGAAGATGCTGTCGACGCATTCAAACAACACGTTATGGAGGTACCTCAGGCGGAGTGGCAGAAGTGTTTTAAAAATTGGTTCACGCGAATGCAAAAGTGCATAGATCATCAAGGGGAATACTTTGAAAAACAATAAAACCATTTTCAGCCGTGTACGTTTGTTTGTTTTTTTGTTTCCGGATATATAAGTAGCAACCCTCGTAGACCCGTCGCGGGCCCGCTCGGTCACGCGCCCGACCCGCGCCCGCGCTGTGTGTGAATCAAGCTTAACAAGGTATTCAATATTCAATAATTTTATTTTGCACTATTTATCTTCAGTATTATAAATTCGACCATTCTGGGCCCTCCAGGTTATATACTGAATAAGTCTTAAGCTGTATTTTCAAAAATACGGCCTAAATTTTTAGGATGGTCGATTTTGCATCTTCCACTTGCAAGTAATCCATGATTTCACGGCATTTATCTAAAAACAATATTAAATTACAAATGCATTATTAAGTCGGTAGAACCTATTGATTACGTAGGTATCATGTAAGTAAACAAGAAACAACTCACATAAACTCTCAATGGATTAATTATTTAATGGAGCGGTCTATTTTTTCGTATATTTAAATAATCCTATGCTTGAATTGCTCGTAGATTTGATAAGACTCGCTATTACGAGTTGCAATCCATGCAAAATAATAATTTGACTTGTTTATTTCTAATGTGACATGCCATATTGACGTAAAAAAATTACTTTTTAATGATAGTTTAGGATAGTAATAAGAAGGTTTATCACATCTATTAAACGTCATGATGTATATCAACCATACCATCATATACCATTTACTTCTTTATACCAGCTAGATAAGATTTGGTTTTGTATATTGATGACATAATTTTGATTTTGTTATTAAATGTCAGATATTTATGCGGTCGACCTGTCATCCGATTTTAAAGCTTTCACAGAAGTTAGATATTTATGCCGGTGGCAGTAGTCACATAATTTTGCTTTTGATAGGTAATCAGATATTTTTAAGTGGACGGATCCGATATTTATGCTGATCGATGCAAAACGATGTTTATGCCGGCCAGAAACCATCACATATTTTTACCGTGGAAGTGTCGTCATATACTTTTGCCCTCAATGAAGAATCAGATATTTTTACAGCGCTGCCCACAGTCATATATTTATGCTGGTGACTGTACATGGAAATAATACAAAACTTATGATTTCAGTTTTGCTGGTAGAGAGTGCCTTTGGCCGAAAAGGAATTCGTTTCGTTTCGAAAGGAAGTCGTTTTAAGAACATTATTATTTAACTAATAAAGCTCAATCGTGTCTAAACAAAAATGCAAGTATGTGTCTGTCCGTCTGTTGCTTCTTCGCGTTTAAACCGCTGGTAAGAAGATAGTTTGAGTTTTGGTAAAAGACATAGGAAAGATATTTTTTATCCCTGAAATAATAATGTATGCCTTACGGTGTGGAAGTTAGTATGGGGAAACAATACCACTATTTAGATTAAATTTGGCATGGAGATAGTTTGAGCTCTGGGGAAGTTTGGGTTTTTGTCCCCCCTTAAGAGGGTGGGTTACTAATTTCACGCAGACGGTCGTAGGCAAAAGCTAGTTAATAATAAGGATTTCTTTTGTTCAAAGAAATAGAATAGAATAGAATAGAATAAACTTTATTCAGAAACACTTAACTACTATTTAAACATAGTTTTAAACATATTATTATTTTAAGAAAAACACTGTCAATATATTATTGTTAAGCGTCACTGAAATGGTTTCCACTCAGCTTAATGTCAAGGAACCTTTTCAGGACCACGACGCTGGTCTTCCGTGGAAACCATACCGAGAGAGCGCAACTACATGCAAATAAAAAACAAAAAGAATGTGTTAAATACGTGAGTGTCATGGAACACTCGGTTGGAACGAAATTATGTTATTTCATTTTTGACGTTTTTTGGATTTTTTTGTCAGTCATTTTGTCTTTTTTGAAAATTTTGACTTTTGATGTTTTTTTTTACTTTTTGTGCTTTTTTTTACTCCTTAGATTTTTTTACTTTTCACTTCTCACTTTTCACTTCGCTTTATTTTATTTTATTTCATTTAACATGTTTCTCAATGGCATGGTTTTGTGTCGCGTTGTCGTGACGGCCACGTGACTTTTTTTCGCCTAGCCCCCATCCGCGATCCGTCCGATAAGGAACTTCGTTCCAATAAATTATTAAGGTTTCCAGACTTTCATCGCATACGTTAATTTCCACATTTATTTATATCAATACAAGTAGTTAGATTAATGTGTGGTCTGATTGTTCACGCATCTTACTTATATGCATCAATCAAAACAGAACCAAATACAAAGTCACGTACGTCGCAGTCACAGTTAAATGCCGACTAGTTTAGGACACATGTGCATGCATAATTTATCTCCCAAAGATAGTTCCCGTTTCTAAGAATATAAATCATGACGTACAATATTCTACCGTGCTATTTAACCCAAAACATACAGAACTCGAGTTTGATTTCAGCCCAATAGGACTTATATTTTGATCATAAGCATAACGATTAACGATGTATGTAAAACAATCTGTAGCCTAAGCCTTCTTTTTAGATAGCTTTTCTACACATTTTATTTAGAATGTGTAGGAACGGTTCGACACAGCAGATGCAGTTCCATTTCGTCTAGCAGTGTTTTACGGTTTTAACCTTGTACAGTCGAGTTCTCCGATATCTGTAGGTACAGTCACCGACAATAGTATCTTCCTACATGAAGCCCGCAAAAATATCTGACACGGTCTTATTTGTAGGGCCATAAGAGCGTGTCACATATTTTTGCCGCCTTCGTGTGGGATGATACTATTGCCAGTGACTACACAACACAAACACAACGGACGTTTAAAAATACATGTACACGACCCATACAAATAAGGTTGTGTTCGTGTATTTTTGAACGTTCGTGTGTACAGATATTAGAGAACTCGTCCGTAATGTAGAGAACACTGTTATAGTAGTTTATGCAACAGTTGTATAAGAGTGGTCAAAAAAGGTGAGTGGCGTGGGTAACAATTTGAGCCGTAGGCGAAAATTGTTAAGAAAAACGCCACGAACATTTTTTTACCTACTTATACGACGTTGCATACAATACTTTTTCTACGAATACACTTACTTTTACACAAAATGCGAAATTGAAATCTTAATGGATATCGCAGTTATTTTGTCAACATAATCAACAATCATTTAAGTTTTACCTTTTAAAACACTATTTTTCAATAATACTAACACAAATACCGTCGTTATTTGATCAATTATTAAAGAGCTACAGAGATTAGTAAAAATACCTAAATTACTTTCAAAGTTTGCAATTCGCCCCAACAAACGAACGGGAAACGTAAAAAACTACGAAGTAGGTCTGTGGTTCTTATAATTTTTTCTTTTTTAAAGTTTTTTTTTCTAAAAACGCTGCGTTTATTTAGGTTTCTTAGGTTGGCAGTAATTTATTTTATATTAATAGCCGTGTTTGCACGCGATTCCGCGATACTATTTTGGCGCTTTTATAGAACAAGTGTTATTTTGGGGAATAGACTAGATAGACTTTTCATCGAGTGTATTATCTATGTTCTTACAAAGGTGTTAACGAATGTATAAATGACAGATATAAGTACAGGAGTAGAAAAAATAATAAAGTCTACATATCATTTCATAAATATACGTAGTTATAATAATACACTTCGGCGGAATCGCAAGTTAATAGTACTGGTGTAGCTATTATGAGTGAGTACTCATAGCAGGATAATTGGAGATTAATTTACTGTGCAGTGATTAACAGTAAATAGTGTTACCAAAACTAAATATAGACAGAATTATAGGCTAACAAGCATTGTGTTGAAATTTGATATAAGCTTAGTTTAATATTAGGTTAATGTATAATTAATCACTATTAAATGTAGCCATCCATTTCGTCTGGAATTTAAATTGGTTGCCTAAAGGCAGATTAGATCTAGATAAGAGTACCAATATGTATTTAGAATTAGAACTAAGTAGATAATTATCTATGAATGAGATCCCTTATATGTGGATGAGTTTAGTGTCCCATTTTGTAAGTGCATAATCAGACTTCATTCTTTCACTTATATATAGCACTAGACGGACCCGCGGCTCCGCTCGCGTAATTTAAATATAGAGTGTATCTTATGTATAGAGTGTATACTCAAATTCCGACACCTTATTATGAAACTATCATTCATTAGGCAACCTTCAGCATTCAACCCTGCCGGGAATCATGCCTGTCAAGTTATCAGTGTGGGCTGCTATTTGATAATCTCCGCTACCGTTCGCCCTTTGCGCAGGGGGGCGATTTTTGAGATTCGAGCGCTCGAATATAACATTTAAAACTCTGGATAAAACGAAGAAATTATGTTTTAAGAACAACAGCGATAGTTATTTAAAATCATGATTATTTATATTATTAATTTCAGGCGTAAATAATGGCGACAAACTTTTGTGTGCGATTATATTCGAGGTTAAATTCTTTGAATTCGAGCGCTCGATTGTCAAAAATCGCCCACCCTGTTTGCCGGTTTTTTCAATAAGAAGCACAATTTTAATTTATATCTGATGGCTTGAAAATAAATATCACTAAATTAAATTAAAACTAAAATACAACTTATAAACCTATACTAACAAACTACTTTTAAATATATGTATAAAAATAAATTTACCTATAAAAATCCCAACTTTGAAAAGAATACTCCGTTTAAAACGTCCGCTCGCGGCATGGTCCCCGTTTCGCTGATTGCGACCTCTCTGTATAGCTAAAGATATACGCTGGGAGACGTACGCGCCAGATCTATGGTCCCCTGTAGTCTCGCCCAGCCTTGCCGACAGGGCCCTCATGAAACACTTCATGTCGGCCGACCAGGGGCCCAGTGTCTCTAATGATAAGTTAATACTTACAACTCTTGGTATTTCCTCTATAAATAATCACTTATCATTATTTCAGGAATGATTTCAGGCGGCCGGCAATATAGATATATTAAAAAAACAATAATTATGATATGACATAAACATCCATTTATGTTCATTATGACATTTATGACATTTGTCTCACAGAGTATCTTATATATAAGCTTAGAGAATTCAACCAACCGGAGCGGCCATGACAGGCGTTCCCCTCTGCCGAAAACATATGACCGGGGTATTTATTGTATGGACTGACTTTTATCTGACGTGGCTATTTGTACGTTACGTACGAATAGCCATACATTTGACGTTCCCCTCCCCCGCAAAAATCGGCAGACTTTTTTTGTATAGAAAATGACAGTCATGGCCGCTCCGGTTGGTTTAATTCTCTAAGACATAAACACACTTCAAGTTTGGCGAAACCAACCGAGCGTCGCCGAAAATGACCGATAGTCGTGAAATGAAGAAAATTATGAAAATTTCTTTGGCTAATTGTAAAATAAATACGGAGTGCAAGCGGAAGTTTTTGTGCTGTTGTTCTATTCTCATATTTAGACAATAGATTTGCATAGTTTTTTCCAATGATATGTGCGTTGTATTGGAGAAACGTGTCAAGGAAGTTCTTAAAATTTGGTAAGGCGCCATCTCGCTTCATCCCTCGTTTTTTATCCCGTTCTGGTTTTTCGTTTTTATATAAGTAGATAGGTATATTGTCCTAGTATTAGGGTACTGCTACCTATAATAAATCCACAAAGTGGGAAGTATTTCTTGCAATCCTGCTTCCGCGTACTCTATCCTGGACACCGTCTTCAAGTCCTCAATCAACCCGCAGGAATTCAGGTTTTTATTATCAAGCCATGGCAGCCTTGGTTTGCGTAGTTTGTATTCTAGCCTACTACTACCACCTACAATACAAAGTTTATTTTTAGACTGTATCATAACTAGTGTCCGACCGAAGTTTCGGTTTCGGTTTCGGCCAATTTCGGCCAAAAAAGTGATTTCGGCCGAAGTTTCGGTTTCGGCCAGAATCCGGCCGAAACCTTCGGCCGGGCCGAAATTACTTCGCGGCTTCTCGCGGCTCTCGCATCGGGAGCGCTCGGCTTAATTCGGGCGCGCTCGGCCGGGTAGGTATAGGTAATGCATCGGCGGCCGGCCCAGCTGGGACCATAGACATATAAAATAAGGAGACGGAATACCACGAAGATAAAACTGTGATTCTATGGAATCATCACTTTTGACGTTTGAACCAATCACCGCTCGTCCACGAGTTGTATATGTGTGCGTGTCGCGCGTAAACACAAATAAATCGGCTTATTAAGAAATCACAGTTTTGTCTTTACGGCGCTACTTCTTCTTATTTTATATGTCTATGGCTGGGACCAGCAGCGACAGTAGTATGCATGCAGTTTGTGACGTTTGTTTGTGAACCACGTGGCGCGCGACAAAATATGGTGAGTGTTGTTTATTTATTAAATTATTATTTAATTTTTAGAATCTGTTACTGCATTTTATGCTGTGATTATGATTAATGAACAATACGTTTGATATTATGATTGTGAATTTAGTTTAGACGTGATAAGAATAGGTTGTTTGTTTTGAATAATATAATACCTATGCCGCGAATTAGTGAAGTCTTGATAACTGCAGTAAAAGAATACGTTATTAACCCTATGACTATCCCTTTTCATAATTTACCTCTAATTATATCTATTTTCATTAAAAATAAACGTTTTTTATTATGTTTAACAAAAAAGTAACTAAGAAATCCTTGCAATAACCTTTTTTTTACGATTAGTACCGTAATTTTGAATATTTTGATACGTCTTCAAAAATTTCGGTTTCGGTTTCGGCCGAAATCAGAAAAAAACCGAATATTCGGTTTCGGTTTCGGCTGAAAATCGTGTTTCGGTCGGACACTAATCATAACATAATATGAGCATATGTATGCTCATATCATGTAGGCATATGCCTACATTATCGCTGACGGAGTCGTTCTAGAACAAGATGCTTAAATATGTATTATTTTGGTCCATCAGCGACCCAAAGGCGGACTGACACCATAACAATAACATACAGTCAGCAACATAAGTAACCAAGTTTTCAAAACACAACTTTATT
This sequence comes from Pammene aurita, assembly GCA_947086415.1. Taxonomy (NCBI): domain Eukaryota; kingdom Metazoa; phylum Arthropoda; class Insecta; order Lepidoptera; family Tortricidae; genus Pammene; species Pammene aurita. The sequence continues at coordinate 16,919,862 of OX352295.1, forward strand.
GTTAAGAGGATAAGAGAGTGTGTTCAGCTACTTATGCCGCTCACTATAAAAAAAACAGATACGAGGTTCACCCGCAAAAACATTTCCATGCACTCATGTACACGTAATCGTGCCATCAGCGCCAGCTGGTCATAAATCCTCGTCGTTACCGACGATTGACGCTGAACTAATTGCACTACCGCCTAAAAGGGGGTTAATGCGGTTTTTTTTAATTTGCGACGGGAACGTCACGCTGTTCGGGCTGCGATTAATTTTTTAATTAACCCTCCAGTGTGCTCCGGGGCAGGGTACGCAAATTAGAAGAAACGACAAGATAACCCCGCCGCGTAGATTAGAGCAGTTCAACAGATACGCCAAATCTGAATAGCATGGTTTTTTTTCATTGGTGTTATTAATTACTATTGTAGCGCCGTCTGGTTATTTTATTGGTATTAAACTCGTGACTTCTAGACTCGTGAATCTCGTGAAATAGTAAACATATAACTTCATTTATTTTAATCAGTGAAAAAAAATCCTAAAATCACCATACAAATGCTGAAAGTTAAGCCGTTGATTTGCCGACTTTGGATTTTTATGTACCATGTGTCATGCACATATAAGTTGGCAATAAGGGATAATAAATAAAAATTAAGGACCTACTAGAAAAGCAGCCTGGTTTTTAAACCAATTTCGGTAAGTATTATTTAATCAGTGCACACCGTAGCTTCTTTCGATTTATTCGGTTAAACAAATACTTAATACGAACGTTCAGATAAGTTGTTCATTCACTGAGGGATCGATATATGTTATTGTGAACTCATTTTAGTACTTACTTTTTATGTAAGCATGCACATTGCGCACACAGGACGGTAAAAAATATAAATTGAACACTAAAAAAGACAGCTTTCTATTTATTTTTTTGAGATCCCTCTATCTTTATCAGAATTATGTAATCTGTGCCTACCGTAGCTTCATTTGGTACAGTCGGCGAAACAAAGACTCAAAGATGCCGATACGAAAGTTCAGATAAGCTGTTGTTTTACCGAGGGACCGATTTATGTTATTGCGTACACGCAGCGAATTAATGGGACGCGTGCTGAGGGGAATTTTAATTGGGATTCTTGGTTAGATTTGTTATTTTAATGTCTTTGAGTGTGGTCAATCGTGATGCCGCGGCATTTATTTTTTCAACGCTTGTAGAAACAGGACACTTAACTAAATCACGTTTAGTAATATAAGGTATAATTATGACTATTACAAAAGACTAAGCATTACATAAGCACGCAACGCAAGCTACATGACATTTTCATTTGTGATGCCAAAAACTATAACCTGCGTGTGTGATAATGACAGTATTGATTTTGTACTATCAACTGGTAATAAATGGCCAGAACATTATTTATTTAATTATATACGCCTAGAAAATCCCACTGCTGGGTAAAAGCCTTCCCCTCGCTTTCCACATATATGTGTACAGTCACGGACATTAATTGTTGATCCATTTACGATTCAAGCTATTTTCTTTTGTTTAATACTTCCTGTATGAAATGTCCAATGTAAATTGAACCCTGAATAGCTCAACAATTAAAGTCCGCGAGAGTACCCCTGTTCTGGTCCGTCTTCCACCAGTCTCTATCAAAGACGTCGAGGACATCCCGCCGTGGATTTGCAAGAACATTAACTAAGTAAATATATTACTACACCATATTAGAACGACTGGAAACTTGTGCATTTTGAATGAGAGTACAAACCAGGGCAATCGGCAATTAGGCGAAAGCTCGACAAACAGTTGGAGGTCGGAGTCCCGGACATCACTAATGCACGAAGCCGCAAAATTAACCTCTAAATTGAGACCGAAGAGTTGCTTTACCCAGTGAAGTGAAATGTTTGCTTACCTACTGAAATTAGTGCAAGTCCATTTTGATTCGGTGCTGATGTTAAATTTAAATGATAATTTTAAACAAAATAGAACCGACTTCACTTAGACTTCACATTTCCAAAAGCAAAAGCCCGAGCTAACGTAAAAAAAAATCCTTAAATCGCTATAGGTGTGTCTAAGATATTTGAAGAATTCCATCGATTATTCCAGGATCCCATCATCAGAACCTGACCTAGTGAAAATGGGACCAACTGTGAAGTATATATAACCTTTCAAACAAAAAAAGAATTTTCAAAAAAAGGAGGTTCATCCGTCTTCCCGAAGCCGAATATCCCGACGAATTGAGAATCTTCTCCTACGAAATCATGAAGTCGGTTGAAAACGGTAAATCATCGATCATATATTTTATAGTTATTACAACAATCGGGGATACAGGAAGCATCCCAGTATTCTTTATAAAGAGCAGAATACAGAGCATGCATTAACTCTGCGAAGTTATACGTCCGTATACATAACTAGGTAGCTACTCGTACAGGTACTTATTTCATGTGCAGGCATAACATACATTCCTATTTAAAACAAAGAACGTCGACAAAGAACTTTGTCTTAAATTCCTATTTAAGACGAAGAAAGCCTTGTATTAAAACTAACCGTGTGTAAATGTGTGTGACCTAGTTTTTGTTTGGTTTTATTATTACCTGGAGAGTAGAGATATGAAACAGAACATAATTCAAAGAACATATATTATTAACCTATGCTAACGTCCTATGCTACTTTTTAATACCTATCTTATTTGTGTACATTTACATATTGTTTATTTATATTATTCATCTGTTAGTTTGATGAAAGTTTAAAATTATTACGAGTACATTCCTACTTTTTTCTTTGCACCACATTTACCTTTCTCTGTTTAGCCCTGTGGTTGACTGGTAGAGAATGCCTTTAGGCATTAAGTCCACCATTTAGTATTACATAATTTACATTAATACATAATTTACATTGTACCACCATATAGTACATAATTTACATTATGTTTTGTGCAGAGTTTAAATTAAAACTAAACATCCCATTGACAATATATTATTGGAATTTGAATTATGTAAATTTACAATATTTATTTATTTGTCTATGTAAACTTGCACATAATACAATATAAATTATGTACAAATGAAGGACTTAATGCCGAATGTCATTCTCTCCCAGTCAACTACAGAGCTAAACAGAGAAAGGTAAAAAGTGGTGGGTCTTAATAAAACGACATAGTGTTTTTAGTCAAATTAATTTGACTCGGTGTCAACACCAAGATTTACTAAGATTATAGTTCCAAAACCACACGTTCGTTGTCAAAGAATCGTATCGTTCGGGCAGACACGTCTAATTGATCATTTCATTAGGCTAATGGTGCGGGGAAATGGAACGGAAATGTTTAATACAGAGTCATCGAGTGTTGCGTGCTGCGCGACCGTTCCTTCAGTACCTCTACCACGAGTCATGCAAATAAGCCCAATTCGAGATTCGTTCACGAATTCGTAAATTATTTGTATGGAGAATTTGTGCAGAGCCTCTAGCGGTCACTTATAGAACTAAAAATTACTGCCATACCATAAGTTAAATTATCGTTTATGCAATTCGCTCACGAAAGTTCGATTGCTTGTTTCGTTTGTGTAGATTTCAATACTTACAAAGTGACGTGACGTGACAAACGTCACATCCTTCACACCAACCGAAACAGATTGTAGGTAAGCCAAAAAGGTTTTACTTCCTAAGTACATTTTATCTGAAGGTTTAGAACTGTAGACAATTATATGAGCAGTGAACAATAATAAGCATAGAAACCGTACTAGCTCTGAAAAATTACCCTACTTTTTGTGGGTGTTTAATATGCTTGCTAGGCACGGCCTGGATTACGAACCAGGAATAGTTTCCGTTGGTCATCGTGTCCCAAGCGGTAAATTTTAAGTGGTTAAGGGCAGTAAATAATCAAGCTTCGTGATGGTCAGCTGCAGTTCCTTGAGTGGGTTGAGGAACAGCAGCCATTTTCTCACATAAAATATATATAAAATAAAATGACCATCGCGTCCCAGTTGAAACAGGTGATAATTTATATGCTATTACAAATAAAATAAAAATCGTCAGCCGGCTGTATAGCACTGAAAAAACCGTAAACTAGTCACATGAATATATGGTATTTAGGGTATCAGCAGACGGTCTTTCTACCTCAATACAGCCGGCTGACGATTTTCCTGATAATAAGAGCATCAAATACTGACGTTCCGCAACCCACCAACGGACCGACAACTGACCTACGCGAGTCATCATTATACTTTGTCCTTAACCATTTCAAAAATTATCATCGCCTGGGATGCCTTGCGATTGGTCATGAAATTTGTTCTTGGCTTACGGTTCATGCCAGGGGAAATACAAGCTATGACAGTAAGCCTTTTTTTACCTTATTTAAACGTGCGTTACTTTTAACGCATAAAATGTTATCAACCGACTTCAAGATTTCGAAGGAGGACGTTCTCAATTCGTCAGAATCTTTATTTTTACTATTTTTTCATAATGTTCACCGATTGCAACTTTTTTTTAAACAGGGAAATTACGTATTTCGTCATACATATTCAAAGCTAGGAAAAGGGGTGAAAACTGTCAGTCCTTCATCCATCCATCCATATATTTATTTCGTCGTAGGATATAGGATTACCTCAGAAAACCAAATTGATGAAATTTCAAATGCACAAATAACACTACTAGTTTAAAACGTCCTAGAACTACGTCCATATGTAAATAGGTGATTCTTAATTTATTTGGTTATTTTGTCAACATGACAGTTCGACTTTTAGTGATCATAGTGGATCATAGGTTTATTTCTTATTATTTAGGTCTATTGTATAATCACAAAAGGATAAGTACCCTTTCAGGATGTTGTTGATTCTCTAAAGTATAGGCATTGCGCTACTGTTACACATCCCACCTGCGTCGACGCCGACACGTTGGCCAAGTCCTTTAATTTATTTACCAGCGAACAAGCCGGAGCGGCGCCCGACATTCGAAATCACTACAAGACTATTAAATATAGTTGTCGTCCGTCTAAATATTGTTGGTGTCGAGGCAATCGATCCGAGGAGCAAGGGGCACGGAGCCTCACGACCTAACAAATGCACAAGGGAAGCTAAAGATGCTCCAGCAAGCCGCCGGTTTTCATGCATAACACGACGCAGGATTGCGGCTTTGCCGCTTCTTGCATAATGATGGTTTTATTTCTATTTATAAGTTACATGTACGAGTAATTGTTAGTAGTACTTATAAGTTTCTAGTTTGTGACAATGTTACTTTAAAAGGCTATTTCGCAATAAATAAACCTTTAATATAATTATGTACATTATAATTTCAAAGTGCCCTGTATAAATCTGGATGTCTTTTAAGTAAGCACTATTTTATAGTACTTGGATGCAATAATTCGAAGATCCCGGCCTGTAACGCAGTTGTTACTTCTTGAATATAAAATAATACACCTTCCTGGGATAAATAGTTTGCCTTGCTGGTGATAAGTTAGCTGCTACAGCAATCAATCAGAAATGAATGATGCACAAGAACCTGTAAAAGGATTATTATTTACCAGCGAACAAGCCGGAGCGGCGCCCGACATCCGAAATCACTACAAGACTATTAAATATAGTTGTCGTCCGTCTAAATTGGAGTTAGCGTACCACTGGTCAATTTCCTTATTCGTCAATTTCATTAATTCACAAGTTTACACATTAGACAGTTTCGCTAGGTTGACAATTTAGCTAGTTATGCATTTTACTGATTTTTCAGTTTCCTCCTTCGCTAGTTTTGCCAGGCTATCAGTTTCGTAAAAATGCTATTTTTGCAATCCGCTAGTTTCGTTATTTGTCATTTTCGTTAATTGAACGGTTTTCCTATTTGTCAGTTACGTTAGGTAGACAATTTTGCCAGTTTGCTTTTTTCGTAAATCCTTCAGTTTCCTCGTTCACTAGTTTTGCTAAGCTGTCAGTTTTGTAAATTTGCTAGTTTCCTTGTGTATTCGTTTACTTATTCGTCGGTTCCCATATTCGCCTATTTCACTAGTTGCCAGGATTATTATTCCTCATAGATCAATATTTTATAATAAACATAAATAGTACAAAACAACATCAGTTTTGTCTAATAAGTATACCGAGTGTCCCTAAAACCAACGTCAAGACTTATAGGGCTGGTAGAACTATCAGATCAGATTAGGCAAATTTGGCCCTAATGAAAATGGCATAGTTTTCGAGATATTGGCAGATGACTAGCTTTATCGAACGAGCGGAGCGTAAGCGAAGTGAGTTCTCACCGACAACTTCGGACTGCAGCCGGCTACCTCGACGTCCCTGCATTTCGATGGCTTTATGATTTTGAATAGTTGTTCCGCGATAACTTTAGTAACGTTTTTCTCATCTTTATGAAATTTGTTGGGGTTCTAGCAGAGATATATACTATTTGAGATTTCGTATATGAGCAGGATTGATAAGGGGGTTATGGAGCTTGAAGGCGCGAAACAGTCATCAGAAGGGTCTTGTTATACTGGTCGCCGCGTTTGCAAGGAAATCGCGAGTTCTCAGTTCGAGGCGGACTACTAGTTATAATGGTATACAAGTGCCAATATCTCGAAAACTATGTCATGTTCATTCAGGCCAGATTTGCTTAACCTGATAGCCCATCAGCTGTTCTACCAGCCCTTTAAGTCTCGACGTTGGTTTTAGGGACAGCCTGTATATTACAAAAACTCATTTTGTATGCGGCAACCATGGGCATTTCACGTCGGCAACGTTAGGTTTGGTAACCGTGTCCGGCAACCTGACACGAATAAGTAGGTACTCTTTTTATAATTTTATATGCTGTTGCTGTATAAGTTTATCGCGAATAAAATTAATATAATGATTTCTGATTTACTTATAAAGATACAAACTATGTGGCTTTTGACCGTTTTTTATTATTTCGAAGAAGAAGAGTTTGTTGTTAAGTAAAGAAGAAGAGTTATGTTGTTGAGTTAAGAACATTTAAAAAAAAGATTGGTTTTATTTCAAACAATAAATTTAATATTATTGGTATAGTCAGCAGCAGAAGTAGCTCAGCAGCTCAGGTGTTCAAAATGACCATCACACGCTCTTAGTTATTCCCTTAACAATAAAGTCGTGTCAAGGTCATTTTGAACACATTAATTAGCGTAGGCACTAGTTTTTACGAAAGCGGCTGCCATCTGACCTTCCAAACCACAGGCTAAGAAACTAGACCCTATTGGGATTAGATCCGGTTTCCTCACGATGTTTTCCTTCACCGAAAAGCAACTGGTAAATATCAAATGATATTACGTACAGTCGCCATCAGATATATCCGAGCGGCCAAGGTGGTCACAATATCTGAACAACGCCTCTATTGTCAAGGCGATAACGTGCATGTTCAGATATATTTGAGTACCTTGGCTGCTCCGATATATTTAATGGCGACTGTAATATTCCAGTAGCAACGGGAATGGTCAAATTTCGCCATTTTGTTAAACTACCTACACACTTTACCTTGTTGTAATATCAAATGAAAGGGTTTGATGTGAGAACTACAACTATAATACCTTGGATGAATAAATTATATAAATGTATGTATAATATTATTGTTTTGAAATTATTCGAGAATAAAGGCGAATTTGACCATTCCCCTCAGTCTCTCGGAAACCGATGAACCTACATTTTAGAAAAATAAACATAAAATCGTTATTTACCTGTAGATTACAGAAAAAATAGTAAAAAGTCCGCGATCAAGCGTAAGTTGGTCTTAATAATACACATTGTTAAAATTGTGTGATGAATATGGAAACCTCCGAGCGCGAGTCCGACTCGCACTTGGCCGATTTTTGTATTTACTATAATGGCAAGGAACCCTAAAAACTTATTAGGCTCACGCTTTTCACTTTTCGCAATCTTCGAAGCGGCAGCCATTTTTATGACGTCATTACTCGGGAGACATTCACACCTATGTCCCCGTCTCTCGGCAATTTTGGGGTCCTAGTGTCGTGCCCAACAACATACTAAAAGTTGGTAACCGTATCCAGCTCTGAACTTTCGACTTAGGCCCTCTCCCATAAGGGAGAGCACTATTGTGTTGTGGGTACTAGACGACCCTGCCCTGCCTGCCTGGGTCTTTATTGCACACCTCAGAATAAGAATCTGGCATGAGTCGTATGACTTTCAGGAAAATTGCTCTTTAACTTTGCCATACAATGTGTACAGAAAAAGTGCTTAGTTTATGAGATATAAGCGAAAAACTAAAAAAAAGTCAAACATTTTGAGGTTTTAGCCCCGTCTCCAAGTTAGCACAGGGTCTTCGAGCACGAACACTTAGAAGAGTATCTTTAGTATGCCTCCAAACAACGCGTTCCATTGTTGTCAGATTACTTTCCAGGTTATATACAATTACTCTAACTAAACTGTCACCTGCCTGACCGTGCATTGCAGAGATGTGAATCATTACTATTATTTTTTATAAATTATTATTAGCTATTTCTTTAATAAATGACTTCTAGTTAACAATTTGAATGTAAACTTTCCAGGTAAAATGTAAGTACATAAATGCTGCCCTGCGCTGCCTCTCCATATCTAGGAGGAAAGTAACGGGTTGGGAACATGATCATCATCACCATCATCTCAGCCATAAGACGTCCACTGCTGAACATAGGCCTCCCCCTTGGACCTCCACACGTACCGGTTGGAAGCGACCCGCATCCAGCGTGTTCCGGCGACCTTAATAATATCATCGGTCCATCTTGTGGGTGGACGTCCTACGCTGCGCTTGCTAGTCCGTGGTCTCCACTCGAGCACTTTTCGGCCCCATCGGCCATCTTCTCTGCGTGCAATGTGGCCTGCCCATTGCCACTTTAGCTTGCTAATCCGGTGGGCTATGTCGGTGACTTTAGTTCGTCTACGGATCTCCTCATTTCTGATTCGATCACGTAGAGAAACTCCGAGCATAGCCCTCTCCATAGCTCGCTGAGCGACTTTGAGTTGTAAGATGAGGCCGATAGTGAAAGACCACGTTTCGGAGCCGTAAGTCATCACTGGTAACACACATTGATTTAAGACTTTTGCCTTGAGGCACTGAGGTATGGGAACATGATGAAATAGGTAAATTGACAACCTAAGCTAACTGACGAACAGGTAAGCTTGCGAACAAGGAAAGTAACGAGTAGGGAACATGACGAAATTGCAAAATTGACAACCTAAACTAACTGACGAACAGAGAAGCTTGCGAAAAAGGAAAGTAACGGGTTGGGAATATGACGTAATATCAAAACTGACAAACTAAACTAACTGACGAATAAAGAAGTTAGCGAACTAGGAAACTGACTTAATACAGGAACCGACAGCTTAGTGAAACTGGTAAATAAGGAAAATAGGCGAATTAAGAAACTGTCTAATGTGTAAACTGGTGAATGAGTGAAATTTACGAATAAGGGAATTGACCAGTGGTACGCTAACTCCAATTTTCGAGTTAGCGTACCACTGGTCAATTTCCTTATTCGTCAATTTCATTAATTCACAAGTTTACACATTAGACAGTTTCGCTAGGTTGACAATTTAGCTAGTTATGCATTTTACTGATTTTTCAGTTTCCTCCTTCGCTAGTTTTGCCAGGCTATCAGTTTCGTAAAAATGCTATTTTTGCAATCCGCTAGTTTCGTTATTTGTCATTTTCGTTAATTGAACGGTTTTCCTATTTGTCAGTTACGTTAGGTAGACAATTTTGCCAGTTTGCTTTTTTCGTAAATCCTTCAGTTTCCTCGTTCACTAGTTTTGCTAAGTTGTCAGTTTTGTAAATTTGCTAGTTTCCTTGTGTATTCGTTTACTTATTCGTCGGTTCCCATATTCGCCTATTTCACTAGTTGCCAGGATTATTATTCCTCATAGATCAATATTTTATAATAAACATAAATAGTACAAAACAACATCAGTTTTGTCTAATAAGTATACCGAGTGTCCCTAAAACCAACGTCAAGACTTATAGGGCTGGTAGAACTATCAGATCAGATTAGGCAAATTTGGCCCTAATGAAAATGGCATAGTTTTCGAGATATTGGCAGATGACTAGCTTTATCGAACGAGCGGAGCGTAAGCGAAGTGAGTTCTCACCGACAACTTCGGACTGCAGCCGGCTACCTCGACGTCCCTGCATTTCGATGGCTTTATGATTTTGAATAGTTGTTCCGCGATAACTTTAGTAACAACGTTTTTCTCATCTTTATGAAATTTGTTGGGGTTCTAGCAGAGATATATACTATTTGAGAGTTCGTATATGAGCAGGATTGATAAGGGGGTTATGGAGCTTGAAGGCGCGAAACAGTCATCAGAAGGGTCTTGTTATACTGGTCGCCGCGTTTGCAAGGAAATCGCGAGTTCTCAGTTCGAGGCGGACTACTAGTTATAATGGTATACAAGTGCCAATATCTCGAAAACTATGTCATGTTCATTCAGGCCAGATTTGCTTAACCTGATAGCCCATCAGCTGTTCTACCAGCCCTTTAAGTCTCGACGTTGGTTTTAGGGACAGCCTGTATATTACAAAAACTCATTTTGTATGCGGCAACCATGGGCATTTCACGTCGGCAACGTTAGGTTTGGTAACCGTGTCCGGCAACCTGACACGAATAAGTAGGTACTATTTTTATAATTTTATATGCTGTTGCTGTATAAGTTTATCGCGAATAAAATTAATATAATGATTTCTGATTTACTTATAAAGATACAAACTATGTGGCTTTTGACCGTTTTTTATTATTTCGAAGAAGAAGAGTTTGTTGTTAAGTAAAGAAGAAGAGTTATGTTGTTGAGTTAAGAACATTTAAAAAAAAGATTGGTTTTATTTCAAACAATAAATTTAATATTATTGGTATAGTCAGCAGCAGAAGTAGCTCAGCAGCTCAGGTGTTCAAAATGACCATCACACGCTCTTAGTTATTCCCTTAACAATAAAGTCGTGTCAAGGTCATTTTGAACACATTAATTAGCGTAGGCACTAGTTTTTACGAAAGCGGCTGCCATCTGACCTTCCAAACCACAGGCTAAGAAACTAGACCCTATTGGGATTAGATCCGGTTTCCTCACGATGTTTTCCTTCACCGAAAAGCAACTGGTAAATATCAAATGATATTACGTACAGTCGCCATCAGATATATCCGAGCGGCCAAGGTGGTCACAATATCTGAACAACGCCTCTATTGTCAAGGCGATAACGTGCATGTTCAGATATATTTGAGTACCTTGGCTGCTCCGATATATTTGATGGCGACTGTAATATTCCAGTAGCAACGGGAATGGTCAAATTTCGCCATTTTGTTAAACTACCTACACACTTTACCTTGTTGTAATATCAAATGAAAGGGTTTGATGTGAGAACTACAACTACGCGGGTCAACCTTGGATGAATAAATTATATAAATGTATTTATAATATTATTGTTTTGAAATTATTCGAGAATAAAGGCGAATTTGACCATTCCCCTCAGTCTCTCGGAAACCGATGAACCTACATTTTAGAAAAATAAACATAAAATCGTTATTTACCTGTAGATTACAGAAAAAATAGTAAAAAGTCCGCGATCAAGCGTAAGTCGGTCTTAATAATACACATTGTTAAAATTGTGTAATGAATATGGAAACCTCCGAGCGCGAGTCCGACTCGCACTTGGCCGATTTTTGTATTTACTATAATGGCAAGGAACCCTAAAAACTTATTAGGCTCACGCTTTTCACTTTTCGCAATCTTCGAAGCGGCAGCCATTTTTATGACGTCATTACTCGGGAGTAGACGTGTGCGCCGCGCCGGCGTGGCGTAGCCGCGCCGCGGGACCCACGCCGCCGCCGCCGCCGCGGATTTCAAAATCCACGCCGTTGGCCTAAATTTCAGAATTCGGCAAAAATTTGCCAATGACAATTACGGATGAAGGAAAGTCAGTTGAAAATTTACAACGTATATTGACGAATTAAACCATGAAAACATCTACACAATGAAATATTTAGGGTTTGGTAAATTCTTTCTTTTTCGGGAGATTAATAAATGAGTATGATTAACCGCTCAGCTAACAAATATGAAGTCGATGGCCTATTTAATAAGATTGGTAACGAAAATAATAAATCTGCCATCAAAATTGTACCTCCAACTAAATTATCCTGAGAAAAGAAGTGTTTTCGGTGGCAGGATTGATCCTTAGAACGGTATGTTTGGACCTACTGCGAGTCAAAAAAGGATCTTCATCATCACTAGTCCTTCCCTCAGAGCTGAGGATCATGTCTTTCTGTTGAAGACTAGGTTCCTCCATAGGCTTCTATCCCTCGCTAAGCGCATGGCTTCTTGCAGTTTTAATTGCATGGGTGCAGTGATTTGGGCACACGATCTTGCAGGGGGAGGGCCTCTTAGTCTAGTCGTGGTCCTGGCACGTCGTAGACAACCGGCGTTTTATGCGTAGCTATGTGTAGCGTAGTATGGACTGATTAGTGCGCATCGCAGTCCAAGGTACCCGTAAAAGCCGTCGCCAACACCACATCTCAAACGCGTCGACACGGCTTTTCAGGCCTTGATAGTCCAAGTTTCAGAACCGTATAGGAAAATTGGAAACACCAGGGAACGCATAAGTCTAACCTTAGTCTGCCTCTGTATGCCGCGATCTCTCCAGATCCTATCTAACCGAATCATATCACCCTTCGCTATTTGAATCCTCCGGATGATTTCACGTTCACAGCTACCATCGCTAGATATAAGTGAGCCGAGGTACGAGTAGGTGAAGGCGCTGACGCATTCTAGGTCTTTCAGTTCTAGGTTTCGTGGAGGAGACTGTTTCCGGTGTACGAACATTAACTTGGTTTTCGCATGGTTGACGTTGACGTGAAGTCCTAATTCGATGCTCTCCGCTTCTATTCGCCAGAACAAAAGACACATCTCCTCTTCATTGGAAGCCAAGAGCGTTGTGTTGTGTCGTCAACATAGCGTAGGTTGTAAATCGTTTTGCCGCCAATTGATATGCCACCGTCCCAGTTCTCGTGACCTTACGTAAGATGTATTCGCTGTAGATGTTAAAGAGCTTCGGAGACAATATACAGCCCTGTCTTACTCCTCTTTCCGGCTTGAACTGGTCCGACAAGGTGTTTACGATGCGCACTCGGCGTACAAGTTCTCAAAAAGGTGAGCTAAATGAGCATGAACACCCATCTCCAGGAGCACGTATAGCATGTTTTTCCATCTAACACAGTCGAATGCTTTGGCGTAATCTATGAAGCATAGGATTAATGGCTTGTTCCATTCATGACATCTCTCGATGATCTGGCCCACGATGAAAATCTGCTTCCGTATCCCTCGCCCAGACACAAAGCCAGCCTGCTCTGCTCTGCAGGTATTTGTCGCTCCAGGAACTTTGTCAATCGTGAATGCATGATGTAAATAAATACTTTACTGGCATGCGATATAATAGACAAAGATCTATCGTTGTCACATTTTAGCGTCGAGCCTTTTTTATGGAGAGGTATAACCATGGATTCAGTCCAGTCTCCCGGTCACTGGCCAGTTCTCCACACTTTGCAGGAAATCTGGTGTAAGAACTGTGTACCTTCGCCACCTAGATTCTTTAGGAGACTAGCGCATATATCATCAGTACCCACGGCATTAACTTTCAGACGTCTGATAGAGTCTTCCACTTCGGAAATGAGTATGTCCGGCTCTAGTGGACGCATAGCGTCATTCCACACAAAAAAATATTCCGGATCTTCTCGATGGAGTTGTTCCGAATAGCCTCTCCATCTAGCCAACACTTTGCCGAGGTCTGATACAGTGTTTCCATCAGTATCCGCTATCTGACAGCTTCTAGGTTTGTAGTCGCGGGTGAGAAGTTTGACTTTCTGGAACAAGTCTTTAGAATGGGAAGCTGCAGCATGGTTTTCGATTTCGTCACACAAAGCATGGATTGAATTATTCTTGTCGCGTCTGCATGCCCTTTTCAAGCAAGTGTGTAGCCTGGAATACGCCTTTCTTGCTATGTCTGTGTTAAGGCCTTCTTTGAGAGTCCTCTGTCGCTCAATAAGTTCCCAGGTAGCATCAAAAATACAGGATTTCCGGCTTGCTTGGCTCCCAGGAGTGGGGATGACTTGTTTCGCTGTTTCGGACACAACTGCCTTGAAGCCATTCCATGTTGTCTCTGTATCTTCAAAAGTATCCCTTATAACGTCCTTTATCTTGAGAGGCAACCTTCTGGCGAGCTATCGCAAGACAGGAGCGTCTAGCTTGTAACATTTCTTGGTAGCTGGCATTGGTACACGCTTTAGATGGAGTTTAACTTATCACAATTATGAAATACATCACCATAAAAGCGATTTACGAAAAATAGGCAGGACTGAAGCAAACGGCGTTATATATCGTTTTAGTAGTAGTAGCTAGTAGCCAAAAGTGACCTTGACGCCGGCGTGGCGCAGTCACGCCGCCAAAAATTCCCGGCGCGCCGCCGCCGCGGATTTTTATGGCGGCGCACACGTCTACTCGGGAGACATTCACACCTATGTCCCCGTCTCTCGGCAATTTTGGGGTCCTAGTGTCGTGCCCAACAACATACTAAAAGTTGGTAACCGTATCCAGCTCTGAACTTTGACTTAGGCCCTCTCCCATAAGGGAGAGCACTATTGTGTTGTGGGTACTAGACGACCCTGCCCTGCCTGCCTGGGTCTTTATTGCACACCTCAGAATAAGAATCTGGCATGAGTCGTATGACTTTCAGGAAAATTGCTCTTTAACTTTGCCATACAATGTGTACAGAAAAAGTGCTTAGTTTATGAGATATAAGCGAAAAACTAAAAAAAAGTCAAACATTTTGAGGTTTTAGCCCCGTCTCCAAGTTAGCACAGGGTCTTCGAGCACGAACACTTAGAAGAGTATCTTTAGTATGCCTCCAAACAACGCGTTCCATTGTTGTCAGATTACTTTCCAGGTTATATACAATTACTCTAACTAAACTGTCACCTGCCTGACCGTGCATTGCAGAGATGTGAATTATTACTATTATTTTTTATAAATTATTATTAGCTATTTCTTTAATAAATGACTTCTAGTTAACAATTTGAATGTAAACTTTCCAGGTAAAATGTAAGTACATAAATGCTGCCCTGCGCTGCCTCTCCATATCTAGGAGGAAAGTAACGGGTTGGGAACATGATCATCATCACCATCATCTCAGCCATAAGACGTCCACTGCTGAACATAGGCCTCCCCCTTGGACCTCCACACGTACCGGTTGGAAGCGACCCGCATCCAGCGTGTTCCGGCGACCTTAATAATATCATCGGTCCATCTTGTGGGTGGACGTCCTACGCTGCGCTTGCTAGTCCGTGGTCTCCACTCGAGCACTTTTCGGCCCCATCGGCCATCTTCTCTGCGTGCAATGTGGCCTGCCCATTGCCACTTTAGCTTGCTAATCCGGTGGGCTATGTCGGTGACTTTAGTTCGTCTACGGATCTCCTCATTTCTGATTCGATCACGTAGAGAAACTCCGAGCATAGCCCTCTCCATAGCTCGCTGAGCGACTTTGAGTTGTAAGATGAGGCCGATAGTGAAAGACCACGTTTCGGAGCCGTAAGTCATCACTGGTAACACACATTGATTTAAGACTTTTGCCTTGAGGCACTGAGGTATGGGAACATGATGAAATAGGTAAATTGACAACCTAAGCTAACTGACGAACAGGTAAGCTTGCGAACAAGGAAAGTAACGAGTAGGGAACATGACGAAATTGCAAAATTGACAACCTAAACTAACTGACGAACAGAGAAGCTTGCGAAAAAGGAAAGTAACGGGTTGGGAATATGACGTAATATCAAAACTGACAAACTAAACTAACTGACGAATAAAGAAGTTAGCGAACTAGGAAACTGACTTAATAAAGGAACCGACAGCTTAGTGAAACTGGTAAATAAGGAAAATAGGCGAATTAAGAAACTGTCTAATGTGTAAACTGGTGAATGAGTGAAATTTACGAATAAGGAAATTGACCAGTGGTACGCTAACTCCTAAATTGTTGGTGAAAGATGAAAAGATGTTTCAATATTATTTGTTATTTTTCACAGTTTCATTGTAATTATTATGATTGAAAATGAAAGTGTTTGTAACTACTATCATATCAAATTTCAACTACTTACCATTCATTTTAGGTTAGAGTTGGTATTTTTGTGTCGATTTAAAATAAGATTAATTGACTATTAATACATAAATCTCACAAATATTCAGCAGTTCTGGGGTCTAGATTTCTTTTTTAAAATTATTCTTATTGATGTGGATATTTCTATTTCTCATATCGGCTTGAAATCTACCGTTTCGTTTTCCAGTTCCAGTTATCATACTATGCAGTCTTATTAACAAATTATGCTTAATATAAGGCTTTGTCGATATTATTTCGTCAACTAATAATATATAAATATAACACAATAAATACGAATGGTTTTCACTTTCACCATGTTTTGACATCTCACCTTATAATTTGATAGTGAAAGAGTTTTCTACAGTCGATACGGTATTTTTCGGTGACGTAAGTCAAATTAGTGTCTTATGGTAACGTTTTAATAAAACCTATCGATAACAAACTGTACTGACCTTCAGTGCGTTAACATGACAGATCACATTCGGCGTGCCGCATACATCCGTCTCGTTCTACCTATGAGACAGATGTATGCAGCGCACTAAACGTAATCCGACATGAAATGTCAGCATAGATCGTTTGTATGTGTTGCTGTCGAAACTGAAGGAAAACGATTCGAAGCCCGATTATTCGTTAACGCCTATAGAAAATATTCAGGATTTTCTACATGACTCGTGGTAGAGGTACAGAGCTGTAGCGCCGCGCTGGGAACCGATCCATTTAAATATATTGCCTTTCAACGTTTGTTATTAGTTGATTAGCATTTCGGGATACTTAATGAAAAAAAATAATTAAGGTCATCTAGCGTATGTTCTCGTTACAGATTGTTTATGAAAGAACGAAGAAATATCCCAATACCGGCCATACAAAATCGGGAGTATTCCCTAGTTATATGCAAATTTTGCATGCCAAATACTAAGTATGGTATGGCGTTCTTGTATATTATCACTGCAATGTCGATGCTAATATATAGTAGACGCCATAGACCGTCTTTATAAAAAAACCGACTTAGTGCGACTCAGATTCGCGCCCTGAGGGTTCCGCACATCACACAATTTTAACAATCACCTCACCAAACATTGCTGTAATGAAAAGAAAAAAAAAATAGTTGGTAACCGCATATTTTTTCATGTGATGGATCTCATTTTGAGGTAAACCATTTATGTAAGTCCCACTGTTGGATACAGACGTCCTAAGCAGTTCTTCACGAGTTTGCTGAGCTATCACATCACAATGGGAGAGCAAAATTTACATTTGATCTGGGCACCAAGATCTATAAAACGTCTAAAAATCATTATCCTATTTTTTTTATAAATAGTTAGTTTGTAGACGTAGAAACATGATGACAAGTATCTGCTTGACTTACACAATATCAACATCGTAGCCAGTTGGAATCTCAGCAGAAGCGTTAAAGTCTAATGTGATTAATTAAAATATTATACGCAAGGCTGAATATTCTGAATACGCACCTGTTGAACATCATTTCTGTTACAGCTCATATAATTGTATAGTCAGTTTAAACTTTCAGAATAAAGACGCTGAATGTAGCAAAATTAATTATGAATGCATGGATTTCGTAACTTTCATGCAAATATCGGTGCTGATCCTAACTTTCCCAAGTTTCCACATTATCATATGCATCTCCTCGGAGGCAACACTGATCTAGGTAGTGATGTGAATCACATCTACTGAAACAATCACTAATTTGCCGCAAAAGTACATTTTATGCGATTCAATTTCTGTTAAAAGTTATTTCAATATTAGACTTATTTTACCGTCCGCTTATAAACAAATAAATACAGATACAGGCAAAAAAGAAAAATTTTAAATAATACATCGTCGATTAAAAAGCTTTAATAAACAACTGTTCAACAGTATAACTCTACTTAACTCTTTTCACTTTGTTGAGTTACGCATAAAGAGTTTCGATTTCGCATTCCCATATCTACCTACGACTTTTCCAAACTGATTTGAGTCTAATTAAATCCGAGCTCCATAATCGCATCCAATCGTCATACTAATCCCGCTGTGGAAATATCAATTATAGCGCAGCACTATGCAGCTCATATGCATTTCGTATGCAGCCGTCGCTCCATCGTAACGCGATCCGGAACCATTTGGCGAATGCATAAAATCCCAATGTAACTCCCTAACGACTCGGCAGTTAAAAGACGGTGACGGGGATCGCTAGTTAATTGGAGATTGGTTATGATATTGTAGAGTGAGAACCAGCGTGCCGGTCAGGCAATATAAATAAAGCAAGAACGCTGACATCGAGAGCGAGCGAGACCTCCAGTTTAATGAGTTTCGTTTCGAGTCAATCAGCACGTTGGTTTTGGCCCAGCGAAAGTATATTCAACTAAATACGTCAGTCACACGCTGTATTTTTTTACAATACGATAACAGTACGTAGACATGGGAACAGGAATAATTAGAAGCACTATTTAAACAGGTGAGCCGTGTTGTATGCATGCGAGTACGCTTAACGGCCTCCTAGCCTAGTCAGTAGTGACCCTGCCTACGAAGCAGGAAGTCCGGGTTCGAATCCTGGTAAGGGCATTTATTTGTGTGTTTATAACAGATATTTGTACCTGAAGTATGGATGTTTTCTATGTATTTAGGTATTTATCTATATCTATATATTATCTTCGTCTAGTACCCACAGCACAAGCCTTACTGAGCTTACTGTGGGACTAGGTCGGTTTGTGTAAGATTGTCCTATAATATTTATTTATTTATACCTAACACTAACAGGATGGAAGTTGTTGTTTTATTAAAACATATAACATCGGCGTGTGTATGCTTTTATAACTCGGTTATGAATATTCGTTAAGCAGTGCTCAACGTCATTGGTCACGAAATCTGGATCAGTTGATGGTGACGGTACATCGTCTTCTGTGGCTTAGCAATCATATGGCAGCATGACATCTTTTGCCACATCTGTCACTGATTTTGATTTTTTTGTAGTTTTTAAAGCTGTTCTTCAATTATTATTTTTTTCATTGCTTGTCCAAGTTACCCAACCCACCTTATTGATGGTTCACTACACAACGAATAAATGCTTCATGTACTTATTGGTATATTCCTAAACGTTGCAGCCAGAAACTATTAGTCCTAAATACCAAAGTCTCATTTACTGAGACCGGAGATAGACTGCAGCAGGGATCGGAAACCGGTTCTATTTTCAAAACGTTCTCGGGTCAATAACCTAGACCGTTCTCTGAAGCGTTCTCGTTCTCGGTTACCGGTTAGAACATTGGTTTTAGGAACGAACATTTCCCGAACGAACAGTTCCCAAAAGAACGATATAAAACGTTCTTTCGATAGTGTTCTTTGTTGTGGTTACCGGTATTTACAATGGTTTTGGGAACGAACATTTGTAAGCTCGTATCGTTCCCAAGGAACGTAAAAAGAACCGTTCTTTCGATAGCGTTCGACTTTGGAACAAACATTCGCAGTATCGTTCCCGAGGAACAATATTAACCCGTTCTTTTGAATTCAACACAAATGAAATAAGTCGTCATCGCCAACCAATGAGCGTTAGTTATTTCAGTGTATGCCTTAAGTTAAGTACCTACGAGTATTTTCGTTTTACTAGGCAGCGACGTCCATTAGTTCGAACTTAGACGTAAACTAGCGTGGAGGTTGGTTTGGTTGAGATAATTTTATTGGCTGATGGCTTTTATATTAGTTGTGAAATACAAACTGCGTAAGAACTTTTTGTGCTGCTGCACTGCGTCGAGAAACCTAGTCCATGTGAAGTAAGTAGGTATTTATATCAAAATAAATGTTATACTTTCATAAAATATCCGAGAAGTGAGTAGGTTTATGTGCGTGAGAAGACACTTTATACGTCCCTTGTCGCTCCAAGTCCAATTATATTTTGGTGTAGGTATTTATGGCGGTGGGTACTTGCTATTCCATAGTAAGCTATAAGTATCTGTTAGTAAGAACTATTGTTTATTGTTTATTGTTTATTGTTTATTGTTTATTTAAGTTTACACAGCATTACAGTCTTATCACTAATACACTGCGAAACTACATAGATATCTACTATTACTTAATCAAAATTATCATACTAACACACTTGACTGCCTATTATCCATCAGCTCGCAAAATCTCAAACACTCATGACACACATTCGCCCATCGCCACGCCACCAGGTCACACTCTGGTGCTGATACCAGGAGCGCATTCAGTAGGTCCAGGGCACGAAGTATCGGAGAGTTCTTATGTGCAACCGTACGTGCCATTGGCACTGCCAACAGGGGGTGCACACGCGGCCTGAGGGTAATATTTTTGTTAATATCAGGCACAAAAAGTCTTACAAAACTCCCTACCAGTTCAAGACAATCAGAGTCCCCTCGAAGAACCCGACACGCAAAAAGTAGTAGGCTCAAGCTGCGCCTCACTTCTAAGGAATTGAATCCCAGGGTTCCTAAAATAAATTTAGTTGGATACAGGAACGGATAGTATCCGTACATCTTTTTATAATACATTCTTAAGAACGTCTTTTGAACCTTTTCCAACAGTAGGATATAAGTTGACTCGTAAGGGTTCCAGACTAACGCTGATGCCTCCAGCTTGCTTCTAACCAAAGCATTGTACAGTACTTTTATGGTACAAGGGTCATGGAAATCTCTGACGTTACGAGTAACGAAACCTAATCTACGGAAGCTACTAGTGGCAAGTTCTTTGATGTGGTCATGAAATGTTAGCCGTGTGTCGAATAAAACGCCAAGATCCTTCACTGAGACAACTCTTGCAATGGGCTCAGGTCCAAGAAAGTAAACGAAATCTTTAAATTTAACAAAAACAAACAATAATTTTGAAGATACATATATGTTGCCAATCGTAAAAATATCTTTTGTAGTTTAGGAGCAGAAGCGACTTTTATGTTGAAAACGTCCTAATTTAAATATTTTATTTTGCCATGATAATTACTTTTTTTTTAAATATTTCAAACAATAATTATATTAATAAAAAATCAATAGTTACTATATATATTTTTTTAAGATTTTTTGATTGGATAGATTACGAGCCTTAGGCTGTTAAAAGTAACCATTTTACGTTATTTCAGGTAGGCACGCGCCTTAAGTTCTTTTGGATTATAAAAACATGTAAGACTATCATTTGTGGACTTCTAATTAGCATAGACTAACCAAGATTGACAAGAATAAAATAGTTGAGGGCAATCTGATTTATTTTATCGTCATTTAGAAGAAACGGTGCTAGGATATTTTCATAAGTATCTGGTTATAACAAAAGGCACTTATTCAATTGTAGTTAGTTGACAATTTAAATCTTCTATGTATGTGTTATAGTGCGAATTGTCGGTAGAACTCCTTAGTAAGATTCCAACATCTTAAAAAAATACCCCTATACGTTTGTAATGCGTGTGTATGTATGTATGTACCTAGTTGAGTGAGTCGTGACGTCACACGTTTTAGGCGCGAAGCATCTGTCCTAATAAATTGTGTAAATGATTTATTCGTTATTTTATTCGAATAAATAACACGAATAATATTTTATTACACTTTTAGATTTGATATTAAACTGCAACTCTAACTTATTTTTGGGTCAAGGAAATGTATCGCAGGTAGCCAACCTGAAAGAGACGGATATATGAAAGAGCGAGTAAACCACATAACTAAATTTTCTTATCAATTTTGTACCAGTTTACTCATATTTATTTCGTAGTTATTAGTCTTTTGCATAGTTCGGTCTAAACTAGTCGCATCATAAATAATGTCTATTACTTTTATAAAAACGAATTTTGTTAATGATTATGACGATAATTTTCAGTGCAGTAGATACTATACGATATATACGGAATTGAGTGAAAAAAGTGATGCAGTACCAGAAAATAACATGAAATTATAATTAACTATAATGATACTATGTGACAATTTCTTAAAAAATATTTCTATAATTTAAACGAAAAAAGTGTTGTAGCGACCTATGTTGTTGGGTAGTTACCTAAAACTGCCAAAATAAAAGGACTATCTCAGCGTGGCACTTGGCTCATTACAGGTGTCCACAGGCTACACTAACCGCTTACCATCGGGCGGGCTGTATGCTTGTTGGCCACTAACATGATATTTTTTTAAAGAAAATATAACGTATTTTTATTATACACTCAATACATAGGTACTAGTTTAGTGAAGAGCTCATGACAATTGTCAAAAAAAGCGATAATTCAGAATTATCGATATTTTTCGACAAAAGATTAGGCTTGTGTTGTAGTTTCGGGACAATTGACGTGATCTTCGAGACATATGTCAAAACCACTTAGTACCAAAGTAGTAGTTTTAGTGATAGCCAGTTTTCATTACATCAGTCATTTTATAAAGTTATTCAACATATATATGTATATATTTTTTTTTTAATTCTGATAAAAATTGGCCAAGTCAAATCTAGCCTACTTTAAGATCTCACATTTTTAAATAACAGCAATTGTTATAGGTATCCAATAAAACAAAGAAATAGAGTTTAATACTTGTTAATAACGTTATTTTGTTCCTATAAATACATACTTGGATTTTGCATAGAACTTGGCACTCCTTTAGATCTCCATTCTTTTTGCGGCGAAGCCCACAGCCAAGCATAATTTTTGTATTGAACTTGGCTCTCCTTTTTTACATTTATATTTTTGGTGGGATATCATTACTTTTTGTAAAGAAAACTAGGCAGGTAGATTTAATGTTTTTTCTTGCGTTTCCGCTGCATGCTTTTCTTTTTTAAGCTATTGTCTACATTCTCTTTACTTCTGTTCTGTGTATAATTATGTGGTGCCGCGCACCGCCGACGACACACCGTTGGCCGGTCGTTTAGCGTGTATCACAAGTTTTTTATATGGGGACACCACTTATTTTTTGACTTAACTTTATTTTTATATTTCTGTTATATAGCAAATATAATAATACATATATTGGGATAGTTTCAAATATCTGCTTGTAACGGTTCCAACGATACAATAAAAATAAAAATAAATATATGGGGACCCCCTCTATTTTTACCTTTTTTTTATTTTTAGATTTTTTCCTACGCTTACACACAATTACCGAGCTGGATTCCAAATTTCATCCTTCTAGGTCATCTGGAAGTAGGTTAGATTTAGGTACTATATGTCAGTCAGTCAGTCAGTGCTACAATTTACGACTTTTTGACCTTCATATCTTTATAACCGTTTGAGCTAGCTTCATGAAATTTGGACTGCTAGATGTCCTTATGGATATAATTAAACACAGTAGTTGTATGTGTTTACGTTAAAGAGGTTTTGATTTATAGAAGGGCCAAAAGTGGCACCAAGTGGTTCGTGTAATATACACTCAGCGCTGGCTAGCCAGTTCCTTTGCTTGAACTTGGCTAGACACACTGCCGCGTGTCTAGATTTATTCTTATTCGTTTTTTGTATTCGAATAATTTTTGCCCATCTAAATTAGAACTATACATTTAAAAGAACCGGCTTAGTGCGTGTCGGACCACGCATAATGGAGGGTTCCGTACCTTCAACGAAATAAGGAAAAATTATTATCAAAAGGTCGTATCTTCCTACGGAAGAAGTTTTTTTAGAAATAACTCGAAAACGCCTCAACCGATAATATTAAAAACAATTTTCATTAAAAGATGTATTTTCTCTTTTTTTTTATTTTTTGCATATCCAGTTCAAAAGATACACAAGTGTTCATAAGATTATGTCTGAAAATATTGGCTAAATCAAAAAATCTTCTGACAATCTTCAACGTTATTTTTACTACAAAACTAGATATCGGCATGCAAAATACGTCTTATGGTTTCCGTCTAGGGTTTGCTCCCGGTACTCGTTTTCTATACAAATCCAGTACCGGAACCGGGAATTCCCGGTTCTCGCCATACAAAATCAGAACCAGGAGCATTCCCTATTTCCGTCATTTCCGAGTACAATGGCTGTGATATACGGACGGACGGACATGACGATAATAAGGGTTCCGTTTTTGCCATTTTGGCTACGAAATCCTAAAAATGCCATTAACATAGCAATTATATGCACACATCAAAGAGGTTGAAATAAGAACGGCGAAACTCGTCTAGGGGAGTCGTCGTAACAGCTATAATTTGGTTGTGTTGACCGGGCGCAAAGCGCAAAAGAACTGACAGTAGCTCTTTGGCCGTTGTAGAGAAATAAGTGTTAAAAAAATAGCATAAGAATTGAAAGACCAATAGTGAAGTGACAAACTATTTGGCGCGTTATCGGTAGTGAATATTTGCCTTCCTATAGCTTTAGGAGGAGCTTGTATATCACTCTTGCGCTTTGCGCCCCGTTAGCGCCAGTGCCAATTTGAGATTTGTGGAGTTAGCATTATCATAAAATGGGTTTGTAACACCATTCTGTGCCATAAATTGGTGCAATAATTAAAGAAAATACGGAATGGTAACATATACGTGCGTATTATACCAAAAATAACAAACTAGAATTATATTAAGAATTATTCGCCAATGCAGTACAAAGAGGGCAATAGTGATGTAACATATTGATTGGCGGCATGTCGATATGAGATGTACTTTTCAGAGGCGAATTCTATGAAACTCGTGTCATGTTTCCTAGGTCCTATTTTCGATTTAAGCTGAGGGTGATCTGTCAGTTTCTAATTAACAGAATAATTGTATATAAATGGATGAAGTAGGTATATCATGAACTCATGACAATAGTTCCAAAAATACTCATTAATTATACAAACCTTTGTTACAGTTAGTTCCTACGTAATGCTAATTGATTATAATGATTATTCAGATTCTCTAATCAAAATATCTATAAAAGTATCGACCTGCACCCCAACGCTATTAGCACAGATATCTGACAGGTAAGACATTTATTTGTCAAATATACTGACACGAGTGGTTTTCATATAAAATGACGTTTATTTCCAGTCTATAAGGACCAGAGACAAGCTAAAACCACTTTAGTCTTTGGTTATATCATTTCTATGGATACGGGAACATAAAAAAGACAAGGTCCTAAATACAACAGGTGCAACATACGTCACATCCACACAAGCGCTAACACACACCTTGCTGATATTCATAAGCTGTAAGCATTTTCAAAATATAAGAACCCTTTTGGCGGTTGTTTATTAAATATTTCTAACAATTCGAACGATTAAACGTTGTAATATTTCATATCTTTACACAGTCATAGCGAGGTGATATAATACGATAAGATAACGATATAAATTATTTTTACATATTTTAAATTATTATCTGACTCTGTAAATATCGATATGAGTTACTCATATCCCATCACTTTTATTAGCCATTTCTGTCACTTTAGACAACAAAATGTCAAACGTACTGACACGGTCGATTCCTATAGAAACCATAGACAAGGACGCCTCTATCCTAAGATCGACTAACGCACTAAAGAGGCTGGTGCTCTGTGTTACATACTATTATTGCATTTATACTTTGCCGTGGACGTTCAAGATATAATGATGCGTTCATATTCATAATCATAATAAATGAGACAGGTGCATGCAGTACTGAAAATCGAGTAGATGGTAACCACGGCGAATTATAAAACGACATATTGGTCTCTGCTCTAGTACTCCCACACAAGCGCTGATACTGATACACACCTTGCTGATATTCATAAGCCCTTTAAGCATTTTAAAAATATAACAAGACCCTTTGGCGGTTGTTTATTTAATATTTTGAACAATTCTATAAACGTTGTAATATTTCAGATGTCTGCAAAATACATAGCGGGATGATACGATAAGATAATGATGTAAATTATCTGCCCATATTTTTAATTATTATATATTAGAAATATGGATATGAGTTACTCATATTCCACCACTATTAATATGGATGGTATAGGAAGGATGGAACTCTCTTCTAGGAAAATGGTCGAAAAAATGTCCAGCGGTAAGCACTAAACAATAGTTCCAAATATCTCCGGGTTGCGCTGCGATATTTAATACTTATATGACTTCGTAAATAAAATTAATATTCAGTGTTTTTCATCTCCGCAAATAATTATT
Organism: Pammene aurita; assembly: GCA_947086415.1. Classification (NCBI taxonomy): domain Eukaryota; kingdom Metazoa; phylum Arthropoda; class Insecta; order Lepidoptera; family Tortricidae; genus Pammene; species Pammene aurita. The sequence continues at coordinate 16,945,941 of OX352295.1, forward strand.
TTGGATTTATTTTTTTTTAATTTCAAATTAATTTAATCAAATTTAATATCATTGTGGCGCCATCAGTTTATCGCCTTTTGACGGACACTTTTGTAACATAGAGATTTATATCCTTCTTGTCCTTCTGATTTATATCCTATATACTATTAATAGCCATTTCTGTCACTTTAGACAATAACATGAAAAACATACTGATACGGTCGATTTCTATAGAAACCATAGACAGGGGTGCCTCTATACTAAGCGCGACTAACGCACTAAAGAGGTTGGTGCTCTGCGGCACACATAAGTTACGCCTGATAACGGTTTCAAGCAATAGGAGAACACAATTAATAAGACATGCATTTTTTCAGCAACATATTATTTGCTGACGCTGCAATGCAAAGGACACTTGGATTTACGTGTTTCACGCGTGGGTACTGCCTATTTAACTGTCTCTTCTGTGTCTGTTACTCAATAACAAAAATGTTTTTGAGAAATTTTGTTAAAAAAAGAATGGTTACGTATTTAAAACAGTAATTAGGAATGGAAAGTGGTACCGTCCCGCTTTGATTTTAAGTTTTGAACTATTAGAGCACTGAGAAACTGCAGAAACTGGCATGATTTTAACAATCGAGCTCTCAGTTAAACAGGTTATATTTTGGACGTAATATCACGTGCAGGCGCTGAGGGCACGACTTTCCGTGCGCGTGATTTGACGTCTTTGGCGGTCAAAGGGTTAAGGTATATTCGTTGATATTCTCGAAAGATCTTTTCCGTATTAACGCTTCGGCGGCCATCAAACGACTGATTCAATATAGGTCCTGGAACCTATATTGAAGGCACAAGATCGTGTGCCTGGTACCATATCTATATGGACTGTAAGCCATCAAAAAATTTAACAAAAATAAATAAATTAAAAACATGTCGAAATGACCTCCAAATTACAAATAGACTTATTGTTAGTTTCCTTAGGTAACTCGGATTTACTTTATAGACTTACTATTAAAAATAAAAGTACATATAAACTAGACTAATACTAAAATCTAAAACATACTTCCAAATAAAAAATGGGCTCCAAGTCGGATCCGATCGGTAGGGTGCCCAGAAGGCTGGCGGCATTGCCGCGTTGGACGGCAATACCGATGCGCTGGGCAAAGTATGCCCCAGTATAGTTAGTTATACATACATAGGCTAATTATTTTTTTGTTCAAAGCGACTTATAGGATTTTAGATCTGGGTTTTTGTAACAGACATTTTTTCGAAATCTACACCCCGAATTAATTGAAAACCACTACCATGTGTATTACCGCCATCTTGAATTTCTAAACAGACATTGTTTTCGGAATTTACACACCCGAGTTAGTTGAAAATGACTACCAAGACGATTTTGACAAAAAATTTCCATATCCGCCATCTAGGATTTTTAGGACTTTATTCTCGAAATCTACATCCCCGAATTAATCAAAAACTGCTACTATAACGATATTGACGAAAAAAGTGTATGACCCGCCATCTTGGATTTCATTACAGACATTATTTTCGAAAACCACATACCCGAATTAGTCGAAAAGTACTACCATGACGATTTTGACAAAAGTTCTCCATTTCCGCCATCTTGTATTTTAAAACAGACTTTATTTACGAAAACTACATACCCGGATTAATCGAAATTGACTACCATAACGATATTGATGTAAAAACTTTAAAAAGTGCATGGCCGCCATCTTGGTTTTAAAACAGATATTATTTTCGAAATCAACACTACCGAATTAGTTGAAAATGACTACCGTTAAAATCGTTAGATTTTTACAAAAAAGTGCAACGAATTGGAAATATAAACCATCTTCGTGTGAAAAAGAGACAGTGCGAGGCGGTGTCGATATCCATGCGTTGGCGCCTACAAAAGAATACGGTGGCCTTGGCAAGGCCGACCTGCGATCGAGACGGGTGCGCGGCTAAGAACGTTTAATAAAGTTCTTGAGAACGTTTTACATTCCGTTCCTGAATGATTTTGTTCTTTGGGAACGTTTAAAATTCCGTTCTTTAAAAGATTTTGTTCTTTGGGAACGTTTCAAATTCCGTTCATAAAAGATTTTGTTCTTTGGGAACGTTTCAAATTTTGTTCTTCAATATCGGTAACCGAAATGATTTTGTTCTTTCGGAACGTTTTTAAATCTGTTCTTCTTGAGTACCGGTAACCGAAATGATTTTGTTCTTTTAGAGAACGTTCCCGTAATAAACCGATATATAGTATGAACGAAATAAAGATCGGGTTCCGAACGATAATGAACGGTATTTTGGGAACCGTTCCCAATCCCTGGACTGCAGTCTAAATGTTAATGACCATAGATAACAAACCGGCACCTAAAAAGTTTCAACTGCAATAAATAATCATCAGAAAATATAACTTATGTACTTCGAAATAAGACTCAAATAACAACTACGTGGAAAGGTAACATTTGGTCTATTTCCTAAGGTTGAATTGTCGACCGACGCACGTGTCGAGCCAGTAGCGACGTGTGTGCCAGTTGACGGGTGACTCACTGTCACTGGACAAGTGGCCTGAGAGGTTTGCCTACTTTTAACTTGCTACTTGTTCACGAGATCGACTAGAACTGGTGGACTAGATCAATTAACTACGAACTCAGAACGAACAGATACTTAACCGGGCTATTTTCAAAAAATAAAACGTAAAATTCGTGTAGTTTACCGTAGCGTATTTTGTTATGCAACGTCATCGTCACTAGCCTAGCAGACATAATATTGCTTGCTTATTTAAGAATAATGTATCACCTAACTTATTGGCGACAGAAGAAGAAATTTGCATGAGAATTTCAAAAAGTAAATTTCATCAATTCCAATTTGAAGTCTGCGCGAGTCGTTTATCTTAAATTGAGATTGATTCGGTGACGATTTGGACATCAATCAGCAATTACACGCTTCCCGGGTAAAACGTTCGAGGGGCTGGAAGGAAAAGGCCGCAAAGGATAAACTGTTATCGTATATTTAGTAAAACGGACAAGATTTTGAAGGAGAATATTTTTAGACTCGAATAACATGCCATGTGACGAGTGGGATTGACTTATCGCATCGCTTCATGAGTTTGCTCTATTGCATATCTTTTATACATTTTACTGTTGTTTTAATGTTATACTTGTTTATGTGAAATAAAGTGACATACCATTATGTAGGTTACACCCACAGGGAGGAAGAGAGATATAGCGGGAGTCGGTATAATCAGGGAAGTCCCTGTTATACCATTCAATCTACCAACACCACAGCAATCTACTTATATGTATGGGTTTTAAAGGTGCCTTTTTAAATTCAGGTCATTCACTAACTTACATGAAAAGTAATTTGATCACATCAAACACTAACCTAAATTGATAAACGATTTTAATTGGATCGTAAGAATTAATTACAAAACCAATTATTTGCCGGTACACATTAAAATTCATGCACAAACAACCGCGCCATGTTAGAACGGGCTGCAATTTGTTAGCTGAGGTTAAATTACGTGATTAACTTTGGTAAAGTTCAATGCAGTTTCAATTATATCGATAATAAATTTTGGTTTCCATCTAACTGCGTAGTCCAATATTTGGTGAGTGGTTTAGAATATTCGCTGTACGAGGATAGCGTCAGTCATCAAAAGCGATCTTTATGTTCCAGGGAGACAGGCCTGAAAATTGTGCTCTTACATTTATTCCCTTTCTTTTAAGGTAATTTTATTGGTGTGATAGGTGGGAATCATATGCGTCAGCTTTTTACAGCTTTTCACGCAGAAATATATACATCTGAAAATTAGGTTCAGTCTAGCGTAGACAAAATTCGATATGCAATTTAGTAAAAAAATTGTATTGTAATTTTAGCAAAAATATTAGTTGCTCCTAGCAAATTAACGTTGGTCGAGGGAGTAGTTGAACTAGTTCAGCTATTTATTTCAGTTAGGTACTTTTTGAAGGCATGTCGAGTACTCTTGAAAAAAAAAATTAACAAAGTACGGTCCAGTTCATATTTTTACAACCAACAAATACTCCATTACGTTAACACACATAATAAACGAAAACTCTTTTTGCTACGTACTAAACAAACAAACTTCTTATCTCAAAATAGATAATAGTCCCATCAAAAGTTAACACAAACAGAAAGCACAGCTATAATCGAATCTATAGAAACCACGGGCCACACAAAATCGTGATAAGATCACAAAGGAATAAAAACTTTATCGTGACAATACATGTAAGCGAAGCGAGCGTTACGACGGATAAGAGTGATAAGGCCGGCCCTCCGGCATTTGAGGCGACAAGACGTTTTATAGAGAGTAAAAAAGGAAACAATCGGTGCAACGAGGACTGGAATTGTTTGAGTAACGCAACCGCATTATTATTCGGGAACTTACTACATAACTAGGTTCTTGGTATAAAAGCTCTGGTTGTTTTTTACGTAAATATGCTATATAAGTACAGAACGCAGCTTACATCTCTGCTAGAAAAACCGACTAAATATACGGTTAGAGTTTTGAGAACGTTCTCAGTTTCATGTGGGAATTATTCTCAAGCGAGAACGTTTCCCATACGAAACAGAAGAATGTTCTCGAGAACGGCACGACTCTAGCTACACTTCTGAAGCTTTCCCTAATTTCTGTGAGCAAAGGTAAGTTTCTTGATGCTAGGTCTGTAAAACGTAGCGCGACTGCTACCACTTCTAGCTTTTGAATAACAATTTTAACTAAAAGTAATGAATAATGATCCAACGCCAACAAACGTGGTAACTTTGCCACTACGAGTAGATATCTCAGACTTCGATGTGCTACGTGCATTGTTTACATTCACGAGCTAACGTGGCCGCTGCAATGTGTCGGAAACAAAACACATTTAATCAGGATGTCTAGCTAATAGTCTAACTAAACGTACTACCGAATATCAGGTGGATATGTAAATGTGGTTAATAAATGGGCCGTTATACAGTAACTAAGGAATTTATGTAATGGGACATACACAGATTTAGTGCCCCTCATTCATTACACACTAGATACCATTAACATTGCACCAGAAATATTTAAAAAACTACGTCGGATTCGGTTTCCGAGCGATGTAAGTCACAACCAGAATTTTGGCTCCAGTAACTAACATTTGATTTTGTCTGTCCGTGACCCTTACATAGCATATGTATAATCTACACGAATTTGATGTTTCTTAAAAGTATCAAAGTTGTTCAATCGTAGTTTATAGAGGGATATTGTTAATATCTCGCAGAGTTTAGTAGGTCAGCCTTTAATAAATAAATAAAAATGAAAATAGGCTTTATTTCAGACATTTACATGCTTTATCTTATATATCTTAATTATTTAATGTAATACGGTTGTATGTGTGCCTTTTCTTGGCAAAGGCCACCCCCAACTCTTTTCACTTCTCTCCGTCTAGTGCTAATGTTGTCCAGTCTCCGCCTACTTCCTTCTTTATTTCGACAACCCATCTTCTTTTGGGTTTACCACGTTTTCTTTTTTTGTGTTTTTTAAACCAGAACATTACTGTTTTGGACCATTTTTCAATTCCTCTTATTGTATGTCCTGCCCATTTCCATTTCAGTTTTCTGATAGTTCTTGTAATGTCTTTGGTTTTAGTGTACCTTTTCAACCGACTTCAAGATTTCGAAGGAGGAGGTTATCAATTCGTCGGGATCTTTGTTTTTGCTATTTTTTTTATTTTTTTATGTATGTTCACCGATTATTCGAAGACGGCTGGACCGATTTCGAAAATTATTTTTTTGTTTGATAGAGTATACTTCACAGTTGGTTCCATTGTAACCAGGTCAGGATCTGATAATGGGATCCTGGAGAAATCGAGGGAACTCTTCAACTATTATAGGCACACTTACAGTGATTTGAGTATTTTTTACAGCAGCTCGTGCATTTGCTTCTGGAAAGGTGGATGCTAAGTGAAGTCGGTTCTTTTTTGTTTAAAATTATTATAGTTGTAAGTCTGATTCTGTCTGATAGTCTTTTTCCTATCATACTTCGTTCCATAGCGTTTTGACAGACTTCTATTTTCCTTATGTGAGATTTGTTAGTTGCCCAGGTCTGGCATCCGTATGTGATAACAGGCTAGCCTTTACATGACATTAAATAAGAGCTCAGTGGATTCAAGTAGACATCCCGACAATGCCCTGAGAGTCCTGAGACATAGCTCAAACAGCTTAGCTTATGTCAATACTACTGTAACAACACTAGTCGTGCTATTACACTAGCTACCATGCTAGCCTATTACAATTCCAGCTCAATTAAGACGAGTGAACTAAATTAGTCAATTAATCTGCAACGGAGGGGATATTAACGAATAACTTGCAAACAAGCTGTTGCTAATATGTTAGCGTTATGTGTGTAAATAAATGAAAGCTAACGACACATGTATTAGCTAACGATATCAGAAGAGAAACTGCTTACAACTGATTAATTTTAATGGAACGCAAATATGGATTATTAATTAGTAAAAACCAAAGATGCTACCGTTGCTAACCCTTTACATGGCTCAACAATTTTCAATTCTTAAAAAAACTTGTTGACAGTTTGATTGACTTTATGATCAACAATCCGGCTGCTGCCTGTCACTCGAAGGGTTAATATGTTGGTTGGTATTGATACATAGGAATATATAATGCGATTCGATAGCAATTACATGATTAATAGACACATTCAGATCAGAGTTAGTGCGGGTCACCGATCAAATTGGAGTGCAATCACTCGAGACAGCGCGTCGCCCCAGGCGTCTTGGGTCGATGCTGTAATAAGTGTAATAACACGCGTCATGTTATTACGATAGTAGCTACTCATTTGGGGCCGTTCATTGATTATGTAAGGGCACTTGAACCTCACTATGTAAGTAATTATCAAATTATTATTGTTAGGTGCAGGGTCCAGACGGGAGAAGCATACTCAACTTTAGAAGTAAATAATACAAGAGGTTCCTAATCGTGAAGTAGTAGCGAAGATTAATGTATAATTATATCATTGTTATATTATACTTCTTTCTTCGCTGTTACTGTTTTGTTTTCCTATATCACGAGATAAAAAAATCCATGATATAAAAGGATCGCTGCGATAAAATTGAAAGTTTCCGCCCTGCAGTCGTTGTTGGCAGCCCAAGAGTCTCCAGGGCCTCTGCTCTGAATATGCGCTAATCAGGACAGGGTTGACCCAGATAGAGAGTTTGAAGGCAGAGAGCAAGATTGGCGTGTAAAAAAAACATGACATCAACATTACATTACGCAACGTGATTTGCATTGTTGCGTTTCTTTTGTGTCGTGGGAAAATGACTAAAAGTGATTTTTAAGATTCGCCTTCACAGCACGCTTGCCTTGTATTTAAAAAAATACCTTTAAAGCTAATGTAAAATATTTACGAATGTTAATAAGCATCTAGCTTTGTACAATTATAGAGACTATTCACTCAAATTACCAATGAATTTATTTTATTCGCCTCATGTTTCGGAGAACCTAGGTCTCCGTTTTAAGCACTGAGCATCCTAAATTTATTTTTTATGGCTCACTTACGATAGTTCAAATTCCATTATTAAAACATGACACATTTCAATACCAAAACGACATTTGTACTTTTATTTCCGTTGTATTAATAATATATATAAAACAATAAAAGTACTAAGGCAGAAATAATTAAGTTAGATGTTGTACTTAATTAAGCTGGACGCTTCAACAGGAACGTAAGGAGACTTGTATTTCACAATCAACGTCGAATCGGAGCGACTAATTGAGATGCCTAAGATACTTTTGGACGTGGCTATCTTCGTTAACGAGCTTTCAGAAACTTTTATAACTAAATCTCCTGTAGAGCAGCATATCAGCGGTTGGTAAGAACATCTACGCGATTGCAATTACGTTTATTCAAATTTAGCCAAATTAGCCAGGTATGAAAGTGAAGAGTCTTCACTACATAGTGCTTTAGGTAAAACTTTCTTCATTTTGGTAATTAAGTTTCAGTGTTTTCACCGAAAATTGTGTATTAGGCAGGCAGGCTATTACAAATTAAATTTCAAAAAGTGACTGAAATTTTAGTTACGATGTTTATGACAAGTCCACATTCAGATATTTAATGTTTATCTCATTTCTCAACTTTCAAACCACTAAATGCTACGAAATTTATCTCATCTACTTAATGCGAGGACTGCAATGTTTAATTCCAGAGACGCTAAATTTTTCGCTCATAAAACTTCGTCTTGATTAGTACGGATGACACAAATATTTCAAGCGATGTAATTTCAATCAGCACGAGACTGCAATCTCAGATCCCGAATCCACAGCACTATTTACGCTACTTCTAAATATACTTGCAAATTTTATAGATGGCGGAAATGCTGTGTCCTGTTTGTTTGCAGATTTATGGCCAAAGGTCGTTCATTGGGATCCTCTAATCCTAAATTTACGACGGTTTCAGGTCTCAATATTTTTTTTTTATCGGGGTGTTTTTTTCACTAAAAAACCCTTCCTTATTTATATTTACATTGTAAAAATGTTTAACCACATTCTTATGAGATGCTTAAGAGAGGGGGGGGGGGGGGGGGCAATTTATAATATTAGGTGACGAATAAATTAACAAAAACTATATTACACTCTAATGAAGCTATCTATCATTTTTACGGTTTTTGTTAAACCAAAACCGCGCTTTGAATTGAAAAAAAAAAAAAAAAAAAAATGAATTTTCCCCAGAAGTAAACATCATTCTCTGGAGTCTTTGACATTTTTTTTCTCCGTTAATTGTATTTATAGTGTACATACACTATGTCCTATTTACATTCTCAAGTTTTAATTTTGTTCACAACAAAACGTAAACCAACATTCGTTATATTATGAATCGTCCGTTTCGTTTGACGGCAGGTCAACCGGGAATATTGCCACCAAACTTTACGAGAGGATAAGAATCCAATTCGATATTACCTCAACGTTTTAAAACTCAAAAAATACGCGTACTCGTACCCCGACTGTGACGCGTTCTCATGAATTATTTATTTTGTCGTAGATCGAACAGAAAATTTTGAACATGTTTTTTATAAAAGTTTCGCTCAAATTTATATGCTCGACAGCTATTTGCATATTCGTGCGTAAGTTTTATGTGATGACGCATATCAGCTTCGGATGACTTTTGACTTTCATTAACTTACAAAACATAAAATTTCATAAAATTTACAGAACTTTGAAACTAAAATGCTGTGAAGTGATATTAAGTAGGTAAGTACAATCAAGTCAATTAGTCAAAGATATGTTAACAGTTTTGCACCTTATTTCTATGTTAAGTGTTGCAAAAGTGTAAACATATCTTTCACGTCGACTGTACATTTTGTCTGTTGTAAGGTCAAGCCTAAGTAAAAAATAAGTAACAATTAATATTCAGAGCATTAATAACTGCGGAATATAGTGTATCACCAATAATTAAATTAAGTACAGCACAAAAAGGTACCTTTCAAAATTAGAGGACAATAAAATTGACAAAAAATGTTTTCCATTTCCCGAGTAAGAACGCTTCTAATCAAGGACGGGCCTTTGTCTGCGAGCATGCACTAATTGTGTGGCGATTAACAAGCGGCGTGTGCTGCTGTTGCCAACTCCCATGATTGTTTAATCACGGATTAGTTGTGAACTTCTTGCTTATAAGCAACATGACGTTTTAGGTAAAAAAGAAAAAAGAGATACACGTGAGGGAATGAAAAGATACATGAGATATAGTTACGCTTTTCTTTATAAGTTACTCATAAATATTGTTTACCCATCTACGACGGACGACGGTATATGTAAATGCCTGCTAATGATTACAAGTAGGTATACTTTTTTTTACTTTAGACTGTGGAATTATCATGTACAACGTGTTACTTCCAAGACTAAAAACCTGAAACTGTTTATTGAGAATCGAGAGTGGAATGGATTGCAGTATATCTTAACATGGCTATACTTTTTCGTTAATTTTCCAATTTTTTACGTGTCGAGTCTAAATGTGTCTAATACTACAGGTTACCAATCTATTGAGAGGTTAAGAGATATAGGTTGAATAATTAATAATGGCTGGCAGCTTTGACAAATTTGTTTTTCATTGTCAAAGTATGTCATCTTATGTCATGTTACAATACAAAAAAAATGTTGATAGGTTGACATGACGTGACAACAACGTAACAAATGTAAAGTTAACAATTGAATAGAATTGCAAGGAAAAATAAACATACGAATATCTTTCGAAATAATTAACCGATTGAAAAATAAATACTCTAGATTAATTTGCAATTATAAAATAATTTGGGGTGTCAGAGCTTTTTAGTGGCTCAAGTAACATGTTGTATATCGTAATTTAAAAACTAGTCTAATCTTTTTAAAATTTAATTAGTAGCCTAATAATAATCCTCGTATTTCTGTGAAAACACAGAAACTTAATTATCAAAATGAAGATAGTTTTATCTAAACCACAAGTAGGGACAAGATATAGTGAAGACTCTTCACTTTCATACCTGGCTCAAGTTGATTAAATTTTAACTATCGTACAATCGCCTGGATGGTCTTACCAACTTTATAGTATATGTAAAGCTATTAAACGATTAGGTTATAAAATATATGGGGGAGCTTTACAACCGAACGCAGAGGTTTGTGAAGGTTCATTACGTAATGATATTATGCCCTTGAGAGGGATGTTAGAAGAAAGAAAATGTTACGTCTTTTGATAAAATCGCTGCTTGTGCACGGTTCTCTTTTGAAATTGTACTCGCGAGTGTACGTTAAATAATCTTATACTTAATTATGAAGTCTGAAAACTTTGGTGACTGTATTTAGAATCAAGTCATTTAAGAAATATTCTTCAGCTTCATTAACTCTACAAAAAAAACTCAAAATTTTTACAAATGCCTGACAGAAACTGAAACGAAGTTCGGCAAAAATAATTCCTCATATTACATATTCTGAACAGACGAAGCCGACGAAGGTATGTTATGTAGGAAGGCAAGCTACCTTAACGTTTAAACTTCGCTCAAGCCAAGCAAAACATTTCAAAGAGCAATAAAGCGAATTTTATTATTTTAACATTATCTCGTAACGTTCAAAATTCTCAACTGGTAAAGAAAATCCGAAGTTGCTAACATTAGACGGCAACTTTGCACGTTACAGTGAGACGTAACGTAACGATTGATCATTTGGGAGTTCGGAGGGATCCGTCCGTTCCATTTCCTCTCAATCCCTTGGTTCGGCTTTTGCCGCTGCATCGTCAGCGGAATCCCTTCTGGAGACCCTTGGTGCGCAATTAAGAAACGGCCCGTATCGTCCTCTTGTAGAGTACAGATTGATCTTGCATCGGAGGACGGTTTTCTTTTTCCGGTCAATGATTGTGTTCATTTTAACAATCTGTGCTATGCAAAATATTGAATTTAACCTATTTCATTTTATTTCCACCGGTTGCGTCTTGTGAACTCTATAAAAATATAAAACCATTAAGATAGATCTTTACAATGACATAAATTTTATTTGCAAAGATAGCACGATACTCCAGCTTCTCTTGAGCCTGACTAAAGCGAGTTATTAGGTAACTGAAACCATTTATTAGAGGAACTTATCTCCCCGTTCCCTTACTCGACGCCTCCTCATTTGTTTGTAGGTTATCCTTTAGACAACAAGACCCTTATCTGACTTACGCGTTGGTTCGCCCCATGAAAATGTGATCGCCGCTTTGTTCTGTGGAATCCGATACCGCGTTGGTAGAATTTTCAATTTATGTTTTCTCAAGGTATTCACAGTGTCAAGACGCCGGCTTGTTTCATTACCGTTTATTTATTAGATAGCTCGCCCAAAACTTTGCTCATTTGTATTAAAATTCGTATGCTGACTCTGCCGCTTAATTTTTTATATTAAACTAGCCTTTTCCCGCGGCTTCGCCCGCGTACTATAAGTACTCAAAAAGGATTCGATACCCATGTTGATTATCAGACTTTGTCACCACATTTTCCCCTTTTAGGGGTTGAATTTTCAAAAAACCTGAAACACGTGTTTACTCATTTATCGTTAGGAATACTCCTGTGAAGTTTCGAGTAAAATAATCTAACAAATCTTCATTCGCCATACAAACTTTGGACCCCCATTTTACCCCCTTAGGGGGTGAATTTTAAAAATCCTTTCTTAGTGCACCCTTAGACCCTAAAAGGAACCTACGTGCCAAATTTGGAATCTCTAGAACCAGCGGTTTGGGCTGTGCGTTGATATGTCAGTCAGTCAGTCAGTCAGTCAGTTTCTTCTTTTATATATTTAGATTACAGCTTATGTTGCTCAGTAGCGCGTTATTAAGAAACGGGTTTACAATTTGCAGTTTGGAATTAAAGGCCTGCTCGAATAAGACACAATAAAAGACTACGGCTACCGCAATAAATTTTCCTCGTAGACATGTCAGAAGTAGGCCTTTGTTCGAAAATTCTCTTGTTATTTTTATTTAATAGCAAAGAAATAATGTTTCTTGAGAGACTGAATGGAATTGATATTTTCAGTAGACGATTCCACAACCGTAAATCTGCTCTACCAGTCGTATATCATGTACCTCAGCATTTCTACCGTTGGATAATCTATAGACACGATGAATTACCACATTGCCAGCATCAATCAATCAATATAATAACGTGTCATCTTTTCACGCGCACTGAAAGCTAACCCCGGTCTAAGAAAATAAATTTGAGATCGTCGTTGGATTTCGAGGCATGATGGATTTATGAGAGACTTCTTTAAGCTTAGGTGCATGAATCGCAAGTCAGCCAGTATCTTTAATATGATTACATTTTCGTAATATGGAGTTCCATGTATTTTAGTTAGTAAGACATAATGTCCCCAACTGAAAGCCTCTATTTCTTCAAAGGCCACGTTTTGGCGGGTTGTAGTTCGTTTTACCCTTGTTCAGTTGTCAATTATTACCTTCTGTGGCATCGTTTCGATCCCTATTGTTACGTGGGAGGAAAATACTCGTAGTTTATATGAATGTTTCGCATACAGTGTTTGGAAAATAGTGAGTGACTTCACTTGGCGTCAAGATCACACGGTATAACAACATAATAAAGCAAATTGTACGAGGAAGAAGTAACTGGTAATCTGTCGGTTTTACTTACTCAGTTCTAGGGTTTTGTAAGGATTCCCAGCGATGTATTCTGGTGACTGGTGAAAAAAGATTTTTTTTAGGTTTATGCTGGAAATTTTGCATATCAATCCAAGAATACAAAGCAAAATTGCTCACAAAGCTAATCGTTCCATGCACCAGCGCTACATCAAAATTACAACAAGCGTTTTAATCAATCCAGCGGAATATTGTGCACAAAAAATGTGTTTTTATTTCGCGTTGTTCAGCACGGCAACAATTCACATCGAATCGCGGTCGAGTGGCGAGACCAATCACATACTTCCAACGGTTTCGCGCGTACTACCACAAACAAAGGGGGTTTCATTTGACATACAAATAATGTTTAAAGGTAGTAAGGGTGTATGGGTGTAAGCAAGGGGAATAGGAGAACAGTTACATTTGATTCAATAAGTGTCACCAAAATTGTATTAAAGGTGTCAATTCACAATGCTATACTATACTGTTTGTCAACGTTTCAAATATGACACAGACAGTCTTCCTTAACCTTTTGAACGCCACGCATCGGACAGAAAAATCGTGCCACCAGCGCCAGAGCGAAATTTGCACGAGCGCACTCAGATACCGTAGTGATTGGAAAACAACATATCGACGAATCATTTCTTTCCGCCTAATAGTGGATTTTGTTAGGCAAAATCACTTTAGATATTTAGAAATCATAATAGTAAAGAATATTCAATTTGTATTTTTCTTATACACCTAAACTAAACTACAAAAATATGAAAATTAATATACAATTTAATTTAATTTTGTCAATATAGCCACATCACTACTTAAGTGATAACGTCACGCGCTGACGTGTTATGACGGCTTTGGCGCTGGTGGCACCGTAACTTATTATGAATATTAGAGTTGGGGGTGAGAGATATTCATTCATTTCTGTATCGATATTTCCGTGGTGTTATGAAGGAAAATATGTTAGGTTTTTTTAAGTGTTTAGTTGAGTAAAAAAATGTTTAAAAATACCATCAAATAAATAAATATTATGATAAAAACTAATGAACATCGCACAGAACGGGTGTGTAGGTAAAAAAACACCTCGCGCACATTTCATTCTTTTGTACCTAAAGAAACTTGGTATATCCCTAATAATGACATATTCTTTGTTCACTTAGACTCGCTCTCTCACCGATAACATTCATATTGGTTGACATTTTATCTAAAATACCATTTCATTATTTTTACTTATTTGGTATGAATGAAATGGACCGAAAGCCCACGTGTCGTGGTATTTATCATTGTTTAAGAATTAACAAGAATGCGGCGAAGCAATAAGATTAAAAGAAACTACATACACATTGTTAGGTTTTAAATACGGCCCTTATAACAGTTATAACACTCATTGTATTTATTCCATTGCGACTTAAATAAAACTCTTTCTTTTTTAATAATTCATGCATATATTAAAGTAAAAATTGTAAAAATTTAAAATATATACCTTTTTTAACTTACGATATGTAGTTCCTAAAACTAATCGTCTACACGAATCAAAGTTTAATAATAAATTTTATTATATAATAAAGCTTAAAATGCGAAAAACATTCATAATTACAGTGTTTGGTTAATGTTCATACAATAATCAACATCGACCACTATGCTTTCAAACGAACAACACTATTTCGAAGTGACGTCACGCCGCTTGACGTGATTACCCGTCAACGGCGAGGAGGGCAGTGCCTTTTTGTTCTTTTAAATAGCTCTGAGGTATTTTCAAATTTTTTCTTGAGTTAAGGGTTATTTTGAATGAAATTTTAACTAAAAAGATAGGTGAATGGTAGAGCTATAATAAATGTACAAAAATATTTCTATAAAGGTTGTTTATTAAGGAGTATTTTGATCTCTCATTTTGGACGTTTTAACACGTCATGGCGCTGAGGGCACGACTTTTCGTTGACGTGTTTGAACGGCTTTGGCGGTCAAAGGGTTAATCATATTAAATGAATAAATTATGAGAATTGCTGATGATGTAACGACAACGTCAGGTCGATTGGGTCAACTATTTCAACAATTGCCATGACATTACGTTAAAGTGTCAATATTCTCGATAAATTAAGTCGCTAAATATTGAAAAATATATATTACCTACTAGTAGGTAATATATATTTTTCAGTCACTAGACTATAACATATGCACTCGGACATGCCACTCATACATTATGTAATTTTTTGTATGAAAAGGTAGACATTGATATGCACAATGTGTCAGAAATATATAAATGCATTAAACATATATGTATTTTAATGTCCCTGTCAATGAACCAGGAAACCGAGGCGACAAGTCGGCAATGTTAATAAAAAGCAAGGTGGTTGCAATAAGAAAAAAATGTTTAAAATGCGAAAAGGAAGCGGCTAGGTCACAAGGAAGATGAACCAAGTTGGAGGACACCGGTAGACCTTACGTATGCAATTAATTAAATTCCATATCAGTATAGGTAGTTATGTTTGTCTGTAGCGATTCTAAATAAGATCATCTGACTCTTGATGTTAGTGTTCTTCCACTTAAATCAGATCCCCCAATCATAGAAAAGTGTCTATTTTTAAATTCTTAAGATTCATAGCGGCTTGATTCCAGCACACAGGTGTATTCATCGTTCATTCGCGATCAAATCTAGAACATAAACTTTCGGGTTTTTAAATAGGCTTTGAGATATCTACGTTGAGAATTATAACGATACATTCACCGCTGTTTTAAATGTACTGTTTTGACACACAAACTCGACGTATTTTCTATGTTTATTCTATCTCTTCACCGATGCCCGCAACTATTATATTTTGAAAATGCTTAATTTTCTACTTGTGTTTAGTAACAAATGTATGAACTCGCACTTAACACTAATCAATGTGTAAATGGGCCTTTATTTATATCTACTTTCAATCGACTCAGCCATAATATAAACGTAACCGAAAAAGAGGCAGTACAGTAAAACGACCAATATAATCGTCAACCATCACTAAAATTAAACTATTAATCCGTCATTCCCTGTTGTCAATTTGTAACCAGTCAGTTTTAACAACAAAGCTATGCGCTGCCGCAGTTGACGGAGTAAACTCGCACGTTTGTGTGCTAGCCACACTCGGTGCAATGTGTAATGTTAGTTTGTATACATTGTATTGAAGCTTCAATGGGTGGGATGCAAATTTTCAGTTAGAACCTAGCCGGCCGTGAGTGGAATGAAAGCCTTTGATAGGGGTATAATATTGGCATTCGGGAATACCGAAGCTTAATGCATTACGCATTAAGCTTCGGTATTCCGTTATATACGCTGTTTCAGGTTGTTTATGTTTACCAATTTGTCAATTTTGTATTAAAAATTATGATCAGATTCTTAATTTTTCATGTTACTTTTCATCGTTGCGTTATATGCTTTTCATTGTAGAAAAAACTAAATAAAAAGGGCTGAAGTTTAAGTAGGTACATGCTTACATATTATTAATAATAATAATAACAAATACTCTTTATTGCACACCTCATACAGTTACAAGCACAAATTTTACAATTAGATAAATTTAGGTAGAGGTAACAACAGGCGGTCTTATCGCTAATGAGCGATTTCTTCCAGACAACCTTTATTATTCTGAGACTTGCTCAGATTAATATGACAGGTGATATGTACACATATTTTTGATTGGTAAATCTGTTCAGATGAATATGTAACTTTCTATGCTCATTTATTTTTGAAGCCTCGGATTTGCTCATATATTTATGAACTCGACTGTACTACGAATGTACCTACTGGCAAATGGGAAAATCATTAATAATGATGATGAATTTACTAGACCGATAAACATTACATTTAATACGAAATTACCACAGGGTATGCATGATGATAAGTAAAACAACTGCCGCGAAAGACTGCCAAGGCGGAACTAGACAAAAGGCAATGAAAATCATCTCGCGCATTTATGAAATTTGGATAGGAGTCGAGTTTTCATCAGGCGACCCTAACCTAACCAATCAATATCAAATAAGAAAATCAACATTTTAATAAAGTATATCCTATCGGCGGTCTCAATCGTCAAACCAGTTTAATACACTCAATAACACAGCATTGTAGTTATGCTAATATTCACCTTAATTGGACAACTGGAAAATAGAAGAATCTTGCTTGCCTGTTGAACGAAACAATCTAAGTAACAAAAAATGCGAATAGAAGATCGCACATATATTTCACGATAAATCCGTAACGAAAGCAGCCTGTCTCTAGTACCGGTTGGATGCAAAATGTGGTGCGCGTGAGCATGTCACGCGTGTAATACGGCGGATACGATCCGACTGCGACAGCAACGATGCATAAAGCTCGAATCACACCGGTTCTGTTATGCAGCGTGTCAAGTACTAAGGCTGACATACAATTCTGTACATTAAAATCGCGTATTTAAATGTGCATGTCTACGAGTAGACCTGGAGTTATGCTGCATATAAAGCTGGTATATTTAGTATAAGCTTCCTGACACGACTAGGTCATATAACACGCGCATAGTAGTGTCTACGGGCCAAATTACACTAGTCACGAGCTCACAGATAGCGTAAGATGTCCAGTAAGTGAAGAGAGGCGTACGCGCATGAGTCAGAGTGCGTTGACCCGGTAAGGCGGACATGCGTTGTGGCACCGAGTGCAGATAAATGTCATGCTGTTTGCGTGGAGGTGAATTAGTTAATGCCATAAAGAATGTCAATGTAGTTTACTGGTAAATGCTTTTAAGCTTCTATTATAAGAAGAATTCTCATCTCATCGGATTAGGAAGTGCAGTATGAGAGAGACGAGCGTTTCTTCTACAGCGCGGCGACATACTTATCATATCATAATTAAATGTCTCACGTGAATAGGTAGTACATACATACATAGTTGTAGTAAATCTATCAAAAAAAGTGTACTATATCTTCATATTTTAAGAGATGATAAGCGTCTCACATACCTGATCTGATCTAACATTGAACCCCTTGCACAATTTTACTGGTTAGACTCTGAAGGCGGTATGAACAGCCTTGCTCTATTAGCCTGGCTCAATATTTACAGTTCTTGGTTGAAAGTAAACACTTACAGTTATGTACCATGTTTGCGGTTCCTTTTTACGATGGACGAGTGTTTCCAATAGACTTTCTTCTGTGGTTTGGAACTTTCTATAGCTTAGATTGGGAAACTAGACAGTTATAGCACAGTATCTAATTTGTAAAATGAGAAAGTTACATATTTCTGTAACATACAATCATATGCGTCCCTAGCTGAACAAGTAAATTTCATATAAAGTGACCAGTTTTAATTGCTTTAAAATGTATGTATTTAGTTGGTGGAACTGACACGTACAGTTTTTTACTGAAGGTAGCAAAAAAACCCGGCCAAGTGCGTGTCGGACCACGCATAGGAGGGTTCCTACGTTCAATGGAATAATTCAAATTCAAATTCAAAATAATTTATTTCGGAAGCAAGTCCATATTTGTTAGTATGATACATAAGTCTAAAACATCTTAAGTGCTAATGTTAATAAAATACAATTAAAGTTTAATAAATTACCTAATGCTAAAGACTAACCTACCCCGGAGAGCAGTGCAGGTCATTCCAGTGCTGCTGGATACGACCTTGGAACCTGTCAACAATGGTATTTAGCAAGCCGTTGGTACTAGCCTCGATTCTCCGTACTATGGATGCAACCCTTTTGCGTATAATAGCTGCAAAACCATCGGTGTGCGCATCTGCAAACATCCCCGTAGCACTACAGAATCGTGGTAGCCCCAACAGCATCCTAAAACCATTGTTGTATTGGACTCTGAGGGCGTTGAGAGCCTTCCGCGTATAATTAACCCATAGGCTGCAAGTGTAGAATGACTGGCAATATGCTTTAAAAAGTGTCACTTTTACACTACCTGAACACTTTGCAAACCTAGAACCAAACTAATACCAAAAGGTCGTATCTGATGCCTATGGAAGAAGTTTTTTGGAGATAACTCAAAAATGGCTGAACCGAATATGTTCAAAACAATTTTCGTTGAAAGTATATGATAAGGCGCATCTCTTCAAATTTTTTCATATTTTTTGAATTTACGGTTCAAAAGTTACGGGGGGGGCTACACAACTTTTCTGACTTTCGAAGCGATTATTTCAGAAAATATTCACTTAATCACAAAATAGTCAAAGAAACCTCAATGTTATTTTGAAAGACCTATCGATTGATGTGTCACATGTTGATATTTGGTAAAAAAAATATTTTGTAATTTAGTTACCCCTACTACTACATAACTAAGTAGCTGCATACAAAATACACCTTATGTGTAAATTTTATGCAGATACGTCGTATAGTTTCCGAGTAAAATGCCTGTGACATACGGACGTACAGACAGACAGACAGACAGACAGACAGACATGACGAATCCATAAGGGTTCCGTTTTTTGCCATTTGGCTACGGAACCCTAAAAACAATGATAATAAAACGAAAACGTTAACCACATAAGAGCAAGAGAAATGAGCCAGTCCCACACTGAACAGTTCGACAAACCGAGTACGTAACTTGAGGAGTTTTATGAGAAAATTGTTCCATTAATAAATTACCAGAGGGGATCCTCGCTCGAATCCGGGACACATGTACTTTGTTCCTGACAGAAGCAGAACATGTTCAGACATGTTGCACATACGAATGTGCCTTTTACTGCGGAAGATTGCGACATTAGGAGAACGTTTGAAATGGAAAACGAAATCATTATTGATGACGTGAGCTGCCTCGTAGAGGTTAGGTAAGGCTTTAATATTAAACTACGTATTTGTATAATTATATTAGAGTACTTGAGTAGTAGGCTAAAGCTAGGGCCAGACGGCATACAACCACAGGCTTCTGCCACGAGACCTTGGCAGAAAACGGAGATTTCAACCGTGTAGCCCGTGGTTGATGCCAAATCCTACATGCCTTTAAACGCCCTTGGTGGCCAGGCGTGCTCTGCCAACCATTGGCAGAAACGGTTGGTTGGTTGTCAGCCATGTAGATGCTAGCTTCAACAACTCGCTTCAACCAAGGTCACGTGACAGAATCTGCGGCGATCTGCCGTCTGGCCCTAACTTAATTAGGTTAAACCGTCAAAGTTTTGTGCCGTGACCAGGATATTTTTTACGTTATATGTATTTGTATAGTAGTAGTACCTTTTATCAAGGATTCATTTACAAATGATAAAACTGGTTCTCATTGCGAATAACATGCAAGTATCACAAATGCCTAATGCATAGTAACTAGAATAAAACAAGACACCATCTGTAACCAAATCCCAACTCGTCCCGTAAGTCCTGGTCTATCACTTCCATTGGTAACGGAACACTCAACGTTAGCGAACCAATAACTGTGACATTCAGTTTCTCAAAAACTGTGCGCAATCGGAGCTCTCGCTTCTTCTGGTTCAGCCTAAGGCTATTGGAATAGCTGCAACGACCACGGCAAAGTTTTTTACGTTACGGCTCAACTTGAAGTCTTCGGGAGCCGCGTCGGGGAACTATTTTAAAACGACTTTTAATATCACTATTAAAACTTTCAGGAAATGTTGGTTGGCCGGGACGGAGCCGCCTTTGCGACGCGGTCGCTTGATTAATTTGACGGTTCCTTTTAAGGTTATGTTCTACAAAGAAGCAATTTGGGTACAATTAGTACAAATCCATACTAATAATATAAATGGGAAAGTGGATGTATATGTTTGTTTGTTTGTTTGTTTGTTTGTTTGTCCGTCTTTCACGGCAAAACGGGGCGACGAATTGACGTGTTTTTTTTAAGTGGTGATAGTTGAAGGGAGTGACATAGGCTACTTTTTGTCTCTTTCTAACCCCCCACTTCCCTAAAATGGTGGGTGGAAGTTTGTATGTATGTATGTATGTAAACACTGTATTGTACATAAAAAGTAACAAAACAAACATGATAAAAGAAAAATAAACAAAGTACAAAGGCGAACTTATCCCTTTAAGGGATCTCTTCCAGTTAACCTTTGAGCAATTGAGAGAAAAGTATAAGATAGACAAACATGCAATATGTACTTAGTGTACTTACGGAAACAAATATCTAAAAAAGAAGAGATAATATCTACTTAACCTAAGGTATAATAAATACACATATAATACATAATCATATATATATATATATATATATATATATATATTTATATATATATATATATACACATATTCATAAAATAAGGTACCAACTCAACTAGAACACAAATCATTCGGGGAGCCACAATTTATGTAACTTTCCCTTCAGTGATGCTACCGACTGGGATTGTCTAAAGGACAACGGCAACTCATTCCACAACTGCACAGCACGTACTGAGAAAGACCTGGAATACGACCTAGTCTTCTTCAACGGTATGGCAAGAGTGAGGTTCGCACTCGACCTCAAGCGGTGACCACTACCATCAGCCAAATACCTAAACCTTTCAGAGAGGTATTGTGGGGAGGTCGGATTAAAAAGGATGTTAAAAAGAAGACATAGAATATGCACGTCCCTGCGCTGGCGTATAGGTAGCCAACCGAGCTTAGCACGAAATTCGGAGATGTGGTCAAACTTCCGCGTTTGTATGGAGCATTACGCAATTTTCAAGGTAGAAAGCTAAAAATTGGTATGCGGACAAATATGTGACCAACAAAAAAATCGTGCATAAGCTATAAAGACAAATAATATCGTCAACAGTAGCGTATTAAAATAATATTCTGTTCCGAGTTCTCTTCTGTGTTTTAAATCAGGAAAGGGGAACCGTGTTACCCTGAATTTAACGCGAGCGAAGCCGCGGGCAAAAGCTAGTGTCAAATAAATATAACTAATGGGAGAACAAAGATAAATAGAATATTGTTGTAAGATGCTACGGCTATTATTATAGCTGTCATACCTAAAAAACCAGAACAGAACAGTGGCGCGCTTTACAATAAGTAATTTTAAAGAGAGTATAGGCAACCCCTGATTAATTTAGGCCTTACTCAACGTAACGTCTTTCTATTACAATTGAATCATATCGTTTACATTTGCATGCAATTTCTACTTAACTAAATACTATATGGATGATATAAGCACTTACATTCTCGCTCAAACCCTCACGCTTGCATCCCGCTTTGACAGGTGAACCAAACAAGCGGTATTTGCTCACAGCACGGACGATACTACGGACACTATGAAAGCGAACAAAGCCAACTTCAATTCAAAATGGCCATATGTGTCCACATTCCTTTGCACATATGACATTTTAGTGCAGTGCCATACGACCCTCGTTTGACCTCGCCTGACCTCGGCTAACTCGCGTCGAGCTAGATACACCTACTGTCCGAATTGGTCTTGTTAATGATAATTTTAGGTTTGATAAGGGTTTTAATTAAATTATCACGATATGAATTTAAACGGGCGCTACTGCAGGGGAGTTTAATTTATTGTCTTTCGAATTTCACGTTCTAAAGACCAGCTGTAAGAATTACGTTAATAATCATGCTTTATTAAATATGGTCCAAAATGTTTCGAAGTTTATACTGATCACATTGACTAAACTTAGATTAGCATTGCAATGCAATGAACTTAACATTTCTCCGCTATTTTATTGGTTACTACTCTTATTGGTATTCACGTAGCACGACAAACAATTTTGTAAGCGGAATAAACCCATTTTTATTACTCTTGGCTAAATGGAACTGTAAGTAAATTAAATGCTCACATATATATTTTGTTCCATCAACGTTCATGGCAGCATCTCGGGAAGAAACAAAGTTGAGTATTACCTGAAACAAGAAACTTCGTAATCAGTTTACGGAAAAAAAACTTGAGCTTTCAGCACTTTCGACGTAATGCGAGGCTACATATAAATCTGATACTTTTACTAGTTGTTTTGGAGTTCTAGTTTTATGTTATTGTAACAAACCAACGAATAAAGGCCCGTGCACACCGGCTGCGTGCGCTTAAACGCGTCATTGCGTTGTAAAATAATAGTGTCCGACCGAAACATGTTTTTTTGCCGAAACCGAAACAGAAGGTTCGGCTCTGAATCCAGTTTTGGCAGAAACCGAAACGGAAACTTTGATGGACATGTTTAAATCGTACACGTTTCAGTTACATGTTGATATGAGGTAAAAAAATTGAAATTAAATTATACGTATGAAATATTTTTTCTGCAATTTAACTACATAAATAAATAGCGGCATACAATATACACCTTATGTCTTAATCTTTTTATGATACGTTTTATACTTTCCCAGTAAAATAGCTGTGACATACGGACGGACGGACGGACAACATGACAAAGATACCGACCGCATTCAGTAATTGCTCAACAGCTATACCGGCTAGTGATATATCCTCTTTGAGTTCTTTAGGCCTCTTTCTAGTAGCTACCTGTTTATATGTACTCACTTAACATATTATTATTTTCATACTTAACATCAGCAGCAGCACCGTTAGCACAAGTGTGCCGCGTAGACGCGTACTTGTGAAGTAGTAGTGAGCGTAGCTTTTATAGATTCTTTGTTCAATTGACTAAAAGATCCAGCCGTAGGTTTATAAAGACTATTTCAGAGATTTTTGTGATCAATAATCATTCGGACACGAAGGTGAGACAGCCAGTATGAGGCACTGAATAGTGTTTTAGAAACGTAAGGCACATGACGTCTCTATTCTTACAATGACAACGTCGATCCATATTTGACACAGACACGTCAATGTATTTTTACATATAACGGTTCTATGAGTACGCTCATTCTATTAGGTGGACTAGACGCGTCATTCACTTGGAAACAATCGCGCACTCGTCCAAGCGGGCGTTCATTCATTCATTACGCTGCGAAACTTTACGCGATGAGAAACGAAGTTATTGAATCACATACCTCACAATACATAGTGGACATTGTGTTCATCCACATGAAATAGGTAACGCGCGGACGGGCATGAAAGTATATGGTGCAAGTGATAAAATGAAACCTATTTCACTTCCTAACGAGTACTTTTGTTTGATGATCCGTAAAAACACTTTTCTATCTTTAGAGGGTTCATCAGTTACAAATATTTTTTTTTATATAGTAGATTTTTTAACGGTAGTTATTTAGTTTTAGTACTAGTGAAGGTTACTGTTTATGAAAGTAAGAGTAGAAAGGTGCTAAATGTTTTAGTTGTTAGTATTAGTACACAAAAAAGTAGGTATGACTCATCTATTACCTATATATGAAATCATCCTACTATGAAAGTAAACAGTGGTTTAACACGACACGCGAAATTGAATTTGTTCGACTAATATTTATTCATATTCGATAATCCTAATGCAAATTCGCACAATCACGTCACGTTCCAGCAGTAATCTATACCAATCAAACAATATTATTTGGTGTATGTAGGTATTATTTTCTATTCTGGTTGCGCGATTACAGCTTATTTAAATATCGTATTAGGTTATGCAGTATTTGTAAGGATAATGACTATGAGTGAAACTTCCTCAGAAATGAGCGCAATCGCAGTAAGAAGAATTATGTTAGTATTTGATGATAATTGCAAATGTAGCAATCGCTACAGTCTATGACTCGACACGACACCCGGCGAGGTGTCGCCAGTTCCGATAACTTTATCTGGCGCGGTGTGCGGTCGGTTGCAACACTTGCAACTAGCTGAATAGACCAGCTGGCAACGAACTTGCCCGTCAGCGTAATGTTCTCACAAAACGAGAATCCTAGCATTTAAACACTATTGCATAGGTATAGGAATCGCTACAGTGTATGACTCGACACGACACCCGACGAGGTGTCGCCAGATCCGATGACAACTTTATCTGGCTCTGTGTGCGGTCGGTTGCAACTAGCTGAATAGACCAACGGACAACGAACTTGCCGTCAGCGTAATGTTTTCACAATGCCAGAAACACGTTAGTATTTATATGGGGAAATTTTTGTAACTAATTACGCAGAGGGAGCGTGGGTCAAACTAAATGAGGTGTTTTTAAGACCGACTTTACTTTTATGCTCCCTAGTAGCGTCTACTGAAAACTGATGAATATGATATCCGAAGAGCAAGAGTTAAGCTTTATCCTAACAGGGTCGAGAAATATACATCTTTAAAGTACCTCAGATAATGTGCCGCATTTCTGAATCGTTTGCCGTTAGTTTAAAAGGTTATTAAATTTTAAAGAAAAGGTGCATTAAAATCATTGATTTCTGACAGCGAAAGAGAGATAAGACTATTTCGTAGATTATTTTTGTAGGTACATCATTCAGTCAAATAGCAATCTAACTAGACAGGTTTTGTTACTCACATTATTGTGTCATATCTGACTGCGACATACATACTTAGTTATCTTGCATAAATTCTAGAAGGTATTAAAAAGGTCTTATTAAATAATTAAAGAATCGTTATCTGTAATTGACAGGCGCTAAAAATACTCCAATTACTACGCATGACTGGGGTGATGAACCAGTATTCATTTAATTGAATTATTGCATGTTTCAAGCCATCTATATTTTGGTTGGGTGTATATAAAATATTTGCATGGTTTTATTGAATTGAATTTAATTTTTCCCTATCACTCTCAAGATATTTGTGTTTTTTTATTTTTTTATTCCACGACGGTGGCAAACAAGCCTACGGCCCGCCTGATGGTAAGCAGTACCGTAGCCTATGGACGCCTGCAACCCCAGATGATTCACATGCGCGTTGCCTATGCTTTAAGAACCTATACACTCAGTTTTTAAAGAACCTCCCAAGTAACACATCAAAGCAGTATAACGGCCGTCTTACAGCATATCTGTATGCTTTTAGCATTTTGAGTTCGTTTTATAGTAGCATTATAAACGTTTATAGTGCTGATATAGGTCTTAAATGGGCACAAATTACCCAGCTTGAGATCCTATACAGGTCATTTAATAGCATTGCAGGCGCATTATGTCTGCGCTATTAGCATTATCGTTGTCATGGAAAGTGCCAATCGCCTCAAAGAAGCATTAGTACGCTCTATTAAGTTGCCGACTGCATTAAAGAAGCCTTAATACGGCCAAAAAAACTTGCTAATCGCAGTAAAGAAGCATAAGTACTCTCGATTAACTTGCCAATCGCAATACAAACGCATTATACTAGCATAAGAGTGTAGTAAAATAAACCTTACGTCAATGCAAAAACGTCTCTAATACCGACGGAACAAATGTTATAATACAATGAACGTTGTGATTTAACTACTTTGTCTCGCAATATAAAATGGACGAAGACGGTACAAAAAACTGAATGAGTGACACGTCATATTTGTTTGCATCCTAACAAAATTTATAAAAGTTTTTGACACTTTTACGTTATTATATCCTTCAAATATGACTGCGCAATGTAGTTTACTGTAAATGTGTATATAAGTTTCATTGAAAATTTTCACGCGCCTTTGATTTATTGTGGTTTTGCTATAAAATATTATAAAAAGATATGCGTCAAATAAACAAAACAATTGTGTAATCCTCGTATAGAACGAGTTTTGCATTATTAACACAATAGTGTTGGTTGAGCAGTCTTAAATTAAGTAATTTCTTTATTATATAGGTATTTTCCTTGTATAAATAGGTACGCATGATTTTATTTTTAGGTTATTAATTATTTACAAAATGGCGTTGGTCTTTATAGACGGAGAGCTAGCCACGTCCACGTCGGATATGACAATAATGAGAGCAACCAAACCCCTCTAGTCAGTTTGGTATATTATGCTTATTTCTAGATCTGGACATCTGGCAGCTTTAAAGTAGTGGAGGTCAAAGAATGCAAACCATTTCAAGAAAATAAATCCTAGAGATCTGGGTTTGATGCAATATTATGAGAAACTATACAAATACTATACAATATTAAGAGAAATTATACAAAAATTTATGTTGGGAGAAAGTAGTGCCAAACGATGTATAATAAAATATAGTTCATAGTTTTCGCCTACTGTTTTTGTTTCCGTAATAATCATATATCGGGGTTTTCGGTGCGGGAACGATTTGAGAAAGAGTAGAGATAAACAGATAGGTTGAGAGTTAGTCTGAGAAAATATCATATTATGCTTAATGAATAACTACCTCTCTGTGAATATCTTACACACTATGATACGAGCTTTTTTTCTTAGAGGCATGTTTGTATTGACTATTATATACTTAGTATTTTAAAAATGCAATTGCATATCCGAAATTTATTAACTAGATCTACCTAAGACAAAGACACGGTATAGTAAGTGTCAAATATTAATCTTGACGTCCGATATTTATGAACTATTTGATTAACTGAAGAGGTTGACAATGATCAGTCACTACATGAATTAATAAAAAAATACTTGAAAAAATCATAGGTATATGTACCTACAATATATATACATAATAGTCAGCTATTGCATATAAATTGTATATACCTATGATTTTTTCGATCAATTATTCATTAGGTAGAAACGTGCTAGAGTACATTCTGTTTTTTAAGTTAATGCCTACTCTTTGGCTAATGTCAAACATTCCCGCACCGAAAACCCCGATGTATGGTAAGAATACACAATATTTTTTGGTCTAACGTTTTTTTTTATCGATTTTTGACCAGTTTTGAGTCGATATTCCAACATATTCACTATAGATAGAATTATAAGGCAAACGACTATCGGTTTTTGAATCTTTTATCTCCATTCTGTAGAGCCGGATCTTGAAATAAATGAGCCGTTATTTTTTTATGATAATTTTAAAATATGGTCTAAAAAGACACTTTTATCGATATTCGAATGGTGTAAAGAATCTTACATATACGTAATCTACATATTAGGGTTCCTCTTTGATGTCTCTAAAAACTGTCGAGAGATTTTAATTTTTAACTAATTAAAACAAAATTTATGACCATAAAACCACTTTTTTAGCATAAACCGGTTCGACTTTGATGTCAAATATCTCGAAGACAATGAATATTGAAGTAAATATAGGATACTAAATATATTGTTTAAAGCCGTTACTGATAACATGATAAGCTATATAAATCATTAGAAAACTAAGGGAATCAGATCTAAGGTCGTTGGCGCCAGGGAGCCCCTTAAAATATAGGCCCTGTCCTTTATAACTGAGACAACTTCGGCAATTTTTACCTAGTTTGGTATTACAATTTTCCAATTAAAACATTTTGCTAGTCTGTCACTGTGACCTCCACCCATTAAAAGCTGCCAGATGCCAGGATCTAGCAATAAGAATAGTATAGCAATCTAACCAGACGGGTTTTGTTGCTCTCATTATTGTGTCATATCTGACGTGGCTAGCTCTTAGTCCAATAGCAGCTCAGTGACCCTTAAAAAATGCCTTATTTATGCCTACAGCATTACACGTGAATAATTGTGCTATTGAACAACATTAAGCATTTATTTATGCTATTGTAGAACCTAAGGCACTAAAACCGCTAAAATCTGTATAGGGGCTGTTCATAAATTACGTCATCAATTTTTGATAGTAAAGCTGCCAAATAAAGTGACGTCATTAAAAAAAAATGCGTTTTAAGCTGAATTGTAAAATAAAAAACTATTTAGTAGATAATATTTTATAGCATTAAAAGTTTATAGAAACACGACTTTCATTCCTTTTTTACACATTGATGATGTGATCTTCGGAATGACCGCCCCCCCCCCTCCTACATCATGCTACCATCATCCGATGTCCAGACCCCCCCCCCCCATTTGAAATGACGTAATTTATGAACAGCCCCTTATAGTGAATTACTTGGCTTTATAATAGTTTATATTATTGCTATTATACTGCATTAGGAACGTATTACCTACTTATAAATGCTATTGTACACCCTAAGGCATTAAAAATAGCTGAAAGCTGTATAGCGAATTTACGTGGCATTATAATGGCTTATATTCATGCTCTTAAACAGCATTAAGCATTTATTTATGCTATTGTAGAACCTAAGGCACTAAACCAAACCGAAGCATTAGTGTAGCAAACCAAAACGCAACTGTACAGCTGAGCTGTACAGTTGCATGTTGTTCGCTGCACTAAAACTAATGGCTAAACAAAAGCATTTACATATGCCATTATACAACCGTTATACAGCGTAAAGCATCATAAAATGCTATTGTAGAACCTAAAGCACTAAAAACAGCTGAAAGCTGTATACCGGATTTACGTGGCATTATAATGGCTAATATTCATGCTCATAACCAGCATTAAGCATTTATTTATGCTATTGTAGAACCTAAGGCACTAAACCACACCGAAGCATTAGTGTAGCAAACCAAAACGCAACTGTACAGCATTCAGCTGTACAGTTGCATTTTGGTTCGCTGCACTAAAACTAAAGGCTTTAAAAAAGCATTTATACATGCCATTATACAACCGTTATACAGCTTAAAGCATTATATAATGCTATTGTAGAACCTAAAGCACTTAAGTGCTTTTAAACAGTCGAAAGCTGTACAGTTGCGTTGTGGTTTGCTGCACTAAAGCTAAAGGCTTTACAAAAGCATTTAGATATGCCATTATACAACCGTTATACAGCTCAAAGCATCATATAATGCGACAAGTTGCTCGGTGAACGTATGTAAGGAGTTTATGCGGTCCTTAAGTTCGAAATAAGTTAACTATTCATATGTTATAATGCTTCCTGTGTTACTTGGGCTCATACTGTAGCCCGCTGGGAAAACCTCGGCAGGGAACTTCTGTGTAATGAACTCATTCCACAGCTGCAGCGTGTGTATGCTCGTATTATAAAAATATTTCTAAAGATTATCTCTCTTTAAGTTTGTCTTTTTGAATGTTTAGTACCTACTACCTACCTAACTATTCAATGCTTCTGCAAATTACCCCCAGGTTTGGTTGGAACGATTGCTCTATAGTGTTTACTGTGACCACGAATATTGGCACTTGTATACAGTGACACATATTTGGTCCGAGTCAATGCAAGTGCACAACAATGGGCGAGCGGGCAGCCGCCGGCGCCGGTGCTAGTCGGCCCGACAGTGATAACGACGGCATATCTCGCTTCAGGTATGCTGTATGTCTTGCGAGATGTTTGTATATATATCCCTATTGTAAGTTTATTTGTAAATGAATTTTTATGACATATAACGCCTTTATTGGCAACCGACAACGATGTACCTTTGATTTGAAAACTTACACATATTTTTACACTTCGGCACTTTAATTCTTTTTTGTACTGATTTAAAAACTCACGCGATTTTTACTCATTATTTTATCAAAGGCGTTACGACACGCTCGAAATGTCAGAAAAATATTAAAAGTAAGTGTACGCGATTAAGTCCCGTGTTTTATCCAAATAATTACGTCTTTTTTTCATAATTCTTGCAATATATTTAGAATAAATAAATAAATAATAAATATCATGTTCGCTAATACGAATAACTTAATACGAATAAAGAAATCGCAGTTATTTTTCGATTAGCTACTAAATATAGCTTTACAGTAACATTTGGTACTCTCCGTGATCTAGTATTAATAATATAGAATCGCCATATACCTAGCGTAATAGAGTGCTAAACGGGAATACTCCACCTAATAAGTTAATTATCCTTGCAATAGAACCTTCGATCCCTTGTAATACACAACGAACATTCATAAGACAGCTGTGATCCATTTAATTCGAACCCTTGTTTAATAATTATGCAGTCCCAAATATCATATGAAGGTTGGTCGACCGCGATATCGGAATATTAAATACCGCATCGGAGCCATATATCGCAGCCGTTGCACGAGCGCAAAGCAAATAGACGCAGAGGGTCAGCTTTTACTTATTGAGAGCAATGCAATGACGCGTAATTGCAATATCCTAGAGGTAATCAGATGGCTCGCGGTATTTGAGCTCCCGACGTGTTGTGGAACTGCCCTGTGCGACCCGAACTGAGCCAACACTTGGATACTGTAACTTCGTGTCCTTTATTGAATCTTGATGTGTATGTGACATGAGGATGATTGTTTCAAGGAAATAAATATTACTTAAATATTATTTTGTTTTGGTATGTAAAACAGAGACTTGTTGCATTTAAAATCCTGGCATGGAATTTTGTAATTTGGGGACAATCTTAAAAAAATCAACATAGCCCCAAACATTCTAGCAACAGATTTTTTTGTATATCAATGACAAAACTTTTAAATGGCTACGGAACTTCAAATCTAGGAATAGTTTTTGGAACGGAGTTATCGAAAAGTTCCTTATCGGACGGTTCGCGGATGGGGGCTAGGCGAAAAAAGTCACGTGACCGTCACGAAAACGCGACACGATTGAAAAACATGTGAAATGAAATAAAATAGAATAGAATTAAGTGAAGTGAAAGTAAAAAAAAAGTAAAAAAGAGAAAAAAGTCAAATTGTCGAATATTTCAAAAATGACAAAACAGACTAAAATGACAATAATTACAAAAATTACAAGAATTACAAAAAATTGAAAAATTTAAATTAAGTCAAAAAAAGTCTAAATAAAATTAAATGACATAACTTCGTTCCAACCGAGTGTTCCACGGCACCAAGGATGATTAAGACATGGATTGGCAATGCCTATACAAAATCGCGTTCCTCGAACCTTCAGGCTATACGTCTGTTTTCGGTACTAAGTGCCACAGCGCCATCTGTTGAGTCTGGAGTCGAGTTATTCTGTCAGCGTTAATCGCCGAACAAAATATTAGAAACTAGAATTTAGTTATTTAATCTTAGTTGTACAATATAAGATGGTACAAATGGCGCACTTAATATCATAAGGCATTCTCTACCAGTCAACCAATGGGCTTAACAGAAAGGTTAAGTAGGAATTTAGTGTTTGTGGTGACCGATAGATGACGCTAGTGCTTTAGCCTGAAATAAGGGAACGCGATTTTGTATAGGCATTGTCAATCTATGTCTTAATCATCCTTGCACGACACTCACGTATTTTTTCATCTGTTAGTTGTGATAATGTTGTAATAGCACATACTTCTTTAGATACTAACGTTACGAACGACGTCAGAACACAAAAAGAAAATAGCAGCTGACAGGTCAATAAGAAATCAATAACACTAAATCGACAGACGGAAAGTCAATATGCTATCTTATTTCCACGTCCAACTTCAGTCAGACCGAAAACTTTTACGAAGCGGACCTGCTGTGCTGTGCGACTATAACCGATGTCCGTTAGTTGTGGGTATTGCCAGGATATTTCCTGGCCATTTATCGCGATCCGTCGCGTCCTGCCCGTGAATTTAATTACGCGGCAGCGGTGACGATAAATCGCCGCAGGGCAGGGCACGGCCTTAGTTTCATTAGGCATCGGCAAGTGGAAAATAGAAACAAAAATTCCATAGGAGTGGTGATAGCACTATGTGAAATGGGTGGAGGTTGATACATATGTATAGACATGCGAATGGCAATGCTAACATGAAAAACAGTAATAAAATGGTTAGTCACGTTATTTTCATTTGAAATAGAGATCGCTCGCTTTTGATGAACTCCAAACTAGTTCCGATTGGAGGTATGAGCTAGTTCATACCTCAACTCCTAATGTTGTTCCTTAGATGATTGGCCAAATGCGCCTTAGCATTTACAAATATTGCATACACACGGGAAAATTCAACCGGTGCCGCTGTGACCCGGGTAGCCTAGTGGTTAGGGCAATCAAAATATTTATTTAAAAATTTGATTTCTTCTTCAGTTGTAGGGATAAACCGTCAAAGCATCCTGGATCTGTCGATTTAATAACGAATCTGCTAGCAAATACGGCTAGTACATTTTGCAATCATTTTTAATATGCAAGAGGTAAAAATATCTACATGTTATTAATGAGGCTTGACGCGAAACTTACCATTGTGCGTCACCTTTACATTGGGTGAGATTAATTAATCCGCTAAGATAAAGTTACCATTTAAACAATTATAATGTGACAATTTTCCTGACAATTAAATCCAATTCAAATCTGCTTTGAAACGTTAAAAAAAGAAACAAAGCGAAGCTCATTATTCAGATAAACGGTTTTAGAATCATCATTACAAAACGCGTTGAATTAAGTATGTTGTTATATCCAAAGTAAATAAAATGATAATTATATAGCGCAGGTTTAACGAGGTAAGAATGTGAAATAAGAGTAATAATAAATAATATGATGGGACAATTATTACACAAATCAACCCCCGCTAAATAGGCTTGTGTAAATAACAATTTCACCGGAAACATCCCCAAAAGTGGAAATTTTGTTGGAGAGTAAAATAACACAACACATCATAAACAACTTTTAGTCAAACTCAAACATTTATTCAGCACTTTTACACGTCAAAGTAAAAGAGAAAAAAAAAAATCAAACTACACCGGTTCTAACCCTACACCTCTGACCCGAGAAGAATTATGTCCGGCAAGAAACTCGGCGGGACTTATTTTTTCAAAACAACAGTACATCAAAACTAAACAATACATATAAATGCGTTGTTCTATAAGAAAACATATCAAACCAAGTTAGATTAACCAACAATAGGTTATAGTTTAAGAAAAATACCAAAGAAAAAAGATGAGTCCAAATCTGACTATTTGAAAATGAATTACATACAAGTTTGATATACTTTCTTACCTGAACTGTGTCTTCTACATAAATTTCCAAATTATAACAATCCATCATCAATAGTTAGAAACAAATTTTGAATTTAAATTAAAAAAAAAAGTAAGTGATTCTAGTATACAATAAACATACTATTTCCAATTATCCTTAGAGATGTATATGGTCTCCAAGTGTCTTGGTGGAGATGGATAATCAAGCACCGAATGTTGTGTCTAAAGCCAATTAAACTAAAATTAAACATGATTAATAAAAAGTTACGTAATTGTGTGGCCCCAGTTAGCCTAAACAGACCGGTCTCCACAAACAGCACACGTTCACGAGTATGACGCATATCTCAGCCATCGCCTCCCTATACCTTTCTTCGGGAAAGTAATAACCAAATTAATTTATCGAACCGACAAGCACTTAAAATTTTGAATGCATAGGTTCCAAGTACTAAAGCTACGTGTATGTAGCTACCAAGTTAGAACGTGACAACGTAGCTATCTACCTTTTCTGTGGCCACCTCGACCGATCTTAACACTATTTAGTTTCACATCCAAACTTCAATTAAAGAGTCACTGCCCCAGTTAGCAGCAATAGCCAAGATGCCCAACTGCACAAACAGTAATCACGAAGAAGACGAGGACAAATTAATCAAACTGACCAAATTCCTTGCAGGGGCCGAAAGCAATCTAAATTCTTAACGTTATTCATACGAAGCTGCATTATAGAGGAGCCCGAGATTGGATGTATGGGTGTTATAAAGCGTTCTTGCCCTCGCTAGAGTAACGCGTTTGCGGAATTTTGTTCTATTCTAAGTGCCTTTGCCGGTCTTGTAAATGAATTTCATGGGCGTGGAAAAACAGCAGTTTTAACCTTGGTTAGAACGGGGGATTTCTATGTTAATTCCTTGTTTCTGCTTTATTATACACAGGTTCTTGTTGGTACGTGCTTCATATCTGTCAATTATATTTTCCGTGACTGGTATACGTTATATACTGATAAATAGTAGCCGATTTGATTATTTATGTTATTTAGACTCAATTTTTAACTGTTATCAAATGGAATGTTAAAATTTACACATGAAATTGTTAGCCGCCCTATAAGCTATAACTTGACTTCCTTCCCGCACTATTTAATAAAGGTGCGAAACTTAACTCAATGGCCTATTTAATTCACGTGAAAATAAAAAGCAGTACGTGTTTTTATTTTGCTAACATTGAAATTTGACCCACTTTTCAATTGCATGGACAGCTCTTGACAGGGGCGGGTAAAAACTTGCGAGTCGTGCCAAACAAAATACAGGGCTGATATTCCTACTGCCAGCCTTAGTGAGTGAGTCGATCATTCAGAATCATCAAAATAAAAGGTTATAGCTGTGCGGCGCTACCAAATATAAATGTAAATAAAAATAAAAATATAGGACAATCTTATACAAATCAACCTAGTCTCATAGTTAGCCCAATAAGCCTTTGTGTTATGGGTACTAGGCTGTCGCCTACATCGTCATGTATTTGATAGATAGATATAGATAAATACGTAAATACCTAGAAAACATCCATAACTCAGGATCAAATATCTGCAATAAACACACTGATGAATGCCCCGACCAGGATCCCGAAACCGGGACCTCCTGCGTCATAAGCAGTCACTACCGACTAGGCTAGGAGGCCATTATAACCTCGCTCCAGGCTCGATAATGTCACGATTTGCTGACTAGGTGTCAGATAATTGGCTACGGAGGTATGGTCAAAGGAGATCAGCAGAGTACGTAGTCACTTCAACTTTCCGTCCCAACAGGAGAAAGAAGGTGGAAAGGTGTAATGCAAAAAGACATGGCTGAGTGCATGTTTATCTAAAGACGATGTTGAGGAAGCGAAGAGGAGCAAATTCAGAAAAGCTGACCCCACCACCGCCCATAGAAACCAATAAACAGCTAGGAAAAGAGAGTCGCTGGTACACAGGTCAGCCCCTAAGCAACCGACTGGCCTGCACTCGGTAGCCAATAGGAATAGATACATGACCAGCACACGAGATAATCTATTTGACGGACGTAAAATATGACATGGCAACAAAAGCGACAAAATGGGAGCATCCGCTGGTTAGGTTTACTATAGGTCAGGATTTGCCTTCAATTTGTCAACGTTTTGTGCTTTTTTTAACGCGGACAGCTATTAATGATACATTCACTTGGGCGTGATAATTCACACGCATGAACGTGACAGCGCAATGAATCGACGAGAAATTTATCTTTATCAATACCTAACCTTAAACCTGAATAAACTGGCATTGTAATCCTAGGCAAATAAATATAATAAAATTACTGTAAAGTGCTAACTGACATCGTTTGGTAATGTGCCTATTCATAATAAAACTTTACTCATTCTGTGACACATTTGACTGAAGTGCCTCAATGAGTCGACCACGAATAGGGCTTTCGTAGAATATCGCAGATTTCCCTTGACGCACAAGATTTAAATAATATTTCGCAGGCTTATTTCGAATTCAATGAGACTACGAAAATGTATTAACTTGTTCGTAGTGAGAAGCATACAAAAAACCTGGATTATATATATAAAATAACAAAATATATGACAATCCGCCTATATCTATAAACGTTGAAATTATTCTTGTTTTAGACATTGTCCAAGAAGCTTAATAAAAGTGGAGATCGCAAGTAGAATAAAACTTGAATGAAATAAAAGAAGATCTCGAATTTTGTCTACTACTATTATTATACAGGAATCTATTTAAATACAAAATAAATTAGTCAAAGATTACATTTGTTCCATACGGCAGTGTACGGCAGAGTCGGCAGACGTTTCGTCTTGTTCGCTTTGAATTCAATAACGACGGTTGTCGGTGTAGCGCAAACACGAGGTCGGATGTTTGTTCAAGTCTGTCGAGCGTCGCTTCAATAAACTTCAATTGTTTTGATAAACTAAACTATTGCTACTACAATTATTACATAGTTGTTTACTTTATTGTAATTAACGGGAATTATTGTCTAGCTAGTGTTTAGTATTTTTTTGTCTATTCCAGCACAGGATTTTTAAGTGGAAGTCTTTATCTAAATTTAATATCCTTGAATTTTACGTCGTTAAACCTTACGCACTTCAGATGCATATTTTCATGATCAATAATTTAAAGGAAATATTTATTTTGCAAGATTCATTACAAAAACCGGAACGATAACGAACATAAGTTACAATACCTATTCAAGAGTCCGAAACATTGATATTCCGAAGTCCGCTATCTGCCGGATACCTCACTACCGTCAATATCAATTTAGTTTTCCGGCAACATACAAAAACGACAATGTAATCTCGCTTTAATTCCGATCCAATTAACTTTCACACGCAAAAGAGAAAGGGGATGCAAAAACTCAGCTGCCGTTTAAGATTCAAACACGAATGGAAAATAGGTTTTGCATTAGTTTCAGCGATTTAAATCATCAGGGCCAATTGAATCAACACGAATAAGGTTAGGTTCGGTTATGAAGACATGTTGAAATGTGTAAGTAATTGTATACTATTCATCGATTTATACAAAAAGGGAGATATGGTACCAGGCGCTCGATTGTGTGCCATCAAATATAGGTTCCGGGACCTATATTGAATTAGTCGTGTGGCAGAGTCTCTCAGTCACACTTTGTGCAATTCGCAAAATATGGAGGTCCCCCTTGCATACCCGTGTTAGCTATATAGGTTTATCTCTTTTTCCCGTGATGCACATACATTATAGTGGTGTGTAGCATATTACAAGTATGTAGGTGGTGGACCACATTTCAGTTTTATTTACTATGAACTTCACTCATCTTCCTTTTTGTTTATGTCAATGATACTATCCGCAAGGTGGACTGATGACCTGGTGAAGGTCGCGGGAGTCCGCTGGATGCGGGTAGCGCAGGACCGGTCATTGTGGCACTCTTTGGGGAGGCCTATGCCCAGCAGTGGACGTCTTTCGGCTGATATGATGATGATGATGAATGATACTATTACGGAGAGTAGAGAGGGATCAGTTAAGTTAAAAGTTTAAAAGACGAAACAGATTTTCTGATAGTTTGTTAAACTGAGAAAACATAATATCGTTTCACGGGTATGCTTTAACCTTTTGACCACCATACGTCAAAAATTTAACTTTCAATTTTTAACTCTGTCATAATGTTACGAAGGTGTCATTAACGTTGTAAATTTGTCTCATATCAGACGACGGCGGTCAAAAGGTTAAATAAGGATTTTTACAATGAAACGAGGTCTTCGAAATAAACTTAAGTCTTCGTTTGTTTCCCTTTGATAATAGGTACGTGTATAAACTAAAGATGCAATGGATAGTTGTTTGGCCGGATACCGGATATCCGGCGGACCCGTCGGCCGGATATTCGGCCAAAAGTTTTACCTTCGAGCACGCAAGTGCCACTCTGTGCAAGTCGCAACTTGTTCAAGAAATTGTAAGCTACCTAAAGTTATCCCATTTATTGAATGGAAGAATCACGTGACGTAATAATAAACTACTATTAATAATTGATAAGTAAATTATTTAGTGGTTTACTATGTATCGATCCAGTTTTTAAGCTTAACCACGTGTCAATTTAGTATCCGTTATCCGGTATTCGGCCGAATAGTAAAATTGTGACCGGATATCGGATACCGAATAGTGGCAGGATATCCGTTGCATCTCTAGTATAACCCATAACTTTAATAAACAGAAGATATTTTTGCTTTTCATTATCAAATTGAAATTATAATAATGGTATATATTCTTTCAAATCGTATATATCTATTATCTATGTATAATTGCAACCCAAAGTACAGTAACACTGAAAACAATGCGCGGTAGTTAACCTGTCCGTCATGTTTCAGCTCACAAAAGCATTAACGGTTTTAAGCAGATTTCCGGTTATACAACCGATAATACCGTTACACTGTCACGTCCATGCCCGATAAACTGAGGAAACGAGCATATTTAAATTTTCACTTAACACATTTACGATAACGAATGCCCATACTTCATTCATAACATAACGCATACGAGCATATATTATATCCATCGGACTAATTGAAAATGAACCGTAAACTCGTAATGATAAGGTTTAGGTATCATTTGTCGCTATTTTAGATTTGTCGTGGTTCCAGCACACTGTAATGAGAATGAAAGTTATTAGTGAATTCATTTCGCATGTTTGATTTGCACGTCCAGTCTACAATCGAAGGCACTGACTGGATTAATTTCACTTATTAATTATGTACCTACTGCTATAGGAAGCGTTTGAAGTGATATTTATATTTCAGAATTTGAAATAATAATTTACATGGCGCAATTTTTAAAGAATCGTATCACCGATAATATCCCCTTACTCCATGTTTTTTGAGTTCCAATGTGTAACCATAAACATACACATTGTAGGCCCTAAATTAATTCACAGCCATTTTTCCGCGCGGATGTGAAAATACGGCGCTAATATATGAAAAGCAGCAGTGATTTACGTAACAAAGGACTCTGCTATCCTAAAGATAAATGCGTCCTAAAAAAAAGGCGTAGATTAACCTGATGGCGATTCCGTTTAGTTTGTGTTTAAGCGTTCAGCTCCTCGTAGGGGCACGGCGACAGTCAATATGTAAATATTTTACACTCAAGCTCCTTTATCAACCCTCTAAGATTAAATATTGACAGAGACGGGTCCTCATCCTCAAGAACCTACCACGACCTCTTTATTTATTACACTCTATTTGGTCGATCGTCGAATTTCCATGTTCGTGCTGATATAAGAAATGCGAACTTATGACCAAAACGTTTAAGTAAAACCAAACCAGTGATAATTAATGTATTAAACCTTTACAATTTCCTTTAGGCTAAGCCAATTACCTCTACAACCAGCCACGTGTCCAGAACGCATCATTTTTGACGGCGCATTCTCTCGTCACATCCGTGACACGTTTAGCTGTCACGTCACGTGTACAGGCGTGACGAGGACGTGACGAAACGCTGACCGCTGTCGAGTCCCATAAGCTTTTATGGCGAATGAATGCCTAAGCATTTATTTGCATTAAATGATTTATAGGTCCGTTGTTGCCCAATTAAACTAGAACTGAATATGAATAGCAAAAATGGAGCTGAGAATAGTAAATTCAATTAATAATTACGTACGTAATTGAAATTCGCCTACACAAAGTTCTAAAGTTGTCTATTTATATTTTTTATAATTTTCCGTGATTCCATCTGACAACTGGTGCTAGCTGACGTGTTTCCCAAAAAGACGTTCTATATAATCACCAAGGTTAATTAAGTGTAAGTTTGGAAACTCACTGGTTAGTGCGGGGGAACCGGGTAATGACATTCTGACAGAGACCCGAGGTTTAGGTTGAACAACCCTAAGAATAAATCTTCGTACGTTAGGGTACGAGCATAGACCTTTACTTTGCATATTTACCGATCGTCTGGATAAGTTTTTGGTAGTCGCTTTGAGTTCATTTTTAAGTTATTTGATTTAGCTCAAATATTTACTTTTATACACCGTGTCCAAAAAGTTCGAATACACTTTGGAGATCTTTTAACTTTTTTGTACGAATAGTTATTGTAGTGAAATCTGTATTTTATTAAAGCTATACTAATATACAAAATATGCTGCAAATATTTTGGATTAACTCCACCTCTTACCTATTTTACTAGCTGACTACATTTTTCAACTCAATCTCACGCGGCACGCACCGCTTTCAAGGTCATTTCGTCCCAAATATGCTCGATATCTTTTTTTTCACTGTCCATATTTGCTATTTTATAATAATGTGACCTACAAGTGCCTACAAGGCATGTAAAAACATACCAAATCAATGTAATAAATGCAAATCTGGAGAATGGAGTGGCCGTTTACTTTCGGCAATATAATCATCGAAATTAGCTTTTCTCAAAGCTTGAACAACGTTTGCACTGTTTTGAGCACAATTTTGTGAGAAAATAATTTAATTTTTATTCCTAAACACAGTTTTCAAATTTTTAGGAGCGTTTTTCGACGAAAACATCTGATTTATAATTTTCATTATTAATGTGCGACTTTATCGGTAAATATAACGAAATTTGGCCCCACATATTTAACTGAACCCCACACTACCACCAATAGTTCCCTCTGGAGTCTGGGAACATTAACCTCATGGTTTAGGCTGTTTTTTATACTTGCTGCTCACAAACGACCGTTTTGAGCATTGTAAGGCTATTTTAATTCAATGAGTTTCTCGTCAAAAAATCAACTCCTTCCTGCGTGCCAGGAATGTATTGAGTTGGATTATGTACTCTAATTTTCTCGATGAAAAACGATGAACTTCACGTTTATTGTAGCTATGATATCCAGGATCGACCTCCAAAATACCACGTAAGGATCTCCTCAAAATTTTCAGATCGGCAGTTGATTTTTGGATAAAGCGGCTTTTGTCCTCTAAACTCGCACTCTCACGATATTTAGTATTTTAATGGTTCTAGCTGCGTAGCTGACCAGATTTTTTCCTGTCTTCTAAAGAGGAGCTATTTTAAGACCTTCTCATTGTTGTGTAAACGAGATTGCGTTTGATTCCAAAAAGTTTTACCGCATTGAAAAAACATCTTTGCAGTCGCCATTACGACATTTTGTACTAAATTGTTAATCGAAAGTACTTCATTGAAGAGTGAAGACAAATTTCAAGTCCTTGGCGTTTTTTACTATTACATTATGTTCAAGTTAACTTATTCTTTGGATTAATATAATAAATGGATGGCCTGCAGCCTGTATGCCTTCAGGGTCAACGCAAAAATATGTGTATTCGAACTTATTGGACAGGGTGTATATTCAAAGAAATATATAAAAAATCTGTATATTTGAATAAAGTTTTATAGTTTAAGAAAACAACGAAAAATCAAAAAATCCGACGTCACTTCCAATAATGAGATTAAACTTACGACATCTTAGAGTAGCGTTAAGGCGTTTAGGCAATAAGAAACAACCTTTCATTATTCGTAAGTATCGATCGAGTATACACAAAGGTTTTGGCAGGTGTTACAATATGCCATCATTTCACAATAATCCCCGAAGGAAGCAATTCTATCGCTTGACCTGTTGCGAATAAAACACTTGGGACATTAAGACCCGACTAGGCCGTGGGCGCTCGTTCGGATGAATCCGGGAGGAATCAGACGCGATCGGTTCTAATCGCATTTCATGTTTAAGATGGATTTTTTTATCTTCTTGAGCGGCGAAACTGTTAACTATGTAACTATTCGTATGTAATTCAGGTAAAACAGTTAGTTCCTCTGCTCACGCAAGCGAACATACTCGTAAACTGGGGAAACGGTTTTTAGAATGTATTTTAAGCTAACACAGTCATTAATGTCATTATACAATGTCGTTCTGATTGGTGCGAATCACACTGAAATCTATACGTGATCCAAACTAACACATGTGTCGGGTTTAAATGACGAGCTAACAAACCAAAATTTTATATCTGCATCTACTACAATAGATATAGACGGAGAGCTAGCTCTCGTTAGTTTGCTTTACTTTGCTTATTTCTAGATCCGGACATCTGGCAGCTATAAAGTGGTGGAGGCCAAAGAATGCAAACGACATAAGAATACAAATCCTAGAATTCTGGTTTTGATGCAGTATTATGAGAAATTATATAAGTAATTAGATTATATCATTGCCAAAACTTTCTGATGGGGGAAAGTAGTCCAAAACGACGTAAGTATAATGTAATTCATAGTTTGTCGCCTACTGTTTCTGTTTCCGAAATTATACGCAATGTTTTTTGTTCTAATGTTAAAATATAGGCCCCGTCCTCTATAAATAAGACAACTTCGGCAGTTTTTACCTACTTACTTTGGTACTTATTACTTTTTTCAAGCTGAAAATTTTTGTAAGTCTGTCACTCTGACCTCCACCCATTAAAAGTTGCCAGATGCCCGGATCTAGCAATAAGGAAAGTGTTGTAATCTTAGATGGGTTTCGTTCCTCTCATTATTGTGGCATATCTGACGTGGCCAGCTCTTAGTCCAATAGTTGTACATTATTATTTGTCACATTGTCATTCACCACAACGAGCACAATTCAATTTGAACTTACTCTTACGAAAACAAACAAAGAGGTAATTGGTATTCCTCTTTTAAATACAATTGCGCATCGCTATTCTTTAAAGAAACAAACAATACGAGTCTATGATTTATGTGTCTCAGAAGAAACGGTGTTGTTTTTGCTTGTTGTCGATAAGGCACTACTCGAAAAAGGATGGATTTAAAAATGATCCTTGAAAATGAAAAATGAAAAATGACCGACAAAGATGTACCTTTTGTATGCGAACACCTTTATTGTCTCCAGCTGTCATTATGTTGTTGAACTATCTTACTTTGTGTTGAATTGAAAGAATCCTCAATCGTTGATTCAGAAAAAACTGCTATACCTGCAACAAAGAAAATATACACGTTAATTCAAACAGATCCAGGGAAGAAAACAATCTAAGTTATCTCGACCATGCAAGTGGGAGCTCTTGTTGATTAGTACGTGCCTTATAATTTCTATTAGAAACAGGTGAGTTGGAGAGGTCACGGTGACTGGTCATCGACAGGGATTGCAGGCCAAATCGAGCGTTATTAATACTAATGGCAAACACGGTCTGTTTCTTGTCAGTAATGAAAATTTGTTTTCCCGAAAGCAGTAATCTCGACATTAGTTTCAACTGTATTCATTACTCAAAGAGTACATATCTAAATGTCTGTCAAATTAGACCAGCTTGACAGAACTGGTTGCCCACGAGGTGCCAATGACCCATAGCTAGCAGGTGAACCTTGTGTGTAACTTTTCCGTGTCTAAGTATGGATCAAATTAATTAGTACCTAATTAATTTGCCGAAAGTCAGCCATACTTTTGTTTATAGAGTAGGAAGATACTGTAGATAGCTACTTATCTGTGGATGGATAGTAATTATTAATTATCTTCCTACTAGATAGCTATTTATCTGTGGATGGATAGTAATTATTAATTACTATCCATCCACAGATAAGTAGCTATCTACAGTATCTTCCTACTCTATAAACAAAAGTATGGCTGACTTTCGGCAATCCTATAAAAATAATGTATTTCAACAGGCAGCGTGTTAAGAAAAAAGATGAAGTTAGATATTCCCCGAAATTTATCGCAGTTTGAGTATGTAATTGAATAATATTCGCCGGTCTCATTGGCCCAGTGACCTAGATAGTTAATCTGATTTCTGTCCGGTGCCATAACGAAAACGGTATGATCGCGTCAACTGCGGCTAAACTACATAACTAGTCCGTATGGAATTGCTACATCAAAAGGCTTTCTCGTAAGTGGCTTTGTAGCGTTACAAATATACGGCTCGACTCACAAAAACTATATGTATGAATCATTCCAAGTCGTGGCAGTAACCACTCTCCACTCCAGCTACCTATCTTTAACCGAACATCACAGTTAGAAATTGGATTTTATATGGATCGAATAAAATTGTCAGTTCAAAGCATGTCAAACTAATTCCAACAAAAAATATTTTCTCTTCGACCTGAAACTACAAGTAAACAACAACAATGCCTAT
The DNA here is from genome assembly GCA_947086415.1 of Pammene aurita. Classification (NCBI taxonomy): domain Eukaryota; kingdom Metazoa; phylum Arthropoda; class Insecta; order Lepidoptera; family Tortricidae; genus Pammene; species Pammene aurita. The sequence goes on from OX352295.1 coordinate 16,990,113, forward strand.
ATATTGTATCGAATCTTATGCTTATTCGTTAATCGTTATACTCTGATCGTACGTCGTAACCAGCCGAAAACCAGCATACACACATGTAATCATAAGTACAAGATTCGACAAACAACAGGGCCATAAAAAGTTGACACATACATTACAAGGGAATGAAGGGAAGCAATCAAAACTATCGAGCGGACCAATTCCGAAATCGAGTTGTTTCCCGAGGCCCGGGGCCTCGATCCGCTCCCTGTAATTTCCGCAGACTAACAACTATTGCGGCCATTGTTTCATCTCTTTCTGGATTCAGCACTTTATGTGGACTGATGGAGTAGATTGGATTTCGGACTTTTTAAAAGACTAAAAGGCGAAGTCTCATTCGCTCGCTGTGCATTTATCGCCGTACGACGGATTTGTACATTCAGCACAAAGTATTACAGGAGCAGCGGGTATAGAACATTTAAATGAACCACATGATAACCTAATCTATTTCGTAAGCCTATTAATTAATTCCACTTTTTTTCAATTGACACAGTTGTCTTTGGTTTTGAAATCATCATATTATTTCGCTAATTAAGTTCTAGTCCAAATCGAAGGAGACCTACCTTAAAACTAGGTATCGAAACATCATTGTTCGTTGAGTAATGATAACTTATCCTACTATATTCGATCTAAATAGATCATAAAATGTTTCTTTAAAACAAAATTCATTTAGACATTCACGATAGAATATCACAAGAATAATTGCACGACTACACGAAGTCGTTTGCTTCGGAGACCCAGTTTTAAACGTCTCGTCACGAAAGGGAAAGGTTAAGATCATGTGAAGATTTCGCGAAGAGTACAGTAGGAGCAGATCGATCGCCCGACTGGTCCGCACACCCTTTTGAAACTATTACGTTATATTCACGTAGTGGGAAGATAAGGAAATTAATAACTAGTGTGAATTTTATTACGTACAGTGGAAGCGTGGAAATTAACGTATTGTATATTGTTGGATTTATGTTTCTACTGCGAGTGATACTACGTTTACTTTAATGACAGAATGAGTTATTAAAATATATTTTGGAAATTATGAACACACAATAAACTTGTAATGGTCTTAGAGAAATAAGTAAGCTTATATATTTCTATTTTTTGGTATACCGAATGAGGAAAATGTACAATCAATTAAAATAGAATACCTTTAAGTTGTAAGTATGTATTTGCGCATCCAAAACTTAATATTAAAAATTTTTAGTTTTCTGGACTACAAATAATTAAAAAACCCGGTCAAGCGTGGGTTGCTCCAACTTGTCGAGTTGAAGGCCTATTGGCCGATTTGTCTGTGTAATTTCGTCACAGATTCCCAATTTTCCAGTGATGAATCTTGAATTCCAGTTTCCAATTACGGCATCCCCAAATATTTACCAGTCATTCATGGGCCCCATGCCCGGCCCCCTGGCCGAGCTGGGTCGATCGCGGGCTCGACTGGTCGCCCGACGCGTCCTCGGACTACGAAGGCGCGGGATGACACTGTGACCTAATTCCAAAACGGGGCAGCGTACATATCACTATTCAGGAAAGGTAATAGCGGACCAAAATTAAAAGCCAAATACGAGATGGATTTATTCTTTCTTATTTAGTTAGGTTTATTGTGATCAAATTATAAATTTCCTTTTCACCACCGCACCTCCGAAACGCGCTCTTTATGCCTTGAAAGCGGTGGGGAAAAACGCATTTTATCCACATGATTGAATGAATAAATGCTTTATTGCACACCTTAAACTAAGTAAAAACAGCACAGTAGAAAAAATAACACGATAAAAAGAGGCAAACAACAGGCGGTCTTATCGCTAATGAGCGATCTCTTCAAGACAACCTTCCACATGGCGGGAAAATAATATTGTACAAGTTTTGACATGTTTTTCACGTTATCTGGCAGAATGGACTTTAAAAAGATGATTTTGAATTATATAATTTTGATAGCATTCATTTGGATTCGATTTTTTTATATTTTATAGCTATATATTTTTCCTGTGGTGGTGTGGTGAAAAATGTTGTATTATACTCGGCAGTAAAGTTTGTTCAACCTCTCTTGCCTTGAGGTCCTCATACGCTCCAGATTCCATTTTTTGAACCAATCGCTACGCTCGTGGCTCAATTTTTGACTGGCTCGGGTCTCAATAAAAGCACGAGAGGAAACATCAACTTTGCCCCCTTGTATTATAAATAACTATTTACAATTTGGTTCATATTTGAGATAATTTAACAAAGAACCAGCAGCGTTAAAAGCGCGACCCACGACACTCGAGTGTTAATGAGAACTTGTCGTTGTTTACAAATCTTCAGAAAGGAATTGGTCTTTTACCGTTCACTTTGAATAATAAACGCTTTGACCTGGTTTTGTAGCGTATTTTTCATAACCTTAATAAATATCAGTGCAGTTAAATAACCAAAATTATGAAATTAAAGATATACTTAAATTGTCCGTATAAATTATTGTTGGTAACCATTCCTACATAGCAAAGGTTTGTGACCTTGCACTTATTTACAGAAGACGCCGCTTGGCACGGACACGGAAATGCTTCGGGTAGACTCGAGGTACAGTCACCAGCAATAGTATCTTCCTACACGAAGGCCTCAAAAATATGTGACACGCTCTTATGGCCCTACAAAAAAGAGCGTGTCACATATTTTTGCGGCCTTCGTGTAGGAAGATACTATTGCCGGTGACTGTACCTCCCTGTTAACCATAACCACCCTTCAGATAAGAAGAAAAGGAAGTCGCACGTATTATAATGTGGCGCAGTTCGTACTTGATTTCAGCCAACTAGTAGTATCTACTATAAAGTGTTTTGTTTTCAGAAGATTAATTCATTTCTGCAGTAAAAAATAGAATTTTCATGAATGTTTAGCATCAAGCATCTAGGAATCGTCATTATATCCGACTGGCTCATCACGTATTTCTTATTAAAGTATCACTGTTAAATAATTCCCATTTTCTTCACGGAATAGTGTCACCTAGTGACTCGCGGTACGTTCGCAAGGGTGTTAGTGCGGCAAAATAGCACCTTACACGGCGTCACGTGAATAATGGAGAGCACTAGGATAGGAAATGAAATTGTACGGACAAGACGGAGACGTTTCAAACTGTTAGTAGCACTTTAGCGTTAAGATGTCTCATATGTTGTAACAGAATATGACATTCCATAGAATGTATGAATGGAACTCATATGTATTATACCCTTATACCTAGTAAATAAGATGTAAAACTTATCTTATCTTGATTTTAAATGCAGCTGTTTTACATTATTAGCCTTACGTGGATATTCTCTCAAGAGAGCGGGTTATAGATACGCTGCAGAAAGATAGTCAGATTCACTGTGACTAAATTTTTACTAACGAGTCAGAATCACCGACATAGTTTAGTCTACTGATTTAAACTTACACGATGTTCACTCATTATTATGACAAAAACGGGACTTAATCGCGTACACTTACTTTTATTATTCCATATTATTCCAAACAGTTCCTTAATAGCACCATGACTGATCCCAGTATCTCATTGTCCGCAAGCCTTCCCCGAACTACCTCAAGACATTCTCTTACTGGTACATTGGTAAAGAGTGACTCGACATCAAAACTCACCATTATGTCATCTGGTTCCAGCGTTATGTTCTTAAGAATGTCTATAAAGTGACGAGAATCCTTCACAAAGGACGTTGTCTTACCCACAAGCGGCAAATAAACAAGTCTGCTGTGGCCGAACATTTGTTAGAATCTGGACCAAACCACTGGATTGAGCTCCATAATCCAAAAGTCCTTTCTACAGAACGTCTTCGTTATGGAGCATGGAGCAGGAAACTACGAGAGGCTATTGAAATTAGGAAGCATAAGAATTTCAACCAGAACGAGGGACAGGGGATCTCGTCTTCGTGGAATCCAGTGATTAGCAAATGTAAGCGTGAAAATACTTGCATTTCCAAAGCACCAGATGTCGTGAGTGTTGTGTGTAGGCAAAGTGACAACCCTAGCGTGAATGTGCATAATCGAGACCAAGTGCGGGTAGTTCGAAAAAACCCGCGCAGCTAGGAGATGCTGATACAATTCCTCGCCAGTCTGCCTGCGACCACGAGCGTTACGGCACGCTCGAAACGTCAGGAAAATAATAAAAGTAAGTGTACGCGATTAAGTCCCGTTTTTGTCATAATAATAGTTTAGTCTATACGTAAGCATTTTAGACTATCGGTTAGCTAATACAGAAACACTATTTAACGTCAGTATTATTTACTGACCTGTAATGTTACCAAAAGTTGGTGAAACAATATGGCATCGTAAATGTTAATACAAACTTCGGTAGCCGCAGTGTGTCCCGAGAGTATGCGGTGCGATCTTGGCGGTTTGGTGCAAGGAGCACCGCTACAGCAATGTGCACTTTGGCTGGGTTTGTGTTGCTGCTTAGTTTAGTGCAGTGCAACTTGTGCCAATTTTTAATATATGTTACGTCTCACAGTATTGAGATTTTTGGATATTGGAGATGACAGTGTTCTATGTTTACAATATTTGGCTAGTCACACCAATAGTTTCCAGGATTGTAAAACCAATGAGGCGCCTTATTTATTTTTAGTGCAGAGCTACCCTGCCATTTGAAGGCCTAAATATTGTCTACATTGCAACATCTTGCGAAGAGCGTCGGCGAGATATGCCGTTATTAGTAACTAACACACTTTTAAAAATCACAGTTGATATTGCATTATTTGCAACTGTGGATGATTTGTAGTTAAATTCGATGACGAATAGCACAGTCAGTCAGCACAGTCAGTGCACTAATGACAAATACACAAACAAAGTTCAAATGATGCGTACTAATTTCAATCATAACCGCAAACGCTGTAGGCTTTGTTATTTGCTGGTTGATTAATTGTTTGCTACATAGGCTGCTATTTATATATCCGGAAACCGGGATTACAATCTTCTTAAATAGCATATTTGACCTCCATGGTAAAATTTGAACTTTTTTAAGTACTGGCCGGTATATTTTTTCTTTCTTATTAACGCTCGTGTTTTGTTTTTGACGGGTTTTAAATGTCATCTCGCAGCAAGAATGGAACTCACTCGTGAAAATATTCATGCTATGATTTATTATGATTTTCGGCGTGGTTTAACGCAACAACAGTGCATAGATCAACTAACTTCAACTTTTGGTGATGAAGCCCCATCTAAAACTACTGTGTATCACTGGTTTAGTGAGTTCAATCGTGGACGTAGTATGCTTACGGACGAAGTTAAGGCAGGTCGCCCGAAATCGGTCGTTGTACAACAAAATATCGAGGCTGTGCGAAAACTTATAATGGACGACCGACATGTTACGTACTGCGAGATAGAGGCGACTCTGGGTATTTCTATGACCAGCATTAATAGCATATTACATAATTATTTGGCTGTAAAAAAAATTTGTTCGCGTTGGATACCCCACAACTTAACAAAAGAGCAAAAAGATGCTCGCGTCGAATGGTGTAATAAAATGTTAAAAAAATATAACCGTGGTGACTCAAAAGCCGTTTATAACATCTATACAGGTGACGAATCCTGGATCTATGCATACGATCCCGAAACGAAGCAACAATCAACGGTATGGGTGTTTCAAAATGAGCCGAACCCTACGAAAGTTACTCGTGCAAAAAGTACATTGAAACAAATGGTGGCCTGCTTCTTCGGTATTAATGGCCATGTAGCTACAGTGCCACTAGAAAACCGTAGAACGGTTAATTCAGAGTGGTACACGACCATTTGCTTACCGGAAGTATTTGAACAAATTCGTAAAACTAACCAGCGACGAAGAATCATTCTTCATCATGACAATGCCAGCTGTCATACGTCACGCGAAACAACTCTATTTTTGGAGGGTCAAAATGTGGAATTAACGGGTCATCCGCCGTACAGCCCTGACTTGGCACCCAACGATTTTTATTTATTTCCAAATATAAAGAATAAATTACGCGGTCAACGATTTTCGACCGCTGAAGATGCTGTCGACGCATTCAAACAACACGTTATGGAGGTACCTCAGGCGGAGTGGCAGAAGTGCTTTAAAAATTGGTTCACGCGAATGCAAAAGTGCATAGATCATCAAGGGGAATACTTTGAAAAACAATAAAACCATTTTCAGCCGTGTACGTTTGTTTGTTTTTTTGTTTCCGGATATATAAGTAGCAACCCTCGTAATGGGGTAAATTTGAATACTAACGTAAAACGGACCAAATTGTACTTCATTTAAAATCAAAATATGAAGGTAAACATTCAAATTTAAAGCTCACTAGATTAGAACAGCAGGACGCAATGCGGATTTGACGTGTCAAAATGATGCCGAATGCATATTGGTTGCGGACGTGTGTCTCTATAGAGTCTAGACTTGTGGACGAGCGGTATCAACTTATATTTATGTTGAATTTCTAGATACCTATTTATTTTAGTATGGTTCTCCTTATCTCCAAGGTTAGATGAAAGGCATCGCTCGCTTTCCACCTGCCGTCCTTTTTCTTACGAATCATTAATCTATAGGTAATCTTTCTAGACAGACATGTCACGTCACAGTGTCATTTATGTTAACCATACAGGATAAATATTGGTTAGGCTTCTGGTAATGTAACATGTTTGCCATACAGCGAAATTCGATCCGAGCACGATAACCTTGACCCTCTGAAACCACTGACCATTTTACACACGGATAAACCGTCGGAATGTTTGAAACCGAGACCAGAGTCATGTCACTCTGACTACACTATTTGGTGGGATTCAATGACAGACATTTAATTGAGTCCTAATTATAGTTCTGAAAATCATCAATCGTCGATATAAGTATGTGTCGCGAAATTCATTTAAAATTAACGGTGTTGACGGATTTAAAAAACCCTTTAGACGGCTCTAGTACCCAGTCTCGGTCCAGATAGGGTTTCCATACGTCAGGATTTGTCCGTACATGTCCGGATTTTTGACCTTTTGTCCGGATTGCGGCCGGACTTGGCAAATGTCCGGGTTTTTAGAAATTATCTCATAAAAAAATGTTTTTACGTATGATACATTTTATTACAAAGTTTAAGTTACGCCAAAACTCTGTTACAAAAAATGTCCAGACTTTTAGGGGGACGTCAGGACATTTCGTTTTTCCATATGGCAACCCTAGGTCCAGAGCTCTAAGACCAACACGAACCATAATCACGTTACGCTCGTTCACTCGGAGTGCATCAACTGACGTCGTTAATAAATAAGGTAATATGTAACCCGAGTCCTGACTAAAATTGGTTTATGTGCGATGGGTGGTTAATCCGTGATCCGTGCACTCTCGCATGGAGCTGGCTTTATTTCAGTACAAGTCACTCGTCTTGTGAATGGTGGGCTTTAACTAATGAGTCATTTTACCATTCAGTATAGGTAGGTAATATACCAAAAATAAAATGATCAACCTTTACTTACAACGTCATTTGATTTAATTTTAACATTCAACATCATAACGGTAATCCAGAAACCTGTCAAAAAATTTACTTACAATATTTTTAATTACGTGAAATACATATTCCTTACTTTATTTCCATAAACAAAGTCTAAGCGACAAGATACCCATATATTTATGACAGCAAACACAGTAAAATAGGTTTAACTTGACATGTTTAACGCGTCTTCTAAATATACGGTTTATACGGAGCATTGAAACGGCAGAACTACTCGACAACAGGAAAGTCTAACTGAACGTAGGTGACGGAATAAATCCACAGCGATAAATAAATACTAAGAATAAGGAATACGAATTACAATTCATTTTAATTATATATTGTAACAATAACAACATAGCGGGGTAAATTAATGATACAATAACTTTATGAAGGCGTTTATAACAACGCTGAATGAAACATAACGAAGGTTATTTCATCAACTTGGCCATCAGAGTGCACAAGAGTATATCGAGGGTTGCGAGGTGAAACCCGATAACTCGAGCTAATAGGTTTTTGAAAATTGATCAATAAGCTGACATACTTATTTAAATCAAAAACTATTTCTACTTATCGGGTTTCACCTCGCAACCCTCGATATATGAATCAACAGTCCGAGAGCGACCCTTCATACGACAGACATAACAATACATATTAGCTAGCGCCCTCAGGGGTGGGGTTCGAAACGCCTGATGGGCCAACTAGACCCGTTCTAACCTAGTGCGTAAAATAAGAAAAAAAACAGAGATTACTACTACTTCGCGTAGATATTTTTACGTCACGATAAATCTAATCTACTAGTTCGAAAAAGGAAAAACAAATGATGACAATTTGATTGACTATAGCTACTTTGTACGGCCTATCACAAAAACTAAACAATAGATCCGAACAATAAAATGCCACTCACTTTCCGTTCTATGAACCGTGACCTTACCTCAGTTCCAACGGAAAGTTCGCCAAAAAACAAAAAGGACGCAACTGAGGAGCAATAAACATTAATATGGAACGTTTTGCGAAAGACGGTAATGACATATCGTGAATACAACGGTCATTTTCGTAATTATGTTCTATTTTCAGAAGTAGTCTAGTCAATTGACGTCAGCTTTACATATGGGGCTTGAAATAGGGACTATATACAGGATGGAAATAGATTTTGGGTCAGTGAGGGCAGCTACCAGGTCCCGTGTTGCTAGGCGAAAATGATCTTAGAAGACCTTCCTTCGATTTCAAATTAATGAAGATTGGCGTTTACAGATTTTGGAAAAAACATACAGGGTGCGAGAAAATGGTCATTTTTGACAAACTTTTTTTTGATGCCAATCGATCCCATTCCTGTCCAGGATCAAAACCTTGTATGGGACCAAAAAGAAATTTCCGGCTAGAAAAGCCATAAATATAAATCGAGAAAAACTTTCCCCATACGATTTGTATGAAAATGAAAAAAGTTTTTTTTACATGTATTTTTTTATGTCAATCGATTCCATTTCTATCTAGTATCAATAGTTTCCTTGGGGTCAACTTTCGATAATGTACAAAAAAGCCAGAAATTAAAGAAAACCGTTTTCATACATTTGCTATGGAGAAAAAGTAAAACTTTATTCTTATTTATCTGTCACCCTAATTCGTCCTCCTATGCTGAATGACTGTATGAAAACACTAGAGTACTAAAATTTTAAATAACAATAAAGGGAATTTTAAGTTATTTCTCTTGGTTCGATTACATTTTTAACAACAAACAGCTATGCTGGAAAGCTTGAAGCCAATTCACCTTAAATTAAAAAAAAAAAAACAGAATCGAGCGGGGTATTTTGAATTTCGAACAAATCGCTCGTTTAGAGCGTTTGTAAAGTGTTATAAAAATGACGTCGAATCAGGAAAGGTTAGAGTTGTTAGAAGCCTATTTCGTAAATAATAAAAACTTTACGGTTGCTGTGGAGTGGTACAGAGTAAAATACCCATTAAGAGTGACTCCAACAAGGAAAGTTATAAAAACCCTACTGAATAATCTCCTACAAGGTGGTAGTTTCAAAAAGAAAACTAGGTACCCAAAGATCTTTGGTGAAGACTTAGAATTAGCTGTATTGATACTCGTCGAAGCTTATCCTGAGATCTCTTCGAGAGAAGTAGCCAGTGAAGTTGGAGTAAGTCATACGTCGGTTTTGAAAATATGGAGTAAGTTCGGGTACAAATGTTACCGAAATGGTCGAATAGTTCAATCTTTACATGGCGGAGATAACATTCGACGAAGAATTTTTTGTAATTGGCTTACAGCAAGGGCGTTAGCCGATCGTCATTTCTTGTGCCTTATTTTATGGTCAGACGAAACCAATTTTTCAAATAACGGCATGTACAACAGACGAAACCATCATTATTGGGCAACAGAAAATCCCCTTCGTACTTTCGACAGCCATAACCAGGTTAGGTTTTCTTTTGACTGCTGGTGTGGATTAATGGGCAATCGCGTGGTTATGGTAAAATTTTATCAAGGCACACTAAACTCTGAAATTTATAACAGAGTCGTGTTGGAAAGTCTTGAAGAACAGTTGGACGAAATGCCACTTGCTCTTCGAAGAAAATTGTTCTTTCAGAAAGATCTTCGAAGAAAATGGTTCTTTCAGAAGAACCTCCACATAACAGCCGCAATACGCGAATGAATTTAAACCAAAAATACGGCACTCAGTGGATAGGGACACATGGACCCATAAAATGGCCACCTCGAAGCCCTGATCTAACACCTCTCGATTTTTTTGCATATTCAGATATATTTGGGTACCTTGGCCGCTCCGATATATTTGATGGCGTCTGTACGTAGGTACTCGTATAATACCTATGGAGGTAATTTCACAATACCCAAATGAGAAACCAAAAGATCCGTCGCGTCCGTTTTAAACTATGTCGCTCTTTTTAGGGTAGACAAAAGTCCGCGCACGATCTCCCACTTCTTCGAGGAAACACTCTTACTTGTGCACAACCAGCACAACCTACCTCAAAAATCTAAATCCTCAAAGCGTACTTACCTGGATTACGTCTGTCCTTATAGCTATAAAAATCTCCATGACTGCCATAGCAGCCGACCCCCATCCATCATTGTAACAATCTCGTCAGCAACTGGGCTGTCATTATACAGCCAAGCCAGAAACTCCCAGAAACCCCTGTTAGCCGCACCAACGAAGGAAGTGAAAAAAAGGGCTGATCTGTGTGTTCAACAAGACGGCCTCCATTTTGAACACTTAATTTTGTAAAAATGTTAGTTGTTAGAGTCTTGTGTTGTTGATATTTAATGCTCATAAAATATTTGTCTTAACAAATAAAATCATGTTTCACCAGGGACCTGACGTTATGATAGACAGCTACGGCAGGTAGTTATTTTACAAAGATTACCAATTGCTTGTACGGTTACAATGTATTTTAGATATGCCGTTTTACATTTTAACTATTTTATTTGCTATAAAAAAAAATTCAGATACCACGAGTATACGCAACTGCGACGTTCACGTGGCCACGTATTAACATCGTTTCGAGCTACTAGCAGTGCAATGGGGCACGACGATGTTGTACTGCAGTCTTACTCCAACAGACCATACTAGCGAAAACAAATCAGGGGACTTAGCCAAGATGGCAATCGTTTGTAGAAAACGAAACGAAACGCTATCGGTCTCTATCACTCTTCCATATTAGTGCGATAGAGAGAAGGATAGCGTTTCGATTCGTTTTCTACAAACGATTGTCATCTTGGCTAAACCCCCTGTTTTCTGAAACTTAATGGTTTAGATAAACGACAGGTATTGTCGTTCGTACTTTCAGGTTAAACGTACATTAAATACTATTTCTACGGACTCAAACTTTTACATCCCATTGTATTTTGATTGCAATTATTACTGTGATTTTCATACCGTATTCATTGATCCTTCAATGAAACAGAACTGATTAGCGTGACAGAAAAATGTAAATAAAGTCCACTTTTTCTCCATAGTAAATGTATGAAAACAGTTTTCTTTCATTTCTGGCTTTTTTTACATTACCGAAAGTTGACCCCACCCCACAATACCCCGCTCGATTCTGTTTTTTTTAAACTTAAAGTGAATTGGCTTCAAGCTTTCCAGCATAGCTGTTTGTTGTTAAAAATGTAATCGAACCAAGAGAAATAACTTAAAATTCCCTTTTATTGTTATTTAAAATTTTAGTACTCTAGTGTTTTCATACAGTCATTCAGCATAGGAGGACGAATTAGGGTGACAGATAAATAAGAATAAAGTTTTACTTTTTCTCCATAGCAAATGTATGAAAACAGTTTTCTTTAATCTCTGGCTTTTTTGTACATTACCGAAAGTTGACCCCAAGGAAACTATTGATACTGGATAGAAATGGAATCGATTGACATAAAAAAAATACACGTAAAAAAACTTTTTTCATTTTTATACAAATTGTATGGGGAAAGTTTTTCTGGATTTATGGCTTTTCTAGCCGGAACTTTATTTTTGTTCCGATACAAGGTTTTGATCCTGGACAGGAAAGGGATCGATTGGCATCAAAAAAAAAGTTTGGCAAAAATGACCATTTTCTCGCACCCTGTATGTTTTTTCCAAAATCTGTAAACGCCAATCTTCATTAATTTGAAATCAAAGGAAGGTCTCCTAAGACCATTTTCGCCTAGCAACACGGGATCTGGTAGCTGCCTTCACTGACCCAAAATCTATTTCCACCCTGTAGATATTAAAGTTCACGGCCAAAGAGAGTTACACAGTTTGTCATTAGGCTATTATTTTATATATTATAATAATTTTGTGAAATTTTAGAGATTGCAATGACTGAATAATAATAAAAACTGTTAGATTTATTTACGGATTTTTTCATGTTTTCGGCAAATCATGAGAGATGGTAGATGTGGCAGGTGTAGAGTTGCCACCTTTTTTTTTTGAGAGAAATATAGTATTTTCCTGACCTACATGAAAACAATATACACTCGCGATCTAAAAAATCGACTCAAACTAATTTTTAATTCCATCGTTTAATATCTCCGGAACCAATCATGAGATCAAAAAAGCAACTGTACCATTTTAGAGCTAACAGTGTAAGTTTTCAATAGGAGCATGTTTTTCAGGCGAAAAATTTCAGTTCATGAAAAACAAGCGATCATACCAAGGAGGTGTAAAATTTGGGTGCAAAAATGACCTTAACAACGAAAGACTTAAAAACATTAACGAATAACAATTTATTTTTATCTTTATAACTGGTGTTACCACGAAAAACCTTTTTCACACATGCCATGCGTCTCTTCATTGACTTTATCAGCTTCCTGATGGTATCCTGGAGGAATGCTTCCCACTCTTCGACCAAAGCTTCTTCCAGGAGTGCGATTTTTGAATCTCACCAAGTGACTAATTCTCACCGATGTGAGTGATTTACTATCGGAAATCACTCACATCGGTGAGAATTAGTCACTTGGTGAGATTCAAAAATCGCACTCCAGGGCCAAAATTGTCTCCGGAGCGGGATCGCGAGCTCGAACCTTGCGTTTCAGGTAATCCCACAAGTGCTCGATAGGATTTAAATCGGGACTCAGAGCAGAGGTGGCCACTTCAGAGTCAGGATGCCAACTGCGTCAAGGTACTCCTTTGTGACGCGGGCGGTACGACAAGGGGCATTGTCTTGCATTAAATGGAACCCCTCGTCAAAGAACCCGGCGTAGGGGACGACATGGTCTTGCAGGATGTCTGCATTCAAACCACCGCCTCGACCCACGCCAGCAACAAAAACCAGTTCGGTCCGCTCCTCCATGGAAATCCCCGCCCACATCATGACGGTAACTCCACCGTAGGCGGCTGTTTCAGCGAAGCAACACTGGGCGAACCTCTCTCCAGGTCTTCGGTACACCCGTCATCTTCTGTCGCTGCCATGGAGACACACTCTGCACTCATCGCTGAAGAGTACGCGGCTCCATTGGTCGTAGGTCCAATTTTCGTAGGTCGCCCCGAATTCCTTCCGAGCGTCCCGATGTCTCTGAGTCAGTTTGGGCCCAGTAGCAGGTCTTCTTGGGGTAAGGTTGGCTTCCTTGAGTCTCCGCCGAACTGTTGGGGTGCTAACAGGCACAACCCGGTTCCGCATCAGGTCTCGCTGGATGGCAACAGCGGTACGGTGGCGATTACGAAGAATGGAGGTGATGATGAAGCGGTCTTCCATCTCCGATGTGCACCGCTGACGCCCAGATCCTTGTTTCCGTTTCAAGGTTCCAAACCGACGAAACCGACGGTAAACTCTGGAGACAGCAGACTGGCTTAAATTCAGCTGCTCAGCAACAGAACGCTGCGAGAATCCTCGATTCACCGAGGCGACGACTCCGGCGGCTTCAGCTTCGGTGGTATCCATTTTTCAAAGGTGATTCCGGTGAAAGATTGCGAGGAGATGTGCACTGGTCAACTTCTGATAAGCGAATGATAAGAAATAACCGGTTACACCGGTTTTTATTGTTCTCAAGGGGGCACAACTCGTGCATATCATAACCATGCAAAATGCCATTTTGTACAAAAACTGCAATAACCTAAAAACTACGCAAGCCAGATCGTTGTCTTTTACTGTTTTTTGTAGCTGAATAAATTCGTAATAAAATTGCATTCAAAGTTTTACTAAAATATTTCCCGCTTTCCGGAAAAACGACCAAAAGTAAAAAATGTTGCTTGAGTCGATTTTTTTGATCGCGAGTGTAGTAGACCTTGGTCCAACCAACCCATGAGATGCTCCAGAAATATAGTATTTCTGCTTTTTTATTTTTTTCAACAGTACACCAAGCCAAAATATAGTACAGTCAAGTGTAAAAATATGGGTGTACTCATCTTACTCAAAAATATGTCCCATAGTATGTAATAAGTGCGTAGTACCATATTTATGAGACGATTATTTCGATACGTATTTTTGCACTTGACTGTACGATATACATACGGGTGGCGACGACATTGGACGACCTTTTGTCCCAATCTACTGTTAATCGATACGTCCAGGTAGGTACTAAAATCTACATTAGGGGTAAGGGGCTACTGAAGATCATTCATTGCGAAAGGGCAGGTTGGAGATGAAAGGAATACCTACTTGAGGTATGTCTCTAGTAGGTATTTATGTAAATTAGAATTAGGATGTGACCTACATAAACGTAAATTTGTGACAAGTAGAGTAGAATACTTTAAACTCTTGACACATTAGCTCTACCAATAAAAGCGACGTTAATGAGGTTCACTATTGTTGTTTAACTGTTATAAAGAAGGAGCTAAATCAAAAGAACTTGAACTGCTCGAAATGGTTAGAATTTGTTCAATTTGTTGGAATGAAATATTGTTTCAATCAGGACCCCGAGCGCATTATGAGATAGATTGTTGTGCTTTCAGACTCCGTACAAAACTGATGCGAAAGTTGTGTACCTATATACCCACAGAACGGTCGCTAAACCTAGATGAATCAATTATTCTTCACTTACAAGCGGCGAACAAAAGGAGAGGTATCGTAACTTAAAAGTTGAGTAAGTACTAGGGGAAGCAAGGCTTATTCGTACTAATAATCCTTAAGGAGTGAAATCTGAGTACTCATGAATAAAAAATCAATAGATTAACGAAATTGAAGTAACTGTTTATACTTGGTTTTTCCATGAATCAGCTCGGGACCGCTACTTCGACAATTATATTTCGTCACCTTATTAACTTGTCGTTATTGTCATATGGTCCACTGTTCTCGTTCAATAATTGTTTAGTAATATAAATTAGTTTTTTTTTAAATGAAAAACGTATGTATTGGTTCGCAACTTCAAATTGTAACAATACTAAAATTTATGGGGGGAGGCGGGGCCCTGTACCTATGTACAGTGGTAGTATACAGTGAAACCTGGTTAATTGGGACCTGGATAAATGAAAAACCTTGATAATTGCAACCAAAGAGTCTGTCCCGGTCGCTTGACACCAAAAGGCCTCTATGATTGAAATTATGAGACCTCTTTAAATGACATTCAGATTTTAAGGGCTTTTCTTCATTATACCTCTGTAATTGAACGCGTTGTTACATTTTGACAGACAGATCTACGCAACGCGACGGTAAGTTTATCTCTTGTCGCTGTAGTCTCGCCTTAATGCGACAATGAAGGTATGTAGGTATGTAGTTTGAATTAGGATGATTGAATTGGCTCAGAACATAATATACAGATCAAGCTAGAGACAGGGAGTTTACACTACTATACCCCAGACCGTAATTAATCAAGTTAATTAAAATTAAACTATTATTAATAAAATTTAATTAATTCATGTCGATCGTTCCACGTTAGTTAATATACCCGTAATTAATGTTATGACCTGAACTAGACGACAGTTCACACCCCCTCTGACCTTTAGACCAACAATAAACGTTTGAGGTCAGTTATACAGTGTAGACTGTAGAGGCATTAAACTTATCCCGTTTCCAGGCATTTTCTTATGTAGTAGTAAAACCAATCCTTTACTTAATTACCATATATACCCTATCAGATACAGCAGTGAAAATTTATATGCTACTGGCGACTTTTTTTACTTTAGCTATATTTAAAATGCGAAGTAAGACAGTACACAAACACAAAAGTTACGTTACAAGTTTTGTGATGTCACAGTCGGTAATATTATGTTATGAAGCTTGTATAAAGTTCAAGATGTATTTCATTTCGGCCTCCAGAGCGCCTTGATGAAATGAAACGTTTCACGAAGCGTTTTATACATACTTCTATTATTTTCAGAATCTGACCCACGATGATTTAAATAGTAAACATAAACAATAAACATAAACGACCGGCCAGACAGAAACTCTGATAAAGTATTATCATACGGATGTTCTAATCTGTGCGCCTGAGTTTTGATAAACGAGTTAAATCTAACAAGCTCATTCCCATATCAGCCGCTTCGTTAATGCATTTGTCGGGTTGCATTTAAATGATAATAATAAGACTTTCTGGATGAAACTTTAAACAGTGATATACTACATTGATTGATTATGTATTCTACTAGATGTGACATCTAGAACAAATTTTGTGCGCCATGTTTGGCGGTTGACAGCTAAGATAGAACAACAGAGTAGTATAAACACAGAATAACTAATAGTGTATAAACTTGTAGTGGTTTTCACGACAACTTTTGGGACTAAGAATTTTTTAGGGATGTCATCTCCTGTTACTCAATGGATACATTATAACATTTTGTTCTCTACTGTAGAAAAATAATGCCTATTTTTATTAAAAGTAGGAGCAGTCAAAAGGTCAAGGAACTGGCGCAGGATAGGGATAGATAGATGGAAGATACTCCACCGACAAGAGAATAACTCTTAAATTGATGGTGATAATTTTTATTAATTTAGTGGATGAAACATGATACATAATATTATTATTGTTCAAACGGTTCACAAAACAACGACAATATTTAGATAGTTTGAGTTTGAGCAACGTTATACGTAAGGTTATAGTTTCGATATCAAACTTCGAATGTGTGTAAAACCCAAACGTCTTGTAAAAAACCGGCCAAGAGCGTGTCGGGCCACGCTCACTGTAGGGTTCCGTAGTTTTCCGTCCGTCACAGTAAGTGTCCCCACTTAAGAGTTAATAACACCGCCATGTAGGATATGATATGAGAGTTCCACGTACAGCGACATCTATCGGCAAATTAAGTAAACTATTGCGCGCGAGCATAAAGTATGGAAGATGATTTTTATGGGATAATTCTTTATGCGTGAACCGATTTTCACCGTTTTTACTTTATTTGAAAGCACGTCATTTCATTGTAATTTTGTAGAAATTACAGGTACAATAAACACCTGCTTCTACGGTTAAATTACAAACTTAGTTCAGAAATTATTTTGTATTTTTTTTTTCAAAAACTATTCATCCTATCAAGTTCAAAATAATTTTCCTAGAATTTTTTTATAAAGGTCTACTTTTGAGATTTTTTTCATATTTTTAAAACTTATGGT
Source organism: Pammene aurita (assembly GCA_947086415.1). Lineage (NCBI taxonomy): Eukaryota > Metazoa > Arthropoda > Insecta > Lepidoptera > Tortricidae > Pammene > Pammene aurita. The sequence goes on from OX352295.1 coordinate 17,007,530, forward strand.
TCAAAAGTTAGAGGGGGGGGGACGCATATTTTTTTACTTCTGGAGCGATTATTTCCGAAAATATTTACATTATCGAAAAATGATTTTAGGAAACCCCTATTCATTTTTAAATACCTATCCAATAATATATCACACGTTAGGGTTGAAATGAAAAAAAAATCACTCCCCACTTTACGTATAGGGGAGGTACCCTAATAAAATAAAAAAATCCACTTTTTATTTTACCACTTTGTCGGCGTGATTGATATACATATTAGTACCAAATTTCAGCTTTCTAGTGCTAACGGTCACTGAGATTATCCGCGGACGGACGGACGAACGGACGGGCAGACATGGCGAAACTATAAGGGTTCCTAGTTGACTACGGAACCCTAAAAAAAGAAAAGGTTTATGTACTATTGTTTTTTTGCCAAGTTGATCTGTTCCTGGTTACTGTTAACAACGCAAAACCAAATATAATTATGTGCACTGTCTGAAGTTTTTTATGCTCTAACTTTCGTGTTCTGTGAATTAAATATTTTAGTATGTTGCACCCTCGCACATGCAATTTGTTTTGTTTATATTTACTCGGTTCTAAAAATACTTATACGACAAAACTAGAACGTACAACTTTATAAATTCTTACGACTTACAAAATTCAAATGAAAATATTCAAAACATTCTTGCTCCATACGTGTTGCAATCGTAAAGACAGGAATAATCGTATCTCAGGTCAGCTTCGATGGTATGTTGGAATTTTAAATAAAATTAGAATAACACTAGAGTTTTTTGTATACTGGAACGTACTCACGCTATGAGGGCAAGGGTCACAGTCGTGGACCAAACGTATGAGTCATATATAATATTTGATGTTAGATCTTGTGATACTTGAGGTCAACGACATAACAACGAAATAAAAACTGCTTAAAATTAACAAGCAGAAATAGCAACCGCCGATAACCGTTAGGGTAGATGAGTGCTTGATGTGTAGTGAACATGTGCAGTGCAGTCACGATTTTGCTATACCTAAGCTGGCATAAGCTGAATAAGCGTAAGAAAGAAGTACCTAGTCCACAGGTTTGACTGGTTACCTTAATCAGACCGAGAGAAGATTTCGACAACGGATTTTTAAACGGTTTTCGCACAAAATAATGTAGTTACGAAGCGCACAAAGCACTGCAAACCAGGCTTCATATTCTCATAGCTTGCCATCGGCGATCACCTGTCGCACGCCAGCCGGTATTAGTGTGATCTTCGGTTACGCTTAGTTTTCATGGATCTCCGGGTCTTAATTTTACTGTCCTGTGGCCGATAAGCGATTGGAATAATAAAACATCTGAATCAGGTTGCGCGGTGGAGAGCTTTGTCCACAAGCGGCATGGAGAGTAGGACTCAAGAGGATAAACAGACTTTGTACAGCGCCTGCTACATTTTGTGATCGTATGGTACTTATTAAACAGTTTTAGTAAGGGGCAAATAAATTGTAAGTTTCACCCGATTCAAAGTGGATATTGTAACCTATGGGTTCTTGTATTAGATACAGATAGCACAGATACTTTCTGTGTGAGAGAATTCGGGGTATCGATTATATGCACTCGCGATGAAAGTTAAGTACTCGAGTGATTTAGTACTCGGCCTATACGGCATACTGTCAACAGGGTTCGAAAGGATAATTATCAATGATAGTTATCTTGTTAATTATCGTGTTTTTTATGTCTGATAATTATCGATTTGATAATAACCCAAAATTTGTAAAGGCTCAAGGCACAAAAAATGTCGCGCGTGAATTTCAACATTTAGTAGATGAAATATAATAGAAAAAAATCCATAACGGGGATCATTATCGGATAATTATCTAATAACTATCCGATATTTATCGTGATAAATATCAGAGCTCATAATTTTCTTGATAATTTCGAACCCTGACTGTCAATACGGTGACCTGTGTCATGAATATGTGTCGTAAAATTAGTAAATAATGAGCTACACAATATTTATAAACATAAGTACGCTTCAATTCTCCTTTTATTATTTTCACGTTTATTATCAAATCAACTTTACGTTACAATGCAAACTGTCTCGTAAAAATATCTAGCCAATAATATCATAGTTCAGGACCCCAGCGCAGACAATATTAAGAAAGTAATAAATATATCTTATGAGAAAGATGTGAAGGTTTCTTCAATGACATTGAACCCAGACAGATTAAATTTCCGAAATAATTGGAGACCTCTCAAGTGGTCGCGACCGTCTGCGGTTCGATTCGAACTTTCTAAACAACGCAACGACATCGACATTGCACCTTTCGTATAAATCACAACTACATAATACTTATTATAACTTTGTTTACGCAATGTGAATTGGTCTAGTTCTGATGTTTAGGTTAATATAAAAAAGCAAGATGTAAACTCAAAGGAATTCAGTCACTTCTTAGTCTTGAAGCTGCTTATGCTGTGCAAGGGAGATATCTACAATTAACCTTCACCTTCCGAGAATTAACTCTGTAAAAATATAATCGCGTTAAAAAAACAACAATAAAATTGTTAGTTTTAGCGCTCAGGCTATTAATCTCACTTTGATTGCAACTATAAAAAGCCAGCACGTGGCTATTAACAAAGGCGAATTGTATCACCTTTCCTTATGCAGAATATAATACCACAAAATAGATAACAGTTGTCCAAACTATATTTCCCAAACTATAACAAATAAACTATGTAGGTACTGACCGGCAAAGGGAAAGAGTAAAATACTGTGAATTACCATACAAGTCATACCAGTTTGGTGGGAAGGTGAGGTCGAGTCACGAGACACGCTGTATAATATAATATACCCCATATTATACCGGTTCGGAGATTTCAAGTGGCGATTATGTAATTAGTACGATTCTTTTACATAATTATTTGTATGAATATGGAGCCCAATTAATACACACTACACACCTAGTTTTTTTTAATGAGCTAATTGTTTGTATTATAAGAAAGTAATGTGCTCAGCCTCGATTCCTCAGTTTTGGTATGTTATAATCATAATAAAAATAAATACACATCTCTATCATAAATATTATTATTCGATAGAAGGCTTGTGGAACATATAAATATTTTATAAACATTCTATAACAAGGCAAAATACAGAAATCAACTGATCCGGTCGTACCAGATACCATTTGGCGTAGATGTGTATCCACTTGCCAAATATACGGCCTCCCCCGGTACAGAAACTAATTTTATGTAACGATTCGAGTCTAATATCAGAGCAAGACATACAAGATACCCGTAACAAGATCTAGATAGACAAAGTAACTCAAATGTGTTCGGTGATCTAAATGTTTAATGGCGCAATACATAACAGCTGGCCAGTTTAGTTCTTCGTTCACGATTTGATTTATGTCGAAAACACTTTGAATAGGTACAAGTAGTTCCGTTTCGATAGTACATATGGACTAAGAGCTGGCCACGTCAGATATGACACAATAATGAGAGCAACCAAAACCGTCTGGTTAGATTGCTATACTATCCTTATTGCTAATCCGGGCATCTGGCAGCTTTTTAGGGGTGGAGGTCAGAGTGACAGACTAGCAAAATTTTTAAATTGGAAATACCAAATATATACCAAAAAAGTAATACCAAAATAGGTTTTGCCGAAGTTGTCTCCTCAGTCATAAAGGACAGGGCCTATATTTTTACATTAGAACAAAAAAGATTGGGAACAAAACAAAAACAAAACGGAAACAAAAACAGTAGGCGACAAACTATGAATTACATTATACGTCGTTTGTCACTATTTTCCCACAACAGAAAATTTTGGCAATGATATAATCTAATTATTTGTATAATTTTGCATCAGACCCAGAACTCTAGGATTTGTTTTCTTGAAGTGCTTTGCATTCTTTCACCACCACCAGATTGTCAGATCTAGAAATAAGCATAGTATTATAGCAAACTGACTAGAGAGATTTCGTTGCTCTCATTATTGTGTCATATCTGACGTGGCTAGCTCTCCGTCTAATAGAACGATCGTTAAGACGTAACTTTATGCACGCTTTTGCATGTTTCCAGTGAAAACAACAAAGTTTTAGTAATGGTGGAATCAAATACAAACGTATACCGGCAAACAAGAAAGTCTCATACAATATAGTTAAACAATACAAACGGGTTCCGTAGTGTAGTTGCATCACTTTTGTTTGCTATATTAAGGAAAGAGATGCAACGCAAATGTTTGGGCACATCTCAATAAGAATATACACCAAATGTATTTCCGCTATAGGTTTCGTTTCGACGTCGACAGTTTGTCGGAATTGAAAGCATAATATTCACTGGAACAAGCTACTCTTCGAGAGGCCTTTTAGTTAGTGGGTTCGCGTTTGTGTTGCTGTACCGGCCCACAGAAAAGTTCCGAAACAGGGGCATCAGCGTATCTAACAATGAATGAAAGTGGGACACGGCGTGTTCGCGGCTCAAGCACTGAAGCACGGATTCAAAGACTCCGCTTGTTTGACTGAATGTAAATGCATGTGTGTCAAAAAGGGGTGAAGTTGTCAGGAATTTCAGCACGAGAATCCTACATTAGACCTAGATTCGGTTTAGATTTTGTTGATTTGTACATTTTAGACGCAAGTATTTCTATTGTTAATTAAGTATTTAGAAAGGACATTAGGAGACGGAGTTATAATAATATTACCTGGACCACACTGGCCAAAGCGTCCCGGGATCAAATTCTGAGTCCCTCAGTGTGAATTAACCGTAACAGACGGTTTTGCGGTGAGGGTGGCATCGGTGTTGTGGACTCTGGTTACATGGACGCAAGCTAGATAGGATGTAACGAATGGTACAAGCCCGCTGAATAAGCATTGAAGATTACGCTAAAGTTAGGTATTTTTATAGACTACATAAAATTATTTTTCATCTCTCCTGTTCGGAAAGTTTTATTTTCCTGGGTAGATAGCCAAACTGGTATTAACACCACCTATTTGTATACGGGCTTTTTCTTCCCTGCTAGGAACAAAGTGGCACTTTTCTGTTCTAGGAAATAATTTTTTTTAGCCAGTTCGTCACCATTACAAACGAATTTCTTATTTAATTTATCGATTAATGAATCAGGAAGCACACTAAGCACATATAAAGTTAAAATCATATAATTTTATAATTTTTTTTTTCTTTTCCTCTACGTTGGTGTGAAAAGCAGTATGTGTCACATAGGAGCAAAACTATTTTCACCCTGGGCGTTAAAACTTGAACCCCTCACTACGCTCAGAGTCTACTTTAGAATTCTATAATAGACGACGTCGCTTCGTTTGGGATTCAATGCACGCCCTCGCCGTAAATATTTCATTTTGCTCCCTTGTTACACAATCTACTATTCATCTCTCCTGTTCGGAAAGTATGATTTTCATGAGCAGATAGTCGGGTTAAAAATAGCTTTTCCCACCCTAGGGTGGAAAGTAATTTTTTTTTAAGTTACGATGAGCAACGGAAAATAAGCTTTATGCTATATAAAATAGACCTAGTGTCTGTACCACCATTCATTCATGGTGGTACAGACACCTATTGCTATCTCTTTCTGACTCTTGAAAAAAGCTACGTATCGCGGTATTAAAATGTCTGAAACCATAGACAATCTAGCAATTGAATGAATGAAATGATTGAATAATGGACTCTATAGTCTGAATTCACACCCTATTTATTTATCAGGATTGTATCAGAAATCGTTTGCGATTGTTGCAAGGTCTATAGAGCCCATTACATTGAAACTTTTTAATTGAAAACCAAATCATAGAAAAGGCGGGAATAATTAATAAAACAGAAAAAATTGTAATAGCAAAAGCGGGAATACACGATTAAATATAAGTACGGTGTCTTTTTTGGTTAAAAATGGTTTCGACAAGTAGTTCTAGCGACATGGACATTGATTTAACTCCCGATGAGACAAAAGAGCAGGCAAAAACCGTTGTTAACAATCTTTTACCGCAGTGCTCTAAAGAGAGATATCTTAAGGCATACCACCATTTTATGAATTGGAAATCCGCTAAAAATGTCAACTCCCTTTCGGAAAATGTATTTTAGCATACTTTAGTGAATTGTCAAACACAACAAAACAAAACCCCCGGCAGACATTTGACTTTTTCGAATTGTACCAATTTTACTGTAATTTTTAACTGATTATTCTTAATATACCTTTTATAAAATGTGCGTGTAGTATTTTACTTTCCTCACAGTCGAAATGAAAAGTAGAGTGCTTAACTCGGGTGATAGTACCCATTTCACCCTCGAACTATTGGCGCTCTCACTTCGTTCGAGCGCCAGAAATATCTCGGATGAAATGGATCCCTTTCCACCCTTGGTTAACAATCTACTATTTCATCTCTCCTATTCGGAAAGTTTTATTTTCCTGGGTAGATAGCCGGGTGGAAAATTGCTTTTCCATCCCTAGGGTGGAAAGTAATTAGCTGTGTTAATTGTGGATTGAGCCGGTGCCCACCCGGATGCCCTGCTCCCCGACCACCGGCAAAACATTGAATTTGTCTTTTTCAAATTGTTAAAATTTTACTTAACATTTTTATAGATTATTCTTTATATACCAGTTTTATAAAATGTACGTGTGGTATTGTACTCTCCTCACAGTCGAAATGAAAAGCAGAATGTTTAACTCGGGTGAAGTTACCCATTTTACCCTCGAACTATTGGCGCTCTCACTTCGTTCGAGCGCCAGAAATATTTCAGGTGAAATGGGTCACTTTCAACCCTTGGTAAACAATCTACTATTTCATCCCTAGGGTGGAAAGTAATTTCTTTTTTAGAGGTTAGAGCCGGTCCCGAATGACCTCCTCCCCGACAAACGGCAAAACATTGAATTTGTCTTTTTCAAATTTCCCTTTAAATTTAATTGATTATTCTTTATATACCTGTTTTATAAAATGTGCATGAATTATTTTACTTTCTTCACAGTCGAAATGAAAAGTAGAGTGTTTAACTCGGGTGAGAAACTTAATACACGCGCACTCACACGCACGCAGGCGACACTTCGTTCGAGCGCCAGAAATATCTCGGGTGGAATGGGTCACTTTCAACCCTTAGTTAACAATCTACTAATTCTTTGTAATTGGTTTGGAAAATTTGGATTTTTTGTTATGTAGATTATTAGTTCAATTTTTTCTGTCGGAAATTGACGTTATTGTAAAAAATTGGCTTCTGTATGCTATCTTACGAGGGGGGGTTCAAAAATCCGCGGAACGAAGCAGAAGGAGGTAAAATGTTGCAAAACCTTTTTGCTCATTGTGTATGAGAACTCTTTAGAAAAAAATAAGTCAAATGTCAAGCCAAAACCGTCATTTGTTTTTAAAATATTGCCTTTCACACGAATTATTTCGGAATAAACGTGCGAATATGGAGCAAATTGAATATCGTGCTGTGATAAAATTCCTATCTAAGCAAGGAAAGCCTCCGCAAATTATAATGAATGAAATGGTAGCTGTCTACGGCGACCAGTGCCCTGGTAAAACCATGATTTACAAGTGGCATAGCCTCTTCAAACATGGCAGAGAGTCAATTGAAGATGACCCTCGCCCAGGAAGGCCTATTGAAGCCACATCGTCTGATATCGTACAAAAAGTTGAAAAATTCGTACAAGAAGATGCTCGTCTTAAAAAGAAACAATTAGCTGAATTAGTTGGAGTATCAGATACAACAATATTAAGGATCTTACATGACCATCTTGGCATGACAAAAGTGAGTGCAAGGTGGGTACCGCGAATGCTTAAACCGCTGCAGATGGAAGACCGAGTTGATGCGTCCAAGCTTTTTATAAACTTATGCGGAGATCACCCTGCCCACATATTGGAACGAATTGTGACTGAAGATGAAACTTGGGTTCATCACTTTGAACCTGAGTCGAAGCAAGAGTCTATGCAGTGGCGTAAGAAGGGTGCACCCCCTCCGAAAAAGTTCAGGGTATCAGAATCGGCTGGAAAGCTGATGGCTACTATTTTTTGGGATTCAAAAGGGATTCTTATGATCGACTACAAAGATAAGGGTGTCACCATAACTGGGACATATTACGCAACACTATTAGAAAGACTACGAGAAGCCATTAAAGAAAAAAGGCGGGAAAAGCTGTCGAAGGGTGTGTTGCTATTACATGACAATGCACCGGTTCACAAGAGCCATATTGCGATTGCTGCTCTTAACAAGTGCGGCTTCGAACCGCTGGTTCACCCACCCTACAGCCCGGACCTGGCTCCCAGCGACTATTATTTGTTCCCAAATTTAAAAAAAGAACTACGAGGAAGAAAATTTCATACCGATGAATAAGTGAAGGAGGCAATTTCGGCTCATTTTGAGGGCAAAGACAAAAAATATTTTTTTCACTTCTCATGCTCAAAAAGTGTGTCGTATTATGCTTACCAAGGCGGACTAAAGTAGTACATTTAGCCTCTAGGGCTAGTATGTATACATATTTATGATTTACAAAACATTTTAAATTGACCAATCGGAACACTTCACCATATTAAATCCACCAATCACAACACATATCGAAGTTAATCGGAACGCTAGATACTTTTTTGGTGCGTATACTGTGTAAATAATTAAAGTCCTTAAAAAAACATTGTATTTAATATCAACCAATCAGAATACAGCAATGTTAAAATCGACCAATGAGGAAACGCAATTTATTTCAAAAACGTGAGGTGTTTTTTAGTTCCTACTTCACAATCATTAAAAAGGATTATAATTTTTTGGAAGCGCTTTAAAGCGTGTTTAAACTGTTTAAACGGCTATTAGACATGGCAATTTGTAGGGCCCAATCGGTTGTGTCCAGGGCTTGAAATACCGGTATTTTTCGGAACCGGTATCGTGGCTTCGAACCAGGAACCTGTATATGACTTGGTACCGGTTCCGTGGTACCGGTATCCAGGGATCGAATTACAGGTATTTTTCGGAACCGGTATCGTGGCTTCGAACCAGGAACCGGTATATGACTTGGTACCGGTTCCGTGGTACCGGTATCCAGGGATCGAATTACAGGTATTTTCCGGTTCCGAGGTACCGGTATTCAGGGCTTGAAATACAGGTATTTAATGGGAACCGGTATTGTGGCCTTGAACCATAAACCTGTATTAGACTTGGTAACGGTTCCGAATCACGCATAGGTACCGGTATTACTTGTCGCCGCGTATTAAAGGATTTGTTCTCTCTCTCTGACTCGTGGCGTCGGCTTTGTCCGCTCGGCGCTCGCTCACTCGCTGCGTTCATTTGTTTCGTTCGTCAGTTGGTGATCGAACTTATGTTTATTTGTACGTGCGGAAAACCTGGACTCCCATATTGGACCCCCCAAATAACAGGGATTAGTATGTTTTTAAAGGTTTTTATTTAGTTTCACCTGTCCGTTGCCCATGGTTCAAATGACCAACTTCCCGATTTCCGATTGAGCTGAAATTTTTCACGCATATGTATATCGAGTGACAATGCAATATTTTGATAATATAAAATAATGTCCATTTAGAAATCCAAGATGGCGGTCAAACACTTTTTTGGTAAAAATCGTTATGGTAGTCATTTTCGATTAATTCAGGTGTGTAGATTTCGAAAGTAATATCCGTTTTAAAATCAAAGATGGCGGAAATGGACAATTTTGTCAAAATCGTCATGGTAGTCATTTTCGACTAATTTGGGTGTGCAGATTTCGAAAATAATGTCCATTTTGAAATCCAAGATGGCGGTCATACACTTTTTTTGGTAAAAATCGTTAAATCGAAAATGAAGACCGTCTTAAAATCCAAGATGGCGGCCATACACTTTTTACTTAAAAATCGTAATAGTAGTCATTCCCGATTAATTCATAGGTGTAGATTCCGGAAATAAGGACGGTTTTATAAATAAATATGGCGGAAATGGAAAATTTTGTCAAATTGGTCATGGTAGTCATTTTCGACTAATTTGGGTGTGCAGATTTCGAAAATAATGTCTATTTTGAAATTCAAGAGGGCGGTCATACACTTTTTTGGTAAAAATCGTTAAATTGAAAATAAAGACCGTTTTAAAATCCAAGATGGCGGAAATGGAAAATTTTGTCAAAATCGTCATGGTAGTCGTCTTCGACTAATTTGGGGGTGTAGATTTCGAAAAAAATTTTTGTTTCAAAATCCAAGATGGCGGCCATACACATTTTACATAAAAATCGTAATGGACGTCATTTTTGATTAATTCCGGGAAGAAGACTTCGAAAATAAGCACCGTTTTAAAATCAAAGATGGCGGAAACGGAAATTTTTGTCAAAATCGTCATGGTTTTCGTCTTCGACTGATTCGGGTGTGCAGATTTCGAAAATAATGCCTATTTTAAAATCCAAGATGGCGGTCATACACTTTTATGGTAAAAATCTTTAAATCGAAAATAGAGACCGTTTTAAAATACAAGATGGCGGAAATGGAAAAATTTTGTCAAAATCGTCATGGTAGTCGTCTTCGACTAATTTGGGGGTGTAGATTTCGAAAAAAATGTTTGTTTCAAAATCCAAGATGGCGGCCATACACATTTTACATAAAAATCGTAATGGACGTCATTTTTGATTAATTCAGGGAAGAAGACTTCGAAAATAAGGACCGTTTTAAAATCAAAGATGGCGGAAACGGAAATTTTTGTCAAAATCGTCATGGTTTTCGTCTTCGACTAATTCGGGTGTGCAGATTTCGAAAATAATGCCTATTTTAAAATCCAAGATGGCGGTCATACACTTTTGTCGTAAAAATCTTTAAATCGAAAATAAAGACCGTTTTAAAATACAAGACGGTGGAAATGGAAAAATTTTGTCAAAATCGTCATGGTCAGAGCTCGGATTTTTCACGGCAAAACAAAACACTAGCGTAATTTAGCCAGTGCTTGAAATATTATTTTATCGACACCTATCGAGTCTTACTAGAGTATATGACAGGTATTGCCTCAGTACATTTTTTCTTTTTTTATTCGATGGTACACCTATCAGTGTGAATGTCAAAATTTAAAAACTAACAAACGTGCGAAAATTTCGAAAAACAGGAGACTTACTAGAGCTCAAAATCAATATTTTTGACCAGTCTAAGGTGACCTACTGGGGGTTAGAAGGTTGTGCATTAATTACCGGACATCCTGTATAAGTAATAAAATAACTTTTCATTTTAGCTTTGCCATAGTCGAGCAACAAAGAGGTAGGTCTGCATGTACAACTTAGAACGAAGTAACTATACCACCTCATTTAAAATGATAGAAACGACTGCAAATTTCATCTCACATGACATATGACATTCACACTTTAACTGTCATTTCATTACGTAGAAAACGTAAATTGCATCTAGGTGTTATTTATTTCGCAACGCATTGAATCCGACGTGTTGGATATACGTATAATAACTTAATATTGCAAGGTATCAATTAATACAAAAATGAGTAATGTACAAGATCGGATCAAAACGTGGATTGAAAATCACCCTGAGTTAGTCTATAATGAAGTGACCTCCACTATATACTGCTCTATGTGCGATATGCATCTAAAACTGAAGAAATGCAATATTGAGAATCATGTGAAAAGCAACCGCCACAATTACCGTTCGGGGCAACCAAATAGGAAACATCAATTTTATTTCGATTTAATTATTTTTCTTATTTCATGCAACATACCATGGGCAACAGTCAACAACAATAATTTTCGTCATTTTTTTAACAAGTATTTATGTTGCGACTGCTCTATGACTTCTTTACCGGACGAATCGACCCTGCGAAAAATTTATTTAAATCTCGTGTACAAAAAACTATACAGGGTATAAGAGAGGTAAACAAAACCAATTATTTGTGGATATCTATAGACGAAACACCAGATTTCATGGGAAAATGTGTGACAAACGTGGTGATTCGGTCTTTGCAAAAAAATTGTTCTAAGCAATTTTATCTTTTGGCGTCGAAGGTTTTAGAGAAGGTAAATGGGGAAACAATAGCAAACCTAATAATAAACCAATTAAAATTTTTGTTTCAAAATTCTTTCAATGATAACGTAAACAATTTGCTTTTACTTTGCACAGATAGTGCCGCATATATGCTTAAAGCCGGTCGTATTTTAAAAGCAACGTTTCCTCGTATGAAACACATTACGTGTTTAGCTCATGGTCTGCACCGGGTTGCCGAAGAAGTGCGAGATAATTTCAAAGGTGTGGATGGGTTGATATCGAATGTCAAAAAGATATTCCTAAAATCTCCAGAGCGTGTACGCCTTTTTAAGGCAAAATATCCGTCCATTCCCCTACCTCCCGAGCCAATTATCACCAGATGGGGAACTTGGATATCTGCTGCGGTATATTACGCTCAATACTATGAGCAAATACGTGATGTCGTCTCCATACTTGCTAATGACTCGGCAGCTATAAGAGCTGCAAAAAAATGTTTTCAAACACGCAAACTACGACCGGAGTTAAATTTCATTCGCGACAACTACGAAGTAATAGCCTCTTCAATAGAACAATTGCAATGTTCGACTTTATCCATTGCGGAATCCTTCCTCATTCTGGATACTGTTCGTTGCTACGTAAACTGGAGTAAACTTTTACCAGTGATACGTAAATTTGAAGCCGTGCTCGAACGAAATCCTGATTACGAAATTTTAAGAGACATATCTGAAAATTAATTACCCGAACTGATAATGAATTCTATAAATTTGCTCCCTTGACGTCAACTGAAGTTGAACGTACATTTAGTGTACATAAATGGATTTATAGTGATAAACGCAACTGTTTACTCCCAGAGAATGTTGAAAAGATAATGATCATCTACTCCTATCACTACTATTACCCAAATAAAATGTCTTGTGCTGCTGTGTGTACTGACGTAGATTTTGAAGAAGAAATTGCGTCTGTTTCTAATATATAGTAACTTTATACAAATGTTTTTATTAGTTTTATTACATATTAATTTTATTTGGTGACTTTTATTTCTTCTAGTTCTGAATTATCGATATCGATAAAATAATATTTCAAGCACTGGCTAAATTACGCTAGTGTTTTGTTTTGCCGTGAAAAATCCGAGCTCTGGTCATGGTAGTCGTCTTCGACTAATTTGGGGGTGTAGATTTCGAAAACAATCTCTGTTTTGAAATCCAAGATGGCGGCCATACGCATTTTACTTAAAAATCGTAATGGACGTCATTTTTGATTAATTCAGGGGTGAAGACTTCGAAAATAAGGACTGTTTTAAAATAAAAGATGGCGGAAATGAAAAAATTTTACAAATTCGTCATGGAAGTCGTTTTCGACTAATTCGGGAACTATAGATTTCGAAAATAATGTCTATTTTAAAATCGAAGATGGCGATCACATACTTTACTTGTTATTTTAGCCATTTTCGATTAATTCAGGCGTGTAGATTTCAAAAATAAAGTCCGTTTCAAAATCCAAGATGGCAGAAATTGTCATTCATTTATAAAAATCGTCGTTATTCTGATATGTAGATTTCAAAAACAAATTCTGTTTTAAAATTCGAGATGGCGGCTATATACTATTTTGTATCCCCGATTAAATCAAAAATGACTACCATAACGATTATCCAGAAAAAAGTGTATGGCCGCCATCTTGGAATTTAAAACAGACCCTTTTCTCAAAATCTAAACACCTGAATCAGTCGAACAAGATTACCATGAAGATTTTCACAAATAGGTCATCATTGCTATCTTATATTTTAAAACGGTGTTTATTGTCGGAATTCACATTGCCGAATTAATAACAGAGACTACTATAACGATTTTTACTAAAATTGTATGACTGCCGTCTTGTATTTTAAAACAAAAATTATTTTCTAAATCTACACACATGAATTAGTAAAAATAATAATAATAAATAATAAGAATAGCTTTATTGTACATATAGACATCATGTTACGTAATAGTTACACAACAGGATTTTTGTACAGACAAGTCGGTGTGGAGTGGTCAAACTTTCGACCCCTAGACTAGGTAAAAACCAATGCCTCAGGGGGTTGAGTTCTTCTAGGTTCAATGTCATCATAACACTCATAACAATTTGAGTTTGGTGGAAAATGACTACTATGACCATTTTTACAATAATTGTCCTTTAACACCCATCTTGGATCTCAAATCGGTCCTTATATCGAAATCTACACCCCTCAATTAATCACAAGCGACTACCATAAAATTGTTTTCTAAAAAAGTGTATGGCCGCCATCTTGGATTTTAAAACATACAATATTTTCGAAATCTACACAGTATACATCCAAATGAGACAAAAAAGACTATCATGACGATTTTAATAAAATTGTCCATTTCAGACATCTTCAATTTTAAAACGGTATTTATTTTCGAAATTTAAATCCCCAAATTAATCTAAAACGACACTCATTCGATTTTCACCAAATAAGTGTGCGAGAGCTAACTTGGATTAAAAAAAAGACATTATTTTCGAAATCTGCACACCCGAATTAGTCGAAAACGACTACCATGACGATTTTGACAAAATTATCCATTTTCACCATCTTGGATTTTAAAACGGTCTTTATTTTCGAAATCTACTTCCCCGAATTAATCGAAAACGACTACCATGACGATTTTTACCAAGAAACTGTTTGACCGCCATCTTGGATTTCTAAAGAGACATTATTTTCGAAATCTGCACACCAGAATTAGTCGGAAATGACTACCATGACGATTTTGAAAATTTTGCCCGTTTCCGCCATCTTTGATTTTAAAACGGTCCTTATTTTCGAAATCTACACCCCTGAATTAATCGGAAACGACTAACATGATGACTTTTACCAAAAAAGTGTATGACCGCGGTCTTGGATTTTAAAATAGACATCATTTTCGAAATCTGCACACCCTAATTAGTCGAAAATGACTACCATGACGATTTTGACAAAATTATCCATTTCCGCCATCTTGGATTTTAAAATTGTCTTTATTATCGAAATCTACATCCCTGAATTAATAGAAAATGACTACCATGACGATTTTGACTAAAAATGTGTATGACCGCCATCTTGGATTTAAAAATAGACATTATTTTCGAAATCTGCACACCCGAATTAGTCGGAAATGACTACCATGACGATTTTGACAAAATTATCCATTTCCGCCATCTTGGATTTTAAAATTGTCTTTATTATCGAAATCTACATCCCTGAATTAATAGAAAATGACTACCATGACGATTTTGACTAAAAATGTGTATGACCGCCATCTTGGATTTAAAAATAGACATTATTTTCGAAATCTGCACACCCGAATTAGTCGGAAATGACTACCATGACGATTTTGAAAATTTTGCCCGTTTCCGCCATCTTTGATTTTAAAACGGTCCTTATTTTCGAAATCTACACCCCTGAATTAATCGGAAACGACTAACATGATGACTTTTACCAAAAAAGTGTATGACCGCGGTCTTGGATTTTAAAATAGACATCATTTTCGAAATCTGCACACCCTAATTAGTCGAAAATGACTACCATGACGATTTTGACAAAATTATCCATTTCCGCCATCTTGGATTTTAAAATTGTCTTTATTATCGAAATCTACATCCCTGAATTAATAGAAAATGACTACCATGACGATTTTGACTAAAAATGTGTATGACCGCCATCTTGGATTTAAAAATAGACATTATTTTCGAAATCTGCACACCCGAATTAGTCGGAAATGACTACCATGACGATTTTGAAAATTTTGCCCGTTTCCGCCATCTTTGATTTTAAAACGGTCCTTATTTTCGAAATCTACACCCCTGAATTAATCGGAAACGACTAACATGATGAGTTTTACCAAAAAAGTGTATGACAGCGGTCTTGGATTTCGAAATAGACATCATTTTCGAAATCTGCACACCCTAATTAGTCGAAAATGACTACCATGACGATTTTGACAAAATTATCCATTTCCGCCATCTTGGATTTTAAAATTGTCTTTATTTTCGAAATCTACATCCCTGAATTAATAGAAAATGACTACCATGACGATTTTTACTAAAAATGTGTATGACCGCCATCTTGGATTTAAAAATAGACATTATTTTCGAAATCTGCACACCCGAATTAGTCGGAAATGACTACCATGAATATTTTGAAAATTTTGCCCGTTTCCGCCATCTTTGATTTTAAAACGGTCCTTATTTTCGAAATCTACACCCCTGAATTAATCGGAAACGACTAACATGATGACTTTTACCAAAAAAGTGTATGACCGCGGTCTTGGATTTCAAAATAGACATCATTTTCGAAATCTGCACACCCTAATTAGTCGAAAATGACTACCATGACGATTTTGACAAAATTATCCATTTCGGCCATCTTGGATTTTAAAATTGTCTTTATTTTCGAAATCTACATCCCTGAATTAATAGAAAATGACTACCATGACGATTTTTACTAAAAATGTGTATGACCGCCATCTTGGATTTAAAAATAGACATTATTTTCGAAATCTGCACACCCGAATTAGTCGGAAATGACTACCATGAAGATTTTGAAAATTTTGCCCGTTTCCGCCATCTTTGATTTTAAAACGGTCCTTATTTTCGAAATCTACACCCCTGAATTAATCGGAAACGACTAACATGATGACTTTTACCAAAAAAGTGTATGACCGCGGTCTTGGATTTCAAAATAGACATCATTTTCGAAATCTGCACACCCTAATTAGTCGAAAATGACTACCATGACGATTTTGACAAAATTATCCATTTCCGCCATCTTGGATTTTAAAATTGTCTTTATTTTCGAAATCTACATCCCTGAATTAATAGAAAATGACTACCATGACGATTTTTACTAAAAATGTGTATGACCGCCATCTTGGATTTAAAAATAGACATTATTTTCGAAATCTGCACACCCGAATTAGTCGGAAATGACTACCATGACAATTTTGAAAATTTTGCCCGTTTCCGCCATCTTTGATTTTAAAACGGTCCTTATTTTCGAAATCTACACCCCTGAATTAATCGGAAACGACTAACATGATGAGTTTTACCAAAAAAGTGTATGACTGCGGTCTTGGATTTCAAAATAGACATCATTTTCGAAATCTGCACACCCTAATTAGTCGAAAATGACTACCATGACGATTTTGACAAAATTATCCATTTCCGCCATCTTGGATTTTAAAATTGTCTTTATTTTCGAAATCTACATCCCTGAATTAATAGAAAATGACTACCATGACGATTTTTACTAAAAATGTGTATGACCGCCATCTTGGATTTAAAAATAGACATTATTTTCGAAATCTGCACACCCGAATTAGTCGGAAATGACTACCATGAATATTTTGAAAATTTTGCCCGTTTCCGCCATCTTTGATTTTAAAACGGTCCTTATTTTCGAAATCTACACCCCTGAATTAATCGGAAACGACTAACATGATGACTTTTACCAAAAAAGTGTATGACCGCGGTCTTGGATTTCAAAATAGACATCATTTTCGAAATCTGCACACCCTAATTAGTCGAAAATGACTACCATGACGATTTTGACAAAATTATCCATTTCGGCCATCTTGGATTTTAAAATTGTCTTTATTTTCGAAATCTACATCCCTGAATTAATAGAAAATGACTACCATGACGATTTTTACTAAAAATGTGTATGACCGCCATCTTGGATTTAAAAATAGACATTATTTTCGAAATCTGCACACCCGAATTAGTCGGAAATGACTACCATGAAGATTTTGAAAATTTTGCCCGCTTCCGCCATCTTTGATTTTAAAACGGTCCTTATTTTCGAAATCTACACCCCTGAATTAATCGGAAACGACTAACATGATGACTTTTACCAAAAAAGTGTATGACCGCGGTCTTGGATTTCAAAATAGACATCATTTTCGAAATCTGCACACCCTAATTAGTCGAAAATGACTACCATGACGATTTTGACAAAATTATCCATTTCCGCCATCTTGGATTTAAAAATTGTCTTTATTTTCGAAATTTACATCGCTGAATTAATAGAAAATTACTACCATGACGATTTTTACTAAAAATGTGTATGACCGCCATCTTGGATTTAAAAATAGACATTATTTTCGAAATCTGCACACCCGAATTAGTCGGAAATGACTACCATGACGATTTTGAAAATTTTGCCCGTTTCCGCCATCTTTGATTTTAAAACGGTCCTTATTTTCGAAATCTACACCCCTGAATTAATCGGAAACGACTAACATGATGACTTTTACCAAAAAAGTGTATGACCGCGGTCTTGGATTTCAAAATAGACATCATTTTCGAAATCTGCACACCCTAATTGGTCGGAAATGACTACCATGACGATTTTGACAAAATTATCCATTTCCGCCATCTTGGATTTTAAAATTGTCTTTATTTTCGAAATCTACATCCCTGAATTAATAGAAAATGACTACCATGACGATTTTTACTAAAAGTGTGTATGACCGCCATCTTGGATTTAAAAATAGACATTATTTTCGAAATCTGCACACCCGAATTAGTCGGAAATGACTACCATGACAATTTTGAAAATTTTGCCCGTTTCCGCCATCTTTGATTTTAAAACGGTCCTTATTTTTGAATATTTTTTTAGGAAAGTAGCCAATTGAGAACCTCCTCCTTCGAAATCATGAAGTCGGTTGATAAATACACAACAATGAACTTCCACTTTCCGCCGTGTGTTCAATTCGAACTGAATCACCGCGCATCGCTGATTCGCCTGGCATGCTGGCAACGCGCAGCGCAACGCCGCGTTCGTTTGTAGTGTAGGTATGTTACGCACCGAATATGCGTACCGCACTAAACGACAACGTCGCGTACACGTGGAAGAACCTTTATAGAGAACCGGTATTTTTCGGTGCTAATTCCGGTATTTGTTCTTTACCGGTTCTGCGGAACCGAAATGAAAAAAACTCATAAATATGGAACAGGTACCTTCGGTACCGGTTTCAAGCCAGGAACCTTTATAGAGAACCGATATTTTTCACTGCTAGTACCGGTATTTTTTCTTTACCGGTACTCTGGAACCGAAATGAAAAGAACCTATAAATACCGGTATGTAACCGGTATTTTTGGTACCGGTTCCAAGCCCTGGTTGTGTCCAACTCCTGTCGGCCCCAAAGCACGTTATTACACTTTCCCTACAAATCGCCCCTACCGACCCTACCTCACCAACAAATCGTCCCTACCGACCCTAGCTCAACGTTTACAGAGATGCCTTCAAAACATCAAAAAAAAGTATTTGGTGAAGCACGGTGATAGTACTCATAACAGTACACATTAAATAAAATCTGAAACTTTTTTTATTATAGATATTTAAATGACCGCTCGAGCTGCCTGAATCTAAATTCATCTGCCCAACCCTTCTATGATTTAAATACAAAACTAGATAAATATATTAATTACCAGCGAATCTACACAATTTAACTTTTATATTGAATAAAAACCAGACGGAATGTGTAGAAAATGGCTAACATTATAAATAAAAAAGGTAAAATAACTCTAACGACCTCCATAAACAGCTGCGGGTATCGGGGCACTGCTGATCGCCCTAGATCGGGACTCCTACTCCCTAAGTACCATTACACCTACCAACCCGACAGGTTGGACCCTACAAATTGCAATGTCTAATAGCTACTTTAAAGAGCTAATTATACCGTCGTCTGTGGCATTTATTCGAGGTGCTTATATTTTGTATCTATGTCAAAGAAGTTAAAAAAATTAAAAGACCGTCAAGTTAAACCATAATTTAACCTTAGTTTAGTTCTTGTGCGTAAATAATAAGTATTTTTATCTTATTTTCTCGCAATCGAAGTGAAAAATAGTATGCATTACTCTGGTCTAAAAGCCATATTACCACTCGAACAATTTTCCCTCACTTCGTTCGGGAAAATAACCACCTCGTGGTAATATGGCTTACTTTTTAGACCCTTGTCAAACAATCTACTATTTGATGGTTTATATAAATTAATTGCCCGATCAAAAAAGTGCATTAAACTCGAGGGTAATTATATTGAAAAAGAAAAATACTTCCATTGTTTCATTTACATTGCAATCATTTTATTTCGCGAATTTTTGAACCCCCCCTCGTAAATACTAAGTTATTGGAAAAAGGTTTTTTTCGCCAACTCTCGTTAACATTCCATTCGCGATCGCACTGGACCCGTTATAATATTCTAATTTCTAAACGAAAGTCACGTTTTAGTAATTTTCGAACGCGCTGTAGTAATTCTAAGGGTACCTAACCCAATTTAAAATAACCTAATACTTTCGTAATTAAAGCAGCCGTGGCATCCAAATGGGGTATCCGAGCCGACATCGTTTCGGTATTCATGAGGAGTCGCCATAGTTTGCCATTACGTTGATCTGGTAGCAAGTAGTTTTGGATTAGGTTGTGTTTGCCTCCACTTAGAGGTGCGTTCTCTTTGAATTAACCGGTTGGGTCCTGTAGACAATTTGTTAGGAGGTTCAAAGCTTTTGAAGGGTTTGGGGGAATTATCATGTTTCAGGAATAGAATATCGATATTTTCTCCATACAATAATACCGGTATTTATATACAGACTGATCCGGAACCACTTTTTCTGACTCGGTAACTGATCAACATTATAGTATGGTAGTATTTTCTCATAACAGGAATTCATGTAATTTATCTAAATTTTTAGATAAAATTAATTTTAAGTTAAGTAAATCATTGTCACCTAATGACTATTGACATACACTGTAACAACAAATACGTCACTTTGAATAGGGTGCCCAAATTGTATGCAAAAATGTTTTTTTCTACTTAACATCTGTCATTGGCCACGGCATCTTTGCAGATGATAGTTGCAGCGTCTAGGAGGTATTTTGAGGGGTTAGTCTACAGCCTACATCGACTGCGATGGCTATATAAACCAATCGCCCATCGGCATTTCTTGCCGCATCGATCACAGATATGTGTGGACTCCTGGGGTGATCCAGCAGCTCTGCGAAGTCGTTTCCGCTTGAGTTGGCCCAACCAGACCTCGTCGTGCCTTGCCATGCCTTTCCGCAGGTTGCGATGCCACTCCAGTCTCATCTCCGCACGTTCCTCCCAACATTTAGCTGGGATGTTGAAATTATTCATGTCGCGTTTGCAGGAATCCTTGAAACGGGGTACGGGTCGACCAACTGGTCTTTTTGCTTCGGCAATCTGTCCGAGCATGACTTCAAGTGGCAATCTGTCAGGGTCCATTCTATGAACGTGTCCCAGCCAACGGAGTCGTCTCTGTTTCAGCATTTATGCTGTTGAATTTGGTCTTTGAAAGAACAGCTTCATTGGTTACCCTATCCTTCCAAGTTACTCCTAATATGCTCCGGAGACAACGCATGTGAAATGCATCTAGACGGTGCTCTTGCTCGGAGTAGGTAGTCCATGTTTCTGAAGCGTACAGCAGGATACTAAGGACGCAGGCTTGATAAACGTGGATCTTGGTTGACATGGTAAGTTTATTGTTAGTCCAAACTCGTTTAGAGAGTTTGCCGAATGTTGTTGCAGCCCTTCCAATGCGGGTATCTACTTCCTTATCATTGCTGAGAATTGATGTTGTGGTGGATCCGAGGTAACAGAAATGATCAACAGACTGAAGCGTTGCTTGATCGAGGGTGATCACTGGTGGTACATTTGTAGGCTAAGAAAATTAGATTTTTTTGAAGAATTAATTCCCAGCAGGCTTGAAATCGTTTTAATACCTTCACGTGGTCCTATATGCATGTGATCTGAGTTTGCCCAATCCCAGGAGGTGTGCATAACTTTTTAGCGAAATTTTTGCTCTTTGTCAGTTTTTTGCTTCTAGCTCGAAAACGGTACGTCCGAAGGAAAATATTATGTATATCAATATTAAAGATGGATAAATTCTGCGTCGAATGAGCATCTTAACTTGTAATTCAGTTCAGCGGTACAGCCAAAATCAAAAATTATAAATCGGGAAAATGTCTCATTTATTTGAAAAACTAATATTTTGACTTCCATACCACATATCTTTGAAACAGATGACTCCTGTTGAAAGACCTATAGAATAAAGGTTGAAGAGAATACAATTTCACGATATATAGACATCTCAATTTTCAAATTCAGTCACTTTGAAAGGCTAAATTTGGCATGAATTCAAAATCGGGTTTTTTGTAAATCCTTCTAAGTTGCATATTTTCCATAAATATGATGTGTGAGGCCTACATTTAATGCATTGTTACAACTAAGATCATTTAAGTGCAAATTTCTAAAACGTACCCAATCTGAAAACTATTTATACACCGTGTTTTTTTTATTACCGGTAATTTCAAGGGTATATTTCTGAGCTTAACTTAAGTTTATTTCTCAAAGACGCCAGTGTCATAATTCGCTCCAGTTCTGAAGTAATCGATATTTCATTTATGTCTTTCTAATTGTTTAATTAAACCTACATTATTATTATTTTTTAACTCTGAGCACCCTCTACAAAATGATGCACCTGTGTGTTAAGTCAATACAATATGCTTCCTGTGTATTTCAGGCTTTTAATGTTTGAAATGGAATTACATTGACATGTCTAGTTTTCAATTGTTTGGTTTAGGGACCGATTGAGGAATCAATCAGTAACTGCTAACCTACTTAGATGAAACTTTGTATAGAGATTGAGATAGTTTGAGTCCGTAAAAAGTACATAAAAAGTAGTTTTGATCCCAAAATACCAACTCTTAAGGGGCTGAAAAGTGGGTAAGAAGTTAGTATGAAGAGTTATTAATATAGTTAAATCGAATTAGATGAAATTTGGTACCTATGAAAACAGTTTGAGTTCTGGGGAGTTTTTATCCCAGAAACTATCCCTGAAGGGTGTGAAAAGGGGGCAAAAGTTATTTGTATGGGGTATCAATATCCACTGAACTGCTTTAAGTCCATAGATAAAATTTGGTAGGGAGATAGTTTAAGTTCTGGAAAAGGAAATAGAATAGTTTTTATCTTAGAAGTCATCCCTTAAGAGGTAAAAAGGGGAGTGAATTACTATCTCTATACTAAGTTTCATCTAAATAGGTTCAGCAGTTATCCATTGATTCCCCAATCGGCTCCTAATGTAAATAAGGTATATTAACTCAACCAAACAATTTAACATTATGACATGTCAATGAAATTTCGAACAATAACAATCCGAGATACAAAGGAACCATATTGTAGTGACTTAACACACAGTTACATGATTTTACAGCGGGTTCTCAAACTAAAAGAATGATTAAATGTAGGTTTATACAATCGGAAAGACAAAAATGAAATATCGATTACCACAGAACTGGAGCAAATTAGGGCACTGGCGTCTTTAAGAAATATACTTAAGTTAAGCTCAGGAATGTACCCTTGGAATTTAGAAATAAATAAAACACGGTGTATAAATATTTTTCTGATTGGGTACGTTTTAGAAATTTGCACTGAAATATTCTTAGTTGTAACGATGCATTAAATGTAGGCCTCACACATCATATTTTATGGAAAATATGCAACTCAGAAGAATTTATAAAAAACTGATTTTGAATTCATGCCAAATTTAGTCTTTCAAAATCACTGTTTTTGAACATTGAGATGTCTATATAACGTGAAATTATATTCTCTACAACTTTTATTCTATAGGTTTTTCAACAGGAGTAATCTGTTTCAAAGATATGTGGTATGGAAGTCAAAATATGAGTTTTTCAATTAAATGAGATATTTTCCCGGTTTATAACTTTTGATTTCGGCTGTACCGCTGAACCGAACTAAAAGCTAAGTTGCTCCATCGACGCAGAATTTAACCCTCTTTAATATTGAAATGAATGACATTTTCCGTCGGACGTATCGTTTTCGAGCTACAAGCAAAAAACTGACAAAGAACAAAAATTTCGCTAAAAAGTTATGCACACCTACTGGGATTGGGCAAACTCAGATCACATGCATTTAGGACCACGTGAAGGTATTAAAACGATTTCAAGCCTGCTGGGAATTAATTCCTCAAAACACTTTTTATAGATCTTATTTGCTTGGCCTACTGATCAATAATCAATGTATAGGTGATAAAAAATTATTACCACCATCATTAAGTCCAGTCCAAGTTACCATCATCTTTAAGTTCTGTATGATGCCTTGTTCTCTTGCTCCACGACTCCAAAATCAGTCTGTATACGTTCTTTGTAGTATTGATTTTTTTATAATTAGACTATCAGAAATACGGAGTCATTATCGAAATATATAATTGAGTCCTACTTAATAATATTGGGCTATTTCAGCATTTTTGCAATCCGATCCCTGAAATTGTAAAACTTTTAACCAACTAAGCATTTATATTACGAAAAGGATACAAAATACAAGTACATTACCAGCCCTCGTTTGTATGGTCGTTACGTATGTAGCGCTATTGAGATCAATTTGACGGCTGAATAAACTTAAGTTGCTGACAGAATGCGTCGGAGCGGATAGGCACGCAAATATATGTGCATTTACAAAAACACGACGATACTTAAAGCTTTATAAGAGCACTATATGAAAGTATACATTTCAGAATATCGTCTGTTTACCGATTTTGAATGATAAAATTGTTGCATTTGATATTATTGTGGGCTAGTATACGTACACAACACTGTTAGAAATGTGATTTAAAAATAGAATGATACTTCAGGGAGGGAAATCCATCGCTGGCAAGACAGTACATGATCTCCTCGAGAGCTCTGGCTTCCTTACTTCTCCGTTAGAATTATAAGCTTATGGAACAAAGTAGGTAACACATACTACATATTAACACAGTTCAAAATAAGTTGCAATTACACTAGTAAGTAGCTCATGGAAATAGTGGTTGTCGCATGAAAAAATTTTGCCTGACAATCTCATACTTTGATTCGTCAACTGTATTAAGTGAGTAACCCGTAGTAATAAGCACTCTAAGCCTTCCCTTCCCTTCCCTAAGCCTTCTTTGGTAAAGTGTAATAAGTAAAGGACAAGTTTAACATTACTCGAGAAGGGTCTGAACACTCTGAACTCAATCAGCTCGCGAGTCCGCGGTCAGATTACGCAATGCCTGCGAAAGTCCCATCAATATTCATGTGTCGACGTTGAATCGGCGATGAATAGTCGATGAGTGTCGATCCACCGGTACGTCATTAGTTCGATGTTTGAAAGTGTAACAAATGTTTGCTTAGTGTTGTTTATACACCAGTGACCGAGTGTTTGGTGCAATGTTAAGTACAAATGTCATGTCTTTTTTTGTTTTTTTTATGAAATAGGAGGCAAACACGGAGTATATGGAGACGGTATCAGCTGTAGTTTGTTCCAAAACCAGCGTAGCCGGCATTTACATGCACACATTCTCATTAAAGTACGCACGAGGTGATACACACAAAGAAATGTCAGTCTCTCATTCGCTGTGTTGATGTATGCGTACACTCCAAAATACGTAACCGCTTACATTAGAGGGATGGTGGCCTGTCGATATATGTATTTTATCGATATCGATTATCGATAATTAACTTCATAAACCGCGCCACACCTCATATTAATAAAACAATGTCGATTTTTATTAATAGGTGGATAAAAATCTACCCTAATAAGGGTTCATCCATTAATTACGTCAGATGTTAAGGGGGACGGAGGGATCAACAAAGTGTGACGAGATCTGATAAGGGGAAGGGGGAGTTTTATTTCTTGTGACATCACAAATACAAATATCGTGTACATATATACACATAGTATAGTGTACACTTTTTTGGAAGGAAAGGAACTCTTTATGTCTTCTAGTCTGACATTCAAACACTTTGTATTTTTTTTTCTTGCTTTGATTCCATTTAATATATTATTTAAAATGGGAAAAATAAAGAAATAGTCATTTCAAACATTATTGTTGAAATTTGTTTGACGTAGTTTGTGGATGTACCCTTATCTATCTAATTTATGTGTCTGCTAAAATACTAAGAATAATCGTGACTCAAACTATCTATCTTCATTTTCATCTTAATCGGTTCAGCAGTTTAAGTGTGAAAAGGTAACAGACAGAGACACTTTCGTATTAATAATATTTGTATGGTTAGAAGTACCATTTTACAGTTATCGTATCTATAAAATAAGTTGATCATTGGATTAATTAATCCAGTCAATCACGTTATTTTGTTTTCGAAAGAAATAAAATTATTTTCTACTATAGGACAGACAAGTTACACCTTAAACAATGTGTTCGAAATTATCGATAATAAATAACGGGCCGCACTCTCGTGGCGGCAGGCGCGCGGCAGCCATGTTGCCCAGCAACGTGGCTGCCGATCGTGTGACGAGACTGACGAGCGACGTTCGTATTTGCAAATACATTGCGCGTCACTCGCGTAATCCTGCGACCGGCAGCAATAGCCAGCGAGCAATTGATATGAATACTGTTGTACCATCGGATAATGGGTGAATGGCGTAATAAAAGTCAAGTTCAATTTTTGGAAAAAATGTAAAATACTCGGTTTTTATTCTTACCGGCGGAAAGCAACTACTCCAGGGGCCTCCTTTAATTCGTTGCTTCGTATACGACACGACAAAATTGTACAACACGGCATTATTATATGTTTTTTGGCACTAAATTCGTCACACGTGGTCGAACGACGACTGAACCGCGTGGCATGAGGTTTCGACAAGTTTATGCGCATCTGATCATAAACCATGTAACGCGCGCACCGCCCATTACCGCGTCCAGTATTTATCAAGTCCGTGGAGGCAAACGAGCAGACGAATCGCCTGATGGTAAGCAATTAACGCCGCCCATAGACGCCCGCAACACCAGAGGGGTCACAAGCACGTTGCCGGCCTTTAAGATGGGAATACGCTCTTTTCTTGAAGGTTTGAAGGTCGTATCGGTCCGGAAATACCGCAGACAATGTCGGCCAAATCGGTACGCTAAAGTGCAGGTCGGTGAGATGTACGTTTGTGGTACAATAAATTAGGTACATGGTAGTTAATGTGTTTATAAATAAAGGTAATGCACATTCCGTGGCTGCGATTCCAGAACATTGCGCATCCGTATACATACATACATTTTACCGGTGTAGTAACTCTTCATAGGATTTTTGTAACATTGATGTCAATCGTCTCTTCATATGCGAGGCACTAGGTATGTACCTAGGTAAGTGTCTCTAGATTAGCCACTTCCATTTGGTTAGTTTTATTAAACATGTATAAAACAACCCCTCAAATAAATTAAAATACAATGTTTAATTACTCTTATCTTGGAAAACCCTCTTACTATTATTGTATTTGTCTGACTGAAGAGTACCTATTCAAAGACTTAAAACGGTCACTCACAGCGTACCTAACCTAACCTTTATTCTAAAACGATCCCTCAAATTAACATTCTCAAAGCGGTTTAAAGGGTAACAGATTGTCAAAAACGTCCCACGTCACGACAGGTTTTCATTATGAGCGGTCTGAGCGGACCCTCCCGTCTATTTTAAGTTTTTAAGTCCATCCTTGTACAGACGCGAGGCAAAAGGGGACTAAGGGGTACTTTTATAAGGTTAAAAATTAAATAGCAAATGAGGCAAAGCTGATTGGGTCCATCATAGATTTGAATGCAAATTTTTCATATCTGCCCTCCGCCGGTGTCCATAGCATCAATCTTGAAAGAGTTCAAGCTTAGGGGTTGCCATGTCGACCGGTCCTCGTCACCCCTCTAATGAATTATAGACGCTGCACGCTGAATGCTGATCAAACAGAGGAGGCAAGTTGTAAAGAGATTAAAAAAGCTTTTTAACAACATAGAATGACAAATAGGGCTTAGTAAAATGAATCGTTTATTATTTTAATTAATGGGATCTATTAAGTTTTTTTATTGAATTAAAGTTAGAGAAACGGTCAACTGCAGAAGTAGCTTAGCGAATGAGGTTTCAGAATTAACTACACACGCCTTTATATTCTCTTAAAAAGATGATTTTGAAGACCTCACCCACTTAGCTGCTGTTGTTGCTGACTGAACCTCTAACATTTATTTTAGACCAGCTTTTGCCCGCGGCCTCGCTCGCGTTAAATTCGGGGTAACACGGTTCCCCTTTGCCCCCCGTAATGCTCCATACAAACTTCCACCCCCCATTTTAGGGAAGTGGGGGGTTAGAAAGAGACAAAAAGTAGCCTATGTCACTCCATCCCTTCAACTATCTCCAATTAAAAAATCACGTCAATTCGTCGCCCCGTTTTGCCGTGAAAGACGGACAAACAAACAAACAAACACACACACTTTCCCATTTATAATATTAGTATGGAAGTATGGATGTATTTATAAAATTTTGAAGATCAGGCTTTATAATTTACTACAGTCATTTTACGGGCGGCTAGTATGGGGAATCGGAAAGAATTAATAATAGCTAATATTTTTAGTGTAACGGATATATCATGATACAAGTATTATTTACGCAATGAAATCCTACAAAATATCGTTATTCGCTAACCGCCACAAATATGTACACACATATTACAAGCGTTTTTCTTGTAGGATTTTAATGAATATATCGTTTCTAAGTCATTTAAAATGTGTAAGAACAAACTACCAATTATTACTATTTGTTTCTAACGAATTAGGATATACTCGTATATCGCCCGCGCCGTACATTTTGTTATTTATGTGGTTTTACATGGACACGGTTTCTTGTTTTTCGCTTTAAACAGAAAGATTTAAATATTGTCATATTTACAAATAAAAATAATTTATATTATTGTAAATAAAAATATACAATTTTTTTATATATTTTTTTTGTTACCTATTTAACTACTTCCGGGTGAAAAGTTGGTAGGATTTTTGCATATATTATCTATAGATATTCCATAAGAATAAATAATAAAAAAATCAGGCTATTATAAATTCATGTTTGACGCAACCGTATCTTTACTGTACTAATTCATATTTGATAAAATTCCTCAAGGATCAAGACACCCAGAAAAAATAGGCAAAAATACCAGATCAATAAAAAATTCTTCATATGGAAGAAACGATTCGACATTTTTTCTATTAAGTCAAAACAGCTAATATTAAAACTATTAACGCATACGCATAGTACGTGTCTGGTATTAAAAGTAATAAAATATACCTTTCTAAACATAGCACTTAAGACTAAACCCGAAACGATAAAAAAACATCAATTTGTTTTGCAATTTGAATGGCCCAACGCCTGGCGCGGGCGGAAATACCGATGGGCAAAAAAACGGTTGCAGATGCGACCGGCACACGCCCGGGGCAATTAAATAACCTGACCGGAGATTATGCATTGCAGGGTCCCGCGAGGCTTCGGTCTGTATGACCGCCCGAGAGGAGCCAACCATTTTTGCTATCAAATTAAGACGCTGTTTGCAAATATCCGATGACACGAATAGCTGTTCCTAATACATGTATGAGCGCGGCCGTCGGTCATCGGCAGGTGTGAGACTACTGATAGTTGATTAGACTTTACAGGTCGCACCATGAAAATGCTTGGATAAATCAAAGTGTAATTTAAGAATCACGCTAGCCATATTAAATATGTGCAGTACCTAATCGCTAAAGTGCGCTAAGGAACGCAAATGGACGTCTCTGGAAACCAGAATTCGTAATTAATGAATACGTCTTCGTTTTGTGTGTGAAGAATATTTATCAATGTTAACCGTTAAAACTAAATATCGTCCTAATTGAATTGAATCCCAAATAAACTTATATAGATGTAGTAAACAAAGGAAAAAGTGACCTAGGCCTCCCAACTAATATCATAACCTCCAAAGTCACCGTAACATGCAATAGGAGTAAAACACCTTTATTACTGAACTCTAAAAATCCCTTACCTTCTTAAATTAACTCGCTAATCAGGACTCAGATTATTCGGACCCAAAATAAGGATTCAGGTCGAAAGTAACGTTCAAGAACAATTTGACCTAAATTTTAGCGCTCATAAATATAAAGTCCGCGATTTTGATTAGTTTAGTCCGTCACAAAATTATGTCCAGATGAAAGAGAACGTATCACTTATAAAGTTTCCATAGTATTTAGGCCCTTTTCTAAATATGATTTAAGTCAGATTTTGCCGGTGAAATTTGCGAGTATCAGGCACGACGAATTTGAGAGAAGGCAAACGAAATTGGGCAAAGGTGACGTTTCGCGCATAATAAAACGCTAAGCTAAGCATAAATAAAACCATATATAGGTACTATATAGGTACTAGCCAAATATTGAATATGAACTTGTTACTTGATATCATGCCAAGTTTCTTGAAGGATTTCTACGAAAATGAAATTGAAGTAATATCTGAACCAGCCCACATAACCCTTGGAGTGGCAGACGGTCGGGTGCCGACCGTTATGTCATTTAAATGACAGCGTTTTACATAAAATAAAATTTGAAATCTAAAGTAAACAGAGATAGGCACAACAACTGTTGTTGGTCGTCTCTGTCCCTTTCCAGCATATACATCCATACGCTCCTTCTCGCTCACACAGAACCCCCTCTACTTCCATCAGGCCGGTAGCTGAGGGTCAGCGTTCATTTTTACTTCATTGTCTCAATATTTATTATTCATCTATAATTTATACCAGGCAGGTTTAAAAACTTTAGATCTCAAATTTGTAAGTTTTTATAATTAGCGTTTTATTTTATGTAAAACGCTGTCATTATATAAACTGTACGAAATTTGAGATCTAAAGCAAACATTGAGACGTGTTTGTTATCGCCTGGTGGAAGCGTAAGACGCCAAGCCAATGTGACAATAAAACAGCAATGGATGTTCATTGCGATGGTGTATGGCAACACCATGAATTTTAATAACTGTGTAGCGAGAGGTGGGTAGATTGTAAAGCTATGTTTATAAATCTATGTTGTACCCACAGATGGAACTAACTTTACAAGTTATTATAGATATAGGTACCTTTAAGTATTCATGAAATGTTTCACCAGAAAAGACCTTCGCAATGGTGATCTAATTAAAAACAAAATGTTTAATCTTATGTTAACTGACTGAGTATGAATCTCCAGGAAGAGATCATAATTAACCAGCACAATGGTAAAGGTATGTAAGTGGTTCACTTAACCTTATAATATGTAATCAGAATTTAAAAAATAAATAAAACATAACAGTTGTGTTGTTGTATTTTTTATTTATTATTTCTCCTTTCCTCAACAGATATGTTAGGAAATTACAGTAATTCCCAATTGCTCAGTGACAATTTGTAGAAATAAAACAAGGTACCTTTTATTTCCAGAGATTGTAGGATTTACATAGGTATACACTGAATAGATAATTATTATGTACTTAATTGGTCATCATAATGACATTATATATATAAAATTATTCAGTCAATTTAGGAATTGTTGAAAGCTAATAAAGGATAGCTTTACGATTATACATCAATTATAATTAATAAAGAAATGCCTTTGTTTAGTTGTAACAAAACAATTTCAAGTAGCTTGTTAACAAATAAGAAAACATTTATCCAATGTTTACATGCCGTTAGGTTGCTAAAATATCATTTTTGTAGGAGTATGCATTGTTACATATTATATTTACCACAGGTGAATGCACTTAATTTTGTATATCTATTTTAATATACGAGTACTTAGTAGTTTTAAAAGAATTGATTCTAATATATGTACTCCCCTAGTGAGTTCTTCATCTTCTTTTTAGTACAATGTTAACAAGGATATGGTTACTTTTTTGTTTTGTGAAGACTTATGGCAAGTTTCTTGGCTTGGCCAAATTGCCACGCCTGTAGTTGAGAACTTGAGACTTTACTCTATATTATAGGTGTGTGTACGCTGCGTGAACATAATGAACGTCACATACAGTTGGAAATGCTACTTCTATACTTATATAGACTTTATAAAAATGTGGCTATATTTTGAGTCCTTACAGGTTATTTGTTTTAGTTGTGACTGTGACCATTTATTTGTTTGTTCATGAGACAAAACATACCAGAATATACATTATGCCGTAATCAGGTATTGCTATAGCTATTTTGGGTCAGTTTCAAAGGGTCAGGCTCTAGTCTAAACAAGAAATTAAGTTATTATAGATCGGTCATAACGCTTATATTAGACCTAGAATTCAATCTAGCCAAATTAAAAGAATGTTAACCTTGACAGTAGGAGCCGAAGTCTACCCTTTTATTCCTTATTGCTAAATTAAGGATGCTAACGGGTGATAACAAAAAAATGAGACTCATTTTCTTTAAGTCATAAAAATTAAACTATTTACGTAAACAAAATAGTTTGTTTATGAAGTTGTGGCGATGTCTTAGAGGTTCTTTAATTTTGTTTATATTATTTTTTCAAGCACTTGTATTTGTAAAAAATGG
Source organism: Pammene aurita (assembly GCA_947086415.1). Taxonomy (NCBI): domain Eukaryota; kingdom Metazoa; phylum Arthropoda; class Insecta; order Lepidoptera; family Tortricidae; genus Pammene; species Pammene aurita. The sequence goes on from OX352295.1 coordinate 17,039,765, forward strand.
TGTCGAAACAAGAAGCTATGCGAAAATCCCTTGTACTTTTTTATATTTCAAACTTAAACATGGACAAAAACCACTGTGTATGTCATTTTAGTAAAGGAAAATGTACCCGTATCTACTATTTGTAGAATTCTTACATCCCTGACTGTAGTCTACAGAAATGGTAGCGGGAGATCAGCAAACATAATGACCAAGGGAAGACTGAACAAACAGAATTGCATCTTCAATGATGATGATTCCACCAGCCAACGAGTTGCCACGAAAAATTTCAAGTTTTCCAACGGTACCTACATTTGTTGATGTTTAAAAAGATAGGTCTAGAATGTCGCTAGCAGATATTAAGATTACTAGAATACATAGATCAGCAAAAATACATTTTATATCACAGTGTCGCTGGACGATTCGAATTCACACATGAAAATCATAAATTTTAGACGTCGAGTGAAAATGCGATACTTCAAATTTTTTTCACAATTTGGCTGGATGCAAAATATTTTTTAGTCATGTCGTAATTTAGTATTTAAACAATCGGAGAGCTGAAAATTTTACCCAGTTGATAAAAGGGATCAAGGTCATATGTGCACAAAAGGGAAAAACATACCGTCCAACGATCTTGTTCGGATATTGTGTCTGAACTTTGACGAACAGCTGACCACGGGCCCTATTCTTATGTCCATTGATGGTTTTGTAAATAACTATTATGTGTGAATTGCTTAAGAACATCCAAAACTCAAAAAAAGTCAGAGAAATTTTTTTTTTCGCCTCTGAAAGAATTCTCATTTTTTTGTTATCACCCGTTATTATTTGAACTGCATAGATTCATAGGTCAACACTCTTTTAGATAAGTGTAATGTTCATATACAGCCAGAACTTGGCCTTAACGAAGAGATACCCGTTGCCAAGTTCGGTCAAATTGCTTAACAAATGTTATGTTTATGTATGGCACTCCGATACTACAAAAATAGTTTTACAAAGTAGCTACTTAGCTCTGCTAGGTTCTGATAGGAACTGAACTAGATCTATTCTATCCTGGACAGGATTTGAATGACCTGAATCAATTTCTCCTCAAATATCAGGCGTCTTTATAAAAAACCTAGAAAAAACGGCAAGTTCTGTCAGCATTTTCTTGAGTGTAATTACACCACTGCCTCATTTCGATTCAGTACATGGGTACTGACATGAGTTCAGATATTTGGTATTTACGAAAATGCATTCATTGTTTACTTAACGCATCAGACAATGATTTGATGAATAAATAACAATATTTGTCTTAATATATAGGCAAGGCCGAACTCGCACTTAACCATGGATATGGGTACTTCGAAATTCGTTTTCACTAATGTATGTAACTTTTCTGTACAAACTGCTTTGAAATCACTTGCGATTTTTTTTTTTTTTTACTATAGTTATTTTCAACCAATATTGGCAATGGTAATGGAAACATAGCATTGAGCTAAGCAGTGATATATGATACTTGTATTTATATCAACAAGTTAAACTTTCCTTCAACTAAGATTAACACTGGATTTCGGGAGATTGACTGCTCCTAATTTTGTTTATTCACAATTGCCCAGGTGTTGACCTGGCACACTAACACACTCTTAGGTTCTTAGGCTTAGCGTCTCATCCTAATTTTAATAATGTAGATAAATTCGGTACGTGAAATGTGGAACGCTTAACGATTTTGCGTGTTTTCCCTGCGCAGGGAAGTAGGTAAATGTACTGTTGTAGCAAATACTCTACTATTAAAAAAAAATGGTTAAGACAGACCAAGAGACTCAAGTACTTAATTTATTGCAACTCATGTTTCCAGTTGTTCACTATATTTAATTAGAAACAACCCAATAATGGTTTTATGCAAGCCTTAGATTTGCAAGCACTAAAAACTTCGATGAATGAGGTGTTTGTTAACCAGAGACTGCTTTGTTGGCACTCTTTGCTGTAGCAAAGAAGGCTCCAGTTCTGGGCAAGACCGTTTAGGTTTCAGGTTTTTGAGGGAGTTTGCCTGTAGGATCTGAAACTCCCGTCTCCATTAGAAGATAGTTTTAAGAGCATTACATAGTTTGTGTACTCATGATGTCTTAACCATTCAAACGAGGTATTATATGTCTTTTTTAGTAATAACAGATTAAATAAAGTATTTGTGTGCTCATGGCAATGGCAACACTTGTACATGGACAGATCACAGAAACCTGTTACACTACTTGCAATTTTTACAATACCGAAATATTATAAGTCTAGTCTCAAAAAAGTATGTTGCCAAACGGCTTGTATATAGGGGCATTTTTGTACATTTCGGTTTTCAATATGCTTGCCTACGCAGCAGCATGATAATTTCCCTGCATCGAGGACAGGTTGAAATATCAATTCATTATATGCTTTAATATAATCAGTTATATTCGGAAGGCGGAACAATGGCTTTAACCTTTTCACCACCATGACCACATTATATGATAAGCAAAAGAAAATGTTACTAGGATGCATGAACGTTCATCTAAAGCTGTAAATATGGTCGTCGGTTAGTTCCGACTTTGACGTATAATGGGTTCACTTTAGACTGCTTATCTGCAGATTAATAATGATTGAACAGTACACCTTACGCAGGTTAGGGTCTTTTGCCTTTTACATCCTTCTCAGTGTTGATGAGGTCTAATTACCCCGAAAGTATTTGTGAATAGTGTTTCTCTAGCTATAGACTAATGAGGATAAAAACCCTTAGATTATAAATGGTCCATATTAACTGTTATTTTGGAACCATTTCTGATGCTTTTCTGAGGTCTAGTCTCTAGAGACTCGGTAACATAGACTGTATGGATTTGAAATTTCCAAACCATAACCAATGTGCGCGTTTATCCTCATTGCCTAACCAAATTATAAATTTAATAATGTGCCTTGCGAAGGCTGAATATTATACCAGTTTGTCGCAATAACTAGAAAGCAGATTCCAAATAATAATGATGATATGACTATCCTATTTTTATACACCTTTGCGCAGGTGGTCACAGTCAATTTTATTTGCACTTTTATTAGAAATCAAAATTAATGCCCAGGAGGCAGAGGCATTAATAAATAATGTTGCCGCGGTTGTGGGCTCCTTGCTCAGACGGATAGTCAGCCTTGCGCAGGCAGTGTTTGAAGAGGCTTATGTGCCAGTCAAAATGTAGAACGCTTTCCTAAATGAGCATGTCATCCTTGCGCAGGCGTCATGTCTATCTTATCATTAAAATTTTACTAGAAATACTGTCTAAAGGGAAATATTGTACTTCAATAGCACTTATAAGAAATACTCGTTTTAAACGAAACTTAAGAACTGTCGCTCTTGTATACAGTTGCGTATCAAGCATGTATCAAGTTAATAAGAAAGTAAGTAACTCGTATCAAATGTTAAAAGATAAAACCGTACAGTACGGTTACTTGTAAATCAATACTTACATTATAGTAATTATAACATTTACAACTGCATACAAGAGTATACTTTTCTTAACAATTTCAGCATACTAGGCTATCGTCGCCTAGTACTCACAACACAAGCCTTATTGAGCTTACCGTGGGACTAGGTTGATTTGTGTAAGATTGTTCCATAATATTTATTTATTTATTTTCTCAACACAATATAATGACAACTATTTACCGTTATAGATTTGTTATTTAGCTTGTTTCTCTGAGAGTAGAAATACAAGACCTTTAACGGGAGCTTTATCAACTCTCTAGCGTATCCACACTTTTTAACAAAAGTGAATATTTTTGGGCCACATATTTGTAACAATTGTAACCTCAACGGTAATGTGCGTATTGATATCCCGATCCTCAAGTTCAAATATTTTTCAAGTATAAAATTGAGGGTATGTTCCTCACACTTAAACATTTGATATAATTTCCTGCCATATTTAAACAAGTATCGGTAAATAACGCGATCTATGTATGTAACACCAATGAAAGTCATGTCATAATTCAATTAATGAATTTTCGGAATTTAAGGTTTAACACCTCTTGAGAGTAGTGCGATCTGTGCGATACACAATTCTGCTTGTAAAATCGGAAAATATATCAAATGTTAAAATTTGTATTTTTAATAATATATTGAATAGGATAGCCGCGATGAGACGCATCCTTTTAATTTACTTGATTTTATTATCACTTCACTATTTTGGATCGGTTCCTATTTGCTTAGGGACAGCAACTTCAAAATTATATTTCGAACGGTAAAAACCGTTAGAAACTGTTTTTCAAAGTAAAAAGCTAAACTGGGATATAATTCAAAAAACTCACCAGCAGTTTAGCTGACGACCTTTCAGATTGAAAAACAGCAAGCCAATGAAGTAAAAATGAACGCTGACCCTCAGCTACCTGTCTGATGGAAGTAGAGGGGGTTCTGTGTGAGCGAGAAGGAGCGTATGGATGTATATGCTAGAAAGGGACAGAGACGACCAACAACAGTTGTGCCTATCTCTATGTTTACTTTAGATCTCAAATTTCGTACAGTTTATATAATTTGAAATTATTTAATTAAAATAAAATCCAAATTACAACAACTTAAAAAATGACTTATGCCACTTGAAGAGTTATAATATATAATATATCTAATACATAACCTATACGTTCATATTATCTATATATCATTATGTTATTAAAATAAGACGTGTCGTATTATTACTTTTTTCCTTAATTGTAGCTAATTGGAATTTAGAATTGGAAATGAAAATGAAGTAATATTTCCTCGTTTTCTTACAAAACATCTTATGTATATTATCAATAGAAGTAATATTTCCAGATCCAAGTCCTAAACTGAATTCATAAAAATGTAATAACAGTAATGTTATCAATCACACAATTACTAAGCCCGCGTCTTTGGACTGAATCTATTCGTGATCTATCAACGTCTTTTCTGAGAATATAAAGATTGATTCTAGCTTATTTATATCCAACCAAAAAGGATAATATTACATATCATATTAACAAAAATATTTTTTTTCCTGCTAGACGTCTTATTACTTACATCTTCTTCCACTGCAGTCGAAAGATTTCAACACAATACAGAGTAACAAATTCCACAATGCTCTACAGCGTATGTATATCATCAAAAAATCTATAGTAAATGTCAGACGAGGGGTAAGACATTCAAAATAGCCACATTTAATGAACAGTCTCCCGACTTCTTACTTTTATCAAAAAACAAACGATAAACGTTCCGCAAGTTGTCATCAAAACCTGAACTGTCTCCAACCTGTTAGTCTCTCTAAAGCAAGAACAGCTAATAAGGACGCTCGGCAAAATCTCAAGTTTTCTTTTACAACGCCTCTTAGACAGCTAGCCCTTAACATTGTAAAGGCAAAACACTTAAAAATAAGCTTTAAGTAGTAAGAGGCCGTTTGTTTGTTTTAATTTGCTTTTCTCAAGTAGAAACGAATCCGAGGGTCGGTAGAAAGTTCAGTGGCGTAAAAAATTGACACCCGAGGTGAAACGGCCTCTGCTAGTGTACCCAACCGTGTATAACAACTATAAACAGAGCATAGTCCGGATACATGGTATTGCTCGAGGAAAGTGTCTTTAACAAGCGATAAAATATTGTCGCCGAAAACCTAAATGGTAAGCTGGCGTTTCTAGGGTCGGATTCCGGTATCTTTTTTATCTGGTCGATTAGGTTACACATTTACCTACGTAAATATTCGCGTGATAAGAAACGTATTTTCGAATTGTTCTTCATGTATTCAAGTGTCTAACTCGGCAAACCATGACCTACGCATATTTGTTAATCTGACATAGTTTCATAGTGGGTAGACTGACACTGCTTTCCTAAGCCTGATCTTGCCCCCACAATGGTTGATTCAGTACAATTCCCAAGCGGCGAGAATATTTAGAACCTAGCATATGTGCCTGGAACTATTTGATTATCAGCTTCTAATCTAAATATTTCATACCATACCAATGTAACAGTCGAGTTATGGTTATACCAAGCTAAGCAACTCAGCTGTGTAAATGTGCTTATAATTAAATAATATAGACTTTCAGTACGATTGAAATGCTCCAAGTTTGTGTTCTATTGATTTCAGATATATAACAATCCATTATTGGTGTAAGGCTAAATCAGCTGCATGGATGACATTAACAATTCCAGAAGACAATCAGAAGGCTAGGTCATACCCCATCAAAACGAAGACCGCAACAAAATGACCTCTACACTGTAAACTAAATCTATTTTAACGAAAATCAATAACAGTTCACTTCAGGAACATGGTCGCGGACGTGCCTTGACTGCGACGGTAATTTTTCATCACCGTCCGTCGTGGGTAATCGGTCGGAAAATCGACTCATCACTATTTCAACCTCATATCTATTCGGCTTAATTTTGAAAAATGGACTTTAAGCTCAACACACAAGGCTGCTTTTAAAATCATACAACAGTTAGGTAAGAGGTTTGGAAAGCGAGCAAGTGAAATGCAGAGAGAGTATCGGCCCGCATGGCAAACTCGCTAACGTTCGTAATATCGAAATCGACGGAGTGCTTCATTTGGACAAACTTGCAAGTTGTTTCCGTGAGAAATTTTAGAGTGAACATTTTTTTTCGTGGCGTTTTGTTTTCTTACTAAAGCTGTTCCGAGTTCTTGTTCATTACAAAAACTTGACAGCATCGATGGAGTAGGTAAGTTTATTTTTTGATGTTGTTTAGATTAGAAGTATAGTTTATATAGAATTACCAAATTGTTGGTCGTATGTTTTTAATCTAACCTTAAGCCCAATAAGGTTAAATATTATCGACTTGCACCGAAAGTCAGATACAGGTCAATAGCGAACGCCAAAAGAAAAAGGTCGCAAAATTATATAATTTACGACACCGCATGCAGATGACATAGCTGTCCTACTCTTGCTTAGATACAGTGAGATTTATTATCGCCATGGTCGGGGAAATAAAACTTTGATTAATATAGATGTTCTGGAAGTAGACGCGAGTGTTGATTCTCAGTTGTTTATGTGGGCCAATGAAAACAATGCGATACACAGACAGTGATGGAATGAAAACATATCGACTATCCTAAGTCTTTTAAACATTTACAGCCACTTATTCGAAGTATCCGTAAGAGGAAGGTGCCTACTATTTAAATCATTATAGGTAAACTTAGTAAATTCATTTCAAAGTTTGAGACTAACGACTGAAGTTATTATATGAATGTGCCAATTCAAATTTATCAATTTAGAGATAGAAAAACCGGCCAAGTGCGTGTCGGATCACGCATAATGGTGGGTTCCGTAGCTTCAATGGAATAAGAACCAAACTAATGCCAAAAGGTCGTGTCTGGTGCCTATGGAAGTAGTTTTTTGGAAATAACTCAAAAATGGCTGGACCAATAATGTTCAAAACAATTTTCGTAGAAAGTATATGATAACGCGCATCTTCTCAAATTTTTTCATATTTTTTGGACTTAGGGTTCAAAAGTTACAGGGGGGGACGCTATTTTTCCGACTTTCGTAGCGATTATTTCTATAAATATTCACTGAATCACAAAATGTTCAAGTAAACCTCAATGTTATTTTGAAAGACCTATCGATTGATGTGCAACATGTTGATATTTGGTAAAAAAAAATTTTTGATGTATAGTTAGGTACTTACATGTACATATGGAGCCCCTCCTGAAAATATTTTTTTCTGCAATTTCACTACATAACTAAATAAATAAATACATTTTATAAAGATACGTCTTATAGTTTCCGAGTAAAATGGCTGTGACATACGGACCGACGGACGGACGGACGGACGGACGGACAGACTGACATGACGAAACTATAAGGGTTCCGTTTTTGCCATTTTGGCTACGGATCCCTAAAAAATAAGACCTACTTTTTTGTAATACGTGTAAGTTAAACGTAACCAAATATTGACGATGTCACAACTTACTTAATGAAAATACGTATCTAGTTAGCAGATTGACACAGATGCCATTTTCATAACATAACGAATCAATATGAGCGCGTGAATCGATCGAACAATCGAAATGTTATACATTTTTAGTACAATGGAATAAACCATACAATCGTATCCATAAAAGACACTAGACCCTGTCGGCAAAATAACATTAAAACAGTATGAATCAAGTACGAAGTTGACGTGACTCAATAATATTATAACGGTTTCTGCTTCGCCGCGTTTCTTATGAAGTTATGAGTTTGTTAAAAAGCAGAGACCATATTCATTCAAACACATTCATGCAACAGTAACGCTGATATGAAGTAAGAAAATAGGAACAACGATTTAATTTATTAAAGGTTACCTATTTGAAGTTGATTATACTAGAGTTACAGACTGTTTATTTTGAAGTAGTTAAATACTAAAGCATGGCTGCGCGTCCGTAAAACTCGTTTCCCAACGGCCAGTGTCTAACCAGTTTAGTACATATAGTATGGTCGGAAGATAAAAGCCTTATTAGGTCCGGCTTCCCTACGAATATTTTTGACGGGCCGCCACTGTAAAGCATAGACGTCAGAAATCTGATACGGTTCTTGTGACATCTGAAATTAAACCGGCTTAATTTTACTTACTATCCAGCAACGGAGTTATTAGTGACGTTCAATTATGATAAATGATTAATATTCATTCAATAGAAACTGCCAATAAGTGTCAAGTTCTACAATTATGCGATCCAGAGACTAGTTCGCAAATTCTTATTTCGAAATTATACCCCTATGCTGGCTTCGTACTTTTGCAGTTGCTCTCTTTTCATTGGCTCTATAATTTAAAGGCAACGCAGAAACCTCTAGTGTATTTTCAATATAGTTGTTCAATTTCCGGGATTTCAACCGTATTTTACCTACGTCCCAGAAATCAGATTGCATTCTGACTAGCTCCCTGAATAGCTTACCTTTTATACCTTATTTTTGCATTTTACCTTCATCATATATGATGTCAGGGACTAGTGCTGAATCATTGGGTTAGGAAAACCATTTTTCATTAATCGGCTAAGATATATTGTTTAGGGTAAAATATGTCATTATGGCGTAAGTATAATTTAATTGTAGTTAATTTAGTTTCAAACAATTATTTTCATGTTGTAATTAATGCATTAATTGATTAGAAATATTATCATAATCTTAGTAGAAAGTGCCGGTTATATTAAGAAATAACACATTTTAAGAAATCTTTTCGTAAAATGAGATTCTGATTTTGTATCAAACGGTCAAGTCGAAAAATCAATTACTTTACTAAGCACTCTCATCTGTCTAAGGAAAAATGCATTTTATCTCCAAACCGATAGGTCCATAATACAATAAAAGTGTTCCGGCTTAGCGTAGTGATGTGAAACATCGTTAACCCTGATTGCAGACAAGTGAAGGGGACTCGTGATTTTGATTTACTCGGTGAGCTCAAAAATTGAATAACTGCTGGTAATGGCCCCTTGTATATAACGGGACAAGTAATGATTTTATTTCACGCACAATTTTTGTAGACGACCTACTTGAGCGCCAAGAGGCGTGTAGACTTGTGCAGGGTAGAATGGAATTACCAGCGGTGCTTCATACGGATGGATGGGCTCGAAATACGGTTACATTTTGCGTCCAATAAATTTTCTGTCGTATATTTCAAATGAATGTTCGATATTACATAATTTAAATTACAAATTCAATTATTGTAAATTTAACTAAGGTTTTCAATAAAATTTAATTTCTCCTTTAGTTAAGTACACAGTGTCAAATCATGCAACGCCGTTTACAATAATCTTAACGTGATCCCATTACAAACGGCTGCAAATTGCCTCTCATCAAACAATAATGAGTCCCGCAACGCGCGACGAGATTGCATATTAATCGCGATTACGTATTCATATATCCCGCAATCCCGGGAAGACATCACTAATTGGCCGTGTTAATGCTAGCGGACAACGCCCAGGGGAGAAGCGGAACTATCGTGGTATTCCTAGATTGCTAGGATTATTAATTTCGCGTTTTAATTTCAGAAATAAATAAAGGTATTCGTGTGCTAGATTTCATTTTAAAACATTCGCGGACGGTAACATGTGTCATTCATAGGGTGAAGGAAACAAAAGACTGATGCATCCGTGTCCGCGAACGTGTTAAGAAAACATTTTTTATTTAATAAATGTAATCATACATAAACCAGGAAATACAGTATAAATAAGTGGGGGTGCGTAAATCGAACTCAATTACCACCCGCTAGCATAATTATCGCAGTTCGTTGCATTTACTACTCTGGTTTGAATTAATGACCTATATAGTGCACATTGTAAAAATATGCACAGTGGAGCAATAATATAGACTGCAAGTTCTGCTAGTCGACATTTCTAAACGACAGAAATAAACATTGGAGTCTCTATAACGCGAGAAATATTTCCGCATAAGATATGTCATACACACAAGAACAATACAACCCGGTCACTTTATAAGTCAATTTCCTTACAAATTGACGCGTTTCCATTGCTCTTGAGTATAATTCCACGCCTCCATATCGCGATAAACTTCACAGATCACCCTACAAGTCATGTACGAGTTGAAATCACTTCAGCATATTACCACGCTGCGCAAAATTGGCTCGGCTAACCTAATTTCCTTTTAATACATCAAGATGTATGTAAATGTGTGAACTATGAACTTCGCGTTGTCTCTTTCGAGCTTCCGAATTCGGAATATGATGCGTCTCTTTCACGGCGTGGTCCCGGACGGTTGCCACGGCGACGCGCAGAGCTTGCGGCGTTACGAACAAAGAATTGTATTGTTTCTGATTAGGAATCCATGTTTCCTAGGCAAATTATTATTTCAGTATAGAGTTGAAGCTGTACATTTACAGGTAAACTTTATATCGAAGTGTATAAGGCATGTTCACGTAATAACGTAGCCATATGAAAACGTAAATAAATCGTTTACTTCTAACGCTACAGATAACATAATAGTACATTACTTACCAAGGACTGTAAAAGAAAGAAAGCCCGAAATCGCAGGTATTTGGGACCCGAGCCGCAGGCGAGGGTTGTAAATATGCGATAGAGGGCTTTCTTTTTTACTGCCCGTGGTGAGTACACAATTTTACGTCTCCACCTGGCCATAATGCGAGTTTTACTTTACGCGTAGCGTGCGGTAATACTCACATTATGGCCAGGTGTGACGTAAACAGATTATTATATAAGAAAACATTCAAAAAATAAAATACAATGCATTTTTTTTGCGCAATCCTCAGGAACTGGAGAATTGTTTTACTTTCTTTCGAACGTCTGCCATTAGTGTAGTTATTGACGTGTTAGTGAACTGTCGAGCGGCTGCGTTCCATATTCTTTTGAAGTCAGCATCACTGTCCGCTACTGCACCTTTCTTGAGCAGGTATCGCTTGATGTTCGCCCAATACCTTTCTGTCGGGCGAAGTTCTGGGCAATTTGGCGGGTTCATGTTTTTCGCCACATAAATAACATTCTGATTATCGAGCAAATTTAAGGTTATTTGAGCGTAATGAGCTGAAGCTAAATCAGGCCAAAATATAGGTGGACGTTCATGTTTCCTATATAAGGGCAGAATTCGCTTCTCAATACACTCCTGTCGGTAGACATCTCCGTTGATTGTGCCAGTAGTAAAAAAGCTCGAACTCTTCAGCCCGCATGAGCAAATAGCTTGCCAATGCCATACCATGATTTTAGGGGCGAATTTTTCAAAAGCGATGGACTTATGCTCTTCCGAAACATCCCGGCCAGCCACACACGTATAAAATTGAGGCCCCGGTAAAGTTCTCATGTCTTTTTTTACATATGTTTTGTCATCCATTAATATGCATCGGTCGCGATTTTGATTGAAAAACTTGCTCAAAGTTTTAGCACGACATTTTGCTCTTTCGATCAGAGCAGGGGTCCTTTTCGGGATTTTTGTTTCTTTCTGGTCACAAGATTATTTCTCTTCTTAGCGTTTTGTACATTTCCAACCGATGTCTTTACCTTTTTGGCGATATCTGGAACAGAGGCCGATGGATTATGGCGGAACGAGAAAGCTATTGCGGTGTCCAATTTAGGCTTCACGCAGCCTTTTTTTCGACCGCGACCTGGTAGATCATGTAGAGTATGAAATTGCCCAAATTTACTGATCACTTTTCGCACACCGTCCTTAGATATTTTATATCGTTTTGCTAATTGTCGCATCGAGATACCCTTTTCGGTGCAATAGGCGACAATAATTAATTTACGAATATTTTCATTTATTCTCGACATTTTGATTATATTTACTCAATGACATCTATTTTATACTTTTTTATAACTTAATTATATATTCTTTGGAATGTCACGTACTCAAAACAAATTATTACGCATTCAAAAAAAAAATATATTCCTGTGAAGACTTAGTTCTACGAGGGTAAAACTGAAAGTTTCGGGAATAGAAAAAAATATGCAGTATACGTGAGTTTATTTATTTTTATTGTTTTTCATAATATTCTCCTTTGTATTTCATGCACTTATGCATGCGTTCAAACCAGTCCGTAAAGCACTTTTTGAACTCTGAAGTAGGGGTCGACAAAATGGCTATTTTATAGGCCTCCACTGCTTCTTCTGGCGTCTGAAACCGCTGGCCACGCAGTTTGTCCTTGATTCTGGGGAATGTAAAAAAGTCGTTGGGACTTAAGTCAGGGCTATATGGAGGGTGGTCCAATATTTCGACTTTTTAACCGTCCAGGTACTCAGTTGTTGTCCGAGCGGTGTGTGGGCTGGCGTTGTCGTGGTGAAGGATGATGCGACGACTAGGGTTTGTTTTTCGGAGTTCAGCAAAGACGTTCGGCAAACAAATAGTGGTGTACCAATCAGCATTGTCTGTTCCACGATCCTCAAGAGCAACAGTAGCTACGTGACCAGATTTAGAGATAAACGTAGCCACTATCTTCTTAGCCGTGCTGCGAGAACGAACAACTTTTGTCGGTTTGAGCTCGTCTTCGAAGACCCATACTCGGGATTGGTTTTTAGTTTCAATCTCATAAGCGTATATCCACGACTCGTCACCTGATACTATGCTAAAAACTGCATTTGAGCGTCCATTGTTAAATTTTTTCAAAGTTTTGCGGCACCAATTGATACGGACTATTTTCTGCTCGTCAGACAATAGGTGAGGTATCCAACGGGAAAATAACTTCCTCACGCCTAATTCTTCTTTTAAAATAATTTGTATTTGACTCATTCCAATACCCAGGCACTCTTGACTTTCCCGATATGTCACATGTCGGTCTTCATTTATCAGGCGACGCACAACATCGACGTTTTCTTGCGTGACTGCCGATTTTGGTCGACCTTCACGCACTTCGTCGGTGAGGGATACACGGCCACGTTGAAATTCTGAATACCACCTGTATATTGTATTCTTTGAAGGTGCTTCATCATTAAAAGCAGCAACCATCCGCTCTTCACATTGTTTTTGTGTTAGCCCACTTTTAAAGTCATAATAAATCATAGCTCTAAAATTTTCACGGCACAATTCCATTTTAAGCAACGACTCGACGACTTCAATAAACAATTGAAACCGAACCATAGATTTTTTTTTCTAAGTGGCCAGTGTGTTGAGATAAGGAAACTTCAGAGATTATAAAAAGGTATAATACATGTTAAAAATAAATTAATAAGTATTCGATTCCCGACACTTTCAGTGCAAGTCTCGTAGGTGGCTACTTTATTACGTGAACATGCCTTATACCATACCTCCACAGAGTATTAATTTTCGTTGAGGGGGAGCAATGAGGAGCGTTAATTTTCGTGCTAATTGATTTACTAACTTCGGGAAGGTTGTGGGAACGCGATATAAGATAGGTAAGAGGTGGCAACCTATTCGATTGGTCGAAAGAAATTATGTTTATTAGGCACATCGAGTGCGAGCAGCAGCAAGCTGCGTTGCTGAAATGTTTCTATTATAATAAAATCATAAAACAACCGACTATCCGGTTACTTGTAGTGTAGCCTGAAAAAATGTTACTATGTATTAGGCTACGCACACACATACGAGTATACTAATTTATTTTTAAAGGAGACTACGTGTAGCATGAGGTGTATCATAGCTTAGCTAAATGTTACACCAAGTAATTAGAGTTTTCACCTTAAGTTAATTCCTTCTCGTATACTCAGTCTGCCAAAAGAAACCGGTAAATGTTTGTACAGTCGAGGACAAAGAGATGTATACACTTTTGGACCTTATTACAACGCAATAAGGTCCAAAAGTGTATACATCTCTTTGTCCTCGACTGTACCTGAAAATAAACATAACTATTAATTTATAATAAGCATTATTGTGAGTAAACGAATAATCATTCAACGGCCTTCTAGCCTAGTCGGTAGTGACCCTGCCTACGAAGCAGGAGGTCCCGGGTTCGAATCCTGGTCAGGGCATTTAATTTGTGTGTTCATTACGGATATTTGTTCCTGAGTTATGGATGTTTTCTATGTATATATCTATTATATATATCGTCGCCTAGTACCCACAACACAAGCCTTATTGAGCTTACTGTGGGACTAGGTTGATTTGTGTAAGATTGTCCCAATATTTATTATTATTATTTATTATAATCAACGCTATCTTCTAATCTATTGTTTAATAGCTGCAATAGACATTTCTGTCGATTACATTTTTTTCGTTTTCAACTGGTGCCCACTTTAGTTATCACATTTTTCTTTTTATTTACAGAACAAGATTGTAATATAGATCGTTTGTGGAGTTTTCATTAACATGATGTAAAATGTCTGCTCGATGAATTCACGGCGGGTACAACAAAATATACGCGTGAACCTGATGTTTCAGCAGGTATTGGGGCAGGTATTATATATATATTATAACTAGTCTCAAAATTCCACAAACCAATTAACTTACCCGCTGAAATACGGGCACAATATCCACAGACGCTCGAGAAAAGTGCCTCTTAACGGCACAAAAGACAGGTATAACAAGGATAACGGCGCAGGACGAGAACAATATCGACGGGAGGAAAGTCGGGACACTTCATAAACAACGGCTATCGATTATGTTTACAAAGTACTGTTAACTCGGACTGCTTATGGCGTTGCTTGAAGGTAGCTGCACCCAGTTGCCTCAGGCCACAGTCACTAGTATACCAGTGATATATCTTGATTCGTAATGTTAATAATTCCTAGGCTAGCTGTAGACAATCATAAACTAAACTCCAAACATAGTTTAAATCACTTCCAGCGTACGGAGCGCAGACAAATGTGTCACATAATCGCAGCGGAATGTGTTTTACTATATTTGCAGCTTAAAATCTCATCTAATACCAAACTGTGACGTAATTTTTTCATAAAGAATAGGTAACTAATAGTCCTAACACAGATAAACTTCACACTAAACTACTTTTCTTACAGATAAATTCTATTATAAATTCACATTGCATTGGTTCTCCAGAAGTAAAACGCTCTGCAAGCGATTGAAATAACTTTAACTTTCTGCCTGACTGAATACGGATATTTTCAACTCGAATGAAATATTGTTTCTATAACGCAGAGCTTGTGTAGACAGGCTTTACAAAATTGTTTAAGATAAGTTTATATTTTGCTTAGATAGAAACCCTTTTTAGCCGACTATTAGGGTTCCTTAGTCAACTAGGAACCCTTATAGTTTCGCCATGTCTGCCCGTCCGTCCGTCCGTCCGTCCGTCCGCGGATAATGCCAGTGACCGTTAGCACTAGAAAGCTGAAATTTGGTACTAATATGTATGTCAATCACGCCGACAAAGTGGTGAAATAAAAAGTGGAAAAAAATGTTTTATTAGCAAACGTCGGACTATAGGGGGCAGTTTGAGGGCAAGGTAAGGTTTACAAAAAAATCATAACTTACGAGTATTATAATGTACCTAGTATTTGTAACATAGTTAATTAAATTAGTTACCCGTTATTATTTATTCATCTTTAATGTGTGTGTACGTACTACTTGAAGTGATGACTGATAGCCCACTGAAGTGGCCACTTAAAAAACAAATAAAACTACCTAATTCAAAACGAAGAGGTTGAGACTACAAGTAAAGTCAATAAAAACACTCTTCAGCATTTTGTACAATGCAAATACTTGCCAATAACTTCAGTCGATGTTGAAAGATCGTTCTACCATTTAAAATGGATATGAAGATTATTTAAGAAGCAGACGAAGAACCTTGACTGCCAAGAATTTGGAAAAAATATTAATAATATATTCTCATAATATACCTACAAATGTACCATGAATGTAAATTAAATCAAATATAACACAGACTACTCAATCTTATTTATATTTAAAATTTAAAGAATATCCAAACTAATATTATAAATGGGAAAGTGTATGTGTTTGTTTGTTTGTTTGTCCGTCTTTCACGGCAAAACGGGGCGACGAATTGACGTGATTTTTTAAGTGGAGATAGTTGAAGGGATGATAAGTGACATAGGCTACTTTTTGTCTCTTTTTATCCCCCCACTTCCCTAAAATGGGGGGTGGAAGTTTGTATGGAGAATTTAACGCGAGCGAAGCCGCGGGCAAAAGCTAGTAAAAAAATAAACACCTAACTAACGTACAGCCTTAGAGCTGTGTTCATAGAACTTGACATGCCCAGTTAACTGCCCGGGGTATGTCCTCGGACCCGGGTTATGTCCTTAAACTACGTCCGGACCTGGGTATGTCCTTAAACTACGCCAAAAAGAGAGGTATGGGCACTGCGAATGGCATCTCGCTAAGTGTGGTAGGGCACGTTCAGCGAATGTCATCGCTCAAATCTGGAGCAGAGCCCGACTGGGGAAGTACCTCCACCTTACAGAAAACCACAGCCAAATAGCACTAGACCCTACTCATACCTGCTGGTGAGTAAGGTTGCCAAAGAGCTCAAAGAGGACCCGTGTGTTGACGATGAGGGACCTTCTTGTTCCTTTAGTCGTCAACACAGTGAATCCTCCTTTTTGTAAAGGGTCGGCAACGCGCATGTGACTCCTTTGGAGTTGCAGGCGTCTATAGGTTACGGTAGCTGCTTACCATCAGGCGGGCCGTATGCTTGTTTGCCACCGACGTAGTATTAAAAAAAAAAAAAAAACATTTGTGGTTTGTTCCTTTCTCACAGCTGCAATTGTCTGAGTTACGGATAAAGCCAAACGAACGTTTTCGACATTTTGACTTATGTGTAGTCCAAGTACGTTTATAAATAACGCAGTTAGTAGCTATGCCTATGATATTTGGAATTTCACATTATAAATACTAGGTACCAAATACTAAGTACAAATACTCGAAAGTGAATTGATTGATTTGCGAACCTTACCTATCATTCTGACATGCCACGAAAATGCCCGCTGGAGTCCGACGTATGTTTATTAGGGTACCTCCCCTGTACGTAAAGTGGGGAGTGATTTTTTTTTTCATTTCAACCCTAACGTATGATATATTGTTGGATAGGTATTTAAAAATGAATAGGGGTTTACTAAGATCATTTTTTGATAATGTAAATATTTTCGGAAATAATCGCTCCAGAAGTAAAAAAAAATGTGTCCCCCCCCTCTAACTTTTGAACCATAAGTTTTAAAAATATGAAAAAAATCTCAGAAGTAGAACTTTATAAAAACTTTCTAGGAAAATTATTTTGAACTTGATAGGTTGAATAGTTTTTGAAAAAAAATTACAAAATAATTTCTGAACTAAGTTTTTTTTAACCGTATAAGCAGGTGTTTATTGTACCTGTAATACAGGTCCTGTAATTTCTACAAAATCACAATGAAATGACGTGCTTTCAAAAACTCTTAAGTGGGGACACTTACTGTGACGAACAGAAAACTACGGAACCCTACACTGAGCGTGGCCCGACACGCTCTTGGCCGGTTTTTTTTATACCCTCACTAACTTTTTTTGCGTAACAAAGCGTTTTTGTTTAAACGTATGGGGTTGAAAAACAAACTAATAAAGTAAACTATCTACGGCATGGTAGGTATTTGTCGCGCTGCACCAAATTTTAGGTAAGGCACACCCACCAAACCACCAAGAGGCAAGCTGTCTGCAGGTGAGTTGTTCTTGCTAGGGTCATCAGGGAAGCGGAAGATATTATCCTCAAAATGCTCTCGCCAGCGTCGTAGCTGTCCCTCTGATGTCACAATATGTTGGCTTTCTTTGTCTTTCAGGGGCTTCTTCTTGCAGTAACTGCAAAGTAGATTCAGTATGCCGACACCGCCCAACACGCTGCCAACTCCGGTAATCTAATAGATCTACAGGGCGACAAGCGACAAGGGCCTTGGCCGGAATCTAGAACAGTTCTATTTTACATACTGAATCTACTTCTTATTTTACTGCATATCGGTAATTGTTGAAATATGTAACACTCTTCTGTCTTGAACATGGTCAAATTTAATGTGTTTGCCCAATATCAGTAGATGTTTTCCCATTATTAGATGGAGATAAGTTCTCCTTTATATGTAATTGTATATGCATTTATAACTGACTCGTGTACAGGTTTTAGTGCAATGAAGTGTTTTACTACTTAGGTTTACTACCTTTTTTTTAATATATTTATATAATAAGGCAATACAAAAAAAAACCTTAACTAAGATGCGCCACAGAAACCTGTTAAGGTTTATGCGTGGTGCAAATGCATCGCTTCACTTGCAGCAATTTAAATACATTATGACAGCTAGGTACACCAGCTATTACACAACGTCATCCTTTTTGTAGACAAAGCTTTCTTAAATGCGTTTATCTACACTCACATTGTAAGTTCTCTAAAACGTGTTCGAAAACGGTGGGCAATGGCTAGCATTACCACAACCGATTTTACTATGATAAGCTTTTTATCTGTGGCAGTAACGTAATTTTAACTTTACATGCTCAAATATTGCACGCGCCCGCGCGACCGCCGGCACAATCGAGTTGGCCATGGCGGTGCAATGGCGGCCATTCTATGGTTTCCGAATACGGCATTTAGGATAAATAATATGAGTGTAGATAAAGCAGTGTATGCAACTGTACGTAATTAGGCCTTATTACGTAACAGTTACATAATAGTAGTTTATGCAACTGATACATAATGAGGGGCCTTAAAACACGGTTTAATGAAACGAGCGCAGCGAGTTTCATTATAGGATCACACGAGTGTTTTAAGGCCTAATTATGTACAGCTGCATACATTACTTTATCTACACACATATTGCAAGTACTCAAAGATGGGTTCAGAAGCCGAAGGCAAATGACCTGCATTACTAGGTAGATAGATACAAGTGCTGAAACATACCCACAGGTGTAAGCTTAATAAAAATAAATAAATTAGAACCGATAAGGAAAGTATATTTATTTATTATAATATAGTTAATAGTAAACATTTACATTTTCGCAATTAAAAATGTTTCGACAAACAATAACTGACAAGTTGATAACAGAAATGGCGGCCGTACAAACCATAGAGAAATATATATATGTACAAACTTCTGTCGCGAGTTTTTTTTAAATATTAGCCAACGAACGAAGTCCTTATTCTCATGTCATCCGAGATCAAAATGTCGTGCGGTTTATGTCAAAAAATACGAGGGCGGAGTGATAAGTCTGGTAAAAATTAAACTATTTGTTATGTTATAGGCAAAGTTAATATTTATTTTTCGACATAGTCTCCTTCTAAGTCACAGCACTTATTCCAACGTTTTTCTAGCTTCTCTATTCCCTCCGCATAATACGATTGCTCCAACCCTTCAAAATAAGCATTGGTTTCTTCTATCACTTCCTCATTCGACCTAAACCTTTTTCCTCCAAGCCATTTCTTCAAGTTAGGAAAAAGGAAATAATCGCAGGGGGCTAAATCTGGCGAATAAGGCGGATGGGCGACCAATTCGTAATGCAATTCGTGGATTTTAGCCATGGCAACTGCACAAGTGTGCACCCGTGCGTTGTCTTGGTGAAAAAGAATTTTCTTCTTCGCCAAGTGGGGCCTTTTTTCCATTAAAACTTGATGAAATCGTTGCAGTAAATTGGCATAATATTCGCCGTTGATTGTTTTGCCTTTTTGAAGGTAATCAATGTATATTACACCACGAGCATCCCAGAAGACGGTAGCCATAACTTTATTTGCCGATAAAACTGCTTTGGCCTTCTTCGGTGCAGGTTCACCAGAAGCAATCCATTGTTTTGACTGCTCCTTGGTTTCTGGTGTAAGATGATGGATCCAAGTTTCGTCTACAGTTATGAAACGACGGATGAAATCCTTTTTATTACGCCTAAACTTCGCCAAACCTTCTTCTCAAATGGCCACTCTAGTACGCTTTTGATCCTCTGTAAGCAATCGCGGCACCCAACGGGCGGATAGCTTCTTCATGTCCAAATGAGTGTGTAGGATATTACGAACCCTTTCGTCTGAAATGCTTACAATATCAGCTATCTCTCTGACTTTTACTCTTCGGTCATCCAATACGATATCATGGATTTTCCTTATCATCTCTGGTGTAGTGACCTCAACTGGCCGTCCGGGTCGGTCGGCATCATTAGTGCTTGTACGACCACAACGAAACTCAGTAAACCACTTGTGAATCATTTTAATCGACGGAGCAGAGTCCCCGTAATATTTTTCTAGGCTTTTTTTTGTTTCCGTAATGGATTTTTTTCGAAGAAAATAATGTTTGATCAGAACGCGAAACTCACTTTTCTCCATGTTTGCAAACATCAAAGCAATTGTTTTTTTTCTTCGCTGTCAAAAAAAAAGTAATGATGCGAACTGGCTGAAAATATACAATTCAGCCTCAAAAAGGTTCGACTACAAGTGGGCATCATTGAAATTGTGAACATATTACCTTAACTAATGATTTTACAGGACTTATCACTCCGCCCTCGTATATCGTACTGACGTTTCGTATGGACAACATTTTAAAATCTATGGATACTAGAATAGAAACCCATTGACATTGTGTTGGTTTTGACAGCTGTTCCAAATTTGAAACTCATAACTTAACAATATTTGAGCATGTAAAGTTAAAATTACATTACTGCCACAGTTAAGAAACTTATCATAGTGAAATCGTTTGTTGTAATGCTGGTCATTGCCTACGGTTTTTGAACGCATTTTAGAGGACTTACAATATAAGTGTAGATAAACTACTATTATACATGTATTTTTGTTTTTAAGGGTATTTATGTACGGATATTTTCAACTCGAATGAAATATTGTTTCTATAACGCACAACTTGTGTAGACAGGCTTTACAAAATTGTTACTACTAGTATGGTTATTTATTATTGCAATTTATATAAATTATTTTTAGCCTGGATTCATGTAGTCATTTTAAGAAGCCGGCTCTTGAATAACGTCAAAAACCAATTGACTTTAAAAACATCGACAAATCAATATCTATGCAATATCTACACACTGAGATACCTTTACGTTACACTACACGAGACATGACACTGTACACGCTGATACATAAGATGCAAGCAAACGAAAAGTAAAGAGATGATATAAAAACCGGCCAAGAGCGTGTCGGGCCACGCTCACTGTAGGGTTCCGTAGTTTTCCGTCCGTCACAGTAAGTGTCCCCACTTAAGAGTTAATAACACCGCCATGTAGGATATGATATTTGAGTTCCACGTACAGCGACATCTATCGGCAAATTAAGTAAACTATTGCGCGCGAGCATAAAGTATGGAAGATGATTTTTATGGGATAATTCTTTATTGCGTGAACCGATTTTCACCGTTTTTACTTTATTTGAAAGCACGTCATTTCATTGTAATTTTGTAGAAATTACAGGTACATTAAACACCTGCTTATACGGTTAAATTACAAACTTAGTTCAGAAATTATTTTATATTTTTTTTTCAAAAACTATTCATCCTATCAAGTTCAAAATAATTTTCCTAGAAAGTTTTTATAAAGTTCTACTTTTGAGATTTTTTTCATATTTTTAAAACTTATGGTTCAAAAGTTAGAGGGGGGGGGGACGCATATTTTTTTACTTCTGGAGCGATTATTTCCGAAAATATTTACATTATCGAAAAATGATTTCAGGAAACCCCTATTCATTTTTAAATACCTATCCAATAATATATCACACGTTAGGGTTGAAATGAAAAAAAAATCACTCCCCACTTTACGTATAGGGGAGGTACCCTAATAATAAAAAAATTTCCACTTTTTATTTTACCACTTTGTCGGCGTGATTGATATACATATTAGTACCAAATTTCAGCTTTCTAGTGCTAACGGTCACTGAGATTATCCGCGGACGGACGGGCGGACGGACGGGCAGACATGGCGAAACTATAAGGGTTCCTAGTTGACTACGGAACCCTAAAAACTGAAGCAAAGTTCTGAAAAATTGTAGATACGATTACGTTAGTAAATCGCATTGATGTAGGTATATTAAAAAAACCGGCCAAGTGCGATTCGAACTCGCGCACCGAGGGTTCCGTACAAATCTATAGGTATATAGGGGTTGTAACTTTAAAATTATTAAAAATATTTTATTATATGATGTAACTAAAAATTTATGGTTTTCGCAATTTTTCCTGTATCAGTGCTATAAGACGTTGCTTCGTACAAAATTTCAAGATCCTGAGTACACGGGTACCCTGTAGGTTTTGATTCCCATGCGAGTTTCGAAAATTTGCGGCATAAACGGCTGTATCTTTTGATTGCGTTGGCATAGAAGTTTGATTTTTTCACAGCACCAAAGGACAGTAGACCTGAGTATTTGATATAAATTTCAGCTTGATACCTCCACGCGTTCCTGAGAAAAATGGTCTTGACAGACAGACAGACAGACAGACAGACAGACAGACAGACAGACAGACGGACGGACAACAAAGTGATCTTATAAGGGTTCTGTTTTTTCCTTTCGAGGTACGGAACCCTAAAAATTGTAACAAAAATTATCCATACAATTCAAAGGAAATTACACCAATAACAGAATAACATCATTTAGAAATTTTACATTATGTATCAAAAATGTGCCTTCCTCTCCAGTACCGAAAAGGACCGAGAACCGGGATTTTCTTTGTCGGTACCGGTTCTGACTAAGTTGAAAATTCCCGGGATTTTCGGTACCGGGATTTCCCAGGAGCAATCCCTAGTTCCGGTACCGCAATACCTAGCCACTAGTATAAGTAGGTAAGTTACTACAAACAAATGTTGAATGCAAATGCTATAAAACCATGACCCAGCCCAAGTGACAGTAACCAAGGGGATTTGGCAAGAAAAAGTTGATCCACTCAAACCCCTCAACTGTTCAAATGTTGACTGGAAGAGATCCCTTAAGGGATAAGTCCGCCTTTGTACAAATATTATGTATTCTTTCTGTTGTATTTTTCTTTGTTGTATTATACTACTACTATTTTTCTAAACTCATTTTCAACTTTTTCTAAACTCACGTAAATGTAAAAACAAATGTGGCGTTCCATACCTAAAAGGCCCTTATGCTAATTTTGTGGTGGGGGATTTTTTTTGTGTTAAGCAGCGTAGTATTTAACTTAGATCTAGGATACATGCTTAACTGAAAATAGAGCATAATGGCCTTTTAGGTATGGAACAGCACAAATATTAAAATTCGAAACAGACTAAGAAACTCTGAACAGAGAACAGGGGTAACGGCTATCTTTATTTGTAAACGCTGCGGATTCCCACCGTTGCGCAGTGGCAACAAACATTCCACTTAATTGAACTGAACGTGCCAGGATATTGCAGCATTCTTCTCCAAACAAATACAGGCGACACACATTGCCTTTTATTGGATAGAACTATTGCTATTACGTTGATGTTAAATGTGTGATACGAATGGTGTTCAGCCATGATTCAAGTTTCAAGGCAATTAAAAAAACACACGTATTCTTGTTTTAGACCATCTTTTGAAAAAATACCCATTTTAAAGTTAAATGGTTACTTTTGTGCTCTAAAAAATAGCAAGTCAGTCTCAGTCGTAAATATAGGTAGGTAAGAGAGGAAAAGTCTCATCCTCCATTTCTTATCCTCAACACCATGTAGGAATATCGTCACGTAGTTGATAATTATGTTACTTTAATCAAACCTTAAACGATGACTTTACGCGCGCACAATGCACATACGTCTCCAATGTCAGTGAACGTAAAAGACAACAATGGTTGTTTAGGAAATCTAGCTCGTTCCATTTTCAAACTAACTCGAAAGTATCCATTGCGTAACTCGTGGACAAAGGCCTTTAGATAACTTTGCACCTTTTGTTTTAAAAAAGCATGCAGGTGCTCAATAAGGCAAGACACGGTCGCTTAGACATTAAAATCCCATCTGGTATTTCCACAGCAATGATAATAGTGCAGCGCAATATTTGACGTGTTAGTTTGCGCAGAGCTCCAAGGTCGGTGGTGCTGCAACCAAGCGTCGGAGATTTCGTTTAATCTCCGATCCAAGGATGACGATCGGCTGCTTTCGCATCCTCGTATAATGAAATTCGTGGCGTAAAAAGTGGACGCTAACGTTGCTAACATTTAAGCGTTGAGGTGTACTTAAACAAACTATAATATATAGTATTATATATTATAGACATGGGTCGTTCACGAGTGAGTGATTTAAATGAACTATATATTTTGTTTCAACTCGCTCAGTAACTCATCCATCTCAGTGATTAGAGTGTTACTTGCTCGCTCTTTCTCACTCATGGTTCGAATAAGCCGTCCGAGTCATACGAGTGACACGATGTGATTGAGGCGAATATGCGAACAGATCCACTGAACGAAATGCGCGAAACGAGTGATACATATCTCCGCGAGCGAAAGATATGAATCAATATTTTCAATTCAGTGAAGCGATTTGCGCATCTCTAAAACAAACAACTAGAATATGCATTCCGCTCGATTTCACTCACCTTCTTAAGATCGCCAGTCACACGTTTTACGAAAAAAAAACTGTTAACATACAGAATTGCGTTGTTGAAATATCATGTCACAAAAATTTGTCTTTAGAATTCATAGACGGTTTAAATTTTAAAACATATTATCGTAGATAGCTACTAGAACAATCGAGACAACTGTTCTTCTTACATAGTAATTATTGAGGACGTTATCAATAAGTTAATGCAGTTCGAAATTGAATTAGTATAACATTATCTTATCGCCGGTCTTGAAGTCCCGTCTGTCTAAGTCCGATATATCCCCTTGGTAATGGACACATGTCAACTAACATAATGAGGAACACATGCGACCCCGGGTAACGACCTTGCGAGACACACGAAAACGTCAATACTACTTCATTACGACAACGTTGAGAAAGTTTGTCTGAAATACAAATGTTTCTTCTTGTCAAATAAAGCTGTAAAATTTTAGAAATAAAAAGAAAAGAGGCTGATAACACCCGATGATCTTCAAATCGACTTTACTCAAAGGGTTTTTAGCTATAACTACTTGTTATGAGAAAGTAAAGATTGTCCGAAATCGGCTATTTATAATTCCAAAGTTACATCTTAAAATTAGCTTTAAACAGTTGTATGCCAAGACCGCCAATTGTTTTACCTCTGATTATTCTGTTTGTAACTTGTATTTTATGTGTTTCTTTATTTTGAGGTGTGCAATAAAGAGTATTTATGTTATTTATGTTATGTTATGCCTTTAGTTTCTTGATTGTAACTAAGGACAAAACTCCACCACACTAATACTAAAAACTTCGTTGTTTTATATTTCTCAATTAATGCGTAGTTTTTTTTATTCATCATTTTCCAAAATTTGCAATGAGCTCCCATACTAATCGTAACACTGTTTCTCTTTCACTCGCGCTGAAAAAGATAGGGGGGAATTTAGCTGTTGTCAGCCCCTTAATTTATAACTACTTACTATTTGTAGCAACGTCAGTTAGGTACGTGAACAAAAAATATTTCCAGTGAACCAATTGGATTCATAGGCCACTATAGAACCTTACTATGATAGCTAGTTAGTAATGCATAGTTACGTGCATGAGTATCCACGGCGCATCTGCCATTGTGACATTATAGGAATCAAATTGGTTGACTATACGTACATGATAAGTACCATCAACTCCCGCAACATTACATACTCTACGATGATTAACTTTGCCTGGCTTGAAAAACATTTAGAAAACAGATGCTTATATGTCATTCCTGAGATGGGAGAAAGGTGGCGATTATTAATAAGAATTAAATATATATTCAGTAGAGATAGAGAATCACTGTTTTTCAAACCAGGCAAAGTTAAGCATCGTAGGCAATGTTGCAGGAGATGACGGTACGCCGTCTTTAATAGTATTTATCTAATTATACTTAATGTTAATGACCTTGTCAACTTGCAATCGTAAAATTAATTATTTTTTTAAGATTGCCATCAATACGCACTTTACGAGCATGAGAATAGAAAAAAACATTTAATGCACACTGCGTCGTACATTATTTAACAATATTATCAACACATGTTCCCCTTATAAAAACTCCATAAATAGTCGTCCCTTGATTTTCATCGCCCATAAAACCACATGCATCTTTCTAAGGCTCTCGATAGCTCACGTTCCGTAGTCCGTAGGGGAGTTACTTACCTACTAAAACGTTTAAGAGCATTGCGCCATACTTTTTTTACTATGTCTACTGTTAATGAAAGATGCATTCTTGAATTCATGCGAGCGGACGATCAAAGAAATAAACGTTAAGCGGTTAATGGTTCTATAATTTCATTTTAATGACATTCACGTTGTTCGGTGTCGTCTCCTGCTCGCTTATCAATCATTCCACATTCATACACTTGAACGGTTCTGACTGTAGGCGATGTAAGATTTCAAGCAGTGCCGACAAGATTCATAGAATGGAGTGCTTCCGTGTGGGACCAATCACAGAGATTTGTAACCGCACACCCGCCGGGATAGCTCCACTAAAAAGCTGTTTTAATAACTTCTCTAATTCCGGGAATGGGCTAAATGTGTCACATATCGTTTTACTGTAAACGCAGACTATTTTAACAACTTTTTTGTTTGGAATGCTCCGCTCCGGCTGTGATGTGACCTTTTGTCTGAGAGCATTAGCTATGTCGACTGGGGTTTAAAATTACACATGTTTCCTATTCACTTTGAGAACTAGAACGAAATAAAATATTCTACGTTTTTAGGGCAAACGAGCTAGATTATTATTACAGTGCTCTAAAATGACACCAACAGAACCAAAAGGACTGCCAAAATGCAGTTTTTTTTTTCTATTAAGTAGTACATTTTTCAAAAAACGCACGTTCCGTTACGATCGACACGCTCGCCTCGCATGACTGGCTCATGGCATGCCAGGTTTCCTGATGGAAATGACAAGAAAATAAAAATACTCTTAGATGCTGGTCATGATGTTTGTTTCCTCATTGGGCATAATCCAATAGGCACTAAGGCGCTACACAGAAAATCAAAATTTGTTTGAAAATCGCGTTGGAAGACAATCGCGACTAATCGTTCACCTCAATTACTATACGTGTTGGATAAAAATTATGAATGACCATTTCACTATGTGGCACGTAACCGTTTCCTATTGATTCGTTTTTCCTGAATTTGGCAGGCTTACAAAACCCTAAAAGATTGAAACCTTTGGCTTGAAATTGCATCAATCGCACTTCAAGCAGGCTTGTCAATCTCGTACATGGCTCCAATATCATCAAGTACATGAACTTGTCAAGCATGATTGATCGTCGCAACGTAAGAATGAATAGCCAATATGCCAACAATTATATTTTAAGGTAAAAATAAAACTTAACGTCGCGACGGAGCTTTCATTCGTCGAGCGCATTTTTTTTTAATTTCTCTAAATTGTATTTTTAACACGTAGAGTTTGAGATCACGTAGGAATTTTAAATGGTACCCAATTTAGCTTTTTATAGATGATACCTTTTAAATCAAGCGTTAACTTTCAGCTGCTACAGTTTTAAATTCCTTTTGAATAGTTTTTATTAAATCTTAACTTCTTGATTTTCTTTTAAAGCGTTAAATCGTCTTAAATGAATGTAGCGTATTTAGTAGAAAATAGCTTAGTAATTTTACGTGTATTCAAAGTTTTGAATATTCTTTGATAAAGAATAAAGAAAGAAATATGCAGTGACATAAACATAAGCCAAGTTTAATAAATCTGAACTTCGTATTACAATACAATGCGGTTATTTAGAGTTCCGTAGTCAAACTGGCAAAAACGGAACCCGTATAGTTTCGTCATGTCGACTGTCCGTCCGTCCGTCCGCATGTCACGGCCATTTTACTCAGAAACCATAAAGCGTATCTTAATACAATTTGAATATAAGGTGTATTTTGTATGACGCTGCATAATTTTGTAGTAAAATTGCTGAATTTTTTTAAGGGGGCACTCCATACATGTACCTAACTACTAATTGATAATTTTTTTTTCTAATATGTATCAAAATGTTGCACATCAATCGATAGGTCTAAAGAAAACAATTAGGTTTGTTTGAGTATCGGTTAAGGAGTTTTTGAATTATTTCCAAAAAAGCTTCTTTCATAGGCAGATACTACCTTTTGATATTAGTTTTTTTCGATAGTAGGTACGGAACGCTCCATTATGCGTGGTCCGACACGCACTTAGCCTGTTTTTAATTATACAAAGTTTTTTGTCTGTAATTTACATTAATCATAATATTTATTAATTTAAATAAAATTACAAATCTACATATATAAATGCAGACTAACTGTTTATACTGGTCGCATCATTAATTTAAAATTATAGAATATATACCTACATTAGTCATTTTGTATTGATTCTTTAAAAAAAATACCCAATAAAATAACTGTCTCTTTTTTGGCGCCGGTTAAAAAGCCTCGTATTTACCTACTTTACAGTTGTATATTTTCCTTTCTTAAATTACTATTCAAGGCATAAAGGCAATATATATGATTTTTACAGCAAATTGGCTTACATTTAATTGTATAACAATTGGCAATCAATTAAGCAAATGCAGACAGTTTGTCTACATAGTGGCAGGAGTACATCTCAATGGAGACGATGACTCATGAAAGATATGATGAACCTACCTACACATGTATTCTAGTAAATAGACGTTAAGTGATTACTAATTTAACTATGAGCCTTGTGATAAGAAGCAATGAGTTGATATTGCAGGTAGCTATCGTTTCTTATAATATGTACTTTATAATTTACATTTACTTCGTGCTAGATAATAAGAAATTAATTTAAAACTCAAGGCCAAAATTATTGAAACGAGCTTAATATGACAGAAAAAAATATATAAATCGAAGATTATCAGGCAATAAGTTTTATTGTTTAGTTCGCAGATATATTATCTACATTTTACTTCGATTTTATGAATGAGAATAATCTAGTTTTTCAAAACTTGATAATACCTTAAAAACTTTGCGGTTGGCCGAAATCTACTTTTCTTTTAATTTAATTACTTATTTACTTTTTTAACAACCTATAACAATTTCTAATATTTTTTACTTTTTAAATTCTTTGGTGAAGCGTTGTGTGAATTTACGATCACTAATTTCACAAAAAAATATATTTATTTCAATTTGTATACAATGCAATGTTTGTTTCCATACCTGCGATGTACGTTTACAGGTCTATACAGCCAAAAGACAAGGAATAACGTATAATTTCTTGATTAAAAGGCATATAGTGTTCGATCAGAACTCAAAGGCGTCTCCCCAGCATACACGATGGGTCCATCACTACCTTCAGTCAAGGATTCCCTTCTTTAACATATCGCTATTGCTTTAATTAACAACAAATATATATACTTTTATTTTATTTTAGAAAAGAGCGCAAGTGCAGATTTTAAAAGAATTCATAAGTCAGAGGTTTAATAAAACTTAAACATAGATAACCTCTAGACGAGACCCTTACATTCAAACAGCTAAAAAGCTTAATTACAGCGTAATTAATAAGTAATTATACATTTTTTTATGTAGGCCGTTAAAAAATAGATTTTAATATCAGCTGTCCGAGAAAAGCTTTTGACATTAGATATTGTATAATCCGTTAATTCTGCAGATACTTCTTCAAAATTGCTTTCACATTCACAATAAATAATAAAATGACTTCAAAGCTGGTGCGGTGTGTATATATAGGGTAGGGCCATAAAAAGACAATAAGTACGCAAGAAGTTAAGCAAATAGAATTTCCATCTACACCTGCCAGTTAGCCGAAGTACAGTAGGAAACGCACGACTGTCAGTGGATTTGCCACAGATACGGGTAACCCAATAAATTCCCACTGACTTATACATCGCTTTTCTTTATCGCCATTAAGGTATACATACACACACGGTCTTAGCATAAACGGGCGATAGATTAAAAATTTTAAAATAGCCATTTAAGGAAAGAAATGTTGAGTTATATAACTGTGTGAAACGACCTAATCAAGGGGTTTTAAATTCATAATGACACGTTTACAACTATGCATTAAAAAAAAACATAATTTTACAGTTCTTTCCACCTAATGTATATTTTTGAACACTAGCATTCGTAAATATCAAGTCTGTTTTGTTTTTCACGTAAGCTGATAGATCCCATCTGACACCTGACAATAACTTTATATAAACCCTCACATGAAATATGAATTGATATTCTATAACAATGCAGATAAATGTGCAGTAGATTAGCTCTTGATATCTTAGTGACTGGTTTCCGAGGCTATGATTAATGCCCATCTCTCAGGTTACGAATCGGTGAGTGCGCTTGGCTTCCTGGTGCTATGCCAAGCGGATAATTGGTAAAAAGTTTAATGACTTCGCAAACAGTTCCTAACCGCGCTTTACGTAATGCAACGTTGGTAACTTTTTGCTTGATCTGCTAATTAAAATGGAATTTCTTGTATTGACTCATTAACTCTCTTCGTCCACCCACACAACAAATTAATGGAACGACTAGAAGGTAAGTCTATTTACAAAATGCGGCAACTATGCCGCGGTAAAAGTCGGTAAAGTTTAATCTCATGCATGACACATCCGTTAGAATAAGAACTAAGCGTCTCGAACGTTTTTAATATAAGTGAGTCTATACACGTAAGATAAAGGGGCCAGTTTGCCGAACATCTCTACTAACATCGGTCCCCAGGCCCGTGGTCCGTCGAACGCTGTCAGACTTAAAGCCTTTAAGAATAAAAGGCGGCTGATTTAAGGCCCCTTGTCGGCGATAACGAGCGAGCAGGCTCGGCTACTGGCCGCCCCATAAAACTTCCAACTACCCACGTGTTATCTGCATTCTCGATCAGCCCGCATCTTGGCCACAGTCCGGTCGAGTCAGCGGATAGTCGAGCGCTAGTTACACCTATTACACTATCAACGGTGCAGCGGAGGATCCTACTAAAGTTGGTCAAGGATCGGCTACATTTGATCAGCACTGACCGTATCAGCGGTAAGTTTCACATGTTATATCAACAGTTTATGTAATCGTTTAAACAGCTAATAACAATACCAGCGACCGGGGTTAAACATAAACAAACACATTCCTTTTCCGTTATTTCTTTTACGCGACGCAATAATGTCACTAAAGCGCTCGGATATCGCAGTTTCGATTACATCGCCACGCGAGACGATAGTCTCCAGCGAAGCGCGATAGGGACGAATAAAACGAAATTACACAACGCCCTCTAGAGACCAAGACACGCGACAGTCACGCTACCTACGGGGGATTATGCCCCCGTACTTGAGAATGCACCCTCACCTTATGCGCCAAAACGGCACATATTGGAATTGGAAGTACTACAAAGAAGGGCGACAACCCTAACGCATTAGTAGGGATTATTGGTATATCTCTTTACAGCGCATTACGTTACTCGATAATTCACTGTAATCTTAACGACGGGCTTTGTCTAAAGAACAAAACGTTTATAGGATCGATGGTTAGTCGACTGAAAACTATTCTACATTGAAAAAAACCGGCCAAGAGCGTGTCGGGCCACGCTCAGTGTAGGGTTCCGTAGTTTTCCGTCCGTCACAGTAAGTGTCCCCACTTAAGAGTTAATAACACCGCCATGTAGCATATGATACGAGAGTTCCACGTACAGCGACATCTATCGGCAAATTAAGTAAACTATTGCGCGCGAGCTTAAAGTATGGAAGATGATTTTTATTGAATAATTCTTTATTGCGTGAACCGATTTTCACTTTTACTTTATTTGAAAGCACGTCATTTCATTGTAATTTTGTAGAAATTACAGGTACAATAAACACCTGCTTATACGGTTAAATTACAAACTTAGTTCAGAAATTATTTTGTAATTTTTTTTCAATAACTATTCAACCTATCAAGTTCAAAATAATTTTCCTAGAAAGTTTTTATAAAGTTCTACTTTTGAGATTTTTTTCATATTTTTAAAACTTATGGTTCAAAAGTTAGAGGGGGGGGGGACGCATATTTTTTTACTTCTGGAGCGATTATTTCCGAAAATATTTACATTATCGAAAAATGATTTTAGTAAACCCCTATTCATTTTTAAATACCTATCCAACAATATATCACACGTTAGGGTTGAAATGAAAAAAAAAATCACTCCCCACTTTACGTATAGGGGAGGTACCCTAATAAAAAAAAAAAAATCCACTTTTTATTTTACCACTTTGTCGGCGTGATTGATATACATATTAGTACCAAATTTCAGCTTTCTAGTGCTAACGGTCACTGAGATTACCCGCGGACGGACGGACGGACGGACGGGCAGACATGGCGAAACTATAAGGGTTCCTAGTTGACTACGGAACCCTAAAAACGGGTATAAGTTTATCAATCCCTACCTGGTTTCGAGGAAGTCTTTGTTTAGTTGTTTTGTAATTCGAATTTGGAATGGAATGCATGCAGTTGGGAACTTTAGCAACGGTCATCTTGCGTTCATATATAATGTATCTCCCTCGGGTTTCCGTTGAGTCACTAGAGCAGACAAATGAGCTCGCATGACGGAGGGCCCGTGTCAATTAGTTCTACGGCAGGTTTCATGTGTACTTTGGCCGATGCTCCAACCATTTGTCCGGAAATTTCTCCCTTGTAAATTTATTTACGTGCGACGGTATTGAATTAGGAATCGAAATGGGGATCATCAATCTTTTTGCATTCTATCTTCGCAATAAAGGAAGTGATTTATATTTTTGATATGAAAATCGAAATTAATATGAAAATGGCAAAAATGTTGTAGGCATAAATTCATTAGTAATGACGAAAACTGAACAAATAGATCTGTTAGAACATAAATCATAACGCCGGGTGTTCTTTGTCAAAAAAACAAGAGAATAGCTTTACATTCTTAAAATAAGAAGATGAAAGTCTCTAAAGAACAAATGTGTACCGTAAACTGCTACAATATTGCATACGATGCTCATTTTTGCCTGGCTTGAAAAACGGTAATTATCTATCCCTACTGAAAATTCCTCATATTGGCCGTCTTTTTCCCATCACAGGAATCCATACTAATATTATAAATGGGAAAGTGTATGTGTGTGTTTGTTTGTCCGTCTTTCACGGCAAAACGGGGCGATGAATTGACGTGATTTTTTAAGTGGAGATAGTTGAAGGGATGGAGAGTGACATAGGCTACTTTTTGTCTCTTTCTAACCCCCCACTTCCCTAAAATGGGAGGTGGAAGTTTGTATGGTTTGTTACCCCGAATTTAACGCGAGCGAACCCGCGGGCAAAAGCTAGTAAGATATAAATATCTGATTGGTGAAGAACACCATGTTTTTCAAGCCAGGCAAAGTTGAGCATCGTTGGCAATGTTGTAGCAGTTGACGGTATTCCATTTTTAATAACAAGAGAACTCTCAAAAAGGGATTACTTTGTAGTTGTGCGATATAAAATAACGACTGAATTGATTTAGTTCAAGGTTAGGAACACAATCGAAAAGACTAGACTACGATTCTTTGCTCAATGTCAGGCAGATCGTACGTTGATTGGAGAATTATACGAGTCGCGCGTCATGTCCTGGGGTGGGGGGGGGGGGGGATTCTGAAACCGATTTCAAAATGGGTATCATATTGTTCGTGCTCATTTAAGAACAGAATTATTCAACCTCCTCCAACCTCCATGAAATGAGCAAGATGGGCGAACCTAACATTCAAATATTATACTATTATTTTGACCAAAATTCTATGTTTTAATTGCAACACTTTCTGCGCTCTCTAGCGCAGATTTTTTACGTACAAGTTTTCAACTATCAAATCAGCTTAGATGAAAAACGATAGAGCTCTAAACTGGTATTAGGTATATGTAAAATATTTACACACATTCCTAGTTGGAATGCAGTATAAAATATTCAGCGTGCGTACGATCACACATCCATTCAGCTAACCACTGACAGACATGTGTACGGAGTATTGACGACGCAACTACAGAACTTAAATTATGCTGGCTTGTCTATCTTGAGACGCATTTTTATCTGATACTAGTACTGTTATATTAACTGAGGTCGTTTCTATCTTTCAACCTGGTACTTCAAATCTCTGAATACTTACTGTCTCAGTTGGCATGTGGTATAAAATATTCAGCGCGGATACAGCGCATTGCGAAAATTCCGCAGGCTCTTGTTCGTGTCATTTGCGAGGTAATGGCGCGGTGCAGGAGCCAGCAGGTCTCTAATGGAACGTCTGCCTACGATCACACATCCATTCACACATACAAAGACAAATCTAAGAAGCATTCGTTAGTGGGTTACATACCTAACCCGATTCATATTAGTGTAGAAAAAAAGTAGCCGTGGCGAAGCGTCCGTAGGACTGAACTTGATTTATATAGGGGCTGATGTATAATATAATGTATCGATAATAAAATATTGTATCATATTTACAATTTCTAGACAAATACTTTTGTTACCTTGAAACCGAGTAGATTTTATGAAATTATATGTACTAGCAAAGCAACATCTATTTTGATATATGTGTGTTCTATGATGTTAAACTTAAAACGGGTTATACTTGACATTTTGGCACTGTTGCAAGAGCTGTCTTCACGGTAACGGTCGCATTGTTAATTGAGTTTGAATTGTGGTTTAAAAAGTGTAGTTATAAAGTGAATGAAAGTTTACCGTACAAATTAAACTTAATTTTGGATTATAACTGTGATTATCGTATCGTCTAATAAAACTCTTAAATAACCTACATTATTACCACCATTCATCTCAGTCAAAATCGCCTTTAAATATAAGATATGACACTTATTTACAACTCCAGCAAGATTACTTTTAGGGTGGGTGTTAAACTAACAAGGGCGCACGTTCTTATTAACGACCTGTCAAACATTGAACCCCCAAATCCCCTTTGAATCATATCCCTTCCAATGCAACTGTATATTTATAAAAGGTTTATGCCTATGACTCAGGCCTTAGTTAAACTAAATGAACTATTGTCAGGCGCGGCCGCTGCATGTACACGCCGATGCAGGCGGCCCGTAATAACGGGCCGTTAGTTCTAAATTGTCTGAAATACACAGACATAATTCGATAGAGCTGGCCACGTTTAGGCAAATTTGACAGACTTAAAAAAGGGTTTTATACCTACACTTTCTAAAAGTAAAACTATTACTTGATCTGTGCCATTGCTGAAAGAAAATCGAATAACAAGTTGCATCAGACTTTTAAAAGGATACTGAGACTAGTGAAGAGTTCTTTGCGCTCTCTGGAAAGGAAATTTTTAACAATAGACTGTTTAAGTTACAGAGTTGTTTGAAAGTTGGAACTATTTGAACAGCGGAACAAATAAGCAAATAGCGTAGGTTTTTAACTTATAGTTAGATACAAAAAGGTTTAGCTTTTTACGATTGCGCCATCATCTCGTTGTCATTAAGTGTCTTACAAAGTAACAACAGAAGACGGGTAAGTGATAACGTGTGGGCGTGATGAGTCACAACATGTGAATAAAGAAAACAAGAGTAACAGTTTCATACAACTAACTGAGAGAGCGTACTACAGCGCGTAGCGGGTTTTTTTATACATGAACGACGAACGTGAACGTTTTTACACATGTGGTATGATGGTATCACAGAAAGCAGCAATTGTTACTTTGTTCCGTTTATTTATTCCCGTGCACAAGCCAAACAGGCTGTTCACATCGTACAAAGAATACGTATCTAATGTGATGGGAGCAGCTAAGGAATTTCCTTTGTTGATGGAATTTATCGTATAATGTTCAATGAATTATATTAACCTTTACATTATGTAAAAAATACTGTTCTTAAAATAATGCTTCGGGTTTATTCTGATACTTAGTAGGTTTATAAACGCTCCGACAGAATGGCGCGTTTTGATAGCGGGGCGGAAACGGAGCACGATGAGAGCGCGTCGCGCGCCGCGCGTGTTGTGAGCGCGGCGCTGGCGGGCCGCGAGCGTGACGCGAGCGCATTGCTAACAAAACGCGACAGTCTGACGGATCCTTTATATTTTTATGGGGTTCAAGTTTTTATATGACATCAACTGGTTTTATAAATAATTATTTTAGTTTATTAACTGTCTATATCATGTTTATCTGCAAACTGATTTATTCGTTACTCTCTTCAATCTTAGGTAAGTTCACTGCGTCTGTATAAGTCTGCAAGCCCATGCACAATTTAGATTCAGTGAATCTATACGCAACTCCAACATTCAGCAAACTTTTAAAGAAAAGAGCCAAGAAAATTGAACATACGATTTAGTTGGCGAATTCAGTAAGCGCACCAACGCAATGCAATCGCTATTCAAATCAACCTTGTGTACACGCAAAACTTCCTCGGCCAGTTCACGTAATATTTACTCTCCACTGATTACGTGCAAAGTTTTTTTAAGGAAGCCGACTAGAATTTTAATTTCATTACTTCCATCTTGTAAATTAACCGCATTCATTTTCACGAGGCAGTCCGTCTTAATCTTCTACGCTAGACGGACGAATTGCTTCGTGGTGTATTAAAGTGTTTGCCTGGTCGGTCTCTGGGGATGTCCCCCTGTAAGGGAGGGAGATAGCTCTAGTGGTGCAATAAATATGTATACGTCGTATTACTTTACTACCTTGCAACATACGATCGAAGAGACATTTCAGTAACTTTTTTCTACTCCAGCACTTCTATATGCCAATTAAATGACTGATAGTGGTATCTAAAACTACATCATTTAAGTGAAGGCGCTAAAGTCTATTTGTCTATAGGTACTTTCTATAACTGCTAGCAGTCACACAAAACATATTGTGCAACTGTTTTTGTTTTTTTAATACACTGACTTCCAGGTGCCATGTCTAAAAAGGGTTCGTTCTTGTTTACAATATAAATTATATTTTCAAATTGATATATACTTGAAATTATTTTTGCACAAACTATGATAAAAACATTATCATGTCTTTTTTAAAGTATTAATATCTTAAATAATTTAGTTTTCATATTTATGAAAAGCATAATAGTACTTTAATGTAAACTTTTGCATTGAGAGTTACTTGAACGAAGCCATATTTTTTTTCAATTGAAAACCAACTCGTGGTCTGTCTATGACATTTAGTCAAAAAGTTAATATTTAAAAAGTTTCAACACAATGTACGGCTTAATTTTTGTATTTAAACTCGTATATTATGTTAATATCAAGAAGTTTATGTTAATTTTCATAAAATAAGTGACAAGAAAACTTCACAGTGAATATCCGAAGACTTCGGCACAAAAGTAAGAGTTATTAGTTGATAGAAAAATCTTAAAACAAAATTGATTTATGTACTCGTGATACTTAAGAACTTTAAAATTATTTATTAATTACGTTTTTGCTACTGTCGTAGAAAAAGTTTCGTGTGCAACGGTACATAATTAGGTCTTAAAATTCTCGGGTGTTATTACAAAATTCGGCATCGCCTCATTTTGTAACTTCGACCCTCGAATCTTAAGAACCCTTATTATGTACCTGTTGCACAAAATACTATATCGTGGCTACTAATGTAACGTAATAGTAGTTTATGTAACTGTTACGTAATAAGGGTCCTTAAAACATGAGTGTGGTTTTATGAAATGAGCCGCAGGCGAATTTCATAATAAGATCACACGAGTGTTTTAAGGCCTAATTACGTACAGTTGCATACACTGCTTTATCTACACTCATATTATATATATTAAATTAAGTGTTCGGAAACCATAGAATGACCGCCATTGTACCTCCAACTCATGGCCAACTCGATTGTGCCGGCGCTCGCGCGGGACCAATCGAGTTGGCCATGGCGGTAACATTATGTTATCAAATTCGATGTTCCAAATTTGAAACTCATTGCTTAACAATATTTGAGCATGCAACGTTAAAATTACGTTACTGCCGCAGATAAGAAACTTATCATAGTTAAATCGTTTGTTGTAATGCTTGTCATTGTCTACGGTTTTTGAACGCATTTTAGAGTACTTACAGTATGAGTGTAGATAAAATAATTTAAACCCCGTACGGTACGACCCTATATACATATCAACTGTACGAGTCTACTACACCTTGGCGTGGTTTAGGACTCCACTTTAAGGCTCGAACAGACTGCCAGCGAGACGGTAGCGGGGCTAGATGAGGGCGTGATGCCGGCGGGATGCCCGGTCACACAGCCAGCAACGCGCCCGCATCGCGCGAGGGTCCCGCCCGCATCGCGCACACCTGCTAATCTCACTTACAATCAGTCTTATATAGCGATTTGTTTTATTTTAGGTTTGTATTTATTATTTCCTTAACGCTATAATTTATAATTAAGTAAACTCACTTACAATCAGTCTTATAAAGCGATTTGTTTGTATTTATTATTTAAGTACTAACACTTATAATTTAAAAAAAAAACAGTTATAATCCGTCTTATAGATCGTATATTTAAATCGAACAAACAATAAAACAATAATGATAGATCAGGTACCTATATTATAAAAGACCACACCCAACCGCGCGCTGCGCTGTCTGACGTCACACTGACATTCGCATAATTCGCGCGGCGCGCCCGTCGCGGACGCGCGGCCTGCGCGCGACGGGCTGCGCTGGCGGGACGCGACAGAAGCGGGGCGCAGCCTGTTTGACCACGCTAGCGGTTTGTATGGAAATATCGCGCTGCGCGCCCGTCGCGCGCAGGCCGCGCGACCGCGACGGTGATGTCTGTTCGAGCCTTTAATTTGATGAAATATACCTGCCTGATTTGCTTTGTCTTCATAGACGTAATTAGACCTAAATTGGAAACTGAAACCTATTAATAAATGTTATTTTGTTACTAAGAGCATACATTTTTTTATTACTTTTTTGTAGTTAAAATAAAAGTTAGTCTACCTAAGCTATTAAGTAATCATTTAAAAATCTACACTCACATTGTAAGTTCTCTAAAACGTGTTCGAAAACGGTAGGCAATGGCTAGGCATTACCACAACCGATTTTACTATGATAAGCTTTTTATCTGTGGCAGTAACGTAATTTTAACTTTACATGCTCAAATATTGATGTGTTATGAGTTTTGATAACATAGGATTCATAAACGCCCACTAAAGTTAAGAGATCGCTGATAATCGTTTGTCCCTTTCCCTCATATAGGTTGGACGGAAAGGGACAAACGATTATCAGAGGCCTCCTAACTTTAGTAGACGTTTATGAGTAAGGGGGTTAATGTACACCTGCACGCGCCCGCGCGGCCGCCGACACGCGCCCGCGCGACCGCCGGCACAATCGAGTTGGCCATGGCGGTGCAATGGCGGTCATTCTATGGTTTCCGAATACGGCATTTAGGATAAATAATATGAGTGTAGATAAAGCAGTGTATGCAACTGTACGTAATTAGGCCTTAAACACTCGTGTGATCTTATTATGAAACTCGCCTGCGGCTCGTTTCATAAAACCACACTCATGTTTTAAGGACCCTTATTACGTAACAGTTACATAAACTACAATTTTAGTGCCGTATTTTATTGTAACACGAAGCGGTTGCAGTAGGTCCGAACAGCTACAAATATGTATTAATTAGTGCAGTTTCCTTGTGTTTTAAAGATAAAATCAAGACGCAAGCGTCATATTTTACGGACAAACAAACAAATCACAGGCTCCCAACTGTCGACCACAATAAACATGAAATGAGTTTGTTATTGAAACATTTGAAACTTTACGCAGAACAATATCAATCCGTTTTAACTTTTCTAATATCTCATTTCCGTTATGCGAAGTTTCAATTGTATGGATTTCATTTAAAAGTCAATCATTTGAGTAGGAATTATGGCTAGGCTTTCGTGTTTACTGCCCGTGCCTAGTGTCGTTCGGTTTAAAATTTACAGTTGTTTAAAAAGGAACGAAAGCTTTAATAATTAACATTACCATGATCGTTTTACTAGGTAATTCGAACAGATCCGATCAGAAAGCGTATAGAATTAGAGGCAAATAACTTGCATCTGTTAAATTTCATGTAGGTGAATGTTTTAGTAAATAATATTCAGTAGTATTTACTAAAACTTTCGTTGACGTCAATGTACATAAAAGTGAGAAATATATTTAGATAGATGAAAGTTAAGTCAAAACGATGGCATGAACGGCACATAAAAAATGAACGCAAAGAAGCACATTTCAACAAACAAAACCATTACATGACATTCTAACAAAACACATTACACAAATCATTTTATGGGTCATTTCATTACTGTATTTTACACGAGAAAGAAGAATATCTGAATCATGATTTTTTTTCCATGATTTTTTTTTCACACATGATTTCGGGATCGTGGAGCAAGAGAACAAGGCATTATACAGAACTTACAGATGTACCTTATGATTATTATTTTTCCCGATATTGATAGTTATTTTTTAGATGATAAGTTTAAAAATACATTTTGCATACTGTTTGGTCACTCTACTCAATGTGACGTCTTGTCGTTTCCCATACAGCGTATGTCAACAGTGATAGGGTGATTATGGTTTACTTAGTATAAGA
Organism: Pammene aurita; assembly: GCA_947086415.1. Classification (NCBI taxonomy): domain Eukaryota; kingdom Metazoa; phylum Arthropoda; class Insecta; order Lepidoptera; family Tortricidae; genus Pammene; species Pammene aurita. The sequence goes on from OX352295.1 coordinate 17,080,507, forward strand.
TTGAATTTACTTGAAAAATAAGAAAGATTTAGTTAATTCTGTTTGAGAAAATACTACCGTACGATAATGTTGATCAGTTACAGAGTCCGAAAAGGTGGTTCTGGATCACGACCCAGAAATCAAACTGTATAGTATATGTACCTAATAAAACCATTTTATACACTGCTCTCTTAGTACCATATTTGGAATGTATATATAATAACCAGAGTAACTTAAACGAATGAATGAGCTGCCCCTGTAACGTTCACGTGAAAAAGCTCTGAATTGCTTCAAGAAAAAACGCCTTAAACGCTCGGGCAAAATGTTCGTGAAACATGCATGAGTGCTTGAAAATGGAGGCCTAAGCTCACCGAAATATCTCGCGCGTTATGACAAAAAAATACGTGAGTTTGAGTTTAACCGTAAACTTATAATGATATTAATCTGAGCAGTTCTGTATCATTCAAAGTAACCTTACTTTCTTCTAAGTGACACGATACATTCTTTGCTTCGTATTAACATTGCATCACGGCCCTTTGCATTTGTTACTCAACTTTTATTGCAGGGTTCATCGACCTCTTAACAAAACTGAGCGTTAAATAAAGAGCAATAAGCGTCGTTTCGCACCTTATCGCCCTGGATCACCATATTAAACATTTATTTACCGTTAGTGACGTGTCACGCGCGGGAAAAAACACGAACGCAAAAAACGTGACGGTAATGTCTACTGTCAAATTATAGAGATAAAAAATGGTAACACGAACTATAATGTAGAACAATCCCGATGTAGAATGTGCGTGCCTAATCCCTTGTAGACTATTCTTAGTAATGTGCTTAAACTAAGATTAAGTTGGTAACACCGAGACTGAGAGTAACGAATATTGCGATATAATAAGTTTCAGGTAAAAGCTAGTAAAATAGGTTATTATTTTCTTAGTTATTGAATTAGTAAAAATAGAGACTGCCAGCAAACGTACAGCCTAAACAGTGAAGTCCTTCAAATTTGGAACATACATAGTCATAAAGCTCCACTGAAAGCAACTTTTTGAAATTCAACGTTTTGAGAGGATTTAGACAGGGTTGAAAGTTTTACGACTTTACAAAACAAGGCGCGCTAGACAAACTTATTTATTAATCCACAAACGTCAACACAAACGCATATTTCATCGATCCGCCATGCCAAACGCACAACTGCCTGTCAGAGATGGGCAAAATGTAATCAACTAACGATTAACGATTGAGATTAACAAAATTAATTGCGACTGACGGTTGAAAACGACGACTGATCAATCTTAGTTGTATAGAGTGCAACTAGTTTAGTTGCAATTAAATTAGTTGCAGATTGATTTCGGACAACTAAATTTTGTAATCGACTAATTAGTTAGACTACTTTTTCGCGACTAATGGTAGAAGCAAATTGAACGGAAAACCTCGGTATTACTATGTTGACAGACTGAACAGGACATCTTAACGGATGTATAAAAATAAAATGGCCATGTACTTATTTTCTACGATATTTTGATTATTTATGGAGTGAGATCTCTTTGCTAACTATTATTCTCTTTGATAATACCAACCAAATGAGCTAAAATTGTATATCAAACGTTTAGTTTGGATGGCAATGCTACAACTCGTCATGTTAGGGCTCGTCAGAGCTCTTTAACCCGCAAATTTCAATAGTCATAAAGCTAGTAACAAAAATGAAACTTTAGTCAAAAACTTTTTGTCATCCATCATATAATTAAGGAATTAAGTAGTGCATCTCTCTGAAATTGGATTGAATTTCTCATATCTAAGGGTAAATAAGAACTGTGTACACTCACCATTAGATATATCGGAGCTGTGGGGAAATATCGGAACAACGCCTCTATTGTCACAGCGATAAAGTGCATGTAACGATTTCCTTTCTTCATACATCGTTCTCTTTCTTACCTTATACCTGGGGTCCGTGTCCTTAAACCTTTACCTATATTTGCAGTACTAATCGTCTGAGCATCGTAATAAGCAATAACTTAAGCACCTAAACTCTACAATTATTCATGACAACATGTTCAATATTTTAGACATAAACCCTAATCAGTAACTTATTAAATATTTTTATAACAATCTTTTATAACCAACCGAATTCCTTTGACAATCGTCATTTCCGCGTTCTGAGGACATCAACGAGTCCGAACTCTAGTGTATGTATTATTATAGTCACCTGCCGGGGCTAGCACCAGATCAGCTCGATGGTGCCATAACATTAAACTGTCATTCAACCATTTCAAATTAAACGTGTATACATAATTTTAGCTCAATCGGTTGAAGATATCTGCATCAAAATAAGTTGCAAGATTGCACCCAAACTAACATAGTTATAACCTTACAACATACGAGTACCTATACAATGTACATACCTACTCCTAGTTACATATTGCAAGTTATGTAGGAGTATATTGCAACTTAAATAAAAAATGCAATACGAGTGACCCGAGTTTTAATATAGATTTAACCGTGAATTTTTTTCGATTGAAACTAAAACTAATTTAATTGTTAGTCGAACATTCTCACAACTAATTTAGTTGCAACTAATTTAGTCGCAACTAAAAAAGTAAGATTCATATTTTTTAATCGATTGATCGAGTGACCCGAGTTTTAATATAGATTTAACCGTGAAATTTTTTCGATTGAAACTAAAACTAATTTAATTGTTAGTCGAACATTCTCACAACTAATTTAGTCGCAACTAAAAAAGTAAGATTTATATTTTTAATCGATTGATTAGTTAACTAAAAAATTAATCGATTAATGCCCATCTCTGCTGCCTGTAAGCTACTCGCCATAGATTATGGCGAACAAAACGCATTGCCATTACCGATGACACTCCAAACGATTATAAAGGCCGTAAATTATTATAGGAACGCTACCATTTTCCCGTACAGTACAGTGCATTAAAGTAGGTATGTTATTGTTACGCAGAAAAGAATACCGGTGAGCCAAATTGTCTAGAGAAAGTGTTAGAAGCTGCCGGTCATAATGGTAGTCGGGTGTGTTGTGTTTTGTTTATGTTTGACATAATTGGCCAAAAAGCAACTTGCAGTTGACATTAAGATTTGACAACGATCAAATTGTTCTTTTATTATTATGTTGCCGTTTGTATTTTACTTATTTTACATGTATTTATAACATACTCTTAATAAGCGGACTTTGACTGACGGGAACCCCCAAAAATGACTTCAACAAACCAGTTTGGTGCTTGATATTTTTTTCAGTTTTTGCCTTATAAGTACTGCCGATTTTCCGAGTCATATTTTAAAATGAAGCTGACAAAAAGCCACTCTGATTCAAATTCAACCTTTCAATATCAAAAAGTCGAATGTCAGTATGTAAGTCAAAAGATAGCTCGTTTTGGTTTATCATAAAAGTATTAATCATCGCTTGCCGCACAACTTTTTCACAATAGCCTAATAACGGGTTCGTGAGAGACCGAAATGATTACCACAATTACAGCCCAACTGATAAGTCATGTACAGTTAGATTTAAGACGCATTGAAATGAATTTAACATAATAATATTAGGCGTTGATTGTGCTTCATTATTCTAGTTCTAAACCGCCTTGGATCGAAAGGAAGACGAGCTATTGATTTGATATCCGATTTTTAAATAATTGGTACTAGAAAGAAGGTAGTAATTCAATGAATTTTTTTAGGTAGTTTAACTAAATGTTTTCGTTTGTATCGTACGTAAATATATGGCGCCTCTTAAGACATATATGTATACCTACGATTGAGATTGAACTAATCCCTTTAATTCACAATTAAAATGTAATGTCAGCGGAACGCTTTTTATACACGTCAACAAACGTTAAAAATAGGACAAATACACCTTAACGTTGCTTAAATAGTAGTTGTTTGATTTTCTAACGCAGTGCCATTTTTCCAAGGCCAGTTGAGAAAACAAAGAACCGAAAACTTTATCCAACAATGTAACTGTCTTCGAAGTAATATTGAGCAACACCGTAGCCAATGTTAAAATCATGCCGGAACATTAACCTGGTATAGATTAGGCATCGCCTTGAAAAACGCCATAAACGTTGCGGAAACTGGAAATAATTATTTTTCTATGTAGAGCAAGGGAGCGTTTCGCAACGGTAAGCTGCAACGCATAAGACAGCGTCGCGAGAGCGGTAAATATTGTAATTGTAATGTACGAACATGCATAAAAGAGGCCACATACAGAGTCGGACGTTGGGAAACGGGTGGTCTATGAGACTTATTCCTAAAGGCTGGTCCGACCAGGTGGCCAATGAACTTCAGATGCCGATGTCACAGGCCCTTCACCAAGCAGAAGGCCGGAACAAATGGAGGGGCCTTTTGCAACGTTTCCGTCGAAGCCACGATCCTCAGCAGTGAGGGACCGACTTAAGGAGAGAGGGGATGAGACTGCTTTCAGTTCAAATACTAGGTAGGGGGTTTATATACCTATTGGACTAAGAGCTGGCCATCTTTGACCTCCACCACTTTACAGCTGCCAGGTGTCCGGATCTAGAAATAAACATAGAATAGCAAACTAACTAGAGGGGTTTCGTCGCTCTCATTATTGTGTCATATCTGACGTGGCCAGCTTATACAAATTTTATAGCCGCCCTGGCGGCTATCACTTGAATATTTTGACATGACTCTTTTACGCTCTTGCAATGCTCATAGCAGTCAATTTAAACAAATACAGTTTTATCTGAACGAATTAACTTTTACAAATATTAAAGACTTTTCGTTTTAAAGATTTTATTCTGTATCACTGTCGCGCAACGAACGAAACCGTCAGTACGTCACCAGCTCAAGGCGTGACGAAACGGCGTTACAGTTAGCCGGGCATTGTTCAAATCCAACTCGGCGAAACTCATCTGGTTGCCGTAATTGCGGATCGTTAACCCCTCCATTTGAGGTCGCCACTGAATAATCTACTGGCGAACTTGTGACCTGGATAGTTGATACAAATCCCGAATCGAGTCGAGGAGATATTATGCATTGAGTTATTTATATCAGAGATTTTCAAATAGTTATAAAATTCCTAGGAGGTTGTATGCATGTGCAAACAACAAAATTGTACATAAGATGTAGGTAATATCTAAGTACGGAACATATTGACAATGAGCTATCTACAGTGAAGAGTTCGCGCCGGTATGCGTGGGTATAGCGAAGACTGTTAATGTTGAGCTAAATCTTATTGAAAACTGTTCAATGTCTATTCATTTCACATGTTAAATTGTCTTAAAGTACGAAAAAAGTAACAGCTCATTTGAAGTCGATAATGTTTATATTGCTTGCCACTGCTACTTTAATCTACTATTACATAATGTTCAGCAGCGCACTATATACAAAGCAATACAAATGCGTGCGCGAAAATTTTATAATTTCCGTGCGGATACTATCAGTGATAATTAAAACAGATCCATCCTCCAATGAAGAACGGACAAAAGCCATTGTTTCCGATGGTTCTGAGAAAAAGGGTAAAATAGAATTTCTGAAAATTTTCAACCTCGGTGTCTGGCGGACTATTGTCCTTTGTCTGAAACCGGCCGGTATGGCACAAAAACAAACAAACTTTCTTAATACAGGGATATACATTTAAACTAGATATCTAGTAAGCTCTGGAACAAAGAGGACTAGCAACCTGTTCGTCTACACTTTTTATTATAGGTTTCAATTTGGGAGAAACAGAATCCTTTGTTAGGGTTCCGTACCTTGAAAGGAAAAAACGGAACCCTTATAGGTTCACTTTGTTGTCCGTCCATTTGTCCGTCCGTCCGTCTGTCAAGACCCTTTTTCTCAGGAACGCGTGGAGGTATCAAGCTGAAATTTATATCAAATACTCAGGTCTACTGTCCCTTGGAGGTGTGAAAAAATCAAATTTCTAAGCCAACGCAATCAAAAGATACAGCTGTTTTTGCCGCAAATTTCCGCAAATTTTCGAAACTCGCAAGGGAATCAAAACCTGCAGGATAGTTCTCGGAAAATAATTAAATATATGGGGTTAGCCCTGGTTTTATTTATTAAAGCTCACAAAACTGATTACAGATATTACAATAACAATTTTAGGTACAGGTTCTGAACAGGACTATAAACCTAAATACGTGGAAAACGAACAAACACTATCTAGTATAAAGTAGTTTAAATAAATCTTCCGATTCTCATGTTCTGTGCCAGGTAGAGGTACCAATCCCTTAAGATTTTCAGTAGAAAAATCCATAAGGTACAGAGGGGCAATCTCGAATTACGTGTCATACATCATTAACTATATTGCCATATATATCCGGATAGCGGAAAAGCGCCTTTTCCCTCTTTAAATGGCACTATAGTTAATTATGTTAAATACATATGATATTTAGATTTAGTTGAAATTTTTCGCAGCCGAGATTGTCCCGCTCCACCTTACTAATACTAATATTATAAATGCAAAAGTGTGTCTGTCTGTCTGTCTGTCACCTCTGCACGCTTAAACCGCTGAACCGATTTAGATGAAATCTTATGAAGATAGTTTGAGTCTCTGGTAGGACATAGGATAGTCTTTATCCCAGAAATTATCCCTTAAGGGGGCGAATTGGGCGGTGGAAGTTTGTATGGAATCGTTGCTCACTGTAGACGTAATATAGCATGTGCGCTAAATTAATATTACTAAGGCGTTTCATTAATTCCTTATGGCGAATATTAATCCCACGCAGACAAAATCGCGGGCAAAAGCTAGTCTACCATAAAATTTAAATAAGAAACAGATTCTTCTTCGCGAGATTATTGAAATTTCCGATTGTGCAATTCAGTTCCCCCGTTGTTTCTTTTTTAATCACGGTCTGTTTAAAATATTCATGTCTCCGTACCGTAAAAAAATAAACATAAATTCACAGTGGATAGACGTTATGCAAAGCCGCAGTTCCCAAATTGCGTTCCCCCGGTTTTCGGGTGGTTTTTCAGTAAGTCCGGTAGCAAGAAGACAACGCCGGGGTTGACCTCTATTGTGTGGGGAAAAAACCGGGTAAATGGACTGGATTTGGAAATTTATGTCGGTATAATCTGTGTCTAGTAGCAACGTCGGGAACTGGTGAATTCGCAGACATCGGGTTCGGAAAAGGGGGTGTGTAAAGGGATTGAATATCAATGTGACATCTGGTAAAAAATACGCAGCAGTTGCCGTTTTAAGTGGTTGCCGCTTAAATATATGTATTATATAATTTCAATGAAATCTTCATTGAATTTACTTATGGTGCCTATTAGTAAGTTATTTTCTTTATTTCTCATGTAACTCTTCTCGACTAGATTATCACTTAAACAAAATGTTTAGTACAACTGGAGAACAAATTAAATATTTTAATTAATTAATCTGCGCTGGGCACTGGAGGAGCGCATGGTTATTAGTCACTTTTCCCTTGTACATGAAATCTATTTAAAATTATAATATGTTTAATGTAGTAATCATATGTTAGAAGAAAATATATACAAATACCACCTGTACCAGGCGTATGTGAATAGTAATTAGAAGTTCCTGGGGATTTCAAATAAAATCAGTAGCATCAACAGCTTGCTTGAAATAAAGTCGGAGAAATTGCTGTATATAAACTATTATAAATTGCAGCATAAAATATTTTTGTCAAAAAACTATTGTAACTGATACCTAGTGACTGTGATACCTATTTATTGTGACAAGGTCATGTGTTTTAATTTTTTTGGGTTTCAATATTTGCTTGGTCATCCTGTTTGTTGACAAATCGAGGGTTGCGAGGTGAAACCCGATAACTCGAGCTAATAGGCTTTTGAAAATAGAACAATAAGCTGACATACGTTACGTGCTTATTTAAATCAAAATATATTTCTACTTATCGGGTTTCACCTCGCAACCCTCGAAATTAATGCCTGATAATAATCTAGTCTGATTTAACACACTCAAATATTTTATATCACTCCTAAGCAGAGTAATTGTATCACTATAGCTCTAAAAATATTTCAGACTTGTAAAGATAATTAATCACACTTGCAGCCCCATACAGGATGTACTTTGTACACTAAACTTGTATGAGATATACAGAATAATAAATATAAATTTGTTGTTAAATAAAATAGCTACAAACCTAAGAGTATCACACAACAGCAAACCCATAAGACCAAAACTTAGATTATTAATTAATCAAACAAGAATCCAAACCGAACTGCTTGAAAAGCTAATCACTGATCAAAAACCTATTTCTTTGAAATGTTAATATTTACTCAAATAAACATAAAACTCAGGACTTCTATTATATTAGCAGAATCAGTAAATTGTTTGTGAAAACATTAATATGTAAGTGAAAGTACCATTGTTATAAAAGTATTTAATACCATAGTGAAAAACGTGCCCCTGAAATACGCATATTATTGTCAAATTAATATAGGTACAAAACTAAGCACATATTTTAATGGCACACCTGTTCTATATGTATTTGAATTTTTAATTTTGTTCAAATCAGATTTTTGTAGAAGTTTTTTCGTCACAGAATACCAAAGAAAGTAATTGTTGTAGCTCATGTAATGAATTTGATTAGAAAGTGACGGCACACAACATTATAGATTACAATATCTATTCTTATCAACTTTAACTTTTCAAGATTAAAAGTTTAAATTGATAAAGTAATGATAAGTCAATAAGTTAGCTTTAGCAATCCAGTTTCTTATAAGATAGCAATATGCTCAGGAAATTATTATTATTATTGCCGAGTCTGAGCCTTTTCTTTATTGCGCACATTGCTGAACACATTGTGAACCTCTGTAGTTACCTATACTCAACTAGTGTTTATCTTTTTCTGTAGTGTGTGCTTCATTGAATAAATTTATATCTATCTATCTATCAAATTGTCTTGTATTTTATTTAGAAATGCAATTATTTGATTTGAAGTATACAACTATATTTAATGAATTATTTAATGGCTTTTAATTGAACCTTTGAATGAGCAATGAGCAACTTAGTCTTTCTTTAGGAAAAGTTTCAATAACTCTGTTATGTTTAGTAAGTTATGATCACCTATTGGCTATATTCAATTTTCATTGGAGATGCACGATTTATAACATTACAAATAACTATTCAGCTCCGTTTTATGAACGCGACGCGAAGAGAAAGGAGCGAGTGGTTACAGAAATAAACAAAAAGAATTGACCTTTACGCCCAACTATGCGGACTAGTGTAGATCAACGTTAACACGTACCTTATCTCCTGGGATGTTTTTTGCCGACATGGTGTGTCACCTTCCCTTGTTATGATCCGACGTCGTCTTGAGGACGATATATCCAGAGAAAGGATCTCACTTTTGCTGACCAACCCAGCATACGACACAAAACACTTCACTTGGCCATCATCACTGCTCGAACAATGCATTAAAGCCACAAACACAACAACCGACCCATCGTTTGGCGTCGAAATCAGCAGGATTTCCCATTGATATTCATCGATACAGATAATTTTTCACAACACAATACACAAACACAACGACTGACAGAAGCTAACTTGAGTGAGCTTGACGGAAAATGGCGAGGGATGGTTGACGTACCTCCCGCCCGCTACCCGCGCATTACAACGATGCTATTTTATTTCATTTCTACAGTGAGGGCAGCACTTAAACAATAACAAACAAACATTGGTATTCGAAAAAAAATCTATCAATGGTGCTAGATGGCGCTATTGTCATATTTGAAATGTAGTTATTGTATTCTCGTATAGATGGCGCTAAAAACAAAACGCTGTCACTTTTATTTAAGTTGGCAATAAAATATCAACTGTGTCATGTTGGTACAGTGTCTTAGTGATGTATTCGTAATTAATCGGTTATTGTGTTATTTATTATCATGAAGGTTCTTGTTTATTAATAATAAGGCACGTAACCCTCCTCAGCAAAAATCGGCAGACTTTTTTTGTATAGACTTTGTTTGAAAATGATAGACATGGCATGGCCGCCCCGGTTGGTTGAATTCTCTAAGTTCACGTTTACCCCATCATGCACCACAGTGTATATTGAATTCATGCACTTCGCACATAGCAAATAGCTTGTTCATTTGAGTTTTCTCTCATGGCTTAGGCGGCTTTCACACTGCTGCGGTTTCCGCATGCGGCGCCGGTGCGCGAGCGAGATAGCGTTCTGCATGTGTACCGTTGCCGCGTCCGGTTGCGGCGCCAGTGTGATAATCGCCTCATGGTTGCTCAAATCCATGAGCCATCAGAGGGGCGCAGCTATGCATCAAGGGAGCAAACGATAGTGCGATCTCGTTCTGTGTTCTCGTGATCTCGTTCATAATGGGCCGTGGTGGAGGGTAGCCTTTAGGTTTAAGGTTACATTCAGCCCAAGGTCACCTTAGTAAGTAATTTATACAATTTGATTGCCAAGTGCCAACTGGGATTGTCACAAATATTCGTATGAGTATAGCTGTCATAATCCCCCAATCATGTTTAGTCAATACATAATCATATTTTTTTAATTAGTGTATTTTGACAGTTGCTGTCAAAAGACCTCTCGCCACGGTGCTGCCACCTAGTGAAAACATCGATCGAAGAAACCCTCATTGCGTCGACTTAAAATTCACAAGCTTAAAGCCCAGTATAACAAACCACCCGATCAAGCCGACCAAGGTGCCTTTGCTAATTTCCTTATATGTATTATAGTACGGGCTTCAATTTGCTTTTTATTTATCAGTGAAGATTAAAACCCACATATTGTAAATGGTTCTTTTTTAACCGCCATTGTGGAACCATTTCCGACGTTTTTCTGAGATTTAAACCGATATTGGACTATGCAATTTTTTTGTGCCTATCTGTCGTAAACCTGCCTTTTTCTGCCCTCCCTCGACTCCCTAAGTGCCCTAACTTTTATTAATTGGCCCGAGAAATTGCAATGTCTAATAGCAGTTACTATAGACTGTCTTGACCATAAACCTCTATAAATGGAGTACGCTTCGCCTCATCTTTCCAAACAAAAAAGTCTGCCAAAATCTGAGGGGGGCGAGGTAGCACGCATGTGATGTTTTCTAGTCAAAGGTACATCATTGTCGGTTGTTAATACAGTTTATTTCTAAATGAATTTTTATGGCAGCAACGCTTTATTGACAACCGACAAAGGTGTACCTTTGACTGAAAACACCAAACATATTTGACATATTCTTTTTATACTTCATAACACTAAATGGAGCAATAGATAGTCGACTGTACAAATTTTAACATATGGTTCATTATTGGATGCAGTCTTTGCAAATGTCAAACAAAAAAACCAAGGATCATTTTTGATTGTATTTTCAAACAAAATATAGAAGACAATATGGAGAAATGTCAAACGTCAAATAGTTACTGCCCGTCAGAAAGAAAACGATTGTCTTTGAATCGATTCTGTAAACGAAGCTCGATTTTCGATTTAGGTTAAATCTTTTATTACGAAAGTAATGATAAATAAAGTAAAACTTTACTTACATCTGACATGGTATTTCATCTTTTTGTAAACTAGACGAAATATAACATTTTTTACATCCAAAAACAGCGCATAAGGGCATTTTCACGGAGCTTGTTATCCATCGACAGCGACGACGAAAGTGCGTGACATCGATTATTGAAATAGTTTTTATAGATGTACTAGATTTTCCTGCCAATACTTTTGACAGAGGGGAAATGATACCTAAGGCCTCTCCTGGCTTAGAACTCTCTGGTCTTGACATTTCAAAAACCATAAACCTACGAATTGTCTGTTTCTTTTCGATAATTGCGATTGCAACGCCATCTGCACATATTTTTGCGCGTTTATCATCATTCTAAATTTATCTGAAATTTACAACATAATACATCACTACTCATTTCCGGTGCTACCGCTCCCTCTAGTTGCAGTTAGCAATAGCGTAGCGTAGCGTAGCCATTGTCAAGTCAATTGTCAAAATGGCGGATGGAGGCGTCGATATAGATTTGTACGCCGACGACATAGAATCTGATTTTAATAGACAGGTAAGCTTAATATAACAATAGCGAACTGCGATTTTGTGTTAATTATATACGACGATAAAAAAAACACTTCCTTAAAATTCTGAACACCATAACGTAAAGCGAACGTGCGGCCCATTTCAGGACGAGTTCGGAGGTGAAAATGTGGATCTGTACGACGACGTAATATCCGCGCCAGCATCAAAACCAGAGGAAGGAGATGGACCGCCGAACGCGCCGCCGTCACAGCATCCTCCGGAGGAGACCAACGGCAACGCTCCTTATCACAACAACGTAAGCCACGGGCATCATGGCGGCCGCCGGGCTCAACTTTACGTCGGAAACCTTACTTGGGTTTGTACCTGATTTTATTTTATTTAGATCCGTATTGTAAATATAAGATTATGTAGGATTGGTGACTAAATGAAATTGTTGCATAGTAATTGTTTTCGTTATATTATAACTGCGTCACTGGCTCCGTGTCAATTTTTTTTGTTGAAAAGTGGTGTTATATCGAGTTACTTTTAGCATCTTAATTCCTTATCTTGTAAAATTAATATGTAAATAAATACTTTTTAATTGTCAGAGACATTGTTTTGTTTTGTAGCAAGAAATATTTTATTCATTATGTTTTGTATAAAAATTATGCTGGCAACTTGGCAATGTGACAAACTTGTGATATGCTTGTGATAATCCACTTTATAATATTATAGCGGCAATTCACTTTGTGCTTTGTTATTAACTTGCTCAAGCTGCATCTCATTCCTTGAAATGTCAAACTAGATTGATACAGATATTCAACATAGTAACAAATTACAAAGTCGGTTGTCTGCAAAGTTTTTTAAACATTTCATTTAGTTACCTGTCCCAATGGTGAATGTGCCTCAATATGATTGATTGGTTGATTTCCTCAGATATGAGGGAACACTCACTATTAATATTTCATTATTAAGCTATTGTTTTGATGGATATAAAATATTCCTAGTGTTGGGGAAAGTTACATTTAGTGACATAGCATTATCTTTAACCAATTATTCAGAAAAATTTAATTTGATGAAAATGGATATTGCATACTTAACATTCCGTTGAAAATATTGTTCTGTTCAAAGCTCACACATGTGTATGCATGTTTTTGTGTTAGGGGAATTGACATAAATTTATGTGTCCTTAGTAAAAAAAAAATAACTTGCGGGTTAAAGTAATGCTATATTTATAAGGAGCAAAAACAAGTTTTACTTTTCCACAAAGCATTTTAGTTTGTCATTATCATAATTTCATAGGGTGTATAAATAATTTAGCAATTTTTTGTAAACAATGGTTGTTTTATCAAAGGTGACTTAGTTTTAGTTTTACTAGAAGTTCAGATCTACAAAAAAAGTGTGTATTATGAACACTTACATCTGTAATGATTATTTAATATATGATAATAATAGGGTAACCTACCCTAAGTATCACCACTACCTTATTACCGGCCACCCCCAGTAACAGAAAAATTGGTGAGTGATGTTAGGGCAGGTTACCTTACAACAATAATTATTGTTGCAAAAAAGGAACTAAACAACCAATACTCATAACTTGTTTTTGCTTAAATACCTAAGTTAGGACAGTTTTTACTGAAGCATGGCTTAGGTATATTATCCCTGTCTGCTGTGTTAAAATTTGCTGATAATAAATTTTACATCAGATCTCTTGGTGTTACCAAACCAATCGGAAGACTGATGTGTCCACCAGTAACAAAATATTTTAGGGCAGTATTTATTTCAACAAAAAAAACGCTGGTTGATGCACACATAAACACGGATTGCTAAAGTTTGGTAACACCCTATGGCATTCACTGCGTTACATCCCTCTGCAGTGAGAGTGATAAACATGTATTTGCACAATAATAACTGGGTCATACAGAGACTTAGGTTCTAATCTATAGTTTCTGCTCCTGAAAGTTAATACCATGAATAAAAAGCTTACAATTTCATTCTGGGCATAGTTTGTATGTGGTGTTATGATTTTTTATTAACAACTAAAAATAAAGCCCCTATATCCTTCTCTTTTGGGAATAGAAAAGGCAATTTTTGTTTTATGTGTCTGTATAGCCCATTTTTGTGAAAAATTTATTGCTTGGCCCAAAATTTTGCAAATAAATAATGTACCATGATTAGAAAATTATACTTTCTGTTTAAAATACAAATAAAAAAATGTTCTATAAGTCAATTTTTCACCAAGCATTTTTACCCAAAAAAAATAATTATAATGTCATTATCATGTTGCAATTTTGGGTTTTGGTGAAAGGTTTATTAATGTTAGGAGTTATTTTCTAAATTTGGTACTAATACTATGTTCTTGCTTGCACTTTTGTGCATAAGTGAGTCTCTGAACTTGTGATATCCTTTATTTTTTTATTTTTACTTAGGTCAATAACAATTAAAAAGTATATTTAATATCCAAGTTAGGTGAATGCATTACTGATGCAATCAAATTCATATTTTCCCTAAGCTCTGTCTTTGTTTTCTATAAAAAACACATTTTTATTGCCCCAGTTCGTGCATACGATCTATCATTTGAGTACAAAGCAAAATCTGGACTTGTATTGAAATGACAGGTTAAATGGAAAAATTGCGGCAACTGAAGTGTGTTTTTCATTTAAACCCAATGTGGTAAAATGTAGTGTTTGTGATTTTTTCATACATATTTTTAGGTTTCATGATAAATCCATTAATACTTGTTAATGTTTACTATAAACCCTAACTGCACGCTATTTTTGGGTTTTTACGGATGACAAATGTCTTATTTATAGAATTTTAAATGATCAACAAATATTGATATTTTGGTAATTCAAAACTGTCTTATTATAACTCTGAATACAATTCGAAATTGTCCGTCCCAATATGACCTCAAATAATTTGGAACTGTTGCTAGTATGTAACAAAAAAACCAGGTACTAATAAAAAAAAATTGCAAATCTGTTTTGATCTACTTCTGGAAGTTATTGAGATATTTACATCTTTATCATATTGATTACTGTTATTAATTGCTGTGGTTTTTTGTTGTTTTGGTGGTATTGTTTTGTAGTTGTGTAGTTGTTTTCAATATAATACAAACAATTGGTGAGCTATTTGTATAGCTTATTGTAGAATATCGTTAGCTATGTAGGTATGTTAATGGTTTGCGTTAATAAATGTACTCCTGTTATGAATATTAACTTAACAATAGAAATAACAGTTTTTTAACGCCTTGTTTATCCTCGTAAGTCCTGTGTTTTTTCAACAGCTGTATTTATAACTGCCGGATGTACTTTATTAAGTATAAACTAAGAAAAGTACTTCCGACCGAAGCATACATTTTCACTTTTTTTGTAGTTTTTTAATTCATAGCTGGGTTCGAATATGTTTCTGGTTTGTTTAGTGTAGATGTCATGTTATGATGCTGAATTTAATTTGTACTACAGTAAGTACATCAGGTTTTTATGAAGTGAAAAATTCTCAGTTATATATATTTGAACTTTGATTTTAATATTATAAATAATTTGTATTTCTCGTGTGATTAATAACTTCATTTGCACATATCATATTTTTTATGAAGTAATAGGTTCTTCTTCAGTTTGATATTTATCAAATTCTATTTAAATTGTGACAGGTGACCTTGTACTATATATTTAAGTAATTAGTTTATTACCAACCCTCTAACGCTGAAAATAATTTAACATCAGTACTCTGTGTATTGTAGATCACTATTATGGCCAAATTAATTAGATCATAGGCAATCTTTGCTCTTTGATCCCAATAATCATATACGTTATGGGTCTCATAAAAGTTGACAAAAACATTTTTGACTTTGTTAATTTTCAGTCATGGACATTTCCGATGAAGTATGGTTTCTATTTTTTATACGACTTCTGCTCCTAACCATTTAGGTTCTATAGGCTATTTAACTAGTTTTTTTAATTAATTATACGCCAGTTTACTAACTAGTTATTTTTGTTCAGGAAGCTTGGTAATCGCAATTGTAAGGTAACATAAAAATATGCTTGTCAAGTATAAAGACCGAACGTACTATCCTAAGTACAAATTATTTCTACAAACCCTTCTATGTATTTAAGTATTTATCCATATATATCTATTATATATATCGTCGTCTAGTACCCATAACACAAGCCTTATTGAGCTTACTGTGGGCCTAGATCGATATGTGTAAGATTTTCTTATAATATTTATTTATTATTCTACTTCTTAAATATTACTTTTACAAGGAAATATGGTTTGACCTATAGAAAATACTATATAAATGTAATATATAAAATAAAAAGCAATAAAAATAAAATAAGATTACGATGATATAAGCTGATTAACTTACCGTCTCTACGTCTGCAACACGATTGACAACTGACATTTATTTTGGATTGAGGCATGATTGGGAATAGAATACAGAAGAAGTATGGCCGTTTTAATGTTGCCGTTCTAGAAAAAAAATAGAGATCAAGAATTAGTACTTGGTGAAGTACATTAGGCAGTTACTTTTGCTATAATTGCTATGAACTTTCAGTGTCAGGTCTGAACTGCTACCATTAATTTGTACTTGTAAAAGTACGCTGGGACTTACGAGGATAAAGTATTTTTTAGGAACAGTAAGTGTCATACTTTAATTAAATGGTTTATTATTAAGTTTTTAAATTTATAATTATTAAAAATATGTCAAAATGTTTTGCATATAGCATTTTTTAAATTACTTATGCTGTTAGCTACAAGCAAGAGTCAGGAAAAAAATATGTACAATTAGAATTTACAAAGTACTTGAATGCTTCTGAATACTAATTGATAATTCTCTTTTAGAAATAAACAATAAATAATACACTTTTGTGGTATTGAAAGACGCAATTATGTTAAATATGTTAAATTAATAATACAAAACTATTTTTTGTTCTAAACCCGGCACAAACTGTCACATAAAGCTGTAAATATCTCAAAACTAATACTGGTTTTCATACTACATATTTATAATTTATATTTATGGAGTTAACAAACCGGTTTCCCTGCCAGATACCGCACAATTATATGGTGAATGGTTGATTTTTTCAGTGTATGTATTTATTTATTTGGCCAGGTACCAGTTTTAGATTATATTTTAAAACATTACAATCTGATTAGTAACCATAACTTATACACAATGTTAACTTCATAATTTCCCACACTGTCTGAAGTGATATGTTGACATTTCTCTTCAATATAATATAGGTATATTATATTTCATAAGTTGAACGCACTATTATGCATTACTACGTGTATAGACATTTTAAAATTACTTTAGATAATTTTAGGACACATTTTAGGCTAACCATGAAATTTTGCCAGTGACTTGAGTCAAATTTAACCAAACTAAAATACACTTTACCCGATAAGTCCTAAACTTGTAATTCAGTCAAATATCGCCGGGTTGAAGGCAGAACCGACTATTTGGGTTTAATTTTTATTAGCAGATAGTTGGTTTTGCCTTTGATTCGGCGATGTATACCTAATTACTGTAATTACTTATAGTAAAAGAAAAAAAATAATGCCTATTTTAATATAGAAATCAGTGGTCATAAAGACATTTTCCATGTAAAAAAATCTGGGCTTGTATTTTTTTTTAATGTTTTAATTCGTACATTATTATGATATTAAGGTTCATTGGCAAAGAAACTGTATTCTTGATTGGTTGAATTGACACAGGGGTTACATATAATTTTGGCAACTGCTAAAATAAATAGGTAGTCTATTTTAGTATAGATACAATTGCCTGACATCCTGCTTATATTTTCTACTAAACAAAATATTAGGCATACCTAGTACATTTTTAGTACATATATTTTTGCTAAGAGACCTATAAATATGAGCCTAAAATTTTGTTTATTTGTTATGTTATGACTAATGTTTTCCCATCAGGTTGTCCGACGAGGTAAGATGTTTTACTGCTTGTTTTACGTAGTTGATTGTCTTATTTTATTTATAAATTATATTTAATTGTTTTTATTCTGTTGTGATACATGAATTACATGATAATATTGCACTGATCTGTGTTCGTACCTTCCTAAGTTATACATGTAGGTTGGGTGTGGAATATTGACTCTTGTTGTATATTTTTGTGACTGACGGTATTTATGTCGCGCTTGTATTTACCCAAAGTTCTCATCTATTTTTTAAACATAAAATTACATCGAAGTGACTGTATTCATCATTGTATTTACTGATTTTAATTGGGCAATTTGACGTATCAATGACGCTTTAATAATCGGATGTTAAACATAATGTTAGATTATTCCTTATACAATGTCAATTCAAAATATAAATCCGCGAGGTATATAAAAACTACTTTAGAAATGTATTGTAATTTACGATATATATGGATATAATTTATCTAGTCGCATAGTTCTTGTTAATAACCTGTCTTTCGGCAAATATTTCTGTGATTGATGACAGGTTATATAATTATTCAACTTCCTCATAATATATTAGTACTAACTACAGTTAAAAATCGTTTTTCTGTACTATTTTTGTGATTTACTAATCTGTATAATAATTCATATAAAAATGCTATTTTAATAGTCATTTGTTGATAATATCTGAAACGAATTGGTTAAAAATACCTGTAATTATCTTTGTTCTAATGAACACGTGTTCCGATTAATTATCCTATTAAGTGAAGGATTTCCTAATTTGTCTAATTGGAGGGCTTAGCAGCTGTGAACTGCTTCACTAATTATATCAGTAGCCTTGGTGACAATCTGTGATATGACAATAAAAGACTGGTTACATACAAAACTGTTTCCTTTTCTCCCAGCGTGTCCTGTTGCGGATAGATTTTGGCATCAAATTATTAGGAAACATTCGATACATGAAACTAAGATATTAACATAGTGACGGCTTTAAGAGGAGTATAGTTAGGACTTTTTGACATGGTTCTTTCGGTTTCTGATCCGGTATTCTACGTAGAATCCGTAATTTAAAAGTTATCCGTATAAATTTGGTTTAGACTTGCTAATGCTACACCCGGCACATAGCAAATAGGGCGCTGAAAATTAGGTACACATGTGAGATCAAAAAAAATAGGTGAATATGCGACTTGTGTTTTCGTAATGAGGTACGTACTGCCGTATTTGTCTCGACTAATTTATTTGATGAGGAATCATCACGTACGTATTGTTCATGCACTGTTTTAGGTGATCGGCTGCGTAGCTTAGTTTTGGATACAACTTTTTTCAGTGGGCAACAGACCAAGACATTGCGAACGCGGTCGCGGATGTGGGTGTGACCGATTTCCAAGATGTCAAGTTCTTCGAAAACAGATCCAATGGCCAGTCCAAGGGCTTCTGTGTCATATCTCTGGGGTCTGAACAGTCGCTCAGGATGGTCCTGGACCGCCTGCCCAAGAAAGAAATTCACGGACAACACCCGGCTGTCACGCTGCCTACTAAACAGGTAAATAAAAATCTAATTGATTTAGAGTGATTGATGAAATTCGAGCTTAATATTCCACAACGCGACGAATCCCAAATCCGTACCCATCGTGACTGTATGTGGGACGACAGAATGACAAATTAGTCAGCAGCCAAAGTAGCTAAACGGGCGTGTTCATAATGATCTTAGCAAGATCTCTTTGTAAAGAGAATAAGGGTGAATGAAGGTAATTTTTAGCACCTTTTCTCTGGGCTACTTATGCTGCTGTTTGTTCAGTCAACGCCAAAAATATGTTTACAATTGTGCACCTTAGTCAATTGTAATAAGGTTCAAAATTGTATACATATTTTTGGCGTTGGCCGTAAATATGTACATCAAGTACTTGTAAATGTATTTGGCTCAGTATTGCCGTGTTGGTAATTAATTGCCTTTCATTTCATAGAGTTAATATTCGAGATCCTCCAGGGTTAGCCCCAAAATAATAATAATGCCTATTAAAAAACTAAACAAACGACGCTATTACGAGCACTTTTACCTATTCACTCAATGAGATACGGTCACGTCTGAAAAATTGAAAATATGGATACATTCAATGTGACAAAACAAGTATCGAAGACTTTACGCCTTGGTAATAGAGTCGTGGCTGCATATTTTTGTCAAATTAAATGTAAACAGTGTGACTGTACAAAACAAAGACACCATAAATTAAATCGGTCTTTGTTTTTTTGTTGCTGAGTGACCGAAGTGCCTAACCAAGTGGTCTTGTTTTTATTTTTTCAAGTAACACTGCAAGGGTGGATTACAGTACCTATTGTTACCAAATTATATTGAAATTCCTGAGGGAAAAAAGGGGTCGGCCGTCTGAAATATTGCTAATTACTTTATTCAAATAAATCTTCAAATCTATTGACTAAGATTTTTCCGTGTTCCTTGTATGAAATACTTGTTGATGTCAACTAATCATTCAATATGATTGATAAAAAAAATGGACCAAGGTGTAGGATTCCGTTCAGTAGATGGTTATTTTGCAGGCGTTGAACCAGTTTGAGAGTCAGTCTAAGACGAGGTCCACTCCGCCCGGGCCCAACAATCCCGGCATGCGCGGGCCTCCTCACCCGGGTGGTCCGCCCGGACCGCATCCAGGAGGTAACTATCTCCCTATCTTCATGTGATGTAGTAAGGGAATTCTCCTCACACAAAACACTGACGATTTTGTTAAGATCGTACGGAAGTTGTGATGGCAGCATTGGCAGTGAGGTCTTAATGTGGTTTCTTTGGAGAAGCCTGTTTAGGTACGTTTTTTGGCAAATCTGATGATAATTAAAAGCATGTAGCTGAATTCAGCTATCTGTATTACTAAAAGGCACATGTTTTTAAAAGTAAGGCTAGTACAGCCACCGGCAATAGTATCTTCCTACACGAAGGCCGCAACAATATGTGACACGCTCTTATTTGTAGGGCCATAGAAGCGTGTCACATATTTTTGCGGCCTTCGTGTAGGAAGATACTATTGCCGGTGCCTGTACCATTCGCAGTAGTTACAGTAGTTTCGTGTCCCAAGCGGGGACTAAATTCTCACCAGTTGAGCTGGCTCTCTTTAACTTGCGTTAATGATCAGACACAAAGGTATACATTTTGCGATCGATCACACGCATTACCTAAACGTATTAGCGCTCCTTCAAAAAAAATATTGAAAAACCCTATTACTGATTTTATGTGGCTGCAAGGTAAGGCGATTATCACATTCACGCCGCAACCGGATGCCGCGACGGTGTGCAAGCGTGACAGCGCTATACACGTGCAGAGCGCTATTCCGCTCGCGCACCGGAGCCGCATGCGGAAACAGCAGCAGTGTGAAAACCGCCTAAGCTAGATAGATAAGATGATTCTTACACTATTCTATCTACAAAATCAAGACGTTCTAACCTAAATGATATCTTTATAAACTTAGCGATCGCATTTAAAAGAGGGTTACACGACTGCCTTGATCAAAAATAACATGTCGCCAAATTTTCTGCGCTCAGCAGCATGAGGAATAAAGCGAATAACGTTAGTCCAAGCGTTCCATTATTCACTCACCGTCTGCTTATGAAAACTTGAGGTTAATTTAACATCAAAATTCTTGGTCAGTCGCTATCAGATATATCGGAGCGGCTGATGTGGTCAGAAATATCTGAACAACACCGCTATTGCCAAGGCGATTAAGTGCATGTTCAGTTATTTTTGAGTACCTTGGCCGCTCCGATATATTAGATGGCGACTGGTCGTGCTTCTGAACAGACAGGACTAGTGGAGCTTTGACTCTGTTTGCGTTTCAGGTCAGATATGTCATTGAATACAAAGATTCTTATTGTACTTGATATTACTGACAAATAGAAACAAAATATACTGACCAAAAAGGTCGACCGATGAAACCATCAAAATCAAATAACTAAACCTAGATTTATTGCCAGTTGTGCAAAGTCTAAAACCAACCCTGTCACGTAGATTTCTTCGGGCCCGGTCCCAACGGCCCCGGTCCGAACGGGCCTCGCATGATGATGCCGGGCGGTGGCGGGCACCACCAGATGCGCGGGCCCCCGCCGGGCCCTCCCCACCACATGCAGCACCAGGGCCCTCCGCCTCATCATATGCAGCATCAAGGCCCGCCGCCACACCAGGGGCCTCCACCGCACCGCCCGCCTATGCAAGTAAGTGGAGATGACTTTCTGGAGTTTTGTCTCGAAATGTGAAAACCGAAAGTTTAAGGGGCTCCACACGTGTTTTATCGATTTTTGACCAGTTTTGAGTCGATATTCCTAATTTTGCGCTACAGATATAATTATAAGGCAAACGGCTATCGGTTTTGAATCTTTTATCTCCATTCTGTGGAGCCGGATTTAGAAATAAGTGAGCACTTATTTTTTTATGATTTTCAACCGACTTCAAGATTTCGAAGGAGGAGGTTATCAATTCGTCGGGATCTTTGTTTTTGCTATTTTTTTTTTTTTTTTTTTTTATGTATGTTCACCGATTATTCGAAGACGGCTGGACCGATTTGGAAAATTCTTTTTTTGTTTGAAAGAGTATACTTCACAGTTGGTCCCATTGTAACCATGTCAGGATCTGATGATGGGATCCTGGAGAAATCGAGGGAACTCTTCAACTATTATAGGCACACCTATGGTGATTTGAGTATTTTTTACAGCAGATCGAGCATTTGGTGGAAAGGTGGATGCTTAGTGAAGTCGGTTCTTTTTTGTTTAAAATTATTTTAAATATGGTTTAAAAAACACTTATCGATATTCGAATTCTGTAAAGAATCTTACATATACGAAATCTACATAGGTATTAGGGTTTCTCTTTGACGTCTCTAAAAACTGACGAGAGATTTAATCATATTTTAAAACACAAAAGTTATGACCAGAAAACCACTTTTTTAGCTTAAAATTGTTCGACTTTGATGTCAAATATCTCGAAGACAATGAATATTGAAGTGAATATAGGATATTATATTGTTTAAGGCCGTTACTGATAATATGATAAGCTATAAATATCATTAGAAAACTAAGGGATTCCGATCGAAGGTCATTTATTTAGTATCCAGAGATGGTGAAGATTTATACTAAAATACCGACATCGCAGTAAGGCTCTTCAAGCGTCTGCAAGCGAAATTTCAATTTTTTCGGATCGACCCGGTGTTCCGAAAGGTCGTAAGTTCGAATTTTGCTCGACGCGGTGAATTTTTCCATTTTTCTTTCAATTATAAAATTAAAAAAGGGCTCTTCAGAGTTGCGCAGTTTATTTGGCATTAATGAAATTTTAAGGGTAAGTCTTCTTACTCAACCCTTCATAGGGGCTACATAGCAGTGGGTTGGATCATGGGTTTTTTGCTATTGGAGTTTTGAATAAGTATTTATAATTACATCAAATCATTTTTTTTAGGGTTCCGTAGTCGACTAGGAACCCTTATAGTTTCGCCATGTCTGCCCGTCCGTCCGTCCGTCCGTCCGCGGATAATCTCAGTGACCGTTAGCACTAGAAAGCTGAAATTTGGTACTAATATGTGTATCAATCACGCCGACAAAGTGGTAAAATAAAAAGTGGAAAAATTTTCTTTATTAGGGTACCTCCCCTATACGTAAAGTGGGGAGTGATTTTTTTTTTCATTTCAACCCTAACGTGTGATATATTGTTGGATAGGTATTTAAAAATGAATAGCGGTTTACTAAAATCATTTTTCGATAATGTAAATATTTTCGGAAATAATCGCTCCAGAAGTAAAAAAATATGCGTCCCCCCCCCTCTAACTTTTGAACCATAAGTTTTAAAAATATGAAAAAAATCTCAAAAGTAGAACTTTATAAAAACTTTCTAGGAAAATTATTTTGAACTTGATAGGATGAATAGTTTTTGAAAAAAAATTACAAACTAATTTCTGAACTAAGTTTGTAATTAAACCGTATACGAGGGTTGCTACTTATATATCCGGAAACAAAAAAACAAACAAACGTACACGGCTGAAAATGGTTTTATTGTTTTTCAAAGTATTCCCCTTGATGATCTATGCACTTTTGCATTCGCGTGAACCAATTTTTAAAGCACTTCTGCCACTCCGCCTGAGGTACCTCCATAACGTGTTGTTTGAATGCGTCGACAGCATCTTCAGCGGTCGAAAATCGTTGACCGCGTAATTTATTCTTTATATTTGGAAATAAATAAAAATCGTTGGGTGCCAAGTCAGGGCTGTACGGCGGATGACCCGTTAATTCCACATTTTGACCCTCCAAAAATAGAGTTGTTTCGCGTGACATATGACAGCTGGCATTGTCATGATGAAGAATGATTCTTCGTCGCTGGTTAGTTTTACGAATTTGTTCAAATACTTCCGGTAAGCAAATGGTCGTGTACCACTCTGAATTAACCGTTCTACGGTTTTCTAGTGGCACTGTAGCTACATGGCCATTAATACCGAAGAAGCAGGCCACCATTTGTTTCAATGTACTTTTTGCACGAGTAACTTTCGTAGGGTTCGGCTCATTTTGAAACACCCATACCGTTGATTGTTGCTTCGTTTCGGGATCGTATGCATAGATCCAGGATTCGTCACCTGTATAGATGTTATAAACGGCTTTTGAGTCACCACGGTTATATTTTTTTAACATTTTATTGCACCATTCGACGCGAGCATCTTTTTGCTCTTTTGTTAAGTTGTGGGGTATCCAACGCGAACAAATTTTTTTTACAGCCAAATAATTATGTAATATGCTATTAATGCTGGTCATAGAAATACCCAGAGTCGCCTCTATCTCGCGGTACGTAACATGTCGGTCGTCCATTATAAGTTTTCGCACAGCCTCGATATTTTGTTGTACAACGACCGATTTCGGGCGACCTGCCTTAACTTCGTCCGTAAGCATACTACGTCCACGATTGAACTCACTAAACCAGTGATACACAGTAGTTTTAGATGGGGCTTCATCACCAAAAGTTGAAGTTAGTTGATCTATGCACTGTTGTTGCGTTAAACCACGCCGAAAATCATAATAAATCATAGCACGAATATTTTCAGGAGTGAGTTCCATTCTTGCTGCGAGATGACATTTAAAACCCGTCAAAAACAAAACACGAGCGTTAATAAGAAAAAAAAAAAATATACCGGCCAGTACTTTAAAAAGTTCAAATTTTACCATGGAGGTCAAATATGCTATTTAAGAAGATTGTAATCCCGGTTTCCGGATATACCGGGCGTCCCAAAGTTATGGGACATGAAGGGGAAGTACCTTAAATATCGTAGATAGTGAATTTTGCTCAAAGAAGACTTTATGTTATTTTTAAAAGTTAGTAATTCTGCATTCATAGATTTTCTAAATATTACTTGCTTCGGCTGGGAATCGAACCAACTTAAATGTGAAAAAAAAAAATCACCCTACTTTTATGATGCCAATCGAAAGAATAGCTAAAAAATAATAACTCTGCCTAAGTAACATAGTATTTTAAAAGAAAGGAACAACGTGAAATTAATCATTTTAATCAAATAAAAAACATACATGAAACTGCCGTAGTCAATTAAGTAGGTATTTTTTTGTAAATTAATTAATTAAATGCTCAAAATGTGATCCCTCTTGTCTTACGCAAATCGCCAATCTTTTAATGAGCCCGCTGCCTGTTGATTTTCTAATCATTTTATGGTGAACACTCGATGTGATATGGCACAATTCTGTTTGCAACTCGCCTACGTTCTCGTATCGCTTTTTGTATAGCATATCTTTCACGTATCCCCAAAAGAAGAAATCTAATGGTGTGAGGTCCGGGGATCTGGCCGGCCATCTAATCGGTCCATTTGTACCAATCCATGTAGGAAAACATTCATTTAGAAAATCTGCTGCTCTCCGACTATTATGAGCCGGAGCTCCATCTTGTTGGAAAATTAAGTTTTCTTGCTCCGCCGCGGAAAGGTTTCTTATCTTATCCCTTAAAATTTGAAGTATTCCTAAATACTTTTCTGTGTTCAAGGTTCCTTGGTAAAAATGGATTAAGAAAACCCGGTTTTTTAAAAGTCCGCACCAACAGTTGAGTGAAAAACGCACTTGGTTATTAGTTTCAGTGACTCGTAGGGGATTTTCTTCAGACCAAATACGATTATTGTTGCGGTTATACATACCGTTATTGCTAAAGTTAGATTCGTCTGTCCAAATAATATTATCCAAAAAATTTGGATCTTCGAGCAATCGTGCCTGGATATCAAGACAGAAATCTTTTCTCCTTTCTGTATCGCCCGGAAGTAATTTTTGAACCAATCGTCCTTCAACATAACTCTTAAAACCGTGTTTTTTTAATACACGGTGTATTTTACTTTTTGAAACTCCAATTTCATGTTCTCCTTCTCTCACCGATGTTTTCGGAAAAGCCGAAAAGTAAATTAAAATACCAAGTTCTTCGTCGTTGATCGTATGGTTTTCTTGCTGTGGTTCTCTTGGGCGTTTATCGAAACGTCCCAGAGTTTTCAAACCTTTTCAAAACTTTACGAGACGGTATTTGTCTATCAGGATATTTTACGCCATACCACCGCAAACTTCTAGAGATATCTTTATCGTTCAAAAAATATGCTTCCATTAGATCAAAACTTACTTGATATGCCATGTTCGCAATAAATTAACACAATAACACTTGTGTAAGTGAATTGAGACTAAACAGATCAATATCCGAAAAACAAACGCTCGCACATACTGTTCCATTTTCAAATTTAAGAACAACATTTAAAAATATCACTTCTTTTTAAAATATCTTAAAAAGTATGCATTCAAACAAACGCTGTCATAAACTGTTCCATTTTCAAATTATAAATTATTTATTTTTGTTTTTAATTTGCCTTCTGTCTAGCTTACAGAGGACGTATTGAAATACAAGTTTTATCATTTCATCTACACGTGCACTTATAATAAGGAAAACTATGTTAGTACCTATTTTATGAAGTGGGTACTTATTTACGAATAATCAATGCTATCTTTGGAATGATAATATCGCTACTTTTCGAACGTCGTCGGCAATAAATAACTTTCTTGAAATTTGACTCAATCATTTTATGTTGTTACTTTCTTTTAAAATACTATGTTACTTAGGCAGAGTTATTATTTTTTAGCTATTCTTTCGATTGGCATCATAAAAGTAGGGTGATTTTTTTTTTCACATTTAAGTCGGTTCGATTCCCAGCCGAAGCAAGTAATTTTTAGAAAATCTATGAATGCAGAATTACTAACTTTTAAAAATAACATAAAGTCTTCTTTGAGCAAAATTCACTATCTACGATATTTAAGGTACTTCCCCTTCATGTCCCATAACTTTGGGACGCCCTGTATAAATAGCAGCCTATGTAAGTAGGTGTTTATTGTACCTGTAATTTCTACAAAATTACAATGAAATTACGTGCTTTCAAATAAAGTAAAAACGGTGAAAATCGGTTCACGCAATAAAGAATTATCCCATAAAAATCATCTTCCATACTTTAAGCTCGCGCGCAATAGTTTACTTAATTTGCCGATAGATGTCGCTGTACGTGGAACGCTCATATCATATCTTACATGGCGGTGTTATTAACTCTTAAGTGGGGACACTTACTGTGACGGACGGAAAACTACGGAACCCTACACTGAGCGTGGCCCGACACGCTCTTGGCCGGTTTTTTTACCACGTTGTTGGCAAACAAGCAAGCAAGACGTCCGACTTTTAATCCAGAGGTCTTGGGTTCAAAGCCCGGCTCGTACCACTGAGTTTTTCGGAACTTATGTACGAAATATCATTTGATATTTAGTAGTCTCTTTTCGGTGAAGGAAAATCGTGAGCATACCGGACCTAATCCCAACAAGGCCTCGTTTTCCCTCTGGGTTGTGAGGATACTACCCGCCTGCTTTAAAAAAGTAGTTACGTAGCCTATAAGCCTATGGAGTACTCTATTTTGACCCTCTATTTATTTAATATTCAAAACAGTTATACAGCATTACCAGAGCTCGGATTTTTCACGGCAAAACAAAACACTAGCGTAATTTAGCCAGTGCTTGAAATATTATTTTATCGACACCTATCGAGTCTTACTAGAGTATATGACAGGTATTGCCTCAGTACATTTTTTCTTTTTTTATTCGATGGTACACCTATCAGTGTGAATGTCAAAATTTAAAAACTAACAAACGTGCGAAAATTTCGAAAAACAGGAGACTTACTAGAGCTCAAAATCAATATTTTTGACCAGTCTAAGGTGACCTACTGGGGGTTAGAAGGTTGTGCATTAATTACCGGACATCCTGTATAAGTAATAAAATAACTTTTCATTTTAGCTTTGCCATAGTCGAGCAACAAAGAGGTAGGTCTGCATGTACAACTTAGAACGAAGTAACTATACCACCTCATTTAAAATGATAGAAACGACTGCAAATTTCATCTCACATGACATATGACATTCACACTTTAACTGTCATTTCATTACGTATAAAACGTAAATTGCATCTAGGTATTATTTATTTCGCAACGCATTGAATCCGACGTGTTGGATATACGTATAATAACTTAATATTGCAAGGTATCAATTAATACAAAAATGAGTAATGTACAAGATCGGATCAAAACGTGGATTGAAAATCACCCTGAGTTAGTCTATAATGAAGTGACCTCCACTATATACTGCTCTATGTGCGATATGCATCTAAAACTGAAGAAATGCAATATTGAGAATCATGTGAAAAGCAACCGCCACAATTACCGTTCGGGGCAACCAAATAGGAAACATCAATTTTATTTCGATTTAATTATTTTTCTTATTTCATGCAACATACCATGATGGGCAACAGTCAACAACAATAATTTTCGTCATTTTTTTAACAAGTATTTATGTTGCGACTGCTCTATGACTTCTTTACCGGACGAATCGACCCTGCGAAAAATTTATTTAAATCTCGTGTACAAAAAAACTATACAGGGTATAAGAGAGGTAAACAAAACCAATTATTTGTGGATATCTATAGACGAAACACCAGATTTCATGGGAAAATGTGTGACAAACGTGGTGATTCGGTCTTTGCAAAAAAATTGTTCTAAGCAATTTTATCTTTTGGGGTCGAAGGTTTTAGAGAAGGTAAATGGGGAAACAATAGCAAACCTAATAATAAACCAATTAGAATTTTTGTTTCAAAATTCTTTCAATGATAACGTAAACAATTTGCTTTTACTTTGCACAGCTAGTGCCGCATATATGCTTAAAGCCGGTCGTATTTTAAAAGCAACGTTTCCTCGTATGAAACACATTACGTGTTTAGCTCATGGTCTGCACCGGGTTGCCGAAGAAGTGCGAGATAATTTCAAAGGTGTGGATGGGTTGATATCGAATGTCAAAAAGATATTGCTAAAATCTCCAGAGCGTGTACGCCTTTTTAAGGCAAAATATCCGTCCATTCCCCTACCTCCCGAGCCAATTATCACCAGATGGGGAACTTGGATATCTGCTGCGGTATATTACGCTCAATACTATGAGCAAATACGTGATGTCGTCTCCATACTTGCTAATGACTCGGCAGCTATAAGAGCTGCAAAAAAATGTTTTCAAACACGCAAACTACGACCGGAGTTAAATTTCATTCGCGACAACTACGAAGTAATAGCCTCTTCAATAGAACAATTGCAATGTTCGACTTTATCCATTGCGGAATCCTTCCTCATTCTGGATACTGTTCGTTGCTACGTAAACTGGAGTAAACTTTTACCAGTGATACGTAAATTTGAAGCCGTGCTCGAACGAAATCCTGATTACGAAATTTTAAGAGACATATCAGAAAATATTACCCGAACTGATAATGAATTCTATAAATTTGCTCCCTTGACGTCAACTGAAGTTGAACGTACATTTAGTGTACATAAATGGATTTATAGTGATAAACGCAACTGTTTACTCCCAGAGAATGTTGAAAAGATAATGATCATCTACTCCTATCACTATTACCCAAATAAAATGTCTTGTGCTGCTGTGTGTACTGACGTAGATTTTGAAGAAGAAATTGCGTCTGTTTCTAATATATAGTAACTTTATACAAATGTTTTTATTAGTTTTATTACATATTAATTTTATTTGGTGACTTTTATTTCTTCTAGTTCTGAATTATCGATATCGATAAAATAATATTTCAAGCACTGGCTAAATTACGCTAGTGTTTTGTTTTGCCGTGAAAAATCCGAGCTCTGAGCATTACAGTAAAAACCAAGGCACTGCGAACTACAACTAAAGTACCTACTATGGACGCCCTGCAAAAACAGAGGTGTCACATATTGATTGAAGACTCTTTAATTTGATTATGACCTAATAAACTGCAAAAAATATTGTGTAGAAATTATTCAAGGGTATATTTTGTAATGTATAAGTTCACATTTTTAAATTTACGATGGAGACAGTTATGTATGATACAAGACTTATCATAGTCTTCACAGAAAAATAAGACTTATCGCTTTTTGAAAATAAATAAGTGCGAACGGGCCTTAATAGAATGTTGCAAAACCAGCAGGGACCGCCGCCTCATCACATGCAGCACGACGGACCGCCGCACAGACCCCCGATGCAGGTATGTTAGGACTCAACTGCCACAGAAGCAGATACTTCACTTATAGTCTGGCAAACCATTTCTGTCAGTAGAAACGCGCGGCAAATTCAAAATACGTACACGTGGCAACCCTTTGTGATGTGACACCGTATTTTATGACGAACATTTCAATTCACATTGAATTTGTTTAAGCGCGAGTGAGATAGAACTCCTGCAACGTTCCCAATTAAATTTAAATTAATTTTTAAGCCGTATGTCAATTGCCTCAACCAGATTATCTGTTGCAGTTGATGATAGATCAGACGAAATATATCCGTCTCCTTTTTACACACCCTAAATGTCACCTAATGAAAGGGGTGGAAATACCACCTAAAATTAAAAACATAAAATTTGATGATCATTGCTGCTTTTTTCACTGATTCTAAGTGTTGTCATACTTTTGTTCGCTGTACATTGCTACTGCGTTCGTTGGCTGGCCAGACTATATATTTAATATAGACCCCTAATACAAGGTGTAACATTAAATTCTGGTGATCCGTTTAAGGGCATAATTGGCATCGTATTCTAATTATTAAAAAAATTGTATGGATCGTTGGTTGGCTGGGACTTGGGACATGAGGACATGACCCATACAAAAAAAAAAGTTTCCTTTTTTTTTTTTAATACCACGACGGTGGCAAACAAGCATACGGCCCGCCTGATGGTAAGCAGCTACCGTAACCTATGGACGCCTGCAACTCCAAAGGAGTCACATGCGCTTTACAAAAATTACAGACCCTTTACAAAAAGGAGGATTCACTGTGTTGACGGCTAAAGGAACAAGAAGGTCCCTCATCGTCAACACACTGGGTCCTCTTTGAGCTCTTTGGCAACCTTACTCACCAGCAGGAACACAACACTATGAGTAGGGTCTAGTGCTATTTGGCTGTGGTTTTCTGTAAGGTGGAGGTACTTCCCCAGTCGGGCTCTGCTCCAGATTTGAGCGAGATGACATTCGCTGAACGTGCCCTACCACACTTAGCGAGAGAGCGAGCATTCGCAGTGCCCATACCTCTCTTTTTGGCGTAGTTTAAGGACATACCAAGGTCCTTCTTTTTCTTAGTCGCAATACGGTACGAATTATGCCCTTAAAGTGCCTTAAACGGTTCACCAGTATTTTCGTTACACCTGTATATATATACCTCCAATTATGTAGGCAGCAATTTATGCAGGTTTGATTTTTGCTGTTGAAACGATGGTATATTTTATCTGAAGATCTATGGTTTATTTTATTATTGACCCCAATGCAGGTTTGTGATAATAACACACATATTCATTTCTGAACAAACTTAATTTTACGAATAAAGTATAAAGGATTGACTGGTTAAGTTTAGGTTAGACGGCAAAGTATAGTTAGTAAAAAACACGAAATATAAGAAAACGCAGTACAGTTTTTTGAAATTAAACAAGTGAGACGGCAGTCCCTGTCCCTCTCCTCATAATACGCACGCATCTGCACGATTCTTTGCACTACTTATTATCGTCATAAAATATAACGGTTACACTCACGTCACTTAAGTCACTTCGCGCGACGTGTTGCATGCCGGCAACGTGACGTGCAACAGTGCGCTACAGGCCGGTTCAAATAGCACTCTTAGTGCTTGAAGATGGAGACCTAAGCTCTTCGAAACATGTCGCGCGAAGTGACTAAAGTGACGTGAGTGTAACCGTTAAATTTTGTAGTGTTAGAATGTCTCACGAAAGTTTAAATTTAATAATCACGGTTATATTCCAAATAACAGATCTGACAGATCCATTCAGTTCCAGTGCTTGCTGCATGCTTTTAAAGAGAGATTCTTTTTCCATGTCCACATTTTCTGATTTGTTTGTTTTGTCTCCAGTTCCAAGGCCCACCGCAAATGCAGAGGCCTCCAGGCCCCCGTCCGGGCCCGGGGCCTGAGTGGCCCCCGCGCGGACCCCCGCACCACATGCAGCCGCAGCCGCCGCAGCAGTACGGGCCCCCGCAGCACCAGATGCCGCATCAGATGCCGCCCCCGCACCAGGTACGGTTTTACATTAAAATATAGACTTGTCGCACTAGGTGCAACGCCCCGGAAAAAGCTAAATATTGTGACGATTGTTGTCTAATGTGAGCAATGTATTGTAGCACGAGTAATAGGTGCTCTAGGCAGGGCTTGTAACCGGTTTTCGAAAAAATCCCCGAATAAACCCAATATGTTTACATATTCTATGGTTTTTACGTAGAACTCAATATTGTTTTTAGGTTATGACTTTATATTGTAAGACTAGCTTTCCGCCCGCGACTTCGTCCGCGAATAATACGGTTCCTCATACAGAGTTTCATATCCAAGTGTATCTTCTTAACTAACTTTTGTTAATCCCCGAACCACCTTCTTAATCTATTTATACTTATAGCTATTTTGGCGAAAAAAACGGGTAACGTAGACATAGTTTCAGTTACAAATAAGTGTTAATATGCAAATAATAACGTAAATGTACTCACCCCATTATTTGCGTAACTTCTTTGTGTGCTATATGTATAGTGGTGGTTTAATTTGGCGATTGTGAGAGCTCACTCTGGAACATGGAAATGGAACGGAAATAGGAACAATAATTCCCAGTAAATCTCAAATCAAATAATAGCAAAACTCTATACAAACTTTCAACCCCTTATTAACCCCGTTAAAGGATGAATTTTGAAAAACGCTAAATTCATTATTATTGTTTTATTATTAGTAAACGTGTGAAGTTTCATGTCTCTAACTCTAAATTTTAAACCCCACCCATGCAAACTTTTAACCCCTTTTTTACCCATTAAAGGGGTTGAATTATTGAAAATCGCTTCATGTTAGTTGTACAAATTGTAAATTTAACTCGTCCTGCAAATTACAACTTTCTAGCTTCAGTAGTTACGGCCTCCCTTTAATATAAACTTTTTAACCTCGTTTCAACCCCTCTCTGAGGTGAAACTTTGAAAAACGCTGGAATTAGTTTTATTGCCTTGAAGTTAGTAGCTTACAAACGAACTTTCAAGTGTGTTACAAAAAATTTTTTAATCTCTAAGTATACAAACTTTCAACCCCTTTTTTACCCTGTTAGAGGTTGAATTTTGAAAAACGCTGAAATTACTTTTATTGTTTTTTAATTATAAGTAAACGTAAGAAATTTCAAATCTCTAACTCAAAATTTTAAACCCCATCCATACAAACTTTCAACCCCCTTTTTTACCCCCTTAGGGGATGAATTTTGAAAAACCCTTAGTGGATACTAACGTTATAAAAACTACCTATTGTGAAAAATTCAGCTCTGTAGGTTGAACGGTTTGGGCTGGGCGTTGATTTAAGTGAGTCGGTCAGTCAGTCAGGACTTTTACGTTTATATACAGTCGTGGCCCACTAATTAAGAACGAACACATTTTATATAACTAGATGCAGAGCAAACACCTATAACTTACTTAACTCAGCACAATGCAAGTAATGAATGTCAATTAAAGTTTTATTATGTTCCTAGGTAGTAGCAAAATAGTTTTATTTACATACATTTGCATGAACATATTGATAATCAAAGAATATATAAACTTGTTACGGTTTAAAGTACTTTGTTACTGGCCTTCTAATTAAGAACAGAGAATTTGAATTCTTGTATCTCCCAAAGCAATTGAAAATAACTATCATGTCACTTGGTTTTCCGTTTATTTGATATCCTATTATTATTTCGTGTCTGAGAAGAACCGTAAAAATGGGTAAAAATGCTAGTTGTGATGCAAGAATCAGAAACGTTATAGTACAATTGGTGTTAGAGCGGAAGTGGTCATATCAAAAGTTTGCTGAACACCTTAAATGTTCGAAAACGAAAGTATTTAACGCTATAAAATATTTTAAGAAGAACCAAACATGCCAGAAGGTCCAGCGGAAACAACGCCCACGTAAGTCAACCCCCCGAACTGACGCCTTAATTGTTAGAATGGCTAAAAAAATCCTAAACTATCTTCTACCGAAATAAAACGCCAACTTTTTGGGGAAAAATCTGGTCTCGCTGCCCGTACTATACGAAAACGACTGAACGAAGCGAATTTATTTGGTTGAGTAGCTCGTAAGAAACCATTGGTGAACCAAAAAGACGGAGATGCAAGGATTAAATTTGCAAAAGAACACAAGGACTGGACTTTGTCTCAGTGGAAGCATGTTTGTTTTATGGTCTGATGAAACTAAAATAAATAGAATAGTATCTGACGGTCAAATTTACGTACGCTGACCACCAAATACGGCTTTTGAGTTTTGATCCTAAGTGTACTACCGTAACGGTGAAACATGGCGGAGGGAATATTCAATTGTGGGGTTGTTTTTCTTGGCATGGCGTTGGACCATTGGTGCGAATTGAGGGTATTATGAATCAACATGTATGTAGAGATATTTTGTAGAAAACCATGCTGCCATATGCTGAAGAAAATTTACCAGTAATTTGGAAATTTCAACAAGATAACGACCCCAAACACACTGCGAAATCTGTAAAGGACTGGTTCCAACGTAAATCTATTTCTGTAATGACTTGGCCCTCTTGCAGTCCAGATCTCAACCCTATAGAAAACCTCTGGAACGACGTCAAAAAAACTTTAGCCAAAAAAAATATAAGAAATCTAAATGAACTTTATGATGGGGCACTCGAAGCTTGGAGATCTATACCTGTGGAAAGATGCCGAGTGCTAGTGGAGTCTATGACAAAAAGATGTCTTGCAGTGGAACAGAATAAGGGATTCCCTACACAATATTGATTTAACATTAGCATTTTCTTTTAGAATTCGTGACTTTTCGTTTATGTTCTTAATTAGTGTGCCAACTTATTTATCGATGTCGTGGGATAAATTAATTTAAAACTTTTTTTATTATTATCTATAAAGTTTTTGGTGATAAAGTTTGTTTTAATCAACTCCATAAATACTCAAATTAAATAATATTAACGGATATAAATAAAAATATCAATATGAAAGTCAAGCTTAGCGAATGTTATAAGAAATCTGTGTAATACTAAGGCTGTTCTTAATTAGCGGGCCACGACTGTATATAGATTTTTCGATTAAATATGAAACAGTAAACGAAAGAACGAAAAAAAAAACCAGTATTTTAGTATGGAGTAAAATATCGGTTACAAGCCCTGGCTCTAGGTACAGTTAGCAGCAGAAGTAATTTAACGGGTGAGGTGTTCAAAATTACCTTCACACGCTCTTAATCTATTAACAATAAAGTCGTGTCAAGCGCATTTTGAACACCTTTTTTTTTATCTATGACGGTGGCAAACAAGCATACGGCCCGCCTGATGGTAAGCAGCTACCGTAACCTATGGACGCCTGCAACTCCAAAGGAGTCACATGCGCGTTGCCGACCCTTTACAAAAAGGAGGATTCACTGTGTTGACGGCTAAAGGAACAAGAAGGTCCCCCACCCGCATAGCTACTTCTGCTGCTGATTGTACAACAGAACTTTTACAGAGGTATCGAAATAAAAAAACAGTTGTTGTCAAGTACAAGTACCAACACAAAGTTTGAGTTCCGGTCAAAGTTCCTATGTTGTTTATGTATATTTATGTTGTTTCTTAGCATCGGTACTGGCCTTTTTAGGGTTCCGTAGTCATTATAGTTCGTCATGTCCGTCCGTCCGTCCGTATGTACAGCCATTTTACTCGGAAACTATAAGACATATCATAATACAATTTAGACAAAAGGTGTATTTTGCATGCCGCTATTTAGTTATGTAGTTAAATTGCATAAAATATATTTTAGGGGGGCGCTCCATACATGTAACTAAATTTAAAAAAATCTGGGGTCGGACTTCCTTGTACGGCGGCACCAGGATGCCCTATCCTGGGTTGTCGTTAAATTTTGCGCTTTCAATTCCCTTTTGATAGTGGATCATCATATCTCAGGGGGTCTTCCTCTTCCCAGATATTTTGTTGGGATATTTAGGACGGTCTTCACACAGAAATTGTCATCCCGTCTCATTATGTGGCCTCATTATATAGGTATATGATATTGTTAGTGAATAATGGTGTTTTTGTTTCTGTAGCCGGGCCCCGGCGGCATGCCCCCGCACCACCAGATGGGCGGGCCGCGCGCGCCGCTGCCGCAGCACCCAGGTATGAACGGCTACCCAGGTACGCTCCCCTACTCTACTCTACTTGGCATGCCCGCCGGTTGTGGCTAACCTAACACGCAAACAGGGTTCACACGCACCTAATACTACATTATTGTCGAGGAGGCGAAGTAGCACATTGATGGTTGACTATTATGTTTAAACAGACGACTTTAGGAGTCCGTTTAATTTAATGCGAAGCCAGCAATGGCCCTTCGCACCGAGTCCAAAATAGTGCTTTAATAATGATACAAAACAGCCAAATACCAGCACGTTGGTGGACAACAAACAATATTGACATAAATAATGTATCTCAGGATAACTTTTAGGTTAACAGGATGACCGCTACCGCGAACATCGAATTTCAATTCCAATCATATATCTCCATCGCTTGTCATTTGAAGTGACAGGGACAAATATAGTCGAAAGTATAATTTTCTATGCATGCTATCTAGTAGATATCATTGTCATGTAAATTACGGAGGTATACCGAATTTCAGCTCAATTAGGCACCGGGAAGTGGTTGAAATTTAACTTACAAGATTTGTAGCACGTTCATAATACGGGGTCAAGCTAAATAAAAGTGTGAAAAAGCCGTGACAGTTGTAATTAATCGCACAATAAATATACATTATCCACTAACTTGACTAACTAATAGTAATAACTAATAGTAATAACTAACCTACAGTAGTTACCAACTAAACGCACGCATTACTAATAAGTAATATTTCACACATGCAATGAACACTCAGCTGCAAAATTATATGGACAATTTCTGCATGAATTGATATGATAATGTGTTCATGGCATTCTGCGGCACACTATACCGTACTAAAATATCGATGTATACTAAGGTATAGATATGTCTAATAGACATTGTCTATATAACTTTAATACTATAATGATAAGGTTTACATTACACATATTTTAGTCCAAAACATTAAAACATATATTTTAACCTTTGGCTGTTCATTGAATTATTGTAGTTCCTAGAATTTAGTACAAGACTTTGAAGTCTAGAAATATAATAATTAAGTAATGTTATGAATGTGTAAACATTGATCAATTTCGCGCTGTAAATCCCATTTATTGTGTCCCAATTCCATTTTTTTGGTTATGAAAATTTTAAGTTTTTATGTTTAAAAAATAGTCTCAGCCCATCCACGACAACTTTTGGAAGCGGTTGGAAGTTATGCGGTACTTTTTGAACAAATCAGCTTTATACAGCCAAGTCTTTCAACCATAGTTAATCATAATTCTCGCCAATCGCTTTAGATAAACGTCAGGGAGGTGATTTTGGAGATTTGACCGCTAAAATATGACATTTAAAAATCTGAATAAAACGAATAAATGATGTTTTAAAAATAACAGAGATAGTAATTAAAAATCATGATTATTTATAATATTGATTTCATGCGTAAATAATGGTGACAAACTTTTATGTGCGATTATATTAGAGGTTAAATTTTTTGAATTCGAGCGCTCGATTGTCAAAAATCGCCTCCCAGGTGTAAGTACGTAGGCAGTGTAGTATATCACGTTCTCCGTTGCCGCAGGCGTGGGCCCCGGGGCGCCGGCGCCGCACGTGAACCCGGCCTTCTTCAACCAGCAGCCGCAGCCCGCGCCCGGCCCGCAGCCCCCGCCGCAGCAGCAGCCGCCAGGTATCATCCTCAGCCCTACATATTGTCATGATTTAAACCGTTTGGAAGACAAGAACACCTAACCGTTTAAGTGTTAAATAGCAGTCAGCTGCAGAAGGAGCTATGTGTCTTAACAATAATGTCGTGTCAAGGTAATTTTGAACACCTCATTCGCTTAGCTACTTCTGCTGCTGACTGTACACTGTCGAAGTAATCTTCATACTTTTAAGTAAAGTTTATATTGGTTCGATTGTGTCCGTGGCCTCGGCGTGTGAGTCACGTTTTTGACATAAGGCAGGGGTCGGTAAACCGCGGCTCGCGAGCCGCATGCGGCTCTTTAACCCTTTATAAGGCCCCAGTTATACAGATATGCTACGTGAAAGTTAAATACACTACCATATTTGTAATGCACTGGGGAACACATCTACGGCAAAAAAAACGAAATCATTAAGAAAAACATGTGGTCAATATATGCACTCAGCCTGTTAGTGCACTTGAGTTTTCAGATGATCTGTTTCCAATACACCTTTCTTTTCAATTCATTGAAATTAACATAACAAACATAAGGTGTTCTGTACAGACTGGCGTTTAATTGACTACATACGGTACTCGAATATTATTGTGTATCTTGTAGTGGGTAGGATTAATATACGAATATCACTGAAAAAATTATAACCAGTGGCCCGTTTCACGATACAATTTACAAGCGGAAGTCTCTTTCTATCAAGGAGTTAGAAAGAGACTTCCGCTTGTAAATTGTGTTCCGTCAGGTCTATAGATATAGCATGTAACCTTTTATAATTTTATTAATCTTAAGTGGCAAATGATACACTTTCCTGACACTACAAACAACGTAGTACAGTTATTGCAATTCACGATGGAGAGTGGATTTATCAAAATTAGACCTTGTCATCATACCAATAAGAGTCTCGCCACTCGCCATCGTGAATTCCAAGAGCTATAATTCAAATTATTAGATACAGCGACGTGTATATTTTTAATAGTATAATGGAAACAATGACGATACCTTACTTCCCTTGACAGGCATAGTGCATAAATTGACCACATACTATAGATTAATTAATTACACTAAAATTAAATACTGACCGAAAAAGTATGAATGAGTTCCTCATTTCTTTCCAGAAAGCCTGATATATTCGCTATATAATACCATTAAAGTTAAATAAAAAAGAGGATGTTCTTCTCCGTAAATGTTTATTAACTAAGTGGTTTCCAAATCGTCTCTGCCTTATAAAGGGTTAAAGGGTCAGTTAAGTTCTCCTAAATTAAAAATAGTACATTGTACAACAAGTGCATAAAACGTACGATTTTACGCGAGGCGTTTATCCATCCGAGCGAGCTTTTGAGCGAGAATTGATATAAAGTCGAGTGTAAAATGGGTTTTATGGACGAGGGTTACACTCTAATTTTCACTTCAATTGCGAGGAAATTATTTATCGGTAATTGTAAAACAATTTCAAGTTGAAACAAAAATATTATAATTAAAACAAATTTTTATTTTTATTTTAACATGTGAATTTAGACATAGATACTTGTTTTATAAGTCATAAAAACATTTCGGGGCATTTCTAAACTGTTATCAACTCCTATTTTATTTGATTTCATTTATTTATTTTTAGAAAACACGCAATTCAAATAATTATAGCAAGAATATAATAAAAGAACAAGTTTCAGTATTCTACGAAATTTTACTGCTCAATTAAATTGTGCAATATATTTTGCCTCTGTTTGGCTGGTGAGCCACATTCTTAGTCTTAGAAGAAAATTTTACTGTATGCCCTAGAGCTTAAAATGCGATTTTATGTCGTCCACGCACGACTTAAAGTCGAACTTTAAGAGCATGACGAGTGAAAAAATCTTTTATTACAGTGAAAAACAAAAAACTTCGGCTCTATGAGCTTCCAAAAAATCTATATTTTCT
Source organism: Pammene aurita (assembly GCA_947086415.1). Lineage (NCBI taxonomy): Eukaryota > Metazoa > Arthropoda > Insecta > Lepidoptera > Tortricidae > Pammene > Pammene aurita. Next base: position 17,120,629 of record OX352295.1, read on the forward strand.
GCCATGAGGCTCTTTGTCAAAAAGGTTTGCCGACCTCTGACGTAAGGCCTTCAGAGAGTTAAGCAGCGTCAGCACGCGAGTTTCTGTTTCTGTTAGTGCGGGTCCGAATTCGGAATCGCATTTGTGGCAGCTAAAACAGGGCACCGTGTCGTTGGCAATATCTGGAAAAGTGTGCCTCTTCGTACGTTTTTCGGCCCGTACAGGCGTTCTCGTTGGTTTCGTGGCCTTTCGAAATGGTACCCGTGCATCCGTCGCGGTCTGCTGCGAGTTCCTGCCGATGCTGCTGTCGGTCAAAGAAGATGTTGCTTTTCACATAGTCCTTAAAACGTAGACGTTATCTGACTCCACGCTAGAGCTCAGCGTTACTTTGAGACATCTTTCTAGAATGTTAAGATACGTCTAGCTAGCCTACCGTGTCTTCCGTGAGCCATTTGCTACAGGATTAATACAGTAAAGATACGGTTGCGTCAAACATTCATTTATAATAGCCTGATTTTTTATGTTTCATTCTTATGGGATATTTATAGATAATATATGCAAAAATCCTACAAACTTTTTACCCGGAAGTAGTTAAATGGGTAAAAAAAATATATATAACAAAAATATATATTTTTATTTACAATAATATCAATCATTTTTATTTGTAAACATGACGATATTTAAGTCTTCTTTCTGTTGAAAGCGAAAAACAAGAAACCGTGTCCATGTAAAACCACATAATTTACAAAATGTACGGCGCGGGCGATATATATCCTAATTCGTTAGAAACAAATAGTAATAAGTGGTAGTTTGTTTTTACACATTTTAAAAGACTTAGAAACGATACTTTCATTAAAATCCTACAAGAAAAACGCTTGTAATATGTGTGTACATATTAGTGGCGGTTAGCGAAGAACGATATTTTGTAGGATTTCATTGCATAAATAATACTAGTATCATGATATATCCGTTACACTAAAAATATTAGCTATTATTAATTATTTTCAATTCTCCATACTAGCCGCCCGTAAAATGACTGTAGTAGATGCCTAAATGAAGTTGTCGTGTGCAGGTCCCGGCGCGCCGTACGGACACGGGCCGCACGCGCCGCCGCCCGCGCAGGGCCCGCCGCCCGGCGCGCGCCCGCAGCCCTACGGGAGACCACCACAGGTATGACCTTCGTCAACAGGCTTCAACATTTTGACGATCTTTGTTTTTGTCATTTTTATAATAGGGAACATATGTTGAATTATGCAATTAAATTTAGTTGATAGGGTACAGAATTACCAATATATCCAAATAAAGTGAAAATTAAAAAAATCTAAAAATTTATAATCGGAATCATGTTGCTACGGCCGTGCAAGTGTAATAGTTATTTATGCTACTTGTTTTCTATGTAGCATACAACATTTTACAACATTATGCGAGGAAATAAAACACCTAAAATACCTGTGTAAGTAATAGGCGGACTGTTGCTTTTGATTAAAAAGATCTTTTTATTACAATTGCTCAAAAAGTTTAGTTTATGTAGCTGCAAATCGTGCGTAAAATTTGTTTTTCTGCACTAGTGCTAAAAAGTAATCTGATCTGCAAATCGTGCGTAAAGTTTGATTTTACGCACGATTTGCGATCAGAATTTTAAATAAATGAGTATTATGCGAGACCCGCTTATAAATGACCCACCTGAACCTGAACTACGCGCGATTGGGCATAAAGGAATATTATGCGAGACCCAATAGTATTACTTGAACAACGCGCGATTGAATGAAGCTGTCTTTCGTACACTGACAGAATATAAATGTAATTTTATTTCATTGTAGTTTTTTAGCAATTGTATTAAAAAACGTTGTTCGACACACGTGCGGATCTGTCATTTTCACTCGTCCCGAGTCTTGACCCTCGCCTATCGGCTCGGGTCAAGTAACCTCGGTACTCGTGCATGATGACATACTTCTCGCACTTGTATCGAAAACTACTAATTTGATTAAATGTTTAAAATTAAGGTACAGTCACCGGCAATAGTATCTTCCTACACGAAGGCCGCAAAAATATGTGACACGCTCTTATGGCCCCACAAATAAGAGCGTGTCACATATTTTTGCGTCCTTCGTGTAGGAAGATACTATTGCCGGTGACTGTACCACGTGTGCGGAAAAGAAGCACTTTCTATGCATATGTGGACCTATACAAAAGAGCACTTTCTGAGCATATGCATTGTAAAAGAATAAGAAGTTTCATGACCCAGGAATTTTCGGTTGGATGATATTAGGGTTTTTGCCACGTCATTCTGGCTGAGCACAAATATAGGTATATAATGTCCGCAGAGCTACCCCGGAGGCGCGGAGCCCGCGCGCGCGCCGCACCACGCGGCCCCGCTGGCGCCGCACGCGCCGCACCACGCGCCGCTCGCGCCCGCCATCAGCGAGGCCGAGTTCGAGGAGGTCATGTCGCGCAACCGCACCGTCTCCTCCAGCGCCATCGCGCGCGCCGTGTCCGACGCCGCCGCCGGCGAGTACGCGTCCGCCATCGAGACGCTCGTCACCGCCATCTCGCTCATCAAGCAGAGCAAGGTCAGTCTTAGAGGAGTTTATAACCAGTAACCAGTAACTAAGTAATAGTAGTTTATGTAACTGTTACGTAATGAGGCCTAATTACGTACAGTTGCATACACTGCTTTATCTACACTCATATTATTTATCCTAAATGCCGTGTTCGGAAACCATAGAATGACCGCCATTGCACCGCCATGGCCAACTCGATTGTGCCGGGCGCGGGCGCGTGCAGGTGTACATTATGTTTTTTTTTTTTTTTTTTTTTATACCACGACGGTGGCAAACAAGCATACGGCCCGCCTGGTGGTAAGCAGTTACCGTAGCCTATGGACGCCTGCAACCCCAGAGGATTTACATGCGCGTTGCCTACCCTTTAGGAACCTATACACTCCTTTTTTGAAGAACCTCATACTGTAGCCCACTGGGAAAACCTCGGCAGGGAGTTCATTCCACAGCCGCAGCGTTCGTGGGAGGAAATTCCTCTTAAATCGTACTGTGCGCGACCCATTGGGCTCCAGGGTGTGGGGATGAACACCCTGCCGGCGGCGAGCGGTGCGGTGATAAAAAGCTGCCGTGGGCATCATATCAAACAGTTCTTCAGAGCACAACCCATTGTACAAGCGATAGAACACGCACAAGGAGGCAAAGTCCCTCCTAAGACTCAAAGGTTCAATATCGCTCGTGAGTTTGGGATCGTCGACGATCCGCACAGCGCGCCTTTGCACCGAGTCAAAGGGCCCAAGCTGGTATCCAGGTGCTCCCGCTCAAAGGTGACAACAGTACACCATGTGGGGTCTGACTTGCGACTTGTATAGGAGCAGTCTCTGCCCCGGAGTGAAGTATCGCCTCGCTCTATTGAGCACACCGAGCTTTTTGGATGCCAGCTTGGCCTTCGCTTCAAGGTGACTACGGAATTGGACGTCACTGGAAATGTCCACACCGAGGATCCCAATACTCCCTGACATTGTAAGGGTTGTGCCTTGGAACTGAGGGGCCACAGTAAGTGGGGTTTTCTTAGCGGTAAATGCGCAAACTTGTGTCTTTGTGGGGTTGAATCGGACTAAGTTGTCCTGACCCCACACCGAGACTCCAGAAAGAGTATTCTCGATATCGGACACAAGTTTTTCACGACTCTCTACCACAACGGATCGAGGGATATTGGCACGGCCCGTGTAACAAGCATCCCCAGTACTGTCGTCCGCATAACAATGAATGTCGCCGATAGACAACATATCATTGATATGCAGCAAAAACAGCGTTGGGGATAGCACGGAGCCTTGCGGGACACCAGCGTTAATGCCCATGCTTTCGGAGCAACTTCCGTCGACTACGGCTCGTATGCTCCTGCCGGACAAAAAGCTGGCAACCCATCTGCACAATCCCTCGGGCAGGCCGTAAGCTGGCAACTTCGACAGAAGACCTCGATGCCAGACCCGATCGAACGCCTTAGCTATATCAAGGCTGACTGCCAAGGCCTCTCCCTGACTCTCTATGGCTGAAGCCCAGCGGTGAGTGAGATACACTAGAAGGTCACCAGACGAGCGACCGTGGCGAAAGCCATACTGGCGATCGTTGACCAGGTCGTGCTCTTCTAGGTATCCCAGGAGCTTTGCATTGATTATGCGCTCCATAACCTTAGAGAGAAGGGAGGTTATAGCGATAGGCCTGTAATTCGACGGGTCCGAACTGTCGCCCTTTTTAGGCACAGGGTGCACGAGGGCAGTCTTCCATGAAGACGGCACTTGCCGTTTGTGGTAAGAGAGTGTGAAAAGGCGCGTTAGCACGGGACACAACTCAGGAGCACACCGTTTGAGCACAACTGCTGGTATGCCGTCTGGCCCGCTCGACTTGTGAACGTTTAATGATAGCAGCTCCCGCCGGACATCACTTTGCTTGATGGTAATTTCCGGCATCGAGGACGCGCACCATGGGATGGAAGGCGGTACGGTGCTGCCATAATCGTTCAGGGTCGAGTTCGAGACGAAAAGAGTACCAAGAAGATCGGCTTTCTCTTTTGCACTATGGGCCAGATTACCATCAGCAGTTCGCAGTGGTGGTAAAGACGACCGACAAAAGTTTCCCTCGGCAGCTTTAGCGAGTGACCAGAAGGCACGACTCCCGGTGGGGTAGCCCGCTAGCTTCTCACCAATTCTGCTGACGAAATCGAATTTGGCTCTGGCAATGGTTGTTTTACTGGACCTCGAGGCAGCGTTTAATTTGCGTTTCACATCAGATACGTTGGGATCCTTATCAGTAACGGCCTTGGTCCAAGTCCTGTAAGCAGCCTGCTTGCGAATTGTAGCTTCTCTACAGGACCGATTAAACCAAGGTCGTTTCTTTGCTCCTGCAGCTATTACCGAGTTGGGAATGAAGCAATCCATTCCCGCCAGTATAGTCTCGGTGACTTCGGCTGTACAGGAGTCAGGATCATCTGATGTGAAGCAGAGCTGCCTCCACGGGTATGACGCGTAGAATTCACGCAATCCATCCCAATCTGCTGACGTATACTGCCACACGCGTCGCGAGCTAGTTGGCCGCGGTGGATCAGGCCGCGCGCAAGGTGCCAGCGTCCGGACGAGGCAGTGATCGTACGAGCCGAGAGGTGCATTCACTGAGACGGAATATCCGTCCGGACGTGTGGTCAGCAGGAGGTCCAGTAAAGAGCTTGTATGGTCCTCGATGTCTGGTATTCTCGTGGGAGAACGTACCAATTGCGAGAGACCATAGGCCAGAGAAAATTCGTAAGCAGACCTCCCCGCATAATCGGTGGACCGAGAATCTAGCCACTCAATGTGGTGGGCATTAAAATCCCCCAAAATCACCAATTCAGCGGATGGGTACTGCTCGAGAACTCTGTCGGTCGTCACTTGTAGGTGCTCGAAGAGCCGTTTTGTGTCCGTGTCACCGCTGTGAGACCTGTAAAGGCACTCGTAGACGCGGGTGTGGCCGCCGAAGTCCACACGCACCCACATCACTGACAGGTCCCTGTCTTCATAAGCATGGAGGCGGCGACAACAGACATCCTGCCGAGCGTACATACATACTCCGGCACGCCTCACAAACCTGTGTTCGAGCATATAACCGGGGTATAACAGGTATGATGTATCGGCCGGGCAGGATATCTGTGTCTCCGTCAGGAACAGAAGGGTCGGCTGCGCAGACTCGAGGTGGTGGTGTACTGCGTTTAGATTTGAATGCAGTCCCCTGATGTTGCAGTAGTCCACTTTTGTGGAAGGGGACTCCGCTGAAGAACTGTTCCTTTTCTTTTGTTTTCTCGCCATGTTGTTTTAGAAGTGTGTATAGGAAATAAAGGAGGATTCACTGTGTCGACAGCAGAAAGGACAAGAATACGAAACAAACCGACCGAGGAACGATGTGGGAGGTGCAGTTTGCAGGCGCGGCGTACGGAAGGGCCCCCGGTCCCCCCCCTGTTGCAGTAGCCGGGTCCACTCCGGTCTCCTACACCGGCACGACTACTACACCAGGGATTTTTCGCAGGTTGGCGGTTCAGCCTCCCAGGGTGGAGATTAAGTGTCCCCTGGGTTCGGGAACCCTACTGACCTGCGGGCGGCCAGCGGACAGCCGTTTCACCGGGTCTCCCTGATAGCCGCACCTGCACTCTGCGCCCACAGAGACCAACGGTCGTATTATCGGTTCCGTGGGTCCCTTGCCGTCGTCGACACACTGCATCCTCTTAGAGCTCACTGGCGACCTTACTCACCGGCAGGAACACAACACTATGAGTAGGGATTATGTTATCAAAACTCATCAATATTTGGACACATCAATATTTGAGCATGTAAAGTTAAAATTACGTTACTGCCACAGATAAAAAGCTTATCATAGTAAAATCGGTTGTGGTAATGCTAGCCATTGCCTACCGTTTTTGAACACGTTTTAGAGGACTTACAATCTGAGTGTAGATAAAACTTGTTATTACATAATTTACTCCATCTCTAAACACAACATATCGGTATCTCTTTCAAATCCCGTGGTTTGACTTGGTTCCATTTTGTAATATGTAATTTGTGCACAGGTGGCCCATGACGATCGCTGCAAGATCCTCATCTCGTCCCTCCAGGACACGCTCCACGGCGTGGAGACCAAGTCGTACAGCACCACCGAGCGGCGCCGCTCCCGCTCCCGCGAGCGCGAGGCGCGTGCGCACCACCGCGCGCCGCGCCGCCGTGAGCGCTCCGCCTCCCGCTACCGTGACCGCTCCCGCGACCGCGAGGACCGCGACAGGTATGTCTCATCTCGTCCCTCCAGGACACGCTCCACGGCGTGGAGACCAAGTCGTACAGCACCACCGAGCGGCGCCGCTCCCGCTCCCGCGAGCGCGAGGCGCGTGCGCACCACCGCGCGCCGCGCCGCCGTGAGCGCTCCGCCTCCCGCTACCGTGACCGCTCCCGCGACCGCGAGGACCGCGACAGGTATGTCTCATCTCGTCCCTCCAGGACACGCTCCACGGCGTGGAGACCAAGTCGTACAGCACCACCGAGCGGCGCCGCTCCCGCTCCCGCGAGCGCGAGGCGCGTGCGCACCACCGCGCGCCGCGCCGCCGTGAGCGCTCCGCCTCCCGCTACCGTGACCGCTCCCGCGACCGCGAGGACCGCGACAGGTATGTCTCATCTCGTCCCTCCAGGACACGCTCCACGGCGTGGAGACCAAGTCGTACAGCACCACCGAGCGGCGCCGCTCCCGCTCCCGCGAGCGCGAGGCGCGTGCGCACCACCGCGCGCCGCGCCGCCGTGAGCGCTCCGCCTCCCGCTACCGTGACCGCTCCCGCGACCGCGAGGACCGCGACAGGTATGTCTCATCTCGTCCCTCCAGGACACGCTCCACGGCGTGGAGACCAAGTCGTACAGCACCACCGAGCGGCGCCGCTCCCGCTCCCGCGAGCGCGAGGCGCGTGCGCACCACCGCGCGCCGCGCCGCCGTGAGCGCTCCGCCTCCCGCTACCGTGACCGCTCCCGCGACCGCGAGGACCGCGACAGGTATGTCTCATCTCGTCCCTCCAGGACACGCTCCACGGCGTGGAGACCAAGTCGTACAGCACCACCGAGCGGCGCCGCTCCCGCTCCCGCGAGCGCGAGGCGCGTGCGCACCACCGCGCGCCGCGCCGCCGTGAGCGCTCCGCCTCCCGCTACCGTGACCGCTCCCGCGACCGCGAGGACCGCGACAGGTATGTCTCATCTCGTCCCTCCAGGACACGCTCCACGGCGTGGAGACCAAGTCGTACAGCACCACCGAGCGGCGCCGCTCCCGCTCCCGCGAGCGCGAGGCGCGTGCGCACCACCGCGCGCCGCGCCGCCGTGAGCGCTCCGCCTCCCGCTACCGTGACCGCTCCCGCGACCGCGAGGACCGCGACAGGTATGTCTCATCTCGTCCCTCCAGGACACGCTCCACGGCGTGGAGACCAAGTCGTACAGCACCACCGAGCGGCGCCGCTCCCGCTCCCGCGAGCGCGAGGCGCGTGCGCACCACCGCGCGCCGCGCCGCCGTGAGCGCTCCGCCTCCCGCTACCGTGACCGCTCCCGCGACCGCGAGGACCGCGACAGGTATGTCTCATCTCGTCCCTCCAGGACACGCTCCACGGCGTGGAGACCAAGTCGTACAGCACCACCGAGCGGCGCCGCTCCCGCTCCCGCGAGCGCGAGGCGCGTGCGCACCACCGCGCGCCGCGCCGCCGTGAGCGCTCCGCCTCCCGCTACCGTGACCGCTCCCGCGACCGCGAGGACCGCGACAGGTATGTCTCATCTCGTCCCTCCAGGACACGCTCCACGGCGTGGAGACCAAGTCGTACAGCACCACCGAGCGGCGCCGCTCCCGCTCCCGCGAGCGCGAGGCGCGTGCGCACCACCGCGCGCCGCGCCGCCGTGAGCGCTCCGCCTCCCGCTACCGTGACCGCTCCCGCGACCGCGAGGACCGCGACAGGTATGTCTCATCTCGTCCCTCCAGGACACGCTCCACGGCGTGGAGACCAAGTCGTACAGCACCACTTAACCCTGGGTTAGAGGGATCGGCCCGGTGTTCCGACGGTCGTAGTTCAAATCTTGTTTAACGTGGTAATTTCCCTATTTTTATTTCAGTTATAAAATTAAAATTTTGCTTGAAGACGTTTCTGCTTAGTAGAAAATAATTTCAGAACTTAGAAAAGCCGTCCTTACCCGCGATTGCGCTAATGACATCGGATTTACCCTAGCACGCAATATATTTTTTTTAGCAACCATTACAGTAGCATTTTCATAGACAGTAGAGTAGATTCTAATGACACATGATCATTGATTGCAGGTATAGGGAAAGGTCGAGGGAGCGTGATCGCGACCGAGATGCGTAAGTGTTTCCTCCGCCCTACCTAACCTGTGAAATCAGCCGGGTTTCTTTAGATCGTCATGTGCTATATTTTACATGCTTGTTTTACCTGGGTTCTGTTTGTGCTTATGGTTCATCCACAAATTACGTCACACCAATCCCATGATTTTATTAAGATGACGTCAAATATTCAGCAATTTTATTTAAATTTAAAATGAAACAATAGTTAAAAATTATAATGGCCTGTTTCACAATCTCCAGATAAACTTATCTGCCAGTTAAAATTATTGCTATCCTATCCTTTTCTTCAGACATATAAAAAAATGGACAGCAAACATTTATCTGACAGATATGCTTTAACTGGAGATTGTGACACAGGCCTAGGGAATGCAATAACCGGGCGTTTTTCATTACCGGTAATTTACCGCCGCGAGGTCCCGCTAACCGGTTAACCGGTAAATTACCGGTTATATGTATGTAAACACTTTATCGTACATAAAAAGTAACTAAACAAACATAATAAAAGAAAAATAAACAAAGTACAAAGGCGAACTTATCCCTTAAAGGGATCTCTTCCAGTTAACTTTTGAGCAATTGAGAGAAATTTATAAGATAGACAAACATGCACTATTTACTTAGTGTACTTACGGAAACAAATATCTAAAAAAAGTCATACGTTTATGAAAATTATGAAATAAAAAAAACAATGATTTTGCATTATTATTTATTGTGTTCTTATTTTCGTTATAGAAATTGACAAAACAAAACAATAAAATCAACTATAAACATTAAACAAGATACTACGTAATCATATTAAATAAAAAATCCAACATGTATTATTTCAAAGCGAAATTAACTTGTAGATTAAATAAGCAACATACAACTTTTTTAATTCTTTAAAAATCACAGTGATCAAAGGGTAACAAAAATTATAACTAAAAGTAACAGTCGTAATTTAAATGTCATACACGTTTAAATGGCATGCATTAACAATCTTCTTCTTCTTCACTCTCGTTTCCTCATGACTGAGGGTCGCGACAGCAATCGTCGGTAACTTTTTTCACGAAAGCTTTCCATACTGTTCTATCTTCAGCTTTTCGGATAGATGTCTGCAGGTTTGCTTGGCAGGCCTCCTCTACCGCGTCGGTCCATCGGGTGGGTGATCTTCCACGGCTTCTCTTTCCTTCCACTTGGCCGACAACAATAAGCTTCTCCAGATTGTCTGGACCGCGTCGGACCACGTGACCGAAGTACTGAAGAAGTCGTTGCAGAGCTTGTTTCTTCGTAATGATTTGCTTGCTGTCCCTTTCCACTTGCATAGCAGTAGTCCACTTTCTGCAGCCAGCCTGCTGTCTGACTGACTTGCAGCCGGTGCATTAACAATATATTAGTGCTATTAAAGTAACTAAAACCGTAATCAACTTTCATTAAAATCTAGTAAATATAAAAAAAAATTAACAGCAACAGTGGTTTCATATAATTTTAACACTAATTACTTTAAAATTGCACTTTAAGATAGGAACACAACACGTAATCACATCATTCTGTCAATTATACAAAATATAATTGCGTTTAGTACCTAAATATCTAGGCGATTAATTAGAACGTTGCTTAGACAACAAGTAATGTTTTAAAACAACTAAAGAATTTATTGTTTCATCCTTCATTCGTGAACGATATCTAGAACACCAGTAACCAGCGGTAGAAAATGTTCTTTCGCATTTCACACTTGTCGGTTTAATATATACAAGCATTTTGTGTACCATTTCGAGGAACCGACCTCTGGTACCGCCGCCGTCGTAAAGTGCCATTTCAAACCGAATGGCGTTTGGGCAAAGAGCTTCCTGAAGAGATGCTGGGCTACTTTGTTAATCCACACTCGAGAAGGGAAGGGACGAGGGATTAGCGAGTAGCGGCCACTGAACTGACAAGATAAGATCTTCACTATTAAAAAAAATTATGACTCAATTTAAATAAATAAAATATTAAATAAATAAATATTATAGGACAATCTTACACAAATCGACCTAGGCCCACAGTAAGCTCAATAAGGCTTGTGTTATGGGTACTAGACGACGATATATATAATAGATAAATATGGATAAATACTTAAATACATAGAAAACATCCATAACTCAGGAACAAATATCTGTGATCAACACACAAATAAATGCCCTGACCAGGATTCGAACCCGGGACCTCCTGCTTCGTAGGCAGGGTCACTACCGACTGGGCTAGGAGGCCGTTTAAAATTTAAAATTTGTCACAAAACATTGCTTCCTACTCCGATTTCTGCATCTTATGAGATCATAAGATGCAGAAAAGTAAATATTTTAAGTATCTCTGTTTAGCCTTATGGTTGAATGGTAGAGAATGGGCATCTGGCATTAAGTCCGCCATTTGTACACTGTATTTATTTGTGCTATAAAGTTTAAATAAATAAATAAAAGTAATCGTAGTAATTGTTATTTTGTAAGTATGAAGACATAGATGTGTTAATTCAACAGGTTGTTAAATTTTTATTTGCTTATACATCGTTCGGTAAATTACCGGTTATGGCTGGAAATTACCGGTATTTTACCGACTAATATTGGTCAAATTACCGGGTAACCGGTTAACCGGTTAGCATTCCCTACACAGGCCATAAGTATTTTGCACAATTTTTTAAATGAAATAACCATTAGAATATCGTTCCTTTTCTACCCAAAAAAGGTAATTTTAATACATACACAATGTTTGTATATGTAATGTCACAACTCTTGTCACATTTTGTTGATCCATCCATCTCCTAACATGTGACGTAATTAATGGATGACCCCTTATGTCATGCGTACATCATTAAAATTGACGGGCTTACGTCTGCCACTGATAGTGAACTACACAATATTGTAGTCTATGGTTAGGTCACTGTCATGGACAGCTAATTGATTTAACATGGTGAAGCATTCGTCTCTCCCCGTTTTAATATTCCATCCGATAAGGTGGTTTGACAACAGGCCAGTCACATATATGACTATCTTATAAGTATTAACAGTGTTGATATTTGTTAAATGTGTAATGTGTGTTTGTTTGTTGTTGTAGGTACTACAGGGATTACCGCGAACGCGAGCGCGACCGCTCCCGCTCCCGCGACCGCGACCGCGAACGCGCCGATCACTACAACCGTGGGCACAGCCGGGAAGAAAGGTACGCGACATTTTTTAATGCACTACCAAACCACACAATGAAGGCGGCAAACTTGTGACAGTTGTACATTAGGGTTGGCAAAAAGTTATTTAAAATAGGCATCATTTACCTCATGATTGTTTTCAAATACGTTTCTTTTTAATTTTTCAAATGACCCTAATCTTAAAACTGTCATTCATCTGCCACGACTTTGCCGGCTGGATTACAGGGTCTTCTTCAGTAAGTTCAAACGGTAAACACACACTAGTTAGGTAAGGCTCTAGTGACAAGAGTAGTGAATTGTTCGGCGGGTGGCTATGTTAGCAAGGACATCTGTTCGGCGCTGCACGTCCTGACCAGAGTTCGCTTCGCTCGAGTGTTCACCCAGTTTGTACACAAAGGCTAAAGGCTAAGGCTCTTCGTATGTCAACAAGTTTGCAACAACTTTCCGAGCTCTCGTGCTGACGGTACTGTCGTTTTAACCTTCCCAGCTATCAATCAAATTCAAAATTGACGCCATTTTACTGACCTACTTAAAATTATCATAACGTTCCTTACTAAAATGTATGTACTGATTTAAACTTACACGATTTTCACTCATTATTTTGACAATAACGGGACTTCACTGAGTCTGCCTGCGACCACGAGCGTTACGGCACGCTCGAAACGTCAGGGGAATAATAAAAGTAAGTGTACGCCATTAAGTCCCGTTTTTATCAAAACAATAAAATGTATGTGTTTTGCAGGCCCCGCAAGTCGCCAGTGGAAGCGGTGGCGGAGAGCGGCGCGGGCGACGCCACGTCGAGCAGCAAGCGCAGCAGCGCCGCCGCGCCCTACTACGAGGAGCGCTACCGCGAGCGCCGCGACCGCGACCGCGACCGCGACCGCGAGGTGCCGCCCGCCGACCGCGACCGCGAACGCGACCATCGACGCGACGCGCGCCACTAGCCTCCCACACCCCTCCCCCCCTCCACACACACACACACACACACCACGGAAACTTACACTATCAGGGTTTATACAATACCAGGTGGCGGCACTGTCACGAGCTCTTTTTGACAGCCGCTGTCTAAATCCACCAATCAAAAATATATGATTAAACATGATTGGTGAATTATGACAGCTGAACCTTTCGCCACGGTCACTGGTGAAAGAATGGATTCCGGAAACCCTCATTCGTCCGCCAGGCCCCGCAAGTCGCCAGTGGGAGGTTGGCGCGGGCGACGCGACCTCGAGTTATACACTAGCCACCCACATCGTCACCACGAAATTTAAGAGCCCTTTCCACATGTCCGCGGCGGAATCGACACCGACAACCTGAACGAATCAAGAGCGGAATAGTGCGGAGCGTGTGATTCCGCCGCGGAGATGTGAAGTAGCCCTTGGATACCTACTCCACACGTTGTATCTGTCGCTGACGTAAATATTGTTGTGGCGTCATTTAGAGATATCGCGTCGCGTGCAATTAAGAGAGTATCGTGATTCAAAGATATTTGCATCATATAGGAACACATATTGAGAAGTTTTCACCCACAGCTACATGTTGAATTGTTACAACAATGCGATGTACAAATCGTGCAAGAGAAAACTTTGTCCGTTGTGTTGGTACACGTATATTGACTAAGTAAATTATGTAGCCACAACATAATGTTGTTTTAACCCTTTATAAGGCAAAAGGGTGTCAGAAATTAGGCGAAATTGAACCCTTTCACTTTGAAATAAAGTTCAAATAATGGTGGGAAATATATTCCCTCTGCCTCATAAAGGCTTAAAAAATGCTGTTTTACCATCTTTATCGCTAAAATGACCACCCCCCATTTTAAATTTACTTTTGTAATGGAACTACATTCCATAATCTGACTCCTGGGGTTTAGGATGTATCATAACTATGTGAGAATTCACTGTTAAAGAGCTAAATCTATTTTCTTATTGCACATATGTGAATTTATTGTAATTTTGCAATAAGGAAATCGATTGATACCTCACTAGGTTTTAGTCATAGATTTTAAGATTTCCTTGTATGGAGTGCTCCATACATAATAGTTATATGACACTGATGATCTTAGGATGTACTTTGCATAAATGAACATAAATAAAATTGATGTATTAATATTCAAAACTGTGTTTAAATTATACCATTTCGCATTTTCGGGGTTGCTACCAGGTTCGCATTTATTTGCGCTCAAGTTTGTTCAAGAGAGGCAAACAGCAAAGTAAATTGTGGGTTTCTTCGCGACCCAGTGCTTCACACACCTTGACTTGTCTGACAGTTGAAGTCAAATAGTATGAGTCAGAAAAAGATAAGCGAAGTAATAATGCCTAACATATATATCAATTATAATTCAAGAACAGCGGAACCGATTTGAATGATGTTTGATTTCTTGGATGTTTGTTTTTGTGTGTTACTAACCAAATGGAATCTATATTCTGAAATAAACATTATCGTATTGTATTGTATTGTATTTCCACCCCGAATAGCAGAATAACTAAATATTGGAGAAATTAATAAAAAAGTAGTTGGCCGTACAAAGTTCGCCGGGTCTTCAGCTAGGCCATTCATAAAAGGGTTCCAGGAATGGTATTCATAGTTTTTGAACGGACGGCTATTGGCTTAAGTGGTTCGACTTGCCGATGTCGTGACTGGCCGTCATCGGCGCTCAAATTAAGGGAGCCTGGTGTCCGCTCGGCAACCTAATCCGAGATTTGGTGTAGACACTAGTACCAATTTACGAAAGCGATTGCCAGCTTTCTTGCATAAGTTCCGAGAAACCCATTGTTACCGGCCTTGGCCGGGAATCGACCTTCAAGTCCCTTTTTCTTGATTAGGTATATTATTTGAACAACATATCGACGAAAACCTAAAATCAACTACAATAATTTTAAACAAAAAAGAACCGACTTCACTAAGCAATCCACCTTTCCAACACCAAATACTCGAGCTGCTGTAAAAAATACTCAAATCACTACAGGTGTGCCTATAATAGTTGAAGATTTCCCTCGATTTCTCCAGGATCCCATCATCAGATCCTGACCTGGTTACAATGGGACCAACTGTGAAGTATACTCTTACAAACAAAAAAAGAATTTTCCAAATCGGTCCAGCCGTCTTCGAATGATCGGTGAACATAAATAAAAAAAAAAAAAAAAAAATAGCAAAAACAAAGATCCCGACGAATTGAACCTCCTCCTTCGAAATCTTGAAGTCGGTTGAAAATATGAAAATTAATATACAATTTTATTTAATTTTGTCAATATAGCCACAGCACTACTTAAGTGATAAGTTATCACTGATAACGTCACGCGCTGACGTGTTATGACGGCTTTGGCGCTGGTGGCACCGTAACTTATTATAAATGTTAGAGTTGGGGGTGAGAGATATTCATTCATTTCTGTATCGATATTTCCGTGGTGTAACTGTATGAAGGAAAATACGTTAGGTTTTTTAAGTGTTTAGTTGAGTAAAAAAATGTTTAACAATACCATCAAATAAATATTTTTTATGATAAAAACCAATAAACATCGGACATTTCATTCTTTTGTACCTAAAGAAACTTGGTATATCCCTAATAATGACATATTCTTTGTTCACTTAAACTCGGTCTCTCATCGATAACATTCATATTGGTTGACATTTTATCTAAAATACCATTTCATTATTTCTACTTATTTGGTATATTCATTCGAAATGGACCGAAAGCCCACGTGTCGTTACCACGACACGTGGGCTTTCGGTCCATTTATCATTGTTTAAGGATTAACAAGAATGCGGGAAGCAATAAGATTAAAAGAAACGACATACACATTGTTAGGTTTTAAATACGGCCCTTATAACACGCATTGTATTTATTCTATTGCAACTTAAATAAAACTCTTTCTTTTTTAATAATGCATATATTAAAGTAAAAATTGAAAAAAAATATATATACCTTTTTAACATTACGAGATGTAGTTCCTAAAACTAATCTTCTACACGAATCACAGTTTAATAATTAGTTTTATTATATAACTAGCTATGATACCCGGCTTCGCTCGGGAGTTGATATGAGATTACGTGGTAGATGAAATAAAAAAACATACTATGACGTAAAAAGTAAAAAATATATTTTGAAAACATTTTCTATATTTACATGTATTTACATTTTTTCATTATTTACACTACTTGTTTATAAACAACATTTTTCATTTTATTGTCCGGGGTATATATATATATATATATCAATTTTTCGAACTTCCTACTCTTGAGCAAGCTACATATAGCTGACCGTGAGAGAAGCAGGATTCTTTGAGGTTGATGCCACAATATTTCAAAGTTTGCCCTTGCGCTTTGTTAATTGTAAAACTAAAGGCTAATTTAATTGGAAACTGCAATCTTTTAAATTGAAATGGCAATTCAGAAGAGATCAGTGGTATTCTAGGTATAAATACTGTGTGTCCTTTGTTCTTTCCAGAAATAAGTTCAGCTTCAATGACATTATTCGATAGCTGTTTTACGATCATCCTCGTTCCATTACATAGTTTTGGGGAGTTGAGATTTCTGAGTAGTATGATTGGAGATCCAATTTTCAGACGAAGGCAGTGTAATGGCATTCCTGGTACTTGTAAAGAGTTTAGAAATTCAGTAGGAAAGTTGACACTTTCTTCAATGGATACCATCGTGTCGATCGATTTATATACTTTCTCTTCACCAGGTATTTTCTTTAGAATATTAAAATTGATATCGTCAACAAAATTATTTTTAGTGGCCAAAATTGCTCTTTGAAATAACCACTACGTTGGTATAGTTCTGAATAATATTTGGATAAATTTTGTCGATTAGTTCGTTTTCAGTAGTGGCTATGTTACAGAAATCACTATTGAGTTCAATGAGGCCGGTCGTTTGGTCAGTAGGATATGTACCTTCGCCTATTTGTAAAAGTATTTTAGCAAAATGTGCTGTTGTTTCATCTTTTGATAATTCAACCCTCATGTTTTTTGTTAATTGCAGTATTTGTACTTGCGGCCAGAGATGTGACTTTTTTAAGCATGCATTGATCTCGTCTGCTGGTGTTCATTTGGGAATAACTGGAAGTGTTTGTCGAAAATCTCCTGAGAGTATGAGTAGAGCTCCTCCCATCATTTCAGAGTTTTTTCGCAATTCTTGTAATGTTCTGTCCATGGCTTCTAGTGATTTTTATAGGCCATGGTGCATTCATCCCAGAAGATAATTTTAGCATGATTTAGAAGTTGACCCCGTCCAGATGTTCCTGAGATTTTACATACCGGGAATTGTTGTTCGGCTATATTCAACGGTAGTTGTAAGGCAGAATGGGCAGTTCGTCCTCCTTCCATAAGTGTGGCTGCAATGCCGGATGATGCTAGTGCCAGTGCGATGTGTTTTTCAGCACGTATTTCCGCCAGTATTAGATTTATTAGAAACGTTTTACCGGTGCCTCCTGGTGCGTCCAAGTAAATAATTCCACCAGTGTTGTTATTTATTCGGTTCATTATACAGGGCCCGTAATTTTCATGCCGATGACATCAATTTGACGTCACGCTCCATATAGGTGATCCCAAATAGTTTTATTGTAAATTATTAATCATTAGTCGTCAATCATTTTAATCATGTACAAATGACTTCAAAAGTACTCTATTTACACATGATATAAATAATAACTACTTGATACGTGAAACGTAAATAAAACTATTTGATTTGTTTTTATACATAAATTTTATTACATGGTATTGCTAACAACACATTACAATTCATTAGAAAACAGAATTCCTCTCTAACGTAAAGCACGCCATCCTTCTTGCATTAACTCCCATGCAATGAAAATCTAAGTCATCTTCGCGTTCATACGGAAAGCAATATTCATAAAAATCTTTTTTTTTTTGTAATCGTATTTTTGTTTGTTGTGTGGTTAATTATTCCAACTTCTCTGCTAAAATGAACATGTATAATTGATGGACACATTTTTTCTGATTTTAACAACTAAAATTAGGAAATCAGTATTTTTATTTCTCAGTGGCACTTGTAACATTTTTGACAGAACGTTTTTTTAATGAGAACGAATAAAAAAGGTTTTATTACATATTGATTTATAAACAGCCAAGGAAATTGATTTGTGTAACATTACGTACTTTGTCATAGTGACAATCAACATCTAGACGATAGAGATTTCATATTATTGTCACTGTGACAAGGTTCTAAATGGTATGCAAATCAAAGTCCTGGGCTATACCTACACGAATAACCAGATACTTAATGATATTATTTACAAACGAGGTTTTGTACAATATAATATACAAGTTAGTTTTGTACATAATTATTTACAAATTAATTTGAAACATATTTACATTTCTACTTTATTTGCCCCTTATATTTTGATTCGAAGTTAATAATTAGAATTTGCTCAAGGTTTTTAGGGGTCATGCTGCATCGCCGGTTTGTAAAACTCCATTTTAATATTGAAAAGGACCTTTCAACTTCTACAGATGTAATAGGGGCATACTTAAAATAAGGCCATAAATATATTTTCTCATTGCTTCCATCAAGACGAATTTCTTTATTGTCGTTTAAGTCGGCCATTATTTGCATGGTTGGTAATTCCTTGTTTTTGTGTAAGACTGTTTTATGCTTTTTATAAATAAATTTTCCTTTTTCATGCAGATTAACCCTTGATAATTTGCCTGTCACAGTTTTAACTACTTGTAGCGACTCACTCAATGTCAGCGTAGAACTCTCCATTTGCTTGGTAGCTTTTACTAAAACTGTGCAGCTTTCAGTTATGAATTTTAAATGCTTTTTCAGATGAGGTTTCCCAATTGCTAATTTAGCCCGTCTTACTTTTGCGGTATTCTGGTCATCGAGATTGTTAAGAACGTTTTTGATTTCATCGAAGTAAGTCATGTAGTAAATACAGGCCTCAATCCACGTATTCCATCTTGTTATAACTGGACGGGGAGGTTGTGGCATATTAGGATATAACTGTTTTAACTTTTTTGTTCGTGATGGGGATTTTAAAAATGTCGTTTTCATACTACAAATCAACTCGTTTACATCCTCATACAAACCTCGAACTGTGTCAGCAACACGGTTGAAGCCATGGGCCAAGCATGTCACGTGTATCATATTTGGAAATGAATTCCGTAGAGTTTTACCTGCTTTTACCATATAGGGAGCCCCGTCAGTCAAAAATAACACCACCCTTTCATTGTAATTGTCATTTCCATAAAGATTTTTCAACGATTCGATTACTAAATTGTTTACAGTGGCATGATTAGTCCTGTCAAGGACCTTGGAAGCTATTATGTGTGGTTTACTTGCGTTAGTCTTTCTGAGTGCTCCAACGATAACATTGGCCACATTTTGGTCCAATTGATCTTTCGTCTCGTCAACACTTACGTAAATATACGAATCCGCGATATCATTCCTGATAGAATCGAAAACCTTTTTGAACATTTTAGGTAAATACTGTACTCTTAAGTTTGACTCCGATGGAACTTTTGCTGTTTTCGCATACTTGCCATCAATGCATTTTTGAAGGAAGTTACGGAAATTTTCATTTTCTAATTGAAACCATGGTATGTTTGACGCTACCATAAAATTCGTAAGATCCAGGTTAAACTCATTTTGTGTTAATTTTCCTTCTTCTCTTTCAATATGTTTAGTTGTTTGCAAATGTGCTGTGACATTGCTGACTTTTGATGTTATATATTGATCACAACAGGAACAATAAACGTTTTCGTCGTATACGATTAAAAACGGATATCTGTAGCAAAACTGGTGTAAAGATGACATTGTACCTATTTACATTTATCCAACAATACCTAACAAAAAAATTAACAATAATTAAAACACAACAATATGTATTATTTTAAGCTGACAGCTATATAAGTCAATTAGACATGGTACTGATTATTTCAAGTATCGATATCGGTTACCTGCAGAGGTTGTTCAACATAGACATAAACAAAAAGGAAGATGAGTGACGTTCATAGTAAACAAAACTGAAATGTGGTCCAGCACCTACACACTTGTAAAATGCTACACACCGCTGTACTCAAACTCAAACATTTATTCAGTAAGTAGGCCACAAGGGCACTTTTACACGTCAAAGTAAAAGAGAGAAAAAAAATCAAACTACACCGGTTCTAACCCTACACTTCTGACCCGAGAAGAATTATGTCCGGCAAGAAACTCGGCGGGACTTATTTTTTCAAAACAACAGTACATCAAAACTAAACAATACATATAAGTGCGTTATTCTATAAGAAAACATATCAAACCAAGGTTAGATTAACCAACAATAGGTTATAGTTTAAGAAAAATACCAAAGAAAAGAGGTGAGTCTAAATCTGACTATTTGAAAATGAATTACATACAAGTTTGATATACTTTCTTACCTGAACTGTGTCTTCTACATACATTTCCAAATTATAATAATCCATCATCAACAGTTAGAAAAAAAAATTGAATTTAAATTTTAAAAAAAGTATGTGTGTATAAGGTCTCCAAGTGTCTTGATCTATAAATTCTATATAATAATAAAAAAAATTGGTTGTTTGTAAAGTAGGTTTACGATCGAGATGTTTACGTGATAACGTCTTATTGGTGATATAAGTTTTTGGGAAGTAAGGAATTAATGAAGATAACAATTTTTTCAAATTTTAAATTACATCTTAGATTAAACATTCAACGAAAACTTAACCGCATGAGAAAATCTCCATTCGTTTGTATGCCGCTAGAGTGAGAGAGACGGAAGATCGGTCCACTCACTCGAACGCTATGCCAGCCTCCGCTCGTGAGGATTCCGCGTGACAAGTTTCACGGAATGACTGGCAGCGCTCGAGATGAGACGGGAGATCGGTCCGTCTCTCTCTCGTTATATCTGCGATCGCGCTCGTGAGGTTTTGGTGTGACACAAGTTTCTGAACATGTCACCCGACTAAAACGATTTTAAAGACGTTATCACGTCAAAAATATGGATAATCAAGCACCGAATGTTGTGTCTAAAGCCAATTAAACTAAAACTAAATATGATTAATAAAAAGTTACGTGATTGTGTGGCCTCAGTTAATACATGTGTATCATGGGCAAAAGAGATAAACCTATATAGTTAACACGGCTATGCAAGCGAGACCTCCATATTTTACGTATTGCACAAAGTGTAACTGAGAGACTCTGCCACACGACTAATTCAATATAGGTCCCGGAACCTATATTTGATTGCACACAATCGAGCGCCTGGTACCGTATCTCTCTTTTTGTATAAATCAATGTTGTTAAATGATTAATTATGACGAATTTAATTGGAATCATACTCTATGCAGCATGACTCTATGTAGCAATTGGGAAACATCATCTGAAAAATCATTTAAAATTCATACCTGAAAGCTGCAGAGTTCTAGTAAAAGCTACCAAGCAAATGGAGAGTTTTACGCTGACATTGAGTGAGTCGCTACAAGTAGTTAAAACTGTAACAGGCAAATTATCAAGGGTTAGTCTGCATGAAAAAGGAAATTTTATTTATAAAAAGCATAAAACAGTCTTACACAAAAACAAGGAATTACCAACCATGCAAATAATGGCTGACTTAAACGACAATAATGAAGTTCGTCTTGATGGAAGCAATGGGAAAATTGATTTATGGTCTTATTTTAAGTATGCCCCTATTACATCTGTAGAAGTTGAAAGGTCCTTTTTAATATTAAAATGGATTTTTACAAACCGGGGATGCAGTATGACCCCTAAAATCCTTGAGCAAATTCTAATTATTAATTTCGAATCAAAATATAAGGGGCAAAAAAAGTAGAAATGTAAATATGTTTTAAATGAATTTGTAAATAATTACGAGTATGTACAAAACTAACTTGTACAGCCTTGGCCAGAAGTATGCCCCTATTACATCTGTAGAAGTTGAAAGGTCCTTTTTAATATTAAAATGGATTTTTACAAACCGGCGATGCAGTATGACTCCTAAAAACCTTGCGCAAATTCTAATTATCAATTTCGAATCAAAATATAAGGGGCAAAAAAAGTAGAAATGTAAATATGTTTTAAATTAATTTGTAAATAATTACGAGTATGTACAAAACTAACTTGTACAGCCTTGGCCAGAAGTGTTGAGCATAGCTCTTTTTTGCTTGCAATTTTGATGTTAAGTATTAATTCCCTATCATAACAATGTACAATGACGTAAAATGTTATATTTTATTGATATATGTAGAAAACTTCACTTAATAACACTTTCAAGGTACCTATAAAATATGAAAAGTGGAGGTCCCAAAAATGCGAATTTAGGTCGGTGCGAAAAATTGCAAATATTCGATGCAGTTACTACTCATTTCAACAAAACATGCCTGTTCAGTTTGAATTAATTGATAAAATAACTTCAAAAAAGTCAGAAACACCGGTCTAAACTTTCGAGTTTTGTATGAAAATCACAAGGATGCTCAATACTTCTGGCCAAGGCTGTATATAATAATGTACAAAACCTCGTTTGTAAATAATATCATTAAGTATCTAGTTATTCGTGTAGTTATGGCCCAGGACTTTGATTTGCATACCATTTAGAACCTGGTCACAGTGACAATAATATGAAATCTCTAGCGTCTAGATGTTGATTGACACTATGACAAAGTACGTAATGTTACACAAATCAATTTCCTTGGCTGTTTATAAATCAATATGTAATAAAACCTTTTTAAATGTAACCTTTTTTATTCGTTCTCATTAAAAAACGTTCTGTCAAAAATGTTACAAGTGCCACTGAGAAATAAAAATACTGATTTCCTAATTGTATTAGTTGTTAAAATCAGAAAAAAATTGTCCATCAATTATACAAAATTACAACAAAATTAACAGGGAACTTGACATACACTCAAAACCATACCACGAGTGTAAATCGCTCATCACAAAGTGGCTCAAAAGGAAATCCTATGAGGATACGGAGAGTATGTTGCGACCATTATACTAGGAAGCACCACACACACATGTACACACCACACACACACACACACACACACACACACACACACACACACACACACACACACACACATACACTCACACTCACATACTACTATTATTCTAATATTAAGTATGTTCAAGCATGTCCCATGTATGTAGTGCCTAAGCTAAAAACCATTAATTACCTACAAAACTTTTACCCTTTTAACTTTTATAAACCTAAGGGAAGAGCGGTGCCTCCCAACACAGGCAATATTTTGCTTACCGGGTGGCCCCATCCCCTGTATCATAACCCTGTATGCATTTATGAAATAAATAATTTTGAATTTTTTTTTTTTTTGACATTTTCTTTTTAGCAGAGAATTTGAAATAATTAACCAAATGTGTGACACAACAAACAAAAATACGATTACAAAACAAAATGATTTTTATGAATATTGCGTTAGGTACGTATGAACGCGAAGATGACTTAGATTTTCTTTGCATGGGAATTAATGCAAGAAGGATGGCGTGCTTTACGTTAGAGAGGAATTCTGTTTTCTACGTAACAATTGTAATGTGTTGTTAACAATACCATTTAATAAAATGTATGTATAAAAACAAATCAAATAGTTGTATGTACGTTTCACGTATCAAGTAGGTATTATTTATTCCATGTGTAAATAGAGTACTTATGAAGTCATTTGTACATGATTAAAATGATTGACGACTAATGATTAATAATTTATAATAAAACTATATGGGATCACCCTATATGGAGCGTGACGTCAAATTGATGTCATCGGCATGAAAATTACGGGCCCTGAATTTATAACGTTGTAAATTCTTTTTTGATTGTCATTGAGGAGTGGTTTGTTGTGAGCAATGTATTCTAGTAGTTCATTGACGTTCTAGCTTTTTTCCTTTGTAATTTCGTAGTTTAGCACACTGAAAGTATTTCTTTGTGGTGCTGGCATTCCAATTTCTACTAAGGTCTGGTTATTTATTGCTAAACATTTATCTTCTAAGCGAATGAGTGTTTCATTGAAGATGTCGTCATTGAATTCTATAGTCAGTTCTGGATTAGCTTGTCGGATTTGGTACAATATATCATCACTCATATTCCTTTTGAAAGAGTCCCATAGCTGTTTTGGGTTTGATGGGTTACATGTTGTTAGAATTATGGCGAATAACTCTCGAATTTGTTCAGCTGAAGCTGTGAGTGTGGCTTCTTGTAGTGTTAATTCCCAGTGGTTATCGTTTTCCAATAATCCTAAACGTTGACATGCTTCTCTGTAAGTCTGGCATATGTAGCCGTCAATAGTCCTGAGATCTGTGAAACTTGTTGGTCCCCGTATTTCGTGTAACAACATTCGGAGATAGAAACATTCGGCATTGTTTGGATGTACAGTGTATACTCGACCTATTGCGTTAGTTTTCATTATTTCTGGATGACCCTCTTCTGGCATTCCTTGTTTTCGTCGTTGAAAAATTTTCCTTGTTTTGTCCCACGTATAATAAATAGGGACGTCGACATACAGTAACGTCTTTGCGAATGGATCCGTTTGGCAAAGTTGGAAAAAAGCTGTTAATGTTGTGTTCTGAGGTGGTTCGCTTGCAATTTTTCTAGCCGAGTCTTTTGTGAAGTAAACTCTCTGTCCATTCTCCAAATGTACTGCTAGATGTTGCACAGCTGGTTCGCGTTCGTGTATGGGAAAACTAAAAATCCTCCACGCTGCTTCGTTACTGTTGATGTATCTTCCCATTTGGTACATGAGGATTTCATCATTTCTATTATTTTGTTCGCTATTTTGGACTATTTGAAATACTGCCATATCACTACCTTTGTTTACGTACTTACATATATATTTAATAGATTTTACTGAATTGCAATATTCAACGTTTATGTGTGCTTGGAACATTTTGGAAAGTAGTGGGTTATATGGTACTACCCATTGATTATCTATTTCCAGTTCGTCTCTGCCTTGTATTCGTATTTTTGCTGTGAAGCCACCGTTTTTCGGTGATCGTCTTCTATATTTGGGATAGCCGTCATCTTCAGTTTTTGTATCGTCCAAGTATGGTTTTGGATATTTTTTTGTACATTTTCCATCACTCATGCATGGCGCATTGAAGTTTAATGGTCCACATGGTCCGTGAATCATGTTTTTCACTACTATGTTGTATAGTTCCGGATCATTTTGTGGATTGGGAAATTCAGCTTGGATGATTTTGTCGATATCCGTGGGATAAATTTTATCGTGTAGCCATATGAGATTGTGTGAGTGAGGTAATCCTCGTTTTTGCCACTCGATTGTATACATCCAGCATCTAACGGTTCCAAAGATGTGGTATTTTGTGATGACTTCAATAAATCTTATTTGTTTTTGTCGAAAAACTCGGGCTATCATGTCGTGTCGATCCATGGAGGTTTGTCCGTATTTTAGTTGTTCTTTGATTTCTGGCCATGATGAGTTGCATGTAAATGTTATGAAGAGATCAGGTCGTCCATATTTTCTTACGTAGGTCATGGCATCTTGAGTAGGTATATCCGTGCATATGTCTTGGACTTCCTATGTATGATGAGGGTAAGATAACCATTGTTCCAATATCGTCAATATTGCCGTCATTTATGATCGCATCTCGAAGGTGGATGTATTCTTCTGTGCGTAGTTTCTTCTGATTCAGTCTTATGTAAAGCATCCGTTCTGCTTCTATTTTTGCGTACATATCTACCAGAAATTGTTGGAATAAACGGCGAGTGTTGAGAATGTGATTGTATATTTCATTGTCTCTGATCATTAAGCGGTAAGCATCCTTGCGGTAAACTCCTTGGAAGTGACTTTTTTGTTTGTTTCTATGCCTGTTTTAGGATGAATTTGTTTTATATTGAAATGATAACCATCCTCTCCGTGCAGAAATACTAACGGATATTGAAGAGCATCATATGAACGGTGTGTCTCTGCAATGCGTTGTAGTCCTTTTCTTCTTCGTTGTACAATTATGTCACGGCTTGTATTTTCATTGTCCACAATTACGATGGCGACTTCATCTATCTGAGGTGCATTAAATCTACGTTCGTGTTCTCCACGTGGTCTTTTATCGGCTCGAATTACAATTTTATAGTCATCAGAAATCATGCGGTCTAGTGTTGTTTTGAATATGTAAATCAGTTGATTGTATTTGTGTAAGATCCTCTGTACATCTTGGATTATTTCGCGTTTCAATCCAATAAAATTTGTACATCGTTGATCAATTTCGTTTTCTTCATTTCCGATGAAATATACTTGCAGAAATTTATAGTCATCGTTAGGCATTGGTAGTAACGATCCAATTTTGTGATAAATTTGTCCTTGAATTGAAAATACATATTCAAATTTGTCTCTATTAGTGTCAGTCGAAGTAACACCGAAAGAAGTCATTTGAAAGCAGGAGTTGTATGATCTTATATTTTGAAGAAAGTGTTTTGATTCTGGTGTTTCCCCGGTCATGTAATGTAGAAATTCCTGTGGAGGTGCTTCCAGTGGTGGTAATCGAATTTTTACATTCATGCAACAGAGACCTGGTGTTTCTTTACTGAATTTTTTCGCGTGGCAAAATTGGCAAATGTTATTCATTTTTCCGATCACAACATATTTATGATCGTAATATTTCTTCGTCGGTTCGTAGTGGAATGCTTCCTTTGTTAGATTACCTTTTAAAATGCTCGATTCTTCAATACTTTTATTTTCTTTTCTTTCTTCGCTTTTTCCGCTTCTCAGGGTGCTCATTCTGGTTCGTTGATTTTGTAAACGTGCTTCGCGCTCTTCTTCCGTTTCATTTCTTCGATTTTCTTTTTGTTTCCGCCGTTTCGCTGCAGAACTGGCAAGATCTCCACCTCTTTTACGTCTAGGCATTGTATTCTGTAAAATATAAATTAAATGAACATTTTATAGACAAATATATTGTTACGTAAACGTGGAGCACGTTGAGACAAAGAAAAAAAAAATTTAATCTTCAAGCGGTCGCGCGATATTTTGTTTACGGCCAAAGTATATAGAAGGCATCGATTCAACGCCGCGCGACTACTTGAAAGTTAAGGAAATTACAATTAAAAGAAAAAAAAAAAAGAAAAACCATTAGAATTAATTAAATACACTATTAAAAATACTCACATTTGATATTTCACAATAAAGGCTCACAGATAACTTTTTTCTTCTTCGCTTCGAAATCGAGAATTAATTAAACACACTATTAAAAATACTCACACGTGATACTTCAAAATAAAGGCTCACACACAGATAATTTCTTTCTTTTTCGTTTCGAAATCGCTTGTTTCGCTGTTCAAATCAAACTAACTCTGGCGGGTGACACCGGGCTCTTATATATTCAGAAAGCTAGGCTCTAGGATATTCGAGAAAGTTGGCGCTAGGATATTCGAGAAAGTTTGGGAATAATCGTTCGTTTAAGTCCATATTGTGTACAGTGAATGAAATTCAACTATTCGACAACAGATGGCGCCACTTTGGACAATGAATGAAGTTCAACTACTCGACAACAGATGGCGCCACTACACTTACTTTCCGAGTTGAAGGGTTGGAAAAGCCCTTATATCTTTAAAGACACACCCTTTAGGTTAAAACGGGAACTTTCTTGTTCGAGGGGGAATAAAGGGCTATCACACTATATAAGTCCCTTTATCGTGCTGGGACTCCTTTTTAAGTTTTATCGGCACGCACATTTTCTCAACTTAGTTTTATTATACATAATGATAAAGCTTAAAATGCGAAAAACATTCATAATTACAGTGTTTGGTTAATGTTCATACAATAATCAACATCGACCTCAACTTCAACCTCAACTCAACCCTCAACTTCAACCAACTTCAATCAACTTGTACCTCAGGTGGACGAAGTAAAATACCTCGGTCTCATTATAGACTCGGGATTAACATGGAGTCCCCATATCGATTCACTTTGCAGCCGTTTGTCTTCCGCCCGTTTCGCGCTGGGTAGGTTGCGTCCTAGTCTATCCCCTATCTACGTAAGGAAAGCCTATTTTGGTTACTTTCACTCTCTCCTAACCTATAGTATAGACCTATGGGCAACTTCTGCAAACCGCGACAGACCATTCAAACTTCAAAAACGAGCAGTTCGTAACGTGTGTGGAGTCCCCTGGGATCACCCCGCCCGTGAATTGTTCAAGGAAACCAAAATCCTCACCCTCCCGAGCCTATACATTCTCGAAGTTGCCAAGTATGTGAAAAGTAACCTTGAACAATTCCCGACGCGCGGTGACTCAGACGGGTATAATCTCAGGCGACCGGACGAACTGCGCGCACCCATCAGCGGCACACGACTAGCCAAATCAAAAAAATATCTTCACACGGCAGGCCCTAAGATTTACAAAAACCTACCATCAGAGATAAAGATTGTGGCTTTGTGGCAAGTATAGCTTGTTTTGTAAAAAATCTCAGAGACAAACTTGCGTCCGATGCGTACTACTCTGTTGATGAATTTTTAACGTGCACAGACAATAAAACGTAAACTGGTTCGCTACCTACCTAAACTTGAATTGAATACCTACTTTCTTTGAAATCTGCTATTAACAACAATTGTAATGTTGTAATATGTAAACCTATGATTAGATATACCTAGATGAATTTTGTTACCCATTGACATTGTATATACTATTTATTATATTGACATGTAAAACTATGTTTTATAAAGGAATGAATGAAATGAAATGAAATCACCACTATGCTTTCAAACGAACAACACTATTTCGAAGTGACGACCCGTCAACGGCGAGGAGGGCAGTGCCTTTTTGTTCTTTTAAATAGCTCTGAGGTATTTTCTAATTTTTTCTTGACTTACGGGTTATTTTTAATGAAATTTTAACTAAAAAGGTGAATGGTAGAGTATAATAAATATACAAAAATATTTCTATAAAGGTTGTTTATTAAGGAGTATTTTGATCTCTCATTTTGGACGGTTTAACACGTCATGGCGCTGAGGGCACGACTTTTCGTTGACGTGTTTGAACGGCTTTGGCGATCAAAGGGTTAATAGTCTTATAATAAGCTCGTAGGTCAGGAACGTAATCTGTCTTGAACATCTTGAATTCTAGATTATCAACGAAATTGTCTAGAAATAAGGTCCACGTGCACCGCACTTATCCTAGTAAGTAAAGCCCTTGGGAGTTGCTTCACCTGATCTTACCCCTCGATCGAACATTAGATAGAGCCGATTTCGAGCGAGTACCCAATTGCAAATTGAATCAATCAGAGATAGAACACTAAGGGAGGTTACCTACTACTACTTACATATATATAATATACCTGTTTACGAATATCAATTTAGAACTGTTAATTGCTAGCGTCCCTGGCGAGAGCTTACTTGATAACTACAATTTAGCACGTAAATACCTCATATTAATGCTGACTGTGTTCGTTCACTCGACGAAATAATGTAGGTACGTACACAAAAACGTTAAATTGATTTAGATCTCAAAGTTCCTAGTCGTCATGGTACAGTAACGTCTGAAAATATGGATACATTTAATGTGACAAAAATATGTAGCCACGATTATTACCAAAGCGTATAGTCTTGAATGGATTGGACATGTTTTTGTCACATTAAATGTTTAAATCCATATTTTAAGACGTGAACGTACTCGATTTACTGTTAAATAATTTTCGTTAATTACGATGATTATTATTTAGCCATAAAACCAGTAATGACCGCGGACAAATATGTTGTAGCCAGAGTGTCAAATTATTACGGAGATATGATACTAAAGAAACGTGTAAGTACTCTTCGTACCTACTTAACACTTTGCCCGCGGACACTAGAACCCAAAAAAGCCAGATTCAAAAACCAACTAAAGAGTTAGTGTACCTCTTGGATACTCCTTAGGGGAATGTTTTTCTATGAACCGTAGATACAGGCGATATCTACCTCCCACCCAAAATTTCATTTGTTTATTTAGATGATTCTCTGTACTGTTCTCTGTACAGTCACCGACAATAGTATCTTCCTACACGAAGGCCGCAAAAATATGTGACACGCTCTTATGGCCCTACAGATAAGAGCGTGTCACATATTTTTTGCGGCCTTCGTGTAGGAAGATACTATTGCCGCTGACTGTACCTACCATGAACCTACGTACTGAGATTGAAACCTCTTGACTCCGCAGTCAAAGTCACTAGTCAAGACCTAGTTTTGTTTTGTCGAACAATGAAAACTTTTAACACTTTCGCTGCCAAGAATACGTATGCTGGGTGTGTTTTTTTAATACCACGAAGCATACGGCCCGCCTGATGGTAATCAGTTACCGTAACCTATGTAGCCTATGGACGCCTGTAACTCCAGAGGATTCAATTCTATATATACGACTACAGGTGGCAAACAAGCATACGGCCCACCTGATGGTAATCAGTTACCGTAACCTATGTAGCCTATGCACGCCTGTAACTCCAGAGGATTCACTTCTATATATACGATACGAGTACAGGTGGCAAACAAGCATACGGCCCGCCTGATGGTAATCAGTTACCGTAACCTATGTAGCCTATGGACGCCTGTAACTCCAGAGGATTCACTTCTTTGTTTGAAGAACTTCATACTCTAGTCCCTTGGGAAAACCTCGGCAGGAGGAAATTCTTCTTAAACCGGACTCAGTGCGCGACCCTTTAGGCTCCAGGGAGTGAGGATGAACACCCTGCCGACGGCGAGCGGTGCGGTGGTAGAATGTAGAATGCGGCCAAGGGGCATCATGTCTAACAGTTCTTCAGTGCACAACCCATTGTACAAGCGATAGAATACACATATGTTCATTTTGTATAGGATTTAGGAAGTTTGGCGCTTAAAGTTAATAGGTAATGTTTTAATAAATAAATAATAATAGCCCGTAGGTATATATGCCCGTGTGTCCCAAAGGGAAACTGTTGTAAGAGCGGGTATTTAAAGGATTTTACAGAATAAAGTAATAAAAAGATGTTGACTGACACGAGTGTTTATTCGAAGTAAGAAAAAAATTCAAAAAATATAGAAAACTTAACAAAGGAGTAGTCCAACACAACAGAGGTCTACAACAGCCGCCCTTAATCGAAGTTGTGTCAGACAAACACTAAATAATAATTAAGTTTCTAAACCTAGACTTAATGTACACCGTTTATGAACAATAGGCCCAAGTGGCTTAGTAAGTACACCAGCAGGCATATCGCTACTTTTTATATATTCTAACTTAATAACATTATTAGACACCTTCTCCCTAACAAAGTGAAACCTGGTGTCTATGTGCTTCGTCCTGCTGTGGTGTACTGGATTTCGAACGCGGTTAATGGCACTCTGACTGTCAGAAGCTAAGTTAATAGAATAAAGTTTACCTGTTATTTCGTAGATGAACCGACGTAAATAACACGCTTCCTTCGTGGCAGACGCTAATCCCATGTACTCGCTCTCTGCCGAGCTTAAAGCAACGGTAGGTTGCTTCTTAGACTCCCAGGATATTGGACCTCCACTTAACTTGAAAGTATATCCGGTATATGACCTGTCGATCGGACAGTTTGCAAAATCTGCGTCGCAAAAGCCTTTCAAAGGTTCTCCACTCTTCCTGTAAACCAATGCATAGTTTATAGTACCCTTTAGGTACTGCAGAACCCTTTTTGCAGCAAACCAATGTTCCTTAGTAAAACACGTATTAAACTTACTTAAAAAACTAGTGGCGTGAGCGATATCGGGTCGTGAGTTTACCGTCAGATACATGAGGCATCCTATTAGGTTCTGATAAGGATAAGACTCACCGATTTGACCTTCAGGTCTTCTTTCCATATTCTTTTTAACTAACGGAGTGGCCACTGCCTTACAATCTTTCATGTTAAACTTTTCTAATATAGAAAGAATATAATTGCGCTGGTTAACTTTAAAAGTCTCGGAATCGTATTCTATTTGCAGTCCCAAGTAACATTTTAATATTCCAAGATCTTTTAGTGAAAAATAATTCAACAAATCTTTCTTGACAATGTCAAATGTCAAATCCGATTTAAAGAAGACTATTATGTCATCGACAAAGACACCCAATATTACGAGTTCTTGACCAAAAAGTTTCGTATACACGCAGGGCTCCGAAGGAGTTCCTGTAAAACCTAATTTTAAAAGCGTTTCATTTAGCTTCTTGTTCCATGCTCGCGGCGCCTGTTTAAGGCAGTAAAGCGATTTCTTGAGCAAACAAACCTTGTTTTCTTTGCCTATTTCTATGAAGCCGAGAGGTTGCTCCATAAAGACTTCTTCTTCTAAATCTCCATTAAGGAACGCAGTATCAACGTCTAAGTGCTTCTTAAACCCATCTCTGTAGCTAACGCAAATAACGTGCGGAGGGAAGAATGGCGGATCACTGGTGCAAATGTTTCATCGTAGTCTACTCCCTCAACTTGATGAAAGCCCTTGACGACCAGTCTCGCTTTGTACTTCGTGATATTACCGTAGGCGTCCTTTTTAATCTTGTAAACCCATTTACATGGTATAACCTTTTTGTTAGGTTTATCTACTAAATCCCATGTATGAAGTTTCCTCAACGAACTGTACTCATTAGCCATGGCGTGGTGCCACTTATCTGCATCATCGGCATGAGTAGCTTCGTAGTATGTCCTAGGTTCATTAGAATCGATTGTTGACACATTGTAAGTGAGGAAATCTGGTAGTTTCCTATCTCTTGAAGGATACCTCTGCTCAGGGAGAGTTTCCTCTTCCAAACTTGCTGACTCTTCATCCACACTAGGTGGCCTCGGGTCACTAGAAGATTCTTGCTCTTCCACAGGAACTAACTCTTTGGCACTTTCTAGATTTACCGGTGAAGATGGCTCAGCCGCAGGGTCTGCACTCTCGTAGCAGTCAAAGAATTGAGAATCATGACCAACCTCAGGTTCATGCTCTCTTCTTTCTTCAAATAATAGGATGGAATCAGACTGAGGAATAGAGCCTGACTGTACCACAGGCTGACAATTCACAGGCTCTTTTTTATCTTGGAACAGTAAGGTAGAGTCCGACTGTACCACATGCTCAACTTGCCTCTGCTTTAACGCTGTAAAGCAATTTTCAAAAAAGTTTACATGTCTGGAAATAAATATTTTGCGAGGGTTAGAAGGATCCCTAAACATGTATGTACCTGGATTATCCGAATAACCAACGAAAATCGCTTCCTGTGCCTTGACGTCTAATTTTCTTCTGTGACACGCAGGTATATGGACAAGTGCTCGACATCCGAACACTCTCAGGTGACTTAGATCACCTTTACGACCATACCATCTGTCAAAAGGAATGTGTCCACCTAAAGCTCTATGAGGAGATCTATTCTTTAGGTATACGGCAACTCGGAATGCATCTTCCCAGAATGCTAGCTAGCAACGTTCTAGCCTTCTCTGTAAGAGAGCGCTGCGTGTGTTCCGCGACTCCACACTGCTGAGGACTGTAAGGCGTCGACGTTTGATGCTCGATACCTTTAGAAGCAAGATAATCGACAAACTCTTTATTAACAAACTCTTTGCCTCCGTCAGTCCTAATTGATTTTATTTTCTTGACTAATTGATTTTCAACAAAAGTTTGAAACCTTTGATTATTAAACCAACCGGATGCGAGACGCGCACTAATTTCTATCAGAAAAAGTCTGCCAATTTCGGCGCGGGGGACGAGGAAACGCACACAAATACTGTTAACAGTAATGCATTTTCCATTGACGTCGCTACACACGCACACGATACAATTATCAAACACTAGCATAAAATATACTCACACAAGTATAAACACAGACACAGACAACCTGTCCGTGAACGAGATAATGTCATCTTTAAGTAAACGTACACAGTGCGAGGAACGCGTCGATAATAATATACTTACGTATCGATATTTGTGACGTTTTCAAGTCAAAGGTACATCATTGTCGGTTGTTAATAGAGTTAATTTCTAAATGATTTTTTTATTGTAACGCCTTATTGACAACCGATAATGATGTACCTTTGACTTGAAAATGTCACATTTTATCGTAGATTTATTTACACATGTCACTGGATATAGATAGGCATTTCTTCCCTAGGGTAGTGGGAAAGCAGATGATGAAGAAAATCCAGTGAGTGCTGCGAGGTGCAGGTAGGACAGTAGAGCTGCCAAGTTTGTAACTCTTTTAGCACCACCCAGGGATTACGTGTAGGGTTGTCTAAGGTGTTCCTACGGATGCAGAGAAACATTGATCGTAGGTTAGTTATATATTTTTGTTTCTTTACCAAGTATACCTAGTTGGTTACTAAGTTCTGTTACCAGATTTCTGACTGATAAAATATAAAATAAAGTATGAAAATCAAAAATTAAAGTAATTATTTAATAGCCTAATTTCTAATGAACGTAATATGGTATAATAATACACAAATCAGATGAGAAATTTATTGAAAATGCTTGTAAAGCACAAGATTGCATAAAGACGCAAACACGCGGTAAATTTAAGAAAATTACACTTCACAAAAGTGCATCAAATAAATATTTCACCTTTGTTTAGAAGGTTCCATTGCTTGTTTGAAAGAAACCTGTTTATTAGAGGTCATTGCGTGACCACCATTTAATTTTCTTGTGATTTTATCCCACAGATATTCCCATTTGAAATATTGCCTATTTTTAAGTTTTTCACAAAAGACATAGATTTAGACTGCTATGGAACAAGCAGACTTGCAACGTATAATCTAGTATTTTATCGCATAGCCCCACGTAAACTATACATATACCAAATTGAAGCTAAAGAATATAGCTACTGAATTGTGTAAGACTGATGCGTTTTAAAGGTGATTAAAAATAAATACGATTTAAAATCAACATGATCAAGGAGCGTAATTTTGACGTATATTTTTAACGCCTTTTTCCGAGTGTTATAAAGAATTCTGAAAAACTGCGGCAATCATTTTCAATTCAATATATTGTAATCTATTGACTATTAAATAAACTTTTAAATTATGTACGTGAATAATAAAAATGTTGCTACCTATTCCTATTTATTTAGTGAAAACTCTAGTAACAGAACTTAGTAACCGACTAGGTAAGGTTTAGCTATTGCTAAAATTATAATGTTAAGTTGTGATTAAATATCAAGTTTTTCTACCAGCATATTACTTACAATGTTAGTATTCTACGTAAGTTAGTTTGTCTATTTGTTCAGGACAAATCGTGCAAGCTGATTTGGAATAACTTTTATATTATCAATTTAATATTTTGATGTGTATTTGCTTTTAAATTTAGTGGAAAATACTACAAATTGGAAACAAATAACTATTACAATGAAACATTGAACTGCAAAGATCTCTGGAACATCACGGGATTCGAACCCACGTGTTTAGATTACCGTTCCAATGTGCTTCCAATTACACTAGACGTTCCTCTATCCACCTCAGTGAATTTTTCACTGTAATGAACAATGATAAATCAGTCACTAGCGACATCGTGATGTTCCATTCCAGAGTCCTTCGCAGTTGATATTTTGATTGTAATGGGCATCTGTTTCCAATTTGTGTTTCTATTTCTATTATCTCTTCTTCATTTTCTATTATAAATAAAAAGTATAACATACTGCTAATGTTAATATCGACATTTATTTTTGTGCTGTCCCATCACTAAAACTTACCCGTTTGGTACAGTGATACCAGAGTCAGAAATTAAAAGTGCCTATTTAAGGGGATAAGTGTGTATACCGTACCTTATAATAAATAAAGTAATCCATACAAAATTAAAATGCTACATAAAATGTATGGTAAAAATAAAGGAACGAATTAATTTCCAAACAGGAATATCCTTGTTTCAAGCATCTACAAGTATATTTCACTAAAGGAATTCAGTGCGGAATTCAGCACACTAGCTGAAATTTGTCTATTAAAACGGAAATTTGTTTATGGTAGCTGTATTTTTGAGACCATAGACAAATTTCAGCTATTGTGCCGTACTGCAAAGCGTGCCACAAGCACACATACGCTGAGTTTCTTACGCTGGTTCTTCTCAGTTGGGGCTCCTTTCCGAACCAGTAGTAGTTTATTGCCCTTCCCATAATACGGTTTTAAAAAGATTTGATTTCAATACAGTTGTTAAACCAGTGTTTATGTTTTATTTCATTACCGTGCGTAATGTGCTATAGGCTAGTTTATCCTGATAGTGTCAGTTTTTTGAGTTCCAAACCACCTTACAGCCCTGCCCTCGGCGGGCCTCGACGACATATATAATTTAAAAAGCTATGCGTGTGAATGAGTTTTACCTTTGAAGTACTGACGTTAATCTTTTCATTTTTGTTAATGATTAAAAATAATATGTAATTTGAATAATTTAAAAGTCGATTAAAATATGTTTAGAAACAATTTAATAACAACACACACACACACAGACACACTGCTTTTTTAACAGAGCAATGCTTTACAATTACTTATGGCTGTATGCCGAATGGGTCTCTGCCTAACCCACGGAGTATCTTTTAAGTGTATTGCCTAACCTGTCATAAAAATGACAATGAATGACATAATGGCGGACGTATTTCTGCCGCATTGGAGTCGATTACTCTTGTTTGCAATATTTCACTTACCTCCCTCGATGTAATCGTGTTCATAATTGCATACCCAATTTATGAATGAATTCATTGATAAATTGGGTACGCAATTATGAACCCGATGGTACAATGTACTATGAAGAGTCAAGTTTAAAAATTACCCTAAAGCAGATGTAGTACCATTAAGTGGCAATACTTTTTGATTGACAATATTTCTTAGTTTTTTGCTAATTTCGTGCACTATTTGATGATTTATAGACGTAATTATACTTACAGATCAAAAGAAACGTTATCCTTATGTAAACTAGATAATTCAGATCTTTTCTTACATCAAAACACGCAGCAATTCGGCATTTTTACCTCAGATCGTTCCGGGCTGACAGACATTCATTGAATGGCGTTTGACGCGCGACAACTTGTTTTATATAACCGCTACGACCAGTGGTCTTGTACTTTTGGCAGAGGGGGACGCCTGACAATTACCACTCCATTGGTTTATTTCTCTGAGCTTTTAAGCGATGATTTCTGGGATAAAAACTATCCTATCCTGTCCTTCCCCGGGACCCAAAATATTTTCATACCAACTTTCATTTAAATCGGTTCAGCGGTTTAAGCGCGAAGAGGTAACAGACAGACAGACACACTTTCGCATTTATTATGGTTTTTTTTAAAACACCTCTTTTGATCTTGAAAGGCGCGAAATAAACCCTGATAAATCCTCGCTCACATCTGGTGTAAACGCAGCCTTCGCTTAGATAAGACAGACTCTAATGCGCTTCAACAAAGTTTGTTCCTATTAAACTAAGTTTTAAGTTTGAAGAAAGTTGTGTATATATGCATTTTTTAATTATTGTAATTTGAAAATAGATGTCATATACTTCAGAAAAAGTGACCAAACCCTCCGGTGTCCGAGGTCAGATACGAACTGGCGTCTTCAGCATTCGCGGCTGATCTGGCCTCGGACACCGGAGGGTTTGGTCACTTTTTCTGAAGTATATCACATCTATTTTCAGTTTATATATAGTAGTGTAACTACTTAAAAATTGCAAATCAAAAAATATTGAACAAAATAATTTGATTTGCTTCAAGATTTATTGTAATTTGTATTGAGTACCAAGTACTCATTTTAAATGGTTTACAAAATGTTTAAATGGCTGTGGTTGTGTGGTATAAACGTTGATTTTGAAGATCATTTTTATTTCATTTTCATTACTAACGAAGGGCGCTAAAACCCGATTTCGCTCTACCCTGATCGAGGGCTCGGGCCGGCGCTGTCTGGGATGCCAGTGATACTTTTAAATTTTCAGTAATGTACAATTCGCAGTTATCGAAATTAAGTTTTAAGCCTATATCGTTGAAACTTTGAATAATTTTAGATAGATCTGCCAGAACGGTTTGTGAATCTCCACCAAGGGTGCCGTCGTCCAAGTACCACACGTTCAGCTTGGACGTAAGGCTGTGGATAATAGCCAGACTAAATAGAGCGCGACCTAGGGGATAGGGAATGCAATCCCCATCCCGCGGGATCCCGATCTCGCGAGATCCCGTGTAATTTTTCGGGATCAATCCCGACGCATAATATGACGGGATCCCGTTCGGGATTGACGGAATTGGGATTGGAACTAATATGTCACTTAATGTGGAATTAGAACAAACTCTGCGAGCATCTAAAAGTCCCTTTACACGTGTATCCACGAGCTTAGACAGATTAGAGTCTGTCATAAAAAAGGACATGGATTTATTTGAGTGTGGAGGAACAAGGGGGAGATTTTTGCAGTTTGCATATAATTGCTTCGCCACGCTGTTGCCAACCAGTGTTGAGTCGGAGAGGGCATTTTCAGGAGCTGGGTACATTGCAATGGATGTAAGATGCCGTTTAGCAGATAACACTCTTAATACCCTTTGTTTTTTAAGAAGTCACTTTCAAAATCACCTGTAATACTCTCTAATTTCTTATTGTTTTGATTATTATTACAGTTAAATAAATAAATATTATGAGACAATCTTACACAAATCGACCTAGGCCCACGGTAAGCTTAATAACTTATTAATAATAAGGCTTGTGTTGTGGGTACTAGGCGACGATGTATATAATATATAGATATAAATAAATACTTATATACATAGAAAACATCCATAACTCAGGAACAAATATCTGTGATAAACACACAAATAAATGCCCTTACCAGGATTCGAACCCGGGACCTCCTGCTTCGTAGGCAGGGTCACTACCGACTGGGCTAGGAGGCCGTTAGGCTGGGTTAGGAGTTATACTTATTGTTTTGATTACCTTTGTTAATTTCCAAGGAAAACTGATGATGATTTAGTTAATAATATTAAAGAATAAAGGTTTTTTGTTTTCTGTCTATTAATATGTTATTTTAATTAACGTCACCATCACAAACATGCCGTTATTATCGTTTTAATTCAATCGAATTTTACTTTTTTTTAATCTAGTCGGGATCCCGAAAATTCCGAGATCCCGCGGGATTGATATTTCTGATCCCGCGGGATCTCGAATTTGCAATCCCGAGTCAGGATTACATTCACTACTAGGGGATCGCCTTGCTGGCAACCCACGTGTGGTAAACCTCTTTAGATACCATCTTATTTTTCTAGTTTTATGTCTAATTTACATTGTCATTCCTTACGTCATGTTTTGCTTATTAAAACCTAAAAATAAGGTTTTGGCTATTATTTCAATTTAATAAGCAAATAAGATGGTATCTAAAGAGGTTTACCACATTCACCCCGGCCGGATGTAATCAAGTAAAAACTTTGGTGGGTTCCGGGTTCTGCCCGATCTTCGGGGTGGGTCTGAGACTGTAATAGGCTCGTTCATTGATGAGTACTCGCGATTTCCGTTCGCATTTCCATGCTCTGACATTAGCGGGAAGACTTTTATCAAGCATTTAGATAGCATTTTTAGTATGTTTGGCATGCCGGCCTACGTACACTCAGATCGTGGAACATCATTTTTATCGGCAGAAGTAAAAGAATTTCTTCTCTCCAGACAAATAGCTACAAGTCGTACAACGCCGTACAATCCGCAAGGCAACGGGCAGGTCGAAAAGCTGAATTCTACGCTCTGGAAAGCGATACAGTTAGCATTAAAAACCAGAAATCTGCCAATAGAAGGTTGGGAAGCCGTTCTACCACAAGCATTGCACTCGATACGATCGCTTCTATGTACCAGTACCAACTGTACACCACATGAAATGATGTTTCGCCATTCTCGGAGATCACCAAATGGAGAGTCAATACCGACATGGCTAACAGACTCGAGTAAAGTCTTAATGCGACGCTTTGACCGAAAAACAAAGTACCAACCACAAGTCGAAGAGGTAGAGGTCCTAGAGACTAATCCCACTTATTCGTATGTTCGGACAATGAATGGTCGCGAAACTACGGTGTCCAATCGCCATTTAGCGCCTCTAGGAAGTAACGGTGAAGATATCTCTGCAGCAGATGAGTTTGAAGAGGCCGAGTCGGAAAGACCGCAGTCGCCGCAAGTGCCCCCACCAACATGCTCGCGACCGACAACACCGCATTCATCACCGACGGCACATTCGCCTCCAACTTCGCCTTTTGCCACTCCTTCACAGTCGCCATCGCAGGGTCTACAAGAAGGGCCAGAGCAAACAAACCTAGACTGCAACGAGCCTATTACAGTCTCAGACCCACCCCGAAGATCGGGCAGAACCCGGAACCCACCGAAGTTTTTACTTAATTACATCCGGCCGGGGTGAATGTGGTAAACCTCTTTAGATACCATCTTACTTTTCTAGTTTTATGTCTAATTTACATTGTCATTGTTTTGCTTATTAAAACCTAAAGATAAGGTTTTGGCTATTATTTCACCACGACCGAGAGAATTTCGCTATTTTTGTGCATCAATTTAGACGGACTATGGTAACACTGTAAAAGGAAATTATAAATTTCTCTCTGTTAACGACGTTGAAAGCGTTTTTCAAGTCAATCTTTAGTAGTACTAGTACCTCACATGAATCGGCTTGAACAAGCCGTACGGCATGGACTGCTGCTACACAGCCTCCGCGGGTGCCAAAACCGACCTGCACAGGCGCAGAGTTTTTGTAATTTAGCACGTGTGTGCCGTACGCAAACTTTGGCTGCCAATCACGAAAAAAAAAAAAAAAAACAATTTTCTATGTCTATGTCTATATTGTCTATGTCTAAATAGTCGTTGCGCAGAGAGCGAATGGAAATCACTTATAACCAGAGAAATGGGATGACAAAGAATGCTTGTCAACGATCAAAAGTGTGGCATAAAAATGAAATCCATGTATGTGTCTAAATTGTCTATGTGAGCATAAAATAGTGATGCCAAATACAACAGGTTAATTATCTATCGGTATTTGACTTTCTTATCGATACGTTCTAAAGGCCTCTACAGACGTAAGTGGGAATTTCAACTGTGACGTCAATTGACATTCCCACTACCAACTTGACGTTTCATTTCACGCACATTTTCGACTAATATTATTACATTACCTAATAGTTAATAACTAATATGTTTGTTCTAAGCAAATTATATTCTTTAGTATAAAAAAATGTAAATAAACAAAATTATTTCCTAAAATAATTTCAAATATTTCATAAAACGGAAAACGGAATTTCAAGTCGCCAGTCGAATGGCATTCGATTGATCGCACGACCATTTTGACA
The DNA here is from genome assembly GCA_947086415.1 of Pammene aurita. NCBI lineage: Eukaryota > Metazoa > Arthropoda > Insecta > Lepidoptera > Tortricidae > Pammene > Pammene aurita. The sequence goes on from OX352295.1 coordinate 17,161,801, forward strand.
GCTGACCTCTCATTCCAACTATATTTCTATCTTGTTCTAATCGTTTGACTAGTCGCTTGTAGGCGCGGCACACACTTGAGCGGAATCCAGCTATATAAATAAAAATCAGCCGCAGCAAAAGTTTTTGTACGGAGCCCATGTACAATATTCAGCACGATTTCCGTTTTCGGCTGCTTTTTGACTATGGTAGCGAATTCCGCTAAATGTGTTGAGCGCCATATTTGAATGAAATAATACAAGTACTGGAAGGTAAAAAAATCTTTAATAATAAAAAAACCCGTATGGAGCCCATGTACAATATTCAGCCCGATTTCCGTTTTCGGCTGCTTTTTGACTATGGTAGCGAATTCCGCTAAATGTGTTGAGCGCCATATTTGAATGAAATAATACAAGTACAGGAAGGTAAAAAAATCTTTAATAATGAAAAAACCCGTTTAAAACTGGATATAATAAGAACCTAATTTAATCTTCTTACGTAATGACGTAATGTGAATATAAGATTAATTTATTCATGGTTTTTTTTGAAGCAATAATTATAATTTTCATACTGAACAATTATCGATATAAGTCCCTAAAACGTTTTGTCAATCCCTAGCGTCGAATAAATGTTTCGGTTTTTACACAAAATAATCATGAATATTAACTATTGTGATAAAATATTGGCACACAGTATAAGAAACACTAATAATTAATTGTATCTAGTAAATACTTACACGATTTATTTTCCTATTTTGATAAAATATTGTTTCAAAGACATCGATCGGAATATCATGTAAACCTGTGAAATGAGTAGTTATAACTTATAACTATAACAAATACAAAAAAGAAACAATACAACATCGTCGATATAATATCCTACTTTAAGAAGATATTCATTAAAATCTTCTTAAAGTAGGCGATAAAAGCTTGCCTCAAACTTCGTTTTATCTAACCCATATCATAACTTCCCTATAATATGTTCAGAAACGATAAGCTAACGGCCTTTATTAAGAAACCTGTATCTGTGGCGCATCGTAAAATTTACTTGGTAAATTTGAATGTAATTAAAGTATTGGTACTTATGACATTCAAGTTGATCATGGAGGTGCAATGGCGGTCATTCTAATGAATCTTAACACTCAACAAGAAGAGAGAGACTTAAACTGAATATGTCTATTTGCTGCGATTCTCTATTAACCCCTTTTTGAAATATAAAGGCAAACTTTTCGGACCCAACTTGTCCGGGCGTTGGGATTAAAAACGGCGAAGATAAGTGCGAAACATTCAAGTCTGGCGATCACTAGTACCTAGTACTTAATTGGAGTACCTAATCTAACGGCGACGGATGGGTCTAGCCGTCTGCAGCCCAGTATAATTAATAACGGGATCTAACCGCGTCTGACTTGCAGATATTATATTGTACTAAGTTTACAGGAATTAATAGACAAATTAAAATTACATTGTAAATGTGGTTAGGAAGAGAATTGTTATTTAATTGCTTTTTATATTTGTTTCTGTTGTAGATAATAAGCCTCTGTTGTGTTGGACTACTCCTTTGTTAAGTTTTCTATATTTTTTGAATTTTTTTCTTACTTCGAATAAACACTCGTGTCAGTCAACATCTTTTTATTACTTTATTCTGTAAAATCCTTTAAATACCCGCTCTTACAACACGTTATCAGCACGAAGCTCTATAATAAATAAGTAATGGAGAGCTTAGTTTAAATTGTGATAAGTGGAATAAACGTTTTTCTTTTTTGTGTGACTAAAAATATTAATAGTCGTAAAATGTCACATGAAACGGGAGATAATCCGAGTGTTAAAAGTCCCCCCTCGACGAGCTCATCTATTCCATCTTTCTGTTTGAGAGGTAAAGATGGATATCCTACGTGGAAATTTAAGATGCGCAATTACCTATTGCATGAGGACCTGTGGGAAACAATCAGTGGCTACCCAGATGGAGACACGACCCCCGCCTCTATCAAGGTACGAAAAGATGCTAAAGCTCTGGCAAAGATATGCTTAACAGTAGACGGTGCAGCTATTACTCACGTCAGATGTGTTAAAACTGCAGCCGACGCTTGGAGGTCTTTGCAGAAAGCTTTTGAGGATAAGGGAATGGGACGAAGATTAGCTTTGGAACGTAAGCTGTACAGGTTGAGTCTGTCGGACTTTGAAAATATTGAACTGTACATTAACGCAGTTATGTCAACCGCACAAGATCTTGCGGATATTGATGTAGTCATAGAGGATAAGTCTATTTGCTGCGATACTCTTGGGAGGTCTCACTCCAAAATATGAACCTCTCATCATGGCTTTAGGAAATAGTATTATCGAGGTGACTAGCGACTTAGTGAAGACAAAACTGCTAAATGAAATGTCAAAAGATGCGGCTACATCATCAGATTCCGTTTTTCATGCGAAAAAGAAGCCGAAGTCAAAGAAGAAGATAGTATGCTACGAATGCCAGGAACCTGGTCATAAAAGGCCAGACTGTCCACTCAGACGCAAGAAAGAGAAAGTAAATGAGGTAACTGTCAGCGATGCTACACTTACAGCTCTTAATACTTCTATCAGACCAAGCCGGGACATCTTTTATGTAGATTCAGGCTGTACCAGACACATGACTTCTAGACGAGATTGGTTTCAGAATATTACGATACAAAACCTAGGTACCGTTACTGTCGCAAACGGAGAGCAGATAAATTGCCGCGGTATTGGAGATATTTCATTAAACACACCCGAGAACGTGGTCAACAAGATTAGTGATGTTGCTTTTGTACCAGATTTAAAGGCTAATTTGTTGTCTGTACAAAAAACTGTTGAGAAGGGTTTTGTATGTGTTTTTGATATAAATGGATGTAATTTTTATAAATTTAATAACTTTTCTAATTTTCATAAATTAAATAACCTTATACACTCTCACACTTACTATCAAACTCAAACCTTATTGAAAACTCACCTGTTACATGTAAAACGAAAAATATATCTACTTAGAAACAAATCCAAAATCAACTATAATGATGGGTTTATGGATCTATGCAGCTCACCAGTTAATGGCGCAACTAAGGTAGGAAATAACAACTACGAGTATACACAATTAAGTAAATATAAAAACCCGTATGCTACTCTATGTGACATATATATAGATTCTAATTATGGATGACACACTTACAACTATAAATCTAATAGACGACTTAAACATTGCGCAATCCATGAAATGCAACACTGAAAACATATCACTATACAGTGTGTTTTTTTTAAGTGGGACAGTATGGGGAAATCCTAAAGTATAAGAGATACAGGGAAACTGTCTTAGGAAACATTAAGTACTTTTTTGTGAAAAAAAAATTGGTATAGTCAAAGTTTTGGTCAAGTGTGAGTTGTCCCTAAAAATGATTAATTTTGATGAAATTATTTTTTGACGCACATCTACTCAGTTTCATGAGGGGATCATTTTATTGTATGGGAAGAAAAAAATCGGGACAGCAGAAGTTAGTCAAATTTAAGAAAATCGTTTTCATTATTACAACCCGTGTAAATTGCCTACCACTGCCCACTGCAAGGTTTTTATTAAAAAAAATATTGCCTATTCCAGTTTTACATTTGAATTTGGAACACTTTATTTGGTTTAAAAAGGATTAAAATACTTTAAGGTATTTTTACGCGAGCACCTTACCTTACAAATCTAATTTAAAAAAAAAACAAATTTTAAATTTGGAACTTCTTGAAACAAACAGTATTTTACTTGATATTTCATTGTTTAAAGTTTACATTATGTTAAGTTTTCGTCATGGAATTACCAAACTCGCATAAAGTAGATTTAATTGAAGCGTATTTTGTAAATTATCGTAGCTCTGTGAATGCGTTACAGTGATATCGGGAACGTTATCCGGACCGCGATCAACCGGACCGCAAAATTTTTGACAAACTGGTGAAAAATTTAAGAAAGGAAGGCTGTTTTACACCAAAACGGAAGAGACGAGCCACAGTAATAAATGAATTTACAACTATCGCAATCTTAGGATATTTTGAAGCCTACCCAAAAGCCTCATTGAGGGAAGCTGCTAACAATATCGGTGTGCATAAATCTACAGTACGAAAGGTATTGAAGGCTTACAAGTACAAGTGTTACATAGAAGGTCATCTTGTACAAGCATTGCTTCCAGGAGACACTGACCGGAGATTAGCATTTTGCCAGTGGTTTGTAGCATGCTCGATTAGAAACCCGTCTTTTCCAAGCCGGATTATTTGGACAGATGAATGCAATTTTTCAAACAATGGCATGTACAATAGAAAAAATTATCATTTTTGGGCACGTACAAACCCCTTCCGAACTACGGCAACCCATAACCAGGTCCGCTTTTCCTTTAATTGTTGGTGTGCAATATTAGATAATAAAATCTTTGCCATTAAAATTTACCATGGAACATTGAATAGTCAAAAATATCAGGAAATATTAAACATGGCTGTGGATTTAGTAGATATGGCAATTCCATTAAATAATTTGAATAATATCATCTACCAACAAGACGGCGCCCCTGCCCACAATAGTATCGATACTAAACAGTTTTTAAATGAACATTTTCTTGATCGCTGGATGGGCACAAATGGCCCTATTAAATGGCCACCACGTTCACCAGATTTAACACCGTTGGATTTTTTCATTTGGGGGTACCTTAAAGGTCGAATTTATGCAGATACTTACAACTCGGTACAAGAGTTAAAAGACGCAGTGCATTATCATTTGAACAACATACATCACAACGCCTTGTCTAAAGCAACCAGAGGTGTTCTGAAACGCGCTCGTGCCTGCATTCGACAAGAGGGAGGCCACTTTGAACATTTACTTTAATGTAAAATTATTTTATTAAATTTACCTAACTTCTGCTGTCCCGATTTTTTTCTTCCCATACAATAAAATGATCCCCTCATGAAACTGAGTAGATGTGCATCAAAAAAAAATTTCATCAAAATTAATCATTTTTAGGGACAACTCACACTTGACCAAAATTTTGACTATACCAATTTTTTTTTCACAAAAAAGTACTTAATGTTTCCTAAGACAGTTTCCCTGTATCTCTTATACTTTAGGATTTCCCCATACTGTCCCACTTAAAAAAAACACACTGTATACAACTTTCCATCCATCAGATTTCACTATAGTGTCCCAAAACATAAGAAGTGTTTATTGCAACATGGACTCCCTACTAGTAGTCTTAAATAATTTTAAATTTGAGGTCGACATTATTATTCTAAGTGAGTGCCGATTGCACCCTGACAAACTCGTTCCAGCAATAGAAAACTACACACATTTTTCATCTTCTAATCACCTAAACCAAAATGATGGGGTTGTTGCGTACGTTAGTAATAGTCGTAAATTTAAGATAAGAGAAATTGTACTAACCCATGCCTCATGTCTAGAAATTTCTACTCACGACACTATAATATTAGGCATATATAGATCCCCATCAAATAGTAAAGCAGACTGTTTCATATCCTCTCTAAGTTCTCATCTGGACACTATCAAGTCAACTAAAAACATTGTCATAACCGGAGATATTAATATCAATATAGCAGAAAAAACCAATGAGCAATCTTTTGAACAGGCTAACAGACTAATCTACCTAAATATGTTGGCAATGCACGGCTTGTTACCTGGACATATACTACCCACAAGGGAAGGTGCTTGCCTCGACCATTTTATGTTGAAACTCGACAATAATCACTCGAACGCTAAAACTCTAGTTCTAGATACAACGACAACTGACCACGCGATGATACTGCTTAAAATAGGTAGCACTGATATCCCTAAATGCTATAATAAAAAGAAAATTAAAATAAATTTCGAGAATGCGCACAGTAATCTCCTAAAAGACAACCTAGCAGAATTATTCGGTTTAAATGATCCTAACACAGTAACGGAAATGTTTATACACAAAATTAGGCGATGCCTCTTGGAAAACACTATCGTCACTTTAATTCCAAGGAGTAACCGCATCATTAAACCATGGATCACCCCAGGAATTCTAAGATGCATCAGGAATAGAAACTATATGCAGAAAAGTGCTCAAAGGAACCCAGACAATATCGTACTAAAAATTACTTATAAAAGATACCGCAACTACTGCAATACCATAATCAAAAAACTAAAAAGAAAATACGAAAAGGAACAATTAGATAAAGCTTGTAACAACCCTAAGATGCTCTGGAAAACGATAAATACAATAACTAACCGCAAACCTGATAGAACTGAGAATAATTAGCTACTTGACATCAGAGAATCGCCTGCGGAGGCAATAAACGCTGTCAACCAGTATTTTTCTGACATAGGTAAATCTCTGGCTGAACTTATTCCACCAGCTACTAGTAATCCAATAAGTCATGAAGCACTAGATGATTCGACTTCAAGTAACACTATCGTGAACTCTTTTGCTCTATTAGAAACAGATTCCAGCGAAGTACTCTCAGTCTTGTCCAACTTAAAATCAAGTAGTGCTCCTGGATGGGACGGCATATCAACTCAATTTTTAAAGATGGCCAGTAATACCGTAGTCCCTATAATAATAATAACATATATGGCGAACCTGTGCTTTGAACAGGGAGTATTCCCTGACGCCCTTAAACACGCGGTCATTACCCCTATTTGCAAGGGAGGAAGCAAAAATGACGTATCTAACTACAGGCCAATATCAGTCCTGCCCGCTATCTCGAAGGTTCTGGAAAAACTGATAAACAATAGACTAACCAATTACTTAAATAAATTTAACACCCTATCGAAATCACAGTACGGCTTCAGAAAAGGTATTTCGACGGAGGACGCTGTTACGGCACTATCTACGCTTATAATAAAGAACGTAGACAAAAAGAAAAAATGTTTATCAGTTTTTCTAGACCTGAAAAAGGCGTTTGACACCGTGTCGGTTCCTATCCTTACTAACATCTTGGAAAAGAAAGGCATAAGAGGCACCTCTCTCTCTCTCTTTAGTAGTTACCTCCAGAACCGAACACAGAAAGTCAAACTGGGTGATTACATCAGTGATGAACGCCCCATATCCTATGAAGTACCACAGGGTAGTGTCCTAGGCCCTACGCTGTTCCTAGTTTATATAAATGAACTATGCAACATGTCTATTGAGGCTGGAACTATATTCACTTATGCAGATGACACAGCTGTGGTATTCTCAGGAGACACGTGGGAGGAGGTCCGCCTCTATGCAGAACGTGGCCTCACAAAAATCGCTAACTGGCTGCAGAGACACTTGCTCACCCTTAACACCATCAAAACCAACTTTATTTGCTTCTCCAACCGGAACCGTTCACAGCCAGGAAAAGAATTCTCAATTAGGATACATAATTGCTGCAACTCACTAGCCATCTGCTCCTGCCCACCTATTTGCAAAGTGGAATACACAAAATACCTTGGAGTCACAATTGACCAGCGTCTCACGTGGCATCTTCATGCTGAGAACATAATGAGTAGGATCCGCAAACTGATCTGGACTTTCAAAAATCTTTGGCATGTAGTAACAAAAACTGTGATAAATCAAGTTTACGTATCGCTGGCTCAATCCGTCATCACATATTGTATCTTTGTATGGGGTGGTGCCACAAAGACTAAGTTTCTTGAGCTTGAGAGAGCTTAAAGAGCACTGTTAAAAGTCATGTACCAAAAGCCGTTCAGATTCCCTACTAACGAACTCTATTTACTCTGTAATCTATTATCTGTAAGAAAATTGTATATTCTTAATCTTATTCTAAAAACACACAAGCGAACCACATACAAAAAAGACAATACATGCACACGTAGGAAAAAGACTGATGTAATTAAAACCCATACAGTGAAAACTGCATTTGCCAGAAGACCGCAACAGGCACAATCTTGCAGTCTATATAATCAAATAAACGAACACATTGACATTCACTCCTGCACTACATATGAGTGTAAGAGGGCTAACTAAATGGTTAAGAAGTAAAAGTTACCACGACATAGAAAAAATAATTCAATATAAGAATAAATACAGCGTACAGTAGTATAAACCCAAACTAACACGCACACACGCACGCACACATCACACGCGCACACACACACACACACACACACACACAGACCTTTTCTACCCTAATCTTTTAAGTACCCTAACCACTGTTACTTTAAAATTATGTATAGTTAAAAGTTTTGTTAAGTACCCTATACCACTTTTTCTTTGAAATTATGTATAACTAGCTGTGCCCGCGGCTCCGCCCGCGTGGAATTCGGTCTGTGTCAGTAAGCGGCTAATTCACCCCTAATTTCTCTCCCGCTACCCTGGAGGCGGAACTTGAAGTAAAGTTGACAGATGGATACGCTAGAGGACAGTAGTCCCAATAAAATATTTCACAATTACCACTAAATGAAACTACACTCATAAATGAATACTTTTTTTTAATTATATTTTTTTTTGGCATGATTTAAACTATATAGAGAGTAGTAGGTGTATAACGGACGATACAGGACCACTTTTGTATTTATACGTTCATGTCCACGGCAAATATCATCCAAATCGATCCTCCCGTCAAATCAGTCAAAGCTGAAAGGTAAGAACAGGCGGGGGGTCACAAATGCAGAAATGATTTTTTTCTATTTGAGGTGCACTGGGACTCAATCGAGTGTAGTGGCTACCCCCCCCCCCCCCCCCTTTTAGACATTGAATTCTTATAGGCTACGTATAACCTGGCTGGGGATTTTCTGGAATTGGAATTAGTAATCCTTAAGGGGTGATTTCCGGGATAACAATGCAAAAAATGCGGGATAACAATGCCAAGAGCATGTCGGGCGATGCTCAGTGTAGAGTTTCGTAGATGCTGCCCTGTTACAAAACATCCGTTGAAAAGGTCGTTTATTTGGCGGCGCTTACGTCATTTTACTATTCGGCACTTCCTTTCACTATGCGTTTTTGACTAATAATTCAAAAACGACTGAACCGATTTTATTCAATATAGTTTTTATTGAAAGTTCTTATCAGGCCTCACCAAATTTCAGCTTTCTAGTGCGAACGGTAACTGAGCTAGACCGCGGACAGACGGACGGACATGGCGATGTAACTGTTACGTAATAAGGCCTAATTATGTACAGAAGCATACACTGCTTTACCTACACACATATTAAAAATCCATTGAAACCATTAGAATGACCGCCATTACACCGCCATGACCAACATTATTGCGCCGGCGGTCGGGGGGGCGTGCCGACGGTCGGGGGGGCGGATTTTCATTACGTTACCGTAGGTAATGAATTTTCATACGTTTTTACCACACTGTCACAGATAATACACTGATGGTACGTTACTGGTTGCAATAATGTTGGTAATTAATTACATACGGTTCCGAACGCGTAATAGAGGATTTATGATATTGGTGTAGATCAAGATATTTATTCGTCAATGTAAACACTTTACAATGCACTAATGAACGTCAGAGAAAAATAAAATACATGAGTGTCGTGGAAAGTGCGTGCGAAGTGGAATCGAGTGCGATTGGAACGAAGTTGTTATTTAATTTTTGACTTTTTCGTAAATTTGGTGGTTTTAATTTTTTTTGCATTTTTTGGAAATTTTGGTAATTTTGGAACTTTTGGAAATTTTGGAAACTTTGGAAATTTTGTATATTTTGGAAATTTTGGAAAATTGGAAATTTTGGAAATTTTGGAAATTTTGGAAATTTTGGCATTTTTGACATTTTCAAAATTTTCAAAATTTTTGACATTTTTAAAATTCTCGACTTTTAGGGTTCTCGACTTTTTTCACTTTTATCACTTTGTCACTTCTCAGTTTCACTACACTTCACTTCACTTTATTCTATTTTATATATTTTTTATTTCATTCCATTTTACATGTTTCTCAACCGTATGGGTGTCGCGTTTTCGTGACGTGACGCTTTTTCGTGACGGTCACGTGACTTTTTTTCGCCTAGGCCCCCATCCGCGAACCGTCCGATAAGGAACTTCGTTCCAAAACTACCACCGGTTCTAACCCTACACCTCTGGCCCAAGAAGTATTATGACCGAAAAGAAATTCGACGGGACTTATTTTTTTTCAAAACAGTAATACATTATTAGATCTTAAGATACAAAATAATGCGTAGTTCTTCAAGAAGACATATCAAAACAGCTTGAGAGACAGATAATGTACCTATTGTTTAATTATAAAGAAAAATAAATCCTAATCTAACTGCTTCACAAAACGTTTGATATGTTTTCCTACCTAAACCTATAAATGTGTCCTATATAACCTGTGTCCTATAAATTTTAGATGATTTTGTAGTAGTTTTTTGGTTTGGGCCATGCATCTTTGTCCGTCATATATAGTCCTCGAACCTGCACTCATGACATTTTCAAATATTTCTTAAGTGCGGGTAAAGGTAAATTTAAAGCATCGACGGGTAACATGTTATAAATAAGAACACCTTGACAAAAAAATTACAAATTATTTCAATACCAACTTTCAACATACAAACTTTCAACCCCCTTTTCACCCCTTCCAGGGTTGATTTTCGGGATGAAAACTATTCTTTGTCCTTTCCCGGGACTCAAACTATCTCTACACAAAATTTCATCATTATCCGTTCAGCCGTTAACTACTTAAAAATTCTTGGAACGTGTTCTGTTATCGATTCTAAGTATTTCCAGCCAACTTTTTTTCGAATCTATTCCATGAACAGACTTTCGACCCTCTTCAGCTTTAGTATATGTATAGATAGTTTTTATTGGAAGTACCTTTCAGGCGTCACTTCCATTATTTTTTTTTTGGACCTATGGTTCTAAAGTAAGATGAGGGGTGGGGGGGTTTGGAGAAGAAACTATCCTTTGTCATTTCTCGAGACCCATACTATCTCAATACCAATTTTCATCTAAATCAGTTCAGCGGTAAAAAATTCCTCATACTACCTTCCAACCCCCTTTTCACCCCCATAAGGGTTTGAAAACGATCCTATGACGTTTCTCGAGACTCAAATTATCTCCATACTCATTTCAATCTAAATCGTTTCAGCGGTAAAAAATTCTCCATACAAACTTTCAACCCCATTTTCACCCCCACCAGGGTTGATTTTCGGGATTAAAACTATATATTATCCTTTCCCAGGACTCAAACTATATCTATATAAAATTTCCTCAAAATCCGTTCAGCCGTTTTCACGTGATGCGCGGTCAAATAAACAGACAAACAGATAAACAGATAAACAGACAAAAATTTTAAAAATTGTTGGAACGTGTTCTGTTATCGATTCTAAGTATCCCCAGCCAACTTTTTTTCGATTATCTTCCATGTACAGACTTTCGACCCTCTTCAGCTTTATTATATGTATAGATTAAGTTTTGTTTGTAATTTAATATACTTTATATACTTCTAAGATACTGTTAAATAACCGCGCGGAAGAGCGGTGCTCTCTTAGCACAAGTGTCTTCTCACTTAAAAAGAGGCACCAGTGCAGATATTGTTATTTGTGTTTTTAAGTTACTGAATAAAATATTTTTATTTTTATTTTTTTTTCTTCTACAGGTGAATCTGTTGCTCATGCATCGCCCTGTGGCGGATTGTACATTTTAGATGGCACTGTCAATTTTCCGGAAAATGTGGCAGATTTGACAGTGGATGTGCACTCTGACTGTCAAGATAGTTACAAACTTTGGCCCGCAAGGCAGGCAGGGCATCTGTGCCGTATTGACATGAACCAACTGAAGAATCACGAGGTAGGCGTAAAGTTTTCAGTAGTAGATAAAAATAATTGCATTGCATGCGTAGAAGGTAAACAGGCAAAAAAACCTTTCCAAAAGGTAGCGTTTAATAGGGCTACTTCCCCATTGGAGCTAATACATATGGATCTTTTGGGACCGCTGTCTACAACCTCCTTTCAAGGAAATAGGTATATGTTAACCATAGTAGACGATTGTACGCGAAAGGTATTTACATATTTTATTCCTTCCAAAACAGAAGTTAAAAATAAATTCTGTCTGTTTCAAACTCAGAGAAATAAACCAATTTAATAATCAAAGCTTAAAGGGGTGGAAATTTGTATGAAATTGTTGCTCACTGTTGACCTCAAATAGCACATGCGCTAAATTATTCGGCGTTTTATTCATTCCTTATGGCGAATGTAAAGAGTCCGGTAGTTTTTTTTCGATTTCGCTCAACATTTCGATACTATTTTACTGTAACTAATAAGATTACTTTTAGATTTTATGTTGTTTTATGTTTCATTTATAAATAATTAACCTTAATCTAACAGCTGTTTCGCGATTGTTGCTTGGACAGGAGAAAACAGTTAGATTTTTATTGATTACAATGATAAACTAGTATGTAAAATATATAAATACGTTGGAAAATGAGTCGTTTAAGGAATAAGCGGAACAGTTTTTTTTCATTTTCATACATATATTTTAAGCAAGAGTATGTTTACCTAGAACGATTTTAGGAAAAAATGTCGAAGTTTAGGTGGTATTTATGGGAATGTATATTGCATAAAAATTAAAATGTAGAAATAAACTTGGCTTCATGCTTTAATCAGATAAAATATATTGGAGGGCATAACAAATAATAATAAAAAATCAAGCGACAAGATTGCACAAATCAACATTCTCACTAAACCAGCTCTGCAAGAATTGAGTTTTCGGGTAATACAAATAAAAAAATGTATACCAAAAGTTTTTTTGTGCATTAAAAAGCCTTCATATTATCTCATCAAAAACAATTTATGTGCGTTATTTAATTATTAGTGATTTTCGTTTTCAAATCGTTACCGGACTCTTAATCCCGTAGAGATGAAGTCGTGGCAAAAGCTAGTAGATGATAAAAAGTAATCCTGATATACGCAAATTGGGCTACCCAATCGCATAAAAAATTATAAAGTACGTAGCTTTTTCGGCGCCTTTAACAGGCTTTTTTTCGCGCCTTTTAAAACTAAAAGCAGCGATTTAAAAAACAATAAATAATTTTAATCATAATTATTTTACTTGTTTTAAAGTGGGTATTCCACTCATACATTAGTATGTTATTTAATCAAATACAAACATTGAAACATTGAAAAAATAATCAACCCAGTTTGACTTGAACAAAACAAAAAGATGATTGAAGGCATTGAGAATTTCGTCAGCTCAGTAACTGAACCCATAGCTTAATTGGTAAAGCGATATCGAGCCCCGGTAAGGCGTATCGATGTTTGTTCAAGTCAAACTGGGTTGATTATTTTTTTCAATGTTTCAATGTTTGTATTTGATTAAATTTTAATCATGATGTACCCCACCCCATTGCTTAGAAAATTATGAAGAACGTTACGTTTTCGGTGCCTTAATCAGTCTACATTTCACGCTATTGAAAATCAAAAGCAGCGATAAAAAAAAGGCGCCGAAAAAGTTACGTTGTTAGTGATTTTTTAGGGATTGGGTTTATAAGGATTACTATAAACCCAATCCCATTTCAAAATTAAAAGCAGCGAGTCATGCACGCCTAAAAAAAATGGTTGTAATAACAAAAATACCAAAAATATTAAATACAAAAAAGTTAATTTCACCATTCTTAGTCGTTTTACCAAAATCCGTGAACCGAACGAACGCGCAACTCCAAGCGTACATATTTTGCGCCCGCGCCACACTCGGGTCTTTATGAACTTTTTTTTCCTCATTTGCCATTTTGGCGCCCCCTTGGCATCCGGCGCCTAGAGCGGCCGCTCCACTCGCTCTACCCTCAATCCGGCCCTGATCCCAGATACAAGAAAGTTTTAAAAATTTAGCCGTAAATATTAATATATTGTCCAAGGACTCTTCTTCTTTGATCTTTGATGAGGCCATCCCCTCTGTTTTAGCAAAATCAATTTCAAAATTTCGTGATAATTCGGAACGCCTAATCAAAATTAGTAGCCATTCCGCCCTATTTATTTTAAAATTTTGTTTACTGGTTCCCAAAATTTACTTACTTACTCCGTTGTTAACGTTGTTTGCCTGGAAATTCAGTCATCTAATCCAATCCATAGATAACCTTATCAAGTCACAATTACAAACAATCCTAAATGTCCGATGTAATGAGGAAGCATGGTCCCAGGCTTCCTTGCTAATAAGATGTCCCCGCCGCTTTGAAACCCCAGATCGTGCGGGACGATGGCAAGCGCCACGACGGGATGTCGTTGATCCCCTGGAGGATGGGCCGCGCGCTGGTGTGGGATGCCACCTGCAAAGACTAGGTGTGTTTGTGTAGTTGTTATGTAATGCGTTTAAAATGTAGAAATAATATTTCTCTACATGAAAAACAACATATTTGCGTAAGTTATAAGTAAAGCCTGACCAGAACTATACACGGTGTAACATGAGGAAACCGAATATTTTTTTCTGGATTTCGCCAAAAAAAATAAAAAATTTTTTTGCTCTTTTTTCGATTTTTTGAATGCTTTTGAACATAAAAACAAAAATATTATTAGTAAACTGTCGATTAAAATAAATTAGCACATTTTTTTCCGCAAAAAATAGCTTACGTAAAGTATTCCTTGGCACTTTGATATTTGTCAATAAGAATGTCTAGACTAGACCCCATAAAGGGTGAAATCGCCATCGAAAAAGCGTTTTACACTGAGTCACATTAAAAAATGTTTTTTTATTTAAGTGGTAGTAACTCTGAAACTAGGCGAATTCCAGAAAAGTTTATACGACATTTTAGTCTCCAATTATGATCAGGAATACGCTGTTAAAATTATTCGGTTTTCTCATGTTACACCGTGTATGATCATGATCATGCGCCATGTTGCGGAATTTCATTGGAACTAATTTCTTGCACTGGCATCATTTTACTGACAGAATTATATGCATGTGTGAGGACTGTGAGGGCATGTGATAGCCTGTCACTTTTGTCATTGTCATTGTCGCGGTTTATTTGAATATAATAGTAAGCCTGGCCAGAAATATATGATTGTCAAGAGGGCGCTATTACTTATTCAGCGAAAAAGTTTCATTTCCCGAGCGTATCACTTACAGTAGTTTATTATATACACTATCTACAGTGTTCCGCTCTTGACTATGGATAATTTTGGGAATGTTCTGTTGTTTATTATTTAATATTCAACACTTTATTATCATTTAAGTAAACCGCCTCAATGACAGTGACAGCCTATCACATGCACTCACACATGCATATCATTCTGTCATTAAAATTATTGCCAGTGTAAGAAATTTCCAATGAAATTCCGCAACATGGCGCATGATCATATATTTCTGGTCAGGCTTTAAAGTGTTAAATATTAAATAATAAACGACAAAAACTCCCAAAATTATTTATAGTCAAGAGCGAAACATTATAAATAGTGTATGTAATAAACATGTGTAAATAATACGCTCGGGAAATGCAACTATTTCGCAGTGAAACATTTTCAAATTAACTGACAGGTAAACAAATGAAGATGTCACCATACCATAGAGAATAATTCGCTTGATGATTATACTGAACTGTTGCCATATAAATGAGAATAATAGCGCGCTCTTGACAATAATCATATATTTCTGGTCAGGCTTTACATATATTGCATTGGCATATTAAATTAATATTTGAAATGCTGAGGCCGTAATAAACTCTCTACCTAAGGAAAATAATGAATTAACGCTCGGACCACGGTTGCGGACAGTGGAAAATTTAAAACACAAGAGAAGATAAGATTTAGTGTGATATATGTTATTATAATAGTTGCTGAAATGGCATTGGTAGGATCGCAGAACTGAAAACAGCTGCCGGACCTCTATTCGACACGCCAAACTGTGACATGTGTGGATATAATATCCATGCGAAATCACTATTTGTTTGACACATGTACAGTCAGCAGCAAAAGTAGCTAAGAGGGTGAGGTGTTCAAAACGATCTTGAAACGACTTTATTGTTAAGTGAATAAGATCGTGTGAAGGTCATTTTGAACACCTCACTCGCATAGATATTTCTGCTGCTGACTGTACCAGAATGTGTTAAGGTATGTAGCAGAACCGCGTTCAGGAGATCCCGGTTCGGAGAAAATAACAAGAAGAGTTATGAACTTAACAATGAGTTGGGTATTTAATATTAATAAATCCATAAAAATATATCAAAATCTTATTAATATTCAGGTCAGTTCAGTTCAGTACAGAACACTTGCTTTAATATATATTTTACTCTATTAATGTATTCTTTTATTATCAAGACTTTTGACTCCTTAACAAAGTTTGGCTTTGAATTTTAACGAGAGAAAGTTGATTGACAAATGTTAATGATTGCAAGATGGAATCTACTTAGCATAATATCGAGCCCTTCAACCTCAATACTGATTATTCAGCAAACTTCACACTCTAAAACCTCTAGGTTTTGTGTGAGCACTTAACCTATAGACATAAAATTAAGTAGGTATATATCCCGCCACATGGAATAAATATTACAGAGAGATATCTCAATGGCCTGAATTACTTATGATATAATGCGATTTGGTTAAAATTGTCAAGCATGATGGTGTATATTATGCATTAATCTTAATTACGATAACTCTTATTTGTCTATTACAAACATTGTGGTCCCATAGCTGTCAAAGCCCATGCCACTTTCTCTTCCTCTGAAAGCCTTCATAGCTATAAGATGTGAGTTGCTTCATACATCTACTCTTGCCTATATATATCCCCGTGCCTGCTTGTTGTAATTCCATTGTTATTTATTAAGGGGCTGACAACAGCTAAATTCCCTGCCTATCTTTTTCAGCGCGAGTGAAAGAGAAACACTGTGTTAAGATTAGTATGGGAGCTCATTGCAAATTTTGCAAAATTATGAATTTAAAAAATAACTACGCATTCATTGAGAAATATAAAAAAACGAAACGTTTCGCGGCAGCCGCGAAAGCTGAAGACGCCAGTTCAAATCTGGCCTCGGACACCGGAGGGTTTGGTCACTTTTTCTGAAGTATATGACATCTATTTTCAGTTTATATACATGTGTCTGGTCAACGATGTCGGAGCTTTTAAGGTTGTGTAGTACAATCAATTTCATCGATAAATCACCACGTGTTTTTTTTTAAGTCAACGGTCATAAAATGGCGGCATTTTTAATTTTTCAAACACCTGAGCACGGGTGCATGTGGTATCTGTCAATTATTCGTCCTACGAATACAAAAAATATCTTATTAGATAGCTAAACATATCAGCAATCGATTAAATCTACCAATCATACGCAAACGTTTCAATAACAGAGCAAAAAAAAATATTAAACGTAAATAATAAGGACAAAAACGCATATTTTTTTCAGATTTCATTTGTTTTTGAAAAAACTAGGTCGTTTACCTACTTTTTTTTTGTTCTGTGTTACGTGTGTGTGTGTGTGTGTGTGTACGGAATATTTGCTAGAAATGCACACCAAAATCGTAGCTCTATCTTTGATACTTCAAAAATAACACGTGTTCAAATATGACCCTGTTAATTACCTTTTTGACACAATCCCAAGAACTATCATCCCCACTCCCAGTTTTTCTTTTACGAGCAGGTAGATAAATCAAGGGGTGCTGCCAGGTCAATCAGTCATCCCTCGCTCTGCGTTGTGATAACAACCTTCTGCTATCTTCAGCTTACTTCTGTTCGATTGTGTTATTGTTGATACTTTTGTTAATTGTTGGACTTGCTGTTTGTTTTCCGCTTTGTTACAATGGAGGACCGTCAGTATTCTAGTCAGCACACTGCTGACATACATTTCGTTTATGGGTTTTGCAACGGGAACGCGAATGCTGCTGTTCAAGAGTACGCAAGGAGGTTTCCTAACAGACCCATTCCGAATGCTCGCACATTCATAAGAATCCATGCACGGCTCGCTGAGAACGGCATAAGAAGTCCTGCCAATGAACGTGTTCGACTTGTGGCACCCCAGGACGAAGAAGAGATATTAAGATTAATCACACATGATCCGAGACTGAGCATTAGAAGAAACCGGATGAATTTATGCAAGTGGACAGTCTGGAAAGTATTAAAAAGAGAAGGTTTACACCCTTATCATTTTAGACGGGTACAAGATATTATTGAACCAGATTACGCTGCAAGATCTGTTTTTTGTGCCTGGATAACAAGAAGAGTACGCAGGGATCAAACGTTTTTGAGACGGACCGACGATGTGGACCGACGAGGCCACTTTCACGCGATCGGGATTTACAAACCACCGCAACGAGCATCTGTGGCAGTTGGAGAATCCTTATGCTGTGAGACAAAGTTCGTTCCAGCACCAGTTCTCAGTGAATGTTTGGGCAGGTTATCGACGATATTTTAGTTGGGCCTATTATTCTACCAGCGACAATGAATGGCCCACGATTTTTGGAATTTCTTCAAACAGAGTTTCACGACGCATTAATGGAGCTGCCAATAGCATACAGGAGAAGGATGATTTTACAGTTTTATGGTGCTCCCCCACATTTTGCAAGAGATGTGCGAAATTATTTGAACGAGCATTATGTCCCGTGGATTGGACGTGACGGACATATCGCTTGGCCACCTCGATCGCCGGACTTAACTCCACTCGATTATTTTCTATGGGGAACCTTAAAACAAAGAGTGTACGTTGACATACCGAGAACAAGGGAAGAATTAGTGTAAAAAATAATAGAACATGGAAACATATTAAGAGAAGATAATGAGATGATTCGGCGGTCTACGCAGCATGTTGCGATAAGAGCAACTGCTTGTCTCCAAAATCAAGGGGGCCATTTTGAACAGTTACTCAACTAATTGTCATCGTTAGCCTTAAGATACTCTTGCTGTGATTTCTTATTAAAGTTTAAATTATTATTACCGCTTTATTTTATTTTTATCTCATTCTAAAAAATAAACTCATTTTTAGGTACATGTTGAAACCTGTGTAACTTCTTAAGTAATTATGTCAGATCCGTAAATTTGGTATCGACGTCTAGCCAATACACTATACTACAAACACAGAACAAAAAAAAATAGGTAAACGACCTAGTTTTTTCAAAAACAAATGAAATCTGAAAAAAATATGCGTTTTTGTCCTTATTATTTACGTTTAATATTTTTTTTTGCTCTGTTAATGAAACGTTTGCGTATGATTATTAGATTTAATCGATTGCTGATATGGTTAGCTATCTAATAAGATATTTTTTGTATTCGTAGGACGAATAATTGACAGATAATAGCAAAAATACCACGTGCACCCGTGCTCAGGTGTTTGAAAAATTAAAAATGCCGCCATTTTATGACCGTTGACTTAAAAAAAAAACACGTGGTGATTTATCGATGAAATTGATTGTACTACACAACCTTAAAAGCTCCGACATCGTTGACCAGATACATTGTATAGTAGTGTATTACTACTTAAAAATTGCAAATCAAAAAATATTGAACAAAATAATTTGATTTGCTTCAAGATTCTAAATATATAATTTATTTAATTTACTTTATTTCCTCGCACATTTGGAGAAAATCACTATATATGCCTCGGCGGGAAAAGAAATTCGTGGATTCGTCTTATATTTCGATATAAAAAATCGCTCATCCACGAATTTATCTTTCCGTCCTCTGCAATAATGTACATGCAACAAATTACACGATATCCTCAGTATCTTCTTAAAAATTGTAAAACCTGATCAAGGCTTCACATAAAAGATCCGCTGTCCTTTGTGGGCAGCGAGAAAAACAGCGGCGATTGATTTTCACGCTCTGTCGGAGAAAGGTATGGATTGACTTTGTTCTCCTCGGTTATTTAGCACTCGCCTCAGGTCGACCGGGTATTACTATACCGTAGCCCCAGTTTATTGATTCACATTTTAATGGAAACGATGGGTAACAAGATACCTATGTATGTGTGGGTAAAAAGTGAGAGACAAGGATAATCGATTAGTTAAATGAGACTTGTAAGACATTTATGAACAAGGGGACTATTTAAGGTAGAATTCATAATTCAATGGAGTAATTTGACAGCTCCTGGCAAACAAAGCGGTTATCAAATGTATGTAGAGTCCTGTCAAAATACTTCTCTGAATTATGAATTCTACTTTAGTTTTTAGTGAGACTTGAAAAATCCACTGATTTTAAATGTCAATTAAATAACGGTGACACTAACAGTTTCCTCAAGCGAATGGTCGTTAAGTGGCAGGAATACAGCAACTGCAAACGTCGTTGCCACTGAATCATTTCGACAGATATAATTGAAGAACAGATGCTTTTGTTTGGAGAGAATTAATGGACCTATAGCAAGGATAATATTATCCTCCAGTAGTATAGATTCACCGTTTCTACCACATGGATTTCCCACCACCAAAACAATGGTTTTTCGGGATTATGGTGGTTTTTCGGGGCTATGAAACCTAAAAAAAAAGAAAAAAAAAGTTTGGTATGTTTTAGTACGTTTAGCTCCCCATTTAGATCGATTGCACTAGGTCTCAACAGTGTCCGGAGCCTCCTTCAGCACTTAGGCACTCCGCTAATCAAACAATACACGCTCTTCGACACCACAATAGAACCCTTGCTCACCTTTTTCTATTGTCTCTATTGTTAGCTCGACTCGGCGACATCGCATTGTTACCGAGCTCGGTAGAGGCATACTCCTACGTTGTAGTTTGTTCTTTACGTATTTGCAATAGGTTTTATAATTGCTTAATTGGTTACTCCTTATGAAAGACTAGGTATACTATCTAATGTTTCCATAGTTTAGGTATAGTTTTGGTGGTGGGAAATCAATGGGGTAGAAACGGTCATATAACTTAACGACATTTTTAATGATCTAACAAGCCCCGCGAACTGACACAATTACATTACCCTTTATTAGTCTGGACTGGAGTAGGTATCAAATTTATACCTAAAGTAATTAATTCACATTTCGCGAATATATATGCAAATTTCAACGTATCTATATGTGTTACAACACAATATGAAACTTCTGGTGTATGTTTCAACCCCATCAATTTTAGTTATCTAGTATCTATTCGTTTTCAGTTTTTTCATAAAATTTATTATTTTATGCAAATCCAATTTTTGAGAAATTATTTTATTGATTTTAGATTATTTCTAGTCTAGATATTTGTGTTGTCTTAATTTTTTTGGGGTAAATTATTTTATGCAAATCCAATTTTTGAGAAATTATTTTATTGATTTTAGATTATTTCTAGTCTAGATATTTGTGTTGTCTTAATTTTTTTTTTGAACTCGTAAATAACTTTGGTATATGTGACAACCGACTGCTATTTCTTGGTGGACAATAAACATGACTGTGTTTTGAACAAGTTTCAACCTGTAAGTATGCTGTACGTTTCCGTAAACGAAGTTCCCATTATTTATTATAATATATAGACCTTTTGTTAATGTAGGATTCGGTGTGTGATTTATTGCATTCCTGTTTATACCAGTTAGGTGGGGCGGTGCGATGTTTAAAAACTCTGTTGGTGCTCTAATTTAAAGTCGCAATTTCTATTATGAGTTTTTTATTTATGCTGTCGGCTTGAGAACTTTACCTTTTTTGCTAGATGTCCTTTGAAGAAGGTAATAATTTACTTTTTATTCGTTTCTGAGAAATATATAAATCAATCATCGGGTTTGAAGTCACACGCGATTTCAATAGAAAGTAATTCAATAAAAAGATCTGTCGTTTAAATTCTTTAGAATTCTTTTGATAATTTAATCTTTTGTTAGAAAACATTCCGCTGCAAACAAAAATTTACCTGTCCCCGAAATCCTGTTTAAACTCGTCGCTACCTACCTAGGTGGTCCTCTGTCCCCACCAGCCGTGACCTTTTTTTCAACACAAATTCATATAAAAAGGCTGAGGCTGGGGGCTGAATTTTAGAAACGAAGTGAGCTGCAAATCACGTATTCAATTACGATTAAGTGAATAAATTTCTTAATTTTAACTAATCAGAGATAGAATTTGAAGGAACACTTTAAATTTCAAAGTATAAAAAACTTATAGTATCCTGATTTTTAATCTATATATATAGCATGCAAATTGGAAATGATAATTGTGATGTTGAACTTCTTCAATTATGTGAAGACGCGGAGAAGGAATATTTTGAAGACCAAGAAATATATCATTTGTGTGAATCTCTAAGTCAACAAAAATATGAAATGTAAGTTAATCAATTTGTTTAAATATTTAATTCACTGTATATTTTTTTTTTCTACCTTGCATCTTGTTGGGGTGGGTGATCTAAGTTAAAACCTGTTGTTACATGTTTCCTTACCTGACTTACGGATACGGAGGGGATAGTGGTATAAAATTATCTATAGCGAGTTGAAGTTTCAGTGTTTTGTACCTGTGGTGTTGTGTGATTCAGTTTTGCAACATGGCATTTTATCTTGAGCCTAAATTAGAACGTAGCGAGATAGAAAGTTTTAGCAAAAAGTTAATAATCCAGAAATTTCATAAATATATCCGATTTTGGTTTATTGATGGCTTATTACCTGATTCAATTTTCGAAGATCAAGATATTAAACCATATTATACCTCATGTGAGGGTCATAGGAATCAAACACAGGATATTCATATATCAACTACTGATGTAGTAGACGGAGTCCTACCAATGCAAGCGTATTGTTTGCATTGTAAGAAATATACAAGTTAGTATTTTGTAGTTATTATTAATCTTTGTTTCTGGTAATCATATTATAAGTAATGATGTAATTATATTATTTGTGATATTTTATTTTATTTCTTTAGATCCCAACAAGTTGGAGGCGGAATAGAAATGGCAACTACGGATCCTGTGTCTAAGGCATCAACAAAGAAGAGTCAACCTTCAACTAGCAGTGATTCAGCATCAACTTCTACAACACAAGCTTGCTGTATTGACGTAAGCACAAAAATAATGACAAAATTGAATGTTCTGTGTGCCATGTGTATGTGGTAAAAAGATATTTAGCAAACCATTTGAAAAGCAATAACCACAAAAACAATGTTCTTAGTTCAGACAGCGAATTAATCAACGTTCAGGTAATTGAAAATGCATTCCGAAACAGGGTTGCTACGTACAGAATATCAAGTAATAAAAATGATTACCAACCCTTTGAAACCCCCGAATCGTTTTTAGAAAAAAATAAAAATACAATTTTCACTTTATTAAATCGATCAGTTGCAGATCATTGTGCTTTAAAAGTTAATTTTATTTTAAATGCAAATTTTTGTCAGGATATCAAACAGTTAAGAAATACATTTGATTTTCAATTAAACAATCAACTTTTTAATGTGAGCAGTGATAAAGATTTATTTTTCATATCCCTCGTAAATGAAATAACAGAGAGATTAACAAACTTTGAAAGAAAAGATAGTGGATGGAGTTTGGTAAACATAAACCACTTAGACGTTAATGTTAATAAATATAAACCATTGCGTGGTTCTTCATATATTGAATTACCACGTGATATAACAAACAAAAGAGCAGTAATAAACATCAAAAACAATGATCATGAATGTTTCCGTTGGGCATTGCTTTCGGGTTCATATCCACCTAAGAAAAACAATCACGCTAATATGGTGAACTGTTATGTGAAATACAAGGAGAAATTGAAGTTTGGTGACATTCCTTTTCCTATCAAGTTTACTGATATTCAGAAATTTGAAAAGTTAAATGATTTAAGTATTAACGTGTTTGGTTTGGAGTATAATTCACAAAATAAAAGTCATGATATTGTTGGTCCTTTACACATTACAAAATGTAAAAAAACAAAACATTTTAATTTGTTATATATAACAAAGGGGAATAGAGGACACTATTGTCTAATCAACAATTTATCTCGATTAGTATCCGCTCAAATAAATAAATCACAACATGCTGTTAATATATGTGATGGTTGTTTGTCAGATTTTTCATCTAATCAGAATTTAGTAGAGCATCAAAAGAACGATTGTTTTCATATATGTACCAACTTACCCTCTGAAGAGGATAAAAGGAAAGATTGGTTTGACAAAATGACTTCTTCAAGTCAACTTAATTTCAATAATTACGAGCGTTAATTACGAGTTCCTTTTGTTATGTATGCAGATTTTGAGGCATTTTTAAGTCCTATTTATTCAGTCAGAACAATTTAATGAACAAACCACTAAAGATAATAGTCACTCTCCAACACTTGACAGTGATAAAGATGATGGAGATGATGATGATTATGTGGATGATAAAATCAAACGTTAACGCAGACGTATAGACAAGCGTTCCTCAACCATTAACATTCAGAAACATCAAGTTTATAGTTTTGGATACTATATTAAATGTGCATATGATGACAAGTTATCAATTTATAGAACATACAAAGGGGAGAACTGTGGTCAAACGTTTATGAAATGTATTAAACATGATTTGGAGAGTATTTGTAAAAATAATACATTTTCCAAGCCCCCTTTACCCTTAACAACTTTAAATAAAGAACACATTGCAAACAGCAAAGTCTGTTTCATTTGTAGTACATGTTTAAACGAGGATTCCTGCGATTCCTATAACTGGCATACCGGTGTTTACGAAGGCGTTGCACATTCACTTTGCAATGAAAAGTACAGACCCCAAAACTTTGTACTTGTGTTTTTTCATAACTTAAGCAACTATGACAGTCACTTTATAGTACATGGGCTTAATTTTGAAGATGGTGATATAGAACTAATCCCACAGAACAAAGAAAAATATATTTCCTTTTCCAAAATGTTAAAAGTGAATAACCGTACAGTGAAATTAAGATTCGTTGATTCCCTTAAATTCATGTCTAGTAGTCTTGAAAAATTAGCTAAAAACTTAACAACAAACCGATTCAATGAACTAAAATTAAATTTTCCAAGAGAAGAAGACTATAAGCGCTTGATACGTAAGGGTGTGTACCCATATGAATACATGACATCATTTGATAGTTTAAACCTTACCGCCCTTCCTCGTAATGATTTATTTTATAGTTCTCTGACTAATAGCCACATTTCAGATGAAGATTATGAACATGCTGTGGGTGTGTGGAATCACTTTAATTGTCAAAATATGGGGGACTATTCAGATTTATATCTGAAAACAGATGTTTTGCTACTAACTGATGTATTTGAAAATTTTAGAAATGTATGTGTTAAGACCAGGGCCCGTAATTTTCATGCCGATGACATCAATTTGACGTCACGCTCCATATAGGGTGATCCCATATAGTTTTATTATAAATTATTAATCATTAGTCGTCAATCATTTTAATCATGTACAATTGACTTCATAAGTACTCTATTTACACATGGAATAAATAATACCTACTTGATACGTGAAACGTACATACAACTATTTGATTTGTTTTTATACATACATTTTATTAAATGGTATTGTTAACAACACATTACAATTGTTACGTAGAAAACAGAATTCCTCTCTAACGTAAAGCACGCCATCCTTCTTGCATTAATTCCCATGCAAAGAAAATCTAAGTCATCTTCGCGTTCATACGTACCTAACGCAATATTCATAAAAATCATTTTGTTTTGTAATCGTATTTTTGTTTGTTGTGTCACACATTTGGTTAATTATTTCAAATTCTCTGCTAAAAAGAAAATGTCAAAAAAAATAAAAAAAATTCAAAATTATTTATTTCATAAATGCATACAGGGTTATGATACAGGGGATGGGGCCACCCGGTAAGCAAAATATTGCCTGTGTTGGGAGGCACCGCTCTTCCCTTAGGTTTATAAAAGTTAAAAGGGTAAAAGTTTTGTAGGTAATTAATGGTTTTTAGCTTAGGCACTACATACATGGGACATGCTTGAACATACTTAATATTAGAATAATAGTAGTATGTGAGTGTGAGTGTATGTGTGTGTGTGTGTGTGTGTGTGTGTGTGTGTGTGTGTGTGTGTGTGTGTGTGGTGTGTACATGTGTGTGTGGTGCTTCCTAGTATAGCGGTCGCAACATACTCTCCGTATCCTCATAGGATTTCCTTTTGAGCCACTTTGTGATGAGCGATTTACACTCGTGGTATGGTTTTGAGTGTATGTCAAGTTCCCTGTTAATTTTGTTGTAATTTTGTATAATTGATGGACAATTTTTTTCTGATTTTAACAACTAATACAATTAGGAAATCAGTATTTTTATTTCTCAGTGGCACTTGTAACATTTTTGACAGAACGTTTTTTAATGAGAACGAATAAAAAAGGTTACATTTAAAAAGGTTTTATTACATATTGATTTATAAACAGCCAAGGAAATTGATTTGTGTAACATTACGTACTTTGTCATAGTGTCAATCAACATCTAGACGCTAGAGATTTCATATTATTGTCACTGTGACCAGGTTCTAAATGGTATGCAAATCAAAGTCCTGGGCCATAACTACACGAATAACTAGATACTTAATGATATTATTTACAAACGAGGTTTTGTACATTATTATATACAGCCTTGGCCAGAAGTATTGAGCATCCTTGTGATTTTCATACAAAACTCGAAAGTTTAGACCGGTGTTTCTGACTTTTTTTAAGTTATTTTATCAATTAATTCAAACTGAACAGGCATGTTTTGTTGAAATGAGTAGTAACTGCATCGAATATTTGCAATTTTTCCACCGACCTAAATTCGCATTTTTGGGACCTCCACTTTTCATATTTTATAGGTACCTTGAAAGTGTTATTAAGTGAAGTTTTCTAGATATATCAATAAAATATAACATTTTACGTCATTGTACATTGTTATGATAGGGAATTAATACTTAACATCAAAATTGCAAGCAAAAAAGAGCTATGCTCAACACTTCTGGCCAAGGCTGTACAAGTTAGTTTTGTACATACTCGTAATTATTTACAAATTCATTTAAAACATATTTACATTTCTACTTTTTTTGCCCCTTATATTTTGATTCGAAATTAATAATTAGAATTTGCTCAAGGATTTTAGGGGTCATACTGCATCCCCGGTTTGTAAAAATCCATTTTAATATTAAAAAGGACCTTTCAACTTCTACAGATGTAATAGGGGCATACTTAAAATAAGACCATAAATCAATTTTCCCATTGCTTCCATCAAGACGAACTTCATTATTGTCGTTTAAGTCAGCCATTATTTGCATGGTTGGTAATTCCTTGTTTTTGTGTAAGACTGTTTTATGCTTTTTATAAATAAAATTTCCTTTTTCATGCAGACTAACCCTTGATAATTTGCCTGTCACAGTTTTAACTACTTGTAGCGACTCACTCAATGTCAGCGTAAAACTCTCCATTTGCTTGGTAGCTTTTACTAGAACTCTGCAGCTTTCAGGTATGAATTTTAAATGATTTTTCAGATGATGTTTCCCAATTGCTACATAGAGTCATGCTGCATAGAGTATGATTCCAATTAAATTCGTCATAATTAATCATTTAACAACATTGATTTATACAAAAAGAGAGATACAGTACCAGGCGCTCGATTGTGTGCAATCAAATATAGGTTCCGGGACCTATATTGAATTAGTCGTGTGGCAGAGTCTCTCAGTTACACTTTGTGCAATACGTAAAATATGGAGGTCTCGCTTGCATAGCCGTGTTAACTATATAGGTTTATCTCTTTTGCCCATGATACACATGTATTAACTGAGGCCACAAAATCACGTAACTTTTTATTAATCATATTTAATTTTAGTTTAATTGGCTTTAGACACAACATTCGGTGCTTGATTATCCATATTTTTTTATTATTATATAGAATTTATAGATCAAGACACTTGGAGACCTTATACACACATACTTTTTTTTAAATTTAAAGTCATTTTTTTTTTCTAACTGTTGATGATGGATTATTATAATTTGGAAATGTATGTAGAAGACACAGTTCAGGTAAGAAAGTATATCAAACTTGTATGTAATTCATTTTCAAATAGTCAGATTTAGACTCACCTCTTTTCTTTGGTATTTTTCTTAAACTATAACCTATTGTTGGTTAATCTAACCTTGGTTTGATATGTTTTCTTATAGAATAACGCACTTATATGTATTGTTTAGTTTTGATGTACTGTTGTTTTGAAAAAATAAGTCCCGCCGAGTTTCTTGCCGGACATAATTCTTCTCGGGTCAGAAGTGTAGGGTTAGAACCGGTGTAGTTTGATTTTTTTTCTCTCTTTTACTTTGACGTGTAAAAGTGCCCTTGTGGCCTACTTATTGAATAAATGTTTGAGTTTGAGTACAGCGGTGTGTAGCATTTTACAAGTGTGTAGGTGCTGGACCACATTTCAGTTTTGTTTACTATGAACGTCACTCATCTTCCTTTTTGTTTATATCTATGTTGAACAACCTCTGCAGGTAACCGATATCGATACTTGAAATAATCAGTACCATGTCTAATTGACTTATATACTCGTAGCTGTCAGCTTAAAATAATACATATTGTTGTGTTTTAATTATTGTTAATTTATTTGTTAGGTATTGTTGGATAAATGTAAATAGGTACAATGTCATCTTTACACCAGTTTTGCTACAGATATCCGTTTTTAATCGTATACGACGAAAACGTTTATTGTTCCTGTTGTGATCAATATATAACATCAAAAGTCAGCAATGTCACAGCACATTTGCAAACAACTAAACATATTGAAAGAGAAGAAGGAAAATTAACACAAAATGAGTTTAACCTGGATCTTACGAATTTTATGGTAGCGTCAAACATACCATGGTTTCAATTAGAAAATGAAAATTTCCGTAACTTCCTTCAAAAATGCATTGATGGCAAGTATGCGAAAACAGCAAAAGTTCCATCGGAGTCAAACTTAAGAGTACAGTATTTACCTAAAATGTTCAAAACGGTTTTCGATTCTATCAGGAATGATATCGCGGATTCGTATATTTACGTAAGTGTTGACGAGACGAAAGATCAATTGGACCAAAATGTGGCCAATGTTATCGTTGGAGCACTCAGAAAGACTAACGCAAGTAAACCACACATAATAGCTTCCAAGGTCCTTGACAGGACTAATCATGCCACTGTAAACAATTTAGTAATCGAATCGTTGAAAAATCTTTATGGAAATGACAATTACAATGAAAGGGTGGTGTTATTTTTGACTGACGGGGCTCCCTATATGGTAAAAGCAGGTAAAACTCTACGGAATTCATTTCCAAATATGATACACGTGACATGCTTGGCCCATGGCTTCAACCGTGTTGCTGACACAGTTCGAGGTTTGTATGAGGATGTAAACGAGTTGATTTGTAGTATGAAAACGACATTTTTAAAATCCCCATCACGAACAAAAAAGTTAAAACAGTTATATCCTAATATGCCACAACCTCCCCGTCCAGTTATAACAAGATGGAATACGTGGATTGAGGCCTGTATTTACTACATGACTTACTTCGATGAAATCAAAAACGTTCTTAACAATCTCGATGACCAGAATACCGCAAAAGTAAGACGGGCTAAATTAGCAATTGGGAAACCTCATCTGAAAAAGCATTTAAAATTCATAACTGAAAGCTGCACAGTTTTAGTAAAAGCTACCAAGCAAATGGAGAGTTCTACGCTGACATTGAGTGAGTCGCTACAAGTAGTTAAAACTGTGACAGGCAAATTATCAAGGGTTAATCTGCATGAAAAAGGAAAATTTATTTATAAAAAGCATAAAACAGTCTTACACAAAAACAAGGAATTACCAACCATGCAAATAATGGCCGACTTAAACGACAATAAAGAAGTTCGTCTTGATGGAAGCAATGAGAAAATAGATTTATGGCCTTATTTTAAGTATGCCCCTATTACATCTGTAGAAGTTGAAAGGTCCTTTTCAATATTAAAATGGATTTTTACAAACCGGCGATGCAGCATGACCCCTAAAAACCTTGAGCAAATTCTAATTATTAACTTCGAATCAAAATATAAGGGGCAAATAAAGTAGAAATGTAAATATGTTTCAAATTAATTTGTAAATAATTATGTACAAAACTAACTTGTATATTATATTGTACAAAACCTCGTTTGTAAATAATATCATTAAGTATCTGGTTATTCGTGTAGGTATAGCCCAGGACTTTGATTTGCATACCATTTAGAACCTTGTCACAGTGACAATAATATGAAATCTCTATCGTCTAGATGTTGATTGTCACTATGACAAAGTACGTAATGTTACACAAATCAATTTCCTTGGCTGTTTATAAATCAATATGTAATAAAACCTTTTTTATTCGTTCTCATTAAAAAAACGTTCTGTCAAAAATGTTACAAGTGCCACTGAGAAATAAAAATACTGATTTCCTAATTTTAGTTGTTAAAATCAGAAAAAATGTGTCCATCAATTGATACATGTTCATTTTAGCAGAGAAGTTGGAATAATTAACCACACAACAAACAAAAATACGATTACAAAAAAAAAAAGATTTTTATGAATATTGCTTTCCGTATGAACGCGAAGATGACTTAGATTTTCATTGCATGGGAGTTAATGCAAGAAGGATGGCGTGCTTTACGTTAGAGAGGAATTCTGTTTTCTAATGAATTGTAATGTGTTGTTAGCAATACCATGTAATAAAATGTATGTATAAAAACAAATCAAATAGTTTTATTTACGTTTCACGTATCAAGTAGTTATTATTTATATCATGTGTAAATAGAGTACTTTTGAAGTCATTTGTACATGATTAAAATGATTGACGACTAATGATTAATAATTTACAATAAAACTATTTGGGATCATCCTATATGGAGCGTGACGTCAAATTGATGTCATCGGCATGAAAATTACGGGCCCTGGTTAAGACCTACGGTTTGGATCCAGCTCATTATTATACTGCCCCAGGATTGAGTTGGGATGCTATGTTAAAAGTTACAAAAATAAAACTTGATCTTTTGACGGATATTGATAAAATTGCTTTCATAGCAAAAAATATTCGAGGAGGTATATCCCAATGCAGTCACAGACATGCAAAAGCTAACAATAAATATATGTCAAACTATGAATCAAACCAACCGTCTTCTTTTCTTGTATATTTAGATGCAAATAACTTGTATGGATGGGCTATGTCTCAACCTCTTCCTACAGGTAAATTTGAATGGGTGAATGTAGAGACGAATTTTAATATTGAAGATGATGCTGATCATGGCTTTATCTTAGAAGTAGACATTGAGTACCCTAAAGAATTACATGATTATCATTCGGTTCTACCATTCTGTCCCGAAAATGTATGTTTAGGTAATTCTAAAGCAAAAAAATTAATACCAAATCTAAACAAGAAAACAAACTATGTCATTCATTACAGAAATCTTAAACAAAGTTTACAAAACGGATTAAAATTGCTTAAAATCCATAGAATATTAAAATTTGAGCAATCCCCATGGTTAAAAAGTTACATAGATTTAAATACCTACATGCGATCCCAAGCATCTTCTGAATTCGAAAAAGATTTTTTCAAACTCATGAACAATTCAGTGTTTGGTAAAACTATGGAGAATGCAATGAAACGAGTAAACATCAAATTATAAAATCACTGGGAAAATCGTGGGAAATCTCAAGGAGTTCAATCTTTAATTGCGAAACCTGAATTTCATAGTTTATCTGTTTTTTCACATGATTTAGTAGCTGTTCAATTGGAAAAAAACTAAAGTTTTATACAACAA
The DNA here is from genome assembly GCA_947086415.1 of Pammene aurita. Classification (NCBI taxonomy): domain Eukaryota; kingdom Metazoa; phylum Arthropoda; class Insecta; order Lepidoptera; family Tortricidae; genus Pammene; species Pammene aurita. Next base: position 17,193,311 of record OX352295.1, read on the forward strand.
ACCAATTTACCTAGGTTTTTGCATTTTAGATCTTTCTAAAACTTTAATGTATCAATTTCATTACGACTATATGAAAACCAAATATCAAAATAATTTGAAATTGCTTTACACAGATACTGATAGTTTACTATATCAAATATTCACAGAGGACTTTTATGATGACATAAAATCAGATCTTAATTTATATTTTGATACTTCTGAATACCCAGAGGACAACGTGTATGGTTTCCCCCTGGTAAATAAAAAGCAACTTGGTGTTTTCAAAGATGAAAACAATGGGGAAATATTTAAGGAATTTATTGGTTTGCGTTCAAAAATGTACGCCATAGATGTACAAAATAAAGAAATTAAAGCTAAAGCTAAAGGTGTCAATAAATGCGTAACGGAAACGTATGATCTTGATAGTTTAAAAAAATGTTTATTTAAGAAAAAAATTAAATATGATACAATGTTACGTTTCAAATCAATAAAACACATTTTATTTACACAGAAAATTACCAAAATAACGCTTTCCCGTAATGACACGAAACGATATTTGTTAGGAAATTCTATTGATACTCTTGTCATGGTCATTATAAAATTCCACATGGTGTACTTTAAAATTTATTTAATTTACACAGAATATTCAATGAAATGTATTTATTTTTTGTGCAATGTGTATAATTTTTGTAAATTGTATGATTTAGTTTAGAAGTTAAAATTATCTTGTGTCAATTTTTTTTCTTGTTATGTGTTATTTTTAATAAATGTTCTTGATAAAAGGAGAAACTTTAAAAAAAAAATCATTTGAAATTAATTCCTTTTCATAACAACACACTCCTCACGTTAATTCAAAATGATTCATTTTTACCATCCCTTCACCACTATTGTAGCTGGTCCGAGTGGTTGTGGAAAAACTAAATTTGTTACAAGTTTTCTTGAACATTCGAAAGAATTATGTAATGTTGAGTTTGATGAAGTGATTTGGTGTTATGATGAAATGCAACCCCTATATAATCTAGAAAATGTGATTTATAGTCAAGGAATACCTGATATGTCCATGTTTGATGGACTGAAGCCCAAATTACTTATAATAGATGATTTAATGCGGGAATCAAATGGGCGACTGGTTGATATTTTTACAAAAGGTAGTCACCACAGAAATTTAAGCCTGTTTTATATTACTCTAAATGTATTTCATCAGGGTAAAGGTCAACGTGATATGTCTTTGAATACAAGTTATTTAGTGTTTTTTAAGAATCCTAGAGATAAAACACAAATACGTTATTTGTCTCGTCAAGTATGCCCAGAAAACTCAAAGTTCGTTGACGAAGCTTACAAGGATGCTACTAAAAACGCTCACGGCTATCTTATGATTGATCTAAAACATGTCACAGATGACATGTGTCGTTTTAAAACTAAAATATTTCCATTTGATGGCCATTGCACAGTGTATATCCCAAAGAAAGGATTTAAATATAACAAGGATCATCAAGTTTCAGTCAGTTCTAAATGATGCATTCTCGAGTAAGCACCTATAAACATTTACTGGAAGCCCTGCATTTACTTAAACCAAAATATCGTACTGCTTTGCTTAAATCGTGCGATGAAGATGAGATCAACATCATTTGTGAATGTATCTATAACGTTCTAGGGGTAAAATTCCTTTAGATAACAAAGAAAAATCTAAATTAAAAAAATATAAGGAAACATTACGAAAACTAGTTTCAAAAGGCAAAAATAAGCTTAAAAAACCGTTATTATTCAGAAAGGGGGTGCATTTTTACCAATAATTTTAGGTGCAGTTTTAAGTGCATTGGTAAACTCCTTATCTTAGATACAATGGAGAATACAAAGAAAATGTTGTTAGTAGAACCTGAATTTATTGAAAGACTTAAAAAAAGTGAAAATCAGGTGGAAAATTTATCATCCCGTCTGGATGCAGAAATGCAAACAATTCAGAAGAAAAATAAATGATCGTGAAAAGTGGGCATTATATTGTCAAGCACTACAACGATTTTTACATTTTGCTGAGGCAGAACGAAGACCATTTAAATTACCGATAGTGATGGATGAAGTGAACTACCTTACTAACGATAACTACAACGTTGCTTCGAAAGTTAACAAAAAGGAGGAAAATTCTCTCCCTCTCAACATTAAACGCGCGCAATCTATTGGTAGCTTTAAATCGCAACTTAAGGAATACTATTTATCTCTTCCTTAGGTTTTTAAGTTGACACTGTTGTTTCTTATTGTGTGTATTATATATGTATATATGTACGTATATGTATGTTTATTTTGTATTTATTTAAGTATGTATATTCATATGAATGTGCTGTGTTATCTATTTCGTCTCTTTTGTTTCTATGCACCACCTACTGCTTATTGTTTTTCTCTAGTCTCCACTACCCAAAGGTTGTCTGGAAGAAATCGCTCATTAGCGATAAGACCGCCTGTTGTTACCTCTACCTAAATTTATCTAATTGTAAAATTTGTGCTTGTAACTGTATGAGGTGTGCAATAAAGAGTATTTATTATTATTATTATTATTATTTTCCTTTCTCAAAGTATTCCTGCACATTACAGCGATATGTTACTCTCTTTTGACCTTAAGAACATTCATGCTATTTTAATTTCCGAATCGTGGCTCAGACCAGCTTTGCCTTCAACGTCTTACTCTTTACCTGGTTTCAATTTAATTCGGCACGACCGCCTTGGAAGAGGTGGCGGTGGAGTTGCAATTTACCTTCGTTCTTACATCCCCTATACAATTGTTAATGTATCTGCCAGTTCCTCTACTTCTGATGCCGCAGAGTATATGTTTCTCGACGTTTCCCTCTCTCATTCCAAACTTTTACTTGGCGTTTTTTATTCCCCCTCCCTTCACGTTAATTACTTTGATTATCTTGAGAAACTTCTCGAAGACCTTATGCCTTCTTATAATCATCACATTCTTATGGGAGATCTAAATACGTGTCTTCTGAAGGATGACAGTCGATCCCGGCGCCTTAAATCCCTGGTAGATGCATGCAATCTAACTATTCTCCCTTCAGACGCCACACACTATTTTCCAAATTGCTCGCCTTCTCTTCTTGATTTAACTTTAGTTTCTTCGACTTCTCATGTGTCTAAATTTGGGCAATACTCCGCGGATGCCTTCTCATATCATGATCTGCTCTATATCTCTTACAAAATTCGTCCTCCTAAATCTAAATCAAAAATTCTTTTGCAGCGCAATTTTAGTGGATTAAATGTGGAAAAGCTTCGAGATGACGCTTTAACAATCGATTGGAGCAGTATCGCTCGAGCGGGTTCGGTAGACGATCAAGTTTCTCTCTTTAATTCGCTCCTCATACAACTTTATGACGCTCACGCTCCTGTTCGTACAATAAAAGTCAAGCATCTCCCTGCTCCTTGGCTCACTAAGGATATTAAAGCCCTTATAGAGAGGAAGAATCAATCTAAATCTAAGTATAAGGCTAACAACTCTGAGAAAAATAAACTTAAATATCATACCCTGCGCAATCGCTGTAGCACTATATGTCGAGATGCTCAGAGGCGTCATATTCACAGTTCTGTTGAAGATGGAAATCCAGCCAAAGTGTGGAAATTTTTGAAAGGTCTCGGAGTTGGCAAATCTCAACAGGCAACCAATTTAAACAATATTAGCGTTGACCAGCTTAACCAGCATTTTTCATTGTCCACCTGTTTCAGTGGTCCTAAGAAATCTAACTCACTTCATCATCTTTCATCACTTCCTGCCTTAGATTTCTCTTCTTTCTATTTTAGCCATTTCTGTGAGAGTGATGTTAGGAAGGGTATATTGAATATCACTTCTAACGCCGTTGGTGTTGACTGTGTTAGCCGAAATATGATACTCCCTCTCCTTGATTTGTTTGTTCCTATTATCACCGGTATTCTGAATTTTTCCATTTCATCAAGTACTTTTCCCAGTCTGTGGAAGGATGCCAATATTATTCCTTTACCCAAAAAATCCAACCCCAGTTCCTTCTCTGACTATCGCCCCATCTCCATTCTTCCTTTCCTATCCAAAGTCCTCGAACGGCTAGTGCATCAGCAACTAACTTCCTTCCTGAATAGAAATGACCTCCTAAACCCATTTCAATCTGGTTTTCGTCCGGGCCACAGTACTACCTCGGCTCTTGGCAAGGTTACCGATGACATCCGTTTGGGTATGAATGACCAGAAGCTTACAGTTCTTGCACTTCTAGATTTCAGTAATGCCTTTAACACGGTCGATTTTGACATTTTGCTCGCGTTCTTACAGTCTCTTAACATATCGGCTGCAGCGATTGACTGGTTCCGCAGCTATTTGGTTGGTCGTCGGCAAATAATAAAACTAGATTCTTCGTGTTCTTCCTAGTGCAGCACATCAGCTGGTGTTCCACAGGGTGGTGTGCTGTCTCCTCTTTTATTTTCTATCTTCATTAATTCCATAACTCTTGATCTCTCCTCTTCGTATCACCTCTATGCCGACGACCTTCAAATATATTCGCAGGGTATGCATAGCGATCTCAATTCAGTTATAGAAGCCACGAATCTTGATCTGCTCCACATATCAAATTGGAGTCAAAATTACGGTTTAAAAGTAAACCCCCTAAAGTCACAGGTAATTGTGATGGGTAGCGCTAAACAAATCTCCAAAATTGACTTTCTCAGGCTCCCTCCGATAGTCTTCGATGGTATCCAAATTCCTTTTTCCAACCAAGTGAAAAATCTTGGCGTAATCATGGATCGTTGTCTATCATGGGTGCCTCAGGTGAGTGAAGTGAGCAGGAAGATGTTTGCTGCCATAGGGTCTCTCAGACGGCTCCGGAATTTCCTGCCAATTGCTACTAAAATTGCGCTTGCTCAGTCGTTACTTCTCCCCATTCTTGATTATGCAGATATCTCCTATTTAGACCTAACCGAGGAGCAACTTAATAAGCTTGAGCGTATTCAAAATGCCTGCATTCGGTTCATTTTCGGATTACGCAAATTCGACCATGTTTCTAGTTTTCGTTCTCAACTCAAATGGCTCCCTATCCGTCACCGCCGTAACTCTCACATACTTTCTTTACTCTTTTCTATACTTTTTAACCCTGCAACTCCCCGCTACCTCAAAGAGCGTTTCTCTTATCTTAATTCTATTAGATCCTCTCAAAAATTGCTCCTAAAAGTGCCATCTTCATCTTCCAAATTTTATAATTGCTCATTTACGTTCCAGGCCGTTCGTTTGTGGAATTCTCTCCCTCTCAACATAAAACGCGCGCAATCTATTGGTAGCTTTAAATCGCAACTTAAGGAATACTATTTATCTCTTCCTTAGGGTTTTAAGTTGACACTGTTGTTTCTTACTGTGTGTATTATATATGTATATATGTACGTATATGTATGTTTATTTTGAATTTATTTAAGTACTAGCTCTGCCCGCGGCTCCGCCCGCGTGGAATTCGGTCTGTGTCAGTAAGCGGCTAATTCACCCCTAATTTCTCTCCCGCTACCCTGGAGGCGGAACTTGAAGTAAAGTTGACAGATGGATACGCTAGAGATATCATCCAAACCAAATCGATCCTCCCGTCAAATCAGTCTAAGCATGAAAGGTAAGAACAGGCGCGGTTGAAATTGGGGGGGGGGGGGGGGGGGGGGGACGGGACGACGACATGCAAATTTAACGCAATCGAGTGTAGTGGCTACCTAACGCTACGTACGTACGCGTGGCTACGTATAACCTGGCTGGGGATTTTCTTGAATTGGAATTAGTAATCCTTAAGGGGTGATTTCCGGGATAACAATGCAAAAAAAACCGGCCAAGAGCATGTCGGGCGATGCTCAGTGTAGAGTTTCGTAGATGCCGCCCTGTTACAAAACATCCGTTCAAAAGGTCGTTTATTAAGGGATATTTGGCGGCGCTTACGTTATTTTACTATCCGGCACTTCCTTTCACTATGCGTTTTTGACTGATAACTCACAAACGGCTGAACCGATTTTATTCAATATAGTTCAAGAAAGTTCTTATCAGGCCTCACCAAATTTCAGCTTTCTAGTGCGAACGGTAACTGAGCTAGACCGCGGACAGACGGACAGACATGGCGAAACTATAAGGGTTCCTAGTTGACTACGGAACCCTAAAAAGAGATAAATAGTAGTTTATGTAACTGTTACGTAATAAGGCCTAATTATGTACAGAAGCATATTCATATTAAAAATCCATTGAAACCATTAGAATGACCGCCATTACACCGCCATGACCAAACTTATTGCACCGGTGGTCGGGCGCTTGGAGGCGTGCCGGCGGTCTGGGGGGCGGATTTTCATTACGTTACAGTAGTAGGTAATGTATTTTCATACGTTTTTACCACACTGTCACAGATAATACACTGATGTTACGTTACTGTTTGCAATAATGGTGATAATTACATACGGTTCCGAACGCGGAATAGAGGATTTATGATATTGGTGTAGATCAAGATATTTAGTCTTCAATGTAAGCACTCGGTTGGAACGAAGTTATGTTATTTAATTTAATTTAATTTTTTACTTTTTCGTGAATTTTGTGGCTTTCATTTTTTTTTGTATTTTTTTGAAATTTTTGGTTTTTGAAGTATTTGAAATTTTTGAAATTTAGAAATTTTGCCATTTTTGACATTTTCGACTTTTTTACTTTTAGGTTTTTTCACTTCTCACTTTCACTTTTCACTACACTTCACTCCACTTTTTCACTTTTTTCACTTTATTCTATTTTATATATTTTTTATTTCATTCCATTTTACATGTTTCTCAATCGTATGGGTGTCGCTTTTTCGTGACGTGACACTTTTTCGTGACGGTTACGTGACTTTTTTTCGCCTAGCCGTCCGATAAGTGACTTCGTTCCAAAACTACCACCGGTTCTAACCCTACCTCTGGCCCAAGAAGTATTATGATTATGACCGAAAAGAAACTCGACGGGACTTATTTTTTTCAAAACAGTAATACATTATTAGATCTTAAAGATACAAAATAATGCATAGTTCTTCAAGAAGACATATAAAAACAGCTTGAGAGACAGATAATGTACCTATTGTTTAATTATAAAGAAAAATAAATCCTAATCTGACTGCTTCACAAAACGTTTGATATGTTTTCCTACCTAAACGGTGTCCTATAAATTTGAAATGATTTTGTAGTAGTTTTTTGGTTTGGGCCATGCATATTTGTCCGTCATATATAGTCCTCGAACCTGCAATAACCCTTTGACATTCATGATATTTTGTAAACCCATGTAAACTTCCACCCCTTTTGCATCCGCTTAAGGGAATTTCCGAGATAAAACTATTTTATTTCCTTTTTCAGAGCTCAAATTATCTCCATACCAAATTTGATCTAAATCGACTATGCGGTTAATACTTCCCTATACAAATTTCCAACTGAAAACTATCCTTTGTCCTTTCTTGAGACCCCTACTATACCAAATTTCATCTTTATCAGTTCAGCGGTTAAAAAAAATCCTAATACCAACTTCCAACCCCCTTTTCACCCCCACAAGGGTTTAATTTCGAGATGAAAACTATTCTGTCGTTTCTCGGGACTCACATTATCTCCATACTAATTTCTATTAAAAAATCTCCATACAAACTTTCAACCCCCTCTTCACTTTTATTATATGTATAGATAGATAGTTTTTATTGAAAGTACCTTTCAGGCTTCACTTCCATTATTTTTTTGACTTACGGTTCTAAAGTAAGGGGGGGGGGGCTTTTTGAAGATGAAATTATCCTTTGTCCTTTCTCGAGACCCATACTATCTCTATACCAATTTTCATCTAAATCAGTTCAGCGGTAAAAAAATCCTCATACCAACTTCCAACCCCCTTTTCACCCCCACAAGGGTTTGAAAACTATCCTATGACGTTTCTCGAGACTCACATTATCTCCATACTCATTTCTATCTAAATCGTTTCAGCGGTTAAAAATTCTCCATACAAATTTTCAACCCCATTTTCACCCCCACCAGGGTTGATTTTCGGGATTCAAACTATATATTATCCTTTCCCGGGACTCACACTATCTCTATACAAAATTTCATCAAAATCCGTTCAGCCGTTTTCACGTGATGCGCGGTCAAATAAACAGACAAACAGATAAACAGAAAAACAGATAAACAGATAAACAGACAAACAGACAAAAATTCTAAAAATTGTTGGAACGTGTTCTGTTATCGATTCTAAGTATCCCCAGCCAACTTTTTTTCGATTATCTTCCATGTACAGACTTTCGACCCTCTTCAGCTTTATTATATGTATAGATAGATGTATATTCATATGAATGTGCTGTGTTATCTATTTCGTCTCTTTTGTGTCTATGCACCACCTACTGCTTATTGTTTTTCTCTAGTCTCCACTACCCAAAGGTTGTCTGGAAGAAATCGCTCATTAGCGATAAGACCGCCTGTTGTTACCTCTACCTAAATTTATCTAATTGTAAAATTTGTGCTTGTAACTGTATGAGGTGTGCAATAAAGAGTATTTATTATTATTATTATTATTATAATAATAAAAATGATTACCAACCCTTTGAAACCCCCGAATCGTTTTTAGAAAAAAATAAAAATACAATTTTCACTTTATTAAATCGATCAGTTGCAGATCATTGTGCTTTAAAAGTTAATTTTATTTTAAATGCAAATTTTTGTCAGGATACCAAACAGTTAAGAAATACATTTGATTTTCAATTAAACAATCAACTTTTTAATGTGAGCAGTGATAAAGATTTATTTTTCATATCCCTCGTAAATGAAATAACAGAGAGATTAACAAACTTTGAAAGAAAAGATAGTGGATGGAGTTTGGTAAACATAAACCACTTAGACGTTAATGTTAATAAATATAAACCATTGCGTGGTTCTTCATATATTGAATTACCACGTGATATAACAAACAAAAGAGCAGTAATAAACATCAAAAACAATGATCATGAATGTTTCCGTTGGGCATTGCTTTCGGGTTCATATCCACCTAAGAAAAACAATCACGCTAATATGGTGAACTGTTATGTGAAATACAAGGAGAAATTGAAGTTTGGTGACATTCCTTTTCCTATCAAGTTTACTGATATTCAGAAATTTGAAAAGTTAAATGATTTAAGTATTAACGTGTTTGGTTTGGAGTATAATTCACAAAATAAAAGTCATGATATTGTTGGTCCTTTACACATTACAAAATGTAAAAAAACAAAACATTTTAATTTGTTATATATAACAAAGGGGAATAGAGGACACTATTGTCTAATCAACAATTTATCTCGATTAGTATCCGCTCAAATAAATAAATCACAACATGCTGTTAATATATGTGATGGTTGTTTGTCAAATTTTTCATCTAATCAGAATTTAGTAGAGCATCAAAAGAACGATTGTTTTCATATATGTACCAACTTACCCTCTGAAGAGGATAAAAGGAAAGATTGGTTTGACAAAATGACTTCTTCAAGTCAACTTAATTTCAATAATTACGAGCGTTAATTACGAGTTCCTTTTGTTATGTATGCAGATTTTGAGGCATTTTTAAGTCCTATTTATTCAGTCAGAACAATTTAATGAACAAACCACTAAAGATAATAGTCACTCTCCAACACTTGACAGTGATAAAGATGATGGAGATGATGATGATTATGTGGATGATAAAATCAAACGTAAACGCAGACGTATAGACAAGCGTTCCTCAACCATTAACATTCAGAAACATCAAGTTTATAGTTTTGGATACTATATTAAATGTGCATATGATGACAAGTTATCAATTTATAGAACATACAAAGGGGATGTTCACGCAAATCAGCGCCATCTAGTTCAAATGTATTCGAGTCTAATAGAGTGAATGCGCACGGTCTTTTGTTCTTGTCGCGCGGTCTGATATTGCTCACGCTCTGTTCGGCCAGCCGTCTTAGTAGGCAGACGTGCTGTCATTCGTCGCGGTGCGCGAGCCATTGGTTAAAATCAACATGGCGTAATTTAAGTGAAAGTGTAATCTAGGTTAAGGAAGAGAAATATACGTGTAAAGAGTGCCCGTTGTTTCTCTTCGAAACCCATCCGTCGTTACCGCAGCAGGCGAGGCGGCGTATCCGTCCACGAAAGGACGGTGGTGGCTCAAAGGAACCTCTCTACAGCGCCGTGCCGGAGCGACTCGACTGCTACCAGAGAAGTATTATAAAGTACTAACCAGCCTACCGCGGCGACTGGGCTGGTTTTGTGTACATTGTTGGTGGCCCATGAGGGGAACGAACCCGCGACCTTCGCGTTATCAGCACGATAATAACAAAACCCGTGATTTGGGAAAATATCAAATAAAATCCCGTGATTGGGGCAAGATTGAAGCAATCCAGGGCCAAGAATCGCGCCACGGCAATCCGGGATTCGTCGAGTGGAATTTGCAGTCGTTGGCATTCATTGTGTGAATTCAGTGCGTGATTACGTCATAAAGATACCAAGCAACGTGAAACGTGTCATTGTAGGACATTTGGAGGTCGCCAGAGTGAAGTCCGGTCCGGTTGACGTTTACCGGTTTGTGCTGAGTGAACGAACTGAATGGTAGGAACGACGTCGGGCGTCGTGGCGACAACCTTAGAGACTTTATTATCTGTGACATTGGACTTCATTTGAAAAATGTCAGTGTCAAAAGTCAAATTGTGTTGTTGTGCTATTTGTGATAGATTTCTCAACTATATTACGTGAAATAATTAGGATTTGATTAAATTGGATAGAATATAGCTTGGAATTGGGTTGTAAATAATCACAAATAGGTGATTGATTGAAAATACGCGCGGCGCGGTGAAGTATTTGTGTTTTACCAGGTAAGTGAATATCTATTCACAACATGTCACTCAAGGCTAAGGTACAGTTGGGTACGAGGTATCAAATGCTTATTGATTACGCTGGCACGGTGGCTGCCAGGTCTGGATCGTCAGCGACAGCGGTGGCCAAGCGGCATTTTGATCAGGTATATAAAACATATATCACGGCCTATGAGGCAGTACTGACAAGCGATACGGAACTAACAGAGGCGGAACGTCTCAAGTACCAGGAGCAGTTCGCCGAGATCAACCGACTTCTTATCCAACTGGATGAGGCATCAGGTGAGGAGTCAGAACAGACAGCTGGTGCAGCTAAGTATCACAGTAAGGTTAAGTTGCCTTTGGTACAACTGCCAACATATGGCGGGGATATGACAGAATGGATGTCATTCTATGACCTTTTTATGGCATTAGTCGATGCAGGTCCATTGTCTGATGCCGAGAAACACTATTACCTTCGAACTTCATTGCATGCGGAGGCCTTGACGGTAGTACAACACTTACCGGTGGATGGCGCCAGCTACTCTGTGGCATTGGATCTTCTTAAGAAAAGGTACCATAACTCCCGACAGCTTGTGGACACCTTCATTGCGCGGATAGTCAATCTGCCCAATGTCGGGGGCCCGAATATAAATTTGCGAACACATTTTATGATCCTCTGCGCGAGTCGATTCAGGCCCTAGAAAAGTTGAAGCAGCCGGTTTCTGAGTGGTCGTATTTAGTTGTTTACATGATGTTACAGAAGCTGCCTATTCGCATCAGAACCCTATTTGAGGAACGCTGTGGCACGGATCCTCAAGTTCTGCCAACGCTCAATCAGCTGCTGGCGCTGCTGGATGAGCAGTGTCGGGTGCAGCAGGCAGTTCCCACTGCGGCAGCGGGAAGAGCACCGATGGGACGGCAGTCACCGAACAAGGGAAGACGCGGCAGAGCGTCCCCTCCACGTGTCCTAGCTGCGGAGCTGAAAGAAGCTGATCAGGTGAATCAGTCTAAAGGTCTGTGCACGTACTGTTCCAGTAGTGCACACTCTATATACAAATGTCCATTCTTCGCAAGTCTAGCTGTTTCGGAGAGGAAAACCTGGGTCAGAAAGAATGGTGCATGTTTTAAATGCCTTCGCTCTCATTACGCGAGAGAGTGTATGGCTCGTAATTGGTGCGGTGCGTGCCAGTCAGGGTCGCATAGCCCGTTGCTGTGCAGGGAGGAAGCGGAAGCCGCGGAAGCAGTGCACAGGGTCCATGAGCGAACCCCGGTCCCACCCACCAGAAGGGTAAGTACACCACCACAGCGTAGGTCCCCACCACGACACAGGGTGTCGACCCCGCCACAAGGGTCTTGGGCGCAGCGAGCTCAACAACCCCGCACGAGCCCGCCAAGGTGGAGAGAAGAGACTAGGTCGCCTCCTCCACAGCAGGTCCAGCCAGCTCAATTGATGACTGCTGGTCACATACCGCGCCCTCCGGTGGGAACGAGGGCCCGCCAGGCGCAGGAGTCTTTCCACAGCCTACGTTTCGGCACTCGAGGCAGCCCTGAGCGCCGTTCTTGAAATAAGGCTGCTGTTGATGTGCCATCGGAACCCCGGATGATGATGCCATCGATTCGGGTCAGTCCTACTGCAAATGTTATGGTAAGGTCAAGCCGAGGCAATTATATTATGGCTAGATCCCTATTGGACACCGGCGCGGGATGCTCGATAGTTAAGAAATCATTTGCAGATAAAATAGGATTACATCAACAGTATATAGGAAGTAACATTGTTGGGATTGGAAACCAACAGGTCAAGGTACCCGGTACCATTGCTAAAATAGTATTTAAGCCAGTAGGAAAATTAGTCCCTATAATTAGCGTTGTAGCAACCACCATGTATACAGTTACAGGAAATATTCCGGCCTGTAACCATTACCTGAAGGCCCACTTAGATACGTCTAAACTCAGCCTGGCCGATCCCGATTTTGACAAATCTCAAGATGTAGACATCATTTTCGGTCTGGATGTGCTTAATTATATGTTCACTGGTTCAAAGATGCTCACGAACATTACAGGAGTGGAGGCCTACGGTACCTGGTTTGGAGATGTCCTCATGGGAGCCATCTGGACACACCCTGCTGACACCTCGGCGCAGCAGTCGAGAGGAACGTCCGTGGAAGACTACGGCGTGCACGCTACCAAGCTTGAAGAGGTGCTGGAGAAGTTCTGGAAGGTGGAGCAGCCTCCAGAAGACCCACCAGATCATCCGGAACATTTGAAATGTGAAAGGTTGTATACTTCTACTACTAAACGTATGCCTGACGGGAAATACATGGTGCGGCTGCCCTTCTTGTCAGACAGACCCACGCTAGGCGAGACCAGAGCCATTGCTGTACGCAGGCTTCATTCGTTGGAGGCGAAGCTAGCCAAGAACCCAGTCTTGGCTGAGAAATATAAGGATTTCATGCGGGAATATGAGTCGCTAGGACACATGTCTAAATCCAGTTACCAGTTTGACTCGGAGCACTACTGTGTTCCGCATCATGCGATTTTCAAAAAAGATTCAAATAAGCTTCGGGTGGTTTTTTCCTGAGCCTCGAAGAGTAGCAATGGAGTAGCTCTTAATGAATGCCTGCACTCAGGCAAGCCCCTTCAGAATGATATTACAAAGATATTGTTGAATTTCAGACGGCACCAGTTCGTGTTCACGGCCGACATCCGGATGATGTTCCGGCAGACGTGGATACACCCCAGTGATAGGCGCTATCAGCTGATCCTGTGGCGTGAGGACCCGTCGCAGGACATACAGGTTTACGAGTTGAATACTAATACCTACGGACTACGGTCAAGCCCTTTTGTCGCAATACGGACGCTGTTGCAGTTGGCCGCGGATCGGCAAGCTCAGCATCCAGGGTCTCCAGCTGCAGACGTCATACGACGTCAGAGCTACGTCGACGACCTTTTGGTTGGAGCAAACTCCATTACAGAGGCTCGGCAGCTTCAATCGGAGCTCATAGAACTCATGAGCAGTGCCGGCTACGAGCTCAGAAAATGGTCGGCTAACTGTCACGAGTTACTCCGGGACTTACCACAGGAGTATTGTGAGCTGCCTCATCAATTCGACGCTGAAGACAGGAGCCTCATAAAGGTATTGGGAATACAGTGGAACCCGGTGCACGACACCATGTCGTATCAGGTCAATGTACCGTTGGGGCAGGCGGTAACGAAGCGAAGCGTTTTAAGTACTATAGCTAGGCTTTATGATCCGTGCGGTTACTGCGCACCGATTGTCTATAGATTCAAGCTGTTCATGCAGTCATTGTTTACCGATGGAATGACGTGGGATGAACCGCTCCTGGACACTCAGGAGGTTCAGTGGAACGAGTTGGTTCAGGATTTAAACCATTTGTCTCAATTACAGATCCCTCGTTGCGTCGCGTTACCAGGATCTGCCTCCTACTCACTCCACGGGTTTGGAGATGCCTCGGAGCAGGGCTATGGAGCGTGCGTATACCTCCGGACAGAGGACACGTCTGGAAACGTCATGGTACGGTTAGTCCTAGCTAAGACCCGAGTGGCGTCGAAGAAAGTCAAACAAACCATTCCGAAGAATGAGTTGAATGCAGCTCATATGGTTTGTAAACTCCTGAATCATGTCGCAGCGGCCTATGAAGACGAAATCGAGATTGATAACATAAATGCGTGGTCTGATAGTAAAATCACGTTGTGTTGGCTTAACACAAAACCGCATCTGCTCCAGACATTTGAATGTAACAGAGTACAGGATATTCAGCAGTCGAAGCGACCAATGACATGGCGCTATGTCCGAGGTGAGTCCAACCCGGCCGACATCGCGTCCCGGGGCGCCACAGCGAAGGGGCTCCTCAAATGCAAGTTGTGGTGGTCGCCGGAGTGGCTGCTCAAGGAGGAGTCACAGTGGCCGACGATGCCGGTCACCATGTCACCGGAGCTGCCAGGGTTCAAGCAGCTGTTTCATGTCGCCAATGACGAGCAGACATGGGAGGACTTATTACTGTCGAGAGTCAGCTCGTATAGTAAACTCATAAACGTGACGTCGTACGTTTTGAGATTTTGCAGGAATATTCGTTTGCCGAAGCAGCAACGAAATTTAAAACAGAACCTTACTATCGAGGAAAATCGTGCAGCAACGGATCACTGGGTCAAGAAGGTTCAGTTGGATGCATACCAAGATGAAGTCATCTTACTGAAAAAAGGGAAGCTGGTATGCAAATCACTTCAGAAGTTGAGCGTCTTCGTGGACGATAATCATTTTATTCGAGTCGGAGGCAGACTACGTAATTCAAGCTTACGTTATGACGCAAAGCACCCAATGCTTATACCTAAGGACCACCGATGGTCACAATTATTGATGGAGCACTATCACCGGATCTATTGTCATGCTATGACCAGCGCCCTAATCAATATACTTAGACAGCGATACTGGATTCCGTCAGCACGGCGTCAGGTGTCCCGTGTCATCAGGGGTTGTATGTCATGTTTCAGATTCAACGCGACAGATCAGGCGCCTTTCATGGCTGATCTGCCCGCGGACCGCGTCACGGCGACGCGTCCATTTTCCGGCGTAGCGACGGATTTCGCTGGCCCCTACTTGGTTAAAAGTAGCCAGCTCCGGAATGCTAAATCTGTTAAAGCTTACCTGTGTGTTTTTGTGTGTCTAGGTACCAAGGCGGTACACCTCGAGGTCGTCTCGTCGCTGAGCACCGAGGCATTCATCGCTGCGTTCACACGGTTTGTGAGTCGACGTGGGCTGCCCGCCCTCGTCCGGAGTGACCAAGGTACCAATTTTAAATCTGCTAGCTCATACCTCCGAGAGGTTAACCAGTTCTTGCTTGACAACGAAACCATTTTAGAGGATGAGTTTCGTCGCCAAGGCGTCCGCTGGGAGTTCAATCCTCCCGGCGCCCCTCACATGTCTGGTCTAGTGGAAGCAGCGGTCAAGAGTAGCAAGAACCTGCTTAAACGAGAGATTGGGGACCGTATCCTGACCTTTGAAGGTCTGCAGACGGTATTCTGCAGGGCGGAAGCTATCCTCAACTCTAGAGCGCTGGTTCCAATGTCAGAGGATCCTTGTGACCTGGAAGTTCTCAGCCCAGGTCATTTTTTGATAGGTCAACCTTTGGTGTCATTACCTGAACCTTCCTGGAAGGACACGAATATGTCACGGCTGTCGCATTTTCAATTTATTCAAGCTGTAACTCAAAAGTTTTGGGCTAGGTACCACTTAGAGTATTTAAATAATTTGCAAGCCCGTAACAAATGGAACAGACATGTACCTAATGTAGCATTAAACGATTTAGTCTTGATAAAGGATGAAAATTCCCCGCCTCTACAATGGCGTCGAGGTAGAGTCATTCAAGTTTTCAAAGGCTCCGACGGAGTCGTCAGGTCTGTAAAGTTGAAGACACAGATAGGCGAACTTGTGCGCCCCGTTGTCAAATTGTGTAAATTACCTATGGAGCTTTAATTATTTGAGCAGCTCTTGTAAGTTAACAAAACTTGGTTTAAATTGTAGCAATTAGTACTAATAATCGTGAACTATGTACCACTGTTTCCTCGGGAAACCATGTAACTAACTTAGTAAGTAGCTTATCTTTGTTGTTTTTACACTTTCATGATTCATATTTTGATATCATCTGGAATGTTATTGAATGCAAGTGCACTGGATGGTCACAGATTACTTATGCTGTAGACACCTCATGTAACATTTATTAGTGTTAATAATTGTTTGTTTTCATATCTCTTGTTTATGCTAGATCGTAGCGATGTAAACTTCAGGTCTTCAGCTCACCTTTTCCCTGGGCCGGGAAGGAATGTTCACGCAAATCAGCGCCATCTAGTTCAAATGTATTCGAGTCTAATGCGCACGATCTTTTGTTCTTGTCGCGCGGTCTGATATTGCTCACGCTCTGTTCGGCCAGCCGTCTTAGTAGGCAGACGTGCTGTCATTCGTCGCGGTGCGCGAGCCATTGGTTAAAATCAACATGGCGTAATTTAAGTGAAAGTGTAATCTAGGTTAAGGAAGAGAAATATACGTGTAAAGAGTGCCCGTTGTTTCTCTTCGAAACCCATCCGTCGTTACCGCAGCAGGCGAGGCGGCGTATCCGTCCACGAAAGGACGGTGGTGGCTCAAAGGAACCTCTCTACAGCGCCGTGCCGGAGCGACTCGACTGCTACCAGAGAAGTATTATAAAGTACTAACCGGCCTACCGCGGCGACTGGGCTGGTTTTGTGTACAGGGGAGAACTGTGGTCAAACGTTTATGAAATGTATTAAACATGATTTGGAGAGTATTTGTAAAAATAATACTTTTTCCAAGCCCCCTTTACCCTTAACAACTTTAAATAAAGAACACATTGCAAACAGCAAAGTCTGTTTCATTTGTAGTACATGTTTAAACGAGGATTCCTGCGATTCCTATAACTGGCATACCGGTGTTTACGAAGGCGTTGCACATTCACTTTGCAATGAAAAGTACAGACCCCAAAACTTTGTACCTGTGTTTTTTCATAACTTAAGCAACTATGACAGTCACTTTATAGTACATGGGCTTAATTTTGAAGATGGTGATATAGAACTAATCCCACAGAACAAAGAAAAATATATTTCCTTTTCCAAAATGTTAAAAGTGAATAACCGTACAGTGAAATAAAGATTCGTTGATTCCCTTAAATTCATGTCTAGTAGTCTTGAAAAATTAGCTAAAAACTTAACAACAAACCAATTCAATGAACTAAAATTAAATTTTCCAAGAGAAGAAGACTATAAGCGCTTGATACGTAAGGGTGTGTACCCATATGAATACATGACATCATTTGATAGTTTAAACCTTACCGCCCTTCCTCGTAAGGATTTATTTTATAGTTCTCTGACTAATAGCCACATTTCAGATGAAGATTATGAACATGCTGTGGGTGTGTGGAATCACTTTAATTGTCAAAATATGGGGGACTATTCAGATTTATATCTGAAAACAGATGTTTTGCTACTAACTGATGTATTTGAAAATTTTAGAAATGTATGTGTTAAGACCTACGGTTTGGATCCAGCTCATTATTACACTGCCCCAGGATTGAGTTGGGATGCTATGTTAAAAGTTACAAAAATAAAACTTGATCTTTTGACGGATATTGATAAAATTGCTTTCATAGCAAAAAATATTTGAGGAGGTATATCCCAATACAGTCACAGACATGCAAAAGCTAACAATAAATATATGTCAAACTATGAATCAAACCAACCGTCTTCTTTTCTTGTATATTTAGATGCAAATAACTTGTATGGATGGGCTATGTCTCAACCTCTTCCTACAGGTAAATTTGAATGGGTGAATGTAGAGACGAATTTTAATATTGAAGATGATGCTGATCATGGCTTTATCTTAGAAGTAGACATTGAGTACCCTAAAGAATTACATGAATTACGGATTAAAATTGCTTAAAATCCATAGAATATTAAAATTTTAATCCGTTTTGTAAACTTTGTTTAAGATTTCTGTAATGAATGACATAGTTTGTTTTCTTGTTTAGATTTGGTATTAATTTTTTTGCTTTAGAATTACCTAAACATACATTTTCGGGACAGAATGGTAGATCCGAATGATAATCATGTAATTCTTTAGGGTACTCAATGTCTACTTCTAAGATAAAGCCATGATCAGCATCATCTTCAATATTAAAATTCGTCTCTACATTCACCCATTCAAATTTACCTGTAGGAAGAGGTTGAGACATAGCCCATCCATACAAGTTATTTGCATCTAAATATACAAGAAAAGAAGACGGTTGGTTTGATTCATAGTTTGACATATATTTATTGTTAGCTTTTGCATGTCTGTGACTGTATTGGGATATACCTCCTCGAATATTTTTTGCTATGAAAGCAATTTTATCAATATCCGTCAAAAGATCAAGTTTTATTTTTGTAACTTTTAACATAGCATCCCAACTCAATCCTGGGGCAGTGTAATAATGAGCTGGATCCAAACCGTAGGTCTTAACACATACATTTCTAAAATTTTCAAATACATCAGTTAGTAGCAAAACATCTGTTTTCAGATATAAATCTGAATAGTCCCCCATATTTTGACAATTAAAGTGATTCCACACACCCACAGCATGTTCATAATCTTCATCTGAAATGTGGCTATTAGTCAGAGAACTATAAAATAAATCCTTACGAGGAAGGGCGGTAAGGTTTAAACTATCAAATGATGTCATGTATTCATATGGGTACACACCCTTACGTATCAAGCGCTTATAGTCTTCTTCTCTTGGAAAATTTAATTTTAGTTCATTGAATTGGTTTGTTGTTAAGTTTTTAGCTAATTTTTCAAGACTACTAGACATGAATTTAAGGGAATCAACGAATCTTTATTTCACTGTACGGTTATTCACTTTTAACATTTTGGAAAAGGAAATATATTTTTCTTTGTTCTGTGGGATTAGTTCTATATCACCATCTTCAAAATTAAGCCCATGTACTATAAAGTGACTGTCATAGTTGCTTAAGTTATGAAAAAACACAGGTACAAAGTTTTGGGGTCTGTACTTTTCATTGCAAAGTGAATGTGCAACGCCTTCGTAAACACCGGTATGCCAGTTATAGGAATCGCAGGAATCCTCGTTTAAACATGTACTACAAATGAAACAGACTTTGCTGTTTGCAATGTGTTCTTTATTTAAAGTTGTTAAGGGTAAAGGGGGCTTGGAAAAAGTATTATTTTTACAAATACTCTCCAAATCATGTTTAATACATTTCATAAACGTTTGACCACAGTTCTCCCCTGTACACAAAACCAGCCCAGTCGCCGCGGTAGGCCGGTTAGTACTTTATAATACTTCTCTGGTAGCAGTCGAGTCGCTCCGGCACGGCGCTGTAGAGAGGTTCCTTTGAGCCACCACCGTCCTTTCGTGGACGGATACGCCGCCTCGCCTGCTGCGGTAACGACGGATGGGTTTCGAAGAGAAACAACGGGCACTCTTTACACGTATATTTCTCTTCCTTAACCTAGATTACACTTTCACTTAAATTACGCCATGTTGATTTTAACCAATGGCTCGCGCACCGCGACGAATGACAGCACGTCTGCCTACTAAGACGGCTGGCCGAACAGAGCGTGAGCAATATCAGACCGCGCGACAAGAACAAAAGATCGTGCGCATTCACTCTATTAGACTCGAATACATTTGAACTAGATGGCGCTGATTTGCGTGAACATTCCTTCCCGGCCCAGGGAAAAGGTGAGCTGAAGACCTGAAGTTTACATCGCTACGATCTAGCATAAACAAGAGATATGAAAACAAACAATTATTAACACTAATAAATGTTACATGAGGTGTCTACAGCATAAGTAATCTGTGACCATCCAGTGCACTTGCACTCAATAACATTCCAGATGATATCAAAATATGAATCATGAAAGTGTAAAAACAACAAAGATAAGCTACTTACTAAGTTAGTTACATGGTTTCCCGAGGAAACAGTGGTACATAGTTCACGATTATTAGTACTAATTGCTACAATTTAAACCAAGATTTGTTAACTTACAAGAGCTGCTCAAATAATTAAAGCTCCATAGGTAATTTACACAATTTGACAACGGGGCGTACAAGTTCGCCTATCTGTGTCTTCAACTTTACAGACCTGACGACTCCGTCGGAGCCTTTGAAAACTTGAATGACTCTACCTCGACGCCATTGTAGAGGCGGGGAATTTTCATCCTTTATCAAGACTAAATCGTTTAATGCTACATTAGGTACATGTCTGTTCCATTTGTTACGGGCTTGCAAATTATTTAAATACTCTAAGTGGTACCTAGCCCAAAACTTTTGAGTTACAGCTTGAATAAATTGAAAATGCGACAGCCGTGACATATTCGTGTCCTTCCAGGAAGGTTCAGGTAATGACACCAAAGGTTGACCTATCAAAAAATGACCTGGGCTGAGAACTTCCAGGTCACAAGGATCCTCTGACATTGGAACCAGCGCTCTAGAGTTGAGGATAGCTTCCGCCCTGCAGAATACCGTCTGCAGACCTTCAAAGGTCAGGATACGGTCCCCAATCTCTCGTTTAAGCAGGTTCTTGCTACTCTTGACCGCTGCTTCCACTAGACCAGACATGTGAGGGGCGCCGGGAGGATTGAACTCCCAGCGGACGCCTTGGCGACGAAACTCATCCTCTAAAATGGTTTCGTTGTCAAGCAAGAACTGGTTAACCTCTCGGAGGTATGGACTAGCAGATTTAAAATTGGTACCTTGGTCACTCCGGACGAGGGCGGGCAGCCCACGTCGACTCACAAACCGTGTGAACGCAGCGATGAATGCCTCGGTGCTCAGCGACGAGACGACCTACCCATATGAATACATGACATCATTTGATAGTTTAAACCTTACCGCCCTTCCTCGTAAGGATTTATTTTATAGTTCTCTGACTAATAGCCACATTTCAGATGAAGATTATGAACATGCTGTGGGTGTGTGGAATCACTTTAATTGTCAAAATATGGGGGACTATTCAGATTTATATCTGAAAACAGATGTTTTGCTACTAACTGATGTATTTGAAAATTTTAGAAATGTATGTGTTAAGACCTACGGTTTGGATCCAGCTCATTATTACACTGCCCCAGGATTGAGTTGGGATGCTATGTTAAAAGTTACAAAAATAAAACTTGATCTTTTGACGGATATTGATAAAATTGCTTTCATAGCAAAAAATATTCGAGGAGGTATATCCCAATACAGTCACAGACATGCAAAAGCTAACAATAAATATATGTCAAACTATGAATCAAACCAACCGTCTTCTTTTCTTGTATATTTAGATGCAAATAACTTGTATGGATGGGCTATGTCTCAACCTCTTCCTACAGGTAAATTTGAATGGGTGAATGTAGAGACGAATTTTAATATTGAAGATGATGCTGATCATGGCTTTATCTTAGAAGTAGACATTGAGTACCCTAAAGAATTACATGATTATCATTCGGATCTACCATTCTGTCCCGAAAATGTATGTTTAGGTAATTCTAAAGCAAAAAAATTAATACCAAATCTAAACAAGAAAACAAACTATGTCATTCATTACAGAAATCTTAAACAAAGTTTACAAAACGGATTAAAATTGCTTAAAATCCATAGAATATTAAAATTTGAGCAATCCCCATGGTTAAAAAGTTACATAGATTTAAATACCTACATGCGATCCCAAGCATCTTCTGAATTCGAAAAAGATTTTTTCAAACTCATGAACAATTCAGTGTTTGGTAAAACTATGGAGAATGTAATGAAACGAGTAAACATCAAATTATTAAATCACTGGGAAAATCGTGGGAAATCTCAAGGAGTTCAATCTTTAATTGCGAAACCTGAATTTCATAGTTTATCTGTTTTTTCACATGATTTAGTAGCTGTTCAATTGAAAAAAACTAAAGTTTTATACAACAAACCAATTTACCTAGGTTTTTGCATTTTAGATCTTTCTAAAACTTTAATGTATCAATTTCATTACGACTATATGAAAACCAAATATCAAAATAATTTGAAATTGCTTTACACAGATACTGATAGTTTACTATATCAAATATTCACAGAGGACTTTTATGATGACATAAAATCAGATCTTAATTTATATTTTGATACTTCTGAATACCCAGACGACAACGTGTATGGTTTCCCCCTGGTAAATAAAAAGCAACTTGGTGTTTTCAAAGATGAAAACAATGGGGAAATATTTAAGGAATTTATTGGTTTGCGTTCAAAAATGTACGCCATAGATGTACAAAATAAAGAAATTAAAGCTAAAGCTAAAGGTGTCAATAAATGCGTAACGGAAACGTATGATCTTGATAGTTTAAAAAAATGTTTATTTAAGAAAAAAATTAAATATGATACAATGTTACGTTTCAAATCAATAAAACACATTTTATTTACACAGAAAATTACCAAAATAACGCTTTCCCGTAATGACACGAAACGATATTTGTTAGGAAATTATATTGATACTCTTGCGTGGGGTCATTATAAAATTCCTCATGGTGTACTTTAAAATTTATTTAATTTACACAGAATATTCAATGAAATGTATTTATTTTTTGTGCAATGTGTATAATTTTTGTAAATTGTATGATTTAGTTTAGAAGTTAAAATTATCTCGTGTCAATTTTTTTTCTTGTTATGTGTTATTTTTAATAAATGTTCTTGATAAAAGGAGAAACTTTACAAAAAATTGTCATTTGAAATTAATTCCTTTTCATAACAACACACTCCTCACGTTAATTCAAAATGATTCATTTTTACCATCCCTTCACCACTATTGTAGCTGGTCCGAGTGGTTGTGGAAAAACTAAATTTGTTACAAGTTTTCTTGAACATTCTAAAGAATTATGTAATGTTGAGTTTGATGAAGTGATTTGGTGTTATGATGAAATGCAACCCCTATATAATCTAGAAAATGTGATTTATAGTCAAGGAATACCTGATATGTCCATGTTTGATGGACTGAAGCCCAAATTACTTATAATAGATGATTTAATGCGGGAATCAAATGGGCGACTGGTTGATATTTTTACAAAAGGTAGTCACCACAGAAATTTAAGCCTGTTTTATATTACTCAAAATGTATTTCATCAGGGTAAAGGTCAACGTGATATGTCTTTGAATACAAGTTATTTAGTGTTTTTTAAGAATCCTAGAGATAAAACACAAATACGTTATTTGTCTCGTCAAGTATGCCCAGAAAACTCAAAGTTCGTTGACGAAGCTTACAAGGATGCTACTAAAAATGCTCACGGCTATCTTATGATTGATCTAAAACAAAACACAGATGACATGTGTCGTTTTAAAACTAAAATATTTCCATTTGATGGCCATTGCACAGTGTATATCCCAAAGAAAGGATTTAAATATAACAAGGATCATCAAGTTTCAGTCAGTTCTAAATGATGCATTCTCGAGTAAGCACCTATAAACATTTACTGGAAGCCCTGCATTTACTTAAACCAAAATATCGCACTGCTTTGCTTAAATCGTGCGATGAAGATGAGATCAACATCATTTGTGAATGTATCTGTAACGTTCTAGGGGTAAAATTCCTTTAGATAACAAAGAAAAATATAAGGAAACATTACGAAAACTAGTTTCAAAAGGCAAAAATAAGCTTAGAAAAACCGTTATTATTCAGAAAGGGGGTGCATTTTTACCAATAATTTTAGGTGCAGTTTTAAGTGCATTGGTAAACTCCTTATCTTAGATACAATGGAGAATACAAAGAAAATGTTGTTAGTAGAACCTGAATTTATTGAAAGACTTAAAAAAAGTGAAAATCAGGTGGAAAATTTATCATCCCGTCTGGATGGAGAAATGCAAACAATTCTCAGAAGAAAAATAAATGATCGTGAAAAGTGGGCATTATATTGTCAAGCACTACAACGATTTTTACATTTTGCTGAGGCAGAACGAAGACCATTTAAATTACCGATAGTGATGGATGAAGTGAACTACCTTACTAACGATAACTACAACGTTGCTTCGAAAGTTAACAAAAAGGAGGAAAATGTAAAAAAAGAGGAAAGTATCCGAAAGGAGGAATCATTTACTCAGAACTTAAGCGGAGACGCAAATTCACCTGTGCCGGAAGAAGATGTTTATGCCACACCTCCTGGTGTATCAAAGGTTCAATTACCTAAACGATATTCTCCATCCTATATTATAGATGTTATACCTAAATCGTACAGGACAAAAAGTCAGACGCTACTGCAAAACATTGTTCTGAATAGACCTAAAATTTGGTGGAAGGAGAACGGTGAAGTAGTTATAAACAGTCAGACAATACCAAATAGCAATATTCTCGATTTGGTAGGCGATGTGCTTAGACCGCTTAAACGCTCAAAACCAGTGGGATGGGAGGATTTCGCTCGTCTTTTAAATGATATAAAAGTTCCATCGTCATGTATTGGTAACCCCGAGACTTTAGAATTTATTAATAAAATTCAATCTAAACCTGAAGCTAACACTTCACAGGCTTCTATTAGCGCGCACAACCTATCAATTAAAGAAAAAAACGCATCTACTCCTCTATCTACTAAGCCAAAAACGAGGTCTCAAAAGAAAGTTGATTGGGAAAGATGGACTCCTTATTAGACATAAATAGAACATATTACGATATATCAAACCCGGCTGGATATAGTAGTTTAAATAATGTTATGAAGGAAATCAAATGAATAGAGAGGAAGTGAAAAAATGGTTGCAGTCCCAAGAAGCGTACACTCTACATAAACCTGTTCTTCTACATAAACGTTTCTCGCGTAACAAATACATCCTGTCAAACTACAATGAACTATGGCAAGCTGATCTAAGTGATATGCGTACCTATAGTCAATACAACGATGGGTATAAATACATTCTTTGTGTTATTGATGTATTTAGCAAATATGCATTTGCGAGACTTATGAAAAAGAAGGATGCTGAAACGGTTAAAACGTGTTTTGAAAGCATATTCACGGAAGCAAATGCAACCCCTAGACATATTCAATCTGATAAGGGTACAGAATTTGTTTCAAAGATGGTGAGAGATTATTTTAAAAGTAAGAACATAAATGATTATACAACTAACAACCCAGACATTAAAGCTAGCATAGTTGAAAGGTTTCAAAGAACTCTCAAAACTAAAATGTGGCGTTATTTCACTCATAAGAATACTTACAATTACACTAATATATTACAAGATCTGCTTTATTCATATAACCATAGCTATCATTCCAGCATAAAAATGCGTCCAGTTGATGTTAACTCTAGTAATATAAGGACTGTTTGGTGTAACTTATATGAAAGAAAAAATGATAAACAACCTTCTTTAGAAAATGCAAGGCTAAATGTAGGTGACCATGTTAGGATAACTAAATATAAACATATATTCCAAAAGGGTTATGAAACCAATTGGAGTGATGAAATATTTGTGATTGAATCAGTTATCAATAGGTCTCCGTGGGTTGTTTATACTTTAAAAGATTTGGAAGGTGAACCAATAATTGGTACATTTTATTCTAAAGAATTACAAAAAGTAACTCACCACCCCTCCATCAAATATAAAATTGATAAAATAATACGCTCGCGCCGTATTGGTGGCAGAAAGAATGTGTTCGTGAAGTGGCGAGGTTATCCTAATAAATTTAATTCCTGGATACCGTCATCAAGTTTAGAAACAATATGAGTGAAAACAGTTTTTACTTAACTTTGTTGGGCAATAGCTCATCGGAATATTACAATGATAATACAACTGCGCACTTTTTAACAAAATTACCTAAAACCATTAAATTGGAAGGAGAATGGGTCGTGGGTTTAGTAGAATTTCAATACCCATGCTCCATGTACAATGTTCAAGAACATGAAAATACCATTTATATTAAAAAGAAAGTTCGAGGACCTGCAGACAAGACGGATAAAATCGTTGATTCCAAAACTCACATACCAGCTACTTCGTATGATAGTCTTGATCATTTTCTTGATGCATTAAATGAAAACCCAACCAACCCAACAAAACTGTGGAATGAACTGTCGTCTGCGGTATTTCCGGACCGATACGACCTTCAAACCTTCAAGAAAAGAGCGTATTCCCATCTTAAAGGCCGGCAACGCGCTTGTGACCCCTCTGGTGTTGCAGGCGTCCATGGGCGGCGTTAATTGCTTACCATCAGGCGATTCGTCTGCTCGTTTGCCTCCTATTTCATAAAAAAAAAACCCACAGCTAAAAAGCAAAGTTAAGTTTAGATATGATAAAATTACAAAAATGGTGGGGATATCAACAGATAAAGAAATTGTCTCAGTCACAACAACACCCATATTAAGTCTACAATTTGGATTTCAACCAAGATCAAATTTAAAAGAAATGTCAATTGGAAAACAGCCTGCAAATTTATACTTAGGTTTACCCTCACAAATATTTGTTTATACTGATATCATTCATCCACAAGTGGTGGGAGATGTAATTACATCATTACTGAGAATAATACCTTTAGACCCAACTAAATTTATCTATGGTGCTTACAAAACACATATTTTCTCACCTGCTCACTATGTACCCGTATTACAAAGAGAATTCGATACTATAGAAATAGATATAAGGACAACTACTGGAGCTAGAATACCATTCCAGTTTGGATCTTCTTGCGTGAAGCTACACTTTCAACGGGTAAAATGAATTATAAAAGAGCATCTACGTCTTGCCCATATGAACATTACTATTCACACCAAGCTGGTACGGGTATAGGAATAGTTTATAAAGGGGTACCATATCAACGAGGACATGGGATCGGGAGTTTCTTGGGTGGTCTTTTTAGGTCTGTGCTACCATTATTATCTAGTGGTCTTAAAACAGTGGGAAAAGTAACTTTAGATGCAGGAATCGGTCTTTAATCCGATATGGTAAATTCACGACCAATGGATGGATATTAGATCTCGGTTCAATGAAGCAAGCGCCAACTTAAAAAGAAAAGCAGATGAAAAAATTGATTCTTTGATGTCGGGGTCTGGGTATAAAACGTCCACAAAAAGACGTGGACCATTCATTAACTTAAAAGCATCGCACCGAAGAGGAGGTAAAAAATATAGGAAAAACAATATTGAAGATATATTTTCAAACTAAAAAATGTCATTCTTACATAGTCATTCTTTTGAGTGTGCCAAATCTGAGTTAGACTTATTTGCTTTACCATCAACTCAAACAAGCATTGAAAGTGGTCAGTGGATTCATTACAAACCAATTTCATCTCTAAGTGACGATGGTCCTATTGAGTTTCATGTTTCTGGGTCAGGTGATGACTAAATTGATCTATCACACACTTTGTTGCATATAAATGCCAAAATATTGAATCAAGATGGTACAAAAATAAAACCTGATGCAAATGTTGCCCCGGTAAACAATTGGTTACATTCCCTGTTTAGCCAACTAGACATTTATTTAAATCAGAAGCTTATATCACCTCCAAACAACACTTATGCTTACCGAGCCTACATGGAAAATCTGCTTAATTATGGTTCAGCAGCCAAAAATCTCATCTGACTTGTGGATTGTGGTATGAAGATACCCCCAACTATATGGACGACGTTGACTCGACTAATAAAAGGTTTCACAAAAGAATGGACTTTGTTAAGGAAAGCAAGGAAGTTGAAATGATTGGTCATTTACATGGTGATATGTTTAACCAGGAGAAATTTCTAATTAATGGTGTAGAAATGAGAGTTAAATTAGTCCGTTCGAAAGAAACATTTAATTTAATTTGTCATAAGGATGGTAAATTTAAAGTACAAATAACAGATGCCAGTCTCATTATCAGAAGAGCAAGAATAAATCCTAGTGTATTGTTAGCTCATCAAAAAGTATTAGCATCAACAACTGCGAAATATCCGATAACAAGGGCAGAAGTTAAGGTTCTGACATTACCCGCAGGTATACAAGGTAAAACGTTGGATAATATATTTCTCGGGCAAGTCCCTAAAAGATGTATTATTGGATTCGTTTCAAACTCTGGGTTTAATGGTAATTTAGCTATAAATCCCTTCAATTTTCAACATTTTCATATGAATTCATTTAGTTTGTACGTAGATGGTCATGAAATTCCTTCTAAAACTTTGCAACCCTCATTTAACTCTCCGGGTTTAATAGCAACTGCATATCATACTTTGTTTTCTGGAACTGGTATTCATTTCCGTAACGAAGGTAATGCTATAAGCAGGTCAAATTATGTGGGTGGTTATTCTTTATTATGTTTCGATTTGACTCCTGATTTATCTGCAAGTTCAACTTCACACTGGAATCTTGTAAGACACGGAAGTGTTCAAATCGAAGTTCGTTTTGATTCAGCTTTAAGTACTACTATCAACTGTATTGCGTATGCTGAATTTGATAACATAATTGAAATAAATAAAAATCGTGATATCACTGTAGATTATAATAGTTAGTAATTAAATAAATACAATGCATTCACTCAATTTTATCATTACCACTTGAACATTGTCTGTAAAACCACCAGTGTTTACTTTTTTAGATTAATTATTATTATGGATTCGAATGAAATACAATTTTGTATGAATAAAATAAACCCGAGGTTTAAGTCAAATGTTTTTGCTGCAAACCGGATTCCTGTTTGGGTTAATCTACCTACTTTTATTATAAGCAATCTGGATCCTGATTCAAAGCCCGGGTCTCATTGGATTGCAATGCACATTGATGTGAATGGATATGGCGAATACTTTGACTCTTTTGGTCGAAAACCTACCGGTTATCACAGGTTATTTTTAAATAGAAACTCTAAGAGGTGGTTTTATAACCATCAATCACTTCAAAATTATTTTACTTCAGTTTGTGGAGAATACTGTTTAGTTTATCTTTATTTTAAGCTTCAAGGGAAAAAAATGTCTGAGTTTTTATGTCTGTTTTCTGATAATTCTTTGTGTAATGATTTAGTTTTAAGGAATATGTTTAAATCAGTTTTTGTGAATTAAAACAATGTGTTATGAAAATAAATTGGGTTTTATTTTATTTCTTACAACTATAATGATAAAATATTCCTACTACCTAAGACAAATGCAGTGACGGAGAAAGAAACATAAAATAAGTAGTTAAAATTACATCTAATATTAAACATGTTCAATAAATGAGTAATAACATTAATATACAATAAAACAAGAAATTTCAAATTCATAATTAATATTAAAGACTTAAAACATACACACAAAAGATAATTTTTTTAATGCAATAATTATAGAGTAATACTATTTAAATACTTACATCCATTATGAATAGTCTTCGTTAAAACTTCAAAGCGTAGAAACTGAGAGCTCTTAACTGAACTGGAGATCCGAAGGTACTATATAAAGTTACCCACAGCCTCAGCCTTTTTATATGAATTTGTGTTGAAAAAAAGGTCACGGCTGGTGGGGACAGAGGACCACCTAGGTAGGTAGCGACGAGTTTAAACAGGATTTCGGGGACAGGTAAATTTTTATTTGCAGCGGAATGTTTTCTAACAAAAGATTAAATTATCAAAAGAATTCTAAAGAATTTAAACGACAGAGCTTTTGTGCATTTACTTTCTATTGAAATCGCGTGTGACTTCAAACCCGATGATTGATTTATATATTTCTCAGAAACGAATAAAAAGTAAATTATTACCTTCTTCAAAGGACATCTAGCAAAAAAGGTAAAGTTCTCAAGCCGACAGCATAAACAAAAAACTCGTAATAGAAATTGCGACTTTAAATTAGAGCACCAACGGAGTTTTTAAACATCGCACCGCCCCACCTAACTGGTATAAACAGGAATGCAATAAATCACACACCGAATCCTACATTAACAAAAGATCTATATATTATAATAAATAATGGGAACTTCGTTTACGGAAACGTACAGCATACTTACAGGTTGAAACTTGTTCAAAACACAGTCATGTTTATTGTCTACCAAGAAATAGCAGTCGGTTGTCACATATACCAAAGTTATTTACGAGTTCAAAAAAAAAAATTAAGACAACACAAATATCTAGACTAGAAATAATCTAAAATCAATAAAATAATTTCTCAAAAATTGGATTTGCATAAAACAATTAACCCCAAAAAAGTTAAGACAACACAAATATCTAGACTAGAAATAATCCAAAATCAATAAAATAATATATCAAAAATATAATTTGCATAAAATAATTTACTCAAAAAAAAAATTAATACAACACAAATATCTAGACTGGAAATAATCTCGAATCAATTAAATAATATTTCAAAAATTGGATTTGCATAAAATAATAAATTTTAGGCAAAAACTGAAAACGAATAGATACTAAATAACTAAAATTGATGGGGTTGAAACATATACCAGAAGTTTCATATTGTGTTGTAACACATACAGATACGTTGAAATTTGCATATATATTCGCGTAATGTGAATTAATTACTTTAGGTATAAATTTGATACCTACTCCAGTCCAGACTAATAAAGGGTAATGTAATTGTGTCAGTTCGCGGGGCTTGTTAGATCATTAAAAATCTCGTTAAGTTATATGACCGTTTCTACCCCATTGATTTCCCACCACCAAAACTATACCTAAACTATGGAAACTTTAGGTAGTATACCTAGTCTTTCATAAGGAGTAACCAATTAAGCAATTATAAAACCTATTGCAAATACGTAAAGAACAAATTACAACGTAGGAGTATGCCTCTACCGAGCTCGGTAACAATGCGATGTCGCCGAGTCGAGCTAACAATAGAGACAATAGAAAAAGGTGAGCAAGGGTTCTATTGTGGTGTCGAAGAGCGTGTATTGTTTAATTAGTGGAGTGCCTAAGTGCTGAAGGAGGCTCCGGGCACTGTTGAGACCTAGTGCAATCGATCTAAATGGGGGGCTAAACGTACTAAAACATACCAAACTTTTTTTTTTTTTTTTAGGTTTCATAGCCCCGAAAAACCACCATAATCCCGAAAAACCATTGTTTTGGTGGTGGAAAATCCATGTGGTAGAAACGGTGAATCTATACTACTTCCTCCTATTTTCTCACCGGAGCATTATAAATGTAGGATGAGAAATCTTATCCTAAGAAATGACACAAGCACTAGTTTTAGCTTTTACGGAAGCGACTGTTATCTGAACTTCCAACTAAGGAAACTAGGTAATAGAGATGAGTCTGGTTTTCTGACGATGGTTTCTTGAACAAAATACTTTTGAAGTGAAAACTTCGTTAGCGGCGCTGTGCACTTTTTGTCATGGGGAAAAAATTTTAAACTCGCGACAGGTCACGTCACCGACAGATTCGTCAGATTGAAAATTCGTAAGACGGACACGTGACCTGCTGATCGAATAAATAATTGTAATAGTTCTGGAGTGTTAATTTTTTTATGTAATATAAATTGTCATGTTTGTGTACGATAGCGCAATATATGAATATTATATTTTTCATCTCACTAGCTCGGAAAGCTCTTTTTTATTCTTTAAAAACAGATAGAAAAACTGCATTTTATTCACAAGAGTGCAAAGAATATTTGAAATTCGAACGTGATATTAGTCACTTTTTTAAACATAATAACATGTAAAGGCCACTTCAGACAGGACAATCTTCGCCCATCTGATTAAATTGTCTGATCAAATCAGGTGCTGTGGGCGCAAAAATTATTTTATATTTAATTGTATTCATTTAAAAACATTTAGTGTAAACAATTTTGTTTCATGATTTTACTATAAAACGTTTTAAATCTTTCAAGAAATATTATTTTGATCGATCCATTTTAATTGATGAACTACCTGTCTCATAATAATTAGAAAATTGTGCATTGTTTTTGTTTTATCTGCGACATGTAACTTTTTAATTTTAAAAAGTTAGTTTTGTTTACTTATATTTTTATGTTTCAGATTACGTTTTATATTATTTATTAATGTAATATCTGCCATCACTTTTCAATAAATGTATTAAATCAACGCAAAGACCAGCTGAGATATTTATGTAGGTACTTACGACAGGTGTAATACATTTTTCGTGATATATGTGACTTTGAGGTTATGTAGAGTTTTGTATCGAATTATGTTTTCAAGTTCTTTCTTTCAGTGTAAAATCTAATAATTGAAGCGAAAACCAGTGCTAAATGAAGTCCAAGATCATTTGTTGCATAGGAGCAAGTGCTGTATATTGTCACAAAGCAAGAAAACACTACAATTTAGCAGGTTTAAGCACCAAGCATCCCGCTACCTACAACAGACTTTTATCAAGCCTTTGAAATGTTTTCCTTTGTGTACCACCTAAGCTATGTATAAAATAAACACCAAAACCTCACGTGCGTTTATTGATTATTCAATTATACAATTCGTACATTAGATTAAATAAGTGCCTACCTAAAATAGTCGTCAAACGAAATGATAAAAGGAAATCATAATAAATAAGTTCCTACTTATATTTCCTCACTCAGTATACTCCTATATACTGAGTGATAAAATATATGTAAATTAACATGATGAGTCATACAGATAATGAAGCTAATCCTGTTCCATTCTAAACTGAAAAGTTGTATTTTCTGGTAGATATAGGTAGTTACTCGTTTCCCTCGACTGGCCTTATGATTTTAGCAATCATTGTAAGTATCAATGTTTCATTCCTTCCTGGATGCCAACTATTGTATTTTGACCACATAATCCTCTGTCATTTTTATGTTGTTATTTTAATTTCTTCGCACCTTCTTTTTCATTGTAAGGTCATAAATATATCACAAAAAATACTAAGTTTTGTTTGATGTACATTGCTGCTTTTCTATGGAGCAGTGCTGCTGTTCGATTCGCTTAGTGTTGCTATATTTTTGTTTGATGTACATTGCTACTGCGTTCGTTGGCTGGCCAGACTATATTTTCCTCGCTTTAGTGAGGTGAAAAGATTTGTGTTACACACGGCTGCAAAGTTATTTTTACGTCTCGTGTGTTGCAACACTTGCTACGCTCAGGCTTCTATTTTTGAACTACTCGCTTCGCTCAGGATTCTATTTTCGAACCACTCGCTTCGCTCGCGGTTCAACCATAGAATCCATTCGCTACCTCGCAGTTCAACCCTAGAATCCATTCGCTAGCTCGTACTTCAATTCCACACTCGCGGTTAAAATACAACTTTGCACCCTTGTATAACAAATAACTATTTCGCCTCACTGGCTCTGAAAGCTCTTTTTTATTCTTTAAAAACAGATAGCAAAACTGGATTTTATTCACAAGAGTGCAAAGAATATTTGAAATTCGAACGTGATATTAGTCACTTTTTTAAACATAATAACATCTAAAGGCCAGTCCAGACAGGACAATCTTCGCCCATCTGATTAAATTGTCTGATCAAATCGGGTGCTGTGGACGCAATTTTTTTAAATATTTAATTGTATTCAATTAAAAACATTTAGTGTAAACAATTTTGTTTCATGATTTTACTATAAAACGCTTTAAATCTTTCAAGAAATATTATTTTGATCGATCCATTTTAATTGATAAACTACCTGTCTCAGAATAATTCGAAAATTGTGCATTGTTTTTGTTTTATCTGTGACATGTAACTTTTTAATTTTAAAAAGTTAGTTTTGTTTACTTATATTTTTAAGTTTCAGATTGCGATTTTTATTATTTATTAATGTAATATCTGCCACCACCTTTCAATAAATGTATTAAATCAACGCAAAGACCAGCAGAGATATTTATGTAGGTACTTACGACAGGTGTAATACATTTTTCGTGATATATGTGACTTTGAGGTTATGTAGAGTTTTGTATCGAATTATCATTTCAAGTTCTTTCTTTCAGTGTAAAATCGAATAATTGAAGCGAAAACCAGTGCTAAATTAAGTCCAAGATCGTTTGTTGCATAGGAGCAAGTGCTGCATATTGTCACAAAGCAAGAAAACACTACAATTTAACAGGTTTAAGCACCAAGCATCCCGCTACCTACAACAGACTTTTATCAAGCCTTTGAAATGTTTTCCTTTGTGTACCACCTAAGCTATGTATAAAATAAACACCAAAACCTCACGTGCGTTTATTGATTATTCAATTATACAATTCGTACATTAGATTAAATAAGTGCCTACCTAAAATAGTCGTCAAACGAAATGATAAAAGGAAATCATAATAAATAAGTTCCTACTTATATTTTATCACTCAGTATACTCCTGTATACTGAGTGATAAAATATATGTAAATTAACATGACTCTCTTATTCATACAGATAATGAAGCTAATCCTGTTCCATTCTAAACTGAAAAGTTGTATTTTCTGGTAGATATAGGTAGTTACTCGTTTCCCTCGACTGGACTTATGATTTTAGCAATCATTGTAAGTATCAATGTTTCATTCCTTGCTGGATGTCAACTATTGTATTTTGACCGCATAATCTTCTGTCATTTTTATGTTGTTATTTTAATTTCTTCGCACCTTCTTTTTCATTGTAAAGTCATAAATATATCAGAATTATCAATTATTTTATTATTCAATGCAGAATTACAATTTTCGAAATGACGTACAAAAGCGCGGCAGGCGTCCAAAAAATACTAAGTTTTGTTTGATGTACATTGCTGCTTTTCTATGGAGCAATGCTGCTGTTTGATTCGCTTAGTGTTGCTATATTTTTGTTTGATGTACATTGCTACTGCGTTCGTTGGCTGGCCAGACTATATTTTCCACGCTTTAGGGAGGTGAAAAGATTTGTGTTACACACGGCTGCAAAGTTATTTTTACGTCTCGTGTGTTGCAACACTTGCTACGCTCAGGATTCTATTTTCGAACCACTCGCTTCGCTCGCGGTTCAACCATGGAATCCATTCGCTACCTCGCAGTTCAACCCTAGAGTCCATTCGCTAGCTCGTACTTCAATTTCACACTCGCGGTTAAAATACAACTTTGCACCCTTGTATAACAAATAACTATTACCACATAAACGATAGTACTTTTACACTGATAACTAAAGCAATTCGTGCAAAATTATTCCCTAACCATTCCAAAATATCAAAAATGCACAACGTTCATATTCAAGTTTTCACTTCTGCCGGCACTCCCGGAGTGCACCCCGTTGTTTTTTTTTTAAATGTAACTTATCGTCGAACGGCACGTCGAGTTGGGCCTTGACTTGTTACAAATATTTCGAGGAGTAAGAAAAAAATACACAGTGTAAATCTGAAACAAATTTATTAAAAAACGAAACGACGGAGTTAAATTGTGTCTGATTTTAAAATTAGAATACAGCACCAATTATGCTAATTTATGGTCTCCATCAACAGTTCTATTTCACGTGAACTTATTGAGAACGAACCCTTCGAAGTCTTAAAGTCGCTTCATACGAGTAAACGTGCACTACAATGTAACTTAAAGATAAATTAAAACATATTTACTTATTTATTCAATTGACAAAATTAAATAAGGAAATACACTTAGTACAAGCGTGAACGTATTGATACTTTTGATCAATCAATCAATAAAATTTCGTCATCACATCATACATAAGCATAACTATGTAAGTATAAAAAAGTTGACAAGTTTATATTTTATGTGAAATGCTATGATGAGCCCTTTTGGAATTCGAAAATAACAACAATTTCTTAAATCTAACAATTTTTATTTATTATACATGCTATATACAGAAAAAAAGGAAATAAACTGAATTTATTGACATACAACCATTGAGTAACAGGAGATGACAAAAGATTTTTATGTCCCAAAAGTTGTAGTGCAAATCACTACAAGTCTATACTACTCGTTGATTCAGTCATAGCTGTCAACCGCCAAACATGGCGCACAAAATTTGTTCTAGATGTCACATCTAGTAGAATACATAATTAATCAATGTATAAATTTTATTTAAAGACAAATTAAATATTAAATGGGTACAAATCTAAATAACTTAAAAATAAAATAATTCTAAACTTATAAAATAATTCTAATCAACAAGAAACCCACTTCGGGCTGCTCCCGGTGCAAAGGTGCCCATCACGCTCGCTGCGTTTCCGCGTTGGATCGCGATGGACAACCTTTGCAGCAGGAACGACCCAGAGCGGGGGTCAAGACCCCTCTGCTGCTGGCGGCGACCCAACTCCCGAAGGAAAACCTTTCCCTCCGCGCACCAGCACCCCGAGGTCTCTACCGCCAGAGGGACAAAGAGATATGCCGAGAGGGCAGCATATTTGTCATTTTTAAGGGACGCCGCATGCTCAGCGGTTGCTCCTGCCGACCGCATAGTGCGGCTGAGGAGGGAGGCAGCAAAAGTGCTGACGCATGTGGCGTCCCATAGTAGGCATTTACCCCTTTTCCACGGAACCAGCGTTGAGCCGTCAGGTCTTTTGCCATCTGATCGACAGAGGCCTGGCGGCTCAAGTATACAAGGCACATTAGCTGACACTAATGCCCTTCTTATGATGTCATTTAACGCGTGGTGCCGTGGGAATCTCCCAGCATATCGACAACAACTCAAGGCGTGGTGACCGTTGCTCTCTACTCTGGAGCCGCAGATGCATTGATGTGGTTGGCAAACATCGCAGCCCAGACGAAGAGCAACAGCCACCCTCATTGAGTCGTTGTCGAGCAGGGTGCCTAAGTTCGGGGAGAGAAGGGCGTGCAGCCAGGCCCCGGATTCCGGCTTTGAAACTGCGTTCAACCTGGCTCTATCGGCGCCAGTCGTATTCCTAATTAGTCCGTTCCATAAATGCTTTACACCGACGTCATCCCATAGGCGTTGGTGGTAAGGCTTTTCGGGTAGAGGCGCGTCAGAATTGAGAGCCCTCCAGGCCGACAAAGCATCGGAGGAATAGGGTATAGTGGCCTTGGCACCATGCAGTGATAAGATTTTAGTGACAAGGTCCACAACACCCGCCGTCGACGCCAAGAAGGCTGGAAGGCTCACGTCTCGTGCGCACCGTATGCCCAATCCACCGTTGCCGTATGATCAGTGAAGCCAAGACCCATTACTCTTCATTTAAAGATACATTAATCAAACCTTCTATTGTTTCTTTTAAAGTAAGATCAAAGGAGTCAACGTGTGTGAGATGAAGCCAAGCAGGTACCGTACTCAGAAAGTACATTATCTTTGGAACGGCAAAGCAGGATTTCAGTAGGGTAAGGGCTACATGTGCAGAGAGGTTTTTAATCCTTTCTCTTGCAGACAGGAGTAGGTGCTCTCTTAACTGAAAGGCTTCAGGGACGGCATCAGGAAAAATCGGAGAACCCAAAAGGTTAAAATTTTGAGGCGACAGTTATTTGAGGCCAGGAAGTAGGGTGCTAAATGAGGTAAAGAAGGGGTGAGAAAGGGTGCTGCAAGGGAAGAATTCGCATTTCTTAGTGTTGACTTCAAGGCCCAGTTCGCCGAGAAGTGGGAGTAAAGTGTGCAAATCTCGAAGAACTTCTGCCGGCTTACCCCCGAGAGTACCATCGTCCAGATACCAAACGTTAAGCGGGGATAGAGGTCTGGATATGGTTTTATGTATAGCAATATGAATACAACAGAATATTAATCTAAGTACACACAAAGTAAAAATTATAGGATTTTAGTGTTGCAAGGTTAGTCGACATGCGGAAGGGCGGCACCATCATCAAATCCCAGCCCCGTCTGTCCGTCTAGACGTCTAGTACTAACCATCACTGAGCGAAGCCGTGGACGGACAGACGGCTGCTCACTCTGCTCAGTGATGGCTAGTACTAGAAAAGTGAAATTTCGTATGAGTATGTATTTAATCGCGCCGACAAAGTTTTAAAACAAAATTTTTAGTCGAATGGCCGTTGCCGCTGCTTCTTTGATGACACTATTTAACTCTTGCGATATTGCTGAAAACTGGGAACGTAAGAATAAATGATAGCGGACTCATCACGGGTCCGTGATTGCGGCTCGTAGTGGGGATGGCACGGGTACATTCCGAAATACACGCACTCCGGTCTTGATCCATCGTAATGTTCAGTGTTTGGTTCATAGGGGTGTATTTTATAGAACGGCACACCTGCTCTCTTTATGTCCGACAATAATTCCACTAAGCACGTGCAATGCCAGGGGTTAGGAAAAAGGTAAAGTTGTTCAAGGCTAACAGCTGTGCGCTTGAGGTTCACAACGAAGTCAGGTGGCAAGCGGGTTAGCTTGTTATCTGCTAAGCTCAACACTTTCAGCTTTTGATTCTTCGTTAACATTTCTTCGGGGATATAGTCAAGCTTATTGCCACCTAAATATAAATCTTCAAGTTCTGTTAGCTTACTGAACGATTGCGGGTGTATGTATCGGAGCTTATTATCCGACAAAGTGATACGTTTTAAGTTTCTACAAACCGAGAATGTATCGGGGTAGTATATCCCCGTGATTTGGTTGTTGTTTACGTCAAATACAGATAATCTAGGGCACGTCAGCCCTATGAAAAAATTGTCGATTTGTGTCAAACCGCAGGACCGCATTTGCAAATAAGTGACGTCGTTGTATTGAGCGATTTGCATATGTTCAGTGGTCGGGCACGTTGATAACGTCACCATCAGCGTCGACATTGAGTGCTAGCAGTACCCCAGTTGCCAGTAGGAACAGCGCGAGCTTCGAACCTGCAAACGAGACATTTTTAGTAAAAAAAATATTGATAAAAGTGCATACTTATGGGTAGATGGCCCTATAATCGTAAACAAGTAAAAAATGTGATAAGGTTTTTTTGCTAACTGTACTCTTCTTTATACAATCCCTAACTGCTCACCAAGACGAATGCAACGAGCCCAATAGTGCTGGAGCCCGCCTAACTGGAAATTTATCAAAATCCTAACCAATTTTCTTCCATATAGCGTTGTAGAGCCCATCTCGGAGATCATGAAAACATAAGTCTTAAATGGCCATAAGTATGTATGGCGTCAAGTTGAAAATACAATTTTTTGGCCTAAATTTATCAACGAGCCTACCGCTCCAAATTTTGACACATCATTTAGCCCACATCAAATAACCTACATACCAATTTTAAGACCATTCTGGTGGGCGCATAAGATTTTAAGACCAGTTGAAGTTACAATTTTTTGGCCTAAATTTATCAACGAGCCTACCGCTCCAAATTTTGACAGTAGTTAAAGGACCCATTCACCAAACCAAATCCCAATTTTAAGACCATTCTGGTTAGGGAATGCTCCCGGTTCTGATGTTGTATGGCGAGAACGGGGAATTCCCGGTTCCGGTACTGGATTTGTATAAAAAAAGAGTACCGGGAGCATACCCTAATTCTGGTGGGCGCATAAGATTTTAAGACCATTTTAAGAAATAGTCGATTTCATAGAAAAAATAGCAAATTACTATAAATTCGTTAAAAAAATATTTTGCTGGCACAAACACAACTGCATATTCATATTTAAGTGTCTTGTAATTAAAAATTCCCTAAAAGTATTCCGCAATAAGTCGAAAATTGGAGAAATTCGTCATAGCAGTACTTTAGTTACGGGGGTCTTAAAACACTAAAATTATTATTCATTTTAAACTTAATGGAACAAAATATGATTTGAAAAGCCAGACGTAATGCCTATAGGCGTTTTCTAACAGTCGCTCATTACTCTAAACTGATAAGCGTCAAGTTAGGTGCACTGAGAGTATATTATTGACTGAAAAAATGACTAAATTTATTTTAAATCCTACCATTCCAAATATTGACAAACGGTTTACTTCACCTCAAATAACCTACATACCAATTTTAAGACCATTCTGGTGGGCGCATAAGATTTTAAGACTATTTTAAGATATACCCGATTTCATACAAAAAAATGCAAATTACTATAAATTCGTTTAAAAAAAATATTTAGCTGGCACAAACACAAATACAGGTTTATATTTAAGTGTCTAATAAGTAATAATTAAAAATGCCTTAAAAGTATTCCACAATAAGTCGAAAATTTGAGAAATTCGCCATAGCAGTACTTTAGTGACGGGGGTCTTAAAACACTAAAATTATTATTCATTTTAAACTTAATGGTACAAAATATGATTTGAAAAGCCAGACGTAATGCCCATAAGCATTTTCTACCAGTCACTTAAAACTCTAAACTGATAAGCGTCAAGTTATAGTACTGGACCCCGCCTAACTGGAAATTTATCAAAAAACTTAACAATTTTCTTCAATATAGGGTTGTAGAGCCTATCTCGGAGATCATGAAAACATAAGTCTTAAAGGTCTTAAATGGCCACAAGTATGTATGGCGTTAAGTTGAAAAAAAAAAATTTTGGCCTAAATTTATCAACGAGCCTATGGCTCTAAATTTTGACAGTAGTTAAAGCCCCATTCAACAAACAAAATCCCAATTTTAAGACCATTCTGGTGGGCGCATACGATTTTAAGACCATTTTAAGAAATAGTCGATTTAATAGAAAATATAGCAAATTACTATAAATTGGTGAAAAAAATTATTTTGCTGGTACAACCACAACTGCATATTCATATTTAAGTGTATAGTAATTAAAAATGCCGTAAAAGTACTCCGCAATAAGTCGAAAATTGTAGAAATTCATCATAGCAGTACTTTAGTCACGGGGGTCTTAGATCACTAAAATTATTATTCATTTTAAACTTAATGGCACAAAATCTTATTTGAAAAGCCAGACATAATGCATATAGGCATTTTCTACCAGTCGCTCATAACTCTAAACTGATAAGCGTCACTTTAGGTTCACTGAAAGTATTTTACTGACTGAAAAAATGACCTAAATTTATTTTAAATCCTACCGTTCCAAATATTGACAAACGATTTAGCTCACCTCAAATAACCTATATGCCCACTGGATTTGTCTTAAAATGGGTAGAAAGGTTATTTGAGGTGAGCTAAACCGTTTGTCAATATTTGGAACGGTAGGATTTAAAATAAATTTAGGTCATTTTTTCAGTCAGTAAAATACTCTCAGTGAACCTACAGTGACGCTTACCAGTTTAGAGTTATGAGCGACTGGTAGAAAATGCCTATAAGCATTATGTCTGGCTTTTTAAATAAGATTTTGTGCCATTAAGTATAAAATTAATAATAATTTTAGCGATTTAAAACCCTCGTGACTAAAGTACTGCTATGACGAACTTCTAAAATTTTCGACTTATTTCGGAGTACTTTTACGCATCTTGAATTACTAGACACTTAAATATGAATATGCAATTGTGGTTGTGCCAGCAAAATTATTTTTTTCACGAATTTATAGTAATTTGCTATATTTTCTATGAAATCGACTATTTCTTAAAATGGTCTTAAAATCGTATGCGCCCACCAGAATGGTCTTAAAATTGGGATTTTGTTTGTTGAATAGGTCCTTTAACTACTGTCAAAATTTAGAGCGGTAGGCTCGTTGATAAATTTAGGCCAAAAAAAAATATTTTCAACTTGACGCCATACATACTTGTGGCCATAAGACCTTTAAGACTTATGTTTTCATGATCTCCGAGATAGGCTCTACAACGCTATATGGAAGAAAATCGTTAAGTTTTTTGATAAATTTCCAGTTAGGCGGGCTCCAGCACTATAACTTGACGCTTATCAGTTTAGAGTTTTAAGTGACTGGTAGAAAATGCCTATGGGCATTACGTCTGGCTTTTCAAATTATATTTTGTGCCATTAAGTTTAAAATGAATAATAATTTTAGTGTTTTAAGACCCCCGTGATTAAAGTACTGGTATGGCGAATTTCTCAAATTTTCGACGTATTGCGAAATACTTTTAAGGAATTTTTAATAACTACTTATTAGACACTTAAATATAAACATGCAGTTGTGTTTGTGCCAGCTAAATATCTTTTTTAACGAATTTATAGTTATTTGCTATTTTTTGTATGAAATCGATTATTTCTTAAAATGGTCTTAAAATCTTATGCGCCCACCAGAATCGTCTTAAAATTGGGATTTAGTTTGGTGAATGGGTTCCTTAACTACTGTCAAAATTTGAAGCGGTAGGCTCGTTGATAAATTTAGGCCAAAAAATTGCAACTGCAACTGGTCTTAAAATCTTATGCGCCCACCAGAATGGTCTTAAAATTGGTATGTAGGTTATTTGATGTGGGCTAAATGATGTGTCAAAATTTGGAGCGGTAGGCTCGTTGATAAATTTAGGCCAAAAAATTGTATTTTCAACTTGACGCCATACATACTTATGGCCATTTAAGACCTTTAAGACTTATGTTTTCATGATCTCCGAGATAGGCTCTACAACGCTATATGGAAGAAAATTGGTTAGGATTTTGATAAATTTCCAGTTAGGCGGGTTCCAGCACTACAAGCACGACGGGATAATTTTGAGTAGTTGAGGTGTTGTTCCTATGGCCACCTTCCAGCTCCGTCATCCGAGCAGCGCCATGTCATCATAATATTGCATTGTCACGCGATATACATGCGTGCAAAATTTCAACTCAATCGGAAACCAGGAAGTTAATTTATCGTATGGCTACATGTCACTGGATATAGATAGGCATTCCTTCTCTCAGGAAGTAATGGGAAAGCAGATAAAGAAAATCCAGTGAGTGCTGCCAGGTCCAGATGGGACAGTGCAGCTGCCAAGTTTGTTACTCTTTTAGCACCACCCAGGGATCACGTGTAGGGTTGTCTAAGGTGTTTCCTACGGACGCAGAGTAACATTGATCCCAAACCGGGAAGTGATCAAATTTAACTTGCAAGATTTGATTACAGACAACGGGACAAGTGAAACTCAAAGATTTCAATAGTATTACATTACTACCTATTAATTTTACCTTTTGATGTGTATTTGTATATATACATTTACGAAATAAATGAATATGAATATGATTAGGGAG
The DNA here is from genome assembly GCA_947086415.1 of Pammene aurita. Classification (NCBI taxonomy): domain Eukaryota; kingdom Metazoa; phylum Arthropoda; class Insecta; order Lepidoptera; family Tortricidae; genus Pammene; species Pammene aurita. The sequence continues at coordinate 17,236,387 of OX352295.1, forward strand.
GTCACGCATTGCTACTTTTTGAAGCGATAGCGATGCAGTAAGTATTTCCATCGGTTCCCAGCAGGCACAGATGGAAATAGGTGTATTTTCATCCGTTCCTGGCGGGTACAGACGTCGAACGAGACGAGTCATTCGCATGTGTGCTGGCCTTGATGAAGGTCATGCGCGGTGGAGACAGATGATAAATCTAATACGGGAATAAAAACTTCCCACCTGCTCCCACATAACTATCCATGTGGGAGTAGGGTATATGGAAAGTTTCTATTGCCTCCTACTATTTTTATATGAAGGGAACTATTCCCATCGGTCCCTAGCGGGCACATATGGGAATAGGTACCTATATTCTCATCGGTTCCCGGCGGGTACAGACGTCTAACGAGAGGAGTTGTTCCCATTCCCAATCTCATCTATGCCCGCCTTGGTCATGCGAGGCCGGGGCAGATGGGAATACGTGTAATAGCGGAATAAAACGTTCTTCATCACGTGAAGATACTGGAAATTTAAAAAAGTCAAAGTTGGGTTAGTTCGGGTTGCACAGGTTGGTCCCACAACACGTCGGGAGCTCAAATACCGCAAGCCACCCGGTTGCCTCGCCAACACTGCAACTACGCGACATTGCTCTGAATATATCAGTAAACGATTCACAGCCATTTATATTCATTAGTATGATTTAATCAACTTACTGCTTTAACGGCCCACTAGCCTAGTCGGTAGTGACACTGCCTATGAAGCAGGAGGTCCCGGGTTCTAATCCTGAATAAGGCATTTATTTGTGTGTTTATCACGTTCCTGAATTATGAATGCTTTCTATGTATGTATTTAAGTTTTTATATGTATTTATCTATTATACAACCCAAGACTAAAAACCTGAAAACTGTTTGTTCAGAATCAAGAGTGGAATCGATTGCAGTATATCTTAACATGGGTATACTTTTTCTTTAATTTTCCAATTTTTTACGTGTCGAGTCTAAAAATTTCTAATGCTACAGTTTACCATTCCATCGAAAGGTTAGGAGATAGAGGTTGAATATTTAATTAAGGCCGGCAGCTTTGACAAAAATATTTTTTTCACTGTACATAGTGTCATGTAGGTTGTCATTGTCAAAGTATATCATCTTATGTATGTCATGTCATACAAATTGACAAAGAGGTTGATAGGTTGACATGTCATGACACATGTAGAGATGTGACAACAACGCAACAAATGTAGAGTTAACATATGAATAGAATTGAACTTTACTGCGCACAGCAATTACTGTGCACTCGTTTGGCACCGTAGCGCACACACTAACAAAGTGGACACCCAACTCAACGCAGCCATGCGCGTCATCACAGGCCTAATCAAATCCACCCCGCTGCCCTGGCTATCAACGCTGGCACGTATAACCCCCCCCCCCCCCCCCCGGAAGTATGAAGACGTAAAGCTGCGGCCGCTGAGTGGACAAAAGGCATGCGACCACACATGCCGATCCGAGAAACACTGGCCCATCTGCCAAGCTTCCGTTTAAAATCTAGATCCCAATCTGGACCGACGAGCTCCTTACAAACTGCTACACACTGTCAGCCTGGCGCCGATCATGGGGACTATCTGAGCACCCCGAAATGAACCTATACCCGAACCCAACAAAAAAGCCCGCAGGTTTTGAAGCCCCACGATCAGTATGGGTGCCAAAATACTTCCTTGAGGAAGTGAGCAAGTGGTCTGCGTAGTTGGGAGTCAACAGCCGTTACTTCTCGGCTCTGGCTGTCATAATAATCAATTTGGACGTATTGTTTTCGATTATATAGATATGATTTGAACCACTTGTGGGCCACACCGCGTACTCCCATCCCGTACAGTTTTGAAAGCAAGATATCATGAGATACTTTTTCGTATGCTTTAGTCATGTCCAGAAGTAATCCTACACTACCAATACTACAGATGTCTTTTTTTCTTTTTTTTGGTTTAAGTACTCTAATATCAGTGTGTTATATTTATATCCTTCATATACTTGTATACTGCGAGTGTTGTTGAATGGCGTTTCCTAAATCCGTGTTGAGTGGGGTCTGAGATATTATATTTTCGAGAAAGTTATATAACCGGTTTGACATTGAGTTTTAATTTTTTTTTATATACTTGGGAGCAGAGCAATTGGTCGATATTGGTTTGGGTCGTTTGCCGCCTGGTTTTAAAATAGGTCTAATTTTTGATATTTTTAGTAATTCCGGGTAAGTTCCTACCTGAAAAGACTGGTTTACTAATCAGTTACTATACAATCTTGAAGCAAATCAAATTATTTTGTTCAATATTTTTTGATTTGCAATTTTAAGTAGTTACACTACTATATATAAACTGAAAATAGATGTCATATACTTCAGAAAAAGTGACCAAACCCTCCCCCCGCCTCGGACACCGGAGGGTTTGGTCACTTTTTCTGAAGTATATGACATCTATTTTCAGTTACTTTACAGTTTTTTTTTTAAATTATTTTTTAATGCATTATTTACAGAAATGTAAACGTTTAATGTGGAAAATCGATCAAAGTAAACCCGGTTTACGGTACCTGTTTTGTTGATGGTTCGGAAATGCGGTTATAGCATATTTATTTATTACTCTTGATTTTATTTTTAGTTTGTAGGTATATGTTTGTTCAATTACCTATAACGGACTAGCGGTGCCTCTTAACACAGGTATTTGTTACTTAATAATAATTTTAAACAAAAAAGAACCGACTTCACTTCACGCCTCCACCTCTCCAAAAGCAAATGCCCGAGCTACTGTAAGAAATACTCAAATCACTATAGGTGTGCCATTAATATTTGAAGAGTTTCCTCGATTTCTCCAGGATCCCATCATCAGATCCTGACCTAATGAAAATGGGACCAACTGTAAAATATACTATTTCAAACAAAAAAATAATTTTCCAAATCGGTCCAACCGTCTTCGAATAATCGGTGAACATACACAAAAAAAATATTGCAAAAACAAAGATTTCGAAAAATTGAGAACCTCCTTCTAAATCTTGATGTCGGTTGAAAAGAGGTACCAACCCTATCAACACTGTACAGTAACAACACTATTTATTTAGTTCAGAAAAAATATTTTTCTATTTATATTTTATAAACTTTGATTAAAGTAAAAAGAATAAACGCATTAAATTCAATAATTAAAGACTCACCGGAAGTAATAAAGAAAGCAGCCATATTCAGTCTTGATGTACCTATTCTCCGAAAATAGGCGCAAAACAGATCAAGGATTAATATATCTCAGGCAGATGTATTCGCATGTAGCTTGTAAGGTGTCCCTACATGCTTCCTACACGTTCGAACATAATGAATTACAAGAGAACAATGACCAATGTACGATTTTAAGTACTATTTATAGTAAGGTAGGGTGGGTTCCCAAGTAACACAGGAAGCATTATAACATATGAATAGTTAACTTATTTCGAACTTAAGGACCGTATAAACTCTTATATACGTTCACCGAGCAACTTGTCGCATTATATGATGCTTTGAGCTGTATAACGGTTGTATAATGGCATATCTAAATGCTTTTGTAAAGCCTTTAGCTTTAGTGCAGCAAACCACAACGCAACTGTACAGCTTTCGACTGTTTAAAAGCACTTAAGTGCTTTAGGTTCTACAATAGCATTATATAATGCTTTAAGCTGTATAACGGTTGTATAATGGCATGTATAAATGCTTTTTTAAAGCCTTTAGTTTTAGTGCAGCGAACCAAAATGCAACTGTACAGCTGAATGCTGTACAGTTGCGTTTTGGTTTGCTACACTAATGCTTCGGTGTGGTTTAGTGCCTTAGGTTCTACAATAGCATAAAAAAATGCTTAATTCTGGTTATGAGCATGAATATTAGCCATTATAATGCCACGTAAATCCGGTATACAGCTTTCAGCTGTTTTTAGTGCTTTAGGTTCTACAATAGCATTTTATGATGCTTTACGCTGTATAACGGTTGTATAATGGCATATGTAAATGCTTTTGTTTAGCCATTAGTTTTAGTACAGCGAACAACATGCAACTGTACAGCTGAATGCTGTACAGTTGCGTTTTGGTTTGCTACACTAATGCTTCGGTTTGGTTTAGTGCCTTAGGTTCTACAAGCATAAATAAATGCTTAATGCTGTTTAAGAGCATGAATATTAGCCATTATAATGCCACGTAAATTCGCTATACAGCTTTCAGCTATTTGTAATGCCTTAGGGTGTACAATAGCATTTATAAGTAGGTAATACGTTCCTAATGCAGTATAATAGCAATAATATAAACCATTATAAAGCCAAGTAATTCACTATAAGGGGCTGTTCATAAATTACGTCATTTCAAATGGGGGGGGGGGGGTCTGGACATCGGATGATGGTAGCATGACTTAGGAGGGGGGGGGGGCGGTCATTCCGAAGATCACATCATCAATGTGTAAAAAAGGAATGAAAGTCGTGTTTCTATAAACTTTTAATGCTATAAAATATTATCTACTAAATAGTTTTTTATTTTACAATTAAGCTTAAAACGCATTTTTTTTAATGACGTCACTTTATTTGGCAGCTTTACTATCAAAAATTGATGACGTAATTTATGAACAGCCCCTATACAGCTTTTAGCGGTTTTAGTGCCTTAGGTTCTACAATAGCATAAATAAATGCTTAATGTTGTTTAATAGCATAATTATTCACGTGTAATGCTGTAGGCATAAATAAGGCATTTTTTAAGGGTCACTGAGCTGCTATTGGGCTAAGAGCTAGCCACGTCAGATATGACACAATGATGAGAGCAACAAAACCCGTCTGGTTAGATTGCTATACTATTCTTATTGCTAGATCCTGGCATCTGGCAGCTTTTAATGGGTGGAGGTCACAGTGACAGACTAGCAAAATGTTTTAATTGGAAAATAGTAATACCAAACTAGGTAAAAATTGCCGAAGTTGTCTCAGTTATAAAGGACAGGGCCTATATTTTAAGGGGCTCCCTGGCGCCAACGACCTTAGATCTGATTCCCTTAGTTTTCTAATTATTTATATAGCTTATCATATTGTCAGTAATGGCTTTAAACAATATAGTATCCTATATTTACTTCAATATTCATTGTCTTCGAGATATTTGACATCAAAGTCGAACCGGTTTAGGCTAAAAAAGTGGTTTTATGGTCATAAATTTTGTTTTAATTAGTTAAAAATTAAAATCTCTCTACAGTTTTTAGAGACATCAAAGAGGAACCCTTATATGTAGATTACGTATATGTAAGATTCTTTACACCATTCGAATATCGATAAAAGTGTTTTTTTAGACCATATTTTAAAAATATCATAAAAAAATAACGGCTCATTTATTTAAAGATCCGGCTCACTGAATGGAGATAAAAGATTCAAAAACCGATAGTCGTTTGCCTTATAATTCTATCTATAGTGAATATGTTGGAATATCGACTCAAAACTGGTCAAAAATCGATTAAAAAAAAACGTTAGACCAAAAAATATTGTGTATTCTTACCATACATCGGGGTTTTCGGTGCGGGAATGTTTGATATTAGCCAAAGAGTAGGCATTAACTTAAAAAACAGAATGTACTCTAGCACGTTTCTACCTAATGAATAATTGATCGAATAAATCATAGGTATATACAATTTATATGAAATAGCTGACTATTATGTATATATATTGTAGGTACATATACCTATGATTTTTTCAAGTATTTTTTTATTAATTCATGTAGTGACTGATCATTGTCAACCTCTTCAGTTAATCAAATAGTTCATAAATATCGGACGTCAAGATTAATATTTGACACTTACTATACCGTGTCTTTGTCTTAGGTAGATCTAGTTAATAAATTTCGGATATGCAATTGCATTTTTAAAATACTAAGTATATAATAGTCAATACAAACATGCCTCTAAGAAAAAAAGTTATTCATTAAGCATAATATGATATTTTCTCAGACTAACTCTCAACCTATCTGTTTATCTCTACTCTTTCTCAAATCGTTCCCGCACCGAAAACCCCGATATATGATTATTACGGAAACAAAAACAGTAGGCGAAAACTATGAACTATATTTTATTATACATCGTTTGGCACTACTTTCTCCCAACATAAATTTTTGTATAATTTCTCTTAATATTGTATACTATTTGTATAGTTTCTCATAATATTGCATCAAACCCAGATCTCTAGGATTTATTTTCTTGAAATGGTTTGCATTCTTTGACCTCCACTACTTTAAAGCTGCCAGATGTCCAGATCTAGAAATAAGCATAGTATACCAAACTGACTAGAGGGGTTTGGTTGCTCTCATTATTGTCATATCCGACGTGGACGTGGCTGGCTCTCCGTCTATATAGACCAACGCCATTTTGTAAATAATTAATAACCTAAAAATAAAATCATGCGGACCTATTTATACAAGGAAAATACCTATATAATAAAGAAATTACTTTATTTAAGACTGCTCAACCTACACTATTGTGTTAATAATGCAAAACTCGTTCTATACGAGGATTACACAATTGTTTTGTTTATTTGACGCATATCTTTTTATAATATTTTATAGCAAAACCACAATAAATCAAAGGCGCGTGAAAATTTTCAATGAAACTTATATACACATTTACAGTAAACTACATTGCGCAGTCATATTTGAAGGATATAATAACGTAAAAATGTCAAAAACTTTTATAAATTTTGTTAGGATGCAAACAAATATGACGTGTCACTCATTCAGTTTTTTGTACCGTCTTCGTCCATTTTATATTGCGAGACAAAGTAGTTAAATCACAACGTTCATTGTATTATAACATTTGTTCCGTCGGTGTTAGAGACGTTTTTGCATTGACGTAAGGTTTATTTTACTACACTCTTATGCTAGTATAATGCGTTTGTATTGCGATTGGCAAGTTAATCGAGAGTACTTATGCTTCTTTACTGCGATTAGCAAGTTTTTTGGCCGTATTAAGGCTTCTTTAATGCAGTCGGCAACTTAATAGAGCGTACTAATGCTTCTTTGAGGCGATTGGCACTTTCCATGACAACGATAATGCTAATAGCGCAGACATAATGCGCCTGCAATGCTATTAAATGACCTGTATAGGATCTCAAGCTGGGTAATTTGTGCCCATTTAAGATCTATATCAGCACTATAAACGTTTATAATGCTACTATAAAACGAACTCAAAATGCTAAAAGCATACAGATATGCTGTAAGACGGCCGTTATACTGCTTTGATGTGTTACTTGGGTTAAGATTGTATGTTGATGAAATGAACAGTGTTTTCTTGAAACCACTCTAAAAACTTTATATTTGTTTACAAAATATATTTGCTGCGGGGCATGAGCAAGGAATATATTTTATTTATATAATCGGTCGGTAAAACTGTATTACAGCTATATATTGTAATATATTAAAAAACCAAAATAAAATACTAGTCAAAAATAAACGACGGGTTAAGATAGAATGGTCACGGGATAAGAAAGACATAGTCTCTAAAAGCGTTTAAATGAAAGCAACAGGTCGTTATTCTACAGGGTGAAATCTGGGACGTGATCCTAAACCAATTTTTCCGACTTAAGTAAAGACTCTGTAAAACTTTTTTACTATCCTTCTCACTCAACTTATGTAACTCGGGGTAAGATTGAAAATAGACAAGTTAACCCGATTTTTTATTTATCCCCTTTTTTATGTTCTGTTACCTTACCTTACTAATTATTGATCTAATAATTACACTACCCTACTTATTGAGTTTCTTAAATGCTCAATTAATTTGTTAAGTTAATTTATTCAGTTAATTAATTTTATTGTAATGTCATGTACAATTGTACAGTGAGATACAAAATTACGTGAATTTAATGAATGAATTTTCCATAAATGCAATTTTGAATTTGGGTGTGTGTACCTAGTAATTAAGATGCTATTCAATATTTTAAGTTTGACCACAACGCCCTGTAAGGACCTACACCAATATCATAAAATCCAAACAAATCAATATTTAATTATGAACTAACATCATTAAGAAATTCCTTAACCGAGTAATAACTTTTATTCATTAATAAAAGTTACTAAGTAACATCTAAGACTAAAATGTCATAGGTAAGGTTCGGTATTTTTTTTTCCTTCTTTTTATACCACGACGGTGGCAAACAAGCATACTTCCCCAGTCGGGCTCTGCTCCAGACACAGATAACCTCCTATAGAGTAATAATGTTGCTCATTTTGTTCGCGCCGCGAGTCACTATGTCTTGCGGAAGACGTGAGGGGCGGGTGGGCGATAGCGGCGCTGCGATAGGTTGATTCAAGGACCGCGCGCTATCACCACGCTATCACGTGGTTGCGTAGTGATGGGACATGTGTACTACAAGCAAACGGTACTGTACCGTACCGTACCGTAATTTGTTGTTGTTAATTGAGGTATTTACTGTTTACTAAATTGGTAACAAATAACAATAATGCAATATGTATTTGCCTACTTTAAAAACGTACCAATAAATTTTACCTAGTCGCCATATAGACTAATCTGAATAATACCTTATCTGTGCATTGAAAATACTTTTAGAAGCAACGCTCATGAGACACCCCTTAAAAATATGAGAGTAACTCCCATGTGACACCCATTGAAAGTGTCTTCTAGAAGCAATGCTAATGTGACACCCATTAATAGTTCCTTAAAACCACTCCTATGTGACACCTATTGAAAGCGCCTTATAGAAGCAACGCTCATGTGATACTAATAAAAGTTCCTCAAAACAATTCTCATATGACACCCATTGAAAATGTCTCATAGAAGCAACGCTCATGTGACACCAATTAAAAGTTCCTTAAAACAACTCTCATGTGACACCCATTGAAAGTATCTTATAGAAGCAACGCTAATGTGGCACTCTTAATACCCATATTTATTATAACTATATGAAAAAAAAACTACCGACTAAATCTTTAAATTCTACTACTACTAAAGGAAAAAAGAAAATAAATCAAAGATCTCCTGTTTTCCATTGTATTTCGTAAATTTGGTAAGTCGAAAGTACGTGGTGCCGGTACATAAGTCCGGTACACATCATCCGCACATCACTATCGTACACGTGCTTGCGAAAGGAATAGCACATTGCATTCTTAACATGACAAAAAGAGACGGGCATACTAACTACTTCTCAATTGACTAATTCAAAATGAACTCCGCTGGGTAGAAACATATTTCAGTAAAAAAATCATTTTGAAGTAAAAATGGAATGTAATTCCAACTCTTTTGATTCTTAAAGTTTAGAAACATTTGCCACACCACCTTACACTACAATATGCCAGGATTTTGAATAGTTTTCATACGTATTCAAATTTTTTTCTTGCATACACGCACACTACGTGCAGGTCTAAAACATGGACGCAACTGAACGGCACGGCGACGACCGCGCAATTTATAAGTCGTTTTACTCCAATGAGTGGTGACCCCAAGTCACCTTATAAGGCTTATCTAGTGGTTACCTTATCTGTGGCTCCAGATCAAGATGACATTCGCTGAGCCGTGCCCTACCCCTACCACACATAGTTTATGGGACATACCCGGGTCCGGACGTAGTTTAAGGATATACCCGGGTCCGGGCCGAGTCGGTATTTTTAAGGATGACTTTTTGCCTTTCCCCTGTTTCATCTTTCCCCACTTAACCATAATTAAGATGAAAAAACATTTTTACTAGGAACTGGATTTATCAATTTCACTTCAACGGGCATTATCAATTTAAAAACATATAATTGTGATAAATTACGGGCAGAGGTTATTCATTTGATATAACAAAAATATATTTTTGTGTCATAGTAATAACCCAGTCGTGTTAAATATTGGGAATAAAACCCGTTTTTTTTAGTATGAAAAAACCCGGGTATTATCGGGTATGATCTTCCCTAGTTAAATACATATTTTCTTTCTTGAATCTTTAAATATCATTTGATATTTTTACTAGTTACTTTTAAGTGATATCAAGAAAATAGTCGAAACTGGTAAAGGTTAAGTACCTTGCAAATTTTAGATTTACTTAATGGGCTAACAGCTGGCCACGTCAGATATGACACAATAATGAGGGCAACAATACCCGTCTGGTTAGATTTGTATACTATCCTTACTGCTAGATCCGGGCATCTGGCAGCTTTTAATGGGTGTAGAGTGACAGACTAGCATTTTTTTAAATTGGATAATAGTAATACCTAAACAGGTAAAAACTGCCGAAGTTGTCTCAGCTATAAATTATTAAGGACAGGGTCTATACAGGGTGATTCATGAGACGTGAGCAGGCTTAACACAACGGATTCAGTTAAAAATAAGCTATTGTTTGATATCAGTATTAGTGTTATAGGCGCAAAAATTTTTTTTTAAATAAAAATAAAACGTTTGAAATTATTTACGACACGCATGGTCACTCTACAATTTAGAATACTCTGTCGAGTACTGATATTCTCTTGTTTTTCTGTGATATGTGTCAAATTGATGTCTGGTTACTTTTGAAACATCGTATCTCATATAATTTTTATTTTTATTTTTCATAATCAAAGTGCTGTCATGATTGTCAAAGAGGTTTTATCTTTGTTGATTTGTTTATGTGGGGTGACCATGATTACAGAGAATAAAATTTCTACGAAACAAAAGGGTTAAAAAAAATTGAAAGGCGTTATTGTTTCACTTAAACATGATGGCGGTCGATTCATTATCGTTAACTAAGTGTGTAGGGTTGTTCCTGCTCACGTCTCATGACATGAATCATCCTGTATGTTAACTTTAGAACAAAAACATTGCGTGTTATTACGGAAACAGAAACGGCGACAACTATGAATTACATTATACGTCGTTTGGCACAACAGAAACTTTTGGCAATGATATAAACTAATTATTTATATAATTTCTCATAATACTGCATCAAACCTAGAACTCTAGGATTTGTATTCTTAAAGTGGTTAGCATTTTTTGACCACCACTTTACAGCTGCCAGATGTCCTGATCTAGAAATAAGCATTGTATAGCAAACTGACTAGAGGGGTTTCGTTGCTCTCATTATTGTGTCATGTCTTACATCATAGCTCTCCGTCTATAATAGCATTAGATAAGATGGATGAACAATTTTCAATATAAATTATTAGCTCGGTTCTTAAGTTCAGGTGTTTTAATATCCAGGAGCAAACACTAAACATCTTAATTAAGAAAATATCTTTCCAATAAGCTTCTCAAGAATTCGCAAACAGAGTCGGATTAATGAAATGATTTCGAAGGGGCAGGATTAATATCAAACAAACTTAATTTAAAAACCTAGCAACTTGCGGTGAAACTCTTTAACGAATTTCTTGAGAGAAAATTGATCTAATCCTTTATAGGAGTCTACCAGAAAGGGTAAAGTTCACCAGGGTAAATGTAACTGGTAGGGTTATTGAATACGTGGGTAAATTAAATCTTTTATTTTTATTAGGCTGCGTAATAAATCAGCAATGGTTCATAGCTAAGTATGCTTTAACTCAATATATGGATCTGTTATAATTATATCGAGGGATTTGTTACTCCGTGAATTTTTCACCGGATGGTCTTTTCGGAAGATCAGCGCTGGCTAACGCTAGCAACATGCTGAGAACAGACCATTTCGTGACACTTGTCCTACACACATGTTGAATTATGCAATAAAATTAAGTTGATAGGATGCAGAATTATCAATATATCCAAATAAAGTGAAAATAAAAAAATCTATTGAAATGGTTCAAAGATATCATGCTTCAAAATTTAAGTACGAAATGAAAAAAAAACAATGATACCATTTCATTTTTAACATTTTACTGTTAAATAAATTGTATGGTAACCATATACTTAAACGCAACATTTCACTGTAAAAATAGCAATTTCATAATTTTTCCATACTTTCAGGGCGACTAGATGATCGCGACGTCACTTTTGCACGTCATTTTGTTAGGAGCGTTTCGAGAAACAAATGCAAATCTCAGACTTTAAGTCTAATTTCTGACTTTTGTGTTGCTTTAACGCAAGTGGCCGCATATAGGCATTTGATCCTCACAACAAAACGAATCGATTGATACCATACATGAAAAAAAAAAACACCATGCCTATTATCTGTAATTTATTTGTTTTTTCTGTAATGTCACGAATAAAGATATTTCTATTTCTATTTCTATTTATAAATATTTTGGTTGAAACATTATAAAGGATGATTCATCCTGTAACGTCCCGTGTTCTACACAACAATTGCGACACTTCATTTTGTAAGTATATAAAGCATCACGTGATCTCCGAGTGTTGAAAGCATAAAGCGGTTGAAAGCGATTCGTTACGTACCCGGAACGTCGACGTCACGGGCTTGGAGCGTGCCCGGAAACCCAACAGAAGTTCTTAATGTAACTAGCGACCCGCCCCGGGTTTGCACGGGATAAAAAATGGTTATTGTGGGTAACCCCTAAGAGATAGGCATATACCATTGCGGACTTTTTTGTAGACCTTTTTAAGGTGTACTACGAGTATACTGTGGTACAGTCGAGGACAAAGAGATGTATACACTTTTGGACCTTATTGCATTGTAATAAGGTCCAAAAGTGTATACATCTCTTTGTCCTCGACTGTACATTATTTTGATCTATCTCGTAGGGTTCAGCCAGCGTTCGCAATGTAAGCGCAAAAAAATGTGTTTAGAGATATTTACGACATCACATTAGAAACCTAAAAAATTATCAGTGTTTCTCTATTACTTTATGCATGTATTTTACATATAAACCTTCCTCTTGAATCACTCTATCTATTGAAAAAACCGCATCAAAATCCGTTACGTAGTTTTAAAGATCTAAGCATACATAGGGACAGACAGCGGAAAGCGACTTTGTTCTATACTATGTACCTAGTGTTAGTGATTAGGGCGGTGTCAGAAGACTCGGTTCCGAGACGGCTCACACTCAGCTCGTATAGTACTCGGAATGCCCGTTGACTTGAGTGAATCATCCTTAAAACAACATACAATACGTGCAGAACGCGTATTATGGTTGTCATTTTATCGCTTATCACGTCATTCATCGCTTTCGCACTTACATACTTGTTAGAACGTGACAGCTAACAGGCAATAAAAATCCGACCATATTTATTAGGCTAGCAGAAGTTACAAATAATTCCATCTTTTATCTCCAAATAGCCTATCCTACAAGCGATATAGCGTTAAAAAATAGGTACATAATATCTGCTCTGTTTAATTAAACATATTAAGAAACACATTGGTAATTAATGTCATATTTTATCTTCAAATACATAGGCTGCTATTTATATATCCGGAAACCGGGATTACAATCTTCTTAAATAGCATATTTGACCTCCATGGTAAAATTTGAACTTTTTTAAGTACTGGCCGGTATATTTTTTCTTTCTTATTAACGCTCGTGTTTTGTTTTTGACGGGTTTTAAATGTCATCTCGCAGCAAGAATGGAACTCACTCGTGAAAATATTCGTGCTATGATTTATTATGATTTTCGGCGTGGTTTAACGCAACAACAGTGCATAGATCAACTAACTTCAACTTTTGGTGATGAAGCCCCATCTAAAACTACTGTGTATCACTGGTTTAGTGAGTTCAATCGTGGACGTAGTATGCTTACGGACGAAGTTAAGGCAGGTCGCCCGAAATCGGTCGTTGTGCAACAAAATATCGAGGCTGTGCGAAAACTTATAATGGACGACCGACATGTTACGTACTGCGAGATAGAGGCGACTCTGGGTATTTCTATGACCAGCATTAATAGCATATTACATAATTATTTGGCTGTAAAAAAAATTTGTTCGCGTTGGATACCCCACAACTTAACAAAAGAGCAAAAAGATGCTCGCGTCGAATGGTGCAATGAAATGTTAAAAAAATATAACCGTGGTGACTCAAAAGCCGTTTATAACATCTATACAGGTGACGAATCCTGGATCTATGCATACGATCCCGAAACGAAGCAACAATCAACGGTATGGGTGTTTCAAAATGAGCCGAACCCTACGAAAGTTACTCGTGCAAAAAGTACATTGAAACAAATGGTGGCCTGCTTCTTCGGTATTAATGGCCATGTAGCTACAGTGCCACTAGAAAACCGTAGAACGGTTAATTCAGAGTGGTACACGACCATTTGCTTACCGGAAGTATTTGAACAAATTCGTAAAACTAACCAGCGACGAAGAATCATTCTTCATCATGACAATGCCAGCTGTCATACGTCACGCGAAACAACTCTATTTTTGGAGGGTCAAAATGTGGAATTAACGGGTCATCCGCCGTACAGCCCTGACTTGGCACCCAACGATTTTTATTTATTTCCAAATATAAAGAATAAATTACGCGGTCAACGATTTTCGACCGCTGAAGATGCTGTCGACGCATTCAAACAACACGTTATGGAGGTACCTCAGGCGGAGTGGCAGAAGTGCTTTAAAAATTGGTTCACGCGAATGCAAAAGTGCATAGATCATCAAGGGGAATACTTTGAAAAACAATAAAACCATTTTCAGCCGTGTACGTTTGTTTGTTTTTTTGTTTCCGGATATATAAGTAGCAACAGTAAGTAATTCACTAATACCTACTTACTACCATAGAAGTCAAATACGGATAAATCAGTGATATGCCTACCACTAGTAACAATCTTTCTTTTCTTTTAAATATATAAAAGAAGAAACTGACTGACTGACTGATTGACTGACTGACTGACTGACTGACTGACATATCAACGCACAGCCCAAACCGCTGGTTCTATAGATTCCAAATTAGTAGGTTCCTTATTAGGTCTAGGGATGCACTAAGAAAGGATTTTTCAAAATTCACCCCCTAAGGGACAATCCCCCTCCCTCTCCCTAAGGGAAATGGGGGTCCAAATTTTGTATGGCGAATCAAGATTTGTTAGACTATTTTATTCGAAACTTCACAGGAGCATTCCTAACGATGAATGAGTAAACACGTGTTTCAGGTTTTTTTGAAAATTCAACCCCTAAAAGGGGCAAATGTGGTCACAAAGTCTGAAAATCAACATGGGTATCGTATCCTTTTTGAGTACTTATAGTACGCGGGCGAATCCGCGGGAAAAGGCTAGTAGATTTTATAAATAGATTGCCGTAAGAATTGAATTGTGACACACTCGTCATCATTAGTCGTTCCCCAGGGCATAGGATACCTAATAAGATCATGCTTTTCTGTTGAAGACCATGTAGGCTTCTGTCCTTAGCTAAGCCCAAGTATTCGTGCATGCAGCTTGAATTGCAACTAAACATCTTAAATGTCACCACTGTATAGTATCGTGTATATGTACTATACGTATAGGTAGCAGGACCGTTTGATGACGTTTTTTTATGAGGCAATGCCCTACCATAATATACCTATGTCCTACGTTGAAATACCTGCAGCATAACAATAAAGTATAAAGCCAACGGCCCTGTGTATAGTTACCACCTTGTGGCGTTTATTTTATCACCAAGTAAATACATGTATGTAAGTAACTAGCTTTCCGCCCGCGACTTCGTCCGCGTATAATACGGTTCCTTATACAGAGTTTCATATCCAATTGTATCTTCTTAACTAAATTTGTTAATCCCCGAACCATCTTCTTAATCTATTTATACTTATAGCTATTTTGGCGAAAAAACGGGTAACGGAGACATAGTTTCAGTTAGAAATAAGTGTTAATTTTTTTTTTCTATAAATAAATAATTATGATAGGACAATCTTACACAAATCGACCTAGGCCCACAATAAGCTCAATAAGGCTTGTGTTATGGGTACTAGACGACGTTATATATAATAGATAAATATGGATAAATACTTAAATACATAGAAAACATCCATAACTCAGGAACAAATATCTGTGATCAACACACAAATAAATGCCCTGACCAGGATTCGAACCCGGGACCTCCTGCTTCGTAGGCAGAGTCACTACCGACTGGGCTTGGAGGCAGTTACTATGCAAATAATAACGAAAATGTACCCTATGATTTGCGTAACTTCTTTGTGTACTATAGTGGTGGTTTTATTTGGCGATACGATGACCAAACTATTGTCAGAGCTCACTCTGGAACATGGAAATGGAACGGAAATAGGAACAATAATTCCTAGAAAATCTCAAACCAAAAAAATAGTAAATCTCTATACGAAGTTTCAACCCCTTTTTAACCCCGTTATTATACCTCGGTTGAATTTTGAAATACGAAAATAATTTTTTTTTATTATTAGTAAACGTGTGAAGTTTCAAATCTCTAACTCTAAATTTGAAACTCCACCTATACAATTTTTTAACCCCTTTTTTACCCATTAAGGGGTTGAATTATTCAAAATAGCTCCTTGTTAGTTGTACAAATTGTAAATTTAACTCGTCTTGCAAATTTTAGAGTAGCATGTCGTACTAACACTAGTTATAAGATTTTAATGTTTACTAACCATGTATGGACTTTTTAGTCTGAAATAAATGTTTTTAAATCACAACTTTCTTTCTAGCTTCAGTAGTTACGGCCTCCCTTTAATACAAACTTTTCAACCTCGTTTCAACCCCTCTGGGATGGAATTTTGAAGAATGCTGAAATCAGTTTTTTTGCCTTGAAGTTAGTAGCTTACAAACGAATTTAGGGGATGAATTTTGAAAAACCCCTTCTTAGTGGATAATAACGGTATAAAAACTACCTGTTGTGAAAAAATCAGCTCTGTAGGTCCAACGGTTTGTGCTGGGCGTTGATTTAAGTGAGTCAGGCAATCAGTCAGTCAGTCAGGACTTTTACGTTTATATATATAGATATAGTATAAGTATCAATAATTATTGTTTTAAACAATTCATCTGTGGTAAAACTTGGTACACATACGCCCTCTCTCTCCAACTTTGACGTATAAAACTAACAGCTAACATTTGTGTGTTCAGCCGGCCCCTTGCAAAGGTCAACCACTCGTGAACTCTCGAACTTCCTCACTGCCTTTATGAGTCGAAATTAGTTTTTATTTTGTTTCATAAATAACAAAGTTGGCTACCAAAGGGCTACGGGTTTCGCATTTACGAGCAATTGGATTTGGAGACCAAATATTTATTTTGTAGGAATAGAATAAATATCATCTAGACGAATTGGTTGTATAACGACATAGGTACATACGAAAAATAACTTCAATATAATAGGTAATAAGATTTGGTAATATAAAGTCAAATGAGAGGTAGCGTAAAACGGGGGAAGAAGGGATGGCGAGGGCAGTTGGGTCATGAATGGGGAAAGTTGGGATGACAGAGGAGAGGGGTGAGTTGGTTTCTATAGGCTACTGCTACGAAAATAGTATATTCTTTTTACAAATTAAGGTATTGTAATTTTCATTATCCAAAAGTGTCGATCCAACAACTTTCCCTACTCACATTAGTAGGAAATCCCACCTTACCCCGTAGTTACTCAACTACGTGGTGAAGTGGGTGGGTGGGTGGTCGTTAAAGTAATGAAAAAGAACTACACAAAATCATTAAAAAACTAAAATTTATACGGCCGGAACATTTTTTATGCATAAAAATGAACGTGCCACATGTAAAAATACACTTTTATCGAGGTTTGAATTTCTGTTTTGAACCAACTCACCCCATTTTACGGTACCTAAGTAAATTTTTTACATACAAAGTAACACTTGTTCATTCCTTGAAATTGAAGTTATTATCATTTTTAGTCAGCAAAAAAAAAAGGGCTGCCTAATCGGTAACCGGTTAAAAAACACTGATCTAATGAAATGTTTTAAGCGATTGTTTTGCTTTTATCTTCACTATAAATAAAATTACAAAGTTTAACGGCTCTTTAGAACTATATTAATTTATTTAGGCAAATAACCAAGCATTAAATCCACAACGCAGGCTTCGTCAAAAAGGATTCAAAACGACATCCACAGCAAACTTCGTCCAATCTACACCAGTAATAATCTGCCACAGGCTTCGTCAAAAGTGTAGGTACAAGATAAAATCCGCAACAAGCTTTGTCAAATACCTAACCCTCTAAGCGCGCCTTCACATTAATCCCCGAGATGACACGTACCCGGGGCAAACGTTCCAAAAATGCTGGCCGCATTACCGCGCTGCACTGCCAACGATATTTGCTGGACCAAGTACGAGCCGGACCGGGGACGGCTCTTTATGTTGTCATTCTCGTATCACATATCGTTGTTTGCTTTGGACAACGACTGTCATATTACATTTTAAAACTTTGTAACTTCTGCTAGCCTAATAAATATGGTCGGATTTTTATTGCCTGTTAGCTGTCACGTTCTAACAAGTATGTAAGTGCGAAAGCGATGAATGACGTAATAAGCGATAAAATGACAACCATAATACGCGTTCTGCACGTATTGTATGTTGTTTTAAGGATGATTCACTCAAGTCAACGGGCATTCCGAGTACTATACGAGCTGAGTGTGAGCCGTCTCGGAACCGAGTCTTCTGACACCGCCCTAATCACTAACACTAGGTACATAGTATAGAACAAAGTCGCTTTCCGCTGTCTGTCCCTATGTATGCTTAGATCTTTAAAACTACGTAACGGATTTTGATGCGGTTTTTTCAATAGATAGAGTGATTCAAGAGGAAGGTTTATATGTAAAATACATGCATAAAGTAATAGAGAAACACTGATAATTTTTTAGGTTTCTAATGTGATGTCGTAAATATCTATAAACACATTTTTTTGCGCTTACAAGGGCTGCTATTTATATATCCGGAAACCGGGATTACAATCTTCTTAAATAGCATATTTGACCTCCATGGTAAAATTTGAACTTTTTTAAGTACTGGCCGGTATATTTTTTCTTTCTTATTAACGCTCGTGTTTTGTTTTTGACGGGTTTTAAATGTCATCTCGCAGCAAGAATGGAACTCACTCGTGAAAATATTCGTGCTATGATTTATTATGATTTTCGGCGTGGTTTAACGCAACAACAGTGCATAGATCAACTAACTTCAACTTTTGGTGATGAAGCCCCATCTAAAACTACTGTGTATCACTGGTTTAGTGAGTTCAATCGTGGACGTAGTATGCTTACGGACGAAGTTAAGGCAGGTCGCCCGAAATCGGTCGTTGTGCAACAAAATATCGAGGCTGTGCGAAAACTTATAATGGACGACCGACATGTTACGTACTGCGAGATAGAGGCGACTCTGGGTATTTCTATGACCAGCATTAATAGCATATTACATAATTATTTGGCTGTAAAAAAAATTTGTTCGCGTTGGATACCCCACAACTTAACAAAAGAGCAAAAAGATGCTCGCGTCGAATGGTGCAATGAAATGTTAAAAAAATATAACCGTGGTGACTCAAAAGCCGTTTATAACATCTATACAGGTGACGAATCCTGGATCTATGCATACGATCCCGAAACGAAGCAACAATCAACGGTATGGGTGTTTCAAAATGAGCCGAACCCTACGAAAGTTACTCGTGCAAAAAGTACATTGAAACAAATGGTGGCCTGCTTCTTCGGTATTAATGGCCATGTAGCTACAGTGCCACTAGAAAACCGTAGAACGGTTAATTCAGAGTGGTACACGACCATTTGCTTACCGGATGTATTTGAACAAATTCGTAAAACTAACCAGCGACGAAGAATCATTCTTCATCATGACAATGCCAGCTGTCATACGTCACGCGAAACAACTCTATTTTTGGAGGGTCAAAATGTGGAATTAACGGGTCATCCGCCGTACAGCCCTGACTTGGCACCCAACGATTTTTATTTATTTCCAAATATAAAGAATAAATTACGCGGTCAACGATTTTCGACCGCTGAAGATGCTGTCGACGCATTCAAACAACACGTTATGGAGGTACCTCAGGCGGAGTGGCAGAAGTGCTTTAAAAATTGGTTCACGCGAATGCAAAAGTGCATAGATCATCAAGGGGAATACTTTGAAAAACAATAAAACCATTTTCAGCCGTGTACGTTTGTTTGTTTTTTTGTTTCCGGATATATAAGTAGCAACCTTCGTACATTGCGAACGCTGGCTGAACCCTACGAGATAGATCAAAATAATGTACAGTCGAGGAAAAAGAGATGTATACACTTTTGGACCTTATTGCGTTGTAATCGTTGTAAAAGACTCGGTTCCGAGACGGCTCACACTCAGCTCGTATAGTACTCGGAATGCCCGTTGACTTGAGTGAATCATCCTTAAAACAACATACAATACGTGCAGAACGCGTATTATGGTTGTCATTTTATCGCTTATCACGTCATTCATCGCTTTCGCACTTATATACCTGTTAAAACGTGACAGCTAACAGGCAATAAAAATCCGACCATATTTATTAGGCTAGCAGAAGTTACAAAGTTTTAAAATGTAATATGACAGTCGTTGTCCAAAGCAAACAACGATATGTGATACGAGAATGACAACATAAAGAGCCGTCCCCGGTCCGGCTCGTACTTGGTCCAGCAAATATCGTTGGCAGTGCAGCGCGGTAATGCGGTCAGCATTTTTGGAACGTTTGCCCCGGGTACGTGTCATCTCGGGGATTAATGTGAAGGCGCGCTTAGAGGGTTAGGTATTTGACAAAGCTTGTTGCGGATTTTATCTTGTACCTACACTTTTGACGAAGCCTGTGGCAGATTATTACTGGTGTAGATTGGACGAAGTTTGCTGTGGATGTCGTTTTGAATCCTTTTTGACGAAGCCTGCGTTGTGGATTTAATGCTTGGTTATTTGCCTAAATAAATTAATATAGTTCTCAAGAGCCGTTAAACTTTGTAATTTTATTTATAGTGAAGATAAAAGCAAAACAATCGCTTAAAACATTTCATTAGATCAGTGTTTTTTAACCGGTTACCGATTAGGCAGCCCTTTTTTTTTTGCTGACTAAAAATGATAATAACTTCAATTTCAAGGAATGAAAAAGTGTTACTTTGTATGTAAAAAATTTACTTAGGTACCGTAAAATGGGGTGAGTTGGTTCAAAACAGAAATTCAAACCTCGATAAAAGTGTATTCTTACATGTGGCACGTTCATTTTTATGCATAAAAAATGTTATGGCCGTATAAATTTTAGTTTTTTAATGATTTTGTGTAGTTCTTTTTCATTACTTTAACGACCACCCACCCACCCACTTCACCACGTAGTTGAGTAACTACGGGGTAAGGTGGGATTTCCTACTAATGTGAGTAGGGAAAGTTGTTGGATCGACACTTTTGGATAATGAAAATTACAATACCTTAATTTGTAAAAAGAATATACTATTTTCGTAGCAGTAGCCTATAAAAACCAACTCACCCCTCTCCTCTGTCATCCCAACTTTCCCCATTCATGACCCAACTGCCCTCGCCATCCCTTCTTCCCCCGTTTTACGCTACCTCTCATTTGACTTTATATTACCAAATCTTATTACCTATTATATTGAAGTTATTTTTCGTATGTACCTATGTCGTTATACAACCAATTCGTCTAGATGATATTTATTCTATTCCTACAAAATAAATATTTGGTCTCCAAATCCAATTGCTCGTAAATGCGAAACCCGTAGCCCTTTGGTAGCCAACTTTGTTATTTATGAAACAAAATAAAAACTAATTTCGACTCATAAAGGCAGTGAGGAAGTTCGAGAGTTCACGAGTGGTTGACCTTTGCAAGGGGCCGGCTGAACACACAAATGTTAGCTGTTAGTTTTATACGTCAAAGTTGGAGAGAGAGGGCGTATGTGTAGCAAGTTTTACCACAGATGAATTGTTTAAAACAATAATAATAATAATAATAACATTTTGGCCTCGGCTCAAAATGGATGTAGGGTGGGGTCCCGTGGTACTAAAGAGCTCCTCCTCATAGACATGACCATTTGCCAACGAGTCCGGCGGAATGGGGGGACCCTCTCGGCCGCTTGGATTGACTACAAGAAGGCCTATGATTCGGTGCCTCATTCATGGCTGGAGAGGATCTTAGAGCTGTATAAAATTGATACAGCTTTAAGATCCTTCCTTGGCGCGTGTATGAGGCGGTGGACCACAGTCCTTCGTCAACCAGGAGGCGGGGATGACCCCCCTGGTCCGCAGGACTTTATAAGGATCGAGCGAGGAATATTTCAGGGCGACAGTCTGAGTCCCCTGTGGTTCTGCCTAGCTCTAAATCCGCTCAGCAATCTGCTGAAGGATTCGGGGCTAGGTTGCCGGCTTCGGAGAGAGGGTGAAGTCATATCTCACCTTCTGTACATGGACGATCTTAAATTGTTTGCACCAAATAACCGAGATCTGTTGGAACTACTGAACACCACTGAAGTGTTCAGTAGTTCCATCAAGATGGAATTTGGTGTTGATAAATGTGCGGTTATGCATGTACAGCGGGGGAAAGTAGTAAATTCAACAAATCTACAGCTTTCTGAGACAATGACGTTCAGATCTATCTCTGAATCAGAAACCTTCAAATACCTTGGTATGTCACAGTCTTTGGGTGTTGAGGATGTGGCTATTAAACGGGCGTTGAAGGAGCGCTTCTTTAGTCGGCTGACAAAAGTACTTAATAGTCTTTTGTCAGGTGGCAACAAGGTGCGCGCCTTCAATGCCTGGGTAATGCCCCTACTCACATACTCCTTTGGCATACTAAGGTGGACACAGACCGAGCTGGATGCCCTGGATCGGAGAGTCCGTCTATTGCTCACCACACACCGTATGCTTCACCCACGCTCGTCTGTTATGAGATTGTACATCCCACGGAAGTGTGGAGGTCGCGGCTTTTTAAACGCCAAAAATCTCCACAACCGTGAGGTGTACGATCTCAGGAATTATTTCCTTAACAACGAGTGTGGGATGCATCGTGATGTGGTGGCAGTAGATAAGGGTCTCACGCCGCTCTCCTTGGCAAACAAGAACTGGCGCAAACCTGTGGTGCTAAGCACCGAGGATCGCAGGGCGGTATGGAAGAGCAAGGAGCTACACGGGCGGTTCTACAGGGCCCTCACGGGACCCGACGTAGACCTACTCGCGTCGGTGAACTGGTTACGATTCGGGGACCTCTTCGGAGAAACCGAAGGTTTTGCCTGTGCAATTGCGGACGAAGTTATCATGACGAATAACTACCGGAGGTATATCCTGAAGGACGGTACGGTCGACATTTGTCGGGCATGCCGCCGTCCCGGAGAGTCACTCAGGCATATCATCTCCGGTTGCTCTCATCTTGCTAACGGCGAGTACTTGCACAGACATAACCTCGTAGCCAGGATTATACACCAGCAGCTTGCTCTCCTATACGGTCTTGTGGACCACGAAGTGCCGTACTACAAGTACACACCTGCGCCAGTTCTCGAAAATGGTCGTGCCACGCTCTATTGGGATCGATCTATTATCACGGACAGGACTATAGTAGCCAATAAGCCTGATATCGTGGTAATAGATCGATCGCAACGCCGGGCCATGCTCGTCGACATCACCGTCCCATGTGACGACAACCTCGTGAAGGCCGAGAAGGACAAGTCCAGCAAGTACCTAGACTTGGCTCACGAGGTAACCGCCATGTGGGAGGTTGATTCGGCGATCATTGTGCCGATAGTTGTCTCTGCGAACGGTCTCGTAGCGAAGAGTCTCGACCAACATCTTGAGAGACTTTCGCTACGAGGTTGTGGTTGGATCAGGGGTCAGATTCAGAAGGCGGTAATCTTGGACACGGCGCGCATAGTCCGAAGGTTCCTCACTCTGCGGCCCTAACCACCGGCAGCCTGGGCCCTGCTCCGTTGCCGGCGGCACCCTAGTTTAGGTTTTTTATAATGCTTTTATTGTTTTCATATGTTTTAGATGTATTTTTATATTTTACTTTTATAAAAATATTGTAAAAACCCTAAACTAAGTAAAAAGATAAATAAAGGAAATAATAATAATAATAATAAGCCCGCAGGGCAGCTTGTGGCGAGCTGTCGGGGAGTGACGACCCCGCGGACCCGAGTGCTCCAGAGAGTCGATCAGGGTCTCCGGCGTGTCTTCGTCGGTCGGAGTGGACCTCAAGGGGACCCGCAGGACTCTCAGCTCTGGCTTGCCTTAATTGGCCGTCCAGAGAGGAGCCGTCAGAGCTATATGCTCGCAGGGTGGAAGTGAAATTTGCATAAGTCGCGAGTTGGTACAGTGGCTGGGCTTCCTACAGTCACTGGCAGAAAGCGGTGTACACCTCTCCACACCCTGAGCCGCTCACACCGATGTTGCTCCTGGTCGTTTTTGCAACGGCAGTTTCAGGGGCCCATCTAGTTGGCGGCGAGTCACCGCCTGCCTCGATAACATGTTATAAAATTGTTATGGCAGGTGTCCGGACCTCTTTACAATAGCCTAATCTTTGACCAGCCAAACTTCAATACCATAGCCCTTTACTCTGTCCATTTTATTTACAATATCTACAACGCCTGCTGGAACCGGTTCACGGGTATTTATTAATGTACCCGTGAATGGGTTCTAGCAGGTGTATAACATAGCAAATTTCTCCAAGGGGCCTCTGCGTGTTGGATCTGTATCCCCACGCAAGCCTATCAAAAGACCGGGATATAAAGGCCCGTGATTCTCAAAGGAGATACAAATAATAATAATAATAATAATAACATCGCGGACCCCTATTCCAGAGGGTCCTTTCCATTTGGCCCTCGCCTCTGTGCTTGCCTTAACTGGCCGACCAGAGTGGAGTCGCAAGAGCGGGACCTATGCTCCAGGTTGGAAGTGTAAAATGTCATAACGCCGGCGGCCTGCTGAACGGATTACCGGGATCTGGCTACCGCAGACTCACCTCTCGACAACCTCACAGCCCACGCACCGGTGTTGCCCTTGAGCCATCTTTGATGTCGCTTTTTACGGGGGCCCATCTTGCGGCGGGCGAGTCACCGTCTGCCGGAAATAAAATTGGATACCGTTTTATTAGGCAGGCGTCCGGTTCTTCATCCAATAGCCCAGTAGTTAGTCCACTACTTTTCACCCAATAGCCTAGTACATTTTAGACTCCATTAACTCTCAATAGTCTTTACACCATGGCGGGTGCTGTCTCTGCGTGCGTCCCATGACACGGGTAGGGGCAGCATCAGCTTAGTGTACCCCTCACTTTTCATTAAATTGTCGAAAGGGCCTCTGCGCGTTGGCTTCGGCTCCGCATATGCCTCCCAAAGGTCCGGAACACAATTGTTCCGTGGTCGGGAAAGACATACAAAAATAATAATAAATATTATGGGACAATCTTACACAAATCAACCTAGTTCCACGGTAAGCTCAATAAGGCTCAATAATTATTGATACTTATACTATATCTATATATATAAACGTAAAAGTCCTGACTGACTGACTGATTGCCTGACTCACTTAAATCAACGCCCAGCACAAACCGTTGGACCTACAGAGCTGATTTTTTCACAACAGGTAGTTTTTATACCGTTATTATCCACTAAGAAGGGGTTTTTCAAAATTCATCCCCTAAATTCGTTTGTAAGCTACTAACTTCAAGGCAAAAAAACTGATTTCAGCATTCTTCAAAATTCCATCCCAGAGGGGTTGAAACGAGGTTGAAAAGTTTGTATTAAAGGGAGGCCGTAACTACTGAAGCTTGAAAGAAAGTTGTGATTTAAAAACATTTATTTCAGACTAAAAAGTCCATACATGGTTAGTAAACATTAAAATCTTATAACTAGTGTTAGTACGACATGCTACTCTGAAATTTGCAAGACGAATTAAATTTACAATTTGTACAACTAACAAGGAGCTATTTTGAATAATTCAACCCCTTAATGGGTAAAAAAGGGGTTAAAAAATTGTATAGGTGGAGTTTCAAATTTAGAGTTAGAGATTTGAAACTTCACACGTTTACTAATAATAAAAAAAAATGATTTTCGTATTTCAAAATTCAACCGAGGTATAATAACGGGGTTAAAAAGGGGTTGAAACTTCGTATAGAGATTTACTATTTTTTTGGTTTGAGATTTTCTAGGAATTATTGTTCCTATTTCCGTTCCATTTCCATGTTACAGAGTGAGCTCTGACAATAGTTTGGTCATCGTATCGCCAAATAAAACCACCACTATAGTACACAAAGAAGTTACGCAAATCATAGGGTACATTTTCGTTATTATTTGCATAGTAACTGCCTCCAAGCCCAGTCGGTAGTGACTCTGCCTACGAAGCAGGAGGTCCCGGGTTCGAATCCTGGTCAGGGCATTTATTTGTGTGTTGATCACAGATATTTGTTCCTGAGTTATGGATGTTTTCTATGTATTTAAGTATTTATCCATATTTATCTATTATATATAACGTCGTCTAGTACCCATAACACAAGCCTTATTGAGCTTATTGTGGGCCTAGGTCGATTTGTGTAAGATTGTCCTATCATAATTATTTATTTATAGAAAAAAAAAATTAACACTTATTTCTAACTGAAACTATGTCTCCGTTACCCGTTTTTTCGCCAAAATAGCTATAAGTATAAATAGATTAAGAAGATGGTTCGGGGATTAACAAATTTAGTTAAGAAGATACAATTGGATATGAAACTCTGTATAAGGAACCGTATTATACGCGGACGAAGTCGCGGGCGGAAAGCTAGTTACTTACATACATGTATTTACTTGGTGATAAAATAAACGCCACAAGGTGGTACCTATACACAGGGCCGTTGGCTTTATACTTTATTGTTATGCTGCAGGTATTTCAACGTAGGACATAGGTATATTATGGTAGGGCATTGCCTCATAAAAAGACGTCATCAAACGGTCCTGCTACCTATACGTATAGTACATATACACGATACTATACAGTGGTGACATTTAAGATGTTTAGTTGCAATTCAAGCTGCATGCACGAATACTTGGGCTTAGCTAAGGACAGAAGCCTACATGGTCTTCAACAGAAAAGCATGATCTTATTAGGTATCCTATGCCCTGGGGAACGACTAATGATGACGAGTGTGTCACAATTCAATTCTTACGGCAATCTATTTATAAAATCTACTAGCCTTTTCCCGCGGCTTCGCCCGCGTACTATAAGTACTCAAAAAGGATACGATACCCATGTTGATTTTCAGACTTTGTGACCACATTTGCCCCTTTTAGGGGTTGAATTTTCAAAAAAACCTGAAACACGTGTTTACTCATTCATCGTTAGGAATGCTCCTGTGAAGTTTCGAATAAAATAGTCTAACAAATCTTGATTCGCCATACAAAATTTGGACCCCCATTTCCCTTAGGGAGAGGGAGGGGGATTGTCCCTTAGGGGGTGTATTTTGAAAAATCCTTTCTTAGTGCATCCCTAGACCTAATAAGGAACCTACTAATTTGGAATCTATAGAACCAGCGGTTTGGGCTGTGCGTTGATATGTCAGTCAGTCAGTCAGTCAGTCAATCAGTCAGTCAGTCAGTTTCTTCTTTTATATATTTAAAAGAAAAGAAAGATTGTTACTAGTGGTAGGCATATCACTGATTTATCCGTATTTGACTTCTATGGTAGTAAGTAGGTATTAGTGAATTACTTACTACCTATTTGAAGATAAAATATGGCATTACCAATGTGTTTCTTAATAAGTTTAATTAAACAGAGCAGATATTATGTACCTATTTTTTAACGCTATATCGCTTGTAGGATAGGCTATTTGGAGATAAAATATGGAATTACCAATGTGTTTCTGTTAACTAATTAAAAAGAACAGATAAGCATTGTTTAAACTATGTATCTTGTAGGTTATCCAAGTGTTTTGTAATACCTACTAAGATAAGTTCACTTAAAATTGACGAATAACTCGAGCAAAGTTGATTTTATGATATCATATAAAAATTATATCTGTTGATTTTCAAATTTCAAAATCCTGTCGAAAATCTAAATATATCGAAACACGTCAAACAATAGAAATATATTGTTTGTAAATATATTTTAATATCCCTTAAAGATGGTGGGAAGGAAGCGTTGGTGGCCTGACGGTAAGACATCAGACTTTTAATCCGGAGATCTCGGGTTAAAACCCCGGCTCGGACCAGCGAGTTTTTCGGAACTTCTGTACGAAATATCATTTGCTATACCAGTCGCTATTTGCAGTGAAGGAAACCATCGTGAGGAAACCAGACCTAATCCCAACACGGCTTAGTTTCCCCTCTGGGTTTGAAGGTCAGATGGCAGTCGCTTTCATAAAAACTAGTGCCAGGCTCAAGAGCATTGGCAAAAAGCCGGGACAAACGCTAGGAGGATGATGATCCCTCAAAGGTGTCTACATACGGGAGCGACTGGTTCACCGACTGGAGTAAACTATAGTTATAATGAGACGAAAGTTGTCAAATCGCTTATCGTGGCAAAATTTTGGTCTTTTCGGGGATAATGTAAGTAAGTCAAGCAAATAAATAACAATAATAAATAAATAACAATAAATATTATGGGACAATCTTACACAAAATAAAAAGTTAACTGCCTGTTACATTTCAACGGTTTCACCAGCTTTATAAATCGGTTTAACGCTTACCGGATTATGAAAATAGTCAAAGTTTTAAAAATATATTTAGCTTTTCTTCTTTCACTCTATTGAGATTCCATTCTGATAGCCCAAGTTTTTTTACATATGGCATTTTTTTAAAGTACAGCGAGGAGTGTACATACAAGGAAGTCTAGGAACAAATGAAATAAATGAAAATATTAAAAAAATACGTAAATAAAAATATTAAAATTGAAATAAAAAAATATTTTTTACGCGAAAATCAATCCTTAAGGATAACGGGTGAAATGGGGGTTGGAGTATTGAATGGGGATTTTTTAACGACTGAACCGATTTAGATGAAACTTAGTATAAAGATAGTTTGATTATCGGGAAAGGATTAGGATAGTTTTTATTCTTAAAACGCCTAAAGGGGTGAAACGGGGGTTGAAAGTTTGTATGGGGATTTTTTAAACTTTGATGCGATTTCGATGAAACTTTGGATAAAGATAGTTTGAGACCCGGGAACGGACATAAAATAGTTTTTATGCTTGATGTATAAAATAATCAGGGTACGCTCGAGTTTTCTTAACAATTTTTATACCACGACGGTGGAAAACAAGCATACGGCCCGCCTGATGGTAAGCAGCTACCGCAGCCTATGGACGCCTGCAACTCCACAGGTGTCACATGCGCGTTGCCGACCCTTTAAAAAAAAGAGAATGAGAGGAGGAGGAGGTGGTGGAGAAGGAGGTTGAATTTCCATATTCTTAGTTACTTCTGCTACTGACTGTACCGACTCTTCAGGCGATTTGCAACACTGAGCCCTGATTGGTTAATTAAGCCCTCTTCGCCTTCCAATGAAAAAGTCTTAGAAAATTATTATTAAGGATGTAAACAATAATGCAAACTTGCGAAAGTAGAATTTAAAATTGGGTTCAAGTACTCTTATTACTTAGTACTTCATCATCTTGGCCATCATTTCTTTAAGCCGCTACTTACTTAAATAAAATTATGGACTAAGAGCTGGCCACGGCAGGAATGACACAATAATGAGAGCAACGAAATTGATATAGTTAGACTGCTATACTATTGTTATTACCTAATCTGGCAATCTGGCAGCTTTAAGCCGGGGGGTTCAAGAGTAGCAGACCAGTAAAGTTGTTTATAAATCTAGGGAACGACGCAATACTGAGAGTTCTTGCTTTAGTACGATATCGTGGCATTTGATGTATGTAATTGGAATATAACGTGGAACTGTCGCAGTGGGGGGAAAAGAGGCAGGTTGAAGTTAAATGCATTTATACCGGACGCCTGCGGTTTATTTCCTTCTGATCTGTGAAAACTGTTTGTAATTAATCAGGCGCTCGAATAAAACTTATTAGTTGACAGTTTTCGATGCGAAGACGATATTACCGATAGTTATTTCTAAATAGGAAATCGACTTTAACAGCCAGGATTCTTGGTTTAAATTGTTATGAAAAAATATGTGACATATTAGGTTTTGTTCTGATAATGAACTTAGCTTACAAAGCCACATCATAATACAGCTACTCGTTACTAGATTGCGCTAATATCTACTAAACATAGACAGAATATTACATTTGAACTCCAACTGCTGACCTAGCACGGGTGAGCAGTAGAAAATAAACCAGTATAAGTGTGCTGCATTTCTACGAATCTCGCGGTCATGTTACACTGGTAGTTTGAGCAGTTGGCTCGCCAAAGTGCGCACAACTATTGGTGGGAATAAACGGCACAACGTATGTACATATTAGATTGAGCATACAAAACGACTCACGTGATCACTACGGATACATATATTAGCGTTAAAAATTTAAGTACAGTCGCCATCAGATATATCGTAGCGGGCAAGGTGGTCACAAATATCTGAACAACGCCTCTATTGTCAAGGCGATAAAGTGTATGTTCAGATATTTTTGAGTACCTTGGCCTCTCCGATATATTTGATGGCGACTGTACCTACTAATTAAAAATAATATATTGTTTTAAAGAGTAGAAAATTGAGTGCAGGTACTAGGAAAACCATTTTAAAAATGGCTAATATTTTTTCTGAAAACGATCATCTAAAAATATTAGGGCTAATGCCCCGGTTTGGGCCACTTTAAGGAGAGTTTGTTTATTCAGACGTCTGTCATTTTGTATCAATAAAGAATGATGAAAATATTTATTTAATGAGTCTTTGATAATATTGTGTAGTGACTAAACACAAGTAAGTACAGCCGTTTGAAACTTATACAGTGTTACTGTGTCTCACGAAAGTTTAAATTCAATAAAATCTGTATGACTATATTTACATGAACTTCCGCTGTTAAGATTCTGATCTTTTTTTCTTTTGAGAAATATTAAAATAAGCCCAAGAGTCACTTTTGGCCATTTTTTTCCATGGTATTTTATTTTTATTATATTTTTTTATTTAGCCATAAATTGTATGTGTACATAATGATGTTCAGTAATACAGATAGTATCAATACAAATTTATCCAGTGGGTGTAGCTACATATTTATGTACTTATGAACTAACATTTTATAATATATACATACTTATTAACTAACAGTAACCAGTATTATAATATTCACTTAAGCTGTAGGGGCATGAGTCAATAACATGTTTTTTTAAGTGCTGTCAGAAATTTTAAGTAATTGAGTGATTTAATTTCTACGGGTAACTTATTAAACACTTCAGCAGCCACATACATAGTGCTACGCTGACAACTGATACATGACAGATGACAGGGCCATCTGTGCTGCCATAATTTACTCTTATATCAACTCTATAAACCATAGACTTGTAAATTTGTCTATGCCTTCGTAATTTTGAAAATGGCCAAAACCGGCACAGTGGCCACAACCGGGGCATCTGCCCTAAAATATTTTCCGGAATTGAGTAAATACTAAAAAAATATTCATAAAAATAGTTACTAGGATGTTATACTTTTTTTTTGTAGCATTACGTTTACTGTACGTTTACGTATAAATTGCGTATGCAATTATGAACCCGATGGTACATTAGGTTTGGGATAAGTATCCCAAAAATAATGTACATTTTATATTGTTTGGTATTTGGTCATAAACTATGCAAAATAAATCTGCAATTGTAACAAACATTACTACAGATAGGTGCATTTAAATATGCACCCAAGAATTTTAGTTATTTATTTAAACTTCATTGCACAGTAAAAATAAGTACAAATGGCGGACTTAATGCCTCAAGGCATTTTCTACCAGTCAACCATAGGGCCAAACAGAAATTCGCTAAAGTGGGTGCTGTA
This sequence comes from Pammene aurita, assembly GCA_947086415.1. Lineage (NCBI taxonomy): Eukaryota > Metazoa > Arthropoda > Insecta > Lepidoptera > Tortricidae > Pammene > Pammene aurita. The sequence continues at coordinate 17,268,039 of OX352295.1, forward strand.
AGAGAAAACTTGCTGATTTATCCTATAACTTATTCGTACCTACTTAAATATACTTCGTTATATGCTTCATAAACTTCACAAATACCAATATATATACATACTAATAAACATACGTATATATTATAATGCATATGCGCAAAGCGGAAAAAACTCATTCACGCTGGTCATGATCCAGCAGGTGCTTGTGAAGCAAGCGTTTGAAAACGAACTTGCTTGGGGCTTGTCTTATTGTCAGGGGAAGTGCATTCCAGAGACAAATAGTCTGGATTGTAAAAGAAGAAGAGAGATAACCGCTATGGGGAGGATGTACTAGAAGCTTAAGAGACTGGGAGGAGCGAAGTTCACACCCGGGACGGGGGTTGACAAAACTGAATTTGGACTTAAGGTAGTCTGGAACAGAGAGATCAAACAAAATAGAGAAGAGAGTACTTACAGAGAATTCTAAGAGTCCTGTGTTGACGTGTAGGCAGGCATTGGAGTTGGTAACGATAACCTGAGACGTGATCGAATTTACGCAAGCCGAAAATAAAGCGTTTGGCATTATTTAATATACGATCGAGTCTGTTTAGGGAAGCCTGGGAAATGTTGGTAGTGCACACATCAGCTTAGTCTATAATAGGAAAAATTTAAGCCTGCACAAGCAGCTTCTTGGTACTCACAGGCAGGAAGTTTTTAAACTTATGCAGAGTCCGCAGTTATCAAAAACACAAAAACTCTCTTTTCAAGGAAACCAACAGTGTTAATGTTACCATTCTTCGAGAGTATTTTAAGCGTATGAGAAGGAATCTTCCATAAGTACAAAAATAATGTGTCAGCGTGTTTTTAAAATCGAGATATGACCAAAGTATGAATGTTCCCGCATACGAATGGCGCCAATCTTTCTTATAAAATGAGAAATGAATAGAGTTCATTGAGTACGCGTTAGGTTTTGTAGTTTCAAATATTGTCATAACCTACAATCCACTGGTGCGACAGGCGGCTCAATATTTAATAAATAAAACAGCATATAGATAACGACTGCAAGCCTTCATAAACGCTAAAGTGCGGGATCTTAGTGAGGTAATCTATGTTGCTCATTGGTAGTACCACCAAGTAAATTATTATTTATCTAGAACTTTCTATCATTCTGTCACTTCAAATACTCGCTACTCAAATGCTGCGCAAAGTCGATATTTATATCGATACAAGTTCTTGATTAATAGGCAAGGATAAGCATCGACATATAATATTAAAACGAGTAAAGTAAAACAATGCTCATGTGAAAACTTAACCCATTTTTAGGTTTACAAAAATAAAATGTCTCATGTCTTGTTAACCAATAAAATACCCATTTTTGAAGCGTCATTTCTGTAAGACCTGTACCTCTGTTTGTACTATATGTATATACCCATGTTGTACAAATAAACTATTTGACTTTGACTTTGACTTTGACATTTATTGTGTTAATCTTCATTCCGCAAAGGTTTCATGCCATGCCTCTTCAATCTTCCCTACAAAATCAGTGTTTGACAGAACTTTGACATATGAACGGTGCGATTAGTTTGATTGCTGGACCTGCCCTAATCTACCTGATACATCAGTAATTTTAATACAAAAATACATTAATGTAAGATTTATTAGTTAATTTGCCCAATCTAACCGTTATTTTAGAACGAAACTACTACAATAAACTACATAAATATTTTATCTTACCTGTGGTCATGCAGCAAATAAACAAAGGAGATTTTGACAACCCCGAAACGGTATCCGATACGTCCCAAGGCCGTAGCTGTCACTTCGTTCAGATGTACACCCTTGTTTAAATCTTACTTAATGTTATTAAAATGAATGGGGAAGGCAACTATCACAATGACATTTCCAATATTACTTTTATATTGATATTGTAATAAATAAAGAGAATATAATAATAAAATAAGAACTTTTATTTTAATGCTGATGGCTATCAGAATCGGTATTCAACTTAGAGATTTCAACCCGGACGGGATGATACGTCAGATAAACGTCAGTCCATACATGTGTATGACCACTGGTGATATGTTTTCGGCAGAAGGGAACGCCTGTCAATGGCGACTCCGGTTGGTTGAATTCTCTAAGTATTTAATGATCAAAATATTGCCAGGTATGGCTAAGGGTTAATAGTTTTATCGACAAATTAGGCAGCCATATATCTGTAATTTCCTAATGGTTGTGCGCCCCTTGGCGAGCCAATTTCTCTAACTGCCAGTGTAACATGACCGCGAGATTCGTAGCAATGCGGCACACTTATATTGGTTTATTATCTACTGCTCACCCGTGCTGGGTCAGCAGTTGGAATTCAAATGTAATATTCTGTCTATGTTTAGTAGATATTAGCGCAATCTAGTAACGAGTAGCTGTATTATGATGTGGCTTTGTAAGCTAAGTTCATTATCAGAACAAAACCTAATATGTCACATATTTTTTCATAACAATTTAAACCGAGAATCCTGGCTGTTAAAGTCGATTTCCTATTTAGAAATAACTATCGGTAATATCGTCTTGGCATCGAAAACTGTCAACTAATAAGTTTTATTCGAGCGCCTGATTAATTACAAACAGTTTTCACAGATCAGAAGGAAATAAACCGCAGGCGTCCAGTATAAATGCATTTAACTTCAACCTGCCTCTTTTCCCCCCCACTGCGACAGCTTCCACGTTATATTCCAATTACATACATCAAATGCCACGATATCGTACTAAAGCAAGAACTCTCAGTATAGCGTCGTTCCCTAGATTTATAAACAACTTTACTGGTCTGCTACTCTTGAACCCCCCGGCTTAAAGCTGCCAGATTGCCAGATTAGGTAATAACAATAGTATAGCAGTCTAACTATATCAATTTCGTTGCTCTCATTATTGTGTCATTCTTGCCGTGGCCAGCTCTCCGTCTATTAGTTGACGGAAATTCGTGACTTATTGAAGCAAATGCTACGTTTTATAACCAGTGGGTTTCAGGGCAGTAGCCAGAGTTGCAGTTAAGACAGGGCAGTGCTAATTTAAGGGAGGGCATGGCCTATTTTAGGGTAGCGCATTTACTTTATTTTTATAGTTTTTCGACCCGATGGTCGTTTTCAAGTTTGGGCATTAGTATTTTTAGGTAGAGTATTGCCGCACCCCTAGCTACGGCCCTTGGGCCGTATTCTAACTTTAAAACACGTATAAACACGATCCAACTTCAATACAACTCCAATGCATTAACAACGCAATACAGCTACGGCATAAACATCTGAATCAGAAATATCAGAATTTGCTTGAGAAATATTCCAACGCAAACCCAATTCAACTTCAATATTGGTTGATTGTTTGTTGTGTTTGAGAGTTATGTTTGAGATAGGTTGTGTTCTTATTGTATTGTTAATGTATTTTAAAATTAGAATCCGGCACCTTCTGGGTTCCAATAAATAAAAGCGACTGCACAGATATATTTGAATAATGTCATGTAACTTAAATTTTCGACGATTAATCGTATGTTTTAATCCACCTTCATATTTTTATTAATCTTTTTCTTTGTCGCTGCACTCTTGATCCACCGGTATCCATTTCTTACCTTGCAATTGTTAATATTAATAGTCTTGTTTAATAGGTTATATAGATATACTTAGATTATAAGTCCCCATATTAAAGAAGAGCGGGTTCTCCTGATACAGGTATATATTTACTTACAAGGAGGATCCAAGTCGAATTGTTTTAAGAATGTATACTATTTAACCCAATAAACATTTTTTTTCATTTTTCATTTTCATTTTCAATTGTGCGCCTGGAGTCTTTGTGTATTAAATATTTTTATACTTTGATTTAAATAAACCCAAAAAGTATTTCACATTTTATTTTTTGTACCGTAGTATGACGACTTATGAGACTAGACCCATTCGAATGCGAAAGGCCTCAGCCATGAAAAGCATGCTCTGAGCGGTCGAGGCGGCGTATTTCCAACTGTCCGCGCTTCGGTCGCGTGCATTAGGGCGATAGTGCCGATAGTGGGGACAAATGGAATAGATTTCTTAGAAAAAACCTATTCCGATCTATTCCCAGCGGGCACCGTTGGGAATATACCGTCCACCAGACGTCACTTAGCGTCGAACATTCGTTCTGGGCCTCTATTCGACATGGCATAACTGACAGTAGGTAGCGAGACAACTATGAGATCACACTTTTGCGACAGTTGAAACTTGGGGTGGAATCACTCAAGAGTGACATCTAAAATGGTGGCCATAGCCCTATGGTTATGGCCACCATTTTAGACCATTTTGTCTATACAAAACGCTCTAGCGAGACCTACTGACAGATTGACAGTTAGGTGTGGACACGTGTGGACAGATGGATTTCACTCTATCACCTAGCGAGACAAGTGTGAGAGCCACGTCTCGCAGTTTGGCATGTCGAATCGCGGCCCTGTAGATCTCGGGAGTGCTACGCAGCCCAGCACGAACGAAGGTAACGCGGCTACAACACTGCCACAGGGCGGACACTTGATACTACAAAAATCGTTTAAGGGCCTATGTATTTCTTTATTGATGTGCTGCCAACCAGACTGATTAACCTACTAATTTCCTACCAGTCGGCCGCCGCGGGGTGACGTGATTACATTCGGGGCGGGCCGTAGCGTGGCCGTTCTGTATGAAATACTATTATTTGTTCTGACACTGCTGCGGTTTCCGCATGCGGTACCGGTGCGCGACTGAGATAGCGCTCTGCATGTGTATAGCACTATCTCGTTCACCCATACGGTAGCGGCACCAGTGTGATGAGATAATCGCGTTAATGAACACCAGCATTATCCCGGTATGTAGAGGAAAGCGGCTACGAACAAAGAGCACGTTGGCGGATTCCTGGCACTCAATGTGTTGGTAAGATTTAAGTTTCACAAAATATAAGTAATGATAATAAATTATTCATATTCATAAATAAAGTAATGTTGTAAGAAGTACTTGTTTTTGAAAGCTTTTCCCACTGTTTTTAGAAATCTTATAAGTTCGAAAAAAAAGTACCTAACAAAAAACGTGCGACGCGCTCTCCGTTGTGTCCCTAACAGATGGTCGCATTGCACTTTTTAATTATTTCTCTCTCATTACTGGACTAGACGCCATTGTGGAAGACAATTAAGCCAAGTTACAAGAATAACTTAATTTAAGAAATGAGATTGAAGTTTTCGCGTTCAGTTGTGCGGTGTCATCGGAGTTCATGTCCCAAGAATTCTAAGATATACCCACTGAGAAAGTTGCAACATGTTGCATAAGTCATAAATAAGCATTTATAAGGTTGAGAGACTTCAGACTAGGTTATAAAGAAACTGTATTAATATTTGCAAAAGTAACGGCATTCGTAAGCAACATAACTGTAGACAGATGAGATACTTTATAAACAAAAATAAAATTTGGAAAGCAAAGACAATTCAAGTAGTTATAGCTTATTTATTCATATTACATTATAAACAACATAGATTGAGTATAATTTAAAATAAATATATTGGTTACATCAATTCTGCTTGGTTAATATATTTACCATTGAAGTACCATAATTAGACATTCAATAAGCACACAAAAAATGATACAGTAAAAGACGTCGCGCAGGCCGGTTTTTTCGTAAACAGTCGTCCTAAAGGAAATGGCTAGTCACATACGACCGTCAAAACGCTTCAACACATTCAGTGCCGAAAACCCGACTATCGGGTACTTTACGATTTTGTTCCCAGGCCGGACGACCCGATAGTCGGGATCGTTGTACTACAGCTTTATATGACGAATTTTTTGTGGCCTGGCGCGGAAGTCTTGTTTGGCTAGGTGGCAATGAATGTGTTAAAATTAGACCAGTTTGCGCAGCAACAGCAGTTTACGTTTACTTGTAGTCCTACGCCTGGTAAGGGGATGTTTCACGTTTCACCATGCCTCTCTCCATTGTACCCGTTTTTGCTGATGCGCTTACCGCATGTGACGGGAGGGAAGGGTTAGCACATGGCTTATCTTATCTTACCTTACCTTACCTTATGGGTGCGTTCGAGAATAGTATCATTTCAGCCAGTCATTATGACATGCTTATGACACGTCTTATGATACGAGTATGTTTAAAATGATAACTTAATGGAAGCATATTGAAAACCCTATTTTTAATTTTTCGTAGCCTATTCAGCTGAAACCATTATTTTCTAGGCATTAAAAAACCAGATGGTTTCGCTATACAGTTTATAGAAACGCCCAGGCTTTCAGGAGGCCCATCTGGAAAGCCTTGGTCATGACCATGACTGTCTTGGTCATGAGTGTAAACTAGACGATTCGTGTCCGATTCCCTGGTTCTCCGATTCTTTATGTGCTTCGATCTTTGTAAGCACCGATATGTTATAAAGAACAGAATACACAATCAGCCTAAAAAATGGCCCTACAATAGTGCTGTAAGAACGACTCGTACAGCACTTTCTTGTTTAGTTTTATTGGATATTGGTCTAGTCAGTGATAAGACTAACCGGTTACATATTCAAGAGCCATATTTTCGGTTAATCTTGTCTGGGACTGTGCCTCTACTATATTCTAACTCAATGTGTGTAAGTACTAGTATTAGATAAATATCTTATTTTGTCAAACGTATCGCTTTAATCGCCAAATTAAAAAAATAACTCGTGTCGTAGGCTGCGCTAGGAGTTTAACAATAATGTCTAGATTACTTTTTTACAAAGGCGACATGGCAAGTTACTTTTGTCCCTTGGGCTTAAGAAGATTGCTCCTACTCCCACGCGACTTTTACCTACAAAGGTATGCATAATAATTGGACAAGATCTTTTTTCCAAATATTTCGACAGCCTTTTAATAATGCTTGTAAGATTTCATGTCGAGAAACAGTCGAGAAAGTTTCATTCATGTTTTGTTTGTAATGAATGACGTTGCATGATCGTTGTTTGTAAAGTAATTTATAATAGGCTGCGAAAGAAAATTGAACGCCTTAATTTACTTTATAATAAAAGTGACTTATATTAGAGTATTAACATGATGTGAGTTCATTGTACTCTGTCACAGTAGCACGTGTTAGGGTACATATTCAACGTCAGTAGCATTCAATCGTATACTGTTTTGATACTGATTAGTATAATAAGGTACCTAAACGTTCCAGTGCTCGTCACAGCAGGGTGTCAACTATTGAGCATATTGAGCATTCGCCTATCGAGCACTGGGATGTTTACCTTTTGCCGGTTAGTTTACACTATTGAAAAGAAGTTTTGGAATAGTTCGATTCATCATCATCAATAATTCAACAGCTGGGCTCTTTTTCTCTCAATTTCTATGTATATCTGTCCTTTGCCTTCTCCTTGACAGCCTGAAACGGCACGACATTTATTTTTTCCTTGACTTGACTCATGTATGCTCTTCTTGGTTTCCCTGGCTTCATCTTTGCTTCAACTCTCCCTTCTAGGATGTTCTTAATAAATTCCAAGCATTCTTCTTCTCCTATTTTCTATGATTCTCAACAAAGGCTGTAGCCGTGTTTCTATACAAAATTAGCCTTTCTATCAAATGTTTTAGTTGTTTTATTTTTAGATACTCCTTGTAAGCAAAGCTCTGTTTCCAAAAGAAGAACCATGTACACTTGTCAGTTTTCGTAATATGGCGGTTTGTTTTTTTTCACTTTTTAATTATTTTTTTGAATTTGGTGTTTGCGATTTATTTGATTTTTTGGTATGCTATACTACATATTAAAACTCATCACTACAAAAAATATTGTCTGAAACTTTAGTTCAAATATATGTCAAAATAATGGAATTTGTCAATTTTTTTTTGGTGTTCTGGTATAGCGGCACCTACAGTTTTTATTTCATGAATTGCCCATTTATAGACCTACTACATATATTAAATTCAAAATATTAGCTTTGGTACTTCATGCCAAAAACTAACTACAAATAAAATTTGCACGCCTCTATTGGTGGAATACATGATACAATGTATGTGTAACACCATAATGAATGTATTTTTTATATACCACCATGGTGGAAAACAAGCATACGACCCGCCTGATGGTAAGCAGTTACCGTAGCCTGCAACCCCAGAGGATTTACATGCGCGTTGCCTACCCTAAATTCTCGCAAATAAATTAATAATAAATAAAATTAAAGATTAGTGGTGATTTTATCGCTGCGTGCTAATTAGAGAATGACCAAAACAGTAATAATAGGAAAATATTTCAAAGTGCAAAAAAACAATAGGAATTGGCATTCCCTGAAAAAAAAAACAAAATGTGAACGAATAACTCCAGAGACAGCTTATAAAAGAAAAAAATGGAAAGAACCACAATGGCAGAAGTTAGTCCTTACTGTAGCTACGTACGGCGAGAACTAGCCACGTTCATTATTGGAAACAATAACTGTTCAGACTGCGAGAAAGGTAAGGACATAAAAACTGTGGAGTTGATATTACGAGTAAAAACAACTGCTTTTATGTAAAAAAAATTGTTCATATTCGTATACCTACCTGCGAGTTTCAAGGTGTTTATACATATAATAATGAATTGATGTGTATTATATACGTAAATACAGAAATTTACGTTCTAATAGGATTTTGTCTTATTTATTTATCGTATGGCATAAACATGTTCTCTACTTAAATTTTTAAAATATTAGAATCTAGGTATGCAATTGCATCCTTCGTAAGTAATTTGAGATCCGCCAGTTTCCCACTAAACTTGGTGATGGGAAATTAAAATATAACGTGGTGTACCGTTTGATCGCTTATGAAAGTTGAGAATACTGGTGAAATAAATCCTTGAGTTTTGATCACAGATGAGACAAAGCCGTGAGGTTTAAGGCCAACGTTTGAGTTTAGTTAATCAACTAAATTACTGTACTATATACTGGAGCTTTAGACCACTACATTTTATTTAACATCAAAAAAAGGAATCGGGTGACTCCACAGCCGCTCAAAGCCGGCCTCAGTAAAAATGAACGGACTAAAATCGGAATATCGATGAGTGAACTGGTGAGAGCGAACAAAGCTCGGCCAACTGATACAGCTTCGGCTTCATAAGCACCCGCTTTTAAATTATTTCAAAACAATCCAATACATAAGTAGGTAGGTACAATTGCTTCTTCTTCTTCAGATATTTCATCGCGATGCCTTGTTGTTCTTAGTGGCTTCTTCATTAGAAAAAATAATGTGTTGTTTCTGGATGTTTCCAAATAAAATTAACACTTAATCAAAATAATCGAAAAACTCCTCTCTAGTTAGTTTGCACCCCGTGCCTTATTTCTAGATCTGAGCATCTGGCAGTTTTTAAATGGGAGAAGGTTAGAGTGACAGTCTATAGCAAAATTTTACAGTTGAAAAAAGTAATACCAAAATAGGTAAAAATTGCCGAAGTTGTTTCAGAACTAATATTGTGCAGTATCGCAAACTGGAAGAAACGCGTTAGTGAGAATGCTAGAATAATCCGTATATTTTAATATTATTTAGAACCAAAATCATTGCGGAATATTGCGGAAATAAAAACAGCAGGCGACAAACTATGAATTACATTATACGTCAATTGGCACTAGGTATTTTCCTCCAGCAGTTCAGTAACATACTTGTGTGCCAAATTTAATCCCAACCCATATACTTAGCTGTTTATCCGTAACTAAGAAACAAGAATTTAAACGCAAAAACTTTCGCAATTATAACTTTCCATCAGAATATATTTTTTATAACAAAATGTTATAATAACATGTCAGTGTAAATCCTTTCGTAGGTGTTTTAACCCTCCACTTGCGTCTTCAATAACATATTTTACGTGAGCGTTATTACGAACAGCCATTTTTAGTGAAAAGGTAGTTTGATAGAATTGTATGCAAGCGATGGGTAGCTTTAGGCAGTGATCAGACAAAAGGTAGATGTTAGATAATATGCGATACCTATACCTAAGACACTCTTTCGTCTGTAACATAATCGTTCGTTATGCCTACTTGGATATTAAAAATATATTAACTGTGAGAGAAATACCTATTTAAAGTAGTTACATACTCGTACAGCTAGCCTAAGAGGATTGGGTTTATATTATTTTTTAATATTGACATTTCAGATAAAATTATTATTATTATTATTATTTATTTTTGCGATTAGTTGAATATATTATATTACTGGATTTTCATTACTGGATTCAATTGATACTTAAATTTTTATTGTTATTTTATTTTATTTTTACTATTATTGTTTATTGCTCATCCGGTTATGTCTCTGTGCTGTTTTCTGTGCTTCGTGTTTGTGTTTCTGACTTTTGCCTAACAATAGTTCTGTACGTTTTTTGTATGTACTAACACTTTTATGGGCTTTGCCCGAAATAAATGATTATTTAATTTAATTTAATTTATATCGTTTGTCACCATGGTTGATTCTGTGGGCAACTGGGCCCACGGAAAAATCGTCCCGCGGGCTCATTCACCCCACACGGTTTTTTTTGTGGGTGAGTCGACCCGACTCAGCCCGCGGGCTCAGACGACCACTCTCTACTGATTAAGGGTCTACTCGTCCCGCGGGCTCAGACGACTACTCTCTACTGATTAAGGGTCTACTCGACCCGCGGGCCCAGATGACATCTCTCTCTCTGATTGAGGGTCTACTCGACCCGCGGGCCCAGATGACATCTCTCTCTGATTGAGGGTCTACTCGACCTACGTCACGAACGACGGCACAAGGTCACTCAAAGAGCAATGGAGCTAGCTATGCTCGAAGTTTCCCTGCGTGATCGAATCAGAAATGAGGAGATACGCAGGAGAACTAAGGTTGTCGACATAGCTCAGAGAATTGCCAGACTCGAGTGGCAATTCAGGGTCCATCAGTGAACACCTACCTCGCAAAATGGCAACGCGGCAGAAAAACTACAACGCAAATTGTCTATGATGCCAAAAAACCTACAGTGCAACTTGTCTACGTCGAAAAATGTACACACAGCAGAAAGCCAACGTTGGAGAAAACCCACTACTCTAAATACCTACTTAGTATTAGGACTACATCGTTAAATGACTCTGTCGCAAAATGACTACTTCTTAAAATATATGGTGAGCAAAAACGATACCTTTAATAAAACTATTTCATACAAAGATTTACATTATGGAAGCATGGAAATACATCTTAGATGACATACACGATTCTGATGATTACCAACTGTGTGAATTTAAGAATGTGTTTACCGCTGGGCCCATTTCGACGCATATTGCCAGAAACGCAAATTACCTGATATTCACATGACCATGATTATATACGCGTATTACCATCTACGCAAAATACCATAATTTCATTTCGCAAATGACCGGATACTCAAATTACCACACCGATCAATCTATGCATAGTACCAGAAACTCAAACTACCCGATACGCACATGACCATGATAGAGGAAGGTTAGGTCGTGGGCAACCCTACCTTATCGAGTAGCAGAATTCGGCGAATAAGGGGAAAGTACGTTAATACTTTCAGTGCCAAGAACTCCCCAAAGGAGTTCTCGGTAACTTGGTTTACATGGCGCATAACTACCAAGGGAAGTTCATTATATACTAGCTAGCTAAAGGCGACTAGAGGCTATGCCTACCGACTCTCCTAGCCAGCCCTTTCGGAGCATAGAGATAAATGAACTCCCCAGGGGAGTTCTAGGAGTGCAGTCTTGTTTTGAGTTATCGCAGTATCCAGCCCTCCTCCCCAACCGCGGTTGCCCTCCTTCCCGACCGTTCGCACAATCGAGTTGGCCATGGCGGTCCAATGGCGGTCATTGAGAGTGTACAGCCGCTATAAACGTTTAAACCAATACTCAGTGTGACAAATGAGGAAATGACAAATCCACGGACATTCACATCCATGCAATATACTCGGCGTCATCAGTTGCCGAATATACTACAATATATTTTTTGTTGGTACAGTCAAGTGCAAAAATACGTATCGAAAAAATCGTCTCATAAATATGGTACTACGCACTTATTACAACGGAATAAGATACTATGGGACATATTTTTGAGTAAGATGAGTACACCCATATTTTTAAACTTGACTGTACAGTCGCCATCAAATATATCGGAGCGGCTAAGGTACTCAAATATATCTGAACATGCACCATATCGCCTTGACAATAGAGGCGTTGTTCAGATATTTGTGTTCGTCATTTAGTCCTTAGAGAATTCAACCCGGATAGAGTAGCCATGTCTGTCATTTTCTATACAAAAGTATGCCGATTTTTGCGGGGGAGGGAAACGTCAAATGTATGGCTATTCGTGTTACGTACGAATAGCTACGTCAGATAAACGTCAGTCCATACATGTGTATCAGAGATGGGCATTTCGTAATCGATTCCTGATTACACGATTACTTGATTTTACTTCTGTAATCCACTACCGGTTGTCAGATTACTTGTAATGTAATCAAGTGAAACGGTGATTACCAGTACATATTAAGGAATCAGGAATCATCTATAGAATAGTAGTTTATGTAACTGTTACGTAATAAGGGTCCTTAAAACATGAGTGTGGTTTTATGAAATGAGCCGCAGCCGAATACACTGCTTTATCTACACTCATATTATATATATTAAATGAAGTGTTCGGAAACCATAGAATGATCGCCATTGTACCGTCATGGCCAACTCAATTGTGCCGGCGCTCGCGCGGGACCAATCGAGTTGGCCATGGCGGTAACATTATGTTATCAAATTCGATGTTCCAAATTTGAAACTCATTGCTTAACAATATTTGAGCATGCAAAGTTAAAATTACGTTACTGCCGCAGATAAGAAACTTATCATAGTTAAATCGTTTGTTGTAATGCTTGTCATTGTCTATGGTTTTTGAACGCATTTTAGAGTACTTACAGTATGAGTGTAGATAAAAAGTACAATTACTATTAATTGGGAATCAAAATTGATTCCAAATTACTGGAATTGTTGACTGATTACCACCAGATTACTTCTACATATATATATTAAATTCGCACTGCTGCCATGCTTGTGATGTTTTTTTTACATAAATCAGTTTGGATTCAGGCTTTGGGCATCGATTAGCGGGAATCGTAGCAGTCGATCATAGACAAAAATCAGCTCTAAGTAAGAAAAAACTCAACCTCTGAATTTTGTCTGACTCCAAACAAAAAATCAGTCACCATAGACAAAAATTAGCCGGAAGTTGGGTTGTTTCCAATTTCCGGCTGATTATTGTCCATGAACGACTGGATTCCGCTCAATTGTGTGATGCACCTTAAGTATATTAAGAAAGCAATTTTTTTACAAGCTTTTATTTAACTCACAGTGTTTGAAGTAAAGTACAGTCAGTCACAAAATCGTATATTGTCAAAAACCTGTAAACTGATTTAGAACCAATTCCTTCTAACCGATATTAGAATAAATAATAATAAGTATTTAGATGATTATCTAAAGAAAAGTACAGTCAGCCACAAAATCATAAGCTGTCAAAAACTTGTTAACTGATTTAGAAACTATTCCTCCTAACCGAAATTAGAATAGTCTCAATACCCTAAGTATCAGATGTCTAAATAAAAGTACAGTCAGCCATAAAATCGTATAATGTCAAAATCTTGTAAACTGATTTAGAACCAATTCCTCGTAACTAATATAAGAATAAATTTTCTCCTACGTTGGCTTTCTGCTGTGTGTACATTTTTCGACGTAGACAAGTTGCACTGTAGGTTTTTTGGCGTCATAGACAATTTGCGTTGTAGTTTTTCTGCCGCGTTGGCATTTTGCGAGGTAGGTGTTCACTGATGGACCCGCAATTCACTTCTTACTTTAAAGTAATATAAATTTGCTTTAAAATTAAATAAACACGTGAAAGGTTTGTTTTGTATTCAATATTTTTATTACAATAAAACAAAGTAGGCACATCTCTTTTTTTAAACAAAACATTTCTGCTACACAGCATAAGCACAAAAGTAATAAAACTGACTTCATTCTAATAAGCAAATAAATCATATTATTAATTCCTACATTCTCAATTGTTCAATACACAAGGCTAGGCTTACTTTTTGGTTTTCTAAATTTGTAATAATTTGAGTAATTTTATCATTGACTTCTATAACTTCTGGTTTCCTTTTTGACCACTCCTCTCTTCTTAATTTGAATACGTCGTTTTTCATTAATCTTTGCAGGATCACTAGAAGTTGGAGTATGTTTGGTTTTGGTTTAAGGAGTTTATTTACCTTGTTGTGCCAACCTTCTACTGCATTGTTTGTGCGGTTTATCTGTTGATAGCAGGTCCACCTACCAAAGTATATTGACTTAGGATTCATCCAGTTTTTGAAAAAATATTTGTTAAATACCCTTGCTTTTTCTGTTGTCGGTCCTTCTTCCAAAGTATACAGCCAGGCATCCAGTAACTCTTCGAAAGGTAAATGGGCTAAAGCTGATAACCGCTTAACGTGAACTTTACCCAGTTTTGTCTTTTTGATACGGCATTCTTTTGCGTTTCGCCATAGACATCTGGTGAAATGGTAAAAACATCCATCTATTTCGGCTTCTGGGCAAGTACTAATCAGAGCTGATATCAAGGGTTTTTCGAAGTCCACCTTAATGTGAGACGGGTTCCAATTTGTAGCTCGAGCCTTGATTAATTTAAACAATATCTCGTACGTTTGTTTTCGTTTGTTAGGTAACAACGCATATAAAACCGGAATCACTTTGATACTTTCTCGGTCGCTTCCCCGGTCCACATGTAAAGTCACTAGTTGGTAGAAATTACCTTGACATGATTTGAACGTCCCATCAATGTAAAAATTTTTATTTTCCGATAAAAGTTTTTGAAGGTCATTGCATGAAAATATTAATATTCTTGTATTATTGTCCGTGTAATCGGCAAACAATAAGTGCGAAAACTTTTGTGGTATCTCAACATCAATGGCTTTTTTGAATGTGATTTTTTTTATCCCCAGTGCTCTATAACGTTTCCGATACAACTTTTTTTTTACATTTTCAAACTTAGATAATTTCGAAACTTTATCCAATCCCGCATCTTGAATTTTGTTACTGATATCCTCATATACATGAGAAATAGGAGTGGCTAAGTCCTGGACGACTTTTTGGTCCATGCTGTCCATGTACTTTTTTACTTCATTTCCTGCAAAATCTGGATTATGATTATGATCACTCTCATTATATATGACCCTGTTGTCTTCATTGGTTTTTATGGCTGCATAGCATTTATTATACGTGCATCTCCACAAGACAGAATTATCTTTGTTTTTTCTTTTGACACGGTATCGATATCGTGATCGCATCATAATACGACCTCCCCGCTGCGAAGTAATAAATTATATAGTATCCGAACTGGATGATGCTGCACATGGTTTATACGGATATGGATTCATTTTCTTTAGAAAATTCGTGATAATATTATACTGACTCGAAAGAACAAACTTTCAATGACAGATCAATGACAGTGATCAGTTATGCAAGATATGCCAGCCAGTGACTGCGAATATCACGTAACCTCTTTCTAGATAGGCGTAGGTTAATATTATCTAGGGCATTGACTGTAAAAGGAACACCTCATTATTTACGTCATAAGGTTCACAAGATAAATAAATGACTACAAGAATAATCTAGATAGTAAAAAGTAGGTATTAAGTCCCAGGGGGCTATACATAGATATAGATAGTAGTAGGCGTAAAATAATTATATGTATTGTTCCAACACAATCAATCAATCAATCAATGTCGGTTCCATTGACTGAGTTAACTCTTAAGCAGTAGATTGGTCGACTGAACCCTTGGGCTGACTAGACCCTGTAGCGAAAGCGAGTGGTCAACTGAACCCGTGGGCTGACTAGACCCTGTGGCGATAGCGAGTAGTCAACTGAACCCGTGGGCTGAGTTGCCCAGACAGGTGGGATGACTCACCCACAAAAAAAACCGTGTGGGGTGAATGAGCCCGCGGGACGATTTTTCCGTGGGCCCAGTTGCCCACAGAATGCCATGGTTGTCACATTTCCATTCGATTGATTAAGATTTAAGTAAATTTTAAACCATATGGGCCATCGTAATATGAATGAATTCTCAATTCCTGGCTGAATAGTAGATACTATTGCCAGCCACTTAGCTATACGGGGATCCCTTTGACTCCCATAAACTTTATCTATACTATAAGTATATAAAATCTAATAACGAGGTAGAGACTTGTTCATCTAAAACCAAATTTGGATAATTTTTTTCGGTCAGGGTTTGAGTGAAATGTATGATACTTACCGATTTATGATATAAAAGATTGAGTACAATACCTTAACCCTTAAAAGAAACTTCTTTATATAATACGATTGCTTACCTAATCACGTTCAACGACGTAAAAGAAAACTGAATATTTTCTATCAGCCTCAATAGAAAAAGCACGTACTATATTATTATCCAATCAAAACATGATCTCAATAATAGTTTGATTACTATTACTTTCCCAATAATGCCCGATTTCCCTGCCCACATACCAATCAAAACCTAACGGCGTAATAATATCGACACACAAATATCGTCAGGAAATTTCCTTAACTCACTCTATGCCTTTGTGTACTAGAAAACTTATGCTTTCCACCAACGGAATAAAGGTTCTATTCCCTTTACCTCGCAAGAGATGCGACGTTGTCGATATAAAAAGCTAGTACGTTATAAGAATTGCGGTGGTGCCATTTCGGTAAAGGCCCTTAGGAATATTTTCCATTCCGCAGTTTTCTGATTGCACTTGTTTCTCTTGTTTCTTATGTGCTTGTGCTTGTCACGTAGTTTTTACAAAATTTTATAGCACCTATGGTATGGTATATTTTAACAAATGATCGATGGATTCTAATAATGCGTCTTATAATAATGAATTCTGTACCATGCCTTACTCTCTTTGGTGGACGTTCCGCAGGCTCGGTCTGATCATGTTTAGGGTTCCGTAGCCAAAATGGCAAAAACGGAACCCTTATAGTTTCGTCATGTCCGTCTTTCCGTCCGTCCGTCACAGCCATTTCACTCGGAAACTATAAGACGTATCTTAATAAAATTTAGACATACTAAGATGTGTTTTGTATGCCGCTATTTAGTTATGTAGTTAAAATGTAACTATTTTTTTTGCCCAATATCAACATTTTACACATCAATCGATATTTCCTTAAAATTAACATTGAGGTTTCTATGAACATTTTGATTTTCAGAAATAATCGCTTCGAAAGTCAGAAAAATTGTGTCCCGCCCCTGTAACTTTTGAACCGTAAGTCCAAAAAAAATGAAAAAAATTTGAAAGATGCCCCTTATCACATACTTTCCACGAAAATTGTTTTGAATATTATCGGTGTAGCCATTTTTGAGTTATCTCCAAAAACTTTTTCCATAGGCATCAGATACGACCTTTTGGTATTAGTTAGGTTCTTATTCCATTGAAGGTTATTTAAATATTTAAAGATGCATGAGCACATGTCATTTTTAAACTCATTCACGATTAATGTGACATCAGTGTGTCAACTATTGGGCATTAGTGTGTCGAGCACTAGGACGTTTACCCTACCTAGGTATATATAAATATCAAGAAGAACTTGAACCAAATTTTTAAAGATTACAAAGCTGATTTTACTTCCATCTTTTTCTGCCACAAACGCCTAAACGGTCCTTGTTTCTGACAGCTGATAAAGGTAACCGGTAACTTCTCTTATTTAGTGGATGGCCTTGCCGCTGAGTTATCAATATCATATCGTAAAACAAAATTTCTTTGTGGCCACAAAGGCGCGGATTTTCAAATACATATATATGGCTTTTACTAGCATTGCGTTTTTTTATTAGGTTGTTTAATTTTTTAAATAAAACAACTAAAACCGGATTATATCGCGTGTCGACCCGTTGACCACGAACGCTGTAAAGTGTTCGAAACGTCGGGATGTAATTTAAGCTCAGTACACGCGATATAATCCGTTTTTAGTTGTTTTATTTCATGAATAACTATCGTGGCAACCGAAGACAATATTTTGTTTAATTTTATTGAAATTACCTATTCTCAGTGTCATTGGCGTATGTGTCGCAACTATTACCTAGTTTTAAGTTAGGTTAAGTAGTTCCCCGCTGAAAACCAGCGCCACGGCTTGCCGCGGCATTACGCTAAGTAGGGATCCTATTTTAACGTGTCATTGTGTCTGTGTGTTTTTTTTATGGTTTTTATATCTATTAATCTTTAATTTTGTGGCGTTAAAATTAATATATATTTCACTTCTCATGCTCAAAATGTGTATCATATTATGCTTACCAAGGCGGACTAAAGTAGCACATTTAGCCTCTAGGGCTAATGTATACATATTTATGATTTACAAAACATTTGAAATTGACCAATGGGAACACTTTACCATATTCAATCCACCAATCACAACACATATCGAAGTTAATCGAAACGGTAATTTGGTGCGTATACTGTGTAAATAATTTAAGTCCTCAAAAAAACATTGTCTTTAATATCAACCAATCAGAATACAGCAATATTAAAATCGATCAATCAGGAAACGCAATTTATTTCTCAAAGCATGAGGTGTTTTTTAGTTCCTACTTCACAATCATTAAAAAGATTTTAATTTTTTGGAAGCGCTTTGACGCGTGTTTAATTTGAACTATTTAAAGAGCTAATTATACCGTCATCTGTGGCATTTATTCGCGGTATTTATATTTTGTATATATGTCAAAGAAGTTTAAAAAATTAAAAGACCGTCAAGTTAAACCATAATTTCACCTTAGTTTAGTTAATGTGCGTAAATAATAACCATTTTATCTTGTTTTCTCGCAATCGAAGTGAAAAATAGTATGCATTACTCTGGTCTAAAAGCCATATTACCATTCGAACAATTATCCCTCACTTCGTTCGGGAAAATAACCACCTCGTGGTAATATGGCCTACTTTAGACCCTTGTCAAACAATCTACTATTATTCTTCCTTTCTTTGGTTTCAATGTTATTTAGCACACTTTGTACCTTGAATATTTATATACTAGATGGGACCGTTTTGATTGACAGTAGGTATATAGCTACATATTTTCGTTTATGTAATACCAAAACCAAAGCAACCAACCAACCAGCGCCATGGTTAAAAATGCCGCGGCATCATGCTGAGTGAGGATCCTATTTGACGTCTTTGTGTTGTTTTATTACTTGCTTTGTTTTTTGTGTGTATTTGTGGCATTAAATAAATGTATTTTCTTTCTCTCTAATATAAATAGTTAAACCAATGACGCGTAGTTACAGTATCCAAGAGGCAGCCGAATGGCTCGCGGTATTTGAGCTGCCGAAGTGTTGCGAGACCAAAAATATTCGGCAATCTGAACTTAACCTTTTTATTTTTGTCACAACAGGTGGGTTGCTCGGAATAACGAGTTAAGACTTTGAGAAAAAAGAAAAGTTTTGTTATAAACTTTTCTTATTAAGCTCCTGGCGGCGCAAAACATAATTAGATCATATCGGGAACGAGCGTCTTAGTTTAAATTTATATAAATAAACTATACAGGGTGTAACGAAAATACTGGTGATCCGTTTAATGGTATCGTATTACGACTAAGAACAAGTGGAAGAACAAATCTTTTTGGACGCGAACATATTTTTTTTGTATGGGACTCGTGGTCCTAGCCGATCAACCCTCCATACAAAACGCAATATTTTTTTCGCGCGAATTTTTTTTTCTTAATTTTTCATAATAAGGATACGATATCAATTATGCCCTTAGAAGAATCACCAGAATTTTTGTTACAGCTAGTAAAATAAACTGTATGGTTGTTTTGAAAATCTCAACTTTTTTTCTTTGCTTTAATCCTTTAAGGTTGATTTCCGCTACCCTAAGGTTGTCTGGAAGAGATCGCTCTCTAGCGATAAGACCGCCTGTTGACTGCCTCTACTTTTAATCTGTGTACTGTACTGTTATATGTTATTGAGGTGTGCAATAAAGAATATTTGTATTGTATTGTATTGTATTAACAGTCATGTAAATGAACTCCCCGCCGCGGGTTTCTCGAGGTAAACACTGTGGAGTGTACAGGATTTTTAAAGGTCAACAACGCGCATGTAACACCCCTAGAGTTGCAGGTGTCCGTAGCCTACGCTAAAAATAGGTGGCCTGTTTGTCACAGACGTCGTACCTTTAAAAACTGATATATCAAAAGTAAAATTTTATTCGAATAAAAACAAAGGTGAAGCATTGTGAATGAACTTATTGAAGCCTAAAACAAATAAAATAAAGCTTAATAAGAATCTGGCGGTAAGAAAAATCAAAGATCAAAATTAAGATGTCCGACTTACCATCCGGAGGACTCGGGTTCAAACCCCGACTCATACTAATGAGTTTTTCGGAACTTATGTACGAAATATAATTTTATATTTCACAATCGCTATTGGGTGAAGATTTTCATGAGGAAACCTGCATACATCCGCAAATACGTGAAGTCGCCAACCCGCTTTGGGCCAGCGTGGGGACATGGTGGGGACTATAGCCCGATCCCTTTCGTGCATGAGAGAAGGCCTGTGCCCAGCAGTGGGATATATAGGCTAAACATATTATATTTATTAATAGGAATCAAGTCAACAGGTTGCTTGTACAGTCGCCATCAGATATATCGGAGCGGTCAATGTGGTCACAAATATCTGAACACGCCTCTATTGTCAAGACGATAAAGTGCATGTTACATATTTTTGAGTGCCTTGACCGCTCCGATATATTTGATAGCTCTCTATGCACAGGAATTCCCAGTTCCTAATTGTTTTACACTCGTTTTCGCATCTGATGTGACTAGGGTTTAAATACTTTTGTTATTTTTGGGTATAAGTACTTATTTATAAAACGTAGCGTAGTTCTCATTGCTGGGCAATGACCTTTCCTTGGTTTCTTCACTCAACCTGACTGGTTGAAATTTCCCCACACTCTGTTTACAGAATGGTGATCGTCCCGCCAACATTATTTTGGTGTCTTTATCGGTTTCTTTGCGAGACTCCTCAGTAAATGTAGTAATGGGGTGGCGGTTCGAAGTTTTTTCGTCAGATGATGCCAGCGTAGGTTTTACCTGTCAATATTAGCCATATACGCACGGATTTGTGCGCCGAATCCGTAAATTGGTACATTTAATGTGTGTGTGTGTATTTAAAAAAGTAGTGGACAATTTCGCATAAATAGTGTCCAATCCAATTCAGTTTGCTTTCATTTAATATTTATTTCATCATAACAGATTCGTTTTTATTTTTTTGTTTTTATTTAGTATTTGGACACTTAGAGACGTTATACATCTCTAAGTCTTGCATTCGCAAATATTTATATGTATAGATGGAAATATATATTTAATGATCCTGACGCTTAGAGACATGTACATCTCAGTAGTAGGATATTGAGGTTTCTGGACCAGCACTATGCTAACGCTCGCTACCGCTCGCTTTCGCAGTACGTGGTCCAAAAATCCTAAATATCCTACCATCATTTTTCACCAGGGGGGTAGAATCCGAGTTGCATTTGGGATAGTTCGCGATACGTACTGCGCTTGGTAACGTTGTAAACTTACCACCTAAGAGTAAGAGCTCAAATTATCAAATATAGCTACTGCATAGCTGGTAAAACATTTTATTTATAGAAAGCCTTTCAAGTTTGGTGCACGTGCCTATTGGTAAAATGAAGTTTGTAAAACAACCTCAGAGATTGCAGTTGGATATTGTTTGTTCTTCGGACAGTAAACGTCTTTTTCGACATGGTTTACTTTTACCTGACACTATTCGCTGTATAATATGTGGTCCGTCTAACTGTGGAAAAACGAATTTAATTGTCGGTTTGCTGCTACATGAACAAGGTCTACGCTTTCAGAATGTTTATGTTTACTCTAAAACCTTATTACAACCCATGTTCATCAATTTCTAGAGCAAGTTTTAAAGTTGGTTCCATCAGTTTCATTTCAAAAATATAGTGAAAATGATGAAATACTAAGTCCTCATGCAGCTAACATTAATTCAATCATGATATTTGATGATGTTGCATGTGAAAATCAAAATAATATACGAGATTACTTTGCAATGGGAAGACATAAAAATATAAATAGCTTCTATCTGAATCAAACGTATAGTAAAATACCTAAACAATTGATAAGAGACAATGTCAATTTGATAATTATTTTTAAACAAGATGATGTTAATTTACGTCATGTTTATGACGAACACGTAGGAAGTGATATGTCGTGGTCACAGTTTCGTGAAATGTGCGGACAAGTTTGGCATGAACCTTTTAATTACTTAGTTATAAATAAAAATTGTAATAAAAATTCTGGATGTTATAGCAAAGGTTTTGATGCATTTATCATGCTAGATTAACGGAATACATAAAGAATAGTATTTACATATGGAACTTATTACTTAAAATGAAACCATCTAGATCGGACATAAATCTTAAAATGAACGAGGAGAAATTATTTAAATAAAAAGTACTCCGATCCGCTGAAGCAGTAAGAAAAAAAGTAAAGCCCATTCGTGATGTTAAATCTAGCAATAATATGATGTTGGAAACAATGTTAAAACCAATTACAGGTCCTCTCAATGAAATGGTTAAAAATAATGGTAACAACTTGAATATTAGTGACACAGGTTTTGATGACGATGGATTTAAATGGAATAAGTCAGTAAAAACATTAAAATATAGTCCTTCTGAAAATGGAAAGAAAGAAAACTTAGCTAATAAAATACTAGTGAGAAAGTCACCTGAATCTGATTTAAATAATAGTGAATGCGAATCAAACGATAGCAACTCTAGTCAAGATGGAACTTTGTCTCATGAAAGTGACAACCAAAATGATTCTGATACAACAAATAATGCTTCATTTAAAACGTTAGACTCATATGCTTCTCCTCGCGAAGATCCCGCTTGGCAAAAACAATATTTAAACATGAACATTCCTTTTGGTGTACGAATGGAACGTAGTAAGCTGATGCTCGGATCTTATCCGATTTCTGTGAATGATGAAGAACTAATAATAGGAGGAGAAAGTTATTGTTTAACGAAAGGTTTAAACGATTTATTGTTTAAGAAAGTGCCTGATTTAAATGTGATAACTGAAGACGATAAACGTTTATATAGGACCTTATTATTAAAAACAAACGCGCATAGACGTGACGTTGATCCAAATATGCCTATAAAAAGCAACAAGGGCATGAAATATTTATACATTATAAAACCTCTTTTTAAATTAACCAAACAACGTACAGTAAGTGAAGAAATATATGTATCCGGTGATGGTTTACCATCAATGAAAAAAGTAAAACGAGATATCTCTTATGTGTATTGGGATGATCAAAACGAATTAGTAGAAAGATTAAAACTGCTTATAGCATCGCGTGACGCTGGCAATACAGGGTTAGATAACGAAATAATATCTATCATTGAAGAATTACGCGAAGCAGGCTTAGTAAATAATATATAAAAGAAATACTATTTTATTTTTAACAGTTGTAGTTCGACTAAAATTATAAGCGACGATCAGTTCTATTAAAAGGAATTGATGATTTATGGCAAGCTGATTTGATCGATTTACAAAAATTGCATACGGTTAACAAAGGAAATAAATATACATTAACTGTTATTGATACATTTTCGAAGTATGCATGGTGTACACCTATTAAGTCTAAAACTAAAACAGAAGTCAAGGATGCTTTCGATCTAATTATAAAAATAGCTAAACGAAGACCTAGAAACTTACAGACAGACTTAGGAAAAGAATTCTACAATAGTGAATTTGATTGCTATTTAAAATCGTTGAAAATAAATCATTACTCAACGTATTCAATTAAGAAGGCATCTATTGTTGAAAGGCTGATAGAAACACTTAAATCCAAACTCTACAAATATTTTAGTTTCGTTGGTAACTATAAATGGGTTGGTAAACCGCTAGATGATATAGTTAAATCATATAATCAAACTGTACATCGCATAACAAAATTTAAACCTATTGATGTAAATTTAGATAATGAAAACGTGGTAAAACAAAACATTAAAAAATCACAACCCAATGTGAATCTTAAATTGAATAAATTTAAGATTGGAGACCGAGTACGTTTAAGCAAGTATAAAAGTGACTTTTGTAAGGGTTATACACCGAATTGGTCTACAGAACTTTTTACAATTAAACATGTGAATCATACTCAACTTGTAACATACCATATTGAAGATTAACACAGAAACTCTATACTCGGCACATTTTATGAAGAAGAATTTCAAAAAACTAAGTATCCTGATGTTTATCTGACAGAGAAGGTGATTAAAAAAAAGGGTAAAAAGCTGTATGTTAAGTGGTTAGGGCTTAGTGATAGCGAAAATAGTTGGATTGATAGAAATGCTGTTGTATAATTGTATTAATATACCTTCTCTAAATTTAATTTCTCATTATCATACGGGTTATGGAAGGAAGAGGACTTTTAAATAGTGCTATTAATAATTTACCTTTTGAAATACACTTACCTGGTTATAACTATTGTGGTCCAGGCACTAAATTGCGAAAAAGGTTACAAAGGGGTGATAAAGGAATTAATGCCTTAGATAACGCTTGTATGAAACACGATATAGCTTATGATAGATATTCTGATTTAGCGGATAGACATCGTGCTGATTTAGAACTTTACAAGATGGCTAAACTAAGAAAAAAATCAAAAAATGCAAGTAGAGGAGAAAAAATTGCTTCATGGTTAGTTAGTAAAGTGATGAAATCTAAAATAAAGGCTGGTGCGGGAATAAAACCATTCAAACGTTATGTGTCTAAGATACGCACTGAAATAAAAAAGAAACCTAAAATAAAAAGTAATATCATTGATCGAGCACTTATTGCTGCAAAAAAGGTGTTTGGTAACAATACTAAAATACGGATACCTCGTTTAATACCGATTCCAAAAACCGGAGGTTTGTTACCGCTGATACCTATCTTTGCTGGTCTTTCCGCGTTAGGATCATTAACATGAGGTGCTGCAGGAATTGCTAAAGCCGTAGGTGATTATAAAGCTGCAAGAAAAAACTTAGCTGAATCAGAACGACATAACAAGATGATGGAATCTATTGCATTAGGAAAAAGGTTGCATATTAAACCATATAAAAATGGTAAAGGATTATGTATAAAAACTTCAAAAAACTAAATGAGAGGTTACCCAGACGCGCTCTTTCTAATATTGACATTTTAAAACACTCATCTGATATCCCACATTTTCGTGGAGTTTTCATGAGAGACAGTTTACCGAAGCGTCCTAAAAGAGTAGAATGCGGAATTGTTAACTTAGATAGTTCTAAAAACAATGGAACTCACTGGGTAGCCTATGTCAAAGATAACTGTTATTGCGAATATTTTAATAGTTACGGTGATCTTCCACCTCCGATAGAATTAAAAAAGTATTTATTTAATTATGATATTTCCTATAATTATGATACTTACCAAAAGTTTGATACTGTAAACTGCGGTCATTTATGTCTAAAATACTTAAAAAAATATTGGTATAACCGTTTAAATACTATCGCACAATAAAAAGCTTAACATTCACACGATGTCTTTCACTTTGTCTATAACTGGAACATCTTCCACACTGATAACAAACCATTCACCAGCTCTTGAACTAGATGGTGAATATGAATGTGGACTGTTGTATATATCAACTTTTAATTCAATACCTAATGTAGACTACAGAAATAATAAGTTACATTATGGAAAAAACAAAGTAATTGAAATTCCTGAAGGATGATATGAACTTTAAGATATTGATGATTACCTTAAAGAACACCTTCGAGAATGCACGTTTACACTAACTTGCAATAATAATACATTAAAAACATCTATTTTGTGGTCTTTTGGCAGGTTACTCGGTTTCGGAGCAGAATCTATTCAAGCAAATATATTAACAGAATCTCCTTATCCTGTTTCCATTCTGTCTACAACTATAGTCCGCATTGAATGTGACATAGTGAGCGGTTCATTTGTTAATGGAAAACCTAGTCATATAATTCACGAATTTGTGCCTAATGTACCTCCTGGTTATCGGATTATAGAAACACCAAAAAACGTTATCTATTTCCCTGTTACTCAAAACAGTTTAAGTTCAATTACAATAAAAATATTAGACGTTAACAATAATTTGGTTAATTTACGAGGCGAAGAGATTCAGATATATTTACACCTTAGAAAAAAATGATAGACTTCAATAGAACTTCAGTCCCACTGAAAAACAGTACTAGTACTCATCAAGCAATCAAGAAAAGAAGACCTAAAGTGCAACTTACAAAACAAAACAAACAATTTCTCAAAAGCCTAGGTCTATTAAAATGAGTATATTAAGTTTATCGGAATCTTTCGCCTTAGACAACTCAATCGAGAGCTTTGAATATCATTCGTATAAGCCGTATGTAACAAGTTTTAATTTCAACGATGAAATACGTATACCTATTAACCAGCAAGATCTTTATGTACTACCATCAGCAAGTACTTTATACATAGAAGGTACTATAACCGCATATAATAGAGAAACGAAAGCAGAGGTAAAGAGCATCCTTTTTACAAATAACCCCATACTCCATCTATTTCAAGATATTCGATACGAACTTAATGGAATCGAAATTGATAAAATAAAAAATGTCGGAGTGACAACAACTATGAAATCTCTTGTATCCATTAATGAACTAGAAGCATCGATGTCTAAGTTATGGGGTTGGGATATTAACGGTACAAAAAATTCGCATAGAACGTTTTCTGTGTCTATACCGTTGAACTTTCTTGGGTTTGCTGAGGATTATAACAAAATAATTATTAATTGCAAGCATGAACTTATTCTTTTAAGATCCAATACTAATTTAAATAGCGTTACATTAAATACGAATGAGTACATAGACAACATTACTATATCTAAAATAGTATGGCGTATGCCTCATATTAAGGTGTCTGATCGAGAAAGATTAAGCTTACTTAAATATTTGGAAAGAAATCGTGCTATTCATATAGCTTTTAGGAACTGGGATTTGTATAAATATCCGCTCTTGCCTGAAACGTCAAAACATTCTTGGGCTATCAAAACTTCATCACAAATTGAAAAACCGAGTTACATTATAATTGGATTGAAAACAGCGCGAAAAAATGTAGCTGATAAAGACATAACACACTTCGATCACTGTAACTTGAGAGATGTAAAGATGTTTGATGTTAGTATTTCGGCTGAAAAGTTCGCTATATTATATGAACAGTATGCAAAATTTCAGCAGTCTTATTACAACCGTGTTCAAGCACCCTTGCTTAGCCCACAAGATTTTAAAAAGATAGCTCCTCTATTTGTTATCGACTGTTCTCGTCAAAACGAAACCTTGAAAACCGGCTCGGTAGATGTGCGAGTTGAATTAGAGTGTGAATCAACTATACCCAAGCAAACCTCAGCTTATTGTTTAATTTTTTTTAATAAAACCGCCTTTTTCGTTTTCTAAACTATCGGAAAATGAAAAGAGGCAAACAAGATGGATAGAAAAACATTTTGGCATATGTTGGCAAGATGGTTACGTGGACTTTAGGGAGTTCAAAAGACTTATTGCTAACCATATAAAAAATAAGACGATCTATGTGAAGGGTATGGAAAAAAATAAATGGATAAAATAATTATATCCAAACTGTACTGTTATAGACTTAGGTGAAAAAGATGCACCTAATTTACAAGAGCTGTATAATAAATATTGTTCTAATGAATGTATGTTTAATTGTGTGTATCATAAAAAATCTTGTGCGTTGAAAAATTTTTTATGTATAAAAAATGGTATTTAGACAATCAGTTACGCTTTTAATGTTATTTTTAAATAAATGCTATTCAATAAATTTCATATTTTTTTATTTTTCAACCTTTAGCTACCTATATTTTTAATAAAAGAGGATTAAATCTTGAGAATTAATTTTAGGCAATTAATAAAACAAGACATTTCTTTAATAAGATTTATTGGATCATATACATATAACACTTTATAAATTAACACTATAACCGCACATTTTTTTCGAAATCTTGTTGATGACCTCTTCAGTGCTGTCAATTATTTCGTCATATCCATCGTTTGCCACATACTGCGCGTTCAGCAGCACCTTTTCATTTTGAAAATCGTTTTGATCCATAACGCCATCTTTTATGTCAATTATTTGAATTTTAATGAGCCTGCTTCCTTTTCCGGCTTTGTTGTGTATGATAAAACATGGTGGATGTCCAATTCTCCTTTTTACTATTTTGTTATTTGGGTTTCCTTTTCGTTGCTTCGGTTTTGGATTGTCGATAGTGTTCTTGATTTTTTTGTATAGATCACTATCATCGAATTCTTGCGGTAGTTGAAACGGATCTTGTGCATATTGAGAAAATTCAAATTGAATATCTTCGCTTTCCCGCATTTTCTGAAAATCTAAAACATAACAGAGAAAAATTAGAATCTAATTATAATTTTGGACGACATGAATGTTGAAAAATTTAAAGGGCAAATCCTCAAATCTTAATGTTTATTTGATTTGTAAAATAAGTCTTTGTTTTTAAGGCTCACTAGTAAAAAATAAATAAAAATAAACTCACGAGTCAAAGATAGTGAGTAGGTAATGATTGCAGTCGTCGATGCTATTCACAATGCGACGACATTAGATAAAATGCGCTAATAAAGGCTAGCTATTGTTTAGTCGGCAAAATGTAAATGCGCAATTGTAATATGATAACTCCAACTGTATACGTGTCTATTTAAGAAACATGTCACAACTTGTTTATGTTAATGAAGTCATCTGTTTAATCGTGAGAGGGTCTTGGATCCTTGAACTATCAATGCCTGCCATGCCTAACAAGGATAGTAGGATGATTAGAAGTAAAACAGCAAAATTATAAGTGATTCCATTTATTTATCATTACAAATCATTTTGCTATCAAAATAGTAATAATAAAAATCAAACATTTAAGAACGTATAATTGAATCGGCTATTATCTTTAACTTGTATTTGTAGTTTTTAATAGATTCATAAAATGATAATAAAACGTTGTCTCAATTATATGTTCTGTTTAGTTTACTAGTGACCTCTAACTGCATATAATAAAATTAATTTTATACATGACATGGCAATTCATTATAAATTAAACATTAAGTATTGAAGTATGCCCCCAAGCTTTCGTCAATATTTGCTTTTCAGAAATCATACGCTTATCATCATTAGCTGAAAGGGCAACTTTATTTACACTTTGGGTAAATATGTCGTGCTTAATTGACTGAAATAAAATGTTTCTTCTTTTTATTACATCTCCTTCAAATAATGATTTCTCGTAATGTGAAAACTTAAATTTGCATACAACTGGTTCTCTCACACCCTTAGCTTTTTTAATAACTTTATAAATAATTTTAACACAACTTTTGAACGCAGGCCTACAAACTCTTTAATCATTTTTCCTTTCAGTTCATCCTTAAAAAGTCCTGGTACTTTTTTATTTCGAACTGGTAACAAAAATTTATTATTAATTTCGTAACAACTGGTGTCAAAATAGGACAAAAAATATGTTTTTAAATCTTTAAAAAAGTCCTTAGTCTGTATATAATACACAAAACTATCTGTATCCGTGTAGCACATTTGTGTACGATTATCATAAAAACTTTTAAATACTGAGTAATGAAAATCGAACATATGGCTTTTAGATAATTCTAATACTGCGAAACCGATGTAAATCGGTTTATCTAAAATAATATGATTTGGTTTCAATTGCACTGCAACTAAATTTTCAGTAAAGATGGATGCACTGTGAAAATTCGGACTTGCAATCAATTTATCAGCTGTAATTTTTTTTTTGTTTTGTTAGTTTTGTCGGTCCACTGATTAAATAGCCGCACGTCAACTCTTTTCTCGGTGTTTTCTAAAGTTTTACCAAATATACTATTATTCATCAATTTACAAAAGTCTTGTTCAAAAACAGATGTTGCCTCTTGCCGTAACTTTGTATTCATATCAATATATTGTTTTAAGTAAGGTGACTGTTTGAATGTAATTACTCTATGTATCTTTTTTAATTTTAGACCATGTTTAAGACACGTCTTTAAATGTATATAATGAATCACGTACGAGTATTTGTCATATAAATTAGGTACAAGCTTATATTGCGTTCCACCTGGTAGTATACATTTTTCAGGGCAAAATGGTAAATCATTATGTTTATCATGTAAATATTTAGGGTAAATAATATCCACTTCAAGAATAAAACCGTAATCCGAATCATCAGGGATTTGGGTGATATTTAAAGTACTTATTTCATCATTTTCTAAAAATCTAAAGTCTGATAATGGCATATACTGACACATGCTGTAACCATATAAATTATTACAGTCAATATAAATAAGGTACGAGTCCTTCTGAGTGGGATCATAGCGAGGTAAGTATGTATTATTAGCCTTTGCATACCGCAGAGATGACATACAGACCCCACCTCGTATTCCGGATTGGATCATTCTTAGCATGTTAAAGTCATCTAAAAGCTCTAATTCTTTACCAGTTTTCAGAAGCATTGCATCAAATGATAAACTAGGTGTAGTTAAATAAAAAGCGGGATCCAAGTCATTGTGTTTTTTGCAAGTAGCACGAAACTTTTCAAAAATATCGGTCAATAGAAGTACATCTGTTTGCAAATAAAGGTCCGTATATTCACCTAAATTACGAATTTTAAATTTGGGCCATACTAATTGCGCGTGATCATAATCTTCTTTAGAGAGTTCTTCATTAGTAAGTGAATTATGAAAAGAATCAATACATGGAAGATATTTTTCTTCAAAACATTCCCATTTATTAATGTATTCATAGGGAAACACTCCTTTCCGTGTAAGTAATTTAAACTCCTCATCATTACAAAAATACTTACGTAAATTAATAAAGTCAGATTTTTGCATAGTTTTAGTCAGTTTCTCTAAACTTGCATTAAAAAATTTGAAAGAATCTACGAAACGAAGCTGAAAATAATCGTTCTCGATCGAAACAAACTTAGTAAATGAAATATAGTTTTCCTTAGTTTTTGGTATAACTTTTATATCTCCAGGCGCCTCACCCAGTTTTTTTTATAAATAAATGACAATCATAACCAGATAGGATGTGAAAAAATATAGGTACAAAACAAGGACGTTTATATTGTAAGTTGCACAGACTATGTGCTGCTCCCCGATAGCTTCCTGTAATGTGACAGTGATCCCGAACCCGATCAGAAAATAGAAAATGGTTACAAATATGACACCGCTCCGCATTAAAAAAGTTTAGCTCGTCATTTTTGTTTAATGCTATCAGAGTATTTTTGGTAACAACCCTATGAATTTGAGTCACATCTTTATAGATTGCTTCAATAAATCTATCAACACAATCAGTACCGCGATAAGAGACATAACGATTATGACTTGGATCTGCATTACAAACAATATAATATCCAAAGGCAGCTGGTATATGATGATGCAAAGTTGTAGTGTTAGGAGGTATTTTAGTAGTATCAGTGGTATAAGTATCAGAGTCACTAGTGTCAGTTGGTTCTAGTAATGATTCAAAATCTGCATATATAACGAATGGAACATTCTGTTTGCGATCGAAATGCTTGAATTTAATTACTGTCCCCTTTTCTGGTAAAACAGTAACTACTCCAGTACACAAGTGATTTGAAAGTTCCTCCTGTCTAAGAAAAAATAACAGACAGATTTCGCAAAAGTATATCTTACTGTTATGTTTCGTTACTTGTCTGCGCACAAGGCGACTCAAGTCTTTAATTAGAACATAATGCGAGGGGTGGCTGCCATCGTCTATTAAAAGTAGGTTTATATTTTTTCTACTTTTCTGATTACTGGATACTTCAGACTTGTAAAGGGGGCCCACAACAATTTTATTATTTTTTAAACCAAAAATCGTTAGTGAAATCATCGGGTTGTTCTTCTCAAATATTCTAATGTCATCAAATGTGACTGGAAAAGAAATTTCAGATATATTCAAAACATCACGGAAATTAGGATAAGATGATACTCTTTCAGGATGATTGGTGCAAGGATACAAAGCTGCTGTTACACACCATATAAAACAACATTGATCTTGATTTTTTATATTTATACATGCCTTCTTGCTTTTAATGAACTTTGGCAGGTCAACATAGCTTGAACCTCGTAATGGTTGATACTTGTTTATATTAATCTCTAAATGAGAATTACTAACAAAAGCCCACCCACTATCGCGGTCTTGAAACTCCTCTGATTTTTTTCTTTAGACAGTTAACGATCTCGCAAAACAGTGCCTCAAAATCATAACTAAGATATAAAACTTTGTTTTTAGTTCCAAATGACTTAATTGATTGACTATTATCTTTAAACATCAAGAAAACTCCAAATAGTTCAAAGTTAACTTTAATGCACGTATGTTTCATCAGAGAATCATCTAAAAGCCATTTTATTTTGTTTCGAATAGAGTTCATAAATGTATCGACGGATCCTAGACTTACGTAAACGATCAAAATCGTTTTTTGCTGATATACGATAAGTAACAATGCGCTTTCGAAACGCTGACTCTACTACTTCAACGTCATCATTAAGTACTTTGCTAGAATCTACATTATTTTTGTGCGCATTGCTTCGAAGATGTCCCACCCAATTTATTTTTTCTACAGACGTACTACACGGAACACAATAAGGCATTTTTAAAACAACAAGAATAATGAGAAATATATAACTAAACGTATGGTTTAATTAAACCAGAATATTTCTAAACATTAATATTCTCAAGTACCTATTTAGCACGACATATGTTTATAAATAGCATACCCTTGACACATACAAACTATATTTCATTAATGAACGAACACAATATAGCATGGATATGTCTATATGGTAACAGAATGTTTGCTAGCTATTATGAACAAAATCACGAGGTAACAATAAGATATATTTATATAATGTATTAATCGATATCAAAATTTAATGTTACTGTATTGAGAAAATGTTATTTAAAAAATATCAAAAACGTAAGCTTTATCTTTTATAAAATGAATGGAAAAATTGTGACTTTAATGCCAAATTTAAAGTAAACGCTAGATCGCAAAGGCAGTACGTAATTATTTTTATCACGCGTTAATGTTTGAGGTTTAATCATAGACATATCCACCCTATGCTGTCTCTAAATTGCGTTGATCAAATGTCTTTTCTATAAATCATGTACAATGTGCAAATTAACATTGAACTATCCGATTACATTTAACTACCACATTATTAACAGTAAATTTCGTTCATAAACAATAAAACATTAAAAAGGATAAAAATAACCCTTTTGAAATGTTCTATTCAATGCTTTTTATAATTTTGGAAATAAACAGGCTCACAACTTTCAAAAATAATAAAAGCTTGCCCCAAGAATTTTTGGATTTGATTCCATTCGAGAGAATTATCTCTACATTGTAATTTAACTGCCGCTAGTAATTTTTTAAACCGTTCTTCTGGCTCGGTCTTTTGATAATCATCAATATTATAAATTTTAAGATCAATGAAAAAGTTACCGTCAGTAACCGCAGTGCGCCGAGAAGACCCCGCAGACACACTACTAGTAAATGATGACGTTGTCTTCGGGCTTTTCGAATGTTGCCCACCGGCGATCACCTCTTCGTCCCTGATGATTTTAAATATGTCGGTTTCCACCGATTGTTTGGAAGACCTATAAAAAAATAACAATTTTAGCGAATCTCTTATACTGTTACTTAAATAATCATATAAATTATTAAAAAAATAATCATAAAGTTAAATACCTAGTATCAGAATTGTTCTTTTTCCTGCTGGATGCTGACCCTTTCGCCGCTTTTTTCCTTTGAACACTAGGCGCCGGTGAAGGCGTGCGAGAACGCTGGGTAGCTGCTTCAAAATCCGACCTAATATTATGAAAAATAAAACATATTTTAATATAAAATATTAATAAATATTTGATGGAGATCTTACACAAATTCACCTATCCCAAAATAAGCATAGTTTATACTATGGATATTAGACTACAAATAAATGCAACTTAGATACTACATAGAATATACAAAACTTATCAGGATTGAAACGTAGAATTATACAGTATTTTTTTTATTGGAAATATTTAAAACGGTGAAAGATGACACAAAGGACATAAGTGGCATCATCGTCGATGACGCTTAAGACCATTGTGAGTTTGCTAAGTTAACTATGATCGCGAGGTCTACAACTCAAAGAAACACTAGTTTTAATATAAAATAAATTAAATACCTTGATGTTGAGGACGATTTTCTTCTCTTTATATTTTTCGTCGATTTCTTTTTTGGCTCAGGAGACGACGTGCGCGCGTATACTGAATTTTCGGAGTCAGACCTTCAAAAATATTAACAAAAAATTTGGCTAATAATACTTTTAACACATTTAAATAAATAAAATAATATATAGAGCACTTACTAACATTTTAAATGAAGGCTGCAGTTGATTCACTTAAAAAACTTGACGAATAGCTTGTGGGCACTGTTCACTAGAATCTTTAAAAAACAAATGCATAGAAACGCTACGTTTTGTAGTAAAAAAATTGATGAATTGTTATTTAACCGAAACAAGTATATATGACTAACGAACCAAACTCGAGCATCCAAATTTAAACCTAAATGGCATAATTTTAGAAAAAAAATATATCGCTTTTATAACAGTACCTAAATCGTATTCAAAATATGTTTATTTCCTGTTTTGCACAAAGTGCCGACAAAATAGGTATCGAATATCAAATAATACCGTAGATTGAAAACCTTGCAACACGTGTAAATATGGCCGGTACCATGAGTGGACGTCTATTTAGTCCGAAAAAGTTTTTTTTAATTTCAGTAAATATCATCATCACTGTCGTTCTCGTAAGTTCGTTTCTGTATTGAACATATATAAAACAAATAAGAAACAAGCCTTCTCACGCAATATTTATCAAAAGCCTAAGAACAAAATCAAACCTTATATTTTAACCCCCACCCTAATCATGGATTACAATTCTCCCTAGTAAATGCGCATATATTTAAACCATACACCGGATTAAAATCATACAAGAAAAAATAATGTTTTATTAAACAATAAAATAGTATGTAAAACATAACCCACCTACTTAGAAAGTTTGTTAATTAATATTCATAACCTAATATCGTGGTACAGGCCATTAGTCCAGTCATTTTATTATCACCTGTATGAAAAAAAAAGTTAAATTTGAAAATAATTTATAATAACAGAAGTATTTCGTTCTACGGCTTAAAAGTCATGTGAATCATTGCGTAGACAAAAAAATCCCACAAATTTGAACATGAAAAAAGCATCATTTAATTAATTCCTAAGAAATCACCTAAATAAATATATATTTATTATGGTTCCTTAAGACACGTTATTTATGGATGACGGAGAATCATACAAAAAAAGAAACGCTTCATATATATTTTGAAGAATATTTACTTCCCGGTGGAAAGTTTGTAAGATCTTTTCGTTCAGTCACCTTAGAATGACATTTTAAAACCATATAAACAATAAAAAAATACTATTATAAATTAATGTTTGAAAACACATATTTTTACTGGAGTACATGCAAACAAACAACCCGTCATCATTTTTAGAATCAAGCGCGCCCCACGTGTTTCGCATTCCAAGTGAATGAAATGTGATCTTTAGCGTACCGAGGTGCGATGGCATGCTAGACATATATGATAATAGACTCACTAAGCTATCTTTTTGTGATTGAATCAATAATATATAATTATAATATTTTATTCTATTTTATGTTTGACATGTTGGATGAATTTGTATGTTTAATTAATGTTTAATTTAATTTAATTTTAAGTAATGAACTTTAATTTTCTATATATATTTAATTTGTAAAATTGTATTGGACCTATGTTGTCTTGAATAAATAAATGAAATAAAATAAAGGAATATGAATAATGATTGAACTCTCTGATATCTATCTAGATTTTTCGTAAATATGTATCAGCATAAATGAATTGAATGAATTCGACTGCTATAATTATTAAGTAATTATATATATTTATACCTATTACCACAAAAGGTAAAAAATACTTTTTTTTTATATTTTATAATTATCATATCCGAATAAACATGCTGTTAGATATTTACGAAAAACTAGATGAATATCAGCGAGTTCAATCATTATTCATTCAATCACAAAAATATAGCTTGGTGAATCTATTGTCATACATGTCTTTGACCTGGTATTACATATCAACAATTCAACATACGTTGGAATACCTGTCCTATTCCATGCTTGTCACTTGTTTACTTATACGAAATGCGTGAAGTATGACAAGAACAGAGCATGGGTTAGATTATTCACGTTTCAAAACCAGTTTAGAGTGTCTCGTACGGTTAACGTATTTGATTTCCAACCCATTTAGTACTTTGTCACAGTGAATCATTGAAGAGATCTCTAGATGCTTTTATATTGGTTGTCAATTTGATATGGTACTAAATGGGTTTGATATTAAATTCCTTGACCGTAAGAACTGTTTTGTTTTTTATTCACATACCTATGAAACTTTAGATTCAAATAAAATAGATCTTTATTTTCAATCAGTAAGACTGATTTTATTGTAACCTGAACGTTTTGACTGTTTTACTTTTATGATATCAAGTTTACACATGGCTTAAAATTGCATACGCTCTCTTAATTTATTTTGAACTTTAATGCGGTCGAACTGTGATCGAAATGGGTTACTACCATAGACAAATCAAATATCATTAACTGTTTTGTCATGCACTCACATGTACCTATGAAACTTTAGATCCAAATAAAATGGATCTTTATTTTCAATCAGCAAGACTGATTTTATTGTAACTTAAAATAGTGATTTGTCTGTTTTATACCGCGCTACAGAATTTACGTATGGTTCGACATTATACCTCTCATATGAAAATTAGTTTTGAACTTTAATACGTTTGGGTATGATCGAAATTGGACAATAATGCATACACAAAACGTAATGCAGATCGTCACATCTACGTCACATGGATCATCCAATCACATAATCGGGTCTACATCGCGCTAATGAAGTTTTCAAAAGCGTTTGCATAAATACAATTAACATTGACACAGCTCCTGGAGAATCCATGACTATTACAACCGCTAGTTTATGGAGACTCTTACCACTTAACGACATCAAAGAGCTGGCCACTCTGCGATGTTGACTTGGTAACGCGGTAGCGTGTACAGTATTAAATCCTGCTTGGTTTTAATAATCCGACCCATGGACAGGGCAGGTACTGTATAAATACAACGTGGTGACGGGAAACACAAACTATGCGGTAGCGTGTACAGTATTAAATCCTGCTTGGTTTTAATAATCCGACCCATGGACAGGGCAGGTACTGTATGATACAAAGGTTATTCCTATGCTATAGCGGTTGATAGCATGGAAAACCACCAGTTCACTACTTACATCAAAGTTTCTGGCCAACTCTGCGATGTGTTTAGTGTGACAAACACCGTAATAAACCTAGCCCGGCAAATCTCTATCCATTGCAAATCTGGGCTAAGATGGTGCGTTACGAGATCTGGTTCTCAAGCAGAACAAGATCTGGTGGGTACAATGCTAACTTGTATCCATTATGTTAAAGCCTTTTGCAGTTTTAAAAAACAAACTTAGGCAAACCCTTAAATGAAAGTTTATGCTATTCGGATTCTACTCCACTGTCGCGGATTATGGTATCGGATTGCAATTTGGAATCTGATAATTCGGTAAGTTCAGAACACCATCAAGACAAAAGACAGCAGGCGATTAAAGTTTTGCATCGCGAAATAACCTAAATACCTAAATATACAGGTTGGATTCTCCCCCACTGCTGCAAA
Organism: Pammene aurita; assembly: GCA_947086415.1. NCBI lineage: Eukaryota > Metazoa > Arthropoda > Insecta > Lepidoptera > Tortricidae > Pammene > Pammene aurita. The sequence goes on from OX352295.1 coordinate 17,305,847, forward strand.
ATGATGGTAGGATATTGAGGATTTTTGGACCACGCACTGCGAAAGCGAGCGATAGCGAGCTGTAGCATAGTGCTGGCCAGAAACCTCAATATCCTACTACTCATCTCTATGTCACTTTTATATTGTAATTTAGTTCACGCATGTAAAATACGAGCACAGAATATTGTTTCTCACCAGACTAAATGTGGCTAGTTTTTATTAATTAATAAAGCCCGCCAGCTTGAACATGTCATGCTCGCTTAAAAGGCTCTGCTTATGGTGGCGTCGTTGATCGAGTCGCCACTTTCCCGAAGAATGGTTGAGGGAGGCGATGGCTGAGATATGCGTCATACTCGTGAACGGGTGCTGTTTGTGGAGACCGGTCTGTTTAGGCTAACTGGGGCCACACAATTACGTAACTTTTTATTAATCATATTTAATTTTAGTTTAATTGGCTTTAGACACAACATTCGGTGCTTGATTATCCATATTTTTTTATTATATAGAATATATAGATCAAGACACTTGGAGACCTTATACATCTCTAAGGATAATTTGGAAATAGTATGTTTATTGTATACTAGAATAACTATTTTTTTTTAATTTTTTTATTATTTAAATTCAAAATTTGTTTCTAACTGTTGATGATGGATTATTATAATTTGGAAATTTATGTAGAAGACACAGTTCAGGTAAGAAAGTATATCAAACTTGTATGTAATTCATTTTCAAATAGTCAGATTTGGACTCATCTTTTATCTTTGGTACTTTTCTTAAACTATAACCTATTGTTGGTTACTCTAACCTTGGTTTGATATGTTTTCTTATAGAACAACGCACTTATATGTATTGTTTAGTTTTGATGTACTGTTGTTTTGAAAAAATAAGTACCGCCGAGTTTCTTGCCGGACATAATTCTTCTCGGGTCAGAGGTGTAGGGTTAGAACCGTTGTAGTTTGTTTTTTTCTCTCTTTTACTTTGACATGTAAAAGTACCCTTGTGGCCTACTTACTGAATAAATGTTTGAGTTTCAGTTTGAGTACTACGAGTAGGGTGGGTAATTATTTCTTTCATATTTATTAGAATCACAGTTAAACGTTACAAAAACACTGTTTACTTCCTCCGGATTTTAGTTAAAAGTAGGTTTCCATTAATAATTTACAAAAAGTTAGCTCCCATACTTACAGAATTATATAACTAGCGGCCATGTAAAATTTAAATGTCATTTTAGAAAAGTATTTTTTTTTCAAAATGAATAGATTGTTTGTTTGAAAGGAATGTTTAAGTTTAACTAAGTCTACCAGTTGCTTAACACCCCAAAAAAGATAAGCATCAAGTTAGATGCACTCTGAGAATATGTTCAGTAAGTGACTGGAAAAAATCGTGAATATATTTTGGTTTATATGGTTTCGGCGAATTAGAGTCTTCAAGACCTTTATGAGACAATGTGTTAAAAATGACAACAAGTCAAGAAGCAAAAGCATTTTTAAAGTATACGAATGATACTCCACTCACTACTATTTCCGGGCATTAAAACAAAATAAGACTTACCTATTCACGCCGATTCTACGCCGATCAAAATCATCGGCGACGGCGGCGTTGAAAAATTGTCGGTGGTGACGGCGTGGCGGCTCGGCGCACATGTCTAAGCTGAATATGAATTATGTTGTTGGAAATACACAAATAAATGCCCTTACCATGATTCGAACTCGGGACCTGCTGCTTCGTAGGCAGGGTCACTACCAACATAGTTAGGAGGCCGTTAAAGCCGATCCCGTTATCGATTATCCATGTTCCGCCACGGCAGTACTTACGCTTGATTCCTGTGGTACATGGTAGCCAGGCAATGGCCACATAATGTTACCCCTAACTCACAGTTTACTGGGTTTTGCAATATATTAAAAAAATCAGTCTAGAATTGTGTATTTTTTTATGAATACGTGTAATGTAACTTACATGTTACACAGATATTTCGGAGTCAGCGCCATATTTATCTACAATTGCGTGAATGTTTTTAACATGATGAAGTAGGAGCAAGAGTTTCTTAAAATCTGCAAAGAACAATAAGATTCATTAATTTGTACGTAAATTTAAAGTTATTAAGGAATGGAGAACATGCGTAAAAATATTTTATCTACACTCATATTGTAAGTCCTCTAAAATGCGTTCAAAAACCGTAGGCAATGACCAGCATTACAACAAACGATTTCACTATGATAAGTTTCTTATCTGTGGCAGTAATGTAATTTTAACTTTACATGCTCAAATATTGTTAAGTTATGAGTTTCAAATTTGGAACAGCTGTCAAAACCAACACAATTTCAATGGGTTTCTATTCTAGTATCCATAGATTTTAAAATGTTGTCGATACGAAACGTCAGTACGATATATTTTTTGACATAAATCGCACGACATTTTGATCTCGGATGACATGAGAATCAGGACTTCGTTCGTTGGCTAATATAAAAAAAAAACTCGCGACAGAAGTTTGTACATATATATATTTCTCTATGGTTTGTACGGCCGCCATTTCTGTTATCAACTTGTCAGTTATTGTTTGTCGAAACATTTTTAATTGCGAAAATGTAAATGTTTACTATGAACTATATTATAATAAATAAATATACTTTCCTTATCAGTTCTAATTTATTTATTTTAAATAAGCTTACACCTGTGGGTATGTTTCAGCACTTGTATCTATCTACCTAGTAATGCAGGTCAATTGCCTTCGGCTTCTGAACCCATCTTTGAGTACTTGCAATATGTGTGTAGATAAAGTAATGTATGCAACTGTACATAATTATTATATATATATTATAAGTATCAGTTGCATGAACTACTATAATTGAATTTGTATAATAAACACGTTCAACAACCCCAAATTAATATAAATAAGTGGAAATCCGTAATATTTTTTAACAGTTTTTTAAAGATATTGCGGATCAAAAACGTAAAATTTTAGGCATTTTTTTATACCTCAAATGTATTTTCAAAACGTCAGTTCGATTAATTATGTTCTAACAAGAAAAAAAATGTATGGCAACTATATAGCTAAACGCATGTTTTCGTGCCTAAAATTACAAAAATCTTCCAAAAACTTGTTCCTTCCAAACAGTTTTCTGCAACTTTGAGGTCGGTGACGTCACAAATCTCACGCTTTTTGTATGGGACGTTTTGACGCGCGGCGCATTTTCACATTTTTGACGTTTCAGGGCTATCATAGATAGTAGGTTTATTAGAGACATATGAATCTACAGGAAAATAGAATCGAATGACGTCTTCCAAAAAAATTATGCATGTTCCTAATCAGCAACATACGAGTATTAGCTGGACAACATACACAGTGAGACAAATGTCTCCCTCGAGAATCCAAAGTTTTATTATACAGTTTCTTTTATAAGTCTGTGACATCATAACGAAAACTTTTAGACAATTCAAATGAGGTAAACTCGCAAAACAACGCAGATATTAATATTTGAATTGATTTTGAATGCTGTAACCCAAGACCTAAATGGTGTTAAGGTATTGTGTTATACATCGATTCGTTAAAATGATGATATAAATGGGTCATTCTACTTTTTCAGGACCATTAATCTATTGCCAGAAAAAAAACTATGATAGACATTGAATTGGTGTATAAATATTGAAACTGAACCAAAAAATAGGAATTTGGTGACCAAAATAACATTGATTAATGTAAAAAGATGGTAACGTGGTGGTAAATGCTTTATTTTTGTACAAATCGGGAGACAATCAACGACCACTGAGTAACTGTGATTCAGAATATTCAGTTGTTATTATTAAACAAAGCTATCGGAATTGATAGCCTTATTATGCATCTTTCCACGTCACAAAACAGCGTATGAAAATAATGGCCAAGTATTCTAAAATGTGCATTTTACGAAAAAGTATTAAAGATTTATGTAAAACGAAATGTAAAATGGCCCAAATAACTATTTTGCTAAATAAAAACCCAAGTACTCGTATTCATAAGTATGCTTACCGTATACATAGTCATGACTCCAACGGGGACCATGCCGCCGGCCTTGATGGCTAGAGATTGCTGCACGTTCAGAAGGAGCATCAGAAAGATTCTCCGGTTCCGGAGATCCATACATTCCCATGGTTGCTCGTAGACTTTGTCCGGAAGTATGTCACCCTGTTTGTAAAAAAACTAAGAGTAATTCACATATTGCAAAACTATTCAAATCAACTAATTCAAACATCAGATACGAGGAATTGAAAAGTTCTGAGCCTGACCTATAAATTAAAGACTTATGGATATATAACAATTTTATTTTTCTACATAGTCTCCTGAAAGATCACAACACTTTTGCCATCTTGATTCTAACTTTAGGATTCCTTGTAAAAAAAAAGATTCTTCCAGGTCATCAAAATATTCAGTTACGGCTTCTTGTACCTCTATATTCGTCTTGGATTTTCGCCCCGCTATGTGTTTTTTTAGATTTGGGAAAAGAAAATAGTCGGAAGGGGCCAAGTCTGGCGAATAAGGTGGATGCGGCAACAATTCAAACCCACAATTTTGTATTTGCGCGATTGATTTTGCCGCAGTATGGACAGGAGCGTTGTCTTGGTGGAATAAAACTTTCTTAGACAACATACCAGGCCTTTTCGTCTTAATTTCTTCACGTAAACGCTGTAGGAGTGTGCAATAATAGTCAGCATTTATAGTTTTACCCTTTTCAAGGTAATCGATCATTATGATCCCTCTGCTGTCCCAAAAAACTGAAGCCATTACCTTCTTAGCGGACAAAATGGCCTTTGCTTTTTTCGGCGGTGGTGAACCTGACCTTTTCCATTGCTTGGATTGTACTTTTGACTCCGGTGTATTGTGGTGGACCCAAGTTTCGTCCATAGTTACAAACCGGTTAGTAAAGTCTTGCGGATCACTTCTAAACAAGTCCAAACAATCTTGCGACACTGTATGACGGGTGCGTTTATTTTCCGCTGAAAGCAGCCTAGGTACCCATCTGGCTGAGACCTTAGAAAATCCAAGATCGTTGGTGATTATGTTTTGCACTCGTTCATAAGATATCCCTATTGCGTCCGCTATCTCCGCGATCTTCAACCTCCTGTCGTTCATAACCATGTCTAGTATTTTATGGACATTTTCATCTGTAGTGGCTGTTAACGGCCGGCCACTCCTAGGTTCATCTTGAACTGCTTCTCTGCCACGTTTGAAATCCACTGCCCATCTTTTTACAGTGGCATACGATGGAGCGAATTCCCCTAAAGTCTGGCACATATCTTCATAAATTTGTTTGGGCGTTAACCCTTTTTTTTGCAAGTACTTTATGACGGAACGATGCTCAATTTTATCCATTGCTAAGAAAATCCCGAACCTTCTTTACTAATACGATCATAAATTTTACAAAAGTGACAGCAAAAAAACAAAAGACGATGCATTATGATTAAAAAACATGTGAGTATAACGTGCCAGTATTATTTTTTCTTTTTAATTTGAAGATCGACCTTAGGCTTACAATATTTCAATTCACCCTCGTATATTATTTTAATCGTTCTGTGTAACCTGCCCGTTCAGATAAATTTCTATGAGCTTGCCGTTATTCACGTTGATTTTAAGCTAAGCAATGCAAGCTGTAAATAAAATGTAGTTAGAAGTAAGCAATGCCATTTAAATTATTTAAAATTTGGTTTCGGTAGCTCATCTCACGAAAGTGTTCGGCCATTATTGCTTGTTTAAATGTAAAATAATTATAGGTTAAAAATTCATGTAGGTAAGTCCGCGTAAACTAAAAAAACGGAAGGACTGTACAATATGTGACATCGAGTTCAGGCTTCATATTTTTTTTGTAGCTTCTACTCGCCAAAAGACAACTTCTCACCAAATTTTAAGTTGCGGAAACGCTTGGTTTGCGAGATAAAAAATAATCAAAGCTCCATATAAAATCCCGATTTTACACCGCCATGACACAATATTTTGCAGAGGAGAGGGGGGGAGTGTGATAGTGTTAGGTTCTGGCGCTTCGCCGGCCGCTGCCGCGGCACGCTCGCTTCGCTCGCTCGGCTCGCGCGCTGTAGGGTCGCAGTTCTACCTAACACTCCTCCTCGCTTCGCTCGTCGTCGTACCTACACCGACCTGCCTTCGAGTCTGTCTGAAACTACTTTGAACTAACCTAAAAAGTTCCTACAAAAGTGTCATGTCGTATCCCCCGCCCGCAGACCCCGCCAATTCTATTTGCGTTTTGTTTTACGCGTTTTAGTAAAATCGTACCATTTTTGATAATTATTAATCAACAAATTTCCACAAAATAATGCTTATAAATTAAAAGAATCATTGAATAAATATCATGTAACTATTATTGTACACAAATAAGTCAAAAAAACTGTATTTATGTAAAAACTGAACATAAAACAAATCATCACGTTTTAGTTTTTCTCAACACGTTTAACGAAACGCAAAATATTGTGTCATGGCGGTGTAAAATCGGGATTTTATATGGAACTTTGATTATTTCCATTATTTTTTATCTCGCAAACCAAGCGTTTCCGCAACTTAAAATTTGGTGAGGAGTTGTCTTTTGGCGAGTAGAAGCTACAAAAAAAATATGAAGCCTGAACTCGATGTCACATATTGTACAGTCCTAGGTGCACGAGTTCGAAAATTACTGATGTTTCAATTAGTTGCTGGAATATAATCATTGTCATTAATCCATATTTCCATAGCTCGGTAGGATCCTAAAACAAGAATAACATTAAATGTCAGCTTTAACTTAGTACCTAATACCTATATTGAACAAATATTAGACGCGTATATCGCGAATGCGAATATGTTTATCATGAATTCTGACGTTTCGACACAGGTTACACTGGGCATTTTCACAGACAACTGACGCACCAGAGAATGTCAACACACGTATTCGTTTATTAACTACTAGACGAATGTCTACGAAAAAGTTGGGGGTAGACATCATTAAGTTGGACTACCCACCACACTTTTGTTAATTATTGTCAACGGTCCGACACACAACACTCACAACATCGGCGCACAGATCCAAAGATAAATTAGTTAATGTGTATACAAAACGCGAAAGTTTTAAATACCAGCCTTAGTTTTGAATGTTTTGATCTTACGAGACAAGAATTTAAAAAAAATATACCATTGATGAACATTTTAGCAGCAGAACGCAGCCACTGAGTTGATGAAAAAAGAAGTAAAAGCACAACGGGGTACTGAACGCTTTTGAAGTCGTTGACATGAACCTGGAAACTCACATTAGTTATATTATCCCATACTAATAATTTGTACTCGCTGAACGGCTTCGCCCGCGTGAGTTTGGGAGGTTTTATCATTTGAATTTACTATTCAGGCTATTATTTTTGAACTTACGCTTTCGACATGTAAATGTCTATCCAAATTTATTAGTTCATCCGTGATAAGATAACTGACTAAAAGGCGTGCGCCGTGACCTGCGAATGCTAATGGCCGAGTTCCTCCTTTGAACATGTTTTGAACAGAGGGCCAAACGTTGTAAGTATGGTTGTATAGGATACATTTCGGAGAGAGTGCCGAGGAACTGCACAACCTTATTCCTCCGTCTCCATTTTACCATCGGATCACCAGGCAGTCGGCACTCCGGCATCGCTTCATGGAAGGTATTCCACATATACGCACGAAGCCTTTCGCTTCAATATTCCTTATACGAACTGCCAAGGTGTGGTATGGCCTGCCCGAGTCTGTTTCCACTTGAGTACAACTTGGGTCTCTTCAAAGCGAGAGTAAATAGGTATCTCATAGGTAAGTGTGCTCCACCATAGACAGCACCATCACTTACCAAAGAGTGAGAGTGAGAGGTGAGATCGTGGTCAAACGTCTACCTATCTTCCATAAATAATAATAATAAGCGGGGGCAGCTTGTGGCGAACTAACGGTAAGTGGCGACGCCGCGGACCCCTAACCTCAAGAGGGCCCTTTCCATCTGGCCCTCGCCTCTGTGCTTGCCTTAACTGGCCGGCCAGAGTGGAGTCGCAAGAGCGGGACCTACGCTCCAGGTTGGAAGTGTAAAATGTGTAGACTCATCTCTTGACAACCTCACAGCCGTGTAGGGCCTGGGCCTACGTAGTACTCGGCATATGGCTTTAGCAGACATTGCCGCTCACCCTCGGGCCTCCAGCTCTCAGATTCGCCACGAATCTTCACCATTGAGATATGTCTGTCATGTTGCTGCCTGGGCCCTACACGGTACTCGGCCTTAGGCTTTCACAGACGTTGCCGCTCACCCTCGGATTCGCTAAGACACTTCTTCGCCTTTGAGTTATGTCCGGTCCCTGTCATGATGATGTTGAAGAAGTTCTCGCTGCAACGATCGGAGCTTGGATCCTACCCGGTACTGGGCCTTTGGCTTTCACATACGTTGCCGCTCACCCTCAAATATTCGGCCCTCGGGTTCGCTAAGATACTTCGCCATTGAGTTATGTTCGGTCTCTGTCAAGCTGCTTCTGCTGAAGCAATTCTCGCGGAGATCCTCCGGGCCTGGGTCCTACGCGATATTCGGCCTATGGTTGTCGTGATATTGCGTCACGGCCTTCGTGTTCACTAAGAAACTTGCCCATTGAGTTTTGTCCGGACCCTTTCATGCTCCTGCTGAAACAATTTTTGCTGCCTTCGGCCTTATCAGATTTTGCCCTGCTGCTGCAAAAGCAGTTTCCGCTGGAACGTCGCGCTCACACGCTACCTACCTACAACGTTTGGCCCTCTGTTCGAAGTATGTTCTGCTGCAGGAACTCGGCCATTAGCATTCGCAGGTCTCTGCGCACACCTTTTATTCAGTTGTCTTAAAATGACAAAACCTCCCAAACGCATGCGGGCGAAGCCGCGGGTACAGCTAGTTTAATCTAAATACATCATAACCACTCACTTGCTTTGGGTAGCTCTAGCTACCAGCTGTCACCCTTATTACCTAGGTAATAGAGTCCACAGAAAGTTTTGAAGCAAGCGAGTGGTCAAAAGAATGTCTGTATACAGTATATAGGGTACCCATACAGCGCCATCTGTGATCACTTTTGAGAACTATACATTCATATGAATTTTTTTTAATAATCAGTATAAAAACTACCTTAAATGTTGCTCCGGGGTATAAACTACTGCACAAAATTTCATGAAATTTTGTGCAGTAGTTTTTGCGTAGTGCGCGGACAAATTCACAGACAGACCGACAAAAATTCCACAAATCACTGAAACGTCAACGTTTCTAAGACTCTCCGAATTAGTTTTTCTCAAATATCTTTAATGCATTTTTTTTCTCCTTACGCGTTTATTGCATATATATGTATGTATAGATAAATTATAAAATTAAATAGTAGAGTTAAAAACTGTCAGTTCACTCACTCTTTAATTATTTGATGATGCTTTATGATATCTTTTAACCGATTTGACATGTCCTCCTGTGTGATTTGTAGATTATTTTTAAAACATTGAAGATTCGGCGTCATAAAATACTTCAAATCGTGGATAAGAATGTTTAAGTGACCCCAAATATGAAACACCATAGTGAAAACTAACAGATCATAAAAACAAATTCCTATAGCTACGTTATATGATGTATACCAGTTGTAAATAAATACAATTAGGTAATCACGCAACACAGTATAGTGATTCAGTGGTAACTCAAAGTCAACAGCATGTTGAAATGTGGCGTTTTGAGGTCTGTTTTCATTAAACATTCCAACTTTGTAGTTTATGTAAAGTGGTACTAGGTTATACAAGATTATTGCTAAGACTACCTGAACCAGACTAAAGTAAGAAATTATTGTTTTCTTGATCTTTGTTGACTTGATCGTAAACCTGGAACAAATGAAGTTGATGGTAAATATAGCTAACCGATACTAAGAATTTCAACTCTGTGGGGCTCATTCTTGAGTGATAAGAGCACTTGTCTTGTTGTTTCTTCTAGCTGTATGTATAAATAAGCTGGAATTCATAACATACATACATAATTTCATGTGCAGAAGAGAAGCAATTAAAATGTAGTCAAATGACAGTCAGCTTACCCTATTTAGTAAAGGCGAGAAGTTATATTTTTAGAAATATTACAGTATTAATGGTTATTATACAAACTAGCTTTTTTGAACCTGAGTGGAATCTGCGTTGTGCCCGTGGTAGATAAAATGAAATTCCAAAATAAATTTATTCACAACCAAACAATATTTCTTCTGAAAGGGTAGGAATAATCTTAGCTGAAAATGAAACAAAACGTTTTATAATTAATACAAAACATGTTATGTTGCAATATTAAACAACATAGGGATATGTTAACATAAAAATAAGCTTTATAAGTATATGATGGTGAAAAATAAAGTCCAAGTTGGCTCAGTTCTGTAATAAAATTTTGTTATATGTATAAAATATGAGAAATATATCTTAATTACGTAAAATTTTTAAAAAATCTATTGAAATGGCCTCAAAATATCAAATTTGACGAATTTCCAAAAGAACTCAAACTCATACATTTATTCAGTAAGTAGGCCACAAGGGCACTTTTACACGTCAGATAGTTTATCAAAGTAAAAGAGAGAAAAAAAAATCAAACTACACCGGTTCTGACCCGAGAAGAATTATGACCGGCAAGAAACTCGGCGGGACTTATTTTTTCAAAACAATAGTACATCAAAAGTTAAAAATATATATAAGTGCGTTGTTCTATAAGAAAACATATCAAACCAAGGTTAGATCAACCAACAATAGGTTATAGTTTAAGAAAAATACCAAAGAAAAAAGATGAGTCCAAATCTGACTATTTGAAAATGAATTACATACAAGTTTGATATACTTTCTTACCTGAACTGTGTCTTCTACATAAATTTCCAAATTATAATAATCCATCATCAACAGTTAGAAAAAAAATTTGAATTTAAATAATAAAAAAAAAAAGTAAGTGATTCTAGTATACAAAAAACATACTATTTCCAAATTATCCTTAGAGATGTATAAGGTCTCCAAGTGTCTTGATCTATATATTCTATATAATAAAAAAATATGGATAATCAAGCACCGAATGTTGTGTCTAAAGCCAATTAAACTAAAATTAAATATGATTAATAAAAAGTTACGTAATTGTGTAGCCCCAGTTAGCCTAAACAGACCGGTCTCCACAAACAGCACCCGTTCACGAGTATGAAGCATATCTCAGCCATCGCCTTCCTCAACGTTTCTTCGGGAACGAAATTAAATTAACAATGATCTTATTTCATTATTCACGGTTTTCATTATTTTCCTATACTTTAAGAACGACGACTAATGAGTAGGTAATGAAGCGTGACGACACGTTTAGTATCATTTTGTTAGGAGCGTTTTGAGCGGCAAGTACGAATTTTTTCTCTGACGTTTATAAGTGCATGTAATGTGCCTAAATTAAAGAATACATATATGTATTTCTTTTTTTTATTTTATTTTTATAAGATACCCAGGTACCTACTTACAAGACAAACGGCTGTCAACATCAAGTTGAGATACATGTGTCCGACGTCGACGTCAACGTGTTTCCTTGTATAATTGATAGTGTGGGAAATCTACCGGGTCGTTGTATGGAGACTTCGCATTAATTCCTCAGTCGATAATTCTTTTGCTGGGATGTAGTTATAGGTCATAACAAAAATAAAAAACTACAGCCACGGCATAGACATCTGAATCAGAAATAGCAGATCTGCTTGAGAAATATTCCAACGCAACTCCAATACAACTTCAATATTGGTTGAATGTTTGTTGTGTGTTGGAGTTATATTTGAAATATGTTGTATTTTTAAATTAGAATCCGGCACCAGATACCTAGCAAGGTTTTCATAACTTGACATCAAAATAATTCTTCAGATTTTACAATGTTTTTCTATAACAATATGCGCGCGTAGAAACATGGACTTATCTTAACACCGTGCCATCGTGACCGACACTTTATCGTGCAATTAAAGGAGTCAGACCATCCATACTAATATTATAAATGGGAAAGTGTGTGCGTTTGTTTGTTTGTTTGTTTGTTTGTCCGTCTTTCACGGCAAAACGGGGCGACGAATTGACGTGATTTTTTAAGTGGAGATAGTTGAAGGGATGGAGAGTGACATAGGCTACTTTTTGTCTCTTTCTAACCCCCACTTCCCTAAAATGGGGGGTGAAAGTTTGTATGGAGCATTCCGGGGGACAAAGGGGAACCGTGTTACCCCGAATTTAACGCGAGCGAAGCCGCGGGCAAAAGCTAGTATACATATAAAATAGGACTACGTGGTCCCACGAAGATAGAACTGTGATTCAATAATAAGCCGCGGTCTCGTGCACACATACCCACTTTTGTCGTTTGAACCAATCACCGCTCGTTCACGAGTTGTATATGTGTGCGTGTCGCGCGTAAACATGAGGAAATCGCCTTATTATGAATCACAATTTTGTATTCACTATGGTCTTCACGGCACCGCATCTTCTTATTTTATATGTCTATGAGTCAGACACTATCTTTGTCACTGTCACGTCGAAAAGCCCGACCTTCCTACACGTGTAGGCTAGGTTAATGGCAAACCTATATATAAAGATTATAGAATAGTTTTTCACTTGACCTTCTTAAAATAAACCGTCGAAACTTAAAGTGATGCAAATTACCTGGACATTTTCGTTGTGAAACGATTGACCCTGATTGGAGTCGATTTAGCTAAAACGTCCTTGCTCCTCAACATAAAATATATATAAGTGATAATAATACCTTTGACTTTGTAGGAAACAAATTAAAAACAGATAATTACCTTTGTAACAGGGAATAATATTAAATAATATATAATTCAGGAAAAGATTACAGTCTTTCCCTGCTATTATGCTATACGTAGCGGTTTTTAACACAATTATATTAAAGTACACTTGAAAACTGAGCAACGCTGTATAAAATCTTCCAAGTCGATTTTATCGGACGAGCGTAAGCGAAGCAAGTTCTTACAAACAACTTCTGGCTACTGGGACGTCTCGGCATTTCGATGGCTTTTTAATTTTGAGAGTTTGTTCCGCGATAACTTTAGTACCTAACGCTTTTCTGAACTTCATGAAATTTGTTGGGGTTGTAGCAGAGATACATATAATTTGAGAGTTCGTATATGAGCAGGATCGGCGCGAAAAAATCATCACAAGGGTCTTGTTATGTTCTTGTTTGCAAGGAAATCGCGAGTTCTGAGTTGGAGGCGGACTAATAGTTGTAATTAAATTACCGATGAAAACGCAATAATTTGGTACCATTAAGCTATTCAAAGTAATTAAAACCTTTGAAAATTGGAGTCTGCATGTCGTTTGATAACATCACATCACCATAAAATGGGATTGGCCGGTCGAAGGTGTTCTCAGATGGCGGCAGCATAGGTTGTACCCAAAGACTTAGCATAGGTATAGACGGGCATGGTAATAATAATACCAAGACCGAACGGGATGGTCTTATAGAATTTTCAATAGGTATGAAAGAGAAGGCGCTTTATTTTTTAATATTATGGCAAGATAAAATACATCTTTGTTCTTTATAACAAGACACCCAATTGCCGGATCCATTGGAGTACGTCATTTTCAAGGGTGAACAATTTAAGTAAAAATGTATTGATTCCAAACACAATGATAAATAAGAACTTTTTACAAAAAAAGATAAACCGACTTCAAAAAGGACAAAATAAAATATTATATTATTTATATGAGTTACAAACTGATATGTTTGAAGTCGGTGCCAAGCCAAATTTGGAAGAGTTAATACGAACGAGGCTATGTGTTCAGTGAATTGTTCTTCATACTATAGAACTATTCTAATACGGTATTGATTGCATGTGGGTATTAATTCAATTACAGAAAGAAAGTATAATCATGCGTCTTATGATGTTTGTTAATTTAATACTGATCTTTCTATACTCAGACACACTGGGTGTGTGGGGCCCACCTTGTCAGTAGAAAAAGGCGCATTATTAAAATTTTCTATGGAATGTCAACCCTACGCGTTTACATTTTATTAAATTTGCCGCCTCTGATTTTTGACAAAGAAGACGTGCATCAGAGTATATATACATAGGTAACACATTTCATCAAAATTGGATTAGTAGTTTAGACGTGAAAATGTAACAGATCCAATCACATTCTCCTTTGCAATATAAGTATGTATAGATGTTTTGTGATTTTCAGACTTGAAGCTGTTTTGAATGGTATTGTAACTTTTTGGCTTGGCACCGACTTCAAACATATCAGTTTGTAACTCATAAAAATAATATAATATTTTATTTTGTCCTTTTTGAAGTCGGTTTATCTTTTTATGTAAAAAGTTCTTATTTTTCCATTTTTAGTAGTTATATAAGTATCATAATCGGATAACGGATCTCGGAATAATCGGTCAAGATATATAAGAAAAAGTTCATAATACGGACTCAATCTAAGGAAAGTTCCACACATCATATGTGGTCTTCATCATTAGGTCCACTCCATCAAATTGGTGGTTTTTGAGAGGAAATGCCTGAGTTGCTTAAAAAACTACCAAATCATCATACATGTGCCTTTAAAAATTGAGCAGTTCCCTCAATTTCTCATGGATCCCATAATCAGAACAGCGCCAGATTAATGTGGGACCATCTTCGAAGTAGTTCCTTTCAACCAATAAAATAATTGCTCAAATCGGACAACGGGTCTCGGAGAAATCGCTGAACATCCTACATTAAAAAAAAACATCATTATCATTAAAACAATCATAATCTTCATCATCAGGTTCACTCTATCAAATTGGTGGTTTTTCGAGAGGATATGCTTGAGTTGCTTAAAAAACAAAATCCAAATCACCATACATGTGCCTTTAAAAATTGAGGAGTTCCCTTAATTCCTCATAGATCCCATCATCTGAATACCACCAGATTAATGTGAAACCATCTTAGAGGTAGTTCCTTTCAAACAAAAAAATAATTCCTCAAATCGGACCATGGGTCTCGGTGCACTCGCTGAACATCCTACATTTAAAAAAATCATCATCATTATCATCAAAACAACCATCATCGTCAGGTCCACTTCATCAAATTGGTGGGTTTCGAGAGAAAACTCTCGAGTTGCTTAAGAAAACATCCAAATCACCATACATGTGTCTTTAAAGATTGAGGAGTTCCCTCAATTCCTCATGGATTCCATCATGAGAACAGCACCAGATTAATATGGGACCACCTTGGAAGTACATCCTGTCAAACATAAAAATAATTATTCAAATCGGACCACGGGTCTCGGAGTAATCGCTGAACATCCTACATTAAAAAAATCATCATGATTATCATCAAAACAATCATCATTATCAGGTCCACTTAATCAAATTGCTGGTTTTCGAGAGAAAACTCTCGAGTTGCTTAAGAAAACACCCAAATCACCATACATGTGCCTTTAAAAATTGAGGAGTTCCCTCAATTCCTTATAGATATCATCATCAGAACAGCACCAGATTAATATGGGACCACCTTGGAAGTATATCCTTTCAAAAAAAAAGGAATTATTCAAATCGGACCACGCCTCTCGGAGTAATCGGTGAACATACATAAAAAAAAAGCCCAAACCGAATACAGAACCTCCTCCTTCTATGAAATTGAAGTCGGTTAAAAAGTTTACAGGGGTTGTTCGGTGGGTTCCAAACTAGCCTGTATCTTGATTTTTTTAATTTTGATTTGACTTTTAGAGAGGTGCATGATTTTGCAAACAGCGTTGTATGTAAATGAATGAATGTAATAACCAGATCCTTGAGCGTGAGCCGTTTGCATGGTAGGGACAGGGACTCTGTATGTACGTCTAGTCATAATGACATCTTTAAGCGCTGATTTTCCAATATTTTTGTGAACCCTGATAACTGCATTGAGAATAAATAATTGTCTAACTCTGAGGAACCCTGTTTCACTAAACAACAAGTGAAAAAGTCTGTAGTATATCTTTAGCATTACTTTGATGACAGCTCGCTGAGCACGCTCAAGTTCGAGTAGCGCGGTCTTTCCAGCGCTACCCCAAACTGCAATACAATATTGTAGAATAGATTGACATAGGGCATGGTAGACAATGCGAAGAATACATTGAGGTAAATAATCCCGTAGCCGTTTTACCAGATAGATAAGATTTCTAACTTTTTTAGATAGACTAGTTATAGTTAGGTGCCGTTTAAAAGACAGGTGTTCATCTATCAGAGGGCCCAGATATTTAATGGTGCTGCATCTATTTATGGACCCACAGGAGCAATCAGCGTGAGTCGTTTCAAAAGAATGTATTTTAAAGTTGTGAGTGAGAGGAGGGGAAGATGCTGAAGTATTTGTGAATGGGGTATAGCAGCTATTATTCGCGTTTAAAGTGTGAAGGTTGAGATCCAGCCATTTTGAGACCCCCCCGTGAGATTTCCCATCTCAGCTGACTGGTAGGTTTCCTCCCATGTCTTACCGCTAAAGACGGCTACTGTATCGTCAGCATAACATATAATTTCAGAGTTTGGGATATCGTTTTAAAGAAGATCGTTGATGTTTGTGATAAAAAGCGTGGGTCCGAGAATACTACCCTGTTGAACACGAAAATGAATGTGAGATTTGCTACTAGTTACGTCTCCGATTTTTACTATTTGTTTTCTATTAGTTAGGTAGCTAGAAAATTGTGAGCTAAGCCTCTAATCCCAATGGCTTCTCATTTCCTAAGTAGAAGTCCACTGGATTTCCCTGATATTTTGTGAGTGGGCACTCGCTGATAATGTGGTTCATGTCCTGCACCGCCGCGAACTCTCGACTTCTACCCCAGCCGCTTTGTAGTCGATTTAACTGACACCAACCAATTTCGACTAAGCTAGCTGGGTGCTTCTTAAACTAGAGAAGTCGCTATTATCGTTCGCCCTTGTCATAGTCTCACATTGTCATAATTGCTTACTACTAAAGGTTTATATTGTACTTATACTATATACATTTTTTGTCACCCTTCAATTCAATTCCCCTCCAAGACACCAACCGACTAAATTATGTAGGCTGGTTACGGTATGCTATCAGCCATCTTGAAACGTGTTTTAAAATTAGAGCTTGCCTGTAGTCTGTCCTTCTTGGGCAAACGCGTGTTTGAACTCTTGAGATACTTGCTTTGAGGTTGTATCTGTCAGTTCTACCAATAGTGTCATAACTTATGTTTTTTTAAAGTTTTTGTTATGCATTCTGGTCTTTTATGCCAAATCTCATATAACAAAACTACCTATAACCTATGATGGCCTGTCTGGCCAAAACTTTGACAGTTGCCTTTCCCATTGTCGTCTCTGTCTGCAGGCCGATTCTCTCACAGTAACATGAAAATGATTTGTTTCGACAAGTCCGATTCCTTAGGATTGTAGATTAAGTGCCTAGTTGCCTAGAGTCGGCAATAAATAAGTGTGTTTAGAAATAATATTTTTGTAAGAGCTTATAAAGAATACAAGTTTCAAGTAAAAACGTCACACTATAGTTCCAGCGATGAATAGCAGCCAGATTCCCGGATCAAGTAACAAGTATAGTATAGCACTAACTAAAAGGGTTTCGTTGCTCACGTTACATTGACTTTTCGCAACGATAAAAGGCAATCCTAGTTTAATTTTACAATTTACACAACAGATAACTAGTTATGTTTTGAAATGACTTATTCCTATCGCTGTGTAAAGCCGCCTACACATTTGTCTGACGTGTTGTTTCGTAACGCATCAGAAGAGTAAATCGGTTACATACATTTAATATGGTCGCGTGGACATTTGTTTCACGCAGTGTGCACCAGACAAATGTGGACGCAGCGATATTAAATGTATGAAACCGATTATTGTTCTGAAGTTGGTGCCAGACTACCGTCTACCGATAGCCGCAGATTCTGCCACGTGACCTTGGTTGGAGCGAGTTGTTGAAACGAGCGGCTATATGGCTGACAACCAACCAACCGCTTCTGCCAATGGTTGGCAGAGCACACCTAGCCACCAAGGGCGTTTAAAGGTCATGTAGAATTTGGCACCAACCACTGGCTACATGGTTTAAAATCTCTGTTTTCTGCCAAGGTCTCGTGTCAGACGGCTGTGGTTGTATGCCGTCTGGCCCCAACTTCATGCATCAGAACACAACACGTCAGACAAATATGTGGGCTTAAGAAGAAGCTATCAATTCATGACAGTTTTTGCGTGTTAATCTCTTCGTGTCTGAGTACACAATTACTCTAATTCTATTATTCCTAAAATGTTTAGGCCAGGGGTGTAATAGTATAGCATAAAATTTAATGGCGTTAACGTCAAGGGTTCTTGATTCTCACTTGTTTGGAGGAATATACGAATTCACTCTCAATTATCTACCTACATATTTCCAAAAGATAATATGCTTAAAAAACTTTGAGATTCGAGATGTCCACTTTACTGTCGTCAAATAAGAAGGGTTTCTACCTTTTTCTACTACCATCTGGTCGGCCCCGACCTCTATAGGTAAGTACACGAAACGGCCATCTGCTAGAAATAGGCAAGCCGGTGGCGGTAGGGACCAAGTTCTCTGAACGCAACTCTAATGGTGAGAGCATCGCCATCCTTGTTCCAGATGTCAATGTCTTTCAATTGCAGTCCATACATGTGTGTATGGACTTGTGTCAGCATCGGTCACTCTCTCACTCTAAAAGGGTGCACCTGACTAGGTTTATTTTAAAGCGTGTAAATAAAACACACATACATAATTCAATAAAACACAGTTCTTTACATTTAACCGTTTATTAATTAATTTGGTACACACTATATTGTTCACTGTACTGCTGTAATAAGCTAAGCTAATAAGCCCTACGTGGTTGCGATATTTCTTAGTGGAGTTTCCACATCAATTTCCGAACGCATCTTCAGAATCAGTTCAATGTGAGTATATTTTAGCATTGTCAGATGTAACGTATTACAAAACTACGCTGAATCAGACACCAGGAAGTAGTTGCAATTTAACAAAATTAGAATCAACAATAACAAACAAACTCTAGGCTACCTGGGTCATGGTGAGAGCCGTTAAAATTTCTCGTGTAATCTCTGTAACTAAAGCGCATTTGACGACACCTCTCAGGTTATTAATAGTTATTTAGTCGGCTGCGCTATTTATGCGAATGTGTGAATGTTCTTAACATGATGAAATAAGAGCAGGAATTCCTTATTATCTGTAAAAGAACATATTACCTAATTAGTAGCTAAAAATACGCAATAATTATATGTTTTATGTTATTTATGATTGTATTGCTAAATAAGTCTGACTCAAACTAGACTGCTTAAATTTTTAGTAAGCAAAAAAGTTAAAGATAACTGCAACAAAGACTACGATTTGTTATTTCCCCTGTGTAAGATCTTACCTATAGATAAAAAAGTTAAATATTTAATAGGATTAGAATACTACTATAATGATCTGTACAAATTATTTGCTAAAAATAAGTATAATACAAGAAGTGTAAGAGAAAAACAATTGGTAGAACCTAGAGCAAACAGTTGTTTCATTATAGTAGTTACTATGGCGAAAGAATGTCAACATATTTAATACCAAAAATCTTTAATAAAATTAAAATATTAAGACAAAGTCCCCAGCTCAGTTAACCAAGGTTGAAGTTGAGGCTAAGGTCCTCTCTTCTCGAGGACAAGCAGGTTGAGATAATGCACATTATGATCAAATTCCACCACAACATAATCCACACCGCGGTACTCGAGGAGAGATTACCTAACTTAGAGGCTTAGAATGTTAGTAAGTAAATAAATAGGTTAAGTTAGATTAAGTTGCTAAGTATTTTTTTCGTTTAAAACAATGAGCGCATCTCGCCATCAAACGACACAGTTTGTTGAGGTTTACAGTAATATGTATAATATAAGTTTCCTCCTCCTTAAGTCGGTCCCTCACTGCTGAGATCGTGGCTTCGACGGAAACGTTGCAATAGGCCCCTCCAATTGTTGCGGTCTTCTGCTTGATGAAGGGCCTGTGACATCGGCATCTGCAGTTCGTTGGCTACCTGGTCGGACCAGCGTTTAGGACTGGGTCCCCTTGGTCGCCTGCCATCCACTTTGCCAGTTATAATTAATTTTTCTAAATTATCAGTACTGCGACGCGCTATGTGGCCAAAATACTGTAGTATCCTGTGGAGACATGTTGCAGAAAGGCGCTGTTGTGTGTCCAGCTTAAGCTCCTTCAGGATTGAGACGTTAGTACGGCGTGCAGTCCAAGGAATACGGAGCATCCTACGCCAGCACCACATCTCGAACGCGTCAACTCTCCTTCTATCCTCCGCTTTTAGAGTCCAGCCCTCGGAACCATACAGAAAAATTGGAAAGACCAGCGTGCGGATTATGTATACTTTGGTATTCCTTCTGATGTTGTGGTCTTTCCAGATCGTATTAAGCTGAGTCATAGCGGACTTGGCAATGCCGATACGTCTACGGATTTCATGTTCGCAACCTCCATTATTGGTAATGACAGACCCGAGATATTGGAAACTTTGTACGATTTCGTAGTCATTTAGTAAATCGGTGTGCTGCATATCGAAGGTTGGATATCTTAACGCCTCCAATCTTAATTCCACCTCCCCATCCTTCCAGTGTTCTGCGTATTATGTATTCTCCATATGTATTGAAGAGAATTGGAGATATTACACAGCCCTGCCGTAATCCTCTTTGAAACTTAAAACGGCTAGATGTATGGTTCCCTATGTTGACTGTTCCAAAGCCCGACTGGTACAGATTTCTGACCAAACGAACCATATGACTCGGTACGCAAGTTTTATGAAGGATTTCCCATAAATGTTGCCATCTTACGAAATCAAAGGCTTTTTGGTAATCTACGAAACATAAGATGACAGGAGTTTTATATTCGTAGCACTTTTCTACAATGAGCCTCAAATTGGTAATTTGTTCCCTGGTTCCTTTGCCTTTAACAAAGCCAGCCTGCTCTTGTGGAATTTGCCAATTTAAAATGGATCTGAGGCGACTGTTCATGATGTGCAACATTACTTTACTCGTATGAGAGATCAACGCGATGGTTCTGTAGTTATTGCAGTTTTTTACCGAGCCTTTTTTGTGTAACGGGAGAATAGAAGAGTGAACCTATTCAAGTGGCCATTCACAGGTTTTCCAGACCGTGCTACAGATCCTATGAAGCTGTTTTACACCTTCGGGGCCAAGCGCTTTTAGGGTCTCTGCGGTTATCCTGTCAGGTCCTGGGGCCTTCTTGCTTTTAAGCCTTCGAATGGCATCCTGAACCTCAGCTTCAAGGATTTCTGGTTCTAGTTCCTCGGTATGTAAGGAGTCAGCCGTGTGGCTGAGATCGGATTGGTCTTTGTACAAATCCTCGCAGTACTCCTTCCAGCGTTCTGCCACCTGTTTAATGTCGTTAATCGGGTTACCATCCCTATCATCTATCGTCCAAGAGTGAGGTTTGAAATGGCGTGTAATTTTTCGAATCTTTTTAAAAAGATCACCAGTCTGGTGTTTTTCGGCATGTCTCTCTACCTCTGCGCAAACATTTTCAATATAGCGATTTTTATCTCGTCTGCAACGCTTTTTGATGATCTTGCTTAGGACCGAGTACTCTTGTTGTGATGCCGTTGAGTTCTTAATTTCCTTTCCTTGGCGATTAGTTCCCAAGTTGGGTCAGTTATCCATTCTTTCCTTTCGTCGGGCTTTTTAGCCATGCTGTCTAATGTCTCAGTGACTTTCGATTTAAAAGTGGACCATAGGTGTTTTGATGTTGCATCAATGGTCACTGAGATTTCAGCTAGCTGCTTTTCGCTTTTCTTCTGGAAATACTCTATTTCCGGTTGGGAGATTCGAGTCATGCGCTTGGCACGTTTGGCAGTAGATTTTAGGCGGATATGCAAGTCTGCTACCAAAAGGTCGCTTCCACAGTCAGCTCCAGGAAATGTCCTCGCATTTGATATTGATGACTTCCATCGATGAGCAATAGTAATGTAGTCAATCTGGTTTCGGAAGATATCTCCCGGTGATTTCCACGTGTATAGCCTTCTCATGTGGTGTTGGAAACAAGTGTTTGTGATTGTCAGATTGTTACCAATACAAAAGTCGATGAACCTTTCGCCTCGTTCATTCCTACAACCAAGGCCGTGTTTGCCAACCACATGTCGTATGTGATCGTCGTTCTTAGTTTCTCCCACCTTCGCGTTCCAGTCGCCCTGGATAATAAGTAGTTCGCGTTTTGAGATCCCAGCAATGGTTTCCTGCAGTTTATCATAGAAATAGTTAATGTCCCTTTCGGAGGATTGCGCGGTGGGGGCATACACCTGTATTATGTTAAGTGGGAGAGGTGTACAATTTAAGCGAATCGATAATATCCTTTCATTTACCGTGTTGTACCCGGTGACGCAGTTGTTAAGTTTAGGAGGAATAATAATTCCTACTCCATACCTGCTCTGTGTGTCATGACCTGAGAAATACATTGTATTCCCAGTGGTTGTTCGAAAGTGTCCTGCTCCCTTCATATTTGTTTCACACAGCCCCAAGATCGAAACATTGTGCGCATCCATTTCCTTTTCAACGATCATAAGCTTACCAGTCCTTACGAGTCCTCTCACATTCCAGGTGCCGATTCGGTGCTTAGGCCGGATTGATGGGCGTTTTTTGTCTTCAGAGGCATTTACTACAACAGGAGCCTGATGACTCACTCCTGAGGAGTCTTCGGTAGCATATTTTACACCCATTGACCCGGGTATCAATGAGCGCCGAGGGTTAGT
This sequence comes from Pammene aurita, assembly GCA_947086415.1. Taxonomy (NCBI): domain Eukaryota; kingdom Metazoa; phylum Arthropoda; class Insecta; order Lepidoptera; family Tortricidae; genus Pammene; species Pammene aurita. The sequence continues at coordinate 17,328,534 of OX352295.1, forward strand.
CGGATCGTCCGACAACGCTGCATCTTTATTGAAACTTTCCATCTTTGCTCTCTTGGGCTTATAGTCGTAGTGGTTACCCAGTGCCTTCTACGTCGAGTTGTTTTGAGGTGATTTAATTCCTCACGGCCCTTGTAGCCGCCTCAATGGAATTGAGGGGACAGGATGATTAACCGCCGCCTGTGGCTCGGCGTTGTTGACCATTTGGCACCACCCGGGGTCACGTGTAGGGTGATGAAGGTAGTTCCTACGGACGCGGTCAACTTTAACCCCCAAATATAAGTTTACATTAATAAATAAAAAAAATAAAAAAAGTAGGTGCTTCAGTTGATATTATTGTGCCAAGTGGTAAATATGAGGTGATGTGGTGAAGATTTCATTTTTGGCGATCTTTGAGATAATTCCACGAGTATATCCACAAGTATATGTTATCTGATGTGATGCTGGTGATAAATTTAATATTCATATGTAAACATATTGTACATTAAAATGAGAGATGACACATATAGGAGGCAAATGAGAATCATTGAGTTACTAAATTATGGGTGATGAATTATGGGTGGGTATTGAAGAAGAAAACAGACTGTACTTACCATAAATAAATAAAATAAGGGCAAAACAATGATGAAATTGCATTAAAGTGCTTACATAAGACATTGTAATCACACCAACTGGCAGCATTCCACCTGCCTTCAGGGCTAAAGAGTTCTGCACGCTGCTTAAGAGCATAAGGAATATCCTCCGGTTTCGAGGATCCATACTTTCCCACGGCAGGGCGTAGACTTTATCTGCAAGTAAGTCACCCTGTGCGGAAAGTGACTTGTTAAAAATATTACGAGTATAAACTATACAAGTAAGCAAAGGTTTTATGGTTAAGGGTGGTTCTCTAAATCACTGCCAAAAATTGTATCGCCATATACTACTATCATTTCGCAACAATTTTTGTGCATAAGTAATTTCATTTTGCCGAATCGTCAATTGGCAATTCAACCCAAAGATTCTTATGGTTTCACATCATAAAGGTTAAGCGTCTGCTAGACGGTCGCCAACAAGCCCCTCTGACAGAGCGACCTTGGTCTGGACGGACCGTGTAGACAGTTGTTTCTTGCAAAATTGTATGAAGCACCAACCAAAGTCAGGGTGACCTTGGACCGTCGGCGGCCTTGATACCAACCGTCTAGCAGACGCTTTACCAAGTGTATGTTTAGGCATTAACTTAAAACGACACTTTTTATAACGGTAAATTTTGGGTTGTAGAATGAATTAATGAGCTTAATATCTAGACACGCGGCAGCGTGTCAAGCCAAGTTCAAGCAAAGGAACTGGCTAGCCAGCGCCGAGTGTATATTACACGAACCACTTGGTGCCACTTTTGACCCTTCTATAACTCAAAACCTCTTAAACGTAAACACATAAAACTACGCGTGTTTAATTATATCCATAAGGACATCTAGAAGCCCAAATTTCACGAAGCTAGCTCAAACGGTTATAAAGATATGAAGGTCAAAAAGTCGTAAATTTTAGCACTGACTGACTGACTGACTGACATATAGTACCTAAATATAACCTACTTCCAGATGACCTAGAAGGATGAAATTTGGAATCCAGCTCGGTAATTGTGTGTAAGCGTAGTAAAAAATCTAAAAATAAAAAAAAAGTGAAAAAATAGGGGGGTCCCCATACAAAAAAAAAAAGTATCATTAGAACCGTTACAAGCAGATATTTGAAACTAGGGATCTCAATACCTGCCTAGTTTTCTTTACAAAAAGAAATGATATCCCACCAAAAACATAAATGTAAAAAAAGAGAGCCAAGTTCAATACAAAAATTATGCTTGGCTGTAGGCTTCGCCGCAAAAAGAATGGAGATCTAAATGAGTGCCAAGTTCTATGCAAAATCCAAATATGTATTTATAGGAACAAAATAACATTATGAACAAGTATTAAACTCTATTTATTTACTTTATTGGATACCGATAATAACAATTGCTGTTATTTAAAAATGTGAGATCTTAAAGTACGTTAGATTTGACTTGGTCAGTTTTTATCAGAATTAAAAAATATATGTACAGGGTGCCATCTGAGACGTGATCAGTTATATGTTTTTCTAACTCCATAAACAACTAGCAGTTGAATGCCCGAACTTTCACTAAAATCAGACATTTTTTTCTTTTTTATTAACATGTTTTTGTAATTAATTTTTCTTTCAAAACTGATAATATTAGTGTAAAACAGTTTTATAAGATATTTAAGGTAAAACAAATATTAAATTACATTTTATCCGGAATAAATGACAAAATTGTTATCAACGACAGTTCCATTTCAAAGAGGTATTTCAATTTACTTATTTAAATATTCTAATAAGTAGTTTAAATATCCCGAAAACCCCGTCAAATGAAAAAATAAATTACAAAAACATGTAAAAAAAAAGAAAAAAAAAGTCTGATTTTAGTAAAAGTTGGGGCATTCAACTGCTAGTTGTTTATGGAGTTAGAAAAACATATAACTGATCACGTCTCAGATGGCACCCTGTATATGTTGAATAACTTTATAAAATGACTGATGTAATGAAAACTAGCCATGTCAAATCTAACCTACTTTAAGATCTCACATTTTTAAATAACAGCAATTGTTATAGGTATTGCAGTAAAACACTTCGTAATTTGCATTAACACGTTTAATTTTGCAGATTAAGTAAATTATTTAAAATTATTAATTTGGTCCTTCGAGCCGGATCGAATGTAATTAAATTACAATAATCAGATTATTTAAAATTAGAACTTCACATAAAAATGACGATAACGATATTGATATAAAGATATTTCACATTCAATAATTTCCTTAGTATCGTAGACCCGGATAGAATGTAATTAAATTACAATAATCAGATTATTTAAAATTAGCACTTCACATAAAAATGACGATAACGATATCGATATAAAGATATTTCACATTCAATAATTTCCTTAGTATCGTAGACGTCTACTTTCCGCACGAAAGGAAAATAAAACGAGGGAGTACTAGCAAAACTAGTAAGTACAAATAAAAAAAAAACTCGGCTGGTAATTTGGCTGCGGGGAAAGTAATGGTTTAATGAGGCGAGGAATATGGGTGGTGACAGATGATTTACTGGATGAGAGTAGCCTAAATTCAAGAGCCAGGTCTTTGTACGCCCGTCAAATGAGGCAATTAGAATTTTGGGGATGGCGGGTTAATATAAAAATGCGGATCGCAGATATGTAAGAATGGTAACAACAATATAGAACTAAAGCACGGCAAATAAAATGCGAAGTCCCCAATTAAACTCTAGAACACTTCACGGAGCGACACGCCGCTTTCACCTGGTGAACCAAGCGAAATGCGGGCTCAAGTCCTTCGGAGGCGACCGGCGGCCGTATCCTAGAGCGACACTCCGGTTTCACCTGGTGAGCCACGCCCACGCGTAATGCGGGCTCCAGTCCTTTAGAGGCGACTGGCGGCCGTATTCCAGGGCGATACGCCGGTTTCACCTGGTGAGCCACGCAGAATGCGGGCTCAAGTCCTGGAAGCGGCTGGCGGCTGTATCCCAACCGCGACAGGCGATATCCAATATCTGCGTTGGACAGTATCGCAGTTCCGGCTGCAAACGCTTGACGCTCCTCCGACGCGGTACACGCACACACTTGGCGTTGGATATCACAAAATACTAATTCCAATCACGCCCAAAAAAATCAAACTCAGATTAAAATAGGAAAAAAAGGATGTCGAAAATGGATTATGACAACTGCACCGCTCGAGGTTCACAATCTATCTGTCTTCTCGACTAAAATAAAAACTATTCCAAACTCCTACAAAATTTGAATTCAAAATTGATGCGAATATCCTCTTTTCTTAGTCGTCAGCTTCTTTCAAAATAAAAAAGGACACATGACACGGTGATCATATTTTGATATTGGCGCCACCTATCTATAAGTAGACGAACCACGATCTAATCTACCCTGACTCGCGCAACTTGGCCGGTAAACCAAACCAATCGCGCGGATAGTCCCGAGGGACGCCGCGAGATGTAGCTGGCGTTCTTTCGGCATGCTACAGTATCCAATAAAGCAAAGAAATACAGTTTAATACTTGTTCATAATGTTATTTTGTTCCTATAAATACATATTTGGATTTTGCATAGAACTTGGCACTCATTTAGATCTCCATTCTTTTTGCGGTGAAGCCCACAGCTAAGCATAATTTTTGTATTGAACTTGGCTCTCTTTTTTTACATTTATGTTTTTGGTGGGATACTAAACACAAAAATACCTTATTTTTGTGTTTAGTACAATAAAATAGGCGTGACGCTGTTTGGTAGCAGTTCACCTAACACTCGCTTCGCTCGTCGACGCCGCACCTGTGCCACCACTGCCACCTATCATGACTCTGTCAAATGACAGTCTTCCGTGATAAAATGTTTGAAGTCTTATTCATCTTAGTTGTTATTGAAACAAATACAAACACTGAAAGAATTTAAAAAAATAACAACTCAGTATGACTTGAACCTACAATCGATACGTGACTGCAACGAACAGTGTTACGGTGTGGTTTACCGTGGTAAACCGAGCGTGGGTGGGACATATCCTTTCCGCCAACACTGTCGTAAGTGTCACAATGGAAACATAGATGGCGCTGCTATTTATATTCATATTCTTTATTGCGTTTCATGTGTACAAAGGATCTTAAAGGCTTTTCAGTATCAACATGAGCCCTGCAAGAGCAACGTAATAAAAACTTATACATCTATTATTCTACAACAATAAATCAGAGTACTAAATATTAAAGTAAACAACATATGGTGAACCAACAAACAGCTTAACAACTCATCATTATTTAAACACTTAAAATAATTGAGTTGATAGCAGCGATAGTGTTGGCAGGAAGGGTATCTCACTCTAGTAGTTAGCACCTAGATGTCGCTTACGGCTGCTGTAAAGCCGATGTAGATCAAAATAAATGCAAAAAGATGATTCAAGGCATTGAAAATTTCGTCAACTTAGTTACTTGACCCATAGCTTACATACGAGCCCCAATGCATATTAGATCGTCTAGTCACACATAAAAATACGATATTTTTTTAAAGACTGCTATTTAAATCCGGATTGACTTTGATGATTAAAGGAATACGCTACATACAAAGCCATTGAAAGTAGTTTAATGTTGCGTTGTACAAAGTGTAATAATGTTATTTAATTTAGAGTAATTGTATCGTAAAGTTAACATTAAGCAAGCAAAAAATTACGTTCATATTTTAGGCAAAATAGGTCGTCTATATAAGATAAAAACAGTTTCTTTAGAAGTTTAATAATTAATTATATTTAAAATTGAATATAGAATATTCTCTGTCATCTAAAATGACAGATGGCTATATCAAAACGCAATTGCAGTGCAAATTTTCATTACTTTATAATAATTATTCTATCGAGATGGTGCGAGTAAAACCAGTGACTGAAGAAGTGCGGAAAATTATAATTTCCTGTAACCATAACGGCAAATCTACTTACCAAATATCCAAGGAGATGTCGTTGCCACGATCTACAATCAAACGATTATCGAGCATCACCGAAAACATGGAACAATGTCCTGTTTAAAGAAATCTGGCCGTCGACGAATAACCTCCAAGGCAGAAAACAGGATGTTGAAGAAGATTATCAAGAAAAATCGTCGTGCAAGAGCAGGAGAACTTACCGTATTGTGGCGGGACGCTATTAAAAAAAACATTTCAGTCGATACCTGCAAGAGAGTAATGAAGAGAATGGGCTATAGTTTTTATTTACACTGCTAAAGAGAAACCGTTACTTACTAAAAAACAGAAAACCAACAGATTGAAATTCGCTGATAAATACAAAAACTGGACTGTCAATCAGTGGCGAAAAATAATATGGAGTGATGAATCCAAATTTGAAGTCACAGTTGGTGACGAACGAAGTAAAGTCATTCGGGAAAAAGGAGAGGCATTTCATAAAGACTGCCTCAAGCGAAAGTTGAAGTTTCCAGCATCTTTAATGATTTGGGGCTGTATGTCGGCACAGGGCGTGGGCCGTCTGGAATTTATAGATGGAACCGTCAATGCCGAGAAATACCAAAGCATCCTGCATGAGAGTTTTCTGCCGTCTATACGGCAGTTAAAATATAAAAATGCATTTACTTTCCAACAAGACAGTGCTGCATGCCATACCGCGAAGACAACGATGGCGTGGCTGAAGTCCAAAAAAATCCCTACCATGCCATGACCGTCCAGCAGCCCGGACTTGTCTCCCATAGAAACTTTGTGGTGGAAAATGAAGAAAAGGCTGCGAAAGGACCCTTCTAGATCTAAAGCTGATCTTAAGGAGAAACTTACCTGTGTCTGGAATGAAATAACCACCGAAGAGTGTAGAGAGTTGGTAGATTCAATGGCGCTCAGGGTCAAAGCCGTTTTGGATGCAAAAGGTGATACCATCAAGTGGTAGACGGTCTATTATGCATCGGGTAAACCGAAGACGAACTTTTTTGCGAATATCTCATTTGGAAAAACAATGTTTTTTTTTATCACTGTGGAAAGTTGTTATTTTTTTCATTCGATACATAAAGTATTATTCATTTTCTATATTGTTTTTATATTACATGATCTTCTAAACATCGCTGTCATCCTGAATTTTTAGGTTAAAGTTAGGTTAGTACATTTTTTACCTGCTAGACGAACTCATTTGCATTCTCGTAATTGGTAAAGCGATCGAGCCCCGGCAAGGCGTATCGATGTAGGTTCAAGTCCTACTGGGTTGATTATTATTTCAATGTTTGTATTTGGTTAAATAACAACTATTGTATGATTAGAATGCCCCACTTTAAAAACATGCAAAATAATTATTCGTTTTATTCAACTTTTTCAGTTATAAATGTTATAATACTAATAATTTACTATACCAGTAGGTATGTAACTTGTATTATATATTACTAGCTGTGCCCGCGGCTCCGCCCGCGTGGAATTCGGTCTGTGTCAGTAAGCGGCTAATTCACCCCTAATTTCTCTCCCGCTACCCTGGAGGCGGAACTTGAAGTAAAGTTGACAGATGGATTTATCCTATTAATTTTTATTGACATGATTTAAACGACATAGAATAGTAGGTGTATATCGGACGATACAGGACCACTTTTGTATTTATACGTCCATGTCCACGGCAAATATCAGCCAAATCGATCCTCCCGTCACATCAGTCTAAGCATGAAAGGTAAGAACAGGCGCGGTTGAAATGGGGGGGGGGGGGGGGGTGTCACAAATGCAGAAATGTTTTTTTCTATTTGAGGAATTAGTAATCCTTAAGGGGTGATTTCCGGGATAACAATGCAAAAAAAACCGGCCAAGAGCATGTCGGGCGATGCTCAGTGTAGTTTCGTAAATGCCGCCCTGTTACGAAACATCCGTTCAAACGGTCGTTTATTAAGGGATATTTAGCGGCGCTTACGTCAGTCTACTATCCGGCACATCCTTTCACTATGCGATTTTGTTTTTATTGAAAGTTCTTATCATTAAATTTCAGCTTTCTAGTGCGAACAGTAACTGAGCTAGACCGTGGACAGACGGACGGACATGGCGAAACTATAAGGGTTCCTAGTTGACTACGGAACCCTAAAAAGAGATAAATAGTAGTTTATGTAACTGTTACGTAGAAAGGCCTAATTATGTACAGAAGCATACACTGCTTTACCTACACACATATTAAAAATCCACTGACACCATGCGTGCCGGGGGTCGGGGGGGGGAGGGGCGGATTTTGATTACGATACCGTAGGTAATGAATTTTCATACGTTTTTACCACACTGTCACAGGTAATACACTGATGTTACGTTACTGGTTGCAATAATTGTGGTAATTACATACTTCAAGGTAAGCACATTACAATGCACTAATGAACGTCAGAGAAAAATAAAATACGTGAGTGTCGTGGAACACTCTGTTGGAACGAAGTTATGTTATTTAATTTTATTTCATTTTTGACTTTTTCGTAAATTGTGTGGTTTTAATTTTTTTTGTATTTTTATGAATTTTTTAAAATTTTTAAAAATTTTGAAATTTTTGATATTTTTGAAATTTAAAAAATTTTTGAAATTTTTGAAACTTAAAACTTTTGAAATCTATGAAATTTTTGAAATTTAGAAATTTTTCATTTTTGACATTTTTTACTTTTAGGTTCTCGACTTTTTTCACTTTGTCACTTCTCACTTTCACTACAATTCACTTCACTTCACTATATTTTATTTTATATATTTTTTATTTCATTCCATTTTACATGTTTCTCAATCGTATGGGTGTCGCGTTTTCGTGACGTGACGCTTTTTCGTGACGGTCACGTGACTTTTTTTCACCTAGCCCCCCATCCGCGAACCGTCCAATAAGGAACTTCGTTCCAAAACTACCACCGGTTCTAACCCTACACCTCTGGCCCAAGAAGTATTATGACCGAAAAGATACTTGACGGGACTTATTTTTTTCAAAACAGTAATACATTATTAGATCTTAAAGATACAAAATAATGCGTAGTTCTTCAAGAAGACATATCAAAACAGCTTGAGAGACAGATAATGGACCTATTGTTTAATTATAAAGAAAAATAAATCCTAATCTGACTGCTTCACAAAACCTTTGATATGTTTTCCTACCTAAACGGTGTCCTATAAATGTTTGGTTTGGGCCATGCATCTTTGTCCGTCATATATAATACTCGAACCTGCAATAACCCTTTGACATTCATGACATTTTCAAATATTTCTTAAGAGGGGGTAAAGGTAAATTTAAAGCATCGACGGGTAACATGTTATAAATATGAACACCTTGACCAAAAAATTACAAATTATTTAAATACCAAATTTCATCTAAATACGGACAGCGGTTATTGGTTGTTTCTTCCCCATGTAAACTTTCACCCCTTTTGTATCCGTTTAAAGCATAATTTCCGAGATAAAACTATTTTATTTCCTTTTTTAATTAAGTATCTCCATACCAAATTTTATCTAAATCGATTCTGCGGTTAATAATTCCCTATACAAATTTCCAACTCTCTTTTCACCCCTTTAGCGTTGATTTTCGGAGTGAAAACTATCATTTTGTCCTTTCTTGAGACCCATACTATACCAAATTTCATCTTTATCAGTTCAGCGGTTAAAAAATCGTCATACCATCTTTCAACCCCATTTTCGGCGTGAAAGAGTTTATTTTCGGGATGAAAACTATTCTGTCGTTTCTCGGGACTCAAATTATCTGCATACTAATTTCTATAAAAAAATCTCCATACAAACTTTCAACCCCCTTTTCACCACCTCCAGGGTTGATTTTCGGGATGAAAACTATTCTTTGTCCTTTTACGGGACTCAAACTATCTCTATACAAAATTTCATCGAAATCCGTTCAGCCGTTTTCACGTGATGCGCGGTCAAATAAACAGACAAACAGATAAACAGATAAACAGATAAACAGACAAACAGATAAACAGATAAAAATTCTAAAAATTGTTGGAACGTGTTCTGTTATCGATTCTAAGTATCCCCAGCCAACTTTTTTTCGATTATCTTCCATGTACAGACTTTCGACCCTCTTCAGCTTTATTATATGTATAGATAGATGACATTGATAACCAAGTTACAACAAGTTTTTTGTGCGTATTTTTGTATATGCAAATGATATCAAGGCTAAAACTCGAATGAACTAACTAAACAGAAGTTGTCGATTGAATTAAACGGAAAATGAAAAGAATTCCAAATGTAATATGTCATCATAATAATCTAAAATGCAATAAATCTACCAAGTAAAACGTTAGCATATGAAAATTTACCAAAAGTTGATTGATTGCTAAGAAAATCATCAGCTAAAAGTGAAATTCGGTAAAAACCTAAATTACCTTTGATCGGATGAGTTCAAAAATGACTGACGTTTCTATTAAAAGCTGAAATACTATCACCGTCACTAGACCATATCTTCCAAAAGCTGAAAGCTCCTGAAATCATTACGTGTAATATAGTTTGGGCTAAATTTAACTACGTAATATCCTCGTAGGTATAAAAAAGTAAGTACTTAAACAGATTTTACTTCAAAAAAAGTCGAAATTATTCAAGATTCATAGTTGTTTATATCTTATGGATTTTTTCCTTGTGAAATAGGAAATTTCAAAATAAGTAATTTTTTTATTTTACATATTTTTGCTTCGGAACGGTGTCAAAATTATACCATAAATGAATTCGGCATCCCCGATTTATACGGAAACGATACCAAACTTGGCCTAGTAGCTTAACTGATATAGATATTAAGATAAAGTTGAGACCTCTAAAAAATTACATCAAAAATGTTGGTGGATCCACTTCGCAAATCCATCCTTGGGTCCTAAGGATTAATCATGCTGAAGGAAATCTTTGGTTCACAAAAAGCCGAATTTTTACTGCTACAACTGCCACTACAGTTCACAGAGCTACTAGTATACGTATATATATATATATATTTTTTAGTAATAATATATATTATTTTTGACAACTTACCAGTCTAGAACATTTCAAGAGCAACACACAGCCACTGAGTTGGCTAAAAACGAGGTAACAGCATTGGCATGTGCTATACGCTTCTGAAGTTCTTGACATAAACCTGAAAACTGACTTATGACAGACTCAACAATTTTTTAAAATAAATTAACGATTATTCAATCCCGTGGCTCATAAAATGTTAGTTATTTATTTACAATTTAACTAAAAACAATGTTAGTACCACAAGTTCACTGTTACTGGGCTTGTGAAGTCCACAATAGTGTACACTGTACGGTTAGTCAATCATGTCCGCAGTCGTATTGAGGATGGTATTGGTGGTATTGTTTTTATAAGAACTCTCGTGATAAACAGCATCTTAGCTACCGTGAACAAATAGTGTTAGAGCTTACGACACAAAACCTAGTTCGATAACACACCCAGATGATATATTTATATATAATTAGTTACGTCTTTGATGGGGGAACATGAAATGGGGATGCTGCAATGCAAAAAATCTGGCGGCGTAAAAAAAACCGGTTTATAGTATGATAAGACTCTATTATAAGAAGTGGGTGTTGGAGAGGGCAGGCACGCTCAGGTTTGCGCGGCGCTGAGCCACAGGCCTGCTCACTCAAGTCCTTCATACACGTCCCCGTCGGCCCTGGCTCTGCCGCCGCGGACCAGGGTCGAACTCACCCTGGGTTCTTGTTGGGTGGGTCGTGCACCCCGGAAATGCTAGTGGTCTCAACGGGCGTCGCAGTTTGTACCAACAACCCCAGACCACTAGTAGCCAAGTATGAGGGCTATGCCTGGCGTGGCAGTCCCACCCGTCAGGTAATCCTTTTCCCCTACCCCATTTCTCCAGTCTTAACATCCTGTGATCCATACTAGTCACTTCCTGTCTCTTCCCGTCTTCAATCCTTCCCCTCAAAACTTCCTTCCCATCTTTCCCCTTCTCCCCCTGTATCCCTCCCATTACCTCTCCGCCAATCCAAGATGTTATACGTACCGTGCCGATGGATGCGTGGCTGGTGGCTAGACCAGTCTCAAACGGCGTCTCTACGAAACCGGGGCAAATCGTAGTAGTATTATGTCCTTCAGGCGGCAAGCGGGGTTCTGCCGTTTTGTGACCAATTATTTCCCTAGCTAATCGTGGGACGTTTATGGAAAATTTAGACAAAAACAAAAACAACAACTTTGACGCCATGTCCTCGGTCCTGGACTCAATCCAGGCCGAAGGTAGTACCGGAGCGAAGGAGGCTGCAGAAGCCTCCCGTGCGCCCGAGGTCTGCTCTCAGGTAGTGGAGATGGAAACTGAGGTCGACAGAGACGCTACCGTCTCTGGTGCGCCCGGTGAAAACTCCGCTACCAAGGAGCAACGTGTCTTTAGACGCATGTCGGGTGCTGCTCGTAAGAGGTTTCGCAGGCTTTTGGGCGACGGGGTAGCGAAGGAGCAAGCCATGTCAATGGCCCGTAAGCCTTGGGCGGAAATCACTGCGGAAAATCCGGCCACGGATAAGGCCTCTTTTAAAAGGGTCAGATCTGAGGACGAATCTCCGCAGGGAAAAGCGAAAAAGGCCCCGAAACTCGCCTCTGGAACCCCAGGGGAGCCACGGCCCCCCAGCTTCCGGGAGGAAGCAGGATCTTCTCGAGTGGGGATTCGCAATTCGGACCCTATGAGTGAGGATCAAATGAAGTCGGTCCACCGTCACCTAAATCTCGCCATGGTGAAACAATGGTCGAACGCCAAGGGCGGTGCACCGCAGTTTTTGGGCTTCATTCACAAGACAGGTTGGATTCTGGTGACTTGTGTCAACCAGACTAGCAGAGACTGGCTTGTGAATGAAGTCCCTAAGCTAAAGCCGTGGCCGGAGGCGAAACTCTACGTCATCCCTGAAGGTGAACTGCCCAAACCAGCCACGGCTATAACTTTTATTCCGGAGAGGAAGCCTTGGCGCTGCTCAGGGTCCAGAACTTTGGCCTGAACACGGAGCTCTGGAAACTGCTTGGGGAGAAGGCTGAGCAGGGTGGCAGAGTGGTCACCTTTGCTCTGGATGAGCCTTCTGCCGAAACCCTCAAGGCCAATGGCGGGGAGGTAGCCATTGGCTTCAAAAAGGTGCTGTTCCGGATGAAAGAGGGGCCAAATGCTCCCCCAGCGCAGCGGACAGAACAGCAAACCCAGCCTCTCGCTGAACCCACTCCTGGGCCTAGTACTGTGGTACCTGGCAGCCAAAACCCCATACCCCAGAGCTCTCGTGGCCGTGGGGGAGGGCGCCCGGCAGCCAGAGGCACAAGAGGAGTGACGAGGGGCATGGTACCCGGTCGGGCCAGACCCACAACCTCGGCGGTAGGAGAGCCACAAAGAAGGCCTCCGATCGTGAGAGGCAGGGGTGCGCCACAACGGGTTATCAAAAGGGCCAAATAAAAACGGGCGTCTCCACTACGGCACCCGCGAGGGTCCTGCAAGCCAATATTCACAATGCGACAGCCGCCACGGCCATTGTCGAAAGTCGGTTTGCAGGACACGTCGACCTCGCATTACTTCAAGAACCTTGGGTGCGAAACTCAACCATACTAGGACTGAACTCGGTTGGTAAAGTTTTATTCAATACTAACGGAATAAAGCCTAGGGCATGTATTGTTTTTGGCAAGAACATTGATTTTCTACCTGTTCCAGAGTTATGCACAGACGACCTGGTAGCAGCGTATGTAAACCTTAAGGGATGGAGCGGGCAGAGGGTCATACTTTGCTCTGCTTATCTCCCTGGTGACCCCTTTGCGGAACTTGCAGCTGTGGCGGACTACGCCCGCAGATACAACGCAGAAATACTGGTGGGATGTGATGCAAACGCCCACCACACCAACTGGGGAAGCACCGACATCAACAATAGGGGTGAGTTACTTCATGACTTTCTTCTATGTAATAATTTCCAAATCCTAAACTTAGGATGTGAACCAACCTTTGTCACTAGGGTTAGGAAAGAAGTTTTAGATTTAACCTTTGCATCCTCAAACCTAGCCAAGTATATCCAGGACTGGAGGGTAAGTCATGTGGAGTCTCTGTCAGATCACAAGCATATCTGTTTTAACATATCTTTTTCTCTCAGCGTTCAATCATTCACCTTCAGAGATCCCCGGCGGACCGACTGGGAAGGCTATAGGAGCAGTCTAGAGCGGAACCTGGACTCTGCAGCGAAGGTGATAAAAACGCGAGAGGGTTTAGATCTTGCGGTAGAGGTGGTCACAAATGGCATTGTATGTGCCTTTGAAGAAATCTGTGCTCCCAAGGTAAAGTCAACTAAACGTCTTGTCCCATGGTGGAACTCCAAGTTAAAGAGACTCAGGGACAAGACGCGCAGATTATTCAATAGGGCTAAGATGGCAAAGGAGTGGGAGGTCTACAGGAAAGCCCTAAATGAATACAGCAAAGAGATTAGGACGGCTAAGAGAGCATCATGGAGGAGGTTCTGTGAGGAAATAGAGAATACGCCTCAAGGAGCGAGACTTCATAGGATACTCTCTAAAGCCAGAACTAATCAAGTAGGCCTTATTAAGAGGCAAGATGGCTCCTTCACTACTAGTGAAATGGAGACTTTAGAGCTTTTAGCTGAAACTCACTTTCCAGGGGCAGCTGAGTCACACGGACCCCAGACAATTAAAAAAAGAGCCTCGCCCGGAGGACTGGAGGCAGGCTGCCCTGGTCATAAGGCCAGGGATAGTGAGGTGGGCTATAAACTCTTTTAAACCATACAAGACGTGCGGACTGGACGGTGTAAGCCCAGTGCTATTGCAGCGAGGTGCTGAAGTCCTAATCCCGCATTTGGTAAGAATCTTCAGAGCCAGTTATGCCTGGGGACACTTACCAGACAAGTGGAACAAGGTCAAGGTACTATTCATACCTAAGGCGGGGAGGAAGGATTATGCTCTCGCAAAGTCCTTCAGACCGATCAGCCTCTCCTCGTTCTTCCTTAAAACCTTGGAAAAGGTAATTGATAAGCATATTAGAGAGAGCTGTCTGCTAAGCAAACCCATCCATGACAGCCAACATGCTTACCGTAGGGGCAGTTCTACAGAGACTGCCCTGCTAGAGCTGGTCGACAGAAGGGCCTTGGAAGATAAGGAAATAGCTCTGTCGGCCTTCCTTGATATTGAGGGCGCTTTTGATAACACACCAATTCGGACATTGGTGGAAGGGCTCAAGGCCAAACAGGTGGATGCCACCACCATCCGCTGGGTGCAAAGCATGCTCTCAAACAGAGTGGTTAGGCTGGATTTGCTAAACACCACACTTGAGGTGACCACAGTGAAAGGATGCCCGCAGGGGGGGGGTCTTATCTCCCTTGCTCTGGACTCTTGCAGTGGACGGACTTCTGCATAAGATGGCGGAGCTCCGAATCGACACTCAGGGGTACGCAGACGACCTTGTTGTGACGGTGAGGGGAAACTGCCAAAGTACTATATCGTACCTTATGCAGAGGGCTCTTAACACCATAAAGTCGTGGTGCGGAGAGAATGAACTATCTATCAATGCAGATGAGACAATTATTGTTCCATTCACTTACAAGCGGAAATTGGACAAACTTCAACCGCTTGTCATGAATGGAAAAACAATTCCGTTCTCAACAGAGGTCAAGTACCTGGGGGTAACACTGGACCAGAAACTGACCTGGAACCAACATGTGAACGGAACCCTACAAAAGGCTAGATCAGCCTTGGGTATATGCTGTCGTCTAGCGAGCAACCGTTGGGGTCTTAAACCCAAAATTGCGCTTTGGCTGTACACATCTATAGTGAGGCCGATAGTGTCCTATGCCTCGGTAGTGTGGTACAAGAAGACGACACAAAAGGTAACAGTGGCGAAGCTCGGCAGCCTGCAAAGAACTGCCTGTGTCTGTGCCTCGGAAACGTTAACGCCATTAAATTTTATGCTATACTATTACACCCCTGGCCTAAACATTTTAGGAATAATAGAATTAGAGTACTTAATTGTGTACTCAGACACGAAGAGATTAACACGCAAAAACTGTCATGAATTGATAGCTTCTTCTTAAGCCCACATATTTGTCTGACGTGTTGTGTTCTGATGCATGAAGTTGGGGCCAGACGGCATACAACCACAGCCCTCTGACACGAGACCTTGGCAGAAAACAGAGATTTTAAACCATGTAGCCAGTGGTTGGTGCCAAATTCTACATGACCTTTAAACGCCCGCTTTGGTGGCTAGGTGTGCTCTGCCAACCATTGGCAGAAGCGGTTGGTTGGTTGTCAGCCATATAGCCGCTCGTTTCAACAACTCGCTCCAACCAAGGTCACGTGGTAGAATCTGCGGCTATCGGTAGACGGTAGTCTGGCACCAACTTCAGAACAATAATCGGTTTCGTCTTTTTTTCAAAATATCGTTTTACATACGCGCCAGGTTTTTTGTGTTGCTGCTGCAGCATCGCCATTTCGTGTTCCTCCATTAAAGACGTACTTAACTAATTATGTATACATATATATCATCTGGGAGTCTTATCGAACTAGGTTTAGTATCATGGGCTCTTAGAATAAATAGTGTCGTGACTTATTTAAAAAATTCGTCGTTACTCGTAATAGAAAAATATAATAAAACAATACGGCTGCATGTCTACGTAAAGGCGAAACAAGCATTTGACACATGACAGAATATTATAAAATTAGTTTTCAACGAAATATAAGTAACTAACGAATTTTTTTACTAAAAATTAATCATAATTCTCCTAGCGTTTATATCGGCATTTTGCCACGGCTCTATTGGAGCCTGGGGTCCGCTCGGCAACCTAATCCCAGGAATTGGCGTAGGTAGTAGTTGAAACAAAAGCGACTGCCATGAGACCTTCTAACCCAGAAGTGAAGCTAGACCTTGTTGGGATTAGGTTCGGTTTCCTCAAGATGTTTTCCTTCACCGAAAAGCGACTGGTAAATATCAAGTGATATTTCGTGCATAAGTTCCGAAAAAACTCAGTGGTACGAGCCGGGGTTTGAAGCCGAGACTTCCGGATTGAAAGTCTGACGTCTTACCGCCAGGGCACCAGCGCTTCTACTTAAAAATTTATATAAATAACAAATGTATGTGTATAAGCTGACAATAAAACAATGGCTGTTCTTTAAAAGCGCATGATTGCGCAATGAAGGTAAATGCGTTGGTTTACATTATTTTATTTTTCCATTGACGTCGAAATAGATATACATAATGTTGATTGCTCATAGTGTTGTGTTTCTGCTGGTAAGTAAGGTAGCCAAAGAGCTCAAAGAGGATCCAGTATGTTGATCCTCTTGTTCCTTTAGCCGTCAACACAGTGAATCCTCCTTTTTGTAAAGGGTCGGCAACGCGCATGTGACACCTCTGGAGTTGCAGGTAGGCTGCCATAGGCTGCTACCATCAGTCGGGCCATATGTTTGTTTACCACCGTCATGGTATTAAAAAAAGGAGAATTCATAACAAATTACTTTAAAGATTACTCACTCTTTAATTTTTTGATGGTGCTTTATAATTTCTTTTAACTGGCATGCGATGTCTTCTTGTAAAGTACTGACTGGGCTTTCAGAAAGTTGAGGATTTGGAAGCAAAAAACATTCCAAATTATTAATAAGAATATTTAAATGACCCCAAATATGAAAGACTATAGTAAACAATAAGAGGTCATTCATAACCATACCACCAGCGACTATATAAGATATATGCACGTTATGAAAGAATACAATTAGATAATCTCGGTAGTCAGTGTATTGATTCAACGGTAATTCTAAGTCGACGGAGTGTTCAAATGTGGCGTTCTGAGGCATGTTGTCACTGAATAAGCCGTCTTTGTAGTTGTTATAGAAAGGGAATATGTTGAATAGAAGTATTACTGCTAGTACTTGCGACTGGCAAACGAACGATGCGACAGTACAAATTTTATTGACCCGATCTATAATCTGAAAGCAGGTTAATATGAGATTAGTCAACAATAATTATAGTTACATTTTAAATGACTACAGTAAATATTACCAAGTGTCAATAATATAAGACTGACAATTTTATAACGTTTTGATATTTTACATGGTAACTATTTTTATACAAAATAAGATTTATGAAAAATTATGAGGAGGAGGTAAGTGCAAATATTCATACCCACACAATGTTTTTGATCACACTTGCGAAGAAAATACAAAATTATAAGCGTCTGGTGCGAATGCTGCACACTGGTTCGATTCCAGGCCTTGGTTGCTTTTTCTTTTGTATAGGATATCTATTTCAGTTTGTAATTTAATGGAAAATGGATGTGTTTACATTACCTGTGAGGCATTAACTGTCTTTGGGTTATAGTAAAATAAATGAAATTCTGATATAAATTTCTTTATGAGAAAACAGTACTTCTCTTGGAATGGTAAGAATAATCGTTGCTGAAAAATAAACAGTTAATTATACTATGATTGTAAGTTATAATAAGTTAAAAGTAAAGTTATTTATTTGCAATTTGTTTTCGGCCTTTGATATCAACTTGGCACAACTCGCATTTAGAACAAGAGTCCACTACAATAAACCTAGTCCAATAAGATTCCCAGATTATATATATATATATAATCTGGGAATCTTATTGGACTAGGTTTATTGATATATATATATATATATATATATATAAATATATGTATTATTTATATATATATAAATAATTAGTTACGTTTTTAACGGGGGAACGAAATGTTCGTGGTGCAATGCAAAAAACCTGGCGGCGTAAGTAAAAAAAAAAGTTAGAAAATTAATAAAAAATCCGGTTTCTAGTATGGTAAGTCTAGTCTCCCAGGTTTCCTTTGTTCCTTGAAGCAGAGGAGGGGTAGGTCTATACGATAATGCAGTGCTGAAAGCCCAAGTCCATGGCCTTTTCATGGGCAGCAGCATCAAAAGATTGTGGATGTATGCCAAAACATAGTGCCTCTGATCTTTTTATAACAGTAACAAGATGCAGTAACAAGATGTTATGTAACCTAAACCTACCGCCCTTATCTTTTTGTAACTGCAACAAGATGTTACGTTATTAAAAATATGTTGACAAGGCCAGGCACGGGGGCTTGCAGCACCGCATTATCGTGTAGCCCTACCCCTCCCCTGCTTCGAGGAACAAAGGAAATCTAAGGAGACTTATCATACTAACAAACCGGATTTTAAATTAAAAAAAAAAAAGCCGCCACTTTTTTTGCATTGCAGCATCGGCATTTCGTGTTCCCCCATTCAAGACGTGACTAATTATATGTATCTCATCTAGGAGACTTATCGAACTAGGTTCAGTGTCGTGGGCTCTTGTTCTATAAGTAAAAAAGAATTAGCATAAATAAGGAAGATGGATTGGCGTTACTCACAAACGTCTGGAAAATGCATTCTAAAATGTCGATATTAGTTTGTACAGTCAAATGTAAAATATGGGTGTACTCATCTTACTCAAAAATATGTCCCATAGTATCTTATTCCGTTGTAATAAGTGCGTAGTACCATATTTATGAAACGATTTTTTCGATACGTATTTTTGCACTTGACTGTACTTATCTTTACACGTACGTTTTAGTTTTTTTTAAGTTATTTATTTCTTAACCATAGCGTAACATGATCATTACAGTCAAAACGTGCAGTTTTTAAAGAAAGAAGTTAGCAAATTTTTTTAAATGTGAAATTAGAAGTTACTTACAAAATAGATGCTTTGCATCATTACGTTGAGATACACGCCTCCCAAATCGGCATTTAGATGCTTCTTACAATACAATATTCCACATGAAATATCTATGAACATTACTGTAATCGTCATCCAACGGTATATGTGTGTCACAACATTCGAGCTACCAAACGATTTATGCGGCCATGTTGCGGTACTGATAAGCCAGAAGCGAAGTTTTTTCATGTAGTGCAGGGACAATACATCTGGATCGCTAAAAAAAGAGATTTACAAGCCAGGTCCTGAAATATTTTCATATTGGCAATTTATAGGTAATTAATTAATATGAGTTACCTTTACAAGGGCAAAAACCATAGTAGATATATTATTTATTCTTCAATTTCAGCACATTACAATGCCCTTAATGAACGTCAGAAAAAATCTACCACCGGTTCTAACTCTAATACACCTCTGACCCGAGAAGAATTATGACCGGAAAGAAACTCTACGGTACTTTTTTAAAAACAATAATACATTAAATCTTAAGAATACTTGATAATATTGATAATACGTGGCGCTAAGGCGTGCGAGTGTCAATCGGAAGGTTACTGATTCGAACTTCAGCTGTACCATACTGAGTTTTTCGAAACTTGTACGAAACGCCGCGCCGATTAATTCTGGTCCATTGTCGGTGAAGAAAAACATCGCGAGGAAACCGACCTAATCCCGATTAGGCCTAGTGCCGCATTCTCTTTTTAAATTTCATAAACAATACATTAAAATACAATCTATCTCAAACATTACTCCAACACACAACAAATAATTAACCAATATTGAAGTTGTGTTGGTGTTGCTCCGGAATAATTTTCAAGCAAAGTCTGATATTTCTGATTTAGACGTAGCGCTAACTGTATTGCGTAGTTAATACATTGGCTAGTGTCCCTCTCTGAATAGGCAGGACAGAGTCGCTTTCGTAGAAACTAGTGTCTGCGCCAAGATTAGGTTACCGAGCGGATTTCAGGCGGACCACCAGGTCTACCAGTGCTAGGAAAATGATAGTGATAAGTTACCTTGGCATTTTAACGTAGAGTGATATGGAACGGCTGACCTGACTGAGGAGTATACAAAAATGACTTAACGTATATTTATTAATCAAATAATAATAATGTTTTCACATTCAGGATCTAAGAAGCCAGTTATTACGTTTTACTAGCTAGTAACACGTAATAGTATAATGATGGTTATTATCACTGGCTAAGTTATTAAAATATAGGTTGTTATCGACAGTAATGTGGACTTCCGCAAAGCAACGCCTGATTCATAGTATTTATATTAGTTTATGTAACTGCTACTACACAATGCATGCCTTTAAAGACGAGTGTGGATGAATTACAAATATTAATTATAATACAAAGATAATTGAACCTTTGTAATAAGGAATAATATTAAATGTGTAGGTATCTATTTATTACCTAATTGTAGAAACAGGAAAAGATTGCAGGGTTCGCCTGCTTGTAAGGAATAGGTAATATTGATTTGTAGCTGAATTAAATAAAATACGTTTTCATAGTTCACCCATTTATTTTGCAGAGCGATTGTCAAAATTCTGCTGTTTCCATAGACAAGTATACCTTAAACGTTTAAACGTGGAATAGAACCATCATACTGCCAGTATTTGGTAGGCATAGATAACAAAACTCAATAATAGGTACTTAGCTGTTTTTAACACACTTATATTAAACTCCACTTGTAAACTGAGCAACGCTGTGAAAAAATGGCTTGGATGACTACAGTTACGAAGGTAGCTAGCGAAAAACTGAAGATTTGTTGAGAAAAACCTATTGATGCGAATTTTTGAAGTAATATATCAATGTCGACGACGTCAAATGCCTTGTTAAAATCGAAATATGCCGCATCTACTTGGCGGCGTCGACCGTCTATCGCCGTTGTGATATAGGTCAATGTCTTTCCATTAAACTTTGATTGTATTTTATTAACATTAGCACTTAAGATGTGTTAGATGTATGTATCATACTAACAAATATGGACTTGCTTCCGAAATAAATGATTTTGAATTTAAATTACAGTCCGTCAATGTCTTTCCATTGCAGTCCATACATGTGTATGGATACGTGTCCGCAAGTGTCACTCTAAAACGCTGCACCTGACTAGTTTTATTTTATATGGGTAGCATACATATTATCTTAGACTGGGACGAAAATTGAAAAATCTACTTTCTAACGGCATTTTTGGAGACATTTTGGTAACAGATTTTTTTAGGGTAAATAGACCCTCCTGATTACGATTTTTCAACTTTGCCAGCCGTATCTTGTCATTTCAGGTCGGAAAATTCCAAATGGCGGAAAAATTCAGATATTTTTTTGATTTTTTTTTCATCCCAGAAATGTAATAGGGGTGTCGTTTTCGGGGTTGTCAGGGTCTTAGAATTAAAATATACACAGTCGTAGTCATGTTAGAAGTACTTGTAAACAATGCAATGCATGACGTACCTAATGATAATGTTTATGTGCCTTTACTTCCCGGTACAGACTAGAAAATTTGTTTATGCTGATCATATTACCATCATACAACCGACACGTAGATTTTGAGGCATCGGAACAAACATTAACCAAAGATCTGGAAAAGCTAGCCCACTTTTTCAAAATATGACACCTACGTCCCAATGCCAACAAAACGGAAGTATCTGCGTTCCATTTAAACAACAGACTGGCTGCATACATCGTCCGTGTTACTCTTGCAGGGAAAATGCTTACCCATAACCAACATCCCAAGTATTTAGGTGTTACCCTGGAAAGTTCACTTACGTATAACTCCTGCCTTAGGAAGCTAGGTAAGAAACTGGGAACCCGGAATGATATACTGCAAAGACTAACGGAAACGTCCTGGGGAGCCTCAGCAGATTTCCTGCGCACGACAGGCCTCAGTCTGGTCTACTCGGCTGGGGAGTACTGTGCTTCAGTTTGGTGTAATAGCGCCCACACTGAGATGGTCGATGTTTATTTGCGGAACGCCATGAGATGCATAACGGGTAGGTACTGTAAGCATTATTATTGATAAATACTTTAACTTGTAAGGATAACTACTTTTTATTTAACATCATCTTAAAAGACTGTCACTTGACTATTCCTTGTTGCTCGTTCCCGCCATTTTGATGTTATAAAATGACGGGTATACAGCTGCGGCCGCTATTCGGATCTTGACCAGATTGTTGTAAAGACGTCTTGAAAATATTATTGTAATTTATTCATATTTAAACCTTGTAACAAACGAATACAAGTGTAAATACTGGTAAAGTACTGGTTTATTTTATAATCCTAGTGATATCCCCTACATCTCAGCAGTGGGATCTAACAAAAATCGACAGGATTTTTGCCAAGCCGCACAAAAACGTAAGGTTTTCATTTTTTATTATTTTAAATAATAAATTAGATTGATTGGTGAAACTATATTTTCCGTAACGGAATAAATAAGTCCGGAGGTTTATATGGTTAGTTTAACATGGTCATTTTGCCAAAGGTTACTCTTTTGGATATGCACATGTTGGATGGTATGTTTATTGATAATTGAAGGTAAACTGTATTTTCCGTAACGGAGTAATTCCGGAGGTTTATATGGTTAATCTTGCATGGACATTTTGCCAAAGGTTACTCTTTTGGATATGCACATGTTAGATGGTATGTTTATTGATAATTGAAGGTAAACTGTATTTTCCGTAACGGAGTAAGTCCGGAGGTTTATATGGTTAGTCTTACATGGACATTTTGCCAAAGGTTGCTCTTTTGGATATGCACATGTTAGATGGAGATGTTTGTTATGTTGTTACATAATCAATATAATTAATTATCAGAGAGAATAGTAAGTCGGATATTGTTGTCATCATTCCTAATAAAGATAACTTCACAATCTATAAAAACATGTCCTGTTATTTAAAATCAACTTTTATGACCTAACCTTCAATACAATAAGTATAGTTTGATATTCGCTTAAATTTTGAATAAAATAACGCTGGCATTATTATAACCGTATAATTTGCCTACAGTATGTCTCAATGGTATATATGTTTATATTTATATTTTGCAATAGTCAAATTAATCTTTTAAAATACTACCCGGTAATTTATGTTCGAAGATCTGCGGGGAATAATTTTAAATTAATTATTTCATATGAAGGAAATTATTTTTTCGATATCTTACGATATTATTTAAAAATGCAATTATGAAGCCCTTTTTGGAAAGCGCATATTATTTGAAAACAATTTTACGAATATCATGCCATAAGCAGGCTGCATTCAAAATACTTTGTATCTCTTTCTAATAAGTAAATTTGTAACCAAGTTGAAAATAATAATAAATCTTAGGAAAAGGTTATTTAAATTCCTTTTCCATTCATACCAAAAACAAATATAACATTATTTCGACAACGTTATATTCAGTAATGAAATGAATATGCTTTATGAATATGATTAAAATGAAACAATAATTTATTAGAAACTCCTTAATGCCTGTAGTGTGTACAATGTCTCTAAGTGGTTCACGCTTATGTATCACTTCATATTATTAAAATGTTTATAATTACTATTTCTTCTCGTGAACCATTATTGTCGTTAAAAATAATTATGGTTAAATGTCAATTAATACCAAGTGTGTTTGGAGATACATAAAAGTGTAAAGTTTTCAAGTTAACGTGATCGTTCACGCCACAGCTAAGTAACAGCTTAAGACTGGTATTAACTTGGATTTAGTATAAATCAATTTCCTTTTTTACTCTTGCAATTTACTCTTGCAGGGAAAATGCTTACCCATAACCAACATCCCAAGTATTTAGGTGTTACCCTGGAAAGTTCACTTACGTATAACTCCTACCTTAGGAAGCTAGGTAAGAAACTGGGAACCCGGAATGATATACTGCAAAGACTAACGGAAACGTCCTGGGGAGCCTCAGCAGATTTCCTGCGCACGACAGGCCTCAGTCTGGTCTACTCGGCTGGGGAGTACTGTGCTTCAGTTTGGTGTAATAGCGCCCACACTGAGATGGTCGATGTTTATTTGCGGAACGCCATGAGATGCATAACGGGTAGGTACTGTAAGCATTATTATTGATAAATACTTTAACTTGTAAGGATAACTACTTTTTATTTAACATCATCTTAAAAAACTGTCACTTGACTATTCCTTGTTGCTCGTTCCCGCCATTTTGATGTTATAAAATGACGGGTATACAGCTACGGCCGCCATTCGGATCTTGACCAGATTGTTGTAAAGACGTCTTGAAAATATTATTGTCATATAGTGTAATTTATTCATATTTAAACCTTGTAACAAACGAATACAAGTGTAAATACTGGTAAAGTACTGGTTTATTTTATAATCCTAGTGATATCCCCTACATCTCAGCAGTGGGATCTAACAAAAATCGACAGGATTTTTGCCACGCCGCACAAAAACGTAAGGTTTTCATTTTTTATTATTTTAAATAATAAATTAGATTGATTGGTGAAACTATATTTTCCGTAACGGAATAAATAAGTCCGGAGGTTTATATGGTTAGTTTAACATGGTCATTTTGCCAAAGGTTACTCTTTTGGATATGCACATGTTGGATGGTATGTTTATTGATAATTGAAGGTAAACTGTATTTTCCGTAACGGAGTAATTCCGGAGGTTTATATGGTTAATCTTGCATGGACATTTTGCCAAAGGTTACTCTTTTGGATATGTACATGTTAGATGGTATGTTTATTGATAATTGAAGGTAAACTGTATTTTCCGTAACGGAGTAAGTCCGGAGGTTTATATGGTTAGTCTTACATGGACATTTTGCCAAAGGTTGCTCTTTTGGATATGCACATGTTAGATGGAGATGTTTGTTATGTTGTTACATAATCAATATAATTAATTATCAGAGAGAATAGTAAGTCGGATATTGTTGTCATCATTCCTAATAAAGATAACTTCACAATCTATAAAAACATGTCCTGTTATTTAAAATCAACTTTTATGACCTAACCTTCAATACAATAAGTATAGTTTGATATTCGCTTAAATTTTGAATAAAATAACGCTGGCATTATTATAACCGTATAATTTGCCTACAGTATGTCTCAATGGTATATATGTTTATATTTATATTTTGCAATAGTCAAATTAATCTTTTAAAATACTACCCGGTAATTTATGTTCGAAGATCTGCGGGGAATAATTTTAAATTAATTATTTCATATGAAGGAAATTATTTTTTCGATATCTTACGATATTATTTAAAAATGCAATTATGAAGCCCTTTTTGGAAAGCGCATATTATTTGAAAACAATTTTACGAATATCATGCCATAAGCAGGCTGCATTCAAAATACTTTGTATCTCTTTCTAATAAGTAAATTTGTAACCAAGTTGAAAATAATAATAAATCTTAGGAAAAGGTAATTTAAATTCCTTTTCCATTCATACCAAAAACAAATATAACATTATTTCGACAACGTTATATTCAGTAATGAAATGAATATGCTTTATGAATATGATTAAAATGAAACAGTAATTTATTAGAAACTCCTTAATGCCTGTAGTGTGTACAATGTCTCTAAGTGGTTCACGCTTATGTATCACTTCATATTATTAAAATGTTTATAATTACTATTTCTTCTCGTGAACCATTATTGTCGTTAAAAATAATTATGGTTAAATGTCAATTAATACCAAGTGTGTTTGGATATACATAAAAGTGTAAAGTTTTCAAGTTAACGTGATCGTTCACGCCACAGCTAAGTAACAGCTTAAGACTGGTATTAACTTGGATTTAGTATAAATCAATTTCAGATAGATCATATGAACCAAGGTGATTAAATAAAGTGTGTAAAGAAAATAAAGTATAATTTACAATAATTAATAAATGGCCTGTATAGCTAAGTACAAGTTATATCCCGTACATATTTCGTCTTAATAAACGGTACTATAAAGTTCATAGAAATTACCTTTTATACTTATACAAGTCTCGGTGTGGTAACTGACCACGTATTTTTGAGTTCTCTACTTCCTTACTGTATTCAACCCAATAAATAAAGTTGATGATTAAATCATAATAGTTAAGTTAAATGGGTACATTGACTATTCAGATGTCTGTTTATATACAAAATAAAGTAACAAAATAAGAACAAGAGCCTAGTCGAGATTTGTTAATCTCGTGTATGTCGTCGGCATATTACCACGCATATAATCCCATGTGTGTATTCTGTTTTATCGAGGTATATGATCATCAGGGCCCGGAATTAGGTGAGCTAAAATACCTAAAGTTCGCGAGAGGACATAATATAGAGTGGTTACAACCGGATGAAAATAATATTTTATTTGGATTAATACTAAGTACTTGTTTCCTTATCTTTCTATATATACTATAGTAGTACTAGTAGCTTTCACTATTTTGACGCTAATACGCCACTCTGACAAGCATTGATAATGAATAGGAAAATACAGATTACTAATTTAAAATATATGTCACATTTTCAGATTTATTATTATAATGTTAACTTTATGGCTGCAATGTAACCATTTTTCATCATTACGACTATTACTTGCAGTGCCCGAATGAATATCGAATACCCGGAATCCAAATAAAATATTATTTTCATCCGGTTGTAACCACTCTATATTATGTCCTCTCGCGAACTTTAGGTATTTTAGCTCGCCTAATTCCGGGCCCTGATGATCATAAATAATATAATCACTTATAATGTCAATTGATCTCTATTTTTCGCCTGATAAAGGTTTAGATGGCAATTGACAAATTATAGGATATTACCGATTTTAATTACACAGGAAGTTGATGGAAAATCGACGTGACATGATGATTTGACGATCTATTATAATTGTGTCCACTAATGACTAATCAGCAAAGTATTGCTTAGAAATTTACGAACTGAGCCCTTTTTACACAATATCAAAAGAAAGGAGAGTTATTATTTAATCATAGAGTGAGAAGAATACGCCAATGATAGTCAAAACGCGTATAAATGCCAATGATAGTCAAACGCGAATAAATAAAACTGAAGTTGCTTGAATATAATAACTAGTATGTCGAGTATAATCGTTATAACATTTATTTTAGATAATTAATTTAAACGTTAATTCAAGCAATACCTGTATTTAACAGGTAGAGTCACATGTAGAGTCGACATGTAGTGTCAGATGTAGTCAGATGTAGAGTCAGATGTAGAGTCAGATGTAGAGTCAGATGTAGAGTCAGATGTAGAGTTACATGTAGAGTCGACATGTAGAGTCGACATGTAGAGTCGACATGTAGAGTCGACATGTCGACTCTACATGTAACTCTACATCTGACTCTACATCTGACTCTACATCTGACTCTACATCTGACTACATCTGACACTACATGTCGACTCTACATGTGACTCTACCTGTTAAATACAGGTATTGCTTGAATTAACGTTTAAATGAATTATCTAAAATAAATGTTATAACGATTATACTCGACATACTAGTTATTATATTCAAGCAACTTCAGTTTTATTTATTCGCGTTTGACTATCATTGGCATTTATACGCGTTTTGACTATCATTGGCGTATTCTTCTCACTCTATGATTAAATAATAACTCTCCTTTCTTTTGATATTGTGTAAAAAGGGCTCAGTTCGTAAATTTCTAAGCAATACTTTGCTGATTAGTCATTAGTGGACACAATTATAATAGATCGTCAAATCATCATGTCACGTCGATTTTCCATCAACTTCCTGTGTAATTAAAATCGGTAATATCCTATAATTTGTCAATTGCCATCTAAACCTTTATCAGGCGAAAAATAGAGATCAATTGACATTATAAGTGATTATATTATTTATGATCATCAGGGCCCGGAATTAGGCGAGCTAAAATACCTAAAGTTCGCGAGAGGACATAATATAGAGTGGTTACAACCGGATGAAAATAATATTTTATTTGGATTCCGGGTATTCGATATTCATTCGGGCACTGCAAGTAATAGTCGTAATGATGAAAAATGGTTACATTGCAGCCATAAAGTTAACATTATAATAATAAATCTGAAAATGTGACATATATTTTAAATTAGTAATCTGTATTTTCCTATTCATTATCAATGCTTGTCAGAGTGGCGTATTAGCGTCAAAATAGTGAAAGCTACTAGTACTACTATAGTATATATAGAAAGATAAGGAAACAAGTACTTAGTATTAATCCAAATAAAATATTATTTTCATCCGGTTGTAACCACTCTATATTATGTCCTCTCGCGAACTTTAGGTATTTTAGCTCACCTAATTCCGGGCCCTGATGATCATATACCTCGATAAAACAGAATACACACATGGGATTATATGCGTGGTAATATGCCGACGACATACACGAGATTAACAAATCTCGACTAGGCTCTTGTTCTTATTTTGTTACTTTATTTTGTATATAAACAGACATCTGAATAGTCAATGTACCCATTTAACTTAACTATTATGATTTAATCATCAACTTTATTTATTATACCGTCACATAAAATTACAATTATATGCCTCTACCGAATACCGGGAGCGGATTTAAATCAGTTTTTTGAAAAACTTCATACGTTATTATATACACTTACAAAACCGAAAAATCATTCTCGACGTATAATTATATGCGGTGACTACAACATAGACCGTCTAAAGACCAATACAATTAATACAGAATTCGAGCGTATATTGCAAAACTATAATTTCAAGTTACAAATTAATGAACCAACACGCATTACAACCATTTCTAGCACGTGTATCGACAACATCGCTACTAATTTCAATAGTAAAAATAAATGTAATGTACACTATTTAAACCTTTCGGACCACACGGCCCAAACAATATCAGTCCCAGTTAATTGTCTTAATTCTGTAAATTATTGGTACGAATGGAAGAAAGATTTCTCAAAAGAAAATCGTCAACAATTCCAACAAGCTTTTAAAAGCATTTCATTTTCTGATATTATTTCATGCACTAATACAAATACTGCGTTTAATGAATTTCATGATCTAGTCACTCTACTTTTTAAACTGTGCTTTCCTTTAAAAAAAGTGAAAATAAAATCAAATTGCAAACCAAATTGGATCACTCCAGGATTAACAAAAGCTATAAAAACAAAACGAAAACTATACTATAAATACATTAATTCATCTGATGACATTCATAAAGCAAACTATAAGAAATACTCAGCGCTACTAAAAAAATGCATTAAAAAATCACATAGGTTGCAGAATCACAATTATATATATAAGGCAGATAATGTAGGGAAAGCAACGTGGTCTATTATAAATAAACATATCGGGAAACGTCAGCAGAGTCATTTCACTGATAGTATGATTTTTGATGACCAAAAGATCACTGACCCAAAAGAAATGGCAAATAAACTAAATAATCAATTCACTACAACCATGGACAACATACAATGTAACACAAATAAATACCAATATAAATTACCTAACCTAGACTCAACGATATACTTATATCCGACAAGCCCAACCGAGTTGGCAAGAATAATTATGTCACTAAAAAACTCCAAAGCAGCTGGTTACGACGAACTACCTACATCAA
Source organism: Pammene aurita (assembly GCA_947086415.1). NCBI lineage: Eukaryota > Metazoa > Arthropoda > Insecta > Lepidoptera > Tortricidae > Pammene > Pammene aurita. Next base: position 17,358,284 of record OX352295.1, read on the forward strand.
TTATAAAAGAAAATGCGTCAGTATTTGCTTACGTACTAAGTCATCTAATCAACTTGTCTATTTCTGAAGGCGTTTTTCCTGATAAACTAAAGCTTACTATTATTAAACCTCTAATGAAACAAGGCGACAAAACCGATCCACTTAATTATAGACCTATAGCACTAATTCCAATAATTTCAAAAATTTTCGAAAAAACTCTATATATAAGAATGACAGATTTTATAGAAAAGCATAAAATTTTAACACAAGACCAATTTGGTTTCCGTAAAAATAAATCTACCATAACAGCTATACTAGACTTTATAAAGAATATTTTAAATTGTAGGAATAATAAAATACCAGTCGTTGGTATCTTCATGGACATGTCAAAAGCTTTTGACAGAGTAAACCATGATATCCTACTTACAAAGCTATACCACTACGGTATTAGAGGAAACTGTTATGAATGGATAAGAACTTACCTAAATCAGCGTCTGCAATGTACTGAAATACCAAAATATGATGAAACTACAAAAACACTAATTAAACATCGATCCGATTATCTAAATGCTAACAATGGTGTACCTCAAGGCAGCGTCCTTGGCCCGTTGCTTTTTCTTGTTTATATTAACGACTTACCATCTATCACAAACCACAAGGTTACGCTTTTTGCAGACGACTGCTCTATAGTAGTACAAAAGAAAGATACCCAAAATTATGAAATTGACATCAACCAAGCCTTTAAAAATGTAAACCTGTGGTTAGTACATAACTACTTGAAGGTTAACCTCCTTAAGACTAAATCAATGGAATTTCACGCCTCGCAAGGGCAACCAAGAAACATAGAAATTAATTATAATGGTTGCAAAATTGAATCTGTGTCATCAGTTCGTTTCTTGGGCGTTATTTTAGACTGTCATACAAATTGGAGAGACCACACAGAAATGCTAATTAATAAATTAAACGGGTATCTTTCTATATATACTATAGTAGTACTAGTAGCTTTCACTATTTTGACGCTAATACGCCACTCTGACAAGCATTGATAATAAATAGGAAAATACAGATTACTAATTTAAAATATATGTCACATTTTCAGATTTATTATTATAATGTTAACTTTATGGCTGCAATGTAACCATTTTTCATCATTACGACTATTACTTGCAGTGCCCGAATGAATATCGAATACCCGGAATCCAAATAAAATATTATTTTCATCCGGTTGTAACCACTCTATATTATGTCCTCTCGCGAACTTTAGGTATTTTAGCTCGCCTAATTCCGGGCCCTGATGATCATAAATAATATAATCACTTATAATGTCAATTGATCTCTATTTTTCGCCTGATAAAGGTTTAGATGGCAATTGACAAATTATAGGATATTACCGATTTTAATTACACAGGAAGTTGATGGAAAATCGACGTGACATGATGATTTGACGATCTATTATAATTGTGTCCACTAATGACTAATCAGCAAAGTATTGCTTAGAAATTTACGAACTGAGCCCTTTTTACACAATATCAAAAGAAAGGAGAGTTATTATTTAATCATAGAGTGAGAAGAATACGCCAATGATAGTCAAAACGCGTATAAATGCCAATGATAGTCAAACGCGAATAAATAAAACTGAAGTTGCTTGAATATAATAACTAGTATGTCGAGTATAATCGTTATAACATTTATTTTAGATAATTAATTTAAACGTTAATTCAAGCAATACCTGTATTTAACAGGTAGAGTCACATGTAGAGTCGACATGTAGTGTCAGATGTAGTCAGATGTAGAGTCAGATGTAGAGTCAGATGTAGAGTTACATGTAGAGTCGACATGTAGAGTCGACATGTAGAGTCGACATGTAGAGTCGACATGTAGAGTCGACATGTAGAGTCGACATGTAGAGTCGACATGTAGAGTCGACATGTAGAGTCGACATGTAGAGTCGACATGTAGAGTCGACATGTAGAGTCGACATGTAGAGTCGACATGTAGAGTCGACATGTAGAGTCGACATGTAGAGTCGACATGTAGTGTCGACATGTAGAGTCGACATGTAGAGTCACATAAAGTTACTTATAGTGTCGAAATATAAAGTCACGTAGTGTCAAAATATAAAGTCACGTATAGTGTCAAAATATAAAGTCACGTATAGTGTCAAAATATAAAGTCACATTTGGAGTCGATGTAGACAACGTGTAGAGACGAAAAATAACATGTAGAGTCAAATGCAGAATAAAAACTTATGATTCTTATGTAAAGCCAAATGTTTGAGGTGACACGTATAAAGTGGACTACGCATATGGTGGGGTTAATGCAACAAACGTGAATGGACATGTCAGACCTTTTTTCAGGCCTACCTAAATAGATCTATTTACCTATATAACCTACTTATGTGAAGCACGTGAATGAACGTGCAGGACTTTTATTCAGACCTACCTTAATAATCTAGTACCTATGAAACGCACGTGGATGAACGTCGACGAACTTTGAATCAAACCTACTTGAATTTATCAAGTACCTGCGCAACGCACGTGAATAATGTGCGAAACTCTCATTCAGTTTTACCGTAATATAATACCTAGCCATATTTTAGGAAAGTGATCAATAAACTTTGAATTTCATACGATTATGAGAATGAACGATATACATCATCATATATTTAAGAGCTTGGCTCTTGTACGTGTACGTAAAACGCCAATACTTTCATCTGTAGTCATGTATAGTATGGACAACTCAAATGAAATAAATCACAGATAATCAAATCAAATAAGACTTCAAAAAGTGGTTTCAGTGGTCTCTGATTACATTTACTATTTTATTATTAAAGCTCATCAATTATCATTGTAATATTTTGTATGTATACCTAACAAATATCAGACGTTAATTCAATCGTTTATGCAGTTCGAGAATGTTAATTTAATGGAGTGCAATACCTATTTCTATGAATTACCTACCTACATTTAACCTAATAGTAAACGTTGACGACATTTAACATGAAAGCTGGGTAACAGGCAAATCCCTTTTACTAAATGGCTGAATGCATCTTACAGTTAGTTAAAATAATGTAGTAACTATAATAAACATAAGAAGAGAAATTAGAGGAATTAAACAACATATTTAATATTATCCGTACAGTTAGTTAAAATAATATAGTAACAATAATAAACATAAGAAGAATAAATAAAGGAATTAAATATTATAGTTAATATAATAATATTACGAATTACAACGAATACGTTATCATGTTATGTCCTGAGATCAGTGACAAAAGGGCAAAATTAGGTTTGTTAAATACATGTATCCAGTTTTAACTTTCTGCGACTACTGCAGAGTGCAAATTGAGGTTCGTAAGGGACTTGCATAATAAAAACTTTGCAAAACCACATACTTATTACTGCTTATTTACATTAGTTAAATATTGGTGAAACTGGTTCAGTAATTATTTTATTTTTCAATTCATTGGTTAAGGCCCTGATTTTTCTAGTAAAAATAGGATAATGACGACACTATGTTTAGTTTGCTTTCATCGCTACTAAACTAGTTATTTATTATTATAAGTATTTCACACATATATATATATATATATGTTCATAGTACCAGACCACTAAGACTGATTTATTATCACATTTTAGGAATCCAGCAATACGAGAACATTTTAATTAATTAATTGAAAATATATCAAAGTTCATAGTACCAGACCACTAAGACTGATTTATTATCACATTGGATAATGTTACGAATCCGGCAATACAAGATCATTTTAATCAATTAATTGAAACATCGATACAAATATGATAGTTAAATTATGATAATAAACTTGTATAATAAAAATATCTTAGCGCGGCTAAATAATCGTGACAAAGTAAAATTAACGCAACATAAATTGCCTATAAAAAAAAGTTGCCTATAGAAATCAAAGTCAATAATATACTTACAAAAGAATAAGTTTGCGTTACATTAGCATTGCCTTATTGTACTTTTAGACAATTATCGGTAGATAACATTAAAACGTATATTACTATACTAACTAGGTAACTAACCACAGTGGAACACTTCGAAGTTCAACTTAACGGTAGATAACATTAAAACGTATATCACTATACTTATTAGATAACTAACCACAGTAGAACACTTCGAAGTTCAACTTAAAATAAATGAAACCAAATTAAAATAAATTAAAACAAGTCTGCGCCTGAAAAAAAAATATTTTAATCCAAAATGTTACTCTTTTCGTAACGCGTCAAGTTGTATATTAGCAAACGTTAATCAAACAAAAGTTACTTACTTCATAATATAATCATTTATTTCTTGCAATACTTAATAGATAGTTAATAATATTTGATTCTTATATATACTTTTAAAACGTAAATAAACAATTACGTAATTGTCATTATAATATTGGTAAAGAAAGTGTTACAAGTTTCAGACTGACGACCCAGGAGCGTCCAGGTGAAAGGGCCAGGGTTTGGTATTTCTTTACCACCCAGGAGTGCCCAGGTGAGAGGGTCGGGGTGTAGAACACTTCCGACCCAGGAGCGCCAAAGTGAGATGGCTAGGGTTATGATATTCTTCTTCTTCAAAAAAGGCATCATCTTCACCTACATCTTCTCTGACGCTACGCTCTCGAAAGAATGATAATGGTCGTCACGGCATGTGTAGTGGTGTGGTCCAGAACGCCACGCCACTCTGTACGACTCTCCGCTGTCGTTATGTATTCAACTACGTTGTGAGTGTTAATAAAATTGGTCTGTATCAATCATGTGGTTATACATGTGGTGTTGTGCGATATTCATGTGAAAGTGATAAGTATTATGTTATTTGTATATATTATGTTATTTGTATGTATTTTATGTTGTAAAGTTTCCTTCTAATTAGAATTTTAAAATGCATTAAACAGTCTAATAATATTTTATTCAATAACGTAAACAATAATTGCGCTTACAAATTAACTACTGGTTTGATCTTTGCTGCTGTATAGAAATGTATCAAACTTAATCACTGTTGTTATTATTTAACCTTGATGATGAAGTCTTCTTAATTAAATATCATGTAAAATAACTATTGGTTTGATCTTTGCTGTATTGATATTTATATCATGTAAAATAACTATTGGTTTGATCTTTGCTTTATTGATATATCAAACTCTATCATTATTCAATCATTTTAACGACTGTGTTACACCTTATTGGTATTACTTAAGCTTGATGATGAAGTCATGGTAATTAAATATTATGAAGAAGAATTATTATTTTGATCTTTGCTGTATTGATATATCAAACTCAATTACTATTCAATAATTTTAACTGTTATGATATATCTTATTCGTAATACTCAAACTCGATGATAAAGTCCTAATAATTATATATTATGAAGTCGATAAGCAATATATTATGAAGTTAAGAAGTCGGTAGAATAATCATTTATTTCCTTTGTTGTTTACACTCAATGAAATAAACTTGTACTACTTTTACAATGAGCACTTATGCACAAAGGCCAACTTAATCATAAAGATAATGAGTAATCAACTCTTTGTGAACTTCTTGTGAAGTTCTATATTTTATTATCGATGATAGTTAATTTTACATTGTATAATCATTTATAATAATATACTACAATGATGTGAAACTCATAGTCAAGGGTTAACATGACCATGAGTAAAATAAAAACATTATTTCATTAACTTATTACAAGAGAAAATGTATTAAATCCGATGTGTTAAGCTTCAAAACTCTAATTATGTTATTAATATGGGTATTTAAACAGTTTGTATTCATTACCTTTTATTGTCAGAATTGATCTGTAAATTATCTTATTTGAGTTATTATTATTATCTTTCTTATCGATCGTTCTATACATTATTATCGATGATAATTCATTTTACATTGTATAATCATTTATAATAATATACTACAATGATGTGAAACTGACAGTCAAGTGTTGACATGTTCATGAGTAATATAAAAACATTATTTCATTAACTTATTACAAGAGAAAATGTATTAAATTCGATGTGTTAAGATCCAAAACTCTAATTATGGTATTAATATGGGTATTTAAACAGTTTGTATTCATTACCTTTTTATTGTCAGAATTGATCTGTAAATTATTTTATTTGAGCTATTATTTCATTAAGTTTTGGCGAAGGGTCTCGCCTCGATTAGGATGGCCGAGCTATAAGCATTATTATTGATAAATACTTTAACTTGTAAGGATAACTACTTTTTATTTAACATCATCTTAAAAGACTGTCACTTGACTATTCCTTGTTGCTCGTTCCCGCCATTTTGATGTTATAAAATGACGGGTATACAGCTGCGGCCGCCATTCGGATCTTGACCAGATTGTTGTAAAGACGTCTTGAAAATATTATTGTCATATAGTGTAATTTATTCATATTTAAACCTTGTAACAAACGAATACAAGTGTAAATACTGGTAAAGTACTGGTTTATTTTATAATCCTAGTGATATCCCCTACATCACGTACGGTCAAATTGACGCCTACAAGCTGGCTGGCTCATGAGTCATATTTTATTTATTGACTAGCTGTGCCCGCGGCTCCGCCCGCGTGGAATTCGGTCTGTGTCAGTAAGCGGCTAATTCACCCCTAATTTCTCTCCCGCTACCCTGGAGGCGGAACTTGAAGTAAAGTTGACAGATGACGCTAGAGGACAGTAGTCCTAATAAAATATTTTACAATTACCACTAAATGAATCTACACTCAAAAATGAATACTTTTTTTTATCATATTAATTTTTTTTGGCATGATTTAAACGACATAGAGTAGTAGGTGTATATATATTTTTTTTATACCACGACGGTGGCAAACAAGCATACGGCCCGCCTGATGGTAAGCAGTTACCGTAGCCTATGGACGCCTGCAACCCCAGAGGATTCGCATGCGCGTTGCCTACCCTTTAAGAACCTATACACTCCTTTTTTGAAGAACCTCATACTGTAGCCCGCTGGGAAAACCTCGGCAGGGAGTTCATTCCACAGTCGCAGCGTTCGTGGGAGGAAATTCCTCTTAAACCGTACAGTGCGCGACCCCTTAGGCTCCAGGGTGTGAGGATGAACACCCTGCCGGCGGCGAGCAGTGCGGTGATAAAAAGCTGCCGTGGGCATCATATCAAACAGTTCTTCAGAGCACAACCCATTGTACAAGCGATAGAACACACATAAGGAGGCAAAGTCTCTCCTTAGACTCAAAGATTCAATGTCGCTCGTGAGCTTGGGATCGTCGACGATGCGCACAGCGCGCCTATGCACCGAGTCAAAGGGACCAAGCTGGTATCCAGGTGCTCCCGCCCAAAGGTGACAGCAGTACTCCATGTGGGGTCTGACTTGCGACTTGTATAGAAGCAGTCTCTGCCCCGGAGTAAAGTATCTCCTCGCTCTATTGAGCACACCGAGCTCGGACGATATCGGACGGACCACATATCGGACGATACAGGACCACATATGTATTTATACGTTCATGTCCACGGCAAATATCATCCAAATCGATTCTCCCGTCAAATCAGTCTAAGCATGAAAGGTAAGAACAGGCACGGTTGAAATTGGGGGGGGGGGGGGGGGGGGTCACAAATGCAGAAATGATTTTTTTCTGTTTGAGATGCACTTGGAGGGGGAAGGGGATTCATGACCCATGCAAATTTAACGCAATCGAGTGTAGTGGCTACCCCCCCCCTTTTAGACGTTGAATTTGAGCATGATGAGATGAGAACCGGCCAAGAGCATGTCGGGCGATGCTCAGTGTAGAGTTTCGTAGAGGCTGCCCTGTTACAAAACATGCGTTCAAAAGGTCGTTTATTAAGGGATATTTGGCGGCGTTTACGTCATTTTACTATTCGGCACTTCCTTTCACTATGCGTTTTTGACTGATAATTCAAAAACGGCTGAACCGATTTTATACAATATAGTTTTTATTGAAAGTTCTTATCAGGCCTCACCAAATTTCAGCTTTCTAGTGCGAATGGTAACTGAGCCAGACCGCGGACAGACGGACGGACATGGCGAAAATATAAGGGTTCCTAGTTGACTACGGAACCCTAAAAAGAGATAAATAGTAGTTTATGTAACTGTTACGTAATAAGGCCTAATTATGTACAGAAGCATACACTGATTTACCTACACACATATTAAAAATCCAGGGTTGGGGGGGGGGGGGGGGCGTGCCGGCGGTCGGGGGTAATGAATTTTCATACGTTTTGACCACACTGTCACAGATAAATCAAGATATTTATTCTTCAATGTAAGCACATTACAATGCACTAATGAATGTCAGAGAAAAATAAAATACGTGAGTGTCGTGGAACACGCGATTGGAACGAAGTTAAGTTATTTAATTTTATTTCATTTTGAATTTTTTTTGGTAATTATTTTTTTTTGTATTTTTTCAAAATTTTTTGAAATTGTTGGAATTTTTGAAATTTTTGAAATTTTGAAATATATGAAATCTTTGAAATTTATAAAATTTTTGAAATTTTAAAAATTAAAAATGTTGAAATTTTTGAACTTTTTGAAATTTTTGCCATTTTTTACTTTTAAGTTCTCGACTTTTTTCACTTTTATCACTTTGTCACCTCTCACTTTAACTTTTCACTACACTTCACTTTATTTTATTTTATATATTTTTTATTTCATTCCATTTTACATGATTCTCAATCGTATATATACGATACGGGTGTCGCGTTTTCGTGACGTGACGCTTTTTCGTGACGGTCACGTGACTGTTTTTCGCCTAGCCTCCCATCCGCGAAACGTCCGATAAGGAACTTCGTTCCAAAATTACCACCGGTTCTAACCCTACACCTCTGGCCCAAGAAGTATTATGACATTTATGACCGAAAAGAAACTCGACGGGACTTATTTTTTTCAAAACAGTAATACATTATTAGATCTTAAAGATACAAAATAATGCGTAGTTCTTCAAGAAGACATATCAAAACAGCTTGAGAGACAGATGATGTACCTATTGTTTAATTATAAAGAAAAATAAATCCTAATCATCAGTCAGCTGCTTCACAAAACGTTTGATATGTTTTCCTACCTAAACGGTGTCCTATAAATGTTAGATGATTTTGTAGTAGTTTTTTGGTTTGGGCCATGCATCTTTGTCCGTCATAAATATATAGTCCTCGAACCTGCAATAACCCTTTCACATTCATGAAATTTTCAAATATTTCTTAAGAGCGGGTAAAGGTAAAAGCATCGACGAGTAACATATTATAAATATGAATACCTTGACCAAAAAACTACAAATTATTTCAATACCAAATTTCATCGAAATACGTACAGCGGTTATTGGTTGTTTCTTCCCCATGTAAACTTCCACCCCTTTTGCATCCGCTTACGGGAATTTCCGAGATAAAACTATTTTATTTCCTTTTCCAGAGCTCAAATTATCTGCATACCAAATTTTATCTAAATCGATTCTGCGGTTAATAATTCCCTATATAAATTTCCAACTGAAAACTATCCTTTGTCCTTTCTTGAGACCCCTACTATACCAAATTTCATCTTTATCAGTTCAGCGGTAAAAAAATCCTCATACCAACTTCCAACCCCCTTTTCACCCCCACAAGGGTTTATTTTCGGGATGAAAACTATTCTGTAGTTTCTCGGGACTCAAATTATCTCCATACTAATTTCTATTAAAAATTCTCCATACAAACTTTCAACCCTCTCTTCTGCTTTATTATTTGTATAGATAGATAGTTTTTATTGAAAGTACAGATGAATTATCGAGATCATGGAATTGCATTTGTAGTGGTTGTACCGTTTGCAACAAAAGGAGAATAATTTTCTCTTAATTTAATAAAATTACATACCCTTAAGAAATGGAATAAGTAGTTGTCCTGTTTTTTGGTTTTAGTCGCTACCATGTTCTTCATCTGAGCTGTCACAAGTATTGATAATAAGATTGTTTGAAATTCGATCCATTTCCCCTTCCTGACATCGATATTTATTTTCTTAACTTTCGGCATGGCGACAAATATTTTCCCAGTCCTCAGCAGTAATAGTATTCATTCGTTCAGTTGCTAAACTCATAATGCCTTGCATGTTTAATGAAACGTTTCTTTTCGCTACATATCCTTTTACCATGGACCAATTATTTTCGACCGGATTGAATGTCGGGTGATACGGTGGCAATCGTAAAACGGAGTGGCCATGTTCTTTTAAAATTGCATCTATGTGGTACTCACGAAACCGCTCTTTATTTTGTTTAATTAAATCACACAAACTGGATTTGTACATCAACGGGCTATACGAAATGTTGTGTTCTGTCAACCAATCCATCATTTCTTGTTTATGAGAATTTGACGTTGGAGCACGATTCAAAAGTTTGTTGTGATAGGACGCATTATCTACGATAAGTACGCTATTCGGTTTAAGGTTCGGTATTAATTTTTCTTTTAACCATTTTTCGTAGTTGACAAATTTCATCTGGTCTTGGTAATCTCCCGTTTTTTGGTTTGCCTTAAACATTAACAAAGCGTTTGGAATAAAACCATCTTTTCCTCCTGCGTGCACTATTATTAACCGCTGGCCTGTACTGATTTGTTTTTTTTACACCAAATTCTGTTCCATCGGTCCAAGCCTCTCCGGACACATGTGAAGTGTGGATGTAGGTTTCATCAGTATAAACTAGTGGTCTATCTTCAGACCGATATTCCGCAATTTTGGTAAGGTAATTTATTCTTAGCAGTCGTATGTTGTGTCTTTCCATTAATATTTTTCGGTTGTCCTCGGTCTTTTTCCATTTAAATCCTAATTTTTGTATTTGTTTTCGTAAGGTGGAAATGCCAAATTTGTAATCTATATCGGATTTTAACACAGAGTGGAGTGCCTTTAAGGTTGGAAATTGCTTATGGGACAGATGAAAATTGTATATAGTTCTCCGGATGACTTCCTGGTCAAAATCGTCTACTGCTAGATGTACAAGTACGTAACTTTTTATTTCTCGGGGAGGTGAATTTCTTTGTTGTTGCGAATTTCTCACTATTGCTCTCAGACACAATGTTATAAACAGTAGAGAGACAAACACCTGTAGCTTTTTCAACTAACTGGGCAGCGGTGTAAGGGGAATTTAAATTTTTCTTCAGTTCAAGTTCAAAATATTTATAACAGTTAAAAATAATTTGCTTACTTTGACTCTCAATCGGACCAAAATTACTCACTGCCATATTTTTTGAAAATTATGTAACTTACACTTAGTCGTACGGGCTGACACAAAATTATTCTGATAATTGTGAGAATACAATAAAATCAGACGTAAATATATATGCACAACGTAAATAATATTCACAATTTGACACTGACATTATTTTGGTATTTACTTCTTCAATATATAACAAACCTCTTTTTATGCTGATAGTACGAGAAAATAGAAAATTCAAATATAGAATGCCTGTAAACATACAATACCGTCGAGTCTCGTATCTTCGCCTGGATTTTGACACATTTCCCAAAAAATCTTTCAAATTTGAAAGCATTTTAGTCCGTTATGGCCAAAAAACGTATTTTAGTACTCCTGACTATCAGTATATACCATTAAGCAGCTTTGAATTTCATTGGGTAACTTGGCAATAAATGGCCCCGAAGGCAATAGGCGAAGTTTGGGTGTTTTCTCCAATCTTCGCCTATGGCATGCCTTACCGCTAATTATAAACTTTTCTGGGACTTACACCTATCAAGTCTTATCTCCCTGGAACGTGTTAATATAATATGAACCTTAACTACACCAGACTAGGCACATTTAAAAAAAATGTGTAGTAGGCGAAGATTGGCAACAGTCTGAAGGTCTTTACATACATTTTCTAAAATGATGCTAGGGCTGCCAAAAATTAACCAACATGTCAAATAAAGGAGAGTAATGGTTTATAAGTAAAAAAAAAGATTAAAAAAATGTTTATTATGTAAACAAAAAACGTATCTCTTTTCGCTTATCAGTATTTTCGTAATCGAGATCAAATCAACCTTTGGCTTCTACACATAATTACCTTTTGAAAGTGAGACCGTACAACCGTACAATGATTGCCTTCTAAGGGTTCCTTGTTCATACCACGTACCTACTATTACTACTGGGTACATCTACATATATCTTTAGGGCACAGCTTACTAACTTTCCTCCAAATCGCTAATCCCATTTCCGAAAAACCAAACATAAGAAAATATGTACATTTGGAAACAAATTTGACAACCCTAGGGGTAGGCGAAGTTCGGTAAGAAGATGGCCGCCAAATACCCTCACCAATGTTTTATCCAATTGTGACTTCTAAACGTAAGCTAGCCATTAAATAATAGTTACATATTAAAAAGAAATAGTTACAGGATATAATCATGTAAAAAGTTTAACATTACCTGGCCTGTATCACTGTTTAAATCTGAAGTTAAAACACTGGCTTAAAAAACATGTGGTCGGTATCGCGCAAAAACCTCACTGAATGTCAACTATATGAAGTTAGCCACAGATCGTTCGAAGAATGTTGACACCCGTAAAAAATACTTTGTATTTGTATTTAGTAGTTTTGTGTAAGGCTTGCACTAGAAACATTTTGTTAAAGTCAATTTATGTAAAAATAGGCGAACATAGGTGAAGATACGCAACACGACGGTACTACTACATATGCAATTCCATGCTCTCGTTAATTGATCTATACCTTTCAGGCTTCACTTCCATTATTTTTTTCAAATTTTTTGCACCTACGGTTCTAAAGTAAGATGGAGGGGGGGGGGGGGGGACTTTTTTGAAGATGAAACTATCCTTTGTCCTTTCTCGAGACCCATACTATCTCTATACCAATTTTCATCTAAATCAGTTCAGCGGTAAAAAATTTCTCATACGAACTTCGAACCCCCTTTTCACCCCCACAAGGGTTTGAAAACTATCCTATGACGTTTCTTGAGACTCACATTATCTCCGTACTCATTTCTATCTAAATCGTTTCAGCGGTTAAAAAATCTCAATACAAATTTTCAACCCCATTTTCACCCCCACCAGGGTTGATTTTCGGGATTAAAACTATATATTATCCTGTCCTGGGACTCAAACTATCTCTATACACAATTTCATCAAAATCCGTTCAGCCGTTTTCACGTGATGCGCGGTCAAATAAACAGACAAACAGATAAACAGACAAAAATTCAAAAAATTGTTGGAACGTGTTCTGTTATCGATTCTAAGTATCCCCAGCCAACTTTTTTTCGATTATCTTCCATGTACAGACTTTCGACCCTCTTCAGCTTTATTATATGTATAGATATAGATATATATGTAGATTTATTTATTTAATCTTTATGGTACATAACGAAACTTAACGTACAAAATGTGGACTTGATGCCATAAGGCATTCTCTACCAGTCAACCTTTAGAGTAAAACAGAAAAGATTGTGGGCGCACCGCCCACCATAGTGGTGCATATATACCACCTCAACACCAAGCAAGGAGAAGCGAGCTTTGATAAAAGAAACTGAAAAAATTGTTCAGCATTCAAATCTCCGGTTCAAATTTTCCTGTATCCACCGAAACATCGCCTGAAGTCTCGAAATTCACCTTATGAAACCGCCTTGCGGGAATGTGGGTTTAATTTAAAGGAGCAATGGAAAAAGGAATGGACGTGAAATCCACCTAGACAGTTTCTCTCGAACCTTGACCCCACGATAAACCAGGATGTTTCTCAGCTCCCAGAAAGGAATGGTGCCAACTAAGCACGCTTTGTACTGAGCATTGCCGCTGTGCCGATTACATGTTTAAACTCGGATGGCGAGATTCCCCTTCTTGTGACTACGGAGCACCAAAGCAGACTATAAACCACATCATTTACGACTGCTTTATAAGAGAAAGTTCAATGGCAATTTTGCAGACCTGCTTGCAAAATTGCAATTGCAAATGGGCAAAGAATCTGGATATCACTCTCTGATTCCTTAAAAATTGTATTTTCAGAGCGACACTAATGAACATATAGGAATAATGTATTTAGCCATACGATTAATTAGGTCAATAAATAAAAATAAACTACCAACTAATAGATATCATTCAATTAACTGGACTTTGTACAATCAAAACTACTCTAAAGAATCTTAAACGTGTAACCCTGGCGTTCAGCTTAAGCTTTTAAAGTCAACTCGGTTATGGGCCTCATTTAAAAAAAACCGGCCAAGTGCGAGTCGAACTCGCGCACCGAGGGTTCCGTACAATCCTTTACAACTTAAAGGTATTATACACCTGAGTATTTGATATGAATTTCAATTTAATACCTCTACGCGTTCACGAGGAAAAAGGTAGTAAGTTTAAAATTTAAAAAAATATTTTTTGTATGATTTTACTAAAAATGTCTACTTTTCGTAATTGTTCCTTTGGCTGTGCTATATGAAGTTTCTTCGTGCCAAGTTTCAAGTTTCTGAGTTTACGGGAAGTACCCTTTAGGTTTTGAGTTTCTTGTGAGTACTCAGTTTCAAAATATGCGACTTAAATTGCTATTTCTTTTGATTGCGTTGATATAAAAGTTTGGTTTTCCTACATCTGAAAGGTCCCATAGCCCTGAGTATTTGACATGGATTTCAATTTAATACATCCACGCGTTTACGAGGAAAAAGGTAGCAGGTTTACAATTTAAAAAAATATATTTTTGTATGATTTTACTAAAAATGTCTACTTTTTGTAATTTTTCCATTGTCTATGCTATATGACGTTGCTTCGTGCCAAATTTCAATTTTCTGAGTTCACGGGAAGTACCCCGTAGGTTTTGCGAGTGCCGAAACTCTAAAATTTGCAGCATGAACGACTGTATCTTTTGATTGCGTTGGCTTTTAAGTTTGATTTTTTTACAGCTCCAAGGGACAGTAGGCATGAGTATTTGATATAAATTTCAGCTTGATACCTCCACGCGTTCCTGAGAAAAATGGTCTTGACAGACTGACAGACAGACGGACAACAAAGTGTTGTCCGTTGCAACAAGTTAAAAACAACAATTTATAACAGTAATTATCCAAATTTTAATTATTTATTCAAACAATTTTCCTTGTATTTACACAAGGTTGTGCACACTTCCTGTGCCCTCTGGCATTTGTACAATCTTGTAAAACATCGGATTTTACACCCGCAACTCAACATAACCTTGCAGGACTATGGAATGGCTGCTAGATTTGCTAGTACAGGAATTAACGCTCCATTTTGTTCTTTCCACCCAGAGTCCTGTAAAATTGGCAAAACTAGTTTGGCTATGTGAGCATCTTGCCAATTACAGATTGGTAATGTGCCCAGGAATATATGCAGCCTTGTTGTGTCAGAAGTCGGTCGCATCAATTTGGGCTGTGAGTTTTTACCGAAAAGACGATGATGAGCTGCGTCGCATGTCTCTTCAATAGTTTATATAACAGCGCGAAAACGACACCTCTTTTGTATTTCTGGGATGAAAATGAAACACAATTCTGAATTCTTCCGCCAAATTTAATGTTCAGATCCTAAATGACGAGTTACGGCTGCCAACTTTGAAAAATCGTAATCTAATTATCCTAATCTGTCTGTCTCGAACTGAGAACTCTCGTTTTCCTTGCAAACAACTTGACCAATATAATAAGACCTTATGGTGATTGTTTTGCGCCTGCTAGATCCATAACCCCTTGATCGATCCTGCTCATATTCAATTCAATTTAAATATTTATTTCAGGCGCTATAGGCTCATAAGCATGTTAGTTATACAATAATACCTTATTTCTAGTTGTTAGTATAATTATCCAATTCAAAGTAAAAAAATCTAAACAAGTTTATATACGAAGTCTCAAATTGTGTTTAATTTTGAAAATGTGTGTTAACCCCTACAAATTTCATAAGAATCACAAACGTTGCTAAAGTTATCGCGGAACAACTATTTAAAATCAAAAAGCTAACGAAATGCAGGGACGTCTGTTACTTTACTTCGCTTACGCTCCGCTCGTTCGAAAAACATGTTGCCAAAATGTCTCCAAAAATGCCTTTAGAAACGAGAAATAAGCGTCTTTTCTGACTATCTACACAGCATCATCACTACATTTAAAACACAGCTTCTTACAAATAAATTTTTATTACTCAACGACATACATATTGTATTTCCTATTGACATGCATCACAATTATCTATACATAACAACAGGCAAAAGAAAATTGGTACACACTTTTATTATTGACTGTACTGCTGATTTTTGCACTTCTATAAATTGGTCTCCAAAATACTTTTCTAAAATGAAAATTTATTGCATTGCAGATCATGCGTAATACATAATATTTTATGTGGTCTTATCTTGGAAGAATAATAAGTAAGGAAGCGTAATCAACGCTCAAAATGTGCTCCACTTTCCTGGTGCCAAAGTGGGCGGAGCTTGTGACAGCGGTGCCCTAATGTCATGTCAAACATTTTGAAATTGTCATGTCGCCAAAATATTAGTTTTTTCGGACCATGAAATTTCGGTATTATATCGGTATTAAAATGACGGCTTGTGCCGTGAATTGGTGCAGGAGCCACACAGGCGCCAAAGATGGTGATATTTCTTTTCATCGGTAAGTAAATCACGCATAGATATTCTCATACATTATGGACTTGGTCGATGTCATGCAATATAAGTTTTGGAAAAGTAAACATAACTCATTTGAGGAAAAGTATAATGAATGTTCATTTATAAGTATTACCTAGTAGTAATAAATCGACAAAACAAAACCCTTCGAATTAGTACCTACTATACTTACTCTGGTAAAATCATACCATTCTGGCCGTGCCATTTCTAGTACAACTGGCCAATAGGTATGACTCTTATTTTTCATTAATAATGAATGCTATAACTTCATAGCATAGTCTTTAATTATCAAATCTAGAGCAGAGCCCGACTGGGGAACTACCTCTACCTTACAGAAAACCACAGCCAATTAGCACGAAACCCTACTCATAGTGTTGTGTTCCTGCCGGTGAGTAAGGTTGCCAGAGAGCTCAGAGGATGCAGTGTGTTGACGACGGGGGATCCTCTTGTCCCTTTAGCTGTCAACACAGTGAATCCTCTTTTATATGAAAACGTCGGCAACGCACATGAGACAACTCTGGAGTTACAGGCGTCCATAGGCTACGGTAGCTGCCATCAGGTGAGCCGTATGCCTGTTTGCTACCGCTGTAGTATTAAAAAACCAGCCAAGTGCGAGTCGAACTCGCGCACCGAGGGTTCCGTAGAAATCTATAGGTATATAGGGGTAGTAACTTTAAAATTATTAAAAATATTTTATTTTATGGTTTTCGCAATTTTTCCTGTATCTGTGCTATAAGACGTTGCTTCGTACCAAATTTCAAGATCCTGAGTTCACGGGAAGTACCCTGTAGGTTTTGATTCCCCTGCGAGTTTCGAAAATTTGCGGAATTTTGCGGCATAAACGGCTGTATCTTTTGATTGCGTTGGCATAGAAGTTTGATTTTTTCACAGCACCAAGGGACAGTAGACTTAAGTATTTGATATAAATTTCAGCTTAATACCTCAACGCGTTCCTGAGAAAAAGGGTCTTAACAGACAGACAGACAGACAGACGGACAACAAAGTGATCCTATAAGGGTTCCGTTTTATCATTTCGAGGTACGGAACCCTAAAAATTGATACAAAATGTAAATTTATCTTTGTATTTCCCTAAGCCTGCTAAAATAAATAGTACACATAAACGAACTCATCCGTTATTTATTTAGTTCTAAAAAACGAGGAAGCAAAGAGAATTTTAACTATTTATATTGAAGGTATGCTATTATTTTCTAGTCTGGTCATAAATAAAGTTAAAAAATAATCGTTTTCCTTTTGCCATATTCAAACTTAATTGTAAAAAAAATATGTTAATTTATGCTTATTTTGTAGTCCCTATATTGTAATTAAGCACTTTAATTAAATAAATGAAAGATGAATAGAAGGCTTTCATATTCCTTATTCCAACAACGATTAAATTTACGTATATTACATAAGTAATGAAAAATGCACTAAAAATAAATTGTTAATTGATTGCATTAAGTATTATTTATTACGTGAACCCATCCACGTCAAACTAAGGCGTATTTATTATACGTTAACTTGACATTTTCAGTCATTTGATTTGAGTGTCTCCTGTCCAATTAAACTTCATTGTGAAATTGATTTTGACCACTCACAACACGGAAACTTTTCTTATTGGTGAAATGGCATGAAACCTTTGCAGAATTAAGGTTAACACAAAAAAATATGCTTAAAGAATGAGTACTTGATTGGTTAACAAGACATAAGACATTTTAGTTTTGTAAACGTGAAAATGGGTCGTGTTTTCACATGAACTTTGCTTGCCTTTACTCGTCTTGATATTATATGTCGATGGGTCTTATATATATATTTACAAGGTCGTCATGTCTTACTGTAATACAGCATGCAAATGTGAGAGATATGGCATTAAATTACGCATTACACTATGTCAACTACTACAACTGCACTAAAATTACATGTCTTATATTATTTACATATATATACATTGTTACGTGATGTCAAAATTCATGATTCAAATATTCAGTCAAGGAGTAAAAACAATTGTCAAGAAGCATTGCGTTTATCTTTTTTTTTAATTCGTTTATATTGAGATCTTTGTAGATGTTAGGCAGCTTATTATAGACTTTGACACAAATGTACGCCACGTTTTTCTTATAAATATACTTATCGGCTCTTCCAGCTATTAAGTCATGCTTCCTCCGAAGAGATTGGACTCTTTTGAACAAATGGAGGTTTTGTTTGACAAAAAGGCATATTTCTCTTATATACATACAAGGGAAAGGCAATATTTTGTATTCCTTAAAAAGCGGTTTGCAGGGGGCTAAATATTTTGCTCCGACCGCATCCCTAACACATGCCTTCTGAGCAAGAAATACTATATCAGCGTCAGTGGAGTTGCCCCATATTAACAAGCCGTACCTTATGATAGAAGCAATATATCCATGGTACGCAGTTAGTGCTGCCTCAGTGGAAGCAATGTTCCGCACGCGCCTTAGCGCGAACGAAAAATTGTCCATTCTTGACACGAGATCCCTAATGTGCTCCTTCCAGTTACAGTTCTTGTCTAAAATTATATCGAGAAACTTATAACTATCTAATTTTTCTATTTTTTCACCTTCACAGTGGATATTTAGGCTGATTGGAGTCGAATTATAACTACAAAATTGGATGAGTTTGGTTTTGGTTATGTTTAACTTTAGTTGGTTATTTTTTAGCCATGTCATGAAGTTACGCAGTGTGCAGTTTATGTCATCTTCGAAGCTATCTGGGTTCGACCCTTTAATTACTATGGTTGTATCGTCAGCAAAGAGTATAGTTTTGTGTGTCGTTATCTGTGTCAGCTCATTTATATAAAGAAGGAACAAGAGTGGGCCCAAAATACTGCCCTGTGGAACACCGCATTTGTTGTGTTGATATGTGGAATGATAGCTGGTTTTTTTCGTTATTTTTCATATAATTTATTTCGACACGTTGGAATCGGTTACTGAGGTAGTCTTGAAGCCACTCTAAGCATTTGCCTCTAATGCCAAAGCGGCTTTGTTTTTCAAAAAGATGTTTGTGACTGACAAAGTCAAAAGCCTTTGTGAGGTCAAGAAATAAGACAGCTACAGGTATATCATTATTTAAACATTCTGTAATATATGATATCAACGTGTAACATGCTAGAGAAGTAGAACTCTTTTTCCTAAAGCCAAATTGGTCCGGACTTAGGATTTTGTGTTTAGTTATGAAACTATCGACCCTCTTGTACATGGCATTCTCGAAAATTTTTGACATAACAGGGATGAGTGTAATCGGACGATAATTGTTCATATCATGTTTGGATTCTTTTTTATATATCGGTATCACTGAGGAATATTTGAGCTTATTTGGAAATTTGCCTACCTCAAAAGATAAATTGATTATGTGGCTTAGTGGGTGCGCCAATTGCGCTGCACAAAGTTTTATCAATGTCGTGCTTAGTTCGTCGTATCCCGTTGCATTTGTATTTTTGAGTTTGTTAATAATATGTATGATTTCATTAGTGTCAATCGGTGCAAGGAATATGCTATGCTATGGGCTATATTTATTCCTGTAGGTGGACAGGGACCATTGATCGGGGGTAAGTATATTATTATTTCTAGTCAAATTTATGAAAAAAGAATTAAATTCTCGGCATATGTCTTGAGGGTCTGTAATAAATTTGTCATTTACTAATATTTTGTCTATTTGTTTACTCGGTTGTAGTGAGTCAAAACCTGTGTTACTATTGATAATATTCCAAGTCTTTTTGCATTTATTTTTTGATATGCTGATTTCTTTAATATTAATGATTTTTTGACTAGTAAGTAGACATTTTCGTAATGTTTTTGAGTATTTACTATAGTATGTACTTTTTTGTTCTTTTAAAGCATCTGCTTTACGATATTCATAATATAATGTTCTTTTAGTTTTACAGCATTTTTTTAGCCCTTTCGTTAACCACTTAGTTCGTGCGGACGTTCTAGTAATTTTAACTTTATATATAGGGAAACATAAATTAAAAAAGAGTCTAATCGTATCATGGAAGGTATTGAAAGCCTCATTTACATCTGACTGCTGAATTACTTCTGAGAAAGATAGAGCTGTAATGGCTTCTTTAAACTTCCGGATATTGTCACTGCAAAAGTCACGTCTTTTTTCAGACCACCAGCATTTTGCGATCCTTTTTGTGATTGGAATTTTTAGGACCTGACCAGTGTTATGGTCAGAGAGAACCAAGTCATGAGTTACTCCTATAGCATTTTTAATATTACTGGCAATCAAATCCAAACAAGCCAATCTTCTCGTAGGTGTCGTTATATGAGACTTAAGATTAAAACCATTGAGTATACTTATTAGATTGTTAGTTTGATTGTTAGGTTTCAGAGTGTCGATGTTCCAGTCACCGCATAGGACCAGTTTCTTTTTCTTATATTTTGATTGATATTTATATAGCAGTAAGTATAAGTTTGTAAAGAAAATATCCAAGTCACCATTTGGTATTCTGTATGTACAAAAGATTAGTAAATTAAGTCCAATTAATTCGACTCCACAGCATTCAAAATTAAATGTGTCTAAGAGATCTGTCGGGATGGTGAGTGGTCTAAATTCGATGTCCTGTTTCACTAATATACATGTCCCACCCCGTTCTGGTTTTTTCTACAATAATGACTCGCTAGAGTGTAATTCCTCAACTTCAGGTTACATTCCGTTCCTGCCTTAAGAAATGTTTCACTACAACAAATAACATCAATTTGTTGGTTACAATCCTTAAACTGCTGTAAGACAACCTCTACTTCACTCGTTTTGTTCAAAATTCCCGCGATATTTTGATGAAATATATTTAATGTTTTAGAAGGTTTGTCATTACTCACGAAAAAATGTGTTAGAATTGTGTTTGTTAGGTGAATGGGTCGCGGCCTTATATGTATTTTTTTTCGGAGCCTTTAAATGCTGCAAAAATATATTAATATTTTTAAAAATTATACGCATGGTATGATCATTTATATGTCCAGATTGTCTATAAAATATTGAAAAGTCATGAATATTTGAATAAGAAAGTAATAAACGATTCGGGTCAAGGATATATGCATACTCGTGTTTCAGATTATCTGTAAATAATGAATTATTAAAGTCATCTATTTGCGATATGTAGAAAATTTAAATCTAAACGTTGGAGTACAGAGTATTATATTAGTACTAGCTTTTGCCCGCGGCTTCGCTCGCGTTAAATCCGGGGTAACACGGTTCCCCTTTGCCCGCCGGAATGCTCCATACAAACTTCCACCGCCCATTTTAGGGAAGTGGGGGGTTAGAAAGAGACAAAAAGTAGCCTATGTCACTCTCCATCCCTTCAACTATCTCCACTTAAAAAATCACGTCAATTCGTCGCCCTGTTTTGCCGTGAAAGACGGACAAACAAACAAACAAACAAACAAACAGATATACTTTCCCATCTAAATATATAAAAGAAGAAACTGACTGACTGACTGACTGACTGACATATCAACGCACAGCCCAAACCGCTGGCTCTAGAGATTTCAAATTTGGCACGTAGGTTCCTTATAAGGTCTAGGGATGCACTAAGAAAGGATTTTTCAAAATTCACCCCCTAAGGGGGTAAAATGGGGGTCCAAAGTTTGTATGGCGAATCAAGATTTGTTAGACTATTTTATTCGAAACTTCACAGGAGTATTCCTAACGATAAATGAGTAAACATGTGTTTCAGGTTTTTTGAAAATTCAACCCCTAAAAGGGGCAAATGTGGTCACAAAGTTTGAAAATCAACATGGGTATCGTATCCTTTTGGAGTACTTATAGTACGCGGGCGAAGCCGCGGGAAAAGGCTAGTTTATAATATTAGTATGGATATGGATGTCGTATTTTTTGTAGTGTAGTACGAATCATGGATACACTTTCACTATAGTCTTTTGGAGTTTCGAAATCCGTTCCTCCTATGAAAATCAGGCAGCAATCGTTCATCGTAAAATGTTGTAACTTGCGGTCAAGTCCCATAAGCAGCTGTTCAATTCCTCCGTGCGGAGTAATATAATGACATATCTGGTGTCCACTAAAGAAGGATTCGGCTGTTTTAAGTATTGAGTTACCATTATTATTACTAGCAATTTCTTGTGATGCGTCTCTGAACTGCTTCTCCAGCTGGATTATGCGGTGTTGTAGTCGTAGTATTTTAACGCACTCAGACTTGCTCTCAGGTGTTTCTGTTTGGTTGACGCCATTTGGAGTCGAGGAGCAGCCAGGCAATAATGCGGAGTGAGTGCTATTACTTTTGTTTTTGTGTTTGCTCGGGGTTCCTTTAGATGTCGTTGGCGAGTGGCACAACGTTTTAAGTAATTTTATTTCCATATTTAAAGTATTCACTTCTCGTTGAAGTTTATTATTTTTTAAGATAGTATTATCTAGTTCATTTTGCGTGCTCTGTAATTGAGATCTGAGTTGAGTGATAGTTTCCTCTAATTCGCGCATCGCCAGTTGCGATGGTGTGTTAATCCTAGAGTCGTCTACACTTTTAGATAGCAAAGTAGTCATTGATATTGTGCTAGGCGATGTAAACGACCCTTGGGACTCCTCATAGCTGGGAGTACAGGTTTCGTCCATTTCAAGGAGTGGTGTAGTCAGCGGCGTGGAAGAAATTTCGACTTGTGGTAACACTGGTAACGGACTAGGAGACCTGGGTTGATTTGAATAAGTTACTTTTTTTGGAGTTACTGTGTCTTGTTCTGAGATTTGTGCTTTGTTTTTTGGAGTATTGTTTTTTGAAGTATTGTGCGTCTTAACGCATGACTTACATTGCCACCGCTTTCTTGTTTCAAGGCTTTTTAGTCGGTGCAGTTTTTCTGAGACCCCCGCACAATCTTATTCATAGTTATGTTTACATTTGGCGCATAACAATGTATCTTTTTTGTTACATAGTGTTTTGCATGTATGGCAGGTTACTATTGGCGCCATCTTTCGTCTGGTGGCCGCAGCTGTAGACCTAGTGGATCTCTTTGATGACATTCTTTGTTCCTATAAATCTCTAGCAGTTTCCTAGCAGTCTCTATAGATGTCGCTAGCGATGAGCATACGCTTTAATTTATGCTTTGAATAGCTATTTTATTTTTATATGGCAATCAATACTCGGGGTAGTTTGTTTGGTTGGTATGATACCTGTCCTGTCACCTGTCACTGTCAGTATTTATTTATCCAATTATGTGTTCTCTGGACCAGGTGATAAAAGTAAACAAAACGTTATATTCCCGTTAGGCTACGATTTGAAGTTGTGTTTACATTTTGTCGGTTTAGTAATAATCTCACCAGAGTGTATTTCAGCCGCAGTTGTCTTCAAAAGGATGTGTTGTTTAGTGATATCTTGCGGTAAGTTTATAGGTTATGTCACAATTGCACTTTTATTACATTTATCGAAGTTTTATACGTTTTTCGAAATTAAATTCACGCGAGCTCTTTATAATGGAACTTTACTTGGCTAGGTTTGCCAGCTCTCTAATGAGCCCTAATTCTACGTGGTTGCATTATTTCTTAGAAGAGTTCCTACATGACTGTCCCACTGCATCACCACATCAGTTCGATGTCAAAATATATTTTATCTACACGCTCACATTGTAAGTCCTCTAAAACGTGTTAAAAAACGGTAGGCAATGGCTAGCATTACCACAACCGATTTTACTATGATAAGCTTTTTATCTGTGGCAGTAACGTAATTTTAACCATGCTATGGTATCTTAGAACTTTGACAGGAGCGTTGATATTTTTATAATTTCTGCGCCATCTACAAACTGGGAGCTACTTGTGATTTTGGTTTTTCTAAAGTACGCTAGATAGCGCTGTGCGGCATGTGACGGCTGTGTTGCTGTTTGAAAAACATAGAAGTTTTAAATATTCTGGGTTTAAGTTTTGTTAAATTAGTTTATTATTAAAACATGCTTTTTTATGCATTTTATTATTTAATTACGGTTAAATAGTGCAATAGTTTGTTTCTTCAAGATTTACATAGATTTTTAAAACACTAGTAGAAAGTAGTAGATATTGTGGCAACATTTGTGCTAAATAAAAAAATCGGGATCATGATGGCGGCGAAGTCAAATTTTCTTTCTTTCTTTTAGCGCAAGCTTTGAAGATAGTGACAGTTGTCTAAAATAATTAAATAGTTTTTGGGTGCAGGGTAATTATTATATGAATAATCATATAAAAATGTCGCCTCCAAAGTGCTGGGTGCCCTTGTGCAATAATCAACGAGGACAGGGCTAGTATAATATTATTTTTCTATAATCAATCTGCCAAGAGCGTGGACCGGATCAACTTAACGAAAAATGATGCTTGTTTCAGGAATTCAAATGCATGCGTTCCCAAATCCCACCAATCTCAGGAACCCTTCAGAACTTGAAAGGTTCCGAACGTGGGTAATAAGGATCGGTGGAAATATTGTGGGCAAGGCGGACACGGCGATCTACAATAATGCGCGGGTATGCCATCGCCATTTTGAGGCCAAATATATTTACCCCAATGGGCGCCTCAACCGCTTGGCTATACCAACACTTCATTTACCAGGTTAGTTTTAACGCTATAATGTAATCAGATCAGCTTAATTAAAATTACCATCATCATAATTCTTCTAGCGTTCGTCTTGTTGCTGTTTTTTTTGCTACGGCTCTGAGCCTGCGTACCGTCGGACATCCAAAACCTATGAACTAGCGCGACTGCTAGTTTTTACCCAGAAGGAGGTCCGATTTCCTCACGATATTTTCCTCCAGAAAAAAGCGACGGGTAAATCAAATTACATTTTGTACAAAAATTCATAAAAACGCAGTCGAGTCGGGGTTTGAACCCGAAAGCTCTGGATTGAAAGTCAGACATCTTACCGTCAGGCTACCAGTACTTCAGTGTATAAGGATGTGCATGACTAAATTAGAGAAATTAGGATTGTTCCCATTAGTGTCAAAGCTATTGAGGCTATGGGATCAGGTATCATTGTGTTTATACTATACTTCGTTTTTTTTTGAGATTAGAAATTGAGTAAACATAGAAACAGTAGTTAAAAAATTTTTTTTTTTTTTTACATTCACAATAGATTAAATAGGTAGAAACTTAAATAAACTATGTAAATAACCTAAAATTAACTTACTTAAAAATACTAAAAACTAAAAATCTATCTAGTGAAGTGCTAAATTTAAATATTTTTGTTATTATAATTTAATTGTATTCTGACCACTAGGGAACTTATTGAATGTGAAATACCCTTATTTAGATGCCATTATTGTGATTTTTACGTGAAATGCTAAATTTTAAATAATTGATAATTTTTGCTAATATTAAATATTTTTACTTTGTCGTCAAAATTAAACGTATTAATGCAAGTAAGAAGTGTTTCACTGCAAAATAGTTGTTGCCAACCTGTTCTAAATGTTCAATTTAAACACACTGCAAGCACACCAACAAACGATTAGTTAACATGATTAAGAGTTCACATTTGTGAATAAATAATAACAATTTGCAGATTAAATAATCCAACACAACAATAAAAACACAATTTCGTTTTGATTATCACGTAAGATATACGTGAAAATTTAAAAACAGACAGTGAAGCATGTACGTTCTAAAACGGAAACTTAACGTCTAGTTCTTTATCAGTATTCACGAAAATTATTTAATTGACAATCATAATATTTATTTATTTTATTTATTATTTTATTATTATTATATTATGTCTTAGGTGATGGTAAAAGAATTGTTGGACTACGAGGTGGCTTTTGTTGTTGTATGCCACTCGGGCCTGCCTCTGATTGCTCCATAACCCTCCAACCAATCGCACAATAATAGAACAAGCAAATACCTTTACTTCAATAAGAATCACAATAAGCTTTAACATTAAAAACTATCCAGATATGTCTGAGAGATACACATGGCAGATGACGCAAGAAAATATTTAAAAATCTAACCATCCGTCTCGAACCTCTTCTATAGGTTTTTTATTGTGCAACATTTACAAGAACATTAAAAGTGTTAAAAATAAAATAACTCCAACAAATAATTACTATCAAAATATTGTTAAATACTCAATAAAACATGGCTTTACTATAAATACAAATATATTTAGTATGTTTAATGACGGCGTAGGCACTCTGACAGATGTGACATGTACGAGTATCTTGCCTGATAAAGAAACCTGTACATCGCTCTGTCAACTTTTTTTTAATCTCAAATAAAATTAACAATAGGAATAAGTAAACTATTTGAACCAAGGTTGATGAGGTGGGAGTTCAGCACAAAATAAAGTATAGTCTTGACCCTGACCATAAATATGGTAAATATAATCTCTGTATGTATGATCTTTTTAGGGTTCCTATAGGAACTACTACAGGAACCCTTATAGTTTCGCCATGTCCGTCTGTCCGCGGCTTAGCTCAGTGACCGTTAGTACTAGAAAGCTGAAATCAAATAGTCAAAAAAGCCGAAAATCAAAAATGTCGAAAAGGTCGAAAAAATAGTGAAAGTCAAAAAAGTAAAAAAAAAACAAAAAGGTCAAAAAAGTCAAAAGGTCAAAAAGGTCAAAAATGACAAAAAGTGAAATTTTTCATTTCATTTCATTTCATGAAAATGAATAAAATTTATATTAAAAAATAAACGTAAGTTTTAAAATTACGCCTAAATCTAAACTATATCACAATTAAAGTCTCCATGCTTATAGAAAAAGTAGCTTGTTAAAAGTTGGATTGTTTCAAAAGTTTATCCTCCATAAACTCTTGGATGGAATAGTAACCTTTTTTTAATAGAAGAGACTTCAGCTTAGTTTTGAAAAGGTGTGTTTCTTCAACACAAATTCATTTGGAATTTGGTAGCATCATAATTTAATTTAAAAATATAAGTAACTGTCAAATTATACCTACTTATAATAATATTGTTTCAGGTTTTTGGAATCCGAAGCTCCAGTATCTACGGGTTAGCGGGGAAATAACTCCAATTACTTTAGGTATTGTTGCGTAAACATTTTAATTTTATTATCTCATTTAGATATACATATATTGGGATCAACACACACGACCACAGTCAGATTTGTATAGGTAACGAGTGCTGATAACAGATCTTCATATTATGGTGATTATATGTGTCATTTTGAACTAAAAGGTACATCATTGTTGGTTGTCAATAAGGCGTTACTGCCATAAAAATTCATTCGTATAAAATGACCTGTTGTGTGACTTTTGCTATAAGTAAAGGAGCTTTTTGGCAATCTACCCTCAAGACTAACCTTTTTCAAAAGCGATTGCCATCTGGACTTCAAACTAGTTCAAACCCAGAGCTTAACTATACCTTATTGTGAGAAGTTTGGTTTCCTAACGATGTTTATTTTTACTGAATTCCTAGTAACTAGCGAATTATCCGGAATACTGCCGCTGGTTTAATTTTAATACCGCATTTACATTCAGCCGAAATGAGCAGGGAAGTGGGTAGGACGAGTGTGTAAACATGATACTTCTCATGCCACTGCTATTGCCACTCGCGCTGCCCGGCGCTCCCCTAAATGGCGGTTTTTTTGTGCGAAGTCAAAGGACCGGCAGCGCGAGCGGCAGTACGTGTTTACAATTACATTCTCCTCCGTCGCTCAGTACTCGTCGAGCACCTGGAGGATCGCAAAAGACACAACGCGGCCGCTATAATTATTTCAACGTCTGCCATTGCCGAGACTTGAAAGCGAAGTGAGTATGTAAGTAGGGTAAGGTAGGGCAGTATGTAAACACACACTCCTCTCGATCCTGCTGCAGCAGTATTTAGGGAATTAATGCCGGCAGCGCGAGGGGCAGCGACAGGGGCTGAATGTAAATGTCGGATAACGAAGCGCTTTGTTGGTTCTTTGTGACTATCAATTTCATTAGTATGATCGGATGTCTACGGCTAAAGCCGGCTTGAGCGACGCCTTTTACTGTGCCTCTTTTTGTGTACTGACTTTAATGATTAATCTCATAAAATAACACTATGGTCGTGCACACATAGTTTGGTACAAAAATAGACTAGATTTGTTAGATCGTAACTGTATGTACAATAATTCTCTACTTTTATGTTCTAGGTATACCCAAGTCGGCTTATGAACCCACAAGAATACGGTGATGTAGCAACATAAAAGGCTGGAGCCCTATCACTTCAAGAAGAATGTATATTGTACACTTACTTTCTGTAAATTACGGTATATATGTATGATTGTACCTTCCTACGCATCGTTATTATTGTCAACACCAATAAGACTTAAACTTTCACGGCTTTTACGTATTATGATTATTAACTAAAACGGAACTAAATTGCGTATATTAACTTAATAGTTACCTCCGATGTTTCGAGATCAATTATTGTTTTTGTGGTACCGGAAAAAATACCATAAATAGGTATATCAGATTTACGTAATTAAATTTTTGTCGCCACAATTAGGTAACATACTAGTAAAATAAAATTTCCCTGTACCTAGATTTATGTCAATTGTTAATTGTGACTGAAGGTACATTTCCACCAAGTATTGTGGGATAGGTCACGTCAAATAATAGAAGAAAAAGAATTCCTCGTAATAATTTTCTTTCTGTATGTATGTCTGCTTACTAGTTAAGTGATATATTGTTAGTATAAGAAAGCTCAAATGACCCCGCAGCAAACATAGGGAAAAAGTGGTTTCAGTCAAATCTCACGAAATTTTAGTACAATGTAGATTCGAGTCTCTTGATTATTTTTTTATAAGGGCACAACTCGCTCAGAAGTATACTTTCAGAAATAATCAATAAGTATTGTTTCATACAAAACATATGTAACATACCCATTTTTCATAAAATCTTTCTCTTTGCTTTTGCATAATATAAATAACTAACAAAATGCGATTTCAACGTGACAGAAACGTTATTAAGATCATATTTAACGCCAGTAAGTATCATTGTCATTTCAAAGTATCGATTTTAAGAAACACGTCATAGAAAAATAATAATATAAACTTGATTATTTCTGACAGTGTACTTCCGAGGGAGTTGAGTCCTTATAAAAAAATAATAAGGAGACCTGAATCTACATCATACTAAAATTTCATGCGATTTGATTGAAACCACTTTTTCCCTATGTTTGCTGCGTGGTCCTTTGGTATGAGTGTATGTATCATTAATCACACCGACAAAGTTGTAAAACAAAGTGGTTTTGTTTGGGTACCTCCCGTACACATAAACTGGGGGTGAATTTATTTAGTTCAACAAGTATTGTGTGAGATCTTTCAAAAAGAATATCGTCTAAGATAGGTTCATTTTATAACTGCTATCAGGAAATGCCTAATTTCTAGGCACCACCGCACCATGTCTGTCACATTACATTAAGGTTAATATTTAAATTAGCTTTTCAAATTAATATATTTAGGTATAAGATAGTATTTACGAAACCTATGGCCCAACAGACTCTTGGTCGGTTTTTGGGTTTTTGTCGTTATATGTGGGTATAACAATTGTGCATAGTATGTACCTAATGAAATATAATGATATGTACAATAAATATTGTATGCATTTGACATAAACTTAGTTTTATTTACAGGACGTCCAAACTTAGATTTCCCGCCGAACGGCTGTCAGGAAGGGTCGAGGGGGGCGAGGTCTACCCCTCCCCTCTCTCCCCCCATACCCTGTAAACCCCTTCCCCCGTTCCCCTGTAACGTGATCAAATGTAGCACTATGAAACTAGATGGTGGCACTAGCTGCTGCAAGTACGAGCCGTAGAGTTGCCTATCTATCTCAGTTATATACATATTCATCTATGATTTTAACTTTATATGCTCAAATATTTATAGGCTATGCTATGAGTGTCAAATTTGGAACACCGATTTTGATAACATAATGTACATACACCGGCACGCGCCCGCCCGACCGCCGGCACAATCGAGTTGGCCAAGGCGGTGCAATGGCGGTCATTCTATGGTTTCCGAACACGTCATTTAGGATAAATAATATAAGTGTAGATAAAGCAGTGTATGCAACTGTACGTAATTAGGCCTTAAAACGTAACAGTTACATAAACTACTATTACCATTGTCAGATGTCATCATCATAATTTTAAGAGGCAAGGCTCTTATCGGTGATGATGATCCTGTCGGTGGAGTAACCGCTATTCCGTTCTGTTCTCTGCTAATTCTTTTAGCTCTTGATACGTCACGACGTTGGCTTTTTCTTTGGCTTGAGCTAGAATTAATTGTCTGATGTAACGTATTACAAAACTAAGTTCAATCAGACACCAGGAAGTAGTTGAATCAACAAAAACAACGTTAATAAACGAACGAGCGTCTTCTTAATTCGCGGCAGACACCTTGACCTCTAGGCTACCTGGGTCATGGTGGGAACCGTTAAAATTTCTCGTGAAATCTCTGTAACTAAAGCGCATTTGACGACCCCGAAGGTTTTTAATAGTTATTCAGTCGGCTGCGCTATTTATGTGAATGTGTGAATGTTTTTAACATGATGAAATAAGAGCAGGTATTCCGAATTATCTGAAAAGAGCAAATTATCTAAATTAGTAGCTGAAAACACGCATTGATTATTAATGTTTTATGTTCTTTTTGATTGTATTGCTAGCTAAGTACGCGCTTCAGATGATATTATTGTGCCAAGTGGTAAATTTCCCACAAGGTGATGTGGTGAAGATTGCGGAAGTCAGCAAGATGATGTTGCCAAGGAACCCATTTTTGGCGATCTTTGAGACAATTCGACGAGTATATCTACAAGTATCTGTTATCTGATGTGATGCTGGTGATAAATTAAATATTCATATGTATACATATTGTACATTAAAATGAAAGATGGCACAAATAGGAGGGAAATGAGTACCTTGAGTTACTAAATGATGGATGATGAAGAGGTATGAAAGAAGATAATAGACTGCGCTGACCCCAAATAAATGAAATAAGGGCAAAATAATGATGAAATTGGATCGAAGTGCTTACATAAGACATTGTCATCACACCAACTGGCACCATTCCCCCGGCCTTCAGGGCTAAAGAGTTCTGCACGCTGCTTAAGAGCATCAGGAATATCCTCCGGTTTCGAGGATCCATACTTTCCCACGGCAGGGCGTAGACTTTATCTGCAAGTAAGTCACCCTGCGCGGAAAATGACTTGTTAAAAATATTACAAGTATAAACTATATAAGTAAGCAAAGGTTTTAAGGGCGGTTCTCTAAATTATTGCCGAAAATTGTATCGGCGAATCGTCAAGTGGCAATTTATTTATGTAGTTTCGCATCATAAAGTTTACTAAGTGAATATTTAGGTATTATGTTAAGTTAAAACGACACTGTTTATAATGCTAAATTTTGGATTGTAGAATGATTTAATAATATCGATGATATGTCTGAACTGAATGAATAGGACATTGATATCCAGTTACAGTCAATTCCCAGTGCGTATTTTTGTATATGCAAATGATATCACGGCTACTTAGCCGTAACTGCGAACTTTCGCATGATGACGAAATGATTAAACGTTATTCTGATAAATAATTGATCAGTCGAATAATTTGGGAAATTAAAGGAATTCCACATTTTATATGTCCTTATGATAATCTATCAATAAAACGTTATTATATGAAAACCAGCCAAAAGTTGATTAATTGTTGTTAAAAGTAGATCATCAGCGAAAAGTTGCCAAGTGAAATTCGAAACAAACCTAATTTAATTACCTTTGATCGGATGAGTTCGAAAATTACTGATGTTTGTATTACCTGAAATACTATCACCGTCACTAGAGCGTATTTTCCAAAAACCGAAAGCTCCTGAAATCATCAAATATTTATGATATAGTTTAAGTTAAATTTAATTACGCAATATCCTCGTAGGTATAAAAAAGACAGTTTAAAAGTAAAAAATTATAACTATTATGGTATCCGTTAAACCCTTAGAGAATTCAACCAACCGGAGCGGACTTTGACAGGCGGTCCCCTCTGCCGAAAGCATGTGACAAGTGATCATATTTATTGTATGGATTGACGTTTATCCGACGTGGCTATTTGTACGTTACGTACGAATAGCCATACATTTGACGTTCCCCTCCCCCGCAAAAATCGGCAGACTTTTTTGTATAGAAAATGACGGACATGGCCGCTCCGGTTGGTTGAATTCTCTAAGTTTGAACCAGCGAGTGAAGCAAGCGAAGCGTCTTGGTATGTTTCAGCTTGTGCACAAATGCTTTCGTATGTTCGGCTGTTCTCCTAGGACGCATTTTCCAACTAATTCTTGTAAAATTTTGTGAGCAGGTACGGTCAACCAATTTGATTCCTAGGCCACTGTAGAACCTTGTCGTAATGACAGTTGCCCGTGGATACGTATAAACGTAACCTATTCGCTACCAAACTAGCTATTGTGACAAGGTTCTAGAGTGGCCTAGGAATCAAATTGGTTGACTGTACATAATACTGGATATTTTACAATTAGCTTTATTGTACGAGGTGACCTAACAACTTTATCTATCACGAACACCGAAATCCAAAAAAAAAAAATGTTTGGCCTCCTCATGCAAAACGTTGACGGCAACGGCAAAATGTATGAACATTTTATGTCAATTTGGTTTTCGTAATATTTTGAAAACGACCGATTCGGTATCAAGGAACTGAGTGTCATGGAGACTATGAACAATGTATGTTTTATACATAATATTGTAAGTTTGCTATGGTAAAGAAATTAAATATTTCTAAGTCTAAGATAGACTCGCGAGGTCTACAGCTCAACATGCCACCAGTATATTTTGTGAACTTACCAGTGTCGAGCATTTCAGAAGCAACACACAGCCACTGAGTTGGCTAAAAATGAGGTAACAACACAGCGAGAAGCTGTACGCTTCTGAAGTATCTGACACTAGCTGTGCCCGCGGCTCCGCCCGCGTGGAATTCGCTCTGTGTCAGTAAGCGGCTAATTCACCCCTAATTTCTCTCCCGCTACCCTGGAGGCGGAACTTGAAGTAAAGTTGACAGATGGATACGCTAGAGGACAGTAGTCCTAATAAAATATTTTACAATTACCACTAAATGAAACTACACTCATAAATGTATACTTTTTTTTATTACATTTGTTTTTGGCATGGTTTAAACGACATAGAGAGTAGTAGGTGTATATCGAACGATACAGGACCACTTTTGTATTTATACGTTCGTGTCCACGGCAAATATCATTCAAATCGATCCTCCCGTCAAATCAGTTGGGGGGGGGGGGTGTCACAAATGCAGAAATGATTTTTTTCTATTTTAGGTGCACTTGGAGGGGGGGGGGGGGGTCCATGACCCATGCAAATTTAACTCAATCGGGTGTAGTGGCTACCCCCCCCCTTTTAGACGTTGAATTTTTATAGGCTACGTATAACCTGGCTGGGGATTTTCTAGAATTGGAATTAGTAATCCTTAATTGGGTGATTTCCGGGATAACAATGAAAAAAAAAACCGGCCAAGAGCATGTCGGGCGATGCTCAGTGTAGAGTTTCGTAGATGCTGCCCTGTTACAAAACATCCGTTCTAAAGGTCGTTTATTTGGCGGCGCTTAAATAGTGGAACCCGGAATAGTTGGACCCGGGGTATGTCCTTAAACTACGTCCGGACTTGGGTATGTCCTTAAACTATGCCAAAAAGAGAGGTATGGGCACTGCGAATGGCATCTCGCTTAGTGTGGTAGGGCACGTTCAGTGAATGTCATCTCGCTCAAATCTGGAGCAGAGCCCGACTGGGGAAGTACCTCCACCTTACAGAAAACCACAGCCAAATAGCACTAGACCCTACTCATAGTGTTGTGTTCCTGCTGGTGAGTAAGGTTGCCAAAGAGCTCAAAGAGGACCCAGTGTGTTGACGATGAGGGACCCTCTTGTTCCTTTAGCCGTCAACACAGTGAATCCTTCTTTTTGTAAAGGGTCGGCAACGCGCATGTGACTCCTGTGGAGTTACAGGCGTCCATAGGTTACGGTAGCTGCTTACCATCAGGTAGGCCGTATGCTTGTTTGCCACCGTCGTGGTATTAAAAAAAAAAAAAAAAAAAAAAAAAAGTGGAAAATTTAGAAATTTTGGAAATTTTGGAAATTTTGGAAAGGAAATTTTGGAGATTTTGGAAATATTGGAAATTTTGGAAATTTAGAAATTTAAAATTTTTGACATTTTCGAAATTTTTGACATTTTCGACATTTTTAAAATTCTCGACTTTTGAGGTTCTCGACTTTTTTCACTTTTATCACTTTGTCACTTCTCAGTTTCACTACACTTCACTTCACTTTATTCTATTTTATATATTTTTTATTTCATTCCATTTTACATGTTTCTCAATCGTATGGGTGTCGCGTTTTCGTGACGTGACGCTTTTTCGTAACGGTCACATGACTTTTTTTCGCCTAGGCCCCCATCCGCGAACCGTCCGATAAGGAACTTCGTTCCAAAACTCCACCGGTTCTAACCCTGTAGGTGTACCTCTGGCCCAAGAAGTATTATGACCGAAAAGAAATTCGAAAGGACTTATTTTTTTCAAAATTATTAGATCTTAAAGATACAAAATAATGCGTAGTTCTTCAAGAAGACATATCAAAACTGCTTGAGAGACAGATAATGTACCTATTGTTTAATTATAAAGAAAAATAAATCCTAATCTGACTGCTTCACAAAACGTTTGATATGTTTTCCTACCTAAACGGTGTCCTATAAATGTTAGATGATTTTGTAGTAGTTTTTTGGTTTGCTGCAATAACCCTTTGACATTCATGACATTTGCAAATATTTCTTAAGAGCGGGTAAAGGTAAATTTAAAGCATCGACGGGTAACATGTTATAAATATGAACACCTTGACCAAAAAATTACAAATTATTTCAATACCAACTTTCAACATACAAACTTTCAACCCCCTTTTCACACTTTCCAGGGTTGATTTTCGGGATGAAAACTGTTCATTGTCCTTTCCCGGGACTCAAACTATCTCTACACAAAATTTCATCATTATCCGTTCAGCCGTTAACTAATTAAAAATACTTGGAACGTGTTCTGTTATCGATTCTAAGTATCTCCAGCCAACTTTTTTTCGAATATATTCCATGAACAGACTTTCGACCCTCTTCAGCTTTATTATATGTATGTATAGATAGTTTTTATTGAAAGTACCGTCGTGTTGCGGATCTTCGCCTGTGCTACCTATGTTCGCCTATTTTTACATAAATTGACTTTAACAAAATGTTTCTAGTGCAAGCCTTACACAAAACTACTAAATACAAAGTATTTTTTACGTGTGTCAACATTCTTCGAACGATCTGTGGCTAACTGTAAGGTTTTTGCGCGACACCGACCACACGTTTTTTTAAGCCAGTGTTTTAACTTGAGTTTTAAACAGTGATACAGGCCAGGTAATGTTAAACTTTTTACATGATTATATCCTGTAACTATTTCTTTTTAATATGTAACTATTATTTAATGGCTAGCTTACGTTTAGAAGTCACAATTGGATAAAACATTGGTGAGGGTATTTGGCGGCCATCTTGTTACCGAACTTCGCCTACCCCTAGGGTTGTCAAATTTATTGTACCACCTTAATTGGCGAGTGACATTACTTGTTTCCAAATGTACATATTTTCTTATGTTTGGTTTTTCGGAAATGGGTTTAGCGATTTGGAGGAAACTTAGTAAGCTGTGCCCTAGAGATATATGTAGATATATGTAGTACCCAGTAGTGCTAGTAGGTACGTGGTATGAACAAGGGACCCTTAGAAGGCAATCATTGTACGGTTGCCTTCTAAGTGTAACTAGAATTAGATAAGTTTTTTCTTGCAAAATTATAAATAACAACAGCTTTCACTGCAGCAAAGGTCATAGGACTAAGAGCTGGTTTCGTCAGATATGACACAATAATGAGAACAACAAAACACG
Source organism: Pammene aurita (assembly GCA_947086415.1). Taxonomy (NCBI): domain Eukaryota; kingdom Metazoa; phylum Arthropoda; class Insecta; order Lepidoptera; family Tortricidae; genus Pammene; species Pammene aurita. Next base: position 17,394,678 of record OX352295.1, read on the forward strand.
TCAGGTTACATTGCTATACTATCCTTATTGCTAGATCCGGGCATCTGCCAGCTTTTAATGGGTGAAGATCAGAGTGGCAGACTAGCCAAAATTGTTAATTAGAAAATAGTGATACCAAAATAGGTAAAAACTGCCGAACTTGTCTCAGCTATAGAGTACAGTAGGCCTATGATGGCAGATTTTATCAGCGGATAAGTTGATATAAACCTGATAAAATGACAGTTGCCGCAATTGTTTGTCATTTTATCAGGTTTATATCAACTTATACGCTGATAAAATCTGCCATCATAGGACTAGGTCCTATAATTTTCAAACAACATTGCGTATTATTATAGGAACAAAAACAGAAGGCGACAAACTATGAATCACAATTAACTTTGTTTGGCACTACTTTCACCCAACAGAAAATTTTGGCAATGATATAATCTAATTATTTATATAATTTCTCATAATATTTCATGAAATCCAGAACTATTTTAGTTTTTGTTTTCTTGTAGTGTTTTGCATTCTTTGACCTACACCACTTTACAGCTGCCAGATGTCCTGATCGAGAAATAAGCATAGTGCCTATACTATCGAACTAGAGGGGTTTTGTTGCTCTCATTACTGTGTCATAACATATCTGACGTGGCTAGCTCTCCATCTATCAGTTACCAATTATTATATTAATCCAATTTTTTAAATTACTTTATAGCTATCATGGCGAAACCAAAAGAGATACCGAAAAAACGCAAAAAACGAGCGTATACTGTAAATCATTCCAAAGATTTGTTAGACCCAGCTGTGAAGGCACTAAAAAACAAAACAATGTCGTCATATGAGGCTGAAAAGGCGTTTGGCATCCCTCGCAGAACATTGTTGGACAGATTGCACAACAAGCACCCTAAGGTTCCAGGATACCCAACTCGGCTTACTGAAGAAGAGGAAGCTAATGTTTGTAAGGTGTTAGTTGCGGCTGCCGATTATGGCAGTCCTTTGACCCTTCTAGATTTACGAATAGTCGTGCACAGGTAATATTATAAAATATCTTTTTACAACTTTAACAGTATAGTCTAGTCCGTTCAGGGTTCATGGCATGGGTTTCTTAACGCATTAGTTTTATGTGGACTCAAGTTATTCAAGTATAAGCAAGGCGATTTTTTGTTATAGAAATAATGTTATTTTTCACATGGCTAAGATTGTGAAAAATAACATATATAAGATACTTATCATATTCATTACTAAATTAATTAATTTGTTCAAGCTCAGGGTAATATTTATAATTTTCAGATACCTGGAGGCCAATGGAAAGCTTGCAATTTTTAGCAATAAATTACCTGGCAAAAAGTGGGTATACTCTTTTATAAAGAGAAATAAGTCTAAATTGACTAAAAGAGAAGTACAGAATATTAAAAGAAGCCGCGCAGAAAAAAACTTTGATGAAATTAACGAATATTTCAAAAATCTCAAAATATCTTTAGAAGGTGTCCCCGAGGAAAACATTATAAATTATGATGAGACAAACTTGTCGGACAATCCTGGAGCCCAGAAATGTTTATTCAAAAGAGGCGTCAAATATCCAGAAAGGGTGCTAAACTTTACGAAAGGGGCTATATCTATAATGTTCGCCATAACTGCAGGTGGGGAATGTCTTCCACCATACGTAGTGTATAAGGCGGAGAATTTGTATACCCAATGGACCCTTAATGGGCCAAAAGGATGCAGGTTTAATCGATCTAAATCGGGATGGTTTGACAGCGTTTTATTTGAAGATTGGTTCAAAAATATCATTTTGCCGTGGGCTAAAACTAAAACTGGTACAAAACTTTTGATTGGTGATAACTTGGCATCCCATATAAATCACCAAATTGTGAAAGATTGTGAGCAAAATGATATACGTTTCGTATTTTTACCTCCGAACTCATCACATCTAACTCAACCATTAGATGTTTGTTATTTTGGGCCATTAAAAAAAATTTGGAGGCAAATTCTATTAAACTACAAAATAAAAAACCCGAGAGAAGCGACAATGCATAAAGGACATTTTCCAGAATTATTAAAAAAACTACTTGAGATACTTAACGAGAAAACGTACAACATAATCAGTGCATTTAAATCAACTGGAATTGCACCATTTAATCCCGACAAAGTTATCAGTAAACTACCTGATTCAAACCAGTCTTCGATGACCAATACAACTGTCGACAATGCTCTGCTAGAATGGCTGAAAGAGTCACGCGCTCCAGACCCAAATAAAAAAATAAGAAATAAGAAGTTAAATGTCCCACCGGGTCAATCTGTCTCTTCAGATGATTTCAAAATGTTGAAACCTCAACCAAAAAAGAAAAGAAAATCAAACAAAACAAAAAACAAAATAATGTTAAAGATATTTCTACAGTTCTACAAGTGAATTCCGACTCGTTATTTCAGCAAAATTTTACGTCGAAATATCCCGCCAGCCTTAAGCAATTGTGTGTTACGGTTGTAAATGATCACTTATTCCAACATATAGAAACCCCTGAAGAATTAAGTGTTCGTAGTTTTACTGAAACTTTAAGGAATGATAAATTAAATGTGCCATTCACTGGAGAATCGCCAGAATGCCTAAAAACTAAAAATACTAAAATTATAGTTACCTCTGATATTACTATCCAAGCAACACCATTTCAAAGTAAGCAAAAAAAGATAAACCTAAAAAAGAACGAGACTAAAATAACACTATCCGCTTTACACATGAAACTAGCTCCAATAAAGAAAGAAACTGTGAATGAACAAAAAAAAGTAGGGGCTGATATTACAAAAGAACCAAAAACGAACAAGAAGAAAATAAACACATAGATGAAAATAGAAAAAGAAAAATAAAACGTGAAGGAACCAATAAAGCCAAAAAAGTAATCAAAAAACGTAAACCCTTAAAACAAAGGAACAGGAGATCTTATAGTACTGAAACTAGCTCAACACATTCTGAAATTGAAAAGTATACCGTTGATACTGATGATTCCGAATATGGAACAATGGATGATTATATCGCGGCGTGCTTACAAGAAGAAGAAGAAAATTTAGAACCGTCGATACCTTTCGGAATTTCAGATATTGAATATCTTACAGAGGACGATAATAAATTAAAGGCAGACTCCTGGGTTTTGGCAAAGTTTGTAACTAAAAATAGTGAAAAGCAATTTTTAGGTAAAGTAATAACAATAAAAGGTAACATTCCCGATGTCAAATTCGTGAGAAAAGTAAAAGAATCGAAATTTAATACAGGATTAGTATTTATTTACTTACCCAAGAGTTGATGACATCTGTACTATGAAGCATTTAGATGACATTATTCTAATATTGCCTGAACCAACTCTTTCTAGACGGGGACAAATTGTATTCAATAATATCGATTTATCGAAATATAATATACAGTAGCTGCCAAATAAAAGTACTTACCTATTCGTTTTTATGTCTATGACAAGTTGATAATAAAAAAAATAAAAAAGAAGGTTTTGATTGAAAGTTTTTATATTTAATTATTTTAGTGTTGATATAATGTGTAAAAAAAGCTGACTGAGAGTTAAGCCATACAATTATTAAGTAAATATTGATTTAATATCTAAGAATAGCTGATTGAGATTTAAGACTTAATTATTGTGTAAGTGTTTACGAAAGTTTTTTTATGAATATAACTCAAATACCTCAATACACTTAGCTTAGCTGACTGAGATTTAAGACTTAATTATTGTGTAAGTGTTAACGAAAATGTATTTATGAATATAACTCAAATACCTTAATACAGTTCGTGCTAAAGACCTGAGTACCTAACCTCATTAGACTGATTAATTTAGTTGAATAATATTGAATGCCACCAAAATGGCCATATTCTGTGTAGCTATCGCTAAATTGATATGTTAATACATGTTTTACGTCTAAGCCAAAGTACTATTATTGTTATTCAATGCGAAATTAAATTAAGAAGTCAAATATTTTAGTTTACGTTATATGCAAATGTTTAGTTCTACTCTTACCGACGCCAACGTCGTTCAAATAGGTATTAATGTATGTCTCACTTTGAAAAGGTAATTATGTGTATAAGCCAAAGGTTGATTTGATCTCAATTACGAAAATACTGATAAGCGAAAAAAGATACGTTTTTTGTTTTTATAATAAACGTTTTTTTACATCTTTTTTTTTACTTATTAACCATTACTCTCCTTTATATGACACGTTGGTTAATTTTTGGCAGCCCTAGCATCATTTTAGAAAATGTTTGTAAACAACTTCAGACTGTTGCCAATCTTCGCCTACTACACATTTTTTTTGCCTAGTCTGGTGTAGTTAAGGTTCATATTATATTAACACGTTCCAGGGAGATAAGACTTGATAGGTGTAAGTCCCAGAAAAGTTTATAATTAGCGGTAAGGCATGCCATAGGCGAAGATTGGAGAAAACACCCAAACTTCGCCTATTGCCTTCGGGGCCATTTATTGCCAAGTTAACCAATGAAATGCAAAGCTTTAATGGTATATATTGATAGTCAGGAGTACTAAAATACGTTTTTTGGCCATAAAGGACTAAAATGCTTTCAAATTTGAAAGATTTTTTGGGAAAGGTGTCAAAACCCAGGCGAAGATACGGAACTCGACGGTACCTTTCAGGCGTCACTTCCATTACTTTTTTCAAATTTTTTGGACCTACGGTTCTAAAGTAAGATGGGGGGGTTGAAGAAGAAACTATCCTTTGTCATTTCTCAAGACCCATACTATCTCTATACCAATTTTCATCTAAATCAGTTCAGCGGTAAAAAAATCCTCATACAACCTTCCAACCCCCTTTTCACCCCCACAAGGGTTTGAAAACTATCCTATGACGTTTCTCGAGACTCAAATTATCTCCATACTCATTTCTATCTAAATCGTTTCAGCGGTTAAAAATTCACCATTTTCACGTGATGCGCGGTCAAATAAACAGACAAACAGATAAACAGACAAAAATTCTAAAAATTGTTGGAACGTGTTCTGTTATCGATTCTAAGTATCCCCAGACAACTTTTTTTCGATTATCTTCCATGTACAGACTTTCGACCCTCTTCAGCTTTATTATATGTATAGAAGATAAACCTGAAAACTGACTTATGAGTTATGACAGACTGGGCAATTATTTTTATATGAACTCTCGCGATAAACAGCATCTTAGCTACCGTGCATAACAAATAGTACCGCGCCTTATAATATTATTTGCTGCTGCTTAAAGTAAGGATTCATAATAAATGACTTTTAAGGCACCGTCAGACTCGCGCGTTTTGTAAGTAGTTAATGTGAGCGGGGCGGGGAGCGCTCCGCCAGCGCGCTATGACCGCGCAGACAGAGACAACAATATATATTCCCCTCGAGAAGAGAGGCGATACGCACGTGTTAACCACCACTGCTTAAAATACTGCGACGTTACGGAAGCGCAGTGACGCATCGTATCTGTATCGTTTTTATCGCATGCCCTCTTGGAAGAATAATAAGTAAGGAAGCGTAATCAACGCTCAAAATGTGCTCCACTTTCCTGCAGCCAAAGTGGGAGGAGCTTGTGACAGCGGTGCCCTAATGTCATGTTAAACATTTTGAAATTGTCATGTCGTCAAAATATTAGTTTTTTCGGTCCATGAAATTTCGGTAATATATCGGTATTAAAATGCCGACTTGTGCCGTGCATTGGCGCAGCCACACAGGCGCCAAAGATGGTTATATTTCTTTTCATCGGTAAGTAAATCACGCATAGATATTCTCATACATTACGGACTTGGTCGATGTTATGCAATATAAGTTTTGGAAAAGTAAACATAACTCATTTGAGGAAAAGTATAATGAATGTTTAATAAGTATTACCTAGTAGTAATAGCAGTTAGGTTTCCGTTGTTAACGAAGAATCTTTTCAGTTTGTTTTTTTCGATATACAGTTTGGGTCCTTGGAATAAATCTTTATCAATATTATACTACTTTGATAATATCGAAATGGCTCCCTTGTACTCATATATTGGGAATATGAGATGCGTACTTAATAAACAATCTGAATATGCCACCTCAGTTGGTTTTACTTACCTACTAAATATAATTTAAATTCTGTTATAATGATGACTTCAACAGTATGTGTATGTTTAAAGTTTCCCCAAGAACGAAGTAAGAAGGCATGCATGGATTTCTGCGGTTCGAATTGAAAGGCAAAACTCAACTTGGGTGCCCACCGAGCAATGCAGAATTTGCAGTATTCATTTCCTGGATTCGGACTATGTTCAAAGCCATAAATAAGTCCAAAGTAAATTCATAAAGGTTGATTTTTTTTTCAAATCACTAATATTAAGTAAAGTCAATGAAATCGACAAAACAAAACCCTTCGAATTAGTATCTACTATACTTACTCTGGTAAAATCATACCATTCTGGCCGTGCCATTTCTAGTACAACTAACTAATAGGTATGACTCTTATTTTTCATTAATAATGAATGCTACAACTTCATAGCATAGTCTTTAATTATCAAATCTAGAGTGGAGCCACTGGGGAACTACCTCTACCTTACAGAAAACCACAGCCAATTAGCACTAGACCCTACTCATAATGTTGTGTTCCTGCCGGTGAGTAAGGTTGCCAGAGAGCTCAGAGGATGCAATGTGTTGACGACGGGAGATCCTCTTGTCCCTTTAGCTGTCAACACAGTAAATCCTCTTTTATATGAAAGCGTCGGCAACGCACATGAGACACCTCTGGAGTTACAGGCGTCCATAGGCTACGGCAGCTGCTTACCATCAGGTGAGCCTGTTTGCTACCGTTGTAGTATAAAAAAATGGATACAAAATGTAAATTTATCTTTGTATTTCCCTAACCTGCTAAAATAAATACACATAAACGAACTCATCCATATTTTTTTAGTTCTAAAAAACGAGGCAGCATAGAGAATTTTAACTATTTATATTGAAGGTATGCTATTATTTTCTAGTCTGCATTATGTTGCTTGAGACCAAGAGGGTCTCCCTAATGTAACGGATTTATAAAATTGTAAAAAAGTTCAATATCTTTACTATTTTATGATAATTCATGCTTATTTTATAGTATGTAAGTCCCTATATTGTAATTAAGCACTTTTATTAAATAAATGAAAGATGAATAGAAGGCTTTCATATTATTCCTTATTCCAAGAACGATCAAATTTACGTATATTACATAAGTAATGAAAAATGCACTAAAAAATAAATTGTTAATTGATTGCATTATTATTTATAACGTGAACCTATCCACGTCAAACTTAGGCGTATTTATAATACATTAACTTGACATTTCAGTTATTTCATTTGAGTATCTCCTGTCCAATTAAACTTCATTGTCAAATTGATTTTGACCACTCACAACACGGCAACTTTTCTTATTGGTGAAATCGCATGAAACCTTTGCGGATGAAGGTTAACACAAAAAAATATGCTTAAAGAATGACAACTTGATTGGTTAATAAGACATAAGACATTTTAGTTTTGTAAACGTGAAAATGGGTCGCGGTTTCACATGAACTTTGCTTGCCTTTACTCGTCTTGATATTATATGTCGATGCATGCCCTCCACACCGCTGCTCAAAATACGCTGACGGTACGGAATCGCAATGACGTGCCCCAAACGTCACGACTTTACCACATGCTCTCCACACCGCTGCTGCCCACGGGCCGCCAGCGTGATGCGCTCGCGCACTCTTCGCGCCCTGTTAATAAAACCCGCAAGTCTGACGGAGTCTTAAAGATTACTTTTTACTCACTCTTTAATTTTTTGATGGTGCTTTATAATTTCTTTCAACTGGCTTCCGATGTCTTCTTGTAAAGTACGGACTGGGCTTTCAGAATGTTGAGGATTTAGAAGCAAAAAACATTCCAAATTGTTAATAAGAATATTTAAATGGCCCCAAATATGAAAAACTACAGTAAACAATAAGAGGTCATTCATAACATAACAATACCAACAGCAACTATAAAATGTATGCCAGTTATAAAAGAATACAATAAGATAATCTCGGTAGTCAGTGTATTGATTCAATGGTAATTCAAAGTCGATGGAATGTTCAAATGTGGCGTTATGTTATGAGGCAAGTTGTCACTGAAAAGGCCGGATTTGTAGTTGTTATAGAAAGGGACTATGTTAAATAGAAGAACTACTCCAACTACTTGCGACTGGCAAACGAACGATGCTATAGTACAAATTTTATCGACCCGATCCATAATCTTAAAGCAGGTTAATATGAAATTAGTAAAACACCATAGTAAATATTACCAAGTGTCAATTTAATATTTTTATTTTATTCAGTGTGATTTCTTATTTTATAATTAGCTAAATACCATGTATATTTATGATTGTGATATGAGAAAAATTTAGATCTTATTAAGTTATTCTATTATTATTAAGTAAAAACATTACTATGGAAATTGTCTGAATTAAAAACTGATGACACTCCACTGATGATAGATTTCATACGACGAAAGAAAGAGACCACATACCTTACATAATTGGTCAAATGCGAGTTAGCATTTACATAAATTGCATATACACGAGAAATTTCGACGGGTGCCGCCGTGACCCGAGTAGCCTAGGGATCGGGTCGTATGCTGCGAATGCAAAACACGCTGGTTCGATTCCCGCCCTGGGCAGGCCTTAGTCACTTTTTCTCGTATATGACATCTATTACAGTTACTAATTTAATGAACAAAAACCCGTCAAGTGCGTGTTGGACCACGCATAATGGAGGATTCCGTACCTATTATCGAAAAAAGTAATATCAAAATTCAAATCTGCCTATGAAAGAAGTTTTTTGGAGATAACTCGAAAACACCTTAACCGATAATGTTCAAAATATTTTTTGTTGAAAGAATATACAATGATGTATCTTATAAATTTTTTCCATACTTATTTTTTTATTATTTCCGGTTCAAAAGTTACAGGGGGGGGGGAACAATTTTTCAGATTTTCGGGTGATTACTTCTGAAAATGTTCACTAAATCAAAAAATGTTCCAACAAACATCAATGTTATTTTTAAAGACCTATCGATTGATGTGCAGCATGTTGATATTTGGTAAAAAAAATGTTTTTGAAAATTTGTTACAAAATACACCTTATGTTAAAAAAAATATTAAGATACGTCTCATAGTTTCCGAGTAAAATGGCTGTGACATACGGAAGGACAGAAGGACATGACGAAACTATAACCCCTATAAGGGTTCCGTTGCTATTTTGGCTATGGAACCCTAAAAATGGATGTATTAGATTACCTGTGTGGCATTGACTGTTCTGATATAAATTTCTTCATGAGAAAACAGTACTTCTCTTGGAATGGTAAGAATAATCTTTGCTGCAAAATAAAAAGTTAACAATTTAAAAAAAAACTACATTCTAAAATTTTGCTAAAAGATACTTCGCAAGATCCTCGGGCCGAAACAACGACTGGATGGAAGCTGGAGAGTTCTAAAGAACGTGGAAATAGAGGACCTGGTGGCTGAACCTAATATTATAGGAGAGACCAAAGCTCACAGACTCCGCTGGCTTGGCCACCTCGAGAGGATGGGACAAGATCGGAAAGTGAAAAAGGCATACCGGGGCTGTCCGGAAGGGCGCCAACCTGTTGAACGTCCACGGTATCGCTGGAGCGACATGGTCGAGGCGGATCTGCGCAAACTCCAAATCAGCAATTGGCAAGAGCTGGCGCGGGATCGAGGAAAGTGGCACACTCTCGTATCGGAGGCCAAGATTCACTTTGGGTCGCTGATCCAACGGAGTAAGTAAGTAAAATTTTGCTAATAATCATCGGTCCTTATCCTTAAACGGTGAGTCTTTAAAAAGAGACAAAATTGAACAGAGGTCTGCTAAGTTTTGTAAATAAAATTAGAAGTTACTTACAAAATAGACACCTTGCAACATTACGTTGAGATACACGCCTCCCAAATCGGCATTCAGATGCTTCTTACAATGCAATATTGCACATGAAATATGTATGAAAATTACTGTAATCGTCATCCAACGGTATACTATAGATACGAGTATGTGTGTCACAACAGTCGAGCTACCAAATGATTTATGCGGCCATGTTGTGATACTGATAAGCCAGAAGCGAAGTTTTTTCATGTAGTTCAGAGAGAATACATCTGGATCGCTAAAAAAGATGAGGTTTACAAGCCAGGTTCTGGTATAGTTTCACACAGTCAATTTAAAGGTACTTATTATTAGATTTATTAGTTATCTGTACAAGAGCATAATATAAAAAAACATTTATTTTTCGTAAAAAGTAGTATTTGCGCCAAATGTTGGGATTAGTGGGTGGGTCTATATTCTGATATCTGGGATAAGTTTACCTTGACATTTTAACGTAGAGTAGATGATATGGAACGGCCGACTTCACTGAGGTACTTGACTGTAATGAAATCGGATACAACATTTACTTAATGTGTCATATATCCAAAAATAATCATTTATTCATATTCAGGATCTAAAAAGCTAGTAATTACGTTTTACAAGCGAGTAATACGTATTTAATAGTATAATGTTGGTTATTATCACTGGCTAACTTATTAAAATCGACAAAAATATGGACTTCCGCAAAGTAACGGCTGTTTCAATAAATTAAAAATAGGTTAACCTATGATTAGAACAGGCATTATAACTTTAAAACACATTTACACACGATCCAACTTCAATACAACGCCAATGCATTAACAACGCAATACAGCTAGCACCTAAACGTCTGAATTAGAAATATGAGAATTCGCTTGATAATTATTCCGATGCAACTCTTTACAACTATTACTTCAATATTGGTTGATAATTTTTTGTGTGTTGGAGTTATGTTTGAAATAAATTGTATTATATGTATTGTTTATGTGTTTTAAAGTTTGAATACAGCACCTATTGTTAACACACGATTGTCAAGCTGGATTCCAAAGGCTAGCCGGCTTTCCATAGTAAATCGGCCCTTACATTAAATGGATTTTGTTTGTGATACTTACCTCTTATAATGAGGCATATTTATGCTGAGTATGAACGTCCTAACTGTGACAGTTTTGACTCATAATTTTTTAAGTATTTATTTTTCGGGTTTATGCGGGCGATATGGTTCCAATTTTGATTTGCATCACCACCAAAAAAAACAATAGTGGTTATCATAGAAAAAATAAAATAAAACAGCAACTTAAAAAAAAATGTGGTTGTAAAGTAGTGAGTACCTCTAGATTTTTTTTTCAGGATAGACCATACATTGGCCTGCTACTCGCCAAATTATCGAAATTTTTTTGGTAGTAGTCACCGGCAATACATGAAGGGCGCAAAAATATGTGACACGCTCTTATTTTTAGGGCCATAAGAGCTTGTCTCATATTTTTGCGGCCTTCATGTAGGAAGATACTATTACAGGTGACGATTAAAAATCAGCAATTTGTGTCGGCAGTACTGTATTCATAGGTGTTTTTCATAAACATGCATGTTTGAGTAAACATTTGCAGTCCAGATTATTATACCGTCCTTTATTGAAACCATAAAAATTCAGTGTAAATATCTCCTCATGCATACGTTTTCTGCACTGAAGACCGCGATTTAGCAAAGTGGGTGTGGAGCATCATATTTGCGTGAAGTGACTGGCACGATGAATTAAGGCTGATGTTGTCAATATTGATGATGTAGCAATAAATGTCTTGTCTATCTTATCCATCTGTGAATGTTCTTAACATGATGAAATAAGAACATGATGTTCTTATTATCTGTAAAAGAGTTTTAAATTATATACACAGGATCCTAGATACGGCTGTAATAAATACAATAATTTATAGCGTTTAATATGAACGGGCATGTGATGAAAGACATGTTACGAGAAAGGTTTTACGAATGAATATGACGGGACGTCAAAGAAGAATTAAAACTAGGAGAGGTGAAATGAAAATAAATAATGTGAATTAGGAAAAGGAGGATGGACAGTGTGAGAGGTGAAATGAAAAGAAAGAATGTGACTTAGGAAAAGGGTGATGGACAGTGTGAGAGGTGAAATGAAAAGAAATAATGTGAATTAGGAAAAGGAGGATGGACAGTATGAGGGGTGATATGAAAAGAAAGAATGTGAATTAGGAAAAGGTGAATAGACAGCGTGAGAGGTGAAATGAAAAGAAATAATGTGAATTAGGAAAAGGAGGTTGGACAGTATGAGGGGTGATATGAAAATAAAGAATATGAATTAGGAAAACGTGGATGGACAGTGTGAGAGGTGAAATGAAAAGAAAGAATGTGAATTAGGAAAAGGAGGTTGGACAGTATGAGGGGTGATATGAAAAGAAAGAATGTGAATTAGGAAAAGGAGGATGAACAGTATGAGAGGTGATATAAAAGAAAGAATGTGAATTATAAGACGATGGACGCCATAGAGTGGAAAAAAAGACATACTGTGCTGATCTTAATTAACTGGGATGAGGGCTAGCGAACGATGGGAGTTGAATATAAAATATCGTGAAATTAAGAATTGTTTTTAACTCCCGACGGAAAAAGGGTGTTATAAGTTTGATCGCTATGTTGCGACTTAATACTATCTTAACAAATGCAATTTATGCGGTTTATTCCATTAACTGCAATTTTCGATTTCAAATCGTGACCTGACTCTTGAAACGGGTGAACTGATTTGTATTTGTTTTATTTTATTTGAAAGCAGGTTTTCTACCGATATTTCTTAGACAAATTTTATCAATCGGTTAAGCCGTTTCTGCGTTGGGGTCAAAAAAAATACAATTACGTTACCGTAGACATGGTGAGAACGCCGACCGGCACCATATCTCCGGCCTTCAGTGCCAGGGATTTTTGCACATTATGGAGGAGTATCAACACGATCCTCCTATTCCTGAGGTCCATGTCCTCCCACGGTAACCCGTACACATGGTCCGCAAGAGTGTCGCTCTGCACGAAAAACAATACTATTTTTTTATGATCGGTATTATTATAAACTTAAATAGGCGTCTTAGTACGGCAGAATGGATATAATTCGATTAAGAGTCATTGAAGAAAAGTTGATTCACCCATCTGCTTCTTCTCTTTTTGCAAGGCGATTCTATGCAATGTAGCTGTAGTGTGATTTTGGATATAATCAGGTTGCGACGTTTTTAATAGCTACATTACGCGCCAATCGTGCTTCTATATGAAAAATCCATAAATTAAAATCTTTTTTGCTGCTGTTACATGTAAATAGAAAAATACTCCAAACCTTTGAGTTGACAAGTTCGAAAATAACCGATGTTTCTATTAATTGTTGAAACACCACAATCGTTAGCAATCCGTATCTTCCAATAGCGATTGGGTCCTGCGCAAATCAAATATTATGATAGACTTATTGAGATGAGATACACATAACAACAAGTTAAATTGTCGTAATTACTAGTTATTTTTACAAAAGCGACTGCATATGACCTTCCAACCTAAATGGGTCGGCAACGCGCATGTGACATCTCTAGAGTTGCAAGCGTTCATAGAATGCGTTAGCGTCACCATCAGGCGGGCCGTGTGCTTGTTTGCCACCATCATAACATTACAAAAAAGCCTTACTATACTCACCAGAGAAGAGCATTTCAAGAGTAAGACGCAACCACTGAGTTGATGAAAGAGGAGGTAGCAACACAAGGATATACTAAATGCGTCTTCAGTGCATGCCATGAACCTGGAAAATAACAGCAATTTTAGATTTTGGTGAATCAACAGGAGCGGTAGGCTAAAATATATTTATTCTTCAATTTAGGCACATTACAATGCACTTACGAACGTCAGAGAGAAAAATAAAACTACCACCGGTTCTAACCCTACACCCCAGAAGTATTATGATCGGCAAGAAACTCGGCGGGACTTTTTTTTTTCAAAACAGTAATACGTAAACAGTAAAACAGTAATCTTAAAGATACACAATATTGCGTAGTTCTTCAAGAAGGCATATCAAAACAGCTTGAGAGGCAGACAATGAACCTATTAGACCGAGGCAGATCGAGATCGCAGGGCGAAACAGTCCAAGTAAACCGTTTTTGTCAAATTCAGAAGTGGCGCGCGGGTAATTAAACCAACCCTTCAGTGCCAGGGATTCTTGCACATTGTGGAGGAGTATCAACACGATCCTCCTATTCCTGATATACAGTAAGCGAGGAAAAAATTTCGTTGGTCATCGCGTCCCAGGCGACAACTTGTGAAGTGGTTAAGAGCGATGTGTAATGAAGCCTCGTGAAGGTCAGCTGCCTCTCTATTGGAGGGTTGCGGAACGGCAGCTATTTAATCACTTTAAAAAAATCGGTCAATGCGTCCCGATTGAAACTTTCTCAGATGATAGTTTATATCCTATTATAAAATCCTAAATATAAAACCGACCAAGAGCGTGTCGGGCCACGCTCAGTGTAGGGTTCCGTAGTTTTCCGTCCGTCACAGTAAGCGTCCCCACTTACGAGTTAATAACACCGCCATGTAGGATATGATATGAGAGTTCCACGTACAGCGACATCTATCGGCAAATTAAGTAAACTATTGCGCGCGAGCTTAAAGTATGGAAGATGATTTTTATGGAATAATTCTTTATTGCGTGAACCGATTTTCACCGTTTTTACTTTATTTGAAAGCACGTCATTTCATTGTAATTTTGTAGAAATTACAGGTACAATAAACACCTGCTTATACGGTTAAATTACAAACTTAGTTCAGAAATTATTTTGTAATTTTTTTTCAAAAACTATTCATCCTATCAAGTTCAAAATAATTTTCCTAGAAAGTTTTTATAAAGTTCTACTTTTGAGATTTTTTTTCATATTTTTAAAACTTATGGTTCAAAAGTTAGAGGGGGGGGGGGGGACGCATATTTTTTTACTTCTGGAGCGATTATTTCCGAAAATATTTACATTATCGAAAAATGATTTTAGCAAACCCCTATTCATTTTTAAATACCTATCCAACAATATATCACACGTTAGGGTTGAAATGAAAAAAAAAATCACTCCCCACTTTACGTATAGGGGAGGTACCCTAATAAATAAAAAAAATCCACTTTTTATTTTACCACTTTGTCGGCGTGATTGATATACATATTAGTACCAAATTTCAGCTTTCTAGTGCTAACGGTCACTGAGATTATCCGCGGACGGACGGACGGACGGACGGGCAGACATGGCGAAACTATAAGGGTTCCTAGTTGACTACGGAACCCTAAAAAATCGTCAGTCAGCTGTATCGCAGTGAAAAGACCGTCAGCTGGTTACGTGCATCAGCTGACGGTCTTTCCACCTAGATACAGCCGGCTGACGATTTTTCATGTTTGTAAGAGCATATAGACTATCATCTGACAAATTTTCAATCGTGACGCGGAGACCGTTTTTTTTTAAGTAATTAAATAGCTGCCGTTCCTCAACCCACCAACGGATCGGCAGCTGATCTTCATGAGACTTTATTATACATCGCCCTTAACCACTTCACAAGTTATCGCCTGGGACGCGATTGGTCATGAAATTTGTTCCTGGCTTACGGTCCATGAGGTCCATGTCCTCCCACGGTAACCCGTACACATGGTCCGCAAGAGTGTCGCTCTGCAGCTTCCCGCTGATTGGTTGTCTGTAGTTACCCGCGATCAAATGAATCAGACAAAAATGCTCTTAATCCGTTTCACTCTGCGATTCAATTCGTCTTGGTTTACACTATTCAGATTATAACAGTTTGATATGATATAGTTATGATACTGTATTTGAGACGATCGCTGCTTGGCTCGCGCGAGATGCACTGCGAATCGTCTCAAGTAGGTACGTATCAAACCAGATCAAATTTTAAAGGTGTTTTAAAACAAAAACTGGTCTCCAGTTATTAATTTCTGCAGTTTCTATTATTTTTCAAATTATTGCAACTATATATATGCATTTATATATATGCAAATATGTGGCAACGTTTAAATAACGGAGAGCTTAATTTATGAAGGAATAGGTGGTGTTTCTTTTATTTCAATTAGGTAAGTAAATTTTATGTTTCTGGACATTGTTACGGATCTTGACAAAATAGTAGAAGAGCCCACGATACGTTGCTATTATTAAAAAATAGGAGCTATGTTTTGGCGTACACCTTATGATGCTGGTGCCACTGATAAGGCCAAGCACTCCTTGGGCTTGCAGCACTGCATTTTCGTATACCTGGGAGTCTTATAGAAACCGTATTTGTTTTCCGTATTTGTTAAAGACGTAACTAATTATATATATATATCATCTTGGAGTCTTATCAAACTAGGGTTAGTGTCGTGGGCTCTTATACTAAAAGCTTTGCGCGAGATTTGCCAAAGAGTCGCGATAGGAATTTCTATGCTTAAAACAAAACCAAAACACCTGGTCTATTATATTAGTGTTATATTATATATTTACAAACTTAAATTTTTTGCTAGAAATGTTTTTATCTCTTTCCAACTTAACTTTTTACGTTACTTTAGTTTAACTTTTGTTTTACTTACTCTTTGATTTTTTGATGATGTCTAAGAATGTCCTTTAATCTACTGAACATGTCTTCTTGTTTAAGCTGGGCTGCAATAGTCCCAAAGAATTGAGGCGTAGTTCGAGCGAAATGAGTCAAATCGTGGATGAGTATATTTATGTGACCCCAAATATGGAACACGATTGAAAATACTAACGCATCATAAATACAAATTCCTATAGTAACGTTATAGGAGACGTAGATATTGTAAAAAAATACAACTAGATAACCATTGAAGTCTCTATACTGGTCGAATGGTAAGTCGAAGTAAACAGAGTGTTGATATGTGCCGTTCACTGGTCTATGTTTGCCGAACATTCCGGTTCTAATGTTGTTGTAAAGAGGTATGCCGTTATAAAACATTGGTAGGCCAGCCGCGTACGACGCGCTTACTGCAGTAACGATGGCACAAAGTTTGTTCACCCGATCGTATACCTGTTGAAACAATACATATATTTATAGCGAAATTTCGTGTAATTTAACGAATAAGCGCAAAGATAAAGATTTTGTACTAAGCAGAAAAAACATGCGTAACGTACCTTAACGTGTATATACATTACGGTAGATGTCGCTACACGTCTCCCTCCGACGTAAGCAATGAAGGAACTGATGGAAAGATTCACCGAGGTTGAATAAGCGTCGATGGCACAGTTAGTCAGAGCGATAGAACCGGTGTTCCGAAAGGTCGCAAGTTCCAATCTTGCTCGACGCGGTGAATTTTTCCATTTTTCTTTCAATTATAAAAAAGATAAAGATTATAAGCTCGTGGCGCGGCTATGTGCGACGGTTTTTTTCATGATTAGCGGGTGCGCCGGCGCAAATCGGCGATGCATGATGGGTCTAAGGGAATTAAGGGAGATGCGGCCGGGGAGTGTGAGTAGTGCGCGAATGCCTCAGCCCCCTCAGTAACCTCACCCCCGCGCCCGAAAACCGCGGGGGCGTGGACTCACTCAAGCGGTCAGGCTATTGGCGTCTTTTGACGATTTTCATGACGCCAAATTATCGAAACAATCCACTAAATGCTCTATTTTTTTAAGCCCGTCTATTGAAATAAAATCAATTCAATTTTAACGGCTAGATGTCATGATTCTGTGGACTCTACATAATTTTGACCATAATCTTGGAGTGTAAATGTGGTGGTGCAATTAATTCACATCTGTAACTTGTAATTTAAGTTTTCACCAACCTGTGCGGCGTTTTCCGTTTTGTGCTTGTGGTGGATTAAATGAAACTCCGAAGCAAATCTTTTTACCATCAAAGAAAACTTCTTTTGAAATGGCACGAACAATCTTTGCTGAAACATGCAGTTATTCAGTTAGATATGTGTTACAAAACAATTTAATCCCTCCTTGTCATATCAAATACGACCCGATGACCCTAACATTCTCATTAAAAGTAATGAAATTAATGTTTTAGACTCGGGCGTGTCCTGAACACATTAAGCACCGAGAATCCGATTGTCAGGTTCTCTCAGCTACATACGACGAATACGTGGCTACGGGCTACGAGCGTAGCGCGTAGCACTGGGTGGCGTTGAATGTGATAAACTAAAGGTATGAGCACTGCGAATGTCACCTCGTTAAGTGTGAAAGGCCCTCTCTCAAATCTGCAGCAGAGGCCAATTATGGAAGTTCCTCCACCATTCAAAAACCACAACCAAATAGAACTCAACACTACTCATACTCATAGTGTTGTGATTTTGCCAGTGAGAGGTTGGTTCCCTTTAGCTGTCAACAGAGTGAATCCTCCTTTATACAAGCTGTAACAAAAATGCTGGTGAATATTTTAAGGGCGTTATCGGTATCGTATTCCAATTATGAAAAACTAAGAAACATTTTTTCATGCGAAAAAAAAAATGGTTTTGTATGGAGGGTCGGCTATGATTAAGTGTCCCAAACAAAAAAAAAATATCTCTACCTTCTTCTTAGTCGCAACACGATACCACTTTTAAACGGATCACCGCTATGTTTGTTTCAGCCTGTATTGAAGCGAAGGTGATTTTCCTTCGTATGGTATAAGACATCTAAATTTATGTTCAGAGGGTGGACTCGCCAGATTATCTGGCCGATAACTGGTCGGATACGCTACGGGTACGCGACCCCGGACTGCTCTAGCTTCTAGTGGCACACACCTCTCTATCTCCGTGGCTTTGGGATCCCACCTATTCCCCTCCTAATCCCTTCCCCTGTCCCAATCTAGCCATTCTCTTAGAAACTAAGAATTCCCAAGGAGGGTTGATGTCAGGCAGGCGGCCGATCGTAAAATGTATGCCAAATCTTATACAACATGGGCACGACAGATGATAGTATATACGACAATGCTAGGGCGTACCCCGCAGGCGACGCGCAGGCGCAGCACCCGGCGGCTGCGAGAAATGGACGAGGGTTGCTGCACCAAGGACGGGGGCAGCGTAAGAAGCTAGTCCGGGAAGTAAGAATGAGGATAGCAAGTTGGAATATAGGTACGATGACTGGAAGAGGAAGGGAGTTAGCGGATGTTTTAGAAAGAAGGCGGATAAACGTGGCGTGTTTGCAGGAGACGAAGTGGAAGGGACAGAAAGCAAGAGAAATAGGGGCCGGTTATAAGTTTTATTATTGTGGAAGCGATGGAAAAAGGAATGGCGTGGGTGTAGTGTTAGACAAGGATCTTAAAGACAAGGTGATGGATGTAAAGAGAGTGAATGATAGAGTGATTGTCGTTAAATTGTTGATTGAAAATCTGATGTTTAATGTAGTTAGTGTGTATGCGCCGCAGAGTGGATGTGATGATAGTCTGAAAGAAAAATTTTGGGAGGATTTTGATGCTGTGATAACGGCAATACCAGAATGTGAGGAGATTTACATTGGAGGCGATTTTAATGGACATGTGGGAAGAATGAGTGACGGATATGAAAGGGTACATGGGGGTTACGGTTACGGAACCAGGAACCAAGAGGGAGAAGCTCTTCTGGAAGCGGCTTTAGCCTTCGACTTAGCCATAGTAAACACCTGGTACCAAAAGAGAGAACAACATCTTATCTCATACCGTAGTGGCCAACATTCTACGCAGATAGATTATTTTTTGATAAAAAGGAGCAAAATTCATTCGGCTAAAGACTGCAAAATAATACCCAGTGAGAGTTTAGTTTCCCAGCATAGGCTACTGATCCTAGATTTGTGCCTTAAAGTAAAACGTTTGCCAAGGAAATCTAAGCCTCCGCCTAGAACGAAATGGAATAGACTGACTGACAGAGAGTTAGCTGAAGAATTCCGAAAAAGGGTAGTCGATAAGATGATAGAAATGAGTGATATGTCGGAGATTAGAGTGAATGATTGCTGGAATGAGATGGCAGTATGTATAAGGAATGAAGCGAGGGATGTCTTTGGAGAAACAAAAGGGAAAGGGAAGATTGATAAGGATACATGGTGGTGGAACGAAGACGTGCGATTGATTTTGAAAGAAAAGAAGAATGCTTTTAAAGAATGGAAAAGTTCGGAATACGAAAATAAAAGAGATCAAGGAAATAAAAAGTCAGCTTATCTAACCAGTAAGAAAAAGGCAAAGAAAGCAGTTGCAATCGCAAGGGCCAAAGTACAGGATAAGCTGTACGATTTTCTGGAGAGTCCACAAGGCCAGAAAGACCTTTATAGAATAGCTCGAGAGCGGGAGAGGAATGCAAGAGATGTAAATCACATGAAATGTATGAGAGACGAAGCGGGAAAGATTTTGACGGATGACGTAGATATAAAAGAACGCTGGAAGAGCTATTTTAGTAAACTTATGAATGAGGAAAATGACTGGAACGGAGTGCTAGAAAATGCTAGGAGTAACTTTGGCATGGTCAAAGAGGTGACTGTAGAGGAAGTGAAGATGGCAGTACAGAGTATGAAGAATGGGAAAGCGGTGGGGCCAGACGGTATACCAGTAGAAGTATGGAAGTTTCTGAAAGCGGATGGATGGAAGTGGCTGAATTTGTTCTTCAATAAGTTGTTGCAAGAAGAGGCGGTCCCTGATGAGTGGTGCAACAGTTCACTGGTGCCCGTTTTTAAGAATAAGGGTGATGTACAGGATTGCAACAACTATCGAGGAATAAAGCTCATGTCACATAGTATGAAGATATGGGAAAAAGTGATAGCGAGACGAATGAGAGAGGAAAGTGAGGTAACACAGAACCAATTTGGGTTTATGCCGGGCCGGGGAACCACGGATGCCATATTTGCGCTTCGCCAGCTGGGCGAGAAATACAGGCTTGCGCAAAAGAATTTGCACATGGTGTTTGTGGACCTGGAAAAGGCATACGATAGGGTCCCCCGTAAGGTTCTGTGGTGGTCTATGAGAGAAAAAGGGCTGCCGGTGAAGTATGTGCGGCTTGTTCAGGCGATGTATGATAGAGCTAGTACGAACGTCCGGTCTGAAGCTGGAATCACCGAAAATTTCAGTGTGGCTGTAGGTTTACACCAGGGATCGGCTTTGAGCCCATATTTGTTCCTCCTGGTTATGGATGCTTTGACATCGAGCATACAGGAGGAAGCACCCTGGTGTATGCTGTTTGCTGATGACATTGTGATTGTCGGAGAAAATGCACTTGAGGTCCAGAGCAGGCTGGGAAAATGGCAAGAAAAGTTGGAAAGTGTTGGATTGAAAATAAGTAGAACCAAAACTGAACACATGTTCTGTGACTTTGGTGGTCTATCCAGCTTTTCCCACATTGCCTTAGATGGTGTATTCCTACCAGTTTGCTCCGAATTCCGGTACCTTGGGTCATTAATGCAAGGCGACGGCAACATCGACCGTGATGTAAGGAATAGGATAAATGCGGGATGGATGAAATGGCGGCAGGTCTCTGGAACAACGTGCGATCCGCGCATGCCCCTTAAACTTAAGGGGAAAATCTACAAAACGATCGTGAGGCCTGTCGTAATGTATGGATCAGAATGCTGGGCGACGAAAGTGACAGACGAAAGAAGAATGCATGCTGCGGAAATGAGAATGCTGAGATGGATGTGTGGACTGACAAGGAAGGATCGGATTAAGAATGAGTATATAAGGGGAAGCTTGAAAGTAGCACCAATAACAGAGAAAGTGAAGGGTGGTAGGTTAGCATGGTTTGGGCATGTCATGAGGAGGGATGAATGTAATATAAGCAAAAGAATGTTAGATATGAAAGTAGATGGGCGAAGAGCTATGGGTAGGCCAAGGAAACGATGGATGGATTGTGTAAAAGAGGACATGAGGAAAAAAGGAGTGAGTGAGGAGATGACGGGAGATAGAGGAGAATGGAAGAAGAAGACATGTTGTGCCGACCCCACATAACGTGGGATAAGGGCAGGGAGAAGAAGAAGAAGTATAAGACATCTAACCAGTATCAGTACCTAAGTCTGCCTAGCACTTCCAATTTTCTCTATCAATCGCTCAAAGGTTAACTGGAAGAAATCCCTTAAAGGGGTAAGTTCGCCTTTGTACGTATATGTTGTGTTATATGTATTTCGTTGTGTTTTCTTGTACAATAATAGTAGTTTATGTAACTGTTACGTTTTAAGGCCTAATTACGTACAGTTGCATACACTGCTTTATCTACACTCATATTATATATATTAAATTAAGTGCTCGGAAACCATAGAATGACCGCCATTGCACCGCTATGGCCAACTCGATTGTGTCGGGGAGGCGCGTGTCGGCGGCCGCGCGGGCGCGTGCCGTTGGTCAGGAAGGAGCACAGGATTTACATTATGTTATCAAAACTCATAGCACATCAATATTTGAGCATGTGAAGTTAAAATTACGTTACTGCCACAGATTAAAAGCTTATCATAGTAAAATCGGTTGTGGTAATGCTAGCCATTGCCTACCGTTTTTGAACACGTTTTAGAGGACTTACAGTGTGAGTGTAGATAAAGTGTTTTACTACTACTACTATTATCTATTCCAATTTATAGATTCTAAGTCATAAGGCCATAACTCACAAGGTATACGCTAGCCAACATCATATTGACATAGGAGTGTGCTAAGTCATGATTCACATATTTCTTTAAGTAAGATATAGTCGTCGTCATGTTGAAAATCACAAAAAAGATGAGGAGACACCGGTACAGGGAGGCCACTTGTCGCCTAATTTTCGAACCACCGAATTCCTGGTTTGGCCATGACGAAATAATATTGAGAAAAAATCGAATTCTGCTCATGTATTTCAATGAGAACACGTCTTTTGGATCGCTGAAACAAAATTATTATCAGACAAATTACCTTTTATAATTAAATTATTTTATATTTATAATTTTTTTTTTGCAAGTTTTATTGTGGACTGTATCTCCTGTTCTTTTCATGTCAATTCCAGCTCGGGACCTTTGTAATGAGAAATATCTCAGTGTTGATACGTTTTTAGGGTTCCGTAGCCAAATGGCAAAAAACGGAACCCTTATGGATTCGTCATGTCTGTCTGTCTGTCTGTCCGCCCGTATGTCACAGCCATTTTACTCGGAAACTATACGACGTATCTGAATAAAATTTACACATAAGGTGTATTTTGTATGCCGCTACTTAGTTATGTAGTTAAATTTGCATACATGTAACTAAATTTCAAATTTTTTTTAACCAAATATCAACATGTTATATACATCAATCGATAGGTCTTTTTGGCCATTTTGTGATTAAGTGAATATTTTCTGAAATAATCGCTTCAAAAGTCAGAAAAATTGTGTCCCCCCCCCTGTAACTTTTGAACCGTAAGTCCAACTAAATATGAAAAAAATTGAAGGCGCCTAATACTTTCTACGAAAATTATTTTGAACATTAACGGTCCAGCCATTTTTGAGTTATCACCAAAAAACTTTTTCCATGATTTCTGATGCCTATCAGATACGACCTTTTGGTATTAGTTTGGTTTTTATTCCATTGAAGGTACGGAACCCTCCTATGCGTGGTCCGACACGCACTTGGCTGGTTTTTCCTAAAACAGTTCTCTTAGGTTAGGTAACCTTCCGGCTGCATCATCAGAATAGATACGCTCCGTGTTAGAAAATGATGTCATTGTCATTTCAATGAAATATATAAAAATTTAGGTTAATTAGGACTGGAAAGTGGTTGAAATGTGATTTACGAAATTAGGGTTAAATTTACGGGTCTAAGCTAAATACATATTGCAATGGCGGTCAGGTATATGTGTGCAGATAAAGCAGTTCTGCCACGACATCCCCCGACAGGCCAGCTGTACGCTGGTTCAGGAAAGAGTCGTAGAATGTATGAGCTCCCATATAAACCACTTTTTTTTCTGGACAAACTCTACGTACAGACTTATCTAAATAGATACATATAAAAGTAATACCTGGGCATGATGCAAAATTAGCGACGTGTTAGTACCTACTCGTATGTGTGTAAAGTAGAAATGTTTGAAAAGAAGTGATCGGTCTACGATACGATAATTTAAATAGGGTGGAGCAGGCGATGAAGGTCACTTATAACAAAGAAGTACTTATTATCTGTAATTAAAAAGGAAAAGATAATTTAGAGCTTACAGGTCCGTAGCACTATTTAAAAAGATTTTTTTTTTGTTCATGTATAATGTTGTTTCAAAAAAGGGTTTTTAACTAATAGAGCTAGCCCCCTATTTAATTAATTAATCGGAATATTCTGTACGTGATAAACCTAAAAAAATTACTCGTATCGCGACAATGCTATAGACCAGCGGCCGCGGTACAGGCCTTATACAGTTTAAATCTGGAGCCGCCCCCCCCTTGGGTCACTCTAAGCCCCCTAAGGGAGGCGCGCCCCACTGGTTGGGAATTCCTGCTATAGACTTATATAGGACCTATTATAGGTATATTACTTCGTAAAGACGCCCCCTATGGGCACTACGAAGTGGGCCAGTTTGTCCGTGTTAAAACATGATTGTAACACCAACGGCGATCCAGTCGTGAGCGGCACTCCATAGTGTAAGGTGGTCACAAACTATCAAAAGATTTTGTTAAAAATGCCTAGATGCATCTTTTATGACACGAACAATGACTACAGAAAATTGAAAAAGATCTCCTTAGTTGTTATTTTTCATTGCTGAAGGTCGTGTACGTTATGAGAGGTTTCCGCTACGTTCTTGATTATGGACTTCCATGCGGTTCTGTCCTCAGCTGCACGTAGAGAAGTGGAGATGGATAGACCCGTGCCATCTTTAATTTGGTCGTACCAACGGGCGGGCGATCTGCCGCGACGATCGCCCTCGACTTTACCAACCATGACTACTTTCTCGAGGTTATCGGGATCTCTATGCCCTATATGACCAAAATAGGACAGAATTCTCTAAAGTAATTTTGTCGACAGCCTCGTTTTGATCTTCAGCTGGTCTTGGATTGACTTATTGGTTGTCCTTGAAACCCATGGAATTCGCAACATATGCCTCCAGCACCACATTTCTATTACGTCAATTTTCTTCCGCTCGCATACACGAATCACGAATGGTGCAGGATTCAGATCCGTAGAGGAAAATGGAGAAGATCAGTGTACGC
The DNA here is from genome assembly GCA_947086415.1 of Pammene aurita. Lineage (NCBI taxonomy): Eukaryota > Metazoa > Arthropoda > Insecta > Lepidoptera > Tortricidae > Pammene > Pammene aurita. Next base: position 17,419,626 of record OX352295.1, read on the forward strand.
ACGAGCCATCTTTAACCTCTGTCATTCCTTGCCCCGAGGCCTTACCTTCAAACAACGTATCTTAGATGCGAGTCAGTCATTGTTGAACCTATTTTGGCATTTGAGTCTCCCATTAGTACAGTTATTTCCCTCTTTGGCAGCATCTTTAAGACGTCGTCCAACTTTCCGTAGAATGCCTCAATGTCCTCCCCCGGTACTGCAGCTGTAGGCGCATACACTGTGATGATGTTCATGCGGCATGGCTTTGTGTTTAGCCTAAGCGTCAAGATGCGGTCATTCACAGGGTTATATCCCAATACTGCCTTATTAATTTTGTAAAATACTCCATTTCTACTCTTGTTGTTAGGGCCGGTAAAGTAGACTGTATTCCTGTTGGGTGTTGTATAAAAACCTGATCCTTTCGTATGTCTCTGTCAGACCAAGGACCTCAACATGGTACTGTTGTTGCTCCCGGTCTATTATCTCCTTTTTCGCTCCCGGTCTATTATCTCTAACATTCCATGGTCCTATCCTGATCTTCCTTCGTAGTGATGCTCGTCCTGCCGTTACACCAGTCACATATAGGTACTTTCCGCACTAAGCCTAGTGTTTTTCTCCAGTGTGGCTAGTCACATATTTAAGGTAGACTGGTAGAGAATGCCTCATGGCATTAAGTTCGCCTTTTATACGATAAGTTTTTTTGTTGTGCAATAAAGATTAAATAAATAAATAAATATTTCCCACCATGCGACCTGGACTTGACATGGCGCCGGGTGCTAGGTGGGTGCCGGGCGAGTTGTGCGCGCGGCACGCGAGCTAGCGCAGAGATGGCACTAGTGTCAACGAGGACACTGTATAGTTGCCGGCGTGGAGTTCCTGCACGCGACCACTTTTCATTACTCTTATTTCAAATCTCACGGAAAGAATGTAAACGAACTTGATACAATTATTTCTTGGAATTCCCTTGCTGCCAAATTGTCATAAAAGGATTTCAAAGAAAACATTCGCATGGCAAAACTCTCTGCGTTGTGTTACTTTTCATAACATAGGTCATGGGAAAAGATAATGTAGTAGTATCCCGTTGCTTTCTTTATCGCAGTATTATTTAGGTAGACTCAGTGTCCATAGAATTCTGTTAGTGAACCGGTCCAGATAAAGCTTTTTTACGCTTCACCACAGTACTGACCGCTGGCCTCAACCAGGATTCAGACACAAAGCCTCTGTGGCTTGCCCCTTTCGCTACATTGGCCGTACCAAAATCCTTTGTTTCCGCCCAATCCACCGTTGACGTCTCCACCCGTCACCCTGGGCACGGGCTCTACGCTATACCCCGCAGAACTGGGTCCCTGCTGAACATAGCCATCTTCACACACCGGCCTACTGGCGCGTGAGATGCCCACCCCCGCGACATGGACGCGCCAGACAGGAATTACCCAAGTGAAGACTATAGAAGGTGATTCTACTCTTCCAAGGGCTGGGTTAATGGGTGTGTATGCATCCACGCCCAAAGGCGTAAAAAAGGTAGATAGGATCTATTACAATCTGTTATTTAAATCAAATTGTTTTTATTTGCTCTTAAAACAATTTGAAATCTGTCATTTTTTTTCCATACGCGATTAGTTTGATTGCTGGACCTGCCCCAATCTACCTAATCCATGACATGAGTAATTTTAATACGAAAAAACCGGCCAAGAGCGTGTCGGGCCACGCTCAGTGTAGGGTTCCGTAGTTTTCCGTCCGTCACAGTAAGTGTCCCCACTTAAGAGTTAATAACACCGCCATGTAGGATATGATATGAGAGTTCCACGTACAGCGACATCTATCGGCAAATTAAGTAAACTATTGCGCGCGAGCTTAAAGTATGGAAGATGATTTTTATGGAATAATTCTTTATTGCGTGAACCGATTTTCACCGTTTTTACTTTATTTGAAAGCACGTCATTTCATTGTAATTTTGTAGAAATTACAGGTACAATAAACACCTGCTTATGCGGTTAAATTACAAACTTAGTTCAGAAATTATTTTGTAATTTTTTTTCAAAAACTATTCATCCTATCAAGTTCAAAATAATTTTCCTAGAAAGTTTTTATAAAGTTCTACTTTTGAGATTTTTTTCATATTTTTAAAACTTACGGTTCAAAAGTTAGAGGGGGGGGGACGCATATTTTTTTACTTCTGGAGCGAATATTTCCGAAAATATTTACATTATCGAAAAATGATTTTAGGAAACCCCTATTCATTTTTAAATACCTATCCAACAATATATCACACGTTAGGCTTGAAATGAAAAAAAAAATCACTCCCCACTTTACGTATAGGGGAGGTACCCTAATAAATAAAAAATTTCCACTTTTTATTTTACCACTTTGTCGGCGTGATTGATATACATATTAGTACCAAATTTCAGCTTTCTAGTGCTAACGGTCACTGAGATTATCCGCGGACGGACGGACGGACGGACGGACGGGCAGACAAAGCGAAACTATAAGGGTTCCTAGTTGACTACGGAACCCTAAAAAGATAACCCAGTATTTTTTACAATCGGCGGTAATACCTTTTGAATAAAAACTTGGCTTTGTTCCGACATGTCGATTTAACCCCTAGCTACTTAATTCAGCTGTTGGTACGTAGGTGCCTTGGGTCATCTGTATGTAGCACTTATAGTAAATTAACACCTGGAACTTATTATTACTATTTCTAGGACAGTTGGTGTGAAAAAATAGTTTTTGATGCAAGGGCGACATCATGCATTAGTTAAACACAATTCAGTAAGTTTATACATAGGTTCGGGTAGAAAATACACAAATCAAAGAAAATATTTTCCATGCATTTTGTATGGAAGAAGGAGAAAAAGCTTACATTAGTCCTTACTTTTTACGCCTCCATTTTTAGGGATAGGAAAATAAAAAAATACTACGAATTAATTGAGAAATATAAAATAATGAAGTTTTTAGTATTCGTGTGGGTAATACGAGTATTTTGTCCTTAATTACATACGTATAAATCAAGAAACTAAAGACATACAACTGTTTAAAGCTACTTTTAAGATGTAACTTTTGAATTATTTTCTATCGAGCCGATTTTGTCCAATCGTGTATCGGAATTAACAAAGTTCTTCCAAATATAATGAATGTTAACATGTTTTTTTTAATTTCCCAAAACAAGTTATAGCTAAAAAACTGTATAAGCAAAGTCAATTTGAAGGTCATCAGGTGTTGTCAGCCTCTTCAAATGCGCTTTTGGATGGGTCCCTTCAAAATCGAGTTAAGGAGTTTACTGCACTTATTTGGAGTACTGACGTATCTCCTCAAAGTTAATGAAATAGCCGGTGCGCATAAACAAAGTTCTGCCGTAAGCCGTAAACGTTTACGGCGATCATATGATCTCAGAAATAAGCTAAGAGAGTCGTAAACTGCGTGTCACGGTCACCGTAAAGGGTTCACTTTTATCGACAACAGGTGGGTTTATAGTGGAATGCTTACGGTATTACATACAGGGTTAATCCACAAATTACGTCACACCAAATTTTTGACCCCGTCCCCCTTGTCACACTTGGTCACATTTTGTATACAGAGCTGGCCACGTCAGATACGTCACGCCAATAATGAGAGCAACAAAAGCCGTCTGGTTCGATTGCTATACTATATATTGCTAGATCCGAGCATCTGGCAGCTTCTAATGGGTGGAGGTCAGAGTGACGGACTAGCAAAATTTTTGAATTGGAAAATAGTAATACCAAAATAGGTAAAAACTACCGAAGTTGTCTCAGTTATAAACGACAGGGCCTATATTCTAACATAAGGATAAAACACATTGCGTATTATTACGGAAGCAAAAACGGTAGGCGGCAAACTATGAATTACATTATACGTCGTTTGAAACTCTTGGAAATGATATACTTAATCTAATTATTTATATAATTTCTCATATAATTGCATCAAACACAGAACTCTAAGATTTGATTTCTTGAAATTATTTGACCTCCACCACTTTACAGCAGCCAGATTTAGAAATAAGCATAGTATAGCAAACTGACATGATAACAACATTAAAATTATTATTAGATACTTCCATTCATACTCGTAATATTGTAAGTGGAATCAACATCAGAAAATAAAAAAAAAGAATCCTTAGTGTTTGAATGTTAGACTACACGGTATGGACTGATTCTTTCCTTCAAAAAAGTGTTTTTGAATATCTACACGATATTTGTAAACGTGATGACACAAAAATTAAGCGTCTCCCTATTATAGATGAATTATCGAGATCATAGAATTGCATTTGTAGTGGTTGTACCGTTTGCAACAAAAGGAGAATAATTTTCTCTTAATTTAATAAAATTACATACCCTTAAGAAATGGAATAAGTAGTAGTCCTCTGTTTTTTGCTTTTAGTCGCTAAGGACGCATTATCTACGTAAGTACGCTATTCGGTTTAAGGTTTGGTATTAATTTTTCTTTTAACCATTTTTCGTAGTTGACAAAGTTCATCTGGTCATGGTAATCTCCCGTTTTTTGGTTTGCCATAAACATTAACAAAGCGTTGGGAATAAAACCATCTTTTCCTCCTGCGTGCACTATTATTAACCGCTGGCCTGTACTGATTTGTTTTTTTACACCAAATTCTGTTCCATCGGTCCAAGCCTCTCTGGACACATGTGAAGTGTGGATGTAGGTTTCATCAGTATAAACTAGTGGTCTATCTTCAGACCGATATTCCGCAATTTTGGTAAGGTAATTTATTCTTAGCAGTCGTATGTTGTGTCTTTCCATTAATATTTTTCGGTTGTCCTCGGTCTTTTTCCATTTAAATCCTAATTTTTATATTTGTTTTCGTAAGGTGGAAATGCCAAATTTGTAATCTATATCGGATTTTAACACAGAGCGGAGTGCCTTTAAGGTTGGAAACTGCTTATGGGACAGATGAAAATTGTATATAGTCCTCCGGATGACTTCCTGATCAAAATCGTCTACTGCTGATGACGGACAAGTACGTAACTTTTTATTTCTCGGGGAGGTGAATTTGTTTGTTGTTGCGAATTTCTCACTATTGCTCTCAGACACAATGTTATAAACAGTAGAGAGACAAACACCTGTAGCTTTTTCAACTAACTGGGCAGCGGTGTAAGGGAAATTTAAATTTTTCTTCAGTTCAAGTTCAAAATATTTATAAAAGTTAAAAATAATTTGCTTACTTTGACTCTCAATCGGACCAAAATTACTCACTGCCATATTTTTTGAAAATTATGTAACTTACACTTAGTCGTACGGGCTGACACAAAATTATTCTGATAATTGTGAGAATACAATAAAATCAGACGTAAAAATATATGCACAACGTAAATAATATTCACAATTTGACACTGACATTATTTTGGATTTACTTCTTCAATATATAACAAACCTCTTTTTATGCTGATAGTACGAGAAAATAGAAAATTCAAATATAGAATGCCTGTAAACATACTATACTACTACATATGCAATTCCATGCTCTCGTTAATTTATCTATATCACAACTTGACACACTTTGTTAATCTCCTCCCTCCCCCTTAACTTGTGACGAAATTAATGGATGGCCCCGAGGGTCTATGATATGTAATTACTACTCGTATAGATACGTTATACACGTTTCAAAAGAGAACCCCTAAAAGGAAACAATTGAAACTCCCTCGAAGTATGAGGTGTATTTAATCATAGTCATAGACGTCATAGTCATTTATCAATAACATTTTAAATATTACATGTCAAATTAAATTACTTTGGTACTTATTGATTTATAAATTGTTTATACTTCATTATTTTTAGACTTTAAATTAAGTGATTTACTATTTACATTTATGTTGATGGTAGGTTATAGAACTCTGTGAGACTGTAAAAAGTATGGTTTAATAGCCACTTTTAATTTATTCAAAAATACGTGGCTACTATTTTTTGTCTCTTTTTTTGGTCCTACACTTGACATTATTTTAGATGATTTGACCAGTCGATTAAACCAAGTATGTAAGTTGCTGTTTATAGGTAAATTATCAACTCCTTGTCCAGCGACTCCAGTGGTATATTTAATGTTCCTTAGTAATCATCTTATATGAGTCTCGATGCGTATTTACAATCAAAAACAATATGGTTTCATAGTCGTTGGAATAAGATAAACATGTGTACACATGTTTATGATCGTGGTTGTACATCAGACTAAATTAGTCGACATTTACGAGCCCGCTTTATGGAACTCGGATGAACTTTTTCGCAGAAGTCCGATATACGAGTAGGTGTTATACTGTCTCACTTTATAGCTCCTTTACTGTGATAAGCTTGGTTTAAAAGAGGTAGGTATACAAGGTGTAACAAAAATGATGGTGATTCTTTTAACGCCATAATTAGGAATATGCATGATTTTTTTGGAAGACGTCATTCGATTCTATTTCCCTGTAGATTCAAATGTCTCTAATAAACCTTAGCCCTGAAACGTCAAAAATGTGAATATACGTTAGGCGTCTGCGCTGCGCGTCAAAACGCCCCATACAAAAAGTGTGAGGTTTGTGACGTCACCGACCACAAAGTTGCAGAAAACTGTTTGGAAGGAACAAGTTTTTGGAAGATTTTTGTAATTTTAGGCACGAAAAAATGCGTTTACAAACATAAGTAATCGAACTGAAGTTTCGAAAATACATTTGAGGTATAAAAAAAATGCCTAAAATTTTACGTTTTTAAACCGCAATATCTTTAAAAAACTGTTAAAAATTATTACGGATTTCCACTTATTTATTAATTTGGGGTTGTTGAACGTGTTTATGCAACAAATTCAATTAAATATTTTTCACGCATGTTCTCTATTGGTATCGTTTTCTAATAATGAAAAACTGCGAAAATAAATTTTACGAAAAAAAAAATGGTTCTGCATGGAGGGTTGGCCGGCTAGGACGACGTGTCCCATACATTTTTTTTTCTCGTCCAAAAAATGTTTCTCCTACTTTTTCTTACTCGCAATACGATACCACTTGGGTACTTTCCTGGGTAAAAATATAATTCTATTTAGTCCGTCTGTTAGATTATAAAAAAATATTGGACACGTATTTTTTATTTTGTCAATCAAACAAAAATTGGTGAAGATATAGCGCGTTAAAGTTCCGCGTGACGTCACATCATACTAAAAAGAGTACTAAAATGTGACGTCACGCGGAACTTTAACGGGCTATGTCTTGACCAATTGTTGTTAGATTGACAAAATAAAAAATACTTGTCCAATATTTTTTGATAACCTAACTGACGGACTTAATATTTTTTTTAGGAAAGTAGCCAATTATGCCCTTAAACGGATCACCAATATTTTTGTTACACCCTGTATATAGATTCTTTAAATGGCCCAGATAAAAAAAAATATGAACGCTTCGGCTGAGGAATAAGCCAGCCGAGGTTGTCTAGAGATGATATACAGAATGAGGTTCTTCAAAAAAGCAGTGTAAGAGTTTTTAATTTTTGCTTGGCAACGTGTAATTGCAGGCGTCCATAGGCCATATGGTACTCGTAACCGTTTTTTGGGTTCCATAGCAAGAATGACAAGAAGGACCCCTTATAGTTATGTCATGTCCGTCTGTTCGTCCGTATGCTATAAAATATATATTGATAAAATTTTATCCAAAGGTGTGTTTTATGTGCCGCTACTCTAGTTTAGTAGCTAAATTGCTGGAAAAAATACTTACATGTATATCAAATATTTTTTTGCAAATATCATTGTTGCACATCTATGGATAGGGCTTTAAAATTACTTTGAGGTTTCTTGTTTCTCTCTGTAACTTAACCTAACCTTAAAAAAACGGCCAAGTGCGAGTCGGACTCGCACACGAAGGGTTCCGTACGATTATCTATAAAAAGGGCAAAAAAAAACATGTCTGTTGTATTGGGAACCCTCTTAAATATTTATTTTATTCTGTGTTTTAGTATTTTTTGTTGTAGCGGCAACAGAAATACATCATCCGTGAAAATTTCAACTGTCTAATTATCACGGTTCATGAGATACAGCCTGGTGACAGATAAAAACGGCAAAAAAATCATATCTGTTGTATGGGACCCCCTTAAATATTTATTTTATTCTGTTTTTAGGGTTCCGTAGTTTAGTATTTGTTGTTATAGCGACAACAAAAAAACATCATCTGTGAAAATTTTAACTGTCTAACTATCACGGTTCATGAGATACAGCCTGGTGACAGACGGACAATGGAGTCTTAGTAATAAGGTCCCGTTTTTACCCTTTGGGTACGGAACCCTAAAAACGAAGTATAATATGTGGATATGGTATCCAATAATGCTATACGTTGGTAAAGGTGTATTTTCACGAGCGAGGTGGTCGGCCGTGAGCGCTCTCTTCAAGTCGACCGCGTGCACACGCTCGTGCACGACGTGTGGAGACGGCTTTATATTTAATAGTTTATTGACATTTACCCCCTTATTCATAAACGTCTCTCAGGCCTCAATTAGTTAATTTATATTTTGTCCTTATCCGTCACTTAATTTGACAGTTGTATTTGTTAGAAAAAGACAAAACATAAATTACTTATTGAGGCATGGGAGACGTTTATGAATAAGGGGGTTAGATTTTATTGTTGACACATTCTAGAGCTTCCAAAAATGTAGTAAGTTGGAATTTTATTTTTAGGTTTAGATGACTTTAATGTTAATTTATTATCCTTAATTGTTAACACCAGTACAACATACAAATACTTTTTTAGGGTTCCGTACCTCGAAAGGAAAAAACGGAACCCTTATAGGATCACTTTGTTGTCTGTCTGTCTGTCTGTCTGTCTGTCAAGACCATTTTTCTCAGGAACGCGTGTAGGTATCAAGCTTAAATTTATATCAAATACTCAGGTCTATTGTCCCTTGAAGCTGTGAAAAAATATAACTTAAAAGCCAACGCAATCAAAAGATACAGACGTTTATGCTGCAAATTTTAGAGTTTTTCGGCACTTGCAAAACCTACGGGGTACTTCCCGTGAACTCAGAAACTTGAAATTTGGCACGAAGCAACGTCATATAGCATAGACAATGGAAAAAATACAAAAAGTAGACATTTTTAGTAAAATCATACAAAAAAATATTTTATTTTAATTTTAAACTTACTACCTTTTTCCTCGTAAACGCGTGGAGGTATTAAATTGAAATTCATATCAAATACTCAGCGCTATAAGACCTTTCAAATGTAGCAAAACCAAACTTTTATGTCAACGCAACCAAAAGAAATTGCAATTTAAGTCGCTTATTTTGAAACTGAGTACTCGCAAGAAACTCAAAACCTAAAGGGTACTTCCCGTAAACTCAGAAACTTGAAACTTGGCACGAAAAAACTTCATATATCACAGACAAAGGAAAAATTACGAAAAGTAGACATTTTTAGTAAAATCATACAAAAAATATATTTTGAAATTTTAAACTTACTACCTTTTTCCTCGTAAACGCGTGGAGGTATTAAATTGAAATTCATGTTTAAAACTCAGGGCTATAGGACCTTTCCGATGTAGCAAAACCAAACTTTTATGTGAAAGCAATCAAAAGAAATAACAATTTAAGTCGCATATTTTGAAACTGAGTACTCGCAAGAAACTCAAAACCTAAAGGGTATTTCCCGTAAACTCAGAAACTTGAAACTTGGCACGAAGAAACTTCATATAGCACAGACAAAGGAAAAATTACGAAAAGTAGACATTTTTAGTAAAATCATACAAAAAATATTTTTTGAAATTTTAAACTTACTACCTTACTTACTCGTAAACGCGTAGAGGTATTAAATTGAAATAAGTAATAAACATACTACAACTTTTGCTTGTTATAGGTTTGTACGGAACCCTCGGTGCGCGAGTCCGACTCGCACTTGGCCGGTTTTTTTATATTTGAAATTGCATCAACAAATTGCTCTGAATTAAGTATTACTTTAAGATGGCGTTATTACACCGTGAAATTGGGCGAATACATGTTCCCGAGTTTTGTATATGTTCCGTGTATGTATTTATCTATAATATGCTTATAAATGTAACATTCTCAATTAAAACATACCCGATTGTCGGTTGTAGATAAACCATTTATTACCAGTTTGAATCATAATGGTAGTAGCGCCTCGACGTTTATTTTTATTTTATTTTATTTTATTTTATTTTATTTGGGATGCTTACTGCCTAATATACATATGTTAATAGACTTATCAACTAGATGCAAATTACAAGCTTCCACATATATAATGCTAAATAACATGAATATATAGTCTCTAAATAGCATACACTACGAAAGATTCAGGTCAGAATCTATGAACGCAAAATTATGTCGGGTATCTTTAACTATCTATTAACAATAATATTTTACGGTAATTGACGGTAGAACAGTCGAATTTTAATAATTGAAATAGTCACATGTCATGTCCGTTACCCATAATAGCTTTGCTTAGTGTGTAGCTAGGTTAATCAATGTAAATGATCGCCAAATATATTTTAATTATTCTTCTTCTTCCTAGCATTTGCCCCAGCTTTTTGCTCTATTGAGCCTGGGGTCCGCTCGGCAACCTTATCCCAGGAATTGGCGTAGGCACTAGTTTTTACGAAAGCGACTGCCATCTGACTTGTTGGGATTAGATCCGGTTTCCTCACGATATTTTCCTTCACCGAAAAGCGACTGGTAAATATCAAATGATATTTCGTACGTAATATACACTACGTTTTTTTTGAGATTAGAAAAATGTTGACAGAACGATGTACAGGGTTCTTTATTAGGCACGATAAATGTCACAACTGTCAAAGTGCCTACGCCGTCATTAAACATAATTAAATATATTTGTATTTATAGTAAAGCCATGCCTACGTATTTGTAAATGTTATATTGAGTATTTAACAATATTTTGGTAGTTGTTATACTCGTATGCACTAAATATTTTATTTTTTATCATTGTTAATGTTCTTGTGAATGTTGCACAATAAAATACCTAGAGAAGAAAAGGTTCGCAACGGATGGTTCGATTTTTAAATATTTTCTCGCGTCATCTGTCATTAGTATCTCTCAGCCATACCTGGATAGTTTTTAATGTTTAAAGCTTATTGTGATTCTTATCTAAGTAAAGGTATTTGCTTGCTCTATTATTGTGCGTTTGGTTGGATGGCAATCAGAGGCAGGCCCAAGTGGCATACAACAAGAAAAGCCACCTCGTAGTCCACCAAATCTTTTACCATCACCTAAGACAATTGCTTTATTATTTAGTATTATGCAATAAAACTATTAAGAGGCTGACAATACCCGATGACCTTCAAATTGACTTTACTCAAACAGTGTTTCAGCTCTAACTACTTGTTTAGAGAAAGTAAAAAAAATGTATGTTAATATTCGTTATATTTGGAAGAACTTCGTTGCGTCCGATACACGATTGGACGAAATCAGCTCGATAGAAAATAATTCCAAAGTTACATCTTAAAATTAGCTTTAAACAGTTGTATTTCTTTAGTTTCTTGACTTATACGTCTGTAACTAAGGACAAAATTCCACCACACTAATACTAAAAACTTCGTTGCCTTATATTTCTCAATTAATGTGTCGTTTTTTTTAAATTCATTATTTTGTAAAATTTGCAATGAGCTCCCATACTAATCGTAACACAGTGTTTCTCTTTCACGCTGAATAAGATAGGGAGGGAATTTAGCTGTTGTCAGCCCCTTAAATAACGTTTAGATGCATTTTTATTTACGAAAATTGATTAATAAGTGCATGTTATGATTGTCAATTAAATAATTTTCGTGAATACTGATAACAAAAACTGGATCTTAAGTTTTCGTTTTAGAACGTACGTGCGTCACTGTCAGGTCAGTTTTTCATTTTTCACGTTGGCATACAAAATCTAAAACGAAATTGTGTTGATATTGTTGTGTTGGATTATTTAATCCGCAAATTGTTATTATTTATTCACAAATGTGAACTCTTAATCATGTTAACTAATCCTCTGTTGGCGTGCTTGCAGTGTGTTTAAATTGAACATTTAGAACAGGTTGGCAACTACTGTATCTATGCAATTTCTAATCTAAAAAAAAACGAAGTATAAGTTCCGAATAACTCAGTGGTACGAGCCTGGGTTTGAACCCGAGACCTTCAGATTGAAAGCCTGACGTCTTACCGCCAGGCCACCAGCGCTTCCACCAATTAGCGAACGAGCGGAGCGTAAGCGAAGCAAAGTTCTTGCAGACAACTTCGGACATAACGGAACTGTCAGCTGGCTACCTAGACGTCTGTGCATTTCGATGGCTATTTGATTTTAAATAGTTGTCGCGCGATAACTTTAGTACCTAACGTTTTTCTGATCTATATGAAACTAGCCTTTTCCGGCGGCTTCGCCTGCGTACTTATAAGTACTCAAAAAGGATACGATACCCATGTTGACTTTCAGACTTTGTGACCACATTTGCCCCTTTCAGGGGTTCAATTTTCAAAAAACCTGAAACACGTGTTTACTCATTTATTGTTAGGAATACCTACTCCTATGAAGTTTCGAATAAAATAGTCTAACAAATCTTGATTCGCCATACAAACTTTGGACCCCCATTCTACCCCTTTGGGGGGTGAATTTTGAAAAATCCTTTCTTAGTTCATCCTTAGACCTTATAAGGAACCTACGTGCCAAATTTGGAATCCCTAGAACCAGCGGTTTGGGCTGTGCGTTGATATGTCAGTCAGTCAGTCAATCAGTCAGTCAGTCAGTTTCTTCTTTTATATATTTAGATTTGTTGGGGTTGTAGTAGCTCAATACAATTTGAGAATTCGTTTATGAGGATTAGATCAAAGGGTTATCGAGCTAGAAGGCTCGAAAGTAATCATGATTAGGGTCTTGTTAAATTGGTCAACTCGTTTGCAAGAAAATCGCACAATCGGACTAATAGTATTTTAATTCAATGAATATAAAAGCCAACTCCGTACTACTCTGCAGGGGTTGCCTTTAGATAACCGAAGCGAGTGACTCTTACGCCTCCATTGTGCTCGAGCATCGAAATGTGGCAGGCGTTTGGAGGGTTAAACTTTTAACATATTTTTATATCACGACGGTGGCAAACAGGGGTGCCGTTAACTCTATATAACAACTTTTGATATGTTATAAATATTATTTGAAACGAGGTATTTACCATGTATATTAGCGTGTTTGAGGACCCGGAAAATGGAACTGTATAACTTTAAACTTGTGACTTTATTAATATCTAATCATTTTGTATTCTTGATTATTGCTGTAAACCTTGACTTTATCTAATTATTTTGTATTCTTGATATATTGCTGTAAACCTGTGACTTTATCCAATTATTAATTATTTTGTACTTATCCTTGACGAAGGTGGAAGTAGTGACATTAATAAGTTACTTTTATAAATCATTGACATAATATAATAATATAACTGTAGTAGCGGCATTCATGTTATTGTTTTACAACTCATTGACACCATTATAATTTCTGAATTCAACTATATTTAATGCCAGTATTTAATTTTTATTTGCCTGTGAATAATGTATATATATATATACTCATTGCACCTATGGGCGCAATTACCTAGATGTATAATTGTATAAAGAGCATGTTAGAACATAAGTATATGTAAATACAGATTAGCACGTAAGGTATAACTGTCAGTGTTAATTTTCATGCAATAAATAAATAAATTTGAAATTTTTAAATTTGAATTTCAAATAATATTTATAATGTGAATGACCATGTGAGCTTGAAATTGTATTTTGATATATTATTGGTCGAAATAACGGTCAGAGGGTATACTTAGTAAAGGTATAACAACAACTATCATAATATACACAAATGTTTGAGTTTGAGTTTGAGTTTGAGTTTATAATTATTGGGTATAACCGGCATTCGGTATAACAGACATTCGATATATCAACTTTCAACCTAACACTAAGGTAGAATGTACATTTTCCATAATACCATCCGGTATAAAATTCAATGGGTATTATTACCTGTAGGTATAATCATAGAAATATAATTTTCGTATTCCGAGTTGTAACAGTATAAGAGCCCACGACACTAAACCTAGTTCGAGAATACTCCCTGATGATATATATATATTATTAGATATTCATCTAGACCTTGCTTTACTATGCAGAGTGTATAGCACGCCTTAAGCGTGACATTGACAGTAGCTGTCAATTTAGGCGGGAACACGGGAGAACTGTCACTTATCCTTACGGCGCTACGCGTGGGTGGACGTGGTTTTATCTTGTAAATTAGTTGATTCGAGCCGATAGCCTGATATTATTGTAAAATTTGATTATAGAACCCAAGTTTGATCTGGAAGTGTTTTATTTCCTACATCAGACGTGGGAAACGAGCTTATAGCCTGCAAAGTGCTTGCCGTACTACAAACCGCGTTGGTCTAAGTTAACGTTGTTTTGGCATCGTTTGTCTTTGTTTAAATCCGAAACAAGAAGTGTATTTCAATCACAAACACGTATCGCAATTAGCAATATCACCGTCCGCAGTAGATTTCCGCGGCGAGATCAAAAGGGCCGCACTTCTCGCGTACGGCCACTACATACGGCCTTTGTGGACGCAGATAGTGCGAAACATTTTGTTTTCAGCATTTACAGGTGATATTCAAAGTACCGATATGTACAGATGAAGTCTTCGAACCCAAAACAAACAGTGGAGCTTCATCAGGATTTAGTTGTAGCGTAGAGCCTAGGCCATACCAGGACACTACGGCGGCGTTACCAGTCGCCGGCCACCAACTAAACGTATACAGCTCTATGGAGGATATCTCACCTTCTGTCCACTTAGTTGCGCAAACTAAAAGTCATCAAGTGCCTAACACGGAAGTTCAATAAACTACAAATGCAAATGAAAAGAGTGTGTTGCCAATCATCATCAAAGACAAACGATGCCAAAACAACGTTAACTTAGACCAACGCGGTTTGTAGTACGGCAAGCACTTTGCAGGCTATAAGCTCGTTTCCCACGTCTGATGTAGGAAATAAAACACTTCCAGATCAAACTTGGGTTCTATAATCAAATTTTACAATAATATCCCCAAGACCTGGAGCGCAGGGCTACGGGAGCTGAGCGGGAAGCGGCCGACTCTTCGCGTGTGTGCGTCCAGTACCAGCTGGCAAAGAGGCGAGAGCTGCGGAAGCGGTCGAGGCCGACGGATCATCAGGATTGGCCGTATTAGATATTCATCTAGACCTCGCTTTACTATGCAGTGTATAGCACGCCTTAAGCGTGACATTGACAGTAGCTGTCAATTTAGGCGGGAACACGGGAGAACTGTCACTTATCCTTACGGCGCTACGCGTGGGTGGACATGGTTTTATCTTGTAAATTAGTTGATTCGAGCCGATAGCCTGATATTATTGTAAAACCTTTGATTATAGAACCCAAGTTTGATCTGGAAGTGTTTTATTTCCTACAATATATATATATATAATTAGTTCCATCTTTAATGGGGAACGCGAAATGCCGATGCTGCAATGCAAAAAACCTGGCGGTGTATTTTAAATATTTTTTTGACAAAAAATAAAAATAAAACCGGCTTTTAGTATGATAAGACTCCTAGGTTTCCATTGTTTCTCAAGGCAGGAGAGTAATAGTATTTGGGTGAATCTAGTTTTTCTTGTCATTAGATAGCTTATAGTCGATAGTCGCTTTCGTAAAACCGAATGCCTACGCCAATTCATTGGATTAGGTTGCCGAGCTGACCACAGGTTTATTTGAGCCGTGGTAAAATAGCCGGGACAAGCGCTAGGAGGATGATGATAAGTGAAAAACATCTAAACATACATTATTTTTACTATTTATTTAGTAGTAGGTATTTTAATTTTCTTTGAAGGTACTTACTTTTTTCGTAATGTTTAATGTGCTCCGGGTTCTTAACTATACTTGACTTACTTACTATCGGAAAGTAATGGTTACCTAGAAATACCTAAATGTACGTCAGTTTAATTTCCCAAAGCGTGAAAATCATTGCGTTGAAGAGTCATGTCAAAGTCACGAAACTACAGCGTTTAACACTATCACAGCCGCAGTTTGCTACGCGCTACGCTCGTAACCGGTCACAGCGTTTTTCCGCATTGTATTGGGGATCAATACTACACGTGACCCTTCTTGGGTGGTGCTAACAGAGTAACAAACTTGGCAGCTGCACTGTCCCATCTGGACCTCGCAGTACTCACTGGATTTTCTTTATCGTCTGCTTTCCCACTACTACTACTCCAGAGAAGAAATGCCTATCTATAAGTATATCCAGTGACATGTAGCCATACGATAAATAATATCCGCTTTGTAGACGAAAACCGTTACACAGGGAGAGCCCGCCTAGCGGGTTTCTAGTATTCAATGTGTTAACTGTGTTGTCTATACAGGATGTAACAAAAATACAGGTGATCCGTTTAAGGTATAATATTAAGATAACATAATTGGTATCGTATTGCGACTAAGAAAAAGTAGGAAATTTTTTTTTTAATACAATTGCTCAAAAAGTTGACTTTATGTAGCTGCAAATCGTGCGTAAAGTTTGATTTTATGCACTAGTGCTAAAAAGTAATCTGATCTGCAAATCGTGCGTAAAGTTTGATTTTACGCCCGATTTGCAGATATATTGCATTTTAAGAGGCCTTATTCCCATGAACGTCTCAATCTCATGAAATCTTACTCGATAGATGGCGGTAGCGCTCAGTACGCGACCGCTGGCAATGATCGACGATCGAACGATCTTGATCGTTTTCAACTTCAATTACAAGTAAAATTCTTTTTACGCATAAGTTACACACAGGCTATTTATTTTCTTTTATATGGAAGATACTACTAATTAAGGTACGAGTATGTAGTAGGGACTGTTGGAGATACTTTTCGAATTAAAAGTACCTATAATAAATTTCGAATTTCGAAAATTAGGTTTATTTAGTATTGTATAGACTGTTTTACACTTATGTTTCATTTTTTACCCTCCTTCAATATGCCTGTATTCGGTAGGAAATAATTTATTACTTATACATACATAGGTAGTATTTTTTTTATTTTTTTTTATTCCAATATGGCTGAAATTTTTTTTTGTAAAAATGGTCATGGTTGCAAATTTCGACTACTTCGGGTGTGCAGATTACGAAAATGATCATCGTCATGGTAATCATTTTCGAATAACTCAGGATGTGCAGAATTTAAAAATAATGGTTATTTTAAAAACAAAGATGGCGGTCATACACTTTATGGTAAAAATCGTTATGGTAGTAATTTCCGATTAATTCAGGGGTGTAGATTTCGGAAAAAAGGACGGTTTTAAAATCAATGATGGCGGAATCGGAAAATTCTGTCAAAATCGTCATGGTAGTCATTTCCGACTAATTCGGGTAAGCAGATATCGAAAATAATGTCTATTTTGAAATCCAAGATGGCGGTCATACACTTTTTTTGTAAAAATCGTTATGGTAGTCATTTCCGATTAATTCAGGGGTGTAGATTTCGAAAATAAGGCCCGTTTTAAAATCAAAGATAGCGGAAACGGAAAATTCTGTCAAAATCGTCATGGTAGTCATTTCCGACTAATTCGGGTAAGCAAATATCGAAAATAATGTCTATTTTGAAATCCAAGATGGCGGTCATACACTTTTTTTGTAAAAATCGTTATGGTAGTCATTTTCGATTAATTCAGGGGTGTAGATTTCGAAAATAAGGTCCGTTTTAAAATCGAAGATGGCGGAAACGGAAAATTCTGTCAAAATCGTCATGGCAGTCATTTCTGACTAATTCGGGTAAGCAAATATCGAAAATAATGTCTATTTCGAAATCCAAGATGGCGGTCATACACTTTTTTGTAAAAATCGTTATGGTAGTCATTTTCGATTAATTCAGGGGTCTAGGTTTCGAAAATAAGGACCGTTTTAAAATCAAAGATGGCGGAAACGGAAAATTCTGTCAAAATCGTCATGGTAGTCATTTCCGACTAATTCAGGTAAGCAGATATCGAAAATAATGTCTATTTTGAAATCCAAGATGGCGGTCATACACTTTCTTTGTAAAAATCGTTATGGTAGTCATTTTCGATTAATTCAGGGGTGTAGATTTCGAAAATAAGGTCCGTTTTAAAATCGAAGATGGCGGAAACGGAAAATTCTGTCAAAATCGTCATGGTAGTCATTTCCGACTAATTCTGGTAAGCAAATATCGAAAATAATGTCTATTTTGAAATCCAAGATGGCGGTCATACACTTTTTTGTAAAAATCGTTATGGTAGTCATTTTTGATTAATTCAGGGGTGTAGATTTCGAAAATAAGGACCGTTTTAAAATCAAAGATGGCGGAAATGGAAAATTCTGTCAAAATCGTCATGGTAGTCATTTCCGACTAATTCGGTTAAGCAGATATCGAAAATAATGTCTATTTTGAAATCCAAATGGCCGTCATACACTTTTTTGGTAAAATCCGTTAAATTTGTCACGGTAGCCATTTTCGAATAATTTGGGTGTGCAGATTTCCAAAATATTGTCTATTTTGAAATCCAAGATGGCGGTTATACACTTTTTTGGTAAAAATCGTTAAATCGAAAATAAAGACCGTTTTAAAATACAGGATGTCGGAAATGGAAAATTTTGTCAAAATCGTCATGGTAGTCGTCTTCGACTAATTCGGGGGTGTAGATTTCGAAAATGATGTCTATTTTGAAATCGAAGATGGCGGTCATACACTTTTTTGTAAAAATCGTTATGGTAGTCATTTTCGATTAATTCAGGGGTGTAGATTTCGAAAATAAGGTCCGTTTTAAAATAAAAGATGGCGAAAACGGAAAATTCTGTCAAAATCGTCGTGGTAGTCATTTCCGACTAATTCGGGTAAGCAGATATCGAAAATAATGTCTATTTTGAAATCCAAGATGGCGGTCAAATACTTTTTTGGTAAAAATCGTTATGGTAGTCATTTTCGGTTAATTTAGGGGTGTAGATTTCGAAAATAAGGACCGTTTTAAAATCAAAGATGGCGGAAACGGAAAATTCTGTCAAAATCGTCATGGTAGTAATTTCCGACTAATTCGGGTAAGCAGATATCGAAAATAATGTCTATTTTGAAATCCAAATGGCGGTCATACACTTTTTTGGTAAAATCCGTTAAATTTGTCACGGTAGCCATTTTCGACTAATTTGGGTGTGCGGATTTCGAAAATATTGTCTATTTTGAAATCCAAGATGGCGGTTATACACTTTTTTGGTAAAAATCGTTAATTCGAAAATAAAGACCGTTTTAAAATACAAGATGGCGGAAATGGAAAATTTTGTCAAAATCGTCATGGTAGTCGTCTTCGACTAATTCGGGGGTGTAGATTTCGAAAATCATGTCTATTTTGAAATCGAAGATGGCGGTCATACACTTTTTTGTAAAAATCGTTATGGTAGTCATTTTCGAATAATTCAGGGGTGTAGATTTCGAAAATAAGGTCCGTTTTAAAATCAAAGATGGCGGAAACGGAAAATTCTGTCAGAATCGTCATGGTAGTCATTTCCGACTAATTCGGGTAAGCAGATATCGAAAATAATGTCTATTTTGAAATCCAAGATGGCGGTCAAACACTTTTTTGGTAAAAATCGTTATGGTAGTCATTTTCGGTTAATTTAGGGGTGTAGATTTCGAAAATAAGGTCCGTTTTAAAATCGAAGATGGCGGAAACGGAAAATTCTGTCAAAATCGTCATGGTAGTCATTTCCGACTAATTCGGGTAAGCAGATATCGAAAATAATGTCTATTTTGAAATCCAAGATGGAGGTCATACACTTTTTTGTAAAAATCGTTATGGTAGTCATTTTCGATTAATTCAGGTGTGTAGATTTCGAAAATAAGGACCGTTTTAAAATCAAAGATGGCGGAAACGGAAAATTCTGTCAAAATCGTCATGGTAGTCATTTCCGACTAATTCGGGTAAGCAAATATCGAAAATAATGTCTATTTTGAAATCCAAATGGCGGTCATACACTTTTTTGGTAAAATCCGTTAAATTTGTCACGGTAGCCATTTTCGACTAATTTGGGTGTGCGGATTTCGAAAATATTGTCTATTTTGAAATCCAAGATGGCGGTCATACACTTTTTTTGTAAAAATCGTTACAGTTGTCATTTTCGACTACTGCAGGGATGTATATTTCAAAAAAAAGACCGTTTTAAAATTCAAGATGGCAGAAATGGTAAATTTTGTCAAAATCGTCATGTTAGCCATTTTCGACTAATTAGGGTGTGCAGATTTCTAAAATGATGTCTATTTTGAAATCCAAGACCGCGGTCATACACTTTTTTAGTAAAAATCATCATGTAAGTCGTTTTCAATTAATTCAGGGGTGTAGATTTCGATATAAGGACCGATTTGAGATCCAATACGGGTGTTAAAGGACAATTATTGTAAAAATCGTCATGGTAGTCATTTTTACTAATTTACGTGTGTAGATTTATAAAATAAGGACCGTTTTAAAATCAAAGATGGCGGAAACGAAAAATTCTGTCAAAATCGTCATGGTAGTCATTTTTGACTAATTCGGGTAAGCAGATCGATATCATTATTTTCGATAAAATAATGCCTATTTTGAAATCCAAGATGGCGGCCATACACCTTTTTGGTAAAAATCGTTACAGTAGTAATTTTAGACTACTGCAGGGATGTACATTTCAAAAATAAAGACCGTTTTAAAATTTAAGATGGCAGAAATGGTAAATTTTGTCAAAATCGTCATGGTAGTCATTTCCGACTAATTTGGGTGTGCAGATTTCGAAAATAATGTCTATTTTGAAATCCAAGATGGCGGCCTTACACTTTTTATTTGAAAATCGTAATGGACGTCATTTCTAATTAATTCTGGGATGAATAATTCGAAAACAAGGACCGTTTTAAACTCAAAGATGGGGGAACTGAAAATTTTGTGAAAATCGTCATGGTTGTCGTCTCTGACTAATTTGGGTGTGCAGATTTTGAAAATAATGTCTATTTTAAAATCCAAGATGGCGATCAAACACTTTTTGGTGAAAATCCATATGGTAGTCATTTCCGATTAATTCAAGTGTGTAGATTTCGAAAATAAGGACCGTTTTAAAATCAAAGATGGCGCAAAAGAAAAATTTTCAAATTCGTCATGGAAGTCGTTTTCGACTATTTCGGTACTTGACGAAAATAATGTCTATTTTGAAATCCAAGATGGCGATCACACACTTTACTTGTTATTTTAGCCATTTTCGATTAATTCAGGCGCGTAGATTTCAAAAATAAAGTCCGTTTCAAAATCCAAGATGGCAGAAATGGTAATTCATTTATAAAAGTCGTTGGTATTCAGATATGTCGATTTCAAAAACAAATTCTGTTTTAAAATTCAAGACAGCGGCCATATAATTTTTTGTATCCCCGATTGAATCGAAAATGACAACCATAACGACAAATTGAACGACTTTTACAAAAAAAGTGTATGACCACCATTTGGATTTCATAATAGACATTATTTTCGATATCTGCTTACCCGAATTAGTCGGAAATGACTACCATGACGATTTTGACAGAATTTTCCGTTTACGCCATCTTTGATTTTAAAACGGTCCTTATTTGCGAAATGTACACCCCTGAATTAATCGAAAATGACTACTATAACGATTTTTACAAAAAAAGTGTATGACTGCCATCTTGGATTTCAAAATAGACATTATTTTTGATATCTGCTTACCCGAATTAGTCGGTAATGACTACCATGACGATTCTGACAAAATTTTCCTTTTCTGCCATCTTTGATTTTAAAACCGTCCTTTTTTCCGAAATCTACACACCTGAATTAATCGAAAATGACTACCATAACGATTTTTACAAAAAAGTGTATGACCGCCATCTTGGATTTCAAAATAGACATTATTTTCGATATTTGCTTACCCGAATTAGTCGGAAATGACTACCATGACGATTTTGACAGAATTTTCCGTTTCCGCCATCTTCGATTTTAAAACGGACCTTATTTTCGAAATCTTCACCCCTAAATTAACCGAAAATGACTACCATAACGTATTTTACCAAAATAGTGTTTGACCGCCATCTTGGATTTCAAAATCGACATTATTTTCGATATCTGCTTACCCGAATTAGTCGGAAATGACTACCATGACGATTTTGACAGAATTTTCCGTTTCCGCCATCTTCGATTTTAAAACGGACCTTATTTTCGAAATCTACACCCCTGAATTAATCGGAAATGACTACCACAACGATTTTTACAAAAAAAGTGTATGACCGCCATCTTGTATTTCAAAATAGACATTATTTTCGACATCTGCTTACCCGAAATAGTCGGAAATGACTACCATGACGATTTTGACAGAATTTTCCGTTTGCGCCATCTTCGATTTTAAAACGGACCTTATTTTCGAAATCTACACCCCTGAATTAATCGAAAATGACTACCATAACGATTTTTACAAAAAAGTGTATGACCGCCATCTTGGATTTCAAAATAGACATTATTTTCGATATCTGCTTACCCGAATTAGTCGGAAATGACTACCATGACGATTTTGAGAGAATTTTCCGTTTCCGCCATCTTTGATTTTAAAACGGTCCTTATTTTCGAAATCTAGACCCCTGAATTAATCGAAAATGACTACCATAACGATTTTTACAAAAAAGTGTATGACCGCCATCTTGGATTTCAAAAAAGACATTATTTTCGATATTTGCTTACCCGAATTAGTCAGAAATGACTACCATGACGATTTTGACAGAATTTTCCGTTTCCGCCATCTTCGATTTTAAAACGGACCTTATTTTCGAAATCTACACCCCTGAATTAATCGAAAATGACTACCATAACGATTTTTACAAAAAAATTGTATGACCGCCATCTTGGATTTCAAAATAGACATTATTTTCGATATCTGCTTACCCGTTATTTATTAGTCGGAAATGACTACCATGACGATTTTGACAGAATTTTCCGTTTCCGCCATCATTGATTTTAAAACCGTCCTTTTTTCCGAAATCTACACCACTGAATTAATCGGAAATTACTACCATAACGATTTTTCCATAAAGTGTATGACCGCCATCTTTGTTTTTAAAATAACCATTATTTTTAAATTCTGCACATCCTGAGTTAGTCGAAAATGACTACCATAACGATTTTTACAAAAAAAGTGTATGACCGCCATCTTGGATTTCAAAATAGACATTATTTTCGCTATCTGCTTACCCGAATTAGTCGGAAATGGCTACCATGACGATTTTGACAGAATTTTCCGTTTCCGCCATCTTTGATTTTAAAACGGTCCTTATTTCGAAATCTAGACCCCTGAATTAATCGGAAATGACTACCATAACGATTTTTACAAAAAAAGTGTATGACCGCCATCTTGGATTTCAAAATAGACATCATTTTCGATATCTGCTTACCCGAATTAGTCGGAAATGACTACCATGACAATTTTGACAGAATTTTCCGTTTCCGCCATCTTCGATTTTAAAACGGACCTTATTTTCGAAATCTACACTCCTGAATGAATCGAAAATGACTACCATAACGATTTTTACAAAAAAAGTGTATGACCGCCATCTTGGATTTCAAAATAGACATTATTTTCGCTATCTGCTTACCCGAATTAGTCGGAAATGACTACCATGACGATTTTGACAGAATTTTCCGTTTCCGCCATCTTTGATTTTAAAACGGTCCTTATTTTCGAAATCTAGACCGCTGAATTAATCGAAAATGACTACCAGAACGATTTTTACAAAAAAGTGTATGACCGCCATCTTGGATTTCAAAAAGACATTATTTTCGATATTTGCTTACCCGAATTAGTCGGAAATGACTACCATGACGATTTTGACAGAATTTTCCGTTTCCGCCATCTTCGATTTTAAAACGGACCTTATTTTCGAAATCTACACCCCTGAATTAATCGAAAATGACTACCATAACGATTTTTACAAAAAAAGTGTATGGATTTCAAAATAGACATTATTTTCGCTATCTGCTTACCCGAATTAGTCGGAAATGGCTACCATGACGATTTTGACAGAATTTTCCGTTTCCGCCATCTTTGATTTTAAAACGGTCCTTATTTTCGAAATCTAGACCCCTGAATTAATCGAAATGACTACCAGAACGATTTTTACAAAAAAGTGTATGACCGCCATCTTGGATTTCAAAATAGACATTATTTTCGATATTTGCTTACCCGAATTAGTCGGAAATGACTACCATGACGATTTTGACAGAATTTTCCGTTTCCGCCATCTTTGATTTTAAAACGGACCTTATTTTCGAAATCTACACCCCTGAATTAATGGGAAATGACTACCATAACGATTTTTACAAAAAAAGTGTATGACCGCCATCTTGTATTTCAAAATAGACATTATTTTCGATATCTGCTTACCCGAATTAGTCGGAAATGACTACCATGACGATTTTGATAGAATTTTCCGTTTGCGCCATCTTCGATTTTAAAACGGACCTTATTTTCGAAATCTACACCCCTGAATTAATCGAAAATGACTACCATAACGATTTTTACAAAAAAGTGTATGACCGCCATCTTGGATTTCAAAATAGACATTATTTTCGATATCTGCTTACCCGAATTAGTCGGAAATGACTACCATGACGATTTTGACAGAATTTTCCGTTTCCGCCATCTTTGATTTTAAAACGGTCCTTATTTTCGAAATCTAGACCCCTGAATTAATCGAAAATGACTACCATAACGATTTTTACAAAAAAGTGTATGACAGCCATCTTGGATTTCAAAAAAGACATTATTTTCGATATTTGCTTACCCGAATTAGTCAGAAATGACTACCATGACGATTTTGACAGAATTTTCCGTTTCCGCCATCTTCGATTTTAAAACGGACCTTATTTTCGAAATCTACACCCCTGAATTAATCGAAAATGACTACCATAACGATTTTTACAAAAAAATTGTATGACCGCCATCTTGGATTTCAAAATAGACATTATTTTCGATATCTGCTTACCCGTTATTTATTAGTCGGAAATGACTACCATGACGATTTTGACAGAATTTTCCGTTTCCGCCATCATTGATTTTAAAACCGTCCTTTTTTCCGAAATCTACATCACTGAATTAATCGGAAATTACTACCATAACGATTTTTCCATAAAGTGTACGACCGCCATCTTTGTTTTTAAAATAACCATTATTTTTAAATTCTGCACATCCTGAGTTAGTCGAAAATGACTACCATAACGATTTTTACAAAAAAAGTGTATGACCGCCATCTTGGATTTCAAAATAGACATTATTTTCGCTATCTGCTTACCCGAATTAGTCGGAAATGGCTACCATGACGATTTTGACAGAATTTTCCGTTTCCGCCATCTTTGATTTTAAAACGGTCCTTATTTTCGAAATCTAGACCCCTGAATTAATCGAAAATGACTACCAGAACGATTTTTACAAAAAAGTGTATGACCGCCATCTTGGATTTCCAAAAATACATTATTTTCGATATTTGCTTACCCGAATTAGTCAGAAATGACTACCATGACGATTTTGACAGAATTTTCCGTTTCCGCCATCTTCGATTTTAAAACGGACCTTATTTTCGAAATCTACACCCCTGAATTAATCGAAAATGACTACCATAACGATTTTTACAAAAAAAGTGTATGACCGCCATCTTGGATTTCAAAATAGACATTATTTTCGATATTTGCTTACCCGAATTAGTCGGAAATGACTACCATGACGATTTTGACAGAATTTTCCGTTTCTGCCATCTTTGATTTTAAAACGGACCTTATTTTCGAAATCTACACCCCTGAATTAATCGGAAATGACTACCATAACGATTTTTACAAAAAAAGTGTATGACCGCCATCTTGTATTTCAAAATAGACATTATTTTCGATATCTGCTTACCCGAATTAGTCGGAAATGACTACCATGACGATTTTGACAGAATTTTCCGTTTGCGCCATCTTCGATTTTAAAACGGACCTTATTTTCGAAATCTACACCCCTGAATTAATCGAAAATGACTACCATAACGATTTTTACAAAAAAGTGTATGACCGCCATCTTGGATTTCAAAATAGACATTATTTTCGATATCTGCTTACCCGAATTAGTCGGAAATGACTACCATGACGATTTTGACAGAATTTTCCGTTTCCGCCATCTTTGATTTTAAAACGGTCCTTATTTTCGAAATCTAGACCCCTGAATTAATCGAAAATGACTACCATAACGATTTTTACAAAAAAGTGTATGACCGCCATCTTGGATTTCAAAAAAGACATTATTTTCGATATTTGCTTACCCGAATTAGTCAGAAATGACTACCATGACGATTTTGACAGAATTTTCCGTTTCCGCCATCTTCGATTTTAAAACGGACCTTATTTTCGAAATCTACACCCCTGAATTAATCGAAAATGACTACCATAACGATTTTTACAATAAAGTTGTGTGACCGCCATCTTGGATTTCAAAATAGACATTATTTTCGATATCTGCTTACCCGTTATTTATTAGTCGGAAATGACTACCATGACGATTTTGACAGAATTTTCCGTTTCCGCCATCATTGATTTTAAAACCGTCCTTTTTTCCGAAATCTACACCACTGAATTAATCGGAAATTACTACCATAACGATTTTTCCATAAAGTGTATGACCGCCATCTTTGTTTTTAAAATAACCATTATTTTTAAATTCTGCACATCCTGAGTTAGTCGAAAATGAATACCATGACGATATTGACAAATTTGTCTAGTTTTCAAATAAAAAATCATTTTACGTCACACCTGGCCATAATGTGAGTTTTACCGCACGCTACGCTAATGAGGGTTTCCGCGATTGAGATTTTCACTAGATGGCAGCACCGTGACGACAGGTCTTTTTGGCAGTAGCTGTCAAAATCCACCAATCAAAAAATTTATAATTAAACATGATTGGTGGATTGTGACAGCTAGACCTGTCGCCACGGTGCTGCCATCTAGTGAAAAACTCGATCGCGGAAACCCTCATTGTGTACTCACCACGGGCAGTCCTTGGTAAGTAATGTAACTATAATAATATTAAAGTAAAGTAAATATTTCAATCTTTTATTTCAAGGATCTTTATAATTCAATCGCACTTCTCGCAACTATAGGGCAATGGAAACCGGTCACTACGTGTTGGGGATTTCATACAACGTTACCCGTTTTAGTGGCCTCTTAGTGTATCTAGCTGGCAAATTTACGTAATGCGCGTAGGACGATTTAGCACAGGTCCGTCGTCTGTGAGCTCTCGTTCCATACTGAGCTAGAGGCGACGGCGCGATGTGTTTTGTCAAGATTTTAACCGATTTAGAGTCATCTTCAAAAAATTACACTATTTAAATTTTGCGTTACAGAAAGGTTTTTTTTTTTCGTGGTAGATCTATAGCTGAACTTTAATATATTTATATCTTTAGGGCAGAATATTTATAGGACTTCCGTGAAAAAAATTAAATGTAAACCTGTTTTCATCAAAAAAATTGCAATATTCAGAAGGTATTTTGTCTATTATCCAAGATGAATCTTCAATTTTTCTTACCATGGCTGTCTTGAACATGATATACTGAATTGAATTGTATTCAAATTTTATGAGAAAGGTTCCCTTTATTTGAGTAATCTGAAATAAAACCAGACGTCTAACTGCAAACTCTGAAGAGGCCTGCCAAGAGAAGCCATGTTTTTCAGGTTTTTTTCTCAAAAATGTAATATTTTTTCCCATGGCCGTCTAGATAAAGGAACGGACTATTATATGCATTAAAAGTTAATTTAAAAACACCAAGCATTTTCGCTATAACCTCCGAAGAAAATGATGCATTTCGCAAATTACGCGCATTTTGGGAATAAGGCCTCTTAAATTGACCAATCAGAACACTTCACTATATTAAATCCACCAATCACAACACATATCGGAGTTAATCGGAACGCTAGATACTTTTTTGGTGCGTATACTGTGTAAATAATTTAAGTCATTAAAAAAAACATTGTATTTAATATCAACCAATCAGAATACAGCAAATCGACCAATCAGGAAACGCAATTTATTTCTCAAAACATGAGGTGTTTTTAGTTCCTACTTCACAATCATTAAAAAAGATTTAATTTTTTGGGAAACGCTTTAAAGTGTGTTTAAACTGTTAAAACAGCTATTAGACATGACAATTTGTAGGGGCCAACCTGTTGTGTTGGGAGGTGTAACAGGAGGTTGGGCCCGTAGGGAGCTGAAGGAGGGTGTGGGAGAGGCAGGGTACACAACATGTTGGGCCCTACAAATTGCCATGTCTAATAGCTGTTTTAAAGAGCTAATTATACCGTCGTCTGTGGCATTTATTCGCGGTATTGATATTTTATTTTGTATCTATTTATGTCAAAGAAGTTAAAAAATTAAAAGACCGTCAAGTTATACCATAATTTCACCTTAGTTTAGTTATTGTGCGTAAATAATAAGTATTTGTATGATATTTTCTCGCAATCGAAGTGAAACATTGTATGCATTACTCTGGTCTAAAAGCCATATTACCACTCGAACAATTTTCCCTCACTTCGGTCGGGAAAATAACCACCTGGTGGTAATATGGCCTACTTTAGACCCTTGTCAAACAATCTACTATTATTTCATTGTAGTTTTTTCGCAATTGTATTAAAAAACGTTGTTCGACACACGTGCAGAAGTGTCATTTTCACTCGTCCCGAGTCTTGACCCTCGCCTCACGGCTCGGGCCAAGTAACCTCGGTACTCGTGCAAAATGACATACTTCTCGCACTTGTATCGAAAACTACTATTTTATGTATGGGACACGTCGTCCCAGTCGGCCAATCCTCCATACAAAAACAAATTTTTTTTCGCGAGATTTTTTTTTATGTTATCTTTTCCTAATTATTATACGATATCAATAATGCCCTTAAAAGTAACACCAGCATTTTTGTTACATTTTGTATGTGTTGTTGTGTGTAAATGTGTTGACGTGAAATAAACATTGTTCTCTAGTGGGGGTTGACCTGGTGAAGT
The DNA here is from genome assembly GCA_947086415.1 of Pammene aurita. Lineage (NCBI taxonomy): Eukaryota > Metazoa > Arthropoda > Insecta > Lepidoptera > Tortricidae > Pammene > Pammene aurita. The sequence goes on from OX352295.1 coordinate 17,448,630, forward strand.
GCAACGTGTCCAATATAATTTGTGTCCTATATTTTACTCCGATTTTTTCCTAATTGAAAAAAAAATTTTGTAACATCTTGTATAACTTGATTTGATTTGATTTTTTCTAGTCTATCTGTACAGTAAAGTTGAACTTTACTCTAAATAGTACCTAATATACAGTCAGAATCAGAAGTAGCTTAGCAAGCGAGATATCCAAATTGATCTAACGTTATATAAAAGACTGGAAGAGAGTTAAGATTAAATCACCGTAGCCGTTTGGGAAATTTTGAGCACCCGTTTGGCTTGTTATGAAGCAGATTGTATTTCTTTCCTTTGAGTCCACGGTTGAATAACCCCGTCCTAATGCATGAAGTAATTAAACAACGGTTAAACGTTTAAAAATATCACTTTCATCGCAATAATTAAATTATGGGCCTGCTTCTATTGCTGGGCCCAAGGGACGAAGCACACGCACTTTTGAGTGGTAGCCTTTTTACACACTTTTATTACACAATTTTATATAGCTTGACCTGGTTTCCAGGAGTCGAAAGCGATCTTTCTCCTGGCGCTGTCTGTCGTCGACTATTATTTCGTCCTGTCTAATTTTGAATTTAAAGTCCGTCGTTCCAGAAGTGTATGTCAGTCAGCCAGTCGGTCAGTTGATGTCACTTAGCCAAGGAGGTTGGAAGAGCCCCGACATCCCCGTATCTTTCTTGTAAGTTAAATTCAACCACATGGTATAGGTAAACCGGGACAATCGCGACTGCGGGCAAATTTCAACTACATTGAAATATCTTAGATAGATAGATATAAATTTATTCAATAAAGTACACACTACAGAACATAAAAAACAGAGGTTGAAAAATGTAAACACTAGTCAAGTATAGGTCACTACAGAAGTTCACAATGTAATCAGCAATGTGCGCGATAAAGAAAAGGCTCAGACTCAGCATAAGGTTGCGAAATAATCTTCCGTGTTTTATATCATAAACTATAGTACATTGTTGTAGAGGCTTGAAAGTAAGCTATAGGTGGATCGATTTAGTTCGAGGGCCGACCCGCCAGGGGAGGCCCTCGAAGATACGAGTCCACCTATAGCGCTTTCGGCCGAGATATTACATAGTGCTTTTCACGACTACTGTGAGGAAATAAAAAAAAACATTTGTCATAATAATATAAATGCTTTAATAGAATATCCAATTCAGTATTCCATTCCCGCCTTTTTACTTTTTTTTCACTTTCAAGAAGCGTTTTTCTGTTGTTTGCTTCAAACCGATTCATTACTTAGAGGCGGTTTTGATAGAAAACCACAAACGGCTAAAAAAGTAAAAACGCCTTAAGGGTGAATAAATGGTTTTGACGTTTCTTTTTTTTAAACAGGTAGTAGGCCCGATAAACAACCTTATTTTATTTTTGAAACATAAAGTTGTGCCAAAAAAGACCTTTTAATGTTTTTAATGAATGCCATGACATAACTGGACAATTTACTTTCCAACTAATGACATTTCATCGCTACAATAACATTGCTGTAGTGGTGGTTCAGGTGCTACAGCAAATGCTTACTTTCCAGCTTGGATTTTGACCATCTTTTGTCACATTTCCGAACAGTAGCGTGAAAAGGTGCTATTAATATCCGGATAGCGGAAAAGCGCTTTTCCGTCATCGCCAGTTTAGTCAATGATACAATGTAAAACACGGAAGATATTTGGGTTTTGTTGAAGTTTCGCGCATTCGAGATTGCCCCTTTGTACCTTACTTCCGTAATTTTACATGACTATGCTATCTACTATGTACAGTTAGCAAAAAAAGTGTGTATAGTTTGTCCGGTGGCTTAAGGATAAATGCGCCATACGTTAAGTATGGAGTATTTATCCTTAGCCACCGGACAAACTATACCAAAAAATTTTTTGACAGTTATTTACTTGTTATCGGTACACTTTATTACACATATTTAATGTCGATTCACTCCGTATATGTTTGTTGTTGGTGTCGTTGTTGTTAATTCAAATATTGTAAGTTAGATTTCAACTTCTCCCGCTGTCTGATTGTGATTATGCTAAAATTCGGCGTACTTCCGTAATTGACATGGAAATGCAGTATAGACGGAGAGTTAGCCACGTCAGATATGACACAATAATGAGAGCGACGAAACTCCTCTCGTTAGTTTGCTATACTAGGCTTATTTCTAGATCCGGACATCTGGCAGCTGTAAAGTGGTGGAGGTCAAAGAATGCAAACCACTTTAAGAATACAAATCCTAGATTTATGGTTTTGATGCAGTATTATGCGAAATTATATAAATAATTAGATTATATCATTGCTAAAACTTTCTGATGGGGGAAAGTAGTCCAAAACGACGTATAATGCAATTTATAGATTGTTGCCTACTGTTTCTGTTTACGAAATAATACGCAATGCTTTTTGTTCTAATGTTAATTACAGGCCCCGTCCTCTAAAAATACGACAACTTCGGCAGGTTTTTACCTATGTTGGTATTACTTTTTTTCAACTGAAAAATTGTGCTAGTCTGACACTCTGACCTCCACCCATTAAAAGCTGCCAGATGTCCAGCTCTATCAATAAGGATAGTATTGCAATCTTACTATACGGGTTGCGTTGCTCTCATTATTTTGTCATATCTGACATGGCCAGCTCTTAGCCCAGTAATAAACACTGATTTAAACTTTCACGGTTTTTTACACATACCTACTTGTTATAACGGGACTAAACCGTGTATTTATTTAAAAAAATATTTCGACGTTTCCAGGACGACATTGTCCCCGTGGTCCCGAAGAGAGACAAATATTCAATTTATTTTTTATAAATACGCGGTTAAGTCCCTTTATAACAAATGGATAACCCAGTAATAATAGACTATGGAACCGATCTGATAATGCAGTCGTAAAGTGGCCTTATGAACTTCTCAAGGAAGGAATGCAACCATACCAAAATAGGTTACATTAGAAAGGTTTCGAGATGCAATTGATAGACGTACAACTTGGTATTGTTTACATCTGAAAATGTGCGTGCGGCACTGCAGTATCGCTTGAAGCACGGATTTTATTCCGAGGGGATCAGAACGGAATAAAAAACGATTAAAAATGAATGTAGTTTTAACAGAGGTTCCAAATAGCTCTCGCAACAGTATCAGTTCCTAGATTCATACCGTACGTACATACGAAAACGAAACGCACGGTCTTAAAATACGGTAAGTATTGGTTACATCTGCAAATGTGTGCGTGCGACACTGCAGTATCGATTGTGCAACCGATGGTCAGCTGTGACGTCATGCGAGAGCAATATCGGCTACTGGATTATATGTAGACGCAGAGATAGAACACATATTAGTAGCCTGTTCAGAAAGAGAAGTGTTTCGGTTTATTTGGGAGCTCATATATTCTACAACACTTCTGTTTTCGAAGAAATTCTAATAATAACTGAGATTGAGGTCGATACGAGTAATTATATAGAACTCCAGTTTCAACGCGTTTGATTAGCTACACGTCAACGTCTATATCAGGTGGAAGAACCTACATCTACTGTAGTTAGGTCCTAGTACTATGACTTAGGGTAGGTTGCACCAAATCGTCTGTCACCGTTAAAACTTCGCAAAATTTTATTGTATCAAAATTTTCATACTACCGTCCCGGGACCCCTGATGAAAAATCTGGGCTACAACAAGTTGTGGTTTGTTGTGAGCTCATGTCAAACTCTGGAACAGGTTACCTCTTTTGCTCAGACAGTCACAGTCGGTTGCGTCGTTCAAGGAGAAGCTAAAGAAGTTGTGGTTACGTGACTGTGATTAATTTGTTGCTATTGTATTAATCTTAGATGTTCCTTTTCTGTGTTTTTATTATGATTGCCTCCTCACTCCTCTCTGGTGTAATATATATATATATATATATATATATGTTTTTCCTATAAATTTTGTATATATGTATCTATAGTACCTTTCTCGTACCTTGTTGTAAATGTTGCCGCATTTGTCTACCTCTTTTCACTTCTCTCATCTACTCAAAGGTTAACTGGAAGAGATCCCTTAAATGGATAAGTTCGCCTTTGTATTTACGTTTTCCTATTATTATATTGTTTTGACTTGGTTTGTACAATAAAGAGTTTTTACATTACATTACTTGAGTCCGTCAATAATTGTTGGTGCACTGAAAACAATTCATTCCAACTAAGATGCATTTTATCTTAGTTGCTAATATAAAATGTTTGGAATAATAATATATTTATTTACTATATCTAACTATATGATAACTTTTACTAAGTGCTCTTAGCTTCAACAGACAAGATCTATTTAGGCTCATATGCAGTCAAGATGCGTGTTAAGTACATTAAATAAGATCTTCATTGGAGCAAACATGTATTTTATTCAGTGTACAACTGCCCTTTATTCTGTCCTATAAATTCATTATTGAATAACATTATAAACCCCACACACCTACTTAGAAAATACCAAAATAGAAATAGTAATACTACAAAACACCGGGAATCTCGACACATGTGCGTGGGAGGGTGAATGTGCGTGTTTAAGCCCTGAGTCGCTTTATCGGCCGGGATGCCGATTGAGACTCGAAAATACTAGAGGATAATCCTACGCGTTTGACCTAGAACTGAACTAAGCTGGACAACGACGATGTAAACACTAGCTAGTCTTGAGCACCCCTTTTTTATACTCTTTTAAATAAATAAATATTTACCTACGTATTTTACATTACGTTACGTTACAAAGCAATAGGAGGGGTATGCTGAGGAGCATGGTCTTAGGTATAACACTAGCAAGAGTGAGTTCGTCCTCTTTAAAGGCAAGAAATACAACCCAACAACAATACCTGAGATCATGCTTTGCGGTGTGCCCCTGAAGAGAGTGGAGAGGTTCAAATACCTGGGGCATATCCTTACTGTAGATCTGAAGGATGACCTAGATCTAGAGAGGGAGAGAAGGTCGATGGCGGTGCGTGGTAATATGATTGCCCGCAGATTTGCAAGGTGTAACGAACAAGTCAAAATGACGCTTTTTAAAGCATACTGTCAGATGTTCTATACCTGCAGTCTGTGGGTAAATTTTACACAAAGGGCATACAACGCACTGAGAGTCCAGTATAACAATGTCTTGAGGATGCTGTTGCGACTGCCGAAGCACTGTAGTGCGTCTAGCATGTTTGCGGAAGCGCGAAGTGATGACTTTTTCACAATCAGACGCAAGCGTGTTGGATCACTACTTAGGCGAGTGCGTTGCAGTGGCAATAGCCTCCTCAGGACATTGTCGGAAAGCCTAGACTGCCTACAATTAAATACTGGGTCGAAGTCGCCATTGGAAGGGCCAAATAGGAAGTTTTTTTGTTTTTATTTGGTTTCTGTTTTTATTTTATGAGTTTTCTCTAACATTAAGCCAAGAGTATAAGTACTAACATAATATGGATCTTTGATCTGAAATAAATAATTTTTATTTTATTTATTTTTAATACGCACTATACGCAGTATATTTCACTAACTGCAGTGACAATTTATATACTTGAAGTACCACGTGGCATGAAAATTTAACAATATCAGACTCTAAACTTTGATTAAAGAAATAAAATTCTGTGATATATATATATTTTTTTACCTGAGCAGCTCGAACAAGCCTGAGTGAGACAAAGTAGCTTTTTAATTAAGTGAAGGCCATGAACTGCCACTTCATAGTTCGGGGTCTATTACAAATTCGAAATACATATTTTTAACCTTTAATATGTTCTCACTACTGAGGTGAAAAGTTGTATGTGTCACACGAGAGAAAAGTTATTTTACATTTCGTGTTTAAGAGTCAAAATCAACACTCGCAAGAAAAGCCAACTTTCCTCTCTTGTTGCACAAATAACTATTGACTTGTCTTTGATTGTCCGGTTCAATTATTAGAAAAAATGTCTCATTTGTTGATTTTCGACTTAATTTCCTTGCTCTGTAGGTTAGCTGCAAGAAATTCCTTAACTTAAAGGGATAAGTTCACCTGTGAACACACTGTGTGTTTTTGGGCTTTGCTATTTTCTAATTTATCACTCCCGGGACTAAAATATCTAAAACTTACTGTCAATTCATAACTCTACCCATTCCGCCTGTTTTTCTAACTAGACACGTGAAACCTATAAAAACACGAGTCACACGTCACATAAAACGTTATTGCCTGTATAAAAACAAATGTAATAGAAAATACGTTGAAAATACAAGCACTGGAACTACAGTTTCATCTAATGTAGGTAAATACTGTTTTACTTATACAGGGTGTAAGAAAAATGCTGGTCATCCGTCAATTTGACAATATTTCAAAATTTCCGAATTTTATAAATCGAAAACCATTTCGAGAAATACACTTGTAGAACACAAAAACCATTTTTTTAGATTTTTTTTAACAGTATTTTTTGGAAAAATCACCAAAATATGTAAACCGGGAAATGACGTCACACCGCTGATTCAATACTACCATTATGAAAAAACTTTATCTTCCGGGTTTCTGTTTGACAACTTTGACACACACTATTGACAGAGACGACAGGACAGCTGACAGTTCATTCATTCGATTCGAATATTTGCTTGTAATTTACGTTTCCTTGGATTATTTTAATTATCTAGGTACGCGTTGTGATTTGTCACGGACCCTGGACTGCTTTCTTCTACGACGACCACAACTCGCTTTCTAACAGAGCCCGGATTGCATTCTTCTACGACGACCTCACGATGGAATTCAGGGAATCCTCGGAAAATACCCCGGTTGGAGTATTGATCAATACCCCTACAACGAAGCGGACACGAGAAACTCAGAAAGATTTGTCAAAGCTGACAGCAGGAGCTCGCCGCGTGTGAGTTTTTGCAAAGCTCGGATAAATATAAATTGCCTGGCACACGAGGTACCAACGCTTCGTTATCTTCGCCGAGTTCTTATGTCCAAACTGGCAGAGGCCTTTATGCTCCTTTACTATTTGTAAACAAAACAGTATAGCCGCCTTATGTTCGCACTATAGCAGCCTTATGTTCCTTTACTATTTGTAAACAAAACAGTATAGATGTGATGCTGACGTCCCAAATCTTCAAGAGTTTCTCCAAGAAGCCAACAATCATAAAATGGATGACTGTTTAGTTATATAATATTTATGAACCAACTGTGCACAACTTGCATTTTTGACATTATGTTGAACTTCATGTCAGAATCAGATTCACTTTACATTCAAGAGTTCAAAGATAACAGCTGAGGTTATAACACTTGTTGAGCAAGGTGACACTAATTGAGCCAGTCAAGATTCACCGCATCAACGCTTTATGAGGCAACAAAATGCAAGACAGATGGAGCTCTAGTTCATACAATAATGGGGGTATAAAGTTCTCAAAACAACCGCCATCAAGAGAGGTGAAAGGCTTGAAGGGGTGGTTATTAAAGTAATTGAACATGATTTGGGTGTGGCAATAGAAAAAAAAAGGTGCTTGTCCAAACGTAATCTGTGACGATTTAGTTGTCAAGTTGAAATGTCCCTTTACAGATTAAACTGAGAAATTATATCAATTAAAATGTCACGAGCAAAAGTTGTTTCTGATTGTGGTAAATAAATTACAATTTATAGGAAATAAAGTACTTATTTTATTAGTATGAATATTTGTCATTTTTAAACCTGTATCCTAAGTAGATCCTTAAGTACTTTCTGATGACTTGTCGATAATAAGTTAAATATCTTTCCTGTACTTAGAATGCTACTACTGGAGATGTAAAATTCACCAGGTCTTAATCAGGGGAGAAAAAAAAGGTATATTATGATAAAATTATTTTAATTTCGTTCAGTTATTCAGTAGGCGGATACCATCATATACCTAGCACATCTGTGGTGGAAACATGACCTAATATAAAATATACATTCTCACAAAAAGCCCCCCCTGCATACAAACTTTGTATGCAGGGGGGGGGGGGGTCTTTTTTGTAGCTGTACGGTCAGCTTCCCTCAGCTGATGGTGCCACTTGGGCCCCGGCGTCCCCGAGTGACACTTCTTAAAGTTAAAGCAATAGTTTCGGTACACTGCCTCTTTTCTTTTGAAGTCCTGAGTCCTAAAATGTCCTAAAATATTTGTTTGTTGTCCTAAAATTTTTGTTTGTTTGTTTTGTTTTGTCACATCCTGCAACGCTTGTTTAAACATTGGTAGTCGAGGTTTTAGACGTGCTTTCACTTTCATTGTTTTCCAATACAAAAAGTTTTCCATATCTTCTTCCAACTGAAAGAAACGGACACACGATTAATAATATAGCTAAAAATTCTTGTAGATTCTAAGAATTCATTAAAATAGATACGCATTGTACACACATTCAAGTGATCTTCGCAAATTAAAAGTATCCTGGTTGGTAAACGATGTAAACCCGCTGCGACACACCACTCGGCTTTGTTTCCCTCGAGAATAGTAAATAACCGGGCTATAAAGATGTGTTGCTTTTGCAAGTTTTCATTAGGTAATATTTAATGCAAGGCATTTTCAACAATCCTTGAAGATATCTTTCGAAGCGGTTTGATTTTAAGTTTTGACGTTTATCTTGTGCTTAAAATGTCAAACTGTTTAAGCGCACTCTGGTCACGCTATGGTTTTTTACGTAAATGTCAATCAATGTAACTATTTCAACGTTTTTTTAGGTGTATGAAACACAACATGTGACGTCATTTAGCTGAGCCTTTGACAACTGTTACATACGCCCTTTCTGCCGAAGTAATAATATAAACGGATTTTTCCACTAAAAGACATGGATTTTCGCAAAAACAAAAATATACGGGTCTCTTAAAATTGTGTGTTCTTTCGGACCAGACAATAAAAAGTAGCACTCAAAAAAATGAAATGTTGTCAATGGTAAAATAAATAAATAATAAAGCCATTTATTCCTTAATAACATTCAGATTAAGATTAAATAATTGTATGCATTACATTTTCAAATTTAATTAATCGTAATTACAACAAAAGAACAATTATATAACATTTTTTTTAGATGCATTACTTTCATAATCTATACATATAATAAAGCTGAAGAGGGTCGAAAGTCTGAACATGGAAGATAATCGAAAAAAAGTTGGCTGGGGATACTTAGAATCGATAACAGAACACGTTCCAACAATCTTTAGAATTTTTGTCTGTTTATTTGACCGCGCATCACGTAAAAACGGCTGAACGGATTTTGATGAAATGTTGTATAGAGATAGTTTGAGTCCCGGGAAAGGATAATAGCTTATGGATATAGCTTTAATCCCAAAAATCAACCCTGGTGGGGGTGAAAATGGGGTTGAAAGTTTATATGGAGAATTTTTAACCCCTGAAACAATTTAGATAGAAATGAGTATGGAGATAATTTGAGTCTCGAGAAACGTCATAGGATAGTTTTCAAACCCTTGTGGGGGTGAAAAGGGGGTTGGAAGTTGGTATGAGGAATTTTTTACCGCTGAACTGATTTAGATGAAAATTGGTATATAGACAGTATAGGTCTCGAGAAAGGACAAAGGATAGTTTCATCTTCTAAAAAGCAATCGTACTTTAGACCCGTACGTCCAAAAAATGTGAAAAAAATAATGGAAGTGAAGCCTGAAAGGTACTTTCAATAAAAACTATTTATCTATATCTTCTATACATATAATAAAGCTGAAGAGGGTCGAAAGTCTGTTCATGGAATATATTCGAAAAAAAGTTGGCTAGGGATACTTAGAATCGATAACAGAACATGTTCCAACTATTCTTGGATTTTTTTGTCTGTTTATCCGTTTGTCTATTTATTTGACCGCGCATCACGTGAAAACGGCTGAATGGATTTTGATGAAATTTTGTGTAGAGATAGTTTGAGTCCCGGGAAAGGACAAAAAGTAGTTTTCATCCCGAAAATCAACCCTGGAGGGGGTGAAAAGGGGGTTGAAAGTTTGTATGGAGAATTTTTAATAGAAATTAGTATGGGAGATAATTTGAGTCCCGGGAAACGACAGAATAGTTTTCATCCCGAAAATAAACCCTTGTGGGGGTGAAAAGGGGGTTGGAAGTTGGTATGAGGATTTTTTTACCGCTGAACTGATAAAGATGAAATTTGGTATAGTATGGGTCTCAAGAAAGGACAAAGGATAGTTTTCACCCCGAAAATCAATCCTAAAGGGGTGAAAAGGGAGTTGGAAATTTGTATAAGGAATTATTAACAGCAGAATCGATTAAGATTAAATTTGGTACGGAGATAATTTGAGCTCTGGAAAAGGAAATAAAATAATTTATTTCGGAAATTCCCTTAAGCGGATGCAAAAGGGGTGGAAGTTTACATGGGAAAGAAAGAACCAATAACCGCTGTACGTATTTAGATGAAATTTGGTATTGAAATAATTTGTAATTTTTTGGTCAAGGTGTTCATATTTATAACATGCTACCCGTCGATGCTTTAAATTTACCTTTACCCGCTCTTAAGAAATATTTGAAAATGTCATGAATGTCAAAGGGTTATTGCAGGTTCGAGGACTATTATATGACGGACAAAGATGCATAGCCCAAACCAAAAAACTACTACAAAATCATCTAACATTTATAGGACACCGTTTAGGTAGGAAAACATATCAAACGTTTTGTGAAGCAGTCAGATTAGGATTTATTTTTCTTTATAATTAAACAATACATTATCTGTCTCTCAAGCTGTTTTCTTATGAAGAACTACGAATTATTTTGTATCTTTAAGATCTAATAATGTATTACTGTTTTGAAAAAAATAAGTCCCGTCGAGTTTCTTTTCGGTCATAATACTTCTTGGGCCAGAGGGTTAGAAGCGGTGGTAGTTTTGGAACGAAGTTCCTTATCGGATATATTTATCGGTTAGGCGAAAAAAAGTCACGTGACCGTCACGAAAAAGCGTCACGTCACGATAACGCGACACCCTTACGATTGAGAAACATGTAAAATGGAAAGAAATAAAAAATATATAAAATAGAATAAAGTGAAGTGAAGTGAAGTGTAGGGAAAAGTGAAAGTGAGAAGTGACAAAGTGATAAAAGTGAAAAAAGTCGAGAACCTAAAAGTAAAAAATGTCAAAAATGTAGAAAATGTCAAAAATCCCAAAATTTCTAAATTTCAAATACTTCAAAAAGCTAAATAATTTAATTTTTTTTTCAAAAATTTCAAAAAAACTTCGTTCCGACCGAGTGTTCCACGACACTCACGTTTTTAATTTTTCTCTGACGTTCATTAGTGCATTGTAATGTGCTTACATTGAAGAATAAATATCTTGATCTACACCAATATCATCAATCCGCATTCGGAACCGTACATAATTACCACCATTATTGCAACCAGTAACGTAACATCCGTGTATTATCTGTGACAGTGTGTTAAAAACGTATGAAAATTCATTACCTCCCCCCCCCGCCCCCCCGACCGCCGGCGCAATAAGGTTGGTCATGGCGGTGTAATGGCGGTCATTCTAATGGTTTCAATGGATTTTTAATATGTGTGTAGGTAAAGCAGTGTTATGCTTCTGTATTACGTAAATGTTACATAAACTACTATTTATCTCTTTTTAGGGTTCCGTAGTCAACTAGGAACCCTTATAGTTTCGCCATGTCCGTCCGTCTGTCCGCGGTCTAGCTCAGTTACCGTTCGCACTAGAAAGCTGAAATTTGGTGAGGCCTGATAAGAACTTTCAATAAGAACTATATTGAATAAAATTTGCCGTGTTTGAATTATCAGTCAAAAACGCATAGTGAATGGAAGTGCCGGATATTAAAATGACGTAAACGCCGCCAAATATCCCTTAATAAACGACCTTTCGAACGGATGTTTTGTAACAGGGCGGCATCTACGAAACTCTAAGCATCGTCCGACATGCTCTTGGCCGGTTTTTGCATTGTTATCCCGGAAATCACCCCTTAACTTACTAATTCCAATTCAAGAAAATCCCCAGCCATAGGGGAAGGGGGTAGCCACTACACTCGATTGAGTTAAATTTGCATGGTAAAAAAAGATAAAAGATATTTATTCTTAAATTTTTAGGCACATTACAATGCACTTATGAACGTCAGAGAAAACGTCAGAAAAAAAACTACCACCGGTTCATGGGTCATGGACCCGCCCCCCCTCCAAGTACACCTCAAATAGAAAAAATAATTTCTGCATTTGTGACCCCCCACCCCCATCCCAATTTCAACCGCGCCTGTTCTTTACCTTTCATGCTAGACTGATTTGACGGGAGGATTGATTTGGATGATATTTGCCGTGGACATGAACGTATAAATACAAAAGTGGTCCTGTATCGTCCTACTACTCCATGTCGTTTAAATCATGCCAAAAAAAATTAATAGGATAAAAAAAGTATTCATTTTTGAGTGTAGTTTCATTTAGTGGTAATTGTAAAATATTTTATTAGGACTACTGTCCTCTAGCGTATCCATCTGTCAACTTTACTTCAAGTTCCGCCTCCAGGGTAGCGGGAGAGAAATTAGGGGTGAATTAGCCGCTTACTGACACAGATCGAATTCCACGCGGGCGGAGCCGCGGGCACAGCTAGTAATAATAATAAATTTATTATTTTAATTTATCATTATATAAATATATTATTAATTATTGCTTATATACTAAGGACCTCTTTTCGAGTGTAGGCCTCCTCCATCTCCTTCCATGTTCTTCTATCTTTGGCTTTTAACATTCAATTTTGTCCTGCCATTTTAGATATTTCATCCGACCATCTTTCTAGCGGTTTACCTTTCCTTCGTTTTCCCGCCGGGCCAGACCACGATGTGACTTTTTTTGTCCACTTCTCGTCATTCATTCTGGATACATGATAGCATAATTGGTAACGTATTCTAAATGTATTCTAATGGAAAGTAAGAAAAAAAAAATCATGAAAAAAAAAAATGGTTAACCCTCTATGGGTTGCCCCGCTGGGATGACGTGCCTCTTACAAAAAAAAATTCGTCCAAAATGTTTTTCTCCTATTTTCCTTAGTCGCAATACCAACAGTCGTTTAAGGGCATACCAATTATGCCCTTAAACGGATTTTACAGTAGATTTGTTGACGAAAAACATTCTAATATTATTTAAAATACCACGTGTAACGTCAGATAACTTTACTTTAGACGTCTTCAGATTTAAGATGTCGTTCGCCATATTAAATATAAATAATTATAAACAAAAAAGAACCGACCTCACTTAGCCTCCACCTTTCCAAAAGCAAATGCTCGAGCTGCTGTAAAAATACTTAAATCACTATAGGTGTGCCTATAATAGTTCAAGAGTTCCCTCGATTTCTCCAGGATCCCATCATCAGATCCTGACCTGGTTACAATGGGACCAACTGTGAAGAATACTCTTTCAAACAAAAAAAGAATTTTCCAAATTGGTCCAGCCGTCTTTGAATAATCGGTGAACATACATAAAAAAAAATAGCAAAAAAAACAAAGATCCCGACGATTGATAAGTTGATAACCTTCTTCGAAATTTTGAAGTCGGTTGAAAACGTATTTTTAATGGCTACGCCATACATGTTCCCAAAAGACTAAGTGTTAATTTTTAACACAGCGACATTTTGGTATTAATCTTGTCCCCTTTAATTCTTACTGAGTAGTTTTGAAAATTTAGATTTATTTGTTTCACAAAATAGAGTGACTACAAAATTATATTACATACATGTCAAATTATAATTAACCGATATTGTGATCGTGCGTTTAAAAGTAATAAATTAGTGGTAGGCTAGACTTTAACTACCATTTTGTAGTATCTAATAAAGGAGAAAGTAAAGTCACGGAACATAACGGGTGTAAGTTAACTAGATTACGAACGAGTCCCATTTGCTGAGAAAACATCGACTGGATAGCATCGGGAAAAAATACAAGCGACCTAACAGCGTAGTCTGCGGACTGCGAGTGAGCGGGTAAGGGTGGTTACAGATCAATAAGGAATTAAGGATAAACGCACAATGTAAGATCATGTACGTTATAGACTAGTAGTCCGCCTCGAACTGGGAACTCGCGATTTATATAACAAGACCCTTCGTCTTCTAGCTTGACAACCCCTTGATCGATCCTGCTCACATACGAACTCTCAAATTATATGTATCTCTGCTACAACCCCAACAAATTTCATAAAGATCATAAAAACGTTACTAAAGTTATAGCGGAACAAACTTTCATAATCAAAAAGCCATCGAAATGCCGAGACGTCCCACTAGCCAGAAGTTGTTTGTAAGAACTACTAGTAGTCCGCCTCGAACTCAGAACTCGCGATTTCCTTGCAAACGAGATGACCAATATAACAAGACCCATATGATGATTTTTTCGCGCCTTCTAACTCCATGGCCCCTAGGTCGATCCTGCTCATATACGAACTCTCAAATTATATGTATCTCTGCTACAACCCCAACAAACTTCATGCAGATCAGAAAAGCGTTACTTAAGTTATCGCGGAACAAACTCTCAAAATCAAAAAGCCATCAAAATGCCGAGACGTCCCACTAGCCAGAAGTTGTTTGTAAGAACTTGCTTCGCTTACGCTCCACTCGTTCGATTACTACTTACAAAATAGGTATCCTAATATACTTTTTTTTAATACCACGTTGGTGGCAAATAAGCATGGCCCGCCTGAAGGTAAGCAGCTACCGTAGCCTATGGACGCCTGCAAAACCAGAGGTGTCACATGCGCGTTGCCGACACCTTACAAAAAGGAGGATTCACTGTGTTGACGGCTAAAGGAACAAGAGGGTCCCTCATTGTCCACACACTGGGTCCTCTTTGAGCTCTTTGGCAACTCACTCACCAGCAGGAACACAACACTTTGAGTAGGGTCTAGTGCTATTTGGCTGTGGTTTTCTTTAAGGCGGAATTAATTCCCTAGTCGGGCTCTGCTCCAGATTTGAGATAAAATGACAGTGCAAAGGTTGTCCATTGTGTCCATAGTAATTCACAGGGGAAAAACCAGAAGAATTATGATATGAATAACTTAGCAAGCACCCGCTTGCTATTTTACGAAAATTGTGACGACTGATTTTAACTTCAAGTAATCAACCAACGACAATAGCACCCCTTCATTACATTACAATGTTATATGTTGTTTACTATGTCAGGGTCATAGTATATATCAAATGGTAAACATACGTTATTAATATCCTGCTAAATAATGACACCAACCTTGACATACATACCTGTAACCTCTTGGTTATGATCCGTAGCCAATTACATATTATAATCTCAGTTTCAATACCGAAGAGTGTGAAGCTGCCATTATAACATCAAGAGCCAAATGAAGTAAACATCCATAGCAATTTCGACTTTAAGATTTGTAAAACTGTGGTCTTAAATTATACTAGCAAAAGCGGTAGCTTATGTTGTTTTGGTTTTGAGAAGCAACGTTTCATGAGCATATTGCTACGTAATTCACCAAAAATTTACTTGCGTCTTCGAGTTCATCTCTTATATAATCGGATCTCTAGACCTGTAACAATTATGAATTTTTATTTTTATTTTTTTATTTTTATTAAATTTATTACAATATGTTTCTTAGAATATGTGTTAAATTAGTGCTCCACAAAACTACATTAAGTTTGACTGTGGAGTCAGTCAGGTATCAGTCTCATATTATGCATGTGTGTATACAAACAAAGAATAGGTAGGTAATAACACATAGTTTCTAAATACTTAGTAAATATTATGTATGTAATCCCTAGTTTGAGATCAATGTGTGACTTCAATACTCTATAGGGCAATCCCCCTATAGGGTATCTAAGAGATATCTTTTTAATTGGGTTTTAAATTTATTTCTTTTGGGTTCCTGTACAATGTCCGCGGGCAATGAGTTTAGCAAGTAAGGTATACGTTTATTTAAAGTTCTATCTCCATAAAAGTTAAATATTCTAGGTACTTCATATTTGCCCGCGGTCACTGTCGTGGTGTTATGGTTATGACTGACTGGGTTCAGATATTCTTGACTACCATGGCTTTTTAATGCTAAATGATACTTGAGTTTGGAAGTTACTGGTAAAATTTTACATATTTTAAATAATTTTCTATACTCTTTATTCAGTTATTTTTGATTTTTTTGTTTACAAGTAGTTTTAGGAACCGGATTTGAAGGCTTTCTATTTTTTCGATGTTAGTTTTAAAAGTTAGGCCATAGCAGTCAAGACCATAACATATTATCGACTCTACCAAGCACATATAGAGACATTTCAGTGTACTTGTAGGAACCTTGAATCTTAAATGATAAAATTTACTTAATAGGATTCTTAGTTTATTACATATGAAGTCTACATGCGCGGTCCAGGAAAAGTTTTCATCTATTTTCATTCCAAGATATGTAACAGTATTTACTTTTTCTATAGGCTGACATGTGCAGGTAGCTAGGTGAGTATCGTTATGAAAGCAACTAAAGCTATGTGTATAAATGGATGGACGTGTTTCATCGTTAAGAAGTATGTATGGGGAGTGAATAACCATCATTTTAGTTTTGTCTGCGTTAAGTACGATACCGTTATCATGCGACCATTTGACGACCGCATCCACGTCCTCTTGTACGAGCCGCCAGGTCTGCTCGAGGTCGGTGCCGGCGCGCAGCGCGCACAGGTCGTCCGCGAACATGTGCGCAGAGCAGTGGCGCAGCACCCCGCACAGGCTGTTCACGTGCATCAGGTAGCAGAGGGGCCCACAGCCCGAGCCCTGCGGCACCCCACAGCGTACGGCCTGCTCGTCGCTGAGCGCCGACCCGACCTTCACGCGGAAGGACCGCGCGGTGAGGTAGTCCCTAAACCATTGGGTTCAGCGGCCACCCCACACCGCACTCCATCATAGCTTTTAATAGAGTTTCCGTCTCCAGGGTATCAAAAGCTTTTTTAAAGTCAAAAAATATGGCTACTACAAATTGTTTTTCAGCTAGGTGGTTATTAATCTCATCAGTAAAGACAGACAACAATGTGTTTGTACTTTTTTGTTTCTGAAATCCATGTTGACTATCGAGTATATGATTTGTTTGAAAGTAACGTCCGAGTTTTCGAGTTTATACTGGTTCATTTGTGGTGCTGCGTTCGGAAATCGTTGTTAATATCCCTCGTTTCCTTTCTATGTACTGGTTTCAAGTATGTGAGTGTGTGTGTATTGCCTGTTGCGTCGACACAGCGGAAAACAGCCAGGTCACATCGCAATAAGAGCATTATAAGAATTATATGAACAGAAAGTTTGTAGGAATGACGGATGTATGTAACACATATCGTACAAGACGAAAGTATATTATAAAGTATTGTTAAAGAAATATTTTTTGTCATATCATAAACAGGATATTACTTCAATATAGTAACACAATTAGATTTAAAATAATAAAAAAATCCATATCGTATACGCGTCCTGTAATATTTTCACTGTTATTAGATATTACATAAACATACTTTACTATTCTATCAGTATTCCTTTTTTGCATTATGCCGTGATTTTGATTTTATTACCTATTCTTGTAGTTGATTTAATTAAAATTATTAAAATGTAGATATACTTATTCATTTATTGCACATATACGGAGGTACTACAACTAATTACGATAAAAATATGGTTAATTGAATCATTTGAAACATGAAAACAGAATGTTTTCAAAGTGACTAGACATGTTCTATCTGCATACCCTTGAATTCGCAAGCCGTTTGTTGTTCTGTGATTCATCTTGTCGTAGTTATTCTGTTTACGCAGACCACCACACAATGGGCTTTATCTTAACTCCCTGAAGACGGTTACGATTGTTACACAATTTTCAGGCAAGTGCATTACTCCGCTATATTTTTATTTAATTGTATGGCGTATATACACACACATTTCGTAAAAATGCTAAGAAAAACTAAAAATTAAAGTTATAAATCCACATTCAGGGTTCCGAGCCACGAGATTGTGTCCGCTGTTAAGGTGAACAGATCTATCTAGACGGAGAGCTAGCCACGTCATGTATGACACAATAATGAGAGCGACGAAACCACTCTCGTTAGTTTGCTATACTATGCTTGTTTCTAGATCTGGCAGCTGTAAAGTGGTGGAGGTCAAAAACTACAAACCACTTTAAGAATACAAATCCTAGATTTCTGGTTTTGATGCAGTATTATGAGAAATTATATAAATAATTAGATAATATCATTGCCAAAACTTTGTGATGGGGGAAAGTAGTCCAAAACGACGTATAATGTAATTCATAGTTTGTTGCCTTGCTGTTTCTGTTTCCCAAATTATACGCAATTTGTTTGTTTTAATGTTAAAATATAGGCCCTGTCCTTTATACCTGAGACAACTTCGGCAGTTTTTACGTATTTTGGTATTACTATTTTCCAATTCAAAAATTTTGCTAGTCTGTCACTCTGACCTCCACCCATTAAAAGCTGTCAGATATGCACAATAATGAGAGCAACAGAACCAGACGGGTTTTGTTGCTCTCATTGTTGTGTCATATCTGACGTGGCCACCTCTTAGTCCATATAGAGGGAACTGAAGAGAGAATGCAGAGGACAACGCTGTATAATATGCTTGATGGTTTGAGCTTCTTTGTCCTGTGGGCACAGTGCCGAATCGCGCCAGTCCCACTTGTGATGATATGAGAACGACCATGACCAGTCCTCAATCGATTCAGGCGACACCAGAGTTTCCGTGACAGACTGAAACCGTCTGGATAAGGTGGTGCCAGTAGTGAATTTTCTCCACTCATCCTTCCGACTCTTAGAGTTTGAAATCACTCAGCTTTTGGGCTGCAACGCAGGCAGGGTGAGGTTAAGAAGTTGGGGCGGGGAGTTACAGAGGAGCTGGTGGCAAGGTAGAAACTTTTGCAATTGGATCTTTACCGTTTCTCTTCTTCGTGCTTTACTGAGGACCGGAAGCCAATGAAGCGTTAATTTGATTGTGCCTGATACACAGCGCATTGCGCCATTCAGCTTGGTGTCTAATATGTGCATCTCCTGACTGCTTGCGTACAGTCGCCATCAACTATATCGGAGCGGCCAAGGTACTTAAAAATATCTGAACATGGACTTTATTGCTTTGACAATAGAGGTGTTGTTTAGATATCTGCGACCACCTTGGCTACTCCGATATATCTGATGGCGACTGTACGCAAGCAGTCAGCAGATGCACAATAGGTAGTGCCGCAGAGTTTGTGGAGTATGTTGTTCCTCGAGGCGACTTTTAGGGCCAGTCTGCAGGTGTTGTTTGTACCATCAGGTTCAGAATTGCATGGTCAATTTATCAATGAATTCATTCATAAATTGGCCATGCAATTCTGAACCCGATAGTACATTAACGTCCGATCCAATGTCAGTCCAAGGTACTTAGGGAACGGGTTGTGCTTTAACACTTCACCGTTAAGAAAGACGGCTGGTTGGTAGTTGGCGAGACGGTTGTTGAGGTGAAAACATGTCACTTCCGTCGTACTTGCACTAGGTAATAAGCGCCACGCCACATCGAAGTACTTCTAGAACTGAGTCTAGATAAATCTGATGACAAAACTTCCACACCTGACTTGAAATCCTTCTTTTCCAACGATATCCCAATCGTTAGGATTTGAGTGATGTCTAGTACTATCTAGAAAACTGAAGTTTCGTATGAGTATGTGTAAATAAATTAAGAAGGAGATATTTAACATTATTGGGAAGGGCATTGAATATTCGTATACACGATTCTGAACAAACACTCTTTAGGTTTTTAGTCTTGGGTGTAACACGTTGTATATTATATATACATGGAATATGCGTCTGTGTGTGTGCGTGTTGTGTATCTGCGTTTGTATGTTATTGTCATCACTGGCGCTTTGCCTGAATTACTGGATCGCGACTTTATATAGAGATAGACAGACATACTCACCATATTCTAATGTCTTTGACATTTTATATACATTGACATAAATAGGTATACATTTTCATCAAACAATTATCGCTTATTTGGGACACGGTCACATAAAAATGTTTTTCATTTTCCCGGTATTTGAGCAGATTATAATATTGTTGCCAGGCAAGAAGCTTTCATGTAAAAGGTTTCTTTTCACTCGATCGTACCTACTTATTGTGAGGGGTTTAGTTCAATCCTTTTTAAGTATCTTTTTAAGTTGCTCAAATCTGGAGCAGAGCCCGACTGGGGAAGTACCTCCACCTTACAGAAAACCACAACCAAATAGCACTAGACTCTACTCATAGTGTTGTGTTCCTGCTGGTGAGTAAGGTTGCCAAAGAGCTCAAAGAGGACCCAGTGTGTTGACGATGAGGGACCTTCTTGTTCCTTTAGCCGTCAACACAGTGAATCCTCCTTTTCGTAAAGGGTCGGCAACGCGCATGTGATTCCTTTGGAGTTGCAGGCGTCCATAGGTTACGGTAGCTGCTTACCATCAGGCGGGTCGTATGCTTGTTTGCCACCGTCATGGTATATATAAAAAAAGGATAGATTCGTAATTACCAATTTATTTTATTTTGCTAAGATACTAGCTTTCGTCTGCAACGTCATCTGCGAAAAAATTGTTAAAACTTTTAATCTCGTTTTCACCCCCTTAGCATTTTCCGAAGGTGATCCGTTGAAACAGAATTCTTGCACCAGCAAATAGTTTTAATTCCCTACTTTCGTCTTCACTTGCATCTCTAATGTAAAGCTCTAGATGTTATTCACATAACATAAGTGCCTAAATGTGTATAAGACCGTCATAAAGGCAAGACCGTCTAGTCAGACTCTTGTGTTCACACAACCGAACATACAGTCGGTAAAGTAAGGTAGAGATTTTTCCTCTCTACCGGCCGTGACTAAGCGGCGGACGTACACAAATAAATTTTATAGGTACTTATAGCCTAAAAAGAAGATCTTTTCTATTTAACGATCTTACCCACATTGACCTTACACCTCAATCACGCGTTTGTTAGCTTTTTGAAATATTTGCTTTGAGTAGGTGGTTTTACTATGAAAAAAGCAAATATAAATCCAAACTCAAGACTTAAATGTTAAAATGTATGAGCAGAACACTTTTTGTTCACATTTAAAGAAATAAAAGCATATGAGCCATGACCTTAAAACAGGCATCTGTTTTTTCTCAGATTGTAAAGATTATCTCATATGAATCATAATACAAATAAGCATTTTTTCCTCACTTAAGGTTCTTAAACATTTTGCTTATAATCGAAACTGACCATCACTTGTACCGTTCAGAGGGCAGTATCTGGGCCACGCGTGCCCAGACTGCATGGCCAGTCACGTCGCCGGTTATAATTTAATATATGAGAGCTATAAAAGGGTCATAAGCGGCCGGATTTTTCAGCTGGCCAGTGACATAGAAAAAGGTCGGACGATGACCTTATGCCTTAAGCAGCACTTAGCGCTACAAAAATATAGTACTTAGGTATATACATGAAAGTTAAAATTGCAATAGATAGGTACCACAAATTGGAAACAGACGTCCATTTGAACTGTGAAGAATAAAACCCTAAGATTCGAACTTCCTCTGGATAACCTCTGGTTCAACGTGCTCCTCATCACATTAGGCTTTCCTCAATCCATCACACTGTATTAAGTCATTGCAATGATGACAAGTCCCTGGGCCGTATTCTTATTTGAGACACGATCCAACTTCAATACAACTCCAATGCATTAACTACGCAATACAGCTAATGCCTAAACATTTTTTACGATAACGTATTTATGCGATGTAGTATGTAGTGGTGATTTAACTTATTGAAATCCGGAATTTGAACTCGAGATAAAGAATACAGTAGTTTATTTTATGGTTTTACGTTTTTATGCTCATGTTATTTTTTAGTGGATATTCAAGCCATCCATGTCTTCTTTTATCGTAGGTATAAATTAATAACGTTACCAGGTTAATTCAACGGATGAAATCGTAACTTGAAGATATATACTAGAGAAAACTACATGGTGGTGGGGGTCCACCTGTATCAACGTCCGAAAATTGGAAGGACTTTCTCTTACGTTTCGGCGATGCGAGCCTGCACCTAAGAAATGCCATAGCCCAACTTACTATGAAATTGAATAACGAACACGTACCTTGGACACAAACACAATCCCTTATGTCGAGCCGTCTGGTAGCTCTGGATAAATGCCCAGGCGTGAGACCCATTGGAATCGGGGAATGCCTTAGAAGAATCCTCTCTAAATGTATGATCTTGGCAACAGGATCTGAAGTCACCGAAGCATGTAGACAATGGCAACTTTGCAGTGGCCTCAACTCTGGTATCGAAGGAGCCATACATGCAATGAATGACACTTTTGAAGAGAAATGTCACCCAAGCTCAGAATGGGGAATGCTCCTCGTTGATGCTAACAACGCATTCAACAGTGTAAATAGGCAGCTTGCTTTGTGGCAGGCCCGAATATATTGACCACATTGTGCCCGTTTCCTATACAACACATATAACGGCCATGCCGAGCTTGTTATTCGAAACTCAGACACAAGAATGTATAGCAAAGAAGGCGTTACCCAAGGCGATCCACTCGCTATGCCACTATATGCTCTTGCAACACTACCCATAATCAATAAACTAAAAAAAGAACAGAATACACTCCAGACATGGTACGCTGATGACTCATCGGTCCAGGGAAACTTCAAAAGCCTTCGTAAATGGTGGGAACAGATCTGCAACATAGGACCGGCATACGGATACCTCCCTCAACCTAAAAAGACAATCCTTATTGTATCTGAAACAGACAAAAATAAAGCACAGCAGATTTTTAAAGGAACTAACATTACCATCGCCACAGGTTCACCCTTCCTTGGTAGTTACATAGGCAAGGGAAAAGAAGACTTTATAAGAAACAAAGTGAAGCAATTTATTTCAATAATCGAGAAACTAACACATGTCTGCTAATTTCAAGACGACACAACGAAGTTCGTGATCTATTTGCTGAACTATGTCACCAAGCATGGAGCAACGTCACAACAGAACCCATAATCACAGAAGGTGACCTTGGATTACGCGGCGACTTATCTTGCCGTGGCGTATGGAATGCTCAGAGAGAGGCTCTTTTTGATATCCGTGTCGTAGACACTGACGCTCCCTCTTACATTACACGCCATGTCACTTCTGTCCTAAAATCTGCTGAGATTGAAAAACAAAGAAAATACTCCGCTGCCTGCGAAGCGAAACACGCTACCTTCACCACTCTCGTGACTTCCGTCGATGGCGTATTCGCACCACAGATGACCTCCTTTGTCAAACACATAGGCGAAGCCCTCGCGGACCGCTGGAATAAATCGCTGAGTACGATACTGGGTTGGCTTAGAACAAGGATATGCATTACTATAATTCGAGCCACCAGTATGTGTATACGAGGCACACGTCACAAATTCAAACCTGCAGCGAAACTATTGGGGTTCGACGACGGAGCATTGCAGAGATGTGATTTTTAACTATTATTTTATATACTCGTACATTGTTATTAGCTATTTCTTTAATAAATGACTATTCTTTTTTTTTATGAAAGTCATAGAACTGAAGAGATGTAACGGATAGTTGTTTGGCCGGATACCGGATATCCGGTCACAACTTTTTCGAGATTTTTTTAGCTCCCTAAAGTTATGCCCTTTAATAAATAGAAGAATTAATAAACTATGTAAGTATTCATCCCGTTTTTAAAGTTGACTTATCTTACGCTGTGGCAGGGATGATTAAGGCGCTTGACGCTGTTTGTGGCCGAAAACTGTTACTTTCTAAGGGATATATCTCAATAACGGGTCATTCAAAAATTTTGAAAAAAAAAATGTTAATTACCATTTCATGTACAACATTGTCAACGTTTGAATAAATCGTGTAACGTATAGTTTCTCCGTTATTTAAATGTAACGAAATGTCGTTTTACGGTTAATTTTGGTTATATCTACTGAACGGCTCATTCGATTTGAAATATTGTTGAACTAAAAAATGTGTACTACAGAACACTACAAACACAATGTAGGATATTTAAATTGATTAAATTTTCTTAAACAACTTGATCATAATTTCACATTTCGTGCGTTGGTAGCTCGAAAACGGCGTTGCTGGCAGTCGTGAGCTAGCTTTGAGACGAGGAGGGTGTGTCGCTCGTCGCTCCGTGCTTCCCTTGTACTACAAATACTTGTGCTTGGCCCGTGAGCAATAATATCGGACTTACTGTGCCTAAAGACTAAATAACTGCAGAGGGTTCATGCGGTGCGGACATAACGTGTCTTCCCGGAATCAATAATGTATAGACGTTTTATCTTTTAAGATAATGTACTCGTATTAGAGATGGGTAGTGAGTAAATACTCAAGGGTAAATACCGAGTAAATACTCAGTATTTACTCAAAATACTGATTTAAACTTTCACGGTTTTTACACATATCTATTTGTGATAACGGGACTTAACCGCGTATATATTTCTAAAAATTACCTTCGACGTTTCGAGGACGACATTGTCCCCGTGGTCCCGAAGAAAGACTCCACTTTCTTCGGGACCACGGGGACAATGTCGTCCTCGAAACGTCGAAGGTAATTTTTAGAAATATATACGCGGTTAAGTCCCGTTATTACAAATAGATATTTACTCAAAATACCCGTATTTACTAGTTTATACCCAAATTGGTGGGTATAAACTATTTAGAGTGCTGCAAGAGCGTGGTCCCGAAGAAAGACTCCACTTTCTTCGGGACCACGGGGACAATGTCGTCCTCGAAACGTCGAAGGTAATTTTTAGAAATATATACGCGGTTAAGTCCCGTTATTACAAATAGATATTTACTCAAAATACCCGTATTTACTAGTTTATACCCAAATTGGTGGGTATAAACTATTTAGAGTGCTGCAAGGGATATAACATTTTGAAATTTAGGTGTATTTTGTAACCCGCTACTAAATTAACTAGTCAAAGTCGCAAAAAACATTTTTTTAAGAGGGGCACTCCATACATGTAACTTATTGTCACACCAAAAATCAGAAACCATCAACGTGTCTACATGATTAAATAAGGCATTAAAATAACTTGGATGATTCTAAATATATTTTTTCATAAATTGAACATATTTTTGAAAAAAAAAACATTTCTGAAGACTAAAATTATGTTTACCGCTCTATAACATTTAAACCAAAGTACAAAAATATGAAAAATTATGCGATGAATAGGGACTAGAAAATACTTTAAAATAAAAGTACTTTCAACATGATCGGTTGAGCCGTCTTTGAGTTTTCTTTAAAAAACTCTTAATAAAATGACGTAAGTGCCACGTAAACACTCACCTTTGCTTTGAACGGGGCCAGGTTTGCTAATGGCGATACCTAGCTCCACTAGATTGATGTACCGACAACTTGGATATCCCAGCACGGTTAGCACAAGTGTGACGCGACAGTATCTCGCGCGCGAGATAGTCTATCCATCTTTTTCTGACTGTATCATTTAAAAAGAGACGGGTAGTACTATACGCGAGATACTATCGCTTCACTCTTGTGCTAACCGTGCTGTAATCCAATAGCGAGCATGTGATTTCTGTCGCGGTCCTCAGAGCCACACATTTTAGCGTGAGACTGGAACGCTACCAAAAATATCCATTATCCAAAGATATTCACTAACAAAAATCAAAAGTGCAGAAACGTTAACTTTAATCACAAAGAAAACACCATCAAAGTCCATATACAAAGCAAGGGTCCAAGGAAAATCACACGAGGCACTTTACGTAAAATGAGCAACTAGGTAGTCCTCCGAACAGGTTGACTGACAAACAGCAACTGAGCGTGCCAAACGCGCCAGGCGCGCCAGCGTGCCTAACTGCATTTTCATTGGATACTAGTCGTACTACACTTGTTAGTGTCCGCTAATCACCCAATCAAAATAAGGGAAGCGAAACACGCATTTTGCAAGATAAGGATTTAAAGCACATTCAGCGAGCCGAGCCACCTTTTGTTCACTCTGCGACACTATATATCCCTTATGACAACGATGTTTATTAATGTTAAAACTGTGCATACTTTTGAGATAAGAAGTAGACGAATATAATAGAGAATGCAGTTTAAGTCCACGCCGCAAACTAGGTGGTCTTTTGTTCGCAGTTTGACCCTTTATGGTTTCTATATTCTTTGTTCATTAAATAGCACTAGCTAACAATCGCCGCGCTATCTGATAAGAGCTATAATGCCTATAATATTGTGAAGTATTTTCGTGGCAGTTTTTTTTTGCAAACAACTTGTTAATATCTGTATAATATTCGAATCGGCTTGCGAAATGCACTTATCTAGAATACAGAAACGACTTAAGTCCCATGTTTTCAAAGTAAATACCTTCGTATTTGAAACAAAATAGTTGACTATGTTTTTATCACGTCTACATTCCTACATTCCCTAAATTCCAAATTTCTTCTCACTGCTAATTCCCTTTTTTTTTCATCTAATATGCTTCTTATAACAAAAATATTATTTATACACGCTAGAAATATTCAATACAAAACAATTTAGTGCTTTAATCTCACTTTTTTATATATTTTATTAGTAATAGTTTTTACCCATCAAAATGAGTAAATACGAGTATTTACGGGGTGCTTTGGACAAATACTGAGTAAATACTCAGTATTTACTCACCCCTACCCATCTCTAACTCGTATGCATGTTAATGTACGTTCGTATAAAAAGTGTATTTTATTTAGATTATAATACAAGTAAAAAACAAATGAAACATAAATGGAGGAAAAAACAAAAATCATGAATCTCATAATGTGTGAAAACAAATTTGGTCATGTAAGTAAACTACAATTATTATGTTTTAGTAGACTAATGCATCATGCAAAATAGGCGCTAGTCGTCAAGATGCGGAAATCTGCTTGTACTGCAATACAATAGACTAATAATTAATTTAATAAAAACTCCAAAGAACCGAATTTATTTAAACATATTTGTCTAAGAATACCGTGTTCTAAACGAATGTAATATGCGTTTCATTTTAAGATTAAATACAATCTTTAATGTTATACTTTATACTAATTTATCAAATCAAGAAACCACGACGGCAAACAAGCATACGACCCGCCTCATGGAAAGCAGTTATAAAGCCTATGGACGCCTGCAACCCCAGAAGATTCACATGCGCGTTGACTACCCTAAAAAAAACTTTACTATATCGGTGAAATGTAAATAAATACAAATTTTATATTAATTATCAACACAAGTAAATAAATAAATTACTACTAAGGGTTAATACTACCTATCAAATAGCTTTAAAAGACCGGCCAAGTTTGTATCGGACCATGCATAATGTAGGGTTCCGTAGAAAGTAGTTTCTTGGAGATAACTCAAAAACGGATGAACCGATAATATGTGAAATAATTTTCGTAGAAATTAAGTACTAAGCCTTTTTGTTTTTTGTCACATTTTTTGCCTTACGGATTAAAAGTTAGATGGAGGGGGGGGGGGGGGGGGGCTATCATATTTAGACTTTCGAAGCAATTTTTTCTGAAAATATTGACTTAATAAAAAAAGTTTTAAAAGTCCTGTATATATATATATATACGATATTTTTATAGCCGTATCGTACATATTCATATTTACAAAAAAAAAAATTGACATTTAGTTCGGCATATTTATGTATGGAGTGCCTCCCCTAAAAGTTTTTTAGCAATTTAGCCAGAAAACTAAGTAGCGGCACATGAAATACACCTCTGGATAAAATTTCAGCAATATATGTTTAATAATAAAAACCGGCCAAGAGCGTGTCGGGCCACGCTCAGTGTAGGGTTCCGTAGTTTTCCGTCCGTCACAGTAAGTGTCCCCACTTAAGAGTTAAAATAACACCGCCATGTAGGATATGATATGAGCGTTCCACGTACAGCGACATCTATCGGCAAATTAAGTAAAGTATTGCGCGCGAGCTTAAAGTATGGAAGATGATTTTTATGGGATAATTCTTTATTGGTGCTACATGTAGCACCAACTCCCGTTACAATCGGAGACTTTGCTCTCGAAGTTGTGAACGATTATATATACTTAGGACAGACTGTCCAGTTAGGTAGATCCAACTTCGAGAAAGAGGTCAATCGACGAATCCGACTCGGTTGGGCAGCGTTCGGGAAGCTACGGCACACCTTTTTGTCCAATATTCCGCAGTGTCTCAAGACGAAAGTCTTTGACCAGTGTGTGTTGCCAGTGATGACATATGGAACTGAAACGTGGTCGCTTACAATGGGCCTCATAAGAAGGCTCAAAGTCACCCAAAGGGCAATGGAGAGGGCTATGGTTGGAGTCTCGCTGCGTGATCGCATCAGAAATGAGGCCATCCGCAGCAGAACCAAAGTAACCGATATAGCCCTCCGAATCGCTAAACTAAACTGGCAGTGGGCGGGGCACATTGCTCGTAGAACCGATGGCCGTTGGGGCGGAAAGGTTTTCATGAGTGGCGACCACGAACCGGAAGGCGCAGCGTGGGTAGACCCCCCGCAAGGTGGACTGATGACCTGGTGAAGGTCGCGGGAGTCCGCTGGATGCGTGTGGCGCAGGACCGGTCATTGTGGCACTCTTTGGGGGAGGCCTATGTTCAGCAGTGGACGTCTTTCGGCTGATATGATGATGATGATGATGAATTCTTTATTGCGTGAACCGTTTTTCACCGTTTTTAGGGTTCCGTAGTCAACTAGGAACCCTTATCGTTTCGCCATGTCTGTCCTTCCGCGAATAATCTCAGTGACCGTTAGTTCTAGAAAGCTGAAATTTGGTATTAATATGTGTATCAATCACGCCGACAAAGTGGTAAAATAAAAAGTGGAAAAAAAATGTTTTATTAGGGTTACTCCTTAAATGATTTTAGTAAACCCCTATTCATTTTTAAATACCTATCCAACAATATATCACACGTTAGGGTTGAAATAAAAAAAAAACTCTCCCCACTTTACGTATAGGGGAGTAACCCTAATAAAACATTTTTTTCCACTTTTTATTTTACCACTTTGTCGGCGTGATTGATATATATATTAGTACCAAATTTCAGCTTTCTAGTGCTAACGGTCACTGAGATTATCCGCGGACGGACGGACAGTTCCTAGTTGACCACGGAACCCTAACTAGTTGACTACGGAACCCTAACTAGTTGACTACGGAACCCTATAAATGGCTGTGACATACGGACGGACAGACGGACATTTTTCAAAAAACTTTTAAGGGTTGTTTTTGCCATTTTGGCTATGGAACCCTAAGAAGTGTTTGCGCTGTGTTATATTTTAAAGATTTAAATTTAATGGGCTTACAGATCTCATGACAAATGTATGACAAAAAAATCCAAACTCATATGAAAACACCGCTTTGATGTGCATTTAGTTTTTTTGCTGTACTAGTCAGTATTTTTTTTTTTTTTTCTGATATGCGGAATATTTTTAACCATATTTCGTAAATCCATATTTATTTTGCCGCTCACTGTCAAATTCAAAATCTAGGTTTTTATTTTTTTATCTTATAAAAATCTACTAATCGAGATCGTTATTACTTATCTTATTCGTTATTACAAAACATCCGCAAAAGGATTATAATTATTATAAAGCTGCCCGCGCGCCTTTACTCAGAGGAGTAAAGTCATATTCTTTGAACATAATTGCGGTGCATCGCGGCGGATTTACGCAATGAAAGGGGTAAGCGGGTGGCGCGGGTAGAGAGCGCCCAAACGCTCAAGGACACTCCGGCGACAATCGTCTTAAGACAACTGGTAGAGAATGCCTTATGGCGTTAAGTCCGCCATTTGTACCATCTTATTTTGTCCAATTAAGATTAAGATTTATAAGAAGAAGATTAAGATTTAAAAAAAAATTCTACTTCAATAATATTTCTACGGTCCCAATTAAAAGAGTCGGATCTGTAAAATTGCCATTTTTATTTTATTGCACCAATCCCTCAAAAAAACGCTAATGTTTTATAACTACATTCATAGTTTTTTATTTTTCGTATAGTTTTCCGAAATATTCAAGTTAAAAAGTCGGTAGTGCCAGTACCCGCTATGTTGCACGGACAGACGTTGGCTTCGCGGGCTCCTCGCAAAATATAAAAAAAAACTAAAGTGTATGGTATGGGTTATACTCACTATGGCTAGTAACAGAGCTAGGAACAGAGGTAAGTTACAAAGCAATTTAAGTAAAGTTCTATAAACAATAGCGAGTTTTATTATTGTGTTACGATTTAAAATACATAGTATTTAAATATTATTGTTTACAATGTTTAATGTGTAAATATTTGTATGTCCGGTTAAGAATGTCAGATGTGGTAGTTCCGACTTTTTTTTAAGGATGTGCCTTAATAGGCCAAGCAAATAAGATCTATAAAAAGTGTCTTGAAGAATTAATTTCCAGCAGGCTGGATATCGCTTTAATACCTTCATGTGGTCCTAAATGCATGTAATCCGAGTTTGCCCAATCCCAAGAGGTGTGCATAACTTTTTAGCGAAATTTTAGCTCTTTGTCAGGTTTTAGCTTGTAGCTCGAAAACAGTACGTGCGACGGAAAATGTCATCTATATCAATATTAGAGAGGGTTAAATTCTGCGTCGAGTGAGTAACTTAACTTCTAATTCGGTTCAGCGGTACAGCCGAAAATGTCTCATTTGATTGAAAAACTCGTACATTGACTTCCATACCACATATCTTTGAAACAGATGACTCCTGTTGAAAAACCTATAGAGTAAAAGTTGTAAAGAATACAATTTCAAGTTATATCGACATCTCAATTTTCAAGTAGAGTCATTTTAAAAGACTAAATTTGGCATGAATTCAAAATCAGTTTTTTCTAAATCCTTCCGAGTTGCATATTCTCCATAAAATATGAGGTGTGAGGCGAACATTTAATGCATCGTTACAACTAAAAACATTTAATTGCATATTTTTAACACGTATCTAATCAGAAAACTATTTATACACCGTGTTTTATTTTCATTTCCGGTAATTCCAAGGGTACATTACCGAGTTTAACTTAGTATATTTCTTAAAGACGCTAGTGTCCTAATTTGCTCCAGTTCTGAGGTAATCGATAGTTCTTTTTAGTCTCTCTGATTGTGTATATTTTTCTTTTAGGCTGAGGACCCGCTATAAAGTCATGTAACTGTGTGTTAAGTCAATACAAAATTAATTTTGTACTAAGCAGAAACGTCTGCAATCAAAATATCAATTTTATAATTCAAATAAAAATGGGAAAATTCGGACCGGTGTTCCGAAAGGTCGAAAGTTCGAATCTTGCTCGTCGCGGTGAATTTTTCCATTTTTCTTTCAATTATAAAATTTTCAATACAATATGTTTCCTTTGTATCTCGGATTGTTAATGTTCGAAATTTCATTGACGTCATAATGTTCAATTGTTTGGTTGAGTTAATATACAGATTGGGGAATCAATCGATAAATACTGAACCTATTTGACTTAACACACAGGTGCATCATTTTGTAGTGGGTTCTCAGAGTAAAAAAAAAATTAAATGTAGGTTTACACAATTAGAAGGCATTAAAAACATATCGATTACCTCAGAACTGGAGCTAAGTAGGACACTGGCGTCTTTGAGAAATAAACCTAAGTTAAGCTCAGGAATATACCCTTGAAATTACCGGAAATAAAATAAAACACGGTGTATAAATAGTTTTCTGATTGGGTACGTTTTATAAATTTGCAATTAAATGTTTTTAGTTGTAACGATGCATTATACTATGTACGCCTCACACCTCATATTTTAACTGAAAAATGGAAAATATGCAACTCAGAAGGATTTAGAAAAAACTGATTTTGAATTCATGCCAAATTTAGTCTTTCAAAATGACTTTACTTGAAAAATAAGATGTCGATATAACGTGAAATTGTATTCTCTACAACTTTTATTCTATAGGTTTTTCAACAGGAGTCATCTGTTTCAAAGATATGTGGTATGGAAGTAAAAATACGAGTTTTTCAATTAAATGAGACATTTTCCCGGTTTATAACTTTTGATTTCGGCTGTACCGCTGAACCGAATTAGAAGTTAAGTTACTCACTCGACGCAGAATTTAACCCTCTTTAATATAGATATAGATGACATTTTCCGTTGCACGTCCTTTTTTTGAGCTACAAGCAAAAACCTGACAGAGCAAAAATTTCGCTAAAAAGTTATGCACACCTCTTGTGATTGGGCAAACTCGGATTACATGCATTTAGGACCACATGAAGGTATTAAAGCGATTTCCAGCCTGCTGGGAATTAATTCTTCGAAAAAATCTAATTTTCGTGGCCTATAAGTGCTAGTGTCATATGTACCACATCCTACATTTTTGTGCGGATATAAACTATCTTCGTATGTCGTAAGTACCATTTGCGACATTTTTACAGGGAAACAAAATTATTGCTGACATCGTAAGTATTACGACAGTTTTGCATGGACCTTGTAATATATTGTGTTGTTTTTTAAGTAGCATTACCGACATTTTAAATAAATAAAAAATGTATTTTTTCCTGTTTATATTGCAACAATGTCCTTGTAAAAAATATGCATATTTACTTTTAACTAGTATTTATTAGAATAAACAGTGTTTTGATTTTTTAAGGTGCACCTGAATCGCCTCTGCTTTGAGGATGGGTTGGTGCAACTGCAATA
This sequence comes from Pammene aurita, assembly GCA_947086415.1. Classification (NCBI taxonomy): domain Eukaryota; kingdom Metazoa; phylum Arthropoda; class Insecta; order Lepidoptera; family Tortricidae; genus Pammene; species Pammene aurita. The sequence continues at coordinate 17,481,140 of OX352295.1, forward strand.
CTTGTTAGGAAATGTTTTTAACGACAAAATTGAAAATTATAATATCTGTAACACCTTAATAGACGAAGTAGACACTGACTCAATTCCATGATAAACAAATAATCCAGTCAGATCCTCCTACTTCACTTACCATCACTTCAAGTGACAGCGGCGTGAACGTTACAGTGAGAAGAATACAGATGCACAATTAAAAAAGTATGCGACAAATCTTCAGGAACTGATTTTCTGACCTCCACTCATTCAAACCCAGAAACTAGTTACAGAAATATTAATCTTTGCGCCTTCTCCTCTAGAAAAACCAGGAAAAAAGTATTTAGTTCTGATTATAGTCCATCAATCACTGCAAATAGTAGCTCCGCTGCCGTTGACGTTGAGAACAGCTCGGATATTGCAGAGGCTACGCTCGAAAATGACCTGCAGCTATTCGACGACTACTTCTCCCGATGGCGCCTGAACCTCAGTACTTCAAAGACCGAGGTATCCTGGTTTCACCTGTGCAATAAACAGGCCAGCAAGCTTCCTTCTGAAGTACCTTGGAGTCACCTTGGACAGGAGCCTCAACTACAGAGATCACCTGAGCGGCAAAACTGAAGACCCGGAACAGCATTATTCAAAAGCTCACTGTTACCACCTGGGGTGCCAACGCAGCCACACTCCGAACAACTGCGCTTTCACTAGTGTACTCGTCTGCTGAGTACTGCTCAGCAGTGTGGCTGAATAGCACACATACCTCTGCGGTCGACGTCCAGCTGAACCACATGTTGCGCCTTATCAGCGGAAGCCTGAAACCCACTCCCACTCACTGGCTACCAGCGCTCAATCACATCCTACCGTCAAACTGCCGACGAGAAAAGTGCTTGGATCGTGAAATAGCGAAGATTCGTGCGAACACTAACTTAATTGCCTATCCACCAAGACCTCGACACGCTTAAGGCCCTCAGACTGAAGTCCAGGAAACCCCCTGCTTTGAAGTTCCACGACTCAGGACCACAAGCTAACCCGATACAATCGTGGATAGCTGAATGGGCCAGGTCACTACCTAGGGACTTGTACGAGCTCAATGCAGGGGCTCGACCAGTATGGTTTGAGGAACGTCGATATGGTGCATTTTAAACCGGATCAGAACAGGCGTCGGAAATTGCGCATCTTTATGGTACAAATGGGGATGGTGTGAGTCTGCAGAATGCCAGTGTGGTATCCAGATCAGACGGTACACCACCTTAGATTTAAATGTCCCATCACCAAGTTTAGTGGGAAACCGGCAGATCTCAAATTACTTACGACGGATGCAATTGCATACCTAGATTGAAATATTTTAAAAATTTAAGTAGAGAACATATTTATGCCATACGATAAATAAATAAAAAAACTATCATTCAAGACTGAATAGAGTGTGTCTGTTTTACAATATTAAATTTTACTTAACGTTTTCTTACTCAGAGAGAGTTTTATTTCCATGTCAAGCTTTGAGAAACATTTTTATTTTTTTAACTTTGTATGCTACAATCTTGGAAGAATAATAAGTAAGGAAACGTAATCAACGCTCAAAATCTGCTCCACTTTCCTGGTGCCAAAGTGGGCGGAGCTTGTGACAGCGGTGCCCTAATGTCATGTCAAACATTTTGAAATTGTCATGTCGTCAAAATATTAGTTTTTTCGGTCCATGAAATTTCGGTAATATATCGGTATTAAAATGCCGGCTTGTGCCGTGCATTGGTGCAGGAGCCACACAGGCGCCAAAGATGGTGATATTTCGTTTCTTCGGTAAGTAAATAACGCATAGATATTCTCATACATTACGGACTTGGTCGATGTTATGCAATATAAGTTTTGGAAAAGTAAACATAACTCATTTGCGAAAAAGTATGTTCATTTATACGAGTAAGTATTACCTAGTAGTAATAGCAGTTAGGTTTTCGTTGTTAACAAAGAATCTTTTCAGTATGTTTTTTTCGATATACAGTATGCCATTCCTAGTACAACTGACTAATAGGTATGACTCTTATTTTTCATTAATAATGAATGCTATAACTTCATAGCATAGTCTTTAATTATCAGAGCAGAGCCCGACTGGGGAACTACCTCTACCTTACAGAAAACCACAGCCAATTAGCACTAGACCCTACTCATAGTGTTGTGTTCCTGCCGGTGAGTAAGGTTGCCAGAGAGCTCAGAGGAAGCAGTGTGTTGACGACGGGGGATCCTCTTGTCCCTTTAGCTGCCAACACAGTGAATCCTCTTTTATATGAAAGTGTCGGCGTCCATAGGCAACGGTAATTGCTTTCCATCAGGTGAGCCGTATGCCTGTTTGCTACCGTTGTGGTATAAAAAAAAGGATACAAAATGTAAATTTATCTTTGTATTCCCCTAAGCCTGCTGAAATAAATAGTAGGTACACATGAACGAACTTATCCGTTACTTTTTTAGTTCTAAAAAACGAGGAAGCAAAGAGAATTTTAACTATTTATATTAAATTTCAAATTTCAAATTATTTATTTGTTAAACATAGGTAACATTTGGTCTTACAATTGATTGGGATCACTATGTTTTGCCTCTTGGCATACAAATATCCACAAAATAGCATGCAGCATGCATTATTTACAAAATATTGTATAAGATTATTTAACTAAATATGTCAAAATTTAATTATTAAATAAATTTATATAATTCCAAACTATATTGCACTAAATAATTATTAATAATAAGATTAATTTAAAAGTCAATTTTAGCTTACTGCTCAAGTCCTACTTAAAATTATACAATAGTAATAAAATGTCAAGAGTCTGATAGAAATTCATGAACAGAATAATATGCTTTTGAGACTAGAAAATTGTACAACTTTGTTTTGAACTGGTTTATATCATCTAATTTTAATATGTCCTTCGACAGTCTGTTGTATAGTTTTGGTGCCATTCCAAATACGCTTTCCCTTAATAAGGCTGTTTCGCATGACCTATAGTTTATTTTGTACTGATGACGAATACTATTAAACTTAGTAAATTGACCTATGTTCCGCTTAACATATAATGCTACCTCATATATATACAGACATATTTCTTTTGAGCTAGAAACACAGAGGTTTTCCCTGAAGAATTACCCCAAAATATTATTTCGTATCTCAACGTCGACGTTACATAAGCATGGTAAGCGGTCAAGACTGCCGATCGATTTTCAACTTTCTGCAGATTAAATAGGGCGTGCGAATATTGGTACAGTTTCTTACAGATTACATCTACATGGCTATTCCACGTTAACTTAGTCTAAATTTAGTCCCAAGAAAATAGTTTCGTCCGTTTCCTCAATTCTCTCGTCTTTGTAAGTAATATTTATGTTAGGAACTCGGTCTATTATTTGTTTGAAATTCATTATCTTAGTTTTACTTAAATTTATAGAAAGATTATTTTTATTTAACCATTCAATTATTAATTCTATAGTTCTGTTAATATGTGTTTCATATGTGTTCGCATCCTTGATTGTAAAAATAACAGTACTATCATCAGCAAATAGCACCATTGCGTCAGATATGGCCCACGGTAGATCATTAATATAAATGAGAAAGAGAAGGGGGCCCAGAACACTTCCTTGAGGGACGCCAGAATTAATTTGTCTACATTCTGAAGAAAAGGTCACTTCTGTTTTAGATCTTACACAAATTCGGCTTATTTGCGTGATTTGCGTTCGACCAGTCAAGTAGGATTTCAATAAGTTATAAGCGTTTGCACGCACTCCATAGTTATATAGTTTTGACAAAAGGATTTTATGGTCAACAAAGTCAAAAGCTTTTGTTAGATCCATATAAAGAGCTGAAACAGGTTCTTTATTGTCTAGCTGCGTCATAACTAAATTGAGTAAATCATAAATTGCCATGTCAATAGATTTATTTTTACGAAAACCTTTCTGCTCTTTTGCAAAAAGATTATAATTCTCAAAAAATGTACTTAGATTTATTACTTTTTCTATAATTTTAGCAAAGATAGGAATCAAAGCTACTGGTCTATAATTGGCTAAATCCCTTTTATCCCCTTTTTTGAACATCGGTCGGACTACAGTGGTTTTTAATTTATCGGGAAATACTCCATGTTCAATGCACATGTTCACAATACAGCTAATAGGAGTTGCAATAATATTAGCAACTTTTTTAATTATCTTCGTGTTTATTTCATCATATCCAGTGCTGTTGGTATTTTTTAAACAGTTTATTATTATTCGAATATCATCTGGATTTGTTGGCTTCATAAAAATAGAATTAATAGAATTACATGTCATTGGTGGTTTCTTAACAGTGCGATTATTATTATTATTTGAAACATCATTTCGTTTGTTCAAATTTACATAGTAATCATTAAATGCCTGTGCAATACTTAGAGGATCGTTAGTTATTTTTCCATTGAAGCTAATTTCTGAAATGGTTTCTTTAATATTGAAGGTATGCTATTATTTTCTAGTCTGGTCATAAATAAAGTTAAAAAATAATCGTTTTTTTTTGCCATAATCAACCTTAATTGCTTAACATTATGTTGCTTGAGACCAAAAGGGTCTCGCTAATGTACCTAACGGATTTATAAAATTGTAAAAAAGTTCAAAATCTTTACTATTTTATGTTAATTTATGCTTATTGTGTAATGTAAGTCCCTATAATATTGTAATTAAGCACTTTTATTAAATAAATGAAAGATGATGATGGGCTTTCGTATTATTCCTTATTCCAAGAACGATTAAATTTACGTATATTAGTATATTACATAAGTAATGAAAATGCACTAAGAAATAAATTGTTAATTGATTGCATATTATTTATTACGTGAACCCATCCACGTCAAACTTAGGCGAATTTATTATACGTTAACTTGACATTTCAGTTATTTCATTTGAGTATCTCTTGTCCAATTAAACTTCATTGTCAAATTGATTCTGACCACTCACAACACGGCAACTTTTCTTATTGGTGAAATGGCATGAAACCTTTGTGGAATTAAGGTTAACACAAAAAATTATGCTTAAAGAATGAGTACTTGATTGGTTAATAAGACATAAGGCATTTTAGTTTTGTAAACGTGAAAATGGGTCGTGTTTTCATATTATATGTCGATGGCTACAATGCTAAAGAAGTAAGTAAAGTTGTTTAATATTTAAATTAATACAAAGTGGTGATGTGATTTTGTTTTTTGACTTTTGTAATACAACCGTTGGATAGTTTTTTAATTACCTTTATGGCCTGTTTCACAATCTCCAGTTAAAGCATATCTGTCAGATAAATGTTTGCTGTCCTTTTCTTTTATATGACTGGAAAAAAGGATAGCAATAATTTTAACTGGTTGATAAGTTTATCTGGAGATTGTGAAAGAGGCCCTTAATTAATTATTTGTGTGACTCGAATAAACAAAGAATATTTGTAACAAATAATAATATTTTATTTTATTTCATGGATTTAATATTGACTAAAAAGTATAATACATCATCACAAAATTGTGATAAACCTTAACGCGTGTATAAATTACATTAACTACCGAAATAGTGATTCAATGGTAAGTTCTTAGTGACACATACGACATGCAAAAGTGATCTTTGTCCAGAAAATACTGTCGAATGTGGCACTTCCGACAAATGTCAGCCATCCGGATCCAAATAAAATAGTTGCAAGTGGCACTTCCGACAAACGACAGTGACACGCACCCAGGCAAAAAAGTCGTATGTGGTACTTCCGACAGATAATATTTATAAAATCTCGCTTAAAAACGTATCAACTGTCATTTCCGCTATTTAGAGTGTTTTTTTTTATATCTGCCTATACATATTTTAAGGGTATATAAAAATAATGACATAGTCCAAATTTCATCATCACAATATTTCAAAAATCAACAAAATTATGCACAAAAACTTTTTTAGTAAACTTTGATCGTCTCTCCTGTAAAGTAGCTATTTAGCAGATCCGACTCTTTTAATTGGGACCGTCGATTTATTATAGTTAGTAATATTTTGTTCGGCGATTAACGCTGACAGAATAACTCGACTCCAGACATAACAGATGGCGCTGCGGCACTTAGTACCGAAAACAGACGTATACCTGAAGGTTCGAGGAACGCGATTTTGTATAGGCATTGTCAATCCATGTCTTAATCATCCTTGCTCCCCGGTTATCGGTCGGGTAGTACGCAACTATCCAATATCCGGCTGAATAGTAAATTTATGGCTGGATAGGCCGGATACCGGATAGTGGCCAAATATCCGTTACATATCTAATATATATCTACCCTTTTATATACCTACTTAATCCATTAGTCCACTATCAAAGTAATTTTGGGTACCCAACGTATTTTGTCATAATATATTTATTAGTATAATTTCAAAAGCAAAAACACTCTTGATTAGATTTACCGTACACTCTAAAGTTGCAATAAAGATTATTTGTAAATAAAATATAATTTTAAACAAAAACGAACTGACTTCACTTAGCCTCCACCTTTCCAAAAGGAAATGCCCGAGCTACTATAAAAAAGATTGAAACCACTATAGACACCTATAGTGATATAGTGATTTCAATATTTTCTATAATATTTGAAGAGTTCTCTCGATTTCTCCAGGATCCCATCATCAGATCCTGACCTGGTTACAATGGGACCAGCTATGAAGTATACTCTTTGAAACAAAAAAATAATTTTCCATATCGGTTCTGCGGTCTTCGAATAATCGGTGAACATACACAAAAAATTATAAAAAAAACAAATATCCCGATGAACTGAGAACCTCCTCCATCGAAATCTTGAAGTCGGTTGAAAATAGAATACAATAGAATAAAAAAAACTTAAAAGAAATAAAAATTTTTTTCTAGGTTTAACAAATATTGGCTAATTATGAGACCTGCGTCAAATTGACCCGGGTATGTCCTTAATCTACGTCCAAAGGAGAGGTATGGGCTCTGTGAATGTCTCGCTAGATGGTGTAGGGCACAGCTCAGCGAATACTTTATTAAAGGTTTTCAAAGGGTTGGTTTAGCGTAAGTATAGAATAATAACTGCATTAAAACGTCCTTTTATAATATTTTCCATTTACAGTTCATGAAAAGGACGTTTCCATTTCGCTTGGTTCCTTTCTACATCTCACTTATCACCCAACTTTACACTTAAGAATAAACCTTAATACTTGAGCTAAAGAGTCTAGTTTTAAAAAACAAAATATTAGAGATGTGACGTAATGAAAGTAGTTCTCCGATTTATCGAGAACTTTCACTTAGTCGTTGACTTTTTATTCTAATGCTTTTAGTTTATGACAATAGTTGGTGGGTTTATACATTTGAAGTATTTTACTTAGGTACCCACCTCAAAGCAAGTAGACACAGTGTGCGACTATGAAAGATATATTCTGTAAGTAACTGGTAGTCCTTACTTGTAAGTAACGTGACCTGGGTTTCGGCAGAATATCAGTGTATTGCTCGAAAGAGTGAAGCGTATAGCTGAGCCGCGAACCCTTTTGTTTTGCTGCATCGCACACAACCTTTCTAACTGGGTACCTCATCTGTTGTTTTTTTTATTTCAACTTATTCTCTGATGTGTTATTGTTAAATGTTTGCTCTTTTTGTATTGTGTGTTATTGCAGTAATCAAATAAATTATTTATCTATCAAGGACAGAATACAAACAAAGCGACTAATCTGAAATCACTTTCCAAGATGGCTGATAGCATACCGTAACTATTAGCCTACACAATTTAGTCGGTTTAGTTGTTGCCCTTCAAAAAGCGGTGGAAATTAGAAACTTTAGTAACGTTTATATTCTACTTAGGGCCTTTTAGTAGTAGGCAATAACCTCAATGTGAGACTGACAAGGACCAACGAAAACAGCGCTTTCTCTGTCATACTATTGAATGTTCTATAAGACTGTCCCGTTCGGTCTTGGTAGTATTATTACCGTGCACCCCGTCTATACCAAATATTCTGAGTCTATGGCGATTATCACACTGGTGCCGCAACCGGATACGGCGACGGTGTGCAAGCGTGACAGTGCTATACACATGCAGAGCGCTATTTCACTCGCGCATCGGCGCCGCCTGCGGAAACCGCAGCAGTGTTAAAGCCGCCTACGTTACCCACAGTACGTGGTACCGTTTTAAATTAGTAAGTACCTATACGTAAACACATTATATGTAATAGTTTGTAATTACGTTACGGTCTTATGTCCTTGCAAACGCAGTGAAAGCTCCCATACGTGCCTCAACAAATAAAATAACTCTCAAAGTAAACCTTACAGTGCAACGTTGTTTGGTTGTTAGTGTTGTTACGATACCACGTGGCTAACATTTCTCCTTAAAATAAATAAGAAGTATGAGCCATGAACCTCTATACATTTTGCGACATTATAATTTTGGTTTTCGAGTTAACAAACTCAAATAACACCCTCATTAGAGGGTGGTTTAAATAATTACACGAACGTACTTCACGTGTTGAAACGGAATTCTGTTTTAATATTTCAAGCAAAGATCAACCTTAATATGTTAAGGTTAGGTTTGAAAATCATTGGTCCTGAACAGTAGTAAAATAGCGCGACCGCGGGCGGGTCGAGTTTCAGTGCGAACCAGTCTAATTAGGACTTTAATTGGGTAAAAGCTATGCGTAATTAGAAACCTCAACTAAGTGGACGCTCGAGTGACGCGTCATACGTCGAGTCCATAGTATACAAATGGAGACGTATGGGAGTGACCTAATTGGCCGCTGTTCAGAAGCTCGTAACGCTGGACGCACCGTCGAACGCGCCGCCGGTCGATCGCCACTGAGACCGTACAGTCACGTCTGAAAATGTTTAGGATTCGTCTAACGCCAGGCCAAGTTATTCTCCAGTAGGCACGCGACGACTGTACTTACAACGCATTTGTTCGGACTAAGTTAGAAACCAACGCCGTCATTTGGAATCCGCACGAGAAACACTACACACTTACCAGAAAAAGTACAAAAGTCGTTCGTATGATTTCTATATAAGAAATTATACGGCTATTACCCTTTTCTTTACCCGACACTGTGTTTATAAGTTATGGTTAATTATACTTCCCTCGATACGCGGGATGATAACAAACCCACAATACTGTTACAAGTAGCACTCCTCTACTACGTCCTCGTCGCCGCGATCTCTTCGCTGTCCCTTTACTTATGCCCGTACTCAAATGCACGATGCCTCTCCTCTTCACCTACTAGCTATTAATCTGTGAATTACATTCTGGACAGTGATAAACAGCTAGACATATTTTTTACGACTGAAACCAAATTTCTAGCCGCATCTAGTCACTATATTGAAAAAATCGCTACCTAGCTCCATCGTCTAATATTAATGTAAATTGGCTACTTTCCTAAAAAAATCAAACAAAAATTGGTGAAGAAATTAACCCGTTAAAGTTCCGCGTGACGTCACAGCTCAGTACATTTTTTTTGTATAATGTGACGTCACGCGGAACTTTAACGGGCTATATCTTGACCAATTTTTGTTTGATTGACAAAATAAATAATACGTGTCCAATATTTTTTGATAATCTAACTGACGGACTAAATAGAATTATTTTTTTTTTACCCAGGAAAGTACCCTGGTAGTATTATAGGTATATTTTATGATTTAATTTGTACACCCTGACTTAGAGTTTATTTTTTATTTTTTAAGTTAGACATTTTTATTTTCATATAATGTAATATTTGATTAATTTTCTTTCGACATGGACGTTCTTTTAATACGATTTGATTTGTGCAATATGACATAAAAGTAATTTTCTGAACCAATATTTTTGTTGTTAATCTGACATATGTATTTTATTATTCTCAATTTAGTTTGTCATTTATTTTAACTTAACACGCGCGCCTGTCATTTGATTATTTATTTTCAGCAACGTAATTTCTTGACTCGGTTATGTATGGTATGTATTGTGGTAAACACTTTCCGGGAACAAAAAAAGGATTTGCACAGGACAATTTGCAAATAATTCCTGTGTTTTTCTTTAAAAATCTCTCCGTCGATCTGACACTTCCAATCAAAAATCAACTTTTTTTTATGACCCTCTGGAATACTTCAAAAATTCATATTCAAAATTAGCGCGAATATTATCTCAATTTTATAACTGCCAGTCGTATTACAAAATGCGGACTGATATAAGCGCCATCTACCCGTAATGCCGTGAATCACAATGTACGTTTTTTATATATCAACCGCGACCTAGCCTTAGACCTTCCTTAGACACGGAAGTTCTGAAGAAAGTCGACAGATGTCGTACGATAAACGTAGCGTCATGCTACAGCATCTCCCTACCAAACAAAGAAACAAACAAACAACAACACAAGAAAACACAAGAAAACTAACCCCAAGCAACAAAAAAAACACAACTTAATGCTAAGCCCAAAAAAGGTACAACAAGAGAACCCTAAACGAATTCCAAAAAAACAAAACCAACAACACCCCTAAAGACTTACATTACCCCTAAATACTAACCTAATAGATTAACAAGATGACAAAACGCCAACCAACGCGTCACGCGGTCCAAGACTTGACGGCCGGGATAGGACAGAAACTGCACCTGGCCACAGATCTTAATCCCTCACATCGAGTCATCAAATTATACAACCAGGCTATCATAGACCGGGAAAGATAAACGAAGCCTTAAGCACCAATGGGAAAAAAATGGTCAAATCTGAAAAAAGAGCAAGGAAACGCTCAAACGAAAACAAAAAAACGATAAGAAACGAATCAAGCAAGGATTACCGATAAGGGAAGGGCGGACTAAAGCGCATTTTAGAATTTTGAGAAAACTGAACGGGCCGAAAGAAGAAACTATTTCAAGATATCTTTAATATGATAGGTACCGATGTGCTCGGAATCGGTATCAGCCAGTACATATACCTGTGGAGACACCCGTCTAACCACACGGCACCGAACGAAACGTGGAGCGAATTTACCGCCTCGAAAAGGATCAGCGGAGCCACGCTGGAAATTCCTACGCCAAACGATTTGGTCACCAAGGATTCTTGGCGAAGAACGGTTCGTGTTGAACTTGGCGGCGTTACGATGAAAGGCCAAAGCCATCGAATCAGAAACTTTATCGTACACCTCACGAAGCGTCTGAAGATTCGAAGCGCGTTCCATCCGGCTGAGTTCCACATCTTGGTCCACAACACGTTCACGAATCATTGACACCTCGCGGCCGTACATCAAAAAATTCGGTGTATAAGCAGTAGCCAAATTTATACAAGAATTCAAATAGAGAGCGACCCGATGTAAATGACCCGACCAACTGCGTTGGTCATTTTCAACTAAAATGCTCAAAGTAGTAATCACGACCTGGTTATATCTCTCCACAACATTCGCTTGTGGCGAATAATATGGGGTATAACACGGACCTGGAATATTATAGCTCGCCAGGAAATCCAGAAATTGACGACTATGAAAAACTGTAGCGTTGTCACAGAGAATGTTAGTAGGGACACCGTACCGTAAAATAACCTCCGACTCTAATGCCAACGACATTGATCTCGCATTCACCAACTTTAACGGAACCAACCAAACGAATTTGGTAAAAACGTCAACCAAAGTCAAAATATAACGAAAACCACTACGGCTAACAGGTAATGGACCAATTAAGTCAATGGAAAGAAGATCCATTGGAGCTGCAACAGGACGAGGGAACAAACTAAGGCCACGAGGTTGTGAATTTGCAATTTTAAAAGACTTGCAGACCTGACATTCGGAAAGGAACCTGGTAACATCACGGTACATATTCGGCCAATAATATACATCACGATCTTTTAAATACGTCTTCATAACACCAGGATGAACGTTGGGAAATCCATTATGAATTTCAGCAACCATCTCTCTAGTCCTTGAAGCAGGAAGAACTATACGCCACGGATTAGGTGCTAAAGGGTTTTCGATAGATACCCTGCGCATTAAGACACCATCCCGAAGAGCAAATGCTGTAAACATTTGAGGATTGTCTAAAACTCCCTGGTAAAACCAAGGATCTCCAGAAGGAGCCACGCCACGCGCAAATAAGATAAGCCCAACCTGAGCGCGGGACAAGGCGTCAGGAACAACATTAAGGACACCTTTTCTATGTTCAATCTCAAAGTTATATTGGAAAATCAAAGTTGCCCAACGAGCCAAGCGCCCGGTAGGCTTATCAAGGGTGATCAACCATTTAAGAGCAATATGGTCAGTAATGATCTTAAACCTCATTCGATCGAGACACCCGCGGAAATGCTTTATGGAATCAACAACAGCGAGAAGCTCATGTTCGGTTGTCCCGTATCCACGTTCAGCTTTAGTGAATAAACGAGAATAATAAGCAATTGGATGTTCAACGCCGTCCAACTCTTGAGCCAGGACCGAGCCTAAGCCAACCTGGCTAGCGTCACATTGAAGGATAAAAGGTTTCGAAAAATCCGGGCAAGCCATCAACGGAGCGCTCATCAAGGCATCCTTCAATTTAGAAAAAGCTTCACTAGCACTATCGTTCCAATCGATGGGATCACGTCCCTTTCTCTTACCGATAAGTGCCGTCAGAGGAGCAACAATCGAAGAAAAACCATCCACGAAACGGCGATAATACGAACACATACCAATGAAAGCACGTAGAGACTTGGCAGAAGAAGGGGTAGGGTAATCCCTAATAGCTTCTAATTTCTTCGGATCAGTTTGAAGACCACGCTCATTGACGATGTAGCCGAGATACTTCAATTCAGACTTACAAAACTCGCACTTATCTAAATTAACCGTAAGACCAGCTTCTTTCAACCTATCACGAACCTTACGAATAAGCCGCATATGACTGTCAAAATCACGAGACACCAAAATCAAATCATCAACATAGCCGAAGATAAAATCCTCAGACTCAGGGGTCAAAATTGACAATCATGTCAGTAAGCCTCTGCATCTCGGACGCAGCGTTGGTTAAACCAAAAGAGAGACGAACGAACTCAAAGAGGCCCCTTTGGGGTACAATAAAGCAGGGATCGGAAACCGGTTCTATTTTCAAAACGTTCTCGGGTCAATAACCTAGAGCGTTCTCTAAAGCGTTCTCGTTCTCGGTGAGCGGTTTGTATAATGGTTTTAGGAAAGAACATTTCCCGAAAGAACAGTTCCCAATAAAGAACGTTATGAACCGTTCTTTCGATAGCGTTCTTTGTTCTGGTTACGGTATTTACAATGGTTTTGGGAACGAACGTTTGCAAGCTCATATCGTTCCCAAAGAACGTAAAAAGAGCGGTTCTTTCGATAGCGTTCGCAATAGTATCGCTCCCGAGGAACAATATAAACCGGTTCTTTTGAATTCAACGGATATGAAATGAGTCAGCATCGCCAACCAATGAGCGTTAGTTATTTCAGTGTATGCCTTAGCGTAGTGCGTTAAGTACCTATTTTCGTTTTTACTCAGCAGCGATGTCCATTAGTTCGAACTTAGACGTGAATAGCGTGGAGGTTGGTTGATTTGATTTGATTGCGTTTATATTGGTTGCGAAGTACTTTTTGTTTTGCACTGCATCGAGAAAACTCTTCCATTTGAAGTAACGTATTTGATATCAAAATTGATTTAATACTTTCGTAAAATATCCGAGAAATGAGTAGGTATATGTGCGTGCGAAGAGGCTTTGCTCCATGGTCGCTCCAAGACAATTGTATTTTTGTGTAGGTATTTATGCAGGGACCGGCCGGACCCGCTTACTCTAACCCGTTTAAAACTTGCGTTTTTTTTTAACGCTGGGTTTTAAAAACAGCTTCATTTCGGTAAGCTTTTGGGTTACCGGTGAACAAACTAACCCTTTTATTTGAATTAATTCAAGTTAGCGCTTACCGATATCAAAAACCCAGGCAAGGGTTATCGCTTCAAGCGTTCATTAAATACGAGCAAGTTGTTTTAGCTTTTACGTCAACTGCATATGGACTATTATCGCAGCGCCCAACGCCAAACACGGCGGTTCCCTGCCCGCACGCGCTACGTTTACGTTGTAGTAGGTATATGTAAGTACCTACCAAAAAAGAGTTCGGCATACGCTTCTACGACGGTGAGTATTTTTCACTCCAACACACAACAAATAATCAAACAATTGGAAGTTGTAATAGAGTTAGTTGCATTGGAATAATTTTCAAGCAAATTCTGATATTTTTCATTCAGACGTTTAGGCGCTAGCTGTATTATGTAGTTGTGCGAACTGAAGGCCAAGACAGTTCGGCACGTTCAAGGTAAAGTTAGTGGTGACCCATAAATGAAAATCTGACTCCAATTAATATTATTATATTTAAACGTGTTCTTACATTGAAATACATAGAAGAAGTGTCGGGAGGTGTGGGAGCAAACTTGAAGCTTGCAAACCCCCGCGCGTCCCTCGCCGCGGGCGGAATGTGCAGCGTTGTGGGATTCGTAATCAAGTGTGTTCCCACAGTAATCCTCCCCTTGTAAAAAAAATGAAATTAAAAATCTAAAAAGTAAACATTGGTTTCTCTTACGGAACCATTACCTTATGCTACACATAACTTTAAATCTAATTACATACACTAACACTAGTACACAGGTTGTGCTGACTGCGTTTGCTGCGGTAGCACATTGCTCACTCGGATAGCCGTGGGAGGCGGCAGCGCCTCGACAGCCTGACGTAACCAGCTCCTAGCGCGGCGCTTGCATTGCGCGCGCAGCACGTACACCAATATAATAAACAGGACCACGCCAATTGCTATGAGCCCTGTGCCAACGTAATTAAGTTTGGTTTCGACCTGCCCGGAGATCGACTGGACCTGGGCGATCGCTATGTTGCTATTCTGGGACTTTTCGTCTCTGCTTTGTCCCAAACCCATGGTGCACACAATACAAATTATGAAAACTGGAGTTAAAACTGTCTAAATTTAGAATCGTAGCGTTACCGCTGGAACCTGAGTGAAACTGGTTACGTCGGACTTAATAGTTTACTTAAATACACAAAAATAACTCATTTAGCAAAAAGAAATAAATTGAATCTCACAAAAATCTTACATTGTAAGTAGGTTTAGTCTAAAGTACTACTTTACTAGGTTGCAACCTAATGTATTTTGTATAGCGCTATACCTGTTACTACGTTGAGCTGACCTTGTTATCATTAATGCAATTGTATCACGACCGGCCGGACCGTAAAACAGTAATGCAACTCGGTGCCAGGTACTTTTACACATAAGAACACTGAATGCTTACCAACATTGTTACCTACGAACATTTTTACCAACGTAAAAGGACTTAGCTTCTTATGCCAAATAATGCCCAAGTTCTCGTTGTGGACATCTACAAAAACACATTTATACTTAATCTAAATTATAAAAAGTAAACACATTGACAATCTATAAACTTAAATGTAACAACCATAACGACCAACCGTTAACGCAATGCTAAGTTGCGCTACTGTGTCTTCAAGAGACTATGTGCCATAATGCATCTTGTTATTAGTCGTCGATTAGAAACCTAACTGTTCTCTTAACAGCCCTTCCGCTGCGTGTGGTCCGAGTCACCGGTGCAGGTGCGGGTGACGGTGCCGCGGAAGGCGGTACTCGATCCACCCTGTCCTTGGATGTATGATTGTTTGGGGTTCTACGAGTACTACCAGGTCGAGATTTGTCAGTGTCAGTGTCTGTATCTGTCTGGAGTAAAAATGCCGGTTTCACCCGATCGATGGATACACGAGCCTGCCTGCCAGGGAGTTGTAATAAAAATACCTTCTCACCCCTTTCGATGACCTTATAAGGTCCGTCGTAAGGCGGTTTTAATGGCTTACGGACTGTGTCATCCCTGAGGAAAACATGCGTACAGGTAGATAAGCTTTCGTGCACGAAAATGGACCTATCTTGCCTATCTCGTTTAATCGTAGGCTTGAGCTTAGCGATATTATCCCTAATTTTCTCGACTACGCTGTACGGGTCCACAGGGTCTCTGTCTTGCGAAATGTCATAAAATGATCCCGGCAGTCTAAGCGTACGCCCGAACGTCATTTCCGCTGCGCTTACGCCACTGTCGCTCCTACCTGACGTGCGTAACCCGAACATTACACTAGGAAGCATGTCTACCCATGAGCTCCCGACTTCGAGTTTGGCCATGAGCGCAGCCTTGAGAGATCTATGTATGCGTTCGAGGAGACCGTTCGACTGAGGCCTGTAAGGGGTGGTTCTAATCTTGTCTACCCCTAGAAACTTCATTAGCTCCGAGAATAACTTACTTTCGAATTGGCACCCTTGATCGCTAGTCAGCCTTATCGGACAACCATAGCGAACAATCCAGCCCTCGTAGATAGTCTTAGCTACTATGTCTGCGGTTATTTCTTTTATTGGGAACGCTTCTGGCCAACGCGTATACCTATCTATGATAGTTAAAATGTACCTATACCCATCTGTAGTCGTAGTTAACGGTCCTACGATGTCCACATGTATGTGTTCGAAGGCGGCAGATTCGGGAAAACTACCTAGGTCAGACACGGTATGTCGGTTGACCTTCGCCTTCTGACATTGAATACACGACTTAGCCCAGTTGCCCACGTCCTTATTAATTTCGGGCCAAAAATAATTATTACTAACTATCTTCCTAGTCGTGCGAATTCCGGGATGACTTAACGAATGTAAGCTATCGAATATTTTCCTACGGAACTCTAACGGTAGATAAGGATGAGCCTTACGCGTGGACGTTTCACAGAGTATAGGTTTATTGCAGTTAGGTATAGTTATCAATTTCAATTCTACTTTGCTCGCGCTGTTACGCCCGGATTGCGACATGTGCAAAACATAGTCGTCCTTTGCCTGTGCGTCGGCTAATTCTGAGAAATCAATCACTGTTGGGCAGTCAATTGTTTCTACTCTAGACAGCGTGTCGGCGACTACGTTATCTTTGCCGCTAATATGACGTATGTCTGTAGTAAATTCGCTAATAAAGAGGAGTTGCCTCGCGCGTCGGGGGCTTTCTTTACTATCATCTCCTACTTTATTAAATACCGTGCATAGGGGCTTGTGGTCGGTATACAAGGTCAACTGGCAACCTTCAAACGACTTCCGGAAATGCCTAATAGATAGATATAGTGCGAGCAGTTCGCGGTCATACGTGCTGTATTTCGTTTGCGCCGGAGACAATTTTTTAGAGAAAAACCCTAACGGCTCCCATGAGTTATTTACCTTCTGCTGCAGAACACTTCCGACGGCGATGTCTGACGCGTCGCACATCAGGGCCAAGACCGCGTCGGGCTTCGGGTGTGCGAGTGTAGCGGCCTGTTGAAGACCTGCTTTACACTGCACAAACGCCTCTTCCGCTTGTGTCGTCCACACGATTTTAGTCTTGTCCCTTTTTTTAGTGTTAATTAAATACTTATCTAGCTCGGCTTGTTTGACCGCCGCGCCCGGGATGTGACCTCGATAGAAGTTGAGCATTCCTAAAAATCTGCGGAGCTCTTCCACAGTTTCAGGCTTCGGGTACTCGGTAATGGCATTTACCTTATCCTCGAGCGGTTTGATACCTGCCGTCGAGACATGATGCCCCAGAAACTCGACCGACGGCTGTCCAAAACAGCACTTGTCGAGGTTAATGGTTATTCCGTACTTCGTGAATCTCTCGAACACTGCGGCTAGATGCCGTTCATGCTGCTCACTGGTGTCGCTAGCTATGATGACATCGTCTAAATAATTAAATAGGAAATCCAAACCTTGAAGTACGGAGTTGCTCATGAAGCGCTGGAACGTCTGGGCCGCGTTGCGTAGTCCAAAACTCATCCGGGGGAACTCAAATAATCCGAAGGGGGTAATAATACTAGTTTTCTCTATGTCCTCCGGTGCTACGCTAATACAGTGGTATGCGCGGTTAATGTCTAATTTACTAAACACTTTCTTCCCTGCCAAAATGTAGGTAAAGTCGTGCAATCGCGGAATGGGGTACCTATCGGGCTTAGTTATGGCGTTAAGCATCCGGTAGTCTCCACAAGGTCGAATGTCGCCGTTCTTTTTGGCTACCACATGTAGCGGGCTAGCCCACGCACTTTTTAAAGGGCGACAAATCCTTAATTCCTGCATCAACTCGAATTCCTTCTTAACCTTCATATACCTATCTGGGGGAAGGGGCCTAGCACGCGCGAAAACCGGTGGCCCTGTAGTTTCAATATAATGAAGTACATTATGCGGTGCCGTCTCTTTAAATGAAGGAGGCTTAGTAATTTCCGGGTACTCGGACAACAAATTACGGAAGGGATGTTCAACGGCTACTACAAAAATAGAGGGTTGGTTGGTACTTACAATTTCCGCCGCGACCTTCAAAAGCGTTGTCAGGTCTATCAACCTGCGCTCGCTTAAGTCGACGAGCAGCTTATGATGGGCTAAAAAATCAGCTCCCAAAATAGGCTGCCTTACATCTGCTACCACGAACTCCCAACGATACGGTCTACGTAACTTAAGGTCCAAACTCATCACTTTAGTTCCGTACGTTTTGATTTCACTCCCGTTCGCAGCATACAGTTTATATCTCGCGCACTCGCGGCTATAAAGTCTATTTTTCGGCGGCAAGATCGACACATCCGAGCCTGTATCGACCAGAAATTGAAGTCCACTTGCCCTATCCGTAATACACAAACGACGGCTAACCGATGTAGTGCAAACCTCCGCCGTAGATTGCACCATCGCCTTTAGTTTCCCGAACCCGATGATTTCCACGCGCACGGTTGGTAACATTTTCGCGCCTTTTCGCCGAATCTGTAGTGGAAAGCACAAAGCCAATCGGAACTGTCCTTTTCGCGACGCGGCGGCTCGTGTGAAGCACTTCTTGCGCGCGACCTTGATCTCCCGAAGCTGCGTCCTCGCCGCTTCTCACTTCCGTGACGAGTCCTTGTACGTTCCATGCTTGCCATTCTGGCGCTGAGCTTTGCTACCTGCTTCGTAAGGGCTGCGACTTCCCTCGATGTTCCCGGTGTGGTATCGCACAGTGGCTTGCTCGAAGAGCATGGCGGTTGTCTGACCTCGGACACGTAGTTATGGCGCGTTGCCTCGGCAACGTTGTCGGCAATAATTGCCAACTTGTCCAAGTCGCTCGTTTCGGCAACCGCAAGCACTCCGCGTACGTTCGTAGGGAGGCGACCTTGCCACAAAATCCGTAATGTATCGTCGGGGAAGTTTTCCCGGGCCAGGTCCTTCATTCTGTTCAGTAGCTGGCTGGGCTTCGAATCCCCGAGCTCCATTTCGCCGATTAACTTTTCAATCTGCCGGATCCTTGTGTCCTCAAACAAGGACAATAGCTTGGCCTTAAGCGCGGCAAACTTGTTCGAGGCCGGCGGGCGGGTTAGAAAATCCGTGAGCTGCACTATCACTTCTTTCGGCAGCTTCGCAACGACGAGGTCGAATCGCGCGTCATCGCCCAATTTCTGAGGCGCGAGTACGGATGAACCACACCCGTGGTTGGTCTTGCCAAAATTCCGGCAACCTTGACGATAGTGAGATTGCCATGATGTCCGGCTTGATGTCGACGTTGCTTGAAGTTGACGGGGCTGCTGTCGGCTGCGTGTGACCTCCAGCAGCGGGTGGAGCCGCCGCAGGGGGTTGGCCTTGTTGTCCTGCCGGTAGCCCGTGCATCTTCGGCCTTGATGTTCTTTCCAGAAATCACGTCGGGGTCACCACTGTGCGAACTGAAGGCCAAGACAGTTCGGCACGTTCAAGGTAAAGTTAGTGGTGACCCATAAATGAAAATCTGACTCCAATTAATATTATTATATTTAAACGTGTTCTTACATTGAAATACATAGAAGAAGTGTCGGGAGGTGTGGGAGCAAACTTGAAGCTTGCAAACCCCCGCGCGTCCCTCGCCGCGGGCGGAATGTGCAGCGTTGTGGGATTCGTAATCAAGTGTGTTCCCACATAGTTAATACATTGAAGTTATTGAAGTTGGATCGTGTCTAAGCGTGTTTAAGTTAGAATACGGCCCCAATTATATGTATAAATTAAGTTTAATAAAACTTGAAAAGGCGGAGCGGTCAAGAATTTGTTTAAGTCAGTGTTAAAATCCAACATGGCGGAAATGCACATATTTAAGCCATACTGCCTCCATACGGAAAAAGGCACTTCTACATGAACATAAAAATTGAGAAAATAAATGTTTTGATATTGAAATTAAAATTTCCCCGCCAGAAAGGGAGGTAATATGTTATTTTTTCAATACAAAAATGTGTATTAACACTAACGTATGAACTATAGAGCTGAATATGCGAAAAAAATTTTTATTTCTGTTATGTTAATGATAATAGATATTTGTACAACAAGAGAAGAAAGTTCGTATTTACTTCGAGTGCTAATTTTGAGTCCTGAGCAAGCGAAAGATTCTATAATAGAATCACGAGCGTAGCGAGTGATTCTAATTTAGAATCTTGAGCGTAGAGAGGGACTCAAAAGCACAAGATGTAAATAACTTTATTCTCATGTTGAACACACTATTTTTCACCTCAGCAATGAGAAGACATAGAAAAATACAACCTGGGTGATGCTTAATCCTTCTTTGTCACTTTTTTCACTTGTATTTATTATAATATTCTTACATTTGAGTTCAAAAACCTCAATTATAAGTTAATAACACAAAAAATAATCAAAATAAATTAAATATTTTTAAAATATCTATACCGCCATTGTGACTTTTGTCAACTTTTTTTATCTGCGTTCGGTAACTACTGTTTGATCACAATACGAGAGATTGTTGTAAGTAATAATATTTTTCACATGATAATCTTGTAATTTTTCCGTTTATACTTATTTGATCTTGAAATAATGAACGTAAATTATTTTAGGTGTTGTATGGTTAAACATTTCAAAATTAAAATTTGTTTAAATTATATTTACAAATTAGTACTTCTGCGCATTTCGGAACGTTTCGTTCTGACTCTGTTTCAGGGGTCGAATCGAAAGTTTAGAATACGAATTAAAATTAAATAAAATTTGATTGAATGACGTGTAAAATATTTCTGTCTCTCTCTATTTACTAATGACGTGAAAAAGACAGCAAGAATAGCTTCCGAGTATTTCGAATTTGTATTAGATCTCGCGCGCGGATTGACATTGTAATTCCAAGGTCAACAAGGTCATTTTGTCTCACGCTCGCAGCAAAATTGAGTTTTGCTCACTGTTTTTAGGTATCAAAGAACCCTCGTTCCTGAGCTCGCTGCTGAGGTGAAAATTAAATTGTATGCTGCTTCTTAGTATAAAAAATACCAAAAAAACACTTGTAACTCCGAAGAAAAGACGTTTCTGGCTCGATATGTTTTTTCTACGTATTAAACTGCAAAACGTCTTTTCTATTCAGGAATGATTTAGAAACAAGTGCTAGTTAACTAAGAAACACTGACCCATTTGCTGCTTTTCAACGAATTTACGCAAGTTAAATTTTCATCAACTTAAAATAATATATTTCTTTCCATTAGAGAAGGGCCGTTATGCTAATTTCTAGTTACGGAAATATGAAAGATTTTCTGAAATACTTAAAATCATAATTTTTTTCTTTTTTTCGTAATAGTAGAATATAGGGATACAAATGTATATCTAGCTTAACGGTCTCCTAGCCCAGTCGGTAGTGACCCTGCCTATGAAGCAGGAGGTCCCGGGTTCGAATCCTGGTCAGGACATTTATTTTGTGTGTTCATCACGGATATTTGTTCCTGAGTTATGGATGTTTTCTATGTATTTAAGTATTTATCTATATCTATCTATTATATATATCGTCGCCTAGTACCCACAACACAAGCTTTATTGAGCTTACTGTAAGACTAGGTTGATTTGTGTGAGATTGTCCCATAATATTTATTTATAATATTTATAAGCTTAGTTTCACTCGCATACGTTAAGTTTTTTTAGTGAAATTGGGCTTAAAATTTTAGTAGAAAAGGGCCTTTAGTATGCTAGAGTGCATACAAAAACGATAAATTAGACCCGTACCGATAAGTTATGAAGTTTCGATAATATTAAAGATGCTTATTATTCACATACAGAGTTCAGGCCATCCAACTTAGCTAATAATAATAATAATTTGTGTCATCCTAGGTTGTTGCTTAGGTGGAAACTTAGACATTTCTTTTTTAAACATTATTCGGTAAGAAGAAAATAAGAGATGAAAA
The DNA here is from genome assembly GCA_947086415.1 of Pammene aurita. Taxonomy (NCBI): domain Eukaryota; kingdom Metazoa; phylum Arthropoda; class Insecta; order Lepidoptera; family Tortricidae; genus Pammene; species Pammene aurita. The sequence goes on from OX352295.1 coordinate 17,503,229, forward strand.
TTGTTTTTTCACTGTAACAGCAAAGTTGTTACTAACGCAGGCACGCTTTTTGTGTCACTTTAGTCAACGGGAATACTGACGTTCAATCAGCACATATATGTGGACTTTTATAAGCCTATATAAAATTAGAGTTGATCGATTAGGTACTGTGCTTTCTAAAATATCGGTATCTATTATTTGAATAAATTTTTGCCATATTAATCAATGATATTTATTTATTTAATTTTTTTTTCTTGTATGACCCTGTTAACAGTACCATAAAATATTGTTTGCGTCAATATTTTTATAAAAGCGTATCGAAACATTGTTTGCATCGGCAGATCTGTGTGCCACGGTAAACCTAGTTTACCATATAAACAGTATTTTGACAAATTGTCACAGATAATTTGTATAGTCTGGCAAACCATTTCTGTCAGTAGAAAAACGCGGCAAATTCAAAATACGTACATGTGGCAACCCGTTGTGATAAGACACCGTATTCGTGACGAACAATTCAATTCATATTTCTTTTACATTGAATTTGTTTGTAGTGTATTTCACTCTGTCATCTTAAGCGCGCGTGAGACAGAACTCCTGCAACGTTCTAAATTGAATTTAAATTCGTTTTTAAGGCATATGTCAATTGCGTCAACCAGATTATCTGTTGCAGTTGATGGCAGATCCGACGAAATATATCCGTCTCCTTTTTACACACAGTACATGTCACCTAATTAAAGGGGCGGAAACACCAACTAAAATTAAAAACAAAATTTGATGTCATACTTCTGTTCGCTGTACATTGCTACTGCGTTCGTTGGCTGGCCAGACTATAACTAATAAATATGTAATATATGCATCAACGCGGTTTGTTTACACAGTGAAACGCGAAAATCGAGTTTTCGTTATCTGCCTCTCGGTTGGACTAGCAAAGGGCCGGGCTGGACTTAATAAATTTTTCATCAGTGTGATGTCATAATAAGGCTATGTTTTTATTAACTTATCGTATAGAACACATAAAAATAAGCAACTTTTCTTTAACACATTTTTTTTTACTCAATAGTTTCGAAGTTATGGGGCTCTGAAGGTTGAGTACAATTTGAACTATTTTAGTTGAATGGTGTCATTATGACACATACTTTTTTTGTTTTATTGTTAAAATAAGCAAGTTTTATTTAAAACATTTTTTTTACCCAAAAACTTCGAAGTTACCGGTCTTTGAAGATTGACTACATGTAGTAAAATTTGGACTTAAAAAATAAAATGATGACGGGGCATCATTATAACGTGTACTTTTTAAGATTTTTCCGTATAGAATACGCTAAAATAAGCGTGAATTTTCTCTTAAAATCACAAATGGCCGAGATAATGGACTCCGAACTTGTATACCGGGTGTGGCCTGTAATAAGAGCAAAAAATTGAAACGTAGATTCTAGTCCTCAAACTAGACAACGTTTGTTTAACAACTTTTAAAAATAACTTGTAGTTTGAATTTTATTACAGTTTAAAGTTTATTCGAATACGCAATGTATTACGACATTGATTAATATCTGTTGGGTGACAAAACTGACAGGCGATGTCATTTAGGCGGACTTTGATATACATTGAAAATACTATTTAGTTTGTTTGAAAAAGAGACAATCTAAAATCTACATAACTTTCAAAAGTCGTTGAACAAACATTGTCTAGTTTGAGGAGTAGAATCTACGTTTTAATTTTTTGCTCCTATTACAGGCCACACCCAGTATAATTTGTACATCAAAAAAAAACCAGCGATGGGGTATCATCATAAAGTATACTTTTTATGATTTTACCGTATAGAATACGCTAAAATAAGCGTGTTTTATTTGAAAAACTTTTGTCTAAAATCAAAAATGGCCGATTGGACATGAAACTTGTATATAATTTAGACTTCGAAAAAAAAATCATAGACGGGATGTCATTATAATGTGTACTTTTTATGATTTTTCCGTATTGAATATAAGCGTGTTTTATTAGAGAAACTTTTCTCTAAAATCAGAAATGGCCGAGATAATTGACTTTGAACTTGTATATAATTTGGACTACGAAAAAAAAACCAGCAATGGGATATCATTATAAAGTATATTTTTTATGATTACTGTATACAATACGCTAAAATAAGGCGTGTTGTATTCGTAAAACTTTGGTCTAAAATCAAAATTGGCCTAGATAATTTACTTCGAACTTGTATATAATTTAGACATCGAAAAAATATCATCATTATAAATTATAATGAGTACTTTTTATGATTTTTCCGTATAGAATACGCTAAAATAAGCGTGTATTATTTGAGAAACTTTTTTCTTAAAATCATAAATGGCCGAGACGAGATAATGGACTCTGAACTTGTATATAATTTGGACTTCGAAAAAAAAACCAGCGATGGGGTATCATCATAAAGTATACTTTTTATGATTTTTCCGTATATAATACGCTAAAATAAGCGTGTTTTATTCGAAAAACTTTTCTCTAAAATCAAAAATGGCCGAGATAATGGACTCTGAACTTGTATATAATTTGGACTTACAAAAAAAACCATCGAAGGGACGTCATTATAACACGTACCTTTTATGATTTTTCCGTATTGAATACGCTAAAATAAGCGTGTTTTATTAAAAAAAACTTTTCTCTAAAATCAAAAATGGCCGAGATAATTAACTTTGAACTCGTATATAATTAGGATTTCGAAAAAAAAACCATCGACGGGACGTCATTAGAATGTACTTTTTATGATTTTTCCGTATAGAATACGCTAAAATAAGCGTGTTTTATTCGAAAAACTTTTTTCTAAAATAAAAAATGGCCGGGATAATGGACTCTGAATTTGTATATAATTTGGACTTTGGACTTAAAAAAAAATTCATCGAAGGGACATCATTATAACACGTACTTTTTATGATTTTTCCGTATAGATAAAATAAGCGTGTTTTATTTGAAAACTTTTTTCTAAAATCAAAAATGGCCGAGATATTGGACTCTGAACTTGTTTCTCCTTTTTGTCAAGGGTCGGCAACGCGCATGTGACACCTCTGGAGTTGCAGGCGTCCATAGGCTACGGCTTACCATCTGGCGGGCCGTATGCTTGTTTGCCACCTTCGTGGTATAAAAAAGCCGGCCAAGTGCGAGTCGGACTCGCGCACCGAGGGTTCCGTACAAACCTGTAGGCCCCTACAGTAGGGTATACCCCTACATACCTACAGGTTTGTACTGAAATTATTAAAATATATACATTTATATTAATAAAATATACGGTTTTCGCAATTTTTCCTTTGTCTGTGCTGTAAGACGTTGCTTCGTACCAAATTTCAAGATTCTGAGTTCACGGGAAGTACCCTGTAGGTTTTGATTCCCTTGCGAGTTTCGAAAATTTGCGGAAATTTGCGGCATAAACGGCTGTATCTTTTGATTGCGTTGGTTTAGAAGTTTGATTTTTCCACAGCTTCAAGGGACAGTAGACCTGAGTATTTGATATAAATTTCAGCTTGATATCTCTACGCGTTCCTGAGAAAAAGGGTCATGACAGACGGACGGACGGACGGACTGACAACAAAGTGATCTTATAAGGGTTCCGTTTTTCCTTTCGAGGTACGGAACCCTAAAAAGAATAAAATATGAATAAAATAAAACAAAATAAAAACATAATAAATACAAAATAAAAACAAAATAAAGACAAAATAAAAACAAAATAAAGACAAAATAAAAACAAAATACAAACAAAATTAGAAAACCGAAATAAAATAAAAGTAAAACAAAAACTATACGTTGCGTTTTCTACCCATAATTCACGATGCTTGAAATCTTCGAAAATGTACTCAACGGTCTAGTCAAAACACAAACAAAGCAGTAAGCTATCGCTTAAAAGGTACGTATAGGCGAGACACGCACGAGTTCATTGCCCCACTCGCCGGCTTCCCGCGCCCCGCTCCTCCGCTCAGTTCCTTTGTCGAGTATGTCAGCCTTATCACCCCGCGCGCCTCCGTGAGCGAGTAGATCCTAACTGCTAAGATGCCAGCGCCTGGTTGACCCATGGTTTAGCTTGTTAAGAAGCGAGCCGTGGGTCTACTTCTAGTGGTCACTACAGAAGTACGAGTACGTCGAACAGGCGTGCTATCAAGGTCACGCGCTATAGTTAGGAAGATTTCCTATGAAGGCAAATATTGTTTCTGTTTAATTTTTGACGAAATATCATTGATGAAAGTGACACAAATTGAAATATCTACTTTAAAATCCCTTTTTGATTATTAGAAATGAACTCTGATGACTTTAATAATTTATTAAAACGATAACAACTTAAAAAAACTTAATTACCAAGAAACTTAAATAAAGTATACTTTTTATGATTTTTTTATGAGTTTTCATTGCTTGATTGGACACATATTGATTTTATTGACATATTTGAAGGTGATGATATACTCGTAGTTAATCCTTATTTTATGAACTCTAATTTTTTATACGTGGTTTTTTAGCGTTGTCTTACTATATAAAATTGCACTCGACGTAAATGACACTAACTGGTTTTGTACAACAATAAAACTGTTCTAAATAAAAATAGTTATATTTTTTATAGTATTATTTTTTTTTTTATACCACGACGGTGGCAAACAAGCATACGGCCCGCCTGGTGGTAAGCAGTTACCGTAGCCTATGGACGCCTGCAACCCCAGAGGATTTACATGCGCGTTGCCTACCCTTTAGGAACCTATACACTCCTTTTTTGAAGAACCTCATAACCACTGGGAAAACCTCGGCAGGGAGTTCATTCCACAGCCGCAGCGTTCGTGGGAGGAAATTCCTCTTAAATCGTACTGTGCGCGACCCATTGGGCTCCAGGGTGTGGGGATGAACACCCTGCCGGCGGCGAGCGGTGCGGTGATAAAAAGCTGCCGTGGGCATCATATCAAACAGTTCTTCAGAGCACAACCCATTGTACAAGCGATAGAACACGCATAAGGAGGCAAAGTCCCTCCTAAGACTCAAAGGTTCAATATCGCTCGTGAGGTTGGGATCATCGACGATCCGCACAGCGCGCCTTTGCACCGAGTCAAAGGGCCCAAGCTGGTATCCAGGTGCTCCCGCCCAAAGGTGACAACAGTACTCCATGTGGGGTCTGACTTGCGACTTGTATAGGAGCAGTCTCTGCCCCGGAGTGAAGTATCGCCTCGCTCTATTGAGCACACCGAGCTTTTTGGATGCCAGCTTGGCCTTCGCTTCAAGGTGACTACGGAATTGGACGTCACTGGAAATGTCCACACCGAGGATCCCAATACTCCCTGACATTGTAAGGGTTGTGCCTTGGAACTGAGGGGCCACAGTAAATGGGGTTTTCTTAGCGGTGAACGCGCAAACTTGTGTCTTTGTGGGGTTGAATCTGACTAAGTTGTCCTGACCCCACACCGAGACTCCAGAAAGAGTATTTTACTCAAGTTATGGCAATCTAAAAAAGTTAACCTCAAATTATTGAATAAAAAGCACCAATTGAATATATTACAAAACGCACTGAAAGATTCTCATGTACACACTGTATTTCCAACTTCAATAATAAGTGACTTTAGAATTTTCGAAACTTAACCCTCAAAATATTAGTGGTAGCCGTACGATTAAAAAAACCGCAAATCGATCTACAGTTTAACCGTTTGGCACACGCATACTAGAGGTCAAAACAATTTTTTTGACCCGCAGTTCTTAAAAAAATCCCTTAGGAGGGGAGTGCCGAGACATTTTTTTATTTGTATGGAAAAAAATATTTTTTTTTTCAGAAACCTATCGTGTGTGGTATCTTATGAAAGGGAATTTTGAGGCGATTCTAAAAATATATCACATCATTACATTTCGGCCTTTTTTTGTTAATTAACACAAAAATAATTTTCGAAACATACCAAGTTTGGGCTCCTCCAGACACGATATGGCTGATTTTTTTAAAATACAATACCACAAATGATACATAATATCCTCATATATAACCTCAAAAAAGCAATTTTGAAAATAATTTCATAAAGTATTTTTTATTAAATTTTCAATATTACAAAGTGACACAGTTCTATTTCAATACCTATTTGGCGTGATTTATGGAAATGTAGTACATATTAATCATAAAATGGTACGTAGTATCCATATATCCAACGGGAAATACCTCTTTAACCCTTTAACTACGCCTTGTCATCAGCTGGTTTAGTTTGCTTAGTTTTTGACACAAAATATCAAGGTTGGACTCCTTCAGATACGATATACGCAACTCTTTTTTTGTACAGTATATCACAAATGATACGTTATATCTTAATATCTAACCCCAGGGAAGGAAATTTTAAAAATAATTTCATTTAGTATTTTTTTTTTATTGTTGCGATTTGACACACGTGGATGAATGAAGCTCGACGCCAACTGTTTGTCACCGGTGATAAGACCCTCTCTTTAATACCTCCCACTGCCGCTGCCCTCCTTCAGCATATAAAAAGGGCAAAATATCAGGCTGGAGAAATATGGGGGCGTGCACTAGAAAGTCACGTCGCAACCCGACCATCTCCAGAGCAGTGGGGATGGAAGAGAAGACCTGACCTTTCATTAAAGCCTAATTGGACTGTATATGGCCATGCAGTTAAGGAGCTAGATACGTGTGGATGCAAAATTGGATGCAAAACCAACCGATGCTCATGCAAAAAAATAACCTCCCTTGCACCCCAGCCTGCAAAATTTGCCACGCTGATTGCCATAACGCGAAGTGCGCTATTATTTTCTCAATTTACGCCTTTTACGTAAATAAGTGAGTACGTTTATACAAACCGCTTTTTTATTTGCAGCAAATCTATATATATATATATATAACTCAAAGGTGACTGACTGACTGACATAGTGATCTATCAACGCACAGTCCAAACCGCTGGTTCTAGAGATTCCAAATTTGGCACGTAGATTTCTTATAAGGTCTAGAGGTGCGCTAAGAAAGGATTTTTCAAAATTCATCCCCTAAGGGGGTGAAATGGGGGTCCAAAATTTGTATAGGGGAAACAAGATTAGTTAGTCTATTTTATTCGAAACTTCACAGAAGTATTTCTAACAATAAATGAGTAAATACGTGTTGCAGGTTTTTTGAGAATTCAACCCCTAAAAGGGGGAAATGTGGTAAAAAAGTCTGAAAATCAACATGGGTATTGTTTCTATGGTTTATCGGGTCGTTGATTACGAAAACAGCAACGATTTTAAAATCCGACGTGGCGGACGTGAAATACCATCTCCCCTGTTAGGGTACAATGGGATTGAAATGTCTAAATATCCATATGGGTGTCGTTTTTGTGATTTTTTGGGACGTTAATTAAGAAAATGGCATCGATTTTGAAATTTAATATTGTGGACATGAAAATTCTTGAAAGTATTTGTGCCAAATTGCAATCTTCTAAATATATAAAAGCTAAGGTCATGGTGGTAGATAGATCTGGGAAATTGGAACTCACTGGTGCGTTGGGCCTTGAAACAGTGGACAGCTTTATATACCTGGGTTCCATCATCAATAACGATGGTTCATGCGAGAAGGAAGTGCGCAGGAGAATTGGCATGGCTAAAAGCGCAATGTCTCAGCTAGGGAAAATATGGAGAGATCGCAACATTTCCGTTAAAACCAAGACCAAGCTAGTACGGACTCTAGTCTTTTCTATCTTTTCGTATGGCGCTGAGACTTGGACACTGAAAGCTGCAGACCGCAAACGCATTGACGCCTTTGAGATGTGGTGCTGGAGAAAAATGCTCCGTATCCCCTGGACAGCATTTCGGACTAACGTATCCATATTGCGAGAACTTAAAGTCTCCTCGCGGCTATCATCCGAGTGTCTTCGCAGAGTCCTAGAATACTTCGGTCACGTTGCAAGAAAAGATGGTGGCAACCTGGAGAAGCTCATCGTGACCGGCAAAGTAGATGGGAAAAGACCTCGTGGACGCAGCCCTATACGTTGGTCTGACCAGATCCGCACCACTCTCGACTCGAACTTGCACCACGCCGTCCACACCGCCAGTGACAGAAACAGGTGGAGAAAGATCGCTCGTGAAAAAGTGATGCAGAAGGGAGGTCACAACCCTCAGTACTGAGGAATACGACACAAGGAGGAGGAAATATATAAAAGAAGAAACTGACTGACATATCAACGCACAGCCCAAACCGCTGGTTCTAGAGATTCCAAATGTGGTACGTAGGCTCCTTATAAGGCATAAGGATGCACTTAGAAATAATTTTTAAAAATTTACCTCCTAAGGGGGGAAATGGGGTTCAAAGTTTGTATGGAAAACGAGATTAGTTCAACTATTTTATTTGAAACTTTACAGGAGTATTCCTAACGATATATGAGAAAACAAGTGTTTCAGCTTTTTTGAGAATTCAACCCATAAGGGGGAAATGTGGTGACAAAATTTAAATATCAACATGGGTATTATTTCTATGGTTTATCGGGTCGCTGATTACGAAATCAACACTTAAGGGGGTGAAATGGGGGTTGATAGTTTGTATGGGGAATTTTTAAACGTTGAACCAATTTAGATGAAACTTGGTATAGAGATAGTTTGTGTACCGGGAAACGACATGGGACAGTTTTTATCTCGAAAATCAATCTTTAAGGGGGTGAAATGGGGGTTGGAGGTTTGTATGAAGATTTTTTTACCGCGAACCGATTTAGATAATTTTGTTGTGGATATAGTTTGAGTCCCAGGAAACAATATAGAATATTTTTTAAGCCGAAAATCAATCTTAGAGGGGTAGAAAACATGTTGGTAGTTTTTATGGCGAATTATTAACCGCTGAACAGACGATTGAAATGAAACTTGGTACATATTATATAGATTGAGTCTCGGTAAACAATATAGGATAGTTTTTATCTCGAAAATCAACCCTCTAGGGGGTGAAACGGGGGTTGAAAGTTTGTATGGGAAATTAATAAACGTTGAACCTATTTAGATGATTTGGTGTGGAGATATGTTGCGTTCTGGAGAAGGATATATAATAGTTGTTATCCCAGAAGTCATTACTTAAGCGGGTAAAAAGGAGGGTGCATTATTAATTCCACGCAAATGAAGTCGCGGGGAAAAGCTTATATTCAAGAGTAGAATCTGTATTAATCATAATCTCTCGGTAGTAAGTCGTTGATGGCGTAACAATTAAACAATTATTGCAATAATTTCTTTAAAATAAAAAATGAGGGAACCGCCGTCTTCAAATCGTGGTATACCGAAACCTCCAGAATGTAACGAATACTTTTCCGAAAACCGCTTCTAAATCAGTTTAGCGAAACGCAAGATGATCGCGGACAAACATACATTCCTACATACAAACATACGAGTCTAACTGAGAACCTCCTTTTTTAGTACTTTTAGTATGCGGGCGAAGCCGCGGGAAAAAGCTAGTTGTATATATAAGACGGAGAGGAAGAAATATAAAGATAGAAAAATATATTTTAAAAATGTAAAAAGCAAGATTAATAGTATGTGTATTATAATTATGAGACAAAAACAACAGGAATAAACATCTTTAATTCATCTTTCTGCCACTTTTTAAGTCAGTATCTACCACAAAAACTATACCAACTGATGAAAAGACACAGTTAAATGGTTAAAGAGGTATTTCCCGTTAGATATATGGATACTACTTATCATGTTGTGATTAATATTTACCGTATCTGTACTACAGTTCCATAAGTCACGCCAAATAGGTATTGAAGTAGAACTGTGTCACTTTGTAATATTGAAAAATAAAAATAAAATATTTAATGAAACTATTTTCAAAATTGCTTTTTTGAGGTTAGATATGAGGATATTATGTATCATTTGTAGTATATTGTATTTAAAAAAAATCAGCCATATCGTGTCTGGAGGAGCACAAACTTGGTATGTTTCGAAAATTATTTTTGTGTTAATTAAAAAAAAATGGCTGAAATGTAATGATGTGATATATTTTTAGAATTGCCTCAAAATTCCCTTTCATAAGATACCACACACGATAGGTTTCTGAAAAAAGAAATTTTTTTTCCATACAAATAAAAAAATGTCTCGGCACTCCCCTCCTAAGGATTTTTTTTTAAGAACTGCGGGTCAAAAATTTTGTTTTGACCTCTAGTATGCGTGTGCCAAACGGCTAAACTGTAGATCGCTTTGCGGTGTTTCCTTGAAATTGGGCTTGTACGGCTACCACTATATTGCCAGCGCGACGGGACTAAATGTAATGAATAAAATGCATTATTTTGAAACTATTGAAAATGAAAAGGAAAATGGAAATGAAAACTGAAAATTAAAATGAAAAATGCTTTATTTACTATTTTGTAAGTTAATGTAAAGACTTAAGGGGCTCCTGGCGCCAATGGCCTTCGTTTTGAATGCTTTAGTTTTCTGGCTTATCTAGACACGCGGCAGCGTGTCAAGCCAAGTTCAAGCAAAGGAACTGGTTCTTACTGGATCTTAAAGTAGGTTAGATTTGACTTGGCCAGTTTTTATCAGAATTAAATATATATATATGTTGAATAACTTTATAAAATGACTGATGTAATGAAAACTGGCCAAGTCAAATCTAACCTACTTTAAGATCTCACATTTTTAAATAACAGCAATTGTTATAGGTATCCAATAAAGCAAAGAAATAGAGTTTAATACTTTTTCATAATGTTATTTTGTTCCTATAAATACATATTTGGATTTTGCATAGAACTTGGCACTCATTTAGATCTCTATTCTTTTTGCGGCGAAGCCCACAGCCAAGCATAATTTTTGTATTGAACTTGGCTCTCTTTTTTTACATTTATGTATTTGGTGGGATCATATTAACAACAACAACCTTAAACAAAACATCATTACTTTCCCCTCTGCTTTTTTTTCGACTCGTCGCCCCCTCCATAAAATATAATTTTAAACATAAAAGAACCGACTTCACTTTCCACCTTTCCAAACGCAAATTCTCGAGCTGCTGTAAAAAGTACTCAAATCACTATAGGTGTGCCTATAATAGTTGAAGAGTTCCCTTCATCAGATCATGACCTAGTTACAACGGGACCAATTGTGAAGTATACTCTTTCAAACAAAAAAAGAATTTTCCAAATCGGTTCAGCCGTCTTCCAATAATCGGTGAAAATACATTAAAAAAAATTGAAAAACAAAGATCCCGACGAATTGATAACTTCCTCCTTCGAAATCTTGAAGTCGGTTGAAAACCGGTCAGTTCGTACACTGAAGACAATCAGGAACACATTCATACCAGTTTTAGGTATTTAGAAGAGATGTCGAGGACTTTTCTCCAATCAAGCCGGTTTCCTCCAGTCTGTTAGGTAAAAATATTACATTTTATAAAAAAATAAACGATTAATTTTGTAGCTTAGACCTCTAAGAAGTGATTACAGTAAATTCAAAATGCTTTCAAATGATACCTATCACGATTTGATCCGTTACATAGATTCTGAGAAATAACGAAAATACTACGACGGTCGGCCGCCATTTATATGACGAAGCGCAGTGACCCATGCTGAACAAAATTCGCCATTACTTGGTTATTTAATATTATATACAAATAAAACTTATGTTTTTGGAAAGCACATGAAATTTTCTGTATATTTTATAATAACATTCATTGCGGTTAAGTGATAGTTTATTGAGTTCTAAGCATGTTTTATCAGTACTTACGCAAACATGCAAGGTAAAAAAACATATTTTTTCAAATATCTAGACACGCTGCCAGCGTGTCAAGCCAAGTTCAAGCAAAGGAACTGGCTAGCCAGTGCCAAGTGTATATTTACACGAACCACTTGGTGCCACTTTTGACCCTTCTATAACTCAAAACCTCTTTAACGTAAACACATAAAATTACCTTTGTTTAATTATATCCATAAGGACATCTAGAAGCCCAAATTTCATGAAGCTAGCTCAAACGGTTATAAAGATATGAAGGTCAAAAAGTCGTAAATTTTAGCACTGACTGACTGACATATAGTACCTAAACCTAACCTACTTCCAGATGACCTAGAAGGATGAAATTTGGAATCCAGCTCGGTAATTGTGTGATAGCGTAGGAAAAAAACTAAAAATAAAAAAAGTTAAAAAATAGGGGGGGGTCCCGATACAAAAAAAAATTTTTAATTGTAACGTTGGAACCGTTACAAGCAGATATTTGAAACTATCCCAATATATGTATTATTATATTTGCTATATAACAGAAATATAAAAATAAAGTTGAGTCAAAAAATAAGTGGTGTCCCCATACAAAAAACTTGTAATACACGCTAAACGACCGGCCAACGGTGTGTCGTCGGCGGCGCGCTGCACCACATAATTATACAGAGAACAGAAATAAAGAGAATGTAGACAATAGCATAAAAAAGAAAACCATGCAGCGGAAACGCAAGAAAAAACAATAAATCTCAATACCTGCTTAGTTTTCATTAACAAAAAGTAGTGATATCCCACCAAAAACATAAATGTAAAAAAAAAGAGCCAAGTTCAATACAAAAATTATGCTTGGCTGTGGGCTTCGCCGCAAAAAGAATGGAGATCTAAATGAGTGCCAAGTTCTATGCAAAATCCAAATATGTATTTATAGGAACAAAATAACATTATGAACAAGTATTAAACTCTATTTGTTTGCTTTATTGGATACCTATAACAATTGCTGTTATTTAAAAATGTGAGATCTTAAAGTAGGTTAGATTTGACTTGGCCAGTTTTTATCAGAATTAAATATATATATGTTGAATAACTTTATAAAATGACTGATGTAATGAAAACTGGCCAAGTCAAATCTAACCTCCTTTAAGATCTCACATTTTTAAATAACAGCAATTGTTATAGGTATCCAATAAAGCAAATAAATAGAGTTTAATACTTTTTCATAATGTTATTTTGTTCCTATAAATACATATTTGGATTTTGCATAGAACTTGGCACTCATTTATATCTCCATTCTTTTTGCGGCGAAGCCCACAGCCAAGCATAATTTTTGTATTGAACTTGGCTCTCTTTTTTTACATTTATGTTTTTGGTGGGATTTTATATACGACTAAAGTGATGAGTAGGATTATTTAAAAACAATTATAGAAGTTCAATAATCTTTAAAATGACATCTCACACGCACCGATCGATTCCATAGGACTCGAGATATGAACAAATTTCGATGACGGTCGGCCGCCATCTTTCCCCTCCCCCGTTTTTTCGACTAATCCCCCCTCCATAAGATAAAACCGGTCAATTCGCATTTTAGAGACAATGAGGAACACATCCATACCCCATCCCAGTTTTAGGTAGTTAGAAGAGATGTCGACGACTTTTCTCCAAACAAGCCGTTTTCCTCCTGTCAATCAAATTTCAAAAAAGTCGTCGTGACAAAATGTATGACAAAAACTTACAAATTTCATATGTGCTCTAATAAATATCATAAGATAGCGGAACAAACACTATTGTCATGTAATAAAAACACACAAAAACTTAATCTAAACTCAATTTTTAGAACGATAAAATTTTGTGATTTTCTTTAATAAATTATAGTTAGGGTATAACTTGTCGATGTATTAAAGTTTAGTGACTCATTAGTGAAATATGTTTTTTTAATGCATTTTCGTCATTTCAGGCATGTTAAAAAACTTGAAAAAAAATGAATAATTAATTACGGATTATTACTTTTATAGTTCCTCTGTGCTTTCCGATTCAGATCGGAGTACATATTAAACGATTATTAGATGGGTCTAACGCGAATTAAATTATATTTACCTTGAGTTCCGATGTTTGGACACAGGTTACACTGGTAATTTTTTTCAGAACTTGATTCACATGAAACCCGTCAAATGTTCGTTTAATATTATGCTCTATATCTGTAATACATTTTGAAATAAAATATGGATTCAATCAAATTTAGTTCGTAGGTAAAAAAGCTGCCGCTTCTGCAGCAAAAATCTATAAGAACAGCGTGTTAGTACACAAAACGTCGTAAGCGCCGTGAAATTCACGGCGTTTACGATGTTGCAAAAAGAATGTACTCTTTAACGCCCCGCGCCTCGCTCCACCGCGCTGGTTGTCACCAAGTTGCGACACTATTTTTCTTTGGTATAGCTTTTCTGAAATGGAAATATAAGCCGTCTTCGTATGGAAAAGAGACAGTGCGACCACAGAATAACTTTACTAATAGTATTGGTGCGAGGCGGTATCGATGCGTCGGCGCCTACAAAGGAAAACGGTGACCTTGGCAAGGCCGACTTGCGATCGAGATGGGCGTGCGGCTAAGAACGGTTTATAAAGTTCTTGAGAACGTTTTCAATTCCGTTCCTGAATGATTTTGTTCTTTGGGAACATTTCAAATTCCGCTCCTAAATGATTTTGTTCTTTGGGAACGTTTCAAATTTCGTTCTTCAATATCGGTAACCGAAATGATTTTGTTCTTTCGGAACGTTTTAAAATCTGTTCTTCTTGAGTACCGGGAACCGAAATGGTTTTGTTCTTTTAGGGAACGTTCTTGTAATAAACCGGTATACAGTGGGAACGAAATAAAGAACGGGTTCCGAACGATATCGAACGGTATTTTGGGAACCGTTCCCGATCCCTGCAATAAAGGCCATTTTCTCACAACTGGCCTTATCAACTAAGGGGATTTGCCAAAAGGCGCTCCTAAAATCCAACGAAGTTAGATATTTGGCACCTCGTAGGTTATCAAGGATGTCCTGGACGCGCGGGAGCGGGTATGAATCCCTTCGGTAAGAGCTCTTTTGGACTCTGGTGCTCAGGTTTCACTAATTGATATATCCCTCCTATCGGAGCTCGGTATAACATATCACGAGGATATCCGGCCTTATGTTGTCTCCGCCGACAATTCTCCTATTGAAATTCTAGGCGGTTTGGACGTCCCCATTCTTTTTAGTGGCATTCGCGTTCTGCTTAGTGGTTAGAATGTTATTAAATTACAATAATGAGAATATTTAAAATTAGCACTTCACATAAAAATGAAGGTATCTATATAAGGATATTTCACATTCAAAAACTACGTTTATCGTACGACATCTGTCGACTTTCTTCAGAACTTCCGTGTCTAAGGAAGGTCTAAGGCTAGGTCGCGGTTGATATATAAAAGAGCGTACATTGTGATTCACGGCATTACGGGTAGATGGCGCTTATATCAGTCCGCATTTTGTAATACGACTGGCAGTTATAAAATTGAGATAATATTCGCGCTAATTTTTAATATGATTTTTTGAGGTATTCCAGAGGGTCAAAAAAAAAGTTGGTTTTTGATTGGAAGTGTCAGATCGACGGAGAGATTTTTAAAGAAAAACTCAGGAATTATTTGCAAATTGTCCTGTGCAAATCCTTTTTTTGTTCCCGGAAAGTGTTTACCACAGTTGCTCTAATTCTCCGACGACAGTGAAGAACCACGCGGAACACGCGGCGGTTGCAGATCGTCTCGCAAGTCCGGCAGCCACAAGCGCCTTCCGGAGTCCTTCCGGAGTCCTCTCGGCTCAGACAGTCCCACTGGTGGCCTCGGCAGGCGCTACCCGCACCCTCAGACACGGCTGAAGGGGAGCACTGGGTATTGGAAAACCTACACCGACGGCCCCTCTTCTAGAGAATTAAGCAACTGTGGTAAACACTTTCTGGGAACAAATTTGCACAGGACAATTTGCAAATAATTCCTGTGTTTTTCTTTAAAAATCTCTCCGTCGATCTGACACTTCCAATCAAAAATCAACTTTTGACATTGGAAATGTCTTTTCGTTCGTTCCAGTATAGGCCCCGATTTCACGAAAAAGTGCGATCCCCTTATACCTCGGAAAGTTGTAAAGATATGATATTTAAAAATAGCTCAAAAGACTCATATTTACGAGAGCTGTAAGGTGCAAAAAGAATTTTTCGAGAAAATCAAAAAAGAAAAAAGTTATGGCCGGAATAGTGAAAAAAAAAAAATTTTTTTCCAAATTTTTGAATTTGGCGTTCGATATTTTGGAAACGAAGAATGATATCAAAAATTTGAGAAGAACTCCTCTGGACAATTTAGTCAGCTACAAATTAAGCCTAAAAAAAAGACGATACGGTTAAGGATCTGCCCTGTAGCCTAACCTTTTTGAGAAAAGTCAGAACGACATTTTTCACATTAATTTTTTTTTAACTGACTTCAAGATTTCAAAAGAGGAGGTTCTCAATTCGGCGTGTATATTTTTTTATTTTGTTTTTTTTTTTTATGTTTGTTACTCCATAACTCCCTCATATCTGAACCGATTTTGAAAATTCTTTTTTTTATTTTAAGTATATATTGGTCCCGTTTTTGTCAATCTGATGAAGATCCATGAGGAATCGAGGGAACTCCTCAAATGTTAATGGCATACATGTAGTGATTTTTATCAACAAATCAATCATTTTCATTCAAAACAGTGACATTTGATTAAGCGGAACTGCTGATGATGATCAGAAGGGAACTCTTCAACGACGCATAGTTCACGTTTGGCGATTCCTCCTCTTATCGAATACACATCGGTGTTTGTTAAGCAAGTAAGATTGTCAGGACAAATTTTCGTCAAGCTCAAGTTCTGATGATGGGATCCATGAGGAATCGAGGGAACTCCTCAAATGTTAAAGGCAAACACATAGTGATTTTTGTATTTTTATCAACAAATCAAGCATTTTCATTCAAAATAATAAAATAATAAATAAAAATAATAATAAATAAATATTATGGGACAATCTTACACAAATCAACCTAGTCCCACGGTAAGCTCAATAAGGCTTGTGTTGTGGGTACTAGTCCTCTTCGTTGTGTTTGTTAAGCAAGTTAGACTCTCAGGACAAATTTTCGTGAAGCTCAAGTTCTGATGATGGGATCCAGGAGGAATCGAGGAAACTTCTCAAATCTTAAAGGCATACATAAAGTGATTTTTGTATTTAAATCAATAAATCAAGCATTTTCATTGAAAACAGTGACATATTGATGAAGTGGAACTGCGGCTGATGCCATAAACATGTGAAATGTAAAATGAGAAAGGAATTCTTCAACGACGCATAGTTCACGTTTGACGATTTGTCCTCTTCGCTGTGTTTGTTAAGCAAGTTATTTCATTGTATAGAGTGCATCATCTACAATAATCCTTCACCGGCTTCCCCCATTGAAGAAGTCGGTTTTTTTTTTCTTAAAAATTATTTAGCTATGGCTACCATTTCTCGAGTTGACTACGGATTTGTAATGTAATAATTTTCTTGTAGTTACTTTGAACATTATTATATCCTGCTTATTAATCTAAAAATTAAATATGTATACTTAGGCGCCACGGCGACAATTATTCAAACTTCGATATGCGTGTGGAAATTTTTCAATTTGTTTGTTCACAGCAGAGTTGGGCACACTCGATTAAAATCGGTGATTGATTACTAATCATCGCTGATTGAATAATCGCTGATTAAATCATAACACTAAACAATCATGTAATTTCGCCATGAGTAAATCATTAACGACGGGCGCTGATTGAAACTAAATTAACGCTAATCAACTAACTTGAATCTGAATTTCACATATTGAACCAGATACACATGTAGAAATTTTCATTATCCTAAATGAAAATGAAAATGAGAATGAGAGTGAGAGTGAGAGTGATAGTGATAGTGAGAGTGAGAGTGAGAGTGAGAGTGAGAATGAGATTGAGAATGAGAATGAGAATGACAATGACAATGACAATGACAATGACAATGACAATGACAATGACAATGACAATGACAATGACAATGAGAATGACAATGACAATGAGAATGAGAATGAGAATGAGAATGAGAATTAGAATGTGAATGAGAATGAGAATGAGAATGAAAATGAAAAGCGCATGTGGAAACCGCAGCTGTGTGATAGCAACTGTAGCCGAAAACCGCAATCAAACCGAAAAGGCCGTTTCAAAGTTAAATGGGAGCATTCATTTGTACACTCATACCAAAAAGTAACAAAAAAATTGTGGATATTTTGGTAAAGGTAACATTTGCCACTGGCATTTACGCTTTTATTGCTCAATATTGAATCTGCACTATACAACTTAAGACGTAAGCGCCAACCGTCAAATGATACCTTTAGAAATATTGTCACAAATAGCCATTTATCCTAAATGTATATTATACTCACCTAGGTACCGCCTCTGTTTCGTCAGGGAAAAAAGTGAAAGAGCTAGTAGCTACGCAAAATCTAATCAAAATCTAATCATCTAATCCACTAAATCGTTAGTTTAACTACGCATTCTGTTTTACTAATGTAATCACTTCAGCTAATCATGAGTGAAACTAAAAATCGACATGATTTACTCATGTCGGTGGTCAATCAGATTAGAAAGCTCATGATTGAATTCATAATCATGTTCACATGATTATTAGTAACGTTCTCTTTTTTAACTTTAGTTTCAATCGCGTTAATTTTTGCCCGTTCACAGGCGTTTTGTCGAGGATACTTATGTTAATCTAAGAATAAAATAATTATCATTCAACGTCGTAGTTTTATTTTATAACCTTTTCCTTATCCCGACTTTCTCGTCGCTCAGCGACAATATTTTTTCGAATTCCGTAGTTTCATTTCCAATGTGCTCGATAGTCGTGTGAGGCACGAAATCTGTGAATTTTTTTTTTGACCCCTGGAATACCTCAAATATTCATATTCAAAATTAGCGCGAATATTATCTCAATTTATAACTGCCAGTCGTATTACAAAATGCGGACTGATATAAGCGCCATCTACCCGTAATGCCGTGAATCACAATGTACGCTTTTTTATATATCAACCGCGACCTAGCCTTAGACCTTCCTTAGACACGGAAGTTCTGAAGAAAGTCGACCGATGTCGTACGATAAACGTAGCGTCATGCTACAGTATGTAATACTACTATAATATAATGCATGTTAGTCAGTAGATATAAAAATACCAATTATCACGTAAGGTTTAGCTTTAAGTGTTTATTGTAGAAATAAATAAATAAATATGGATACCTACATTTAATGAGACAAAATTAAAAGCGTTAAGTCTTGGATTAGTTTATGTTTTTGTCATATTAAATACATCCCATACTTTCAACGCTGAAGTTTTCTAACCGAAAGCGCTTCGTACACCTACTAACGAATTCAAACGTTTTCCCGCTTAGTAGAGGAAAATTCGCAGTGAAAAAATGGGGTCGTAATATACCACATTATAATATAATAGTATGTAATACCTACCTATATCACTTTCTCACTCTAGTAGTTACCTATAGCTAATTCATACCTATTGCTAGTTCTAATTAATTAGGCCTTATTACTCTTAACCCTAATTTAATAAAAATATAAATTCAGCTGTTTTTGTATTAAATACGAACCAACATCTATAGATCCAAACATCATCTATAGATCAATACGTCGGAGGTCGATCTGGATGCAGTGAACCCAAACTGATTTGGAGATATCTTAATGAGCGCTGTGATACGTTTGTTAATGATGCGTTCCCATATTTTCAACGTATGCGAGGTGAGTTTAATACCTCTATAATTTTCGCACTCTGCTACGTCTCCCTTATTTTTGTAAAAAGGCAAAAGGTAACTTTTCCGCCACGGCTGCGGAATGCTTTTGGTAGTTAAGATGACGTTAAACAACTTGGTCAGCCAGGACACTGCCAGCGGGCCCAGTCGCTTCCATAAGTCTGCCGGCACTTCATCGGGGCCTAGAGCTTTACGATTTTTCATTGCTTTTACGTAAAGCTCTAGGCCCCGATGAAGTGCCGGCAGACTTATGGAAGCGACTGGGCCCGCTGGCAGTGTCCTGGCTGACCAAGTTGTTTAACGTCATCTTAACTACCAAAAGCATTCCGCAGCCGTGGCGGAAAAGTTACCTTTTGCCTTTTTACAAAAATAAGGGAGACGTAGCAGAGTGCGAAAATTATAGAGGTATTAAACTCACCTCGCATACGTTGAGAATATGGGAACGCATCATTAACAAACGTATCACAGCGCTCATTAAGATATCTCCAAATCAGTTTGGGTTCACTGCATCCAGATCGACCTCCGACACCATACAGGCGATCAGAATATTGATGGAAAAGCATAGGATTAACAATGAAGACCTACATTTAGCATTCATCGACCTTGAGAAGGCGTTTGACCGTGTGCCACGTAAACTTGTATGGCAAGCACTTCGAGCCCAAAACGTACCGGAATACTACGTGCAGATTATTCAAGACATGTATTGCGGTGCAAGCACAAAAGTTCGTAGCCTGGCTGGCCTGAGCAGGGCCTTTGAGGTTAGGGTAGGCGTCCACCAGGGCTCTGCGTTAAGCCCTTTGCTTTTTAATCTGGTAATGGATTACCTCACTGCGGACATACCAGCACCATTACCGTGGACTATGCTGTATGCAGACGATGTTGTACTCGCCGCAAACACTGCACAACATCTGCAGGAACTCCTTAATGTGTGGACACAGTCTCTGGAAACGTATGGCCTGCGTGTTAGTAGGAGCAAAACGGAATACATGAAATGCTCCTTCAGTGGAAACAAAACGCAGGACACTATACATATTGGTACAACGCCCATACCAACAGTGACCAAATTCAAATATCTAGGCTCCATGCTTACACCAGATGCAAACGTGGATGCCGATGTCACCCACCGCGTAAATGTTGCGTGGCAAAAATGGAGAACACTGACAGGAGTACTGTGTGATCGCCGCATGCCCGTAAAAGTGAAAGGTAAAGTTTACAAGACCGCAGTCCGCCCAGCAATGATGTACGGATCCGAATGCTGGACAGTAAAGAAAACCCACGAGCAAAAAGTCCACGTAAACGAGATGAAGATGTTGAGATGGGCGGGAGGTGTGACTCGACTTGATAAAGTGCGCAACGAATATATAAGAGGCAGCTTTAAAGTCGCACCAATCACCCAGAAACTCACCGAAAACCGTCTCAGGTGGTACGGGCATGTCAAAAGAAGAAGCGAGGACCATGTGGTTCAGATTGCACTAGGTCTGCCTGAACAGAAGAGAGGTAGAGGCCGCCCGCCACTAACCTGGTGGTCTAAAATACAAAGAGATCTCAAGGAAGCCCATTTGCCTGAAGAGACAACCCAGGATAGATTATCCTGGCGCAGAAAAGTGAGGAGACCCGACCCCAAATAATGGGAAAAGGGCAGGACAAAGAAGAAGAAGATCTATAGATCCAAACATGTGAAAAATAAACATGAGAAAACCTGGAGCATTTATAACATCAGTAGGATGAATTATGGAATGAAGCGACGCTAACATAGCAACTAAAGTTCATTATATGCTCGAAATATTATTACGTCGGTATTTAAGGTAAAGATAATATCCCTGTAAAGAGAAATGTTTTCATTCAAAGATTTATGTGCTAACTGGCTTTTGCCTGCGGCTTCGCTCGCGTTAAATACGGGGTAACACGGTTCCCCTTTCCTGATTTAAAACACAGAAGAGAACTCGGAACAGAATATTATTTTAATACGCTACTGTAGACGATATTATTTGTCTTTATAGCTTATGCACGATTTTTTTGTTAGTCACAAATAGTCCGCATACCAATTTTTAGCTTTCTACCTTGAAAATTGCGGAATGCTCCATAAAAACTTCCACCCCACATTTTAGGGAAGTGGGGGGTTAGAAAGAGACAAAAAGTAGCCTATGTCACTCTCCATCCCTTCAACTATCTCCACTTAAAAAATCACGTCAATTCGTCGCCCCGTTTTGCCGTGAAAGACGGACAAACAAACAAACAAACACACACATACACTTTCCCATTTATAATATTAGTATGGATTACCCAAATGGGATGTCTGTATGCCCGGAACGTGCTAACATAGAACCCAAAATATTTTAAACCAATATACCTCAGGTCAAAAGAAAGAAAAAACATTCTAGGCCAATTTTCTAAAACTTTTTTTCGTTTTTTTTTTCGACTATTTGAATATATTTGTACATAAAAAGTAGGTAATTGTTCTTGGTAAAACAATCGTTTAAAATTAATACTTTGACTACCGAGAACCCGCCTGGTAGGCACTCGTAATGTTTGCTCAGATGCCAGGCACGCGGCGTGCGGCATTGCGTTGCACGTCGTGGCCCGCCTGGCGGGTTCTGTCGGTTTGTGGGGTATTGTTCAAAAATTTTCCCGGTTGCGAAAGTGTTAATTGGTAGGGATAGCAGCGCGGATATAATACGACACGTTTTATAAATATGTACATAATCGCAAACGCAAATTTTTCGCGTCATTTGAAACGAATGCGAATCTCGATGTGAATGTTAAAAATGATCCGAATATTCGCATATATTCGCATATATTATTTTATATTAAACTAGGTTTATTTATTTGTAATTTAAAGTTGTATACTTAGATAATTAGGTTAAGAGATAGAAACGACGAAACTGGGTCCTGTAACACACAGGACCCAGTTCCTTGCTCACGACACAGGGTGCCATATTCCAATTTTAAAATACATAAACAACTAATAATTCCCAATTCTGATATTTCTGATTTAGACGTCTAGGCGCTAGCTGTGTTGCGTAGTTAATGCATTGGAGTTGTATTGAAGTTCGATCGTGTCTATACGTGTTTTAAAGTTAGAATAGGGCCCAGGGTCGTGATTTATATTGTAATGTTGCCCTTATAAAATATATTTTTTTACATGTAATTCGAATGCGAGGCCGAAAATTCGTGACTTCCCCAATTTCTAGAACATCCTTGCATCAAAGAGCGCTATAAAAAAGCCTACGACGTGTAGTTAGATAGATTCCATGTAGTGTAAGTGAAACACTAGGCAAAGTTGCAAGCTGTTGCAAAATTGCCTTAACGACTTGATGGGTTTAATACCTATAAAATGTATATGATATTCAGCATGTTATAGTTTGGCAGTGCCTGTGGCTAAGATAAGTTTGTGTGACATGTATAATAATATTAATAATTATTTGTCACTTAAATGCAATAGCAAATAGCGTGAACAAGTTGATGTTATTATAGTTTCTTTGAGTAAATGATTATAGCATTTCATATTTTTTTAAATTTATACAATACAGGGCATAATTGGTATCGTATTTTTATTATAAAAAAAAAACAGAAAACAAAATTTTGACGCAAAAAGAAAATTGGTTTTGTATGGAGGGTTGACCCGCTGGGATGACGTGACCCATACAAAAAAAGATTCGCGTCTAATATTTTTTTCTTCTACTTCCTATACCGCTCAGAAGAAAACTCATGGACATGTGCATTCTCCCCATCCTTACCCACGGAGCGCAGACTTGGTCTTTGACAAAAGTTCAAAAATCCAAACAAAGGTTTGTCAGCGGGCCATGGAGCGTAGTATTTTGAGCGTGAAATTAACCGATCGCATTAAAAATACGATACTACGCTCCAAAACGCGAATCACTGATGTAGCTGAAACTGCCGCGAAGCTTAAATGGGACTCGGGACACGTCTGCCGTATGCCGGAAGCTCTGTGGGCCAAAACTGCCACCCGTTGGGTCCCACAGATTGTAAGGCGTCACGGTAGACCTCGTCGGAGATGGCGGGACGAGCTTGATGCCTTTGACAGAGACTGGTGGGAGACTGCAGGGCACAGGGATACGTGGAGAAATAAGAGGGAGGCCTTTGCCCAGCAGTGGGACAATATTGGCTCATAATGATAATGATGTTGATGACTTTTTCTTAGTCGTAATACGATACCAATCGCCATCAGATATAACGGAGCGGCCAAGGTGGTCACAAATATCTAAACATGCACTCTATCGCCTTAACAATAGAGGCGTTGTTCAGATACTTGTGACCACCTTGGCCTTTCCGATATATTTGATGGCGACTGTACGTTGAACTGATTCAATATTGAATTCGAGCAATAGAAGCGTAGTTAATAGCCGACTGCCAAATATAATATTTAATGGCGTGCCATAGTCTGAAGACTTTTTGTAGCTCCATGTCTAAAGCGCCATCTGAACGAGAGCAACCCAAAGATACCGTAGTAATACTATAATAATAGTAACGCTATCCATTACTAGATGGCGTTGTCTCTGCTCTACATTTACTCTCGTTCAGATAGCGCTTCAAACTTGGAGTTGTAAAAATAGTATTTTATAAAATCGTGACATAACTAAGAGCTTTTCAGTCGAGTAACGTGTCTAGGCCACGAAGCTTGCTGAGAGGCCTAAGTAAGGTACGAGATTGAAAAGCTTGATTATGCCACTATTGTATACAATACTTTTTCTACGAGTGCTCAATATAGGCAAGCCGGTAAGAATTGAGTTCGACGAAAGACCTGGTGCCTCTATACAATTGAGTAAGTTCTATTTCCCGGTGGATTGTTCCGGCGGTCGGGAAGGAGGACACGGGCGGTCGGGGAGGAGGACAACAGTGTTACAAATTACAATATTATATGAAAATCCTTTGTACCATCGTTGGCGATGCTACAAAATGCGACCATAAAAGCTCTATCGAAAAGTATGCGCTAATAGTTCGGTCTACACAATTTCAATTCAAGCATTACAGTCGACGAGTATAAAAAGTTCTTAGATTATTACATATATTTAGATAAAGTTCAATAAAATATGTTTGTAAGAAAACATAAAGGTCAAGGTTATTTGAACTATTTGTTTTAATGGTACTTAAATATTTACATAATTTTGTTATACTTACATAAAACAATTTAAGCGCCTAGCTAATGGCCGAAGGGTGTCATGTTTCGGCGGTCTCAGGGCAAATTGCGGAATCTGACCCGGGTAAACGACTTTTTAACAAGGCCACGCTGTTGTGTCTGTCAACTCTGTCATTATTGTAAATAATGTTTATTAAATTATCTTTTATTTTAGTAGAATATAATAGTAAATCATTTACTGCATTTGTTGGATTTTTGTTAGTAACGTACTGTATTTATGTAGTTCTATAGGTACGTATCAAAAAGTAGGAGTCGAAGGTACCAATGTAATTATCTATTCATTTGTTGTCTATTCTCAAAAGCGTGTTGAGTTTGTTTAATTTTCTCCAAATTCTCCATCCTTTTTACTGTATTTATATGGACCTACTAGTTTATCGTGTATAATAATAACATTATATAAGTTCTCTATTTAAAAATATTATGTGCATTGTATACTTCGTTTTTTTTGAGATTAGAAATTGAGTAAACATGGAAACAGTAGTATCCAACCTGTTCTAACCTGTTCTGTTTGAATGTTAAATTTAAACACACTGCAAGCACATCAACGAACGATTAGTTAACATTATTAAGAGTTCACATTTGTGAATAAATAATAACAATTTGCAGATTAAATAATCCAAAACAACAATAAAAACACAATTTCGCTTTGATTATCACGTTAGAGACACGTGAAAATTAAAAAACTGAAGTGACGCTTGTACGTCCTAAAACGGAAACCTAACGTCTAGCTTTTTTATCAGTATTCACGAAAATTATTTATAAATTTTCGTAAATAAAAGTTCTTCTAAACGTTATTTAATAAAACATTTGGTGAACTATAAGGGGGCTTTTGTTGTTGTATGCCACTCGGGCCTGCCTCTGATTGCTCCATTACCCTCCAATCCAAACGCACAATGATAGAGCAAGCAAATACCTTATGTATTGAACAGCAAAATACTTTTACCAAAAATATAAATAAGAATCACAATAAGGTATGTCTGAGAGATAAGAATGACAGATGACGCGAGAAAAGTTTTAAAAATCGAACCATCCGTTTCGAACCTCTTGTTCTCTAGGTTTTTTAGGGTTCCGTAGTCAACTAGGAACCCTTATAGTTTCGCCATGTCTGCCCGTCCGTCCGTCCGTCCGTCCGTCCGCGGATAATCTCAGTGACCGTTAGCACTAGAAAGCTGAAATTTGGTACTAATATGTATATCAATCACGCCGACAAAGTGGTAAAATAAAAAGTGGAAAAATATGTTTTATTGGGGTACCTCCCCTATACGTAAAGTGGGGAGTGATTTTTTTTTTCATTTCAACCCTAACGTGTGATATATTGTTGGATAGGTATTTAAAAATGAATAGGGGTTTACTAAAATCATTTTTTGATAATGTAAATATATTCGGAAATAATCGCTCCAGAAGTAAAAAAAATGTGTCCCTCCCCCTCTAACTTTTGAACCATAAGTTTTAAAAATATGAAAAAAATCTCAAAAGTAGAACTATAAAAACTTTCTAGGAAAATTATTTTGAACTTGATAGGTTTAATAGTTTTTTAAAAAATTTACAAAATAATTTCTGAACTAAGTTTGTAATTTAACCGTATAAGCAGGTGTTTATTGTACTTGTAATTTCTACAAAATCACAATGAAATGACGTGCTTTCAAATAAAGTAAAAACGGTGAAAATCGGTTCACGCAATAAAGAATTATCCCATAAAAATCATCTTCCATACTTTAAGCTCGCGCGCAATAGTTTACTTAATTTGCCGATAGATGTCGCTGTAGGTGGAACGCTCATATCATATCCTACATGGCGGTGTTATTTTAACTCTTAAGTGGGGACACTTTCTGTGACGGACGGAAAACTACGGAACCCTACACTGACCGTGGCCCGACACGCTCTTGGCCGGTTTTATTGTGCAACATTCACAAGAATATTTACAAAGATAAAATAAAATATTTCGTTCAAATAACTACTATTAAAATATTGTTAAATAATTAATATTACTCAACATAACATTTACAAATACGTAGGCATAGCTTTACTATAAACACAAATATATTTAATTAAGTTTTAATGCCGCGTAAAGGCACTTTGACAGATGTGACATGTATCGTGCCTGATAAAGAACCCTGCATATAGTTATAGGTTTTTATTTATTGTAATTTTTTTTTAATACGTTTTTATTATAACTATTCTCTATTTAATAATATTTGCATGTCTCTGATGTTTGGTAGAGAATGCCGTTTGGCATTAAGTCCGCTATTTATACTTTTTAATTTGCTTTGTGATATAAAAAATCAATAAATAAATAAACGAGTACCTAAGTATCTATCTAAGTATGTGTATCGTCGCATAGCACTAAAAGAACAAGCTTTGCTTAGTTTGGTGTTAGGTCGATCTGTGTAAGATTGACTCTCAGTAATTATTTATTTAAGTAAGTATATTTGAAGTTTACTGACATTATAAATCAGTTATTTTTGTTATCATATATTATATTTATATAATATTGTTGGGGGTAGCAGTAAAAGTGCCTACGTGAGCAGAGCTGTAGGTATTGGAGGGTAATGAACTTGATTTATCTAAGCGAAACGCATTGTCCTCAATAACGGATTCTTTAGCCAACAAACTTTGTGAGATTAAACTCTGCTAAAGTTTGTAGGTATTCAACTTGAAATATAAAGTTTTTTGATAAATAGTAAGACTAATAATAATAGGTGGGTAACTTCGAGCTGTTGCTCGGGTTACCCACCTCGGGTTATGTAAGGGAGATACAGACACAAAGAAGATTGACTTAAAATATGGCTCGTGAAAATTTGTAACCGGCCAGTCTTATACCGTAAGACTGTCAAAGAAAGTACCGCACGAGTCGTTCTTGCGGTAATATTGTGAGCTATTTTTTTGGGTTGATTGTGAATCTTTAGTATTATTAAATCATGCGCTCTTAAAAAAACAAGGATTTTCAACGGGCTTCACATATCCGTGCAGGTTTAATAGTTTTGATACATGTCATAAACACACTGGCTGAAATGATAATATCAAATATGTGACATTTTCAATCAAAGGTACACATCATTGTCGGTTGTCAATAAGACGTTAACTGCCATAAAAAATATTTAGAAATAAACTCTATTAACAACCGACAATGATATACCTATGACTTAAAAACGTCACATATGCTCGAACGCACCCATAAGGTGATAAGCGATGTGCCAAACCTTACCTCATTAGCCCTCAAATACGGTAAGCGCATCGGGAAAAGGTGCTGGTACAATCACCGGCAATAGTATCTTCCTACACGAAGGCAGCAAAAATATGTGACACGCTCGTATGGCCTTACAAATAAGAGCGTGTCACATATCTTTGCGGCCTTCGTGTAGGAAGATACTATTGCCGGTGACTGTACCCTTTCTCGTTGTAGGGCCTGTCATCTAGTGGACGAATTTAGCAACTTAAATGTGTCATTTGCACTTCACGCCACGGATCATAAGACAATTAACTTCATGCTTCACGCCAATGAAAAGGAGCGTCCTATGCTGCCCTCTTCAGTTAACGCACGTTACTTTCAGCTTTTTATTCTTCAAGAGTCATATACATTAGTGGTCAATTAAAAACTGACAGTTTTTTTGAAAATCTCTATAGAAGGTGATGGATGAGTTTTTATTGTTTTTGATAGTTTTTTCTTGTAATATTGTTGAAAACGTGCAAAAACCAACTAAACCATTTTTCTTATAATTGATAAATAATTTGAAATAAAAGTCAATAAGGTCACGAGGGTAACAGACATCAGAGCTTTAGTTTATTTATTTACACAAAATAAATCACAGTCAACTATATTTGCATGTAATTCAACTCTTTTATAATGCATTACAAGAACATTACTACATCTCAGCAGCTCATAAATATTTCAAGCGTAAACATTTTCTAGAGCAACCTTTAGATTTCCAAGTAAAAACTTCAACGGCCCGAAAAGTTCGCTCAAATAAGCATTTAAAATGCACAATTCCATTTCACGCTCGTTATCGGTCGATACGAGCACAGTAATGTCAATGCCAACGTCCAACGATATCATCTGACGTACTATGTCAGCCAGTTTACGAAGGAACACGAAATTCAGGAATATAAACCTATATGTTTCACCTGTTATTGTATTTGATACTGAGATGATTCTACAAGAGAATATTCTCGATCATTTTCATTTGTGTTTCATCGGTAAGGGATGGAAGATTAAAAGCGTAGTAAAGAAGTCGAGAGTGGGTGCGAATAGGGGTTGTCTGCAGTCTAGTACGGGTGCGTTCGAAGGCTTCACTCGCGCCCAGACCGCCGGCCGCTATGGGCGTTTCGAGACACGGTAGCACCGCGGTCCCGGTACCGGCCGAGCTCGAGCCGCGAGCGCGTCGACCCCACCTGTTGATCGTCGACGACTCGAGAGAAACGCGTGCTAGCGAAGGTTAGTGTTCTTTATTTGAAAAATGCGTGTTTTTTCTTGGGAAAATTTAATGGTGATTTTGACAAAAATGGACGATGACTTGTTAAGATGGCGATTTTTTTTGTCGAAAATAAAGTGAGGTTTTTTAGTATCGATATACTTGTGAACATCTAGACCAGTTTGAAATTAGGTAGTTTGGAAAAGTTCGTAATACTTACTTATAATGCAGAAAAAAATGGTTAAAAGCGGAAAATTCAGACAGAAAACATTTATTCAGTCGATAGACCACACATGCACTTTACACATAAATTAGGTACATGTTATTATAATCATTACCAAATATAAAGTACCTACAATTGTTAGTGTCAATTTATGAAATTAAGAAGTTCTCTCTATGACATTTTTGACCCGTTGAAAAAGCTGTATGTATGAAAAACTGTTTTTAAACACAGAAAAACCTTTGTTCAATGCTCCACTTAATTAATGATGAAAATTTTAAATGGGTTTACTGGATTACTGTGAAACAAAATTGAAACTCAACGTTTACGCAGCAATTTAGTACAGAAAGAACTATCACGTAACGTTAAGCTAATAAAGATTTTCTCTTTGTAAGTTAATGCCTCAGGGCACGTTAGAGCATTTAGAAATTGGCTGTCTGTTACACAAGGAATGGTAAATTAGTTATAAGTCCAGACCTTTGTAAGCGTTTCTTTTAATATTAGTATGTAATATAATGCAGGATGTATGATAACGGTAGTCGTTTGTTTTTAACATGGTTTCCGGCGGTTTTAGATTATTCTCAGTTATATTCCATGTGGTGTGGTGATTGCGCGTTTTCGTTTCGTGTTGGGTGATTTTTTTTGTTTTATAGCTAATTGTTTTTTGTTGTGAAAAACTGAACATAAAAAGTGGCTTAGCTGTATTAAAGTGAAGTTTAAAAGAAAGGTAATTATTTGAATGAACTTGTAGTAGTTAATTTACGATTTAATGATTATTATTATTAACGATAAAAGGATCAAGCCGTTTAAAAGTTTCTTAAAATATTTTAAAATATTTTTCAAAGTTAGAAGTGAGGTTTGGATATCACATTGTTGTAAGTATCTATAATAGTTATTTATTATACAAGGGAGCAAAGTTGATGTTTAACCTCTTGTGCTTTTATTGAGACCCGAATCAGCGAAATATTCCAAATTTGAGACACGAGTGTAGCGAGTGTTTTAAAAACCGACCAAGAGCGTGTCGGGCCACGCTCAGTGTAGGGTTCCGTAGTTTTCTGTCCGTCACAGTAAGTGTCCCCACTTAAGAGTTTTTGAAAGCACGTCATTTCATTGTGATTTTGTAGAAATTACAGGTACAAAAAACACCTGCCTATACGGTTAAAACAAACTTAGTTCATAAATTATATTGTAATTTTTTTTCAAAAACTATTCAACCTATCAAGTTCAAAATAATTTTCCTAGAAAGTTTTTATAAAGTTCTACTTTTGAGATTTTTTTCATGTTTTTAAAACTTATGGTTCAAAAGTTAGAGGGGGGGGGGCGCATTTTTTTTACTTCTGGAGCGATTATTTCCGAAAATATTCACATTATAATAAAATGAATTTAGTAAACCTCTATTAATTTTTAAATACCTATCCAACAATATATCACACGTTAGGGTTGAAATTAAAAAAAAATCACTCCCCACTACGCATAGGGGAGGTACCCTAATAAAACATTCTTCTCCACTTTTTATTTTACCATTTTGTCGGCGTGATTGATATACATATTAGTACCAAATTTCAGCTTTCTAGTGCTAACGGTCACTGAGATTATCTGCGGACGGACGGACGGACGGGCAGACATGGCGAAACTATAAGGGTTCCTAGTTGACTACGGAACCCCAAAAAATGGAATCTTGAGCGTACGAGGGCCTCAACACGAGAGAGGTTGAACAAACTTTGCTGCCGAGCATAATACAACATTTCTACAGGAAACATACAAGCTATAAAAATAAAAAATCGAAGCCAAATGAATACTTTCAAAATTATATAATTCAAACTCATCCCTTTAAAATCCATCCTGCCAGATAACGTGAAAAAATAACTCCAAAATTGTACTAAATTACTTTCTCCACATGTGGATAAAATGCGTTTTTACCCACCACTTATAAGGGATAAAGAGCGCTTTTCCGAAGTGGAGTGGTGAAATAGTAGATTGCTCATCAAGGGTCTAAAGTAGTTATTTTCGCGAACGAAGTGAGGCTAATAATATGGCTTTTAGTCCAGAGAGATACATACTATTTTTCACTTCGATTGCGAGAAAAAAAAAACTTATTATTTATGCTTATTGACTAAACTGATAAGGTAAGCTTGACAGTCTTTTATTTTTTTTGCTTCTTTGACACATATACAAAATATAAACACCGCGAATAAATGCCACTGACGACGGTATAATTAGCGTTTTAAACACGCTTTCAGGCCCTTCCAAAATTTTTAAAACTTTTTTAATGATTGTAAAGTAGGGACTAAAAACACCTCATGTTTTGAGAAATAGATTGCGTTTCCTGATTGGTCGATTTTACCGTTGCTGTATTTTTGATTGGCTGATATGAAATACAATATTTTTTAAGGACTTAAATTATTTAAACAGTATACGCACCAAAAAAGTATCTAGCGGTGCGATTAACTTCGATATGTGTTGTGATTGGTGGATTTAATATGGTGAAGTGTTCCTAGTGAAAATATGTATACATATTTTCACTAGGGGCTAAATATACTACTTTAGTCCGCCTTGGTAAGCATAATATGACACATTTTTGAGCATGAGAAGTGAAAAAATATCTGTAGGTATGTTAAGCTTATAGTTAGCTGATTGCTTAATAACAGAGCAAACATTAAGGGTTATGATATTTGTGCCAATTCCAGATTCCAGATCGTTTTAAGCGGGTTCTACAGTACTTATAGTACTGTAGAACCCGCTTAAAACGATAATGTTTAATGCGGTTTCATGCATAATACGCTACTTTATGTCAGTCTCTGCAACCTGACGTCCCGCATAATACGCTTTCCCGCTTAAGACGCATTTGTGGCTGGGTCCCTTCAAAATCGTCTTTATATACATACGTCTTTATATAATCGTATGTATATTTTACAATATTTGTTTTCTTATTATGTGTATATATTTTACCGAAGCATTGTAACTTCTAATCCGATTCAAATGAATGATTATTATTTAGCTACGACTTGGGTATTACAGAGATGATATATTACAACGCAATTAGGTATGACAAAGAGCCATATTTTCAAACGCCTCCTTAAAATAAAATAATCTATATGAAAAAGTCTACAAAAATAGTTGGGTTACAGTTTATTATTTATTAATTTACTAAACTAGAGTGATATCTAACAGTAAAATAAATAAAAATAAATAAATATTATGGGACAATCTTACACAAATCCACCTAGTCCCACAGTAAGCTCAACAAGGCTTCAACAACAACAACAGTGTTTGTTTTCAAAAGCGATTCTTAAGCGCCACAAAATTCACTAACTCTTATTAAATAAGTCACCTTCCTTGAACAATATGACGAGCCGTGCTGCAACTTTAATTAAAAAGTAATTCCAAAGTCAAACAACACAACTTTCCCTTAAACAATAAGGAGTGTAATGAAATCGATTGTTTAATAAAATTATTCATCCCTCGGGCACTGTCAGTAACTTGACGGTCAAATAATTAATTTCGCTCTAACGGCTTCTGTTTTAATTCTCCCCACTCATTTCCAGAACGTCATATAGCCTTTAAAAACCTACTTAGTTTCGTCTTTCGTAACATTTGGTAGCCAATACTTATAGGTATTTAACAATGGCGCGTAGTTACAGTGTCCGCAAGGCAACCGGATGGCTCTCGGTATTTAAGCTCCCTACGTGTTGTGGAACTAGAGGTAGCTGTGCAACCCGAACTGACCCACGTTGGACTTTGTTTTTCTCCCCCCAATATTTTTTTTTTCCATCCAACTCTGACGGATCGATAACAGCTGGTGTGAATGGAAATATGCATGCTCGTTCTTCATCGCATTCAAATACTGGAAATTGAGGGTGCACAGGATGGTTCCACAACACATAGGGAGCTTAAATACCGCGAGCCATCCGGTTGTCTCGTGGACACTGAAACTACGCGTCATTGCTCTGAATATTACGACTTTATAGCTCGAATTGAAACCGTATAATGGCCTAGTGCCTTCCGCCTAATGGGACCTTGAGGGCGCTGTAGATGAACCAGTGAAGAGTGATCCCCAGTTGTCTACTGTCAACAGGTCGACGTTAAACTAGTTTTATTAGAGACCGAGTATAGTCGACTCTTTCGAGTTTGAATTAGCAGTATTCGTCATAATTTGCTTCAATATACACATGTGTAAAACTTTGAGAAACTCAGTCTTTAGAGCCGCGGCCCCATACGAGATTTTTGAAGCGTGAATCAAAATGGCTCCATTTTGATTAATATAAATATAAATATAAATGAATATTTTAACTTCATCAATATCTAAATTCTAAAGAAAACCATGAAATGTATAAAGACTATGTCTTAACTTTTTTTGCAAATATGGAGTAACCTCTGATTTTTTTTGAGCAGATATATAAATCTTAATAGCAGGAATAAAAATATGCTAGGGACTTCGAAAGTTATCGATAAAGACATGGGAAGGAAGTCCCTAAGTTAATTGATATTTTTAGCCACAATGAATTCCATATCTGTTGAGTATACTATAGTTATTAATACTCAAGTTTCCTCAAAAAAAAATCAAAGATGAGGACTTAATTAAACTCGAATATTTACCAACTAAAGGCGAGTGCTGAGTTCATGAAAAAAATTAGATTAAACACTGAAATTTTAAACTCAGCAAAGCTTACTAATTAAATAATAATAAGTAGATTAATTGGATCAGAAAAATCATCTTTCTCTGCTCATTTAATTTTTCTTGTCAGTAGATTTCTAAGGGTTCTATGTCAACAGGGTCAGGGCTGTCTGTTCATTTTGCCCCTTCAAGTAAACATCCGAGAGCCCGTCACTATCTCAGTACCTACATGCCATCTTTAAACTTAAATCATTCGCAATAAAGGTATCAGCAGGGTGTCAACTATTGGGCATTAGCGACTACTAAAACGAAAGTAAATACTCTATTGGACTTTATTCTAATTTACTTTAAACAAATATATTTAAACTAGCTTCTACCTGCGACTTTGTGAAGAATCCAGACTTTCATATTAAATACTGGATCTTTTTAACCCCACTAGGGACGACTTCCGTACCACGAATTCCTATGTTCTTCCTTGAAACTCTTTTATTTTCTGCTAAATCGGCCCAGGGGTTTAAGTATGAGGAGGTAAAAGACAGACAGAGTTATTTTTCCATTTCGAAGTAGGTATGTGATACATTAGCTATCTGACAGTCTGTTAAAATATACGATTTTTTCCCCCACGATTAAACATTATTTTCCTTGCCGTGTGTTTCTACGACTTCTTCTTCGACTTCGACCACATATCCAGCCAATAATACCCAAATATCGACATAGTGAAATGTCTTGAATAATCGGTTTAATACGATACTGCAACCTTAGCTCATCGTTGTATTGGTAATTTTTATATCGATCGCACTCTATTGAAACGCCACTATTGTATAGTATACCCGATGAAAATTAATCGGTAATCAGGAACAAATTTTTCTAATTCAGTTATCGATACTGAACAACTTTTAGTATGGGACCTACCTACTTCGAAATCGCAAAAAAGTTTTGGCGTCCCCATAGAAAACGACAACACCTGGCCCTGTAGCCAAGATGACAATCGTTTGCAGAAAACGTAACGAAACGCTACACGCTCTCGCTCACTCTTCCATATTAGTACGATAGAGAGACGGATAGGGTTTCGATTCGCTTTCTGCAAATGATCGTCATCTTGGCTAAGCGCCCTGATCGGCCGAAGTGTATGAAACAGCCAAAAAAATTTGCAATTTCGGAGTTGGTCCCATAGTAAAAGTTGTTCCTATCAATAACTGAATTAGGAAAATTGGTTCCTGATTACTGATCAAATTTCACCGTGTATATGTACCATACTGTTCTGACTCAGAGATGCGTTTGCTACGTAATAGGTTGGCAAATGTAAGGGGTGTTTTACTTCCTTTATGAATATCATGTTAAAGCTAGTTAATTGCTAGTGGCTAGTTAGCCTTACGTACATAACTAATCATAACATGTCGACTTTTATAATTTACTAGCTTTCCGCCCGCGACTTCGTCCGCGTATAATACGGTTCCTCATACAGAGTTTCATATCCAATTTTATCTTCTTAACTAATTTTTGTTAATCCCCGAACCATCTTCTTAATCTATTTATACTTATAGCTATAAAAACTTTCAACCCCATTTTTACCCTGTTAGAGATTGAATTTAAAAAAACGCTGAAATCACTTTTATTATTTATTAATTATTAGTAAACATACAAAGTTTCAAATCTCTTAACTCAACATTTTAAACCCCATCCATACAAACTTTCAACCCCCTTTTTACCCAATTAGGGGATGAATTTTGAAAAACCCCTTCTTAGTGGATACTGACGTTATAAAAACTACCTATTGTGAAACAATCAGCTCTCTAGGTCCAACGGTTCGGGCTGGGCGTTGATTTAAGTGAGTCAGTCAGTCAGTCAGTCAGTCAGGACTTTTACGTTTATATATATATAGATTATAAAACCTTCATCTTCCATAAGGCTATTTTGTAAACGAGTATCATACGTTTATGAGATTCCTGATATATTCATGTTGTTTCATATTCAGAGGAATGGAATGATATTAGCATCCAAGCCAAGCACGTTTCACGGCTGTCGGTAGCGATGGTATTTGTTGCGAATACGAATCATTTCATTTGATGCTAGATTGAACTGATTTGTCGTGTACAGTCAGCAGGTCACAAGGTACCTCGCTGCTTTGGCTGCTAACTGTACCTATCCGCGTAAACCCTTACACAAAAATTATATGAAGTTAAGTTAAATACCACTTTTTTATTATATGTTTATAATAACTAAGAACCTTATAAACGCGCAAAATAAAGCGAAAATGGTGATGCAAACGCTAAAAACGTCTCATTATCTAAGTATACACCGATTGTGTCAAATCTATGATAAAAAGTCTATTACCCCGTAGTTAAGTATGTAGAGTACCAAAACAAAATACATTAGACGACGATGTGGGTTTTTAGCTACTGTAAATACTTGCAATTAATTGAAAGCAAAGTGGAACGTAGTATAAAATTAACTCGTCACACGCTTTACATAATGTATTGTTATTTACATGTTTTAAATTCACACATACACGTAATATTTTGCTCGTAACCTGACTTCCGGAACGCGCGAAATACACCTTTTTAATTATTTATTGAACCCCTTACTCATAAATACTTTCCTCTTAAATGATGGCACGCTTACTAGGTATACTTAACTGCTTGTTGATCAACATTCAGCGTAGGTAGTATAATACTATTGTTGCGTATGTGAATATTTGCTCCGATGCAAGCACACCTTGTATATGTATAGTTATTAGTTCTCATGCGACCGTATAAATCCCACTTATAGTACTTAAGTTCGTTGAAGCTGAGTAACGGGCTGTTCATAGTCCAGACTTTTTCTAAATTATTGCCCGTGTCCTGAAACAATCGCAGTTATCAAACCTAGACCTTAATGCGGTGATATAAGAACTACAAAAAAACTGGTTATTGAGGTATTTTTAGTACTTGCAGGCAAATATATAAGTATCACAGCTGGTGTGGTCTCTTTAAAACCTAATGCACTGGACATGGACAGTTGCCGTCAGATATAACGGACCGTCCGGAGGATGCTGAGAAATATCTAAACACGACGTGCTATCGGGGCTTGTTAAAGTTGATAAACATTCACCTTGAACAGTAAAAACTATTGTTACGTTTGTGAATATTGGGACCAATGCAAGCATACCTTGTATATAGGTATTAGTTCGCAATGCGACCGTATAAATCCCAGTTAAGTTCACGTTGTATTTCAGTTACGGGCTGTTCATAGTCCGGGCTTTTGCGAATTAGCGTTTGTGTCCTGGGACCATCGCAGTTTCATCTAACTTAAACCTTATTGCGATCAAATAAGAACTACAATTAGTAAATGTGGTGATTTTACTACTCGCAGAGTTAACCCATCAAACTAAGACCTTACTGCACTGATATTCAGACTGCAAGTGGTGTGGTGTTTCTATTGTTTGCAGTGTGGCGGTTGGTATTCGGAGTTTCACTGGACTGTTGGACAGTTATAGGTTCTGGAATTAAATTAAACTAACATACAACTGGATCTCATAAAAATACGTGGTAAATACCCTGTTATTTAATAGCAGTTGAAATATGTATAAATCAGCCATATACAAGATATCTCTATACTCCGCTAAGCGCGTTATTTCACTTATTTCTTTGAAACCTCAGCTGCCAAAAAGAAGGGGTGCGGGAGGGTAACGAGCAAGACAGGGAACGCGCGATTGTTCCATGGGGCGTAAGAGAGAGTCAGACATTAATGGTTACCATGGAGATGTACACAATTTTTTAATGGCTTCTTAGCTCACTCGTTTAGCATCTCCTGAGTATCTACCCACGCCTGGGTGCGTAGCCAATCTGCCAATCGTTAACGCTACGTAGCGTATCGTAGTCACCTCTCTCTATCACTCTTCCATATTAGTGCGACAGTGACAGTTGCATTTCGTTCGCTACAGAGCGTTATCGATTGACACGTTGGCTACGTACCCTGCTACCATTTTCTCGTCACGTTCACGTAATAGTACTTTATTTAACTGTTACGTACTAAGGCCTAATTACGTACAGTTGCATACACTGATTTATCTACACACATATTATAAATCCTAAATGAAGTGTTCGGAAACCATTAGAATGACCGCCATTGCACCGCCATGACCAACTCGATTGTGCCGGCGATCGGGCGGGCGCGTGCCGGCAGTCGGAGAGGAGGGCAGATTTTCATTACGTTACCACAGGTAATGACTAATGAAGTTTCATACGTTTTTACCAAACTGTCACAGATAATATACTGATATTACGATACTGGTTGCAATAATGGTGGTAATTACATACGGTTTCCGAATGCGGAATAGAGGATTTATGATATTGGTGTACTTAGATCAAGTGTAGATAAACTTCGTTAGTTTACTGTACTTGTACATAAATATATTATCTGTAGATATATAAATGGTAATCGTGGAACTTCGTGGAGGTTCGTAATGTGATCTATGTTTGATAATCACCAAACTGCCCACTTTTTGTGCAAACTATATATTATTATGTTTACCTACCTGTAAATAAGAAAAAAACGCGGTTACTATGTCGATTTTCTGTGTTCGTTAATATGTAATTGCCTAGGTCACTGGTATTTCATAATGTGTCTATTACTGGCAGTTTGGAACCGATGTCCAAACCTTGTGCAAAAGATAATATAAACATATTAAATAACTAACTATAAATATAATAATTAATAAATAATTTACACCTCGTACAATATGGCTAGTTATTGCAAAAACGGTGTACTGCCTTTTTGCCGAATTATGTTTCGCTA
The DNA here is from genome assembly GCA_947086415.1 of Pammene aurita. Classification (NCBI taxonomy): domain Eukaryota; kingdom Metazoa; phylum Arthropoda; class Insecta; order Lepidoptera; family Tortricidae; genus Pammene; species Pammene aurita. The sequence continues at coordinate 17,541,861 of OX352295.1, forward strand.
AATTTCATTTAGCATTTCATTTCATTTAGCAACCAACTTTTCGCCGAAGTTTTATTTTGCAAACCAATCTTTGGCATAATTTTATTTCGTAATTTTTTTATTTCGCTACATTTTTATATTGCAAAATTTTATTACGTCAAATTTTATGTGGTAAATAATTGTGTAGCAAATGATTTGCTAAGGCAAATAACATATTGTCAAATAATTAGGAAGCAAATCATTTGCTTAGTTAAATAACGATTCATCAAAAGCCATACGTCCCAGAGATAGGTAGGTTAAGGTTAATTTTGTTTATGACCCTAAAAACGAAACTGCTCCCAGAGATAGGTAGGTTAAGGTTATTTTTTATGACCCTAAAAACGAATCTGCTCCCAGAGATAGGTAGGTTAGGGTTATTTTTTTTATGACCCTAAAAACGAAACTGCTCCCAGAGATAGGTAGGTTAGGGTAATTTTTTTATGACCCTGAAAACGAAACTGCGCCCAGAGAGAGGTAGGTTAGGGTTATTTTTTTTATGACCCTAAAAACGAAACTGCTCCCAGACATAGGTAGGTTAAGGTTATTTTTTTTATGACCCTAAAAACGAATCTGCTCCCAGAGATAGGTAGGTTAGGGTTATTTTTTTAAAGACCCTAAAAACGAAACTGCTCCCAGAGATAGGTAGGTTAGGGTATTTTTTTATGACCCTGAAAACGAAACTGCTCTCAGAGAGAGGTAGGTTAGGGTTATTTTTTTATGACACTAAAAACGAAACTGCTCTCAGAGAGAGGTAGGTTAATTCATCGCTTAATGCAATAAAATCATACTGCAATTTGAACCTTGCATTCTAACAAACTAGGTTAGATTTCATAATGCTATTCAATATGTTGCTAAATCAAGGTATGCCAATCAACACATTTGACGAAAACATAATTGACATCTTAAAAAAATCCCAGGTAATAATTTGCCTAACAATAATTTATCAAATCATTAGTTGGGAAATGATATCAGTTGCGAAACGTTCAGTTGGGAAATAAAAATTTGCCCAAATAAAAATATGGGATACGCAGTTTGGGGAGTTAAGAATTTGCGAAATAATTTTCGTTGAAACATTAGTAAACCTGCAAAAACACCTTGTACAATAATTAACTCTAACTAAAAAACTAAAATTTAAATATATCTAAAAACACTGACAGCATTTCCTCGTTGAATTGCTAGACTTTTTATTAGTATAGTTGAATTAAGAAAAAAACTTGTTTGCATATCTTGACTTTGTTCAATTGGTAACAACAACGCACGTGTCAGTGCCTCTAATATTAGTAATTACGAAACCTAATTGATCCATTCTATCAATAATTTAGTTCAACCAATTAGTAAGCTCTTTGACAATATATCCGGAAAATCGATGATTCAGTAACATATTACCAATTCAATTCGACAGAACTAATATTGATGGATGGTTGGCCTTGGTTTTTGGGACAATATAATTTGCCAATTTACTGAGAATAGATTTAACTAGTGCCGTATTCCAACTTTAAAACACGTTTAGGCGCGGTCCAGTTTTAATACAACACAAAAGCGTTAACTACGCAATACAGCTAGCGCCTAAACGTCTGAATCAGAAATATCAGAATTTGCTTGAAAAATTTCCGATGCAACTCCATACAGCTTCAATATTGGTTGATTTTTTGTTGTGTGTTGGAGTTATGTTTGACGTAGATTGTGTTTTTAATGTATTGTTCGACCGATATAATTTCAGTTTCGTGGGACCTAGAAAATATTACCTACAGGCATTTTCTACGAGTTCGTGAAACAATTCATGAAATAACGACGTATTGATACTACGTGTAAAGTACCTTACATAATATCAGAGAGTATCTATTTAATAAAAACTTTCTGAGGCTTCAAGTTTGAAGCGCCATTCTCTGTTGATTAACGAGAAAAGCTTTAGCAAAAAGCTGTCCACATAATGAGATCCGACATAAATACTTAGACTTACAGTATTCTAACGTCTTGCACATTTCATAAAACATTCTCAAAGCTTTTGTTAGAAATATCTTATCAACATTTTGTTGCAATTATTTTTTTAAGTAGGTCAATGTGGGTAAGGGTACTCAGCCCTCTTCTGTTTAATGTAACACTTGATTACTTAACCAAGGACATACACCGACCAGTTCCTTGGAGCATGCTGTATGCCGACGACGTTGATCTTATATCATAAACTGCCGAAGAGCTCCAAGACGATCTACACAGTTGGGTGGAAGCCCTTGAAGGAAACGGTCTCAAAATCAGCCGGAAGAACACTGAACTAATGTCCTGCGTATTCGATGGCATTACCAATCCAAAAGATACATGCATACATATCGATCAGGCACCTTTACCGTCAGTAGAAAATTTTAAATACATTGATCAGTTGATCAGTGATCAGCTGTGACGGAAAAATAGATGCAGATGTGATTCACAGGAGCAATACTGGTTGGACTAAGTGGAAAGCTGACTGGCGTGATGTGCGATAAGAAAATGCTCCTCAAAGTAAAGGGAAAAGTATAAAAAACAGGAATGGTGAACATGGAATGCTAGGGTACAAACAAGTCACGTGAACAAACTCCATATCACAGAGATGCGCATATTGCTGGGTCAGCTGGTGTAACACTGCTCGATAAGACATGCAACGAATACATCAGAGGCAGCTACAAAATAACACCCATTGTAGATAAACTGGTGGAACGACGCTTGACATAGTTCGGACATATTCAATGAGGCCCAGACGACCACGTAGTCACAGCTCTGGATTTACCCACGATACCCGATACCCACGCGCAGATGCGGAAAATCCCCCACCTGGTGGACACCGGTTCAAAGAGACCTACAATATTTAAATTTAGACTCAGATATAGCACTAAATCGTGCAAAAAGGAGAGGAAAAGCTGACCCCAAGTAAATAGGATAAGGTCCAGGAAGTAGAAGAAGAAAATGTGGCTAAGACGTCAATGCCGCTTATAAGAGACGGTCGATAGAGCAAAAAAAGCGTAGCGAGGAAATGCTGCCAGCGTCCTCGGCAAGATGCTACAGGGATCCATTTTAGAGATAGATTTTTAGTTTTTAGTATTTTCAAGTAAATTAATTTTAGGTTATTTACATAGTTTATTTAAGGTTTCTCATGTACTATAAATATGTTTGGGATTCTCAAGATTTATATCTTTGTTTAAAGGCTTCTTGGTACTAAAATTTGTTTTTATTCCAGAAACTGTATTTTATCTCAGTTTGCAGAATTAATTAGTTTACAAATAATTATTAGCTCTAGATATTTTAAATAAAATAAGATAACAATATCAAGTTGTTCTTTGATCTTCAATTAATAATACTTACAATGCAGTACTAGAGAACAAATCAAATTATTTTCATAAACATACATACATACATACATACATTTTAAGTAAACACACTACAATATACATTATAAAAGTATATAGAAGTCATATACAATATACAAACGAAAACGTGACCAAGGCCTCCGGTATCCAGGGCTGGGATCGAACCAGCGGCGTCTTCTGCATTCGAGGCAGACACCCTAACCACTAGGCTACCCGGTTCACAGCGGCACCGGTTAAATATTTTCGCGTGTCTATGCAATCTTACAATACTTATTGCGTTAAGTTTTTTTGTTAAATTTCTTAAGTAATCGTGAAAAAATCAGTTTATAGTCATATTTTAATTGATAGAAACAGCTTGTTTTAATGATTCCTATTCGGAAAAATGATAACTACATCAGGGTAAACATTTATTTATAATAAAAATTTATTGCTCTTAAATGAATCAAAGTTAAGAAACATAAAAAAATGTTCTAAGTTAACTCGACTAATAAAAAGCACCGTTATTAATAATTCAAAGGACATTGTAATAAAAACCTCACCTTAATTTTAATTTGCCAGATCTCTTTTACTTAGCAAACTTGAATTACTTTGCATTTCGAACTTAACTAAGTAGGTTTTCATTACAATCTTTAGACCAAAACTAAAATTAATTCTATAGATGTTTTGTCGGTCATTAAAATTAATGCCAGAGGTATTATGTTTAAAAGAGCTGGGATTATTATGAAACTACGTAATGAGGTAATTTTTCTTTATTAGCCTGTATTTGTGTCCCACTCCCACTGCTGGGAAAAGGCGGATGCTCTTCTCCATTCAGTCCTATTATCCACTCCTATATCCAGTCATAGTGCTTCCCAGACATTCCGTAAAGGATGCGTCCAGGTCATTATAAATTTTTGAAGTAGGTGCCAAACCACTTCACTGTCGGTTTGAGCGCAAGAACTTAAACTAACTCTTATGAGTAAACTAAGTCTCTTATGCAAGTGAGTGCAGTGTTCTTTGTTTTCCTAAAATGTTGGTTTGGCACCGACTTCAAAAATTAAGTAAATTTTAATTTCAGATCATTACTAATTTTCTTATTATTAGGTATTAATTACTTTTTGGCAAAAAATTGCTTTACGGGGTAGGAATAGAGACGGGATAAGGACTGGATAAGGATTGGGGCGAGGGATACCTCAAGTGGGAAGAAAAGAGAGAACCGCAAAAAAAACCAACCCACTGAAAATGACACAATATTTTTTATAAGTATAAGTAGGTTATCATTTTAGTATAATATTGTTACACCCTGTATGTATACACAATTACACACACGGTGCGATTCAAACCCAGAACCTCCAGTTTTGTAGGCAGAGGCATTTGTTTATTGTCATATAACCCCTTGGTTCGTATTTAATCGTCTGTATCCTTAATAATATTTTAGTGTCGTCTCACACATCGGCCCTAATAAAAAAGAGAGGAAGTAACGTAGCAACGGGTGGCCTTGATGCAACCAGGGCAAGTTAACCGGGCCAAGTTTATAACCGGGCCGGCAGGATAACCGGGGCCCAAGGCCAAGTTCGGCCGCTTTCGGGAACGTCCTCACGGGTATCAGGAGAATATATTTGTATGAATAGGGAAAGTTGAAACTATGTTACATATATTGCATAAGGTAGAATTTATTAATTATTGAGGGTCTATTTACACATTGATTGGTGTGTGGTGCGAGTTCATGCATTTGTTACTACGAGTAAATACCAGTAGCGCAGCACATGCTGTAATTACACATGTATCTGGGCCCCAAGGTGAAGTGAGTTCAGAGTAAGTTTAATCAGGGCTTGGAAATACTAATTTAATTTCGATATCCACGCAATACAAGGGACTGTGATCGGCTTGTTGTCGACAAACAACAAAGAACAGCTTGATTAAAAAAAGAATGTCCCGTTATGTGTGATTAAGACCGCCAATTGTTTTGCCTTTGCTTTTTTGTTTGTGACTTGTGTATACTTTGTGTCTATTATTTGAGGTGTGCAATAAACAGTATTTTTGTTTATGTTATGTTATTAATGTATAATAAAATACTTAAGTGCCAAAAAACCATTTAAATAAAAAACTACGCGAGTGGCTCTTAGAAAAATGATTTTATAAAGTAAATGACTTTCTAGAACTGTATTAGAAAACAAGTTATTAGGAGTCGATATGAAAATTAGTTGACTTGTGATAATTAACCATACATAATAAGATTTCTGATTAAGTTTAGTATAAGTTAAGTCTTATAAAATAAATATTTTGCATGCTATAAACTATAGCTGATTAAGGTGTGTATATTTTTTGTTAAAACATCTGTATTTATACCCTTTTAATTGCAAAATGATTTATTGATTGATTGAGAAAACTGCAAGTTATGTTAATTGAACGTATATTCTACAATGTTACGTGTCTCCGTTTTTTATTTAAACTATTTGCCTCGATAACGAGGTAAAAAACTCGTAATAATACCATATATTCTACAATGTTACGTGTCTCCGTTTTTTATTTTAATTATTTGCCTCGTTATAAAAAACTCGTAATAATACCATATATTCTACAATGTTACGTGTCTCCGTTTTTTATTTTAATTATTTGCCTCGTTATAAAAAACTCGTAATAATACCATATATTCTACAATGTTACGTGTCTCCGTTTTTTATTTTAATTATTTGCCTCGTTATAAAAAACTCGTAATAATACCATATATTCTACAATGTTACGTGTCTCCGTTTTTTATTTTAATTATTTGCCTCGTTATAAAAAACTCGTAATAATACCATATATTCTACAATGTTACGTGTCTCCGTTTTTTATTTTAATTATTTGCCTCGTTATAAAAAACTCGTAATAATACCATATATTCTACAATGTTACGTGTCTCCGTTTTTTATTTTAATTATTTGCCTCGTTATAAAAAACTCGTAATAATAACTCTAACTTTGAATTGTTTGGGCTAAATACCAAAACAATATCCATGCTATTTGTTTTTTTAAATATTTATTTATGTATTTTATTTATTCCTTATTTATTATATTTATTCCTTATTTTATACTTAATAATTATATAGATATGGCCTCAATTTCTTTTTTAATTTATATGAAATAAAATGTTTGAGTAAAGTACAGGTTTATGAAGCTACAAGGACTTCAAGTTTAAGGAAGGAAGGAAACGCTGTAAGCTTCCCGAGCGGAAAAATCCTAACCACTCCATACATTTTTCAATCCTGAATTGATGGGGCTACAAAGTATAATCTCGTCTTTTTATTATCGAAAAGGGTTAATATAGGAATGTGTAACACTCGTTCCGGGTTGGGGTAGTAAACATCACGATGGAGAAAAAAAAATATTTTTTATAGGTGACTAAAGTGACCAAAGTAGGTGAAACGAGTTATTGTAGTAAACACAAATACTTAAAGATACCATATATAATGGAAAAAGTGACTAAGGCCTGACAGGCGGCGTTTTTTTTTGTCATTGCGTCTATTTAAGTTTATAAAATAGTTTAGTTTAGTTATTTAAAATTAACTAATATTGTCCTTCGCTGCTTGAAACACAGGGAATCCTAGTTCAGGCATTTGTTAACCACTTGTCGTTAAAAAAATCTTAGTCCGTAAGAACAAACACTGTACTATACTTTTCTCAATAAATTATTTGTATTTGTATTTGTATATACAGGGTGAATTTTAAGTCGCGAATCGTAATATGTTTTTCTAACTAGATAAACTACAAGCAATTTGATGCCCCAACTCTTACTAAAATCAGACAAGATTTTTTTTTTTTTTTTTTCTCCTTTATTTTACTTTTAAAAGTGGATTTAGAATATTACAACGGCCTATTAGGATATTTAAATTAGTAAATTGAATTGCCTCTTTGCATCGGAACTGTCATTGACATCAAATTTGTCATTTGTCCTAGTTAGAAATGAAATTTACTTAATTTCTCATCTGAAATATCTCATAAAGCTGTTTTAATTCCACATGATCACTTTTAAAAGTAAAATAAACGACAAAAAAATAATAAAAAAACAAAAATTTTTTTGACTGATTTTAGTAAGAGTTCAGGCATTAAATTGCTTGTAGTTTATGGAGTTAGAAAAACATATTACGATTCACGACTTAAAATTCACCCTGTATAGTAGGCTGTTTTTTTTTTTAAATAAACAAATCGAAAATATTTATTTGAATACTATTTGACCGATGAACAGCGAGTGGCCTGGCGATAAGACGTCCGACTTTCAATCCGAAAGCCTCGGGTTCAAACCCCGGCTCGTACCACTGAATTTTTACACACGATCATATAACAGTAGCTTTTCGGTGAAGGAAAACTTCGTGAGGAAACCGGACCTAATCCCAATAAGGCCTTTCCTTCTGGATTGGAAGGTCTGATGGCAGCCACTTTCATAAAAACTAGTGCCTACGCCAATTCATGGGTTTAGGTTGCTAAGCGGACCACCGAATCTGGGACAAACGCTAGGAGGATGATGACTATTTGATTTGTTCTCTAGCTGAATTAATTATTTATTTATCATATGGCTACATGTCACTGGATTCGAGTATAGATAGGTATTGGATATAGGTAGTACGAGCAGTACTAGTAGTAGTGAGAAAGCAGATGATAAAGAAACTCCAGTGAGTGCTGCGAGGTCCAGTGGGACAGTGCAGCTGCCAAGTTTGTTACTCTTTTAGCACCACCCAAGGATCACGTGTAGGGTTCTCTAAGGTGTTTCCTACGGACGCAGAGTAACAATGAGCTGAATTAATACAGTATTTATATGGTATGGTATTCTTTAGCCTCGACTTTACCTATACAATCAAAGTGTAGTCAATATTTGAATCAATAATATTTTCTTGGAAGGTAAGATGATCCAAGATAAACTTCGTAAAACCAACTTTATATCTTTCCTATCAGTAATCTTTAGGTAGACGCAAATTTGATCATCAAGGATTCTTGTTTTTTTAAGCTTGAAGACTCAGAGATGTCTTTTGAATATTTAATTCAGGCGAATAATAAATAGGTACTGTACGACGACACGGGCTTTCCCGGCTACGCCAGCCACACCCCCGCAATCTAAGGCCACGTCCAACAGGCAGCGACAGACTAAACGAAGCAAAACAATAATAATTTTAGGCACAGAATATGTCATAGCACTACAGAAGGTTCACTGTCCCCATGTTTAGTCCCAAACGATCTTAAATTTGACCGGGTTTATCATTAATTAGTCGGTAATTACGGGCTACCCGGTTAAAGGTGCGACCACGCCGCTGCTTAAAATACGGTGATGCTACGGAATCGCAGTGACGCATCGTACCCGTACCGTTTTTATCGCATGCCCTCCACACCGCTGCTCAAAATACGGTGACGCTACGGAATCGCAGTGACGCATCGTATCCGTACCATTTTTAACGCATGCCCTCCACACCGCTGCTCAAAATACGGTTTGGAAGGTTCGCGTCAAAACCATTTCGTATGGGGCACGTCACTGCGTACACGTTGCGTCTGCGTATTTTGTGCAGCGGTGTGGAGAGCATGCGGCAAAGTCGTGACGTTTACGGCACGTCATTGCGATTCCGTACCGTCAGCGTTTTTTGAGCAGCGGTGTCCGGCATGCGATTAAAACGGTGCGGATACGATGCGTCACTGCGATTCCGTAACGTCGCCGTATTTTAAGCAGCGGTGTGGTCGCACCTTAATAAAGTACTTTTAATATTAGGCATCTTTCACACTGCTGTGGTTCCCGCATGCGGCGCCGATGCGCGAGCGAGATAGCGCTCTGCGTGAGTATAGCGCTGTCACCCTTGCAAACCGTCGCCGATTGCGGCGCCAGTGTGATATCACCTTAGCAGTAGGATAAATTAATGTTAAGCAAACATCTTGCTACATTAATAATGTTAAAATCGGGTCAAGGCGAGATCTTTTACTCGTAGCATAATGGTTTGATCATTCGCTTTACTCAGCGAGCGTAGAGTTTTGGTTTAGGTTACGCTAACGTTGACTCGTTTTTTTTTCTTATTGCTATGATAGAATATCTTTGTTCTAATTAATTTAATCTAAACCACCGTAATATTTTATTAATATAATATTGCCTTACGTACAGTCGAGGACAAAGAGATGTATACACTTTTGGACCTTATTACAACGCAATAAGGTCCAAAAGTGTATACATCTCTTTGTCCTCGACTGTACATAACTATTGACCTCATGTACCTCCCTAAAGCATGGCGTTTAAATTATAAGCATATTTCTATTTCACTGGACAATTAGTGACACCCAGAGAATATCAGGATATTACTCGATCGATTACGTGCCTGTATAACTGACTACAGCCCATACAATGGCTACCCGCTTAAAGTAATACAGCCGCCTTATACAAATATACACATTTACTCACACAAATAAGCGTGAAATGTTGTTATATCAGCTAAATAAACTTGAAATCATGACTTCTTCGAAACGAAACTGCTTTACAATTTAATAATTTCGCGTTAGCAGAATTGAGAAATGAAAAAATATTTTTGATGGACAATTTTGCTTGATCAAATGATGAAAGAACAGAAGTGGAAAATAATGTTTACTTATAGTTGGGCCAAAAGCAACGTTCCGATTGAGTCGAAACTCCTAAAGCTAGACGTCTCGCTCACTCTCGCTGTGTGCAGCCGCTACGCGTCGCAGCGTTCCTCCTTTATTTTATTGTCGTACCGGCACGATGCTTTTGACTCTGCTTATAGTACATTCTCCTAGAGGTTGTTCTGGTGTTTTGTCAGGGCCCAAATGAGTCTGCCGACCGCACGTCAACCTACTTACAATATGGTGCGTAGGCATTATGTGTTATGAAAGCGACTGCCAACTGACCTTCCAACCTAGACGGAAAATAAGGCCTTATTAGAGTTAGGTCTGGTTTCCTTACGATGTTTTCTTTCATCGCAAAGCGACTGGTAAATATATTTCATACATACATTCCAAGACCTCCGGATTGAAAGTCGGGTCTTACCGTCAGAATACCAGCGTTTCTTAGTTATCATACTGAAATGTTTAGTTCTAATGCAAAAAGCAAGAACAATATTTGAACCGAGATTTGAAACGTAAATTTTTTTGAAAAGTACTATTTTACTGGAAGAAAGATATATATTTTTATTAGGTCAAAATAAAAAATACAATGATAATATATATCCACAGCGCAGACTTCGTCCAGATTCCCAACACAAAACATCTGCAACATGCTTCGTCGATGCTATTTTACTAGAACTCCTTCTCCTCCTCTTCCACTCCTCCTCCCCTCCTCCTCATCCTGCGTCCTCTTCTTCCTCCGCCTCCTCCTCCTCCATCTTCTTTTTGTAAAGGGTCGGCAACGCACATGTGACTCCTTCGGAGTGAGCAGGCGTCCATAGGTCACGGTAGCTGCTTACCATCAGGCGGGCCGTATGCTTGTTTGCCACCGTCGTGGTATAAAAAAAAACTCATGTTCTTGGAGTTGTTTAAGTTTAAGATATAAATTAGGTACATATTGCTCGTTTAGATGTTGATGTTGTTTGAGGTGTACAATAAAGAATTGTTGTATTTTATTACTTGCCTGTTGCTGTAATAAAAAAGCTATTAGCCTGCCTAATGAAAGAGATCAAAACATCTGTTACCTTCAAGTTGTAATTCTTACAAATGGCGCTCGTAAATCCCGAGTTTCCTGGCCTGATATCGGACCGTATCTGACATGTATTAGTCAATTTTAAGTTGACGTTGAAGTGGCTTGTCGAATCGTAAATTTAGTCTAGATTCCATACACTTCCTTGCTTGGTTAACACTTTCCGCACCACCTAGTGCTACGCGCTACGCTCGTGGCCCGTAGCCACGTATTTGTCGTATGTAGCGCGTAGTAGCTACGAAGAGAGAACCCGACAGTCGGGTTCCTGGTCGTGAAAGTGTTAAATACAAGAGCAGTATCAACTACAATATTTTATATTGCTTCGCTATTGCGCGGTACGTGCTAACCCGTTATACTTACTAGCGTATTTTTTAAATGCATTAATAAATTCATATTAAAATATAACATAACAGAACATAAATTCTCTTTATTGCATACCTCAAATTAAAGAAACCAACTAAACTCTTTGTTTAGCAATAAAATAGTTTCAGTGAAATAACTGTTTAAGTAAATTTTAATTTAAGTGGGGAGTTTAGATCATATATTTAATATATGATATAAAGTCCCCACATGTAAAATAATATAAGATTATGACATATTATGTATCTTATATTATGTTACATGATGAGATCCGCTCGTCTCACCGACGTGAGCAGGACATTGATATAATAAATATACAGGGTGTAATCGTGTAGTCAGGCGAATATTCCGAAAATATAACAGATATCTGAAAACTTTAAACTAATATCGAAACTACGTTACCACATGACGTTACATAATTACATCAATAAGTTTTTTTTGTAAAACTGAGTATCCAAAATATTAACTTCAAAACCTCCCATACATTTAGTACGCCATTCGTTGGGAGGCTTTAGTTTAAAAGGCCTAGTCATTACACCATTATCACATGATTCATTAATTGTCTCATTTTATCCACTTATCCATACAAATCAATTATCATTACAGTTTATTCGTGTAAATTATGAATCTTAAACAGTTTTATCTCTTACGGTAGTAAAATTACAGCCCCAAGGAACGTCGCATACTAAATGTATGTGGGGGTTTAAACTTTTTTTTTTCAGGATCACCAACAGATAAATTAATTCATAGCTTAAGTTATATAACATGTAGATGTTTATCTAATTATAGGTAACCACAGCTAATTCAAGTATCTTAGGACATGCAGTATTCAGAATTGTTACTAGTTTTATTAAAAAAAAGTAATTAATGTGATTTTACTAATTGGGTAACGTACATTCGATATCCGTTTAAAGTTCTCTGATATCTAAGGAAGAAAGAAAAAACATTTATTGCGAATAAACTACAAACAGCACCACATCAATTTAAGCTTAAATGCTAAGTACTTAAATCTAACATTTTTTTATGACACAAAAAAAGAGAATACACTAACATAGAGAAATCTGTTACATTTACGAAATAATCGCACGAACGATTACACCCTGTATAGAGCTATATCTCTCACACCAGTACAAGTATTAATAATAATATGTAATAATCCTTATAAAATTCTGTTGGCGTGTCGCACGTTTCGTACCCATACGCCGTGACATTCTGATACTATAATGTTATTTTACTTTGCTACATGTAAATTTCGGTGAGCGATGACGTGTCAACGTCACATAATGGGTTTAGAGAATAATCCATCACAAGGTTCCTCGGTATCATCATCCTCCTAGCGTTTGTCCCGGCTGTTTGCCACAGCTCTATTTAGCCTGGGGTCCTCTTGACAACCAAATCTGAATTGACGTATTAGGCACTAGTTTGTCCCTCCAACCTAGAGAGGAAACTAGGCCTTTTTGGGATTAGGTCCAGTTTCTTCACGCTGTTTTCCTTCACCGAAAAGCGACTGGTAAATATCAAATGATATTTCGTACGTCATCATCATCATTATATACTTATATTAGTCCACTGCTGGACATAGGCATCCCCTAATGAGCGCCATAGCGCCCTGTCTTCAGCTTGCCGCATCTAGCATCTGCCTGCAGTCTTTTGCAGATCGTCATCCCACCTAGGGCGTCCTACACTACGTTTGCCGAGATTTCGTACATAAGTTCCGAAAAACTCAGGGTACGAGCCGGGGTTTGAATCCGAGACCTCCGGATTGAAAGTCCGGACGTCTTACTGCCCAGGCTACCAGCGCTTTTTCGACAGTCATGTACGTTTATTATAGAACATAGTCGCATTGCTTAGACACCGATAGCCAACGCAAAACCTAACCCGTTGATGGTAAATGTCTAAATACTAAAAATGTCTTAGAGTACTAATATAGAAGTTTAGGATTTCGACCCCTGAGGTGTTAAAATGGGGTTAAAAGTAAATTATAACTTCTGCGAGGGCTAATTCGCCAACGCCAACTGAATTTTGACCAGATGGAGTAATAACCTAATGATTAGTAGTATCTAACGAAAGAACGCCGCTTTCGAATTCGCTCGGGACTTTGTGCCGGTGGCTACTGAGATAGCCGGACCCTGGGGTGCAGAGGCGCTCAGCTTTTTCAGGGAGTTAGGGCAACGTTTGCGAGAGAGAGGCTGCGATCCTCGCTCGGGGTCGTATCTTTCTGGTTCAGGGGTCTCCATTGCTGTTCAGCGGGGAAATTCGACGGGAATAATAATTAATAAAACAAAGGGGACCTTTGAGCCGGGTACGATTCGCAGTGGACTAAAAAATACATTGAATATTTAATTTTAATGAGATATTTATTTTAGATAAGTAATTTTATTCATAAACCAATATTACAGTATAAATTGCCATTAAAAATAAAACTACCTATGAACTAAACTAATACTAAAACCTAAAACATACAAATAAAAAATGGGCTCCAAGTCGGATCCGACCGGTAGGGTGCCCAGAAGGCTGGCGGCGTTGCCGCGTTGGACGGCAATACCGATGCGTTGAGCAAAGTATGCCCTAGCCTTCTGGTCACCCGTTTGTTTTGTGAGTATGTCATAAGAATGTTTTCTGTGTGTGAATGTGTGTTTTTTTTTGTTAGCAGAGTAGTTTTAAGTTGACTTTTTATGTTCAAAGTATTGTATGTGTTTCGTGAGTAAATAAAAAAAATATCTCAATGAGAAATACTTAATATTTACTAACATTGGTATTTCGTTACTTGTAAAAACAGTTTAAGTAGTAGTTTTATGCTTCAAGGTAACAGTTTTGTTCATATTGTTAAAGTAGTCGTTTTTTTGCTTAACAAAGTTAATAGTTCTGTTCATATTATTGTTCTCGTAAATGCAGCGAGCTTTCCGCTCCAACACTTAACAGTAATCATTTTCCGCCTCATTCATTAAATGTTTGTGTCCAACATGTAGTCTTCACTAGTATTACTTGACCTAAAGACTCGTAACATTTATGCATAATCAGGGAACAAATTTCCACTGGCTTGTTTGCGACATTTTGCCTCTAAATTGTTGTGAATGGCGTCAGTGTTTAACTACTGGAATGGAAAATAATAAATTAAGCCCGATGAACGGTTCATTTATTGAAATTAAATTGATGTTGGGCTTTAATGCTTATTTAAAATGCATTTTCACTAAATGGAGAAGAAACTAACATTATTTCCTAACTGTAACAATGATAAAACAATTAAACGTTTCGGGTCCAAAGGGTCTCGAGGTCACGAGAAGGATTACATTTGTTTGGATGTTTTAAAAGACAGTACATTCATGTAGGTATAGCTACCTACCTAACCTACCTAACAAAAAGAAAGACAAAAAAGTAAGGAACAATAACTGGATGAAACTGAACTAACCCTAAGAATTAATTTATATTAATAAAATACAAAGTAAAACAAAAGAAAAATATCTGTATTTTAACTCTGAAAAAATATTTACAAATCAAGTTCTGATCACGTTTTAAATGACCCCTCACTCGCAATCCCTCTTCAAAGGCCTAATTCTTTCAATCCGCTAAGTCTCTGAAGGCCCACGACAAGGAAACACAGTTTTTCCTATGTTAAAAGGATGATGATGCATGTTGTAACGTTCCTAATCGTACACGACACTTCCGACACTTAATTTTGTATAGAAAACATCACGTGATCTCCAGACTCACTAATGTTTTTTTACATGTCGGAGGAGTCGCGTAGGACGTTACAGCGTGCATCATCCTTTATCCGCAAAAAATATAACAGTATGCTTATGATGGTAGCAAATTATCGCACGGTAGCGAAACACAAAATGACAGTTTATCGGCAAATGTCATTTTCCAATAAAAACCATCAACATAAAAAAATCATTTACAAATTTTACAATAAAAAAATTTGATATCTATTTTGATCACGTAAAGATTCCAGCGTACCTGTAAAGGCCGAATTGTTCCAATTCCGATCCCCGAAGGCCCGGTCATGGAAGCGGGTCCAAGGTTGCGCGGGACCTGACCTACGGGTCAAGATCAGCCGGGCGGCGCGTGCGCGCGCCACATTCATATCGACTCTCAATGGACTGCATTACACAACAGGGTATAACAATTTCAGTAGTATTTACAGCCTGCAATTTCAAGCGGGAAAATGTCACTTGTCTTTACCAAAATGTTTAGTATTTGGGTCATTTTGGAAAGAAAATATGATTGATTTTAATTTGTGTCATTACTTATCGGAAATATTCGAATATACCCTAATACACTTAGTCTGTTTGACGAAGCGAGCGTTCGACACCCGCTTTAAAAAAAAACGCTGCAAACTAGCGTTTTTTCGTAAACGCCTGGCGTAGGTTTGTTTGTCTAAAAATATTTGTCCTAATACTTCTGGCTAAGAAGATTATGTTATCAGTAGCGTATGGACAGGTGGTGGTATTATTGAGCAGATAGCACTGGAGTCGCCTAGGTTACATTTTAAAATTGAATGACTAATGATTACATTTTTTTTCTCTAAAACATACATTTCTTATTCAAGTAGTGTCAATATTTTTGGATGGAATTATTGAATGCCCCTCGCTTTTTCCGTTAGACCTTTGGCTGATGTTTCCAACTAGTTTTTCATCTGCCTAATTAAATTGAGTAATAATATGAAAAATAATTCAATAATTCGATCCAAAAACATTGGCAGGCACTACTTGAACAAAAAAATAATTAGTCATTCAGTCATAAAATGTAACCTAGGAGACTCCAGTGCCCTCTCTGCTCAATAATGCCACCACCTGTCCGTACGATACTTATGAGCTTCCAGCTGTTTAGGTCTTCCTAGCTTAAAAAAATATTTTAAACAAAAAAGAACCGACTTCACTTAGCCTCCACCTTTCCAAAAGCAAATTCTCGAGCTGCTGTAAAAATACTCAAATCTCTATAGGTGTGCCTACAATAGTTGAAGAGTTCCCTCGATTTCTCCAGGATCCCATTATCAGATCCTGACCTGGTTACAATGTGACCAACTGTGAAGTACATTCTTTCAAACAAAAAAATATTTTTTCAAATCGGTCCACCCGTCTTCGAATAATCGGTGAACATAAAACATAAAAAAAAAAACAAAAAAATAGCAAAAAGAAAGATCCCGACGAATTCGAAATCTTGAAGTCGGTTGAAAACAGAAATCCTATTTATTCACCTAGAGTCATATCCAGAAATGGACATCAGTTTTATTTATTACCGGTTTTTGTAGTTTTCATTTAGCACATAACTTTCATCCGATGACAGCCGGTCCATTGGCTTGATGATGGGAATCACAAATCACAAACTAGTTTTTATTGTTTGGCCTCGAAAGTTTCAACAACATTATATATAAAGTGTACACATACAGTGAAACAGTTCGTCAGGGAAACGGAAAAGGAAACTTCGCTCTCAGTCGCCTCTCAACTCTTTTTCATTCCAACCGTAAAATAAAAGCCGGGTTTCTTTGACATTAAACCATTTATACTACCTTTCTGCTATTCTCAATGCTGTCAGACCACTTCCGTCCAATATATGTCTGGACCCTGATTACGTGTAGTTCTTTCAAGTTACGGGGCCTAGTTATTTGTAAGTTTGGCAGATGGCATGACCGCTCGAAGATGCCGATCGAAGGTCGTCTATCCTGTCCGTTTCATTATTGAGTTTGATGAATCCGGAATCAAAAGATTACGAGCTTCGGAACTAGAGCAGCCTTGATGAGATCAAACACATCCAAGGATAAGAAAATGAGATGAAACGGAATTTCAATAAAGTAACAAGATTAATAATTAATTTGTATGCGGCCCTGACCAGGTAGCCTGGGCCTTGCTCGTTTGCCGGCGGCACCCTAGGTTAGGTTTTTTTTTATATTTTTTATTGCTTTTGATGTATTTTTAAATTTTACTTTTTTAAAAACGTTATAAATGATTAACCTAATAAAATTAAATAAAGAGAATTTCTATTGGGAAAATATTAAATCCTAGAGAAACCGCGCGACTAAGGCGTTTGGCGTATGACATAATTCCACAGATACAAAAGTTTATTGGTCAAATGACGAAGTCACGTGGGTTTTTTAATATTGTTTAATCTTGCATATGGAAAGAAATAAACATTTGAACATGCATCTTTGCCATCGTGCATCGACAAAAAAGGGCATCGATAATCTCGTATTAAAAAAAAACCATATTGTGTTCATTGTCATTAACTAATGGCTGTTCTTGGGTTTTTCAAACAAGTAGTGATTCTTGACATGAAGAAAATCATTTTTGGCATGCACTATAATAGGTATATAGGTGGTTCCTATCCATATATAATTTTATCCATTAATATTATCCATTTATACCCATAGATAATTAACAATACAAGATCGTATTAATGTATCATTTATCATTACGAAAGTGAGTGTAACAGCCCAATTAGTAGAATTGTAATCATAGAACATTACTAATGAGCCATAACATTTTTGTCTCCTATATGTGAGTATGTAACTATAAAATGTAATTTTCTTTCTCTTCGGATTTGAGATTATAATCCCAACAAAAGATCGAAAAATCACGGTTAGCTTTTCCAGTAGAATATTTAAAATTAAGGCAAAAATTTAAAAAAAACAGTGTTTTTTTTAAATGAATTCGTGAGTCCATAACACCAACTTGCCACTTTACCAACCGGGCTACTGAGACTTAGGTACCCAGTCGCTGGGATTCTTTAAATCATCTAAGAAGGATGGGCCTTGTTTTTCCTTTTTTTCAACATTGAGATATTGTAACTCAATAGCGTTAGCAGAAGTCTCTGCATAATATTATTTTTGCTTAATTTTCAATTTCAGAAATTCAAATTTCAATTTATGGAAATAGTTACGTTTGACATTAGAAATTGGTGATTACATCGTAACATTACGGACATTAATAGTCCTAATTAACCCTCAAGTTTGACAGTCCTATCAATTGTTAACAATAAATGTTTGTGCGCCGCTGTGAAATATATTTAATTACAGGTACGCAATTAAGTCGAAATCGATATTTATATTCCCAATTTAATAGGCTCACCCTATAAGCCTGTTTCAGGGTAATTCATTTGGACATTCGAAGGTTGATACCAATTTCATAAACTGAGTAGGTATTACAATTTTATACATCTTTTTATTTACTTTATTAGTGGATTTAGTAGTAGGTAGAAATCGTTAAGTATGGTGGCAACGCGCATGCGACACCACTAAAGTTGCAGGCGTCCATAAGCTACGGTAGCTGCCTATCATGAGGCAGGCCGTATGCTTGTTTGCCACTGCCGTAGTATAAAAAGTCTTATTCGTACGAGAATGTACGTGTGCTAAGTGTCATCCAAATTTGTTAAGTCGTTTTGCGCAAATCTAAATCCAAATAAGTGTTTCGTAAACCAAGTATTGGTACGAAACACTAATAATGTTAAACAAAAAAGAACCGACTTCATTTAGCATCCACCTTTCCAACAGCAAATGCTAGAGCTGCTGTAAAATATACTCAAATCACTATAGGTGTGCCTATAATAGTTAAAGAGTTCCCTCGATTTCTCCAGGATCCCATCATCAGATCCTGACCTGGTTACATTGGGACCAACTGTAAAGTATACTCTTTCAAACAAAAAAAGAATTTTCCAAATCGGTCAAGCCGTCTTCGAATATCCGTGAACAGACATAAAAAAAAAGCAAAAAAAAAAACTAAGATCCCGACGAATTGATAACCTCCTCCTTCGAAATATTGGAGTCGGTTGAAAAGAAAAGCTATTAGGAATGTCAGCTGTTACTTAACACTAGGCTATTATTTACAAAAAAAACGAAATCACTGTTCAAGGCAGGCAAACACTAGGCTATTGCGCATGGCATTCAGTACTATTTATTACGTCCCAATGAAAAATCCAGCAGTAAATTACTTTTACTAAATAAGGGGCGGTAAGGCTAAATTATTCCGCTTACATTTTTGTGAATTTAATAAAAATCTTCTACGTCTCATTCCTCGCGTTGACAAAGGGAAATATGTAAAAAACGACCTTGTTGAATCAACTTTGCCCAATGGAGATATTTTGGAATAAAATTTCCTCATAACAAACAAGTTAACGCTCTAAAGAATTATGCATTTTTTTCTCATATGGATTTGTGAGTATTTAAGCAGTTAATGTATCGTATCAAACTTAGTTCACGGAGTACTATTGAAGTGAAATGAAATACCTAGATATCTTTATTATCAGGTTACTTAAAGCCCTAGGTGAAATACAATAAAATTAAATATAGCATACATATTATAAACTGTGGCCCCGGCGGAAGACCAGCGCAGGCCTCCCAGGCTAGGGCCATGCTGAGTCGGGACCATTTCGTGCCAACTAAGCTCATGCTTTAATTATAATTAGTTATTACCCTTAGATTAAATATGTTTGTTTGCATGTTGTTGTTGTCACGAATAAACGTTTTCTAGAGGTATTTCTATTTCTAAAACAAATACTCAATAATACAAAATGATTTTGAGAGGACAACCGTTTTCTGTTATGCCACGTGTAGGAATCGGCAGCCTTATTCGATTTGCCAAATTGTGACACGTGGACAGTGTAAATTCGAAGTAAATAGAAAAATTAAATAAGACAAACAAGTATAGTTCGAGTTGCACAGGGTTGGAAGCTAAAATACCGCGAGCTATCCGGTTGCCTCTGAATATTAAGTGACTGAAATCAAGAAAGGTGACAGCACCACAGTAGGGTTTTTAACTAACAGTGAGATCTCTTCGGCGTCTGTCCGTCTAATATTGTGGGATTGACGACTAAGCCTAAACAACTAAGTAAAATTTATATTCAAGTGTATTTAAAGGTTGAATTTTAAATCAGAACGTTGATAATGACATCAATTTTAATGATTGATAAATACTTTCGGCTGTGTTTTAAATCCAGTAGTAAATAACAAATAGGCGTTTTCAGAAATCGTATAATTTATAATTTTTCAAATCAAAACAAATTAGATTTAGTTGAAACTCAATCCACCTGAACATTATTATAGACGACGCTCGAACCGAAACGTTTGGAACGATTATCGTCCACAAAGGCATAATATCAGCCTTAATAATCCTTAGAATTCAAAGTACCCCATTGTACATGCTAAGCTGAGTTTAAAAGGAAGATTACAAGGTATTATTTTCCAGTATAAAAATGGGCTTTTGTAAGTTGTTGCTTCAGTAAAGTTTTTTTTTGTATACGAGTACACAGATTTACAAGACTGCTTGATGCTCAAGGTATATCTATACCATCTCTATGCTCTAAAATATGATAGTATCATAGTAAGGTGTTATATTTTGTTAATAATCTAGACATGGTTTCACTGTTAAAGCTTTATTGAGCTTCCTGTAGGACTAGGTCGATTTGTGCGAGATTGTCCTTTTAATTGACCCTAAATAGTCAGAACAAGCTAACTCTGCTGCAATGAATTTGCAAGTGACAATGTCCATACTTTAACAATTGTAAAGGCGGCAGCATAAAAGTCAAATTTGAATAAAAAACCGGCCAAGTGCGTGTCGGACCACGCATAATGGAGGGTTCCGTACCTTCAATGGAATAAGAACCAAACTAATACGAAAAGGTCGTATCTGATGCTAAGGAAGAAGTTTTTTGGAGATAACTAAAAACTGGCTTAATCGATAATGTTCAAAATCATTTTTGTAGAAAGTATGTCAAGGCTCATCTTCTCAATTTTTTTTATATTTTTTGGACTTACGGTTCAAAAGTAACATGGGGGGACACTATTTTTCCGACTTTATAAGCGATTATTTCTGAAAGTATTCACTTAATCACGAAAATATTTAAAGAAACCTCGATTTTTTTTAAATACCTATCGATTGATGTGTAATATGTTGATATTTGGTAAAAAAATTTTTTTTGGAATTGAATTACATGTATGGAGCGCCACCCCCAAAAATTTTTTCTGCAATTTAACTACATAATTAAATAGCGGCATCGAAAATACACCTCATGGATAAATTTTATTAAGATACGTCTTATAGAGTCCGAGTAAAATGGCTGTGACGTGTGTACGAACGGACATACGGACGGACGGACGGACGGACAGACGGACATGACGAAACTATAAGGGTTCCGTTTTTGCCATTTTGGCTACGGAAACCTAAAAATGGACTTCTGGTTAATGACCAAGATGGCGAAGCCGTCTTGAGAATAGTTTTAATTTTGTTCGTTTACGTAGTTCAGTGTGTAATAAATATTGATATCTTATTGTACAGTGATCTAATGAACTAGTGGATAGCCAATGAGGAATTAGTCTCAAAACGCGTTCAATCACTCCTTGGTCAAAACCCGGGAGGCCCGGGGTCGCGGCTGAAATTTCACACAATAAGCAAAGGCCTCTAACGACATGCTCTACGTGCAAACTATCTACAGTAAACACACTCTTAAATAATAATAATAATAATAGTGCGAAGGTTCCTCACTCTGCGGCCCTAAACCACTGGCAGCCTGGGTCCTGCTCTGTTGCCGGCGGCACCCTATACTCTGTGTCTTTAGGTATTTAAATAAAAGTAAACAAACAATTTTTACATGTTCGGGTAGTTATAACTTTTATTGGTTAACCAATCAAATACAAAACTGCCTGGATCTGTCACTTAACGACCTGGCTTTAACCAATATTATTTGATCGTGTAATGTTTTCATCTACCCTCAACTGGCTTAAGGAGCCATTTGAGGGTAGATCTTATTTACTTTTATTTAAATACCTAAAGATACAGAGTATAGGTTAGGTTTTTTATAATGCTTTTATTGTTTTATATACTAATAGATACAATCAAAATACGACAAAACTTGAAATCATATCATATAAATTTGGTGTGTATGTTGATTAGAGGTCCCGTTTTATTGTCCTTATATTTGAGCTTTAATATTGTCATAGATCATATTTTCATAGACTGCGTAGATTCGGAGGGAAAATCGAATTTCTTCAGGATGGAGGCCATTTTCCAAGGTGCTGGCGGTTCTTCGAGGTCCTGAGATGTCAAAGAGTATGGAAAATAAAACGGGACCTCTAATCAACATACCTACACACCAAATTTCAAAACTGTTCGACGGATTTCGAGTTTTGTCGTATTTTGATTGTATTATACGTTTTGGATGTATTTTATATATTACTTTTATAAAAATATTGTAAAAAGCCTAGCCTAAGAAGGAAAATAAATAAAGATTATAATAATAATAGGCGGATTCATAAGGCGGTAATCCTGGACACGGCGCGTATAGTCCGAAGGTTCCTCCCAAGTAACACAGGAAGCATTATAACATATGAATAGTTAACTTATTTAGAACTTAAGGACCGTATAAACTCTTATATACGTTCACCGAGCAACTTGACGCATTATATGATGCTTTGACCTGTATAACGGTTGTATAATGGCATATCTAAATGATTTTGTAAAGCCTTTAGCTTTAGTGCAGCAAACCACAACGCAACTGTACAGCTTTCAGCTGTTTAAAATCACTTAAGTGCTTTAGGTTCTACAATAGCATTATATAATGCTTTAAGCTGTATAACGGTTGTATAATGGCATATGTAAATGCTTTTTTAAAGCCTTTAGTTTTAGTGCAGCGAACCAAAATGCAACTGTACAGCTGAATGCTGTACAGTTGCATTGCTGACGGCGGGACCATTTGTGGGCCACGATCGCAGCTGTACGACACGGCCTTACTATACAGTTGAACGCAGCCACTTTGCTGAGCGCAGACGACGACTAGCGCCATCTAGTCTGCGAATATGATAACGTGTGACATTGACGTAAGAGGCCAATGCCGTACAACCAGATATCAGATAAAGATACATTATTGGAAAAAAATACTTTTACAACGTTAATATAAAGCAAAATATGTGGATCAAACGTGATTACATTAAAAATATTTAGAGTGAATCATTCAACATAAAAAAAGAACACTACCTAGGTGGTTTAAGCTTACACAGTTACATAAAATGATCAAAAATTTATGACGTAATTTATGAACAGCCCAGCATACAGCTTTTAGCTGTTTTAGTGACTTAGGGTCTACAATAGCAATTTTAAGTAGTATATAATGCTTAATGTTGTTTAATAGCATATTTATTCACGTGTAATGCTGTAGGCATTAATAAGCTTTTTTTAAGGATCACTGAACTGCTATTGGACTAAGAGCTAGCCACGTCAGATATGACACAATAATGAGAGCAACAAAACCCACCTGGTTAGATTGCTATACTATTCTTATTGCTAGATCCTGGCATCTGGCAGCTTTTAACGGGTGGAGGTCACAGTGACAGACTAGCAAAATGTTTTAATTGGAAAATAGTAATACCAAACTAGTTAAAAACTGCCGAAGTTGTCTCAGTTATAAAGGACAGAGCCTATATTTTAAGGGGCTCCCTGGCGCCAACGACCTTAGATCTGATTACCTTAGTTTTCTAATGATTTATATAGCTTATCATATTATCGGCTTTAAACAATATAGTATCCTATATTTACTTCAATATTCATTGTCTTCGAGATATTTGACATAAAAGTCCAACCGGTTTAGGCTAAAATAGTGGTTTTATGGTCATACATTTTGTGTTAATTAGTTAAAAATTAAAATCTTTCTACAGTTTTAAGAGACATCAAAGAGGAACTCTAATATGTAGATTACGTATATGTAAGATTCTTTACACCATCCGAATATCGATAAAAGTGTTTTTTTAGACCATATATTAAAAATATCATAAAAAAATAACGGCTCATTTATTTCAAGATCCGGCTCTACATAATGGAGATAAAAGATTAAAGAACCGATAGTCGTTTGCCTTATAATTCTATCTGTAGTGAATATGTTTGAATATCGGCTCAAAACTGGTCAAAAATCGATAAAAAAACGTTAGACCAAAAAATATTGTGTATTATTACGGAAACAAAAACAGTAGGCGACAAACTATGAATAATATTTTATATCGTTTGGCACTACTTTCCCCCAACATAAACTTTTGTATAATTTCTCTTAATATTTTATAGTATTTGTATAGTTTCTCATAATATTGCATCAAACCCAGATCTCTAGGATTTGTTTTCTTGAAATGGTTTGCATTCTTTGACCTCCACCACTTTAAAGCTGCCAGATGTTCAGATATAGAAATAAGCATAGTATACCAAACTGACTAGAGGGGTTTGGTTGCTCTCATTATTGTGTCATATCTGACGTGGCTAGCTCTCCGTCTATATAGACCAACGCCATTTTGTAAATAATTTATAACTATAAAAATAAAATACCTACATAATAATGAAATAACTTAATTTAAGACTGCTCAACCAACACTATTATGTTAATAATGCAAAACTCAATCTATACGTCCTCGTAATCCTTTACACAATTGTTTTGTTTATTTGACGCATATCTTTTTATAATATTTTATAGCAAAACTACAATAAATCAAAGGCGCGTGAAAATTTTCAATGAAACTTATATACACATTTACAGTAAACTACATTGCGCAGTAATATTTGAAGGATATAATAACGTAAAAGAATCAAAAACTTTTATAAATTTTGTTACGATGTAAACAAATATGACTTGTCACTCATTCAGTTTTTTGTACCGTCTTCATCCATTTTATATTGCGAGACAAAGTAAAAGTTAAATCACAACGTTCATTGTATTATAACATTTGTTCCGTCGGTATTATAGACGTTTTTGCATTGACGTAAGGTTTATTTTACTACACTCTTATGCTAGTATAATGCTTTTGTATTGCGATTGGCAACTTAATCGAGCGTACATAAGCTTCTTTACTGCGATAAGCAACTTTTTTGGCCGTATTAATGCTTCTTTAATGCGGTTGGCAACTTAATAGAGCGTACCAATGCTTTTTTAATGCGATTGGCACTTTCCATGACAACGATAATGCTAATAGCGCAGACATAATGCGCCTGTAATGCTATTAAATGACCTGTATAGGATCTCAAGCCGGGTAATTTGTGCCCATTTAAGACCTATATCAGCACTATAAACGCTTATAATGCTACTATAAAACGAACTAAAAATGCTAAAAGCATACAGACATGCTGTAAGATATTGTAGTTATACTGCTTTGATGTGTTACTTGGGCTCTCTCTGCGGCCCTGACCACCGGCGGCGTGGGCCTTGCTCCGTTGCCGGCGGCACCCTATGTTAGGTTTTTTGTAATGCTTTTATTATTTTGGTGTGTTTTAGATGTATTTTTATATTTTACGTTTGTAAAAATATTATAAAATGACGTAACTTAAGAATTAAAATGCACAAAGGGGAATAATAATAATAAATATTGTGGCACAATCTTACAAATAATGAATATCTTATGACGTAGGCAAAATTATTTCAAAGGACAGGAGCTATTTAATAAAAAAAAACTAATCTAAATAAAATAATGACGTCTATGGTGTCAGTTTTACATTATTCCTTTGCAAAGTCCACGCAGATTTTGCGTGGTCAGAATCTATTTCCAGTCACTATATTAAATTACCTGCCGGATAATCGTTTCAGCTCAAGATGGCGACGAGGTCTTGGGAATAGTTTTTTGTTTTTTGTTCATTTACGTAGTTCAGTATGTAATATTGGTAGCCTATTGTGCGGTGATCTAACGAACAATTGTGCAGCTAATTAAAAATTTGTTTCAAAACGCGTGTAACCACCCTTTAGTTGAACAAACGGTTCCCGGTGGTTCGCCCAACACATGTTTGTTTGTAGGGGGGCTATCACCTTACAATCAGCAAGGCCTCTACCGAACAACGTTGCCTATATTTTATTTTATTCAATAAAAAAGTGTAAAACGCCGTCATTGGCAAAATTCCCATTGCTGTGTACAAAGGGAGAAAGCCGTTTTATAAAAAAAATACCTGCCATTTCACCCCTTACGGGGCATATTGAGGAGCGGTAGCTATTCTATTTACCTTATTTACCTATGTCTTAATTAATTTGTGTTTTGTTATCAAAATTATCTTTTTCGTCATCAAACTGATATCAAAGTAGGTATGTTGTAGCAACCAATCCCAAGTAACACATCAAAGCAGTATAACGGCCGTCTTACAGCATATCTGTATGCTTTTAGCATTTTGAGTTCATTTTATAGTAGCATTATAAACGTTTATAGTGCTGATATAGCTCTTAAATGGGCACAAATTACCCAGCTTGAGATCCTATATAGGTTATTTAATAATATTACAGGCGCATTATGTCTGCGCTATTAGCATTATCGTTGACATGGAAAGTGCCAATCGCATTAAAGAAGCATTAGTACGCTCTATTAAGTTGCCAACCGCATTAAAGAAGCATTAATATGGCCAAAAAACTTGCTAATCGCAATAAAGAAGCATTAGTACTCTCGATTAAGTTGCCAATCGCAAACAAAAGCATTATACTAGCATAAGAGTGTAGTAAAATAAACCTTACGTCAATGCAAAAACGTCTCTAATACCGACGGAACAAATGTTATAATACAATGAACGTTGTGATTTAACTACTTTGTCTCGCAATATAAAATGGACGAAGACGGTACAAAAAACTGAATGAGTGACAAGTCATATTTGTTTACATCGTAACAAAATTTATAAAAGTTTTTGATTCTTTTACGTTATTATATCCTTCAAATATTACTGCGCAATGTAGTTTACTGTAAATGTGTATATAAGTTTAATTGAACATTTTCACGCGCCTTTGATTTATTGTGGTTTTGCTATAAAATATTATAAAAAGATATGCGTCAAATAAACAAAACTATTGTGTATAGAACGAGTTTTGCATTATTAACATAATAGTGTTGGTTGATCAGTCTTAAATTAAGTTTTTTCATTATTATATAGGCATTTCTCTTGTATAAATAGGTTCGCATGATTTTATTTTTAGGGTATAAATTATTTACAAAATGGCGTTGGTCTATATAGACGGAGAGCTAGCCACGTCAGATATGACACAATAATGAGAGCAACTAAACCCCTCTAGTCAGTTTGGTATACTATGCTTATTTCTAGATCTGGACTTCTGGCAGCTTTAAAGTGGTGGAGGTCAAAGAATGCAAACCATTTCAAGAAAAAAAATCCTAGAGATCTGGGTTTGATGCAATATTATGAGAAACTATACAAATACTATACAATATTAAGAGAAATTATACAAAAGTTTATGTTGGGAGAAAGTAGTGCCAAACGATGTATAATATAGTTCATAGTTTGTCGCCTACTGTTTTTGTTTCCGTAATAATACATATTATTTTTTGGTCTAACGTTTTTTATCGATATTTGACCAGTTTTGAGTCTATATTCCAACATATTCACTACAGATAGAATTATAAGGCAAACGACTATCGGTTCTTGAATCTTTGATCTCCATTCTGTAGAGCCGGATCTTGAAATAAATTAGCCGTTATTTTTTTATGATATTTTTAAAATATGGTCT
This sequence comes from Pammene aurita, assembly GCA_947086415.1. NCBI lineage: Eukaryota > Metazoa > Arthropoda > Insecta > Lepidoptera > Tortricidae > Pammene > Pammene aurita. The sequence continues at coordinate 17,569,655 of OX352295.1, forward strand.
AAAAAAACACTTTTATCGATATTCGAATGGTGTAAAGAACCTTACATATACGTAATCTACATATTAGGGTTTCTCTTTGATGTCTCTAAAAACTGTAGAGAGATTTTAATTTTTAACTAATTAACACAAAATTTATGACCATAAAACCACTTTTTTAGCCTAAACCGGTTCGACTTTGATGTCAAATATCTCGAAGACAATGAAAGCCGTTACTGATAATATGATAAGCTATATAAATCATTAGAAAACTAAGGGAATCAGATCTAAGGTCGTTGGCGCCAGGGAGCCCCTTAAAATATAGGCCCTGTCCCTTATAACTGAGACAACTTCGGCAGTTTTTACCTAGTTTGGTATTACTACTTTCCAATTAAAACATTTTGCTAGTCTGTCACTGTGACCTCCATTAAAATCTGCCAGATGCCAGGATCTAGCAATAAGAATAGTGTAGCAATCTAACCAGACGGGTTTTGTTGCTCTAATTATTGTGTCATATCTGACGTGGCTTAGAAATAAAAAACTGTTTAGTAGATAATATTTTATAGCATTAAAAGTTTATAGAAACACGAATTTCATTCTTTTTTACACATTGAAGCACTTTTTAAAGATGCGTCTACGTCATGCTACCATCATCCGATGTCCAGACCTCCCCCCCCCCCCCCCCATTTGAAAAGACGTAATTTATGAACAGCCCCTTATAGTGAATTACTTGGCTTTATAATGGTTTATATTATTGTTATTATACGGCATTAGGAATGTATTACCTCTTAAAAAAGCTATTGTACACCCTTAGGCATTAAAAATAGCTGAAAGCTGTATAGCGAATTTACGTGTCATTATGATGGCTAATATTCATGCTCTTAAACAGCATTAAGCATTTATTTATGCTATTGTAGAACCTAAGGCACTAAACCACACCGAAGCATTAGTGTAGCAAACCAAAACGCAACTGTACAGCTGAATGCTGTACAGCTGCATTTTGGTTCGCTGCACTAAAACTAAAGGCTTTAAAAAAGCATTTACATATGCCTTTATACGACCGTTATACAGCTTAAAGCATTATATAATTCTATTGTAGAACCTAAAGCACTTAAGTGCTTTTAAACAGCTGAAAGCTGTACAGTTGAGTTGTGGTTTGCTGCACTAAAGCTAAAGGCTTTACAAAAGCATTTAGATATGCCATTATACAACCGTTATACAGCTCAAAGCATCATATAATGCGTCAAGTTGCTCGGTGAACGTATATAAGATTTTATACGGTCCTTAAGTTCTAAATAAGTTAACTTCAAAATTCATATGTTATAATGCTTCCTGTGTTACTTGGGATGTTACTAAAACCTATGGACGATAACCAAATTTTATTTTCATACTAAACCAAACGTACCATACTAAACCCATCATTACAGGGTTCTATGGTATGGTATGGTTCTATGTTTCACTTTCATCGAATTGAAAGGACCCCGCAGCAAACATAGGGAATCGTACGATGTAGATTCGAGTCTCCTGATTATTTTTTTATAAGGTTACAACTAGCTCAGAAGTATACTTTCAGAAATAATCGAGTATATTTGTTTCATACAAAACATATGTAACTTACCAATTTTTCGTAAATTCTTTCTCTTTGCTTTTGCATAATATAAATAACTAACAAAATGCTATTTCAACGACAGAAACGTTATTAAGATCATATTTAACGCCAGTAAGTGTCAGTGTGGGATATTTCAAAGTTTCGATTTTAAGAAACACGTCATAGAAAAATAATATTATAATATTGATTATTTCTGACAGTGTACTTCTGAGGGAGTTGCGCCCTTATAAAAAAATAATAAGGAGACCTGAATCTACATCATACTAAAATTTCATGCGATTTGACTAAAACCACTTTTTCCCTACGTTTGCTGCGGGGTCCTTTGAACATTGCTATATTTAACTACGTTGAAAATGTAACATAGAACCCTGTAATATTGGCTAGCCAAGTGTCCGATATGTTCATTCTTATGCAATATCAAATTATAATCTAACTAATGACAAATTATGCATATTCTTCGAATAGTTCCCAGCTTAAAATAAGAGCAGATATATTTCAAAAATTTAAGAATTTTGGAATAAAGATGTTCGTTATGGTTTATTCAGTTTTTTTATTTTATACTTATAAAATAGGTGTTCAAAGAAATATTGTGCTACATTATCATTCTTGTCCCATTAAATTGCACAGTGTACCATAGGTATATATTTTTAGAAAAACATTGCAAGTTAACAAATAGATATTTAAGCCACGAGCAATTTGTTTTTGATTTATTCAGCACAGACTTAAATATTTGATGACATACCTGGCTCTATCTATAATCGAGTCACAAAATTATTTTCTTGAGTGCGTAGGTTTGAAGGTTCATTGGATTACAAAAGTAGTTGACATATTGACTGCCAAATTTACCTAGCGGGCGAAAGGTCAGCGTGTTATAACAGATGAAAAAAAATAAAAAATTAAAACTTGACTGGTCCATTTGCAGACATGCACAAATGAGTTGTTTCAATAAAAACTATAGTATATTTAAGTAAATATCAAAGAAATTTGACGGGCCGCCACTTCATACAACAAATTACCTCTCAACTTAGAATGCTAAGTTAAGAAGTAATTTACTTAAGTACACTATGGCTTTTATTGAAACAACTCATTAGTGCATGTCTGCAAAGGGACCATTTTTTATCGTTTCGTAAGGACGAGGGGAAGTTGCAGTTTTTATATGGAGTACCTAGTGTCTCTCCCCTGGACTCTTCAGGAACAACAAAAAAAGACTGACTATCTTACAGCTATAAGCAAGTCAAAACGTAATTATTCATTTGAACAAGTATTCATACCTCCTCTGAATTTTTTGGTGGACTATGGCAAAATATGCCAGGAAATATGCCAGGTGGAAATATGCCAGGGCAGGGCAGGGCAGAGACATTTGCACGACAAAACGATTATAATTGAAAAAGTAATCATTGTAATAAAATTAAAAAATAATAACTGTAATTTATGCACATTATATCTAGTGCCGGTGCAATTCAAATCCAATCCATATTCAAAACAATATTCTGCGAGTAGACCTCAAGGGGCCATTCGAAATCGATGAAACATTTAAATGATTGTATTTAATCTGTCATTAATTTTGTTTTTGTTGTTTTAGAAAACGTGCATATAGTAGAGATATATTTTTTATTAGGACCAATATTGTATTACATTATTAAATGTGGTTAAGTACAATAACAGCTGTTATCGTAACTTGACGTCAATCTAGATTCCCTACCGAAACATAAGACTTTAATCTTGGGAACTTTTGAAAACTTTACAACGTAACTTCGTTTCGTTTTATCGAACGAAAACCTTGTAACAAATGGTTTGGTGCTTTACTAATTACTTATTCTTGAAAACTTTACCTACACTAGAAGTATCAGTAACGTACGTACTAATTGGGGTATTTTACAGCCTTGTTTCTAAAGTTTTAAATTAGTATAATTATAACTCAACGATTTTACGTAACGGCACGTAGACCCGCTGGCCGTTGGGTCGGAAAGGTTCTCGAGTGGCGACCACGAACGGGAAGGCGCAGCGTGGGTGAACATCCAACAAGGTGGACTGATGACCCGGTAAAGGTCGCGGGAGTCCGCTGGATGCGGGTGGCGCAGGACCGGCCATTGTGGCACTCTTTGGGGGAAGCCTATGTTCAGCAGTGGACGTCTGCCGGCTGATATGATGAAATAATTAACTATTTTGGCTCAAAGATCCAAGGAGATCTTTACCTCCGAAACGAGAGCACCACCTGTCCCGATATGCGCAAATTCTTGTCAGTTGTTGACGCGAAGATTGACCCACCGAACGGCAACCAGTCGGTCGTCCCAAGAACGCTCTCTTGACAGCCCGATTCTCACCTCTGTAGGTGACCGAACCAGCGAAGTCTGTGGACTTTTGTTTCGCCGATGATATTGGGTCCCGCAACTAAATATTCGATCTCAGCATTCCTTCGGATCCTCCAGGTGCCGTCATCTCTCTTGATAGATCCCAGGATCTTACGGAAAATTGTCGTCTCCGCTACCAGGAGAGGAATATACTTATATTTTTTATAAATTCGGTAGGAGCTGTATGGAGTATGTACTTAGAGCATTCAACCCGGAGTAGCCATGTCTGTCATTTTATGTACAAAAAAAGTGTGTTGATTTTTGCGGGGGAGGGGAACGTCAAATGTATGGCTATTCGTACGTAACGTACAAATAGCCACGTCAGATAAACGTCAGTCCATACAATAAATGACGTAACGTATGACCGCCGGTCATATGTTTTCGGCAGAGGGGAACGCCTGTCATTGGCGACTCCGGTTGGTTAAATGCTTTCAAACTTGTACAGTCAGCTGCAGAGAAGAAGACCCTTGCATAGAAACTTTGTATGCAGCGTGGGCCTTTTTCTCTGCAGCTGAGTGTATGTAACTACTATAGTGTAGTGCAGTCAGGCCACCTGTGGTGGTAGGGAACAGGCAGACGATGTCAGGTGAAATGATGAGGGATGAGGCTTCTTCTTCTTTTCGTGTCGAGGATTCCTTAAGTTTCATACTTGAGATGCCCAGTAGGTGGCGGTGTTGACAGCCCTGGGCGTTGCGTGCATCAGGTCGAGCTCCGAACAGTGATATGGGCAGGCGGGGCAGGCCAGTAGGTGCGCCATGGTTTGCGACGCCTTGCCGTAAATACTACCTCCTTATACATTTAAATCTACTACAACCCGACTTTATTGTAAACGATTGGACTAAGAGCTGGCCACGGCAGGAATGACACAATAATGAGAGCAACGAAATTGATATAGTTAGACTGCTATACTATTGTTATTACCTAATCTGGCAATCTGGCAGCTTTAAGCCGGGGGGTTCAAGAGTAGCAGACCAGTAAAGTTGTTTATAAATCTAGGGAACGACGCAATACTGAGAGTTCTTGCTTTAGTACGATATCGTGGCATTTGATGTATGTAATTGGAATATAACGTGGAAGCTGTCGCAGTGGGGGGGAAAAGAGGCAGGTTGAAGTTAAATGCATTTATACCGGACGCCTGCAGTTTATTTTAATCTGATCTGTGAAAACTGTTTGTAATTAATCAGGCGCTCGAATAAAACTTATTAGTTGACAGTTTTCGATGCCAAGACGATATTACCGATAGTTATTTCTAAATAGGAAATCGACTTTAACAGCCAGGATTCTCGGTTTAAATTGTTATGAAAAAATATGTGACATATTAGGTTTTGTTCTGATAATGAACTTAGCTTACAAAGGGAGTCTTGTCCTGCATCCCGTCGGGGACGGTCGCTTGCCTGCGAAAGCTATTGAGCTCCTCAATTCCCGCCTAAAAAACAATAGCGACCCGTCGTCGCACCAGATGTGCTAACTTTCGAGCCACAACGACAGTACCGCGCTACTTTACTACAATAACAGCCAGTTACCTTTACCTGAAGTGCGAATATTTACGTGAATAGTTTATATCCACATATCTACGCGCGTTCATATAAATTTAACCAGTACCAGTGAGTGAAACCTAGTGTGGTCGGTCGGCGCGCACACCAACATACCAACGTCACAGACCCAACGCAGAGGCAGTGTACCGCCTGCGGATATCGCCCTCCTCCACGTTACGGCAGTCTCGGGTGAGCCCTTTCCATACTATAGGTACCAGTCGAACCAGAACTGTAACGATCGAGAACTTCCGTCAACCCCAACCTTACCTTAGGCCACGGTTAACCTCGGTAACGTCATCGGCTGCCCCTACACAAGCCTTGACTTTCCTGGAGGTAAATATTCTTTTGTAAATAAGCTACACCCCTGGCTAGTTAACACTTATATGTACGCGCCTAATTCAACGCCGCATTTTATGACCTATATGTACTTTTGCAATAGGGCAGGTGCGTCCATACCATATACTAGTTATGTGCACGCCGTGCACCAGTGAGTGATATTAAGTGCCTGAGGTCCGTGTCCACACCAACCGGGCTGAATTGCGTGCTGCTGCACCGCAGCCTACCAGCATCCAATTGCTGTGACGCGGAGACAATTAAATATCTCCACCTACCTTAGTGGAAAACTCGTTGAACCCGCTTCTTTTCTGGCCTCAAGACTTCTTATGCATCGCGCTAAAAGGCCAAGCAAAGCAAGGGCATTTAGTTAACTATTCGTCAGCCCTATGCAGTTGCAAAGCTACGATCCTCTGGCGTATCTATTATTTCTGTCTCCGTACCCCGCGCGTCCCTTATAACCGGGTCTGGACATCGTCAACTTGATCAATTTACAATCACACTAACCCCCATACACTATAACATACACTGCTCACGCGGAATAACCGATTCTTGGAACGTAAACCTTATACGCGGGCTCAGGCTAGTCCTTTCCTTTCCCTTTGGCACATTAAAAACAACACAAACTCGCCATCACCATCTCCAAAAGACCGGCTCCATACAAATTACAGCAAATAAAATTAAATAATTAAATTAACAAGTAAATACCTTGGGGTGTGCTTGGGCACATTAGGTATAAAACAAATAGCAGTTACTGAGATCCGTAGCTATTTATTTAAGTATACCTACTTTAATAAAGGGCCTACAGGTAGCCTCTTCAATATCAGATAAGCATACCGAGCCTCCATACTTCTATATTCAATCAAAAATAAACAATAGTTAGCTATCAGACATAGTAATTTAAAAAAAAAAGTGAGTGGTAACCATACTCGACTCCTGGTTCCGATTCTATAGACACTTCACAAAAACCCCAAGCGGAGAATAATTTTCATTCATTAATCAAACCCCAAAAACACCAGAATACCCAATTACGTCAAATATTAATAAAGTAGCTTTACTAGGCCTAAATACTATAACTACTTACTCATTTTAAAAAAAGAACAAGACCGGTAAATGGAGAGAGTCGATTAGTAATAATTAATTAACCGACAATTTTAGGACTAATCAGTTTAAGGCCATAAAAGGGGCCGATCAACGAAAACCGTGCCTACGGCTACACCAAAGTCATCATTAGCAAACTATTTAACTTAACACAGTATATGTTCCTCATATTTACCGGCTGGGGGCGAGTACAATAGTCACGGGGACTCTTACGCCCTTCTGCTAGTCAAAATCCTTGATTTAATCAAACTGAAATAACCACGCGAAAGTAAGCCAGCCGCCAAAATCTGGCGGTCAGCCCGCCTGGGAATCCGGATAGCAAAAACAGCACAATAAATAATCATTGTATAATTTTTACCAAGAGAATAACACTATAAACATTTATTTACCATCTGTGAGCTTTAAAAAAAACAAAGGGACAAAGATTGACGAACGGGACCATTGACGCAAAGGAGGCCGCTTTCTCACGAAATAACACAGCCTAAGCCGTTAGGCATAACTGCCTACTGTCGTTGCGTTTGTAGATAGTAACATCAAATATCTGCCGACACAACCCTTATTCACCGTTCCAAGACAAAGACTCTAAGACCATAAAGCTGTAGTAAAAAAAAAAAGAAAGTTTACAAGATACATTGCAGGCTATAATTGACGACGCAACTTAGGGACTGCGACCGCACATGGCTAGCCAGTAAATTGTTTAGAAATTGTCTTCCCATTGTTGTAGCAGCCTTTACTCCCGTTCTGTATTTCCCCAGCAAGGCCACGTGCCAAACGTTTTTTCTTTCCCTTCTGTAAGCTTAGGCAGCAGGCCAGAGACCCTTAGATAATTTACAACAACAAGAAAAAGTTTATTACCTCAGGTCGTCACACACAAAAAAAAAAAAAAATCAGCTCCTTTGTTTTCGTGCTTTTTCGTTTTTTCCCACCGTAGGGACAGCCGACCACCAAATCAATAGGCCGTTGCGTAAACTTTATAAATACTTAACATACCGCTATAATGGATATCGTACCTATCCTAAAGGACGGGAATTGCTTATACAGGTCAATAGCGGATCAACTCAACAAGGTTCTGGCATCTTCCCCAGATCAGTACGACCACAGAATTGTCAGAAACGAGCTGGCAAGTTATGTCGAGGCCAATCGTAATGACGCCAGAATAAAACAAGCCCTATTAAACAGCGTACTCGAAACACTCAACTATGAGAGTAACGACAGGATCAGCTTGCTACAACCAAGTGAGGACCAAATAGACGCCTACATCAGCAACCAATTCACAGAGGGCTTTTGGGGAGGCGAAGACATTATTATTGCCGCATCGGAATTCTTTGTCGTTGACGTTTACGTCCACGGAGCGTATAATCAACCTTTAGTCTATAAAGCACCGTCGGAATCCTTCGCCCCAGCCAGACCTATACACCTACACTTTCAAAATCATCACTACGAAAGCGTAATAATCCACGACATCAGCGCCCATCTGACACCTACAGATAGCCGATCGGCTAGCGGGTCCTCCTGTATGAATAACACGGAAGCCGACCTCAGCTTTCAAACAACGCCCAGCATTAATAATTCTATGGGGCCCCAGATAACGGACGCCACTGGCCAAAGACTGATTAGGCAAACGCCAGACAAAACCGAACCGTCACCCATCGCCAGCAAAAATCTAGGCATAGCAACATGGAACGTTAGGGGCTGCGCCAAGCCGTATGATAAAGTAAATATCGATCAAGAGCTCTCAGAGCGCCAGATTACGATCGCAGGCCTCCAGGAAACCCATCTGGCAAGGGGATCATTCTCGTCAAAGAACTATGACTGGTTTTTAAGCGGCAGCAAATGCGCGCGAGAAACGAGAGGCGTCGCCATACTCATTAACAAAGCGGCGAGGTACGAAATAATTAACACATATAATAAATATAACAACGTACTTGGCATACACATTAAAATTCAGCTCGGGGATCAAAAGGAGCAGGAGATACTTTTGATTAACACTCACGTACCGTCCGGCTCTACGACATGTTTAGGGATAATAGGGACGATACTAAGACGCGTAACAAAGAAAGTGACTCCTATTCTATTAGGAGACTTTAATGCACGCATTGGTAAAAACGACGTCACTCAAAAATCACCCCATATCAATAAAAAAAACCTAATACACGAAATCTCTAACTTTAACGGGACACTCTTAATAAACTTCATAGAGCAACACAACCTAGTAATAAAAAGCTCGTGGGGTCGCTCATCTAGCAAGGTAACGTGGAGCGTAAGAACAAAAGTCTCACAAATAGATCACATTATATGTAGCCGATCCAGCCCCATCACATTTTCGTTCATTCAAGGTAACTGGTCAAAAAAGGTTAAATCAGATCACAAGATTATCTGGGGATCCATGAGAATCCAAAGCCCCGCGAAGCTGAAAACCCCAAAAGGTAACTCCCAAAACAATGTCTCGCAATTGACAAACAACCTCACCACTCGATTTAACCACAAGGACGTGAATTACGAGGCCCTACAACACGCAATACACGTAACACAATTTCAAAAAGAAGTCAATAAAAATCTTCTATACTGCTTAGACTCAATCGCACGTGATAGCGAGAAAACTAATAAGAACCCCACGTGGGACGATCTCAATAAGATCCTAATCAGATCAACGAAAGTCATCCCGCAAGATTCAAGAATAAGATCAGAAGCAAGTAAAATTGCCCAAGAACAATTACAGAGGGCACTCTTTCTCAAAAACAAGTTTCCTGATGTACCCATATATGCCAGCAAACTTAGAGCCGCTCGAAAACTCTTTCGCATAACTGAGGAACAAGACGATGATGAAGAATGCACTCGCTTCTTCAGTTGGTTGAGCGAAGCCCACCGATCAGTGCGCATGAAAATAACATACAAATACCTGCAGAAACACAGATCAAAAATGACCCGGTCGCAACATAAATACTACATTCCTATGGCTCAGTGGACCGCTGATTTGAAAAAATGTGCGGGACCGGCCGTGGCAGCTATTGAATGCCAGCATGACGTGTTGCCGGACTCGGACGGCCCCGACTCTGAAACCATAACCCGCATAATTAGCCGTATGAGAAATGGGACCGTACCTGGTACAGACCAAATAGCACCGGAACTCTACAAAGCGGCCCCTCCCGAATTTATCGCGCATGTAACTAACATCATGAAGGAAGCCTGGGCCACCAACAAGGTACCGGCCGAATGGGCGCAAACAAAACAGGTCCCTATTCCAAAAAAAGCATATCCTAAGAGTATAGGTGACTTTAGGAAAATCTCCATATGTAACGTAGGCTATAGAATATATGCAAACTTCCTATTAGAAAAATTAGATGCCGCCACTAAACCACTTGGTAATTACCAGGCAGCCTTTTTAGCCAATAGATCTACCGATGACCATATTTTTACACTGCGCCGGGTCCTAGACAAAAACTGGAGGGAAGGTAACCGGCTGTTTATCGCGGCCCTCGACATAGAGAAGGCGTTCGACAACGTTGATCTAAACGCCCTTAGAGACATAATATATTCTCGTACGAATGCCCCGTTAACTAATAGAATAGTAGAAGCCTGCATGAATGAGAAAACATTCATATCCTGGTGCGGTCAAAGCTCGGAAACGGTCCAAAAAGGAAAGGGAGTGAAACAGGGATGTCCGTTGTCTCCCCGGCTGTTCACAATTCTAATGGACGATGTACTACGTACACTAGAGGAAGAAGATGAAGTAGTCAAACTAGATCAGGATAACGGAATCCAGCTGCCTCTGATACTGTCCTTTGCGGACGATTTAATTGTATTAGGGCCATGTATAAACGTAATCGACCGTATAGTAACAAAGCTTAGATTTCTTTTAAACACTGTAGGACTCACAATAAACGCGACTAAGACCAAACTCATAATAAGGAACCCAATAGGAGACATCGAAGAAGGCCAACAGACTCTACATCTAGGCGGCGCACCTATACAACCAATAAAAGATATAAAATATCTAAGTACGTTTATCACTTCAGCACACGATAGGCGCGCTACGGTAAAGTCCCGTTGCGACCAAGCCGTAAGAAATTCTAAGATACTTGTTAGATTTATACAGGACAAGAAAATAGATTGGAAAATAGCAAGGCTAATGTATAAAATGGTCATCTCCCCCGCCATGTCATACGGGCTAAACGTAGCTGCCCTGACTAAAGCCAACAGGTCCCGCCTCAGACGCTATGAGAGACACATCCTCAAGGAAATGCTTTTAGCAGCCAGGGATCCCCCTAAACAAAAGATCAGCCAAACTTTAGAGGGGAAAACTATAACAAAAATCATCAAAGTCCGTCGGCTCTCATATTATGGCCATGTGCTCAGACGGGCCAAGCCTCACCTACTTCACGCTGCCCTGAACTACAGAGAGTGCGGGAAAAAAGAAGGACGTCCTATATATACGTGGGTAAACTCACTCAATCACGATATTAGAAACTACACCAACAGATCCCGCTCCTCCTGGGAACGCCTATCCGCAAACAGAGGTCGCCTAAAGAAAGAAGCAGAAAAAATATATAAACAGCCGGAAACAGACACCGAATCCGAACCAGAGGAAAAAGACTACGTCACGCAAACTAGAACGGAGAACGTCATAAGAAGAGGGCTTTAAACACCAGAGCAATATACGAGGAATTTGCAAAGAACAATCCGGGGTGGGAAAAAAAAGGGGACCTGGGGAGGGGGGACTAAAGCAGTCACAAATTTATTATATATTACTCACCAATTATAGTATCTATCTACCCCACGCTGGCTTCACGATGCTTGTATTCGGGTCGGCTCCAATCTCCTGTCTCTCCTATTATCCCGACTGCAAACCTACACTCCAGACCTATCTACTCGGTATCCCGGTGTCTTGGGCAGGTTGTTGGTGCATGCGGCAGGGCGGCAGAAGTTGGTGCTTTACTGGCTGGGGGCTCCGAGTACCCGGTCCTATTTAGCATTTGTGGTTTAGTCGGGGTCGTATGATACTAACGCACTCGGCCGGCTCTCTATCGCTTATGCTGAACCAGGAGGGTAATCCGAGCTCCTAATGCCGTTTTGTCCTAACACCTCCTCCCTCTCGTAGTCTCCTCTTCCGAGTCCTTGCAGAAGTACTTCTGGCTGGGATTACCACTCGTATCGTATCGTATCGTATCGTATCGATAATGAACTTAGCTTACAAAGCCACATCATAATACAACTACTCGTTACTAGATTGCGCTAATATCTACAAAACATAGACAGGGAATGACATTTGAACTCCAACTGCTGACCTAGCACGGGTGAGCAGTAGAAAATAAACCAGTATAAGTGTGCTGCATTGCTACGAATCTCGCGGTCATGTTACACTGGTAGTTTGAGCAGTTGGCTCGCCAAGGTGCGCACAACTATTGGTGGGAATAAACGGCACAACGTATGTACATATTAGATTGAGCATACAAAACGACTCGCGTGATCACTACATATATTAGCGTTAAAAATGTAAGTACAGTCGCCATCAGATATATCGTAGCGGGCAAGGTGGTCACAAATATCTGAACAACGCCTATAGAGGCGTGTGACAATAGTGTCAAGGCGATAAAGTGTATGTTCAGATATTTTTGAGTACCTTCGCCTCTCCGATATATTTGATGGCGACTGTACCTACTAATTAAAAATAATATATTGTTTTAAAGAGTAGAAAATTGAGTACAGGTACTAGGAAAACAATTTTTAAAACGGCTAATATTTTTTCTGAAAACGATCATCTAAAAATATTAGGGCAAATGCCCCGGTTTGTGCCACTTTAAGGAGAGTTTGTTTATTCAGACGTCTGTAATTTTGTATCAATAAGGAATGATGAAAATATTTATTTAATGAGTCTTTGATAATATTGTGTAGTGACTAAACACAAGTAAGTACAGCCGTTTGAAACTTATACAGTGTTACTATGTCTCACGAAAGTTTAAATTCAATAAAATATGTATGACTATATTTATATGAACTTCCGCTGTTAAGATTCTGATCTTTTTTTCTTTTGAGAAATATTAAAAAAATGCCCAAGAGTCACTTTTGGCCATTTTTTTCCATGGTATTTTATTTTTATTTTATTTTTTTATTTAGCCATAAATTGTATGTGTACATAATGATGTTAAGCAATACAGATAGTATCAATACAATTTTATCCAGTGGGTGTAGCTACATATTTATGTACTTATGAACTAACATTTTATAATATATACATACTTATTAACTAACAGTGACCAGTATTATAATATTCACTTAAGCTGTAGGGGCATAAGTCCATAACATGTTTTTAAGTGCTGTCAGAAATTTTAAGTAATTGAGTGATTTAATTTCTACGGGTAACTTATTAAATACTTTAGCAGCCACATAGATAGTGCTACGCTGACAACTGATACATGACAGATGTCAGGGCCATCTGTGCTGCCATAATTTACTCTTATATCAACTCTATAAACCATAGACTTGTAAATTTGTCTATGCCTTAGTAATTTTGAAAATGGCCAAAACCGGCACAGTGGCCACAACCGGGGCATCTGCCCTATAATATTTTCCGGAATTGAGTTAATACTAAAAAAATACTCATAAAAATAGTTACTAGGATGTTATACGTTTTTTTTGTAGCATCACGTTTACTGTACGTACTGTACGTTTACGTATAAATTGGGTATGCAATTATGAACCCGATGGTACATTAGGTTTGGGATAAGTATCCCAAAAATAATGTACATTTTATATTGTTTTAATTGGTCATAAACAATGCAAAATAACTCTGCAATTGTAACAAACATTACTACAGATAGGTGCATCTAAATATGCACCCAAGAATTTTAGTTATTTATTTAAACTCCATTGCAAAGTAAAATAAGTACAAATGGCGGACTTAATGCCTCAAGGCATTCTCTACCAGTCAACCATAGGGCCAAACAGAAATTCGCTAAAGTGGGTGCTGTAAGAGAAAACTTGCTCATTTATCCTATAACTTATTTGTACCTACTTAAATATACTTCGATATATGCTACATAAACTTCACAAATACCAATATATATACATACTAATAAACATACGTATATATTATAATGCATACGCGCAAAGGGGAAAAAACTCATTCACGCTGGTCATGATCCAGCAGGTGCTTGTGAAGCAAGCGTTTGAAAACGAACTTGCTTGGGGCTTGTCTTATTGTCAGGGGAAGTGCATTCCAGAGACAAATAGTCTGGATTGTAAAAGAAGAAGAGAGATAACCGCTATGGGGAGGATGTACTAGAAGCTTAAGAGACTGGGAGGAGCGAAGTTCACACCCGGGACGGGGGTTGACAAAACTGAATTTGGACTTAAGGTAGTCTGGAACAGAGAGATCAAACAAAATAGAGAAGAGAGTACTTACAGAGAATTCTAAGAGTCCTGCGTTGACGTGCGCCTGCACGTAGCTGGCATGGCTGCCTAGCCATTGGAGTTGGTAACGATAACCTGAGACGTGATCGAATTTACGCAAGCCGAAAATAAAGCGTTTGGCATTATTTCATATACGATCGAGTCTGTTTAGGGAAGCCTGGGAAATGTTGGTAGTGCACACATCAGCTTAGTCTATAATAGGAAAAATTAAAGCCTGCACAAGCAGCTTCTTGGTACTCACAGGCAGGAAGTTTTTAAACCTATGCAGAGTCCGCAGTTATCAAAAACCCAAAACTCTCTTTTCAAGGAAACCAACAGTGTTAATGTTACCATTATTCGAGAGTATTTTAAACGTATGAGAAGGAATCTTCTATAAGTACAAAAATAAGTGTCAGCGTGTTTTTATAATCGAGATATGGCCAAAGTATGAATGTTCCCGCATACGAATGGCGCCAATCTTTCTTATAAAATGAGAAATGAATCGAGTTCATTGAGTACGCGTTAGGTTTTGTAGTTTCAAATATTGTCATAACCTACAATCCACTGGTGCGACAGGCGGCTCAATATTTAATAAACAAAACAGCATATACAGGGTGGAAAGATAAGTCGGGCCCTGGAGGAAAACTACCTTAAAACGTTGAGATAGCTCAATTCCCTGAAAGGAAACATTCTTTAATTTCTTTAAAGGGACATAACTGCATTTACAAATTGTAGATAACGACTGCAAGCCTTCATAAACGCTAAAGTGCGGGATCTTAGTGAGGTAATCTATGTTGCTCATTGGTAGTACCACCAAGTAAATTATTATTTATCTAGAACTTTCTATCATTCTGTCACTTCAAATACTCGCTACTCAAATGCTGCGCAAAGTCGATATTTATATCGATACAAGTTCATGATTAATAGGCAAGGATAAGCATCGACATAAAATATTAAAACGAGTAAAGTTAAACAATGCTCATGTGAAAACTTAACCCATTTTTAGGTTTACAAAAATAAAATGTCTCATGTCTTGAAAATAGATGTCATATACTTCAGAAAAAATGACCAAACCCTCCGGTGTCCGAGGCCAGATAAACTATTTGACTTTGACTTTGACATTTATCGTGTTAATCTTCATTCCGAAAAGGTTTCATGCCATTCCTCTTCAATCTTCCCTACAAAATCAGTGTTTGACAGAACTTTGACATATGAACGGTGGCACATGACGTCTACATACAATTTTTCCTGTCGATTATCTAGGGTTGACAAGTACGCGATTAGTTCGATTGCTGGACCTGCCCTAATCTACCTGATACATCAGTAATTTTAATACAAAAATACATTAATGTAAGATTTATTAGTTAATTTTCCCAATCTAACCGTTATTTTAGAACGAAACTACTACCATAAACTACATAAATATTTTATCTTACCTGTGGTCATGCAGCAAATAAACAAAGGAGATTTTAACAACCCCGAAACGGTATCCGATACGTTCCAAGTCCGTAGCTGTCACTTCGTTCAGATGTACACCCTTGTTTAAATCTTACTTAATGTTATTAAAATGAATGGGGAAGGCAACTATCACAATGACATTTCCAACATTACTTTTATATTGATATTGTAATAAATAAAGAGAATATAATAATAAAATAAGAACTTTTATTTTAATGCTGATGGCTATCAGAATCGGTATTCAACTTAGAGATTTCAACCCAGACGGGATGATACGTCAGATAAACGTCAGTCCATACATGTGTATGACCACTGGTCATATGTTTTCGGCAGAAGAGAACGCCTGTCAATGGCGACTCCGGTTGGTTGAATTCTCTAAGTATTAATGATCAAAATATTGCCAGGTATGGCTAAGGGTTAATATTTTTATCGACAAATTAGGCAGCCATATATCTGTAATTTCCTAATGGTTGTGCGCCCCTTGGCGAGCGAATTTCTCTAACTGCCAGTGTAACATGACCGCGAGATTCGTAGCAATGCGGCACACTTATATTGGTTTATTATATACTGCTCACCCGTGCTGGGTCAGCAGTTGGAATTCAAATGTAATATTCTGTCTATGTTTAGTAGATATAAGCGCAATCTAGTAACGAGTAGCTGTATTATGATGTGGCTTTGTAAGCTAAGTTCATTATCAGAACAAAACCTAATATGTCACATATTTTTTCATAACAATTTAAACCGAGAATCCGGGCTGTTAAAGTCGATTTCCTATTTAGAAATAACTATCGGTAATATCGTCTTGGCCTCGAAAACTGTCAACTAATAAGTTTTATTCGAGCGCCTGAATTACAAACAGTTTTCACAGATCAGATTAAAATAAACTGCAGGCGTCCGGTATAAATGCATTTCACTTCAACCTGCCTCTTTTCCCCCCCACTGCGACAGCTTCCACGTTATATTCCAATTACATACATCAAATGCCACGATATCGTACTAAAGCAAGAACTCTCAGTATTGCGTCGTTCCCTAGATTTATAAACAACTTTACTGGTCTGCTACTCTTGAACCCCCCGGCTTAAAGCTGCCAGATTGCCAGATTAGGTAATAACAATAGTATAGCAGTCTAACTATATCAATTTCGTTGCTCTCATTATTGTGTCATTCCTGCCGTGGCCAGCTCTCCGTCTAGATGAAATGAGTTTCCCAGTAGCTGTTGCGAATCAGGTGTGGCATATGTACTTACTTAATGTAAAATACATCACACCATCGATTTCCCAATCGAAAGTTCAATGAATCGAACGAGCTTATCATGTTTATTAACCGAAGGCCGATTCTCGCAGGATTACTCCAGTATTGGATTATCCGTACATCCGTATGTAAAGGAAGTAACAATGAACAGACATGTATCATCGTAATACCTTTTTCTTTTAGGGTACCTTAGGCATTTGTCCTGTACAAGGCCGATGCCTTATTTAGAGTAAAGGGTGCGGGATTACTTTGTAATCGAGTAATCAAATCGTTTTGCCATTGATTGGATGTGCCTTGACTGGAAAAAAAATTGGACTACGGAAAAGCCAAAAGGAAGGGGTGTTATATTTTTTAAGTCGTGTGTGTGTAATTTTTTTTTATCACGTTTGTTCATGAAGCGTGCCATTACACGCAAGTGTAGTGGGAGTTACGATAAGAGATCATTATATAGGGAATTATGGACTGTTTGGTACTTTTTTAAACGGTTTTATTCGCAAGTGTGATGAAAAACATTTTGTGTAATTTGGAGGGTAGGAATATTGCAAATTCAAGGTAAAAGCTCTCGGCTTCGGTTTCGAGCTTCTATTAGACTTTCGTCTGCAAATTTTCTCTAATGATAACGCGTCGTCCAATGTAACATCTGAACTATTGTGCCGATTTTGACCATGGAACTCTCAATATACCGGACCTATTGAAATAAAAGGTACAGCTAAATTGATAATACCTATATTGCATGATGGTTAACAAAGTTTAACCTAAAAAAATCTTTTTAAAAACTCTTGCTAGTTATAGGCAGCAAATTCACTAATATTTTATATAACAAAACAAGAAGGGCTACAGTATCGTTGGATTATTACAAATGAGTTTCAGGTCGAACCACCATTTCTTTCGGTGACTATGATTGATGTTGAACTGTCTACCTTTACTCAGATTATTTATTTTCATCACCAATCTACTAGGTACCTAGTCAAATATGGCAAACTTGCCAGACATCAATTTTGTACTTGATACTCTTGCGACATTGTTTTATTTATAATTTATTTTAATTAACTTTCCTAGTATGTACAGTCACCAACGAAAGGTGCCGAATGAAATAAGATTACAAAACTAGAAAAATAAATATTACATAAGTTACTGAACAGTTACCTCAGAGTTACCTCAAACAATTGTTTTAGGCGTTGCTCAGTTACTGCTGAACGCTTATTATCGGACAGATATACTTACCTACTTCATAAAGCTATACTTTCAATGTGTACACGATATGACCACAATCTTAAATCATACAAACAATTCCCGTGTAGGTAACCCAAACTTCGTTAGATTACAATCTGTTACAAATTAATACGGCGTTCAATTTCCGTTCTGTATTTTTTATCTCCGTCCAATGTTTGTTACATTTACTTTATTTCCTGACATACTAAGTTCTGATTCAGGTAGGTATATGATTCATCAGATGAATTTTCGCAGCAAGTTTTTTAAAATAATTAAACTAGGTACCCAGAATGTGTTTTTTACTGATGTTACATAACATGTTCATTTTATTTTGCAGATACTTATACAGCATACAAATCCAGGCGAATAAAATAAGCCTTCTCCTTACATTTTAAACACGCATGAGTAAAGAGGTCTAACGACAAACACCTGTCGACCTTAAAATCTCAGAGCCACGAGAGAATATTAACGCTTTTGTGTTCCTAAGTTAACCTGTTTTTGGCTTATAAATAGTGATTTTGGGAATCGAACCTGTAACCTAGTTTAAATCTGCTCTTCGGGATACCAAATATTGGTCTGCTGTAATGGGATTTATCAGGAGAATGTTTGTAGAAAATAATTTTGTTTATTAAGGTAGGATTCTTGGAGTAGGAAAGGTTTTCGTCTATTTTTTTACATCTCGTAGTATTTTTTTATACTTGTTAAGTCTTAAACTTAGCAACCTATAATTATGTATTTTTGTAGTATTTGACTTGAATTTTCGTCATCATACAATATATACAGGTAATTATTATAATTACTAAACACGTTGCACATCGTCTCTCCCGACATTGTAGTTAGAGATATTATTGGTCTATAACATAGACATACAGCCATAGACCGGTAATGGTAATAATAACACCAAGATTGAATGGGATGGTCTTATTAAACTTTCAATAGGTATGACAGTGAAGGCGCTGTTAGCGTTGGTCCTTGTCATAGTCTCACATTGTGATTATTGCTTACTTCCAAAAGGCCCTATGTACAATATAAACGTTTGTTACTCTCCACCGCTTTTTTAAGGGGAACAAAGAAACCGACTAAATTATGTAGGCTAGCTACCGTATGCTTTCAGCCATCTTGAAATGCGTTTCCAAATTACTCGCGTTGCATGTATTCTGTCCTTCTTGGGTGTACGCGTGTTTCAACTCTAGAGATATTTGCTTTGAGGTCTATAATGTGTAAATGAATGAATAAACAGTCAAATTATAACAAAGTTGCCATAAAGTTCCTGTAAGAGTCGGACAGCATCACAATTTTAAAAGACTAGCTTATTGTTGTCGGTGGTCGCGTTCTCGTTTTTTTTCTGCTAATGTTTTGAGCTATTTTAACTATAAAACTTTCGTGAGACTCTAACATATTATAAATATTTATAAGAGGTTACTCACGTAATTTAAGCCGATTTTTGCTCGACATGTTTCGATCAATTTACGATGATCATTTTCACGAGCGGCCTTCCGCTCAAAACAATTCGAGCAAAAATCGACTTAGATTACGTGAGTAACTTGTTATAAATATTTTTAGTAATGTTTTAAGCTTCTGATACGTCATTACGTTGGATTTTGCTTTGGTTTGACCAAAAAGCGGACGTCCCGGTCTTCCTCGACTCTTTTTTTATTTATTCTCCTTTCAATTAGTTTTACATATATGTGTATATAGAAACCCCGACATATAGAGACTCCTGCATATTACAATATACTTATTAACGTGTGAGTTGAGACACGTAATTTAGGTTGAATTTTAAGTCATCAAGTTTGATTGTTTTTCACAGGCTTAGTTAAAAAAACCGGCCAAGAGCGTGTCGGGCCACGCTCAGTGTAGGGTTCCGTAGTTTTCCGTCCGTCACAGTAAGTGTCCCCACTTAAGAGTTAATAACACCGCCATGTAGGATATGATTTGAGAGTTCCACGTACAGCGACATCTATCGGCAAATTAAGTAAACTATTGCGCGCGAGCTTAAAGTATGGAAGATGATTTTTATGGGATAATTCTTTATTGCGTGAACCGATTTTCACCGTTTTTACTTTATTTGAAAGCACGTCATTTCATTGTAATTTTGTAGAAATTACAGGTACAATAAACACCTGCTTATATGGTTAAATTACAAACTTAGTTCAGAAATTATTTTGTAATTTTTTTTCAAAAACTATTCATCCTATCAAGTTCAAAATAATTTTCCTAGAAAGATTTTATAAAGTTCTACTTTTGAAATTTTTTTCATATTTTTAAAACTTATGGTTCAAAAGTTAGAGGGGGGGGGGGACGCATATTTTTTTACTTCTGGAGCGATTATTTCCAAAAGTATTTACATTATCGAAAAATGATTTTAGTAAACCCCTATTCATTTTTAAATACCTATCCAACAATATATCACACGTTAGGATGGAAATGAAAAAAAAAATCACTCCCCACTTTACATATAGGAGAGGTACCCTAATAAAAAATTTTTTTCCACTTTTTATTTTACCACTTTGTCGGCGTGATTGATATACATATTAGTACCAAATTTCAGCTTTCTAGTGCTAACGGTCACTGAGATTATCCGCGGACGGACGGACGGACGGACGGGCAGACATAGCGAAACTATAAGGGTTCCTAGTTGACTACGGAACCCTAAAAACGAGTGCAAGCGTGCAGATGTATAATAGTTAAGACCGGTATGTAACACTTTAATTGTTTCAAATAATTTTTTTAACAACTGTTACATGAATTAAAATGATTTCCTGCTGCATAATTTAATTAGTGTCTCATTTCTATCCTCCAAAAGTAAGGTTCAAGGGTAACTTAATCCTTTATTGGTCCTTACTACAGATAAATAAATATATACAGTCAACGCCGTCGCTAATTGGCAGTTAAAGTTATTTGTTGCTGCATTTAATTTAAATAGTGTGGTTGAGAAATGGGAAAGACGAGTTGGGAATTCTAAGTAATTATAGCCAGGCCGGTGGCCAAGGGTTGACTAGAGGTTGTACTTTAAGGAATTGTTCAAAATGATGCCACGGCCGCATGCTACAATCGCACCATGCGCCGTCGACAATGCGTTTATCCTCACAGACCCTCCCGGACCCTAAGATGGCTATCACAGTACTGCGGTTTCCGCATCTGGTGACGGTGTGTGAGCCAGTTAGCGCTCTGCATGCATATAACACTGTCTCGTTCACCCAGCCGGTTGCGGCGTAAGTATGATAACATAAGTTTAAAAACTCTGTCAAATGTAGATCAATAACACAACAAAACCAAGGTCGATTAGAAATGAGTAACTCTAATTTAATTTCATCGCCCCGTTGCAATCAAATTGAAAAATCTTCCAATATTCCTTGTCAAGGGCTCTCTGCCTATCTTCAGACTCGAGCACGTCTTGACATTCAAGCGCAAAATGCAATCCATAAAGTTGGTTCTATTCTATGTCGGCCATTAAGCATTGTGACTCAAGAAACATTTTTAATAAAACCATCCTTGACACATAAACTTGAAATGTTTAAAACAGCCTTCGACATGGTCGTAAAACATGGAAATGTGTAACGGTCATAACAATGTTGCTCAAAAAAAATTCTATTGAATAAATGTGGTTTTACGGTTAAGTGAAATTAAATTTTATTTGGATTTTCATGGTCGCATTTAGGTACCGAATTGATTTAAGTGACAAGTTCAATAAGTGAGGAGGTTTCTTTATTTAGAAGATATTCACTGTCGTCGAAATGGATAACTGGACTAGGCCGAAAGAAAACTTAGAATATCAGCCGATAATCGTTTCTCTGTTCATGACGCTGCTGTATGGAGAAGCTGATAGCTGATAGTCTGAGGTTGACATTTAAAAAGGAGTTTTTTTGGACGCCATACAAACAAATGACCACATTCTAGTTTCGTCTTGTGTCTAGTATTATCGAAAACCTGTGCAAAATGCCACTGTAGTGAGAAAACGGTAAAAGTTTGCTCAACTGCAAAGCAGAGGTCCCTTTCCATGAAAAGCGATAATGCCGATGTTTCATTAACCACTTGTGGCGAGCCGATAATGTAGGTACTGTGTCGTTTTATGACCGCGTAAAATGCGCCCACTGCGAAATAGTGGCGGCCGGGAATTACCAATTTACTGGCTACTATTGAACCTTATATACCTAACTGAACCTTATAAAACCATAGCTGATACGAGTAAATATAATACTGTATCGATGATTAATCTATGTATGGAATTACAAATATACATGTGTATTTTTAGGGTTATGCTGCCAAAACAAGGTGTGTTGGTTCGTTCGGTAAAAGGGATTTTTTTGTATTACCTCCGTATTTTTATGAGTAATACTCCTATGTTGGCCTGCATACGTCCCACTGCTGGGCACAGGCCTCCTCTTATGCACGAGAGGGCTATAGTCTCCACGCTTGCCCAAAACATGTTGGGGACTTCACATACACCTTTGAATTTCTTCGCGGATGTATGCACATGCAGGTTTCCTCACGATGTTTTCCTTCACCGAACCTTTCCTTTATGAGTACATACATACATATGTATGTAAATATATCGTGTCTAGTTATCAATGTACAAGCTTTGCTGAGTTTGTACTTATATCAGATGTCACTTTATAACCGTATCTTTCACGATTACATGAACCCAAAAAGTTACTCTATGAATTAAACTTCTAAATAATGCGTCGGCGCCCTCATGCAGATTAGAAACTTTTCTCGTCAATTTTTATCCCTAAATTATTATGTGAGTCACGTTTTAAACGAAATTTACTTGACTTTGTAAATCGTAATTTAAAAGTGAGTGTCCTTTGATCGAAGTTGTTTGTAGAAGCTAAAGCTGCTGTAAGTCGTCTCCATCTTGTAATGTCAAGTGATTTATTTTACTGGAAGTATATTTTTTTTATTTACTAGTTTGATTTTATAGTGAAATTATAACATAATGAATGAATGTATTTTATTAATAACATATCTAGTAACATTTGGATTCACATGAAAGTAGAGATTTCTGTGAATCAAATTGTTACTAGAAATCCTGTTTTCCCTGCCGTTCCCGGTGCCCATAATGTTTGCGGTATTTCCATTCCTAGATCAGGAGTAGGCCGTAGGCAACTCTACCTCAGCGAGTAGTAGGACTTTACAAAATGCTCCAAGTTTGGCTCAGGCTTGGTACTAAAATACATAACATTTTACCGTGCCTCGTCCTACTCGATGAGGTAGGGTTGCTACGACGAACTCTCGATCTATCTGGATATTGAACAGGGTTTGACCTATCATCGGACCAGATAATCATTTTCTTGTTATTAAATGTCGAGAAAATTCCAATAAGAAAGTATTATTTAATTAAATTTTAGATCGCTGAATTAACCTGATCGCTCTCACTAAAAAAGACGGCGGTGTAAGACCGATAGCAGTTGGGACTTATCGCTTAGCGTCCAAAATAGCAGTTAGACATATCTTATCCAAACTACAGCACATTACAAGTTTGAACCGGTTCAACTAGGCTTTGGAACAAGAGGTACCCACCTTTTGTTCCGAAGCCTAGTAGTAGCAGTTCATGCGCTCCGCACCTTCCTCAGTACTGATGATTGCCAAGTTTTATTAAAACAAGACGTAAAAAAGACCAAAGCAAAATTTTTAAATTGCGCCGATCGTCTACTAGAAATTAGCCCATTCAGCATTTTTCATTCTTAAAGTCTTTCCGTCCCAAAATTAACGTACATGCTTCGGTGCAGCCCTTTTTGGAAACATAAAAATTTACTAACGCGTATAGACGCCTTAGTCCAAATCCACTTAGAACTTATTCTAAATTTAAAGCTGATTGAACAACCTTGGCTCCAAGCATCCCTTCCCGTCCGGTACGGCGGGCTCAGGGTGCGCAAAATTTCCAATGTTGCACTGCCAGCTTTTCTATCGTCTGTTCACAGTTCTGGTGACCTTATAGGCAAAATCTTGAGAACAAACTATGAGATCTCAGACTTGGACGACGCTAGAAATGCCTGGCTGTCTGCCTGCCCGGGCAAAATCTGCAATTTAATCAAAATCACAAAGGGGCTGGAATGATGTTTTGTGTAAACTAACACACACCTCTCTTTTGGAAGATAGCACAGGAGCCGAACGCGCGCGACTGATGGCCGTGGGCTGCAAAGAGGCTGGCCACTGGTTAATGTATGTATGTAAACACTTTATTGTATATAAAAAGTAACAAAACAAACATGATAAAAGAAAAATAAACAAAGTACAAAGGCGAACTTATCCCTTTAAAGGATCTCTTCCAGTTAACCTTTGAGCAATTGAGAGAAAAGTATAAGATAGACAAACATGCACTACGTACTTAGTGCAAAATGCTTACCCCTCGCCTAATACAGGTACGCATTTAGCTGAACACCCTCCGATTGGTGGTCGGGCTACGTTTAGGGGTCCCGGTATGCGCGCCACAAAGAAGCCTCTGTGGCAATGATGTCGACCGGCGGGGGCACCAAGGATTAGGACCCGACAGCATGTCGCTGATACCGTGGAGGATGGAACGAGTGCTTGTGTGGGACGCTACCTGCGTGGACACGCTGGCGTCGTCCCATCTCCACGGTACTACAAAGAAAGTAGGAGCGGCGGCGGAGGCGGCTGAAGCCCTCAAAACAGGAGTCTCGCCGCCACAAATACAGGAGTCTCGACGCCAACTACAACTTTGTTGTATTTAGAGTAAGTTGTAGTTGGAGTCGAGACTCTTGGTCCGTGGGGCCCAGCAGCACAAAAACTTTATAGAGAGTTGGCTAAACGGTTGGTCGACATAACCGGGGATAAAAGAACTGGCAGCTTCCTCGCCCTATTAAGTATTGCGGTGCAGCGAGGAAATGCTGCCAGCATCCTCGGCACCATGCCACAGGGGCCAGCATCTTCGGTACCATCACATGTTTTTTAGATAGTTTAGTGTTATTTTTAAGTGATATTATTGTTAATTTTATTTAAATTATATTTAAGTTTGTTATTTGTTATGTTACAAAATAAAATAATTCTTACCATTTTAGATTAGATAAGAGAAGATTCTTTCATTTAAGAAAGGATTCTTAATTATTAAAATTTAAAACTTTTAAGGAGGTGAATGATTTAATGACTTCTAGACAGCAGACAAAGTCAGGCGCAGGATCTATTTAGTAAATTCATTTTGAGTAACCACTTACGGGCATTTAAAAAGGAAATTTTTGTAGTAACCCAAAGTTTTCGCCTTCTCCAAAAATAATTTCAAACCCCTATATTTGCCGCCACACATATTTCCAGTTCCAAAAGTCTGTCACAAACTATTTTTGTCCCGTCCGGAACCGGACGCGTCCCTGATGCCGTTTAAATTTCCTTTGACAACCGTTGTTTCTGTGCAGTCAGCCCCGACAACTGATAGCTTTCACCCTGTTTTCACTTGCGGGCAACAATGCAAAGGAGGTACAGACTCAAACTAGATTTACTGAAAATATGGCTTGTGAAAATTTGTAACCGGCCATTCTTATACCGTAATAACTGTCAAAGAAAGTACCGCCCGAGTCGTTCTAGCCATACTATTGTGGGGCCATTTTTTTGGGCTGATTGTGTATCCCTAGTATTATTTTATCGGTGCTTGCGGGAATATTCTGGGGCATTCTGAAGAGACCAGGGCCGCGATTCGAAAAATAAACACACACACTGGACAGACACAGCTCCAACCCAACTCAACCCAACTCAACTCAACGCTATAACGACATTGACATTAGCTATTCGAACAGATTTTCATTCAACATTGGTCTCACATTGGTCACACATTGGTCACACATTGTACCAATGTTGTACCAATGTTGTACCAATGTGAGACCAATGTGTGACCAATGTGAGACCAATGTTGAATGAAAATCCGTTCGAATAGCAAATATCAATGTCGTTATAACGTTGAGTTGGGTTGGAGCTGTGTCTGTCCAGTGTATGTGTTTATTTTCCGAATCGCGGCCCATCTTCAATGACTGTCGCAGCAAAGTATAACGACTATACAGTATTGATTTCTTGAAGGAAACATACCAATTTTACGAATTTATCTACACGTGAAACTGTGGTTTATAGTTTTAACTATGGTGAAACTGTAATTTATAGTTATATTATAACTATCACAAAAAAATCTGTCTTTGTTCAAAAACCAACAGTGATTATAAGAGCTGAATAAGCACTCTGTCAGGGCAAACAGTGGCAAAAATGTAGCCCGATGGTAGTTCAGTAATTTCCTGTTTAATTTTGCCTTGAATTCTTAGGGTATACAGCCATTAGAAAATAATGTCAGACTAGTCAACAATAAAAACTTTGTTTGTAATTTTCTTTCCGATAATTAATTACATAATAATGGGCTATAATTCAAATATGTATGACACACACTTTTTAGCAGTTTCCAATGGATGGATAGTCTTCAGACCGGCGTATTTTCGTAGGGACGTTATAAATTTTGACCGCGTCTTGAAATATTACTGTATCCATAACTGTAATAAATTACTTCGCTATCTCGTATTTTACAAAGACACGTTTTCCGAGATAAACCAGCTTTTTGTCCGGCAGGAGCATACAAGCAGTAGTCGACGGCAGTTGCTCCGAAAGCATGGACATAAACGCTGGTGTCCCGCAAGGCTCCGTGTATCTATATATATGTCGCAGGGTAATGATTAAAACAGAGATTTGAACAAATCTCTAAGGGATATGATCAAATTACGCAGGATGTTAAAATAGAGACTCCATATCATCATTTCCCTAGAAAAATTCAGTAATTTCACCAAATCACTGACTCTGTTTAGTGGGAAGACAAAATCGGGCAAAAAACGCGACACGCTTTTTCATTTCACTAGATTTGTTTAGGAATTTGACAAAATCCCTAACCGCTACAGTAAGTTGATGAAACGAACTCAAAAAGTCGACTAGTTTTATCATTTCGCTAAACAAGTTTAGTGAAATGATAAAGTCTCAACTGGAAGATGGTATATGGTGATTTGATTAGATCTCTGAACTGGTTTAGTGAAATGACGAAAGGAAGTACCGAATACAATATTTTACTTTACAGTTAAGCGATTTTATCAAATCTCTGACTAGATAAAGTGAAACAGATATTAAATCAGAGATTTTTAACAAATCTCTAAGGGATATGATCAAATCACGCAGGATGTTAAAATGGAAAATCCATATCATCATTTCCCTAGAAAAATTCAGTAATTACACCAAATCACTAACTCTGTTCAGTGGAAAGACAAAATCGGCCGGTGCAGTATTTGTGAACATCCAGTGCATGCAACATGTTGAAGTACTGTTGGAGAGGAAGGTTAAGGCTTAGTTGTTAAATGCCAATTTGGTCAAAAAGAAAGCAATATTAGAGCCGAGAGGGAAAATGCAGCAAAATTTTTGAACATATACTAAAGAAAGATTGAAGATATGACTTGAAGATATAGACTAGATTACGTGAAATTGTTACATAAAATGTCAAAAGTAGGTATCAAAGTTGTTTATGCCATCAAAAACAAAACTTGTAAAAAAAAACAAGTCTCGCAACTCAGTTCTTCTACCGTAAAAAGTTGTGAGATCCATCTAATAATAAGTCGGTTGATTTATTCAGTCCCTACGTAAGGGACCTTCTGTCTTAAGTTATTACGTGATTAGCTAATCTAACAACATCTTATAGTGACCGTGAGCATGCACTGGATTTTCACAAATAACGCACCTTCCAATTATGTCTTTCCACTAAACAGAGTCCGTGATTTAGTGAAATGACTGAATTTTTCTAGGGAAATGATGATATGGATTCTCCATTTTAACATCCTGCGTAATTTGATCATATCCCTTAGAGATTTGTTAAAATCTCTGATTTAATATCTGTTTGACTTTATCTAGTCAGAGATTTGATAAAATCGCTTAACTGTAAAGTAAAATATTGTATTCGGTACTTCCTTTCGTCATTTCACTAAACCAGTTCAGAGATTTAATCAAATCACCATATACCATCTTCCAGTTGAGACTTTATCACTTGTTTAGCGAAATGATAAAACTAGTCGACTTTTTGAGTTCGTTTCATCAACTTACTGTAGCAGTTAGGGATTTTGTCAAATTCCTAAACAAATCTAGTGAAATGAAAAAGCGTGTCGCGTTTTTTGGCCGATTTTGTCTTCCCACTAAACAGAGTCAGTGATTTGGTGAAATTACTGAATTTTTCTAGGGAAATGATGATATGGAGTCTTCATTTTAACATCCTGCGTAATTTGATCATATCCCTTAGAGATTTGTTCAAATCTCTCTTTTAATCATTTCCCTGCGACATATATACAGGGTGTTTGGTCCATCGTTGGCCAAATTAAAATGGCGGATAGGTGGGGTCGTTCCCTATCTCACCACGCTTTCTCTCTCTCACTCGTTTAAAATTAAATTTTGATAAAAAATAAGTGCTAGAGACATGCAATTGTTATTGCATCGTGATGTGCAACGTTGCACTGCTTTATTAAAGTGAAAATTTCGGACACCTAACGCTTATTTTATTTTTTATTGGCCCTCGAAGGTTTTACAGCATGTAAAAATTTTGCCAAAGGTCAACTTTGATTTGCAATGAAAAAATAAATAAAAAAGATTACGTTCTTAAAATTCTTTTACTAAATTGTGTGTTTTATCCTCTTTCTAATGATGCAAAATAATCCCGGAAAACCTTTCATAAACTTGATTTTTCCGCGGTTATTGTAACGGACGCGACAGGCAAATCATCATTGCCCAAACATTGACGCCTCTTTTTTGAAATCCCGTAAGTAACAAGCGGGTTTGTTTTCTCGATGACCGATGAGGTTTGCAGGTTATTAAGATTTAAAACTTATCTTACGTTAATTTGGCCTCGGAGTTGAAGGTCAACTTTCACATTTCAGCGTGATAAGATAAGGAAGTGTTTTTGAAAACAACACGTGCAAAGCCGGTAAAGACTGCTATCTCCCTCTAACACAGCACAATACGTGCAGTTGTCTCTCTCTTTCATGGGTTAGACGTCAAACTGCTCTACCAAGGCCAGCAGTAGGGCTAGATAAGACTGTGGGATCAGATTAGACTTTAGTCGTTATTTGACTGTCTCTGGTGGCTAACCCATTTCCAATCCTGATGTTGCTTTTTGTTGAGTTTTATTGTTAATCTCTGTTCTGTTTACTTCGTTTATTCGAGAATGGCAACATTTACGAATGAAGAATACGCGGATATTTTGATGGCGTATGGTAAAGCTGATGGTGTTGCACGAGCAGCGCAAAGAATCTACCAGGAACGATTCCCTAACAGACGCTTACCACACCGGAACGTGTTTCAAAACACTTACCGACGCTTACGGGAAACTGGAAATTTGAACGTGAATGAACCAAGAGGGATTGTGATGCGACACAATGTTGAAGTTGATAACCGGATTTTGGCAATGATTGAGGAAGACCCGACTAGAAGCATAAGAGATGTAGCTGCATTACTCGAACTTTCTCTCTGGAAGGTGTGGAAAGTTCTTCGCCAAAATAACCAGCACGCATTTCACTACACTCCCGTACAAGGTATTGAACGTTTGAACTGAATTTCATACATTTTAACATGATGTTTGATAACCGTAATTAAAAACTGAAATCCGCCGCAGCGAGCACGTCTGTTTTTTCACGCTTTTTATGCAGGTAGAGGCCGTAAACCGTGAAGAAACAGGCTTGCTCATGTCATTTGTACCTAACAATCATTAAACATGTAGGAACAGGTTCTTATTCGATTTTTGTTTCTTTTCAGGTCTTGAAGATAACGACTTTGGGAATCGTGTTCAGTTTTGCCGTTTATTGCTGCACACAGATTTAGAAGACCGTGACTTTTTAAAAAGCATTCTGTGGACAGACGAGTCAAAATTTACAAGAGAAGGAATTTTCAATGTGCACAACCTCCACCACTGGTCACCTAAAAATGAAAACCCACGCCAAAAAAGACATACGGGGTTTCAGAGAAGATACTGTGTCAATGTCTGGGCAGGAGTTATTGGCGATCAAGTCATCGGGCCACATTTTCTGCCAGACAATTTGAACGGAGACAACTATCTTCATTTTCTACAAAATGATTTACCTAATTTGCTGGAGAATGTGCCGCACTTTAACGAGGATAGGCATATCATCTTCCAACAAGACGGATGTCCGGCCCATTGGAGGATAACAGTCAGGGAGCACCTTGACAACGCTTTCCCTAATTCATGGATTGGGAGAGATGGCCCTATTCCATGGCCTCCACGTTCTCCTGACCTAACTGCGTTGGACTTTTACATCTGGGGACGGGCGAAGGAACTTGTTTACAAAACGGAGGTGGAATCGCGGGAAGATTTGTCTCAACGAATATTGGCGGCCTTCGAGGTGATCAAAGCAGAAGTTCGATTGCGAATAACAACAGTGGAAATAAGAAAAAGGTGCTATGCATGCATTCGCAACGGAGGTCGCCAGTTTGAACAAAATTTGTAAAAATAACACGTGTAATAAAAATTTAAAAAGAAAATGGTTTTTTTTTTAACCTGCATGTCGATACTTTTCTGATGCTTCCATACAAGAACCGGGGAAAAATTTATTTCAGGAAAGGTTCAGGATTAATGTACCATAAGATGGTTAAATCACGTCTCAAGTCTAATCTGATGTCACTACCTAAGTAAAGTGTAGTCTTCTTATCTAGCCCTACTGCTGGCCTTTGATAGATCAGTTTGACGTCTAACCCATGAAAGAGTGAGACAACTGCACGTATTGTGCTGTGTAAGAGGGAGATAGCAGTCTTTACCGGCTTTGCACGTGTTGTTTTCAAAAACACTTCCTTATCTTATCACGCTGAAATGTGAAAGTTGACCTTCAACTCCAAGGCCAAATTAACTTAAGACAAGTTTTAAATCTTAATAACCTGCAAACCTCATCGGTCATCGAGAAAACAAACCCGCTTGTTACTTACGGGATTTCAAAAAAGAGGCGTCAATGTTTGGGCAATGATGATTTGCCTGTCGCGTCCGTTACAATAACCGCGGAAAAATCAAGTTTATGAAAGGTTTTCCGGGATTATTTTACATCTTTAGAAAGAGGATAAAACACATAATTTAGTAAAATAATTTTAAGAACGTAATCTTTTTTATTTATTTTTTCATTGCGAATCAAAGTTGACCTTTGGCAAAATTTTTACATGCTGTAAAACCTTCGAGGGCAAATAAAAAATAAACTAAGCGTTAGGTGTCCGAAATTTTCACTTTAATAAAGCAGTGCAACGTTGCACATCACGATGCAATAACAATTGCATGTCTCTAGCACTTATTTTTTATCAAAATTTAATTTTAAACGAGTTGGTCCTGATTTTCTTTTCAAAACAACAAAAAAATTAAAAAAAAAATGCACGTCGGTCAAAAAAATTTTTGGAAAGCGTGGTGAGATAGGGAACGACCCCACCTATCCGCCATTTTAATTTGGCCAACGATGGACCAAACACCCTGTATAACTCAAAGGTGACTGACTGACATAGTGATCTATCAACGCACAGTCCAAACCGCTGGTTCTAGAGATTCCAAATTTGGCACGTAGGTTCCTTATAAGGTCTAGGGGTGCGCTAAGAAAGGATTTTTACAAATTTCATCCCCTAAGGGGGTGAAATGGGGGTCCAAAGTTTGTATGGGGAAACAAGATTAGTTAGTCTATTTTATTCGAAACTTCACAGAAGTATTCCTAACAATAAATGAGTAAATACATGTTGCAGGTTTTTTGAGAATTCAACCCCTAAAAGGGGGAAATGTGGTCAAAAAGTCTGAAAACCAACATGGGTATTGTTTCTATGGTTTATCGGGTCGTTGATTACGAAAACAACAACGATTTTAAAATCCGACGTGGCGGACGTGAAATACTATCTCCCCTGTTAGGGTACAATGGGGTTGAAATGTCTATATATCCATATGGGTGTCGTTTTTGTGATTTTTTGGGACGTTAATTAAGAAAATGGCATCGATTTTGAAATTTAATATTGTGGACGTAACAATTCTTGAAAGTATTTGTGCCAAATTGCAATCTTCTTCTAAATATGTAAAAGAAGAAACTGACTGACATATCAACGCACAGCCCAAACCGCTGGTTCTAGAGATTCCAAATGTGGTACGTAGGCTCCTTATAAGGCATAAGGATGCACTTAGAAATTATTTTTAACAATTTACCTCCTAAGGGGGGAAATGGGGTTCAAAGTTTGTATGGGAAACGAGATTAGTTCAACTATTTTATTCGAAAGTTTACATGAGTATTCCTATCGATAAATGAGAAAACAAGTGTTTCAGCTTTTTTGAGAATTCAACCCATAAGGGGGAAATGTGGTGACAAAATTTAAATATCAACATGGGTATTGTTTCTATGGTTTATCGGGTCGCTGATTACGAAATCAACACATAAGGGGGTGAAATGGGGGTTAATAGTTTGTATGGGGATTTTTTAAACGTTGAACCAATTTAGATGAAACTTGGTATAGAGATAGTTTGTGTACCGGGAAACGACATGGGACAGTTTTTATCTCGAAAATCGATCTTTAAGGGGGAGAAATGGGGGTTGGAGGTTTGTATGGAGATTTTTTTACCGCGAACCGATTTAGATAATTTTGTTGTGGATATAGTTTGAGTCCCAGGAAACAATATAGAATATTTTTTAAGCCGAAAATCAATCTTAGAGGGGTAGAAAACATGTTGGTAGTTTGTATGGCGAATTATTAACCGCTGAACAGACGATTGAAATGAAACTTGGTACATATTATATAGATTGAGTCGCGGTAAACAATATAGGATAGTTTTTATCTCGAAAATCAACCCTCTAGGGGGTGAAACGGGGGTTGAAAGTTTGTATGGGAAATTAATAACCGTTGAACCTATTTAGATGATTTGGTATGGAGATATTTTGCGTCCTGGGGAAGAATATATAATAGTTGTTATCCCAGAAGTCAGTCCTTAAGCGGGTAAAAAGGAGGGTGGATTACTAATTCCACGCAAATGAAGTCGCGGGGAAAAGCTTCTATTCAAGAGTAGAAATCTGTATTAATCATAATCTCTCAGTAGTAAGTCGTTGATGGCGTAACAATTAAACAATTATTGCAATAATTTCTTTAAAATAAAAAATGAGGGAACTGCCGTCTTCAAAACGTGGTATACCGAAACCTCCAGAATGTAACGAATACTTTTCCGAAAACCGCTTCTAAATCAGTTCAGCGAAACGCAAGATGATCGCGGACAAACATACATTCCTACATACAAACATAGGAGTCTAACTGAGAACCTACTTTTTTAGTACTTTTAGTACGCGGGCGAAGCCGCGGGAAAAAGCTAGTCAATGATATGTTGTCTATCGGCAACATTCATTGTTATGCGGACGACAGTACTGGGGATGCCTGTTACACGGGCCGTGCCAATATCCCTCGATCCGTTGTGGTAGAGAGTCGTGAAAAACTTGTGTCCGATATCGAGAACACTCTTTCTGGAGTCTCGGTGTGGGGTCAGGACAACTTAGTCCGATTCAACCCCACAAATACACAAGTTTGCGCGTTTACCGCTAAGAAAACCCCATTTACTGTGGCCCCTCAGTTCCAAGGCACAACCCTTACAATGTCAGGGAGTATTGGGATCCTCGGTTTCGACATTTCCAGCGACGTCCAATTCCGTAGTTACCTTGAAGGGAAGGCCAAGCTGGCATCCAAAAAGCTCGGTGTGCTCAATAGAGTGAGGAGATACTTCACTCTGGGGCAGAGACTGCTCCTATACAAGTCGCAAGTCAGACCCCACATGGAGTACTGCTGTCACCTTTGGGCGGGTGCACCTGGATACCAGCTTGGGCCCTTTGACTCGGTGCAAAGGCGCGCTGTGCGGATCGTCGACGATCTCAAACTCACGAGCGATATTGAACCATTGAGTCTAAGGAGAGACTTTGCCTCCTTATGTGTGTTCTATCGCTTGTACAATGGGTTGTGCTCTGAAGAACTGTTTGATATGATGCCCACGGCAGCTTTTTATCACCGCACCGCTCGCCGCCGGCAGGGTGTTCATCCTCACACCCTGGAGCCTAATGGGTCGCGCAATGTACGGTTTAAGAGGAATTTCCTCCCACGAACGCTGCGACTGTGGAATGAACTCCCTGCCGAGGTTTTCCCAGCGGGCTACAGTATGAGGTTCTTCAAAAAAGGAGTGTATAGGTTCTTAAAGGGTAGGCAACGCGCATGTGAGCCCTCTGGGGTTGCAGGCGTCCATAGGCTACGGTAACTGCTTACCATCAGGCGGGCCGTATGCTTGTTTGCCACCGTCGTGGTATTAAAAAAAAAAAAAGTTATTGAAACTTGAGAATATATATTGCGAGAAAGAAAGGTGGGCTACCCTTATTTCTCGCAATATATATTTAAAATTGAACAAACGATCTATTTAACCATGAACATACTAAGGTAGATTGCTGCATGTGGAGATTTGATTTTTATTATAATCAATATTTATAAAAAAAACAGAATGGATGCTGATTTCTAAAACATCATTTGTAGGTAAATCACCAACCAGCCTTTATTAATTCGTTATGATTCAACGGTTCACCAAATAAATAAGAAGTCGATGACCTAATTAATAAGATTGGCCACTAGATCTGCCACCAATATTGTACCACCAAATAAATTTCCGACAAAAAATATATTTACACCAAAATAATATATTTGATACCAAAATGGGAGCCCCAAACAATATGAAAACGATTACCTAAAAACCATATTAGTCACTTGACAAAAAAATTTGCTACAGCTTTAGAAGTTTGTTCTGTCTGCCGCTCACTCGGCTTCGCGCACTGTTAGTTGGCAGTTCACCTAACACATTCCTCCTCGCTTCGGTCGTCGTCGCATCTACATCTCGTCTCCGTCGATGTATTTTTGGAATGTTTGCAGATTTAAAAAAATAATAATTTAGATCTACTATTCTGGTAATACAAATCTGGTGATCAAATAATATCCATTAATTTGGTGTTTCAAAGTTGGAGACCGTTTCGAGTAAAATGGTCACAGATATATTTGTTGGAGGCAGATATTTAATTAGGGGATTAAATTAGGTGGCATATCTAAATTTTGGTAGTAGAAAATATATTTGCCAAAAAATGCATGCTTCTGTTGCCGCGTTTTCTTTCTTCTGCACATTTATATATTGCGACGACGACCTCAGAGACCTGAGATGTTTCTAATGAGATCAAACTCGTAGTTTTGTTTTTTAATGGCGGATTTCCTTTAGTAAAATATGCTCACACGACTTTAAAAAAAAAGCAATGTGATGTATCCATTTATGTATCTTTACGCAAAATAGGCGCTAGACGTCGAGTTGCGGAAACCTGCCCGTACTACAATACAATACAATACAATGTATCCATTAAATATCTATTTCAATAACCAAACAAATATACGAAGTGAAGGTTGTTAAAATCATACAAATCTTATCAATGCTCTGAAATGTTAAGGATATATGTAAATAAACGTTGTGCTAATAAATTGTCACAAAAAATCTGTTTATATACGACAACATACACCATCCCACAAAATTCCAACTCTCGTCACATACTCTATGGATCGTCACATACTCTATGGATCATCCCAATGCAAACACGTCCTGTCTTTGTTCCTGTCATATGCTAAGCGAGTCGACTGGTAAGTGAATCCAGTGTACTGTGACCTCAATCGTGACGAATGTTTAATAGGTACTTATTAGCTCTTACCCGCGACTTCGTAAAGTCACCGGCGATAGTATCTGTTGAGTGTTTTACAACAACTATCCTCTCCTATTGTTGTTGTTGTCTATTTGTCCTTAGTCTAGTTGGTACTTTGAAATATAATGTTTGTTTATACACCGTGGGCCCTTATAACTAGAAATATTTTCAAATTTAGATACTAAAATGTCCTATAAACTTTTCTGGAATACGCCTAGTTTCAGAATACCAATTTAAAAAAATACACTTTTAATTATAACTCAGCACAAAACGCCTTTCTGATGGCGTTGTTGCCACTATGGGGCATAGTTTACACGTCCGTACTGACAGATATCAAAGTGATAAGGAAAACTTTGCAGAAACTAAGTTTTTAGAAAAAAAAGTACCTATTTGTTTTAGGCGATAACTTTATTAATAACATTTACTTTTCATGTGCAATAAACATAAAAAAAATGGAAAAAAAAATTTTTAGGCGAAATTGACCTAAAGTCATATTTTTTCCTCCTTTTGGTGTCAGAAATTCGTGGTTAAGATCTGTCGGGTTATTCGAGCCCACGGTGTATACTTACTATAATGATTTTAAAAGTTCATAGAGACGTATCTTTTTGCACAAACAATAATGGAAAAAATATTATTTTAACTAAATGAGCTGGAAAACTCTTGATTTTATTTATATGTACGCTTTAAATATGTATATGTTTTTACAAAGGCTTGTGTGTAATTGACTGATAAATATATAAAAGCCTACCAATATCAAAGTTTAAGCTAATTGAATCATGATCTAATGAATTTTTACGTCAAATTATGTAATACAAACGTATTACATAAAACCATATACTAAATATCTCTATACTCCGCTTAGCGCGTTATTTCTTTGAAACCAAAGCTGCCAAAACCGAGGGGTGCGGGAGGGGAACCGAGCGATTGCAGGCAATGCTAGACAGGGAACGCGCGATTGTTCCGTGGTGCATAAGAGAGAGACAAACATTAATGGCTGCCATGGTAACACACTTGTTTACTGTCACATCAAATAATTACAATTATATTTAGAGTCTGTCCGGAAAGACAAGTGTCGTAGAATGTATGAGCTTCCTTATAAACTACGACACTTCTCTTTCCGGACAAATTTTAATATGTAATTAAGATAAAAAACGGTTTACCAGTGAAATTAAATGCCAAAATTTTGCAGACCAGATGTTATAGTGTTTCTGCGTCACAATTAAATGCAACAATAATGCGTTTTAATGCCGCAAACAAGCGATGTTACATACAGGACTGAAAGAAAAGACAACTTTCTCTCTCACACCGTCGAGTGAAGCGACTGTATGCGTGGCAGCGGGGTTCGCCCGGCTATGCGGCGTCTTGGGTTATTAGTCTATGCATAAAACCTACAAGATTCATTAAACAGTTGAAACATTTAAGACTCGATTAATTTACAATTTAATATTCATAAGTTTTTTAGTTACAGATATATGTTGCTTTTATAAGATCTTCTAGTTTTGTTTAATAAAAGGTTGCAAATTAAATTTTGTTGTCCAAATCTTATGATAAATATTTTAATCATTTTATTTATTTACTTAAATTCTTCAATTTTAATGTAATAGTTGTATTTCTGAAATGTTAAACAATGATAGCAAGGGCGTAGCTAGGATTTTGTTAAGGGGGGGGGGTTGGCCATACGGCCCGCCGGATGGTAAGCAGCTACCGTAGCCTATGGACGCCTGCAGCTTCAGATGTGTCACATACGCGTTGCCGACCATTTACAAAAAGGAGGATTCACTGTGTTGACGGCTTAAAGGAACAAGAGGGTCCCACATCATCAACACACTGGGTACTCTTTGAGCTCTTTCCCCACAACACAACGAATCGATTGATCATCCCATGAAAAAAAATCGTCATGTCTCTTGAATTTTAAACATTAATAAGTCAAGTCCTACAAAGAATATTTATTAAAAAATATATGAATTATTATTTATTTAATTTATTAAGGCATATAGTATGTACATTTTACTCTGTTTCCTTAAATTTTGAAGCATAGGCATACTAACACTATTTTTGAAGCATTGTATCGGCGGCACGAGTATACATACTATAGGGTGATTTCGAGTGGGGTTTGTCTTTTCGTTTGCCGCTGTTAAAACTCTCCCTTGTATATTACGCACGTGACTTGTAACTTTGTATGCCCTCAGGTTACAGATTTAGATTACATTTCAACGTGACACAGTCGTTTTTCCAGGATTTAAGCATATTTGGGAGTTATTCAAACAACTTTATGACTCAGCATACGCCATTTT
This sequence comes from Pammene aurita, assembly GCA_947086415.1. Lineage (NCBI taxonomy): Eukaryota > Metazoa > Arthropoda > Insecta > Lepidoptera > Tortricidae > Pammene > Pammene aurita. The sequence continues at coordinate 17,607,887 of OX352295.1, forward strand.
AAAGTCTAGACGTCTGTGTTGACAGGTTTACGTAAACAATTTCCTTCTGCTAACAAAATTATATTATAAAGTCGTTGGAAAACAATTTAGGATATGTGCATGGAATATCCTTTCCCAGAAAATATTAAAGTGTTAGGGTTATAAAAATCTACATCTGAATTATAGAGCAGTATAGTAACTAGACAGAAAGAGATTAAATGCGTACCGTAGTAGTAATTAAATACGTATTATTTTCAAGAAAACCCGCCTGATTACGTATACAAAATAAAAATGCCAAAACCAAGCTTAACATTACATAGTCAATTAACCTTGAATCTCATTTATTAGCGGGTCTACTGAAATATATAAATCTGCGCACGGGAACTTATCAATCTCCTGTTAATCCGTTTTGTACTAAGCTGGGCTTAGTCTTAGGTAACCGTCACGGTAAAATATTTTTGATCACTGGATTTTCGGAACTCATTGTATTTATGACGGACGCTATAACCACCTTTTACTGTTTAATAATTCTCGGCGCGATTAGGTTTTATTTTGTTTTCATGTATTCCTAATACTTAATACTTACTTATCGTATGGCTACATGTCACTGGATATAAATAGACATTTCTTCCCTGGGGTAGTAGAAGTGGGAAAGCAGATGATGGAAAAAAACCAGTGAGTGCTGCGAGGTCGAGATGGGACAGTGCAGCTGCCAAGTTGGTTACTTTTTTAGCACCACCCAGGGATCACGTTTCGGGTTGTCTAAGGTGTATCCTACGGACGCAGAGTAACATTGATTCCCTATTTCCTCATTAAAATGGCGGATAGGAAATTTGCTACTTCTTCGGGCCCTCAAAAAATTTGAGGCCCAGGGATTTTTAGAGCATTTTTTTTAAATTGCTTATATAATACAAGCTTTTGCCTGCGACTTCGTACGTGCCTATATAACGCGCTCCTGGCGGTTAGTTTTTCATATCTTTAACCGCTTCACATCAAAAATGGAATTTTAATTTGTAGCTTTGTCATAAGTTTCGAAGGTGTAGGTGGTGCTTTAAACTCGCACGATTTAAACGTGGAAATACTTGCATTTCCAAACCTTCGGATGTTGTGTCATATGTGTAGGCAAAGTGGCAACCCTAGCGTAAATGTGAATAATCGAGACCAAGTTCGGAAAACCAGCGTGGCTAGGAGATGCTGATACAATTCCTCGCCTGTCTGCCTTCGACCACCAGACGCACGAAAGACGTTACTACACGCACGAAACGTCAGAGAAATAATAAAAGTAAGTGTACGCGATTAAGTCCCTTGTCATATCAAAATTACGAAGGTGTCTTTTGAGTTGACATCTTGTGTTTGTGTCATATATCTATATTAGACGATGGTGGTTAAAGCGAGATGAATTTCATGACAAAAGGTATCATTTTTCCTTTCCCGCGACACAAATTATGTCTATAAATAATTTTATCTAAATCGGTTCGGCGGCGGTGAAGAGGTAACAGGCAGACAGGCAGACATAGTAACTTTTGTATTAAATAGGCATTGCAGGGATTCTTAGGCCAATATAGAACTTCAGCTGATAAGACTTATAGTGGTAGGAGACACATTAGCTATCTGTACAGTAAAATATAGTGACATTAGTGACACATACTAAAGTTTAATTATACGTACCTAACTACTAAGGTTCGTGCTTAGCATGGATACATTTGCCAACCTAGCACATCACCTGTCTGTCACCCTACTAAACAAAACAATAACGCCTACATAGGTTGAAACATAATTAATGAATAACGACAATATGCTGTACATTTCGTGCCTTATCATATCGTGGGCAGTCTACTATTAAGAAGGGACTGAACAAATGATAGTCGTTTGACAAAGTAAACGCCTCGAGGATTTCCATAAATCAAAGAGAGTGCATCTAGGGAACGCCACACCATCCGTATCAGTAGGTATTTATAATAGCGCTATATTTTCTAATGCTTGAAAGTTACGAGCCTGTACTTTATTAATTTTTATATTTACTCCCGTATATATGAGATGTTGCAACCATGCAAAAATTGTTAAGATTGATTGTTAACTACAACTTTGTTGCTCTAACTCGTTTGCAATTTAAGTGGCCATGAATTTTCTTCTATAAACAAATGCTAGACGATTTATTTACTTAAACTTAATTGCACATTTATTAAGTACAAAAGGCGGACTTAATTTAAATCGAGCGTCATAGTCTCCGTCTTAATACCGCTTTTTTTGTTTCATTCAGATATTATGAATTACGTATCCCAGAATATGAAATATTATTATTTTTCTGAGTAGTAAATATTGTCATTTTTACACTCTTTAATATCTGTAGAATTTACGTTGAGAAAACCGTCTTCTTTTTCTATTATTGACTGACCACAGATTGATTCTACATCTCACCTAAAAGTGATAAGTAATAGATTTACTGAAACTTTGAACGCGGTTACTTCACCACCAAATTCAATTTAGCGATTACCTAAGGTCAATAACATCTACATATTCATCAATAATTGTCACGCTGGGCCTTCGGCGCTTACCAATGTCTGGTAGGGACAAGTACAATTTATCGTCCAACCTCCAACATTGATTTGATTAAGGGCTTCGACCTCTAAGGCGGCCCTCACACTGGGTCCGCACGTCTTCAAGGGTACCTGTCTTAATGGGATAAATGACGGATTTAGCTGGCGGACAGCCCCAGTCTGTTTTTGAGGTTGTAAAAATCCCTCCGAGCTATGCCCAGAGATAAGATAATTTTAGATGAAATTATCATGAAGTTTATGGTAAGTTTTGTATTTATTTATTTATCTCATGACTTACATGGTGGTCTCTACTTGAAATTTTATGTACTTACACAGATCAAATATTATTATTTATTATTATTAGGTAATAAATTAAACATTTATCAAGTTTGGCATTAAAACGATAGGGCAGATGGACCTGTCATTCAATATTTGGAGAAAAAGGCAGAACGATGACTAATAACAAACTTGACAAAACAAAACAATTGACCAGACAGTACACGACTGACAGCGGGACAACAAATACATATCAACCAAACCAGACATTAAGGGCCTTTGCACATACATCACACAACCTAAGCGGATTAGTACGAAACAAGAGCGACTTCATGAGGCGCGGTGTCGTTTCAGCTGTTGATTCGCTCTCGATCCGCTCAGGTTTCGCGGCGCAGGTACCCCAGTGTCGATTCGGCTGCGGAGATTTGCAAAAGGCCTATGACGGTTTATCAAGATTAGTCACTTTCCACAAATATGCTGATACTAACCAAAAAAGTGATACTTAGTTAAAGAAATTACTTAGCGATATTTTGAAGGAATCTTCCATTAATATTAAATTTTAGTAATTTAATATTCTATAATGAAAAAGCTGTAAGGCTTATATTTGACTTTCGTTTTAACAATTCTTACCAAAGTCATAACTAGGACAGTGAAATAGATATCTCTTTAAAACTGAAGCCACACAACTATATTGTAATAAAAAGGTAGTTATTTAATTATATTAATGGAAGATAGGCTTGTTTTGAAACAGTTTGGTTGAGTTAAGAAGTTTTTTTTCTATTTTGTTCTCAGAAGGGCATTTGATTTTACCTTATGTAAGTCATTGTTAATTAAGACCTATTTTGTTACATTTCATCAAATTTTATTATATTCCCCAAATGTTCGAATATTTGGTTTTAAACTTTAAAGCAAATTGTTTTTTACATTATCTACATCCAAATACTTACCAGTACTATTTAATGTTATCGGGTTGGCAACATTACGGCTGATGTGAATATATTTAACTAAGAACGATATTGCTAGGACGTTAATAGGGCGGACGAAAATAGGTCTCCTTGTGTACAACTCTTACCAGTTATTATGTATTTAAAATTACAAATAGGTACCAAAATTAAGACAATGACGCCACCTAAAAACACAAAAAGATTTTCGTCTTGACCATTAGCGGCACGAGGATTTTAGTCATACTTAATTACTAAAGACTTTGTTTTTCTACATTTTGTCGACAATTATTTTTTGCCCTAATTCCTACTGAGTGGCTTATTTTTCTTAATTTATAAGAGACACTGTTTTCATGAAACGACTTTTACATCAACTTTGAAATATTCAAAATTGCTAGAGACGTTATAGTACACCCATGCTATTACCATGTAATAGTATACCTGTAGGTATTATTCACCTTTTCCAAAAAAAGTGTCACAAATAAGTATTTAGTGTCTTTACAAGCGAACAAAACGCCTATTGAATTGTTTCGTGAAGACATACATATAATCATACACGTTTTCAGTTTGAATGCATTTATGTTATTTGCTATATTTTAAATCTAAACGCGCCAGAAGTGACACGAGTCGAGGGGTGTTTTCGTAAAGTCATACATATTACATATATTATACACGTGCTCAGCTGGAATAGGTAAATATTAACATATGTATTAATGTAGATAGTTTGTTGTTGATCCACAGTTTTTTTGCGTTTTATGTGCGGAACTAGATAACAGATATGGTGTTTAAAACAAATCAAATGTCGTTACGACAAACTTTCGCGGACAAACTGAATTTATGATACCTAGTTAAATTCAATTTAGATAATATCCGAATTTATTATATAGACGGGAGTCGCTTTCGTAGACACAAGTATCATTGGGCCGTGGAACAAAGTCGGGACTGTTGCTAGGAAGAAGGTGCCGAACTGATTCTTTAAAATGTTCGAACGAGCGGAGCGCAAGCGAAGTGAAGTTGTTTCAAATAACTTCGGCTACGACGTCTGTCTGTGCATTACGATGGCTTTTTGATTTTGAATAATTGTCGCGTGATAACTTTAGTAACGTTTTCCTGATCTATATGAAATTTGTTGGGGTTGTAGTAGAGCTCAATACAATTTGTGAATTTGTATATGAGCAGGATCGATCAAAGGGTTGTGGAGCTTCAGAAGGGTCTTGTTATATTGGTAATCTCGTTTGCATGTAAATCGCGAGTTCTCCGTTCGAGGCGGACTATTAGTTATGTAAAACTGAACGCGGATTTGTGAAAAATATTGCCTCAAGTAGGGGTCAATCGACTAGACGGATTTCGGTATCTCACAAGGATTTGAAACATTATCGTGATTTAAATTGATATATAATATAAGACCATTTAAACCAATTACCAACCACTAAACGAATATTTCTACTTGGGCTGAAAATTCTAATCCACGAAAACAAATCTTTTTGAAAATCTGTGAATAGCTTTGTATACGACACAAAAGACTATAAAAATTGGAGTACATGCCAAATAAGACACTATTTGCAAAATGAGTGACCGTTCTCTTTGCCTTCGTCCAAGTTAATTAAAAAATATAATCTGCTACTTTTATAGTAGTTTATGTAACTGTTACGTAATAAGGGTCCTTGAGTGAGTCTGGTCATAATAAGATCACACAAGTGTTTTAAGGCCTAATTACGTACAGTTGCATACACTGCTTTATCTAGACTCATATTATATAACCAAAATAAAGTGTTCGGAAACCATAGAATGACCGAGATTGCACCGCCATGGCCAACTCGTTTGTGCCGGCGGTTGCGCGGGCGCGTGTCGGCGGCCGCGCGGGAGCGTGCTGGTGTACATTATGTTATCAAAACTCATAACACATCAATATTTGAGCATGTAAAGTTAAAATTACGTTACTGCCACAGATAAAAAGCTTATCATAGTAAAATCGGTTGTGGTAATGCTAGCCATTGGCTACCGTTTTCGAACACGTTTTAGAGAACTTACAATGTGAGTGTAGATAAACTTATTTTCACTTCTCAAGCTCAAAAAGTGTGTACCAAGGCGGCATACTATGCTTACCAAGGCGGACTAAAGTAGTACATTTAGCCTCTAGGGCTAATATGTATACATATTTATGATTTACAAAACATTTTAAATTGACCAATCGGAACACTTCACCATATTAAATCCACCAACACACACAACACATGTCGAAGTTAATCGGAACGCTAGGTACTTTTTTGGTGCGTATACTGTGTAAATAATTTAAGTCCTTAAAAAACATTGTATTTAATATTTTTTTTTCTTTTTTTTTTTTTTTTTATACCACGACGGTGGCAAACAAGCATACGGCCCGCCTGATGGTAAGCAGCTACCGTAACCTATGGTCGCCTGCAACTCCAAAGGAGTCACATGCGCGTTGCCGACCCTTTACAAAAAGGAGGATTCACTGTGTTGACGACTAAAGGAACAAGAAGGTCCCTCATCGTCAACACACTGGGTCCTCTTTGAGCTCTTTGGCAACCTTACTCACCAGCAGGAACACAACACTATGAGTAGGGTCTAGTGCTATTTGGCTGTGGTTTTCTGTAAGGTGGAGGTACTTCCCCAGTCGGGCTCTGCTCCAGATTTGAGCGATGACATTCGCTGAACGTGCCCTACCACACTTAGCGAGATGCCATTCGCAGTGCCCATACCTCTCTTTTTGGCGTAGTTTAAGGACATACCCAGGTCCGGACGTAGTTTAAGGACATACCCCGGGTCCGCAATATCAACCAATCAGAATACAGCAATGTTAAAATCGACTAATCAGGAAACGCAATTTATTTCTCAAAACATGAGGTGCATTTTATTTCCTACTTCACAATCATTAAAAAAGATTTTAATTTTTTGGAAGCGCTTTAAAGCGTGTTTAAACTGTTTAAAGACCTAATTATACCGTCGTCTGTGGCATTTATACGCGGTGTTTATGTTTTGTATCGATGTCAAAGAAGTTAAAAAAATTAAAAGGCCGTCAAGTTAAACAATAATTTCACCTTAGTTTAGTTATTGTGCGTAAATAATAAGTATTTTATTCTATATTCTCGCAATAGAAGTGAAAAATAGTATGCATTACTCTGGTCTAAAAGCCATATTACCACTCGAACAATTTTGCCTCAGTTCTTTCGGGAAAATAACCACCTCGTATTAATATATGGTCTACTTTAGACCCTTGTCATACAATCTACTATTATGCTAAGTACATAACTACTATAGTGATACTGACACTTTAGTGTCAAGAGAACCCAACTTCGTCACACGATGCTTTACGTACATAGGTGTGTCAGGTTGCATTGTGACAACGTTATTCGGCTATTGTTTCAAATTTTTAGTTAGTCATGATTAGCTTTAAATTATTTATGTCACTTTAGAGGCATGAAAACCCTACACTCCCACGTTTTACCTACGTAGGTGTGTCAGCAATGTCAGCATTGTGACAGCACAGTTCAGTGTTAAGCCATTGTCTCACATTTCGGGTTCTCACAATAATGTCTCGAGTTACAAAAGAGCCCGTTAATTATTATGCGGTTACTTTGACGGCTGTGTACAAATGAAACAATATTTAATTCGGTCGTATGAAGTGAATTTCACTTCTTATTAAAAGGCTTTGGATGGGTTAAACTACCTGTCTTAGTTATGATATTTATTAAGTACCTAGTATCTGTCAATAAATCGTTAGTACGAGTAGTTTGTTTATTACAAGTATATTCGTACGTGAAAACGTGGAGAGCTAGTCTTAAAATCCGTACGTGACGAGAAAAAGTTGACAAGTCGAGATGAAAACTTGTAGAATTTAGAACTTAAAATAGAATAGCATAAGGTTCAAATTTATTCGATTTTATACATGGAGTTATCTGATCTACTTCTTCCCACCGTGTACGGAAATATTCTACCTGTACTGTAACTAACTTGGACACAAACTTTAAAAGCAAATGCAGCTTACACGTACGGGAAGTTTAGCATAGTTGTTTTCTTTACTGAATAGTATATGCGGAATTTGTAATATCCGTTATACTCATTATACATAACAGAATTCATCCTTACTTCTATCATGTAAACAAACCAGAAATTATCACACATTGCTCTGAGATTATCACTTAAAATGTTGTTTTATACTTAAAGAAACTCACAAAGTATTGAATTCAACCAAGCAACCACAAAAAAATATCATTTCTAATAAAATTTTCTTAAATAATCAAAGTAACGAACGAAAAACCTGAAAAATAAATGGCATTACGATCTCTAGATTGACACGCGTTTATGTACATAATAATACAACTAAGGATGAATTCTGTATACAGAGAATTACAGTTAGCCTGCAAACATTGGCACATGAAAAGACCGTATACGACCACCTCTTACAGAAGAGAGCCGATCGTTCCATGGACATTGTTAGTCACAACCAGAACGGACTGAGTCGGTAGGAAACGCAAACCCTAAAAAAATCTGAGTAATACCCGATAACCCGGGTTTTTTCATACTAAAAATAATGCATTTTGCACTTCCTACGAACCGAACGGCCCAAACGCTTCGTTAAAATTAGTCCAGTCTAAGCAAGGTTACCGAATAAGCATGGCTACGAATATGGAGGTCAAATTACACAACGCACATCCTCACGGTAGAAACCATAGGTTTTAATATAACTGGAATTGAATGAGCCACCATTTCGGAATATTTTGTTTGAGTCATGTTCGTTTATTATCTTCTATGTCTACGGTATTAAATACGGTATTTTATTTATTAGGATATTGTTTTGTGGTATAATTTTTTTTCTTTCCGCTTTTCTTCACTGCTTTGCAACACCTACTGAATTAGTTTATTTAATGCAAGTTGCTACCTAAAGGTTGTCTGGGAAAAATCGCTTTTTAGCGATAAGACAAAAAAGGAGTGTATAGATTCCTAAAGGGTAGGCAACGCGCATGTGAATCCTCTGGGGTTGCAGGCGTCATAGGCTACGGTAACTGCTTACCATCAGACGGGCCGTATGCTTGTTTGCCATCGTCGTGGTATAAAAAAAAGACTGCCTGTTGTTTACCTCTAATCTGACTTTATGAATTTTCTATACTGGTTTTCTTTTGGAGGTGTTCAATAAAGAGTATTTGTATTGTATTACATTATAGTAGTTTATGCAACAGTTGTATAAGAGGGGTCAAAAAAGGTGAGTGGCGTGGGTAACAATTTGAGCCGTAGGCGAAAATTGTTAAGAAAAACGCCACGAACATTTTTTTACCTACTTATACGACGTTGCATACAATACTTTTTCTACGAATACACTTACTTTTACATAAAATGCGAAATTGAAAAGTTCATGGATATCGCAGTTATTTTGTCAACATAATCAACAATCATTTAAGTTTTACCTTTTAAAACACTATTTTTCAATAATAGTAACATTACTAACACAAATACACACCGTCGTTATTTGACCAATTATTAAAGAGCTACAGAGATTAGTAAAAATACCTAAATTACTTTCAAAGTTTGCAATTTGCCCCAACAAACGAACGGGAAACGTGAAAAACTACGAAGTAGGTCTGTGGTTCTTTTAATTTTTTCTTTTTTAAAGTTTTTTTTTCTAAAAACGTTGCGTTTATTTAGGTTTCTTAGGTTGGCAGTAATTTATTTTATATTAATAGTAGTGTTTGCACGCGATTACGCGATACTATTTTGGCGCTTTTATAGAACAAGTGTTATTTTGGGGAATAGACTAGATAGACTTTTCATCGAGTGTATTATCTATGTTCTTATAAAGGTGTTGACGAATGTATAAATGACAGATAAAAGTACAGGAGTAGAAAAACTAATTTTTCTACTCCTGTACTTTTATCTGTTATTTATACATTCGTCAACACCTTTATAAAAACATAGATAATACACTCGATGAAAAGATAGAAAAACTAATTTTTCTACTCCTGTACTTTTATCTGTTATTTATACATTCGTCAACACCTTTATAAGAACATAGATAATACACTCGATGAAAAGTCTATCTAGTCTATTCCCCAAAATAACACTTGTTCTATAAAAGCGCCAAAATAGTATCGCGTAATCGCGTGCAAACACGACTATTAATATAAAATAAATTACTGCCAACCTAAGAAACCTAAATAAACGCAGCGTTTTTAGAAAAAAAACTATAAAAAAGAAAAAATTTAAAGAACCGCAGACCTACTTCGTAGTTTTTCACGTTTCCCGTTCGTTTGTTGGGGCGAATTGCAAACTTTGAAAGTAATTTAGGTATTTTTACTAATCTCTGTAGCTCTTTAATAATTGATCAAATAACGACGGTGTGTATTTGTGTTAGTAATGTTAGTATTATTGAAAAATAGTGTTTTAAAAGGTAAAACTTAAATGATTGTTGATTATGTTGACAAAATAAATGCGATATCCATGAAGTTTTCAATTTCGCATTTTATGTAAAAGTAAGTGTATTCGTAGAAAAAGTATTGTATGCAACGTCGTATAAGTAGGTAATAAAATGTTCGTGGCGTTTTTCTTAACAATTTTCGCCTACGGCTCAAATTGTTACCCACGCCGCTCACCTTTTTTAACCCCTCTTATACAACTGTTGCATAAACTACTATAACGGCCTCCTAGCCCAGTCGGTAGTGACGCTGCCTATGAAGCAGGAGGTCCCGGGTTCGAATCCTGGTCAGGGCATTTATTTGTGTGTTCATCACGGATATTTGTTCCTGAGTTATGGATGTTTTCTATGTATTTAAGTATTTATCTATTATCTATCGTCGCCTAGTACCCACAACACAAGCCTTATTGAGCTTACTGTGGGACTAGGTTGATTTGTGTAAGATTGTTCTATAATATTTATTTATTATTATTTATTTATATAATTCATTTTGTCTGCAGTCGCGTGGCAACCCGAGAGTCTCGAGGACCTATCCGGCCTCCGCAGTAGCTCCGTAGACTACGCAGCCGCGTTACTCCTGGCCGTCATGGCAGCAGTTCTGCTTGCCGCCGTGGGCTACCACTGCGCGGCCACCTGGAGATGGTTCGTGGGGAGGTGTGTACGGTAATACCCCCTTCCCTTTCTTGCTGTCCTTGTAAAGCCGTTGCTTGAGCTTTGGTTTGGTGGTGGAACAAAAAGGTTGGATCACGAGATCATTTTTCTTCTTAGATGTCCATAAGCTTCCGCTTCTTGTTCTAATATTGTGTCAGAGCATGGTCTCCCGTTGACGCAACATTTTGCTGTTTTCATACTCGTAGTACTCGTATGCTACGCTGTAGATGGCTAATGTTGTCAGTCGGAGATCAAGGTGTCATGGTCTTTCCTAATGCAGTGGTGGACTACCTGCAAAGTAGAAGCGTTTAATAACGCTTTCATTTAGAATCTATCTTTATGTTCTAATTTACTCATTTATGTTGAGAAAAGTTCGCTTTTTAAGAGGCTGTTTGCGTGCTTCCTCTAACTAAATGTATTTCGACCCCTTATTATATTATTATATTTATCTCGTTCCCATAACGGGGATACAGTATGTAAAAAGGAGTGTAAAGGTTCTTACGGGGTCGGCACGCTAACTGCTTACCATCAGCGGGGCCGTGTCACAGTCGTGGTATATAAAAAATGATTTATGAAAGAGGCGAGGAAATTCTTTTCAAGCTGTGGGCTGTTTAAGTTAGTGAATTATTCATTCGGAATAAATCAGATGTTGTGTACTATAATTGTAATATAATTGAAACATTTAACTCTTAGCATAAAATGTTATCACTTCTCAAACTCAACATTCATCACAAATGTTTATATAGTTGACCCGTCACAGTTCTTTTTTTTGTGGTTTTACGAGTAAACTAAAATTAATATAACGGATTAATACTGCTAATCGTAAACCGTACTTGCAGTTGGCCAAGATACAGGCCTACCCGAGTTTGATCACTGACATACAGCCCAGATTGTAACAACTTGTTTAGGTAAATAAATCATTTTTCATTTTCATTAACGTGAATTGATTTATTATTTCGCCTGAATTGCACACAAGATACCGCTCTTGATTAATGTAATTTAGCAACGCTTCCCCTTGTTCTTAAACCAAATGGTTTCATACAACTTGTAAAAAAAATATACCCTTTTTCACTAGAACCCAGATCCCTTATAAAAAAGGTAATGGGGTAAAAGCGGGAAATAATACACACACAGCTTTCCATTTAGTAAAAGGATAATTACAAATATAATTCTCTTCTCACAGGAGCCGTCGCGCTTCTGAAGAAAGCAACTGCGATTCCCTGTCCCGCCAAGCCGCTATACGGATCAGCCATTCCCTACCAGATCTCCAGACTGAGCCTCTGAAGCAAGAGTACGTGCAAGAGCATAAGGATCCGGCTAACAAGAAGGTGAGAATTATTTATTTATTTATTATTTTATTTTATTATTCAAATAAGTTATTGATGATGACGTTCCTATAAAAGTTACACAACATTACAGTAATAAAACCAAGGCAGTGTTACGAGACTAACGCAGAGAAATATACGATCCCAACAACTATCTTCAGCTTAGGAAAGAGTGGCGCTCTTTAGTATCAGAGGCCATGATCCTCCTTTGGTCACTGAGCCAGCGTAGTGAGTAAGTCTTCAGAATGTAGTTTTTCTTTTCCAGCCCGATAACTTCTGAGTTATATTTAAAATTACTCGATTTACAAGAATGTCAATAACAGTCAATTGTCTATTGTAATAAAATGGAACTTTGCGATAAAGTAGCTTGCCAGTCTGCGGTTGTCGCCGGTTTGAACATTTCATTACGTCGGGAGTGAAACGTGTTACATTGTAACCTTTCATAATCAATTGAAAGGCTTTAAAATACCGACATTGAGATAATTTAAAACAGCATATTTTGGTCATATATACAGTAACAATAAATACAATGTACTAAAATTCATAATTGAAGGAAAAATTGAAGGGAAGCGAGGCCGCGGTAGAAGGCGCACATCATGGACTAAAAATATAAGAGACTGGTTAGAGGTGAAGAGCATAGATAGACTAATTCGCATGACTAAAGACAGAGAGACATATAGACATATGGACGGAGATGGCACATGAAGAAGAAAATACAGATCGTGAATTATTTAATTACTGAATTGAGCCTAGAAACCTACTGATAATTATCTTTTATAGTATTTACTGACCACAGAAGAGACCTTTTTTGAAATTGTGTTTTACCCATATATACTTATAACAATTGATTTCTGCAGCCAAACATGAGTTAAGAGGCTGACAACAGCTAAATTCCCTCCCTATCTTTTTCAGCGCGAGTGAAAGAGAAATACTGTGTTAAGATTAGCATGGGATTAGCAAATTGTGCAAAATGATGAATAAAAAAAAACTTCGCATTAATTGAGAAATATAAAACAACGATGTTCTTAGTATTAAAGCGGTGGAATTTTGTCCTTAGTTACAGACGTATAAGTCAAGAAACTAAAGACATACGACTGTTTAAAGCAAATTTTAAGATGTAACTTTGGAATTATTTTCTATTGAGCTTATTTCGTCCAATCGTGTATCGGAATCAACGAAGTTCTTCAAAATATAACGAATAATAACATATTTTTTTTAGTTTCTCAAAACAAGTAGTTATAAGTAGTATAGATTCACCGTTTCTACCCCATCGTTTTCCCACCACCAAAACAATGGTTTTTCGGGATTATGGTGGTTTTTCGGGGCTATGACACCTAAAAAAAAAAAAAAAGTTTGGTATGTTTTAGTACGTTTAGCCCCCCATTTAAATCGATTGCACTAGGTCTCAACAGTGCCCGGAGCCTCCTTCAGCACTTAGGCACTCCGCTAATTAAACAATACACGCTCTTCGACACCACAATAGAACCCTTGCTCACCTTTTTCTATTGTCTCTATTGTTAGCTCGACTCGGCGACATCGCATTGTTACCGAGCTCGGTAGAGGCATACTCCAACGTTGTAGTTTGTTCTTTACGTATTTGCAATAGGTTTTATAATTGCTTAATTGGTTACTCCTTATGAAAGACTAGGTATAGTACCTAAAGTTTCCAAAGTTTAGGTATTGTTTTGGTGGTGGGAAATCAATGGGGTAGAAACGGTCATATAACTTAACGAGATTTTTAATGATCTAACAAGCCCCGCGAACTGACACAATTATATTACCCTTTATTAGTCTGGACTGGAGTAGGTATCAAATTTATACCTAAAGTGATTAATTCACATGTCGCGAATATAAATGCAAATTTCAACGTATCTATACAGGGTGTTTGGTAACCGGATGCAAAGCCGAAAGTAGGAGATAGCCTAGGTCATGTAGAACATTTTTAGCCATACTTGTCTTAGACAAATGTTATTAGTTTTTTTTTTATTTAAATTTAAAAATTTGTCGGAGAAAACTGCAAAACTTCAGACTAAATCGATAATTAGTACTTTTTTTACTGCAGGTAGATTTTTTTTTGTTTTATTTCGTATTGTGCAATGTCTATCAAACACTAGAAAAGTGGTTTCAAACATCTGTGTCTAAAGAAAACAAGTTGACAGCGATTTAAAATTTTAGTTACATGAAAATGTAAACGATTTAAGTGATTTCAAAGTACGAAAAAAAAAAAAACTAAAATAGCCACGAATTTTCAAACCATTTTAAAAACATGCTTGGCTTTTACCCTTTTATTTTAGCTATCAAACACGACTGTAGCTACTGTATCCTTGAAAATAAGCCACCTAAACCAACTGGGTAGCTAAAATGTTTCACTCTACTTGTGATACTTGTGGTAGTTGTGGTGACGAATCTCATTATGATTTTACAATAAAACATTGGTTCTGAATACTAAGTTGGCGTTGACTTGACATTTGACTTGTTTTAAAAGGGTTAAGTGTACTGGACAAAACTACCACATGCAATTTTAACAAACAAAGGTTTGGGGCGGTGAGAGACAAAAGGGACTGATAGCGGCAGGCGGCGGGCGATAAGACAATCATGTCTCAAGCCATTTTATCTTTGAAAATAGGCTACCTGTACTAATAAGAGGGAATGTTTAGGGTAAATTAAAACAAAAGCATAAAAGATAAGTTATTTATTTTTACGATCAACACATTAAAATTACACATCATCGCTCGTTTTCAAAATGTGACCCGCCGTTTCGAATACAAGCACGAGCCCGTCTTCTTACTTCTGTGGTGGTTGTTCCGAATATCATTTCTTCCCTCATCCTTTCGAACGCCGCTTCTATCCTCTCCCTCAGCTCTTCTACGGTATTAATGACCTCTTGTGTGTAGACTAGCTCCTTAGCTCGGCCCCAAACGAAAAAATCCAATGGTGTCAAATCAGGTGACCGAGCGGGCCAAGGGATTCGTCCGCCTCTGCCGATCCAACCATCCGGGAAACAATTATCCAGATGCTCCCTTACAGCCAGAGAGTAATGGGCGGGACAACCGTCGTGTTGAAATGTCACTGCACCGGGCAGCTGGTCTTCGTCAATAAGCCTGGGCAAATCGTTTTGTAAAAATTCCAAATAATTTGCCCCATTTAAATTATTTGGCAAAAAATGTGGCCCAATAAGGACTCTGCCGATGATTCCAGCCCACACATTGACGGAAAACCTTCTTTGGAAGGACACTTGCTTTTTCCAATGTGGATTGTTGTTTTTGTCAGCCCATTGGTGTAGGTTATGGAAATTTGTGATCCCCTCCCGGGAAAATTTCGATTCATCGGTCCAAAGAATGCTTCGCAAAAAACGTCGGTCTTCGATATCCGCATTGAGTAAAAATCGGCAGAAGTCCACTCGGCGTGCAGGATCTCCTTCGTCCAAACCTTGAACTCCGATGCCGCGAAAAGGATATTTTCCCTCACGATTCATTGTGGCCCATACTTTCCATGTGGACAAGTTCAGATTACGAGCTACCACTCTGATGCTCGTATTCGGATCCTCTGCAAATGCCTGTAGAACGTCTTCCTCCACTTCAGGGCGATTACGTCCTGGATTCCCTCCATGTTGCACAGCAATACCATTCTCACGTAGCCTTCGGAATGAATTGTAAAACACTCTCACATTAGGCAATCTCCGGTTTGGAAAACGCTCTTGGTACATCCGTCGGGCCATCGCTCCATTACTGTCAGCTTTGCAGTACATGTAGATAATGTCGGCGTATTCTTCGTTCGTAAACTCCATGTTTACAATGAAGAAGTCGTAATTACACGTGAAGGAGCGCCTACGGCAGCTACAACTTGACACGGTAAATTGAGATGAGAGCGGGAAATTAAACCACAATGAACGTCTAATCGCAACTGAAGTTGTAACTAGACTAAATTACTAGTTTTTGCATAAATACTCATGTAGCTAATCAGTTTATCTTTGTCAATAAAGCACAAAACCGATCATCTTTGTTTAACGCCGCTCACCGCCTGCCGCTATCAGTCTCTTTTGTCTCTCACCGCCGCAAGCCTTTGTTTGTTAAAATTGCATGTGGTAGTTTTGTCCAGTACACTTAACCCTTTTAAAACAAGTCAAATGTCAAGTCAACGCCAACTTAGTATTCAGAACCAATGTTTTATTGTAAAATCATAATGAGATTCGTCACCACAACTACCACAAGTATCACAAGTAGAGTGAAACATTTTAGCTACCCAGTTGGTTTAGGTGGCTTATTTTCAAGGATACAGTAGCTACAGTCGTGTTTGATAGCTTAAATAAAAGGGTAAAAGCCAAGCATGTTTTTAAAATGGTTTGAAAATTCGTGGCTATTTTAGTTTTTTTTTTATCGTACTTTGAAATCACTTAAATCGTTTACATTTTCATGTAACTAAAATTTTAAATCGCTGTCAACTTGTTTTCTTTAGACACAGATGTTTGAAATCACTTTTCTAGTGTTTGATAGACATTGCACAATAAGAAATAAAACAAAAAAAAATCTACCTGCAGTAAAAAAAGTACTAATTATCGATTTAGTCTGAAGTTTTGCAGTTTTCTCCGACAAATCTTAAAATTTAAATTTAAAAAAAACTAATAACATTTGTCTAAGACAAGTATGGCTAAAAATGTTCTACATGACCTAGACTATCTCCTACTTTCGGCTTTGCATCCGGTTACCAAACACCCTGTATAATAACCAAACATTTTTAATAATAATATTAATTATTATTTATCTTTTTATTGCTTTAGTAGCAGTAGTAAAAATAACTAATATTTTTTTTGGGCCTTTACGTTCAGCCATATAAATTAAATATGTTTACAAATGATAAATAATTATAAACCTTTACGAAAAACTCACCCAATTTTAAAAATTATTAATGGATCACTTATTGATCTTCCCTCTCCTTCCAATATTTCAACATGATGAAATTTCGGATCTTTACTAGGATTATGTTTAATAGTTCAAATTTTAACTGGATTATTTTTAACTATATATTATACAGCAAATATTGAAATAACTTTTTATAGTGTAAATTATATTTGTCGAAATGTTAATTATGGATGATTAATTCGAACCCTTCATGCTAACGGAGCATCATTTTTTTTTATTTGTGTTTATTTACATATTGGTCGAGGAATTTATTATGAATCTTTTAACTTAAAATACACATGAATAGTAGGAGTGATTATTTTATTCCTATTAATAGGAACAGCTTTTATAGGATATGTTCTACCTTGGGGTCAAATATCTTTCTGAGGTGCAACAGTTATTACTAATTTATTATCTGCAATCCCTTACTTAGGAAATATATTAGTTAGTTGAATTTGAGGAGGGTTTGCAGTAGACAATGCAACACTAACTCGATTCTACACATTTCACTTTTTATTACCATTTATTTTTGCAATAATAACAATAATTCATTTATTATTTTTACATCAAACAGGATCTAATAACCCTTTAGGTATTAATAGAAATTTAGATAAAATTCCTTTTCATCCATTTTTTTCTTTTAAGGATTTAATAGGATTCTTAATTATATTATTTATTTTAATTATATTAACTATAATTAATCCGTATCTTTTAGGAGACCCTGATAATTTTATTCCTGCAAATCCTCTTGTAACACCTGTTAATATTCAACCTGAATGATATTTCTTATTTGCATATGCAATTTTACGATCTATTCCTAATAAATTAGGGGATGTAATTGCTTTAGTAATATCATTCTTAATTTTAATTATTTTACCAATAACTTTTAATAAAAAAATTCAAGGAATTCAATTTTACCCTATTAATCAAATATTATTTTGATCTATAGTAACAACAGTTATTAGTAAATATCCCGTTTCGAATAATATTTATGATGTGAATGACCATGTGAGCTTGAAATCATATATTAAATTACCATTAAACCCAGAGTTTGAAACGAATCCAATAATAAATCTTTTAGGGACTTGCCCGAGAAATATATTATCCAACGTTTTACCTTGTATACCTGCGGGTAATGTCAGAACCTTAACTTCTGCCCTTGTTATCAGATATTTCGCAGTTGTTGATGCTAATACTTTTTGATGAGCTAACAATACACTAGGATTTATTCTTGCTCTTCTGATAATGAGACTGGCATCTGTTATTTGTACTTTAAATTTACCATCCTTATGACAAATTAAATTAAATGTTTCTTTCGAACGGACTAATTTAACTCTCATTTCTACACCATTAATTAGAAATTTCTCCTGGTTAAACATATCACCATGTAAATGACCAATCATTTCAACTTCCTTGCTTTCCTTAACGAAGTCCATTCTTTCGTGAAATCCTTTATTAGTCGAGTCAACGGCGTCCATATAGTTAGGGGTATCTTCATACCACAATCCACAAGTCAGATGAGATTTTTTGGCTGCTGAGCCATAATTAAGCTGATTTTCCATGTAGGCTCGGTAAGCATAAGTGTTGTTTGGAGGTGATATAAGCTTCTGATTTAAATAAATGTCTAGTTGGCTAAACAGGGAATGTAACCAATTGTTTACCGGGGCAACATTTGCATCAGGTTTTATTTTTGTACCATCTTGATTCAATATTTTGGCATTTATATGCAACAAAGTGTGTGATAGATCAATGTAGTCATCACCTAACCCAGGAACTTGAAACTCAATAGGACCATCGTCACTTAGAGATGAAATTGGTTTGTTTGTAATGAATCCACTGACCACTTACAATGCTTGTTTGTATTGATGGTAAAGCAAATAAGTCTAACTCAGATTTGGCACACTCACAAGAATGACTATGTAAGAATGACATTTTTTAGTTTGAAAATATATCTTCAATATTGTTTTTCCTATATTTTTTACCTCCTCTTCGGTGCGATGCTTTTAAGTTAATGAATTGGCTACGTCTTTTTGTGGACGTTTTATATCCAGACCCCGACATCAAAGAATTAATTTTTTCATCTGCTTTTCTTTTTAAGTTGGCGCTTGCTTCATTGAACCGAGATCTAATAGAACTATCCACTGGTCGTGAATTTAGCATATCGGATAAAAGACCGATTCCTGCATCTAAAGTTTCTTTTCCCACTGTTTTAAGACCACTAGATAATAATGGTAGCACAGACCTAAAAAGACCACCCAAGAAACTCCCGATCCCATGTCCTCGTTGATATGGTACCCCTTTATAAACTATTCCTATACCCGTACCAGCTTGGTGTGAATAGTAATGTTCATATGGGCAAGACGTAGATGCTCTTTTATAATTCATTTTACCCGTTGAAAGTGTAGCTTCACGCAAGAAGATCCAAACTGGAATGGTATTCTAGCTCCAGTATTTGTCCTTATATCTATTCCTATAGTATCGAATTCTCTTCGTAATACGGGTACATAGTGAGCAGGTGAGAAAATATGTGTTTTGTAAGCACCATAGATAAATTTAGTTGGGTCTAACGGTATTATTCTCAGTAATGATGTAATTACATCTCCCACCACTTGTGGATGAATGATATCAGTATACACAAATATTTGTGAGGGTAAACCTAAGTATAAATTTGCAGGATGTTCTCCAATTGACATTTCTTTTAAATTTGATCTTGGTCGAAATCCTAATTGTAGACTTAATATGGGTGTTGTTGTGACTGAGACTATTTCTTTATCTGTTGATATCCCCACCATTTTTGTAATTTTATCATATCTAAACTTAACTTTGCTTTTTAGCTGTGGGTTTTCATTTAATGCATCAAGAAAATGATCAAGACTATCATACGAAGTAGCTGGCTGGTGAGTTTTTGAATCAACGATTTTATCCGTCTTGTCTGCAGGTCCTCGAACTTTCTTTTTAATATAAATGGTATTTTCATGTTCTTGAACATTGTACATGGAGCATGGGTATTGAAATTCTACTAAACCCACGACCCATTCTCCTTCCAATTTAATGGTTTTAGGTAATTTTGTTAAAAAGTGCGCAGTTGTATTATCATTGTAATATTCCGATGAGCTATTGCTCAACAAAGTTAAGTAAAAACTGTTTTCACTCATATTGTTTCTAAACTTGATGACGGTATCCAGGAATTAAATTTATTAGGATAACCTCGCCACTTCACGAACATTTCCTTTCTGCCACCAATACGGCGCGAGCGTATTATTTTATCAATTTTATATTTGATGGAGGGGTGGTGAGTTACTTTTTGTAATTCTTTAGAATAAAATGTACCAATTATTGGTTCACCTTCCAAATCTTTTAAAGTATAAACAACCCACGGAGACCTATTGATAACTGATTCAATCACAAATATTTCATCACTCCAATTGGTTTCATAACCCTTTTGGAATATATGTTTATATTTAGTTATCCTAACATGGTCACCTACATTTAGCCTTGCATTTTCTAAAGAAAGAAAGTTTATCATTTTTTCTTTCATATAAGTTACACCAAACAGTCCTTATATTACTAGAGTTAACATCAACTGGACGCATTTTTATACTGGAATGATAGCTATGGTTATATGAATAAAGCAGATCTTGTAATATATTAGTGTAATTGTAAGTATTCTTATGAGTAAAATAACGCCACATTTTAGTTTTGAGAGTTCTTTGAAACCTTTCAACTATGCTAGCTTTAACGTCTGGGTTGTTAGTTGTATAATAATGTATGTTCTTACTTTTAAAATAATCTCTCACCATCTTTGAAACAAATTCTGTACCCTTATCAGATTGAATATGTCTAGGGGTTGCATTTGCTTCCGTGAATATGCTTTCAAAACACGTTTTAACCGTTTCAGCATCCTTCTTTTTCATAAGTCTCGCAAATGCATATTTGCTAAATACATCAATAACACAAAGAATGTATTTATACCCATCGTTGTATTGACTATAGGTACGCATATCACTTAGATCAGCTTGCCATAGTTCATTGTAGTTTGACAGGATGTATTTGTTACGCGAGAAACGTTTATGAACAGGTTTATGTAGAGTGTACGCTTCTTGGGACTGCAACCATTTTTTCACTTCCTCATAGCATTATTTAAACTACTATATCCAGCCGGGTTTGATATATCGTAATATATTCTATTTATGTCTAATAAGGAGTCCATCTTTCCCAATCAACTTTCTTTTGAGACCTCGTTTTTGGCTTAGTAGATAGAGGAGTAGATGCGTTTTTTTCTTTAATTGATAGGTTGTGCGCGCTAATAGAAGCCTGTGAAATGTTAGCTTCAGGTTTAGATTGAATTTTATTAATAAATTCTAAAGTCTCGGGGTTACCAATACATGACGATGGAACTTTTATATCATTTAAAAGACTAGCCAAATCCTCCCATTCCACTGGTTTTGAGCGTTTAAGCGGTCTAAGCACATCGCCTACCAAATCGAGAATATTGCTATTTGGTATTGTCTGACTGTTTATAACTACTTCACCGTTCTCCTTCCACCAAATTTTAGGTCTATTCAGAACAATGTTTTGCAGTAGCGTCTGACTTTTTGTCCTGTACGATTTAGGTATAACATCTATAATATAGGATGGAGAATATCGTTTAGGTAATTGAACCTTTGATACACCAGGAGGTGTGGCATAAACATCTTCTTCCGGCACAGGTGAATTTGCGTCTCCGCTTAAGTTCTGAGTAAATGATTCCTCCTTTCGGATTCTTTCCTCTTTTTTTACATTTTCCTCCTTTTTGTTAACTTTCGAAGCAACGTTGTAGTTATCGTTAGTAAGGTAGTTCACTTCATCCATCACTATTGGTAATTTAAATGGTCTTCGATCTGCCTCAGCAAAATGTAAAAATCGTTGTAGTGCTTGACAATATAATGCCACTTTTCACGATCATTTATTTTTCTTCTAAGAATTGTTTGCATTTCTCCATCCAGACGGGATGATAAATTTTCCACCTGATTTTCACTTTTTTTAAGTCTTTCAATAAATTCAGGTTCTACTAACAACATTTTCTTTGTATTCTCCATTGTACCTAAGATAAGGAGTTTACCAATGCACTTAAAACGGCACGTAAAATTATTGGTAAAAATGCACCCCCTTTCTGAATAATAACGGGTTTTCTAAGCTTATTTTTGCCTTTTGAAACTAGTTTTCGTAATGTTTCCTTATATTTTTTTAATTTGGATTTTTCTTTGTTATCTAAAAATTTTACCCTTTAGAACGTTATAGATACATTCACAAATGATGTTGATCTCATCTTCATCGCACGATTTAAGCAAAGCAGTGCGATATTTTGGTTTAAGTAAATGCAGGGCTTCCAGTAAATGTTTATAGGTGCTTACTCGAGAATGCATCATTTATAACTGACTGAAACTTGATGATCCTTGTTATATTTAAATCCTTTCTTTGGGATACACACTGTGCAATGGCCATCAAATGGAAATATTTTAGTTTTAAAACGACACATGTCATCTGTGTTTTATTTTAGATCAATCATAAGATAGCCGTGAGCGTTTTTAGTAGCATCCTTGTAAGCTTCGTCAACGAACTTTGAGTTTTCTGGGCATACTTGACGAGACAAATAACGTATTTGTGTTTTATCTCTAGGATTCTTAAAAAACACTGAATAACTTGTATTCAAAGACATATCACGTTGACCTTTACCCTGATGAAATATATTTTAAGTAATATAAACAGGCTTAAATTTCTGTGGTGACTACCTTTTGTAAAAATATCAACCAGTCGCCCATTTGATTCCCGCATTAAATCATCTATTATAAGTAATTTGGGCTTCAGTCCATCAAACATGGACATATCAGGTATTCCTTGACTATAAATCACATTTTCTAGATTATATAGGGGTTGCATTTCATCATAACACCAAATCACATCATCAACATTACATAATTCTTTCGAATGTTCAAGAAAACTTGTAACAAATTTAGTTTTTCCACAACCATTCGGACCAGCTACAATAGTGGTGAAGGGATGGTAAAAATGAATCATTTTGAATTAACGTGAGGAGTGTGTTGTTATGAAAAGGAATTAATTTCAAATGACAATTTTTTGTAAAGTTTCTCCTTTTATCAAGAACATTTATTAAAAATAACGCATAACAAAAAAAATTGACACAGGATAATTTTAACTTCTAAACTAAATCATACAATTTACAAAAATTATACACATTGCACGAAAAATAAATACATTTCATTGAATATTCTGTGTAAATTAAATAAATTTTAAAGAACACCATGAGGAATTTTATAATGACCCCACGCAAGAGTATCAATAGAATTTCCTAACCAATATCGTTTCGTGTCATTACGGGAAAGTGTTATTTTGGTAATTTTCTGTGTAAATAAAATGTGTTTTATTGATTTGAAACGTAACATTGTATCATATTTAATTTTATTTCTTAAATAAACATTTTTTAAAACTATCAAGACCATATGTTTCCGTTACGCATTTATTGACACCTTTAGCTTTAGCTTTAATTTATTTATTTTGTACATCTATGGCGTACATTTTTGAAAGCAAACCAACAAATTCCTTAAATATTTCCCCATTGTTTTCATCTTTGAAAACACCAAGTTGCTTTTTATTTACCAGAGGGAAACCATACACGCTGTCCTCTGGGTATTCAGAAGTATCAAAATATAAATAAAGATCTGATTTTATGTCATCATTAAAGTCCTCTGTGAATATTTGATATAGTAAACTATCAGTATCTGTGTAAAGCAATTTCAAATTATTTTGATATTTGGTTTTCATATAGTCGTAATGAAATTGATACATTAAAGTTTTAGAAAGATCTAAAATGCAAAAACCTAGGTAAATTGGTTTGTTGTATAAAACTTTAGTTTTTTTCAATTGAACAGCTACTAAATGTGCAGCTACATGTGAAAAAACAGATAAACTATGAAATTCAGGTTTCGCAATTAAAGATTGAACTCCTTGAGATTTCCCACGATTTTCCCAGTGATTTAATAATTTGATGTTTACTCGTTTCATTACATTCTCCATAGTTTTACCAAACACTGAATTGTTCATGAGTTTGAAAAAATCTTTTTCGAATTCAGAAGATGCTTGGGATCGCATGTAGGTATTTAAATCTATGTAACTTTTTAACCATGGGGATTGCTCAAATTTTAATATTCTATGGGTTTTAAGCAATTTTAATCCGTTTTGTAAACTTTGTTTAAGATTTCTGTAATGAATGACATAGTTTGTTTTCTTGTTTAGATTTGGTATTAATTTTTTTGCTTTAGAATTACCTAAACATACATTTTCGGGACAGAATGGTAGATCTGAATGATAATCATGTAATTCTTTAGGGTACTTAATGTCTACTTCTAAGATAAAGCCATGATCAGCATCATCTGCAATATTAAAAATCGTCTCTACATTCACCCATTCAAGTTTACCTGTAGGAAGAGGTTGAGACATAGCCCAACCATACAAGTTATTTGCATCTAAATATACAAGAAAAGAAGACGGTTGGTTTGATTCATAGTTTGACATATATTTATTGTTAGCTTTTGCATGTCTGTGACTGCATTGGGATATACCTCCTCGAATATTTTTTGCTATGAAAGCAATTTTATCAATATCCGTTAAAAGTTCAAGTTTTATTTTTGTAACTTTTAACATGGCATCCCAACTCAATCCTGGGGCAGTGTAATAATGAGCTGGATCCAAACCGTAGGTCTTAACACATACATTTCCAAAATTTTCATCAGTTAGTAGCAAAACATCTGTTTTCAGATATAAATCTGAATAGTCCCCCATATTTTGACAATTAAAGTGATTCCACACACCCACAGCATGTTCATAATTTTCATCTGAAATGTGGCTATTAGTCAGAGAACTATAAAATAAATCCTTACGAGGAAGGGCGGTAAGGTTTAAACTATCAAATGATGTCATGTATTCATATGGGTAAACACTCTTACGTATCAAGCGCTTATGACTTCTTCACTTGGAAAATTTAATTTTAGTTCATTGAATTGGTTTGTTGTTAAGTTTTTAGCTAATTTTTCAAGACTACTAGACATGAATTTAAGGGAATCAACGAATCTTAATTTCACTGCACGGTTATTCACTTTTAACATTTTGGAAAAGGAAATATATTTTTCTTTGTTCTGTGGGATTAGTTCTACATCACCATCTTCAAAATTAAGCACATGTACTATAAAGTGACTGTCATAGTTGCTTAAGTTATGAAAAAACACAGGTACAAAGTTTTGGGGTCTGTACTTTTCATTGCAAAGTGAATGTGCAACGCCTTCGTAAACATCGGTATGCCAATTATAGGAAACGTAGGAATCCTCGTTTAAACATGTACTACAAATGAAACAGACTTTGCTGTTTGCAATGTGTTCTTTATTTAAAGTTGTTATGGGTAAAGGGGGCTTGGAAAATGTATTATTTTTACAAATACTCTCCAAATCATGTTTAATACATTTCATAAATGTTTGACCACAGTTCTCCCCTTTGTATGTTCTATAAATTGATAACTTGTCATCATATGCACATTTAATATAGTATCCAAAACTATAAACTTGATGTTTCTGAATGTTAATGGTTGAGGAACGCTTGTCTATACGTCTGCGTTTACGTTTGATTTTATCATCCACATAATCATCATCATCTCCATAATCTTTATCACTGGACAGTCGCTGGACAACACCTGAAGGTGTTGGAGAGTGACTATTATCTTTAGTGGTTTGTTCAGTAGATTGTTTTGACTGAATAGGACTTAAAAATACCTCAAAATCTGCATACACAACAAAAGGAACTCGTAATTTACGCTCGTAATTATTGAAATTAAGTTGACTTGAAGAAGTCATTTTGTCAAACCAATCTTTCCTTTTATCCTCTTCAGAGGGTAAATTGGTACATATATGAAAACAATCGTTCTTTTGATGCTCTACTAAATTCTGATTAGATGAAAAATTTGACAAATAACCATCACATATATTAACAGCATGTTGTGATTTATTTATTTGAGCGGATACTAATCGAGATAAATTGTTGATTAGACAATAGTGTCCTCTATTCCCCTTTGTTATATATAACAAATTAAAATGTTTTGTTTTTTTACATATTGTAATGTGTAAAGGACCAACAATATCATGACTTTTATTTTGTGAATTATACTCCAAACCAAACACGTTAATACTTAAATCATTTAACTTTTCAAATTTCTGAATATCAGTAAACTTGATAGGAAAAGGAATGTCACAAAACTTCAATTTCCCCTTGTATTTGACATAACAGTTCACCACATTAGCGTGATTGTTTTTCTTAGGTGGATATAAACCCGAAAGCAATGCCCAACGAAAACATTCATGATCATTGTTTTTGATGTTTATTACTACTCTTTTGTTTGTTATATCACGTGGTAATTCAATATATGAAGAACCACGCAATGGTTTATATTTATTAACATTAACGTCTAAGTGGTTTATGTTTACCAAACTCCATTCACTATCTTTTCTTTCAAAGTTTGTTAATCTCTCTGTTATTTCATTTACGAGGGATATGAAAAAAAAAAAATTTATCACTGCTCACATTAAAAAGTTGATTGTTTAATTGAAAATCAAATGTATTTCTTAATTGTTTGGTATCCTTACAAAAATTTGCATTTAAAATAAAATTAACTTTTAAAGCACAATGATCTGCAACTGATCGATTTAATAAAGTGAAAATTGTATCTTTATTTTTTTCTAAAAACGATTCGGGGGTTTCAAAGGGTTGGTAATCATTTTTATTACTTGATATTCTGTACGTAGCAACCCTGTTTCGGAATGCATTTTCAATTAGCTGAACGTTGATTAATTCGCTGTCTGAACTAAGAACATTGTTTTTGTGGTTATTGCTTTTCAAATGGTTTGCTAAAAATCTTTTTACCGCATACACATGGCACACAGAACATTCAATTTTGTCATTATTTTTTGTGCTTACGTCAATACAGCAAGCTTGTGTTGTAGAAGTTGATGCTGAATCACTGCTAGTTGAAGGTTGATTCTTCTTTGTTGATGCCTTAGACACAGGATCCGTAGTTGCCATTTCTATTCCACCTCCAACTTGTTGGGATCTAAAGAAATAAAATATAATATCACAAATAATATAATTACATCATTACTTATAATATGATTACCAGAAACAAAGAATAATAATAACTACAAAATACTAACTTGTATATTTCTTACAATGCAAACAATACGCTTGCATTGGTAGGACTCCGTCTACTACATTAGCAGTTGATATATGAATATCCTGTGTTTGATTCCTATGACCCTCACATGGGGTATAATATGGTTTAATAAATTGATCTTCGAAAATTTAATCAGGTAATAAGCCATCAATAAACCACAATCGGATGTATCTATGAAATTTCTGGATTATGGACTTTTTGCTAAAACTTGCTATCTCGCTACGTTCTAATTTAGGCTCAAGATAAAATGCCATGTTGCAAAACTGAATCACACAACACCACAGGTACAAAACACTGAAACTTCAATTTGCTATAGATAATTTTAAAACTGGGGACCCACTTTTATACCACTATCCCCTCCGTATCCATAAGTCAGGTAAGGAAACATGTAACAACAGGTTTTAACTTAGATCACCCACCCCAACAAGATGCAAGGTATAAAAAAATGTATAATGAATTAAATATTTAAACAGATTGATTAACTAACATTTCATATTTTTGTTGACTTAGAGATTCACACAAATTATATATTTCTTGCTCTTCAAAATATTCCTTCTCCGCGTCTTCACATAATTGAAGAAGTTAAACATCACAATTATCATTTCCAATTGACATGCTATACATATAGATTAAAAATCAGGATAGTATAAGTTTTTTATACTTTGAAATTTAAAGTGTTCCTTCAAATTCTATCTCTGATTAGTCAAAATTAAGAAATTTATTCACTTAATCGTAATTGAACACGTGACTTGCAGCTCACTTCGTTTCTAAAATTTACCCCCCAGCATCAGCCTTTTTATATGAATTTGTGTTGAAAAAAAGGTCACGGCTGGTGGGGACAGAGGACCACCTAGTTAGGTAGCGACGAGTTTAAACAGGATTTCGGGGACAGGTAAATTTTTGTTTGCAGCGGAACGTTTTCTAACAAAAGATTAAATTATCAAAAGAATTCTAAATAATTTAAACGACAGATCTTTTGTGCATTTACTTTCTATTAAAATCGCGTGTGACTTCAAACCCGATGATTGATTTATATATTTCTCAGAAACGAATAAAAAGTAAATTATTACCTTCTTCAAAGGACATCTAGCAAAAAAGGTAAAGTTCTCAAGCCGACAGCATAAAGAAAATACTAATAATAGAAATTGCGACTTTAAATTAGAGCACCAAAGGAGTCTTTAAACATCGCACCGCCCCACCTAACTGGTATAAACAGGAATGCAATAAATCACACACCGAATCCTACATTAACAAAAGATCTATATATTATAATAAATAATGGGAACTTCGTTTACGGAAACGTACGGCATACTTATAGGTTGAAACTTGTTCAAAACACAGTCATTTTTATTGTCCACCAATAAATAGCAGTCGGTTGTCACATATACCAAAGTTATTTACGAGTTCAAAAAAAAAATAAGACAACACAAATATCTAGACTAGAAATAATCTAAAATCATTAAAATTATATTTCAAAAATTGGATTTGCATAAAAAAAATTACCCAAAAAAAAAATTAAGACAACACAAATATCTAGACTAGAAATAATCTAACATCAATAAAATAATATTTCTTAAATTGGATTTGAATAAAATAAATTACCCAAAAAAAAAAAATTAAGACAACACAAATATCTAGACTAGAAATAATCTAAAATCAATAAAATAATATTTCAAAAATTGGATTTGCATAAAATAATAAATTTTAGGCAAAAACTGAAAACGAATAGATACTAAATAACTAAAATTGATGGGGTTGAAACATATACCAGAAGTGTCATAGTGTGTTGTGAAATATGTAGATACGTTGAAATTTGCATTTATATTCGAAATGTGAATTAATCACTTTAGGTATAAATTTGATACCTACTCCAGTCCAGACTAATAAAGGGTAATGTAATTGTGTCAGTTCGCGGGGCTTGTTAGATCATTAAAAATCTCGTTAAGTTATATGACCGTTTCTACCCCATTGATTTCCCACCACCAAAACAATACCTAAAATTTGGAAACTTTAGGTACTATACCTAGTCTTTCATAAGGAGTAACCAATTAAGCAATTATAAAACCTATTGCAAATACGTAAAGAACAAACTACAACGTTGGAGCATGCCTCTACCGAGCTCGGTAACAATGCGATGTCGCCGAGTCGAGCTAACAATAGAGACAATAGAAAAAGGTGAGCAAGGGTTCTATTGTGGTGTCGAATAGCGTGTATTGTTTAATTAGCGGAGTGCCTAAGTGCTGAAGGAGGCTCCGGGCACTATTGAGACCTAGTGCAATCGATCTAAATGGGGGGCTAAACGTACTAAAACATACCAGACGTTTTTTTTTTTAGGTTTCATAGCCCCGGAAAACCACCATAATCCCGAAAAACCATTGTTTTGGTGGTGGGAAAACGATGGGGTAGAAACGGTGAATCTATACTACTGTTATAGCTAAAAAACTGTTTGAGTAAAGTCAATTTGAAGGTCATCGGGTGTTGTCAGCCTCTTAATTTAAAAAAAATCTGCAATTGACATTGTTCTTTTTGAACTGTTTTAGTTGATTGTTTGTGATTATGCAAAAGTGATTGAAATTGTATATTTAATACTTAAGAGTTTTGCTACTTTGGCAAAGGCACAGTATAAGCTACTATACTTATTCGTGTTTACAAAATCAACTTCGGAGGCATAATTAATATGGTTAAGCCTTATCAATTTCAAAGCAACAAGTTCATTGACTGTATAACAAAAAGCGCTCAAAACAACTCTAGAGTATAATATCTAAGGCTTTAAGTAAAGCACGTCAAACACAGATAACTTACCAACTAGATGGGGTAAGAAATTTCAGAGCGCAGAGTATGCTGCATCTTTTCTAACGCTGAAATTTTCGGTCATATTGCCAGGAAAGAATGCCATAATCTGGAACAGTTCATGGTCACTGGCAAGGTGGAAGGTAAACGACTTGCTTGTCGTACTTAGTCCAACAAGACGGTCTACCCAAATCCGCACAGCCCTGGTTACCAAGTTTCACACAGCACTTCTTGAGGCCGAGGACCGGAATAAATGGCGGTGCAGAATCCCGAAACAAGAGGAAGCGGAGGAGAAGAAGGCATATTTTCTACTGCCCCAGGGGTTGCTAATCGAAAAGAAAAAAAATACAATGACAGATGCGAATGTAAAGTCACGTGATAATTTTCATGGGTATGCACCCATATGCATATATTAGTTAAATTTCTGTTGACGGTGTCGATAAACTATTATCACTAGGCTAAATTCCTAGCTAAGCTTGATTTTGAGACCAGCACACTTCGACGCTTCTGTACTAATTTAGTACACGAGCGCGGCGACTACTTAGCTTAGTTGCATCTAAGTGGCAATCCACGAATATGACAAGAGGCACGGAGAGTACGTTCCGCCGCACTTTACATTGGACCATAATGGCAAGGATAAAGTTCAATTTCAATTTTAAATCGTTTGTTTTGCCGTAATTTTTATGACATTTAACATTGTGCCTTTTTACGTGCTCTATGGCTCGGAGCGTGCCTGGATATTCTTAACCTTACGTAATTTAATACTGATGTCAAAAAACACTAAATCGCACAGGAGGCAGTGGCTCACGGAATTGCGTTGCCATGCAAGCTGAAGCACCAGTGTGACCGCGATGGTTCGCATATTAATGCGGAGTCTTCAGGACACAGTCTATGACCCCAAAGTATCCCGCAAAAACTTTTATTACATTGAGAGCTTGCGAGGACGCAAGTTTATTATTACTGTTGTGGACTAATGTAACATGAGTGAGTTTTTGTAACACAATGTAGTGTGTAAATGGCGCCCGTTAGAAGCTATTTTGTTTGGATAGTTTATAAAGTGCAAAGTGCTAGTCACAAAGAACCGACCGGGCGCTTCGTTAAATTAATACCAGCGTAAGCAAGACTAACGAATAAGCATATATAATATTAATTATGTAGGTCATGTTATACTAGGCAGTCTTCGAAGTAGAAACAATAGTTTTTAACGGCCTCCTAGCCTAGTCGGTAGTGACCCTGCCTATGAAGCAGGAGGTCCCGGGTTCGAATCCTGGTCAGGGCATTTATTTGTCTGTTTATCACAGATATTTGTTCCTGAGTTATGGATGTTTTTTATGTATTTAAGTATTTATCTATATCCATATATTATAATATATATCGTCCCCTAGTACCCACAACACAAACCTTATTGAGCTTACTGTGCGACTAGGTTGATTTGTGTAAGATTTTCCCATAGTATTTTTTTTTATTTTTATTTATGAGTATAACCAGAATCGACCGAGCCATATTTCCGGAGAATTATATTTGAGTCTATTTGTCTATTATCTACTGTGTCTATGGCAGCGTTTGCAACTCTCGCTTCGTTTCGTCTGTGTATGAGTGAACCCTCAACAGCACTGAAGCTAAGGAGATAAGTATAACGATGTCACTTTGCCTTTGAGGGTTCACCGTGCAGCTGCTGCTGGTTTTAACAGCGTTGCAAGAAGAATTAAATTTTTAATCGATAACCGATTTAAGTAATGTTCTTTAATACTTCTTTTTTAGGGTTCCGTAGTCAACTAGGAACCCTTATAGTTTCGCCATGTCTGCCCGTCCGTCCGTCCGCGGATAATCTGTGACCGTTAGCACTAGAAAGCTGAAATTTGGTACTAATATGTATATCAATCACGCCCACAAAGTGCTAAAATAAAAAGTGGAAAAAAATGTTTTATTAGGGTACCTCCCCCATACGTAAAGTGGGAAGTGATTTTTTTTTTCATTTCAACCCTAACGTGTGATATATTGTTGGATAGGTATTTAAAAATGAATACGGTTTTACTAAAATCATTTTTTGATAATGTTAATATTTTCGGAAATAATCGCTCCAGAAGTAAAAAAAATGTGTCCCCCCCCTCTAACTTTTGAACCATAAGTTTTAAAAATATGAAAAAAATCTCATAAGTAGCACTTTATAAAAACTTTCTAGGAAAATTATTTTGAACTTGATAAGTTGAATAGTTTTTGAAAAAAAATTACAATATAATTTCTGAACTAAGTTTGTAATTTAACCGTATTTATAAGCAGGTGTTTATTGTACCTGTAATTTCTACAAAATCACAATGAAATGACGTGCTTTCAAATAAAGTAAAAACGGTGAAAATCGGCTCACGCAATAAAGAATTATCCCATAAAAATCATCTTCCATACTTTAAGTTCGCGCGCAATAGTTTACTTAATTTGCCGATAGATGTCGATGTACGTGGAACGCTCATATCATATCCTGATGGCGGTGTTATTTTAACTCTTAAGTGGGGACACTTACTGTGACGGACGGAAAACTACGGAACCTTACACTGAGCGTGGCCCGACACGCTCTTGGCCGGTTTTTTTTATATCATTTGTCACCTCAAGCCTGCGCTGCGGATGTGTGCATGTTAGATTTTTTTTATCTGTGTTGAATGACTTGTAACAATATTTAAATAGTATATAAGTAGGTACTTACTTAAATTATAAATCATCTATACATATAATAAACGCGTAAGGAGAAAAAAAATGTACATTGAAGATATTTTAGAAAAACTTATTCGGGGGGTCTTAGAAACGTTGACTGAATACATTTCAGTGATTTTTGGAATTCTTGTCTGTCTGCCTGTGAATTTGACCGCGCACTACGTAAAAACTACTGCACAGAATTTTACGAAATTTTGTATAGTAACAGTTCATACCCCGGAGCAACATATGGGATAGTTTTATTCTGCTTATTAAAAACACAATTTTCATAAAAGAATAGTTCTCAAAAGTGGTCACAGATGGCGCTGTATACTGTATACAAACATTATTTAATTCTTTAGATTAAATTAAGCGATTCGCTCTGTTGCGTTCCGCCGAGGTTTAAACCATGGATTTTTAAATGCTTTCCCAATTTAAGGATTGCGGGTTAAATATTTTTAAAACGTGTTACTTCGTTTTGGAAATTGTAAGTATCCGGACATATATTGTGATCCATTAATACCTGGAGGGTATTACTTTATTCTCAACGTAAAAATAATCTATTTATCAATACATGAAATTTACTTACAATATATGTACGTAAAAACAAATAAAACAGGTAGTTAAGATTTATCCATTTCGATTTACCCGATAGCAAAAATTGTGCCGTTTGTGAGAGCAACATGTTTTATCTCGCTTTAACAGCTGATTGCAATAAAAAGGGTAGTCATGAATCTAGCAATTAATAGCTGCTAGCTGTCACGCTGCTGCTGAAGAAATTCTCGCTGCGACGCTCCGGGCCTGGGCCTGCGCGGTACTCGGCCCATGGCTTTCGCAAATATTGCCGCTCACCATCGGGCCTCCGGCCCTCATTATTATCGTATGGCTTTGTCGCAATTGTTTGGTCTGGCGCACCGCAGTCGCAGCTCGGCGAGCTCTTGTAGCCCCACTTGTGGAGATTATGGTTACAGCGGCCAACACCTGTCCTGATCCGGGTGAGAGTAGCAAAGATCTTTCGTTGTTAATTGAAACCAGGTGGTTCCTTAGTTGGATCCGGTGCAATATTAGGGGGGTTTCACTACGCAGTTTAGGTACATTTGGCCGGCGCGCCTCCCGGGCAGGCGTATGGCAGTGGGCTGCCGCTCGGCGGCTCGCACGATAGTCGTGTCACGTGGCGCTCGCGCAAAATTGAAAATACGCAATGGCTTCGAAACCTAAATGTCGATATAATCCGTATAAAATATGTCTTTACGGATGTCTGAATAAACGGAAGAACAAGGAAGCAGAAATAACATTTTTAAATTCCGGACGATATTGAAAGGTCCCGAAGTCCTTATGTAATAGTTAAAATAAACATCCTTAATTTATTGAAAATTAGTTGCCCAGAAACAACATTAGGAACTGACCGACATATTTTCAAAGGAATACGGCTGCGGCATACTTCCGTGAGAATCAGACATAATCTCTATAATTTTTTTTATCTCCGGATAAAAATTTAATGTTTACAGAATCAACGTTTGTAATTCGTACATATTTATCTTAAAAATAATAAATCAGTAGGTATATGTACAAAAACTTGTTAAGTTACAGCCCCGTGCCGACGCTCACAGCTCGGTCATAAAACTGCGGCACGCAAAGAAGATTCACGGTTCGTACGCGGTTATAAGTTTCAATTTTGCTTGCAGGCGGCGAGTATAGGTATAATTTTATACCTAAATCTGCCTTTTGTGAAGGAGTGAATTTTCTGTACGGTAGTACTATTAGTTATTCTGTGGCAATATCGCCTAAAACCTGCATCTGTGCGTAGTGTGCGTCCCATTGCTTTTGCCATCCTGTGGTGATACTGTACGGCTCGGGACCATGGATTTGGCGGTCAGACCAGAATGGTTTGCGAGATCGAAGCCGCATATTGGGGAGACTATCCAGGGTCCTTATCCGGCCCTCAGACTCTTCGCCATTGAGTTTTGTCCGGATTCTGTCATGCTGCCTGCTGCTGCTGAATAAATTCTCTCTACAACACTCCGGGCTTGGGCCTACTCGGTACTCGGCCTATGGCTTTCGGAGACATTGCCGCTCATCCTCGGGCCTTATGACACTTCACCATTGAGGTATGTCTGGTCCCTGTCATGCTGCTGCTGCTGCTGCTGCTGAAGCAATTCTCGTTGCGACGCTCCGGGCCTGGGCCTAAGCGGTACTCGGCCTATTGCTTTCGCAGACATTGCCGCTCACCTTCGGGTCTCCGGCCCTCAGATTAGCTAAGATTCTTCGCCATTGAGTTTTGTCCGGATTATATCATGTTGCTGCTGCTGGAGAAATTTTCGCTGCGATGCTCCGGGCTTCGGCCTAGGCGGTACTCGGCCTATGGATTTCGCAGATATTGCCACTCATCCTCGGGCCTTAAGACACTTCACCATTGAGATTTGTCTGGTCCCTGTCATGATGATGTTGAAGAAGTTCTCGATGCGATGTTCTGAGCCTGGACCTTACGCGGTACTCAGCCTTTGACTTTCACATACATTTCCGCTCACCCTCGTGTCTGCAGCCCTCGAGTTCGCTAAGACACTTCGCCATTGAGTTATGTCCGGTCCCTGACAGGCTGCTTCTGCTGAAGCAATTCTCGCTGCGATCCTCCGGGCCTGGGTCCTGCGAGGTACTCGCCCTATGGGTTTCGCGATATTGCCGCTCATCGCGTCATGGCTTCGGCGTTCGGGTTCTCCAAAAAACTTGACCATTGAGTTTTGTGGGGTTCCTTTCATGCTCCTGCTGAAACAATTATTGCTTCCTTTGGCCTTATTAGATTTTGTCCTGCTGCTGCAAAAGTAGTTTTCGCTGGGACGTTGCGCTCACACGCTACCTCGCGCTTATATCTTCAGCGTTTGACCCTCTGTTCGAAGCATGTTCTCCTGCAGGAACTCGGCCATTAGCATTCGCAGGTCTCGACGCACGCCTTTTAGTCAGTTATCTTTATCACGGATGAACTAATACATTTAGATAGATTTTTATATATAGAACGCATAAATTCTACACTAATGGCCTGGATAGTAAATGAAAATGACAAAACCTCCCACACACGCGGGCGAAGCCGCGGGTACAGCTAGTTAATAATAAATATTTAAAAATCTCATTTTATACTTACATGTTTAAAATAGCCATGAAATGTGTTTGACATAATACACAAGACACAATGTACATGAGCGATTCAAAGTGGTCTCACTAGAGTCACTAGCTTTAGAGTTTTCGGTTGTCGAATCGGGCCCCTGCTTGCATGCCTTGATTTATACAATATCGTAGTCTATGTAAGTTTTAAAGAATTGCGAACTTGTCGATCTTAAAAAAAATTATGGGGAAATTTAAGATCACAAATTAAAAAGCGTACCTAAAAGAATATGTCTTTGTTAGTACAGTCGCAATCAGATATATCGGAGCGTCCAAGGTGGTTACAAATATCTCAACAAGTACTCTATTGGCAAGGCGATAAAGTGCTTGTTCAGATATTTTTGAGTACCTTGGCCGCTCCGATATATTTGTTGGCGACTGTACATGCTGACTTCGTAAAACTGGTTATTGCCTGAAAGATCGACTTTATGAAGGGACTGAGAGAGGAGCTGTTGTGGCGGCGTAAATACCGAGTTTTACAACGGGTGCCTTACGTCCCTCTTTTTTATACCACGACGGTGGCAAACAAGCATACGGCCCGCCTTATGGTAAGCAGCAGCTACCATAGCCTATGGACGCTTGCAACTCCAGAGGTGTCACATGCGCGTTGACGATGACGACCCTTTACAGAAAGGAGGATTCAACTGTGTTGACGGCTAGAGGAACAAGAGTAGAGAGAACACCTCGTCGTCAACACACTGGGTCCTCTTTGAGCTCTTTGGCAACCTTACTCACCAGCAGCAACACAACACTATGAGTAGGGTCTAGTGCTATTTGGCTGTGGTTTTCTGTCCGCTTCTCCCTCAGTACCTTAGTCGTTTAGCCTTCACTAGCCTTCACTAGCCCGCCCCAGCTTCGCACGGGATAAAAAATGGTTATTGTTGGTTATCTCTATTAAGAGATATACATACGCGGAGTTTTTTGCAGGCCTTTTTAAGGTGTACAATACTGTAGTACATTATTTTGATCTATCTCGTACGGTTCAGCCAGTGTTTCTCTACTATATTATGCACGTATTATACATAAGTATAAACCTTCCCCTTGAATCACTCTATCTATAAAAAAAATCGCATCAAAATCCGATGCGTAGTTTTAAAGACCTAAGCATACATAGGGACAGACGGCGGAAAGCGACTTTGTTTTAGTTTTAATAAACAGTTGTACAGATAGAGTACTCTATGCTAGCCTCGGTGGTCTATGTAACCTATGTACGTCTAGTTAATGTAGTCACGTCTCCGGACTGCCACGGGCAATTTCAATAGAACCGATAAGTTGCCGTAACGAGCGAACTTTGATATGACAACCTTGGTTCTTGTTTCTCAAAGTAGTCGGCCTTAACTATTACCTTTAGTTAGATCTATTTTAAAGGCTAGTATAACTTCAAAATAACCATAACCTAACTATAATATTGCACAGAAATATATTCTAATCAATCATCTAACTTTGGGTTCGATATACAAGTCGATTACAAAGAGATGTATCCACTTTTGGACATTATTACAACGCATTAAGGTGAAAAAGTGGATACATCTCTTTGTAGTCGACTGTTCAATTAATATTTTTTTACAAGCGACTTAAAAATATCCGTGTACGTTATTCTATTAGGCCAACCGAATAAGATCCATCAAAAACGTTTTGAGGATTTATTTTGCAGCAGGCTGGAAATCGTTTAATACTTTCATTTGGTCTTAAATGCGAGTAATCCGTAGTTTGCCTAATACCAGGATGTGTGCATAACTTTTGGCAGCAAAATAACTGCAAAATGTTACTCTTTTTTCAGTATGTATGTAATGTAGCTCAAAAACGGTAGTTCTGTCGGAAAGAGTAAATCCATTCAATGTTAAAGAGGGTTAAATTCGGCTGCATTTGTTGGGGGTAGAGAGGCCAGATTGAAAGTTAGCTTTATGAGGAATTTTGGGAATATCTCGTGGCGGATTTTGTCCAAGAAGGTCTCATTGGCTAGGTGAATATAGGGCTACCAGGAATAGTTGACCTGCTGAAATGATCCTGGTCCTCAGGATCAACACATGAGCACAAATTTTCCAAAAATAATGCACAATTCCTGGGATTGGGCAAACTTGAATTACAGGAATTTAGGACCAAATGAAGGTATTAAAACGATTTCCAGCTTGCTGGAAATTTATTCTTTAAAAAGTCTTATTTGATTGTCCTATATAACATTATAATTATTAAAAGTTAAGGTTGATGAAACGATGAGGGTCCTTCGATCGATTTTTTCACTAGGTGGCAGCACCGTGACGTATTTTTGACAGCAGCTGTTAAAATTCACCAATCAAAATAATTTTGATGAAACATGATTGGTCGTTTGATTTCAAGATGGCTGCGGCGTCTTTAGAATAGTTTTTAGTTGTTTACTGATTTAGATAGATTCAGTGTGTAATATTGATAGCTTATTGTGCGGTGACCAAACGAACAATTGTGCAGCTAATGAAAAATTTATTTCAAAACGCGTGTAACCACCCTTTAGTGGTACAAACGGTTATCCGGGGTCTCGGCCACCCACGTGTTTGTAAGAAGGCTATCACCTAACAATCTGCAAGGCCGCAACCGAACAACGTTGCTTTAATTTTATTACAAATGAATAAAATTAAAAGTACACCCTGGCATTGGCAGAATTCACCTCGCTAAAACTGGCGAGGAGTAAAAGCCATAAATAAAAACATAAAACAATAAACAACAATATGACAACTAGACCTCTCGCCTCATACACTTTTAACATTCTGATATGGCCTTAATCCTTCATCCGGTACATGTTGAATTTTGTAATAAAATTAAGTTATGATATGGCCTTAATCCTTCATCCGCTATAACGTTGGATTTTAATAGGGATGATGAATTGATGACACATGTTGAATTTTGTAATAAAATTAAGTGGAATGGTGCATCCAAATAATAAATATATCCTAATAAAGGCGCAAATGATAAATATATCCTAATAAAGTAAAATCTATTGTAATAGTTCAAAGATCAAAATTCTAAAATTTTACGATTAAAAAAAAGTATGAAATTCAAAAAAACAATGACACCATTCGGTTTCTTACATTTTATCGTAAAATAAATTGAACAGCTACCATATACATAAACGCAATATTTTACCGTCAAAATAGCAATTTCATATTTTTTCCATACTTTAAACAGGGCGACTATGCAACCGTGACGTCACTGTTGCATATCATTTTGTTAGGAGCGTTTTGAGAAACAAAAGCGAGTGACAGATTTTGAATCTCATTTCTGACTTTTGTGTTGCTTTGACGCAATTAGCCCCATATAGACATTTTATCCTTACAACAAAACGAATCGATTGATACCATACATGAAATAAATTCATCATGCCTATTAGTACCTTCATGTGAATCCTTCATGAGGCATATAAGGTCAAGAGGATATTCAAAATGTAAAAGTATGATATTAATTTGATACTAATCATAATCTCATTGTCTTTCTCTTGCACCAATATGTGTAAGTGAGATGCACTGATATAGAATACGCCTCCTAAGCTTATCCATGGCCATCGTCCATTACTGGTTTTCAAAAAGCTTTTAAGAGCAGTAAGCCTTGAGATTTAGCTAGGGGATTTAAAAATGGGTGCAGGAAATGGACTCGTGTTGGTATTTTGTTTTGTGTTTGGTATTGGAACGTATTGAAACGGTTAGGTACTGTTAGTAGTAGTTTATTTAGTTAGTTACTATAGGTAAGTTATGTTAACAGAGTTGTCACTGAATGAATAGGAAAGGTATTATAATTATTCATGTATATGGTTTAAAAGTTTATTAAAATATTTATTATTTTTCAATATTAATTAAATGAATATTTTTGTCACAGTTTTGTAGTATTCCTGTTAATACTCGGGAAAAGGCGTGAAAGAAATTGTATGGTCCAGCTAAATTTTATAGCTTCGTTTTAATATACTCATATGTATTGATTACGTGTGTCTGTCCGATAAAATACTCGACTACGTTCCATGTCCGCTTGTTGTGTAATGTTCCAGTCTAATCTATCTATGCCTTTTCGTGCAAAACTGAAAAATACGCAACTATTTTGTTAAGTAGGTAGGCGCGACAATGAAACAAGACGATCCGGTAATTACTGACGTTTATTGCATAGACTGTAGATATACCTATACGCATACATAACACTTTTCCCCCTTTATTGTAAACGTAACTAATATTCATAATTTAGTAGGTACAATAACTGAAACAGGTAGGTACTGACCACTAGGTAGGTACATAAACAAATAGGTAGTGAAGTTTTCAACTTGGTGCTTTTAAATTTATGACTTTAAAAAAAAACATGCAAAAAATATGTAACTAGGCAAAAGTACATGTTTAAATTAAACAAACAACATTGTGCATTGTATAAACGGTGAAAATAAAAAGCTGTTGTCGGACGTAGGTAATAGACTAACATGCACTCAAACGTCTACCTAAAATTCTGACGCATTAAGGTTACATACAAATGTTTTCGTTCTTATTACACATTAACTAGTAACCATGTCCGAGGTACGTACATAAATTAAGTAACTATATTAAACAGTATAGTTAAATTAAGCTAACTTAAACCTAAAATATGTTTTATGAAAGATGAAACAATACGCTTACAAGTCACAATAACAATGACATAACAACTCAGCAGGTGTATTGACAGAACACACTTCATTTAAGTGTTTTTTTACTTCATAACTTTAAGGCTTATTTTCTAACACATAATATTAGACTAATTATATAGGCATCTACGAGTAGGTATCTACCTATACTGATGTATAATAGAGCAATGACTGCAGGGCTATTTTTTATGCAATCTTTCAATGCATTTTAAAGCCGCTTTGCGCTTGACACGAGGACTACGATCTGGCGCGACCCCCGGCGGTATTGGCGAGGGCGAGTCCGAGGGTGCATCCTGTGACGCAGGCTCCACCGTATGTGCCCCTACGCTGTCATAAAACTCATCTGTATCTACATCTTCTATACTTACGAAACTTGTCTTAGGAGATGTCGATGACTCATCAAGTACTTGACTGAGCGAATGGCGCGACTTCCTTATATTATTATTTTTAGTTTGTGTCAAGATTTGATCAAAATGACGTTTATGCGTGCGCCCATCGCTCGTTTTTACTTCATAAGCCACGGGACTTGATCTTTTTGTCACGACACCTTCCTGCCACTTACTTCCAGTCTTAGAATAATCTCTAAGTAACACCTTATCACCGGCGTCCGCGACACGGAGTGCGCCCTCGCGGCGCTGCTCATGCGTCAGCTGAGCGGCGCGCACGGCCTCTTCAGTGTTGGGGCGCAGTAGGTCGAGCCGCCCGCGCAGACGCCGGCCCAGCATTAGAACAGCTGGTTAATTCGCGCCCGGTCGTGGTTTGCTCCGAGTTCCTATAGGTGAATA
Source organism: Pammene aurita (assembly GCA_947086415.1). Lineage (NCBI taxonomy): Eukaryota > Metazoa > Arthropoda > Insecta > Lepidoptera > Tortricidae > Pammene > Pammene aurita. Next base: position 17,649,234 of record OX352295.1, read on the forward strand.
GAAACCGACATAATGCGACATGTGGGTCTTCGCTTTCGAATTGTGCCTTTTTAACACTCGTTTAATTGAGCGCACGGCATTTTCAGCAGCTCCATTGCTAGCTGGGTGATATGGAGCTATTAAAGTATGCTTGATGCCGTTGCGTTGCAAATATGTAGCGAATTCAGATGACGAAAACGGAGGCCCATTGTCGCTAACTATTCTTCGCGGCAAACCGAATCGCGCGAACATTGTTCGTAGGTGCCCTATTATGATGGACGCTGAAGTGGTCTTTAGTTTTTCCACTTCAATCCACTTTGAGTGCGCATCGATGACTACTAAATAAATCATTGGAAAATGGACCTAAAAAATCAATATGGAGGCGAGACCATACCTGGGTGGGCCACGACCATGAGTACAACGGCGCCACCGGCGCCACGGGCCGCTGTGAACGGCACGCCAGGCACTCGTGCGCCACGCGTTCGATATCCGCATCTACGTTCTCCCACCACACGTAATTACGAGAGATTTGCTTCATTTTCACGATACCCGGGTGTCCATTATGTATCTCAATTAAAATCTTTTCGCGCAGACATTTTGGAATTACAATCCTATATCCCCACACGAGACAACCCTGATCGACGTGCAAGCTATCCTTTCGGGTGAAGTATTGCTTTTCGATTTCATTTAGACCCTTGGACGGCCAACCAAACATCACAAACCCATATATTTTACTCAATAAAGGATCTTTCGACGTCTCAGTTTTCACGTCTTTGAAACTGAGTGGAAAGTTGTCCTCTATGAAATGGAGGTAACTTATTTCTTCACGACACTTCATTCTAGATCGATCTTCCATCGATCCTAGAGGAAGGCGAGAAAGAGCGTCAGCGAAACAGTTTTGAGCGGACCTTACAAACTGGATTTCAAAATCGTAGGCGGCTAATTTGACAGCGTAGCGTTGTAAACGGCTAGCGGCCGTCACCGGTATTCCCTTATGCTTAGCAAATATATAACTTAACGGGTGATGGTCGCTACGTAAAATAAAGCGCTTACCGTATAAATAGTGATGATGTCTTGTCACGCCGAACAAGATAGCGGTCGCCTCTTTATCCAACTGGGAATAGTTGAGCTCGGCGGCGTTGAGCGTGCGCGAGGCGCAGCATACCGACCGCTCGCAGCCGTCCGCGCCGCGCTGCGTCAGCACCGCGCCCAAGCCGTAGGCGCTGCTGTCTACTGACAAAATCAGTGGCCGCGACGGATTGTAGTGCGCTAGCACGGGAGCGCTACTTAAAACGTTTTTAATTTTTATAAAAGCCCTTTCGCAGTCGTTACTCCATTCCCATTTAATGTTTTTCTTTAATAAACTATATAGTGGACTTAATATGTCACTCATGTTTGCACAAAATTTAGCATAGAAGTTTATAAGTCCAATAAAACTTCGCAATTGAGTCACATTTGTTGGAGTGGGCGCTGCTACAATGGCCTCAATCTTTTTCTCGTCCGTGTGAAGGCCGAATTAGTAGTATAGATTCACCGTTTCTACCACATGGATTTCCCACCACCAAAACAATGGTTTTTCGGGATTATGGTGGTTTTTCGGGGCTATGAAACCTAAAAAAAAAAAAAAAGTTTGGTATGTTTTAGTACGTTTAGCCCCCCATTTAGATCGATTGCACTAGGTCTCAATAGTGCCCGGAGCCTCCTTCAGCACTTAGGCACTCCGCTAATTAAACAATACACGCTCTTCGACACCGCAATAGAACCCTTGCTCACCTTTTTCTATTGTCTCTATTGTTAGCTCGACTCGGCGACATCGCATTGTTACCGAGCTCGGTAGAGGCATACTCCTACGTTGTAGTTTGTTCTTTACGTATTTGCAATAGGTTTTATAATTGCTTAATTGGTTACTCCTTATGAGAGACTAGGTATACTACCTAAAGTTTCCATAGTTTAGGTATAGTTTTGGTGGTGGGAAATCAATGGGGTAGAAACGGTCATATAACTTAACGAGATTTTTAATGATCTAACAAGCCCCGCGAACTGACACAATTACATTACCCTTTATTAGTCTGGACTGGAGTAGGTATCAAATTTATACCTAAAGTAATTAATTCACATTTCGCGAATATATATGCAAATTTCAACGTATCTATAAAGTTTCCATAGTTTAGGTATAGTTTTGGTGGTGGGAAAACGATGGGGTAGAAACGGTCATATAACTTAACGAGATTTTTAATGATCTAACAAGCCCCGCGAACTGACACAATTACATTACTCTTTATTAGTCTGGACTGGAGTAGGTATCAAATTTATACCTAAAGTAATTAATTCACATTTCGCGAATATATATGCAAATTTCAACGTATCTATATGTGTTACAGCACAATATGAAACTTCTGGTATATGTTTCAACCCCATCAATTTTAATTATTTAGTATCTATTCGTTTTCAGTTTTTGCCTAAAATTTATTATTTTATGCAAATCCAATTTTTGAAATATTATTTTATTGATTCTAGATTTGTGTTTATATATTTGTGTTGTCTTAATTTTTTTGGGTAAATTATTTTATGCAAATCCAATTTTTGAAATATTATTTTATTCATTCTAGATTATTTCTAGTCTAGATAATCGTGTTGTCTTATTTTTTTTTTGAACTCGTAAATAACTTTGGTATATGTGACAACCGACTGCTATTTATTGGTGGACAATAAACATGACTGTGTTTTGAACAAGTTTCAACCTGTAAGTATGCTGTACGTTTCCGTAAAGGAAGTTCCCATTATTTATTATAATATATAGATCTTTTGTTAATGTAGGATTCGGTGTGTGATTTATTTCATTCTTGTTTATACCAGTTAGGTGGGGCGGTGCGATGTTTAAAGACTCCTTTGGTGCTCTAATTCGCAAAGTCGCAATTTCCATTATTAGTTTTTTCTTGATGCTGTCGGCTTGAGAACTTTACCTTTTTTACTAGATGTCCTTTGAAGAAGGTAATAATTTACTTTTTATTCGTTTCTGAGAAATGTTTAAATCAATCATCGGGTTTGAAGTCACACGCAATTTTAATAGAAAGTAAATGCACAAAAGATCTGTCGTTTAAATTCTTTAGAATTCTTTTGATAATTTAATCTTTTGTTAGAAAACATTCCGCTGCAAACAAATATTTACCTGTCCCCGAAATCCTGTTTAAACTCGTCGCTACCTACCTAGGTGGTCCTCTGTCCCCACCAGCCGTGACCTTTTTTTCAACACAAATTCATATAAAAAGGCTGAGGCTGTGGGTAACTTTATATAGTACCTTCGGATCTCCAGTTCAGTTAAGAGCTCTCAGTTTCTACGCTTTGAAGTTTTAACGAAGACTATTCATAATGGATGTAAGTATTTAAATAGTATTACTCTATAATTATTGCATTAAAAAATGTATGTGTTGTGTGTATGTTTTAAGTCTTTAATATTAATTATGAATTTTGTTTCAGTTTTCCGACAACACTTTCAAAAACTTTTACGTTGATGAAAATGAAGACGAAGCAAGTGATGAAGAGGGGACGCTGGCTTTCAAAGTGAAGCAAGCTATTGCGAAGAAGCGTCAATCAAATAATATTGATGGCTTTTTTGAAAGGCCTAAGAAGAAGACAAAAGTGTATAAGAAATCTTCAACGGTCTCCAAAAAAGAAGAAGACGGTGTTTCATATCTCACTTCGGGTCAGGACGATGGGGCATATGCATCACACCTCATAAAGATCGAAGTATACGACATGAATAAAATACGAAACGTTGGACCTCTGGACCACTGGAAACACTGTGACTATCGTGTTAAATATTATGCTAACGAAGGTGACTCACATGAACAAAGTGCTCGGGATGTTATATTTAATATAACGAAAGAACTATCATCTAAAACCAAATGTGTAAAATATTTTATAGAGACTGATAAGGGTGATAAAAAATAGTTTTAATCAGTGCTTTATTTATAACTAGAATAAGTTCCTTTATTTTTTCACTTATAAAAAATGTTTACTTTCTTTCTTGTTTTATTGTATATTAATGTTATTACTCATTTATTGAACATGTTTAATATTAGATGTAGTTTTAACTGCTTATTTTGTGTTTCTTTCTCCGTCACTGCATTTGTCTTAGGTAGTAGGAATATTTTGTAATTATAGTTGTAAGAAATAAAATAAAACCCAATTTATTTTCATAACACATTGTTTTAATTCACAAAAACTGATTTAAACATATTCCTTAAAACTAAATCATTACACAAAGAATTATCAGAAAACAGACATAAAAACTCAGATATTTTTTTCCCTTGAAGCTTAAAATAAAGATAAACTAAACAGTATTCTCCACAAACTGAAGTAAAATAATTCTGAAGTGATTGATGGTTATAAAACCACCTCTTAGAGTTTCTATTTAAAAATAACCTGTGATAACCAGTAGGCTTTCGACCAAAAGAGTCAAAGTATTCACCATATCCATTCACATCAATGTGCATTGCAATCCAATGAGAACCGGGCTTTGAATCAGGATCCAGATTGCTTATAATAAAAGTAGGTAGATTAACCCAAACAGGAATCCGGTTTGCAGCAAAAACATTTGACTTAAACCTCGGGTTTATTTTATTCATACAAAATTGTATTTCATTCGAATCCATAATAATAATTAATCTAAAAAAGTAAACACTGGTGGTTTTACAGACAATGTTCAAGTGGTAATGATAAAATTGAGTGAATGCATTGTATTTATTTAATTACTAACTATTATAATCTACAGTGATATCACGATTTTTATTTATTTCAATTATGTTATCAAATTCAGCATACACAATACAGTTGATAGTAGTACTTAAAGCTGAATCAAAACGAACTTCGATTCGAACACTTCCGTGTCTTACAAGATTCCAGTGTGAAGTTGAACTTGCAGATAAATCAGGAGTCAAATCGAAACATAATAAAGAATAACCACCCACATAGTTTGATCTGCTTATAGCATTACCTTCGTTATGGAAATGAATACCAGTTCCAGAAAACAAAGTATGATATGCAGTTGCTATTAAACCCGGAGAGTTAAATGAGGGTTGCAAAGATTTAGAAGGAATTTCATGACCATCTACGTACAAACTAAATGAATTCATATGAAAATGTTGAAAATTGAAGGGATTTATAGCTAAATTACCATTAAACCCAGAGTTTGAAACGAATCCAATAATACATCTTTTAGGGACTTGCCCGAGAAATATATTATCCAACGTTTTACCTTGTATACCTGCGGGTAATGTCAGAACCTTAACTTCTGCCCTTGTTATCGGATATTTCGCAGTTGTTGATGCTAATGCTTTTTGATGAGCTAACAATACACTAGGATTTATTCTTGCTCTTCTGATAATGAGACTGGCATCTGTTATTTGTACTTTAAATTTACCATCCTTATGACAAATTAAATTAAATGTTTCTTTCGAACGGACTAATTTAACTCTCATTTCTACACCATTAATTAGAAATTTCTCCTGGTTAAACATATCACCATGTAAATGACCAATCATTTCAACTTCCTTGCTTTCCTTAACAAAGTCCATTCTTTCGTGAAACCCTTTATTAGTCGAGTCAACGGCGTCCATATAGTTGGGGGTATCTTCATACCACAATCCACAAGTCAGATGAGATTTTTTGGCTGCTGAACCATAATTAAGCAGATTTTCCATGTAGGCTCGGTAAGCATAAGTGTTGTTTGGAGGTGATATAAGCTTCTGATTTAAATAAATGTCTAGTTGGCTAAACAGGGAATGTAACCAATTGTTTACCGGTGCAACATTTGCATCAGGTTTTATTTTTGTACCATCTTGATTCAATATTTTGGCATTTATATGCAACAAAGTGTGTGATAGATCAATGTAGTCATCACCTGACCCAGGAACTTGAAACTCAATAGGACCATCGTCATTTAGAGATGAAATTGGTTTGTAATGAATCCACTGGCCACTTTCAATGCTTGTTTGAGTTGATGGTAAAGCAAATAAGTCTAACTCAGATTTGGCACACTCACAAGAATGACTATGTAAGAATGACATTTTTTAGTTTGAAAATATATCTTCAATATTGTTTTTCCTATATTTTTTACCTCCTCTTCGGTGCGATGCTTTTAAGTTAATGAATGGTCCACGTCTTTTTGTGGACGTTTTATACCCAGACCCCGACATCAAAAAATCAATTTTTTCATCTGCTTTTCTTTTTAAGTTGGCGCTTGCTTCATTGAACCGAGATCTAATAGAACTATCCATTGGTCGTGAATTTACCATATCGGATAAAAGACCGATTCCTGCATCTAAAGTTTCTTTTCCCACTGTTTTAAGACCACTAGATAATAATGGTAGCACAGACCTAAAAAAGACCACCCAAGAAACTCCCGATCCCATGTCCTCGTTGATATGGTACCCCTTTATAAACTATTCCTATACCCGTACCAGCTTGGTGTGAATAGTAATGTTCATATGGGCAAGACGTAGATGATCTTTTATAATTCATTTTACCCGTTGAAAGTGTAGCTTCACGCAAGAAGATCCAAACTGGAATGGTATTCTAGCTCCAGTAGTTGTCCTTATATCTATTTCTATAGTATCGAATTCTCTTCGTAATACGGGTACATAGTGAGCAGGTGAGAAAATATGTGTTTTGTAAGCACCATAGATAAATTTAGTTGGGTCTAACGGTATTATTCTCAGTAATGATGTAATTACATCTCCCACCACTTGTGGATGAATGATATCAGTATAAACAAATATTTGTGAGGGTAAACCTAAGTATAAATTTGCAGGATGTTTTCCAATTGACATTTCTTTTAAATTTGATCTTGGTCGAAATCCTAATTGTAGACTTAATATGGGTGTTGTTGTGACTGAGACTATTTCTTTATCTGTTGATATCCCCACCATTTTTGTAATTTTATCATATCTAAACTTAACTTTGCTTTTTAGCTGTGGGTTTTCATTTAATGCATCAAGAAAATGATCAAGACTATCATACGAAGTAGCTGGTATGTGAGTTTTTGAATCAACGATTTTATCCGTCTTGTCTGCAGGTCCTCGAACTTTCTTTTTAATATAAATGGTATTTTCATGTTCTTGAACATTGTACATGGAGCATGGGTATTGAAATTCTACTAAACCCACGACCCATTCTCCTTCCAATTTAATGGTTTTAGGTAATTTTGTTAAAAAGTGCGCAATTGTATTATCATTGTAATATTCCGATGAGCTATTGCTCAACAAAGTTAAGTAAAAACTGTTTTCACTCATATTGTTTCTAAACTTGATGACGGTATCCAGGAATTAAATTTATTAGGATAACCTCGCCACTTCACGAACACTTCCTTTCTGCCACCAATACGGCGCGAGCGTATTATTTTATCAATTTTATATTTGATGGAGGGGTGGTGAGTTACTTTTTGTAATTCTTTAGAATAAAATGTACCAATTATTGGTTCACCTTCCAAATCTTTTAAAGTATAAACAACCCACGGAGACCTATTGATAACTGATTCAATCACAAATATTTCATCACTCCAATTGGTTTCATAACCCTTTTGGAATATATGTTTATATTTAGTTATCCTAACATGGTCACCTACATTTAGCCTTGCATTTTCTAAAGAAGGTTGTTTATCATTTTTTCTTTCATATCAGTTACACCAAACAGTCCTTATATTACTAGAGTTAACATCAACTGGACGCATTTTTATGCTGGAATGATAGCTATGGTTATATGAATAAAGCAGATCTTGTAATATATTAGTGTAATTGTAAGTATTCTTATGAGTGAAATAACGCCACATTTTAGTTTTGAGAGTTCTTTGAAACCTTTCAACTATGCTAGCTTTAATGTCTGGGTTGTTAGTTGTATAATAATTTATGTTCTTACTTTTAAAATAATCTCTCACCATCTTTGAAACAAATTCTGTACCCTTATCAGATTGAATATGTCTAGGGGTTGCATTTGCTTCCGTGAATATGCTTTCAAAACACGTTTTAACCGTTTTAGCATCCTTCTTTTTCATAAGTCTCGCAAATGCATATTTGCTAAATACATCAATAACACAAAGAATGTATTTATACCCATCGTTGTATTGACTATAGGTACGCATATCACTTAGATCAGCTTGCCATAGTTCATTGTAGTTTGACAGGATGTATTTGTTACGCGAGAAACGTTTATGAACAGGTTTATGTAGAGTGTACGCTTCTTGGGACTGCAACCATTTTTTCACTTCCTCTCTATTCATTTGACCTTTCATTTCCTTCATCACATTATTTAAACTACTATATCCAGCCGGGTTTGATATATCGTAATATATTCTATTTATGTCTAATAAGGAGTCCATCTTTCCCAATCAACTTTCTTTTGAGACCTCGTTTTTGGCTTAGTAGATAGAGGAGTAGATGCGTTTTTTTCTTTAATTGATAGGTTGTGCTCGCTAATAGAAGCCTGTGAAGTGTTAGCTTCAGGTTTAGATTGAATTTTATTAATAAATTCTAAAGTCTCGGGTTTACCAATACATGACGATGGAACTTTTATATCATTTAAAAGACGAGCGAAATCCTCCCATCCCACTGGTTTTGAGCGTTTAAGCGGTCTAAGCACATCGCCTACCAAATCGAGAATATTGCTATTTGGTATTGTCTGACTGTTTATAACTACTTCACCGTTCTCCTTCCACCAAATTTTAGGTCTATTCAGAACAATGTTTTGCAGTAGCGTCTGACCTTTTGTCCTGTACGATTTAGGTATAACATCTATAATATAGGATGGAGAATATCGTTTAGGTAATTGAACCTTTGATACACCAGGAGGTGTGGCATAAACATCTTCTTCCGGCACAGGTGAATTTGCGTCTCCGCTTAAGTTCTGAGTAAATGATTCCTCCTTTCGGATACTTTCCTCTTTTTTTACATTTTCCTCCTTTTTGTTAACTTTCGAAGCAACGTTGTAGTTATCGTTAGTAAGGTAGTTCACTTCATCCATCACTATTGGTAATTTAAATGGTCTTCGATCTGCCTCAGCAAAATGTAAAAATCGTTGTAGTGCTTGACAATATAATGCCCACTTTTCACGATCATTTATTTTTCTTCTAAGAATTGTTTGCATTTCTCCATCCAGACGGGATGATAAATTTTCCACCTGATTTTCACTTTTTTTAAGTCTTTCAATAAATTCAGGTTCTACTAACAACATTTTCTTTGTATTCTCCATTGTATCTAAGATAAGGAGTTTACCAATGCACTTAAAACTGCACCTAAAATTATTGGTAAAAATGCACCCCCTTTCTGAATAATAACGGTTTTTCTAAGCTTATTTTTGCCTTTTGAAACTAGTTTTCGTAATGTTTCCTTATATTTTTTTAATTTAGATTTTTCTTTGTTATCTAAAGGAATTTTACCCTTTAGAACGTTATAGATACATTCACAAATGATGTTGATCTCATCTTCATCGCACGATTTAAGCAAAGCAGTGCGATATTTTGGTTTAAGTAAATGCAGGGCTTCCAGTAAATGTTTATAGGTGCTTACTCGAGAATGCATCATTTAGAACTGACTGAAACTTGATGATCCTTGTTATATTTAAATCCTTTCTTTGGGATATACACTGTGCAATGGCCATCAAATGGAAATATTTTAGTTTTAAAACGACACATGTCATCTGTGTTTTGTTTTAGATCAATCATAAGATAGCCGTGAGCGTTTTTAGTAGCATCCTTGTAAGCTTCGTCAACGAACTTTGAGTTTTCTGGGCATACTTGACGAGACAAATAACGTATTTGTGTTTTATCTCTAGGATTCTTAAAAAAACACTAAATAACTTGTATTCAAAGACATATCACGTTGACCTTTACCCTGATGAAATATATTTTAAGTAATATAAACAGGCTTAAATTTCTGTGGTGACTACCTTTTGTAAAAATATCAACTAGTCGCCCATTTGATTCCCGCATTAAATCATCTATTATAAGTAATTTGGGCTTCAGTCCATCAAACATGGACATATCAGGTATTCCTTGACTATAAATCACATTTTCTAGATTATATAGGGGTTGCATTTCATCATAACACCAAATCACTTCATCAAACTCAACATTACATAATTCTTTCGAATGTTCAAGAAAACTTGTAACAAATTTAGTTTTTCCACAACCACTCGGACCAGCTACAATAGTGGTGAAGGGATGGTAAAAATGAATCATTTTGAATTAACGTGAGGAGTGTGTTGTTATGAAAAGGAATTAATTTCAAATGACAATTTTTTTTAAAGTTTCTCCTTTTATCAAGAACATTTATTAAAAATAACACATAACAAAAAAAAAATTGACACAAAATAATTTTAACTTCTAAACTAAATCATACAATTTACAAAAATTATACACATTGCACAAAAAATAAATACATTTCATTGAATATTCTGTGTAAATTAAATAAATTTTAAAGTACACCATGAGGAATTTTATAATGACCCCACGCAAGAGTATCAATAGAATTTCCTAACAAATATCGTTTCGTGTCATTACGGGAAAGCGTTATTTTGGTAATTTTCTGTGTAAATAAAATGTGTTTTATTGATTTGAAACGTAACATTGTATCATATTTAATTTTATTTCTTAAATAAACATTTTTTTAAACTATCAAGATTATACGTTTCCGTTATGCATTTATTGACACCTTTAGCTTTAGCTTTAATTTCTTTATTTTGTATATCTATGGTGTACATTTTTGAACGCAAACCAATAAATTCCTTAAATATTTCCCCATTGTTTTCATCTTTGAAAACTCCAAGTTGCTTTTTATTTACCAGAGGGAAACCATACACGTTGTCCTCTGGGTATTCAGAAGTATCAAAATATAAATTAAGATCTGATTTTATGTCATCATAAAAGTCCTCTGTGAATATTTGATATAGTAAACTATCAGTATCTGTGTAAAGCAATTTCAAATTATTTTGATATTTGGTTTTCATATAGTCGTAATGAAATTGATACATTAAAGTTTTAGAAATATCTAAAATGCAAAAACCTAGGTAAATTGGTTTGTTGTATAAAACTTTAGTTTTTTTCAATTGAACAGCTACTAAATCATGTGAAAAAACAGATAAACTATGAAATTCAGGTTTCGCAATTAAAGATTGAACTCCTTGAGATTTCCCACGATTTTCCCAGTGATTTAATAATTTGATGTTTACTCGTTTCATTACATTCTCCATAGTTTTACCAAACGCTGAATTGTTCATGAGTTTGAAAAAATCTTTTTCGAATTCAGAAGATGCTTGGGATCGCATGTAGGTATTTAAATCTATGTAACTTTTTAACCATGGGGATTGCTCAAATTTTAATATTCTATGGATTTTAAGCAATTTTAACCCGTTTTGTAAACTTTGTTTAAGATTTCTGTAATGAATGACATAGTTTGTTTTCTTGTTTAGATTTGGTATTAATTTTTTTGCCTTAGAATTACCTAAACATACATTTTCGGGACAGAATGGTAGATCCGAATGATAATCATGTAATTCTTTAGGGTATTCAATGTCTACTTCTAAGATAAAGCCATGATCAGCATCATCTGCAATATTAAAATTCGTCTCTACATTCACCCATTCAAATTTACCTGTAGGAAGAGGTTGAGACATAGCCCATCCATACAAGTTATTTGCATCTAAATATACAAGAAAAGAAGACGGTTGGTTTGATTCATAGTTTGACATATATTTATTGTTAGCTTTTGCATGTCTGTGACTGCATTGGGATATACCTCCTCGAATATTTTTTGCTATGAAAGCAATTTTATCAATATCCGTCAAAAGTTCAAGTTTTATTTTTGTAACTTTTAACATAGCATCCCAACTCAATCCTGGGGCAGTGTAATAATGAGCTGGATCCAAACCGTAGGTCTTAACACATACATTTCTAAAATTTTCAAATACATCAGTTAGTAGCAAAACATCTGTTTTCAGATATAAATCTGAATAGTCCCCCATATTTTGACAATTAAAGTGATTCCACACACCCACAGCATGTTCATAATCTTCATCCTCGGGAATGCAGGAATCCTCGTTTAAACATGTACTACAAATGAAACAGACTTTGCTGTTTGCAATTTGTTCTTTATTTAAAGTTGTTAAGGGTAAAGGGGGCTTGGAAAATGTATTCTTTTTACAAATACTCTCCAAATCATGTTTAATACATTTCATAAACGTTTGACCACAGTTCTCCCCTTTGTATGTTCTATAAATTGATAACTTGTCATCATATGCACATTTAATATAGTATCCAAAACTATAAACTTGATGTTTCTGAATGTTAATGGTTGAGGAACGCTTGTCTATACGTCTGCGTTTACGTTTGATTTTATCATCCACATAGTCATCATCATCTCCATAATCTTTATCACTGTCAGGTGTTGGAGAGTGACTATTATCTTTAGTGGTTTGTTCATTAGATTGTTCTGACTGAATAGGACTTAAAAATGCCTCAAAATCTGCATACACAACAAAAGGAACTCGTAATTTACGCTCGTAATTATTGAAATTAAGTTGACTTGAAGAAGTCATTATGTCAAACCAATCTTTCCTTTTATCCTCTTCAGAGGGTAAATTGGTACATATATGAAAACAATCGTTCTTTTGATGCTCTACTAAATTCTGATTAGATGAAAAATTTGACAAACAACCATCACATATATTAACAGCATGTTGTGATTTATTTATTTGAGCGGATACTAATCGAGATAAATTGTTGATTAGACAATAGTGTCCTCTATTCCCCTTTGTTATATATAACAAATTAAAATGTTTTGTTTTTTTACATTTTGTAATGTGTAAAGGACCAACAATATCATGACTTTTATTTTGTGAATTATACTCCAAACCAAAAACGTTAATACTTAAATCATTTAACTTTTCAAATTTCTGAATATCAGTAAACTTGATAGGAAAAGGAATGTCACCAAACTTCAATTTCTCCTTGTATTTGACATAACAGTTCACCATATTAGCGTGATTGTTTTTCTTAGGTGGATATAAACCCGAAAGCAATGCCCAACGGAAACATTCATGATCATTGTTTTTGATGTTTATTACTGCTCTTTTGTTTGTTATATCACGTGGTAATTCAATATATGAAGAACCACGCAATGGTTTATATTTATTAACATTAACGTCTAAGTGGTTTATGTTTACCAAACTCCATCCACTATCTTTTCTTTCAAAGTTTGTTAATCTCTCTGTTATTTCATTTACGAGAGATATGAAAAATAAATCTTTATCACTGCTCACATTAAAAAGTTGATTGTTTAATTGAAAATCAAATGTATTTCTTAGCTGTTTGGTATCCTGACAAAAATTTGCATTTAAAATAAAATTAACTTTTAAAGCACAATGATCTGCAACTGATCGATTTAATAAAGTGAAAATTGTATCTTTATTTTTTTCTAAAAACGATTCGGGGGTTTCAAAGGGTTGGTAATCATTTTTATTACTTGATATTCTGTACGTAGCAACCCTGTTTCGGAATGCATTTTCAATTAGCTGAACGTTGATTAATTCGCTGTCTGAACTAAGAACATTGTTTTTGTGGTTATTGCTTTTCAAATGGTTTGCTAAATATCTTTTTACCACATACACATGACACACAGAACATTCAATTTTGTCATTATTTTTTGTGCTTACGTCAATACAGCAAGCTTGTGTTGTAGAAGTTGATGCTGAATCACTGCTAGTTGAATGTTGACTCTTCTTTGTTGATGCCTTAGACACAGGATCCGTAGTTGCCATTTCTATTCCGCCTCCAACTTGTTGGGATCTAAAGAAATAAAATAAAATATCACAAATAATATAATTACATCATTACTTATAATATGATTACCAGAAACAAAGATTAATAATAACTACAAAATACTAACTTGTATATTTTGTACAATGCAAACAATACGCTTGCATTGGTAGGACTCCGTCTACTACATCAGTAGCTGATATATGAATATCCTGTGTTTGATTCCTATGACCCTCACATGGGGTATAATATGGTTTAATATCTTGATCTTCGAAATATGAATCAGGTAATAAGCCATCAATAAACCACAATCGGATGTGTCTATGAAATTTCTGGATTATTAACTTTTTGCTAAAACTTGCTATCTCGCTACGTTCTAATTTAGGCTCAAGATAAAATGCCATGTTGCAAAACTGAATCACACAACACCACAGGTACAAAACACTGAAACTTCAATTTGCTATAGATAATTTTAAAACTGGGGACCCACTTTTATACCACTATCCCCTCCGTACCCGTAAGTCAGGTAAGGAAACATGTAACAACAGGTTTTAACTTAGATCACCCACCCCAACAAGATGCAAGGTAGAAAAAAAAATGTACAGTGAATTAAATATTTAAACAAATTGATTAACTTACATTTCATATTTTTGTTGACTTAGAGATTCACACAAATTATATATTTCTTGGTATTCAAAATATTCCTTCTCCGCGTCTTCACATAATTGAAGAAGTTCAACATCACAATTATCATTTCCAATTTGCATGCTATATATATATAGATTAAAAATCAGGATACTATACGTTTTTTATACTTTGAAATTTAAAGTGTTCCTTCAAATTCTATCTCCGATTAGTTAAAATTAAGAAATTTATTCACTTAATCGTAATTGAACACGTGATTTGCAGCTCACTTCGTTTCTAAAATTTAGCCCCCAGCCTCAGCCTTTTTATATGAATTTGTGTTGAAAAAAAGGTCACGGCTGGTGGGGACAGAGGACCACCTAGGTAGGTAGCGACGAGTTTAAACAGGATTTCGGGGACAGGTAAATTTTTGTTTGCAGCGGAATGTTTTCTAACAAAAGATTAAATTATCAAAAGAATTCTAAAGAATTTAAACGACAGATCTTTTGTGCATTTACTTTCTATTAAAATTGCGTGTGACTTCAAACCCGATGATTGATTTATACATTTCTCAGAAACAAAAAAAAAGGGAAATTATTACCTTCTTCAAAGGACATCTAGTAAAAAAGGTAAAGTTCTCAAGCCGACAACATCAAGAAAAAACTAATAATAGAAATTGCGACTTTAAATTAGAGCACCAAAGGAGTCTTTAAACATCGCACCGCCCCACCTAACTGGTATAAACAAGAATGAAATAAATCACACACCGAATCCTACATTAACAAAAGATCTATATATTATAATAAATAATGGGAACTTCCTTTACGGAAACGTACAGCATACTTACAGGTTGAAACTTGTTCAAAACACAGTCATGTTTATTGTCCACCAATAAATAGCCGTCGGTTGTCACATATACCAAAGTTATTTACGAGTTCAAAAAAAAAAATAAGACAACACAAATATCTAGACTAGAAATAATCTAGAATGAATAAAATAATATTTCAAAAATTGGATTTGCATAAAATAATTTACCCAAAAAAATTAAGACAACACAAATATATAAACACAAATCTAGAATCAATAAAATAATATTTCAAAAATTGGATTTGCATAAAATAATAAATTTTAGGCAAAAACTGAAAACGAATTGGGGTTGAAACATATACCAGAAGTTTCATATCGTGCTGTAACACATATAGATACGTTGAAATTTGCATATATATTCGCGAAATGTGAATTAATTACTTTAGGTATAAATTTGATACCTACTCCAGTCCAGACTAATAAAGGGTAATGTAATTGTGTCAGTTCGCGGGGCTTGTTAGATCATTAAAAATCTCGTTAAGTTATATGACCGTTTCTACCCCATCGTTTTCCCACCACCAAAACTATACCTAAACTATGGAAACTGCTTTTATTCGGTTTAGAAGAGCGTGAAAAGTCTTACCACGAGTTAGAAAATATGATAATAAATATAATAAACACCCACTTTAACATGTCTTGCGACAGCGGCACCATAGAAGCAGTGAGAAGATTAGGGAAAAAAGGAGACAAGAGCAGGCCTGTAGTAATATCTTTCAGTACATTGGGATTTAAAATAGAGGTTCAGAAAAATAAATCCTGTCTCAAAAACACGTCTTACTATATTAAAGAAGACTACCCAATAGACGTTTTGAATAGGAGAAAAGAACTGCAAAGCGAATTACACAAGGAAAAAGAGGCAGGCAACACAGCTTTCTTAAAATACGACAAGCTCATTGTACTGAAAAACAAGAAAAGTACTTTCCGCAACCAGTCAAATAAAAGAAACTTATCTGAATCCCCTGAAGCATCTACAAGATGCAAAGGACAGGTTCAAAATAAAAACAAACAGCCACAAAAGAAAACCAAATCTACAGATATGAGGGACTACTTGTCACAGAGTCCAAAATTAACTGCTACTACAACGGACTCAACCCATAGGCAATTGCCAGAGCATAAAACAGCATAGCAACTACAGCCAGATCCCCTACCCCCTCCTCATCTCCCAATACGGCCGGTCACCGCGGGAGATTCAGACCGCCACCCTCCAAAGGAAAATAATTACCACATTTGCACTTTCAACGTGAAATCGTTATCGTCAACGGAGAAACTTATAGAGCTAAAAACTGCACTGAAAAATATCAAACACGATATAATAGGAATAAGCGAAGTCCGCCGACTTGGCGAAAATATTATTGAAGATGAACACTACATTCTATATCACATTGGCAAAACTAAAGGCCTGTATGGAGTGGGTTTTTTAGTCAAGAAAAAACTTAAAAACAATATTATTACATTTACAGGAATATCTGAAAGAGTCTGTGTACTTGAAATAAAGCTGGAAGAAATGTCGTTTGCAATAATCCAAGCATACGCGCCTACGGAAAACTCATCTCAGGAAGATATAGACAAGTTTTACGACGATATTGGCAAAGCTCATGACTCTACCACAATTAAAAATGTAATATCTATGGGAGATTTTAATGCACAATTAGGACTACCTACAAAACAAGAGCACTCAGTTACCGGCCCATACGGCTACGGAAAAAGGAGCAGTCGTGGCGAAAGACTCATCGAATACGCCTTTGAACACAATTTAAAAATAGTAAATACCATGTTTAAGATAAAAAACACGAACAGATGGACTTGGATATCTCCTGATAAAAATACTAAAAATGAGATCGACTATATTTTGACTACAAAACCCCACCTTTTTGCTAAATTCGAGGTATTATCATCGGTTCCCTTCGGGTCAGATCACAGAATGCTCCGGGCAACCATTAACCTAAAGAAAGCGAAAAAATGCAGACGCAAGTTTTCAAATAGATCGTCAACATTGAAATCTTTAAAGGAGCGAGAAAATTATCTTAAAAACCTTAACAACCTTATACCAGAAATTATATCTACCAGTAATAATTACAGCGTAAATGAATACTGCCAAA
This sequence comes from Pammene aurita, assembly GCA_947086415.1. Taxonomy (NCBI): domain Eukaryota; kingdom Metazoa; phylum Arthropoda; class Insecta; order Lepidoptera; family Tortricidae; genus Pammene; species Pammene aurita. The sequence continues at coordinate 17,666,607 of OX352295.1, forward strand.
AAATAACAAACTCTATATCTAGAAGCTTACAAGGTAATGAACCTCGCGAACAAAGTAAAATCTTATCACCACGTGCTCTAGAACTTATGAAAGAAAGAAGCACTTTACATAACAAACAAAAATTAAGTAACTCGGATAAAGAAAAACTTAAAAATCTGTACAAAATGACTAATAAAGAAATTAAAAAATGCTATAACATTCACAGAACAAACACAATACAAAAACACCTTGAAAAATCACGATCTGCCAAGAAAGCAAACAAAGAATTAAATAAATCGAAAACATGGATTGCGTCACTTCAACCCGGCTCCGATGTGTGTGAACCGCGGTCAAAAGTCATTCAAACTGCTACAGATTTTTACGTCAAACTATATAGTCTACCGGACTCCTCTGATCAAACTGAATTAGTTCCTCAAAGGATGAATACCTCCCCAGTTCATAAATTTGAAGAATCTGAAGTTTTGAAGCAAATAGTAAAGATGAAGCCAGAAAAAAGCCCAGGACCCGACGGCATTTCAAACGAATGTATAAAGTTTGCAAAGACTCTACTTTTGACACCTTTAACAATACTATTCAATAAAATATTGACCGAAGAAATAGTACCGCAGTCATGGACGGAATCTGAAATTATACTACTGTATAAAAAAGGTGAACCAAAGGATATTGCTAATTATCGCCCAATAAGCCTCATGTCCTGTCTCTACAAATTATTTGCCTCCAGCCTTCTAGACAGAATATCACCTCATATCGACGCACACCAGCCGATCGAACAAGCCGGTTTTAGGTCCGGATTCAGCACAGTTGATCATATACAAGTAGTCGATCAAGTAATTGAAAAATATTTAGAATTTCGCAAATACTTATACGTAGCTTTCATCGACTACAAAAAGGCTTTCGACTCTATATCCCATAACAGTATTTGGACGGCATTGCATACACAACAAATTAATGAAAAATATATAAATATATTAAAAAACATATATAGCAACAGTTCCAGCAGAGTGCGACTAGAGCGATTAGGAAACCAATTCAAGATCATGAGAGGTGCCAGGCAGGGGGACCCCATCTCGCCTAAGCTTTTTATAGCCGTCCTTCAGCAGATAATGGCGAACTTACCATGGTCTAAACAAGGCATCAGTATAAATGGGAAACTGTTAAGCCACCTAAGGTTCGCTGATGACATTATACTGTTTTCCGAAAGCCCGCTACAACTTAGTACCATGATAAACGACTTAAATGAGGCTAGTTTGAAAGTCGGGCTTGAAATGAACCTCGACAAAACAAAAGTCATGACGAACAATCAGTCTATACCGATCCTAGTAAATAATATACCTCTCGAGTTCGTCAACAGCTACGTATACCTGGGTAAGCAAATTTCGTTTAATAATACAAGGAATCACGAGGAAGTCGATCGAAGAATAGCGATTAGCTGGAAAAAGTACTGGGCTAACAAAGAAATCTTTAAATCTTCGCTTCCTTTACCATCCAAAAAAATTGTTATGGATTCTGAAATTTTACCATGCCTTACCTACGGCTGCCAGACTTGGACGTTCGATCTCACAACCAAAAATAAATTACAAACTACTCAGAGACGAATGGAAAGAAGTTTACTAGGCATAAAATTAAAAGACAGAGTGAGAAATACTGAAATTCGCAGAAAAACCAAGGTCACTGACGCGCTGACCTTCTCCCTTAAAAGAAAATGGAAGTGGGCAGGGCACGTGGCAAGATACAACGACGACAGATGGACCTTAAGGTCAGTAAAATGGGCTGGCCCACTAGGCAAAAGAGGCAAGGGCCGACCGCGTGGCAGATGGTCGGACGACATAATTGCCACAGCGGGCCCAAATTGGCTTAAGAGAGCCTTAGACAGACAGGAGTGGAACTCTTTGGAGGAGGCTTTTACCCAACAGGGATCTGCACATTAGTAATAATTTTTTAAATTATTTAAACATAAATTTTATTGAATCTTTTCTTTATTTAATGTGTAGTTTTTAAATAAAGCTTTTTTATTTATTATTTATTTATTTATTTCTACGTTTCTACCCCATTGATTTCCCACCACCAAAACTATACCTGAACTATGGAAACTTTAGGTAGTATACCTAGTCTCTCATAAGGAGTAACCAATTAAGCAATTATAAAACCTATTGCAAATACGTAAAGAACAAACTACAACGTAGGAGTATGCCTCTACCGAGCTCGGTAACAATGCGATGTCGCCGAGTCGAGCTAACAATAGAAAAAGGTGAGCAAGGGTTCTATTGTGGTGTCGAAGAGCGTGTATTGTTTAATTAGCGGAGTGCCTAAGTGCTGAAGGAGGCTCCGGGCACTGTTGAGACCTAGTGCAATCGATCTAAACGGGGGGCTAAACGTACTAAATCATACCAAACTTTTTTTTTTTTTTTTTAGGTTTCATAGCCCCGAAAAACCACCATAATCCCGAAAAACCATTGTTTTGGTGGTGGGAAATCCATGTGGTAGAAACGGTGAATCTATACTACTCGAATTTGTCAATTTTATATCCAAGATATGTAACGCTATTTTTGAAAAATTCGCATTTACTGAAGTTTATTCGTAGACCGTTATCTTTGAGCCTTTGTAGCACCGCCCTTAAATTTGCCAGATGTGTAGTCCTATCCTTGCCGGTGACACAAATATCGTCTGCAAAAACAGCTGTTGATGGCAAACCACTCAGCGTTTCTTCCATTATTTTCTGGAAATTTTCCGGAATGCATTTAATTCCATACGGTACACGCTTATAAATAAAAGTCCCAACGTGAGTGGTAATAGCTGTCAACGGCTGCGATTGTTCATCTAATAAACATTGTTGAAACGCATTAGACAGATCTAATTTTGTAAACTGCTCGCCGCCGCCCAGCGCTGCGAAAAGGTCCTCGATCCGCGGCAGCGGGTAGTGGTAATCTTTTAACAATGGGTTTATAGTGATTTTGTAATCACCACACAATCTAATGCTACCATTAGATTTGACGACTGGCACGATTGGCGTGCCATAGTCGGATCGCTCGACTTTATAGATCACCCCCTCCCGCTGCAGCCGGTCGAGCTCGCGCTCCACGGGCTCGCGCAGCGCAATCGGCAGCGCGCGCGCTTTCACAAACACAGGCGTTTCATCTTTTAAATGCAAACGCAACTCGGACTTAAATGTTCCCAACCCGTCTGCAAAAACTTCCGGGAACTCCTGTTTCAAGGATCCCGCCATTGAGTCGTCTTCAACCATGTTATGACAATCTACTGACAATTTTAATTTTCTAATCCATGTTCGACCCATCAATGGCGGTCCCCCGTTTTCAATCACAAACAACTTTAACGTGTCCGAAATATTGCCACAAACGACATTGACAATTATACAACCCAATGGTCGAATGGGGCCACCTATATACGATCGAAGGGTTAACTGGTTATTCTGAATAGGTAAATTTGTAAAGTATTTGTTATAAAAATGCTTTGATATGGCCGATATCTTACTTCCCGTGTCTACCTCAAAATCACATGTTAAGCCTTCGACTTTTAAAGATACATAATACGGGTCATCGCCCTAATTGCTAACTACTATATTATAAAAGAAACAATCGTCGCTGGCACCGCTACTATCTTCGGAATGATTAATGTACTGTAACTGACCTTTGGACCCTTTTTTGCCGTTTCCACTGCTAACTGCACTTTTTGCTTTGCACATTACCTTGAGGTGACCTTTCTGGCCACAGTTGTCACAAGAATAATGCTTGAATCGACACCTGCCATCGACGTGGCCCGCCTTACCGCAGCGGCCGCAAGCGCGCTGCCTGGTGCTGGCGCGCGCGGCGGCGGCGCCGGCGCCCGAGCCCGAGCCGAACCGATGCAAGCCGTCGTCTGCTTGTGCTGGTTGTGTAGCCTGGAGCGCTGCGCCCCCGGCGCCTGGCGCGCACGCGGTCGCCGCGTGCCGCTCCGCCGCCTCCAATGCCAGCGCCAGCTCCACGGCGCGTTTGTAGTCAATATTTTGCTCTGCGAATATCCTGGATCTCATATCTTCATTGTACAACCCCGATACAAACTGGTCACGGAGACAAACCTCGAGCCAGTTGCTAAAATTGCACGTTTTTGCTAAATGTTTTAATGCTTGGAGGTAGTCTCGAACACTTTCACCTTGCCGCTGTGTTCTTTGTCGAAACACATGCCTCTCTGCTATCTCAGACCTTTGAGGCTCTAGATGTTCTTTAACTAATCTCGCGAGCTCCTCAAATGTTCTAGTTTCGGGATTAACCGGTGCACATAAATCGCACATTAACTCGTAACATTCTGGACCGACAACCGTCACTAACGTTGCTACTTTCAAGGTACTAGAAATTGAATTAACTTGTATATACTGTTCAACACGTCTCACATAAGCTTCCCAATTTCCACTTGTAATATTAAAACACTCGATATGTCCAAAAGGCATTTTAAAACCGTAAAATCACGCACGCGTCGAGTGAATTTTTAATCTCGTTCGACAGTGTTAAGTAGGTAGGCGCGACAATGAAACAAGACGATCCGGTAATGACTGACGTTTATTGCATAGACTGTAGATATACCTATACGCATACATAACAAATAAAGTAAAGTAAGTAACAAGTAAAGTAAGTATTTAAATGGGTATCCCCCATAACCTCATTAATTCACTCGCTTCGTGTATTATGTAGATTAAAACAAAAAGAAACAAATTTAAATTAAATTTGAATTTCAAATTATTTATTTGTTAAACATAGGTAACATCAAGTCTGACAATTCATTGGGATCTCTTTGTTTTGCCTCTCGGCATAAAAATTGCCACAAAATAGCATGCAGCATGCATTTTTTACAAAATGTTATATACATTTTTTTAACTAAATAATATTGTCAAAATTTAATTATTGAGTATAATTATATAATTCCAAACTATATTGCACTAAATAATAAATAATAATAAGATTAATTTGAAACGACGCCAAGTAAATATAGTTACAGTAATGAAATATAAAGGGCTGCCACGCTAGATCAAATCTGGTCGAAGCGGCACATCGATAGCCCAATAATAAATACAGGTATTTTTTATCCCGTAATTATAAAAAGCAATGTATTTGTCTGTATTTAGATAAATACAAGCCAAAAGTAAATTAGTGAGGTTAGGTTTTTTTGCAATGAAATTTGACTCGTTCGGAAAGTGGCCACCATAATCTGTAAAAGCTTTTTGGTACGATTAACCTTTATGTTATGTTATGATGTTACAATTTTCCCACTGGTCTTGCTATTATACAAAGAAAATAACCATTGGCGAGGCAAAGGCTTACATCGAAAAGCTTTTTACGATATTTCGCCTATAGGTAGTGTTTTGTATTGTAAAAACATGCTCGGTAAGCCTTCAAAGGGGCAGTGAACTTCAATTTACGAAGGAATATTTTGAATGGAGGTACAATCGCCATCGGATGATATTGGAGAGGCCAAGTTGGTTACAAATATCTGAACAACGCTTTTATTGTGAAGGCTATAAAGTGCATTTATAGTCGTCCAGTTATTTACGAAATTAAATTTTAGAAACCTCGTATGCTGTTATATAAATATGATTTTAACAGAAATTTACTCGTCATGTACCTATAATCGTACTTCTTTTACTAAAAATATGTAGGTATTCAAATCATAATAATATTATGTCGAATTGACATAGTAAGGTGGTTGATTTCAGATGACCTCAAAATATTTCCAAGACTATGTATTCGATACACGCTACGTCGAAATCACCTCGGTAGAAAATAATTTCAAAGTTCAGTTCGTCTTGAGATCACTTTTGAACAAACGTCTTTTTTTTTAATTATACGTATAATAACAAAAACACATTACACTAGTGATGTTATTGTTTCGATGAGGTCTCATATTTTAGAATAATACTCATTCATTACGCATCAAAAAATACAATATATTACACATTTATATTTACCGTTGCGAATATTAGTGTGTAGGTTGTGTGTGTGTGTGTGTGTGTGTGTGTGTGTGTGTGTGAGTGTGTTGTGTGTGTGAAAATTTTCGAAACTCGCAAGGGAATCAAAACCTAAAGGGCCTCGCCTGCGGCTCGTTTCATAAAACCACACTCGTATTTTAAGGACCCTTATTACGTAACAGTTACATAAACTACTATTTTAGTTTTATGTTTAAGCATTTAGTTTCTAATTTACGCTGTAACTTATACCTAAACAAACATTTGCATTTTTAATGTATTATTTATGTACATATTTTAAAGTTCGAATTCGGCACAGGGACGGTCACGACGTTTTACATAATTTTACGACCAGAACTATCTATTCGTAGGCATTTTCCGTTACATACGAGGAAAACGTTAGGATCGGCGCGTAGTGAAGTAGGGTTCGCAGTGTTAAGCAGGGGTGTTATTACACAGTGAATTTTGGGGTTGAACGGATACGCCTCAACCAACCGGAGGCGTATCCCTCTGCCGAAAACATATGACCGGCGGTCAAACATTACCCACGTCATTTATCATATGGACTGACGTTTATCTGACGTGGCTAACTGTACGTTACGTACGAATAGCCATACATTTGACGTTTCCTTCCCCCGCAAAAATCGGCAGACTTTTTTTGTATAGAAAATGACAGACGTGGCTACTCCGGGTTGAATATACATATATAGGCTATAGGCGGCGTATGCTTGTTTACCACCGACATAGTACCAAAGTACCAAAAAGATAATTCTATATTTTTGCGTACTGTGTACAAAATAGTGTGTACAGAGTTCAATGCCCGATTACCACGAAACGCAAAAGTGTAATATTGATTCAGGCCTAACCTGTTTCAACAGGTTATATCCTATTTAACAACTGAATCGGATTAAGTCAATATTAACCATAACAGCAAATTGTAGGAATGCTATGAATAGTTTAACACGGTTACGCAATTATTCGGCAATTAACTTCATTGGTTACTATGTGGTCAGGAGGGATCTTCCCGGAAATTAATATAGATACTATAAATACAGATAGTTCGATGTATGGTATTTAGTTACTATAGTCTGGCCAGCCAACGAACGCAGTAGCAATGTACAGCGAACAAAAGTATGACAACACTAAGAATCAGTGAAAAAAGCAGCAATGATCATCAAATTTTATCTTTTTAATTTTAGTTGTTATTTCCGCCCCTTTCATTAGGTGACATTTACGGTGTATAAAAAGGAGACGGATATATTTCGTCTGATCTGTCATCAAATGCAACAGATAATCTGGTTGAGGCAATTGACATATGCCTTAAAAATGAATTTAAATTTAATTGGGAACGTTGCAGGAGTTCTATCTCACTCGCGCTTAAGATGAGAGAGTGAAATGTACTAGCAACAAATTCAATGTGAATTGAGATGTTCGTCATGAAATACGGTGTCTCATCACAAAGGGTTGCCACATGTACGTATTTTGAATTTGCCGCGCGTTTCTACTGACAGAAATGGTTTGCCAGACTATATATCTCTCTATTTCGTATCATACTCTATTTATTCAATAATAAATATGTTAACTTGCCCTTGTGCCGTATCTCCACCACCCACATATATGTAATAAAGAACGGGATACACAATCAGCCCAAAAAATGGCCCCACAATAGTGTTGTAAGAACGACTCATACAGCAGTTTCTCTGAGGGTCTTATTACGGTATAACACAGGTCGGTTAAACATTTTCACGAGCCATATTATCGGTAAATCTTGTTTGAAACTGCACCTCTACTATACATATATCCTACCTCAATGCCAACACACGACAAATAATCAACCAACATTGGAGTAGTATTGTTCATTGTACTGCATCGGAAGAATTTTCAAGCACAGATTTCAACAGTAAAGATAAGTCCGTCACATCGTCAGTACATTGAGACAGTTGCCTCCCTCATACTCGCAAAATAGCGCTGTTGTATGTATACTTGTGTTAAGACTGAGACCGAGTCTGAGTCTGTCCGGAAAAAGAAGTATCGTAGAATGTATGAGCTTTAAAATTATAATCATGATGATATTGATGACACATGTTGAATGAAATAAAATTTATTTGACAGGATGCGAAATGATCAATATATCCAAAAAAAGTGAATATTAAACAATCCATTGAAATGGTTAAAGGATATCAGTTTTCAAAATTTCAAAATGTAACGATTTTTTAAAGTACTATCGTGATGTCACTTTTACACATCATTTTGTTAGTAGCGTTTTGAAAACAAATGCAAATCTCAGACTTTAAGTCTCACTATTCGACTTTTCAACCGACTTCAAGATTTTGAAGGAGGAGGTTATCAATTCTTCGGGGTCTTTGTTTTTTTATTTGCTATTTTTTTTAATGTATGTTCACCGATTATTCGAAGACGGCTGGACCGATTAGAAAAATTCTTTTTTTGTTCGAAAGAGTATACTTTACAGTTGGTCCCATTGTAACCAGGTCAGGATCTGATAATGGGATCCTGGAGAAATCGAGGGAACTCTTCAACTATTATCGGCACAATATATAAGTAGTGATTTGAGTATTTTTTACTGCAGCTCGATCTTTTGGATTTTGAAAAGGTGGATGCTAAGTGAAGTCGGTTATTTTTTGTTTAATTATATATACATTTGATCCTCACAAGAAAACGAATCGATTGATGTCATAGATGAAAAAATTAATCATGCGTATCTGAATTGAATTAACGATTATAATAGATCGTAACTATCTTTTTTATTTTCTGTAGTAATTTTTCCGTCTCATAAAACTTTTGCGTGTTAGTCATTTTTAGCAAAATGTTTTGACATTTTGTGACCACCTAACACTATGGAGTGCTGCTCACGACTGGATCGCCGTTGGTGTCACAATTCACAATCGTGTTTTGACACCGACAAACTGGCCCACTTCGTAGTGCCCGTTGGCTCCGTCTTTTTTTAAGACAATTCTGAACCAGACGATTAGGCGTTAGCTGTACCTGTATTGCATAGTTAATGCATTCGAGTCGTATTGGAGTTGGTTCGTTTCGTAACGCGATTTAAAGTTAGAATTTAGAATACGGCCTTTGGCTAACCTGTCTCGCCTGTCTAAAAAAAAAGATAATAAAGATAAAAGATATTTATTCTTCAATTTAGGCACATTACAATGCACTTATGAACGTCAGAGAGAAAAAGAAAAACTACCACCGGTTCTAACCGGTCGAAGGGTCAGAGATGTAGCCCTCTGACCCTTCTCGTATTATTTATGACCGGCAAGAAACTCGGCGGCACTTATTTTTTCAAAACAGTAATACAGTAATATTATATCTTAAAGATACACAATAATGCGTAGTTCTATAAGAAGACATATCAAAACAGCTTGAGAGACATACAATGTACGTATTGTTTAATTAAAATAAAATAATAATAAAATCCAAATCTGATTGCTTCACAAAACGTTTGTTATGCTTTCCTATCTGAACTGTGTCCTCTAAATGTTAGATGATTTTGTAGTAGTTTCTGGTTTGGGCCATGCATGTTTGTCCGTCATATAGTCCTCGACCCTGTAATAACCCTTTGACATTAAACTTTTTTTCAAATATTTCTTAAGAGCGGGAAATGATAAATTTAAAGCATCGACGGGTAACTTGTTATAAATGTGAATACCTTGACCAAAAAATGACTTATATGCCTTGCGGATACGACTGCTTCTGATAGCAAGCTTTTTTTTATTTCTAGTGTTATAGCTGTGGATGTCAGAATTTTTTTTGAATGTATGTATATTCTTTACAACAAAAATAATATTGTCATAGATATATTGGGAAGCAACAGTTAAAATATGAATTTCTTTAAATAGTTCTCTAACTGATGCACCTGCCTTTAAGTTATACAGAAACCGGATGGCTCTTTTTTGTAAAACAAATATAGTCTGTATGTCAGCTGCTTTGCCCCAAACCAGAATACCATATGACATTACACTATGAAAATAACTGTGATAAACTAAGCGAGCTGTGTCAATATTCGTTAATTGTCTAATTCTCCTAACGGCATGAGCGACCGAGCTTAATCGAAGAGCGAGTTTTCTTATATGAGGACCGCATTGTAGATTTTTGTTCAAAGTCGAACCAAGGAACACTGCTTTATCTACTATCTCTAAACATTCACCATTCAGGAGAATTTAGTGTCCACCGGTGCAACGTTTGGCAAAACAAATCTAATACATTTGGTTTTCTTAGCATTAAGTAGCAAATTGTTAATAGTAAACCATTTCAGTACAGCAGCTAGCGTGTTATTGATTACAGTAAAATCGGTAGATTGCCGGTCAACTTTGAAAATTAAAGATGTATCATCGGCAAACAGAACGATATCACAAAGGTTTTGTACTACACAAGGTAAATCATTTATATAAACCAAAAACAGGAATGGGCTAACCTGGAGTCGTGAGATTTTCAGTAAAGGAGTCTTCCCTGTTTACTTTTTATTTGGTTGGTGGTTTCCTATAATTGTATTTCTTTTTTATCGTGAAAGGTATCGATCTTAAGTGATGAGTGAAAATGATGGTACTTAATGAATTAGAACAACCAATTATTCGATGCCAAATACGAGTATTAAGGGCAAGTAACTATGACTGTTATAAGTTCTATTATATTACTTCACCCACGTGAAAGTGTACAAGAAGCTAACCTCTTTTTAACCCTTTTAGGGGTAAAATATTGAAAAATTCTTTCTCATGGGAGGTCCATAAAATTTTAAGAATAATATGTGGCCCTTTCAAGGATCTTTAACGGTTTAGATCGTGCATTGTGTCTAAGTATCTACATAACACGACTGTTTTATACATTGACATTAACTTTCCAGGTGTTCAGATACTTCTCAAAAATAAGATATACAAACTTCACTTATATGAGAATCACCTTAAATATTATCTGTAAGAAATGTTACTTGACTAGTGAAGCAACAGCAAATATCTTCGGGATGTGTTATATTTCTCGGGATCCGCCGTTTACACAAAGCTCCCTAGGGATATCGCTTGTATGAGTCCGATACGTTTCCAATTGGATCTATTGTTTGTTTAGACCTGATCGATATGTACACGTTCCAACCACATGCAATGGAAGATTGGAACTATCTTTCTAAATATATAGCTTCAAGTTCACACTTGTACTTTCCTTTGTTTTTTCGTTGACACATAAAACTCATAATGGTCCTAAGTGCCATGGTCATTTGTGTAAAATTTGCCATTTTGACAAGTTTCCAAAAACTATCGACAAAATAATTATCGAACTTGCTCACAAAATTCCACGAGAATCGGTTGAGATATACGACTTGTAGAGAAAAACGCCGGACATTCGTACATACGAAAACATTTTTGTTTCGCTCATTTCATTCGCTCGGTCAATACAAAACAGAACATACGGACTTGTGGACAAAGTACAGTCACGGACTTTAATTTGTTGAGCCAGTTGCTGCTCAATCTATTTGTTTGTTTAGTACTTACTGTATGAAATGTCCAGTGTAAAGTTAACCCTAAACCGATAAGTAATACGGGATAAACAATCAGCCCAAAAAATAGAATAGAATATACATAATTCATAGGTAAAGACTAGGAAAAATGGTAAAGTGCCACGAAATGGTTTCATCTCATCATGATGCTAGTGATTGCTAGCGTTGGTCTTCCGATGCGACCATCAGGTGAGAAAATCACGACAAGTAACACAAAGAAAGAGTAGTACGATCCAATAAAACAAGGAATTTATCAACATACAGGGAACAGCTTAAAACAGAATACATGAAAATTTAGAAGTCACACAGCAATAATGCATCAGTCCGAACCTGTCTTAGCCCAGCATTATACCGGAGCGACAATGGCAGCTAAACTAAATTGACAATGACAAGCATGACAAGGATGATGACAATAGCCCCACAATAGTGCTGTAAGAACGACTAGTACAGCAGTTTCTCTGACAGTCTTATAACGGTATAAGACTGGCAGGTTACAAATATTCACGAGCCATATTTTCGGTAAATATTGTTTGAGATTATACATCTACTCTACTATACTCCTACTCAAAGCCGTACAGACTTAACCGTTAAATTAAGAACTACTTATATTACCTACCAAACATTTCAACATTTAAAACATTTATTTTCTTTCCTCGAAGGCGTTACGCTCCATTATAGCTCCGTATTTAGATTATAAAAAAAATGATTTACATATTATGAAGTACAGGTTGGTGCCCCTTTTTAAGTACGGAAATACCTGTGTTAAGGGACACCGCTCTTCCTTAGTGATTATCTAAGAGCCAAAAGCAAGATGTAAACTATGTACAAACTAAAACTAACATGCGAGTAACAAAGGTAATATTCATTAGGTAATATTATTGTTTTGTAAGTTTAAAAGCCACTTACGTAATTACTAGCTTTCCGCCCGCCGACTTCGTCCGCGTATAACATGGTTCCTCATAAAGAGTTTCATATCCTATTGTATCTTCTTAAAATATGTTTTTTGTTATAAGAACTATCTTTTGTTAATCCTCGAACCATCTTCTTAATCGATTTATACTTATCGCTATTTTGGCGAAAAAACGGGTAACGTAGACATAACAGTTACAAATAAGTGTTAATATGCGAATAATAACTTAAATGTACCCTATTATTTGCGTAACTTATTATTTGTAAACTATATAGTGGTAGTTTCATTTGGCGATACGACGACCAGACTATTGGCAGAGCTCACTCTGGAATATGGAAATGGAACGTAAATAGGAACAATAATTCCTAGTAAATCTCAAACCAAAAAAATTGTAAATCTCTATACAAACTTTCAACCCCTTTTTAGCAGTAGCGTGCCCAGAGGTTTGGAGTAGGGCAAGCCTAAAGACATGATTTCGTACTAACTATTCAATCTTTATATACTAAAAATGTCATCATCTTACGAAAAAAATATGCTACAACAGCAATATAAGTTATTTAGAATGAAAACAACTAACAATCTAGCCTAGTGTATTTTGTAAGCAGCCCTACTAAATTTTCGCTTATGCAACTGGTTTATCTGAGACATGCTTACACATAACACAAGCCGGGTATTAGGTTTAACGACACATTGATTTTGAACAAACTTCAGAGATTTTACCTTGCCTTTGTTGATCATGATCAACACTTGGACGTACCTCAAACAGTCACAAGGAACGGCTTCATCCATTATTAATAAGTAATTTTAACACTTTAACAAGTTTTACAAAAGAATTAAGCACTTTTACTAACTCGTAACCTCACCTCACCACAATACCATTCAATTCACATTGACTTGCTCAAACAATTAATTTGCATATCAAATTCGACTTTTGTAATATAATACACTTGAAGTTGTCCGTTAACGCTCACTTGCGTCGCGCGATCTTACGGCATGCGGCCAACTTCACACCAAAAAGCTGGTTTTAAATCGCCGTATTTTGCTATAGGTACACCGGACAAAAATTGTTGCTGGTTGTACAGACACCAATAGGGCGATTTGTATAGGCGAAATGAATGCCCGCTTGTATGCCGCTTGCAAGGCGGCGGCGGTGGTGAGTGGGAGCGGGACAGCAGCATGCGCTACGTTTAGTTTCGTTTGCCTCAGTCGTTTGCGCGGCAGTGGCGACACTGTTGCGTGTGGCAAAATTTATAAACAGCTCAGGGGGCGTCCATTAATCGCGTCATATTGTATAAGGGGGGGAGGGGGTCAAGAAAAAATCACCAATGATCACCACAGGGGGGAGGGGGGTCTGGACACATATCACGTGTAATTTTTTTGTTCTTTGTGCTATACTGTATTATGGTCAATAAAATAAAAAATATCAACTTTTAAATGATCAATCTGTCAAAAGCAGAGTAAAATAGCACTAGCACTATGATTGTAAATAATTTTTAATGGCATTTGACATATTATTTTGTGAAGTAGGGTTTTAGGGTTCCGTAGCCAAAGTGGCAAAAACGTAACCCTTATAGTTTCGTTATGTCCGTCTGTCCGTATGTCACAGCTATTTTACTCGGAAACTATAAAACGTATCTCAATAAATATTTAAATATAAGGTGTGTTTTTGTATGCCGCTACTTAGTTTTGTAGTAAAATTGCTGAAAAAGATATTTGAAGCAGGGGCACTACATGTAATTATTTGCCAAAAAAATTTTTTTTGCCAAATATCGACATGATGCACATCACTCGATAGGTCTTTGAAAATAACATTGAGGACTTTTTGTTTTTTTTTTATTTAGTAAATATTTTAAGGAAAAATCACCCCGTTAGTCTAAAATACTTGTGTCTCCCCTGTCACTTTTGAACCGAAGATCCAAAAAATGTGAAAAAATTGAGAACATCGGTTTAGGAATTATTGAGTTATCTCCTAAAAACTCATTTCATACGCAGATACGACCTTTTGATATTACTCTTCGATAGTAGGTACGAAACCGCGTGGTCCGACACGCAATTGGCCGGTTTTTTTCTATTAAAGATTATTTTATTTTATATGTATACATGTAGTTTCATTTTTTAACCCTTTACATGTACGTACGTTACGTAAGTAGGTTCACGTGTTAGAAAACTGTACTTACTATAGTTAGCAAAAAATTACACGTCATATTGGATAGGGGGGGAGGGGTCCTGAAAATATCACCAAAGATCACCATGGGGGAGGGGGGGGGTCTAAAACAAGCCAAAAACGTATGACGCGATTAATGGACGCCCCCTCACTCGAAATAATTAATACGGGTTATTTAGCGCGACGATTAAAATACGTAATTTCGGTGAGGCAACTAAGCCCGGCTTTTGGGCTTGTATGGAAGTACCGCCACTGCTTTTTAGCCCCGTTCTAGATTACATTTTGAAAAACGCTGAAATTACTTTTATTATTTATTAAGTAGTAAACGTACGAAGTTGCAAATCTCTAACTCTAAATTTTAAACCCCACCCATACACACTTTCGACCCCGTTTTTACCCCCTTAGGGACTAAATTTTTCAAAATCGCTTCTCACTGCTTGTACAGATTGTAAATGTAACCCGTCCTGCAAATTACAACTTGCTAGCTTCAGTAGTTACGGCATGCCTTTAATACAAACTTTTCAACCTCGTTTCAACTCCTCTGGGATGGAATTTTGAAAAACGCTGAAATCAGTTTTTTTGCCTTGAAGTTAGTAGCCTACAAACCAACTTTCAAATCTGTCACAAAAAAAATTGTAATCTCTATACAAACTTTCAACCCCTTTTTAACCCCGTTAGAGGTTGAATTTCACAAAACACTGAAATGACTTTTATTATTTTTTTATTATCAGTAACCGTACAAAGTTTCAAATCTCTACCTTTAAATTCTAAACCCCATCCATACAAACCTTCAACCCCCTTTTTACCCCATTAGGGGTAGAATTTTTCAACTTCGTCCGCGTATGATAGCACCTTCGCACCCCTATTTAACCCCCTCAGGGGTAGAATCTTCCATAACGCTGAAAGGACTTTTATTGTGTTTTAATAAGTTATCTTCCCACGAAGTTAAAAGTCTCTAGCTCAAAAAAGATTTCTCCCATACAAACTTTGAATCCCTTTTTAATCCCCTCATGGGTGAAATTATCATTATCTTATTATCATTAATCTTCCTACAAAGTTAAAAGTTTCTAGCTCAAAAAATTAAATTTCCCCGACACAAACTTTGCACCCCTTTTTAACCCCCTCAGGGGTGAAATTATCCTAAACGCTGAAAGTACTTTTTGTGTATTCTAATAAGTAACATTCCTACAAAGTTGTAAGTCTCTAGCTCAAAGAAAGAAGTTTTCCGCATATAAACTTTGCACCCCTATTTAACCCCCTCAGGGGCGGAATTATCCAAAACGCTGAAATCATTTTTATATTTTACGAAGTTTCAAGTCTCTAACTTAAAATTTAAAATCCTACGCATACAAACTTTTAACCCCCTTTTTACCCCCTTGTGGGTTGAATTTATCAAAATCGCTTCTTATTATTTGTACACGTTATAAATATAACCCGACCTGCAAATTAAAACTTTCTAGCTTCAGTTGTTACGGCCTCGCTGTAATACAAACTTTTCAACCCCGTTTCAACTCCTCTGGGGTGGAATTTTGAAAAAAACGCTGAAATTAGTTTTTTTTATTTTTAAGTTAGTAACCTGCAAACGTAATCTCCATACAAACTTTCAACCCTTTTTTTACCCCGTTAGAGGTTGAATTTCACAATACGCTGAAATGACTTTTATTATTTTTTTATTATCAGTAACCGTACAAAGTTTCAAATCTCTAACTTTAAATTTTAAACCCCATCCATACAAACTTTCAACCCCCTTTTTACCCCTTTAGGGGTAGAATTTTTCAAAATCGCTTCTTATTACTTGTACCACCGGGTTCATAATTGCATACCCAGTTTATCAATGAATTCATTCATAAATTGGGTATGCAATTATGAACCCGATAGTACACATTACAAATGTAACCAGACCTGAAATTTTCAACTTTCTAGCTCCAGTAGTTTCGGCTCTGCGTGGATCAGTCAGTCAGTCAGTCAGGACAAAGGCATTTATATATATAGATAATGGTGTGTGTGTGTTTGTGTGTGTGTGTGTGTGTGTGTGTGTGTGTGTGTGTGTGTGTGTGTGTGTGTGTGTGTGTGTGTGTGTGTGTGTGTGTGTGTGTGTGTGTGTGTGTGTGTGTGTGTGTGTGTGTGTGTGTGTGTGTGTGTGTGTGTGTGTGTGTGTGTGTGTGTGTGTGTGTGTTAAGGGAATTAAAGATTGATAAATATTAATTTATGTTTTAATTAGTTTTTCTATTTCGGTGTAGTTTTTATTTTTGATCCAGTTTATTATTTTAATTTAACATTCTTTATTAATATTAGATTCAACTGCTAACATCATAAAACTGAATTTTCGGTACGAAAGTTTTATAATTATGTGTTATGAACCTTTTATTTTATTATCATCTAGCTTATTAAATGTTACCTACCAAATATTAACCTAATAAACGTTTCTAGAATAAATATTAAAAACACTTATATACAAAAAAATATGTAATACTAATAATATCTAACACTAGTACACACGGTGCCCGTGAGCATTGCGAGAGATTTTAACCACGCATTTCTGAGGTCAAAAGAATGAAAAAACATTATATGACTTTTGTTGTAAAACGCCAAAAAAAAATTTTTTTCACTTTTTTTGAATGCTGTTCTACATAAAAAGTAAATGTCATTAGAAAAAAGTAACGGAAAAAGTAAATTGCTACATTTTTTCTCGTAAAAACTAGTCCATGCAAAGTGTTTCTTAGGCCTTTGATATCAGTCAATAAGAGATGTCTAGACTATGCCCCATACCGGTGAGATCGCCATCAAAAAATCATTTTACACTGAGAAACAATTCAAAATGCAATTTTTTGTAAGTAGTATTTACTCTGAAACTATGGCGAATTTCGAAAAAGTTTAAAGGACATTTTGTTCTCTAAATATGATAATGAATACACTGTTAAAGTCTCTCGCAATGCTCACGGGCACCGTGTATAGGCTATTATTTAATTTTTAAATAAATAAATTAAACACTACTAAGCATAAAAAAGAACAATATAATTATCTAGTGTAGTAGTTATTTTTGAGTTTTAGTATAATACGAGTATTTCTAATGCTAGTTTCTAACAAAAAATAATCATAAAAAACCGGCCAAGTGCGTGTCGGACCACGCATAATGGAGGATTCCGTAGCTTCAATGGAATAAGAACCAGACTAATGCCAAAAGGTCGTATCTGATGCCTACGGAAGAAGTTTTTTGGAAATAACTCAAAAATGGGTAGTCCAATAATGTTCAAAATAATTTTCCTAAAAAGTTTATCATAATGCGCATCTTCTCAGATTTTTTCATATTTTTTGGACTTACGGTTCAAAAGTTACAGGGGGGGGGGCGCTATTTTTCTGACTTTCGAAGCGATTATTTCCGAAAATATTTTCATTATCAAAAAATGATTTCACTAAAGCCCTATTCATTTTTAAATACCTATCCAACAATATATCACACGTTAGGGTTGAAATGAAAAAAAAATCACTCCCCACTTTACGTATAGGGGAGGTACCCTAATAAAACATTTTTTTCCACTTTTTATTATACCACTTTGTCGGCGTGATTGATATACATATTAGTACCAAATTTCAGCTTTCTAGTGCTAACCGTCACTGAGATTATCCGCGGACGGACGGACAGACATGGCGAAACTATAAGGGTTCCTAGTTGACTACGGAACCTTAAAAAGAGGTTTCTCGAATACAATCTCGAAGAAATTAATGTATTTATTTATCTTGTTTTTTAAACAACCGCCTCCAGCTTGTAGCTCGAGTGTCGATAAAGAAAACTAGAATAGTTAAAATGAAAAAATTAAAAGCATTAAATTTAGGGGTATTTAGTTTAGATCCTAACCTGCGGCTATTTCACTTGCTTGCTCGGCATTTTAGTTACTAAATTGTGTCTAAAACGGGCAAGTTTTAACAAGATTCTAAAGATTTTAATTTAATAACTTGATTCTTTGGGCTGTGTTTGTCACGCTTGGGGCAGGTTTATTTTTTGATGTAAAGGTCCCTGTTAGTTTTAGGAATAACAACTTAAATTTCAAGTATCTTTAGACTCAGCGTTTATCTTACCAATTAGTGTTTTTAATTTTAAACATTAAAAAATAATATAGTATAGAAATGACTTTATTACTAGTACAAATTGGTACTAGAGAACGAATCCAATTATTTAATGAAATAATTTTAGTTCGTTATTTTTAAGCAGAACCACCTATTGTTTTTTGTTTAAATACATTTGTACGTTAATAACACAATAAGACAATAATGATTTAATTTCCAGTAACTTAATACTCAAAATTATTTAATAATAATAGTCGCAGACATCTTTCGTTCAATCGCTATTACATTAAAAAATACCAGTGGATGGGGGCGCTGCTAACGGGGTGAGGGGGGTGTAAAGGGCCCTTTTTTTGTTTTTTCGTAAATAACTCAGTAACGGTGGCGCATACGAAAAAATGTTCTGGTACTTAATTCATCCACATATAATTTTCTATAAAAAAGATTCTTTGCACGTTAGCGCTGGGATCAATGTTCAATGAGATATCGAGGAAATACGATAAACACTTTTTTAAACTTTCGGAACTATTATTTACGAAAGTAGAGTCTGACTATTGAAATATTACCCAAATATTTGGCGGGAAATTCAAAACATCATGGGCTGGTCACACCTTGTTTAGCAGGAATAATAGTTTTGATACTAGAAAATACTTTTGACTTCTGTGCACACGTAAGGTAGGTAGGTAGATAGGTTTAGGTAAACAGACAGAAGTCAACGAAGTAAACAAGCTTCATAGGGTCTTAGAAAGATCTTTAACCGACTGCAACAAGAGAAATACATTCAGAAATTAATTTCCCCAAAACATGCTCAGAAGCAAGTAAAAACAATCTAATAACGATGTACTTGAGTTCCCTATTCACTTGTTTTAAGGGATGGTTTTAGTTGGTTTACGTACTGTATAGACATGTTTCGCGAAAATATTTTTATTTATATTTTTACATAAAATTACTACTGACCAGTCAGTCCACAGATTTCTCCTAAATATTGGTTTTCAGTAAGTAACTTCTTACGTTCCAATGTATTGATTGTAATATTTTCAGAACTTCTAGTTTATCCGTTTCTTTACACACTTGTCCTGTTTATGAGATTCAGGTATTAATAAATTCACGTACTTAATCAAAGTTATAGGCCAATGTTAGAACTAGTACTTAAAGTATCAAAATATTAATAGAGCTCCAACCTACAAAATTGTTGACGACTTGTAAACATTGCAGTTTCTCGTTATACAACACACTTCACGTCAACTTCGCACATCGTCGTAATTATTTACGAGCCTATATAATAGTTTGCGGACTACTCGGTACAGTTAATTTTAATATTATTTAAAATAAACCCCTTATAAACCGTGAACAATTCGAAATAATGACATAAATTGACAACAGACTTTTAGTTTTTTTTTAATCATAGACAATTGGTGATACAACAAGCAAACATCTGTCAACAATATTTGGCTAGTCAGACTCTATTAGTTTTATCCAAAAATGGTTTTAAAATACTCGTATTTTTTTTAAAGACCTATCCAACGATATTATAACGATATACACATTAGGGTTGGAGTAAAAAAAAATATTTACCCATTTCATGTGTACGGGGTGGTATCCGAAAAAATAATCTTTTTTCAGATTTTTTTTTAAAACTTTGTCGGCGTAATTAAAACACATAGGTAAAGTCCGCTGCCGCAAATGCAAAAAACCGGCCAAGAGCGTGTCAGGCCACGCTCAATGTAGGGTTCCGTAGTTTTTGTCCGTCACAGTAAGTGTCCCCACTTAAGAGTTTTTGAAAGCACGTCATTTCATTGTGATTTTTTAGAAATTACAGGTACAATAAACACCTGCTAATACGGTTAAAACAAACTTAGTTCAGAAATTATTTTGTAATTTTTTTTCCAAAACTATTCAACCTATCAAGTTCAAAATAATTTTCCTAGAAAGTTTTTATAAAGTTCTACTTCTGAGATTTTTTTCATATTTTTAAAACTTATGGTTCAAAAGTTAGAGGGGGAAGGACACATTTTTTTTACTTCTGGAGCGATTATTTCCGAAAATATTTACATTATCAGAAAATGATTGTAGTAAACCCCTATTGATTTTTAAATACCTATCCAACAATATATCACACGTTAGGGTTGAACTGAAAAAAAAAATCACTCCCCACTTTACGTATAGGGGAGGTACCCTAATAAAACATTTTTGTCCACTTTTTATTTTACCACTTTGTCGGCGTGATTGATATACATATTAGTACTAAATTTCAGCTTTCTAGTGCTAACGGTCACTGAGATTATCCGCGGACGGACGGACGGACGGGCAGACATGGCGAAACTATAAGGGTTCCTAGTTGACTACGGAACCCTAAAAATGCTGCTGGTTCGATTCCAGCCTGGAGCACCAGGGGTCTTGGTCACTTTTTCTCTCGTACAATCTATGTATCAATAAAAAAATGGTTTAAGATATAACTTTTTTTTGCAATAAACACAATATTTTTGTTGCTTAGCCAAATCAAATAGTCTTAAACAGCTGTTGATTAATTTTTATCATGTTCCGTTTAACTCCTGTAACATAAACAGGCATAAACGTAACATTAAGCTTCCTTAAATTCCGGTTAAAATCTTATTTCATTACGGCATAAAGTACCTGGGTGGGTAATTGGGAAAAGTGCCTTCAGCCTCATAACTTGGTGTTAAGCTGGAGCAAAGAGAAATAAGTAAGCTTAGAGCTCTCACTTCATACATGGTAAAAACATTTAGCCATGTTTGTATGTATAAAATTGATAAGTATAGTAGGTATGATAGCCTTACTATCCTTCTAATATTATACCTAAATGCGAAAGTAACTGTCACTGTCTGTCTAACTGTCTCTTGCCTCTTCACGTTTAAACCGCTGAACCGATTAAAATAAAATTTGGTATTTATCACGGAAATCATCTCTTAAGGGGTTGAAAAGGGGGAGGAATTTTATGATCTACTCGTTTAGGCGCGTATGAAATACTTAGTTTATAAATAGTTTTATTTTAAGATTTAAGCTAAAACCTACTATTAATAAGATTTAAATTTAATAAGTTACGTTGAGCTAGCTTACAACTTGTCAATAGTGAATTTTACAGTTGAAGTTGGTTATCGATATTGTTGTTATTATACAGCCTGGTTAGTGTTGCTCACTAGGGAAGGTGCGGGCGTATAGCGCACCTGATGCAGCTTTCGCAGCTTCCTCAGTCCCTTTAGTCGTCATGCCTCCCTGTGCCGCGAAGGCAAGGGCTATAAGCATACGTCGCAATCCAGCGGGCATTTTACGGGCACGTCATTTGGTAAGGATCCAGTAAGGATACAAAAGAAATATAAGTACATGTATTTAGTATTTGAAACATACCTGTTATCATGTGCCAATCTTAAATTGTCTACATAGTGTGAAAAAACTATATTTGTAAACATTGTAAACCTTACCAAATGTCGTGCTCTTAAAATGCCCGCTGGAGTGCGACGTATGGCTGTAAGTAATAACCAGAGCGCACTCTAAGCTTACTCCTTTCTCCATGAGCTAGAGTGCGAGTCAAGATTAAATGCAGCATGCAACGTAAACATTCATAAAAGTATTTCCAACTGATGCAACTTTACTTGGAAACTAAGCTGAGATTAAAGTACTCTCGTAGTATAAAACTCGATTAGGATTCTCTTGAGAACTTGTGGAGACTAAAACTTTAAGTAGGTATCAAAGAAATCTTTTGAAATATCGTGACATTTATAAGTACTTTTTTTTGTGGTTTATGGTATTTTATAGGCAACATACATATGTACATTAGGTGTCGTAGGTCAAAGCTTTGTATTTCTCCACCCTTTTTGGTTTCCGAAGTCAACCCTTATAGTTTGGCAATGTGCGTCCGTTCGTCTGTCCGCGGTCTAGTTCAGTGATCATTCGCACTAGAAAGCTGAAATTTGGTATCAGTATGTGCATTTATCACGCCGACAAAGAAGTAGAAAAAAACTGGTTTATTTATTTATTA
The DNA here is from genome assembly GCA_947086415.1 of Pammene aurita. Lineage (NCBI taxonomy): Eukaryota > Metazoa > Arthropoda > Insecta > Lepidoptera > Tortricidae > Pammene > Pammene aurita. Next base: position 17,689,196 of record OX352295.1, read on the forward strand.
GGGTACCTTCCCTACACATGGAGTGAGGGGGGGGGGGGGGTGTATTTTTTTTTCGCTCCAACCCTATCGTGTTGGATATAATTAGATAGGTCTTTCAAAAAGAAAGAATAGAGGTCTTCTAAAACATTATTTGGATAAAACGAACAGTTTCGTAAATATAGCTCTGAAAGTTCAAAAAAGGGCGTCCTCCTATCTAACTTTTGAACCGTCGTTCCGAAAAATATGAAAAAATTCATGAAAGTGAGGCCTGATAAGTTCTTTCAATGAAAACTATATTGAATAAAATCGGTTAAGACGTTTTTGAGTTATCACTCAAAAACGCATAGTGAAAGGACGTAAGTGCCGGATAGTAAAATGTCGTAAGCGCCGCCAAATATCTCCTAATAAACGACCTTTTGAACGGATGTATTATTGTAACAGGCCGGCAACTACGGAACCCTACACTGAGCATAGCCTGACATGCTCTTGGCCGGTTTCTTTTATATTTGATTTCTCTATTGACGGCGTCATGCTCGTCGAGCTATAACCAAAAGTCAACCAATCAAAAGATGTCATGTGACAACTTTTGGTCTATTCGAACAGAATTAAGTCTTAAAAGATAAAGCTGTATTGCGTAGTTAATGCATTGGTGTTGTATTGAAGTAGGATCGTGTCTATACGTGTTTTCAAGTTAGAATACGGCCCAGGGTTAGAGATTCGAGCTTCGATGTAATTCGAATATAGGTCGGTACAACCTCATCATTAGACATGCTTCAAACTAGTTGGAGAGGAACTTGAGTCAAATGGTTAGATGTACCGTAGATAAATATAATAGAGTAGATCAGAGCCTCGATTCGACATGCCAAACTCTGAGACGTGCATGTCACACTTGTATCGTTAGCGGATAGAGTGATATCCATCTGTCCACACACGTGTCCACACCTAACTGTCAATCTGTCAGTAGGTCTCGCTAGAGCGTTTTGTCTATGGCTATAGCCACCATTTTAGATATCACTCTTGAGTGATTCCACCCCAAAGTTAAACTGTCACAAAAGTGTGATTTCATAGTTGTCTCGCAAGCGACTGTCAGTTATGCCATGTCGAATTGGGCCCAGTAGATATACACATACATTTGCCTCGGTGAAAGTGCCAGTGTTCTGTGATATTGAATTTATAGTCGGAGAGTTACCCCGGGAAAATTTAATACGATTTTGAAAGCAACAAAACTTCGCTCTTAGTTGTCTTTACAATGCTTATTACTAGATCCGGGCGTCTGGCACCTATTCATCGGTGGTCTCATACTCTCAAAATTGTATATCATTATCGGACGCTAACTCTTTATTTTTTATGAAACAAACAATGTGAATTAGCACATGACTACTGCTGCGTTGTTAGCATAGTACCGTCAATCTTGGGTCATTTTAAGTCTATGATATGAGCCGCACTACACGTGATAATGCAGTTGGTGACGAGTGGTGACCACTGAAATTGAGATTGTCTAAATATTTATTTGAGCACCGTCAACTCCTAAAACATTGCATACATGCCTAACTTTGCCTGGCTTGAAAAACAGTATGGCATTTTTTATTGATTTATTTAAACTTTATCGTACAAAAGGCGGACTTAATTCCATAAGGCATTATCTCTTCTTAATATATTTACTTCTAAATAATGGCCGCCTTTCTCTCATCTCAGGAATAAGGTATAAACATCTGTTTCGTGAAGTATACCATGTTTTTCAAGCAAGGAAAAGTTAAGCATCGTAGGCAATGTTGCAGGAGGTGCGGCATCTAAGTATAAAATGAAATAAATAAAAAGAAGCGGCGCAACCTATTGAATTGGGTAATTGCTCGAAAAATTGGAAAACAATTAGGTACTTTCCTAGGTAAAAAAAATATAATTATATTTAGTCCGTCAGTTAGATTATCAAAAAATATTGGACACGTATTTTTTATTTTGTCAATCAAACAAAAACTGGTGTAGATATAGCCCGTTAAAGTTCCGCGTGACGTCACATTATACTAAAAAGAGTACTGAAATTTGACGTCACACGGAACTTTAACGGGCTATATCTTCACCAATTTTTGTTTGAGTGACAAAATAAAAAATACGTGTCTAATATTTTTTGATAATGTAATTGACGGACTAAATATATTTTTTTAGGAAAGTAGCCAATTGCGAAGATATGTAACCCGCCTAAGCGTTTTATTTTAGGTAGACTCAGACTGGGAAACCTCGCAAAATTATTTGAGTACCTTAGTAATAGGCGGAGAGCTAGCCACGTCAGATATGACACAATAATGAGAGCGACGAAACCACTCTCGTTAGTTTGCTATACTATGCTTATTTCTAGATCCGGGTATTTGGCAGCTCTAAAGTGGTGGAGGTCAAATAATACAAACCACTTTAAGAATACAAATCCTAGAGTTCTGGTTTTGATGCAGTACTATGAGAAATTATATACATAATTAGCTTATATAATTTCCAAAACTTTCTGATGGGGAAAAGTAGTCCGAAATGACGTATAATGTAATTCATAGTTTGTCGGCCACTGTTTCTGTTTAAGTAATAATACGCATTTTTTTTGTTGTAATGTTAAAATATAGGCCCTGTTCTTTATAACTTAGAAAACTTCGGCAGTTTTTACCTATTTCGGTAATATTATTTTGCAATTCAAAAATTTTGCTTGCCTGTCACACTGATAAGGATAGTATTGCTACCTTACTAGGTGGGTTTCGTTGCTCTCATTATTGTGTCATATCTGACGTGGCCAGCTCTTAGTCCATAAGGTTCCAACGTTATACGCAGAGTAGGAAAAGGAGAGGTGATGATGTTGTTATGTGAATTGGCTTATACGACATAACAAAACTTCTAAGTATTTTGTGTTGATCTCGAAATCTCGTTAACTATTATGTAAGAAATATTTTCTTTATTTTATTGAAGTATGTATATGGATATACAAATAAAATATAAAGAGGAAGTGAATTGGCTTTTTTTTAAATAACAACACCTCTAAGTACTTGTGTTGATCTCGTAGTCACGTTTAATTAACTGTTATGTAAAACTTAGTTTCATTATTTTATTAAAAAAAAAATTGTCTGATTAGTTTTACATTTCATTATTTCAGATAGGTATGTGTTCTGTTAAGTTGTGTGTTCTTTTTGTAAACAAAGTAGTTCTAACTTGACTTTTTATGTTCAAAGTATTGTATGTGTTTCGTGCACAAATGATTTTTTTCAAGTATATGGATATACAAATAAAATATAAAGTTTATTGATTGGGGTCAATGTTTGTCAAATATTAAATAATATTACGTTTTCGTACTAGTCGCAAAAGGGTGTCTGGAAGAGATTATCAGCTGTTTTTACCCGAGCTCAAAACCCAAAATGTTTAGGTACGATTTTGTTAATTCTTCTGATGAAGTATCATCGCATGTCCTTAAACACGTTACCAGTAATAATAAAAAGTTTTTATATGATAATTTGCATACAGGTAGTAAGTTTTTTTTAAACAAAAACAGTGCAATTACATAATGACGATTCCGATAAGATATCTACGAAAATTATTATAACACCGTCTCCACCCATGAAAATTTTCGAGTTACTGCCTCAGAAATTATTACCTTTACATATATTATGGTATATTTTCACTTTATTCGGGCGTGTGAGGGTCGTAAAATAGAAATTGATTATATTTATAAGCTGATATTATAAGAGGGACTTTTATTAGATTAGAACGTGATCTGGATTTTTTTTATGTCAATTGTCGTCTGCCGTAAAGTCGTAGAAATTGTTAATATATATTTTGAATATAACTTAATTGGATCAGAGAATGTCTAAAGATTAAAAATACACTATAAAACTGCTTTTTGTAGTAAAAAACCAGACAGTTAGCTTGATGGTAAGCACTCTTTTTACGTTACTAATACGTTGCCGATATGAGTCCAATGATTAAAAGTGTAATTTTATCAATAGTGAACTAACTTTAAAGCTAAGTTTAACTGGCCTCTAGTTGTTTACTGCACTGTTCATGTTGCTACGAGGCGACTTGGGCGTAGTCGCTAACTGTTTAGCATTCTACCCTCTCTTACCTAGTTTTAAGCAAATTATTGTTTTTCTCTGTAAGTGATTTATATGTAAATCATTTGAGAATTAAAATGTCTTAAACCATAATTTTGTTCCAGGTTTTAAGACAAACGACGCTCCCGATCGTGCCGACTCGCCTCCAGACCTTCCAGCGCCAGCTCTCATACCGCCTGGACCTGCCGTCCATCCAGTTCAGTATCTGCAGCTTGGAGCGCGCTGATTCTTCTATTGGACTCATAAAGGTGAGGTCCTTTTTAAAAGCTTTTCGAGTTTACATTCGTCAGTTAAGTCAGTAATAGCACATGGTGCAACTTAGGTAATAAAATAATTATTGCAAACGAGATCCCGATTGATATTATTGCGACGTGTTGCGCGTCTATAAATACGTCCAGACCATCCTACTCCAGCTCTCCTACCGCACGGACCTGCCTTCCACCCAGTTCAGTACCTGCAGTTTAGAATGCGCTGATTCTTCTATTGGATATCGATATTGATAATAAAAAAAAAATGGAAAAGCCCCGAATCTGCTGAACCGATTTTGATAAAACGTTTCTAAGATAACTTGCTATAAAACCTGCTTTCAAACTTTAAAAAACAACAAACACACAGAGTTGTCAAACTTATATTATAACACCATGTAGAAATTTCCGTACTTCATGATTCGACCCGTTTTCATTGTCAGTGAGTGTACTTTTATAGTAGTTTATGTAACTGTTACGTAATAAGGGTCCTTAAAATATGAGTGAGGTTTTATGAAACGAGCCGCAGGCGAGTTTCATACTAAGATCACACGAGTGTTTTAAGGCCTAATTACGTACAGTTGCATACACTGCTTTATCTACATACATATTATAAATCCTAGATGATGTGTTCGGAAACCAGTAGAATGACCGCCATTGCACCACCATGACTAACTTGATTGTGTCGGCGGTCGCGCGGGCGCGTGCCGGCGCTCGGGGAGAGCGCAGATCTCCGTTACGTTACCGTAGGTAATGAATTTTCATACGTTTTTACCACACTGTCAGAGATGTTACGTTACTGGTTACAATAATGGTGGTAATTACATACGGTTTCCGAACGCGGAATAAAGGATTTATGATATTGGTGTAGATAAAATTATTTTCCGTTTAAATTTAGTAACGGTCGGTTAATTAAGTAATAGTATTAGAAGGAGAGCTAGCTACGGAAAATGAGACATACCAACTAAAGCAACTAAGGAACGCCTCTATGTTTCCAGAGAAAACGAGTATAGCGATCACATTATTCACATCCTAATAGAGTAACACATATTTTCGAAATATAACTATAAAACTCCTGTTTAATCGACGACAGTTCGGACTATCAATTGTATAAAACTTTTGTACAGTCACCGGTCGTAGTATCTTCCTAAACGAGGTCCGAAAAAATATATGACACGCTCTTTACAAATAAGTGCGTGTGACATATATTTGCAGCCTTCGTGTAGAAATATACTATTGCCGGTGACTGTACTAACTGCAGTGACTGATGGTGATGATTAACTAACTGTGACTACCATAGCTGTAAATAAATAAAGTCCTTATGATGGTAATATTCCTTAATTACCGGTCCCGGTCAACGATAACATTAAATTGATAAATGCTATGCTTTTATAGTCGTTGTTAGTTTCGCCTTCATCATTCATTAGTTCGACCTTCATGCAGGAAGATACTATTGCCGGTGACTGTCTGTACTAACTGCAGTGACTGATGATTAACTAACTGTGACTACCATAGCTGTAAATAAATAAAGTCCTTATGATGGTAATATTCCTTAATTACCGGTCCCGGTCAACGATAACATTAAATTGATAAATGCTATGCTTTTATAGTCGTTGTTAGTTTCGCCTTCATCATTCATTAGTTCGGCCTTCATGCAGGAAGATACTATTGCCGGTGACTGTCTGTACTAACTGCAGTGACTGATGATTGACTAACTGTGACTTCCATAGCTGTAAATAAATACAGCCCTTATGATGGTAATATTCCTTAATTACTGGTCCCGGTCAACGATGACATTAAATTGATAAATGCTATGCTTTTATAGTCCTTGTTAGTTTTGCCTTCATCATTCATTAGTTCGGCCTTCATGTAGGAAGATACTATTGCCGGTGACTGTCTGTACTAACTGCAGTGACTGATGATTGACTAACTGTGACTTCCATAGCTGTAAATAAATACAGCCCTTATGATGGTAAGATTCCTTAATTACTGGTCCCGGTCAACGATAACATTAAATTGATAAATGCTATGCTTTTATAGTCCTTGTTAGTTTTGCCTTCATCATTCATTAGTTCGGCCTTCATGTAGGAAGATACTATTGCCGGTGACTGTCTGTACTAACTGCAGTGACTGATGATTGACTAACTGTGACTTCCATAGCTGTAAATAAATACAGCCCTTATGATGGTAATATTCCTTAATTACTGGTCCCGGTCAATGATAACATTAAATTGATAAATGCTATGCTTTTATAGTCCTTGTTAGTTTTGCCTTCATCATTCATTAGTTCGGCCTTCATGTAGGAAGATACTATTGCCGGTGACTGTCTGTACTAACTGCAGTGACTGATGATTGACTAACTGTGACTTCCATAGCTGTAAATAAATACAGCCCTTATGATGGTAAGATTCCTTAATTACCGGTCCCGGTCAACGATAACATCAAATTGATAAATGCTATGCTTTTATGGTCCTTGTTAGTTTCACAAATATCATACAGTATAAAATTAAATAGGTAGTTATACTCTACTGAGGATTTCATATTACTCCAAATCTACCAATATAATAAACGTAGGTACATAGATCGTATACCTAGCAATACAATAGTAGGTAATACGAGTAGTATTTTACTAGAAGTTCCTAGTACATATTTTTAAACGTAAAAGATCCAGTTTATTTTAATGGAGTCTGTTATCCTAGTGACGCTAACCAGCTTTAAGGAAAAAAACAAATTTCTTTTGAGCTATTTTCCTTCGTATATGACGGAACGATTGCAACGGAAAATTGGTAGACGCAGGATTTATTTACTCAGTATACCTGATGTACGAATAAAACTAGTATTGCATATACAGGCCTAAAAAAAACTAGATTCCCGTTGGCTGTAAGGTTTTGGGAACCGACCAACCCTCCCTTGACGGATTTGGAACCACTCAGATACGAATCAGAATTTACGTAAATCGGTGTGTTTGGTTTGAAATGTCTTTGGTTTGAACGTTCGCCCGTTCAGATTAATTCACAAATTTTTAAGAGCGAAGTTGGCAACAAAATTGAAGCTGTCAAATATTGAGGTTATTTTTAATAAGAAATCATCAAAGCAAGTATCTCTGTTGAAACACGCGTACACCCAAGTAGGACAGAATACACGCATCGTGACCCAATTTGGAATCGCATTTTGTTCACGTATGAACCCTTCGATAACTCAGCTGATCCTAGGTTCCCTAGCGTATTAAAACTTTTGGACAGGCATTGCAATCGAACAATATGGGATAGTCACTAACCTTTGAGCACACTCCGATTACTTCGAAGATCCGGGTCCTTCTTCAGCTAGCTAGCACTTCCAGGGCCTTCAGGGGTCGACACACACGTCTTATAAACAGATAGTTCGTAGAAAACACCGAGATACCGAATTTTGGAAATAATAACGCACAGAGCACATGCGTTGCAGGCCGCGCCCGAGCCGAAAGTTTTTGACAGTCGGAGATGTTGAATCTACCTCCGAATTTGCTCCGAAACGACTTACCCTCATATTAAAAGATTACAATGCCCGAACACATTTCAAGATGGCTAAAAGCATACCGTAGCTAGCCTACATTAAAAAAAAAATTCAAAATTTAAACTGTTTATTATAATGAAATGGGTTAATCTTTTACATTTAAGATTGTATTACCAAGCTATTGTTTTTGGGGTTGCAACCCCTTTTAACATAAAAATATTTTAAATTAAATCATATTAATCTATTTACCATTTACATTGTTATCTATCAGTGCTTTTTTAACAATACTTTTAATATTCTTAGGTATTTTATCTAGATTTTCTATAACTTCTTTGGGAAAGCTGTTTAGAACTTTAGGTATGTAACAAGTCCAAACTCTGTTACCATATTCATTACTATTTTTAGTGGTTACAAAGTTAGGTTCATTGGTGAGATTACGAAGGTTCCTTGGTCTATTGTATCTAATCAGCTCTCCCAGACGATGCTTGCATTAGATCACAGCCATTTTAGCCTTATCATATACACTTAACACTCTACAGTAATTAAACAATTTTTCATAATTATTTTTGTATCTTTGTTTAATTTTAAGCGGAACTACAGTTTTTAATATTCTAATCTGCATATTGTATATTCTCTGTAAATAAGTATTATAGGTTCTTCCATAAGTTGAGATGCCACAGTTGATTATGGAATCAGCTAGTGCAATATACAGCAATCGGAGCGTGTCATAAGGCATTTTTTGCTTAATGATACAGACATTGGCAAGAAAGGCTCTTAACCTATTACACACTTGGTCTATATGAGGTCCCGAGTTAAATGAAGTGTCAATTTTTAACCCCAGATAGGTATGGGTGTTGACAACTTCCAACGGCTCACAGTTAGCAACACAATAGGACTGCCCTGCATGCATACATGAATGCTCGTGGGCCACGATTTTGGGGATAGTGTTTCAATATAAGGAGAGTGAATATGCATTACTTTTGTTTTATTATAATTTATAGATAAGCCTACATCATGCGCCCACTTACATAACATGTTGAATTCGCTCTGCATTTGATACTCTACGACTTTGACATCAGCGTTAGCAGTGAGCAGACAAGTATCATCAGCGAATTGGTATACCGAGGCTGTTTGGAATACATTACTCATATCATTAACATAGATCAGATATAGGTACTCAGTTGGTCCTAAAATGGATCCTTGAGCTGTCCCATGATAGGATTGCATGAGATCGCTTTGCTCTCCTGCAATGCTAACAGTGTTGAATCTATGCTGATGGTACTGCTTAAACCAGTTTAGTGTAGGCCCCTGTATACCACATTGCCGAAGTTTTTTGTACAATATCTCGTGATTCAGGGTGTCAAATGCTTTGCTGAAATCTATCATGACTGCAATTAACTGCTTCCTGTCATTTAAGTGCTGGTTTACTTCATCAGCGAATTGTGCAAGCAATTGAGTTGTGTTTTTACCTTTTTGAAAACCAAACTGTCTGTGGTGAATAATGTTGTTACTCGATAAAAATTGGTTAAGTTTTTTGCCAATGTATTTTTCTATTACCTTATCTATGACTGAGAGTATAGTTATTGGTCTACAGTTGTTAGTGCCCGAGAGACTTCCTTTTTTGTGTATCGGACGGATTAATCCTACTTTAAGTTTATCCGGATACAACGAGTGAGATATACATTTATTAGTCAAACGAGTCAACACTGGTGTTAATTCCTTAGTTAAGAGTTTTATATCTTTCGCTCGTAGTCTGTCGAAACCTGCACTTTTGTTTTCATTAATATTTTTGATTATTTTTTCCATAGCATTGTTGTTGATTTTGTGAAGTTTTAGTGACACATCGGGGACATTACTATAAGTATCCTCATTTAGTAGTGGTATGTTGCATGCACTCAGCATTCTTGACACATTACTTTCAAAGTCACGGGCAAATTTATTGGACAACTCTTTTGCTTTCATTTTAAATGACTTAATTAACATATCATCTACGGCTTTTACCAGTCTCCCGGTTAATTTGTTGATAATTTGCCACATTATTTTTGGATTTCTAAAGTTACTACACATTTCTTTTTTTGATGAGTTGTTTCGAGCTTTTGTCATTAATCTATTTGTTTTATTTCTATACCGCTTGTACAATAGTTCGTTTTGCTTATTTTTACATAATTTGGTCGATTTCTTTGTTCCGCATAAAAAAGCGGTGGAGGGTAACAAACGTTTACATTGTACTTAGGGCCTTATGGAAGTAAGCAATAATTACATCGTGAGATTATGACAAGGAACAACAATAATAGCGCCTTCTCTGTCATACCTTTTGAAAGTTTAATAAGACCATCCCGTTCAATCTTGTTATTATTATTACCATGATAGGTCTATGGCTAGTATGTCTATGAAGAAATCTTTAACTTTTTCTCGTAGAACAACAATCTTTTGAAGAAAAACGTACAGATAAAGTAGTTTAACAAATGGAATAGTCATCAGATAAAACGGGAAAAAAAATGTAGAAAATTAACCTGTAAAAAAGGTACTTACGCGTGTACCCGGTATCATTTATAACTCAGGCCTTTGGTTTCCCAGAGTCCTTCACATTTCATTTTCTAGTTTGTAATGGACATCTTTGTCCAACTTGTGAAATTACTATTTTCTATCCTATCAAAATATTATTTGTGATATCATTTGTTGCCGATTCTGTTAGTCTTTATAGAACGTGACTATTTATATTGAGAAGATAATAAGGTTAAGATAATAATTAGCCAAAATTTTATCATAAAGGCGTAACGTAAAGAAAATAATCCGATTAAGTTAAAAAAGTTATAGTATTCGGCTCGCCGCCGAAATGTTAGTATTTGTCGTGCTCTCTCAATTACCTTCATATCCACCGTACAGCCACTTCAACAATCAGAATAGGGTTAATATTGACAGATTGTCCATGTAACTACGTCAAAATTAATATGGACTAACAACTATCTCAGTCCATACAAGTTCTTAAGATATAATAATTTATTGGTAGGTTATGAGCAAAAATTTTACCGATAGCGCAATCATTGGAACATTTGCCTTACAAAAGGTGGAGTAGAAAATGTTTTAATGGTTATTGGTAGGCTATAGCGTGGTTATTAAAATACTAGATTTGAGACCTTGAGGGGGGGGGGGGAGCGTTGGCCGCCATCTTGGTTTAAACGTGCCATAAGCCCGTTTTTGAACCTTGGCGCTTAAACGGTTATCAGTATGCCTAAAATGTCTATGGAACGTATGAAGAAGATAAAATTGTCTACAATATTTCCATATACACAATACATCTGTAAGTCTTACAGATATAAAGATACAGGGGGTGAAAAAGTGTATATTTTCTTATATCATAAGAATTTTATTTATTAGCTTCAAAGTTTTGTGCTTCGAGATAAGGAAATGAAGTCTCTACCACAGTTTCGTCATCTTCTAATGATTCTTTTAAAAGATATTCAAAAGTTGAATTCACCCCTTGAGCGCTTATAGAGGGGGTGAAAGTAGTACTAGTCTCACACACAAAATCAATGTTCTATTACTCATCATAAAATACTACTAGGCGTTTTCAGGTATAGCTTTTGATCAATTCGGGTATAGTTAATTTAGATTTGACAAAAAACATACATGCTTTTATACAAAAAAATAATTTTAAAGAAAGTGCTTGAAAATATTTTTATTTTTTAAAACTTCATATAACTGTCAAGTTATTATTAAAATATCGTATAGGCTTTAGAAGTATAGGAAAGTCAACTGATCCAAGCATTATGAAAAAACTTCTAAAGCCTATACGATATTTTAATAATAACTTGACAATTATATGAAGTTTAAAAAAATTAAAATATTTTCAAGCACTTTCTTTAAAAAAAATTTTTTTTTGTATGAAAGCGTGTATGTTTTTTGTCAAATCTAAATTAATTATACCCGAATTGATCGAAAGCTATACCTGACAACGCCTAGTAGTATTTTATGACGAGTAATAGAACATTGATTTTGTGTGTGAGACTTACTACTTTCACCCCCTCTATAAGCGCTCTAGGGGTGAATTCAACTTTTGAATATCTTTTAAAAGAATCATTAGAAGATGACAAAGCTGTGGTAGAGACTTCATTTCCTTATCTCGAAGCACAAAACTTTGAAGCTAATAAATAAAATTCTTATGATATAAGAAAATGTACACTTTATCACCCCCTGTATCTTTATATCTGTAAGACTTATAGATGTATTGTGTATGGAAATATTGTAGACAATTTTATCTTTTTCATACGTTCCATAGACATTTTAGGCATACTGATAACCGTTTAAGCGCCAAGGTTCAAAAACGGACTTATGGCACGTTTAAACCAAGATGGCGGCCAACGCTCCACCCCCTCAAAGTCTCAAATCTAGTATTTTAATAACCATCCTGTAGCCTACCAATAACCATTAAAACATTTTCTACTCCACCTTTTGTAAGGCAATGTATGGAGATGATTCCCCAATGATTCCCCAAGTCGACGACCTCTATTTTTGTTTGAAAGACTCAATATATTTAACATGATTACCATTCTTCAGAATTTTACGAATTTTCACACTGTCGCGTATCTAGCTATAATTCAAGTAAACCAAGGACCATAGAATACCTGGACTGCTGGACAATGTATGTACAAAATCGCGTTCTTAAAAAATGAAAATCCTCTATTATCGCTATCTGGTGCCTCAGGGCATCTATAAAATATAACTTTTTTTTAATTAATGGCTTTTACTCTTCGCCTATTTTAGCGAGGTGAATTCTGCCAATGTCAAGGTACACTTATGATTTTATTCATTTTTGTAAAATAAAAAAAAGCAACGTTGTTCGATTAAGGCCTTGTTGATTCTAAAGTGATAGCCTCCTTACAAACACGTGGGTGGCCGGAACCCCGGATAACCGTTTGTTTAACTAAAGGGTGGTTACTCGCATTTTGGGACTAATTTTTCATTAGCTGCACACTTGTTCGTTAGGTCACCGCATAATAAGCTATCAATATTACACACTGAACTACGTAAATGAGCAAAACACAAAAAACTATTCCAAGACTACGCAGCCACATTGAAGCTCAAAACGGTTATCCAAATTATAACTTGAAATTTGAGTTATTTTGACAGCGTCGAACAAAATGAATCTTGAACTGACAACTGCTACGCTAGTGACGCAATATATGGCGCAAGTTCGTTTGCCTGAATCACAGAGACGCGTTTTTGTATAGATATTTCAGTCCAAGTATAATATAGTTTTGAATTAAATGAATAAGATGATTTGCTGACTCGATTCCCTATTGTCATAACAGTACAGACGGGACGATTAAGGGCATATTAAGGTTGATTCGGAAAATATTTATGGCTTCATATATTATTATTTATTGGAATTTATTTAATCACAATCCAATTACACATGCGCATATTTATGTTCTTTGTTGAGAGATTGTTGGCGTTTTTATGCAAACAGAGATAAAGTCGGTATGATGTATGTAGAGGCATTAATAAATTGTTGGTATTTCGTGATAAGCTAGGTTTTATTAACTGCTGACATTTTGTGCCTAATACAGATTACAGATGTGTACCTACCAATTTTTTATTTATTTTTATATTTATTACATTTATAAAACAATACAGAGATTGTGTTTGAAATACATAAAACGAATTAACAGGAGAAAAGAAAAGAAAAGAATGATTGGTATGCAATTCAATGCGACTATACCACATGACTGGGCCGCGATTCGAATAATAAACACACACACTGGACAGACACAGCTCCAATCCAACTCAATCCAACTCAACTCAACGCTATAACGACATTAACATTTGCTATTCGAACAGATTTTCATTCAACATTGGCCTGGCCTTAGGTCATAATTTAAAAAAATGCATGTGTCATGTACTGATTTAAACTTACACGATGTTCACTCATTATTATGACAAAAACGGGACTTAACGGGGCGGACAAGGGAAACGCCACTGTGGTCATGGACTCGTCGGATTACGACGCGAAAATTCGGCTTTTATTAAATGACACGAATGTGTACACGCCTGTCTCATATGACCCTACTGCCAGAGTTACGCGCCGAATTAGGGCTGTCATTAGGGATTATAAGGAGTTATTTCAGGAGGACGTTTATGACCGCTTATACAAGCCTAAAATAGTGCAACCCCCGAAGTTGTATGGATTACCGAAGGTGCACAAGTCAAACGTGCCCTTGCGACCGATTGTAAGTCAGATCGCCTCACCTACTTACGATCTGGCCAAGCACGTTGCATCGGTGTTGCAGCCGCTTGTGGGTAAGACAACGTCCTTTGTGAAGGATTCCCGTCACTTTATAGACATTCTTAAGAACATAACGCTGGAACCAGATGACATAATGGTGAGTTTTGATGTCGAGTCACTCTTTACCAATGTACCAGTAAGAGAATGTCTTGAGGTAGTTCGGGGAAGGCTTGCGGACAATGAGATACTGGGATCAGTCATGGTGTTATTAAGGAACTGTTTGGAAGGAAGCTACTTTTTGTATAGAGGAACGCATTACCTCCAGATCGACGGAGTTGCTATGGGTAGCCCTGTCGCCCCGGTTTTAGCAAATATCTGGATGGAACATTTTGAGGCCAGCTTAGATCTGCAACCATGGGCAGTGAAATTGTGGAAGCGATATGTCGATGATGTGTTTTGCATTATAAAGGGTGGCAAACAGGAAGTTGAACAGTTGCTCCAGTATCTTAATTCCATTCATCCCAAGGTAAAGTTTACCTATGAATTGGAATCGGAACGTAGTTTGCCTTTTCTGGACGTGAAAGTGATAGGTCGAATGGATGGATCCCTGGCGCACACTGTCTACAGGAAGCCCACACACACTTAACGCTCTGTCTCACCATCACCCTCGCCATCTACTGTCAGTAGTGAATTCCCTAAGGAACAGAGCACATGATCTTTGTGACCCTGAATTTTTAGAGAGTGAGATGTCACATATTCAGGAGGTCCTTAGGAGGAATGGGTACAGGGTGGACAGTAGGCAACCCAGACGGAAACCGGGAAGGAAGCATCCGGATGTTGCAAGACGACCGGCATTTTTGCCTTATGTCAAAGGAGTGACGGACAAAGTAGGTACAGTACTAAGGAAGTACTCTATACAAACCGTTTACATGCCGTTATCCAGGGTGTCAGGGCATTTAAGGTCGGCTAAGGATGTTATCCCTTATCAAACACCGGGTGTTTATAAGATTGATTGTAGCTGTGGTAGTTCCTATATTGGGGAAACCAAACGCAAAATAGCGGAAAGGGTCAGGGAACATATCACAGCAGTCAAAAATCGGCAAATAAACAAGTCTGCTGTGGCCGAACATTTGTTAGAATCTGGACCAAACCACTGGATTGAGCTCCATAATCCAAAAGTCCTCTCTACAGAACGTCTTCGTACTCCCTTCGCACTCCCTTATCAGCGACTCATTAAGATCGGTCATTAGTAGTGAATTCCTGTGAAAGTTGGTATTTTAGTGATTATTAGTATTATGGATCTTCAAGAATCAGGTACGTTATTTTGTTTTACCTGTACATTTTGTTCTGTACATGTAATATATAGTAATAATAACGGGTCTACGCCATGACTAACTTACATGCGAAACATTATAAGAATATTTTTTTAAATTCAAGTTTTAGTTATGTTATTAAACTCGCTGTAGGACAAAATTACCTTCATTTAAAAGCTTGATCTTTGTAGATTAATAGGTATACAACTTCGTTTGCCTCATTATGCCACTTTAGTATTTAGAATCCTGCTACGCCTAAGTGGGCCTACGCGTAGCGGTACTACGAAAATATTACGTTACAATATTAACCATTTATTTTTATTTTTTTCAGATGATATGTACGTCGGATCATTTACAAGGGGATTTGTATTTGAACTGTGGCTGTCTAAGAGTGATTCAGATGTAGAAAGGCGTCGCCAAGTGATACAACATATGATTGAAATGGTCCCATATGCAGATAACGTGAATACTAGCAACTTAGAAAAAGTCATAAAGTACATTTGCGAACGAATTAAGTTTTTTTCGAAATCGTATTCGAGAACCAAGTCTAAAGTTCTAATGAAACATTCCGAATGGTTCAACGAGTTGCAAAGTGTTAATCTCCTTAAAACATGTACGTTAACCAAAAATACCTACCAAAATTACCTAGAATCCGATCAACAATCCGCTATCCGCTGAAATCACCGGTATACAACAGAACCTAATAGAAAGGTATGAAACTATTTTGGAGTGCATATAATCTGGATATAAAATAAATTATTATTATTATTATTCTTTATTTATTTTCCTTCTTAGGATTAGGTTTTTACAATATTTTCATACAAGTAAAATATAAAAATACATCTAAAACATAGAAAAACAATAAAAACATTGTAAAAAACCTATCCTAGGGTGCCGCCGGCAACGGAGCAACGCCCAGGCTGCCGGTGGTCAGGGCCGCAGAGAGAGGAACCTTCGGACTATGCGCGCCGTGTCCAGGATAACCGCCTTCTGAATCTGACCCTTGATCCAACCACAACCCCGTAGCGAAAGTCTCTCTAGGTGTTGGTCGAGACTCTTCGCTATGAGACCGTTCGCAGAAACAACTATCGGCACAATGATCGCCGAATCAACCTCCCACATGGCGGTTACCTCGTGAGCCAAGTCTAGGTACTTGCTGGACTTGTCCTTCTCGGCCTTCACGAGGTTCTCGTCACATGGGACGGTGATGTCGACGAGCATGGCCCGGCGTTGCGGTCGATGTATTACCACGATATCAGGCTTATTGTCTACAATAGTCCTGTCCGTGATAATAGATCGATCCCAATAGAGCGTGGCACGACCATTTTCGAGAACTGGCGCAGGTGTGTACTTGTAGTACGGCACTTCGTGGTCCACAAGACCGTATAGAAGAGCAAGCTGCTGGTGTATAATCCTAGCTACGAGGTTATGTCTGTGCAAGTACTCGCCGTTAGCAAGATGAGAACAACCGGAGATGATATGCCTGAGTGACTCTCCGGGACGGCGGCATGCCCGACAAATGTCGACCGTACCGTCCTTCAGGATATACCTCCGGTAGTTATTCGTCATGATAACTTCGTCCGTAATTGCACAGGCAAAACCTTCGGTTTCTCCGAAGAGGTCCCCGAATCGTAACCAGTTCACCGACGCGAGCAGGTCTACGTCGGGTCCCGTGAGGGCCCTGTAGAACCGCCCGTGTAGCTCCTTGCTCTTCCATACCGCCTTGCGATCCTCGGTGCTTAGCACCACATGTTTGCGCCAGTTCTCGTTTGCCAAGGAGAGCGGCGTGAGGCCTTTATCTACTGCCACCACATCACGATGCATCCCACACTCGTTGTTAAGAAAATAATTCCTGAGATTGTACACCTCACGGTTGTGGAGATTTTTGGCGTTTAAAAAGCCGCGACCTCCACACTTCCGTGGGATGTACAATCTCATAACAGACGAGCGTGGGTGAAGCACACGGTGTGTGGTGAGCAATAGACGGACCCTCCGATCCAGGGCATCCAGCTCGGTCTGTGTCCACCTTAGTATGCCAAAGGAGTATGTGAGTAGGGGCATCACCCAGACGTTGAAGGCGCGCACCTTGTTGCCGCCTGACAAAAGACTATTGAGTACTTTTGTCAGCCGTCCGAAGAAGCGCTCCTTCAACGCCTGTTTAATACCCGCATCCTCAATACCCAAGGACTGTGACATACCAAGGTATTTGTAGGTTTCTGATTCAGAGATAGATCTGAACGTCATGGTCTCAGAAAGCTGTAAATTTGCTGAATTTACTACTTTCCCCCGCTGTACATGCATAACCGCACATTTATCAACACCAAACTCCATCTTGATGGAACTACTGAAGACTTCAGTGGTATTCAGTAGCTCCAACAAGTCTCGGTTATATGGTGCAAATAATTTGAGATCGTCCATGTACAGAAGGTTAGATATGACTTTACCCTCTCTCCGAAGCCGGCAACCTAGCCCCGAATCCTTCAGCAGAGTGCTGAGCGGATTTAGAGCTAAACCACAGGGGACTCAGACTGTCGCCCTGAAATATTCCTCGCTCGATCCTTATAAAGTCCTGCGGGCCAGAGGGGTCATCCCCACCTCCTGGTTGACGAAGAACTGTGGTCCACTGCCTCATACACGCGCCAAGGAAGGATCTTAAAGCTGTATCAATTTTATACAGCTCTAAGACCCTCTCAAGCCATGAATGAGGCACCGAATCATAGGCCCTCTTGTAGTCAATCCAAGCGGTCGAGAGGGCCCCCCTGTTCCGCCGGACTCGTTGGCAAATGGTCATGTCTATGAGGAGGAGCTCTTTAGTACCACGGGACCCAACCCTACATCCATTTTGAGCTGAGGCCAAAATGTTGTTTGCGACCATGTGCGCGTTTATTTTTGCTCTCAAAATGGATGTAAGGAGCTTGTAAAGTGTAGGCAAGCACGTGATGGGTCGGTAGTTCTTCGCTTCCGTGGTACTACCGGACTTATAGAAGGTTACACCAGTTGTTAAGGAAGGCGGGAGGGAGCCAAGTTCGAGGGCTTGTTGAAATTGCGTTGTGAGCCGCGAGTGCGAGCACCGAAACCATTTTAGCCAGAAGTTGTGCAATCCATCCGGGCCGGGACTTTTCCAGTTCTGGGCCGTACGGATTTCACAACTTACGTCATCGGGGCTGATGGTGATAGCCCCCATAGGTTCGATGGACTCGCACTCACGCCCGACGACGCTCATCCACTCGCCCTCCGTGTGCTCGTACATGGTACTATAGTGATAGAAAACGCTTTAGTTCCTATAGGTGAATTGTCCAAAGAGGCTGCAGAGTCAACGAACAAAAATATAAAGATCTTTCGACGCAACCACACATGGAAAATGTCTCGGGATCTCACTAACTAAGATCTTATTCACAGGCTTCTGCTGAATTCAGATCCATTTGTCACCTCCAGTAGAAAGTTGCCCCGAAAAAAAAATCTACTCTATTGAAGTTTTAGGTTTATTAGATGTTACTGAATAACGTAGAATTTAATGTTTGAATTTATGTATTATTTAATTTTTATATGCACTTATTGTTTTTATTGATATTTGTTTTACATGAATTATTTTAAAATGTATATTTATTATTTATATTGTAAGGCCTGTTATGTTTAAGAAATAGTAAATGTCTAGTTTAAGGAATAGTAATAATCATATACTTTTAAGGTATTTTTAAGTTTTTTTTTGACATAAACACAATGTTTTTTCATGTACCTATTTTGTTTCATAGTTATTATTAAATTTAGCATGCAATATACCTAAATACGTGTTTCATTGAACTTTACTAGTGGTAAATAGTATTTTAAAAGTATTTGTTACCAGAAAACAAGATAAGTAAGAATCAAATTAATTATGGCCGCCTTACTTAGGCGCGCCGGCCACTGTGCAATGTGAGACCAATGTTGAATGAAAATCTGTTTGAATAGCAAATGTCAATGTAAGCGTTGAGTTGAGTTGGGTTGAGTTGGGTTGAATAGCAAATGTCAATGTAAGCGTTGAGTTGAGTTGGGTTGAGTTGGGTTGGAGCTGTGTCTGTCCAGTGTGTGTGTTTATTTTTCGAATTGTGGCCCTGATGTCAAATATTTCGAAGATAATGAATATTGAAATAAATATAAGATACTACTTACATTGTCTAAGGCCGTTACTGATAATATGATAAGCTATAAAAATCATTAGAA
Source organism: Pammene aurita (assembly GCA_947086415.1). Lineage (NCBI taxonomy): Eukaryota > Metazoa > Arthropoda > Insecta > Lepidoptera > Tortricidae > Pammene > Pammene aurita. The sequence continues at coordinate 17,708,730 of OX352295.1, forward strand.
AACCAAGGGATTCAGATCGAAGGTCATTGGCACCAAGTTTTAAAAAATACCTCAAATATATAATCACCTCACAATCGAATCGAAAAACAAAGAGAACAAATCCAGCATAAAATATTCGCTGCCAAATTACTTCTGGGAAAATGGGTTGTAAAACAAAAGCAGATATCGTATGCAAAAGAGGGTGTAAACCACTGACTGTATTGTGTTAATTACCCAGACAAAAGCTATCGTCCCTGACGGCTCCAGTTCCACTTGTTGACACAACAACATTGAATTAGGTCGGTTGTCATCGGAACAGGGTGGCGGAAGTTACGGCTCGTCAACCGACGGGGTAGGGACACATAATCAACTGAGCCTCATGTTTTGCGTACCTTTAATTTAATTTGGATTTTACTGAATCATTGACTTTGTGTAAGCATTTTTCAATGCTATTTTAATGTTGACCGACGAACGTGAAAAATGTAAATTGCTCTTCATTTTTGCAAAGTGCAAGAGCACATGTTTTCGTTTTTTGATTTCTTTTTTTTAGTGGTATGGCTTTATTCTTGTTAAAAATTACAACTACATGTATGGACACAAAAGTGTTATAGTTTGGAATCTAAATTAAGTAGCCAATTGCTTGATGCCGGTGTTTTATTTTATTTATTTTATGGAATGTCGTATAACACTTTCGCTGCTTGTATGTTTTGTTGTTAGGTAGATCCAACTTCGAGATAGAGGTCAATCGACGAATCCGACTCGGTTGGGCAGCGTTCGGGAAGCTACGGCACATCTTTTTGTCCAATATTCCGCAGTGTCTCAAGAGGAAAGTCTTTGACCAGTGTGTGTTGCCAGTGATGACATATGGAACTGAAACGTGGTCGCTTACAATAGGCCTCATAAGAAGGCTCAAAGTCACCCAAAGGGCAATGGAGAGGGCTATGGTTGGAGTCTCTCTGCGTGATCGCATCAGAAATGATGCCATCCGCAGCAGAACCAAAGTAACCGATATAGCCCTCTGAAACGCTAAACTAAAGTGGCAGTGGGCGGGGCACATTGCTCGTAGAACCGATGGCCGTTGGGGCGGAAAGGTTCTCGAGTGGCGACCACGAACCGGAAGGCGCAGCGTGGGTAGACCCCCCGCAAGGTGGACTGATGACCTGGTGAAGGTCGCGGGAGTCCGCTGGATGCGGGTGGCGCAGGACCGGTCATTGTGGCACTCTTTGGGGGAGGCCTATGTTCAGCAGTGGACGTCTTTCGGCTGATATGATGATGATGATGATGATGTTTTGTTTTTAGGGTTCCGTACCTCGAAAGGAAAAAACGGAACCCTTATAGGATCACTTTGTTGTCCGTCTGTCTGTCTGTCTGTCTGTCTGTCAAGACCATTTTTCTCAGGAACTCGTGGAGGTATCAAGCTGAAATGTATATCAAATACTCAGGTCTATTGTCCCTTGGAGCTGTAAAAAAATCTTACTTAAAAGCCAACGCAATCAAAAGATACAGTCGTTTATGCTGCAAATTTTATAGTTTTTCGGCACTCGCAAAACCTACGGGGTACTTCCAGTGAACTCAGAAACTTGAAATTTGGCACGAAGCAACGTCATATAGCATAGACAATGGAAAAATTATAAAAGGTAGACATTTTTAGTAAAATCATACAAAAAATGTTTTTTTTTGAAATTTTAAACTTACTACCTTTTCCTCGTAAACGCGTGGAGGTATTAAATTGAAATTCATGTCTAATACTCAGGGCTATAGGACCTTTCAGATGTAGCAAAACCAAACTTTTATGTCAACGCAATCAAAAGAAATAGCAATTTAAGTCGCATATTTTGAAACTGAGTACTCGCAATAAACTCAAAACCTAAAGGGTACTTCCCGTAAACTCAGAAACTTGAAACTTGGCACGAAGAAACTTCATATAGCACAGACAAAGGAAAAATTACGAACAGTAGACATTTTTTGTAAAATCATACAAATATATTTTTTTTTAATTTTAAACTTACTACCTTTTTCCTCGGAAACGCGTAGAGGTATTAAATTGAAATTAGTAATAAACATACTACAACTTTTGCTTGTTATAGGTTTGTACGAAACCTTCGGTGCGCGAGTCCGACTCGCACTTGGCCGGTTTTTTAAATATAATTCACAGAATAATTACAAATACTGGTTAGATATAATACAATTATTCAAATAATGGATTCTTATTAATTATAAATTGTAATTTCATTTATGTCTGGCAGTGTATTTAAATGATATATGAAACGTAAAAATATCCCTTTTTGATTTTTTTATTATTTTTCTTTTACTAGTGGTAAAAATTACAGGTTAAATTATGTAAAATTGGCGAATATTTGGCCGGTTTCAGTTTTAGTCCAAGTTGGAGTCAATAATTTGAGTTCAATGTTAGGGCCAATAAGTCTTCCATGCCTCCCGCGAAACGTCTATGCCCCAGAAGACGTTTTTGATTTCTTGAAAACACATTAAAGAATCAAAGTAACCGATATAGCCCTCCGAATCGCTAAACTAAAGTGGCAGTGGGCGGGGCACATTGCTCGTAGAACCGATGGCCGTTGGGGCGGAAAGGTTCTCGAGTGGCGACCACGAACCGGAAGGCGCAGGGTGGGTAGACCCCCCGCAAGGTGGACTGATGACCTGGTGAAGGACGCGGGAGTCCGCTGGATGCGGGTGGCGCAGGACCGGTCATTGTGGCACTCTTTGGGGGAGGCCTATGTTCTGCAGTATCAGTCTTTCGGCTGATATTTATGATGACATTAAAAAATATTATAGGCTAGTTTCGGAAGTCGTTTTGGGTTTATATTTTACGATTTATATCACCCATTCTACATTAACACCCATTCGGTATCGTATTGGTCCATAATAATTACCATGTCCGACTGATTTCTCTCAGTACTACAGTCATTTTACGGGCGGCTAGTACGGGGAATTGGAAATAATTAATAATAGCTAATATTTTTAGTGTACCGGATATATCATGATACTAGTATTATTTACGCAATGAAATCCTACAAAATATCGTTATTCGCTAACCGCCACAAATATGTACACACATATTACAAGCGTTTTTCTTGTAGGATTTTAATGAATATATCTTTTCTAAGTCATTTAAAATGTGTAAGAACAAACTACCAATTATTACAATTTGTTTCTAACGAATTAGGATATATATCGCCCGCGCCGTACATTTTGTAATTTATGTGGTTTTACATGGACACGGTTTCTTGTTTTTCGCTTTAAACAGAAAGAAGACGTAAATATCGTCATATTTACAAATAAAAATAATTGTCATTATTGTAAATAAAAATATACAATTTTTTTATATATTTTTTTTTACCTATTTAACTACTTCCGGGTGAAAAGTTGGTAGGATTTTTGCATATATTATCTATAAATATTCCATAAGAATGAATAATAAAAAAATCAGGCTATTATAAATTAATGTTTGACGCAACCGTATCTTTACTGTACTACAGATGCTTTAAGGTTAGCTGGGAGAGAACTCTTAAAGGGATAAGTTCGCCTTTGTACACACTCACTATATTTTTGTTGGTCATGTACTTGTTTTGTGCAATTAAGTGTTTTACTACTACTACTAATTATAAAATATTCATGTTGTTACATATTTTAATAATGACATGTGAAAGTGCCCTTGAGGCTTCACGAATGTTTGACCGTGATAATTTTCAAAAAGGTCAGTGATTCAAATCAACCTTGAAACTGTTTAGATTTGTGAACTACTTTTTGACTTCTGTGGCTATAAATGAACGGAAATTAGACTTTTATGAAGCTGTTTTTTTAATTTACAAGTATTTGGTCCGCTGTAGCTAAAATAAACTAAAATTCCACATTTTAATATATTAATAATACCGTTTTATGTTTTAGGTAGTTGTAGTGTGAATGTCCATGTTACCTTTTTTAAAACAAATGTTACATAACATGTGTATAAAAGATGCATTAAAATAAGCATGCAAGATGCATCAAGATGTAAATGTAGTGTAAAAGCCTCTAAACTGTTATGAGTGTTGTTGCACACCGGTTATTGGTGCATAAATATTTTACGTGTCAGCACTTAATGTCATTTACATGTTTTGTTTATGTACTGTTGGTGTGTCTCTATAATAAAATAAAAATAAAATTACTTCTCTTAAGTATGTCAAATATGAACAACAAATACACGAGGCTCACTATAAGATAATCCTAAATACGAGACACGTGTAAAAGATTTTAACAATTTCTCATGGAATAATGAGAATATTCATGTTTTTTTATATGCCCAATATAATACAAACAAGTCGATATTGTGAAGTATTTACCACAAAACAAACACTTTAATTCAATAAACTTGCAATTTTTATTCGCTTGTGAATCAATACAACCTTAACCTTTCCAAAGGTTTCCTAATTCGCAAACCTTTATTTTGAAATACAAGGAAACGAGAACAGTATCAAAAGCTTTAATTATGACAAGGGAGCTAAAAAAACTAGCAAAAGCTTGCAGCAAGATACAAAGGCTTAATTAAAGCTTGTAAGTTGTAATTATGTGACGTATAAAGCCTGTGGCTTGAGTCGTGATAAATGTACGTTACTTAAAACTTGCTTTAAGCATTAAATAGTGCGATTAGAGCGATATATCTTAAGATATTGGACGGCAACTTATAGCTACAACATTGGTTCTCTTACAAAATCAAATAAGATATTTTTATATCTATGTCCATTCTGTTAGATTATACCAAGTGTAATTATTAAATAAGTTAGATAATTCAAAGAAATAAAAGAAATTGATTATAGCATCTTCAGAATATTTATAATATCTATAAGAGAACAGAGAAATAAGTAGTATTCAATACGAAATAATAAAGTTTTATTTAAATATCAATACCTGTAGTTTATTAAATAAAAGAAAAGGCTTTATGCGCTCGGAAACATGTCGCGCGAAGTGACTAAAGTGACGTGAGTGTAACCGTTATATTTTATAGTAACTGTAGTTTGTTAATAAAGGTACGTAATTCTTTTTAAATCTGATAGAAAGAATAATGAGGTGCGCTGATTTCAAAGAAACTGAACATGCTTAGATTTTCTCAGTAATCTAGATTTAAACATATTAACAAAACACCTCAATTGTAAGTATATCAGTGAAATTTATACCTAAAGAGGTTTTGTGGTCACATTTTTATTTAGGAGCTCAAAAGGCGACAATAGACCAAAATAAAAAACAGATTACCATCGTCATCAATCTTCCCCGAGATGGACGTTCGAACTATTGCCATTTTTAGACCATTTTTATTTTATATACTTGTATCTGGCAAAGATAGTCCCAAAGGAGATTGGGCATTTACATGTTTAGATTGATCAACCATTCTGTTGTTCTAGTAAGGAATATGTGTTTTTCATAACTTTAGCACGAACATTTTTTTCTATGTAGTTACGCGCATATTTTACATGGCGCTATACCTATATCATTATCTTGTAGGCAGACTATGAAGCGGTGTTATAATATTTTTAACATTCGGTTTAATTTGCAAACGTATATTATTAATACAATTATGGCCAAAAACAGTTCAAGTGTATTTTAAAATAAGTTCATATTCCAGAACATATTGTACGCTTTTTTATTGTCATACATTTTTGCCAAATAGTTCTAAAGTTACGAAAATAATGAAGAATACCATTTCGCAGCCACATTAGGCACGATCTGAAACAGTCGTCGCAACTTACATGTTGTGGTAAATAATAATAATTATGTTGCCGTTAAAAGTAAATAGAAGTAAAACCTCGTTAAACTAACAATGATGTCACAAGCCTGTATATAGATTACCAGTCTTTATAATTTACTTATCTCTACAGGAAGCTCCGATTTTATTTTCGAGGTTCGCCGTTTGATACGGGTTGGCATGAATGGGACTGTAATAATGGGTATTTCGTCGCGGAGTAGAGTAAGAGAGACGACCTTACAACGTCCTTTGTGTACGTATCTCGCGAAATACGTCTTGATTTTCTAATGTCCGATGACCTTGAGTTGAATGACTTATCATTTCTACTACAATGGCAATGGCTCGTACCACTGAGTCTTTCGGAACTTATGTACGGAATATAATTTGATATTTACAATATTTGAAAACATCGTAAGGAAACCTGACCTAATCCCGATAAGGCCTTGTTTTCCCTCTCACATTGGTCACACATTGGTCACACATTGGACCAATATGAGACTAATGTGTGACCAATGTCTGACCAATGTGAGACCAATGTTGAATGCATATCTGTTCGAATAGCAAATGTCAATGTCGTTATAGCGTTGAGTTGAGTTGGGTTGAGTTGGGTTGGAGTTGTGTCTGTCCAGTGTGTGTTTATTTATCGAATCGCGGCCCTGGGTTGGAGGGTCAGAAGGCAGTCGCGTTCGTAAAAACTAGTGCCTACGCCAATTCATGGGATTAGGTTGTCAAGCGGACCCCAAGCCGGGATAAACGCCAGGAGGAGGAAGACTGCGTGTTGCTTTGTGCGTTTATTCACATTAGGTATCTTGAAATAAGTAGGCTAAGGATTTAGAGGGAGCTTTGGTTAGCCGGCATGAAACATCGATCTAATTCTAATAATTTGCTTTCCGACTAAGTTTTTTGTATTACAAGCATATCCATACGGAAGGTTTGAAGTGCTATTTCACATTTTTAAGAAATTCTACCTATATGGTGTCTGTTTTTTTGCATGCAGCGCCTTTCTTATGTATAAAATTTAACGGAAGTTCATTTTCTTTACCTGGGGTGTGTACTTTTATTGTATCAGGCATTTGTGAAAATAATATTATTAAGTTACCAAGACTGCCAAGGAATGGAATGCGCTCCCGTCATCTGTATTCCCTGACAAATACGATCTCGGTATATTTAAAGCAAGAGTGAATAGGCTATTAAACCGGTGAGCTCCATCTTAGGCTTTGTCTTCACTTTCCATCAGGTGAGACTAGGGCCAATCGCAAGTCAGGCTCATAATAAAAAAATAAAAAAGTTGACTATTTTTAAATGTTCTGTTGTGAAACAGATATTGTAAAATAACGGATCACTGTTATTTGCCTTTTTTATGTAACTACTATTATATCAAAGTTACCTATATAAGTATATCTATATATATCTCTGGCTGTTGTTGTTCTGAATACCAATAAAATAAATAAATAAAATTCTTTTTCACTTCTCATGCTCAAAAAGTGTGTCATATTATGCTTACCAAGGCGGATTAAAGTAGTACATTTAGCCTCTAGGGCTAAAATGTATACATATTTATGATTTACAAAACATTTTAAATTGACCAATCGGAACACTTCACCATATTAAATCCACCAATCACAACACACATATCGAAGTTAATCGGAACGCTAGATACTTTTTTGGTGCGTATACTGTGTAAATAATTAAAGTCCTTAAAAAAACATTGTATTTAATATCAACCAATCAGAATACAGCAATGTTAAAATCGACCAATGAGGAAACGCAATTTATTTCTCAAAACGTGAGGTGTTTTTTAGTTCCTACTTCACAATCATTAAAAAAGATTGTAATTTTTTGGAAGCGCTTTAAAGCGTGTTTAAACTGTTTAAACGCTATTAGACATGGCGATTTGTAGGGCCCAATCGGTTGTGTCCAACTCCTGGCGGCCCCAACGCACTTTATTACACTTTCCCTACAAATCGCCCCTACCGACCCTACCTCACCAACAAATCGTCCCTACCGACCCTAGCTCAACGTTTACAGAGATGCCTTCAAAACATCTAAAAAATGTATTTGGTGAAGCACGGTGATAGTACTCATAACAGTCATAACAGTATACATTAAATAAAATCGGAAACTGTTTTTTTTATTATAGATATTTAAATGACCGCTCGAGCTGCCTGAATTCATCTGCCCAACCCTTCTATTATTTAAATACAAAACTAGATAAATATATTAATTACCAGCGAATCTACACAATTTAACTTTTATTTTAAATAAAAAACCAGACGGAATGTGTAGAAAATGGCTAACATTATAAATAAAAAAGGTAAAATAACTCTAACGACCTCCATAAACAGCTGCGGATGTCGGGGCACTGCCGATCGCCCTAGATCGGGACTCCTACTCCCTAAGTACCATTACACCTACCAACCCGACAGGTTGCACCCTACAAATTGCAATGTCTAATAGCTACTTTAAAGAGCTAATTATACCGTCGTCTGTGGCATTTATTCGTGGTGTTTATATTTTGTATCTATGTCAAAGAAGTTAAAAAAATTAAAAGACCGTCAAGTTAAACCATAATTTAACCTTAGTTTAGTTATTGTGCGTAAATAATAAGTATTTTTATCTTATTTTCTCGCAATCGAAGTGAAAAATAGTATGCATTACTCTGGTCTAAAAGCCATATTACCACTCGAACAATTTTCCCTCACTTCGTTCGGGAAAATAACCACCTCGTGGTAATATGGCCTACTTTAGACCCTTGTCAAACAATCTACTATAGTTGTTGACATGGTTATGTAAAGAACATTCTGAATTTCGTAAGTTGTCTAGGTAAATCTGTTTTGGTAAGTTATTGAATATCGATTTATGTAAATTGGACATTTGGAATTATTCCGTAGGTTGGGGGAAGATCGATGGCCTTATTTGTGGGTCGTTATTTAAAGGAAGCAAACCTATTTCATGTTACATACATATTAATAATGTTCATATTGCCTAAGTATACAATTAACAGTATAGTTGGGTAGAAACCGATACAGTATTCGAAAAGTAAAAGACGAATGAAACATTTATTTCTGTTTTGTGCAGCAAATTAACATGATAAGATATATGGAAATATATTGGGTCGTATTCTAACTTTAAAACACGTATAGACACGATCCAACTTCAATACAGCTCCACTGCATTAACCAAGTGCCGGATTCTAATTTAAAAATACATTAACAATACAATAAAAATACAACCTATATCAAACATAACTCCAACACACAACAAACATTCAACCAATATTGAAGTTGCGTTGGAATATTTCTCAAGCAAATTCTGATCTTTCTGATTCAGATGTTTATGCCGTAGCTGTATTGCGTTGTTAATGCGTTGTTAATACATTGGAGTTGTATTGAAGTTGGATCGTGTCTATACGTGTTTTAAAGTTAGAATAAGGCCCCAAGCAATACAGCTGACACATAAACGTCTGAATCAGAAATATTAGAATTTGCTTGAAAAATATTCCGTTGCAACTCCAATACAACTTCAATATTGATTGAATATTTGTTGTGTGTTAGAGTTATGTTTGAGATAGATTGTGCTTTTAATGTAGTGTTTAAGTATTTTAAAATTAGAACACGGCACATTGTGACTACGTATTTTTTAAAATAAAATAATTAAACCTCTGATTTCTATCCTTTTCGCGACATTTTATAGTGGGATTGATATTGTTACCCCTTGCCCCTAATTGATATCAGATTTTACTGAATGTGAAAAACTTTTGAGTACCTAGAGGTATATACATTCCATTTAAAATATGCCGAAAAATTCCTTTTAAACCATCCGTGTCGAGATGATTGTTTATATTCTCTCTGTACAAATATATAATCTTTTCCGACCGTAACGCCGATAATGCTAAATAAATAAACATATCGTGTCCACCTGCCATTGAAATCGAAAACAAACAAAACTTATTTACTTCGGACACATCATATATTACCAGCTCCATTTTTTATATAGTACCTAATGTCGAGCTTTTTGTTTTTAGGCTTTACGGAATACATTTATTTTAAACGAAGATTCATTGTACTAATTAATATACATACTAGTGTACTTATGTTAAAACATACCACTATTCTAAATAATAAATTTAAAAGTCAATAATTTGTGTAAGTTCATATTTAGTTGCTTGTAATAAATAGTTTCAGCAACAATTTCGAATATAGCAGAATTCGCATAGTAGACATGGAATTCGAAATGAGCATAAACATGACTCGTTCTCAAGTAAACAAGTGCGTGTCAAGATATTTTTGGACAACTTGCCCGCTTCGTTATTCATTATTGCTGTTGATTGTACAGGAAAACAGTACTACGGTCTGCGTCGTAGCGTTCGTAGCAAAATTTGGGACTGCAACTCGCTACGCGCTACGCGCTACGCTCGTAACTGATCCCACCGTTTACACGCTATTATACGAGTACCTACCTACAGTTGTAGAGGAAAACAACCACGACCAGGGGCCGTATTCTAAGTTTAAAACACGTATAGACATGATCCAACTTCAATACAACTCCAATGCATTAACAATGCAATACAGCTACGGCATAAACATCTGAATCAGAAATATCAGAATTTGCTTGAGAAATATTCCAACGCAACTCCAATACAACTTCAATATTGGTTGAATGTTTGTTGTGTGTTGGAGTTATGTTTGAGATAGGTTGTATTTTTATTGTATTGTTAATGTATTTTTAAATTAGAATCCGGCACTAGAAAATCTGCCTAGCGGGTTCCAGGTATTAAATATGGCATTATTACGAGTACATTACGAGAACCTTAACATAAATTCTTTTTCACTTCTTATGTTCAAAAAATTTGTCATATTATGCTAACCAAGGCGGACTAAAGCAGTACATTTAGCGTCTAGGGAAAATATGTATACATATTTATGATTTACAAAACATTTTAACTTGACCCATCAGAACACAACCATATTAAATCCACCAATCACAACACATATCGAAGTTAATCGGAACGCTGGATTCTTTTTTGGTGCGTATACTGTTTATAGTACATTACTTACCAAGGACTGTAAAAGAAAGAAAGCCCGAAATCGTAGGTATTTGTGACCCGAGCCGCAGGCGAGGGTGGTAAATATGCGATAGAGGGCTTTCTTTTTTACTGCCCGTGGTGAGTACACAATTTTACGTCTCCACCTGGCCATAATGCGAATTTTACCGTACGCGTAGCGTGCGGTAAAACTCACATTATGGCCAGGTGTGACGTAAAATAATTTATTTCCTTAAAAAACCCGACCAAGTGTGTGTCGGACCACGCATAATGGAGGGTTCCGTACCTGCACTGGAAAAAGAACCGAAATAATACCCATGGGTCGTATCTGATGACTATGGAAGCATGCATGCATTTTATACAAAACAAGGTTGCGTTCGCAACACATACATTTATACTGTTTTAGATATCGCGAGCAAAGCATTTAGTTTCACAAACTGCGCAATAATAGGACACATTTCAACACGTATGTCGTTCTAGCAGAATAAAATCCCCTATTCCTTTTGCCCGATTCACGGGCGTTGCAAACTTCCTGTGACCTAGAGTGCACATCCTGATGTGTGCCGAGCAAACTTAGCCATCGGTAGTAAGGTACTATCAGCAAGTATACGACGAGTTTTTTTAGTTATATGGTGGAAAACTAACTGAAAAACGGTCTGGGTTCATATAAAAGTCATGTAATTACATTTTGCCTACTTTTTGATCACCCCCTGCTCCTTCAGGACTCTCTCCTTCCTTAAATTAAAGAAACCAAGTATACACAAGTTACGTTAAGTATAACAGTAAAGAAGAGGTTAAACAATTGGCGGTCTTATCGCTAAACAACCGGCCAAGTGCGTGTCGGACCACGCATAGGAGGGTTCCGTACCTTCAATGGAATAAGAACCAAACTAATACTAAAAGGTCGTATCTGATGCCTATGGAAGAAGTTTTTTGGAGATAACTCAAAAATGGCTGAACCGATAATGTTCAAAACAATTTTCGTAGAACATCTCCTCAATAAGACACATCTCCTCAAATTTATTCATATTTTTTTGGACTTACGGTTCAAAAGTTACAGGGGGGACACAATTTTTCTGACTTTCGAGACGATTATTTCAGAAAATATTCACTTAATCACAAAATGGTCAAAGAAATCTCAATTTTGTTCAGATACGTCCTATAGTTTCCGAGTAAAATGGCTGTGACATACGGACGGACAGACATACATGACAACTCTATAAGGGTTCCGTTTTTTTCCATTTGGCTACGGAACCCGATCGAACCAAAAACGCGATCTCTCCCAGACAACCTTTGGGAAGCGGAAACCTTTGTAAATTAACAGAAAAGTAGGTGTTGTAAAAGCAAATTTTTGTATTCTTAACCTACAAGTTGAAATAAAATGACAGTAAATAATATATCACTATACCCTATATATTTATCAATGTTTCTGTATCTCTAGCCATTTTACTGTCGACCGTACACCTCGACACGACGCTTTATTCAATACTAAAATTTTGTAAGCTTTTAAACGCTAATTTAAATTTGTTTTCTATTGAATAATACAGTTTACTGTGAAGAGCCTTTCGAGACTTTCGAGAGCTGGACTACCTGTCAAAACAATCGTGGTAGGTTTTACAAACTTTTGCCTGACCTTCGTGTTTAAGGACTTTGTACTTAAACTTGACAGGCTCGGTTAGTTGCTACTTTAATGTTTAAGTAATAGCAAAGCAGGTTGGAAATAATTTCATTTTAACCCTTTGACCGCCAAAGATGTCAAATCACGCGCACGGAAAGTGGTGCTCTCAGTGCCAGCCCGTGATATCACGTCCAAAATACAACCGGTTTACCTGGGCACGATTTTACCGTCCGAGGCTTGGCGGTCAAGGGTAAATTAAATCCATTTCACTATAAAATATACCGGTTTCGCTTACGTCTCTTTAGTCACTACGTCCGTTTTATAGTGTTAGTTAGTCTCGCGCAAGTTTAAATTTAAGAAATCCATTCTTTGAGTCAATATTTCACTCTTTGCGAACTTAAAATGTCAGTATATAAGGTGCTAACAAATTAATCACGGATATTTTTACCGCTGATAGTACTCGGTTCTCGGAGTATATTTATTTATGAAACATCATAGGTTTTGTTATGTTTTTTTGGAGAAAACTAGGAAACAAATTTCCTACGTTAAAACACCCTGTTAATAAGATAATTAAATGAGATCTCTTTAGACCCGAATCTTAATGACATTTAAGAAAAAAAACTTTTGACGTGACATGACAGACAGTGTTAAACATATTGGCAGGTACATTATAGGGGTGGTTATTTTAAAAATTAATTATATTTTTTTTTTGTTCGGTAAATGAAAACAAAAACATGATATACAAAGGTTCCTTAATTACAGTTAAAAGTTCATTGTTTTATTGTAATGTATTATCTCTTAAAATATCCGTGACTAATTTGTTAGCACCTTATATATCGTCGCCTCGCCTAACGCTACTGTTAAAAAAACTCACTCTCTTGCACTAGCCATCATAAACTGCGACTACGCTCAGGGAATGAAAATGGGTCCTCTGTTCTTCAATAAGAAGTCTTCAGTTTTTATCATCCTTCTGTATATAATGAGTCGATTAACTAGCGAACTGACTTAGAGAGGCCAGCTAGAATACCTCAACCCCAACCTTCCTCAACGTTTGAACGGACGATTAATTGCGTTCTTGTGATTAATATGCCTAACGATCGCAGCCATTATCCTTGGATATTGAATTATTGGTCCTTACTGGTAATGGAAATGCCAGATGAGAGGAAAGTTAAATTAAACAATTTTTCATCTATTATATATCTTGTAGACAAGGGGCCGTATTTAAATAATCTTACTCCAGCTCTTCCGAAACTTTACGAAATTTAAAGAATTCATGTATTCTCGTAATGTACTCGTAGGAATAATACCATATTGAATACCAGGGCCGTATTCTTAAAACGTACGTAACTTTAAAACGTTTAGACATGATCCAAGTTCTATATAACTCCAATGCATTAACTTACGCAATACAGCTAGCGCCTACTGAAATATCAGAATTAGCTTGAAAATTATTCCGAGACAACTCCAATACATCTTCAATATTTGTTGTGTGTTGAAGTTATGTTTGAGATAGATTGTGTGTCAATGTATTGTTTGAGTATTTTAAAATTAGAATACGACACCAGGAACTTTAAAACACGTTTTGACACGTCACATGATCCAACTCTAATACAAGTCCCATGCATTAACCACGCAATACACCTAACGGCTAAACGTCTGAATAAGAAAAATCTGAATTTGCTTGAAAATTATTCCAATGCGTCTCCAATAAGTAATCAACAAATAATCAATCAATATAGCTTCAATATTGGTTGATTATTTGTTGTATGTTGAAGGCAGATTGTGTTTTCAACCGACTTCAAGATTTCGAAGGAGGTGGTTATCAATTCATCGGGATCTTTGTTTTTGCTATTTTTTTTTAATGTATGTTCACCGATTATTTGGAGACGGCTGGACCGATTTGGAAAATACTTTTTTTGTTTGAAAGAGTATACTTCACAGTTGGTCCCATTGTAACCAGGTCAGGATCTGATGATGGGATCCTAGAGAAATCGAGGGAACTCTTCAACTATTATAGGCACACCTATAGTGATTTGAGTATTTTTTTACCGCAGCGCGAGCATTTGCTTTTGGAGAGGTGGATGCTAAGTGAAGTCGGTTCTTTTTTGTTTAAAATTATTAATGTATTGTTTACGAGTCTATTAAAATTAGAATACGTCTCCATGCCTTATTTCGGATTATTGTTGTTGCAACATGTTGTTATTACTTACTGTTGCCTTAATTAAAATATTTTCTTGACGTTTGAATGTTATTTTTCAATACTTATCGAATGATGTGCCACATTGTCTTTTTGAACTGTAAGCACTTTCAACATACCTCCAATTAACATTTTAATAACATATATTTTATAGTTTCTGAAGAAAATGGATGTGACGTACCGACAGACGTGGTGAAACTATAAGGTTTTTGGCGTTTAGGCTATAGAACCCAAAAACAAACTAACCAAAATTAACCTCTATTTTAATTGGACAGCCAAGCATCGGAGCAGCCAAGGTGGTCACAAATATCTGAACAACGCCTCTATTGTCAAGGCGATAAAGTGCATGTTCAGATATTTTTGAGTACCTTGGCCGCTCCGACAAAGATGGCGACTGTACGTTAATAATAAACACTACGACTATTATACCGTAAGGTAATTTTGACACAAAAACAAGAGAAACACCGAAATTGCTAACGATACAAGTTTTATTGAGCTTATAACCCCTGCGGGTATTGTTTCTGAAAGTTTGTTTGTGAAGCGTCTACTATTAAAGGTATTGATCAAAGAATACGTATACAGAAAGTTCCTTATACCATTCCAACGGTTCATCATCATTGCGCTGTAACGTCTATGGCAGACGATTAGACACAATGTCCAAAATCAACTTAGACACTTCCTTTGGTGGCTGTACACACCAATGCGGGACTGGCAAGCGCGCCCACATTTTGCACACTTATATGTTGCAACTGATGTGTAACCCTGCCGTCTCGCCCTCTTATTGGCTAGTTTGTCGAACCAGATCCCATCATGCAGTTTCTGGCATACCTTGAATATATTACGCCACTAGTCCCTGTCATCAGCAAGCTTCTCCCAATCGCCATGCTCGTTGTTGAATGAGATCAGGTCACGCTTAACGCAATCTTTAAAGCGAAGCAGTGGTCGGCCAATACTCCTCTTCGCACCCGCCACTGCGCCAAGCATGACCTGCCTCGGAAGGCGTTTAGCGTCCATGCGATGCACATGCCCCAGCCATCACAGTTAACGTTATACGAAAAAAACCGGCCAAGAGCGTGTCGGGCCACACTCAGTGTAGGGTTCCGTAGTTTTCCGTCCGTCATAGTAAGTGTCCCCACTTAAGAGTTAAAATAACACCGCCATGTAGGATATGATATGAGCGTTCCACATACAGCGACATCTATCGGCAAATTAAGTAAACTATTGCGCGCGAGCTTAAAGTATGGAAGATGATTTTTATGGTATAATTCTTTAATGCGTGAACCGATTTTCACCGTTTTTACTTTATTTGAAAGCACGTCATTTCATTGTGATTTTGTAGAAATTACAGGTACAATAAACACCTGCTTATACGGTTAAATTACAAACTTAATTCAGTAATTATTTTGTAATTTTTTTTCAAAAACTATTCAACCTATCAAGTTCAAAATAATTTTCCTAGAAAGTTTTTATAAAGTTCTACTTTTGAAATTTTTTTCATATTTTTAAAACTTATGGTTCAAAAGTTAGAGGGTCTAATCTCAATTTGGTCTAGTTTCCCCTTTGGGTTGGAAGGTCATGTTGTCAATCGCTTTTATTAGCTACTTTTCGCCAATTATGGGATGTTGCTGAGCAGAGCTTTATTAAACCGTGGCAAACGCTAGGAAGATGATGTGTTATGTAATAATAAGCTTTTTCTACTCCTGTACTTTTATCTGTCATTTATACATTCGTTAACACCTTTATAAGAACATTCGAGACAAGATAATACACTCGATGAAAAGTCTATCTAGTCTATTCCCCAAAATAACACTTGTTCTATAAAAGCGCCAAAATAGTATCGCGGAATCGCGTGCAAACACGGCTATTAATATAAAATAAATTACTGCCAACCTAAGAAACCTAAATAAACGCAGCGTTTTTAGAAAAAAAAAAACTTTAAAAAAGAAAAAAATATACGAACGACAGACCTACTTCGTAGTTTTTTACGTTTCCCGTTCGTTTGTTGGGGCGAATTGCAAACTTTGAAAGTAATTTAGGTATTTTTACTAATCTCTGTAGCTCTTTAATAATTGATCAAATAACGACGGTATTTGTGTTAGTAATGTTAGTATTATTGAAAAATCGTGTTTTAAAAGGTAAAACTTAAATGATTGTTGATTATGTTGACAAAATAACTGCGATATCCATGAAGATTTCAATTTCGCATTTTATGTAAAAATAAGGGTATTCGTAGAAAAAGTATTGTATGCAACGTCGTATAAGTAGGTAAAAAAATGTTCGTGGCGTAAAAAAGGTGAGTGGCGTGGGTAACAATTTGAGCCGTAGGCGAAAATTGTTACCCACGCCACTCACGTTTTTTGACCCCTCTTATACAACTGTTGCATAAACTACTATAACGCTGCTCATTTACGGCCTCCGTAGTCTAGTGGGTATTACCCTGCCTAAAAAGCTAAAGATCCTGGGTTTGAATCCCGGTAAGGGCATTTATTTATCATGATTTTTTTTATTTCTGAGTTATGGACGTTTCTAGGTATATAAGTATGTATTTATCTATATATTTCTGCAACTAAATATGTTGTCACCTAGCACCCATATTCAAAGTTTTGCTTTGTTTGGGACGGGGTCAATCTGTGTATCATTGTCTGTCAGTTTTTACGTTACTGTTTATTTAGTGATCTTTCTGGGTTAAAATATCTGCACATTGTGTACAGTACCTTGTACAAACTAGAATATACTTCCACGGAACATCGTTTCTAAATTAAGTCAGGATGCTTTCATCTAACTTTATGTTTTATAAAGTCAGTTTATGTATAAAATATCTACGGGATAATTTTCATAGGTATTTTTATAATCTAATTTTTATTTTGTATTTAGTATTATCATTGGATGTTCTTTATTAAAGGTTTAAGCAAGTGATATTATATATAATATTTCTAGGTTTAATAGTATAAACCGAACTTACGAGAAATATGTACAGTCACGGACTTTAAATGATGCGCCTTTACGGTTCAAGTTATTTCCTTTATTTAGTACTTACTCTGTGAAATGTCCAGTGTAAAGAGAACCCTAAATGGCTCGAAAATAATTACCTACACCATTGTGTACCAATAGAATACTATTAATATGTATTTTCATCAGCTCTATATATGTAAATCTGGAACAGAGCCCGACTTGACCCTACTCATAGGGTTGTGTTCCTGCTGGTGATGAAGGTTGCTAAAGAGCTCAAAGAGGACCAGTATGTTGACGATGAGGGACCCTCTTGTTCATTTAGCCGACAACGCAGTGCATCCTCCTTTTTGTAAAGGGTCGGCAATGCGCATGTGACACCTTTGGAGTTGCAGGCGTCCATAGGCTACGGTAGCTGCTGTGTCGTGTGTAGAGAAGAATTAGAACTGTAGACGTTGTATACCCAGTACAAAATTTTCAATATGTCGGTTCTAACATTAACCGAAACAATAAAACGGCATAATTTTCATCAAAACAGCGCAAATTCTTGTATTTTATGACCGCTCGTTACGTTTTTACAACCGACAAGATATTCATCAATGCGTGTAACTCCGCGGCGCGAAATTATATTGCTTTGAGAACATTACAATGGCCGTATAAGTATTACAAAGTTACGAGTACGAGCGTTTGCCTTTGTACGAGTTTATGATTTGTTATTATGTATGCGGTAACAATAATGTATATTAACTTAAACAAAAAAGAGGGATTTGTACCAATTGTACCTACCTATCATGGACTAAGACCTGACCACGTCAGATATGATACAATAATGAACAAAACACATTGAGTTTTATTACGGAAACAAAAAGAGTAGGCGACAAATTATTAATTACATTATACGTCGTTTGGCACTACTTTCCCCCAACAGAAACTTTAGACAATTATAGGATTCTCAGAACTCTAGGATTTGTTTTCTTGAAGTGGTTTGCATTCTTCGACCTCCACCACTGCTGCCAGATGTCCAGATCTAGAAATAAGCATAGTATAGCAAACTGACTAGAGGGGTTTAGTTGCTCTCATTATTTTGTCATACCTGACATGGCTAACTCTCCGTCTATTAATTGAAACAAAAATAAAGCGGACTCTGGTAGTAGGCCAGGAAATAGCTGGGTAGAAGAAGAATTAAATCAAAATAAATTCCTGAGCTAGTTTTAAAACAAACATTCTACAACAAAATGCATTATATATTTAAGTGGAACAATCGTACAAAGATACGAACCAAAACTTGTATTACAGGTTCTTTTTTGTTTAAAATTATATCGTAGCCTAGTGGCTACGATATACATACTTATATATATAATAATTTTAAACAAAAAAAACCGACTTCACCTTGCCTCCATAATATTATATTGTCTGTGCCTCCACCTTTCCAAAAGCAAATGCTGGAGCTGCTGTAAAAAATACTCAAATCACTATAGGTGGGCCTATAATTGTTGAAGAGTTCCCTCGATTTCTCCAGGATCCCAGAATCAGATCCTGACCTAAATGACAATGGGACCAACTATGAATACTCTTTTAAAGAAAGAAATTAAATTCCAAATCGGTCCAGCCGTCTTCGAGTAATCGGTGAACATACATTAAAAAAAAAGCAATAAACAAAGATCCCGACGAATTGAGAACCTCCTGCGAAATCTTGAAATCAGTTGAAAATGTACTTTGATATTTATATAGAAAAAAGCCATACCTAACTCTAAATAAATATACCCTAACCGAGATCGATTGCAAGACATCCAGCATCGTAGGCAGGTTTACTATATACTCACTAGGCTACGAAGGCAACATTTTTACAAAGGCTACCGTAGTTTGACCTTCCAACCCGGATGCGTAACTGGATATTATTAGGACTAGTCCACTTTCATTTACCTAAGAGGAACTGGTAAATATTGTATAATATTTCGTACATACGTCCCACGACACTCCACTTACGTGCCCATCAAATACGCATCTGTCATCGCATGGCGTGAATTAGGCTGCGTTTCCACCAGATATGAGCGAGGATACGTTGCGAGGAATGTTTTTTAAGAACCTATAGAATCATTTACTATCGTTGCTTGCGTTGTGCGAGACGCAGCGCTAGGATTAGTTCTTAACAAACACATTCCTTGCAACGAGGAATGTGTTAACAAACACATTCCTCGCTCATCTATGGTGGAAAAGCAGCCTTAAGCGATATATATAATATATATTTTTTTAATACCACGACGGTGGCAAACAAGCATACGGCCCGCCTGATGGTAAGCAGCTACCGTATTAACCTATGGACGCCTGCATCTCCAAAGGAGACGCATGCGCGTTGCCGACCCTTTACAAAAACGACGATTCACTGTGTTGATGGCTAAAGGAACAAGAAGGTCCCTCATCGTCAACACACTATCCTCCTTGGTCCTCTTTGAGCTCTTTGGCAACCTTACTCAACAGCAGGAACACAACACTATGAGTAGGGTCTAGTGCTATTTGGTTGTGGTTTTCTGTAAGGTGGACGTACTTTCCCAGTCGGGCTCTGCTCCAGATTTGAGCGAGATGACATTCTCTGAACGTGCCCTACCGCACTTAGCGAGATGCCATTCGCACTGCCCATACCTCTCTTTTTGGCGTAGTTTAAGGACATACCCAAGTCCGGACGAAGTTTAAGGACCTACCCCGGGTCCAAAAACATAATACAATCATAACAGGCCTTCAGTATATTAAATTTAACTTTTGTTTCAGCCCGAGCTTTACAAAAACGAGCTGGTGCGTCAGTCATCCACCGACAGTGCTGAGTTGGAATTTTGCGGAAAGCTTCACTTCGCGATACGGTACGACCAGGAGGTAGAAGCGCTTGTAGGCAAGGTGAGCCCAATGATTCATTGTATACTGGTTGTATCAAAAATACTGGTGATCCGTGTAAGAGCATAATTCTTATCGAATTGCGAGTATGAGAAAAAAAAATTACGCAATTTTTTTTATAGTTACGTGAAAAAAAATTTTTTCTTAGTTTTTCATTATTAAAATAATATATCAATTATTCCCTTAAAAGGAGCAGCAGCATTTTTGTTAAACTTTGTATATCGCCATAGTCAGAATTTAAGCCTGCCGGTTTTAGAGTACAC
The DNA here is from genome assembly GCA_947086415.1 of Pammene aurita. NCBI lineage: Eukaryota > Metazoa > Arthropoda > Insecta > Lepidoptera > Tortricidae > Pammene > Pammene aurita. The sequence continues at coordinate 17,729,400 of OX352295.1, forward strand.
CATTTTTTCTGGGACAAACCAAGCCAAGGACCACGCGTGTACCTACATCGTATATTCGTACCTATTCCTTTCCTACAGAAATCGGAATACTTACTCTTAATCGCGTAATTTATAAGTATCTTCTGTCAAATATATAATGCCGTTGATATTTTTTTGTTAGAAAGGTAAAATGTAGAGTTCGTGCGGAAAGAAAAGTCCCTTAGAATGTACGAGTTCCCATATAAACCACGAGATTTACACAGAAACTCTAATCAATGTTTTATCAATAAGCTGGTTATTATAGCACTTATTCCACGCCTTTAATTCTGGTAGGGGCTTTAGTTAAAAAAAAAGAATTTCCGTTACCTTTCTTTTTTATATACCACGACAATGGCAAACAAGCATATGACCGCCTGATGGTAAGCGGTTACCGTAGTCCATAGACGCCTACAACCCCAGAGGATTCACTTGCACGTTGCCTACCCTAAGAACATATACACTGTTTTTTTCAAGAACCTAATACTGTAGCCCGCTGGGAAAACCACAGCCGCAGCGTTCGTGGGAAGAAATTCCTACCTAAGCATTAGATTACAAATAGAAAGGAAAAAAAATGATAAGGTAAAATTACCCACGACACACACGTACTTGGATCACTCGAATATAAATAAGAAATGTTACCTTTTTCAAAGCACCCAATTCACTAGTTCTTTTGAGTATTGTATGAAATGTCGCACTTCGTCCCAACGATAAGCTGAAATGGTTATTTGTAAGTCAAATTTGGACCTTCTCTGCATTGGGGTGAATTGAGTTGAGGTAATGAATGGAAAAAATGCTAAAGAAAATATGTCTTCTACTTCGATACAAAATATGATTTAGCAAACGTGTTATCCAGTCGCTTGATTGTTATATTAATTTATTTCAAATAATTTTAGCCCTTTTGTGTTTTCTGGCATAATTTCGAGTTTATATATGTATTATTCAGCGAACACGAGACGCAAGAGAGATTGTGTTTTACTTGTTCGACTTTTAGACGGAGAGCCGGCTACGTCAGATATGACACAATAATGAGAGCAAAGAATCCCCTCTAGTTAGTTTGCTCTACCATGCTTGTTTATAGATCCGGACATCTGGCAACTATTCATTGGTGGAGGTCAAATAATACAAATCCTAGAGTTCTGGGTTTAATGCAATATTATTAGAAATTATACAACGAATTAGATTATATAATTGTTAAAAGATTCCACAGGGGGGGGGGGAAGTAGCGACAAACGACGTATAACGTAATTCTTAGTTGGTTGCCTTCTGTTTTTGTTTCCGCAAGAATATGCAAGCTTATTGTTTTAATGTTAAAATATAGGCCCATAAATGAGACAACTTCGGCAGTTTTTACCTATTTTGGTATTAATTTATTCCAGCTTAAAAATGTTGCTGGTCTTTCACTCTGACTTCCACCCATTAAAAGCTGCCAGATGCTCGGATCTAGCAATAAAGATAGTACAGCACTCTAACTAGACGGGTTTTGTAGCTTTATTGTCATATCTGACGTGTCCAGCTCTTAGGCTATTACGTGACACCTAAATGTGACACATATTGCAAAAATTCGTATCCAAATAAACTCGTAGTGTTCACAGATTAATAACTGGGCCTGTATTTTTAATTTCATTATTTACATATTCCCCACGATGAAGTCCGTAGTTTAGAGGAATTAGTTTAAAATGAGGGAAATGCATTATTTAGTAGTTTATAAGACTGCTACATAATGAAGGGCATTAAAATAAGATATCGATAACGTAATGAAAATCTAGCCCTCCTCCCCGACCGAGGTTATCCTCCTCCCCAACCGCCGGTACAATCGAGTTGGCCATGGCGGTGCAATGGCGGTCATTCTAATGAAGTAGTGTATGTAACTGTACATAAATAATTAGACATTAGAACACTCGTGTGATATCATTATGAAACTCACTTCGTTCATTTTATAAAAGCGCATTCGTTTTTTAATCACATAAAAAGAAACATAAATGACTATTTTTAACAAGATTTAATTCGCATTCGAACATTTTTTAATAAATTACTGATTATTTAAATAAAACCGAGACTTTTAGACACTTTTTTATACCACGACGGTGGCAAACAAGCATACTTAGGATATTTTATTATTTCGCCCAATGTACAGACAGCAGCAAAAGTAGCTAAGCAGCTCAAGTGTTCAAAATACACACGACTTTATTGTTAAGAGATTAAGAGCGCGTGAAGGGCATTTGAACACCTGAGCTGCTTTTGCTGCTGACTGTACCCCGAACGCCGAACGTGGTAGGTAGCAGGCCGATTGGCGAGGAATTGTATCAGCATCTTCTAAAGTAGTATTTTTAATTCAGCACCGTAAGCTGACAGCTCTTGCCATACAACGTAGTTCACAATGCAGGCTGTCAGATATTGTCTTGAATTAGAAATACTACTTTAGCTGTGCCGGTTTTTCAAACTAATGACCTGCGCTTGTCTTGAATATGCACTTTTACGGCAGGGTGACGCTAGTCACGTTCCAAGTTCCAACATGCCAGGTGAAATAATAAAAGTAAGTATACTCGATTAAGTCCTGTTATTTATTTAAATAATAAATCAAAATTGTGCGTCAAAATCAGTAGATTTATTAATATTCTAACTTTTCTAGCGTGTAGTTTATTTAAAAAAACCGGCCAAGGGCGTGTCGGGCCACGCTCAGTGTAGGGTTCCGTAGTTTTCCGTCCGTCACAGTAAGTGTCCCCACTTAAGAGTAAAAAAATTGGGCCCATGTTTGGGTTATTTGAAAGCACGTCATTTCATCGTCATTTTGTAGAAATTACAGGTACAATAAACACCTGCTTATACGGTTAAATTACAAACTTAGTTCAGAAATTATTTTGTATTTTTTTTTCAAAACTTTATTTGAAAGCACGTCATTTCATTGTGATTTTGTAGAAATTACAGGTACAATAAACACCTGCTTATACGGTTAAATTACAAACTTAATTCAGAAATTATTTTGTAATTTTTTTTCAAAAACTATTCAACCTATCAAGTTCAAAATAATTTTCCTAGAAAGTTTTTGTGAAGTTCTACTTTTGAGATTTTTTTCATATTTTTAAAACTTATGGTTCAAAAGTTAGAGGGCGGGGGACACGTCTTTTTTTACATCTGGAGCGTATATTTCCGAAAATATTTACAATCAAATTCAAATTCAAATCATTTATTGACAGACAACATGGTCCACACATTACATAATAATACCTATATAATCAAATTAAATGTCAAGTGAAATGTCAAGTATAATTTTATCTAAATTAATGTAAATACACTAAATATAAATAAACAGACAAATAAAAACTAAGCTACTGGCGGCCGCATGTGAACAGTGATGCAGTGGTTCACATAGGGGCAATCCAGCCGGTCCGCGATCAAGGCCAGGACGCTGTTGGGGCTGGCACGCACTCTGCAGAGCATCGCCGCGCACCGCGCGCCGCAGAGTAGCGTAGAAGCAATCGGTGCGCGCCTCTGCGAACATGCCCGATGCACTACAGTGACGCGGCAGCCGCAACAGCACCCTGAACGCGTTATTATATTGGACGCGCAGGGCGTTAAACGACTTCTGAGTGAACTGAGCCGACAGATTGCTAGTGTATAAAGAAGTACAGTATGCCTTAAAAAGGGTTATTTTTACTGGAGTTGAACAATGTGCAAATCTGTGTGCTATCATGTTCGCTCTTGTCGCCAACGACCTACGCTCCCGCTCCATGTCTGCGTTATCTTTCAAGTCCTCAGTTAGTACATGCCCGAGGTGCTTGAACTGTTGAACCCTATTAAGAGGAACTCCGTTAAGGACAAGTGAAGGAACATGTAATGGCCCCCTGGACCCCGCTTTAAACACCATGGTTTCGCTTTTTGCAGCGTTATAAAGTCAAACAAGTCAAAAGTATAAAGTCAAGTTATTATCAAATTATTTTAGTAAACCCCTATTCGTTTTTAAATACCTATTCAACAATATATCACACGTTAGGGTTGAAATGAAAAAAAAAAACACTCCCCACTTTACGTATAGGGGAGGTACCCTAATAAAACATTTTTTTCCACTTTTTATTTTACCACTTTGTCGGCGTGATTGATATACATATTAGTACCAAATTTCAACTTTCTAGTGCTAACGGTCACTGAGATTATCCGCGGACGGACGGACGGACGGACAGACATGGCGAAACTATAAGGGTTCCTAGTTGACTACGGAACCCTAAAAAAACCTAACCTACAACCGAGGCTGGTCTGTAACAGCACGCAACCCATTCGAATAAATAAATAATGTTTATTAGAACTAAGCTTACTAAACATAATTTTTTATTACTTGATTTGAATAGGTTCAGCTTAACTCAGTTAGGTGGAGTCCTGATAACCTAAAAAGGCTAGTGTCATTTGATATTATTCTGATAAGTAGGTGCCTTCGAATTTTTGTCTCTTTATTTAAGCGCGTTTCCGATCTTTTACTGAAGGCTTATGGTTGTCAACTTAAAATAAAGCAACACAAAATAAATCGTTTATATACGGTATCGGTATCAAGGAAGTAACTTTGAACTGGAGAACCAGTCTTTCATCACTTTGAAACAAAGCCTTTATTCCAACTTAGAACGCTTGTCAAAGGCACTATGCAGTTAGTGTCTATTTAAAGCCTGTATGCCTGAGTGGGGCCTATACGGCCTCAATCTAGCTAGGGCGTGGAATAATTGAGTTAGTACCCTTTGGCGCGGAAGCTTGGATTAGCCCAAAATTTAGAAGCTCAATGGGCTAGTATATGCTGTAGGCCTATGTTCAGCAGTGGACGTCTTTCGGCTGATATGATGCTGTAGGCCTAGCACAGTAGTCGAGATAGACATCTGTCACTGTCTAACTGTATTCATCAGAAAGTGACAGATGTCTATCTCGACCGCGAGATACTGTCGCTACACTCATGTGCTAGGCCTACTGATCTATTTAAAATAATTCAGAAGAAAGGCGTTGAACAAGGTGCCATAATCAAACTTTAAAATACATAAGTTAACAGTAAATTAAAAGCACAATCTATCTCCAAGACAATTTCAACACACAACACAAAATTAACTAATGTTGAAGGTGTATTGGAGTTGCATCGGAATAATTTTCAAGAAAATTTTTATTCAGACGTTTCGGCGTAGGCCGTATTGCAACTATGTAAAAACTCCAATAAAACTCCAACGCAATAGGGTTGGAGTTCTATTGGAGTTGGGTCATATCTTAACGTGTTTGAGGGCCCAGCCCAAGGACATCAAATTATCGTTTTCAAAACAAATCGTTTTCAATTAATGTTGAAGGTGTATTGGAGTTGTATCGGAATAATTTTCAAGAAAATTTTTATTCCGACGTTTCGGCGTAGGCCGTATTACAACTATGTAAAAACTCTCATACAACTCCAACGCACTAGCGTGTGCGTTGGAGTTGTATTGGAGTTGCGTCATATCTTAACGTGTTTTAGGACCCAGCCCAAGGACAAATTATCGTTTTCAAACAAAGAAACTATTGTTACCGTAAAAAATCAGGCGGAAGCAATTTGACATGGACAAGACTTTATATCCAATCGATTACGAGAAAAATATGGTCTGCATAAGCCACACGTAATTTTAAAGCAGTCCAATCCTGTTCAACAACAAATTACAATCAAACCAATTTCAGATTATATTCTTCGAATATACCTCTAAGCTTCTCTAATCCCCGGAGGTACTTGTTAACTTTAATAGCAGGTCTATGAGACTTTAGGAAACTGTTTAATTCCAATTTTGTTCCAATATCCTTTAACGTTTATACCTGAACCTTAATAAATTCGAGGTCCCTAGGTTGAACGTCCTCTGTATGGCTCTCGGCTGTTCCTTACTAAAACCTAGCAAGAGGCACATTTTTGAGTGTGGTTACCAAAATGGGTTTCGTAGCACTACTAACGTAACCGTGGGAACCTTTCTACAGATCTGTGGGTTTAGCCAAGATGACAATCGTTTGCAGAAAACGAATCGAAACGCTATCCGTCTCTCTATCGCACTAATGAAGAGTGAGCGACAGCGTGTAGTGTTTCGTTTCGTTTTCTGCAAACGATTGTCTTCTTGGCCACAGGGCCTGAGATTGAAACGAGTGCTAGTGATGTACGAATGAGTGATAGAGCGGGAATTGCATATGGCGGCAGTCGAGGTAACAGTTTCGGCGCGTGCGTATAAAACTAATAAAATACTTTTCAGCGCCGAATCCCGTGCTTCCTTTCCCTCTTTCTGTAATCTGCTCCCTGATCTCAAAGAGCTGTCTCCCCATTCCTTTAATCTCTTGGGGTCTCCTATTTTTCCAGCCGCTATTTCGGAGGCTTTTGAAATAAGAAGGCAGCGTCTCCTGGCTGCTAGGGACAGGCTTAAAAATCTTCCAGCTCAAGTTGCTCTGGTTTTATTGCGGATATGTGCGGTCCCCAAAATTTATTATTTTTTGCGCACCGTTCCGACGTGGCTGTACCCCGATCACGTCGCCTCGTTTGATCTGGAGCTGAGGGAGTCCGTTGAGTGTTTGTTGAATGTCTCGCTTAGCTCGGATCAATGGAGTCTGGCTTCTTTGCCCATTCGGAGTGGGGGCCTGGGTTTACGGTGCGCGCGGGATGTAGGACTGCCGGCCTTCTTGGCGTCGGGGGCGGGGGGTTGTGGGCCTTGTTACTGACATTCTCTCTAACAATGGTGACAGGCCAACTATCCCCTACGCGTCTGATGCCATGACGGCTTGGTTGGCCCTCAACCCGGGTGTGCAGTTACCTGAGAGACCGGACCAACAGCGCGCGTGAGATGATGTGGGAATTAGGAGGGTGTTTGAGGGCCTGGTTGGGAGGGCAGTGGGTGTGGACAGGGCTAGGCTGTTGGCGGTGTCGAGGCTAGAAGCTGGAGCGTGGTTACGGGCGCTGCCCTCTCCGCACCTGGGCACTCTTCTCGACGATGATTCGATGCGGGTGGCTGTTGCTCTCCGCCTGGGTTGCGATGTTTGTGAACGTCATTTATGCATCTGCGGCACCATGGTGGAGAGAAACGGTCATCACGCTTTGAGTTGTGGTCGATGTGCCGGCCGATTCCCGCGTCACCACGCTCTCAATGAAATTGTCCGGAGAGCGCTAGTCTCGGAAAATGTTCCGTGTGTGTTGGAGCCATCAGGCCTTAGTCGCACGGACGGTAAAAGACCTGATGGTTTAACCCTGGTGCCGTGGCATAGTGGGAAGTGCCTTCTCTGGGACGCTACGTGCGTCAGCACTTTTGTGGCTTCGCACCTCGGTCGCTCCACGTGCACGGGTAGAGCAGCTGCTGAGACGGCGGCTCTTAGGAAGCGGGACAAAAATTCTGCATTGCAGAATTATTTATTTGTCCCGCTCGCGGTAGAAACGACCGGTTGCTGGGGTTCGGATGCCATAAAATTTGTTAAGGAAATCGGGCGTCGTCTGGCGGAGAGGGGTCATGACCCCCGTTCCGGGTCATTCCTGGCGCAACGTCTGTCCATCGCGATTCAGCGCGGCAACGCGGCGAGCGTGATGGGCACCTTTCCGCCGGGGGTGGCTTGGGGCGGGCTTTTCGACTAGGTTAATGATTTATCATTAACCCATATTACGATTTAGTTTTTATTTGATTTTAATTTAATAAGTATGTGACTGTTTGTTTACTAAATAAAGTTTCTTAATGCTTTTCAGTGATATAAAACAGTGGTTTTATTTTGAAAATAAAGAAGACTCCTACATGTATTTTCTTAATTATTTAAACTAGTGATAGCCCGGACCTTTTCATACCCTCTTAGCGGTTCAATAAAAAAAAAATGTTACGATAGTAGAGCTCTATGACATAATAAGAAGAATGGAGGTAGGTACAAATATATAAAAAAAACTTGATATAAATATATGGACAGAAAATACTGTTTTTTTTTTTATAAAAAAATTGTATGGGGAATGTCCTACACTTGTCCTTTTTGCAACTATTAGTAACGAGACTATTTTATATATTTAGAAAGTAAATACTTATATGTTATATGTTTTGCCTCTGTTTTTTGGTTATGACTTGTGTATAATTTGTGTTTATTATTTTAGGTGTAAGGTGCAATAATAGTACATTACTTACCTAGGGCTGTAAAAAAAAGAAAGCCCGAAATCGCAGGTATTTGGGACCCGAGCCGCAGGCGAGGGTTGTAAATATGCGATAGAGGGCTTTCTTTTTTACTGCCCGTGGTGAGTACACAATTTTACGTCCCCACCTGGCCATAATGCGAGTTTTACCGTAAGCGTAGCAACACAAACTCGCTCGCTCGCTACGCTTACGGTAAAACTCGCATTATGGCCAGGTGGGGACGTAAAATTGTATTTATGTTTATGTTATATAGCATAATAATTTGATGTATATTTTTACGAAATTTGTCTTCGTAGTCCTATAGGTAATTTTATTTTGCTACTTTTTGTCATGTGACAGCCCCTCTGGGCCCAGGCGCCGCTGAGAAAACCTGATATTCGATAACAACTCCCTTACTTTCGAGATAAAGCTGTTACGATAACGAACAGAAATTACTTTCGAAAACTCTTTTTATCATTTCAAAGTGTCTTGAAATTTATGCTCTAACTTGTAATGAAATAGGTCGATTTTGCAATAACAGATTCTCGTAACTTATTGGTTTCTGTAGTTTAGGGATCACTTACGGGAATTGGTAGACGCTTATTGAATTTAGTAAGTATGCCGAAGTTATTTATGCAGATCGGATGATATTCGTAAAATTTGGAAATTGAGTGATTATAAGTTGGCTTATTGGCGGCGCGTTGGAAAATTAATTGGATAAGACAGACTTAAATGGCTTAAAGTAAGCCTCTTCTTCTATTTATAGCATATTTACGCGAAATGAATAATCTTCATTATTAAGATAATAATGCGGCAGCGAGCGGCGGCTGTAGAAACCAAAAAGCCTCTTAAATATCGGGGTCTCGGCCCCCAATACCACTTCGTGGCATTTGGTGTCGCGACCCTCGGGCCGTTGGGCCCAAGTGTGCGTACCTTTTTTAAAGAGATAGCTAAAAAGTTAATAGACGCCGCCGGGGACCAGAGAGCTGGCAGCATTCTCTCGCAGCGCATCAGCGTTGCCATTCAGCGAGGGAATGCTGCCAGCATCTTTGGCACGATGCCGCGGGGGCCTTATTTAGATGTATTTTAGTTTAGAATAGTTTTAATTTAGTTTTAAGTAGTTTTTAATTTTTACTAACTTTGTTATTTTCTTGTGTTTCCAGAAAATAAAAATTAAAGATTATAAATATCCAGTTATTATTAAACCGGCCAAGTGCGAGTCGGGTTCCGTACAAACCTATATACTGTAACTTTAAAATTATTAAAAATATTTTTATTATAATGTAATAGATGTAACTAAAATTTACGGTTTTCGCAATTTTTCCTTTATCTGTGCTATAAAACGTTGCTTTGTACCAAATTTCAAGATTCTGAGTTCAAGGGAAGTACCCTTTAGGTTTTGATTCCCAAGATTCTGAGTTCAAGGGAAGTACCCTTTAGGTTTTGATTCCCATGCGAGTTTCGAAAATTTGCGGAAATTTGCGGCATAAACGGCTGGATCTTTTGATTGCGTTGGCTTAGAAGTTTGATTTTTCAACAGCTCCAAGGGACAGTAGACCTGAGTATTTGATATAAATTTCAGCTTCATACCACCACGCGTTCCTGAGAAAAAGGGTCTTGACAGACGGACGGATGGACGGACGGACAACAAAGTGATCCTATAAGGGTTCCGTTTTCTCACATTGCAAACGCTGGCTGAACCCTACGAGATAGATCAAAATAATGTACTACAGTATTGTACACCTTAAAAAGGTCTACAAAAAGTCCGCGATGGTATATGTCTATCTTAATTTTCAACAATAACCATTTTTTTAGCCCCGTGCGAAGCCGGGGCGGATCGCTAGTCCGTTATATAAAATAAAGCGTTTACATACGTATACATAAAAGGAGACGCCTTTTATTCTAACTAGCGATGTAGGATGATAGGTATCCAAAAATCGGCGGTAAACTTTGGCAAGTCTACAGAACCTAGTAGGATTATCGAAGCCATGCGTGGAATTTTTGATGGACTTTTAAAGTACATTCTTTCTTCACCCAGATCTTCGAAGCCCGTGATCTGCCCATCAAGGACGTGACCGGCAGCAGTGACCCCTACATCAAGGTGTTCCTGCTGCCAGACCGGAAGAAGAAGTTCCAGACCAAGGTGCATCGCAAGAACCTGAATCCGGTGTTCAATGAGACTTTTCTGTTCAGGTCAGTTTTTTTAATTTCGTGGAAGTAATAAAAATACTTTCGATCTCTTTTCAGACCATATACTCGTATAGTTCTTAATTAAAGTATGAAGTTATAAACCAATTTGATTTAGCCGTCTGAATTCTTTAAAGTAGAAATTTTAAAGAGGATTTATACATATAAACTATATTTAACCTTATAAAAGAAGTATCCATCTATGGTGACATGTAGGTTTTGCAACCCGATGACGGTACAACACATTACAGCCCAAAGAATCTGGAAGTTTTTGGATTCAACGGGAATCAGTAATGATTTATAAAGGGCTGCCACAATAGATCAAATCTGGTCGACGCGGCACATCGATAGCCCAGTTAGAATAATGAAAAGTGAAAAATGAAAAAATAGTTTATTGGTCACAATCATTGTGTTTACAAATTGAGAAAGGGTTGGGACCTCCTAGTAATGGGAATACTTGTGTCAGGAGACCCCGCTCTTCCAGCAACAAGTTAATCTAAATAATATTGTAAATCTAAGTAACAAATTTTGCTTAACTAAAATTACAGTTACTATGTAATATGTATATGCAAATTATTTTTAATAACGAGTAGGTATGAGTGTGTGTGTGTGTGTGTGTGTGTGTGTATAATAATAATATTTAACCTTGTTTAAGCACGGATCCATCGTAATATATACTTACAATGAAATTGGTCCAGTACATTTTTAGTTTTCGCCAAATTTGAAATGTCATATTTGTAGGCAGTTGTAATTAAAAATTCGGTTCACGACTGCATGTGTCTATAATTGATTATTTTATTTCATATTATATTTTACTACTTTTTATGGTTTCTTTGTGCTTTGCACCTATTCATACGACTATTTACGACTAGATTTTAGCTACCCTAAGGTTTTCTGGAAGATCTCTTTCTACCGATAAGATCGCATATTGTCTGCCTCTACTTTTAATTTGTTTATGGCCTGTTTCACAATCTCCAGTTAAAGCATATCTGTCAGATAAATGTTTGCTGTCCTTTTCTTTTATATGACTGGACAAAAGGATAGCAATAATTTTAACTGGCAGATAAGTTTATCTGGAGATTGTGAAACAGGCCCTTAGTGTATTGTTTTATTTAATTGAGGTGTGCAATAAAGAATATTTGTATTTGTTGGAATAATAAGAGCGTAAAGTTAATTTTGTACACCTCAGGTGTCTGTTCTCCTGCTGTCTGTATCTATTACTCTCTCTTTCTCTCTTCCTTCTAGCGTTTGTCCCAGCGTTTTGCTCTATTGAGCCTGGGGTCCGCTCGGCAAACTAATCCCAGGAATTGGAGTAGGCACTTGTTTTTACGAAACTGCCGTCTGACCTTTCAACCCAGAGGGGAAACTAGGCCTTGTTAAGATTAGATCCGGTTTCCTTACGATGTTTTCCTTCACCAAAAAGCGACTGGTAAATATCAAATGATATTTAAAAGTCGCTTTCGGTATCTATTACAATCGCATTAAAAAATATTACGAAGGAAAATCCTAATTCCTTAAGCTTTGATTACTTATACAATAAAAAAATACTCGTTGATTTAGAGACGAGAATTGTTTTTTACAAAATATCACGCATAAATGATTTTGATAAATTGAAAGACGTTTTCTAATGCTAAAGCTGAAATAATAATCTTGATCCCAATCATATTTTTTTCTTTATTTTATGGGTACATTTGCCTCTGTCCTTATTTATTTATCCCGTTTACCTTTGAGGATACAAAAATATTATCGTTAACGTATTATGTTTTTCTGTGAGCTTCCTGCAGAAAACAACACGTTTAAGTAGGTAATTAGAATAAAGTATTTCTGTTTTCCAAGCTAAACGTTTCAGAAAATCCGGAGCTAAATAACTTATCCTGATCCAGGATCCTGGACCCTGAACTGACAATTTGTATACAATAATGTCTTTACCGCAATTCCACGTTACGTACAAATAGCCATACATTTGACGTTCCCCTCCCCCGCAAAAATAGGCAGTTTTTTTTTGCATAGAAAATGACAGACATGGCCGCTCCGATTGGTTGATTTCTCTAAGAGACATGTCGACTAGTCGATATGAGATGTACCTATACATATCATACATAGTACTATTCAGAGGCGAATTCTATGAAACTCGTGTGATGTTTCTAGGTCCTATTTTCGGTTTGAGCTGAGGGTTGTCTATCACTTTCTAAATAACATAACAATTTCAAATAAATGGATGAAGTAGGTATATCATGACAAAAAATCCAAAAATACTCATTATTATACAAACCTAAATTACAGTTAGTTCCTGCGTAATATTACTGCTGATTGATTATAACCATTATTCAGATTCTTTCTTCAGAATATCTTAAAGTATCGACCTCCACCCTATAAGCACAGATATCTGAAAGCTATGACAATCACAACAACCTTCAACAATGACAAAATCCTTCATAGTTAGTGAAATAATAGTATTAAGCTTCAAAATCCAGAGAATAACTATATAAAAATGACGTTTATTTCCTGTCTATAAGGGACAGAAACAACGTAAAACCTCTTTGGTCTTTGCACTAAATAAATAATAAATAAATATTATAAGGAGAACTTACACAAACCGACCTAGTCCCACGGTAAGCTCAATAAGGTTTGTGTTGAGGGTGCTGGACGACGGTATATACACGGTGCTCGTGAGGATTGCGAGAGACTTTAACAGTGCATTCCTGGTCATAATTGGAGACTAAAATGTCGTATAAACTTTTCTGGAATTCGCCTAGTTTCAGAGTTACTATCAATTAAATAAAAAAAAAATTTTTATTGTGACTCAGTGCAAAACGCTTTTTTGATGGCGATTTCACCCTTTATGGGGTCTAGTCCATAGCCTAATTATACAGGTCAGTTAAATTTTTGACACCTCGTGACGTCAGTGACCACACTGACGTCATCAGGGAACGATGCGGTTCTCGAACTTTTAAAATAGGGAAAATTATTGAATAGAGGATTACCTCTATTATTAGTAATTATACTATTTAGACATTATAATAAGAATGCAAATTAAATGCCGTGCCATTAAAAAACAAATCATTGGGTATATCTAAACGACACCATACCAAGGGTGTGCAAGTGTGCATCTCTGTAAAAAAAATTGAGTTTGACATTTAGTATCCGATACGTTTCCCTAAGTGAGAAAGAGAACTTGTCATGCGTTAAGAAGGGACAACATGATTCGTAACGTCAAAGAAGGAACTCTGTACGAGTATCAGGTATTACGGATACTGATTTTTTGACATCCGCGGATGCGGATATTAAAAGGCTCACATCCCTGGAATACGGATGCGGAAAACAAACACATATTAAAGTTTTGTACTACTCACAGCATACCTCCCTTCGCCCTAAAATAGCATTTCAACACTAAAATCAAAACAAAACAAACTCGTCATTTCTTATCGCTATCCGTCAAGGACATAGAGCTCGATCGACGAATCATGAAAATGTAACAATATTCCGATTGGGTAATGGTGAAATTACCTACGTTATTTTACCTAGCACGTGCGCCGTCGCAGAGACGTTCCTGTACCGACTTGTTCCACATCTGCATTCGCATGAGCTCCGCATCGATTTGATGCGGAGGCGGATGCGGATTTTGAAAATGATGCGAAAGATCCGCGGTTTTAAGGGGCACCACACATTAGAGCGGAATATTCGTAAACAAAAGCGGAAATTGGGCTATGGTAGCGGAAATTTGTCTATGGCCTCCATACAAAAATTCAGCCTACCGACAAATATGTTACTAAAGATTACAATGTAATTCCATTACAATTACAACGTAACTTATAAAATATTTTAGCGTAATTCCACATTCAGTGCGTTGGTATGAAGTTTTACATGCAGTTACACTACACCAATATTTATTACGAGCAACTATTATTATTTGTTACATAATAATAATAATAATAATAATAAATTTCATTTATTTCTCACCACAAATAATTACGTAATTACATAGGTTTTAATACTAGCTTATGAATAGGTACAATTGATTTGTGGTGAAGTCTGGTGCCCGAACTAGGAAAAAACCTGTATGTCAGGTCACCAGGCCTCAATCCCTCGAGTGTCGCTAAACTAGGTATGTACTTATAACCAAGTAATTTACAATTTCGGATTGCGTAATGAAAATAAAATAAACAGAAAAAAATAATCTAAAATAAGCAGACTTACGTAAATAAGAGCCAAGTATGTTTGTGTGTGTGTGCGTGTATATTTGTGTGTGTGATTAGAGTTCATTGTATTGGTATCATCAGTTTTTCCGTAGAATCATAGTCAAGTTTTTGTAGCCACTCCGAGACCACTTTTTTGCAGGATGTCTTTGTGAGGGGGTAAATTGATAATTCCCTATTAACTTTGTTATAAAGGAAACCTCCAAGAAAACAGAAAAATCTGTGAGCAAAATTAGTCCATTTTTCGGAAGAACATACTCTATTGTTTCGGCGTATGTTTAACGAGATGGACGGATCTAGTGGCAATTGCGAGTGTTTTTTTTTTGTATTGTTTGAGAGATAAAGAGTTGTCTGACTGTCAGTACTTGACATTTTTTATAAAGGTCTTCTGTTGGGTATGTAAATGGTAAAAAGTTGCTTACTTTGAGAATTGCTCTTTGAGCTCTTTCTAATTTCAATAAATGAGTTTTGTGCGCACCTCCCCAAGAGTTAATGCAGTACGTTAGAACAGATTGTCCTAATGCATAGTACACTGTCTTTATGACCTTGGGGTCAGCGACATGTCGGAGGTTTTTAAAGATGTATATTAACTTTCGTAATCGTGTTGTATGGAGATCAATATGTGCCTGAAAGTTAAGTTTGTCATCTAGCATGATACCTAAATATTTGATGTGTGGTGTGTTTTCTAGTTTTAAACACCTACATTTTGATTTATAAGGGTGCAAACAGGTATGTGCAATTATTGAATTTTGATTAAGCTCCTTGTTATTATCTTTTCTAATAGAGAATGTGATATATTTGGTTTTCTCGGTATTAAGCGTGAGTTGATTTTGCTTTAGCCATTCTGAAACTACATTAAAACCATTCTGTGAGTCTTTGAAAACCTGTTTCCATGAGTCCCCGTGGAACACAAGGGCAGTGTCATCTGCAAATGTAATAATTTTCCCATTTTTTAGTTTTAGCTGGCATAACTCATTAATGTACGTTAGAAAGAGGGTTGGTCCAAGAATACTACCCTGGGGCACGCCATGGGTTATTTCGGCTTCGTCACTAATGTAATTATCTATTTTAACCCTTTGTGTGCGATCTGTTAAGTAATCTTTTATGAGTTCCAACTGAAGTCCCCGGATGCCAATTTTGTCTAGTTTCGATATAAGAATAGGGACAGAGACCGTGTCAAACGCCTTTGCAAGGTCGAGAAATATTCCGAGAGTTTTTTCTCCAGATTTGTTTTTAACATCATATGGTCCAAGCAGGAGTTTTTGCGTGTAGGGAGGGTATGTGCTGGCAGCATACCGTGCGTGGCTAATAGATTTAGATATGTCATTGTTTGGGCATCCGTATTATTTTCAGATATATCAATATTAATATCACCGGTAAGTATAATATTCTGAAATTGGGAGTAGTGGGTAAGGAGTTGAGAAAGTGATTCAATGAAATTAGTTAAATTTCTTTGACTAGGGGGGCGGTATACGATTATTATTAATGTGTCAGTGTTTAGTCTTAAAATCAGACAGTTTGCATCCAGCACCAAGGGTTCCTCTACAGTAGCTAACATGTTTTTCTTGCAATACACTACAACTCCTTCGTTTTGGGTTCTATTTTTAGCGGTACTATAACCGATGTAGTCATGTAAGATGGGAATTTGTTGGGTTGATGGTAACCAACTTTCGGTCAGTGCGATTACATCCCACTGAATTTCCAATCTGTGAATAAGTGTTTGGAGGCCAGAGAAGTTACACGAGATGCTTCTTATGTTCTGTGTCATAATTTTAAGACTATGTTGAGGTCTTTTTAGGAACGATCTGCAGTCCTCAGGGTCACATATTCCTGACTGAGATATGGTAATCGAGTCTAAGTCGGTATTTATTATATCAAGACTATTCACCGTAATACATATATATATATTTAGAGAGTGAAAGAAATTAGGTGGATGATTTTTGTCACATGAATAGGGCGTGGTGTTTGGTTTATTTAAATGTCGTATTAATACAAGTTTTGAGTGACTTTTTATTAAATTTAGGACTATTACGGATTTTTCGATTCCAGTTTTGCAACATAAGATATTATTCGTATCAGTTTTATAAGGTGTAGGTGATGATGATGATTTTGAGTATAACGCAACAATAGTTAATTGTAATTGGTTTATTGGTTTAATATGATAATGTGAGTGTGTGACTGTGTTAAGAGTAATTCTGTAGGTAAGGTTTACATAGTACCGGGAAACGTATAAGTATACAAATGTTAGTGCATTTTTTATTATTTTATCATTGTAATTGGCTCGTTTTAGACTAAATAGTAAGTATAATGTAAGCTTAAAAATACCATTAAAACTAGGGTACATAAATGCGGAAATTAGGGCAGTAGAACCGTGGCTGTAAAAACATTTCTCTGGCAGTAGGTCATTTACTAGTCACTTTAAGTCAGTTATCACTTTTTCGGAGTTGACCAGTAACGCTGGTCTGCCTTCACCTTGCCGCAGGTAGACTTTACATTATATATCTATCAAATATTTGGGAATCTCAGACAAAAATGAAACGGCGTGATAAGTTTAAAAGAAACAGAGATATGAATATGGCCGTCTGTCATTGTAATACTCGCCAAATAGTTGTATTGCCACAATGTTAAAAAAGAGTCCTCATTAAATTACATGTCGTAAATGAATTGCCAACTAAAAGTATTATATTAAATTACCTAAAATTATATGAAGCTTATTTTAGGTATAAAATAATTAAAAAACACAAAATGAACTTAGTAACGGCACGCTAACATTTTTGAACATGAATAGTGTATTAATTAAACTCCCTGACTGAATTGAAGATGTCAACGAATGGCATCATTATGTGACGTAGGTGAGGTCTTTTCGGACGAGCTGTCAAAAATTTAAATGACCTTTATAATTAGGCTATGGTCTAGTCTAGACATTCTTATTGACAGATATCAAAGTGCCAAGGAATACTTTACGTAAACTATTTTTACGAAAAAAAATGTACTAACTTATTTTAATCGACAGTTTTACCAATAACATTTATGTTTTAATGTTCAAAATCACAAAAAAATCGAAAAAAAAACAAAAAAAAAAATTTTTTTTTGGCGAAATTGACCTAAATTTATATAACATTTATTACTCCTTATGGCCTCAGAAATTCGTGGTTAAAATCTCTCGCAATGCTCACGAGCACCGTGTATAATAGATAGATATAGATAAATACTTAAAGACATAGAAAACATCCATAACTCAGGTACAAATGTTTGTGATAAACACACAAATAAATGCGGGGACCTCCTGTTTCGTAGACAGGGTCACTACCGCCTGGGCTACGAGGCCGTTAAACTGCACTAGACCTTACTCACAGTGTTGTGTTCCTCCCGGTGAGTAAGGTTGCCAGAGAGTTCAAAGAGGATGCAGCGTGTAGACGACGGAGGGTCCTGCCCCTTTAGCCTTCGACAGAGTAAATCCTCTTTTATATTAATGGGTCGGCAACGCACATGTGACGCATCTGGAGGTGGATGCGTCCATATAATACGGTAGCTGCTTCCAGTGATGTCGCCAACTGTCATAGCTCGGTGGGAAATTAAGTCCACCGATCGCGGTTAGAGTTATTTATGCTTATTTTATGACCTCTTAGAACGATATGTATAATTTACTGTGTTTTAATAACTAATCCAATATTTTAACCGCTAATTTTCTCAGAAGAAGTAACTCATTAAGACCGCCAATTAAAAACAAGCTGTTTAACTCATTACTCATGCAATTTACTTTGTTTTGGTAATTATCTATAGATTACCTGTGACAAGATCCCGTATAATCGTCGTTAAGCCCTACGACCGATTATTGGGAAAACAAATCTAGTTGTATAAGTAGTCATAACGGACCACATTTTTTTTTCTTTTTTTAAATAATACAAAATCAGATATGTTGGAGAGAAAATTCTAAATGTAACGTCCGACTTTTAGAATATTGGGTCATTTTTCCACTTGTTCATACATGAGGTTTAAAAAGGTTATTAAGCTGACTGGAGTTGGAGCACAATGTACAGTGTACGCTTATACTTTCAAAATGAAGGAATTTTTCAAAATGATCTTGTTTTGCATACCTATTACACTCGCAAGTACACATTCACTTCAAGTGATTTCAAAATGAGATCAAATTCTAGAGTTCAAATAAGCCTACTATACTGTAGTAAAAAAAAACTATATTTACTACACACCTAACAAAACTACGTCGTGATCGGCATATTCCACGCAATATCGTGTCGATGAGTGGTGACTGTGAATCGTGTGATGATATGTCTCGCGGAGCGTAATCTATGTAATTACTCTTATAAATTATTTCAACCACATTAACTTGTGTTACTCAGTCAAGCAAAAACAGCCATTATTACTAGGGCCTTAAAATGCTACTAGCAGTCCTTATTAACATGTGTATCATTCACATGATAATTAGATTCGTTTATTTTATAATTCATTTATATGCTGTTTTATTTGTGTTATGTTTTTTTAACTCTTTGAACGCCATACGTAATAACGAAAACGTCACTCACACGCCAAAATTTCTGAGACAAGCAAGCCAATATAAGCTTTATTTGAAAGTATGAAGGTTACTTTAACAACGTACGCCACTAACCCTTATGGCGTGGGTGTTACTGTGTACAGCTCGTGATGCTTTTAAGCGTCCTTGGCGTTGGAAAGGATAATCAGAATGTCTTTTCAACTCTTAGCCATGTGTCTGTATTTTCTGGTAATATGTTATGGATAACTTTTACTTGAGAATAACCCAGATGACCTTGATAAAATTGGTAGTCCCATAAAACATCTAAAACCTGATTAGGCGAGACAGACATACATAATTTGCGATTACGTACTTAATATAAGAAAAGAATATGCTTTTTATAACTTTTATAGTCACGTTGAGTGTGGTTACGGCCTTCTCCGGATTACGGGTTCTCCGGTTAATGCTGTACGCAGGGCACAGTGTCACATTAGTGTCCTTAGCAACATCACATTGCTGTCTTAGCAGCATTTTATGCGCAGCAGTTAGGCCGAAAATGGCGGGGGGGGGGAGGGGGGAGTTAATTTACATTTCAAGTTTTTCTCACAAATAGCTAATCTTTGGTATCTGTATCACACGATATAGTTTGCATTTCAGATCAATCGGTTCAGTAGTTTCGGAGCAAATTGCCATTGTGACAGACAGAGTGGCATTACCTAGCCTGGCCGCCGTAACCAGGTTCTCGACGACTCAAATAAAACTTCGACGTACAAGTAGATGTATAATGTCCAAAGTACTGGTTTACAAAAGCAGTGCCAAAAACGGTTAAATTAAGAGTGGAAGTGGTTGTTATTATGGAAGTTCAAGATGTGTGAAAGTGATTTGGCTTTGACTATTAAGTACAACTTATTTTGAACTTAAGCCTGATTGGCTGCGCCTAAGCTTATGTGGTGCGCTGCCATTGATGCTTAAAAGAAGCCTCTGAACACTAGCTGAGCCCGAGCGTTTAGTAACTGCAAGGATATATACAAAACATGGAACCCTAAAAACGTCACCTTGTGTGGAAATGTATATACGAAGCGATCCGTTTCCATTACCCTTGAATTTATTTTCGATTAGGTGGGTAGGTACATTATTATGTCTATTTTACATTGTACGTAGGTGTCGTAGGTATTCCAATAAACGTATTTTCAGGCGGAGGGAAACTTTCCAGTCTCATGTGATTGAAATCAATGCTTCTTGGAGTGTAATTTCGCACTTTATTGTTGAGTACGATGAGGGGCTTCAGACTTATCGACGCCAAACATTTTAGAATTAAATATAATAGAAATAAAGACACAAACAAAATCTCACAGAAAATATGGCATGACATTCCAGATGTATTTACAAAAAGGTATATTTAAATTTTAATGCGAGTAAGATGCCCCTAAATGAATATGATTTCTATGACTGTCGTGAGTTTTTTTTACAAAAGCTCTCGATTTGCTATAGGTCAATGATCTACGGTCATAAAGCTAGACCAAAATAGGTATATCAAAATGTTTTTGATGTCAAATATTTGTTTCAATTTCATTCGACCTCAGATAAGTAATATAAGTAAAGAGATCTTAGATAAGCAAGTTTTAAGACAGTCATCAAATTTTAATCATACTCTAGGCTCAGAGAGGTGTTTATTTAGAACTAGAATTTGAAGTAATTTAACATAATTTGGTAACACGTAAGTTCATATAATTAAAGTCAAAAGTATGAAAGAAAATTACAATATACGAAGTAGGTTAGGTTAGGTTATATATGTAGGGTCATAAGAGCGTGTCACATATTTTGGCGGCCTTCGTGTAGGAAGATACTATTGCCGGTGACTGTACATGAGACGTTTTTTTATTAATATATATGGATATATTTCACCCATCGAAATACATATGTATCGCATAGTACTTAATGCATCCATAGTACAAGTTTTGCTTAGTTTAAGTTTAAGTATCTGTGTAACGATTTTCGAATTTCGAAGGAGATTCTTAATTCGTCGGGATCTTTGTTTTTTTTGCTATTTTTTTATTCACCGATTATTCGATGACGGCAGGACCCATTTCGAAAAATTTTTGTTTGTTTGAAAGAGTACATTCGACATTTGGTCCCATTGTTATCAGGTCAGGATCTGAATATGGGATCCTGTAGAAATCGAAACTATTCATATATTATAAGCATACCTAAACAAGGTGAAATTTAAACTACCGGTTAAATTGAGCGAGGCCATCTGACCTCGCTCTATGACACACTATGGGACCAACCTCGAAATCCCAAAAAAATGTTGGCTTTCTCATAGAAAACGACGGCCAAAATGTATGAAAATGCCAAAAATTTTTTCGCGATTTAGGAGTCGGTCCCATAGTAAAAGTTGTTCAGTATGGCCTACCTAATCACCTCGATCTATATGACCGGTGGTTAAAATTTCACCCTGTACAGGTAGTGATTTGAGGTAGCTCGGGCATTTGCTTTGGGAAAGGTAGAGTAGGGTAAGTGAAGTCGATTGTTTGTTTAAAATTATTATTTTATTTGTCTAGTGTCCCGTATGAGGAGCTCCGACAGCGCTATCTTCAGTTCTCGGTGTATGACTTCGATCGTTTCTCGAGACATGACCTCATAGGCCACGTGGTGCTCAAGGGTCTGCTGGAGTCAGCTGATCTGCATCAGGAGATCGAGTATACCATGAACATACTAGCAGCGCCACAGGTAATACATACATATACTACAACGCCTGTTTCCTTTGCCTTTCCCTGTTTCCTTTTTAGGGTTCCGTAGTCAACTAGGAACCCTTATAGTTTCGCCATGTCTGCCCGTCCGTCCGTCCGTCCGTCCGCGGATAATCTCAGTGACCGTTAGCACTAGAAAGCTGAAATTTGGTACTAATATGTATATCAATCACGCCGACAAAGTGGTAAAATAAAAAGTGGAATTTTTTTTTTTATTAGGGTACCTCCCCTATACGTAAAGTGGGGAGTGATTTTTTTTTTCATTTCAACCCTAACGTGTGATATATTATTAGATAGGTATTTAAAAATGAATAGGGGTTTCCTAAAATCATTTTTCGATAATGTAAATATTTTCGGAAATAATCGCTCCAGAAGTAAAAAAATATGCGTCCCCCCCCTCTAACTTTTGAACCATAAGTTTTAAAAATATGAAAAAAAACTCAAAAGTAGAACTTTATAAAAGCTTTCTAGGAAAATTATTTTGAACTTGATAAAATGAATAGTTTTTGAAAAAAAAATACAAAATAATTTCTGAACTAAGTTTGTAATTTAACCGTATAAGCAGGTGTTTATTGTACCTGTAATTTCTACAAAATTACAATGAAATGACGTGCTTTCAAATAAAGTAAAAACGGTGAAAATCGGTTCACGCAATAAAGAATTATCCCATAAAAATCATCTTCCATACTTTATGCTCGCGCGCAATAGTTTACTTAATTTGCCGATAGATGTCGCTGTACGTGGAACTCTCATATCATATCCTACATTTTTTTTTTTTTTTTTATACCACGACGGTGGCAAACAAGCATACGGCCTACCTGATGGTAAGCAGCTACCGTAACCTATGGACGCCTGTAACTCCACAGGAGTCACATGCGCGTTGCCGACCCTTTACAAAAAGAAGGATTCACTGTGTTGACGGCTAAAGGAACAAGAGGGTCCCTCATCGTCAACACACTGGGTCCTCTTTGAGCTCTTTGGCAACCTTACTCACCAGCAGGAACACAACACTATGAGTAGGGTCTAGTGCTATTTGGCTGTGGTTTTCTGTAAGGTGGAGGTACTTCCCCAGTCAGGCTCTGCTCCAGATTTGAGCGAGATGACATTCACTGAACGTGCCCTACCACACTAAGCGAGATGCCATTCGCAGTGCCCATACCTCTCTTTTTGGCATAGTTTAAGGACATACCCAAGTCCGGACGTAGTTTAAGGACATACCCCGGGTCCAAAAATAGCGGTGTTATTAACTCTTAAGTGGGGACACTTACTGTGACGGACGGAAAACTACGGAACCCTACAGTGAGCGTGGCCCGACACGCTCTTGGCCGGTTTTTTTTAAGATATGTCGGTTAGATAAAAATGTGACTTCCTTTAGGCCTTGGTGCTCAAATGACTACTGGCGTCGGTCGACTTGCATCAGGAGATTGAATATACTATGAATATATGCGCAGCGTTATAAAGGTTGTAACGAAAATACTGGTTATCGGTTTAAGGGGTAATTGGTTTATTTTGACTAAGAAAAAATAGCAGAAAAACATTTTGGACAAATAAATATCTGTGGGATAGGTCGTCCCGGCCAACCAACCCTCCGTATAGATGTATTATCGAGATCATGGAATTGCATTTGTAGTGGTTGTACCGTTTGCAACAAAAGGAGAATAATTTTCTCTTAATTTAATAAAATTACATACCCTTAAGAAATGGAATAAGTAGTAGTCCTCTGTTTTTTGCTTTTAGTCGCTATCATGTTCTTCATCTGAGCTGTCACAAGTATTGATTAGTTTGCCTTAAACATTAACAAAGCGTTGGGAATAAAACCATCTTTTCCTCCTGCGTGCACTATTATTAACCGCTGGCCTGTACTGATTTGTTTTTTTACACTAAATTCTGTTCCATCGGTCCAAGCCCCTCCGGAAACATGTGAAGTGTGGATGTAGGTTTCATCAGTATAAACTAGTGGTCTATCTTCAGACCGATATTCCGCAATTTTGGTAAGGTAATTTATTCTTAGCAGTCGTATGTTGTGTCTTTCCATTAATATTTTTCGGTTGTCCTCGGTCTTTTTCCATTTAAATCCAAATTTTTGTATTTGTTTTCGTAAGGTGGAAATGCCAAATTTGTAATCTATATCGGATTTTAACACAGAGTGGAGTGCCTTTAAGGTTGGAACAGATGAAAATTGTATATACTTCTCCGGATGACTTCCTGATCAAAATCGTCTACTGCTGATGACCAATAAGTACGTAACTTTTTATTTCTCGGGGAGGTGAATTTCTTTGTTGTTGCGAATTTCTCACTATTGCTCTCAGACACAATGTTATAAACAGTAGAGAGACAAACACCTGTAGGTTTTTCAACTAACTGGGCAGCGGTGTAAGGGGAATTTAAAATTTTCTTCAGTTCAAGTTCAAAATATTTATAACAGTTAAAAATAATTTGCTTACTTTGACTCTATATCGGACCAAAATTACTCACTGCCATATTTTTTGAAAATTATGTAACTTACACTTAGTCGTACGGGCTGATACAAAATGATTCTGATAATTGTGAAAATACAATAAAATCAGACGTAAAAATATATGCACAACGTAAATAATATTCACAATTTGACACTGACATTATTTTGGTATTTACTTCTTCAATATATAATAAACCTCTTTTTATGCTGATAGTACGAGAAAATAGAAAATTCAAATATAGAATGCATGTAAACATACAATACTACTACATATGCAATTCCATGCTCTCGTTAATTTATCTATACAAACCATTTTTTTTTGTTCGGGTGAATAATTTTATTTCATAGTTTTAAATAATTATAATACGATACCATTGATGCCCTTAAACGGAGCACCAGTAGTTTTGTTTCAACGCTGCGCATATATTCATAGTATATTATGGCCGACCCCAGTAGTCATTTGTTAGTTACACCTTATAAGTTAAGTCCCCTCTGAAAATCAGCGCTGGTTTATGGTTATTTAACTGGTGTGACGTAATTAAATAAATCCTCTCCTGTTCCTTAAATTACTAGTATTTAATTGAAGGGATGTTTACAAAAACAACATAACTAACATTTTTTGGCGAATTTGTGTTTTTGATGTCATCATTAGAGATGTGTAGCTCGCGAGCGAGTGATTCAAAAGATATATATCTTTGCATTCAACTCACTCACTCTCTCGCTCACTTGTGAATCAAACAACTCACTATATCAGTAACTCTTCCCGATCTCGAGTACACTACGAACGAGATGTGAGCGAGTCGGCTCGGCCGATGTGCAGGTTGTACTGTTCGCACTTATTAACCGAATGTATATATTTATCTCTCTTTGTCGCGTGCAGTGTAGTGATATGAGCCACTTCAGTGTGAGTCGCTCTTTTGTATTTGTGTGAGTGATATATTGTAACGCTTCGTTTCACCACTGTTGCTGTGTTTAGTTTTACCGCTGTTTATATTAGAACTAAACTGTTACTAAATAAATACTGTCTCGATAAATGAAAAAATACATTTTGTTTAATTCTTATGTCACACAACTTACGATTTACGCAGTACGAAAAATCATGTCTTAAATTCTATTTTTTTTTAATATCCATGTGTGATGCTTTTCTTGTAATTAAATCATAATCTGAATTAAACTCCAAAATTTTAATTTATTTTAAGAGAATTCAACTTACGTAACATCTATATGAACAATCCGATCTTACTGATTGGCCAATTCTCTAAAATTTTATCCATTTTTTCCTAAATTGACAGATCAATTCGCGAACGAGGGATCGAAAGAACCGTTTAGATATGTATAGATCAACTGAGCGAAGTGAGCGAAATGAACGAAATGAGTGATACATATCTCCGCGAGCGAAAGATATGAATCAATCTTTTCACTTCAGTGAAGCGTTTTGCGCATCTCTAGTCATCATGTTCGTCTCTAAGGGGCTACGAAAGGTGAAAAAATGTTTGTCCAAAAACTATTCCCTGTGTCGAAAAGTTGCTATTAAAATTTCCTGTGTTGTACAATATCCTTAAAAAGTGACGATAAAAACATCAGAATTAAGAATTAAAATAACATAAATTATAAATTAACATTAAAATAGAGAAATTTAATAGATGTAACGAAAACAGTCTATAAAAAAATTATTTTCAGGAAAACATATTTTTCTTATTACACAACAACAACGTAACTTATCAAAGTTTTACAAAAACAGCATAAGCAACAAAGTTTATTTCATATCTTTTCCAAAAAATAAAGAGCCTTAAAACAAATAAAAAGATATCCCTGACTTTGTGGCCATATTATTGTCCCTGAAAATCAAGCTCTAATCATTATTAATTAAAGAGATTTTTAGTTTTATCGATCTCCTATAAAATCATGCCCATTGCCCAATGTTAGTTATGTTGTTTTTGTAAACATCCCTTCAATTGCATAGAACGCAGAATTAAAGCATGAAATAAATATTTCATACTTTAATTATGCGTATTTCATACTTTGCCTAGCATTCTAAACAATACTTCTATTTTATACCTACATGTATAACATTTGTTTTATAGTGTCCCACTGAGGCAAAGGCCTCTCCCTTATACAATATTTATGCAAACATCGTTATCTAGTAGTTAGAAGAGACTCAGCCGCATATTTAAACATGAAATTCCGCTGACCCGCCTACCTCTAATAACCTAATTATGTCGACAATCGCGCCGCGCCGGCTAATTTTATAAAATAATTAAAGGCTTGTTAATTATTTTAGCAAATCTGGTTGACTTTATACTCAAAAGGACTTGTTAAAGTAAATCCATGGTTTGCTTTCAGATATGAACGTTAACAACGAATATAATTTCTATATTAATATATACAGTCAAAACCGTTTATGGCGACATCGTTTAGAACCACATACCGGTTAAATTTACCAAAATCAAAGGTCCTGGCTGAATGTTATATGA
Organism: Pammene aurita; assembly: GCA_947086415.1. Lineage (NCBI taxonomy): Eukaryota > Metazoa > Arthropoda > Insecta > Lepidoptera > Tortricidae > Pammene > Pammene aurita. Next base: position 17,756,071 of record OX352295.1, read on the forward strand.
CCGCCTTATCTAAAACATTGGATTTTACGACATACCGCATTAAGCGACCACATTTGGTTAATGTTTTCGGAGAATTATATCTGTAGAACGACCGGCTCAGCTGTATTGTAAACAATTTGAATAGGTAACTGTATCCACATCTGGCACAGTATAATAGTCAATGGCTATTATCGTAAAAGTAAACAAAGTTTAGGGGCTTTTGTAATTCTTAGAAACAAAGCACATGCATGCCGTAGCCTCAAGGCCCGCTTCGTCATATCTCTTAAGTCAGTTTGTTACTTATCTTTACACAAGACGCACCAAAACATTATTGTTGAGTTAACTGTGAAAATTGTAACATGTCGCAAAAAAGAAAACAAATCAGTATAGAAGAAAAATCGCATATTATTTCAAAGCTAGAGAAAGGAATTCCAAACAAAGACCTGGCAAAAGAATATGGTGTATCCCACTCGACAATTTCAACCATTTGGAAAGAAAGGGAGAAAATTCAAATCCTTTACGACAAGAATTTTTTGAAAATGAAACGAGCCAGAACAACGCGGCATACGAAGATTGAGGAAGCTTTGTTAAAGTGGTTTAAATATCAAAGGACAAATAATGTGCCAATAAATGGACCAATTCTTCAACAAAAAGCAAACGATTTTGCTCAACGTTTTGGTGAAGATTTTGTTTGCTCGTCTAGTTGGATTCAACGTTTCCGGGCTCGACATGGCATTGTCGGCGGGAAAATGAGTGGTGAAGCTGCCAGTGTGGATAAAGATGCTGTAGACGAATGGATTACGCAAAAGTGGCCTACATTATGCGAAGGCTACAGTCCAGAAGACATTTATAACGCAGACGAAACCGGACTTTTTTACAATATGACACCAGACAGGACTTTAAAATTCAAAGGAGAGAATTGTTCGGGAGGAAAAATGTCCAAGACGAGACTAACGATCATGGTTGCAGCAAATATGACAGGATCCTGTAAAAGGAAGCTTTTAGTTATTGGGAAATCTAAGAAACCAAGATGCTTTAAAAACATACGCTCACTGCCGGTAACGTATGAGAACAATGTAAAGTCATGGATGACATCGGAAATTTTTGAAAGATGGTTACGAAACTGGGACGCTGAATTAAAAGCAAACAATAAGAAAGTTCTTCTTTTAGTTGATAATTGTCCTGCTCATCCGGCTGTTACTAATCTGAAGTGTATTAAACTCGTGTTCTTACCACCAAATGTTACATCTGTACTGCAACCTATGGACCAAGGTGTAATAAGATGTTTAAAATCTCATTATAGAAGACTGCAAGTGTTAAAGTTAATACAAAGCATTGACAGTAATAATCAGAACAGCTTTACGGTTCTTGATGCCATCTTGATGATATCCGAAGCATGGGAAAAAGTATCACAAAAAACTATAGCTAACTGCTTTGGGCATGCAGGTTTTAAAGATCTTACAAGTCTTATAACAAGAACCTCAGATGATGTGATTGACGATGATGAAGAGGACAATATTTCTTTGGCTCAATTAGCCCAAAATTTACGACCTGCTTTATCTACTACTGAAACAGACGAGTTCATTGATGTAGATCAGTCTATTGCAATTTGTGCACCAGCTACGGAGGATGATATTGTACGTGAACTTCAAGAGGAAAATGAAAATGAACAGGAAGACTCGGAAGAACAATTTACAGTGCCAACTTTGATTGACGGTCTCAATGCTGTTAGTGTATTACGAAAGATTGTTCTTTTTAATGAAGAGTTCCACATGCAGGGAAATTGTGACGATACGCTGATTAAAATCCAACGTGAATTACAAAATGTGTATGCACGACAGAAGTGTTTCAAACAAACTAAAATTACAGATTTTATGCATACAAAAATGATGGAAAAATGATATTGTTCTTTTATATTATACGTTTGTATTGAAGTAAACAAAATGCGGTTTAATTTGCTACATGAATATACATATTATCTTTCCTATTAATACCTGTCACCGGTTGTTACAACTATCGGTTTTTACGACTCAATATGAGTAGTCCCTTCGATGTCGTTATAACAGATTTTGACTGTATATATATTTTAATTTTTTTTATTTATTAGAGAATCACGCTTACCTAAGATTGGGTAACTAAGATCTAGAATGAAACAGTGCTCGTTACTTACCTAAATTTTGTATGAGATTTTCCTTATTAATTATTCAAAATACATTGTTCTTCACAAATCCTACGTATGAGTCTTTGTGAGATTCGAATGAATTTTCTAAAGATGAACTTAAAGTGTCGCATGGTAATTAACTTAAGGTACCTATCTCTCAGTAATCCTGATTTCGAGTAAAAGTATCAATTAGTTAAATTCGGCCAAAATCGGACAGCGGGTAAAATCGTATGATTCACATTTACGCACACGACTTGACAGCAACAAGTGCGGTCTGAAGAAAGGTGCAATATAAAATAACGCATCGTTTCATCTTGCCAGTACTAAAAAAAGTCCCCGCAATGAGATTAAATTTAAATCATACGATTTTACCCAGTGTCCGATTTTGGCCGAACTCACCTTGATTCCCATATTTATTTTTGGTAGACAAATTTATTGCTGACTATCTCCTTTTGTATGTACGTCTATCCATTGCTTCTCGATACCTCTCTAATAATCCCTGACGCGTTATGGTTGCATTCCTTCATTGAGGAGTTCCTGAGGTCCCCTTCATTAGATCAGCTCCATGTTAGTTTATTATTTAATTTTCATGTAAATTACGGACATACTAAATTTCAGCTTAATCAGACACCGCGAAGTAGTTGAAATTTAACATACAGCATTCGAATCGACAAAAGCGACACCAACAACAACAAAAATTACGGAGTGAAGCTAAATAAAATTATGTAAAAATACCTAATTTTTTTTAATTTTTCGTAAATAAATCTTTTTAGTAACGACCAAATTCAGACACTTCTCGACAAAATACATGCATAAATTAGATGAAGTAGGTTAAAAATCGCTAAGGACAAACGTCCAACTCGAAGGTCGCTTTTGCGTTTCGTTTCTGAAATGTCTTAATGCCGTCATTAATCAGCCGTTACGTCCAAATTGGTTGATACAAAACGGCGGACCGCCCTCGAAAACACCAAGCAGTTACGACTTTTTATTAAAAGCACTTTAATGTCCATTGTTGGGATGTTTTATGAAGGTTAGGTTGGGTTGGTTTTGAAGGAAAGCTTGTTATTCGTATCGATGTGCCTTAAAAGTAGGATCTCTAATAACACCCATTTATCACGGATTTGGGGGTCACTTTATACTGGAACGACTGTACAAGTAATGGGTAGACGGGACCTTGTTTTTTATATATTGAATATTTGGGAATAAAGGTATTATAGGAAGGATCAAGGACGAGTATTGTTGCTGTGAGTAATGATGTCGTTATTTTCTAATTGGTTACAATGACAATATTAATTTTTATTTTTCATCTCTTAGGTACTTACTAATGTAAGAAGCATTCGGAATCGGTATTATTATTTTGACAAGAGTTTGTGTAGGTATCTCTTTTGTTCAATCAGTCACGTTTAAATTATAATAAAATAAAATGAAATAATGATTCAAATTAAAAGAAAAGCAAAAACTTTAATCATATTGTGACCGCAGCAAGAATTTTAAATACTTAGCATTTCAACGATTTCCTACATCATTTATATTTGTGTCTTCACGAACATTTGCCCTTGAGTTTTGGTTGTTATCTGAGTGTATCTATTAAATAATAAAAATTGTCGTTTGATACCTCGCTACAAGTATGCTTATTTTACTTCGGAGCTAGGATGATTGTTCCTAAACCTGTCTCTTTTATTTTTAGTACAATAAAGCATATATCTCCCAAATTAAGATGGTGTCATAAAGAGTATGTTTTCTACTCACTACAACACAAACTCAGCTTATTTTTGTCTGTGAACAGGAAAAGAAAGACCTCGGGGAGCTGATGCTGTCCCTCTGCTACCTGCCCACGGCTGGTCGACTGACGGTTACTGTCATCAAGGGGAGGAATCTCAAGGCCATGGACATCAGCGGATCCTCAGGTAAAACTTAATCGAACAATCTGCCTTAAACAGAGACTTCGCGGTTAAGTATACAAGTTGTAAGAATAAGTTTGAACAAAAAAGAACCGGCTTCACTAAACATCCACCTTTCCAAAAGCAAATGCTCGAGCTGCTGTAAAAAATACTCAAATCACTATAGGTGTGCCTATAATAGTTGAAGAGTTCCCTCGATTTCTCCAGGATCCCACCATCAGATCCTGACCTGGTTACAATGGGACCAACTGTGAAGTATACTCTTTCAAACGAAAAAAGAATTTTTCAAATCGGTCGAGCCGTCTTCGAATAATCGGTGAACATACATAAAAAAAAAAAATTGCAAAAACAAAGATCCCGACGAATTGATAACCTCCTGCTTCGAAATCTTGAAGTCAGTTGAAAATGCCGGTGATCCGTTTAAAGGCAATTGAAGGGTACACGGAAATAACATGTCTAGTCACATTGACAACATTTTGAGTTATAGCGCTTTTAAAATTTGGAACGATTCAATTAACCATACTATTTTCGTAACTACATGGTTTTTACGAGTTAAGAAGTGGATATACGTTAAAATTTACATCTGTAACAGAAGTTGTTACTAATAGTTCATTGCAAGCTCTACATTTTGATATAAAAATCTCATTTTACAAAAAAAGTGACTAGACATGTTCTTTCCGTGTACCCTTCAATTGGTATCGTATTCTAATTATAAATAAGTAACAAAAAAAATTACGCGAAAAAGTAATTTGGTTTTCTATAGAGGGTCGGCCGGCTGTGATGACGTGTAGCATACAAAAAAAATTTTTTTCGTGTTCAAAAAATTTTGCTTCTACTTTTTATTAGTCGCATTAGATACCACTATTGCGACATCCTGTGTACAGTCAGCAGCAGCAGTAGCTAAGCGGATGAGGTGTTAAAAATGACCTGCACAAGCTGTTATTCTCTTAACAATAAAGTCGTGTCTAGCTCATTTTGAACACCTCACCCGCTTAGCTACTTCTGCTGCTGACTGTACACACCCCTGACACAAGTATCTTTAATAATCCTTATACTTAATGGGAGCTCTAGGCCTTTTATACATATGTGTTGTACATGAATTCTTAAACCTAATAAACTATTTTGAATTCTTGTACTTTATATTACATGTTCGGAACGGGCCAGTCGCGTACATTGGGAATATCTCTCGATATAATTGGACATCCTAATTACGGATAAAAAAAATTGATTACAATATTCAATGTATCTGAATCTCACAGGTTTTTCCTTCTTGGTACATCAGAAACATACATCAAATGATTACAATTCTCTTCATGCTCTAACTTCTTTTTCCTCCTCTTAGCGTTTGTCCCGGCTTGGGGTCCGCTTGACAGCCTAATCCCATGAATTGGCGTAGGCACTAGATTTTACGAAAGTGACTGCCATCTGACCTTCCAAACCAGAGCGGGAAACTAGGCCTTACCGGTTTCCTTACGATCTTTTCCTTCACCGAAAAGCTCAGTGGTACGAGCCGGGGTTTGAACCCGAGACCTCTAGATTGAAAGTCGGACGTCTACCATCGCTTCTTCATGTTCGAACTTAAAAACATATTCATCTAAATCAAACTCCTCCCAAATTCAATAAAAAATTAATAGGTTTTTAATAGTCTGAGACCGTAGCGTAGATGATTGATAGACTATGCTAATCAGAATGTCCAAAATGTATCCGAATGACAGATGCAAATAAAAAGCCACTTCATCATTGCCATCAGGTTTACACTTGCCCCAAAAACAGTCGTAAGTATGCAAAATATAACCAAAGTGCATCCCTAAATAGTTCATACTTATATCAGTTATATCTAAATGGTCTAAGAGCTGGCCACGTCAGATATGACACAATAATGAGAGCAATGAAACCTGTCTAGTTAGACTGCTTTACCATCCTTATTGCTAGATCCGGGCATCTGGCAGCTTTTAATGGGTGGAGGTCGGAGTGACAGATCATCAAAGTTTTTAAGTTGGAAAAAAGTAATACCAAAATAGATAACAACTGCCAAAGTTGTGTCATTTATAGAGGACAGGGCCTATATTTTAACATTAGATTAAAAACCATTGTCTTTTATTGCGGAAACAAAAGCAGTAGACGATTAACTAAAAGTTGCATTATACATCATTTGCCACTACTTTCCCCCAACAGGAACTTCTGGATATGATATAATCTAATTAATTACATAATTTTCCATAATATTGCATCAAGCCCAGAACTCTAGGATTTGTTTTCTTCAAGTTATTTGCATTCTTTGACCTCCACCACTTTACAGCTGCCAGATGTCCGGATCTAGAAATAAGCATAGTATAGCAAACTAACTAGAGGGGTTTCGTTGCTCTCATTATTGTGTCATATCTGACGTGGCCAGCTCTCCGTCTAAAAGTTTAAGGAAGGAGTCTTCAAACATTTTTAACCGGGCCTCCGCCAGGGGTTTTCACTATGTCCTCCATTGTACCCGTTTTTGCCGAAGCGCTTCCCGCATATGAGAGACGGGGTGGTACATCGCTTTATCACCTTATGGGTGCGTTCCAGAATAGCATAGTAATAGTTTATTTCAGCCTGTGTTTTTGCAAGCGTATGACATGTCTCAAGCACTTCGAAGATAAAAATATAACAATTCATACTGGATGTTTGTTACGAAAACTATATTTTTTAAAGCGCATGACAGGTTGACAGCTTGTTTTCATATCTCTAGCTAAACGTCCAATTCAGCTGCACTGTCCCATCTGGACCTCGCAGGACTCGCTGGATTTTATTCATCATCTACTTATAAAAAAATAAGGAAAGATAATCTTATGTAATTATATGTACTATTACTTATTCTATGCTTAGTTTTTTCGGTCGGGTTGAACAAAAATTTAGCTATTATCTTCGGCCCAATTGGCAGGCTACCGGTCCGAATCCATCCGTTTAGAGTCCCCTGGTTTAAGGCGAACTCGCTTCGCATAGTCGTATATAACATTCACAAGTTGATAATCAATCATAGTTACTCAATTGAGCACAATCGTAGAAATATAAAACCGGTATACGGTATACAGTGTAAATAATCGATAGACGGGATAGGCGACAAATTGAGATAAATGTTGCACCGTTAGCTTACATTGTAATTTGTGTCGAAATACGGGGAGTTTTGTGAGTAATAAGTAAAGTTGCACAAAGGTGAAATGGCTAACTCGTTACAAAGCAAATGAACGCTTAATTGGTACAGACAGTAATATAGCTTGTTGTCCGGGTAGTTTTAAGTACGTTACAAATTACAATGACTAATCAATTGGGAATTCTGAACTTAGTATTCCTTTAGGAATCATAGATACAACTAATTATAAACTCGCGCAGCTATAAGATCTACAATTTCACTTTAGTCAGACTTTCTCCGGGACCACGATGACAATGTCGTTTTCAAGGAGTTGGAGGTAATTTTCAACGAATTAGTATTGCAATACAGCGAGGGAATGCTGGCAGCATCTTCGGAACCATGCCGCAGGGGCCATATTTGAATATTTATACTGAGTTATTTATTTTGTTTATAAGTATTTTGAGTCTTAGTTTGTAATCAGGATCAGATCCAGCATAGCCATTTATTATTGTTTTGAAAATATTGTGTACATTTTTAGATATTTATAGTTTAATTCAATTTTACATATACTACTTACATTTTTTTAATTGCCTCTCCTTTAGGAAGAAGGAGGGGTGGTAATAAGACTCCATGGGTTACCAGCCCTGCTAGGAGAATACATATTTGAGAGTACTTAAATTGTACATTTTTTCTTTCATAATTTTCATCTGGTTTACAATTATTCTTATTATAGGTAAGTATATACACAGTGTTTGTAATAGATTATACTTATTTGTAAATAAATAATTATGATTATCATTAAAAAAAAAAATTTGAAGACGTGGTTAAACACCGTTTTAGTTCATAATATTGTGTTTTTCTTTATTTATCCGTGCTTATTTAAAATAAAAATAAAATAACATTACGGAGACTTTTATATCTGCATTCAAAAAATTCTGAGGCTTACCGACTAACATTTGATTTCATGCCTGAATTACGAATTAATTGTCAGGAAAAGACAAGTTCTTATATAAGAAGTTTATGACTCAGTATAAGTACAAAAACCATGTTTCTCAAAAGATTCCCAACTTCATCGTCTGACGTAAGTATCTTTTCAATTCCTTATATTAAAAATCTGCAAATTCGTGCTCCATTCAGACCGAGATAACAATAGCAATGAACGTCAGACGTGGCAATTTGAACGAGTACCTACTTGCAAGTCATCCGTGGGATTAACGTTTCAAAGCTTTGATCTGATGAGGCCTGTTTATAGGGACGAGTACGGCGAGTAGGCAAGTGGGTGAACGAACTAGTGCATTACTTTTTAACAAAGGATCATCAACACAACTAGCACAATCCTCAACTATAGCCTAGCTAGCCTAGCTATACCCCAGAGATTACATGAATCAAGTGATAACTAGCATGACTTTTCTGGTAGTTTTTGTTATAGTAACCAAACACAGAACATGGTCCAAAAGTCTGAAAGTTATCCTAATAGGGCAATCGAATAAGATCCATAAAAAGCGTTTTGAGGAATTAATTTCCAGCAGGCTGGAAATCGTTTTAATACCTTCATTTGATCCTAAATGCGTGTAATCCGAGTTTGCCCAATCTCAGGAGACTGTTATGCTAATGTTATTCATTGGTACACTTAAGCGAGTTATTTGCTTGTAGGTATCTCAAAAACGGTAGGTCCGTCGGAAAAAGTCAATCCATTCAATGTTAAAGAGGGTTAAATTCGGCTGTATTTATTGGGGGACTGTATCTCTAGGCCAGATTGAAAGTTGGCTTTATGAGGAATTTTAAGAATATCTCGTAGCGGATTTTGTCCAAGGAGGTCTCATTGGCCTTATGTGAATATAGGGCTGCCAGGAATAGTTGCCCTGTTGAAATGAGGTCCTCAGGATCAACACAGGAGCAAAAATTTCCAAAAAATAATGCACACCTCCTGGGATTGCGTAAACTCGGATTACACGAATTTAAGACCAAATGAAGTTATTAAAACGATTTGCAGCTTGCTGGAATTTTTTTTTTTAAGTCTAATCTGATCGGCCTATAATTTACATGTTCTTGGTCAACTTGATCTGCGTGTTTAAATAACAGAATCCAAAACGGAAAATTATATATGTATCTGATCCAACGATAGCGCGTCTGCGAGTTCTTTAGGAAACTCTGAACTTTGTATAGCAGTTGCATGTGCTTTGCTATCAGTAATTTTTTACCTAGTAATAAAATAGTTTTGTGGGTAAACGGTGTTTTAAGTTAGTTGGTATTATTTTCAACCGACTTCAAGATTTCGCAGGAGGAGGTTCTCAATTCGTCGGGATCTTTGTTTTTGCTATTTTTTTCAATTTTTTTTTTATGTATGTTCACCGATTATTCAAAGACGGCTGGCCCGATTTGGAAAATTATTTTTTTGTTTAAAAGAGTATACTTCACAGTTGGTCCCATTGTAACCAGGTCAGGATCTGATGATGGGATCCTGGAGAAATCGAGGGAACTCTTCAACTATTATAGGCACACCTATAGCGATTTAAGTATTTTTCACGCTAGCTCGGGCATTTGCTTTTGGAAATGTATGTGAAGTCGGTTCTTTTTTGTTTAAAACTATTGTATCCTTACACCGTAACAAACAACGTCTTGTTAAAGTCCCTGCACATCTCCGAACACCTCACTATCAAACTAGTAAACTCCACTTTACTAATAATTGCCTGACATCAAATCCCATCAACAATTTGATGGATTGCCAAGAAAGCCGAGCTACGACAACACGGCAAGTAATTGGTTTATGCCAATTTACTCGGGCTTCCTCAATACTAAACTGGTAAGGATCCCCCAGTAAATCCAACTAACTTTGGGACGCGTACCTAATTTGACTCAGCAACTAAAATTGTTTAATTATTATTGGATTGAACGGGTCACGAAAGTTAGCGAGGTTACTGGCACTAAGCGCATGTAAGCCTCGTATATCTTTGGATTACGATAAAGATTAACATTTCACGTGATTTTCGTTTACAATTGATATCAATCTTTAGACTTTCATGTTTTGTGTAGCTACATGTCATGCAAGAATGAAATGGTGGATTTTATAAAACCCATTTTGAATCTTTATTACTGAGTAAGATTATTTTCTGATGCATTTGTGTTTTTAGGGTTCCGCGGTCAACTAGGAACCCTTATAGTTTCGCCATCTCTGCCCGTCCGTCCGTCCGTCCGCGGATAATCTCAGTGACGGTTAGCACTAGAAAGCTGAAATTTGGTACTAATATGTATATCAATCACGCCGACAAAGTGGTGAAATAAAAAGTGGAAAAAAATGTTTTATTAGGGTACCTCCCCTATACGTAAAGTGGGGAGTGTTTTTTTTTTTCATTTCAACCCTAACGTGTGATATATTATTGGATAGGTATTTATAAATGAATAGGGGTTTACTAAAATCATTTTTTGTTAATGTAAATATTTTCGGAAATAATCGCTCCAGAATTAAAAAAAAATGTGTCCCGCCCCTCTAACTTTTGAACCATAAGTTTTAAAAATATGAAAAAAATCTCAAAAGTAGAACTTTATAAAAACTTTCTAGTAAAATTATTTTGAACTTGATAGGTAAAATAGTTTTTGAAAAAAAAATTACAACATAATTTCTGAACTAAGTTTGTAATTTAACCGTATAAGCAGGTGTTTATTGTACTTGTAATTTCTACAAAATCACAATGAAATGACGTGCTTTCATGTAAAGTAAAAACGGTGAAAATCGGTTCACGCAATAAAGAATTATCCCATAAAAATCATCTTCCATACTTTAAGCTCGCGTGCAATAGTTTACTTAATTTGCCGATAAATATCGCTGTAAGTGGAACGCTCATATCATATCCTACATAGCGGTGTTATTTTAACTCTTAAGTGGGGACACTTACTGTGACGGACGGAAAACTACGGAACCCTACACTGAGCGTGGCCCGACATGCTCTTGGCCGGTTTTTTTTTCTAGTTTGGATTCTATAAACACACATGTATGAATATAATTTTGCGAATCTAGCCAGATGCCCCTTTGTCAGCACAAAATTCAGCAATTTTGTTAGCCATGACGTATTGGTACGTCGGACTTTCAATCCGAAGGTATCGGTTTCAAACCCCGGCTTGTACCACTGTGTTTTTCGGAATTTACGTACGAAATATGATTTGGTATTTACCAGTCGCTCTTCGATGAAGGAAAACATCATGAGGAAACCGGATCTTATGCCATCAAGGCTTAGTTTTCCCTCTGGGTTGGAAGGCCAGATGGCAGTTGCTTTCTTAAAAACTAGTACATACGCCAATTATTGGAAGTAGGTTGCCGAGCGGACCCCAGGATGAATAGAGCCGTGGCAAAACGCCGAGACAATCGCTAGGAGGATGAGGAGGATGATGATATCGTGACAAGTCACAGGACTTTCCAAATACCCAGTCATGATCAAACCTACCAGTCTAACCCAACAATTTTGTTCCAGACCCATACGTGAAAATCTGCCTTATCTGCCAAGGCAAGAGAATAAAGAAGAAGAAAACCACCGTCAAGAAGAACACGCTGAATCCCGTCTATAATGAGGCTCTGGTCTTCGACTTACCTTCGGAAAACGTCTTTGATATCACCCTGTTGGTCAAAGTGATCGATTATGACAGGTTAGTCTTACTGAAAATTGTTAGAGGATTTCAGATAATGTTGTATAAAAATCCTTATGATTTGGATACCTTTCGCAATCTATGTATGATTAAACTAAATCTGGTTACTTACTGAAGTGTTTATTTTGATTTAACTTGTCTACTGGTATGGACATACACATATTTGGACCCGGGGTATGTCCTTAAACTACGTCCGGACTTGGGTATGTCCTTAAACTATGCCAAAAAGAGAGGTATGGGCACTGCGAATGGCATCTCGCTTAGTGTGGTAGGGCACGTTCAGTGAATGTCATCTCGCTCAAATCTGGAGCAGAGCCCGACTGGGGAAGTACCTCCACCTTACAGAAAACCACAGCCAAATAGCACTAGACCCTACTCATAGTGTTGTGTTCCTGCTGGTGAGTAAGGTTGCCAAAGAGCTCAAAGAGGACCCAGTGTGTTGACGATGAGGGACCCTCTTGTTCCTTTAGCCGTCAACACAGTGAATCCTTCTTTTTGTAAAGGGTCGGCAACGCGCATGTGACTCCTGTGGAGTTACAGGCGTCCATAGGTTACGGTAGCTGCTTACCATCAGGTAGGCCGTATGCTTGTTTGCCACCGTCGTGGTATAAAAAAAAAAAAAAAAAAAAAAATACACGGGACTGTTTTGGTACGAAGGAACTTGTACATAAATTATTGACGCAGAAGATCAAGTACTGAAGTGGGGCCAGAACCAACGTGTCAATTGAGTCAAAACTCATTAAGCTGCATGTCTCACTCGCTTGCGCTATCTGCTAGCACTTTTCTTCGCAGCGCTTTTGCTGTATCTTATTGCCCTACTGGTCCAATTTTCTTGACTTTGACACATGTACAAATATTATTAGTATTAATTTTACAGAAAACAATTTCCTTCATTACTTTATGCTTTTTTTAGAAGGGTGTCTTCAATAATACCTTTTCAACAGGATCGGCTCCAACGAGCTGATAGGCTGCACAGCCATCGGCTCCGCCCTCATCGGAATGGGACGCGAGCATTGGCTCGAAATGCTGGACAACCCTAGGAAACCGGTGGCCCAGTGGTACCCCCTGAACAAGAGTCCACCCTCTAACATCGCGCTACCTACCAACGACCACCCGAATGGCCTGAGCTGCTTAAACGGAAGGTAACTTCGTGTTTACCTATACGAGTATATGATTTAATGACAAATGTCTCAGCCCGACGATTTTGAATTCTGGTGTGACATCTGACTATCAGGTATAGTTTAATTTCTTCTGGGATATTCTGCATATATTTATAATATCAATACTCGTTTCCTTCTTATAAAATCGTGCCCGTTTGTGCTAAGAATGCAAAAATAATCTAAAACAATAATCCCAAAAACTGGAGTTGACACCTCAATTCTAACTTTTACAGTAAAGGAAACGAACGTAGAATTTCTTAGAAATATTTTACTGTCACCCTGTCGCCCTTGGGCACTGTCATCACTCTCTGTTATTTAATGCACCAAACATCGCAAAATTCACTCTGCATTTCTCACTTGGAACCGTTACAAAGGGTTTTTGTTCACAGATGAAGAGACAGCGACTGTGAACCATCTCAAAATGGCCGCTAAATACAAAACGGCGCATCACACTACACAAGAAAGCCGCGCCTTCAAAGGACCGGGGAACGTTTTGGAATTCTCACGATGCCAAATGTATAGATATATATGTGACTAAAATAAGGGTGGTATGTCCATTTACTGTAGTCTCACTATTGGTGTTCGGTGATATTGAATTAGACTAGGATATAATGTTTGTTACAGTAGACATGAATTTAACCCTTAGCGATTATTTACGATTAGTTTTAGACGTAGATATATATACCCTTTATATATTTTATAGTTAAATGCATATCCTGATAGATATCACGTCATATCTTTGTCATTCAAAAAGTTATATTTGGATTTATGAGCCTTGAATGTTTTCGCGACCCTTTTTGCTCTGGTGGTATTTATACACTTTTATCTTTATAAAGATATTTATAATATACATACGCACACTCTCTTCAAGACTTGATCGCGTCATGTAGTATTAAATGTACCTCTAAGTGATTCAATGTTGTAAAGTTGTTGTCATTCGTAACATTATAATAAGCAATGGACTACACAGAATGAAGCTCCGTGTTTAGTTTATGTATTCAGTTGTTAGCGTATTGCATTATTTGCAAGTAAAGTGTGAATTAAATAAGAAATGTCAGTTTTTTTTTAATAGTTACCAAGTATATTTTAGATCACCATTTGCATATGCATTGAAATAAATATATTATACATGATTCAAATCAAATATTCTGCGATAACATTTTACTGGATGCACAAACGTTTTTTGGGAATATTGGATGTTCGAAACATTCTTTAGTGTTGGACAATAATATAGAGGGAAATATGACAAGAAAATCTCGAAATATATTATTTTTTTCAATTATCGTGCACGATATTTATAAAAAATATGATATTCCTAAAGTATGTTACCGTCTTTTTAAGATAAAATCGAAGCTTTAAATCGTGTTAAATAAATTTTAAGATTATATATTGAAGACAAAAGAATATGAAATTGTTTTGTATAAAGATCTAACTTTAATTTTGAAACAGTGAAAGTGTCATGTCAAATAGCAAAAGCTAAGCAAAAGCCAAGGAAATGTTATTTTAATAAGTTAACAAGGGAATGTACTTTTATGCAAGAAATGAAGAATTTGGTCTAGAACATATTTTTGTTTTAACCTTTCGCTTGAAGCACATCATACAATTATCAATACATATTGAAATAAAAAATATGCATATTTTAGTATAAGTTACTTCTAAACGTTTGAATAATATACTGCTGGATCAGAGGACATTCATCCCATTTTTTATTATTAATAGATATTAATCTTATCCACACAATGGCGGATATAGGTAAGCAATCGTTTCATTTTATTGACATGTAGTTACATAGTTTAAAAACTATAAAATTAAGGGACTACTTCTAAGATTATACTAACATTGATAATTATTGCGAGTAATCAGAATCTCTTGAATACGAATTTCAATTGTACTGCCTTTTTAAAAAGTATTGAACTTTATACGAAATGTTAATCTTTCTTGCTATATGGAGATATTAGAGATTCAAAGCAACATCTCATGGGACTTAAGTATAATTTTAATTTTGATTGAATTATGAAACTTCTACATAAAATCGGGATGATACCGGTAAATGTCACATTTTGCTATTCAATAAAAATAAATTATACATGCCATATTGTGTCAAGTTTCAGCTAGAGTTCGATCTACTAATGTTTCATACATTTCACATGTTTCATTAGCCTGGCAAAGGATACATTACCGCACAAAAAATAAAAAATAAAATGCTTAATTATGATTTCTCACACGGTGGCGGTGTTACGGGAAACAACTAGTGCCGTATTCTAATTTTAAAATACATAAACAATACATTAAAAACACAACTCCACCACACGACAAATAATCAACCAATATTGAAGTTGTATTGGAGTTGCATCGGAACAAGTTTCAAGCAAATTATGATATTTCTGATTCAGACGTTTAGGCGCTAGTTAATGCATTGGAGTTGTATTAAAGTTGGATCCTGTCAAAACCTGTTTTAAAGTTTGAAAACGGCTCGGATGGGCTGCTAGTCTAATAAGGTCATGTTTTTATCGCCTGTCACCTTAGCTGTCACGTTCCAACAAGTGTGTAAGTGCGAAAGCGACATATTACACAATACGCGATATTGAGTCAACCATGCTCCGTTCCGGTGTCACACAAGAAAATATTACTGAGACTTAAATTTCAAACTTGTATTAAAAATGTTCGACAATAGGTTCTGTGTTCTAGAAACGTTAAGCTAGATGGACTCAGTACGGTGTCTCTTGTATCTGTCTCGGGGCTTTTAAATAACAGTTTGAATATTATAATTGTCCATATTGCCGTAATTCTTCTTAGTACTGAAACATTATCTTAAACCTGTTTAGTACCTATCGTATTTCAAATATTAAGAACTAAATTGTAAACTTGTATCAAGCTTTTGTGATACAAAACGTAATTTTAAGACAAATATATCATGTTCTAAACTGAATTGTTTGTCGTGTTTATACAATTTCATGTAGTTCTACTATTGTTAATGTAAGTTATTAGTTTACATATTAACATGAACCTAGTTCTGAATGTTTTACTTGGGATGTGGAGAGCGTAAAAAATTGTCAGTACAATTTTTTATTTATTTCTATCCTATGTCAATAAAACTGTAACTTATACATCGTGTAACATTAATAATCATAAGCCATTTCAAAATTAAGCGTAATAATCACACTGTTTGTATTACATTACTCAGACGCGCATTCTCACAGTTAACAAGTAACGTGCGTCAATATGTCATATGCTCAGGGCTGACAGAAACAAATGACGAAGTTACAGAGTTAGCAAATGACTAAAAATATTATAAAACTCTAAAGCTTATGCAATATATGTTAGGGCTGTTATGCAACAAAAATCGTAAATAAATAACAATTATTATAACGATGAGACAGGATCTTACATAAGTGCCTCAAATCGTCGTCGTGCTCCTTGAGTCAGGAGGGGGTTTAAATCAGCTATATAAAACAAAAAAAACTAGTTAACGATACGGATACGGTATGTTTAGCGGTAAGTGTTACACGTTGTATAATTTTTGTGGTCTTACGTGGAGAATACTGATGTGTTCTAATTAACATCATCGTTTAAACACTATTGGCGACATAAACAAGTCGAGATACATCATTTCATAACTAACTATGGCATTTAAAACTTTTGTGAATTTTATTGCAACCAATACTATCTACTATTATGGTCCATATTTTTTTTAATTATAAAAAAAAATACGTGGCATTTTCAATTGGCCAGTGAGGTTATCCTCTACTATCTATGGAATGATAATGATTGGCCGAATATGGTTGAGTCACGTGTTCTTTTTTCGCTACATTATTTAAAAAAGGTTTATTGTATTCAAACGGTTTTACGCTCTCCATTTTGAGACTATTTTGAAAATGACAGTACAAGACGGTTAGAAGAGATGGAATATTTTTTTATCAAGTTAGGGTACGGCGCATGTCTACATACTGTAATTGAATGTGAGTGTAAGTAATTATACCTACTGATTTAATAATAAAATGTTGACTTTTCTAAATATTGGTTTTATTATGAAATTAACTTGTAATCTACCAATGTAAGCTACAAATAAATAAATAATACCAGATAATCTGGAGAAACTTAGCTTAGCTGTTGTCGGCCAAGTGGAAGGTAAAAGAAGCCGTGGAAGATCACCCACCCGATGGACCGACGCGGTGGTGGAAGCCTGTCAATCAAACCTGCAGACATCTATCCGAAAAGCTGAAGATAGAATCGTATGGAAAGCTTTCGTGAAAAAAAGTTACCGACGATTGCTGTCGCGTCAATCAGTCATGAGGAAAAGAGAGTGAAGAGGAGAAATAAAACAGAATTAGAACCTTTCCTCGAGAATGTCGTCTCGACGTTGAAATATATAAAGGGACGCTAATTGCGATTGCGTTCGCGTTTATTACGTAAGTAAAAATTACGTGCTGGTGCCATATTGTAATTTTAAAATACATAAACAATACATTCAAAATACAATCTACCTCAAACACAACTCCAACACTCAACAAATAATCGTAGGCTAAGAAAATTAGATTTTTTTGAAGAATTAATTCCCAGCAGGCTGGAAATCGTGTAAATACCTTCACGTGGTCCTAAATGCATGTGATCTGAGTTTGCCCAATCCCAGGAAGTGTGCATAACTTTTTAGCGAAATTTTTGCTCTTTGTCAGTTTTTTGCTTCTAGCTCGAAAACGGTACGTCCGACGGAAAATGGCATGTATATCAATATTAAAGATGGTTAAATTCTGCATCGAATGAGCATCTTAACTTATAATTCAGTTCAGCGGTACAGCCAAAATAAAAAATTATAAATCGGAAAAATGACTCATTTAATTGAAAAACTAATATTTTGACTCCCATACCACATATCTTTGAAATAGATGACTCCTGTTGAAAAACCTATATAATAAAAATGGAAGGGAATACAATTTCACGATATATAGACATTTTAATTTTCTAATTTAGTCACTTTGAAAGGCTAAATTTGGCATGAATTCAAAATCGTTTTTTTTCTAAATGCATTAAATGTAGGCGTCACTCATCATATTTATGGAAAATATGCAACTCAGAAGAATTTAGAAAAAACTGATTTTGAATTCATGCCAATTTTAGTCTTTCAGAGTCACTGTATGTGAAAATTGAGATGTCAATATAACGTGAAATTATATTCTCTACAACTTTTATTCTATAAGTTTTTCAACATGAGTCGTCTGTTTCAAAGATATGTGGTATGGAAGTCAAAATATGAGTTTTTCAATTAAATAAGACATTTTTCCGATTTATAACTTTTGATTTCGGCTGTACTGCTAAACCGAATTTAAAGTTTAAATGCTCAATCGACGCAGAATTTAACCCTCTTTAATATTAAAATGAATGACATTTTCCGTCGGACGTATCGTTTTCGAGCTACAAGCAAAAAACTGACAAAGAACAAAAATTTCGCTAAAAAGTTATGCACACCTCTTGGGATTGGGCAAACTCGGATGCATTTTCCACATGAAGGTATTAAAGCGATTTCCAGCCTGCTGGGAATTAATTCCTCAAAACACTTTTTATAGATCTTATTTGCTTGGCCTATCAACCAATATTGAAGTTGTATTCGAGATGCATCGGAATAATTTTCAAGCAAATTCTGATATTTCTGATTCAAACGGTTAGGCGCTAGCTGTATTGCGTAATAAACGCATTGTAGTTGTATTTAAGTTGGATTGTGTCTAAACGTGTTTCAAAGTTAGAATACGGCCCATGGAGACGTTATATTTGATTGTTTTATCTACAGAAGAGAGCTTTTAAGAACATGTGTTTGGCCTGAAATACAATTCAAGTAGGTACTTAATGAAGCCGATACGAACTAGCTTAAATTTGAACATCGAACATTGAAGCAAACTCTACTGCTTTTTATCATATCGAGTGCCAGGAACTTTCTAGACGGGCTTGTTTGTAGAGGCTTATTTCTTTTAGATACATAATACATAGCGGGGCCGTATTCTTATTTTAAAATACGTTTAGACACGTTCCTACTTCAATACAACTCCAATGTATTAACTACGCACAGCTAGCGCCTGAACTTCTGAATCAGAAATATCAGAATTTGCTTGAAAATTATTTTGACGCAACTCCAATACAACTTCAATATTGGTTGATTATTTGTTGTGTGTTGAAGTTATGTTGGAGATAGTTGTGTTTTTAATATATTGTTTATGTATTTAACGGCCTCCTAGCCTAGTCGGTAGTGCCCCTGCCTACGAAGCAGGAGGTCCCGGGTTCGAATCCTGGTCAGGGCATTGATTTGTGTGTTTATCACAGATCTTTGTTCCTGAGTTATGGATATTTTCTATACATTTAAGTATTTATCTATATCTATCTATTATATATGTCATGGTCTAGTACCCACAATACAAGCCTAATAAGCTTACTGTGGGACTAGGTCAATTTGTGTAAGATTGTCCAATAATATTTATTTTTTATTATTTTTTATTTAAAATTAGAATATTTACAGCGCCAGGAAAACGCTAGCATCTGCTACGAGCGTAATAGCGCGTAGCGAACTGGGAAAATAAAATACTAACCCATTCAGCACTAATCATTCGTCGTCATGCGATCTACGTCACGATCTACGAAACATTTTTGTTACATAGCGGGAAACCCATATTATTGGTTACGTCATAGCACTACGCGTGTAGTATAGCAGTGAATGTGTACGATATAGTTTGCTACTATATGCCGTATTCTAATTTTGCAATACATAAAAAATACGTTAAAAACACAATATATCCCAAAAATAACTCCAACATACAACAAATAATCAATAAATATTGAAGTTGTATTGGAGTTACATCGGAATAATTTTCAAGCAAATACTGATACATCTGATTCACTGATTCAGACATTGAAGGATGGTTTACGCTGTAGCGTTCCGCGATACTTCCGACACTTCTTTTTGTATAGAGAACATTACATGACCTCCGAGGATCACGTGACGCTTTCTATACAAGACGAAGTGTCGGAAGTGTCGTGTAGGACGCGGAACGCTACAGCGTGAAACATCCTTTAGGCGTTAGCTGTATTGCGTGGTTAATGCATTGGAGATGTATTGAAGTTGGATCGTGTCCACACGTGTTTTAAAGTTAGACTGCCCTAGCAAGCAAGTTGTAATAACTCTAATATACACGGTGGGGCCTGTAACGAAAGCAAAAAATTAAAATGTACATTCTTCTCCTCAAACTACGCAACGTTTGTTTGACGACTTTGAAAAAAAACTTGCGGTTTGAATTTTTTTACATTTTAAAGTTAATTCGAACACGCAATGTACTATGAAATTGATTATGTCTGTAGAGTGACTAGACTGACAGGCGATGTCAATTAGACGGAGTTTTAAGTACATTGAAAATACTATTTACTTTGTTTGAAAAAATAACAATCTAAAAACTTTATGATTTTAAAAAGTTGCTACACAAAAGTTGTCTAGTTTGAGGACTAGAATCTACGTTTTAATTTTTTGCTTTAGTTACAGGCCCCACCCTATATAAACACCTATGCGTTTCGTGTTGCGTAGCACTGTGAAAAAGGAGACCTATCGAACAATACCTATTGAACTGTTTGATGATGCCCACGGCAGCTTTTTATCACCGCACCGCTCGCCGCCGGCAGGGTGTTCATCCTCACACCCTGGAGCCCAAAGGGTCGCGCACAGTACGGTTCAAGAGGAATTTCCTCCCATGAACGCTGCGGCTGTGGAATGAACTCCCTGCCTGAGAATGAGGTTCTTCAAAAAAGGAGTGAATAGGTTCCTAAAGGGTAGGCAGCGCGCATGTGAATCCTCTGGGGTTGCAGGCGTCCATAGGTTACGGTAACTGCTTACCATCAGGTGGGCCGTATGCTTGTTTGCCACCGTCGTAGTATAAAAAAAAACCATTTGTTATTTATTAGTCTGATTTTAAATAAATACATTCAATGGCAGGAACTTGTTAAGCATTAAGCTCGTGTTTTCGTGTATATATTTTTTTGTCGCAATACAATAGGTACCAGTATTATTGTTACAACCTGGACGTCAAACGATTTATTTACAATGATTTCATATTAGAATTACAATATATGAAGGGTACACGGAAAGAACATGTCTAGTCACATTGACAACATTTTGAGTTATAGCGCTTTTAAAATTTGGAACGATTCAATTAACCATACTATTTTCGTAACTAGATGGTGTTTATGAGTTAAGAGTGGATATACGTTAAAATTTACATCTCTAACAGAAGTTGTTACTAATAGTTCATTGCAAGCTCTATATTTTGATATAAAAATCTCATTTTGCAAAAAAAGTGACTAGACTTGTTCTTTCCGTGCACCCTTCATATTAACATGTCATTTTATAATACATCAGTAATAAAATAAGTTATGATTTTATAGTTGAAATACCGCTCTAATTTATTGATTGACCTGACCTATCGGATTTCGGACTTTTTTTAAAGAAGCATCTGTATTAAAATACCGGATTAGGTTTCAAAGTTAACATTTCTAAAGTTAGTAATAAAGTCCGGTACGCCTTAGTTTGAATTCCAATTTACAACTAAACAGAAAATGCCAGTTCAAATTCCATGCAAAACAAGTGTAATTTCGGTTTGTAGAGATTGGATCTTATTTCAAAGAGAACTCATTACTGCTGCAACTTTTAGGTTCCGACTTGGGAGTTGGCGGTTGCTTTGGATGAACTATAAATACGAGTACCTGGTGTTTTCTAGACTTATAAATAGAAAAAAATTATGTGGGAGACAAGAATGCAATACCTATGTTTATGATTTATCAAATACATATATCCTCTTACCCTCGGACCGTCAAAAGGTGTAAACGTTTCTACCCGTATAATTTTTGTATTTTTCAAAAATAAATAAATTTAACGTCAAATTAAATAAGTTGTGAAGCGCATAAGTTCGCGGTGAGTTCTCAATAGACACGGCAGCGCGCGATTGCTGCTGCAAAAAATAATTTTCCAAATCGGTCCAGCCGTCTTCGAATAATCGGTGAACATATATATAAAAAAAAAAATAGCAAAAACAAAGATCCCGACGAATTGATAACCTCCTCCTTCGAAATCTTGAAGTCGGTTGAAAAGGGGACTAGACATGTTCTTTCCGTGTACTCTTCATATAATAAGTACCTAAACGGATTTAGCAATTTAATATATGAACTAAGCAAGTTCTAGGTCTTTTATTAGTAATACCTATTTTGTGTGGATTTTGAAATCCTTTGGAACTATTCATGTCATACAAGGTGTAACAAAAATGGTGGTGATCCTTTAAAGGGCATAATTGGTATCGTTTTCTAATTATGAAAAACTAAGAAAAAAAATCTACCTAAAAATATTGGTTTTGTATGGAGGGTTGGCCGGCTGGGACACGACGTGTCCCATATAATAGTACATTATTGTCGAGGAAGTGAAGTAGCACATTGATGGCTGAGTATTACGTTTAAACGGACGACTTTAGGAGTCCGTTTAATTTAATACGAAGCCAGCAATGGCCCTTCACGCCGAGTCCAATATAGTGCTTTATTCAAAAATAATGCAAAACAGCCAACGTTGATGAACAACAAACAATATTGACATAAATAATATATTCAGGATAACTTCTAGGTTAAAAGAATGGCCACTACCGTGAGCATCGAATTTCGATTCGAATCCTATAATTATCTCTATCTCCATCGCTTCTCATTTTGAGTGAGAGAGACAGATTTATTCGAAACTACAATTTCCTATGTTCGCGGTACACGCTCAGCTTTGCGGCCATTATATTTTTTTTATTAAAAAGTTTGAAGTGTATTTTTCTTCTGAATTTACCGTAAGCTATTTGAGATAACTAAAAAGTCGCGGTACCAACAATAAAAATAACAAATACCGATGTTGTGTTTTGGCTGTTTAGGACCTTTGCCTTTATTTTTGTATGGCTGTTGAACTCATTAAAAAGTTTGTACCTCGACAAAAATGGAATTTTTATGCAACATTTATGTCGCGAAATCGAGCCTGCAATTTCCGTAACTTTTTAATTTTTATTTGACCATAAACTAGGCATTTCGCCGCCTAGTTTTTAACCGTAAAAGTCAACTTTGCCGGACATTTTTGAATAAAATAATATTTTATTCGCTTCCAAAAAATGTTTCGCCTACTTTTTTCTCTCTTACTCGCAATACGATACCAATTATGCCCTTAAACGGGACACCAGTATTTTTATTACATCCTGTATAATATACGAATGGAAAAGTGACCAAGGTTTCTCCTGTGTCCAGGGTTGGAATCGAATCAGCGTCTTCTGCATTCACGGCAGCCCCAAGATCCCGCATAGCCGGGCGACCCCCGCTGCCACGCCCGAAGTAATTTCACTCTATAGTAAGACACTAATTATTGGAAGTGACAGTAAACTTAGAACGTCTCCATGGCAAACATTAATGTCTGACTCTCTCTTACGCCCCACGGGAGAATCGCGCGTTCCCTGCCCCATTGCGAGTTCCCCTCCCACACCCCTTCATTTTGGCAGCTTAGGTTTCAAAGAAATAACGCGCTAAGCGGAGTATAGAGATATCTTGTATATGCCTCTAACGTACTCGGATTATAGCCGTTACATAATATACGTTATTATAACTTAACAAAGAAACAATCAGTTATTGGCCCAAATTTTACATTTAATATGGTCCAAATACAAACACAGTGCGAGTAAATGAAATCTTGTAATATAGGCTTTCCTTTTGAAGCTCCTCAAATATACGACAATCAAAGTTTTTCGTCACATAATAGAGGTAAATCACGAGACCTTTCACGAGAGACGTGGTCCCAATTAAAATTCGACACCGTTGGATAGTTTTTTTCGATTCCCAGGGTTTTTACTAACAAGAGTTGAGCAGCTAGCTTTGGACAGCTAGTTCACTTCTAGTGAACTAGTAGAACCACCGCGGAAAATGCTCTTCGGGCGTTTGACAGGTGTTCATCGGTGGAAGTCAATTAAGGAGCGCCGGAGCGAAGATAATTATGTTCATTTAAAATTAAGTAAGATAATTATCGTAATTTATAGATCAGTAAATAATAATAGGCTGCGAAGTATCACGTTTCAGGTGCGGCTACACAAGAGGTCGATAATGGAATTTCATACAAATTTGGGGGCCTAGGCCGGCAAGTGCCTGTTTTTTAATTTACATTGCACATATAATTGTGGCACAGGATCATGGCGTTCAGCCATTTAAGGCTATAAGCGATATTTAACTTTTTGGTTCGTTTGATATTCTGCCACTACTTACGCCTATTAAAAAAAACAATAAACAATATGATATATTTTGCAATTTCGTTTATATATAAAATCAACATGAAATTAACAAATAACACATTATTAACAAATTCCTATAATTTTAAATTGTAAAGATGGTGGCAGATTAAAAACGGGTATTAGACGTTGCAATTTGTAGGGCCCAATCTGTTGTGTACCCTGCGTCTCACTAACCCTCCTTCAGCTCCCTAAGGGCCCTACTTCTTATTATACCTCCCAACCTGACAGATTGGGCCCTACAAATTGTTATGTCTAATACCGGTTATGGGAGCAGCTGATTTTTTTTATTTGTTTTTCGTGAAAGGTAAGGTATCAAGCTAAAATATTAGCAGCAAATATTACACACGAGCTGAAATTAAGAATTGGAATTTATAGTTACGAAATAAATTCGGAGGGTTTTGATTCTTATCAATATTTTCTATAATAATGCATAAACAGAGACCATAGACAATATTTATAACGTTCTGAATTTATTCAGTCACCATGTACATTTTTCTTCTTAATTTTAACTCGTGTAGAATGGCCTTAAGTGCAACCTCTCGACCAGCACAGATACTATGAAAAAAAAGTATTTTAGTAGGAAAATTTTAAAAACATTCTCTATTTTTTATTATGTTGCGTATATTATTGTGAATTATAATTTCGATTTGTTTTATTCTATTACAATTTGGCTATAGGTACAATAAAAGCGAATTAGGTCTAAATGTTGTTCAAATGCAAGTGAAAATTATACTTAAATGGCCGACGTACGTAATAGCTATACATTTTTAAAAGCCGTTCAGTGACAATGAAATGCAGTCAGAATTTAGCAATCCAGACTTCATAACGTAATGTTTTTACGCATATTTTTGATTACGTGGTAAGTCTTATTAATGTTTTTGTTGTAGTTTGATGATAGGATAATTCATTAATAACAAGATAAACGTATACTTAGTCGTAATAGTTGGAACGTTGGTTGTTTTCTAGAAATTAATGCAAATTTTGGTTACGTACAACCAACGTATATGGTATGATCAAAATCAAGAGTATATTGTGAAAATATACAATTTTAACAAGTGTTCAAAATGAAAGTAATTGTACGTTTGTGGCTTATTGAGCTTATTGTATCATTTTAGATAAAAACCTAAGTACGAAGGTGTTTGAAGTACATACAACATAATAGTAGTAGTAAAACACTTTATTGTATAAGAAAACACAATGAAATACATGTAACACAACATACACGTACAAAGGCGAACTTATCCCTTTAAGGGATTTCTTCCAGTTAACCTTTGAGCAATTGAGACAGAAAGTTGGAAGTGCTAGGCAGACTTAGATACTGTACGATACGGTAAGATGAGTTGTATTATAATTAATGATCTAATTAGGTACATACTCAGTTCGGTATCATACATAAATATAAATAAACTTCTTACATAAATACAAAATATATACTATACTATACATAAATACATACATACTATAGATACATACTACCTACATAAAATAAAAATAAATAATATGAAAAATTATTACCGCATATATCTTACTGTTAGGATTCGTTTGAAAGCCACAACTTGTTTAAATTAGCCTTTAGCGATGCAACCGATTTACACTGCCGGAAAGATGGTGGCAACAAATTCCATAATTTCACAGAATAAACTGTAAAAGACATGTCATATGAATGGTGACTGTGCATTGGGATAGAAAGAGATAAATCAGCACTGGAGCGTAGCCGGTGACCACTGCCGTCCGCTAGAAACCTAAATCTTTCTGACAGGTAGGGTGGAGAAGATGGAAGAAACAATACTTTGAAGAGAAGACAAAGAATGTGCACGTCTCTACGGCGACGAATAGTTAGCCACTTTAGTTGGGAACGGAACGCTGAAATGTGGTCGAACTTACGCAAGCCAAAGACATACCTTATACATACATTATGTAGCCGTTCAAGCTTGTCATGCAGATTCTGGGTGAGGTCCAGGAAAGCGACGTCTGCGTAGTCTAGGAGAGGAACCAGAAGAGAACGGGCAAGGACCACTTTTGTGTGAAACGGAAGGAAATTCTGGACACGTCGAAGCGAGTGCAGTGAAGCAAAAAGTTTCTTACTAATTTCGGTGACATGGGGTGTCCAGGAGAGGGTCTGATCCATGACAATGCCTAAATTTTTAACAGTAGAAAGTAACAAGAGAAAGGAATGTGAGTACCATCAAAATAAATGTCAGGCATTGTCATTTCAGACAGTTTCGAGATAAAATAAGGGCTTCCAACCACTATAGCCTGCGATTTTTGAGCATTTACCATTGATGCCCAATCGCGAATAGAGTCTAAATCTAGGTTAACTTGGTTTACTAACTGCCTAAAATTGTCAATACTCGCTGCAGCGTAAATTTGTAAGTCATCCGCATACAGGTGGTATGATGAACTAAGAGATTTAGTGATTCCATCGATGAAAATGGAAAAAAGTAGCGGAGACAATACCCCTCCCTGAGGTACCCCAGCGGATAGTTCACACCACGTGGGTAGATTGTCGTCGACTGACACACGCTGTACTAGTGGCTATATTATACTAGTGGCTCTGTGAACTGTAGACCTCGCGAGCTTAGCTAAAACTGAGTAAATTCGGGGTCGATAGAAATTTCAAATAATGTAAGCAAACTGATTTATCTACATCGATTCGCATTCACGCACTATTAAAGAATAACCATGGTTTCATTCGTACGATTTATACATAAACTTGTTATTTCAATTCATTTAAGTAAAATAAACGTCAATTACTTATATTTCTGAGTGATTTTAGACAAAACGAGGTTCTTCAAAAATATTTTGCCATGTGTCAAATCCTGTTTTTGCCTAGAAAATAGAAATGCAGCCATATTTGTTTAACTTATTTTATTTTTCTATTGACCACGAATATATGTATGGCTCTGGTAGGACTAGAGCCCACGACACTGAACCTAGTTCGATAAGTCTCCTAGATGAGATATGTATAATTAGTCACGTCTTTAAAGGGGGAACACGAAATGCCGATGCTGCAATCCAAACAAAGTGCCGGCGTATTTTAATTTTTTTTTAAATAAAAAGTGCGGTTTCTAGTATGATAAGTCTCCTAGATTTCTTTTGTTCCTCGAAGCAGGGGAGGGGTAGGACTACACGATAATGCGGTGCTGCAAGCCCCCGTGCGTGGCCTTGTCAGTGACAGCAGCATTAAAAGATTGTAGATGTACCTATGCTAAAACAAAGGGCCTGACCTTTTTATAACAAAAACAAGATGTTATGTAACCTAAACCTGAACTGCAACAAGATGTTACGTTATTAAAATGATGTTACATTTTAAAAGATCAGGCGCTTTGTTTTGGCATGCATCTGCAAACTTTTTTTGCATTGCAGCATTGGCATTTCGTATTCCCCCATTCAAAACGTGACTAATTATATATATCTCATCTAGGACACTTATCGAACTAAGTTCAGTGTCGTGGGCTCCAATGATATAATGTCGTGATAAATTTCCAAAAACTGAATTGACAAAAAACAAAAAAATAGGTAATTATGAAATTAATTTGTAAAGCAGATAACCAATCATTTCATATAAAACAATATTACTGTGAAAGAGTAAAATTGTAACTTACACTCACCCTGACTGAGTAACAATCACACAAAAATAGCTATTGCCGGCTGGCCGGGTTTGAATGAAAAGAAATTACCGTTTCATACATAATTTTATGGAGGCCCGGCCTGACCAGAAGGTCGTTTTTTAAGCAAGAGACTCCTAACTCCTAATCCTAGTTCTGTGGGTTGTATCATCATCCTTCTTAGTTTTGAGAGCGAATAATTTCGACTAATAAGATCTGCCGAGCTGAAGGCAAAGCTCGCTGTAGAGCCGAACGTCCGAAGCGCATTAGTTGAAAATGCCTCTGCGGTAGTAAGAAACCTTATCATTTTTGGTTTGAAAAAAAAATCTTTCAGTGTGTTTTTCTTAGTGCGGGGGGCTCCAACTCCCGAGCCCCTACATTAAACCTTATTATGCGGATGCGGATATCCGCATGAGAGGAAACGTGCGAAAACCAACCAATAGCTTTGTCCTTTAACGGCTGTAACTAAGAAACTGTGACTTTTTTGCTCCCGTCTTAAACATTCAACCAGGCCATTTTTGGTATGAATAGATATCGTCAAGTGTGTTCTTTCTTGATGTGGTGCCCCCCCTCCCTTCCACGCATATCTCGTGATTAACTTTATAAATACTCGTTTTTCTCCCGTCTTAAATATTCAAACTAACCATTAAAGTTTGGTATGGAAAATAAATCGGTTTATTATAGTATATTTTTTCTTAGTGCGGTGGGTAACACCTCCCGAGCCCCCCTTTAACCCTTATTACGTCGTTAACTTTATAAATACTCTTATTCTACCGTCTTAAATATTCAACCTCACAATTTTTGGTTTGCTAAGACGATAGTTCAGAGTGTTTTTTCTTTGTAGGTATGAAAAAAAAATGTTCAGTGTGTTTTTTTATTAATGCGGGGGCTCCGCCCCCCGAGCCCTTCTTCCGCGCATGTCACGTAGTTGACTTTATAAATACTCTTTTTTCTCTCGTCTTAAATATTCAACCTTATCATCTTTGGTTTGCAAAGAAAATCGTTCAGTGTGTTTTTTCTTTGTGCGGAGGCTTCGCCTCCCGAGCCCCCCTTTCACGCATATCACGTGGTCAACTTTATAAATACTTTTTTTTCTCCCGTCTTAAGTATTCAACCTTATAATTTTTGGTATGAATAATAATCGATTAGTGTACTTTTGCTTTGTGCCAGGGGCTCCAGTCCCCAAGCCCCCCTTTAACCCTTAGTACATCGTTAACTTTATAAATACTATTTTTTCTCCCATCCTAAACATTCAACCTAACCATTTTTGGTATGAAAAAAGAAAGTTCCCCAAGCCTTCCTTCCACGCATTTCACGTGGTTAACTTTATAAATAACCTTTTTTCTCCCGTCTTAAATATTCAAACCTTATTATTTTTGGTTTGAAAAATAAATCTTTCAGTAGTTTTTCTTAGTGCGGGGGGCTCCAACTCCCGCGCCCCTCCATTAAACCTTATTATGACATTAACTTTATAAATACCTACTCTATTTTCTCCCGTCTTAAATATTCAACCTTATAATTTTGGATATGAATAATAAAAGTTCAGTTTGCTCTGCCCCCCGAGCCTCCCTTTAACCCTTATCGCGTCTTTAACGTTATAAATGCTCTTTTTTCGCCCGTCTTAAACATTCAACCCAACCATTTTTGGTATGGAAAAAAAAATGTTTAGTGTGTTTTTTGTTAGTGCGGGGGACTCCACCTCCCGAGCCCCCCTTTCATCCTTATTACGGTGTTAACTTTATAAATACTCTTTTTTCTCGCATCTTAAATATTGAACCTTATCATTTTTGATATGAATAATAATCGTTCAGTGTACTTTTGCTTTGTGCCCCGAGCCCCCTTTAACCCTTGGTACTTCGTTAATTTTATAAATACTGTTTTTTCTCCCGTCTTAAACATTCAACCTAACAATTTTTTGAATGAAAAAAATTCGTTCAATGTGCAATCTTTTTTCTTCCATCTTAAATATTGAACCTTAGATTTTTTTCACTTGAACTCAGTATATATAAATACCATCAACTGCTACAACTTGACCTACGATGTACAACTTTTCCTGGCTTGAAAAACATGGTTTTCTTCACCATACAGCTATTTATATCTTATTTCTGAGATGGCTGGCGAGCAAATTAGGTGGCAAATCTAAATTGTGGTGGCAGAAAATATGGTTGCCTTTTATTTAATGTCGTTTCCTTCACTTTTTTTTGGGAAATTTTTGATGATATCGACCCCAAATCACGAACTCTTTTGATTCCAGTAGGATACAAAATGTCTCCCTTTTTTCATATATTTTTCATTAGTTCCATTTTCTTATCGTCATAATAAATTTAGTCATTAAGAAGCTCGTGATTCAGTCAAAATTACCTAAAAAGTAACCAAATTAAGAAAAGTGGAATATCCAACTTTAAATACAATATTATATCTCCTTGGCCCATAAATTTTATTTCACCTTGGCTCAAAAATTGGCATCTCCTTTAGCAGGCATTGTTTGAAGAATTAGAAATTGATTAGGATATTTTTTATGAAACGGAGAAAATAAAATTAGGAATTACAAAAAACACTGTTAGCATTATTTTGACTATAGCGCCCTCTATTAGCTGCATTCGAGTTTAACAGGAACACCATGCGCCATTAAGGTTTTGAGTCAACTAATGTACTTAGATAATAATTACGAAATTTATACTAAAAAAATACAAAAAGAATGTCATGAGTGAGGGATCGAACCTGAGACGTTTTATGTAGATAGCGAAACCGCTAGCGTTAATCAACTGCACCACGTAAGGCTTTTATTGTTAGGTCAAATTAGGCTACGTATTCGGCATACGATTTTTGCGAATGCGGTCTTAAGCGCTATAGATCATCATGGCGCTTAAGTTCTTTGTACTTTAGCGAATTGAAAATGGTCTTAAGCGTCATGACTAGACCCCGGACTCTTGTGGCAATGACGTCACAATAGGGTGATTTGGGGAGTAAACGGGACGGTGCTATGAAACACAGTTAAAAACTCGGTTGTTAACCGAATACATTAAATTAGACATTTTTAACAATATTACTTAGTAAGTTAATCAATATTATCGTTTGCTATATTACTTGCAAACCATGCATTTGTACGTTAAACTGGCATTGGTTTTGTCGGCCACTCGCTCCTTGTTCGTAACAAATGTCACCAAGCCAGTTTAAAGTACAATTGTATGGTTTGCACTAAAAAATAATATTGATCAACTTACTAGATAATTTTGTTGAAAATATCTAATTAAAATGTATTCGGTTAACAACCGAGTTTTTAACCGTGTTTCATAGCACCGTCCCGTTTACTCCCCAAATTACCCTATTGTGACGTCATTGCCACAAGAGTCCGGGGTCTAGTCATGACGCTTCCTTAAGCCTTTATGCCGTTTCCACCATTTTGGGAAATTTCCAAAACACGCCACGTCTGAAAAATTTTACGTAACTAAAGAATCCGTTCACAAAATCTCACGGGAATTCGTTAAGAAATGCGACCTGTAGAGGAGAACATCCGGACATACGAAAGCATTTCGGGCCAAGCTGAAACGGAGACCTTCGCTAACGCTCGGTCAATTATTATTACAAGTTTACGAGTACAGTATTGCCTCACCTATTTCCGAAAAAAAAAATTGATAAGTTTCTTATTTATTTCATTGCATGTTTGAGCACTATACATACCTCGGCGTGAAAAGGCTCGCTACGCTCGATGTACTCGGCCGGCAACCCCCTACTTCCAGGCCTTTGTAGTAATGTACTATTGTAACGGGCTATTTACCATGTATATTAGAGAATGCGAATTCGAAAGAGGGTAGATCGCTACGGTGCGCGGGTAAGACTACAAGTAAAACTCGCCGCAACGTTAGTTACTCCGTGATGATGGTGCATGCGACTGTGCGGAAATATCTGGTGCTTAAAAACTATTATACATGGTAAATACTCCGTTACAAATAATAGTCATAATGTGAATGACCATATGAGCTTGAAATCTTATATCTTATGAAATAGCATAGACAACGTTAATAAAATATATATTTTTAATATACCTGTCATCTAATTGTATTTCTAAACTTTATTTCAAAACAAACATTAACAAAGTGACTTGACTGCTGTAATTTATGTCCCTGGTCTATTCTTGTAGTAATGAACACCTTTGACACAGGAGTTTGATCGTAACGAGCGTAACCAGACCCTTCGCTCGATTGCTAAAGGCATTTAGCCTGTATTATAAAGGCTAAGGGCTGGTGACCTTACACCCTGAACAAAATAAATTCATATTCGTGTGAGCAGAAAATGCTTACCTTATTATTACTATATAAGTAAGTATTGTCCTCAAAACAAACTGGAAATGGTTGTACAATTTTCCTACTTGCGTGGCCGCAGTAGGTGAGAGTAAAATAGATGGCAATATGACTAGGTTTGCGGACACTACAGCTTCCGCCCGCGGCTTCGTACGCGTAAATAGAAGAAAACTACGAAAACCCCCTCGCAAGACTCCCGACCCTCTCGTCTCGCTCAGTACTCCCGTAGTTTAAACTCTAAATTTACCTTCTTACTAAATGAAGAAATTAGGTAGAGACCGTAACCGGTTACCAAAAAAAGGTATTTCATAGAAAAGTGTGTAAAAAAATTGGTAAGCAAATCGTTGACTTGCCCAAAATGGGTAAGCGCTTACCGAAATGAAAACCCCGAATGACGTTTCCCTATCCAGCTATTACCGGGTTAAAGATATCTATTATTCTCAAAAGAAATTTACATTTCACTTGATGAGAATAACCCTTATTTATATTATTTACATGCCATGCAATTGTGCCCGTGGGCGTTAATTATAAACATTTCTTACAAAATTTACTACACAGAACAAGATTTACGTGTAAACCACAAGAGTGGGTAAATAAAGATTGAACTGATAACAATTTTAGAAGCGATTTACGTAATGACAGTTGCTAAGCTCCAGGGCCAAATTCAGATGGCGAGAATATTAGTAATAACATGCACCTTTAATTTATTTTTAAAAGTGTTAAAAGATTTGACCTCTTTAAAATCTTTGGGAAAACTATTGTATAACCGTGCTCCTTCAAATGTAATATTTTTTTGAAAAGGTTATCCGAGGTATGAAGAATTCTACGATCTTTTTGTCTGTTAGTAACAAAAGTGGTTTGGCATTGTATTTGTTTATTTATTATCTTCCTGATTAAAATATAAGTATCATAGCAACATGATTGTTTTAGACTCATAAGTTTTGTTTCAGCATATTTTTTTTTTGAAGTAAGGAAGGTATAATGAAAGAAAGCCTTTATTAATTTATTTTGTGTTATTTGTATGAATTTTAAATTAGTTTTGGCAGCACTACCCTATATTACAATGAGATAGTCCAAATGGATTTTGACTATATTATTTAAATAACCATTGCTAAGATATTCGCCAGGGAAACTACATTGAATATAGTTTCCCTTAATCAAAACGGTTACCCAAGCACTAACCGATGGTACGTTACCCAACGATAGGGTAACCATATTATTGGGTAAGTAACCATTTAATACTTAACATTCCAACAAAGGTGTATTTTATTGCCTTTTTGTTTCTTACGTTTTTATGTATAGCCTCCACTACCAAGATTTGTCTTGCATATTAGTCAGAAATAACTAATAGAGTAACTAACTATACCTATATACTGAAATAGTGCTATGTAAAATCGCGTCTAGACTTAAGGTAGCTTCTATGACCGGGAGAGGTGGTGCTTCCTGCCGTAATACAGTTTTTACTAGTACGGAGGAATCCTTGCCTACTAGTTATTATAGATACTATGCTGTTTTCTTTCTTCTTCTTCTTCTTAGCCTTTTTCAATCTTATTGATGTAGGACTCTTTCAATTTTTGCCACTCGAGTCTGTTTTGTGCTGTTTGTACCCATTTTGTGCCAGCTGTTTTGATAATGTCATCATACCACCACATTTTTGGGTTGCCTTGCGGGCGTGACTCTCCCCATGGTTTCCACTCTACCAGCTGTTTTCTTTATAAATTGTATTACTTATCAAGGATAACAAATAAATTGAAATTGAAATAGGGTTACCCTATCATAAAGATTAATCAAATACAGGGTTTAACAATAATACTGGTGATCCGTTTAAGGGCATAATTGTCGTATTGTGAGTAAGAAAAAGTAGAAGAATTTTTTCGTCGTCTATCCGAAATTCAGCTCGACAAAGCAAACCTCAGCACTTTCTGGAAACTTAGCACATTAATAACAAACGGAAAAAATCTTACACTGCAAAAACCCCGTGTTAATACGGGTAACCCGAAGTCACGTGCCGAGTGAATTAAGTTAATTGACTCGGCGACACGTTTCGTCATCAGGTTCGTCACGTGATACAAGTGACGGTTTCCTATTATGTGAGAACAAGGCAAGGCCACGATGTAAGGTGAAGCGGTGTAGTCTAGATCTTTCATGTACTCGGAGGTCTATCGAAGTTAATTGGCAACTTGATTTGTTATGAGAATGATAGCACTGCTTAATCTATGTATTACAAGCTTGATACCAAAGGCAATGCATCTTTAAATTTTGGTTGGACAATGGCTGGTAACTAGACCTACCAGAACCAAATGAGTGGATAAGGATGCGGGATACACGCGAGTTATATTTTGAATCATTTTAATATCAAATCAGGCAGAACTGGCAAAGAAGAGGCAAAAAGAAAAGTAAATAAAGGTACAAAATAGTAGTTTATGTAACTGTAACGTAATAACGTACGGTTGCATACACTGCTTTATCTACACACATATTACAAATCCTAAATGACGTGTTCGGAAACCATTAAAATGGCCGCCATTGCACCGCCATGGCCAACTGGATGTTGCCGGCGGTCGGGGAGGAGGGCAACCGCGGTCGGGGAGGAGGGCTAGATTTTAATTACGTTACCAATATCGATGTTCCAAATTTGAAACTCATAACTTGACAATATTTGAGCATGTAATGTTAAAATTACGTTACTGCTACAAATAAAAAACTTATCATAATAAATCGGTTGTTGTAATGCTGGCCATTGCCTACCGTTTTTGAACACATTTTAAAACTCATTTACCTTCATTGCTTCGCAATCACGCACTTTTAAAGAACAACTGTTGGTTTAAATATCAATTTATACACATACACTTGTAACTTGTAAAAATATCCATTAATTACTTATATTTCAATGAAAACTAATTTCTGTAATAATATTTTGTCAAATAGTATCAAATGCTTTTTTTGCCTAGAAATTCAGTTGTCTAGCACCCACCGCACCCATTTTTGTTTACGTTTATTTTTTTACTTTAAATGGTTGTTAAAGAACTACCCCCTTATTCATAAATGTCTTGAGAGACGGCTCAATTAGTTAATTTATGTTTTGTCTGTTTCTAACAAACACAACTGTCAAAGTGACAGATAAGGACAAAACATAAATTAACTAATCTAGCCCTGAGAGACGTTTAAGAATAAAGGGGTAAATGTATTTTATTCACTTTACTCGTATTTATAAAATCAATAAAATCGTTATAAAAAACCTAACCTAGGGTGCCGCTGTGGTTAGGGCCGCATAGTGAGGAACCTTCGAACTATGCGCGACGTGTCCAAGATTACCGCCCTCTGAATCAGACCCTTGGTCCAACGCCAACCCCGTAGCGAAAGTCTCTCAAGATTTTAGTCGAGATTGTGCGCTTTGAGACCGTACGCAGAGACAACTATCGGTACAATGATCACCAAATCAACTTCCCACATGGCGGTTACCTCGTGAGCCAAGTAACCCACATGGCGGTTACCTCGTGAGCCAAGGTTTGGTACTTGCTGGACTTGTCCTTCTCGGCCTTCACGGGGTTCTCGTTACAATGGGACAGTGATGTTGACGAGCATGGCGCGGCGTTGGGACGATCTATATTAAATATTTTATTATTTTTCTTATCTTAAGGGTTCCATTTGTGCCATTATAGCAACGGAACCCTGAAAGAAATCTAAAAACCGGCCAAGTGCGTATCGGACCACGCATAATGGAGGGTTCCGTACCTTCAATGGAATATGAACCAAACTAATACCAAAAGGTCGTATCTGATGCCTTTGGAACAAGTTTTTTGGAGATAACTCAAAAATTACTGAACCGATAATTTTCAAAATCATTTTGATATAAAGTATGTGATAAGGCGCATCTTCTCAATTTTTTTCATATAATTGAACTTACGGTTCAAAAGTTACAGGGGGGGACACAATTTTTCTGACTTTCGTAGCGATTGTTTCTGAAACTTTTCACTTAATCGCAAAATGTTAAAAGAAAACTCGATATTATTTTTAAAGACCTATAGCAACTAAGGCTCCCGGTCGTATCCGGGTCTCGTGTACCCGTTTCGAATACCCGTTTCTGAATAACATGCTACACGGTTTTCTGGCCCGTTTCGCACGTGTAATTAAGAAAAGTGTAGTTAAGATCCGTTTCTGCGGGTAAACGGGTAGCCGAAGAAACGTTTCTTAAATACACGCGGATCTGGAAACGTCCTTGACGAGTACGGGTCCGAGTGCTGTAGGTACGGGTCGAAACGTGTCGTGTCGTTTAAAAGCTACGAATAAGAAACTAATAAAATAAAAATAAACCTTATTTGAATGGGCTCTAACTACTTCGGACCCGTTTGGGCCGGTATTAACTACCCGTGGAAACGTGTCTGAGAAACGTCTCTTGGAAACGTTTCCAAGAGACGTTTCCAACGGCGGTTCGTGTAAACCGGTTCCTTAGCACCGCCAGTCTTAAGTACACGGGTATTCGTCTCCGCGTGTAACACGTGTAGCGGGAGCTCTAGTTGATATGTAGTAAAAAAATGTATATTATTTTAGTTGCATGTATGGAGCGCCCCCCCTAAAAATATTTTTTCTGCGATTTGACTACATAACTAAATACCGGCATACAAAGTACACCTTAAGTCCAATTTTTATTAAGATACATCTTATAGTTTCCGAGTAAAATGGCTGTGACATACGGACGGACGGACGGACGGACAGACGGACATGACGAAACTATAAGGGTTCCGTTTTTGCAATTTTGGCTACGGAACCCTAAAAATGGAACAGCAAGTGATAGCGATAACCTTTTATTCGATATAAAATTCTTCACTAACACTTAAATCTATTTTCGTTTACTTTTGTCACCCAAAATAGAATAATGGGTCAGGTGTCACATTTCACGTGCTTTTACGTTTCAATCGAAATATTAATCTTTAGGTACACACACCTTGGGATCGATTCAACTCTCAGAATCATGAATCGTGTTGATTATATTCAACTAATATATAAGGTGCTTATTTTATTATAACTGGCAAAGTGGATGGCAGGCGACCAAGGGGACCCAGTCCTGAACGCTGGTCCGACCAGGTGGCCAACGAACTGCAGATGCCGATGTCACAGGCTGTGATATATGTATGTAGGTATTTCTAAATATTGGTTGACATGTGTCAAAATCCTGCCGTTTCTTCTCGATTACATCTTGAACTGAACGCACGTATTTTAATGTTATCCCGCTATCCCGTAGGCATCTAGACGACCTAGTGTTTATACATCACATCATCTTCATCATCTTCTTCAAGCATTAAAACAATTAACTTTTAACTGTAATTAAGGAACCTTTTTATATCATTTATTTGTTTTCATTTACCGAACAAAAAAAAATTAATATTTTTTTAAATTACCCTCCCCTATAATGTACCTGTCAAGATGTTTAACACTGTCTGTTATGTCACGTCAAAAGTTTTTTTCTTAAATGTCATTATAATTCGGTGAGGAGGTCTCATTTAATTATCTTATTAACAGGGTGTTTTAACAGGGGGGGGAATTTGAAACGCCTAGCCGTTTAAAATTCAGAGATTGCATATACATGAGAAAATTTGTCAAGTTCCGCCGTGACCGGGTGGTGTAGTGGTCAGGACGTCAGCCGCGAAAGCTGAAGACGCCAGTTCAAATCTCGCCTCGGACACCGGAGGGTTTGGTCACTTTTTCTGAATTATATGACATCTATTTTCAATTTATATATGATGGTGTAACTACTTAAAAATTGCAAATCAAAAAATATTGAACAAAATAATTTGATTTGCTCCAAGATTCATAGATGGCAGCACCATCTCATCATCATTTTTCAATCGGTGGAGGAGAACTTAGGAAAAACGTACTTACAATCATTGAAATCGGATGGCATTCGTTTTATGAGTTTTGTATAATGTGGAAAACGATATGCCCAAATGCCATCCCTCTCCTATGAAACTTCATCCCTCTCCAACCAGGAGGGATGGCAGTAAAATTTTGTTATATAACATTCTTTCAGGCAACCGCTGTTTCAATCGGTTGCCTAGCGATAAAATATTTTTTTTGCACTCCCCCTCCATTTCCGCTCCAGTCCAAGTTGGGTCAGTTCGGGTTGCACGGGGCGGTTCCTCATCACTTCAGGAGCTTAAATACCGCGAGCCATCCGGTTGCCTCGCGGTCACTGAAATTACGCGTCATTGCTCTGAATATACTGTAATGAAAGAAATTTTGCTTTATATAATAATTTCCTGTAAATTCTAATGATTTGTTTAGTTTTATTTAGCATGCAAATTTGAATGTTAGAATTAGTCAATTTAATTTAGTTTTTTCTATTGTTTTAATTTTGCAAGTTACTGTTTTATATTACATTATCATTGTAACCTACCATCTGTGGAAGAGCAGTATCTCTTGATGCAAGTATCAAAAATATTTATATTAACGATATACTAGCTCAGCTACTGTAAGTTATACAATAAATTATCTTATTTATTATTTTTAACTAAACAAACCACTCGAAGTTATGTAATATCTAAAGGAAGACATTAGTTAATGAACGATAACAACTTTGCATATTTATTTGTTTGACCAAGTCATTTACAACTGGCGTAGTCAGTAGCAGAAGTAGCTTAGTGGGTGAGGTGTTCAAAATTACGTTCACTCACTCTTATTCTCTTAACAATAAAATAGTGTCAAGAAATTTTTGAACACCTCCCCGCTAAGCTACTTCTGCTGCTGACTGTACAAATTAAGGAACATCTTAAGTAACGGCATCAATTAACGATTACAGTCTTTCATATTTATTTAGTTGAACTGGTCAATCCACTGGAATAAGTTATTTAATTTAATCATCTAACCAAAGACATTCATTAATAAACGATAACAGCCTTTCAATGTAACTTTTCCCATCTGTGATCACCGTGGACCGAAGGGAACAGTTTGTATTTCATCTGTGCCTAACCGACGTGACCACAGGCGGAGACAGGTGAGAATATACTTAACAAAAACATCAATAAACGATAAGACTTTAAGAATTTACTTCTTTAAACTTGTCGATCCACTACTGGGATAAGTAATGTAATATTCATATCGCATATGAAAGCTATTTGAATCCACAACACCACAGACAGCTATTTGAATTCGGCACAAAACATAATAACATGCTCATAAATATACATGTCCATGTAAAATTCAATAATTGACCACAAAATGCACTTATCTTCGACATTTTGTTGTTTGAGAGGATCATCGCCATCGCGGTTGAGCGGTGAGAGTTAAACACAAACAAAGACAGTGACACGGTGCGTCGTGATTGGTGGACCCGCTCGCGCTGCCTGCGCACAAGACTCCCGGGCCAATCTCCATGCGTTCAAATTACGAATTGAACTGATAAGTTCATAAAACTTACAGCGATTGATAAATTCGTTATTTCTTTTTGATAAACATTACTATAATAATAATAAACTAAACACGCTGACTTGAAAATTTCGGAGATTTCTTTTATGGTCAAGACAACGCTTTTAAAATTCAAATGCTGTAATAAAATCAATCTATTGATGAATCTATTATAATTTAAACATGATAGTTACTTTACATAGCTTTCAATATAATGTAGTCATCATAAAACACTTGAAAAATGTTTTTGTGGAAATATGATTTTTTTAAATGTTTTACGTTATACTGAATTAAGCTGTTGTCTCGCTATACCAGAATCACGTAAGAGATTCGGATAGGAGGTGCAAGCACGTACTGCGCATGCCCTTAGAGTATGGTCAACGGCCTAGCCGTTTCAAATTCAGAGATTGCATATACATGAGAAAATTTGTCAAGTTCCGCCGTGACCGGGTGGTGTAGTGGTCAGGACGTCAGCCGCGAAAGCTGAAGACGCCAGTTCAAATCTGGCCTCGGACACCGGAGGGTTTGGTCACTTTTTCTGAAGTATATGACATCTATTTTCAGTTTATATATAGTAGTGTAACTACTTAAAAATTGCAAATCAAAAAATATTGAACATAATAATTTTATTTGCTTCAAGATTAATATATCACACGTTAGGGTTGAAATGAAACAAAAAAACACTCCCCACTTTACGTATAGGGGAGGTACCCTAATAAAACATTTTTTTCCACTTTTTATTTTACCACTTTGTCGGCCTGATTGATATACATATTAGTACCAAATTTCAGCTTTCTAGTGCTAACGGTCACTGAGATTATCCGCGGACGGACGGACGGACGGGCAGACATGGCGAAACTATAAGGGTTCCTAGTTGACTACGGAACCCTAAAAATGATGCTGATCCTTTTAAGGGCAAAATTGGTATCGTACTCTAATTATGAAAAACAAGAACAAAAATTTTTCGCGCACAAAAAAAATGCTTTTGTATAGAGTTGGCCGGCTGGGACCATACGTCCCATACAAAAATTTTCTCCAACTTTTTGTTACTCGCAATACGAAATCATTTATGCCCTTAAACGAATCCCCACTAATTTTGTTACATCCTGTATGTTTATCAGTAGTTTATGTAAAGATAGACATAGTTTATAGTTTAAGAGGCCGATTTATCTTAAACATTTCAAATAGTTTTATTATTGGTTTCTTCTGGTATTCACAGGTATCATCCTGATCTTTTGATAGGCTTGTGTAGGGATACAGATTCAACATGCAGAGACTGTTGCGTCTAGTGCCTTGTTCTGTGCTTGAAGGAGATCTAGACTGCTGAATAAAACTTCTAGCGGACTGTAAACACTATAATTTATTTTGGTAGTTACAAAAGTTAACTTAGGCTAGGTAGGTATTCGCGGCGCGATAGGTGTAGACGTTGCGCGAGCGTATACCTACTTAGCCTAAGTTAACTTTTGTAACTACCAAAATAAGTTATAGTCTTTAAAATAAATTGTAGTTGTTTAGGAAATATTTGCTCTATAATACACCTGCTAGAACCCAATTACGGATATATCAATAGAGAACGCAGTAGTATAGTACGATTTTTTAAGATGTCGGTATTGTCGCTAGAATTCCTTAGAAAGATTCCGACATCTTAAAAAATGACCACTATAAGCGAAGGGGATATTGTAGATTTAAATGTCGAAGAGTACGGGGTAGAGTGGTCCTTATTTATCATTTTATTTTATAATTTGCGGGAGACCCTCTCATTGATAAAAAGTATCAATCATTTTTTTTTTAATTTTGATTCGGGTTTTATGTGGCACTTTGATAAGGAATGTATGAAATTATTTTTTTCTGAGGAACGTGCCCCGTAAGAGCTGTTTTTTTAATACTGATGTTTTGTAACATTATTTATATTACAAAGAACTAAAACTTTTTTTTAAATTAAATTATATTACAATTTTTTCATTAGCAGTAATGATAGTGACCACCAAAATCAGCCATAATTCTTAATACCAAGTAAACACAATGAGAGGGTGACCCGTCAAATATAAAAAAAATAGAGAAATAAGGACCACCCTCTACTACCCTGTCCTATTGACGCTGAAGTTTGGTTTTATTAT
This sequence comes from Pammene aurita, assembly GCA_947086415.1. Taxonomy (NCBI): domain Eukaryota; kingdom Metazoa; phylum Arthropoda; class Insecta; order Lepidoptera; family Tortricidae; genus Pammene; species Pammene aurita. The sequence goes on from OX352295.1 coordinate 17,797,752, forward strand.
TGTCGTAATAAGACTTTGATACAAATTGGACTCCATCTCGAGTGAGTCAATAAGTACGAGCAAGATACCGGATGACATGGCGGGTAATCTCTCGTGCGTACCGATGATCGTATCATACCCAACTTTAAGGCGATTACCACACTGAAGCCAAAACCGGATGCAGTGACGGTGTGCAAGCGTGACAGCGCGCTATGCAGAGCAGACACATGCAGAGCGCTATCTCGGTCGCGCACCGGCGCCGCATGCGGAAACCGCAGCAGTGTGAAAGTCGCATAAAATCTGAGTACTGCTTTTATTATATTCATTTGGAACAAAAAGACGCGGGTGACAAAGAAAGAGGGGGAGGCGTTGACTGGGAGTTCCTGCCCAGTTTCGTACGGAACCTCAGGTTTTTATGTTTGTTGTTGTTTATTATTGTTTTCTGTTTTACGGTATTATGTATGCATAATTTTCTCCACGCGATCCGGTCTTTTGTAGAGAAAAATATGGGAGGCCTTTACCTAGCAGTGGGGCACTAAAATAGGCAAAATGTATATAAAAATATGCCTGTCAGTTAATACGAAAGGAAAACTGTTCATGAATTTATTTATCAACGAACAAGGCCTCCGCCTTTATCTTTCCCCAAAACCTAAACACCCCACGATGTCTATATTAAAGTTCTAAAAATAAACGATTATTGAGATCCAACCTTCAAAGTAGAAGTAGGTCAGATGCTGCCTTGCATCTTAATATCCAACCGTTTGATCAATGAAATAAAAAGGTCGTAACGATCAATTGACTACGAGTGTAGTTAACATCTTCCTATTATAGAGAGTAAATATAAAGCAGAGACGGGTGAATACATAGAACCTCCAATCGTTATACAATGTTGCGCTAATTATCTGCTGCTACACGAGAGCTGTATTTTTAACTAGATATAGACGGCGTCCTCATTAACCATATGGCTCCTAAAAACGGTCCAAGCCCTGTAGCCAAGATGACTATAGTTTGCAGAAAACGAAACGAAACGCTACACGCTCACTCTTCCATATTAGTGCGATAGAGAGACGGATATAGTTTCGATTCGTTTTCTGCAAACGATTGTCATCTTGGCTAAGCCCCCTGATGTATCTCTAAAAGTTGTCGTTTTAAATTTGACCTTTGACATTTAAATTTGAAATGATATGCTACACTATTAAAAAAAGAAGTTGTGATTGGTCAATCAAAGTTTAATTAAATAATCGGGGAATCATCTCCAGACATTGCCTTACAAAAGGTGGTGTAGAAAATGTTTTAATGGGTATTGGTAGGCTAGGTTGGTTATTAAAAATCTAGATTTTAGACCATGAGGGGGCGGAGCGTTGGCGGCCATTTTGATTTTAAGGTGCCAAAATTCAGTTTTATAACCTTGACGCTTAAACAGTTGTCAGTATAACCAAAGTGTCTATGGACCGTATAAAGAATATAAAATTGCCTACAATTTTTCCATACACAATGGATTGCAAGTTTTACAGATAAAAAGATACAGGGGGTTAAAAATTATCATTTTTAGGGTTCCGTGGCCAAAGTGGCAAAAACGGAACCCTCATAATTTCGTCATGTTCGTCTGCCCGTCCGTCCATCCGTCTGTCCGTCCGTGCGTCCGTCAGTCCTTATGTCACATGATACACCCGAAGGTAAACTCCTTTGTAAGGTAAAATGCTACAATGCCTGATAATGACTGATGATGAGTTTTCATTAGCGTAAAATCTCATGCACGGTTAAACTGAAATAAACGGCTTATTGTTGAAGCTTACATACCACCTCCTATAGCAAAATCATTCACCAAACGATAGTCAAAAAGTCGCTCCGTCGACATCTTACTTTATAATAGTATTTTACCCGACTGTCGAGAGAAAGGAGGGTTATTTACAAGTATGTTAAATTAGAATAAATTATGGGGCTTAGTTATCTAAATCCTGACCAATATATTATAATCATTGTCAAGAGGGCGTTATTATTCTCATTTATATGGCAACAGTTCAGTATATTCGTAGAGCGTATTATTGTCTATGGTATAATGACATCTTGATTTACAACAGTTTATTATATACACTATTTACAATGTTTCGCTCTTGACTATGGATAATTTTGGGAATATTTTGTCGTTTATTATTTAATATTCAAATTTTATTATTATTTACGTAAACTGCCACAATGACACTGACAACAGTGACAGCATATCACATGCACACATACACACACAATCATGTCATTAAAATTATTGTCAGTGTAAGAAATTAGTTCCAATGAAAATCCGCAACATGGCGCATGATCATATATTTCTGGTCAGGCTTTAAAACATTTGATCTTTATTTAATTTACATGATTTTCGAGTGTTATTGCCTATTTAAACTCTAAATCCGCTTATATTCTGATATTTACTAATAACCAGTATACCTTGATGCTTATGCTTGAAATTGTTGCTTTTGTTTCAACTTATTAAAGGTACAATATAAACCACGACACATCCCTTTCCGTACATGTTCCACCTAAAACGTCATCTTCTCAGTTTCTCTTTCAAAGTGAAGTTTGACAAAAAAATATTTTAGAGTGACGTCACTTCATGTAGAAAAGCGGCCTTTACGATTTACTCGTCTATAACACAATAATAGGATTCCAAGATCGGCGAAGTAATATCGAACAGGGTTTAGAAGGAAGGAAGTGGATTGTGAACGTCGGAAACAGGAAGGGATGAGCATGTCTGCCAATACCTAACCACTAATTACGAGTATATAGTCACGTCTGAAAATATAGATACAATTTAATGTAATAAATAATAATAAATAAATATTATAGGACAATCTTACACACACTGACATAGTCCCACAGTAAGCTCAAAAGGGCTTGTGGTTTGGGAACTAGACGACGATGTATATAATATAATAGATAGATATAGATAAATACTTAAATATATAGGAAACATCTATAACTCAGGTACAAATCTGTGACAAACGCATAAATGCCCTGACCGGGATTCGAACCCGGTACCTCCTGCTTCGTAGGCAGTGTCACTACCGACTGGGCTAGGAGGCCGTTTAACACTTTCATGACCAGAAACCCGACTGCCGGGTTCTCTCTTAGTAGCTACTACGCGCTACATACGACAAATACGTGGCTACGGGCTACGAGCGTAGCGCGTAGCACTAGGTGGTACGGAAACTGTTAAAATTAATGTGACAAAAATATGTTACATTAAATCTATCCATATTTTCAGACGTGACCTACAAGTTGACAGAATGTTACGTCTATTAACTATGATAAAAATCTCCGAAACGGCTAAACCCATTTTAATATAAAAACTTTTTACAAAAAAAGATAAACCGACTTCATAAAGGACAAAATAAAATATTATATTATTTATATGAGTTACAAACTGATATGTTTGAAGTCGGTGCCAAGCCAAATTTGGAAGAATTAATACGAACTAGGCTATGTGTTCAGTGAATTGTTCTTCATACTATAGAACTATTTTAATACGGTATTGATTGCATGTAGGTATTAATTCAATTACAGAAAGAAAGTATAATCATGCGTCTTATGATGTTTGTTAATTTAATACTGATCTTTCTATACTCAGACACACTGAGTGTGTGGGGCCCACCTTGTCAGTACAAAAAGGCGCATTATTTAAATTTTCTATGGAATGTCAACCCTACGCCTTTTACATTTTATTAAATTTGCCGCATCTGATTTTTGACAAAGTAGACGTGTATCAAAGTATATAATATATATACATAGGTAACACATTTCAACAAAATTGGATTGAAGTTTAGACGTGAAAATGTAACAGATCCAATCACATTCACCTTTGCAATACTCGTATAAGTATGTATAGATGTTTTGTGATTTTCAGACTTGAAGCTGATTTGACCGGTATTGTAACTTTTTGGCTTGGCACCGACTTCAAACATATCAGTTTGTAACTCATATAAATAATATAATATTTTATTTTGTCCTTTTTGAAGTCGGTTTATCTTTTTTTGTAAAAAGTTTTTATTTTTCCATTTTTAGTAGTTATATAAGTATCTTAATCGGATAACGGTTCTCGGAATAATCGGTCAAGAAATATAAGAAAAAGTTCATAATACGGACTCAATCTAAGGAAAGTTCCACATATCATATGTGGTCTTCATGATTAGGTCCACTCCATCAAATTGATGGTTTTTGAGAGGAAATGCCTAAGTTGCTTAAAAAACTACCAAATCATCATAAAAAAAAAAAAAAAAAATTCCTTTAAAAATTGAGGAGTTCCCTCAATTCCTCATGAATCCCATAATCAGAACAGCGCCAGAGTAATGTGGGACCATCTTCGAAGTAGTTCCTTGCAACCAATAAAAAATTGCTCAAATCGGACAATGGGTTTCGGAGTAATCGCTGAACATCCTACATAAAAAAAAACATCATTATCATTAAAACAATCATAATCTTCATCATCCGGTCCACTCTATCAAATTGGTGGTTTTTCGAGGGGAAATGCTTGAGTTGCTTAAGAAAACACTCAAATCGCCATACATGTGCCTTTAAAGATTGAGGAACCCCTCAATTCCATCATCAGAACAGCACCAGCTTAATTTGGGACCACCTTGGAAGTACATCCTTTCAAACATAAAAAGAATTATTCAAATCGGACCACGGGTCTCGGAGTAATCGCTGAACATCCTACATTAAAAAAATCATCATCATTATCATCAAAATAATCATCATTATCAGGTCCACTTCATCAAATTGGTGGTTTTCGAGAGAAAACTCGAGTTGCTTAAGAAAACACCCAAATCACCATACATGTGCCTTTAAAAATTGAGGAGTTCCCTCAATTCCTCATAGATCCCATCATCAGAACAGCACCAGATTAATATGGGACCACCTTGGAAGTATATCGTTTCAAACAAAAAAAGAATTATTCAAATCGGACCACGCGTCTCGGAGTAATCGGTGAACATACATAAAAAAAAAGTATGTTATTCAATCAAATACAAACACTGAAAACATTGAAAAAATAATCAACCCAGCAGGATTTGAACCTCGCATCGATACGCCTTACCGGGGCTCGATCGCTTTACCAATTAAGCTATGGGTTCAGTTACTGAGTTGACGAAATTCTCAATGCCTTCAATCATCTTTTTGCATTTATTGTTACATCGACTTTATAGCAGCCGTAAGCGACATCTAGGTGCTAACTACTAGAGTCAGATACCCTTCCCGCCGACCCTTTTACAAGTGTCACAACGGAAATAATTTCTATTTAATTAAAACCTCGCATCCTCGCGATGCGAGGTTCAAATCCTGCTGGGTTGATTATTTTTTCAATGTTTTCAGTGTTTGTATTTGATTGAATAACATACTATTGTATGAGTGGAATGCCCCACTTTAAAAAACATGTAAAATAATTATAAGTTGATAGCAGCGCCGCGCCATCTATTATTTCCGTTGTGACACTTGTAAAAGGGTCGGCGGGAAGGGTATCTGACTCTAGTAGTTAGCACCTAGATGTCGCTTACGGCTGCTATAAAGTCGATGTAAAAATAAATGCAAAAAAGATGATTGAAGGCATTGAGAATTTCGTCAACTCAGTAACTGAACCCATAGCTTAATTGGTAAAGCGATCGAGCCCCGGTAAGGCGTATCGATGCGAGGTTCAAATCCTGCTGGGTTGATTATTTTTTCAATGTTTTCAGTGTTTGTATTTGATTGAATAACATACTATTGTATGAGTGGAATGCCCCACTTTAAAAAACATGTAAAATAATTATAAGTTGATAGCAGCGCCATCTATTATTTCCGTTGTGACGCTTGTAAAAGGGTCGGCGGGAAGGGTATCTGACTCTAGTAGTTAGCACCTAGATGTCGCTTACGGCTGCTATAAAGTCGATGTAAAAATAAATGCAAAAAGATGATTGAAGGCATTGAGAATTTCGTCAACTCAGTAACTGAACCCATAGCTTAATTGGTAAAGCGATCGAGCCCCGGTAAGGCGTATCGATGCGAGGTTCAAATCCTGCTGGGTTGATTATTTTTTCAATGTTTTCAGTGTTTGTATTTGATTGAATAACATACTATTGTATGAGTGGAATGCCCCACTTTAAAAAACATGTAAAATAATTTAAAAAAAAAGCCCAAACCGAATACAGAACCTCCTCCTTCTATGAAATTGAAGTCGGTTAAAAATATGTCACTCACTAGAAACCTGTTTTTAAATTTAAAAAAAAAACGGGTTTAAATCGGTTCAATTGATTTAACGCTACGGTGCCATAGATAGATACACAAACAAAAACACATAGCGGTGAAACTTATAATACCCCTCTTTTTGCGTAGGCGGTTAATAAAACTATTAACAGATAAGGTCACCGGCAATAGTATATTCCTACACGAAGGCCGCAAAAATATGTGACACGCTCTTATTAGTTGGGACATAAGAGCGTGTCACATATTTTTGCGGCATTCGTGTAGGAAGATACCATTGCCGATGACTGTACAAGAAACTCCAATTTTTTTGTACTTACACATTTGTATGTTGCGGAATGTACCTGTTGTACTTAAGCACGTCTATCAGTTATGTTTGTATTGCTTCTTTTAGGAGTTCCTTAGGTCACCTTATGACTGCCGGATGGCTCGCGGTATTTAAGCTCCATAACTCCCCACGTGTCGTGAAACCGCCCTGTGCAATCCGAACTGACCCACGTTGGACTTTGTTTTTTAACTCCCCCCTCCCTAATTTTTGCCGGCATCCTTCCAACATTGATGGATCGATAACCGACTAGCCGGTGTGAATGGCAATTTCCATGCTCGTTCTACATCACATACGGATACTGGAAATCGATGGGGGAGGTGAAAAAAAAAGTCCAACGTGGGTCAGTTTGAGTTGCACAGGCTGGTTCCACAACACGTAGGGGGCTTAAATACCGCGAGCCATCCGGTTGCCTCGCGGACACTGAAACTACGCGTCATTGGTCTGAATATTCTTCATATGTATCAACTTCATACAATATCAAATTGATACGTATTTTTATAGCAAAATGATAATCAAACATCACCATTTCCGTGGCAATATTTTTTGTATGAATAATTGCTATTTCTTCGGCGTAATAGTTCGTCACAAGTTCGTCATTTGAATAGTTGATCCTTGGTAAACTAAATATCACGCCGAGCACGAGCATTGTTTCTTCTAGCTTACTGTATTTTCTGTGGGTTACCCATAAAATATTCTTTGGGTGACTGATTGTCCTACAGCCAACGATAATCAACGATAATTAACATTCAGATTGTAAAGGCACGAGGCCAATAGGTCACTGAAGAGTTCTACTTCCAAGAATCCATTTTAAAATGCATTAAACTCTATAAAAACTTTTAGACTCATAGTACCTTATTCTCTTTGAGAATATGCTCGGCTTAGAAAACTGTGTGGAAGGACTTTAATTGCTTTAATAAAGCGATTCAAGCGTAAATTTTCATTAAAAGGTGTTTTCATCTGAAATTACTTGAAAACATGCTTTGCAGGTCTGAATAGAAAATGACACTGCCCTATTTATAAATCTTTAAAAAATATTAAGATTTTTGGCCAGTGTATCAATATAACATGGCAACTGTCACTTACACAACACTGCATGATGGAAACAAACAGACACTTAAATATCATGGATTACATGTGGAAAAGCTTCGAGATGACGCTTTAACAATCGATTGGAGCAGTATCGCTCGAGCGGGTTCGGTAGACGATCAAGTTTCTCTCTTTAATTCGCTCCTCATACAACTTTATGACGCTCATGCTCCTGTTCGTGCAATAAAAGTCAAGCATCTCCCTGCTCCTTGGCTCACTGAGGATATTAAAGCCCTTATAGAGAGGAAGAATCAATCTAATTGTTGTTTATTGGTTATTGATTGTTAACACAGCATTACAGTCTTAAGCTAATACACTGTGAAACTTAACACTATACTCGTATAATATTAATATTATATTAAATTAAACTAGCGGCACACTTGACGGCCTATCATCCCTCAACTCGCAGAATCTTAAACACTCATTATACACATCCATCCATCGCCACGCGAACAGGTCACACTCCGGTGCTGATACTAGGAGCGCATTCAGCAGGGACAGGGCACGGACCACCGGCGAGTTCGCATAGGCGACAGTACGTGCCGACGGCACGGCCAATAGAACACATGTCCGCGGCCTAAGGGTTACATTTTTCAAATCCGGGACAAAGACTCTTACTAGCCGTTCCACCAGTTCAAGGCAGTCACAGTCACCTCGAAGGGCCCGACAGGTAAACAGCAACAGGCTTAGGTTGCGCCTGACCTCCAGGGAATTGAAGCCAAGACTTCCTAAAATGAATTTAGTGGGGTATAGGTACGGGTAATACCCAAATATCCTTTTGTACAGCGTTCTTAGAAACGTCTTTTGTACCTTTTCTAAGAGTAAAATGTAAGTGACCTCGTAAGGGTTCCAAACTAGTGCTGACGTCTCCAACTTGCTTCGTACGAGAGCATTGTATAGGATCTTTAAGGTAAAAGGGTCACGGAAATCCCTCGAGTTACGGGTGACAAATCCTAACCTACGGAAGCAGCTAGAAGCAAGCGCTTTGATGTGGTCATGAAAGGTTAGACGCGCATCAAATATAACGCCAAGGTCCTTCACTCTCTAAATCTAAGTATAAGGCTAACAACTCTGAGAAAAATAAACTTAAATATCATACCCTGCGCAATCGCTGTAGCACTATATGTCGAGATGCTCAGAGGCGTCATATTCACAGTTCTGTTGAAGATGGAAATCCAGCCAAAGTGTGGAAATTTTTGAAAGGTCTCGGAGTTGGCAAATCTCAACAGGCAACCAATTTAAACAATATTAGCGTTGACCAGCTTAACCAGCATTTTTCATCGTCCACCTGTTTCAGTGGTCCTAAGAAATCTAACTCACTTCATCATCTTTCATCACTTCCTGCCTTAGATTTCTCTTCTTTCTATTTTAGCCATTTCTGTGAGAGTGATGTTAGGAAGGGTATATTGAATATCACTTCTAACGCCGTTGGTGTTGACTGTGTTAGCCGAAATATGATACTCCCTCTCCTTGATTTGTTTGTTCCTATTATCACCGGTATTCTGAATTTTTCCATTTCATCAAGTACTTTTCCCAGTCTGTGGAAGGATGCCAATATTATTCCTTTACCCAAAAAATCCAACCCCAGTTCCTTCTCTGACTATCGCCCCATCTCCATTCTTCCTTTCCTATCCAAAGTCCTCGAACGGCTAGTGCATCAGCAACTAACTTCCTTCCTGAATAGAAATGACCTCCTAAACTCATTTCAATCTGGTTTTCGTCTGGGCCATAGTACTACCTCGGCTCTTGTCAAGGTTACCGATGACATCCGTTTGGGTATGAATGACCAGAAGCTTACAGTTCTTGCACTTCTAGATTTCAGTAATGCCTTTAACACGGGCGATTTTGACATTTTGTTCGCGTTCTTACAGTCTCTTAACATATCGGCTGCAGCGATTGACTGGTTCCGCAGCTATTTGGTTGGTCGTCGTCAAAGAATAAAACTAGATTTTTCGTGTTCTTCCTGGTGCAGCATATCAGCTGGTGTTCCACAGGGTGGTGTGCTGTCTCCTCTTTTATTTTCTATCTTCATTAATTCCATAACTCTTGATCTCTCCTCTTCGTATCACCTCTATGACCTCAAATATATTCGCAGGGTATGCATAGCGATCTCAATTCAGTTATAGAAGCCACGAATCTTGATCTGCTCCGCATATCAAATTGGAGTCAAAATTACGGTTTAAAAGTAAACCCCCTAAAGTCACAGGTAATTGTGATGGGTAGCGCTAAACAAATCTCCAAAATTGACTTTCTCAGGCTCCCTCCGATAGTCTTCGATGGTATCCAAATTCCTTTTTCCAACCAAGTGAAAAATCTTGGCGTAATCACGGATAGTTGTCTATCATGGGTGCCTCAGGTGAGTGAAGTGAGCAGGAAGATGTTTGCTGCCATAGGGTCTCTCAGACGGCTCCGGAATTTCCTGCCAATTGCTACTAAAATTGCGCTTGCTCAGTCGTTACTTCTCCCCATTCTTGATTATGCAGATATCTCCTATTTAGACCTAACCGAGGAGCAACTTAATAAGCTTGAGCGTATTCAAAATGCCTGCATTCGGTTCATTTTCGGATTACGCAAATTCGACCATGTTTCTAGTTTTCGTTCTCAACTCAAATGGCTCCCTATCCGTCACCGCCGTAACTCTCACATACTTTCTTTACTCTTTTCTATACTTTTTAACCCTGCAACTCCCCGCTACCTCAAAGAGCGTTTCTCTTATCTTAATTCTATTAGATCCTCTCAAAAATTGCTCCTAAAAGTGCCATCTTCATCTTCCAAATTTTATAATTGCTCATTTACGTTCCAGGCCGTTCGTTTGTGGAATTCTCTCCCTCTCAACATAAAACGCGCGCAATCTATTGGTAGCTTTAAATCGCAACTTAAGGAATAATATTTATCTCTTCCTTAGGTTTTTAAGTTGACACTGTTGTTTCTTATTGTGTGTATTATATATGTATATATGTACGTATATGCATGTTTATTTTGTATTTATTTAAGTATGTATATTCATATGAATGTGCTGTGTTATCTATTTCGTCTCTTTTGTTTCTATGCACCACCTACTGCTTATTGTTTTTCTCTAGTCTCCACTACCCAAAGGTTGTCTGGAAAAAATCGCTCATTAGCGATAAGACCGCCTGTTGTTACCTCTACCTAAATTTATCTAATTGTAAAATTTGTGCTTGTAACTGTATGAGGTGTGCAATAAAGAGTATTTATTATTATTATTATTATTTGTATGTCTTTCCCGACCACGGAACAATTGTGTTCCGGACCTTTTGGGAGGCATATGCGGAGCCGAAGCCAACGCGCAGAAGCCCTTTCGACAATTTAATGAAAAGTGAGGCGAACACTAAGCGGATGCTGCCCCTACCCGTGTCATGGGACGCACGCAGAGGCAGCACCCGCCATGGTGTAAAGACTATTGAGAGTTAATGGAGTCTAAAATGTACTAGGCTATTGGGTGAAAAGTATGGACTAACTACTGGGCTATTGGATGAAGAACCGGACGCCTGCCTAATAAAACGGTATCTAATTTTATTTCCGGCAGACGGTGACTCGCCCGCCGCAAGATGGGCCCCCGTAAAAAGCGACATCAAAGATGGCTCAAGGGCAACACCGGTGCGTGGGCTGTGAGTTTGTCGAGAGGTGAGTCTGCGGTAGCCAGATCCCGGTAATCCGTTCAGCAGGCCGCCGGCGTTATGACATTTTACACTTCCAACCTGGAGCATAGGTCCCGCTCTTGCGACTCCACTCTGGCCGGCCAGTTAAGGCAAGCACAGAGGCGAGGGCCAAATGGAAAGGGCCCTCTGGAATAGGGGTCCGCGGTGTCGCCACTCACCGTCAGCTCGCCACAAGCTGCCCCCGCGGTTTTAAGTATTATTATTATTATTATATCACGCTATGACTTAAATTACTGCTTTTATCATATAGGTACTGGCGTCAAAACAAGTAACAATCTTATAACGACAATACCAGTTTAAGTTTACTTAAATAATGTATGGAAAGGATCACGTGTATTTTCGTTTGCCTCCTTAATCCGATATAGGCCCCTGATCAATTTTCTTATTAACTACAATTTCAATATGTTTATTCAGAACATAATTATTTTACTTGTTTTTAAAGTGGGTATTCCACTCATACATTAGTATGTTATTTAATCAAATACAAACATTGAAACATTGAAAAAATAATCAACCCAGTTTGACTTGAACAAACATCGATACGCCTTACCGGGGCTCGATATCGCTTTACCAATTAAGCTATGGGTTCAGTTACTGAGCTGACGAAATTCTCAATGCCTTCAATCATCTTTTTGCATTTATTTTTACATCGACTTTATAGCAGCCGTAAGCGACATCTAGGCGCCAACTACTACAGTTAGCTACCCTTCCCGCCGACTCTTTTAACATGTGTCACAACGGAAATAACAGATGGCGCCTGCTATCAACTCATAATTATTTTACTTGTTTTTAAAGTGGGTATTCCACTCATACATTAGTATGTTATTTAATCAAATACAAACATTGAAACATTGAAAAAATAATCAACCCAGTTTGACTTGAATAAACATCGATACGCCTTACCGGGGCTCGATATTGCTTTACCAATTAAGCTATGGGTTCAGTTACTGAGCTGACGAAATTCTCAATGCCTTCAATCATCTTTTTGCATTTATCCACTTTATCCACTTTAAAAACAAGTAAAATAATTATGAGTTGATAGCAGGCGCCATCTGTTATTTCCGTTGTGACACTTGTTAAAAGAGTCGGCGGGAAGGGTAGCTAACTGTAGTAGTTGGCACCTAGATGTCGCTTACGGCTGCTATAAAGTCGATGTAAAAATAAATGCAAAAAGATGATTGAAGGCATTGAGAATTTCGTCAGCTCAGTAACTGAACCCATAGCTTAATTGGTAAAGCGATATCGAGCCCCGGTAAGGCGTATCGATGTTTGTTCAAGTCAAACTGGGTTGATTATTTTTTCAATGTTTCAATGTTTGTATTTGATTAAATAACATACTAATGTTTATTCAGCTCAAGAACAAGATCAAATAATTTTAAATAAATATATATAATCCAATAATCTAAGGTACAACACCTTACATGATTGGTCAAATGCGCCTTAGAATTTAGAAAGCTTGCATATAAAGGTTGAACACGCCAAAACTTAGGCACGCAAAATTTGTTTTTAAACCAGTTTGAAAATAAATAACTAAATTATGAATACCACATTAAATGACAAATTTAATTACCTCTAATATCACATTTTTAATTCTAATTAATGTTTACACAGTAAGCCATAAATCGAATTTTCTACTCACACGGCTCATAAGACTTTGCACCATCTCTTTAGGAAAGATTTTTGTCGTCCAGGTCCGTATTTTTTGTAGCTGAGGGACCGATTTTACTTCTCCGCCTTTCTTTTTTAGAATTCCTTTCATAATACTCCAGTACTCTTCAACAGGCCGCAGTTCTGGACTATTTGGCGGATTGCATATTTTGGGTACCACCATGATCCTGTTAGCGTTGTACCATTCCATAACTTATTTTGCGTATTACCAACTGGCTAGATCTGGCCAAAACAGCGGTGGTGAGGCATGCTATTTTATAAAAGGCAGCAAACGCTTCTGTAAACAATATTTCCGATAAATATCGCCGTATAAAACTCTTGACCAGGTATTTGTTTAAACTCCGCTTTTATATACGTCTCGTCGTCCATCACCGCGCATTCAAATTTTGTAAGAAAATATTCATAGAGTTTTCGCGACCGTTTCTTTGCGGATAAGTTCTATTTTGAGTCTAGGTCTGGTGCGGCCTGGGCTTTATAACTCCTCAGTCCTGCCCTCTGTTTCATTTTTTGGACAAAAGACTGAGAAATTTTCACTTTTTTTAGCAACATCACGAGATGAAATCGTATGATTTGTAGGCAGAAATTTGTAAAATACTCTGTTCCTTTTTCTTATCCTTGACTCCCTGCAACTCACCAGTTCCTGGGTTTCTATCTATTGGCAAGCGGTCATGGAATGTTTTTAATACGTGACCAACCGTAGATTGTGGATATGTCAGTCTTTTCGCGATATCTTTGTAGCTTAACATGGGATTTTTTACATGTTCGTGCAGAATGCGTTCACGTTTTTGATGTTGTACGCTCGACATTTGGCCAATGAATAAATAAAAGAAAATGAAACGATCATCATTTTATAGCCCAGTTCCTTGTGAGAAAATTGTTGTTTAAAAAGTTTGAATATCTTCATTTTTCGAATAACTATAGCTATTTTTACATGCCCAAATTTTGGCGTGTTCAACCTTTACACGGGAAAATTTGACCGGTGCCGCTGTGACCCGGGTAGCCTAGTGGTTAGGGCGTCTGCCGCGAATGCAGAAGACGCTGGTTCGATCCCAGCCCTGGACACCGGAGGCCTAGGTCACTTTTTCCTTTGTGTGTGACATCTATATAGGTTTATGTTTATTCAGCTTCATAAACGCTTATGTAGCCTCTAAAGTGAACAACAAATGCCTCAAACAAAGCTTACTTCAAAGCGGGTTTCCTGTAAGCATATGCCCAAGAACACCTCTTTGTAAAATACAAAATGTGGAAACAATTACAAAGTTGAGCCTTCATAGGCGGATTAGGCTTGTTACGACACTTTATATACCTTTACATGATTTGTACAAGTTAATTTTGTAAAACAAAAGTGATATGATACAAAAAAGATAATAGTTATTTGTTATACAAAGGTGCAAAGTTGTATTTTAACCGCGAGTGTGGAATTGAAGCACAAGCTGGCGAATGGATTCTAGGGTTGAACTACGAGCTAGCGAACAGATTCTATGATTAAATGACAATGCATTTATGAACGTCAGAGAAAAAAAAAACAACCACAAGTTGTAACCACCTCTGACTCGAGAAGTATTATGACCAGGAAGAAACGCGGCGGGACTTATTTTTTCAAAACAGTAATACAGATCGTAAAGATACACAACCCAATAATGCGTAGTTCTTCAAGAAGACATATCAAAACAGCTTGAGAGACAGACAAATGTATTGGAAACTTCTTGACAACATTCATTTCGGATAAGGCTGAAAAGGTGGATAGAACTAGACAGGCGAATACGCTACTAAAGGCGATATAAATAATTCCTTTTGCAAGCTGTTTGTAAAGAACTATGTATATGTGAGCCTGAATGAGGCGCCTTGCTTTAAAAATAAATAAATATTATGAGACAATCTTACACAAATCAACCTAGTCCCACAGTAAGCTCAATAAAGCTTGTGTTATGGGTACTAGGCGACGATATACTATACAATAGATATATACATATATACACAAAATACTTAAATACATAGAAAGCATCCATAAACACACAAATAAATGCCCTGACCAGAATTCGAACCCGGGACCTCCTGTTTCGTAGGCAAGGTCACTACCGACTAGGCTAGGAGGTCGTTAAAAGCTTCAATTTACTATGGCTAATCCACGGTCAATTATGTAGGTGAGGTGTGTGCACTTTTTGCTACTAACCTACCGCTTGGAAATTAACTTTGAGCTATAAAAAACCGACCAAGAGCATGTCGGGCCATGTTCAGTGTAGGGTTCCGTAGTTACCGGCTTGTCACAATACACCCACTCAAAATGTCGATTTTATAGGATATTTTGCGGCACTTACGTCCTTTTACTAATGAATAACAACTTTTTGCGATAACTCAAAAATGACTAAACCGATTTAATTCAATATTGTTTTCACTGAAAGTACTTATTTGGCCTCACTTTCATGAATTTTCCATATTTTTATGGATTTACGGTTCATAGGAGGGACGCAAATTTTAAAAACTTTCAGAGCCAGTAACTATTTACGACGCTACTGATTTTATCCAAAAATTGTTTTAAAAGTTAATTGATTATGGTCCAACGACACCCAACACAATAGGGATGAAATGAACACAAAAACATTTAAAAAAAAAATCTTTTTCAGTTTAACGTTTTGTCGGCGTGACTCGTACACATATTCATACCAAATTTCAGCTTTATGGTACCAACGACTACTCAGCTAAGCCGCGGACATACAGACGGGCGGACAGACGGACATGGCGAAACTATAAGGGTTCCTTGTTGACTACGGAACCCTAAAAAAGGCCTAATAAAACAGATAACAAAAAACTTAAACTTACGTGGCGACTATACTTCGTAGGTGCCATCGGATTCGTAATTGCATACCCAATCTATCAATGAATTCATTAAAAAATTGGGTATGCAATTATGAACCCGATGGCACAGTAAAGTGCATGTTCAGACATTATTGAGTACCCTGGCATCTCCGATATATTTGACGGCGACTGTACAACAATTTTAAGAGAAGATGTGTCGCCTCCTTATGATGCACCATTAACTCTGTGAGTAATAGTATTCAATCAAGCATCAATCCCTACCTACATTACACCCATAGATGTAGTTTTTCAATTAACGAAATATTGCACGGTACGCCTACATTACTCTTAATCTTTTCTCAATTAATCTTGATTTGTGCGTCGCACATACACACATTCAGTTACTTTCAACGGAATTCAAGATTTCAAAGGAGGAGATTATCGATTCGTCGGAATCTTTGTTTTTTTTATGGAAGTTCACCGATTATTCAGAGACGGCTGGACCGATATGGGAAATTCTTTTTTTATTTGAAAGAGTATATATTTTATTTTTTTATACCACGACGGTGGCAAACAAGCATACGGCCCGCCTGATGATAAACAGCTACCGTAACCTATGGACGCCTGCAACTCCAAAGGTGTCACATGGGCGTTGCCGACCCTCCACAAAAAGGAGGACTCACTGTGTCGACGGCTAAAGGAACAAGAAGGCCTCTCATCGTCAACACACTGGGTCCTCTTTGAGCTCCTTGGCAACCCTACTCACCAGCATTAACACAACACTATGAGTAGGCAGAGTAGGGTCTAGTGCTATTTGGCTGTGGTTTTCTGTAAGGTGGAGGTACTTCCCCAGTCGGGCTCTGCTCCAGATTTGAGCGAGGTGACATTCGCTGAACATGCCCTAAGGTAAATGTACACTTCAGCGAACGTGCCGTATCACCGAATATATTCCATTTTAAGCTATAAGTCGATTACTTACAGCAGATACTACGTTGTGATATTTTTTCTGTGATAAAATACCTACCCCTACGAATACGCGTCAGAGACGGCCATTTTGGGGCTCAGTTGCGACATGACAACTGATCTAGTCGGTCGAGTGCCACTTTGTATGGGCGCCTTTAACAAAATCGTTAAGAAATCGCGTGCACTTCTTAAGATCATAGAATCGTTTAAAGCTATACAGGGTGGTCACCTTGACGTCAAAAAAAAATTTTTAGATACCTCTCGTCGTGGGCTATCAGAATATACCCCATGTATGTTAGCCGATTTTTCGTAGTTCTCGAGTTATGAATTTTTTAATTTTGAACTTTTGTTAAGAAGTTCCGGGTGAAGCAATTAATTTATTAATAAAATACTATTGAACTTTTTAGATTTTTTCTTCTTGTAGCACAATCCTTAATGAGCGGCGCAGTTGCAAAAAAAATCAGCATCCTCACTTGAAACCGGCTGCGAGTTGAAAAACAAAAGACAAAAGTGAAAGTTTTACAAAAAAGCATGTCAAGCTTAGATTTTGCGCTTATTTGCTAGTTAGAAAATGCATGCTAAATTTTATAAAATAACCAAAAGTCCTTGAAATCGCTTGTATTTTTTTTATTTAAGCGCAAAATCTAAGCTTTTCATGCTTGAACGTAAAACTTTCACATTTGTCTTTTTTTTTCCAACTCGCAGCCAAGTGAGGATGCTGTTTTTTTTCAATGGTGCCGTTTCTTAAGGATTGTGTTACAAAAAGAAAAAATCAAAAAAGTTCAATCGTTTTTTTAAATAAATTAATTTCTTCACACGGAACTTCTTAACAAAAGTAAAAAAATTCATAACTCGAAAACTACGAAAAATCGGCTAACATACATGGGGTATATTCTGATAGCCCACGACGAGAGGTATCTAAAAAAAATTTTTTGACGTCAAGGTTTGGACCACCCTGTATGTGGGTTTCAAATTTTGGATTCAGAGTGTCGTTATTTAATAAGCTTATGTATTTTTGTGTTTTAAGTGCATATAGTGCAGTCATATTCTCAGAATTTAAATTAAATGTGAATCCGGTGATATGTGACCTAACTTTTTGACTGGATGGTTTAAACGAACAGCGTACGGAATCAGGAAAAGGATACGCAAATTTAGCGCAGTTAGATACTATTATCTAAACAGTGAGATAAAAGTTTGAGAATCGCTCAACACCATATACATTTTTCTTCTAGTTCGGTAAAGTGGTCACCGGAGTCGGTATTAAATGCAAGTCAAGTTTCTTAGTTCGCTTAATGGTACAAATCAAGGTAAGCGGTCTAAAAAACCTTAAAAATATTTTTTTAATATTTCTAATAATACAAATAATTTCTAAGTGCAATAAAATTATTACAAATTTATCTAAGTTATCATTATAGTATTGAAAATAATCGTATGAAAATGCCAGACCTTATTAAAAAATGAAACTTACATCCAGGTCTTAAGCGTTCGTGGCAACGTACATTTACCTTACCATACTTAGCGAGATGCCATTCGTCGTGGCCATACCTCTCTTTTTGGCGTAGTTTAAGGATATACCCAAGTCCGGACGTATTTAAGGACATACCCCGGATCCTAGGACATACCCCGGGTCCTACTTATACTTCACAGTTGGTCTCATTGTAACCAGGTCAGGATCTGATGATGGGATCCTAGAGAAATCGAGGGAAGTGTTCAACTATTATAGGCACACCTATAGTGATTTGAGTATTTTTTACCTCAGCTCGAGTATTTGTTTTTGGAAAGGTGGAGGCTAAGTGAAGTCGGTTCTGTTTTGTTTAAAATTATGTGTTAAAAACTGCACGGTGTGGTTATTTAGAGTATTGTTATTAAAATGTTACGTTACCTACATGTCTTGTGTCTTAGATTCATCCAAAGAAAATAACTTAGAACCACTCTTTAGGATATTCCAAACAAATATTCATTTTTTTTTATGAAATTACTACATTTCAGTATAATTCATATCTGTATGATTATGATATATATATATATATATATATATATATATATCTATATAAATAAATCACTTCGTAACTTTAAATGGTAAGTATATTTTTTTATAACTCGTATTTACTCCTATACGAATCTTCTTCGGAGACGAATAGGCATGGCCAAAAACGCAATGGCACAGCTGCAAAAGATATGGAAAGACCGAAACATATCTCGGAAGACGAAGAAGAGGCTAGTCACGTCTCTGGTCTTCTAGATTTTTATCTACGGCGCGGAAACTTGGACCGTACGGAAGGCTGACCGTGATCGCATTGACGCCTTCGAGATGTGGTGCTGGCGGAAGATGCTTCAAATTCCGTGGACTGCATTTCGAACAAATACATCGATATTGAAAGAACTCAATATAAAGACAAGGCTTTCCACTACCTGCCTGCGAAGAATCCTGGAGATTTTTGGTCACATTGCCCGGAAAGATGGACACAACCTTGAACAACTAATGGTTCTCGGAAAGGTCGACGGAAGATGGCCGAGAGGTCGAAGCCCAGTCAGGTGGTCCGACCAAACCCGCTCAACGCTCAACAC
Organism: Pammene aurita; assembly: GCA_947086415.1. Lineage (NCBI taxonomy): Eukaryota > Metazoa > Arthropoda > Insecta > Lepidoptera > Tortricidae > Pammene > Pammene aurita. The sequence continues at coordinate 17,817,042 of OX352295.1, forward strand.
CAAGCTACATGATGCCCTCCATGTTGCTAAAGACACAGATGCAAGAAGGAGGAGCACCATTAGAGACAAATTAATCTCCCATTGGGGGAATCACGACCCTCAGTAATGAGGTGCACGACGCGAGGAGGAGGATTTACTCGTATATATTTTCTCAAATTATTGAGAAATAAAAACATATATTCTAGTATTTGAAATTATTATATTTATGGAATAACATGGAGATGGAGGAGGCCTTTACTCGAAGAGAGGTCCTTAATATTAACCCTACATAAATAATTTAATAAACCGCATGAAATATAATACAAAAAAAAAGTGCTAAATAATATTTAAATATTTTTTTTTAGATTGCAGTACGATTAAATTCAAATTTAACTTTAGTATTGAAATGAAATGTGAAATTTCCAATTGAAATTATTTTGCATGTCGAATTATTTATGAATTGTGATCTATTCTACTTAATTAAGGAATAAATGAGGCTATAATATAATATATAATATTTGAAATTATAAAAATCCTGTGAGTACACTTATTCAGGAATGATGACGGAGTACAATTGGCCTAGTTGTTATTTTATTAATTGAATGCCTTGCCTCTACGCCTACACATTGTTTACACTAGGCCAGTTGGGCCGTAAGTAACTATTTCCCCTAGGATTTTATTTTGGGGAAAACCGTTGCCGTCATTTCTAAATGTCGGGCTACTAATTACAAGCCTGTTTGACATTTAGCCGAGGCAAAAAACCGGGACAAACGTCTAGGGGATGATGATACTAATAGACGGAGGGATACGTCATACACGTCAGATATGATATGACACAATAATGAGAGCAACGAAGTAGTAGATATTAAATAACAGGCGGTCTATTCGCTAAAGAGCGATCTGTTCCAGATAACCTTTTGGTAGTGAAGATAAGAATAAAACTAAAATTACCTGGGTGAATCAACTTTTATGTGACCAACGTCATACCGACTCCCTGATAATATAGGTACACATTTTATTAAAAACTAGCTGTACCCGCGGCTTCGCCCGCGTATGTGGGGGGTTTTGTCATTTTTATTTACTATCCAGGCCATTCGTGTAGAATGTACGCGTTCTTCATATCAATCTATCTAAATATATTAGTTCATCCGTGATAAACATAACTACTAAAAGGCGTGCGTCGAGACCTGCGAATGTTAATGGCCGCATTCCTGCAGGAGAACATGCTTCTAACAGAGGGTCAAAACGCTGAAGGTATGAGCGCGACGTAGTGTGTGAGCGCAAGGTCCCAGCGAAAACTGCTTTTGCAGCAGCAGGCCAAAATCTAATAAGCCCAAAGGCAGCATAAATTGTTTCAGCAGGAGCATGAGACCCTTTCATGCTCCTGCTGAAACAATGGTCAAGTTTTTTGGTGAACCTGAACGCCGAAGCCGTGACGCGGTGAGCGGCAATATCGCGAAAGCCATAGGGCGAGTACCGCGCAGGACCCAGGCCCGGAGGATCGCAGCGAGAATTGCTTCAGCAGAAGCAGCATCTCAGGGACCGGACATAACTCAATGGCGAAGTGTCTTAGCGAACTCGAGGGCTACGGACACGAGGGTGAGCGGGAATGTATGTGAAAGTCAAAGGCCGAGTACCGCGTAAGGTCCAAGCTCCGTGACCGGACAAAACTTAAAGGCGAAGTGTCTTAGCGAACCCGAGGGCCGTACCTCGAGGGTGAGCGGCAACGTCTGAGAAAGCCAAAGGCAGAGTACCGTATAGGGCCCAGGTCAGCAGCAGTACCATGACAGGGACCGGACATATCTCAATGGTGAAGTGTCATACTCGTAAGGCCCGAGGATGAGTGGTAATATCTGTGAAAGCCATAAGCCGAGTACCGCGTAGGTTACCGGTAAAATTTCTCCAGCAGAAGCAACATGATATAATTCGGACAAAACTCAATGGCGAAGAATCTTAGCTATTAATAATAGCTGAGGGCCGGAGGCCCGATGGTGAGCGGCAATGTCTGCGAAAGCCATAGGCCGAGTACCGCGTAGGCCCAGGCCCGAAGCGTCGCAGCGAAAATTTCTTCAGCAGCAGCGTGACAGTTAGCAGCTAGTAATTGCTAGATTCATGACTACCGTTTTTATTGCAATCAGCTGTTAAAGCGAGATAAAACATATTGCTCTTACAAACGGTACAAATTTCAATTACAAACGGTACAATCGGGTGAATCAAAATAGATAAATCTTAATTACCTGTTTTATTTGTTTTTACGTAATATTGTAAGTAGGTTTCATGATTGATAAATAGATTATTTTTACGTTGAGAATAAAGTACCTCCAGGTATTAATGGATCACAATATATGTCCGGATACTTACAATTTCCAAAACGAAGTAACACGTTTTAAAAATATCTAACCCAATCCTTAAATAGGGAAAGCATTTAAAAATCCATGGTTTAGACCTCGGCGGAACGCAACAGACCGAATCGCTTAATTTAATGTAAAGACGTCCTTAAATAATGTTTGTATACAGTATACAGGGTACCTATACAGCGCCATATGTGACCACTTTTGAGAACTATTTTTTTTATGAAAATTATGTTGTTAATAATCAGAATAAAAACTACCCTATATGTTGCTCCAGGGTACAACAAAATTACACTATACAAAATTTCGTAAAATTCCGTCGAGTAGTTTTTACGTAGTTCGCGGACAAATTCACAGACAGACAGACAAGAATTCTAAAAATCACTGAAATGTATTCAGTCAACGTTTCTAAGACCCCCTGAATAAGTTTTTCTAAAATATCTTCAATGTACATTTTTTTTACCCTTACGCGTTTATTATATGTATAGTGCAGTGAAACACTTCTTTAATTGCATTAACACGTTTAATTTTGAAGACAAAGTAAAAATATTTAAGATTAGCAAAAACAGTCAATTATTTAAAATTTAGCATTTCACGTAAAAATCACAATAACGGCATCTATATAAGGATATTTCACATTCAATAACTTCCCTAGTGGTCAGAATGCAATTAAATTACAATAATAAAAATATTTAAAATTAGCACTTCACTTAAAAATGAAGACAACTGTACCTATTTCACATTCACATTCAACAACCTCCCTAGTGGTCAGAATGCAATTAAATTACAATAATAAAAATATTTAAAATTAGCACTTCACTTAAAAATGAAGACAACTGTACCTATTTCACATTCAATAGTTAGCAAAACTGGTAAGTAAAAATAAAGACTCGGCTGGTAATAATTTGGCTGCAGGAAAATAATGGGTTAATGAGGCGGGTGATATGGATTGTGACAGATGATTCGCTGGCTGAACGTAGCCTAAATTAAAGAGCCAGGTCTTTATACGCCCGTCAAACGAGGCAATTGGAATTTGGGGAAATTTAGCAAAACAACAAAAAAAACTATTATGGCACAAAAATGCTGGATACAAAGAAAAGGAATCGGATTTATAACGTTTTTAAAAAAAATGTAAATAATTTGATATTCTCGAAAAGCAGGATGGCTAAAGCTGTTGTTTTAAATTAAAAAAGAGTTCGTGGGCAAGTGTCCGCTTTGATTTAGGCGGACCCAATAGCTCGCTGAACTCCTTTTCTCACTTGGAGAGCCCGCTGGATGCGGACTCTAATTCTCCAATGAATGGTGAAGAAACCCGCGGAAAACGCGGCAGTTGCAGACCGTCTCGCCGGTCCGGCACCCTCATGTGCCTTCCGGAATCCTTCCGGCTCAGGCGGTCCCTCTGGTTGCCTTTTTGTCCGGCGACGTATTTGGTTTTTAAAAAATTGTATTTAATAATGTATTAGCACTTGCTATATAATGTTTGAGCGCAAAGATCTACAGAAATAGATCGCACTTCAACTCGGTGCAACTAAGCAAATTACAGCAAAACTCTCAGACAAAACCAGAATATCTGTTTTTCCTTAAAAATCTCCCGTCCCTCTGACACACTCAATCAAAAATCCACTTTTTTCTTTTTGACAATCTGGAATACCTCAAAAATTCATATTCAAAATTAGCGGGAGTATTATCTAAATTTTATAACTGCCAGACGTATTACAAAATGCGGACTGATATAAGCGCCATCTACCCGTAATGCCGTGAATCACAATGTACGCTTTTTATATATCAACCGTGACCTAGCCTTAGACCTCCCTTAGACACAGAAGTTCAGAAGTTCTAAAGAAAGTCGACAGATGTCGTACGATACGTAGCGTCATGCTACAGCATCTCCCTACCAAACAAAGAAACAAACGAACAACAACACAAGAAAACACAAGAAAACTAACCCCAAGCAACAAGAAAAACACAACTTAATGCTAAGGCCAAAAAAGGTACAACAAGAGAACCCTAAACGAATTCCAAAAAAACAAAACTAACCAGTTATTAACATTACCCCTAAAGACTAACCTAATAGATTAACAAGATGACAAAACGCCAACCAACGCGTCACGCGGTCCAAGACGTGACGGCCGGGATAGGACAGAAACTGCACCTGGCCACAGATCTTAATCCCTCACATCGAGTCATCAAATTATACAACCAGGCTATCATAGACCGGGAAAGATAAACGAAGCCTTAGCACCAACGGTAAAAAAAGTCAAATCTGGAAAAAGGAGCAAGGAAACTCTCAAACGAAAACAAAAAAACGATAAGAAACGAATCAAGCAAGGATTACCGACAAGGGAATGGCGGACTAAAGCGCATTTTAGAATTTTGAGAAAAAGTGAACGGGCCGAAAGAAGAAACTATTTCAAGATATCTTTAATATGAGAGGTACCGACGTGCTCGGAATCGGTATCAGCCAGTACATATACCTGTGGAGACACCCGTCTAACCACGCGGCACCGAACGAAACGTGGAGCGAATTTACCGCCTCGAAAAGGATCAGCGGATCCACGCTGGAAATTCCGGCGCCAAACGATTTGGTCACCAACGATTCTTGGCGAAGAACGGTTCGTGTTGAACTTGGCGGCGTTACGATGAAAGGCTAAAGCCATCGAATCAGAAACTTTATCGTACACCTCACGAAGCGTCTGAAGATTCGAAGCGCGTTCCATCCGGCTGAGTCCCACATCTTGGTCCACAACCTGATTCTCAACACGTTCACGAATCATTGACAACTCGCGGCCGTACATCAAAAAATTCGGTGTATAAGCAGTAGCCAAATTTATACAAGAGTATAAATAAAGAGCGACCCGATGTATATGACCCGACCAACTGCGTTGGTCATTTTCAACTAAAATGCTCAAAGTAGTAATCACGACCTGGTTATATCTCTCCACAACATTCGCTTGTGGCGAATAATATGGGGTATAACACGGACCTGGAATATTATAGCTCGCCAGGAAATCCAGAAATTGACGACTATGAAAAACTGTAGCGTTGTCACAGAGAATGTTAGTAGGAACTTCGTACCGCAAAATAACCTCCGACTCTAATGCCATCGATATTGACCTCGCATTCACCAACTTCAAAGGGACCAACCAAACAAATTTGGTAAAAACGTCAACCAAAGTCAAAATATAACGACACCCATTACGGCTAACCGGTAAAGGACCAATTAAGTCAATGGAAAGAAGATCCATTGGAGCCGCAACACGACGAGGAAATAAGCGAAGTCCACGAGGTTGTGAATTTGCAATTTTATAAGACTTGCAAATCTGACATTCGGAAAGGAACCTTGTAACATCACGGTACATATTCGGCCAATAGTATAAGTCACGAGCTTTTAAATACGTTTTCATAACACCAGGATGAACGATGGGAAATCCATTATGAATTTCAGCAACCGCCTCTCTAGTCCTTGAAGCAGGAAGAACTATACGCCATGGATTAGGTGCTGAAGGGTTTTCGATAGATACCCTGCGCATTAAGACACCATCCCGAAGAGCAAATGCAGTAAACATTTGAGGATTGTCCAAAACTCCCTGATAAATTCGTTCATACCAAGGATCTCCAGAAGGATCCATGCCACGCGCGAATGAGATAAGCCCAACTTGAGCGCGGGACAAGGCGTCAGGAACAACATTAAGGACACCTTTTTTATGTTCAATCTCAAAGTTATATTGGGAAATCAAAGTTGCCCAACGAGCCAAGCGCCCGGTAGGATTATCAAGGGTGATCAACCATTTAAGAGCAATATGGTCAGTAATGATCTTAAACCTCATTCCATCGAGATATCCGCGGAAATGCTTTATGGAATCAACAACGGCGAGAAGCTCATGTTCGGTTGTCCCGTATCCACGTTCAGCTTTAGTGAATAAACGAGAATAATAAGCAATTGGATGTTCAACGCCGTCAAACTCTTCAGCCAGGACCGAGCCTAAGCCAACCTGGCTAGCGTCACATTGAAGGATAAAAGGTTTCGAAAAATCCGGGCAAGCCATCAACGGAGCGCTCATCAAGGCATCCTTCAATTTAGAAAAAGCTTCACTAGCACTATCGTTCCAATCGATGGGATCACGTCCCTTTCTCTTACCGATAAGTGCCGTCAGAGGAGCAATAATCGAAGAAAAACCATCCACGAAACGGCGATAATACGAACACATACCAATGAAAGCACGTAGAGACTTGGCAGAAGAAGGGGTAGGGTAATCCCTAATAGGTTCTAATTTCTTCGGATCATTTTGAAGACCACGCTCATTGACGATGTAGCCGAGATACTTCAATTCAGACTTACAAAACTCGCACTTATCTAAATTAACCGTAAGACCAGCTTCTTTCAACCTATCACGAACCTTACGGATAAGCCGCATATGACTGTCAAAATCACGAGACACCAAAATCAAATCATCAACATAGCCGAAGATAAAATCCTCAGACTCAGGGGTATATTCAAAATTGACAATCATGTCAGTAAGCCTCTGCATCTCGGACGCAGCGTTGGTTAAACCAAAAGGGAGACGAACGAACTCAAAGAGGCCCCTTTGGGGTACAATAAAGGCCGTTTTCTCACAACTGGCCTTATCAGCTAAGGGGATTTGCCAAAAGGCGCTCCTAAAATCCAACGAAGTTAGATATTTGGCACCTCGTAGGTTATCAAGGATGTCCTGGACGCGCGGGAGAGGGTATGAATCCCTGATGGTAACGCTGTTCAACTTCCTACTGTCCACGCAAAACCTGACACTACCATCTTTCTTGGTAACCATCACCACTGGGGAAGCCCAGGGTGATCGTGAGGGACGAATAACGCCTGACTCTAACATCTTGTCGATCTCTTCGTTGAGAATCTTGAGTTGACTGGAGATAAGGGATAGTAACGTTGGCGAATGGGCGAACCAACAGTCTCAATCTTATGCGAAAGCCACGAAGTACAACCTAATCCAGCTTTATCAGAAGAAATCTCCTCAAACTCGTCAATAACACATTGGAGTTTTGATTCCTGCAGTGGTGCAAGCACCGTACGAGGGTGGACATAGCGAACCTCACCTACTCGTGGGACTGCGACAGGAACATGATGTGAAGCGACGTAAAGCTTACCTGACAAACCATCACGGAATGCCTTCTTTAAAATGTCAATGAGACCAACAGCATTCCAAAACTCAATTCCTAAAATAAATGCAGTAGGAAGATTACTGCTCACTAGACAGGGGTGCAGAACGCGAATGCCACTAAAAAGAATGGGGACGTCCAAACCGCCTAGAATTTCAATAGGAGAATTGTCGGCGGAGACAACATAAGGCCGGATATCCTCGTGATATGTTATACCGAGCTCCGATAAGAGGGATATATCAATTAATGAAACCTGAGCACCAGAGTCTAAAAGAGCTCTTACCGAAGAGCCAGCAACTAAAACATCAATAAAAAGTCTATTATCCGGGGAATTATTCATATAAACGGGCTGGACCTTACAGGGCGACACCGATGGACCTCTCAGTGCGCCACTTATTCATTTTTTGACGGACCAGAATTACAACTAGGACAATCGCGTGTGATTGCACCAACACGCTTACACTTGAAGCACACTGCCCCTGAAACAATAGGACAATTACGATAGTTGTGACCAGTTGCATCACACTTCATACACACTATAGAACTGGGTTGACCTACAACTTGAGCACTAATCGGTGCAATAGCCAAACGTGCTGGTCGTGAACCTTGAAAGGCTTCAAAATTTTTCGCGACTTCTAACAAACCATCAATATCCCTAACCACGTTAGTTGCAAGACAAGGATGATATCTAGGATTCATTCCATATTTAATAATGTTAAACAGGTTGTCTTCGGAAACCGGTGTACGAAGCTTTGCGTTTAGATCGCGCGCCTGAATAACAAAATCAACCACTGACTGGTTGTCCTTCTGTGATAAAGCGCGAAGTTGGCTCTCAAGCTTGAAATCGAAATCGGCTACGTCGAAGGTTTTAACGAATTCAGACTTTAATTCCGCGTAAGTAAGACCCGGATATCTGATTGCCCTAAAATGTTTCAAGGCACTATCTGACAACAATTCATGGAAACGTCTGACAACATATGAAGGATTGACGTTACGCGCCATACCTTCTTCCTCGATTCGAAAGAAAAATTCGCGAACACAAGTATCCCCGGAAAAGTTCAAGTTCCATTTCGTAAGTGAATAATCTTTGAAAGGAAAAGGCGGAGGAAGTCCGGACATATGCATCACCTGGGGTCGTGGTTCAGAATCAAAAAACTGTTCTTCATCGTCTGCCATTGGATCTAAAATCCTCGGATCGTACGAGTTTAAAGATGAGTGCGCATGAGGTGTCTCAGCAATTGATCCTTCATTACTTAAGTGCGACATGGCGAAAAGTCGAAAGTTGTCTTGCGTTGCAAGTTCAAACAAAAATAAAGTTAATCGGACTCAAAATTAAAATCTGAAGTTCGAGTATATCAGTGGTCTAAATCAAGCGCTTAAGACAAAGAAAGAAAATAGCACTCGAAGTCTAGATGCTAGGTTAGAGTTCGAATTAAAAAAAAAAAAAGTTCAGTTTCTGAAAAAAAAAACAAAATGCAAATCATACATTCTATGTCTGACTTACCTGCGAATTCCCTAACGTCTACGGGCTCTAACTACAGGACTCAAACTATGAAATAAGGTATTCGGGATATGTTACGGGTAATTGAGAAAAAGGCATAAGTAAAGGTCAACAGATAAATTCGTTTTTTTTTAACATAAATAAAAGCAATATTTCAATATAACGGAATTCGGGTTAATGATGGGACGTAAGGACGCAGCAGGCTGAAACAAACCAAAATCAAGGTTAATAGAACCGCGACCGGTCTACGGTCACCGTCTCACAAATCCAAAAAAAAATATTTAATTACAATTATTAAAAGTAAATCCAGAGTTCTTTACCTTATCAGGCGCCATTTTGCAGTGAAACACTTCTATAATTGCATTAACACGTTTAATTTTGAAGACAAAGTAAAAATATTTAAGATTAGCAAAAATAGTCAATTATTTAAAATTTAGCATTTCACGTAAAAATCACAATAACGGCATCTATATAAGGATATTTCACATTCAATAACTTCCCTAGTGGTCAGAATGCAATTAAATTACAATAATAAAAATATTTAAAATTAGCACTTCACTTAAAAATGAAGACAACTGTACCTATTTCACATTCACATTCAACAACCTCCCTAGTGGTCAGAATGCAATTAAATTATAATAATAAAAATATTTAAAATTAGCACTTCACTTAAAAATGAAGACAACTGTACCTATTTCACATTCAATAGTTAGCAAAACTGGTAAGTAAAAATAAAGACTCGGCTGGTAATAATTTGGCTGCAGGAAAATAATGGGTTAATGAGGCGGGTGATATGGATTGTGACAGATGATTCGCTGGCTGAACGTAGCCTAAAGTAAAGAGACAGGTCTTTATACGCCCGTCAAACGAGGCAATTGGAATTTGGGGAAATTTAGCAAAACAACAAAAAAAACTATTATGGCACAAAAATACTGGATACAAAGAAAAGGAATCGGATTTATAACGTTTTTAAAAAAAATTTAAATAATTTGATATTCTCGAAAAGCAGGATGGCTAAAGCTGTTGTTTTAAATTAAAAAAGAGTTCGTGGGCAAGTGTCCGCTTTGATTTAGGCGGACCCAATAGCTCGCTGAACTCCTTTTCTCACTTGGAGAGCCCGTTGGATGCGGACTCTAATTCTCCGATGAATGGTGAAGAAACCCGCGGAAAACGCGGCAGTTGCAGACCGTCTCGCCGGTCCGGCACCCTCATGTGCCTTCCGGAATCCTTCCGGCTCAGGCGGTCCCTCTGGTTGCCTTTTTGTCCGGCGACGTATTTGGTTTTTAAAAAATTGTATTTAATAATGTATTAGCACTTGCTATATAATGTTTGAGCGCAAAGATCTACAGAAATAGATCGCACTTCAACTCGGTGCAACTAAGCAAATTACAGCAAAACTCTCAGACAAAACCAGAATATCTGTTTTTCCTTAAAAATCTCCCGTCCCTCTGACACACTCAATCAAAAATCCACTTTTTTCTTTTTGACAATCTGGAATACCTCAAAAATTCATATTCAAAATTAGCGCGAGTATTATCTAAATTTTATAACTGCCAGACGTATTACAAAATGCGGACTGATATAACCGCCATCTACCTGTAATGCCGTGAATCACAATGTACGCTTTTTATATTTCAACCGTGACCTAGCCTTAGACCTCCCTTACACACAGAAGTTCAGAAGTTCTAAAGAAAGTCGACAGATGTCGTACGATACGTAGCGTCATGCTACAATAGATTATAATTTTAAATTGTAGTGTGTTATACTTGTAGTGTGACCTATTGATATTATCCAACATTTTGTTGCCGAATATTTTATTTTGGTTTAAATTAAACCGTTTGGTTGTCGAAAAGACCAAAAATAGAAGGACAAATTGTCCCCATGCAATGTTGCACCACAAAACTTTGTATCACGAAAAAATACTGTTGCGGAATTACGAGTACATTTAATACATAATATTTGTATGTTTTTCTTGACCACGGAACAAATGGTGTTCCGGACAATTGGAAGGCATATGCGGAGCCGAAGTCATCGCTCAGAGGCCCTTTCGACAATTTAATGAAAAGTGAGGGGCACACTACGTGGATGCTGCCCTGCCCGTGTCATGGGACGCACGCAGAGACAGCACCCGCCATGGTGTTATTATGGATGAGTTTGATCAACAAAACATTTCATTATCATATATTTACAATAAATGGTTTATGAAATTTTTGCGTTTTAAATTTGTCCCTTTAATTATGTTGTGCAGTGTTTCCTGTCCCTAAAATCGATGGCATGGTTCCTAAGAACAGATGTTTGCATGTCTCATAGTCCATCCGTATATAGTATATACCTACATATGAAATTAAATAAAAAATAAATATGATAATGTAAGAAAATTAAGATGATGACTAATTACAAACCCATTTATTTAAGATTAGGAAGATATTTTAACTCTTTTGACGGCTAAAAATTCTCGAACTCCCTTTGAAATGTTTCTACAAAGTGAGTAAAATATTCCATTTGGAACTCCATCGCTAAATGTACTGACGACCCTAATGAGTTCGGGAAATCTATAGATTAGTACAATTGTATACAATTAGACATAATATACTATGTGTTTGTACCGAACTATGTGTAGGTACGGTCAGCTGCAGAGAAAAAGGCCCACGCTGCATACAAAGCTAGTATGCAGGGGTATTTTTCTCTGCAGCTGATTGTACATGATGATTATCAAGTTTAAACACTATGTGATTAACTTTGGTTCTCCAAAAACTCAAGTAATTAAATAATAAAATAGTTAATGTTGAATTAATCTACTTGAATTAAATTATCTCAGATTCGGTACCTACTTGGAATTCCCCAGTCATCATAATTATTTTACCTAATTCTAAAGTTAGTTAATATCTAATAGACTGCTAATTTTATTGTTACGTACTAGTCCAAACAAATTAGCCGAGAACTTCAAATTATAATAAGTAGCGCTCAGACAAGAGGTTGGTTATGTAAGCATTGGGGTCATATTTATGATCCCGATGTACTATCGGGTTCAGAATTGCATGGCCAATTTATGAATGAATTCATTGATTTTACCATGCAATTTTGAACCTGATGGTACGAGTACACAACAAGTAAGTGCCTAATACGTCTCCCCTTTCAAGTAATGTGACTTACAGACCTAAATATTAGTACTTTTCACACCACCTGTTCGGTTTCCAAGGATTTTCTTCCCTATTAGTGGTTAACAATTGAATCCTGAACGAAGCGTATTAAAGATAATTAATGTACCTAGCCGTTGTATACATATATATAATGTTCTCTTAAAAGTTAACGCAAGTTTTACGGCGTCCTAGCCCAGTCGGTAGTGACCCTGCCTACGAAGCAGTAGGTCCCGGGTTCGAATCCTGGTCAGGGCATTTATTTGTGTGTTTATCACAGATATTTGTTCCTGAGTTATGGGTGTTTTCTATGTATTTAAGTATTTATCCATATTTATCTATTATATATATCGTCGTCTAGTACCCATAACACAATTAAGCCTTATTGAGCTTACTGTGGGCCTAGGTCGATTTGTGTAAGATTGTCCTATAATATTTATTTATTTATATTTATAAGTTCAGTAGGTACTCCACCTCCAGGTATATCCAAAAATTATATCGGTCTTCCCAACCTTAAGTACCTTACCTACAATCGCTATCATATAAAAAATATCGGAGCAAGTAATATGCTCGCAAATACGAGTATATCATCCACACACACACTAAGGCACGCATGTTCATATATTTCTGAGCATCTTGACTGCTGGCTACAGATATTTCAAAGCATTAAAAAATATCCATGAAAATATTCGGCACTGTCTAATTGAAATCGAACCTACACAGTTAAAAGCAATTTACATGGTAGAAAGGTTTTTTGTTCTGAAATCGAATTGGATGCGAAATGGTCCATTAGGGACAAAGGGCGTCATTTGTATGCAGTTGAATGCACTGCGACACGAGCATGGCAGCGACGGAGATGCTTTTCATTAAGTCAATGTTTTTATTCTTCAGAGGAATTTCCTCCTTTAAACACTCCGGCTATGGAATGAACTCCGTGCCTAGGTTGTTTTCCGAGCAACAGTTTATATTTATTCAAAAATGTAGTGTTGGTACTGGTGGTTTTTAAATGATCAGTAGGTAATAGGCATTTGACAATCTTGGAGTTGTAAGCGTCATTTTTACGTGGTGAAAAGTAAAAAATAGGCATAGGTCAGAGTAGGCACACTATAAAAAGGCATAGTTACACTTATGCTTCGCGATTCTAAAACTCTTCTTTATGAGGCAGTCCCCAACGTTCAACGACTAATCGTTAGAAGAAACGAAGGAAAAGCCCAGCGGGATCTCGAAGACATTGTAAAATTTGTACGGTCTGTGGATCCAGATAATGCACCAATCTTCGTGGCGCGAAAGCTTTCTAAACTACCGCCGGTGACATTCGACCATATAGATGTAACTCGGCTGTTAAAAGATATTGTATCCCTGAAAGCTGATATTGCGAGTATCCAGCACAACTACGCTTCACTTGACCAGCTAGATACAGTCCAAAGACAAGTGGATGAACTTAGCAGCACTGTTCATGCACCCGTCGTACCCTCAGTTCTACAGAATGCTAATCTACACAAACCTATGTTAGAAAACAGTGGGCCCATTGGAATCCAGGATCTCAACTACCTTAATCAGAAAAATGAGACCCCGGTGTCTCCAACTAAACAGGATTGTAGGAGTTAAGTGATGTTACAAACACAGTCCCCGGCATTAGTCAACATGAACACCGAATGTTTGAATAATGGTAATGAACCGGTAACGGGTTCAGCGCAGGGTTTGTCACGAAATGGACCGCAGATCTCGGATTCTCCTAAGAAATCGCAGGCTAACACAGTAAAACCTAGACGGCGTGATAAGAAGTCATCGAAAGCTAACGGGATATCTACAGTGAAAGCGACGACTATCAGTCACTCCGAGATATCACCAGAAAATACAAATGATTGCGCTGAAAATAATACCGATGGTTTCGAAAAGGTAAATAATCGGAAAAAGCGGGCACGCAATAAAAACATCGTTGGATCAGCGACTAACGTCGTTAGTAATCTGATAAGAGCAGCTACACGGACGGCTAATGTTTATGTCGCAAACCTAGACCCCTCGGTCACCACCCAGGAGCTAGCGGATTATTTAAAACAACTAGACGTGACGGTGTTGAGGGTGGAAAAATTACCTCCTAATTATAAAGTTACCTACCAGGAGTTCAAGGTAATAATCCCATGGAGCCGGCTTGACAGTATACTTAAACCTGATATTTGGCCTACGGGTGTAATCATTGGTAGATACTACCATAATAATAATAATGACTCGAGAGAGAGTATCGTTAAGAGCAATGATAAGTAAACTAAAAGTAGCCTCGGTTAATTGTAGGTCTGCCCGGCGATCTACAAAATTCATCCATGATCTATGCACTGGTAATGACGTCATACTTTTGCAAGAAACTTGGCTGCTAAGTACAGATATTCACTATTTAAACACTATTCACAACGACTACAATAGTGTGGGTACATCGGCGGTTGATAGCTCAGCTGGAATACTACGCGGCAGACCGTACGGCGGGGTTGGGATACTATACAACAAAAACCTCAAAGTGGTATCGATAGACTGCGACACGCCAAGGCTCTGCGCGGTAGAAATAAGCACCTCCGACTCAACTAATTTACTTCTTGTCACGGTTTATATGCCTACGGCTAGCGGGGATAACTTTCCGGAATATTGTGAATTATTAAGCAAAATACACTCAATAATTGAAGACAGAGGTACACCCGACTGCTTGGTACTAGGAGATTTTAACGCGGATCCTTCGCATCGTTTCGGACAGGAATTAGAAATGTTTTGTGTGGAATATAACCTAAAATATGCCGATAAACTATTATTACCGCGGGACACGTACTCATACGTCAGCGACGCGCATAGCACTACGAGCTGGCTTGATCACTGCCTGGCGACTGAGAGCGCGTACAATGCGATAACTGCATTGTCCATTGACATATCGGTCGACTGGACAGACCACCGACCTATATTCGTCGAGTTAAAGTTGGACTCACTAACTTCATGTACCAATGTTGGTAACACGAAGCCACAATATTGGAACTGGAAATCATGTACGACATCGCAAATTGAGGAATATATGCGTACAGTCAACATCTGTATTTATCAGTTAATGTCTCAGAAAATTGACATGGAAATACCGGCTAACATTGAGTACTGTTACAAAAGGATAGTTTCAATAATGCAAAAAGGAACTCGAGTAGAATCGCATAAACGGAAGAACACACGTAAGAAGAATATATTCATTCCCGGTTGGAATAAATACGTGGCGGATAAATATGCGGCGTCTAGGAGCGCAGTACGTCTGTGGCACGAAGCCGGTTGTCCTACTACTGGTGAAGCGGCCGAGCGACGTAAACAATGCCGATCACAATTTAAATCTGCGTTGCGGTTTTGTCAAGATAATCACGAACAGATAAAAATGGATAACATTGCAAGTGGCATGCAGCATAACAACTTCGGAAAGTTCTGGCAACAAGTAAATAAAATTTTGAAAACCTCTTCTAGCTTTCCCTCGCATATGGATGGACGAACGGACGACAGTAAAATAGCGGAAGCTTTCAGCAAGCTATTCACACAACCTAAACCTGCGCGAGCGCACCAGAGCCATGAATGTCTTGACGGTGGCCTTCCCACGTCAATTACGATCGCGGAAACTGACATCACCAAAGCGCTCAAGCAAATGACGCGCGGTAAGTCTCCCGGCTTGGATGGTCTTACAGTTGAGCATATTAGATACGGTGGCACCGCGATGTTGCATATGCTGGCCACATTATTTACAGCAATAATTAGGACTGGTTATTTACCACAGGACCTAACAGCTGCTGTTATAAGTAGTACCTATTTGTAAAGATAGAAGGAAAAATGTCGCAAGTGCCAGTAATTACCGCCCTATTGCTCTGGCTAACATAACAGCTAGACTACTGGAAAGAGTGCTGCACCAGCTCGCTGCCCCTTATTTGTATACTGCCGATAACCAGTTTGGTTTTAAAAGTAACGTCTCAACAACCTCAGCTATTTACGCATTTAAGCAGATAGTAGGCTACTACAAATCTAGGAAAACGCCTGTCTACGCCTGTTTCCTCGACCTGAGCAAAGCGTTCGACAGAGTCGACCACCAGCTTCTTTGGAAGAAATTGCAAGAGCGAAAAACGCCCACACCAATTATCAAGGTACTGGAAAAGTGGTATTTTCAACAGAGGAACCAGGTAGGATGGAAGTCAACTCTGTCCACCGCCACCGGGCTAAACTGCGGAGTGAGACAGGGGGGCAGCATGTCACCAGCGCTCTTCAGTGTTTACATGGATGGGCTTTCACAGCACTTGACTAAAACCAGGGTCGGCTGTTCCATCAACGGCGCAATGGCTAACCACATTGCATATGCTGATGACATGGTCCTGCTTGCTCCTTCAGTGGCAGCTATGCGCGAGTTACTGGCGGAGTGTGAAAAATACGCCAGTCAGCACAACATGAAATACAACCCAGACAAGTCAGAGTTTATGCTCATGGACTCATATGCCGTTAAGCGTACCGCCACTGTATCTTGATGGGGTTCAACTGCGTAGAGTATACGAGGTTAAGTATTTAGGCCACATTCTGCTGTCTAGTTTGAGAGACCACAAGGATATTGAAAGGCAAAGACGAGCTATTGCGGTGCGAGCGAACATGCTAGCCAGAAGATTCGCCAAATGCACCGACGGCGTGAAAAGGCAGCTGTTCCTGAGCTTTTGCACCTGCGTCTATACAGTGGAATTGTGGTCGGAGTACACCTGTGCGGCAGTGGGAGACATGCGCGTGCAGTACAACAACGCGTGGCGGGCGTTGTTCCGGCTGCCGCGCTGGTGCAGCGCGAGCGCCATGTTCGCGGAGGGGCGCGCGCCGGGCTGGGCCGCGCTGCTGAGAGCGAGGAGCGCCGCCGCCAGAAAGGCGATCAATGCTTCCAGCAACACGCTCCCGTCCGCAGTGCGGGAGTGGGACGCTAGCCCGCTTCATGAGCGCTGGAGGAGCTACCACAAACCTGTCACCACGAGATCGGGGTCAACCGTGGTACCTGTACCTGATACCTGGTCCGGACCAATAGGCATTATTTTAATTTAATTTTTATTATTGTTTTTATTATTGTATTTATTGTGCTATTTTAATTTAATTTAATTTTTATTACATTTGTACACATATGGAATCTATTCTGGAATAAAACATTTTCATTTAATTTCATTTCATTTCATTATGAATGTGAAATTGAAACTACTATAACTAAAGTAGTATTTTTAATCCAAGACTTATCTGACAGCTTTTGCCATAAAAAGTGGTTTATAATGTATGACAGGAGCTGTCAGATTACTGTCTTGAATTAAGAATAATAAAAGTTATCATTTTGTGTTAAGGCTGTGTAACTTTTAAGCGTAATAAACGAAGCGATATTACAGGATAATACTAGTAAAAGGTTAGTACTCGTAATTCAAAGTAGCAGTAAAGTTACGGCTGAAATATGTCATACGTCGCTCAACCATCACAGGCCCTCAGACACGCCCGGTTCGCCGAGCGCTTTTTCAACGGGCGTAAAAAAACGTTTATCTACACTCATATTGTAAGTTCTCTAAAACGTGTTCGAAAACGGTAGGCAATGGCTAGCATTACCACGACCGATTTTACTATAAGCTTTTTATCCGTAGCAGTAAGGTAATTTTAACATTTCATGCTCAATTATTGATGTGCTATGAGTTTTGATAACATAATGTACACCTGCACCCTCCCGGGCATCCGCCGACAGCCCGACAAGCGCCCGCGCGACTGCCGGCACAATCGAGTTGGCCATGGTGGCGGTGCAATGGCGGCCATTCTATGGTTTCCAAATAAGGCATTTAGAATAAATAATATGAGTGTAGATAAATCAGTGTATGCAACTGTACGTAATTAGGCCTTAAAACACTCGTGTGATTCGCCTGCGGCTCAATTCATAAAACCACACTCATGTTTTAAGGACCCTTATTACGTAACAGTTACATAAACTACTATTAAATGACATAAATTGATAACTATGTAGGTATTATTCACAGGAAGGCGGTTTTAAAATGCGGGCTTTATTATCTAAATAGCACTGTTCGATTTTCGACGTTGAGCGTTGGACGTTAAATACAATATATTAATTTGTGTCATTCAAACATTTTTTTACCGTCCGTTGAAAACCCCATCGTGCTAACCGGGCTTTAAAGTAGTGATATTAAATGTTTACGGAAATATGCGGTCTACACAGTAGTATATTGCCGAGCGTTTTATGACACATTAAAATAATGGATATGTCATCTTCGTTCATTTCCATAGTGCTTGTCCGTGGTCGGATAGTTATTTGACCAGTCAATAGCCACTCTACGGAGTTCTCAGCTCTGAAACTGGAAGAGAGGGGTTCATACTTGTTAAATGTATAATAGTAGTGATCTTGCGAAACCTGCAAGCCAAGTAAACTTCGAACTTTTAAGTTCCCAGAACTTCAACACATATTCTTTTTGGTCCACATTATGTAAATCCTAGGAGCTAGCTATAGCTAATGAATATTTCCAGCACTCTAGGGAAACGCGTAATTTCAATTTTAAGTTTTGAATATTTGGGGTCGGCGTGGATCTTGCGATTATTTACGATCCTATGGCGTTTTAATTTTAGCGCATTTAAGAAACCGGGAGATTTAATCTTGAAGCAAATCAAATTATGTTGTTCAATATTTTTTGATTTGCAATTTTTAAGTAGTTACACTACTATATATAAACTGAAAATAGATGTCATATACTTCAGAAAAAGTGACCAAACCCTCCGGTGTCCGAGGCCAGATTTGAACTGGCGTCTTCAGCTTTCGCGGCTGACGTCCTGACCACTAGACCACCCGGTCACGGCGGAACTTGACAAATTTTCTCATGTATATGCAATCTCTGAATTTGAAACGGCTAGGCGCCGTTGACCATACTCTAAGGGCATGCGCAGTACGTGCTTGCACCTCCTATCCGAATCTCTTACGTGATTCTGGTATAGCGAGAGAGATGGTGCTGCCATCTATGAATCTTGAAGCAAATCAAATTATGTTGTTCAATATTTTTTGATTTGCAATTTTTAAGTAGTTACACTACTATATATAAACTGAAAATAGATGTCATATACTTCAGAAAAAGTGACCAAACCCTCCGGTGTCCGAGGCCAGATTTGAACTGGCGTCTTCAGCTTTCGCGGCTGACGTCCTGACCACTAGACCACCCGGTCACGGCGGAACTTGACAAATTTTCTCATGTATATGCAATCTCTGAATTTGAAACGGCTAGGCGCCGTTGACCATACTCTAAGGGCATGCGCAGTACGTGCTTGCACCTCCTATCCGAATCTCTTACGTGATTCTGGTATAGCGAGAGAGATGGTGCTGCCATCTATGAATCTTGAAGCAAATCAAATTATGTTGTTCAATATTTTTTTGATTTGCAATTT
Organism: Pammene aurita; assembly: GCA_947086415.1. Lineage (NCBI taxonomy): Eukaryota > Metazoa > Arthropoda > Insecta > Lepidoptera > Tortricidae > Pammene > Pammene aurita. Next base: position 17,836,598 of record OX352295.1, read on the forward strand.
TTAAGTAGTTACACTACTATATATAAACTGAAAATAGATGTCATATACTTCAGAAAAAGTGACCAAACCCTCCGGTGTCCGAGGCCAGATTTGAACTGGCGTCTTCAGCTTTCGCGGCTGACGTCCTGACCACTAGACCACCCGGTCACGGCGGAACTTGACAAAATTTCCTCATGTATATGCAATCTCTGAATTTGAAACGGCTAGGCGCCGTTGACCATACTCTAAGGGCATGCGCAGTACGTGCTTGCACCTCCTATCCGAATCTCTTACGTGATTCTGGTATAGCGAGAGAGATGGTGCTGCCATCTATGAATCTTGAAGTAAATCAAATTATGTTGTTCAATATTTTTTGATTTGCAATTTTTAAGTAGTTACACTACTATATATAAACTGAAAATAGATGTCATATACTTCAGAAAAAGTGACCAAACCCTCCGGTGTCCGAGGCCAGATTTGAACTGGCGTCTTCAGCTTTCGCGGCTGACGTCCTGACCACTAGACCACCCGGTCACGGCGGAACTTGACAAATTTTCTCATGTATATGCAATCTCTGAATTTGAAACGGCTAGGCGCCGTTGACCATACTCTAAGGGCATGCGCAGTACGTGCTTGCACCTCCTATCCGAATCTCTTACGTGATTCTGGTATAGCGAGAGAGATGGTGCTGCCATCTATGAATCTTGAAGCAAATCAGATTATGTTGTTCAATATTTTTTGATTTGCAATTTTTAAGTAGTTACACTACTATATATAAACTGAAAATAGATGTCATATACTTCAGAAAAAGTCACCAAACCCTCCGGTGTCCGAGGCCAGATTTGAACTGGCGTCTTCAGCTTTCGCGGCTGACGTCCTGACCACTAGACCACCCGGTCACGGCGGAACTTGACAAATTTTCTCATGTATATGCAATCTCTGAATTTGAAACGGCTAGGCGCCGTTGACCATACTCTAAGGGCATGCGCAGTACGTGCTTGCACCTCCTATCCGAATCTCTTACGTGATTCTGGTATAGCGAGAGAGATGGTGCTGCCATCTATGAATCTTGAAGCAAATCAAATTATGTTATTCAATATTTTTTGATTTGCAATATTTAAGTAGTTACACTACTATATATAAACTGAAAATAGATGTCATATACTTCAGAAAAAGTGACCAAACCCTCCGGTGTCCGAGGCCAGATTTGAACTGGCGTCTTCAGCTTTCGCGGCTGACGTCCTGACCACTAGACCACCCGGTCACGGCGGAACTTGACAAATTTTCTCATGTATATGCAATCTCTGAATTTGAAACGGCTAGGCGCCGTTGACCATACTCTAAGGGCATGCGCAGTACGTGCTTGCACCTCCTATCCGAATCTCTTACGTGATTCTGGTATAGCGAGAGAGATGGTGCTGCCATCTATGAATCTTGAAGCAAATCAAATTATGTTGTTCAATATTTTTTGATTTGCAATTTTTAAGTAGTTACACTACTATATATAAACTGAAAATAGATGTCATATACTTCAGAAAAAGTGACCAAACCCTCCGGTGTCCGAGGCCAGATTTGAACTGGCGTCTTCAGCTTTCGCGGCTGACGTCCTGACCACTAGACCACCCGGTCACGGCGGAACTTGACAAATTTTCTCATGTATATGCAATCTCTGAATTTGAAACGGCTAGGCGCCGTTGACCATACTCTAAGGGCATGCGCAGTACGTGCTTGCACCTCCTATCCGAATCTCTTACGTGATTCTGGTATAGCGAGAGAGATGGTGCTGCCATCTATGAATCTTGAAGCAAATCAAATTATGTTGTTCAATATTTTTTTGATTTGCAATTTTTAAGTAGTTACACTACTATATATAAACTGAAAATAGATGTCATATACTTCAGAAAAAGTGACCAAACCCTCCGGTGTCCGAGGCCAGATTTGAACTGGCGTCTTCAGCTTTCGCGGCTGACGTCCTGACCACTAGACCACCCGGTCACGGCGGAACTTGACAAAATTTCCTCATGTATATGCAATCTCTGAATTTGAAACGGCTAGGCGCCGTTGACCATACTCTAAGGGCATGCGCAGTACGTGCTTGCACCTCCTATCCGAATCTCTTACGTGATTCTGGTATAGCGAGAGAGATGGTGCTGCCATCTATGAATCTTGAAGTAAATCAAATTATGTTGTTCAATATTTTTTGATTTGCAATTTTTAAGTAGTTACACTACTATATATAAACTGAAAATAGATGTCATATACTTCAGAAAAAGTGACCAAACCCTCCGGTGTCCGAGGCCAGATTTGAACTGGCGTCTTCAGCTTTCGCGGCTGACGTCCTGACCACTAGACCACCCGGTCACGGCGGAACTTGACAAATTTTCTCATGTATATGCAATCTCTGAATTTGAAACGGCTAGGCGCCGTTGACCATACTCTAAGGGCATGCGCAGTACGTGCTTGCACCTCCTATCCGAATCTCTTACGTGATTCTGGTATAGCGAGAGAGATGGTGCTGCCATCTATGAATCTTGAAGCAAATCAGATTATGTTGTTCAATATTTTTTGATTTGCAATTTTTAAGTAGTTACACTACTATATATAAACTGAAAATAGATGTCATATACTTCAGAAAAAGTCACCAAACCCTCCGGTGTCCGAGGCCAGATTTGAACTGGCGTCTTCAGCTTTCGCGGCTGACGTCCTGACCACTAGACCACCCGGTCACGGCGGAACTTGACAAATTTTCTCATGTATATGCAATCTCTGAATTTGAAACGGCTAGGCGCCGTTGACCATACTCTAAGGGCATGCGCAGTACGTGCTTGCACCTCCTATCCGAATCTCTTACGTGATTCTGGTATAGCGAGAGAGATGGTGCTGCCATCTATGAATCTTGAAGCAAATCAAATTATGTTATTCAATATTTTTTGATTTGCAATATTTAAGTAGTTACACTACTATATATAAACTGAAAATAGATGTCATATACTTCAGAAAAAGTGACCAAACCCTCCGGTGTCCGAGGCCAGATTTGAACTGGCGTCTTCAGTTTTCGCGGCTGACGTCCTGACCATTAGACCACCCGGTCACGGCGGAACTTGACAAATTTTCTCATGTATATGCAATCTCTGAATTTGAAACGGCTAAGCGCCGTTGACCATACTCTAAGGGCATGCGCAGTACGTGCTTGTACCTCCTATCCGAATCTCTTACGTGATTCTGGTATAGCGAGAGAGATGGTGCTGCCATCTATGAATCTTGAAGCAAATCAAATTATGTTGTTCAATATTTTTTGATTTGCAATTTTCAAGTAGTTACACTACTATATATAAACTGAAAATAGATGTCATATACTTCAGAAAAAGTGAACAAACCCTCCGGTGTCCGAGGCCAGATTTGAACTGGCGTCTTCAGCTTTCGCGGCTGACGTCCTGACCACTAGACCACCCGGTCACGGCGGAACTTGACAAATTTTCTCATGTATATGCAATCTCTGAATTTGAAACGGCTAGGCGCCGTTGACCATACTCTAAGGGCATGCGCAGTACGTGCTTGCACCTCCTATCCGAATCTCTTACGTGATTCTGGTATAGCGAGAGAGACGGTGCTGCCATCTATGAATCTTGAAGCAAATCAAATTATCACCGACACCGGACACCGGAGGGTTTGGTCACTTTTTCTGAAGTATATGACATCTATTTTCAGTTTATATATAGTAGTGTAACTACTTAAAAATTGCAAATCAAAAAATATTGAGCAACATAATTTGATTTGCTTCAAGATTCATAGATGGCAGCACCATCTCTCTCGCTATACCAGAATCACGTAAGAGATTCGGATAGGAGGTGCAAGCACGTATTGCGCATGCCCTTAGAGTATGGTCAACGGCGCCTAGCCGTTTCAAGTTAAGAGATTGCATATACATGAGAAAATTTGTCAAGTTCCGCCGTGACCGGGTGGTCTAGTGGTCAGGACGTCAGCCGCGAAAGCTGAAGACGCCAGTTCAAATCTGGCCTCGGACACCGGAGGGTTTGGTCACTTTTTCTGAAGTATATGACATCTATTTTCAGTTTATATATAGTAGTGTAACTACTTAAAAATTGCAAATCAAAAAATGTTGAACAACATAATTTGATTTGCTTGAAGATTCATAGATGGCAGCACCATCTCTCTCGCTATACCAGAATCACGTAAGAGATTCGGATAGGAGGTGCAAGCACGTACTGCGCATGCCCTTAGAGTATGGTCAACGGCGCCTAGCCGTTTCAAATTCAGAGATTGCATATACATGAGAAAATTTGTCAAGTTCCGCCGTGACCGGGTGGTCTAGTGGTCAGGACGTCAGCCGCGAAAGCTGAAGACGCCAGTTCAAATCTGGCCTCGGACACCGGAGGGTTTGGTCACTTTTTCTGAAGTATATGACATCTATTTTCAGTTTATATATAGTAGTGTAACTACTTAAAAATTGCAAATCAAAAAATATTGAACAACATAATTTGATTTGCTTCAAGATTCATAGATGGCAGCACCATCTCTCTCGCTATACCAGAATCACGTAAGAGATTCGGATAGGAGGTGCAAGCACGTACTGCGCATGCCCTTAGAGTATGGTCAACGGCGCCTAGCCGTTTCAAATTCAGAGATTGCATATACATGAGAAAATTTGTCAAGTTCCGCCGTGACCGGGTGGTCTAGTGGTCAGGACGTCAGCCGCGAAAGCTGAAGACGCCAGTTCAAATCTGGCCTCGGACACCGGAGGGTTTGGTCACTTTTTCTGAAGTATATGACATCTATTTTCGGGAGATTTAAATTTAGGAGCAATTCGAGACAAAACAATGACATTTTCGCGAAAATAAGTAAAAACTACTTCGCCATCCAAATTTAGCTTTTCTAAGGACCAATGTCGGAGATGTCACTTTGACAGTTGTAGTTTAATCGCGTGTTAGCACTATTTTTTTTAATCTGCCAACGTTTCGAGCTCTATACAGCGCCCATAGTCACGGGATAGACAGATAAACATGTCATTGTCTAGATTAAATTACTCATAAATCAGCTTGTACCTGTACATGTCAAATAGGTTGACGAAGTAGGTTATACATTACAGATGAGTGTTTGATGTAATAACTATGGTTTTACGGTCCTTATGATTTTGTCTCTATGAGGTGAACTACTAGATCCCAGGTTGGTGGTAGGGTAAATCCATCTTCCCTATTGAAAATTGGGTCTTTTATTATCTCGATAGCTTCGCGAAGCATTCTGGGGATGTATCGTTGTTACCTGGCGAGGACTCGAGCTTTGTCAAATTTGATGGAGTGGTTGAGGTTATTACCCAAGTAACACATCAAAGCAGTATAACGGCCGTCTTACAGCATATCTGTATGCTTTTAGCATTTTGAGTTCGTTTTCTAGTAGCATTATAAACGTTTATAGTGCTGATATAGGTCTTAAATGGGCACAAATTACCCAGCTTGAGATCCTATACAGGTCATTTAATAGCATTGCAGGCGCATTATGTCTGCGCTATTAGCATTATCGTTGTCATGGAAAGTGCCAATCGCCTCAAAGAAGCATTAGTACGCTCTATTAAGTTGCCGACTGCATTAAAGAAGCCTTAATACGGCCAAAAAACTTGCTAATCGCAGTAAAGAAGCATAAGTACTCTCGATTAACTTGCCAATCGCAATACAAACGCATTATACTAGCATAAGAGTGTAGTAAAATAAACCTTACGTCAATGCAAAAACGTCTCTAATACCGACGGAACAAATGTTATAATACAATGAACGTTGTGATTTAACTACTTTGTCTCGCAATATAAAATGGACGAAGACGGTCCAAAAATCTGAATGAGTGACACGTCATATTTGTTTGCATCCTAACAAAATTTATAAAAGTTTTTGACACTTTTACGTTATTATATCCTTCAAATATGACTGCGCAATGTAGTTTACTGTAAATGTGTATATAAGTTTCATTGAAAATTTTCACGCGCCTTTGATTTATTGTGGTTTTGCTATAAAATATTATAAAAAGATATGCGTCAAATAAACAAAACAATTGTGTAATCCTCGTATAGAACGAGTTTTGCATTATTAACATAATAGTGTTAGTTGAGCAGTCTTAAATGAAGTAATTTCTTTATTATATAGTTATTTTCCTTGTATAAATAGGTCCGCATGATTTTATTTTTAGGTTATTAATTATTTACAAAATGGCGTTGGTCTATATAGACGGAGAGCTAGCCACGTCCACGTCGGATATGACAATAATGAGAGCAACCAAACCCCTCTAGTCAGTTTGGTATATTATGCTTATTTCTAGATCTGGACATCTGGCAGCTCTAAAGTAGTGGAGGTCAAAGAATGCAAACCATTCCAAGAAAATAAATCCTAGAGATCTGGGTTTGATGCAATATTATGAGAAACTATACAAATACTATACAATATTAAGAGAAATTATACAAAAGTTTATGTTGGGAGAAAGTAGTGCCAAACGATGTATAATAAAATATAGTTCATAGTTTTCGCCTACTGTTTTTGTTTCCGTAATAATCATACATCGGGGTTTTCGGTGCGGGAACGATTTGAGAAAGAGTAGAGATAAATAGATAGGTTGAGAGTTAGTCTGAGAAAATATCATATTATGCTTAATGAATAACTACCTCTCTGTGAATAGCTTACACACTATGATACGAGCTTTTTTTCTTAGAGGCATGTTTGTATTGACTATTATATACTTAGTATTTTAAAAATGCAATTGCATATCCGAAATTTATTAACTAGATCTACCTAAGACAAAGACACGGTATAGTAAGTGTCAAATATTAATCTTGACGTCCGATATTTATGAACTATTTGATTAACTGAAAAGGTTGACAATGATCAGTCATTACATGAATTAATAAAAAAATACTTGAAAAAATCATAGGTATATGTACCTACAATATATATACATAATAGTCAGCTATTTCATATAAATTGTATATACCTATGATTTTTTCGATCAATTATTCATTAGGTAGAAACGTGCTAGAGTACATTCTGTTTTTTAAGTTAATGCCTACTCTTTGGCTAATGTCAAACATTCCCGCACCGAAAACCCCGATGTATGGTAATAATACACAATATTTTTTGGTCTAACGTTTTTTTTTATCGATTTTTGACCAGTTTTGAGTCGATATTTCAACATATTCACTATAGATAGAATTATAAGGCAAACGACTATCGGTTTTTGAATCTTTTATCTCCATTTTGTAGAGCCGGATCTTGAAATAAATGAGCCGTTATTTTTTTATGATATTTTTAAAATATGGTCTAAAAAAACACTTTTATCGATATTTGAATGGTGTAAAGAATCTTACATATACGTAATCTACATATTAGGGTTCCTATTTGATGTCTCTAAAAACTGTAGAGAGATTTTAATTTTTAACTAATTAAAACAAAATGTATGACCATAAAACCACTTTTTTAGCCTAAACCGGTTCGACTTTGATGTCAAATATCTCGAAGACAATGAATATTGAAGTAAATATAGGATACTATATTGTTTAAAGCCGTTACTGATAATATGATAAGCTATATAAATAATTAGAAAACTAAGGGAATCAGATTTAAGGTCGTTGGCGCCAGGGAGCCCCTTAAAATATAGGCCCTGTCCTTTATAACTGAGACAACTTCGGCAATTTTTACCTAGTTTGGTATTACTATTTTCCAATTAAAACATTTTGCTAGTCTGTCACTGTGACCTCCACCCATTAAAAGCTGCCAGATGCCAGGATCTAGCAATAAGAATAGTATAGCAATCTAACCAGACGGGTTTTGTTGCTCTCATTATTGTGTCATATCTGACGTGGCTATCTCTTAGTCCAATAGCAGCTCAGTGACCCTTAAAAAATGCCTTATTTATGCCTACAGCATTACACGTGAATAATTATGCTATTAAACAACATTAAGCATTTATTTATGCTATTGTAGAACCTAAGGCACCAAAACCGCTAAAAGCTGTATAGGGGCTGTTCATAAATTACGTCATCAATTTTTGACAGTAAAGCTGCCAAATAAAGTGACGTCATTAAAAAAAAATGCGTTTTAAGCTTAATTGTAAAATAAAAAACTATTTAGTAGATAATATTTTATAGCATTAAAAGTTTATAGAAACACGACTTTCATTCCTTTTTTTACACATTGATGATGTGATCTTCGGAATGACCGCCCCCCCCCCCCCCTCCTACGTCATGTCACGTCATCCGATGTCCAGACCCCCCCCCATTTGAAATGACGTAATTTATGAACAGCCCCTTATAGTGAATTACTTGGCCTTATAATGGTTTATATTATTGCTATTATACTGCATTAGGAACGTATTACCTACTTATAAATGCTATTGGCTAATATTCATGCTCTTAAACAGCATTAAGCATTTATTTATGCTATTGTAGAACCTAAGGCACTAAACCAAACCGAAGCATTAGTGTAGCAAACCAAAACGCAACTGTATAGCATTCAGCTGTACAGTTGCATGTTGTTCGCTGCACTAAAACTAATGGCTAAACAAAAGCATTTACATATGCCATTATACAACCGTTATACAGCGTAAAGCATCATAAAATACTATTGTAGAACCTAAAGCACTAAAAACAGCTGAAAGCTGTATACCGGATTTACGTGGCATTATAATGGCTAATATTCATGCTCATAAACAGCATTAAGCATTTATTTATGCTATTGTAGAACCTAAGGCACTAAACCACACCGAAGCATTAGTGTAGCAAGCCAAAACGCAACTGTACAGCATTCAGCTGTACAGTTGCATTTTAGTTCGCTGCACTAATACTAAAGGCTTTAAAAAAGCATTTATACATGCCATTATACAACCGTTATACAGCTTAAAGCATTATATAATGCTATTGTAGAACCTAAAGCACTTAAGTGCTTTTAAACAGTCGAAAGCTGTACAGTTGCGTTGTGGTTTGCTGCACTAAAGCTAAAGGCTTTACAAAAGCATTTAGATATGCCATTATACAACCGTTATACAGCTCAAAGCATCATATAATGCGACAAGTTGCTCGGTGAACGTATATAAGAGTTTATACGGTCCTTAAGTTCGAAATAAGTTAACTATTCATATGTTATAATGCTTCCTGTGTTACTTGGGTAGTGACATGTTCTGATGCTACACACTTTGGTCGACGGTGCTTGACGTCAGATATGTGTTTTTTCACTCGCGTGGAGATGCTGCGTTTCGTCTGTTCAATATATGAGAGGCCACATTTACAGTTAAATTTGTAAAGTCCTGCATATTCAAAGTTAGTGCTAACATGCCATTAATCCGTTGAATTGTAACAACTATAAACTTACCTACTTTAAATAAAACGCAGTGACTTATTTTGATAGATAATACCATAAACAAAAAGGAAGATGAGTGACGTTCATAGTAAACAAAACTGAAATGTGGTACAGCGCCCACACACTTGTAAAATGCTACACACCGCTATAATTTATGTGCATCATGGGCAAAACAGATAAACCTATATAGTTAACACGGGTATGCAAGGGAGACCTCCATATTATGCGCTTTGTACAAAGTGTGACTGAGAGACTCTGCCACACGACTAATTCAATATAGGTCCCGGAACCTATATTTGATGGCACACAATCGAGCGCCTGGTACCATATCTCCCTTTTTGTATAAATCAATGGATAAAACGACCATAAGAGCATCACTATTTTTAATTTATTTCATCTCTCTGATGATTTGGTAATCATTCAAAATAATTTAAACTCTGCTTGAGTATTACCAAAACATATTTTTCATAAACAATAATTTTAAAGTCGCCCCTAATTTCCGAAACCAATCTGCTTTACCCTTTATTACAACGTTAATTGTTCCTGTTCTGCTCGTAATTACTTTCCACATTTTAACGTAATTAGAGAGTATATCTATGGATTCACGTTCAATTGCGTTATATATATAAAACGGCCCGACGCGACGTTATATGGACGATTCTACGGCGGTACCATACGTACCTACCTTATTAGTTATTAAACACATATAATTTTACTTTAGATATAGCGGCACTTAAAAATTTAAAATTTTGCTACTACGAGTAACTGTGGCACCGAGGCGCTAAAACGTTTGGATCGATTTAAATGTGGGGATTTTATTATTTGAAAGCTGGTTTCCTAGCGAGTGATTTTAAACGTGTTTTATCAAAATTGGTTCAGTAATTTCGGGGGTTTCGATTTTTTTTTAATTTATGATAGTTACCTATAAGTCGTTGGGTGATAACTTCTAATTCTAGTAAGTTAATAAATAAATAAAATTAAAATTAAAAAGTTTTCCTCTCGGAACGCTTTTCAGATCTAGAATACACGATACGCACTCTGCAGACTGCCAGTAGCGAGACAGGACTCGAAATAAACTTCAGAAAATCAAAAATCATGACTAATAGCATTCAAATGCCATTATATATTGAAGAATTACATATACCTCGGGAAACAAATCTCATTTGATATGAAAAACAACGAACATGAAGTGGACAGGAGAATCAAAATGGCATGGAATAAATTTTGGAGCCAGAAGGAAATACTAAAGAGTAAATTACCCATAAAATTCAAAAAGAAGGTCATGGACACGTGCCTACTGCCATCGCTTAATTATGCCGCACAAACTTGGAAATTTACAATAAAATTCAAAAATAATATAACTGCATGTCAAAGTAGCATGGAACGAAGTTGTACTAATATTTAAAAAAAACCGGCCAAGTGCAAGTCGCACTCGTGCACCGAGGGTTCCATGCAAACCTCTCCTGCAAGAAGGACAATAGATGGACACAAAAGTATCGAACTGGCCGCCTACCAAAAACGCAAGAGTGGCAAACCATAATGCACGGTGGTCAGACGAAATAGTGAAAGTCGCAGGCTCAGACTGGATTGAAAAAGTGTCTGCCACTTGTATACATAAAGCATATTAATAATAAAGACCTACAACAACGTGCACGGAGAAAAAAGTCTCGTCCATGATACCAAAATACTGTAATCTGAACGAGAAAATCTAGTAAATTCTGGGACAATTGTTCACATAGTATAAATAACTAAACCAATCTGTTTAAATTCGTTGAGCTTAGTGAACTAATTATCTTGTAATTGCCACACATTAAAATAGCGTGTATTACTAGAATATTTAGTAATCATAACACGTGGATCGTACTAATAAATATATATTTTTTGCGGAACTTAATAAATGATATGTAAACTTAACAATACATTCTTGTAAAAGTAACATATTCATTAAGTAAATATGATGAAATAGTTATATTGTAAGTGTCACACAGTCAAATTGTGTGTGTTACTAGATTATTCAGTATTTATAACACATGGAGTGTCTAAATAAACAATATTTATTGTAGATATTAATAAAAGTTATGTAAACTCTACAATAAATTCTTGTAAAGGCAATAAAACTTTAGTTAGTCCAAGAATATGTATCGTTAAGAATACAAGTCATCTGATTTATGTTACATTGCCTTTATTTATGCAAACTTCATTAAATGGTTGATGGAAGAAGAAAAAATGTTACAGCAACTGCATTTATGGTACTATCTAATAAATATACAATTGCGTTAACGTGTTATATTGTTTATCGGTACCTATTAATTTGTGTGTGCACCGTATAGACAACTAACATTTCTTGTTAATTTAAAAAAAGGTTCGTTGTCTATACAAGGTGGTATAGTAAGGACTTAAGGCTGAGCCACGCCAGATGCGTGTGCGTGACGTGCACGTAGACGTGCGCGTGGCGTGCGCGTTGTAAAGTACGAATCCTTATAAGAGATGCCACACCGCTTGGCGCGCACAGGTAACACGTCTCCCATGCGGTGTCATCTCTTATGAGGATTCGTCTTTTACAACGCGCACGTCACGCGCACGTCTTTGTGCACGTCACGCACACGCATCCGTAGTGGCTCGGCTTTTAGGCGGGATGCAAGTTGCTAGGACCAGTTCCAGGAGACAGAAGCTAGAGTTGAGAGTTGAGTGATCTGGAAGTAAATAAAACATTTATATAATGTGTATGCTTTATCTTGGTATAAATATTAATTCCTACAATAACAATTGCATCTACGGAAAGTTATACAAAAACCCGGTTTAAAATGGACCATATCCGTCGACGTTCCTCAAACCCTACTGATCGGGCCCCTGCATTGAGTCGGGCCTTCCATTCAGCTATCCACGATTGTATTATCGAGTTAGCTTGTGGACCTGAGTCGTGGAACTTCAAAGCAGGGGGTTTCCTGGACTTCAGTCTGAGGGCCTTAAGCGTGTCGAGGTCTTGATGGATGGGCAATTTAGTGTTCGCACGAATCTTTGCTATTTCACGATCCAAGCACTTTTCTCGTCGGCAGTTTGACGCTAGGATGTAACTGAGCGCTGGTAGCCAGTGAGTGGGAGTGGGTTTGAGGCAACCGCTGATAAGGCGCAACGTGTGGTAGAGACTGCTGAGCAGTACTCAGCAGACGAGAACACTAGTGAAAGCGCAGTTGTTCGGAGTGTGGCTGCGTTGGCACCCCAGGTGGTACCAGTGAGCTTCTGAATAATGCTGTTCCAGGCCTTCAGTTTTTCCGACAGGCTGCTTAGGTGCTCTCTGTAGTTGAGGCTTACCGTAATTACCACCCATAACAAAGTGTAAGTACTGGGTGGGAATACCCCTTTTCTTTACAAAACAAATAATTAGTAAACTTATTACGGCACTACTGGTCAGAACAGAACCCACTTAAAAAGAAAAAAAAAAACATTTCTAAAGAAACGACTTGGACTTATTTAAACAATTAATCTTCAATTCAAATAAAAATCTTTTAATGTCTCTTTTTGCACTAAACTTGGCCCTAGTTCTTTGCACGATCCACGCACGATGACGATAATCACGACAATGGCCGCCGACCGAAACCGGAGCAACGCCGCGCGCAGTGACATTGCGTTTCGTTACACAAGCGAAACATTTATTTATACGAACTAATTTTTTTTTAACAAAATTATTTGTTCGATATATATTACGAGAATATTATTGTAATATTTTTACAAAAACCGGAAAGTAACGCCAGCTATATCAACTAGCGTTCGCTACGATACAAAATGGTGCTTAAAGCGCTCCGACATGGCGTTTCGTTACACAAACGAAACACAAATTTATGCTAACTAAATATTTTTTAAACAGAACTATTTGTTCACCAGTAGACATTACAAGAATATTATTGTCATTTCTTTACAAGAGCTGCAAAGTAATACCAACTTATAAACCAGTCATATAAACTATACTGCGATAGCATTCACTACGATACAAATAGTAAAGCGCTTCGCGACTGCATTGAGTTGACGACTATGCACACATATTTATACAAACTTAATATTTTTAAACAGAACTCTTTGTTGAGTATACATTACAAGAATATTATTTTTATTTTTTACAAGAGCTATAAAGTAATGCCAACTTATAAAAAAGTTACAACAAGTATACTGTCATAGTATTCACGACGATGAAGATTGTAAAGAGAATTTTTAGTTTTTTAGCATTACAAGAAGCTTCTTGTAAATATAATTATTGTAACGTTTAGTCAATGAATTGTAAAAAAAACTAGACTTCTCGTAAATATCATTAAACAGAACTATTTAGTGCATATTAATGTTTGAATAGTTCTATTGAATTCAAGATATAGTAAACGTAAAAATAGAGTAGTTTACCTTACAAGATTGTAGTATCGGTTACAATAAATCTATTTTACTATTCGTTCTGGTAGTATTGTTGGAATTTTTTCTTTCCGTGTGGAGTAATTTAAATTACCAATTTGAAGTTCGGTTTATCGACAGTAAGAAATATGACTTGGAAGACACTTACCGGGTTCGTGCTCATGCTGTTAATATTCAGAGTCTTTGGCAGGCCTGAACATTCTAAATACGTTAGTGAACTTAACGCGACCGATACAAAAAAGTGATACCGACACAAAGATTTCATCCAAATTGCCACTGAAAACTGATATAATGCTGAAACACGATTTACAAACAGAAGATGGATACTTATTGACAATGTTCAGAATACCTCCTGGACGTAACTGCACCAAGAAAACACCATTACTGCTAATGTCTGGCCTGTTTCAAGCGGATGAGGCCTTTATAGACAGTGGGCCGGAAGCACCTGGAGTCATGCGAGCGCAAGAGTGACCTATGGTTTGGCAACGTCCGCGGCAACTACCACTCCCGAAGACACAGGACCTTTCGGACACAGACTTGGAATTTTGGAAATTTTCAGTCGACGAAATAGGGAAATATGACATACCGGCTATGGTCGACTATGTGCTAAACGCGACTGCCACGGAAAAGCTGATCTATGTAGGTTTTTCTCAAGGAGGCGGCACCTTTTTTATCATGAATTCCGAGACAACTGAATATGCAGAAAATATTAAGCTTTTCATCTGGTCCTGACCAGGCTGAAACACAAAAAAACTCTTTTTCACTTCTCTCATTCAAAAAAATGTCTTTTCTACCTCGTTTAGAGGGAGCAAAAACAACTTTTGCTCCCTCTACATTTTTTTTAAAACTTTTATTTCTGCCCTGACAACAGGGAGCAAAATTCAATTTTGCTCCCTGCTGTTATAGTACATTACTGCAGAGACCAGTAAGTAAGCTTTCCTGGCTGAGTATTTAGTAGCCGTCCGAGTCGAAGACGAGGACGGCTACAATACGAAGCCAGGTAAGCTGATTACGGTCGAAGCATGTATAGTGCTTTTCTCAAACATGTAAGGAAATAAAATTACTTGTTTAGTGCTTCAGTTACTGGCTGAGTGATTTAATGTTGTATGAAAATCCTTTACGTACGTCGCGCTGAACCTGCCTTGGAATAGAGTCCCTACTGGTCTCTAATTACTAACGTAACAGGAACATTTCCGAGCATGTTTGAGAAAAGTTCCTTACTTGACAAAACCGCATAAACAAGAAACTTTAAAAGACGTCACAATCAATTCATCAGCCAGCCAGAGACACCATAGAAAAAAAAATATAAAATTTTTAGTAGCGTGTTTAAGGATACAGTTTCAGTAAGCGTTCAAAAACGTTTATATTATACGTATATATTATTAACGTATTACGTATATATTATTAACATAAAACGTTTATGGCTTCATTAGTCGTCTCCTTCAACGCGCTACTGAATAACAAATGATATACTTATTACATCAAACTTAAGTTTAAAACGTGATTTTAATAATACACCTTATATTAATAAGTGTGAATAGTTCAACATTTTTCATTAATTAGTATTTATGATTATATTTTAAATAATAGTTAAACTCATAAAATGTATTAAAAAAAACACCATACATTATGAAGCGCGCGAACACGCGTACTTTTTTAAATTAAAAAAATACGTTCTGGAGAAAATATTGATATTGAATCTGTATTTTCGAGATATTTTCCTTGACTAATAATAACCGAATTATTCACAATGAATTCAACGAGTTCTTCCAGCGAAAACGAAATCTTAACACCTGAATCTGTGAAAATAGAAGCGAACAACGTAATTAACAATTTACTACCTACGAAGTCCAGAGGAAAATATATAAAAGCTTACGAACATTTTTCTATTTGGAAAAATGGTAAAGGTGCGAAGTCTTTCTCTGAGACAGTGTTTTTAGCATACTTTCAAAAATTGGCTAAAACTAGGCAGCCTTCTACTCTTTGGAGTATTTACTCCATGTTAAAAGCGACCGTAAGTAACAACAATGACGTAAAGATTAATACATATGCAAGATTAATGGCATTCCTGAAGAGGCAGTCTGAAGGTCATAAAGCGAAAAAATCAAAAGTATTGTCTGCCGAAAATATTAATACTTTTTTGAATGAGGCACCTGACTACAACTTTCTCGCCGTAAAAGTAAGTAAATATGTAAATTAATAAACACTTTAAATTGATTGTTTTTCTGTCTACTAGCTATGAAAAGAAAACATGCTTTTATTTATATGGACATTGTTTTTTTTTCAGGTGGCGTTAATTTTCGGGGTCACTGGCGCTTGTCGCGGACAGGAGTTATTAAATATCACAATAGACGACGTACAAAAACACTCCGAATCATTAATACTAGTTAATTTAACAGATACGTAAACCAAAATAGACAGATCTTTTGTGGTTCGAGATGATTACGTGAAAGTAGTAGAAAAATATCAGTATTCACGGCCTTCTGGTATGAGTAATAAAAGATTTTTCGTTGCCTACCACAACGGTAAATGCACCAAGCAGGTTATTGGGAAAAATAAGATAAGTCAGATGCCAAAAGAAATCGCACGTTACTTAAACCTCTCAAGTCCGGAGCAATATACAGGACATTGCTTCAGAAGAACCTCTGCGACTATTTTGGCTGATTCTGGAGCCAATTTAACTAGTATTAAACGCCTAGGGGGCTGGAAGTCGTCGACAGTGGCAGAAGGCTATATTAACGAGTCTGTAGAAAATAAAGCCGCATTGAGCCGACGCATAGCACAAACCATCCGCCGCCACCGTCCACTGTCACCGCAGCCCGGAACGTCTGCTCAGGCACGTACTGAACAGATAACCCAAAGGATGATGACTGATCAAGATACTGCCGTGGAGCCGAGCCCGACTTTTACAACACAAGATAATCAAACACATAATGAACCTGTTAATCCTGAAAACATTCATACTATCAGCCAAACTTTTACAGAATCCTCGGTGCAAAATACTCAAATAAATAGAACGAATGTCTCAGTGCCAAACAAACACGTAACATTAACATTTGAAAATTGTACAAATTTTACTATTAATTTTTAATTATATTTCTTTATTGTATGTGTATTTTAGTTAGGCTTCATAAAAGTATGATTGGTGAAGTGCTGAAGTTTTATTTACTTACAAGACGATTATTTTTTCTCATAAGAGAAGTGAAAAGCAGAGTGTATTACTCGGTAGCAAAATTATTTCTATCTCGGGCTTGGCGCTTTGAATCCCGAACGAAGCGAAGGATTCCAGAATAGAATCCCGAACGTAGTGAGGGTGACTCGGTGAAATATAGCATTTTGCTCCCTTGTAATACAATCTACTATTATTTTATATCTTATTACTCGGATATAGGTGTCAAAACATTTTTGGACAAAAATGTAGATTGGATAATGTAGATGTGGATTGGTAACAATTTAAATTAAGAATTTCGACAGTGCATTTGTCGGCATGCGTAGCGAATTGAATGTATAACAATTTTTCTTAAATATTGTGCGGAATTATCATTGTAATATTAGTAATAATAAACTTGGAAACATCATACTGTGGGTGAAACTTATTATTTATGCTACATCACAGGACTAGGGCGGTAAAAGTGAGCACGCGCCTCTTTTCCGGGTGCCGTTTTAATCTTAAAATATGTAAATAATACTTAAAAACACATTATATCTCAAACATAACTCCAACACAACAAATAATCAACCAATATTGAAGTTGTTATTGGAGTTGCATCGGAATAATTTTCAAGCAAATTCTGATATTTCTGATTCAATCCGATCTATTTTTGTGGCAAAAAATGTCAATTAACTAACTTCATTCCGACATTAAATTTATCGATAACTGTTTCGAAGTGACATTTCATAGCAGATATTAAGTTAACCGGGTCTTTAGTATTAATTAACCTGTCTGTTGTTTGGCCATGATAAATACCTAACGACGTAATGTAATGGTAATAAGTATGTTATGTTTTAGCACGATTTGAAATTTTAAAATTTTACCAAAAAATAATTTTACAAACTAAAACACATGGGATGAAAACCGTATTCTTAAGCGATTTAAGTATAAGAATTTTATACTGTATGTATTGTATTTTTTTTTATGAAATAGGAGGCAAACGAGCACACGAATCCCCTGATGGTAAGCGTAAGCCCATGGACGCCTGCAACACCAGAGGGGTCACAAGCGCGTTGCCGGCCTTTAAGATGGGAATACTTTAATGGGATTCGCCCAGCTAGCAAACACGCGTGAATCCTGAAAATAATACACCTTTTTTGGAGTTTAATCAGAAATATAATTTTAACGCTACGATTGAGCACTTGACTCAAACTATTCCCGTAGTCAAGTAAAAATAAATTTAATAAGAACTAGTAAACGACTGTAAAACCCTTGGACGAATAAATTAAAGGACGGAGCATGGCTGTACAACAAACTGTGACGCAAGATGGCGGCTGGTTTGAATGTATGTGTCCAGACGAGTGTTGCCATGTAATACAAAGTTTCCCGATTAAGAATACAGTATTTTTGAATTAAAAACATATAGATTATTAATATATATGGTTAAATAGAATTAATAATTTTGGACCCGGGGTTATGTCCTTAAACTACGCCAAAAAGAGAGGTATGGGCACTGCGAATGGCATCTCGCTAAGTGTGGTAGAGCACGTTCAGCGCATGTCATCTCGCTCAAATCTGGAGCAGAGCCCGACTGGGGAAGTACCTCCACCTTACAGAAAATCACAGCCAAATAGCATTAGACCCTACTCATGGTGTTGTGTTCCTGCTGGTGAGTAAGGTTGCCAAAGAGCTCAAAGAGGAACCAGTGTGTTGTCGATGAGGGAACTTCTTGTTCCTTTAGCCGTCAACACAGTGAATCCTCCTTTTTGTAAAGGGTCGGCAGTGATGATATAACTTCGCGCGTTCAATCTACGATTAGATATGGGCTTTTTGTTTTACGTAGTTTTTGGAATAATTTTAAGAAATATATAATTATGTTTATTTATAAATTTTATTCAAAAAATAATAAAGAATAATTGCTCACAAAAGCATAAAAGTTATTAACTATTAGGTAACGTTTTAATATTCGTTGGAAACGTGCGTGAAATAAAACGTATAGTTAGGAGTGTAGACGTCAATGTCGTATCGACAACATATCGCGGCGATTATAGACCCCCTTACGTTCGGGAAGTTTCCCTATTCAACCACCTGGCAACACCGCTACCATGAAGTTAATAGTTTACGAAATTACTGATTTTTAATATGATTACGCAATGAATTGTTTACTTAACGGTCAAAAGTTACCCCATCCGTTTTTTTCTTTCGACCGGTGGCATTTCTGCAGCATTTGACAACGCACGACTGCGTATTTTAATTATTTTTTAACAGCACTTGACTGCATAGACGTTTGGGCACGACTGTCGGGGGAGCGGCTCATTATTGTTGTGCGTATGTGTGTGTAGTGCGTAACGACGAGGACACTGGCTCTTTATGGAATCACAAAATCTTGTTAGCCGCACTCCATCTGAGAATTATATAATCTATGGTAAAACCTAAACATCAATTTCGCAATACCGGGACATGGTAGCGTGGCCGAGCGGTCTAAGGCGCTGGTTTAAGGCACCAGTCTCTTCGGAGGCGTGGGTTCGAATCCCACCGCTGCCAATATGTTTTTGACTCTTTTTGTATTAATTTCATATTATCATACATAGGGACATCAATTCATATCATAATCATAAATACTTGTACCATACACAAAAATCCTGGTAATACCCGAAAAACCGGGTTTTATCGTAGTAAAAATATCCGGGTTGCATTTCTCAATACACATCGAAATATTAATGTTATTATGTTGATATTAATTATTAATATTTACTTTATGCCTACTTTTAGTAGTAAATAAATCAGTTATTATTGCAGTTATTACAAAGTAAAAGATTAATAAAAACCAAAGAATTAGGTCAAAGTGTCTATGCACCCACCTAAATGTAAATAATGTCTTCTATATTTAGGCCTCATATACAATTCCTACTCCACATAATTATAGTCCTTCTTGCTTGGTAATAAAGCTTATTGTCGAATGTAATAACAATCGTAACAACATGGCACGAACACGTGAACCGTAAACCACAGAACTGGCCCTTAAATTAGAACAATGTATGTCGCTGCAAAGATCTATTGAAATTGGTCGTCCACTCACGCACAACGTGGTTCCCTGTTTCCAGTGAGTATTCCGTGCGTTATCTAATCAACCTTACATGTTTGTGATAAGGTTTAAATTGGATTGTTATGAAGGTCAAGTTCGATCGTTCAAGGAGACGTGGGCTGGGTAGAATGACGTTGTCAATGTCAATATCAGGAAAGTCAATGTCAACCTCGGGTGGTAGTTGACAGCAGTCACGTGTACGCGGTCTTTATTGTAGAGGTAGTACTTACTTAATTAAGATACTAATAGACAGTGAAATATATGAAAATGTATAGAAAATTCTAGGTTTGGCATTGCACATTAATATTTTTCAACCGACTTTAAGATTTCGAAGGAGGAGGTTATCAATTCTACGGGATCTTTGTGATTGTATTTTTTTAAATGTATTTTCACTGGTCATTCGAAGACGGCTGGACCGATTTGGATTTTTTTTGTTTGAAAGAGTATACTTCACAGTTAGTCCCATTGTAGCCAGGTCAGGATCTGATGATGGGATCCTGGAGAAATCGAGGAAACTCTTCAACTAACATAGGCACACCTATAGTGATTTGAGTATTTTTTACAGCAGCTCGAGCATTGCTTTTAGAAAGGTGGAGGCTAAGTGAATTCGGTTCTTTTTTGTTTATGTTCACCACATATAGCGGGGTCTACGTAATAGTAGATACATCTGTGTTTGCAAAATGGTTTGATATGCAGGTAAAATACACCAGTTTTACTGCGAGTTAAATAATGATTGGCTTAGAGAACCGCAATGGATCAAGCACACATAGACTGATACAGGGTGTTCGCGCCTCTAACGCTATCTCCTGGACCACTCATGAAGAGGAGTAGTTTCCCAATACGGCCGCGCGGGTGCGCGGCGATACCCTCTCCACTTTACCTTCCGTACACGGCACGGCACACAAGCCGCTCTTGCGATCTTTGCAAATTTTATATAATCGCCTAAAAACTATATACTTATTGTTAAATATTCATTTTTTTTAAAGTAAAAATAAAATACATTTCGGTAAAATCAAAATAAGAAGAAGTCATTGAAGAGTCCAGCCTGCTGCTCCTGAAAATACCTATCAAGTCGCATCACTCCCAAACACAGGGTATTACAACAGAGACCATAAAAGCACGGATTACAAACAGGAATCCGTTTTCACGCCGAGGTATCTGTAGTGCATTTCTCGAACCTGCAATGAAATAAAGACAACTTAATGAAATAAATTTTAAGTTCCGTTAATAAAGCAAGTCGTAAACTTCTATTACTATTTTCACTTCAGCACGGCTAACACGTTTTACAAGAGCGACTTACCGCGAGTAGGGAAAACCTTCCCGCGCCTGTCAAAAATCGCGCTTCCCGGTAGCATAACACGCACCCGCGGCTGCAACTGACACGAAGAGAACTCAAAGTTGTGCTAAGGATTTTAGTTCAAAGTCGCGAGTCACTGTCGTTTTATGACAGTGGCGCGAGTCTGTCGCTCCTTTCACGCGCAAGTTGTGCTACCAACTAGCGACAACGCATGAAGTCGCGCAGATCTGTCTCTTGTCGCGCCAGTCGCGCGTAAGATACGACTTGTCACGAAAAAAAAAACATAATCAGCTGTTCATAAGACCTGCCGCCATTTTGACGCCAAGGTTACTTTGTAGGTCCAGGCCTGAAAGTGGCAACATAACGGCAGTTTTTCATTGCATGTTTATACATCTCTTATCTCTTATCTTATCTTATTTGGCTCGGGGGCCCATATGGATACACTTCGACCCAAAGGGATCTTTTGTGTAATTGCCCCCTAGTACACTTACTCAAGAGCTTTTTCAACCATCTCCATGTGTTGGGTGATGGAGCTCAAGGGTAGTGCTTTGAGGTCCTCTGGATCTGGATAGCCAATTCCAAAGTCCCTCATTCTTAGTCTCGCAAGAGCGTGACATTCACACATTAAGTGTTTCATTGTTTCTTCCTCTTCGCCACACATTCTACAATCAGTATTTTCTGACAGTCCCATTTTAGCCAGTACTCCTTTCACGGCGTAATGGCCTGTAAAAACTCCTGTTATGATTTGGAGCCTTTTTCTACTAAGTTTCCAAAGCTTTTTGCTCCAGCTTGAGTCAACTCTATGCATGAAGAGCTTTGAATGCCTTAGACCTGTCAAACTACCCCAATCTTGTTGGTGTTTATGTTTGGTGTGGTCCTTTATGGCCGTTGTTATGGTTCCCTTTGAGAGCCCCACAAATGGTTCTGGGCCTAAGAAGTTATTCATAAAGCCCCTTCTAGCAAGCTCATCAGCATTTTCGTTGCCGATAAAGCCCTCGTACCCTGGGCTCCACATCAGTTGCACTTTGTTTTGCCTTCCAAGCTTGTTGAGGACTTGGATACCATTGAATATCAGTCTGGACTCCACTTTGGGCGCTATAAGTGCTCTAAGCGATGCCTGACTGTCGCTGAGTATATAGATATTCTTTCCCCGGGTCTGTCTATCTATATTCTCTTGTGCACAGGCAATAATGGCATACGTCTCCGCTTGGAACACTGTTGCATAATTGCCCATGCTTATACTACTACTGTAGTCATTTGCATAAATGCCAGCTCCCGTACTCGATCCTATTTTGGAACCGTCTGTGTACCATATGCTGTCTTCACCATCAGAGATTGGTGGTTCCAGACCCTCGGCCCAATCGGCCCTTGTGGGAATTTTTACTTTAAAATTCTTTTGGAAAACAAACTTGGGTTGCATCTTGTCACAGCCCATGCTTGTTAGCCTATCCATGAAATTGTCAGATTCCATTTTTGTGTGTTTGGTCTTCGGCTTGCTGTCGTCCCAGAGGCCTACAACAGCCAATCTGTGTAACGATTTGCGCGCTTCAGACTGTAGCACTAAGTGTAACGGCGGTAGATCAAGTAATACATCTAGCTCCGCCGTTGGCGTCGTTTTGAATGCGCCGGTGATAGCCATGCATGCCATTCTTTGTATTATCGTTAGGGCTTCTCTGCATGTGCTCTTTAGTGTCATTGGCCACCAGACCAGGCTCCCGTACAGTATGATAGGTCTTACCATCATGGTATAGATCCACCTCAGTACCTTCGGGGTTAAGCCCCAGGTTTTGCCATATGCTGACCTGCACATGCCAAACACTCTCATAGCCTTTGTTATGGTGAGGTCGGCATGCTTTTTCCAATTTAGTTCTTTGTCCAGTGTCAGACCTAGATACTTTACGTCATTGGATATTTCAAGTACCCTTCCGTAGAGCCTTAGTTCTTTTTCCTGGTAAATGGTATTACCACTGTTTTGCCTGGATTGATCGAGAGTTGGTGGTTATTGCACCACTGCTCCACAAGCCTCAGTGCTCCGTTCATGATTTCTGATACCGTGCTGGGGAATCTTCCGTTAACAAGTATCACTAAATCATCTGCATACCCTACCGTATAAGTTGGGCCTTTATTCAGTTCCTCCAAGAGTGAGTTGACTACCAAACTCCAAAGAGTTGGTGAGAGAACCCCTCCCTGTGGGCAACCTTTTGTGGCCGTTGCAATAATTTCGTCACCCATAAGAGAGGACTTAATAAGTCGGCTATTTAGCATGTTTCCTATCCATTTACATATGGTCGGTTCTATGCCGTGTCTTAATGCTCCAACACTAATTGCTTGGTAGGTGGTGCGGTCAAACGCTCCCTCTACATCTAGAAAAGCAGCAAGGCATAGTTCTTTGTTTTCTATTGCCTGTTCTGCTCAGGTCGTCACCAGGTGCAGTGCTGTCTCCGTTGATTTGCCGGCCTGATAAGCACATTGCATCTGGTGCAGAGGATGTCTTTTGAGCGGACCATCTCTTATGTGTCTATCCACCAGTTTTTCCAAGGCCTTGAGGAAGAATGATGAAAGACTTATTGGCCGATATGATTTGGCCTCTGTGTAATCTGCCTTGCCCGGTTTAGGTAGGTACGTTACTTTTACCATCCTCCAAACACGCGGAACGTGTCCGAAGGCTATGCACGCCCTGTACAGTCTACTCAAGTGTGGTATAAGTACATTGGCGCCTTCTTGTAGTAGGATGGGGTAGATTCCATCTGGGCCCGGGGTTTTATAGGGCTGAAATGTCGAGAGCGCCCATTTTAGCTTGTTGTGATCTACTACCTTCTTTGACGTATCCCAATTGTGTCTAGTAGTTCTCGTTGACTGTTCTACAACACTAATTGTACTTTCGTCTGGTTCGCCTTGGTGTATTACCGGGCCTGGGAAGTGTGTCTCACACATTACTTTGAGAGTTTCTAACCCCGTTTCTGTCATCAATCCGTCACTCGTTCTGATTGAGGTGAGCGGTACTGACTTTGTCGAGGCTAGCGCTTTTGTTAATCTCATGCCTTCCGGTAAAGACTCTATCTGATCGCAGTGGTTCCTCCACGCTTTCCTTTTTGCTTTTCTCACGGCTTTGTTAAATTCCGTGAGTTTGCGTGCATAATGCTCAAAGTTGTTAGTTCTTTTAGCATCGTTAAAGATGGCCCGTGTTTCTTTCCTGAGTTTTACGATCTCTGGATTCCATCACGGTATCTTCTTAGCCAGGTTTTTCTTTTCCGGGCAGTTGCTGGTCCATGCCGTTAACACAGCTTGGACGATATTGTCCGCTTCGAATTCTATGTCAATAATAGAGTTTAGCTTGCCTTTTGGATCCCCTAGATCCGCCTTCAGGTTGCTCCTAAAAGCTGACCAGTCTGTGTTTCTGGGGTTCCGCCTACGTACAGTTTCTACTGGGATTATAGTCTTGTACTTAAAGCATATATATCTATGGTCTGATAAAGAAATTTCTTGAGATACATGCCATGAGTTAGTATTATTACTAGCATTGTTAGAAGCTAACGTTATGTCAATAACCTCACCTCGTCTAGCGTTGACGAATGTCGGTTCATTGCCTTTATTTAGTAATTATAGAGAAGAACTCACCAGAAAATCCAGTACTTTCTCCCCTCTTCTGTTCACATCTGAGCTGCCCCAGATGACGTGGTGCGCATTAGCGTCACAGCCAATTATCAGGTCGGTGTTCGCCCGGCTGCCGTACGCAACAAGATCTCGCAGTTGTGGTGTAATTGGATCTGTTGCCTCATAGGGAAGGTAGGCTGATGAGATGATGAGTGCCGTACCCCCCCCCTTGTTATGGATCTTGACCGTGGTCAGATCCCTATGTTTATACATAATATGTCGCATTATTTTTACAAACTGAAAGTAATCGAGCCTATGCACAGTCAACAGCAGAAAGCTACGCGGGTGACGTGATGGAAATAATTTTAGCACGACTTTATTATTAAGAGAATAAGCGGGTGTGAAGTTCTGTACCGCACTTGCTATAGATACTACTTCTGCTGCTGACTATACTTTGTATACCTAAATCTGTACAAAACTGAACTGGAGATAAATATCTTTTATCACGTTGTTCGTTAAAGTATTCGCTTGTTACCTACTTGGTTAAGATGTCGTATTCTAGTTTTGAAATACAGAAACAATACATTAAAAACACAATCTATCTCAAACATAACTCCGACACACAACAAAATTAAATAATTAAACTATGTATATTGAAATTGCATCGGAATAATTTTCAAGCAAATTCTGATATTTCTGATACGTTTAGGCACTAGCTGTATTGTGTAGTTAACGCGTTGGAGTTGTATTGAAGTTGGATCGTGTCTAAACGTGTTTTAAAGTTGGAATACGGCCCTAGGTCACAACACAAAACCAAGGTTTTGAAAGTATAATAACACCTAAAAGAAATAAACTTAATTAATATAATAGTCTCGTAATTTAAAGGCACAGCTGTTATACCAATAAAAATTTAGAAGATACTTAAACTCCCTTTTCTATGGAACCTAATAAAAAATATCTACAATTTACAATTCCAATAAATGATGTCGAGATAATGAACAGGTGTCAAATACCTTCAGTCGGGCTATTAAAGTGGAGGATTGGTTCGCATTAAGTCCAATTTAACAGTGAAAATATTGTCATTATGCAGTATTTTGTAGTTCAGTTGTGAAAATTTCATATTAGTTTTGTTGTTATGAAATGAAGTTCAGAATTTTATTAGTGTCGGAGTCTAA
This sequence comes from Pammene aurita, assembly GCA_947086415.1. NCBI lineage: Eukaryota > Metazoa > Arthropoda > Insecta > Lepidoptera > Tortricidae > Pammene > Pammene aurita. Next base: position 17,862,624 of record OX352295.1, read on the forward strand.
AATTCCAATCGCAACGGTATTTGATGGGAAATATATTCTTAAACATTTACAATGACTAATGAAATTTGTTTTTATTTTGGCAGGCACTGAAATTTACCAATATAAAAATTTTTTTTTTTTTGGGGGGAAATGGCAAAAACTGACGCAACATTTGAAAGGATTTTTTCCAAAATGTGTAAATAATATGAATGAAACTGTAAACATTTCGAAAGACTCATGTGTATGAATAGGGGCTTGACACCCTAGTTCACTTTTCATTCAGTTATCTCAGCGATCCAATGGGCCGTATTCTGACGCGATCCAACTTCAATACAACACCGCGTCTAAACGTCTGATTCAGAAATATTAGAGTTTGCTTAAAAATTATTCCGATTCAAAACCAATACAACTTCAATATTGGTTGATTATTTGTTGTGTTGGAGTTATATTTGAGATAGATTATGCTTTTAATGTATTGTTTATATATTTGTCAAATAGAATACGGCACAATGTACTACTGGCATTGCTTTCGTAGAAAACCGAGAATTATAGTCGGTACGCAAAAGTGGCACAATAAGAGGTCCTGCTCCCAATACTAATTGCCGAGTGAATATCTGTAATTAATACAGTAAAGATACGGTTGCGTCAAACATTAATTTATAATAGCCTGATTTTTTTATGTTTCATTATTATGGGATATTTATAGATAATATATGCAAAAATCCTACAAACTTTTTACCCGGAAGTAGTTAAATAGGTAAAAAAAAATATATAAACATTTTTTATATTTTTATTTACAATAATATCAATTATTTTTATTTGTAAACATGACGATATTAAAGTCTTCTTTCTGTTGAAAGCAAAAAACAAGAAACCGTGTCCATGTAAAACCACATAATTTACAAAATGTACGGCGCGGGCGATATATATCCTAAATCGTTAGAAACAAATAGTAATAAGTGTTAGTTTGTTCTTACACATTTTAAAAGACTTAGAAACGATATATTCATTAAAATCCTACAAGAAAAACGCTTGTAATATGTATGTACATATTAGTGGTGGTTAGCGAATAACGATATTTTGTAGGATTTAATTGCATAAATAATACTAGTATCATGATATATCCGTTACACTAAAAATATTAGCTATTATTAATTATTTCCAATTCCCCATACTAGCCGCCCGTAAAATGACTGTAGTAAATTCTCTGTGCCCGTTGTATGAGTTAAATAACTGTTTGTAATAATTTAACTGCATTGATGAGACTAGATCTTCATGAATATTGATAGCTTTCTAATGACCGCTATGCTTCTTAATCGATAGACCTTGAAATTTCCCGTGAAACTTTATCTGCAAAATGATGAGTAGAATAATGAGTAGAATAATTTTAAACAAAAATGAATCGACTTCACTTAGCCTCCACGGAATTGCTCGAGCTACTGTAAAAAATATTTAAATCACTATAAGTGTGCCGTGCTCGATTTCTCCAGGATCCTATCATCAGATCCTTAACTGGTTGCAATGGGACCAACTGTGATACTCTTTCAAATAAAAAAGATTTTTCCAAATCGGTCCAGCTGTCTTCGAATAATCGGTGAACATACTCGTACATAAAAAGCAAAAACAAAGATCCCGACGAATTGATAACCTCCTTCTTCGAAATCTTGAAGTCGTTTGAAAACTTTCAAGTGCTCTTTTTCCCCGTCTATGTCCAAGCCAGAAGATTGGGTTATGATTTTATCACGGAATATAAATATTTTTAAAAGATATTTGAGTATAACTAAAGAGCTGTTACAGATGTAGTGCATACTCGTAATCCTTAATTTTCGGTGGTGAAAACTCGGATAAATATGCTTTTTCAGTCAACTGCAGTTTAGGAAGTATAGAGAGTGGTTATTACTTTATTTAGATAATCGACGTATTAAGATTTTTGTTTGCATTTTCTCTGTGTACTTAGTTTGAATGCAGTCTTAAAAACATCTGCAAGTTATCAAAACTTGCTTTTGACATTTGTGACTTACATACCTATAAAGTTTCGGCATTTAACCAAGAAAGAAATGTTAATAATATTGTATGTACATGAATACACCCGTACTTGGACATTTAAGAAAATATGTCGATGGGTATATCCTGTGCAATAAAATTACAGAGCAGTTCTGGCTGAATAACGTGTTACACCATTAGCTCATATGAAGGGTACACGGAAAGGACATGTCTATTCACTTTGACAACATTTTGAGTTATAGCGCTTTTAAAGTTTGGAACGTTTCAATTAACCATACTATTTTCGTAACTAGATGGTTTTTATGAGTTAAAAAGTGGATTAACATTACAAATTACAGTTGTAATAGAAGTTGTTAGTAATAGTTCATTGGAAGCTCTACATTTTGATATAAAAATCTCATTTTACAAAAAAAGTGACTAGACATGTACTTTCCGTGTACCCTTCATGTGGTCCGGGTTTCAAAGGCATATCCATACATATCTTACCGACTTTCATAAAATAGGTGAGGCACTTTCTGTAATTATTTGAGTTAACGTACTGCTTAAAATGACAACTACAAGATAAGTATATCAACAAGCATACAATGTCGCCGCAGTAATCGAATATTTTTAATGATTTACCAAATACTTGCAAGAGATAGCACCACAACTCTAGATAACTTTTCGGAAGTCGTATTTCTAGAATTTGCTCTAAAATGAACCTTGAATTCAATAGCATAAAGTCCATCCATATCCAAAATAACATGATAAGATACGAGTTTACAAAAAATAGTTATATCCTAAATACGCCTTCAATAATTCAAAGGGTGAATTTGCATTCAGGGTCTAAGAGGGTCAAAGTCAAAGTATTGATAGCTAGAGACGGGAATAATAAAGATTGCCAATTTCCGTTTTATTTTGAGTTTAATCGAAAGATACGAACGAAATCACCCATTAAATTATGTGAGTGACACGCTTTAAATAGTGTTTAATATAACTTTTTGGCTTGCTGAGATTGGCCCTACATTCAAATGGTTTAATAAGTGGTTTAGTAATGAATTTGAAATGAAAGTGAATTAAATGAAACACAACAACAACTTAAAGAATAATTTGTCTCTCCCATGATCCGTAGTATATCCTCTCCAACTCCAATAGCCGTTTTTAACAACCTGTGGCATGTAGTGTGTTTGGTCCTAGTTTATATTTTCTTATTTTATTATATTGATTAAATATATATGTATGTATGTATGTACGTATGTACACAAGAAGAACAGAAAAGTAGGTGTTGCAAAGCAAATAAACCAAACATTAATAAACTTACACATATAAAAGAAAAAAATATTTATGAATAAAAAATAAATAAACTTACATAGCTCATACATATGATTAAATATATTATGTATGTATGTAAATACATACATAATAAATATTTTTTTCTTTTATATGTGTAAGTTTATTAATGTTTGGTTTATTTGCTTTGCAACACCTACTTTTCTGTTAATTTACAAAGGTTTCCGCTTCCCAAAGGTTGTCTGGAAGAGATCCCTCTTTAGCGATAATACAGCCAATTGTTTTGCCTCTGCTTTTTAGGGTTCCGTACCTCAAAAGGAAAAAACGGAACCCTTATAGGATCACTTTGTTGTCCGTCTGTCTGTCTGTCAAGACCATTTTTCTCAGGAACGGGTGGAGGTATCAAGCTGAAATTTATATTTAATACTCAGGTCTATTGTCCCTTGGAGCTGTGAAAAAAACAAACTTAAAAGCCAACGCAATCAAAAGATACAGTCGTTTATGCTGCAAATTTTAGAGTTTTTCGGCACTCGCAAAACCTACGGGGTACTTCCCGTGAACTCAGAAACTTGAAATTTGTCACAAAGCAATTTCATATAGCATAGACAATGGAAAAATTACAAAAAGCAGATTTTTTAGTAAAATCACACAAAAAAATATTTTTTTAAATTTTAAACTTACTACCTTTTTCCTCGTAAACGCGTGGAGGTATTAAATTGAAATTCATGTCAAATACTCAAGGCTATAAGACCTTTCAGATGTAGCAAAACCAAACTTTTATATCAACGCAATCAAAAGAAATAGCAATTTAAGTCGCATATTTTGAAACTGAGTACTCGCAAGAAACTCAAAACCTAAAGGGTACTTCCCGGTAACTCAGAAACTTGAAACTTGGCACGAAGAAACTTCATATAGAACAGACAAAGGAAAAATTACGAAAAGTAGACATTTTTAGTAAAATCATACAAAAAAATATTTTTATAAATTTTAAACTTACTACCTTTTTCCTCGTAAACGCGTTGAGGTATTAAATTGAAATTCATGTCAAATACTCAAGGCTATAAGACCTTTCAGATGTAGCAAAATCAAACTTTTATATCAACGCAATCAAAAGAAATAGCAATTTAAGTCGCATATTTTGAAACTGAGTACTCGCAAGAAACTCAAAACCTAAAGGGTACTTCCCGGTAACTCAGAAACTTGAAACTTGGCACGAAGAAACTTCATATAGCACAGACAAAGGAAAAATTACGAAAAGTAGACATTTTTAGTAAAATCATACAAAATATATTTTTTTTAATTTTAACTTACTACCTTTTTCCTCGTAAATGCGTAGTAGAGGTATTAAACTGAAATTCATATCAAATACTCAAGTCTATAATACCTTAAGTTGTAAAGGTTTGTACGGAACCCTCGGTGCGCGAGTCCGACTCGCACTTGGCCGGTTTTTTGTTTGTGACTTGTGTATACTTTGTGTCTATTATTTGAGGTGTGCAATAAAGAGTATTTATGTCAGGCAACTATAGGCATAGATAGCAACCATTTCTTTTATTTTATTTAATCCATTTTAATTCCTTAATAACATTACACATTTCATTATTAAAATAAATAAACAAAATAGTAATATAATGATAAATTAATTTATAAAAATATTATTTATGAATTAATTTATCATTTCACATGCAAATTCATAAGGGTAATAATTTTATATATCAAGTTTAAGATTTTTTATTATTAAGGACCTCTTGAGGCGTAAAGGCCTCTCCATTTTTCTCCGCATTTCCCTGTCGTGAGCTATTGTTAGCCAGTCGTCGCTAGCAGACTTTTTTATTTCCTCTGTCCATCTTTCCAATGGGTGAAGTGCTTAATTTTTTTAAATTAATTTTAATTAGGTATTATCTTTTTTAATAAATTATTAATTTTCCTTTTGTAGTTTTTTTGTTTTCCTTTAAGGCTTTCTCTTAACGGGAGGTCTCGCCCATGTAGTATAGAGTAGTATGTATCATAGAGATAGCGACTCTCCAAGCCCATTTTTAGGGTTCCGTAGCCAAAATGGCAAAAACGGAACCCTCCATTATGCGTGGTCCGACACGCACTTGGCCGGTTTTTTTATCTTTATTCATTCGTGCCACGTACCCAGCCAACTTCCATTTTAGTTTCTTGCAATGTATGTGTCAGTGCGTCGATAACTTTACTCTTTTCCCTAATAACCGTATGACGTTTATTGTCTCTAACTTTTAGGTTCAAGATGAGAGATAGCGGCTATAACTAGCAAACATGTTACCTAGATAATAAACTAAGACTACCATACAGTTTTGGCGACACCACGCTTTTTTATTGCGCCACTTGCTCTGGTGTAATATTCGGTGGTTATTTATATTTATTTCTTAAATGGAACAGTTCGGTTGAGGACTTATCAGACGTTTTTTAAAAATTTGGATTTATTTTGTAATGCAGTCTTGCTAATCACGTACCATATACAAAATATCTCTATACGCCGCTTAGCGCGTTATTTCTTTGAAACCTAAGCTATCAAAAAGAAGGGGTGCGGGAGGGGAAGACGCAAGACAATGCTAGACAAGGAACGCGCGATTGTCCCGTGGGGCGTAAGAGAGAGTCAGACATTAATGTTTGCCATGGAGACGTACTAAGTTTACTGTCACTTCCAATAATTAGTGTCTTACTATAGAATGAAATTACTTCGAGCGTGGCAGCGGGGGTCGCCCCGCTATGCGGGGTCTTGGGTTAATTAGTCTATGTCACGTACGAACAAGTATTTGGACGAATATTTATTCTTGAGTTTTCTATGATTTTAAGTATTCGACTATATATATTTATTATATATACCATCTCCTAGCCCTCACAACACAAGCATTACTGAGGTTACTATATAGGACAAAGACGATTTGTGTAAGATTGTCCCATAATATGTATTTATTTATTTATCCCTAGTGCGACCATGGTTTATATTTACCTATGCTGTTATTATGTCGTAACAGGACTAGATAAACTTTTTGTTTTAGTTTCAGGTGTCACAAGTCTTTATTTTTCAATCGTCTATGGCTAGCCACAGCGCAAAGCAGCGAAGTCACTTCCGACCCTTGTCACAGACAATGAAATAGTTGTTAATATATTAGGGTTGCGCGAACAGATAAATAAAAAGAACAATTTTAAGACCAGGAATATAAGCTTGGCAGAATTTCAAGAGTTGGCAATTACTGTGGTGTTTATTATCTTTGCGATGTGGACACAAAGTCTCAGAATCATTCCTTTATGTTTTTTACTCCTTTAAATATTTATTAACATTAGTTTTCTTTCAAAAGTGTTGTCTTTAGTTACCCCACGTATCTCATAAGCTACCCCACTTGACCGTAAGGTAAGTAGGTATACAGGAAGAGCCTGGTTCTCGAACTCTTACCATATAATTTTGTGTATTCATTCCTACACAATTACGCTACAACACATGCGTAAAATATCACGTAATGTTATAATATAGGCCCTGTCCTTTATAACTGAGACAGCTTCGGCAGTTTTTACCTATTTTGGTATTACTATTTTCCACTTCAAAAATTTTGCTAGTCTGTCTTCCACCCATTAAAAACTGCCAGAGGTTTTGTTGCTCTGATTATTATGTCATATATGACATGGCCAGCTCTTAGTCCATAATTCCCATATAACTTCACAGCTACGGTTGAACCTCGAAAATAACGAGAAATGCCAAACAACACTCGTAACGTTGATTAATGAATTTAACAAGATTGATTTCAAATTACACTTTGGAGTTTTCAAACTTTTCAAGGTCCTTTGTAGGGCTAGCATGATGCGCGCTGAGCGTTGGTAATCCGGATCCCGAATGTATGAAATTATCCGGCTCCACGGATCTTCCCATACATTTCAGATCTCTCGTACTATCCTATGTGCGCTTAAAATGATTGGTGCGTGAAAATCACAAAATCTGACACATACCCAAGTAACACATCAAAGTATAACGGCCGTCTTACAGCATATCTGTATGCTTTTAGCATTTTGAGTTCGTTTTATAGTAGCATTATAAACGTTTATAGTGCTGATATAGCTCTTAAATGGGCACAAATTACCCAGCTTGAGATCCTATATAGGTTATTTAATAGCATTACAGGCGCATTATGTCTGCGCTATTAGCATTATCGTTGTCATGGAAAGTGCCAATCGCATTAAAGAAGCATTAGTACGCTCTATTAAGTTGCCAACCGCATTAAAGAAGCATTAATACGGCTAAAAAACTTGCTAATCGCAGTAAAGAAGCATTAGTACTCTCGATTAACTTGCCAATCGCAATACAAAAGCATTATACTAGCATAAGAGTGTAGTAAAATAAACCTTACGTCAATGCAAAAACGTCTCTAATACCGACGGAATAAATGTTATAATACAATGAACGTTGTGATTTAACTACTTTGTCTCGCAATATAAAATGGACGAAGACGGTACAAAAAACTGAATGAGTGACACGTCATATTTGTTTGCATCGTAACAAAATTTATAATAGTTTTTGACTCTTTTACGTTATTATATCCTTCAAATATTACTGCGCAATGTAGTTTACTGTAAATGTGTATACAAGTTTCATTGAAAATTTTCACGCGCCTTTGATTTATTGTGGTTTTGCTATAAAATATTTTATCTACACTCATACTGTAAGTACTCTAAAATGCGTTCAAAAACCGTAAACAATGACAAGCATTACAACAAACGATTTAACTATGATAAGTTTCTTATCTGCGGCAGTAACGTAATTTTAACTATGCATGCTCAAATATTGTTAAGCAATGAGTTTCAAATTTGGAACATCGAATTTGATAACATAATGTTACCGCCATGGCCAACTCGATTGGTCCCGCGCGAGCGCCGGCACAATCGAGTAGGCCATGACGGTACAATGGCGGTCATTCTATGGTTTCCGAACAATTAATTTAATATATATAATATGAGTGTAGATAAAGCAGTGTATGCAACTGTACGTAATTAGGCCTTAAAACACTCGTGTGATCTTATTATGAAATTCGCCTGCGGCTCATTTCATAAAACCACACTCATGTTTTAAGGACCCTTATTACGTAACAGTTACATAAACTACTAATTAAAAGATATGCGTCATATAAACAAAACAATTGTGGAATCCTCGTATAGAACGAGTTTTGCATTATTAACATAATAGTGTTGGTTGAGCAGTCTTAAATTAAGTTATTTCATTATTATATAGGTATTTTCCTTGTATAAATAGGTCCGCATGATTTTATTTTTAGGTTATAAATTATTTACAAAATGGCGTTGGTCTATATAGACGGAGAGCTAGCCACGTCAGATATGACACAATAATGAGAGCAACCAAACCCCTCTAGTCAGTTTGGTATACTATGCTTATTTCTAGATCTGGACACCTGGCAGCTTTAAAGTGGTGGAGGTCAAAGAATGCAAATCATTTCAAGAAAACAAATCCTAGAGATCTGGGTTTGATGCAATATTATGAGAAACTATACAAATACTATACAATATTAAGAGAAATTATACAAAAGTTTATGTTGGGGGAAAGCAGTGCCAAACAATGTATACTATAGTTCATAGTTTGTCGCCTACTGTTCTTGTTTCCGTAATAATACACAATATTTTTTGGTCTAACGTTTTTTATCAATTTTTGACAAGTTTGGAGTCGATATTCCAACATATTCACTCCAGATAGAATTATAAGGCAAACGACTGTCGGTTCTTGAATATTTTATCTCCATTCTGTAGAGCCGGATCTCGAAATAAATGAGCCGTTATTTTTTTATGATATTTTATGTAGTATTTATGGTCTAAAAAAACACTTTTATCGATATTCGAATGGTGTAAAGAATCTTACATATACGTAATCTACATATTAGGGTTCCTCTTTGATGTCTCTAAAAACAGTAGAGAGAGATTTTAATTTTTAACTAATTAACACAAAATTTATGACCATAAAACCACTTTTTTAGCCTAAACCGGTTCGACTTTGATGTCAAATATTTCGAAGACAATGAATATTGAAGTAAATACAGGATACTATATTTACTTGTTTAAAGCCGTTACTGACAATATGATAAGCTATATAAATCATTACAAAACTAAGGGAATCAGATCTAAGGTCGTTGGCGCCAGGGAGCACCTTAAATTTAAGGCCCTGTCCTTCATCACTGAGACAACTTCGGCAGTTTTTACCTAGTTTGGTATTACTATTTTCCAATTAAAACATTTTGCTAGTCTGTCACTGTGACCATTAAAAGCTGCCAGATGCCAGGATCTAGCAATAAGAATAGTATAGCAATCTAACCAGACGGGTTTGTTGCTCTCATTATTGTGTCATATCTGACGTGGCTAGCTCTTAGTCCAATAGCAGCTCAGTGACCCTTAAAAAAAGCTTATTAATGCATACAGCATTACACGTGAATAATTATGCTATTAAACAACATTAAGCATTATATACTACTTAAAATTGCTATTGTAGACCCTACACAGCCCCTAGAACAGCTAAAAGCTGTATAGGGGCTGGTCATAAATTACGTCATTCATTTCTGATAAGTTTTACCCTCCCCCCCCCTAAAATCATCCAACCCTCCCCCTGCCAAATAAAGTAACGTCATTTAAAACAAAATGCGTTTGTAGCTTAATTGTAAAATAAAAAACTATTTAGTAGATAATATTTTATAGCATTGAAAGTTTATAGAAACACGAATTTCATTCCTTTTTTTACACATTGAAGCACTTTTTAAAGATGCGAGATATGATGTGATCTTGGAATGACCGCCCTTCCCCTCCTACGTCATGCTACCATCATCCGATGTCCAGACCCCCCCCCCCCTTTGAAATGACGTAATTTATGAACAGCCCCTTATAGTGAATTACTTGGCTTTATAATGGTTTATATTATTGCTTTTATACAGCATTAGGAATGTATTACCTACTTATAAATGCTATTGTACACCCTGAGGCATTAAAAATAGCTGAAAGCTGTATAGCGAATTTACGTGGCATTATAATGGCTAATATTCATGCTCTTAAACAGCATTAAGCATTTATTTATGCTATTGTAGAACCTAAGGCACTAAACTACACCGAAGCATTAGTGTAGCAAACCAAAACGCAACTGTACAGCTGAATGCTGTACAATTGCATTTTAGGTCGCTGCACTAAAACTAAAGGCTTTAAAAAAGCATTTACATATGCCATTATACAACCGTTATACAGCTTAAAGCATTATATAATGCTATTGTAGAACCTAAAGCACTTAAGTGCTTTTAAACAGCTGAAAGCTGTACAGTTGTGTTGTGGTTTGCTGCACTAAAGCTAAAGCCTTTACAAAAGCATTTAGATATGCCATTATACAACCTTTATACAGCTCAAAGCCCCATATAATGCGACAAGTTGCTCGGTGAACGTATATAAGAGTTTATACGATTCTTAAGTTCGAAATAAATTAACTATTCATATGTTATAATGCTTCCTGTGTTACTTGGGTAATTTACGGATACGGATGGATTTGGTGAAGAAGAGAGGACAGTGTTGTGGTTCTGAGTTGTAAATAATTAATACTATCTAATAATTACAAAATACTTATAATATAATTTATTAAAGAAAGAATGTAACGTACCTACACAGGTGTATCTTCCACCGACCATCCCAAAAGAGAGAGCCGGATGGGGACCGTTTGGCGTTTAGTTACTACAGACAAATATCAGGGTTTTTTGTTTTTTTTTCTTATAAATTCAACTTTCGTTATAATTGCAAATTTTCATGCTAGTCCTGCAGATGATGCTTAATGTATTAAAACATAAATCAGTGGGACGATGTCTACAGACGGCGGTAAAACGTAGATGGCATTTTTATATAAACGTGCATGCTCTTTATAGCTTTTTGATATATTCTTGTTTTAATGGTTCAAGAAACTGTCCACCCCTCCTCATTTTACCGTCTTGCGATTATTTTGTATTAGATTTACTGGTAGTTTACCGCTTTCCCGATAATTTATATACAATAATTTCCTTATTTCCTAATTACACATATTAAAAGAGGGTCAGATATGAGCAATGAGGGTTTCGGCGATCGAGACTTCACTAGATGGCAGCACCGTGGCGAGAGGTCAAACTGTCATAATTTTCAACAAGCAAGCAAGCAGTGTCCCGTCCCTAGATGTATTTCACGACAATGAAACAACTTTTAAAAATAAATTGCTTAGTATCTGTTTTCGCCCTTAGTCAATTTGTTACATCTATTACGTAGTTTTAAGTAGATATAAGTATACTTACGTTAAATTTCTAACTTACTTTAGTTAAAATTGTAAATGCTAGTTCTTAGTTAAATAACTCGTGTAAGTCATACGCATGCTGTGATTGCCTGTAAGTGGGGGATCAATTGTATATGTTATCAGTCTAAATATTTAAATGTGTGTTGTATCTCCTGTTGGTAGTCCTAATAAATAAACAAATAATTCAACAATCATGAATAACCATTTTTTTTATTGGTAGATTTTGACAACTGCTGTCAAAAAGACCTCTCACCACGGTGGTGCCATCTAGTGAAACTCTAGATCGCGGAAACCCGCATTGGCAACCAAAAATGGCTCATGCATTGGGTTTTGCGAAGGCGACTACCACTACCTTTAATAAGAAGTAACTAGGCCTTATAATACTAATTAGAATATGATCGGTTTCGTAACGATATATTTCTCAACCGCACAGCAAGTGATATGTTCAAATTAATAAATAGTTATTTCGACACATGTTTTACAGATCTACCCAGCCTCAAATTAATCACTGTGAGTGCTTAGGCAACGATATAAATGCCTTAATTGATAAACTTACACATACCTTTGATAATGAGAATTTTTACTTTAACAGCCCTTTAACGTATCCACTAGCGCCATTTGTAAATTATTGTGATTATTTAAAAAACTGTATTTTGTATATAATATTTAGTACCCTTTGAATACATCAAAATTTTTTTATTTTTTTTTGATTCGTCAATATAGCCGTCCAAAGTTGAAGCAGTCGTTTTATTTATGAGCTCATAGATTGACGAATCCAGCAACGTAAGAACTATTTGCATGTATATAAATAAAGGGTAAATAATTGCATAATGCAGTACATAGTGACTCCCTTTTTAAAATATCTATCGTTAAAGGACCCCGGACCTAAAATATTGAAACTGTGGTTTCAGTTAAATATTTTAGAATTTTAATTTGTTATAGATTTTAGTGCCCTGAACAAAAGTCTCTATAGGTGCTAACACTGTTTTCGAGTCTCTTTCAAAGTTAAGGGTACTGAAATCTATAACAAATCAATATTCCAGGACATTTAACTGAAACCACATTTTCCATACTTTAGGTCCTTTAAATAATCACATTTATTTACGAGTGGCGCTGGTGGACACGTTAAAGGGCTCTTAAGTGTTTTAATTTGACATGAAGGAATCTGATCTTTAGGAATTAGGAATAAAATTATCTTATCTTAGCCTATGTAGGTACAATAAGCGTACAAATCTCCATTATTTAAAAAAAAAAACACGCAATTATCCTTGCAGGTTTTGAACCGGGACCTCCGGCTTCATTAGCCTGTTGTCATTGTCACTCCGGCTTCATTAGACTGTACTAGGCTACCAGCGCTCGCTCTTAGGCACAAATATAATAAATAATAATAATAATAAATAAATTCTTTATTTGGCAGGCAAGAAACCCATAAAATATTACAAAAACAAATATTACAATCTAATACATACAATTAAAATAATAATAAAAAAAAAACATTATAACTATAACTGGCCGTTCTCAGACCGGTGCAATTTTCGCCAATGTTTGTTAAATTCGTCACTGTAGTCTTTAGCTACCAGTGACAAAATTTCGTTTGTCGACGAAAACAATCTCGCTGCCGACCTGGCTCTTAAGATGGCGAAGAAGTCAGGGACTCTCGCATCCGCAAACATACCCTTCGCACTGCAGAAGCGTGGTAATTTCAGCAAGATACCTAATGCATTGTTGTATTGGACTCTCAGCGCGTTAAACGAGTGGCTAGTGTACCCATTCCAAAGCTGACATGTATAAAAACACTGACAAAAGGCTTTGAATAGGGTCACCTTTACATCACTCGAACAACGCGCAAAGCGTCGAGCCAACATATTGCACCGAACCGCCAGAGCCCTGCGCTCCCTCTCCATGTCGGCGTCATCTTTCAAATACTCACTCAGGATATGCCCCAGGTACTTGAAGCTCTTTACAACCCGAATAGATGCGCCACTCATATAAACCGTAGGTATCACCTCCGGACCCTTTCCTGACCTAAAAACAAGCATTTCGGTCTTAAGTACATTATATTTCAGGCCATGCTTGCTTGCGTAACGCTCGCAGATTTTCAGCAGCTTTAAAAGACCACTAATCGAGGGGCTGAGAAGCACCATATCGTCTGCGTAGCTCAAATTGTTAACACATACGTTACCAATATGGCAACCGACATTAGAGCTTCTCAGCTCCTCGATAAGGTCATTAACGTATAGATTAAATAGGTCCGGAGATGTTAAACCACCTTGGCGGACTCCGGCGGAAATATACAACACAACATGGCTCTTTAAAAAAATGAAAATTCTTCTGACCAGCTATACTCTGTTTTTTTATTCCGTAGACTAGAATGACATTTCATGTGTTGCTTGTTTTTTATGTCTTATAACTAGTGATGTGCTACAACCGGTACTAACCGAAAATAGACTATAGGGAGATACTTTTTGATAAAGTGTCTGTAACACAATGAATCATCGACATATAATATCAAGACGAGTAAAGGCAAGCAAAGTTCATGTGAAAACACGACCCATTTTCACGTTTACAAAACTAAAATGTCTTATATCTTATTAACCAATCAAGTACTCATTCTTTAAGCATATTTTTTTGTGTTAACCTTAATTCCGCAAAGGTTTCATGCCATTTCACCAATAAGAAAAGTTGCCGTGTTGTGAGTGGTCAAAATCAATTTGACAAAAGTTTAATTGGACAGGAGATACTCAAATGAAATAACTGAAATGTCAAGTTAACGTATAATAAATACGCCTAAGTTTAACGTGGATCGGTTCACGTAATAAATAGTAATGCAATCAATTAACAATTTATTTTTTAGTGCATTTTTCATTACTTATGTAATATACGTAAATTTAATCGTTCTTGGAATAAGGAATAATATGAAAGCCTTCTATTCATCTTGCATTTATTTAATAAAAGTGCTTAATACAATACAATACAATATAGGGACTTACATACTACAAAATAAGCATAAATTAACATAAAATAGTAAAGATTTTGAACTTTTTTACAATTTTATAAATCCGTTATATTAGGGAAACCCTCTTGGTCTCAAGCAACATAATGTTAAGCAATTAAGGTTGATTATGGCAAAAAAAACGATTATTTTTTAACTTTATTTATGACCAGACTAGAAAATAATAGCATAAATTCAATATAAGAGAATTTATATTGAATTTATGCTATTATTTTCTAGTAGTTGCTTCCTCGTTTTTTAGAAATAAAAAAATAACGCATGAGTTCGTTTATGTGTACTATTTATTTTAGCAGGCTTAGGGAAATACAAAGATAAATTTACATTTTGTATCCACTTTTTTATAATACAACGGTAGCAAACAGGCATACGGCTCACCTGATGGTAAGCAGCTACCGTAGCCTATGGACGCCTGTAACTCCAGAGGTGTCTCATGTGCGTTGCCGACGCTTTCATATTAAAGAGGATTCACTGTGTTGACAGCTAAAGGGAGAAGAGGATCCCCCGTCGTCAACACTCTGCATCCTCTGAGCTCTCTGGCAACCTTACTCACCACACTATGTGCAGGAACACAACACTATGAGTAGGGTCTAGTGCTAATTGGCTGTGGTTCCCAGTCGGGCTCTGCTCTAAATTTGATTGTTAAAGACTATGCTATGAAGTTATAGCATTCATTATTAATGAAAAATAAGAGTCATACCTATTAGTCAGTTGTACTAGAAATGGCACGGCCAGAATAGTATGATTTTACCAGAGTAAGTATAGTAGGTACTAATTCGAAGTGTTTTGTTTTGTCGATTTATTACTACTAGGTAATACTTATAAATTAACATTCATTATACTTTTCCTCAAATGAGTTATGTTTACTTTTCCAAAACTTATATTGCATAACATCGACCAAGTCCGTAATGTATGAGAATATCTACGCGTGATTTACTTACCGATGAAAAGAAATATCACCATCTTTGGCGCCTGTGTGGCTGCTGCACCAATGCACGGCACAAGCCGGCATTTTAATACCGATATATTACCGAAATTTCATGGACCGTAAAACTAATATTTTGACGACATGACAATTTCAAAATGTTTGACATGACATTAGGGCACCACTGTCACAAGCTCCGCCCACTTTGGCACCAGGAAAGTGGAGCAGATTTTGAGCGTTGATTACGCTTCCTTATTTATTATTCTTCCAAGCAATGAATGGATAATCCGTGAAGTGCTAAATCCACACTAGGAAAGGTATTAAAAAAGGTGAAATAGTGTAGGTAAAAATGCCAACATTTTGAAGTATTTAGAAATTTTGTATCCAGGACTATAAAAAATATTTCTAATAGTTTTTATTTTATAACACGACGGTGGCAAATAAGCATACGGCCCGCCTGATGGTAAGCAGTTACCGTAGCCTATGGACGCCTGCAACCCCAGAGGATTCGCATCGCGTTGCCTACCTTTTAAGAACATATACACTCCTTTTTTGAAGAACCTCGTACTGTAGCCCGCTGGGAAAACCTCGGCAGGGAGTTCATTCCACAGTCGCAGCGTTCGTGGGAGGAAATTCCTCTTAAACCGTACAGTGCGCGACCCCTTAGGCTCCAGGGTGTGAGGATGAACACCCTGCCGGCGGTGAGCGGTACGGTGATAAAAAGCTGCCGTGGGCATCATATCAAACAGTTCTTCAGAGCACAACCCATTGTACAAGCGATAGAACACACATAAGGAGGCAAAGTCTCTCCTTACACTCAAAGGTTCAAAGCGATTTTCTTGTAAGATTAACAGTCACTTCGAAGCTACATATCATATAGCTCAAAATGCACCAAGTTACTCATCCTATTTCTCTACATTTACCAAGTTTACCATATGTCATCACTGGCAACACACACTGGTCAAAGACTTTCGTCTTGAGACACTGCGGAATATTGGACAAAAAGATGTGCCGTAGCTTCCCGTACGCTGCCCAACCGAGTCGGATTCGTCGATTGACCTCTTTCTCGAAGTTGGATTTACCTAACTGGACAGTATGTCCTAAGTATATATAATCGTCCACAACTTCGAGTGTAAAGCTCCGATTGTAACGGGAGTTGGTGCTACATGGGTATTTGACATGATCTTCGTCATATCCATGTTCATCTTTAGACCAACTCGCTCGGAGGCTTTACTGAGGTCATCGAGCATCGTACTCAAATCCTCCATGGTCTCAGCCAAGACTACTATATCGTCAGCAAACCGAAGGTGAGTGATGTACTCGCCGTTTATGTTGATGCCTAGCCTTCTCCAGTCCAGAGTCTTGAAAACATCCTCCAGTGCAGCGGTAAACAGTTTAGGAGAAATAACATCTCCTTGCCTCTGTGTTGCCAGTGATGACATATGGTACTGAAACGTGGTCGCTTACAATGGGCCTCATAAGAAAGCTCAAAGTCACCCAAAGGGCAATGGAGAGGGCTATGGTTGGAGTCTCTCTGCGTGATCGCATCAGAAATGAGGCCATCCGCAGCAGAACCAAAGTAACCGATATAGCCCTCCGAATCGCTAAACTAAAGTGGCAGTGGGCGAGGCACATTGCTCGTAGAACCGATGGCCGTTGGGGCGGAAAGGTTCTCGAGTGGCGACCACGAACCGGAAGGCGCAGCGTGGGTAGACCCCCCGCAAGGTGGACTGATGACCTGGTGAAGGTTGCGGGAGTCCGCTGGATGCGGGTGGCGCAGGACCGGTCATTGTGGCACTCTTTGGGGGAGGCCTATGTCCAGCAGTGGACGTCTTTCGGCTGATATGATGATGATGATGATGACCAAGTTTAATTTAAATGAGAACCTAACTTTGTACTTTTCGCGACCTGTTTTATAATGGCACAAAAATTTCGCTATGTGTCTCTTTTTACATCAAATATGTTTGTTAGAAACGGAGGCAAACAGCGAAACTTGTTGCTTTATAAAGTAGGGCACTGCTTGTAGCTACTTACAGCTAAACCATGATCTATTGCAAGGGCTCCATATTTAACGTGTTACTATCTTACCAAACGGTTACTATCTTTACCAGCTGGTCAAAAGACTTATTTCATTTAAAGTGCGGAAATTCTCAGAAGGAATTCTCGAGAGCGAAAACGTTCTCGCCGACACAACTCTAGTTGAGCATAGTCACATATTAAAAAACACGTGCCATTTCCGATCCGGTATATAATCAATAATGGCACCATAAGCTCTTCCTCACTTCATTTACCAATATATATCGGGTCGGCTCGGCGATATGGCGTTTTTAATGTTTCAGTCTCCAATAATATAAGGGAAGTTTTTTCTTATTATTTATTTACATTACAACAACAATTTTGAATCTTAAATTATTATAATATTTATCGGTTATTCACAAACCGAAATCAAAGATCAGCACTATTTGTTTTAAGCTGGTCACATTATTTCTACGTTTGACATTTGTGGTTGTCATTTTAGTCTACGGAATAAAAAAACGAACTTTAGTAACTGATAAGAAATTAGAATGCATTGCGTCGCGCCACGGAAGAGATGTCTGGACGTCTAGAGATATAACGATATTACTATAAAGTAGAAATTCTACCTTTGTTTTTTGATTTCCAACTCTGCCGTGTAGGGAATAGAATCTTGTTTGCTTGTATTTTATGAGACGAATTGGATTTAAATTTCGCAAATTCGTATACTATTTGTCGGCAATAAATATCTGGCTAGACCAATGGAGGTAAGGATTCATATTTTTATGGTTATCGACGGCTACCGATGAATGGAAAAATGACACCGTCTGCTTATAAACTGCGATGTAAGTGTGCATACCGTTACTTTACTGATTATTCGTACTTTGAACTTCTAGATAACTTGGCCGGCGCTTCATTTTTCATTATAATTTAATAATAAATGATAGTCGCGTGTTAAGGTAAGTTTTGATAGTCATTATTATAATAAACGTACGCTATCGATTTCTGTTAGGTTAAGTACACAGAAATTTGTAGTTAAGTATAATACCTATAATTGGCCTATAAAAAGGTTACCCAAATAATCAATGTTATTGGTGCCTTGGAAAATGGGGCGGCCCCTAGTCTGGGATGCTACATGTGTACACACCCTAGCGCCGTCCCATCTTCCAGGCACCTGTAATAATGCCGGGACTGCAGCATTCACAGCCGAAGACCTCAAAGCCGCAAGTATGCTGCTCTTGGCAGTGGCTATATATTTGAGGCGTTTGGGGTCGAAACACTGGGGCCATTCGGACCAGGCGCACGCAGAGTCTACAAGGACTGGTAGACGCAACAGGTGACCCTCTGGTCAGCCCTCTGGCTGGCCAGTATTTCGCTCAGCGAATAAGCATTGCCATTCAACGTGGCAATGCGGCCAGCCTTCTGGGCACACTACTCATTGGTAGCGACTTAGGAGATATTTATTATTTGTAGGTAGTTTTAATTTATATTATTTTTTGTTTTTAGTTAGAATTCTTCCAATTGTACAATGACGTTACGTTTTGTTCCAATACATTTTTTACTATAATTATTTTTATGTTATTGATAAATTATTCAAAATATTAGTCTTAACATTTACACCTACTCAACAAATCCTTTGTTTCATCCACACAAATGAGCTAAAGGGTAACACTTATTCAAAGCATCGTTAACACTTTCCATGCCGCATTTTGTTACGCGCTACACTCGTAGTTGATTCCAACATTTTCCTGCTTTGTAGGGGAAAGCGACTACGAACAGAGAGCTCGCCTAGCGTAACCCTGTGCCGTATTCCAATTTAATTTTGAAAAATATGAACAATGCATAAACACAATCTATCTCAAACATATCTCCAACACACAACAAATAATCAACCAATATTGAAGTTGTATTGGAGTAGCATCGGAATAATTTACAAGCAAACTCTGATATTTCTGATTCAGACGTTTAGGCGCTAGCTCTATTGCGTAGTTAATACATCGGAGTTGTATTAAAGTTGGATCGTATCTAAACGTGTTTTAAAGTTAGAATACGGCCCCTGGCAATCAAATGCGTTAAGAAGTCAGCTCGACAACTTTATTCCAAGAATTGACGCCGACACTGGTTTCCACATAAACGACTGCCATCTGAATTTTCGACAAAGAGGCCTTGTAATACGAGGTTGATTACCTCCCCATGTTCCCTTTTATTATCTGGGATTTTTTTGTTAGCCAATAATCACATACACAGACTACTCAATCATTAAGCTTTTACAAGAGCACGAGGTTACCGCACAGAAGCTCAATTTTATTCGTAAATTTCTAGGATTCGAACAGCACATCTCAATAGTATTTTACACCATTTTGTAGTATAACAATCCAGATTCCCTCCTATAACTTAATTTTTGTAGATATTTTTAGTTCACATGACTAATGATCAAAAATGTTAACTCAACTGAAATAAGTGGTCGCGCTCTCATATTACTTATAAATTAGTACGGGGGCGCCTATGTGTGGTGACCTCGAGTTGTACTTATGATCTTACTAGTGGTTGAGGTTATCTGTGGCCCATAATATACTTCCCACTGTTTGGCATATACCCCCTCTTTTACACGAGAGGCCTCGGCCCCCACGCTAGCCCAAAGCGGGCTGGGAACTTCACATACAACTTTGAATTTCTTCAGGTTTCCTCACGATGTTTTCCTCTCAATCCGGAGGTCGGTTCAAACCCCGAGTCGTACCAATTAGTATTTCAGAACTTATGTACGAAATATCATCGGTTGGAGTACCAATCGTTTTCGGTGAAGGGAAACTGGCAAATATCAATACTTAAGTAATTTCTAATAATCACTTTCAAAGATCTAAATGCCTTTGGGATTTCCAATTAACGAAGCGGTCTCGAGTGTACGTAAGAGGGCTAGAATTTTCTGGGGTCAGTGAGCCCACATAGTAAATGTTTAGTTTAGTTAGTTAATTTCTAAGAAACTTTTCTTCTTTGGTGCGTTTCGATATCTCGCAAACCATATTGGGATCCTTTTTGGGATGATATATGCTACTAGTGCTAGCATAAGAAAGACACAAAATGATACTCTGTCTACACTCTAAATCATCTAAATGATAAACACTCAGGCAAAAATTGTTAGGTTTTAAAACCACCCGCTATTCCGCTAGGATACCAAAGGCATCCAATGTAAGTGAAGTGACACTCTCACTAGTGTGACAAACTATATTTTCGTCCTCAGCTCATCCATTATTAGTTTCGAGTAGAATGGCAGCGCAGATGTGACTTTAGTTTTGAGTATAAGGGGTTTAGCCTTGCATTCGAATGAGGAACTTAGTTTTGAGTTCCCGATCAAAAAAGGTTACTTGTAAACTACTATTTTGACATAAAATGAAGTTTTTCTTCTTCTTCTTTAAGTGCCTTCTCCGCCCCGGAGGTTGGCGATCTTAATGCCTATATGCCATTCTATCTGAAGTCATGCGAATTAGTTTCTCTGTACTGTCCACGTCTAACCAGTATCTTACATTCGTTCATTAAAATTAAGTTCGCATCTTCAAAATTACCTTTTATTTAAAGAGCCATACGTTGAAAGCCGTTAATTGAGATAGATTTCAAATGAAGGGGCGAAATAAATAAAAAACTTTTTAAAATGAAAACAAATATTTACAAGTACGAGTATAAAGAAACGGATAGTTATTGGGATACCTAGGGGGAGCTATATATCAGTAAATTCAGTAACCTACGTAGCACCATAAATAAATAACCTAACTTATTTTTCTAAGGTAGTACTTATATGTATTTGTGTTCTATATTCTCTTACAAAGCTTAGGTTCCTACATCTGAGGGTGTCGCGTATCTTTTTAAACGTGCAATTTAAAGGCCTATCCGATTGTTATCTATTCCCAGAGCGGCATTCAAACTTCATAGATATGAAATTGATTTGATTTTTTTTTAACATTACTGCTCGCAGTGCTTGCTTTCATCATATACAGTCACGTCTGAAAATAAGAATACATTTAATGTGACAAAAATATGTAGCCACTACTAAAATATGTTTTTTGTCACATTAAATTTAAGGTACAGCGGGACAATCTCGACAGCGGGGAAATTTCAACTACATGAACATGAACATGAACATAGGCACCACACCCAGCCAGGTACATGCCTGCTCCGGACAAGCCGGCATACCGGGGGGCACAAATTTTTGAGGAGGCACGCTCTGGGATGGGGAAGGACGAGTTACCACACGCGGCAGTAACCCACAATCGACCGGCTATGCAGCCTGAAGCCAATATAGGATGCGAGGAATGATGGGTTAAGTTGAAGTGGGATGAGCGTTGATGAAGTGCTGCTAGTTGATGTTCTTTGTCTTCGCTCCTTGTCGCCTTTTCCATGTGTTGTATCTCTGACTGATAAGAAGTCGATAACATTCTTCGTTCCTTACCTCCCATGTCGAAGGGTACTAGTAGAGCTTGTAATGTAGATGCGTTTGATTGTTGATTGGCCGATGTCTTTGGTTTGACTTTTTTTGTAACACAGTCGAGTGCGATATTTCAAAGTATATCCATTGCGTCGATCGATCCCTCATGGTTGTGAGATAACTTGGAGACATTGTATGTTTAGTTAACAGCTTGTCATTTGTCCTTTTACGATCATTTCTCGACTCTAACTGTAATCTAAAAGTAATCACCGAACATCAAACAAAACTGCAGTTTAACACTATTTACTAGACACAAGTCATGTACTCTTTATGCACTTATTTAAATTATAA
Organism: Pammene aurita; assembly: GCA_947086415.1. Classification (NCBI taxonomy): domain Eukaryota; kingdom Metazoa; phylum Arthropoda; class Insecta; order Lepidoptera; family Tortricidae; genus Pammene; species Pammene aurita. The sequence continues at coordinate 17,884,894 of OX352295.1, forward strand.
CCAAAGCACTGTATAAAACACTGGTCGATATTTAAAGACTGTCACTTGTATTAGATTGCACTATTGCAGGTTCCGTGCTTGAAGAAGGGTCCATTTCTTATGGTGGTTCGTCTATCTTGTCCACTAAATGAAGTGGCATAGGTCCTCCTTGCCTATGTATGAGAGTGACGATTATTAGCACTCTGTAGTTTTAATAGCAGAATCAAAGTTATAGTATGTTGACTAACTAAGTATATATGCAATTCACTTGAGAGTCACGTTTTTTTGTGTTGATAATGTAGGAATTGGCCAGCGTCTGACACTTGACTCCTCCAATCTTTTTTTTCGGGTTTTGTTGTTGTCGAGTTTAAATAGGTTGGTAAGGTAGTGGGTTTTGGACCATCTCGACGGGTCGCAATAAACTGGGCACTGTACAAGAAAAACACAATTGTGCAGCGATGCTGCTAACAAGCACGTTTTATCTATTTTAAATGCTGTAACAGTAATATCTATGGCCAAACATAACCACTATTCACTTAGGCACAAGGTCATGTAATACATATACATATCACTTATTCACTCATAACATCTAAAACACTGCACGAAATAAACTCGATGAAACTTAAAATAAAGACACAGTCACTTATCTATACTCTGTATCTTTAGGTATTTTTTGTATTTATGTTGAGAACGGTTTCAGTTTCACGAAGGGCCAAATTCTTGATTTGTTAGTCTAAGTATAGGTGTCAAAATGCCGTTAATTAGCAACAGACTCTTGATTTTACCTCAAACTTATACTCGTACCTGTACTTAGAGCTCCAGCTACCTAATGCCCATTTCCAGTACCCATTGGTGGGCTCGACTTCATGTTGGCTATATATTACCTACATAATATAATGTATTCGTTTTAATAAAATAATCACCATAGGTTTTGGTTGCGCCTTCTCCTTGCTTACCTGCTCGCTGATTAGGTACGTGCGTTGGAACGTAGTAAATAAGTAGTAATAAATAATTCCAACCCTCTAAATATTTATTGGATGTACTTATGTACTCTATGTATCATAGCTGACCTTTTCTTCATCACTGGGTAGTGTTTGTTTGGAAACAAGTGTTATTTGCTGGTCCATCTTTTTTATAGTTGGCCCTTGTCCTTTCTCTTATTTCTTTGTAGTATCACATTTGAACCGTTGGGCAATTCTGCACATGTTTCAAGTGGAGCGGGTATAAAAAAATTATTACCTACGCGCGTAGTTGTGCTTCCATAGCTGTGTAGAATAAATGAAATAGTTAAATGAAATAGTTAAATTAAAATGAATGGGGTTTGTTGTTAGCAACAGCTACGTCTTTTATCGTCCGTTATTGAGACCTGAATTAACAAAATCATTCAAAGATTTGGGGTGTTGTCTCTTAGGAGTTAAAGTACTAAGCTACCATACCTACTTGATATAGTACCTACCTATTTTGTATTATCTGTATTTTTGGGCGAATTAAAGCGTGACACGAACTAGCGATGGTAAGCGATATTGATATTATTTGGGGTCTTAACTGTTTAACTGTGATTTTATTGCCGTTACCTGATTACATAAACACTTCAAGATATTCATATTAATCGGGACCTTAACCAGTGGTTTAATTACTGTACCGTTAGTTATACAAACAGGGTGTCAGCTATATATGCCTACACCCGGCGGCAACGAGAGATTAAAAAAGGAAAAGAAAAATATTTTTCATGCAATTAGCGTAATGGAACGATCTCACCAAATCACATCACGGATATTAGCGTGGCTTCGAAGTAGGTATTACTTGCTGGATCTCAAAGCTCAGCAGGTCGAGCAGGAGGTACAGGGTTGCAGATGCGGCGACGTAGTTTCGTTCGGCTTGCCTCCGACGTGGACGCGCAAATGCGCGGCTGCCCTTAAGCCAAGGCGATTAGGCTCATGATCGCGCGCGGCGGAATTCCGGTACATGCGACTTTTTGACAAAGACCGTTGCACATGTTAGTTGCCTTTTGTTTTGGGACGCTCAAGAGAATACGTCCGATCGGGTCCGGACCCAAACGAGAACCAGCGGGGAAATTTCAACTACATTGAAATATATTCCGTGTTTTACATCATTAACTACTGTGCAATTTATATCCAGATAGCGGAAAAGCTTTTATGTCATGGCCAGTTTAGGTAATAAATAAAATAATAAAATAAAAATAAAAAAGCCTTTTATTTCCCAACACAAGCAAGAAATGAATACAATAAATAATGAAACTAAGGAGAATTAAATATTTAAAGTCTGAATTGATTACATGTATAGGTCGACCAGTTTTTTTCCATTCAATCAATTATGAGCTATTCAATAAATAGCTAAATAGTGATGAGGACCCCTTTATAGGGTAAAGGCCTCCTCCAAGGTTTTCCAGAGCTCTCTGTCTGATGCAGTCGTGATCCAGTCAGGGCCCGCTACTGCCTTCAGGTCGTCTGACCAGCGCGTGCGCGGCTTGCCTCTGCCGCGCTTCCCTTTAGGTCCGGCCCATACTGTCACTTCCTTCGTCCAACGGCCGTCCTGCAGTTTTGCTACGTGGCCGGCCCATTTCCATTTTAGTTTTAATATTTGTGCTAAGAAATCTAGAAACTTAGTTATTTTTCATAATAGTTGCGTTGCGCACTTTTTTTTTATACTACGACGGTGGCAAACAAGCATACGGCCTGCCTGATGGTAAGCAGCTACCGTAACCTATGGACGCCTGTAACTCCACAGGAGTCCCATGCGCGTTGCCGACCCTTTACAAAAAGGAGGATTCACTGTGTTGACGGCTAAAGGAACAAGAGGGTCCCTCATCGTCAACACACTGGGTCCTCTTTGTGCTCTTTGGCAACCTTACTCACCAGCAGGAACACAACACTATGAGTAGGGTCTAGTGCTATTTGGCTGTGGTTTTCTGTAAGGTGGAGGTACTTCCCCAGTCGGGCTCTGCTCCAGATTTGAGCGAGATGACATTCACTGAACGTGCCCTACCACACTAAGCGAGATGCCATTCGCAGTGCCCATACCTCTCTTTTTGGCATAGTTTAAGGACATACCCAAGTCCGGACGTAGATTAAGGACATACCCCGGGTCCAAAACTACTACTACCGACTTACTTACTCACGACTTACTTACGGGTACTTTATCCGATATTTTAAGGCGCTAGGCGCTGATTGTGGCCGAAAACTGTTACTTTCTAAGGGATATATCTCAATAACGGGTCATTCAAAAATTTTGAAAAAAATATATGTTAGTTACCATTTCATGTACAACATTGTCAACGTTTGAATAACTCGTGTAACGTATAGTTTCTCCGTTATGTAAATGTAACCAAATGTCGTTTTACGGTTAATTTTCCATATATCTACTGAACGGCTCATTCGATTTAACATATTGTTGAACTAAAAAATATGTACTACAGAACACTACAAACTCAACGTAGGATATTTAAATTGATTAAATTTTCTTAAACAACTTGATCATAATTCCACATTTCGTGCGTTATTAGCTCGAAAACGGCGTTGCTGGCAGTCGTGAGCTAGCTTTGAGACGAGGAGGCTGTGTCGCTCGTCGCTCCGTGCTTCCCTTGCACTACATATACTTGTGCTTGGCCCGTGAGCAATAATATCGGACTTACTGTGCCTAAAGACTAAATAACTGCAGAGGGTTCATGCGGTGCGGATATAACGTGTCTTCCCGGAATCAATAACGTATAGACGTTTTATCTTTTAAGATAATGTACTCGTATGCATGTTTATGTGCGTTGGTATAAAAAGTGTATTTTATTTAGATTATAATACAAGTAAAAAACAAATGAAATAAAAATGGAGAAAAAACAAAAATCATGAATCTCACATTGCTCTGAAAACAAATTTGGTTATGTAAGTAAACTAAAATTATTATGTGTAGACGCATGCATCACGCAAAATAGGCATTAGTCGTCGAGTTGCGGAAATCTGCTAGTACTGCAATACAATAGACTAATAATTAATTTAATAAAAAACTCCAAAGAACCGAATTTATTTAAACATTTATTTAAGAATACCGTGTTCTAAACGAATGTAATATGCGTTTTATTTTAAGATTAAACACAATCTTTAATGTTATACTAATTTCTCAAATCTAGAAATTGCGAAGTAAACTGCAAAGGATTGCAGATAAACCGGCCAAGAGAATATCGGGCTATGCTCAGTGTAGGGATCCGTAGTTGCCGGCCTGCATACATCCATTCAAAAGGTAGTCTATAAAGAAATATTTTGTGGCACTTACGTTATTTTACTATAGGCATAACTCAAAAACGGCTCAACCGATTTTATTCCATATAGTTTTTATCGAAAATACGTGATAAGTATTTCAATGGCCTCACTTCCAGGAATTTTCCCATTTTTTTTGGACCCACGGTTCAAAAATCAAAGAGCATTTTAACTTTCGAAGCTATTATTTACGAAAGTATTCGTCTTATCCAAAAGTTGTTTAAGGCATATTCTTCTTGAAAGACCTATCCAACAATGGGTTTCAGATACTTATTGTTTTACCACTTTGTAGGCGTAATTAAAACACATAATTACTCATACCAAATTTCAGTCTACTAGCTTTCACTGAGCAAAGCCTGATTGAGAATCTAATAAAAAATTGGTGATATTTAAGAGTTCAATGTATGTAAGAATAAAGGAAAAAAAGCTTTTTTTTATACCACGACGCTGGCAAACAAGCACACGACCCGCCTGATTGAATAAAGCAGCTATAAAGCCTATGGACGCCTGACTTAATTTTGATATGTGTATATAGCTATTTACTATTATTATAATGCATAAAATATCGCCTTTAAATATGGGACGAATTTATAAATGATTTCGGTTGTTATTCTATGTAACGTCAATTTCAAATTATAAAACTGAATTGATTTGGAAACAGCTTTTATTATAATTGTTTAAATACACAGTTATCACTATAAAAGATGTAATGATAGATAGACACAATAAAACTGTCAATAAAATGAATAATTGCCATTACGTTTAGTATTCATAAGTACATACTGATAATATAAATAAATATATTTATTTTAGGAAATAATTGTGTTTTCTTAATTAAAATAGGCAAGAAATAAATAATAAAGCTATTTCATTTATCTAAAGGGTATTTATTGTTATAAAGTAAATATACTCTTATCATTTTAATTTACTTTTAATGACAATTAAAGTATTGCAATTGATTGTGAACAAACACTTATATATTTTTATATACATAGTTTATTTTTTAAATGCAACTCAAATAATTACAAAATGTACACAATATGGTCAAACAATCAGATTAAGGTACTTAGCTCTGTTCGTGTCGCTGGTAGCACAACAAGTGACTGCTCCTCAGTGAGCGGTCCGTTTTATACCTGGCTCCAGCAAGTGCCGCAGGTGGCCTGATCGACCCGTTTTATTCGCTTACCCACATTCATAAAATGATTAGTGATTGAGTCAAGTAAATACCTTAAAATGTTACAAATATTAGATGAAATAATCTTAAATCCAACACGGCCATACTGACAAGTACTTCGATCTCGAAGTACAAATCTATAACATTACTTTACATTCCCTTTAAAATGCTAATTTAATTTACTTATAATAGATCACTTTTTTTTTATTTATTCCGTAGCCGATTGTCCCCATCTAAACCCCTTCACCTGTTGCCCGTGAAGTTAAGGGAAAAGAACAGACAATCGACCGACCAACAGTATTACATAATTTTTTTTTTTTTTTTAAGTAGCCGATTGTCCCCATCTAAGCCCCTTCACCTGTCGCCCGTGAAGTTAAGGGCAAAGAACAGACAATCGACCTCGACAGTATTCCTTTTTTTTTAGTAGCCGATTGTCCCCATCTAAGCCCCTTCACCTGTCGCCCGTGAAGTTAAGGGCAAAGAACAGACAATCGACCTCGACAGTATTCCTTTTTTTTTTAGTAGCCAATTGTCCCCTTCACCTGTTGCATGTGAAGTTAAGGGCAAAGAACAGACAATTGACCGCAACAGCTTAATTGGTTATTCTATTGACAGATCAGCATTATAACATTATCTTCTTAAATTTATTACACACATTTCTTTTTTTATCATTAACATTTTTTTATCACATTTGTAGATATAGCTAAGCCATAGCTTGACATGAATGTTTTCTGTTTTGTCATGCATATATACTAATCACATACATATATCTATATCCAACACGGCTAAGCTAGAAAGATTGAGTTTTACTAAAAATATTATTATTTCCATAGAGATTTCCTATCAGAAAAACGGAAAAGGAATCATGAATTCAAGGAATTACCAGACACCACAAAAAAAAAACATTGAAGGAAGTTTTGAGTGTAGTGCCATAGAACTGACTGCCCAAAAAAAACTGTTATTGCTCATGTATACAGAATACCTAGTTTTAGAAACCTTAGTTTATTTTATGGAAAACTTGACATAATCCTTTAAATATGCAATTAAAGTAATAAAAAGATTATTATCTGTGGAGATTTTAATATTGACATTATGAAGAAAACTCATATTTCGTTTTAATTTGACTATTTTCTCTTAGGTTTTAACTTACACTTAGAAATAAGACAGCCAAAAAGACTTTCTAGCAATACATGTATTGATAATTTTGCGCATAACTTGAAACGCGGCCAAGGCACATATGTATATGACTTTGGTATTTCGGATCACACCGCGCAAGTTTTCAAATATCCAGATAAATAACATTAAGTCTTGGCACGTTGATAAGCGCAAATATTCAAGTGAACGTGAAGGTCAAAAAATATTTTAAAAGTATCTAAAGTGCTTGTCTTTCTCAGGCACTACACTACCGAAAGATCTGAATAGGCAAAATGCAACATTTTCATTTAAGTTTTCATTTGAAAGGACTGCACGTAGAAAAGACCACGAGTGTATTAAAAAAATGAAAATACTATAATTTATATAATATTATTAGCCAAAAAATTCTGTTACAAACTGACAATTAAAATGTTCGCGCCTAAACGGATCTACAGTTCCCGTGACGTCACTCTATGTGTGTCACTCGCCATATTTGTTCGCCCACAGTGTTAAATCCTTGTTTTTGTTTTTACCCGGATGCTAGCCCTTTAAGTCGAAACCCATAGACAGTTGCCAACCCCATTAGTTGTCTTAAATGGTGTGACGTCCTCAGACGCTGATTGGTGGATTAAAATACGTTCCGTTTCACATTACTTCAAATCGTAATTATTTTTTTGAAATTAGTATAAACTAAAGTAAAAACGTTTCAATAGCTATTATTTTATGTTTCTTCAACACCTTGATCACAAAATAGTGGTAAATATTATAGCTGCATCTTCCCTATAGTGGATACAATAGCTTTTTGACATTCTCCAGTTTCTTATGCTTTGTTCTGAAGATGATTACCAAAAGGAGTAACAATAAAGTAAATTGGACGTCACGAAGTACAAAAGCTTGTAGTGAAAAACAGCAGCAACTCTTATGGTAATATATATGGCTTTCTCTTTACAGCCGGCACTATATACGTATATATATTTATATATTTATTTTGTTTAAGTGTATTGTATCTCAATATGGTTATTTATTTATTTATTTATTTATTTATTAGGATATTGTTTTGTGATAACAAGTATTTTTTTTTCCGCTTTTCTTCACTGTTTGCAACACCTACTTAGTTTATTTAACACAATTCCACTACCTAAAGGTTGTCTGGGAGAAATCGCTTTTTGGCGATAAGACCGCCTGTTGTTTACCTCTATTCTGACTTTATGCATTTTCTGTACTGGTTTTCTTTTTGAGTTGTTCAATAAAGAGTATTTGTATTTGTAATATAGATGTTCAATAAATGTAGCAAATAAGGGCCTCTCGTTAAATTACACTGTTAGATATAAAAAAAAGATAGTAAAGCTAGCCCAAAAAGCTCAGAATGACTATAAAAATGCATCTGGAGAAAATAAATCAAGAGCGGCTTGGCAGATAATACTGGAGTTGAACTAAAAACCGGACAAAGTACTATAACCAATCCTAAATATGCAAATACCTTGAATACTCAGTACATATAGTGTTTTATGAATATGTATATATATTTGATTATGTATTATATGTGTATTTATTATACCTTAGGTTAAGTAGATATTATCTCTTCTTTTTTAGATATTTGTTTCCGTAAGTACACTAAGTACATAGTGCATGTTTGTCTATCTTATACTTTTCTCTCAATTGCTCAAAGGTTAACTGGAAGAGATTCCTTAAAGGGATAATTTCGCCTTTGTACTTTGTTTGTTTTTCTTTTATCATGTTTGTTTTGTTACTTTTTATGTACAATAAAGTGTTTACATACATACATACAAATAATGCATACAAGACTCGCCAAAGAATAATTATTTTAACTGTCAAATCACCAATAATACCAATCCATGTTTATAGCCCCATCTACAGCGAATAATATAAAACTGATTATTAAGTCATTAAGAAATACCAGGAGTGTGGGATTTGAAAAAAATTTTAGATTTGTAATAAAATATGTAAATTACAGAATGGCCACACACCTTAGCCACATCATTAATATGTGTATCAGTACGGGTATCTACCCGGATAAATTAAAAAAATATATTATCAAGCCCTTAGATAAAAAGGATGACAAAGAGAATCCTCAGAACTACCGACCCATATCACTTATACGAGTATCCTCCAAAATCTTTGAGAAGTTTATTCATCAGTCGCTGTATAACTACATGGAAACTTTTAATTTATTCTGTAAGGAACAGAAAGGGTTCAGGAAAAATATTAGCATTAATATGGGTATTTATAATTTCATAAATATGATAATGGAAAGTGTTAATAATAAAATACACTTATGTTGTCTTTTTACCGATATGACCTATGCATTTGATCATGTAGATCATAAAATACTGCTAAGTAAACTTAACCGATATGGTGTTAGAGGGAATGTACGAAATCTCATTAAATCATATCTAACTAATAGGATGCCATATACCGAAATTACTAGAAGCTGTGCTAAAACAAAAACAGACAAGGTGTTTGCATCAGATCAAATATCCGTAAGGTATGGTGTACCACAGGGGAATGTAAATGACCTGCCCAAAGACATACACCATCCTATGATCTTATTTGCTGATGACAGCACCTATATTTAATTATTAAATGTATTAATCAGAATAAATATGAAAATGACATTAATAATCTACTGAATAACAAAATATTGTGGTTTAGTAAAAACAATCTAGGAATTATTTTGACCAAGACCAATATAATGCATGAATATATAAATATATGCAAGTACTCGCAGATATAAGAAAATTTCGTACGCCTACCGGCAAAACAATAGTGGTTCGCAGCATACTTTAATAACCAAAGCAATGTACGTATGTTAAACTCGTAATCAATTCTTTAAGCGGAATTCTAGAAAGCGCTGACACAAATGAGACAGTAACAAATGAGATGTATTTTTTTTATAGACCTAACTCACTAAAAATCTAATAATACATAAATATTATTTCAGAATATAATTTTTTTATTATTATGTAATTAAATGGAGTTGTATATCTGCTTGTAAGTCAATATTGGAATTATCTTAAATGCCTCATATTCCTTAGTAAGTGTAGTGAATTTTTGGACACTTTAGTGTCTGCTGAACCTTTCATAAAGAGCTCGGCCAGTCTGACCAACCTTGGCGACCATGACAACGCCGTTCTATCCAAGTTCTTTGCGTCTCGATGTTGCACTATGGCTCTGCTCCGTTGTCGCTAGTGGCAGGGTCGGACGTTGGCAGCGCGACGTCATTCTGCCGACGGTTCCAAGTCAGCTCATCTTGGATGGCAGTCACCAGACTGTTCAGCGGATTTCAATCCATGTTTCTGAAATTATAAATTATTTAGTGTAAAAAAAAACGTGTAGGTAAAACGTATCCCACTTCTGAACTTAATTTTGATATGTGTATATAGCTATTTACTATTATTATAGTGCATAAAATATCGCCTTTAAATATGGGACGAATTTATAAATTATTTCGGTTGTTATTCTATGTAACGTCAATTTCAAATTATAAAACTGAATTGATTTGGAAACAGGTTTTATTATAATTGTTTAAATACACAGTTATCACTATAAAAGATGTAATGATAGATAGACACAATAAAACTGTCAATAAAATGAATAATTGCCATTACGTTTAGTATTCATAAGTACATACTGATAATATAAATAAATATATTTCTTTTAGGAAATAATTGTGTTTTCTTAATTAAAATAGGCAAGAAATAAATAATAAAGCTATTTCATTTATCTAAAGGGTATTTATTGTTATAAAGTAAATATACTCTTATCATTTTAATTTACTTTTAATGACAATTAAAGTATTGCAATTGATTGTGAACAAACACTTATATATTTTTATATACATAGTTTATTTTTTAAATGCAACTCAAATAATGACAAAATGTACACAATATGGTCAAACAATCAGATTAAGGTACTTAGCTCTGTTCGTGTCGCTGGTAGCACAACAAGTGACTGCTCCTCAGTGAGCGGTCCGTTTTATACCTGGCTCCAGCAAGTGCCGCAGGTGGCCTGATCGACCCGTTTTATTCGCTTACCCACATTCATAAAATGATTAGTGATTGAGTCAAGTAAATACCTTAAAATGTTACAAATATTAGATGAAATAATCTTAAATCCAACACCTGCAACCCCAGAAGATTCACATGCACCTTGACTACCCTAAAAAAACTTTACTATGTCGGTGAAATGCAAATAAATACAAATTTTATATTAATTATCAACACAAGTTAATAAATAAATTACTACTAAGGGTTAATACTACCTATCAAATATCTTTAAAAGACCGGCCAAGTTTGTATCGGACCATGTATAATGTAGGGTTCCGTAGAAAGTAGTTTCTTGGAGATAACTCAAAAACGGATGAACCGATAATATGTGAAATAATTTTCGTAGAAAATTAAGTACTAAGCCTTCTTGGTATTTTTTCATATTTTTTTGACTTACGGATTAAAAGTTAGATGGGGGCTATTATATCTACTTTCGAAGCAATTATTTCTGAAAATATTGACTTAATAAAAAAGTTTTAAAAATACTCTATATATCTATAAGATATTTTTAAAGCCGTATCGTACAACATGTTCATATTTACAAAAAAAAATATTTTTGACATTTAGTTTGGCATATGTATGTATGGAGTGCCTCACCTAAAAGATTTTTTTAGCAATTTAGCCAGAAAACTAAGTAGCGGCACATGAAACACACCTCTAGATAAAATTTCAGTAATATATGTTTTATAATAAAAATGGCTGTGCCATACGGACGGACAGACGGACATGTTTCAAAAAACTTTTAAGGGTTCCGTTTTTACCATTTTGGCTATGGAACCCTAAGAAGTGTTCGCGCTGTGTTATATTTTAAAGATCTAAATTTAATGGGCCTACAGCTCTCATTTGTATGACGATTTCGTGCTCAAATACCGCTCCTTACATGTGCATTTTTACTATTCGCAACTCGCAACAGACTTAGTTTTCATGAAATAAAACGGGTCCCGTTGACCACGAATGCTGTAAAGTGTTCGAAACGTCGGGATGTAATTTAAGCTCAGTATACGCGATTAAATCCGTTTTTAATTGTTTTATTTCATGAATAACTATCGCGGCAACCGAAGACAATATTAGGCTTAGTTTTGTTAATTTATCGTAATTAAGTGAATTTTTACGGTTAATATTTAAAATCGCAACAAAAAAATAACCATCTATTAAGCTCACTTGCACAGAAAAAAAATCCAAATTCACATGAAAACACCGCTTTGATGTGCATTCAGTTTTTTTTGCTGTACTAGTCAGTATTTTTTTATTTTTTTCTGATATGCGGAATATTTTTAACCATATTTCGTAAATTCATAAATATTTTGCCGCTCACTGTACTTCAAATTCAAAATCTAGGTTTTAATTTTTTTATATAAAAATCTACTAATCGAGATCGTTATTACTTATCTTATTTAGTAGCATTCCTAAAAAATATCACCGTAGTACTTAATCACAGTATTCAAATCACAAAACATCCACAAAAGGATTAGGTATGATTATTATAAATCTGCCCGCGCGCCTCTGAGTAAAGTCATATTCTTTGAACATTATTGCGGTGCATCGCGGCGGATTTACGCACGATCGCAATGAGAAGGGTACGCGGGTGGCGCGGGTAGAGAGCGCCCAAACGCTCAAGGACACTCCGGCGACAATCGTCTTAATGTTTAGGACCGACCTTGCCATGGCTGTCTGGCATGTCCGTATCTTCTGCTTGCTATATTTAGTCAAAGGCCATGGTTGCGAGCCATAAGTGAGGCATGGTAATATGCAGCTATCCATAACTTTCTTCTTTATTGAAAATGACATATCACTTTTAAAAATTTCTTTGAGGGCCCAGTATTTGTTCCATGATAGGTTAATTCTGCGCTTGATTTCATCAGGGCCGCTATTGGGTTGGAAAGAGATCATTTTGCCTAGGTAAATATATGAGTTAACATACTCTATGTCTGTTTGGCCAACTTTGATAAGAGTTTTTGAAGCGTTTGTCATAACCTTCGTCTTGTCGAAGTTCATTTCAAGTCCGATTTTGTGACTGGCTTCGTTTAGGTCGTTGATCATGTGTTCTAGTTTGTTACTCGATTCTGCGAACAAAATGATATCGTCGGCAAAACGAAGGTGCATCAGATGTCGGTCATTGACTACTATGCCTTGTGCGTTCCAATTTAGCTGTTTGAAGGCTAGTTCGAGCACTGCAATAAAAAGCTTGGGTTAAATCGGGTCTCCTTGTTTCACTCCTCTTCCAATTTTTATTGCAGGGCCGGTTGTCTCTAGTTTCACTCGACCCGTGCTTCTAGTGTATATATTTTGTAAATTTTTTATGTAGATAGGTTGGACGTTGTTAACCCGTAGAGCTTTCCAGATGTTACTGTGCGTAATCGTATCAAAGGCTTTTTTGAAGTCAATGAAGGCGAGGTATAAAGACCTATTAAATTCTCTATATTTCTCTACAACCTGTATATGGTCGGTAGTCGAGAAGCCTTTTCGGACACCCGCTTGCTCTATCGGTTGGTTCCGGTCTAATTGTGGGCTGATTCTGTGGCACAAGCTCGACGAAAAAAGTTTGTACAGTGACGGAAGTAGACTGATGGGTCTGTAGTTGCTAATGTCGTTAGGGTTTCCTTTTTTATAGAGCAGGATTATGTTAGATTCGGTCCATTGCCTTGGTACAGTGCCCGAGAACTTAATTAGGTTAAAGAGGTGGGCGATCGGATTCGCAAGGAAGGCGACGCCCAGTTTTATGGCCTCGTTTGGAATACCGTCTGAACCAGCGCATTTTTTAGTTTTCATGTTTTTAATCTGATGTACGAGTTCGGCCTCTGACCAGTCATCAACAGCATCGCATGCTGAGTCGCCGGTGCTTGGTGTTTCGTCTTGGGTAGCCCCGCATTTGTCATCGTTGAGGTTTTTGTAGAAGTCAGTGGCGATGTTTATAATACCTGTTCTAGATATGACTTTTTTAGAATTGTTTTCGAGGCTTGGGTCCAAGCTTTATGCGTAGTCAGCTCTTTATGCGCGCATTTTAGACTCCCGTTACTTCTTATGTGTTTGTCTATAACGGCCTTTCGATGTTGTTGGTAGTCCAATCTGATACTTTTACTTGTTGCCTTGTAAAGCTTTGAAAGATCTTGTTTTTTTTCCAATGATTTAGGTTTAATATTTTGTAACTCGTGGCGTTTATTAATTAATTCTTTGGTATGCTCGGTTAAAATAGATTTTTCGCGTTTTTCGTAATTGTTAGTACTCGTAAGGCAGTTTTTAATATATTTTTCTAAATTATCGTAAAATACTTGAACGGGAGTTTCTTCGATTAATAGTGAGCAATTCTTGTCTGATTGTAAATTTTTCAAGTAAGAAATTTTATCTTGTTCGCTGTTGAGATAGTGCGTAGAGCGGCGATAAGTTCTTCTGCTTTTCTTTCTTTTCGTGACACGTATTTCGGCTCTAACTAGGCGGTGATCTGATGGAAATGATATCTACACGTCCCTTTCTGGTTTGGGCTTTTCTTGAAAAATGTGTTCATTATTGACAAATTGTTTTCTAAGGAAAATTGTATTAGACGTTCACCTCTGTCGTTTCTCTCTCCATAGCCATATTTACCGAGTATTATATCTTCGCTGTCTTCGGGTTTTCCTATCTTGGCGTTAAAATCACCCATTATAATAATGTTATCGTGACTATGTTGAAGAGCTTTGTTAAGAGTAGAGTAGAACGTTTCTATTTCCTCGTTGCATGCAGCTGACGTTGGAGCATAAGCTTGAACTATGGTCAGTATAAAGTTTTCTATCATTATGTCTAATAGCGCTACCCGCTCTGAAAGCGCTCTAAAGCTTTTAATATTGCTTAGTGTTTGCTTGCTTTTAGTGTTCCTTGTCTACTAAGAAACCTATGCCGTTTTCGCCTTGTTTTTTTCCGATGTAGCAGAGAATGTAATTTTCGTGTTCTTCAATATTGCAGCCTTGCCTTCGAACTTCGGCGAGTCCAATGACGTCGTATTTAATATTCTGTAATGCATGAATAAGTTCAATTTCTTTTTCGAATGACGCTAGAGAGCGAACGTTGTAAGTTCCGATGTAAAATGATTCTTGTTTAGGTTTTTGTAGGTTTTTACTTGGAGGGTTTTGGTCTACGGCTCCCAGAGGGACCAGCTCGGGTGGGAGTCGGGAGGGGATCTCATCAGTTGGTTGCTAGCTAGTATTTTCATTTGAGAGTGCGGGGTTCTCGTTGTCGGGCGGGCTCGGAGGTGCATGAGAGCATTCGCAGTTGAAAAAAGAAGTTATTTTATTCTTTTTTGAGCTGGGTACAGTTGAGTTTCTTTGAGAGTTCGATTGCTTCGGGGTTGTTGGTCGCCTTCGTTTATTTCCCCTGATGACGCTCTGAGTTTCGGCGCCTGTGCGTATATTGGGTATTTTGCTAGACCTTGATGCTTCGTATACATCAGCGACTCTTCTTGGCATGTCTTTTTTAATGTACTAGTTTGTATCTTCCAGATTTTTTTTGTTTCGTAAGAATAAAAATCTTACGAAACAAAAAAAATCTGGAAGATACAAACTTTTTGCCTAGACTTTTTGCCTAGAGTTGATAATGTTATTTTTACAGGTCTTACTTTCCCATCGTGTTTTCTCCCAATTCTTTGGACTGATTCCAGCTCCAATTGAGCGCAATCAACTTTTACGGTTTCGTTTAATAAGTTTACTACTGTACTTTCCAAGTCAAAGTAATCCTGTTCCTGTTCTTCCAGGCCAAAAAGTAGGATATTTTTTTCCCTTGTGACAAGGGAAAAAAATATCCTACTTTTCCCTTGTGAGTCCAAGTACTGTAAATGTTTTTCTTCTCTCAATTTTGGTTCTAAGTCCGTCGTTTTCAAGTTTTAATTCGTTGAATTTAGCGTTGAAGTTTTCATTTATTCTCTCGGTTATTTCTTTGCTCATGCTCTTCATTTCTTTCTTCTGCTCCTTTATATCATTTTGTAGGTTAAGAATAAGACTTTTTAGCTCGTCCATTGTTTAATATTAATTGATTTCGCAGATGGATTTTCAGTAATAATAGTATTACTAACTATTCGACAATAGATGGCGCTGTGATGAAAGTACTTCTATTAACTGATAGATGGCGCTAGTACTTTAGCCACTTGTCGCTAGATGGCGGTAGTATTTTCGCTACTTTTCGCTAGGGTGCGCTAGTAATAACCCTTGGGTGATAATTATTTTTGTGACCGTTGTAAATTTGAGGGTAATGTTTTTTATTAATGTTGTTGATTAGTAGCACTTACTGTTTCTTCTGCACTATTTCCGCTTTTTTATAACTTGATTTTATTATTGTCTTCTGTTAAACACGTTTTGCACTCTCACTGATAGTTTTTAGTCAATTATTTAAATGCTTGTTTGTGGCAGTTTGTGCACCGTTGTTTTTCGATATTTCGTGCCATTCGCTCGTTTTTCGGTCTTGATGAATTACTGAAGCTGGAGAATAAGGTATTGGCCGTCTATTTATATACGATATTTCACTGGATAATTACTTTTACTATTTTTAATCACTCGAAATGCACGGAGTAAACAAAAGGCAGACATTACGGTGCGACTGCAGCGCCCTCCCCAGTTTAGTTAATGATACAATGTAAAACACGAAAGATATTTGGATATGATATACTTGAAGTTTCTGGCAATCGAAATTGCCCCGTTACCTGTTTCATATTATCAGACGTGACCGTATAGACGGAGAGCTGGCCACGTCAGATATGACACAATAATGAGAGCAACGAAACCCATGTAGTTAGTTTGCTATACTATGCTCATTTCTAGATCCGGACATCTGGCAGCTGTAAAGTGGTGGAGGTCAAAGAATGCAAATAACTTGAAGAAAACTAATCCTAGAGTTCTCGGTATAATGAAACATTATGGGAAATTATGTAATTAATTAGGTTATATCATATCCAGAAGGTTCTGTTGGGGGAAAGTAGTGCCAAATGATTTAAAATGCGATTTTTAGTTAGTCGCCTACTGTTTTTGTTTCCGCAATAACCTAATCTAATGTTAAAAAATTGTCCCTGTCCTCTATAAATTACACAACTTTGGCATTTTTTACCTATTTTGGTATTCCTTTTTTCCAACTTAAAAACTTTGTTGGTATGTCACTCTGACATCCACCCATTAAAAGCTGCCAGATGCCCGGATCTAGCAATAAGGATGGTAAAGCAGTCTAACTAGACAGGTTTCATTGCTCTCATTATTGTCTCACATCTGACGTGGCCAGCTCTTAGACCAGTACGAACGAGTTGTCCTGCCAGTATCAAATCAAGATCAAATTACCAAAGTTCGAATGCCGCAGGCCATTTTTACTCAAGTTTCAATCTAAGAGGCTTTTTAGGCGGAATGCGAAAACGTGAATGTTTTGATAACAAGGAAGTGTTTTTCTTTTTCCTTTGTACAATTATGCATTATTGGGACGAGGTAAATAAGGTTTGAATGGCTGTCCCTTTTCTTTGTCAATATTCTTCATTGCTGAAGGTCGTGTCCATTGTAAAATCTTCGTTGTTGATTATTGAAGCCTTCCATGCGGTCTGTAGACCAGCGTTCAAGCTTGTATCTCTCTCCTTGGTAATTATAATTCCCATCTGATATTGGAGTCTCTCTTTCTCGATTTCTCCTTTCACAATGCCCTATTAGACGTGTTGACTTCAGATACATTGCAACAGTTCAAGTATTTCTTAATCTAATTTATCCACGTCCTCTTCAGTTTTTCCCTCCCTGGATCGGGGAATTTTGAGGATCTTCCATTATGAACCTGTTCAATATGTGTTCTCTACGTCCCAATTAAGTCTGCATTTACAAAGGCGAAATTTACTTCCGTAAACTTGGTAATTAATTGTTATTCTAATAAATAGAACAACTGCAAGTACACTCGTTTCATTACCAAATTTAACGACTTGTTCTTAAAAAATATAGTTTGTTAAAATTAACAGCCTTTATTGTCATCTGAAAGGCTAAATCTAAATATGACCTGTCATAACAGTTTTTACTGAACCCTAAGGGCCTTATCACACTTGAGCGATTTGAAACCGATTTCTATACAAAACTCATACGCGGCGAACTCGCGGCGTGTTCGCTCCCATACAAAACTCGCTCGGAAATCGCTAGTGTGATAACGCCGTAAACAATGCAAAAATAGGTCATACCCTTTACATCAAAATACAAGGTCCCTATTTATCTAAAACATACATAAATTACTTACTATTTTTCTCCCGAACTCCCTTCACACTTACCCGTTGATAGTTCATGGTAAAACACCAATTGGGTGCAAGGGAACATCACCCTTATTCACCTGTGATAAAGCTCACGGAAGACATATTTATCATGAGAATGGAGTACGTGCAAATTGTCGCGTTTATCTTCTAGAAAATGATTACCATGTACTTTATACGGAGAGAATTTATGGTTAAGATGTGATCGCTTGAGATTTTTTGTAGGGCACTTTGCGTTTTAGTAGTGAAAATCGTTGGATAATGGAATATTTATTTTGATACACCGTCCTAGAAATAAAGGAAAGGTGGAAAAATTCACTCGCGACTCCGCGATACGTTTCCTTTATTTCTAAGTATTGTGGTATTGTTAGCAGACGTCTTTACTAATTATTCTAGTAGTCCTCCTCGAAATGAGAACTCGCGATTTACTTGCCAAAGAGATGACGAATATAACAAGACCCTTGTAAAGGTTTTTTTTCGCCTTCTAGCTCCACAGCCCCTTGATCGATCCTGCTGTATTTCTGCTACAACCCCAACAAATTTTATAAAGATCAGGAAAACGTTACTAAAGTTATCGCGGAACAAAGTCCCAGTAGCCGAAGTTGTTTGTAAGAAATTCACTTCGCTTATGCTTCGCTCGTTCGAAAGTAAACTAGTAGTCCCCCTCGAACTCAGAACTCGCGATTTCCTTGCAAACGAATGACCAATATAACAAGACCCTTATGATGATTTTTTCGCGCCTCATCAACCTCCTCAACAAATTCATAAAGATCAGAAAAACTTTACTAAAGTTATCGCGGAACAAACTTTCAAAATCAAAAAGTCATCGAAATGCCAAGACGTCCCAGTAGCCGAAGTTGTAAGAACTTAACTCTTGAACTCATGATAGCCATTAGCTCGGTCACCGTAGTCAAAACAATCAACAGTTGCTGGAAACTCGATTATTGGTTTATCGTATTACGCAATAAATTTTAAATATATCCTAATGTACTAAAGGCCCAATACTTACTATGCATATAGGCATAGTTAGTAGTGGGCCAGAATATTAATGTTATTAATAGTTACTGAACAAAACGTTTAAGATCCCACGTGAAATCCCACATGTGTATAGTGAAATACACAGTTTGGGTGTAATTTCATCATCATCATCATCATACGCTCTACAGCCCGAAATGGGCCTTGGCCTGGTCGAGCCACTTTATTCATTCTGGTCGGTTGATGACTTGTTTTCTCCAACATCTAACTCCTAACGTTTTGAGGTCTTTCTGAACGCCGTCCAACCACCGGAGCTTAAGCCTGCCTTTACCACTGCGTCCGTTTGGTTTACCATGCAGACTACTGCACACAGCAACACAGCAAATTCCACCCAACATAGAGATATTGGGTGCAATTTGCTGTGTTTTAAAGGAGGGGGGAAAAAATTATGACGTCATTACTCGGAAGTTTGTGTCCTAGACTATTTGCCGAAAGTTTTGGGGTCTCAGTACCATGTTTAATAATAATAACATACCTACTAAAAGTTAGTGCTGGTAATTAGATCTAAAGACAAAAGATATTTATTCTTCAATTTAGGCACATTACAATGCACTCATGAACGTCTAAACTAGGTTTAATCTTATGCTATATTATATAACCTATCTAACATAGACATCGAAAAAATACGTGTAACTTTAACCCTACCTTAACTCTCATATATATTCTCCATGATAATTTTACATCTGACATTCGATGACTATCGGTCGGTACGTCTACGAGAAACCTGGCTAGACATAATAAATTATGTCCTAGCATACCAATTTCTCTGTAACAATATCCCATTTGTTCAAACATTACTACTTGAATTCTATTTAAGTAGGAGCCCTGCGAGTTCTTTTCTTATTTTAGAAATAAAAATAGAATACTTAGTTAGATATCAAGTACGAACGTATTACACTGCGAGTTATTTCAAAGCGAGTTCAAATAAAGATCAAATTATAAAATTCGAATGCTACTTAAAACGTGTAGGTACATTTTTCGAAATTCCGCGTATCCCAAGATGTTAGTTTATTTCTGCTTGTAAAAATGAAACGCAATCAGATCATAATAGCTATTATAGTCTTACCACTTTAACTCAGCTCGGTCTTCGTAGTTGCAATATGTGAAATTGCCAGCATAAACAGTATTCTTTTACATAAATTTGCCTTTAACACTACCGTCACATTTTGACATTAGTAAAGTGCAGAGTTTACGTGTCCTGACTATAGTCGGATAGCAATCAGAATTTATTAACATTACTTAACCGTCGACCAAATCCTGGAGTGCGATTTTTGAATCTCACCAAGTGACTAAATCTCACCGATGTGAGTGATTTACTATCGGAAATCACTCACATCGGTGAGAATTAGTCACTTGGTGAGATTCAAAAATCGCACTCCAGGTCTTACCTGAAATTGTTGTCGCAGCACAATTCTCATGGCTTTGTATGTAATATTCCAGGGATACAAATACAAGATACCCTAGAGCACAGAATAAATAATAGTACTCCGTACAGAAGGTTTACTGAGTAATAAAATCCTTGTTATTGTTTGTGTTTGTGGTCCCCATTTCTCTATAAATAGAAGACATCCAGTAGCCAGGTGGCAAGGCGAATTAGCCGTTACTGCAGGCAGGTGGCTAAAAGTAACACTAGATAAATAATAGATGTAAACTTGATTGATGGAGGCTTTCATCCGTAAGGGTCTATAGAAAAGGAGGCTTTCATCCGTAAGGGGTCTATAGAAAAAAAAACTGGCCTAGTGCGAGTCGGATCACACATAATTGAGGGTTCCGTACCTATTATTGAATTAACTAATATCAAAAGGTCGTATTTGCCTATGAGAAAATTACCTTACCCTTTAAATATGTACCTACGTCATTACGTTCAATAAAAATCTTTAAAATTTGGTAATTTTTCAGGACTGCACCACTAAAAATATCTTTTTTCAACAATTTTACTACAAAACTAAGTAGCGGCATATAAAATACACCTTATATTAAAATTTTATTAAGATACGTTTTATAGTTTCCGAATAAATTATCTGAGACATACGGAAAGACGGACAGACGTACATGACGAAACTAAAGCTAATTACGGTATAAGACTGGCCTGGGTACAAATTTTCACGAGCCTAATTTTCAGTAAATCGTGTTTGAATCTGTACCTTCTTTACATTGTTGCTCGAATTACTTAGGTAATATAAAATATATAGGCATCAATTGTATACAAATTGTCATCAATTATTCTGTATCGAATACTTTAATCAAATTCGTATTTTATAAACACTCCCAAAACAAATATAAATTGCTTTGAAGCGTGTTGTTGACAAATAAACCAATTCTAAAATTGTGTCTTCGTAAATGAAATGCTTTGAAAATACGTTTTTACTAGGTACTCGATCAAAACAGGTTATAAACTAAAGTATATTTTCAGAAGACTAGTTTTACGTAAATGTATTAAAATAGGTTTTGAAAAGAATTGATGGGATTTTGATGCCGAGCGGACCCTAGGCTCCAATATGCCATGGCAAATAGCTGAGTCAAACGCTAAGAAGGTGAAAACATTTAGGGGAAAAAGGGGCCTCTTACTACAAAGGTGCAATAAAAATAGTGGTGAACCGTTTAAGGGCATAATTGGTATCGTTTTCTAATGAAGAAAATTCAAGAAATAGTAGTTTTCGATACAAGTGCGAGAAGTATGTCATTTTGCACGAGTACCGAGGTTACTTGGCCCGAGCCGAGAGGCGAGGATCAAGACTCGGGACGAGTGAAAATGACACTTCTGCACGTATGTTGAACAACGTTTTTTAATACAATTGCGAAAAAACTACAATGAAATAATAGTAGATTGTTTGACAAGGGTCTAAAGTAGGCCATATTACCACCAGGTGGTTATTTTCCCGACTGAAGTGAGGGAAAATTGTTCGAGTGGTAATATGGCTTTTAGACCAGAGTAATGCATACAATGTTTCACTTCGATTGCGAGAAAATATCATAAAAATACTTATTATTTACGCACAATAACTAAACTAAGGTGAAATTATGGTATAACTTGACGGTCTTTTAATTTTTTTAACTTCTTTGACATAGATACAAAATATCAATACCGCGAATAAATGCCACAGACGACGGTATAATTAGCTCTTTAAAACAGCTATTAGACATGGCAATTTGTAGGGCCCAACCTGTTGTGTACCCTGCCTCTCCCACACCCTCCTTCCGCTCCCTACGGGCCCAACCTCCTATTACACCTCCCAACACAACAGGTTGGGCCCTACAAATTGCCATGTTTAATAGCTGTTTTAACAGTTTAAACACACTTTAAAGCGTTTCCCAAAAAAATAAATCTTTTTTAATGATTGTGAAGTAGGAACTAAAAAACACCTCATGTTTTGAGAGATAAATTGCGTTTCCTGATTGGTCGATTTGCTGTATTCTGATTGGTTGATATTAAATACAATGTTTTTTTAAGGACTTAAATTATTTACACAGTATACGCACCAAAAAAGTATGTCGGAACGCTAGTCCGATTAACTCCGATATGTGTTGTGATTGGTGGATTTAATATAGTGAAGTGTTCTGATTGGTCAATTTAAAATGCAATATATCTGCAAATCGTGCGTAAAATCAAACTTTACGCACGATTCGCAGATCAGATTACTTTTTAGCACTAGTGCGTAAAATCAAACTTTACGCACGATTTGCAGCTACATAAAGTAAACTTTTTGAGCAATTGTATTAAAAAAATTTTTTTACGCGAAAACAATAATTTGTTTCGTATGGAGGATTGGCCGGCTGGGATGACATGTCCTATACAAAAAAAAACATTTTTCACCTACTTTTTCTTAGCTGCAATACGATAACAATTACGCCCTTAAACGGGTCACCACTATTTTTTTTACACCTTGTATAATATAAATTCGAATGTAAAACACCAAAACTCGGCCTAGGCCCACAAAGTTTGTTTGTTTGATCGATAACATTGGAAACGATACGCTTGTATCATTGTCTTTTTTTTCGGCTGTTTCATACATTTCGGCCAAATATATGTTGACGTTTTCTATGAGGAGGCCGAAAAAAAAGTAAAATAATATAAAATAACATAACTACGTTCCAACGGACACGACACACGCATTTTTATTTTGGGATTTCGGGGTTGGTCTCATAACAAATCGTCTGCCTAATCACGTCGTTCAAATATTCAGGGATTGGAAAAACACCTTGTTTATAAGAGGGGGCGATAGTAACCTAGAAACTATAAATATTTCATCAGCCAAGGTCCCGAGAAGGGTGAAACCGTTACAGTTAATAGTGACCTTGTTTCATAGACAACAAAGTCGAGGATAAGTGCCACTGAACTTGCATTATTTGATATCGACTGTTTAACTAAAGCGGTTGGTAAATAAATTACACGATAATTTTTGATCTATTTAGAAGTTTTTTTAGGCATGATGAAACATGTTGAATTATGCAATGAAATTTAGTTCATAGGATGCAAAATGACCAAAATATCTAAATAAAGTTAAAATTAAAAAAGTCTATCGAAATGGTTAAAAGATATCAGGCTTCAAAATTTCCAAACAAAATTTACGGTTTTTTAAAGTCCGAAAAAAAAAAAAAAAACAATTAGAAAACCATTAGATTTTTAACATTTTACTGTAAAATGAATTGTATTGCAACTATATACATACACGCAAATAATTTTCACTGTAAAAATAGCAATTCCATAATTTTTCCATACTTTGAACAAGGCGACTATGTGATCGTGACGTCACTTTTGCACGTCATTTTGTTCGGAGCGTTTTGAGACACAAATGAAAATCTCAAACTTCAAGTCTCATTTCTGACTTTTGGGTTGCTTTATCGCAATTGGCCCTATATAGACATTTGATCCTCACAACAAAACGAATAGATTGATACCATACATGAAAACATTCATCATACCTATTGTGACTTAAATTAAAGTTTCGCCAAACTGCGAGACAGTTTGTTGGCAAGTCGTATACCTTAAGTTAGGTAGGTATAGGTATGCTCGCTTACCAGTGCTTGGCAAAAACTCTAAATTTAATAATTTTAAAGAAAAAGAACCGAGTTTACTTAGGGCAGCCTTTTCAATCTGAGCAAAAACTCCACTATAGGGTGCCTGTATATTTGAAGATCTCTCACCAAGAGCCCATCATCAGATCCTGACTTGTTGACAATGGGACCAACTGTCAAGTATACCCTTTAAACAAATAAAGTATTTTCCAAATCAGTTCAGCCGTCTTCGATAAGTCGGTGAACATACATAACATAATATGTAACAAAAAGAACTAAGATCCCGATGAATTGAGAACCTTCTTCGAAATCTTGAAATCGGTTGAAAAAGTTGCGTTCCCTATACTCTATATTATTTAAGATGAAAAAATGTCATTTTCAAGATTTGATTATACACAGAGGGACAGGTGAAACTATATAAAAGCTTATAAAAAATCGTGCGATTAATAGTTTTCGTGCGATTTCTGGAAAATCTATTTTAAAACTCGTAATTTTGCCCCTTATTTATTATCTTAAGCGTATCACTAATAATGGAAATAAGTAGACTCGTTTAAATCTTTCCCTGATCTGGCTTGTTTTTCTAACCCCAAAAAAACGAGGTATACAATAAAAATGTGACAGTCTACATGAAAAGTTACCATTTTGCGATAGGCGCTTACATCGTACGTCGTACAGATTCAGTATTGCATTCGAGGAAGAAAAGCCTAAGCACCGTTCGCCAAATGGTAACTTATGGACTGTGACAAATATCGAACCTACTACGCATGTACATCGACTTTTTTTAGGGTTCCGTAGGCTTCCAAAGGGTAGAAACGAGACTATTACTAAGACTCCACTGTCCATCTGTCACCAGGCTGTATCTCATGGACCGTGATAGTTAGACAGTTGAAATTTTCACAGATGATGTATTTCTGTTACCGCTATAACAACAAATACTAAAAATCGGAATATAATAAAAAATTAAGGGGGCTCCCATACAACAGACATGATTTTTTTGCCGTTTTTGTCCGTCACCAGGGTGTATCTCATGAACCGTGATAGTTAGATAGTTGAAATTTTCACAGATGATGTATTTCTGTTGCAGCTATAACAACAAATACTACAAAACAGAATAAAATAAATATTTATGGGGGCTTCCCTACAACAGACATGATTTTTTTTGCCGTTTTTATAGATAATTTCACGGAACCCTTCGTGCGCGAGTCCGAGTCGCACTTGGCCAGTTTTTTCTTCAATATAGAGATTGGTCGTTAGCTTTTTGCGGTATGCGGGCTACCAACTCGCTGCGATATTGCGAAGCCATTATTTTTCTAAACGTCCACTTCGTTTTGTTCAAGTAGTGCATGAATGTAATGAAGCTTTTTGTAGCCAATTCGATTTTTTATCTTTATTTGATTCGATATTACTTGCGAGCCTGTCTTGAGTGTTGGGCGCAATTACCAATATCTAATAAAACAGAAGGTTCCATACCTTTCATACTAAATATATCTTACCAAATCATGCGAACATCTTATAAATTATATTTAGAGAATTAATGTTAAAACAATACTACAGAACTAACTAAGAATTAAAAAAAAATGTCAGTTTATAATTCGGAGTGGAGTATTCTTGATCTTCTAAAATCATTGATATTTCAATAAGTATTCAAAGTATTTTAAATATTGAAATACTTGAAACTAAACCACAACTATAATTTTGAGTGTCAACATCTTCAAACATCATTTAACTTAGATTTTTAATACTTTACGGTTTATAATTTTTCCCCCAGTAGTCTGATAAAAAATGATGAATTAATCATTACACTGGGCAGCAAAGTTTCGATTGCCTCTCGTGTCTTGAGACTCCCGCAACGATCGCCACTTTATGATCTACTCGATAAACTCGTAATTCCATTTGAAATCTTTCGCGTGCTCAGATCTCTTTAAATATAAGAACAACGTTGTTTTCTTGTATAATAATAGTTGTTTATTATACAAGAAAACAACGTTGTATAATAATGATTAATTCAGTCGTAATTTCTTGTGACGGACAGGTTTCAAGCGGATTATTATGATAACACTGGATATTATAGGTACAAACCTAATTAATTAAAATTCCACCTGAATACCAAGTTTACGCGTGCGTGTGTGTGTTAAGGTATCTGAACCGTTAATGATGAGTGCTTACTAGGTATGTGTATTACTGGGCTTAAAATCGTTTATTTGTAATGATTAATTTATGTTTAATATAAAGAACAAATAAATATTGTGATATGCGACGTTTAAGACATAAGGTACAGTTCTAAAATAAAGATGATGTGGTGTAATTTAAGTTAGTTTTGATAAGATACTTATTATTTATCACAGCATTTGATTAATTTTAATAATTCCAACATAAATGAAGTTATTTTGCGAAACATGTATAATAAAAATCTGTTGCTGTTGTGAGGCAGAATTGCCTCTATAATATTATAAGTACAACCGTTTTCATGTCACTTCTCAACTTATCGAGCCTTGGTGCTTTTTAGGGTTCCGTACCCAAAGGGTAAAAACGGGACCCTATTACTAAGACTCCGCTGTCCGTCTGTCACCAGGCTGTATCCCATGAACCGTGATAGTTAGACAGTTGAAATGTTCGCATAACGACAAACACTATAAAATTGAATTGAATAAATATTTAAGGGGGCTTCCAAACAACAGACATGATTTTTTTGCCGTTTTTGTCTGTCACCAGGCTGTATTTCATGAACCGTAATAGTCAATTAAAAATTTCACAGATGATTTCTGTTGCCGCTATTAACAAATACTAAAAAAACAATAAAATAAATATTTAAGGGGGCTTCCAAACAACAGACATGATTTTTTTGCCGTTTTTGTCTGTCACCAGGCTGTATTTCATGAACCGTAATAGTCAATTAAAAATTTCACAGATGATTTCTGTTGCCGCTATTAACAAATACTAAAAAAACAATAAAATAAATATTTAAGGGGGCTTCCATACAACAACAGACATGATTTTTTTGCCGTTTTTGTCTGTCACCAGGCTGTATTTCATGAACCGTAATAGTCAATTAAAAATTTCACAGATGATTTCTGTTGCCGCTATTAACAAATACTAAAAAAACAATAAAATAAATATTTAAGGGGGCTTCCATACAACAACAGACATGATTTTTTTGCCGTTTTTGTCTGTCACCAGGCTGTATTTCATGAACCGTAATAGTCAATTAAAAATTTCACAGATGATTTCTGTTGCCGCTATTAACAAATACTAAAAAAACAATAAAATAAATATTTAAGGGGGCTTCCAAACAACAGACATGATTTTTTTGCCGTTTTTGTCTGTCACCAGGCTGTATTTCATGAACCGTAATAGTCAATTAAAAATTTCACAGATGATTTCTGTTGCCGCTATTAACAAATACTAAAAAAACAATAAAATAAATATTTAAGGGGGCTCCCATACAACTGACATGACTTTTTTGCCGTTTTTATAGATAATGGTACGAAACCCTTCGTGCGAGAGTCCGACTCGCACTTGGCCGGTTTTACATTATATCCGAGTTGCCACTGAAACTCATAAGATCGTCAACCCGCTTAGGGTAGGTCCCTTTAAGTCATATATCAAACAGTAACGACCGTTTTTAACTACTAAAAATTTAAAAAAAGTTTTGTTATTTCATCTTCGCTCTTTTAAATCATTAACAATACAGAAACTCTCCTATGAAATTGCTTAGACGCCGCCATAATTAAATAACCCATCCACACTTTCAGTATAACCCTTAGTAACAGTAATGATACGTAGTATAAAACGAGGTTATAAAAACTAGGTAACGGAAAACATCCGTGTTATTATTAAAACATCCGAACTCATCGTTATTAGTCAATGCATTATGAACCTTAATAATAGCGAAAAAGAATTCAGTTTCGATAAAAGGATGTGAGTGTATGAGATGTAGCATCCTTTTCCTGTTAATTTCAAGTAGTTTCAGCGAAACGTTTACGTATACGAACACAACCCTGATACACGCACACTACGAGTAGCGTACGCTCTCGGCCTGCATGGGGTTACCGGTTTAAAAAATAAACCGGCAGTAGCAGACCTACGGGCTGTAACAAAAATATTGGTGATCCGTATAAAAATACCCTAAACACATTCAATGTCGAGAACCCGACTATCGGGTATTTGATGATTTCGTTCCCAGGCCGGACGAGCCGATAGTCGGGATCGTGGTACTACAGCTTTATATGACGAATTTTTTGTGGCCTGGCGCGGATGTGGTCTTGTTTGGCTGGGTGGCAATGAATGTGTTAAGGTGGTTTAATACCCTTAAAATATTTAATTGGTATCGTATTGCGACTAAGAAAAAGTAGAAGAAAATTTTTTGGGCGCCAAAATTTTTTTTTTATGGGACACGTGATCCCAGCCGGCCGATCCTCTATTTATAATTATACCCTTAAGGGTATATTTAATTGGTATCGTACTGCGACTAAGAAAAAGTAGAAGAAATTTTTTTGGGACACGTGATCCCAGCCGGCCGATCCTCCATAGAAAACCAATATTTATATTGTGTGATTTTTAGGGTTCCGTAGTCAACTAGGAACCCTTATAGTTTCGCCATGTCTGCCCGTCCGTCCGTCCGTCCGCGGATAATCTCAGTAACCGTTAGCACTAGAAAGCTGAAATTTGGTACTAATATGTATATCAATCACGCCAACAAATTGGTAAAATAAAAAGTGGAAAAAAATGTTTTATTAGGGTACGTCCCCTATACGTAAAGTGGTGCGTGATTTTTTTTTTTTCGTTTTAACCCTAACGTGTGATATATTGTAGGATAGGTATTTAAAAATGAATAGGGGTTTACTAAAATCATTTTTTGATAATGTAAATATTTTCGGAAATAATCGCTCCAGAACTGAAAATAGATGTCATATACTTCAGAAAAAGTGACCAAACCCTCCGGTGTCCGAGGCCAGATTTGAACTGGCGTCTTCAGCTTTCGCGGCTGACGTCAGGACGTCAGCCGCGAAAGCTGAAGACGCCAGTTCAAATCTGGCCTCGGACACCGGAGGGTTTGGTCACTTTTTCTGAAGTATATGACATCTATTTTCAGTTTATATATAGTAGTGTAACTACTTAAAAATTGCAAATCAAAAAAGTATTGAACAAAATAATTTGATTTGCTTCAAGATTAATCGCTCCAGAAGTTAAAAAAAATGTGTCCCCCCCCCCTCTAACTTTTGAACCATAAGTTTTAAAAATATGAAAAAAATCTCTAAAGGTGAACTTTATAAAAAATTTCTAGGAAAATTATTTTGAACTTGATAGGTTGAATAGTTTTTGAAAAAAATTACAAAATAATTTCTGAACTAAGTTTGTAATTTAACCGTATAAGCAGGTGTTTATTGTACCTGTAATTTCTACAAAATCACAATGAAATGACGTGCTTTCAAATAAAGTAAAAACGGTGAAAATCGGTTCACGAAATTAAGAATTATACCATAAAAATCATCTTCCATACTTTAAGCTCGCGCGCAGTAGTTTACTTAATGTGCCGATAGATGTCGCTGTACATGGAACGCTCATATCATATCCTACATGGCGGTGTTATTTTAACCCTTAAGTAGGGACACTTACTGTGACGGATGGAAAACTACGGAACCCTACACTGAGCGTGGCCCGACACGCTCTTGGCCG
Source organism: Pammene aurita (assembly GCA_947086415.1). Classification (NCBI taxonomy): domain Eukaryota; kingdom Metazoa; phylum Arthropoda; class Insecta; order Lepidoptera; family Tortricidae; genus Pammene; species Pammene aurita. The sequence goes on from OX352295.1 coordinate 17,914,462, forward strand.
GTTTTTTTTTCTCACTTTTATATAATTAGAAACCAATACCAATTATGCCCTTAAACGGATCACCAGCATTTTTGTTACACCTTGTATAATAAAATTAGATTGAATTTATTTAGCTACGTGTAGAAAAACATCATGTACGAGGTGCAGTCCAATATCCAATAGTTTCCGGCTTAACAAAGAAAAAACGTACTTATATTTGCAAAACCTTTTTATTTTTCGATATAGTCCCCCCTCTATCTCAACGCACTTTTCAGATCTCTTAATAAGCAATTCTACCCCCTTATAAAAATACACGGTATTTTAGACCTCAAAATGGGCATACACCTGACGGGTCACTTCATCATCCGAAGAAAATATGTTTCCCCTTAACCTTTTGAACGCCACGCATCGGACAGAAAAATTGTGCTACCAGCGCCAGAGCGAAATTTGCACGAGCGCACTCAGATACCGTAGTGATTGGAAAATAACACATCGACGAAACATTTCTTTCCGCCTAATAGTGGATTTAGTTAGGCTAAATCACTTTAGATATTTAGAAATCATAATAGTAAAGAATATTAATTTCGTATTTTTCTTATACACCTAAAATCAACTACAAAAATATGAAAATTAATATACAATTTTATTTAATTTTGTCGATATAGCCACAGCACTACTTAAGTGATAACGTCACGCGCTGATGTGTTATGACGGCTTTGGCGCTGGTGGCACCGTAACTTATTATGAATGTTAGAGTTGGGGGTGAGAAATATTCATTCATTTCTGTATCGATATTTCCGTGGTGTAACTGTATGAAGGAAAATACGTTAGGTTTTTTAAGTGTTTAGTTGAGTAAAAAAATGTTTAGCAATACCATCAAATAAATAAATTTTATGATAAAAACTAATGAACATCGGACAGAACGGGTATGTAGGTAAAAAAACACCATTCATTCTGCGCACATTTCACTCTTTTGTACCTAAAGAAACTTGGTATATCCCTAATAATCACATATTCTTTGTTCACTTAAACTCGGTTTCTCACCGATAACATTCATATTGGTTGACATTTTATCTAAAATGCCATTTCATTATTTTTACTTATTTGGTATGAATGAAATGGACTGAAAGCCCACGTGTCGTGGTATTTATCATTGTTTAAGGATTAACAAGAATGCAGCAAAGCAATAAGATAAAAATAAACGACATACACATTGTTAGGTTTTAAATACGGCCCTTATAACACGTATTGTATTTATTCCATTGCGACTTGAATAAAACTTTCTTTTTTAATAATGCATATATTAAAGTAAAAATAGTAAAAAATTAAAATATATACCTTTTTTAACATTACGATATGTAGTTCCTAAAACTAATCTTCTACACGAATCACAGTTTAATAATTCGTTTTATTATATAATAAAGCTTAAAATGCGAAAAACATTCATAATTACAGTGTTTGGTTAATGTTCATACAATAATCAACATCGACCATTATGCTTTCAAACGAACAACACTATTTCGAAGTGACGTCACGCCGCTTGACGTGATTACCCGTCAATGGCGAGGAGGGCAGTGCCTTTTTGTTCTTTTAAATAGCTCTGAGGTATTTTGTAATTTTTAGGGTTCCGTACCTCGAAAGGAAAAACGGAACCCTTATAGGATCACTTTGTTGTCCGTCCGTCTGTCTGTCTGTCTGTCTGTCTGTCTGTCTGTCTGTCTGTCAAGACCATTTTTGTCAGGAACGCGTGGAGGTATCAAGCTGAAATTTATATCAAATACTCAAGTCTATTGTCCCTTGAAGCTGTGAAAAAATCAAACTTAAAAGCCAACGCAATCAAAAGATAGAGTCGTTTATGCTGCAAATTTTAGAGTTTTTCGGCACTTGCAAAACCTACGGGGTACTTCCCGTGAACTCAGAAACTTTAAATTTGGCACGAAGCAACGTCATATAGCATAGACAATGGAAAAATTACAAAAAGTAGACATTTTTAGTAAAATCATACAAAAACTTTTTTTTAAATTTTAAACTTACTACCTTTTTCCTCGTAAACGCGTGGAGGTATTAAATTGAAATTCATGTCAAATAGTCAGCGCTATAAGACCTTTCAAATGTAGCAAAACCAAACTTTTATGTCAACGCAATCAAAAGAAATAGCAATTTAAGTCGCATATTTTGAAACTGAGTACTCGCAAGAAATTCAAAACCTAAAGGGTACTTCCCGTAAACTCAGAAACTTGAAACTTGGCACGAAGAAACTTCATATAGCACAGATAAAGGAAAAATTACGAAAAGTAGACATTTTTAGTAAAGACATACAAAAAATATTTTTTGAATTTTAAACTTACTACCTTTTTCCTCGTAAACGCGTAGAGGTATTAAATTGAAATAAGTAATAAACATACTACAACTTTTGCTTGTTATAGGTTTGTACGGAACCCTCGGTGCGCGAGTCCGACTCGCACTCGGTTTTTTCTTGAGTTACGGGTTATTTTGAATAAAATTTTAACTAAAAAGATAGGTGAATGGTAGAGCTATAATAAATATACAAAAATATTTCTATAAAGGTTGTTTATTAAGGAGTATTTTGATCTCTCATTTTGGACGTTTTAACACGTCATGGCGCTGAGGGCACGACTTTTCGTTGACGTGTTTGAACGGCTTTGGCGGTCAAAGGGTTAAGTCTAAGTTCCGAGAAAAAATAATAGTCACTCGGGGCCAGGTCTGGACTATACGGTGGGTGACGAATTTCCTCGAAGCCACATTTCGCAACAGTAGCCTTGGCAATTGCAGCTGTGTGAACGGGAGCATTGTCGTGGAGAAGCCGAACATCTCTGCTAAGTTTTCCACGGCGTTTCTGCTTGATCGCCTCTCGTAACTGTTCAATAAGGGTTGCGTAGTAGCTGCCATTTACCGTGGTATTCCTTTTTCTTATGTCAATCATTAGGATTCTGTGACAATCCCAGAATACCGCCATTATCTTTTTGATAGAACGCGTTACCTTGGCCTTTCTAGGCGGATTTTCACCAGGACGACGCCACTCCATCGAATCTCTTTTGGAGAAAGGATCGTAGTACAGAACCATGGTTTCGTCCCCAGTAACAATTGACTCCAAATAACTTTATCCGTGATGTCTATACCCGATTAAATTTTGAGAGCACGCTTTCCGCTCATCTCGCTGCAAGCTCGAAATAAGTTTGGGCACCCACCTGGCACTGACTTTATTCATGTTGAGATGGTTCATGAAGAATCCTAAGAACTGAAGTTTTGGAAAGCCCAGTTCTTGCCGCTATTTCTTTAGTCTTAAGCCTTCGATTACTCAGAACTACTTCTTCCACTATGCCGAAATGCCAAACCTAGTTCTTTTTTTATTTTTGAAATCTTAACGATATCGTTTGTCGGGCTGTAGTCAGAGTCAACGTGCCAGCCCCTCTGGAGCCTAATGGTTTGGCGGAAGACAGTAGTACCGTGGCAACCCTGATGGTCTTTAATCTAGGACGAAATATGCATCGACCCTAGTGCTGCCGTACCACCTCGGCACCTCGCCGTACACACATCGTTGAGGGTAGGCAGTACCGCCACTGCTGCCGATGTCGCGAAACGACGTAAATACGCGTTTTTAGGCAACGGCTATTTTTTCATCAATTATTTAAAAATAATCATTTTCCCGAACCGGGAAAAAGCGTCTAAAATTTAGTTAAAAAAAATGCATAATTATTCCTTAAATTATTCACTGAAAATATTAACTACAAATTGAACTGATAAATTGTTCTCCGAACTGAGCGAATTGCAATTATAAAACCCCACCCCAAACCAAAAAAAATGGTGCTGCCTTTATCCCGGTTGACCTTACAGTAAGGGCAGGTTGCGGCACGTTAAATATGGCGACGCAGCCCTCATCCCATAGAGAGCTGTCAAACTTTTCGTGCAAGAATTTTTTTACGATAACAAATGACTTGAGTTTAACTGACAGTTTGGTGCAACCGGCCCTAACATTGAGAAATTATAATACATACCAGTATCAACCTAGCTAATATCTACACGCCATGATTTTATTTTCCGGAATTTTCTCCAGCATTACGCAGCAACCCCACCTGCACTCCCAGGTCCAGACAAGCCGGCTACCGAACAAAAGAGACAACGCATACCCCTTTCCTTTAGCTAGAGCAGCGCTACCAGGTGATATTGACCTTGCGTGGAATGACGTCATTCGCGACCTAGCTGCAGCTTCCCTCTTTGTAAATGTGTGCGTGATCCAGACCCTGAAAGTTTACTAGTGTGCGTATTTCGTCGCTGTATGATCGCTTACAAAATATGGTTGTGTGCGTTTCCTTGCCGCGTATTTCTCATTGCTTACTTTGCAGCTGTTATTTCGCGAGCCGTGTTAACTATGCCCGGTGCTGATACTTTATGCTGGTTTGTTTAAGCGCTCTTTAGGCATTTGGAGTGTTATCTTTGTGTATTATGTGTAGATTCTAGGCAATAAGTGTGTGTTTGTGACATTGATTTCTCGCACTGAAGCAACAGGCGAATACTTTGTCGATGTATATAAATGCCGCATGAAATATAAATGTTGTTGCGTTTGTTTTGTTTTGGCTCATTGGTTTGGTTGGAGAGGTTAGTGTAAACATAATACATTAAATATGAAGGTGACTCATATTTACTCTAGTTACCTAGTCTATGTATGTATAAGTAGTTCTACGAGGCTATTAGTATCAGTAGTATTACTTTGTTTGTTGGTTGTGTTTTCAAGTTTAGAGCTTGTAAATTACTTAACTTATCCCCTCAGCTGTGGGATTAATAACGGGGAATTCCTGTCAACTGTGGCGAATCCCTCACGGGATGCTGTTAAATTACTAACATCTGTGGTAAATCCCTCTCGGGGGTCCTCGTCATGTGCTCAAATTTCAATCAATACCACACAGATAAACTACTTTTGACTCTTTCTACCTCCTTAAAACGTGTTATACATAAAGCAAGACAGCTAGCAAGCGGTCGTTAGAGAACTTGGTAGACAAAAACTTCCGCGCAAATCGTCAGTAAAGATAGGCACCATTTTTGTTCTACAATTAAAACTTTGATTGTGTTAAATATTTGTATGAGAGGCATGGGTGTTATGCTTTTTATTTGTAAATAGTAGGTATTATAAAGTTGTAATAAAACCCTGTTTCTATGCTAAAAAGTGGTATATTATAAAAATATGGTTCAAAATCTATTTAAAATTTAGGTAACCCATTAATAATGCTACCTATAGGTACAACATTATTACAACAAGATTACAAAAGTACGTGAATATTAATAGCAAATTTAATTAAAAAAGTTTTTATTAAAATAAAGGCTATTGTCCCGTACACACCTATAGGTAAATGCAGTTTTAACTTAGGTTAGGCGCCTAAAAACAACTTTCTGTCGCGAATCCCTTTCGGGGGTCCACAGATGTGGAAAATTTGCCATTGGGACTCCCACAGTACGCCTAGCATATCTTGACGTGTGACCCGCGAGTCCATACTTCAAGCGCGACTCAAAATATGAAGTAACATAGTTAAAGCAATGACGCGTAGTTTCAGTGACCGCGAGGCAACCGGATGGCTCGCGGTATTTAAGCTCCTGAAGTGATGAGAAACCGCCTTGTGCAACCCGAACTGACCAAACTTGGACTGGAGCGGAAATAGAGGGGGGGGTGCAAACATTTTTTTTTATCGCGCGGCAACCGATCGAAACAGCGGTTGCCTGAAAGAATGTACCCTGGTTATATAACAAAATTTTAATGCCATCTCTCCTGGTTGGACTGGTTCCCTGTACGAGAGCGAAGAAAAAAATTTAAAATTTTTTGTCAGCCAACCGTTTGAAAATTAGCATGCTTGTTCTTCATCACATACAGACACCGGAAACAAATTGCCATCATCCCAGGCCGGGCAGTTATCGAACTATCAGAGTTGGCAGACGGACGCAAGGTGAATTTTTCGATTGGTGGAGGAGAACTTAGGAAAAACGCACTTATAATCATTGAAATGGGATGGCATATGTTTTATGAGTTTTGTATGATGTGGAAAACGATATGCCCAAATGCCATCCCTCTCCTATGATATTTCATCTCTTTCCCAGTCCAACTAAGAATTAATGAATTTATGCATTTTTACACACATAGTGTCCTTGACACTAACGTCAAGAATTATTTTTCTCTAAGGGCTGACAGAACAGCTGATGGGCAACAACTTTGGCCCTAATATAAATGGCTTAGTTTTCTAAATATTTGCGCTTTTATATTGCATTTTATTTGGATTTTCATTAGTTTCAAATTGGCTTAATCAGAGTCCTGACGTTGATTTCAGGATTTTCAGGGACACCTCTATATTCTACAGGGGCCAACGTCAGTTAAAACAGCTAAGTACTATTTTGTTATATTATCTTATTTAAAAGCCCGTAATGTTTCTTGATAATAAAATGAAACAGTAACTATTATCTGTAATCGTTTATTAAAACAACGTTATTTACAAGATGCCCATCATAGCGGACAGATAAACATACATGCATTATATAATGAAACGAAGTTTTCATGGAATGTAAAATTACAGTCGACACAAAAACATTTAGAATATGTTAAGACCACGTGACTTGTTACATAATAATTTAAAATGAGCTGGATCGCATAATTTAATCTATTGAAATCAAAAATTGGACAAAATCGCATAGAATTGTAAAAAAAAACAAACTTAATTTGTTTGAGAACCATGTAAAAAAACTTGAAACTTTAAAAAAAAATTATGACTCTGTAGTTGCATTTTAGTTGTAGTTAACAAGTACGTTCATATAAATTATATTCGTAGTTTTATTTTAGATTACATAGCTGGCCTAAAACTATCACAACTTTATAATCGCCGTATGGCTACAAAATATATTTTTTAAGACAAGTTGGACCAAATCAGCCCATAAGCACACTTCCTTTTATTAAGTAATGCAACCCGAGTTGTATTAGTATGAAAAGACCCGGGTTTTTGGGTTACATTCCCTACTCCTTATCATTTCGTACATATCCGATTACTTCCAGTATTACTAAAATTCCAATCCACATTTAAAAACAGATTTAGATTGTAATAGCAAAAAAAAACAATGAAACGTGTAAGTATTGTTTTTGTGAGAGTTTCTACAAGGTTGATTCAAATGTGAAGTGTGCTTGAAAATTGTGAAATACATTTAAACTTTGTTAAAATCCAGACTGGCTCAAGTCCTTATCGTTCTACAACCGATTCTCCTGTTTATTGTTTGAAACATATGGCTTAAAATAGTGTGCACATTTATATAGAGTTCAGCCAGTCTGGTTTTCAAGTACAACATTTGAAACGGAATAATTCATGCAAATTAATTTATTTCAAAAAAGGCCGTCCATTTAAGGAACGAAAATATTAACAAGAAAATCTAATACATGCATAAAAAAATATAATCTTAGACTATTTAATTTTGTTTTACAACGAATCTCTAAAATACATTATTTCATTAACTTATAATGTTGTAACTAATTTATGGCATAATTATTAAAATTACCGCTTAAATTATTATTAAGTAGGCATATTAAATTTTATAAACTAAATCATACAACCTTCGGTACTATTAAAATATACAATGTGCTCAGGAGGGAACTAAAATAATTCTCCTCCAAAAAATTCAACTTAATAATGTACCATCTATTCATATAAAACTTAGATAATGATTTTTGTCTACAGCAAAATGTTTAACAGTTGAAACGACATTTTGTATATAAATTAATACAAAAATATATTTTTCAAAATACAACCTACAAACAGACCTCAAATTTAATTAAAGCGGCACATGGATATACGTATGTATAGGTAAAGAAAAAAATATTTTTAATGCCAACGAAATTTAGAGAGAAATGTTGAATATATTGCTACATCTAATGACATTTAGGTTGAAGAACAAATCAAGTTATTTTAATAAATATTTTCATTTGTGTATTTTAGATAGACACACTACTATATAAATTATAAACTTATTGTAGATGTCATATATAAAGGAAAAAGCGACCTAGACCTCCGGTGCCCAGGGCTGGGATCTGACGCGAATGCAGAACTTCTGTAGTATAAGACGCTGGTTCGATCCTAGCCCTGGGCACCGGATACCTGGGTCACTTTTTCCTTTGTATATAACATCTATTTAAGTAGTTTATGACCTTTAGATTACTGCTAAAGTAATGATATAACCAAAATCATCTACAATTAGGGTTGAAACACTACAAATTTCGATCCTAATATAAAGTATAAAAATGTTAAATGTTATTAAAAAAACCTCGACGCTGAAGATATGATTATCGGTGGCTGCATTATTTCTTGTTTTTCCGAAGCTACATACTTTTGTTATTCTATATAAAATTATTTTAACACTGAATAATACGAAGATATTATCTGGTTTCGCTGAAAAGACTGAAAAAGGATACGTTGCATTAATTAGCAGAAATAGTACTGAACTAATATAAAATTACAAGATTGCAACGATAGTTGTTTTTTTAACTAAGTATGTTGAAAACTATTATTTTCAAGCATTAACTAACAATGAAATATAGAAATATAGATAACTATATTGAAATGAATACACACACTTGCATGATACTCGTGTGATCATATTATATGCATTAGTAGTAGTTAAGATATGAGATATACAGGTATTTCTTGTAATTTTCATATTTTTATCAAATATTTCATAAGTTGTAGTTATTCGCATTATTTACATCATTTGACATAAATATAAATATTTTACTTGTTATTTTATATTATACCAAGCTTAAATAACACTAAATATCTTTACACAGTCCATTAAACACTAAATTTAAGATTTAATTTCAAAATTAACATTTTAGATGGAGAGCTGATATAACTGAGAGAACTATTTAATATAACTTCGGCAGGTTTTACCTATTTTGGAATTACTATTTCCCAATTGATTTTTTTTTTTAGTCTGTCACTCTGACTTCCACCCATTAAAAGTTGCCAGATGCCTGGATTTAGCAATAGGGATAGTATAGCAATCTAACTAGACGGGTTTTGTCGCTTTCATTATTATGCCAAATCTGGCGTGACCCTTAGCCTTCTTGACCTTTTTCCGTTTCGGATAGGAAAATGTATACCTTAAATTCCACTAATTTCTAGTTGGATTGGCAGCTCTACAAAAAGCTTTTCTTTTCGATTCCATAATCTGAGCAGTTCCACTATTCATTTTACGCTTGTTAACAATCTTCCCATTTTCCTGCCAATACCTTCCGATTTAAATTCTGTCTTTACAATTCATCCCTGCAGAAAAAACAATTCTTGTATCCTTGTTCGACAAATTTACTGCCTCCAATTGGAAGACTTAAAATTGGAGGCAGTAATTTTTTCATAATTCCATACATTTTGGTAGATTTATTGCTGTATGCACGGTCAACCAATTTGATTCATACGCCACTGTAGAACCTTGTCGTAATGACAGTAGCCCGTGGATACGTGTAAACGTAACCTATTCGCTACCAAACTAGCTATTGTGACAAGGTTCTAGAGTGGCCTAGGAATCAAATTGGTTGACTGTACGTCCCGAAAACTAAAGTGTGAATATCTTTTAAAATATAACATGATGTTGTTGTATTAACACTTTTTAAAAGTCCACTGTCTTTATGAATTTCAAACATATTGGCTGAATAATTGCTGTATATCCCGCAAACTACAGTTTCAATATATTTTTGAATATTCACGCCACTGCTTTATAGGTATCTTGATTTTTTATGTCCGTCTTTGTGCATTTTAAACATATTCTATATCCAGACCACAGATTGAATTTCTTCCTTCTAGCGTCTCTCCGTACCTCAAGAGCACACCTCACACCTCACGAGACCGACCTCATCGCAGTTCATACATTTAAGCGCCACAAACTCGGCGGTGAAGTGATTGCGGTGTAAGCTCTTTTTGGAACCGTTGCAGATCCGGCATGGCAGTAGGCGGAACCCGCCGCACATTGGGCACGTGTTGCAGGCGTCGGGACTCTGGAAAGTAGAAAAATATTAGGTTTAATAGGACGGTAAACTAGTATTCTGCGCAATGACGCGTAGTTTCAGTATCCGCGAGGCAACCGGATGGCTCGCGGTATTCCAGTATATTTATGTGATGAAGAACGAGCATGTAAATTGCCATTCACACCGGCTGGTCGGTTATCGATCCCTCAGAGTTGGAAGCCGGAAAAAGCGAGGGGGGGACACATGAAAAATAAAGTCCAACGTGGGTCAGTACGGGTCACACAGGGTGGTTCCTCAACACGTAGGGAATTTAAATCCCATTAGCCACCCGGTTGCCCCTCGGACATTCCAGTGTCAAGAGCCAAGAGTTACAACTACGCGCCATTGCTTAAACTAGTAGTCCGGCTCAAAGTGAAAACTCGCGATTTACTTGCTAACGAGATAAATATAACAAGATCCTTGTGAAGATCGCGTTTGAGCCTTCTAGCTTCATAACCCCTTGATCCATCCTGCTCATGTACTCTCAAATGATTTTATCCCTGCTACAACCCCAACAAGTTTCATAGAAATCAGATTTTTTTAATCGTTAACGCGGAACAAGCATTCGAAATTTAAAAATCCATCGAGCTCCATGCTGACAGTCCCGTTGTGTCCAAAGTTGTCTTTAAAAACTTCACGTTGCTACGCTCCGCTCGTTTGAAAATACTACTACAAAAAAAGGTTACGTTTCAGCCTGTGTTAACGATAAGTCCGCACGCGCGACTATCACTAATAAGACTGCGCGTGGCGGCTAATACATAGTATAGGCGAAATAAGGTTTGGGGTAAAACTAATTTCCAAAAGGCTGGTTTTTGCTTTATAAAGTTCCTTAGGTATACTAAAAATCGAGAAAAATCTAGTCATGCGAAATGTGTTTTTTTTTGCCATCAAAAAAAAACCCCCAGAAATACTGTATAAAGTATAAACTACCAAATTTTCTAAAAATGGCTTGGGGAAAGGTGTTTCATGGGCTTAAAATTGAAAATTTATTGTAAGCCATAATTTCTGTTTGTCGGAAATACGGTTCTAACAAGCCCAATCTAATTTTTTTCTGTCGATTATCTATTTTCTACCGAATTCCTATGGCCACCTTCGATATCCATCATAGACCAGCTTTATGATTCCATTAAATTGAAAACACTGAATTTACACTTTTATTTTACATTTCAGTACAATCGAACATCAAAAAGTGGTCGCAAAATAGTTTTGCAAATTTTGAAGTCAACTTATATACATTCTTACATCGTTTACAGACGAATATTGTAAGTCAAATAAAACCAACTAAAAGCGAATAAGCATGCACTCCGAGGGTCTCATAGCACCATATATATTCATTTCCTAATACGGACTCAAGCTTGACCGATAAAGGCTCTCCTCAATCATAAAATTTATTTTATTCTTATTTTTTGGTTTGCAACCGCAATAGAACGGACCTTCTTATTTGGGTATACGAGTTTTTATGGGTCGAATGTACTGAGATATGCTCAAAGTACACGTACAAATAGTGCAGTTAACGAGAGTGTGATAGATGAAGAATTCTAATAATGTTGTGTGATAGATGAATACTTCTAATAATGTTGTAAATAACGTTGTAAATAATGTTGTAAATATAGATTGTACAATAAAGACATGCTTAACACTTAATTTATTTTGTATGCTTATAAAAGGTAGGTTTATCAAAAAAATTAACCCCTAACGTCATAAAGGTGTATACCTACAATATTTGACAAAAAAAAGGTTAAAAATTTATAAGTTGGAAATCTTTGGACAACAGCAGGTCTTATATCCAGAAAACTGGGGTTGGAGAATGTAGGGGGTCAGCTACATCCCGTGCCGTTTGAAAAGAGGTCTGATCCGGAATTGTTACTAAAAATGCTGTAATTGTAAAGCAGATACTAACGACGACTGAGGACGGTATGGAATTACATGCACAGAAATATGCTCCAAATTTTTTGGTAAAAACTATACAAATAGTGCGATGTGAAGAAGACTTTTAACACTATACTGTAGACACACTGTACTGGACTAGACTGTAGATATAGATATTTATTTAGTAAGTTAGCGGTAAGTTTGTTTATTTGATATCAGCTTATAATAAGAAAAAAACGCACACCCATAAAATTCCTGATTAAAATAATGTCGAAACTGACAAAACCACAATCAAAAGCCTTTTCCATTAAAAAAAACTTGTTATGTGATACTATACAAAATAATGATCCGGATAGAGTTTGTCCGGAAAGAGAAGTGTCGTGGTTTATATGGGAGCTCATACATTCTACGACACTTCTCTTTCCAGACACACTCTAATTTAAAATGGACCCCAAAAGACCCTGGACCCCAATTTATAACATCTTTTTATGTGGTCAATTAATTATCTTAACTACTTGCGATGAGCATTTTATTTGACTTTTTTGTACACTTCATTTTTGTACTGTTTCCTAGAAATTAATACTTACCTACATTACTTATTAATAAGTTATTATGTACAATGTAATTTATGGATAACTGTTATTGGCCATCTGTTATGTAACCATTTATATGTAATACTCTTATTTAAGGCTGTTGTTGTCCTTAACATCAATAAAAAAAAAGCTTCGAACAACACAGTAAAGGAGGTATAGACTCAAACAAGATTTACTGAAAATATGGCTCCTGAAAATTTGTAACCGGCCAGTCTTATAGTAATAAGACTGCCAAAGATAGTACCGCACGAGTCGTTCTTGACTATTGTGGGGCCATTTTTTTGGGCTGATTGTGTATCCCTAGTATTACGAGCCTCCATATACAATCACTATATTATAAGATACAAGACTGCGCGTAGCGGCTTAATAGACGTGTCAAGCAAGATCGAACTTTGAATACAGTTTTGGAGTACAGCCATATGGGAAGTTTTACTTTTTTTTTAAAGAACCTATGACATCATCACGTATACACAAATATGTATAACTAAACAGCGATTAGAATAGGATTAGAGTTGACAGGTTTCTCATATACTCAGTTGATAGCTAACTCAATCGTATTCTCATCGCAGTTCAGTAATAAGACCGTGAATTACCGTGAGCTATACAAATGCGAGTAGGTACAAGTAAAAGTTTTCACTTTACAAAAAGCAATAAAACTTTAGCCATGAGAGAAACTTTCTGAAAGGTTTCAGCATTTGTAGTGGAACGCAATAACGGGACCAGACAGCTTCAAGGGAACGAGGAAAATGAAACACAAAAATAATAATTTTGAGGACCAAAAAAATTGTAACCTCTTTGATGTTTTATTATGAAGAGCGTAGGTAATAAAATCAGATATTTTTCAAAAACAAATTCTGAAGAACGTTGAATATAAATGTAATCATACATATAAATAAAATAATAAAATCAACGAAACAAAATAACGATATCTTTGTAACTTAGACTGTTATGAAAGATTCAAAACTAAGATATTGTTTTAGGCACCTTTTATTGTTTTGAAGATAGGTAATGGAGTTCAAAATTTAATAGGTGTAGTACCTACAGCTGATATGGTTTGTTTATCTCATTGATTATTGATCTACATTTTCACATTATTAATTTCAATGCCATAGAATAAGCTATACACATACATTTCAAAAACGTTTTACTTGTTTTCTTGTTTGTATAAAAATATTTTTTTCATGGAAACAATAAGAAAAAACAGTTTTTACCCAAAAAAATTACCGGCCATATAATACGATCAATAAATAATTATATTGTGGACAATATATAATATATGAGGACAATCTTTCGCCGACCTAACCGGTAATGTATAAGTATGTAAGCAAAGCATGTATTGTAAGTATTTACTACGCTATACAGTGTGGAAAGATAAGTCGGGCCCTGGAGGGAACTACCTTAAAACGTTGAAATAGCTCAATTCACTGAAAGGAAACATTTTTTTATTTATCCTAAAAACTAAAACTGCATTCACAGTTTTTTTCTTAATTTTCACTTTTTTCCATACGAATTGTATGAAAAATATTTTTATTATAATTTATGGGTTCTCTTGTGCCTTAAATTTGGTTGGTATTAAGAAGTTTTTATCCTTGTTGGAAATAGGATCGATTGGTATCAATTGTCATAAAAAATATTTTATCTACACTCATACTGTAAGTACTCTAAAATGCGTTCAAAAACCGTAGACAATGACAAGCATTACAACAAACGATTTAACTATGATAAGTTTCTTATCTGCGGCATTAACTTAATTTTAACTATGCATGCTCAAATATTGTTAAGCAATGAGTTTCAAATTTGGAACATCGAATTTGATAACATAATGTTACCGCCATGGCCAACTCGATTGGTCCCGCGCGAGCGCCGGCACAATCGAGTAGGCCATGACGGCACAATGGCGGTCATTCTATGGTTTCCGAACAATTAATTTAATATATAATATGAGTGTAGAAGCAGTGTATGCAACTGTACGTAATTAGGCCTTAAAACACTCGTGTGATCTTATTATGAAATTCGCCTGCGGCTCATTTCATAAAACCACACTCATATTTTAAGGACCCTTATTACGTAACAGTTACATAAACTACTATATGGCAAAAATTACAAAATAGAGTTTTTTTGTATACTGTACTCTTTTAAAAAAAATTGTAAATGCAGTTATGCCCCTTTAAAAAAATTAAAGAATGTTTCCTTTCAGTGAAATGAGCTATCTCAACATTTTAAGGTAGTTTCCCTCCAGGGCCCCACTTATCTTTCCACACTGTATATTGACGAATTAATGAAATAATATAATAATATACAGGATGTAACAAAAATGCTGGTGATCCGTTTAAGGGCATAATTGATATCGTATTCTCATTACGAAAAAGTAAGAAAAAAAATTGGTTTTGTATGGTGGGGAGGGTTGACCGGCTGGGAGGACGAAATTTTTTTTTTTTTTTTCGAACCGCACCAGACACCATCGCTGCGGCAGGGCCATCGGGCCCGCCGCGGCCACACCAGACGTCAAGTCGTCCTCAAAACGACGACGAGCGACCATTCCACCGCAGTGGGATGCGATATGACACAGGAGTCATAGCAGAAATGCGGGCACTCCAACCCCTGCCCCCCATCATAAGAGGAGCAGCGGACGACACCACACACACACAATTTTTTTTTCAACCAAAAATGTTTTTTCTCTTTGTTTTTTTTTTTAGTCGCAATACGATACGTATATAATTATATGCTCTTAAACGACCAGTATTTTTGTACATACAATTTACATAACGTACCAAGAAATACGGTTTCGAATCAGACTGACTGGCCAATCAAAGGCCGTGTAAAATCAAAATCCCCTCAGTAACCCAATGAAAGTAACAAAATGGCGGTATTAATCCATTAAACGAGCCCCATGTGCTGGTGGAAACGTAAACACGTCGCGGGTTTAATAGTGATGGATTGGCCAAAATGGTAGACGACCGCTTCCTCGATGTTTGTTTAGTTAAGATATATATTATCTATACATATAATAATACATATTTTAGTCGGTATCGTGTCATATTGTTTTGTACCATCTTTTACAATTAATGGAGTTGGTGAAGTAAAAATTAAAACGGCGATAATGGTTTGATTAATAATTTATAGCCAATTATCATTCTTATCGCCCGCGACAGACAAGCCTGCACTAAACTTGAAAAAATAATCATTGTGCTGTCAAACTTTCGAACTTTATTGATTCACAAGAGCCATCTCAAATTCAACCTCTAAAAGTAATAAAGAGATGGAAAATATGGAAAGCAACGTGCATGGTCTGAAGTAGTCTAAAGTCGGATATCTTAGAAATCGGGTAACTTACAAAGGAAATTACAGGAAACTTTGCTACGAACGAGGAGTTTCTAAGAGGAACTGTTTCTCATTAGTTAAGGCTTTTGATACACCAATATATTTCATATCCTCGTTTTTTTAATCAAAAGGCAATGTCATTTCCTATCTGTCATATTTTGTAAGGTGAACGAGATATGAACTTGTTTTAGAAATATAGTATCTAACAGTAAAAATTAAATAGCTGCATAATAAATGTCATGAACTGATTTAAAATTCATACAATTTTATAGTAAAATAAAATAACCTGGATCCGATTAAGTCCCGTTTTTATTATTCTATAATTGCATTTATGGGTGGGATTTTAATTTCAAATATCTGTGCGGATCTTGAAGGTACTCATATTATTTTCACGAATACATTTTGTTTTCAAACTTATTTATTAACCAATTAAGTAAGTACGTGCTTATTTTCATCTTAATTTACACGTTTTTAACGCTATATAGTAGTTTTCTGTGAGTTTAATTTGTTACTGAGTAGAACCCAGGAAATACCACGGAACGGGGTGCAGGTGGGTCAAAGTGGACTGATGACCTGGTAAAGATCGCGGGAGTCCGCTGGATGCGGGTGGCGCAGGACCGGTCATTGTGGCACTCTTTGGGGGAGGTCTATGTTCAGCAGTGGACGTCTTTCGGCTGATATGATGATAATGATGATGGGGTGCAGATAAACCGAAAAGGAGATGGCAGGATGATAATATGAACGCATTTTACAAAATGGTGGGAAAGTTTGTATTTTAGGTTTAAAGTGTCTTTAAACCTAAAATACAAACAACTGGGTCAAATGCAGAAAAGGATGCCTTTGCACAGCAAAGTAAACTTTTCAAGCATAAATATACTTTCCTGCACTAGTGTGTTTCTAACTTTATCGATCACCTAGTAAGAAACAATACGAGTTTACACGAGCATTGTTGAGCATATTACAGTAACTAGGGAAGAAATACGATTCTGAGAAGCTTTTAAATACCAACCAGACAGTAAAATGTCGATATTGTAGTCTTTATCTCTAGATAAAGAAATAAATGTGGAACGTGAAAACGTAAGGAGAAAAGGTTAGTAGCTTACACTACGATAGCATTAAACAACCCTTTTCAACCTCGGCAATTTGTAGTCGTAATAAAATAAATCGTGAAACAAAATGCGTATTTATGTTCCAAGTGACTTAATTTAGTCGTTTTATATTTAAGGTTGATTTCGTCTCGTCACTAGTATATGTCGAATTGTCGATGCCGACGGCCCATACTTACGGGTCCGTTAGTTCTAGATGCATACCGATCTACTGGGTGTCCCAAAAAACCAAAGTCTTGGCGTTGAAAAATTAAAAGAGCTGATAGAACAGCTGATGGACTATGATTGGCAAAGTTTTCGATATATTGGCACTTTTATACTTTTCTAATAAAGCTTAAAATAGTCATTTTGACAATATCTAAAAAAAATTGCCAATTTCAATAGGGTCAAATTTGCTTAATCTGATAGCCCATTAGCTATTCCATCAGCCCTTTAGGCCTTAACATTGGTTTCAGGGACGTATACTTATATAGAGGATAGAAGGCGCCGGCCACGTTTAGGCACGTTTTGGTATTCCTAAGCATAGTGAGCTTTCTGTACGTTGTACAGTCAGTCCGAGCAACGTACGGTACAAATTGATTATTTAAAGTCGCCCCTGGAGGCATGCATTTTAAAACCACCACACAGCCACATGTTTGACGATACAACTTGATTTGTTTTTGATAGTGAACGAATTTGACACGGTAGCGCATCGCGCGCGCACCAAAAATTTTAATTGTAAAAAACTACAGCCAGTCCACAGATTGACCGAAACCAGGACAGATTTTTTATTTAGGTATAATACTAGTTTTTAGTTAGTGTTAGGTTACTATTAGGTGTAATAAAAAGGTGGTGATCCGTTAAAGGTCAAAATTGATATCATATTCTAAACAAGAAAAAATAAGAAAAAAAATCCTTCGAAAAATGGAGGGTTGGCCGGCTGGGACGACGTGACCCATACAAAAAAAAAATGTTTTTTTGCGACCAAAAATTTTTCTCCTACCTTTTCTCACTCGCAATACGATATCAATTTATGCCATTTAAACGGATAATTAGTATTTTTGTTGCAGCCTGTATAAAATATTATGATTGTTTGATGTTTTGTTTTGTTTGTTTTTTTTTACCACAGTCTATGTACACCTGAAATTCTAGGCGTGTCACACATATTAATGAATGTTTTTTTTTTTTTTAATACCATGACGGTGGCAAACAAGCATACGGCCCCCCTGATGGTAAGCAGCTACCGTAACCTATGGACGCCTGCAACTCCAAAGGAGTCACATGCGCGTTGCCGACCCTTTACAGAAAGGAGGATTCACTGTGTTGGCGACTAAAGGAACAAGAAGGTCCCTCATCGTCAACACACTGGGTCCTCTTTGAGCTCTTTGGCAACCTTACTCACCAGCAGGAACACAACACTATGAGTAGGGTCTAGTGCTATTTGGCTGTGGTTTTCTGTAAGGTGGAGGTACTTCCCCAGTCGGGCTCTGCTCCAGATTTGAGCGATGATATTCGCTGAACGTGCCCTACCACACTTAGCGAGAGGTCATTCGCAGTACCCATACCTCTCTTTTTGGCGTAGTTTAAGGACATACCCAGGTCCGGACGTAGTTTAAGGACATACCCGGGTCCAACAAAATTAGATTACCTTATAAGGCTTCAGCATTTTCCTGAGGTCCCCGCTCTCGTTCAGTTTCTCCACGGTGTCCGCGTCCTGAAACAATGAGGGAACTAATTAAAACTTTACCACTCCCAATTGCAGGTGGCATTTGCCGTCTGTTTGGCACGCGCTGCATTCGCTAGCAATGACGGTTGCAGCAAAGTATCTTATACACGTGAAAAACCTAACTTATTCTAAATGGTATTTCAACATTTATTAAAACTTAATAAACTCGCTAACGTTACTACGGGTAAGTGATAAACGATTAAACAGCCGATAGTGTTATGAACCAGAAATAAGAGAACATTTCACTATTAGGATAAGATTTTTTACTAAATTTATGTAATATTAGTAAGGTTCATAATTATTTTTACATGGTTTTTATGAAATTATAAAAACCGATCCACCCAAAGCTTTATTGGTAAAGCGATCGAGCCCCGGCAAGGCCTGTCGATGTAAGTTCAAATCTTACTGGGTTGATAATTTTTTCAATGTATGTATTTGTTTTAATAACAAACTGTTACTTAGTAAGGTTATTCTGGTGTAATTTTCAGTAGCGCGCTATCGTGATAAAATGTTAGTTGCCGACAAAATGATATATCATGCTATCCTGCGACAACCTGCTGCTATTATATTCGCAGCACATAATAAATAATAGTACTTGATACAGAATGGTCACGCTTCGCCCCGCATTGAATGGATTTATCTCACCCCGGGGCCACCGATTGGTAGGGCACTAGTAGGTTAATCCGTCAGGTTGGCAGCGCATCGATCGAAAGCAGAGCATCAAAAACAAAATGTCGGTGTGTTGTCAAACGTCATTTACGACATCGGAAAGTCCGCCTTTTGTACTCCAATAATTTTATTTTGTACAATAAAATTTCAATAAATAAATATAGTTAAGTAAATATAAGTAGTTCAGAACTATTGACATTACTTTATAGCTCCACGACTACAAGAGGGATTGTAAAATTAGCCGATGTTAGTACATTTTCAAATCAGTGTTCGGTTACATCAAAGCCAAAATGATATTTGAAATATGTTGAACTAACGAAACAAAAGGAATAAGTAATTTTCAATTTAAATGACCGTTTACTAGTTACTTATGATGTAGGCGTAAATTATACGATTAAACACCTCTCAACGTTACTGTGAATTCTGAAATGTACCGCCTTCTGCTGCTCGTTATTTGTTATACCAGTTCTTAAAATAAATAATTGAAGGGAAGCGAGGCCACGGTAGAAGCTGCACATCATAGACTAAGGGTGGGTTGCACCAAACCGCCTGTAAAAGTAAGCCAAATGTTACGCTAATCGGAGCTACTTAACGATTGCTAACATAAATGGGTTGCACCAAGTGCAAAATAACAGAACGTAAGAGTTAAGCGGGATGCCACTGTCTAAACGCATTTCTACTCACATTTTTATGGTACAATATTTATTCAATATGGCAACACAACCATAAATGCCAAACTAAACTTGTCAAAATCGTCACACGAAGAAAAAAATCTAAAGAAAGGAGCGCGAACTAAACTTAACTTTGCACTCTGCAGCTTGAAAATCAAGAATATATAAACATTTAGCCATTCCTGAACATGTTTATTACTCAATCAAAAAGTGGGCTATCCATTGCGCCTTACGAGGAAATTTTTTCAAAGGATAATGCAACTTGTGTTGAGAGTGGAGTTTAAAGCGAAAGCCAGAATAGTCGGCTGGTGTATTGTGCATTATATTATAGTGAGTAAATCATCCTGCTAGTTTATTACTACTTACAGAACCCTAAACAAGTAAAGCCGTTGCTGGAAGCACCAAATGGCGAGAAGGAGCCCAATCGCAAAACAAAGGCATCACTAGTTTTAACTCTCGAAAATTCGTAAAAATAGGGTACTGAATCCCTCCAACCTGGTTGATTATGGCTGGCACTGTAACCAACGTCCTAAATATTGAACTTATACATGTACTTACTTATTAAATGAGTGTTCTAAAGCATCTTTGTTAACAAATGATGAGTAGCACATATGTTACACTAATGAATAATGATACACAATGTTTTTTATTTCAGGTTTGAATTTACCTTTGGTTTTGAAGACAAGATGAAATCGAGGCTTGTTATGCTACTCAGTGCTTAACTCCAGGATGTTTGAAAGTAAAAATGCAGTGATTTCAAGAAATTGGTAGAATCTCAATGTAAAAATAAAGTATAATTATACTAACCTAATCAATCAGTATTTCAATTTTGATAATAAAATACATAATTATATTTATTTAGTTACCTTATTTTTGTTTTATTTATTATTCAAACACTGGCATAGGTTTCCTTTGTACATGGAAGCAAGATCCTCCCCCCTCCAAACATATTTCTACTGCAAATATTATTCACCAGTTTTCTAGCACTTGGCATAAATAATCAATGAAACTTGACACTTGAAGTATTTTAAGTCAGGTCAATCAGTTCTTGGATAGTGTGAAGCGGACCCTTGGCCAAAGTGAGCCAGCTTATTGATCGGAAAAAAAACTTCATATACTGAACCACAGATCTTTGATAATGGTTATTAACAATACTCTACTCTTGATACATGTTACAAATATTATTCAGGTAAAAGTGACCATAAAACAGTGTGGCTAGGATTCCAAATGTTTTCTTATCACTTGTATCTTAATAATCATAATCATTTATTTCTTTGTAATGATATATGTTTACAAGTCATACAACAGCCATGTAGGTAGGTACCTAGTTACTATTATGTTTTATTTGTAAATTACCTATGCTGGTTGGGAAAGATATATGATAAAGAGAGACCTTTATTATTTATTACTAATAAATTCATAGTAAAATCATAACATAACACATATTTTATAATTGATTTTGAGCACTGACGGTAGGACTAGGACTAATCAAAAATGCATGCATACATACATCATCTTAGGAAGCTTTTTCCCTTATAGAAATGTAAGTATGAAAATATATCTACTTTTTATACTTACAAAATGAAATGCATGTACTTATTTTGCGTACAGTCACCGGCAATAGTATCTTCCTACATGAACTGTACAGTGAGTACAATTTGGATTAAAAAAAGCATGTTCATAATAATGTCCGATTTAAAATATACTAATGGGGAAGGTATCTGTCAAAAGTCAGGAGGTACCAGCATAAGTAGGCACCTACCACTAGTTTTGTTGAATGAGATTTCGCTTAAAGGGCTAAAATTAATGCCAGTAAATTCCAAATAAAACAAGAATTTGACACTATTGGTAGGACTGAGACTACAACCTATGCCGGCACCATCTGTAAACACTTGATTGGCCATAATCCTGATTTCAGCGACAAGCAGCAAATGGTAGGTAACAATTGCCATAGAAGAGCGACACACATGAAGTCAAATTAGTTAAACCATGCTATTACCAAATTGTCAGTAGATAGTTTATTTATTTATATGGGTTTAATGTTTCAATAGATCTGTAAAATCTTTGTGTTTATTTCACAAATTAAACTGAAATACAGTGTAAGCTCTTTATCAACACTCAAGGGACCGGACATTTTGTGACATTATCACAAGTTGTCATTAAAAAGAGGCCTACTGTGCTTGTTTTAAGGCAAATAATGAAATCAAATAAAAAACAAGAATTATATGAATTACTATAATGAATTTTCATACACATTTGAATTTGTGGATACCTAACCATTGTTGAACTATTTTTTTATTGTCCCACAACACATGACACTCTTATTTACTTGATTGTAAATTCCGCATCACACTTTATTTACATGTACTGTTCTGAACATTGTTTAGTTAGGTGTCGAGGCTCGATTTCTGTAGGACATTGGCGATAAATGTTTGGTGGTATAACTTCATGCCCTTATTAAAAGCATTAAAGAAACCTCTCTGATCATCTGGCATCTTTTGAATCGTATGACTTGCTCCCATCAAGTCCCGTTCGTGGCCTGTTCTACCGTGTCATAAAACTTGTTTTTCTTCTTGACCTGGTCATTCCACCGCGTCGGAGGTTTACGTTCCCTTTTGTCTTCTACCTTGCAGTATTCAAGTCAACCGTTGTTTCCAAAGGTTTGGTATTGACAAAAACAGAGTGGTTTTTTAATGGTTGTCATGATTCTGGTCCTGCTCATTCTACGGCAGTCGGCTTTCATGACAATGACTCTAGGTTCTGGTATGTTTGTGATACATAACAGAAGTCTGTACTATTTCAACCTGAAGTCACTCGGCACTCGATTTTAACTAAATAACGCACTTTTTACAAAGAATTTTACGTACTTATTATTTAATACCGTTATCTGATCTGAAAATTGTGAATAAAACCAAACGTCAATCGTATACGCCTTTTTACGTTCAGATACTCGCATATATTTATTACTGCAGACAATATTTTAATATTTTTCATCAAATATCACTGTCTTTTTGTCTAATAATGCATTTATCCTTGAAATACGAGACATCTTTGCAAACTGTCAGCCATATTTAAACGTAGATTTGAGTTAACCAGTGCTCGACGGCTGGTTAAGGTTAACGTAACTTTCTGACTGCTAAAGTGCATGGTGCAACGGAAAAACGGACTTGACGTCTACTGTAACCATGATGAGTTCGTTAAGTGTGCGTGGTGCAACCCGCCCTAAAACTATAAGAGGCTGGTTGGAGCTCAAGAGCATAGATAGACTAATTTGCATGACTGAAGATAGAGACGTATGGACGCCGACCTCCTGAACGGAGATGGCACATGAAGAAGAAGATACCAGTCCTTCAAAGTGTAAATCTCAGTCTGTAATAAAATAATTAGGTTAAAAGGTCAAAATTTATTTACAAAACAAGAGTCAAGTGGCTCACGTTAATCACGATCTGAATCTTTGAGCGGTACATTGACACCACTAGCTTTATTACTTGTTCAAAGATGAAATCAAAAATCAGTATACTGGTTGATATCTGTTAGCGAATGTTTTGAAGGGATTTAGGTATCAACCAATTTGGACGTCTAAGATTTTTCTAGAACCTTTTAATCGTATCTCGAGTGAAATTAAATTTGTAAGAACGACGGAGTGACGCGTTTTTATTTCATAAAAGCGAAATGACTTGTTTATTTTTCTCTTCTCGCTTCTGAGCTTTGAAAAAATACAGATTTTATTATTGAAGCGTAAGGTTGAAATTGGTTTTTGCAATCAGATAAGTTAAGAGGTTGAGTAAGTTTATCGAGGGTGGAATAAATCACATTAAGTTGAATGTCGTTCTCGGTATTTGCCACGGTGACCTATTGATATTCTAATATTTATTGAAAATCTCATAATGATGGAAGCATCATTATGAGATTTTCAATAAATATTAGAATATCAACATATTCGTATTCGTTTTACATGTAATAATCGTGTGCAATCCTTTAGATATTAAAAACAAGAAATACAATGACTCATATGCGCAACCGACAATTAAAAAGCGGCCAAGTGCGTGTCGGACCACGCATAATGGAGGGTTCCGTACCTTCAATGGAATAAGAAATTAACTAATACCAAAAGGTCGTATCTGATGCCTATGGAACAAGTTTTTTGGAAATAACTTAAAAATGGCTGAACCGGTAATATTCAAAATAATTTTCGTAGAAAGTTTGTAACAAGGCGCATCTTCTCAAATTTGTTCATATTTTTTTAACTTATGGTTCAAAAGTTACAGGGGGGGACACAATTTTTCTGACTTTCGAAGCGATTATTTCAGAAAATATATTAACTCAATCACAAAATGTTCAAAGAAACTTTAATGCTATTTTTAAAGACCTATCGATTGGTATGCCACATGTTGATATTTGGTAAAAAAATTTTTTTTTGAAATTTAGTTCATCTGTGGAGCGTCCCCCCCTAAAAATATTTTTCTCTGCAATTTAACTACATAACTAAGTAGCGGCATACAAAATACATTTCATGTGTAAATTTTATTAAGATACGTTACGACGTATCTTAATAAAATTTATCTACACTCATACTGTAAGTACTCTAAAATGCGTTCAAAAACCGTAGACAATGACAAGCATTACAACAAACGATTTAACTATGATAAGTTTCTTATCTGCGGCAGTAACGTAATTTTAACTATGCATGCTCAAATATTGTTAAGCAATGAGTTTCAAATTTGGAACATCGAATTTGATAACATAATGTTACCGCCATGGCCAACTCGATTGGTCCCGCGCGAGCGCCGGCACAATCGAGTTGGCCATGACGGTACTATGGCGGTCATTCTATGGTTTCCGAACATTTAATTTAATATATAATATGAGTGTAGATAAAGCAGTGTATGCAACTGTACGTAATTAGGCCTTAAAACACTCGTGTGATCTTATTATGAAATTCGCCTGCGGCTCATTTCATAAAACCACACTCATGTTTTAAGGACCCTTATTACGTAACAGTTACATAAACTACTATTACGATACGTCGTTTCCTTGTAGAATGGCTGTGACATACGGACGGACGAACGGACAGACGGACATGACGAAACTATAAGGGTTCCGTTTTTGCCAGCTGTTCCATTCCTAATTTATTTTCATAATTTTTCGGGGTCTGCAGATGAATGTACTTACTTTATTTTCTGAAAATAGGCAAGCCGATGGTTATCGGTGTGTTTACTACCAATTCCATCTCAACTCAAGCGGACTTTATTCGGATTTATTGTATATTCGGATGACCTTTTGACTTGTTGACCTTTTGTCGCTCTCTACCCCATAAACCCCTTTATACAAACATTTTTCAAGTCAAAGGTAAATAATTGTCGATTGTCAATAAGGCGTTACTGCCATAAATAATCATTTAGAAATATCATATATATTATTTTGGGGATCAATGTTTACTCTGCGTCCGTAGGAAACACCTTAGACAACCCTACACGTGATCACTGGGTGGTGCTAAAAGAGTAACAAACTTGGCTGCTGCACTGTCCCATCTGGACCTCGCAGCACTCACTGGATTTTCTTCATCATCTGCTTTTCCACTACTACTACCCCAGAGAAGAAATGCCTACCTATATCCAGTGACATGTAGCCATACGATAAAATAAATAAAAGATAGAAATAAACTCTATTAAAAACCGACAATGATGTACCTTCGACTTGAAAACGTCACATTTAAAGTTGTCTCATTGCCACAAATGCACCACACCACATTTCCTCTTTCCCCGATCATTATAGGAGAAAGTGCCATTGTTACTAGTTTTCCATTCTGTCCGTCTGTCACAGTGTTTTACGGAAGCTGTCTCGGTAACTTTGCATGTATATGAGAAAAAGCAACACTTTTTATGTTGAAACCGTTTGTAGACCGAATGAATACAACAAACATTGTAGAATGGAATGTTTGCCCGACCTTCGTGTCGGCATTAAAGTTGACAAAACTCACAAAATAAATGCTCATCTCATCCTTATTTTTACTTGATTATCCAAGGATTAGCTCAAAGAGGACCTAGTGTGTTGACGATGAGGGACCCTCTTGTTCCTTTAGCCGTCAACACAGTGAATCCTCCTTTTTTAAAGGGTCGGCAACGCGCATGTGACTCCTCTGGAGTTGCAGGCGTCCATAGGTTACGGTAGCAGCTTACCATCGGGCGGGCCGTATGCTTGTTTGCCACCGTCGTGGTATAAAAAAATTTGCACATTTGGCATTAAAATAATTTTACCATTAACATTGTTACGTACCTGAATTCAGATTTAAAATAATCACATATTTATACGAGTATATAAAGTAAAAACTTAGGTAGGTATTACATTGCAATTATAATGCAAAATCATTAAACATACCTGACAATGACTTTAGGAACTAAACTACCATTTATCTGATAATTAGTTAACAACCATAGTATTCATATAAAAACTCCCATGGCTTTCTCACAGAAGTTTCCAATGAAGAGATATATTCGGAAAATTTATTGTTATACTGAGGTTGCGTACACACTGGCGTTGTTTTACCATTTTCATGTATGCATAGGTAGATATTTTAACGTCTTAAAGAAAGAATAGGTTCCCAAAATTAGTAAAAATGTAATTATGTCAAATTGATAAAGAGTCATGCCGATTTAAAATCGAAGAATAATGAAACAGTAACTTAAACTTAAACTTCATTAATCCTTTTATCTACACCAATATCATAAATCCTCTATTCCGCGTTCGGAAACCGTAATATGTAATTACCACCATTATTGCAATCAGTAACGTAACATCAGTGTATTATCTGTGTCAGTGTGGTAAAAACGTATGAAAATTCATTACGGTAACGTAATGAAAATCTGCCCTCCTCTCCGACCGCCGGCACGCGCCCGCCCGACCGCCGGCACAATCGAGTTGGTCATGGCGGTGCAATGGCGGTCATTCTAATGGTTTCCGAACACTTCATTTAGGATTTATAATATGTGTGTAGATAAAGCAGTGTAATTAGCCCTAAAACACTCGTGCGATCTTATTACGTAACAGTTACATAAACTACTACTATGTTCTCCTGTCAGTTTCCTCTTCGTTTAAGAACAAATTATTTAATAGGTTAACTTCTCAAGTTTTGCGTCTATCGCTATTTTAACTCAATGAGACGAGCCATGGATTCCAAGCACAAAAACTAGCCGACGGACAGACTTTCTCAGGAGAAATGGTGGAAAGTCTAGCAATCTTAGTATGTCACTGAGGCGATATGGGGATCACAAAGATAAAGATATACAACTCATTTAGTTGTTAATCATTATGGTTATTGCTTCTTGTCTTCCAAAGTGCAGTTTAAATATACCTATGCTATTGAAGTATTGAAACTCATGGATGAGTGATCTTGATTTTGAAGTAAGTACGAGTCATGTAGTTTATTTTGCACTGCAACCTGAAATATTTCACTAGAAAACTCTATCTTATTGCAAAAGATAATAATATGGCTGTCGAAAATATGGAAGCTTCTAATTGTTTCTTAATTGTGATTGCAAGCTCTACCTCCACTGTATAATTTATCGTCATCGTTAGAGCCGTTTTCACGAACTGAATTACAAATAATACATTTTATACACACATATTTATGTTAAATGCTTTTCTTTATAAATAAGTATCAAAATAGTACAAAATTTTAGTGTGGTAACAGCCTTAGTTCGCAATCAGTAAAGTATTGTTTAGTCCGGGAAAATTGTTAGAAGACAATATCTCTCATTCCCTGGAAAATGGCTGGAAATGATAAAAATCGCTTCACAGTATTTTATGGTGAGTATTATAATATTTTATTACCCGACGACGCCTTTATAGTGTTTTAAAGCATTCATATGGTAAATGAGAGAAAAAATATGATTAAACATTATTGGTAAATATGACAGCTAGACCTCTTGCGACGGTGCTACCATCTTGTAAAAAACTCGATCGCGGAAGCCTACATTATCCCTCATTGAATGTAAAGTCTCACGAAAGGTTAAATTTAATAAAAATAAGTTAATAAAAGTAGTTGAATACAATTTCCTTCTTGAATTTGGGGAATCCCTATCAGTGGCGGGACGCCTATAGAACTTAATTCCCGCCGTTATGACAAATTTTCAGTACTTTTCCAACAGCTCATGAAGCAAAGTACCTATAACAATTTCTCATATTCAAATATTTTTGATACGACATATTGCTAATAAAATCCCTATAAACAATATCTCCTTGAATGTGTCTAAAGTATGGAAAAATAAAAATATAGTATGGTAACTGGAAGACTTTAATAATTAGGAATTTAACCATGTTCTCATACACTCTTTACTTTATGTCACTTTTGTTCAGCGTAATAAGAAAGTTTCACAAATTAACTGTTGAACAAATTGCTGCATTGTTTAAGTATACAAAGAAAATCTTAGATTTCTAACGTCATCTCTACACACAGGTGCGACATGAGCGGAAAACGATAGATTATAAATCTTATTGATACCTAAAGTCTGGCTAGCCAACAAACGCAGTTGCAATGTAGGTACAGCAAAGTAAAGTCTGATAACACTAATACCTCTCACAAAAAAACACTCCGAGCATTTTACGCTTCGTTCATGAAACTGAGCGCCGCCGCTCACATTTTGCGGCTTAAGAACGTGACAAGGTACAGCGTCAAAATCCAAGCGATATCAATCAGAGCGTTTTTTCTCGAAACAACGGCAGAATGAGGGTTTTCGCGATCGAGTTTGTCACTAGATGGCAGCACCGTGGCAAGAGGTATTTTTGACAGCAGCTGTCAAAACCCACCAATAAGAAAAAAAACCGACCAAGAGCGTGTCGGGCCACGCTCAGTGTAGGGTTCCGTAGTTTTCCGTCCATCACAGTAAGTGTCCCCACTTAAGAGTTAAAATAACACCGCCAGGTATGATATGATATGAGCGTTCCACGTACAGTCGCCATCAGATATATCGGAGCGGCCAAGGTGGTCACAAATATCTGAACAACGCCACTATTGTCAAGTTGATAAAGTGCATGTTTAGATATTTTTGAGTACCCTGGCCGCTACGATATATCTGATGGCGACTGTAAAGCGGCATCTATCGGCAAATTAAGTAAACTATTGCGCGTGAGCTTAAAGTATGGAAGACGATTTTTATGGGATAATTCTTTATTGCGTGAACCGATTTTCACCGTTTTTACTTTATTTGAAAGCACGTCTTTTCCTTGTGATTTTGAAGAAATTACAGGTACAATAAACACCTGCTTATACGGTTAAACTACAAACTTAGTTCAGAAATTATTTTGTAATTTTTTTTCAAAAACTATTCAACCTATCAAGTTCAAAATAATTTTCCTAAAAAGTTTTTATAAAGTTCTACTTTTGAGATTTTTTTCATATTTTTAAACCTTATGGTTCAAAAGTTAGAGGGGGGGGACACATTTTTTTTTACTTCTGGAGCGATTATTTCCGAAAATATTTACTTATCGAAAAATGATTTTAGTAAACCCCTATTCATTTTTAAATACCTATCCAACAATATATCACACGTTAGGGTTGAAATGAAAAAAAAAATCACTCCCCACTTTACGTATAGGGGAGGTACCCCAATAAAACGTTTTTTTCTACTTTTTATTTTACCACTTTGTCGGATACATATTAGAACCAAATTTCAGCTTTCTAGTGCTAACGGTCACTGAGATTATCCGCGGACGGACGGACGGACGGGCAGACATGGCGAAATTATAAGGGTTCCTAGTTGACTACGGAACCCTAAAAATGATTAAACATGATAGGTGGATTATGACAGCTAGACCTCTCGCCACGGTGCTGCCATCTGTGAGAATCTCGATCGCGGAAACCCTCATTATCAGTGAAAATACCTCCACCAGTATTTCCACCTCTTTCCTAGCGTGATCTATCTATACATATAATAAAGCTGAAGAGGGTCGAAAGTCTGTACATGGAAGATAATCGAAAAAAAGTTGGCTGGGGATACTTAGAATCGATAACAGAACACGTTCCAACAATTTTTAGAATTTTTGTCTGTTTATCTGTTTGTCTGTTTATCTGTTTATCTGTTTGTCTGTTTATTTGACCGCGCATCACGTGAAAACGGCTGAACGGATTTTGATGAAATTTTGTATAGAGATAGTTTGAGTCCCGGGAAAGGATAATATATAGTTTTAATCCCGAAAATCAACCCTGGTGGTGAAAATGGGGTTGAAAGTTTGTATGGAGAATTTTTAACCGCTGATACGATTTAGATAGAAATGAGTATGGAGATAATTTGAGTCTCGAGAAACGTCATAGGATAGTTTTCAAACCCTTGTGGGGGTGAAAAGGGGGTTGGAAGTTGGTATGAGGAATTTTTTACCGCTGAACTGATTTTGATGAAAATTGGTATAGAGATAGTATGGGTCTCGAGAAAGGACAAAGGATAGTTTCATCTTCAAAAAAGCCCCCCCCCCCCCCATTTTACTTTAGAATCTTAGGTCCAAAAATCTATCTTATACATATAATAAAGCTGAAGAGGGTCGAAAGTCTGTACATGGAATATATTCGAGAAAAAGTTGGCTGGGGATACTTAGAGTCGATAACAGAACACGTTCCAACAATTTTTAGAATTTTTGTCTGTTTATCTGTTTGTCTGTTTATTTGACCGCGCATCACGTGAAAATAGCTGAACGGATTTTAATGAAATTTTGTATAGAGATGTGAGAATGAGTGTATAGTGACAGTGAGAAGTGACAAAGTGAAAAACGTAAAAAAAGTCGAGAACCTGAAAGTAAAAAATGTCGAAAATGTCAAAAATTTCAAAAATATTAAAAATATCAAAAATTTCAAAAAATACAAAAAAAAGTAAAAACTACAAAAATTAGGAAAAAGTCAAAAATGAAATAAAATTAAATAACATAACTTCGTTCCAACCGAAACGCACTCAGGTATTTTTTTTTCTCTGACGTTCATTAGTGCATTGTAATTTGCTTACATTGAAGAATAAATATCTTGATCTACAACAATATCATAAATCCTCTATTCCGCGTTCAGAAACCGTATGTAATTACCACCATTAATGCAATCAGTAACGTAACATCAGTGTATTATCTGTGACAGTGTGGTAAAAACGTATGAAAATTCGCCCTCCTCCCCGACCGCCGGCACAATAAGCCTGGTCATGGCGGTCATTCTAATGGTTTCCGAACACGTCACTTAGGATTTTTTTAATATGTGTGTAGATAAAGCCAATGGTGAATTTTTTTCGCTCCAACTCTATCGTGTTGGGTATTATTGAATAGGTCTTTCAAAAAGAATAGAGGTCTTTTAATACATTTTTTGGATGAAACTGATAGTTTCGTAAATATTAGATTTGAAAGTTCAAGAAAGGGCGTCTCTTCCATCTAACTTTTGAACCGTGGGTCCAAACAGGGCGGCAACTACGAAACTCTACACTGAGCATCGCCCGACATGCTCTTGGCCGGTTTTTTTTGCATTGTTATCCCAGAAATCACCCCTTAAAGATTACTAATTCCAATTCAAGAAAATCCCCAGCCAGGTTATACTTAGCCTATAAAAATTAAACGTTTAAAAGGGGGCAGCCACTACACTCACTACAGATTGAGTTAAATTTGCATGGGTCACCCCCCCCCCCCCCAAGTACACCTCAAATAGAAAAAAACGTTACTGACCCCCTCAAAAAATCATTTCTGCATTTGTGACCCTCCCCCAAATTTCAACCGCACCTGTTCTTACCTTTCATGCTTAGACTGATTTGACGGGAGGATCGATTTGGAAAAGTGGTACTGTATCCGATATACCTACCTATGTCGTTTAAATCATGCCAAAAAAAAGTATTGATTTTTGAGTGTTTTTTCATTTAGTGGTAATTGTAAAATATTTTATCAGGACTACTGTCCTCTAGCGTATCCATCTGTCAACTTTACTTCAAGTTCCGCCTCCAGGGTAGCGGGAGAGAAATTAGGGGCAAATTAGCCACTTACACAGACCGAATTCCACGCGGGCGGAGCCGCGGGCACAGCTAGTATTTAATATGTGTAAAAACGAGGCGGACAGAACCCTCGTTCGACTCTCATTTCGATCAAATAATACTTATGAATATATAAAATAGGTGTTCAGTTTTGTTATTCGGCAGTCATAAAATTTATAGAAAGGCGGATTATATTAGGATATTAATTAAATTACTAAAGTTTTCTCTTAATAGCTCAAAAGGCATTAACATCCACCAAGTTAAACTTCAAAGAATAATTAGAAATGAAATATCAATGACTCGAAAATTTGTTTACTATTTACTTGCTCTCTTATTTATTCTCTTATTGTATTGAGTACATTGGAGAAAAATCTGATTTAGAAATGGGTTTAAATTTAAATACCTCTATTTTAACTTGGTCAAATTCTAGAGAAGACTACCTTCAAATATAATGACTCTGCAATTCTATAGGTACCATATACTTAGGGTATTAGGTATAAATAGACGTTGCCCATTCAGTCACGTCGGAAAATATGGATACATTTAACGTGACAAAAATAAGTAGCCACGACTCTATTACCAAGGCGTAAAGTCTTGGATACTTACATGTTTTTGTCATATTAAATGTATACACATTTTCAGACGTGACTATAATAATAATACCAAGACTGACCGGGATGGTTGACACAGGAAGTGTTATTATCGTTGGTACTTGTGAGACTTCACATGGTGATTATAGCTTACTACTAAAAGACCCTAAGTACAATATAAACGTTTGTTGGGGTTATCCTCATCTGGCAGAAAAATATTGGTCAGAAAAACACTTGGCATAACATGTTTCGCAGAAACACTTTCGGTCGAATGGTAATTTTGCATAAAGGTATAGTTGGCATAACTACTACTACGCATACGACATGTTTTGCAGCATATTGTTTTGCAGAACACTACTTTGGCCGATTTTGGTTTTGCATCATTTTATGTCCCATAATAATCCTATAGCATACTATTACAATAGCACGATTATTTTCTGCTGGCAGAAAGAAGTGGGTCAGGTAAATTTTACGTATTAGAATATAAGACCCACCAAATTTAGATTTATTTAGGTTAGTTTCAAACTGTTGCCAGAAAAATGGATTAGGTTAAGTTAGAGTTGCGACCTCCGCGGAAACAACTGTCGCCAGAAAAGTGGGTTAGGTTAGGTTAGAACTGCGACCCCCGAGGAAACAATCTGTTGCCAAAAAAGTGGGTTAGGTCAGGTTAGAACTGTGACCCCCACAGGAATAAAATTGTTGCCAGAAAATTGGGTTAGGTTAGGTTAGAACTGTGACCCCCACAGGAACAAACTGTTGCCAGAAAATTGGGTTAGGTTAAGTTAGAATTGCAACCCCCGGGGAAATAAACTGTTCCCAGAAAAGAGGGTTAGGTTAGATTAGTTAAAATTAAATTTTGTATTTAGGTAATTACTTCATATTATATGATTTTTAGATTAAATATGAAATAGTAAACGAAATCAATCACGGGGATCAATGTTACTCTGCGTCCGTAGGAAACACCTTAGACAACTCTACACGTGACCCCTGGGTGGTGTTAAAAGAGTAACAAACTTGGCAGCTGCACTTTCCCATCTGAACCTCGCAGCACTCACTGGATTTTCTTCATCATCTGCTTTCCCGCTACTACTACGAGTATCCCAGGGAAGAAATGCCTATCTATATCCAGTGACATGAAGCCACACGATAAATAAAAGTAAACGAAAGAACGAAAAAAAATCCGGCCAAGTGCGTGTCGGACCACGCATAATGGAGCGTTCCGTACCTTCTATGGAATAAGAACCAAACTAATACCAAAAGGTTGTATGTTTAATGTGTCGTTGGAAGTTTTTTGGAAATAATTTAAAAAAATCTGAACCCATATGTTAACAATTTTCGTGGAAAGTATGTGATAAGGCGCGTTTCAATTCTCAATTTTTTTCTTATTTTTTTAGATGAAACTACATAAAACAACGCTAAAGTAAGCGACCAAATATTAATGTAAATGTTGCAAAACCTTTGGAATTCGTAAATCTGCATCAAAGTAAAATTAAATTTCCAATCCAAGTGAAATGGTTCTACATTTAAATCCCCGACCAAATAACTACACGTGCGAATCGACCTTGCCTGAGACGCGTGCTGTACTCGTGTCAACTGTCCTAACTACAAAATGACCTATTTATTATTATGATCTAATAAACTTTCACCCTTTTGTAATCAAAGGTATTCTGGCATTTTAACCACCAAATAAGACCCCTCGTTTATTTGAGCTGGGGATTTGATAGGGTTCAGCATCTGCTGGACATAGGGATTAATATGATTTGTTTGTTAAGCGTGCGTTGTTTCAGTGATATTAATGGGAGGGTGTGGAATATTAGGAAATTGTTGTTTTGTTAGTTTACACGTAACTATGCTAACTTATATACACGGTGAAATTTAATCGGTAATCAGGAACCAAGTTTTCTAATTCAGTTATCGATACTGAACAACTTTTACTATGGGACCAACTCGGAAATCGCGATTTTTTTTTGCTGTTTCATATACTTCGGCCGATCAGGTGTTGTAGTTTTCTATGGGGATGCCAACATTTTTTTGCGATTCCGAAGTTGGTCCTATACTAAAAGTTGTTCAGTATCGATAACTGAATTAGAAAAATTGGTTCCTGATTACAGATTATATTTCATCGTGTATATACATATATTTTTTCCTGAAGTCTGTAGGTACGGTAAGTGTCTGTAGTTAGAGCTCGTGATCTTGGCGGCGCAAAAGCTGGCGAAAATCAACAGGACTGAGCCAAATGGCGTGAGCCATGTGCCAGGGCTCAGTTTAGGTCGTTGCGCCACTCAAGTAAGTATTTAGACAGTACCTATAAGAAAGATTAACAGTTACCGCTTAATTAAAGCATTTGTCACTCGTTTTTCTTAGGCAAGCATAGTCACTTCTTAGGCATGCATTTGCAGCATAGTCAAGAGTCAAATAGGCACTGATTAATTTGTTTGGGGATCAATGTTACTCTGCGTCCGTAGGAAACACCTTACACAACCCTACACGTGATCCCTGGGTGGTGCTAAAAGAGTAACAAACTTGGCAGCTGCACTTGGCCATCTGGACTCGCAGCACTCACTGGATTTTCTTCATCATCTGCTTTCCCACTACTACTGCTCCAGAGGAGAAATGCATATCTATATCCAGTGACATGTAGCCATACGATAAAAAAATTGTTTGCAATATGCTTGAGGGGCGCTGTTTTAGATAGAGAAACGAAAATATTTCAAAGTCTCTCTTATTCTCAACAAATACAGAAACTCATATAGTACAAAACAAACGAAATAAAGGCTGTCAATGTTTTTACTTTATTATGGGATTACTACCTATTTCGAACCGAAACGTAAAAAAGATAAAAAGAAAAAAAAATCCAAGAACAATCTTGTGTTGTACACGGTAAAGTAAAAAATTCAATAACATATGTCCAACGAGATAAGAGATTTTGGAATTACGTGACGGATTAGGCCTGAAACGGCATACGCGTTGATACTAATTCAATCGCTGAATTTTAATTATTTTGTGTCATACTAGCTTTTTCCCGCGGCTTCGCCCGCGTACTAAAAGTACTAAAAAACGGAGGTTCTCAGTTAGACTCGTATGTTTGTATGTACGTATGTAGGAATGTATGTTTGCCTGCGATCATCTCGTGTTTCGCTGAACTGATTTAGATGCGGTTTTCGGAAAAAGTATTCGTTACATTCTGGAGGTTTCGGTATATCACGTTTTGGTGAAGCCAGTTCCCTCATTTTTTTATTTTAAAGAAATGATTGCAATAATTGTTTAATTGTTACGCCATCAACGACTTACTACTTCTGAGAGATTATGATTAATACAGATTTCTACTCTTGAATAGAAGCTTTTCCCCGCGACTTCATTTGCGTGGAATTAGTAATCTACCCTCCTTTCTACCCGCTTAAGTAATGACTTCTGGGATAACAACTATTATATATCCTTCCCCACTACTCAAACTATCTCCAAACCAAATCATCTAAATAGGTTCAGCGGTTATTAATTTCCCATACAAACTTTCAACCCCCGTTTCACCCATAAAGGGTTGATTTTCGAGATAGAGACTATCCCATATTGTTTCCCGCGACTCTATCTATACACCAATATGTACCACGTTTCATTTCAATCGTCTGTTCAGCGGTTAATAATTCGCCATACAAACTACCAACATCTTTTCTACCCCTCTAAGATTGGGATTTTCGGGATAAAAAATATTCTATATAGTATCCTGGGACTTAAACTATATCCACAACAAAATTCATCTAAATCGGTTCGCGGTAAAAAAATCTCCATACAAAACTCCAACCCCCATTTCACCCCCTTAAGGATTGATTTTCGAGATAAAAACTGTCCTATGTCGTTTGCCGGGACTCAAATTATCTCTATACCAAGTTTCATCAAAATTCGTTCAGCTGTTAATAATTCTCCATAAAACTTTCAACTATTTTGAAACTGTTTTGTCCCTTCCCGGGATACAAACTATCTCTATACCAAGTTTCATCTAAATTGGTCCAAAAAATTCCTCATACAAACTATCAACCCCCATTTCACCCCCCACCCCCCTTTAAGTATTGGTTTCGTAATCAGCGACCCAATAAACCAAAGAAACATTACCCATGTTGATATTTAAATTTTGTCACCACATTGCCCACTTCTATGGGTTGAATTCTCAAAAAAGCTGAAACACTTGTTTACTCATTTATCGTTAGGAATAGTCCTGGAAAGGTTGGAATAAAATAGTCGAACTAATCTTGTTTCCCATACAAACATTGGACCCCATTTCGCCCCCTTAGAGGGTGAATTTTTAAAAATTATTTCTAAGTGCATCCCTAGGCCTTACAAGGAGCCTACGTGCCACATTTGGAATCTCTAGAACCAGCGGTTTGGGCTGTGCGTTGATATGTCAGTCAGTTTCTTCTTTTATCTATTTAGAAGAGAAGAAGAAGATTGCAATTTGGCACAAATACTTTCGAGAATTTTCATCTCCACAATATTAAATTTCAAAATGCCATTTTCGTAATTAACGTCCCAAAAAAACAAAACGCTGCCCATATTGATATTTAAACATTTCAACCCCATTGTACCCCAACAGGGGAGATGGTATTTCACGTCCGCCACGTTGGATTTTACAACCGTTGTTGTTTTCGCAATCAACGACCCGATAAACCATAGAAACAATACCCATGTTGATTTTCAGAATTTTTGACCACATTACCCCCTTTTAGGGGTTGAATTTTCAAAAAACCTGAAATACGTATTTACTCATTTATCGTTAGAAATACTCCTGTGAAGTTTCGAATAAGATAGTCTAACTAATCTTGTTTCGCCATACAAATTTTGGACCCTCATTTCATCCCCTTAGGGGGTGAATTTTGAAAAATCCTTTCTTAGTGCACCCCTAGACCTTATAAGGAACCGACATGCCAAATTTGAAATCTCTAGACCCAGCGGATTGGGCTGTGCGTTAATATGTCAGTCAGTCAGTCAGTCAGTCAGTTTCTTCTTTTAGATAATGAACTTAATCGGGGATCAGTGTTACTCTGCGTCCGTAAGGAACACCTTAGACAACCCTAAACGTGATCCCTGGGTGGTTCTAAAAGAGTAACAAACTTGGCAACTGCACTGTCCCATATGGACCTCGCAGCACTCACTGGATTTTCTTTATCATCTGCTTTCCCACCACACTAAAGAGAATTCTGTTGAGAACCATTAGATAACAGAAGAGGGCAAATACTTGGACACCTGCTACGACACGACGAGTTTATAAGAAACATCATAGAAGGTAGAGTTAAAGCAGAAAGGAAGGCAGGAAAGCCAAGCAGAACATTCATGTAAAGGGAAAAATAAACGTCGTGTCGTATCATGCTGTAAAAGAAAAGGCAAATGACAGACAGGCATGGAAATGGCTCCACCAACAAGAGCCTAGCTCTTAAATATATGATGATGATGATGATTCCCACTACTACTACCCAAGGGAAGAAATGCCTATCAATATCCAGTGAAATGTAGCCATACGATAAATAAATTAACTTAATTTACAATTTGCGACTTTGTCAAGATATAAACTTTGAATCTTCACTTAAAGACAATTGAAATGGGTCACATACAGGAAAAATACATACAAGATTACCCGTTTCACTTCTTTGAGTTTAGTACAAGTTTCTAAGATAACATAAAAAAAAATGTTTGCACCCATACACGTTTCAAATCATATAATTGTCGTTTTTTTCTTTGCATTATATTTCATATATGTTCCGTTCTTAACGTTTAGTTCTTATAAAAGAATTAAAATTTCATCTCCGATTGATGCAATGTCAAAACGTTTCTTCAAACGGTGTAACTGGAGTAATTTAGCCAATAGGATCGCCCGAAAATATTCGGCGCGCATGCGCGGACCGGACCGAAGCCTTACCAGGCAGCGCCTCTGTCGGCGCTAGAGAGAACCACGGAGAGTCAGCCGCCATGCGCTTCGATCGCATCGATTAATTTGGTTTTGTGTGTTATAAAGCTGTAACTGTAAGCTTTTCGCGTCATATTCGCGAGTGGGACACTATCCAGGACTTGGTGTAACGTTCTCTAGCCGGCCGGCTCGTGTGAAGGAGCGAGAGAATCATCAGTCACTTCTGGATGAAGATCCGCCATTTCTGCATCAGGTGAGTCCGTTGCATGATAATTCTATCGGCTGATTTTCTCTATTGCATCGTTTGTTACCGGCGAGCGCTGAGCTCGATCCAGAGTTACGAATTGACATAGCATTTTTCCAACCGCGTCAATTTACTAACATCTTTTTGGTGCCGAAACCAGGGACCTTTAGATACAGTCGGCCTACCAACTACCAATTTTCCTTCGTAACTTCAACTACCATTGCCGTTAATACTCGTTTAATATCCTTACCTACCGTGTAAACAAGTAGCAACGTCAATATATCGCGTAATTACGAAGTTAAAATCACAAAGTCTTTGTTCCATTTTGTATCGCTACCGCTAAGTACCCACCGCTATCGAGCAAAAAAAACTGCGTAATCTTTTCACTAAATTCTCCATTCAAAGATACATACCTAACCGATTTTACTAGTTGATAATATTATCTAACGTTTAATGATTCGAAAAAACTAAATTTAAAATTAATCGTATCATCTATTTATTTACAAAGTTACGTACAACATTCCACACCGCCGGGTAATCGTACAATTGTCGTCCCAGTCTAACGAGACCCCTGTCTTACCGTGTTTGTACGTAGTCTGAATACGCATTCCACTGGACGTTCTTTTGTTTTGTGTGTCCAGCGAACAGACCCCTAGTTTGCAGCGCAATATACGGCGACCGAGGTCTTCTCTTTCATTAATTGAACAATACTGGTTTATGCATTTCGTATTAACAGTTTCCTTATATTGCAGCGCTAAACTTACGGTATTCAATTATTATTTGGAATATTCGATACTATCGTATAGAAACTTTCTTTGTGGACAAGTTTTATAATTTATTCTTGTTGTTTTGAACATAACAAACCATTTAGAGTGGTATTTAAGCTCATTTTCTTATCATCGGATTACATTTGTTCATTTTATTACATTAATTCCGCACACCCCAGGTGACGGTTTTAATAGTTTTCGTGTTATAAAAATATCGAAGTTGCTTATTATTGTGCTATCACTGATAACGTATAGTGTTTTTAAATAGGAACTTCGTTGTTTTAGTGTTTCTTATTTACGTATTAGTAAACATTGTTCTTAACTTATAACGATGTCTTATCTAACAAGGCGTAAATCTAAACCCAGTGCGAGCAAGAAAGGTACCGAA
This sequence comes from Pammene aurita, assembly GCA_947086415.1. Classification (NCBI taxonomy): domain Eukaryota; kingdom Metazoa; phylum Arthropoda; class Insecta; order Lepidoptera; family Tortricidae; genus Pammene; species Pammene aurita. Next base: position 17,954,277 of record OX352295.1, read on the forward strand.
AGCACCTACACTGTCATTAACCTACCCGGTTTACGGCGTAAACGAACTATAGCGTATAACCGTATTGCGAAGGCTTTGGAAATAGGTACTTTAGCCACTACCGATGACTCACATGCTGAGTTATTCCTGTCATATTGTGAACAATTAACAAATATCGCTGATAGTTTTCAAGAGTCTCACTTGGTCATTTCTGACCTTTTAGGGGATGATGTCGACGACAGTGAGACCGAGCTTCAGGAACGATTTGATGATGCGTATTTCAAAGTAGTAGCGATTCAGCGCAAACTTCAACCGTGTTTGTCTCAACAACCGGATATTCCGAGACAGAATTCAGTTGCGGGTTCGCACAGTAGTAATATGCGTCTGCCAAAAATTGCGTTACCGACTTTTTCGGGTGCCATTAAAGAATGGCCCGAGTTCATCGCGACTTATAATGCGCTTATTCATGAATCAACCCAATTGTGTGAAATTGAAAAATTTCATTATTTAGTATCAGTTTTGCGTGGTGATGCCTTATCGCTAATTAGAACTTTCCCTGTCGCGAATGAACATTATTTAAGTGCATACGATGCTTTGAAGTCCCGTTACGAGGACAACCGTGAATTAGCCTTTACATGTTGGCGTGACATTTTAGACGTCAGTTTCAAAACGAATAACGCTCAGGATTTCCGTCACGCGCTGGATACGATCGATGAAAACTTAACTATTTTAAAACAGTTGAAGCTACCTACCGAACATTGGGACTTCGTCCTTTGTTATAACATTCTAGCGAAACTAGACACGAAGCTGCGACGGGAGTTCGAGGAAAAACATACAGACGTCGAGATGCCACAGTATAAACAGATTAAGGCATACCTACACTCAAAGTGCGAAGCTTTGATGCGCGATGCGCACTTTACCGCCGTCACTCCTAAAGGCGCTACTTATTGCAAGGAGACACCGGGAGCCTCACAAAAAACGAAGCGTCATAACGTGACGTATACGCATACACTTCTCTCTCCTACCGTGAACCAACCTACAAAGGCTGGTGATAAGCAAGAGTTGAAGCCTAAAGTTTCGGCAACTCCGAAATTCATCCGTAAGTGTTCTTTCTGTGGTGATGAACACCATATATCAGCGTGTAAAGCGTTTTTAGCGAAATCAGTGGACGAACGCATGGCTGTGACTGCTGAGAAAAAATGGTGCTACAACTGTCTTAACGCGTCTCACTCAGTGCGACAATGCACATCGATATTTTCGTGTCAGAAATGCAAACGCAAGCACCACACACTTCTGCACCGTGAGCAACCAACGACAAGCAATCCTGCGTCTACTGGTGAACAAGCAAGTTCAGTAGCTTTATTAGCTAACAAATCGTCAGCTCCGGCCAGTGCTCCTTCGAATACGACCGTGCTACTAGCAACCGCATTCGTTCAAATCCGCGACGTTTCAGGCGAGTTTCATACTTTCCGGGCGTTATTCGACCCCGGCAGTCAGAATAACTTCTTAACCACGCATGCGGCTCAACGGCTCAAGCTGAAGCCTACCGCGACTAACGATGCGCCATGTGTGTTAGGGGGTGCTTCTGCAGCAGTAAGTGGCAAGGTCATATGTGACCTTGGTGCCAACGAAACAGTCCACTTCCGTCTTGAAATGTTTGTTTCGCCTAACATTTGCGGAGATCAGCCAATAGCACGACTCAATACAAGTGGATGGGACAAACTCAAAACACTACCGTTAGCAGATCCTGGTTTTGACATCCCCGGTCCAATCGATGTCCTATTAGCTGCCGACGTCTTTTCTGACTCACTTCTCGATCAACGCTTCACACGTTGTGTCAACAAACCGCGGGCTATCAACTCCGTTTTCGGATGGTTAATCCTCGGAAGGACTCGACTCGCGTCGTCCTGTCTATTAAGCGTGCCATCTCCTAATGTCGATGATAGCCTGAATAACCTCGTTCAACGTTTCTGGGAAATCGATACCGTTCCACAATCCTCCCGATTAACCCCAGACGAACAACTCTGTGAAAATAGTTTCACCAACGACCATTACCGTGACGAGACTGGTAGGTATGTCGTCTGTCTTCCCTTCAAGGATAACGCAGAGCCAGTATTCGAAGGCTCTCGGGAGATAGCTTTACGACGCTTTCATGCTATTGAAAAACGCCTTTCTCGTGATCCTAACTTAAAACAACAGTATGTCGAGTTCATGACCGACTACATCGAATCTGGTCACATGTCTTTGGTGCCTGCTAAGCATATGGGCCAGGGTAAGTTCTATGTGCCGCATCATTGTATTTTGCGCCCCGAAAGTGCTACGACCAAGCTTCGCGTCGTTTTCGACGCTTCGGCTCGAGACGCGAATTCCAAGTCGCTCAACGACTCACTATTGACAGGTCCAAAGTTACAGTCCAACATCGCGGAGATTCTTCTCCATTACCGTGAGCACGAAGTGGTCTTCATGGCCGACGTGCGCCAAATGTACCGTCAAATCAACGTAGCTCCCCATCACCGTGATTACCAGCGTATTCTCTGGCGAGCCCATCCAGATGAGCCTCTTCAGGAATACGTACTGAATACCGTAACGTACGGAGTCTCTTCGGCTCCGTTCCTCGCTTGCAGAACCATCCAGCAGTTGGCCTACGATGAGGGTCATAACTACCCCAAGGCCAAAACCGTTCTAACTTCCGATATATATATCGATGACATCGTTACCGGAAGTTCATCGCTGGAGGATGCACGCGATATCAAATCGCAGGTAATCGATCTTTTCAGTCATGGCTCTTTCGAGCTGCGAAAGTGGGTGAGCAATCGCCCCGAACTTTTAAGCGACTTGCCTTTGGATGCGTGTCTTTCGGAAGCTATCACCTTTACCGAAGCCGAAGACACAACCATCAAGGTCCTGGGGCTCAAGTGGGAGCCCGCTTCCGACTCGTTCGTTTTTAACGTCCAACCTTCAAATCAAGTGTGTACCAAACGAACGATCTTAAGCGAAGTCGCGAGAATTTTCGACCCCTTGGGCTTTCTGTCTCCTTTGACAATCCAAGCCAAAGCCTTGATCCAAAAACTTTGGATTCTTGGTACCTCGTGGGATGAAACCCCACCACCGGAAATTGTTTCCCAGTGGAGCGATTTCTCTCAACAGCTCCCTCAAATCAGGGATCTGAAAGTTCCACGCAAATTCGTTATCAAAGGTGCTCAATCATACCAGTTGCACGGGTTTTGTGATAGTTCCGAATTAGCGTACGGCGCCGTCGTCTATCTACGTGTGACCGACTCCGACGGTTCCTTTCGTGTCTTCCTCGTCTGCGCGAAGGCCCGAATTGCTCCATTGAAGAAGCAATCGTTGCCTCGCTTGGAATTGTGCGCAGCAGTTCTGCTTGCCGATCTCATTAAATTCGTCAAGGACACGCTACGGTTTCCTGTCCACGAAACCTATCTTTGGTGTGATTCAACCGTCACTTTAGCCTGGTTGCGCGCCCCATCTTCTCGCTGGGTGACATTTGTTGCAAATCGTGTCAGCCATGTGCAGGACCTCGTTCCTACCGCCTGCTGGAGACACGTTCCCTCTGGGACGAATCCAGCAGATATCTGTTCGCGTGGTCGTCTGCCACAGGATTTGCTCACCTCTACGCTATGGTGGGCGGGCCCTGAGTGGCTGTCTCAATCGCAATCCGAGTGGCCAGGAGATCTATCGAAAGATCACTGCAACGATAACGTGGTGCTTCCAGAACAGCGTCGTGTGACTCTCGTTACAAGTCAAACCGAAACAACCAATCAACCGTCAGTAATCGATCACTTGTTCGAGAGGCACTCATCCTTAGACAAAATCTGTCGTATTCTAGCCTACATTCGAAGGTTTCGCGACAACGCACGTGGTTACAGTCCACCACTTGAAAATGTTTTCATAACAGACATCGAGCGCCATCGTGCACTCATAACGATCGTAAAACATTTCCAAAATCGTAATTTCTCCGATATTGTTTCGAAGCTCAAGTTACAGAAACAGCTGCCACGCAGTTTCCGCAAACTCAATCCATTCTTGGATGATCAGGGGATTCTCAGGGTGGGCGGACGTCTCGCTCGGTCCGGTCTCGAGTTCGAGCACAAACATCCTGCCCTACTACCTAGGAATTGTATACTTACCACAGCTGTGATCGAATCCATTCATCGAAACAATTTTCATCCTGGTCTCAACACGACCCATTACTTGGTCTTACAACAATTCTGGATCCTTGCGGCAAGGCGTGCCATCAGACATCAACTTTCTAAATGCATCCGATGTTACCGTTTACATCCGCAACCTCTACAACCGTTTATGAGCGACCTTCCTGCCTTTCGAGTCAATCAAGCTAAACCGTTCTCTGAAGTCGGCGTCGATTTCGGAGGGCCGTTCCGAATCAAGCTCGGCTCTCATCGTGGTGCAAAGATCGACAAGGCTTACTTGTGCCTATTCGTATGCCTAAGTACAAAGGCCGTACATTTGGAGGTAGTGTCAACGTTATCAACTGACGGTTTCATCGCTGCCTTGCGCCGTTTCGTTTCTCGTCGCGGTCGGTGCAACGTCATCCGTTCGGATTGTGGTACCAACTTCGTTGGCGCGAGTTCACAGTTGGCGTCATGTATCGAACAAGCCTCGCACGCAGAACGTATCGCCTTTAAACGCAACCCCCCATCCGCGCCACACTTTGGAGGGATATGGGAAATCCAGATTAAAGCCGCGAAGACTCATTTATATCGCATAGTGGGCGACCAGACTTTAACGTTCGAACAACTTGCGACTTTTTTCTGTCAAGCCGAGTCCATTTTGAATTCGAGACCTTTATGTCCGTTAAGCTCCGACCCGAACGACTTAAACGTTCTTACGCCAGGTCATTTCTTGACGTTGGAACCACTGACAGCGGTTCCAGACTCCAACTACACGGACGTAAGACTTAATCGACTAGACAGGTGGCAACTCATCCAAGCATTTCAACAACAGTTTTGGAAACGCTGGAAAAATGAGTACCTTCATGGGTTAACTCAACGTGCAAAATGGACCAAAGATTCAAAACCGCTAGCGGTCAACTCAATCGTACTTATTAAGGACGATAACCGACCTCCTCTTCATTGGCCGTTAGGACGAGTCGTTTCTTTACATAACGGACCGGATGGAGTAGTTCGAGTAGCTACCGTGAAAACCGCCGGAGACCATTTAGTTAAAAGGCCCCTGGTCAAATTGTGTCCTCTTCCATCCGAATAACCGTATCCATTAGTATCGCTCTTAGTATTAGGATTAGTATCGTATTAAGATTAGTATCGTAAATCGCATTTTTACTCACAATTAGTTAACGTTTTCCTTTTCATTTCGGGAAAATCCCATTGGTATTTTGGTGGGCGGAATGTTCCGTTCTTAACGTTTAGTTCTTATAAAAGAATTAAAATTTCATCTCCGATTGATGCAATGTCAAAACGTTTCTTCAAACGGTGTAACTGGAGTAATTTAGCCAATAGGATCGCCCGAAAATATTCGGCGCGCATGCGCGGACCGGACCGAAGCCTTACCAGGCAGCGCCTCTGTCGGCGCTAGAGAGAACCACGGAGAGTCAGCCGCCATGCGCTTCGATCGCATCGATTAATTTGGTTTTGTGTGTTATAAAGCTGTAACTGTAAGCTTTTCGCGTCATATTCGCGAGTGGGACACTATCCAGGACTTGGTGTAACGTTCTCTAGCCGGCCGGCTCGTGTGAAGGAGCGAGAGAATCATCAGTCACTTCTGGATGAAGATCCGCCATTTCTGCATCAGGTGAGTCCGTTGCATGATAATTCTATCGGCTGATTTTCTCTATTGCATCGTTTGTTACCGGCGAGCGCTGAGCTCGATCCAGAGTTACGAATTGACATAGCATTTTTCCAACCGCGTCAATTTACTAACAATATATGAATTATTATGTTAATGAAAACACTTTGGTTGCGTATGGTCTCCCAGCCCCAGGCTGCCAAGCACAACTGCATATGAATATTGACTTAATACCATTTGCTATTTTAATGCAAATCTCTCTTACTTTCTCAGTAGTTTTGTGGCAATTGTAAAGGGAAAAATAAAATTGAAAAATATCCTATAGTTTGGATTTCGATTATCACTCGATTTTGATTGCAAATACAGTGTACAGTCAGCAGCAGAAGTTTCTAAGCGGGCAAGGTGTTCAGAATGACCTGCACAAGCTTTTATTCTCATAACAATAAAGGCGTTTCAAGCTCATTTTGAACACCTCACCTGCTTCACTACTTCTGCTGCTGACCGGCCAAGAGCGTGTCGGGTCACGCTCAGTGTATGGTTCCGTAGTTTTCCGTCCGTCACAGTAAGTGTCCCCACTTAAGAGTTAAAAAAATGTTAAATTACAATCTTAGTTCAGAAATTATTTTGTATTTTTTTTTCAAAAACTATTCAACCTATCAAGTTCAAAATAATTTTCCTAGAAAGTTTTTACAAATTTCTACTTTTGAGATTTTTTTCATATTTTTAAAACTTATGGTTCAAAAGTTAGAGGGGGGGGACACACATTTTTTTTACTTCTGGAGCGATTATTTCCGAAAATATTTACATTATCAAAAAATAATTTTACTAAACCCGTATTCATTTTTAAATACCTATCCAACAATATATCACACGTTAGGGTTGAAAAAAAAAAATCACTCCCCACTTTACGTATAGGGGAGGTACCCTAATAAAACATTTTTTTCCACTTTTTATTTTACCACTTTGTCGGCGTGATTGATATACATATTAGTACCAAATTTCAGCTTTCTAGTGCTAACGGTCACTGAGATTATCCGCGGACGGACGGACGGACGGATAGACATGGCGAAACTATAAGGGTTCCTAGTTGACTACGGAACCCTAAAAAGTGATGCCCCTTAGCATAAAAAAATTGGCTTCGCTATTCGTAACATAGTTCGTCCTGTTCTCATAGCTGGTCAACCCACCAAGAGATCGCATTTAATAGTCTGAAAAACACTGGTAAAAAAATCAAATCCCTTTAAATCTGGAATATACAAATTAACAGAGTATCTTAATTCCCAGGTCAGAGCTAAGCCGCAACCGCATAAGCCATGTAATGTCCACTCCTATCGTGTGTGGCTTTGTAAGATGTCTGGACTAGAGAAAGGAATGGAGTAGACATCTAAATAACTTAATGATATGTATATAATATTGAGAATATTATGAATAAAAAGAGTATGAATATGAATATACATATATTTTATTTTCACAATTATTTAATACTAGCTTTTGCCCGCGGCTTCGCTCGCGTTAACTTCGGGTTAACACGGTTCCCCTTTGCCCCTCGTAATGCTCCATACAAACTTCCACCCCCCATTTTAGGGAAGTGGGGGGTTAGAAAGAGACAAAAAGTAGCCTATGTCACTCTCCATCCCTTCAACTATCTCCACTTAAAAAATCACGTCAATTCGTCGCCCCGTTTTGCCGTGAAAGACGGACAAACAAACAAACACACACACTTTCCCATTTATAATATTAGTATGGATTTGACTCGTTACAATTCGTTAAATGCTACTAGAAAATGATATATTTCGATAGTACCTGCTGCTTGACGCATTTTATGAATCTTTTTAACTTCTTATATTTGTCATAATTCAGACAATGCATATAATGCAATGCATGTGAATTTTAAAGATTATCGAATTACACAGCCGGTATCAGATATATACCTACGTTAGCGGAAACGGACCTTTTCTGACGCGAAAATTTTAATAATATCGATGTGCCATTCTTCTTTATGATCCACAGAGGTTAATTTTTTTTTAAGACAGGTGCCACCGTCTCCCGTATAATAAAGGCGTCTGCCGCAAATGCAGAAGACGCCGATTCGATTCTAGCCCTTGTGACAGGAAGCCGTGGTAACTTTTTTCTTTCGTATATAGTATGACATTTATTACAGCTTATATAAATAATGTTATTCATCTCCACAGTTCCCGTATTCCCTAGCCCGCAGAGTATTGCCATTGACGGCTACACCTGCGCATCGTATCTTTTCTTGTATCAAGTTAAATGTCACCGATATTGAGTTATACGTAATGTAACTTCGGATTTTAGTTTTCTTTTTACTACGCGTTCCCCGCATTATTGTATTTGTCTGTTGGGCCTGATGGTTGACTGGTAGAGAATGCCCTCTGCCATTAAGTCCGTCCTTTGTACTTTGTATTATTGTGCAATAAAGTTTAAATAAATAAATATTCATCTATTGACGCTTTCATGGCGAGGCAGACATGTATTTTAGTTTATAAAAAAATGTCATTCGTCTCCACAGCTCCCGTGTTCCCGTGTGCTGTAACATTAACAGACGGGGCACGTGGCTCAACAGGCGGTATCGACCAGCGGGAATGGCTCGCAGAGTATTGCCATAGACGGCGGGATTATAATACAACTAGAGTTAGCTCCTAGACTATAGTATAGGTATTCAACATTCAACACATTTGGTGAAAAGCATACGTGGGCTAACTCGGGGCACCCATACTAAAGTGATGTAGCAAAATATTTTATCGACATTAAAATATATCGATGTTACTGTCAACATTTAGATGTCAGTCAACATAAATAAATATTATTTATTTTCTTCATAACAATCGTAGCGGAATATATATGCTAGAATATGAATTGCACTGACAGAAAATTGTGTTATCTTGATTGCAATGACATCCGCATAATTTTAGTGTCTCAAGAGGCTCGATATCAGACATAATATCAATAATATCGAACCTTTTTATAGCTAGTAATCAAGGATTTTCAATGAGCATGTATATCGACATCTTTTTTATGGACACCAAATCCCTAGAACTTGCCCAGAGTTAGCATAGGTATAGTGAAAAGTTATAACGATGGTCTATCGTCTATCGACTTACATAAATAGTGATTAGTGGGCGACCGGTAGGTATCGGTATCGACCGTGCGAATGGCTTCCAGGGAGGTCCATGGGATCCTAATGCATCTCGATTTAACTCCTATATTAGAATAGTACCTCTCAATGAATACAGTTGGTGGAAAGATATTATCTATAAGGGTCATTGTCCAGATATAACATTACATAACGTAAATCCTCTTTATTGCACACCTCAAATTAAAGAAACAAAGTATACACAAGTTACAAACAAAAAAGTAGAGGTAAAACAATTGGCGATCTCATCGCTAAAGAACGATCTCTTCCGGACAACCTTTCAGACAGACGGTCATTCTCAAATTGTATGTCTGCAAAAAAATACTATTCCATCAAACAATACCAAATGTATGAAAAATTTTACAGAATTGAGTTTTACTGCAAACATACATGAGAATGACTTATGATTGATTACGGCAAGGGTTTCTAAAACCCATTTACCCGCGGGCTGCTGGGCCGGGCCTCCGCTACCTGTTACGGGCCAGGTTGCATGGACTTTAGTTCTTTTCAGTCAGCCCAATCGGAAGGCTCGCGGGACGGAATCGGCCCGCGGCCGGTACATGGTAAACACCCGTATTACGACGTGGTTATAGGTTTGGTTACGTGCGATAACTTTTTATTTCGATTAATAAGTACCTAGAAACTAAAACACCTTAAACCCTATCTACACATATATACCTAGTTGGTTACTAAGTTCTGTTACCAGATTTCTGACTGATAAAATATATAATAAAGTTTTAAATAAAAATTTCAAGTATTTTTTTAATAGCCTAATTTCTAATGAACATAATATGGTATAATAATATACAAAACTGATGAGAAATTTATTGAAAATCCTTGTAAAGCACAAGATTGCCTGAAGACGCAAACACGCGGTAAATTTAAGAAAATTACACTTTACTAAAGTGCATCAAATAAATATTGCACCTTTGTTTCGAAGGTTCCATTGCTTGTTTGTAAGAAACCTGTTTATTAGAGGTAATTGCGTGACCACCATTTAATATTCTTCCGATTTTATCCCACAGATATTACCATTTGAAACATTGCCTATTTCTAAGTTTTGTACAAAATACATAGATTTAGACTGCTATGGAACAAGCAGACTTGCAACGTATAGTCTAGTATTTTATCAGATAGACCCACGTGAACTATACATATACCAAATTGAAGCTAAAGAATATAGCTACTGAATTGTGCAAGCCTGATGCGTCTTAAACGTGATTAAAAATAAATAGGATTTAAAATCAACATGAACGAGGAGTGTAATTTTGACGTATATTTTTCACGCCTATTTCCGAGTGTTATAAAGAATTCTGAAAAACTGCGACAATAATTTTCAATTCAGTATATTGTAATCTATTGACTATTAAATAAGCTTTTAAATGATATACATGAATAATTAAAATGTTGCTACCTATTCCTATTTATTTAGTGAAAACTCTAGTAATAGAACTTAGTAACCGACTAGGTATTTAACGGACTCCAACCAGCCTAGTCGGTAGTGACCCTGCCTACGAAGCAGGAGGTCCCGGGTTCGAATCCTGGTCAGGGCATTTATTTGTGTGTTCATCGCGGATATTTATTCCTCAGTTATGGATGTTTTCTATGTATTTAAATATTTATATGTATATATAGTACCCACAACACAAGCCTTACTGAGCTTACTGTAGGACTAGGTTGATTTGTGTAAGATTGTCCCATAATATTTATTTATTATTATTATTTATTTATTTATTATACTCGTAAATATTATACGTAAATACCAAACTAAGCAGAAAGTAAATTTACACGTATAACTTACCAACCGTAGGAATTAATTCAAATGGGCAACCCCTTAATTCATAAAACTTAACAAACGTCTATTATTTTTGTTCCTTTTTATACCAGTAAGGCGGCAAACAAGGATATGGCCCACTTGAGGGTAAGTGCAGCTACCACATGGACGCCTGCAATGCCAGAGGTGTTAGCCCACCCTTTAATATAAAGAAGGATTCACTATATTGACGGCTAATGGTGGTCCCACCGTGTGACAGGGACATCATAATAAATCCCTATCAACACTATCATGTTGTCCCTGTCACAGGTGTTATATAACAGATAGTGTGGGACCACCATTAAGGGATAGTCGTTCCAGATTTGAGCGAGATGACAATCGCTGAGCTGTGCCCTACCACACTTAGCGAGAGGACATTTGCAGTACGACCTCTCTTTAAAACAAACCTATTTCGAATTTTAAATATAAAAAAATAACAACATTAGTATGCTGCAGTAGAATGTACAGGTAAAGTCAATAGCGGAGCAATGCAATAGAGAATGCCGCCTGCCATTACTGCATGTGCACTGCCCCAGTAATATCGTGAAGCACAAGGGTTGTCACTGGGGCCGTATTCTAACTTTAAAACACTTATAAACACGATCCAACTTCAATAAAACGCCAATGCATTAACAACGCAATACAGCTACGGCATAAACATCTGAATCAGAAATATCGGAATTTGCTTGAGAAATATTCCAACGCAACTCCAATAAAACTTCAATATTGGTTGATTGTTTGTTGTGTGTTGGAGTTATGTTTGGGATAGGTCATGTTCTTAACGTATTTTTAATGTATTTTAAAATTAAAATCCGGCACCTGGACTAGGGAATACAAACCGGTAAAAAATCGTATAGAAACCGGTAAATCAGTAAAATACCAGTAATCTCATGCAAAATATTTATTGGTGGCATTCTCTATACTGGATATATTATTTAAGCAGTTATTTGTTTATTTAGCAAAGACTAGAGTCTTCCACTTCTGGGCAAAGACCTTGCCGTCTCTTTCTATCGGAAGCGGGTCGCCATCAGAGCAATGACGCGTAGTTTCAGGTTCGTGAGGCAACCGGATGGCAAATTGCCATTCACACCGGCTAGTCGGTTATCGATCCGTTAGAGTTGGAAGCCCTCAGAAAAAGGAGGGGGAGGGGAGATGAAAAACAAAGTCCAACGTGGGTCAATTCGGTTTGTACAGGGGAGTTCCACAACACGTAGGGAGCCTAAATACCGCGAGCCATCCGGTTGCCTCTCGGACACTGTAACTACACGCCATTGCTTTAAGCTTTAACTATTTGCCGCGATCCCGAATTCTGTTTTGTGGGACCCATTTGGTTATTATTTTAATCTAGAACTCATCTGGCATATGGCAGAATGGACACATACGAGTATATAGTGTGATAATAATAAAGCGATCATACGACCGTCGCCGTTTAATACAAAACGTAGACAGATTTTAGAAATGTAATTGATATTTTTTTTATATTACTCCTAATTAGAATTCAAGGGTCATTAATCCTCTTGTTAGGTAAGGCTATTTCAAGTTTCAATTGTGCCGTACATAACAATTTTTTGAGTATTTATATCAGCAAAAGTTTCGAAAACTTAGGATAGTCTTCCTAGTATTCCCTAGAACAACCCGTTAAAGTCCCGTTAAGTTGGTTACTTTTCAGCTACCAGTACCTTCATTCGACATAACTGCTGGATTATTTGTCACTTAAAGCAAAATTCTTCTGAAAATGTGTGACGTTAGACATGGCATTCTACGAAAATAGTAATAATAATGTTTAGTTCAACCATCCCAAAAGCACCCGTAAACCGGTTAATGTTAATGGTTTTTCTCGGTAACGTGTCTGGAATTTTCTAAATTTACTAAACACAATACTTCGAAAACTTCAATAGACTTCAATAAATAATATGAACCTTTTTCTATTGAAGTTTATTAATATTTAGAAAACCAATTGAGGCAGCCCTTAGATCCCATTATGATGATGTGACATTGCCTGGCTTCACGGGGCTTTGTAAGGCGACCTCTTTATATTGCCTTAATTAAAACCGCAAATGAATGGCAGGCATTTAATTACAACTGTAATAAGGAAGTGTTATCGTAATATTAGTAAGTTGTTTCCTACCAGTATAATAGGGTAGGCATTAAAGTGCCGATTTTACAGTTTTTGTTAATATTATCCTTTTTTATTTTTATTTATCCGTATGCCTGTCTGTCAAGACTTTTTTCTCAGGAACGCGTGGAGGTAACAAGTGACAAATTATATCAAATACTTACTTCGTAAACTTGGTAAACCAATGTCGATTATGGAGACAACAGTTTTTCAACGGCAAAGTCAAAGTTTGTCCCTCAATCTAATTATTCTCTACGTTACAGCAATGTTCGATGATTGTTACATTGTGTAAGAAACCCTCAGGGCGCGAGTCCAATTCGCACTTGGCCGGTTACTTTATCAATATTATTACAAGTTTTGTTAAATGTTTATGACATTAAGACCTTTGTTTGCTTTCTTTACACATACGAGTAAATACACTAGAAGGGCTGGAAGACAAGACAGAATACATTCGACAGTCGACATACCTACTCGTATATATATTAGAATATATATATATAGCATTTACATTTTGCTTCAATAGAATTAAAACCATGTTCAAACCCAATAAAGTGTATTTTAATTGTTTATTTAAATTTTTAGACAAATGAATACAGCTTATTTTTCAAGTAATTTCGTCGAAATCTCGTAAACTAAAATTTTGTATAGTAAAAAGGAACGTGTCGATTGTCTACACTATGGATGGTACAAGAAGGATATAAATCTCTATGTTACAAAAATGTCCGTCAAAAGGCGATAAACTGATGGCGCCACAGTGATATTAAATTTGATTAAATTTATTTTGATATTAAAAAATCAAATCCATACATATTTACAAAATAATTATTTGCGGAGAAGAAAAACACTCTGAATATTAATTTTATTTAGAATGTCATATAAGTATTAAATATCGGTAATTCATTTCAAGTGCTGAACTATACCTAGCGCCACTCGGAGATATTTGGAACTATTGTTTAGTGCTTACCGCTGGACACTTTTTCGACCGTTTTCCTATAAGAGAGATCGATCCTCCTTGTACCATCCATAGTCTACACCATGCGTCAACCGGGGACCACAGTCTTAGATTACTTGTCCTTGTTACCCGTTAAGGAGGATAGTAATGGCACGTTTGGAAACAAAAGGTACATAACGAGGAAATAGTAGATAGTAACCAAGTAGCTATTTGCGCTTGAGTGTAGTAGAGTCGTTTAAATTGGTTGCTGATTTATGTACCTTTTGATTTCAGAACTTCCTAAACGAGGTCAATTTTGCTTCAAGTACAAGGTCTAACAAAAATGCTGGTGATCCGTATTCTAATTATGAAAAACTAAGAAACAAATAGTAGTTTTCGATACAAGTGCGAGAAGTATGTCATTTTGCACGAGTACCGAGGTTACTTGGCCCGAGCCGACAGGCGAGGGTCAAGACTCGGGACGAGTGAAAATGACACTTCTGCACGTGTGTCGAACAACGTTTTTTAATACAATTGCGAAAAAACTACAATGAAATAATAGTAGATTGTTTGACAAGGGTCTAAAATAGGCCATATTACCACCAGGTGGTCATTTTCCCGACCGAAGTGAGGGAAAATTGTTCGAGTGGTAATATGGCTTTTAGACCAGAGTAATGCATACAATGTTTCAGTTCGATTGCGAGAAAATATCATAAAAATACTTATTATTTACGCACAATAACTAAACTAAGGTGAAATTATGGTATAATTTGACGGTCTTTTAATTTTTTTAACTTCTTTGACATAGATACAAAATACCAATACCGCGAATAAATGCCACAGACGACGGTATAATTAGCTCTTTAAAACAGCTTTTAGACATGGCAATTTGTAGGGCCCAACCTGTTGTGTACCCTGCCTCTCCCACACCCTCCTTCAGCTCCCTACGGGCACAACCTCCTATTACACCTCCCAACACAACAGGTTGAGCCCTACAAATTGCCATGTCTAATAGCTGGTTTAACAGTTTAAACACACTTTAAAGCTAGCGTTTCCCAAAAAATTAAATCTTTTTTAATGATTGTGAAGTAGGAACTAAAAAACACCTCATGTTTTGAGAAATAAATTGCGTTTCCTGATTGGTCGATTTTAACATTACTGTATTCTGATTGGTTGATATTAAATACAATGTTTTTTTTTAAGGACTTAAATTATTTACACAGTATACGCCCCAAAAAAGTATCTAGCGTTCCGATTAACTCCGATTTGTGTTGTGATTGGTGGATAGTGAAAATGCAATATGGTGCAAATCGTGCGTAAAATCAAACTTTACGCACGATTTGCAGAATAGATTACTTTTTAGCACTAGTGCATAAAATCAAACTTTACGCACGATTTGCAGCTACATAAAGTCAACTTTTTGAGAAATTGTATTAAAAAATATTTTTCACGCGACAAAAAAAATGGTTTTGTATAGAGCGTTGTGCGGCTGGGACGACGTGCCCTTACAAAAAAAAATGTTTCGCGTCCAAAAAATGTCTTTCCTACTTTTCTTAGTCGCAATACGGTTCCGATTATTCTCTTAAACGGATCACCAGTATTTTTGTGTACATAGGTACTACAAGGGGGCAATCAGCAAGAGGTGGTTTGGCAAGTTCACGACTACTCTGCAGCCATTTTTATTTGTAGCAGTCAAAATAAAATCAAAACTCACCCCAACATACTGGCCATCCACAAACAACTGCGGGATCCTGATCTCATCGCTCTTCATCCTATCCCTGATCTCGTCCTGATACTCCGTGCTCATGAACACATCCCGCTCCTCGTACTTGACCAGGAGGTTTCGGAGGATCTTCTTGACCAGGTTGCAGCGCTGGTACGTGCTTCGGACGATGCCCATGGTCGTTGTGTAGAGGACAACTTTGCCGGCGTCTTTTTCTTTGTAGCTCTGTGGAAGAAAAAAAAAGTATTGTAAGTGTTAAAGAATCATTTATTGCTCTAAAGGACACACAATTTATCAACAATAGGCACAAATAGAGTTACAATTTTTCGGTACAAACTAAAACAAGGCGAGGGACGCGGAAGAATCACAAATCGTGGTAGCTTCTGTCAAAGCGGCCGACGGACTGCGGCTGATAGGCGCGCGCGGGCGAGTCACGTGTTAGCCATCTAGCGGTGGCGCTCGGTAACGGCCGAGCGCGGCGGAACGTATTTTATAAGACTATAAACGCGCGAAATTTTAACCGCGACGGTTTCCCGCGTTACACCATTTAATTAATCTTGCATGCCGGAGGATAATTGGTGTTACAGTGAAACTCGCTTTAGAGGCTGAAAACACCCGATGACCTTCAAATTGACTTACTTAAACAGTTTTTAGCTATAACTACTTACACTCGCGATCAAAAAAATCGACTCAAACTAATTTTTAATTTCATCGTTTAATATCTCAGGAACCAATCATGAGATCAAAAAAGCAACGGTACCATTTTAGAGCTAACAGTGTCAGCTTTCAATACGAGCATGTTTTTCAGGCGAAAAATTTCAGTTCATGAAAAACAAGCTAGCATACCAAGGAGGTGTAAAATTTGGGTGCAAAAATGACCTTAACAACGAAAGAAAAAACATTTTCATGAACGAATAACAATTTATTTTTATCTTTAATACCTGGTGTTACCACCAAAAACCTTTTTCACACATGCCATGCGTCTCTTCATTGACCTTATCAGCTTCCTGATGGTATCCTGGGGGCATGCTTCCCACTCTTCGACCAAAGCTTCTTTCAGGGCCAAAATTGTCTCCGGAGCAGGATTGCGAGCTCGAACCTTGCGTTTCAGGTAATCCCATAAGTGCTCGATAGGATTTAAATCAGGACTCAGAGGTGGCCACTTCAGAGTCGGGATGCCAACTGCGTCTATGTACTCCTTTGTGACGCGGGCGGTATGACAAGGGGCGTTGTCTTGCATGAAATGGAACCCCTCGTCAAAGAACCCGGCGTAGGGGACGACATGGTCTTGCAGGATGTCGGTGATGTACCTGTCTGCATTCAAACCACCGCCTCGACCCCCGCCATCAACAAAAACCAGCTCGGTCCGCCCCTCCATGGAAATCCCCGCCCACATCATGACGGAACCTCCACCGTAGGCGACTGTTTCAGCGAAGCAACACTGGGCGAACCTCTCTCCAGGTCTTCGGTACACCCGTCCTCTTCTGTCGCTGCCATGGAGACACACTCTGCACTCGTCGCTGAAGAGTACGCGGCTCCATTGGTCGTAGGTCCAATTTTCGTAGGTCGCCACGAATTCCTTCCGAGCGTCCCGATGCCTCTGAGTCAGTTTGGGCCCAGTAGCAGGTCTTCTTGGGGTAAGGTTGGCTTCCTTGAGTCTCCGCCGAACTGTTGAGGTGCTAACAGGCACAACCCGGTTCCGCATCAGGTCTTGCTGGATGGCAACAGCGGTACGGTGGCGATTACGAAGACTGGAGGTGGCGATGAAGCGGTCATCCCTCTCCGATGTGCACCGCTGACGGCCAGATCCTTGTTTCCGTTTCAAGGTTCCAAACCGACAAAACCGACGATAAACTCTGGAGACAGCAGACTGGCTTAAATTCAGCTGCTCAGCAACAGAACGCTGCGAGAATCCTCGATTCACCAAGGTGACGACTTCGGTGGCTTCAGCTTCGGTGGTATCCATTTTTCGAAGGTGATTCCGGTGTAAGATTGCGAGGAGATGTGCACTGGTCAACTTCTGATAAGCGAATGATAAGAAATAACCGGTTACACCGGTTTTTATTGGTCTCAAGAGGGCACAACTCGTGCATATCATAACCATGTAAAATGCCATTTTGTACAAAAACTGCGATAACCTAAAAACTACGCAACTGAGATCGATGTCTTTTACTGTTTTTTGTAGCTGAATAAATTCGTAATAAAATTGCATTCAAAGTTTTATTAAAATATTTCCCGCTTTCCGGAAATACGACCAAAAGTAAAAAATGTTGCTTGAGTCGATTTTTTTGATCGCGAGTGTATTGTGGCAAAGTAAAAAAAAGTTGATATTCATTATATTTGGAAGAACTTTGTTAATTCCGATACAAGATTGGACGAAATCGCCTACATAGAAAATAAATCTTTAGTTTTTTGACTTTTACGTCTGTCATTAAGAACAAAATTCGATTTGTTAGATGAATATAGCGAACGCATTATTCAGTTGCAGCAAATTTTTAAGTCGCATTTTTTAGCGAACGCTTATTTTATGGCCTTATAATTTATTAGTAGATTAATATCGCAAACGCCTTAATTATTTACTGCAAATTTCAGTAATCGCATTTTTAAGCGAACGATTTTTTAATGTCATTATAATTTATTAGTAGATTAATATCACAAACGCCTTATTTATTTGCAGCAAATTTCAGTAATCGCAGTTTTTAGCCAACGCTTGATTTATGTTCTTATTATTTATTAGCCTCATTTTTTAGCTAAAGGTGCTCCCGAAATATTTTTTACCTACTGTCTACACACATCTTTTCGAATTACTAATTTCTCAGATGGATCTGATACAGATTGTGTGAGGTCGGGCCCAGATTTCAGAGTATGAATTCATAATTATATATCCACATTATGATTCAGAATGTATAAGGCCGGCACCGTAATAATGAATAGACTCATTCTAGCCTGCTCTACTCTCTCACTCTTGCCGAGCACAGCCGATGTGTGCGTGCTGTCCCTCTCAATCCTACAAGAAGTTTAGAAAGAATGGCACGAATGTCTCGATTGTTTTCGGCAATAGTGAATAGCGGGCACTAACCTGACTTATCGAGTCACCTGTCAGTTCATACATTTTGTCACCCGCAGGCCATAGCCAACCTCTACAACAGGAACCGAAAGACCTCAGGGAATAGCCCTACCGTAAACTGGGGCTATTTAGAAACCACGGGGCTATTTGGAATAAAAAAAACTATAAGTTTTGAGTCCCTAATTATTTGTAATGGCAATGATAGACACTTAGATCTTTTGTCAGAAAAAGATCTAAGTTTCTATCATCTCCATAACAAAAAATATAGGGACTCAAAACCTACACCTCCCTTATTCCAAATAGCCTCGTGGTTTCTAAAGAGCCCCAGTTTACGGTATTTAAAATTTAAATGCAAACTTATTTAGAGTTGTTTCAAGATAATGTTAATCCTTTTTCCTTTAGGTCTTTTAACTTTTTAGTGTTATTGACGTTTTATATTTCAATAAATCTTGCATATCTATCAGTTTGTAGTGGATATACCTATAAGCTATTTTGTTGCTGATTCCAAGATGGAAATTTCGAAAAGCGAAGAAATTCTAATCACCAAGCCACTTAAAAGAACACCCGAGTGGTGTACTTGCATATTCGGCGGCTGTCCAAATTTAGAATTGTACGATGTACCAATTGTAATGAAGGAAAATCTCTTGGTGAAGTACAATTTATACATATCGCCGGGGACAAAAGCTTGCTTATTCCACCTAGAAAAACAAATCGATGCGTGGGAGGAAATTGCCGACGCTGAAGAAAATTTGACAGATTTTAACGCAAATCATGCTCAAGATATTATCAATATTTTTAAACATTTGTTGAACATTCTCGGTCTGACTGTGTTCGCTCTAGCTCAATTAATGTTTTTCCTTTGCTTGTTGCAGATTTATTTATAAATAATTAGAAGCAACCTTATTGAGACTGTTCCGATTAGTTTGAGATTGCTTAGGAAGTATACCTATCCGTATAAAATATAGAGCAATATTTACACTTCGTCGTTCACCTAAATAATGCGGTCGCCGAAGTTGTTTGAAACGTCGTCTTCACATTAGTCTGTCCGCCTACTATTCGGCGACCGCATGACTGCCGAAGGGATTCGTTCAAAGAACGTCGTTTTTTAGCTAGTCTTCACGAATAGGTACTGCGGCTGAACTACAAAGTCAACCATCAGATATCTGTCACGATGTCAACTGATCTGCGTTCGTCGCAGTCGGTGACTTACGAGTAATTAGGCGACAGACGTCGTATTTACCTATACACTGCTTCGGTCACATAATACTTGGCGGCAGTTGTCGATTGCGAATGCGATCGACTAAAGTGTTATTTACACTTTTGCGGTCGCTTCAAGCAGCATGAGGCGAACGACTAAATGTAAATCCCGTTTAAGAGAAACCAATGCCCAGTGGTAGGACCTACTATAGACGTATATGCCTATGTATGTATAGGCTCACACAACACATCATAAATAAATTATAATAAAAATACTCAGTATTAACATGAACTATTTATTTTAAACTAGAAAAAAAACTAAATCAGCTGCACATAACTGAAACTTAATATTTCCTTACATTATTAATGACCACTTAATAACTACTTTTTCCCCTTTTTTCTCTTCTCTTCTCCTTTCCTGCTTATCTATAGTTTAAGTATACTTTAAAAAAGATAATTTTTCTATACACTTCTCCATAGATATTTTCTGATTCAGATATCTATTTACTATTTTCATTATAACTTCATCCATTTGTATATATTTTCTTAATCGTTTTCGTTCTGTCTCAATGTCCATTTCTTGTTGAAGGATGCGAAAATCAGCAGTCCTCGACTCTTCTTTCATCATTGCAATCAAATGAAATAAACTTTCATTACCTCGCACTAGTTTATTCATTTTATTATGCCAACCCTCTGTCACGTTATTTGTGCGGTGACGTTGGTCATAACAAGAAACAATGTTCATATTCTTGACATTATACCACTGTGAAGTTATGTATCCGTTGAACAAATCGATATTTTCTATGGAAGGCACTTTTTCTAATACTTTGAACCACGCTTCAAGTATCTTTGTTTTCGGCATATGAGCGACTGCAACACATTTTGCAACATAGTCGCAGCCGTCACGGCTGCTGGAAATGTTCAAATCAGATGCGTATTGCCACACAGCTTTGGAAAAGTGAAAATAACAGCCACCGACCGATACTGACTCAAAACTATTTGGAATTGCATTTATCACTGCCAACTCAAAATCAGTCATTATACATTTTGGTTGAAAATTTGGGATAAATTCTTTTATACCATTAAACAATTTTTCATAAGTTCCTTTCTGCTTGTTGGGTAACAGGGCATAAATAAGAGGGACAACTTTGGTGTATTCTGATGAAGAGCCAATGTCACCGTGAAATGTATAAAGCTGTACAAATGGCCGTGGCACAACTTTAAATGTTCCGTCCATAAAGATGCGATCTACACGCTGCAGGAAATCATTACATTCTGGACTTATAAAAATAAGTACGTCTTCAATTTGAGCACATAAAAAATTTTCTTCTAATTCAGGTGGAATTACAACGTCTTCACAATTTTGGAACTGAAATTGTTTAATACTTTTATTCCGAGCTCTATACAAGGCATCCCGCTTTGAATGAAATGACGGTAATTTTGCTGCATATTCTTTGGTCATTACAGGTAACATTACTTTGCGATACAATAGTGGTATTGGTCTGTAATTAGTTTTTACTTTTTTTTTTAAGTATGCAAGTCGTTCTTCGATTTCATTCGACTGAAAATCGGGTATACAAGAATGATTACTCTCATTTAATATATTCGATTTATCTTTGTTTAACTTAACAGTCCCATTGCAACTTTTGCTTGTGCATAACCATACCGTAGACATTTTGTTGGATCTATTTAAGCTGTATCTATGTCCTGCTCGTAGCAAAATGTTTCCTCCGTGAGAACTTGGCACAAAAGTAAATTCAACTCTGTTATCACGAGTAGATGCACTAGATGATGCACTACATGATGAACTAGATGATGCCTGCATTTTGCACTACATAACACTACAAGGTTTATAAATATTTATTCTCACAAAGACCGATGCAATGTAATACTCGTATGTATTCTTATACAGAAGAAATTGTTTTTCTACGTCATTGTCAGATTATTACGTCTAATCTATTCTTCAGTCCATAATCTAAAGAGGTTTGAAGTGAATTGTTAGTTTATCATATTTATACTAGGTATAGGTACCTACCATAAAGCTCTATAAATGGAGTACGCTTCGCCTCATCTTTCCAAACAAAAAAGTCTGCCAAAATCTGAGGGGGGCGAGGTAGCACGCATGTAAAGTTTTCAAGTCAAAGGTACATCATTGTCGGTTGTTAATACAGTTTATTTCTAAATGAATTTTTATGGCAGCAACGCTTTATTGACAACCGACAAAGATGTACCTTTGACTTGAAAACACCAAACGTATTTGACATATTCTTTTTATACTTCGTAACACTAAATGGAGCAATAGATAGTCGACTGTACATACGTTAACATATGGTTCATTATTGGATGCAGTCTTTGAAAATGTCAAACAAAAAAGCCAAGGATCATTTTTGATTGTATTTTCAAACAAAATATAGAAGACAGCAATCCTTAAGCGCGTTAAATATGGAGAAGTGTCAAACATCAAATAGTTACTGCCCGTCAGAAAGAAAACGATTGTCTTTGAATCGATTCTGTAAACGAAGCTTGATTTTCGATTTAGGTTAAATCTTTTATTACGAAAGTAATGATAAATAAAGTAAAACTGTACTTACATCTGAAATGGTGTTTCATCTTTTTGTAAACTAGACGAAATATAACATTTTTTTACATCCAAAAACAGCGCATAAGGGCATTTTCACGGAGCTTGTTATCCATTGACAGCGATGACGAAAATGCGTGACATCGATTATTGAAATAGTTTTTATAGACGTACTAGATTTTCCGCCAATACTTTTGGCAGAGGGGAAATGATACTCAGGGCCTCTCCTGGTTTAGAACTCTCTGGTACCTACAGGGTGGAAAGATTATATGAGACCTAGACGGAAACTGCCTAAACTACCTTAAATTCTTTAGTTAGCTCATTTTAAATTCTTAATTATCAATACATTTTTGGGCCCCATTCAAATAACTTTTGATATAGTGGTTTTCCCTTCATTAAAGGCCGTAGCAGGATAAGGGGAAAAATGCCCTTTTGTAATTTTTATTTATACAGTAATATCATATTTCATAAATTTGGATTTTATTTTTTTGCACAATTGCACTACTAGATGTAAGTAACTATAGAAAAAAACTGCACTTAATTACAAAAGGGCATTTTTTCTTCCCTTATCCTGCTACGGCCTTTATAATGTTTGTTAGAGAGATTCAATCTTTATGATTAACCTTGTTTGTCGACGTGATAAAAATACACAATGTTTTTATTTCGTATATTAGCCGGTTCGATTCCTGGTTGTGGGAAGAGTATTTTGAAATGCAGTTTTGTTTCTTTTTTCAAATATAATAATGTTTTCTTTCAGTAAAATAAGGTAACTAATTAATTTAAGGTAGTTCCCCTTCAGGGCCCATAGTTACTTTCCACCCTGTTTACCTAGGACGTATAGGGAACGTGAACGAGAATTTCAAACGGAAAACTACTTGGTCTAAATAATTGTAAACATTTATTTGATTTTATAACGCATATTTACCTTTGTGAAAGATGTACCTATGTCCTTATTCTATGCTTTTGTTTACGAAACGTAAGTTTAAAGATTCATATTTATTTGATTTGTTCGATATCCTAACCCAGGGTCGTCTAGTCCATATAGCTCGATTTGCCCATTCATATAGTGCCATCAAATAGTGCAATATAATTTATAGTAAAGTTGGACAAGTTCTAATCTAATTATATGTAATGTTTTGATGGGATGAGTTATTTGCAAAATATAACTACTTAACATGAAATTTGCTTCGTTAAATGATGCATTCCTGAAATCCACTCGAACTAAATAAGGCGTTTGTAAAATATAACTAACATGAAAATTTGCTTTGTTAAAGTATGCGTTCCTGAAATACGCTGCAACTAAATAAGGCGTTTGCAAAATATAAGGAACATGAAAATTTGCTTCGCTAAAAAATGCGACATAAAAATTTGCAGCAACTAAATAAGGCGTTAGCAAAATATACGGAACATGAAAATTTGCTTCGCTAAAAAATGCGACTTTAAAATTTGCTGCAACTGAATAATGCGTTCGCTATATTCATCTAACAAATCCAAAATTCCACCACACTAATACTAAAAACTTCATTATTTTATATTTTCAATTAATGCGTATTTTTTTTGTAATTCATCATTTTGCTAAATTTTCAATGAGCTCCCATCCTAATCGTAGCACAGTGTTTCTCTTTCAGTAGCTCTGAAAAAGATGAGGATGGAATTTAGCTGTTGCTTAAGACGATTTTGTTCTGAAGGGACTAAGATTGCAGGGACTGCTGATATAAAATGGCGTCCCAACTAGCAAAATAGTCCATTAACTTAGCAGTTTATCACTAAAAAGTCATTTTAAAGCGTTATAAAGGTATTCGTTATGACCATGTGTTCTATAAAAGTATCTTTTATCACTATTCAGCTGTATAATTTTATACAGCACTTTAGTACTATTAAGTAGTGATGTAAACGTTTACATGACATGCCTAAATCACACCTTTAACGCAGCACTATAAGAGATACTGTTTTACCACTATAGAGCTTCCTGGTCCTATTAAGTTCTAGATAGTACCGCTTTAGGACACACTTGTGTTATTGTCGCTTCCAAATGAATATTATAGTGCAAGTGTCAAAATTGTTAAATAAACTCAGTTATAGGATAATAATGCCCTATTGTTGATTTTTGCAACACTGTTATGTTTCAAATTTGCGCTATAAGTATTCCCTAATCGCTACTATAGGACGATTGCTATAGTAGCCCTGAGAATACTATTTTAACACTGAATGATTCTAAAATGGGTTATTTGGTTACTAGTATGTCTCATAGTTGAGTTATAGAGATTGTATTACTTTTAATGAGCTTTTCTGATACATAAAAGTAGCATTTCACTACTTATAATCAATCGAAATGTCCAATAGCGGAAATTTTGAAATCTTTTATATAACAAGATGGTAAGAGCGCAGCAAGGCTGGGTTCCGTACAAAATAATAGTTCGATTATTCCAGCATGTCTGTCTGTCTGTCTGTCCGCAGCCTAGCTCGGTGACCGTTAGCGCTAGAAATCTAAAATTTGGTATGAGTACGTATATTCATCACGCCGAGAAAACGGTAAAATAAAATAAAATATTTTTTGGAGTGCCTCCCGTACAAGTGAAGTGTTATGTTTTTTCGCTTCAACCTTATTTCCAAAAGAATAGAAGGCTTCAATAACATTATTTAAATAAATCCAATTCAAAAAAATGTGTCCCCCTATCTAACTTTTGAATCGCGGGTCGAAAAAATATGGGAAAATTCATGAAGTGACGACTAATAAAAACCATACTTAATAAAATCGGTTGAGTCATATTTTAGTTGTCGCAAAGAGTTGTCATTTTATAGTAAAGGGACGTAAGTGCCGTAAAATGTCCTATAAAAAGCAACCTTTTGACAGAGTGTCTTGTGACGGGCCGACAACCATGGCACCTTACATTGAGCATAATCCGACATGCTCTTAGCCAGTTTTTCAAAGTCACAATGACTTGTGAAAAGCGATAGCATAGAATGTATTACATACATTTCAAATTAGATGAATAAATACGAGTAGGAACCGTACTTCCAAGTTATACAATAATTACGTGATGATTGCCCTTCATGTAGTATAACAGTTCATTCACCGACACCAATTTAAAAAAAGCACACGTTTGTAACTATGACATCAAAGGTTTCTCAAACGGTTTATCCGGTGTTAAGGAACCCTATTTTTGTCATGGCGGCAAATGGCTGACCTGACAGATAGTCATATACTAAGCCTATAATAAGCACGAAAACACTTGTTTACCAGCGAATGAGACATTTATAAATTTTAATTGTTCTAATTTAATAAATATGAATAATTAAGGGAGCGCATGAAAATTTTGTTAATTATACTAGTATACTTTTTCAATAGAACTTCAATCGCAAGTAAAAACAGCTGTGTAGAACATTAACACTCCAACTTTACAAACAGTGAGCGGCCATCATGTTTTTAATAATTCAATCACTTTACTTACCACAGAAACTTGTTTTTATTTTTAGGGAGTACCACTCACTGTCACAACAACTCACATTAAGCTTACTGATGAACTATAGTAGCTCCTTGATCTTCATTACAGGTCTAAAAAGTCCATTAACAGCACTGTGATTACTTTTTTGTAGCTTTTTTGTGATGTAAGCGGCACGAAAATCACTGTTAAAACCTTGAAAAGTGTTGCAGTAACTGTTATAGTACGACTATAGTACTAATATGTAATCTATGGAGCCGCAATAACATCGTTATGTCACGGAATTGCGATATAATTGTGCCAAAACCTGCCTTTGTTAACGTTTACATCAATGTTATAGGACATGTATGAAACACTTATTGGTGTTTCTGAAAACGTTCTAGGAACTTTTATAGTGCTTATTTTTGCTAGTTGGGGTATTATGCCAGAAATTGTACGGGTATTAAACGTGGTTGTATTGAGCGGGTTCTACTGTACGAGTGTATAATAATACATACTGTAAATAATACATATATAAGAAATAACAATTTTACGGTTATATTCACGTATTTTAGTAAAATGATAACAAGATTTATATGATTCAAAACAGTTTTAATTTGAAGGATTAAGTGTCATAAAACCGTCTATTTTTGCCCTAAAGGATAAAGCCGTGTAAAATAAAATACCTGTTTACTTTGTTTTTAAGTGTACTTGCAGTAATTGTATCCTTTTTAACCTTGTAACAGAAAGCAAATAGCATAAAAGCAGTCTGGAACTATAAATTTCGTATGAAATCGTTAATAAACACAATGGTTTATTAAACTATATTTAACGAGATTCCTAACTTCATAAAGCAATAATCTATCAATTATGTGGCTACAAAACCCTAAAACTTACATTAATTGGAACATTCTACCAAAAACTAAAGTTTGAGCTGCTCTATTAAACAATATTTCAGTTAAGGTATTACAACTGAAGTAAATCGAACTTAAGTAATTTTAATTAACGTTGATTAGGTATTCTGCGAGAATGTTGCTTAGCGTTAAATTATTAATAGAGTAGGTAAACCTAATAAGTAAATCACTTAATTTTCACGCCAAATCCTTAAAGAAAAAATACATCTTAGGGTTAATTCTCGGTAAAATAGTCATCTTAAAACCACCCAACTATTATAGTGCAGTACTGCAACTATGGTCCACAACTTCAATACGTAATTAAGTATCAATCCCGATCTTCGATTAAGTATGGACTAGATACCGCATGCGATTCAAATCTAAGCTAAAAACGTGGCAGATTGGAGGCGGTGCTAAGTTGCAAGTGTGTGCGTACACGCACACGCTTGCAAACAAATCAAAAATACGTCATGTAATAAAAGCCACATATTATTTTACTTTATATACAACCTTATTCTTTAACAATAACGTTTTATTTTGAACGCCGGCAGTTTGGCGTTTCTAACCTTACTGAATGCGCGAATCGCGTAAGTCGTAAGATTTATTACCGGCAGCGGCCTCGGCCCGTACGCACAAATTATTCTACCCGTTAAGTGTAGCGCAATTAGGTCGATTTCAGTTTGCAATGATTGATACTCGAATTTTGTTTACGTTTGGAACAGATATCGTGGAGTCGTGAAATAAGACCACTAAATATTTTTTGTGTGAACGTAGGAATAATAAATAGGGAGTATTGAAGCGTAATCTTTATCACATACATGATATTGCACACTTTATTTATGTTAGTCCCTAAGGTATATATGAGCCGTTGCGCCCATTGTTGCCTGGAAATATGTGTTAAAGATTTTATATGTTAATTTTTATACGTGATTTCACCACATGTTTAACAGCCAGTTTTTTGGTTAGTTTTAGGCCGTACGCTTGTTTGCCACAATCTACCGTCTTTGTATGAGAATCTTATTTCTATGTAGTTATTTCCACATACAGCAAAAAGAAGTACACTTATAACATTCCTATTAAATAAATGTCAATAAGCTACTCTATTCACTCTGTTCCACGCGATGAATATTTCTTCAACTTCTAACTTATGACTGGCGTAACGCGAGGGAAAGAGAGGGCCGCGTAACGCTCCCGCAAGCTATTTATTCAAATGATTTTTGAAAAATAATGTTTTGAGCAAGTTCTAGGGCGAATTTAGTCACAATTTCTGTATGTTATGGAACATGCTATGCATACTTAACGAAAATACGATACACTATCCTTTTTTAACGTTGTTAACGTATTATTTCTGCACTTTTTCACGGAGCACTTTGGCATGTTGACTCGACGGCAGACCGCGCTCGACTCCGAGTGCAATTGTGCTTACAACGATTTTAAGCACAATTGGCTCGGGACGGGTTTCAAGCCTAGATGCGGTATCTTTGGAAATAATACATCAATGATCCCGATCTTCTTTTCAAGTTTTTTCATTAATTTATGAACTTATATTTTGAATATGAAATGCGTCATTTAAATAAAAGTAATACCTAAACGATGATATTTGGGTCAGTTTTGGACCGTAGTTGGGAGCTATTGGAATATAGTATTGCGGTGCCTAATGCTGTATACCTATAAAAAAATGATTTATTCATTAACTTAAAACCTTTACAAAAATTCAGGTTGGTGTCTCTTTTTAAGTATACAAGATACCTGTGTCAAGAGACACCGCTCTTCCTTATTGGTTTGCTTAGGGTCAGGGAGGGTACAGTCGCTCGGTGGGAACAGTGGCTCGAATGTGCTGTGCGAGAAATGGAAAGAGCTTTATGTCTGTCCTCTACATCAACCGGAAACGTTCCGTACCCTATCATGTACGAACTAGTTAGTGAGCCACTTCGGCGCCATGCCAATATATTATGGTGCGTTTTAGTGTTGAATGCTATCAAAATTACATTTCCAGGTAAGTTTCACTCCTCTTTTTTCTTAACTCGAACGAGATTTTTAATTACTTATATTTTTATCGAAGAGTGTGTCTAATCTACTTAGTATTGGCTGATAATTCAAGGCCCTCGATGTTTCTATTTGTTTTTAGTTCTATCTAAAATACAAAATGGCGCGAAGGTCAACAGTCGTTCCACTTTTCTCGCGAACCACTGTGCACCTTACAGAGTTGGGCTAAAATTTACTGGAATATGAATAAGAACAAAAGTTCTTTTATTATTAAAAATAATTCTTGCACTCTTTTTTTAATAAAATGAAAGTGAATACATCATGCGACATATATTAGGTTAGTACATATTTTAAATGAAGAATGAATCAGGAACTATTATTCCGGAATTAGGCTTACCTATTCTAATTACCGTTTTATTCAACAAAAATGTTTTTTGTTATAAAGTTTATTTAGGTTCGATTCTTATGTAGCCATTGTGTACTGTTAGAACCACTGTGTACAGGGCGTAGTACACAGTGACTCGAGCCACTGTGTACTGTTAGAACCACTGTGTACTAGGGGGTCCTAGTCACTGTGTACAGCAACGGGTACACAGTGGCTCGATTCCCAATTTCTAAAAAATAATGGATATATCTTTTTTGGTGAAAGTAACAGCAAATATATTTGCTACATATGAAAGTTTAATAATGCACTGTGCTCTGTGCTTGCAACAATTAGTTCAGGGATTTATATTTTTCATGCTACAGCCTGTTGAAAAATCCTAGCGACTGTTCCCTCCCTGACCCTATGCTAATAACAACCATTGGTTAGAATAAACAAAAACAAAGGAGTTCGTCAATTCTGGGCCACCTGATATAAACCGTATACAGTTTGTACTGCAATGTAAAATAAATACTCATTTTATTACTAAAATAGACAAAATATTGCAAAAAAATGAAACGGGAATTAGAAATACTAAATAAATAAACATTATGTTCATTTTTCCGCGGATAAAATACAGCAAGACAAGTCGTTAACGTCCTTATGGCATTGACATAAAGTTTAACTTCACCCTGGCCTGAAACGGGATTGTTTTTTGGTTTGACACTGTCAATGTATACCGTTACATAATCTGCGTTTTGATACTGTTCGGTAAGTTAGAACATTGTAATATTAAAATAGTATCTAAGCCTACGAATACGGAAGTTTAAATTAGAAATCGACTGTATTAAAACGCCTAAAGATTGAAAATGCGTATTTTTGCATTTTTGATCGGACTTTGAATATTAAAAGTGGATTTCATAATGGCATAATATCATGCTCCTTCGATAACGAAACGCATCTTTTTTTCAGTTTTGTAATGTCAGATACTAGTGCTATCGCACTTAACGGTGGTAAACCTTATCCCTTCGCAATAGGTGTTAGGAATATTCAGTTAATAGTATCAACGATGGTTTGACAGCCGTCTTTGTTTACCGAAATACAGGAACTATAAATACGACCAAAATATGACTTTTTATTATTTCATCATGATTCCCGTTTTGTTTTCGAGTCCGCTTTTGTACATTATCTTAAAAAAATCGGTACTTTTTTACATTAATATATAAATCATAGGCAAGCACGCTTTCAAATATTGTCCTTGTCAGGTTCATTTTTCAGTTTTCCCATTAGATTTCGATTTATTATTATTATTATTATGCTCTTTATTTATTTTTCTTCTTAGTTTAGGCTTTTTACAATATTTTTATAAAAGTAAAATATAAAAATACATCTAAAACATATAAAAACAATAAAAGCATTATAAAAAACCTAAACTAGGGTGCCGCCGGCAACGGAGCAGGGCCCAGGCTGCCGGTGGTTAGGGCCGCAGAGTGAGGAACCTTCGGACTATGCGCGCCGTGTCCAAGATTACCGCCTTCTGAATCTGATCTAATCCAACCACAACCCCGTAGCGAAAGTCTCTCAAGATGTTGGTCGAGACTCTTCGCTATGAGACCGTTCGCAGAGACAACTATCGGCACAATGATCGCCGAATCGACCTCCCACATGGCGGTTACCTCGTGAGCCAAGTCTAGGTACTTGCTGGACTTGTCCTTCTCGGCCTTCACGAGGTTCTCCTTATTATTATTATTATTACGGTATCTCTGTATATTACAAAAGTTATACAAAAAGAAAAAGAACTAAATATCTATGAACCACTTATATGTGTGTGTGTGTGTGTGTGTGAGTGTGTGTGTGTGTGTGTGTGTGTGTGAAAATACTCTTTGTTGCCCACTTACCTATACTTAACACAATTTAAATATTTTAAGTACTGTGTTAAACAAGAAAATAAAGAGGTAGAGGTCACAACATGCTGTTTTTATCTAAAAAGCCCTGTAGATCTACAAATTCTACCACCAGTCGGGCATGGAGCTGCACTCACCATAGGAAAAATTTAAATAATAATAAGCTTCTTTTTTTTCTGTATTTAATGTGTGCTCAACTAGTAATGTTCTGTTTTATGTTCCTTTTTTTTTAGGGTTCCGTAGTCAACTAGGAACCCTTATAGTTTCGCCATGTCTGCCCGTCCGTCCGTCCGTCCGCGGGTAATCGCAGTGACCGTTAGCACTAGAAAGCTGAAATTTGGTACTAATATGTATATCAATCACGCCGACAAAGTGGTAAAATAAAAAGTGTTTTTTTTTTATTAGGGTACCTCCTCTATACGTAAAGTAGGGAGTGATTTTTTTTTTCATTTCAACCCTAACGTGTGATATATTGTTGGATAGGTATTTAAAAATGAATAGGGGTTTACTAAAATCATTTTTTGATATTGTAAATATCAAAAAATGATTTTAGCCCCCCCCCCCTCTAACTTTTGAACCATAAGTTTTAAAAATATGAAAAAAATCTCAAAAGTAGAACTTTATAAAAACTTTCTAGGAAAATTATTTTGAACTGGATAGGTTGAATAGTTTTTGAAAAAAAATTACAAAATAATTTCTGATTTAAGTTTGTAATTTAACCGTATAAGCAGGTGTTTATTGTACCTGTAATTTCTACAAAATCATAATGAAATGACGTGCTTTCAAATAAAGTAAAAGCGGTGAAAATCGGTTGACGCAATAAAGAAGCTCGCGCGCAATAGTTTACTTAATTTGCCGATAGATGTCGCTGTACGTGGAACGCTCATATCATATCCTACATGGCGGTGTTATTTTAACTCTTAAGTGGGGACACTTACTGTGACGGACGGAAAACTACGGAACCCTCTGAGCGTGGCCCGACACGCTCTTGGCCGGTTTTCTATAATGTTTGCTTTTTTAGAATAAAATGTTCCTTTCTTTCTTTTTTTCTTTCTTTAAAATGCCGTCTTTTAATTTTGTAATTTGTTGTGTATAATGAGTAGAGCCCGGAATTTTGCGTGCGGTTTGTGAAACGTCATAGGGAAAGAACACCAATGTTTATAGATATATCGATAAATCGGGAGTTTTTTTATTAGCGTCTTTAAAAAATAATATCTCCTCAAACTTTCAAATGATACGTACTCTTTTTAACGGTTATTCACGAAAAAAGCTTAACATATAAAATAAATTATAATAAATAATTAAAATATAATAAATTATAGTTTTATAAAGGATGATGTACGGTAAACGTACGAGTGTTCGACACTGTCCCAATGGATACCACCTTTATTCTTAAGTCACTGTCAAAAGAAGTGACAGGAGGGAGGGTGTCATCTATTGGGCATTAGCATGTCGAGCACTGGTACTTTTACTTTATGTATCATTTGAAAGTTTGAGGTATTATTTTTTAAAGACACTAATAAAAAAACTCCCGATTTATCGATATATCGATAAACATTGGCGTTCTCTCCCTATGACGTTTCACGAACCGCACGCAAAATTCCGGGCCTTAATAATGAGTACCTAAGGCTGCCAGAGCTCCTAAATATGCGATATTTTGACAGCAAGCTTATGCTGTCACAGCGAATCTTCGTAATCAATTACGTTTATCTTGTATAGACCCCGTACAGAGATGAAACGCGTATCTGACACCTCAGGTATTGCAAGGGCGTATTAATGACTAACCCCTTTACTTTATTCATCAACTTTTCAAAAGCCTTATTTAACTAATGATCGCTTGTCCTTAGCTTGTTTATCGGTTACAGTTATTTGTTAGAAATAGAAAAACATAATTGAACTAAATGAGGCTTGTAAGAATTTTATGACTTTTATGAACAATGGGGTTAATCTATAAGTAATAAAAATTGATTGAATAGACATATCGCATGATAAGATTAAGTACCATTTTTTGACCAAGCTCGATTGTTATCTATACACTACAAACATCAAAATTTGATAACAGCGACATCTACCGCCGGGTAGAATAATCACGTCTACTCTAATGTAACTTGCAGCTAGGTTGGGCGTACGTATTTTTAAACTTTGTGTAGTGGTTACCTAGTTACGGGTGAAATTTACAGATGGCGCTGAAGTTAATCTCAACTCTAATATACTTTTATTAAGACAGAGTTAAAAATAAAAAGTTTGAGAAAATCCAATTTTAATTTTTTTTTTGATTCAAATTATTTTTAGTATTTTCCTGATTACAAAGCATGGTTAGCACTATCGATACAAAATGCACAAAATAAATTGGAAATCGCAAATCAAGGTCAAACATCTACCACCACCACCAATAACTTGTCCAGTCCAGAGAAATGATAAAATATTTATATATGAAAAGAAACTTATGTTCAGGCACTGTGGAAAAATAACAAGAGTGCCACCTCTTGAAATCTACGTAGAAGTACCTACTCAGTTTAACGCTTTGAGTGCCAATCTACCTGATTCCTTTAATAATTCCCAAGATGAACCCAAGTAGCGAGTTCTTGGCAGCGAAAGTGTTAAGTTCATTGCAAGTAGCTTAAGTGTTAAGTTCTTTGACTTAGTCACAGGTATCAATTGCGAAAAATGGCGCACACATTTTGTTTTAGCCTTCAGTTAGGCTCGTCAGCCTGCCCCGTAACCTGTCTAGGCAGAGGGCCTATGATGACGGACCGGGGGTCAACACCAAGCCGCCACTTGGTGTTGGCTGCGAGGATCACAACCTCTATAACAAACTGAGGGGCCTTCGGGCCGGGCGGCTTCGGCCGCGGTGAGGGACAGGAATGCCGCTGTCCTGTATAAAACTGCGGCCCCGTAACCTGTCTAGGCAGAGGGCCTATGATGACGGACCGGGGGTTAACACCAAGCCGGTGCTGGGTGTTGGCTGCGAGGATGACCACCTCTATAAAAAATCGCGAAGGCAACCTGAGTGGGTGGAACCCGGGGTTTTTCCACCTGCTCCCGGCGTGGAGGTTGTCATGAGGGAGCAGCGTGTGGTGTCGCCCTGCACGCTACCTTCGGGAGGGGGAGCTTCGGCTCCGGGGGCTTCGGCCCCAGTGAGGGGACAGCTTCGGCTGTCGCAGCAGGCGGTGTTCGCGGTGGAATGCTTATGCGATCCCGTGTCACCGTCACCAACGCTGGACGACGGGCATACCGTGGATGGTTTAGTTGGTAGTGTCGGCCCTTGCTGACGAGTCCAACATACCCGTCCTAGTTCCCCGGCTAGGCGGGATGCCTAAATGCATTCCTCCACGTTAAAAAAAAAAAAAAAGGCTTGTCAGCCTAGTGAACACGTTAGCTAGGTTCCTTAAGAACCAACTGGTCTAACAATTCCTAGTCTAAAACTACGGAAAAGGATATTCGTCAGCATCACGCACTTAACTTCGCAGAGACAATTTCCGAATTGTCAGTCCACTGTTACATAAGCCATGGCATGATTGTTGGTGTTGGTCTAAGTAGGTATGTAGGACTGACAGGTGTTAAAATTATTGCACGGAGTCACAGTAGGTTGAGAAATGCAGGATGTTCAAATATTTGCGTTTGACATCTTTTTGTGATTTTCCTTGGACAGTCAGCGGTGTTTGGCTGTGCAGTAATTAAACCCATACGTACAATATGCACATGACCTTTTTACCATATCATTTTGGTCATGTTTTAAGGCAAATTATTCATCTTTGATTTATACATTGACAGTTTTTCTATTAAATAAAATATATTTTTATACGGTGTAGTTTTTATGTCCTTAGATTAAAAAAACCGGCCAAGTGCGAGTCGGGTTCGCGCACGAAGGGTTCCGTACCATTATCTATAAAAATGACAAAAAAATCGTGTCTGTTGTATGGGAGCCCCCTTAAATATTTATTTTATTCTGTTTATTAGTATTTTTTGTTATAGCGGCAACAGTAATACATCATCTGTGAAAATTTCAACTGTCTAACTATCACGGTTCATGAGATACAGCCTGGTGAGGTGACAGACGGACACACAGACGGACATCGGTCTTAAGTAATAGGGTCCCGTTTTTACCCTTTGGGTACGGAACCCTAAAAAGGAATGATTTTATGATTCGTCGAAGAGTCAAGTTTTTTGGTAAAGGAAAACATTCTGAGGAAACCTCCATACAACCGACAAATTCACATACATCTCAAGTTCATTCCCCAACGTGTTTGTGCCAGCGAGGGGACTTATCTTCCAAATTTCTCTCTTGTTTAAGAGAAGACCTTTGCTCAGCAGTGGGATATTAAAAGCTCAGATTGTTATCGTGTAAGTACACTCAGGTCAAAGTGGCACCGACTGTATCGACGGCCATCTTTATTGCATAACGTATAACGTCCGTCAGCTGTTAACGTTATATCATAGTTAGTACCGTATTATTGGTTTACCACTCGCGATATGACATGTGATTGTAAAACAATTAGGGTTCCTTAAAAAACACTAACATAGTACATTTAATTCCATTTTGTGTTTCAACATCATTGAAAGCTGGAATCGGGATAAAAACTGAAAGAATCGAGGGAATTCTTCAAGGTATAAAGCACGTGACATTGTTTCATACATTTGTATTGCAAATCGTTTTTGTATGACGATCTTTTAGTGAAAGTGTTTTGTTTTACCTCGTGTAAAATATGCCTTTTTCTTTAAGAAATAAAGAAATCTAATCTAATTTAATCATTAATAATTGATGAATATCGGCAATATACACTCTAGGATAATTAAAAGGGGTTACCTCGTCAGGAATTTTACGCAGCGATCCGTTTATAAAGTATTCATGGTAAGTTTAAAGTTTGAGACTTATTAAGAGAGCAGAATAGCATGACATTCGCGTGTCACCGCCGAAATCCGAAGTATGTTTGTAAACCCCGAATGTTATTTGAAGAGCTCTTAGTCCGAATTGGGAAATACCTATTATAGTATTTTTTGTAAGTGTCGCCGTAGCTTGAATCCACTTGTACAATAAGATAAGGCATATATGTTCCCAACTGGGGGACGTATTTGGACTGATAACAATTAACAAATAAAATTGACGTTGTATATTTGACTTTTGCCAAATTGTATATCAGTTACAGGAGGTATACATACAGAACTAGAGATAGAAAGATACTAGTAACAAATACTTTACTTAAAGCAAATATAAGTTACAATTTTAGACGAGGTACAACATAAAACGTAGGTACAGTCAAGTCAAGGCTGTGTCAAAAAAATTGAGTTTGACAACTAGTAGGTATCCGATACGTATGGATGGTATAAGGAGGATGGGTCTCTCTTATAGGAAAACGGTCGGAAAAGTGTCCAGCGTTAAGCAGTAAACAATAGTTCCAAATATCTCTGAGTGGCGCTAGGTATAGTTGAGCATTTGAAATGAATTACCGATATTTAATACTTATAAGACATTCTAAATAAAATTAATATTCAGAGTCTTTTGTAAATATGTGTGGATTAAATTTTTTAATATCAAAATTAATTTAATCAAATTTAATATCATTGTGGCGCCATCAGTTTATCGCCTTCTGACACTTTTGTAACATAGAGATTTTTATCCTCCTTGTACCATCCATACCGATACGTTTGCATAAGTGAGAAAGAGAACTTGTCATGCGTTAAGAAGGGACAACATGATTCGTGACGACACAGGAATACCTCTGTATTGTATGTATAGTACTATTATGTATTCGGTGGTATAGTGCATGGATTTTTAAGGCCCTTTTCCGAGAACAAATTTACGTAATCTCGAAGGGCATTGTTTTCTTACGGATTTCATAAAACCCATTATTATTATATTCATTATATACGTTCATCTTTAAAAACTGAACCTCGGACACTGAAATAAGCAGATAAAAAGCTCGTTGAAAAGGTGTGGTCCACGCAAAGGTCAATGGGAACAGATTTCGCGGTGCGTTGCATCATTCATACAAATAGTAGGTATGACCACACCTGCTGGAATGTTGTAAATATTTAGCCGAATTCATACACTGGCAACATCATTATGACATACAACGTACAGACAGCCTAAGGCGTTGAAGGTAGAACCTTGCAATTTTGAACATAAGTATATTATATTCTTTAAACGTCGTGAATGAGGATTTATTGAAATTCAACCTCTAAAGGTAAAAATTGGGTTGAAAGAAAGACCAAGTCAGGGGTAGAAGCTATTTGTTTAATATAAAATTGTGTATCATTTTATCTATTAACATGTATACTTTAACTACCTATTCGTGTAAAAAGCAAATTGGTTGTTAGCTGACACTCGGCACTTTTATTCGATATAGATTTCAACTTATTTAAATATTCTCTAAGATTTTTTTCGGTAGGTAGTAACTGCAGAGATCGGAATTCTCGTAGAACTTATGAGCTGTCATAGGGCCTTCTCGTTTATCGCTTCCGATATGAATATTATATGCATGTATATCGATAAATACGGAAAACAATATATAATTTAAAATATATAAACGATTAGAAGTAAACAGTAGGCAGTCTTATCACGAATAAGCGATCTCTTCGAGATAACCTTTGGATGCCAACTTTTTGAAATAGCAATTAAAATAATAATATTTTATTGTTAATTGAAAATATTTTGTGGATTTCTTATGCCCTTTAATCATTTTTCGGAAGAAATTGCAACAATAATTGCTATCGAGCCTAAATGTTATCATGTTGTGTAGGTACTGGCCATTAATCTCATGACCTTTGATTAGTAGTTCAATAGACGTATAAAATTGTTAAACATTAACTTTTTTTGTGCAAATCACTGTCAAAAGTTGTCTGAAAGAGATCGCTCTTTAGCGATAAGACCGCCTGTTGTTTACCTTTACTTTTCTTATTTAATATGTGTTGTGTTCTAAACGTATTGATAAAATATGTATAACGGAAGTCGATAAACAAGAAGTCCCTATGACAGCTCAAAAGTGCTACTAGAATTCCGGCCCCTGGTAGTAAGTATCCGTGCTCCATCCGCGTCAGAATCGGTCTGTCATTTCCTCGCTTCAGCGCGAACAAAAAATTACTTGTTCAGTTTTAGGTTTGTCACTACGTTACTATTTACTTACCGGAGTGTAAGTACCTACTATTAAGTTGTATTGTACCTAATGCATTTAAAGAAAACTCAAGATGCGTTGCGTCACCTGCCTTGCACGGGCACACACTTTAAAACAAAAAGTCCTAAACACGACAAAGCTTTAGACGTAACATCAGCTCTATCAACAGCACATAAGACTCAAATTGCAATGCTAGAAGGAGTTGTTATTGCTTGCAATTTGTCGACCTTCCCAGGTCACAGTTCATTTTGTTACTTTCTTTCAGTCATAAGTACAATTGTAATGACACTTCCTCTCTTTTGTTTGATTTAATTAGTGTTTGTTTACCTAGATTAAAGTTGAACTCGATGCATTGTTATTGTACACGGAAAACTTTAGTCATCTTATTGTAGGTCCTCAAAATTGTGCGAATTGTTGTAAGTATTGAAACGAAAGGAAAGTATATATTTTGTTATTTATTTTTTAGACTGTAGATGTAGGTCACAGGTACACAACTACAATAAAGAGTATTTTATTGTATTTTAATACATGTTACATAGATTAGATATAGATTAAAATAGAATAGAATAGAATAGAAATAGTTTATTCGTAAACACATACATATAAAAGAAACAGAAGATATTAGTACATACCTTGAAAATTGGGTACCATATTTTAGGACATCATTAACTTAAAAGTATAATAATTCCTGTATACTGAACATAATTATATATTTGCAACGGTTTTGTTTGAGTTCCCAACTCACCCCTTAAAAATTTCTAATGTCATCAACCCACCTTCTTAACCACTTGAAAAATGCCAACTGGCAAAATGGTTACAACTTAGAGGTACTTACGTAGAAGTCATGTATTGGTAAAGTAATAACAGAGAGTATATATTTAATAGAGCGGCACAGTTTAAGAACATTTTGAAACTTCAAGTTCTTCAGAATCATCGATAGTTACCGTAAATGTAGATCAGAGAGTACATCGCCATCTAGTGATTGATAGCGTTACTATTTTTACGGTATTACTAAGGTAACTTTAGGTTGCTCTCGTTCAGATGGCGCTTCAGAATTGCTTAAAAAATCCTTAGACTGTCCCGCTCTATGATAGATAATAGAGAATTTCATAATTAAATATATACTTTCAGGTTATACACATAAATTTAATATCTGCATGACATCCGAGAACGTATCAACACTGTAACAGAAGGTCTGCTGACTTGACCATCGAGTAAGCTAAAGTGATTTACCTACAACATGAGCCCTCAGAAAGGCTCAGAAATTAGGTCTCACACCTGACCGGTTCCGATTAAGTCCTCACCGTTACCTTACGTCAGTCTTGCGGTCACTTAATGCACTAACAAGGTGCTAGAGTTAAAAGCGCTTTTAGAGATAATGCGTTGGTCAATCGGGAGTGACATAACGGAATGTGATAAACAGGTGACGTTAGGAGTCAGTTGTGTACTAGGTAGGTAGGTACATGTACAATCGACGCAAGATAAGTTTACACTTAGCACATTTTTACAAAGAGTTGGGTTGGGTGTAAAAGTTTATATTAGATATCAACTGTACTAGGTACCTACAGTCAGCCTTTTTTTACATCACTAATCGCACACTTGAGAAAGGGAGAGATCTAATTTTAATCCAAAAGTTTCTTCGTTTTTTTTTAAATTATTTTTTTTACGTTTTTATAAAGCTTAAAATCGGTCCAACAAACCGCAAAAAGGTTATACCATTTTACTATCGTGTTCCTATTTTTTAATTAAATGTAATACAAGTAAAACTTATTAAAAAATGCTGTGCTTTTGCGGCAAGGACAGCAACCGACCATTATCATATTTAATACTATATTAATATTATCGCTGATTATTTGATGTGTGTATAAAATATAAAAGTCCTAATTAGCTAGATTGTCTAGGCAGAGTAGTAATTACATTAGCATGCAATATTGAATGCACTACTAAACTAGACAGTTATCGAGTGTTTTAAACAAGACGATGTCGTGTGTCGTGACGGTATCGTCTCGTTTACTTAAAATAAGGTGTTTCCGGATTTAACCCAATTTATTCCGATTGCCATATGATTTATAATCATAAGGCTATCATGGCAGCTACGAATTTATAGTGACACATAAGATAACACTTAGAAGGGGACACTCGAGAAGGGGTTGCCATAAGTATACGTACCTAAGTACTATAATCGCCACGTCACTTTTACGAGCCAAATAGTTCTCTTTTTTTAGAGTTTGTATGTATGTTTTACGTACGTATGTCGATCCCTTGTACGTATAATTTTAAACAAAAAAGAACCGACTTCAATTAGCCTCCACCTTTCCAAAAGCAAATGCTCTAGCTGCTCTAAAAATACTAAAATCACTAAAGGTGGCTATAATACTTGAAGAGTTATCTCGATTTCTCCAGGATCCCATAATCAGATCCTGACCTGGTGACAATGGGACCAACTGTGAATTATACTATTTCAAACAAAAAAAATAATTTTCCAAATCGGTCCAGTCGTCTTGGAATAATTGATGAACAAAAAAATATAGCAAAAACAAAGATCCCTACGAATTGAAACCTATTTCGAAATATTGAAGTCTGTTGAAAAGGCTTGTCTAGGAATTGTTACAAACACGCTAAAATTCTGTCTTCTTGTCAAATCTTGACTTACACGCTACCTAAACGAGACTTTGACACCCTAAATTTAGCCTTATATTAGCTATTCGAGGCTAAATATTAGCTAAATTTAGCTATTCGAGGTAGGTAAGTATTCATTCAAGTTATTCGTGGAATTAATACTACTGTGAATTGAAAACAAATAAGTCGTCACTGTCAGGGGGTTAAAAGTGGAAACCAAGTT
Source organism: Pammene aurita (assembly GCA_947086415.1). Taxonomy (NCBI): domain Eukaryota; kingdom Metazoa; phylum Arthropoda; class Insecta; order Lepidoptera; family Tortricidae; genus Pammene; species Pammene aurita. The sequence goes on from OX352295.1 coordinate 17,995,136, forward strand.
ATTAAGTTTTCTCTAATTTTCCGACTTGCCTGCGCAAAATTATCAAAGTTACGTCGCACAGTGGTTCAGGTTGTATGGGAGGGCGGAATTAATTATTTTTATGAAAGGTGGGCGTTTTAACATTTATGAAATGTGGTTTTATCAATATAAATAGGTAAAATGAATAAAAAAAACCGGCCAAGTGCGAGTCCGACTCGCGCACCGAGGGTTCCGTACAAACCTGTAGGTATATAGGGGTAGTAACTTTAAAATATTTTTATTATGTGATGTAACTAAAAATTTACGGTTTTCGCAATTTTTCCTTTATCTGTGCTATAAGACGTTGCTTTGTACCAAATTTCAAGATTCTGAGTTCACGGGAAGTACCCTGTAGGTTTTGATTCCCTTGCGAGCAAAAATTTGCGGAAATTTGCGGCATAAACGGCTGTATCTTTTAATTGCTTTGGCTTAGAAGTCTGATTTTTTCACAGCTCCAAGGGACAGTAGACCTGAGTATTTGATATAAATTTCAGCTTGATACCTCCACGCGTTCCTGAGAAAAATGGTCTTGACAGACATACAGACAGACAGACAGACAGACAGACGGACAACAGAGTGATCCTATAAGGGTTCCGTTTTTTCCTTTCGAGGTACGGAACCCTAAAAATAGAAATAGACCATGAGGAAATAAAGTAATATCTAATTGAATGTTGAATGTGGCCAAAATAATGACCATGTTGTTTTAATCCAAGCCATGCCCTAACCAATACACGAAATCACTGATATTATCTATCATAAAAATACCTTTATATACGGCACATCGAATAAAAATCATATTTCGGGTATTTTACCTAGCGTTTTAGAAATATATTACCTGAAAGAAACAACCTTTTTGACGAAAAATTCGTAAGTGTTCAGCATTACGTGTTTCTTATGATTTATTTACAAATAAATAATACATCAAAATTAAAATCCTTTCAGTACAGGGTTGTACAACTGTTTACTGTTAAATTTAAGTCAAATAAATGACTTTAGTTAATATGTAATTTTCGGACTTTATTCCGCCCCTGAACCAATGTGCGTCGTGTCATCTAAATGACTTTTCAATGTCATACAAACACAGTTAGCTAAAATGCATAGGTACCACACGGTACTTTAATCGTGATTAACGCTGACTACGGGACTATTATGTTCAAGTACTTACAACGATATTTTAAGACTATTTCATTGAGTTTAAAAATAGGTTAAGTAATATTTTTTGTTATTGGTAGATATACTAAAACATACTAAATTAAATAAATAAAAACTACTGAAACCTACCCAACTTAACATATGGGCCCTGAATTCAAATATGGTAGATATGTTCCCAATACTTTTTTTTGTTAAAAGTTAATAACAACTTGCATTTATTAATGTATATATTAAACACTTTATTATTTAGGTACACAAAAAACTAATTTCAGTTACAATGAATATCTGATGATAAGTTTCTAAATAATAACTCAAGCAAACAATAGCGTAAACTCTAAAATTAATAAATTAAAAATAAATTCATCATCTCATCATCATATCAGCCGAAAGAAGTCCACTGCTGGACATAGGCCTCCCCCAAAGAGTGCCTCAATGACCGGTCCTGCGCCACCCGCATCCAGCGGACTCCCGCGACCTTCACCAGGTCATCAGTCCACCTTGCGGGGGGTCTACCCACGCTGCGCCTTCCGGTTCGTGGTCGCCACTCGAGAACCTTTCCGCCCCAACGGCCATCGGTTCTACGAGCAATGTGCCCCGCCCACTGCCACTTTAGTTTAGCGATTCGGAGGGCTATATCGGTTACTTTGGTTCTGCTGCGGATGGCCGCATTTCTGATGCGATCACGCAGAGAGACTCCGACCATAGCCCTCTCCATTGCCCTTTGGGTGACTTTGAGCTTTCTTATGAGGCCCATTGTAAGCGACCACGTTTCAGTACCATATGTCATCACTGGCAACACACACTGGTCAAAGACTTTCGTCTTGAGACACTGCGGAATATTGGACAAAAAGATGTGCCGTAGCTTCCCGAACGCTGCCCAACCGAGTCGGATTCGTCGATTGACCTCTTTCTCGAAGTTGCATCTACCTAACTGGACAGTATGTCCTAAGTATATATAATCGTCCACAACTTCGAGTGTAAGGTCTCCGATTGTAACGGGAGTTGGTGCTACATGGCTATTTGACATGATTTTCGTCTTATCCATGTTCATCTTTAGACCAACTCGCTCGGAGGCTTTACTGAGGTCATCGAGCATCGTACTCAAATCCTCCATGGTCTCAGCCAAGACTACTATATCGTCAGCAAACCGAAGGTGAGTGATGTACTCGCCGTTTATGTTGATGCCTAGCCTTCTCCAGTCCAGAGTCTTGAAAACATCCTCCAGTGCAGCGGTAAACAGTTTAGGAGAAATAACATCTCCTTGTCTGACTCCCCGCTGCAACGGAATAGGCTTCGAGTTCTGGTCCTGGAGTCGGACTGACATAGTGGCGTTCTCGTACAAACACTTCAGCACTTCGATATAGCGATAGTCCACTTGGCACCTCTGGAGAGATTGTAGTACAGCCCAGGTTTCGATCGAGTCGAAGGCTTTCTCGTAGTCCACGAACGCTAAGCAGAGGGGCAGGTTATACTCCTCAGTCTTCTGTATAACCTGACGGAGCGTATGGATGTGGTCTACGGTACTAAAGCCTCTTCGGAAACCGGCTTGTTCGGGAGGCTGGAAGTCATCTAGCCTGCGTGCGAGACGGTTCGTAATGACTCTTGAAAACAGCTTATAGACATGGCTCAGAAGTGAAATGGGTTGGTAGTTCTTCAGTAACGCGTTATCACCCTTTTTGAAGAACAATACCACCACACCTCTGTTCTATGCCTTAGGCGTTCTCTCTTCTAGTAAAACGGAGTCGAACAACTTCTGAAGGGCAATAAGGACCGGTTTACCACCCGCCTTCAGAAGTTCGGCTGAAATTCCGTCTTCACCAGGTGCCCTATTGTTTTTGAGCTGTTTAAGAGCCATTCTAATCTCGTACAGGCTGATGTCCGGGATGTCTTCGGTATAATGTCGGGTCAGTCTAGCTCTAGGGTCTTCCGCCAGATCAACTTCAGGTCTGCTAATTGATGTGTATAGCTGTCCATAAAAGTTCTCTATCTCCCCCAGAAGCTCGGGTCTAGATGAAACGATTCTACCATCCTCAGTTTTTATTCTGGCTCTGCCCAATAGACAAATCTCTTGCGTAAACTTTAGAGCCCTTATTCTGCTCAATGGCCTCTTCAATACGATTTGTATTGAATTGGCGCAAATCACGGGTAAGGGACTTAGAGATCCGTTTATTGAGCTGCCGGTATAATGACGCATCTGCTGAGGATTGCAGAACCATTTCTCTCCTTTCCTCGATGAGTTTCTGAGTGGAGTCAGAGAGCCTTTTGGTTCTGTTGCTCCGCTGGGCCTTAAAAAACTTAGACCCAGTACTATGGACAGCTTCCACAAACCCCACGTTGAATTCGTCCACATCGCCGCCTAGACAATCGAAACGGTTTTGGAGTTCCAGCTGGAAGCTCTCAGGGTTTTGGATTCGAAGTGCTGCTGGACGGAGCGTAGACTTCATCAGTCGAGAACGCTCTAGCTTAACACATATATTCAATGTGCCTCTCACCAGACGGTGATCACTTCCGGTTTTAACCGTATTGATCACAGTAGAGACATCATTGAATATATGCTTCTTCGTCGACATGATGAAGTCAATCTCGTTTTAGTTGCACCGTCGGGACTCATCCAGGTCCACTTCCTGTGCTCACGTTTCTTGAAGAAGGAGTTCATCATGTAGAGTCCCTCCTTCTCCAAGAAGCCAGCCAGTAGTTGGCCCCGGTGGTTCCGACTTCCAAATCCAAATTGCCCCACTCTCAGTTCTTCACCATCTCTCTTGCCCAGTTTCGCGTTGAAGTCCCCCATAACAACGGTGAAGTAGGTTTTGGAGCTATGCATGGCCTTCGATATATCCTCATACATAGCCTCCACCTCGTCATCGGAGTGTGCCGAAGTCGGCGCATACACCTGTATGACCTTCAACGAGTACCTCTTGGATACTCTGAGTATAAGGTACGCCACCCTAGTCGACACACTCTCGATCTTCACCACGTTGTTCACGAGGGACTTACGGACGATGAACCCGACACCTCCCTGGGACTGTTGGTCGCCCTCCCGGAAATAAAGCAAGTTGCCGGACTTTAGGATTATCGTTTCCTCCCCCTCTCTTCGGACTTCAGATAACCCTATGACATCCCAACGCAACTTGCTCAATCCTTCCTCCAGTTCCACTATCTTTTCGTCGGTCCGCAGTGTACGCGTGTTATATGTTGCCAGGGCCAGAAGTCGTCGGTGGTGGTAGCCGGATCTTTGCCGGGGATTCTTAGCACCCCTGACCCCGCTAGTACCCTGGCCGCTACCAAAACCAGGGCACCGGGGGTCGCCGGACACTCGGGGCCGTGGTTTTTGTGTTCTGTTCATGGGGGGTGAATGCCGTAATCGCCACGCTTGGCATGCGGGTTGGCGATCGCAGTATCTCCACCGCACTCCGAGGATGCTGCTGCCCATCCCCCGGTGGTCTTGGCCGTAGTTTTAGGACATACTCCGGGTCCAAAAAAAATAAATTAATTGTTCCTAATTATGTAAAGCCTGACCAGAAATATATGATTATTGTGAAGAGGGCGCTATTATTCTCATTTATATGGCAACAGTCATAGAGCGTATAATTGTCTATGGTATAGTGACATCTTGATTTGTTTACATGTCAGCTCTGATATAGCTCTGATGTTAATTTGAAAATGTTTCACAGCGAAATAGTTTCATTTCCCGAGTGTATTATTTACAGCAGTTTATTATATACACTATTTACAATGTTTCGCTCTTGAATATGGATAATTTTGGGATAGTTTTGTCGTTTATTATTTCATAATCAACACTTTATTATGATTCAAGTAAACCGTCTCAATGACACTTGACAACGGTGACAGCCTATCACATGCACTCACACATGCATATCATTCTGTCATTAAATTATTGCCAGTGTAAGAAATTAGTTCCAATGAAATCCCGCAACATGGCGCATGATCATATATTTCTGGTCAGGCTTTAATTACATGTGATATTCTAGATCAAAAGGCTCCATCGACGGCCGGCGCTTACGGCTTTGTTGCTCAACTACAATATTGAACCAGTAACGTAGTTTACGTAGTCACCTGCAATAGTGTCTTCCCCAACCAAGGCCGCAAAAATATGTGACACGCTCCTATGGCCCTACAAATAAGATTGTCAGATATTTTTACGGCTTCTTGGAGGAAGATACAATTGCAGGTGACTGTCCAACGTAAGCCTTTCTGCCAAATGCAGGTATTTTCGGAACCGGTATCGTGGCTTTGAACCAAAAACCGGTATAAGATTTGGTACCGGTTCCGATATACTGGTATCTAGGGCTTGAATCACAGGTATTTTCCGGAACAGGTACCGTGGCTTTGAACCATATAATAATAATAAATAACCATATAAAAGCCCGCGGGGGCAGCTTGTGGCGAGCTGACGGTGAGTGGCGACACCGCGGACCCCTATTCCAGAGGGCCCTTTCTATCTGGCCCTCGCCTCTGTAAATACTTAAATACATAGAAAACATCCATAACTCAGGAACAAATATCCGTGATGAACACACAAATAAATGCCCTGACCAGGATTCGAACCCGGGACCTCCTGCTTCATAGGCAGGGTCACTACCGACTAGGCTAGGAGGCCGAATATACCGGTATAAGACTTGGTACCGGTTCCGAGGTACCGCGCGGTATAAATGATACCATTTTTAAAAATGTGTCACAAATGTACTCACTCACACTATGAAATTATTGTAAAAGTGTGTAAGCAACTACTATAAAAATATCATTTCCTTCTGACGTCACGGCTTTTGGTATCCCTACTAATATTATAAATTACGAAAGTAGCTTTATCTGTCTGTTTTTCCGACTACGACTCCCGCGGAACAACATAGGTTAGTTTTATATTTTGCTATATTTATATAGATTGTATGTACGTCATATAAACTGAATGTTTACTTAGTAAGAGATAAAACAAAGTTAATAGTTACCACGTGTTTTAAAAAATAATTTGCACCTGTTCACATACTGATTGAAAGGCAATTATCATTAGTAAAGCCATTTTAATTACAACAAAATGACCAAGATTCCACGACGAAACCTCAAACGTAACCACAAAACCTTTACCATTGCATTACATTCCTTATTCATAACAACTTAAAGTTCAAGTTCATATCAATGTCAAGTGAAGCAAGATTAAAATATGGCGTAATTATGTAGAGAATAAATGGCACTTACGTCCCTTTTGGGTCCAATTGTGGCACTTGAAGATGGGATTTTAATAGCTTGAATGAATATACATAAACATATTTCATCTTAATTGCAAGGTTAACGACGATTTAAATCTATGTGAAATAGTTTTGCAACTGACGAGAGGCCATTTAAGTAAAGGTTTTATTATTTTATTGTAATTTTGTAGTAAGTACCATAATTACAGTGACCCGCGAATAGTTGCGTAACTTACAATACAAATGTAAAGATACGCCACCTTTACCGTCTCTTTGGTTTAACGGGTACCTAAAGGGCTGATTTGTAACGTATTGGCGATGAGCAATTCTTGATTATGATTATTATGAACTTGACAGCTAATACTTTCGGATTTACCGAATCACCCCTTTTTAGGGTTCCGTAGTCAACTAGGAACCCTTATAGTTTCGCCATGTCTGCCCGTCCGTCCGTCCGTCCGTCCGCGGATAATCTCAGTGACCGTTAGCACTAGAAAGCTGAAATTTGGTACTAATATGTATATCAATCACGCCGACAAAGTGGTAAAATAAAAAGTGGAATTTTTTTTTTTATTACGGTACCTCCCTGTTACGGACAGCCTAGATCCCTACCTAAATAAATTGTATTCTACCTAGTTAGTAATAAGGTGTCTAGGTAAGGTGATAAATAAGTGGTACACACAGGTCAACTTTATTAAAGTAAAACTAGATTGATTAATGTCTGTGCAGAAACAAGACTTGTTTGTACCGCTGAAAAGCAGTATGTGTGCCCTCTGTGATGGTACGCGCCCGACTGAGGGCGGGCAGAGGGGGAGCGGCGTATTTGACTGAATGTTGACCCATGCAGCCGTAATTACCAAACGACGATCGCGGGCCCCGACTGACGTGGCAAAGCTTGACCGAAGCGAGAGCCGCGAAAACATTTTGATTTTTCCGGAAAATGCCGCAGCCCACATAGGTCATACATACCTCTAGAGATAGGTTTTCTAGTAAACTATCCAGTAGAAATAGTTTTGTAAGCCTCGGACTTAGGATACCGGAGTTAGAGTAGATAGAAGCTCACTCCCATACAAAATTAACTAATAAGAAAAAGCAACTTTTTAGTTTATTGATATTATGTAAAGATAATGTCCTAGATAGACAGATCTTGCAAAGACCTTTCTAACAAGGTATAAATCATCAAAATCCGTCCAGTAGTTTTCGAGATATAAGCAAAAATGTAAATAAATACGCAAATATCCTAAGTCGAGTGCAAGAAAGAGATAGCAATGTAAACAAAGGACTTCTCTGTCTAAAACTTCTAGAGTCTTCGAATGTATGAAAAAGATAGAGATATCCTTGTCTAAAATATCTAGATTTTTCCATAGCGTAAAAGAGATGAAGATAGATCTCTCTTTCAGATTGTTCTAGATATTTCCACCCTCGCTATTTTCGAATCATATAAAAGCCGGCACGCACCGCCGTAGTTCAGTTCAGTTCAGTTCAGTTCAGCAAGCAGTTCCAGCAAGAAAAATAAGAAGAAGAAGAGATAATAGTGACCAGTAGTCGACAGTATCAGTATATCAGTGTGCGTACCGGCTTTCTATGTGCCTAGTGTTAAAGTTTAGTGCCTAGCGTACCTAGGGTTCATATGACAGGGTATATGTACCTGTTTATGGACTAAGCGTTATAAGTAAAGTGTTAGTGTCTCAGTTTGTACCTAGTGCTCTTAGGGTAAACGTGCCAGTACTCGGGCAGGGTATATGTACCTGTTCGTGGACTAAGTAGTTCAAGTAAAGTTAGTGACAGTGAGAAGTAGGGTAAATGTGCCTATCCTCGGACAGGGTATATGTACCTGTTCTAGGATATAAGTTGTAAATAGTGTAAATAGCCATAGTTAGCCAAGTGTACCGAGTGATTGTGTTTTAGTAATAAATAAGAATCCAAGTGCAGTGAGTGTTATTACTGAGAGTCCCGTTCCACAGTGGGAGGAATTGGATCCCGAACCAGCGAATGCTCTGTATCCGCATAAATAAATATTTAGACTGTGCTGTCGCTGATACAGACTGACGCCAGAGAGTAGCCTGGCGGCCACAGTTCTATGGTCCTTCGAGCCGGATCAGGGGATTCAGTGGAACTTGGACTAGTGAAAAGTGGATTCTTATAGTGACTACTGACACTTTGCGTGTGTGTTATTTGTGACATTGTGTTGTGATATAGTGCAATAAAGTGCCGAGATGGAATCTTCAGGAATAAAAACGAGGTCGCAGTCTGGCCGCCGCACCGGAGAGGAAGAAGGCCGACTAGAAGATACTGCGGAAGGCGTATCTGCGAACGTGGCAGGGGCACCCGGTACCGTGCGCACCCCACAGGATGGGGTCACGGGCAAGGCCGGGAAGCCGTGTCAAGAATCTTCTGCGGGGGTACCTGTAAGAGCTGGAGCCATGGTATCGTCTGGGCCCGCGAAGGTTGTCCATAAGGGACCACCACGTTCGCCGTCGACACTGGAGCGGCGAAGGATCGAGCAAGCGATCAAGAAGCAGCTGCGACATAAGGAAAAGGCGGAGCAACGCCGAGTTGAGCGCGAGCACCTGAGTGGGCGCGCGCAGAACCTGTCTCCGGTTTCGGAAAGAGGGAGTAAGGAGGCCCAGTCAGAGGGCCACCCTAAGGCCACGGAGACACAGAAGTTACCGACTCCATCACCAGGCAAGGTACCGACGGTCAAGTCTCATCCGTCGAGGAAATCGCACGCATCACACGCAAGCAGCCTCCGATCAGCCAAATTAAGAGAGCTCGAACTCAAGCAAATGAGGAAAGAAGTCGAGCTAAAACGGCGAGAGATCGAGTTGGAACGAGAGCTGCTAAGGAAGGAGTACGAGCTCAAGAGGGACGAGGTACTCGAAGAAACGAGCTCTGGAACTGGAACTGGAACTGACTCATCGTCCGTGGGGTCATCGCGCACAATCAGCCCGGCCAGGGAACGACCGGCTGAACCCGATAGTCGAGTGCACGAGTGGCTGCGCACTATTGAAGACACGCCGCATCATCGAGTGCGCGTAGAGTCGCCGCCCGTACCATCACGGGTCAGGCGCGCCCAATCGCCGCCGCGTGGGCCGCGTATTGAGGCACGAGCGCCGCCGCCCGTGGAACCGCGTGATCAGCCACCAGGACGACATGAATGGACGCCGTATTCCGAAAACGCCAGACTAAGGTCGTCGGTAGAGCCGCTGCCGAGTGATGCAGCGACAGCATTCAACAGGCTCGCCGACCAGCTACGGGACGCCGTCAGGACCACACCGCCGAAGCAGTGTTACGAGTTGCCGCCATTCACGGGCAATCCTAACGAATGGCTACTGTTCTTCAACGCCTACACGGAGTCAACCCTACGGTACAACTTCAGTGCGTTCGAGAACATGGCTCGGCTGAGGAACTGTCTACGTGGAGATGCACGGCAGTGTGTGCAGCATCTGTTATCCACATCGACACAGCCAGAGCTAATAATAAGGCTACTTAAGAAGAATTTCGGGCGCATCGACTTACTGGTGGACAAGGCGCTGGACGAGCTCAAGCGGCTACCGCCGTTGGGACCCAGTGCCATCGACCTCAACGAATTCGCAACGAAGATTGTAAACATTGTAAGTACACTTTGCGAGCTCGACAGCAGGAACTATAGCAACAACCCGTTGTTAGTTCGAGAGATAACAGACAGACTGAGTCCACACCTCAGAAGTCGATGGTGCGCCTACGCAAAGGAGCACATAAAGGGCGGCAAGTGTGAGCTGATGCTGATGGCTGACTTCTTAATGGAAGAGAGCGACGCAGAGTTAGAATTCTCGCACGCTCGCATGCCTGGCACAAATAAAAGGAGGGAAGCGGCGACTAAGGAGGTAGCTCGACCATCACCGAGTCGCGCAGTCCAGGGAAGAGGCGCGCGTAGGACGCAAGCGCAGTACCACGCCGAGCAGACGTACACAACAGGGAACACCGTGGGCATTCGGGAGCCTTGCTTGTGCTGCGGCGGTGAACACAGGACTACGGAATGTAAGCGAGTCCTGGTCATGGACACAGGCGCGAGATGGGACTGGGCCAAAAGCAACCGCATATGCTACAAATGCCTGAACGGTAAACACTCCAAGTTGAAATGTCACGCAAAGGCATGCGGTTCCAACGGATGCACCAGATGGCATCACCGATTACTGCACAGCGAGGGCAGCACGCAGAGAGAAGCGCGTGTACGCCGGCCGCCACCCCGCGCGGCCTCACCTGCCCCGCAACCTGCCGCCCGCGACGGGTCCGGACATCCGCAGGCGGCCAAACCAACAGAGCCGGAGATCACGTCGAACACGACGGTGGAACAAGTGAACAGCACGTCCAGCGTATTTTTGAAGATGGTACCTGTTACCGTAGAGGGTCCAAAAGGGAAGGTGGATACCTACGCTATGCTTGACGATGGCAGCACAGTGAGTCTGATCCAAGCAGACTTGGCCGAAGCCATAGGAGCCACGGGACCCGAGACGCCGCTGCGCCTGGCAGGGGTAAGCAACATGGAAGCTGTGCCAGAAGTAAGCAGACAAGTCAGAGTTCGCGTACAAGGAAAGGGCCTAGAGACCGCGTATAACTTAGTCTTCACCACAGTGAAGAGACTAGGACTACGAACGCAAAGGATGAGCAAGCAGGTCATGGAGATGGAACACTTCAAGGATATCCAGACTGCCTGCTACGACGAGGCCGTACCGCGACTACTTGTGGGGACAGACCAATGGCCAGTGTTGCTACCTCAGGAGGCGAGAATACGGGGACTGGACGAGCCGGCAGCAGTACTGACAGGGTTAGGTTGGGTGGTCTTCGGAGGTAAGCCACGTATAGTCAACCCACCCGAGAAGCACGTGACGCTACACTGCCGCCAAGAGGATGACGAGCACCTGGACTCTATGTTGCGGGAATATTTCAACATAGACTCGCTCGGCATCAAGAATGTCAAGAAGGTAGATCCAGGGACACAGAGGGCCCTGGATATCTTCGAGAAGTCGGTCAAGAAAATCGACGGACCACGCTACGAGGTGGGACAGCTTTGGCGGGACGAGGAGCCACGAATGCCGCCGAGTCTGCACACGGCGTTGAATCGACTGCATAGCATCGAGCGCAAGATGGACCGTGACCCGGCATTCGCAGCGAGCTACACCGAGCAAGTAAATAACTTGCTTGCTAAGAAGTATGCTGAGCCGCTGGAGGAGCCGCCAGATAGCAAAGTAGCGTGGGTTCTACCGCACTTCGCTGTGACCAACCCCAACAAGCCGGGAAAGATCAGATTAGTCTTCGATGCAGCGTGTCGCAGCCAGCCAAGGGAAGTGCCTCAACGATTTTCTTCTGGAAGGACCGGACTTACTACAATCACTGATCGGGATACTGTTCCGGTTCCGCGAAGGGAAGTTCGCCGTGGTGGCAGACCTACAGGAGATGTTCCTCCAGATCAAGATGAGGAGTGAGGACCAGCCCTCACAAACTTTCGTCTGGAGAGGAGACCGCCGAACCGGAAACCCGCAGTTCTACAAGATGACGAGCATGCTGTTCGGCGCAGCGAGCTCGCCTTTCCTGGCGCACAGCGTTCGCAACAGGAACGCCCAGGACAACACCGAAGAATTCCCGGATGCTGTAGAGGACATCGTCCGTAACCACTACATGGACGACTACGTGGCAAGCTATCCGGACGAGGAAGAGCTCGTACATCGTGCCACGCAAGTAACATCGTCACACGCTAAAGGAGGGTTCAAGCTTCGTGGATGGACGTCCAACAGTAAGAAGTTACTGCAAGGTATCCCACAAGAGCTGCACGCAAACGCACCGGCGCAGCTAGGGAAGAAGGAAAACAAGATCTTTGGCATGTATTGGAACCCTGAAACGGACGAGCTCGGGTTTAACACGGCCATGATGAGGGTACCGGCCGAGGTACGAGACATGAAGACTACGCCGACGAAGAGGCAAATGCTATCGGCCGTGATGTCCGTGTACGACCCACTGGGGCTGTTAAGTCACTACACAATAACGGCCAAAGTCCAGTTACAAAACTTGTGGGCCAAGAAACTGGACTGGGACTCACCACTGCCAGAAGAGGACAAGCGCGACTTCAAAGAATGGTTACGGGCTTTGGACAGCGTTGCAGCACTTCGAATTCCCAGATGCTACTTGTCAACGGGGGCAGCGGCGAGCAAGGAACTACACGTCTTCGTGGACGCCAGCACTAAGGCGTACGCATGCGTGGCTTATTGGAGAGTCGTCCAAGAAGATGGGACGTCCCTGGTCAGCATGGTCGCCGCCAAAAGTAAGGTGGGGCCAACGAGACAACTCAGCGTGCCACGCATGGAGCTACAGTCAGCGCTCATCGGATCGAGATTGCAGCAGACCATCCGAGAAGAGCACCGCCTGACGCCAGCACGAGTCGTTATGTGGACTGATAGTGGAACAGTACTCCACTGGATTCGCAACGACGCCAAACGCTACAGCGCCTACGTAGCCAACCGCTTAGGAGAGATAGCGGAGCTAACAAAGCCAAGTCAATGGCGCTGGGTACCAACCAAGGAAAATCCGGCAGATGAAGCTGCCCGGCCGGATAACAGAAGACAAGTCACCTTCGACAGCCGATGGTATCAAGGACCAGACTTCCTGAAGAGGCCGGAAAACGAATGGCCAAAGGAGATCGAACCAGGAGGGCGACTACGTGATCATCGTGGATGGAAATTTACCACGCAACGTATGGCCGCGAGGGATCGTCACGAAGGTGTACCAGGGACCAGATGGCGCAGTCCGATCAGCCGACGTCCAGACCAAGGGAGGCGTGTTCCGGAGGCCCGTCACGAAGCTGGCTGTCCTACCGTTGCAACAGGAGCAGCCGCAGGAGCGTCAGCGGGGGCAGAACTGTTACGGACAGCCTAGATCCCTACCTAAATAAATTGTATTCTACCTAGTTAGTAATAAGGTGTCTAGGTAAGGTGATAAATAAGTGGTACACACAGGTCAACTTTATTAAAGTAAAACTAGATTGATTAATGTCTGTGCAGAAACAAGACTTGTTTGTACCGCTGAAAAGCAGTATGTGTGCCCTCTGTGATGGTACGCGCCCGACTGAGGGCGGGCAGAGGGGGAGCGGCGTATTTGACTGAATGTTGACCCATGCAGCCGTAATTACCAAACGACGACCGCGGGCCCCGACTGAGGTGGCAAAGCTTGACCGAAGCGAGAGCCGCGAAAACATTTTGATTTTTCCGGAAAATGCCGCAGCCCACATAGGTCATACATACCTCTAGAGATAGGTTTTCTAGTAAACTATCCAGTAGAAATAGTTTTGTAAGCCTCGGACTTAGGATACCGGAGTTAGAGTAGATAGAAGCTCACTCCCATACAAAATTAACTAATAAGAAAAAGCAACTTTTTAGTTTATTGATATTATGTAAAGATAATGTCCTAGATAGACAGATCTTGCAAAGACCTTTCTAACAAGGTATAAATCATCAAAATCCGTCCAGTAGTTTTCGAGATATAAGCAAAAATGTAAATAAATACGCAAATATCCTAAGTCGAGTGCAAGAAAGAGATAGCAATGTAAACAAAGGACTTCTCTGTCTAAAACTTCTAGAGTCTTCGAATGTATGAAAAAGATAGAGATATCCTTGTCTAAAATATCTAGATTTTTCCATAGCGTAAAAGAGATGAAGATAGATCTCTCTTTCAGATTGTTCTAGATATTTCCACCCTCGCTATTTTCGAATCATATAAAAGCCGGCACGCACCGCCGTAGTTCAGTTCAGTTCAGTTCAGTTCAGCAAGCAGTTCCAGCAAGAAAAATAAGAAGAAGAAGAGATAATAGTGACCAGTAGTCGACAGTATCAGTATATCAGTGTGCGTACCGGCTTTCTATGTGCCTAGTGTTAAAGTTTAGTGCCTAGCGTACCTAGGGTTCATATGACAGGGTATATGTACCTGTTTATGGACTAAGCGTTATAAGTAAAGTGTTAGTGTCTCAGTTTGTACCTAGTGCTCTTAGGGTAAACGTGCCAGTACTCGGGCAGGGTATATGTACCTGTTCGTGGACTAAGTAGTTCAAGTAAAGTTAGTGACAGTGCGAAGTAGGGTAAATGTGCCTATCCTCGGACAGGGTATATGTACCTGTTCTAGGATATAAGTTGTAAATAGTGTAAATAGCCATAGTTAGCCAAGTGTACCGAGTGATTGTGTTTTAGTAATAAATAAGAATCCAAGTGCAGTGAGTGTTATTACTGAGAGTCCCGTTCCACAGTGGGAGGAATTGGATCCCGAACCAGCGAATGCTCTGTATCCGCATAAATAAATATTTAGACTGTGCTGTCGCTGATGCAGACTGACGCCAGAGAGTAGCCTGGCGGCCACACTCCCCTATACGTAAAGTGGGGAGTGATTTTTTTTTTCATTTCAACCCTAACGTGTGATATATTGTTGGATAGGTATTTAAAAATGAATAGGGGTTTACTAAAATCATTTTTCGATAATGTAAATAGTTTCGGAAATAATCGCTCCAGAATTAAAAAAATATGCGTCCCCCCCCCTCTAACTTTTGAACCATAAGTTTTAAAAATATGAAAAAAATCTCAAAAGTAGAACTTTATAAAAACTTTCTAGGAAAATTATTTTGAACTTGATAGGTAGAATAGTTTTTGAAAAAAAATTACATAATTATTTCTGAACTAAGTTTGTAATTTAACCGTATAAGCAGGTGTTTATTGTACCTGTAATTTCTACAAAATTACAATGAAATGACGTGCTTTCAAATAAAGTAAAAACGGTGAAAATCGGTTCACGCAATAAAGAATTATTCCATAAAAATCATCTTCCATACTTTAAGCTCGCGCGCAATAGTTTACTTAATTTGCCGATAGATGTCGCTGTACGTGGAACGCTCATATCATATCCTACATAACGGTGTTATTAACTCTTAAGTGGGGACACTTACTGTGACGGACGGAAAACTACGGAACCCTACACTGAGCGTGGCCCGACACGCTCTTGGCCGGTTTTTTGTTATTAAGGGAATGACAACAGCTAAATTCCATCCCTATATTTTTCAGCGCGAGTGAAAGAGAAACACTGCGTTACGGTTAGTATGGGAGCTCATTGCAAATTTAGCAAAATAATGAATTAATAAAAAACTACGCATTCATTGAGAAATACAAAATAATAAAGTTTTTGGTATTAGTGTGGTGGAATTTTGACCTTAATAACAGACGTATAAGTCAAGAAATTAAAGACATACAACTGTTTAAAGCTAATTTTAAGTTGTAACGTTGGAATTATTTTCTATCGAGCCGATTTCGTCCATTCGTGTATCGGAATTAACAAAGTTCTTCCAAATATTAATGAATATTAATATATTTTTTTTACTTTCTCAAAACAAGTAGTTATAGCTAAAAAATTTTTAAGTAAAGTCAATTTGAAGGTCATCGTGTGTTGTCACCCACTTAAATTAATTATTAAAGCCGAAAGTCTCTTTTAACAGGTCGAATCCTGTTAAATGTAAACAATCCATGTAGAAAGGGCCCTTATGGCGGCCGGCGCTTACGCCTGTATTTCTTGAAAATTATTGTAAAACTCGCTTAAGACGATTTTGAAGAGGTCCATCAATAAACGCGTCTTACGCGGAAAAGCGTATTAAGGAGACTGTTCTATGGGACCTCAAGTTAAAGGGACTGATATAAAATGGCGTATTATACGAAAAATCGTATTAAATGTGATCGTATTAAGCGGGTTCCATTGTATATTGAATCTGTACGACGACAATTAGTACAACATAAAGCGATCACACTGGCGCCGCAATCGGATGCGGCGACGGTGTGCAAGCGTGACAGCGCTAGAGTATATCTAAATATATAAAAGAAGAAACTGACTGACTGACTGACTGACTGACTGACTCACTGACATATCAACGCACAGCCCAAACCGCTGGTTCTAGAGATTCCAAATTTGGCACGTAGGTTCCTTATAAGGTCTAGGGGTCCACTAAGAAAGGATTTTTCAAAATTCATCCCCTAAGAGGGTAAAATGGGGGTCCAAAGTTTGTATGGCGAATCAAGATTTGTTAGATTATCTTATTCGAAACTTCACAGGAGTATTCCTAACAATAAATGAGTAAACATGTGTTTCAGGTTTTTTGAAAATTCAACCCCTAAAAGGGGCAAATATGGTCACAAAGTCTGAAAATCAACATGGGTATCGTATCCTTTTTGAGTACTTATAGTACACGGGCGAAGCCGCAGGAAAAGGCCAGTAATTTAATAGAGCAGGACAGTCTAAGAACTTTTTGAAGTTCCAAGTGTGAAGGGCCATCTGAACGAGAGCAGCCCAAACTCTTGGGCCTCAAAATTTCTTAGACTGTGCCGTCTATATTATTTATACTTAACAACTTCTACTATTTATGGGACCAACTCCGAAATAGGCATGGTGAATTTTTTTCATGTATGGTATCAATCGATTCGTTTTGTTGTGAGGATCAAATGGCTATATGGGGCCAATTGCGTTAAAGCAACACAAAAGTCAGAAATGAGACTTAAAGTCCGAGATTTGCATTTGTTTCTCAAAACGCTCCTAACAAAATGACGTGCAAAAGTGACGTCACGATCACATAGTCGCCCTTTTTAAAGTATGGAAAAAATATGAAATTGCTATTTTTACAGTAAAATATTGCGTTTATATTTAAGGTTGCTGTACAATTTATTTTACAGTGAAATGGTAAAAATCGAATGGTAACATTGGTTTTTTTTTAAATTTCGCACTTTAAAAAATCGTAAAATTTAGAAATTTTAATCTTTGAGCCATTTCAATAGAATTTATAAATTTTCATAGTTGAATATATTGATCATTTTGCATCCTATCAACTAAATTTTATTGCATAATTCAACATGTGTCATCAATGTCATCATGCCTATTACAAAAATGTTTTTGGCTGTTTCAATACATTTCGGCCGACGTCGACGTTTTCTATGGGGGAGGCCAACATTTTTTTGGGATTTCGGGGTTGGTCCCATATAAAAAGTTGTTCAGAATGACTTACCTAATCGCCTCACACAATATGGCTATAGCCTATAGTTATTGCAAAAACATCCTGTATTAAAGGGTCGGCAACGCGCATGGGACACCGCTAGTTGCAGGTGTATAGGCTACAATAAACGATTTCCATCAGGCGGGCTACATGCTTGTTTACCACCGTCGCGGTAAAAAAAATGTAGCGAAAGTAAAGTAATATTTTTGTGTTTTCTATGGACTTCCGCAAAGTACCTAAAGTCCTAAAAAAAGAGTCATGTGCGAAACCTACCTTTATTTTTATAATCCTTAGAAAACGAGGTACCTATAACCACATTGTTATGGAATTATTGTAAATTTTTATGAAATAAATTATCTTATCTTATAAATTAACCTTATTAAGCTGCCAACGAATTTTTCGTTCTCATAACTGACTAATTCCTATATCAAAGTTCACCTAGTAAGAAGCTACGAATGTTTTGGTCTCATTACTGGAGGAATGTCCGGGCCACAAGTCCACAACCGGTATGGTATGCACCGCTATGTAACCCGTTCGCCTCGCAAGGTCGGCAGGCCGGTTCTATGAGGGTTCGATGGCGTCCTGCCGCTTTGTGTTCGCTTTGTCCTAGGTATAATCGCCCCTTTATCAATCCAGCATATATAAGAACTTTCAAAATTATTTTGATCTCTACTACAACCCCAACTTTAATAAAAATCGGGAAAACTTTATTAAAATATACCGCGGAACAACTACTCAAAATCAAATAGCCAATGAAATGCAGTAACGTCCCGGTCCAGCTGACAGTTCCGTTGTGTTCGAAGTTGTTGTTGTGTTCGCTTCGGTCATTTTGAATTTGAACACCTCATCATTCGCTAAGCTACTTCTGCTTCTGACTGTACAGTCGCCATCAAATATATCGGAGCGGCCAAGGTACTTATACATATCTGAACATGCACTTTATGGTCTTGACAATAGAGGCGTTGTTCAGATTTTTGTGACCACCTTGGGCGTTCCGATATATCTGATGGCAACTGTACAGTCAGAAGCAGAAGTAGCTTAGCGGATGATGAGGTGTTCAAATTCAAAATGACCGAAGCGAAGTTCTTACAGAGAACTTCGGACACAACGGAACTGTCAGCTCGTTACCGGGACGTTACTGCATTTCATTGGCTATTTGATTTTGAATAGTTGTTCCGCGATAATTATCAACCGACTTCAAAATAAAAATACATGTAAAAACGCATTTAAGAAAGTATTTGCTTACAAAAAGGATGACGTTGTTGTGTGATGGGTGATGACGCTGTCATAATGTATTTAAATTGTTGCAAGCGATGCGATGCATTTGCACCACGCATAAACCTTAACAGGTTTCAGTGGCGCATCTTAGTTAAGGTTTATTTTTTGTATTTCCTTATGATATAAATAAATAAAAAAATAAAAAAAAAGTTGGAAAATTAATTTTTGTTTGAAAGAGTTATACTTCATCAGGTCAGGATCTGATGATGGGATCCTGGAGAAATTGAGGGGACTCTTCAACTATTATACAACTATTAGGCACACCTATAGTGATTTGAGCATTTGCTTTAGAAAAGCTGGAGGCTAAGTGAAGTCGGTCTTTTTTGCAATTACGATGAAGCACTCTTCGAGGTAATTGATAAGTATTTTAGACAACCAGCGGGCCACTACAAAGGTAACGCTTTCTTTAATATGTTTTCTAAAATGTTAAGAGGTCTGATGATACTTTATGGTTTGACTTGAGAAGAATGTGATTCAACCAGCCAATATTTTTTCAAACTGTAAATATAAATAATAATCAGTACATGCATTAATTCAATGCAAATAAAATTAATACTCTAAAAAACATAACTGTCACGATGTCACACTTATGCAGATGTTTTCTGTATACGTATTTTGTGTATATATCTAGCTGTATGTACTGTCTATTGACATACTTCTAATAGTTATCCAAAGTAAGTATCCTCGGAATCCAGTCACTCAAGGGCTATATTATCATATAATTACCATCCTACACGAGAGAGAGAGACAATAGATCCCACGCTTTCGTGTGCATGCTACACATACCGTAAATTACGGCATAGCATGCGATAATCCGGTATATTTTCAATTAAACCATATTTTAGTGATCTCTAATACAATTGAGCTAAAGTATACATACAGTAAAGTTCACATGATCAAAATGTAAATGTTTATACATTGTCTTTTTAGCCTTGTTAAGCATGTATGCTATTCGTGTTGGGTATTGTTTATGGGCATTAAATGTGACATTGTCATGGTGAAGGTAATATATTGTCGGTATTGAGTTATTGGTACCTCCTTATAGTTCAAAACATTCTCCTTCATATGCAAAATAACGAGATCGCTATGTTGAGTATTTTTATTTTTAATATTTTTTTGAAGTTTCAACATATCTTTGTACTGTTTTGAGATATTCGAGTTTAAAGTTTGAAAGCCGAAAAATCCTAGTTATACGTTGAAGTTATGGAGATAGCGGTTTTAAAATGTTCCACATACATTATATTACTCGAAAAATCATATGTTGTCTCTAACATTTCACATTTTATAGAAATAATACAATAATAATGCACGTAGGGTGTAGAGTCAAGAATCAAAACTAAAGTATTTTATATAACTCAAAATCGACAGATTTTCAGCTGGCTTATGTTTATTTCTGAATATGATGTAGGTAAGGTTTATAATAAAAATAATGAAACAACCATATCTCAAGGCATATTTTTTTAAATAATAAAACAAAAAAATCAACACTTACATAAAAAATATACAAAATCAACATTATAATGTTTAATTCTCATAGTTTACGTTAATTTAGGAACAAAACTAACGATCAAGTGTAATTAAACACAAAAGTAATGTAGTTTTCTATCAAAAAAGTGACTTCTAAGTTAAGACTTTTAACATGATTTTTGTATGTAAAGTGATTTAGGGTACCACATTGTCGCTATTTATAAGTTAAGAGAAATAAGGATTCTATTTCCCTTATTTAACATAGTGTTCGCACTATAAGTGCATATATCTAATACAAATATTATTATGAATCAATAACATAACTTATTTTATAAAAAATAACAGTCTTTTCGTCAGCTTTACTAATTTAGATCAAGTTTGTTAGTTTAACATTCCTTAGGGTCCCACATTGTCGCCTTATGACTTATGAGATCAAACTTATTATTAAGACTTATTATAATAAAATGATTACTTACAAAAGTAATAATTTGCACTTAACATCATTATGAAAATGATTTACACTACTCAACCTCGCACCTAGGGGTACGTAAGTGCTGACGCCAAGTCATTTAAATTCTTACATCTGATTGAGAGATTGGTGACTTTGTACGAGTATTAACTGATTATCTATACGGTTGTCCCTCAGAAGCTTGTTAAATATAAGTTAACTATATTTTCTGTTAAAAAATTTTGATTTGTCACTAACTTATATTCCTCCCCTTATTTTTATTTAAGTTTTTGTTATGTAATTAATCAGTATTCAAAGGATCTTCCAGGCACCCGGATTATTAAAATTGATAGTATGGCACACTAACTAGAGAAATTTTCATTTCTCTATATAATAGCAAACCTATTTCCGTTGCTAGCTCTCCGGCTAGAGCAATGCGTGCGAGCAGCATATTCGTGGCGTATTAAGTCGGTCTGGACGCAACGCACTTTAAAATTGTAAATAATTTTATTATCGTATGTGATCTATTTATTTATTTTTAACAATCCGATTGAATAAACTAACATAATATGATTTTTGTTAATATATTTTGTATCTAGTTGATTGATTTAGGCCAGATTAAAATAGAGAGTTTTGCTTTGTCTTAATAATTATTGCTTATTGACCACTATTGTTAAAAGGGGTGTATTGTATAACATAAAGCTAAGTGAACGTAACGGGCAGCTGAATTACGAACTGTCAAGCAAATGGATGGGAGTAAATTGAGATTTAGACAACACGTGTTACTACATTTTCCAATGGCCCCGATATTACTTCAAGCTTATGAAGTTATGAGCGACAATGTGGTACCCTAGTCGGTAAACTTTGACTGTGTTTTTTTCCTACTTTTAGTTGAAACGTTTAACTTTTTATCAATACACCGTATTATTTTAAGTGTGTAGAAGCTATTTTTAATCAAAACCAATTTTCACTATTTTCGAGTTGATTAACAAAATCAGTGATATCTCGGAATCCATAAGCGACAAAGTGGTACCCTAACCATGATAACGTCACAAATGCTTGCAAAGCACCTGTACACATTCGACATATTCGTATAGTATATCTTTCCTTATGGAATAAGAAAGAGGGACAATCAACTCGAATATTTATACTATTAGGTACGCCAAGTGCGTTGACGCCAAAAGAAAGAGATCCCACAAGATCATAAATATCATAATCATCATAATAATCATAATCTTTGTCAGGATTGCACAAATACCTACGGCCAAAATTTGTAGCGGCATTTAAGGTATATTTAAATAATTTTTATCGAAACACTCAGGATTTGATTGACAAATAAATGCTTTATTGTCTAATAGGAACTTAGTTTAAATATACTTGGCAAACACTATGTTTCGAACGGTACCCGGTATTACTGTACGTGTAACGGGGCCCAAATCATAGGTAGCAAATAAGATGCGACAAAAAATGAACAGCAGCGATTATTCATCGAAACAAATGCGCAAGCGACTGTGCCGTGATGAAAAGACGTATCTTTAAAATAGTTTTGTTGTGATATACTACTTTTTGGCTATGCGGACCTGACCGGTAGCATCAGATAATCGTTAAATGTATTTGAGGTCATTTTTCTCAAAACAAACTTACTTACATAGATAGTAATTTAGGCAGGCACATTTTGAATTCTCAATTTTGTAATCTTAATCTTTATGTGGCGTGTAAATAAAGACTAATATTTAGTTTTAAAACAGGTACCTAAACGACAATCTAATTGTTTATCGCATAATCTAAAATCTACAATAAGCTCTAAAACTACTATAAAGTAGAGCATCGATGTTAATTATTCGTTATCAATATTCGCTGCAAAATCCACGTAGAGTAAGCGTTATCAGACTCTAATGATTGTTGGATTGAAAATAATGCCACCTTACAGAAACCCACAGCCAAATAGCACTAGGCTACTCATTGTGTTGTGTTCCTGCCGGTGAGTAAACTTGCCAAAGAACTCAAAGAGGATGCACTGTGTTGACAACGGATCCCTTTTTAGCCGTAAACTTAGATAATCCTTTTATATTAAAGGGTCGGACACGCACATATGACGCCTCTGTTATTGCAGGTGTCTAAAGGCTACGGTATCTACTTACCGTCATGCCAACGTCGTGGTTTAAAAAAATCTAATATTCTATAAACTACTTACACCTCCCACGTCATGATAAATACACGGCCGCGATTCAAAAATCGTCGTCGTCTTCATTTTCTTTTCTTTTTTTATCCACTGTCTGTATTGTATAACTGTGTACTTACACTGAAATAAATGATATTCTATTCTATTCTATAAAAATAAACACACACACTGGACAGACACAGCTCCAACCCAACTCAACCCAACTCAACTCAACGCTATAACGACATTGACATTTGCTATTCGAACAGATTTTCATTCAACATTGGTCTCACATTGGTCTCACATTGATCACACATTGGACCAACATAGGACCAATGTGAGACCAATGTGTGACCAATGTGAGACCAATGTGAGACCAATGTTGAATGAAAATCTGTTCGAATAGCAAATATCAATGTCGTTATAGCGTTGAGTTGAGTTGGGTTGAGTTGGGTTGGAGCTGTGTCTGTCCACTATGTGTGTTTATTTTTCGAATCGCGGCTACACGTCAATGTCAAGAAAGATCTTGAAAAGTTTTAATTGCTTACACGTTCTCCCAATTATCATTTATTATGTTGTCATTTATAAGAGCAAGTTGTTTGGGAAAATATAATTAGTTTCTTGGCTGGCGGTAGTTTTTGATGCTTTGAGATTGCCTGTCAATATGACAAGGCAAAATTGTTATTGTTTATTTCTGTAAAAGTTAAATGCACATTTAACTCTGATATGTTCGGTATACTAGCCGTGATGCCCGTAGGTTATATTGTTTCATTTAGCTTGTAATAGCTAACTTAGGTCATTTTTATTTACTTTTCTGGCGTATATTATAAATGTATATGTCATGTATATGTTTGTGTCATTGTCTGTCTCTCAAGCTGTATTGATATGTCTTCTTGAAGAACTACGCATTATTGTATATGTATATCTTTAAAGTCTAATGTATTACTGTTTTGAAAAAGTAAGTCCCGCCGAGTTTCTTGCCGGTCATACTTCTCGGGTCAGAGGTGTAGGGTTAGAATCGGTGGCAGATTTTTTTTTCTCTCTAACGTACATAAGTGCATTGTAATGTGCCTACATTGAAGAATAAATATCTTTTATATTTTTTTAAAATATACCTAACTTTGTATTGATTGATACGTAATGCCTTGATAATAACGGCCTCCTAGCCCAGTCGGTAGTGACCCTGCCTACGAAGCAGGAGGTCCCGGGTTCAAATCCTGGTAAGGGCATTTATGTGTGTGTTTATCACGAATATTTGTTCCTGAGTTATGGGTGTTTTTTATGTATCTATTTATATATTTATCTATATAAGTATGTATATCGTCGCCTAGTACCCATAGTACAAGCTTTGCTTAGTTTGGGACTAGGTTTATTTGTGTAGGATTGTCCTCAAATATTTGTTTTATTTATTAATTATTAAACTGAAAATTGCAGCCTTTTACACACTTTTATTTCGCTTGACCCTGTATGTAAATATATTTATGTGCTTCAAACCTTGTAAGTTAAATTTAAACCAGTTCCCTGTGTCTGATTGAGCTGAAACTTGGTATACTTCCGTAATTTACATGATAAATCTACTAGGTGTCGTCAGGGTGTACTGCCATTTCGCCGGAATTCCTTTCGCCTAACTTCATTTCCCAAACAACTTACCGCATAACGTTTAGTTAGCATATCAACGTTTACCAAATTTTCATTTGCCATAGGTTAGGTTACGGGGTTAAAAGTTTCCGTTCGACTTCCACACGGACAAAGTCGCAGGCGAAAGCTAGTATTTTATATTTTAAAAGTATCCTTGCTCATTTATTTTTATTAATAAACGCGTAACCGCTTTTGAAATCGCCCTTTTACCTCAAAACCACCGTCAGCGGATCATTACCAGATTTTTACCAAGAAAACCCGCTAAGTGGGAACAGGTTTATTTAAAAATGCCGTGAAAGTTCACTTCGAACAGGTATAAGGGCACGAAAGCAAATTATTATGATTTTTACGATGCGACGACACGACTACGTATAACTGTAAACTGTACAAAAAGAACCTGTTCGAGGCTAAGCGGGTACGGTGCTAAAAATAATCATAAGTCGAGATGCGTTTGTTTTCTTGACAATAAATAATTTGCGACGAATAATCAATAATTGAACTTTGAAGCGACTCTGTCAAAGGACACTTGTATTGCTCTACCATGCTTTCCAACCATTGGTAACCACCAGTATGAATTAAGAATATATAGCGCGAAAATATGGTTAATAGTTAAATTGTTTTTTTCCAATACGTTTTATGTTGTACAAGGATAATGAACGACGAGTGCACCGATACCATGAATAAACCAATCCAAGGCCTTTAGTGTGCTAGCTTTATTTTGGTATGTTTACAAAGCTCAAATCAGATACATTTTTGTAGGAAAATGGGCAAATCAGTAACAAACTACCTACACAATAGAGTCATTTTACATAAATTATTTATGTAGTAATTTCATTTAAGTAATTAAGATGATTTGAAAATTGTTTGTGTTAAATCTCCTTGATTTGTTTGACTGACTATCGCCCCATCTCCATTCTTCCTTTCCTATCCAAAGTCCTCGAACGGCTAGTGCATCAGCAACTAACTTCCTTCCTGAATAGAAATGACCTCCTAAACCCATTTCAATCTGGTTTTCGTCCGGGCCACAGTACTACCTCGGCTCTTGTCAAGGTTACCGATGACATCCGTTTGGGTATGAATGACCAGAAGCTTACAGTTCTTGCACTTCTAGATTTCAGTAATGCCTTTAACACGGTCGATTTTGACATTTTGCTCGCGTTCTTACAGTCTCTTAACATATCGGCTGCAGCGATTGACTGGTTCCGCAGCTATTTGGTTGGTCGTCGGCAAAGAATAAAACTAGATTTTTCGTGTTCTTCCTGGTGCAGCACATCAGCTGGTGTTCCACAGGGTGGTGTGCTGTCTCCTCTTTTATTTTCTATCTTCATTAATTCCATAATTCTTGATCTCTCCTCTTCGTATCACCTCTATGCCGACGACCTTCAAATATATTCGCAGGGTATGCATAGCGATCTCAATTCAGTTATAGAAGCCACGAATCTTGATCTGCTCCGCATATCAATTGGAGTCAAAATTACGGTTTAAAAGTAAACCCCCTAAAGTCACAGGTAATTGTGATGGGTAGCGCTAAACAAATCTCCAAAATTGACTTTCTCAGGCTCCCTCCGATAGTCTTCGATGGTATCCAAATTCCTTTTTCCAACCAAGTGAAAAATCTTGGCGTAATCATGGATCGTTGTCTATCATGGGTGCCTCAGGTGAGTGAAGTGAGCAGGAAGATGTTTGCTGCCATAGGGTCTCTCAGACGGCTCCGGAATTTCCTGCCAATTGCTACTAAAATTGCGCTTGCTCAGTCGTTACTTCTCCCCATTCTTGATTATGCAGATATCTCCTATTTAGACCTAACCGAGGAGCAACTTAATAAGCTTGAGCGTATTCAAAATGCCTGCATTCGGTTCATTTTCGGATTACGCAAATTCGACCATGTTTCTAGTTTTCGTTCTCAACTCAAATGGCTCCCTATCCGTCACCGCCGTAACTCTCACATACTTTCTTTACTCTTTTCTATACTTTTTAACCCTGCAACTCCCCGCTACCTCAAAGAGCGTTTCTCTTATCTTAATTCTATTAGATCCTCTCAAAAATTGCTCCTAAAAGTGCCATCTTCATCTTCCAAATTTTATAATTGCTCATTTACGTTCCAGGCCGTTCGTTTGTGGAATTCTCTCCCTCTCAACATAAAACGCGCGCAATCTATTGGTAGCTTTAAATCGCAACTTAAGGAATACTATTTATCTCTTCCTTAGGTTTTTAAGTTGACACTGTTGTTTCTTACTGTGTGTATTATATATGTATATATGTACGTATATGTATGTTTATTTTGTATTTATTTAAGTATGTATATTCATATGAATGTGCTGTGTTATCTATTTCGTCTCTTTTGTTTCTATGCACCACCTACTGCTTATTGTTTTTCTCTAGTCTCCACTACCCAAAGGTTGTCTGGAAGAAATCGCTCATTAGCGATAAGACCGCCTGTTGTTACCTCTACCTAAATTTATCTAATTGTAAAATTTGTGCTTGTAACTGTATGAGGTGTGCAATAAAGAGTATTTATTATTATTATTATTATATAGGTATGCAAGAGTTTAATTGCCATGTATAGCACCACTATTAAGAAGTTGCGATAAGTATGTGATGCGAGATAAATGCAAATAGTTTACATTTTAATGTATTTACCTCCGTTCGAGTTAATAACACTAATGCATCTCTAGGAATAACAGTTTTGCAATAAATTTAATTGCAATGAATACTGCCTGACAGCAGCAGCATAACCAACGGAGTTTCTTATATTCCTTATAAATATTAGCTATAAGTAAACGTACTTATCTTTTGAACACATACCGCAAGTTGCACTCCGCCACTTCTAGCTTATAAAAAACGTGTACGATCGTAAAGCGACTATAAAATCACTAATGGCGGAAAGCATGCGAGGAGAAAATAAACCGTGTCGTGTCGTGTCCGTCTCGCGACGTGTAAACTGCATATACAACCATAATAATTATCGTTATGCAGATGAACAGCGCTGCTGAGCTAAATAACTCGATTTATACGACACCTGTGACTTCGAGGTTTATTTTGCTGCTTATTGTGATTACAAAAGCGAAAACGTTTCATTGCTCAATATATGTATATTAAAATATTATATAAAAAATAGCCTTCAGGTTTTTATTCTATTTTCATTCATATTGTTTTGTTTCATGAAGATATCCGGAATAACACTAATAAAGGAGTTTCAAATTTCATGATAGGCCCATAATCACCTGTAAGTTATTACTTGTTAGTGATAATAGTGATCTTAATACTTAAAAGCTATGCTCGTCAGTAGTTATATTTCAGATATTAGTGAAAAATAGACCAATTTAATGAAATAAGCAAATTATCTAAATCATGTTTGAGTTGAAGACCATAATGTAGTTAGTATCACTCTTGTTGTACCTAAAATGACCTAGGGGAGAGCGGTGTCTCCCAACACAAGCATTTATTTTGCTTAAAGGGAGGCTCCATCCTTTAGATTATATTTGAAGTGTTTTTAATGAAATAAAGAATTTTGAATTGAATTTTTGAATTGAATTGAATTGCATTCAGTGCAATGCAAACATTTCTGTATACGAGTAATTGTCAATCATGATCTTAAATGTTTAGTGTTTCGATTATTAACGAAGATTGTGCAAATGTATGCGGCTTTCATTAGAATGTTAAGCTGAACATACATTTCGCTTGCGTGTACCGAATGTCTAAACAGACAGGAATGTTTGCATTAATTGGAATTTAATAATATTTGTCTAAGCTAAATTATAATCATTGCATTTATAGCTATACTCACGTGACTTCACGTGACTTTAAATTTAATAATTGCATGTATGATACAATTAAATGTAAATATGTCTTAAACACTCAGTATCTTAACCCAAAAAGAGAGTGCACCATGATTGCACGAACGGAAGTGTTAACACTATATACTTTGTAATTTTGAACCTAAAAATGCATTTAGCAGGTAAATAAAACAGTTTTTGATTCGGGTTCCAGAATAACGGAATTGATTCTAAATTACTACTAAAGATACATATTTCTCTTCTCATGACACAAAATTCCTTGTTACATATTCACAAATTACATCATATAAGTTGCTCCAATTAAAATTCCCAACACCATAGTAACTTGCCTTGTCTACCTCAGATCCAATCTTTGCCGTAGGCTGCAACCGTCCTCAGTAAAAAGTTCGAAAAACCATTCGAGCGGCAGAGGACATACTACCTTTTAGCGTAGTCAGGATAGCCGAGCTGTGTAGGCTGGCCAAGGCGGACTACGTTAGAACTAAGTTATGACGTCGTGTCTTCTAAAAGGCGTAAGTTACTGTGTTTCTTTACTAAAATTAGATCTTTTAAATGGGTAAGGTTATCGTTTCGTCATAATTCACCCGTAATTGGTTGGAATATAGATTCCATAGCTTATGGTTGCTTTCTTTAGTGTAGGAACGTTTACTGATGGCCACTGGGCACAGAGAGAAGTACAATATTTTTCTAAAACAAAATGTATTTAGCTTTACAGTTCGTTTTTTTTCAGAATGTTCCTTATGAAGTAAGTACTAGGTACAGTCGAGGACAAAGAGATGTATACACTTTTGGACCTTATTACAACGCAATAAGGTCCAAAAGTGTATACATCTCTTTGTCCTCGACTGTACTAGTTTAAGTATATAAGTCATCATTGTCATCAATAACAAATTATGGTGTCCAAATAATAACACTAACGTTTTGTTTGCTGTTTAAAAGCTCTTAGCAATCAGGCGCGGGTCCAGGATTTCGTTCAGGGGAGGGGGCAATGAGGGTTTCCGCGATCGAGTTTTTCACTAGATGGCAGCACCGTGGCGACAGGTCTAGCTGTCACAATCCACCAATCATGTTTAACCATATATTTTTTGATTGGTAGATTTTGACAGCTACTGCCAATAAGACCTGTCGTCACGGTGCTGCCATCTAGTGAAAATCTCAATCGCGGAAACCCTCATTGCCCCTGTTGCCCCCCCCCCCATGTATCCGTTCGGGAGCAATAGCTCTATCCAATCACTAAGCTTTGCATACATACTATTCAGTTATCTATTGGCTTCTATGTACCTCGGCATGATCAAACGGTCACAGCAAGCAATACATAAAAAATTGTATATGCATGTCCATATCTTAAGTAATTTCTCAATCTGCATTTTCAGCGAACGCAAAATTATCTCTCACATTATCAGTAGATCTGTTCGTTTATAGATATGAATTCCCGCACGCCATTTCAAATCAGAATAACTATTCACACAACGTTTTCTAGTCGCTTCAGTTCAGAACACCTTTCTAGTATAATTAGGTCCCTAGTATGGTAAACTGCATATAGTTGTAAATTACGCTAATATTGGTATTTCTACAGAAAACTAAGTCTGTTGGCTTCGTGAATAAGAACATAGGTGCTAATTGAAGCAAATTGGTTAGCTGAATGTGTCTGTTTAATGATCTTAATGACTTGCTTGAAATATTACTTTGCGGGAACCTACACTTTGCTGCGGAAGAATACATTAAAATTGATTATTTTTATGGTTCTGCTCATATATTTCCTCATTGTCGGTATTTCTCGTTTGGTCGGTAATTCTCCTTTAGCCTGGCGTTCATTGCATTTGCAATGACTTGACTCGTCTAGTTTTTTGGTAAGCGTTTTCAAAAGATTTACAACCGTTGCTAGTCAAATTATTTGCTAAATCTTTGCTCGTTTTTATACTCAGTTAATAAGTGTACCAACTGTTAGTTAGTACAGTTTTAAAATTAAGAACTTATTTATTTTAAACGGCCTCCTAGCCCAGTCGGTAGTGACCCTAGCTACGAAGCAGGAGGTCCCGGGTTCGAATCCTGTTCAGGGCATTTGTTTGTGTGTATATCAGTTTTATCACAGATATTTGTTCCTGAGTTATGGATGTTTTCTATGTAGTTAAGTATTTATCCATATTTATCTATTATATTTATCGTCGTCTAGTACGGTCAGCTGCAGAGAAAAAGACCCCCCCTGCATACAAAGTTTGTATGCAGGGGGGTCTTTTTCTCTGCAGCTGACTGTACCCATAACACAAGCCTTATTGAGCTTACTGTGGGCCTAGGTCGATTTGTGTAAGATTGTCCTATAATATTTATTATTATTTTTTATTCGATATATGAATAAACAACAATTAATTATCAATAATATATTGTATAGTTAAACATCAAACGGCTGTACTCACTTGTGTTTAGTCACTACGTGTGGCATATTTCGGAAACCTAGGTCTCCATCCCCAAGAACGAAATTTTAAATTCAACCGTGAATTCAATAATCAATAATGTTTTTAAGTGTAAGGTGCAGCGGGTCAATTTCAACTAAATCGAAATATCTGTATCGTGTTTTTAAAAGCGCTTTTCCGCTATCCGGAGACTATAATGCCATAAATGTCCGGATAATACATTGTACACAGGTGTATGTACCGTGTATGTATACATGGTGCGTTTGATTATGGGTAAAGAGGACTTCCAATTATGAAAATCGTGTGATATAACGTCTAGTACATAATAAAAATACATAAACTTATACAGATGTCATATACAAAGGAAAAAGTGACCTAGGCCTCCAACAACAAGGTCTAAACAAATCAAAATATTTATTAAAAATTATTTGATGTGTTCTTCAGTAATAAAAACATACTTTACATCCAAAAACTAGGCCAAGCACCAATAAAATACATATTTAACGTTCGAAAATTAAAATGTTCACGTTCAAACCTTGACTTTTCGCGCACGCCACACTTTCGTTCGACGATAACAAAAAACAACTTTGCCAAACTCGTAACTTAGTTAACAAAGTTACTGTAAAATAAATCGTATTAAATACAAATAAAGTTCAAAATTACAAATATCAATGTTGACAGAAAAGAGGTGTTTGTTATTGATAAAATGTGATTTGCACGTGCGTGTCTTGTAGACCTTATGCTTTTGTAAGACGGAAAAATTGTAAGAGGAATGCACTTGTCCTTTAAATAGATAATAGAACTTTGTTGCAAGGCTGCTGCTTATATTTGCATGATTATGGCTGGCATTGACACTAAACTATGGTATGGGTAGGGTTAGTTTATTTATACATAAGTTGTCAACTCCTACAAGCCTCTTTGTATTACAATAAAAGAGTAAATAAATGTCTTTGACTTTAAACTGTCGTAAGTATATGTAACTCACTGTGTTTCGGAGAGATGTTTTCAGACACTCTTAGTGATTAAAAATTGATGCCTAAGCCCTCCAAAAATGTACTGACTGGTAAAAGTGGTTTTATATACCACAACGATAGCAAACGAGCACACGGCCCGCCTGATGGTAAGCCGTTACCGTAGCCTATGGACGCCTGCAACCCCAGAGTTCGTTCTCACTCATGACTACCGGATGCGACAACGGTGTGCAGGCGAGATGGCGCTGTAGATATGCATAGAACTATCTCGCTTATACACCGTCGCCGTGCGGCACCAGTTTGAGAACCACCTTAGAATATCTGAGTCAAACCTTAAATATATTACCTATAAACAGTAAATGCCTCTATGGAACAGGCTTCTGTAAATGCAAGACAAATGCCAAGGCACATGTCTTTAATAATAGGTAGTGCTTATAATTATCCGTCGTCTAATCAACATTGTTCCAAACCGCCATTTTATCAACGCTTCCTTTGTCTTGAATGATCGATAAATCAATTCAAATTGACACTGCATTCTCGGAAGCGTGCGAACGGTTGTTTCCTTCTCAGGCGCAACTGACACTGCACACGACTCATGAAGCATAAGATTGTGTCTTATAAAGATACAATTAATCCGTCAGTTCTAATATAGATATTATGAAAAAATATTGTACACGTGTTTTTTTTCTGTTGCACGTTTAAGTTCCGCGTAAATTTTCTTTGTGCAATTTGGGCTATTGCACTACTCACATCATTCCGCCGCGCGGAGATGTGAAAAGCACTTTAGCAAGGCGTGCCGTCACAAGCCCTCTCGAACATTGACGCGCCGTATCTTTGTACAGTCGCCATCAGATATATCGGGGCGGCCAAGGTGGTCACAAATATTTGAACCACGCCTCTATTGTCAAGGCGATAAAGTGCATGTTCAGATATTTTTGAGTACTTTGGCCGCACCTATATATTTGATGGCGACTGTAAGTTGCTTGATTGACAAAAGGAAAAATACGTGTCATATATTTTCCGATGATCTAACTGGCGGAATAATTAAAATCCCATTTTTCCAGGGATAACCTCTTGGTACTTACTGCGGTGTGATTCAGCGCTTCGAATTCATGATAGTATTCCTCAAGAGGAAGTTTTGGTTGGTAGGCAAAGAATAACTCCTTCTCCTCCTTCGAAGTGAGCCACAAGTAAGTAGGCCCGTGAAATTAAACATTCTAAATTGATGAAATCATGCACAAAGCGTGTTATAGTTCTGGATTTTTCATATTCTATTGGGAATGGTTAACCTATAAAGTTTAGTTAAAATACATGCCACTGTATCGAAGAACCAACGTTAACCTTAAAAGACAATGAAGAAAATTTCTTAATTATATCAATAAATGGAATGGCCGTATTTCAAAGTCTATAAAAGGTAGAGATTCGAGTAAAGACTCGAATGATACATAATTTAATGCTCTTTAAAACTCCAATAACAACCATTATGAGAAAATGAACAGTTTGTTGGGTTTATAAGTACAGGAAATATAACAAAAATAACAGTTTTCACAAATTCCACGGCTAGCTCAAGACACTCGTTGTTGCAAATATTAGGAAATACTGCACTAACCGTACCTAATAACATACCAAAAAAACTCAACTAAATCACGCATTGTTAATTGAATACCTAGTTCCACTAATCCACATACAAATTTAGTTCAAATTACCCCAAAATTTAATATTTGAAAATCAAAATGGTGTCCGAGACGTCGTGATGGCGATACCTTGTTTTCGTTTACCGTGGATTTGCCAGTCTCAATGCAATGCACACCGCTCCGTGTGCACCTTAGCCACCTCAACATTTTTCATGTTATTGAAATGTATACTTTATCCTTAGTAAAATAAGGCGCACAAACGAGTTCTGTCAAGTGCAGTGCTAATATGTTAAAAGCCGCAGAAAAACCAGAAGATCCCTGAGTAATTAGATTATACAGTCTAGTGAATTGTGATGATGATTATGCGCACGCTACCGTCCCCGATCCGATTGTTATCTGTGTTAAATCCTAGGAACATAAAGCCACCACTGTCATAATGACGTTATTCCTCTACTCATCCTTCTCATTCTCATAGAAAAGGACGGGTACAGAAATAATGACTAATACTGACAGTGTCTGGTGGTCTTTACAGACGGAGAACTAGGGTCAAAAAAGGTTTACAATTTTGGAGCAAGTAGAAATCTGTAGCTAGTTTCCTATCCTATCTATTTTACTTGATGCGTGGCACAAGTTTGGCAGAAGACAGAATAGCAAAGGCAGTAAAGATAATTTTAAAATTATATATTTAGGTAGTAGCTTAGGTATTTCATGCCATAAAAAGATTAGTTTGATGCAACGCAGAGCCTGGAGGTCTTGAAATTTTAGCACAAAAAGCATATTATTCACTATATTTTACGGATATATATTGAACTGCATTTAATACTAGTTTTAAGTACCTAATCTTATTTTACCAATAAAATTCGTTCTTGTATACATTTTAGGTAATAATTTAATAAAATGCATGCTCCATCTTCTTGTTCTTCGTGTGCCAAAAAGGGCAAAACATAGTGGAACATCATATATATATAACACCTGTATAACCTATGTTTACGAATAAACGATTTGATTTGATTTGAAATCTTAAACCTGCAACTCTTTACTGGTCTGCCATGGAAGCCTCTATCAATCAACAGCTGTTACTGTGTACGCCTGGGTCTAATGAGGATGCCAAATTATATACATAATTTTCTCTGCTTTAAAAATTGTATACTTAGTTACCTTTTTCCGGATCGAACTGTGTATCTATTATAGAATGATTTGACAACAATTTACGCTAGTACTATTACTTTAATTGATAAGAAATTTAGTACCAATAATGTAGAGTATCTGTTAATGAGAGAGGGCGTAGAAAAAGACGAATCTTAAAATACCTGGTACATTAGCATATCCTTAATATATTATGGCATTTTATTACTATGTAAAATAAAAAGCTTTTAATGTTTTAATGTATAAACATTAACAGATTAACGCACATGAACCTAGCAAAGTTACACATAGTAACCAGAAATTCTACTGGCATTTTAAGTCCCAATAATTTTGAAATGATGTAAATGTTACAGCCGGCACAGCCACTGTCATTTGATTTGACGCCACAAGTATCATCTTCCCATGTTCCACTTCACACTTATTTATTTTAATGCATTTCTAACCATAGATAACTATTTGCAGATTGTCAATATTGGAAAGTAAAACCATCAGCCCAAAAGTCTCCTTCTGAAGTTATTGTCAATTTATATTTGCGGTAGTTTTGAGGTTATCCCACACTATACGTGTTTAGAAGCCAACTTTATCGAAGAAATCAGGGAAAATATACTTTAAATTCGCTACGATAAGGTTGTTAGTTCCAAAGCGATTGAGTATTAACTGTTTGTAGTAATGATAGCTCTCGTTGCTCAAAAGAGAAAGGGCTTAACGATATAAACGCTTCATGTTATGTTACTGCGTTTTTATTTGTAGGTTCTAAACTTGTCTGTTTTGATTACGGACTTCGGAATCAAGTGAGGTTGTGTTTTCTACTGTTAACTTGATTATGTGGTTGAGTGGCATAGTTTTTCACCGCATTATTTAGTACTGGAATGTGCCGTGAGGGAAACAATTTATTTCCAATATGCAATGTTTATTTAGATTAAGAAGTAATTTTTTTAGAACGAATAGACAATTTTATCGTTATCTTCAAACGTAGGTAAGTAAGAAAATAAAATAGCAGTGTTTAAATAGCATTTCAAACACAATACTCTATTGTTAATGATAATGAATAAATAATATAGGTGACAGCAGCGTGTCATTATTTGTAGCATTTTAAGCTTAGAGAATTCAACCCGGATTGGTTGCCTGATTTCTCTGAGATTTCAAGCGTATTTAGGTCGAAGTCTTAATAACCACAAAACTTTTTTTTACTTTATTTATTTATTTAAACTTTATAGCACAAAAAAAACCGGCCAAGTGCGTGTCGAACCACGCATAATGGAGGGTTCCGTACCGGCTATCGAAAAAAATAATATCGCAAGGTCGTATCTGCCTATGTATGTACGTAGTTTTTTTTCGAGTAAAATGGCTGTGACATACGGACGGACGGACAGACGGACATGACGAAACTATAAGGGTTCCGTTTTTGCCATTTTGGCTACGGAACCCTAAAAAATGTACGAATGGCGGACTTAATGCCTAATGGCATTCTCGTCTAGTCAAAGATAGGGCTAAATAGAGACATTTCAAAGAGGTGCAAAGAGAATGGTAAGAAAATGTTGACTTATATTCATTGCAAGCATAACTAAAAAGGGTAATAAAAACTTTTCAGTATGTTGATTTAAAGAGTAAATCACTATTTATTTGTTTTTTTTCCATTTGATTTTATAAAATCGGTTTTTAAAGTCCGTCATTTCATTACTGTCATTAGATTTATTTCTGTTTAACTTAATACCTTATTGTTATAAGTCGCATTGTTTGATAGTATTTTATACAATCGTGACGTAATGAATAGGTTTTCAGTCGACTATCGTGTTAATTAAGGAGATTAAATAACGTAATTATGTCACTATTGTATACAATACTTTTTGTACGAGTGCTCAAAATAGGCAAGCGGGTAAGAAGAGTTTGACGAACGCCTGACAACCTGCTGCCTCTATACAATTTAATAACTTCAATATCCCGATGGATTATGCCGGTGGTCGGGGAGGAGGATAACATACATATTTCAGGGAAGGTGACCTCTTGCGTTCGAGGCCGGAAAATATTCAATAAAATAATTATTAATTTTAATATACAGGGTGTTTGGTCATCATCATATATTTAAGAGCTAGGCTCTTGTCGGTGGAGCAATTTCCATGCCTGTCTGTCATTTGCTTGATCCATGTATGTTCTCCGTGGCTTTCCTGCCTTCCTTTCTGCTTCAACTCTACCTTCTATGATTTTTGGTCTAGGGTGTTTGGTAGAGCCGCAAAGCTTTAATTTAAGAAGATGATAGACGAGGTGTTTTTGATCATTTTCAACAATACATGTTTTAGGCGAAATTTATTTAGTTTATAGTAATTTTCATCGTAAATTACTTAATCAGTAATTCATCATCGTAAATTATTTAATAAGCAAATTGAGAAAAAAGGAATTAAATTTAGACATGTATTGTAATTAAGCTATTGTATTTTATGTTATTTGTTATTGTTTACTGGATTTTCACTGTTTCTTTTGCCTTGCACCTACTCATACGATTATTTTCGACTAGATTTCCGCTATCCCAAGGTTTTCTGGAAGAGATCGCTCTCTAGCGATAAGACCGCCTGTTGACTGCCTCTACTTTTAATGTGTACTGTACTGTTCTATTTTATTGAGGTGGGCAATAAAGAATATTTGTATTTGTATTGCTGAAAATGATCAAAAACACCTCGTCTATGCCTAAAGCTTTGCGCCTAGGTACCAAACAACCTGTATTTCCAGGAGAGTCTTCAACTTGGAATGCCCGTCTACTCCCCTTGAAATTGTTACGTCAACTCGCGTTAGCTGGACTGTAATAGGTGTGGATAAAAACGAATACCAGGACGGCTGTGTAACGTTACCGCGAACCTTCCGCATTCCGATTGCAAGAGAAATATAAGTTCTACCACTTGAAAGCTTTTGCGTGCAAATATATTATCTAGACTGCTAACGAAAATAAACTATCGAAAAATAAAATTAAACTGACCTGTCAGATTTAGAAAGAGCCACTTCACTCAAACACAGTACAGAAATCTCCGCTACCCAAAGGCTGTCTGGAAGAGATCGCTTATTAGCGATAAGAGCGCCTGTTGTTTGCCTCTGTTCATATGTATAGTGTATTGTGTGTGAGACGTTTTACTTACTTAAAAATAATCGCATTAATTGCCAGAAACACAATATTTACGTACATAAAACTAAAAACAACATATCAAATCAAAAAGGCAATGAACAATGTCACTACCATATACTCAACCAAGGTACACACAAGGTTGGACTATTTAACACGGAAGTAACTGCTCTAGGAAGTAAGTGAAGTAATTAATCTGCAATGAATATATCTCGATAAGTCCATTAGAGACAATGGCAAAGAAATGAGATCTTGTTCACGCATCGGGCATTAGAGTAATTAGAGTGTTATCTGAATTAGTGTCAAATTAGCAAGTTTTATTAAGGTAAACATCAGAGTGCGCGTCACTGTCCTAGAACATGTCATCTTTGAACTAAGTAATTCACAATAAAGGTAACAGCAGTGTGACAACTATAAGTATAAGTGTGTCGAGCACTATGACTTTTACCTTAGTTATAAGTAAACATTACTTGAAAGATACGAGACCGGCGTGTTGAAATGTTGTGTCTCATGTTGTAAGGCAAAGTGTTTTTAAATACATTATAATTATATATGGAAGTGAAGAGTGGAGACGCGTCAATAACATTCGCACACGCGTCAGAATTAATAAGCGTTTCCGCGATCGAGTTTTTCACTAGATGGTAGCACTGTGGCGAGAGATCTAGATGTCATAATCCACCAATCATGTTTAATCTTGTTTTTTGATTGTCGGATTTTGACAGCTGCAGTCAAAAAGATCTCTCGTTACGGTGCTGCCATCTAGTAAAACTATTGATCGCGAAAACCCTCATTAACATTTTTTTTAAATCTATTTAACACGGGAGTTGCTGTTCTAGGAAGTAAATGAATGAATTAATCTGTAGTGTATCACGATAGTTTTATTAGAACCAATGGCAAAGAAATGAGATCTTGTTCACGCATCGGGTATTAGGGTAATGAGAGTGTAATATGAATTAGTGTCAAATTAGCAAGTCTTATTTATTAGATAAGCATGAGGAAGTGGACGGTAGCATGTCCATGTCCAAGTGTCCATGTTCTAAATTTAGTGTCTCTGAATTCATACAACAATGTAAGATGAATTTGTGTAAAATATATATTTAAAAGACCGAGGTGACAGAATATAGGTATTAATTAGGATATAGTTCAAAAAGTTGTATCAAGAGAAATGTTAACACGGTTAACGATGCACGGGAACAAATTTAATTTTGTAGTAACTACAGTAGTTCACTTATTTACAAGGTACATGTAGGCGTGGATGTAATAGGGCCTGTTTCACGAAAGGTATTAGACTAATATCATTAGTCCACAAGCTGTCAAATCGTATGGGTTTCCATGACAACACATTTATAACATTAGTCTTATACCGTCCGAGAAATAGGCCCCTGGTATAACGATACGGATTTTATGAATCTACAGAAAACGGTGGCACCTCTGTTTGAAGAATACAGATTGTCGCCTCACCGTATGACAACGCAGAATTTGCAAACAGATGTCTGTGGTTTCGACAAATCAAACGAATAAATTCAGGGATAACCAACATTTTATAGTAGAAATCGCATCAATGTCACGGCTGGATAGTCTTCTAGGAACATGCAGCACCAATATGGTCAGCCACAGTTTCACCAAGACGCCGAATCGGAATTCATGTTTTTTATTAAACAAAATGGCGTGCTTGACAAATTGGTTCCGTTAATAAACAACATATTAGTTTTAAGTAAGTTCCGGAACATGTGGACATGCTAATGATGAAAAAAAAAGCTGCAAGAAAAAACTATAATGCTACAGAAAATAATTTATGCTTAGGAAATTATGTCGACAATAAACATTTCCTGTAACTACATGTACCTTTAGATGATAAGTAGACTAAGATTTTTACCGTTTATCAGTAAATAATTATACTTAAATATTATCTAAATCAGATTTTTTACTTTGTCAAAAACTTGGAAATGAATTAACTAACATTACAATAATACAAGCGAAAATGCTATAAGCAATATTTACTTTATATTTTATTGATTGACGTGTATAAACATAATCTCCACAATTCATAGATGTTAGATACCTATTTTATTTATCATTCTATTTTTTTAAATGTGAGAATATGTGCTTAGATTTCAGATTTTTAAATGTCCTTCATGAAGGACAAACAAATTTTTGTTTGTTTAGTTAGATCACTAAACAAAAAAACTTTTGTTTGTTTATTTTGCTATCCCTTTTTTAAGTCCTGTAAATATTTTTTTTTTAGTTCACAGATATGCCATGATTTTATTACGATCTACACAAGACCAAAGCATTATGTGAATCGTACAATCAGCCTTGCAAAGCACCTAACCTGATTGTTATGATTGATTGAATTATGAGGTCCTGTTTATGTTTATATAAACACCTACTTAGACAGTTTATAACCTTCAAAGAACATGTAATAATTAATGCATATCTGTGTAGATCGTAGAGCAGTATCCAAAACCGTATCGTTTAATATAAATTCAAATAAACGCATGCTAATCTAAAACCACCTATATTTTTTTACAAATTGAACAATAACGGGGTTATAACATTACAACAAAATTATACAAGTTGGGTGGATCACCACCTAGTATTTAAAACACATTGCCTTATGTAAATAGTTTCAATACTTTCAATTATTGGGATTATTTTTATACCACGACGGTGGTAAACAAGCATACGGCCCTGCCTGATAGTACTACCTTACCTTAGCCTATAGATGCCTGCAACTTCAGAAGTGCCAC
Source organism: Pammene aurita (assembly GCA_947086415.1). Lineage (NCBI taxonomy): Eukaryota > Metazoa > Arthropoda > Insecta > Lepidoptera > Tortricidae > Pammene > Pammene aurita. Next base: position 18,035,355 of record OX352295.1, read on the forward strand.
ATTCGCGTTGCCGACATTTTACAAAAAGGAGGATTCACTGTGTTGACGGCTAAAGGAACAAGAGAGTCCCTCATCGTCAACACACTGGGTGCTCTTTGAGTTCTTTGGCAACCTTACTCACCATCAGGAACACAACACTATGAGTAGGGTCTAGTGCAACAATAAAGCCGCATTTTTTTTAGTTCCACGTAAGAATATTTTACCTACTTAGTTTACTGATATACTCGTACGACTAGGTACACCGTACACCTTCTTTGCTTATAAATATGTATCATACTGTCATTGAATTTATTGCTTATTACTTATTTACATTCACGACGGAATGTCACGCCACGGAATCGTTAAAAAACGAACCAAGTTAATAAGCAAGTCAAGTTGACAGTGAATGGTCAATCGTCACGCATCCTACACAAGGACTAATTCTCCCAGATTATGTGCTCCTGACATAGGTACCTAATTCAATATATAATAAAACAGTACTTAAAGTAATACAAAGAAAGACAGCGCACGGCCTACACCCGTTAAAGGTAGCGTAGAAGGAAGTTCTTAAAATTTTATGGAACTCTACTGAGGATTTTTAGATATTTTAATCCCCAAGGGAGTTAAAAAGACTTAATAGTTTTTAAAGCGGGTAGAGGCTAGTCTATAATGATAAGTTAAGTAATAATGCGGTGAAAATTTGCATCTAGATCATTATACTGACGAATTATTAAGATTTCGCTGTGCAAAATCCATTTCATTTTAGATTTAACTAAGTGTATTTGTCATAAATCGATGGTAGTTTTTTATGCCTATATTACTAGCTAAACTACAGAAAGAGCTATCTAAATGTGTCTTACACCTTCTACGGCAAAGGCGTAAGTATCATTTACAAAGTAACGCACATAAAACCACCAAACCACTTGTCAATGTAACAAAAACACTAATAGCCTGGAAATATTTTTACATCGCTTTTCACCAAGTTTTCTAACAATCGTAGAGGCATGCCTCTTTTTTCCTTCGCACTTTCCCATCGAGTAACTTAGAAACTGGATGATTCTTGCTTCCGACACACTTAGAGATAGCTGAACGCTTAAAAGAAAAGCCGATGGCGAAGTGTGTTTAGAAAAGCGGAAGATGTGCTTAGGAAACTTATTAAGAGGAGTAATTAAGATATCTTTGAAGTGATAAAGTTGGTAATGTTTGTTTGTATCAGGTTGGAAATGTAGCTAGAAAACATATATAGACACGAGTGTAAGTCAGACGTGTAGGCGCATTTTAATTTCGACTTAAACTTCAAAACTCAACTAAATGTTGTTTGAGTTTAATCCAGTTTTAAGTTTAGTGACACTCGATGCGTTTAAAGTTTGAATTTACTCTCTGACTTGTGTCAATTAGTAATTAGCCATTAAAGTTAGAAAGCATTAAATTATGAAAAAAAAAATATTTTGACCAGCGTACTTTTTTAAGGGACAAGATGAGTACTATTTTACAGCTCAAACCAATAGCCAGCACAACGCATCGTAACTGAAATTATCAAGTAATGTGAATATTTTTACGTACATATTTTCACATTCTTTTCAATTGTGCTATCATTAGAAATATGGTACCGTGTGCCTTAGCCACCTGTCATACTCTGATCAATATTATCATGCATAAAATTGACTTATTAACACCGCAAAATAACACCTGTCAAAACACCAACCAACAATGAAAAAGCAACATGACAACAATCAGCATTGTTGGACCCGAGTCCAACACAAGCTACACGTCCGTTCATAATTCTGAATGTTAATCAACAACCTGTGTCAATTGTCTTACACCACCTTCCTTGAGACCATTATTCTCAACAACGCACCGTGAAGGCCCAATATTCAATACCAAGACATTTTATCTCAACCGGCAAAGAATTTTTAATAAACACCAACTACGTGCCCGCGTGCACTTTCGAATACGTTACTGCGACCTCTAAAATCAAGTACGTGTATAACGAGCGGCAGTTGACACAAAAACTGCTAGGAAATTAAAAAGTGAAACAATAAAGTTGAAATTACCTTTGTCGTGTTCTGGATTTGGAGGAACGTTGCTATGCCGGCTCGGACGCGGTTCTTCACGCCGCGTATCGTGCCTTTAGAGCTCCTTATCGTCGAAGGAGCTTCACTCTTGTAATCCTTGATTCCCGCGAAATATTCCAATTCCGATAACTCATTACTTTTAACACTCACGGCACTATCACTTTTTAAAGACTTCACATCGTCGAACTGTTTCTCGTTGAGGTGGAAATCGTAATATTTGTCCGCATCGAAATAGTTGCTACTGTAACACATTTGTTCTTGTTTTATTTTATCCTTCTTGCGCTCCTCGTAGGTGCTTTCGCTAATTAGGGGGGTTTTTGAGACGTTCAGTAATGAATTTCCGTCTGAATTAGTCGTCACTTCACTATTACACTGCGAAACTAGACGGAACGACGTTAGCTGCGCGCTTTCTTTCGATAAATTAGCATTTTCATTAATATTCTGGTTCGCTTCCAGAGGCTCGGTCGGTTCGCTTTCAGTTTCAACCGTATTCAGTTTGACGGAACGGTCTCTTATGTCTTGGAGCAGACCTTGTGGTAGAAAGCTGCTGTCTTTGTTGTTCACGTTGGCTTCAAAGGCCGGCATCAGCGGCGCGGCAGGTGGACTCGGTTTCTTTTCATTTTTGCTATCTTCGCTATGATTTTCCTCGGCGTGCACGCTTCCGTTAAGCTCACTACTATTAAGCGAGTCGCACGATATGTTTGAATCGTTGTCTTCATATTCATCATGACTGCCATTCGTGGAACTAATAAGCGTCACAGAGACTTTCTTCGTCGATTTCGTGAGCTTCTTTTTAGGTAGCGGGGGCGGCGTGCCGTCAAGGTCACTGCAGGTTCCGGAATCTAGGGTATCGCTCGGCGAACACTGCCCGCTCGACATCACCATATTGGAGTTCATGTAGGAGCTGCAATAGATGAATGGCGGTTTATCGGTTTTTAACTCTTCATCTAAAATCTTGGGTCGATCTTCAATATTTAGCCTGACCAGACTATTGTTTTTCTTGTAAATGTCGTTGAGTTTGAAAGCGTCGAAATCGGCGTCGCTTTTGAGGTGCACGCTCGAAATTTTCGGTGCTTTCGGTTTGTCGGAGTCTGTGTTAATTCTGATAGTGACCACGTGTGGGCCGTTTAGAGCGTCCGAGCTAGACGTGCTTGCAGGCCGTTCTGGCTGGGTCGCCGCTATGAATACCGTTGCAGAAGGCTTAGAATTAAGGACGAGCGAGTGCATCGAACTGAGCGAATCAATGTTACCGTTTAATTTAGAGTCATCGCTAGTGATTTGTGTGAACGTGGTTGCCTTCTGCTTGACTTTGGGTGGCAGCGGTGGGATGTATTCGACGCTGGGGCGGGGCGTGACGTCTTCCATCATGATGGTATTAGACTGGCATAATTAAGTAACGGTGTATGTCAGTTGCAATGCGAGTCAGGTCCGCTGTTAAATGGTGATGGATATGTAAGGCATAATGGTTCCGGTGACCGATCGAGACTGGGTCAATAATCCGCTGACCGGTTTTTCTAGCGCGCTGTTTATTCAGACCTGTAAAGAAGAAATTCCTCTTTAGAATATTGTTTGCAGTTAAAGTGTACCCACTTAGCACATTTTAGTAATTATATTTGAGTCTGTTGAAAGGTTAAAATTTATCTGTTAAAAGCTTGCCTTGTTATAGTAATTTTAATATTCCACTGTTTATTTTACGAGCAATATGTATAACATTCAAAAATCGATGTGATCATTGTAAATTTAAGAACGTAGGTACTTACCTACCAACACCGATTTATTTAATTAATAACATCTGTATTTTTTTATTAGTAATTCTAATTTAGACCATGATAAATAAGCATTTGAAACGATAAAAGGAAAACCAAGCAATTACTTAATAAACTTTAGTGTCTTAAGAAAAGGTTCTTAAATTGCTGTAATAAGTACCTTCGAAATATTCAACGTCTCTAATAATATATCAAAAGGTTTACTTTAATCTTTAAATAGCTAACAAATGCCACTGCACCAGATTTTACAAAGTATATAAAACATTTGTATTTCTATAAACTTTAAACTTTACATACAATTCTACATTTTACGTATTTACCTACCTATATGTATACAATCATCCGGCTCTACAGCTCTATTATTTGACTTGATAGTATTTTTATCTGAGAGATAGTTCTTGAAAACCATAATTACTAGTGAACAAAAAAAATAAACGGACAGGACTATAGTATTTTATTGACTACTATTATATTACACCCAATAGAACATATTTTTTTGAAAAAAATCGTGGGATTACAATTTTGTCCATAACGTCCATCTTAAAATTACCATTACCATAGGAACTCAGCGGTGTTGCTCTGTCGGTGCCGGTTACTAGATAATTACTGATTTTCTATAATATAGTACAGATTTAATACGTCATATATGTAGTCAAATATTGTCATCTGTGTAGGTACCTACACAGAGTACAGTCGCCATCAATTACATCGGAGCAGCCAAGGTACTCTAAAATATCTGAGCATGCACTTTATCGCCTAGACAATAGCGGCGTTGTTCAGATATTTATGACCACCGTGGCGCTCCGATATATCCGATGGCGACTGTACATAAAAAAACGTGCATCAAATTTGACTGGCTGGGGCCTGTCTTGAAAGGTATTAGACTAATATTATTAGTGCACGAACTGTCGAATCGTATGGGTTTCCATGACAACAAGTTATAAACATTAGTCTAATACCGTTCGAGATATAGGCCCTTGGAATAGACTGTGTTGTAAGAACGGCCCTACAAATTTTGCGTTAACTGGTCAGTTTAGTTACCATAAAATATACGACATCGTATATTTAAGCGTAAACTATAGTTATGCTGAAAAACTTGGAGTATGCTTATTTCTTAGACTTAACGCCTTTAGGTATTACATTTGATTTTATATTCATTGATTCAACTCAGCATTTATTTTGTAAGTATGTCAGTAGCTATAATACTATCAGGCAATTGAGCCATCAATTGTATGCAACCAATATAATGATATTTCAATTACGGTGTCACTAAGTCAACAGTGAATTTCTAAACATCTATACCGTCTTACATAACATGTAAATCGAATATATGGAGCAATTTATATAAACGTCTTGTCATTATTTTTCAAAGTGACGCCACGATAACTAGTAAAATCAGAAAATCGAATGCAGTCCCTATGTTTTATACACTAAGTACCAAATTACAGTGTTTCTAGTTTTGTCACGTGTCGCGTGTAACTTGGTGATGGAATGTAATAAAATTTTCAAGGCACACCCACACTACACTATGGGCAAATCAGCGCTGTTGTAACATAGCTGTGGCAATTTAACAAGGTTTTTCATGGGTAAATGATGAACAGTTTCGCAATACTACGATTGGTTGACGTCGAGTGACCCGTGAAAACTGTAATGGTATATAATTCGGTAAAAATTGGAGAAACTTCGCTCCCCAATATTACAGGGTTCTATGTTTCACTTTTATCGAATTGTAATTTGTACATTATCACAATGATACTAAGTCTAAATTTAACTACCCTGACAATGTAACATAGGGCCCTGTAATATTGGGCGAGCGAATTCACTAAAGCGTCTTATTGATTTCATCATGAAGTTCTCAATATATCTTTTAGCTTGCTAAAACATGACCAAGGATCCATTACTGAAAGGGTATATCATAATATTTAATTTAGTTTTTATTATATTAGTGCTAATTTAATTTTTATTTGGTTTTAATTTAATTTATTATTTTGTATGTAATTCTATGGACTTCTGGTCTGAATTAAACGATTTGAATTTGAATAATATTAGCTCAAAATCTGTCATAAAGGTGTAGGTTTCAATGACAACATACCTACTTGCTGACAATATTAGTCTAATATTAAGAAAAATAGGCTTCGGCTTTGAGGGGCTTATAATTCGAACAATATTAGACTAATATTGAAGCGGTTCACTGAATATCATTTGAGAAATTTAATGAGGCAGTAGTGATTCCAATTATCGGTTTCATTGCTTTACAATGAAGAACTTAGAGTTTTTTTAATTTGTTTTGTTACGCTATGTTCTTTTGTCCTTGGATTAGAAAACAAAATTAAGCATTTATTAAGTGAAACTGCCATAAAATCTCCATAGAATCCAAAAAAAACACTTTCCCTGACTTAAGTGTTGAGTCGAATCGAATTTTCTAATGATTTTTTTCCGTATAACTTCATTTTCACACTGATTTTAAACGGTTATTATAGTACGTATTAGTATGAAAATAGTAAGTATGGGATGAAACCGCTTATGGCCTTCATAGCCTAGTGCCGGATTCTAATTTAAAAATACATTAACAATACAATAAAAATACAACCTATCTCAAACGTAACTCCAACACAAAACAAACATTCAACCAATATTGAAGTTGTATTGGAGTTGCGTTGGAATATTTCTCAAGCTAATTCTGATATTTCTGATTCAGATGTTTATGCCGTAGCTGTATTGCGTTGTTAATGCATTGGAGTCGTATTGAAGTTGGATCGTGTCTATACGTGTTAAAGTTAGAATACGGCCCCTAGTCAATGGTGACTCTACCTTGGGAGCGGGAGGTACAAAGTTAGGTCTTATTTGATATTGATTTGATTATAGTCTGTTTGCGTTACGTTCGTACCTGCTTACCTAAATATTCAATTGCATCTAAAAGAATTAAAATCATATTTTTAAAACTGAATTACGCTCTATACTCTGGCAACTCGTTTTTAGCGGATTAATAAAAAGCGGAAGTTATTTTATATATTTTAATAATGTGGTCCTTATCGCAGATTAGACACAGATTTATGCGGTGCTCACATATTATAAATATTACAAACTTACTACTTAGTGCATCAGGTATTAAAACTAAAAGTTTTGTTTTATCTAGACGTTAGCTAATGTAACACACTATGCTGATAGAATCTGATTTAATTTATTTAATGTACAGTCAAGTGTAAAAATATGGGTGTACTCATCTTACTCAAAAATATGTCCCATAGTATCTTATTCCGTTGTAATAAGTGCATAGTACTATATTTATGAGACGATTTTTTCGATACGTATTTTTGCACTTGACTGTACAGTAATTTTGTAAGCCTTAATTTTATTGACGTTAAATGTTAAGTATTAAAGTTAGGTATTTATCTTCTTAAATAAAAGTATAAAGAGTGTAATTTGAATCTCGATACCGCAACCTTTTAATTCCTAATGCATTAGTCATTACTCATTTCTTTGCAGAAAATAGTGTACATTGAATATGTAATATTTACAGTAGATTTAATCAACTTTTTTACTACAATGTAGCAGGCACATAATTCTAATAAGTCTTAACTAATCTAGATAAACATCTCAAGTAATTACGTTAATAATACGAAAATAGAGTCAATTATTAGAAATAGCAATTATATTATTATATGTACTGATTTAAACTTACACGATGTTCACTCATTATTATGACAAAAACGGGACTTAATCGCGTACACTTACTTTTATTATTTTCCTGACGTTTCGAGCGTGCCGTAACGCTCGTGGTCGCAGGCAGACACCCAGCAGGCAGAGTCTGCCTGCGACCACGAGCGTTACGGCACGCTCGAAACGTCAGGAAAATAATAAAAGTAAGTGTACGCGTTTAAGTCCCGTTTTTGTCATAATAATATATTATTATATGTCAGAAAAGCGGTTACAGTGTAAAACCGTTTTTAGCCATTAACAGAACTAATGCTTACAAGCTTTGAATACTAGCGATTATCCCAAGTAGTTCGGCAGTTCGACCTTCTCTACAAAATTATGCTTTTGCAGCGTTACCAGGTGCGTAACGCTGCGTTTTCAACCGACTTCAAGATTTCGAATGAGGAGATTATCAATTCGTCGGGATCTTTGTTTTTTTTTTTGCTATATTTTTTTTTAATGTTCACCGATTATTCGAAGACTTCATTCGGAAAATTCTTTTTTTGTTTGAAAGAGTATATATACTTCACAGTTGGTCCCATTGTAACCAGGTCAGGATCTGATGATGCGATCCTTGAGAAATCGAGGGAACTCTTCAACTATTATAGGCACACCTATAGTGATTTGAGTATTTTAACAGCAGCTCGAGCATTTGCTTTTGGAAAGGTGGATGCTAAGTAAAGTCGGTTCTTTTTGTTTAAAATTATTTGTTTGTAATCTTCACTACGCCGCTTGAGAAAAACGCTTTGTGTGCCAAAAAGCTCCAAATGGATTTAGAAATATCGTTTATGGATAAAATCATCAAGTGTGACCATTCATACTTGATTTAAAACCGTGAATGGATTACCTATTTAGCTTTTTGAGCAGCAGGCACAATTATTGCTCTTCTACCAAGGTTATTGTTTAAATTCCCTCCCTATCTTTTACAGCGTGAGTGAAAGAGAAACACTGTGTTACGATTAGCATGGGAGCTCATTGAAAATTTTGCAAAATGATGAATTAAAAAAACTACGCATTAATTGAGAAATATAAAACAACGAAGTTTTTGGTATTAGTGTGGTGGAATTTTGTTTTTAGTTACAGACGTATAAGTCAAGAAACTAAAGACATACGACTGTTTAAAGCAAATTTTAAGGTGTAACTTTGGAATTATTTTCTATCGAGCCGGTTTCGTCGAATCGTGTATCGGAATTAACGAAGTTCTTCCAAATATAACGAATATTAACATATATTTTTTTTACTTTCTCAAAACAAGTAGTTATAGCTAAAAAACTGTTTGAGTAAAGTCAATTTGACGGTCATCGGGTGTTGTCAGCCTCTCAACCCTTTGACCGCCAAGCATCGGACGGAAAATTCGTGCTCTCAGCGCCAGCGCGCGCGAACCAGTTATATTTTGGACGTGACATCACGTGCTGGCGCTGAGGCCATGACTTTCCATGTGCGTGATTTGACGTCTTTGACGGTCAAAGGGTTAAGAAGTAATCAATCGACATAGATGAGTATTTGACCAACGATTGCTTATTTATTGTTGTTGTCTCAATTATTCATTTGTAGTATGAATGATTTAACGGCCTCCTAGCCTAGTCGGTAGTGACCCTGCCTATGAAGCAGGTGGTCCCGGGTTCGAATCCTGGTCATGGCATTTATTTGTGTGTTTATCACGGATATTTGTTCCTGAATTATGGATGTTTTCTATGTATTTAAGTATTTATCTATATCTATCTATTATATATCGTCAGGCGACAGCTAAAATTCACTATTTGCAAAAAAAAAAAAATCTTAAATCAACCTTGTTTTGTTACCAATACGGTTCATTACGGCTATAAAATGATGGTAGGAATTAGTGAGTTTGGGTTATCACCCGATGATATATCATCGCCTAGTAGTAGTAGATGTAGGTCAGTGGCGTAGCTAGCATGGGTGGCACCCGGTGCGGATGGCAAAAAAATGTCACCCCAGAATATCATACATATCAACCACGGGGAGGGGGGGTGCCCGCGGTAATAACCGCTTGAAGATGGTACTTCTGATGTTCACGGTCAGATGTCATCATCGCCGCCCCCCCTAGCTACGCTACTGATTTAGGTAAGGTTGTCCCTTACAATACAAATATTATTTATTGCACACCTCAATAACATATAACAGTACAGTACACAGATTAAAAGTAGAGGCAGTCAACAGGCGATCTTATCGCTAGAGAGCGATCTCTTCCAGACAACCTTAGGGTAGCGGAAATCTAGTCGAAAATAATTGTATGAGTAGGTGCAAGGTAAAAGAAACAGTGAAAATCCAGTAAACAATAACAAATAACATATAATACAATAGCTTAATTATACATAAACATACATAAATAAAATAATCAATAAACGTACATGTACTACATACACAGAGTAAATAAAAATACAGTCAGCAAACATTTGTGTTAAGGGAGAGATAGATAATACTCCTTAAGGTGTTTCTTGAAAATAGTTGGGGAGTTAATGTTTATTTATTTATTAAAATTTTGCATAACTTGGTAATTTAACATACAAACTGAAATCTGTCACTTTCTTCTCTGACTCTGAATATTAATCTTATTTAGAAACAAATAATATAAAAAGGTATATAAAAACCGGCCAAGTGCGAGTCGGACTCGTGCACGAAGGGTGCCGTACCATTCTATAAAAACGGCGAAAAAATCATGTCTGTTGTACCCATACAACAGACATGATTTTTTTTTGAAGGGGGCTCCCAAGCCCCCTTAAATATTTATTTTAGTCTGTTTTGCAGTATGCGGCAACAGAAATACATCATCTGTGAAAATTTCAACTGTCTAACTACCACGGTTCATGAGATGCAGCCTGGTGACAGACGAACAGCGGAGTCTTAGTAATAGGGTCCCGTTTTTACCCTTTGGGTACGGAACCCTAAAAACGTACGTACCATAAATACTAATTGATCATCTAACAGTGGCGGTGTGTCAAAAATTGGACAAGCCGGAGCTGATTTGGTTTCAAATTTCTTCATGAGTTGTAGGAAAACTGCTCAGTTGAATGAAGTTTGGACAAGCTGGCGGGAAACGAGTTCTATGGACGCGCCGCCACTGATATCTAAACATCCCTTTGATGTATCTATTTAGGTGAGCAAGTCAGTATTTTTTTGGGAGAATCATTTTTTTTCTTCAAAAAACTGTGCTTACCTAAGATACAAGCTTTAATTTCAGTTAATGTATTATATTATTATTATATATTATTAGTGGACAATCTTACTCAAACCGACCTAGTCCCACAGTAAGCTCAATAATGGTTATGTTGTGAGTACTAGACGACGATATATATAATAGATAGATATAGATAAATACTTAAATACATAGGAAACATCCATAACTCAGGTACTCGTACAAATATCTATGATAAACACACAAGTAAATGCCCTGACCAGGATTCGAATCCGGGACCTCCTGCTTCGTAGGCAGTGTCACTACCGACTGGGCTAGGAGGTCGTTAAAAGTAGTCTTGATTCTAATTACATAATTGTCAACTAACGACATAATGACACAGAAACCTCTTGCATAATCGTCATCCAAGTCAATAAATTATCAAAATATCCGGTACTTTTATAAAAAGCAAATGTCTTGATTTGAAATAGAAAGTGGATAGCAAGTATTAACATCGCGATACATAATTGGTCAGAATCGGTTCCGGTGGCTAGGCACCGTCACAGTACACAGACTCTAATAGTACGTTTATGTAAATTTGTATGCGATAAAGCAATTCTCAAACATTTAGCAGACATGCGGTTCATGAATAGTGATTAAAGGAGAATTTTTGCATGAAGTTTAGGAGTAATATAAAGAAATGCTAATTTCGTCGAAACGTTCCATTTTAGACTGATTAATAGTCAAAAAAGTACTTCAATAAATAAGCATTAGTTAAGTTCTAGCAATTTAGATAAAAGATACCTGAAGTGCAAGTGTTACTTTGTCTATCTAATTCTTCAATTTACACACAATTATTCTAAAGTTAGCTGGAAAAGATAGCTTAGAAGGATAAATTTGTATTTGTATCTACATTTCTTAATAATGTATTTTAATTATTTTGTGCTTACTGCTAAAATACTATTCTAAATATTTGTACTAAAACGATACATTTCTGTAATTTGTAGGTAGGTACTGTAACCATATGTAAATAACAATGTAAATTAATCTTAATGTATATTCCTTTCGAATCCTGGTAAGGGCATTTATTTGTTTTCTATGTATCTAAGTATTTATCAATATCTATCTATTATATATATATCGTCGTCTAGTACCCACAACGCAAGCCTTATTGAGCTTACTGTGGGACTAGATCGGTTTGTGTAAGATTGGTCTATAACATTTATTTATTTATTACTAGCCTTTTCCCGCGGCTTCGCCCGCGTACTATAAGTACTCAAAAAGGATACGATACCCATGTTGATTTTCAGACTTTGTGACCACATTTGCCCCTTTTAGGGGTTGAATTTTCAAAAAACCTGAAACACATGTTTACTCATTTATCGTTAGGAATACTCCTGTGAAGTTTTGAATAAAATAGTCTAACAAAACTTGATTCGCCATACAAACTTTGGACCCCCATTTTACCCCCTTAGGGGGTGAATTTTGAAAAATCCTTTCTTAGTGCACCCCTAGACCTTATAAGCAACCTACGTGCCAAATTTGGAATCTCTACAACCAGCGGTTTGGGCTGTGCGTAGATATGTCAGTCAGTCAGTCAGTCAGTCAGTCAGTCAGTCAGTCAGTCAGTCAGTCAGTCAGTCAGTCAGTCAGTCAGTCAGTCAGTCAGTCAGTCAGTCAGTCAGTCAGTCAGTTTCTTCTTTTATATATTTAGGTCATACTTATTTGAGTAACAATCCTAGAATTAATACAGTAAACCTGATCGTACTGATTAATCCTGTGTACTGCGATATCACCGGAGTACTCAATAAATCATCGTACGAACAGCTTTTCGTCCAGTCAGTGAAAATGTAATAATTATGCTGTAGAGTGCGAACGTTTGTAATTACGACTGTAACATGTCAAATTGAAATAAATTAATCACGAAACTAAGCGAATACTGCATCATCACGGACGCTTTAAAGGCGTATGTGCCTTGGAAAACCACTTTAGTTTTTAAATTTCTTGTACGAGAATACAAAACATGATTGAACGACTTTTTCAATGGCTGTTACGGTTCTTATGCATGGTGGGAAGAAGAGTTTAGGAGCTACATTAGGAAAATTTGTTAATCATTGAGTTTTATTGGGCAACTGAGAGCGTTACGTATGTACACTTAATATACTTATGATTAAACTTGATTGCAAATGAGAAATGTGTAATTAAAATTAAAATTACTAAAGGCTAAATATAATGTAAAAGCTCTTAATAGATTTAAAATAAACAACTTGCAAAAATGAGCTAAAAACAATAAATGTTACGCATCAGGTTTATCTTCAAAAGGATCATTTTAGTAACATTTGCTAAAAACGATTAGTAACAATTTCTACAACTACGTGTTTAGGAAAACGCTAAAACAGCCAAACATACATCTAAATCATAGACATAAACAAAAAGGAAGATGAGTGACGTTCATAGTAAATAAAACTGAAATGTGGTCCAGCACCGACACACTTGTAAAATGCTACACACCGCTATAATGTATGTGCATCATGGGTAAAAGAGATAAACCTATATAGTTAACACGGGTATTCAAGGGAGACCTCCATATTCTGCGCATTGCATAAAGTGTGACTGAGAGACTGCCACACGACTAATTCAATATAGGTGCCGGAACCTATATTTGATGGCATACAATCGAGCGCCTGGTACCATATATACCTTTTTGTATAAATCAATGATCTAATTGGATGGGATGACGGATGCCTGTGGGATGACGTCGGTGTAAAGCATTTATGGAACGGACTAATTAGGAATACGACTGGCGCCGATAGAGCCAGGTTGAACGCAGTTTCAAAGCCGGAATCCGGGGCCTGGCTGCACGCCTTTCCCTCCCCGAACCTAGGCACCCTGCTCGACAACGACTCAATGAGGGTGGCTGTTGCTCTTCGCCTGGGCTGTGATGTTTGCCAACCACATCAATGCATCTGCGGCTCCAGAGTAGAGAGCAACGGTCACCACGCCTTGAGTTGTTGTCGATGTGCTGGGAGATTCCCATGGCACCACGCGTTAAATGACATCATAAGAAGGGTATTAGTGTCAGCTAATGTGCCTTGTATGCTTGAGCCGCCAGGCCTCTGTCGATCAGATGGCAAAAGACCTGACGGCTTAACGCTGGTCCCGTGGGGAAGGGGTAAATGCCTACTCTGGGACGCCACATGCGTCAGCACTTTTGCTGCCTCCCACCTCAGCTGCACTATGCGGTCGGCAGGTGCAGCCGCTGAGCATGCAGCGTCCCTTAAAAAGGACAAATATGCTGCCCTCTCGGCATATCTCTTTGTCCCTCTGGCAGTAGAGACCTCAGGGTGCTGGTGCGCGGAGGGTAGGGTTTTCCTTCGGGAATTGGGTCGCCGCCTGCAGCAGAGGGGTCTTGACCCCCGCTCTGGGTCGTTCCTGCTCCAAAAGGTTGTCCATCGCGATCCAACGCGGAAACGCAGCGAGCGTGATGGGCACCTTTCCACCGGGAGCAGCTCGGAGTGGGTTTCTTGTTGATTAGTATTATTTTATAAGTTTAGAATTATTTTATTTTTAAGTTCTTTAGATTTGTACCTATTTAATATTTAATTTTTGTCTATCTTTGTTATTTAAGTTCTTGTGTATTAGTCAATTGCATTAAAGTTTCTACTAAGTTAATGATCTAAATAGATATCCAAACATTCGCTTTATGATATTATTATTAAATAATTGTTTATTTGTTTTTCACTCCTCAAGCGTAATCGTAATACGGCAAATTTGGACGCATAACTTTCGACTAATCGTCCAAAATTGCCGCCTTGTTACACCCAATCACATGAGTGACGTAACCACTTAGTCGAGTTACAAGTTGGCAAACAAAGCAACTGTTATTGTGATTGGCAACGACTTGTAGTGACACTGTCACGCTCTGGAAGCTGCGATAGAATTATATAGCCTTGGCCAAAAGTATAGAAAACCTATAAGATTTTTATACACAACCTCGAAACTTTAGTCCAGCATTTACACGCGTACTAGTTCCCATTACGAGTAGTATAAAAAATGCGAAAGTAAATCGGTCTCACCGTCCGTCTTTTACCTCTTTACGCGTAAAGGATGGTTCACGCTGTTCCATTCCGCGTCCTACACGACACTTCCGACACTTCACTTTGTATACAGAACATCACGTGACCTCCGAGAATCACGTGACGCTTTCCATACAAGTGGTATGGAATGGTAAAATCTTGATTTTCGGAGGTCAATATCTCGTGAACGGTTAGGGATTTTTAGCTGAAATTCGGGATTTGGTAATTAGTAGAATTACAAGACTTGCAGAATTGAAAGTTTGATGCTCAAATAGGTTTTAAGCTATTGGGGGATCAAAAGTGGCCCCAAATGGTTTGTGTAAATATACCCACGGCTGTGTCACCTCCTTGCTCTGCGGACTTGGCTGACACACTGCCGTGCGTCTAGATGTGATGTAACTAAGTTAGTATACTCATCTCATATATCACAAAATATAATCTTAACGACACCTGATAGTGTTACTAGTAAAATTTATAATCGAATATTAAAACGACAGTTTTATTGGCATCTCCAAATCAAATAACGATGTGATATGAAATAGCAGCTTCGCACTAATGGCATCATATTATTGTTAACCAAAGAATATTTCCTGGGCATTGCATAATCCAAATGTCATTCAACCAAACTCAATTCAACCAATAGGAGTGCTGATTGTCGTAACACTTTCACTGCGCCAGGTGTTTTTACGGCTTAAAAGCTTAATGTGGTAATCGCCGAGCAATTGTGATGAAAGTCAAGGCTAGCAAAAGGTATTCGTCTACATGTAATTGAGATACGCCGGATGTAGTAATTGATAGTTCTGTTCGATTTTTTAACACTTGGTTAGCGCTTTGTGAGTTTGTCATCACCGGATGCCGCTTAGTTAGCAAATTAACGACTATATTCAGATATATTTTATGATATCTCTATTTTAACAGTGGCAAAAGTTAGAAACTTAGCATCTTTTCGAGTAATTTCTGTACTCTTATATTAGACAAAATATAGAGAGAAAGAGAGAGCAAGAGATACATTTCTCGTAGGCATGTATGTGAACTTGAGGTGACAATCGTTCCTTTTCAAAAGTTTACACAAAAAAATCCGAATTTCGGTAAATCTTAACCATTTATTATGCATACTTTTGTAGAGTTCCGGATTCTAAATATGATCTGCTAAGATTATATAACACTACGCACCAGTAATCACAATCAAAACTAACAGCTGAAATTTTTTGCTCCAATAATGTCACCGATTTGACAATTTTATACAGTCGCGGTTATTAAACATCTGACCCGTGGCTATCGTTAAAAATCACGAAAAGTTTTCACCAGCGAACCGTACTATTACTACATAGTTTTTGGAGGAAATGATGTAAAAAAACGTAATCAAATACGCACGCTTGGATTCGATAACAAACTTATTATGATTTTTAATTGGATAGAGTTAGAAATTCCTGTTATTCATTTTCCCGAGTTACATTATTAGTTTATAACTAACAGAGGTAGCTTATACTAGCGAGTACCTAAGGCATCTAATTTATTCCATTTTTTTAAAGCGAAAATTGAATAGTTTAATAAGACTGCGCCATGCATAAACATCAGAAATTCTGTGTTTTTATCAGTAATCTACTACTACTTGTGTAATTAGGTACACATCCAAGATGCCAATCACAATTACAGCCAAGAAAGAAATGCCAAAATTTAAATTATACCTTCATTTCTTTTTTATTGTGCTGACTATAAGAACTTTTAAGTTTATTAAACACTAGACTGAAACGAAAGCGAAACCTCATAATATACATCTTGTCTAATTGTTAATTTCAAGAGATTGTGTCGGTTTCTAATGCTGCGTCTTAAAATTATCAGACTGAAAAGAACCAAGTTATGCATCTAACAAGGGTGTTTTCCGGAGGCTGTTAGATATTTTTCTTAATTAAGTAGGTAGTTTAATAAACAAATCTTTATATCTGCAGCTGCTGCGTCTGTTGGAAGACAGACACTAAAATTAAGTATAAACTGAAACGAGACTATTACAACGTATCCGGATTCGATGTCGATAGGAATAAAATAACCTCAGTCGGAGTATTACATAATGAAGGTTGTGGATATTGGCGTGGAAGTTAGCGCATGTATTTATTGTGCTGATAAAAATGTCGTTCTACGATTTTGGTTTCTCTTTTAGTGTTCCGTACCTCAAAAGGAAAAAACGGAACCCTTATAGGATGACCTTGTTGTCCGTCCGTCTGTCCGTCCGTCCGCCCGTCCGTCCGTCTGTCAAGACCCTCTTTCTCAGGAACGCGTGGAGGTATCAAGCTTAAATTTATATCAAATACTCAGGTCTACTGTACCTTGGTGCTGTTAAAAATTTAACTTCTAAGCCAAGGCAATCACGTTTATGCCGCAAAATTCAGCAAATCTTCGAAACTCGCAAGAGAATCAAAACCTACGGGAAGTACCCTAAACTCAGAATCTTGAAATTTGGTACGAAGCAACTTCTTATAGCACAGATAAAGGAAACATTGCGAAAACATCATATAATAAAAATATTTTAATAATTTTAAAATTTGTACGGAACCCTCGGTGCGCGAGACCGACTCGCACTTGGCCGATTTGTTATTTACACAAAAGTCACACTTTTAAAACTCAAAGGATTACAGCGCGACTATTTGCATCAAAATTAAAGTTTAAGTCATCAAAAAAATAGATTGTTGTTCTTAAAACAGAGGATATAAATAGATCTCCGTATATGCACGTAAGCCGTTAGAATGCACAGCCGGACCAAAACAGAATAATTTAATGTAATTAGATAATTTGCAGTCTACAGAACGAACAGCAGTTGATTACAAAATAAGACGTAACTAGGAATTGGACAAGTTGTTTTTAACAATGAAACATGTAAGGTGACACACGCGTGTTTGGAATCCTGATGTTTTTCCTAGGAAGTTAAGATTAAAGCTGTATCTAAACGAGTTATTTTTTGAGAACTTTGTAGCAGACAATAGTTTTTTTAAATTACGAAGCACATTATCCGACTGATGAAAAGGTAGTTTCCATAACTATGGAAGCGTGCATTGCGTATTGATAAGAACAAAATATCAAAGACCAATTAGTACATATGTATATAAGTGATACAGTGGGGAAATACTGCTGGCATCGTATAACGTAAATAATTGTACAAGTGTTTCTAAAAGAAAAACACCAAGACGAGCCGGTGTAAGCAATTCGTAAGAAAAAGACAGTATTGATATATTTTTATATAAATATATTTTTGGTATTTTTTGTTTACAAATTAATATTTTATTTTATTGATAATTTTGATAATACATATTTACAGTATTTTAGAGGATTCTAGTCGACACTTACATGACTTTTATATTATTGTAAAATTATGATGATATTCTGCCATATTATATCACAATCTCACTGCATCATAAATCCGGATGTGAGAGGTATCCATTGTTTTGTATTTAAATATATCACCGAACACGTCACTTATGAATTTATTAAACGTTACATAATCATTATGATAGTTGCGAAATAGAAAAAGTAAACGTAGTGCCAAACTCTAAAAATGCACAATATTTACCCATATTTATTATTAGTTAATATTACATCAAAATTAAATGAAATAGTCGTTGTTTACAGCTTGATTAAATTTAAATGACTTACATAAATAGATTAATTTTAAATATATTAATTAAAGTGGAATCTTGTGAGGTACCATACCTGTTGTGACGTCATATAAGTGTGATAGAATAGTACTGCCCTGCTAAGCCGAATGGGCTATCTCAAAATCAAACTCGCTTAATTTCTATCTTAAAACCATTATCTGTACCATTATAGACCTTGGACTTACGGTTCAAAAATTACGGGGGGCCGCACTTTTATCAACTTTTGGAGCTATAGTATTTACGAAACTATTGATTATATACACAAATTGTTTTTAAGACCCGTATTATTTTTAAGAGACCTATCTAACGACACCCCACACAATAAGTTTGGAGCGACAAAAAAATACACCCACCCACTTCATGTGTCGGGAGGTTTTCTAATATTTTTTTTTTTTGAGTTTTTGTTTTACCACTTTGTCAGCGTGATTAATGCACATAATCATACCAAATTTTCTCTCTAGTGCTAACGGTCACTGAGCTAGACCGCGGATAGACGGCCAGACGCACAACTATAAGGGCTCCTAGTTGACTACGAAACCCTAAAAACCCATTTCGATTGGCGTTGTCGATAAACGATTGGCTAGCCTAGACTTGGCTAGGCGTTTGGCCTATGTATGAACCTTACCGCTTACTCATACTACTCGTATTTTAATTTCAAAGTGAAAGATAACTGTAATAATTTGCCACGCAACATCTCGTGTTTGCATTTAATATCCTTCATGAGTACCCAAAGCGCTTCAAAAAAATTTAAATATTTAGTTTGTAAATAATCCATGTAAACAAACTCGCCGAAGTGGCAAGCTCGTCCCCAATGATAATGAACATCTTGACAAGCGTGTGAACATTTGAACACGCGTTGCACAAACGCCCTTGTGGAGTAAATATGTATGTTAATTTGTTCATTCAGTACCAAGACCTGCAGACATTTTAAGGCCCTGTTTATTTAGCATGTTTAGCTTTAATAAGACCTGTTTTTTTTCGTAATTATTACTTTTGTGTTTTTATACGTTGCTGCCGTTTAAAAACGCAAACGGCATATTTTAATCTTTATGAAAAGTCACTGTGGTGACAATACTTTTTTTTTAAAGGTTTGTTTACAGTAAAAAAAATAAAAGTAAATTATAGATACGATCATTCTCCTATCGTTTTCCACGGCTTAATTGATCCTAGGGCCCGCTTGGATTGGCATCGTTTAACTTACAGATAAGTATAACATGTTATGTAAAAAAATATATTTTACATCACACCTGGCCATAATGTGAGTTTTGACCAGGTGGAGACGTTAAATTGTGTACTCACCACGGACAGTAAAAAAGAAAGCCCTCTATCGTATATTTACAACCCTCGCCTGCGGCTCGGGTCACAAACACCTGCGATTTCGGGCTTTCTTTCTTTTACAGTCCTTGGTAAGTAATCTATACATATAATAAAGCTGAAGAGGGTCGAAAGTCTGTACATGGAAGATAATCGAAAAAAAGTTGTCTGGGGATAGTTAGAATCGATAACAGAACACGTTCCAACAATTTTTAGAATTTTTGTCTGTTTATCTGTTTGTCTGTTTATCTGTTTATCTGTTTGTCTGTTTATTTGACCGCGCATCACGTGAAAATGGCTGAACGGATTTTGACGAAAGTTTGGATAGATATAGTTTGAGTCTTGGGAAAGGATAATATATAGTTTTAATCCCGAAAATCAACCCTGGTGGGGGTGAAAATGGGGTTGAAAGTTTGTATGGAGAATTTTTAACCGCTGAAACGATTTAGATAGAAATGAGTATGGAGATAATTTGAGTCTCGAGAAACGTCATAGGATAGTTTTCAAACCCTTGTGGGGGTGAAAAGGGGGTTGGAAGGTTGTATGAGGATTTTTTTACCGCTGAACTGATTTAGATGAAAATTGGTATAGAGATAGTATGGGTCTTGAGAAATGACAAAGGATAGTTTCTTCTTCAAACCCCCCCCCCCCCCCCCCATCTTACTTTAGAACCATATGTCCAAAAAATTTGAAAAAAAAAATGGAAGTGACGCCTGAAAGGTACTTTCAATAAAAACTATCTATACATACATATAATAAAGGATACTTAGAATCGATAACAGAACACGTTCCAAGTATTTTTAATTAGTTAACGGCTGAACGGATAATGATGAAATTTTGTGTAGAGATAGTTTGAGTCCCGGGAAAGGACAATGAACAGTTTTCATCCCGAAAATCAACCCTGGAAGGTGTGAAAAGGGGGTTGAAAGTTTGTATGTTGAAAGTTGGTATTGAAATAATTTGTAATTTTTTGGTCAAGGTGTTCATATTTATAACATGTTACCCGTCGATGCTTTAAATTTACCTTTACCCGCTCTTAAGAAATATTTGCAAATGTCATGAATGTCAAAGGGTTATTGCAGCAAACCAAAAAACTACTACAAAATCATCTAACATTTATAGGACACCGTTTAGGTAGGAAAACATATCAAACGTTTTGTGAAGCAGTCAGATTAGGATTTATTTTTCTTTATAATTAAACAATAGGTACATGATCTGTCTCTCAAGCAGTTTTGATATGTCTTCTTGAAGAACTACGCATTATTTTGTATCTTTAAGATCTAATAATGTATTACTGTCTTGAAAAAAATAAGTCCCGTCGAATTTCTTTTCGGTCATAATACTTCTTGGGCCAGAGGTACACCTACAGGGTTAGAACCGGTGTTTTGGAACGAAGTTCCTTATCGGACGGTTCGCGGATGGGGGCCTAGGCGAAAAAAAGTCATGTGACCGTTACGAAAAAGCGTCACGTCACGAAAACGCGACACCCATACGATTGAGAAACGTAAAATGGAATGAAATAAAAAATATATAAAATAGAATAAAGTGAAGTGAAGTGTAGTGAAACTGAGAAGTGGCAAAGTGAAAAAAGTCGAGAACTTCAAAAGTCGAGAATTTTAAAAATGTCGAAAATGTCAAAAATTTCGAAAAAGTCAAAAATTTAAAATTTCCACTATTTCCAAAATTTCCACTGTTTCCAAAATATCCAAAATTTCCAAAATTTTAAAAAAATGCAAAAAAAATTCAAACCACAAAATTTACGAAAAAGTAAAAAATGAAATAAAATTAAATAACATAACTTCGTTCCAATCGCACTTGATTCACACACTTTCCACGACACTCACGTATTTTATTTTTCTTTGACGTTCATTAGTGCATTGTAATGTGCTTACATTGACGAATAAATATCTTGATCTACACCAATATCATAAATCCTCTATTACGCGTTCGGAACCGTATGTAATTAATTACCAACATTATTGCAACCAATAACGTAACATCAGTGTATTATCTGCGACGGTGTGGTAAAAACGTATGAAAATTCATTACCTACGGTAACGTAATGAAAATCCGCCCCCCCGACCGCCGGCATGCCCCCCCCCCCCCCTCCGACCGCCGGCGCAATAATGTTGGTCATGGCGGTGTAATGGTGGTCATTCTAATGGTTTCAATGGATTTTTAATATGTGTGTAGGTAAAGCAGTGTATGCTTCTGTACATAATTAGGCCTTATTACGTAACAGTTACATCGCCATGTCCGTCCGTCTGTCCGCGGTCTAGCTCAGTTACCGTTCGCACTAGAAAGCTGAAATTTGGTGAGGCCTGTTAAGAACTTTCAATAAAAACTATATTGAATAAAATCGGTTCAGCCGTTTTTGAATTATTAGTCAAAAACGCATAGTGAAAGGAAGTGCCGAATAGTAAACTGACGTAAGCGCCGCCAAATAAACGACCTTTAGAACGGATGTTTTGTAACAGGGCAGCATCTACGAAACTCTACACTGAGCATCGCCCGACATGCTCTTGGCCGGTTTTTTTTTCATTGTTATCCCGGAAATCACCCAATTAAGGATTACTAATTCCAATTCTAGAAAATCCCCAGCCAGGTTATACGTAGCCTATAAAAATTCAACGTCTAAAAGGGGGGGGGTAGCCACTACACTCGATTGAGTTAAATTTGCATGGGTCATGGACCCCCCCCCCCCTCTCCAAGTGCACCTAAAATAGAAAAAAATCATTTCTGCATTTGTGACACCCCCCCCCCCCAACTGATTTGACGGGAGGATCGATTTGGATGGTATTTGCCGTGGACATGAACGTATAAATACAAAAGTGGTCCTGTATCGTCCGATATACACCTACTACTCTCTATGTCGTTTAAATCATGCCAAAAACAAATATAATAAAAAGAAGTATACATTTATGAGTGTAGTTTCATTTAGTGGTAATTGTAAAATATTTTATTAGGACTACTGTCCTCTAGCGTATCCATCTGTCAACGTTACTTCAAGTTCCGCCTCCAGGGTAGCGGGAGAGAAATTAGGGGTGAATTAGCCGCTTACTGACACAGAGCGAATTCCACGCGGGCGGAGCCGCGGGCACAGCTAGTGTACTATAAAATTAGTAATTAATTACCCTTATTACAAATTCACGCCACTGGTTTTCTTATCTATGCTTAAATACCTTTAACAGACTATAGACAACATAGACGCTTCGGAACGCGCCTGCGCATCGCGCCCTTGACAGCGTGACTTTTGTAAATGTCGGGCCGCAAAGGCCGCCATTACGGGCTCATAACAGTCATCATATAGTATAATGTGCATTCCGGAAAATTAACATGGCATCTGGTAAAGTAAGGTATTGTTTGGAGATTTTATTGTAATGGGTATTTACAGTATGAGATTATTTGATACGAGTAGTAGGTACTTACGGGTTTAGAATTCCTCGGTAAAGGTACCCATATTCGTTTGTAAAGTAAGTCTTATTTTGATTTCATATTATATTTATTAAAAATATTTTTTTTATTTTTATTAGTTGTACATGTTTTTCTCCTTCTGCTATTGTAATTAAGGGTACGAAAAATACATGGATATTTTCGGACATATATTTCACTTATTAGTAGGATCGAAGGTGTTCGTGAGTAATGTTATAGTTATAGAGTTTAATTCGTACAAAATATTAATTTCAATAAACCTGGCAGTAGATTCAAGTCTTATTTTTCATATAATGTAGGCATTTACCAACCTAATACTTAAGCGTATTGACTTCGGCCACTGCACCAAGATGCTGTAAACAATATGAAATTTAGTTTTTATTTTATATCAGGTGTAGGAACCTAATTTATCTTACAATGATCAATGTTTAAATAAAATCTTGTAATTCATTTCATTTAATCAAACGCGTACCTGATGTAATAGCAAGTAGGTACTAAATATGTATTACGCTAATAATGTTATTAGCGTACCTAATATGCGTATACGCACTAATCATAAGTATTAATCAAGTAATCGGTCACAACGCCTCAACAGCTCAAGTATTTCAAGGTAGGCCACTAATGTGCTTTGCAAACATTCGCACTTATTTTTTGGATCTAATGACATTTAGGTGCGTGCTACTTATAATAATTAGGTACACTTGACATCAATTACAATTACGTTAAGAGTGGATGTATCTCGACAACATCGTTTTTTTAGGAAAGTTTTGTGCCCTTCTGCATACGAGGAACCACATACAATCAGCAGCATAGGGTTGGCAACAGGCATCCTCTGAAGTTGCCGGCGTCCACAGGCTACGGTAGCTGCTTACCATCAGGCGGGCCGTGAGCTTGTTTGCTACCGTCGTGGTATAAAAAAGTTTAAAATGATCTTCATGCGCTTTTATTCTCTTAATAATAAAATAATGCTATAACCATTTTTACCACCTCCCCCCCCCCCCCTCTTAGCTACTTCTGCTGCTGACTGGTAGCCCCTAAATGTTATCTTGCTTTTGCTGATAGTCAAACACGTAATAATCAACTTCGTGGCACATAATAGGTACTTCATTCTGTATTTAGTTACATAAAATCGTGTTCGCGCGTCTTCTCTCTATAAAACTAATAAGTCGTGACAAGTTATCTAAGAGTGCTTTATCTCAATAAAATTATCCAGTTAGCGTCTAGTTCACCTTCGGCTTTCCACTGATCCACTTCGCCGTAGAACGGATGAACTCGCCATACTTGGCGGCCATTTGCAAACTCCTAGTCGCTTTACAGGCTGTTTTTTTGCGGCATGGCCTGTTTTAACAGCCGGTTGCTGTGTCATTGGCTTTTTGAGTCCTGAGGTTGAATGAGTGAGGGTATATAATATAGTAGATTATATCTACTTATATATTAATCTGCTTCGGTTCTGTAGTCTGATTTAAAAAAAATATCACATGGTTACCTAAGGTCTGCATTTAAAAATATCGCTCGTTGACTTGTGCGATAGGCCACACTCGTCGAGTCGTCGTATCGTTTGCACTTATTAGCGCGCGCGAGATGCTAAACGATACTGCAAGTTTTCTAAAGGTTAAATCATAAAAATAAACTGTTAACTTTTTTAAGCTGTTATTAATTTTGAATTAGTCTAAAGGACTTTTTAAGCTTCAACCAAACGTATATTTAAAATATTTTTATAATCTATAGTTTTTGCAAAGCAATTATTAGCGCAGTTGGTATACCTATAACTGTATTTTAAATATTTCGACGACAACAACGTATATGATTCTAATTGAGAAATGACAACTTTACAGGAGAGCAAAACAGAAGTAGAATCCTTATACTTTTTTTCGTGTTAAAGATAATAAACTGAAACTTGGCACACATGATTATAATTTTATTTTATTGCTTATTTTATTTTCATATAACTCAATTTAATGGTAGTTTTCGAAAAAATGCAGATAGTCCACTAGATTAAGTTAGAACTATTGGCTTACCGTTGTGTATACTGTTCTATCTACCACTTAGAATATTATACTTGGTTACAATTTTATTTAAGAACTACGTAAGCAGGTCTATCTGGTACTTAGAACATTATACTTGGTTACAATTTTCTATAAAATCTACGTATGTAGGTCTATCTGGGACTTAGAATATTATACCTGTAAAAAAAGTATGCGACTCACTGTAAAAGATTCTATATGTGAATTAAGTCATCAAATTTAACTCATTTATTTCGCTTATTTTTAAAATTATATACCATATTTTTAACGCACAATTTTATATTTTATTTTTGGGTGCATAAACATTCTGTATAAATCTGCATAATTATAATTTTGACACATTTTGCAGATAGAATCATATTCGACATTAGTTTTATAGTTCAATAATTATGTAGAAAGTACTAAATAAAAGTAAAAGTATATTAGATGTGTTATTTATTCAATAAAATGTAATAAAAATGTAAACCTGTTACTAAAACCTTACATATCAGTCTTAATCACGGCATTAATCAGGAAAAAAGGAGTATTTTTTAACATTGTTCTTACTTATTTACCTTATGTTTTAATATTGATCGATCAATCTTCTTTAACAGCACATGATTTTATCAGTCTTTCTGACAAAATTACGTATTCAAACAAGTCTTTTCGCATGCAATAACATTAAAATTTTAAATGGTTTTCATAATTAGATATTTCCTTCTCAGATGTTCTCCGTAGATTTTTAAATTGATGACATAAATCACATTGGACTTTTTTGGGATAAATTATCCAATATTCATGTGTTTGTTTGTTATATCGCGGTATTGTCTGACTTGACTTGAGATTTGATTTTCAGATTGACTTGATATGTTTGTATTAGTCGAATGCGTATCTTCTGGCTCCTCCAACGCAGTTGTCAGTGCTCTATATAATTCCTCGGGTTACCCTTATCTGGTAGAATAATATTAGTCAGAAATACACTTGGCATAACATGTTTTGCAGAAACACTTTCGGTCGAATGGTAATTTGGCATAAAGGTATAGTTGGCATTACTACTACCACGCATACGACACATTTTGTAGCACATTGTTTTGTAGAACATTACTTTGGCCGACTTTGGTTTAGCATAATTTAATGTACCATAATAATCCTATAGCATACTATTACAAAAGCATAATTATTTTCTGCTAGTAGGAAAGTAGGTTAAGTAAATTTTACGTAGTTGAATATAAGTCTCACCAAATTTGCTATGGCATAATAGGATTATTTGATTATTGCATCCCCAACACACCCGACTCGCTACCAAAAAGGAAATACAGTCCCAGAGTATTCGTTAGGTACGACGACGAGCGAAACCAGAAAAGTGGGATAGGCTAGGTTAGAACTGTGACCCCCCACAGGAACCTAATGTTGCCAGAAAATTGGGTTAGGTTAGAACTGCGACCCCCGCGGCAATAAACTAATGCCAGAAAAGTGGATTAGGTTAGGTTACAACTGCGCCCCCCGCGGAAAAAACTTTATGTTCTTATGAGCAATACATCCAATCCCGCATGTCTTGTACAATATGATAAAACAATGAAGTCTATCTTGTAATCAAATGTTATTCGGCTTGACAACTTTAAGCCGCCTAAATATTATGCAAAAAAAAATATCTGCGAAAATACTATTCGTTTACAAGACAGTTATGCCCATCAACATTATGCCAATATAAGATTCGATATTATAAAAATCTGTGATATGATTTATGCCAAAGCATATTTACTCTGCGTAAGGTGTTTCTGCCAAACTTCAGCTAAGTATCATTATGCAAAACAAATATATGTCAAAAAAGTTTCTGCAAGACAATAGTGAACCTTCTTCGTTTATCCTTAGAGACTCTGAAAGTCAAATACCATGCATATTAAAAGCAACATAAATTAAGCTTTAACACTATGTGCATATACTTACATGTAAAGCTGTATTACTGGTGCAAAGTAAACAGTGATCAAAATAAAGATTAGCTATACAACAAAACTGCCCGTATAAAACCTTAATCTGTGATAGTTATTTTATTACACATAGCATAGCATTATTTTACATTACATTGTATTATGCTTACGCTTTTTAATATTTAAATTAGCACTTGACAATGCCAGATATGACTATTTTGAGTGTGTCCAAAAACAAATTCAAAAAGATAAAAAGTTCTAAGTGACTGATTAAATGGCGTAAACAATTCTAAGTAGCACATAGATTTACAAACTTTGTTAACTATAGCTATGATAATAACGTATACAGTTCTAAGTGACAGACAGTCCTGCGTACGTAGTTCTCTTAAATAATACTTTAAACGTATGTAGTTATATGTGTCACATCGAACACTTTACACATTTTTAAACATATAAATACAAAAATATAAGTAAAACGTAAATAATTATTACATACCTCCATAGAAAACCATCTAGTGTTCACAACTGTTGACTAGCTGGTCGGCCGCGAACTGAGTGCGATGTGGTAAATAGCGCTCCGTGCGCGCGAGTGAGAGAGATGGCATTCATCGAGTACGATTCGATGTGGCACTTGGAATCGTGTTCGTGTTAGTATACTAACTTTTGACTCAGATGGCACTGTATGCGTCATTTAAAAATCTATACTAAGTGACATTTTAAGATAATTTTTATACCAGGCGATAGGTTTCGACTTCTAGATCATTATGCTGCAGCTTACGTAGTTCGAACCTTTTAGCACTTTGCACCTTGTACGTTGTTGTCGTCGATTTGTCCGTTATGTTATTGTGCGTCTCTTATCTGATACGATCTCTAATTAGACACTCAAACCACAAAATGATAATTTAAAACACTAACAACTAATCGAATTACATCTTAAGTAGTCTATCTTCAAATCAGAAACATATTTTTTATCAATTAGTCACTTAATTAGTCGCAATGATTTATTTTGCCAACGAAATTAGATAATAATAATTGTTATTTTTTATTTCATTTTAACAATACAATTTGTAATATAACTTAATACCTCTCCTCTCCAATTAGCTGACCAAGGGCGGGTTTAAATCCAGCAAGCTGTACTCGCACCTTTTTCATTACATGATTCTATATTGTTCCATATCCTTAAATTGTTACCTAACTTTTTATAACTAACACTAACTAACTACTTACGTACCTAACCTCTATACCTTAAGAGCAACTGTAAAAAGTAATGAAATAAACTCATTTGCATTTGTATTTTTTGTGTTTGTATAATAAACGCCAGTTGCTTCATATCGAATACGACCGTATTTTTCCAAGTCAACAAGAAATATGATCACTCTGTATCTCACGTAGAAACTGGAATCGGACCATTAATACATATTTATAAAGCTCGTTTTTCCCAACGACCTTTGAATTTAGTTTTTTTACTTATAACACGACTTTAAAGCCTGTTTAGTATACGTTTGATTTAGTTAACTCTTGCATAAGTTTTAGAAAGTTAGGAATTTCTCGGAGAAAATTATTTTAGAGTTCCGTTTTTGTGGATTTGTCAAATACTTTTTACCAATGATACACAGTCATTAAAAACAAAATATTATTACCTGGTGGTTTTAGTCGAGATTATTTGAAATACTTCAAATTAAAATTAGCTATTACCTGTGAACAAAAAAAAAAACAAAACTAAGTAATTATTTAAATACATTCCTTTAGAAAAGAGGATTCACTGTGTGGAAGGCTAAAAGACAAGAGCGTCCCCCGTCGTAAACACAGCATAATTTTAGAGCTCTCTGGGGACATGTACAAAAATCCTTCTAGACACGTTTTAGACACCGAAGAAAAGGATAGACTACGAACAGTACATAGCTACCATTCCATTCGCGACCTATTTGCGTAAGAAAACGGCCGTCAGAAGGGCTAACAAAACTGGCCCTGATTTTGCTTAGGTACAGGCTGATAACTGCAAACAAGTTCAATGATTTTAACTGGCTATTCTCTCTTTTTTTCTCTGCACCTTTTTGTCATGTCTCTGTTTAGCCCAATGGTTGACTGGTAAAGAATGCATTTAGGCATTAAGTCCGTCATTTGTACATTATTCTGTTGTGTGCAATATAGTTTAAATAAATAAACAACTTCGTTTATACGTTCTGTATCGAGTGTTCATATTGTAAAAAAAACACATTGTACCACACATTACGATAGCCAAAAATGTATAAAAAGGTTAAAAGACTGATCTTTCAATACAATCTGAATTGTGTATTCTTAAAAAAAATATAGTGACTATGACAATTCTTGGATTACATTATCGAGCGAACCCCAGGCTCCATCAAGTCGTGCCAAAAAGCTGAGACAAACTATAGGAGGTTTAATTGTTGACACACCATCCGGCTCGTAAAAATATTAGAACTGTATACGTATGTTGAATAAAAAGAAGTCCCTATATTTAGTTGCAACCATTACGTAAGCAGTAGGTACATTACAAAAACAGTTATTATATTAAAAAAATATAAACCATGGGCTCTGATGACTAGAAAGATCTGATCATATTTAGATACTAAGATGTTTCCTATAAACTTTTCTGGAATACATTTTTTATTATAACTCTGCACAAAACGCCTTTTTGATGGCGTTGTTGTTGCCACTATTGGGCATAGTTTACACGTCCTTATTGACAGATATGAAAGTGATAAGGAACACTTTGCAGAAACTACATTATTACAAAAATATGTATTAATTTGTTTTAGGCGCTCATTATATTAATAACATTTACTTTTCATGTACAAAAAACAAAAACTAATTGAAAAAGAAAAAATTTTTTTTGGCGTAATTGACCTAAAGCCAAATAATATTTTTTCCTACTTTTAGCCTCAGAAATAAGTGGCTTGCGGGTTACTTGAACCGACGATTGTATATCCAGAATGTCTACGGAACCGCCAATTCTCAGACAGCTCGTGATATGTTTCCTTATGCGTAGGTGGCTGTATTAAATGGGTGCTATAGCTCGTTGTCTCATTCAAAGAATCGCCGATACTTTATCGACGCTACTTCGGATAGGATTAGTTTGGTGCATTGAAATGTTACGTAAGAAGTCAATCCGAAGGTCGCGGGTTCAAACCCTTATAGTTCAAACCCGTTCGGAACTTATGTACGAAATATCATTTGATATTTACCAGTCGCTTTTCAGTGAAGGAAAACATCGTGAGGAAACCGGATTACCCTCTGGGTTGAAAGATCAGATGGCAGTCGCTGTCGTAAAAACTAGTGGCGACGCCAATTCGTGGGATTAGGTTGCCGAGCGGACCCCAGGCTCAATAGAGCAAAAAGCTGGGACAAACGCTAGGAGGAAGAAGAAGACCTGTGGTCATGCCGCAAATAAACGAAGGGGATTTTGACAACCCCGAAAACGTATCCGATATTAACCAAGGCCGTAGACAGCTACGGCGATACATCTCCACGAAGAAGGGACAGCCCTTCGTGGAGATGTGTTGTATACCCCAGCTTAAACACGGTCTAACGGGTTAACGGCCTCTTAGCCCAGTTGGTAGTGACCCTGCCTACAAAGCAAGAGGTCCCGGGTTCGAATCCTGGTAAGGGCATTTATTTGTGTGTTTATCACAGATATTTGTTCCTGTGTTATGGATGTTTTCTATGTTTTTAAGTATTTACCTATATCTATTTATTATATATATCGTCGTCTAGTACCCACAACACAAGCCTTATTGAGCTTACTGTGGGACTAGGTCGATTTGTGTAAGATTGTCCCATAATATTTATTTATTTAAACGTGACATTAGCGTTCGCGCGAATAAACAAGGGCGGCCTCTTTAGTTCACGCACATTCCCTATACTGGATTCTTACTGTCATAATTACGCCGCAGTAGTTTGTTATAATAATCTAACAAGAATGCCTGCAATTTCTGATGGAGGAATTCGCCCCCCCGTCTCTCTTAACCTAAAAGTTACAAAATCATGTGATACTCGTATGGGTCAATTATTTATTCGTTGTTTCTAGGGTTTTAGTGCCTATTTTAATTTCAATTTATGGAGTAAGGTTAACAAGCTTATTGACAGGTAAAGCCAGGACAAACGCTAGGAAATATGATGATGAAGGTTTAAGTGCTAACAAGAGTATGAATTAAGTACTTACCTAGGTACAGGTAGGTAAGTAGGTACTAGGTATGTAGGTAGAAGGTGGAGGTCGTAACGACTATTAAAGAAAGGAAATCAGCATATTTCGGACATATAATATACTAGCCTTTTCCCGCGGCTTCGCCCGCGTACTATAAGTACTCAAAAAGGATACGATACCCATGTTGATTTTCAGACTTTGTGACCACATTTGCCCCTTTTAGGGGTTGAATTTTCAAAAAACCTGAAACACGTGTTTACTCATTTATCGTTAGGAATACTCTTGTGAAGTTTCGAATAAAATAGTCTTACAAATCTTGATTCGCCATACAAACGTTGGACCCCCATTTTACCCCCTTAGGGGGTGAATTTTGAAAAATACTCTCTTAGTGCACCCCTAGACCTTATAAGGAACCTACGTGCCAAATTTGGAATCTCTAGAACCAGCGGTTTGGGCTGTGCGTTGATATGTCAGTCAGTCAGTCAGTCAGTCAGTCAGTCAGTCAGTCAGTCAGTTTCTTCTTTTATATGTTTAGATAGATAGATAGAAACTCAAAATACGATTTGTTAAAACTAATAATTGAAGGGAAGATTGAGGGGAAACGAGGACGTGGTAGAAGGCGAATATCATGGACAAGGAACGTAAGAGACTCGTTAGACGTGGACAGTACAGTCAGTATAGAGAAACTAATTCGCATGACTTCAGATAGAATGGCATATAGGCAAAAGATCGCCAAACTCCGGGACAGAGAAGGCACTTAAAGAAGAAGAAGGAGTACACAAAGCTTTTTACACTTCATCTGTAAATCAGTTTTATTCCACCAAGGGTATGAATTACATCAAATTATCCGTCGTGTCGTGCGTGCGGCTCGTTTTGATCCCCGCCAACGAATTTGACAAATTGATTGGCAATTAACCGTATATGAGAGCTGATTTCGACCGGCGTGGAGTCACGACTCTTACGTGTTGAAGGAGGGACAGGTTTATATGAAAACGACTTCATTTATAGTAATATTATGACCATTTTAACCTTTTAACGGGCAAGACTGAAAAAAATCCTCAATTCAAGCCTCATCGCCAATCTATAGTCCTAAACATTCTGTACAAGAAAACAATACAAAAATATGATGTTACAGGTTTTTTTTGTGACCGTTGCCTTATAAAGGGTTAAACATTTCGAGGATGGGATAAGAACTAATTTAATTTAAATAAGTGATATTTTTGTTGAAGTGGAAATTAGCACGATGAAGCGTTTCACAACAGTTAACGTTTAATTATTATCTTTTTGCCATCAAAAGTATCAAAAGCTTGAAAATTACGATATTGCTTGATGGAAGTTGACAACAATGTAATATTCATATTTGCACAAAATACCTACGAGTATATACTAACGTATGGACAGTCACCGGCAATAGTATCTTTCTACATGAGGGCCGAAAAAATATGTGACACGTTCTTATTTGTAGAGCTATAAGAGCGTGTCACATATTTTTGCAACCTTCGTATAGAAAGATACTATTGCCGGTTACTGTACCTACAAAAGGCGGACTTAATTCTCTATCCATACTTGGCTTCAGGGACATGACAATTTTTTTTAGGAGAATAGATAAATACCTCCTAGTTTAGTTAACGTACAGAACGAAAATTAATAATAATGTTTGCCTTGAACACCTGCCGACATTCATCAAGTGTAATAATAATAATTACTAATGAAAACTAAGAATGAACGAATGTGCGAATGCACACTAGGGAACAAAGTCTATATAATAACGCTGACTAAGCGTCGCGACATTGGACATCGCGAAACATATAAACATAACCATTGAAATGCATATTCAGCATTTCAATGCAATATTTACGAAGATTCTGCAAAAATAAGCCCGGTTTTTATTATTATGATTAAAATGTTTTGTTTTTCTTATTCGTATTAAAATCATAATAAGAGAAGATTGAAATTATTTGTAAATGATGGATAATATTGAAGTAATCTTACAATTGCAAAATATATGAAAATGACACCGTTTACGAATTTATTATTTATTGATTCAAACTTTATTGCACAGTAACTTAATGCCGTAAGGCATTCTCTACCAGTCAACCTTTAGGCCAAACAGAGAAACATCAATCAGAATTTAATATTTAATGAGGTAGATATTGATATTTTACAGTTATTTAGTTTTCTGACATATATTTCTTGCAAACGGACTTAAAATTGTATGTCTCTTTGAGTTATCAGTAACTAAGAATTATTATCAAAGATTTTAATTTTACCCACGACTAAGCTATCTATGTTTATGTTTTCATCTCATGTAAACCGAGCACTTAAATATTCTAGGAACAAAGCCGCTCATGGACCTTGACATGAAGATGTTACTCTGACATTAGGCAATTGTTTTGTTCCACCACTGAAAGTAAAAGTAAGCCAAAATATTCCTTATAATATGGGAATAAAGTTTACAGAAAAAAAGACGCAATTCTTCATTTGTCAGTTTTATCAATTGAGTTGTTGAAGTTGTCACACGGCCAAAGATTTTTAAATAAAGGTAAGTACCGCCTGTTGACTGCCTCTACTTTTAATCTGTGTACTGTACTGTTCCATTTTATTGAGCTGTGCAATCAAGAATATTTGTATTGTATTGAGTACCTATATTTTCGGTACCTATGTATATAATAAACCTATTCACTGATCTACTTATTATTATAAAAGAAACAACAAGAGTATAATTTTAAGGTTAAGACTATTAAAGTAGGTACAGTCAGGCGATAGTATCATCCTACACGAAGGCCGCAAAAATATGTGACACGCTCTTATTTATAGGGTCGTAAGAGTGTGTCACATATTTTTGCGGCCTTCGTGTAGGAAGATACTATTGCCGGTGACTGTACCTGTTATTTACTAGAAATTTGTTTATAACAGCAAGTTGTTTGCACAATCTTGTATGTTTGTGTAAACTTGGTACGTATTATATGTAGTAGCTGATTGTACGGTCAGCTGCAGAGGAAAAGGCCCACGCTGCATAAAAAAATTGTATGCAGGGGTTTTTTTATCTGCAGCTGACTGTAGTAGTGTTTTCATAGTACATAATAATATAATAAAATAGCAGTGCATTTATATAAATGCTTTTCAAACACCTAATGTACCGTTGACATGTCAACATCTACTTCTCATATTTTTTTGATTTTTAGTGTCATTGTCTTATTACTAAGAACACATGCTGAATTTAATTTCAAAATCGTTACTCAAGTAAACGAACTCTGTATTATAGGAATTTCAATATTAGTGCGTGTGCAGTCAGGCACGTACAAATTCTGTGGATTAGATAGGCATAAAGGTAGAAATTTTGTAACGCACTCGCTACTATTTCCTACCTTTATATTATCTGATAGCAATACGTGGTTGTTAAGATTCAAAGATCATTCGTACTCTTAGGTTTATGAAATTCAATGTATAAAAACGTACATATCTTCTAGTTTTTGTAATAATAAAACGACGGTAGCAAGCATACGGATGTTTGGTAATTTTAAATTATTTTATAACAATGTATTATTTAATTCAACTTCACAAAGCTGTCGGTCATTGGTCTATTACCGTCCCCTTCTTTAGTATGGCCAATCTTTGCACATCAATAAAGGATTAACCACCTAGTAACTCGAATATACTTGCTTCCTTTCTCTTGTAAGACCGTTAAGAACAAAAACTTATACCTGACCAATAACTATTATTTCTTGGGACACTCGAGCTATGGCAAAAAGTCGTATCTCTGTATGAATTTCATAATGACTTACGTCATTTCGGTATTGAGTGTAACATTACTTGGCATGCGTTGGCGCAGGTAGCTGTTTCCGGTCTGTTGATCCAGTAGGGCTGGCATGGTATGCGTGTAGTTATAGGGTCAATAAGAAAGGACGTTCCGGATAGTTAAGTGAGAGTGGGAGTGGAAGTGGCATGGAAAGTTGAGGGCGTAGTATGCCTTATTTCCTATCATCATCATCATCATCATATCAGCCGAAAGACGTCCACTGCTGGACATAGGCCTTATTTCCTATAGACTATTTTAATTGCTATAAAATCAAATCCCATCCAAAACAAAAATGTTAATGAATGCCTAGTTCGAAAACGGTTTCGCTTTTAAAATAAAAAGGGGGTCTAACTGGAAACTGAGTTCTTTCAAAGCTCCTTAGATCACTGTTTCTGTTATACATAACGTTTTTGAATTACTTAAAATGACTTGCTGTGTTATTTGCTACTTAATTGGATTTTTTTTCCTTTTTCAAATAGTTATCTCTACGTGATTTATCTGAACGTAGAAATAATCACTTATTTTTCCAATAGTATCCTAACTACTACGCACTTACATGAAGACTTGGATGGGTAAAAACTTGAAGTATCTACATTTCATTGCAATTCAAGTAAATATGAGTATGAATAAACGATAACTTCTAATTCCTTATTAAACTTTACAAAGCGTTGCTCACCGTGCTAGCGTAGGAAATAAGTAGGAAGTAGAAAAAGCGAAGAAGACCACATCGGATGGTGTTTGGTAGTTTGTGTAATGCGATGTTAATGGTATGCAGTATTGTATCAGCACCTTGCGTAGAAAAAAATAACGGAAAAAGGTCTTATATGTACACGGTGCTCGTGAGAATTGCGAGAAATTTTAATAGTGTATTCCAGATCATAAGGGAAGACTAAAATGTCGTATAAACTTTTCTGGAAATCGCCTATTTCCAGAGTTACTACCAATTAAATAAAAAAAAAACATTTTTTATTGTGACTCAGTGCAAAACGCTTTTTTGATGGCGATCTCACCCTTTGTGGGGTCTAGTTTAGACATTCTTATTGACAGATATATCAAAGTGCCAAGGAATAGGTACTTTACGTAAACTATTTTTTTACGAAAAAAAATGTACCAATCTTTTTTAGTCGAGTGTTTTACCAATAACATTTATTTTTGATTGTTCAAAAGCATAAAAAAAAAGAAAAAAAAGTAAATAAATATTTTTTTGGAGAAATTTACCTAAATTTATGAATTTAGGTAAATTTCTCCAAAAAAGAATTACTGTTTATGACCTCGGGAATTCGTGGTTAAAATGTCTCGCAATGCTCACGGGCACCGTGTAGATGAGAAGGGTCTCATAGAATAGGGATGAACTTATGTTTTTTTTTTCTTCTTATCGAACAGTTAATAGTTATCTACTGTATTCTGTACAAAAAGATGGTAGGATTAATAGTATGTTTCCCAGATATCATAGATTTTCTGTCGACCCTGACTTCCAAGATAAATAATGCCGTTTTATCACCGATATGTAATGTGATGTGATAAAGAACGGGATACACAATCAGCCCCAAAAATAGTGCTGTAAGAACGACTCGTACAGCAGTTTCTCTGACAGTCTTATTACGGTATAACACTAGCCGGTTACAAATTTTTACAAGTTATATATCGGTAAATCTTGTTCGAGACTGTACAGTCAAGTGCAAAAATACGGATCGAAAAAATCGTCTCATAAATATGGTACTACGCACTTATTACAACGGAATAAGATACTATGGGACATATTTTTGAATAAGATGAGTACACCCATATTTTTACACTTGACTGTACCTCTACTATAATTATATCCTAAGTCAATGCGTTGTATACGAAGAACCTCACATTCCGTGCCATACATTTATCGTATCGAGCCATATAATTATCAAACGCAACACCATGTCGCTGTGAATCACAACACCCATTAAACATTATCAATCAATCGATATTTGGCCAAAAAACTTACAAAGCCCAAACTTTAAAGGTCGCAAAAACGCTTGAATCCCGTGGGAAAAGATCAAAGACTTTTTTGCCGATAAGTCCGGGAAGTGACATCATTGTGCATGAAGGTTGTGTTCATGTCCATGTACTGTACTGTAATATGTATAAATTTACGTATTATTTAGACGTTTATTTCGTTTTATCTGTCTGACAGATTAAACAGATGTGCTAGGAAGGTAAGTTCATAATATTCTTGGAAGATCACGTCAATTTTAAGTATACTTGCAAAACAAACATCTCTTTAATTTAAGTGTTACAGACAGTTCCCTGTGCCGTGGTTGCATGGAGACAGAAGAAACAGCCTCTCACGTGGTTCTGGGGTGCAACGGGATGGCCCCGTACAGGGCAAAACACCTCGGATCCACGGGTGATCTCCCCGAGGTCCTACTCAACATCAAAGGTCTGATAGGATTCCTTGAGGAGTTGGGCTGGCTGGACTAGCCGTCCTTCCATCACACAAAATAGGCGCCAGACGTCGAGTTGCGGAAACCTGCCCGTACTACAATACAATACAATACAAGTATACTTGCAATTTGAAGTAGGAAATGTAAGGTGAGGCATAAGAGCTTGTATGATATCAGCAATAGACACAATTAAACATATTCGCTAACTAACTGTTACACGTTTTTTTATTTGAGAAATCATTTTATGGAAAAAAAGTACAATCTTTCTTTAGAAAATCACGTCTCACGCAGGCTTGTAGCCAGTGCAGTAGTAAGGTTCTTTCTTTAATTACTCGAGTAGTAATACCCCCCCCCCCCCCCCAATAGATAAAACAAGTATTTAAGACAAAACCGTAAATTGAGAAACTAAATTCACAACTATGAATAAACTTACAAAACTAACATTAACTACTGCGAAATACATAAAGTAATTATCAAGTACGTTCACTCGTTTCTTAAATTGAGATATCTTGAGACAATCATGCATACAGTCTTTATGGCCAACACAAAAGATAACACAAAGAGATAAAAGATAATTCATTTTTATAAGCCAATATATTTGGCCAAGTTATTATGTTTCATTTGCGCATTATTATTAATCTGTAAGTGTGTGGAAATAATGGAACTTCATCATCACAAAAATCTATAAATAAAAGACTGTGGACTTTTATTATAAATTTTATAATTCAGCTTAAGAAAATCGGGCACAGACTGAGTATAGCTAAGTGGTCAGTTTATTCCTTATGAAATATTATACCTGCAGGACCCCCATTCGACATGGCTAAACTGAAAGTCGCTAATGAGACAATTATGATATCACACTTTTGTGACAGCCAAAATCGCTATGGATTCACAAAAGAGTGATATCCACTTACGTCAAACTCAATAAAATATTCCAGCGAGACCTACTGGAAATTTTACAGTTAGGTGTGGACACGTGTGGACAGATGGATATCACTCTATCCTATCCAATCGCGATTCACCTATATTAACCACGTGTCACAGTTTGGCGTGTCTAATAGGGTCTACTGTTTAGCTAGGCGGTTGATAAAAACATGTACATCGATTTTAGAGTAGAACGTAGTTTGGTGACGAAAACGCGGTACATTGAGTTTATAACATAACCAAGCATCAACTACTTTTGACGGATTCATCAGCGTCATTCGAGTGCTATGAAAATTTCCAAACAATAAAATTTAGCGAACGTTTTAACGATGACAGACGATTTGGTGCAACTGACCCTAAATCTTCATTGTTATAATATACATAGGTAGGTACAGTCACCGTCAATAGTATCTTCCTACACGAAGGCGGCAAAAATATGTGTCACGCTCTTATTTGTAGCGCCATAGGAGCGTGTCACATATTTTTGCGGCCTTCGTGTATTAGGAAGATACTATTGCCGGTAATGCCGGTGACTGTACAGTACTATAATAATGAAATGAAACAGACACATTACCTTCATTTAAATTTATTTTTTCATGGCAGAATTTTTAATTAATGAAATAATACTTAGCAATTTTTTTCTTGGACCTTGTTCCAGTGCTCGATGACCATAGGGAAAAAAAGCATTCGGAAATGTCTATGGCGTGATTCATTTATTAAGTACCATAGCCCTCCCTCCTTATCCCTACGTAAAAAAAACAATAATAAAAATCCTTCTCTCGTAAGAAGTAAGACATGGTCATGGTCATTATATTTTACTATTTTTCAACCCCCCTCGCCCAGTCTCCCCTAAATCGTCTTACGTAGTAAATGAATGGCGCCTATACGAAGTGATCTATTTCCATTGCCCTTTAGTCAATATTGACGGGTATTTTGAAACATAAGTTACCTATTGGTTGTTCTCGGCATTCTCAACGAGTCAACGGTAAGAAAAGAGACTCGATCATCGATCGCGTGCTCGATCGATATCAGATCGCGCAACACTCTTCCATACTTTCACCTAAAATCGAGTTAATTTAATCGAAAACGAGTATATCTCTAAAAGGTCACGTTGCCACAATATTCTCACATTGACAATAAGTACCCACACACACATCCAGTAAAAAAATTGCATGGACATACATTTATAAAGTAAGCATCCACTTTATTCAAATTCAAGCAACCATAGGCGATTATAATACTGGCACCGCAACTGGATGCGGCGGCGGTGTGCAAGCGTGACAGCACTATACACATGCAGAGCGCTATCTCAATCGCGCACCGGCGCCGCACGCGGAAACCGCAACCGTATGAAAGCCGCCTTAGCTTATTGCTTTTCCAAGACGTATCCTTGTCATCCGAAGAAAAGTAAAACAGAAGATAATAATAAAGATTCGAAATCTCAAGCACACTGGTTTAAGATTTTAAAACATGTCAACTTTTAAACAATGTCTATACAGGGTATAACAAAAATACTGGTCATACATAATTGGTATCATATTGCGACTAAGAAAAAGTAAGAGAAAAAAATTTTGGACGCGAAAAATAATTTTGTTTTGTATGGGCACGTCGTTCCGGCCGGCCGACCCTCCATACAAAACCATGTCTTTATTGCCCGAATATGATATGAAGAATATGATACCAATTATGCCTTAGCTTTAGCATTTTTGTTACATCTTGTATACGGTAGGACACTAGTAACTCAAAATCCAGGACCATTTCATGAAAGCGGCATTTGCCTATATACTTATTAGCTGTCTAATAATAATATCGTA
Source organism: Pammene aurita (assembly GCA_947086415.1). Taxonomy (NCBI): domain Eukaryota; kingdom Metazoa; phylum Arthropoda; class Insecta; order Lepidoptera; family Tortricidae; genus Pammene; species Pammene aurita. The sequence goes on from OX352295.1 coordinate 18,075,526, forward strand.
GCGACTTATGTGACGTAGTAGGTATTAATGTGTACCTTTTGCTGACCTTGTAATTTGAGTAATATCAGGTACAAAATCTAACTTATAGTTTAGTGAATTAAATTATTCATTTGGTAATTTACAAATATGTACCTCCAAGTTGTCGATTTTTTCCAAATGTTCACGCTCATGGCTGGCCTTGGTGGAGTCGTGTTCACAAGTGACAGGCAGACAGACTGACAGACTGATCAGACATGTCTACGGTTGATTGGTTAGCATTATGATTTATTTTGGTAAGTAGGTACGTATAATAATATTTGAATGATATTTGTTTGTGTCCATAAAGTTTATAAATGTGTAGTTTCCAGTAGAAAGTGTGAAACTTAGGACCTATTCATTACTCTTATTTCCGTTCCGGTCTACTGTGCTAGTCTAAATGTGAATCCATAAGAAACACATGCGCGTTAAGGTATCAAGCGATATCGCGATCTCGTTCCATCGTAAAGCTGCGTCTCGTGTTTTGCTACAGAGTTTGCTTTTCGATTGCTGGCCATACAGTTTCTAACGTAAACTTTAAAACCTTGGTATGGATGATCCACTAAATAATTTATATATTAAAAAAATAAAAAATAAATGTCATTTATTTCAGACAGGCATATAGAAAAACAGAGTGACACTTAAAATATTCACAAATATGTTTAAATAATTGCAATTTAAAACTTAACAAACTACTTCCGGTTCGCATCTCGGTGCAGACAGCCAAAACCTACAAACTGGACTATTTAAGTCATCGCTTATTGCGGGAAGGATTGAGTTTTCCGGAGCTGGGCAACCTACTCCAAAATGATGCTACTCTCGACTTAATGGCGGCAAAGAAATCGGGAACACGAGCCTCGGCGAACATGCTCGATGCACTACTACATTTTATGACATATATCAGAATGATATCAGGTTTCCGGCAACTGGCCTTTCAGCAGATTTTATTTTACAATTTCTGATGCAGTAAAATTGTTCAAATAATAGGCATGGTGAATTTTTTTCATGTATGGTATCAATCGATTCGTTTTGTTGTGAGGATCAAATGTCTATATCGAGCCAATTGCGTTAAAGCAACACAAAAGTCAGAAATTAGACTTAAAATCCGAGATTTGCATTTGTATCTCAAAACGTTCCTAACAAAATGACGTGCAAAAGTGACGTCACGATCACATAGTCGCCCTGTTTAAAGTATGGAAAAAATATGAAATTGCTATTTTTACAGTGAAATGTTGCGTTTATGTATATGGTTGTAATACAATTTATTATACAGTAAAATGTTAAAAATCTAATGGTATCACTGTTTTTTTAAATTTTGCACTTTAAAAAATCGTAAAATTTAGAAATTTTGCAGCTTGATATCTTTGAGCCGTTTCAATAGAATTTATAAATTTTCACTTTAGATGTATATATTGATAATTTTGCATCCTATCAACTAAATTTTATTACATAATTCAACCTGTGTCATCATGCCTATTCGATACCAGTCTGAATTTGTTGGTTTTACCCACAAACATGAAACATAAGACATTAGCTTAAATCATCAGATAACAATCAAAACTCACCAACTACAAAATAAACAAAAGTCGACCTTGTTTTGTTACATATACGGTTCATTATGACTATAAACTTATTTTATGAACTTGTGGTAGCAATTAGGGAGTTTTGGTTGTCACCCGACGATGTTATGTGCCCCTCTACAAATGATTGGAGATTATTTTTTGTCCGAATGTTAATTTTAAATTTATAAATGCAAAACTTTCGTGACATCCAGACATGTTATGTCAACATGTCAAGCAAAATTCAACTTACTAAAACGTAAAACGTAAGCTACCTGTACTACTTAATATATATATATAAACATTATATGGTTTAGTTACTGATATAATAAACTCAGGAGCAATTACCATCGTAGTGGAGAGCAACCATAAATTTACGAAACTAGCTATGTCATCACCAGCCCATAGCAAATTCCTATTAGCAGCTAACCAAACATTTCGCATGGCTAACGCTACGCTTTCTCAAATACAGTCTGATTAGTTATAGTATAGCTATTAATAATTTTCCCTAAAAAGTCAATGAACTTTACCTATTCCGAATTCAGAAGAAAGTATCGATATTGCTTTGAGGATATTCCAATCACTTGCAGAACCCAGGCGAATCAAAAGCTCATACGAACTGCAGCGAAAATCAAAATCCAATAAATCTCTGCATCTCTATAGTTACTACATAGGTCCATGCCCATACACTACAAACTACTTAGGAAACGTGAGAGTAACGTTGGATTATAACAAGTTTGTGGCATTTGCTGTACAGCCAGTGTACTGGTCACAGACTTTTAGGGTTCAATTTACATTCGACATTTCATAGAGTAAGTATTAAACAGAAGAAAATAGCTTGAACCATAAATGGGTCACTTAAAGTCCGTGACTGACTACTGAGAAGCTAACCTAAACGACACTGTGTACACGGAAACTTTAAGAGGAAGTTCGAACATAGCCCGCAAAATGCTAGATATCGAGACTGGCTAGCGAAAATGTGGCTGGCAGATTGAGCTTACATGTGATGTCTATGTGAATAGTGAATCTCTAGGATTGAGCACAATGATGACACTTAAACCACAAATTAAGCTGACAAAATCTCCTAATCGGAGACCCTAAAATATACTAGTAAAAAAGCGGAAAAAAGGTAAGATTATAATCATAGTTGTTACGGATCTTTCGATTAAGGTTCTCTCTGGTATGTCCATGAACCACACTCACCTGCGTTAGCACAGCCGATGGTAACAACACCTACGGATAACATTCGCTGAATCGTTAGGCATTCGGTCATTCACTCTCTGACGTCATCAGAAAGTGAAACATCTGTGGTAAAATATGGCATTATTTAAAAGAATTTGCATTACTGTATGAATATTTTGACTTTTGCAAATATAACCAAGTGGTTAGCCACTCCTTTTTCTTTAACGAAGTTAGTTTTATATTTAACTTCATTAACATTGCATTTAAAATATTTGTAAACAAGCTAAATCTAGCGGACTTTTTGTTTGGGAATTCCCAACTATGGAATGTGTGTTCTACGGAGTTCTGGACTTCCGCCACTGCCATTAATGCCATGTTATGCCTTTATATTAATTGTATGACTATAATGTGTACAGATTTGTATATATTATTAATACTTAAATTACTGGTTAACTTCATATAAAATATACAGCTTTTTATCCCAATAACTGCAGGTATTTATTTTATACCTTTCTAAAATGGGTAGGTACACTTATAGATACTAGGTACACGTTATAAAATAACAGTCATTTATTTAGAGTCATTGTCAAGTTAACAAACTTTTTTTGGATTTGACAAAACCAAGAAGATGGTTATGTTGGCGCAAATTGCGTCCGCTCAAAAGTAATTGTTTTTGTCTTTTTGACAAAGCGGGACATTTGTTAGTCACTAACAATGTTTCACTTAAATATCCTCGAATTTTGCACTTATGACAATAAACACTGATGATTCACTTAGTGATTCAGTGACTATAGATTTTGGAAACCGTCAGCTCCGTCCGATATTAAGTCACAGCTACGTAATAGACACTCAGGCCTTGGCTGTGCAAATTAGACATCGCGGATACTTTCATAATTTCGTTTATTGGCCGACATTCCTGCGCTGCGTTGAGAGAACAGCTTATATTAGTCAGATCCTGGTAAGATGGATAAGGAGATCGATATGACGACCCGTGAGCTTATTTTTGAAGTAATGGTATTTTTTCCTTAATAATAAAAAAACCGGCTAAGTGCGTGTCGGATCACGCATAATGGCCGGTTCCATACCTACTTATACCTGCATATGAAATAAGTTTTTTGGCGATAACACGAAAACGCCTTAACCGATAATGTTCAAAGGAATTTTCGTTGAAAGAATATTATAATGTATCTCAATGTTTTCCATAATTTTTTGACCTCCGGTTAAAAAGTTACAGGGGCGGAGGGGCACAATAGTTTAGAATTTCGGGGTGATTAATTCTGAAAAATCTAAAAAAGTCAATCAAACCTAAATGTTATTTTTAAAGACCTATATATGTATATCCATTGATGTGCAACAGGTTGATATTTAGTAAATTTTTTTTTGACAATTCGTTACATGTATGGACTGACCCCCGTAAAAATATTTTTGAGCTAGTAAAACTAAGTAGCGGCATACAAAATTATAAAATCTATGTAATACGTATTATAGTTTCCGAGTAAAATGGCTGTGACATACGGACGGACGGACGGAGGGACAGACGGATATGACGAAACTATAAGGGTTCCGTTTTTAAAAATAGTCTAACGCTTGCAAATTATGTAAAAAAATATAATAAGTTACTGAGCAGCATATCTGAATGGCTATTCGTTTTTAAAACATCTTGGGGAAAATTTACCTAATATCAATAAGATTATGAAGAGAAATCTATTCCAAATCATCAGAGGAGACACTTATTGGGAATATTAGGATTAGATCAAAGGGCAGTCGCTTTCGTAAATATACCATACTATACTAGTGTGGAGGCACTAGTATGGTATACATAGTATACTATACTAATACCTACTCTACTCTCCAATCGGACTACTCGTATTGCTACGATCGAACCTCAGGCTCCCTTTTAGCGAGCTGGAGCAAGAAACCTGAATAAAACGCTTGGAAAATTATGATATCTTTCTTCTAATCAAAAAACAAATAAGGCTTTGTTACTTACATATGATAGGTATCTATAAATAACACGTATTTTCAAAAGATAACATTTTATTAATGTTTCTCTTATTGAAAGTTTGCGAACTTATTCTGATCTCACGACTGAGAGACAATGAGGGAACGATACTGATACACGTATCACACATCTGTAATCTATGTTCATTAGGCAGACGACGTATTAAATAAGCTCATGGGATACTGACAGTACACGTACCTATTTATTTCAAAGTTCAAACGTTCAAAGTTCAAATAGCTAAATAATATATATTTTATCTTTTTTTACATCCAAATTGAAGCACTGATCACTTGATAGTTGGGCGAAAAACAACGTTCCGATTGAGCCGAAACTCCTAAAGATAGACGTCTCGCTCACTCTCGCTGTCTGAAGACGCTACGCGTCGCAGCGTTCTTCCTTTATTTTATTGCCGTACCGGAACGATGCTTTTGACTCTACTATATTTACCTACCCAATGAATATTTTTTTACATGAAAGACAGGCAAACTATTAAATACATATGATAATATTTCATTCCGCACACACTTTTATATTGTCACGAAATGAATGTCTTGAATTTTGCGTGATTCTCACATGCCTTTTAATGACATACACGATTTATAAGAAGTTGAAAAATCTAACCAATTTAACATTTTATCACATTGTTTCTAAATGTGAATATGCAAATTGTAATGGAAAATTAAGCGTTGAATACTTTTAAAAGAAACAACATCTTTAGCCTATGAAGCTTAAGTAACACTCTTATTCAATCCTTATACAGATCAAAATAAGATAAAATGAACGGAACATTTTAATGATTCCTAAACATATGCGTGACAATCTCGCATGCGTCAAAAAACTAAACACAATTGAAACGTCAATTCGTCATTTTAGTAAACAAGGCACGTAAACAAACTTGGAAATGACAAACGGTACACTTTCACTCACCGAACGAATGAATGAATGAATAAAAGAGAAGTTCGTCCACTAGTGCGTAACGGCCATTAGGTTTGTCGAACGAATTTAGACGAGAAATAATATTTACCATTGTTCTTTTTAATTGAGGTTGCTTAAGTTTATTTTTCCCAAACATCATTACAAAATAGGTGGAATTGCAAATTTCAATTCTTTCCCTTGTTTTGTGCGGCGCAAGATCATTTTCAACAACTCATCTGCTTGCATACTGCGTCTGCGTATTTACCGTTAATATTAACTTCAATTGAAACTAAGGGAATAAATTAAATAAACAGTAACAAAGTATCGATGTAATAAAAACTTGCAAGTTCATTTTAAACTACTTCTAAAAGTCGTATCGATACGCCTGCCTTGATGTCTCAAGAATCAATCTTACTTACCCTCTTATCTTTTTCAAGAATCAATATTACTTATCTTACCCTCTCTACGTCTACTTTGCAAATGTGTTTTTAACCGACTTCAATTTCATAGAAGGAGGAGGTTCTGTATTCGGTTTGGGCTTTTTTTTTTTATGTATGTTCACCGATTACTCCGAGACGCGTGGTCCGATTTGAATAATTCTTTTTTTGTTTGAAAGGATATACTTCCAAGGTGGTCCCATATTAATCTGGTGCTGTTCTGATGATGGGATCTATGAGGAATTGAGGGAACTCCTCAATTTTTAAAGGCACATGTATGGTGATTTGGGTGTTTTCTTAAGCAACTCGAGAGTTTTCTCTCGAAAACCACCAATTTGATGAAGTGGACCTGATAATGATGATTGTTTTGATGATAATGATGATGATTTTTTTTAATGTAGGATGTTCAGCGATTACTCCGAGACCCGTGGTCCGATTTGAATAATTCTTTTCATGTTTGAAAGGATATACTTCCAAGGTGGTCCCAAATTAATCTGGTGCTGTTCTGATGATGGAATCCACGAGGAATTGAGGGAACTCCTCAATCTTTAAAGGCACATGTATGGCGATTTGAGTGTTTTCTTAAGCAACTCAAGGATTTCCTCTCGAAAACCACCAATTTGATGGAACGGACCTAATGATAAAGACCACATGTGACATGTGGAACTTTCCTTAGTTTAAGCGGGTGTATTATGAACTTTTTCTTATACGTCTATACCGATTATTCCGAGACCCGTTGTCCGATTTGAGTAATATTTTTATTGTTTATAAAGAGTTACCTCGAAAGTAGCGGACTAATTTGGTTGGACCTGAAGATGGGAATCCATGAGGGATTGAGGGAACTCTTCAATTTTAAAAGGCTCATGTATGGTGATTTGAGTGTATTTTTAAGCAACTCGAGTGTTTCCTCTCGAGAACTACCAATTAGATGGAGAGGACCCGATAATGAAAACCGCAGATGACATGTGGAGTCCCTTCCATAAATAGCTATTTGAATTGGGTAAACATTGTGTGAAAGAAGGAAGCAAATTTAGTTTATGTCGAAAGAGCTGATTGAGATCCCGAGAAAGCGTAGCAAAAGATTCTACTAATTTATAAGCCTGAGCGTAGCGAGGGCGTTTAAGGCACGAGGTGCAAAGTTAATAACGTCAATCTCGTGTGGCACATAACTCTTCACCTCAGCCTTCACACCGACTACATCTGCATCGCTGACCGACTGCACCGCGCACCCTCGGGTTTTGATTGCCATGACATGTGGAACTTTCCTTAGTTTAAGCGGGTATATTATGAACTTTTTCTTATACGTCTATACCGATTATTCCGAGACCCGTTGTCCGATTTGAGTAATATTTTTATTGTTTGTAAAGAGTTACCTCGAAAGTAGCGGACTAATTTGGTTGGACCTGATGATGGGAATCCATGAGGGATTGAGGGAACTCTTCAATTTTAAAAGGCTCATGTATGGTGATTTGAGTGTATTTTTAAGCAACTCGAGTGTTTCCTCTCGAGAACTACGAATTAGATGGAGAGGACCCGATAATGAAAACCGCAGATGACATGTGGAGTCCCTTCCATAAATAGCTATTTGAATTGGGTAAACATTGTGTGAAAGAAGGAAGCAAATTTAGTTTATGTCGAAAGAGTTGATTGAGATCCCGAGAAAGCGTAGCGAAAGATTCTACTAATTTATAAGCCTGAGCGTAGCGAGGGCGTTTAAGGCACCAGGTGCAAAGTTAATAACGTCAATCTCGTGTGGCACATATAACTCTTCACCTCAGCCTTCACACCGACTACATCTGCATCGCTGACCGACTGCACCGCGCACCCTCGGGTTTTGATTTCCACCTCAATCAGACTAGACGAGTTGCTACTTATATATCCGGAAACAAAAAAACAAACAAACGTACACGGCTGAAAATGGTTTTATTGTTTTTCAAAGTATTCCCCTTGATGATCTATGCACTTTTGCATTCGCGTGAACCAATTTTTAAAGCACTTCTGCCACTCCGCCTGAGGTACCTCCATAACGTGTTGTTTGAATGCGTCGACAGCATCTTCAGCGGTCGAAAATCGTTGACCGCGTAATTTATTCTTTATATTTGGAAATAAATAAAAATCGTTGGGTGCCAAGTCAGGGCTGTACGGCGAATGACCCGTTAATTCCACATTTTGACCCTCCAAAAATAGAGTTGTTTCGCGTGACGTATGACAGCTGGCATTGTCATGATGAAGAATGATTCTTCGTCGCTGGTTAGTTTTACGAATTTGTTCAAATACTTCCGGTAAGAAAATGGTCGTGTACCACTCTGAATTAACCGTTCTACGGTTTTCTAGTGGCACTGTAGCTACATGGCCATTAATACCGAAGAAGCAGGCCACCATTTGTTTCAATGTACTTTTTGCACGAGTAACTTTCGTAGGGTTCGGCTCATTTTGAAACACCCATACCGTTGATTGTTGCTTCGTTTCGGGATCGTATGCATAGATCCATGATTCGTCACCTGTATAGATGTTATAAACGGCTTTTGAGTCACCACGGTTATATTTTTTTAACATTTTATTGCACCATTCGACGCGAGCATCTTTTTGCTCTTTTGTTAAGTTGTGGGGTATCCAACGCGAACAAATTTTTTTTACAGCCAAATAATTATGTAATATGCTATTAATGCTGGTCATAGAAATACCCAGAGTCGCCTCTATCTCGCAGTACGTAACATGTCGGTCGTCCATTATAAGTTTTCGCACAGCCTCGATATTTTGTTCTACAACGACCGATTTCGGGCGACCTGCCTTAACTTCGTCCGTAAGCATACTACGTCCACGATTGAACTCACTAAACCAGTGATACACAGTAGTTTTAGATGGGGCTTCATCGCCAAAAGTTGAAGTTAGTTGATCTATGCACTGTTGTTGCGTTAAACCACGCCGAAAATCATAATAAATCATAGCACGAATATTTTCACGAGTGAGTTCCATTCTTGCTGCGAGATGACATTTAAAACCCGTCAAAAACAAAACACGAGCGTTAATAAGAAAGAAAAAATATACCGGCCAGTACTTAAAAAAGTTCAAATTTTACCATGGAGGTCAAATATGCTATTTAAGAATATTGTAATCCCGATTTCCGGATATAGTTATAAATAGCAGCCTATGTACCTATTACGACTATATTATTTTATATGCGTCCTAAACGCGGGGGGTGGTACAGTCGACTACAAAGAGATGTATCCACTTTTGGACCATATTACAACGCAATAAGGTGAAAAAGTGGATACATCTCTTTGTATTTGACTGTACATTATTAACCGACTTCAATTTCATAGAAGGAGGAGGTCTGTATTCGGTTTGGGCTTTTTTTTTATGTATGTTCACCGATTACTCCGAGACGCGTAGTCCGATTTTAATAATTCTTTTTTGTTTGAAGGGGTCTACTTCCAAGGTGGTCCGATTATTAATCTGGTGCTGTTCTGATGATGGGATCTATGAGGGAATGAGGGAACTCCTCAATTTATAACGGCATATGTATGGTGATTTGGGTGTTTTCTTAAGCAACCACCAATTTGATGATGTGGAATTCATGATGATGGTTGTTTTGATGATAATGATGATGATTTTTTTTATGTTCAGCGATTACTCCGACACCCGTAGTCCGATTTGAGGAATTATTTTTTGTTTGAAAGGAACTACCTCTAAGATAGTTCCACATTAATCTGGTGCTGTTCTGATGATGGGATCCATGAGGAATTGAGGGATCTCCTCAATTTTTAAAGGCACATGTATGGTGATTTGGTTGTTTTTTTAAGCAACTCAAGCATTTCCTCTCGAAAACCACTAATTTGATGGAGTGGACCTTATGATGAAGACCACATATGATATGTGGAACTTTCCTTACATCGAGTAGGTATTATGAACTTTTTGTTATATATCTTAACCGATTATTGCGAGATCCGTTGTCCGATTATGATAATTATATAACCACTAAAAATGGAAAAATAAAAACTTTTTACAAAAAAAAGATAAACCGACTTCAAAAAGTATAAAATAAATTATTATATTATTTATATGCGTTACAAACTGATATGTTTGAAGTCGGTGCCAAGCCAAAAAGTTACAATACCGGTCAAATCAGCTTCAAGTCTGAAAATCACAAAACATATCGATACCTATTTACATTGCAAAGGTGAATGTGAATCTATCTGTTACATTTTCACGTCTAAACCACTAATCCAATTTTGATGAAATGTGATAACCATGTCTATATATTCTGATACACGTCTACTTTGTCAATGATCAGAAAAAGACGGCAAATAAAAAAAAAAACATGTATTGATTGGTTGACCTTCCATCCAAAATTTGAAATATCGCGCCTTTTTCTACTGAAAAGGTGGGTCCCACACACCCGGTATGTCTGAGTATAGAAAGATCAATCTAGCTATTGAATTCCTTTACACTTCGATATTACACCTTAAATGAAGTAGGAGAAATAATTCAAACCGATGCTCGGGCTCCGTTCGAGATATGGTTAGTCGGAAACTAGTAAAAAAGTTTATTAAGAAACATCATAAGACGCATGATTATACTTTCTTTCTGTACTTGAATGAGAACCTACGTGCAGTCAATACCGTATTAGAATAGTTCTATAGTATGAAGAACAATTCACTGACCAAATACGCCTCGTTCATATTAACTGTTTTGTGATTTTCAGACTTGAAGCTGATTTGACCGGTATTGTAACTTTTTGGCTTGGCACCGACTTCAAACATATCAGTTTGTAACGCATATAAATAATATAATAATTTATTTTATACTTTTTGAAGTCGGTTTATCTTTTTTTTGTAAAAAGTTTTTATAAACATGACTGTTTGGATTTTGAACACAGTAGTTTCACGGACAAGTTTAAGTATAGACCCTAATTAGAAACATACAGTATGTATAATATAATATGTCTTACGGTTGGGCCCGGGGCTAAGATAATCAGCAAATATAATGACTCGCATAAATTTGTTTATTGTAAGTCATTCGTTGTAATTACGTGCTCTGCTATAAGTCTCAAACATGACGAGTACAAATTGCTTTAACCGTCCTTTGTTAAACTGTATGTATGTGTGATATTCTAGATGAAAAGGCACGCTTTAATTGTTTGTTTACAACATTGAATTTGTACAACGTTAAGCGCCTTTCTCCATCGCCCAATGGTACATTTTCCAAAAAAATGTCACCCTCCGCCCGCGACTTCGTCTGCGTACGTTGATTACTTTCAAGTCTTTCAACCCTGTATTCGCTCCCTCGGATAATTAATTTCAGTGAGACTTTACGTCCATTTTAGTGAGACTTCGCGACATTATCTGTCTGTCTTTATATTGCAGCTACAGTCCTATATATTTAGATAAATATTTCCAAAAAACACACTATTGCGCAAAATAAGTAGGAACGAAGAAAATCAACGAATAAATGAACTAATCTATGAGATTAATTCCACCTAAGAGGTACCTCTTTTCCAATAGTCAAAATTATTCCACTGGCATGTTAAGACTGCGTCGACGGTCCAGTCACGCCCTCATTGGGGGGATTGTATTTCCTAATAAACTTATCAATTTCTGTATAATCCATCATGTTAAGTTGTAGTCGTACTAATTCTGCAACTTATGATCTATGTGATAAAGTTTTATATTACCCACTTTTGGCTTCATCACGTTATCGAAAAAAAGTGGCCACTATTTGCCGTTTAGGTAATGAAGCAAAAAATGCGCAAAATGAAACTATGTGACAAAGATCAAAAGTTGCGTAATGAGTAGGACTACAGTTTGACACTGAATATATAAATTGATTCGTTTATTAGGAAATACAATCTCCCCAATGAGGGCGCCACACTGGACGTTCGGCACAGTCTTAATAGATGCAATTAATAAATAGGAAAAAAAAAATAAAACGAAACTAGTTTATTTTACTTTATCCGTAATTCAAAATCGAATCTTAGATATTAAGGTTAAGGATCGTTAGTCAACAAGATCAAGATAATTTACCCAAATAAGTCTACATCCATAAACGATTCTAATACTTTGGAATCGCAAGGTGACTTGATCGTACTTAACACATACAGATTGCATACGAGTACTATACATTGAACTCGCTAAGTGCCTTTTTTAACCGACTTCAATTTCATAGAAGGTGGAGGTTCTGTATTCGGTTTGGGCTTTTTTTTTTATGTATGTTCACCGATTACTCCGAGACGCGTGGTCCGATTTGAATAATTCTTTTTTTGTTTGAAAGGATATACTTTCAAGGTGGTCCCATATTAATCTGGTGCTGTTCTGATGATGGGATCTATGAGGAATTGAGGGAACTCCTCAATTTTTAAAGGCACATGTATGGTGATTTGGGTGTTTTCTTAAGCAACTCGAGAGTTTTCTCTCGAAAACCACCAATTTGATGAAGTGGACCTGATAATGATGATTGTTTTGATGATAATGATGATGATTTTTTTTAATGTAGGATGTTCAGCGATTACTCCGAGACCCGTGGTCCGATTTGAATAATTCTTTTTATGTTTGAAAGGATGTACTTCCAAGGTGGTCCCAAATTAATCTGGTGCTGGTCTGATGATGGGATCCACGAGGAATTGAGGGAACTCCTCAATCTTTAAAGGCACATGTATGGCGATTTGAGTGTTTTCTTAAGCAACTCAAGCATTTCCTCTCGAAAACCACCAATTTGATGGAACGGACCTAATGATAAACACCACATATGACATGTGGAACTTTCCTTAGTTTAAGCGGGTGTATTATGAACTTTTTCTTATACGTCTATACCGCTTATTCCGAGACCCGTTGTCCGATTTGAGTAATATTTTTATTGTTTATAAAGAGTTACCTCGAAAGTAGCGGACTAATTTGGTTGGACCTGATGATGGGAATCCATGAGGGATTGAGGGAACTCTTCAATTTTAAAAGGCTCATGTATGGTGATTTGAGTGTATTTTTAAGCAACTCGAGTGTTTCCTCTCGAGAACTACCAATTAGATGGAGAGGACCCGATAATGAAAACCGCAGATGACATGTGGAGTCCCTTCCATAAATAGCTATTTGAATTGGGTAAACATTGTGTGAAAGAAGGAAGCAAATTTAGTTTATGTCGAAAGAGCTGATTGAGATCCCGAGAAAGCGTAGCAAAAGATTCTACTAATTTATAAGCCTGAGCGTAGCGAGGGCGTTTAAGGCACGAGGTGCAAAGTTATAACGTCAATCTCGTGTGGCACATATAACTCTTCACCTCAGCCTTCACACCGACTACATCTGCATCGCCGACCGACTGCACCGCGCACCCTCGGGTTTTGATTTCCACCTCAATCAGTGATACCTATTACGACTATTTTATTTTATATGCGTCCTAAACGCGGGGGGTGGTACAGTCGACTGCAAAGAGATGTATCCACTTTTGGACCATATTACAACGCAATAAGGTGAAAAAGTGGATACATCTCTTTGTATTTGACTGTACATTATTAACCGACTTCAATTTCATAGAAGGAGGAGGTCTGTATTCGGTTTGGGCTTTTTTTTATGTATGTTCACCGATTACTCCGAGACGCGTGGTCCGAATTTATAAATTCTTTTTTGTTTGAAAGGGTCTACTTCCAAGGTGGTCCGATTATTAATCTGGTGCTGTTCTGATGATGGGATCTATGAGGACTTGAGGGAACTCCTCAATTTATAACGGCATATGTATGGTGATTTGGGTGTTTTCTTAAGCAACCACCAATTTGATGATGTGGACCTCATGATGATGGTTGTTTTGATGATAATGATGATGATTTTTTTTTATGTAGGATGTTCAGCGATTACTCCGACACCCGTGGTCCGATTTGAGGAATTCTTTTTTGTTTGAAAGGAACTACCTCTAAGATAGTTCCACATTAATCTGGTGCTGTTCTGATGTTGGGATCCACGAGGAATTGAGGGATCTCCTCAATTTTTAAAGGCACATGTATGGTGATTTGGTTGTTTTTTTAAGCAACTCAAGCATTTCCTCTCGAAAACCACTAATTTGATGGAGTGGACCTTATGATGAAGACCACATATGATATGTGGAACTTTCCTTACATTTAGTAGGTATTATGAACTTTTTGTTATATATCTTAACCGATTATTGCGAGATCCGTTGTTCGATTATAATCATTATATAACCACTAAAAATGGAAAAATAAAAACTTTTTACAAAAAAAAGATAAACCGACTTCAAAAAGTATAAAATAAATTATTATATTATTTATATGCGTTACAAACTGATATGTTTGAAGTCGGTGCCAAGCCAAAAAGTTACAATACCGGTCAAATCAGCTTCAAGTCTGAAAATCACAAAACATATCGATACCTACTTACATTGCAAAGGTGAATGTGAATCTATCTGTTACATTTTCACGTCTAAACCACTAATCCAATTTTGATGAAATGTGGTACCCATGTCTATATATTTTGATACACGTCTACTTTGTCAATAATCAGAAAAAGACGGCATATAAAAAAATAATCATGTATGATTATTTTACATGTTTTTTTAAAGTGGGGCATTCCACTCATACAATAGTATGTTATTCAATCAAATACAAACACTGAAAACATTGAAAAAATAATCAACCCAGCAGGATTTGAACCTCGCATCGATACGCCTTACCGGGGCTCGATCGCTTTACCAATTAAGCTATGGGTTCAGAACTGAACCCATAGCTTAATTGGTAAAGCGATCGAGCCCCGGTAAGGCGTATCGATGCGAGGTTCAAATCCTGCTGGGTTGATTATTTTTTCAATGTTTTCAGTGTTTGTATTTGATTGAATAACATAATCATGTATGGTTGACCTTCCATCCAAAATTTGAAATATCGCGCCTTTTTCTACTGAAAAGGTGGGTCCCACACACCCGGTGTGTCTGAGTATAGAAAGATCAATCTAGCCATTGAATTCCTTTACACTTTGATATTACACCTTAAATGAAGTAGGATAAATAATTCAAACCGAAGCACGGGCTCCGTTCGAGATATGGTTAGTCCGAAACTAGTAAAAAAGTTTATTAAGAAACATCATAAGACGCATGATTATACTTTCTTTCTGTACTTGAATGAGAACCTACGTGCAGTCAATACCGTATTAGAATAGTTCTATAGTATGAAGAACAATTCACTGACCAAATACGCCTCGTTCATATTAACTGTTTTGTGATTTTCAGACTTGAAGCTGATTTGACCGGTATTGTAACTTTTTGGCTTGGCACCGACTTCAAACATATCAGTTTGTAACGCATATAAATAATATAATAATTTATTTTATACTTTTTGAAGTCGGTTTATCTTTTTTTTGTAAAAAGTTTTTATTTTTTTGTAGTATCTATAGTACTCGTGTTGGATGTCCTAGAATGTTTTTATGGTATTCCATAGTTATGCAACTTAGGCTTTACTTAAAGGCAAAGATATTACTTCTATATTTATTGATTATAATCGTTACTTGTATTTATACTTACTATAAGTGCCTACACATCCGTCGTTTACCTCTGATATGTTAGATGTTTAGGTAATAAATTAAATATCAATTCAGTTTTCAGTCACTTTTCAGTGTCTCGTCTCTTAATAAAATCTATAAGCAATTAATACCGGTATTTTTTCAGAATCTGAATCAGAATCAGAATTTTATTCATAAAACACATTATTTTACATGTCAGGGTTTTCAATAAAGTGTGTCGAGATATAATTTTTATCCTTATGATAATAGGTAAGAAAGTATTTACATTAATTAAGAATTTATATTAAAGAATCAGATTTTGGATGGTTTTTGTTTTGTGTTTTGCGAGAAGATTTTGTATGGATAATTCCGGTACCAAACAAATCCGGTATCCCATGTCCTAATCAGGATAACCTAACCCTTTTACTTTCCAATGGAACTGATGATCGCCAAGTCTAAACGGAAGAGAATGTCTGTTCACGTGTGAACGCTTATCGTGCATCGATTAAGAGCTTTCCCGGAACGCGACATCGATGGAGTCGCTATAGGAAAAGAAAAGTGAATAGGAAATAGTCTGCTATAATTACCTCATGTGAAGTTGCAAATGGTACTTTTATCGCGCAGTTTTATTAGACTGTACAATTGTAAACATAAAAGAAGACGCAAGAACATAGTAGTCATGCTCATGCATAAGGTTATGAAAATATACGGCTGAAATAATTAAAACTTTTTTATTTATTTAAAAACGACTTTACAATTTAGGTACCTTACAAGGCAGTATAAGTACTTACCTACTGAGATCCCGTTTTGTGTTGAAAATACCTAATACATATTTATGTCCTACTATAACTTTAAATATTATTATTTTCCGAAGTTGTAAATGTCATCAAACAAATAATCTTAGTTTTGTTAGATTCTAGGCTGTTACATTAAGTTATAAGGGACGTATTTTTCAACCCGTGAATAAATACTGCAACGTAAATGATATAATTTCGCTAGACAACAGTCAAACAGAAGAAAACTACCATCAAACCGTTGAAATGAAACAGAACAACAAAATACGATTCAACCGTATAAAAATGTAATCATTCTACCAGCGTTACCATAACGGAGAGATGTTACTTAATCTGTTCGTAATTAAAACGCGGAACATCACGGTGCATTACTAGTGTTGTAATCTCTTCAAAACAACGTCTTCAAACAATGTATCTTGTGCTTAGAAATGCCTACAAAATATAGTATATCCACCGCATCAAGACCGCATACGAATCCATATATGGCCATTAATATTTTTTTAACTCCGTTGACATGTGTCAAAGTTCAAATATGAATAAAAAAAATATATTCATGCGGTAAGGGGTTAAGTAGGTCCACATTTTTCATCAAGTGACGAAAATGGAAAAAGACTTAAAGTCGATCCTTTCTATGTCTTTCTCAACAGTAGGTAGGTTACTTATACCAGCTAGACTCAATTATAAAAATGACAAGGCGGTTTACTTAAGTATCTTATCTCATTATGGAACGTATTTATTATAAGTATTTAAAGTTGAATAGAGCAGATCATGAACAATTAAAGTTTATTGCATTATGCAAGATAGGTATGCCACGAAATTGTAATACTAGTTGATCTAACTGCTACATAATGAAGGGCATTAAAATACGAGTGTAGTGGTGGTTTAAATAATATCACACAAGTGTTTTAATGCCTAATTATGTACAGTTACATACATTACTTTATCTACACACATTTTATAACTCCTCAACATGTTGAGATTCATTAAAGACCGCCTTTGCACCTCCATGGCCAAATTTATTTCAAATCATGACCAACGAAATTGTCATAAGTACTAATATTTTAACTTACATTAAAATTTCGAACATTTACTGGAATCGTCGATTCGGTATACCAGAAAACGTTCTAAATTTGAATGTAATTAAAGTACCTATGGTCATCATATTGTAATGTAAGTTTTACAATCCACCACAGATATAGGTTTCTTAATCCTTATTTATAGTTTCTAAACATATTATAGGGAAGTTATGATATGGGTGTATAGTACGTTTTTTTTAAGATGTCGGAATTATCGGTAGTACTATTTAGTAAGATTCCGACATCTTAAAAAATTACAACTATAAATAAAACACTTTATAAAACGCGACCAAGATCATCAGTCCATAAACAACGTATCTTGTGGTACAAGTACCATTGACACGTCGAATAGTCGAACTTATACCATTGTGTTAAGGTTCATAAATAGTAATTAATATTAACGTGCTTTCAGTATAGCGTATCACAATATTGATGTTCCTAAGTCGTACAATGATAAAGCGTTTCTTATCCATAGAACGTAAAGATGAAGTGTACGTTACTGGACTTATTGGTTAGTAGGTGTAACCGTTCAGTGACCGAGTTTTTGGTTCAACTTTTTTATTTTTTACCTTACCACATTATTCAATGTCTTAAATATGAATGTTATTAATTATAGGTAGTAAGTTTGTTGAATCGTTTAATTATTCAAAAAGGGCCCTATCTGAGGAACTTTCATAAGTTCTCTCGTTCATAACACTTAACCTTAAAAACAATGACCTTGGATTCATTAACGGCCTCCTAGCCCAGTCGGTAGTGACCCTGCCTACGAAGCAGGAGGACCCGGGTTCAAATCCTGGTATGGGCATTTATTTGTGTGTTTATCACGAATGTTTCTTCCTGAGTTATGGGTGTTTTCTATGTATCTAAGTATATATTTATCTATATAAGTATGTATATCGTCGCCTGGTACCCATAGTACATGATTTGCTTAGTTTGGGACTAGGTTAGTTTGTGTAAGATTGTCCCCAAATATTTATTTATTTATTTTTTAAACCCTAACGGCTCTGTTATAAATCTAGCAATTAAAAAAGTATCCAGTAACTAAATAATTTGTATTTATTATTAAAACCATCTGTTGAATAAAGTAAAACAAATGCAATTTTGACAAAGCACATATCATCAATTTTGTTTAAACAAAATTATTGTACGCTTCACAATTCTCCAAAGAGGAAAAAATCGATCCAGCTTTCTTGAAAAGTAACCCAAGTGGGTTTTTATAATGATTATGTTAAGGCTTTGTGTGGAAGCCACGAACCGTGGGCCCAACGGGTTCCCAGGTCGTTGGCCTGGGGGCTAAAGGACTTTTGGTCCTTCGAACCCGATCGAAGGAATAACTCGACATGAATAGCGTTTATTAACTTTATCAAATTGTTGCAGGAATAACTTTAAGTCTTTTTAAACCATTAACACTAACAAGTACGGCCTTTAACGGCCTCCTAGCCTAGTTGGTAGTGACTCTGCCTATGAAGCAGGAGGTCCCGGGTTCGAATCCTGGTCAGGGCATTTATTTGTGTATTTATCACAGATATTTGTTCCTGAGTTATGGATGTTTTCTATGTATTTAAGTATTTATCTATATCTATCTATTATATATATCGCCGCCTAGTACCCACAACACAAGCCTTATTGAGATTACCGTGGGACTAGGTTGATTTGTGTAAGATTGTCCCATAATATTTATTATTTTAATATTTATTAAGTACACAAACAATCTGTTTTCATAATGACCAGAAATGTTGACTTAGGTAAAACCTGATTTTATTTCTTTTAATAAAAAAATAAAGGGCATTCAAAACCATTGTGCCTCTAAAACCTTCGACCAAAAAGTAATCCAGATGCAAAATTGTAAAATATGAATGTGGATGACCAAGTTTGAATAAAAGATTCTAGATTTCTAGGTCAAAGATAGTATTTTATTCAAGCTCAAAAACACACTACTTCAAAAACTATTTAGTCCCACATCACAACAAATTCCCACAACACTGTCTTACTCAATGGACGCAGGATTATTGAACAATACGTTTGGGAAACTGACACAATAGCGGGTGTAACCAGCACTGAAATATATAGTAAAGTCCAATCTTGCCAAATTAATACAATGCAAGAAACTTATTTGCCAAGCTTGCAACTAAGTTCAAAATTAAATGACAGATGATCAAAGCAGGAGGCATAATTGCGTGCGTGCTATACAATTGCACGCTTCATCAACCGAAACCAGTGAAATTGTATACATTGTTATATTTAAACGCATCTTTTTGTAACAAATGGTTTACTGATAAATGTCTGATATGATTGTTATTATTTGTTACGTTACAAATTAGTTTAATAAAATGTTTTTTATTGTAATTAATTACCTACCAGATTATATTCATAATCTGTCTAACCAACATTGTCCGATCATGCTGCGATGCCCAAAAATATGAGTTTCAATATTATGTATTTTTACATTTATTTGCAAAAACGGAACTTAACCGCGTATATAATTATTAAATTACCTTCGACGTCTCGAGGACGCATTATCCCCAAAGACTGGCTCCAGTTGACATCAACATCTTCTAGCCACGCGAGTTTTTCGAACTACCCCCACTTGGTCTTATCAATTTAAACGTTTTGCACACTACGGATGTCACTCGGTCGACACACAACTCTCACAAATGTCCGGCTTTCGAACTCGCGGTATTCGCCAGTCTTTCTTCAGGATCACGGGGACAATATCGTCCTCGAAACGTCGAAGGTAACTTTAAAATTATATACGAGGTTAAGTCCCGTTTGGACAAATAGACAAGTGTAAACCCCATGAAAGTTCAAACCGGTGCTTTACCATTTAGTCCATTTATGATGAAAGTCTAAATCAATAAGTGAAAAAAAAATAATCATCATGAAAAAAAGCTAAGGTCAAAATGGCCTTGCACGCCCCTGAAGTGAATAACCCCACAAAGCTAACTCCCAACAATATGGAACTTTCCAGAACAGTGCAGAATATTGTCCTTGATCTCCACTAAACAGGTTTGCCACGGCCATAACTTTGGCCGCCATCGATGCATAAACATGTCGGGAAGATGTGTGAAACCGATAATGCCTTTAAAAGCACGTTTATAACTCAAACTGTGGATAAGTTTAAATTAGAAAATGTTCGAGGAAGAGAACTGACAGAATTTATGTCTATCAAGGAATGTGGAATATTTATAGCCTTCAATTTCTATATTGCAACCAAGGGAATCAATTGGAATGGAATTTGAATATACGAGATGCTGTTGCAAGATGCGACGCAGTGATCACTTCCAAATTATGGGAATTCTTTCGAGGTCAATAATCAAAGGTCGTTGATTCATAAATGACTGCCTATTTCGTATTAAGGTGTATTTTATTTGAACATGTACAAATATTATAGTGCTATTTTTTTATAGAAATACGTTATTCGAAATACAGAAGCCTTATTTGAAGTCAATCCAAACAGAGGACCTATTTAGCATTAAAGTACTTATGTTAAAATAAAATACAAGATTTCCATCTCTGTTACAAGTGCATATACATCGCATGATATCATATCTGATAGGAGTTATATCCCAAGCAGGCGAGTTGTAATGGTTTTCTGACTTCAAAATAAAAGGTTATTTTTTACTGAGCCTTATATAGAGACTGGAGGGACATGCCCTTCAAATTACAGACCGCGAGAGCCGCCAAAGAAATTAATTTACATGTCTGCTTGTTTGATAAATCGTATAATTAAAGGTTTTGTTTTAATTGGATTTTAGATAAATAACTATGTTATTTTAATTCATCGTCCAAAGTTAAAAGTTTTTGTATATGAGGATCAGGTTTACCTTCGCAGGTGTACATACATTGTAAGGGATGGGTAATGTATTTTATAGCATGTGGGAGGTTTTCGCGTGAACTAAGTTTGTCTTGAATTGTTAATCATCTCATCAACTGTTAATAATCTTAGTAACTATTTGTAAAAACTGTAATAATTTATCAAAATTATTTATTCATTTATCATATATAAATAATTATTGTATCCATAATTTTGAAATCCGCTCCGTAGGCGTCGTCGGGTAGACAAAAACAGGTCAACCATAAGCTTCGTCACATAACAATCAATTACAAGATGAAATCCGCCACAGGCTTTGTCAATACGATTTGTTATATTTATTACTTTTTTAGATCCCAACACACTTCAGAGTTCAACGATTTTTATTTGTCGATAAAAATAGGTTTGCAATTTAACATTTTAAGTTACATTAACGGAATCCTCATACTCAATATACAGTATAGGTACGCTAGTTTTGTCACTTGCATAATATGTCTTAAATTGTAAAGGCATTACATCAGGTTTTCAATACAGCTCTTTATAACTCATCGTGTATTTACTCTATTGATCCTCTAGACATACTTTCATGTTGCTCAGCAAAAAGCCAGTTTCTAGAGTCTTGTGAAGCTCACGTTGAACGGGGCTATTAACTTTGATCGATAACACAAACATTAGAAATGGTTCACTCGATCCCATCTAAAGTATCTTCTTCAAATTCAACCTCAATTTGTATACGTAAAGTTTAGTTTCCAATGCGCAGCTGTTGTATTGTTTAAGTTCGGTATTCGGTAAGATTATTAAGAACCCGTTTTAACTCTGGTTTAAATTTCGAAAATTGTTAGTCTCTTGGACTCTTTAGTCGGGAGTTGATCATTAAAGACAGTTTGTTCGTTTTAAACATTGTTATTCCGAGAAAGCTTGCGATACCGGTATTATTGAATAGGCTTATCCGAAATTCCGGTATTGCCCATATAAAAAATATTGAAAACCGTATCTATAATAAATTGCATAGGTATCGAAAAAAAAGACAGCATACTTGAAAGTAGTATTAAGTATTCCGTTCCAGTATTCAAAGCACTAATAATAAATTTCCTACAACCTACGTATTTCGAAGCGTTCTTGAAAATCTAGTAGGACTTCTACCTGCCTGGCGTTTAAACTACATTGAATGAGCAAATAAATGTATCCTGATAAAACCAAATGTTAATAAAGGTACAAGATGCCTGTATGGGGTATTAAATGGAAAGATCAGTTCTACTTTTAAAACTGTTGATTTTTTCAACATTTTTCTTCTATTGAATCATTTTAGTTGGAGACGCACATGAAGACAAAGGGATTTTTTTATATAAATTGAAGATATATACGTATTTGTAAATTAATTTTAATAGCTGCGTAGCAACATGGCGTCGGTTTACAACTTGACGTTCTGGTAACTTGAAATCCCAAAAAGCAAAAAAGCAAATGCACAAAATGTCAACCAATATTTCTGCCGAAAGTTGACGTTATGCTTACACGTTTGTACCTTACTCCATTGTAATAAGGTGTAAAGTATAAACATATATTTTACGTCGACGTACAGGTGCAGTAGGTTAAGCTATATTTTCACCGCTCTAGTTTCACTGCCATAACCGTTGACCTCGACTTTCGGTTAAGTGTTGCACTTTTGATTAAAATCAAAATTTTAAGTGTCCAGTCGAGATATTTTGACAGAAAAATCTTGATTTTACGCAATGACACATTTAAGTTTGATATTTAACTTAATTGGTTTGTTTTGTTTTATTACAACCAAAAGGTAAGTTTCTCAATTCTCAAGCTACTTCAGTTTTAATTTGTTTCAAATTAATTTATCTGTTTAAATTAGACAGGTAAGTACCTACACTACCTATCATTGTACTTCTTTCAATACTATATGACACTAAATATAAAATGTTATTTAAAAACCTAAACCAAACATTATATATGTACGTACGTACTCACATTCGAATTAAGAACATCGTTTTTGGAAGTCAGTAAATGTTTCTTCTAGATCTTGCTATGCCGCTTTCCACGCATGCGTCAAACACGCGAGTTATGGACGCCATCTGCAATGTAATTACAATCCCTAGCCGTGGTCAGACGAGCCGAACGGTCAGACAAACCAGTGCCAATTTCGCCCTCCAGTTGTTACGAATCTGAGTAACGGTTACACTGGTTCTTTAAGCGTTTGACTTGCGTGCACTCCGTAATCAATGGAGACACACGGCCCGCTAAAGTGAAACCGACGTCTGCACATCATCGCCCGGTCTGTAAATTGCGCAGTTATAAAACGACGTATAACACAGTTGACTGTGATACACTTTCGACCTTTTTAGGAACGATGTTGTAGGTTGATACATTTGACGTTTTCACCGGTTTGAGATAAGATGGTGTAAAATGGGATGACGTTTTTAATTTATTGCTGTGGAGGTGAAGCGAAAAATTTTCACAACATAAAAATGTTGTATGTCTTTTTTTGTTAAATATTCAGATGATATTTCAGTTGATTTTAAATTAAATAATAACGTGAACTTCCTAGCAACGGATAAACACGACCGTGAAACGATCTTCCCTGAAATAATATTTTTATCCAGTTTAACATCATCACATCAATCACATCCTCGCAGATTTGATATTCTTTCGTAATAGACAACGACCAACGAAACCTCCACGCGGGGACCGCAGCCCGAGAATTCAAAATGCGCCTCTGCAAATTACGGGTGACATGACAGCTGTTTGTCAATCAAGCACTACATTATTTACATATATTATATATACATTATTTGAACAAAAACAGACAACATCTACTTAAATAAATCGGTGCAGTGCTGGTGAAAAGCGTAAGCAAATAATATATCGCCTCCTCGTTCAACGGCACAACCAAAAGGAATCAGATACCGACTATTGCTTTAGGAGGTTCTGCCGCTAGAAATCCTAAAGTATTCAGCTGGAAAATCAAAGTCGCCTCGTACGTACCCCGTGAGGCACACGCCAATTAGTGCAGTGATATTCCTATGAAGTGATATTTTTATTTAATTTTATTTGTTAGAGTATATTAGGCGTAAGCTTACTTTTTATTTCTATTAGATTTATTTTTATTATAGTACCTATTGTATTAAGTGTGAATGCAGCCCGCGACGCAACCCGGCAATAGCACGTCAAACAACAACGGATGCCAGTTATGCAACAGATCTTTTAAAAGTAAAAAAGGACTCAACATACACATTGCCAAAGTCCATAGACCTTTCCTTAGCCAGAATGCTACACCCATCAATACCAATCTAATAAACCTACCCTCTTCCACAGCATCTCAAACTACCACTCCATTCCACATCCACCTTAGCCATCTGAAAAGTAATGTTACCGTTATCAAAAGAATACCCCGTGGGGCCAGAATATCTGTCGCCTCTCACCTTTCCCATCTAATAGACAAATGCACCGAAAATAATACTACCGCAGACTGGCATCAACTCCTACTTTTCCCTTACCATACCTTCCACGCACGAGACGACGATCCAAGCATATCCTTGACACAAAAAATAAAAAACAACTGCATTAATAATCCTCCGCCACCTGTACATAAAAATAAGACGAAATTGATTTTTAACCGTCCCAAACATATCGAGAGCAAAATTAGTGACGGTGATCTTAAGGGCGCTGCCCGCCTTCTGTTTTCAAGCGACGTGTTATCGCCGGAGACCCCCGACACTCTTTTGGCCTTACAATCTAAACATCCCCCAGGTCCCTCTATCCCGCACTTTTTGGACCCACCAACGGCAAACCAGGCCTGCCTACAAATAAAAAAATAGAGACGTTATGGAAGGCATTTCATCATTCAAAATCGGTTCTGCTGCAGGCTTGGATGGACTCTCACCCCAACATTTGAAGGACCTCACATCTCACACTGCGGGCGATGCAGGTGAGCGCCTTGTCGACTCAATTACCAAATTAATCAACTTTATGTATACTGGCAACGTCAATCCTGAAATAGTTCCCATTTTATACGGGGCGAACCTCATCGCCCTTACCAAAAAGGACGGAGGGGTGAGACCCATAGCCGTTGGTTCTACACTCAGACGTCTCGCTTCCAAAATTGCAGTTAGGTATATACTTTCTAAATTAAAACCCCTTTTCGAATCTGTTCAGCTCGGTTTCGGCATTAAAGGAGGTTGTGAGGCAGCCGTTCATGCCTTACGCAGTTACCTCTTAAATTCACCGTGTAATGTGCTGGTCAAAATTGACGTTCGGAACGCTTTCAATTCAGTCAATAGGGATACCTTGCTTACAGAAATTAAAAGCAACACGCCAGAAATTTATAACTACCTCTTACATTGCTACGCTGACCCTACCAATCTAGTTTATCGCGAAAATGTTCTATCTTCGGAAGTAGGCTGTCAGCAAGGTGATCCTCTCGGGCCGGAAATATTTAGTTTGGCTTAACCCAATCATTCAAAATTTAAAGTCTAATTTTAATGCGTGGTATTTAGACGATGGAACCCTGGGAGGTGACCTGGAGTCCGTGCTGTCAGATCTCTCGACCATCCAATCTAAATTTCGTTCAATTGGTTTAGACCTAAACTATGCAAAATGTGAACGATGTAAAACGAAAATTCGATTATTTGACGCCTAACATAAAAATTGTAAACAAAACCTCTCTGTGCCTCCTAGGGTCCCCTATCTTTGACGAATCCTTTTCGAATTACATTTCAGATTCTATTACAAAATTCCAAAATTTCGAAAGTCGTCTACTGGAAATTAGCCCCCATTTTGCTTTAACTATTCTAAAATTCTGCCTTTTTGTACCAAAATTAACATATATACTTCGCTGCTGTCCGTTTTCAAAATTTCAAAATTTACTATTACCTATGGACGACTTGATTAAGGCTAATGTAGAATCTATTTTGAATTTACAGCTAAGCGAAGAGTCCTGGACCCAAGCCTCCCTTCCTATCCGCTATGGTGGGATAGGGATACGCAAAATTTCAAGTGTTTCTGTACCGGCGTTTTTGTCTTCCGTTCATAGCTCGGCAAGTCTCGTAGGAAAAATCCTAAGGGCCTGCCCTTCAAACTATGAGATTGCCGGCTTGACGGAGGCCAAAAATGCCTGGTCCATTGCCTACCCGAGTAAGGATTTTCCCGATAATTTGACATCCCAAAGGACCTGGGACGACATTTCATGCAAAATTACTTACGACACTCTCCTAAGCCACAGCACAGGTTCCGAACGTGCCAGACTCCTGGCTGTGGGAACCAAAGAAGCCGGTGCCTGGCTGCAGGCTTTTCCGTCCGTGCACACTGGCACTTTTTTGGATCCCCACACTCTGCGCGTTGCGGCCTGTCTGCGGCTCGGCGTCCGGGTTTGCGCACCGCATAGGTGCCCCTGCGGCACAGACGTAGACGTCCTCGGACACCACGGGCTGTCTTGCCAAAGAAGCGCAGGACGCTTCTCCAGGCATGCCGCGCTTAATGATATCCTACGCCGGTCTCTTGCCAGCGTTAATGTTCCAGCTCTTTTGGAGCCCGCCGGTATTTTTAGGGACGATGGCAAGAGGCCGGATGGGATGTCGTTGGTTCCGTGGAGGATGGGTCGGGTGCTGGTGTGGGACGCCACATGTGTAGACACGCTAGCCCCCTCTCATCTCCACGGAACTTCCGCCAGAGCCGGCGCGGCCGCAGAGGCGGCGGAAAAATTAAAAATATACAAATATAGGGGTCTCGGCGTCGAATATAACTTCGTTCCGTTCGGCGTCGAGACCCTTGGCCCGTGGGGTCCTAGTGCACAGGGCCTCTTCAGAGATCTTTCGAAGAGGCTAATAGATGCCACCGGTGACCGTAGAGCTGGCAGCTTCCTCGCCCAACGTATCAGTATTGCCATACAACGGGGAAATGCTGCCAGCATCTACGGTACCATGCCGCGGGGGGATTTTTTGTTTTAGTGTATATTTATTATTATTTAAGATAGTTTTTAATTTATGTATAACATTTACTTTTCATGTGCAATAAACATACCGTGAAAAATTTGAAACATCAACAGTTTTGAACATATTTAAAAAAAGAAAAGATTATTTGTTTGAGTGTTGTTTATAAATTTAATATACTTACCTATATGTATTGCGTAACCGCTTTATTACAAGTAAATAAATACCTTTTATAGTTATTTTTATCAAAATTGTATATTGTTCACGAATTTGTAATAATTTTTACGGCACGATTTTCTATAAACTTGTTAATAATTATAAAGTTTTACACATTAATGTAGGGCAATAAACATGGTTTTCTTCCTGTAATATACAAACTTTGATGTCTAAATGTAGTCCGAGTAAATAAGTTACATAAGAAATAATTTTAGTAACACAGGAAACTATATAACTGATTTTATTATACATTGCAAAACTATCGAAGTCAGGTAGGTAGTCTGTGTGTATGTTTACATAAGTCGTGACTAAATTATACGATCTTATAGGATTACAGCAGTTATTAATCAGATTTAATATAATTGACATTACGCAGGTACTGCTAATGACTTCTATTATACAGTACCAATCATATAAATCGGTGATTATAATTTGATTATGTTTTAATACATATCATTTACTTACTGAGAATCTCATAACATGACCCATTATTACAAAATTAATAAGATGTAATAAAAAATATTTAATATAAGCACAGTTTAGGATTATGCCTCTCCAATGAGGGTTTCCGCGATCGAGTTTTTCACTAGATGGCAGCACCGTGGCGACAGGTCTAGCTGTCACAATCCACCAATCATGTTTAACCATATATTTTTTGATTGGTGGATTTTGACAGCTACTGCCAAAAAGACCTGTCGTCACGGTGCTGCCATCTAGTGAAAATCTCAATCGCGGAAACCCTCATTCCTTTAATCTAATAATTTGTTATTATTTTATTCTAATTTAGTTTGTTAACAGCCGAGATTTTACTTAAAAATACGTAAGGTTATTTTTGATTACGAATTTGTGTGCCTAATGCAACATATGGGTCAAGTTGTCATTTGTTTTGTAATACCTAATTTATAGAAGAAGAAATGCTATCTATATCCAGTGTCATGTAGCCATACGATAAATAAATATAGAATATCCGAAGTAGCTAAAGTTGAAGTAGTACAGTAGGAGGGTTGCTATATATTGGCCACTTCGGTTATCAACTTAACATTAACAAAAAAAATATGATGATAGCTGTTGTTTCCTATGATACTTGTCTTCATCGAGCGAGTAATTTTATAACATATTCTATTCTCAAGAATAAATGTTACAACGAAAGATAAAGACACCACATTGCCACATAATAGTTTTTAAATCCCAAAAATTTTTAGAATTCGGTAATACCGATGAAAGTCAAGGCTTTACACTTATAGCCATATAGATGTAATGATGATGATTTCACTGTCTAACTATTATGGCCTTAAACTTACCAAACAATTAATTATATTATCTATCTGAATTGCTTTATATTATAGGCAATTTCTCTCCGCATTTTTTTTTTGTGTTTTTATATGTTATTCCTTGGAAATTTCTAGGCATATACTTAAACTAAAAGTTGTGCGATAAAAAAACGATACATGTGTTTCGTTAGCTACAGTACCGTAATTTACGTATAAACGTAACAAAAAAATCCGATATTGTATTCGTTAGTATACACAGAGAGTAACTGACAATTGCGCATCAAAATTAACCTAATTACTTAAAACAAACTTGTTGTTCCTAGTATTTAAAATCTAATTGAGTTATTCCCACGTTTGACCATAAATTCACTAGATGGCAGCCCCGTGGCGAGAGTTCTAGCGGTCATAATCCACCAATCATGTTTAATCATATTTTTTTATTGGTGGATTTTGACAGCTGCTATCAAACAGACCTCTCATCACGGTGCTGCCATCTAGTGAAAAACTTTATCACGGAAACCCTCATTGGTTGGAATAAAGTTGTTATAGTTAACTATGATGTGGATGAGATTCCGGCTATATATTTAGTTTTAGTTACATTATTAGTAAATTCTCGATTTATTATTACTAACTGTCAAAACTTTGTACCTACATGAATTGTATAGGAAACATTCCGTAACTAAGCAGAGTAAACAAAAACTTCATAATTAATAATCTAAGATGTAAACAAAGCTTCTGATGATTTCACATTAAAGATGACCTCAGACTCGTGCAAAGAACAAGTGTTACCGGATACAGTGTCTCATTTTTCCTTGACTCTTTATGTATGGACCACAGATTAGCTCGCGAAGACTCCGCATTATGAAAAGTTTATTACCACTAACGGTCGCAAAACATAAACGGTTAGGTATAGTTAAAATATTTAAACCTTATGGAAGGTAAAGCTTCGTACCTACGATGCAGATATAAAACAAATCTTACTATATTTATAAAATGGGACCCGCACTGGTCAATTGTATTCGCCATTCAATACTACAATAGCATAGGTTTAACTTTTCAACCGTAGACATCAATACTTGTATAAAATTTAAATAGGAGGAGGAGGTTATAAATGTGGATGCAACTGAAATAAGAGCTCAAAGAGGACCCAGTGTGACGATGAGGGACCCTCTTGATCCTTTAGCCGTCAACGCAGCGAATTCTCATTTTTCTAAAGGGTCGGCCACGCGCATGTGGCTCTGTAGTTGCAGCCGTCCATAGGTAGGTGCTTATCATCAGGCGGACCATATGTTTGTTTGCCACCGTCGTGGTATTAAAAAAATAAGCTGTTGATTTTTCTTACCAAATTATAATACTTTGCGAGCGCAAATACTAAAGCTAAGAACTGCGAAATGTTTCACATGCCCCATCTTGTCAACACCGAAATAAAGTTTATGCTCTTTACGTAGGACTCAATAATAGGCAATGACTTTAACATTATCTATTTTACAGTCAGCTGCAGAGAAAAAGACCCCCCTGCATACAAACTTCGTAGGCAGCGCGGGCCTTTTTCTATGCAGCTGACCGTACTAACGGGACTTAACCGCGTATATAATTTTAAAATTACCTTCCGCGTTGCGAGTACGACATTGTCCCAGTGGTCCCGAAGAAACGTGGTCCGTGGTCTTTCTTCGGGACCACGGGGACAATGTTGTCCTCGAAACGTCGAAGGTAATTTTAAAATAATATACGCGTTATTCAATCAAATACAAACACTGAAAACATTGAAAAAATAATCAACCCAGCAGGATTTGAACCTCGCATCGATACACCTTACCGGGGCTCGATCGCTTTACCAATTAAGCTATGGGTTCAGTTACTGAGTTGACGAAATTCTCAATGCCTTCAATCATCTTTATTGCATTTATTTTTACATCGATTTTATAGCAGCCGTAAGCGACATCTAGGTGCTAACTACTAGAGTTAGATACCCTTCCCGCCGACACTTTTACAAGTGTCACAACGGAAATAATAGATGCCGCTGCTATCAACTCATAATTATTTTACATGTTTTTTTTTTTTTTAAAGTGGGGCATTCCACTCATACAATAGTATGTTATTCAATCAAATACAAACACTGAAAACATTGAAAAAATAATCAACCCAGCAGGATTTGAACCTCGCATCGATACGCCTTACCGGGGCTCGATCGCTTTACCAATTAAGCTATGGGTTCAGTTACTGAGTTGACGAAATTCTCAATGCCTTCAATCATCTTTATTGCATTTATTTTTACATCGACTTTATAGCAGCCGTAAGCGACATCTAGGTGCTAACTACTAGAGTTAGATACCCTTCCCGCCGACACTTTTACAAGTGTCACAACGGAAATAATAGATGCCGCTGCTATCAACTCATAATTATTTTACGTTTTTTTTTTTTTTTTTAAAGTGGGGCATTCCACTCATACAATAGTATGTTATTCAATCAAATACAAACACTGAAAACATTGAAAAAAAAAAAATCAACCCAGCAGGATTTGAACCTCGCATCGATACGCCTTACCGGGGCTCGATCGCTTTACCAATTAAGCTATGGGTTCAGTTACTGAGTTGACGAAATTCTCAATGCCTTCAATCATCTTTATTGCATTTATTTTTACATCGACTTTATAGCAGCCGTAAGCGACATCTAGGTGCTAACTACTAGAGTTAGATACCCTTCCCGCCGACACTTTTACAAGTGTCACAACGGAAATAATAGATGCCGCTGCTATCAACTCATA
Source organism: Pammene aurita (assembly GCA_947086415.1). Taxonomy (NCBI): domain Eukaryota; kingdom Metazoa; phylum Arthropoda; class Insecta; order Lepidoptera; family Tortricidae; genus Pammene; species Pammene aurita. The sequence continues at coordinate 18,106,989 of OX352295.1, forward strand.
ATTATTTTACATGTTTTTTTTTTTTTTTTTAAGTGGGGCATTCCACTCATACAATAGTATGTTATTCAATCAAATACAAACACTGAAAACATTGAAAAAATAATCAACCCAGCAGGATTTGAACCTCGCATCGATACGCCTTACCGGGGCTCGATCGCTTTACCAATTAAGCTATGGGTTCAGTTACTGAGTTGACGAAATTCTCAATGCCTTCAATCATCTTTATTGCATTTATTTTTACATCGACTTTATAGCAGCCGTAAGCGACATCTAGGTGCTAACTACTAGAGTTAGATACCCTTCCCGCCGACACTTTTACAAGTGTCACAACGGAAATAATAGATGCCGCTGCTATCAACTCATAATTATTTTACATGTTTTTTTTTTTTTTTTAAAGTGGGGCATTCCACTCATACAATAGTATGTTATTCAATCAAATACAAACACTGAAAACATTGAAAAAATAATCAACCCAGCAGGATTTGAACCTCGCATCGATACGCCTTACCGGGGCTCGATCGCTTTACCAATTAAGCTATGGGTTCAGTTACTGAGTTGACGAAATTCTCAATGCCTTCAATCATCTTTATTGCATTTATTTTTACATCGACTTTATAGCAGCCGTAAGCGACATCTAGGTGCTAACTACTAGAGTTAGATACCCTTCCCGCCGACACTTTTACAAGTGTCACAACGGAAATAATAGATGCCGCTGCTATCAACTCATAATTATTTTACATGTTTTTTTTTTTTTTTAAAGTGGGGCATTCCACTCATACAATAGTATGTTATTCAATCAAATACAAACACTGAAAACATTGAAAAAATAATCAACCCAGCAGGATTTGAACCTCGCATCGATACGCCTTACCGGGGCTCGATCGCTTTACCAATTAAGCTATGGGTTCAGTTACTGAGTTGACGAAATTCTCAATGCCTTCAATCATCTTTATTGCATTTATTTTTACATCGACTTTATAGCAGCCGTAAGCGACATCTAGGTGCTAACTACTAGAGTTAGATACCCCACTTTAAAAAAAAAAAAAAAAAAAACATGTAAAATAATAATATACGCGATTAAGTCCCGTTAGAACAAATAGATATTTACACATAAAAACCGCGAAAGTTTAAATCACTGACTTCAACCTTATTATATTGTTCGATTAAACATGAAATAGTCAATGAAAGAACAAACAAACACATGTTGACGTTGTATAGAGAAAATACAGGTTTCCAATCTCTTCGCCATCTATTGGGTAAGTGATCTCGTGGACATAGTCTAATGTACTTACATTCATAATTGCCATAATTCTCTCGTCTCTGTTCATTGATTGACAAGGAGCACGTAATTATAGCTAAATTAGTAGCTAAGGTACGCTAAGGTATAACGTAGATGAGAATACGCGGTAGATAGGTACATAATGACGTACAAACATATATTTAATAATAATACGTATTTTGTTATAAATCTTGTTACGCAAAACAGTTCAGATTGTGGTAAACAAGCTTACTGTCTGACTGATTTTAAACGTGCACTGATGACTACGGACGCTTGGGTAAATCCATACAAGATAAAATATACCTATGTCATTTTACTAAAAATGTGACGTGAAAATATATAGTTTACTAAAAAAATCATAACATTATTGTTTTTGATATAGAATAGGCAGCGCGCATGTGAATCCTCTGGAGTTGCAAACCAATAAATAATATATCCCTTGGCTCATGCCTACCAAACCTCCAGGGATCATTCATTGCTTCCATCCTGTATACTTACGTCTACATACTACCTCACTTTCTCAATATGATTAGTAATAAACATAAATGAGTAATACCTTAACGATGTAGGTAGTTAAATAAATATCCATAAGTTAATTTGAGAATAACTACGTTTTAATTATTTTCAATTGTTTTCTTAAATGCTACCCATGGTTGTTAAAGAAACACAATTACTATCTATTGTTATTATACCTGGTTTACTTATCTATACATTAATGGCACTAAACTGTGCAGTTAATTTTTAAACACGGGGGTACAATTTTTTATTACGCCATATACCCGCAACTTTTAAACGAGAAAAGTCGGAAACTAACACACAAAATGCCGTTAACTAAAACTATATGTCTCATTCTCATTAAACAATTACAAAACTTACCGTAACGTGAGAAAATCCGACCTTAATGTTGACACTGTTTCGAGTCAATGTCACATATAAAAACAGCCGAAAAGGCGGTAAACACTGGCCACAAATAACGGACACTGCGCGAAAAAGAAATCAAACGTCAGTTCGAACGCGATTGGCCGGTCGATTGGAGTGTTCGAATTTCAAATTGCCCAATGGCGTGACGTACGTGGAGCGACGACAAGTGCCTGACGCGGACTGAGGTGGTTTCTCAAAATCTCAAATGACTGGTAGTCGATGAGACTCCATTCACACTGTCAAGTTAATTCTACGCCTACCACTTCAAAATCAACCTAAATATAAATAGTTATGATTGATTTTAGCGTGGTGGAAAGTGGCGGGTAAGTCTTTGTGTGGTTGGAGCAAAACGCATTGCCACCTCGGTCGCCTTCACATGCGCGCGAGTGCTTTTTTGCACCGACTTGTTTTATTTTAATTTCTAGGTTTATTTTCAACGATTTAAATCTCCAACGGAATTTTTGTCAAATTTTGAGGGTGGAAATGCTGTAAAATTCACACGTAATTAAACTATTTAAGAGTTTATTTCATTAATAAGAAAATAATAAACATAATAATGTACTCCATTTGACGATTGATTATTTTGCTGTACTAGTTGTTATAGCTATAATTTACTTATAATTATTTATCTTCACATTTTACCCATAAAAGTACGTTGATGTCTAATGTATGACGAGTATGAAAGGAGAGATTTTCTTAGGAGTGGGTATATTTTAAGTCCATATTTTACACAAAATGTCAATTACACCCCGGATTGGACCCGGATATGTCCTTAAACTACGCCCGGACCCAGGTATGTCCTTAAACTATGCCCAAAAGGGAGGTATGGGTACTGCGAATGTCATCATCATCACGCTATCAGTGAATGTCATTTGGGGTAAAATCTGGAGCAGAACCCAACTGGTAAGTACCTCCACCTTACAGAAAACCACAGCCAAATAGCACTAGACCCTACTCATAGTGTTGTGTATCTGCCGGTGATTAAGGTTGCCAAAGAGCTCAAAGAGCATCCAGTGTGTTGACGATGAGGTCCCCTTTAGCCGTCAACACAGTGAATACCTTTTTTTTTTTTTTTTTGTAAAGGGTCGGCAACGCGCATGTGACACCTCTGGAGTTGCAGGCGTCCACAGGATACGGTAGCTGCTTACCATCAGGAGGGCCGTATGCTTGTTTGCCACCGTCGTGGTATAAAAAAAAATTTTTTACAACATTCACACATTGATAGACAATCATTGCCCAATAAGTACTCGTAATATAAGTAGGTATATTCAGGCCATTCAGAGCAATGACGCGTAGTTTCAGTGTCCGCGAGGCAACCAGATGGCTGGCTGGATGGATGGTTGTGGAACCACTCTGTGCAACTCGAACTGACCCACGTTGGACTTTGTTTTTCATCCTCTCGGACTGTAACTACACGCCATTGCTTTAACTAGTATTCCAACAAGCCAAAATGCTTTTCCATAAGTCTTAGCCGTTGCCCACGGTTTTACCAATGTATTTTGCATCAGGTATATCTTAACACATTTTTGTGATAAAAACTAGGCAAATTATTACGTTAATATTTACTTCTTAATGCAATAATACTAGCAATGATTTAGTAACCATTTAAGTGTAATCAAGATTTTGTAATACTATAGTGGGTAAACTACCCATGATTTCATAAAACAATGTAGGTAAGCTAATGTTGCCACGTTAAGTTAAGTTAGTAGTTAGTAGGTATATTTTTATATTTTAAAATTGTCACTTTGTTATAAAACAAAATTCTATACAGAAATTAATGCAGTTGGCATATCTATGCTCAGCATACTTACTTCATATTTAAAATAAACTTTAAAGCTTAACTATACAAATATAGTGGGGCCCTGGGACAGTGACCCTAATTCAGAAGAGAATGTATCTACAAAGGTCGTACACGGTGTATGTAACTACATTAACAAACATACACACCCTTAAAATAACAAAGTGCCAAATAAACATGGTGTATTTCCAAAAGCATGATGTCATCTGAAACATCGAACTAAGCATATTTAATATGATCACAAGTTACAACAGTTAACAAAGTAAGACATTGTATACATTGTTTCGTAAATATGATTACAATTGCTAGTAACATAATTTATCTTCTTGCCAGTGAGCAGTGAATACTAAACACTGATATTGGAGCCAAATTTCGAAAGATTTATGGTACCGAGATATTGGGCACGCGTCTTGCAGAATCCGTTAGCGATAAATATAGATATACTATAAGTACATTCTTTGGACCTTAAGTTAAGTGATTAAGAGTTATATTGGAGTATCTGCTAATTAATTTTAGGTATAAATGTATGTGTAAAAAAACCTGTGAAAAAGTGGTTGGACAACTTGGCAAAACATCCTTTTGTGGACACGTTACCTATGTATGGCTATATATCTTTTTAGGGTACCGTATCTGAAACCTCAATATATTAATTTATTTCTGGTATAGTCTGTCCGTCAGTCTGTCAATAGACTGTATCTTATCCACCGTAATAAGCATATATCTATTATTGCCCCTATTAATAACACAAAAAAAGCTTGACATCACAATCACAAGCGAATTTTTAAATCTCTATGAGGGTAAATCTTTTTAGATAGGTACATACATTTTTAGAGAATATAAAAAAACAAAACTACTTGACTTGGGCATTTAGCCAATGAGGTATAAATTTTGTATGTATGAGATTATGACATGAGACAAATCACGTGGTAGTATTGCTTTCGTACTTAAAAAATGCGTGTGAAACGGACTATAGGCGTGATTATGATTATAAAACATATTTTGCACACATTGCTGAACACATTGTGAACTTCTGTAGTTATCTATAGTTGACTAGTGTTTACCTTTAGGTATGCATTTTTCAACCTCTTTTTTTTTATGTTCTGTAGTGTGTGCTTTATTTAATAAATTTATATAAAATGTGTTACATCCAAGACCAACCTAAAAACTATTTGTTCAGAATCTAGAGTGGAATCGATTGCAGTATATCTTAACATGGGTATACTTTTTATTCATTTTTCCAATTTTTTACGTGTCGAGTCTAAAAGTTTTGAATACTACAGTTTACCATTCTATCGAGAGGTTAGGAGATAGAGGTTGAATATTTAATAATGGCTGGCAGCTTTGAAAATTTGTATTTTCACTGTAAATAGTGTCATGTAGGTTGTCATCGTCAAAGTATGTCATCTTATCTATAGAGTTAACAATTGAATTAAAAAATTTGAAACGAGATTTACTGTAGAGTTAACAATTTAATAAAATTGCAAGGGAAACTAAACATACGAGTATCTTTCCAAATAATTAACTGATTGAAAATAAATACTCTAAATTAATTAGCAATAATAAAAATCGTTTGGGGTGTCTGAGGTTTTTAATGGCTCAAGTAACACGTATATCTATCTATGTATCTATTTTCGAAAAATAACACCTGTCAATAGTGAGTTAGACAATACCGATTTTAGAATGTGTAAAGGGACAATAAAACACCTAATGTGAGAATTTAGCATTCGCCAGACATATTTAGACTGAATAACTTTGGTGTAGTACCCGAAGTCTAAACCTAAAATGATTCAAGGTGCCAGTCGTTGTTCTTGAGCTAATCATCTGACAACGTTGCTTTTATTTTATTTTATCAAAAATGAATAAAATCATAAGTAGACCCTGACATTGGCAGAATTCACCTCGCAAAAACCGGCGAGGAGTAAAAAGCCATTAATAAAATGATAAAAATAAAAATATCCAAATGGCTGAACAAGGTCTTAGGTTAGCGAAAATAGAGATTAATTACGCATCAGATCTCCAAAGCGAAGTAATAACTCAAGTCAGTAAAAAAATATGTGATACAGAACCCTCTATGTGAGCCTGACTCGCACTTGGCCGTTGGCTAAACTCGAATTCGAACTTGAGAGGTCACACTCACACTGGTGTATCTTATATATAAATAACTAAGACTTTTAAGAGTATCTTTTGAGTTGACAAAAAAATAATTAAAAATATCTACGTGTAGGTATTTTTTCATAAAAGGTACCTATTGGAGACATCATCTTATTTAGTAAGTAGTAGAACACTTTATCGCACAAAACAAGTACATGACCATTAGCGAGCGTTTTGAGAAACAAAAGCGAGTGACAGATTTTGAATCTCATTTCCGACTTTTGTGTTGCTTTGACGCAATTAGCCATACGGCCTCCTAGCCTAGTCGGTAGTTACCCTGCCTACGAAGCAGGAAGTCCCGGGTTCGAATCCTGGTCAGGGCATTTATTTGTGTGTTTATCACAGATATTTGTTCCTGAGTTATGGATGTTTTCTATGTATGTAAGTATTTATATATATCTATATATTATATATATCGTCGTCTAGTACCCATAACACAACCTTATTGAGCTTACCGTGGGCCTAGGTCGATTTGTGTAAGATTGTCCTATAATATTTATTTATTTATTTATTTTATTATTTATAGAGACATTTGATACTTACAACAAAACGAATCGATTGATACCATACATGAAATAAATTCATCATGCCTATTGGTGCATTTCTCTTTATGCACCAGCAAGTGGGAGATACGGATATGATGAATTGATGAGGAACTTCCGCCACCCGCGAGAGAAAGAGCCAAGGTGCCGTATTCAAAATTTGCAATACATTAAAAACACAACTCCAACATACCACAAAATAAAGCAAATTATGATATATCTGATTCCGACGTTTAGGCGTTATTAGCTAGTTATTGCGTAGTTAACGCTTTAGAGTTGTATTGAAGTTGGATCGTTTCTACAGGTGTTTTAAAGTTAGAATACGGCCCTAGATTATATTCCTAACAATAATTACAATAATTTCACGCCATAAAATTGATGTTTACAAGAACAACATGACCAACATTTTTTTCGGCTTCGAATTATTTGTACCTATCATAATATTATCACCATGTGTTCGTTTACGTGGCTACAGATGGATAAGAAATGGTCCAAAATGTATACAATATGTTGTTTTTGCCTTCGTCATTATCCATTCACATGTAATTAAAGATGCCATAATTCCAAATATAAATCTGCTAAGTCTGTCTGCTTAATCTGGTTATTATTTTTAAGTCTGCTTGTATAATCATGTGCTTTAGTAACAAAGTGTAGTGTATACTATCATATTCTGTTTTCTATTTATGAGTTCCTGTAATTAGGTCCAAAATGTATACAATATGTTGTTTTTGTCTTCGTCATTATCCATTCACATGTAATTAAAGATGCCATAATTCCAAACATAAATCTGCTAAGTCTGTCTGCTTAATCTGGTTATTATTTTTAAGTCTGCTTGTATAATCATGTGCTTTAGTAACAAAGTGTAGTGTATACTATCATATTCTGTTTTCTATTTATGAGTTCCTGTAATTAGGTCCAAAATGTATACAATATGTTGTTTTTGTCTTCGTCATTATCCATTCACATGTAATTAAAGATGCCATAATTCCAAACATAAATCTGCTAAGTCTGTCTGCTTAATCTGGTTATTATTTTTAAGTCTGCTTGTATAATCATGTGCTTTAGTAACAAAGTGTAGTGTATACTATCATATTCTGTTTTCTATTTATGAGTTCCTGTAATTAGCTCTGTATTTCTATTAAAGATGTTTATTGTATATGAAGTGTGTGCCATTACCTAGCATTGATTCTGTTATGTTTATTTATTATTTTATTTTATTTATTTAAGGAATACCAACAGCTAACATATATGAACCCATTCCTTAAATAAATAAAATAAATAACAGAATAATTTCTTGGTAATGGCGCTAATCATTTTTTTTCATCAGCATAGTCCATTTTTAGTAAAAAAATCCATTTTTTCCAGAATTCATTTTTAGTTGTCTTATCGTGAAAACATTTGTTTTCAAACTAGACGTTGTAACGTCAGTTATTTTTGCGGTTAATCGTTCCTCACTTCGATTACTGAAGAACATTTTATTAGATATTATATTTTTTCGTAGTTAGTTGGTTGACTTAAGTACTTTGTGGGTTTCTTTAAGTATACAATAACATTTTAAGTGATAATCCTAAAGAAAAGTGTGATAATGTCTGAGAAGAGTCTGAGAAATAAGATTGATAAGACAAATAAAGGATGACGCTGTTATGTTCCGCATCCTACCCACACTTCATTTTGTATAGACAACGTCACGTGATCCTCGGAGATCACGTGATCTTTTCTATACATGAAATATAAATGAAGTGTCTGAAATGTCGAGTAGGACGCGGAACGTAACAGCGTGAGTCATCCTTAAGGATGAATTTGGTATACAGAATATTTTTATTCCTTATGGTTAGAACGGTTGCCACAGGCAGTTCCCGATGATACTTTGTTTAAACTTAAACTATGTTAGCGATAAGTCACCAGTCACAGTTCTGATTTGTTGGCAACGCGATGGTGACATCGCTGAAGCTGCATGCGGTCAAAGGATACGGTATCCGCTTAGAATGGCTCAGATAGACCATAGTCCATAACCCGACCACGCTAATTTTACAGCAGGTGGACTTCTGGTTGAAACTCATGATGGCGAAGTCGTCTTGAGAATAGTTTTTGTTTTTGTTCATTTGGGTACGTAGTTCAAAGTATAACATTTATAGCTTATTATGAAGTGACCTAACGAACAAGTGTGCAGCTAATGAAGAATTTAGTCTCAAAACGCGTTAACTCTTTGGTTAACAACCGGCACCTTGCCACTGGTAAAATTGTCCTAAGTAACAGGGCGTAAATAATAGTACTATACAGAGGTCTCACTACAATGTCACATATCTTGTTGTCCCTTCTTAATACATTACAAGTCCCTGGCCCAATATTACAGGGTTCTATGTTACATTTTCAGTTAAATTTAGACTTGGTGTCACTATGACAAGGTTAAAATTTCTATTCAATAAAAGTGGAACATAGATCCCTTTAATATTGAAGCGAAGCTCTGTCCCTCACATTGCAAAAGTTGCCTTTGAAAATTCAACCAACCGGAGTCGCCATTGACAGGCGTTCCCCTCTGCCGAAAACACATGACCAGACACATGTATGGACTGACGTTTATCTGACGTAGCTATTTGTACGTTACGTACTCCCCCGAAAAAATCGGCAGACTTTTTTTGTATCGGAAATGACAAACATGGCTACTCCATCCGGGTTGAATTCTCTAAGTATGTTGCAGTGGCGGCGAGTAAATTTTTTTCTTAGGCAAGACAGGGTCAATTTGCCTTATATTTTCTTTATGACCTGTAGGAAAACTGCTTAGGTGCCCGAAAATAAGGCAAGCTGGCGGGAAGCGAGTTCTAGGAACGAATCGCCACTATTATGCTGTCAAACTCCAATTTTTTTGACAGAGGTACATACTCTTGGTAATGGACAGAGGTCAATTATTTTTAAAACTGATTGGTTGATTTTGCACAGGTAAAGTAGGTATGTAACTGTTCTGGAAACGTCATCTTTTCATATAATCATCGCCATCTTGCTGTTCACAGTTTGTTATATTCAATATTCACAGAATTAGCGCAAACTGACTATATAAGCTCCTTAAAATGAAATCGATTTACAATTTCCATGTGTAAAATACCACAACATATTGATTTTACATTTTCGCCATCGCTCTCCAAACTCAGCATACCTAAAAATAATCAATGACATAGAATGCCACCAAACGACCTCCACCAGGCGCGACCGGTTAGCACGACCGAATACACCGGCAATTTAGATGATAAGATGACAATATCTCATTCTGTGTGGTGTGGTGGTACCCCAAAGGTTCAGTTGGGCTTTTAAAATCTCTTTACAAAGAATTATTGGTTTGAAAATAATCATATTACTAACTGTTGTTGCAGCTAGCTTAACATATTTTCATATAACAACTAATCACAAGTTTACACATTTTGGGCAGATATGGACGGGAGGTCCGGAAGGAGAAGTGTCGTAGAATGTATGAGCTCCCATAAAAACCACGACACTTCTCTTTCCGGACAAACTCTAGCTTCCAACCTGACGCTGGCAAAATTGTCCCGCCACGCCATTAAATTATTTAAAAATACTTAAACTGAATCTTGTGATGCGATTTTCGTAAATTATTCGTATATTATGAAATATCATTTGAACAAACACAACATCTCAAACTTAACTCCTACACACAACAAATCATCAACCAATATTGAAGTTGTATTGGAGTTGCATCCGAATATTTTCAAGCAACTTTCGATATTTCTGATTCAGACGTTTAGGCGCTAAGTGTATTACGTAGTTAATGCATTGGAGTTGTATCATGTATTAAAGTTTGATAGTTTCTAAACGTGTTTTAAAGTTAGAATACGGTCCCAATACAAATCCAATGCATTAACTACGCAAGACAGCTAGCGCCTAAATTTCTGATTTAGAAATACCAGAACTTGCTTCAAAATTATTCCGATGCAACTCCAATATTGGTTGAGTATCTCTTATGTGTTGAAGTAATGTTTGAGATTGTTCGTGTTTTAAATATATTGTTTGTGTATTTTAAAGTGAGAATACGGCACCAGGAAATATAGAAAGCGCTGGTTGTCATGCCATCCGACATTAATTCCGGAGGTCTCGTGATCAAACCTTACCTCGTACCACTAAGTTTTATTACTACATTTACCTATGAGTCGCTTTTTGATGCAGGAAAACATTGTAAGAAAAAACCGGCCATGTGCGTGTCGGACTCGCGCCCTGAGGGTTCCGTACATCACACAATTTTATTAATCACCGAATTTTGCTGTAATGAAAAGAAAAATTGAATTGAGAGACGAACGTTGACTTTGCCGTTGAAAAAATGTTGTTTCTAAACATCGACATAGGTCGCGATAAGTTTACCAACTGCAAATAAGTTTGCTATCGCAAAAAAAATATATGACAACAAATTCACGATTTTCGGACTTTTATCCTTACTAGAGCTGTAAGTCCTCCCTTCTTGCCAAATTTCATGATGGTCTATGGGTTTTATGACGTTACTCACCCATATCCAATGACAACTAAATAATGTATCTACCTCCTAGCCTTCTAAAACGTGTGATACATTTATACGCCGGGTTGAATATAGATGCTATCTGTGGCACAATGACTGATGACTGCGGCTGTGATATGAGCCTTCACAGATAATTGTTTTATATTGCTTTCATAATAATTAATACGGTCTACTGCAAGCTAAGTTCATTTATTAAGGGTTCAATAATGATAATTTTAGGCTGTGATATAAGCCTTTCATGCTGATTCAGCTGATTCAGATGATTGTTTTATATTGCTTTCGTAATAATTAATCCAGTCCTAACAATAATCAAACAGTCCGATTAGGTATGTCCAACTTTAAGAACGAGGCCTCTCGTCGAATCCAACTTGGATGGGCAGCGTTTGGGAAGCTACGTAGCATCTTCTCGTCCAAAATACCGCAGTGTCTTAAGACGAAGGTTTTCAACAAGTGATCAAATCAGAAACGAAGAGATCCGCAGGAGAACCAATTCGACTGGGCGGGCCACTTTGCTAGCAGAACCGATGGCCGATGGGGCAGAAAGGTTCTTGAGTGGCGACCGCGTACCGGAAGACGCAGTGTGAGAAGGCCCCAGACTAGGTAAACCGACGATCTAGTTAGAGTCGCGGGAAAAAGCTGGTTAAGGGCGGCGAATTACCGTTCGTTGTGGAAATCCTTGGGGGAGGCTTTTGTAGTTATACGGCTGTGATATGAGCCTTCACAGATAATTTTGTTTTATATTGCTTTCATAATAATTAATACGGTCTACTGCAAGTTAAATTTTTTTATTGAGGGTTCAATAATGATAGTTTTACGGCAGTAATAATTCATAGATAATTGTTTTATTTTATATTGCTTTCATAATAATTAATACAGTCTACTGCAAACTAACTTCAATTATAGGGGGTTCACCGGGGGTACCTTAAATTTGTTAGTGCCATATAGAACCCTAATATAAGTACTCGCCATACAATCTTCGCTTATTATAAGGCACAGACCAAGTATGAGGACTAGGTTGATTTGTGTGATGTTGTGTTTATCCACTCACTGCTTATTATTTGTCAGTGGATTCTATTCCCTAGGTAAAAATAGTGGCAACTGGTAACTAGCGTTACCAAAACCAAGTGATAATTTAATAATTTTATTAAGCATGCAGGAGGACCCAGTACTGTATTATTTTTATCAACGTAGGTAGTAAATTAAACTAATGAAGCAATATTGTGTGTATCTAAAATTTATTAAAAAATAAAACAAAAACGTCACTATAATTTTCTAGACATAAATATTATTAGCTTAAGTCTTATTTATACTACATTTCATATTTAGGTAGGCCTTATAAGTACATGTAATAATGAATGAAAAAATCACAGAAAAAAATAACATTAGTTAAAGCTTCATCTAAATAGTATTTGGTCAGCAAAAATAATGACTAGAACATTTGAAATACAACTTCGAAGATATCAAGAAAATACAACACGAGTAAATAATTATAACGTAGAGATACAACATTAATTTATTCTATAATTATTTAAATATCATTTTATAATTAACAATGTTAGACTAATAAGAGTTTAGTATTAAACATCGATTAAAAATCATATTGAAATATCGAAAACCCTGCAAACATTTTTGGAAAATTGTTACTATTTTAAATATTTTGCTAATTGTAAGTTTTTTTTTACTCGGCTATTCTTCTAAACTTATTTTTCATGACATTCTAAGAAATAGAATACCTACTAGGAGAAAGTATAAGGTATATTCATATCGGTATCCTTAATTTAGAACTTTCCAGTGTTATCCTATATAATCTCCATCCATCAGTTACATCTTCTGTTTTTATGATTTTTCAAAATTCATCCGCCATATTTTCGCAGGGAAAATCACTGATCATATATTATTATGCAATTATATGTTCTAAGTAAATATTTGTTCTTTTTCCCAACTTTTCCCATCAAATACTTAAATAGTTATGCTTGAATAGAACAATGACAGTGGAAACTGAGGAAATCTCAATGCAATTGTGTCATTGTTGCACTACCTAAGTTTTTTACTGGTAAAGTTTATCTGTGCATTGTTTCTTTAAAGCTACTTAGACTTTGAAATTTTAGATAATGGGACGCAATTTAGCAAAAATAATGGAAAAAATAAGCTTCATTATAATCTTATTTCAGAATAGCTACTATTCTATGGATAATATAATTTCTTCTTAGTAGTTATTAAATTAAACTTAAAAAATACGCGGGAATAATTAGGTCAAACATAACATAGTTACGCTTTTATTGACTTTAAAATCGGCAACAACTCATGTAAAGCAGGTAAGTACCTACGTTTATTTTACATAGTGACGTCACAGGGTAAGGTCTCCCATAGAAAATTGATAGTAAGTAGGTAGGTAATCGTAGGACCCAGTGTGTTGACGATGAGAGACCCTCTTGTTCCTTTAGCCGTCAACACAGTGGATCCTCCTTTTTGTAAAGGGCCGGCGACGTGCATGTGATACCTCTGGAGTTTTAGTCCATAGGCTTCGGTATCTGCTTACTATCTGGCGAGCCGTATGCTAGTTACCCACCGTCGTCGTATAAAAAAATCGTTTCGGCGTTGAACTGATTAGAATGTTCGGAAACTAGCCAATTCAATTTAGATTATTCAGAAATTTTTACTAATTACTTTTCTTACATTTTTACACACTTGTATTTAGATTGACCCCTTATAGTGATGTGCTACTTTTTATAGTTAGTTACTTATATTTAAGCATCGGAGTTTTTGTCGCATGGTAAGACTAATAGCAAGCAATGGAGTCGACATTTGCCATAAATGTAAACTCTTATTCATACTCATACTCATTTATTTAATTAGTTAGGTATTTTTTTATAATGAAGGAAAACAACGTTGACGAGTTCAGAAACGATTATTTAATGTTATCTTTGGAAAATAAGTATTACAATAAAAAAGAATTACCATTTTCATACTGATTTAATTACGAAAATTCATATAAACAAACAAGATACATTAAAACACGTAAAAAATATGTATATAAAAATAAGAAAACATGTTGGGCCAGGCTCAATATACGGTTCCGCAGTCATCATTTTTACAAGGACACTATGAGTAGACGTATCAAAATAAAATGAGCTTAATACATCGCGATATAAGTGCCAAAGTAGGAAATTCGCAACGAATGACGATGCGATGAATTAAAACACGGCAGAAGGGAATGTTTTAGTCCACACTAGTGGCGAATTACTTATTCGCAGGTGTATCGTTTTACAGTACATCTGAAGATTTAGACATAGAAACGTAAACTGATATTTAGAATTATGAATTCATCCGGACTTAGTTGAAATGAGAATCAAGACATATTTTCGGCAATAGAATATTGAATATTAGAGCTTCAAAGTCCTGATATGACATGATATATGCATCATCCTTTTCATAATTACAGTTATGAAATGTGTAAACAACTGCGACCTTTTCCATATTTTCGGGGGTAAATCGGGTTCTATGATGATCAAATATCCACTTAAAAAAAAAAGAACAAAAAAAAGAAAAAAGAATTGCATCGCAATAATTTGCGCAAACTGTGGCTATTTTTCTATCATTATTAAATTTTTATGCTCTTCCTGTTTACATATTTAATTATTTTTATTGTAATTGTCATGTAATTGTGATTCGTCATTGTTGTGTCATGCTCCGTGACATCACTCACGTGTGGCCCCGGCGGAAGACCAGCGCTGGCCTACCAGGCTAGCACCATGCTGAGTCGGGACCATTTCGTGGCAACCATATAATTAGTCCTTAGATTAAATATGTTTGTATGCATGTTGTTGTTGCCGCGAATAAATTCTTTCTATTCTATTCTATTCTATTCACTTGTGACTAGAAAACGATCATTCTACATCAACTGATGTTAACGTCGCGTATTCTAATATTCTTTCGAATTGCTGAGAATTTGCCATGGCTCTAACCTCTACGAGGACCGGATTTTTGTAGAGTACTTTATCCAATTTATCTTGAACTGTTTCAGGGGCTTCAGAGCCGAAGGCCGAAACATGGAAAATACTGTCTAATTTTGTCTAATATACGGAAAGTTTGCTTTATGAATATGTTGGTACATTCTAACATTGTAATCGACTCGACAATAAGTTCATAGTTATCCTTTATAAAACTTAGCTCTCTTTGGATATTTACGGTCGACAATGCGGCTTGGACCTTTGATATTGCGAAAGCTTCTCTGCTATTTAATTAAAATATAACACTTTTTATTTTTTCATAATAAGTTTCATAATAGAAAGCAGCACTCAGCCAAGTAGCCCACCTCGTTATTGCGGTTGCGGGGATAATGGCATATCGGGAACCATCTCTTTAAATAGCCTCGTTCTTTGTGGCGATTTGAGAAATATCTTTTTGACGTTTGAAACCAAAGTGTTAACTTCGTCATGCTCAGATCTTATTTCTTTCTTTCTTTTCTGCAACCCGACTCCAACTCCAACACGCACTCCGTGTGCTAAACACGTAATATGTTTCATATTGTAAATTTTTTCTTTTTAAAATTTTGCCAGCGAGAAGCATGTATGCAGCACTAAAAATATCAAAAATTTATTAATTTTCTGTGTATAGTCGTTTTGCCACAAAAAAATTAAACTATCTTCTACTAATTTAGCAATTGAGGATCCATTCACCTTTTCTATAACTTTACACGACAGCAAATACGGTCTGGATGGAAGCCCTTGTAGTGATTTTACAATTACATTAACGACACAGTTTCCAGCAAGATCCAAAGTTTCATCTACAGAAAGCCACAAGTACGAATTGTTTAATGCGATTCTTATTTTCTCTATGACTGGGGTATAAATTTTTTGCAGATAATATTTTCTTAAAAGAGATTCTTCTGGTATTTTTTTATTTAAGCAATTACAGCAAATATGCTTTTCCATAAATTTACGAAAGTTAGGATTATCGTTTCTATTCCAAAGGATGTTACAGTTGATTAGAAATAAGCAAAGGTCTATATAGAAGTCATTTGCAATTCCAGTTTTTTTTATGCTGAGCACTATTTGTAGGTTTCGTGACATTGTCTTTTTTGAGCTGAGTGATAGAAAAATCACAAACAGTACATTGTATAACGGACCGGTCGGGATCATATTTTATTTCCTCGTGGTTTTCTATCCAGTTCTGTATAAAGCTTGAAGTTCCAGTGGATTTCGTTTGATGAAGTTGATATATTTTAAAATAACTGTATGTTTCAATTGGGTGAGTACTTCACAACTCAAGCACGTCAGTCATATTGTAAATCGTTGTATGGCTCTATCCATGCCAAAATTGCAGCTATTTCTGGGTTAAGCATAATAACTAATAATGGAATATTCCACAACGTATTTACCACTTACAGATATAAATAACTACTACGTTTGCAATCACCAGTGATTAACACATGACAAATACTAATCAATTTTATCAGCGGTCAGTACCTACATGACATTAGGTCTTTTGCAGCGATGTAGTTTGTATGTTAAAATAGTTGAAGTTATGAATTCATAATCTAATAGAAAAATATTTTTTATATAATTCGACTAAGATAATTATACACGACCGACCGCTCTAAAGGCATTTTAAGATAAATTAAATAAATGAGTATGAATAAGAGTTTATATTTATGGCAAATGTCGACTCCATAGCTTGCTATTAGTCTTACCATGCGACAAAAACTCCGATGCCTACTTATATTATATGAAGATGAAAGTATAATATTTTATTCTTCAATCAGAAGTAGTTGTTTCTAACTGACAAGCTGAAGAATTGTACTTAAAAAAGCGTCAATTATGTGATCTACTATACTTATTTGCTATTTACTTAGAGAATTCAACCCGGAGTAGCCATGTCTGTAATTTTCTATACAAAAAAAATATGCCGATTTTTGCGGGGGAGGGGAACGTCAAATATATGGCTATTTGTGCGTAAAATAGCCATGTTCGATAAACGTCAGTCCATACATGTATATGGTCATATGTTTCGGCCTGTCAATGGCGACTCCGGTTGGTTGAATTCTCTAAGAGTATTTACTTTACCTGAGGCGGTTTTCACACTAGCTCCACATTCGATAGCGTTGTCTAGCTCGAACACCGTCGCCGAATGCGGAAATCGCAGCAGTACGAAAACCGTCTTATAGACTTACATTATAGGATCCATTTTAAGGTTATACTTAGATCTTCTTCCTCTCAAGGAACCAAGTTTGCATGGGTTCAGCTTTGCCCTTCATAGAGACGTGGCCACGGTAGGTCAGATTGAACGATTCGTCATAATTGTCTTCACGCATAAGATAGCTGGAAAAGAAAGGAAAAGAAAATACATAAAATTATATATAGGTCGAAGAGTTAACCCTTTCACAGCTTAGTAAAATAAATATTCGTTCTTATTTGAACTCTGACACATAACCAATAGAGTTGACAATTATAATTGCAAAATAACGAGTTGGGTTCGTGATAACCTGTTAAAGTGAATAAATCTTTGTCTGTCCATTAACGTACGTTATAATTTTTCATAGCTAGGGGTTATACTTAGTATACCTAAACCTCATAAATATCAACTACCAAAATACTCCTCCCTTTCCATCTTTGTCGGGTTTCCAGGCTATACGTGTCTTGGCTTCGTGTCACATTTATCAGTAATATTTATAGTGAAGTTCATTGCGCATAATGAAAATGGCTTTCACTTTGTTCCCTATTAATAAAACAACACAATAATATCCTGTTTGACAACTACTCGTCTCAAAAACTTTATGAACGAAGGGCTGTATGGCTTCCCATACATCGACCTAAGTAGATTATACTTATAGGACTTCACAGAGGGTGGACTGATTTCCGACTATTATGTACGAACTGCGGTGGTGTTAACAAGTCTTACTGACAGTTTCAAAAGTGACAGATCGTATTTTTTTGCGTAATACCTATTTTTGGATATATTATAAATTTTCTTCCTGTGTTAATTATCGATATGGATTCGTTCATGGAATATTATTTTGAGGAAGTGTTCTGTAATATGGACCGTGATTGTTTGAATGAAAGATATAAGAGGAAAGAGTTAGTGGAGTATTTTAGCACAGTTATCGCTGGATGTGCTGCAGGTTCGTTTTTATTATAATTAAAACTGTGTATTAATGTATGCTTAAAGCTATTATTTAATTACGTAAACAAATAATTAATAGGAGACGAGAACATAATATTTTTTTGGGATATGTGAGAAAACTTTAAGAATTTTTTATGGAACTAAACAATTTCATAGCACTACCTAAGGACACTAGAACGTTTTCCAAAAGAGATGGAAACCAGTTTATACGGTTAAAACGTACATAGTACTCCATACTTCTAACTAGCCCCCAACGGAAATAAGGGTTGTTCTACATGTGTACCTATGTGTAGTTTTGTCTGTGGCATCATAGCTTGAATACGGTGTTTTAATCGAAAGTCTGTGAAATCCTCGTTTTGTGCGTGGAGTCAGGATTTTCGCCACTATTGGAGCTGAAACCCCAAAAAATGTTTTACTCTTTTTGAAATGTATGTTTGTTATACATGTGTACCTATGTGTAGTTTTGTCTGTGGCATCATAGCTTGAATACGGTGTTTTAATCGAAAGTCTGTGAAATCCTCGTTTTGTGCGTGGAGTCAGGATTTTCGCCACTATTGGAGCTGAAACCCCAAAAAATGTTTTACTCTTTTTGAAATGTATGTTTGTTATACATCACTGATCACGCGGTGATCAGTTACGTGTTTAAACATTTCAATTCAGTAATAGTGGTGTAAATCATGTTTTGGGTACAAATTAAAATTCAAAGTACATAACAAATTGCTTTTTACTCTACATAAGTACAAGGTTTATTTCCAGGGCAGAACCACACCGACAACACTACCTGCAAGAACTTCATTACATCAGCTCTAAAGTACCACAACAACTGCAAAGCGACCAACGGAGACGTATGTCTCATGGGCAAATATCACAACGTCCTGTACATAGCCATGAAACTATCGTTTGACTGGAGTGTCCAGGACAACGGGGTAGTCGCAGCCCTCTTGGATGAGTTGTATGCATGCGAGAAGACATTTGAAAGAATATTTTTGGGTAAGTAGAAAAAAAATATTACTACCTAAAAATACTACTAGTAGAAGGTTTAATCCTGCGTCTCGTAACGCATCGTTACACAAAATGTTCGAAGTCCTTAAGTATGGATCTGAACTCGTTAGCGTTTGTTGATTAAAGGGCATTGATTTTACTTGGTTTCAAACAGTGATAATTCAAAACACATGGGTAATCAGCAGCTTACTTTTTAATTGCCGTTTTACATATTGTAAATATTGTACTTTTCGACATTGTCATTATACACATTGACACTTTATATTCCAAACCTTTAAATTAAAAAATCTGTATATTTATTAGGGTATGTATATCCCCTTCGTTTTCAGGAGCAATTTTTGGCACATCAGCACCGTACTTCTTAGCTGGATGGAAATCGGACTTCATGGACAAAGAAGAGAATGTCCACGCACTAGTCTTCTTCTTGGATCACGCTACAAACGCAAACTTGGAATACACAGAAGAAGTAAACGTTTATCGATTTATAGATGTTCCTTTAGAAAGTTGCGGAAGAGCATCACCTGTCAGGGTAGTTATACAAATGGGGACATCAGAAATGCTTATGATTCTGCTTCGATTTGGTGCCCAAATTTTCTCGGATAACGTTGCAACCAATCCCGTAGAATCTATACTGGATAGATTAAAAGAACATAACAGAGTGTATCCCTACGAATTAGTGTCATGTTTAAAGTTAATACTAAGAGCGATACCAAAAATAAGTTTTACAATTGACAAAGGCGTATTCAAGCATTTGGAATTGCCCGATGATTATAACTACAACAGAAAGATTGCTTTGGAGAAATATGGGGAAATACTTGAAGATCATTTGATCCCAAGCTCAAGGTGCGGTTTGAGACCAGTGGAATTGAAGCACCTATGTAGATGTGTAGTACGGAAAAGGTTATGGCAAAATTTTCAGTTGCCATTTGGTATACCGAAGATAGGGGTGCCGGTTGCTTTGCAGAAGTATTTAGATCTTTTAGATGATTAAAATTTTTGTCAAAACATTTTTTTAATTCGTGTACCCAAACTGTTTCTTGTACAAAAAAGGCGTGAATTTACTTAAATGTTGTACCATGCCTGATATTCAGCATTACATTAGCTTAGGTCGTCATACTCTTAAAGGTTTAAGTATGCCAAAATTCGACCATCTAAGCATATCTCTCATAGAAACGTCAAGAAGACTCGCAGTAAGATCAGTAGACGGCTTTTGACTATCATATCACATACCGCTTAAGATATCAATTACATTTTTCAAGCCCCTTTTATTTTTACTTTCGTGATTAAACCTAGATGGTATTTCATTATCAGGCATAGATCACTATGCCTCAGACCCAATTCCTTTTTTCCGATCTTGGCCAAGAGTAGTTTAATATTCACCTGTACGTATCCTCGCTGACATTGATAGTGCCTGGAACCCCCGTGGTCTCGCAGCGACTGGTAAGGTTGACGGTGTTCCCGAACAGGCAGTAGCGCGGCATGCGGTGTCCAATGACGCCGGTCACTACCTCTCCGGAGTGAATACCGATTGTAATACCCTGTGGACAATAACGTTTTTGGAGATCGTCAATACTATCTGATGGTTGATATGTAAAACATACCCAAGTAACACATCAAAGCAGTATAACGGCCGTCTTACAGCATATCTGTATGCTTTTAGCATTTTGAGTTCGTTTTATAGTAGCATTATAAACGTTTATAGTGCTGATATAGCTCTTAAATGGGCACAAATTACCCAGCTTGAGATCCTATATAGGTTATTTAATAGCATTACAGGCGTATTGTGTCTGCGCTATTAGCTTTATCGTTGTCATGGACAGTGCCAATCGCATTAAAGAAGCATTAGTACGCTCTATTAAGTTGCCAACCGCATTAAAGAAGCATTAATACGGCCAAAAAACTTGCTAATCGCAATAAAGAAGCATTAGTACTCTCGATTGAGTTGCCAATCGCAATACAAAAGCATTGTACTAGCATAAGAGTGTAGTAAAATAAAGCTTACGTCAATGCAAAAACGTCTCTAATACCGACGGAACAAATGTTATAATACAATGAACGTTGTAATTTAACTACTTTGTCTCGCAATATAAAATGGATGAAGACGGTACAAAAAACTGAATAAGTGACACGTCATATTTGTATGCGTAACAAAATTTATAAAAGTTTTTGACTCTTTTACGTTATTATATCCTTCAAATATTACTGCGCAATGTAGTTTACTGTAAATGTGTATATAAGTTTCATTGCAAATTTTCACGCGCCTTCGATTTATTGTGGTTTTGCTATAAAATATTATAAAAAGATATGTGTAATCCTCGTATAAAACGAGTTTTGCAATATTAACATAATACGAGTAGTGTTGGTTGAGCAGTCTTAAATTAAGTTATTTCATTATTATATAGGCATTTCCCTTGTATAAATAGGTTCGCATGATTTAATTTTTAGGTTATAAATTATTTACAAAATGGCGTTGGTCTATATAGACGGAGAGCTAGCCACGTCAGATATGACACAATAATGAGAGCAACCAAACCCCTCTAGTCAGTTTGATATACTATGCTTATTTCTAGATCTGGACATCTGGCAGCTTTAAAGTGGTGGAGGTCAAAGAATGCAAACCCTTTCAAGAAAACAAATCCTAGAGATCTGGGTTTGATGCAATATTATGAGAAACTATACAAATACTATACAATATTAAGAGAAATTATACAAAAGTTTATGTTGGGGGAAAGTAGTGCCAAACGATGTATAATATAGTTCATAGTTTGTCGCCTACTGTTTTTGTTTCCGTAATAATGCATATTATTTTTTGGTCTACTGTTTTTTATCGATATTTGACCAGTTTTGAGTCGATATTCCAACATATTCACTATAGATAGAATTATAAGGCAAACGACTATCGGTTCTTGAATCTTTTATCTCCATTCTGTTGAGCCGGATATTGAAATAAATGAGCCGTTATTTTTTTATGATATTTTCAAAATATGGTCTAAAAAAACAATTTTATCGATATTCGAATGGTGTAAAGAATCTTACATATACGTAATCTACATATTAGGGTTCCTCTTTGATGTCTCTAAAAACTGTAGAGAGATTTTAATAAAACCACTTTTTTAGCCTAAACCGGTTCGACTTTGATGTTAAATATCTCGAAGACAATGAATATTGAAGTAAATATAGGATACTATACGTATTGTTTAAAGCCGTTATTGATAATATGATAAGCTATATAAATCATTCGAAAACTAACCCCCTTAAAATATAGGCCCTGTCCCTTATAACTGAGACAACTTCGGCGGTTTTTACCTAGTTTGGTATTACTATTTTCCAATTAAACATTTTGCTAGTCTGTCACTGTGACCTCCACCCATTAAAAGCTGCCAGATGCCAGGATCTAGCAATAAGAATAGTATAGCAATCTAACCAGATGGGATTTGTTGCTCTCATTATTGTATCATATCTGACGTGGCTAGCTCTTAGTCCAATAGCAGCTCAGTGACCCTTAAAGAAAGCTTATTAATGCCTACAGCATTACACGTGAATAATTATGCTATTAAACAACATTAAGCATTATATACTACTTAAAATAGCTATTGTAAAAATCTGTATAGGGGCTGTTCATAAATTACGTCATAAAATTTTGATGATTTTTACCCCCCTCCCCCCTCTAAAATCATCCAACCCTCCCATTGCCAAATAAAGTGACGTCATTTAAAAAAATGCGTTTTTAGCTTAATTGTAAAATAAAAACTATTTAGTAGATAATATTTTATAGCATTAAAAGTTTATAGAAACACGAATTTCATTCCTTTTTGTACACATTGAAGCACTTTTTAAAGATGCGAGAGATGATGTGATCTCCGGAATGACCGCCCCCCCCCCCCTCCTACGTCATGCTATCATCATCCGATGTCCAGACCTCTCCCCCCATTTGAAATGCCGTAATTTATGAACAGCCCCTTATAGTGAATTACTTGGCTTTATAATGGTTTATGTTATTGCTATTATACAGCATTAGGAATGTATTACCTACTTAAAAAAGCTACTGTACACCCTAAGGCATTAAAAATAGCTGAAAGCTGTATAGCGAATTTACGTGGCATTATAATGGCTAATATTCATGCTCATAAACAGCGTTAAGCATTTATTTATGCTATTGTAGAACCTAAGGCACTAAACCACATCGAAGCATTAGTGTAGCAAACCAAAACGCAACTGTACAGCATTCAGCTGTACAGTTGCATTTTGGTTCGCTGCACTAAAACTAAAGGCTTTAAAAAAGCATTCACATATGCCATTATACGACCGTTATACAGCTTAAAGCATTATATAATGCTATTGTAGAACCTAAAGCACTTAAGTGCTTTTAAACAGCTGAAAGCTGTACAGTTGCGTTGTGGTTTGCTGCACTAAAGCTAACGGCTTTACAAAAGCATTTAGGTATGCCATTATACAACCGTTATACAGCTCAAACCATCATATAATGCGACAAGTTGCTCGGTGAACGTATATAAGAGTTTATACGGTCCTTAAGTTCGAAATAAGTTAACTATTCATATGTTATAATGCTTCCTGTGTTACTTGGGTAATGATGATTGAAGATTTAAGGACCTATAACATTCGTCTAGATCTCGTAAGTGCCTACGCACGTACATGCATCGTTAGGGCGCCATACAAAAACTATTCGCGAACAGCTCAGATGCATGATCGTTGTACGATTAACAGTGCGAAAGTGTGGTATTCTCGAGATCTGGACGTTATTTAGTGTTCAAATCCTTGGAAAATGACCATGTAGAAAACTCGATCATACAAGATACTTACAACAGGCTCTCCATCAACAGTAATTTCCTTGGAATTGTCCATCATTTCAAGAGCCAGAAGTGAGATGTGCTTAGCGTGAGCCTCTTCGTATTCTGGTAGTCCCGAAACAGCCATGTATTTGTCTCCTACGGTTTCCACCTGTAATTAACATTGTTGAAGTTATTCATAAGAACATGTTGACATAGTATTAGTTATTCATAAGAAAATCTTAAATATTTTTTACTAATAGACTATAGACACAGTATAAGACAATTTATGCTAAAACAAAACTACCACGAATTAATTAAATAGAATTCCCCGTTCGTGTTAAAGAAATAGACTGATAAATGCGTGACAAATTGTTCTGTTTAGGTCGCAACTTTATTAATCTATTTACCACTAACTATGTAAAAAAATAAAAATATTAATGTTATTCTATAGAAAATTGACATGAATCATTTTTTATATTATGTTATGTATCACAATTACTGTTTGAGCGTTATATGTATATTTATAAGATTCATAAGTAATTGCTATTCGTTGTCGACATAGTTTTTTTTGATATCTAAAACAGCTCGGCCTAAGTCAATGTCAAAAATGTCCTAGCATGGCTTCAAGGCGAGCCAAACCGTTGGACAACGTTTGTAGCCAATCGCGTTACTGAGATCCTATCCATACTAAACAATGATCAGTGGGCGCATGTCGAATCCACCAGCAACCCTGCAGACTGTGTAAGTCGAGGTATGTCACCAATCGACTTCATCCAATTTGAGTTGTGGGTCCAGGGCCCAGCATGGCTACAAGACCCTAACTACCAGCATCCAACATCTGATCCCCTATTATCCACTGAGCTTGAAGCCAAACCCAGCAAGGTACAGGTATGTACGGTTTTATCCTCTGATCAGCCATCCGAAGAGTTGAGTGTATGGACTAAATACTCATCTGCAACAAAGACAATAAGAGTAGTAGCTTATTGTCTCAGATTTTGTAAAAAACTGAGAAGGGAATCGTTTCCGTCCTATCTGACTGCAAAGGAGCTCGATAATGCCTTAAAAGTAGGTATCAAAGCAAGTCAATCCTCCGCTTTCTCCAGGGAGTTAACTAACTTGAATAATTCTCATCCACTCCCACGGAGAAGCATTATTTTATCATTGTGTCCCTTCTTGGACGAGGATGGCATTATGCGAACGCGAGGGAGGATCGAATATAGTGATCATTCCTATAATGTCAAGCATCCTATTATAATGCCACGTGACCATCACCTATCAAGGCTCATAGTCAGCGACGCTCACTCTAGGACACTCCATGGAGGTCCACAACTGACTCTTAACTATGTGAGATCCAAATATTTCATCATCAGCGCCAAAAGCGTAATAAGGCACGTTTTAAGTAAGTGTGTAAGGTTCCTTAAGTATAGGACTACTAAATCTCACCCTTTCATGGCTGATTTACCCCGTAGTAGGGTAACAGTCTCTCGACCGTTTGAACGCACCGGGTGTGAATACGCCGGACCTATAAATATAAGGATTTCCAAAGGTCGATGATGCAAAAGCTATAAGGGCTACATTGCACTGTTTGTCTGTATGGTGACCCGCTCTATACACCAGGAAGCAGTAAGTTCACTCACCACAGAAGGTTTTTTAGCCGCTTTCAAACGATTCGTAGGACGTCGAGGTCCCTGTAGGGAGGTTTGGAGTGACAATGGATCAAACTTCGTTGGCGCGTCCAGAGAGCTGCGTATCCTCTTCCAGCAGGGTGAGACTTCAGTCATGAAGGAGGTCGCTGAGACCTTGGCTAATGAAGGTACCGAGTGGCACTTTATTCCACCCCGAGCACCCAATTTCGGTGGACTTTGGGAACAAGGCGTTGCTTCTACTAAATATCATCTGAAACGGGTCCTAGATGGCACCACCCTCACCTTCGAGGAGATATCGACGGTGCTGGTGCAGTGTGAAGCCTGTCTTAACTCTAGACCGGTGTACCAGCTCCCAGCAAATCAGGTAGATGCCAGTCCACACACCCCAGGACATTTCTTAGTTGGCGAAGCTCTGGTGACAGCCCCAGATCGCAACTATGAAGAGT
This sequence comes from Pammene aurita, assembly GCA_947086415.1. NCBI lineage: Eukaryota > Metazoa > Arthropoda > Insecta > Lepidoptera > Tortricidae > Pammene > Pammene aurita. The sequence continues at coordinate 18,133,202 of OX352295.1, forward strand.
CTCAAATCAGCCCCTTACACAGATGGCAGCTCACACAGAAACTCATGCAGCAGTTCTGGCGAAAATGGTCTCAGGAGTACCTGACAACGCTCTATCAGAGATACAAATGGACTAAGGTCACCCCGGAGCCACAGGTAGGTGACGTAGTGTTAGTTAAGGAGGATGATCTCCCGCCCTCGAAGTGGTTATACGGGTTAGTACAAGAGAAGCACCCTGGTCCAGACAATGTCACTAGAGTCGTTACCTTAAAATGTAAACATTCCCAACTTGTCAGACCTGTTTCCAAATTAATAGTGTTGCCTGTTGCCAACTAGTATTATAGTTATTGTCTTCCTGTACTCTTATCTTGTTACTGGTAAGAGTATGTTATCAATATGTGTAAAATTTAGTTTAGGTAACCAAATGGTTCTACAAAATTCATACGAGTATGGTTGATACTATTATTGTATAACTTTAAGTACTTAATGATGTTCCTACAAGGTGTTACTAAAGTTCCTATTAATACTTATAAATGCTACTAGTTATGTAAAATTAAGTGTACCTAGAGATATAGTACTTATTCAAAATGACTGATAGGAAAGAGTAGTATTTGTATCAATATAGTAATAGGTATACTTATCTTAAGTGTTTTTTTTTATAATTTTATCTATGTTATATGGTTATAAAAAGGGTTGTAAACCCTCTGATGTTTGATGATACTCACTTTGTACGAGTATGTCATTAACAAGTGTTTAGCATACAAATGTAACTTGTCTTAGTTAAGCTGTTATCTCTATCAATAGATTGTTGTGAAGGTTTTTTTCCCCATGATCGCTTCCTTATAGACTGGTGAATAGTGTACCTTTGTATTGTTTTGTTTTAAAATTATATAGAGTTCAAGTTATCTATTGAGGTCATGTTAATCTTAGCTTAGTACCTTAGTAATGCGCAGTGCTTAAAGCTCGTTATGTATGTACTTCTATATTTCTATATGATGTGATGTCATGGCGGGCGGTAAGAAGAACATTCTGTTCTTGGCGGGCGGGATGTTTGAGCGTTATATGTATATTTATAAGATTCATAAGTAATTGCTATTCGTTGTCGACATAGTTTTTTTTTTGATATCTCAAACAGCTCGGCCTAAGTCAATGTCAAAAATATATTATCTATGCTTGCTCTCTTCTTCCAAAAATGGCCGCATACGCAAGTCGTAATTCTTTATATAAAATGTGAAATTATTAGTTTTAGTGTTTAATCCTAGTAAAAAGTTTGTGGAAAGTGAAAATACAGGATTAATTTGAAGAAGTCAACATTTTATTCAACCTTCATCCACCAATTGAACCAGTTTAATCCAAAATCTATTTGTGCCGGCCACATGGTCGGACAATTACATTATTATTACTTCTAGCACTACTACAAAATTTTATGTACCTGACTTGTACCTGGATGTTACCCATATATTTTATCTTTATCTTTAATCACTTTAACATTATATACACCCCCTCATGAAACCAGATCTTAAAGCATCAATATTACCCTTATTATGTTTGCTTTTATTACTAATGCAGAAAAACTAGCACACTAACCTTGTAAACATTAGGATTCCTCTTTTGATCGGTAAGAACGTCGAACGTGGTGTACAGATCGTTGAGCATCCTCACGATCTTCATGGCACCCTTGTGGTCAGTGTTTCTAGCGCAGTAGTTGGCGAAACCGACGACGCCACTAAACAAGAGGGTCACTGGATCGTAGCGGCGGGCGGGGACTGGACGCCGGTGGCGGAGTTCGGTGGCCACACTTCGAGGAAGCACCGAATAGAGGAGCCTGTCAATAAATGCGAATAAATATGAATGTAAATACACGAAAAATTTGATGATGTACCGTATGTGTTTGTATATCGTACCCTAGTTTTATGAAATTTTGTGGTAATGATATTCACAAAAGTAAACTAAAATAACCTTAATGCAGCAGTAACTTGGATGCAGTAAAAAATTGGACCTTAATCAATTACGAGACAAAGAAAGTAGCGAAAAAAATTGCAACATAAGTTCAAAACCTCCACTTGATGACCAGGAGGTACCGCTGAGGACTCCAGAGCACCAACCAGCCAGGACTACTCCTACCTCTACTCAATAGGATGCTGACGTCATGAGTTCTAACATTAAGTCACCAATTCAACTTTGTATTTTAAGTAATAAAAAGAACAGTGGCATTTTGAAAGCCACGGAACACACATTTGAACATAATGTTAAGTACTGTCACTATAACTCACTAAACAGTAGTATTTTGGAATTGCTAAAAAATCTACGTAACCAATTGCACAATTTTACAATGAATGACTTTTGTATAATTTTCATTGGTAAAGAAGACTTAACTGACTAGTGTTATGCTCAGGACAGTATCCAATTAATAAATTGCATTCGAGAGTAACTATCAAATATTACACATACTAATAAGATAATTTGTTTACGTACCTATATCTGTGGCGCACTTATACACAACTTCAAAGACAGAGTAACAAATATGCTTATTTATTTGACACAAATCGTGATTTAACTCTAGATATGTTCTCACACTACTCTGGTACACACACAGTTCACAGTTTCACAGTTTGGCGTTAGATCTGCATTTTTAAGTCTCAAGCAATTTATGCTGGACATTAACGAATATTTTCAAAATAAAGAAGAATTTACGTCGACCATGACGTCACCACAGACGTCAGCAATCCAATCAAAGCTTTTAAACTCTAGCATATACGACTCTACCAGTAATGATCTTGTTCGTGATTAATAAGATATTTATTTTGCACCAAAACTTTAACGGTCTGATAAACAAGGCCAGCCTTCTTACCGTCCATTTACACGAATTAATGGATTCTGAAAAAATCATAGATGTAATTTGTATCACAGAGCACAATATGAAAACAGGGGACGAATCACAACTATCGATTCCTAACTATAAATTAGCAAGCCACTTCTCACGAGATAATAGAAACGGTGGGTCATGTACTTTGACAAAAAATAAGTACCATTTTGTAACTCTGAATGAAATTGTTAACCTCTCTATTCTAAATCTATTGGAATGTTCGGCTATTGAAATAACAGATCTAAAAATTGTAATAAATTGTATCTATAGAGTCCCTATTGGTATTGTTCTTCAAAAAGGGTGATAACGCGTTACTGAAGAACTACCGACCCATTTCACTTCTGAGCCATGTCTATAAGCTGTTTTCAAGAGTCATTACGAACCGTCTCGCACGCAGGCTAGATGACTTCCAGCCTCCCGAACAAGCCGGTTTCCGAAGAGGCTTTAGTACCGTAGACCACATCCATACGCTCCGTCAGGTTATACAGAAGACTGAGGAGTATAACCTGCCCCTCTGCTTAGCGTTCGTGGACTACGAGAAAGCCTTCGACTCGATCGAAACCTGGGCTGTACTACAATCTCTCCAGAGGTGCCAAGTGGACTATCGCTATATCGAAGTGCTGAAGTGTTTGTACGAGAACGCCACTATGTCAGTCCGACTCCAGGACCAGAACTCGAAGCCTATTCCGTTGCAGCGGGGAGTCAGGCAAGGAGATGTTATTTCTCCTAAACTGTTTACCGCTGCACTGGAGGATGTTTTCAAGACTCTGGACTGGAGAAGGCTAGGCATCAACATAAACGGCGAGTACATCACTCACCTTCGGTTTGCTGACGATATAGTAGTCTTGGCTGAGACCATGGAGGATTTGAGTACGATGCTCGATGACCTCAGTAAAGCCTCCGAGCAAGTTGGTCTAAAGATGAACATGGATAAGACAAAGATCATGTCAAATACCCATGTAGCACCAACTCCCGTTACAATCGGAGACTTTACACTCGAAGTTGTGGACGATTATATATACTTAGGACATACTGTCCAGTTAGGTAGATCCAACTTCGAGAAAGAGGTCAATCGACGAATCCGACTCGTTTGGGCAGCGTTCGGGAAGCTACGGCACATCTTTTTGTCCAATATTCCGCAGTGTCTCAAGACGAAAGTCTTTGACCAGTGTGTGTTGCCAGTGATGACATATGGTACTGAAACGTGGTCGCTTACAATGGGCCTCATAAGAAAGCTCAAAGTTACCCAAAGGGCAATGGAGAGGGCTATGGTTGGAGTCTCTCTGCGTGATTGCATCAGAAATGAGGCCATCCGCAGCAGAACCAAAGTAACTGAAATACCCCCCGAATCGCTAAACTAAAGTGAGCCGATAGGAGGAGTAGAACCGATGGCCGTTGGGGCGGAAAGGTTCTCGAGTGGCGACCACGAACCGGAAGGCGCAGCGTGGGTAGACCCCCCGCAAGGTGGACTGATGACCTGGTGAAGGTCGCGGGAGTCCGCTGGATGCGGGTGGCGCAGGACCGGTCATTGTGGCCCTCTTTGGGGGAGGCCTATGTCCAGCAGTGGACGTCTTTCGGCTGATATGATGATGATGATAGAGTCCCTATATGACTCTACTACCGTGACTACATTTTTTAATAGATTAGAATTAATTTTAGACATAATATGTAAAAAGGGCAAGAAAATTATTATTTGCGGTGATTTTAATATTGACATCTTAAAAAGAACAACAATTTCGACTGAGTTTAAAAATTTACTGGCTAGGTATAACTTTAAATTAGGTGTGACAAAGCCCACACGGCTACATACTAATACATGCATTGATAATATAATTTATAATTTTCGTGGTGGCCAAACTGAAATTATTGACTTTGCTATATCAGACCATACTGCACAAATTATGCACTGCCCAGTAAAAAAAATCTGTCTGCTATCACACTGGTATGTGAGTAGAAGAGACATGTATACAGAAAATATAGTTAAGTTTAAGGAATGTTTATTGAACTTGGGTTTTAATTGCGTATATATGGCAAATAATGCTAATGAAGCTTATAATCGTTTCATAGATCTGTACCTATTATTTTATGACTTGTGTTTTCCTTATCTTAGAATAAAAATGACCCTTACAAAAAAGCCTAAATGGATTTCCTCAGGAATAAGGAGATGTTGTGTAAAGAAGAGAGCACTACTAAAAATATATAGAATGTGTCAGAATGAAAATAATAAGATTATTTTTAAGCAATATTCCAGGTGCCTTAGAAAAATTATACCACTAACGCAGAAGTCTCAAAATGACTACTACATAAAAAAATCATCAAAAAAATCTAAAGCGACTTGGAATACACTGTTAACTATAGTTAACAGTGTAAAAACTGTAAATCAGAGGGAAAATATTTCGCATGTAAGACATAATTGTAAGTTAATAACCGACCCTCAACTAATTGCTGAAGAATTTAATGATCATTTTATAGACCAAGTGAAGTGAATTACTGATTCTAATATTACAAATAATGCTCTACCTAATAATAATTCATATGGACGGAACACATTGACACATAACTCACCAAGTTCCCTATTTATGCGACCGACAAGCCCGGAAGAAGTATTAAATATAATTTATTCTCTAAAAACAGCAAGAGTAACAGGATATGATGGAATATCTACTAAGATAATAAAGAAAGTTGCACATATCATAGCGATACCTATAAGTTATATTATAAATTTGTGCATAGAACAGGGCATCTTTCCCGAAAAATTAAAACTAACGATTGTGAGACCTCTTTTTAAAAAGGGGGAAAAGGATAATATGGGTAATTACAGGCCAATTGCGCTCCTGTCTTTTCTAACATTATAGAAAGAGTCATTAACAGTTGAATAAGTCATTATTTTGAATCTAACAACTTATTTGCACCAGAACAAAATGGGTTCCGGAAAAATAAATCGATTAATATGGCTATTTTTGATTTATTGCAAGCTGTAGTGACAATTGTAGATAAAATGTGTGACAATTGTATTTGTAAGAGACTAAATTCATTTTCATATGCATTATTTCATTTGAATAAAATAGTAAGCCGGGCAGTCCTTGCCGCGTATCACGCATATGTTACAGCTACTTTGCGATATAGCATCATGTTCTGGGGGCGACCGATCGAGACCTGGTATTTCAAGCCGAATGACGATTGACTGCCTACGATCTGTTTGCGGGCTATGGAAAAGTGATTCATGCATACCTTACTTCATCAATCTGAAAATTCTGACTCTTCCTTGCCTATATATTTTTGAAATACTTATGTACGTGAAGCTAAATAAACACCGATTCTCCGGTTTTAAGAGTGTTCGTCAACAACACAAAATCGAGTCTACGAAATCAGACAGCCTTACGCGCTAGAAGTGTATTCGGTATAGCACCTAAATTATATAATAAATTGCCCAACGACATAAGAGAATCCGAAATGCCTCAGTTTAAAAATAATTTATTTGACTATTTAGCACGACATGCATTTTACTCAGTTAGAGAATATTTAGAATATACGCCGTCTCTTTATTAAGTTAAGCATATTAAACTGTCTTAAGTCCATGTACTCGTATGTTGCATGCTTATAGTAAATTAGTGGTAGTTTTAAGATTGTATAATATTTGCATGCCCAACAGCAGGCTGAATACACTGCACCTAAAATGTATTTTGTGAACACCACTTGACATGTATTTAAAGCAAATAAATGAATTGATTGATTGAACTTGCACCTATCTAACGATAATGATGATATTTTTTACATAACCTGAAGGGGCCGTTAGTGTAGTTTCCTACATTTTGTGTCCGACATCAGAATCCGACTAGCACCCTCGCTAAGTATTTAAAAGTCATTGAGCTATCGTATCAGTAGCTTTCTGGCTTATATTAAAACATTCTAAAAACCCTTACCTCAAATTTGTTACAAAAAATAACAATTGCAAACTATATGTACAAAACTCATGCTTTTAAGAACACAGCTCATAGAAATTCACGTTTTGAAAAATTCATGGTTTATACCATGAATTTATACCATTATTTTTTTGGTAACAAAAGAGTAACCATTAAGGCAAAAACACAAGAACAAATTATTATTAAGTTTATATTTACACTTACCTGTCAGTCTTCTGCTTCTCGGAGTCCAGTTCCCTGAAGGTCTGCTGCAGTTTATCAGTCAGCACCTCCAGGTTTTGTGTGAGCTTGTAGTCTGCCTCAAACTGCTCAGACATCAGCACCAGGTCGCGAGTAGCGTCGTGGAGAGGAATGTCGGCGATGCAGAGACCACGGCTGTGGGATGTAAAACGCCAAATAAGTATGTAATAAGAAAAACTTCCAGCCTTACAACTTAGCATTGATTTAAAAATCAGTCTATGCCTCGGACACAAGAGCCTTACTGTGTCTACCTACTTAGATGGAACCGAACCAAAAACGTAATCTTATTCTGTTCAGTGCCTTTGTATTTTTTATTTACTGTGTAGATTGTGGCCGAATCTGCAGTCTTTGTTCAAAGAATAAGATGCATCTGTTCTCGGAGACCGATCACGGTAAATGACGGAGCCCATCAAAATGTACACAACCTTTAGCCTCTGTCGTTTTTCCTTAAACTATTAAAGATCCTGACGTACCGGGTCAAGTCATCAAGGTTGGTGACACTTGGGTAGCATTGGAAGACGACCACATCCGTTTCCGGGATGTATAGCATTTGTCCCTGAAAATAATTGATATAAATAAATTAAAACTCGTTTTGCAATTTTTTTCTGTAAGTCTGTGTTCTACGGGAAGAAAAATCTTTATGTAAAATTATGTATGGACGATAGTTTTTGTTAGATACCTTGAGACGAAGAGGAGCAATTCCTTCATGTGGGTCTGTGATGTTCATTTCTTCTGGCTTTGTCTTCAGCACGTAAACAGTATTAATGTGTGCCAAAATATTCTCGAATTTCATCTCCAAGTGGGGTCGAACCTGCAAAACATATCACAATTTGTGACATGATAGACGCTTCCAATGCTATTAAATGCTTTCGGCGCCGGCTATTACAACCCGTAATTTCTCGTACAATTTCGCATGCTTACCGTGTCTAAAACGTCAGTGATCTTGCAACCAGCCCTGGTAACTCTTGGCAGGAGACGGGACACAGTACGCCCGGCTTGCACGATGTTCAGCTCACGATCAAACATCAGGTGGAATGGGAATACTCGGCAGAACGTGGCTGGACTGACTTTAGGCTCTGAAAAAGTAATGTAGAATTTAAGCGGTGCAGTTTCTGGTCAAATCACATAACTTGGTATAAGCTTGGTACTTGGTATACTTAATTTTTACTATTAGCATATCAAAGTGTAGTGAATGACAAATTATGTTCCGAATTCCGCAACGCAACTTAATTGCATAATTCATAAATGCGAACATTTATTCGTGTGCACAAATTTAGACAGCTTTTCTTTTCACTCTAGTTCATTTGGACTACGCTAATTAATCTACGTGGGCTTTTCAGTGAAAAAATACGAAACTGCCACCACAAAAGCTATTTTCTTTTCACGTGACGCTTTCTATACAAAATGAAGTGACGGAAGTGTCATGTAGTATGCGGAACGGGACACCGTGAACCATCCTTAATCTGAACATTTCGTATTTTTTTTCGTCGAATTTGACATACCACATATTTTAAAATAACAAAGAAGAATCGTCTTACCAAGGGATAAAGTTTCGAACTCTGCAATCTCAGGGGCAGACACTCGTCCAGTGTTAGAAGTCTCCGTGATGAGGAATTGAACATGGTCGCATTCCTCTTTAGTTTTCAACACTTCCACCTTCACTTCCGTGTTGTGAAGCTTACTGGCTACTGTCTGAAATATAGAAACGTATACTTTAAGTAAATATTTAATAGGTTGTAAGGCAAGCGCCGAAGGGTAAAGGTGACGAAGGCGTCACTAGTAGGAGTAGTAGCTACGATTTTTTCTACGGGCATGTGGTATATTCTATATATAACTTAGGACTTCGTAGGCAGGGTAGAAACATGTCAAGAAACAGATGGCCATAAGGGCAAGCTGGTTTTTGAGTAGCAAGGATGATTAAGACTGGATTGACAATGCCTATACAAAATCGCGTTCCCTTATTTCAGGCTAAAGCACTAGCGTCATCTATCGGTCACCACAAACACTAAATTCCTACTTAACCTTTCTCTTAAGCCCATTGGTTGACTGGTAGAGAATGCCTTGTGGCATTAAGTCCGCCATTTGTACCATCTTATTTTGTGCAATAAAGATTAAATAAATAAATTCTAGTTTCTAATATTTTGTTCGGCGATGAACGCTGACAGAATAACTCGACTCCAGACTCAACATGGCGCTGTGGCACTCAGTACCGAAAACAGACGTATAGCCTAAAGGTTCGAGGAACGCGATTTTGTATAGGCATTGTCCATCCATGTCTTAATCATCCTTGTTGAGTAGAGACCGCGCAACAGCACAGCAAAGTGGGGCGATGATATACATATATCCGTAAGGCAGCGGGTACAAATTGAAAAACATGAATCGAGCTCAGCGGTGTGTAATGAGAGAGGCCAATATATGGCTAGCAGTGGACTGATACAGTCTGATGATGGTGATGAAACAAGAATATGGCCAAAATACCTTCACAATTCCAATTACGATGTGCTCCAACCCAGGCCTGTCCGAGTAGTAGTGGAGGACCAAGGCTCCATCCTCTGGTCTCTCCGTGCACCGAAAGGAAGGTGACCGCATGCCAGGGTACAGGGTCCCGAGGTGATCGTGTAACGCGTCCAGATTCTAGAAATTAAATGATTAAGTAATTAATAAATATTATGGGACAACAAATCAACCTAGTCCCGCAGTAAGCTCAATAAGGCTTGTGTTGTGGGTCCTAGGCGACGATATATATAATAGATAGATATAGATAAATACATAGAAAACATCCATAACTCAGGAACATATATCTGTGATAAACACACAAATAAATGCCCTGACCAGAATTCGAACCCGGCTTCATAGGCAGAATCACTACCAACTAGGCTAGGAGGCCGTTAATAATTTCGCTTTGCGATCCGCGATTTTGTCAAGGTAGAACGGAATGGCTGTGTGGATTTAAACGCAGTTTGACACACAAAAAAATATAACTTAGGTATCTAACTGTAATGTGGATTAACATCAGTGCGCTTGAGTACATTAGCTTTTTTGTAAGAAGTTAACCTCTAAGTCCACACAGCCATTTTGGAATGGATAAGTAACTTTAATAGGCTATAGAAGCGTTTTCAAGATTTCGATTTTTTTATGTATGTTCACCGATTATTCGAAAACGGCTGAACCGATTTAGAATTTCTTTTTTGTTTGAAAGAGTAAGTATATTACAGTTGGTTCCATTGTAATCAGGTCAGGATCTGATGATGGGATCCTGGAGAAATCGAGGGAACTCTTAAAATATTATAGGCACACCTATAGTTATTTAAATATTTTTTACAGTAGTTCGGGCATTTACTTTCGGAAAGGTGGAGTCTAAGTGACGTCGGTCCTTTTTTTGTTTAATTTTTTTTACTTCTTTACTTTGTTCTCAACTAAGGTTAGGAATAAAACTTGCTGACCCCAGGGATTCTTGTCTATACCGATAACAACATATTGTATAAAAGTTTTGAAAAAAAAAATACTTATAGATATTTGAAAATAGATGTCATATACTTCAGAAAAAGTGACCAAACCCTCCGGTGCCCGAGGCACCGAATCTGGCCTCGGGCACCGGAGGGTTTGGTCACTTTTTGAAGTATATGACATCTATTTTCAATTTATATATAGTAGTGTAACTACTTAAAAAAATTGCAAATCAAAAAATATTGAACAAAATAATTTGATTTGCTTCAAGATTTATAGATACTTATTCAAAAACGTCTCTCAGGCCTCAATTATTTAATTTATGTTTTGTCTGTTTCTAACAAACACAACTGTCAAAGTGACAGATAAGGACAAAACATATATTAACTAATTGAGGCCTGAGATAAGTTTATGAATAAGGCCTTAATTACATAGCTAAAATGAAAGTCAAAGATTTATCTGCCTGCCGAGGTTTTCTCAAGTAACTATAGTATAGGTTTCTTCAAAACAAGAGTGAACAGGTTTATAATGTGTCGGCCACGCACATGTTACACCCCTAAATTACAGGCGTCCGGCTACGGCGACCGCTAATCATCAGGCGGGCTGTATTCCTGTTTGCCATCGAGATATGCCATAGAGTATCGACCAAATAAACACTGATAGCATTAGTCACCTGTAAAAAGTCGCGAGGAGTCGCACCCAGCACCTGCAGGATCTTATCGTACCCAGAATCTTGGCAGAACTCGAAAAAAGTCTTGCCGAATAATTCCAATATGGCGTCGGCCGGTATTTCTGTAAGTAAATAGGAATCCTTCATCATTAGCAGCCGAGCGACGCATCAGAAAAAATGCAGCAAATGAAATAATAATTATTTGGGTAATTTTTAAAAGTCCTAAATACATTATCCCTACGTAGGGCACTAACATTTTGCCGTACGCAATGGGGTCCCGAATCTCAAATCAAGCACGTGGCAAATCCAACCGGCGATGGCGGGATGGACTGGACTCCTTGGACGAAGTGGTGGCGGGACAGCACAGGATTGAGATCAGTGGAAATATTAGGGGAGCTTTTGCCAAGCAATGGTATCTAACGAGAGGCCTCTTATAATTAATATGAGTGCCCTTCCATTTTCAGACATACCAAATTTATAATCTAAAATAATATACTTCCTAAGTGCAAAATGAATGATTTGCATAATAATAAAATGCATAATTTCATTAATTATAATATACGGAGAGCTGGCCATGTCAGATACCTGATGACACAATAATGAGACCAACTTTGCTTATTTCTAGATCCAGACATCTGGCAGCTGTTCGTTACATAATACATAATATGTATATTACTCATAAAAAATATTACGACTAATATATTTTTTGTTTATAAATAAAAAATGGATAAGCTCAGCTCCAAAGGGTTGTGTACCATGCCTACAAGGGTGGCTACATGCATACCATGCCTACTGGTTTGAGTTTAGGTAAGTTATGATGTACCTCTGTATTCACATCTAAAATATAAAGTTAGTTTTTTGTTAACAAAAAATGTTGCTAAAACTCACGCAGGATCTCCACGGCGGCAGTGATGAGGTTGTATGTGATCTCATCGTCGTATATCTGGCGCACCAGGAAACTACCCTCCATTGCAACATCAGCTTTCCTTCTGCAAAGTAGGAATTTTTGCAGTAAACGGCATGTCTGATACAACTCTAAAGTGGTTATAAAATATGCTAAACTCCGCCCGTGACATCATCCCCGTTATGTGAAAGCCGTGAAAAACTTTCAACCCCTTTTCAAGCCCTTCAACGAAAAATTTTCAAAAATATTTTTTTGTCATTGGAGCTCTGCGACATTTGAAAAAACATTTTTCTCGAACTGATCGCGCGCTACCTATATAGCGTACTAAAAATAGAAGACCGTCATTCATTTATGACGTAAGACAATTTTTCAAACTTTTAACCCCCCTCCCTCCTACGTAACAACAAAAAGAATAAAAATCCTCCTCTCGTACGGAGAAGTAAGCCATGGCCCCTCCCCCTAAAGCGTCTTACGTAATAAATGAACGGCGCCAAATGAGCATTTAAGGATTCATTCGCAAACGCCGCGCTTTAGCCAGAGCTGAAATAAATTCTATTTTTTTAATGAACTTCAGATATTTATTTTTTGTAATAAGAGATTAGATATTAATATCTCTTTATTGCACCACACAATGAAAAAATAAGTACAGAAACACACTTATTTAACATGGTACTAATGGTTGTTCGGGTTTATCGCTATCACATGATTAAATTTTTCTTACTTTATCTCCTCCCACGTAGTCTGTCCAAAGGTCTTCATCACCAACAGCTCGAGAGCATAGTTCACGAACCCGTACTAAAATTAAGTCACATAAGTTATTATTATACAACGTGCTTACAAAGGAGCTCAAAAGATTTTAACTTCGCATATCTGAGGCCAAAGGAGGAAAAATAAACATTACGTATTTATTGAACATGTGCTTTGATAATTTGTTTCAAGTTGTAATATTATGTTATTTCATATTCAAGTATCAAGATCTATAGTGTCGAACTATACAGTGTTGTCAGCATAACGAAAACTGTAAATTAGGATCGGGCCGTCAAATTCTACGACACTTCTTTTTCCGGACAGATCCCTATTAGTAAAACTGTCGCTTGAAATGTATTGGTGCATTTTTTCCCGAAAAATAATTTAATGCAAGGTGTTGCTTGCCACATTAATATCTGTCACTAAGGATGTCTAGACTAGGCCCCATAGTGGCGACATCGCCATCAAAAACGCGTCTTGCACTGAGTAAAGCAAAATAAACAAATAAGAATGTTAGTATAAACAAATGTATTTATTTTAATTGGTTTCTACTCTGAAACGGAAGGCGAATTCCAGAAAAGTTTAAAGGAAATTTTGGTCTCTAAAAATGATCAGGAATACACTCTTAAAATTTTGGGGTTCCCCGAGAGCAAGTTGTAGGTATAATCAGCAGCAGACTTTGTAGTTACTGGTAAATTTTTGAACCTTATTTATTTTACAAAAGAGTAAGATGCAAAAATGTGTGTGTAGTGTCTGTGTAATTGTGTGTGTAAAAAAACAGCTTGTTATTTTGGATATTTTAGATATCTTACCATTTTATCGTGTTTTTCTTCTGCAACAAAGAAACATACAAAATGATTACCAAAAGATGATCAAAGTGCCACGTAGAACTAAGACCAAATCACTGTTAAACCAGTAGCTACATAAATATAACAATAGTGTTGTATAATATAAACAATGACGCTATGAATTTCAAAACGTAATACAACAAAACCTTAATCAGTAGCACCACCTGTTGTTGTTATTTTGAATCATGCTGTTATCTATTCACCGCTAGGTGGCGCTTCCTAGACAATTAATATTTCTACCCGACACTAGATGGCTTTACGACCTTAACTTAATAAACGTAGCTAATAATAAAGAACTATTTTTATAATTTATAATTTCCTTCATTTTTAAGAAAGCCTAGCAAAAGTTATTTTATTTAAACAAAAAATAATTTATGATGGATATCGGACGTTATACTGCAAAAAGATTAGATTTAAGATTATTTCCCATTAATGGTAATTAATAAAATAAATGCATTTTAACTTTTATTGTTCCACGTGATTTATATTTGTTTATATATTTAAATTACACTTTACTTTATGGTGCTACTTATATCAAAACATTGTCATCAATATGAAAATAAAATAGGTAACTTACCCTTTTATTAGTCACAAAGTTTCACAATAATCCAATTTTACCGATACAATGCCATATAATACGTACGAACGAAGTATTATTAATTATTTTTGCAACAAACTAGTGCGGTTTCACCAACATACGTCACCACGCGCCGATAGGTCGGCGCATACTGACGGACTCCTCGAAAACCTACGTACTCAATGAAAACTTGGGAAAAACATCAGACATTCCTCATTCCTCTCATATTTTTTTTACAGAATAAAAAGTTCTGATTTATTAAAGCATTTGTCTAAGAAATATATTAGTTTAGTTCAGTGTTATTGTAGTTCAGTTGAAACTCCTTATGATGCGACGCCTAGCGGAATTTTCCGTAACTAAGATGTGTCATGAACGATTCTATTCACCCCTAGATGGCGATAGCAGTATCTTTTAGCAGTATTATAAATTGACGTTTAATTATATTAGGTATAATCATCGACATATAATATCAAGACGAGTAAAGGCAAGCAAAGTTCATGTGAAAACACGACCCATTTTCACGTTTACAAAACTAAAATGTCTTATGTCTTGTTAGCCAATCAAGTACATATATATCAAGTATATATGTCTTTAAGCATATTTTTTGTGTTAACCTTAATTCTGCAAAGGTTTCATGCCATTTCACCAATAAGAAAAGTTGCCGTGTTGTGAGTGGTCAAAATCAATTTGACAATGAAGTTTAATTGGACAGGAGACACTCAAATCAAATGACTGAAAATGTCAAGTTAACGTATAATAAATACGCCTTAGTTTGACGTGGATGGGTTCACGTAATAAATAATAATTAATGCAATCAATTAACAATTAATTTTTGGTGCATTTTTCATTACTTATGTACATACGTAAATTTAATCGTTCTTGGAATAAGGAATATGAAAGCCTTCTATTCATCTTTCATTTATTTAATTAAAGTGCTTAATTACAATATAGGGACTTACATACTACAAAATAAGCATAAATTAACATATGTTTTTACAATTAAGTTTGAATATGGCAAAAGAAAAACGATTATTTTTTAACTTTATTTATGACCAGACTAGAAAATAATAGCATACCTTCAATATAAATAGTTCGAAATTCTCTTTGCTTCCTCGTTTTTTAATAACGGATGAGTTCGTTTATGTGTACTATTTATTTTAGCAGGCTTAGGGAAATACAAAGATAAATTTACATTTTGTATCCATTTTTAGGGTTCCGTACCTCGAAAGGATAAAACGGAACCCTTATAGGATCACTTTGTTGTCCGTCTGTCTGTCTGTCTGTCTGTTAAGACCCTTTTTCTCAGGAACGCGTGGAGGTATTAAGCTGAATTTATATCAAATACTCAAGTCTACTGTCCCTTGGTGCTGTGAAAAAATCAAACTTCTATGCCAACGCAATCAAAAGATACAGCCGTTTATGCCGCAAAATTCCGCAAATTTTCGAAACTCGCAGGGGAATCAAAACCTACAGGGTACTTCCCGTAAACTCAGGATCTTGAAATTTGGTACGAAGAGACGTCTTATAGCACAGATACAGGAAAAATTGCGAAAACCATAAAATTTTAGTTACATCATATAATAAAAATATTTTTAATAATTTTAAAGTTACTAACCCTATATACCTATAGATTTCTACGGAACCCTCGGTGCGCGAGTTCGACTCGCACTTGGCCGGTTTTTTTTATACTACAACGGTAGCAAACAGGCATACGGCTCACCTGATGGCAGCTACCGTAGCCTATGGACGCCTGTAACTCCAGAGGTGTCTCATGTGCGTTGCCGACGCGTTCATATAAAAGAGGATTCACTGTGTTGACAGCTAAAGGGACAAGAGGATCCCCCGTCGTCAACACACTGCATCCTCTGAGCTCTCTGGCAACCTTACTCACCGGCAGGAACACAACACTATGAGTAGGGTTTCGTGCTAATTGGCTGTGGTTTTCTGTAAGGTAGAGGTAGTTCCCCAGTCGGGCTCTGCTCTGGATTTGATAATTAAAGACTATGCTATGAAGTTATAGCATTCATTATTAATGAAAAATAAGAGTCATACCTATTTGCCATGCAGTTGTACTAGAAATGGCACGGCCAGAATGGTATGATTTTACCAGAGTAAGTATAGTAGGTACTAATTCGAAGGGTTTTCTTTTGTCGATTTATTACTACTAGGTAATACTTATAAATGAACATTCATTATACTTTTCCTCAAATGAGTTATGTTTACTTTTCCAAAACTTATATTGCATAACATCGACCAAGTCCGTAATGTATGAGAATATCTATGCGTGATTTACTTACCGATGAAAAGAAATATCAGCATCTTTGGCGCCTGTGTGGCTCCTGCACCAATTCACGGCACAAGCCGTCATTTTAATACCGATATATTACCGAAATTTCATGGCCCGAAAAAACTAATATTTTGGCGACATGACAATTTCAAAATGTTTGACATGACATTAGGGCACCGCTGTCACAAGCTCCGCCCACTTTTGCACCAGGAAAGTGGAGCACATTTTGAGCGTTGATTACGCTTCCTTACTTATTATTCTTCCAAGGGTATATTATATTACCTAAAAACGCATAACAAGATAAGTAGTTTATCACATGTAGGTGCTTAAATCTGAAAAATAATACAGAAAACCTCTACCCAATTTCTAAATTTTGCGATTCACTTTTTATCGAATTTTCTTGGGAAAGTCACATGGAATGCTGTAGTGAAATTATTTAGGTAACTCATGTAATTTCCTTCGAAGTTAGCATACTTATTTATTAATGAGAAAAAGACGCGGTGAGCGGCGTGCCTGTCTATCATTGCATTAAAATCCCTACAAAACGGAAAAATGGTTTCCGGGCATTTAGGAGGCGTAAGAAGATTAGAACAGAACGAATAGGCTCTTGCTAGAGGCACACTAAGCGCATGCTGCCCCTGCGCGTGTCATGGGACGCACGCAGAGACAGCACCTGCCATGGTGTAATGACTACTAGAGTCTGCCTAGCCAAATATTGTTGACAGATATTTCCTTGTTGTATCACCAATTGTATATGATTTAAAAAAAAGTTAAAAGTCTGTTGTCAATTTTATGTCATTATTTCAAATCGTTCACGGTTTATAAGGGGTTTATTTTAAATAATATTAAAAATAACTGTACCGAGTGGTCCGGAAACTATTATATAGGCTCGTAAATAATTACGACGATGTGCGAAGTTGACGTGAAGCGTGTTGTATAACGAAAAACTGCAATGTTTACAAGTCGTCTACAATTTTGTAGGTTGGAGCTCTATTAATATTTTGATACTTTAAGTACTAGGTACATTTGCCTATAACTTTGATTAAGTACGTGAATTTATTAATACCTGAATCTCATAAACAGGACAAGTGTGTAAAGAAACGGATAAACTAGAAATTCTGGAAAATATCAATACAATCAAAACATTGTAACGTAAGAAGTTACTGAAAACCAAAATTTAGGAGAAATCTGTGGACTTACTGGTCAGTAGTAATTTTATGTAAAAATATAAATAAAAATATTTTCGCGAAACATGTCTATACAGTACGTAAACCAACTAAACCCATCGCTTAAAACAAGTTAATAGGGAACTCAAGTACATAGTTATTAGATTGGTTTTACTTGCTTCTGAGCATGTATGTATTGGGGAATTTAATTTCTGAATGTATTTCTCTTGTTGCAGTCGGTTAAAGATCTTTCTAACACCCAGTGAAGCTTGTTTACTTCGTTGACTTCTGTCTGTTTACCTAAACCTACCTACCTACCTACCTTACGTGTGCACAGAAGTCAAAAGTCTAGTATCAAAACTATTATTCCTGCTACACAAGGTGTGACCAGCCCATGATTTTTTGAATTTCCCGCCAAATATTTGGGTATTATTTCAATAGTCAGACTCTAAGAGTATATGGGATCTTAAATGAATAAGAACATTGGATGAAAAGGATAGAATACCAGGGGGCCGATTTTTGACAATCGAGCGCTCGAATTAAACGAATTTAACCTCGAATATAATCGCACACAAAAGTTTGTCGCCATTACTTACCTACGCATGAAATTTAATAGTGTAAATAATCATGATTTTAAATTACTATCGCTGTTACTTTTAAAACATCATTTCTTCGTTTTATTCAGAGTTTTAATCATATTCGAGCGCTCGAATCTCAAAAATCACCCCCAAGGCTTTTGGATTCCTAATAAAAAAAAATTCAGGCATTGCCCAGGCGAGGCCCGAATATTCAGTCGTTATTGCCAATGTATGACTTGCTTTCATCTCAAAGTAATGTAGTCATGTCATCGTGTCAGTAATTCATTTAATCATCCATACTAATATTATAAATACTTAAGTGTGTCTGTCTGTTACCTCTTCACGCTTAAACAGCTGAACTGATTTAAATGAAATTAGGTATGAAGATGGCTTGATTTCCAAGTGGAACGTACCCATACTACGGGACCCATTTTTCACAATTTTTGACCGCCCACCCCCTCCGTCTACTAAGATTATTTTGTAAGATTTGAGCATAATTATTTATTGACTACGTGACGAAACCTAAGACCTCCGGCACTCTTGTGACCCGGCGTAGTATTTTGTCGACCCCTCGCCGGGGCCCTAAACGAGTCACATAGTATGGGTACGTTCCCTAAGTACATAGGATAATTTTTGAAGATGGTGAAAATATTGATTCTATTCTATACTTTTTTATACCTATGGCACACCTATGTTTCTAATGAACAATATAAAAGCAATAGCAAATCTTGCAAGCAATATCCGTGCACCGTCACAGGTGTATTGAGACACCGGTGCCACGATACAAATACTCCAGTAAGTACCAAAAGGTCGTATCATAATAATATATACGTATATCTTAGGCCTATTCAAGAAATAATACGCTTACCCGTAATGTTATCCGGTATTTGATTGAATAATTACACGATTTTCCTCATGACTACTCTGCTAGGCTTCCGTCAATATTATTACGTGAATCGTTGAGATTAAATAAATATTGACGACATATATTTTATGCATAAAATAAAATACGATCGCTCTTCAAGTTGCGTTGGTATAGTGCTGGAGCCCGCCTAACTGGAAAATCAAAATCCTAACCAATTTTCTTCCATATAGCGTTGTAGAGCCCATCTCGGAGATCATGAAAACATAAGTCTTAAAGGTCTTAAATGGCCATAAGTATGTATGGCGTCAAGTTGAAAATACAATTTTTTGGCCTAAATTAATCAACGAGCCTACCGCTCCAAATTTTGACACATGATTAAGCCCACATCAAATAACCTACATACCAATTTTAAGACCGTTCTGGTGGGCGCATAAGATTTTAAGACCAGTTGAAGTTGCAATTTTTTGGCCTAAATTTATCAACGAGCCTACCGCTCCAAATTTTGACAGTAGTTAAAGGACCCATTCAACAAACCAAATCCCAATTTTAAGACCATTCTGGTGGGCGCATAAGATTTAAAGACCATTTTAAGAAATAGTCGACTTCATAGAAAAAATAGCAAATTATTATAAATTCCATAAAAAAAATATTTGGCTGGCACAAACACATCTGCATATTCATATTTAAGTGTCTTTTAAATAAAAATGCCCTAAAAGTATTCCGCAATAAGACGAAAACTGGAGAAATTCGTCATAGCAGTACTTTAGTCACGGGGGTCTTAAATCACTAAAATTATTATTTATTTTGAACTTAATGTCACAAAATATGATTTGAAAAGCCAGACGTAATGCCTATAAACATTTTCTACCAGTCGCTCATAAGTCGAAACTGATAAGCGTCAAGTTAGGTGCACTGAGAATATATTACTAACTGAAAAAATTACGTAAATTTATTTTATATCCTACCTAAATTTTGAGCCATTAATTTTAAAATGAATAGTAATTTTAGTGATTTAAGACCCCCGTGACTAAAGTACTGCTATGATGAATTTCTCCAATTTTTGACTTATTGCGGAATACTTTTACGGCATTTTAAATTACAAGAAACTTAAATATGAATATGCAGTTGTGTTTGTGCCAGCTAAATACTTTTTTTTATGGAATTTATAGTAATTTGCAATTTTTTCTATGAAGTCGACTATTTCTTAAATTGGTCTTAAAATTTTATGCGCCCACCAGAATGGTTTTAAAATTGGGATTTGGTTTGTTGAATGGGTCCTTTAATTACTGTCAAAATTTGGAGCGGTAGGCTCGTTGATAAATTTAGGCCAAAAAATTGTAACTTCAACTGGTCTTAAAATCTTATGCGCCCACCAGAATGGTCTTAAAACTGGTATGTAGGTTATTTGTCATGGGCTAAATCATGTGTCAAAATTTGGAGCGGTAGGCTCGTTGATAAATTTAGGCCAAAAAATTGTATTTTCAACTTGACGCCATACATACTTATGGCCATTTAAGACCTTTAAGACTTATGTTTTCATGATCTTCGAGATGGGCTCTTCAACGCTATATGGAAGAAAATTGGTTAGGATTTTGATAAATTTCCAGTTAGGCGGGCTCCAGCACTAGTAGTTGTATTTTAGTTTACGAGCTAGCGTTAAAGAAACCACGAATCCGTGAGTCGAACGACGACAGTCGACGTCAAAGATAGCTTTACAATTTTGGACCTTATTACAAAGGAGTAAGGTGCAAAAGTGTAAACATACTTATCTTTGACGTCGACTGCACACAACTACAAAAGATAACTTTAAATTTGGAACGCGTAGGTGATTGTGCTAGTTTTCGTCCACGTATGTCAAATTGCCGTCCACACTTATTTATACATTTATATTCAAGTTTTTCCCAAAGTAAAAGCTTTAAATAAAAAATCTACTAACGAATAAACTATACATAGAGAATTTGTTGACCTTATAAAGTTTTCCCCATATATTTGTAGCAGTTTAATCAAGTGGACAGTAAACTGGACCTGGACGGGAAAGAAGCACAATCATTATTCTTCAATTGTCATTAAACTCCACTAACTAACTAAACTCCACTATGAAATAATTCTTACAAATTCAAACCCTATTAAACAGAATGGGGGTACATTTTTTAACGACCTTTACGTGAACCAACAAAGTTGTGGTCGGAAATTGAAGTAGGTACAGTCAGCTGCAGAGAAAAAGACCCCCTGCATACAAACTGTGTATTCAGCGTGGGCCTTGTACCCAACCCAAACCCAATCAGTACACAAAAAGTGGCACAACAAAAGACGTCGCGCAGGCCGACTTTTACCGAAGATTGCCGATCGTCCTAAGGAAATTGCTAGTCACAAAGGACCGGCAAAGCGCTTCATTAAAATTAGACTGGCGCAAGCAAGACCACCAAAAAGCCAGAAAGCTTCACGAGTTCAAGAGTTCAAGTCATACTACTCACTTACTCGCGATAAAATATATAGGTTTTGTGAATAGAACCGGTATTTTCATCTCATATTTGCGGTGACATTTTTAGACGGAGACCTAGCAACGTCAGATATGACACAATAATGAGAGCAACGAAACCACTCTAGTTAGTTTTCTATACTATGCTTATTTCTATGTAAAGTGGTAGAGGTCAAAGAATGCAAACCACTTCAAAAAAAAATCCTATAAGTCAGGGTTTGATGCAATATTATGAGAAATTATATAAATAAGTTTCTGTTGGGGGAAAGTAGTGATAAAAGACGTATAGTGTAATTAATTGTTTGTCGCCTACTGTTTTTGTTTCGTAATATTTAATACGCATTGTTTCTTGTTCTAATGTTAAAATATAGTTTTTACCTACTTTGGTATTCCTATTTTCCAATTCAAAATTTTCTGACTTTGACCTCCACCCGTTAAAAGCTGCCAGATGCCCGGATCTAGCAATAAGGATATTATAGCTATCTAACCAGATGGGCTTTGTTGATTTTCTGTTTATTTATTTCTACTTTATGGTGCACAATAAAGAATATATTATTATTACTTTTATTTGTATCTCCTTTCCGAGAATCACGGGGGCCTATGCATCCCGGTCTTTTAGTAGGTTTGCATGGAGATACAGATCCAACACGCAGAGGCCCTTTGGAGACATTTGCTATGTAATACACCTGCTATATAGAACCCATTCACGGGTTCATCAATAGATACCCGTGAACCGGTCCCAGCAGATGTTGGAGCTATTGCAAATAAATGGAAAGAGTTCTGGGCTATAATGTTGAAGTTTGGGTGGAACAAAAGATGGGGCTATTAAAAATAGGTTCGGATACCTGCCATAACAATGTAGACACGCGTTATTATTATTGTGTCATATCTGACGTGGCCAGCTCTTAGTCCATTTGTGTCTGTTTTTCTAGCAGATACCTAATAAAGTTTAATACTACGCGGGCGGAATAATAAATTCACACTATCTATATGCCGCAGACATGTCTAAATTAATCCAATCGAATTGCAAAGACAAACAAAACGAATCCCTAAACACGCACTTGACTACTTATTATAATTAGTAAAACATTGTGTTATCCAATATGGCGGAGTGCTAAAATTCATTTCCATTTGTAAAAATCAACACGCTTTCAGGGATATTAAGGGCCAAACCCATACATATGTGTAATTACGTAATTAGTGGCTAGCCCTGTTTTCGTTGCGAAATCAGACCTTGTTTTTAGATTTCTGGAAACTATTTCAAGTGTAATTTGTGTAAATCCCTACTCGATAGTATACATTTAATGATTATGTAAGCCAGGGCCGTATTCTAACTTTAAAACACATTTAAACACGATCCAACTTCAATACAACTTCAATGCATTAACTACGCAATATAGCTAGCGCCTAATGGTCTAAGAGCTGGCCACGTCAGATGTGACACAATAATGAGAGCAATGAAACCTGTCTAGTTAGACTGATTTACTATCCTTATTGCTAGATCCGGGCATCTGGCAGCTTTTAATGGGTGGATGTCAGAGTGACAGACCAACAAAGTTTTTAAGTTGGAAAAAAGTAATACCAAAATAGGTAAAAAATGCCGAAGTTGTGTAACTTATAGAGGACAGGGCCTATATTTTAACATTAGATTGAAAACCATTGTCTACTATTGCGGAAACAAAAACAGTAGGCGACTAACTAAAAATTGCATTTTACATCATTTGGCACTACTTTTTCCCACCAGAACCTTCTGGATATGATATAACTTAATGAATTACATAATTTCCCATAATATTTCATTAAACCCAGAACTCTAGGATTTGTTTTCTTCAAGTTATTTGCATTCTTTGAGCTCCACCACTTTACAGCTGCCAGATGTCCGGATCTAGAAATAAGCATAGTATAGCAAATTAACTACATGGGTTTCGTTGCTCTCATTATTGTGTCATATCTGACGTGGCCAGCTCTCCGTCTATAAGCGTCTGAATCAGAAATATCAGAATATGCTTGAAAATTATTCCGATGCAATTCCAATACAACTTCAATATTGGTTGATTAATTGTTGTGTGTTGGAGTTATGTTTGAGATAAATTGTGTTTTTAATGTATTGTTTATGTATTTTTAAATTAGAATACGACACTGTCTATCTGATACACGTACTTCTCCATGCTTAAATCGCTTAACCGATTTAGATGAATTTACGTATGAAGACATAGGTATGTAGTGTGAGTCGCGGGGAAGGATAATATATAATAGTAGTAAAATCGAAACCATCTTTAAGGTGGTGAAAAGTGAAAGAAACGAGATTACTAATTCCACGCAGACAAAGTCGCGTGGCAAAAGCTATTAAGTAATATTAATATTTAATATGATATATTACATACAGTCACTTGCAATAGTATCTCAATGAAGGCCGCAAAAATTTCTGACACAATCTTTTTGGTAAGAGCGTGTCACATGATTTACCAGAAGATATATATTATATATATATACAAAAATCCTTAAAAAAACGTATAAAAACGCATTTAAGAAAGTTTTTGTCTACAAAAAGAATGAAGTTGTGTTATCAAGTATTCAAATTGTTGCAAGCGTAGCGATGCATTTGCACCACGCATAAACCTTAACAGGCTTCCGTGTAGTGGTGGGTCGTTGAAGGTTTTGGCTTCAACGAAACGAAACGTTAACGTTGAAGTCGTCAACTAGTTGAAAAACTAGTTGATTTATCAACGAGTTGATTTTGTAAACTGATTATAAAAGAGCGCAAGCGTTAAGGTCGTTGAAGCGTTGATCAGTTGATTTCGTTGACGGACTACTGCGCGCGCAATGCATTCTTTGTCTCCTTTTTTCTAAGTACTTAACTACGTAATCTTTGTGTCGCGCTTACTCAATATATCAACGAATGGATTCTCTGTCACTTTTACTCTTAGCAAAAACCTAATCATTCTATCACGCTTGCTCTAAATATCAACGAAATTTTCAACGTCAACGTTTCAACTGTCTCTCAACGAGTGCATCCACTTTCAACTTAAAATATTTTTAACATTAGGTTTATTATACGTTGAACGTCAACTAGTTAAATCAAGAGCCCCAAACGTTTTATTCGTTGAGGAGTGATCAACGTTGAATCAACTAGTTCGTTGAATCAACGACCACCACTACTTCCGTGGTGCATGTTAGTTAAGGTTTTCTTTTGTACTTCTTTATGTTATAACAAAAAAACATATTTTTGCGGCCTTAGTTTGAGGAAGATATTAATATAAATGAAGATACTTTTGTGAACTTTCTGTGTACTATATCTTAAACACTCTGGTTACAACAAAGTGCTCTTAAACTTAATTTTCAAGGGTCGACGACATTTCCTGCAGCCATTGTTGTTCTAACTTAAGCTGAATGAAAGGACAATAAGTCAACGTTTACAACTTGAGTCATGAATGAAATTAGTTGTTTTGTCGTTTGTTAACTTTCATTTCAATGCAATCATTATTTTTATTTGATGTAGGTAACATGCAATGAGGGCTACCATTTTGTTAATCACCAGTTGGCGCCACTGCAGAAATAATGACGTATTATATAAATAAATAAAAAAGCCTTTATTTCCAATTTTCTTACAACTAATACTAATCAATAAAAATAAATACTTAAAATAAGTTATGTTATTATTTGACGCCGGTGTAGTCACATGACAATGCAATATTAGTATGACACGGATCTGATCTGATGATGGAGCTGGAAGGATGGCCATAGGAACTCCTCAAATTTAATACCGTCGTGTTTGGGGCTCGTTGCATTCGTCTTGAATCGTGAGCAGTTAGGGATTGTATTAAGAAAAGTACAGTTAGCAAGAACAGCTTGTCTCAAATGTATTTTTTTTTTGCGTGTGGGTCCAAAAGTTGATTCACTATTAACATGTCCAAGTTTCTGTTGAAAATTACAGTCAGAAAAAAACAATATACTTAGTAAAAATCAGTTCCAGTAAATTTTATTGGAGAACCTGCAAATACAGGATTTAAATGCAATCGAGCAGAGTACACAATTAATTCATTCAAATCGTTCAAACCCATTCATTCTCATTCAGCACTTCAAGTATTCAGTGCTTACATGGATGTCGGACAATGTTCGTTGATAATTCAGTATTGACTTACGTTTGTGAATAGCAAACTCATATAAGTACTTGTAACTATTATTTGACAAATATCTTGTTAGAATAAGTTAGGAATGACCTGCTGCCGAATTCTAATTTACATAAACAATACATCTAAAACACAGTTTATCTCAAACATTACTCCAACACACAACAAATAATCAACCAATATTGAACTTGTATTGTAGTTCCATCGGAATAATTTTCAAGCAAATTCTGATATTTCTAATTCAGACGTTTAGGCGCTAGTTGTATTTCGTAGTTAGTGCATTGGAGTTGTATTGAAGTTGGATCGTGTCTAACCTAACGTGTAATAAAGTTAGAATAAAGCCCCAGCTGCCGTATTCTAATTTAAAAATACATTTTCACTTCTCATGCTCGTAAAGTTCTACTTTAAGTCGTGTGTGGACGACATAAAATCGCATTTTAACCTCTAGGGCATAAAGTAAAATTTTCTTCTAAGACTAAGAATGTGGCTCAACAGCCAAACAGAGTCAAAATATATTGCACAATTTAATTGAACAGTAAAATTTCGTAGAATACTGAAACTTGTTCTTTTATTATATTCTTGCTATAATTATTTAAATTGCGTGTTTTCTATAATTGAATAAATGAAATCAAATAAAATAGGAGTTGATAATAGTTTAGAAATGCCCCGAAATGACTTTATGACTTGGCAGAAAACAAGTATCGAAGTCTAAATTCACATGTTGAAAAATAAAAAAAAAAAACATTAAAAAATTAATCGGCGGGAATTGGTTATACTTATTTAAGTTCTTTCACTTTATGACGATTTTGTTGTTGAAATTGAAGTGAAAAATAGTATTTCCTAGAATTATTAAACGATTGAACATAAATAATGATATCGAGTGACGATGAAATTGCACTGTCGCCTAATACGTTAATCGAGCAGAGTGCACAAAAAGTAGTAGAACAAATATTGCCGCCGAAATCAAAGCACCTTTATCTTAACGCATATGAAAATTTCATGCGTTGGAGATCTGAAAAGCAGGTAAATACGTTACCGGAGAGTGTATTTCTTACGTTTTTTGACGAATTGTCAAAAAAATTACAGCCGTCTACACTATGGAGTTTATTTTCTATGTTGAGAGCTACCGTGCTGATGAAAAATGATGTGAACCTAAAGGACTATACGAAGCTTGCGAGTTTCCTAAAAAGGCTTTCTGTTGGGCACAAAAGCAAAAATCCAAGGTCTTCACGGCGATGGAAGTGGAAACATTTTTAAATACCGCTCCCGATGACAGATATTTGGCCACAAAGGTAATAAAAATGTTAAGTAGGGTAATTGTGCTCCTTTTCGTCCACTTATCGATTTTGCCAGCTTTGTGATGCAAAAAGAATATCTTAAAGTACCCTTACTTAAATGTATTATATTTCATTTTATAGCTTATATAGTCTAGTTTATGTTAATATTACGCGATAATTATCCACACTTGCGAGATTTTGTATAAAAAATATTATTTGAAAAAGTGGGGTATTCGTTAGTTTTCGTCCATAAATGTCAGTTTTCCGTCCTGGGCTCTGCTAGTTTTCGTCCACTGAGTAGGATGATTATTTCTGAAAATATCCACTTAATCAAAAAATGATAAAACAAACCTCAATGTTATTTTTAAAGTCCTATCGATTGATGTGCAACATGATGATTTTTGGTAAAAAAAAATTGTTACATGTATGGAAAACCCCTTGTGGCTCCCCCCTAAAAAAAATCTTTTCAGCAATTTTACTACAATACTAAGTAGGGGTATACTAAATACACCTTCTGTTATAATTTCATGAATATTAGTTATAGTCTCCAAATAAAAAATGGCCATGGCATACGGACGAACTACGGACATGACGAAACTATAAGGTTTCCGTTTTTGCCATTTTGGCTACGGAATCCTAAAAACTAATGTCAATAAGGATTAACACCGTGTTTCTTTATTTCCGTTAATATTAGCATACAGTTAGGTACGATTAAGGAAACGAAATGGCGTAGTTAGTTTTTATAAATTTGTTTTTTCCATATAAGTATGTATTGTTAAATCGATCACGGTATTATATTTAACTCAACCAAACAATCGAATATTATAACTAAGGCATTTTATCACCAAAAAATGATATTGTAGGCCTTTAATGTTAACCACTGTCACTGCTTGTACTATAAAGCCTTGGCCAAACAGCAAGCGTGGCGCAGCGCCGCGGTCGCGCGGCGCGACCTGCCGTGCGACGACATATCGCCTGACTGTATGTACTCCTAACTTCAAAAAGGGCGCTCTTTACTCGTGAAGGAATATTTAAATGAAAGTCAACAAATCTCAAATAAAGTCAATATATTACAATAAATCACCAACCCTTATATACAACCCCAATAAACATTTTGATAGCGTGATGTAGAAATACATCTTTTTGGTACAGCGCCATCTACCGTGACATTTGCGTAACTTATTTACATGAAGTATGGTATCGACGCGAACATGCCGGCCACCAAGAACAACAGTTCTTAACCCGATTTAGTACAAAACACAACAAAATAAACCTAACATCATTTAACAGAAACGTTTGACTTCATCTAAATAAGTAATTCAATCTAAATAATCAGACATAAAAACATTCAATCTAAATAATCAGACTCAAATAATTGAGGTAGGTCTTTTTATACGATTATTCTAACATCTAAGAGTAACTACTCGCGTTACTCTGTCCAAACCTAAAAATACGCTTCAACTACTTGGAACTCAACTCTTGAGCCCGAGTATAAACTTGGCCCTAAGGTAGATAACTCATTGGCACGTCTTAAAAAGTGCATCACGAAGGATAAGTTGAGTTAACCTAGCTTATTTCGATAACCGCATTTGATCTGAAGCTGCCCACCAACACGAATTATTCTGAAACTATCAGAGCTATGAAGTGAACGAGGTAAGTTGACTTTTTCTCCTTTTTGATTTCTTCTTTTTTCTTCCTCATATATTTTTGCTTACTCTTTTTTACCACAATAGTTAAAGTTTCATTCAATTTACCATTTAGTAGGTAGGTATGATTTTTTCTTTTATTTTTCAGGATTCTTCGGCAGTACGCAACAACTCTCAACAATTTGGTGAGTGAAGAATACTTCAACCACATGAAGTATTCACCGTCCATCCCAGAGACTACAGTTTCAAGGTAAGTGTGTATATTTCTTTCTTCTAGCTGTGTATTTATTGTTTTGGGTACGTTGTGGTCAATAACTTCTTGTTTCACTTGTTTCAGCCATATCTGTCCAGTTAGCCAGAGTTTGAAGTTGGTTAGTTCGGATGCCGTGATACACCTTGAAGCAAAATCTACGTATGCCGCGTTAAACGGGTCACATAACCCGTGCAGCGTAACTAGCCTAGCGTCAGTGCTTTTACTTTTCCAGCGAGGAAGTCTGAATTTGTTGAGCTGTGTCAATTCTTCCTTATAGCTCAACAATTCTTCAGGCAGAGGAGATGGCAGCTCTTGATCCCACTCGATACCTGCCAACCACAACTTTTGAATGAACGCCTTTGGTTGCACTATGCCTGATATAACTTTCCCTTTAGTTACAGGTGCTGTTGGTGGAGGTAACTGTACTGCATACGAAAATTCACTCTGATTTCGATCCCAGGTAAGCCCCAAGATTTTATTTACTGCTTCTTGCTTCATTTCTATTTTCTTTAGCTCATCTTGACCCGCTGTGCTTTCTTGAATTTTTTTCAACATAGCTTTGCTGTTGCTTGACGATTTTAGAGTTTCAAACCTTTCTTTTCTGAGTAGCGTCTTCATTTGATGATATACATCCATTGCATATTGTTCGGTTTGACAACTTAACATTAGGCCATCCATGTAAAGGTCGTGACGTACTTGACACGATACAAGAGGCAAGTCTGCACCTTCATCTACAGCGACTTGAATTAAACCTTTAACAGCTAGGTAAGGAGCTGATGATACCTCAATTGTCACTTGATGTAGCTTGTATTCTTTAACTTTCTGATCGCTATCCTCTTTCCACAGGACGCGTTCGTACTTCGTGTCTGTTTCATCTACTACAACTTGCTGGTACATTTTGACGAAGTCTGCTGGATGCATATGCCAACACATGATTATGTGCCTTAGTTCCGACTGCAACGTAGGACCTATCGTACGATCACTGACGTCACAGTTTAAGGACAACCCGTTTGTGCCCTTGCATAAAGTATTAGAAGCTATACAAACCTTAGTGAATTCCCGATCTTCACGCCCGAAAGCATGGTAAGGTAAGTATATTCCCTTTTCTTTAGATTCTTCATCAGACAAAGGTTCCATGTGATTTGATTCCCGATATTCATGGAACACATTTGAGTATTCTGATTGCAGGCACTCATCGATTTGAAGCTTCCTTTCCAGAGAGTGAAATCTTCGCAACGCTATCTCTCTGGATTCACCATCTACACAGGCTGCTTTCTCATCCCTGAACGGAAGGCTAACAACATAGCATTCGTTCTGAGTCCGTGTAGTAGTCATTTCATATATCTCTTCACATCTTTGTTCCTCAGATGTTAAGATCCATTGATTGTTGCTAGGTTCTGATTCCAATTCGCAAGAGGACCTAAGCAACTGGTTCACCTGAGTGTGCATGCTTACTAATGTGCCGGATATGTTTGCCTGTACATCTGGATCACCCCATACAATCCATCCAAAAAGCGTCTTTTGTGCAGCCGTTGTACCTTGAGGAGATTTCATCAATCCTGCCTCAATGATCCGAGCATAAACCTTTGTTCCCAATAATATGTCTATTGTATTGGGTGTGTGATACTCAGGATCTGCGAGCTCAATACTTTTCAGCTCAGGCCACGAAGTGATCGACACCTTTGTAGCAGGTAAGGGTTTGGTAACTTTGTCAACCACATACGCTGTAACCGTAATGACATAGTTGGAGTCGATGCGTGATGCCAGTGTGACTTGGACAGTTGACTTCGATACTGCGATCAGCTGACCCCCCAATCCAGTTACTGAACTCTTAACTGGAGTTCGTTTTAATCCGAGTAACTGAACTGCAGCTGATGTGATAAACGAGACCTCTGAACCTGTGTCTATCAATGCCCTCATCAGTTGATATTCTTCCCTTTCCCATGATTTGGCTTTCACTACCGCGGTAGCCAGTAACCCTTGCCCTGATTCTTCGTTCACGAAGTGATTTGAAATACTGGTTCCCGATGTAGCTTCTCCCGTTGTATTTGTGACTTGCTGTGTATGAACTTGTACCACAGGTTTGTTAGCTGTTGGTTCCCTATCTTCATTTGTTTGCGCATCTCCTTTTTGATGTAACAGCGAGTGATGTCGCCTGTTACAGATTTGACAATTTGTTGTGAGTTTACAATATCTGGCAGAGTGATTAATACCTAAGCAGTTGAAACACATTCCGTTGGTCTGAACAAAACTACGCTTAAGATCAACATCTAAAGCATTGAAATCTTTGCAATGTATAATCCTATGTTCACCCTTGCAATATTTACATGATACATTGTTAGTGACGTGCAGATTACTAATACTTTGCACCTGATTGCCCTTGACCTGACTGAAATTCCCTTTAACATTGTTATAGTTATTTACATATCTAGCTTTTTGGGCAAATCCCGGTTTTGGTTCCAAAAATTCCAAAGAATGATATCGCGTTTGCAAAAAGTCCTTAAATCGCTCCAGTGTCGGTAACTGTTGTGACAGAGACATGGACTCGCTTACTTTACATTCCCAGTTTTTCCGACTTTCTGGATCCAACTTATGACTCACAATGTAAATGATAATGATATCCCAAGTGCTTGTATCAACTTTAACATTAGATAATGCGTTTAAGGTTTCAGTCATACAATCTAACATATGCTTAATGTCAGTGGCAGACTCAGTGACAAGAGACTTTTGCGCAAAAAATCTTTTTAAAATGCAATTCGCCAAACATTGCTTGTTATTATAGCGACTCTCTAACTGGGTCCAACACTGGTCATAACTTTCGCTAGTAATGGGTATATGTCTAAGGAGCTGTTCTGCTTCGCCTGTCAAATGTGCCTTGAGATAGTGGAGCTTCTGGATGTCATCAATGTCTTGATTTTTGTGGATGAGTGAAATGAACAAATCCCGAAATCCCATCCACTCTTCATACTTTCCCGAAAAGGTAGGAATCGTGATTTTCGGAAGCTTCACGTGGTTTGATTTTGACGTTGATGGAACTGACAACGTGGGACTAACATTGCCGCTGGGTGGTGGAAGTAACTTGCTCAAAGCGTTCTTAAGCGCGCATTTGTATTCCATGTATAGCTCGTTCGTCGTATCATATAAATCATCTTTCATGTATGCAGTGTCTTGTAACTTATCTTGCTCTAGCGTCATTAATATCTCCATGTGCATACGTGAAAACTGTTCCCATATTTGTTCTAGATTTTCTAGTCTTGTTTCAATGTATGGGATAGTAATGCGCTCCTTCGGAGACTTCTTATAGTTACTAAACGCCTTGGTGATACGAATGCTTTGATCAGTTTGAATATGTATACTAGCTTCCAATTTGCTACTCATCTTGAAATATTACAAGTCCCAGCCAACTAATTTTCAAAGTCCCAATTTAAGTGTTTGTACTAAGTTCCCATATACCAAATCACGAAAAAATTACAAGTCTTTTTTGCTCTCAAATTTTCTAAGTGTTTGGCCGATGTACTTCGCTATGAAATCGGGCATAGGTTCCCCGTTGGATCACTTTTCCTTAAACTATTCTAAGTCCTAAACACTTCTACTAAAGTTTCTAATATTTTTCTAAGTCCAAATTTGACACTTGACAGTTCTACTTTCCAAATACTCTTTGATTGATGACACTTCCACAGATAGAATATAAATGTACTCATAGTTTGAAATCTTCTTACAATTTCACTTCACTTCACTTGTACTTGAACCTCAGTTGAATCTTCCCGCCAAGTTGATCACCGTGACGTCACTCTGTGTCACGGCGCTGCTGACTCCGTCGACTGCTCCAATCCGCTGCCGCCCTCGGAGACTGCACCCTCGACAACGATCCGTTGCCACTTAATGCAGGGAAGCACTACTAAAACACTTAAGGCCCATAGTACACCCGGTTCGCTAAGGACCAATGTATGTACTCCTAACTTTCAAAAAGGGCGATCTTTACTCGTGAAGGAATGTATAAATGAAAACCAACAAATCACAAATAAAGCCAATATATTACAATAAATCACCAACCCTTATATACAATCCCAATAAACATTTTGATAGCGTGATGTAGAAATACATCTTTTTGGTACAGCGCCATCTACCGTGACATTTGCGTAACTTATTTACATGAAGTATGGTATCGACGCGAACACTGACTTCGTGTCACTGACTTTGAATAGAACTTCATACGCGAACGTACTGCTGCGGCCTGCGGTCGGGTTCCAACTTGTTTGTACCTTAGCCTTGGCCAAACAGTAAGCGTGGCGCAGCGCCGCGTCTGCGCCGCGTGACGCCGAAGCGATGACTGTTCAAACAGGGCGCGCGCGGATCGCGCCGGCCTCGCGCTCTCAACACGCCCTCATTGCGCGCGCGTGAACACGGCGCGGCCGCGCGCGATGCGGGCGTGACTCGCTCATTCCTTCCGAAGCCAAGATTATTTTTTCGAAGAGAAGATATTTTTTTCTATATCCACTTGAGTGCCCGCGAATCAAAAAAAGGTGCTGTGAAGTGCCCAAGATTTACCGCGCGCCAGCGGCACCGTGTCATGTTTTGTTAATAAATCGATTGCTTGGCTTTCACTGAACTTTTTGTAATGATTCTTTTTACGTTTAAAAGCTAATGAAACGGATAATTTGTTTATATAAATAATTAGGTAGATCATAGTAGTAAAATTTATTTTAAAAAAATCACAAAGTTGACATACAGTTTCGAATGGGGACTTTTGGCAGAAATATATTTATTAAAAAAAATCTAAATCGATAACGTATGTATTTTTTATGTTTATTTGAAACTTTAATAGTTTACGCTTCGATTGATACCAAATAAAGTATATGATCGCGGGGAAATATTTTGCATGAAACTTGTTTCATTTGCAATTTCTAAAATGTCAGTTTCGCAATTGACCGCCAAACCGCGTGGTTTGTTTATGATTTTTTTACGAATAATTTACGCAAATTAGGACAAAAATATTGTCATACGCAGATAAAGATACTATTAGTCTTTAAATAACATGTGCCAGTTTTGTCAAACTCGCAGCAATTTGTGTCACAAATTATCAATAACAAAAAATAGGCCTATATACCTACCGTAACGAGTGCCTTTTTTGACGTCCGATTACCGACAATTCCCACCAGTTCAAACCACATATACACTTAACATAAATACACTCACATGTCACACTTTACAAATAAATACATATCAGGACGATTACCAACTCAATATGTACTGTTTTTTTTCATTACAAAAGTAAACAAACCCACGTGCTGAATGTCAAAAGTCATACTAGATGTCACCGGGCGGGCCTCGCGCGGCCATCATTCAAGATGGCGGCGGCATAAGGACGGGATACACAAGCAACGAAATCACATCTTCAACATTGAAATTATATATTATTTACATTTTATTGTATCAATCTTTATATGTAAAACAAAGTCGTGTCGGTTACACCATTTATAACTCAAGAACGGCTGGATTTTAATGATGATTAATTTGTTGGATTAATCTTCGCCTCGAAAGCAGAATAGCTATTAAAATATTGGAGAAATTTAAAAAAAATTGTTGATGGTACGAAGTTCGCCGGGTCAGCTAGTTATGAATAATTATAACTTAAGTATAAAATGCTAATACGAAATTAAATATTATGCGCAGCGGCTCACTCACGCAGAACCGCAGACTTGATATTCCTGAATTAATAAATTATATTTTAATAACAGTGGTTGTCGTGATCTATATCACTAACATAGTATGTTAACAAAAACAACACACAAAAGACTAACATAGTATTTTATAGTAGGTACGGGCAGATTTTAGCATATCTACTCGTAAATTACTAAAACCAGAATTAACTGACCGATTTGAATAATTTTGAACGGAGTTACAATTCACAAGTAAGCTAATGGTTTTTTTACGTACCTACAAGATTATGTTGTTCAAAAAATTATTACGTAACATGAAAATTTCTGTTAAAAATAAGCTATGCATATAAAATTTTATTCTTATACCTATTAGGCTATTATATATTGTACTATCAGCATCACCGTGAATTTGAACCATTTATATTAATAACGAGCTTTTTCCCGCGGCTTCGCCCGCGTACTAAAATTACTATAAAAGGAGGTTCTCAGTTAGACTTGTATGTTTGTATGTACCTTGCTGAACCGATTTATATGCGGTTTTCGGAAAAGTATTTGTTACACTCTGTAGGTTTCGGTATATCATGTTTTGGTGAAGGTGGTTCATTTTTTTTTTCTTAAATAAATGATTGCAATAATTGTTGAATTGTTATACCAGCAACCACTTACTATGTACTACGAAGAGATTATGATTAATGCAGATTTCTACTCTTAAATAGAAGCTTTTTCCCGCAACTTCGTCTGCGTGGAATTAGAAAACAGCCTCCTTTTTACCCGCTTAAGGAATGACTTCAGGGATAACAACTGTTATATATCGTTCCCCAGACCTCAAACTATCTCCATACCAAATCTTCTAAATAGGCTCAGCGGTTATTAATTCTGCATACAAATTTTAAACCCACAGTTTCACCCCCTAAAGTGGTATTTTCGGTATAAAACCTATCCTATATTGTTTCCCGGGACTCAAACTATCTATGTAGCAAGTTTTATCTCCATCGTCTGTTCAGCGGTTAATAATTCGCCATACAAACAAGCAACCCCTTTTCGACCCCTGTAGGGTTAATTTTCGGAATAAAAACTACCCTATATTGTTTCTCGGGACTTAAACTATATCCACAACTTTCGGTCGGTTCGCGGTTAAAAATTCTCCATACAAACCTCCAACCCCCATTTCACTCCTTAAGGGTTGAATTTCGCAATATTAACTATTTTATGTTCCTTCCCGGGACTCAAACTATCTGTATACCAAGTTTCATCTAAATAGGTTCACCTGTTAAAAAATTGCCATAAAAACTTCCAACCCACTTTTCACTCTCTTAAGGGTTGATTTTCTGGATGAAAGCTACCTAATGTTATTAGATTGCAATTTCGTACAAATACTTTCAAGAATTTTCATGTCCACAATATTAAATTTCAAAATCGATATATTTTTCGTAATTAACATCCCACAATACCATAAAATCGACACATGGCGGATGGTATTTCACGTTCGCTACGTTGGATTTTAAAATCGTTATTGTTTTCGTAATCAACGACCCGATAAACCATAGAAACAATACCCATGTTGATTTTCAGACTTTGTGACCACCTTTCCCTCTTTTTGGGGTTGAATTTTCAAAAAACCTGAAACACATATTTACTCATTTATCGTTAGGAATACTCCTGTGAAGTATCAAATAAAATAGTCTAACTAATCTTGTTTCGCCATACAAACTTTGAACCGCCATTTCATCCCCTTAGCGGGTTAATTTTGAAAAATCCTTTCTTACTGCACCCTTAGACCTTATAAGGAACCTACGTGCAAAATTTGGAATCTCTAGAAACAGCGGTTTAGGCTGTGCGTTGATATGTCAGTCAGTCAGTCAGTTTCTTCTTTTATATACTTAAAGATAGAGGATAAAACATCCTTCGCCGATTAATAAAAAAAACTAAAAATTATCAAAAAATGAGTAATAGCCTCCACAAATGAAAATAAAAACACTCTAAATTCACTAAGCTAAATTAAATCAATCTGCAACCAAAACCCAGTGTGCACCATGCCTTATGACATAAAACGCGGACCCTGTGAGGATCTGTTAAAATGCTTCGAGCAACTACTGTTGCGTACAGTTGTACTTACGGACATCACAAGTTTATTTCACCTAATCCTGTTCAAAACATACATAATTACTCATTTAAAGAGGATTAACGCTTAGGTTAATAGACAAATTAACTTATTCTAATAGCCTAGACAGAAATATGGCTTAATCGTATAATAAATGTACGATTCAAAATCAAATACGCAAAATTTTCATCACTAGACTTAATTTGTTGCAAGAATTTATCACATTATATTTAAATTAGTATTGAAATATATGCTTTATCGTATGGAGCAGTAAACAAGGAATAATTTGATATACAATGCTAATTAAAATATGCGAAATTGAGTACTGACGGCATTTTTTAATGACTAGCTCCCTCGCTGACATACCGAACTTTGACAGTCACCAAAACAATAATCTGAAGTTTGTAAAAATGTTCCACAGACTGCGGTTTTTATTTTTTTTAATGTTGCCACATTAATCCTCTGCCTAACTAAGTCAACAGAAAAGCGCTCTTCACACGTTGCACATAGATATCATTTAAAAACCGTTGGTACTCCAACTCGCAACTAGTGTTGCGAGAGCACTTTGCGTTTTGACAAAATGCAACCGTAGTTGCGCAGGGCACGTGAGTGGATATCCATAATCACAATCACAGTATATTGCTACGCTCGCACGACGCACCGCGCTGCCTAACGTCCGACTGATGTGACCCAGCGCGGCGCAGCGTGCCGCCGCGCAGCGCTACGCCCGCGCCGCGTGGACGCGGGGGGCCGCGCGGCGCGGGGCGCGACAGAAGCGGGGCGCGGCGCCGGCGGGACGCAGTCTGTTTGACGTCGCTAACCTGTGAACATGTGCCGCGGTCACGCCGCGCGACCGTGGCGCTGCGCCACGCTGGCTGTTTAACCAAGGCTTAATGCAATTGACACGACTAGCGTAGTCAACCGCGCATGGATCGTTCATTATTGGGTCGTTCCTTGGAGAATTCAACCCGGAGTAGCCATGTCTGCCGTTTTCTTTACAAAGCAAGTCTGCCGATTTTTGCGGGGGAGGGGAACGTCAAGTGTATTCTGTGGCTATTCGTACGTAACGTACAAATAGGTGTAAGCATGACCACTGGTCACATGTTTTCGGCAAAGGGGGAACGCCTGTCAATGGCGACTCCGGTCGGTTGAATTCTCTAAGGGTAATGACCCGGAAAGGTTTCCGATTGGTTCCGATCAGATCCGAAGGTTATGCGACTATTTAAAAAAGTAGCTTTTTTCATAGTAATCGGATCAAAACACGAGACTTCCATATTTGTTCAAATATTTAACAGCGCATGTTTTTGTGTGTTTGTTTTCGTGTGGTTTTAATTGCCGGTAAATAAATAAAGATGATGTGATAGTGCTTAGTGAAAATAACGGATAATATTCATTGTGAAAGATGTACGGGTGTGTGTGCGTGTGTGTGTGTACGGACGATGGCAATGGCACGATCACAAAGCTTTCTTTTGAAGTGAAATAAGCAGAG
Source organism: Pammene aurita (assembly GCA_947086415.1). Lineage (NCBI taxonomy): Eukaryota > Metazoa > Arthropoda > Insecta > Lepidoptera > Tortricidae > Pammene > Pammene aurita. The sequence continues at coordinate 18,171,333 of OX352295.1, forward strand.
CACGCCATAGTATGGAGGTTATAATTGTTATTCTACTTCCATTTGGTCATTCTAATGTTAATTATAGTTTTGTCTTCTCACAAATAACTCGTATATTAACGATAACAATGCAACAGAAGAGCTAGTTTTAGTCTTTGCTCAAGTCATTTAAATGTTTTATTTATTACATTTATTTACGTAACATTATATGAGGAATGGACAGAAACTAAAGTGTGTAGGTAATCAAATATAATATTACCATACTACTATATACTATAATATTACGTATTAATTAAGTATTTTGAAGTAAAATAACCATTAGAAATATTTAGGTGGTCGCAAAACTGAAATTTATACCAAATTGCTCTGCTAGTTTTGGTCCACAAAGTTTATATATTAATTATATTCTAAAACTTTAATCTCCACTTAAAATATTGTACAATTAACTTTAAAATAGATAATTCATGCCAAACATATTTAGTGCACTGCCTAAATCATTAATAAAACTCATCATAAACTTTTCCCGCCACAAGTTTTTTTCTTCATTGCGATGACATTTGCTAGGGCCGAATTCGAGGCGGCTATTAATGTTTTATTTTTAAAGGCACTATTTGTCAAATTACTTGCTTATGATAGTAGAATTGTTTCTTAGATATTATGGATCGCAACAAGACCAAACTTCCGCAGGAAAATTCATTTACTTTCAAGTTTTCTCCATATATTTGTAGCAGAACCGTCAGGTGGACGGAAACTGACCATGGACGGGAAACGAGCACAATCACCCTATTTAAATTATTTTCATTCATCATTTCAAGGACCATCGTTTATATATGACACGAATGTGTGAAATATTGCACTTAATTAATACTTTTTTATTGTTTTTGTTGCAGGTTGCCCTAATATTTGGTATAAGTGGCGCATGCCGCGGTATCGAATTAACAAATATTACAATTAATGATGTTAAAACAGACTCGATATTGCAAGCTATAAACATGCCAAATACTAAAAATAACCGGGAACGAACATTCGTTGTAAAAGGCGAATATCTAAATATTGTAAAAAAATATCAAGCTTTACGCCCCGAGAATGTATTAACACCTCGTTTTTTTTTGAACTACCAGAAGGGTAAATGCACGCGCCAAGTAATAGGCCGTAATAAATTTGCATCAATGCCTAAAGAAATTGCTCTGTTCCTAAAATTAGATAATCCAGAGCATTACACTGGCCACTGTTTTAGACGAACTTCAGCCACTCTGTTAGCAGACTCGGGAGCAAACCTAACAACTATAAAACGCCATGGCGGATGGAAGTCGGACCAGGTAGCCGAAGGCTACATTGAGGAGTCTGTGCAAAATAAAGCAAAGATAACAGACTGTATTACAGAAGATATTCATTTAATTCCGAATGAGCCGCAGCCAGGTCCATCGGGCGTTAACAATGATGGATATTTTCGACCACAACCCGCCGCTGATGAAAATCCCGTTAGATCGGGATCGGGAACATCCTCATTCCATAATCGTAATGTAGCATCCTCTCAAATAAACACTGTCAATATGCCAGGAAAGACGATTTCTTTTAATATTTCTAATTGTACCAATTTTACGTTAAATTTTAATTAAATACTCTTTCATATATGTAATGTCTTTGTTTTATTCGCTCACAACCGAAGTTTTCCTCGCAATCGAAGTGAAAAGCAGAGTGTATGACTCAGGCATAAATGTCCATTTTTACCCTCAAATAAATTGCCTCGGGTAAAAATGGATCGGTTTATGCCCTTGTTGTACAATCTACTATTAAAACACAAACTATCTGAAACATAACTCCAACACACAACAAATAATCAACCAATAATGAAGTTTGGAGTTGCATCGGAATAATTTTCAAGCAAATTCTGATATTTTTGATTCAGACGTTTAGGCGCTAGATGTATTGCGTAGTTAATGCATTGGAGTTGTATTGAAGTTGGATCGTATCTAAATGTGTATTAAAGTTACAATACCTACGAATATGCCGTATTCTAATTTTAAAATACGTAAATAATATATTAAACCAAAATCTGTCTCAAACATAACTCAAACACACATCAAATAATCAAGCAATATTGAAGTTTAGAGTTGCATCGGAATAATTTTCAAGCAAATTCTGTTATTTTTGATTCAGATGTCTAAATCGAAGCCGCATGCCCAGCGTGGGGATTATGGGCATTAGCCCTTGATGTTAAGTTTAGCCAAGAAATGGCCCCCAGTTCCCGGCCGCCTCGCTATTCCTGGCCATGGTAGCGGCCACGGTAACGGCGGGGCAGGGGGTGCTAGGAATCCCCGGGCTACAACAGGCTACCACACACTTTCAAAATTGACCCTGGCAACGTTTAACGGACGCACTCTGAGGCTTGACCATCATCTAGCGCAGTTGCAAGTGGAGTTAGAGAACATTAAATGGCATGTTCTTGGGTTATGTGAAGTCCGTAGAGGGGGGGAGGACACCGTAACCCTAGACTCGGGCCATCTTCTCTACTTTCGCGAGGGTGATAAAACATCCCAGGGTGGCGTCGGTTTTCTGGTCAATAAGGCGAGAACGTTGTTAGAGAGATCTAACAACGTTCAAGAAATCTCCAGTGTGTCGACCAGGGTAGCGTACCTGATCCTTCGGCTTTCCAAGAGGTATAGCATGAAGGTAGTTCAGGTTTACGCACCGACCTTGGCACACTCGGATGATGAAGTTGAGGATATGTATGAAGACATATCCAAAGCCTTGCACAACACCACAAAGGCTCACTTCAACGTTGTTATGGGGGACTTTAACGGCAAGGTGGGAATCCAGACTGGCAACTAATCCCGAATAAGCCCGCATGGTTATGGAGTTAAGAATCACAGGGGGCAAATGCTTGTCAACTTCCTTGAGAAAGAGGAGCTGTTCTTAATGAACTCCTTCTTTAAGAAACAGCCTCAAAGGAAGTGGACATGGCAGAGCCCCGACACTGTGACAAAAAATGAGATCGACTTCATCTTGACGGATAGCAAGCACATATTCAGAGATGTCTCAGTGATCAACAGGTTCAATACCGGATCCGATCACCGACTGCTCCGAGGCTCTCTGAATATCAACTTGAAGCTTGAAAGAAACCGTCTGATGAAGTCCACGCTCCGGTCTAACCCAATCCAAATCATCGCGGGCACCGAGAAGTTTCAGCAGCTTCTCAGGAATCGATTTGTTGCCTTGATTTGAACCCACTGATGACGCTGACGAGACCCTACACAATCTGGTCGAAACGCTGAGGGACGAGGGTATCAAGTTCTGCAGAAAACAGCATACTGGCAGAAAGTCCAAACTCTTGGATGAGACTCTGGGGCTGATGACAAGAAGACGGGAGACCACCCAAGCGACTTCGTTAGAGAGGTCAGACCTGAACAAGCGAATTGCGAAGATGGTACGGCGCGACCTTCGGAGCTCCAACACACGCCTCATTGAAGAGGCGATAGAGCGAAACCGAGGGTCCAAAGTATTCACTCAGCAGCTTAGCAGGAGCCACCTGACGAAGCTTAAAACGCACGACGGGAGGACCGTATTGTCGAAGCCGGAGATCTCCGCCGAGATAGAGGATTTTTATGGCCGGCTGTACTCTGCACATGCCCCCCACTCTCAACGAGATGACCATGATTCCAGAGCCACCCTGAAACGCCACTATACCGACGAACTGCCGGACATCAGTCAAGACGAGATCGTGTTAGCTCTGAGGCAGCTTAAAAATGGAAAAGCCCCCGGTGAGGACGGTATTACTTCAGAACTTCTGAAGGCAGGAGGAGCTGCTGTTATACAGGAGCTGCAGAACCTCTTCAATGCCGTCCTTCACAGTGGGAAAACTCCTAAGGCGTGGAGCGGGAGTTTGGTGGTACTCTTTTTTAAGAAGGGTGATAAAACCCTCCTTAAAAACTACAGACCCATCACACTTCTGAGCCACGTCTATAAGCTTTTCTCACGAGTGGTCACGAATCGTCTCGCCAGGAGGCTCGACGAGTTCCAGCCACCGGAACAGGCTGGGTTCCGCGGCGGATATGGCACCATAGACCACATACACACAGTGAGGCAGATTATACAGAAGTCCGAAGAGTATAATCAGCCCCTTTGTCTCGCTTTTGTGGACTATGAGAAGGCCTTCGACTCCGTGGAAACGTGGGCTGTTCTGGAATCCTTACAGCGATGCCAAGTAGACTATCGTTATATCGAGGTGCTGAGATGTCTCTCGGAAGCCGCCACTATGAGTGTCCAAGTACAGGGCCAGCAGTCTAAACCCATCCCATTGCGCAGAGGGGTGAGACAGGGGGATGTCATATCCCCGAAACTGTTCACGAGCGCATTGGAAGACATGTTTAAGACGCTGGACTGGAAAGGTAAGGGCATAAACATAAACGGTGACTACATCCCACACCTGCGATTCGCTGATGACATAGTCGTAATGGCGGAGTCGTTAGAGGAGCTGACCCAGATGCTGGACGGCCTAGCTTCAGCCTCGCGATGCATCGGTCTTGGCATGAATTTGGATAAAACCAAAGTCATGATCAATGGCCACATTGATCCGGGACCGGTCGTCGTACATGGCCACCATCTTGAAATTGTTTCTGAGTACGCCTACCTTGGGCAGATCCTGCAGTTAGGTAAAAACAATTTTGAGAAGGAGGCCAAAAGGAGGATCCAGCTAGGCTGGGCAGCATTTGGGAAACTACGCCGAGTCTTCTCGTCATCCATACCGCAATGCTTGAAAACGAAAGTTTTTAATCAGTGCGTCCTACCCGTAATGACCTACGGAGCTGAGACGTGGACACTCACGGTAAGGCTGGTCCACCAGTTCAAAGTCGCTCAGCGAGCTATGGAAAGAGCTATGCTCGGAGTTTCTCTGAAGGATAGGATTCGTAACGAATACATCCGACAGAGAACTAAAGTTATCGACATAGCTCAAAGAATTAGCAAGCTGAAGTGGCAGTGGGCCGGCCATATCTCGCGAAGAACCGACAACCGCTGGGGTAAACGTGTTCTTGAGTGGAGACCGCGTCTCGGCAAACGTAGTGTAGGACGCCATCTGGCCAGGTGGGATGACGATCTGCGAAAGACTGCAGGCAGATGCTGGATGCGGCAAGCTGAAGACAGGGCGCTATGGCGCTCATTAGGGGAGGCCTATGTCCAGCAGTGGACTAATATAGGCTGATGATGATGATGATGATGATGATAGTTCCATAAATTGTATGGCGACAAATGAAAAATGGCATTTTATCTTATAAGGACACAAACAAAAGATGAATTATCGTATTAATTAGATGTAGTTATAATGCGGGTATCACAAAGACGGATTTTTAAACGGTCGGCAACACTCATTGACCAGTAATAGCTGAGTTACAGGCGTCCATAGGCTACGGTAACCGATTACCACCAGACAGCCTGTTTTAGGCCTGTTTGTGGGTATAAAATAGTAGGCAATTGTCATTGAAAGCGATTCATTAAAATGTACAGTCGGTCTCATTTGAATAATGTGCCACAGAATATGCATCCGCCAACGCATGACTCGTCATCTGCTGCTTCAATTGTTTCACATTAAATGCACAATTGCATTGCACGCTGGCTTGGAATTGAATTGCACATTTATCCTTTCCACGATTTTTTCACTGTCAAGTTTTTAACCTAACAATAGGTGTGTAATGTTTTGCAAAAAAAACTAGCATACATTTGACATAACACCATTCAGTATAAATTATCTAACATAATGTTTAGTTGGATGTAATTTTTAAATAATATAAACATTTATTTTGTTGAACTTGTACTCGTTGCGTCGGCGGATCGCAGTTCTAACCTAACCTAACCCACTTTTCAGGTAGCCATCTCAATTTCTGGGCAAATCAAAGTTTCAACTAATCTAACCTAACCTACTTTTCTGGTAGATAGCGATATCAATTTCTGTGACAGATCGAAGTTCTAACCAAACCTCCTTTTACTTTGATTTAATAAGAAACGATGAAGTTGGAAATAATATTTCCTTATGATCTAAAAGCGGTAAAATACTGCACCTAAAACACAAATCTAAAACGTTTATAAACGAACAGGTAAGACAAACACTAGTACGGTTACGTGTGTTAATGTGTGGTAGGTAACTAAGAGTTGTCTTAATATGCGTCATCTCTTGTAAGATAAAGTGTTACCTTTGTATGTGTAGTCGTAAATAAATTAACAAGCCCTTAACCGCTAGAAAGAGGAGATAGAAATTTATGGTAAAGCCACATAACTTTTCCTTAACCATAATGTTAAAGGTTACCTCACACCCGCCATATTTCCTTTAACAACCCTTCACATGCAAGTTTTCAATCCTCTTTTACGATCACTCCAACTGTGACATAGATTCCAACCATTATAACCTTTTACTACCCGTAAAACTCGACACATTGTATTAAAAAGCATCAAAACCGAATATTAAATCAATGTATTCGTTTGAAACCATACGATAATGTACTTTTTGTCTAAGACATAAGGCATAACTGATAAGGAAGATTTCAGTAATTTCTCGTACCCTCGCATTTTTCATTTCGTTTCATTACAAAAACAACTCTAAGTAGCTTACGTGAAAGATTATTTTTAAACAAAGGGTTTCAAGAGAGATACGAGCTTCAGAAAGAGATCAATCAATATAAGAATACGGCCGGTGGCCATTTTAGAGGCGTTTTACTGTCAGCTGTTTACTTACTCCACTTTCTCTGTCGTGTCACGTGAAGTGGAGTTACTTAGTAGACGGAGAGGCAGATGTTTCATAGAAGTAGTTCAAAGTTAAGGCGCATTTCTTGAGTCTTCTCTAGCACTTAAGTCTTCTGTCGAATCACGTAGGAAATTGTTATTTAAATAATTCAATATAATTCAATTTATTTAATTCAGATAAGTCCAATTGTCCATAGAGTGTTAGTAGCTAACAAGCGTAAATCTTACATCCAAGGTTAGATTCTTAAAACTATTTACCTAATCAATAAATACATCTCATACACATTGTCTCTTGATTCCATGTGGATGGAGTTCCAGTGCTTCCATATTAAACTAGCCGGGTACTCCGCGACCAGGTTCAGGAGACTGTTGGTAGTGTGGTACTCTTATTATATATATGAAGCTAAACGAAAACGTCCTAGATTTTCTATACTGTTTGGACTGAATTAAGGTTCCTTATATATCAATAATTAAATATAATTTAATTACGTCCATAATAACATTACATTTTCACTGTGACAATATATCAAATGGTCTGGAGACGCTCAAGCGTGCTTGTCAATCGGGCATAGGTACCTAATGTTGTATAAGTAGGTACGTTATTGACAAGTCTGGTTAAAGTAGGTACGACTGATGCAATTTTAAGATTATATTCAGTCTTTTTCAGGCTTACCAAATTGACGGAAGACCAAAACGTAGCGAAACTAGTAGATGGAGAGTTAGCCACGTCAGATATGACACAATAATGAGAGCAACGAAACCCCTCTAGGCATACGCAATGTTTTTTGATCGAATGTTAAATTATAGGCATCTATAACTGAGACAACTTTGGCAGTTTTTACCTATTTTGGTATTACTATTTTCCAATTCAAAAATGTTGCTAATCTGTCACTGACCTCCATCCAATAAAAGCTGCCAGATGCCCGGATCTAGAAATGAAATGAAATGAAATGAAATGAAATGTTTATTTGTATAACACAGGTGGTACAAATAGGGTCTTAATTTACAAAAGAGCTCTGTGTTTTGCCTATTGGCATACAAAATTTATCTTAACTAAAGTTTAATACTAGTTCATGCAGTTGGTTATGTACTTCATAATTAATTAAAAATATATTATTAAATTAGAAGGATTATATACAGAAAACTAACTCAACAACATATTACAAAAAACAGATATAAATAATTATAGTATTTGAAAGGTAAAAATAAAAAATAGAATTACATTATGTCAATTTATGTGTCATTAAAAAAATCGTTAAGTGAGTAATAATTTTTACTAATTAGATAAATTTTCAAATGTCTTTTAAATTCACATTTTTCTTTAATTCGTAGGTGGTCTGGGATTTTATTATATATTTTTGTAGCCATTCCCAGGATGCTTTTATCTAATAGAACCGTATTACGATCTGGATTACAAATATTGTATTGGTATTGTCGGCGTACAGGAAGTCTACGTCGTTGAGACACCATTGTAAACATCAGAGGATTCATTTTCACAAAAGTTGCTACTTCATAAATATATAGACATGGAAACGTTAAAATGTTTAGTGGTTGAAAATGCGGGACGCAGGTTTCCCGAAAAGCAAGCCCACAGATGGCACGTATGCAGTCTTTTTGGGCTATGAAAACGGCTTTTCTATAGGTAGAATTTCCCCAAAAGATAACTCCATACCTCAATACGGACTCTACAAGAGCATGATATGCAGTTAACAATGCCTTCTTATCTACTATCTTAGCAAGATTCTGTAATACAAATGACGCCCTACTTATTTTCTTGCAAACATGTTCTGCATGGTCTTTCCAGGTAAGCTTCTCGTCAATCATAATACCTAAGAATTTTGTTACGCCTACACGCTCAATTGCTTTGCCATTATAATGTATATTCATGTCCATTACCGGTATCCGATGGTGGAAGTTCATAATATTGGTTTTATTTAAATTAATTATTAAATTATTGTTATTAAGCCATGTTACCATTTCATTTATTACTGAATTTATGTCATATTCATAATCAACATTATTATTAGAATTTATAATTGAAGTGCTGTCGTCAGCAAACATAATCATAGGACGATGAACGTTACTTGGAAAATCATTTATATATATTAAGAAAAGCAGGGGGCCGAGTACGCTGCCTTGAGGTACGCCATATTGCACAAATAATTCATTTGAGACATATACTTGTTCAGTTTTACTTTTAAGAGAGATTCTTGATATTTCGGTATACTGCAAACGATTTTTGAGATACGATTTTATGAGATTTAACACATTACCTCTTATTCCGTACCTATCTAATTTGTGAAAAAGCAACTTATGATCAACATAATCAAAAGCCTTTGTCATGTCTGTGAACACCGCACAGACTGGTGTTTTTTTATCGACATTTTCAGTAACTATTTTAACCAGGTCGTAAATTGCCAAATTTATGGATAGTATAAATAAGGATAGTATAGCAATCTAACCAGACGGGTTTTGTTGCTCTCATTATTGTGTCATATCTGACGTAGCCAGTTCTTGGTCTATAGTTATTGGTGGTGTAAATCAACTTTTTTTGCCAATCGCCACCAATCGCTCAACTCTCCTTGAAAATTGTTTCATAGCCGAGGCATAGGAGTATTATTTAAGTTATATTTAAACCGATATCTTAATTGCTTGACAATCTCGCTTAATTCGTCTCGGAACATCTTCAGGTAGGTACTTATTTAGATTTTTATGCCATACAGCGTTACATAAAGGAGAGTGTGTGACAGCCGACATTCGATAGGTACTTAACATTTAATGGTAAGAAAGGTTAACGTTGGCAATAAAGTTATTTTATGGTTAGACATTGTTTTCATACATGGATGAATGTTCAATCAATATTGGTTTTTACATGCCCAAGAATCGCTCACCCATGGACCACCATAAAATGCATTTTATGGTACTTTTTAAGCCTCGTGGGGGCAAATTCATTTAAGTTTTCCGTCCGTCACAGTAAGTGTCCCCACTTAAGAGTTAAAATAACACCGCCATGTAGGATATGATATGAGCGTTCCACGTACAGCGACATCTATCGGCAAATTAAGTAAACTATTGCGCGCGAGCTTAAAGTATGGAAGACGATTTTTATGGGATAATTCTTTATTGCGTGAACCGATTTTCACCGTTTTTACTTTATTTGAAAGCACGTCACTTCATTGTGATTTTGTAGAAATTACAGGTACAATAAACACCTGCTTATACGGTTAAATTACAAACTTATTTCAGAAATTATTTTGTAATTTTTTTTCAAAAACTATTCAACCTATTAAGTTCAAAATAATTTTCCTAGAAACTTCTGAGATTTTTTTCATATTTTTTAAACTTATGGTTCAAAAGTTAGAGGGGGGAGACACATTTTTTTTAACTTCTGGAGCGATTATTTCCGAAAATATTTACATTATCAAAAAATGATTTTAGTAAACCCCTATTCGTTTTTAAATACCTATCCAACAATATATCACACGTTAGGGTTGAAATGAAAAAATAAACACTCCCCACTTTACGTATAGGGGAGGTACCCTAATAAAACATTTTTTTCCACTTTTTATTTTACCACTTTGTCGGCGTGATTGATATACATATTAGTACCAAATTTCAGCTTTCTAGTGCTAACGGTCACTGAGATTATCCGCGGACGGACGGACGGACGGACGGACGGGCAGACATGGCGAAACTATAAGGGTTCCTAGTTGACTACGGAACCCTAAAAAAGGCAACTGACACTAATTATAACCTATGGGTTTTTAATTTTTTGTTCATTTAATGTATATAAAACAATAGAATAGATTTGAATAGAATATAAGAAACTTTTTTCAGATACACTTAACTACTATTTAAATATAGTTTTAAGCGTATTATGTCACTTTTATTTCTTAAAAGGAGGTTTTTTATTCACTTCTACAAAGGTTAATCGCCCGCATATTCAGACCGCGTTATTTGTCTTTTTGTCAATATCCAGGATGAAGTCGTGAAACCAAAAGAAAGAAAACATAGGATACCAACTCCTTTTAAGTTGTTCCCTTCCCATTGCCTACTAAGCTATCGCCTCATTTGCACCAGTATAAGACCATTCTTAAAGTGTATACTTTGCTCAATTTCTTCCCCGAGCCGCGTCTCATGCCGCCAGACTTGCCTGGCCGCCTTGCTGGCTACTACGGAAGCGGCTGGTGACGTCAAACGTTAAATCAATCATTCACTTGTTTTACACGGTTGCAAAAGCGTCTAGAATACTGAGTAGAATAGTGAAGTAGTGTGTGTTCATAGTAGTAGCGTGTGTGTGTAAGTATGTGTGGAATAGTCACCGATGGACATGGTCACTACTCTAGAACTTTCCATCCCCTTCGGTCATGTATCCTTTTACGCCCAACAATAATGACCAACGACAGGGGCGGCGTATTGCGTAATTTCTTCGCGACTACGTCTTATGAAAAACGTTATCATGTAGTAATATTTCTTTATGATGTCTTAATTTTACTAAACAGCTCATCTTATCATTCAAATAAAAAAAATCTGTGCTTTACGACAACAATTATTGACCCCGTCATTTTAACCGGTTTCAAGGAACTTACCCGGCGACAAAAAGAAAAATACCGGTATTTTAGTATGGAGCGAATACCGGTTTCCCATCCCTAACCGGTTTGCCTGAGGCTAACGCTCAGTACACGGCGGCTAAAAGGGAATAGCAGAGAGTTCGTATTCCTTTCGTGGCCCACAAAGCTTTGAGTATTGAGATTCTCAAACTTTCCGAATTTATTCAATAAATTCTGCGATGCGGACACTTCGAAGAAAGTTCGCACAATGACGGTGAACTAATACCGAAGTTTAAACTGCCGTCTGAATGCAGGTATGTTGAAGTATAAGAAAAGGGAGAATCTTTTAAAATTGGCTCGGGTTTTGGAACTTTACTGGTTTTCATTAAAAAAAGATATTACCTGGGCCATTTTATTTAAAGTTGTACATTCCACTTTTTTTAATTTGGGAATTTTTTTTTATTAGGACAAAAAATGTGACCCGATTTTTTTTCCCGTCCGTTACAATTTTCCCATAGACTTCTTATGGCGGTAACGAAATGGAAGTAACAAAAAGTGTATGAAATTTTTGGGACACTTTTTGTGTCCTACTACGATCGAAAGAGTTCGTGATTCTGATCCGAAATCATGTAAACGTTCCCAAATTTAAAAAAAAGTGGAGGGTACAAATTTAATTAAAATGGCCCACCTATGTGGCCTGAAATTGTGACACTCTTTTGTAAAAAGTATCATTTGGCGAAAGGCCCTTCCATTGTACAGATTCAATACTGCATTCGAGAAGTAAAAACGTAAACGCCGGCCGCAAATGGTACCTTTTGATATAGACTATCACAAATAATACTTAGGTTTGTGGTGATTAATATTGTCAAGCGTATATTTCTCGAATCCAACTAATTAAGCCAATAGCTTTGTGAGCTGTAGATCTTACAATGTCGACTTATAGTATAATCTAACGAATAATAGATCTTAGTACTCATTATATTATAATTTTAAACAAAAAAAAACCGACTTCACTTAGCATCCACCTTTCCAAAAGCAAATGCTCGAGCTGCTGTAAATAATACTCAAATCACTATAGGTGTGCCTATAATAGTTGAAGAGCTCCCTCGATTTCTCCAGGATCCCATCATCAGATCCTGACCTGGTTACAATGGGACCAACTGTGAAGTATACTCTTTCAAAAAAAAATCCAAATCGGTCCACCCGTTTTCGAATAATCGGTGAACATACGTAAAAAAAAAGCAAAAACAAAGATCCCGACGAATGAGGGTTTCCGCGATTGAGATTTTCACTAGATGGCAGCACCGTGGCGAGAGGTCTAGCTGTCACAGTCTACCAATCATGTTTAACCATATATTTTATGATTGGTGGATTTAGACAGCTACTGCCAAAAAGACCTGTCGTCACGGTGCTGCCATCTAGTGAAAATCTCAATCGCGGAAACCCTCATTGATAACCTCCTCCTTCGAAATATTGAAGTCGGTTGAAAGTATACATGTAGGTACTATATCATAGGATATCGTGGGTCATAACAGTGACACAGCTATGCGTTAGAAGGCGCAATCGATGTTACGATCTCGTTTCGTCGTATTCGCTATGTGCGAAGTGCGTGGTAGGAATAATGCGAACGGTCGCAGTGCACAATATGACAAGAAATTAAACTGCAAGGGGCTCTTGTCAATATGAGATTTCAAAATATTTGACATTACATCACCTACGTCACCTCAACTCGGTCAACTGTCAAAATAGTGAGCCATCCTTAAAAAAGGATAAAGATTTAAAGCCTGCCCAAGAGATGGCGCCACAATCATGCACACAGCGAATAGATGCATCCCTTATACTAAGCCATGATGGTCCATGTTAGAGAGCAGCCTATACAGGGTTTAATCGTTAAGTGTTTGCAGGTGATTATTCCGCAATTAAGTAAGATATCAAATAACTTTTAATTATGAGGTTTTAAACTATATATTATTTTATTTAAGAATAATATTTGATCCACAATTTTAATCCACGCCGCAGGCTTCGTCAGGTAGATACAAAAACAGGTCAACCACAGGCTTCGTCACACAACAATCAAAAATTTACAAGATGAAATCCGCCACAGGCTTTGTCAATAATAACTAATTACACGTTAAACATTAATTATACATACAGATCCCCCCGGACCGTGGCCGGCTCAAAGTGTCAAGGAAATCTGTTGAACCAGGTACGATCCGGAGCGAGGAACGCAACCCCTCTCTCTGAGTCGACGACCCAAGTCCCTGACAAACTCCTTGGCCTCCGCACCCCAATACCCTGCAGTCTCTACCGCACCCGGTATGAAGTCATACGTTGGTTACAAGGCAGAGTACTTAGTATGTTTCTGCCTAGCTGCATACTCAGCAGCCGACCCAGCAGCTCCTATGGTGTGGCCCAGGTGGGATGGGGCAAAAGTACTGACGCATGGGACGCTACCCCATATGAGGCACCTGCCCTTCTGCCAAGGAACCAACGTAAGACCATGAACCTAAGGTCTTTTGCCATCCAAGCGGCACAACCCCGGAGGCTCCAGAACACAGGGTACGTTGGCTGAATCCAAAGCCCGGCGAACTATTTCGTTGATTGCATGATGACGCGAAAAACTTTTAATTGATATTGAAAGTGCGTTATTAAATGAGTAAAATCACATCAAAAAATACTTTTAAATGAAAGTGAGACATGAGATTTGTCCATTCTATTTTTTTAATTACCTTTGATGAAGAAAAGTTTTGTCCAGAAAGTTAAATTGGTAAAATGAAATGAACCGAAAACAAAGTTTCTTTTACCTTTATTGTTGATTAATATTTTGAATAAAAGCTAATAAAACTTTGATTTGGGAACAAGAAATGCAACCTACCTAAAGCAATAAAATAACATCAGCACTCAAAAGTAAGAATGGGCAAGGACTTGTGCCGTATTCCAATTTTAAAATACATAAACATAATCAATACAATATTAAAGAATGATTAGTCGTTCCCTCAGAGCTGAGGATCGTGACATCATGTCCTTCTGTTGAAGACCAGGTTCCTCCATAGGCTTCGATCCCTCACTAAGCGCATGGCTTCTTGCAGTTTTAATTGCATGGGTGCAGTGATTTGGGCACACCATCTTGCAGGGGGAGGGCCTCTTAGTCTTGTGCCTTCAACTTTTCCCGTCATGGCGATCCTCCCCAGGCTATCCGAGGAGCGTTGAGAGAGGTGTCCGAAGAATGTGAGTATGTGGTCCTGGAAAAAGTGTTCTAAGTATGACATAAACGAATACCGCGCCGCTAAGATAAAACTATGGTCCCATAATCAACCGAAATGGTTTTGTTTTTACGCGCGACACACTCACATTCACAAGGTATTGCTGAGCGGTGATTAGCTCAAACCGAATAAGTATGTGTGAATACGAAATTATTATTATTACCTAACTTTTTATAACTAACATAGACTACTCACATGCCTAACCTCTATACCTTAAGCACAACTGTAAAAAATAATGAAATAAACGCATTTGTATTTGTATTTTTGACTTATCCTGGTATCATACTTTTGTCTCAGCAGCGCATTAAAGGCTTTTGTTTTAAATTTTAAGTGGTCGGAAATGCAAGATGAATTTTCAAGTACTCTTGTCACAAAGTTTCGTCGCCATTTAGAACTAACTTCGGAACAATGGAGGCTTAATGCCGCCATGACGGATTGTTTTATTACGTGACGATGTAAGTTTATAGTTCACTCAGAATTTTAGTAGTCCCTCCTCCTAGCGTTTCTACCGGCTTTTTGCCACGGCTCAATTAAACCCGGGGTCCGCTTGACAATCTAATCCCATGAATTAGCGCAGGCACTAGTTTTTACGAAAGCGACTGTGATCTGACTTTCCAACCCAGAGGAAAACACTAGGCCTTATTGGGATTAGATCGGGTTTCCTCATGATGTTTTCCTTCACTGAAAAGCAATTGGTAATCAAATTATATTTCGCACATAAGTTCCGGAAAGCTACGAGTACGACCCGGGGTTTGAACCCGAGACCTCCGAATTGATATTCGGGGAAATAAAGGAAAAGCAGAAAATTCCACTGCCTCGAGACTCGAACTCGCGACTCTGACCCATCGCTCTAACCAACTGAGCTACTGAGACTTACCTGATGGCTGTGAATTTCTCCACTATATCCTTTATGCGTCTTAGGGGGACGCCTATGAGGCAGAGGATTTTTATATTTTTCCTTTATCTCTAAACACAATTACTTAATACACAATTAATTGTACCAGCACTTCATCCAGATTTTAGTACTTACATCATTTCTTCTGTATATAAATTATACAATTTATACTCGTATTACATATTACTATTATACAATTTATTACGTATTGCAAGAAAAAAGGGCTAAAATATATGAGGGTGTATTCGAGGATGATGTTGAGGATAGGGCGAAATGGAACACAAAATTACGAAAACTTACTCTAAAATGATCATCAAGGGCCCGGTTCGACATGCCAAACTGTGAGACGTGGATGTCACACTTGTATCGCTAGTGGATAGAGTGATATCCATCCTATCCACACGTGTCCACTCCTAACTGTCAAGCTGTCAGTAGGTGTCTCTAGAGCGTTTTGTCTATGGCTATTGAAGAGAACGCGACGGGCGCTCCTAAATAAATAAAATTTCTTTACTCTACGTTATAAGCTAGAGCAGCTATTGGAAGCTACTAAAGGAAGGTAAAACTTAGAACGCTTAGACTGAAAAGCTTAGAAAGCCAAAGTGGCTCTCTATGAAGGAAACCCTCTACCCCGTCTGAAACCCTGTAATACTAAAATTTTCTAAGCTCTGATGACTATACATACTTACCTCCTGAAAGGAACACTACAACCCTGCGTTAAATACTATAACCCCAATAATCTAATTTCCTATATAAACATGATTTGTCAGACAATTTCGGCGGTTTTTCCTAACAATGGCTCGTGAAAGTTAGTGGTAGATCCCTAGTTATGTAGTAACCCGATAATTTTTAGGAGACCGATAAAGAGGTTGTTGAAACAAAAACAAGGATATTTATTTTAAACTTTATTTCCTATAAATGGTACTTTACAAGGAAAAGATATTAAGTAAATAGGTATATAAAATTAATTAGTAAATTAATATTATTCGGTTATAAGTTCAAGCTGTTGATGCGGGAAGGTTAGTGGTAAAGTTGTAGAATGGTGTCAGGAATCTGTAAAAGAAAAGGCTATTCGGTAGTTTCCATATAGACAAAGTCTTCCCAATATTTGCGGTGAAGATTAATGCTAGAAAATTAATTTGTAAAATTTTGTTATTGACGATGAAATTAATTCTTCTCTTATTTGAATATTTTATTTTACTACAAGCAAATATGTTTTTTTTTATCCCCTACGCCCTAAAAGCGACAGTGTTAACGAAAACAGACAATAATTATACAATTAAATTATTTTCTTAGAAAAATTATTTATTTATTTTAAACAAAGTTAGGAAGGGTAGCTAATGTGTGATAGGGGTTCCTTTTCCCAAATACACACGCCTGTAGTTTGTGCGGTGAGGAAAACTGTCTCAGAACCTGTCTAATTATTATTATTATTTTTTTAATATATTTTATTAAAAATAAAATATTTTTATTTTGTCTATCAATGACTTTATTAAGTGAAGCTACCAACGTTTCGTAACCTACACTCCAGAGGAAAGAAACGCCAAGAAAACCTCTGAGATGCCTAGCTAATTAATTAAATCAAAATTAAATCTAAAATTCAACCAAAGGGACTGTGGTCATGCCGAAATAAATCATAGAAATATGTCGTGTTAGGCAGTTATGCTAATTCAAACTTCAAGGATAAGCAAATAGTATAGTACGTAGAGTAAGGAATTGTTTATAACTACCAAACTCTTCATCTAATAATCAAATTTTACAGATGATGTACACTATTGAATTGAAAGCCTGAATTAACTTATGAACTATTTTCGTTCAGTTGTAGTTGATATGGATTCCCACTACTCACTCCAGCACGATTCAATCTCTCAGTTGAATTTCAATACTTTATTATAGTGGCTTTCTCTTTGCCAATAATTGTATTTCCAACAATACAATAATATTTATTCATCAATTATCATGAATGGTGATAAGATACAAGTCTCACTATGTCAGAGAACATGTTAAAATTTTCATAATATGTTTTGTTTTACAACACAAGGTACTTAGTCAGATGCCTTATTTCAGCTCAAAAGTAATAAATAATTTCAGTTATATAAATGACACTTCATAGAAGGATTGAGGTAGGGGTTATGAAGAATGAACATAATCGTTCAATGGTTAACGTCAGTTACACTGTCATACATAAATAAATTACAATCACACAAGTAATAATTACTTCAGTTCAAGTCAATGCTTATATACCAAAGCATATGAACCGTAAATATAATAGAGGACACACTCTTTTAAATTCATAAATCAGGTACGTAAAACACGCTAAAATCGTTCCCAAAATAGGGTAAACGTCTTAATATATACTCAATTAAATTCATATGCCGCAACCGCAAAACATAAAAATATAACGCATTCCGCAATAAAATTCGCAAACCGTATAAAAATATAACGCATACGATATATAGGATATAAAATAACTGCATCCACAAAACGTATAAAAATATAACGCATTCCGCAAACTTATAAAATAAAACGCATACGCAATATAGGATAAACGCATCCATCCCTATTTCGATAAATTCGTAAAATGTTTCCGCATACTCCGTTAAATTCCGTACGCATATATATTGCATATAATAATTCAACCAAATTTCACATAAATTAAATACAAGAACCACAACAATAAGGAAAATGTTCATAATATAACAGTCAATTAAAAGCACTTACTCAACTCCAAGGCCTAAAGAGAATACACAGAAAAGAAATAAATTTTATAAGTGAATAGATTTTGCCTCACCAAATTAGACTTCTTTTGCTGGTCCTATTGGCAGCTCAGGGCGGGGCTTCGGTGTTTGTAGCACGGTGCTTGTAGCTCTATTCAGCGGCAGAAGTCAGGTCCCGTTGCTCAGGATGGTGCTTGTGGCTCACGACGGCGGCAGAAGTCAAGTGCTCGTAGATCTCTGGTCGGAGGCAAAGTGAATCCCTACGGTACGCCCTTCCCTTATATAGCATCAAAATTACGTATATAAATGCTAACTACCCCCGTGACGTCAGAGAGGTTCGAAACGTCCGCCTTGTGGTAGCTTGGTTAGATTGATTTAAGCCAATTTGAACCTTATTGATCCTTCAGGTCATACTATTTTAAAGACCAAATTCCTATACTTAAGTGACCTGGTTCGATAATCTCCTATCTCCCATAGGGAATGTTTTTCTTGAATATCTATCCAATTATGCAATTTCCAATGAAAATTTATATGAAAATAGATGAAAACAATAGCCCCGCGTATGATTTAATAAGCCCCTGTAAGTATTAATATCTATTTTCCCCGTAAAATGTCAATATATCTTTGTATACCAATTTGATTCTTAAGATCCCTACGCTACATACTTCTATAAGAAACAAGTTCCTATGAGCGCCCTACCCTTTTTGGAAAACCTAACCTCTAAGAAAACTATTTTCTTTAATTCAAACAAAAGTAAGTATTTCCTAAGGTGTATTTATTTATAATCTATGATGAAGATAATTTTTCTGCATATATTATGACCAGATCCTATCGGATTTACTGCGTATTTACTTTGTAAAATACCAATATAAATTTTATAAGAAAACTCGCTTTTTATCCTAATTTTCATCACTTTCCTTTATTTTTTTTGATCAAAATTGAGTTTTCCATACGTTTATAAGCTAAAACTAGCCTAGAATTCCATCAAACATCAGTAATTTTAAAATCCTTACAATCTTTTTACGACAATTTTCGATCATAAAATTTGTCTATTTTAGCGTTTTACCGAATCGAACTCGTTATAGACGGAGAGCTGGCCACGGCAGGAATGACACAATAATGAGAGCAACGAAATTGATATAGTTAGACTGCTATACTATTGTTATTACCTAATCTGGCAATCTGGCAGCTTTAAGCCGGGGGGTTCAAGAGTAGCAGACCAGTAAAGTTGTTTATAAATCTAGGGAACGGCGCAATACTGAGAGTTCTTGCTTTAGTACGATATCGTGGCATTTGATGTATGTAATTGGAATATAACGTGGAAGCTGTCGCAGTGGGGGGCAAAAGAGGCAGGTTGAAGTTAAATGCATTTATACCGGACGCCTGCAGTTTATTTTAATCTGATCTGTGAAAACTGTTTGTAATTAATCAGGCGCTCGAATAAAACTTATTAGTTGACAGTTTTAGATGTCAAGACGATATTACCCATAGTTATTTCTAAATAGGAAATCGACTTTAACAGCCAGGATTCTCGGTTTAAATTGTTATGAAACAATATGTGACATATTAGGTTTTGTTCTGATAATGAACTTAGCTTACAAAGCCACATCATAATACAGCTACTCGTTACTAGATTGCGCTAATATCTACTAAACATAGACAGGGAATGACATTTGAACTCCAACTGCTAACCTAGCACGGGTGAGCAGTAGAAAATAAACCAGTATAAGTGTGCTGCATTGCTACGAATCTCGCGGTCATGTTACACTGGTAGTTTGAACAGTTGGCTCGCCAAGGTGCGCACAACTATTGGTGGGAATAAACGGCAAAACGTATGTACATATTAGATTGAGCTTGAGCATACAAAACGACTCGCGTGATCACTACGGGTACATATATTAGCGTTAAAAATTTAAGTACAGTCGCCATCAGATATATCGTAGCGGGCAAGGTGGTCACAATTATCTGAACAACGCCTCTATTGTCAAGGCGATAAAGTGTATGTTCAGATATTTTTGAGTACCTTGGCCTCTCCGATATATTTGATGGCGACTGTACCTACTAATTAAAAATAATATATTGTTTTAAAGAGTAGAAAATTGAGTGCAGGTAGGAATATTTTTTCTGAAAACGATCATATAAAAATATTAGGGCAAATGCCCCGGTTTGGGCCACTTTAAGGAGAGTTTGTTTATTCAGACGTCTGTCATTTTGTATCAATAAGGAATGATGAAAATATTTATTTAATGAGTCTTTGATAATATTGTGTAGTGACTAAACACAAGTAAGTACAGCCGTTTGAAACTTATACAGTGTTATTATGTCTCACGAAAGTTTAA
Source organism: Pammene aurita (assembly GCA_947086415.1). Classification (NCBI taxonomy): domain Eukaryota; kingdom Metazoa; phylum Arthropoda; class Insecta; order Lepidoptera; family Tortricidae; genus Pammene; species Pammene aurita. Next base: position 18,191,805 of record OX352295.1, read on the forward strand.
ATTCAATAAAATACTATGACTATATTTATATGAACTTCCGCTGTTAAGATTCTGATCTTTTTTTCTTTTGAGAAATATTAAAAAAAAGCCCAAGAGTCACTTTTGGCCATTTTTTTCCATGGTATTTTATTTTTTTATTTAGCCATAAATTGTATGTGTACATAATGATGTTAAGCAATACAGATAGTATCAATACAATTTTATCCAGTGGTTGTAGCTACATATTTATGTACTTATGAACTAACATTTTATAATATATACATACTTATTAACTAACAGTGACCAGTATTATAATATTCACTTAAGCTGTAGGGGAATAAGTCGATAACATGTTTTTTAAGTGCTGTCAGAAATTTTAAGTAATTGAGTGATTTAATTTCTACGGGTAACTTATTAAACACTTTAGCAGCCACATGGATAGTGCTACGCTGACAACTGATACATGACAGATGACAGGGCCATCTGTGCTGCCATAATTTACTCTTATATCAACTCTATAAACCATAGACTTGTAAATTTGTCTATGCCTTAGTAATTTTGAAAATGGCCAAAACCGGCACAGTGGCCACAACCGGGGCATCTGCCCTAAAATATTTTCCGGAATTGAGTAAATACTAAAAAAATACTCATGAAAATAGTTACTATAGGATGTTATACGTTTTTTTTGTAGCATCACGTTTACTGTACGTACTGTACGTTTACGTATAAATTGGGTATGCAATTATGAACCCGATGGTACATTAGGTTTGGGATAAGTATCCCAAAAATAATGTACATTTTATATTGTTTGGTATTTGGTCATAAACAATGCAAAATAACTCTGCAATTGTAACAAACATCACTACAGATAGGTGCATCTAAATATGCACCCAAGAATTTTAGTTATTTATTTAAACTTCATTGCACAGTAAAAATAAGTACAAATGGCGGACTTAATGCCTCAAGGCATTCTCTACCAGTCAACCATAGGGCCAAACAGAAATTCGCTAAAGTGGGTGCTGTAAAAGAAAACTTGCTGATTTATCCTATAACTTATTTGTACCTACTTAAATATACTTCGATATATGCTACATAAACTTCACAAATACCAATATATATACATACTAATAAATTGGGGGAGATGGGCCTCGTTAGCATTGTGCTGCAACCTGTCTAGGAGAAGGTAAACTCCAAAATATAACCCGGGGAGATGGGCCTCGTTAGCATTGTGCTGCAACTTGTCTAGGAGAAGGTAAACTCTGAACTAAAACCCCCAATCCAAGGTGTAAACCGACCCGTGCTCAAGGATGAGTGGCCAGAGGGAGTCTGGTTTTTAACGGAGGGTGTCTGTGTTGGCGGTCACAGGACACTACGTAAATTCGCCTTACCTCAGTACAGGGCTCTGCTGGGGAGGACCTGTAACCCTTCTACTCGTGGGAACGCTATGGAGAATTATAATAATCATCCGCATGGCGGCGATGCGGTACGCCACCCATCACGTCTCGTTTCTCGCGGGGGCGAGAAGTGGCTCACGGAGAGCCGTTTTGCTACGTTGAATGTTGGAGGAGGGATGAATGACAAATTGAATGAGGTTTTACAGATGATGGAAGAAAGAAGGATTGATGTACTCTGTGTGAATGAGACAAAGCGGAAGGGAAGTGACACCACCACCCACGGGGCTTTTACCGCGTACTGGTCGGGGGTGCCAAGCTCAGAGCGAGCCAGTAAGGGAGTCGGTGTTATACTATCCGCTAGGATGGCTGAGTGTGTGAATGAGTTCAAGTGCGTGAGTCCCAGGTTGATCTGGATCAGAATGAAAGTGGGCCTGATGAGGATTTTTGTTGTTGGGGTTTACGCTCCTGTAGATCAGGGAGCGGGAAACTCTCAGCAAACACAGGATGAAAGACGAATGTTTTGGGACGAAATGAGAGACGTTTTAAGTGTGTGCAGGAATAATGAAAGGTTAATAATGCTCGGTGATTTTAATAGTTGGATAGGAGTAAAGCGAGATGGTTTTGAAAGGGTCTTAGGGATACATGGTGACGAGAGAGTAAATGAGAATGGAAGAAGCTTGTTAGAGATTTGCCTCGAGTGGAGTCTTTGTGTAGCAAACACAATGTTTGCTCACAAACGGATCCATATGTTCACTCGAGAGGCGGAAAACGTTAGGAAAAGTATGATTGATTTTGTAATAGTTGATGAAAGAATGAAGAAGAATGTTCGCGACGCTAGGGTGTATCGTGGGTCGGGTATCCATACTGACCACTTCCTGGTAATGTGCCGAATAAGTGGTCTATTCAAAGGGTGGCGATCACGACCTCGTGCGGTTTCTAGCGTGTTAGAGCGAATAAAAGTGGAAGGGTTGCAAGAGGAAAGTGTAAGTGAAGAATATGTTGGTAAACTGAAGGGTGAGTTTGATGGACTGGATGACATAAGTGAGATTGATGATTTATGGAGCAACTTTAAAAATAAAGTTGTGAGTGTGGCTAGGGAAGTGTGTGGCGTGAGTAAAAGACACAAAGGCAGAAAGGAGAAGAATGTGTGGTGGGACAAGGAAGTACAAAAAGCAGTATGTGAGAAGAAGAAATTGTGGCGGGATTGGTTAGCTGCAAAAGCTAACCATAGAACCCAAAAAGCCTCAATTGAAGAAGTGAATGAGACGCGAAAGAATTACAGAAGAATGAAAGTGCAGGTGAAAGAAATTGTTAAAAGAAAGAAAAATGGACAGAATGATCAATTGCATGAAAGGTTGTCGCGAGATTTTCGGACGAACATAAGTTCTTCTGGAAATCCGTTCGCATAGCCAGAGGTAAGAGTTCGGACTCTGAGCTGAAAACAGTTAAAGACTCGAATGGAAGTTTGCTGAATGGGGAAGAATGTATATTGAAGAGATGGCAGGAATATTTTGAAAGCTTGTTTGAAAGGGAGGAAGCAAATATGCTAACCTCAGATGTGAATGGAAGCCTTCCAATGGATGACAGTAATATTAGCATGGACGAAATTGTGAAAGCTTTGAAAGGAATAAAATCAGGCAAGGCAGCAGGGTATGATAGGATCTCCGCCGAAATGCTGAAGGCTGGACAAGGTGTCGTAGCGAGTCAGTTGTATCGCCTTTTCAATTTGTGCTTTAGTACCGGCCGTGTACCAAGGGACTGGTGCAAGGCCGTCATAGTTCCTCTTTACAAAGGAAAAGGCTCACAACTTGACTGCAAAAACTACAGGGGCATTAGCCTACTCAGCATCGTCGGAAAACTGTATGCGAAAGTGTTGATTGAAAGAGTAGTAAAAGAAACCGATGGGAAAGTGTGGGATGCACAAGCGGGATTTCGAAAGGGTATGGGATGTACGGATCAAGTCTTTTCCTTACGATGCATAACCGAAAAGTACTTGGCCAAAGGTCAAAAGGTCTATTGCGCTTTCGTGGACTTGGAAAAGGCTTATGATAGAGTGATGAGAAATGAATTGTGGTCGGTAGTGTCCATGTATGGAGTAAACAGTCGGCTTGTGCAAGCGCTGAAGTCTCTCTATGAGGATTCCAGTGCTTGCGTAAGGATAAACGGGTCATACACTGAGTGGTTTAGCATTGAAAAGGGTGTTAGACAGGGATGTGTAGCGTCACCGTGGCTGTTTAATCTATTCATGGACAGTTGTTTGCAAGATCTGAAAGATGATGAATGTGGACTGAGGATGGAAGGGTTGCTAGTAAAATGTCTCCTGTACGCTGACGATTTAGTATTACTTGCGTCATCGGCACAGGAGTTACAGTTGATGGTAAAGATTCATGCACTCTTGGCATGAATCTTTTGAGAAGAAGGGAATGAAGATGAATGTCAGTAAGACGAAAGTAATGGTATTTGAAAGAGATGAGATTATGGTAGATTGCGAAATTATGATTGGTGAAGAAAGACTGGAACAAGTGAACGAGTTTGTGTACTTGGGGACTTTGTTTACAAGAGATGGTAAAAATGAAAAAGACATTGAAAGGAGAGTGAATGCTGGGAATAGAGTGAATGGGGCACTGAACGCTTTTATGAGCAGTCAGAAGGTGTCGCAAAAAGCACGCCTGGCTGTGCATGGAGGAGTGTTGGTGCCTACACTTATGTATGGTAGTGAAAGTTGGGTGTGGCAGAAAAGACATCAAAGTCAAGTGAACGCAGTGGAAATGAGAGCTCTAAGAAGCATGTGTGGTGTGAAGTTAACAGACAGGATCAGAAATAGCGTAATAAGAATGAAATGCGGAGTGGATGAAGATGTAGTGACAAAAATTGAGATGGGTATGTTGAGATGGTTTGGACACGTAGAGAGGATGGATGAAAGAAGATTAACGAAGAGGGTGTACGAAGAAAGAGTGGAAGGGTCAGTTCGAAGGGGAAGACCTAGACGAACTTTCCTCGATCAAATCGGGGAATTATTGCAAAAAGGCCAGGTCAGAAGTACTCTAAACCGACGAGCATGTATGAGGAATATTATGAAAGTGGGTGAAGCGAAAGTAGTTTGTCAGGATCGTAGTAAATGGAAATCCGTGATCTCTGCCTACCCCTCTGGGAAACAGGCGTATATATGTATGTATGTATGTATGTATGTACTAATAAACATACGTATATATTATAATGCATATGCGCAAAGGGGAAAAAACTCATTCACGCTGGTCATGATCCAGCAGGTGCTTGTGAAGCAAGCGTTTGAAAACGAACTTGCTTGGGGCTTGTCTTATTGTCAGGGGAAGTGCATTCCAGAGACAAATAGTCTGGATTGTATAAGAAGAAGAGAGATAACCGCTATGGGGAGATTGGGGAGGATGTACTAGAAGCTTAAGAGACTGGGAGGAGCGAAGTTCACACCCGGGACGGGGGTTGACAAAACTGAATTTGGACTTAAGGTAGTCTGGAACAGAGAGATCAAACAAAATAGAGAAGAGAGTACTTACAGAGAATTCTAAGAGTCCTGCGTTGACGCGTAGGCAGGCATTGGAGTTGGTAACGATAACCTGAGACGTGATCGAATTTACGCAAGCCGAAAATAAAGCGTTTGGCATTATTTAATATACGATCGAGTCTGTTTAGGGAAGCCTGGGAAATGTTGGTAGTGCACACATCAGCTTAGTCTATAATAGGAAAAATTTAAGCCTGCACAAGCAGCTTCTTGGTACTCACAGGCAGGAAGTTTTTAAACTTATGCAGAGTCCGCAGTTATCAAAAACACAAAAACTCTCTTTTCAAGGAAACCAACAGTGTTAATGTTACCATTCTTCGAGAGTATTTTAAGCGTATGAGAAGGAATCTTCCATAAGTACAAAAATAATGTGTCAGCGTGTTTTTAAAATCGAGATATGGCCAAAGTATGAATGTTCCCGCATACGAATGGCGCCAATCTTTCTTATAAAATGAGAAATGAATCGAGTTCATTGAGTACGCGTTAGGTTTTGTAGTTTCAAATATTGTCATAAGTGACATAACCTACAATCCACTGGTGCGACAGGCGGCTCCATATTTAATAAATAAAACAGCATATAGATAACGACTGCAGGCCTTCATAAACGCTAAAGTGCGGGATCTTAGTGAGGTAATCTATGTTGCTCATTGGTAGTACCACCAAGTAAATTATTATTTATCTAGAACTTTCTATCATTCTGTCACTTCAAATACTCGCTACTCAAATGCTGCGCAAAGTCGATATTTATATCGATACAAGTTCATGATTAATAGGCAAGGATAAGCATCGACATATAATATTAAAACGAGTAAAGTTAAACAATGCTCATGTGAAAACTTAACCCATTTTTAGGTTTACAAAAATAAAATGTCTCATGTCTTGTTAACCAATAAAATACCCATTTTTGAAGCGTCATTTCTGTAAGACCTGTACCTCTGTTTGTACTATATATATACCCATGTTGTGCAAATAAACTATTTGACTTTGACTTTGACTTTAACATTTATTGTGTTAATCTTCATTCCGCAAAGGTTTCATGCCATTCCTCTTCAATCTTCCCTACAAAATCAGTGTTTGACAGAACTTTGACATATGAACGGTGGCACATGACGTCTACATACAATTTTTCCTGTCGATTATCTAGGGATGACAAGTACGCGATAAGTTTGATTGCTGAACCTGCCCTAATCTACCTGATACATCAGTAATTTTAATACAAAAATACATTACGAGTAATGTAAGATTTATTAGTTAATTTTCCCAATCTTACCGTTATTTTAGAACGTAACTACTACAATAAACTACATAAATATTTTATCTTACCTGTGGTCATGCAGCAAATAAACAAAGGAGATTTTGACAACCCCGAAACGGTATCCGATACGTTCCAAGGCCGTAGCTGTCACTTCGTTCAGATGTAAACCCTTGTTTAAATCTTACTTAATGTTATTAAAATGAATGGGGAAGGCAACTATCACAATGACATTTCCAACATTACTTTTATATTTATATTGTAATAAATAAAGAGAATATAATAATAAAATAAGAACTTTTATTTTAATGCTGATGGCTATCAGAATCGGTATTTAACTTAGAGATTTCAACCCGGACGGGATGATTGATACGTCAGATAAACGTCAGTCCATACATGTGTATGACCACTGGTCATATGTTTTCGGCAGAAGGGAACGCCTGTCAATGGCGACTCCGGTTGGTTAAATTCTCTAAGTATTTAATGATCAAAATATTGCCAGGTATGGCTAAGGGATAATATTTTTATCGACAAATTAGGCAGCCATATATCTGTAATTTCCTAATGGTTGTGCGCCCCTTGGCGAGCCAATTTCTCTAACTGCCAGTGTAACATGACCGCGAGATTCGTAGCAATGCGGCACACTTATATTGGTTTATTATCTACTGCTCACCCGTGCTGGGTCAGCAGTTGGAATTCAAATGTAATATTCTGTCTATGTTTAGTAGATATAAGCGCAATCTAGTAACGAGTAGCTGTATTATGATGTGGCTTTGTAAGCTAAGTTCATTATCAGAACAAAACCTAATATGTCACATATTTTTTCATAACAATTTAAACCGAGAATCCTGGCTGTTAAAGTCGATTTCCTATTTAGAAATAACTATGGGTAATATCGTCTTGGCATCGAAAACTGTCAACTAATAAGTTTTATTCGAGCGCCTGATTAATTACAAACAGTTTTCACAGATCAGAATAAAATAAACTGCAGGCGCCCGGTATAAATGCATTTAACTTCAACCTGCCTCTTTTGCCCCCCACTGCGACAGCTTCCACGTTATATTCCAATTACATACATCAAATGCCACGATATCGTACTAAAGCAAAAACTCTCAGTATTACGTCGTTCCCTAGATTTATAAACAACTTTACTGGTCTGCTACTCTTGAACCCCCCGGCTTAAAGCTGCCAGATTGCCAGATTAGGTAATAACAATAGTATAACAGTCTAACTATATCAATTTCGTTGCTCTCATTATTGTGTCATTCCTGCCGTGGCCAGCTCCATTATGTTTTACAAAAACAAAGCTCCCAACTTTATTTATTTCCGTTATTTAACTTCATAATACGAGTTTTTATATAATATTCCCAAAATCGATTTTGGATGAAAAGGTAAGTTCTTAGCTTTTTCACGCTTAATTCATTCAATTTCGTTAATATACCTCCTGAAATATAACTTTAATTACTTTCCCTTTAATTTAAGTATCGATTTATAACAATAATTAACAAATTAAAAACATAACCTCTCCATTTGGACACATTTTCAGACAAAGCTAAAATATTATTAGGTATGTAGACGATTCCCCGCCTTTGTTAGGATCGCTCATAGTGATATATGCAGGTACACGATTAATTTTCAATCAAAGAATAAGCCGAGTCACAATCAAACGTTGTTTATTTTGTTAGAATTACTTTGATACAGAATATTCTCAAAATATTAGCACTGACAATTAGGAAATCACTTTATTAAACAATTTGAAGCATTTTTAGACATAATCGTCGAATGATTACGCGGAACAAAAGCGATTCGTCGGTTACGTGGTGCACTGGTTGAAGTTCGGATTATTATGACATTCAACATGGCGGCGACCATCGACCCAACGCTCCGCCAGACTGACAGTTGATAGATGTCAATCTAGTTCCAGCGTAACTTAAAAGATGGCGCTAGTGATGCGCCGTCACGGCCGTACTGACCTGCGACCGTCCTCGGGCGCTTTATTCTGCATGTCTGTAACAATCACAAAATCAATCGAGCAAGCATCAGTATCACAGCTAATTAATAAGCCTGCTCGTCCACCCTGACCAGTAGCTAGAACAGACAATGAAGCTTACATTGTTTTTCGACGAGACATGAACCGAATGATTCCCCCTTTTTTTTTTAGTGCAAACAGGCAATGTTCTTTTTAATATTCACTAGTAGGTATGTCCCTTCAACCAACCCAAATCCCAGGGTCTGGCTCGGACGGTACCCCGGCACTTGTCAACCTCACAGCACGGAATCACCTGGACCGGACGGGTGTGTCCCTTCGACCAGCCCCATGGGCATGGACCGGACGGCACTGTCCTTTCGACCAGTCGATACTTATATTATTTGGACCTGAAAAATGTGTCCTTTCGACCAGCCGCTTGCAGCTGCACGGCCCGGACGACATTATCCCTTGATAGCATTAACACATTCAATTTCCTTCAATCAACTTCTTTCATTCAATTTATTTCACTTAAATAAGAAACTGATAAAGCATACCTATTGGTTAACGACTGCCTTGCTCTGAATGTATTTCGACTTCATGTTCTACGACTTCATGATCGGAGGCATCACTAAGCGTGTCTGATCCTGTTCCTGCGTTATTGATATCGGAGTTGGCAGTTAATGTGTCATAACAATTTAATCTGTCGAGGCGGTCGTTATTAAGTTCTTCGTTATCCGGCGCCGTCGTGGCCTCATCCTGACTCATTAAATTAGTAGATATTTCTACTAAACCTTCATGGCCTTTGGGTACTAAACGCAAATTCTCGTGTGAATGTTTAAAGGTATGGTTCGAACCACTCAAACTTTTTAACTCGTACCGATCGTTATCTAACACGGCAGTTATGACAAACGGACCCTTAAATTTTCTATTTAATTTAGTTTGGTTACGTAAGCTACTTTTAATAAATACGAAATCTCCCGTTGCAAACAGTTTAATAATCGCGCGACCTTGGTTAAATCGTTGAGCATCTGCTGAGGCTGCCTTTTGTATGTTATGAGATGCATCCTGCCTAACAGACTCTAGGTCGATTCGCTGTTCACTTTCCGAAGCACCCGATGCAATTTTTGATATACCTAAGGACTGTGAACGAATACCAAACATAAGCTCAGTAGGCGTAAATTTAGTGACTGTGGAAGTGGTGCTGTTTAATGCTAACTGAACATTCCCTAGCTCATCACGCCATCTTTTGTTGGCGTCGTTTTCGATAATTGTTAATAGGCTTTTCAGAGTACGCATAACACGCTCTACCTGGCCGTTTGCCCTACTAGAGCCCGTAGCTATAAAGTGGAGCTCAACATTATGCTCAGAACAAAAGTTCTTCAATTCTTGGCTAGCGTAACATCTGCCTTGATCAGCAATTATACGCTTGGGAGCTCCAAAAAGGCAAACTGCGTTTTTGAGGGCTCGAACTGCACTAGCTGAATCTATCGAAAATGTATGTTCTAACAACACATATTTAGTGAATGCATCGATAATCACGGAACAGTATTCTTTGCGATCACTTTTTCCACTTAATTTCCCGGTGAAATCTATATGAATTGTGTGCCACGGGACAGAAATCTTTGGGATGGGGTGTAACTGCACAGGCTGGGCACCTGAAGGACCCTTTGATGCTTTGCAAACAATGCAAGAGTCAATAAATTTTCTAACGGACTTAGACATCTGTGGAAACCAGTACTGTTCGTATAGTTTGTCTAACGTTTTGTCGCTACCTAAATGTTGCAATTCATTATGAACGTGGCTGATCAAGGTCCAGGTCAGGGAACGAGGGACTACTGGCAACCATGAGATAATCTTGTTTCTTACTACCTTCCTATAAAGAATACTGTCTCTAACGTCATATGTTTGACCGACCGTGTCAGGAAATTCGTTATTATTATGCTTGTTAATTAGGTCTTGGATCTCTGTATCGCGCTTTTGTTCTACAGAAAGCCAGCCTTGATGCAATTCCACAAAGTGTATCTCCTTGGATGAGGTTACAGAAGTGGCTTGCGATGTGGCAGCTAAAGCACTTGGGTCTGGCAAGGGATTCCTGGATAAGTAATCTGCGTGTTCCATACTATGGCCTTCGCGATATATGATCTCAAAATCGTAGGCTTGTAAAAATGCCCACCAGCGATGAACACGCGGGGTCAGGTCAGATTTTGATTTTGATGCCTTTAACGAGTTACAGTCCGTTAGCACTGTGAATCGACGGCCATATAGATAATGCCTGAAATGTTCTACCGCTCGTACGACTGCTAGAGTTTCCAGTTCGTAAGAGTGGTAGCGGGATTCGACTTCAGATGTACGTCGGCTAAAATATTCGACAACATGGGGAAAATCGTTTTTCTTTTGTATAAGGATTGCCCCATATCCTTCAGAGCTAGCATCACAATGCAGCTCAACTGGTAAGTCTGGGTTAAAGATGGTCAGGACTGGTTCAGAGGTTAGAATCCCTATTATAGTAGTGCGGATTTTCTCGTGTCTTTCCTCCCATTTTACAGAACCCTTCAATTTCGTCAGGGGATACAGTGGGCCAACAATGTTCGTAAATCCGGGTAAAAAATTTCGAAAATAAGACGCAAGGCCTAGAAACTGCCGAACTTGCGTGGCTGTTTTGGGTGGAGGGGAGTCTATAAGTGCCTGTATTTTGCGTGTGTTTGGTCTGACCTCACCACACTGGAGAGAATACCCCAAAAAGTAGATTTTTTTCTTCATGAATTTACATTTCTTGAAGTTAATTGAGAATCCAGCAACAGAGAGAGCATCTAAGACTGCTTCAAGGCGTTTCAGACCATCGGATATATCCCTAGAATAACATAAAACGTCGTCCATATAAATCAAGGGCTTATCATCCAGCTGACGCATAGCGTTTGTAATGCACCGTTGATAGACTGACGGGGCATTGCGTAACCCGAAAGGCATTGCGAGGTATTCGTATTGCCCCTCGGGAGTCACAAAATTGTCTTCTCTACCGAGGCTGGGTGGATGGGGATTTGGTGAAACCCCGATGCCATATCCAACGATGAAAAATAATGTGCACCATTTAACTGATCAATTTGTTCCTCGATGCGAGGGAGGGGATAGTGCTCAGGTTGCGTATTGGAGTTAAGCTCCCGAAAATCAACACACATTCTATCACTATCATCTTTTTTCTTTACTAAGAGAATGGGACTCGCGGAAGGTGATGAGCTTTCTCTAATGACACCCGCATCTAGCAGTTCCTGAATTTTTTCTCTAACGATTTGCTTTTCCACTGGTGCTAACCTGTAGGGGCGCCTCTGTACGACTTTATGTGGGTCTACTAAATTGATTTCTAATTCTCCTGTATTTACGCGCCTATTGGGGACCCCCTCTATGAAACAGTCTGTATAGCGAGTTAAAAGTTCAATAAGAGCTTCTCGATCATTACCGGTCAAATCCGTGTCTACTTGGGAAAAATCTGGCCTTATAGTTTCAGATCCGCAAACGTTAATTTGTTCTTTAAAAAAAAACACCAAACCATCCTTTCTAATTTCAACCCTCAAGCCTTTTTCTAAAATATCTCTACCTATCAATACGGGATCTTTAATGTGTTTGTCAGGTACTGCGTGAAATAACAAGGTTTCTGAAATTTCTCCTATGTTCACCTCACTCAATACTTGAGATGTGCAATTTACATCACCTCCAAGACCAGTGAGAATAACGAGATCATTACGCAACGTACCAGGCAACTTACTAAAAAAGCTTTCTTTTATCAAAGAGCAAGACGCTCCACTATCAAATAAAAAATTGACTGGCTCACCGGATGACGTCCTCAATACACCCCTCGACAGTCGTTGCTCACAAAGATTGACCTCCTTTTTTGTAGCAGCACTGCTCTTCTTTTCTTGACAGTTCGTAGCAACATGTCCTGGATTTCCGCAGCTGTAGCAGGTTACAGTCGAAGTCTTCTCGAAGACACGCGCAGGAGCTGGAGCATCTTGTTGTTTAGAATTCCCTGAAGAATCGTCTCGTCGCTTTCTGCACTCAGATTGTCTATGTCCAGGGATTCCACACCAATGACATTTGCCTGGGAATCTAGAATCTGTTCGAAATCGTTTCGATTCGGGTTCTTGATTATCAGTAGCATCTAAGCGTCGCTTTAGTGAAATGCTGCCTAAGATTCTAAACAGCTGAGCTTTTGTAGTAACAGCATGTGCGTTTAATTCGCGGCGTATAAGGCCATCCTTTTGACACAAAACCGATATAACAAACCCAGTTATAACTTCTTCTTGCATTTGAGTCTTAGGTAATCGTTCGATTATGTTCCACAAACGTAACCCTGCTTCTGGTGCGGTTTCTTTGGCTCCAATTTGGAAACGTAAAATTTCATCAAAGTAATCTTGTAATAACTTGGGTCGACAGAACTGGGCCATCAAACTTTGTTTTACTGCCTCCCATGTCAACTCGTTCAAATTTAATTTAGTCAGGCAGGTAGCTGCACGTCCTTTTAAAGAACTCGTAAGTGCTACAAGCAAATCTACACCTTCAAGGCCTTTAGTTTTTACTATAAGTTCAGTAACTTTGCACCAACCTTCTATATCCGCGTCAGCATCTTTAGGATTAAACTGTATTAGTTTCACTATGCCGGTCTGAGCGCTAGTACCAGCCACGGAGCCCACCGGTTGTGATGTTGCTAACACACGGGTGAGTAGGGCTTCCATATTATTTAACAATCTTAACGCGCTATTGTCATCAGGTGGTCGTTTTTCAGACTGCGATTCGGGCGGAATTTCTCTCACTTCTGATGTAGGCGTTTCCCCGCCTTTGTTAGGATCGCTCATAGTGATATATGCAGGTACACGATTAATTTTCAATCAAAGAATAAGCCGAGTCACAATCAAACGTTGTTTATTTTGTTAGAATTATTTGATACAGAATATTCTCAAAATATTAGCACTGACAATTAGGAAATCACTTTATTAAACAATTTGAAGCATTTTTAGACATAATCGTCGAATGATTACGCGGAACAAAAGCGATTCGTCGGTTACGTGGTGCACTGGTTGAAGTTCGGATTATTATGACATTCAACATGGCGGCGACCATCGACCCAACGCTCCGCCAGACTGACAGTTGATAGATGTCAATCTAGTTCCAGCGTAACTTAAAAGATGGCGCTAGCGATGCGCCGTCAGGTACTACTTTTTGTTATTGAATAAATTACGAAAAATACATTTATTCTATACAATAAACTACATTTCATCTCGAAAATCCTATTAAAAGTATCAATTTACATCATTACTTAACGAACAATATTCTCAGTTGTCGGTCATTCCCTTCCCTAGGTATACTTACAATGAGAATAATATGAAATTATAAGAAACTGATGATAAAGCAATTTACTAATTTCTAAATGGGTAAAAGAACCTGTCTATGTTACTAACAGTTTGTACTATGTCATAAAATGTCTTTAGTAAATCATATATTCTTGTACCTAGCACATATCTTACGAATGAAGTAAATATTTCTAGAACATACTTTATATACAACCTCCTGCTATTTTATGAGTTTTATTTTACCTAATAATACATCCCTTATTGAAGGAATCCATCTCAAGATTGCTAAAACTTTATGACAAATCTAGTGCGGTAACCAAAATACTGTTTGTCCACTGCAAATAGTACAAACGGATATTTCAGATAATAATTCCCCAAAATGTTGCATACTTATCCTGTTAAGTTGTTATTCATAGCCTCTGTTCCTGTGAAAACTAAAACATACATTAAATATCTACACAAGCTGCATATATAATTTACATATGAATGCTACCTATGGTCATAATGGCATTTGAAATACCCAAATAATAATAATAATAATACAACTATGTAAATAAAAATACAACTATGTAAAATACATAATTAATCGACCAAGATCATGAATGTTTCAAAGCCTTGCCAATCAACGGTGAACAATATTTAGCAAAACTCTTTGGTATCAATTGCTTATGCAATAATGCAAAAATAAGTAATAATATAAATTTAATTATATCTAAACATAATATAATTTATCGAAAACTGTGAAAATTCCTAGTAAAGATTTCAGGTTTTATATTTTCCAAATATTCTCATTTCCTGAGAGCAATGATAATAGCTTATTATATAAGTTCTGGTATGTATAGTTGCTAATAAAACACATGATGCTTATATATTTCCATATATTTTATTTCCTTTGTCAGATCATTAACTTGATCTTTTCTTACTTACTAAAATAAAACCAATATGTAATAAGGTGAACCTCCACCCTCTTACATACTATGTGAATCATTTATTTTCATTATTTCATGAACTTTACTCATGAAAATATCATGTAAAAGCTTACCAATGAAGCTCTATTAGCCTTTAAAGTCATTTTGCTAATTTTCATACTTAGAGGACCCTATGGACCTCTACACTATGGCCACCATTTTAGATATCACTCATGAGTGATTCCACCCCGATTTCAACTGTCACAAAAGTGTGATATCATAGTTGTCTTGCAAGCGACTGTCAGTTATGCCATGTCGAATCGGTGCCCTGTGATATTACCTACCTAGCTTGTCTTATACTCTGAATACTCTGAATACGTAATTCAAGTAAAAAAAACTAACCTTAGGCGGATATTACACTGGCACCGCGTCCCGCTCAGACAACTAGACAGCGCTATACACATGCAGAGCGCTATCTCGCCTACACACAGTCACCGCATGCGGAAACCGTAGCAGTGGATAACCACCTTAGTCTACCTATCACCAATTTCGTGTGTTAACTTTGTTTAAAGCAAAGTACACGCAAAATGTAAGCAAGTATGGTTAAATTTTCTTATTAGTGAAGAGTATAGAGATACTCGTACAAAATGTTCATACCATTGTATAAACTTCTACTAATTATAATATTGTTTTTATACTATGTTGTGTTACAAAAATGCTGGTGATTTCTGTTTAAGGGTACAATTGGTATCAAATTCTGACTACGTCAAAAGTAAGACAGATATCTGACGTGGAAAAAAACCGGGATATTAGCATTTTAGTAACAGCTTGTTTAAGTAATTAGTAATAATAATGTTTCTTCAAATACTCCAATTATTCGCATGATTCGTTTGTATATTTAATGATATTTGTTCCGAATGTGTGATATATTCTCAATGTCCCTTCAAGCCTTCAAAGCCGCTGTGACTCTTGCCATTAGTGACTAATTTAAGTATCGCAATATAATGTAACGTTTTTTCTTCTTCACTTTTTCTATTATTGTATCTTGTGCATCTTTAGTTACAAATTTAGACATAATTGTAAGAATGTTAACCTGTAATTGTAATTTGTTACTGTTCCTATGTCAATAAAATAAAATAAATAAATTTCGTTTTACTTTTTAGTAGTGAAATGTAGACCGTCTCACCAGGAATGATTTTATTAATGCTTTGAACTGAAATTCTCAGATGCTTTGCGATTTTAATTAAGTTTGCCTTATAGACGGAGAGCTAGCCACCTCAGATATGGACACAATAATGAAAGCAACTAAACCTCTCTATTTAGTTTGCTATACTATGCTTATTTCTAGATCTGGACATCTGGCAGCTGTAAAGTGGCGGAGGTCTAAGAAAGCAAACCACTTCAAGAAAACAAATCCTTTCCATTCTGGGTTTGATGCAATATTATGAGAAATTATATAGATAATTAGATTATATCATAGCCAAAAGTTTATGTTGGGGGAAAGTAGTGACAAACGACATATAATGTAATTCATAGTTTGACCCTACTGGTTTTGTTTCCGTAAAAGTACGCAATGTTTTTTGTTCTAGTGTTAAAATATAGGCCCTGTTCTTTATAACTGAGACTACTTCGGCAGTTTTTACCTATTTTGGTATTACTATTTTCCAATTTAAAAATTTTGCTAGTATGTGACTCTGACCTCCTCCCATTAAAAGCTGCCAGATGTCCAGATCCAGCATTAAGGATAGTATAGCAATCTAACCAGACGGGTTTTGTTGCTCTCATTGGTGTGTCATATCTGACGTGGCCAGCTCTTAGTTCATTAATTTCTGAGAACTACCTACTAAATAATTAAACCGGTTCTAGATTGTTTTCAATTACATAAGTAGTTGTTGGTATCTTTCAGATCCAAAAAAAGTCAGTAAGTAAGTAATTACATCACATTCCTTTACGATGAAGAAAAATACGATATAATTAACATAAATTACGACCAAATGCAAAAAAAAAACTGACAAGGATCGGAGACACTTCAAGAAAGGACAAGAAATATTTCATGTTCTTGCTTCACACCGATTTTCTCGGTTCTCAGGTCTTCTATCCATATTAATTTTAGAAATGTGAAAGTGTGTCTGTCTCTCTGTCCGTTTGTGTCTGTTACCTCTTCACGCTTAAACCACTGAATCGATTTAGATGAAATTTGGTATGATGACAGTTTGAATTCCGGAGAATGACATATGATAGTTTTTATCCCGGAAATCATGCCTTAAGGGGGTTAAAAGGGAGGTACATATTTGTATGAGGAATCAATAACTGCTGAACCAATTAAGATAAAATTTGGTATGGAGATAGTGTAAGTTCAGGAGAAGGATATGGAATAGTTTTTATTCCAGAAATAATTCCTTAAGGGGGTAAAAATTACTAATTCCACGCAGACGAAGTCGCGGGCAAAAGCTAGAGTAGATATAAAATGACAGAGATAAAGAAAATCATTGTCAACAGCTTTTTAAGAACTAATAGTTACTGCCACTACATCTCATGAATCCACCTTTACTTAATAAGCAACAAACCTCTGAACCTAGCAAATCTTAAAGCACGTACGAGTACTAGGCTAATTTCAACTTCAATTTCATAAACCCGTATTTACCGACATCGTGTTAATATATCAACTGTTCTTGCAGAAAATAAGATTGTTTTTGCATTGTGGCATTTAAAAATAGTAAATGTTAAAATAAGAAAATACATACACACACACTAAAAATGCGAAATTAAAGCAAGGTTTATTAAAGCAGGCATCGGTTAATTAAAGCTAGTAACAAAAGCTAGTAGCCTCAACTACCTAAATTAGTTTGGTGTAGCTCCCGCACCGATATTCTATTAGATAGCCATGTCACCAGTGATCCATTACACGTGGCTTGAAAACAATTAGGTTACTGGCGATACTGCCCGTACGATCCATTACACGCTTTGAGCGCTGCCATAGACAAAACAAACTGGAACAAGTCAAAAATATTAACATACCTAAATGCGGTAATACTCCAGGGATTTAAATGTATGAAGTGGATCTAATTCTTCGGTCACAAAATGAGGCCAAAAAATAAGGTTATCTAGGGGACCGTGTCTCGTTTAGACTAAGGAGGTAATGACGTCATCAGACAATAAAAATGTGTCAAATATGACAATTTTGTAACGAGTGCGAGTGAGACAACGTCCTCTACTATTACGCTCTCTATCGGACCGTTTTTACTACTTTATACTAGTCACTTATGAACGACTGTTTTACTCGGTAATAAGGTTCAACTGTGGTTAGGGAAAAAGTGTAAGAATTATATCCACTTTATATAAATCCATGGTAATACTTCGCTGGATTTTTAGTATCCGATTTCAATCTGGTCTTTTCAAATGTTACATATAGTATCAAATTTTATCAAAATACTTGAAAACAGTTGCGTAACCTATATACAGCCTATAGACAGACAACACATAGCCTAAACCCTCACATATAAGCGCAACCTGTAATAAAATATATAATTGAATCACTTTCATACATTAAATTCACGTTTAAATTGCAGAATATAATACATATAATGCAGTTAATAAATCTGGGGGCCGGCAGTGCCCCCGCCAAGTTGAGCATTTACCTTTGTCGCTAAATATTAGTCATCGGGAGCTTCATCAATGAGATTGTCTACTCTCCGGTTAAAACTTTAGATTTTTTGCATACTATAGCCATATCATAGTTAAGAATATCCTTCAATATTCACATTGTTTTTGGATTTCAGGGTCATCTTCAACATCGAGTAGGTAGCCCACAGCGAAGGCGGTTTGTATTGGCTAGTTCGCCGAAATACGCCAATAATACATTTTCTGAAAACGACGAGGTATTTTTCAATCTCTCCAGGAAATGAAGTTGTCATAACATTGATAACCTTGGCGGCGTTTATTATATTTTCCGGTGTTAGAAAAAAAATCGTCTGAAGACAGGATTCTTGTTTAAGTAGTTATATGTATTATTGTATCACTTTGTACCTTTTTGGACGACAGAGCCGCGGACGAATCGCGGTGGGCATATCCATAGATAATGCAAATTTCGTTCAAATCACATTCCGAAACTAAACTGGTAAAAACCTAATACTGTTAATTTTAGTTGAAATAATTAAAAACCAACAACTAATGTTTAAAAAAGTATAAAAACATTTAATTTGATTTTATATAATTATTTGGACAATACTAGTGACAGAAATCATTTAAGAATTTTTCAAATTAAAAAAATACATTGCAGCCCTAGGACGAAATTTTGGATTTAGGACTCGCATCGCCTTCGTGTAATAACACCTTTTACAAGCAAGTGTGATGATGAAATAGTAGTTTATGTAACTGTTACGTAATAAGGCCTAAATATTTACGTACAGTTGCATACACTGCTTTATCTACACACATATTATAAATCCTAAATGAAGTGTTCGGAAACCATTAGAATGACCGCCATTGCACCGCCATGACCAACTCGATTGTGCCGGCGATCGGGCGGGCGCGTGCCGGCGGTCGGAGAGGAGAGCAGATTTTCATTACGTTACCGTAGGTAATGAATTTTTATACGTTTTAACCACACTGTCACAGATAACACACTTATGTTACGTTACTGGTTGCAATAATGGTGGTAATTACATACGGTTTCGGAACGCGGAATA
Source organism: Pammene aurita (assembly GCA_947086415.1). Lineage (NCBI taxonomy): Eukaryota > Metazoa > Arthropoda > Insecta > Lepidoptera > Tortricidae > Pammene > Pammene aurita. The sequence goes on from OX352295.1 coordinate 18,210,875, forward strand.
GAATTTATGATATTGGTGTAGATAAAAATAGTTACTGGTACAGATTTCACCATTACCTACCTTAACAATATCTGTGCTACAGTTCGCTAAGTACAATATTCGTAGCCGATCCTAGCGTTTTCTTCATGTGTAGCGGAAAGGATTCAACTATCAATAATGTTATGCCGATCATATATGTGATGTTTTCAAGCAGGGGCGTATTTACCCTATGGCCAAAAGGGCCATGGCCCGGGGCGCAAGGCTGCCAGGGGCGGCGCGAGCCTTCCCGTGTGCTTGATTCTGGGCGCCTTTTTGGATGCTGAACTTCAGTTAGGTACCGGCCCATAAGGGCTAAGAAAGAGTAATTTTAAACAAACAATTTCAAAACGCCACAAACATGAACGCCACTACATAAACATGAAGGGCGTTATTTTGTACTTATACCGCCTTTCCATCTCTGCTATTGTATGTACACCATGTATGACATAAAGTAAACTGCAATTTTCCCCAAAAGGGAGGACAATATAACCATGCATGGTTATTTAACTAAGCTTCCGTTTTCAGTCAGTAAACTTAATCAAGTCAGTAAAAGCTGATCGTTGAGAATCCCCGATACCGCTCTAAAATCTTTCCTGATCTTAGCATTCGTCCAATCTAGTATATTTTGCACCCTCCAGAAACTCAGTCGTCAAGTTACTGGGAATGGTAGTTTCGGTATGGGTAATGGTTGGGAAAGATGGATAGGCTACGACTAGAAGCCTATTGGACCGGGCGGCCACCGTATGATCACTTGATTGTTGATCGAGGAGCAGTTAGGAACCTTATTCATCGAAAAAAAAATAGGTCACAAAAATTAAAAAGGATGCAACTTCCATAGGGGCCTTTAAGCTAAGACTACGTAAGTGGCTCCTTGATCATACATTTTATTCTTTAGACGAGTTTTATGGTCATAAGTCTGATAATTCAAATGTGAAAAATTTTTGGAGTGTTTTTACCTCATCGAGTAGCACGATGAATCAATCTCATTTGATAGCTAAAGTGATGCTATTTCAATATTTTTAGGTCGGACAGCCCTCAGCCTTGTCCGTTCCATTTTCGGACAGTTTTTGGGGTTTAGAGGTGCAATTTTTTTGGTGTATTTTCCGCCGATGCCGTGTAGCCGAAATTTACGGTCCTATATTAATAAAATTTGGTGTGCGAATGGCATTTATAACCCGCCCTTAATTGATGCACAATAATTATTTTTAAAAACATTTACGGTCCTATATTAATAAAATTTGGTGTGTGAATGGCATTTATAACTCGCCCTAAATTAGTGCACAAGAATTAAATTGAAAAATTTTTTTAGGGGTGCACTCCATACATGTAACTATTGTAATTGTTGAATAAAACAAAAACAAATGCTGAAAAATAAATTTCTGATTTGTAGTTCGGTACGTTTTCAAAAATGATTTTAAGGTTACTAATTGTTTTTTTTTATACAACAAAATATTTGACTATAAAGTTTTTTTCTCTTTTTGGCTTCTAAAATATGTAATTAAAAAATAAAAAATAAATCCAGGAGATTGTAATGTTAATTTATTTGAAAACCAAAACCAACCAGGCGGAGGCAGAGGCTGTCCGACCAAGTGATTGACCGACCTATAAAACTTTTACTTTTCGATTAATAAAGTTCCATCCAAACTGCTCCTCGATGAGGTAAGTAATCATACTGTGGCCTCCCGGTCCTTATACCACCTTGACCTTACACATACAGACGTTACTCGGTCCCATTAAACTTTTTGCACGTTTCGCCGCGAAACCAGAGCGGATCGAGAGCGAATCAAGAACGGAATCAAAACCGCGGAACCTCGCCGCACGAATTCGCACTTGTTTCGCTATCGATCCGCTGAGGTTACGCGCCGAAACATGTAGCGCTGTATCAATCCCGCTACGCATATGTGCAAAAGGCGGTCGTTTTAAAAAAAAGTGTTTTGACCGTAGAGGAGTCTTAAGAAAATTTTAATATTGGGGCGGCAAATTTTTATGGCCCTGGGCGCCAAATTTCCAAATACGCCTCTGTTTTCAAGTCAAAAGTACAGTCATTGGCAATAAGGCGTTACTGTTATAAAAAATCATTTAGAAATAAACTCACAACCGATAATGATGTACCTACTGTACCTTAGACTTGAAAACGTGACGTATTAGTGTAGACTTGTAGTTTTAATACCTGTCTGCTACAGATGACAAATGAGGGTGTGAATAAACAGTGGGTATTTATATTAAAACTTTTGTGAGTCCCTAAAAATGTTATATGATTTTGACCGCCTTTCCGTTCCTCACTCAAAACTTTGCGGAGCAAATGTCAAAAACAATTTACGCCGATGCTACGCACGAAATCTCACACCATTTACTACACAAAGACACAAATCCAGTGAACGTTCGTTGGATTTTGATTTTAAATACAAAGGCGATGCGGTTGAAATTGGAATAACACTTATTTTAAATAGGTCATTTTATTTATTATTTGAAAAGTGTTTTCAGCGAATATAAACATATTGCGTATTTTGTGGCATGTAATATAAACGGAAACCCGTCACGTAGGATAGGAAAATAAATCTTTTGTAGTTAGCTTTACCTTTGACTTGGGTAAAGGTGCGTGTTAACGTCATCGTCATTATAGATAAAATCCTTCGGTAGCATGTTGATAATTAAAAAAACCGCGCCAAGAGCATGTCGGGACATGCTCAATGTAGGGTGCCGTAATTGCCGATCCGTCAGAACGAACTTTTTGCCATAACTCAAAAACGGCACAACCGATTTTGTTCAATACAGTTTTAATTGAAAGTACTTTCTAGGTCTCATATTCCTGATTTTTTTCATATTTTTGGACTCACGTCACGGTTCAAATGAATTTGAGGTGACATTTTTATTTTTATTTTGGGAGCCGTTATTTCTCGAAGTGTCTTTATCAAAAAAAAAAATAATACCTCTATTATAATTATTTTACATTTTTTTTTTAAAGTGGGTATTCCACTCATACATTAGTATGTTATTCAATCAAATACAAACATTGAAAACATTGAAAAAATAATCAACCCAGTTGGACTTGAACCAACATCGATACGCCTTACCGGGGCTCGATATCGCTTTACCAATTAAGCTATGGGTTCAGTTACCGAGCTGACGAAATTCTCAATGCCTTCAATCATCTTTTTGCATTTATTTTTACATCGACTTTATAGCAGCCGTAAGCGACATCTAGGTGCCAACCACTAGAGTTAGATACCCTTCCCGCCGACCCTTTTACAAGTGTCACAACGGAAATAACAGATGGCGCCTGCTATCAACTCATAATTATTTTACATTTTTTTTAAAGTGGGTATTCCACTCATACATTAGTATGTTATTCAATCAAATACAAACATTGAAAACATTGAAAAAATAATCAACCCAGTTGGACTTGAACCAACATCGATACGCCTTACCGGGGCTCGATATCGCTTTACCAATTAAGCTATGGGTTCAGTTACCGAGCTGACGAAATTCTCAATGCCTTCAATCATCTTTTTGCATTTATTTTTACATCGACTTTATAGCAGCCGTAAGCGACATCTAGGTGCCAACCACTAGAGTTAGATACCCTTCCCGCCGACCCTTGCCGCCGCGAAAAAAAAAAAAAAAAAATGTAAAATAATTATGAGTTGATAGCAGGCGCCATCTGTTATTTCCGTTGTGACACTTGTAAAAGGGTCGGCGGGAAGGGTATCTAACTCTAGTGGTTGGCACCTAGATGTCGCTTACGGCTGCTATAAAGTCGATGTAAAAATAAATGCAAAAAGATGATTGAAGGCATTGAGAATTTCGTCAGCTCGGTAACTGAACCCATAGCTTAATTGGTAAAGCGATATCGAGCCCCGGTAAGGCGTATCGATGTTGGTTCAAGTCCAACTGGGTTGATTATTTTTTCAATGTTTTCAATGTTTGTATTTGATTGAATAACATACTAATGTATGAGTGGAATACCCACTTTAAAAAAAATGTAAAATAATTATGAGTTGATAGCAGGCGCCATCTGTTATTTCCGTTGTGACACTTGTAAAAGGGTCGGCGGGAAGGGTATCTAACTCTAGTGGTTGGCACCTAGATGTCGCTTACGGCTGCTATAAAGTCGATGTAAAAATAAATGCAAAAAGATGATTGAAGGCATTGAGAATTTCGTCAGCTCGGTAACTGAACCCATAGCTTAATTGGTAAAGCGATATCGAGCCCCGGTAAGGCGTATCGATGTTGGTTCAAGTCCAACTGGGTTGATTATTTTTTCAATGTTTTCAATGTTTGTATTTGATTGAATAACATACTAATGTATGAGTGGAATACCCACTTTAAAAAAAAATATGTAAAATAATTATGAGTTGATAGCAGGCGCCATCTGTTATTTCCGTTGTGACACTTGTAAAAGGGTCGGCGGGAAGGGTATCTAACTCTAGTGGTTGGCACCTAGATGTCGCTTACGGCTGCTATAAAGTCGATGTAAAAATAAATGCAAAAAGATGATTGAAGGCATTGAGAATTTCGTCAGCTCGGTAACTGAACCCATAGCTTAATTGGTAAAGCGATATCGAGCCCCGGTAAGGCGTATCGATGTTGGTTCAAGTCCAACTGGGTTGATTATTTTTTCAATGTTTTCAATGTTTGTATTTGATTGAATAACATACTAATGTATGAGTGGAATACCCACTTTAAAAAAAAAAAAAAAAAATGTAAAATAATTATGAGTTGATAGCAGGCGCCATCTGTTATTTCCGTTGTGACACTTGTAAAAGGGTTGGCGGGAAGGGTATCTAACTCTAGTGGTTGGCACCTAGATGTCGCTTACGGCTGCTATAAAGTCGATGTAAAAATAAATGCAAAAAGATGATTGAAGGCATTGAGAATTTCGTCAGCTCGGTAACTGAACCCATAGCTTAATTGGTAAAGCGATATCGAGCCCCGGTAAGGCGTATCGATGTTGGTTCAAGTCCAACTGGGTTGATTATTTTTTCAATGTTTTCAATGTTTGTATTTGATTGAATAAATACCTCTATTATTTTTGAAAGACCTATCCAACGATACCCCACACAATATGGTTGGAGCGAAAAATAAATTCACCCCGACTTCATGTGTACGGGAGGTAGTTAACCCAAAAATATCGACACACGCTGTTTGGGATATAACATACGCTACATGGGAAAAGACAAGACATCACATTGATTAGGCTGACCATTGACCAAATCGAATGCAAAAATGTCTTTTTCCACTTATCATATGAAAAATAAAGTATCAATCTTGGTGATAAAAAAACCGGCCAAGTGCGAGTCGGACTCGCGCACCGAGTTCAGGTACAGGTTCCGTACAAACCTGTAGGTATACACCGTGGGCTGGAATAACCCGACAGATCTTAACCACGAATTTCTAAGACCAAAAGAAGGAAAAAATATTATGTGACTAGGTCAATTTCGCCAAAAAAAGGGTTTTTTTTTCGTTTTTTTTTTCAATTTTTTGAATGTTTATGCACATGAAAAGCAAATGTTATTAATACAATTTTCGCCTAAAACAAATTGGTACATTTTTTTTGTCAAAATTTAGTTTCTACAAAGTTTTCCTTGTCGCTTTGATATCTGTCAATAAGGACGTGTAAACTATGTCCAATAGTGGCAACAACGCCATTAGAAAGGCGTTTTGTGATGAGTTATAATAAAAAGTGTATTTTTTTTATTGGTATTAACTCTGAAACTAGGCGTATTCCAGAAAAGTTCATGGGGCATTTTAGTAGCTAAATATGATCAGGAATACACTGTTAAAATCTGTCTAGTTATATGGGCCCACGGTGTATAGGGGTAATTTTAATATTATTAAAAATATTTTTATTATATGATGCAACTAAAAATTTACTGTTTTTGCAATTTATCCTTTATCTGTGCTATAAGACGTTGCTTCGTACAAAATTTCAAGATTCTGAGTTCACGGGAAGTACCCTGTAGGTTTTGATTCCCTTGCGAGTTTCGAAAGTTTGCGGAAATTTGAGGCATAAACGGCTGTATCTTTTAATTGCGTTGGCGATGAACTTCTAAAGTTTAATTTTTTTACATCTCCAAGGGCCAGTAGACCTGAGTATTTGATATAAATTTTAGCTTGATACCTCCACGCGTTCCTGAGAAAAAGGGTCTTGACAGATGGACGGACAACAAAGTGATCCTATCCTATAAGGGTTCCGTTTTTTCCTTTCGAGGTACAAAACCCTAAAAATAATCATTAGGTTCATCTTTAAGTTCTGTATCATGCCTTGTTCTCTTGCTCCACGACCCTGAAACAACCCTGTATAAATTACGTTCATGTTTTGTTTAAAATAAACCATAAATATAATAAAATGGAAATATTTCGCTCGAGAGACTCGGGAGAGAACTTGTTCCCCAGATATCAAACAATTCCTGTAAACAAGATACAAAATTAATGTCTCATTTCCCATCTATTGTCATTCGATAACGAATCCCTGTCTAATAAAATATCTTACTCGCGAATTTCCACTCCACTTAATTCCCTCAATCTCTTTGTCTCTGATGTAAGACAAGTATCAATAGTGAAACCTGGACAAATGGAACTTTAACAAATGGACTTTTTCTATAGATATAAACATTATATTGACCTAACAGATGTTACGTAAGTTAAATATTACACAATGAATGTGTAAACATGGGTCCAATTTTTTTAGGAACGTGTTTACATCAAGTTTGAACGATGACAGGGCTAACAGTATTAGCACTACTGTCAAATGCAACAGTTGAATCGATGTAAATGCACTCCAATCAAAGCAGGTCGTGTATTTTGCATTATTTAATAACAGGACTACCTACATTGGAGAGGAATCTCACGAAAATAGTTTCAGACTTAGCAAGATTTGGCTTAGCCGGCAGTGCGGGCACTAACTGAAATAATAAAATCAAATATTTAATTATACATTTTAATGATATTCATGACTCAGGAACACCACACACTTAGCAGAAATTGATCTCAAAAAGACTGTCAAACCCAAATTCAATCGCAATCATAGTAGCTTCCACATAGAGATCACCTCTCTCGGGCCCGCGCCCGCGCGTAAGCTGTGTTTGTTAATCGCTACTGTTCAAAAATAGTTTTTACTGATCTAAAGTTAATTGTTTAGCTCGAAATTTATATTAAAATAATCCTTGTCAAACAGTGATTGTGTATATTTCACAGATCACTCGGAAACGCTTATAGACCTTGTCTGCAGTAATAGTAAACTTTCTCAAGTGTGTAAAGATTATATTCCTGAACGTAGTAGTCACGCGTTCATTTCTTGTAAGATACACGTCAAGAAACCTAAGCAATGCCCCATATGGATCTCTTATAGAAGTTATAGACCACTCAAAGATATTCCTTTTAAAGAGTTTAATGAGCATATTGATACAACTGTTTGGGAACGCCTTTTAAGTGACAATATTAATAAATCTGTAGTATCCTTTAATTATTATATAAGCCATATATTTGATTTATATGCTCCTCTTAAGAATAGTCATATAAAAAATCAGAGCTATCCTTGAGTAACACCTACAGTTAAGGAGATGATAAGGTTAAGAGACGCGGCGCATTCTAGGAGTCGCACCCACTGTCTTGGATTGTCATAAATTATATTAAAAGGAATTAAAAAGCATTATCAACCAAGCCATGTTTACAGAGAAACAGGCCTACTTCAACGCAAAAATTAATGAAATTTTATCTAAGGATTCGCGTAAATTTTGGAAAAATATAAAGCACAGTGTAGTTGACTTTAACAATAAAGAAACCAACCTTCCTTGTCACTTCAATAATCCAGATTTAATTAATAAACAATTTCTAAATATTCCTAGAACCAGCGTAACATTTCAGATCTAACATTCTTTGAACATAATCGCTTCAGTTCCGCAACTTTTAGTCTAAAACCCGTTGATCAGGATACAGTCAGTAAAATTATTTTTATATAAATTTCCTCCAACGCTCAGGGTGCAGATGGTATCACGCGTGATATGTTTCATTTGACTCTTCCACGAACGCTAGGGCTCATCACGGCTTTAGTCAACCAATCAATAATATCGGGTGAGTTCCCTGAAGCATGGAAGGAAGCTCTGATTAAACCTATTCCTAAAAAGAGTAATCCTGTAGAAATTTCAGATCTTAGACCAATAATCTATAATAATCAATCTTGTCTTTTTTGTCAAAAGTAATTGAAAAAGTAGTATGCCGTCAGATATCGCAATTTCTAGAAACTAACCGTATCTTACCATCCAAGCAATCAGGTTTCAGGGCTGGCTATAGTACTGCAACTGCCCTGTTAGATGTCATCGATGACATTCTTACAGAGGTCAATGCAGGACATGGGTTAATTATGGTCTTGCTTAACTTCTCTCGTGCCTTTGACACTATAAACCATAATCTATTAATCTCTAAGCTGACACCGGACACCGGAGGCCTAGGTCACTTTTTCCTTTGTATATGACATCTATACATATAAGTTTATCTCTAAGCTGGCTTATTATGGTTTTGATTCTCATGCCCTAAAATGGTTTTCTGCGGTCTAAACGGTAATCTAAACGCTCGGCTGCAAAGAGTAAAACTAAGTAATGGGAATGGTTCTAGCCAGTTTTCTGAAGCTTCTCTGGTATCCCATGGCGTTCCGCAGGGTTCAATATTAAGTCCAATACTGTACATTCTGTATAGTGCAGACATAATTAATTCTATTCAAAACTGTAATTACCACATGTATGCTGATGACTTGCAGGTGTATTTGCCTCTTAAGCCCAACGATACTGCCAGTGTGGTTCATAAAATCAATGACGATTTGGAACGAATAGTTCAGTGGTCCAGCAGAAATAGTCTAGTTTTAAACCCTCTCAAGTCAAAGTTTATTATATTAGGCTCTGAGAAACAAAGACATCAAATTGTTAACTGTAACCCTGTCATTAAAATTGGTACTGACTGTATTGAACAGGTCACAGAAGCTAAAAACTTGGGCATTCTCATGGATGGTAAACTAAAGTTTCACAACCATGTACTAGAGATATCTAGAATCTGCTTTTATAGGCTAAAGATGTTATACCGAGTTCGAAATTACTTATGTACTGATGTCAGAATATCTCTCTGAGAATCTCTCATCCTCTCAAAGTTGAATTACGCTGATACGGTAATAGGTAGATGTCTTTGGTCTAAAACCAAAAAGCTTGTACAGCGAGTGCAGAACGCATGTGCTCGATTTTGTTTTAATATACCACCAAGGACTCACGTTACTCCTTACCTTAATGGTAGCGGCTTAATGAACATGGTATCACGTCGTTCCTTGCATTTCGCCTGTATGCTTTTTGGTATTGTGAAGACTTTGACACCCCAGTATTTATCTAGAAAATTGCATTTTTCACAGCGGCATATAAGAGAAGCTCCTCGTCTTATCTTTCCACGGCACAGCACAGCTGCATTTTGTGGCAGTTTTAGATATTCCGCCACGAAATGCTGGAACAACATACCACCACCCATACGAAATTCTGTATCTGTTTATTCTTTTAAAATTAAATTTAAAAAAATCATTTTAGATTTGCAGAAATGTTCTTAAAGAGAAGATCACTTATATGTGCCAAATTTCTAGTACTCATTGTGTATCACTATATTGTACGTCATTATTTTTATTTATTTATTTTTTGTTTATGGTTTCTTTCATTATTTTTATGATTACATTGATTAGTCCTTAACTGGTATAAATAGTGCATTCCTGACATTCCTGTATACGATTTGATGCTATACTAAGCAGAAAGTAGAATGTTTCCATTTAAATGTAATTTTATAACAATGCGATTTACAACGGCGCGCGGGCTCGAATACTTTCTCGCTCGCACACCGCTACGGCACTCTTCACGGCCGCCGAGGTTCGCCGAGCGCCCGACCGGACCGAATAAAAGCCGCCGCCTGCGCAGTATCAAATCACTTAGCAAGCGAGCGCCTTAGCGATAGGTCCACCACTGTCCTTTGGCTAGTCTGTCTGAGTCAGGAGTTCGATAGCTGCTTGCAGTCTTCTCCCTGACTTCCCTATATGTAGCTAACAGCATGGCGACAGGTCCCGACTGTCCCTTGGCTTGTTACATCGGGAGGCACCCAACAAAATAACTACCCACTCGATTAGAGAACAAGTTGCATCTACCCGACATTTTGTTGTAAAGTACCTACTAGCAAGATGGGTCACTACGAAGAATATAAAGAGGTAATCAGCGAGACATCTACAAAGGTGGTAGTGACAAATCAAACTAAGAATCTGAAACTGATTTCATTTTTAGAAATAGCGACATCGTACAGAAGATTTATTCAGAATTTCGCCGATATAGCAAGTCCATTGAAGGAAGTTTACTGGAAATGGGACAATGAGCAGCAGAAATCTTATGAATCTCTGGAAACTGCACTTATAACGTCATCAATATTGAAACAAGCCGACCTTGAAGCAAACACCGACGCCAGTAATTATGCCATCGGAGCAGTTTCACTTCAGGGGGAGGGTGATCACGAACACCCTATTGAATATGCGAGTTGCTTGTACGGAGGAAGGCAATACGAAGTCCTGGTACTCTCACGCAACGTCATCGAGCACCAGAGGGAGAGACTATAATAATACGAAGTCCTGGTACTCTCACGGAACGTCATCGAGCACCAGAGGGAGAGACTATAACAATATGAAGTCCTGGTACTCTCACGGGACGTCATCGAGCACCAGAGGGGGAGACTATAACAATGCGATTTACAACGGCGCGCGGGCTCGAATACTTTCTCGCTCGCACACCGCTACAGCACTCTCCACGGCCGCCGAGGTTCGCCGAGCGCCCGACCGGACCGAATAAAAGCCGCCGCCTGCGCAGTATCAAATCACTTAGCTAGCGACTGCCTTAGCGATAGGGTCACTACTGTCCTCTGGCTAGTCTGTCTGAGTCGGGAGTTTGATAGCTGCCTGCAGTCTTCTCCCTGACTTCCTAGGTGTAGCTAGTGCCCTGGCGATAGGTCCCGACTGTCCCTTGGCTTGTTGCATCGGGAGTGAACGTGCCCAACCTTACCGTTCGCTCCACGGTATTAATTTAGTTAGGAAGAAACCAGTTTTGTATGAACGTCACGCAAGTTGTATGAAGTAGTTGTAATCACCTACAATCAATAAATAGAGTAACGTTGACATTGGCGTTTCTGTTCCTACCTACCTGTTACAATTTTAGTTTATTTAGTCTACATACGGTTGCCACGGAAGACCAGCGTCAAGGTACCTCAAAGGTACCTTGACATAATGCTGAGTGGAGACCATTTCAATGACGTCTTTAAAACTGTTTTTTATTAATTTGTGTATTAGTTTTAAGTTACTTTGTAGCGTCATGAATAAATTTATTTTCTTTCTTTCTTTCTTAGATATACATATATTGCTTGTAACGAAAAAACGCCCTGAGCGTTTTACGTCTTGTTCATGAATAAACGCTCTGATTTCCGCTTAGTTACGTGAGCATGACAAGAGAGTCCATACCTGTTGTTTCAATCGCTTGCCGCCAACAGCGTCAAAATCCGTGTTTTGTAAAACAGCTATTTGAGGTCCATTTACCTGGGTTTAACTGTTCAAGCCGCTAAATGCTCTGAATTAGGGAGCCGTGAGAGGTAATCTCACCAATTACCGACTTCTTTGTTTTGAATACGGAAGGAAGATTATTAATTTCAATATTAATGGGGAAGGCCACTGTTAATTTGGTGGACTGTTTTTTGTGGAATGTTGGGAATTGTTGAATTCCCAATTGAACCTAGCACTTGACACGCCATATACAAAAATATTTTATCCGGCTGTCAGTTCAAGTGCAGAATTTAATATTTCAAAGCGATATCTGAATCATTTAATAGTTAGGTAGGTACATGTATGAATATGTATAAGTAGTAAAATTCAGTTTGTGTGTGATAAGTTTGTATGTATAGCCTTGGATTCCAATTGATTAACTGTACAATTTAAGTACATATTCCAAACGCTACGTAACGCTACCTACGTTATCACGTTTTCATGTTTCAATTAATATTAAGCATTTTAGGGGCCTCGAATTTCCAGAAAAAAAAATCTAAGTAGTTTTTTTATAATATTTATACATAATAATTTTCAAGGTTGTAACTACTTTTAACGGTTTAGGCTGTGCGTTTTGTGTTTATATAAAGCGATTGTTTTATTTTTATGTAAATAAACACGGAAATGGGTACCTATACCTATATTACGGACAATTATTTGTTTACACAAATTGTTTCATGTAATGGTATCCATTATGTACGAAGATTGGTGAATTTAACAATGTTTCCATTCCGCTTCCATTTTGTTTAACAATTTCTCAAGTCCACGTCTACATTGAGTCGGGCATTGAAAAATCACCCATATTTTGTGTGACATTAAGTTTATATTTCTATCAAAGTCTTTCAGTTTGATACGAGGTATAGAAAGTAAGAAGCTGTTTGTCGAAACATCGCGGACCGCGGTGATATTGTATGGTAACTGGATTGCTAACTTTTGCGTCATAAATGACGTCCTGTGTCATAGGATAGGCAAGCTGAAATTTTACAAACTAGACCGGATGTTTGTAAAAAGTTACTGGAGTTGGAGTTTCTGTCTCTTTCAACATGGTGGTTCATTAAAAAGTAGTTTAACAGCTGCGTTAATGTGAATTCAACATTATTTAAAACCTACGACTTACTTCGGGCGAATTAACTCTTCTCCAATACGGTAAGGAAGATGCTTTTGCCATAGGGCATTATTATTATGTAATTGATGTGGTATTAAAAGACCTACTATTTTTGGCAGTCAGATGAAAAGATCCGTAATCCTAAAATGACGGATGTGTTAAACCGTGCGGCTCTTCAGAAAAGCGTACGATTTGCATATTACAACATCAGGATCTTTCCTTTTTTTGTTCCCCATAATGCTGTGTACACATCTGCTGTTACAATAAAATGCTTGCTCTAGTTTTATTGGTTTACAGACTACCTTATGCTATAATCTGGCTGCATCAGAAATCCGTTGTTACGATTTGATCGCTTAAATCTTCTTTTCAACCGACTTCAAGATTTAGAAGGAGGAGTTTAACTAATAATTCGTCGGGATCTTTGTTTTTGCTATTCTTTTTAAATGTATGTTCACCGATTATTCGAAGACGGCTGGACCGATTTGGAAAATTCTTTTTATGTTTGAAAGAGTATACTTCACAGTTGGTCCCATTGTGACCAGGTCAGGATCTGATAATGGGATCCTGGAGAAATCGAGGGAACACTTCAACTATTATAGGCACACGTATAGTGATTTGAGTATTTTTTACAGCAGTTTGAGAATTTGGTTATGGAAAGGTGGATGCTAAGTGAAGTCGGTTCTTTTTTGTTTAAAATATTTTTTTAATACATATATATTAGCTAATTTAATATGTAGGCTAGTTGATAGACTTCGATGGCTTGGCCACGTAGAACAGTTAAGTATGGGTGACACAGTCAATTCAAACCCCTTCTGTTCAGAGCCCTTTAGATTTAACATTGTAAGGTTCTAGCCGAACGAATCAGTCAAAAATATGTAATTTAATTAATATTGTATGTTTGTTTTTACCGATTAAAACTGGCTAATTTTGGCTAATTCTGTTTTCAAGTGAATGACAGTTCGTTTTGGACTTTAAAAAAAAAACAAGCTGTCATGGTTCTGACGTTTTTAAGCTGTCATGATGCTGTTCCTTTTTGGCGGTTTATGGTGTTGTGAGAATTGGAGGATTCAATATATGTTATTCGCGCTGTAACTGTGTTTGTAATAAATGCAATAAACATTTGTAGATCTCAAAGCAATACGGTGTTTTAGTTGACGATACCTAGTGTTATACTTCAGTAAGTGGGGATTTATTGAACGTAATGCCGCCCTTTCGTTCACGTTCACCATCCTCGTCAAAGAAAGTGAAACGTAAACATAAAAGCAAACGTAGCCACCGCCGTGCAAACAAGAACGAAAAACGCGCGTTACAAGAACATGCTGACAATTGTTCACGTTCTCCTACAAGGAGACTAGCTACGCCAAAGAGGCATGATCGCACTCGTAGTCGGTCTAAGCACGGCAATCATAATCATAAGGAAAGTAGGCAGAAGCTTTCACAATCACCGGAGCGCACCTACGAAACGAGAAACATACATCGACAAGCGTCGCGGAGTAGCGAGGGCACCCCGAAAATCCACCGCGCTCGTAGTAGAGAGCCGCGGTGTGATAATAGCCTTGAACACAAACGGCGGCGCATAAGGGAGTCAGGGCGAGATGACAGCTCGGTGCACACGTGGAGCCGTAGCAGGGAAATGCGACGAGACGATAGTTTTAACCACCGGAGGCGGCACAGCAGGGACTCGCGTCGCAACGGTAGTCCAGTGTACGAGAGGCGGCGCAGCAGAGAGCCGCACCGAGATGGCATTCTAGAGCAGGAGCAACGGTGCAGTAGAGAGAGACATCGAGGTAGTAAAACTGATCATCGGCAACGCAGTCCGGAGCCACAGAGAACGGCAAGTTCACCGCACCTGCCAGTACAACCGGCTATTACAAGGTCATGTGAAACTTTTCTTAGTACTAAAGATTTGCATGATATTATTAAGAGTATTGGGTCATCTAAAAAGCCTACTTTTCAAAACAATGTTGTACCAACTTTTGACCCGTCACTACCAGGTCATCGCATTGATCTTTGGATAAATAAAGTTAACCAGTGTGCATCTATTTATGGATGGGACAATCTGCAAACAATTCACTTTTCCCTACAAAAGCTAGCGGGCAATGCGAAAACCTGGTATGATAGTCTTCCGGCAATGTTGTCAACATGGAGTGAATGGCAAGAAAAACTGCTTTCAGCATTTCCATTTGAACAAAATTATGGTAAGCTACTAGATGACATGTTAAGGCGGAAATATAGGCTAGGTGAATCAGTTGAAAACTACTTTTATGAAAAAGTTTCTCTTCTCAATCAATGTCAGATATCTGGTAAAAATGCTGTTGACTGCATTATATATGGCTTAACGGATAGAACTCTAAGAACTGCAGCTCAGTCTCTTCGCTGCAAAGACCCAGATCAGCTATTAGAATTTTTAGCAAGTAGTAAAGACTTTTATGCCAACCCGGTAAAAATAAGTGATTTAAAAACTAAACCAAATAGTGACAACTCAACAAAAACATCTCAAATGTGTTTTAACTGCCGTGAAAGGGGCCATGTTTCTTTTAACTGTCCCAAACCGATCATAAAATGTACAAAATGTAACAGAGTAGGGCACAAAATAGAAAATTGTTATACTAAGGCTGTACAGGAAAAGCCTAAATCTGTTAATGTAATATGTAATGCGGGTAGTGATAAAAAGTATTATAAACAAGTCAAAGTAAATAACAAGAATTTCAATGGCTTTGTCGATCTTGGAAGTGCAGTTACCATAATTCGACTCAGTGATGCAATATTATTAGGGGATCCGGTACCAACCCCTACTAAAGTGATCAATGCTTATGGATATTCAACAATTCCAGTTGCCGGTGAGTTGATAGTGCAAATTTCAATTGATGATGTTAATGGCAGTGTAGAAGCATTACTTGTCGAAGATAAGTACACAAATGCGCCGGTATTGGTTGGGCAAGATTTTACTGAGCAATATCATATACTTATTGTTAAAAATAATAAACAGCTTAATTTTTATTCAATTAACAATTAACTACCTGCTCTTAGTAGTGAGGATGTTGACTACAATATACGATTAAGGGCAAGCGAAGATAAAAAAATAATTGGTCAATGTGTGCTTAGGGTTCTTACCGAACCAAAATATGAGGGCAACTTATACATTTCATCTGCTGTTATTGGTAGTATAGGTAGTGAAATTATCATACAAGAGGCCATTTACTCTTTTGATAACGAGGGTCGGGGTTGTTTACCCGTGCTGCAAGTAGGTAGTACTCCAGCTTATTTAGAACAGGGTACCGTCATAGCTCGAGCGAAACAGTATGTAGAGGCGCGTAGTTGTTTGCGAGTTACACAGGGAGATTCAGTTACCCCTCTGAATGTAGATGATATTAAAATTGAAACTTCCATAGATGAAGAACATATGAGTCGCCTAGTAACGCTACTTAATATATATAGAGATTGTTTTGCTATGAATTTGCTTGAACTGGGCTGTGTCAAAGATACAGAGATGAAAATTGAACTAAGCGATAAACGCCCGGTAGTTTACGCACCATATCGACTATCACACACCGAAAGGCAAGTGGTAAGAGATATGGTTAGTGAATTAGTCGAAGCGGGCATTGTTCAGGAATCCATATCCGACTATGCGAGCCCAGTTTTATTAGTAAAGAAGAAGAATGGAAAATATAGATTATGTGTAGATTATAGGGCTTTAAATAACAAGACCATTAAAGAGCGCTATCCGATGCCAATCATAGATGACCAGATTAGTAGACTTGCCGATAAGAAATACTTTACAGCCTTGGATCTTGCAAGCGGGTATTATCAGATCCCAATATCATTAGATTGTCGACACCTAAGTGAGTTTGTTACCCCGGATGGCCAGTATGAATTTACGCGCATGCCATTCGGGATGGCAAACGCTCCGGCGGTGTTTCAGCGAATGATTAATCGTGTGTTGGGACCTGTCAGGTTCGGTGATGCCATAACTTACATGGATGACGTACTCATCGCATCAACTACCATTGATGAAGGCCTGGATAAGCTGAGCAACATATTAGAAATATTTAAGTACGCAGGATTAACTCTTAACTTAGAGAAGTGTCTATTCTTATCCGATAAAATAGATTATCTTGGTTATGAGATCTCATCAGA
The DNA here is from genome assembly GCA_947086415.1 of Pammene aurita. Taxonomy (NCBI): domain Eukaryota; kingdom Metazoa; phylum Arthropoda; class Insecta; order Lepidoptera; family Tortricidae; genus Pammene; species Pammene aurita. Next base: position 18,227,725 of record OX352295.1, read on the forward strand.
CGGCGTACGACCAGGCCAAAAGAAAATTCAATCGGTAATAGATTTTCCCCAGCCGAAAAACCAGCATCAAGTTCGTCAATTTTATGGTCTTGTAAGTTGTTTCCGCAAATTTATAAAGAACTTTGCAAGTATAGCTCACCCTATAACTTTATTGCTAAAGAAAAACGCTCCATTCAGTTGGACAGAAAAACAAGCAGAAGCTTTTACCATCTTAAAGGACCGATTAAGTGATAGACCAATCTTGACAATTTATGACCCTAACACAAAATTCACAGAAGTGCACACGGATGCAAGTAAGCATGGCCTTGCTGGAATTTTGATGCAAAAGAAAGACGATTCAGAACCGTTGCGTGTAGTGGCATACTACAGTCGCCAGACTGCACCAGAAGAAAAGAACTTCCACGCATACGAGTTAGAAACATTAGCAGTAGTAGAGTCTCTAAAGAAATTTCGTGTTTATGTCCTTGGAACTCCTTTCAAAATTGTTACTGACTGCCGGGCATTAAGAACAACACTTGTCAAACGCGATCTAATTCCGAGAATTGCCCGGTGGTGATTACAGCTTCAGGAGTTTCAGTATGAGATCGAGTACCGACCGGGTACCCAGATGAACCACGTTGATGCTCTGAGCCGCAATATAGGCGCTCCCTTGCCAGTAGAAGAGAGCGTGCCACGTAATGAGTTCTTTCCTAATGTTATGCACATAGAAGTAGATAACTGGTTACTGACGTTACAGCTAGGTGACGAAGAGTTGTGTCGCATTAGAAAGATTTTAAATACGAATAACAGTGAAGAAGAAATAAAGTCAATTAAAAGCAGTTATGTTATTAAAAATAATCAGCTCTATAGGTACGTTGATGATGATAAGAAAGAATTGCGCTGGGTGGTACCTAAAGGGGCAAGGTGGCAGATATGCAAATTAAACCATGATGACATAGGGCATTTCGCTTTTGAGAAAACATTTGAACGTATAAGGAAGACTTACTGGTTCGCACATATGAGGCACTTCATAAAAAAATACGTTAAGGCTTGCTTAAACTGTGCATATCATAATGACAACGTCAACGTTAAAGAGGGATATTTAAATCCAATAGAAAAGGTCACAAAGCCCTTCCACACTTTGCATATCGACCACCTTGGTCTATTCGAACAAAACCATGGACTAGACGAAAGGATTTGGGATTCCTCGGTTGGAATAGTCCAGTGGGGCATAAATAATACCTTGCAGAAGTCAATTGGCAAGACCCCAGCTGAGGTTTTGTTTGGAACTCCAATGAATTGCGAGATAAGCAGCCAATTCGACTCTATTTTAGAAGTGACTCGATCGAATGTTAATGTTGATGAGATTCGCGAAGAGGCTGCTGAAAATATTGAAAACAGTCAATTACGACAAAAGAAGTATTATGATAGTAGTCGAAAACCGGCAACTTCTTACACTGAAGGCGATCTGGTAAAGATAACTAAAGTTAGTTATGACAACGATGGTAAAAGTAAAAAGTTGTTGGATAAATACATAGGACCATTTAAAGTTATAAAAGTGTTAGGGAATGATCGTTACCAAGTATCTGACATAGAGGACTTTAAAAGAAAGAATAAAAGAAAGTACAAAACTACTATTTCCGCCGATAGAATGCAGCCATGGATACATTTAGCCGCGTTAGACTTGCATAATGAGTAATAAATAAATAATATGTGAGTCCGTAAGAATATTGTTGATGTATGAGAAACTTTTAATTGGAAGAATATTTAGGAGAAATATAATTTGTTTAAAAAAATATATATATAAAAAAGTGCAAAAATTGCTAGTACAAAGTATATAAGTTCTAGTGATATGTTTTAAGTTTATAGTATGTCCTGAGATGATAAGACTGATAAAGCCTATAAATTCAATATAATAAAGACTAATATGTAATGTGGAGACTGATCCTTTTAATTGAAATATGGTTGAAAGTAAAATAATAGCTGTTATTATATGATAAAAGATTAAAGTGGAACATTGTGATGATTAGTTTATAATAATAGTGAATAATCATACGCAAAGGGCAACAGATATGTAGTACAAAATATATGCGAAATGTTTATGCTACGGATACTGTGGCATATTAAGGCTGCGGATACTGCGGCGTTTCTAGGCTGCGGATACTGCGGCATGATAGCATTGTGGACACTGTGAAATACTTAAGCTGCGGATACTGCGGCATGCTAGCGCTGCGGAGACTGCGGCATGTAAGACCTGCGAATACTGTAGTGTATTAGCGCTGCGGATACTGCGGCATATGTTTAAAGTCATAACTGTAAAAACTGTGAGCAGATTTTTATTTTTATTTTTGTTATTAAACTGTTTAGACTTGGACCAAGTGTAAGGTGGCAGGTGGTGTGTGTGTGGACATCACACGCGTCAGGATGGACGAGTGTAAGGTTCTAGCCGAACGAATCAGTCAAAAATATGTAATTTAATTAATATTAATAACTTATTTAGAATGTATGTTTGTTTTTACCGATTAAAACTGGCTAATTTTGGCTAATTCTGTTTTCAAGTGAATGACAGTTCGTTTTGGACTTTAAAAAAAAAACAAGCTGTCATGGTTCTGACGTTTTTAAGCTGTCATGATGCTGTTCCTTTTTGGCGGTTTATGGTGTTGTGAGAATTGGAGGATTCAATATATGTTATTCGCGCTGTAACTGTGTTTGTAATAAATGCAATAAACATTTGTAGATCTCAAAGCAATACGGTATTTTAGTTGACGATACCTAGTGTTATAACATCAATATAAAATATATTCACCATGTTTAGAAAAGAAGATCAGTCAGAGCTATCAGAAAATAAGATCATAAGAAAAGAAGCTCGGATTTAACTCGTAAGTCAAGTCAACCTACTTTCAATTAAATACGTCTAAAGGCGTGCCGAAATCGACTTATTTAATTAATATTTCATCAAAGCACGGGAGAATTAATCAAGGGAATTAAAGCCAAGGATATCCACCGTGCAAAGCCACAGTCTTCGTAAACGTCCGTGAAAATGCTCTAATATTTATTCTAAGAGAATATTTAAGTAAGGTTGAGCAGTATACAATTTTAAGAAAGTATTTATCAACCGTTCCAAACACTTTATGAATTCAGCACTAAAAATATTTAACTCTTATATTATTATTCTTCTTAAAATGCTTTAGGTATCTTACAAATCACTAAGCAATATACAGGGTGGAACAAAAATAGTGGTGATCCGTTTAAGGGCATAATTGGTATCGTATTACGATTAAGAAAAAGTAGAAGAAAAATTATTGGAGACGAAAATTTTTTTTATGGGACACGTCATCTCAACCGGCCAACCCTACAATAGCAATTTTTTTACCGCGAAAAATTTTTTTTCTTAGTTTTTCATAATTAGAATACGATACCAATTGGCTACTTTCCAAAAAAAATATATTTAGTCCGTCAGTTAGATTATCAAAAAATATTGGACACATATTTTTTATTTTGTCAATCAAACAAAAATTGGTGAAGATATAGCCCGTTAAAGTTCCGCGTGACGTCACATTTCAGTACAATTTTTTGTATAATGTGACGTCACGCGGAACTTTAACGGGCTATATCTTCACCAATTTTTGTTTGATTGACAAAATAAAAAATATGTGTCCAATATTTTTTGATAATCTAACTGACGGACTAAATATAATTATATTTTTTTACCCAGGAAAGTACCCAATTATGCCCTTAAACGGATCACCAGCATTTTTGTTACACCCTGTATATGTAAAGTGCCCGACCTTAATACTTTTATAATAGAAAACTAGACTAAGCCTGCGACTTCGTCCGCATGGAACTCATTAATAACTTCTTACCACTTTCATCCCCTTTGGGGTTTAATTTTCAAAAACTCTCTCTAAATGGAGCTTCGTGATATTTGATGAATTCTTTTACTTTAGACTGTTTACGCATTTTTAGAGGCCGTATTCTAACTTCAAAACACGTTTACACACGATCCAACTTCACTAGAACTCCAATGCATTAACTAGGTGGCACAAACTTGGCAGCTGCATTGTCCCATCTGGACCTCGCAGCAATCACTGGATTTTCTTCATCATCTGTTTTCCCACTACTACTACCCCAGGGCAGGGAATAAATGCCTATCTAATAGTTAGTATCTACTTATATATCCAGTGATATATGGCCATACGATAAAATAACTAGGTGGCGTATTATAATTTTAAAATTCATAAACAGTATCAAAACATAATCTATTTCAGACATAACTTCAAAACACATCAAATACCACAGCCACATAAGTACGTGCCTAAATTAATAGTACAATGGTGAAGGGTAAAATAAGTTTTAAACTAGACTAAGCCTGCGACTTCGTCCGCATGGAACTCATTAATAACTTCTTACCACTTTCATCCCTTTTGGGGTTTAATTTTCAAAAACTCTCTCTAAATGGAGCTTCGTGATATTTAATGAATTCTTTTACTTTAGACTGTTTACGCATTCTTAGAGGCCGTATTCTAACTTCAAAACACGTTTACACACGATCCAACTTCACTAGAACTCCAATGCATTAACTAGGTGGCACAAACTTGGCAGCTGCATTGTCCCATCTGGACCTCGCAGCAATCACTGGATTTTCTTCATCATCTGTTTTCCCACTACTACTACCCCAGGGCAGGGAATAAATGCCTATCTAATAGTTAGTATCTACTTATATATCCAGTGATATATGGCCATACGATAAAATAACTAGGTGGCGTATTATAATTTTAAAATTCATAAACAGTATCAAAACATAATCTATTTCAGACATAACTTCAAAACACATCAAATACCACAGCCACATAAGTACGTGCCTAAATTAATAGTACAATGGTGAAGGGTAAAATAAGTTTTCTGCTGTGCAGTTTGGCAGATATGTGAAATTGATTAAATGTATCTCTTTTTGTGAAAATAAAAAATAAAGAAACCAATATTATCTCATAATACCTGTACATTTTGTTCGTGTCTGCTTTTCTATTATTTTTTAACCGACTTCAAGCTTTCAAAAGAGGAGGTTCTCAATTCGGCGTGTATGTTTTTTTTTAAATGTTTGTTACTCCATAACTCCGTCATGCATGTCTGAACCGATTTTGAAAATTCTTTTTTTGATTGTAAGTATATATATATATACAGATTGGTCCCGTTTTTGTCAAAACGCAGTTCTGATGATGGGAGCCATGAGGAATCGAAGGAACTCCTCAAATCTTAAAGGCATACATATAGTGATTTTTATATTTTTATCAACAAATCCATCATTTTTATTCAAAACAGTGACATTTGATAAAGTAGAACTGCTGATGATGATCAGAATATAACTCTACAATGACGCATAGTTCACGTTTGGCGATTTGTCCTCTCCGCTGCGTTTGTTAAGCAAGTTATTTCATTTTCATCTATAATCCTTCACCGGCTACCCCCATTGAGGTCGGTTTTTTTTTCTTAAAAATTATCTATTGTCACTACTTACCAAAATGTCACCAACTATACCCAGCAATTATAGTCAACGTCGTAATTTCCGCCTAACTTAGTCATTCATGAGCACAATGCGTCAAATAACGAAGCTAAATATCGAAAAGTACAATACAACAATGGGGCATTGTGGACTGAATCCAGACACCTTCACAATGGGATAAAGCCTTTTGGAGCATCGGGGAATTATTTCGAACTAGCTAGTACTTTTGTATTTTTAGCTCAGATAAATTGAGCTGCTATCTGGCTGAAAATATTTTCGGTGCCATGCTTTAAAATACAGAATTACCTATTCATTCTTCTTCTTGGAATTCTTGGAAAGGAACGAAAAATTTACTCAGTGGAACTTATTAACAACTAACTTTTGCCCACGAGTTCGTCTGCGTGGAACTAACATTTGCCATAAGGAATTAATAAAACGCCTTAGTAAAATCTAACAGCAAGCATTAATTTAACGCATATGCTATTTCATGCATGCATATAAACTTCCACTCCCTTTTCACCCCGTTAAGGGATGTTTTCTGGCATAAAAATTATCTTATGTCCTTCCCCGGGTCTCGAAGTATCTCGATACCAAATTTCATCTAAATCGGTTCAGCGGTTTAAGCGTGAAGAGGTAACAGCCAGATAGACAGACACACTTTCGCATTTATAATCTTAGTATGAATTAAGACAAAAAAATATTTGTTTTGGATATAGAAATTGCATTTTTTTTTTCAAATTGTTAAACGTTTTTTAATTCATTATTAAATAGGATAGGGTTTAACTAGTCTACAAAAAAATGTGGTTTGGGCGGCAAAAAAATCAGTTCGTCAGCAAAAATTTAACCTAACCTGAACCTTACTGACCATCCAATTTTTCTGCTGATAATTTATTTGGCTGACAATTTAATTACTTCCCTATTAAATAATAAAAACACAAGTTAACTCATAAAAACCCGTATACAAAGACCCTGAGATAAATAAATTAAAAATTTAATGAATTTGTTATAAGTTATTATACTGCTAAATTAAATTACGACGAATACGCTATATGAAGGCTATATGTGTGGAATCCGCAGAGCTATCACTATATAATTGACTCCTGGCAAACAAAGCTAGTGAATGACATGTTGAAGGCATAAGGTATTATCTAACGAGCGGAGCGTGTGCGAAGTGAAGTTCTTACAGACAACTTCGGATACAACGGAACTGTCAGCTGGCTACCTAGACATCTGTGTATTTTGATGGATTATGTAATAAAGTTGTAGCAGAGATCAGTACAATTCGACAGTTCGTTTGTAAGTAGGATCGATCAAGAGGTTATGGAGCTAGAAGGCACGAAACAATATTCTTAAGGGTCTTGATAATATTGCTTAACTCGTTTGCAAATAAATCGCGAGTTCTCAGTTCGAGGCGAACCACTAGTTATTTTCAAATCAAATAATTTTGATTACAAATTAAAAGCAAAGTTGTTACAAAAGTATAACTAGGTATTTTGCATTTAATTCTTAGAAAAAGAGAAAATACTTCACCGATTACTTTAAAGTACATTTACTTTATTAATCCTTATTACAAATACAACAAAGCAAATTAATCCAAAAACACTTCAAACAAAGGACGCTTTCAACCAACATTTTTCACTCAAACAACATTAAACAATATTATTTCCAGTACAAAACGATACAAATTTCAAAGTTCAGAACGCAATTGGACAAAACAGTCGGTTATAAACACGTTTGTTAAGATTAAAGCGTAGTTAGTGGTGGGCGAATGATAAAATCAAATTAGTCGATTTAACTGAATGTCCTCATTTAGGCCATTTGCAAAATTACCATCGATTTTCCGATTTCCGTGTTCATATTTGATAATTTATAATCGAACGAGCTGAGCGTAAGCGAAGTGAAGTTCTTACAGACAACTTCGGACATAACAGAACTGTCAGCTGGCTACCTAAACGTCTGTGCATTTCGATGGCTTTTTGATTTTGAATAGTTTTCGCGCGATAACTTTAGTAAGGTTTTTTTATGATTTATATGAAATTTGTTGGAGTTGTAGTAGAGCTTAATACAATTTGAGAGTTCGTTCATGAGCATGATCGATCAAGGGGGCGTGTTGTAATATGGAGCTAGAAGGCTCGAAAAAAAACATCATTTGGGTCTTGTTATATTGGTCAACTCGTTTGTAAGGAACTAGCGAGTTCTCAGTTCGAGGCTAAGTACTAGTTATAGTTTAGAGTAAATAACTGGTCGTTTTTCTGCCTGCGATATTTTTTAAAAGCCGATCAGTTCGGACTAGCAATTTTTTATTACATTACAAACTCGTGTCATAAAAGTTCTCGGCTTGGCTCTAGAGCTTCTATTATACTCTCGCATCTGGATCGTAATATTTCTCTCACCCCCCCCCCCCCCCCCCCCCCCCCCCTTCCCACGTTGCACAATCTACTTTTCATTAAGTACTTATTGTTTTATTCTCATTTATTGTCTTCTCATTAGTTCAACTTACTGAATTGACGTTCAAAATGTCAGTCAAAAAAATATAAAACTGGACGCGAAATTAAATGTGAATAATGAATATACCTCAAATATTATATAAACATTAGCCTCACGAACAAACGAGCATCAACGTTAAATGTAACTATGCTTTTCCCCACCCTATTGTAAATTTTCACTTCGCCGAGTCAAAAGGCGCTTGATTGTACAACGTTGCAGTGTACCAAAAGCCTTTGCTTTCATATTAAATGAGCCTATTTTCATTGAAATTGTGCTCGTGCAAGCGTTAAATCCTTAAAAGCAACACGTGGATACGATTTTGGAGCAAAACAAAGCACTACCACGCAAATAGCTGAAACTTAGCACCGATAAGATTCAAGCACATCAAGCAGATTCAAGCATTTGTGTTTTAAATTGATTATCTCCTAATTAATAAATATTCCTTGACAGGCTAGTTGAAATTGAAAGGTACGATACAGGGGACAATAATACAATTTAAAATAATAAGTCTCTCTAAAACAATTAACTTTATGGTTGAATATAAATTACTTAAATAACATACGAATAACATTATGATTAATTTAATACTATTAAATAGACTTTAAAATTAAAAAAAAAATCCTAAAAACTTACCAAACATGGGCCATTTGGCAGGGTGCCCATCACGCTGGCAGTAGGTATTCCTGCGCTGTATTGCGCTGAGAAAACTGTATTTGGTACCCTTGAGGCGCTCCCGGGAGTCCGCCGCCGCTCCCTCTCGCATGATGGTAACTGGAAGTTAGGACCCCACCAGCGTATTAGTCCACACCAACGCGCGGCTCATCTTCCATAGAATTATCGACATCCATCAGGGCTAGGGTTTGCTCCCGGTACTCGTTTTCTATACAAATCCAGTACCGGAACCGGGAATTCCCGGTTCTCGCCATACAAAATCAGAACCGGGAGCATTCCCTAATCAGGGCGCTTGCCATCGCCTCTTACAATCTGGGGCTCAAAAGCAGCGGGGATGCTGGTACTGACGAGCGCCCTTCGGAAGAAGTCGTTGAGAGCGGCGTGGCGAGAAAGGCGGCCGGCTCCTGAGGAGCAGGAAAGGCCATGGTGGCCGAGTCTTATTAACTCTTTGAAGAGGGAATGTAAATTAGAAGACTCTGATTTAAGTTACATACATAAGACATAGTATAGGTACTCAAAAGTGTAGTGTTTGTATGACTTCGAACTTAACTAAACTTTGTTATCATAACGCAACTGCTGCAGTAAAAGTTTGAGAATAGGGTACAAATTGCTTCCATACGGCATTAAAAAATAAAGGTAATTTTTTGGTTGTTACAGAAACATGATAATATGTGTACACAGAAAAATATGATAATAAAGTAAAATATATGGCACCCTGCGTCCATTCTTTCCACGGCGGCTAGCAATTCCAGAATACTTAATAAACCATAATTTTGTGGATATGTATAGGGTTTGTTTAAATATTAAGTGTTAATTACTAAAAAAATATTAGTTGTTTTCCAATTGAATTTTGACTGACGTACATAGTTAGATATAAAATAAAATTGAACAAATAACCAATTTGAACGCTTAAAAAATCATATTTCATAAATAACTAGTACGTTATATATTTTGTAACGATTCATATGCATTTAATATTAGTTCTCCTAAAGCTTGTCCCAGAAAAAAATGTCGTTTATTAGTTAGTATGAAATAATGTAAGCAATAAAAAGTTGCCAAATTTTTGACAACAGTTTATTAGAAATGTAGTAAACAAAACGTATTTTTGTTATGTTTTTGTTCTATTGTTTATTCATCCAGAAACTTCGTAATTTTCTTTTGATACCTGCCATCAGGTTTTGTACATCAGTGTCTGTGATTAGTTTTGAAGCTGCATTCCATTTTCGCTTGAAGTTTTCAACTGATGTGGCGTTAGTTTTATGTTTTAAGAGCTTCTGCTTCATACGAGCCCAATATTTTTCTATAGGTCGAAATTCAGGACAGTTAGGAGGATTTTGGTATTTTTCCACAAATTCGACATTATTGGCTTTGTACCATTTTATCACATTTTTAAAATAGTGGCACGTGGCCAGATCAGGCCAAAACAGAACTGGCTTGTGTCGCTCAAAAAACGGCAATAATCGCTTTTCCATGCACTCTTTAAGGTATATATCGCCTTTCATAGTTCCTTTAGCAAAGTATGGAGTGCTGCGTTTGCCGCAAGAACAGATCGCTTGCCACACAAGAATCTTCTTCGCAAATTTATCCGTTTTTATGACATTGTACTCGTCATTGATAGTTTTTCTATCGGTCCCCGAATAAAAATGATGTCCCGGCAGTGATTTAAAATCAAGCTTGCAATATGTTTCGTCGTCCATCATCACAATACTATTATTTTTTGTCGTTAATTTTGAATACAGTTTTCTGGATCTCGTTTTAGCGTCAGTTTCTTGTTTCGAATTTCTATTAGGCACTTTGGTTTGTTTGAAAGTCTTTATAGAATTATTTTTCTTTACTCGTTGCACAGTGGATTTAGACGTTTTAAACTTTTTAGCTAAATCTCTTACAGATGATGTAGGTTTTTTCAGCAAAGCAGCTATGATACTCTTCTCAATATTTTTCTTAACAAACCCGGTCTTCCGACCACTTCCAGGACGCCGTCGAATACCGCCAGTCTCTCTGAATTATTTTAGGACCCTTTGCACAGTTCTAACAGACGTGTTTAGCTCCATTGCCACTTTTTTCGTGAAAATGCCTTAATATTTGACATATTTGTACAATATTTTCTCATGAAGTTTTTCTTGTGGAGACGAGATCTTTGAAAATGTGACTGTGACAGATTTTTTTCTAATATTAAATAAAGAACCGAGATGCATTTAACATATAACCAGCCAGTTACAACCATTTTCATTGAAACCTGATCTACCAACGCTGCGTAAACTAACGACATTTTTTACTGGGACAAGCTTTATTTATAACAGATGATGAACATTTTGTACACAACATATTCTGAGAAATCCCATTAGGATTGATGGTTTCCAAACAAGGTAGATGACATGTCACACCATAATAACAGGCAAAGTTTCGAGAGAAATGCAAAAAGTTGATGCAAGAGACGGGCACAACAGGATATTTTGCGAGCATATTTTTCCTTGAGTATTCCAATTGTTTAGGGGAATTAGAGGAGTCGAACGCTTTGGTTAACTAACACAGGGTATTTTTCAATGATTATCCACTGCCACATCTAAATAAGGTACAAAATATATGATCGCGAAATGTATAAGCTAAAGTATGCGGGAAGAGAAGTTTCTCACTTTTTGCATGCCTAATTCATTTACCGCACAAACTCTACCAATTTTTATAGCACCAGTTTCCGTGGAAGTAATTTGCATAATAAAGTTTGGTTGGGTTACTTTCATTTGCCAATAAGTAAAGAAATAAGAAATGTAATAAATGCTATTAAAAACAAACTAATCCAATTGGTACCATTATACAAGATGTCTAAGTAGGTCTTATATAGTAAATGATGTTCAAATAAAATTCATTTGATAAAGTATTTATTGCTAAACATCGAAGACTACCAGTATCATCATCATATCAGCCGAAAGACGTCCACTGCTGAACATAGGCCTCCCCTAAAGAGTGCCACAATGAACGGTCCTGCACCACCCGCAACCAGCGGACTCCCGCGACCTTTACCAGGTCATCAGTCCACCTTGTGGGGGTCTACCCACGCTGCGCCTTCCGGTTCGTGGTCGCCACATGAGAACCTTTCCGCCCCAACGGACATCGGTTCTACGAGCAATGTGCCCCGCCCACTGCCACTTTACTTTAGCGATTCGGAGGGCTATATCGGTTACTTTGGTTCTGCTGCGGATGGCCTCGGACTCTAGTGTTGCCAGTGATGACATATGGAACTGAAACGTAGTCGCTTACTATGGGCCTCATAAGAAGGCTCGAAGTGACCCAAAGGGCAATGTAGAGGGCTATGCTTGGAGTCTCTCTGCGTGATCGCATTAGAAGACTACCTATGTAAGTAAAATTTATATTTATGAGGAGTTGTTACGGATGTCGAGTTTACAGACTATGGTGGATCATTTCGTTCGACTCGCTTATGTGGAGCTGAAGGTAGGAATACAGTTATCTGATCTTGTTCCAACTTTTGATCACATCCTAGTCAATAAATTGGGATAACAGGAAAATGTGCCTGCCTTATTATTTTTCCGCGTATTTTTTCTTTTAGTCTGTAATAATGATAAAAGAAGTGAAATGTTTTGATTTACTTTCAAACCAATATATTTATATATATATATCTGTTTAAAACTTATATCAAATAATAATCTTTCAAGAATATATAGTTGACATCCTGTATACACAAGACAGAATAGCCAATACTAGCTTCATCATTTTTCACCATTCCAATCGATCAACATCACAAACACCCGTCAAAGTATTTTTGGACCGAACAGATCCATTGAGGCAAAAGTTGGCAGAATACATTTTTCTATTACAGTTTTTAGTTAGAGTTATAGAAATGTCTCATTCCTTAGGCAGCTATGTACTTTTAACTTCTTTATTAACACTGTTTTGTCTTATAATTACTTATTTATTTTAAGAAATATCTTTATTCGTGACATTACAGACAGAACAAATAAATTACAAATAATTGTAGAGTAAAACAAGTGTCACGAAATGGTCTCTTTTCAGCTTGTTGCCAGCGTTAGCCAGCGCTGATCTTCCGAAAATACCATTTATACAATTTAATTACACAGCATTATATTACCAAAATTGTCAGTAGGTAGTTGAAGAGTTTTGATATACACTAACACTTGTTGTGTAATTTCCTCATTATCAAATTCATAAAACTAAATAAGTAGGTAATTATCTTACCTTAAAGCTCAAACTATCAGGAGTCACACTATACAGGTAACATCAGATACGTCTACTTATTATTATTTGTATATATTATGACAGATCTTCCATTGCGCGCTATCAATTCAAGCAGAACTCATAATGCTTTGAATAAAAGTCTACATTCTGCGATAATATTTGCCCATACTGACTTAAAATAGGTAAGTACCTATACCTACTTACCATATATAAAAGTCTATCACGCATTGGTTGGTTATTTTGTAAAGCAGACCCGTAATTAGGCCCAGGTCTTGTGTTTCACAACAAATCGCTTGCTACCAGAGTTTTCGCCTCCAATGAACTAGATGTAGAGATGGGCCACTTCATTAGGTATCCACACCATTTTCTTATTTTAATTTTTTATATGCGATTTATGTTCTTGAGTTACTAGCTTTTTCCATCCTATTAGAATGATTAAAAGTGTTACCACATTTCCTTATAAGTATCCTTCGTTACTTCTATTCTGTTACTATCCTACTAAGTATCTGAAGAATGGTAACGAAATAGAAAAACGAGGCATCAGCTTAAATGTGCTGCTTCTGTTCTTGTTACCCACAGAAGACCAAGAATCAACTCGCTGGCACTCGCGTTTTCATTAAGAATACTCAGGTAAGAGCGGCATTTGAATTCCTAAAATAAAATCCTGTTTGGATATTCTCACTTGAGTTTTACATCCTCGTGCAAGCGGTACATATTAAATCAAGATTGTAAATAAAGTCGAAATCTCGCTTCTGATGTTTATCGCCGTGGCCGACGGGACGGATAATCAAGTGACATTTGTCAATTCCGAATCGCAGACCGTTCGTTTTCTGGCTATTTTAAGGGCCTCGATATTGAGACGGATGGTGGATAATTGCAAATGTTTTTCGTTTTCTTTCCGCATTTTTCTTCCAGTTCCCGATGGGATACTTAAAGGGATATTTGAGATTTAAGCATTTTTGGCAACACAGGGGTAGGTTTTTTTTTTTAATTTATTTATCAAACAAATGTTTATATAGGTATAAGAAAAAAATACAATCGTACCAGCAAGCAAAGCTCTTTGGCTTAACTGCCGCTGGGTTCGCTCTAAGCTAAGGTAGGCGTTATGAAAATTCGTCGTGACTCCTTCGCATAGGTACTACAATAATTGCGTTACTTATTTATTTATGTATTATATGTATTTATTTATATATATATATTGATGCCGGTCTGACTTGGTCTTCATCACTTCGTCTACATACAATCGAGATCACTTATTTTTCTAGACTAAAATAAAGAGTTATGTTATAAGTAGGTAAGTATGATATAAGTGTGTAAATCATTTTGGGCAAATACAATAAGCCTAACTGCAATAAGATTACTATAAGACTACTATGAGATTACATTTATCGTCAAACACATAAACTGCCTACGAGATCAAGCGGGCTAAGGCAGATATGTCAAATTGCAGTACTAGGTAATTCTGAATCCCGTATATCAGGCTCAGCCCTCCTCAAATTGAAATCTAACATTTTTTCAATGGAATTCTCAGCATCCAATCAAAAGCTAAATCAAAACACAAAACGGTCGAGAGCACCAATTGATATTTAAAATGATTTATGAATCACCAATGTCACCACTGCTCTCGCAATCGTATGAAGACATTCTTATTAATACAGCTATAGACATTTGAATCAGAATTTTAGTGATCTAACTCTAAGTAAATAAGGGTTAAAATCGAATTGGTTTAGTAGAAATAGATGAATGGTATTAATTTGTAGGTGACATAAACGTTTTTAATTAGCCAAAGCGACTGAAATCGTTCTCTTTGTACGTCGATTCCGTGATTGGATGTTTGTACAGTGATTTATTCAATTTATCTTGATATGGTAGCGATAGAACGATTTTTAAATTGGATTGGGTAGCGATCTTTGAAAATGACGAGCTCTGTGTTTATGGATCGTTGGATTTGATATTATATGAGGCGACAATGTTGTTCGTACGAAATATACGATAACTTATTCTACGAGTATGATATCTATACGGAACAGTGTAATACCCTTTGGAATATCAGCATATTTTACAAAAGTCATAATTTATAAATTATTGATAAAGTAAGCGCGTATCTAAGCGTAAAAAGCAAGAACTAGGAAGTAAGAGTTAATTTGGCGCCCAACGTGGGGCTTAATAAAAAAACTTAATATGAAAGGTGTTTTTAAATCTTGCTAAGAATTATTACTTACAATTTTTGTTACAGCTGTTTCAATATTTAATTTTTTTTCGTCTACAAGAACATTTAATTACAAAAATAGTCGAACGAGCTATAGAAATACTACATAAAAAAATGTCACTTTTATATAATATAAGCAATCAAAATAGTCAATAACACCCTCCCTATCCAATATTCCACACTTAGATACCTCAACTTATACATAGATTAAGTAAATAACACTTGAGGATGCGTTTCTTTTCAGATCACGTAGCAATTTTATCGTCTGCCCACAACATTATTTAGGCTAGAGAGGACAACAACGCTTTTTTTTTCGTTTTATGGAGGGGTTAATGTCAATAGTGGAATAAAAATGAACTACGTAATAGCACTAGTAGTCCGCCTCGAACTGAGAACTTGTGATTTACTTGCAAACGACATGGCCAGTATAACAAGCCCCTTCTGAAGATCTTTTTTCACCTTCTAGCCAACCGCTTGATCGCTCCTGCTCATATACGAACTCTCAAATTATATGTAGCTCTGCCACAACCCCAACAAATTTCATAAAGATAAGAAAAACGTTACTAAAGTTATCATGGAAATGCCGAGACTTCCCAGTAGCCGAAGTTGTTTGTAAGAACTTCACTTTGCTTACACTCGGCTCTTTCGATAAGATTATGTGAACACAATTTTTCCGAAATCCAAATATTATTGCAAATCCATAATTATTTTCGATGCAATATTTTATTTTCATATATCCCTAATCAACTAAATCATACTAAATCTTCATAAAATAACGTGAACGTACTAAACGTCCTGTTGCTTGACATACTTATGTCCAATATTTGACAATCCACTGCACGCTGTCTCCTTTATTGCGCTACTAGCTTTTTCCCGTGACTTCGTCTGCGTGGAATTAACATTACCCTTAAGGAATTAATGAAACGCCTTAGTAAAATCTCATAGTAAATATTAATTTAACGCACAATACGCACATGCTATTTTACGTCTACAGTGAGCAACAATTCCATACAAACTTCGACTCCCTCTTCACCATCTTAAGGGATGATTTCTCGGATCTTATGTCCTTATTTTTATACTACGACGGTGGCAAACAAGCATACGGCCTACCTGATGGTAAGCAGCTACAGTAACCTATGGACGCCTGTAACTCCACAGGAGTCACATGCGAAAAAGTCCCTTCCCCGGGACTTAAACTATCTTCATACCAAATTTAATCTAAATCGGTTCAGCGGTTTAAGCGTGAATAGGAAAAACACAGGCAGACAGACACACTTTTGCATTTATAATATTAAGTATGGATTCTATGCTTACTTACTTATTAGGCGCAAGGACCCAAAATGAGTCCTGGCCTCCGACACAAGCGCACGCCATTTTGTTCGGTCCTGCGCTATTTCACGCTAGCTTTCACCGGCGCCGAGCTCCTGAAGATCCGCTCCGCTCCTCTGTCTGCCCAGCGATACTTAGGACGGCTGACAGGACAGGACAGGATGGATTCAGATGTATTTAAAATTAATGTTGTCATGTACTGGGATAAGTAGATAACGAGCTTTCTGACGTTTATGTTAGCAATGAAATATATATCATGTAAATACACAGATGTACAGTGTGTAAATTTTATACGGGCGTATATTGTACCGGCGGCGATTAGTATTGGACCTAGGGACCTGTTTACATTTATTTCTTTATGAAAATAAGGAATTTTTTATTCATACATATTAATTCAGCCCGCAATGTATTGCATCCATGACAATTAACTTACCAATGCGTCATGTCCGTTATGTCAGTTTTAAATCAGTTGGAAAGCGTACATTTGTGCCCGGTAGGACTTTAAAAAATCGTTACACATAATTAATAACATTATTTAGCAAAATGATTATACTATATGAGTTCTATTGCTGGATACTATAGGCGGATAAAGTATACGCCCGTATAAAATTTACACGCTGTATAAGTAAATACAATTAATTACAAATCGCAACAGTGTTTGACACCTAATTATTCTCGTAGTTTTAATTGCACTAAAATCCACTCTGACTTAACGTCACTTTGATTGACAAAAATTGAATTTCAGATTATTCGTTATCTATCAGAGCAGATGCAAAAGAGGCTATTGAATAGAGCTTAAGCAAAATTGACTTTTAAGGTGACAGGTATTCTATGAAACATTTAATTTTGATTTGGTTTACATCAATATTTCAAGGTAATAAACCTTTAGTTACTTATAACAACTTAATTAAGGATAATTAAAGGGTAATATTAAAAGTTTAATGGCTATATTCAAAATCTTTCCAGTTAAATTCCAATATAATACAAAAATTACGAGTTTTAATACAATATGTAAACTTTCTTTGCTGCAATTTAAGCTGCAATTTAACGTATCTAAGTGCAAAATCCTCACTTTTACTCGGGCTCGTGCTCCTGTTTATACTGCATATCGTCTTCGAGACACTGTGCTCGAGAGAGCCAATGAATGAATGTTGGATTTGGGTCTCAACTTGGACGCGGAGCTGGACTTTCGCTCGCATGTAACGCAGATGTGTAAATCCGCTACGAAAACACTCGGGTTCATTATGAGAGTATCCGCGCAGTTCAAAAATATCAACGTAGCGGTATTGCTATACAATGCTTACGTCAGAAGCAAGTTGGAATTTGCGGCTATAGTTTGGGACCCCAGTGAGGAAAAATATAAGATGATGATAGACCGAGTCCAAAGACGGTTTGCAAGATATTTATACAGGAGGATGTATGGGTACTATCCACTCAATAGTGGATACAATTATCCCTCCTTATTTGTCCTGGGGATGGTGGGGCTTTATGCTCTGGAACTGCGGAGGAAACTGTTGTTGTTGATGCACTATTATGGTGTCATTAACAACACAGTAAATAATCCCAATGTGCTAGACAGGCTCGGGCTCTTCGTCCCGATTTGGCGCCCCTGCCCCCCGGGGCTGGTGGCGCTGCTCCCGCGGCGGCCTCAGCGCCTGTTCGCGGGCTGCCCCGCGCGCACCCGCCGCGCCGAGAACGCGCCCACGGCTCGAGCACTTTCCCTACTCAATATCGTGTCCATTGATGCTCCACAGATTGACATTTTTGCAGATAGTGTTGGTGGGTTTGGCAGGAAGATTGCAGTGTTCCTGAGCGAATATTTTAATCGTTTATAACTATTTTTTTTTGTGATTTTTAAGTGTTTTATTTATTTTTGACTGACCAATTTTTCATTATTTATTTTATATTTATTGACCAATGCAATGTAGATTGTAATTTTTGACATTGAATTTTATTTTATGTTAATTTTAACAATTTAATGAATACTAGTGTGTAAGCGATTTGGTGATCTGTGAACTGTTATGCTTGCATGTGTTTTAATGAATAAAATAAAATTTCTTATTAGTAATCAGTATGTTACTTAACAAACATTTTTGTTCCTGTTTCTTTTTTTGGTAAAATTATTTATGAAATAAAGTAAATTATGTTCACTTACTTTTAAGATGTAAATATTTTCTGGTTGACTTCCGTCAAGTAAAATGAATAACGATTGAATTTTGGTCTTGTTCACTGGATAAGGAGAAACGTGTACTTATAGGTGTTGTTGAATCTTGCTTAAAATATTTAATTTTACCTGGCGGGGACCATCTCCGGATGTATCATGTTGTGCGTTCGGAGATGGTATCTGCCATGCCTATCCATCACTTTTATATAATATCGTTTAAAAAGGCCTATGCGCTGTTGGCATCGGATCCACGCATGCCTTCCAAAGGTCCGGGACCCCATGGTCCCGAGATATGGAAAGAACGAACAAATAATAATCATAATTATCGGATGGTGTATCGGAATTAACGAAGTTCTTCCAAATATAACGAATATTAACATATATTTTTTTTACTTTCTCAAAACATGTAGTTATAGCATAAAAACTGTTTGAGTAGAGTCAATTTGAAGATCATCGGGTGTTGCCTGCCTCTTAAGAGTAATTCCCTCCCACGAACGCTGCGGCTATGGAGTGAACTCCCTGCCGAGGTGGTGTAGTCTAAAGGGTAGGCAACGCGCATTAGAATCCTCTGGGGTTGCAGGCGTCCATAGGCTACGGTAACTGCTTACCATCCGTATGTATGCCACCGTCGTGCTAGGAAAAAAAAGCGATTCTGAATAAACTATCTTCTGTGAATTGTTAATAAGTAAGTATAGTTTACCATTAATATAATTATTTACCTTTAAAGAAAATAAAAGAACAACAAAAAACAAAGATCTAATAAACAAGCCGGTCAGGGCCACGGGCCACCTCTAATTTATCCTAAATACACTAAGGCGTAGCGAAATTGGTTCTATTTGTATGTAACCTTAATAATTTTTAAGAAAAAAAAACCGACTTCAATGGGGGTAGCCGGTGAAGGATTATTGTAGATAGATGGTGCACTTAGATTCCATACAATGAAATAACTTGCTTAAAAAACGCAGCGGAGAGGACCAATCGCCAAACGTGAACTATGCGTCGTTGAAGAGTTCCGTTCTGATTATCATCAACAGTTCCACTTCATCAAATGTCACTCTTTTGAATGAAAATGCTTGATTTGTTGATAAAAATACAAAAGTCACTTTATGTATGCCTTTAAGATTTGAGGAATTCCCTCGATTCCTCGTGGAACTCATCATCAGAACTTGAGCTTGACGAAAATTGGTCCTGACAATCTAACTTGCTTAACAAACATAGCGAAGAGGAAGAATCGCCAAACATGAACTATGCGTCGTTGAAGAGTTCCGTTCTGTTCATCATCAGCAGTTCCACTTCATCAAATGTCACTCTTTTGAATGAAAATGCTGGATTTGTTGATAAAAATACAAAAGTCACTATGTGTAAGCCCTTAAGATTTGAGGAGTTCCCTCGATTCTTCATGGATCCCATCATCAGAACTTGAGCTGGACGAACATTTGTTCTGACAATTAAACTTGCTAAACAAACACAGCGAAGAGGACGAATCGCCAAACGTGAACTATACGTCGTTGAAGAGTTCCGTTCTGATCATCATCAGCAGTTCTACTTCATCCAATGTCACTGTTTTGAATAAAAATGATGGTTTTGTTGATAAAAATATAAAAATCACTATATGTATGCCTTTAAGATTTGAGGAGTTCCCTCGATTCCTCATGGATCCCATCATCAGAACTGCGTTTTGACGAAAACGGGACCAATCTGTATATATATACTTACAATCAAAAAAAGAATTTTCAAAATCGGTTCAGACATGACGGAGTTATGGAGTAACAAACATAAAAAATAAAAAACAAAAAAAAAAAAAAAAAAACATACACGCCGAATTGAGAACCTCCTCTTTTCAAATCTTGAAGTCGGTTAAAAAGCGGCCTAGTTTTATTGCTAGTAAGTGTATTTCTGAAAACAATCATGGCAGAGACTCAAATGGAACGCCATGAAACATGAGAAAATACGAGTACGAGTAATGTTGTTTATACAGCGCGGGAGAAATTTAATTTCACTGTGAAAAATACGGGGTCAGTGTGTCATTTATTTAAAATATAAGTCACCAGCGGTTGGCGGTGGTTTCATATCTCATGTTTGAACGGGCTCATTTTTAGGGTTCCGTAGTCAACTAGGAACCCTTATAGTTTCGCCATGTCTGCCCGTCCGTCCGTCCGTCCGCAGATAATCTCAATGATCGTTAGCACTAGAAAGCTGAAATTTGGTACTAATATGTACGTCAATCACGCCGACAAAGTGGTGAAATAAAAAGTGGAAAAAAATATTTTATTAGGGTACCTCCCCTATACGTAAAGTGGGGAGTGATTTTTTTTTTCATTTTAACCCTAACGTGTGATATATTGTTGGATAGGTATTTAAAAATGAATAGGGGTTTACTAAAATCATTTTTTGATAATGTAAATATTTTCGGAAATAATTGCTCCAAAAGTTAAAAAAATGTGTCCCCCCCCCCCCTCTAACTTTTGAACCATAAGTTTTGAAAATATGAAAAAAATCTCAAAAGTAGAACTTTATAAAAACTTTCTAGGAAAATTATTTTAACTTGATAGGTTGAATAGTTTTTGAAAAAAAAATAGAAAATAATTTCTGAACTAAGTTTGTAATTTAACCGTATAAGCAGGTGTTTATTGTACCTGTAATTTCTACAAAATCACAATGAAATGACGTGCTTTCAAAAACTCTTAATTGGGGACACTTACTGTGACGGACGGAAAACTACGGAACCCTACACTGAGCTTGACCCGACACGCTCTTGGCCGGTTTTTATTAATTGATCAATCACAGATTCAACACAGAAAACGAGCAGAAGCGAGAGTTTGACATTTCCTCAAGTAGCGAAGACTAAGAACAGCAACTAGCAGTATCTCATCAACGCTCATCCCTCTTCATCTTAGCCCATCTCTCCTCATATCCTATATTGGCTTAAGGCTGCATAGCCGGTCGATTGTGAGTTGCTGCCGCGTGTGGTAACTCGTCCTTCCTCATCCCAGAGCGTGTCTCCTCACAAATTTGTGCCCCCCGGTATGCCGGCTTGCCCGGAGCAGGCATGTCCCTGGCTGGGTGTGGTACCTATGTTCATGTTCATGTTGTTGTATGTCTGAAACGGCTCACTTGTATTTAGACACTACGCACGACATGTTTCGGAGAGCTTAGACGGGTTGCGGATCGGTTCGCCTAGCACTCTTTGTGATTGAGGATGAAGACCTAAGCTCTCCGAAACATGTCACGCTTAGTGTCTAAATACAAGTAAGCCGTTTGATGTTTATACAGTGTTAGTACCTTGTTGTTACCTTGTCTTTCGTCATGACTGTAATGAGTTATTAAACATCAAAATGACACACACCAAAAAGGTATGTGTAAGGTAAGTAAAGGTTAGGTGTAATAGGCATGATGTATGGTATCAATCGATTCGTTTTGGTGTAAGGATCAAATGTCTGTATAGGGCCAATTGCGGTAAAGCAACACAAAAGTCAGAAATAAGACTCAAAATCTGGCACACGCTTTTGTTTCTCAAAATGCTCCTAACAAAATAATATGCAACAGTGACGTCACGGTTGCATAGTCGCCCTGTTTAAAGTATGGAGAAATTATGACATTGCTATTTTGACAGTAAAATATTGCGTTTATGTATATTTTATTTTGTAGTAAAATGTGAGCAATCGAATGGTGTCATTGTTTTTTTGAATTTCGTACTTTAAAAACATCGTAATATTTTGGAATCTTTCATATCTTTCAATAGATTTTTTAAATTTTACTTTATTAGGATATATTTATCATTTTGCATTCATTAAACTTAATTTTATCATCCCTATTTTATTTATTGCTTACACAGGGTATTTCGTTACTAAAACAAGTCAACAGAGAGCCAACAGAGACCAGACAACAGAATAAAAAATAAGATTATTAGGAAACAATAAAATAATGTTTGAGATAGATTATTATTAATATATTAAGTTTGTTTGTTTACTGTAAAGGTAATTGAATCCGATAACTAATTAGGGTTGTAACAGGCAGTATTTTGAACTCTAATTTCGATAACCTCTAACTTGAAAACGGTTCGGAATATTAACATTTAAAAGTCCATCGTTATGTTCCACCCGGTATAGAAGCTGTCGTATTACTGTCTTGAATTAAAAATGCTACTTTAAAACGCTGTTGCTCATGCCTTCCACCATCAGGTATCCCGGATATGCAGCCCGTTTTATTACCGTCCTGACCTTTCTACACAATTATATGCATATTTCACATTCGCATTACCCTTGCCAGCCGATTTACATATGTATATAAGTGGAGCGGAATATGTTCCTGGAAAGTGCTTGGCCTTGTACTAGCGTGATCGAGTCTAATGAGCGTTAGCCAAGAGTAAAATGTCCTCATTTTATTGATTAAGCTGGTTAAGAATATGTTGGGCATTTTCACTTAAATGTGTACAATTAATGGCCGGTTAGCAATCGTCACAAAATTTACGGTTAATGTCAAATAATTTTGTCAGGAATTTGACCGTTGGACTTTGCTGAAAACACGACTTAGGTAATGCTTAGTAAAGGGCTCTGGAGCCGTTATCAAAAGCTTTAAAAATTTAATCTGTTGTTGAACGTAAATTATATTTTAAAATGGCATTGTATTTTTGCTATTAGTAGCATCGCCCGCAATCTCTTTGCTTTTCCCCAAACTTGATTGGTAGAGAATGCCTCATGGCATTAAGTCCGCCTTTTGAACATCGTGATTTTTCTTTTATGCAATAAAGATACATTCGGCATTGATGCCTCGAATATGATTACTCAATACATACTCGTAAAATGTCAACCAAACCAAAGCCAAGGGAAGGTTTTCACAAGCAAGAAATTCAGCGGGACTTATAAAATATTGGACACTTAATATTTCTGAGAATCACCAATCGTAAAACTGAAAGACTTTTTGACCTTAATCTCAATTTTCTCTAATCGCATCGGATTTTCCCCATACCGCCCTTTACTAAAGTTTTCTGCGCTTTTCCTGGTATTAAGAATCCTTAGCAATGAAGCTATCTTACGTGGGATTAAGTACATCGCTTTACGGATGATATTTTTATCAAAACTTTATTTTTATCGTACGTACTTACGTACGAAGTCAACTCAACCTACTCGTCCGTACTTACGGACGAGTAGGTTGAGTTGACTTCGATCTTAGTTACGTTACGAAATACGCCGCATGCATTTTAGGCCTCGTTCAAGGTAAATCCGGCCAAGTGCGAGTCGGACTCGCGCACTTAGGGCTCCGTAGCATTATCTAAAAACCGGCCAAGTGCGTGTCGGACCACGCATAGGACGGTTCCGTACCTTCAATGTAATAAGAACCAAACTAATACCAAAAGGTCGTATCTGATGCCTATGGAAGAAGTTTTTTGGAGATAACTCAAAAATGGCTAAACCGATAATGTTCAAAATAATTTTCGTAGAAAGTATATGATAAGGCACATCGTCTCAAATTTTTTTATATTTTTTGGACTTACGGTTCAAAAGTTACAGGGGGGGGGACACAATTTTTCTGACTTTCGAAGCGATTATTTCAGAAAATATTTACTTAATCACAAAATGGTCAAAGACTCCTCAATGTTATTTTGAAAGACCTATCGATTGATGTGTAACATGTTGATATTTGGTGAATTTTTTTTTTTAATTTAGTTACATCTATGGGGCGGCCCCCTAATATTTTTTTTTTTTTTCAAATTTAACTACATAACTAAGTAGCGGCATACAAAATACACCTCATGTGTAAATTTTATTCAGATACGTCGTATAGTTTCCGAGTAAAATGGCTGTGACATACGGACGGACAGACAGACAGACAGACATGACGAATCCATACGGGTTCCGTTTTTTGCCATTTGGCTACGGAACCCTAAAAACGGCAAAAAATCATGTCTGTTGTATGGGAGCCCCATAAAATATTAAATTAAATAATTACTAAATTAAACAGCGGCAACATAAAAACATCATGTATGAAAATTTCAACTGTCTCACTATCACGGTTCATGAGACAGACTGGTGACAGACGGACAGCGGAGTCTTAGTAAATAGGGTCCCGTTTTTACCCTTTGGGTACGGAACCCTACAAAACGCTTCAATTTGCCGCTCAGTTCTATCTCAAGCATAACTCCAACACATAACAAGTACTCAACCAATATTGAAGTTGTATTGGAGTTGCATCGGAATAATTTTCAAGCAAATTAAAATAGTTTTATGTCTTTTTTATTAAACGTGTGTTATAATAAAGAAAACAATTCCAAAATACACAAAACTTTCATCGTTTCGTATTACACAATAAGTCCGCAAACTTTCATTAATTTATAATATAATTTTGCGATTCGGTCGCCTATTTATTGCTAATTATATTGATAGCGCTTCTCTTTCACCCCCGTTTAAGACTACAGGGCCTGAATTCAGCTACTGTTAGTCTCTTAAGGCGGCCTTGATATTGGATGCTGAGCCATATGCCGCTTTTCGGTATATGAACGAGACAGCGCTATGCTCGTATATAGCGATGTCTTGTTCGCACGCCGTAGCGGTAATCTAATTGAGTAAAGATGTATACAAACCTCTTGATCCTAAGTCAATGATTGACAAACCCGTTTGAACGTAAACCCTTTCAATGCCGGGGTTTAATTTAATCCCATTTTTTTTGTTTCATCGCCTTTATTGGTGCCATGTTAAATAAAAAAAACAGCTGGGGTCGATTTCAATTTTGGTTTTTGTAAACAGGATTAAAAGGCAATTAAAAAAATGGAAAGGAAGCCCCCTCTGTAGAAAGCAGTTCTGGACTTAGTGTTTATGGTCGAACTTTTCAAACTTATTTAAATGAAATAAAAAAGTTACAAATAAGATCTATGAAATACCTTGTCAATAAAAAAACTAAAAATAATCTTACAGGTGATTATGACACAAGATAATTATGTAAAATATTACCTATACATCAACGGGTGCAATATGTGATAGCTGTAGAACACTATTTTAATAATGAGTATAAGGTATTAAAACAAAATAAATATAGAACAAAAAATATAAGGTTAAGGAAATATGTACAGAATACTGGTAAAAACTACTATGGCAAAAGAACAAATATATTTATGATAGCAAAAATATACAACGAGACTGATTGGTTAAGGGAGGATAAAAAGTGCAGCATAGTTGAATTAAAAAGTAGATTAAAAAAGATATTTTTGGAGAAATACATTAATACTTATATATACATAAAAAACAGAATACTAGCAGTTACTACTTAAATGTTCAGGCATTGTGATGTTTAGTGTGTAAGTTAGTGTTTAAGACTAGTTCATACTTCATTATAGCATACCTCAACATAGTTTTAACATAGGTACTTAACACTAGTTAAAATGAGCGCGGTCTCGCCAACAAACTGTTATCGCAGTTTGGCGAGCAACATAAATTTGTTTAAATGTTTTGTACTTTTGATAAATAAATTTAAAAAAAAGTAATGGCGGTTTCGAGAATGACGAGTGAATATAGTATTCGTCATTAAATGTGTCATGTAGCATGTAAACCAATTATTTGATTATTTTCCGACCTTCCCGTATTTGCCTTCCACTCGACTCTGATAACGCTGAGAATTGACCCAATTTCAACACAAGTATTTGTTTCACAAATCAGTTCCCGGCGTTCGATTCGATTTAGAGGTATACAATTTGTTTAGTGCAAATGGGTTGTCAACTTTTTGTTAGAAGGAGAGGCAATAACTGCACATTATTTAAATGAGTAAGTAATGGTACAGTCACCGGCAATAGTACCTTCCTACACGAAGGCCGCAAAAATATATGACACGCTCTTTTGACCCTACAAATAAGAGCGTGTCACATATTTTTGCGGCCTTCGGGTAGGAAGATACTATTGCCGGTGACTGTACTTTTGTAAACAGAGTACAGTTTGCAAAGAAGAAGTATTTTTTTAAGCAGATATTGATTATCTGATGAAAACTCGGCCAAGTGCGTGTCGAACCACGCATAATGGAGTGGTCCTAATGAATTGAATAAGAACCACACTAATACCTGATCTTCGTCGTCGTCCTGTCGTATCTGATGTCTATGGAGAAGTTTTTTGAAATAACTTAAAAATGGCTAAATCAATAATGTTTTAAACAATTTTCGTAGAAAGTATATGATAAGGCGCATCTTCTTAAAATTTTTCATATTTTTTGGACTTACGGTTCAAAAGTTACACACACAATTTTCTGACTTTAAAGACCTATCGACTGATGTGCAACTTGTTGATATTTGGCCAAAAAAGTTTTTTTGAATTTAGTTACATGTATAGAGCGCCCCACCTAGAATTTTTTTTTCTGCAATTTAACTACTTAACTAAATATCGGCATACAAAATACACCTTATGTCTAAATTTCATTAAGATACGTCTTATAGATTCGGAGTAAAATGGCTGTGACATACGGACGGCCGGACGGACAGACAGACGGACATGACGAAACTATAAGGGTTCCGTTTTTGTCGTTTTGGCTACGGAACCCTAAAAAGTAGATTACCAATTTATAGTATATATTTAATTTGTAAATTTTTTACAATAGGAACAATATAAAACCGACAAATATATTTAATGTTCCTATTAAATCATTTTTGTTACTTACTTAATTTGAAGTTGAAGGTTGGTACCTATTGATAACTACTATGAAGTAAATACAAAATTGTGAGTTTTTTTTGTATAATTATATTTATCATTAATATTATAATGGCAATTTATATTTACATGATTATGGTTTAACAAACATTTGTATGATTTTATTTAACTTTTGCAAGTTTATATAACTTGAACAAAGAGAAAAAAGAATTCAACGAAAAGCTGCTGAGTGCTAAGGCGAGAACACGCACGATAATCTAAATGTGTTCATTCTAGAGGCAAAATCATTCGTTTTCTGGTTTACTGAAGTGGTAGAGGGCGGAAAACATTGCCCCCAAATACCGAAGTTCACGAAGTACACCAAATACAAATGTTTACGAAGAAAACGCTCCAATGTGCATCTAAGTGTTTTGAACGTGACCCTTGTCACTGAGCTCATATACTCGTATTATGTTTGTTTAACACGCTCGCCGCCGACGGAGTTAATCCGAGTGATATCGCTCAGAGGCCGTGTTCTAACTTTAAAACACATTAAGACACGATCCAAATTCAATGCATTAACTACACAACACAGCTAGCGCCTAATAAACGTCTGAAACGGAAATGTCAGAAATTGCTTCAAAATTATTCCGATGAAATTCCAATACGACTTCAATATTGATTGATTATTTGTAATGTTGTGTGTTAAAGTTATGTTTCAGATAGATTGTGTTTTTAATGTATTGTTTATGTATTTTAAAGTTAGAATACGGCACCGAGCATGAATATGATCGTTGGGGCCAAAAGATCTTCAAGTATTGGAAAATCCTGCTAATTTTATAAACGCGAAAAGAGGTCTTTGTAGATTTTGGTTTTTGTTCGTTATTCACACTAAGGTGGCTAAATTAATACATTTGATGCAATTTGGCACACAGATTATAAGCCACAAAGGGAAATAGGATACTTTTTAACGCCGAGATGGAGGTTCTAAGTACGGGAGTACTAAGGGCGCGGCGAGAGAGGGTCTTGCAGTTTCACGACATTGACGCGGGTAGTCGCGTGATGAGAGGAGACTAGTATTTAACACAATACGTGTCCCAGGAACCCGCTAGGCGGGCTCTCTGTTTGTAGCCGCTATCTTCTAGATAAATATGAGGAAAACGCTGGGATCACAAACGTTTGTGTGCGATTATTTTAGAGTTTAATTTCCTTTAATTCGAGCGCTCGAATCTCAAAAATCGCCACCCAGCTACGATTTCTATGCGCTCACTGCAGTCGTAGCTGATTCCCGCGTTTTCCTGCCAACGCGTAGCGAACTGCGGAAGGTGTGGAATAAGTATACAGGGTGACATATTAATCACCGTTCATATACAGGGTGGAAATAGATTTTGGGTCAGTGAGGACAGCTACCAGGTCCCGTGTTGCTAGGCGAAAATGATCTTAAGAGACCTTCCTTCGATTTCAAATTAATGAAGATTGGCGTTTACAGATTTTGGAAAAAACATACAGGGTGCGAGAAAATGGTCATTTTTGACAAACTTTTTATGATGCCAATCGATCCCATTCCTATCCAGGATCAAAAGCTTGTATGGAACCAAAAAGAAATTTCCGGCTAGAAAAGCCATAATTCGAGAAAAACTTTCCCCGTAGGTACAATTTGTATGAAAATGAAAAAAGTTTTTTTCTTTCATGTATTTTTTTTATGTCAATCGATTCCATTTCTATCCAGTATCAATAGTTTCCTTGGGGTCAACTTTCGGTAATGTACAAAAAAGCCAGAAATTAAAGAAAACTGTTTTCATACATTTGCTATGGAGAAAAAGTAAAACTTTATTCTTATTTATCTGTCACCCTAATTCGTCCTCCTATGCTGAATGACTGTATGAAAACACTAGAGTACTAAAATTTTAAATAACAATAAAAGGGAATTTTAAGTTATTTCTCTTGGTTTGATTACATTTTTAACAACAAACAGCTATGCTGGAAAGCTTGAAGCCCATTCACCTTAAATTAAAAAAAAAAAACAGAATCGAGCGGGGTATTTTGAATTTCGACCAAATCGCTCGTTTATGCTAGAGCGTTTGTAAAGTGTTATAAAAATGACGTCGAATCAAGAAAGGTTAGAGTTGTTAGAAGCCTATTTCGTAAATAATAAAAACTTTACGGTTGCTGCTGTGGAGTGGTAGAGAGTAAAATACCCATTAAGAGTGACTCCAACAAGGAAAGTTATAAAAACCCTACTGAATAATCTCCTACAAGGTGGTAGTTTAAAAAAGAAAACTAGGTACCGGATAGAAATGGAATCGATTGACATAAAAAAAATACATGTAAAAAAAAAACTTTTTTCATTTTTATACAAATTGTATGGGGAAAGTTTTTCTCGATTTATGGCTTTTCTAGCCGGAAATTTCTTTTTGGTCCCATACAAGCTTTTGATCCTGGACAGGAATGGGATCGATTGGCATAAAAAAAAAGTTTGTCAAAAATTACCATTTTCTCGCACCCTGTATGTTTTTTCCAAAATCTGTAAACGCCAATCTTCATTAAATTGAAATCGAAGGAAGGTCTCCTAAGACCATTTTCGCCTAGCAACACGGGATCTGGTAGCTGCGTTCACTGACCCAAAATCTATTTCCAACCTGTAGAGCGAGGTGATTAGGTAGGCCATACTGAACAACTTTTACTATGGGACCAACTCCGAAATCGGTGTAAAAATGAAAAGGGTATACCGGTTAAACGAGGTGACTTTAGATTCTAAAGTTTAGAACATGCCTTAGCCGATGTAATACAAAGAGAAATTAAGTAAATTAAAAATAATACCGCTTTTATGACAGTTATAAATCCATCATAGTTCTAAAAAGACAGTGCATGAAAGTTCTTTAACTTTATCCCAAAGTAAGTCACCCCATTTGACCGTACCGTTTTCAATTTAAAGCTAATACTTTTGTAATTAGCCTTAAGTTACGATAGGAGTTGCGGTTCAATGTGCCAAGATTCAAGAACCACAAATAACTTGCAACATCTGTGCTGTCAGCGGTACTAGCATAATCAATGTACCATTAGGCGGGTTAGTTTGACCCCATTGAGTGTAACTTTGGCCCATATGAAAAACACGTATAAAAGGGCCAAATAAATAAAAAAAATCGTACTTTATTAAACCAAACACTATATGTGGCATAATTTCAATGCAGTATTTAAATCCGGCCATATGTCCAGTATAAATCTAGGGCTAAAGTAACCCGTAACATTACGGTACCTCAAAAAATATTTACTCAGTTAACCTTAACTGTACTTCCTATCAATGGCGTTGTGCCTTTTTCTGGGGAGGTATAATTCCCGTGATTTGGTATTCCGGTGCCTAATTTGACTGTTGGGAATGGTAGTTAGTAAGATTTATTTGCCACACCGCCACTGTGCGTCGTTTTTAGGGTTCCGTACCTCGAAAGGAAAAAACGGAACCCTTATAGGATCACTTTGTCGTCCGTCTGTCTGTCTACAGCTGTCTGTCTGGCAAGACCATTTTTCTCAGGAACGCATGGAGGTATCAAGCTGAAATTTATATCAAATATTCAGGACTATTGTCCCTTGGAGCTGTGAAAAAATCAAACTTAAAATCCAACGCAATGAAAAGATACAGTCGTTTATGCTGCAAATTTTAGTTTTTCGGCACTCGCAAAACCTACGGGGTACTTCCCGTGAACTCAGAAACTTGAAATTTGGTACGAAGCAACGTCTTATAGCCTGTAGATAAAGGAAAAATTGCGAAAACCGTAAATTTTTAGTTACATCGCATAATAAAAATATTTTTAATAATTTTTTAGTTACTACCCCTATATACCTACAGGTTTGTACGGAACCCTCGGTGCGCGAGTCCGACTCGCACTTGGCCGGTTTTTTTTTTAAATGTTTCTTATATCATCGTACAAACACTGTTGCTTTAATTTTTCTTTTATGTATGAAAAGAATTAGGTACGTATTTTATTTTTTCATTCATTTCAATAATTTTTATTATTAATAATTTGAGGAGTACTCACCTTGAATAAACAAAAAAAAATCTTAAACATATAGTAGGTACTTTCAAAATCAATGATAATTTATCTTTCGCGGTTTCTAATAAACATGATTGTAACTTAAATGGAGCTTGACCACATATTGTAACACGAGGAAAAAATAAAACGTAGATTCTAACTATTTTACGTAACAACTTTAAAGAAAAATGTAGTTATTAGATTGTTTTTTTCTATACTATAAACGAAATAATAGTATATATGTATTTTCAATGAACGTTAAAATCCGTCTAATTGACATTGCTTGTCAGTCTTGTCACCCTGCAAACATCTATACATACATATAATAAAGCTGAAGAGGGTCGAAAGTCTGTACATGGAAGATAATCGAAAATAAAAACTTTTTACAAAAAAAAGATAAACCGACTTCAAAAAGTATAAAATAAATTATTATATTATTTATATGCGTTACAAACTGATATGTTTGAAGTCGGTGCCAAGCCAAAAAGTTACAATACCGGTCAAATCAGCTTCAAGTCTGAAAATCACAAAACAGTTAATATGAACGAGGCGTATTTGGTCAGTGAATTGTTCTTCATACTATAGAACTATTCTAATACGGTATTGAATGCACGTAGGTTCTCATTCAAGCACAGAAAGAAAGTATAATCATGCGTCTTATGATGTTTCTTAATAAACTTTTTTACTAGTTTTCGGACTAACCAGATCTCGAACGGAGCCCGTGCTTCGGTTTGAATTATTTATCCTACTTCATCTAAGGTGTAATATCGAAGTGTAAAGGAATTCAATGGCTGGATTGATCTTTCTATACTCAGACACACCGAGTGTGTGGGACCCACCTTTTCAGTAGAAAAAGGCGCGATATTTCAAATTTTGGATGGAAGGTCAACCATACATAATTTTTATTTAATTTGCCGTCTTTTTCTGACTATTGACAAAGTAGACGTGTATCAGAGTATATAGATATGGGTACCACATTTCATCAACATTGGATTAGTGGTTTAGACGTGAAAATGTAACAGATAGATTCACATTCACCTTTGCAATGTAAGTAGGTATCGATATGTTTTGTGATTTTCAGACTTGAAGCTGATTTGACCGGTATTGTAACTTTTTGGCTTGGCACCGACTTCAAACATATCAGTTTGTAACGCATATAAATAATATAATAATTTATTTTATACTTTTTGAAGTCGGTTTATCTTTTTTTTGTAAAAAGTTTTTATTTTTCCATTTTTAGTGGTTATATAATTATCATAATCGGACAACGGATCTCGCAATAATCGGTTAAGATATATAAGAAAAAGTTCACAATACCTACTCAATGTAAGGAAAGTTCCACATATCATATGTGGTCTTCATCATAAGGTCCACTCCATCAAATTAGTGGTTTTCGAGAGGAAATGCTTGAGTTGCTTAAAAAAAAAACCAAATCACCATACATGTGCCTTTAAAAAATGAAGAGATCCCTCAATTCCTCATGGATCCCATCATCAGAACA
Organism: Pammene aurita; assembly: GCA_947086415.1. Taxonomy (NCBI): domain Eukaryota; kingdom Metazoa; phylum Arthropoda; class Insecta; order Lepidoptera; family Tortricidae; genus Pammene; species Pammene aurita. The sequence goes on from OX352295.1 coordinate 18,260,406, forward strand.
GCACCAGATTAATGTGGAACTATCTTAGAGGTAGTTCCTTTCAAACAAAAAAGAATTCCTCAAATCGGACCACGGGTGTCGGAGTAATGTCGCTGAACATCCTACATGAAAAAAAAATCATCATCATTATCATCAAAACAACCATCATCATGAGGTCCACGTCATCAAATTGGTGGTTGCTTAAGAAAACACCCAAATCACCATACATATGCCGTTATAAATTGAGGAGTTCCCTCAATTCCTCATAGATCCCATCATCATAACAGCACCAGATTAATAATGGGTACACCTTGGAAGTAGACCCATTCAAACAAAAAAGAATTATTAAAATCGGACTACGCGTCTCGGAGTAATCGGTGAATATACATAAAAAAAAGCCCAAACCGAATACAGACCTCCTCCTTCTATGAAATTGAAGTCGGTTAATAATGTACAGTCAAATACAAAGAGATGTATCCACTTTTTCACCTTATAGCGTTGTAATATTGTCCAAAAGTGGATACATCTCTTTTGTAGTCTTTCTTTGTAGTCGACTCTACTACCCCCGCGTTTAGGACGCATATAAAATAAAATATTCGTAATAGGTATCACTAGTAGTAGTAGTAGTAAAACACTTTATTGCACAATACAAATACATGACCAACAAAAATATAGTGAGTGTGTACAAATGCGAACTTATCCCTTTAAGGGATCTCTTCCAGCTAACCTTTAAGCAACTGAGAGAAATCGGTCAGACATGGTAGACAAAGATTTGTACATTACTTGTACATGACGGCAAAACTACGGAGACGTTACTAAACCTAGATACTATAGTGTTAATAAATACGTAACGTATTGGTATAGATTATACAAATACATATATATGTATAAATATAATAATAAATATAATAATACATACATAGGTATATATATATATATATATATATATATATATATATATATATATATATATATATATAACATATATAACCGCACACGCCCACCCACCTTCCAATTGTCATGGGTTTGAAAGCCATAACTTTTTCAGTTTAGCCTTAAGCGACGCCACTGACTGGCACTGCCTCAGCGAAGATGGCAACGCGTTCCACAACTTCACAGAGTATACCGTAAATGACTCGACATATGATTTGTTTTTATGAGGAGGGATGGCAAGAGAGAGATCTGCGCTGGATCTCAGCCGATGATTGCTTCCATCCGCCAAAAATCGGAAGCGCTCTGAAAGGTAAAGTGGGGAAGAGGGCATAAAAAGTACCTTGAAAAGGAGACATAATGTATGCAAGTCTCTACGGCGACGGATAGGCAACCACTCGAGCTGAGAGCGAAATGACGAAACGTGGTCAAATTTCCTCAGGCCAAATATATATCTAATGCACACATTCTGCAGACGCTCGATCTGCAGTCTGATTGAGGTGGAAATCAAAACCCGAGGGTGCGCGGTGCAGTCGGTCAGCGACGCAGATGTAGTCGGTGTGAAGGCTCAGGTGAAGAGTTGTATGTGCCACACGAGATTGACGTTATTAACTTTGCACCTCGTGCCTTAAACGCCCTCGCTACGCTCATGCTTATAAATTAGTAGAATCTTTTGCTACGCTTTCTCGGGATCTCAATCAGCTCTTTCGACATAAGTTCTTAATACACCCGCTTAAACTAAGGAAAGTTCCACATGTCATATGTGGTCTTTATCATTAGGTCCGTTCCATCAAATTGGTGGTTTTCGAGAGGAAATGCTTGAGTTGCTTAAGAAAACACTCAAATCGCCATATATGTGCCTTTAAAGATTGAGGAGTTCCCTCAATTCCTCGTAGATTCCATCATCAGAACAGCACCAGATTAATTTGGGACTACCTTGGAAGTGCATCCTTTCAAACATAAAAAGAATTATTCAAATCGGACCACGGGTCTCGGAGTAATCGCTGAACATCCTACATTAAAAAAATCATCATCATTATCATCAAAACAATCATCATTATCAGGTCCACTTCATCAAATTGGTGGTTTTCGAGAGAAAACTCTCGAGTTGCTTAAGAAAACACCCAAATCACCATACATGTGCCTTTAAAAATTGAGGAGTTCCCTCAATTCCTCATCGATCCCATCATCAGAACAGCACCAGATTAATATGGGACCACCTTGGAAGTATATCCTTTCAAACAAAAAAAGAATTATTCAAATCGGACCACGCGTCTCGGAGTAATCGGTGAACATACATAAAAAAAAAAGCCCAAACCGAATACAGAACCTCCTCCTTCTATGAAATTGAAGTCGGTTAAAAAGTTGGCTGGGGATACTTAGAATCGATAACAGAACACGTTCCAACAATTTTTAGAATTTTTGTCTGTTTATCTGTTTATCTGTTTGTCTGTTTATTTGACCGCGCATCACGTGAAAACGGCTGAACGGATTTTGATGAAATTTTGTATAGAGATAGTTTGAGTCCCGGGAAAGGATAATATATAGTTTTAATCCCGAAAATCAACCCTGGTGGGGGTGAAAATGGGGTTGAAAGTTTGTATGGAGAATTTTTAACCGATGAAACGATTTAGATAGAAATGAGTATGGAGATAATTTGAGTCTCGAGAAACGTCATAGGATAGTTTTCAAACCCTTGTGGGGGTGAAAAGGGGGTTGGAAGTTGGTATGAGGAATTTTTTACCGCTGAACTGATTTAGATGAAAATTGGTATAGCGATAGTATGGGTCTCAAGAAACGACAAAGGATAGTTTTCACCCCGAAAATCAACCCTAAAGGGTTGAAAGGGAGTGGGAAATTTGTAGGTATAGGGAATTATTAACCGTAGAATCGATTTAGATAAAATTTGGTATGGAGATAATTTGAGCTCTGGAAAAGGAAATAAAATAGTTTTATCTCAGAAATTATCCCTTAAGCGGATGCAAAAGGGGTGGAAGTTAACATGGGGAAGAAACAACCAATAACCGCTGTACGTATTTAGATGAAATTTGGTATTGAAATAGTTTATAATTTTTTGGTCAAGGTGTTCATATTTATTAACCCGTCGATGCTTTAAATTTACCTTTACCCGCTCTTAAGAAATATTTGAAAATGTCATTAATAATTAATGGAATCAGGCGTTACTTTGCGGAAGTCCATAATATCAACTACAATAATATTGCTTTGCTATTCCGCGGAATAGCAAAGCAATATTATTGTGGTTGAATGTCATTAATGTCAAAGGGTTATTGCAGGTTCGAGGACTAACTATTATATGATGGACAAAGATGCATGGCCCACACCAGAAACTACTACAAAATCATCTAACATTTATAGGACACCGTTTAGGTAGGAAAACATATCAAACGTTTTGTGAAGCGGTCAGATTAGGATTTATTTTTCTTTACAATTAAACAGTAGGTACATTATCTGTCTCTCAAGCTGTTGATATGTCTTCTTGAAGAACTACGCATTATTTTGTATCTTTGAGATATAATAATGTATTACTGTTTTGAAAAAGATAAGTCCCGTCGAGTTTCTTTTCGGTCATAATACTTCTCGGGCCAGAGGTGTAGGGTTAGAACCGGTGGTAGTTTTGGAACGAAGTTCCTTATCGGACGGTTCGCGGATGGGGGCTAGGCGAAAAAAAGTCACGTGACCGTCACGAATAAGCGTCACGTCACGAAAACGCGACAACCATACGATTGAGAAACATGTAAAATGGAATGAAATGAAAAAAAATGTAAAATAGAATAAAGTGAAGTGAAGTGAAGTGTAATGAAAAGTGAAAGTGAGAAGTGACAAAGTGAAAAAAGTCGAGAACCTAAAAGTAATAAGTGTCAAAAATGTCAAAAATGTCAAAATTTAAAAAAAAAATCAAAAATTTCAAAAAATTCAAAAATTTCAAAAATTTCAAACATTTCAAAAATTTTAGAAATTTCAAAAATTTCAGAAATTTCAAAAATTTCAAAAATTTCAAATATTCAAAAAAGAGACTTCTCGAAAAAGTCAAAAATTAAATTAAATTAAATAACATAACTTCGTTCCAACCAAGTGTATTCACGTATTTTGTTCTCTGACGTTCATTAGTGCATTGTAATGTGCTTACATTGAAGAATAAATATCTTGATCTACATTAATATCATAAATCCTCTATTCCGCGTTCGGAAACCGTATGTAATTACCACCATTATTGCAACCAGTAACGTAACATCAGTGTATTATCTGTGACAGTGTGGTAAAAACGTATGAAAATTAACGTAATGAAAATGCGCCCTCCTCCCCGACCGTCGACACGCTAAGCAATAAGGTTGGTCATGGCGGTGTAATGGCGGTTTTAATATGTGTAGTAATATAAAGCAGTGTATGCTTCTGTGATCCGAGTATTTTTTGGATGAAAGTGATAGTTTCGTAAATATTAGATCTGAAAGTTCAAAAAAGGGTTTCTCCTCCATCTAACTTTTGAAGCGTGGGTCCAAAAAAACATAAAAATAATAACAACTTTCAATAAAAAAAACATATTGGATAAAATCGGTTCAGCCGTTTGTGAATAATCAGTCAAAACCGCATAGTAAAATGACGTAAGCGCCGCCAAATATCCCTTAATAAATGACCTTTTGAACGGATGTTTTGTAATCACCCCTTAAAGATTACGAGAAAATCCCCAGCCAGGTTATACTCGTACGTAGCCTATAAAAATTAATTCAATGTCTAAAGGGGGGGGGGGAGGCGGTTAGCCACTACACTCGATTGAGTTAAATTTTTAAATTTGCATGGGTCATGGACCCCCTCTTGGCGGGAGGGGGTCCATGACCCATATTGTACACCTCCAATTGAAAAAAATCATGACTGACCCCCTCAAAAAAAAAAATCATTTCTCCATTTGGGACCCCCCCCCCCCCCCCCAAATTTCATCCGCGCTGCAACCGCGCCTGTTCTTACCATTCATGCTTAGACTGATTGACGGGAGGATCGATTTGGATGATATTTGCCGTGGACATGAACGTATAAATACAAAAGTGGTACTGTATCGTCCGATATACACCTACTACTCTATGTTATTTATATCATGCCAAAAAAATTATACGGACAAAAAAAGGATTGATTTTTGAGTGTACTTTTATTTAGGTAATTGTAAAATATTTTATCAGGACTTTTTGTCCTCCAGCGTATCCATCTGTCAACTTTACTTCAAGTTCCGCCTCCAGGGTAGCAGGAGAGAAATTAGGGGTGAATTAGCCGCTTACTGACACAGACCGAATTCCACGCGGGCGGAGCCGCGGGCACAGCTAGTAATCAATATCACAATACATTTTTCGCGTGTTCGTACACTTAAAAGTGTACTAAAAATCTAATACTAGTTATATTTAAAAGTCGCTGAACACACGTTGTCTAGTTTGACGAGTAGAGTGTTACAGGTTACACCCAGTACCGAAATTATCCTTGTAGGTTAGCGGTTTTTCTTACGTACTCATAAAAAAGGAAGATCCTTAAACCATGCTAGACCAAGTTTCGGCCAAATTAGTAGCTCCAAGAGTTTATTGCTGGGTCCCTAGTAATAAAAGTGCGCAATCTTGATTGTGTAATTTGGGGCTTAATTAATTGTGTGTATTTATGAGCCACTTGAGAATGTTATGTGGATACAGTCATCTGCAATAGTATCTTCCTCAAAGAAGGCCGCAAAACTATGTGATACGCTTTTATGTCCCTCCCTATAAATAAGATTGTGTCAGATATTTTTGTGGCTTTTATTGAAGATCCTATTGCAGGTGACTGTACCTAAATACCTATCTTCTCGTTAGACGTATACTCTTGTCAGAGTGTCAAAGATAATAGATATGTATTCTTCAATTTAGGCACATTACAATGCAATTATGAACGTCAGAGAAAAAAAACTAACACCGGTTCTAACTCTACACCTCTGACCCGAGAAGTATTATGACCGGCAAGAAACTTATAGATACACAATAATATCAAAACAGCTTGAGAGACGGGCAATGTTGATGACCTATTGTTTAATTAAGAAAAAAAAAATCCTCTGCTTCACTAAATGTTTGATACGCTTTCCTACCTGAACTGTGTCCTATAAATGTTAGATGATTTTGTAGTAGTTTCTGGTTTAGTGTAGGCGTGGCCGGCGCATTAAGGTCATTGCACGGCCTTTTTTAATGTTTCCGCCATTCTTCTCTATTCATTGCGTTACGCACGCACATATTTAAGGGTGACCGGGTGAGAACCTTCACTTGGTCAGTCCATGGCATTGAGGGACGTAACCTATCTGAGTATACATACCGTGAAACCGGCGTTAAGGAGTGTTTGTACTTTGATAGATTAATAATTTTAAACAAATAATTTTAAACAAAAAAGAATCGACTTCACTTAGCCTCCTTTCCAAAAGCAAATGCTCGAGCTGCTGTAATAAATATTCAAATCACTATAGGTGTGCCTATAATAGTTGAAGAGTTCCCTCGATTTCTCCAGGATCCCATCATCAGATCCTGACCTGGTTACAATGGGTTGCAAATTGGTTCGATTTGGAAAATTATTTTATTGTTTGAAAGAGTAATAACATCATGGTATATAAAAATAAATAAAAAATTTCAAAAACAAAGATCCCTCTCGACGGAATGAGAACCTCCTCCTTCGAAATCTTGAAGTCGGCTGAAAACGGCCATTAAAACCAGCATTACTCATAATATTCCGTTGTTTGTCCCTATGTATTGCTTAGATCTTTAAAACTAAGCAACGGTTTTTTTTAATAGATAGAGTGATTCAAGAGGAAGGCTTATATGTATAATACATGCATGATATAGTAGAGAAAAACTGATGATTTTAGAGGTTTCTAATGTGATGTCGTAAATAAACCCATTTTTTGCGCTTACACTGCAAACGCTGGCTGAGTCCTAAGAGATAGATAAAAATAATGTACTACAGTATTGTACATCTTAAAAAGGTCTACAAAAAGTCCGCGATGGTATATGTCTATCTCTTAGCCGGGGCGGGTCACTAGTTATTTATGAACTCTTAAGTCTAATTACCAGAAGTCTGGGTGTATATAATCTGTAATTTACGTATAAATAGATTTTTCAATGGAAATGTTTTATTTTATCCTCTATGAAGTCCGTTTTTTTTAAAGATTTTCTATTCAAGTATACAAATGTTTGGCTAAATCGGAAACGTCTTTAGTCAACACAAACAACTTTAATGAGAAAGCTTTCCTGTTTATACTCGTAGAAATTCAATTAAACAGTTTCCGGTTCAACGGGGTTGCTTTTAGAGTTCTTTAATAGCTGCAATTGAAAAAAAAAATTATGATTTAATATGTCGTGTAATCAGCAGTTTAAGTAAGTGGCTGAGGTGTGAGCTAACTAAACACGAGGATACACAAATGAAGATAGAAGGAGACAAAAAGCTTAAATATAACGGGAAAATATCGAAACAATGGAAATATTCTAATTGAATATGATTTAAGTAGTAGTAGTAAACTTTATTTTTACTAAAAAACAGCGACAGACATATAACATAACATATACGTGCAAAGGCTTACCCATTAAAGTGATTTCTTCCAGCTATCCTTTGAGCAATTGAGAAAGTTAAATGTCTTCGAAACCAATGTTGATCCTTGTTTGCTGTTGAACCGGCTGGGCTATGGCGTGCCGAGGTTAAGTAGCTGGTTAGGGAAATTGGGCGCCAGTTTAAGGGCTCCGACCGCCGGGCTGGTTCTTAACTGGTCCAAGAAATATCTTCAGCCATTCGGTGTGGCAACGCAGCTAGTGGTGGCGATCAGTTCGGGGCTTAACTGTAATATATTAGGTTACCTAAAGAATGGGTATTTTTATCCAGGCTTGTTGTGGATTTATTTTGGTATTTTGTAACGAAGCATGTTGTGGGTACTTTTTTTTTTGGTGGTAGCGACTACGACGATGCTGTAATAGATTTATTGAAACTCAAAAAAACTCGGGCCGTGGTACACGCCAGGCTTCTTGGCATTTTATGCGACATGGGACCGTTTTCTAACTTTAAAAGACATATAGACACTTCCTACTTCAATACAACTCGAACGCATTGACTACGCAATACAGCCAGCACCTATAGTTGGGGCCAAACGGCATACAACCACAGCCTTCTGCCACGAGACCTTGGCAGAAAACAGATTTTAAACCATGTAGCCCGTGGTTGATGCCAAATTCTACATGACGTTTAAACGCCCTTGGTGGCTAGGCGTGCTCTGCCAACCATTGACATAAGCGAAGCGGTTGGTTGGTTGTCAACCATGTAGATGCTCGCTTCAACAACTCGCTTTAACCAAGGTCACGTGGCAGAATCTGCGGCTATCTACCGTCTGGTCCTAACTTAAGTCTGAATCAGAAATAACAGAATTTGCTTGAAAATTATTCCGATGCAACTCCAATACAACTTCAATATTGGTTGATTATTTGTTGAGTGTTGGAGTTGTGTTTGAGATAGATTATGTTTTTAATGTATTTTAAAATTAGAATACAGCACATACGAGTATTGTAGTATTTTTGTTAGTAAAGGCACATTATTTGTAGCGATACATGCGTAGCGCATTGTAGCGCGTAACAAGTTTATGTCGTTACTTAACATTTCCCTCTGTAGGTACGTATGTTTTATTCGGTTACTGATACTTCATATTATTACTTTAAATAAAATACACTTTTTATTATAACTCGGCAAAAAACTCCTTTCTCATGGCGTTGTTGCCACTATAAAATCTTTTAAAATCTATTTCGTACCGTTGTATATGTAAGTATAAAAGTATAAATAAGATTCTGAGTTAATTTTAACCTAACCTTATATACACCGTGGGCTCGTATAACCCGACAGATCTGAACCACGAATTTCTGAGACCAAAAGAAGGAAAAAATATTATGTGACTTTAGGTCAATTTCGTCAAAAAAGATTTTTTTTTCTATTTTTTGAATGTTTATTACAAATGAAAAGTAAATGTTATTAATAAAATTATCGCCTAAACCAAATTGGTACATTTTTTTTGTAAAAATTTAGTTTCTGCATAGTTTTCCTTGTCACTTTGATATCTGTCAATAAGGACGTGTAAACTATGCACAATAGTGGCAACAACGCCATCAGAAAGGCGTTTTATGCTGAGTGATAATAAAGTGTATTTTTTTTAAATTAGTTTTAACTCTGAAACTACGCGTATTCCAGAAAAGTTTATAGGACATTTAGTATCTAAATATGATCAGAAATACACTGTTAAAATCCGTCTAGTTATAAGGGCCCACGGTGTGTACATTCATACTAAAGAAAAATACTTATTTTGATATAAATTCACGGAATCCCGTATAAATGAGAAAGATCGGACTTGTCTAGTCTATTTTTGTTTATTATTTTAGGATGGAAAATACACAAGGCTACATAATTAAATTTTGTGTATAATTATATTTAAAATAAGTGAATGAATAAAATACGTATTTTTAACATTATGATGATAAATTGATAATACACCAGCACCATGAAAATGGGTTACTACGTTCAGAAATTTTCACATAATTTACATTGACTTTGAATTTAAGTAATTTATTCCCCTAATGTATACTTCACTCAATTGTTTTATCAAAATTGTCTTCCTTCTGAGTTCCATTCCAAGCCTACTAAAATAAACTCTCTCATTACTTGTTATCAGGGTTCAGGTAAACGTATTTTCTTCGCGTGGCCGCTGCCCATGAATAAAACATAACACAAAACAATTTTCAAACGCAAACTCTGCAATTCCATCATTCAAAAATAATCCTTATAAGGTTTCTTTATAGTTCAAAATACAATGGCCTGGTTATGGAGTTGGGACGTTTTAGAATAAAATCCTCATTTCTAAGGCAATTCTAAGAGGAACGGTGTTTTGTTGTACATTGCGTGCTGATAATGGCTGTTGGCGTTGGAGGCGTGAAAAATGTTTTCTTTTGAATTTATGCAAAATTAAGTACGCCTTCGTTTGAAGTACTTTAAAAGAGTAAGTTTTTTTATACCTGGTCGGTTGTAAATAATCGTGTAGCCCACTTGATGGTAAGCGGTCACTGTTGCCTATGGACGCTTTCAACAACACAGGTGTTACAGGCGCGTTGTCGACGCTTTAAAAATATGTACATTACTTTTTTCAAGAGCTCCCTAAGGCGATTATCACACTGGCGCCGCAACTGGATGCGGTGACGGTGTGCAAGCGTGACAGCGCTATGCACATGCAGAGCGCCCTACTACCAATTTTTTTAAATTAACAAATTCATCCAACAGTAGAATTATGTATGTTTAGTATATTCTTGTTTCACAGACAGAGATTCCATAGATTATTGTTTTACAATAATTGTTTTAGGAAACAAATTGTTGCCAGAAAAGTGGGTTAGGTTAGGATAGAGTTGCGACCCCCGTGGAAACAACTGTTTCCAGAAAAGTGGGTTAGGTTAAGTTAGAACCGCGACCCCCGCGAAAACAAATTTCTGCCAGAAAAGAAAGTAAAGTTGCTTAAATTATATGAATATATAGTCTTGGAAACAAGTTTTACATAAACATACTATTATAACGGCAATATATGATTTGAAATTTTATGAAATAAGTTTCGAAATATAAAATTTTCTGTATAATAAAAATTTATGATTCAACTTTCTACAATGTAAGTATTCTGCTAATTGACCATTCCATGAAATGAGTATAATTTTATGTGAATCAAAATTCTATAGAACTATAGTCTATGAAGCAACGTACAACCCTCGTTCCATAGCTTGAAATCTCTGTCCACAGCCGGATTGTTCGAAAAGGGAAATTACTTTAAACCCACATAGTTGGCAACCATTTAGGATGTAGGACTGTAGGGTGTGGATTGAGTGAGCCCTTCAAAAAAAAGGAAAAATGCTGTTCATTTAGTCAAAGTTCTAAAACAATTGTAAAACTAATCTCTGAATTTGTAAAAAGATAAATAAAAATATAAATTCATTAACGTGTGCTCACTCAGTTCTCACAAACGACCAACGAAATCAGTGAATGTATTTATTTAACACTAGCTTTTTCCCGCGGCCTCGCCCGCGTACTAAAAGTACTAAAAAAGGAGGTTCTCAGTTAGACTCGTATGTTTGTATGTAGGAATGTATGTTTGTCCGCGATCATCTTGCGTTTCGCTGAACTGATTTAGAAGCGGTTTTCGGAAAAGTATTCGTTACATTCTGGAGGTTTCGGTATACCACGTTTTGAAGACGGCGGTTCCCTCATTTTTTATTTTAAAGAAATTATTGCAATAATTGTTTAATTGTTACGCCATCAACGACTTACTACTGAGAGATTATGTTTAATACAGATTTCTACTCTTGAATAGAAGCTTTTCCCCGCGACTTCATTTGCGTGGAATTAGTAATCCACCCTCCTTTTTACCCGCTTAAGAAATGACTTCTGGGATAACAACTATTATATATCCTTCCCCAGAACGCAAAATATCTCCATACCAAATCATCTAAATAGGTTCAACGGTTATTAATTTCCCATACAAACTTTCAACCCCCGTTTCACCCCCTAGAGCGTTGATTTTCGAAATAGAAACTATCCTATATTGTTTACCGCGACTCAATCTATATAATATGTACCAAGTTTCATTTCAATCGTCTGTTCAGCGGTTAATAATTCGCCATACAAACTACCAACATGTTTTCTACCCCTCTAAGATTGATTTTCGGCTTAAAAATATTCTATATTGTTTCCTGGGACTCAAACTATATCCACAACAAAATTATCTAAATCGGTTCGCGGTAAAAAAATCTCCATACAAACCTCCGACCCCCATTTCAGCCCCTTAAAGATTGATTTTCGAGATAAAAACTCTCCCATGTCGTTTCCCGGTACACAAACTATCTCTATACCAAGTTTCATCTAAATTGGTTCAACGTTTAAAAATTCCCCATACAAACTATCAACCCCCATTTCACCCCCTTAAGTGTTGATTTCGTAATCAGCGACCCGATAAACCATAGAAACAATACCCATGTTGATATTTAAATTTTTCACCACATTTCCCCCTTATGGGTTGAATTCTCAAAAAAGCTGAAACACTTGTTTTCTCATTTATCGTTAGGAATACTCCTGTAAATTTTCGAATAAAATAGTTGAACTAATCTCGTTTCCCATACAAACTTTGAACCCCATTTCCCCCCTTAGGAGGAAAATTTTTAAAAATTATTTCTAAGTGCATCCTTATGCCTTATAAGGAGCCTACGTACCACATTTGGAATCTCTAGAACCAGCGGTTTGGGCTGTGCGTTGATATGTCAGACAGTTTCTTATTTTATATATTTAGAAGAAGATTGCAATTTGGCACAAATACTTTCAAGAATTTTCATGTCCACAATATTAAATTTCAAAATCGATGCCATTTTCTTAATTAACGTCCCAAAAAATCACAAAAACGACACCTATATATCCATATTTAGACATTTCAACCCCATTGTACCCTAACAGGGGAGATGGTATTTCACGTCCGCCACGTCGGATTTTAAAATCATTGTTGTTTTGGTAATCAACGACCCGATAAACCATAGAAACAATACCCATGTTGATTTTCAGACTTTTTCCCCTTTTAGGGGTTGAATTCTCAAAAAACCTGCAAAACGTATTTACTCATTTATTGTTAGGAATACTTCTGTGAAGTTTCGAATAAAATAGACTAACTAATCTTGTTTCCCCTATACAAACTTTGGACCCCCATTTCACCCCCTTAGGGGATGAATTTTGAAAAATCCTTTCTTAGTGCACCCCTAGACCTTATAAGGAACCTACGTGCCAAATTTGGAATGTCTAGAACCAGCGGTTTGGACTGTGCGTTGATAGATCACTATGTCAGTCAGTCAGTCAGTCACCTTTGAGTTATATATATATAGATGTCCACGGCAAATATCATCCAAATCGATCCTCCCGTCAAATCATTTTTCTATTTGAGGTGCACTTGGAGGGGGGGGGGGGGGGTTCCATGACCCATGCAAATTTAACTCAATCGAGTGTAGTGGGGCTACCCCCCCCCCCTTTTAGACGTTGAATTTTTATAGGTTACGTATAACCTGGCTGGGGATTTTCGCCGGCGGTTGGGGGAGCAGATTTTCATTACGTTACCGTAGGTAATGAATTTTCATACGGTTTTACCGCACTGTCACAGATAATACACTGATGTTACTGGTTGCAATAATGTTGGTAATTACATACGGTTCCGAACGCGAAATAGAGGATTTATGATATTGGTGTAGATCAAAATATTTATTCTAACATTACAATGCACTAATGAACATGAAGAGAAAATAAAATGCGTGAGTGTCGTGGAACACTCGATTGGAACGAAGTTATGTTATTTAATTTTATTTCAATTTTGACTTTTTCGTAAATTTTGTGGTTTTAATTTTTTTTGTATTTTTTGAAAATTTTGTAAATTTTGTAAATTTTGTAAAATTTGTAAATTTTGTAAATTTTGTAAATTTTGTAAATTCTGGAAATTTTGTAAATTTTAGAAATTTTAAAAATTTAGAAATTTTGCCATTTTTGACATTTTCGACATTTTTTACATTTAGGTTCTTGACTTTTTTTACTTCTATCACTTTGTCATTTCTCACTTTCACTTTTCACTACACTTCACTTCACTTCACTTTATTCTATTTTGTATATTTTTTATTTCATTCCATTTTACATGTTTCTCAATCGTATGGGTGTCGCGTTTTCGTGACGTGACGCTTTTTCGTGACGGTCACGTGACTTTTTTTCGCCTAGCCCCCCCTTCCGCGAACCGTCCGATAAGGAACTTCGTTCCAAAACTACCACCGGTTCTAACCCTACACCTCTGGCCCGAGAAGTATTATGACCGAAAAGAAACTCGACGGGACTTATTTTTTTCAAAACAGTATTACATTATTAGATCTTAAAGATACAAAATAATGCGTAGTTCTTCAAGAAGACATATCAAAACAGCTTGAGAGACAGATAATGTACCCAATGTTGAACGGCCTCCTAGCTCAGTCGGTAGTGACCCTGCCTACGAAGTAGGAGGTCCCGGGTTCGAATCCTGGTCAGGGCATTTGTTTGTGTCTTAATCACAGATATTTGTTCCTGAGTTATGGATGTTTTCTATGTATTTAAGTATTTATCCACATACAAATATTTATTCACATATTATAAGTAAGTTAAAAGTGTAAATATCTCAAGATTTGTATGTAGTATCACAGAAACTATAAATTAGTTCAACTTTTAGTAAAATATTTTACTAAATATTTACCATCTAATATTTTATATTCGTTATCTGTTTGTAAAGATATTCAATTGTAATTGTTCTCATATAAATATATCATTTAGGGTGACCACACTTCGGGACATTTTAAAAGAAAACAAATTTGTTTACTTGATCAGTCTTCTTTATTGAAGTAGGCAATGGAATAATAATAATTTTTATATATAATTATTTAAAGTTGAATCCTTTCAAAAGCAATGAAAATGAGTCATCTTATAATCACACCATATCACAAAATAAAGTTATTTTTATTGTATGCTAACCTTTACAGTTGTTGAGCCTTTATGAATCACGTTTGGGCATCAACGAGATTTTAAGAATGTTCTAACTTTTTACGAATAAGGCCGTGTGTATGTACCAACCTAATCAACAGAATTGATTACTTTAAAATTTAATTTAGAAACGAACTTCCTTGGATATGATCATAATATAGTGAAGTATGGTCACCCGAAATTATATATTTATATGAGAAAAATTACAATTGAATATCTTTAAAAACAGACAACGAATATAAAATATTAGATGGTAGATATTTACTAAAATAGTTTACTAAAAGTTGAACTAATTTATAGTTTCTGTGATACTACAAATCTTGAGATATTTACACTTTTAACTTACTTATAATATGTGGACTGAGTGAGCACTCACAAAAAATTATTATCCAAAAACCTGCCACGTTAGTGGTTCGTTTTGCAGTTTACAAAGTCTTATTTTGATTTTACTTAACTTTACACATATACACGGTGGGGCCTGTAACTAAAGCAAAAAATTAAAATGTACATTCTTCTCCTCAAACTACGCAACGTTTGTTTGACGACTTTGAAAAAAAACTTGCGGTTTGAATTTTATTACATTTTAAAGTTAATTCGAACACGCAATGTACTATGAAATTGATTATGTCTGTAGAGTGACTAGACTGACAGGCGATGTCAATTAGACGGAGTTTTAAGTACATTAAAAATACTATTTACTTTGTTTGAAAAAATAACAATCTAAAAACTTTATGATTTTAAAAAGTTGCTACACAAAAGTTGTCTAGTTTGAGGACTAGAATCTACGTTTTAATTTTTTGCTTTAGTTACAGGCCCCACCCTATATAGCAATTTAAATCTTCAGTTGTTTCATGATAAATCGAGTTTTCGAAAGTGTGTGGATTGAGTGAGCATAAGAAATTATTTGTAAAACCTTAAATACGTTACTAGGTGATCTACAAATTATAAAGGTACGTTAGCATAGGTTTTACTAAATATTAGTATATAAATATTATATCTATACATATAATAAAGCTGAAGAGGGTCGAAAGTCTGTACATGGAAGATAATCGAAAAAAAGTTGGCTAGGGATACTTAGAATCGATAACAGAACACGTTCCAACAATTTTTAGAATTTTTGTCTGTTTATCTGTTTGTCTGTTTATCTGTTTGTCTGTTTATTTGACCGCGCATCACGTGGAAACGGCTGAACGGATTTTGATGAAATTTTGTATAGAGATAGTTTGAGTCCCGGGAAAGGATAATATATAGTTCTAATCCCGAAAATCAACCCTGGTCGGGGTGAAAACGGGGTTGACAGTTTGTATGGAGAATTTTTAACCGCTAAAACGATTTAGATATACATGAGTATGGAGATAATTTGAGTCTCGAGAGACGTCATAGGATAGTTTTTAAATTCTTGTGGGGGTGAAAAGAATTTTTTTTACCGCTGAACTGATAAAGATGAAATTTGGTATAGAGATAGTATGGGTCTCGAGAAAGGACGAAGGATAGTTTTCACCCCGAAAATCAACCCTAAAGGGGTGAAAAGGGAGTTGGAAATTTGTATAGGGGATTATTAACCGCAGAATCGATTTAGATAAAATTTGGTATGGAGATAATTTGAGCTCTGGAAAAGGAAATAAAATAGTTTTATCTCGGAAATTATCCCTCAAGCGGATGCAAAAGGGGTGGAAGTTTACATGGGGAAGAAACAACCAATAACCGCTGTACGTATTTAGATGAAATTTGGTATTGAAATAATTTGGTCAAGGTGTTCATATTTATAACATGTTACCCGTCGATGCTTTAAATTTACCTTTACCTGCTTTTAAGACATATTTGAAAATGTCATGAATGTCAAAGGGTTATTGCAGGTTCGAGGACTATATATGACAGACAAAGATGCATGGCCCAAACCAAAAAGCTACTACAAAATCATCTAACATTTATAGGACACCGTTTAGGTAGATAATAGTAGTTTATGTAACTGTTACGTAATAAGGGTCCTTAAAACATGAGTGTGGTTTTATGAAACGAGCCGCAGGTGAGTTTCATAATAAGATCACACGAGTGTTTTAAGGCCTAATTACGTACAGTTGCTGCATACATTGCTTTATCTACACTCATATTATTTATCCTAAATGCCGTATTCCGAAACCATAGATTTGCACCGCCATGGCCAACTCGATTGTGCCGGCGGTCGCGCGGGCGCGTGTCGGCGGCCGCGCGGGAGCGTGCAGGTGTACATTATGTTTTCAAAACTCATAACACATCAATATTTGAGCATGTAAAGTTTAAATTACGTTACTGCCACAGATAAAAAGCTTATCATAGTAAAATCGGTTGTGGTAATGCTAGCCATTACCTACCGTTTTCGAACACGTTTTAGAGAACTTACAATGTGAGTGTAGATAAACATATCAAACGTTTTGTGAAGCAGTCAGATTAGGATTTATTTTTATTTATAGGTAAGTAAACAATGGGTAAATAAATAAATAAAATAAATAAATAAATAAATATTATAGGACAATCGTACAAAAATCGACCTAGGCCCACAGTAAGCTCAATAAGGCTTGTGTTATGGGTACTAGACGATGATATATATAATAGATAAATATTGATAAATACTTAAATACATAGAAAACATCCATAACTCAAAAACATTTTCGACATTTTTTACATTTAGGTTCTTGACTTTTTTTACTTCTATCACTTTGTCATTTCTCACTTTCACTTTTCACTACACTTCACTTCACTTCACTTTATTCTATTTTGTATATTTTTTATTTCATTCCATTTTACATGTTTCTCAATCGTATGGGTGTCGCGTTTTCGTGACGTGACGCTTTTTCGTGACGGTCACGTGACTTTTTTTCGCCTAGCCCCCCCTTCCGCGAACCGTCCGATAAGGAACTTCGTTCCAAAACTACCACCGGTTCTAACCCTACACCTCTGGCCCGAGAAGTATTATGACCGAAAAGAAACTCGACGGGACTTATTTTTTTCAAAACAGTATTACATTATTAGATCTTAAAGATACAAAATAATGCGTAGTTCTTCAAGAAGACATATCAAAACAGCTTGAGAGACAGATAATGTACCCAATGTTGAACGGCCTCCTAGCTCAGTCGGTAGTGACCCTGCCTACGAAGTAGGAGGTCCCGGGTTCGAATCCTGGTCAGGGCATTTGTTTGTGTCTTAATCACAGATATTTGTTCCTGAGTTATGGATGTTTTCTATGTATTTAAGTATTTATCCACATACAAATATTTATTCACATATTATAAGTAAGTTAAAAGTGTAAATATCTCAAGATTTGTATGTAGTATCACAGAAACTATAAATTAGTTCAACTTTTAGTAAAATATTTTACTAAATATTTACCATCTAATATTTTATATTCGTTATCTGTTTGTAAAGATATTCAATTGTAATTGTTCTCATATAAATATATCATTTAGGGTGACCACACTTCGGGACATTTTAAAAGAAAACAAATTTGTTTACTTGATCAGTCTTCTTTATTGAAGTAGGCAATGGAATAATAATAATTTTTATATATAATTATTTAAAGTTGAATCCTTTCAAAAGCAATGAAAATGAGTCATCTTATAATCACACCATATCACAAAATAAAGTTATTTTTATTGTATGCTAACCTTTACAGTTGTTGAGCCTTTATGAATCACGTTTGGGCATCAACGAGATTTTAAGAATGTTCTAACTTTTTACGAATAAGGCCGTGTGTATGTACCAACCTAATCAACAGAATTGATTACTTTAAAATTTAATTTAGAAACGAACTTCCTTGGATATGATCATAATATAGTGAAGTATGGTCACCCGAAATTATATATTTATATGAGAAAAATTACAATTGAATATCTTTAAAAACAGACAACGAATATAAAATATTAGATGGTAGATATTTACTAAAATAGTTTACTAAAAGTTGAACTAATTTATAGTTTCTGTGATACTACAAATCTTGAGATATTTACACTTTTAACTTACTTATAATATGTGGACTGAGTGAGCACTCACAAAAAATTATTATCCAAAAACCTGCCACGTTAGTGGTTCGTTTTGCAGTTTACAAAGTCTTATTTTGATTTTACTTAACTTTACACATATACACGGTGGGGCCTGTAACTAAAGCAAAAAATTAAAATGTACATTCTTCTCCTCAAACTACGCAACGTTTGTTTGACGACTTTGAAAAAAAACTTGCGGTTTGAATTTTATTACATTTTAAAGTTAATTCGAACACGCAATGTACTATGAAATTGATTATGTCTGTAGAGTGACTAGACTGACAGGCGATGTCAATTAGACGGAGTTTTAAGTACATTAAAAATACTATTTACTTTGTTTGAAAAAATAACAATCTAAAAACTTTATGATTTTAAAAAGTTGCTACACAAAAGTTGTCTAGTTTGAGGACTAGAATCTACGTTTTAATTTTTTGCTTTAGTTACAGGCCCCACCCTATATAGCAATTTAAATCTTCAGTTGTTTCATGATAAATCGAGTTTTCGAAAGTGTGTGGATTGAGTGAGCATAAGAAATTATTTGTAAAACCTTAAATACGTTACTAGGTGATCTACAAATTATAAAGGTACGTTAGCATAGGTTTTACTAAATATTAGTATATAAATATTATATCTATACATATAATAAAGCTGAAGAGGGTCGAAAGTCTGTACATGGAAGATAATCGAAAAAAAGTTGGCTAGGGATACTTAGAATCGATAACAGAACACGTTCCAACAATTTTTAGAATTTTTGTCTGTTTATCTGTTTGTCTGTTTATCTGTTTGTCTGTTTATTTGACCGCGCATCACGTGGAAACGGCTGAACGGATTTTGATGAAATTTTGTATAGAGATAGTTTGAGTCCCGGGAAAGGATAATATATAGTTCTAATCCCGAAAATCAACCCTGGTCGGGGTGAAAACGGGGTTGACAGTTTGTATGGAGAATTTTTAACCGCTAAAACGATTTAGATATACATGAGTATGGAGATAATTTGAGTCTCGAGAGACGTCATAGGATAGTTTTTAAATTCTTGTGGGGGTGAAAAGAATTTTTTTTACCGCTGAACTGATAAAGATGAAATTTGGTATAGAGATAGTATGGGTCTCGAGAAAGGACGAAGGATAGTTTTCACCCCGAAAATCAACCCTAAAGGGGTGAAAAGGGAGTTGGAAATTTGTATAGGGGATTATTAACCGCAGAATCGATTTAGATAAAATTTGGTATGGAGATAATTTGAGCTCTGGAAAAGGAAATAAAATAGTTTTATCTCGGAAATTATCCCTCAAGCGGATGCAAAAGGGGTGGAAGTTTACATGGGGAAGAAACAACCAATAACCGCTGTACGTATTTAGATGAAATTTGGTATTGAAATAATTTGGTCAAGGTGTTCATATTTATAACATGTTACCCGTCGATGCTTTAAATTTACCTTTACCTGCTTTTAAGACATATTTGAAAATGTCATGAATGTCAAAGGGTTATTGCAGGTTCGAGGACTATATATGACAGACAAAGATGCATGGCCCAAACCAAAAAGCTACTACAAAATCATCTAACATTTATAGGACACCGTTTAGGTAGATAATAGTAGTTTATGTAACTGTTACGTAATAAGGGTCCTTAAAACATGAGTGTGGTTTTATGAAACGAGCCGCAGGTGAGTTTCATAATAAGATCACACGAGTGTTTTAAGGCCTAATTACGTACAGTTGCTGCATACATTGCTTTATCTACACTCATATTATTTATCCTAAATGCCGTATTCCGAAACCATAGATTTGCACCGCCATGGCCAACTCGATTGTGCCGGCGGTCGCGCGGGCGCGTGTCGGCGGCCGCGCGGGAGCGTGCAGGTGTACATTATGTTTTCAAAACTCATAACACATCAATATTTGAGCATGTAAAGTTTAAATTACGTTACTGCCACAGATAAAAAGCTTATCATAGTAAAATCGGTTGTGGTAATGCTAGCCATTACCTACCGTTTTCGAACACGTTTTAGAGAACTTACAATGTGAGTGTAGATAAACATATCAAACGTTTTGTGAAGCAGTCAGATTAGGATTTATTTTTATTTATAGGTAAGTAAACAATGGGTAAATAAATAAATAAAATAAATAAATAAATAAATATTATAGGACAATCGTACAAAAATCGACCTAGGCCCACAGTAAGCTCAATAAGGCTTGTGTTATGGGTACTAGACGATGATATATATAATAGATAAATATTGATAAATACTTAAATACATAGAAAACATCCATAACTCAAAAACATTTTCGACATTTTTTACATTTAGGTTCTTGACTTTTTTTACTTCTATCACTTTGTCATTTCTCACTTTCACTTTTCACTACACTTCACTTCACTTCACTTTATTCTATTTTGTATATTTTTTATTTCATTCCATTTTACATGTTTCTCAATCGTATGGGTGTCGCGTTTTCGTGACGTGACGCTTTTTCGTGACGGTCACGTGACTTTTTTTCGCCTAGCCCCCCCTTCCGCGAACCGTCCGATAAGGAACTTCGTTCCAAAACTACCACCGGTTCTAACCCTACACCTCTGGCCCGAGAAGTATTATGACCGAAAAGAAACTCGACGGGACTTATTTTTTTCAAAACAGTATTACATTATTAGATCTTAAAGATACAAAATAATGCGTAGTTCTTCAAGAAGACATATCAAAACAGCTTGAGAGACAGATAATGTACCCAATGTTGAACGGCCTCCTAGCTCAGTCGGTAGTGACCCTGCCTACGAAGTAGGAGGTCCCGGGTTCGAATCCTGGTCAGGGCATTTGTTTGTGTCTTTATCACAGATATTTGTTCCTGAGTTATGGATGTTTTCTATGTATTTAAGTATTTATCAATATTTATCTATTATATATATCATCGTCTAGTACCCATAACACAAGCCTTATTGAGCTTACTGTGGGCCTAGGTCGATTTTTGTACGATTGTCCTATAATATTTATTTATTTATTTATTTTATTTATTTATTTACCCATTGTTTACTTACCTATAAAGAAAAATAAATCCTAATCTGACTGCTTCACAAAACGTTTGATATGTTTATCTACACTCACATTGTAAGTTCTCTAAAACGTGTTCGAAAACGGTAGGTAATGGCTAGCATTACCACAACCGATTTTACTATGATAAGCTTTTTATCTGTGGCAGTAACGTAATTTTAACTTTACATGCTCAAATATTTATGTGTTATGAGTTTTGAAAACATAATGTACACCTGCACGCTCCCGCGCGGCCGCCGACACGCGCCCGCGCGACCGCCGGCACAATCGAGTTGGCCATGGCGGTGCAAATCTATGGTTTCGGAATACGGCATTTAGGATAAATAATATGAGTGTAGATAAAGCAATGTATGCAGCAACTGTACGTAATTAGGCCTTAAAACACTCGTGTGATCTTATTATGAAACTCACCTGCGGCTCGTTTCATAAAACCACACTCATGTTTTAAGGACCCTTATTACGTAACAGTTACATAAACTACTATTATCTACCTAAACGGTGTCCTATAAATGTTAGATGATTTTGTAGTAGCTTTTTGGTTTGGGCCATGCATCTTTGTCTGTCATATATAGTCCTCGAACCTGCAATAACCCTTTGACATTCATGACATTTTCAAATATGTCTTAAGAGCAGGTAAAGGTAAATTTAAAGCATCGACGGGTAACATGTTATAAATATGAACACCTTGACCAAATTATTTCAATACCAAATTTCATCTAAATACGTACAGCGGTTATTGGTTGTTTCTTCCCCATGTAAACTTCCACCCCTTTTGCATCCGCTTGAGGGATAATTTCCGAGATAAAACTATTTTATTTCCTTTTCCAGAGCTCAAATTATCTCCATACCAAATTTTATCTAAATCGATTCTGCGGTTAATAATCCCCTATACAAATTTCCAACTCCCTTTTCACCCCTTTAGGGTTGATTTTCGGGGTGAAAACTATCCTTCGTCCTTTCTCGAGACCCATACTATCTCTATACCAAATTTCATCTTTATCAGTTCAGCGGTAAAAAAAATTCTTTTCACCCCCACAAGAATTTAAAAACTATCCTATGACGTCTCTCGAGACTCAAATTATCTCCATACTCATGTATATCTAAATCGTTTTAGCGGTTAAAAATTCTCCATACAAACTGTCAACCCCGTTTTCACCCCGACCAGGGTTGATTTTCGGGATTAGAACTATATATTATCCTTTCCCGGGACTCAAACTATCTCTATACAAAATTTCATCAAAATCCGTTCAGCCGTTTCCACGTGATGCGCGGTCAAATAAACAGACAAACAGATAAACAGACAAAAATTCTAAAAATTGTTGGAACGTGTTCTGTTATCGATTCTAAGTATCCCTAGCCAACTTTTTTTCGATTATCTTCCATGTACAGACTTTCGACCCTCTTCAGCTTTATTATATGTATAGATATAATATTTATATACTAATATTTAGTAAAACCTATGCTAACGTACCTTTATAATTTGTAGATCACCTAGTAACGTATTTAAGGTTTTACAAATAATTTCTTATGCTCACTCAATCCACACACTTTCGAAAACTCGATTTATCATGAAACAACTGAAGATTTAAATTGCTATATAGGGTGGGGCCTGTAACTAAAGCAAAAAATTAAAACGTAGATTCTAGTCCTCAAACTAGACAACTTTTGTGTAGCAACTTTTTAAAATCATAAAGTTTTTAGATTGTTATTTTTTCAAACAAAGTAAATAGTATTTTTAATGTACTTAAAACTCCGTCTAATTGACATCGCCTGTCAGTCTAGTCACTCTACAGACATAATCAATTTCATAGTACATTGCGTGTTCGAATTAACTTTAAAATGTAATAAAATTCAAACCGCAAGTTTTTTTTCAAAGTCGTCAAACAAACGTTGCGTAGTTTGAGGAGAAGAATGTACATTTTAATTTTTTGCTTTAGTTACAGGCCCCACCGTGTATATGTGTAAAGTTAAGTAAAATCAAAATAAGACTTTGTAAACTGCAAAACGAACCACTAACGTGGCAGGTTTTTGGATAATAATTTTTTGTGAGTGCTCACTCAGTCCACATATTATAAGTAAGTTAAAAGTGTAAATATCTCAAGATTTGTAGTATCACAGAAACTATAAATTAGTTCAACTTTTAGTAAACTATTTTAGTAAATATCTACCATCTAATATTTTATATTCGTTGTCTGTTTTTAAAGATATTCAATTGTAATTTTTCTCATATAAATATATAATTTCGGGTGACCATACTTCACTATATTATGATCATATCCAAGGAAGTTCGTTTCTAAATTAAATTTTAAAGTAATCAATTCTGTTGATTAGGTTGGTACATACACACGGCCTTATTCGTAAAAAGTTAGAACATTCTTAAAATCTCGTTGATGCCCAAACGTGATTCATAAAGGCTCAACAACTGTAAAGGTTAGCATACAATAAAAATAACTTTATTTTGTGATATGGTGTGATTATAAGATGACTCATTTTCATTGCTTTTGAAAGGATTCAACTTTAAATAATTATATATAAAAATTATTATTATTCCATTGCCTACTTCAATAAAGAAGACTGATCAAGTAAACAAATTTGTTTTCTTTTAAAATGTCCCGAAGTGTGGTCACCCTAAATGATATATTTATATGAGAACAATTACAATTGAATATCTTTACAAACAGACAACGAATATAAAATATTAGATGGTAAATATTTAGTAAAATATTTTACTAAAAGTTGAACTAATTTATAGTTTCTGTGATACTACATACAAATCTTGAGATATTTACACTTTTAACTTACTTATAATATGTGGACTGAGTGAGCACTCACATTTATTTATTATCCAAAAACCTGCCACGTTAGTGGTTCGTCTTGCGTTTTACAAAGTCCCATTTTGATTTTTCTTAACTTTACACATATATAGTAATTTAAATCTTCAGTTGTTTTATGAGAAATCGAGTTTTCGAAAGTGTGTGGATTGAGTGAGCATAAGAAATTATTTGTAAAACCTTAAATACGTTACTAGGTGATCTATAAATCACAAAGGTACGTTAGCAAAGGTTTTACTAAATATTAGTATATAAATATTATATGTTAAATAAATACATTCACTGATTTCGTTGGTCGTTTGTGAGAACTGAGTGAGCACACGTTAATGAATTTATATTTTTATTTATCTTTTTACAAATACAGAGATTAGTTTTACAATTGTTTTAGAACTTTTACTAAATGAACAGCATTTTTCCTTTTTTTTTAGAAGTGTGCTCACTCAATCCACACGCACACGACTGTAGGTGTAGGTAGAGTGTGATGGTGACGCCCAGTTAACGGCGAGTAAACTCTAAACATAAGTAAGATAAAGTTTAAAATATCGTCCATTTATGTATGATTCTTAACCAATCGGGTTGGGTAGCATTGCCTAAATGCACAAAGTACTGCCCATAGCTATTAAAGAATCTAGCAACTATACTTCGTTTTTTTTGAGATTAGAAATTGAATAAACATAGAAACAGTAGTTTCCAACCTGTTCTAAATGTTCAATTTAAACACACTGCAAGCACACCAACAAACGATTAGTTAACATGATTAAGAGTTCACATTTGTGAATAAATAATAACAATTTACAGATTAAATAATCCAACACAACAATAAAAACACAATTTCGTTTTGATTATCACGTTAGAGATACGTAAAAATTTAAAAACTGACAGTGACGCATGTACGTTCTAAAACGGAAACTATAGTTTTTTTATCAGAATTCACGAAAATTATTTAATTGACAATCATAATATGCACTTATTAATAAAATTTAGTAAATAAAAGTTCTTCTGAACGATATTTGTGACTATGAATCTGAAAAGGTACAACTTTCGACTTGCGACCTTTCGGAGCACCGGTCCGATCGCTCCGACCAACTGAGCTATCGATGCTTACTCAACCTCGGTGAATCTTGCCATCAGTTCCTTCATTGCTTACGTCAGATGGAGACGCATGTATGGGTTAGCGCATTGTTGTCGATGTTATTCCAATATGACTTGGAACTTCGATGTCGTTATCGTGTAGGTATATACACATACGGTAGATGTCGCTATACGTCTCGCTCGAGTAAGCGTCGATGGCTCAATTGGTCAGTCAGAGCGATGGAACCGGTGTTCCAAAAGGTTGTAAGTTCGAATCTTGCTCGACGCGGTGAAATTTTCCATTTTTCTTTCAATTATAAAATTGAATAAAAAACAAGACAAAACAGTTATTATACTTTGAACAATATTATTACTTCTATTACTTGTATTGTATGTACCATTGTCTCAATATAAAATTATATCAGTGGTAAACACCATTTCGTTTTAATTATGTCACTCGCAACCCAAATAAAACGTTCTCAATTGTAAATCGTCCAATTGTGTGCGCTTGTTTGAAACTTGGCGAACAACCCGTATTTGCCCGCTCTCGGATCTATTTGCCTCCGTATCGCTAATGTCAAGGGAAATAGAATCAGTGTACTGGAAATCGTTGTTAATTACATACATTGCATGTATTCCTAAAGTACTGTGTGATAATTACATTTTAATGTAATTATCACACAATATATGCTTCAGAACAATTATATATTATATATAAAACACAAAGTGTTCTAGTGGGAGGATCGGCTTATCTTATTATCTAAAAATTAGGTCCGGTGCGCCTGCTCGCCTAAGCCGCACGTGTTCACTTATTAACCTACGTTATTTTATCTTAGTTGCCAGTGGTTCTCAAAGTTTCGTTATTGGTCAAGTTATAGTTCGCAATTCGCAATGCTGTGTGCTATCTGTAGTGAGAATGTTTCCGATGCTATACGCTGTGGAACCTGCGAGAACAACATAGGATTCTGTTGTTCGAACCAGTCTGAGCAAGATTATAGTAAGTTAAGTACTAGTCGCAAAGTAGCGTGGAGGTGTCTTCGATGCAAAAAAGGCACTCCTGTGGCTTCAAAGCCGACTGATCTCGATACAATTATGACGAAGCTAAGCGTAATGGAAACTCACCTCAGGTGTCTCCCAGGCCTTGTGGAAGATGTAAAGGCCATCAAATTCGAGGTCAAAGATTCATGTGAATTTAATAGTGCCAAGGTGACTGACTGCGATTTACGATTGGAGGAGGTCGAGAAGAAAATACCGGATCTTGAAGCACATGAGGTTAAAATCCACTCACTGAGTCAGCAGATAACCCAGCTCAAGAACGAGATCACCAATCGTGACCAGTGGTTCCGTCTCAATAATATTGAAGTTAAAGGTGTCGCCCTCAGAAATAACGAAAACCTTTTCAGTATCCTGGAGAATATGGGCGAAGTAGTCGGTTATCCGATTCAAAAATCCAGTATTAATTATATATCAAGAATTCCAGTTCATAACTCCAAAGAGAAATCCATAATTGTTAGCTTCATTAATAGATACATTAAAGAGGACTTTATTGCTTTGGCGCGACTGAAGAAGACTATATTGGAGGAAGAACTCGGATTCAAGGACAGTCAACATAAGGTGTTTGTGAATGACCATCTAACACCCGAATACAAAATGCTATTAATGAAAGCTAAATCTGAATTGAAATAAAATAAAAAAAATATGTATGGGTGAAGTTTGCGAAGATCCACGTGCGCAAGGATGATAACTCGAAAGTTCACGTTATCAACAATGAAAGTGATTTAAACAAATTACTTTAATTTGTATCTTAGTTTACTTGTTATCTTTACTTTTTGTTCCTTACGATTATGCTACCTTGTGCTAATACACATTCCACCCTTATGTACCAAAGTTTGAGCATCAGCGAACGGTCCGGCCCGGCAGGTTCGGTTGCTTATTGTTATCGAGTGCACGGCTTATCTCTACTAACATTCATGATGCGCCGGCTGAGGCATGCTCATCTATATATATATAACTCAAAGGTGACTGACTGACATAGTGATCTATCAACGCACGCGATATTCCAAATGTGGTACGTAGGCTCCTTATAAGGCATAAGGATGCACTTAGAAATTATTTTTAAAAATTTACCTCCTAAGGGGGGAAATGGGGTTCAAAGTTTGTATGGGAAACGAGATTAGTTCAACTATTTTATTCGAAACTTTACAGGAGTATTCCTAACGATAAATGAGAAAACAAGTGTTTCAGCTTTTTTAAGAATTCAACCCATAAAGGGGAAATGTGGTGACAAAATTTAAACATCAACATGGGTATTGTTTCTATGGTTTATCGGGTCGCTGATTACGAAATCAACACTTAAGGGGGTGAAATGGGGGTTGATAGTTTGTATGGGGAATTTTTAAATGTTGAACCAATTTAGATGAAACTTGGTATAGAGATAGTTTGTGTACCGGGAAACGACATGGGACAGTTTTTATCTCGAAAATCGATCTTTAAGGGGGTGAAATGGGGGTTGGAGGTTTGTATGGAGATTTTTTTACCGCGAACCGAGTTAGATAATTTTGTTGTGGATATAGTTTGAGTCCCAGGAAACAATATAGAATATTTTTTAAGCCCAAAATCAATTTTAGAGGGGTAGAAAACATGTTGGTAGTTTGTATGGCGAATTATTAACCGCTGAACAGACGATTGAAATGAAACTTGGTACATATTAAATAGATTGAGTCGCGGTAAACAATATAGGATAGTTTTTATCTCGAAAATCAACCCTCTAGGGGGTGAAACGGGGGTTGAAAGTTTGTATGGGAAATTAATAACCGTTGAACCTATTTAGATGATTTGGTATGGAGATATTTTGCGTTCTGGGGAAGGATATATAATAGTTGTCCCAGAAGTCATTCCTTAAGCGGGTAAAAAGGAGGGTGGATTACTAATTCCACGCAAATGAAGTCGCGGGGAAAAGCTTCTATTCAAGAGTAGAAATCTGTATTAATCATAATCTCTCAGTAGTAAGTCGTTGATGGCGTAACAATTAAACAATTATTGCAATAATTTCTTTAAAATAAAAAATGAGGGAACCGCCGTCTTCAAAACGTGGTATACCGAAACCTCCAGAATGTAACGAATACTTTTCCGAAAACCGCTTCTAAATCAGTTCAGCGAAACGCAAGATGATCGCGGACAAACATACATTCCTACATACAAACATACGAGTCTAACTGAGAACCTCCTTTTTTAGTACTTTTAGTACGCGGGCGAAGCCGCGGGAAAAAGCTAGTTTAATTATATTTGTCCTTGTCTTGTCGATTGCTAATAAGTTATGTTTGTGTGTTCGCTCCCTCGCACTTATTGGAAACCGTCTATATGGTATGTCTTGTTGCATTTATTCCAGTTTCGAATGAATCTAATACAATATTTACGCTTATCTAAATTAGTTTACTTCTTACGCAGCTCGATTACCTTGTTATTACTTCATAACTACTTATTTTTTAAATGCAAATGGCTTTAAATAGTAACGAGGGAAGTATTTACCCCATGATTTACTACCAAAACGTGAGGGGACTTCGTTCGAAAACATCTTTATTTTATCGTAACTCGAATATATCGTGTTATGATATAGTTGTCTTAACTGAGACGTGGCTATTGGATGGAGTACTGGACACGGAGCTATTTGATGACCGGTATGTCGTTTGGCGGCGCGACCGGGACTCTGTATTGACCGGTCAAAACCGTGGTGGCGGTGTTATTATTGCTACTCGAAAGGATTTGGCAATTGTACCGCAACCTACCTACCAATCTTCAGCGGAGGATCTCTGGGTTACTCTCTCTATTAAGGGTCGCCATAACTCACCAATAAAACTGCACCTATGTGTTTTATATTTGTGTAAACAAAATAATGTCTATACGTTCCCAGAGCAGTTATCAAATTTTCTTAACAGCCTAGGTGAGGTTGTGACGATAAATACCTAATTATAGGTGACTTCAATATGAGTAGCATTAATTGGACACAAAAACAATCTGCTTTAATCCCCTGTAATTATAGAACGAATGATGAGTGTAGCTTTATTGATGAATTAAATACGTTAAACTTAAGCCACTATTATAATGGCGTTTTAAACCAATATGGTAAGCTTTTGGATCTAGTTCTGTCAAATGATGTAGTACATGTAAGTGAATGCTTGGACCCTCTTGTACCTATTGATCCGCACCATAAAGCAATATTGGTTTCGATCAATTTCGTGAGTATAAGTTGCTTGAAACCCGGTTCTCGAATTAAGTACTTTTATAATAAAGGTGATTATAATTCCATTAACAATGAATTGATTATGATTAATTGGGAGGATGAATTCCTGAGGCGTTCGCTTGCTGACTCAGTTAGTTTTTTCTATTCCACCTTTAAAAAATTGAGAGCAAAATATATTACGTGTAAAACATGTCACTCTGATACTTTCCCTAGGTGGTACTCGCCCGCGCTTAAAAAAGCTATAAAAGAGAAGTCAAAATATTTAAAAAAATTCGTATCTACGGTAACAAGTCTGATTTGATATCTTTCAATGTTTTGAGGGACAGAGTTAAGAGACTTGAGCATGACTGTTTTGCTGCATATATTCACGGCCTTGAAAATAATATCGCTAGGGATCCCAAGCAGTTCTGGTCCTATATAAAGTCCCGTTCTAATTCGCATGGTGTCCCAAGTAGTCTAAAGTATGGGGATCGATTGGTCAACACAGCCGCAGACATATGTGAAGCTTTTTCAAATTATTTCTATACAACTTTTTCAGGACCTAGTGCTGATCTAAACTCGCATTTTGACTCCATGTCTAGCTCAATTTCTCATATTTGTAATAAAACAGTGGACTCGGATGTTCTTACGAAGTTACTGCTAAAACTGGATCCGTCTAAATCAGCAGGACCGGATGAAATACCGGCCCATTTCCTCATCAAATGCGCAAAAACTGTTGTAGTACCAATAACTTTATTATTTAAACGCTCGTTTGCTGAACACACTGTGCCTTCGTTATGGAAATCAGCCTATATTACACCCGTCCATAAAAAAGGACCTAAAACTGAAGTCACTAATTACAGACCAATTTCCAAATTATGTATCATTGCTAAGGTACTTGAAAAACTTGTCCATACTCAAGTAAACGAGGCAATTAGGAATTTATTTAGTCCTAACCAACATGGCGTCCTTCAGCGTAGGTCTACCGTGTCAAATCTGATACTGCTTAACGATTACGTAACAAAGGCTATGTCTAAAGGTAGTCAAGTAGACGTAGGTTACACAGACTATAATAAGGCATTCGACAGAATTGACCATAATTTACTAATTCACAAGCTTCATGACATGGGTATTCATGGTGATTTGTTGCGATGGTTCTCGTCATATATTGATAACAGATCGCAGGCTGTTGTCATTAATAACTATATGTCTAGCTGGGTAACTGTCCCTAGTGGTGTACCGCCAGGATCTCTGCTGGGGCCATTGCTCTTCAATATTTTTATTAGTGACATCAGTCATTGTTTCCATTTATCCAAATTACTATGTTTTGCTGATGATATGAAAATTTATTCAGAAGTAAATTCTTAAGAAGATTCTGCTCTTATACAAGACGACCTTACGCGTCTTGTCGCATATTGTCAGTCCAACAAATTAGATCTAAATACATCTTACCTTAACCTTCTCAAGACAACGTAGCTTATTTATCCCGACAACTTATAAGTTTAATGATCATATGCTAAAAAGGGTAACATGCATGAAGGACTTGGGAGTTACTCATGACTCTAAGCTGTTATTTGATTCACATATTGATAACATTGTGAGTAGTGCTAGTAAGTCATTAGGATTTATTATGCGTAGTTCGCAACATTTTACTCAGGCAAAAACTATAAAAGTCCTTTATTGCACATACGTAAGAAGCAAACTCGAGTATGCATCTCAAATTTGGAACCCGTGCTATAATACATACATCAATCGAATCGAACGTGTACAGAAAAAGTTTATTAAATATCTATGTTTCAAATTAAATACACCCTATAACTCATCCAACTATGAAAATGTATGCAAAAAACATTACATCATTCCGTTGCACAGTGGCCCGCGCCTAAGTAAGGCGGCCATAATTAATTTGATTCTTACTTATCTTGTTTTCTGGTAACAAATACTTTTAAAATACTATTTACCACTAGTAATGTTCAATGAAACACGTATTTAGGTATATTGCATGCTAAATTTTATAAAAACTATGAAACAAAATAGGTACATGAAAAAACATTGTATTTTATGTAAAAAAAATCTTAAAAATAACTTAAAAGTATATGATTATTACTATTCCTTAAACTAGACATTTACTATTTCTTAAACATAACAGGCCTTACAATATAATTAATAAAAATACATTTTAAAATAATTCATGTATAACAAATATCAATAAAAACAATAAGTGCATATAAAAATTAAATAATACATAAATTCAAACATTAAATTCTACGTTATTCAGTAACATCTAATAAACTTAGAACTTCAATAGAGAGAGTAGATTTCTTTTTTCGGGGCAACTTTCTACCGGAGGTGACAAATGGATCTGAATTCAGCAGAAGCCTGTGAATAAGATCTTTGTTAGTGAGATCCCGAGACATTTTCCGTGTGTGGTTGCGTCGAAAGTACTTTATATTTTTGTTCGTTGACTCTGCAGCCTCTTCGGACAATTCACCTATAGGAACTAAAGCGTTTTCTATAACTATAGCACCATGTACGAGCACTTTATGTACAGAAGATGGTAAAGGATACCAATCGTATACCTTCATTAGTTCTTTCGCCGTTTCTGTAGCATACTCGTCAAATTTATTTATTTACATTTATTTTATATCCAGATCATATGCACTCCAAAATAGTTTCACACCTTTCTATTAGGTTCTGTTGTATACCGGTGATTTCAGCGGATAGCGGATTGTTGATCGGATTCCACGTTCAAGGTATTTTTGGTTAACGTACATGTTTTAAGGAGATTAACACTTTGCAACTCGTTGAACCATTCGGAATGTTTCATTAGAACTTTAGATTTGGTTCTCGAACACGATTTCGAAAAAAACACAATTCGTTCGCAAATGTACTATATGACTTTTTCTAAGTTGCTAGTATTCACGTTATCTGCATATGGGACCATTTCAATCAAATGTTGTATCACTTGGCGACGCCTTTCTACATCTGAACCACTCTTAGACAGCCACAGTTCAAATACAAATCCCCTTGTAAATGATCCGACGTACATAACATTTGAAAAAAATTAAAATAAATGGTTAATATTGTAACGTAATATTTTCGTAGTACCGCTACGCGTAGGCCCACTTAGGCGTAGCAGGATTCTAAATACTAAAGTGGCATAATGAGGCAAACAAAGTTGTATGTCTATTAATCTACAAAGATCAAGCTTTCAAATGAAGGTAATTTTATCCTTCAGCGAGTTTAATAACATAACTAAAACTTTCATTAAAAAAATATTCTTATAGTGTTTCGCATGTAAGTTAGTCATGACGTAGACCCGTTATTATTACTATATATTACATGTACAGAACAAAATCTATATGTAAAACAAAATAATGTACCTGATTCTTGAAGATCCATAATACTAATAATCACTAAAATACCAACTTTCACAGGAATTCACTACTAATGACCGATCGCTTAATGAGTCGCTGATAAGGGAGCGCGCAGAAACGGGTGATATGGTCACTTTCGAGGTTCGTAATGGAATGAAAATAGTTAATAATCCAAGATCTATTTATACCCGATTGGAGTACATTTATAGGTGAATAATATGCTATCATTGGATATTTAAAAATGACACATGCATTTTTTAATTATGACCTAAGGCCAGGCCACTGTGCGTTGTATAAACGGCGTCAAATCGCTGATATTTTATATATTCTTAACATTACGAATGGTAATATCGATTCCCCCGAATTACTTGCCGAGCTTTCCTTTATTACTCCATCTAGGTCTAGAAGATACTTCCCCCCTCTTTTGATCCCGTTTTCATCCCGTAACTATAGAAATAATAGCTTTCTTTTACGAGCTGGAATAAGTTTAAATAATTTGACAAGGGAGCTGGACATTGACATATTCAATAGCAACATTACAACTGTTAGGCGTAATATGACAGGCGAATTCTTTAGTGGGTGAGCATGCCTTGTGCCACAGAGATTTGTAAGGAGTCTATTATATGTAGTAATTTAATATAGTTATATAGATGTAATGTACAAGCCATGCTGTTAATGTATAAGTCTCAGATTATTTTGTTTATATTCACTTAGTAGGTAATATGTATGTAGTTGATAACATGTTGTATAATTTACTGTAAACGACCAATTGCTTTTTGGTATAATGATGCTACTGGTGGGAACCTTTAATTGGCTCTCTGGTACTTACCAATATGTCTACACTATTATTATAAGCTGTTGGTTCCCCGAATAAATAAATAGATAAATAAATAAAAATAATGTTTTTTTTTTTTTTTTTTTTTTATACCACGACGGTGGCAAACAAGCATACGGCCCGCCTGATGGTAAGCAGCTACCGTAGCCTATGGACGCCTGCAACTCCAAAGGAGTCACATGCGCGTTGCCGACCCTTTACAAAAAGGAGGATTCACTGTGTTGACG
This sequence comes from Pammene aurita, assembly GCA_947086415.1. NCBI lineage: Eukaryota > Metazoa > Arthropoda > Insecta > Lepidoptera > Tortricidae > Pammene > Pammene aurita. Next base: position 18,294,521 of record OX352295.1, read on the forward strand.
ACTAAAGGAACAAGAAGGTCCCTCATCGTCAACACACTGGGTCCTCTTTGATAATGTGTTATCATTTTATTTATGAAATGGAAATTAATATAATTATCCTACTGACTTCCGTTACTTCCGTTCCCCTGTCCACCTTTAGCACTTCTTAGTAGGTTTATTGTATAATACTCGTATAATTTGTTACAAATACGTGTTAAAAATATTGATAAAAAATAACGGATTTTAGTAGCACTTTCACTGGCTAATAAAATGAATACAGTACAATACACAATTTAGCGTATACTTAGTATTTTATATATTTTTGTTAAGAACATTTTTTAATTATTGCTATGGAGTTTATTTAAATTTAACTACTCAACATTTATGTTAACTACACGTAAATTAGTTGTTGTGGAAACCTGACCCCACTCTGACTGTGAAATTATACTCATAAACAGCTAACCATACGAAGCAATAAAAAAAATACAAACAGCAATGTAAGTCAAACCAGCCACAGCGATTACATCGGACTACATTTAATCTAACAAAACCAACTGTTTGCAACCCCACGCTTTTTATAGATACCTTAGCATAACGTAGCAAAAATAAAAATGTATTTATCAATTTTGCATCGTATTACAAAGGCACAAAGCTTTAACTAAAACGCCGTAGTTTCGTGAAATAAGAGATTACAAAACTATTCACCAGTGTGTTGTTTTCAGAGTTTGCAAACCTTGACGTTTTAGGATTAGTGAAACTTGTTAGAAATGCTTATCGCTTGATACAAAAGTAATTAGAGTAAACAAAACAAATGGGGTAAAAGGTTTTGTGATTAGAGGCTGTTTGTAATGGAAATGTGGGTTGGAGCTGAAGGGGATAATGGTTTACTATAAACACGACGAAGAATAAGAACAGAGTTCCAAAGATTACTATTAAACATGCAGACAGTCGTAATGAGGTTGCCATCCCCTGTTTTTAGGGTTTCGTACCCCAAAATTAAATAAAACGGAAGCCTTATAATAGAATCACCAATTGTCCGTCTGTCCGACCGTCTGCCTGTCTGTCTGTCCGTCCGACCGTCTGTATGTTTATCTGTCGGTCTATTAAGACCCTTTTTCCCAGGAATGCGTGGAGCTATCAAGTTGAATTTTACATCAAATACGTATGTCTGCGGTCCCTTGAAGCTGTAAAAAATCAAGCTTCTACGTCAATTCAGTCCAAAAAATACGGCCATAAGTCTTATTTTCTAACACTTCGTAGGAGACCCAGAACCTATAGGGTACTTTCCATAGACCTAGAATCATAAAAATTGGCAAAAAGGTAGTTTTACAGCATAAGTAAAGGAAAAACTCCAAAAATCGTTTATTTGTTGTTCAATCACATAAAAAAATATGTTCCCGTAAAAAATTACTCTCAATCCAATTTTTCTTTTCATTACATACAGCAATGTTCCATGATTGTTAAAATAGTGTGATGTACAGAACCGTCAGGGCACGAGTCCGATTGTCACTTGGCCAGTTTTTTAAGTCCGACTTTTGTATTATATTTATTTTACTAACTTAGACTGACAAGTTGTTTCAATTAAAGTCTCTTTTTAACCGACTTTTAAAAAAGTGGTTCACGTCGACTGTATATTTTTCTTGGGATATACTTAGCTACTCGTATAGTTTATGGCCTCAACACGCCTTATTTAGCATGTGATTTTACTACTATCCAGATCCCGACATACAGGATGTAACGAAAATACTGGTGATCCGTTTAAGGGCATAATCTAATCGGTATCGTATACTTAGCGACTGAGAAAAATTAGGAGAAAAATTTTTTGGACGCGAAAAAGATTTTTTTCGTATGGGGCACGTCGTCCCAGCCGGCCAAACCTCCATACAAAAGATATTTTGTTTTCACGTGGAAAAACATTTTTCTCTTAGTTTTTCATAATCAGAATACGATACCAAATACGCCCTTAAACGTATCACCAGCATTTTTGTTAAACCTTGTATATCGTCGACCATAGAGTCAATTAAGGTAAGAAAGGGGAGTGTTTCTTCCCAATTGAGCAAATGAGCATACGTCCGATTTTATAATAGTATATCAAAACCAGCGCAAACCAATTCAAAATAAATCACCACAAAGCATCAAAATAATGACTACTCAACCATTGTATTGTCTAAATAACGAGTCAGAATAATGGCCTAATCACAAATTAGACGCCATGAATATTTATGGGTAGTAGTTACTGGATCGCTTTCGGTGTCTATTATGCAAATACTTTATTGCTGAAAGGGTAAATAACATTCGGTCTTACTTTAAAAATTAAGGTAGTTTTTAATTCCTAATTAAAAAGTTTGAAATGCTATTATCATTTTAAAATTAGAACGATTTTTTTCTTCTCGTTTAAATAAAAGTCAACATCCAAACCAAGATATTGAACTCAGCTCTAGATCATAGTGATTGAATAACATAGTTTATTTATCAATAAATGTGCAAATACTTATTGCTATCATGATTATAATATTTAGAGCAATAAGTTATTTATTTAGGTACACAAAATGAAACTTAGGTATAAAACTAAATAAACTTACAATAAACTTAAATGTATATCAAAAATAAACTTACAATAAACTTAAATATAAAACTAAAATAAACTTACAATAAACTTAAATATAAAACTAAAATAAACTTACAAATAATAAATGCTCCCCAGGTCGCCTTCGTGGGTCATGGTTCCCAGAAGGCTGGCAGCGTTGCCTCTTTGGATGGCCAGGCTTATCCTCTGTCCAAAGAAGCTGCCAGCCCTCTGGTTATCTGAAGCATCGATGAGGCGCTTAGAAATCTTCTTGTACAGAGATTTCGCACAGGGCCCCCACGGTCCTAGGGTTTCAACACCAAACGGCGCAAATATGTAGCCCTCGCCGAGAACGGAATATTTGCGCCGTGTGTGTTGTTCCGCAGTTGTAGCTGCAGCTCCCGCTTTGGAGGAGATCGCCTGTAAGTGGGACGGTGCAAGCGTGTCAACGCAGGTGGCGTCCCACACAAGCGTTCTCCCCAGTCTCCAAGGAACGAGTGTCATCCCATCGGATCGCATGCCGTCGTCGCGCACGATACCGTTCGGCTCAAGGATGGTCGGCACGCTAACGGAAGCGCCCTTCGGATAACATCGTTCAAAGAGGCGTGGCGGGAGATGGCGGGACAAGCCATGGTGGCCCAGCTCGTCAACCGTGGCGCCACAGCGGCATCAGTGGGGTTCGTTGGTTTTGGTGCCCAGACGCAGACAAGTGGCTAGTGTTTGGGTGGACTTATCTTAAAGAGTGCCGATATTAGGTGACGGCAATGCGTGAAGCCAGTAGCCAGCTTCCGGCTCTGTAACTGCTAGTAGACGAGCTCGCTCTGCTGAACTCTGGGCCGTGTCCATGAGTTCTTTTAAAGTTGACTTACAGTGCGGCTCGTCCCACTGTCTTTGTGAGTTAGGGGAAACCGGAAGCTGGTCACCGGGACATGACTCTACCCAGATGTCTTTGGCCTCGATCAACGTGGTAGAGCACTCGTTGCCAGCTGTTGGGCAAAAGATTCGGCTAGCGAGATCTTGTGTACTGTGAAAGGAAGACAAAAATGCTGGGAGGGACACTGACTACTTGTCGTATCCCTAATCCACCATGACGAATAGGCAGTGAGGCCTGCGTCCAGGCGCAGTTATCTAGGTGGATATTGAGGATGGATGAGAGGGTGTTTTTGAGGGTAGAGTCTAGGGGTTCGATAAGGTGGGGATGTTTCCAGACAGAGCTACATCTAAGTATGTATGTGAATTTGGGAACGAACAGACAGAATTTAATGATGATTAATGCCACGTGTGCACTGATTTTTAGAAGGCGGTCCGAATAAGCTTTATGGGTATTGAGATGTTCGTCGATGAGTGGTGGGATAGATTCAGGAAAAATGGGGGCACCTAGGAGTCGGAGGGAATTTTTATCAATAATTTTTATGTTTGGAGAAATGGTATTAAAGTTCGAGATTATTTGTTGTAGTTCGGTCGCAGGTATGGGCTTGTTGATAAAAAGTTCACATTTTGAAAAGTTTAACTCCAGTCCGATGGAACTAAATGAGTCGGTAAGGTTTTTCAGGTCATCTAAAACGGTTTTCCAATCTCCTCCTAGAGTCCCATCATCAAGGTACCAGGAGTTAAATTTTGATTGCAGGCTTGAAATGGTTGGATGGATGGCGAGGATGAAAATGGCTGGTCCTAACGGATCGCCCTGTTGACACCCCACTGCTGATGATAAGCGGTGGGTTTTGAAGAGAAGGTGAGTAGGTTCGCGATAACAAGTATTTGTAAATCAATGGTGTGGCATCATGAACTTCTGTTAGTAAGGCACCTGTGTCTACCGAGTTAAAAGCATAGACGTCTAAAGGTTAGGCCTACAGCGATAGGTATATATGTGTATATATATATATACATATATATATATATATATGCTTTAATATATGCTTTTAACTCGGTAGACACAGGTGCCTTACTAACACAAGTTCATATATATATATATATATACCTATATAGGTATATATATATATACATATATACCTATGTAGGTATATATATACATATGGGGGTATAAGACCCCATCTTTTTTTTTAAGGGCGCAGAGATTGGCTCCATACAAAAGTCCTAAGCTCTCGTTGCAGATCATAGTTGGGAGATTTAAGACTACTGTTTGGTAGGTTTATTGTAGGTATTTTACGTAATATTTTAGTAAGGAAATGTTCTATCTATCTATCTATATATATAAATGCCTTCCTGACTGACTGACTGACTGACTGATCCACGCAGAGCCGAAACTACTGAAGTTAGAAAGTTGAAAATTTCAGGTCTGGTTACATCTATAATGTGTACAAGTAATAAGGAGCGATTTTGAAAAATTCATCCACTAAGGGGGTAAAAAGGGGGTTGAAAGTTTGTATGGATGGGGCTTAAAATTTAAGGTTAGAGGTTTGAAACTTTGTACGCTTCCTGATAATTAAAAAAATACAAAAATAATTTCAGCATTTTTTGTAATTCAACCTCTAACGGGGTAAAAAAGCGGTTGAAAGTTTGTATAGAGATAACAATTTTTTTTGTGACAGACTTGTAATTTCGTTTGCCGGCGACTAACTTAAAAGCAAAAAAACTAATTTCAGCGTTTTTCAAAATTCCACCCGAGAGGAGTTGAATCGGGGTTGAAAAGTTTGTATTAAAGCGAGGCCGTAACAACTGAAGCTAGAAAGTTGCAATTTGCAGATCGGGTTACACTTATAACGTGTACAAATAATAAGAAGCAATTTAAAAAAATTCAACCCATAAGGGGGTAAAAAGGGGGTTAAATGTGTAGGATTTTAAATTTTAAGTTAGAGACTTGAAACTTCATACGTTTTCTGATATTTATAAAAATATAGAAGTGATTTCAGCGTTTTGGATCATTCCACCCCTGAGGGGGGTAAATAGGGGTGCAAAGTTTGTATGCGGAAAACTTTTTTCTTTGTGCTAGAGACTAACAACTTTGTAGGTATATTACTTATTAGAAAACACAAAAAGTACTTTCAGCGTTTAGGATAATTTTACCCCTGAGAGGGTTAAAAAGAGGTTTAAAGTTTGTATCGGGGAAATTTATTTTTTTGAGCTAGAATCTTCTAACTTTGTAGAAAGATTACGTATTCAAATATAATAAAAGTATTTTTAGCGTTTTGGATAATTCCACCCCTGAGGGGGTTAAAAAAGGGTTCAAAGTTTGTATGGGGGAAATTTATTTTTTTGAACTAGAGACTTTTAACTTTGTGGGAAGATAAGTTATTAAAATACAATAAAAGTCCTTTCAGCGTTATGGAAAATTCTAACCCTGAGGGGGTTAAATAGGGGTGCTAAGTTGCTATCATACGCAGATGAAGTCGCGGGGCGGAAAGCTAGTAAGACACCACAAACAGAGTAGTAGTAGTAATCACGCATTTGTATTACACACTCTGAATGACTTAAATATTTTAAGGCATCGTTTAAACTTCATTATTCAACTACGTTTTTTTTAAATATCAAAGTGGAAAAATAAAATGCACCTAGGAGTAAAAATCTTAAGATAGTCACCTCTCTACAGGGTATGTACCCTATATACCTACCCCATTTCACCCTACTTATGATAATCTATGGTATGATGGCGTAATACACAGTGCAGCGCCAAGCCAAAGTTGTACTAATCCGATTACATTTTTTTTAGCGGTAATTGACGCTAAGCATGAATTTAAATAAAACAGACACCCGATAGGTTAAGCTAGTAATAACTGACATAAATTATTACGTTCAATCAACGTCAATAATAAATAAGTAAATAAATATTATTGGACAATATTACACAAATCAACATAGTCATAGTCCACAGTAAGCTCAATAATGCTTGTATCTATTTGTAATAACGGGACTTAACCGCGTATATATTTCTAAAAATTACCTTCGACGTTTCGAGGACGACATTGTCCCCGTGGTCCCGAAGAAAGACTGGTGACATCAACATCTTCTAGCCGCGCGAGTTTTTCGAACTACCCGCACTTGGTCTTGATTATCAACTTGAACATTTTGAACACTAGGGATGTCACTCGATCGACATACAACACTCACAATGTCCGGCTTTCGAACCGGCGGTATTCGTTGACGCTTACATTTACTAATGACAGGATTCCATGTAGACGAGATCTTAAAACCATCGTCCCGATTGAAATTTCAGTGTTTTTTGATTTCAATGGCTTCACGAACTTTTCTACTGTAAAACCGACGATCCGTAGAAAGGATTTTAGGATTATGAAGCCCAATCCAATGGTCCGGTCCTGACTCCAGTAATTGCTCAGCAACGGCAGACTTGTTCACCTGACGATATTTGACAGCTGCTATATGTTCCTTGACTCTTTCTGCTATTGTTCTCTTCGTTTGTCCGATGTAGGAACTACCACAACTACAATCGATCTTATAAACGCCAGGTGACTGGAAAGGGATAACGTCCTTCGGTGACCTTAGATTTTCCCCGATTTCCGACAACGGTGTGTACACGGTCTTTATAGAGTAATTCTCAAGTACTGTACCAATCTTATCCGTTATCCCTTTTACATAAGGCAAAAATGCTGGTTGTCTTGACACATTTGGACGCTTCACTCTTGCCTTTCGTCTGGGTTGCCACTTTTTTACCTTATACCTATTCCACCTAAGTACCTCCTGAATATGCGACATCTCGCTCTCCAAATATTCAGGGTCACACAAATCATGTCGTCGCTGTGCGTGCAAAAGTCGCCATGTGTTTTTAACCTACTTTACAGGAGACACAAAAAACTAATTATTTCGATACTGCTTTCACATAAGTACATGAATATTTTTTTAGTAAAAATATGCACTCTTTTACATACCTTAAGTAATCTCATGAAAAGATAAACGTGTTTAAATAAATCAAAATAAATACATGTTAATAAATCTGTCACATAGCGATTTTTGTCTGAGTCATATAATCATCTCTGTGTCTTTCCATCACATAGCTATATTAAATTATATAGGAGCGTATTATATTTGTATGTGTTATTGTCACATAGTTATTTTATGAAGTGATATTAGGTATTTAAAAAAAAACAAGTAAGGTATGGTAAGTCAAATATAATGAAAAATCAATACGATCAATCTTCGGATTTTCTTGTTACTTTCCATTGAGTTAGAATATAGATCTCAAACAAGATTTACCGAAGATATGGCTCGTAAAAATTTGTAACCGGCCAGTCTTAGTAATAAGACTGTCAGAGAAACTGCTGTACGAGTCTTTCTTACAGCACAATGGCGGAGCCATTTTTCTGGGCTGATTATTGTGTATGTGTAGCCCGTTCTTTATTACATATCGGTGTTACTTTCATTATCTTTTTGGATAGGATCATAATGAGAATGAATCTATAGCTATAAGATTTTTTTAAATCTAATATTTATAGAAACATCTCCTTCCATACACGTATTTTTAGACCGTCCTGGCCTGGCGAATAACAATAAAATCTGAAAGACTTTCAGTGTACACCCAAATTCAAAATTGCATGGGCCATTCATGAATGAATTCATTCACTGTACACCTACGTAAGTATTTCATGGCCGTAATATGGTTCGTACCTACTGTAATTACTCCATTGAAGTATGATTACGTAGTACCATGTTGATAAGGGTGGTTACCCTGAGGAAGAACATTCTTCTTCTTGCAACAACACTATTCATCGTTTATTTATACAAACGATCAACTCAAAGGAGAACTAACGTCACTTCCACTATGCCGACGACCTGGGCCAAACTATTCTATTCTATCTAACTCAGCTTAGGCACAGGCTTTTCACCTGAATTATATACAGGCAACTAGACAGCTAAACGTTGTTTGGCAAGGTTGTCGGCTGGATCACACCTTCACCTCCCAAATATCAGAGCATAACGCTAGATAGATCCCTGACCTAGAAATCACACTGCCTTAACACATAACAGAAATTGGCGGCAAGAAACAACATCATTTGTCGGATCACTGGCACCACATGGGGTGCAACTCCACATACAGTTAGCACTACTGCACTTGCGCTAAGCGCTTTCTCGGTTGCAGAGTATGCATGCCGCATGCCCAGTGAGAAATAATTCTGCACACGTGGATGATCAGATAGATACTGCTCTCAAAGAAAGCCTATCGACTCGATGCCTTTAACCTACCAAATGCGACCATCTTTACCAAATGAGCGGAATTGCTCCTCCTCACATACTTAGAAACTTGGCAACCGCTGTAGAACGCGAAAAGCAACTGCGGGATTCCCGACATACAACAGTCACCTGGAAGTCTCTAAACAGACTAAAGTCAGAAGTTTGTCGATCAAAAGGCAATCTTCTTAAATGGGAAATCAGGCCGGCATAAAGAGATGCACAATGCGAATGTGGGGACTTACAAAAAACGCAACACATGATACAGCGTTCCCTGTATACAACTATGTGTAATACAGAAGACTTCATGAAAGCTACTTCCCAGAGATTAGAGGTGGCAAACTACTGGCAAAAAATAATGAAGCTTAGATTTTTGATCCCGTCATACTCAAAGAAGAAGAATTTGGTTTGCCTGCCACTGACAGCAATAATGGTTTAGGCAAAAACATGTTTATTTACTTGAAGGTAGACTAAGGTATACGACTGAATATAATACAGAAAAATCTCGCTATGTACCGTAAAACAGCGTCTGACGCCGGGTCTACGAACATAACGTCGATCCAAACTAGTACAAAAATATCGCTATGTGCAAAATGCTACAAAGCGGGTGGAAATATCACATAAATCTAAGTGAAAAATATAGCTATGTGTCAAGAATCACATATTTGGCGCATTCTAATAATGGTCCTTGTGGCAAATTAAAGTAGTTATGTGATTTATTGCACTTAGTGATTATAGAAGGCGCATTCAACCTATGGACATCACATAACTAGATTTGATAAATCCTGAAATATTGAAGTTAGCCTTATGTTTTTTTTGGAGCATATGTATCTTGAAATAAGGATCAAAATGGCATTAAAAACCAAAAATCGTCAAAATTCACATAGTGACTTTTGCACGCACAGCGACGATGTGCTCTGTTCACTAATGAGCTGACAACCGATTGTAGATGACGGGGATGGTGGTGAGAAAGAGCGTAAATACTTGTCTGTGTGCGTCGGCTTTCTGTATACGGTATGCTTTAGGGTTCCACCTGTATGACCAATCACTTTGACGTCCAGAAAGGGTAAACTGCGCTGTGCTTCCAACTCATACGTAAAATTAATCTTAGGAAGAATTGAATTTAGATGTTTGAGTAGTTGCTCTACTTCCTGCCTCCCACCCTTCATAATACACCCCGTCCCGTCCCGTTATTACAAATAGATATGTGTAAAAACCGTGACAGTTTAAATCAGTGTTCAATAATGCTTGTGTTAAGGGTAGAAGATAAACTAGGATAACATGTCCCGCCCCTCCAAATTACTATTTCAATGTGTTTAGTCACATCCTTACGAAAGAGTGTTTTGTTTTTGTTTGACGGCTGTCTCAGCACGCACACATGCACACGCATCTTGGTGATACTTTCTCAAATACATTGAACTGTTTTTAGTTTATCCTAGGTGACGATATATATAATATACAGATATATCCGTGATAAACACACAAAAAAATGCCCTGACCAGGATTCGAACCGGCACCTCCTGCTTCATAGGCAGGGTCACTACCGACTAGGCTAGGAGGCCGTAATAATATGTTTATACTTTTGCACCAAAAGTGTAAAAATATGTTTGACGACGAATGTATCAAAGTATACCTGATATATACAAAATTTATTATTCATGTGTTATTACAAAACCAACATAAAATCTGCTTATAAGCAAAAACTAGTTTCATTAGTAAATTCAAACAGCAGCGTCAGGGTTGCCACAAACGACTGGGGTGCGGGCAACTTGGCCATTAACAAATGTGCCGGCTTAATAGGCAAATTGTGGTGAAATTGACAATATAAAAAGAGAAATATTTACAAAAAAATGTAAAGAGGTAAAAAGTTTTACAGAAGACAGCATTTTATAACAAACTATTTTATTACTAGATTAAATTTAACTGTAAATGTATAATACTCCTATCAGCATTTTAATTTCTTTTCATTTTTGTAACATACGGAAAGACAAATCAGATATACTTAGATTAATTTCATATAAAAAGAATTATGCATACCTACTTAGCGGAATATCTGAAAAAATAATTTATATTAAGACCGACTTACACGAATAAACTTAGACTAAATTGGTAGTATTTTATAAAATTATCCCTAAAACATAATGCATTAATAAAACCCGCTTAGTATTACTAGTATAATTATATAAATAAATATTGTGGGACAATCTTACACAAATCAACCTAGTCCTACATTAAACCCAATAAGGCTTGTGTTGTGGGTACTAGGCGACGATATATGTAATAAATATATACATATAAATACTTTATTACTTAGAAAACATCCATAACTCAGGAACAAATATCCGTGATAAACACACAAATAAATGCCCTGACCAGGATTCGAACCCGGGACCTCCTGCTTCATAGGCTGGGTCACTACCGACTAGGCTACGAGGCCGTTAAATGGCCGTTATATGATTACCTTACTTATTTCATACCGGGTGTGGCCTGTAATAGGAGCAAAAAATTAAAACGTAGATTCTACTCCTCAAACTAAACAATGTTTGTTCAACGACTTTTGAAAGTATGTTATTCAATCAAATACAATAACTGAAAACATTGAAAAAATAATCAACCCAGCAGGATTTGAACCTCGCATCGATACGCCTTACCGGAGCTCGATCGCTTTACCAATTAAGCTATGGGTCAAGTTACTAAGTTGACGAAATTCTCAATGCCTTCAATCATCTTTTTGCATTTATTTTTACCTCGACTATATAGCAGCCGTAAGCGACATCTAGGTGCTAACTACTAGAGTTAGATACCCTTCCCGCCGACCCTATTGCACGTGCCACACCGGAAATAATAGGCGCTGCTATCAACTTATAATTATTTTACATGTTTTTAAAGTGAGTTAATAAATGCAAAAAGATGATTGAAGGCATTGAGAATTTCGTCAACTAACTTGACCCATAGCTTAATTAGTACAGCGATCGAGCCCCGGTAAGGCGTATCGATGCGAGGTTCAAATCCTGCTGGGTTGATTATTTTTTCAATGTTTTCAATGTTTGTATTTGATTGAATAACATACTATTGTATGAGTGGAATGCCCCACTTTGAAAACATGTAAAATAATTATAAGTTGATAGCAGCGCCATCTATTATTGCCGTTGTGACATTTGCAATAGGGTCGGCGGGAAGGGTATCTAACTCTAGTAGTTAGCACCTAGATGTCGCTTACGGCTGCTATAAAGTCGATGTAAAAATAAATGCAAAAAGATGATTGAAGGCATTGAGAATTTCGTCAACTTAGTAACTTGACCCATAGCTTAATTGGTAAAGCGATCGAGCCCCGGTAAGGCGTATCGATGCGAGGTTCAAATCCTGCTGGGTTGATTATTTTTTCAATGTTTTCAATGTTTGTATTTGATATAATACGAGTAGCTAGCCATTGCCTACCGTTTTTGAACACGTTTTAGAGGACTTAAAATGTGAGTGTAGATAAAGATAATTAAGTATCGCTTACCTATTTATATGTGGTTTGTAATTAATTAATATTAAACCCTATTTTTACATTTGATTCTTTCTTTTAAACATTTTCTAACGCTTTATGATTTTTGTTCATACATCCCTTTATTATTCTAACACATTAAGAAATATAAAAACGGTAAGGATCGTGTCATTTCAAGTATTTAAATAAAAACTTATATGCGATTTCGTGAATTTCGTCAATAATTTGAAGTATATCAAAGATCTTTAAGTGTTAACGCGATCATATCACTAAGCCCTTCACACAATGCATTTATCAATCAGGAAGAATATTTAATTGAGAAATCTCTTTTAAAGAGCGCCACAAATTAAAAACTTCAATTTCAAGACATTGAGGCTTGACTGTGACAACTGAGGCGCGAAACAGCGTTTTCATAATAACAACTTTATTCCCATAATAACGTTTCTCAGGGAATTGTTTTCGTAAATATAAAAAGGTTGTAAGTATAGTAAAAGTGGATCCGCTTAAGCCGTTTTTTTAACTCCAGGATGGAACGCGGCGAGCCAATAGCGTTAGTAACAGTTGGAGTGGAAAATTAGAAATGATGTTGTAAATTTTAAGTTTTGTTGCGTATATCTGGGGCCGTATTAAAACTTTAAAAGACATTTAGACGGTCCAACTTCAATACAACAATGCATTAACTACGCAATACAGCGAGCGCTAAACGACTCAATTAGAAGTATCAGAATTTGCTTGAAAATTATTCGATACAACTCCAATATTGGTTGATTATTTGTTGTATGCTGGAGATATGTTTGAGATAGATTGTGTTTTTAATATATTGTTTATATATTTTAAAATTAGAATAAGGAAATGCAAGGCATGAACTCGATGTGTATATATTGTTACAGTATTTATTTGTAGCTTTGAATAACTTTCAAGTGACGTGACGAAAAACTGCATATCTGTCATTGCCATCTTATTATACAAAACAAAATGCATGGATCTTAAACCACTATATTCGTGTCATTAAGGTGTTTCGAAGATTAAATTGCCGTTTTTTATACCACGATGGTGGCAAATAAGCATAAGCGACGCTTGCAAATCCAGAGGTTGGGTTACTTGCAAGTCCGACATGCGCGTTGCCGACCCGTTAACACTTTCACGACCGCTTTCCGCTACATACGAGGAAAACGCTAGGATCGGCTACGAGCGTAGCGCGTAGCGAAGTGTGGTACGGAAAGTGTTAATATAAAGGAGGATTCATGATGTTGACGGCTAAAGGAACAAGAGGGACCCCCGTCGTTAACACACTGAATTCAATCTGGCAATATAAAATACACACTTTTGGCCTAATGTTAGTGCCTAATCGATTACGCACATTCAGTACAGTCAGCAGCAGAAGTAGCTAAGCGGGTAAGGTGTTACCTTGACACGCTCTTATTCTCTTAACAATAAAGTCGTGTCCAAATCATTTTGAACACTGCACCCGCTTAGCTACTTCTACTGCTGACTGTACCTAGTTGATACTAAATAGTAGATAGTTTGACAAGGGTCTAAAGTAGGCCATACTAACACGAGGTGGTTATTTTCCCGAACGAAGTGAGGGAAAATTGTTCGAGTGGTAATATGGCTTTTAGACCAGAGTAATGCATACTATTTTTCACTTCGATTGCGAGAAAATAAGATAAAAATACTTATTATTTACGCACAATAACTGAACTAAGGTTAAATTATGGTTTAACTTGACGGTCTTTTAATTTTTTTAACTTTGTGACATTGATACAAAATATAAACACCGCGAATAAATGCCACAGACGACGGTATAATCAGCTCTTTAAACAGTTTAAACACGCTTTAAATCTTTTTTAATGATTGTGAAGTAGGAACTAAAAAACACCTCACGTTTTGAGAAATAAATTGCGCTTCCTCATTGTTCGATTTTAACATTGCTGTATTCTGATTGGTTGATATTAAGAATGTTTTTTTAAGGACTTTAATTATTTACTCAGTATACGCACCAAAAAAGTATCTAGCGTTCCGATTAAATTCGATATGTGTGTTGTGATTGGTGGATTTAATATGGTGAAGTGTTCCGATTGGTCAATTTAAAATGTTTTGTAAATATATATGTATACATAGTAGCCCTAGAGGCTAAATGTATGCATAATATGACACACTTTTTGAGCATGAGAAGTGAAAAATATATTTATTACTTACACAAAACATTAATTTACTACATTAAAAAAAATCTTAATTTAATTTCTTATTCAAATTATTAGTGAAATGTAAAAAGCTAAACTTGTCAAAGAGATACATTTTATATTTGAAATATTTCAAGGGTTTTGAATAAATAAAAACAGACATAGACAAAAGTTGCAGCGAGTTAAAGTCAGAGAAGACAGCCAAGTTTATAGAACTCAGAAAAAAAAATACCTACATCATTTAAATAACGATTTCTAATAATGTCCATCTCTATTTATTTATCGTATCACTACATGTCACTGGATATAGCTAGGCATTTCTTCCCTGGGGTAGTAGTAGTGGGAATGTAGATGATAATGAAAATCCAGTAAGAGCTGCGAGGAACGGAGGGGACAGTGGAGCTCCCAAGTTTGTTATGCCCATCTCTGCCACAACCCCATGCCATGAAGGCGAAGGTGGTGAAGGGATACCTATCAGTGGAATATCTGCACCATCTACATATTATCCATCTCTGATCGTGGCATAATGTTTGTCTTCCGTCGCGTCACGTCCCTGGCGTCACAAACGACGTCAAATCATAACAATGGCTGAACGTGGCTCGTAAGCGCTCACGTTAAGCAAATTTGAACTGTGGCGAGGTGTTCTTAGCGGTGCGTGGCGCTCCGAATATTAATGAAAATTCACGAGGAAAATTCAGTTTTTAAAATAGGGATTGTGGGGCCAAAATCAACGTGCCGGTTGAGCCGAAATTAACTAAGCTGGTCGCATTCGCTCTTGATGTTTATGCAGCCATCTTTTTTTTTATTGCCCTAACGTCGCACCTGTTATTCTTTTGACTCTACGGTAACGTCTGAAAATATGGATACATTTCATTACATTAGACTTAGCCCACCCAATGAAGGAAAACTTAGAGGAAATAATTCGTGTATAGCCAAATTTTGGTATAGTTGTAGGCAAAGGTATCTTACACGACATTACTAAAAGTACCGATGGATGGGGGTGCCGCTAGCGGAAAGGGGGGGGGGGGTGGGTGTAACGGTCCCTAATTTTGGTTTTTCGTAAATAACTCGGTAACGGTGGCTCATACGAAAAAATGTTATATTGCTTAATTCATCCACATCTAATTTTCTATAAAAAAAAATCTTTGCATTTATTTGCTGGATCTATGTTTAATGAGATATCTAGGAAATACGATTAACACTTTTTTTAACTTTCGGAGCTAATATTTACGAAAGTATTAGTTTTATCCAAAAATTGTTTCAGAATACCCGTATTGTTTTAAAAAGACCTATCCAACGATACCCCACACATTAAGGTTGGAGTAAAAAAAATATTTACCCCCCCACTCCATGTGTACGGGAGGTATCCGAAAGAATAATATTTTTTCACATTTTGTTTTAAAACTTTGTCTGCGTAATTAAAACACATACTTATACGAAATTTCACTTCTCTAGTACTAGCCATCACTGAGCAGGGTGAGCAGGGTGCCTACCCTTACAGTTTAGGCATGTCCGTCTGTCCCCTTCTGTCCGTCCACGGCCTTGCTCAGTAATGGTTAGTACTAGACGTCTAGACGGACAGATGGGGTTAGACGGACATGGCAAAACTATAAGGGTAGGAAGTGAGGTAGTAGGGTGAGCAGCCTGCTCAGTGATGGTTAGTACTAGAAAATAAAAAAATCGTATGAGTATGTACTTTATTCACGCCGGCAAAGTTTAAAAAAAAAATGTGAAAAAATATTATTTTTTCGCGTACCTCCCGTACACATGGAGTGGGGGGTAAATATTTTTTTTACTCCAACCCTAATGTGTGGGATATCGTTGGATAGGTCTTTTTAAAACAATAAGGGTATTCTAAAACAATTTTTGGATACCACTTATACTTTCGTAAATATTAGCTCCGAAAGTTTAAAAAAGTGTTAATCGTATTTCCTCGATATCTCATTAAACATTGATCCTCTTCTTCTTCTTCTTTGCCTTGTCCCATTATTTGGGGTCGGCCCTCCTCGTTCGAAGGCGCCAGGTTTTTCTGTCCTGGGTTGTCCGCGTGTTGATCTGCGCCCGCTCCATATCTTTGGTAACGGTTGTCCACCACGTGGTAAGTGGCCTCCCGGTACCGTTCTTTTTATCAGGTATAGCCAAAGCCTGTTTGACCGCGTAATCTTCGCCACGCCTCATCACATGTCCGAACCATCTCATACGACTTTCAACCATCTTTTCTGTAATGGGGGCAACTTTGAAAGATCCTCGAATGTATTCATTTCGGACTCTGTCCAGTCTCGTTACTCCCGCTGCCCATCGTAGCATTTTCATCTCATTTGTGTGCATCTTCTGTTCGTGTTTCTTCTTGATTGCCCAGCACTCGGAGCCGTACATTAAAGCTGGCCGCACTGCGGTTTTGTATATGCACCCCTTCAGTCGTATTGGCATTCGGTCATCGCAGAGTACCCCGGTTAGGGTTCTCCATCTCAACCACGCTGCGTTGACTCTGTGGGTAACGTCTACATCTATGTTCGCATCTGCTGCCAGCATTGATCCGAGGTACTTGAACTGATCAACTTTAGGCACTGGCTTTTCTTGAATGAGGATGTCTATACTAGGTGTTGGCTGGTCACTAAAGTCGCACATCAGGTATTCGGTCTTGGTTCGGCTGATCCGTAGGCCATTGTCCTCAAGCGCTCGTCTCCATTGCTGGAGGGTGGAATTTAATTTGTTCGCGCATTTATCGACAAGCACAATGTCATCTGCGTAGAGCATAGTCCACGGGAGAGGAGACTGGATGTCTTTAGTGAGATAATTCATAGACAGGTTAAACAGAAATGGGCTAAGTGCCGATCCCTGATGTACTCCTACCTTCACTTCGAACGGTGCACTGAGTCCGGCTAAACATCTTACTTGCGTGCTGATACGATCATACATGTCCTGCACTAGGGAAATATAGTGTTCTGGTATTAGATGTGACCTCATAGCCTGCCATACTAATTTGCGTGGTATCCGATCAAAGGCTTTTTCGAGGTCTATGAACACGAGATGTAGGTCTTCCCTATTTCGCCGGTGCTTTTCCATAAGGACTCTTACGGTTTGGATCGCATCTGTTGTACCTTTCCCTGGTGCAAATCCAAATTGGTTATCAGATATGGTAACAAGCTGCTCAAGACGATTGTTGAGGACGCGTTCCCAGATTTTAAGTGTGTGAGAAGTAAGTTTGATGCCCCTGTAATTGCTGCAGTCGCTGACGTCTCCTTTGTTTTTATGAAAGGGAACCAGGAAGCTATGGCGCCATGAGTCGGGTATCTTTTTCGAAATGAGGATCAAGTTGAAAAGTTTTGTCAGCCATTCTCCTGCTACATGTTTTAGTAGTTTCCATACGTCTGCCGGTATTTTATCTGGTCCTACTGCTTTGTGATTTTTCACTTTTTCAAGGGCTTTCAAAACCTCCTGTACACTTATCTTGTTTAAGGGTCCCGCAGTAGCTGAGATAATACATAGGGGTTGACTCGGGTATTCCTCGTTGAGAAGGCACTGATAGTATTGACACCATCTTTTATTGATCTTGCCATTTTCTGTCAGTAGAATGCCGTTTTCGTCTGTAATGTATTTGTTGATCTTGATATCCAGACTTGCCTTTTGCCGGTGTTTTGCGAGTTTAAATACTTCCTTGTCGTTGGTTGCTTTTTCAAGCCTAACATAGAAGTGATTTCTAGAGTCTGCCCTATTTTGTGCTACTTTGCGTTTTGCCAGCTTCTTAGCGTTTTTGTATTGAATACGGTCTTCGTCTTGGCCTGTACTCTGCCATTGTTTGAAGAGTTTCTTTTTGTTCTTTAGAGTATCCTTCACCTCTTCATTCCACCATGTGGGATCTTTGTTGGTGCTTAGCCCACCTTTTGATATTCCTAGTGTTGTTTCGGCTTCTTTTACACAGATACTTTCAAAACGTGACCACATTTCCTCCGCTGTGCAGTTGCTATTATCTTCCACATCTTCTACCATCTTTTTCCGAAGAGTTTGTAGTAGGTTGTCTCCTTTTTCGGTGTTAAGTAAATGCCACTTAATTTTTGGGGTTCGATTTGAAATATTTTTATAGGTTTAGGGATTCTTATGCAGCTTACCAGAATCCTGTGTTGTGACGTAAGTGCCTCTCCAGGGATCACTTTACAGTCTCTAAAATTTTTCAGCATGTTCCTATCTGCCAGAATAAAATCGATTTGAGATTGCTTATTTCCGCTTTTGTATGTAATTAAGTGTTGTATATTTTTCTTGAAGAAGGTGTTAATAATTGCCAAATTGTGTCTCATACAGAATTCTAAAATCCGTTCCCCATCCTTATTAAGTGTGCCATATCCAGATTCTCCTTGAATAGTCCTGTACGCTGGGTTGCGCTCTCCTACGTGGCCGTTCAGATCACCTCCGATATACTTTACTTCTCCTGGAGCTATAGAATTGAGCAGGTCATCGAAGTCATCCCAAAACGCATCCTTTTCGTTGTCTGGGCAGCTAGTTTGTGGGGCGTACACGGATATGATATTTATGGGTGGTTGTCTGTCCATGGCCAGCTTTACTGCAATGAGCCTGTCGCTTCTTCTGTCTACTTTAATTATGCGCTGCTTTAGGTATGAATCCAGTACCACGGCTACCCCGTTCCGTGTATTCGTAGTACCGTGATATATCAGTTGATATCCTAGTCCCAAGTCCCGTGATTTTGATCCTTTCCATTTGGTTTCTTGCAGACAGCATACATTAAGTTTTCGCGCCTGCAGTACTTTGGCTAGTTCTTGACTTCTTCCGGTAAGAGTGCCGAGATTACACGTGGCCAGCCTGATATATGTCTGTATATGAGTATGCAAATTCTTGTTCTTGTCATCTCTTTCGTCGCTTGCGGGGGACATTAAACATTGATCCTAGCAAAAAAATTCGAAGAATATTTTTTATAGAATATTAGATGTGGATGAATTAAGCCATAGAACATTTTTTCGTATGAGCCACCGTTACCGAGTTATTTACGAAAAACCAAAATAAGGGACTTTTACACCCCCCCTTCCCGCTAGCGGCACCCCCATCCACCGGTACTTTTAGTATGTTGTGTAAGATACCTTTGCCTACAACTAAACTAATGAAACATTCCGAATGGTTCAACGAGTTGCAAAGTGTTAATCTCCTTAAAACATGTACGTTAACCAAAAATACCTTGAACGTGGAATCCGATCAACAATCCGCTATCCGCTGAAATCACCGGTATACAACAGAACCTAATAGAAAGGTGTGAAACTATTTTGGAGTGCATATGATCTGGATATAAAATAAATGTAAATAAATAAATTTGACGAGTATGCTACACAAACGGCGAAAGAACTGATGAAGGCTTCTGTACATAAAGTGCTCGTACATGGTACTATAGTTATAGAAAACGCTTTAGTTCCTATAGGTGAATTGTCCGAAGAGGCTGCAGAGTCAACGAACAAAAATATAAAGTACTTTCGACGCAACCACACACGGAAAATGTCTCGGGATCTCACTAACAAAGATCTTATTCACAGGCTTCTGCTGAATTCAGATCCATTTGTCACCTCCAATAGAAGTTGCCCCGAAAAAAAAATCTACTCTCTCTATTGAAGTTTTAAGTTTATTAGATGTTACTGAATAACGTAGAATTTAATGTTTGAATTTATGTATTATTTAATTTTTATATGCACTTATTGTTTTTATTGATATTTGTTTTACATGAATTATGTATTTTAAAATGTATATTTATTATTTATATTGTAAGGCCTGTTATGTTTAAAAAACAGTAAATGTCTAGTGTAAGGAATAGTACCTAATAATCATATACTTTTAAGGTATTTTGAAGTTTTTTTTTTACATAAACACAATGTTTTTTCATGTACCTATTTTGTTTCATAATTTTTATTAAATTTAGCATGCAATATACCTAAATACGTGTTTCATTGAACTTTACTAGTGGTAAATAGTATTTTAAAAGTATTTGTTCCTAGAAAACAAGATAAGTAAGAATCAAATTAATTATGGCCGCCTTACTGTGCATTGGGTGGGCTATAATAACAATTATACAGTAGAATCCGTTTATTATATCTCCGCATACAATGGCCAACCGCTTAATATGACGTAATTGCGGTACAAAGATTGGTTTTCGTAGATATTTCAAATATCTTCAAGTGTTAATGCGATAATGTCACTAAACCTTAACTTCACACAATGCATTTATCACTCAGGAAAAATATCCAATTTGTATTTAGTTATGTAATTATTAGTTATACAAATTAACTCAGTGTTATTAAATGTAAAATTAATTAATGTGTAATGGGTAAGTAGGTATAACACAAAATTGTTATTTTTATTTAAGAGCGCACTATTCGCCAACAAACTGTCCTCAGTTTGGCGAAAAAAAAACGTATGCCTACCACTTAAGTTTTATCTTGAAATAAATAAATAAATAATTTATGCGGTTTAAAACATGTCGGTTAATATGACCTATTTTAAGGAAATTATGAGAACTACGTCCGGTTACAGTAACGAACTGAACGAAGGCGCGTTCAGTTTTGTTAGTTTTGTCACCACTCCTTCTCCTGTGAAGAAGTTGGGAGAAGGTAGGTGTGTGAGGCGTGATTACATTTTGTTTTGACGAATTGTATGTATTATACTACGAGTATTACGCACTGTCAGTGACTTTTTAAAATTACCATAGCACAATTAAAATGGATTCGTTTCTGAGACTACGTTTTATATGACATCCGGTTATATGACCTGTTTTGCACTTCCTACGATACCATTATAAGCGGATTCTACTGTACTTAGCTACTTTTTTTTTAGCTACTTACTAATATTATGCTAAAATTTTACATGACGTCACTACAAACACTATAAATTGGTAAGTTTTGTTTAACACATCCCTTCATTATGCTTTATTTTACTTCATAGGACTTCTTTCTTGAGTTGACTATGTACCTACCTTCTATTTACGTCTGCAGCGCGTTACGTTTAGGGACTTTATCACATAAGACTAATTATGGTAATTACCAAAGCAATATATTTAGAATAGCCTCAATCTTTACTGGATTTAAGGTACCGCCTATTTGTAGTAGCTTATCTTTGAAACTATCGGCCTAATGACCGGATTTTATCTTTCTAATCTTCCAAGTGCTTACCGGCTTACGTGTTGATGAATTAGGGGTTTGCATAGCTATTTTGTGCCTAACTTAATGGATTTGGAATAAACAGTGAAATAATTAATGAATAAATTGGTTTCTCTTTTGCATTTTGATTCAATAACGAAGTTGCCTGATGGGCATGAGAGTCTATTATCATAATGTATGCAATATTAAGAATGCAAATGCGTACCAACATAGACTTATACATACTTAGATACATGTCATGAACCGTGGGTTTGAAAAGTTAGCGTCATTTTCAAACTGTAGCATTTTTTTAAAGCGCTTAAGATTGAGAATATTGTAAGACAACTCGCGGTCACCTCACATAAGCTCTGAACACGTGTAAGAAAATTTATTAAAAAAATATTTACAATAAATGAGTGAGGAGGAGGAAAGTTTGAGACATTTAAGAAAATGGTTTAGGATGCTAACCAGTTGGGTTGTTCGTGACAGGTAAAATGGTACTATGTGTTGTGATGACGTGCTCCTTGCAAACTTTATAATTCGTTAAACTGTTGTCTAAGAAATCTGTAGCATGGATTCACTAACATTTTAACAAATAAAGGGGAACATTCTTAGGGCAAGTCTTCGAGAAACAATGTAAAGGAGGTACAAACAAGATTAATTGAAAACTAGCTTTTTCCCGCGGCTTCGCCCGCGTACTATAAGTACCCAAAAACTGGCCAAGTGCGTGTCGGACCACGCATAGGAGGGTTCCGTACCTTCAATGGAATAAGAACCAAACTAATACCAAAAGGTCGTGTCTGACGCCTATGGAAGAAGTTTTTTGGAGATAACTCAAAAATGGCTGAACCAATAATGTTCAGAACAATTTTCCTAGAAAGTATATGATAAGGCACATCTCTTTAAATTTTTTCATATTTTTTGAACTTACGGTTCAAAAGTTACGGGGGGGTTAAAGTAACCATTTTTTTGGGCTGATTGTGTATCCCTAGTATAATTTGATCGGTGAGGCAAGTATATAAAACTGACTTTTAAACAAAGAACCGAGTCACAACTTTATTACTGAACTGTTTGTTGACCGATCTTTTCCGATGGTTGTTTCCAAACGGTTGAGTGTAATAGCGAAGATCAAAGCAAAGTACGGGGAAATAAACTTCCAAGGCGGCTTACAGCTTTCGTATGTTGTGTAGTAACTGACAATAGTAATATCTACACATCGGTAATGTCTACACATCGGCATCTTAGTAGCTTATTTTTAGTTTCAAATCATTTATCTATACCGAAACGTTATGTGTTTATTAACACTACCTATAGTAACTAGGTTTAGCAACTTCTCCGTAGTTTTGCCGTAATGTATGTACCATCAGGTTCATAATTGCATGGTCAATTTATCAATGAATTCATTCATAAATTGGCCATGCAATTCTGAACCCAATAGTACAAGTAATGTACAAATCTTTGCCTACCATGTCTGACCGATTTCTTCGGTTCCTTAAAGGTTAGCTGGAGATCCCTTAAGGCGACGATATATGCAAACACGTCAAATCGAGGTGTTTTCGTGCAAGGTTTTTGAAGAAAACAAACCACGTTGGAGCATGTATGTTACATTTTCTGTAGGGGCATATAGTTGGGTTCGGTCTACTGATACGTGCTTGGTCTTGTATAACATAATTAGGTATATATATCATCGTTATGAAACTGTTTTGGAGAAAACTTGTCGCAAGTTTTATTTCGGTCAGAAATAATTCTATGTTGCGAAATTAAACATAATTACTTCTTAGCACATTACTAATGTTCTACCGATAACTATAGTCGTATTAAGCGCTTAATAAAGGTTTTAGACGCAAAACCTTGTAGAGCCTGTAATAATCAGAACTATGCAATTGCTGCAATAAATCTTATAGGCGTTTATTCTATTGCAGCCAAAGACATGTTTCATGTGTCAAATTTGAGTAATATGATTAGTAATTTTGAGTGCGGAAATTCGTTCCACATAGCTTAGGTTATAGTACGCTTGCTTACAAAGTAGATATGTCCGAGTTCAAATCTAGGCTGATGTTAACTTTTTTGTTTATTTTTTTATCTCTATTCTCATTTATATTTTCAATCCTGATCCTAAGCGATTTATAGGTATTTTTGGACAAAAAAAAAGTCAAATCATACTATAGTCAAGTTAGTAGTTAGTTTAATCTTTTTATTTTGACTTTTTTACCCAATATATTTAAACTACCAACTTATTAAAGAGACTAATTCATTATTCAATTTTTACAGTGGGTATGGGTACTTTTTACCATAGATGGCTTCGTCCATGTTTTTACCATAATTTATATTACAAGAGTGCGTTTGTTCGAGCCACTTCGAGCAGTTTCCATCCGAGGCGACGTTGCCAGCTTACTCTCATTTGCTCATTTCGCTTCTTGCTTTGCGCTGTTGCAAGCTAGATTTATATTATGATATGAATGACGGATACATTGAATACAATCAAATGCGCTTGAAGTTGAAACACATTCGTGCATTTGTCAGTGATTTGTCCACATCATCGTGTTAGGTTGTATATCTCTCTCTTTACTATGGAATAAGAAAGAAACAATCGGCTCGGCTGTCCCGGCACTCTACGATGTCTGGTCGCGCCATTAGGTTTATATGGTTTATTGCATGTTCGTTTTCGTACGATTTAAAAGATATGGTGAATTATTAATATTATTATTAGGTAGGTAAGTAGATATGGAATTAATTTAATCGTATAAGTATATATACCAATATAATTTCTCACAATCCCTAAAATGAAAAAAACAATAAGTAAGGTACGACGGGGTAAGACCGGACCATTTTTGAACTAGTTGGTCAGCTTTCAGGGCTGACTTTTATGCTTTACCTTTGTAAAAATTTCTCGAAATATTAATCCTTGTTTCAAATCAGTATGTAGTGTACCTAAGCTGTTTTTCCTGTATAAATTTTCAAAATCTACTCCTTCTACTTAAGGTGACAGGTATCACGGTTGACGACTGCATTTTGCGTTTTTATAATCGCAGCTTCCGCTTCTGCCATCTAGTATACTTGAGATGAACTATGACAATTCAATGTTGACATGTTTAAATAGTCAAACAATCGCGGTCTTTTACAGTAAGATGGCGCTTTGATAATAATTTCATTACTTACTTAATTAAAGTTACTATTGTATGTAGGTAATCAATGACGAAATAATTTAAGTTACCTATAATATAAAACGACTTGGCCAACGCACGCCATTACCTACAGTATCATAATCGCACAATTATAATGTTTTATTCTAAATATCCAAAATAAGCATTCATCATGGCGGTTATATTTCTATGTGTCAAGTACGTGTCAAGTCTTTCAAAATAAAAGTTCAAATAAAATGTACTTAACTGAAGATAATATTATTTGTAACTAATTTGTTTTATGTCCTCTTCTGCTCTGAAAAATCCAGGTTTTTAGTATCTATAACGAAATTAGAGATGGTCAAAAACGCTTTCAATGAGGACGGTAAAGTGCGTTGGGATAAGACCGCATCGGGAGAACATCGGATAATTCAATTACCTATCTCGAAAATTAGCCTTTAGTTTCAAATACAAACCACACATCCTCCAACACTATTGTGTACCTCTACCTAGTTGCATTTTGATATAATGGCGATGGCGCTTTTTTCAGGTACCTACACATTTACACTACTTAAATGTTTCTTCCGGTATGCTTAATAACAACGACTGTTGGTTAACTGAAAGGTTAAAAAAACCGGCCAAGTGCGTGTCGGACCACGCATAGGAGGGTTCCGTACCTTCAATGGAATAAGAACCAAACTAATACCAAAAGGTCGTATCTGATGCCTATGGAAGAAGTTTTTTGGAAATAACTCAAAAATGGCCAAACAATTTTCGTAGAAAGTATATGCTAAGGCGCATCTCCAAATTTTTTCATATTTTTTGGACTTACGGTTCAAAAGTTACAGGGGGGGCTACACAATTTTTCTGACTTTCGAAGCGATTATTTCAAAGAATATTCACTTAATCACAAAAAGATCAAACAAACTTCAATATTATTTTTAAAGACCTATCGATTGATGTGTCACATGTTGATATTTGGTAAAAAGATTTTTTGAAATTTAGTTACATGTATCGAGCGCCCCCCTTAAAATATTTTTTTTTTTCAAATTTCAAGTATACAGAAATACACCTTATGTGTAAATTTTATTCAGATACGTCGTATAGTTTCCGAGTAAAATGGCTGTGACATACGGACGGACAGACAGACAGACAGACATGACGAATCCATAAGGGTTCCGTTTTTTGCCATTTGGCTACGGAACCCTAAAAATCACTTATTCTTTATTTGACGATCTCCTAGCCCAGTCGGTGGTGACCCTGCCTACGAAGCAGGAGGTCCCGAGTTCGAATCCTGGTCAGGGCATTTATTTGTGTGTTGATCGCAGATATTTGTTCCTGAGCTGAGAATGGAATCGATTGGCATAAAAAAGCAGCATGTGAAAAATAAAAATAAATAATTTTCATAAGTATGGGAAATGTTTTTCTCAATTTGTGGCTTTTCTAGCCGCAAATTATTTTTGATCCCATACAAGAATGGAATCGATTGGCATCAAAAAGAAGTTTACCAAATGTGACCTCTTTCTCGCATCCTGTATGTTTTTTCCAAAATCCGTAACGTTATTAATTTGAAATTGAGGGAAGGTCTTCTAAGACCATTTTCGCGTTGCAGCGAGGGATCTGGTAGCTGCCCCCACTGACCCAAAAATAAATTGAACTTGTATATTATTTCAAATTATCGAAGTTACAAGTAAAAGTAGTTAAGATAAAAGTAATTGCAATTACAAATTATATGTAATCGGGAATACTACTAACATGTAATCTCAATTACAAGCAATTTCAATTACTTAATATAATTGATTTTCTTGTAATTTAATTAGCAATTTAATACATTACAAAAGTAGGTACCATCTAATAAATTACGCCCAACACTGAATAAACATCAGGTTCAAGAGGGTCGTATGGAGAATGTATGCTATCTGCTGCCGAAGTCACGCATACATGTGATCTTTATAGACAAAAAAGTTTCGTTCTATAAATTCAATTGTTTGTCACAAAAAATGGTTTGATTTGTTTTTGCGTGGCATTTAAGACTGGATCTTATTAATTGTTGCTGTGAACATTTTTTAAATGTGTACCTAGTTGGTTACTAGGAACAGGTTTAGACACGGGTATGTTACGTCCAAAAGGGAGGTATGGGCACTCCGAATGTTATCTCGCTAACTGTGGTAAGGCACAGTTCAGCGAATGTTATCACGCTCAAATCTGGACCTGGCTCAGAGCTCGACTGGGGAAGTACCTCACAGAAAACCATAGCCAAAAAGCAAATAACTTAATTCAACCTAAAGTTTAAGATTAATTTTTTAACATGTTTTAATCATTTTCATTTATACATATACCATAAGTGTTCTTTACTAAAAAAAATTACAAATATAAAAGCGTTTGTCGTCTCACATAAGAATTATAAATTGAAATTACACAAAATAATTAAAAACATGAAAAGTCAGCACGAGTAAGTTAATAACATATAATACCTGCTTTTGCCCGCGGCTTCGCTCGCGTTAAATTCGGGGTAACAAACCATACAAACTTCCACCCCCCATTTTAGGGAAGTGGGGGGTTAGAATGAGACAAAAAGTAGCCTATGTCACTCTCCATCCCTTCAACTATCTCCATTTAAAAAATCACTTCAATTCGTCGCCCCGTTTTGCCGTGAAAGACGGACAAACAAACAAACACACACGTACACTTTCCCATTTATAATATTAGTATGGATTAGTTGTATCGTGTCGTGTATAGGGTCGTCACGGTTTTTTGGGTACATTTTTGGGTTAGTTTTGGTTAATTGCCATCTATTTCAAAAGTTTTACCATATCAAAATCCATTACAATATTAAAATACTAGCTTTTACCCGCGACTTCGTCTTCGCGAAATTAACATGAGCGATATGGAATTACATAATAAAACGCAAAATAAAAGTTACTAGTTAGTAAAATCTAAGACCAAATATAAAACTAGTACGTATGCAATTTCAAGTCAACAGGGAGCAACAATTCCATATAAACTTCCATTCCGTTTTCACCCCCTTATACATACCAAATTTCATCTAAATTAGTTGAGCGGTTTAAGCGTGAAGAGTTAACAGACAGACACACTATAATATTAGTATGGATACGTCCATATAATATATCTCTTCAAGTAGGCTGGGGAAAAAAAAAGAATTATAGCCAAAAGAGTTTTTTAAATTTTTTTAAATTTTGAAACATCTTGCTTCAAAGGTTTGAAACATCTTGTCTTTCCACTCTCAATATTTTTAACTCTCTCGTTTTTGAAAAGTTTGAGAAAATGCTGAAAGGTTGACATGAACATAATACAGACGGTTTATAATTATATCTATTATTTGAAACCGTGCATAGGGTGGTTATGCTAGTTTCCCGTCCGGGTTGCCGTCCACCTGATTAAACTGCTACAAATTTATTGGACTAAGAGCTGGCCACGTCAGATATGACACAATAATGAGAGCAATGAAACCTGACTATTGTGTCATATCTGACGTGGCCAGCTCTCCGTCTACATGGAAAAAACTTTTTGAGGTCAAATTGGCCATTGATAATAATTATTTATTCTTTAATTGATATATTAATTATAAGCTTTAATTTGATAAGCTTGAATATCAATATATCAATAAGTATGGACGGAAAACTGACACATACTCCACATTTACAAAAAATGTTTTAGTATAAAAAACCTTTCGAGTATGATTTATTTTCGTATAATATTAATCTAAACAAGATCATATAAGCTCTAGAACGGGCACTTCAAAATTTATTATTGCATTACAAAGCTGGCAAAATCGATAAGTGGAAGAAAACTAGCACCTAAAAACTTACTAAGAGTACATTTTATTAAATAGTCCAATCTTAAGTAGAAGGAGTAGATTTTGAAATTTTATACACGACAAACAGCTTAGGTACACTTCATACTGATTTGAAACAAGGATTAATATTTCGAGAAATTTTTACAAAGGTAAAGCATAAAAGTCAGCCCTGAAAGCTGACCAACTAGTTCAAAAATGGTCCGATCTTACCCCATCGTACCTTACGAGTACTTATTGGTTTTTTCATTTTAGGGATTGTGAGAAATTATATTGGTATATATACTTATACGATTAAATTAATTCCATATCTACTTACCTACCTAATAATAACATTAATAATTCACTATATCTTTTAAATCGTACGAAAACGAACATACAATAAGCCATATAAACCTAATGGCGCGACCAGACATCGCAGAGTACCGGGACAGCCGAGCCGATTGTTTCTTTCTTATTCCATAGTAAAGAGAGAGATATATAACCTATCACGATGATGTGGACAAATCATTGACAAATGCACGAATGTGTTTCAACTTCAAGCGCATTTGATTCTATTCAATGAATCCGTCATTCATATCATAATATAGATCTAGCTTGCAACAGCGCAAAGCAAGAAGCGAAATGAGCAAATGAAAGTAAGCTGGCAACGTCGCCTCGGATGGAAACTGCTCGAACAAACGCGCTCTTGTAATACAAATTATGGTAAAAACATGGACGAAGCCGTCTATGGTAAAAAGTACCCATACCCACTGTAAAAATTGAATAATGAATTAGTCTCTTTTATAAGTTGGTAGTTTAAATATATTGGGTAAAAAAGTCAAAATAAAAAGATTAAACTAACTAGTAACTTGACTATAGTATGATTTGACTTTTTTTTGTCCAAAAATACCTATAAATCGCTTAGGATCAGTATTGAAAATATAAATGAGAAATGAGATAAAAAAATAAACAAAAAAGTTAACATCAGCCTAGATTTGAACTCGGACATATCTACTTAGTAAGCAAGCGTACTATAACCTAAGCTATGTGGAACGAATTTCCGCACTCAAAATTACTAATCATATTACTCAAATTTGACACATCAAACCTGTCTCTGGCTGCAATAGAATAAACGCCTATAAGTTTTATTAGCAATTGCATAGTTCTGATTATTACAGGCTCTTACAAGGTTTTGCGTCTTAAACCTTTATTAAGCGCTTAATACGACTATAGTATCTGCCGAACATTAGTAATGTGCTAAGACGTAGTTATGTTTAATTTCGCAACATAGAATTATTTCTGACCGACATAAAACTTGCGACAAGTTTTCTCCAAAACAGTTTCTTAACGATGATATATATACCTAATTATGTTATACAAGACCAAGCACGTATCGGTACAGCGAACACAACTATATGCCCCTACAGAAAATGTAACATTCATGCTCCAACGTGGTTTGTTTTCTTCAAAAACCTTGCACGAAAACACCTCGATTTGACGTGTTTGCATATATCGTCGCCTTAAGATTGGACTATTGAATAAAATGTACTCTTAGTAAGTTTTTAGGTGCTAGTTTTCTTCCACTTATCGATTTTGCCAGCTTTGTAATGCAATAATAAATTTTGAAGTGCCCTTACTTATCGTTCTAGAGCTTATATGGTCTTGTTTAGATTAATATTATACGAGAATAAATCATACTCGAAAGGTTTTTTTATAATAAAACATTTTTTGTAAAAGTGGAGTATGTGTCAGTTTTCCGTCCATACTTATTGATATATTGATATTCAAGTTTTTGAAATAAAAGCTTATAATTAAAATATCAATTAAAGAATAAATAATTATTATCAATGGCAAATTTGACCTCAAAAAGTTTTTTCCATGTAGACGGAGAGCTGGCCACGTCAGATATGACACAATAGTCAGGTTTCATTGCTCTCATTATTGTGTCATATCTGACGTGGCCAGCTCTTAGTCCAATAAATTTGTAGCAGTTTAATCAGGTGGACGGCAACCCGGACGGGAAACTAGCATAACCACCCTATGCACGGTTTCAAATAATAGATATAATTATAAACCGCCTTTATTATGTTAATGTCAACCTTTCAGCATTTTCTCAAACTTTTCAAAAACGAGTGAGTTAAAAATATTGAGAGTGGAAAGACAAGATGTTTCAAATCTTTGAAGCAAGATGTTTCAAAATTTAAAATTTTTTAAAAACGCTTTTGGCTATAATTCTTTTTTTTTCCCCAGCCTACTTGAAGAGATATAATACGTATCCATACTAATATTATAGTGTGTCTGTCTGTTAACTCTTCACACTTAAACCGCTCAACTGATTTAGATGAAATTTGGTATGTATAAGGGGATGAAAACGGAATGGAAGTTTATACGGAATTGTTGCTCCCTGTTGACTTGAAATAGCATACGTGCTAGTTTTATATTTGCTCTTAGATTTTACTAACTAGTAACTTTTATTTTGCGTTTTATTATGTAATTCCATATGGCTCATGTTAATTTCGCGCAGACGAAGTCGCGGGTAAAAGCTAGTATTTTAATATTGTAATGGATTTTGATATGATAAAACTTTTGAAATAGATGGCAATTAACCAAAACTAACCCAAAAATGTACCCAAAAAACCGTGACGACCCTATACACGACACGATACAACTAATCCATACTAATATTATAAATGGGAAAGTGTATGTGTGTGTTTGTTTCTTTGTTTGTCCGTCTTTCACGGCAAAACGGGGCGACGAATTGAAGTGATTTTTTAAATGGAGATAGTTGAAGGGAGTGAGAGTGACATAGGCTACTTTTTGTCTCTTTCTAACCCCCCACTTCCCTAAAATGGGGGGTGAAAGTTTGTATGGTTTGTTACCCCGAATTTAACGCGAGCGAAGCCGCGGGCAAAAGCTATTATATGTTATTAACTTACTCGTGCTGACTTTTCGTGTTTTTAATTCTTTTGTGTAATTTCAATTTATAATTCTTATGTGAGACGACAAACGCTTTTATATTTGTCAATTTTTTTAGTAAAAAACACTTATGGTATATAAATGAAAATGGTTAAAACATTTAAAAAAATTAATCTTAAACTTTAGGTTGAATTAAGTTATTTGCTTTTTAGCTATGGTTTTCTGTAAGGTACTTCCCCAGTCGAGCTCTGAGCCAGGTCCAGATTTGAGCGTGATAACATTCGCTGAACTGTGCCTTACCACAGTTAGCGAGATAACATTCGGAGTGCCCATACCTCCCTTTTGGACATAACATACCCGTGTCTAAACCTGTTCCTAGTAACCAACTAGGTACCAATTTAAAAAATGTTCACAGCAACAATTAATTGGATCCAGTCTTAAATGCCACGCAAAAACAAATCAAACCATTTTTTGTGACAAACAATTGAATTTATAGAACGAAACTTTTTTGTCTATAAAGATCACATGTATGCGCGACTTCGGCAGCAGATAGCATACATCCTCCATACTACCCTCTTGAACCTGATGTTTATTCAGTGTTGGGCGTAATTTATTAGATGGTACCTACTTTTGTAATGAATTAAATTACTAATTAAATTACATGAAAATCAATTATATTAAGTAATTGAAATTGCTTGTAATTGAGATTACATGTCAGTAGTAATCCCGATTACATATAATTTGTAATTGCAATTACTTTTATCTTAACTACTTTTACTTGTAACTTCGATAATTTGAAATAATATACAAGTTCAATTTCTTTTTGGGTCAGTGGGGGCAGCTACCAGATCCCTCGCTGCAACGCGAAAATGGTCTCAGAAGATCTTCCCTCAATTTCAAATTAATCAATCTTCATTAATTTGAAATTGAGGGAAGGTCTTCTACGGATTTTGGAAAAAAACATACAGGATGCGAGATGAGGTCACATTTGATAAACTTCTTTTTGATGCCAATCGATCCCATTCTTGTATGGGATCAAAAATAATTTGCGGCTAGAAAAGCCACAAATTGAGAAAAACTTTTCCCATACTTTATAAAAATTGTTTTTTTTATTTTTCACATGCTGCTTTTTTATGCCAATCGATTCCATTCCTATCGTTTCTAATAGTTTCCTATTATTAGGTAATGTACTAAAAAGCCACAAATTAAATATTTTCCATACATTTACTATAAATAATAAATAAATATTATACGACAATCTTACACAAATCGACCTAGGCCCACAGTAAGCTCAATAAGGCTTGTATTATTGG
Organism: Pammene aurita; assembly: GCA_947086415.1. Classification (NCBI taxonomy): domain Eukaryota; kingdom Metazoa; phylum Arthropoda; class Insecta; order Lepidoptera; family Tortricidae; genus Pammene; species Pammene aurita. The sequence goes on from OX352295.1 coordinate 18,327,151, forward strand.
TACTAGACGACGATATATATAATAGATAAATATGGATAAATACTTAAACACAAAGAAAACATCCATAACGCAGGAATAAATATCTGCGATCAACACACAAATAAATGCCCTGACCAGGATTCGAACCCGGGACCTCCTGCTTCGTAGGCAGGGTCACTACCGACAGGGCTAGGAGATCGTCAAATAAAGAATAAGTGATTTTTAGGGTTCCGTAGCCAAACGGCAAAAAACGGAACCCTTATGGATTCGTCACGTCTGTCTGTATGTCTGCCCGTCCGTATGTCACAGCCATTTTACTCGGAAACTATACGACGTATCTGAATAAAATTTACACATAAGGTGTATTCTGTATGCCGCTACTTAGTTATGTATTTAAATTTGAAAAAAAAATATTTTAAGGGGGGGGGCGCTCCATACATGTATCTAAATTTAAAAAAAAAATGTTTTTACCAAATATCAACATGTGATACATCAATCGATAGGTCTTTAAAAATAATATTGAAGTTTTTTTGATCATTTTGTGATTAAGTAAATATTTTTTGATATAATCGCTTCGAAAGTCAGAAAAATTTTGTAGCCCCCCCTGTCACTTTTGAACCGTATAAAAAATATGAAAAAATTTGAGGAGATGCGCCTTATTATATACTTGCTACGAAAATTGTTTTGAACATTATCGGTTTAGCCATTTTTGAGTTATTTCCAAAAAACTTCCTCCATAGGCATCAGATACGACCTTTTGCTATTAGTTTGGTTCTTATTCCATTGAAGGTACGGAACCCTCCTATGCGTGGTCCGACACGCACTTGGCCGGTTTTTTAAACTTTTCACTTAACCAACAGTCGTTTTTATTAAGCATACCTACCGGAAGAAACATTTAAGTAAAATGTGAATGTACCTGAAAAAAGCGGCATCGCCATTATATCAAAATGCAACGAGGTACAGGTACACAATAGTGTTGGAGGATGTGTGGTTTGTATTTGCAACTAAAGGATAATTTTCCAGATAGGTAATTGAATTATCCGATGTTCTCCCGATGCGGTCTTATCCCAACGCACTTTACCGTCCTCATTGAAAGCGATTTTGACCATCTCTAATTTCGTTATAGATACTAAAAACCTGGATTTTTCAGAGCAGAAGAGGACATAAAACAAATTAGTTACAAATAATATTATCTTCAGTTAAGTACATTTTATTTGAACTTTTATTTTGAAAGACTTGACACGTACTTGACACATAGAAATATAACCGCCATGATGAATGCTTATTTTGGATATTTAGAATAAAACATTATAATTGTGCGATTATGATACTGTAGGTAATGGCGTGCGTTGGTCAAGTAGTTTTATATTATAGGTAACTTTAATTATTTCGTCATTGATTACCTACATACAATAGTAACTTTAATTAAGTAAGTACACATAAAATGGAATCATTATCAAAGCGCCATCTTACTGTAAAAGACCGCGATTGCTTGACTATTTAAACATGTCAACATTGAATTGTCATAGTTCATCTCAAGTATACTAGATGGCAGAAGCGGAAGCTGCGATTATAAAAACGCAAAATGCAGTCGTTAACCGCGATACCCGTCACCTTAAAGGGATAAGATTGCCTTTGTACACACTCACTTTATTTTTGTTGATCATGTACTTGTTTAGTGCAGTAAAGTGTTTTACTACTGCTACTTAGAGTCTATGGATAGGTCGCAGAAAAGTGCTAGCATGTTCTGCGACCTGTCCAAAACTTTCGACTGTACCTATACGACATTCTGATGATGATATTCGTTTACAAAAACTATGTTACTACGGTTTTGATGGCGTAGCTTTAAAAATGATGGCCAGTTACATGCAGAATCGGATGCAAGTGGTTGAAGTTCAAAATAAATGTCTCATCCCCTGAAATTAGTAAGATAGGTGTACCACAAGGGTCAATACTGGGTCCAGTTCTATTTTTTATTTATGTCAACGACTTACCTTCCAATATACCAGAATGGGCACAGATCAGTCTTTTTGCAGATGACACACATATTGGAGTCAGACATGAGAATCAACCTTCAATGGAAAACAACTTAAGATGCATCATAGACATACTGCAAAAATGGTTCGAATGTAATGGCATTGCTTTAAATGCGAACAAAAGTATATTTATAAACTACAAGACCGATTCAAGTAAAACTTCTAAAAGTACCAGTATAGAGTTTACTAACAATACTTGTTTCTTAGGTTACGAAACTAACAGTAAATTAACACACAGCGAGCACATTGATAAAATCTATACATATAATAAAGCTGAAGAGGGTCGAAAGTCTGTACATGGAAGATAATCGAAAAAAAGTTGTCTGGGGATACTTAGAATCGATAACAGAACACGTTCCAACAATTTTTAGAATTTTTGTCTGTTTATCTGTTTGTCTGTTTATCTGTGTGTCTGTTTATTTGACCGCGCATCACGTGAAAACGGCTGAACGGATTTTGATGAAATTTTGGATAGATATAGATTGAGTCTTGGGAAAGGATAATATATAGTTTTAATCCCGAAAATCAACCCTGGTGGGGGTGAAAATGGGGTTGAAAGTTTGTATGGAGAGGTTTTAACCGCTGAAACGATTTAGATAGAAATGAGTATGGAGATAATTTGAGTCTCGAGAAACGTCATAGGATAGTTTTCAAACCCTTGTGGGGGTGAAAAGGGGGTTGGAAGGTTGTATGAGGATTTTTTTACCGCTGAACTGATTTAGATGAAAATTGGTATAGAGATAGTATGGGTCTCGAGAAATGACAAAGGATAGTTTCTTCTTCAAACCCCCCCCCCCCCCCCATCTTACTTTAGAACCGTAGGTCCAAAAAGTGACGCCTGAAAGGTACTTTCAATAAAAACTATCTATACATATAATAAAGCTGAAGAGAGTCGAAAGTCTGTTCATGGAATATATTCGAAAAAAAGTTGGCTGGAGATACTTAGAATCGATAACAGAACACGTTCCAAGTATTTTTAATTAGTTAACGGCTGAACGGATAATGATGAAATTTTGTGTAGAGATAGTTTGAGTCCTGGGAAAGGACAATGAACAGTTTTCATCCCGAAAATCAACCCTGGAAGGTGTGAAAAGGGGGTTGAAAGTTTGTATGTTGAAAGTTGGTATTGAAATAATTTGTAATTTTTTGGTCAAGGTGTTCATATTTATAACATGTTACCCGTCGATGCTTTAAATTTACCTTTACCCGCTCTTAAGAAATATTTGCAAATGTCATGAATGTCAAAGGGTTATTGCAGCAAACCAAAAAACTACTACAAAATCATCTAACATCTAACAAATTTCCAAAATTTCCAAAATTTCCAAAATTTCCAAAATTTCCATAATTTCACAAAATTTCCAAAACTTTCAAAATATCCAAAATTTCCAAATTTTCCATTATTTCTAAAATCTCCACTATTTCCAAAATTTTAAAAAAATGCAAAAAAAATTAAAACCACAAAATTTACGAAAAAGTAAAAAAATGAAATAAAATGAAATAACATAACTTCGTTCCAATCGCACTTGATTCACACACTTTGCACGACACTCACGTATTTTATTTTTCTCTGACGTTCATTAGTGCATTGTAATGTGCTTACATTGACGAATAAATATCTTGATCTACACCAATATCATAAATCCTCTATTATGCGTTCGGAACCGTATGTAATTAATTACCAACATTATTGCAACCAATAACGTAACATCAGTGTATTATCTGCGACGGTGTGGTAAAAACGTATGAAAATTCATTACCTAGGGTAACGTAATGAAAATCCGCCCCCCCGACCGCCGGCGCAATAATGTTGGTCATGGCGGTGTAATGGTGGTCATTCTAATGGTTTCAATGGATTTTTAATATGTGTGTAGGTAAAGCAGTGTATGCTTCTGTACATAATTAGGCCTTATTACGTAACAGTTACATCGCCATGTCCGTCCGTCTGTCCGCGGTCTAGCTCAGTTACCGTTCGCACTAGAAAGCTGAAATTTGGTGAGGCCTGTTAAGAACTTTCAATAAAAACTATATTGAATACAATCGGTTCAGCCGTTTTCGAATTATTAGTCAAAAACGCATAGTGAAAGGAAGTGCCGAATAGTAAACTGACGTAAGCGCCGCCAAATAAACGACCTTTAGAACGGATGTTTTGTAACAGGGCAGCATCTACGAAACTCTACACTGAGCATCGCCCGACATGCTCTTGGCCGGTTTTTTTTTTCATTGTTATCCCGGAAATCACCCAATTAAGGATTACTAATTCCAATTCTAGAAAATCCCCAGCCAGGTTATACGTAGCCTATAAAAATTCAACGTCTAAAAGGGGGGGGGGGTAGCCACTACACTCGATTGAGTTAAATTTGCATGGGTCATGGACCCCCCCCCCCTCCAAGTGCACCTAAAATAGAAAAAAATCAGTTCTGCATTTGTGACCCCCCCCCCCCCCCAACTGATTTGACGGGAGGATCGATTTGGATGATATTTGCCGTGGACATGAACGTATAAATACAAAAGTGGTCCTGTATCGTCCGATATACACCTACTACTCTCTATGTCGTTTAAATCATGCCAAAAACAAATATAATAAAAAAAGTATACATTTATGAGTGTAGTTTCATTTAGTGGTCATTGTAAAATATTTTATTAGGACTACTGTCCTCTAGCGTATCCATCTGTCAACTTTACTTCAAGTTCCGCCTCCAGGGTAGCGGGAGAGAAATTAGGGGTGAATTAGCCGCTTACTGACACAGAGCGAATTCCACGCGGGCGGAGCCGCGGGCACAGCTAGTATGTAATAAATTAGCATCAGCAAAAAACACGTTTTTAAAACTAAGGTCTTTAGTTAACCTGAAAACTTTAAAAACCGTATACTATGCCTTTGCTCAAAGCTTACTAATTTATGCAGTCACCATCTGGGGAAACGCTGCATATGTAAGCCGAGCAGTGATTCTACAAAAACGCTCGATTAGAATAATGTGTGGAGTCAACTGGCGAACGCCTGCGAGGCAATACTTTGAAAAGCTTGAGGTTATGACGGTCACATCACTGTTTATACAGAACTCTCTTTTAGAAATTCATAAAAGAACAAGTACTCTTCCCAAACACTCAGACTTTCATAATTATAATATTAGGAACAAGAACAAACTCATCCTTCCATTACAGCGATTAAAAAAGTGTAAAAAGCACATATATTTTATAATAATTATACAATTCAATAAATTACCGACAAATATAACGAATTTGCCCTTACAGTAATTTAAAAAAACTATAAAGAAATACTTTTAAAATCATGCCTTCTATTCAGTTACTGAATTTTTATCACTCAAAGATTACGAAAATGATAAATAATTTATTTAGCACGCAATTACCTTGTATAGTAAATACTATTGTTAAGGCGGTCGTCACACTGCTCCGCATCTCGCAGCGGCGTCCGTTGATGCGTTTTTTAACTTTGTATGTAGAATCTTGATTTTGTATAGAAAAATCGCATGGTACGACACACTGGCTCCACCTCGACGCGCGGAGGAGCAAGACGCACGACGACTCGCGCGCTCAGACGGAGACGCGGTGCGTGCCGCAGGGTCTGTCACACCGAGCTCCGCAGTGCCGTACGGATTTTGGTGCAAGAAAGGAAGTCGCAATGGATATCGACGTCTATAAGTTTATTTTTGAAATTGAAAGTCGTTCGTTTAATCATAATCTAGGAATTCTTATAAAAGTATAATTGAAGATTGAAGTAGTAGATTATTACTTACTTGAAAGTAAGCCAAGGCTTTTCTTCCGCTGTAAAAGAACGTCAAATATGTGTGTCCGCGCCAGTAATAACCACTCCAATTTTACTTAGCAAATAATCAAATGACGCGGTTGACATACGGGTGAAATTTAAAAAAAATCTTCGTGTTGCCTTAAATCTCGGTAATCTCTAGCAAAAGACCCATTTATAGGTCTGGTTTGTAAATAGGGATGTACCCAGTGTCTTCTGCATTTTATGACTCGATTGTACAAAAACCAAACTGAAAGTATCACAGCAGCGTTCTGAATAAGTTCCGTGTCCATTTTATCGTTAAATAGGAACTCTTTTCACCTTAACGTTCGAATGTGAAATGAACGCGAGACAGAAGTAACGCGGGACGTCGCGCATTGCAGCTCCAGACGGAGATGCGGAGAAAACTCGGATGTTGGTGCGTTGTCTCCGCATGCGAGTCCGTTGCTCCTCGTCTCGCAACGAGACGCGGCGGCAGTGTAACAACCGCCTAATTCTGACTTACCATGTAATGATCATGTTACGCTATGGTTAATAAATAAAACTAAAAAAACTAAAACTACTTATTCTTCTTCTTTAAATGGCTAGTTTGGCAATCCGACAATCCTCGAATCGACGACAACTGAATAGTGCACGAGCGCTTTTTTGGAACCACTGGCAATATATATCAACATTTTTAATCGTTAAAGATCAAACTAGTTATGCCAATTCTTTCATTCATCTCGACATATCCAAAATAGTACAACAAACAAATTGTACCTATTCTCTTTCTCTTTCTATTCTATTTCTTCCATTAGACTCTTACCCCCATATTTATAAACGTCTTTCAGGCCTCACTAAGTTAATTTATGTTTTGTCTGTTTCTAACAAACACAGCTGTCAAAGTGACAGATAAGGACAAAACATAAATTAACAAATTGAAACGTTTATGAATAAGGGGGTAAAATGAAATGAATCAAATAATGAAAGAGCATCGGATACAAAACAAATACAAGCGACTGTACAAGAGAACGAGATAATTGAAAATAGAGAATAAACTTCTTGCAGTTATACTTGGCTCGTTAGAAACTTGTCGGAAGAAAGTTGTTTACAGCCATTTTACAGCGTTACGGTGTTGAATATGATTAAAATTAGAAAACAGCTTGAAATCATAATGTTCCATCCATTCTAATTAAGACAAACGAGGATTAGGAACATGAGGAATATATTCAATGTTTACATGAGAACAGATATTGATCGACTGACTTACATTAAAGTAAACAAACAAGTCATCGAATGCCATACAAATATAAATTTGACAAGGTTTTAACCTACAGCCAGTACTCAATATCACATTATACCTACCTATGTACATTACAATATACTGGGTGTCTCATTCGAATCGGTCAGTATGGGAAAGTCTGAAACTATAAGACATACGAAGATCTGTTCTGAGGAACCATGTCATCGATTTTAATAACAAGAAAAACTGCATTCATACATTTTAAAAAACATCTGTACTCCGTTCGGGAATCGAACCCGGTTGTTTTGAAAAAAAAAACCTACACTATTTCTATTTAGATATCGATTGTGTAGGTCTTAAGCAGTAAATGTCTGTATGAAACATGATGTCTAAAATGAATAAAATGCATTGTTTCACACATACTTTTTTTTCTTTTTTTTCGTGTTGAATATTGTATTGAAAAAGGCGGTGGTCACTTCGAGCACCTACTCAAATAAATTAAAGTATGTGGAAACAATGCATTTTATTCATTTTAGACATCATGTTTCATACAGACATTTACTGCTTAAGACCTACATAATCGATATCTAAATAGAAATGGTGTAGGTTTTTTTTTTCAAAACAACCGGGTTCGATTCCCGAACGGAGTACAGATGTTTTTTAAAATGTATGAATGCAGTTTTTCTTGTTATTAAAATCGATGACATGGTTCCTCAGAACAGATCTTCGTATGTCTTATAGTTTCAGACTTTCCCATACTGACCGATTTGAATGAGATACCCTGTATATCGATATAGGGATATTACTGTCTCACATTTATACTGAACGTGACATGAATAAAACACCCAATCACTCGATGATTGCTCTTCATAGTCTGGTCATAGAATAAACTAGGTACTTTCAGTCAACGCCAAAATGATGTGTACACTTTTTACCTTACTCCATTGTGATAAGATTCAAAATTGTATATATATTATTGGCGTTGCTGGTACATAAATATTCATGGAAAGACGTAACTAGTCCATTAGTAAATAAATTGAGTAGGTACTAAAATGAAATTATTTTTATAGACGACCTAGCCTGGTAGCTAAGGTTGTTTGATGGGTAGTGAAGGACATTTTGTTCCCACGATAACACAAGAAAGAGATTTTGTAGCGGATAACATACTTACACACTCCATAGATTACATACAGGGTGTATAAAAAATACTGGTGACCCGTTTAAGGGCATAATTAGTATCGTATTGCGAGTAACAAAAAGTAGTAGAAAAATTTTTTGGACGCGACAAAAAAATATGAGACACTTGGTCCGAGAAAAAATTTTTGGACCCAAAAAAAATATTACATGGGACACTTGGTTGGCCGGCCAACCCTCCATACAAAACCATTTTTTTTGGTAAAGTTACAATGTATGTCATACTCATAGTCATAGTTATTTATAATATTGAAAATATTACATGTCAAATTACATTACATTGGTACTTATTTATTAATACATTATTTATACTTAATTTTTAAATTTAGATTTAAAATTAAGTCATTTTCTAATTAGGTAGGTCATAAAACTCAGTGAGACTGTAAAAAGTATAGCGCCCCCCCCCCCCCTCTGAAAATATTTTTTTCTGCAATTTAACTACATAAATAAAAAGCGGCATACAAAATACACCTTATGCCTAATGTTTTAGATACGGCTTGTAGTTTCCGAATAAAATGGCTGTGACATACGGATGGACGGACAGACGGGCAGGCAAACACGAAGAAACTACAAGGGTTCCGTTTTTGCCATTTTGGCTACGGAACGTAAGCAACTGCAAAAACGAAACAAGTACCTACAAAATTAGTTTCCGCCGAAATTTCGCAGTAAAACGTTCTTTTGAGAACATGTAAAATCAGGAAAACCAGCTTTCTTTGTACAAGTCAGTGTTTGAAAAACGGCCTCTTTCACGCCGGGACACGCCCATCATTCGTACAAAGCCTTTTGAAACAATGGGGCCGTGCATTAGCACCCTCATGGCCCGTTTTGTTGCCACTCACTGTAATTATAGTGCTTAATGATATTGGTTTGGTGGTTCTGAAAGAATCATTGTAATTGTTTGATCTATTATTGGTTTGTTGTTAAGACAGAGACATGAGAAAAACGGCCGATTAGTGAATACGAAGATACTTTTGTACTTTTAAAATAAAACAGTAGGACGTACACCTTGGTGCCGTATTCTAATTTTAAAATATGTAACAATACCTACTCGTATATTATTATTAAATACACAATCTATTCACATGCAAGTTCTGAGATTTCTGATTCAGATATCTAGGCGCTAGCTGCATTGCGTAGTTAATGCATTGGAGTTGTATTGAAGTAGGATCGTGTCTAAACTTGTTTTAAACTTAGAATACGGCCCCTGTTTTAAAATATATTCATACTAGCTTTCCGCCCGCGACTTTGTCCGCGTATAATACGGTTCCTCATACAGAGTTTCATATCCAATTTTACCTTCTTAACTAACTTTTGTTAATCCCCGAACCATCTTCTTAATCTATTTATACTTATAGCTATTTTGGCGAAAAAACGGGTAACGTAGACATAGTTTCAGTTACAAATAAGTGTTAATATGCAAATAATAACGTAAATGTACCTACCCTATTATTTGCGTAACTTCTTTGTGTACTTGTGGTGGTTTTAGTTGGCGATACGATGACCAAAAAGAGCTCACTCTGGAACATGGAAATGGAACGGAAATAGGAACAATTATTCCTAGTAAATCTCAAACCAAAAAAAATTAAAATCTCGAACGAACGAACTTTCATCCCCTTTTTAGCCCCGTTCTAGGTTGAATTTTGAAAAACGCTGAAATTGCGTTTATTATTTTTTATTATTAGTAAACGTACGAAGTTTCAAATCTCTAACTCCAAATTTTAAACCCCACCGATACAAACTTTTACCCCCGGTTTACGGGTTGAATTTTTCAAAATCGCTTCTTATTAGTTGTACAAATTGTAAATTTAACTCGTCCTGCAAATTGTAACTTTCTAGCTTCAGTAGTTACGGCCTCCCTTTAATACAAACTTTTCAACCTCGTTTCAACCCCTCTGGAGTAGAATTTTGAAAAACTCTGAAATGAGTTTTTTTACCTTGAAGTAAGTAGCTTAAAAACTAATTTTCAAGTGTCACAAAAAAAATTAATCTCTATACAAACTTTCAACCCCTTTTCTACCCTGTTAGAGGTTGAATTTTAAAAAACGCTGAAATCACTTTTATTATTTTTAAATTATTAGTAAACGTACGAAGTTTCAAATCTCTAATTCAAAATTTAAAACCCCATCCATACAAACTTTCAACCCCCTTTTTACCACCTTAGGGGACGAATTTTGAAAAACCCCTTCTTAGTGGATACTAACGTTATAAAAACTACCTATTGTGAAAAATTCAACTCTCTAGGTCCAACGGTTCGGGCTGGGCGTTGATTTAAGTGAGTCAGTCAGTCAGTCAGTCAGTCAGGACTTTTACGTTTATATATATAGATTCGTATTCATTTATTCATGCTTTTATGTTACATATTAAAATACATGTCACATGGTACCCTGTAAGGACATAGCAGAAGACTTACGATTAGCGCTTAACTATTAACATACCCTATCTACAATATTTATATATTTAAAAAATACGTAGGTAGTCTTTTTATTTGTTTTCCTTCTCGCATTCGCTTTTGTAAAATTTTTAATTGTATCACATTTATGAACCTCCAGGTCTATTTTTACATAATTTTGTAATTCATATCTATATTTTTGTGTATGACTGTTTGTGTTCTAAACAATAAATAAAAAAAAATAAAAAATATTTATATATTTATATACATACAAATAAACCGGAAATCTTGACTAATTTAACTAATAGTTCAATATTATCTAAAACTCTACTAAAGTTACTTACTTTGTGTATCTACTTTGAAAAGTGCACGAGTTTTTGCCTTTATCTAGTTTCGCGCTAGGTAAAGTAAAGCCACATAATAATATAATAGTATTTCATACAGAAGGTTGTCTTCCCTAAAAAAACAGTGTTTGACAAAACTTTGACAGATGAACGATAACAAATGACGTCTCCATACAATTTTACCTTTCGACGTTCTAGGGTTGACAAGTACGCAATTCGTATTATTGCTGGACCTGCCCCAATCCGGCACAACTAGTACCTAATCTATCAGTTATATTAATAGAAAATATTAATAGAAAAATGTCCGATTTATTACCTTTTTGTCCAATCTAATTATTATTTTAGTACAAAACTACTACTACGAGTATAAACTACTTAAATATTTTATCTTATCTGTGGTCATGCCGCAAATAAACTATCCAAGGCCGTAGGTGGTGGACAGCTTTGGTAAAGCGTCTATAAATAGACAGCCCACCTAGTGGGTTTCCGGCACTCGTGTGTTAACTAAACACTCTTTAGTTTCACGACAGCAGATTTATCCGAGTCCTCAGTGGAAAAGCGTTGAAACATAAACAATGGAAAGCCTTATTCGCTCAACCGACAGAACAAAACGCAGTTCCATTCACTGTCATTGTCATGGAACGGAGCAAATCCTTTGGGTTAATGAGTCGCCCATTATTTCCCAGGCCATTTTATTTATTTTCAACGCCTCGGTATACTCGTGCACGCGTAAATGACGTAACTGAGGAATTATAAAATATAAAATCATTTATTTTAGGTAACTTTTACAAACTATTCAACAGGACTTACAAATCTTACAAAACCGTCATATTTTGAATATGTAATATCAGAATTCTCGGTTTGAAAAAAAAAAATACTACACAGTAAAAACGAGACCAAAATTACCAAAGATCGCTAAACGTACTCGTAATTGCGCTATTGAGGTGACAATGTACGTTTAAGTATGTATATTTATAATATATAGTAAGTGTTTAAGGCATGGAAAGTTTTTACGGAAAGCTAAGAGATGATGGTAGGACGTCGGTAGACATGGGTCGTTCACGAGTGAGTGATTTAAATGAACTATATATTTTGTTTCAACTTACTCATTCTTCATCTCACTGAAAATTTAACTCGGTCAGTAACTCATCTATCTCAGTGATTAGAGTGTTACTTGCTCGCTGTTTCTCACTCATGCTTCGAATGAGCCGGCCGAGTCAAACGAGAGACACGATGCGATTGAGGCGAATATGCGAACGGATCCACTTAGCGAAATAAGCGAAACGAATGATACATATCTCTGCGAGCGAAATGAATCAATCTTTTTAATTCAGTGAAGCGTTTTACGCATCTCTCGACGTCGGACGATATTTACCCTACAAACGCCATAAATGTCACAAAAATGTCACTAATACGCCATCACCAAGATAAATGGCGTAAGCGAGCCAATATAGACTTTATTCCTTTTGGTTTGAAGTCACTTTGAGAGAGTACACCATAGAAATGTAAGGTGACCTTTGTGATTTAGATGCAACTTTATACATTATAACACTCTTGGCATCTAAAAGTTAAAGAGGCGGCAACGGCAGGGTCGCCATGAAACAGAACTGTTGCGTACTAAACATATAATGGCATATCAATAAAAAAAGGCATATGTCGCCAATTTTGTTAACCCTTCTTAATTCATGACACGTCCTCTTTCTCACTTATAGGTACAATTATATACCGAGTATGACTATCAACTGATTGAGTGATACATAACTATTGTGTAATTTTTATGTTTTTAACAACGTATTATTTTAATAACCTAGACCAATTTTTGCCTCATAAATGATTAAAAAATTAAAGATTTGATTAAAAATAGTGTCCAACCGAAGGTCGTCTTAATAAAATTAAGACGTAAGGTGTATATTGTTATTGTCTCTATTTATTTATGGAGTTGAATTTCGGCAAAAAAGTTTGGGGGGGGGGGGGTCGCTCTATACATATTGCAACTAAATTTCAATTTTTTGTACCAAATATCAACATGTAACTGAAATTTGTACGATTTAAACATGTCCATCAACGTTTCGGTTTCGGTTTCGGCCAAAACTGGATCCAGAGCCGAACCTTCTGCTTCGGTTTCGGCAAAGAAATTAAGAGATAATCCTTAGTTACGCGACTTTGCCACGGCGTGACGGCATTCTTTCGCAGCGTCTACTGTATTAGAGAAGAGATTTTCCGTTTCACGCCGGCTTTGCATCTTGCCTTTTTTTATTATGTGCTTCGCTAACCTGGATTAATATAAGAATACGAATAGAGATTGAATTTTTTTAATAAGAAAAACAATATCCCATAGATGGGGAGGATGTATATTAGACTGGAACAAAAACTTTTGCTGAGCAGATTTAAAATGTATCGATAAACATTTGAGATGTTCAGACTACTTACATAATAAAAGTTTTAATTAATAGAAAGATGTGAAGGAAAACAATTTCCTTGATAATAATATTTTTTAAAGGCGGTTATTAAATAAATTCGTCTAGGGAAAAGGGAATAACTACAAAAAATTAGTCACTTTGGTTGCAAAGATCTATACCTACGTAGTTACCCAGTTTTATTGTCATTGAGTATCTATAGTTCTATTTAGGTTTTGCAAATAATAAATTATTACGTTTACTTCAAACTAAAGGCACCCGTTTCCAGTAAATCTTAAATGTAAATTAGTATCCGATTCCAAATTACGTATTTAAAATCATGCCGCAAAACGCATAAAATCATCAGAAGTCTCAAACTTATTAATCCCCTATTCAAACTTTCGTAATATCAGTATTCTATTTCAGGTATTAATCAATCCTGGGGTAATTCTTTGACCCTCAACCTTCGGATCTCTTTGAACTCAATGAAGCACAGGAGCCTGTCTGTTACTGACTTACCTTCATGCTGTGTTTTTTTGGGTAATGTAATGTGTGACAGTAATTAAGTGTTCGAAACCGAAGCTGGCCGTTATAGTTTTGACTATAGTGAGTCAGAGTTAACATTACAATGAATAGTTTATTAGACATGCGGTTTTTAAATTAAACAATAAAAAAGGTTAAAAAAAGTATATCTGCTGCTACTGTATGCCTAAAAAATATTAAAATTCTTTGGTCACAACCAAAGCTCCGAGATAAAATCTCAGTCGAGTTGCGAGGCGGTGAATATTTTTGTTTTTCGCCCCGGCTTCGCGCGGGATAAAATAATGGTTATTGTTGGTTATCCCTAAGAGATAGACATATACCATTACGGACTTTCTTGTAGACCTTTTTAAGGTGTACAATACTGTAGTACATTATTTTGATCTATCTCGTAGGATTCAGCCAGCGTTTACAATGTAAGCGCAAAAAATGTGTTTATTTATGACATCAAATTAGAAACCTCTAAAATTATCAGTGTTTGTCTACCATATTATGCATGTATTATACATATAAACCTTCCTCTTGAATTCGCATCAAAATCCGTTGCGTATTTTTTAAAGATCTAAGCATACATAGGGACAGACAGCGGAAAGCGACTTTGTTTTATACTATGTAGTGATAATACAAGCTGTACTGTAATTAATGAAATAGTCTGAATTTGGCCGTTCAAAAAAAAAATTTTGTTAATTTAGGCAATTTGACATCCCACTTTTAATGCGCACACCTTATACAATTATACAATTAAGTTAGCGTTCTTTCGTTAGGCTCTCAGACTATCAATTTAGAATCAGCTTACAAAAGAGCACCTGAGTTTTTAGATAAGCGATGTATTTTCTTTGAAAATAATTTTCTGCGTTGAATATTCCTTCTCATATTTTGGTAGGTACTAGAGCCGGTTCTGAGCTGAGCGGAAAGCGCTTCGCTATTTCAATTGCGCATTATTTCAGTTGAACAAAAACTTTATTTTAGGAGGGAAGACTAATTAGGAACAGACTTAACATTAATGGATAATTTACAGAAAAATATTTAAGTAATTAAGTGAACTTAGCCTTAACTTATGTTAGATCAAGAACTTAACCTACATTTAGCTACAGCGTAGTTTTTTGACGGGTTCATTAGTTATGTATGACCTCAATTATCAAAGGTTATGACGGCTAATAGTTGTAACGGGAAAAAAAACCAGCCAAGTGCGAGTCGGTCCACGCATAATGGAGGGTTCCGTACCTTCAATGGAATAAGAACCAAACTAATACCAAAAGGTCGTATCTGATGCCTAAGGAAGAAGTTTTTTGGAGATAACTCAAAAATGACTGAACCGATAATGTTCAAAACAATTTTCGTGGAAAGTATGTAATAAGGTGCATCTTCTCAAATTTTTTAATGTTTTGTGGACTTACGGTTCAAAAGTTACAGGATATTTACTTACACACAAAAATATTTACTTAATCACAAAATGTTCAAAGTAACCTCGATGTTATTTTTAAAGATCTATCGATTTATTTGCAACATGTTGATACTTGTTGAAATCTTGTAGCATGTATGGAGCGCCCCCCCCCCCCCCCCCTAAAAATATTTTTTCTGCGATTTAACTTCATAACTAAATAGCGGCATACAAAATACACCTTATGTCTAAATTTTATTAAGATACGTCTTATATTTTCCGAGTGAAACGCCTGTGACATAAGGACGGACGGACGGACGCACATCAGACGGACATGACGAAACTATAAGCGTTCCGTTTTTGCCATTTTGGCTACGGAACGTCTGTGTACCGTGTAGCAGTTTAAGAAAGTCCATTTCTTGTTTTTTTTTTGGACAACAAGCATACGGCTCGCCTAATTGTAAGCAGGTACCGCAGCGTGCAGCTCCAGAGGTGTCACACATGCGTTGCTAACTGATCATTTTGTCATAAACCAGAGTGCAAGTTTGACGCTGTCACCACTTCAAATCAAGTAAGACTGGGGTCAGAAAAAATGAGTAAATAGGTAGAGTATATATTATTATGTATTTTTTTTATCGTATGGCCATATATCACTGGATATAGATACTATCTATTAGATAGGCATTTATTCCCTGGGGTAGTAGTAGTGGGAAAGCAGATGATGAAGAAAATCCAGTGATTGCTGCGAGGTCCAGATGGGACAGTGCAGCTGCCAAGTTTGTTACTCTTTTAGAGTATATTAAAATTCGTCGACTTTAAAATGCGGGTCAAACGTAAAATAATTCAACGTTATTTTTATCATATATTATAGCGGTAACGTAAAAGCACTGGGAATGAAATTATTCATCATATTGAGGTAGAAAAATGTAAGCTTTTTTAAAACCGCACGGAAAACGTGTAGGTATGCGAAATTACGAAGCAAAATAAATGTTTAAAAATATGAAATTTTTTGTTAATATTTTAGTTACAACGATGTAATGGAATATGTGTTACCGTACTGTTTTTGAAATACCGTGGCTTAGTTCAAAAACTGCTTTGGATTCCAATAAGGAAATGTCATTGTGTAATCTATTTTAAAAATTACATTCTTATATAAAATAATTTAAAAATTGAGGAATATCACACAGATAGAATACATTTTCTACATTATAAATTATGTATGTAGTCTACACTAATTACAAAAATATTCTGTTTTCAATTTAAATGGGGAGAAAGTAACATAATAACACTATTTAAAAAGTTACAGCAAGTGACTAAATACAAGTGAATCAGGTTGTCAATATGCCAAAAACGGAGTGTTACCTATGGCTGATCTCACACTGGCGCAACGTCCTGCTCCGGTGAACGAGACAGCGCTATACACACGCAGAACGCTATCTCGGTCGCGCACCGGCACCGCATGCGGAAACCGCATCAGTGACAAAGCCGCCTAACGCTCGTAGCGTGACGCTGCCGGTGCTGTTGCGTGTGCGCGGTTTACACGTGCAGTCTGTGGGCAAGTTTTACTCAAAGGACCTACAATACATTGCGGGTCCAGTACAATAACATCCTTAGGATGCTGTTAAGGCTGCCGAGGCATTGTAGTGCGTCAGCCATGTTCGCGGAGGCGCAAACGGACAACTTTTATGCCATCAGGCGAAAGCGAATAGCGTCATTGCTGAGACGTGTTCGCGACAGCAGTAACAGCATGCTTTAAGGGCGTTAGACGAGCGCCTCGACTGCCCGCTCATCAAGTACTGGGATGTAGTTATAGGTAGGTCTAAGTCTAATATTACTAACATAGTCATTATTAAGGTTCAAATGTTACTAACAAAAATATGGATCGCAATCATGGTCTGAAATAAACAATTGTTATTTTTATTTATTTAATTTAAAGGCTCCTCGAAACCGTGGGCCATCATGGGCCAGTCTAAGGGACGCAGCTATACGACGGAATGAGATCGCAATATCGTTTGCTCCCTCTAACACATAGCTGCGTCCATATGATGGCCCATAATGGCCAGAGGCGGCATAAAATAAACGTACCAGTTTCTTTGTGGCGAAAACCAAGCCGCGATATTCGCGTTTTAACACGAGCGTCTGGGCAATTTTGCTATACTAATTGTGATATGCTATCTGCGCGAAACACACCAAGTATAAACGTAAAGTAAAAACACCATCCTATTTAGACAGCTTTTCTATAAATATAATAATAAATAGTAAAAGTGAAGCAATTCTTTTTATGGAGTTGGGCAGGATACGTTGCCAGGCAGAGTGATGGCAGGTGGACTAAAACGTTGACGGAGTGGTGACCTCTTTCAGATGAAAGAAGCCCCTGGCGTCCGTTGGCTCGTTGGGTAGATGATATTCGGAAGGTTGCGGGTCACTTCTGGATGAAATTGGCACAGGATCGGGGCAAGGGGCGTACACGAAGAGAGGCCAGGCCTATGCTGAGCAGTGGGCGATAAAGGGCTGATGATGATTATGAATTATTTTTATACGACTCTCCATGAGGTTCGTACCCTTTACATTATTATTTGCTTTTGCTACAATTCTTTGCAAATTTTCCTATGTAAATACATGAAAAAACAAGCGTGACATGCACTTGTAGTGATATTTACGAGTATGTAATATGTACTCGTAAGATTATCGCTGCGAGCGTAATAATAACGCTGGACTTTGTAGCTATCATTCGGCGTGCAACGCTGGGGCTTTCCATTGCCGAGGCATAATGGACTAAGAGCTGGCCACGTCAGATATGACACAATAATGAGAGCAACAAAACCCGTCCGGTTAGATTACTATACTACCCTTGTTGCTAGACCCGCATTTGGCAGTTTTTAATGGGTGGTGGTCAGAGTGACAGACTAGCAAAATTTTTGAATTGGAAAATAGTAATACCAAAATAGGTTGAAAAATCGAAGTTATCTTAGTTATAAAGGACATAGCCTATTTTAACATTAGACCAAAAAACATTGCATATTATTACCTAAACAAAAACAGCAGGCGACAAACTATGAATTACATTATAGTCAAAGTCAAAGTCAAAAATGTGTTTATTCAAGTAGGCATAGCAACAAGCACTTTCGAATCGTCAGTTACAATTATATTATCTAAAGCTAATATAAGTCAGAGAAATATATAAATCACATAATGTATGATAATAATTTCACAATAAAACTTAAGATTAAAAAAACAAATATAATAAAATACTAATCTAGAATGTTTCTAGAACAAAATCTAAGTCAGAAGGAAAATTCTACTAATTTTTTTTTAAATAAACCAATAGTATACATTTTTAACAATTTCACGACCAGGAACCCGACTGTCGGGTTCTCTCTTCGTAGCTACTACGCGCTACATACGCCAAATACGTGGCTACGGGCTACGAGCGTAGCGCGTAGCACTAGGTGGTACGGAAAGTGTTAACAGTTGCAATTTAATCCCACGGTGTTTTATCATCCAAGTAGTCTTCTATACTATAATAGGCTTTAGAAATAAGTTTACGTTTTACATTAGTAGTTTATGTAACTGTTACGTAATAAGGTCTAATTACGTACAGTTGCATACACTGCTTTATCTACACTCATATTATATTATCCTAAATTACGCGTTCGGAAACTATAGAATGACCGCCAATGCACCGCCATGGCCAACTCGATTGTGCCGGCGGTCGCGCGGGCGCGTGCCGTTGGTCAGGAAGGAGCACAGGGTTTACATTATGTTATCAAATTCGATGTTCGGAATTTGAAACTCATAACGTATCAATATATGAGCATGTATAGTTAAAATTACATTAATGCCACAGATAAAAAGCTTATCATAGTAAAATCGGTGGTGGTAATGCTTAGCCATTGCCTACCGTTTTTGAACACGTTTTAGAGGACTTACAATGTGAGTGTAGATAAAATTCTTGAATTTATTGATTGATAATTTGGTCATTTCTTTTGGAAGCTTATTATAAAACCTTATACAATTACCCATGAATGAATCTTTCATTTTATGGAGCCGAGTGGTGGGCACTGCCAGTTTATACTTATTTCTAGTATTAAAATTATGTATATCACAGGTCTTTCTAAAATTAACAATGTTTCTATGTACATACACAATATGTTCATATATACATATATTGACTATGCACTGTCATTATATTAATGTCCTTAAACATATCTCTAACTGACCCAAGTAACACATCAAAGCAGTATAACGGACGTCTTACAGCATATCTGTATGCTTTTAGCATTTTCAGTTCGTTTTATAGTAGCATTATAAACGTTTATAGTGCTGATATAGGTCTTAAATGGGCACGAATTACCCAGCTTGAGATCCTATACAGGTAATTTAATAGCATTACAGGCGCAATATGTCTGCGCTATTAGCATTATCGTTGTCATGGAAAGTGCCAATCGCATTAAAGAATCATTAGTACGCTCTATTAAGTTGCCAACTGCATTAAAGAAGCATTAATACGGCCAAAAAACTTGCTAATCGCAGTAAAGAAGCATAAGTACTCTCGATTAACTTGCCAATCGCAATACAAAAGCATTATACTGGCATAAGAGTGTAGTAAAATAAACCTTACGTCAATGCAAAAACGTCTCTAACACCGACGCAACAAATGTTATAATACAATGAACGTTGTGATTTAACTACTTTGTCTCGCAATATAAAATGGACGAAGACGGTACAAAAAACTGAATGAGTGACACGTCATATTTGTTTGCATCCTAACAAAATTTATAAAAGTTTTTGACTATTTTACGTTATTATATCCTTCAAATATTACTGCGCAATGTAGTTTACTGTAAATGTGTATATAAGTTTCATTGAAAATTTTCACGCGCCTTTGATTTATTGTGGTTTTGCTATAAAATATTATAAAAAGATATGCGTCAAATAAACAAAGCAATTGTGTAATCGTCGTTTAGAACGAGCATTATTAACATAATAGTGTTGGTTGAGCAGTCTTAAATTAAGTAATTTCATTATTATATAGGTATTTTCCTTGTATAAATAGGTCCGCATGATTTTATTTTTAGGTTATAAATTATTTACAAAATGGCGTTGGTCTATATAGACGGAGAGCTAGCCACGTCGGATATGACACAATAATGAGAGCAACCAAACCCCTCTAGTCAGTTTGGTATACTATGCTTATTTCTAGATCTGGACATCTGGCAGCTTTAAAGTGGTGGAGGTCAAAGAATGCAAACCATTTCAAGAAAATAAATCCTAGAGATCTGGGTTTGATGCAATATTATGAGAAACTATACAAATACTATACAATATTAACAGAAATTATACAAAAGTTTATGTTGGGAGAAAGTAGTGCCAAACGATGTGCCAAAATATAGTTCATAGTTTGTCGCCTACTGTTTTTGTTTCCGTAATAATCATACATCGGGGTTTTCGGTGCGGGAACGATTTGAGAAAGAGTAGAGATAAACAGATAGGTTGAGAGTTAGTCTGAGAAAATATCATATTATCCCTAATGAATAACTACTTCTCTGTGAATAGCTTACACACTATGATACGAGCTTTTTTTCTTAGAGGCATGTTTGTATTGACTATTATATACTTAGTATTTTAAAAATGCAATTGCATATCCGAAGTTTATTAACAAGATCTACCTAAGACAAAGACACGGTATAATAAGTGTCAAATATTAATCTTGACGTCCGATATTTATGAACTATTTGATTAACTGAAGAGGTTGACAATGATCAGTCATTACATGAATTAATAAAAAAATACTTGAAAAAATCATAGGTATATGTACCTACAATATATATATACATAATAGTCAGCTATTACATATAAATTGTATATACCTATGATTTTTTCGATCAATTATTCATTAGGTAGAAACGTGCCAGAGTACATTCTGTTTTTTAAGTTAATGCCTACTCTTTGGCTAATGTCAAACATTCCCGCACCGAAAACCCCGATGTATGGTAATAATACACAATATTTTCGGTCTAAGATTTTTTTTTTATCGATTTTTGACCAGTTTTGAGTCGATATTCCAACATATTCACTATAGATAGAATTATAAGGCAAACGACTATCGGTTTTTGAATCTTTTATCTCCATTCAGTAGAGCCGGATCTTGAAATAAATGAGCCGTTATTTTTTTATGATATTTTTAAAATATGGTCTAAAAAAACACTTTTATCGATATTCGAATGGTGTACAGAATCTTACATATACGTAATCTACATATTAGGGTTCCTCTTTGATGTCTCTAAAAACTGTAGAGAGATTTTAATTTTTTACTAATTAAAACAAAATTTATGACCATAAAACCACTTTTTTAGCCTAAACCGGTTCGACTTTGATGTCAAATATCTCGAAGACAATGAATATTGAAGTAAATATAGGATACTATATTGTTTAAAGCCGTTACTGATAACATGATAAGCTATATAAATCATTAGAAAACTAAGGCAATCAGATCTAAGGTCGTTGGCGCCAGGGAGTCCCTTAAAATATAGGCCCTGTCCTTTATAACTGAGACAACTTCGACAATTTTTCCTAGTTTGATATTACTCTTTTCCAATTAAAACATTTTGCTAGTCTGTCACTGTGACCTCCACCCATTAAAAGCTGCCAGATGCCAGGATCTAGCAATAAGAATAGTATAGCAATCTAATCAGACGGGTTTTGTTGCTCTCATTATTGTGTCATAATCTGACGTGGCTAGCTCTTAGTCCAATAGCAGCTCAGTGACCCTTAAAAAATGCCTTATTTATGCCTACATCATTACACGGAAATAATTATGCTATTAAACAATATTAAGCATTTATTTATGCTATTGTAGAACCTAAGGCACTAAAACGGCTAAAAGCTGTATAGGGGCTGTTCATAAATTACGTCATCAATTTTTGATGATTTTTACCCCCCCCCCCCCCTAAAATCATCCAACCCTCCCCCTGCCAAATAGTGATGTCATTAAAAAAATGCGTTTTAAGCTTAATTGTAAAATAAAAAACTATTTAGTAGATAATATTTTATAGCATTAAAAGTTTATAGAAGCACGACTTTCATTCCTTTTTTTACACATTGATGATGTGATCTTCGGAATGACCGCCCCCCCTCCTACGTCATGCTACCATCATCCGATGTCCAGACCCCCCCCCCCATTTGAAATGACGTAATTTATGAACAGTCCCTTATAGTGAATTACTTGGCTTTATAATGGTTTATATTACTGCTATTGTACTGCATTAGGAACGTATTACCTACTTATAAATGCTATTGTACACCCTAAGGCATTAAAAATAGCTGAAAGCTGTATAGCGAATTTACGTGGCATTATAATGGCTATAATTCATGCTCTTAAACAGCATTAAGCAATTATTTATGCTATTGTAGAACCTAAGGCACTAAACCAAACAGAAGCATTAGTGTAGCAAACCAAAACACAACTGTACAGCATTCAGCTTTACAGTTGCATGTTGTTCGCTGCACTAAAACTAATGGCTAAACAAAAGCATTTACATATGCCATTATACAACCGTTATACAGCGTAAAGCATCATAAAATGCTATTGTAGAACCTAAAGCACTAAAAACAGCTGAAAGCTGTATACCGGATTTACGTGGCATTATAATGGCTAATATTCATGCTCATAAACAGCACTAAGCATTTATTTATGCTATTGTAGAACCTAAGGCACTAAACCACACCGAAGCATTAGTGTAGCAAACCAAAACGCAACTGTACAGCATCCAGCTGTACAGTTGCATTTTGGTTCGCTGCACTAAAACTAAAGGCTTTAAAAAAGCCTTTATACATGCCATTATACTCGTACAACCGTTATACATCTTAAAGCATTATATAATGCTATTGTAGAACCTAAAGCACTTAAGTGCTTTTAAACAATCGAAAGCTGTACAGCTGCGTTGTGGTTTGCTGCACTAAAGCTAAAGGCTTTACAAAAGCATTTAGATATGCCATTATACAGCCGTTATACAGCTTAAAGCATCATATAATGCGACAAGTTGCTCGGTGAACGTATATAAGAGTTTATACGCTCTTTAAGTTCGAAATAAGTTAACTATTCATATGTTATAATGCTTCCTGTGTTACTTGGGGAGGCATACGTCGTTAGTCACTACTTTCCCCCAACAGAAACCTTTGACAATGATATAATCTAATAATTTATATAATTACTCATAATATTGCATCGAACTAGATTTAGGTAATGGGTGACAATATTTTTTTCTAATAAACTCATGTAGGCTTACAGTTGCCCAAAATGCCAACAAGATGTTTCACACACATTATAATATTTAACTTAATTACAAATACAATATTGGTTAAAAGAAATAAATAAGAAGTTCTGACTAATTACATCATTCAAACATAATGATAGTTATATTTATACATAAAAAAACTGGACATAATTAATGTTCTTTAGTAGTAAAATATAAGAAATTATAATGAGCCAAAAGGGGCGTTTCGCGAAAAGCACGTCAGCGTCCTAGATTTGAGAAAGGAACTTATTTATCAATGTGATCGCTCTGAAAGTAGGTGAATTGCGGGCCCTTTAAGAACGGATTCTAGAAGTCCTGGTAAAAAAAAATCGCGTGCGCCTTCTCTCCCGACCTACTGCATTGATATAGTTCCCAGGCACAAAAAAGTAAAACTTCCATATAGAAAGAAAGAAAGAAAGAAAGAAAATACATTTATTAGCACAAAACAAGGACAGAAAAAATTAAAACTAACTAATTACTATCTAAAGTCGTCGTTTGCGCTAAATGGACCTCACTCAGCTTGATATCCGCATATAGTATCCGGGTTGTCCACTCTGTGTCGCAAGAGTAAACAGTAGTGATATAGTATCGCAGCCTTCCGACGCAGCTCGAGTGGCTTTAGATATACATAATATATACCTGTTGCTCATAAAGAGGTACCTGCAGCCTGTAGAATAGACATACCTACCTATATTTAGTTATATCGAAAACATTAATAAATCAGGTGACAAACACAAAAATAAATGTCAAAACAAGCAAACAAGATAATTTGATACAATTTTATTGTAGTATACGAGTATACACCTACGGTAGTTATCGCTTCACGTCTCCCTCTGACGTAACCGATGAAGGAACGTAAAGATTCACCGAGGTTGAGTAATCGTCGATAGCTCAGTTGGTCAGAGCGATCGGACAGGTGTTTCGAATGGTCGCAAGTTCGAATCTTGCTCGACGTGAATTTTTCCATTTTTAGGGTTCCGTACCTCGAAAGGAAAAAACGGAACCCTTATAGGATCACTTTGTTGTCCGTCTGTCTGTCTGTCTGTCTGTCTGTCTGTCTGTCAAGACCATTTTTCTCAGGAACGCGTGGAGGTATCAAGCTGAAATTTATATCAAATAATCAAGTCAATTGTCCCTTGGAGCTGTGAAAAAATCAAACTTAAAAGCCAACGCAATCAAAAGATACGGTCGTTTATGCTCAAATTTTAGAGTTTTTCGGC
This sequence comes from Pammene aurita, assembly GCA_947086415.1. NCBI lineage: Eukaryota > Metazoa > Arthropoda > Insecta > Lepidoptera > Tortricidae > Pammene > Pammene aurita. Next base: position 18,351,909 of record OX352295.1, read on the forward strand.
ACTCGCAAAACCTACGGGGTACTTCCCGTGAACTCAGAAACTTGAAATTTGGCACGAAGCAACCTCATATAGCACAGACAATGGAAAAATTACAAAAAGTAGACATTTCTAGTAAAATCATACAAAAAATATTTTTTTAAATTTTAAACTTACTACCTTTTTCCTCGTAAACGCGTGGAGGTATTACATTGAAAATTATGTCAAATAGTCAGGGCTATAGGACCTTTCAGATGTAGCAAAACCAAACTTTTATGTCAACGCAATCAAAAGAAATAGCAATTTAAGTCGCATTTTTTGAAACTGAGTACTCGCAAGAAACTCAAAACCTAAAGGGTACTTCCCGTAAACTCAGAAACTTGAAACTTGGCACGAAGAAACTTCATACAGCACAGACAAAGGAAAAATTACTAAAAGTAGACATTTTCATCAAAAAATATTTTTTTTTAATTTTAAACTTACTACCTTTTTCCTCGTTAACGCGTAGAGGTATTAAATTGAAATTAGTAATAAACATACTACAACTTTTGCTTGTTATAGGTTTGTACGGAACCCTCGGTGCGCGAGTCCGACTCGCACTTGGCCGGTTTTTTATTCTTTTAAGTATAAAATTGAAATTTCGATTGCTGACTTTTCTGCTTAGTACAAAATTAATTTGTTACAATGTTCTTGGCGTTGTTAAAATATCAATTCGAGTTTTCTGTTTTTGAGCCAAGAATTAAAGCTTAAAAATTAAAACTAAAATAAATCAAAATCTTATAACAAATCTAAACTAAAAATCAAATATAACTAAAATAGGCCCCTGCGGCATGGTGCCGAAGATGTTGGCAGCATTTTCAAAATAAAATAGTTTCTAAATAAGTAAGGCTTATCTTGGCCTAGAATTTGATTTATCAAGGATTGATTTATCATTGAAAAATCCTGGGTGTTGCAGGACCTTTGTGTAGGACTTTTAATAAATGTTCAAAGAGAGATGTTTTAATCAACGGTCTTTCAGTTGTTGAACCTTTCAAAGCTCAAAAGAATTTTACAAAAAAAAACAGCCAAGCCAAGTATCTGCCATTTATAGATGTACGTATTTGTCTTGAGTGGGAGACTAGCTTTCTGAAGATTTATATTGACTTGTTATATTGGCTATCGCCATACAACGCGGCAAGGCTGCGAGCGTAATAGTAACTTTTGGTCTGGGTATGGTGCAGAACGGACTTTTTTTTTAAAATACCACTACGGTGGCAAACAAGCATACGGCCCGCCTGATGGTAAGCAGCTACCGTAGCCTATAGACGCCTGCAACTCCAGAGGTGTCACATGCGCGTTGCCGACCCTTTACAAAAAGGAGAATTCACTGTGTTGACGGCTAAAGGAACAAGAGGGTCCCTCGTCGTCAACACACTGGGGGACTTTAGGTTAAGTTTGTTTACACTGTAATTTAGAGTCCTTATTGCTTTTTTAAATTATACAGTGTGTATATACAGTCGCCATCAAATATATCGGAGCGACCAGGGTACTCAAAAATATCTGAATACGCACTTTATCGCCTTGACAATATAGGCGATGTTCAGATATTTGTGACCACCTTGGCCGCTCCGATATATCTGATGGCGACTGTACAATGGTTGGACACGTAAGTAGTATAAATATGTCGGCAAACGTATAAATATCTAGCCAAGAAGACACACTAAGCTTACTAGTATATTGATTAAGAGGGTTGAGATGCTGTATTTACATGTAAGGCCGTAAGCAAACATTTTGCGGCCGGAAAGTTTTATATGAGTCAACTTTGTTATGTATATAAAGCGTAAGTAGATACTGCGTATTATAGATACTGGTTTTTGTGTACCAAGTAAAGTAAGTTTTAGTTGGTTTTGTGTTTGGTATAATCATTAAAAAAAACTATTGTTGTTTATTTCCTCTCACTAAGTTCTCCGAATCAAAACGTTTAAAAAACATCAAAAACGACAATAAATACTCAACGTCAAGGTACGTGAAATCACATCAACACACGTTTCCATTATTATGCAGTACCTAAGTAGATACTTTTTTATACCGATTTAATGGTTCGTATGTTCGTTCACATGGTGGGTAATTCTTAAATAATTAGCAAAGCTTCTCAGAACCATGTGCAGAAGTTAACGCTACTAGGTAGTGTTTAATTTTTCTAGTAGTTTTTATATATTCAAGATATTTATAGCGGATTACTCACGTAATTTAAGTCGATTTTTGCTCGACATGTTTCGATTGATCGAAACATGTTAGAGTCTCACGAAAGTTTATAATAATAATAATAATATGCAGGGCAGCGTGTGGTGAGATGTCGGGGAGTGACGACGACGAGTGACGAATGGGTTCTAGCAGGTGTAGGTATTACATAGCAAATTTCTCCAAGGGGCCTCTGCGTGGTTGGATCTGTATCCCCACGCAAGCCTACCAAAAGACCGGGATGTAAAGGCCTGTGATTCTCAAAGGAAATACAAATAATAATATATTCTTTATTGTGCACCATAAAGTAGAAATAAACAAACAGAAAATCAAAATTAAAACTAGGTAACAACAGGCGGTCTAATCGCTTAAAGGCAATCTCTATATATATAAATATGATCCGAAAGGTCTTATATAGAGCTAAAATAAAAATAATTTTTAGAACATTTAACTCATTAGAAACTCACGCACATGGTTGTGCCAATTCGTCTAAAAATAAATAACGTTTCAAATTACACTTTCCAGCTGTAGAATGTTTCAGGTTTGGAACTAAGTGGGTTATGAATAATTGACCAAACTTTTTTTATTAACGAGAAAGTGATCGTAATTAAAGAGCAATTAAGTCTACTTTTTAATACAAAGTCGCGAGTTTCTAATAGTTGGTTAATTGCAATATTAAAGCCATGCTAAAATTATTTCCTATTATATTTCTGTTTTCTGCACTTAGGCGGAGATACAATATGAAGTCTAGTTTAGTTTATAAAGTCATCGAGTTGGTTTCCTCAAGAAATCCTGATATTGAAGGCAACAGATAGTATTTATAAACTGTAACTTCTACAGTTTATAAAGACTATCTGTTGCCTTCAATATCAGGATTTCTTGAGGGCTCTCTTGTTAGCAATAATATTGTAGCTTACTTCATGTCCTTAGATAGGTAAGAGAACATAATAAATCTAGGTTGTTTATAGTAAAGTCTGATATATTTAGTATCACTTGCAGAAAATAATAATCAGATAGGCTTTTCATTTACTTAAAAGTATCATCATCATCATCTCAGCCATAAGACGTCCACTGCTGAACATAGGCCTCCCCCTTGGACCTCCACACGTACCGGTTGGAAGCGACCCGCATCCAGCGTCTTCCGGCGACCTTAATAATATCGTCGGTCCATCTTGTGGGTGGACGTCCTACGCTGCGCTTGCTAGTCCGTGGTCTCCACTAGAGCACTTTTCGGCCCCATCGGCCATCTTCTCTGCGTGCAATGTGGCCTGCCCATTTCCACTAAAAAGTATATTTTATAATTTTAGTCAGTGTCTATTTATTCGTTTTAGTTTTTGATATTTTCATATTTTGACAAGATTTTAGAGTTTAGATGGAAGCCCAAAAGTGAAAAGACTCTTAAAAGGCCAGTTGTATTTATATCCTTTGCTCCTAATTAGGGAATGCAATCCGGATTTTATTTGTCTGAAAAACCAGAGTTTTTGCGTATTAGACGGATTTTTTAAGGCTTTACAAAAAAAACTAGCATTTTAAAGATGTCCATTTAAACAGTCGCAGCAAATTTACTTCGGAAAGCATCGATTTAGTCCAGTATTTAATGAGGACTCCGAATGTTTGGGGTTAATTAGTAAAGCCTTTTGTTAGTTTAGATAATCTGTGCCTTAGACATAAAACGGCTTAAGTCAATATAGTTTTACATGCAATAATATAGATAAAAGCTATGTAAACTTAAATCATATATTCGTTTATACTTTCGCATAGACAATACTATTTTGGTTCATATTGGACCACCAACCATCGTAAGTTACGTTAGTTAAAATTACTTTACATTGTGAAATTCGACGGGTCTCTATGGGATCTGTCAGCGGCAGATGTAACATTTAACTGTGGATAAATGAGGTTACTATAGTTAACGCTAGTTGTACCCCTAAATGATAAACGTACCTAACGCAGTTAACATAAGAGGCTTATTGTCCGGGATTTGGCTTAAGTCGATAAGATTATTGGTGAAACGACGAAACCGTTGAAGGTACCTTGGAACTTGGAAAAACATTTATTTTAATGACATAAACCTCGATTAAGAATTAATTTTACAAAATTCATCTTTCTTCTTATTCTTCCTCGTTTTCTCATGCCTGAGGGTCGCAATCAGATGAAGTCGTTGCTTTAATAATAAAGGCTCTCCAAGCTGCACGACCTTCTACTTTGCAGATGATAGGCTTTACAACAGTAAGGAAACTTGGCAGGCTTTCTTCACTATGTCGACCCAGCGGCTCGGTGGATGTTCACTCCCCCGTCCGAAATCCGCGTGATCAACCACAATGCGTTTTTCAAAGTTGTTTGGCTTCCGTCTGGCCACGTGTCCGAAGACCTGGAGGATTCGCTGGTGCCGGATGGTTGATAAGTGGCACTGAACTTTTAATTCCGCTAGTATTCATCTTCCAATGAGGTGAAAAAGGTGTGGTTTTTTGTAACGAAAACCACATGGACGAAGTCGCGGCCGGAATCAAGTGTCTAAATACTCTTAAAGGCGCTTTTTTGAAAAATTGTATTGTTAGTTTAAAATACACTGTAAACGATCCTAAGATTAAAAATACACATAGTCAACGTCAAAGTGCAATACGTTGTAAAATTCCACGTAAATCCATTTTCGAGGCACTTTATCGTAAAAGAGAGATAGAAAAATACACATTACTTAGTCTACCCAGCAGAAAATTCCATCAAATTTAGTTCCAAAACAGAGCAATAAAGCGTACCGTGGCCCGTTGTCCTCAGAGCATACTTGAGTAGGGGCACTTAAGGTTACTTATGTCGCTTCAATGTCACTCATAGAGTGAAATAACATTAAATTAATGGTTTACTAATGTAGCGGGGAAAATTATTTTGTAATATTATTTCATCCCAAATAATTTAACACACACTTTCATTTGAGCGAATAATCAAATGGCATGATATCTGTCTCGCATAGTTACCTATTTTTCGCATAGGTATTATTATTTAGTATATTATCCAAACCTAACCTATGTCAAAAGAAAATTCGCCTTAATAAAACTAAGCGAAACAATTCATTTGGTTAACATTAAAAAACTAGTTAAGACGATTGTCGCCGGAGTGTCCTTGAGCGTTTGGGCGCTCTCTACCCGCGCCACCCGCGTACCCTTCTCATTGCGATCGTGCGATAAATCCGCCGCGATGCACCGCAATAATGTTTAAAGAATATGACTTTACTCAGAGGCGCGCGGGCAGATTTATAATAATCATACCTAATCCTTTTGTGGATGTTTTGTGATTTGAATACTGTGATTAAGTACTACGGTGACATTTTTTAGGAATGCTACTGTAAAGGTTGTCTACCTTTACAACCTCTCTTCTCAAACACTGTCTGGCACGGTGTTATTCAAATTAAGAATTACGACGTTCTATGTCAGACGTTCAGGATTCTTTGAGGAGTCTCAAAGGGACAGCCTAAACCGATAGTCGATTTTGATGTACTAGCTAATAATATAAAAAAAGATAATAAATAACTATCGAGTATATTTTGAGAGTATTAATTAAGGATACTCTCTACACTACTAAATAAGATAAGTAATAACGATCTCGATTAGTAGATTTTTATGTGAAAAAATGAAAACCTAGATTTTGAATTTGAAGTACAGTGAGCGGCAAAATATTTATGAATTTACGAAATATGGTTAAAAATATTCCGCATATCAGAAAAAAATAAAAAATACTGACTAGTACAGCAAAAAAAACTGAATGCACATCAAAGCGGTGTTTTCATGTGAATTTGGATTTTTTTTGCTGTGCAAGTGAGCTTAAGAGATGGTTATTTTTTTGTTGCGATTTTAAATATTAACCGTAAAAATTCACTTAATTACGATAAATTAACAAAACTAAGCCTGTTGCGAGTTGCGAATAGTAAAAATGCACATGTAAGGAGTGGTATTTGTGCACGAAATCATCATACAAATGAGAGCTTTAAGGCCATTAAATTTAGATCTTTAAAATATAACAAATCGCAAACACTTCTTAGGGTTCCATAGCCAAAATGGTAAAAACGGAATCCTGAAAAGTTTTTTGAAACATGTCGTATTAGGCACTCCATACATATGCCAAACTAAATGTCAAAAATATTTTTTTGTAAATATGAACATGTTGTACGATACGGCTTTAAAAATATCTTATTTATATATAGTATTTTTAAAACTTTTTTATTAAGTCAATATTTTCAGAAATAATTGCTTCGAAAGTCTAAATATAGTAGCCCCCATCTAACTTTGAATCCGTAAGTCAAAAAAATATGAAATAATACCAAGAAGGCTTAGTACTTAATTTTCTACGAAAATTATTTCACATATTATCGGTTCATCCGTTTTTGAGTTCTCTCCAAGAAACTACTTTCTACGGAACCCTACATTATACATGGTCCGATACAAACTTGGCCGGTCTTTTAAAGATATTTGATAGGTAGTATTAACCCTTAGTAGTAATTTATTTATTCACTTGTGTTGACAATTAATATAAAATTTGTATTTATTTGCATTTCACCGACATAGTAAAGTTTTTTTAGGGTAGTCAACGCGCATGTGAATCTTCTGAGGTTGCAGGCGTCCATAGGCTTTATAACTGCTTTCAATCAGGCGGGTCGTATGCTTGTTTGCCAGCGTCGTGGTATAAAATAAAGTTTTATTTCCTCTATTCTTGCCTACATTGAACTCTTAAATATCAGCATTTTTTTATTAGATTCTCAATCAGGCTTTGCTCAGTGATAGTTAGTAGACTGAAATTTGGTATGAGTAATTATGTATTTTAATTACGCCTACAAAGTGGTAAAACAATAAGTATCTGAAACCCATTGTTGGATAGGTCTTTCAAGAAGAATATGCCTTAAACAACTTTTGGATAAAACGAATACTTTCGTAAATAATAGCTTCGAAAGTTAAAATGCTCTTTGATTTTTGAACCGTGGGTCCAAAAAAATTGGGAAAATTCCTGGAAGTGAGGCCTCACTTCCAGGAAATTGAAATACTTATCACGTATTTTCAATAAAAACTATATGGAATACAATCGGTTGAGCCGTTTTTGAATTATGCCTATAGTAAAATAACGTAAGTGCCACAAAATATTTCTTTATAGACTACCTTTTGAATGGATGTATTTTAACAGGCCGGCAACTACGGATCCCTACACTGAGCATAGCCCGATATTCTCTTGGCCGGTTTATCTGCAATCCTTTGCAGTTTACTTCGCAATTTCTAGATTTGAGGAATTTGTATAAAGTATAACATTAAAGATTGTGTTTAATCTTAAAATAAAACGCATATTACATTCGTTTAGAACACGGTATTCTTAAATAAATATGTTTAAATAAATTCGGTTCTTTGGAGTTTTTTATTAAATTAATTATTAGTGTATTGTTGCAGTACTAGCAGATTTCCGCAACTCGACGACTAATGCCTATTTTGCGTGATGCATGCGTCTACTAAAACATAATAATTTTAGTTTACTTACATGACCAAATTTGTTTTCAGAGCAATGTGAGATTCATGATTTTTGTTTTTTCTCCATTTTTATTTCATTTGTTTTTTACTTGTATTATAATCTAAATAAAATACACTTTTTATACGAACGTACATAAACATGCATACGAGTACATTATCTTAAAAGATAAAACGTCTATACATTATTGATTCCGGGAAGACACGTTATATCCGCACCGCATGAACCCTCTGCAGTTATTTAGTCTTTAGGCACTGTAAGTCCGATATTATTGCTCACGGGCCAAGCACAAGTATATGTAGTACAAGGGAAGCACGGAGCGACGAGCGACACATCCTCCTCGTCTCAAAGCTAGCTCACGACTGCCAGCAACGCCGTTTTCGAGCTAATAACGCACGAAATGTGGAATTATGATCAAGTTGTTTAAGAAAATTTAATCAATTTAAATATCCTACGTTGAGTTTGTAGTATTCTGTAGTACATATTTTTTAGTTCAACAATATTTTAAATCGAATGAGCCGTTCAGTAGATATAAGCAAAATTAACCGTAAAACGACATTTCGTTACATTTACATAACGGAGAAACTATACGTTACACGAGTTATTCAAACGTTGACAATGTTGTACATGAAATGGTAAATAACACATATATTTTTCAAAATTTTTGAATGACCCGTTATTGAGATATATCCCTTAGAAAGTAACAGTTTTCGGCCACCATCAGCGCCTAGCGCCTTAATGCTGCCGTTGAAACACTTAAACCATTTTATTCAGCTTTCAAATTAAGAAAATAATTACCATAGTTTCAGACACTAAATCCACTTTACCACTTCAATTAGGACTCAGTCTAATTGTCGAAATCTATTAACGTAGACTGAATCGTTACTTTTTATTCATTCTTTGTTTTATTCTCTAATTACCTGATGACGAATAATATAGAATATCGAAAACTTATGCCGACTATACATGTAACGATATATCGTAGCGATATCAGACTGTGCAGATAATATCTAATATCAATTGCAACTGCCACCGATGAATAACAATTACCGATATTCTTACAACAATTTGTTATACACACGATCGATAAATCGGAGCGCTACGGTTATATACATGTAGTTACGTGTGTAGCCGGCCCGGCCTTTTACCCGGACCGCGATTCGAAAAATAAACACACACACTGGACAGACACAGCTCCAACCCAACTCAACTCAACGCTATAACGACACATATATTTGCTATTCGAACAAAATTTCATTCAACATTGCTCTCACATTGGTCTCACATTGGTCACACATTGGTCACACATTGGTCACACATTGGTCTCAGATTGGCACAACATTGGTACAATGCGTGACCAATGTGTGACCAATGTGAGACCAATGTGAGACCAATGTTGAATGAAAATCTGTGTGTGTGTTTATATTTCGACTCGCGGCCTCGTTGTTTGCGTGCGCTCGCGATTTCGTGTAGCGACATTTTTTTTAAACCACGACAACGCTCAGGTTTGCGTGTTGTGCCATTTCATTTGCCACAATAATGAAAGAGATGCAAGAGTTTGAAAAAATCCTGATTATTCTTGATCCATGCCAATACAATTAACCATTGAACATGCCAGCATTATTTTAAAAAGAGCTAAACACAGACAGTTAAGTACTTGAAGAAAAACGAAGTTTTACTGTTTTCACGAATTTAAATTTCACGCACAGTTTGCTAATAGTTAAACGTATTTCAAAGATAGGGTATGCCAATCTCCCTTGTTATTAAAAAGCGTTAAAAATGCAATTATTCATCTTAAACTTGAGTTAAAATAATACATATCAGACTTGTGAAATACTTAATTGTTCTATGATTTATATCATACTCGCTTAAAATATTGAAAATAAAAGTATGTGTAGGTATACCGTTTCAGTAAACACAAAACCAATATCCCAAAAACAAAGAAACCGGCGAAGCAAGGCAGGTGTGTGCATATTTTATTTTCCTCCGCTGGGTAATTCCTTTTTTCCGCAGCAAATCGTTATTGCTCAACAAGACAGGTGGGTGTAAAATAAACTTGGGAGAAAATGAAGCGAATCGCATTTGCATGAGACGTGAAATCGTGAATAATGTAGCAGAGTGTGTTTAGAATAGCCTAATGTCTATGGCCTAATGAGCGCTTTTTAACCCTTTTCCTCCTTAACCTACAGATACTCGTACAAGACACATTATATACACTTCCCACATTTGAATACTATTCTATAATTACAGTATATTCGACTTCAATAGAAAAATTAAATAGGATAAACAAATATGGCTGCGTTTCTAGGCAAAAAAAGCATTTTACACTTGACAAAATATCATTAAACAAATTCTTATTCACCACGCCATTTATGGTTTTCAGAGAAATAATTGATAGAAATTTTTACGAAAAAATATTTTTACTCTTTGTTCATGTGCTAGCTGACAATGAAACCATGGTTGTTCTTTAAAAGTGCGTGATTGCGAAGCAATGAAGGTAAATGTCTTTGTTTACATTGTTTTATTTTTCTATTGACGCAGTATACATACATTACTTACACTTACTAAATTACAGACTTAAAACATCGGGATGTAACCTAAAATCTTTTGGTTTATCCCGATAACAATACATAAAATTGTCCTAATTTAACCAGCGGATTGTCTTTGTCCTAAGATGAATGGTTAGAAAAATTGAGATTATTATAGTAAATCTGGGACAAAAAAAAATGTTCCTAGACAGAAGTCTAAGAGTCTAAGTTGTACAGAAGTACAAGTTAATTAATGTATTTCCATAAGTGTTCAGGATTAAATAAATTAACGTATGCGGAATGAAATCTGGACAACATTCAATTTCTTATAAAATAAATAAAACATAGTTATTTTTATAATCTTTCATGGTTTTTAATAATGTATTTAATCACATTAAACGCCAGAGTAAGTTTACTCCAATGCGAGGTTTCAAACGAAAGTTGTGGTACTTTATGTCCATCGCTGTCGACAAGAACAATGTACAGATTTTTTAAGATCTAAATTTATCTTCCACCGGAAAACTTTTTAAAGAAGCTTCGTATACTTGACATTTTTCACATTCTTGACCGTAGGATTAATGGTGTTCTCAAAATAATAGTTACCTTGCCATGAATTTCCATTTTAAACGACATAATATTAGTCATTCAAAAAATCCAAAAATGAAAAAACACCTGTGTTTACATTTATTGACCAGACGACTTGGCCGTATTTTCGGTTATTTTTTTAAATTTTTGGAGACGATGGGCGTAACTTTTCTTAATTGTTAACTGATGCCTATGTTTTCAAGATATTTTAAAACAGTTTTATTGCTACATTTGAATGCCTTCCTGAGTTCTCTATAAGATTTTGTGACTCAGCGGGCTGTCTTCTTTAATCGATCTCTCTCAGCAAACTGGCTAATGCTGGAATGTTTCTCTGAACCAGGCTTTCTTGTGGCAATTTTTGTAAAGGAAAAGGACGCAAAAATATTATAAATAGCTCTTTAGCTCTATCCCATTTCCACAAAACTTTCCACGGTCTTCGCTTTCACATACTGTTTCGCGACGTTATTCTCCTCGATTAACCATAATTTAAAGATAAAGAATCCAATGACCATTAAAAGTACGGGGTTCATTAACAGATGTATAAGCTTTCAATTGGCATTTATATAAAATTTGAGTTTATTTCTTTACTTAATTTTACGTCTTCAAAACTTTGTCCAGATTTCATTCCGCATACGTTATCCATTTAGGTACCTACCTAACACTAATGAAACTGCACTCACGTAGACAACTTAATAAGGAAACATCATAAAAAGTATGTAGTACTTTATGACCGCTGGGACAGACCTCCAAGTGTAATTAATAATGGGCTGGTTTATCAGAGCCACAAGCATGTGCATTCTTGGGACACGGCACAGATTCAGGTCTATAAAATATTTCTTCGGCAGGCAGGGGCAGCTCTACCCGACATTACCTACTAACCCTTCCCTCTATACACCCTCTTCCCAGAAGACAAAAAGAATTAAAAATAGAAGAACAGAGGTAATTACATGACACATGTTTAGTTACTAGGGTTGTTCAAAAAGAAATGAGAATGACTATGAAATCTGTGCAGCGAATTGTTGAAGAGTTTTTTTAAACAAAGAATACAAAACATTATTAAAGACTCAGTCTTGATTACGCGGTAGTTTAGTTATTAGTTAAAGCACAAGATCCTGAGCAGCAATCTTGGTACAGTAAATACATACTGAGGAAAAAATGTATTAAAAATTTCGTCTTTTTTATTTGCATTTTTGGTTGGGAAGATCCTATGCCTATGTAGGTAATATTTAAAACCACATATTTGAATTAAACTTCTTGACTTAAACAAAAGACTGTTCAGACTAAAAAAACACCTTTTACCGACCTTTCGGCAGTGCATTTATGCCAGAAAAAATTTTTTTTTCATGTACTTTGTTTTACTCTACGCCATCCTAATAAATGCATGTTTAAACTTATAAACTGTTTTTTTTTCGACTATTGCACATTGATTTATTATATATTCTACTAGATGTGACATCTAGAACAAAATTTTGTGCGCCATATTTGGCGGTTGACAGCTATGACAGAATCAAGGAGTAGTATAGACTTGTAGTGATTTTCACTACAACTTTTGGGACAAAAAAATTCCTAGGGATGTCATCTCCTGTTACTCAATGCTATTGCACCTAAATTTTGACCACATACGACATCCTCCCAATAATCATAAAAACTTGCGAAAATTTCACGGTAATTTCGACATATTCTCTTACACTGCTTTGTGTATCGATTATACAAACCGAGTAAGTAAATAAATCCCTGTATTTATTTAAGTAATTTACTATTAAACAGTGGCATAATATAATCAATAAGCGAAACTTATAATTATGCAAAAAATACATAAACACATGCCACTTAAATGTAATAAAGTAATTGTGACGTTTTCAAGCCCTTTAGGTGCATCATTGTGTGTGTTAATAGAGTTTATTTGTAAATGAATTTTTATAGCAGTACCTAACGCCTTTTTGACAACCGATAAAGATGTATGTACCTTTAACTCGAAAACGTCACAATAAAATTGTTTAAAGAATAAACCAGACTAGAGTTAGGATTAATTGAATGACAATTAAAATGGGTCACGTTGTATGGTTTCTACACGAAGCCACCCGTTTATTTATTTATCTTTGGGTAGTTGCAAGTTTGTAGTGATTAACTATAAATCTGGACAAAAAAACAAATCTTTTAAATTAGATTAACGCGACATCGAGGACAGACGTTAACGGATCCCTAGTCCATCCTTAACTTTAACATGCAAACATAACAAGATAAAGTAAAAATCAAAGCAATAGCTGTAGTAACTATTGGAAGGTATCTTTAGCCTTCGCTTAGATCCAGTTTATGGTAGGGTGATATTTTATAGCTCGGATGCTACACTAAATCATATGCTGACTCTATGCGAAGCTAGCATACGAGACTAGCTTTCGTATTCAAGACAGCAGATAATGTTAACGCAGACTGCTCAGAACGAATTGGAAGTTACGATAAAGTTGACCTTACTCCTAAGCACTTGAGCAACTTCCCTTGTGATGGTGAAATGTAAGAAACAGACAAAAATATGATTTCTACCTCCTCACATTTATCCCAAATTTTTGCTAAATGGAGCTAGGGTCCGCTTGGCAACCTAATCCCAAGTGGCGGAATTCTTCTTCTTTTTCTTCTTGTAAGGGGCTATGTAAGGCTCCCAAGCCTATGTATCACTGCGACCATTGCTGATCTATTGTGATCACCACCTACTACAACTCTCGGTCTAGCCCTGCAACTTCAAACAGTTCCAGGATCTTTTTGATCTCGAGAGACTTTATCTCCTCTGGGCGTAGTATGTGGCTACCCAGAATTAAGTTACGAGTGCGCATTAGGGAAGGGCAATCTGCGAGGATGTGCAAGGGCGTCTTCTCTGTCTCCATGCAAGTGGCGGAATTGGTGTCGACACTATTTTTTATGAAAGCGACTGCTATTTGACTTTCCAGCTAAGAAGGAAAACTAGACCTTAATGGAATTTGGTCCGGCTTCCTCACTCAAAATCGACGGGCAAATATGAAATATGACATTTAGCTGGTACATCAAGTTCAGAGAAACTCAGTGGTACGAGCCAGGATTCGATCCTGTGGCCTTCGGATTCGAAGTCGCACTTTCATAAAAACTAGTGTCTTGGTTAATAATTGGGGTGATGTTTCCATTCGGATCCTAGACTCTAATGAGCCGTAGCAAAAAGCCGGGACAAACGCTAAGAAGATAATGATAGGTATCTAATAACTTCACTGTAGGTATCTTCTTAACGGATATTAGGAGGATCATCCATCCTATTATCAATACATTCTAACCATTTGACGCTTCGACGGGCAATGCATTAATTTGGTTTTGGTCTTATGTGTGTCAAATATATGTATACACGTTCCGCCTTATTACAATGGGATAAAGTACAAAGTATGATGTATATTCGACTTTGCTAGAGCGTCGAAAACGTTACAAAGCATACCGTTCTAAGGATTCAATGTAATTTGTATTGAACATTGAACTGGACGCTAATTTCAAAGCATTCCAACCTAACTGCTTAAGCTTCCTGGATGAAGAAGGTTTCCCTCGCTTCAATATTTAGGTACCTGGGGTGACGTGTCCAGACTATCGCTAAATGGTGCCGTATTCTAATTTTAAAATACATGAACCTTAAGACGCAATCTATCACCAAAATAACTCCAACACACACATAATCAACCAATATTGAAGTTGTATTAGAGTTGCGTTGGAATAATTTTCTAGCAAATTCTGATATTTCTGACCATAAAACATATTTTTAGCCCCAAAAAATCATTTTATCCTTCAGATGCTGTAAGATGCATAAGCAAACCACAATTTCAGCTCGAAAGTACCGACCCAAAAAGAGCATTTACTTGGATTTCTAAACTCCTTGGCTCAGACGGCGTCAAATTTATCACCTTCAGTGTCGAGAATTCAGTGATAATATTTTACCGTGGACACTGTAATATGCCCACAGGAACGCTTATGCGGATTATTTAATTCCGAGCGTCTGTCGCTGTCAGGGCACATTTTGCCTGGCAATTTTAGTAGTAGAGTTTATAAGGTAAAAAACACGTGTAATATCATTATGTCGAATATTATTTTTTTATAATAATAATTTGTCTAAGACTTAGATTGCACGAGTTGAATACATTATATCACATTTCTGCGTTTTAATATTAAATAAAAAGGATAAAAATCAAATCTATTCGTTTTTGCTAAGGTAACAGTTCTAATCTAACCTAATGAAAATTCTTGGCAGCCGTTTGTTTTTGTTAAGGCCGCAGTTCTAACCTAACCTAACCTACTTTTTCGGCAGCTATTCGTTCCTGCTGAGGTCGCATTTCTGATCTTACCTACTTTCTCGGCAGCTATTCGTTTCTGCTGAGGTCGCAGTTCTAACCTAACCTACTTTTCTAAAAGTATCTAGTTTCTGTTATGGTTGCAAGTTTAATCTAACTAATCTGTGTAATGGTATTAAAGTTGGTTTCGTCAATAAAGTATGCCAACAAGATATTAGACTAATTAAATATTCGACAATGTGATCGATACTTAAAATGAAAATCGACGCTATGATTATTAGGTATAATAATATAAGACAAAACAAGATTTATATAAAATGAACCAAAGTTAAAACGAGCTTATACTTATAAAGGGAGTGTAAGGCAAATTGATCATTATATTATAAGTTGATAGACGAACTGAAATTCGACGAAAAGTTTTTAGACAACCTAGGGTATATCGTTTAATCTTAGTTTTAAATCAGTTGCGTTGTATGAATACTGTCAGGTAACGCCCTGTGCGTTACCTCATCTGTTAAAGGTAGATCTTTTTATTATAAAACATTTGAATCTGCCTTACATTGCTTATGTTTAATACACGTACATATTTTGTATGATACGAAATTACTAGGCTTCTTAGTTTCATAAACCGATCTACATTTACATTTTAGGCATATCCTATATTTAGAAATTTTAGAAAAATATGCCTAAAATGTAACACATACTTTACGCTTTTTAATAATTACTTTTTTGTATTGTATTTGTATGAGAAAATCGACGGTGGTCGTTTTTTTGTTCAGATTTACAGGTACTGTAAAAACATAATTCAGCCAATCAATCAATATTAATGGAATGCCAAACGAGGTAAAGTAATTAAGGCAATGACGTCATCATAATAATCGGGGCGGCCTTATGGTAATCAGCTACTGGCAAATATTTGGGTCTGAACCTGCGTAATTTTAAAATTTAAAAGGGAAATATAAAGCAGCGAAATGTAAATAACCAGATTTGCGGTAAGTAATGAAAATGTAAATACCTTTTTTATTATCAAATTAATGAAATATATTTTTGAACTCGGGGTCTGGGTTAAAATGAGAAATATGACATCTTTATAATTTATATAGTAGTGTGTCTACTTAAAATAAACAAATCAAAAAAATATTTAAAAAATAATGATTTGTTCTTCAGTTGTATTATTAACTGAGTCGTATTAGAGAGGGAAGTTGAAGTCTGTGAACTCAAATATTGTCTTCCACATCAAGTTTCTGGCAGGTAAAGCAGTAGGGCACAGCTTAGTTCAAGAACCCAACTTGTATTTTCTAAAATAAAGTCTAAAAATGCGGTTATTCCAATTGAAGGGATGTTTACAAAAAGAACTACACCCGACATGTTTTCTCAGGAAACGAATAAAACTTAGTAACTCTCCAAGAATTACCCCATACGGTTAGATTCTTGTTAATAATGTTTGTTTATGATGACACACATTGAAATATTATATTAATTTAATTTAATGATCATTGGTTATTGAAAAAAGCACGTAAATAACTTCGCCAGTTACGTTGTTTTTGTAAAATATTTGTTAGTTGTGTCGTTTTTGTACGAAAACACAGCAGTTTTGCCTACAAGGCTACTGTATACTTTTTTGCATTTTGTATCTTTTTGCATGCAAACTGTATCTTAGCTTTGGTTACGTACCACTTCACTTCTATATTATCAAATGGTGTTAAATTTGAATAGCGTTATCTTAAAAAAAAATTTTTTTGGGCTGATTCTCGTACGAAACGTGTCATTTTTTTAATTTTATTTGACTAATCTGTAGCCCTATCATATAACAACACAATGATACCCATAACTCAAATCTGAAAAAAATGTTAGTTATGTTGTTTTTGTAAACATCCCTTCAATTGAAACTATAACAACATTGTATCTTAAAGGATTTTATCTATTCTATCTACACTCACATTGTGCATTGTAAGTCCTCTAAAACGTGTTCAATAACGGTAGGCAATGGCTAGCATTACCACAACCAATTTTACTATGATAAGCTTTACAAATATTGATAGGTTATGAGTTTCAAATTTGGAACATCGAATTTGATAACATATTGTAAATCCTGTCTTCCTTCCCGACCACCGGCACGTGCCCGCCCGACCGCCGGCGCCGGCACAATCGAGTTGGGCATGGGCAATGGCGGTCATTCTATGGTTTCCGAACACGTCATTTAGGATATATAATAAGAGTGTAGATAAAGCAGTATATGCAACTGTATGTAATTAGGCCTTATTACGTAACAGTTACATAAACTACTATGAGAAGCACTTTGGTCTATTGCAGAAATAAAGTGTTAAAAGTTAATACAATACAATACAAAGTCTTTATTGCACACCTCAATAAAATAGAACAGTAAAGTAAACAGATTAAAAGTAGAAGCAGTCAACAGGCGGTCTTATCGCTACAGAGCGATCTCTTCCAGACAAACTTGGGGTAGCGGAAATAATCGTATAAGTTAGGTACTTAATCGTGTGAATGTTTTTAAAGATTTTTTTTAATGATGAAAATATAAATAATTTAATCCATAGATAACTCCAACACTATCCAAATAAAAATATTAAAACTGCACAAGAGGTAGATGTAATCGACTTGTCTTATAAAATAACGCTCGTGAAAAGCAATAGCGGAACGTCTTTTGAAGTAAACTGCAACGGACACCTACTCAATGCTGCACTTCCAACTTTATTCAAAAAAGATTTATTTGCCAACTTTAGAAATACGATAGGAAATAACTTCGACACGAATACCTTGGCTACGAAACGCACGCTCGGCCAATTTATGGTGATAGACGGAGAGCTAGCCACGTCAGATATGACACAATGATAAGAGCAACGAAACCCCTCTAGTCAGTTTGCTCTACTATGCTTATTTCTGGATCTTGACATCTGGCAGCTGTAAAGTGTTGGAGGTCAAAGGATGCAAACCACTTCAAGATAGCCAATCCCAGAATTCTGGGTTTGATGCAATATTTAGAGATGAGAAATTACATATATAATTAGATTATATAATTGCCAAAAGTTTATGTTGGGGGAAAGTAGTGCCCAACGACGTATGATCGAATTAATAGTTTGTCGCCTACTGTTTTTGTTTCCGTAATAATACGCAATGTTTTTTGTTCTAATGTTAAAATATATGCCCTGTCCTTTATAACTGAGATTTTGGTATTACTATGTTCCAATTCCAAAAAAAAAAAATAGCCTGTCACTCTGACCTCCACCCATTAAAAGCTGCCAGATACCCGGATCTAGCAATAAGGATATTATAGCAATCTAACCATATAGGTTTGGTTGCTCTCATTATTGTATCATATCTGACGTGGCCAGCTATTAGTCCATGATCGGTACAGTCGGTAGACGCCAACTGCCACACATTCCACGAGCGCAAGATTCCACACTCGAATGGTGCAATTCGTGACTATCAGGTGCCGTATTCTAATTTTAAAATACATAGACAACACATTAAAAATACAATCTATCTCAAACATAACTCCAACATACAACAAATAGTCAACCAATATTGAAGTTGTACTGGATTTGCATCGGAATAATTTTCAAGCAAATGTAAAACGAAACTTAAACACGGTAATTATTTTACATGTTTTAAAGTGGGTATTCCACTCATACATTAGTATGTTATTCAATCAAATAGAAACATTGAAAACATTGAAAAAATAATCAACCCAGTTGGACTTGAACCAACATCGATACGCCTTACCGGGGCTCGATATCGCTTCACCAATTAAGCTATGGGTTCAGTTACCGAGCTGACGAAATTCTCAATGCCTTCAATCATCTTTTTGCATTTATTTTTACATCGACTTTATAGCAGCCGTAAGCGACATCTAGGTGCCAACCACTAGACTTAGATACCCTTCCCGCCGACCCTTTTAAAAGTGTCACAACGGAAATAACAGATGGCGCCTGCTATCAACTCATAATTATTTTACATGTTTTAAAGTGGGTATTCCACTCATACATTAGTATGTTATTCAATCAAATACAAACATTGAAAACATTGAAAAAATAATCAACCCAGTTGGACTTGAACCAACATCGATACGCCTTACCGGGGCTCGATATCGCTTTACCAATTAAGCTATGGGTTCAGTTACCGAGCTGACGAAATTCTCAATGCCTTCAATCATCTTTTTGCATTTATTTTTACATCGACTTTATAGCAGCCGTAAGCGACATCTAGGTGCCAAGGTAAGGCGTATCGATGTTGGTTCAAGTCCAACTGGGTTGATTATTTTTTCAATGTTTTCAATGTTTGTATTTGATTGAATAACATACTAATGTATGAGTGGAATACCCACTTTAAAACATGTAAAATAATTATGAGTTGATAGCAGGCGCCATCTGTTATTACCGTTGTGACACTTGTAAAAGGGTCGGCGGGAAGGGTATCTAACTCTAGTGGTTGGCACCTAGATGTCGCTTACGGCTGCTATAAAGTCGATGTAAAAATAAATGCAAAAAGATGATTGAAGGCATTGAGAATTTCGTCAGCTCGGTAACTGAACCCATAGCTTAATTGGTAAAGCGATATCGAGCCCCGGTAAGGCGTATCGATGTTGGTTCAAGTCCAACTGGGTTGATTATTTTTTCAATGTTTTCAATGTTTGTATTTGATTGAATAACATACTAATGTATGAGTGGAATACCCACTTTAAAACATGTAAAATAATTATGAGTTGATAGCAGGCGCCATCTGTTATTTCCGTTGTGACACTTGTAAAAGGATCGGCGGGAAGGGTATCTAACTCTAGTGGTTGGCACCTAGATGTCGCTTACGGCTGCTATAAAGTCGATGTAAAAATAAATGCAAAAAGATGATTGAAGGCATTGAGAATTTCGTCAGCTCGGTAACTGAACCCATAGCTTAATTGGTAAAGCGATATCGAGCCCCGGTAAGGCGTATCAATGTTGGTTCAAGTCCAACTGGGTTGATTATTTTTTCAATGTTTTCAATGTTTGTATTTGATTGAATAACATACTAATGTATGAGTGGAATACCCACTTTAAAACATGTAAAATAATTATGAGTTGATAGCAGGCGCCATCTGTTATTTCCGTTGTGACACTTGTAAAAGGGTCGGCGGGAAGGGTATCTAACTCTAGTGGTTGGCACCTAGATGTCGCTTACGGCTGCTATAAAGTCGATGTAAAAATAAATGCAAAAAGATGATTGAAGGCATTGAGAATTTCGTCAGCTCGGTAACTGAACCCATAGCTTAATTGGTAAAGCGATATCGAGCCCCGGTAAGGCGTATCGATGTTAGTTCAAGTCCAACTGGGTTGATTATTTTTTCAATGTTTTCAATGTTTGTATTTGATTGAATAACATACTAATGTATGAGTGGAATACCCACTTTAAAACATGTAAAATAATTATGAGTTGATAGCAGGCGCCATCTGTTATTTCCGTTGTGACACTTGTAAAAGGGTCGGCGGGAAGGGTATCTAACTCTAGTGGTTGGCACCTAGATGTCGCTTACGGCTGCTATAAAGTCGATGTAAAAATAAATGCAAAAAGATGATTGAAGGCATTGAGAATTTCGTCAGCTCGGTAACTGAACCCATAGCTTAATTGGTAAAGCGATATCGAGCCCCGGTAAGGCGTATCGATGTTAGTTCAAGTCCAACTGGGTTGATTATTTTTTCAATGTTTTCAATGTTTGTATTTGATTGAATAACATACTAATGTATGAGTGGAATACCCACTTTAAAACATGTAAAATAATTATGAGTTGATAGCAGGCGCCATCTGTTATTTCCGTTGTGACACTTGTAAAAGGGTCGGCGGGAAGGGTATCTAACTCTAGTGGTTGGCACCTAGATGTCGCTTACGGCTGCTATAAAGTCGATGTAAAAATAAATGCAAAAAGATGATTGAAGGCATTGAGAATTTCGTCAGCTCGGTAACTGAACCCATAGCTTAATTGGTAAAGCGATATCGAGCCCCGGTAAGGCGTATCGATGTTGGTTCAAGTCCAACTGGGTTGATTATTTTTTCAATGTTTTCAATGTTTGTATTTGATTGAATAACTTAAACACGGTACTCAACAGAAAAGCTCTTCATTATGTCACGATTGTATAAAATACTATGGGGATTTTTTTATAAAATAATCTCAACACGCTCTTATTTTTTTGACAATCAAAGTTGTGTCAAGGTCATTTGGAACATCTCACCCGTTCAGCTACTTTCGCTTAATGTTTAATATTTCAAGTTTAGTACAAACTATTAATTTAACCAAATGTTCCAGTCAAAATCAGTTTGATCTTTGACGGCAATCTTATTTCACTCTTCCTAATTAACCCCGTGGATTAACTCACCAAAACATTATTCTTCGAATGGGGTTTTGTACAGGTATGGGAAATTGTACGGTCTTATCAGGAAACCCGATTGGTCCGGAATCATCTATTCAGCTGAGGGTCCGGAATAGTTTCGGGTTCCGTTAGGTTTTCACCGGTCATAGACTGCCTTTAATAAGATGAAGCATGAACAAGTGTCCAAATAACTCATCAGAATCATCAGATCACCTCGCTCATATTTGACTAGTATGAGCGTTTGAGTATCGTGTAGGATTGGCTCTACCACCGTGACGTTGTTTCAAACGTGAACTGTATGCGACAGCATCTCAGGGGGGCCGGCCTAGGGGCCTATTTAAGTTTTTTATATATATTTAATATTTATTGTTTTGTAATTAGACATTAAGTTCATGTTGAATTATCATAAAAATCATAATTTTAGAGCCTGGCTCTTGTCGGTGGACGCCACGCCTTTCTGTTCTCCGCCAATTCTTTTAGCTCTTGATACGTCATGAGCATGACGTTGGCTTTTTCTTGGCTTAATCTAGAAATGCACGTTTTGGTCTTCCTCGGTCTCTTCGTTTTGGTTTCATGTTGAATAGATACCAAAAAGAGGCTTAACGCTAAAGGTCTTAATAACCTCAGTTGTCAGAAAAACAGTTTGTGTCTATGTCATTTTGATAACATATCATGGATTTTAAAGTAAAAGCCTTGTTACATTTGTCCTAGTTAGGTTCCTTAATTATTTAGTCACTAAATTTAGGCAAGTGTAACCGCATTTAGCAAGTAAATTTACTATGAAAACAAGTTAGGATCCTAATTAGGATGCTAGTTAGGACACTAAAAAAAGTAAAGTGTAACAGGGCTTTTAGAATTTCGCTTCATGATTATGACGTAAACTGTGTTAATTGTAATCCTTCCGACGTGTCATGTCTTTTAAAAATTGCTTTAAAAAATTGTTTCAATAATTCTCAATTCGGGCGAGATGACGGTTTTACAAAGGTAGTATATAGTTTACACACAAGTCATCAAATACGTCGCAACTCACTGGCAGTATATTAACAAGCAACAGTTGCCGTATGCTGTGTGATCTAGAAGAAAGTAATCTACGTATCCGACATAATCTTGTTAGAGAGGAGCGGAAACATCAAAAATTCTTCGCTCAGCGTGATCGAGCGGTAAAGAAGGGATTTAGTGCATTTGGAAGAACGAAAGTTCCGGATTTGGCGAATTCAATCTGCAAATCTTTGAACGGTTATTAAAAAAAAACATGTACTATCTGGAGCACGCCGCACGCCGCTCCGGTGCGCGAAAAGGGACATCATTTTACGAGTATACGTGCATTTCGTTTTCAACCGACTTCAAGATTTCGAAGTAGAAGGTTATCAATTCGACGGGATTTTTGTTTTTGCTATTTTTTTTATGTATGTTCACCGAATTTTCGAAGACGGCTAGACCGATTTGGAAAATTATTTTTTTTTGTTTGAAAGAGTGTACTTCACAGTTGGTCCCATTGTAACCAGGTCAGGATCTGATGATGGGATCCTGAAGAAATCGAAGGAACTCTTCAAGTATTATAGGCACACTTATAGTGATTGGAGTATTTTCTGCAGCAGCTCGAGCATTTGTTTTTGGAAAGGTGGAGGCTAAGTGAAGTCGGTTCTTTTTTGTTTAAAATTATTCATACTGGAGACGCGTTTTTAGCATGCAAAGACGCGCCGTCCGCGCCTTGGCCGGGAAAGCAGTGGACGCCCCAGCACATGACCTTTCTGTGATCTCAAGATTCTGCCCTTACCTTGTTTACTCGTAGGCCAAGTAGCAGTATTCATGCGGGAGAACCTTGACATGTTTAAGCGCAGAGGCGTTAATAAAAATTACAAACTTCGCAGCAATAAAAATCATAGTAGATTAGTCACCGAATCACACAGACTTAGGTACTAAGTCAGAACGGTCTGTGTATTATATAGGACCTTCCATTTACAACCGCCTGCCTGACCATGTAAGAGGTGCAGTTTCAGCTGCCGCGTTCAAGGATAGACTGAAGGAGTGGCTGCTGCATAAAATATTCTATAACTACGACGAATTTTTTAATGTCCCTTTAACACTTAAAAGGTGAAATAGATTTTAATAATTATACATATATAAATGTTGATCTACATATATTAATTATCATATTGTGATATATTTATTGTATTGACGTGTAACTTTGTTATTAAGAATATATTTCATTTCATTTCATTTCATTTCATTTCATACACTTCTGTTCGATGCATATATTATACCACTTGCTCCTGGATACCTTTTATCATACGCTCAATCTTGATGTGGTTAAGTTTTTATCTCTAGGAGTTTCTTGGGTCACATTCTGACTGCATCAGTGGATCAGCTTTGTGATAGTATACTATTGCATTGTGTTAGGGTCCTACTGGGACTTAGAAATTAAAGATGACTGTATCAAACCCGGCTGGTTTATTCCGCCTTAATTACAGTGGTAATCCTGGACAAACAAATATAAAAAGCTAATTTTAGGTGTTGTCCGTTGCTGGCGAAGTAGGTAAAGCCCGAGTGACGTTTGCGTGTCGCTCGCGGTCCGCGACGGTGACGTCGCGTTCTGCCTGCTCCCCGCACGTCTCCTTCCGTGCGTATGTCCAGTCCTCAACACATTGCCAGGCAAATTACGGAAGTAAGTATACCAAAATTTTTACCTCAATTAGACTCCGGGAAGCGAGAGAAATTTTAATTACTAGATTTAAATCGGCGATATCTAACAAACTAAATCTATCTAAAAAAAAGTACAGTACGAGTATAGTAACTTTGGAGTCCAAAAGCGTGCCAACTGAAAGGCAAAACTTATATTCGCTTCACGGCCAAGAACCTCGGTATTCCTGTCGTGAAGTTTTTTTACCGCAAAAAGTTAGTGTTGTCATAAAAGTGGGGAATAGAATAATAAATAGCTCATTTAATATTCTGCAAACGATTCAAGCGTGCATTTGCAGTAACTCCGTAAATTATGCTAAGAAGATTGGTTTGTGGCTCAGACTTAGACAAAAAACATAAACTTAAACAAAATTCGCCGATAAAATGGCATGACAATTTCGGTTATATTCAAGAATCTACCCCGAGTAAGTGACTAGTATAACTTAACCTATTTATTCGTAGCATTGAGCTTATTCGGTAGTCTTGCTAACGTTGGGCTTACTAATTAAATTTTAACGAAGCGCTCGTTCGGTCCTTTGTGACTAGTAATTTCCCCAGGACGATCGGATGTCTACGGCAAAAGGCGTCGCATAAGCCGCGTTTTACAGTGAATTTTTAAGTACTGATTGTGATTCGCTGGATTATACGAGTTCAATGGGCTCTGAAATTAAAATCCTCCGCACAGGATGCAAAGCGGGAGATTGTTTAAAGGCCCCTAGAGTGTAACAATAATAAGATTGCAATATAATGCCGCGGTAATAGGATTGGCTTCCGCAAAATAAAAATAAGTTTTTTGCGGTTGTTTCAAAGTTCCTTATTGACATTGCGGTCCTCATAATATTTCCTGTTATTTAAAAAAACATTATACAGTGCGTCTCCATCTCTTGTTATATTCATAAAGATGGTTTACACTTGAAAATATCCTGAAAATAATTTAACTTTGCCTTGAAACTTAACACCGCTGTTCATTCAATCCACACTCTAAGTGAATAATTGGAAGTGAGGAAATTTCTAAATTTTAATTATCAGGCCTAATATCAATTTTCACCAAACGATCTAAAGAAGGAACTGTTATTAATTTTGTCAGTAGCGTCCGACCTAATTAGATTTGTTTGTGAAGTCTTAGTTAGTAATTTGCTAGAATACTTATTATTTTTACTTCCACCTCAATTTCCTGGTGTGTTCCTAGTTACAAGCTAGTACCAGAGAGTGTCTATTTAATAGACGCGCATAGTCTTAGAACTTTTTAAGGCTCCAAGTCTGAAACGCCATCTGAACGAGAGGAACCCACAACTACCGAATAATGTAGAGGAGCGCCATCTAGTAACGAATAGCGTTACTACGCTTCCTACGGTACATTTTCGGTAACTTTGGGTTGCTCTCGTTCAGATGGCTTCAGACTTGGAGCCTCAAAAAGTTCTTACACTTTGCGCCTCTATTAAATAGATACTCTCTGCTAGTATTTAACCTATTAAGACCCGAGGCAATTATTTCGTTTTTTAATTAAGTACATTCTTGTTTAGGGTTCCGTACCTCGAAAGGAAACAACGGAACCCTTATAGGATCACTTTGTTGTCCGTCCGTCCGTCCGTCCGTCACTCTGTCTGTCAAGACCCTTTTTCTCAGAAACGCGTGGAGGTATCAAGCTGAAATTTCTATCAAATACTTAGGTCTACTGTCCCTTGGAGCTGTGAAAAAATCAAACTTCTAAGCCGTTTATGCCGCAAATTTCCGCAAATTTTTGAAACTCGCGAGGGAATCAAAACCTACAGGATACTTCCCGTGAACTCAGAATCTTGAAATTTACTACGAAGCAACGTCTTATAGCGCAGATAAAGGGAAAATTGCGAAAACCGTAAATTTTTAGTTACATCATATAATAAAAAAAATATATAATTTTAAAGTTACTACCCCTATATACGCAGGTTCGTGCGGAACCCTCGGTGCGCGAGTCCGACTCGCCCTTGCCCGGTTTTTTTTAATTATGTACATTCTTTTTTATAAAACTTTTGACCCCGTTTGAATTACTGGTACAAGTATACGCTTGGACTAGAATATTAATTTTGTACTAAGCGATATTTCAATTTTATAATGGAAAGAAAAATGGAAAAATTCACCGCGTCGAGCAAGATTCGAACATGTTACCTTTCGGAACACCGGTCCGGTCACTCTGACCAACTGAGCTCTATCGTTGCTGAGCTTTCGTTAAATTCCATATTTGGGAAGATAAATATATATATTTTTTGAAATTTATTTATGTTAAGGAGAACCAACAGCTTTTAAGTCACAGTTATACAATCGAATATATACAGAAAGCCAATTAAAGGAACTCATAGGTAATAACAATATAGTCTAAATTAAACTAATGCTAGGCTACTAACGTATACACACATTCGAACAAGAAGAGTAAATGCCAGAACATACGAATTCTAATATAAAAGTATGAAAACATTAGTGCTTAAATGTAATGGCTTTGCATGTAAAAAATCCTACAGAAGAGGAAAATATATACATTTGGAATAATTACTTGAACAAGAAGTAGTTAGGTACACTCACATGAAGCAACGCTTAACCATACTTTGTCTCACATTAGGAACCTTGCAGTTGAATATATTAATATCCATTTCTTTCGTTAACTCGTTTAGTTTACGACTCGCGCGAATCAAGAAACTGTTCCGTCTGTAGTTGGAGGATGCAGTACTGATAGATATAGGGGGATGATATCTACTCGAGCGGTAGGGGGTTCTAAAAGAGAGCTTACTAAGTAACTCAGGGCAATCAGTTACACCAGTGGTGATGTTAAGGAGAAAGACAATATCGGCTATTTCACTTCGTTTTTGTAATGTAACCAGGTGATGTTTTCGAATTGATGAAACGATTCCACGGTATTACAAAAAGTAGTTAAAAAATGTATACCTAATTTATAGTCTTTCAATCGCCAAACTATCAAATCAATCGAATAAAATACCAATAACACCATACCTATCACCATCCAATTGCATGCGATCGCCTTCACAATACCACAAAAACGGCCCATAAAGGGCCCCATAAAAAACGTTCACGCCCAAAACCGACGAAGGGGACAATTGATAGGATCCATAAAGAAGGTACAAAAGGAGGCCGCTCGTGTGTGTAATGGACTTACCCGAAGGCTTCACGTGATGCGATTTTAAAGGAATATCGCGACTTTTTTCATGTTGTGTGTACGCGCTCTAAATTGAGATGTGTTTCTTTATATCGAGGCAATATTTTTTTACATTCCGGATAAATGTTGGGATTGAGTAGGTTGTATATTTGTAAAGCTTGTATTATGCATTTTAAGTTTCATGTATATTTTACTATATTAATATAGATCATAGACATAAACAAAAAGGAAGATGAGTGACGTTCATAGTAAACAAAACTGAAATGTAGTCCAGCACCTACACACTTGTAAAATGTTACACACCGCTATATAGATGTATGTGCATCATGCGCAAAAGAGATAAACCTATATAGTAAACACGGGTATACAAGGGAGACCTCCATATTTTGCGCATTGCACAAAGTGTTACTGAGAGACTCTGCCACACGACTAATTCAATATAGGTCCAGGAACCTATATTTGATGGCACACAATCGAGCGCCTGGTACCATATCTCCCTTTTTGTATACATCAATGATATAGATAGATGACAGAAGAAGAAAAATGTGTGGACGCCTGCTACAACACGAAGAAAGCGAAGAGAAAGTCAGAAAAACCAAGAAGCTCGTATTTTGCTTTGGGATGCCACGTGTGTACTTTCGCTCCCACTCATCTCGCACACACGGTGGCCAAGGCGGGTTCTGAGGCTGAATATGCGGCTAAGTTCAAGCACAGCAAATACGACAACCTTGAGCAGGTGTATAACTTCGTCCCGGTAGCTATAGAGACGGCTGGGCCTTGGTGTGCCGAGGCTAAAAAGTTCGTTAAGGACATAGGGCGTCGGTTGAGAGAAAGTGGCTGTGACCTTCGCTCTGGTTCTTTCCTGGTCTAACGAATTTCTCTGGCTGTTCAACGATGTAATGCTGCTAGTATTTTTGGTACGTTTGGGCCGGGTGAGTATCGGGGTGGGGTCAAATGGAGTAAACTTATATTTATAATTATATTTAGTGAGTATGGTTATGTCGTTGACGAAACCTGTTGTGGATTTGACGAAGCATGTTGCAGATGTTTTTGTGTTGGGAATTTGAACGAAGCCTGCGCTGTGGATATCATTGTATCCAAGAAGATTATACATGGATCAAGTACCTAAAGTTTTTTTTCTTTTCCTACCTAATCGTCGTGTCGTATCATGTTGTAAAGGCGAAAGAAGCAAGACAATACAGATATAGAAATTGCTCCACCGACAAGAGCCTAGCTTTTAAATATATGATGAGATTAGGAGCATATTGACTATCTATACTAATTGGTTAGTAAAATGCTAATCTCTGTTTGAAGAATATACTAGGTAAGAGTTTTTTAGGTACCTACGTAACAAAAATCTCAGGTTAATCGCATCGTGTACGCCAAGCTGGAAGCTGTGTAGTGTTGTTACAGATTGCTTTACTTTGTACGGTTTTATAGAGCTTGCCAAATGGCCTGTACTCTGTTTTGTAATCTACCGAGTATCGAGCATTTCGATTGTGTATGCATTCAGTGGCGTCTCAGATACTTGGCTAGTGGAAGCTACATAGCTGATGTGCAACATGGAATTTTACGAGGTACCTAAAACAGAAATTGAACGAGTTCAAATAAGCTTCTGTTTATTCAAATCGAGGTAGTTTGCTGTTTAGTAAGGCACATCTAACGTATATAACTAAAAAGCAAATCAAATTTTTGTATCAAATATTTAGCTTAGCAACTAGAAACAAAATTATGAACTGAAATAGATGTCATGTCATAGTTCCAAAAAATGGATGTTATGTTTAAGACCATTACCGTTGATATATGATGAAAATGTTGACATTAAAAAGCACTAAAAGACTGAAGAATTCAGATCGAAGTTAATAGGGCTAATTTTTATTTTGTTGTGGATTCCTTTTTTTATTTTGAATATTTTGATAGGATTTCTTCTCACAATCTCGAGCCCTTTCGATCCTGACAGTAGTAAAAACTGTTCCTAGTTTTTTGCACTTAGTTACTATTTTTTCATAGACTTCTTATGGCCATAACTAATTGAAAGTAACAAAAAAATTGTAAAAAGTGTCCCAAAGACACTTTTTTGTCCTACCAGCATCGAAAGGACTCGCGATTCTGAGTAGAAATCATAAAAAAGTTTCAAATTTAAAAAAAAAGTGGAAAAAAGTAATACAACAAAACAAAAATTAGCTCTTCAATAAATATTTTATAAGTAATCTAAATTCAGCCAGTTATTGTCTGTTACATGTTAAGGTCGCTCTTGACCTTTTCTCTCCTCTTCAGAGGCTGACAACATCCGATGACCTTCAAATTGACTTTACTCAAACAGTTTTTTAGCTATAACTACTTGTTTTGAGAAACTAAAACAAATATATGTTATTATTCGTTATATTTAGAAGAACTACGTTGATTCCGATACACGATTGAACAAAATCGGCTCGATAGAAAATAATTCCAAAGTAACATCTTAAAATTTGCTTTAAACAGTCGTATGTCTTTAGTTTCTTTACTTATACGTCTGTAACTTAGGACAAAATTCCACCGCACTAATACTAAAAACTTCGTTGTTTTATATTTCTCAATTAATGCGTAGTTTTTTTTTAATTCATCATTTTGCAAAATTTTCAATGAGCTCCCATACTAATCGTAACACAGTGTTTCTCTTTCACTCGCACTGAAAAAGATAGGGAGGGAATTTAGCTGTTGTCAGCCCCTTAAGCCGTATACCTCAAGAGGAGTGAGTGAGCGTTGCCTTACGAGTGCCTCTAACAAAGGGTACATTTGTCCATCGTGCGTTGATATTCGACAATAATTATATTATTATGAATAAGTAGTATCATCTCATCTCGACCCTCATATTTCAGTCCTGAAGCCTACGTAGGGTCAAGTATGAGAAGAAAATTGACAATAATTTATTTGTGCAAAGAAATACTGACCACACGTATGTCCTACCAGTTCCAACACTTCGCTGGCCCAATATTACATTATCTTTCACTTTTATTGAATCGAAATTTGAATATTGTCCTAGTGACACTAAGTCTAAATTTAACTACCCCGAAAATGAAACATAGAACCCTGTAATATTGAGTCAGCGACTTGTAAAATTCGCAGCAGCCATAGGAAACGATTTAGGAATTTATTGCGCGACAATACGGTAAACAATTGAATAATAGACGGAGAGCTGGCCACGTCATATATGACACAATAATGAAAGCAACTAAACCCCTCTAGTGAGTTTACTATACTATGTTTGTTTCTAGATTCGGACATCTGGCAGCTGTAAAGTGGTGGAGATCAAATAATGCAAATAACTTGATAAAGAACAAATCTTAGAGTTCTGAGTTTGATGTAATATTATGGGAAATTATGTTACTAATTAGATTATATCATAGCCAGAAGTTGCTGTTGGGGTAAAATAGTGCCAAATGACGTAAAATATAATTTTCACTTCTCATGCTCGTAAAGTTCAACTTTAAGTCGTGCGTGGATGACATAAAATCGCATTTTAAGCTCTAGGGCATAAAGTAAAATTTTCTTCTAAGACTAAGAATGTGGCTCAACAGCCAAACAGAGTCAAAATATATTGCACAATTTAATTGAGCAGAAAAATTTCGTAGAATACTGAAACTTGTTCTTTTATTATATTTATTCTTGCTATAATTATTTGAATTGCGTGTTTTCTATAATTAAATAAATGAAATCAAATAAATTAGGAATTGATAATAGTTTAGAAATGCCCCGAAATGTTTTTATGACTTGGCAGAAAACAACTATCTATGTCTAAATTCACATGTTGAAAATTAAAAAAAAAACATTAAAAAATTAATTGGTGGGAACCATATTTGTTTTCATTGTAATACTTTTGTAACAACTTGAAATTGTTTTACGATCACCGATAAATAATTTCCTCGCAATTGAAGTGAAAATTAGAGTGTAACCCTCGTCCATAAATCCCATTTTACACTCGACTTTATATCAATCCTCGCTCGCAAGCTCGCTCGGATGGATAAGCGCCTCGCGTAAAATCGTACGTTTTATGCACTTGTTGTACAATCTACTATTATAGTTTGTTGCCTACTGTTTTCGCAATAGTACAAAATGTTTTTTGTTCTCATGTTAAAATATAGGCCCTGTTCTCTATAAAATGTTGGTATTACTTTTTTCCAACCGAAAATTTTTGTTGGTCTGTCACTCTGACCTCCACATTAAAAGCTGCCAGATGCCCGGATCTATCAATAAGGATGTTAAAGCAAATAAAAATAAGTTTCCAATAGTTATTATGCCTAATGAGCCACGTTTGTTCTTACATACAATTGGAGCGTATCTTTGTTGGCGTAAGAACCATGCAAGAAACTTATGTGCTCCTAACACTTGACATAATGATTATCACTAACATGGGACTTAAATGTGAAAATTACCTAACGTCGTTTCGAGAACAATCTTGTCCTCGTAGTCCCGGAGGAAGACTGGCTAGAAAATAGGTATACAAAAGGTAATAGTAGACAACCAAGGGTTGAAAGTGTCCTATTTCACCTGAGATATTTCTGGCGCTCGAACGAAATGAGATCGCCAATAGTTCGAGGGTGAATTGGGTAATTTCACCCGAGTTAAACACTCTGCTTTTCATTTCGACTGTGAGGAAAGTAAAATACTTACTACACGCATATTGTTTGAAACAGGTATATAAAGAATAATCTATAAAAAATTAAAGTAAAATTTGAACAATTTGAAAAAGACAAATTCAATGTTTTGCCGGTGTTCGGAGAGAAGGGCATCCGGGTGGGCACCGGCTCAATCTACAACTAACACAGCTAATCGTAACAATTACATTAAAAATACCTACTTTCCACCCGGCTATCTACCCAGGAAAAGAAAACTTTTCGAACAGGAGAGATGAAAAGGATATTTATTTTTCAATTTAGGCACATTACAATGTACCTATGAAGAGAAAGAAAAAAAAACTACAACCGATTCTAACCCTACACCTCTGACCCGAGAAGTATTATGTCCGGCAAAATACACACAAATGCTTGTTCCAGAAGACTTATCAAAAAAAAATTAAGAAACAGACAACCTATATCATAGAGCCTCGCGAGTATTTCTAACCCGCATTTGGTCTTGTTTAGCAAAAAAATCAACTGACTTTTTGGAACCTTCGTTGCTTGGTGAGCAGTGGGATCCACGGCCAGGCCAAATGCACGCCCAAAATATCTTTCTATCGATTTTGGAAGCGTGTCATCTGGCGAAAAGATAGACGCTTCAACTACCTAACACACACTACATTTTTATTGAAATTTGAACTTTTGTGTGCTTTGTTTAAGGTTGTTTTTTGGGTGGATTGTTAGGTTAAGATATGAAGATGAGAAAGCAATGTAAAAATGGCGAAGAAATTGAGTGACAGGGACACGACGTGTTAATTAAGTTGCGGGGACGTTTTAACGCTATATTTTAGTTGCTTATATTTTGTACGGGTTTGTTGAGACTATGACCAAAGAAGTTTTTAGAGCTAACAGCGTATTGTCGTGAAGTGTATTTGGGTCATACAGGGTGTAATCTTTAAGCATTTACAGGTTAAGTAGGTACATTGAAAGCGCTTTATCAAATGAGTAAAATTATTTTATTTATGAAACTAGAAATATCCAAAATATTAAGTTCAAACGTATCCATACATTTAGTATGACGTTCGTTAAGTGGTTTATTTTCTCTACTGTCATCATCCTCCTAGCGGACCTAGCTTTTTGCCCCAGCTCAATTAAACCTTGTGTCCGTTCGGCAATCTAAGCTCATGAATTGGCGTAGGCACTAGTTTTTACGAAAGCAGGAGCTTGAATATAGGGCGTGCACTTATTAGCTTCGCCAGAAAACATGACACAACGTTTATAGTAATACTTAAAACATTTCATTAGAAATCAGAATTATCTTAAATAGAATCAAAAATCTGTCCGTTAGAAATGGCCACGTTTATTGCGTCGTAACTGTGTTCTGTTTATTTAACGTAATAAGATTTTAAATTAAATAAATACTTACTCGGTCGGTGCAGTGCTTCAATCAACAGTAGAATTTAAAATTACTTTTGTAAATCATCATATTATTTAGATACTTTTAGGTTGTAAAAGTACCAAGCTTTTAGATCGGTAGCATTTGAAATCTGGGTCTAGATCTTCACCAACTTTTTGGTCACTTAAAAAAACATATCAGGAAGTCCTGAAAAAAATAGGAGAAAGTGATAAGGAAAATGCAGCTTCTCCGTTTTCTTTGCAGATTTAACAACTGGATTAGCTTAGGAAACTATTTTTACGTGTAGAAAACCATATATTTTTATTATATTTTAATGAGGAATTTAACATCGTTTTTGATAACCTGGTGGTTCTGAGTTTTTTAAAGGCATGTATTTAACCGGGCGGCAAAATAATTGTATTCGGGCTACTAAAAAAATAGAAATTGGCATTAAAATTAATAGGTTGGCGCCTAATTCCAGGCGACTAATTATTTAAATATGGGCTGCATTTTAATGCTTTTACAGTTAATAATTATATTGACAACTGAATTAATAACTGGGAAGTATTTTAAGAAGCCTTTTTTAAATAGAAAACTATCAGCTAATAATTTAAAAATCAGGATTTTTTAAAATATTTAGGAAGCAATTAAAGTAAATTAAATATTCAATATAAGTACAACGGGCAACGGGCAACGAGCTGTAATTATAACATAAAAAGGAATCTTAAAAAGTGACTGGGGTCTATGAATATTGATACTACCAAAATTCATAGACAGGGAAATTTTACAGGTGCCTCTTGTCTATACTTATTTAGGCAGGTAGTTGTTAAGATGACGTTTATGGAATATACAACAAATTGAAATCATGGAATAAAAATATCATATTAGTCTGGCTAACCAAATAGCGCAGTAACAGTAGAAGTAATAGGTTAGCTATTCGGGTCTACAATTATGGAATTAGTCTGGTTCTTATTCCATTGAAGCTACGGAACCACCCATTATGCGTGGTCCGACACGCACTTGGCCGGTTTTTCGTGGTAAAAGTACTAGCGTAACAAAAATACAGTATAATTCTCTCTGTCTATTATGCTTGAAGTGAGACAGGCTCTAATCTTGCTAAACTATACCTACCTTACTTCGACACAGACAAAAAAGGTTTATGACCAAATTTCTATTTGTAATGTTTATTGGTTCATACTTAACCTAACTAAATGCTTAATACAAATGTACCATGATGCTAGAGGTTACCATAAGGCGAAATTGCCACCGTCGTAGTATTGAATTTAAACTTTGTGTGAGACATACTAAAACTGTATAAACTAAAACGGCTGTACTAGCTTGCATTTAGTCTATTTTGTTTTATTATTTAGTCTAGTCACCGTCGTAGTATTGAAAAAAACCGGCCAAGTGCGTGTCGGACCACGCATAATGGGTGGTTCCGTAGCTTCAATGGAATAAGAACCAGACTAATGCCAAAAGGTCGTATCTGATGCCTATGGAAGAAGTTTTTTGGAAATAACTCAAAAATTACTAAACCCATAATGTTCAAAACAATTTTCGTATAACGCGCATCTTCTCAATTTTTTTCATATTATAAATTTTTTCTATCTTTCGAAGCGATTATTTTTGAAAATATTCACTTAATCACAAAATGTTTAAATATTTTTTGTAATTTTGTAACATGTATGCGCGCCCCGCAATTGAACTACACAACGCGGCACGCGGCTACTAGCGGCATACAAAATACACCTTATGTCACAATTTTATTGAGATACGTCTTATAGCTTCCGAGTAAAATGGCTGTGACATACGGATGGACGGACGGACGGACGAACAGACAGACATGACGAAACTTAAGTATGTCCGCCAGTTGCGTTTTATTTTTTTTCACAAGAAATCGACCATTTGAATAAGAGTGACAGACAATTTTTTTGTAAAAGGACACTACCGTTTTAAATTTAGTAGGTACATTATTATTGCATGACTATTTGAGTATCGCCACAGCGGAAATCTGTTTTTTTTTAAAGAGAAGTGGTCGGGCACTGGCACTGTTCCCACTACACTGTTCGTAGTGTTCTCACTACCGACACAATTACCCTGGTTTGCAAAAGTTTCTTTTATTTTATAAATTAACTCCTTAACCCTTTGACCTTCCGCGATATCACATCCAAAATATAACCGAGTGCGCTCGCGCGCTCTAGCGGCAGTGGCCCTATACTTCTGTCCGATGGTTGGCGGTCAAAAGGTTAAAGAGGACCTGCATCCTACAAAACTTCGGAGCAATTTTGGAGCAAATATCTGTTGTGACAGACAGAATAGATACAGGGGTTCCTTTTTTACAATTTTTTACGGAACCCTAAAAATATTCCACTTTTCTGAAATTTTACTCCCTCTGTTATTAAAATGATACCTGCAGTGATACACTTAAAATGGTTAATTAGGTGTAAACGAATAGCTGGCAACAAATATTAAAAATAAGCCTACTTTCAATAATAGAGAGTCATTATTTTAGTTGCCAACCCATTATTTAAAGTTCCCTGTTAATTTTTTGGTCAACTGTATATTGCTGCCGTTTTTTAATAATAAAGATGCCTAATGTTTGAGGTTTATTTAATTTTATTGCCCCTTAAATAATATAACGTATCCAATTTATATTATTAGATGCCTTAGAAAAGCTGCCGGTTCAATATTTAGATACCCGAAAAATTAAATGCCAATTATAAAAAATAATGTTCTAGGTTCACCTAAATAAAAAGTCGGGAAAAAATCTTATTTTACAAATGAAATTTTCCTGCATTCTAAGCAGATTTATGCAGAATACTAAATTCAAATAACACATCAAAAATTTCTCCCAAAGAACCTCCTATTACTTCGCTTTGGCTCCGTGCCAGTTGGTTTGAGATATACGAATGTACGGAAAATATGTGGCATTTTCATGCAAAAGGCAACTCATTTTTGTGAACAAGGCCACTGCAGAACTGTAATTTGTATATGTACAGTAAGAAATCACTTTCATCTTCTAAGTGACAATGTGACGTACAGTAGACCGAGGAAAATTGGATTGCTGGGCAAAACGGATCATTTTTAGAGCATTTTTGTCAAATTTAATTTATTTATTTGCTCAGAGGCTAAGTATGGCTATACAAAGAGGAAATGCGGCAAGTGTGCTAGGGACGATGCCCCGGGCAACGCTAGGGCCGCGATTCGAAAAATAAACACACACACTGGACAGACACAGCTCCAACCCAACTCAACTCAACGCTATAACGACATTGACATTTGCTATTCGAACAAATTTTCATTCAACATTGGTCTCACATTGGTCACATATTGGTCTCACATTGTACCAATGTTGTACCAATGTTGTACCAATGTTGTACCAATGTGAGGCCAATGTGTGACCAATGTGAGTCCAATGTGAGACCAATGTTGAATGAAAATCTGTTCGAATAACAAATGTAAATGCCGTTATAGCGTTGAGTTGAGTTGGGTTGGAGCTGTGTCTGTCCAGTGTGTGTTTATTTTTCGAATCGCGGCCAGGTTTCATAGATACCTAATATAATGCAATAACTAAAAATGGTTATATTCTTCCCTCTTTAAGCACGTCCATATCGTATACAGGTATTACAACTTACAATAATACACTTAATTATAAGGCACTTTTATCTGATATAGTACGATAATTAAGAATCGTAGTGGGAATGTAATATTAAATAAAGATACAAACAATAAAATAAAAAAATAATTACAATTGTACAAAATGACTGAAAATTATACAAAACTAGACTAGAAGTTTCTACAGACCATAATAAAATATTTACAATAAAAAAATACTTATTTTTTTAAACTCGGTAATTTCTAATTCAAAAGATGGCGCCACCGCGGAGTAAGGGAAGGTCAAATCTAACGCAGAGCCTTAGAATTTGAAAAAAAATCCTTCTTGATTCGTGGCAAAACTCTAGTGCTTATAGGGCTCTTGATTTATTTGGTTAAAATAAAGAAAAATCCGTCGCTTGTTACACATGAGCTGTTAAGATCATTTTGGATACCTCGACCGCTTAGACACTTCTGCTGCTAACTATACAGTGGAAAAAAAATAGGCCCTGGAGGGAAACTACCTTAAAACGTTGAGACAGTTCAATTCACTGAAAGAAAACATTATTTTATTTTTAAAGAGGGGCATAACTGCATTTGCAAATTTTCGGAAAAAAACGAATTATATTGTCATTTTTGCCAAAAACTATTTTTATGATAATTGATAACAATCGATCCTATTTCCAACAAGGATAAAAACTGCTTAATACCAACAACGTTTATGGTACAAGAGAAACCACAAATTATGAAAAAAAATCAGACAATTAGTATACACAATAGAAAAAATTTTAAAAAATCTGTGATGCAGTTTTACTTTTTAGGTTAAATTAAAGAATGTTTCCTTTCAGTGAACTTCAGTTTAGAACTTTTAAGGTAGTTGCCTCCAAGGCCCATAATTTTTCTTCCACCCTGTATAGCTCTTGTTAAGTTCATTTTCTGATGCAAGAATTGAGCTCAGAAATAAAAACAACAACCAATTTATTGTTTCTCCATCAAAGCTTTCAACAAAATATAATAGCACATAGTTTCTTTATTAAAACTTACCAAGGTTTTATTGTTATGCAAAACTTGAAGAGATCTTCGCATTTGTAAGTGCTCCTTAGAGACTACAAGTTATCTGCTAGCAATGTACAGTTAGCAGCCATAAGGACAATTAGCAGTAACATTTGTGATCTTGTTTAGCTATTGAGGTCGGTAAGGTAAGATTTATCGCATTACTCAATTACGCACATTTAAAGAACAATTGTTGTCAATTTAAACACATAAACTTAATATTTACATTCAATTTTTAGTAAAAATATCCGTTAATTAATGTTAGTTTATCTACACTCATATTGTAAGTTCTCTAAAACGTGTTCGATAACGGTAGGCAATGGCTAGCATTACCACGACCGATTTTACTATAATAAGCTTTTTATCCGTGGCAGTAACGTAATTTTAACTTTTCATGCTCAATTATTAATGTGCTATGAGTTTTGATAACATAATGTTCACCTGCACCCTCCCGCGCATCCGCCAACAGCCCGACACGCGCCCGCGCGACCGCCGGCACCATCGAGTTGGCCACGGCGTTGCAATGGCGGCGGTTTCCGAATACGGAATTTTGGATAAATAATATGAGTGTAGATAAAGCAGTGTATGCAACTGTACGTAATTAGGCCTTAAAACACTCGTGTGATCTTATTATGAAATTTGCCTGCGGCTCATTTCATAAAACCACACTCATGTTTTAAGGACCCTTATTACGTAACAGTTACATAAACTACTATA
The DNA here is from genome assembly GCA_947086415.1 of Pammene aurita. Lineage (NCBI taxonomy): Eukaryota > Metazoa > Arthropoda > Insecta > Lepidoptera > Tortricidae > Pammene > Pammene aurita. Next base: position 18,390,547 of record OX352295.1, read on the forward strand.
GTGATCCGTTTAAGGGCATAATTGGTATCGTATTGCGACTAATAAAAAGTGGTAGAAAATTTTTTTGGGCGCAAACATTTTTTTTTGTATGGGAAACGTCATCTTAGTCTACCGACCCTCCATACAAAACCATTTTTTTGCGTCAAAAAGTTTTTACTTATATTTCAGTGACGGTTTCACTGAACTACAAGGTTTTACAAAAAAGCTGGTGATCCGTTTAGGGCATAATTAGTGTCGTATTCTAATTATGAAAGTCTAAGAAAAAAAGTTTTTACGCAAAAACGTTCTTTAATAATATTTTGTCACGTGTCAAATGTTTTTCTCCAATCCAGATCTATTTGTTTACCTTTATTTACCCTAGCCGTTTCAAATTCAGAGATTGCATATACATGAGAAGATTTGTCAAGTTCCGCCGTGACGGTGTGGTCTAGTGGTCAGGACGTCAGCCGCGAAAGCTGAAGACGCCAGTTCAAATCTGGCCTCGGACACCGGAGGGTTTGGTCACTTTTTCTGAAGCATATGACATCAATTTTTTCGGTTTATATATAGTAGTGTAACTACTTAAAAAATTGCAAATCAAAAAAAAAATTGAACAAAATAATTTGATTTGCTTCAAGATTTACCTTTATTTACTTTTCTATTATAACCTTAACGTCTGTTACTGACTGTACTTACCCAGCACTGAAATAGGTGCAGCGCACATATATGAAGACGCGGTCTGCAATGCAGATGTATTCGCTGCATAGATAATCCAAAGTACAAAAGCTACATTCGACGTCTATCGATTCGTGGCTACTTTTATTTTAAGTCACGAGATGACTTCATGGCATGCTTAGTTAATTTTGTTACTAGTAAGTAAAAATAAGATAATGCATGTATTTAGTTTAGTTCAGTAAAAACACAACCAAGAGCGAATCAACTGCCATCAAACTGTTTTACAGTTTGGCAGTGCAACTACACCTATGTAATGTGTCCTTATGAAACAAAATATTAACAATAAAAAAAAAATTGTTATTTGTTAGATTGACATTAGTCGTATTAATAAAATACAAACATCACCAAAATTAGTACGACTACCTACAAACCAATGTGCGAACCAATCCTATACTTTAAACTATTAGTATTTTTTTCTGAGCAGCGTACGACCTTGGGCCCGTTTCTCAAAAGCTTGTAACTTGTAATACAAGCGGATGTCACTTTTCGGCATCTTTTGCTAGAAAGGGACTTCCGCTTGTATTACAAATTACAAGCTTTTGAGGAATGGGCCTCTTGTGGGGATGTCGGGGCTTCCGGCCTCTGTGCCTACGACATCGACTGACCAACTGGCTGACTGACATACTCTTCTGGAACGACGGACTTTAAATTCAAAATTAGACGTGAGGACCAATAGACCAAACAAATCGACAGTCGACGATAGACAGTAACACGACAAAAATCCTCCGACTTCTCAAACCAGACCCGTTCATTTTTGAGGGTGGGCGTCCGACGATGCGTTCGGTACTGCGTCCATGATAAACAATAGGCATATTTTTTATGTATGAAATCAATCGATGAAATTTGTACGACTTTTTGTTGTTGGAGGACTATATGACGGACAAAGATGCATGGCCCAATCCAGAAACTACTACAAAATCATCTAACATTTAGAGGACACAGTTCAGATAGGAAAGCATATCAAACGTTTTGTGAAGCAATCAGATTTGGATTTCAATAATTATTATTATTTTATTTTATTTTAATTAAACAATACGTACATTGTATGTCTCTCAAGCTGTTTTGATATGTCTTCATATAGAACTACGCATTATTGTGTATCTTTAAGATATAACATTACTGTATTACTGTTTTGAAAAAATAAGTCCCGCCCAGTTTCTTGCCGGTCATAATACTTCTCGGGTCAGAGGTATAGAGGGAGGTAGGGTTAGAACCGGTGGTAGTTGTTTTTTTTTCACTGACGTTCATAAGTGCATTGTAATGTACCTAAATTGTATAATAAATATCTTATAACACGTCTATAGGGCCAACTAAGTTAAAGCAACACAAAAGTCAGAAATGAGACTCAAAATGTGACATTCCCACTGCCCCTGCCAAAATGATATTTTTTTGTACTAAACTAACTTGTGACCTTTCATTAGTACCTCTTAAAGTATGGGAAAAAAATGAAATTGGGGTTTTAGCTCCCTCTGGGGTTTTAGCTCCCTCTCGCCGATCGAGCCGCCCAAATATTTGAATATGTATTTTTTTAATTATAATTAAGTTTTCTGTTAATTTGACTGTCTTGTAAAGTGTGTGATTTGTAAAATATTGTAATGTAATATCACTTAAATAAATTCAAAAATACATAATCAAATATTTGGGTGGCTACACAGTTCTGTTCTGGTGGGAACTGTATACAGTTCAAAGGTGTTTTTGAAAATATGTTGCGACTAAAATACGCAGACGAAGTTGCGACTTATGTCTAGCTTTGTATTATATAATAAAATGAGTTGTTTGCACAACGTTTATGCGAGACATACTTTTGCTCTGAAATAGTATCTAGGTAGGTGCCAAAGATATTTATTGAGCCGTAAATCTTTTATCTGAGTGTCTCAGGCGAATATTCAGTAGTCACGTCAGTTCAATAATAAATTCAGGCGCCATTTTTTTTTTTAGGTTACGAGTATCCACGAAAGCCAAATGCAGGGTTAAGCGGTCCAGACACTGTCAGTAATAATGTCATAATTTCTATACCCGTCCTTTTCTATGTATATGAAGAATGAGAAGAAAGAGTAGAGAAATAATGTCATTATTACTGAAAGTGTGTGGTCGGCTTTATAACTATTACATATATTTTTATTTTCTGATTTCGAAATTCAAATTTAGGTAGAAATTCGAAATTGTACGGTACACCTAAAATTTTAAGCAATTTCGCGTAGAAATTCAAGACTGAGGGTCCTCGTTAAGCATTAAGTCGGCACCTAATCAACAAAAGTTTTTGTCTAAATAAACTCAAAGACAATATAAACAGGTCACCGTGTATTATCAATTCTTAAAAAGGGCTCCGTTTCCATTGTCCATAAGTAAACCTCAAAAAAAAAAAAAGTATCTTGTCCCAATTTCTAGCACAATGAATCTGTAGCCCAACTAGCTATTTGTTACTAAAATGTGTCAGTCTACAAGAAGGGTCGAATTAGTGTCACAAAAATATTTTTCTTTGCCAAGTGAAATTAAAGCGTTGCGCAGATCATCAAGCGTCCCTGACAAGCCTGTAGACTTGGCAATCAGGAGTGATCGTTTAGCTTCAAGATATGCTAAGTGATCGAAGACGCCTGACGAGAAATAGACTGACGTCAATCGACCGATCGTTTTTATGTGCTTGACAACCCAAACTTGTTCGTTTTTAGGGTTCTGAACGGTACTGTAAAGGAAAAAACCGAACCCATATACGATCACTTTGTTGTCCGTCCGTTCGTCCGTCTGTCTGTCTGTCAAGAGCCTTTTTCTCAGGAACGCGTGGAGGTATCAAGCTGAAATTTATATCGAATACTCAGGTCTACTTTGACCTCGGTGCGCGAGTGCGACTCGCACTTGCCCGGTTTTTTTGTTCCTTAATTGATAGATGGTATGCCTAAAATAACATTTAAAAGAATTGCGCCTTGGCATCGCCTATCCTTATCCAGTCCCTATCCCGTCTCTATTCCTACCCCGTAAAGTAAATAAATTTCTGGCAAAATTAATTAAGAAATTAATTAACAGCAAAATTAGTAATTATATGGGTATTTACTTTATTTTTAAGTCGGTGTCAAACCAGAATTTTTGAACAGCGAAGAACACTGCACTTACTTGCATAAAAAAGATATAGTTTACTCACTAATTAAGTTCTTGTACTAAAGTCCTACTCCAAAGTGACAGTGAAATGGTTTGGCACCGACTTAAAAAATTATGAACTTCGATGCCGTTAACGTGTATACACTTACAGTGGATCTCGTTACACGTCTCCCTTTGACGTAAACAATGAAGGGACCGATGGAAAGATTTACCGAGGATAAGTAAGCGTCGATAGCTTAGTTGATCAGAGTGGAACGGTGTTCCGAAAGGTGGCAAGTTCGTACCTCGTTCGACGCGGTGAATTATTTCTTCTTTTCTGTGAATTATAAAACTATTATTCTTGTTTTTTCTTACGTAGAAGTGGCTAAAATTGTCTTACGTTATGAATGAACGACGCCTTGTTGTATACTTAAACTTGCTCCGGAATGTAAAAAATACTTGTCTGAAAACCGCATCAAAATCGGTTAAGCCAAACGCGAGATAATCGCGATCAAACAAACATACATACAAACAGTCGGTTAAAAAGTAATACCTACTCATCCCTTTTTAGGTGATGGTGCGTAATAAAAATACTGTAATATTTTCTATGTCTATGTTTTGAAGTAAAAAAACTCCCTAGCCAATTTATACAACATAATTTGCACAATTTACTATACATAATTATATAAATAAATAAAAATTAAATCACTTAACGAGGACTAGGCAGAAAACCACTTCCAGCTATTTGTTTTAGTCAGGAAAGCGGAAGGAAAGCGGAACCATCGAGCGATATCAGACGGAGCGTTTTTTTAGTGGCCAAGGCGTAAAACACGTACCTATGTCGATGTTGTCAGGTATCCGATACATGCTCGTCAAGCATGCTTGATCGTCAGCGCATCGTAAGTCACGCTTTGTGACTCCCATTTCTGAGTGAAACTCGGGAATCTGAGGTCCCCTAATAAGATTAACTTGCTTCTGTTTACTTCGAACTTATTTATTTCGCAGTGACACGAAAAATTGAGCTGACAGCTATCTCAATTATCTACAGATGTTGTTTTTACTTTTGGCTATGATAGTAATAGATATATTGTTCCCCGCACTATTGTTTTTATCTGTTTGGCCTGATGGTTGACTGGTAGATAATGCTCTCTGGCATTAAGTCCGCCCTTTGTACTTTGTATTATTGTGCAATAAAGTTTAAATTCAATAAATAAATAAAATGTTTATTAATACAAAAAATGGATCCGTATTCTAATTTTAAGACATGTTTCAACTTTAATACAATTCCAATGCGTAGAACGCAATACATCTAACAAGGCTCGGAACCTTCCTTTGGTTTTTACTCCGAACTTTCATAAGAACACAAACGTTTTAAGAACTTTATTATAACCTAAATAAACCGGTTTATTCGACGAGTGACGAGACGGCCGGCCGTTGGCTGGCAGTGTGTCGCTGCGCAGACAAAGACGTAGGCATTGTGCGTTGAAATAAACCGGTTTTTATTGTTCGAAACCGGTTAATCGGACAAGAACTTTAAGCAAATGTGCTCCTAAAAACCGGTAAAAAAATCACAGTTTACGAACGAAACCGATATGAAAAAGGTTTTGCGCCCAAGTACCGGTTTGGAAATTTAACCGGTATCCGAGCCTTACAGCTAACGCCTAAACGTCTGAATCAGAATTTGCTTGAAAAGTATTCCGATGCACCTCTAATACAACTGCAATATTGGTTGATTATTTGTCGTGTGTTGGAGTTTTGTTGGAGATAAATTTTGTTTTTAATGTATTGTTTATGTAGTTTAATAGTTAGAATACGGCACATGTCATATTGTAAGTAAATTTTAATTACATCTAAGATAACCAGCTATGTATATGAAGAACATGAAGCATTTTTAAGACCATTTCAATTTTTAAACTTCTACTGGCACGAAGTCACGAGCAGGAGAGGATAGTATAAGTACTTGTATAGTATGATTTTTTTTAAGATGTCGGAATTGTCGGTAGAACCCCTTAGTAAGATTCCGACATCTTAAAAAAATACCACTATACTTATAAATACATAGAAACCATTTACCAATAACGTTTACGATATTTAGAATAATGTTAAAAACTTAATTTAACTAAGTAATTCTCTCTACACAATTTTTGTACAGTCACTATCAAATATATCAGAGCGGCCAAGGTACTCAAAATATCTGAACATGCACTTTATCGCCCTGACAATAGAGGCGTTGTTCAGATATTTGTGACCACCATGGCCGCTCGGGTATTTCTGATGGCGACTGTACAGTACGGGCAAAAATTTGTAAGAAAAATAAAATTATTTGGCATTATTTTAGATAAGCCTATAAAGTTAAAATCTTCTATAAATTCTATAATCCGACTTAACTCTTTAATCTTCGTCATTAGAAATGTTCTAATCTTCAAGTTGACGTCTTAAGATCCGAGCTTATAAATTTCAAATTTGATATTTCGCTATTCTTCGACTTTTGCTAATGAAATGACAATGCCTCTTTGTTGTAGCATTAAAATCAACTTCGACGTTGTTATAATGATCAGAACAATGCACTCATTCGTGTTTAATGAAATTATTCAAATAATTCTCGTCTTCCTCCTAGCGTTTGTCCCAACTTTTTGCTCTATGGACCCGGGGGTCCGCTCGGAAATCTAATCCCAGGAATTGGAGTAGGCAGTAGTTTGTACCAAAGCGACTGCCATCAGACCTTCCAACCCAAAGGGGAAACTAGGCCTTGTTGGGATTCGATCCGGTTTCCTCACGATGTTTTCCTTCACCGAAAAGCGACTGGTAAATATCAAATGATATTTCGTACATAACTTTCGAAAAATTCAGTGGTACGAGCCGGGGTTTGAACCCGATACCTTCGGATTGAAAGTCTTCCCGCCAGGCCACCAGCACTTTATAAATTATGCAAATAACGAGAAACACCTAACCAGGCGCGGATACAGAGGGGGGGGGGCAACAGGGGCAATTCGACAAAAATGCTTCTTGACCTGTTTCGCCCTGCGAGCCGATTCGCCTCGGTCTACCCAACTGCTGTTTCGGCGGAAAACTTTTCGCCTCACCAATTTCATTTCCCAAACAAGTTATTGTAGAATGTTTAGTTGGCATACCAAGGTTTAGGAAATTAATAGTTGAACATATTTTTATTAGGGCGAATTTTCGGCGATCCTTAACCCTAAAGGTTTCATCACATGTATTGTACATATTTCGAGCCGCGGGGGTACACGACCACGAACATCATGATAAGCGTCTGATTATCCTTAATTAATGAGAAAATAGGAAATACCTGTAAGTAATGTAATTAGTCCATGTCCTGAGGTTTCCGTTACGGTCGGAAGGGTGAGTTTGCAGATATATATATCGAAATAGATGACTCAAATTATAGGTCAGGTGACGTGGGGTAAGTCGAAAACTTGGATAAGGGAAACCCTTCTTTGGATTTATACAAGGTGTAACATCCTTTTAAGGGTGTACTTGATATCGTATTCTGATTATGAAAACGTAGTTTATGTAACTGTTACGTAATAAGGGTCCTTAAAACATGAATGTGGTTTTATGAAACGAGCCGCAGGTGAGTTTCATAATAAGATCACACGAGAGTTTTAAGGCCTAATTACGTACAGTTGCATACACTGCTTTATCTACACTCATATTATTTATTCTAAATGCCGTATTCGGAAACCATAGAATGGCCGCCATTGCACCGCCATGGCCAACTCGATTGTGCCGGCGGTCGGGGAGGCGCGTGTCGGCGGCCGCGCGGGAGCGTGCAGGTGTACATTATGTTATCAAAACTCATAACACATCAATAGTTGAGCTTGTAAAGTTAAAATTACGTTACTGCCACAGATAAAAAGCTTATCATAGTAAAATCGGTCGTGGTAATGCTAGCCATTGCCTACCGTTTTCGAACACGTTCTAGAGAACTCTAATCTTACGAAAACTTACGATATGAGTGTAGATAAAAGTAATTTTAAAAAAAATCTCGCAAAAAATCGGTTTTGTATGGAGGGTTGGCCGGCTGGGATGACGTGTACCATACAAACATTTTATTTTCGCGTTCAAAAAATTTTTCTCCTACTTTTTCTTGCTCGTAATACGATAAAAATTATACCCTTAAACGAATCGCCCGTGTTTTTGTTACAAACTGTATATCTTTTATCTTTACTGTGACAAATAAACTAGGTATGTTATCCTAACTCTTCAATCCTGACACTGCAACAATCATCTGTTAAGATTCCATGACGAATGATGATCTACTTAAGCTGTATAGGTACGTACAAATGGTGTATATTTTACGAAGACGTATTGAATAGTTGCCGATGTAAACACTAATAAATTTTGCTCCCAATAGTAGCCTAACTTATTCAAAACATTTAATAATCCTTGATAAATAACTACGAAATTATACCAAAACATAGCCAGCAAAACAATAACGTTAAAACCGTTGATAGACCGCCCTTATTAGGGATCCGTGGACAGTGATAAAGTGACCATTATCAATTCAGATAGCGGGCCCCATAAAATGGTAAGTTACGGTTAAATAACGCCATGCTTTTATTGAGGCACTTTAAACATATTGAATATTTATGAACCAGGGTGTAGCGCGTTAGGTTAGAATACGGTATAGTTTAGTGGTGAAAATAATTATCCGGGAATGATAATAAATGGTTTATCTTAAATATATAAAAGAAGAAACTGACTGACATATCAACGCACAGCCCAAACAGCTGGTTCTAGAGATTCCAAATTTGGCACGTAGGTTCCTTATAAGGCCTAGGGATGCACTAAGAAAGTATTTTTCAAAATTCACCCCCTAAGGGGGTAAAATAGGGGTCCAAAGTTTGTATGGCGAATGAAAAAAAACCCGGTGGTGGTGGTGGGTAGGTCGGTGGTGGTAGTGGTAGTAGTGGTGGTGACCGGGTGGTCTAGTGGTCAGGGCATCAGCCGCGAAAGCTGAAGACGCCAGTTCAAATCTGGCCTCGGAAACCGGAGGGCTTGGTCACTTTTTATGAAGTATATGACATCTATTTTCAGTTTATAATTCGTTGTTTTGACAAGTAATTTATTAGCATTGTGATGTAATATACTTTTCCAATAAGCGCACATAACAACCGTAAGAGCCATTGAGATACTCATTCAATCATTCATTTGCCCCTATCTGCCCCACGTGTCCTCCTCTTTCGTTGTTTTAGTTTGTGCGATACCGTACTTTGCCCGCATAGTATGTCAGTCAGCACAACTAGATAAAAAAATAAAAAATACTAACATTTCATAAGTCATGACGCTAACCACACATACTCGAATCGAGCTCATAATATTTGCTGCTAAAAACGAATGTAAACAAACATTATACTAAATAAATCACGAGCCAAGGTGGTTTGTTAATCGCTATCGTCAATTTTCGTTCATTTCTTTTACGCTTTCATAAATGGCATAACATTATACGAGTTTCCGCTGAATATTATGTCTTTTTGCATTCGCTGCGTTAATGTTTCACGTGTTTTATGAACGATATAATGATGTATGAGTTGCATGGCGGTATTGTGGCAAAGTGACTTATAGCTCATAAACTTATATAGAAGGCCTAGGCCTCCGGTGCCCAGGGCTGGGATAAAACCAGCGTCTTCTGCATTCGCGGCAGAAGACGCTGCTTTTGGGCACCGGAGGCCTAGGTCACTTTTTCCTTTGTATATGACATCTATATAAGTTTATGATTTATATAGTAGTGTGTCTACTTAAAATAAACAAATCAAAATATTTATTAAAAATAATTTGACTTGTTCTTCAGTTGATTTATAGCTGTTACATTTTTGCTTTTTAGCAATCGTGTATTTTATGCTTAAGCTCTATATCCGCTGTTTGGTTTTTAAATTTTGTTAAATAAAGGTTGAGAGCACTTATGGACATTGTATGTTACTAACGCTCAGAATATTAATGTTTACACATCCACACCCACGCATAAAATATTAAACCTTAATCATTCTTCATTTTTGTCCCTATAATTTTAATTATGACATATGGTTATCTGCTGTGCAGGAGAGGCCATGCCTAATGCGGGAACTAGATTATTCTGCAAGTAATATTTTTTTCCAAATATATAAATGTCTTATTATTTATACTCTATGGTCTACGAGTTAGCTTAATTTTAGGAAAGAGGGACATCAAATAATTCTAGCATTTTTTAAAGTGTTTGAACGTCTAGGTATAAGTAGTTAGAATTTTTAAATTTCCTACTTTTCTCCACTGTTCATTTGAATTATTACTTGATCAAGATATGACTCAAAAGTATTCAGGTTCGATAATGAAAATTAAATCACACTTAATTCTCTCTTAAATTCCTAATCGGTATAAAAATCGACTCCTTTTAATTAACGCAGCGAAATATATCGCAAAAACACACCGTATCGTCACCCTTATGACTGACTTCCTTCGTGCTAACCTCTTAAGTAAGATAAGACACGTTACTTGTAGCAAAAGAGATGATCCATAAAAGTCGTCACTTTGAAGAACGCGCAATGAAGCGAAGCATACCGTGGGCCTTATTTAACATCAAAATGTATACAAATATGAATATGGATATTCAGTCGCGCTTGCAAAAATATGACTATTTGGGTTTAATTTTATTAGCACAAAAATGGTGTTGCCTTTGACCCTAATAGAAGAAACGACTATTTGGATTTAATTATATTAGCACAAGAATGGTTTCGCCTTTGACCCTAACAGCAGAAACGACTATTTGGATTTACTTCTATCAGCACAAAAATGGTTTTGCCTTTGACCCTCACAGCAGAAACGACTATTGGGATTTAATTTTATTAGCACAAAAAATGGTGTTGCCTTTGACCCTAACAGCAGAAACGACTATTTGGATTTAATTCTATCAGCAGATAGTTGGTTTTGCCTTTGACCTGGCGATATTTGAAATTACGGACTCTGTATGGCCAAGAGCGATGAAGTATCGGAGTGCAGTAAACGGAACACTCAACGTAGTATTTATAGGTCGCAGTTTTCAGATATAAAAAAAAAAAAAACTTTATCTCGTTGTTTGCCTGTAGAAATTTAGCATGGAACAATACTCTAACTTTATATTTAACAAGTTTTACTGTTTAGATCCCTGTAATCTACATAAAGGTAAAATATTAATCACCGTTCATATTGAGGGAGGTGATCAGGTAGGCCATACTGAACGACTTTTACTATGGGACCAACTCCAAAATCGCGAATTTTTTTTTGGCTTCCCTATAGAAAACGTCAACATGTGATCGCCCGAAATGTATGAGACAGACAAAAATTGGTTCGCGATTTCGGAGTTGGTCCCATCCCATAGTAAAAGTTGTTCAAAATGGGCTACCCAATCACCTCGCTCAACATGAACGGTGGTTAATAGAATAGTACAGTGGTAGGTAAGTATTTCGCATGTAGCCAGGATGACTAATTGAAATACCGCTCTAACAAACCTAAAATTACTGTAATCTCGCGTTATAATTCCAGATTTAAACTGGTGTTTCCAATATACAGGGTGTAACAAAAATAGTGGTAATCCGTTTAGGCGGTTGTCACACTGCCGCCGCGTCTCGTTGCGAGACACGGAGCAACGGACTCGCATGCGGAGACAACGCACCAACGTCCGAGTTTTCTCCGCATCTCCGTCCGGAGCTACGATGCGCGACGTCCCGCGTTACTTCCGTCTCGCGTTCATTTCACATTTGAACGTTAAGGTGAAAATAGTACCTGTTTGTCGATAAAATGGACACGGAACTTATTCAGAACGCTGCGGTGATACTTTCAGTTTGGTTTTTGTACAACCGAGTCATAAAACGCAGAAGATACTGGGTACATCCCTATTTACAAACCAGACCTATAAATGGGTCTTTTGCTAGAGATTACCAAGATTTAAAGCAACACGAAGAATTTTTTTTTATTGCACCCGTATGTCAACCGCGTCATTTGATTATTTGCTAAGCAAAATTGGAGTGATTATTACTGGCGCGGACACAAATTTTCGACGTTCTATTACAGCGGAAGAAAAGCCTTGGCTTACATTCAAGTAAACCCTCCATACAAAACCAAGTTGTTTTTGCGTGAAAATGTTTTTTGCTTGGTTTGTAGTAATTAGAATACGATACTAATTATGTCCTTAAACGTATCACCAGCATTTTTGTTACACCTTGTACTTACGGCTGTTATGGTGGCATAGAAGTCTGTAAGAAATATTTACGCAGGTACTGTTCCCGAGTCATAACAGTAGTGTTTATTAAATGTCCAACCAGTCTTACTCAAAACTTATTCGTCTACCCAAGGGTCCTGTTCAGAAAGAGTGCTAAAATAAGTGTAACTTGCCTGCTCCCTACAGCCCCGTAAATAGGTCGGAAAGCTTAAGATTAATCTACTTAGTTTTCTTTTAAAACAAGTTGTTACACGTCTTTTGAAGTTTTCTTTAAGGGTTAAGAAGCGGGCAAGTTGAATGTCGAGCACGCGAAATTTACTGATGATAACGGCAACGGGTTTGTCACACGATGCAAGTGCATCGTGTGACAAACGCTAAGACTGCTAGGTAGCAGTGTTCTACAATGAACTACGCTGTAAAATAGTATTTTATCTACACCCTTATCATAAATCCTCTATTCTGCGTTCGAAAACCGTATGTAATTACCACCAGTGACAGTGTTGTAAAAATGTATGAAAATTTATAACCACATCGATGTTGATATCGTAATGAAAATTCAGCCTTCCTCCCCGACCGCCGGGACAATCGAGTTGGCCATGGCGGTGCAATGGCGGTTATTGTAATGGTTTCCGAACACGTCATTTAGGATTTATAATATGTGTGTAGATAAAGCAGTGTATGCAACTCTACGTAATTAGGCCTACTAACTTAACAGTTACATAAATACAACCTACTGTACAATCATGTACTACTATTGTACAATCATGAAATAATGAAGAGCTTTTCAGTCGTGTGCCGTGCTGGCCATGAAGCTAGCTGAGTGGCCTAAGCAAGATACGAGATTGAAAAGCTTAATTATGTCACTACTGTATACAATACTTTTTCTAGGAGTCCTCTAAATAGGCAAGCCGGTAAGAATTGAGTTCTACGGTTGCTATACAACCTGCTGCCTCTATATAATTTAGTAACTTCAATCTCTATTGATGCATTGTGCCGGTGCCCGATCGGCGGCGGCGGCGGCTACGGGCGGGCACCGCAGCGTGTGTGCTATATATTATACGAAAATCTTTTAGACCATAGTCGATGCTAAAATATGCGACTACAAAAGCTCCATCGAAAAGTATGCGCTAGTAGTTCGGCCTACAAAGTCAATTCAAGCATTACAGTCGACGAGTAGAAAAATGTAATATCGATGTATTTTATCATCATACTCTATGTATCAGCAGGTGTTGTCAGTATACATAATTTTTTTCAAGATTATGCCAATACCCAAGAGCATAATTCTCAAACTTCCTAACTCAAATTGACTACAAACTGACCCATTTGGATATCTCACCCAGCATAAGTTAAAGTGTCATCAGACAGCTGCAAATAGCGAGACATCCAAAAGAGCTTAGCGCTAACGATTCCCAACACATTTCAAGTATCATTACCCCAATTCTACTTAACGCCTAGCTTTCATTGCAAACCATTTTTGCGTGAACGAAATGGCCGGGGCCTGCGTTCAGCAGCGATCAGTTCAATCTAAATTCAATTCAGACTTGTCCTTATTATTTCGTTAATTTTCCTCATTCTCAATCCAGTTTTAAGGTCTCAAATGATAATAGCAGCTTTGTTTAGCTAAATATAGGTATAACTTAATATTCAAACTTCATTTAAACAAATGACTTCAGGTCCCACTTATAAATTCAACCTAGAATTTGCAAGGCTGTTAAGTTTTGACATAAGTACCTACCTATATCTGCTGCAGAACTTACATATACAGCATATACTCAATAAAAGTAAAAACTAAAAATTTTAAAGTTGTACCCGGGTTTAGGGTAGGTAGGGTACCTATTTTCGTAAAAATTCCCCCTCCTTTTTGACAGGTGTATATCTGCTGTAGTCTATCTTACACGGGTTACAATACATGACTAGATTTGACACTTCATTTATCAAAACCGATAATTATGACGCCTCCATGGTATACACGACATCGACACCAACTTGCTTATCCATTATCTACCTATAAACCTACCAAAATAACAGTGTAGTTGACTACGAGCCAAACTTGCTACTCTTTACGAAACGTAAAAACGATTTGTTACTATGTACAACCTAATTACCATAAAAACGATGACTTATGTTGCTGTCATACGGAAAAAAGACGCATCTAACATTTTTTTCCAAGTAAAACTACTACTAAATAAACTACTATTAGTAAAAAAGGCGATTTCGAATATGTATAAAACTCAGTTAGAAAAAAAATGTATGTGTCTTTTTTCCGTATGACGGCAGAATGGCCGCTTTGAAAATATTAAGTTGGTATAGAGTAGACGAATTGGATAGCAGATGGACCAAGTCAAGCTATTTTGTCAAATTCTTAAAGTCACGCCACCGCGGCTTGCGGAAAGGTCAAACTCAACGCAGGACGCTGATTGGCTGTCCTTGGCTATCCGCAATCTTATGAATTTGACAAAAATGCTTCTTAACCATTTGGCCTTGCGGTCCGATTGGCCTCGGTCTACCTATTAAAATATTCACAATATAATCTATTTTATAATTACGTACCAAACTCGGTTCACGTAACGCTCATGGGATCACTTCCGTTTTATTTTAGCGCGGTTCGGAAATCTCCTAGCCGTAAAAACAGGGGAATTGACCCGCTCATTTTACTTTCCGCCTCATTGGGTATACATAAACGTATTTGCATTCACGCGACATTTAATAACCTCTCTAAACGACGTATTATGTCGTAAAAGCGTATAAGCACTTAAATTGAATTTATGGTAGAGCAAGTTTATTGCTTGTGCCTTATTGAATTTACTGAATATAGGCGTATATTACGTCTTGATTAGTCTTGTTATTGAGGATGAGTTAGGATACAAATTCCATAGGTAATATGAGATGAAGACAAATTAGTTCTTAGAGGAAACTAGCATCATCTTGTATAAATAATCCCACCAAAAACATTCTGTAAAAAACTAGCCAAGCCTCGATGGAGCTGCTTATCTCTAAAAAGTAATGAATCCTAGACAAAGTCGTGCCAAGTCTAAGGTTCCTTACTGCGATTTCTTTATTATTATAGTTAATGTTGTGTGACTTGGGCGTTGAAGGGTACACAAGGGTACAAAACCAGGTGCTCCATGACACCGTTGCACGAATCTGTCGCCAGAACCGCTACCCATTGACGATGGAAAATTGCACTTGGGAAACGTTGATTCAATAACTGGTTATTGAATCTGGTGTCTGCTGGAGCACCTGGTTTTGTACCCTTGTGTACCCTTCAACGGCCAAGTTAAAAAAAAAAAAAACAGGAACGGGATTTAGACTTCCTTTTTTCTGGGTTATAATAGATTTGCATACTTTTAATACAATTAGATCACCCACCCGATGGACCGACGCGGTGGAGGAAGCCTGCATGCAACAAAACAATAATCTTGTGCCGGTCATAATACTTCTCGGGTCAGAGGTGTAGGGTTAGAACCGGTGGTAGTTTTTTTTTCTCTGACGTTCATAAGTGCATTGTAATGTGCCTAAATTGAAGAATAAATAAATATATTTTATCTTTATCTTTTGTATAGAAAGCTTTCGTGAAAAGGAATACATTTAATTTAAATGTAAGTACTTATTTATTTTAATAAATAAGTACATTTAAATTCAATATTTATATCGCCAACTACCTATGACTTGAGAGGCGGGACACAGTATAATGTCCAACTGGTGACCTACCTTTCAGTTGACCAGGGCCCCTATTCGAGATGCCAAACTGTAAGACGTTGCTCTCACAGTTGTCTCACTAGGTGATAGAGTGATACACCTAACTGTCAAGCTGTCAGTAGGTCTCGCTAGAGCGTTTTGTCTATGGCTATGGCCACCATTTTAGATATGTTGACAGGACGTAGGGAATCCCATGGCAGAGAGTTTGGTGGTTTTTTTTAGTAGGTATACGTAAGTATCGAACCATGGATGTATAAGAAGTGGATCTCATTCTTCGGTTACAAAGTGAGGCCGACAGAGAAGCTTATCTAAGGGAGTGTCTCGTTTTGACTAAGGAGGTAATGACGTCAGCAGACAATCAAAATGTGAATATGTGTCAAATGTGACAATTTTGTAACGAGTGCGAGTGAGGTACCGCCCCCCACTATTATGCTCTCTATCGGACCGTTTTTAGTACTTTTAAAGGTTCCGTAGCCAAAATGGCATAAACGGTACCCTTATAGTTTCGTCATGTCCGTCTGTCTGTCCGTCAGTCCGTCTGTCCGTATGTCACAGCCATTTTACTCGGAAACTATAAGACGAATAAAATAAAATTTAGACATAAGTTGTATTTTTCATGCCGCTATTTAATTATAGTCTGGTAAACCATTTTTTCAGTAGAAAAGCGCGGCAAATTCAAAATACGTACATGTGCCGACCCTTTGTGATGAGACACCGAACGTAACGTACCGAACCCGTAACGAACCCTAAGTCCATATAATAAACTTAAAAAAATTTGCGAAGATTATCTTATTTTTCTATTACATACTTTTTACGAAAATTATTTTGAACATTATCAGTTCAGCCATTTTTGAGTTATCTCCAAAAAACTTCTTCCATATGTATCAGATACGACCTTCTGGTATTAGTTTGGTTCTTATTCCATTGAAGGTACGGAACCCTCTATTATGCGTGGTCCGACACGCACTTGGCCGGTTTTATGCTAGTCGCCTATGAACGACTCTTTTACTCGGTAATAATTTTCAACTGTGGCTAGGGCACCGAGTAAACAATAGTACTATACTTGACGTTACGAATCATGTTGTCCCTTCTTCACGCATGGCAAGTTCTCTTTCTCACTTAGGCAAACGTATCGGATACTAGTTGTCAAATTCAATGACAGAAATGCACATCCTTGGTTAGGGACAAGGTTTAAGAAAAAGATCCACTTCATATAAATCCGTGATACGAACACAGATTAGATTACACCTTGTTAGCCCGCCCCACTGTATATATATCAAAAATCTTATCGGTTGGCTTCCATATAGCGATATAGAGCCCATCTTTGAGATCATGAAAAAATAAGTCTTACTAGGTCTTAAATGGGCGCTAGTATGTATAACACGATGTAAATTGTTTTTGAATAAATATCATATCATATCATATGGCGTCAAGTTGAAAATACAAGAAAATAACGTTAATTAATCAGTGGTTTTACCGCTCCAAATTTGTACTTACGGTAAAGTCTACTTCAAATAACCTACATACCAAATTCCGGTGGGAGCATACAATATAGGCATGGTGAATTTTTTTCATATATGGTATCAATCGATTCGTTTTGTTGTGAGGATCAAATGTCTAAATGGGGCCAATTGCGTTAAAGCAAACTGAAAAGTCAGAAATGAGACTTAAAGTCCGAGATTTGCATTTGTTTCTCAAAACGCTCCAAAATGACGTGCAAAAGTGACGTCACGATCACATAGTTGCCCTGTTTAAAGTATGGAAAAAATATGAGATTGCTATTTTTACAGTGAAATGTTGCGTTTATGTGTATGGTTGCCATACAATTTATTTTACAGTACAATGTTAAAAATCATTTCAATTCACACTTTAAAAAATCGTAAAGTTTTTAAATTTTGCAGCTTGATATCTTTGAGCCACTTCAAAAGAATTTATAAATTTTCACTTTAGTTGGATATATTGATCATTTTGCATCCTATCAACTAAATTTTATTGCATAAATCAATATGTGTCATCATGCCTATTTTAAGATTGGAATCTAATCGCAATTTTTGCATTTGTATTATTTTTGAGCTAACACTCCAAATTTTTTGACCATTAACTAGGCACTTCACCGCCTTATTTTAAATTTTAAACCGTAAAAGTTAACCTTGCGGGACAGTTTTGAAAAAAAAATACTTTAAATAGTTTCAAATATTTACTTAATTGGCACACGCATAACTGGATATCCATGTTTAAGTGACTTATAGTTTAACATGCCGTTATAAAGTGTATAACAGGTATATGTTTTTTTTTTCCTGTTTTTTATTGTTTTTTTTTCTCTTGTTTTGATTAAAGTATTCTTACTTTGGGGATGTGATCGTGGCGTCAATGCGCCGTGTCGTCAAATGGTTGCAACGGAAGACCAGCGCTGGCCCTGCCGGCATTTAACGCTGAGTTGCGACGATTTCGTGGCAATTAATGTTTCGGGTTGTATATGTTATTGTTTATTATGTTTTTTGTAATTGTCATGAATAAATCTTTCATTCATTCATTCATTCATGTTTCTAAAAGAATGCTTTAAATGTTCATCCTTATATTTTTTTAGTTTTGAAAAAAAAAAAATGGTATTCAATATTTATATGACGTTCTAAATAAATCAATTTTTTTTAACGTCGTAGAACGCAATTTTTTTTATGGAAGTTACAAAAACTATTTAAAACGGGGTATTTACCATGGGTATTTGTTTTGTCGAGGTTCCGATATATATTATATGTATCGACATGTTAGAAACTAGCAAACGAGGAGAGTGGCAGCATTTCTCCGCTGTATCGCAAAACTTATGAGTTGAGCGAGGAAGCTGCCAGCTCTTTGGTCACCAATTGAGTCGACGAGCCTCTTTTTGCGTTCTTTAAAAAGTTACTGAGCACTGGGTCCCCACGCGCCAAGGGTCTCGACTACGTTTTTTATGGGTCTTCAGTTTTTCAGCTTCTTTGGCCACCGCACCTGCTTGTTTATTGGTTCCAGTGAAGTGAGAAGCCGCCAGTGTGTCTACGCATATAGCATCCCACAGGCACGCATGTGGTATTTACTTAAGTACCGCAATAACACCTGTGCGGAGCACAAACACGGACTCAAAGCCGGAATCAGATTTCAATCAATCAGGTGCCGGTCCAGATACTATACGGTTTAAGACATTTATTTCTCAAAAAGATTTACATAAATCACTTACTGAGAAAACAATATTTATCTTAAAGCTAAATGGGTGAGGGTAGAATGCAAAAACTGGTGGACGAGTTAAGAACAAAGGCGCTCGGTAACACCAAGCGCAATGCAACAATGTAATGTTGTGCATAGGGACCAGTTAAACCGAACTACCCGGTGCGTTCACTGGTTAACTTACATATGATTTGTGTGTATTCATTAAGTGCATATTTTGTGGAAAAGCCTTAGAAGACGTTTTTATTTTAGTTTTTAACTTTTTTATGTTATAGATTTTTGTACATTTATATATTTTTTCTTTTTCTCTTTTTTAAAGTATTTTAATTGATTAATGTTATTATTATTTGACTTATTTCTATCCAGTAATAATGTCAATATTTCTGTACCCATCCTTTTCTATGTATATGAATGAAGAATGAGCAAGATGAGTAGAGAATTAATGTCATTATTACTGACAGTGTCTGGAAAAGCTGTCCACACTGTAAGCCGGTAGTCAGTGCTGCGGCTTAGGAGTGAGTGACTCATAAGAAATTTGGCACAATACGTCTTCCCAGCTCCATTGACAATTTGGATGGGTAAAAACATTCTGACCTGCCAACCACTTCACCAAGCTTTTTTGGCCTCCTCTAAGCCCACAGTTCCATGGTTTGGGGGTGGGGGTCCTGTAAGATTTTAGTGACTTTACCTACGAAGCTGGCTGAGCTGTAGACGGAGGAGTGTCTTACAGTTGATGTTATGAAGCCGACTATTTCTTAAAATGGTCTT
The DNA here is from genome assembly GCA_947086415.1 of Pammene aurita. Lineage (NCBI taxonomy): Eukaryota > Metazoa > Arthropoda > Insecta > Lepidoptera > Tortricidae > Pammene > Pammene aurita. The sequence continues at coordinate 18,410,189 of OX352295.1, forward strand.
AAATCCTTATGCGCCCACCGGTATGGTCTTAAATTTTCTTACTAAACGGGTCTTATAGCTTCTGTAAAAATTTCGAGCAGTAAGCTCAAAAATAAATTAAGGCTCAACAAATTGCGATTTCAACTGGTCTTAAAACCTTATACGCCCACCGTAATGGCCTTAAATTTGGTAAGTATGTAGATTTTGTGGGTGGTTTAAGCAAGTGGGCTTCGCCGTGTGTCAAAATTTAAGCGTAACGATAAATTAACGTATTAGGGTTCCGTAGTCAACTAGGACCCTTATAGTTTCGCCATGTCTGCCCGTCCGTCCGTCCGTCCGTCCGCGGATAATCTCAGTGACCGTTAGCACTAGAAAGCTGAAATTTGGTACTGATATGTATATCAATCACGCCGACAAAGTGATAAAATAAAAAGTGGATTTTTTTTTATTAGGGTACCTCCCCTATACGTAAAGTGGGGAGTGATTTTTTTTTTTATTTCAACCCTAACGTGTGATATATTGTTGGATAGGTATTTAAAAATGAATAGGGGTTTATTAAAATAATTTTTTGATAATGTAAATATTTTCGGAAATAATTGCTCCAGAAGTTAGAAAAAATGTGTCCCCCCCTCTAACTTTTGAACCATAACTTTTAAAAATATAAAAAAAAATTCAAAAGTAGAACTTTATAAAAAATTTCTAAGAAAATTATTTTGAACTTGATAGGTTGAATAGTTTTTGAAAAAAAAATACAAAATAATTTCTGAAATAAGTTTGTAATTTAACCGTATAAGCAGGAGTTTATTGTACCTGTAATTTCTACAAAATCACAATGAAAGGACGTGTTTTCAAATAAAGTAAAAACGGTGAAAATCGGTTCACGCAATAAAGAATTATCCCATAAAAATCATCTTCCATACTTTAAGCTCGCGCGCAATAGTTTACTTAATTTGCCGATAGATGTCGCTGTACGTGGAACGCTCATATCATATCCTACATGGCGGTGTTATTTTAACTCTTAAGTGGGGACACTTACTGTGACGGACGGAAAACTACGGAACCCTACACTGAGCGTGGCCCGACACGCTCTTGGCCGGTTTTTTTTTGTATTTTTAACTTGACGCCATACATACTAGCGCCCATTTACGACCTTTAAGACTTATGTTTTCAATATCTCCGTGATGGGCTCTACAACGCTGTCAACGCTATATGGAAGCCGACCGGTAATTTTAGATTTTTGATAAATTTACAGTATAGCCGGCACCAGTATCTATAATGTTTAAGTAGTGAAGTATCAGATGTCAAACAATCCTTTAAGGCACTGACTACCAGGCTACAGATAGTAATGATGGAGGCGACCTCTAGTAATTGCCCCCACGAAACTTTTGCGCGAAGTTGATTTCTGACTATTCAAACTAGGTAAGATACCTCTAGAAGTAACTATAAAATTGATATGATGTTAAGACTTTTTCACTGAGAGCACATTAATATTTATAATTTTTATGATTATTAATTGTAGGTATTTATTAAAAATATATAACTGTTAAAATATAATATGATTGGCATTACCTATTTAACCTAAAGTTCAATTAACATACCATAAAAGATATGTCGATATCTGGCCGAGGAGCGAATGGATAAACATCAAAAAGTGCGATGAGTTGTAGGTGTTCTTCCACCCTGCTGTTGGGAATATCTCTACAGTACCCTGCATTCACTGTGCTCTGCATTATGTTGTGTAATTTGGATGCTATGTTAGAGTAGATTTCCTCAGATTAAGCAAGCCACTACCAATAAATCTCCTACAACGCCTTGACTGTATGCGGCTGTATAGCCATTCCCCATGCACATGTGCATGTGGGATACTACATGCGTAGACACACTGGCGGCTTCTCACCTCACCGGATCCAATAAACATACAGATGCGGTGGCTAAAGCAGCTGAAAAACTGAACACCCTTAAAAAAAATCGATGTTTAAAGAAACAAGTATGTATAGTTTAAAGTGCCATGTGTAACCATATCAATTCATTATATAAGAAATATAATATGATATAATATTGGAATATAACTTACACGTAAGTCAGTCAGATACACAATTACATTTACTTGCAGTAAACGTCAACTTCTTTTTTGAAATGAAGACCCATTGGTTTTCATATCCCGAGTCTCCTAAATAGTAATTCAAAACTTGGGTCTTGCTAGTGGCAATTAGTTATAGTCGGTGGTGTACACTTATTTATACGGAAAATGATGATGATGGAATTTCCATTTGCAAAGCTAATCCTTTAGGCTCTAAGATTAATTTAAGAAGGGGAGCCAATCAAATTTTTGATGCAAATTTTTGACGAAGTGGGGGGTGCCCCCCATTATAAATTAAAAATGTAATAGAGCTATATAGTCAAGTTTGATATAATTTTCGTGTAAAGCAAGGATGCCGAATTCATTTTTGGTATTTTGTTTATACCTTTCCATATAAGAAAACTGAGAAAACATAAAAAATATGAAATCAACGTCTGATTTTTTTTTGAATAAATGCCTATATTTTTTTTATTTATGGTCGTAACATGAAAAATATATTTTCATAATAAAGCCCTGTTATTCCCCTTTATAAAAAAAATATAACTCCTATATTGGTTATAATATCTTTGACGAAAAAAATAATAATAATATGCCTGTTATCAACCACAATCTAATTATGTAGGAAAAACGATGTGGTTTGAGCTCTAATGCTTGCCTAATTATATATTTCACAACTAAATGGACGTCAACCATTTCAAACGCTATTATTTACCTTGCTTTTGTATGCTTGTTAAGAGTTCATTTAGAACATACCGGAACCGGTTACCAATAAAGTGGTATTAGATCGAGTAAGTATTTGGTAGGGTAGTTTTTAAAAACTATCAATTTAGTAAGCACATCATTGAGTTACGCAAAGGTAAGCGCTTGGCGGGTACGGATTGTAGGAGAAGAGCAGAAGATCGAGCACAGTGGCGTGCCATGGGAGAGGCATATGTCCAGCAGTGGACTGATACTGGCTGCTGCTGCTGCTGATAATAATAATGTAGCGCTTACTGAAATGAAAATCCAAAATGACGTTTACCTATCAAGCTAATTTCATCTCCATTGCTAAGACATTAGACATAACATTGAATATAGGGTAACCATATAATTTTGTAACCAAATAATAGCGTTATCAAATAGAGGGGTTCTCCAGTCCCTGTTATCTAGTGACGTTTTCAAGTGAAAGGGACATCATTGCGTGTTATCAATAAGGGCCCTTTCATTTTTTTAGAGAGAAAACTTAAGCGGTAGGTATACATCTTCAACTGAGGACATTCTGCTGACGAGTAGTGCGCTCTAAAATGAAAATAACAATTCTGTGTTATACCTACTTAGACATTACACAAACTTATTTGAAAATTTGTTAATTTATTATAACTAATATTTACATAACTAAATGTAAGTCTGCATATCTACAGCTACATGCTTCATCCCACATCTCCATAATTTTGTGGTTGAAATTATATCCTCGTTCTGTTGACAAATTGATCCGATATCTGGTGCACACCTTAAGTTCTGATGACAATTACAATTTAATAGATTCAGTATCGTTGTAAATCCAAGGTAGGTGCCGCTACAGAATGCCGCGTATTACACATTTCTTAACAAATCTCTCAATCAAGTATAAAATGAAAGGGATTTATTAGTAGAACACAGTGCATTGCGGATCATAAAGTAAGCGGAGTTTAGACAGTTTTAGTAACATAACAACTTGAAAAGAAAATAAGTATTGTTTAGGTAAATTCAAAAGCTTTTATTGAAAATAAACAATGATATAGATAATGTATAATAAGCTATAAAAATAATTCGGTAGGTTCTAGGTACCAGTCATCACACCACTCTTCTCATCAATGTAGCTTGAATATTTTATCAACAGACAACGCCTAATATCATTATAATATATATGAACTTAGGTTAGGTACGCTCCGCTAGTGGTGTGATGAGTGGTACCTAGGACCTATCGATTATTTTAGCCTTGAGTACATTACCTGCATCATTATTATCATTATTTTCAATTAAACCGTTTAATATACGATTTTTTACATTCTAATTTAACTACTATTAGAAACGGGGTGTTTACTTAACTCAAATATACATAGTAAATACCATACTAATAATAATATTTTAATAGTATCTAGTCAAAACAGATAATAATTATTTTATTTATGGCCTGCATACGAGATTTTCAAGCCAAATCTTTATTGGATAACTCTGCACTATAATGTGTTACAAATATTACAATTGTTTTCCCCACTTCCCACAAAAGTAGGAACATTCATATATTTTTTGCAAAAACCGTTGAAGTTACCACAAAACTTTCAATGAAGGTAATATCTTCATAAAATTCTCTACAATTCTTGCCTTTGAAGTATGTTGCTAAGACTTATAGTTTTCAATCTATGTGTCGCGAAAATTTTAACCCCCCCTTTTTACCCCCACCGCACCATAAATTTAGGTGGCTCTGCTTCCTAAAATGGCCTATGGGTCCTAAAGTCTCACTATGCAAAAGGTGATCCCATCATCACTAAAATCCGTATAATGCCCTTTGTTGTCGTGTGCACCACCGACTATTATAATCATGAGGATTATGACTAGTACTACTGTGCACTGTATTTATTTACCTGATATGTTTATATTTCCATAACATCCTCAACTCTCAGGATTAGGAATACCTATGTAATATAAGAGTCTTACATTAGATTAGAATCTATGAAGAATATGTGTAAAATTGTTTGAAGTGTCTAAAACCTTAGTTAAGTTAGGAGGCAGTAGTAGGAGCCAAGTTTGAACCCGCGATCCTTAGAGCGTAAGTCGGGCGTCTGGCCGCCAGGCTACCAGAGTTTGTTTTGATAATTAATATACTGTTGCTCCATTTTTCTACTATGTTTATCTGCGTGAAGTATCAAATGTCAAACAATCCTTTAAGGCACTGACTACCAGGCTACCGATAGAAATAACGGCCTCCTAGCCCAGTCGGTAGTGACCCTGCATACGAAGCAGGAGGTCCCGGGTTCGAATCCTGGTCCGGGAATTTGTTTGTGTGTTTATCACAGATATTTGTTCCCGAGTTATGGATGTTTACTATGTATTTAAGTATTTATCCAAATTTATCTAATATATATATGTATCGTCTAGTACCCATAACACAAGCCTTACTGAACTTACTGTGGGCTTAGTTCGATTTGTGTAAGATTCATTTATTTCTTGAATTTAATTTATTTTCTGATGTTTTTGAAATGCCTCAAACTTTCCATAGACGTTGACGTAACAAAGAAGACTGCAGCACTATAAGTAGGTATTAAAACAGACAGAAACATTGCAAAATTAAATAATTATATTATTAGTAGTTAGGTTTTCTTTTCTTATTAAAATTATTTTCTTGTGTATGAATGCTTTTTCACCACATCAGCACCACCATCAGCATCTTGATTTTTTAAAGCGTTAGTAAAATTGTTTTTTTTTCACAAGGGAGAACAGTTATTACTTTACGTTATAGAACGATGATTTTGAACCTTAAAATATTTGGCAGAATTAATTTGTTTTGTTTTATGTATTTACCTAAGCTTGTATTTTTTTGCCGTGGCGTGGTGAAAAATGTTGTGATACTCTCGGCAGCAGTTTGTTTGCTTCTAGTGCCCGTCGTTCTTTTTTAACCATACACTAGTTATAATTTTGTAATCTTTCACTTTTTCGGGTCTCGATATAAACACGTGAGATAGATATCAAGGTTGTATTTTTGATATTATAATTTATTTACACTAAACCTATTCTACATAATATTGGATCTACGTGGTCGGTTTACAAGTCAATGTATTGTTTTATTTCTTGTGACAAAAAACATTTATTGGTTACAAGAAATCTTAAAATCATTCATACCAGTCATTTTTATTAAATATGTAATATTTGTCACATATCTTTTACCCAAAGCACAGGTTTCGTCATAGTTGCTACACCCAAAAATGCATCGTCAAATCTAAAAAATTGCTTGTAAGCCGTCTATGTAGACTACCCTAGTTCTAGCCTAGTATTGTAGCACGAAAATACACGTATGATTTACACACATACTCACACACGTATTTAGTTTCAGAAGACATTCAGAGATGTCGCTTTCAAATGAGTTTTCATAAAATGCTTCAAGGCTCTCTTTACCTACTAGAGGTAAACAAATGCCTTACGTGGGATTCCCATAATTTACTGACGTCAACGTCAAAACAATAAGATGGCGCCCATGCCAATAGAGAAATTACTCTAATGAGACCATGAAGTTAAATACAATCTGGAGGTCATACTTCGACCACAAAGTGAGGCCGAAAGAGAGGGTAATGTGGGGGGCTGCATCTCATTCTAAGTAGAGTGACCATATATACTATGATGTATGTGGGATTGGGACAGTATGAAGATAAATATAAAATAAAATATGCTTGTCGTCTAGTAAGTATTGTCCAGAAAGAGAAGTCTCATAGTTCATATGGGAACTTATACATTCTACTGACTTGAGGAGCTGGCCACTTCAGATACGTTGGCGCAATAATGAGAGCAGAGAACTCCTCTAATTAGTTTACTATTTTAAACTTATTGCTAGATCCAGGCATCTGGCAGCTATTTATCGGAGGACGTCAGAGTGACAGACCAGCAAAATATTTCAGTTAATAGGTAAAAACTGTCGAAGCCTATCGCTAATATAATAACAAAAAAGTAAAAACATTGCGTATCGCTACGGAAAAAAAACAGTAGGTAGGCGACAAACAATACATTAACGTAATGTCATTTTGCACTATTTTCCCCCAACAGAAACTCCTGAAAATGATATAATCTTATTAATTACATGATACTGCACTGCATCAAACCTAGAACTGTAAGATATTTATTCCTTACAACTCGTTTGCATAACACCGATGAACAATTGCCAGATGTCCGCGTCTTAAAATAGGGGATAGTTAGTGTAGCAAACTATAACTAAGTAAGTACAGGGGGTTCGTGGCCCTCACTATTGCGTCATATCTGATGTGGACAGTTTTCCGACTTTAATATACTTAAAGGTAAATAAAGAAAACATCAATACATCAAACTGCTCAATGGTTGCCTGGAAGAGAGATTCCATGTACAAATATTGTGTATTCTTCCTGTTGTATTTTTCTTTGTTGTACAATAAAGTATATTTTAACGGCCTCCTAGCCTAGTCGGTAGTGACCCTGCCTATGAAGCAGGAGGTCCCGGGTTCGAATCCTGGTCAGGGCATTTATTTGTGTGTTTATCACGGATGTTTTCTATGCATTTAAGTATTTATATGTATATATTGCAGTAAAACACTTCTATAGCTGCATTAACACGTTAAATTTTGAATATAAAGTAAATTATTTAAAATTAGCAACAATAATCAGAATATTTAAAATTAGCACTTCACATAAAAATGACGATAACGGTATCTATATAAAGATATATCGCATTCAATAACTTCCTTAGTGGTTATAATGTAATTAAATTACAATAATCAGAATATTTAAAATGAGCACTTCACTTAAAAATGACGATAACGGTATCTATATGTATAAAGATATTTCACATTCAATAACTTCCTTAGTGGTTAGAATGTAATTAAATTACAATAATCAGAATATTTCATATTAGCACTTCACATAAAAATGACGATAACTGTATCTATATAAGGATATTTCACATTCAATAGTTACCTTAGTATCGTAAACGTCTACTTTCCGCACAAAAGGAAAATAAAAAGGATGGAGTACTAGCAAAACTGGTAAGTACAAATAAAGACTCGGCTGGTAATTTGGCTGCAGGAAAATAATGGATTAATGAAGCGGGTGATATGGATGGTGACAGATGATTCGCTGGCTGAACGTAGCCTAAATTAAAGAGCCAGGTCTTTGTACGCCCGTCAAACGAGGCAATTAGAATTTTGGGAATATTTTAGCAAAACAACAAAAAAAAGCTATTATGGCACAAAAACACTGGATACAAAAAAAAGGAATCGGATTTATAACGTTTTTAAAAAAATGTAAATAATATGACATTCTCGAAAGACAGGATGGCTAAAACTGTAGTTGAATTTGAATAGAGTTCGTGGGCAAGCGTCCCCTTTGGTTTAGGCGGACCCAACAGCTCGCTGAACTCTCTTTCTCACTTGGAGAGCCCGCTGGATGCGGGCTCTAATTCTCCGACGACGGTGAAGAATCACGCGGAACACGCGGCGGTTGCAGACCGTCTCGCCGGTCCGGCACCCACAAGCGCCTTCCGGAGTCCTTCCGGCTCAGGCGGTCCCACTGGTGGCCTTTTTGTCCGGCAACGTATTTGGTTTTTTAAAAGAATTTGTATTTAATTCAATAATGTATTAGCACTTGCTATATAATGTTTGAACGCAAAGATCTAGAGAAATAGATCGCACTTCAACACGTTGCAACTAAGCAAATTATAGCAAAACCCTCAGACTAAACCAGAATATGTTTTTTTCTTTAAAAATCTCCTCGTCTATCTGACACACTCCATCAAAATCAACTTTTCCCTTTTTTGACAATCTGGAATACCTCAAAAATTCATATTCAAAATTAGCGCGAATATTATCTCAATTTATAACTGCCAGTCGTGTATCTCAAAATGCGGACTGATATAAGCGCCATCTACCTGCAATGCCGTGAATCACAATGTACGCTTTTTTATATATCAACCGCAACCTAGCCTTAGACCTCCCTTAGACACAGAAGTTCTAAAGAAAGTCGACAGATGTCGTACGATAAACGTAGCGTCATGCTACAATATCTATTACATATATCGTCGTCTAGTAACCACAACACAAGCCTTATTGAGCTTACTGCGAGACTAGGTTGATTAGTGTAATATTGTCCCATAATATTTATTTAATATTTATTTATTTATTTATTATACTGCCACTACTACATTTTTTTGTATAGCCTTGTGCCATTTTAGGACCCTTTCGAAAGGGCCTAAAAAGACCCGCGGGCCACTCCTGTCCTGTGTAAGTAATACTTAGGAACAGACCATGTACTTATGTACATTTCTGTAAAAACAACAAAACCGACCCGCAGCTTGCCGACATCATAGTCACCCTATTGTTTGACAATCTTAACTTGTTGTTAAATCGTAAAATTTAATGATTGTGGATTACCGGTGAAAGGAAAGTCTACTTTATTGTAAAGTCTCACCCCTGCACCCTTTTACGCAACATATCTTGACCATTTTTACTTCAAAATGTTGTTACGAAATGTTGTTGAGCTGAGCGGCGTCATTTGAAATAATATCAGTGACATATTATGTCAGTGATGGGACTGATGGGATGGGGATACCAGACCGTATTTTAAATATTACAAAACTTACTAGTGTCTGCAATATTAATACAACACAATAATCTTTATTTCGGAATATAAATTCCATTTGGTTAGTAATACACAAAAACAAAAACAAATAAAAAGATTATATTACTAATGTTAGTACTTACTTACTAAATTTATCAACTAAATATATTAATATTAATTATAATTCTTTAATTTAATGAATGAATAATATTTACGTCGTAAAAAAATCAAATCAGCTAAAAGGGAACAAAGTATTAATTCAAATCTTGCAATAAATTATTATAAGTAGGAAGTAACTTTTAGTGTGTTACTAAAATAAATGCATATAAATAAAACCACATTGGTAAGTTTCATAAGTTGGCAGCATTGTGCGAGTGAGACACCGACCCCTACATTATGCTCTCTATCGGACCGTTTTTATTACTTTTTACTAATGACCTATGAACGACTCTTTTGCTCGGTAATAAGGTTCAACTGTGGTTAAGGAAATATAGTAAAAGTACTATCCGGATTGTCTTCTGATCCGTGAGTGAGACCTGTTGATTTTGACGTAGGTGGTTAGATGAATCAACTGTCACAAAAGTGTGATATCATAGTTGTCTCGCATGCGACTGTCAGTTATGCCATGTCGAATAGACTCCCAGAGCCCACGGGTTACATATAAGTATGATTTGCCTCATTTTGAAGTTCTTACTTCTTAGTAGTAACGCGAGGTCAACGCAAGACGGTGAATAGTAGGTGCAACTAATAAATAGCATAAAATTATATCTTAAGAGGTCAGTTTCATCCTTATAACTTATTTTTATAGACATTATTTTTGTGTACGATTGTCCTATAATATTTATTTATTTATTTATTATATAAAATTATGTGTATGTGTGTGTACCGATTTTGTAGTTGAAATAATCTGATGCCAGAGCCGTAATAGCACTGCCACTTAGAATGTAGGTATTTATACATACCGTGTGTATCTTTTATATAACCGCAAATCGAAACGCAGATTTTGAAGCTATAAAGCGATATCGCAATATATATTCAGTAAACTCTTAATCAACACAGATTAATACATTTTTTTAAAGCAGCTATGTATTGCGCATACATTAATTTGACACATCATCAATTATGATGTTTTACAAGCAAAGTAAGCATACCTTGAAGGTACATTGCTTGCTGAAATATTTTATAAGGATAAATAAATCCGTAAATATTTGTAATGTCACGCCAATAATATTTGGTTCAGCCACTTATTGTTCAACCAAATATTATTGATGTGACAATGGTGCAAATGCTTCGGTGGCTCGGTCATTTTGAGTAGATGGGAAGCGAACGGGTGGTGAAAAGAGCATACGAGGGAAAACCGACAGGACGCCGCCCGGTTGGTCGGCCTAGGTATCGATGGGCGGATGTGGTGGATGCGGATCTGTGCGAGCTCCAAGCTGGCGACTGGCGAGACACTGCTCAGGACCGAGATCAGTGGCGAGCAGTCGTGTGAGGCCAAGACCCACTTTGGGTCACTACGCCAGAGGACTAAGTAAGTAAATATTTGTAATAAAACATATAATAAACATGTAATAAATTATGTTTATACTAACTACGCTTAGCGTATGCGGTTCTATCAAAAATACACGCTGTAGAAAACTCTGAACGGTTACCTATGTTTTACCAAATATGTTTCACAAATTATCACTTCCCAAAAAATTTTTCGTAGAATTTCATTTGCCAAATAATCGTTTGCCAAATTAACACTTGACAAATAATTCTTACGCAAACCTAACGTTTGACATGTTCATGTTTAAGCAATATCTCGTTTACCAACTGGTACTGTGACCAAATTTCATTCAGTCAAATATGTTAGTTGGCATAATATGTTTTAACCAAAACAAAATAAGGCAAATGATTTGTATCGTCAATACTAAATTAACCATTTCTATTCCGTCGATTAATCAGCAGAGGAGCTCTTCAATGACAAATAATTTCTAACCTAATCTAACCTACTACTTTGCCAGCAGTCCGTTCTTCTTGGGGATCAGAGTTCTAACCTAACCTACTATCTGGTAGCAGTTCTTTTTTGTTAGGGGTCGCAGTTGTAACCTAACCTAACATAATAATTTGCCAGCAGTCCGTTCTTCTTGGGGACAAAAGTTCTAACTTAACCGCAGTTCTTTTTTGTTGGGGGTCGCAGTTCTAACCTAACCTAACCTACTATTTTGCCAGCAGTCCGTTCTTGGAAGTCAAAGTTCTAACCGAACCTAACCTACTATCTGGTAGCAGTTCTTTTTTGTTGGGGGTTACAGTTCTAACCTAACCTAACCTACTATTCTTCGGAATTCTTACACAATAACCACCAGAAAAAAGAGAAAAAAGAAACGGATAAAGACGAAAGAATTAGTCGAATTCTGCAACACAAGTCCGATTATTCCGAAATAAAATTGTTAATGAGCATTGCTACCAACTTAAAATTGTAAGTGAAGATTACACTTGTAATTAACAAGTTAATATGTTTTTGTTGTAATAACAGTGCATTTTTTATTTACGGGACCGTGCCGTTTTATTAATATTATTATGGTAAAATTTCATAACCCAAACAAATGTGTTTTTTTTTCTATTTATGGTTTGCCATAACATTAACATAAGTAAATGTTTACTGACTAATGTTTTTTTGCCTTTTAAAGAATTTGCTAAAAGACCAAATGCCATGATGTAATTTTTCGTAATACAAAATATTATTACGAAAAATTACATCATGGCTGCATAAAAATTTGACGTAATGAAAATATTCGTATTAAAATTGTGCAAAAGTTTGCATTGGCAAAAAAAAATAGTTACTAAAATTTGTTTGGCAAATGAAATTTGACCAAAATAAATTTGGTAAAACGGCAGGATCCCCACTCTGAAACTTGATCCTTACTTGTTTTAGTTTGGTGATGTTGGAAAACTTACTTAGATAATTTAAAAAAGGGTGCCGTATTCTAATTTTAAAATACATAAATAATACATTTTAAACACAATCTACCTCAAACATAACTTCAACATACAACAAATACTCAACCAATATTGAACTTGTAATGGAGTTTCATCGAAATAATTTTCAAGCAAATTCTGATATTTCTGATTCAGACGTTTACGCGCTGTAGTGGGTGTGTTAAGCTCAAATGTTGTATGGGACCGTTGCATTTTGTAACAATGCGCCGGAACTTGCTACAGTTGATCTTTAGGTAGTCTGCAGTGGATGAAGATCGAGAGGCCCCCAGAGGCGAGATGTATTTGGTCCCCCACCAAATACATCTCGCGTTTCAGGCCTCTCAGTTTTAAATCCACTCAAAGCCACCTGGAAACCAACTGTTTCAAGTGTCAGCGCATAGTCCCAAAGTGCAAGGTGTCCAGGCTTAGCACAGCCGCTAGCTGTATTGCGTAGTTAAGTATTGGAGTTGTATTGAAGTTGGGTTGTTTCTAAACGTGTTTTAAAGTTAGAATACGGCCCAGGGAAGCGTAATCAAACCACATTGTACGAAAGAAACATTTTATTTAATAGTTTTGTCACTAACAGTGCATCGTTTCGACGGCGAGGAACTTATAAACGAAGTACAACATTATAGCGTGATACAAAGAGCTTACATCAAAGTGACAGGCTCAATACACCCCTATACTAATATTTGTGACTATCACATACATTAAATAATTTATAGAAGGCCGACGGTCTTAGGCATTATTTAAAAGACAACAATAAAATATGACATTTACATTTGGGGACTGAAAAGGCCCCCCCCTAACGACACAATAGGTAACATTTGGGTTTTTGTTTAGCATCTAAAGGTTAGCCCAAGCGTCGATATATACATTAAAAGTTTTTTTTTATGTGTAAAGAAGCTAAGTATACAAATAAATTCCTTGACATGTATGGTTTGTGTCATATTAACTAATTTTGAGATTGTTTTCTGTTGTAGTGCACAAGATACATACGGAAAAAAGACGCATCAAAATTTTTTGGTAATTGAGTTTTATACATATTCGAAATCGCCCCTTTTTACTGATTCAGAATATGTATAAAAGTCAGATTAGAAAAGAAGTGACATGCGTCTTTTTTCCGTACGACGGCAGATTTACTAACTTAAATAAAGATGTTTTGTAAGAACCTAGCTTATTTCACCAAGATATAATATGAATATTAAAAAAAAAGTTAAATACATATTTGCATGTTTTTACATTGCATGATGTAAGTTACGTAAAAGAAACGACACATGGAATTAGCATCCCGTCGTCTGTACGTAATTATGTATTTACGAGTAGATGTCAGTAATTTCGATAATTGCATAAGTTAACCATTTTTTGTGTGAAACCCAACAACATATTTATTTAAGCTACCTTACGTTTTTTGAAGTTTGTTAGAAAGTAACGTTTTCCCTTCGGTTTTTTTGGGTTTATTTTAGCAGCGGTTTTACCAGGGGGGTGTCACTACGCAGTTTAGGTACATTTGGCCGGCGCGCCTCCCGGGCAGGCGTATGGCAGTGGGCTGCCGCTCGCCTCGCACGATAGTCGTGTCACGTGGCGCTCGCGCAAAATTGAAAATACACAATGGCTTCGAAACCTAAATCTCGATCTAATCCGTATAAAAGATGTCTTTACGGATGTCTGAATAAACGGAAGAACAAGGAAACTGAAGTATATTTAAATTATAGAAACATTTTTAAACTCCGGACGATATTGAAAGGTCCCGAAGCCCTTACTAAGTAGTAGGTAAAATAAACATCCTTAATTTATTGAATATTGGTTGCCCAGAAACAATATTACGACCTGACAGACATATTTTCAAAGGAATACGGTTGTGGCATACCTACTTCCGTGAGAATCAGACATAATATATATAAACATTTGTATCTCCGGATAAAAAATCCATGTTTACAGAATAAACGTTTGTAATTCCTACATTACCTACATATTTTTCTTAAAAACAATAAATTATTAGGTATAGGTACAAAAACTTGTCAAGTGACAACCCCGTGCCGACGCTCACAGCTCGGTCATTAAACTGCGGCGCGCAAAGAAGATTCACGGTTCGTGCGCGGTTATACGTTTCAATTTTGTTTGCAGGCGGCGAGAATAGGTACAATTTTATACCTAAATCTGACTATTGTGAAGGAGTGAATTTTCTGTACGGTAGTACTATTAGTTATTTTGTGGTTTTACTATTCTTGTATTTCTTGTTACGGAGCCCTACGTAACAACTTAAATTATATTTTGAAGTACTTACTTTATGTACAGCTTTTATACAATATTTAATTCGTTTAATAAGCGGAGATTGCGACTAATTAAGATGAAGAGACTAAAGAAGATGAGGAGCGGTTTATTATATTTTACTTGAAAGGCAAACTTATTTAGTTCATATTGTACGCATAGTTTTTTATTTACCTATTTTTAGTTTGGGAATGAGATTAATTAAAAAAAATTAAGCACTAGGAAAAAAAAAATGCATGTGTTAACTTAAGTATTAATTAGAGACCTTAAATTGGCGTACCTTGAAATGCCTAATGCTATGTTCACACGGCAGCCTTTCGATTCGATATTTTGTTTTCATGGCGTTTATTCGATTCAGTTTTTTCACGTATACGATTTTCGTGTATTCGAATTGGCGTTCAGTGTTCACACAGCGTCTATTAGATTCGATTTTGCCGAATGAACCGGTCAGCCATCATGGTTTCGCTTCTTTTATGTTAGTATTTTAGAAGGAGAAAACGACTAAATAAATAAAAAACCGAATCGAATGGCTGCCGTGTAAACGTAGCCTTACCACAGCGATTTTAAACTCGGTAACTATTAAATCATATATAGGGACTATATTTTAATAACCACTTAAATTATTTAGGGGTTATTTAAATATCTTGGTGTTAAATATGTATATTATACCAAGACATTTATAATAAAATATAACTCAAGAGCATATTAGAATCATAATTATACACATATACTTAGGTACTTAATTATCAATATTTTTTTAAATTTTCATTCTTTTTCGGCTAAATATTTAAGCAATTAGCCCATTTGTTTATACATTTTATTGTCTATTATAATAGTTAATGTGTTTTAAGTGCTATTGCTTCGTGACTATTTAGACGACTAGAATCTGGCACTAAAATTAAGACTGTCACGGTTGAATAATAAGAAATAATACTTAATTATTATTTATTCTGAAATAAATACTTAAGCATAATAAATCGTAATATTTCTAAGACCCTCTATGCTTACCTATGTAATAATGACTAGATGAAACCTAACCTAGGCGATATGTGCTGAAACGCTTTAGACATAGCATATTGAAACTCATTCTAATAATAACAGGCTATGTAATGCTAAATCACAACACTGCAACATTTTAAAAAGAGTATTAATGGAATGTAACATCACACAGTTTTTGATATAATGGTTCTTTTTATAAATAAAAGAAAAAAGAACGAAACTATTAAATCGCACCTTCACGTTTAATTAAATGTACGTAATGGTTGGGGAGCCCAAGAGGGGATTTTTGCAGTTAATCGAGCGCGTCAAATTAATATATGATGATATAGGGTTACCCGTGGAAATCTCCCTCAACCACTTTTAGTCGGCTTTTTTATTTTTATGATGTAGTCTTCAAAATGGTCAAAGTCCTGACGACGCTCGAGTGACTGCAAATTGAGCATCATGGGCTCCTCTACTATTAGTACAGTGAAACTGTCCAGCTTTGCCGCGGAGGGTAAATGCGGTCACCAATAAAACATCAATCAATAGCACGTTGGTAGTTAAACAATAATCTAACTCGAGCTTTAACTGTTTTATTTTGATCTTTTGGCTCTTTGGATTTGTTTCTTTATTGTGCAATAAAGTATTTATGTTTATGTGAAAGATGTTATGTTATGAATGTTTTAAATCTAAAATTTACATCAGTTATGTGTACTCATAATTATTTAATCGTAAAATTTACCCATACAGCAAAAGTATACGGCTTCATAGTAATTTATTATAAACGAAGATATAATTTACTTATTTAGGATGTCTTAAACAAAGGAAAAAGTTACAAGTGAGTGAAGTCGGTAAGTGGAGTGTGTGAGGGAGGAGAGAAGTTATATAGTTATATATACTCGTAGTTAGTACTTAAAATAAACAAATAAAAATATTTATTAAAATAATTTGATTTGTTTTTCAGTTGAAGATTTATTTCATTTTCTTACTCAACAATTAACTGTCAAAGTAGCCTATTCAACAACTTTCTCATTAACATAATACGATAAAAACACATTTACATCCTTAAGGAATGTACTCGAGAGAATGAGACCCGATTACTTCAGAAATGTTGCCTTCGTTAACTTTGATGGAGTTTACCGGAGTAGATTTCTTCATTTGAATTACCATTGCAAAGTTAATGCATTTAAAAAGATTTCGCGACACCGTTGGTCTTTTAGTGTAGAACAAAATATATACTTAACAATAAATTGTTTCCAAAATATTTTCAAATTTAAAAATAGCGTAATAATTCCTAACGTAAATTTTCGTTAAAATATGTGTCGGTATAAACAAAATACATTTTGTCAGAATTAAATTGTGAATTTTCAATGGAGATCTGTTTCATGTGCCTACACTTAAAGCAAGCGTTGACGGTTTATTTCGTTCGTGAGTATTATTTTCAGTATAATCTACAAAGTATAGAAACAATGAGAATTCTATAAGCATTCGGTTTTTTTAAATCTAATTGTGAGTATCAAAGTTCACTGAAAGCATATTAACTACTTTAGAACGTACGCTTTTTCATACATACCTACATAGATCTTATTACTATTTATAATTTACAATAAGAGTATGACAAAAAAATTAAAGGCCTTAGTATCTTGTTTCATCATTACTAAACGATAAATAAAATACTCCATCGGCAATTTTCTATTAAGTCGATAAAGGAATGTCTCAAAGAATTTCGTTATTTACAAATTAATTGGATTATTCAAAAGGTATTTTTACTACAGTGTCAAAGCAATGCTAATTTTGACTGCGAACCAACTTTCTAAATATAATTTAAAACAAAAAAGTCAAACAATATATATGTATATATTAAGTTAATTGCGGAACTAATTTAAGCTTTTGAAATATTTATAATGTTACGACTAACTCAATAGCATTAATATAATAATTTTGAAATACATCTTGCTTCAAAACGATGTCGATTACTTTTTAACATAGAGGAATGCAGTTATTATATTTAATGACACCTTATTAATTTGATTATGCAATCATATTTAAAATTTATAGATTGATTCTACGAATTATCTATAATAGACAATAACATATATACAATACCATATAGCTATCCGTAATATCCGTAATGTATCTATTATGGAAAAAAGTCGCATCTATTTTTTTTCTAAACTGAGTTTTATGCATATTCTGAATCAGTAACAAAAGGCGATTCCGAATACGTATAAAACTCAGTTACAAAAAAATGCGTAGATGCGTCTTTTTTCCATATGACGGCAGTTATACAACTTATACATATATAAAAAAATTAAATGCTTTTATGGCCAAATTTTGCTCGGATTTATAGCATGATCTTATTATTTAAAATTATTATTAATACATATTTCTCAAACGCAAACTAAGGGGCCTATTTCAATCAACAAGTGCTTAATGTTACAAAAAACACCAAACTTAGTTAGGTACTTAACAAGATGAATTTCAATATTATTATAATCCTACGCAGTAATTACGCCTACGAATGAATTGCATTAAAACTATGTAAGTCGTATTATCCCAGGTTTCATTTTATGTACAATTATAAATATACGAGATTGTAAAGCTTCACATAGATCACTATATCTTGAAATACAATTATATTTTTACATTTTGGTACTTTCATTAATACATTTAGATTTTTACTCGGTTATATAAAGGCTTTAATAGCTATTTAATATAAAAAGAGTATTTAAATCAGCTAGGAGTCTTGTGAAAAACTTCACGCTGTTTTGTAGTTTCTATGTTAATTAATATTTAAATAACTTTAATGCTAGTAAATATTACAATTTAGTTTTCTTAAAGAACACAGTTTCTAAAACAATGTCGAATACTTTCGTAATATTGTTATTTCTCTCTTCAAAGAAATAACTTTTAGAACATAATAAAATTTTTAAACAAACAGAAACGTACATCTTCAAAAAATTCAGTTACTCACGTCATATGTTTGTTCCGTTAACTAACATTCGTGCTTATGTTGAATATTAATTACACTAAAATGCCTATTTCGGAATAAAATTAAAATATAGACTTATTTTTTTTTAATTTTACATCCAGGTTGCTTTATCGACAAAACGGCTTGAACATTGAAGTAACTACTGGTTATAAATGTTCCGGTTCTCTTTAATGTTTCCGAAACATATATCAAACTAAACTATATTTTACATAAAAAAGTATTTTAGAAGCTTTACTTTAATAGATTTTCAACCTATGGTCGGTACCTACACAGTTGCAAGTGATGAAATTTCTAATGCAAGTATTTAGTCGTACCGGAGTTGGCTGGGCCCATTTTGGACCGGTTTTATTTAATCTTTGAGTTTTAGATCCACCAGTAGGTACAAAAATGTAACAAAATTACAAAAAACATTTAAGTAAATTATTGGCTCAAGTAAATCTGATTTATAAAAAAAAACGCTGATTTTATTATGCGATCTTAAATTTGAAAACGACATGCTTATATTTACTTAACAAACAACTGTATCTATTTACACTACATATTTGGGAGTTTTAGTAGTGTCCATACTCATTGACCTACAGTCGTAATAAATTAGTCTACTTATTATAATATCTAAAATACAGCCTGGCCAAAAATATCGACTGGCAATATGACAAGCAGAAACTCGCAACAAACGGACCAAAGGTAAGTACTTACTAATATCAAACTTTAGGGAATCGCAACATGAAACGTTTGATTCGCAAATATAAACATTTACACAGTTACTGTAGATATTTACATTGTAGAGAATATTCGAGAAATCTTGGCTACTTAGTCTAAAGTACGGTGCTTTACCACGGATTATATAATACTATAGGAGATACATCCTCAAAGGCAAACAAAGCTTATTTGCTATGCTATTGTGTCACTGGATACCTAATTTTTACTAATATAATGAATAACTAGTAAGTTTGCTACAACAATATTTATTTAATTTTATTTCCTTTACAATACTATTTAATCTGTGGTGAAACGCGCCTTTTAATGCAAATTTCTTTTGATGTAGATTCCTTGAATGCTTGAATTAAATATTCTTTTGGTATTGCATAAATTTAACTGGATACATTTAGCTGTTTGTAAAAAGTCTGCGATTTTTGCATGATTTTAACAAGGTCTACCACCGAATTTCAAAAAGTAATATGCAAACTAGCTATAGTTTAATTTTCTAGAGCCATATAGTGTCATTAATTTATGTATCTAAAACGTTGATGTATTTCACTAAATCCAGTCTTCCTAACATTCGGGAACCTACAATAAAAGAAATTGACACATACATTTCTTTGCATGTATCGTGTTTTTAACATTAATTCCACTAAGTAGGCTCTTCAGTGACATCTGCTTTCGCTTGCCCAATTCCAAAATCTCTTAACGCATCTTCTATATGTTTGACCTGTCAAAGAAAACAAGTTACTGAACTTGCAAAGTTACAAAGAATGATTTAAACTTAATGGCTCTTGGGGACGACCCGAGGTTTTTGGGTAAATTTCTGAGGTGATTTAGGTTCGGGACATTAGCAGAACAATGGGTAAGGAAAACTTAGACAATTTCAATGGCGGTCTTAAAGTTTGACATCGACTTTGTTATGTCGGAGATTAAATATTTTTATAGGATGAAATTAGCATTTAGCTAAAGCTAATGTATCAAATAATTAGTCCCCAATGAACAACCCACAGAATTCGCAACTTAACGAAGTTTCTAGTTTCTACCTACGTAACTAAATTTTATATATATAACTGGCTAATAAACACTAAATTGCGTTATATAAATGAATAATGTTGAACTCTCATAAGAGTATTACGGCCAAGGTCTAATTGATCAAGCTGAAATAACAAATTCATTAAGATCAAAGTCAAAATTGAATTGTTTTATGTAATCATACTCCTCCAGAGTAATTATGTAATTATAATTTATGACATACTCTACAGAAACAAATTATTACTATTTTAAATTAAGTACTTACAGCAATATTTAATTTAGTAAAAACAAATTTACAGTATAAAGGAGGCAATTGTGTCACTATTTTTTCCTTATTTATTAGTTTCTAGGAAATAAAAAAAGCGATTCATATAGATCCACCAAATAACTGTAAACTATTGTATTAATTAAACTTTAGTTTTTGTTCTTGAATCGACACCACCATCTGTTAAGAAACATTTCCACCCGAAAATATAAAGAGAAAAGCAATCTAAAACGAAAAAGCAAGTTACCTGCGGCACGGACGGGTCTGTTCCAGGATGGTTGTACTTGTGCAGAAAATAACACGTTCCCGGTATGTCCTTGGGGAAAGAATTGGGGAGACATGAGCGCTCCCGGGGCTCCATCTCGAAGCCCGGAAATTTTATCAGCCACCTGCGAAAAGTTTCGTTGGGATTGATTCGCCCTTATGCTTTATCGTTTCGCTTTCAACTGGCCTATATTCCCATACAGAAAGCTTAAGTAAACCAATGTATCTGGAGCTCGAAAAGCGTAAACATGTGCACATTTTGGGAGTGCATTTAAACTAGGTTCTAGCATCCAAATCGCCTGCGTACTGTAAGCGATTACGATGGAATCTGGGCTAAACAACACTTCGATCAAATCGCCTGAAGTAAACCAATAGGAATGAGCTCCAGATTACCCATAGTTGTAACAGATCTCAAGGTCATGTTACAATAGGGATGATCATGGTTGAGACATAATGTTTTGCGAGTCAGAGCTAATAACGCAGCCAGGTATGTTGAAGTTAGATTGAACTTTTTGTTCGGCAGTGATACGCAATTTAGTTAAATGCGTAAGGATCTCTTTGTTGTCTCGGAAGTCGTTTGTTATTGCTTTGGGATCGTGTATCGTGTGGGGAATTTGGGTACGCTGGATCTGTTTTTAATTTTAACTTTTGTGGGCTATGGGCGTTATTATATGGCTATAAAGCTGAAGTAGAAATTATCTGAAAACTCTTGAAATTAATTATTTAGTTATTTATAGAAGTGTCCCAGTATTATTTTAGTTACTTTTTACTTGTCGCGTTAACATTTATGTTTTTGAATGTCATTAATGTTCAGACAGCAAGTATCTACTAATAAACGTGTAACGTGTGATTTAATGAATCAGTCTATTCAATTTAAGTTACTAACTCATTTATCTTAATTAATAAGACATGTCAATTATGCTGAAAAGGCTTCTTATACAGTAATTGGTTCTTTTTTTAACTCGTGTAGTATCGTATCGTGTATCCTTTAATAAAATATGAGTTCTTGTTTTACACACCATCACATATCCAAATGGCGAGAGCAATTAAATTAAACCAACAGAATCAAGAGACACTCCTCTCTATTTGAGGGCCCAGAGTGCACTCAGAGTATTTGCGGTGGGCTTCTCTCGTGTCGGACTGGCATGTTATTCCACGTAACATTTCGACGAAATGCGAGCATTTGCTTCAGAACGGATAGCACGGTTGCTATTTTATCGCCTATCACGTCATGCTTCACTTTCGCACTTACATACTTGTTAGAACGTGACTGCTATGGTGACAGAAGATAAAATCCCGACCATATTAGGCTAGCACGTTCTTACTGAAGCAAAAAATGGGTATAATAACACTCCAATCTAATCCTCCTTACTGCATGCAGTTTTAAAAATTGTAACGAAACTGATGTTTGGCAGTTGAAGGTCATGATACTCATGATCCATACTGTGACTCTGTTACGTACAATATTGCGTAATCTGTTTTTTTGGCTATATAGGGATGTCAAGTTTGTTGCACAGAGTTAATGCGCTAAGAGACAAGTAGGTAAGTGATAATCCCACTTTTCACGTTTGTTAGCTGCCTCAGACAGGCAGCCTCAGGCAGTGTACATCAGCCACTTCTTGTGCGTATTCACAAGAACTGAATGATGTACTGTCTGAAGCGGCAAATGCGATATGGCCATAGAAAATCCGACAACCAATCAACACTCCTGAGACCAAAAACGGGTAACTTCGTATAGAAATTTTCAAACTTTATGCATCGTTTAATAGTACATTGAGCCAGAGTGTACTTGCAAAGATACGCGTAGCTTATTATGACTCGAGGTTACACTGGTTTACGTAAACTTAGATGGCACTTGGAATAACAAACCTGATATATCTATTTTACAAATGATTTGCTATTCGAAATACATTAAGTTGTAGAGAGATGATACTACAGTACGCGAATAGTTTTGAGCTTCGATAACTCACAAGTGCGATTTTCTTTTTTAGTTAGAGAATATGATATGATTACTTGTAGTAAAAAATATTTTCTAACAGTTATTGACGCCGCGCTAGGTATTATATAGATATTTTTTTAATAACAATAAGAAAAGATTATACAAGATATATTTTCCTTTACTATACTATTGCATTCAACTATTTCAACATCATCTGTCATTTTATAACAGTTTGGTCAATAGATTACGTGAGCATAATCGAAAACAATTTGTCAAAATATAAGTGACCTTGAATTCTAAACGAATTACAAATGGCTAAGACGACATATGCTCTTGACAAAACCGTTATGAAATGTGAAGTTATGTTGCAATAGTAAAAAGCGATAGCCTGGTGGAGAAAAATAAAACTTACGTAATCTTTTCTATGTGTAGCAAACATTTTTATTATTAATACTTAACGTATTCTAACTGGTCATAAAATAAAGTCGGACTTGTGAATTATGTCATTTTTATAGGTTAAAAAGGCGTTCCCGTACTCCACTATGAAGTGGTAAATTTTTCGATAATGCAGTCTTATAGGATTGATGTAGCGAGACTTTGTTTATCGTAACAATGCTGGACAAAGTACTCCAAGGTTCTTTATAGCGACCGTTCAGGTGATGCTGCGACGATCCACCTCTTTTGGGTTTTTTTTCCCGTTCCGGTGCGTAGTTACTTCTTTTAATTAAACACCATTCTCCTAGACTGACTTAAGTATTGTCCTTCGGCAGAAGAACACCGAAATTAGCCCGAAATTAGCCTAAAGCTTACAAAGTTCTTATAAATGCTTACTCGTGAGTGGTCGGGCTGACGTTGATCTTCAAAGGTTCGGAGCCGGACTCAAATTTATTGGCCAAGGTGACATTGTGCCCGAAGAGGCAGTATTTGAGCATGGTGCGGCCTACCACTCCGGCCAGGACCGTTCCAGTATGCAGGCCTATGCGCATCTAGCGACAAAAGATCGTTAGGTCAAATAACATTTAAAGATACGACTTTAAGTATAAAAAAACTGGTGAGACTAAAAATATGCGCATCTAGCGACAAAGCGAGAAAATATCGTTAGGTCAAATTACATTTAAAGATACGACTTTAAGTATAAAAAACTAGTGAGACTGAAACATTAAAAAAATATTTACAACTTGTTACTCACGTAAGTAATTTAGGTCGATTGTCGCTCGACATGTTGCGATGTTGTGTGGGTAAAGACGCAAGCAACTCTCGCCGTTGTTGATAATGATCATTATAAATTGATAGAAACATGTCGAGCTAAAAATCGACCTAAATGACGTGAGCAACCAGTAATGAATGTTTCAAAAAATTCTCTTCAGTTTCCCATTTAACTTTTTACTTTTGTAAGTCATGTAGCTTTCACTGTTTTAAATACCTAATTACTACGAGTTAGTGAAAGGTCTTGCGTCGGCAATAATTTTGTAATTTGAGTGCAAGTTTGTCTCTCTTGTCTCTTTCAGTCTCTATAAAATCAGAACGGTACAATCGGCCAAATTAACATCGAAAAGTACCTTGATAGGATGCCCTTCATGAGTGAAGTGCTGCGCGCACGTCTCGACCATGCGCATCGCCATCCATGCAATCTGCGGCGCATGCGTGTCGATCTTCTTATGCAGGCCGCTCGCCACGCAGTACGCGTCGCCTATCGTCTCCACCTGGTCAAAAATTAACAATTGTAGAAGGATCAAGAACGTTTTTACACCAATATAAACCGAACGGCAATAGTCAAGTTGTCGGCCGGTTTGACAAAGCAATCACAATATAGTCAGTTTCCACTGTACTCATGTAAATAAACCGAAACTGATTTTTTTACGTGTCCAAAGGACAAACACTGGCTTTTCGGGAGAGCAAAAACCAAATTGGGCAGATACCCCCGGTGGACATTGCATTGTGGAGAGTTTGTCTATTCAGACTTTTGTCATTTAAGAGTTTGTCTATTCAGACATGTGTCACTTGTGTCGATAAGGAATAATGACATTCTTTTTGTACTAAGTCATTGAAAATATATTCCTATATTTATATGAATAACCGCTGTTAAGATTCTGATATTTTTTTTTCTTTAATGAAATGTCAGAAAAGAGCCTAGGAGCCACTTTTGGCAATTTTTTTCCATGGCTCCTAATAACTGAATGACATCTAATACATGACAGATGATAGGGTCATCTATGCTGCCAGAATTTACTCTTATATCAACTACAAACCATAGACTTGTAAGTAAAGTTGAAAATGGCCGAAACCGGGGCCCTATAACTTTTTTAAATTATAACTTCGTAAATTATTATCCCATGATAATAATTCTTACTTATGTTGTTAATGTCCTTACGATGAATTGTAAAAAATGTTCATACATAGACACACCGCCGCGTTTTGGTTGTGTGTATAATTTTTTACGTGTTTGTTTCGTATTCGATTAGTAGCACGGTCTTTTATCAGCATGTTACATTTAGCGAACAGTTTGAATAAAGTAGCCCAAATTTCCTTCATATTCGTTGGAATATTTGGTGTGTAAAGCCTATGTTTACGTAAGCCTTTTTCATACAAAACATTGTGCAAGATAAGTCAGCCTTAGCACTGAAGCGTGAAGTGCATATCCGAACAATTTTCTGCCTCGTCGAAATATGCTAAAGCCGGCTTGAATATCAGCGTGTCTTAGCTTCGTTTAGTTGAGTCGAACGACGAACTACAGAAGTCAGGAACATGTACGAGAAATTCGAGAACGTAAGTGAAGAAATAAAAGTAGTCGTTGAATATTTCGTTTTGATCTTTATTTCACCGCCATAGCTACATAAAACTGTGTTTACGTAATGTGGGTACCTTTTTTCCTTGATTGAATAAGTTTTCTAGGGTTTCTTTTGAAACCACGAAGAAAAACCGGCCAAGTGCAAGTCGGACTCGAGCCTTGAGGGTTCCGTACATCACACTATTTTAACATTCATCGAACATTACTGTGTTTTTTTACAAACAATTTATTTTTTGTGGTTGAACAGAAAATAAACAAGTTTCGGACTTTTTCCTTTACTTATGTTGTAAGACTGTGTAAGACCTACCTTCTTGCCAATTTTCATGATTCTAGGTCTATGAGAAGTATCCTCCAGGGTTTGTAAGTCTATAATTTCAATTTTTTTTTCGTGTGATTGAACAACAAATTAACCATTTTCGGACTTTTCGCTTCACTTGTGTTGTAAGACCTCTTCTTGCCAAATTTCATGATTCTAAGTACCATAGTTTGTACGTTTGTATTCGCAAAAAAATGTATCTTGTGATGGAAAAACAAACTAACAATTTTCGGACTTTTTCCCTTACTCAAAGACCTTCTTTTTTTCCAAATATAGGAAGTACCATACTCTCCTGCGAAGTGTTACATAATAAGGCTAAATTGGAGGTATTTTTGGATTGCATTGACTTAGAAGCTTGATTTTTGTACAGTTTCAAGGGACCGCAGATACCTATACATATTTGACGTAAATTCCAACTTGATAGCTCTACGGCTTCCCGAGAAAAAGGGTCTTGAGAGACAGACAGAAAGATTAACAGACAGACGGACAACAAAGTGATCCTATAAGATTTCCGTTTTTCCCTTTGAGGTACGGAACCCTAAAAAAAACAACCAATCTCATGTATGATTGTTGACACCAAAGTGTCAGTAGAACAACTGTCATGCTTGAATGTGTACTATGAAGGCTTAATTTATGGCTGAGGGATGACTACTCAACACCTTTTCCAGAAGACTGACTTTGGGCAATCAATTAACAAATAACACACTCCAACGCTTTCTTCCCCATATTTCCTTATACTAACAAAACCGTATGATAGTTGCTTTATGCGTATTATGAAATCGTAAAGTTTGTTTTGAAAGACAAAATGTAATGTTTGGCGAAACTGATATTTTTGTAAATTGTACAACACTTTTTGTAGAAATACATTTAAAAAAAATGTTTTAAATTTAATGTTTGCAATTTAATTTATAAATATTTATGTGTTCACGATTTTGTCAGATGCACGTACCTTTAGGCTGCTGGGAGGCAGGTCGAGAACACACGGCACGACCAGGAATCAGCTCGGGAACGACAGGACAGGATATCCACGTAAAACTTTCTTGGATCACAAGTATCACAATCAAATAAAAATCGCGGGTCGCGAGCCGGGCGCGTACATTTCGATAGGTGCATCGGTTATCGTCTGTCATATCATATGTCTGATTTAATAGCAATGAGCGGCGTGGGAACTAAGGTTGGAGGGGGATTTTTAAAACTATAATAAACATTATGGAAAGCAAAATCGGAATTGTACAACGGCAATTTATATATTGCCAATATTATACAACTAAGAGAGTGTATTTATCCATAATAATTTAAGACACCTAAACTGTAAATCGCTGTATTCAAGATTCAAAAATTGCACTGACATTGCAAATATCCAGCTATTGTCAAAAGACGTCAAACAAGGTGAATAATTCCTCCAGCCTGACAACCTATGTATTGCCTTTTTCTAACTTTAAAATACATAACACTACATTTAATACACAATCTACTTTCAACACAACTCCAACACACAACAAATAATCAACCAATTTTGGAGTTGTATTAAAATTCTGATTCAGACGTTTAGGCGTTAACTGTTTTGCATAGTTGGAGTTGTGTTGGATCGTGTCTTTACGCGTTTTAAAGATAGAATACGGCCCCTGACCTGATACGTGGTCGTGATATCGTTGAGTTATTTAATGATCACGAAGTGCCATTTTTTTGACACCAATCTTGGTGCTTTATTGTTCAAATTCAGACCAAAGAATGTTTCTGGTATTCAAAAAACTGACCTTGTAAACATCCAGCTCTTCACAGAAGACGTCAAACACGGTGTATAGGTCCTCCAGCATGTCGATGACCATCATTGGCGTGGCTGTGGCACAGATTGACGTGAAGCCGACGATATCGCTGAACAGCATCGTCACGTCGTCGTGACTCTTGGCTTCGATCGTTTCGCCTGGAGAAATAAACAATCACCAATATGTACGTATTCTATTAATAAATAATACAACTTTTAATAAGACAATTAAAGTTACTTATAAATTAAAACTACTAAAGCTAAACCTATTATGTACGTTGTATTCTAGAAATCAAACACAATTATTCCACTAACCACTTTCAATTGAAGGAATGTTTACAGAAACAACATACTTAACTAAAAATTTTGGCGGATTTGTGTTTTTGATGTCATCATGTTCGTCTCCAAAGGGGCTACGAAAGGTGAAACAATGTTTGTCCAAAAACTATTTCGTGTGGCGAAAAATTACCATAAAATTTTCCTGCATAGTATGATAAAAATAGCGGAATTAAGAATTATAATAAAATAAATATTATATGAATGCTAAAATAAAGAAATTGAGTAGATGTAACGAAACCTTTATTTAAAAAAACTATTTCCAGAAAAAAATATGTTTCTTTTTGCACAGGAACAACGTAACTAACCAAAATTTTACAAAAATAGACACACAGTGACACAGTTTATTTCATATATTTTCCGAAAAATAAAGAGCCTAAGAGCAAATAAAGAGATATTCCTAACTTTGTGACCATATATATATCTTTATTGTCCCTGAAAATCAAACCTTAATAATTATTATTTAAAGAGAAATTTAGTTTCATCGATCTCCTGTAAAATCATGCCCAATGTAGTTATGTTGTTTTTGTAAACATCCCTTCAATTAATAGGACATTATTTGAACGTCGGAGGTATGAGTAATATTAAGAATGGCAGTCTAATTGAAGCCCGAGGGCGTGTGTGTGTGCAAACTCTGATTTACACACACACAATCACACTTGCATAGAAAAAATAAAGTTTTAAGCCAAAAAAGGCAACATAAAGACCAAAGCACCCTACAGAAGAAGCTATTGCTATAACTCTCATTACACCCAGTACACGTGTTATGAAAGATAATGAAAAAAAAAATTATTCGTGTCGAAGTCGAACTGAAAGAGTAAATGGCCCAAAATAGGCTTCGAGGCACATAGGTAAGGATGCAGACAAGATTATCGGATGAGAGGTTTTCCGATACCTATAAACAAAATTTGCTATTTATTTTCACTTATAATTTTCCGAAGAAAAATATATCTTTTTCCTAATCTTATGTACGAGCATAGTGTGCCTACAGTATACAGAGTGTAAATCCAATACAAGCAAAGAATTAAACCAGATGTTGGATTTATTAGTGTAATCATTAATTCACAAGTTTCTTAAAGTTACACTTAATTATGATCCTGTGTTTTTTTAATCCACCGCGCAGCAATGTACTGCTAAAATGATGAAGTAACTATCAATGTCAATGAGCGTTCAACTCGAGTGTGTTGCACTTACAATGCGGGCCTAATTATTTTGTATCGTTAAAATTTTCGTCGTAATTTTTAGAAAAAGTTATCTAATTATAATATAGACGGAGAGCAGCCCACGTCAGATATGACACAAAAATGAGAGCAACGACACCCCTCTCGTTAGTTTGCTATACTATACTTATTTATAGATCTTGTGAAGTGGTGGAGGTCAAAGAATCCAAATAACTCGAAGAAAACAAATCCTAGAGTTTAGGGCTTGATACATTATTATCGGAAATTATGAAATTAATTAGATTATATCATAGCCAGAAGTTTCTGTTTGGAGAAAGTAGTGCCAAATGATGTATAATACAATTTATAGTTTCCTATCTACTGTTTTTGTTTTCGCAATAATATACATTTTTTGTTGTTGTAATGTAAAACCCCTGTCCTCTTTAAATGAGACAATTTCAGTTTTTACCTTAGTCATTACTTTTTTCCTACTGAAAAACTTTGTTAGTCTGTCACTCTGACCTCCACCCATTAAAAGCTGCCAGACGCCCAGATCTAGCAAAAAGGATGGTAAAGTAATCTAACTAAACATGTTTCATTACTTTCATTATCGTGTCATATCTGACGTAGCTATCTCTTAGTCCAATTTATTATGTCCTATGCTAACCACAGTTTAGAGGTTTGCCCGTATTGGATTTACACACTGTATATACATATAAGTAGGTAGTAGGTAGGTAGGTACAAGTACACAATTTGTACATATAGCTATGTCTATTTTCCATTATAGTGGTAAAAAGATCTTGCTTAAAGTTATTCGGTGGAGAGACGTTTCGGAGCAACGGTATTAATATTTGAGTCATTGGATTTGGACTGTCAGTCGTTATTCTTATTTCGCAGTACTTACTGAGTCAGGTGCCAAAAGTTCCAATAAAAAGAGTTCTTTAATAGTAGAACTATAAATGAAAATGCTTGAAAACTTGATTTAGGTCCAAAAGGAATCCAGATACGAGAAAAAAATCCGCACAAAAACACAATTTGTGCTATGAATTCACTAGGTGGAGTTTTTAGGGTTCCGTAGTCAACTAGGAAACCTTATAGTTTCGCCATGTCTGCCCGTCCGTCCGTCCGTCCGTCCGCGGATAATCTCAGTGACCGTTAGCACTAGAAAGCTGAAATTTGGTACTAATATGTATATCAATCACGCCGACAAAGTGGTAAAATAAAAAGTGGAAATTATTTTTTTATTAGGGTACCTCCCCTATACGTAAAGTGGGGAGTGATTTTTTTTTTCATTTCAACCCTAACGTGTGATATATTATTGGATAGGTATTTAAAAATGAATAGGGGTTTCCTAAAATCATTTTTCGATAATGTAAATATTTTCGGAAATAATCGCTCCAGTAGTAAAAAAATATGCGTCCCCCCCCCCTCTAACTTTTGAACCATAAGTTTTAAAAATATGAAAAAAATCTCAAAAGTAGAACTTTATAAAAACTTTCTAGGAAAATTATTTTGAACTTGATAGGATGAATAGTTTTTGAAAAAAAAATACAAAATAATTTCTGAACTAAGTTTGTAATTTAACCGTATAAGCAGGTGTTTATTGTACCTGTAATTTCTACAAAATTACAATGAAATGACGTGCTTTCAAATAAAGTAAAAACGGTGAAAATCGGTTCACGCAATAAAGAATTATCCCATAAAAATCATCTTCCATACTTTATGCTCGCGCGCTAGTTTACTTAATTTGCCGATAGATGTCGCTGTACGTGGAACGCTCATATCATATCCTACATGGCGGTGTTATTTTAACTCTTAAGTGGGGACACTTACTGTGACGGACGGAAAACTACGGAACCCTACAGTGAGCGTGGCCCGACACGCTCTTGGCCGGTTTTTTACTTTATTGGTGATCAGCAATTTTCGGAAGCATAAATTCCTATATCAAATCGGATAACAGAATTTCCAAAAACGCTTTCCTACTTAGAAGTAGTGTTTTGTGTAAAATCTAAAAGCATTGTACAGTCGGCTACAAAGAGATGTATCCACTTTGTCACCTTATTGCGTTGTACTAAGGTCCAAAATTGGATACATCTCTTTGTAGTCGACTGTACCATAGTAAAAATTGACTATTATGCATTAATTATATAATTTCTTCTGTAATATGTCAATTAGCCACTTTTAGTGTTTAGCAGTAACACTCTGGTTTACTGCAATACTACGCCGTCGCCCTGACTCTGCCCGTCCATCAAGCAACCTTCAATCTGTTACCACCATCAATCTCTTTTCATTATTACACTTCTTTAATGTCGCAGAACCGATAATCGCTGGAGTAAGCGTGTTCTGGAGTGGAGACCACGTTTGGGCAAACGTAGCGTTGGACGCCCTCTGGCCAGATGGCGGGATGACTTACATAAGAGGGCCGGTAGCGAATGGATGAGTAAAGCAGCAGACCGGGCTCTGTGGCGTACCTTGGGAGAGGCCTATGTCCAGCAGTGGACTGCAACGGGCTGATGATGATGATAATGATGATATAATTTTACATATCATTTAATAACCTTTATTTATAATGCTCAATTGTAAATATCAATATTACCAGCTATTGTAGCTATTATTAGTGTTCTCTATTACCCTCAACTACCCTGCTACCATTACTATAGGCAGTAGTTATTTAGCAGGGTGTAGAGGGAACTAATTTATTTAGGTAGTCCATTCCTTTATTTTGTACTTTTTCAAAATGCAGATGGCAACTGGTTCTGCCATTTAAACATTTTGGTTTTATAGGTCTTTGATTAATTTAACATAATATAAATATTAATATGTACTTACACATTCATATTATTATACTTATATTCAGTGAATTCGGATGATAATCAAGGATCAAGTTTTATACCGCAGGGATGCCTGTAAACACGGAGAAACTTACGGAACCAATTTATATTAGTTAGCGTTATTAAATTGAGGCGGGAAGTAAACTAAATTGGTGCCAGGGGACGCCCGTGTTGCTACAGTATCGGCATGTTTACACGAATCTTAGACCTTAACGTATACCCGTAACGATAGGATATATCGAATCGATCAAGTACACACACAGTTCAGTTCAGATAGGAAAGCATATCTTTTGTGAAGCAATCAGATTTGGATTTTATTATTATTATTTTATTCTATTTTAAGTAAACAATAGGCACATTGTCTGTATCTCAAGCTGTTTTGATGTCTTCTTATAGAACTACGTATTATTGTGTATCTCTAAGATCTAATGTATTACTGTTTTGAAAAAATAAGTCCCGCCGAGTTTCTTGCCGGTCTTATAATACCTACTTCTCGGGTCAGGGGTGTAGGGTTAGAAACGGTGGTAGTTTTTTTTCTCTGACGTTCATAAGTGCATTGAAATGTGCCTGTATATCCGTACGGACCATATACAGGATGATTTCGGGGTCGTGGAGCAGAAGGACAAGGCATGATACAGAACTTAACGATGGTGTGGTAATTATTTTTATCATCTATATTAATAATTATTATTCAGATGTTAAGGTAAAAAATACATTTTTGCGTACAATTTGGTCACCCTACTCAATGTGACGTCTTGTCTTTTACCATACATCGTATGTCAAAAGTCTATATCATTTTACTTGAAAAATAAGAAAAATTAAATTAATTCTGTTTTTAGATAATACGTGACAATACTACCATAAAATAATGTTAATCAGTTACCTAGTCGGAAAACAACCGGCCAAGTGCGAGTTGGACTCGCGCACCGAGGGTTCCGTACAAATCTGTAGGTAGGGGTAGGAACTTCAAAATTATTAAAAATATTTTTATTATATGATGTGAGTAAAAATATACGGTTTTCGCAATTTTTCCTCTATCTGTGCTATAAGACGTTGCTTCTTACCAAATTTCAAGATTCTGAGTTCACGGGAAGTACCCTGTAGGTTTTGATTCCCTTACGAGTTTCGAAAATTTGCGGAAATTTGCGGCATAAACGGATGTATCATTTGATTGCGTTGGCTTAGATGTTTGATTTTTTCACAGCACCGAATGACAGTAGAGTATTTCATATAAATTTCAGCTTGATACCTCCACGCGTTCCTGAGAAAAAGGGTCTTGACAGAAGGACCGACGGACAACAAAGTGATCCTATAAGGGATCCGTTTTTTCCTTTCGAGGTACGGAACCCTAAAAATGGTTCCGGATCACGACCCAGAAATCTTGTAGAATGGAATAAAGTGTGATTTCTGATATTTTGCTCTAAAAAACAACTACAGGATGTTTTATCAACGTAAGCCATATTTATTGAAGTGATTTAGTATGTGATAGGTACCATCGCCCACACTGTTGACTGCCCATCGGTGGAACTTATGCTTTTGTAATAAGGTCCACCGATGTACAGTTAAGAGTGTTGCTGTTTGTACTAAACAGCTTTTACCAAAAAAAATGTAGTTTTTTTTTATTTCTTTGTCCTTTTACTATAAAATTTCGCATCACATGTAATTTTGTTTCACACAAAAGAGAACCTAATATGTAATGAATGAACATACTCAGCGTCACATTAAAAACGGTCAAAGTGCATGCTTTCAACGTGGACTGACTCAATTATGTATTTGAAATACTTTAGTATACATCAAAGGCCCTGGTCGCGCTAAACATGTTAGTCTATGTTTTACCTAAACCGACCAAAGGGACCATTAATTCACTTTTAGTAAAATATAATGTTTTTCGTTACAGAATAATTTCTAATAAAACTGTGGTCGCCGAATGCAAGTCTAAACAAATTAAATTTTGAAAGCTTGTTATGAAGAGGTAATGTTTAATGATTAGTAAATAAATAACAATAAAATTGAATTCAGTAATCTGCAAAATAACCCCATATCATTTTATATTTTATATTACAAGCTGGTGGCCTGGCGGTCAGACGGTATCCGAAGGTCGCGGGTTCAAACCCCGGCTCGTACCACTGAGTTTTCTGAACTTATGTACGAAATATCATTTGATATTTACCAGTCCCTTTTCGGTGAAGAAAATCATCGTGAGGAAACGGCATCTAATCCCAACGAGGCCTAGTTTCCCCACTGGGTTGAAAGGTCAGATGGCAGTCAGTTTCGTAAAAACTAGTGCCTACGCCAATGGGATTAGGTTGCCGAGCGGACCCCAGGCTCAATAGAGCAAAAAGCTGGGACAAACGCTAGGAGGAGGAAGAATTTTATGTAATACTAGCTTTTGCCCGCGGCTTCGCTCGCGTTCGGGGTAACACGGTTCCCCTTTCCTGATTTAAAACACAGAAGAGAACTCGGAACAGAATAAACGGCACACAAATAGTCCGCATACCATTTTTTAGCTTTCTACCTTGAAAATTGCGGAATGCTCCATACAAACTTCCACCCCCCATTTTAGGGAAGTGGGGGGTTAGAAAGAGACAAAAAGTAGCCAATGTCACTCTCCATCCCTTAAACTATCTCCACTTAAAAAATCACGTCCATTCGTCGCCCCGCTTTGCCGTGAAAGACGGACAAACAAGCAAACAAACACACACATACACTTTCCCATTTATAATATTAGTATGGATTGAGATTATAAAAACGTTGAGAGCCTATGCTCGTAATTTTAGTATGAGCAAAAATAACACTCAGGTCTTTCGATCCCCATCATCAAGCTTACTTGGGGATACAGATTCAATAATCACAAGCAGTTCTTGGGCTTTGATGCCATAAAGAACTCCTGCTAACAACTGCCCGCGAAATCGATCTGACGGGCACATCTTTTAATGTATGGCGAGAATTGGGCACGGATTTATATGAGGTAGATCTGTTACTCTATAGCACCCAGACAGATCCAGCGAGCAAATGTGTGCGTACGAGTATATCTCTTTATGATTATGGATGTTCCGCGATTACCACAAAGTTTTGACAAAGTACGTACATCAGTGATGTACGTGTGTGTAACATCACCATCAGTAACATCATACACCACGCAACGAATATATTATGCTGCGTTACGGTATTTTAATTAATTAGAGAGCCGTCATAAAAGGGCGTCAACTGAATTATCTACGGTCGCGCCTGCGGTTGTAACTTTTATGATACAATCTGAAACTTTACACCACACCTGAGGTTCATTCCCTTGGCTTACCGAGATTTGGTCACCGGAAACCGGTAGAAATGTTTTCAATGACCATGCTAGGTCAGTAAGATATAGTGATACCCAAGTATCCAGTGATACCCCTAGTTCTTATGTCCAAATATATATTTTCCGCAAACTTATTTTACGCCTCGGCTCGTATACAGACGCCATCAGATATTTCAGAGCGGCCAAGGTGGTAAAAATATTTGAACAACGCCTTTATTGTCAAGGCGGTAAAGTGCATTTTCAATAATTTTGAGTACCTTTGCCGCTCATCGGAAATATATCGATATTTGATGGCAACTGTACTCCGAACGTGTAAGATCAAACACGGTTCCAAAGGAATTTCTCGGGAGCGCTGCGGCTGTGGAATGAGGTTCGTGCCGTGGTATTCTCGAGGGACTGCAGTATGGGGTGGCCAAAAAGGAATGTACAGTTACCACATGGTTACCACACGGAAATGTTGAGCCACTTGCCATTGTTCGTAATTTAGCCGTGTTGCCGATGATCGATGTTCCCGACTAGCTGTCAGTTAACATCGGGCATGCACATAAGTCATGCATTACACGGCCATATGCGAAAATACCTACTTAATATGCGAAGGTGTGTCTGTTACGATTAAGATTAAGATAAAATTTGGTACGAGGATAGTTTGATTCTCGGGAAAGGACATACGTAGGGTAGTATTTTTCCCAGAAATCATCCCTTTAGGAGATGAAAAAAGGGGTTGAAAGTTTCTAAGGGGAATCAATAACGAACCGATTTAGATGAATAATATTTGGTATGGAAATAGTTTGAGTACTGGGGAAGGATATAGAATAGTTTTTATCCCCGAAATCATCCAATAAGGGGGTAACAAGAGGAGCGGATTACTAATTACACGCACTTGAATCGTGCGCAAAAGCTAGTCGTCTATAAACAGCGTGTACTTGCATCCGCGGAGCGTTCGTTTCGTGGCCCTCGGATTAGGTTACCTTTCCGCTGAGGTGGATGGGCGCCGAGACGTGTGGAATCTACCAATACCACTGAGCAGGGATCGGTAACCAGTATTTGCTCCTTACTAAAATACCGGTTAATTTCGTTCTCGTTTCGTTATTTTGTTTCCTTATTCATTTTAACGAGGCAATCTATGAACATCAGGGCAATACCTACGTAAATACAATATTGAGTTCACATGAAGCCCTGAAAATGATCAAACGAGCGGAGCGTAAGCAAATACTTAGAATAAATCATAATATTGATAATCATAAATACTTAGATAAATAAGTTCTTATAAGATAAGATCGGGTACACAAAAACTGTAAGTGAGTGCAACAATTCGCCGATAAACGTTATGTTTGGCGAAACTTAATATAAATGTATATTGAACCAACCTTTTATATATATTTATTTATTTAAGGTGATTAGCGACCACTATGAGAATACAATATCAAATCAGGTCATAATAGTTAACCTGTTTAAGGGATTTTACAGTAAGTACATTCTGAATCATTCAAGCAATCTTTTAAACATTTGGGAAGATTAACAGATAATCTTTATGTATTATACATCGGACAATCAATAAACAAATGTTAGATAGAAAGATCACTGTCACACCTTAAGCATTTCTTCTTAGTTTCCTTAGTTATATGGTATAGATGAGTGTACCAACTTTACTGATAAATAAACTAAAAAAAAATACGTTCTTACAGGCAAATTTGGACACAACGGAACTGTCAGCTGGCTACCTACACGTCCCTGCATTTCGATGGTTTTTTGATTGTGAATAGTTGTTTCGCGATAACTTTGGTAACGTTTTTATGATCTTAAGTAAAAGGCGCGAAACAATTATCATAACGGTCTTGTTATATTCGTCTCGTTTGCAAGGAAATCGCGAGTGCTCAGTTCGCGGTGAAATATATCACATTATTTCGGAGTTGTTAACTTACCGGTTTTACCGGTTAAGATCCCAGCCACTGAGGCAAACATAAGCGCCGGATGACGCTATTGGTTGATTCCGCAGGTCTCTACTCTGCCTCAATAGAAAGGCACCCCAAGTGCAGATTCACATTATCCGATCCCATATCGAATGTCGGATCGGACGGTCTGAAAACGCTCTAAGCGGCACTGGCTCGCCAGCCCTGGATTACAACGATGATAATACCGACGCAGTATTAATTAAGGCACGTACACACAAATCTTTTTGTAAACAGCTACATGGGCGTGTTCAAGGTCACGTCATGCTACTTCATGTTTAAATTGTATTACACATGTTGACGTAACCTTTTTTATAGCACACGACATAAAATAGAGGTGTTTTAAGTTAGAACGCTATGTGTGTTTGTCTGTGTCACCGGTAGCGCTTAAACGATTGAACCTATTTCTATGCCTTTTTTTTAAATTTCGAAGCAGGTTTACTTGCGAGTGAACTTAGACATGTTTTTATCAAAATTATTTCAGCCGTTTCGGGGGTTTTCCTACATTTCTAATTTATAATATCTTCTACTAACTTGCAGGAATAGGTATTAATCCAGTAACCTTGCCGCCTGAAACTGCGGGGTACTTTGCGTCAAATCCGGTAGTTCTGATTTTATGCAGACTTGTTTATGAGGTTGGCCCAATGAATAATCCAAGTTTGTGACCTCGAACGCTTCGGCAACCCAAATTTCGCAACTTTGTCAAAAATCGAGAAATCGTTTTTTTTTCAGACTGGATTTTGATAGTGAATCTTCCTTTGTATTAAAGGGTCGGCAACGCATATGTGATACCTCTGGAGTTGCAGGTACATAGGCTACGGTAACTGCTCCAGGCGGGCTTGTTTGCCACCGTCGTAGTGAAAAAACAACGCTCCTACTTCTATAGCAGTAAAGTTCAATTTTGAACACCGCGCCTGCTTAGATGGTTCTGATGCAAACAAAGGGATATAAACATAAACAAGCACCTTTGTATTTGAGTAAATTGGGTCGCTGACATTAACTTGAGATGACAGACATGTCAGTCGAAATAATAGGTCAATAGGCGTGCCAAAGACGTGAGCGTGACAAGGAGCGGGTCACACTTGAAATCATTAACAGGGCGTAGTTCTCTCAATCAAGGATAGGGTTTCTCATTTCTCGACCTTTTTTATTTCCCGGAGCACGAGAATTCTCGACCACTATTTCCCGGGAATTCCCGGATTGTCGAGAAATATGGAAATTTTTGAAAATATGTGTGATTTAGCAATAAAACTACGCTTTTTATGCAATATTCAACAACATTGTGTCAACATTTAGTCTCATTCATGTGACTTTAACTTAAGTAATTAACTATAGAAAACTTTAATTAAGCGAAATAAACTCTAGCAAGATCATTATTTCTACAAACAATTTTAGGACTAAATAGTCTTTTTCTTTGGAAAAAACAAATAAAATATCTTCTAAAAACAATGTCATCATGTCACCACACCACAATAAAACTTAGTACCTTAGTAAGGTAACCTTACATACTAAATAATTTACTTTATTCTCTGTCTGTACTACAAACTTTTCAATTATGTAACATAAAACGAAAGTTTTTCAATTTGGTATAAAAAATAACAATCAGACTAGCTTAATAATTACGAGTAACAGTAAGGTACGGGTACGTTAGTTTAGTCTTTGTATCAACTTTTCAATATTTGTTATAAATGGACAGTATTTTCGTTACATAAGTAAACATAAGAACCTAATAAACTAGTAGTCCGCCTCGAACTCAGAACTCGCGAATTCCTTGCAAACGAGATGACCAATATAACAAGACCCATATGATGATTTTTTCGCGTCTTCTAGCTCCATGACCCCTTGGTCGATCCTGCTCATATACGAACTCTCAAATTATATGTATCTCTGCTATAACCCCAACAAGTTTCATGAAGATCAGAAAAGCGTTACTAAAGTTATCGCGGAACAAACTCTCAAAATCAAAAAGCCATCGAAATGCTGAGACGGCCCACTAGCCAGAAGTTGTTTGTAAGAACTCACTTCGCTCGTTCGATAACTAGTAGTCCGCCTCGAACTCAGAACTCGCGATTTCCTTGCAAACGAGATGACCAATATAACAAGACCCATATGATGATTTTTTCGCGTCTTCTAGCTCCATGACCCCTTGGTCGATCCTGCTCATATACGAACTCTCAAATTATATGTATCTCTGCTATAACCCCAACAAATTTCATGAAGATCAGAAAAACGTTACTAAAGTTATCGCGGAACAAACTCTCAAAATCAAAAAGCCATCGAAATGCTGAGACGTCCCAGTAGCCGAAGTTGTTTGTAAGAACTCACTTCGCTCGTTCGATAATCAAGCACGTTATTAAGATTTTAAAAATTTTGACTGAATTTCTCGATTTCTCGATTTCTCGACCACTTTTTTCTCGTCTCGAGTAAGGCAAATTTCCCGGGAATTCTCGGTTCGAGAACTCTCGAAGAGAAACTCTAATCAAGGACCATTTAATACGTGGACTGACAAAGTGTATAATGTGTAATGTGTGTGTAATGTGTGCGAAATTGCGTTCCCGTAAACACACACACCATCTATCACGGTACAGCAGCAGGTCTGTTTCAGAAGCATTGTTCAGCGATTTGACGAATGCCAAAATGATTATCGGTCGATAGATACCGAAAACAGAGTCTGTAATGTGAGGGAACACGATATCGTATAAGCATTGTAAGTCCAGATTTTATATAGTTTTCGCTATAAATCAACATTTCTAAATATATTACTGAAATATTATGCTTGGTTTAACAAAACTAAGGCGCGGATATGCTCGGAAAGTAAATGTTATCTTAACTCAGCATTATTTTCTAATGTTGTCGAGGTATACTCGTAGGTACACAGCACATGTAGTTGTGTAAATAATTATATAATATGGAATTTATAAATGGATAACTCCCCGAGAAAGACAAACAGCTGCAAAGAAAATTACTTACAATGTTCCACTTACCGCAGTGTTTTCCTTATCCCATCTGACCTTATTATGATTATTGTGTATGCGATTAAAACCCTTATAGTGACGTAAAGTGATCAATCCAGATCAAGTGTGTGTCCAGATGAACTCCCTGCCGAGGTTTTCCCAGCGGGCTACAGTATGAGGTTCGTCAAAAAGGAGTGTATAGGTTCCTAAAGGGTAGGCAACGCGCATGTGAATCCTCTGGGGGTTGCAGGCGTCCATAGGCTACGGTAACTGCTTACCATCAGGCGGGCCGCATGCTTGTTTGCCACCGTCGTGGTATATATATATATATATAAAAGTGTAAATGTTTAGAGCGATTTCGCTTGGAATGTGTTTTTCGTGGCCAATACGTAAGACCATTTACTACACTTACCTAACCATAGTCTCTTCGCAATGTGAGGTGGAAATATCAAGTGCAGCAGACTGACGTTCTTTTCTCTCTCCTTGTCTACGGCTTTACTTGCTTCTTCTATTCTGTTCTTTAACTTGTCCATTCTTCTTCGGAGGCCGTCCTGCAACAAGTTTCTTATTAGAATGACAAAACTGTAATAATGATTAAAATCCGGCCAAGAGCGTGTCGGGCCACGCTCAGTGTAGGGTTCCGTAGTTTTCCGTCCGTCACAGTAAGTGACGGACGGAAAAGAGTTAAAATAACATCGCCATGTAGGATATGATATGAGCGTTCCAAGTACAGCGACATCTATCGGCAAATTAAGTAAACTATTGCGCGCGAGCTTAAAGTATGGAAGATGATTTTTATGGGATAATTCTTTATTGCGTGAACTGATTTTCACCGTTTTTACTTTATTTGAAAGCGCGTCATTTCATTGTGATTTTGTAAAAATTACAGGTACAATAAACACCTGCTTATACGGTTAAATTACAAACTTAGTTCAGAAAATATTTTGTATTTTTATTCAAAAACTATTCAACCTATCAAGTTCAAAATAATTTTCCTAGAAAGTTTTTATAAAATTCTACTTTTGAGATTTTTTTCATATTTTTAATACTTATGATTCAAAAGTTAGAGGGGGGGGACACATTTTTTTTACTTCTGGAGCGAATATTTCCGAAAATATTTACATTATCAAAAAATGATTTTAGTAAACCCCTATTCATTTTTAAATACCTATCCAACAATATATCACACGTTAGGGTTGAAATGAAAAAAAAAATCACTCCCAGTAGGGAGGTACCCTAATAAAACATTTTTTTCCACTTTTTATTTTACCACTTTGTTGGCGTGATTGATATACATATTAGTACCAAATTTCAGCTTTCTAGTGCTAACGGTCACTGAGATTATCCGCGGACGGACGGACGGACGGGCAGACATGGCGAAACTATAAGGGTTCCTAGTTGACTACGGAACCCTAAAAACAGGTAGGGTAATTGGCTAATAACTGGCCCCGCTTATTTTATTATTGACCACAATTTTCTTCGCCATTTACTTTAATATAGGAATGTATATTTCACATATACCTATAATTATATTTTCACACCACCTGCTCGACAATGCCAAATTATATATCATGCAAACCTCACCGAAAGCAAATCATTATAGCCCTTGGCTTTAGCCGGGTTATAATGTTGTACTAAATCTCATTATAACCCTCTGGTTAATAATGTGATTTCACTTCCCATAGTTCTTATTGTTATGTGCTTAAAGTCTAATTTGGTAAAGTCCACACGGTGCACAGCCCCGCGACGCCAGCCGGGGCCCGCGCCGCCGCATCGAACTGATTTGAAAATCGAATTTATTCGGAAAATTTTTTACAATGAAACCTTTTTTAAATACCTAAAACAAATGCCGCGAGTGTCATAAGACGCTGAAGTATACGGAGTAAAACTGCAGGTTCTATAAAAATTGAAGATAAAATTCGAATAAAATGGACTAATGTATCAAGAATCAATTTTTAGGGTTCCGTAGCCAAATGGCAAAAAACGGAACCCTTATGGATTCGTCCTGTCTGTCTGTATGTCTGTCCATCCGTATGTCACAGCCATTTTACTCGGAAACTATACGACGTATCTGAATAGAATTTACACATAAGGTGTATTTTTATTTTTTATTTTTTTATTTTTTTTATAAGTTTATTGCAGACAAGAATGATCCATAGTTAGTACATTAAGAACAAAACAAACTTAACTTATTACTATGTTAGTACAATTCTAAAATTTAAACTTAAATACTAAATAAATTATAGTTATGTATGTACAGTCATTTGACACACCGATACACCGGGCCATGCAGTGAGGCCCAGTATTTAAAAAAGGGGCTGTCAAGCCTCCTGCCTATTTCGGCCAGCAAGCTGTTGGTACTGCCTCTCAGCCGGTACATCTGGGAAGCTATCCGTTTTCGCATTATGGCGTAGAAGTCATCCATACGTGCCTCCGCAAACATCCCAGAGGCACTGCAAAACCGAGGCAGCCCCAACAGCATCCTGAAACCGTTATTAAACTGAACGCGCAGGGCGCTGTAAGCCCGCTTCGTATATTTGATCCACAGGCTGCATGTATAAAATGTTTGGCATTACGACTTGAACAGCATTCGCTCCACCTCGACCGTACTGCGTGCGAACCTGCGGATCAACATATTCGTCCTTACCGCCAGCGCCCTACGCTCCCAATCAATATCAGCGTCGTCTGTGAGATCCTCATCGACAATATGCCCTAGATACTTGAAATGAGTCACCCTATTCAAAGCAACTCCACATAAAGTTACTGGCGGCACTACCGAAGGATTCTTGCGGTCCGCCCGAAATATAAGTAACTCGCTTTTTTTCGCATTATAGCAGAGCCCGTGGGAATCTGCATATGCCTCACATATACTAGGTAATTTGCTGATTGCCCCTACCGTTGGGCCCAGTAGCATCATTTTGTATGCCGCTACTTAGTTATGTGGATTTGAAAAATAAAGGGGTGGAAGGGGGGGGGGGGGGGGGGGGGGTGGCGCTCGATACATGTAACTATTATTTTTTTTAACATTGAGGTTTCTTTGACCATTTTGTGATTAAGTGAATATTTTCTGTTCTGCAATAATCGCTTCGAAAGTCAGAAAAATTGTGAAAAAATATGAAAAAATTTGAGGAGATGCGTCTTATCATATACTTTCTACGCAAATTGTTTTGGACATTATCGGTTTAGCCATTTTTGAGTCATCTCCAAAAAAACCATAGGCACCAGATACGACCTTTTGGTATTAGTTTGGTTCTTATTCCATTGAAGGTACGGAACCCTCCTATGTGTGGTCCGACACGCACTTAGCCGGTTTTTACTTTTGATTTACTTTAATAAAAATCCGTTTCTAGTAGCCTTAGCTATTTTATTGTCTGGCAAGAGGTGAGAAAAGTAGAGTATACTCCTCGAGGATAAAGCTGTTTTTGTCACAGGCGCGCTTGAACCCCTCACTGCACTCAGGACTCAGTCTTAATTCCCTCGCTTCGCTCGGGAATTAACTCATAACCCCCTCGCTGCGCTTGTGAGTAAAATCTGGAGTCCTTCGTTACGTTCAGGATTCAATATTGCGCCCGTGACATAAAACAGCGCTTTATCCCCTTGGTGTACAATCTACTATTATGTAGTTCTTCTGAGAAGACGCTGGTTCGGTCTCAACCCTGGGCACCAGAGCCCTAGGTCACTTTTTCCTTTGTATATGACATCTATATAAGTTTATGCAGTTCTTGTCCATATAATGTAGTTAGTTACGGAAACAACGCTATGACCCGGAAGATATAACATCTTTAAGGAGCGAGATTAAAGAAATGTTGGCCAGTATGAAGACGGATCGAGAAAGCCAGAACACAAAGTTTCATGAGGCCATCGATGAACTGCGATCTCAAAATGCCCAAATTATTCAAACAAATTCAAAAATAGAAAAAATTCTCGAGCGCACCACTACGCTATACGAAAACTTGCAGGAAAAAGTTGATAAAATATCCGTGGAGCATAATGAAGCCATTATAAAAATAGATCATTTGGAAAACCAAGTGGAGGAGTTGCAAAGAGCTCAACGCACCACAACACTGGAAATCAGAAATATCCCGGAGGAAAAGGATGAAAACCTAAACATTCTGATATCAAAGGTGCATAGCGCACTACAAGTACAGTTTGGTTCGGATTGTATCAAACAAGTAAAACGTATTAAAAGTGGACAAAATAAATTGATTTTAGCTGAATATCATACAGCGCAACAAGTGAAATCTCTGATGAAAGCACTGAAGGATTATAACAGATCACATGAAGAGGATAAATTTAATACACAATGCATTGGCATCGAAGGAGACAAGCTACCGGTATATATCTCCGAGTCACTGACACCTGCAGCTCGTAAACTATATTATCATGCTCGTGACCTGCGCAAAAACTATGGATTCAGGCATTGCTGGACAGGACAAGGCAGAGTTTTTGTTAAGAAAACCGATAC
The DNA here is from genome assembly GCA_947086415.1 of Pammene aurita. Taxonomy (NCBI): domain Eukaryota; kingdom Metazoa; phylum Arthropoda; class Insecta; order Lepidoptera; family Tortricidae; genus Pammene; species Pammene aurita. The sequence goes on from OX352295.1 coordinate 18,454,824, forward strand.
ATCGCCAGCAATTTTGATTAAATCAACCAAACAAATTGAAGATCTAAAAGGAAAAGGGTTAATCCAATGACTATCTCCTACACTAGATCGTAAGTTCCCTTTGGTTCTAAGCACTTGTACAAATATATTTTCCATAAAGCACCTTATGATCCTATATTGGTATTACTCTATAATTCACATATTTACTAAAGATATTCTAAATACTAATAACATACATAAAACACATTACACACTTATCACACGATATTTTTACACCACTAAGATTAGTAATTTCGAATTTCAATGTTTCGGAGATGACTGTTGCCTGACTGCCTTTAAAACGCGTATAATCACGGAATACATACAAACTGATTATGGCTAATATACAAAATTTTATGGAAGATATTGACACTAGTGTCAGTATCGGCAAGTCGGTGGCAGTAGACTCTCCGGAAGGTTGTAAATGTGTTCTCACAAAATTAAGTAATCAAACACAAATCTTTTCACAAAATATAAGAAGCATTAACCATAATTTTGATGATTTACAAGTTTTACTAAAAAGATTCGAAATAGATTTTGACATTATTATATTAACTGAATGTTGGCTCACAGATCATAACTTATTGCCTAGCTTGGAAGGTTATTCTACAGCCCATACCAACCGTCACATTAATCAAAATGATGGAATAGTTATTTACTTCAAGTCTAATCTTCCGTTAAAAACATTTGAACCTATAGAGTGTTTAGAAGCTAACTGTCTTATTTCAACAGTTGGAGTAGAATATGCTATTGTTTCGATCTACAGACCCCCCTCATTTAGAAACACAGAAACTTTTATTTCATCACTAGATCGCATTTTGTCAGACCTTAAGCACTTCAAAAATGTTATTCTCCTGGGAGATATAAATATAAACATAATAGACACCAATATAGATCCCAAAACAACAGATTATCTTGACGTATTAGCTTCTCATGGATTACTACCTTCACACACTCTACCCACCAGGGGTGACAGCTGCCTAGATCACTGCATGATAAAAACTGTACTTCCTAATATTACAATAGTATGTGATACTTCCACAACTGACCATTCTCCAGTCGTTCTATCTCTATCAAAGTTTGTGCCGCGCAAGTCTTATCAACAACGCACTTACAAAAAAACCGACTATCATGCAGCCATCTCTGAACTGGGGCAGATAGACTGGATTAGTGTACTCAGAGACCCTGATGTGAATAATATAACCGACACATTCTTATATCTAGTTAACAGGACTATAAAAAAATTCACAAGTTATGTTAAAAGCTCACGTAGGAAAACAAATATAAAGCCATGGATAACTCCTGGATTAATAAGATGTTTAAGGAACCGCGATAAACTTCACCAAAAACTCAAGAAAGAACCTAATAACCAAATCCTTTCTATTACTTACAAAAGATACCGTAACACGTGTAACAATATACTTAAAAAACTAAAAAGAGCTTACCAAAGATCTCAAATTAACGAACATAAAAATAACTTAAAAGAACAATGGAGACTCATAAAGCAAATATGTAACTTTAAATCTAGCTCTGACACACAAAATGATGTTCTTTCACTTAAATCAACCCCGCGGAATTCACTTGATTATGCTAACAAATATTTCACAAGTGTAGGGAGACAATTAGCTTGCAATATAATAAATAAATCTGGCCTGTCAGAAATACAACGTGTAAAAACAATGGCTTCAAATTTATCTCCTGTCAATTCTATGGTGATGTTGGACACGGACGAGCTGGAAGTAAAACGTACAATAAAAAACCTAAAAAATAGTTCATCCTCGGGATGGGATGGCATATCGTCATCGTTTCTAAAACTGGCCGCAGATAGCTTAGCAATGCCTATAACTATTATATGTAATCTTTGCTTGAAAACTGGAATATTTCCAGACGCACTTAAGAGATCTGTGGTTATCCCTATATTTAAATCTGGAGAGAGAAACTGTATATCAAATTACAGACCCATATCCCTATTACCTACATTAGCGAAAGTGTTAGAGAAAATTATTAATATTAGACTAAAGACCTACCTTGAATCTAATAATTTACTAAGTACAAATCAACATGGTTTTAGAGAACGCAAGTCTACAGAAGATGCAGTACTACAACTAACTAACTATATTGTTGACAAACTTGATCATAATAAAAAATCTATCGGAATATTCTTAGATATTCAAAAAGCATTCGATACAGTTTCTGTCTCACTGCTCATTAAAAAGATGGAAAATATAGGCATACGAGGCACACCACTGCAACTTCTTAGTAATTATCTTAAAAATAGAAAACAATCAGTAAGAGTTGGTGAACTGTATAGTAATGAAGAAAATATTGAATATGGCGTGCCACAAGGCAGTGTACTAGGCCCAACCCTATTTCTTATCTATATAGATGAACTATGTCGACTTAATCTAAGAAATGCTGAAATAATATCATTTGCTGATGATACTGCTATTTTATATTACGGTGATACTTGGGAGGAAGTAAACAGGATAGCACAAAATGGTTTTAATCAGGTACATGCGTGGCTCTCCCATAATCTTCTTACACTAAATTACACTAAAACGAAATACATACCATTTAGCATTAGAAATAATAAGCAATCACTATGCAAAAACATATCAATCAAAATACATTCTTGTAATGGCGATACTGGTTGTGCATGCGAACCTATATCTGAAACCTCATCTATCCGGTACCTGGGAGTTCAAGTAGATAAAAATCTCTCTTGGCGTGAACATATCTCTAGTATTGCTAGCAAAATTAGAAAATTGATATATGTATTCAAAAATCTTAGACACGTGTGCGATAACAAATTATTAAAATCTATTTACTATGCCCTATGTCAATCAGTGACTTCTTACTGTATTACTGCCTGGGGAGGAGCATCCAACACTATTATACTTACTCTCGAAAGAGCCCAACGTTCAGTACTTAAAGTTATGACTTTCAATAATTTTCGGTACCCAACCACTACACTCTACCAAGATACCCTGGTTCTAACCGTAAGACAACTTTTTATAAAACAGCTTTTAATAAAACAACATAAATCTAGTCCAAATTATTCTGCTTTAAGAAGAAGGAATGACATCGTCTATTCTATTCCACACCATAACACGAAATTCGCAAAAAAATTTATAAATGTACTTAGTCCCACCCTATACAATAAAATAAGTAAAGAAATCCAATTGCGAACACTAAATTCATACTCATGTAAAAAGTCACTAGAAGGTTATTTACAAAAACTTAATTACGAAAACACTGAACAGTTGCTAAAAATCGTGGTGTAATGCACACACATACACGCGCATACACACACACACACACACACACACACACACACACACACACAACACACACACACACACACACACACACACACACACACACACACACATAAACTTCGTAAATAGCTATAGGTACTATATAATATATGATCATAAATTTATAAATAATAATCTAAGAATCGTTTGATAGTCTGGTATAAAAAAACTTATCTTAAATTTTGCATATACTACTTGTTTATTCCGTAAGCCGGCCGGCCAAGTAGCCGGGCGCAGTCCAGATGTTACGCTTTTTGTTCACCATAGGTAGTTCTTTGTTTACCTTGTCATTATGTTGTATACCCACTTAGTTTAAGTCTTGTTATCTTAGAATATAACTACATTCTACAAGAATACGTGTTAAAACTGTTAAAACTTGTGCTAAGGACGGTGAATCCTGACCCACCGTGATACAGTTTATACTAGTACGGGGGTCAGAAGACACTTACTTAACTTTGGTTTTTACCATGTACCGCAACACAACATGTAAGTAGTCATAAGCACTTATTTGTACTCAATAAACTGTTTTTTATTTTTATTTTTTAGTTTGTATAGTCAATTTACCCTATTACGATTCTACCGATACTTCTTTACAAAATGGCATTTTATCGAGAGCCAAACGTATTATAAGTAGAGCAAAATGTTAAGAAAATTAGTAGGTACCTACAGTACCGGCATACATATAATATATATTTTTTTTTTGTATGAGCATCTATAGAGTAAACCATATAGGTTACTTTGTAGACTACATATTTTACTAGTCATTTTACACAACTATAATGATGAATACTGCAATGAAATACTGTGATTATACGAGACTAAGCATATTAGTAAACAATCTCTAATAAAAAAATGAAAAAATTAAGGTTTAAAATAAACCATTGTATGAGATCAATTTTTCTCATCGCTGTCACAAAAGTCTATTACTAGACTACCTAAGGTGTAAATAGCAAACAAATATATAAAAAAAAATTCAATCGTATAAACATGAAGGTACTCGGTACTGTATTTATGTAGAGTTTTGTCACCAAAATTGTGATTAAACAAAAATAAATACATAAAATAATTACACATTAAGGACATTATCGGGTTCGTCTATAGTACATTACTGCAGAATCCAGTAAGTAAGCCTTCCTGGCCAAGGATGAGTTAACCGGACCGAACCGCAGGTGAGGTCCGGTTATATACGAGGCCAGGATGGCTTTCTTACTGGTTGAGGCTTGTATAGTGCTTTTCTCAAAAATGAAAGAAAGTTTAACAACAAATTCGTTTAATTAATATTGAAGGTTACATTCATATACGGGCAATTACTGATAGATATTTTTATCGATTTACCGGGGGCATTTATGTTTGTTTCTTGTACATCTGGATTAATGGACTCTTGGCTGACAGTAAATGTCTGTGAAACATTAATTTGGTTGTTTGGGAAGGTGGATGGTTGCGATGATGTTACGGTCAGGGGAATAGTGGTCGGTTCTTGGCGAGAGGTAGATGGCTGCGGAGTCAGGCTTAGCGGCTGTTGACGCGATGTAGACGGCTGCGGGGAGGTGAAAGATGGTGTTTTTTGAGTATTCAATTTAATTTTTTTATTTATATTGCTTGTAATTTCACTTTTATTTTCTAATGACTCTTCTATATATCCTTCTGCAACTCGGTCCGATTTCCACCCCCCGTGTCGTTTTATTGTCGTGAGATTGGCTCCAGAGTCAGCCAGAAGGGTAGCAGACGACCTTCGGAAACAATGGCCAGTATAGCTCTCTGGATTTGGTAAATTCAAATATTCTGCTATTTGTTTAGGCATTGCGGCAATCTTATGACGACCGATGTTTTGCCGCAAGCATGTCCCGCTTCTATAATTGATAAAAAAACGATCGCTTTTCGTATTTTCAGGGCGCAGGTCATGGTATTTCCTTACAATATGAGCTGACTCCTTGTGTATAACAAAAGAGCGATCAATTTTTGTTTTTGTTTCTCGTACTTTTACCAAAATTATTTCATTATGGTATTCCACGTCACTGTTTTTAATATTACAGAGCTCTATACTTCGGCAGGCGCCATTAACTCCCATTATAGTAATAACTAATAACCTAAAAACAAAAAAAAAACTGTTTTAAATCGAGAATATAAAAATAAGTATCTGTTAATTGGAACCAGATTTAATAGCATAATTATATTATTGCAACCGACTAACAGACAACTTACATCACAACAATTTAAATGAAATAAGTAAATAAAATAAATATTACCTTCGCTGCTTCATCATCGGGTGCTTCATTTAAAAACTTCTGTATGTTTTGGCTGGTAAATACACTCGATTTTTTTCCTTTGTAGCCAGTCGATTGTCTTTTCAACCAAGTGATTAAATTGGAATAATTCTTAATGTTTACATCGTGTTTATTTTGCACTACACATCGAAGCATAGAATACACAGCCCATAAACTTGTCGGCTGCATTGTTTGGCGAAGAAAGCTGAAATATGCCAAGAATACATTTTCAGACCAACTGTTGACTTGTTTTTCTGACTTCCACTTCATAAATTTTTCATAAGTTTTCATATATCGCTCCTTGGATTTTGGAGGAAGTAAATTGTTTTTTGCTAATTCGGCCTCAGCTTTTAAATCAGGAGGAGTGCCATCTATTTCCGAATCGGATTCGCTTGAACTCATTTTTTGGGATTATTTATGTTCACGCGGTAAAATAAAACACAATTGTCGCAATTGAATGTGAAATCCCGCCAGTCGTTGTTTTTTTTTTACTAAAAAGTTTGCGTTTAGTTTGGAACATTGTTCTATTTTTACATTACTTACATGAATGTTTTAGTAAAAAAATGTAAATTATTGTTTTTGAAACTCCATGTTAATTTTAGAATGGAAAGTTTTAATCCAACATGATTTATAAACTGAAATTACTAAATACAAACATAAAATCCCACTATACTTCTACAACATTACTAAGAACAAAACGCAACGTGCATACTTTTTCTGCGTCGCGTTAAGTGTCACAGACTATAAAATGGCTGTTTAAGGCTCCAAAAATATATCTATCTCATAAAATGACATACCGAAAAGAGAGATAGATATATATTTGGAGCCTCCCTCCTATAACCATGTTATATGGCTACACTGTGTCTGGTACTATGTTTTTTTTTCTAAGCAGATCTAAAGAGGATGACCTACTGTCCAGTAGGTAAATGACATACTTACTTACTGGACAGTAGGAGATTCCAAATTTAAAATCTCGCTTCTTACTGGATAGTTGTGAATATGTCTCCGGTAGAGTTCACTTTCTGGATACATTTTAGGGATATTATGGCAACATTACATACCATTTTTGAGAAAAAAATATTACCTATGTCTATGCATACTTTTTTGAAGCAGCATTCTTTAAAAGAATCAGCAATCTTTTTTTTCACCCTTGATTTTATAAAGTTCTACTACTTATTATATTTATTGAGCTTGCTTTCAAAACCAAATCCCTATAAATTAATCGAACAGAGAAGTTTTGGCGTAGTATGAACAAGCGTCCTCTGGATCCGATCAACAAGTGGATTCTAGAAAAAGCGCTCTGACAACTTAACTGGTCAAGAGTGGTTTTAAACGATTCACTGAAGCGGACGTCGGTGTTTGACTTTCGAGCGCTCGAAATTAGAGAAATTAAGGCCGAAAATAATCGCACCCAAAGGTTTGCCACGAATATTTTCGCATAACGTTAATAGTTTTTGCTAACACTTTTTTAAATTCCTATCGCTGTTATTTAGAAAACAAACCAGCGTTTTCAGAGTCGAGCGCTCGAATTATAAAAATTGTCTCCCAGATGTTTTTATTTTATTTACGAGTACATAGTCGTCTTTTGTCCTCAGATGATTCAAACCCCGTAAGAAAGCTTCGACAAACAAGAACATCCAACGGGTAGATAGAGTTTGAAATGAATGATTCTAGGACAATTCAAATTTAATTTATTCAGTCTTTTCGTCTACTTCACAAACTTTAATCAAAGTTGTTGACGCAAATTGTTTAATGTTTATTCCGAGAAAACTAAATCCAATATTGTACATACTTAAATCGCCATCGGTTAAAGGATGATTCACGACATCTCCGATCGATTTTCGTGGATCACGTGACGCTTTTTATACAAAATGAAGTGTTGGAAGTGTCCTATAGGATGCGGAACATTACAGCGTAAACCATCCATAACCTTACCTGAATAAATACTCTTTATAAATTACTATTTAGATTTTAGAAGTATGCTATATATGAAACTATACATAGTTTAGTAAGAATCGGAATGCAGTGAAACGTGGATAGAAATAATGATACTGTCCTTGTCTTATGTAAGTATTATGAGCATATAATAAGGGATGAATATTATTTTTTTATACTACTATTATGGACAATACCGTTTTGTCAGACTATTTATAGTGACCTACAATATTGTAAAAAATGATCAGTTGCACTTGTTTAGTTTAATATAGCATTTATCAAACTGTACATCGTTAAAACTGATAATTTTCTCACTGAGTCTCTGGGCCTTGGCCATTAAAAACTTCTGAGTGAGCGGTCCGTTCATATTTCACGTCTTGTTGAGCAATGCATTTAATTATCTAAATCTTTTGTAAAAATTGCACCAGTTCATTATTTTTATTGATAAAGTTGTCCTTGATAATTATTAACTTGTTGATTCACTTATATTTAAAATGATATTTTTTTAAACAAACCGTATTTCAGCATATTCCAATGTCAGGCCATGATTTTGAGTGTCGTAAGACACCTAATTTAAACTGCGTAACTTAGATTTATACTAAAGGCATTGTATAATTTTATAGTTATAATGACGTAGCCTTAATAACTACGCGCGACATCTTTTTAACATCGGGCATGGCGATTGGAAAAAGCTTGCTGATGACAGGGACCAGTGGCGTAATATCCTCAAGGAAGGCCAGAATCTGCATAATGGGATCTGGTTCGACAAGCTAGCCGATAAGAGGGCAAGACGGCAGGGTTGTAACACCAGCACATCAGTTGCAACATATAGCTGTGCAAAATGTGGGCGGCTTGCCAGTCCCGTATTGGTTTATACAGCCACCAAAGGAAGTGTCTAAGTTGATTTTGGACATTGCGTCTAATCATCTGCCATAGACGTTACATACCAACATAGACATAAACAAAAACGAAGATGAGTGACGTTCATAGTAACCAAAACTGAAATGTGGTCCAGCACCTGTACACACTTGTAAAATGCTACACACCGCTATAATGTATGTGCATCATGGGTAAAACAGATAAACATGCACGGTAGACCTCCATATTTTGCGCATTGCACAAAGTGTGACTGAGAGACTGCCACACGACTAATTCAATATAGGTGCCGGAACCTATATTTGGGCACACAATCGAGCGCCTTGGTACCATATCTCCCTTTTTGTATAAATCAATGCATACCAATGATGACGCGCGACACACAGAGCCCAACAACCTAAGTCTACATTAGTACCAAGAGTGTTGCACAATAAATGTTTTATGTTGATTTAAAACACGCACTGCCACGCAGCCGTACCCAGAGTCGGTATTCTCAGCCCTAAAAATAGGAGACGTAGGCTCTTTAAAACGAAAATGGCATAAAACCCTATTATAGTGTCATAATTATAAAAGACTTGTAAAATACCTGAGCTCTAGCTTGTTCCCCAACCAGGATCACGTCCCTCGTGGCATCATGTAGTGGAATGTCGGAGATGAAGAGGCCACGGCCAGTGAGGCCTTCCAGACCATCTAGGAAGGGGGAGCCGACGAACATCAGCGAGTCGGATTCGGGGCAGAATACCATCTGACCCTTGATTTCCAAGCCCTGAGAAAGAAAGAAGATTGTTCAATAAAAAATATAGATAACCTGGTTATTTAATTTTCGTTTTAGGTAATTTCACTACATAGTATAAAACAAAGTCGGTTTCCGCTGTTTGTCCCTATGTGTGCTTATATCTTTAAAAGTACGCAACGGATTTTGATGCGGTTTTTTTAATAAATAGAGTGATTCAAGTGGAAGGTTTATATGTATAATACATGCATAATATAGTAAGAGAAACACTGATAATTTTAGAGGTTTCTAATGTGATGTCGTAAATGAACACATTTTTTTACGCTTACATTGCAAACGCTGGCTGAACCCTACGAGATAGATCAAAATAATATACTACAGTATTGTACAGTCACCATCAAATATATCGAAGCTGCCAGGGTACTCAAAAATATATGAGCATGCACTAAATCCCCTTGACAATAGAGGCGTTGTTCAGATATTTGTAACCACCTTGGCCGCTCCGATATATCTGATGGCGACTGTACACCTTATAAAGCTCTACAAAAAAGTCCTTAATGGTATATGTCTATCTCTTAGGGATAACCCACAATAACCATTTATCTACACTCATACTGTAAGTACTCTAAAATGCGTTCAAAAACCGTAGACAATGACAAGCATTACAACAAACGATTTAACTATGATAAGTTTCTTATCTGCGGCAGTAACGTAATTTTAACTATGCATGCTCAAATATTGTTAAGCAATGAGTTTCAAATTTGTTAACAATGTTAACAATTTAATAACATAATGTTACCGCCATGGCCAACTCGATTGGTCCCGCGCGAGCGCCGGCACAATCGAGTAGGCCATGACGGTACAATGGCGGTCATTCTATGGTTTCCGAAAAATTAATTTAATATATATAATATGAGTGTAGATAAAGCAGTGTATGCAACTGTACGTAATTAGGCCTTAAAACACTCGTCTGATCTTATTATGAAATTCGCCTGCGGCTCATTTCATAAAACCACACTCATGTTTTAAGGACCCTTATTACGTAACAGTTACATAAACTACTATTTTTTATCCCGTGCGAAGCCGGGGCGGGTCGCTAGTATAATTATAAACTAAACTTAGAACAATACAATAATCAAATGGACTTCATATTGACTTGAAAATTATATTCGGTTATATTCAGACGGACATTTCAATTTCATCTAAATGCGGAGATAAAATCGTTTGAATTTTTGAAAAGTATAGCCACTACATGTGACGTTTTTGAGTCAAAGGTTCATTCGAAACATCATTGTCGGTTGTTAATAATGATAAAATAAAAATTATATTTATGGCAGTAACGCCGTATTGACAATGGACAACTGACAATGACTCTCTAAAACACATTTTTTCATTATTCATAATTGTTTCAAGTTGTCATTGATAGGTGTGTCAAAGTTATGAATATTGTCCTTGTGAAATAGTGAATTCCAAACTGAGTACTTTTTTATTTTACAAGTTTTTTTCTTCGCGACGTTGTCTAAATAATACCATAAATTATTTCGGCACTGATTCATACGAAAACGATACCAAACTTGGCCTAGTAGCTTAACTGATGTAGATAGCAAGATAAAGTTGAGAGCCTCCCCCCGCCCCTAAAAATTTATACCAAAACTCTTGGTGTCTCCACATCTCAAATCCATCTTTGGGTCCTAAGAAATAATCATGCCGAAGTAAATCATTTGTTCATGAAAAGCCGTATTTTTTCTGCTACAACGGCCACTATAAGTCTAGAGACATAGCTACACTAGTTTTCAAATGCGCATAGGTTGATACCTGCCTGATAGCCTATCTAATAAATAATAAGTAACCTTGACTTTGTAATTTGGGTTAAGGGCTTCTTTAAGAGTGTTTTTCGCCGATAAGAGACCCTTAGGGGCTTCCGAGTTTCCGCGGTTAGTTACTTGACATTATTAGCTCGCACTAAAAGATATTTTAGAATAGATGTATTAATAAGATTTAAATATTATTGCAATTATGTTGCATTGTGAGCCTGAGAACTCAGAATTGTAGGCAGGATGCATGCAAGTGGGGAAAAAAGTGTCCCAATTTATACTGAGTATTTATTTTTTACATAACGCTGGAAGTTATATTCAAGTTAAATATTGGGACACTTCTTGTGTCCTAAAAGATTTAATATTACTCACGATTCTGAGTAGAAATTACCGGTTTTTTTTTGGAATCTGAACCATACTTTAACTTGACCACCACGATATGTGATAAAACTAAAGATACTCCGCGATGCGCGATACCAAGGTAAACTATCAATCAAACTCCTGGCATTGAATATTATCAACAAAATACAAATGACAGTGTAGACACAACCAAACAATGTAGACCTGAATGTTTTGTGAATTCGAATGGGCGCAAAAACTTTTGAACAGACATTGCCGCCGTTTCTGGTTAGCACCGGATTTGCTGCTAGTCAAGTAACGCCGCAAAGTTGGCTTTTGCTGGCTGCATACTTGAAAGTTCAATCTAGTGTGGAAACTTACTTTGCAGTTTAAGTTATAGTTGAAAAGCGGTTTCACGCCCGTTACCGAAACTGCTTAACACAAACACTTTCTAACTGGAAATGTTGGCTTTAGGAACGGTAGATTATTGCCAATGTTAGACAATTAACTTTCGTTACTTGTTAACCTTTAGCCTTCTAGGAAGGTTTTATATCTGTTTGTATATACGTTTATATATTTACTAAAGGCCAGGACAGAATAACAGCGTTGCAAATTTTGGGGTCAACTTGCAATTCCGCAACATTTTGCTGAGTCTGAGCCTTTTCTTTATCGCGCATATTGCTGAACACATTGTGAACTGTAGTTACCTATACTCGACTAGTGTTTACCTTTAGGTATGCGTTTTTCAACCTCTGTTTTTTATTATAGTTTAGTTTACCTTATAGTTTCGCCATGTCTGTCCGTCTGTCCGTCCGTCCGCGGATAATCTCAGTGACCGTTAGCACTAGAAAGCTGAAATTTGGTACTAATACGTATATCAATCACGCCGACAAAGTGGTCAAATAAAAAGTGGAAAAAAATGTTTTATTAGGGTACCTCCCCTATACGTAAAGTGGGGAGTGATTTTTTTTTCATTTCAACCCTAACGTGTGATATATTGTTAGATAGGTATTTAAAAATGAATAGGGGTTTACTAGAATAATTTTTTGATAATGTGAATATTTTCGGAAATAATCGCTCCAGAAGTAAAAAAAATGTGTGTCCCCCCCCCCCTAACTTTTGAACCATACGTTTTAAAAATATGAAAAAAATCTGAAAAGTAGAACTTTATCAAAACTTTCTAGCAAAATTATTTTGAACTTGATAGGTTGAATAGTTTTTGAAAAAAATTACAAATTAATTTCTGAACTAAGCTTGTAATTTAACCGTATAAGCAGGTATTTATTGTACCTGTGATTTCTACAAAATCACAATGAAATGACGTGCTTTCGAATAAAGTAAAAACGGTGAAAATCGGTTTACGCAATAAAGAATTATCTCATAAAAATCATCTTCCATACTTTAAGCTCGCGCGCAATAGTTTACTTAATTTGCCGATAGATGTCGTTGTACGTGGAACGCTCATATCATCCTACATGGCAGTGTTATTTTAACTCTTAAGTGGGGACACTTACTGTGACGGACGGAAAACTACGGAACCCTACACTGAGCCTGGCCCGAAACGCTCTTGGCCGGTTTTGTTCTGTAGTGTGTGCTTTATTGAATAAATTTATATCTAGATATCTAGGAATATTAATTTCACATATTATGGCACCCAAAAACTTTACCGTTATAACTTTTGTTTAAAAATAATACGATGATAGTGGTTAAAATAAATTAGGACGAACAATCATTTCAGTTTTGTTCGTATTTAAAACACCCTAAGATAGGTTGCTGTTTAACTACAGAAATTTGCTTTAACCCATGTCTGCATTAAAATTTGAACGTATGTCTTCGTAGCTCAGTATTTAAGCTTAAGCAAGTTTGCCTTTCATTAGCCAATTGTTTTAATTATCATATAGTACTTTTATCGTTTCTAATAAATAAAATCAATTCAAAATCATTTAACATTTTCTTGCTGTATTAGTTGTTGTTTTTGGTGTGCAATAAACAGTTATTGTATATTCTATTGTAACTGAGACCATATTTACCAAACCAAAGGCACCCATACGATTTCAACCGCCCGCTTATATTTCAATTATTTTCATACTTAAAAGACGCTCTCCGTTCACTATTTGTCCCAAGTTCAAATGCTTTTACCTACGTAAATCTTCAGTTTACTTCCTCCCTTCCTTACTATCCATAAACGCCGTAAGTACATCCAAAATTCATTCGCTTACGACCTTTTCACCAGCGCTGTTGTTCTGCGACTCGGCAAGACTAGGAGTTTAACATCTTCCTCGACTATTCCGGAATTATTTGTTCCGTGCCAACATAATGCTTTTAGCGTCGTGCGTGTTTTACTATCAATTTGATATGATTCATGTGTACAGTATCCGGAATATTTTTCTACGCATTTACAAATCTTCTACCCCACTTATTCATAAACGTGGCTCAAACCTGATTTAGTCAAATCATGTTTTGTCTCTTTGTAACAAACACAACTGTCAACGTGACAGATAAGGAAAGGAACAACGATTATTTAGTTATATGCGGTTTGAAATACGTGTAAACGTACGTGTAAATGTAAACGGGTTAATATTTATAACAGCCGCGTTACTTAGAAAGCGAAAACTAGAAATTAAGAATATATGTATTTAATCCATTCTTAAATGGGTAATTATGCGGACGGAGGATAGTACTTACAAAAACGAAATATTTATCTATTTTTGTGCAGCCTAATGTACTACAATAGGATATACAATTAGTGCATTAAAATCTTAACCATTTGTAAGTCATATACGATACATTTGTTTACTTTAAATTTAAAATAAAAGGAAAATCAACTCCATTTTCTAACCAATTTGGTTTAAATTTCGCGGACTAAAATTATGTATGGTGGGCGGTACGAAGCTATTTAGATTTAATTCTTCTAATGCTATTATCTAAAGTTTAGACTCAATTAATAGACCTTTATCTACATCATCATCATAAAACCTCTATTCTGCGTTCGGAAACCATGTGTAATTACCACCATTATTGCAACCAGTAATGTAACATCAGTGTATTATCTGTGCCAGTGTTATAAAATGTATGAAAATTCATAACCACATCGATTTTCGTAACGTAATGAAAATCCAGCCCTCCTCCCCGACCGTTCGCACAATCGAGTGGGCCATGGCGATGCATGGCAGTAATTCTAATGGTTTCCGAACACATCATTTAGGATTTATAATGTGTGTAGATAAAGCAGTGTATGCAAATGTACGTAATTAGGCCTTAAAACACTCGTGTGATCTTAAATATTATGAAATATAATATAAAACCACACTCGTGTTTTTAGGACCCTTATTACGTTACAGTCACATAAACTACTATTTCAGTTTGTTGATAACAAAAATGATCTTAAAATGTAAAATAACTATACATGGAATTGCACTGTTTCAACTAAAATATTTATGAAGTTTTTGCGACCGTTAAAACCCACGCTAAACAAAAATAGAAACATGGTCAGCTCGGCTATTGACACAGTAAAGTGCCGACAACTACGTAGACCGATATTGCACCAATATTGATTGGCGCAATGCACGTTGGTGAGATAAACGCTAGGATATTGAATTTCACACATGGATTGAGTTGAACATAGGTTAGGCACTGGTCCCACCAAGAGCGAGTAAGCGAGTAAAGTTAAGCGAGTAGCATTACATTGCGGTTTGTCGAAGTATAGAGTGATCGAATGAATCTTGAAGCAAATCAAATTATTTTGTTCAATATTTTTTGATTTGCAATTTTTAAGTAGTTACACTACTATATATAAACTGAAAAAATAGATGTCATATACTTCAGAAAAAGTGACCAAACCCTCCGGTGTCCGAGGCCAGATTTGAACTGGCGTCTTCAGCTTTCGCGGCTGAAGCCGAAGTATATGACATCTATTTTTTCAGTTTTTATAGAGTGATCGATCGACCTTTAAAGCCCCGCGATGTAATGCTCCGCGTTTAACTTTACTCGCTTACTCGCCGCGCGCCGATGGGACGAGTGCCTTAGCTGCCCGACAAGTTTACTCAGCAGCTTTTCCGCCCACAAGTATGTGAGTTAGAATAGCTTCGGTATGCTATCGCGTTTATTTATTAGGTACAGTAAAATACGAGTATTAATACCAGTGCAATCCGTTTTACAATTTCAATTTGTCCCATAATTTCTAGCGTTAGAGTATGACTCGACTTTTTGCCAAGGCTCAGCTCAACTTGGCAAATAAATCCCAAAATGTTTATCACATAAATACATAGCGATAAAAACTATGCTATTGACGACGACGTAGCGTAGCGGAGCGTAGCTACGGTCATAAATTAGCAATTAATTAGTTAAAATACTCTCAGTGATGTTTAACTATGCTTTAAATACACTCACAGTGTAAATCCTCTAAAATGTGTTCAAAAACGGTAGGCAATGGCCAGCATTACAACAACCGATTTTATTATGATAAGTTTTTTTATCTTATCGCAATTTTAACATTACATGCTCAAATATTGTTTAGTTATGAGTTTCAAAGGAACATCGATTTTGGTAACGTAATGAAAATCTAGCCCTCCTCCCCGACCGCCGGCACATTCCAGTTGGCCATGGCGGTGCAATGGCGGTATTTTAATGGTTTCCAAACACGTCATTTAGGATTTAAAATATATGTGTAGATAAAGCAGTGTATGCAACTGTACGTAATTAGGGCTTAAAACACTCGTGTAATCTTATTATGAAACTCGCCTGCGACTAAAGGCACACTCGTATTTTAAGGACCCTTATTTTATTACATAACAGTTACATAATAGTTACATAATCTACTATTGAATTGTTTATAACAGCACGGTTGTAATTCTTTTCTGTTGGAATATTTTTATTTAGGGTTTTATATTATAAAGGAGACCGTCAATTCCAGGCCCACTAGCGATAATGGTCTCGTATAAGGTTTGTTCTGCAATTTTAAGCAAATACCGATTTTATTACGAAACTTGACAAAATATTTCATGAAAATGAAACGGGAATTAGATATACAAAATAAAAAGTAATTTCGTTGATCCTTCCGCGATCCAAATAGTGCTTAATACTCGTAGTTTGGGACCCGGGGTATGTCCTTAAACTACGTCCGGACTTGGGTATGTCCTTAAACTACGCCAAAAAGAGAGGTATGGGCACTGCGAATGGCATCTCGCTAAGTGTGGTAGGGCACGTTCAGCGAATGTCATCGCTCAAATCTGGAGCAGAGCCTGACTGGGGAAGTACCTCCACCTTACAGAAAACCACAGCCAAATAGCACTAGACCCTACTCATAGTGTTGTGTTCGTGCTGGTGAGTAAGGTTGCCAAAGAGCTCAAAGAGGACCCAGTGTGTTGACGATGAGGGACCTTCTTGTTCCTTTAGCCGTCAACACAGTGAATCCTCCTTTTTGTAAAGGGTCGGCAACGCGCATATGACTCCTTTGGAGATGCAGGCGTCCATAGGTTACGGTAGCTGCTTACCATCAGGCGGGCCGTATGCTTGTTTGCCACCGTCGTAGTATAAAACAAGTTGTTAACGTCTTTACAGCATTGACATAAGGTTAACTTTACCTGGACTAAGACGAAACAGGCATTTTTAGAAAGGAGTTACGTTTACTTTGCTAATCTAGTTTATTATTCTAGTTTGACACTGTCAATGTATGACGTCACCGTCATCCAAGTCTGCCGCATGAAGTTATAATTTTAAACTGGAGTATACTCTTCGGCCACAAAGTGGGGCCGAAAGAAAGGGAGCTGCGTCTCGTTTTGACTTAGGGCGTTATGACGGCATTATATCATGCTCTTCGAATTTTTTTCAATTTAGTAATGTCTGATACTCGTATGGATTTATAAAAAGTGGATGTAATTGTTGCACTTTTTCCCTAACTACAGATGAACCTCATTACCGTGCAAAACAGTCGTTCATAGGTGATTAGAAAAAAACGGCCCGATAGAGGGGATAATTATGGGGGCGGTGCCTCACTCGCACTCGTTACGAAATTGACACACATTGACATTTTGACTTGTTGTCATGCTGGCATTATTGTCTAATGACGTCATAACTCCCTAAGTCAAAACGATACGCAGCTCCCTGTATTACTCTCTCTTTCGGCCTCACTTTGTGGCCCAAGAGTATACTCCAGTTTAAAATGATAACTTCATGGATACTTGTAGTAGCGCACTAACAAAGCTAAACCTTATCTCTTTGTAATAAGTTCTACGATTGTTTAGTTAATAGTAGCAATGATAGTTTGACAGTCATTATCTTTGTTTACCCAAATACAAGAAATCAGCGGCAGGATCAAAATGTGACTTTTTATTATTTTATTATGATTTTAGTTTCATTATCATGTCAGATTTTGTAGATATTCTTTAAAAAACCGGTACTTATTTTGTGTTATACTGTAAATCATAAACATGTACGCTTTTAAATATTGTCCTTATCACATTCATGTTTTTTTATCCCCGATTTCTCAATTTTCCCGTTAGATTTCAAAATTATTTTATGACCGTCCTGATCTAGAAATTAAGGCGAATGTTTTGATATCTATTTCATAATTATACGCACCTTAATGAGCTGGGGCAAATCGCCTAACAAAAATTGACGATCTCCTTTATAACAGGTAGCTATCAGTATATCTGACCTTAAACAAACTTTGAACACAAACAAAGAAATAAAGTTACCACTATTAAAATAAGAACTTAATGATTTCCCACACATTGTAATCCAGTTTTTGCCCAATCAAGTACCTTTTTTATATACCACGACGCTGGCAAACAAGCATACGGCCCGCCTGATGGTAAGCTACCGTCGACTATGGATGCCTGCAACTCCAGAGGTGTCACATGCGCGTTGCCGACACTTTACAAAAAGGAGGATTCACTGTGTAGACGGCTAAAGGAACAAGAGGGTCCTTCATCTTCAACACACTGGGTCCTCTTTGAGCTCTTTGGCAACCTTACTCACCAGTAGGTACACTATGAGTAGGGCACCTAGGCCCTAGTTTAGTTTTTTCCTAGTCTGTATTTGTAATAGTAGCACAATGACCTGATTTCCATTTGCTCTATATTCCACGTACTTTTCATTACAATAACAGGGTCCACACCGTTTGTTATTTCAGACAAAATTCTCCAACCTGAACTAACAATGGTCCTTAAGTGTTGAACACATAGAATATGAGTAAATCTATATATGAATGCACCATTAGATCCAGAAGATTTCTACTAGTTAGTAGCTCACCAAACGAAGACGCTTAACTGCCTGTTGCAGACTCCTTGGTCTGCTGCAGCTTGCTGATTTTAGATTCCTATTTTAAATGTATTTTTTTTACCATTCTATATGTCAAAAATGAGTTTTGGTTGTTGTTCTATTACGGTTGTCAAAGGAAGTCTGTTAAATCTAGTTTTTTTTTATTTCCATTCCGTGTTGTATAAACTAATAAATATATCGAAGGTAGGTATATCTATTTGTAATAACGGGACTTAACCGCGTATATATTTCTAAAAATTACCTTCGACGTTTCGAGGACGACATTGTCCCCGTGGTCCCGAAGAAAGACTGGCTCCAGTTGACATCAACATCTTCTAGCCGCGCGAGTTTTTCGAACTACCCGCACTTGGTCTTGATTATCAACTTGAACGTTTTGCACACTAGGGATGTCACTCGGTCGACATACAACACTCACAATGTCCGGCTTTTGAACTGGCGGTATTCGTTGACGCTTACATTTACTAATGACAGGATTCCATGTAGATGAGATCCTAAAACCATCGTCCCGATTGAAATAGCAGTGTTTTTTGATTTCAATGGCTTCACGAACTTTTCTACTGTAAAACCGACGATCCGTAGAAAGGATTTTAGGATTATGAAGCTCAATCCAATGGTCCGGTCCTGACTCCAGTAAATGCTCAGCAACGGCAGACTTGTTCACCTGACGATTTTTGACAGCTGCTATATGTTCCTTGACTCTTTCTGCTATTGTTCTCTTCGTTTGTCAGATGTAGGAACTACCACAACTGCAATCGATCTTATAAACGCCAGGTGACTGAAAAGGGATAACGTCCTTCGGCGACCTTAGATTTTCCCCGATTTTCGACAACGGTGTGTACACGGTCCTTATAGAGTACTTCTCCAGTACTGTACCAATCTTATCCGTTATCCCTTTTACAAAATGCTGGTTGTCTTGACACATTTGTACGCTTCACTCTTGCCTTTCGTCTGGGTTGCCACTTTTTCACCTTATACCCATTCCACCTGAGTACCTCCTGAATATGCGACATCTCGCTCTCCAAATATTCAGGGTCACACAGATCATGTGCTCTGTTCACTAATGAGCTGACAACCGATTGTAGATGACGGGGATGGTGGTGAGAAAAAGCGTTTAAATACCTGTCTGTGTGCGTCGGCTTTCTGTATATGGTATGTTTTAGGGTTCCACCTGTATGACCAATCACTTTGACGTCCAGAAAGGGTAAACTGCGCTGTGCTTCCAACTCATACGTAAAATTAATCTTAGGATGAATTGAATTTAGATGTTGGAGTAGTTGCTCTACTTCCTGCCTCCCACCCTTCATAATACAAAAGACATCATCTACATACCGCTTCCACAACTTCACTGCCCATTGCTGCAGGTCTATACTGGCTTCGATATGTTCCATCCAGATATTTGCCAAAACCGGTGCTACAGGGCTTCCCATGGCAACCCCATCGATCTGGAGGTAATGTCTTCCACAATATAAAAAGTAACTACCCTCTAAGCAGTTTTTTTAGAAATATATACGCGGTTAAGTCCCGTTATTACAAATATATATGTGTAAAAACCGTGAAAGTTTAAATCAGTGTTATATCGAAGGTATTTTCCCATTTTATAATTTTACAGTCCCATACACATTCCATCCTTTTTATTGGTCCTTCGCCCCATTTAATTCAGTGCCTATTTATTTTGACAGATTCGTTTTCGTGTTTACATTTCATTTATCTCTTTGTTTACATTCACGTAGTTCTCATTCGTATGATCACCCGTAGCAAAAGCAAAAATATGTCAGCTAATCCCCACACCGACTTAGTACCTCCGCAGCCTGTTCCGCCTCTCGATAGGGCACCTAGCGTGCAAACGGCGCAAAGTAAATCATCTCGCTCCTTGGCAACCGTCAAGGCGCAAAAAGCCGCGGCCGAAGCGCTCGCCCTACGTCGCCGCTTAGAACGAGAACAGGAACTCGCCCAACGTGAGCGCGAGCGTGAACACCAAATTGCGGAGTTGCAGAAGCAGGTTGAGGAGTGTGAGTTACAAGCCGAGCTCCACGCCATAGACGCCGAAAACAGCCGCGCGAGTAGCCGCGCTAGTCATCAAAGTTCTACACGGGTGAGCGTAGATAGAAACAAAAAACCGGCCAAGAGCGTGTCGGGCCACGCTCAGTGTAGGGTTCCGTAGTTTTCCGTCCGTCACAGTAAGTGTCCCCACTTAAGAGTTAATAACACCGCCATGTAGGATATGATATGAGAGTTCCAAGTACAGCGACATCTATCGGCAAATTAAGTAAACTATTGCGCGCGAGCTTAAAGTATGGAAGATGATTTTTATGGAATAATTCTTTATTGCGTGAACCGATTTTCACCGTTTTTACTTTATTTGAAAGCACGTCATTTCATTGTAATTTTGTAGAAATTACAGGTACAATAAACACCTGCTTATACGGTTAAATTACAAACTTAGTTCAGAAATTATTTTGTAATTTATTTTCAAAAACTATTCATCCTATCAAGTTCAAAATAATTTTCCTAGAAAGTTTTTATAAAGTTCTACTTTTGAGATTTTTTTCATATTTTTAAAACTTATGGTTCAAAAGTTAGAGGGGGGGGGGACGCATATTTTTTTACTTCTGGAGCGATTATTTCCGAAAATATTTACATTATCGAAAAATGATTTTAGTAAACCCCTATTCATTTTTAAATACCTATCCAACAATATATCACACGTTAGGGTTGAAATGAAAAAAAAAATCACTCCCCACTTTACGTATAGGGGAGGTACCCTAATAAAAAAAAAAATTCCACTTTTTATTTTACCACTTTGTCGGCGTGATTGATATACATATTAGTACCAAATTTCAGCTTTCTAGTGCTAACGGTCACTGAGATTATCCGCGGACGGACGGACGGACGGACGGGCAGACATGGCGAAACTATAAGGGTTCCTAGTTGACTACGGAACCCTAAAAATGGATAGAAAATAATCATAGATTTGACAATTATGTTAATAGAGACCTCCCTGCAGTAGGATGTGAGCGACATTTGTCTACTCCATCATCCGGCCACTCGGTACCACCATCGATGGCCACCCGGGCAACTGCATTCCCTATTAACCCCTTAATTGCCAATCACAACCTAGAAATGCCACCAAAACTTCCGAAGCGGCCGGCTATACGCCTCCGCTCTTCCCTACGGAGGTTGGCCAACCTATTCTCTTGCAAGCGGTGGCTGACACCGCTGCAGCGGCAAAGGCTCTTGCCTCAGCTTCCGATGTAAAGAAACTGGAACTACCGCAATTCTTCGGTAACATGCTACAATGGTTACAATTCAAACGTACCTACAATGTTACCAAAGCTATTTTTTCTCCTCTAGATAATATTAACCGACTTCATAATGCGTTCCGTGGGCCCGCCCGAGACGCTGTCGCGGCACTGTTGATGTCCACGGAGGACCCGGAGGAGGTCATGCGTGCTCTCGAGGACAACTTCGCCCGTCCCGAGCTCATCGTCTACAATGAAGTCAACTCATTGAAAAACCTACCGCGCCTGGGTAATGATTTAAAAGAACTAGGAATCATGTCTAACAAGGTACGCAATTCTATATCTACAATAAAGTTACTGAACCATTTGGAATACCTATACTCGCCCGAGTTGTTAACACCACGCCGTACTTGGCAAACTTAATCCTTCGATGCAAATGCGTTGGACAGACTTCGCCACACTAGACGCCACAGGACGTCCTAAGCTAGAAATACTCTCAGATTTTTTAAGGCGCGAGTTAGATCAACACATACGGTTCGGCATGTCGCCCGAGCTTAGTGCGACACAATTACAACATAATTATTATACTACTGAAAAGTCACACAAGCGTGAAAATGTTCATAGTGCTGTTATGCAGTCGAAATCGTTAAAAAAGGGTAATTCTACTGAAAAACAAACTTGCGCATTTTGTAAAAATTACCACAATATAAAAAATTGTCCTAAGTTTACGTCTTTATCTGTCGATGAGCGATGGCAATGGTTGCGGGAAGAAAAGTTTGCTATAGGTGTTTAAAGGCTAAAGCTCACAAGTGGAATACGTGCATGGCCGACCCATGCGGCGTGGACGGCTGCTCCATACGTCACAATGCGCTTCTCCACCGACAGGCACCGGCTCCGCTCGTGAATATAATGCACGACCAAGCAACTAGTAATAATATTGATAGCACATTACCGACACCACTGGAAAATAATTTGCCAAACTCTTGTTTCTACCAAGCTACCGATGATAAAGTTATAGTGACTTCTACCTCTACCGTAGCACAAAAAACAAATACCGTATTAGCTCTCCGCCCTCGCGCCCACTTGAAGGTGGTCCCTGTCACAGTCGCGGGCCCTATTGGAACCTGTAATGTGTACGCGTTCCTCGATGACGGGAGCACGGCCACACTTATAGATTCCAGCATAGCCGCGCGCATAGGGGCGACTGGGCCGAAAGAGACCATTACTGTAAATGGTGTATGTCGTCTCCAGTGTCAGACTACTGTCGTATGTCGATTTTGAAATTAAGGGTAGGCACACACAGGAAACATTTTTAGTTAAAAACGCTCGACGTGTCGACTCTTTAAATTTACGACCGCAGTCACTAAAACGCGAAAACATTGAATCCTTTTCACATTTAGATGTTTTAACATATGAAGACGCTACGCCGACTATTTTAATAGGTGCCGAACATTGGCATTTGTCAATAACCCGCGACGTTCGTGAAGGTAGAATTAATGAGCCAGCCGCCTGTTTGACGGCACTTGGCTGGACTTTGTACGGCGTTGTTTCCAGCAAAATAAAGTCGGTTGAATTCGTCAATCACACACACACCAACATCATTGATAACATTAACGACGATAACATATAGACTTTAATCAAAGAGCAATACAAACTCGACTCTATAGGAATCGTCAAAACTGAATCGTTACACAGTGAACAAGACCAGCGCGCAGTTGACATTTTGGAAGCAACTGCCACGCGACTGCCCACTGGTCGATTTGAGGTAGGCATGCCGTGGCGTGACGGTATACAGCGTGTCCCCGATAGTTACCCACAGGCGATGTGACGTTTATTAAGTTTGGAACGGCGTATTTCAAAAGAAGTTGAGTTCGGTAACGCATATACCGCTTTTATAAATAACATGGTTTCCAAGGGTTATGCGGAGGAATGTGCACCGTCAACATACTACGCACATTATAACAAAGAATCTGACAGCAAACGTCTTTATCTTCCACATTTTGGTGTATATCACCCTCAATAATGAAAGGTCAGGGTAGTCCATGATGCCGCAGCCAGGAATGAGGGAGTCAGCCTGAACTCCTTACTGCTATCAGGACCTGACCTACTACAACCTTTGCTAAAGGTCCCGTTTCGTTTCCGGGAGAGTGTCGGAATTACCGCAGATATCAAGGAGATGTTCCCTCAAGTGCGAGTTAGAGAACAGGACCGTGATGCTCTTCGATATCTGTGGACACCCGACAAGACACAGGCAATTAAGGAGTTCAGAATGACTTCTGTCGTATTTGGCGCCTGTTGTAGCCCCTTTATTGCGCAATTCATTAATAAAAATGCTCTTGAGTAAAATAATCAATATCCGAAAGCCGTAGACGCAATTTTGTGTAGCCACTACATGGATGACTACATAGACTCACAAGATACCGTCGAAGAAGCAGCTCAACTAGCCGCAGATATTATTGCTGTACACAACGCCGCCTGCTTTGAGATGCGAGGATGGAGTTCCGGGAAGCTTTGAAATTTGTCCCTGATGATCTTAAGGCTGCTCAGCCACTGGAAGTCGATCTCGGCGATTCCTCTAGCAGCATCAGAGCCCTTGGCATAGCATGGAATCCAAACTCAGATTTGTTAGGATTTCGCACAGGTTTAATAGAAACCGTGCCTACTTCGCTAACAAAACGCAAGGTAAACGCTTATCACATGTCATGCGCGTATATGACCCTTTGGGCCTTTTGGGACCTATAGTCGTTAAGGGACGAATTTTATTCCAACAAACTTGGAGATCTAATATCGATTGGGATACCGAGCTCCCACAGACAGAAGCATCTAAGTGGTTTGAATGGTTCCAAGACCTTTCAAAAGTTTCTTCGTTAAAGATACCACGTTGGTATTCAAAGGCAAAAGGCTCAGAGCCTTCCTACCGAGAACTGCACGTTTCTGCCGATGCAAGTGAGCTTGCCTACGCATGCGTTGCCTATTGGCGTTTGGTATATCCTGACAACAGTGTTAAGCTCACTCTCATCGCGAGCAAAGCGAGGGTTTCACCTTTGAAACCAACGTCTATTCCGCGCTTGGAACTACAAGCCGCTTTGATAGCCTCCCGAATCGCGCTTGTCATTAAGGACAGCCATCGCAAAAAACCAGTTCGTACTTATCTTTGGACAGACTCAATGACTGTCCTTCAATTGCTATGCAGTGACACACGAGCCTTTAAGCCTTTCGTTGCTCATCGCCTTGGTGAAATTTTGGAAAATTCTTCTGTCAAAGACTGGCGCTGGGTACCGACAGACTTAAATGTAGCTGATGACACAACTAGACTGCGCCCAATCAACTTAAACTCTTCTCATAGATGGTTTTTTGGTCCATCGTTTCTTCTTAAGTCCCCAGAGGACTGGCCCTTAGAGCCACTTAATATCTCACCAGTTCGCGGAGAGCTTAAATGTCAACCGAACGAATCGGTGGGACTTACTTCAGTTAACACAATTTTGCCCGTCCCAGTCACGGCTAATTTAGATCTTTTCAGTGACTGATTTCGTTTGTTGCGTGCCACAGCCCGGGTATTTCAAGCTGCGGCAATTTTTGGAAATATCTTGGCTTCTATTCGAAATCCGAAATCAAATAGCGGAGTATCTCGCTCCCGTTTAAACTCTTCGTCAGCGTCCACCACTCTGCAACCCCTGAACGTTGACTTTGTAAAAGCCGCTGAAAGGCATATTTTGCAACAGATTCAACTGGATATTTTCTCTCAGGAATATCACTGCATTCTCAACTCAAAACCGATTCCTTCAAGCAGCCGCCTCATCAAACTATCACCCTCTCTGGGAGAAGATAACTTATTACACTTGGCTGGAAGGATAAAAGCCGCAGAAGGCATCGACCTTGAATCACGATTCCCGATACTTCTTGATGGCCGTCACCCAGTTACACGACTATTAGTTCAGTATTATCACAGAAAAGCATGTCACGCTAACCATGAATATGTCATAAATGAACTGAGGCAAAGATTCTGGCTTTTAAGGCTCCGAGACACAGCCAGGTCAGTGGCACACCAATGTCTAATTTGCAAGATTCGCAAATCGACGCCCACCCCGCTACCGGAGACCTTCCACTTCAAAGCTCACCACAAACGAGCATTCACATATACGGGTTTAGATTATTTTGGCCCCGTCAATGTTAATATAGGACGCCGACACGAAAAACGATATGTAGCTCTGTACACATGCCTCACAACGAGGGCGTTACACCTAGAATTGGTTCACAGCCTTTCATCAGACTCCGCCATAATGAGTCTGAGGCGTTTTATTGCCAGGCGAGGGACCCCAAATTCGATTTACTCCGACAACGGAACTGCTTTCGTTGGCGCGAACCGTATCTTACGTCAATTCTATTCAGGCGACGTACAAGAGGAAGCGGCAACCAGAGGAATCAGATGGAGTTTTATTCCGGCCGCAGCGCCTACATTTGGAGGATGTTGGGAGCGTCTCGTCAGAACAGTAAAAGTTGCACTGAAGGCAACACTTTATGAAAGGTTTCCCAAGGAAGAGACTCTGATGACACTGCTGATGGAAGCCGAAGCGATTGCGAATTCTCGCCCTCTGACGCACGTGTCCATAGACCCAGATGACCCAACCATCCTTACACCTTTCCATTTTCTCATTGGAAGTTCCTCAAATCAAACTCTGCCATCAACCTTTGAAGACAGTGACCTGATCGGCCGCTCAGAGTGGAGAAAGGCGTTACGGCTACCAGACTACTTCTGGAGACGCTGGGTGCGTGAAGTGCTACCTACAATGCAAACGCGAACAAACGTAAAGGGAGATCGTGGTCAGGAACTTCAAATTGGAGATATAGTTATAATAGTGGACGAATCATTACCGCGAGGAACTTGGCCAAGAGGACGCGTTATCGAGATGTTCCCTGGAAAAGATGGCGTGAATAGGGTGGTAGACGTTGCAACAGCAGGGGGTACGTTACGGCGGCCCCTGAGAAAATTGATTAGGCTTACCACCTAAGGTACTTTATGTTAGTTTGTGCATAGCTGCAAGAGGGGCAGGATGTTGCATACTCCTTGGTCTGCTGCAGCTTGCTGATTTTAGATTCCTATTTTAAATGTATTTTTTTTACCATTCTATATGTCAAAAATGAGTTTTGGTTGTTGTTCTATTACGGTTGTCAAAGGAAGTCTGTTAAATCTAGTTTATTTTAATTTCCATTCTGTGTTGTATAAACTAATAAATATATCGAAGGTATTTTCCCATTTTATAATTTTACAGTCCCATACACATTCCATCCTTTTTACTGCCTGATAGGGGAAGTAATTCGTGTGTAGCTGAATTTTGGTGTAGTTATAGGCAAAGGTATCTTACACAACGTACTAAAAGTACCGGTGAATGGGGGCGCCGCTAGCGGTGAGGGGGGGTGTAAAGGTCCCTTATTTTGGTTTTTCGTAAATAACTCGGTAACGGTGGCTCATACGAAAAAAATGTTCTATGTCTTAATTGATCCACATCAAATTTTCTATAAAAAAGATTCTTTGCATTTTTTTGCTAGGATCAATGTTTAATGAGATATCGAGGAAATACGGTAAACACTTTTTTAAACTTTCGGAGCTAATATTTACGAAAGTATTAGTTTTATCCAAAAATTGTTTCAGAATACCCTTATTGCTTTAAAAAGACCTATCCAACGATACCCCACACATTAGGGTTGGAGTAAAAAAAACATTTACCCCCTCCGGGAGTTACCCGAAATAATATTTTTTTTTACATTTTGTTTTTAAACTTTGCCGGCGTGAATAAAGTACATACTCATACGATTTATTAATTTTCTAGTACTAACCATCACTCACATCGAAAGAGAAATAGTACATTTTTCCATGATTTCCATATAATATAATAAATTAATTAAATTCAAAGCTCGTTTACATTAACAATTTTGTCTTGGTTACCTAGTTGTATAAAAAAAAATTAAGTTAAAAATTTAAAATATTATAATCACATAGGTATAATGTATGATTTCCCATATAAACCACGACACTACTCTTTCCGGACAAACTCTAATAATTTGGTAACAACTTGGGATAAAATTACTGCCAATCGATTGACTGCGTCAAGATAATCTGGCGTGTCAAGCCAAGTTCAAGCAAAGGAACTGGCTAGCCAGCGCCGAGAGTATATTACACGAACCACTTAGTGCCACTTTTGACCCTTCTATAACTCAAAACCTCTTTAACGTAAGCACATAAAACTACGTGTGTTTAATTATATCCATAAGGACATCTAGAAGCCCAAATTTCATGAAGCTAGCTCAAACGGTTATAAAGATATGAAGGTCAAAAAGTCGTAAATTTTAGCACTGTCTGACTGACTGACATATAGTACCTAAATCTAACCTAGTTCCAGATGACCTAGAAGGATGAAATTTGGAATCCAGCTCGGTAATTGTGTGTAAGCGTAGGAAAAAATATAAACTTAAAAAAAGTTAAAAATTATGGGGGGGTCCCCATACCAAAAAAAAATTTTTAATTGTATTGTTGGAACCGTTACAAGCACATATTGGAAACTATCCCAATATATGTATTATTATATTTGCTATATAACAAAAATATAAAAATAAAGTTAAGTCAAAAAATAAGTGGTGTCCTCATACAAAAAACTTGTAATACGCGCTAAACGACCGGCCAACGGTGTGTCGTCGGCGGCGCGCGGCATCAATAGCATATAGACAATAGCATAAAAAAGAAAACCATGCAGCGGAAACGCAAGAAAAAACATTAAATCTCAATTCTGTCTAGTTTTCTTTACAAAAAGAAATGATATCCCACCAAAAACATAAATGTAAAAAAGGAGAGCCAAGTTCAATACAAAAACTATGCTTGTCTGTGGGCTTCGCCGCAAAAAGAATGGAGATCTAAATGAGTGCCAAGTTCTAAGCAAAATCCAAATATGTATTTATAGGAACAAAATAACATGTAGTAGAACCAGGGGCCGTATCCTTACTTTAAAACACGTAAAGACACGGTCGTACATCAATACAACTCCAACACATTAACAACGCAATACAGCGAGCCCCTAAATCCGTCTGATTCGAAATATCAGAATTTGCTTGACAAATATTCCGATGCAACTCCAATACAACTTATTGGTTGATTATTTGTTGTGTGTTGGAGTTATGTTCGAAATAGATTGTGTTTTTAATATATTGTTTAATGTATTTTAAAATTAGAATGCGGCACTGGGAATTAGTTTGCATACATAGGTCACATCGCTTCTGTTTTGTTTTGCTATTAAGTCATACCTACGCATATCTTCTGGCCATATTTAGCAATAGTCACTTATAGGAAATGAGTTAGAATATAGTAGTAGAGGTACCCCAGGAGACCCCCAGTCCCCCAGAGGACCCCAGGCCGTACCACTGAGTTTTTCGGTACATGTACAAAGTGTCATTTGATATTTACCAGTCGCTTTTCAGTCTAGTTTCCCCTTTGGATTGGAAGGTCAGATGACAGTCACCTTAGTAAAAACGTATGCCTACGCTATAGGATAAGATTGTCAAGCGGGCTTTGACTTCAATTGAGCGGTGGCAAAAGCCAGGAGAAACGCTAGGAGGATGATGATTAGAAACTTGTGTTAAGCACATTTTCTATACCTCACCCGCTGAGCTTTTTCTGCTGCTGACTGTCTAGTCACGAACCCGGATTGTTGAGCCACTTGCCATTGTTCGTAATTTAGCCGTGTAACTGACAGTTGACAGCTAGTCGGTAACATCGGTCATTCATAACACGATTACCACGGCTAAATTACGAACTATGGATGGTACAAGGAGGATAAAAATATCTATGTTACAAAAGTGTCCGTCAGAAGCCGATAAACTGATGGCGCCACAATGATATTAAATTTGATTAAATTAATTTTGATACAAAAAAATTAAATCCAATATATTAATAAAATAATTATTTGTGGAGAAGAAAAACAATCTGAATAATTATTTTATTTAGAATGTCATACAAGTATTAAATATCGGTAATTCATTTCAAATGCTCAACTATATCTAGCGCCACCCGGAGATATTTCGAGTTATTGTTTAGTGCTTACCGCTGGACACTTTTTCAACCGTTTTTCTATAAGAGAGACCGATCCTCCTTGTACCATCCATATTACGAACAATGGCAAATGGCTCAACAATACGAGTTCGGGGCTGTACATATCTTATCAGCAGTGATCGTACATTTTCCAGCAAAATTGGTGCAAAGACGTTTTTTTATTAAATTGTTATTTAATTACCAACCATCTCTACATTATTACTTATTTCTAAGTGGCTTTGATTTTATTTGATTCTTGGTTCAAACATTTAATAGCCTCAAAATAATAATAACCTTAGCACTGCACCAAAAATGCTGAAAAATGTACGATCACTGCTTATCAGTCACAGTTATATGAATGTGAAATATTTTTTTACAAATCCTCTTACGTTTCGGCATTATTGTACACCTTTTGGAAATTTTGGTCACGTTTCGTCGCCAATTCGGCCTCCCCTGCACTCAAGTGAAATAATGAATCTTGTAAAAAGATTTAAGACCATACGGTTCATACGAAGTAAAACGTGTACCGTATTCTAATTTTAAAATACATAAACAATACATTAAAAACATAATATACATATATCAAACATAACTCCAACGCACAACTCCGAATGACAGTGTTGTGATTTTTTGGGTAACATATTTTTCGAATAGGCTTGTTATTTTTACTATCAAATACATCTTACATTAATAATTAGTTACAGTTTCAGAAAACATTCTCTTGAACGCTATATTAACCGAAACCTAAGAACACTTATCCCTATCTCACAATGGAATAGGCAAAAAACTCATATTTCTTTTCACAAATAGGACGCAAACAGTTTTTTTTATGACGGTTCTTTACCCCTTTATTCCCCTTCTTTGTAGTCCGAGCGCTGAGGGCTCGCGAGGCCTTTTGTGTCGGCTTTGCACTGTTTTCATAACAAGTAACAACGTCTCGTCAATGAACATTCAAGGGTTGCTTGATTGTCTATTATATTTTTGACAAAATATGGATTGTGGGGAAAGTTCTTAGGGTAGCTACGTTTTCTTTGGGAGGTAAAAGGTCGTTTACGGAACAAGAAGAAAATACATTTCGGCGATAATTTTTAATTGGATAGTTGAACTCCTTTCTGCGAGACTAGCCAGAGGTAGGGCTAGATCGAGATGACTAGAAGAAAAGAGGAGAGGCCTTTGTCCAGCAGTGGGCCACAATAGGCTCATAATAATTATTATAATAAGAGTCTCGACCAACATCTTGACTAATCTTGAGAGAATTTCGTTACGGGTTTGTGGTTGGATCAAGGGTCAGATTCAGAAGGCCGTGATCCTGGACACGGCGCGCATAGTCCGAAGGTTCCTCACTCTGCGGTCCTAACCACCGGCAGCCTGGGCCCTGCTCCGTTGCCGGCGGCACTCTAGGTTAGGTTTTTTATAATGTTTTTATTGTTTTTGTTTGTTTTAGATGTATTTTTGTATTTTACTTTTAGAAAAATATTGTAAGTTATCTAATCTAAGAGCAAAAATAAATAAAGAGAATAATAATAATAAGTTAATGAATTGATAGAACTACTAAGAATCAAACTTCTGCGAGAAATGTACTAAGTGACTAATAAATAACATATAGGTAGGTAGTGGCATAACATCCGGGAATATACCGAGGTAACAAGTATTGCTACAATTTTTAACCTCTCTAAGGACCGAAAGCACTATAAAAAAGTTACATGAAATAGTTGGAATAGTAAGATTATTTTAAAAACATACCTATAAACAGTTTTTGGGACAGTATAGGTAATTGCGAATGGCATCTCGCTAAGTGTGGTAGGGCACGTTCAGCGAATGTCATCGCTCAAATCTGGAGCAGAGCCCGACTGGGGAAGTACCTCCACCTTACAGAAAACCACAGCCAAATAGCACTAGACCCTACTCATAGTGTTGTGTTCCTGCTGGTGAGTAAGGTTGCCAAAGAGCTCAAAGAGGACCCAGTGTGTTGACGATGAGGGACCTTCTTGTTCCTTTAGTCGTCAACACAGCGAATCCTCCTTTTTTTAAGGGTCGGCAACGCGCATGTGACTCCTTTGGAGTTGCAGGCGTCCATAGGTTACGGTAGCTGCTTACCATCAGGCGGGTCGTATGCTTGTTTGCCACCGTCGTGGTATAAAAAAAAAAAAAAAAATTATAACATTACAAGAATTGTAAATGGATGGGTCATAAGCAGTGATCGGCACACACGGTGCCACACCGCGGGACTTCAAAGATTTTTATTTTTATTTTAATATAGGTATGAAGAGTGTATGTGTAATAAATTCCCATTGTTTTTTTTTCGCACAGGGTTGCGGGATAAAATGTTAATAATCTTGTCCATACAAAATAATATACTTACGCAAAATTCTGCACTGTGGCACCGTGTTTGCCGATGACTAGTAATAACTATATGATGCCAGTGATAAATACTTTTTTATTTGTCTGTTCTTATCGAACCTTTTTTGCCTCCCAAAAACGAATAAGCAGTCCACAAGATTACGCCTTAGGTAAATATTTACAATCTATTTATATACCCGACTATCTATAACTAACGCTATTTACCCACTCGCAAATACATTCAGCTTAACCTGATCCAACCTTTTCGCCCGAAGCTCAATGGCTTGCCCAAACATAGTTAAGAGACTGGCAAATATTACGGGCCCACTATTTATTTACATTCCCCAACAAATCTCCTGTAACGAGCTCATCTCGGTTCGGACCCTTTCCACAGATAACATACGTCTACACTAGCTGATACGCCACCAAGATAATAGGTTATCGAGTTATCTTTACCAAACGTGTGGTAGTTATCTAAGCTAATTGATTTTAATATAATTTTACAGGAGACGATCAGTGATATGTTATCATTAATTCGATTTCTATAGAATAATTTTAATGTAATCGTGTAACGCTCATAATGTTCGAAAATCAGTTGGTATTAGGTACGAATAATATAAGTGTGAAAGTTTATTTGTTTAGATTGTTGATCCTTCTACAAGCAAAATCGATTGAATGGGTGGAATTTGGGACACATGTAGATTATTAGTTGTAATGGGACATAGGCTATTTTTTATCCCTTAATGCATTTTCTAAGAAGGTGAAATTAGGGTTAAATGTACGGAAGTGCTAAGGGGGAAGGGACCGCAAGAAGAGAGTTTAAATAGTACTCTGTGTTGATGTAAAAGTAGCGAATCTGCTTTAATATAATTGTAATCTTTACCTATGGCATTATCTGTTGGTTTCGAAAAACATGACGTGAATCCTGTTATGTGATAATTTCTGGGCTCTCTGATTCCACGTTGTTATGGAAATTTTGTATATTAGATAAGCCCTGAACGTTCCGAAAGGGTTGTGTGTAAACTATGTAAAATCAAAAAGGTCGGTTTAATATTCTACTCGTGGTTGATATAATTTTTGGGTCATGTCATGTGTTTTAATGTGTAAAATTACTAAAAGGAGACATCATTATTTTTAACATAAATATATCAACGTGTTGCGGTAAAGCGTGCCTGCGACTTTTAATCCGTTTAAGTTTGCGCGTTCGAACTCCAGCATACCACAAAATTTCTTGAAATTCATGTGTTGTACCGAATATAACTTGTTTACAATTACCACTCTGCAAATCGCTTATTTAAATCGAGCCTAAATGTACCCTTTTAAATAAAAGAACGTAAAAGCTATAACGTTTTATTCATATTTGAAAATACGTAGGTACTATAACATAATTATCAGATAAACCAAAAGATTGGCACTGATTTTGTTTATTGATAGACTAACGTACTTTAGCATAATCCAGCTCCGTTCCTCAACAGCTGCACAGACTGCTAATAACTTGCTGTTTCTTAAGTTGCAAGCTCTTATTCTAATTAAATCGAGAATGGAAATAGGAACAGCACAGAAGATTACTCTACATTTTGTATTTTATTCCTTCTACCAGATACTAGAGTTTGTCCGGAAAGAGAAGTGTCGTGGTTTATATGGGAACTTATACTTTCTACGACACTTCTTTTTCTGTCTGTTCAGAAAAGTTAGTTCTGTATGTTAAATTATTTATAAATAAATTTGCAAATAAAGTCATTACTTAAGGTACGATTTGCAGGCAATTAATTTCAAGCAGTCCAATATTTTTTTCTCTGAGTAATTTATAAACAAATCATTCCCTTTGTCATTAAAAATAACCATCGCTTAAATATTGTTCCCCTTTATAAAGTTAAATCCAATAAATGTTTGATAACAGGAGAACAAAGTCGTTTTCCTGTTTCGAAGTCGACCAATGGCTATTCAGAGCGGATGTGGTTTCCGTAGTGCAAGCGGGACGTCGCTATAGACTTGCATAGCGCTGTATCTCTGTCACATCGGAGCGGCGTGCGGTCCACATCGGTGTCATAACTGACATCGAAATTAAAAAATTGACTATCTGACACTATCACTCGTGCAAGTCTTGCATATTGAACCGATAGAGAGCAAGATAACATAATTTATACTCTCGATGTTTGCGGTAGGGCCGTATTCTAACTTTAAAACACGTGTTGACACTACACAACTTCAATACAACTCCAATGCATTAACTACGAGTACACAATACAGCTAGTGCCTAAACGTCTGAATCAGAAATATCAGAATTTGCTTGAAAATTATTCCGATGCAACTCCAATACAACTTCAATATTGGTTGATTATTTGTTGTGTATTGGAGTTATGTTTGAGATAGATTGTGTTTTTAATGTATTTTAAAATTAAAATACGGCACAGGTACTCAAGCTCGAGCTGTATTAATCTGCGCGATAGGAATGTTGATTGCAAACATGGATAACATATTGACACCGTTAAAAATGTGGACAGAAGATTCAGCTGTATTTGAAATGCGATTGATACGTTCACGAAATTTACGAAGACCCACGTCATACGTGCGAAAAGCACCTACTAAATGTCATACTACATAAATACAAAAGACTTTGATCATGTCTATTACAATTGTTTTTGTTCATAATTGGATGCTACAGAAACGAGCGGTTGTAGTCATATACGAATTTGTTAGCAAAGTTAGTACCAGGGGCCAGATTCCAACTTTATAACACGCTAAGACACGATCCAACTTCAAAACAACTCCAATGCATTCATTATACAATACAGCTAACGCCTTAATGTCGGAATCAGAATTTGCTTGAAAATTATTCTGATGCAACTCCAATATTGGTCGAACGGTGACTCAGTTTGCACCCTAACGCGCATCAGCCCTACTAGCATGACTTACATTGTCGCGCGACTCTATATACTTCAGGAGCGACTCGAAGTAGATACCTTAGCATGTTATGCTAAGCCTCCTGGTCATCTCTAAAAATAACCCCTACTGTTAGTAATGTTAAACTCACCTCAGCAGCAGTTACGGCCCCAGGAATGTTGATCGCGAACATAAAAGGCGTATTGACGCGCTTCAGAATCTCGCGAAAGTCGAGAGGGACGCCGCGGGGCCGAAGCAGTCTGAAGTATGTGTTTAGACTGGAACCGCGCAACGCGAGCTCCGTGCCAAACAGCCGCATGAAGCCTGAACCTGTGGATGAAACAACGAGTTAAGGGGCTGACAACAGCTAAATTCCCTCCCTATCTTTTTCAGCGCGAGTGAAAGAGAAACACTGTTACGATTAGTATGGGAGCTCATTGCCAATTTTGCAAAATGATGAATTTAAAAAAAACTACGCATTCATCTTAATATATAAAAGAAGAAACTGACTGACTGACTGACTGATTGACTGACTGACTGACATATCAACGCACAGCCCAAACCGCTGGTTCTAGAGATTCCAAATTTGGCACGTAGGTTCCTTATAAGGTCTAGGAATGCACTAAGAAAGGATTTTTCAAAATTCACCCCCTAAGGGGGTAAAATGGGGGTCCAAAGTTTGTATGGCGAATCAATATTTGTTAGACTATTTTATTCGAAACTTCACAGGAGTATTCCTAACGATAAATGAGTAAACACGTATTTCAGGTTTTTTGAAAATTCAACCCCTAAAAGGGGCAAATGTGGTCACAAAGTCTGAAAATCAACATGGGTATCGTATCCTTTTTGAGTACTTATAGTACGCGGGCGAAGCCGCGGGAAAAGGCTAGTTGACAAATATAAAACAACGAAGTTTTTAGTATTAGTGTGGTGGAATTTTGTCCTTAGTTACAGACGTATAAGTCAAGAAGACGTAGTCTCTTGTATGCCTCTGAAACATGGTGCCTCTACCGAAAGCACTTTCGCATATTGGATAGGCTTCACCTGAAATGCCTGCGCGACATTATGAACATATCTTGGTCGGATCGTGTAAGAAACACAGAGGTTCTGCGCCGTGCTAATGTCAGCGGCATTGAAGCCGATTAGATATAATGCGGCGACAGTTGCGATGGTGTGGTCATGTCTCCCGAATGTCCAATGGCAGAGTGGCTAAGCGCATCTTCTACTCTGAGCTGCAAAGTGGTGAGCGGAAACAGGACGGCCAACTTTTGCGCTACAAAGATATGCTGAAGCGCCACATGCGGAGATGTGACATTGAGCCATTGCACTGGGAGACTTTGGCGCAAAACCGGCCAAAGTGGAGGCATACAGCGAGGAAAAAAGTTCAAGCCTTCGAAGATCAGAGACAAGTAGAACTCGTCGCGAAGCGTGACGAGTTGAAGGCCCGACCACCTGCGGCCATAAACTATCATTTCGTCGGAGGGGTGCTGACCTGCAGTAAATGTGGTCGTACATTTACTGCTAAAATAGGCTACGTCAGTCACCTGAGAGCCCACGAACGTCGCTCTCACTTACCAGTCGCCATGGTCGAAATCGGCCTGGATAGGATGATAAGTCAAGAAACTAAAAAGATACGACTGTTTATAGCAAATTTTAAGATGTGACTTTGGGAATTAACGAAGTTCTTCCAAATATAACGAATATTAACATATATTTTTTTTACTTCCTCAAAACAAGTAGTTATAGCTAAAAAACTGTTTGAGTAAAGTCAATTTGAAGGTCATCAGGTGTTGTCAGCCGAGCAACGAACCAATCGAGCTAGAGTAGCGAAGTAAAAGAGAATAAACGCGCAAAGGTATGCGCAGACGAACGCAGTGATCGCAAAAACAAACGTCTTATTGGCTATCGTTTAGATATGTCAAACACATCTATGGTACAGATACTCTTTGGTATAGTCTCAAGACCTCAAGTAAATGGCTCTAAAATGGCGGTAAATGGCACCATTTATAATCAGTTGTGTGTTGTTATCCTCATCGTTTTTGATAGTTTGATCCGCAATAATTAGTAAAGTTGTTCAGACTTAAATAAAATTTGGAAAAAGCGTAATTGCAGTAACTTTTTTAATCGACCAAGAGGTTGTGGAGCTAGAAGGCCAAAAAGCGATTATCGAGGTCTTATTATTCTGGCTGTACAGCTGGCTACCTAAGTCAAAGTTCCTATTCGATACTTTATAGTTATATTGTGTATCCAAAATTTTGCGTGACATTCTCACAATAATGTACAATGCTATATACTAGCATGTATGTACATACGTATTATTAAAATCCGAGTAGGTAGTCGCTAAGGTATTTACATATGCTAAATCTACATGGGAACACAAAATAAGTAAAAATTACTATACATTTGCTGCAGTGACTTATTTAAATATAGTAGTAGAATATATTTTTAAAGAGTAAAATGGAAAAAGGAAGTTTGTCTACCTAACTCCCAGCGGAAAATAATTTCTTGCCCTTTTAGGGTTCGGTAGTCAACTAGTAACCTTTATAGTTTCGCCATGTCCGTCTGTTCGTCCGTCTGTCCGCGGCCTTACTCAGTGATGGTTAGTACTAGAAAATTGAAATTTTGTATGAGTACAGTCACGGTCATTAATCGATGAGCCACTTGCCGCTGTACGTATTTTAGCAGTGTAATACAAATCGAGTTTTTACTCGTATTAATTCCTAACAAGTCTTCGTATAATAAAAGAGCACAATTATATTTCTATCTTTATCATTGTGTGTTTATCAACCGTCACTAAGGTCCGAATGTTAAGGTTGGCTAACTTCAGAGCTACCAGATTGACAGAGTCACTTGTCACTTCGAAAAGTTAACCAATTGCAGATTTAGCAACCGTAACTTAGTAACAATTGTTACAGCGTACCTAGCGATAGTAACGGAGACATTATGATTGGCATTGGCATTTCGACACAGGAGAAACGAAAAGCCCGATTTTATCCGAATTAGTATTCGGATGAAATCAGGTTATCATAATTGATAACTAACAATTTGACGGCCGCCATCATTAGAAAAATTAACTAAGAATTTGAATGCCTGTTTTGGTATGAAAGTAGCTAAGTTGTAGCTATTAACTATCGAATAGATCATATTAATAAATAATAACAATATTTAAAGTTTAAATTGATTAAATGTATTCATAATTATCAAATCGTTCCATAGAGCTGCGAACTTCGTAGGTCTAAATCTGTCAACTTCGTGTTCCGGAGCATTCCTCTTCGCTAAATGCATCGGGGCGCTGGTTGTTCTGACGATGATAGTTTAACTTTTTCGGCATAGGTATCGTCTTACCCAAAACGCAACGTGTTTTTTAAATCTTTCGAGCTTATGGTTCTATGCAATAAGTATTAGACAATTTAAATGTTTTAACAACATTATGGAATAAGCTTTCCGTCTCGAGGATTCTCTTGAGGCTGGCCGAATACTCAAGACCCTGATGACACATTGACACGATTCTTCGGAGAATTAATCGGAAATTGTGATTGGCATTATCGTGTAAACACTTTAATATTATTTTAGCTACGATTCACTAAATGCATAATTTATAATTGTCGTCTTTGACATAACATTCAACTGACATTGCGTTTTAATTCAAAAGAGGTCAGGATCAAAAAGATTAACAACTTACTACTACTAGGAAATATGTCTTAACCATAGAGGTTAAAGGTTAGCTAATGAAGTTATCATATCAATAATGAATCGATTGAATTTTGCATAAATTACGCCGTTCGCACGAATGCAGCGAATCTGTGCTAAAACATTGCGGTAGCGAAATGTCCGAGGCAAATCTAAATCCAACTTATGATGATTCATAAGATAATTATATCAGACCTTTTTTGAAATAAAACTCGTAGTTGCAATAACGCATATTTTTTTAGAAAATATTGACAACTGAAAAGTCAGGTGTCAAGAAATAATAAAAAAATTGGTAATAATAACCGTAGTCAATTCAATTTAAGCGAAAATGCCACCCACTATTAACGATGAGATTCGTCATAGAATTGTGACAATGCACCAGCAGGGTCTTAGTATTCGTGCAATTTCGAGGGATCTGCTCTTGTCGGTAGGTTTGCTCTGTCTGATATGTCTCCAGAATTAAAATAAAGTAAAAAAACCACTAACTTCAAGTTTGTATTTTTAGCGAAACACCGTTGCGTTATGGGTGGGACGATATGCTGAGGAAGGGATTATTGCCGATCGTCGCCAAAACAATCATCGTCCTGCTGCTTTAAGCCAAATGCAGCGAACAGAAATGCTCCAAGGTTACGAACTAAATGGATTCACACCCACTAAACTATATGCAGAACGGTTTGATGTGGATCCCAGAACTATCCGAAGGCATCTGCATTCAATGAATTTGCATCACAGAGTTCCGGCTTATAAGGTTGATTTGACGGAAAATCATAAAATCGCCCGCGAAAATTTCGCCAACCGATTCGTAGATTTTGATTGGACTTCAACAATTTTCACTGACGAGAAAACATTTCAATCAAGCGAACACGGTCGCCTACAAATGTGGCGGTATAACGCAACACGGTATGACATAGATAATGTCATACCAAATAGGGAATCGGGCAGAATAGGTGTTAATATGTGGGGTTGGATGAGCTCCGAAGGTGTTGGCGAACTCGTCCAAATGCCACCGCGTGCAAATGCCCTGGACTATATTAGCATTTTGGAAGAAGTCATGCTCCCTTCCGTAAGAACGGTCTATCCACAGCACGATATGCCTAACATCAATTTCGTGCATGATAACTGCTCGATACACCGTGCAAGAGTCGTTAACGCCTGGTTCGATGCACACCCAGCCATTACGGTAATTCCGTGGCCATCTAAATCTCCGGACCTGAATCCCATAGAAAATCAAATGGGTTTAATGGTGCAGCGATGGGATCACCGTAACGAACGCAGGGCTGATGTTTTGACTCAATATTGCCAAGACATCTGGGAAAGTATGCGAGGAACTGATATTGGAACAAAATTAGTCGCCTCTATGCGAACACGACTACAAGCTGTATCGGACAGCCATGGAAGCTTATTCTAAATATTAAATTTAAAAATAAATATGTTTTTGCTAAAGGTTGACTTTTTATTAGACGATGTATACTACTCAAAACAAAGTCTATATATTTCTGTTTAATTGATAATTCTGGGCCATCAACTAATTGATAAGTGATAAGTGGCTGATTAATGACGCCTCATATCCGTAAGTGTCCAATCTCTTTCATGCTGTCTAATAACTAGAAAGAAATATAATACTGTAAAAAAATATGTTTTACGTAAAGATCAAAATACTTAGTGGCCCCTATTTACTTTTAAGTAGTATATAAAAATTACACTGACAATAGCTGACATATAAAATATAAAAATATTTAAAATAACTTCGTTTCAAAATGGCGGGATTACCATGCATATTCAAATATTTGCAACAGTTATGTATGTGACAATGTGATGGATGTCATTATTTTGTTCTATATGTTGGTATCAATCTCTAGAGTTACTATGGATACGTTAAAACGTCGCCATGGTGAGGATGAAATATGTATTACACGGCTAAAATACGTACAGCGGCAAGTGGCTCATCGATTAATGACCGTGACTGTACGTGTAAAATTTGGTTAATCACGTCGACAAAGTGGTAAAACAAAATCTGAAAAAAAAATATTTTTAGGGTACCTAGGTACATATGACCCTATACTGTAGGGTTTCGTTGGATAGGTCTTTAAAAAGGTATAAGTGTTATTTTAAAACATTTTTTTTATAAAACTAATACTTTCGTAAATAATAGCTACGACGCCTTTATTTAAAAAAAAAAAAAAAATTATGTAACCCGGGCCTCACAAGTACTTTCAAATAAAAAATATATTTAATAAAATCGGTTGAGCCGTTTTTGAGTTATAACTAAAAAAAAATTACCTTTTGAATGGATGTATTGTAACAGGCCGGCAAACCGGATATGGAATCCTACACTGAGCATGGTCCGGCATGCTCTTGGCCGGTTTTTACCTTATTACCTTACTGTATATAAGGTAGAATTCATAATTGACTGTAATAATTTGACAGCTCCTGGCGTACAAAGCGGTTGTCAAATGTATGAAAAGTGCTGTCAAAATACTCCACTAAATTATGAATTCTACCTTAAAATATTTAATTAAAACTTGATTTGCAACTGTTTTTTTTCTTTAAGCTTGTTCAGCTGTGTCTCTATTCAGTCGTAGCTAATATCAAAACATTTCCACGGCCCTGCACAAAGAGTGCTCATTAGTTGTTCCCTATAAATTCCCCAGAACCAGAAGGTCGCTTGTTACATACAATTAAATGGGATATCGGACCAAAGCGATATAACGGGAAAAATCTGCTGGTATCTCTCGTTCTATAATGACACGAAATGAGTGCAATATTTCAATGTAGACGGGGTCATAGTGGTCTAGTTAAATATAACAGAGAATTTAATATAAGCATCCAAAATTAGAAAAGTTAAGTTCTAAACAGACTAAAGGTCAGCGGGCATATGTATTATAAATGGTGTTATCTATGTAATAAAGCTAATGCCATTTTATAACGTAAATATTACTAACCTTACTTAAAAAAATAATGAGTGAGCCAAGTAAAACCAAGAGAACGATGTATGCCAATGATGTAATAAATTAAAATTCAAAATCCCTCCATAGCTACATTTGAAAAATTAAGTATATTTTAAGGTATTTAAATAAAACGAAGACTGATCTGTTTTCACATTTTCAACCAATTTATGTAGTTTAGCGCAATTTTTACAAATAATTCAAATCCATTAATAACTCGGCCACCAAATGTGAAAAACTCTGAACCCTTTTCCGTAAAATTTTCTTGCTCCAAAATATAAATGTTATTTTCGTTCCCCGCTGTTTTTAAATTCACCTAATTAACTGGCCTTAATTTAAAAATAACCCTCCTTACCTCTTTTTATTAACGGAAGCTCCATGTAGCTTGCCCTTGGGCCTTTTCATGTTACAAAAATAAAGCTAAAGGTCTTAATAACACGAAAGTTTCCTTAAATTTCCTCGTAGGGTCATTCAATTCCTTTTGGTCATTAAATTAAATATGCTAATTATGGCATAGCATTCTCACAAGAATTTTTAGACAATGAAATGGTAAGAAACTTTTTTTTTTCAATAAGCCACAAAATGGCATTTTTCAAAAAGGAATTTTAGTCATTTAGAGACAAACCATGGTTGATCAATTTCAAATCAGTTTCTTTCCTATACGTTATAATTTAGTATGAAATAATCACCACCTTGTGATACCGCTTGATTAACCTTATATAGATTATCATATACAAAGGAAAAAGTGATCTACACCTCCAGTGCCCAGGGCTGGGAACGAACTAGCGTCTTCTGCATTCGCGGCAGTATATATAGATAGTGTGGTATATAAATAGCAGGGGGGTTTCACTATGTATCTCTCAATTGTACCCATTTTTAACCGACTTCAATTTCATAGAAGGAGGAGGTTCTGTACTCGGTTTGGGCTTTTTTTATGTATGTTCACCGATTACTCCGAGACGCGTGGTCCGATTTGAATAATTATTTTTTTGTTTGAAAGGGTCTACTTCCAAGATGGTCCCATATCAATCTGGTGCTGTTCTGATGATGGGATCTATGAGGAATTGAGGGAACTCCTTAATTTTTAAAGGCAAAGGTGACATGGATGTTTTCTTAAGCAACTCGAGGATTTTCTCTCGAAAACCACCAATTTGATGAAGTGGACCCCATGATGATGGTTGTTTTGATCATAATGATGATGATTTTTTTTAAATGTAGGATGTTCAGC
The DNA here is from genome assembly GCA_947086415.1 of Pammene aurita. Classification (NCBI taxonomy): domain Eukaryota; kingdom Metazoa; phylum Arthropoda; class Insecta; order Lepidoptera; family Tortricidae; genus Pammene; species Pammene aurita. The sequence continues at coordinate 18,497,803 of OX352295.1, forward strand.
GATTACTCCGAAACCCGTGCTCCAATTTGAAGAATTCTTTTTTTGTTGAAAGTAACTACCTCTAAGATGGTTTCAAATTAATCTGGTGCTGTTCTGATGATGAGATCCATGAGGAATTGAGGGAACTCCTCAATTTTTAAAGGTACGTGTATGGTGATTTAGGTGTTTTCTTAAGCAACTCGAGGATTTTCTCTCGAAATCCACCAATTTTATGAAGTGAACCTCATGATGATGTTTTTTTTTAAATGTAGGATGTGTAGCAATTACTCTGAGACCCGTGGTCCGATTTCAGGAATTATTTTTTTGTTTGAAAGGAACTACCTCTGAAATGGTTCCACATAAATCTGGTGCTGTTCTGATGATGGGATCTATGAGGATTTGAGGAAACTCCTCAATTTTTAAAGGCACATGTATAGTGATTTAGGTGTTTTCTTAAGCAACGCGAGGATTTTCTCTCGAAATCCACCAATTTGATGAAGTGAACCTCATGATGATGGTTGTTTTGATGATAATGATGATGTTTTTTTTAATGTAGGATGTTCAGCGATTACTCCGAGACCCGTGGTCCGATTTCAGGAATTCTTTTTTGTTTGAAAGGAACTACCTTTGAGATGGTTCCATATTAATCTGGTGCTGTTCTGATGATGGGATCCATGAGGAATTGAGGGAACTCTTCAATTTTTAATGGCACATGTATGGTGATTTGGTTGTTTTTTTTAAGCAACTCAAGCATTTCCTCTCGAAAACCACTAATTTGATGGGGTGGACCTAATGATAAAGGGCACATATGATATGTGGAACTTTCCTTACATTGAGTACGTATCATGAACTTTTTCTTATATATCCTCACCGATTATTGCGAGATCCGTTGTCCGATTATGATAATTATATAACCACTAAAAATGGAAAAATAAAAACTTTTAACAAAAAAAAGATAAACCGACTTCAAAAAGGATTAAATAAATTATTATATTATTTATATGCGTTACAAACTGATATGTTTGAAGTCGGTGCCAAGCCAAAAAGTTACAATACCGGTCAAATCAGCTTCAAGTCTGAAAATCACATAACATTTCGATTCCTACTTATATTGAAAAGGTGAATGTGAATCTATCTGTAACATTTTCACGTCTAAACTACTAATCCAATTTTGATGACATGTGGTACCCATCTATATATACTCTGATACACGTCTACTTTGTCAATAATCAGAAAAAGGCGGCAAATTAAAAAATATATAAACACGTATGGTTGGCCTTCCATAGAAAATTTAAATATCGCGCCTTTTTCTACTGAAAAGGTGGGTCCCACGCACCCAGTGTGTCTGAGTATAGAAAGATCAATCTAGCCATTGAATTCCTTTACACTTCGATATTACACCTTAGATGAAGTAGGATAAATAATTCAAACCGAAGCACGGGCTCCGTTCCAGATATGGTTGGTCCGAAAACTAGTAAAAAAGTTTATTAACAAACATCATAAGACGCATGATTATACTTTCTTTCTGTACTTGAATGAAAACCTACGTGCAGTCAATACCGTATTAGAATAGTTCTATAGTATGAAGAACAATTCACTGAACACATACGCCTCGTTCGTATTAACTGTTTTGTGATTTTCAGACTTGAAGCTGATTTGACCGGTATTGTAACTTTTTGGCTTGGCACCGACTTCAAACATATCAGTTTGTAACGCATATAAATAATATAATAATTTGTTTAATCCTTTTTGAAGTCGGTTTATCTTTTTTTTGTTAAAAGTTTTTATTCCCGATGCGCTTACCGCACCGCGAGGGCTAATGAGGGAAAGGTTGGCACATAGCTTATCACCTTATGGGTGCGTTCGAGAATCGTTTTCGTCGTTTTCAAGTCATAAGGTACATTATTGTCGGTTGTTAAGAGAGTTTTTCTAAAGTGTTTCTAAATTATTGAAGTGAAAACTTCTTTAGCGGCGTTGTGCACTTTTTGTGATGGGGACAAAATGTTAAACTCGCGACAGGTCACGTGACCGACAGATTCGTCAGATTGAAAATTCGTAAGACGGACACGTGACCTGATCGAATAAATAATTAATAATTTTACCTAATAGTTCTGAAGTGTTAAATTTTTTATGTAATATAAATTGTCATGTTTGTGTACCATAGCGCAATAAATGAATATTTTATTTTACCACATAAATGATAGTACTTTTATACTGATAATTAAAGCAATTCGTGCAAAATTATTCCCTAACCATTCCAAAATATCAAAAATGCACAACGTTAATATTCAAGTTTTCACTTCTGCAGGCACTCCCGGAGTGTACCCCGCTGTTTTTTTTAATGGCAGTTAACGTCTTATTGAGAACCAACAATGATGCGTACATTTGATTGAAAACGTCACATATTATCATTTCAGCCAGTGTTTATGGCATGTCTCGAACCTGCATGGATACCTATGAAGCACGTTGAAAACCCTATTTTATTTTTTAAGAGCGCATGACTGCTAACGTTTTCATCTATAGATGTAGCTAAATGTCAAATTGAGGAAGGAGAACCTTCTGTACTTGTACTATTATTTTATTACTTATTCTGTGTATATAGTAGCGTGTTGTGTCTACTTAAATAAAGAAATCATAATATTTGATTGGTTCTTCAGTTGTACAGCTTGATAAATAAGTGAACCTATGGTTTAAACTTAATCCACCAGAGCCCATAAATAATTATAGCTCACCTAAACCCGGCCGTTAAAGGGGCAATTTCCCAGATGATGTAAGTGCCAAAATATCTTCACAGACCTCGTATTTTGCACTGTCATGCCATTGAAAAATCAATCTTACGCCCTGTAACTTCATGATGAAATTAAATTGCTCAACAAAACTGTAAAGTGAGTTTCGGAGAACTATACGGAATAATGTGGCATAAAATAGATGAGGCATAAATAACCCAAAATGAATAGGGAATACATAAAATTAATTGGGCTTATGAGGCAGTTAATCTAGTATCGTTTTGTATCCACTCGCGTCGGATTTATCGATACCTAGTTCCTATTATGTATTTACAAAATAGGTAGAGAAAACTAGATTTCCAACTGAACTAATAAGCTCATTAGAAGTTCGAACATGTGGGCAAGCTAGGAACGTTATAAAGAAACACACGTTTAAAATAAGAGGGCAAACCACTGACGTACATACATACACGTACATTTTGTATGATTAATAATTTAGAATTGTAGACTCCTTAACTCAAAAAAACTTTTTGTGTTGTGAAAAAATTTAAAAAATAGTTTGTAAATATATATTTATTTTCATTAAACTCGCACACTCTAATTATTAAAATCGAAACATAATCAGTACTGTCAGCAGCAAAAACAACTTCAGCAGGCAAGGTGTTCAAAATTATCTCAGCATGACTTTAATTTTAAGTCAACAAGTCATTTTTAAGGTAATTTTAACACTATCCCTCAAGTACAACAAGCTGTCGCATTAACATTTGACTCGCCAACATAAAAAGCCGGCCAAGAGCATGTCGGACCATGCTCAATGTAGCGTTCCGTAGTTGCCGGCCTGTAACAATATATCCGTTCAAAAGGTCGTTTATTAAGCAATATTTGGCGGCGCTTACGTCATTTTACTATGCGGCACTTACGTCCTTTCACCGTAAGTTTTTGAGTGATAACTCAAAAACGTCTGAACCGATTTTATTCAATATAGTTTTCTTTGAAATTACTTATCAGGCCTCATTCTCATAATTTTTTTAATTTTTTGGACTCACAGTTCAAAAGTTAGATGGGGGGACGCCCTTTTTTGAACTTTCAAAGCAATTATTTTCGAAACTATTAGTTTTATCCAAAAAATGTTTTATTAGACCTATCCAACCATACCCCACACAATAGGGTAGGAGCGAAACAAAATTCACCCCCCACTTCATGTGTAGGTACGGGAGGTACGTCCTAATAAAAAAAATCCAGTTTTTATTCTATCACTTTATCGGCCTGATTAATGCACATACTCATACCAAATTTCAGCTTTGTAGTGAGCTAGACCGCGGACAGACGGACAGACGGACAGACGGATAGACGGACGGACGGACGGACATGGCGAAACTATATAGTTATATAGGTTGACCAAGTTGCCTACCCGAAAATGTAAACAAAATATTATTTCATCTCTGACTTTTTTATCTAGACACACGGCAGTGTGTCCGCCAAGTTCGAGCAAAAAAAAGCGACACATTGGCCGTGGGTTATATTACACGAACCATTTCGGGCCAATTTCGACCACCCTATAACTCAAAACATATTTTATCTACGCATATGAAATTTCGAGTGTCTGTTGACCTTAATTGTCTAGAATACAAAATTTTATTACTCTACCTATAGCAGTTCTTGAGATATTGACGTCAGAAAATCGCTATTTTTACTATACACTCACTGACTCACTGACTCACTGACTCATCAAAAACCTAGACCACTTCCAATGGTCGTACTGACTTGAAATTTGGCATGGAGATAGGTCTTAAGGTCAAAGTAAAGGGAAAAATCTGAAAACGGCCAAGTGTGAGTCAGTTTTAAAAATAGCGAAGGTGTAACTTTGTTCTACTATGAAGTCATAATGAACTAAGTGGGTCTATCTTCCAATAGTCGTACCGACCTGAAATTTGGCTCGAAGGTTTGTCTTTAGGTCGAAATAAAGTAAAAATCTGGAAACGGCCAAGTGTGAGTCAGTTTCGAAAACAACGAATGTGTAATTTTGTTCTACTATAAGTAGGTATGGAGTGGAAATGAGATAAGACTTATTTAAATTTAGATACATACCAATTTAAGACAATACATGTTTGTCTTAAAGACAAGAACAATAAAATTGTTCACCACTCTGTGTGTGTCTGTTTCGGGAACCGAACCCACGATTTACGAAGTACAAAGCAGGTCACTAGGTACACTAGGTGCGCTAAATCAGTCAAACAAAAATGAAAAGACTATTTTTTCTCGCATAGTCTAAATAATTTCTAATTTTACAACTAATAAAATCGCAGATTCAAGAACATGGAAATCATACATATATACTCTAAGATGGAATTATATATACTACTGCCCATCTCACCCTCCGATACGCCACGGGATGAGATGGGATGGTGCACTTCTAGGGCTACATAATAGGCCACCAATTATAATACCTACTGGTAGGTAGGTATTACCAAGTTATTAATTATCTATGTAGGTAGCGTACTTACAAACAGAATAAAGTACGTTATTGATGTATGTAATTATATGTAAGTAGGTACATTTATAGGTGTAGGGAGCCAGTTTATTTGTAAAAATCACCTATAAATAAATAGTAAAATAGAATTAGACGCTTAGTATAAAGGGTATAGTATAAAGTACATACCTAAGTGGAATGAGACATTTCCTAAAGCAAAAGTGATAAAAAAATAATAAAGAACCTACACCTAACAAAAATAAATGAAATCCCATCAAAAACATAAATGTGAAAGGCTGCCAAGTTCGATACTATGGGAATGCTTCGCCTATAAAAGAAGTGAGATCTGAATAAGTACCAAGTTCCATAAAAATACCTCAAATCATAAATAGTTATAGGAATGCACACTTGATTTCCAGCAGTTTTTAAGGTACATTTTGAATAAGTATCACGTTACATAGAAATACCTAAAATTATAATAGTCAGAGAAACGCACACCGGTTTTTTTAGCAGTTTCCTGATAACATTTATTATTTTCAGTACTTTTTAATGATGTAACTTGGCAAGTTTTAATAGTAAATTATATACTTGACACATTGCAGTCCAAAGGTGTCGATTCATTGCATTGAAAAGGTGTGTGGTGTGTGAAAACTTGCCAAGTAACATCATTAAAAAGTACTGAAAATAATAAATGTTATCAGGAAACTGCTAAAAAAACCGGTGTGCGTTTCTCTGACTATTATAATTTTAGATATTTCTATGTAACGTGATACTTATTCAAAATGTACCTTAAAAACTGCTGGAAATCAAGTGTGCATTCCTATAACTATTTATGATTTGAGGTATTTTTATGGAACTTGGTACTTATTCAGATCTCTCTTCTTTTATAGGCGAAGCATTCCCATAGTATCGAACTTGGCAACCTTTCACATTTATGTTTTTGATGGGATTTTATTTACTAGTATCACGTTTCTCATTTACTGCCTCCATAAAATTAAGCACATTTTTTATATCGGGAACTTCGGATACTTTTCCGATTGGTTTACGATGTTTGCTAACTTCTGACCTCGATATTTCTTCACCCTTGACAGAAACTCCTACGTGCAAATAAATAGTGAACCCAATAAATATAATATAATAAAAACGCATTGTACTGTAAACCCGGCAATTTTTTAGGGTTTCGTACCCAAAGGGTAAAAATGGACGATTGAGAACCTCCTCCTTCGAAATCTTGAAGTCGGTTGAAAACATCTTTCATAAATACAGAAGCGAAACAACAATTGCAGATGTTCACTGTTCAGTATGCACCAATTTAAAGTTCCGATGTACGAGTAGGTGCCATCTTTACTACATCGATATAACAGATCTATATAAAGACCTGATCTAGGTCAGTCTGACTGCAATGCCGAGATAGCGAAGCTGCAAATTTAGATAATCTTGATGGATGGAAGTTTTAGCGGTGGCGGAGGCGAAATGATGTCAATTTCACTCAACCTATTATCGGTGGACCTTGCGGAGAAAAGGGAGTTGCCAAGGATTTTCTTGTTGTAACTTTTATCCTATTACTTAAATTGTTTCATAATATTACAATAATTTTTCCCAATTGGTGTCCCAAACTCTTTCATTTGCCAACTGTGTCATTTGGCATACTGCATTTTATTCTAAAACTATACGAATTTCAGAATTGTTATAAAACAAACCTAACCTAACCTATATGGTTCTACACGATGATTATAAAACAAACCCTGAAAAGTTAACAGTTTCAGAAAAGATGCAGTATGCCATTTGATACAGTTGGCAAATGAAACAGTTTGAGAAACGTTATTCGGCGAAAAAGCAGGATCCCCTGGAGGGAAATTTTGGCCATTTAGATTTTCTTAGGATCAAAATAACCTGGCTTTAATTCTTTTTTTATTTATTTATCAAAAGTACAAAATATTTAACAATTTTATGTTACTTGCCAAACTGCCATAACAGTTTGTTGGCGAAATTTGCTTTTGATTTTCGCTGACGAATAACATCCCAAGGATACCGGATCTAATCCCAACAACGCTTTTGGGTTGGAAGGACAAATGGCAGTCGCTTTCGTAAAGAATTGTTTCTACCGCAATTCGTAAAATTTTGTCGCTTACTGATCTCAGGCTCCGTTGAGCTATAGTAAGAATCTAATATATTATTATAGATTTAATGCCTGTCTGTTTGTGTCAACATTTTATGAGTTGGCGTCGGTAAAGCAATTTCTGCCGTCGGTGCAGCAGCCCAGCCGTTTCCAGTCCAGAGACCTTGCAGAAACTGACCACGCTGATCCTCAAATCATTTTGTTTTCTAAAGGAAGCCCTCGTGTTAGCCTCGTTTACTTAGGTACTATAGATACTACCAAGATAAACCAAGGTAAAGATAACCAACAAGCGTTTTGAGACCAATTCTTCACTATCCGCACACTTGTTCGTTAGGCCACTGCACAATAAGCTACCAATATAATCAATACAACACAGCAACACACTAATTACGTAAATGAACAAAAAACAAGAAACCACTCTTAAGACAATTTCGTAATCTTGAGTTTCAACTGGACGTCAACTAGTAAACTTACCAAGTTGCACAAGCTCAAGACGTCTGTCAGTCACAAAGTGCCACGGGAAAGCCTTGCAGAAGCTGGCCACGCCGATTCTCAGATCTGTCACTTTGCAGGACGAAGCCACGGCTCCAGCCTCGTTCAATGCTTCGCAGTTGTCCTCATTGGACTTCTGACGCAGAGGTACCGCGTTAATTTCATATCTGGAAGACAATCCTCGTTTGAAGGTAAATGTTTTAGTAACATAAATTACTGGAAATCGGGTGACACAATAATTAAGCTAAAATCTTGATTCTGAATGCTAAAGGTTCTTAATCTTTGACATGACAGGAGCATGATGAGTATTTGTAACTTGCTTAAGGTAGGCGTAAACAGAAGAAGTCATAGTACACACTATAAATATTTAACGGTCGGCCAAAAAAAAAATAGAATAGCTGAAAAATTTGATGGTTGGCTTAGGTGAGCTTAGGTTAGATATTTGCTGAATAACTATTTTTTCTACTGACCAAATTTTGCAGACCAGTTAAATCATGCCCGTTGAAAAAATACTTACCTAAATCTTCTAGGATCATTAGTATAACTGGTCAGTCTTATATCGGTCTGTGTGTCATATAGCCTCCTGGCTATTGTCCTCAGGCTTCCCACGAGGAGGTAGGCCACCGGTTCACTCTCTGTGGTCAGGTGTAGCTCTATCTTATCCTCTTTCGATGTCGTGCAGACAAAGGCGGCTTCGTAGTCTTGGGACTCGTCTTTTTGTGCATCGTCCTGTTGAACAAACAAAAGATTTAGTGAGGTTACCAAGCAACTACAAAAAGTAGCTTAATTCCGACAGTGAGCGATCCACGGAAAAAAAAATGTACTCGTGCGAACTACCCTCATCCGCACAGTTTCGCCACAGACCATCGCTATCTTATGCAACAAACGCAAAAACGTGACGGGGCAGAATGCCAGCGACTACGGTATTGAAACCAATCGAATACCTCCAACAGTAAAGTTATACCGAATGCGTTGTTCTGTCATAAGGTACATCTAAATATATAAAAGAAGAAACTGACTGACTGACTGACTGACTGACTGACTGACTGATTGATTGACTGACCGACTGACTCACTGACTGACTGACTGACTGACTGACTGACTGACTGACTGACATAAAAGATAAAAAGATATTTATTCTTCAATTTAGGCACATTACAATGCACTTATGAACGTCACAGAAAAAAAAAAAAACTACCTCCGGTTCTAACCCTACACCTCTGACCCGAGAAGAATTATTTATGACCGGCAAGAAACTCGGCGGGACTTATTTTTTCTTATAATAAAATCCAAATCTGATTGCTTCACAAAACGTTTGATATGCTTTCCTATCTGAACTGTGTCCTCTAAATGTTAGATGATTTTGTAGTATTTTCTGGTTTGGGCCATATCAACGCACAGCCCAAACCGCTGGTTCTAGAGATTCCAAATTTGGCACATAGGTTCCTTTTAGAGTCTAGGGGTGCACTAAGAAAGGATTTTTCAAAATTCACCCCCTAATGGGGGTCCAAAGTTTGTATGGCGAATCAAGATTTGTTACATTATTTTATTCGAAACTTCACAGGAGTATTTCTAACGATAAATGAGTAAACACGTGTTTCAGTTTTTTTGAAAATTCAACCCCTAAAAGGGACAAATGTGGTCACAAAGTCTGATAATCATGGGTATCGAATTCGAGTACTTATAGTACGCGGGCGAAGCCGCGGGAAAAGGCTAGTACCAAATAAATAGAAAACACGATGAAGTTTCTGAGTATAAACAGCTTTACAGATTTAAGACTTAGTATGCATATTGCAGTTACTCCGTAATTTAAATAGCGTCCCAATTTTCATGCAGTCCTGTTACTTTGAGCCAAGCAGCTTTTTGCTGGAGCTGCATCGTAAAAAGTGGAGGAAATTAAAATGTAAATTTAACGTCATTATTAAGTGAAGTCAGCGTCGTAAACACTGCTACAACCGACGATCAAAAAAATGGACCCTTTATTGTGACTTTTACTTTTGTTACCTACTTAACAAGTATTTAAATGCCATTATTTTGACAAAATGCGGGCGGGATTTAAGATGCCTTATTCCCAAAACGCGCAAATTTCACGAAATGCTTCATTTTCTTCGAAGCAATAGCGAAAATACTTAGTTTTTTTTAATCAACTTTTGATACATAGATGTAATATTTCATTTCTTTAACTAGACGGCCATCGGAGCAAATGATACGTTTAAACGAGTAAAATATGAAAAAAGAAATTGTCTTGGAAGGCCTTTCCGGATTTTCCAGTTAGATGTACCGTTCATTTCAAAAATTACGCAAAAAAATCTTATTCAACTTGAACAAAAATTCAATTGACTATATCATGTATGAGACGGCCATGGAAATAAAAATCGAAGATTCATCTTGGATAATAGACAAAATACCTTCTGATTAAATGACAGTGTTTTGATGAAAACACGGTTACATTTAATTTTTTCCACGAAAACTCTATAAATATTTTACCCTAAAAATATTACCATAGCAAAGTTAAAAATATTATTAAGTACAATATTATTACATTACATAGTTTTTCGGGTCGTTAGTCGTATTTTTGGGTCATTAATAATAATAAATATAGTTCAAAAGTATTTTTTTGTATTACTAATAATTCAAACTATCTTAATATAAATATGTCGCATCCTGGTCATGATTACGGATAGTCAAATGGTCATGAGTCCGTACTCATGACTCGACGGAAGTTGCTGTGGAACGCAAGCGCCCTCTGTGGCGCTGTACGGAGTCTAGGAGAGGGGGCACGAGAATGGCGGCTGGTCATTCTGTTTCGAGCAGCCGTCAAGTGCGCTTGTCTCTTAGGAACTGTACTGCGTTTCGTTGGAACCTACTCAGTTTATTTGTGATTAAAATTAAGTTAATTTCACTGTGTCCAAATATAAACTACAGTGTTTTCTCAAGTTTACATATCTAATTATGTCCGATGAAGACCTCGATCCTCCTCATGCGATATCAGAAGTGGGATCTCCCCGCGTCGCACAACGTAACTTTTCGGCAAGCGCGAGTGATGATAAAAAATGGCGAATGTTACTCGAACAACAGAATCGCAATTTCCTTGCGCTAGTGAAAGCCATGAAAGAACCAGCGACTTCAAGTGAAATACGTTTACCGGATTTTGATCCTAGCAAGATGGATATCGACGCACGTGCTTGGATAGCTACCGCCGACATGTGCATCAGTGATCAACAACAAGATGACGTACCGTTGATGATCGCTCTCAGCCGGGCGTTGAAAGGAAACGCGTCCACGTGGCTATTAACAGTATCCTTCCCTGGCATGACGTGGGGCAACTTCAAGGACCTTTTTATAACGAGGTACGACAGCCGTGAAACACCAGCATCATTTTTGATAAATTTGCATGGCAGTAAGTCAAAAGAAAGTGAATACCTTACCGCTTATGCTGCCTCGCTCATGACTTCAATCATGTCAAGATGGAACGGGATTTCGACGGAGCAGATTGCTATAGCGACTGTGTTAGCACACATTTCTCAGAACGAACCACGTGTTCAGAGGTTATCTTTTACAACCGACATTAAGGACCGCAACCAACTGCAACAGGAACTTAAACCCGTGTCTTTCCTGAAACGCAAGGCACTACCGAGCGAAGATTCTACTGGCCATGATCCTAAAAGAAGTCGGCCTGGATTTAGCAGCAATGTGAAGTCCTTCAAATGTGATAGGCGTGGTCACTGCCCACATAGAGCGTTACGTGGCAAACACGACACGTCTGCGATGGTAGACTTCATGTCCCGCATGCAAAACCCCGTGGCGTGGTTTTGGATTGTGTCGTCAATAGACACGTACTGGTACTGGTAAGGCTATGTTTCTTCCTCTCGGTGAACAAACTTGGTGAGTTCCACTCATTTTGTTGTTTGGTGCAAATTAGTGTCATTACTTTATGTGATTTTTACTGCTCGTATGGAAAGTTTTATGGAGTAAACAAAGCTTTTATTAGAAGTGAAACTAAAGCTTGAATTTTAAGGTCCCTACTTTCTATTACATGGTTTGGTTATAAGCTTTCTATCACATATCCTAGAAGGTTCTGTAGTAAAAAAATTGCGATTAAATACCAAGACTCCCATTTAAGCATACCATGCAAACATTTGCTACTCGTGTGAAAATTACCATTACAGTATGCTGCAATAGACACTTCCGGCCAGTATGCGGCCACTGTTATGGTGGAGCCTTGGAGAGAATTTGCCTGCTGTCTGAGCCTATGCGACTTGCTGGCATCTGAGCAACATGGAAGCTGTGCAGTATCTTCAGTTCATTGGAAAAAAGGGAGAAGTTTCTTTCCAATTATTTTAAACTATAAGCCTGAGAATAATGACTGAAGCACATAATGAGCCATAGCTTAGCCACTTGTAACAATCATATTTTGTATAGTTTCACTTTTGTTTTAATAAAATTGAAAGTTATTGCTTTATCTGAAATACAAATTGCTTAGTAAAATAAAACGCGCTCGATTGAAATTGTTTTGATGAAAATGATAAAGTTTCCTTATACATTGGCAATATACAGTTTGTTTTCATTGTGGTAGAATATCTACATGCTAACATTTTAGTTTAAATAATATGATGAAACTGATGCCACACAATTTCATATTTCCAGTTCGCTGTGGTGAGAACAGCCTCCCTGCAGCTAGTTGGCTCCTTCATGCCCGGAAGGACTGAAAAAGTTGCCTGTGTGTGCGGCAGATGCTGAACGGTATCGATGATGGCTTCGATGCACAGACCTCAACACGTGTGATAGCGCCGTTGTTAAACCGGTGAGCAGTTCTCATTTCGTTGGGATTTTGTGCCTCTGTTTAGAATTCTTGATAAAATTGATAATGATTTAGTTTGGTTTTATGGATTATGATTTTTATTCCATGTGTTGTGGAAACGTGCTTTCGATAGACTGGAAGCGCCCTAACGGACTGGGTGTTTGATAATTAAGCTCACATATTTTTCGAGTCAAAAGATTTTCTACGTTTCCAAGAAACTGGCGACTTGTTACAAGTATTTCGAAGTATTTGTTTTGATTTAAATATGGTGTTTGAAAAGTTCAAGCCGAACTTCATCCAATTCCCAAAAGTGACAGCGCCGTGGCATACAATACACATTGACGTCACCGGTAAGCTGAGCGGAAATAACGATCGCTAGAGTATGCATTTGTTCTTATTGACGCGTTTACAACGATTGTTTTGTTTTACCACATCAAAAACATTGACACCAAGAGTAGCATTCGGGCAATAACTAACAGGGTTAGATGTTTTTGGCGCCCCATCGAGAATAACTGCAGATCTCTAGGTAGATATTTTGCGAGTAGGGAATTTCTTTTAATTGCGACGAAAAAAATCGAATTACTTATAATCACGACGGGCTAATCGCGTGCTAATGGACAGGTAGAGCGGGTAATGGTGTGTTGAAGTCTATGCTGACCGCGATAGAATCCATTCAGAAATCAGGATATGTTCAACTGACTCCACATTGCACAGTTAATAGGGTTACAACGTTATTGCCTCTTGAGTTGATGATAAGTAAAGTAGCAAGACCGTTGTCCTTGATGGCTAGCGATGTTACGGTTGAGATAGATTTGGAGGAAATTCGGGAAAACGCCGCAGTAGAGAAAAAAAAAAACTGCTCAGTATAATAAGCAAAAGTTTGACAGTACTAAGGCAAAACTTAATATGTTTTCTGTGGGTGACTTTGTGCTGATTGAGGACGAAGAGCGCAATCAGACAAAGTTGGACCCTAAGTTTAAGCGACCGTTTAAGGTCATAGAGGTTCTTGAAGGTAACCGTTATGTTTTAAATGCTCTAAATTCAAGGCACACCTTACCTTACACCCATGATATGCTATGAAAATGCCCGAAGGACAAGTACCCATTAACATCAGTGATTCTGAAAGCTCTGGACTAGTGGAGTCTGATTAACTTTACCATATTGGCAAGTGTTCTCTTGAGTCACAGTCATGAAATCACAGGGATGATTTCATGAGTCGCAGTCATAAAATCACAGGGATGATTTCGTGTATCACATAAAACCACAGGGATGGTTATATGTGGAGTGACCACAGGATGGTATTTGTATAGGCTACAGGGATAGCCGGACAAAAGAGACACTATGTCTAATATTTTCAATATTGTTAAAAATAAAATGGCCATGTGTTGATGGGTGCTTGTGCTCGACTATTCTTTTATATCATAATTTGAGTTATTTTCTTTATATGCCGTGTAGCGTTGCATTAGTTGCTTATGTAAATCATAAGAATAAAGTCCTGAGAAGTATAATTTTAAAATTATTTAGTTGAACTAGGCAAATAATAGGAAATGTCATTTTTGGAGTCTATTTTTATTGCCCGGACATGATTATTAACAAACACTTGGTCAGGATTGACCGAACGCGATTACGATCTGTTCGTAAGTTTTCACTGTTGCAGGTTAACACGAGGACGTGTTACATGCAGGATGGCCGTGTCGCATCCTGGTCATGATTACGGATAGTCAAATGGTCATGAGTCCGTACTCATGACTCGACGGAAGTTGCTGTGGAACGCAAGCGCCCTCTGTGGCGCTGTACGGAGTCTAGGAGAGGGGGCACGAGAATGGCGGCTGGTCATTCTGTTTCGAGCAGCCGTCAAGTGCGCTTGTCTCTTAGGAACTGTACTGCGTTTCGTTGGAACCTACTCAGTTTATTTGTGATTAAAATTAAGTTAATTTCACTGTGTCCAAATATAAACTACAGTGTTTTCTCAAGTTTACATATCTAATTATGTCCGATGAAGACCTCGATCCTCCTCATGCGATAAATATAAATGCGGTTTTTTTCATTAATATAAATTTTCGACCTTTTAGGGAAATAGGAGCCTTAATCGCGTACACCTACTTTTATTATTCCCCTGATGTTGTGAGTGTTGATATATGGTGTTAATTAAGTCCCGTGTTTTGTCAAAATAATGAGTGAAAATCGTGTGAGTTTAAATCAGTACATTATCTAAATGTCTTCGAGGCTACGTGCCGTTTCCACTCTCTTCCAGCAGATAATTTTAAAGTATTTTATACAATCGTGACATAATGAAGAGCTTTTCAGTCGAGTACCGTGTTTTGGCCTAAGTAAGGTACGAGATTGAAAAGCTTAATTATGTCACTTAGTATACAATACTTTTTCTTACGACTGCTCAAAATAGCTGGCAAGAATTGAGTTCGACGAATGCCTTACAACCTGCTGCCTCTATATAATTGAGTAACTTTAATCTCTCTCTCGGCGGCGCCGGGCGGGCACCGGCACCTGAGTGTACTGTAATAATGTATGAAAATCCATTTTGGCATAGTCGGCGATGCTAGAATATTCGATCATAGAAGCTCCATTGAAAAGTATCCGCTAGTAGTTCGGTCTAAAAAGTCTTAATTCAAGCATAAAAGTTGACGAGTAGAAAAAAATATTGACTTACAGCTACAGTGCTTAAGCTTGTCACATACTAATGTTCATTGTAATTGGAAGTCAGTTGAATTGTATTGAACTATTTTGTGTTGTATTTAGTTTGAATTGTATTGTTTTCACTATTTTGGATTATATTGTATTTACTAATACTAAGTAACTGGGGTGTATTTTAGGCTGCACCCTTTACATATAATTGTCAAAAATACAGAAGTACTTTCAACACGTATAAAGGTGTCGGTTTCGGCTTCCCGTGCGGCCCTTAAAGTTCTGCGACATTATTTTCTAACGATAGGGAAAAAACATCCAAGTATTTAATTTAGTAATAAAAAATCACTCAAAGTTTAAACGATCTAGTTTCTTGCTTCTAAAACGATAAAATTCACAAAGTTTAGTAATTGGAAATTGTAGGAGCAAACTATTAACATAGTTTTTATCGAGTTTCAGTTTATGACAATGAGGATATGCCATTTTGTATTAGAAGAGCTGTTATAAAACTTCGGGAAGAAAAATACGGAAGGAGATTTAAGTCTCATACTTTATTTAATGTTTCGAAGTTTAGTGTTCAGAACTTAAAAATATTACCATCTTTAAATCTTTTCATAAGGCACCATTTTTGGTCCTAAGAATGTACTTCTTTTTTCATTTAATGTTTTTAAAGTCAACAAAGGACACATAAATAATCATTTATCAACCCACAGCCGGTTGTGCTCAGAAAACGTGAGTTTGCAATAAGAGGTGTTTAAATAAGAGCTATTTTTGTGGTGACCATGGATGACCATAACTACTTACAGATTTGTTCAAGTTTCTCTTTTAATCTCTGTTTCACTTAATCAAGTCCGAGCTTTGATGAAATCGCTTAAGAGGCCTTATTCCCAAAACGCACGAATTTCACGAAATGCTTCATTTTCTTCGAAGGCTATGGCGAAAATACTAAGTTTTTTAAATCAACTATTGATGCACATAATAGTTCATTTCTTTATCTAGACGGCCATCGGAGCAAATATTACATTTTAACGAGTGAAATATGAAAAAAATTGGTTGTCTTGGAAGGCCTTTCCGGATTATCCAGTTAGGTGTACCGTTCATTTTCAGATTACGCAAAAAAGGGTAAAAATTCTTATTCAATTTGAATTAAATTCAATTGAGTATATAGGAGTATCAAGGAAAAATGGAAGGAAGGCGAGGAAGGGGAAGACCTAGAATTAATTATATAGACCAAATTAAAAATAATGTTAAGGTCAGGTCGTACCAAGAGATCAAAGAGGAGGCCTGGGACCGAAGCAAATGGAGAGCCCACTTTGAGTTGCACCGACAAGAGCATGGCTCTTAAGTGTTTGATGATGAGTATATAATGTATGAGACGGCCATGGAAATAAAAATCGAAGATTCATCTTGGATAATCGACAAAATACCTTCTGATTATATGCCAGTTTTTTGATGAAAACACGGTTACATTTCATTTTTTCCACGAAAACCCTATGAATATTTTGCCCTAAAAATATTACCATTGCAAAGTTAAACTATATTTCTATCACAATAAAAAAAACCATTACTATAGCAGTAAATTTAAAATTACTATGACACTTAAACCACACTTCACAAGACACTTTTCATAAGAATCGTATTTTTGGGTACTTAATAATAATAAACATGGTTCTAAAGTATTTTTTCGTATTACTAATACTTCAAACTATCTTATAAATAGCATTTTATGCGGCTTTTTTCATTAATAGAGTTTTTCGACCTTTTAGGGAATAAGGAGCCTTAACTGTAGAGTAAAATGTTGTATTTGGTACTTGATTTCGTCATTTCACTTAAACCAGTTCAGACATTGAATCAAATCACCATATACCATCTTCCAGTTGAGACTTTATCATTTGCCTAAACTTGTTTAGCGTAATGGTAAAACTAGGTAACTTTTTGAGTTCATTTTGTCGTGGTTAGGGATTTTGTCAAATTCCTAAACAAATCTGGTGAAATGAAAAAGCGTGAAGCGGTTATTGGCCGATTTTGTTTTTCCACTAAACAGAGTCAGTGATTTGGTGAAATGACTGAATTTTTCTAGGGAATAGGGGATGATATGGATTCTCCATTTTAACATCATGCGTGATTTGATCATATCCCTTAGAGATTTGTTCAAATCTCTGTTTTAATCATTTCCCTGCGACATATACACGTTAACGGCATCGAAGTTCCAAGTCATATTGGAATAACATCGATAACAATGCGCTAGCTCATACTAAATTAATTTTGTACTAAGCAGAAACGTATGCAAGCGAAATTTCAATTTTATAATTGTAGTGTAGTGGAATACAGCCGGATATATACGAAAGCATTTTTGCTAAAACTGAAACTCTGTTCATACTTGGGGCTCATGGTAAATACATTACAAAATAAGATAGGTGTCTTACCTGGTCATGTAGCACGTCGTGAACACTGTCTAGCGTATGTAGGAATTCGATCAGGTTAGTGCCTAGGCATTTGTACGCCCGCTCTATTCGACAGTTGTGGGAGAACGCTGTCAGTATTAGATATTCCCCTAGTTTCGCCATGAAGTCTTTCGTGCTTACGCCTAGAACAAAAAGCAAGCGTTAGATATAACAGAAAATGTATCGCGGGTCTGAGAAACTAGCCACTAACCACTAATCGCCAGGTTTCCTTACTTCCATACTTCCTTTTAACCATACTAAAATACCGGTTATTTTTCTTTCTTTTCGTTCTTTCGTTTACTATTTCATATTTAATCGAAAAATATTATTATATGAAGTCATTAAATACAATATTGAGTCCTACGTAAAAACCATAAAATAATTAAATATAATAATAATAAATACTCTTTATTGCACACCTCATACAGTTACAAGCACAAATTTTACAATTAGATAAATTTAGGTAGAGGTAACAACAGGCGGTCTTATCGCTAATGAGCGATTTCTTCCAGACAACCTTTGGGTAGTGGAGACTAGAGAAAAACAATAACCAGTAGGTGGTGCATAGAAACAAAAGAGACGAAATAGATAACACAGCACATTCATATGAATATACATACTTAAATAAATACAAAATAAACATACATATACGTACATATACACATATATAATACACACAATAAGAAACAACAGTGTCAACTTAAAAACCTAAGGAAGAGATAAATAGTATTCCTTAAGTTGCGATTTAAAGCTACCAATAGATTGCGCGCGTTTTATGTTGAGATGGAGAGAATTCCACAAACGAACGGCCTGGAACGTAAATGAGCAATTATAAAATTTGGAAGATGAAGATGGCACTTTTAGGAGCAATTTTTGAGAGGATCTAATAGAATTAAGATAAGAAAAACGCTCTTTGAGGTAGCGGGGAGTTGCAGGGTTAAAAAGTATAGAAAAGAGTAAAGTAAGTATGTGAGAGTTACGGCGGTGATAGACAACGATCCATGATTACGCCAAGATTTTTCACTTGGTTGGAAAAAGGAATTTGGATATCATCGAAGACTATCGGAGGGAGCCTGAGAAAGTCAATTTTGGAGATTTGTTTAGCGCTACCCATCACAATTACCTGTGACTTTAGGGGGTTTACTTTTAAACTGTAATTTTGACTCCAATTTGATATGCGGAGCAGATCAATATTCGTGGCTTCTATAACTGAATTGAGATCGCTATGCATACCCTGCGAATATATTTGAAGGTCGTCGGCATAGAGGTGATACGAAGAGGAGAGATCAAGAGTTATGGAATTAATGAAGATAGAAAATAAAAGAGGAGACAGCACACCACCCTGTAGAACACCAGCTGATGTGCTGCACCAGGAAGAACACGAAGAATCTAGTTTTATTCTTTGCCGACGACCAACCAAATAGCTGCGGAACCAGTCAATCGCTGCAGCCGATATGTTAAGAGACTGTAAGAACGCGAGAAAAATGTCAAAATCGACCGTGTTAAAGGCATTACTGAAATCTATAAGTGCAAGAACTGTAAGCTTCTGGTCATTCATACCCAAACGGATGTCATCGGTAACCTTGACAAGAGCCGAGGTAGTACTATGGCCCGGACGAAAACCAGATTGAAATGGGTTTAGGAGGTCATTTCTATTCAGGACGGAAGTTAGTTGCTGATGCACTAGCCGTTCGAGGACTTTGGATAGGAAAGGAAGAATGGAGATGGGGCGATAGTCAGAGAAGGAACTGGGGTTGGATTTTTTGGGTAAAGGAATAATATTGGCATCCTTCCACAGACTGGGAAAAGTACTTGATGAAGTGGAAAAATTCAGAATACCGGTGATAATAGGAACAAACAAATCAAGGAGAGGGAGTATCATATTTCGGCTAACACAGTCAACACCAACGGCGTTAGAAGTGATATTCAATATACCCTTCCTAACATCACTCTCACAGAAATGGCTAAAATAGAAAGAAGAGAAATCTAAGGCAGGAAGTGATGAAAGATGATGAAGTGAGTTAGATTTCTTAGGACCACTGAAACAGGTGGACGATGAAAAATGCTGGTTAAGCTGGTCAACGCTAATATTGTTTAAATTGGTTGCCTGTTGAGATTTTCCAACTCCGAGACCTTTCAAAAATTTCCACACTTTGGCTGGATTTCCAACAGAACTGTGAATATGACGCCTCTGAGCATCTCGACATATAGTGCTACAGCGATTACGCAGGGTATGATATTTAAGTTTATTTTTCTCAGAGTTGTTAGCCTTATACTTAGATTTAGATTGATTCTTCCTCTCTATACATACATACATACATACATACATATACATAGGCTGCTATTTATATATCCGGAAACCGGGATTACAATCTTCTTAAATAGCATATTTGACCTCCATGGCAAAATTTGAACTTTTTTAAGTACTGGCCGGTATATTTTTTCTCTCTTATTAACGCTCGTGTTTTGTTTTTGACGGGTTTTAAATGTCATCTCGCAGCAAGAATGGAACTCACTCGTGAAAATATTCGTGCTATGATTTATTATGATTTTCGGCGTGGTTTAACGCAACAACAGTGCATAGATCAACTAACTTCAACTTTTGGTGATGAAGCCCCATCTAAAACTACTGTGTATCACTGGTTTAGTGAGTTCAATCGTGGACGTAGTATGCTTACGGACGAAGTTAAGGCAGGTCGCCCGAAATCGGTCGTTGTACAACAAAATATCGAGGCTGTGCGAAAACTTATAATGGACGACCGACATGTTACGTACTGCGAGATAGAGGCGACTCTGGGTATTTCTATGACCAGCATTAATAGCGTATTACATAATTATTTGGCTGTAAAAAAAATTTGTTCGCGTTGGATACCCCACAACTTAACAAAAGAGCAAAAAGATGCTCGCGTCGAATGGTGCAATAAAATGTTAAAAAAATATAACCGTGGTGACTCAAAAGCCGTTTATAACATCTATACAGGTGACGAATCCTGGATCTATGCATACGATCCCGAAACGAAGCAACAATCAACGGTATGGGTGTTTCAAAATGAGCCGAACCCTACGAAAGTTACTCGTGCAAAAAGTACATTGAAACAAATGGTGGCCTGCTTCTTCGGTATTAATGGCCATGTAGCTACAGTGCCACTAGAAAACCGTAGAACGGTTAATTCAGAGTGGTACACGACCATTTGCTTACCGGAAGTATTTGAACAAATTCGTAAAACTAACCAGCGACGAAGAATCATTCTTCATCATGACAATGCCAGCTGTCATACGTCACGCGAAACAACTCTATTTTTGGAGGGTCAAAATGTGGAATTAACGGGTCATCCGCCGTACAGCCCTGACTTGGCACCCAACGATTTTTATTTATTTCCAAATATAAAGAATAAATTACGCGGTCAACGATTTTCGACCGCTGAAGATGCTGTCGACGCATTCAAACAACACGTTATGGAGGTACCTCAGGCGGAGTGGCAGAAGTGCTTTAAAAATTGGTTCACGCGAATGCAAAAGTGCATAGATCATCAAGGGGAATACTTTGAAAAACAATAAAACCATTTTCAGCCGTGTACGTTTGTTTGTTTTTTTGTTTCCGGATATATAAGTAGCAACCCTCGTATTCACGCCTGTTTCCCAGAGGGGTAGGCAGAGATCACGGATTTCCATTTACTACGATCCTGACAAACTACTTTGTTCCTCTCTATAAGGGCTTTAATATCCTCAGTGAGCCAAGGAGCAGGGAGATGCTTGACTTTTATTGCACGAACAGGAGCATGAGCGTCATAAAGTTGTATGAGGAGCGAATTAAAGAGAGAAACTTGATCGTCTACCGAACCCGCTCGAGCGATACTGCTCCAATCGATTGTTAAAGCGTCATCTCGAAGCTTTTCCACATTTAATCCACTAAAATTGCGCTGCAAAAGAATTTTTGATTTAGATTTGGGAGGACGAATTTTGTAAGAGAGATAGAGCAGATCATGATATGAGAAGGCATCGGCGGAGTATTGTCCAAATTTAGACACATGAGAAGTCGAAGAAACTAAAGTTAAATCAAGAAGAGAAGGCGAGCAATTTGGAAAATAGTGTGTGGCGTCTGAAGGGAGAATAGTTAGATTGCATGCATCTACCAGGGATTTAAGGCACCGGGATCGACTGTCATCCTTCAGAAGACACGTATTTAGATCTCCCATAAGAATGTGATGATTATAAGAAGGCATAAGGTCTTCGAGAAGTTTCTCAAGAGAATCAAAGTAATTAACGTGAAGGGAGGGAGAATAAAAAACGCCAAGTAAAAGTTTGGAATGAGAGAGGGAAACGTCGAGAAACATATACTCTGCGGCATCAGAAGTAGAAGAACTGGCAGATACATTAACAATTGAATAGGGGATGTAAGAACGAAGGTAAATCGCAACTCCACCGCCACCTCTTCCAAGGCGGTCGTGCCGAATTAAATTGAAACCAGGTAAAGAGTAAGACGTTGAAGGCAAAGCTGGTCTGAGCCACGATTCGGAAATTAAAATAGCATGAATGTTCTTAATGTCAAAAGAGAGTAACATATCGCTGTAATGTGCAGGAATACTTTGCGCATTTAAATGCACAACGTTAAAATTTTTAGGTACATCATTAAACTGAGATTCCAGAAAGTCGTGAAGCGAAGGAGGCAAACTATGGAAACTGTCTTCACTTACACTATCTAAGGAGGAGAAAGATAAATACTGATCACTGTTATCACTGAAAGGCATCTGAAAAATATATATAAAGTTAAAAATATAATAAGTATATAATAAGTGTATACTAATATTCAATAAATGTAAAAATAAATACAGTAAAAACTAAACAAAAACTCCACAATCTACCCGCTAGCAGCAAATAAAGAAAGAAATACACTTATAAAGAAACGGAAGTTCAATTTAAAAATACATGTTGGCTTCAGATTCGACAGGCATTAAGTTAAATCACAAAACTAAGGAAATAATTAACTAAGAAAAACGGAACGTAATTTAATAAGGAAATATTTAACTTGGTAAAGCGGACCGCAATTTAACAGTTGGCAACACTATACCTGCCATCCGTCAGCACACATGTCAACTGTCAATGTCAGTTGGAACTTGGCAAAGTGACTATTAAAGAGGGTATACAACAAATAACAGTGATTACACGTCGAAATAGAAAAGCGTCAAGCAGTATAACCCGAACAAATACAGAAGAAAGCTACACTATGTACATACTAAGGCTTCAATTTGGCAGCCGCACGTCTGGGCTTTATCTGTTTCTCCGGTTTCTCGGCTTTGCTGCAATTATCTGCCTTGGGAGGAGCATCTACGCTTGGGGTCGGAGTCACAGGCTGCTCTGGCGCATCCGAAATCGCCTTAAGCTCTGCAAGGCTCACCACACGCCTGCGCACGTCGCTCGCATCCAAGACATGAACAACGCCGTCTCAGGTCCAACATCTTCTGACGCCAAACCGCTCCCGAGCTGCCATGAGGGTCTGCTGACGTGATTTGGTCAAGAACTCGGCTATCATTACGCCGGAGCCTTTCAATGCCACCTTACCAAACCACACTTTATCACGGACGGCAGTCTCACAGAACTTCACCACAATAGCCCTGGGTTTGCTGCCTCTGCGACGGCCAAGTCGGTGGCTGCGCCTTATGTCATTTGCAGCCACGTCAGCCTTAACAGCTTTGAGCTGTTCAACTACAAGGGCCGTTGTGTCCTCTTTGTCAGCCTCCGGAACACCATGGATGACCAGCATCTTGCGTCGAGATCGCATTTCTATTTGATCGACCTGTTGAGCGATGAGCTCCACCTGCTTCTGGAGTATATTGAGAGAGTTCAAAACAAATGCTTTGAAGCTAGTGAAGTCCGCCGCTACTGCCTCAATACCGCTCCCAGGGTTGCTTGAGCCCGCTTTGTCCAAATTACTCTGCATCTCAGCCATCCTCGCATTGAAGGTTTCAGTGAGCTCCGCAATTGATCCTTGAATTGAGTTGATGTCCGACATAGTGTGTTGATGTTGACAGTTGAAGTAGGTGAAAGTGCAAAAATCAATGTAACTTCCTGGAGAAATGCTTGAATACTACTGGTAGGTAAACTATATTATCTAACCATCAATTTTATCGTTTCAAATTATCCAAATTACTTTTATTTCTATTTTTTCTAATAAAATATGTGAACAGTGATGTGGTTCGTTTTATTCACCTACCCGAAAAAAATATATTGGGTTCTTTCGGGTTTTTTTGTGAAAACCGGTTACGAGCCCTGATTCGGGGTATAATCTCGATGCTGAATAGTATTTCATAATGTATTTCATCGCTGAAGAGCAATTTTATTGGTGAATTCATAAATGATAATTCGTAGTCAGGTACCCACACGTATCATCAAGTTTTAAGAAACTGACGGAAATCAAGCAGCTGATCGAATAAACTTATTTTTGGTAACCGTACTCCTAAATGCTCGGTTAGTGCAAGGTACCAATTACTTAGCCATTATTACTACATAGATTTTTTTAACGTGTAATAAGTTGTTGGAAACGACGGGTAAGGACAAAATAACGTAATCGTAGGGATCAAACAGGCGCATCTTATTTCAAAGATAAGATATAGGAAGGAAAATTTCGAAAATGGACTTCTGTGACATCCATTTTTGTAATTATGTTGAAATGGGACATTGAAGGAGAGGAAGAAGAGTACTCAAATAAGAAACAATACACTACACCGTCCCTATAAAGTGGAATGAGATGACGAAAATATAGGTACCGTAAAATGGGGTGAGTAGGGAGAAAACTGACATCCAAAACTCGATAACATTTTATTTTTACATATGTAAACTAAATGGTATATATAATAAACTAGCCTTTTCCCGCAGCTTTGCCCGCGTACTATAAGTACTCAAAAAGGATACGATACTTATGTTGATTTTCAGATTTTGTGACCACATTTCCCCCTGTTTAGGGGTTGAATTTTCAAAAAACCTGAAACACGTGTTTACTCATTTATCGTTAGGAATACTCCTGTGAAGTTTCGAATTAAATAGTCTAACAAATCTTGATTCGCCATACAAACTTTGGACCCCCATTTTACCCCCTTAGGGGGTGAATTTTGAAAAATCATTTCTTAGTGCATCCCTAGTCCTTATAAGGAATCTACGTGCCAAATTTGGAATCTCTAGAATCAGCGGTTTGGGCTGTGCGTTGATATGTCAGTCAGTCAGTCAATCAGTCAGTCAGTCAGTCAGTTTCTTCTTTTATATATTTAGATGTTCCAGACGTTCGTGTATCAGTTTTTTATGATTTTGGGTAGTTCCATTTCATAACTTTACTGCTAAACACAAAAATCCCTCCTCACCCGTAGTACCTGATAGGTGGGATAAGATGGGATTTCACACAAAGGTGATTTTGGAACATTGTTGGATCGATGCTGCAAGGTGCTGCAAGCCCCCGCGCCGTGCGTGGCCTTGTCAGTGGCAGCAGCATCAAAAGATTGTAGATGTATGAAAAAACAAAGCGAATGATCTTTTAAAATTTAAAATCATTTTAATAACGTAACATCTTGTTGCAGTTCAGGCGCTAAGTTTAGGTTACATAACATCTTGTTTTTGTTATAAAAAGATCAGGCGTTTTGTTTTTTCATATATCTTTACGCACAGTGGCCGGCGCGCCTAAGTAAGGCGGCCATAATTAATTTGATTCTTACTTATCTTGTTTTCTGGTAACAAATACTTTTAAAATACTATTTACCACTAGTAAAGTTCAATGAAACACGTATTTAGGTATATTGCATGCTAAATTTAATAAAAACTATGAAACAAAATAGGTACATGAAAAAAACATAGTATTTATGTAAAAAAATGTCTTAAAAATTCCTTAAAAGTATATGATTATTACTATTCCTTAAACTAGACATTTACTATTTCTTAAACATAACAGGCCTTAAAATATAAATAATAAAAATACATTTTAAAATAATTCATGTAAAACAAATATCAATAAAAACAATAAGTGCATATAAAAATTAAATAATACATAAATTCAAACATTAAATTCTACGTTATTAAGTATCATCTAATAAACTTAGAACTTCAATGGAGACACTAGATTTTTTTTTTCGGGGCAACTTTCTACTGGAGGTGACAAATGGATCTGAATTCAGCAGAAGCCTGTGAATAAGATCTTTGTTAGTGAGATCCCGAGACATTTTCCGTGTGTGGTTGCGTCGAAAGATCTTTATATTTTTGTTCGTTGACTCTGCAGCCTCTTCGGACAATTCACCTATAGGAACTAAAGCGTTTTCTATAACTATAGCACCATGTACGAGCTCTTTATGTACAGAAGATGGTAAAGGATACCAATCGTATACCTTCATTAGTTCTTTCGCCGTTTCTGTGGCATACTCGTCAAATTTATTTACATTTATTTTATATCCAGATGATATGCACTCCAAAATAGTTTCACACCTTTCTATTGGGTTCTGTTGTATACCGGTGATTTCAGCGGATACAGAAGGATTCTTGAAAAATTTCCTTGCCGTATTTCCATCATTGGATGTACCGCTTCCACCGCTTCGTGTTTTATCCACAATTAAACCTAACTTCTGCCGAAACTCATTTTGAATTTTTTTTTTGATAATGCTATTTGATTTTTGTCTTCCTGTGATTTAGCACGCCATACTTTGGTTTGTAATTTGTAAGATAAATGAATAAAATATTCATAAAATCTTATCCACGAATGCAAAGGCGCAGCACTAATTTTCCCATCGACCATGGTCAGTTGTAAGCAATGGTGTATCTTACTTTCTTTATTCTCGCCATACTGTTGTAGGAAAAAGTTTGTCAATTTATTACATATCATCTGAAAAAAAAAAAAAAAAAATGGTTAATATTGTAACATAATATTTTCATAGTACCGCTACGCGTAGGCCCACTTAGGCGTAGCAGGATTCTAAATACTAAAGTGGCAGAATCAGGCAAATAAAGTTGTAAGTCTATTAATCTACAAAGATCAAGCTTTCAAATGAAGGTAATTTTATCCTTCACGAGTTTAATAACATAACTAAAACTTTCATTAAAAAATATTCTTATTATGTTTCGCATGTAAGTAAGTCATGGTGTAGACCCGTTATTATTACTATATATTACATGTACAGAACAAAATCTATATGTAAAACAAAATAACGTACCTGATTCTTGAAGATCCATAATACTCATAATCACTAAAATACCAACTTTCACAGGAATTCACTACTACTACTACTAGGTTCGTAAGAGAATGAAAATAGTTAATAATCCAAGATCTATTTATACCCGATTGGAGTACATTTATAGGTGAATAATAAACGATCATTGGATATTTAAAAATGACTCATGCATTTTTTTAAATTATGACCTAAGGCCCAGCCACTTTGCACCCCATTATCGTGTAGCCCTACCCCTCCCCTGCTTCGAGGAACAAAGGAAATCTAGTAGACTTATCGTACTAGAAACCGTATTTTTTAATAAAAATAAAAAATGACGCCACCACTTTTGCAGCATCAGCATTTCGTGTTCCTCCATTAAAGACGCGTCTAATTATATATATCTCATCTACGAGACTTATCGAACTAGGTTCAGTGTCATGGGCTCTCTTACTATAAACATGTACCCATTAGTCCAGTCCAGCCCAGCCCAGTCTTCTTAGGGTGTTTGCCGACAGATGGGATTCGCCCATGTTAAAAAAATATCGGTATGCATTGTACTTTTGTTAATTTTAATTGTTGCCATGTTATTTGATTATCATTTGAATATAAGTAATGTTTTATTTTTATAATTATTATTTTAATAATAATAAATGTCGCTTTTTATGGGGGCCCATCTTGCGGAGGGCGAGTCACCGTCTGCCGGAAATAAAATTGGATACCGTTTTGTTAGGCAGGCGTCCGGTATTTCATCCAATAGACCAGTAGTTAGTCCATACTCTTCACCCAATAGCCTAGTACATTTTAGACTCCATTAACTCTCAATAGTCCTTACACCATGGCGGGTGCTGCCTCTGCATGCGTCCCATGACACGGGCAGGGGCAGCATCCGCATAGTGTACCCCTCACTTTTCATTAAATTGTCGAAAGGGGCTCTGCGCGTTGGCTTCGGCTCCGCATACGCCTCCCAAAGGTCCGGATCACCATTGTTCCGTGATGGGGAAAGACATACAAATAATAATAATAATAATAATATATTCTTTATTGCACCAAATAACAAATTACAACAATAAAAAGTTTACACTTAACTTAGGTAGCAACAGGCGGTCTTATCGCTAAAAAGCGATCTCTACCAGACAACCTTTGGGTAGTAGGAGATTTAGGAGTAGAGATTTTAATTTACTTATGTTGACTTTTTTTTTATTAATTTTTAATATTGTCATTTCAGATCAAATTATATATGTTTTTTGCGATTTTAATTACTTGATAATATTTTTATTTTTTATTTTTACTGTTATTGTTTTTTTTTGCTCATCCGGTTATGGCTCTATATTGTTTTCTGTGTTTCGTGTTTGTTTCTGACTTTTGCCTAACAATAGTTCTATAAGTTTTTTTGTATACAGGATGTAATCGTTAAGTGTAGCCAGGCGATTACTCCGTAAATATAAGAGATATTAGAAAATATCTAACGGATATCGAAAGTGCGTCACCTAATGAGTAAAATTACATTAATAACTTTTTTTAAATAAAATCAGAACTATCCCAAACATTAACTACAAACCCTCCCATACATTTAGTACGACGTTCGTTGAAAGACTAGTTTGTACGGTCTAGTCATTTCACCGTTATCAAATGATTCATGAATTGTTTTATTTTATTCCATATCAATCAATTATCATTTTCAAGTAGTTACACGTACTGATCTATAATTATCTCTTACGGCACCGACGTTCTACTTTCAGAGTGAGTCGTCGTAGGTACTAACTGTATGGGAGCGTTTAAACTTAATATTTTTAATATTAATACTTTTATTTCAAAAAAGTTATTAATGCAATTTTACTCATTGGGTAACGCACTTTCGATATCAGTTTGAAAATTTCTAATATCTCTTATATTTACGGAATAATCGCCTGGCTACACTTAACGATTACAACCTGTATACTAACACTTTTAAATATGGGCTTTGCCCGAAATAAATGATTATTTAAGTTAATTTTAATTATATGCACTAGTCGACCCCAATATCGTGTTTTGATAAGATCTTGCTTTTGCGAGGATGGTTGTCGCTATTCGGGCGTGCTATTATGATCGATATTTTCCTACGTTAGAGCCCAGATACTTACACAGCTGAGTGAAAACTGTTCAATGAACTATCAGAAATAATGGTACTTAAATAAACTAATTCATGATAGGTAGGTATTCTTACGTTTTTTTAAAGTAAGTAGGTATAAATAAATACCAATACTAGACACAGTAGCACCAAACAAATCCTTCTCCGAGAAAGCAAACACACATGTACTTTAGGTGAAATGGCTATATTTCTGCTTGAAGTGTGATGATCTGATAAATGGGCGTTAAACCTCTCGGCATAATTGGAATGTGGCGAATAACGACCCGCAATCGGTTGCAAAGGTTTTAAATGGGATTTCACTATAGCTTAATTGATTTTAAATCGTGATTTCCACATCAGGAGTTCTAATTTATTCAGGTCGAATAATAGTTTATTAGCTCACTAATTTTAAGTTAATTAGGACGTAGTTACGCGAAAACGTTCCAACCCACAAGTCACTCGAAAATGAGTTACCATAACCAGGGTACTATTTTTGACATATTACATCATGTGCACACAAAGATGCTAGTATATTTTAGGTTAGTTTCATCAATAAA
The DNA here is from genome assembly GCA_947086415.1 of Pammene aurita. Taxonomy (NCBI): domain Eukaryota; kingdom Metazoa; phylum Arthropoda; class Insecta; order Lepidoptera; family Tortricidae; genus Pammene; species Pammene aurita. Next base: position 18,527,320 of record OX352295.1, read on the forward strand.
ATTTGACCCAAATGTTCCAACCCACCATTATGCCAAGGACGTGTACTCAAAATAAAGTAAAAACATTACATGCATACTGAAACATACTGTTAAAAACTCTTAATAGAATAACGTATCGTTATAATGTTCCACTTGTCTTGGAACATTATACTAAATTCATAAAACGCACATTTAATTGTTTCAAAACGATCCATGTGGGTTGGAACGTTTTTGCTAAATCTTTATACATTTTTTATTTCTGCAAAAATGTTCCATGTAATTTGAAACCTTTTAGATTAATCCATACTGTTTTTTTAAGCTGCGCAGACGTTCTAAATAAATTGGAACGTTTTATTATAATATATTATTTTCAAATTTTTTGTTATAAACGATCCACATATACTTGATCCATTTTTGATATTAAATATGTTCGAGAGAAAAAAAATTTTTTTACCAAAATAAATAACTATGGTATATTTAAGTTTATGTATTTAGTCAAAACAATCAATGGACTATTTACAATAAAGGTGGCAACATTATTACTCTTTGCTCCCGTAAAATGACAGCACCAACGAAACGCACATGTGAAACGAAACGCCGCCGCGGACCTACCTGTCATCGTAGTGTGAAAACAAATGCCGACAAAGTAAGACGTGCTGCCGTGTTGTCTTCTTTTGTTAAATTCTTTTGTTTTTGTACAGTGATTAGTTTTTGTAGATTCGCAATGGAAGGCGATGAAAACGTAAGTACTTGTTTTTATATATCGTACGGTAAAAAGACATGATTGTAAACAACATGCAATGTAATACTGTTTTAAACGGACTTCCATGAAATAAGTACCTATTAATTTTAACTTGTTACAGTGTGAGCCTTTAAAAAAGTTATTAGATAAACGAAAGAAACTAATCGAACTACGGGATAAGCTAACCTTGCGTGGAAAAACAATTACTGCTGAGGAAAAAACCGCAGGTCTGGTATAACCTTCTTATTAAAGATTACCTAAATTTATTATCTTAACAAAGTGATCCGGAACTAACTTTTTGTTTTACAGTTTAATAGGTATACGTTGACTTTAATCCATCTGCTAGGCGTCTGCGCAGTCAACCAATAAACGTCATACGATACGAGGGTACTCAGTATGCTCTTCATGGAGGAGCGAAACATGTGACGTAAAAGTTTAGTCGTATATGTTGGTGTTATAGGCTTAAAACATCTTGCATGATAATTTGCTATGTGCAAAAAATATGCGTGTGAAATGGCGAAAATGTTGAGTACCTACAGCATAGCAAAGTTTTTATTGGTCTTGTGGTGTTCTAAAACGTTAAGCTACTAAATTTTAGTTGTTCATTCAAATCCTGAGTGAAGATAAAAACAAGAAACAAAAACAAAAAAAAATGATTTTACTGAAATTATGTTTCTTTTGAGTAAATTTGCTAATTTATGTTTTAGAGCCCTTTTTCTTCCCGGCACATAAAAAAATCCACATTATGCTATTTTATTATATGAATATGCACGGCATTTTGCACCCAATTTATTTTATTCTTGTATTTAAGGGATATGTCACATTTTTTATGTTGTTAAGCTTAAGGGTTTTATTAACTGCACTAACAAAGATAAATCCAAGCACTTTTGTCTAAGACTAAGAACTACTAATATTAACAGTCGTGCGTCAATTGGTGTTTCGCTCGGTTAGCTTTGAAAAGTGAACTCGAACGTATTTTAACATTGTATATATGATTTTTAGGTAATTGCAAAGTCGCTACACCTCTAACCACACGCATTTTGGTTTCTCAACTGACATATTCCTCGGATTCCTCCCATGCTCCGGTTATTGGCCAAAAAACAATGAAGATGATCTACAAGGTAAAATTAATATCTTTGTGACTAAAGTTTAACCTTTATTACCTATTAAACTAAATTTTAGGTGCCTTTATTGTCCAAATGTACTCATAAATACACATTTTTCTTTTAGGAAACTCCAATCCTAACACACCATATTCAAACGCACAACCTTCGATTTCTCCACCACCGTATTCTCCAATTACTCCACGTTCACATAATAAAAATGGCGATACCGATGGCGACGAATTACAAGGTATATAATGGTGTTGTACACTTAAATATACCTACGTATACACGCAGTTGGTACGAGCAACCCGACATACATTAAACATGCTTTCCTTTCTATCTGGATACTCGTTCCCTCTTGAAAACATATTGATCATTATAATTTGTTGGTACTTTTGATGTATATATATACCTACATCTCTTTTTAGATAACTCCAAACCCAATACGCCTTATTCAAATGCACAACCTTCAGTGTCACCTCCACCGTATTCCCCGCTTACACCACTAATGAATAAAAACAGCCAGGTTGTCGAATTACAAGGTAAAAATATATTTATACTTACTTATAGATAAAAACATTTCATTCAATATGTAGTAGTTGGTTTTAATATATCATTTTAATTGTAGGGAACTACCAAACCACTGTTCCATCTTCAGGCGTTCAATATTCGTCGGCTACTTCTTCCCTCCCCATTTCGGCTTCTTCCCCTCTTGCTCCAATAAGTAACGAAATAAGTCATGACGACCAATTACCAGGTAAAAATATGATAATACTATTGTAAAAGTAGAAGTTTATTAGTAAGACAATGAATTGTATGCTTTGAAAATGCTAATTTTCAAGTTCACAATGCACACAGTGTGGAAAACGTAAATCTTTTTACCTCAAATAAACTGCATCGTTTCTTAGGGTGTGATTATATATTATATCATTAATTTTGTTTTTCAGAGCTAAGACATCTGTCTGAACTTGACGGTTCACTGGAGCAAAGACAGCAAGATTCCCCATGCACACCATCTCTATTGATGAACAATGAAACATCGCAACCGTCTTCGATCACGTCGTCACCTCTTAGAGTAATGTCACCAGATAATGAAAACATATTTAATATTTTGAGTGGGCAAATAGAAATAAATAATATTATTAACGATGAAGATAGTGCTCAAGATGATGAAGTACCTGACAGCGACGATAGCGTTAGAGACCCAGATTATAATATACCAAACAAGGTTACAATAATAGACGACTCGTCCACCAGTTGCTCGTCTGTTGCCGAAAGTATAGCGATATCCCATCAAGAGTCAATTTCAAATGCAGCAGAAGAAATAGTACTAAATCCAGAACAAGAAGCGGTTGAAATAGTAGAAACTCAACCTAACACACCCGGGGGTAGACCAAAACGAGGTCGAAAACGTAAACATCCCCAAAGCAGATCTGAGAGACTTCATAATAAATATAAAAACAAAGAGTATACTACAACTCAAAATAAAAGAAAGAAACCAAAGGTGTTTGTAAATTATAAATGTATTTGTTCTAAGGATTGTGCTACTTTGGTTTCGGAAGAAAAAAGAAAAGAAGAATTTGGTAAATTTGTGTGTCTGGGTTCCTACGTTGCCCAGTTAGTTTTCATCGGGTCATGTGTGAAGGAAGCCAAAAAAAAACGATCGTATACCATGGTTAATGTTCCTGCTCACAAGAAAAAACCCAAACAATTCCATCGGGTCTATAAAATCAGTGGTATACAGGTTTGTCGCGATATGTTTTTAAAAACATTTCAGATCACCACTCAAAAAGTTACCGTTTCTCTAAAAAAACTGAGGAGTAATGAGTCGTTAAAAGATGGAAGAGGTGGCACAGGTGGCTATAATAAAGTATCGGATGAGCATAATGATTTCATTGTAGAGATTATTAATAAACTTCCTAAATATGAATCTCATTATAGGAGAGATAAAAATAACGACGCTTTATACCTGCAACCAGGAATGACAGTAGCAAAAATTTATGATATATATAAACAGGAATTTACACTTAAATATAACGATGAGAACAAATGTGTTTCTTTCGAATATCTAAAAAAGGTATTTCTTACCAAATTTAATCTAAGATGCAAATCGTTAAAAAAAGACACATGTAACAAGTGCGATAAATTTCAAATGAGAATTCGTGATGCGAAAAGTGCCGACGAAAAAGAAAAAGTAGAGGAAGAAAAAATACAATATTTAAGCGTGGCTGAAAATTTGAGACAGCAAATGAAGAGAGATTTTGAGCAAGCACAAAATTCACCCTCAGTGGAATGCTTAACCTTTGATTTGGAGAAAACATTGCCTTTACCCCGCATTCCGACGAATATTGCATTTTACAAAAGGCAGTTGTGGTTCTACAATAGTGGTATCCATAGTGCATCTAATGATACTGGGCATTGTTATGTATGGGTAGAAGGAGAGGCAGGAAGAGGTGCACAGGAAGTAGGTTCGTGCCTAATAAAATATATAAATCAAAAACTAAAACCCACGGCTGAACATTTAATCCTATGGAGTGATTGCTGTGGTGGTCAGAATAGAAACATCAAAATCGTCCTAATAATGAAAGCCATCTTAAGCTCTCATCCAACCCTGAAAACCATATCATTCCGATTCCTTGAGTCTGGCCATACTTTCTTACCAAATGACACAGATTTCTCAAAAATTGAAACCGCACTCAAGCACCATCAACGCGTATATACACCTGAAGAATACATCAATATTATTAAAACCTGTAAAAAAGTTAAACCTCTTCAAGTTTACAAAATGACAAAGACTGATTTTTTTAGTACAACTAAACTGGAAAAGAAGATTATCAATAGGAAGAAGTTTACAGACTCATCTAAAGTTAGTTGGCTACATACAAAAGAAATTAAGTTGGATAAAGATAAAATGTTTTCTATTTTTATGCGGTCTACGATGGAAGACGATTTCAATGAGTTGAAAATTGATAAAAGAATAAAGCGAGAACTGCAATACATAAAAGAACCTGATTTTTGTTTATTGTGGCCTAATGGCAAACCGATTGCTCCAGCGAAATTAGTGGACTTACAATCCATGTACCACTACATACCTGAGGATTGCCTTCAATTTTATAGAACGCTTCAAAGTTCTGAAGAAGCTACTGATGATGTTGATGGGTTTGGTGGAGTTCCGGACTTCGAGATCATAGAATACGATGATGATTGAATGTTTAATATAAGTTTTTGATAACTTTTGGAACCATATCAGCTAATTTTTGGCATAGGTTCTAAGCTCAAAAGATCACGTCCTATTTTTTTTGTAATACATTTTCAAATTTTTTTTTGTTGTTTTTGTATGTTCCTCATTGTTATTTATTATTTCACATATTAAATTTATTTTAGATATATTTATAATATAATACACTTAAATTCGTTTTGGAACGTTTATGCATAATTGCTATTTAACAAGGTTCATACAAAATTAAATTTAGCAAAAACGTTTCAAACTCGTTTTACCTATTTATATGCCCCTTGTATTATGTATTTACAAAAAATATGCATATCATTCAATAACCAGTTTGTCATTCCACAGTAAATCCAATAGTATTTGCCTGAAATAATTACAGGGAAAAAGTGTACCGCTAAAACACAAAATTGCGTTTATCTCAAAATGGGGTCGCTGTGGGTTGGAACGTTTTCGCGTAACTACGTCCATTATTTATTATTGGTCTGGTTTTATCAAAATACCTAAACATAATTAGACCTCTCAGAAGTGAATGTGTTACTTATTCGTTTGGCCCAAGTTTGGCATTTTAACCGATATTAGGTATCTATTTATGATAAATAAATATCAAAATAACATTTTTGTAGTACTCCAATACCATACGTTAGAAATTATAGTGATATTTGTTTTCAGAAATGGCAGAATCCGAACTCGTATATATATTAGTAGGAGGACAAAAAAATGATATTGATAATAAATTATAACAAATTGATATTATTAAAGTTAAAATACCACTCTAAAATATTTGAAAATGCATTCAATCGCCTTGACAATTATAAACTTATAAACGTGTTGAAATATTTGTGAGCTAATGAATGATACCCTCCGTACGTTTAATATTGGGGAGCCTTCTAAACGGAAACCATTTATCACGATTTATACCATTGTGTAAAAGTTGCTCATGCTAACATTAATCTGGATGAACTATACGGTTCAAAAACCAAACGGCTTAAAAGGCAGTAAAACGCCGGGACCTAAATCCCTTTTTCAGTACATCTCTAGGTTTAACGGCTAAGGGAATCGGTAAAGTTTAGATTCCGAGTTAAAGGGTGGCCCAGTATAGATAGTGTTTAATTTGATTACGACATTTTGACATCGGTATCTCTTCTATTGGCTACATACTAAACTTTTTATAATGCGTAATTCGGTTCTATCAAAACTGGCCATACAAAATGCGCGTGGTTCGTGACGTCATATAGGCCGCGTGGCTGCAGAGAATTGTATGAAAAAAATAGTGTTTGGAGGATTTTTGACGGTTTACGCGTAAAAGTTATTACACATTTTTCTTGTTGGACACAAGCAACTTAATTAATGTACCTATTAAAAATACATTATGTGCACAAAAATAAAACTGCTGTAATTTTACGTTTGAAATAGCAGTAGTTTTACAAAATGGAAAAAAAAAATGTTTTCCTAACTACGGCATCAAACACCGTTAAGAACTTAATAAGGTGTAAATGGGGGTGCTTATTATTTTAACTTAATTATAACTGTATACTTACTATCAGTCGCTCGAACCGCATCGTATATTTCTTGTAAATACGCATAATTTCTACATGTCCTGACGTCGTCTGGTAATCTTCTTCTGCGAACAAAAAAAAACAGTTAAACTACACTATGCTGTCTACGAGTGTATCCCGTGTTATAGTGATTTTCTGGGTAAGTCGTCTATTTTCTTAGCATCTTTGAGTCCCGTAGAAATGGACAAGTTTATCTACACGACACGCCATAAAATTAAATGTATGTATTACTGTCTCGTGTCTTAGGTGACGGCAGCGATTATGAGTGCGCTTTTACCGCATCATACGAAACCATTGTCGTTCCGAACGAAAAGAAAAAAGAAAAGAAAGCAAAGAAAGAAAAGAGAAAAGAAAGAATAGAAAGAAAAGAAAGAGAAGAAAGAGAAGAAAGAGGAGTGAGAGAAGAAATATAAGAAAGATAAGAAAGATAAGAGAGAGAAGAGAGAGAAGAAAGAGAAGAAAGAGAAGAAAGAGAAGAAAGAGAAGAAAGAGAAGAAAGAGAAGAAAGAGAAGAAAGAGAAGAAAGAGAAGCAAGAGAAGAAAGAGAAGAAAGAGAAGAAAGAGAAGAGAGAGAAGAAAGATAAGAAAGAGAAGAAAGAAAAGAAAGAAGTTTCAATAATGAGTTGAATTACGAAAAAATATTTTTGTGTGGAGTGGAGCTACATAACATTTTAAGAATCTATGTTTACTTAAATAACCTTCACCACTGAACTGGTAATGTGGTATGTATTACGTACACGCTTGTTATGAAAAGCATACACGTACAGTCAGCAGTAAAAGTAGCTAAGCGGGTGAGGTGTTAAAAATTATCGTGGAACGACTCTATTTTCAGGAAAAACGAGCGTGTGAAGGTAATTTTGAATACCTCACCCGCTAATCTATTTCTGGTGCCTAACAACATCCGCGCATAAATTAAAACTACGAGCTATCCTCTAGCGTCCACGCGAGAGTTGGGCTCGTTCACGGTAGTGAAAACCACATTAAAGCCCGTACTGTCCTTCCCGAGTTTATCTCGAACGGACAGTCGCCAGCGACTTCTTTTGATTTCGATGAGTTTAGTGTAAGGTCCCGTTTTTGTCAGTACACATATAGACTTAATTGTTTCACTAATTGATAGCATATCACTTCACTAATTTAAGTAAATACTAATAATTATTAATTTTGCATGTTTTTAAAGTGGGGCATTCCACTCATACAATATTTTGTTATTTAATCAAATACAAACATTGAAAACATTGAAAAAATAATCAACCCAGCAGGATTTGCACCTGCATCGATACGCCTAGCCGGGGCTCGATCTTTACCAATTAAGCTATTCCTAAATTGACGAAATTTTCAATGCCTTCAATCATCTTATTGCATTTATTTTGATCTACATCGGCTTTTATTATTACGAAGTACTAATATTCCATATCGACAAAGTGGGATCTTTTTCCCTGCACTGACATATCTAATCACTTTACGTACTGGAATGAAACGCATGAATATGCGAAATGGGCATTTGATACGACAGAATTCCTTAAAACTATTTTGGAAGGAAGGAACGCGTGAGAGGTAGAGGTAAATCCAGCTGCAGTGACATGGACTGAGACTGTCTTGACATGAAAATGGGGCCTCTAACAAAATGTACAACTGTCCAAGATATACCGAGCTCAGCCTATTACTTCTACACTAAATAGTGTTGATTCCTTCAAACATCAATCAATGTATCCGTTAGCTAATTGTTAAAAATTCATTGAACTCTATCTCTATCTATCTGATTAACTTTAAACTGGTTCATTCATTCTATTATTTAGTACACACGTCACAGAATTAAACCTTATTTCCAAGAAATAAAGCTTTAAATTTTAAATTCATCTGACAACGGCTGTTCATTAGTTCGTATTGAACTAAATCGTTAGTCAGCTAGTTTCAGGCACGGTATTCCAAACGTATAATGTGGCCAAATTGACACCCGAAAACTGATAGTCGCTAGTCAGACAGCTGAATAATTCTAGTACATATGCGTCAATCACGTCACTTGCATCTCGCATGGAAATGATCCATTGAGATGGTACATTCTGCCACATCAAATCAAGTAGGCTGATTTTTTTATATATTAATAGTGATGAAATACTTATGTTACACAAGAATTTCCGACCTCAGGATCACACCGGGTCAAGTTCAAATTAATAAAAAACACAAATATTTTCGTTTTATTTTTGGTTTCTGATATAAGATATTTTTTTCTTATAAAGGATGTTACGGCAAAAGTTCCTAAAGACACTACTACCAATCTGTAAAATGACTAATATTAATATCACTCACGATATAGAATTTTATTGAATAATATAAATTGAGATTTTTTTTGTAACTAAGAAATGATCCATAAATCCAACAGGGTATTGAACACGAAAAACCCCAGAAAACGGAGTCAGACATCGTCGGAATCACGCTGTATGGAGGGCCTGAACTGTGGGAGTTACGGGAAGTATAGGAGCTCTCAGTTTCTTAGCATGATATGTATTTCAGAGATTGCATATACATGAGAAAATTTGTCAAGTTCCGCCGTGACCGGGTGGTCTAGTGGTCAGGACGTCAGCCGCGAAAGCTGAAGACGCCAGTTCAAATCTGGCCTCGGACACCGGAGGGTTTGGTCACTTTTTCTGAAGTATATGCCATCTATTTTCATGTATTAACACTAGTTAAATGATTCATTCAACCTTTGGCGCCCTTCAATGCGCATAGATCATACAAAATAATAGACTGGGACTATGAGTTCCAACAGAATAAGAGACAGGGGATTCCGTTTTCGTTGAATCCAGGTTATTAGTCGGTAATGTAAGGTTGAGCAAACTTGTATCTAAATCATCGAAGGTCATGATTGTTGTGTGTAGACAAAGTGACAACCCTGGCGTAACAGTGCATAATCAATACGAAATGCGGGTAGTTTGAAAAGCGCAGCCAGAATGCTAAAGCCTGACCAGAAATATGTTATCATGCGCCATGTTGCGGAATTTCATTAGAACTAATTTCATACACTGGCAATAATTTTAATGATGAGTTGTCCCTGTTGTCAGTGTCATTGTGGTGGTTTACTTAAATAATAGTAAAGTGTTGGATATTAAGTAATAAATGTCAAAAAATGCTAAAAACTATTCATAGTTAAGAGCACAACATTGTAAATAATGTATGTGATAAACTGCTGGAAATAGAACGCTCGGGAAATGAAACTATTCCGCTACGAAACATTTACAAATTAACATCAGAGCTGACAGGTACACAAATCAAGATGACATTATACCATAGAGAATAATGTACTTATTGACTTTACTGAGCTGTTGCCATATAAATGAGAATAATAGCGCCCTCTTGACAATGATCATATATTTCTGGTCAGGCTTTACAAGCTAATAAAATGCTATATGGTGATACAATTGCCAGTCTGTGACTGTAAACGTAATGTCGTGTACATAATGCTAGTATCCTAATCTATGAATCCATAGATCAATTTATACTACAAACAAGCTCACGGATATAGGATGTGACGACGAATAGCAGACCTGTCCGCTGAATTAGATACATTTCGCTGATTTGTCGAATAAAGTTCAATGCAATGGGAAATTGGGGCCGCATTTAGAATCGCAAATCCAATAATAATATGACACAAATTCTATTATGAATATCAGCGCGTTGCAGTCAATCACCTATTTATTTATGCGTGATTATATTTTAATAGGCGGAATAAAGCATGCATGAGAAGAGAACCAATATGAATTTGACAAGCGGCAGGTATGATGAGGTATGGTATGATTTAAGCCCCATATCTAATAAAAATAACTGTTTTGTGCAAAAGAGAGATAAACAATAAATTCAAAAGAGTGACCACCTTTGAACTCTTATAAAATAGCATCAACTCACTTGATAGTGCTAGAATCAGCAGTATTTTGCAGTAAGTACTCGTAGTACTAGTAGTACTAGCTACCTACTTGCTCTACTAGCTTACTGCTACTACAGTAGTAAACGCTTTATTAGCACTGTATAAAAATAAATAAAAAACTGGCCAAGTGCATGTCGGACCACACATAATGGCCGTGTCATCGTAAAGGTAGACGCCACTGGCATTTTTTGACTCACAATCAGTTATACAACGTTGCATATAATACTTTTTCTACTACTATAGGGGTACCTAAACTTTTTTTAGGCACGCCCCCCTGCTGCGTAAAATTATATTCTCAGGCGCTTCGCTTCGATATAAGGAAACGGAAGTAAATGGTCTAGCTAGCCCTGTTCAATTTTCCCGAAGCCCCGCGCCTCACTTAAAATGTGGTCGCGCCCCCCAGTTCGAAAACCCCTGTACTACTACATAGTTACATAAAAAATTTACTCAATTTTACATAAAAATGTCGAAATAATAAAACTGCCATAACGATACGTCGTGTAGGCACCACTGCGTTTTTGGGTAATAGATTATAAAATTGTCTTCTATGCATGTTCTTATCTATGTCATCATGAATGTATGAATGACAAATAAAAGTACTGGAATAGAAAACAATTGTTATTTACTTACAAGCAGTTATATCTGTCGTAATGCTCCGCTTGATTCTTCGTTAATGACGTCACAGCTGCGTGAAGGGACTCGTTCTGCGGACAAAGAAATTGCAACTTTAGTGTCATAATTACACGGTTCAAACTCGTTAGCAGGTGATGACCTGGTTTCGCAATAGTGTAAACAAATTAAGCAAGGCCCTTTAGTGAGGCACCTCGTTACGGTACTATGTTTAGAGAGATGACGTGTTAAGAATTAGGGCAGATTTCTACAAAATTAAAAATAGAGTGTATGTAATAGAGTAGTCGGTAATAAATTAATAAAATTAAAGAAATAAATATTTTGGGACAATCTTACACAAATCAACCTAGGCCCAAACTAAGCAAAGACAATATACATACTTATATAGATAAATATATATTTAGATACATAGAAAACACCCATAACTCAGGATTCTCAGGAACAAATCTTGTGATAAATGCACAATAAATGCCCTTACCGGGATTCAAACCCGGGACCTCTTGCTTTGTAGGCAGGGTCACTATATACCGACTGGGCTAGGAGGCCGTTAATAAATAAAAATAAATAAATAATTTAGTTTTAGTTTTATTTTAGTTGTTCGAATAATTTGTTATATTAAAATGCGTACCCTTTGTTTTTGCGTAAATTGATAAATCTAATTAATTATATTTAATTACCGAATTACTCCTAAAAGCAACATACATAGGTATTATAAAAAAGTATACAGTACAAACAAGAAAAGTATATTTTTCGTGAGCAATATTCATAAGCTAATGGCGGCAAATTGCCTTAGAAAAGAAAACCTAATATTTTCTGTATCAAAAATACGCAATGTAACATTATTTTGACGTTGCTGTCACATCTTATTGCTCACCAAGATTACAGACACCAGAATAATATTAAAAGCCATAATTTCTCAACAGGTAAAATAAATATTTGGTTTGCGAGTCGTTTAGGGTATATTTGAAAAGATTGGGAGTTGCCGTGGAGGATTGTCAAACCAATTGTATACCCTTTCAAATTCATAAGTCCAAATGACTATCTATATTTTTATGTTTATAATCAATATACAGATCAGTCTAGCTAGAACCAAAATAAATGAAGCTATTATGGGTTCTAGTTAGGTACTAAATACAGGCTAAGAAGACTTAATAAAGGGCTAACAGAACAGCTGATGGGCTATCAGATTAAGTAAATTTGGCCATGGCCCTGATTGAAAATGGCTTAGTTTTAGAGGTATTGGCACTTGTATATTGCATTTAAAAAAATGCAATTATCAATAGGGTCAAAGTATCCCTTTAAGTATTGACTTGACATTGGTTTTAGGGACATCCCACTCATCGTGTTGTGTTCCTGCCGGTGAGTAAGGTTGCCAAAGAGCTAAGTGCTGAAAGAGGACCCAGTGTGTTGACGACGAGGTACCCTGTAGTTCCTTTAGTCGTTAACACAGTGAATCCTCCTTTTCGTAAAGGGTCGGCAACGCGCATGTGACATTTCTGGAGTTGCAGGCGTCCATAGGCTGCGGTAGCTGCTTAACATCAGGCGGGCCATGTTAATATAAAATGAAATAGGGACATAGAAAACATCGATAGCAACAGCCACATTATTCACTTTTTTTTTTCTAAAATCGATAATTCCCGCAATGGAATTAGAATTTAAATACAGTATAATTGAAACGAGATTTTCACCGATAAGCTTTGATACGGAAATTACTGCCTCTCAACAAATCTCTGAATATACTTCACCTTTTAAATGACTCTTGACAAAGTATATCGAGGTTTTTACCTAAATTTCTTTTTCTTTTAAAAGTACGGAAAGTATGAGCACTGTTCTTTCGCTATTAAAACAAAGTAATTCGTTCGTGTAACAAAATTATATTGGTTACTACCAGTATATTAGTTACATAAAAAGTATTCTCAGTTAAAACTTTAATAGGCCTTAGAGATTTTTTCCTTAACCTTATCAATTTCGATAAAATATCATCGAAAATTATAAAAAATCATCGAGTTGGAAATGTACGAGTATGTTCCGTTCATATTTTGTTTAAAACACTAAAATAAAGTTAACTTCACCGTCGTCACCGGTGCTATACCGGTGTTTAAATGGACTTTTAAGAGAAGAAGATGTTTAGTATACTGTGAAGTGAAATAGCAAAATTTAAAAAAGTAACACGAACAAAAAGTACCTAATAGCTAAGAGTAACAAAGAGAAACCCTTGGATGAGAGAGACAGAGATGGTCTTAACGTCTTGAACAAACAAAAGGTCACTTAGGCGCCGGTTGCGGCGATGGTGTGCAAGCGTGACAGCGCTATACACATGCAGAGCGCTATCTCGCTCGCGCACCGGCACCGCATGCGGAAACCGCAGCAGTGTGAAAGCCGCCTTACGCATCTTTTATAAGAGTACGTGACACGTAAAGGAAATAGTGTGTTTCAGAAAATGTCGTTACGATGAACGTGTAGTACAAATATGTAAGGCTGTGGTCTTATATTTAGCTATTGAATGTCCTAAGTTTTGTTATTTTAAAAACTTACATGAGCCATTCATGTAATTGGAATCACTGGAACGGTAGACTTTTTAAATTAATTTTTATAACACATACTTATTTAATATTCAGTGTACAGTCAGCAGCAGAAGTAGCTAAGCGGGTGAGGTGTTCAAAATGAGCTAGACAAGTCTTTATTGTTAAGAGAATAATAGCGTGTGAAGGTAATTTTGCACACCTCACCCGTTTAGCTACTTCTGCTGCTGACTGTACCTAACACTATTACAAAAAACTAGCATTTATTTAACTATTTTAATGTTTCAACTTTTGGCTTTATAATCTATTGTAGTGTACAGTCACCGGCAATAGTATCTTCCTACACGAAAGCCGATAAAATATGTGACACGCTCTTATTTGTAGGGCCATAAAAGCGTGTAACATATTTTTGCGGCCTTTGTATAGGAAGATACTATTGCCGGGTGACTGTATATGTTAGTACTTTTTGGGGCCACCGTATTATTATATTTTACTTCATCATCATCATCATCATATCAGCCGAAAGACGTCCACTGCTGAACATAGGCCTCCCCAAAGAGTGCCACAATGACCGGTCCTGCGCCACTCGCATCCAGTGGACTCCCGCGACCTTTACCAGGTCATCAGTCCACCTTGTGGGGGGGTCAAGGGTTTTATATTTTACTTAAATAACTAAAATTAAACAACAAGCCACTTAGATTCTGTAAATGTTTAAATTTGATTCCCTCAATTAACTATTGTCAACAGTAAAGTGCAGGCGTTATGAAATAGATTTCAGACTACCATAATATTATCCATCAATCATCAAGTCCATTTAATGTAAGTCTATTGTTTACTGAACCCTGAACTAACATTATTCGACGTTTGTGTGACTTGACAAAGCCCCCCCCCCCCCCTTCTAACTTATGTTTTTACTAGCTGCCGCCCTGGCTTTCTCCGCGTTGAACTTGTAAACTTGCAGCATACCACGGATTTGTGGCATCTTCTCTTAATTACGGTCTTCTACTGTGGGGTAATTCTGTTGAAGTTCAGAGTTTTTATGATCCAGAAAGACTGTGTGCGAGCAGTGGCTGGCGTTAGATATGATCACAGATGCAGACCTCTTTTCCAAAAGTTCAATATTCTCCCCCTCGCTTCTATGTATATTTTAAAAGTATTTCTTTTTACAAGAAACCACCCAGAGTATTTTAGTTATAAAACGCGAGGCGATGTTCAAAAGAGAACTCCGGGCTCAGTACCAACATCTTCTATACCACCCAGATTGTAATTCTGATGTACATAAGAGAAATGCTATTAATATGTGTATAGTAATATTTAATAATCTCCCTAAAGAGCTGAGAATACTACATGGGAAAATATTTAAAATTAAATTGACTAAATGGCTACAATGTTTTTATAGTGTTAAGGATTATTTAATATCTAGTGTTTATAATTTTAATTATAATTGCTGATTTGGATTTGACATATGTACCTATAATAATAATTTTTTTTTTTTTTTACTTAATCATGTACCTACTTTTATATTCCAATTTTAATTTATCGACATGCATAGTTTCATTATATTCTGTATTAATTCCTGCATGTTAGTTTTAGTAGTACCTTAATGTACAAATTTTGCATGTTGATTATGTGTCGACTGAATACTGTTTCACAAACTAATTTATAAGATAATTTATAATTATTGTACGTATTCATGCAAATAAATATTTCTATTCTATTATATTCTATTCTAAAATACCAAACGCCCCTTTTATCTCGCCCCTCTAACTTAGGTAAGTAGAAACGTACAAACTTTCTTGTATTTTGTATTAGTAGAATCTAAAAATATCCTTTTCGTAAGCTACTTATTAAGTAGCAAATATAGCAAAGTTAACAAATTAATGAAAACAGTAAAAAAAAAACTTTAGTTGTTTTCTGTATTTGCGGAAACCTGAGCCAATCCTGTGCTTCAACATTAAATTACTTTTTTCTACTCCAGCACTTCTATATGCCAATTAAATGACTGATAGTGGTATCTAAAACTACATCATTTAAGTGAAGGCGCTAAAGTCTATTTGTCTATAGGTACTTTCTATAACTGCTAGCAGTCACACAAAACATATTGTGCAACTGTTTTTGTTTTTTTAATACACTGACTTCCAGGTGCCATGTCTAAAAAGGGTTCGTTCTTGTTTACAATATAAATTTTATTTTCAAATTGATATATACTTGAAATTATTTTTGCACAAACTATGATAAAAACATTATCATGTCTTTTTTAAAGTATTAATGTCATAAATAATTTAGTTTTCATATTTATGAAAAGCATAATAGTACTTTAATGTAAACTTTTCCATTGAGAGTTACTTGAACGAAGCCTTATTTTTTTGCAATTGAAAACCAACTCGTGGTCTGTCTATGACATTTAGTCAAAAAGTTAATATTTAAAAAGTTTCAACACAATGTACGACTTAATTTTTGTATTTAAACTCGTATATTATGTTTGTTAATATCAAGAAGTTTATGTTAATTTTCATAAAATAAGTGACAAGAAAACGTCACAGTTAATATCCGAAGACTTCGGCACAAAAGTAAGAGTTATTTATTAGTTGATAGAAAAATCTTAAAACAAAATTGATTTATGTACTCGTGATACTTAAGAACTTTAAAATTATTTATTAATTACGTTTTTGCTACTGTCGTAGAAAAAGTTTCGTGTGCAACGGTACATAATTAGGTCTTAAAATTCTCGGGCCTGTTATTACAAAATTCGGCTTCGCCTCATTTTGTAACTTCGACCCTCGAATCTTAAGAACCCTTATTATGTACCTGTTGCACAAAATACTATTTATTTATTAACTACTGTAACTAATACTAACTTTTCTCACAGATACAGTAAAATCTAGTTAAAAATTCATTGACAAATAAGCCATTTTTAACAAAAAAGTAGAAATGCATCATTAAATGCTCGCAACTATTGGCCACATTTTTAACTTGTACAATAGTATAAAAAAAAACAATATCCACCTGTGAAAGACATACTATTGTATAACATGGATTTGTCTCTATTGATTTATGATTGATGAAATGTGATTGATGAGTTGTCGTGTGAACAACGGACAGACTGATTGATTGAAGTCGGGGTAATTTATTATACGTCGGGGTATTGATTTACGAATCGTAGGCTGTTTCAACTTCCTGAGGGTGCCCTAAATCCTTGGCTTTAAAACATTATTAGTAGGTATACAAACTTGCTCAGGAATTTACAGTTCGGCTAATATCATTGTATAACGGTACCACACACACACACACACACACACACTCTCACACAAACACATTCACTCACACAAACATATACACTCACAAACACACACACGCGCGCACACACACACACACACACAGAGAGAGAGAGAGAGAGAGAGGGAGAGAGAGGGAGAGAGAGATAGTAGGTAGCTATGCTACGGGGTTGTGGTATTTGTTGGTATGTGGATCCTGGCGAGAATTTATTGTTAAGAGAATAATTATGAGTGTGTGAAGGGCATTTTGAACACTACACCCGCCAAGATATTTCTGCTACAGACGGTGCCAATATTTACTCACATGGATAATTCGGATAGCAACGGTGCTTAAGCAATTATGCATCTTACTTAGTACTAGTCTATATTGTCTGGAGTCAATGTAATGCTCTTACCTATACTGGAATAAAACAGACACTCAATCGTCTCTAGTCTATGAAATGCCACAAAAAATTGAAATATATGCCGAGACAAAACATTATAAATCTTAAATTGAATATAAGTTAATAATCTTGAGCTTTATTCAAATAAAAAAATCGTACCTTGATTTGTCTGGATTGTTTGTGTGTTTTTATTCCTAGAAAAGATGCATTTTATTCGAGCTGATTAGCGTGGCTGGTTTCAACCGACTTCAAGATTTGAAGGATTCTCTTAAAGGTTCTCAATTCGTCGGGATCTTACTTTTTGCAAATTTTTTATGTATGTTCATCGATTATTCGAAGACGGCCGATTTAGTTATCGATTTAGAAAAAAAATTATTTGTTTGAAAGAGTTGGTCCCATTGTCATCAAGTCAGGATCTGATGATAGGATACTGGAGAAATCGAGGGAACTCTATCAATAATATAGGCACACCTATAGTGATTTAAATATTTTCGCAGTAGCTAGGGCATTTCCTTTTGGAAAGGTGGAGTCTAAGTGAAGTGGGATCTTTTATGTTCAAAATAATTTTATTGTTTTTTTATGAATACCAGCAGATCATATGCGTATTACGAGAGATTTAAATAAGGCCACAGCCTAACGCTACATAAGCTTAAGCGAAGGTCAAAGAAGCCCTACACACAACTTTGCACTGTCATTCTCAATATTGATCACGCTTGCCGACGAGGAAATTAAAATAACTTGGGACATGACACCGTCTGGCCTAGTTTGGTAACTATTTTATGTATTTATTTCATGTAGTTTTTTCAGTCTCTGTGTCCACGTGTGGATACACTTCGACCCAAGGAGATCTTTTGTGAAATTGTCCCCAATTGCACCTACTCAAGAGCTTGCTCAACCATTTTCCATGTGTTGGATAACGGTACTCAATTCATCCCTCTGAATTCAACTTGAACCCAATCGTTGTTAATACGATACGAATACTCGTCGTTATACTAAGGTTTATAATGTTACGTCTAATGTAATGTTTAACGTGCCGTATGTAGTACCTAGTGTTCATGTTCTTAGTTCATTGTGGTGTGCCAAAATTAAGATTTTGTATAGATTTTTAACACATTTTCGCCACTTTTATGTAACTATGTAACGCATTTATAAAACTTTTATATAGTTTATGTAACATTTTTGGTCCGTTTTTTTAACGTAACTTTCCTAGTGGTATACATTTCTATAACTTTTATGTAACTGTGACATAAGCGCTTAATGTTGCGTTTGTGTAATATGTGCCCTTAAATCCGTACCCACCCTTATATTATTGCTGGTTGTTAATTATAAGTTTCGTAAAAAGAAACGTTAAATAGGGTAACGGACACCTTAAGTGAAATGACGTGGTTCGGTAAACGAAGCGAATTCGGTGTCGGGTGTCTAATGGACGGGCTGTAATGTTATTGTTTGCCAGCCGCCAATAATGTTTACAAGATCGGGCTTTAAAACAGATTTGTGATTCGTCGAAATCGTAATTGTTAAGGGATGTTGCCTCGCATCAAATGAGGTATGGCTGATTTTTTAAACACCTATTTTAGATCCAGTTACCAGCATTGACTTTTAGTGTGTTGTTAGGTTTTGGATCTGCAAAACTGCCTGTAAACGGTCTTGAAGGAGACAATCTTTCAAGTAATGATGTCATCAAAATGATTACTACTAGTTCTAAAACTACTACTACTAGTTCTACTCGGACGCAGGACGTTTCATAATTATTTTCTATAATAATATTCATAAAATGTAAAGGGAACTTTCATTGAAGTAATTTAATGGAAAGTCGAAAATGTTATTTACGATTGGGACATTATTTGAGCCTTAGTGGCATCAATTTTGCTTACGGTTCTGAGTTAACCTAAATTTTCTCGGAATCCGACGTACACTTGAAATATGTTTAAAATGTTCTCGTTTTGTACACATAAATTAAACTAACATCACACCATACCCCAACACCAATTTATCGCCAACGTAGGGACCGGTTATCCAGAAATTACACAGCTCGGAACGGAACACAGATCCGAAGATAATCCCATGGTTTGAAAATCTTCGGATCTGTGCGTGGATGTTGCTAGTGTTGTGCATCGGACCATTGTCAATAATTAACATGAGTGCAGTGGGTAGTTAAACTTTATGAAGCATACCTCCATTTTTAACTTTGTCATAGACATTTGTCGGGTACCTTGTGTAACTGGGTACCGGATAACCCGTATCTCTATGTTAACATTTGAAGAGACGTCAGTCGTCCGCGAAAATTACTAGTGTAGCTTGTGTCGAAAGTGTCGAAACGTCGTTAATATATGTACCTACACTTATTTTATTTTGTTTAAATAGTGGGGAAATCCTATATTACTACTTCAATTAAGTTCATTGACTACTATTTACATCCTTATGTAAATAATCATCTTACATCACATTACACTATTTGTGCTCCTTGCTATTTGCAAGACTTTGAGATGTAAATACTGCCTGAACAAGTTGGTAATTATACAACATCGGGAAACTACTACGCTGCGCCACGCCAGTGAATAAGACAAAATAGACAATTTACAGCCATCTTCAAGGAAAACGGACTGTCCTCTATTCTTAAATGTCAAATAGCGTCCTTTTTCATGATTATTTACAATGTGTTTGGCTACCTATGTTGGAGCCGTTAACCACGTATAGTATGATGAACTTTCTCAACCGTTTTTAAACTGCACCCCTTTAAAGTTCTATGGTACCACACTCTATCGCCCTTGATGATTTATCATAATTTGTTAAAATATCCGTCGCATATGTGCACAAGAGGTGTCTTTCGTCAGCTTACGAACTAGGGCATACATTTCAGTCAATAATGTTGCAGAAAAGTTTCCACAATTTCATATAAATTTACCCGTTTTTATTATGACTGAGTGTATTATTCTAATTTTACGACAATTCCTCGGTCACGTCTTACCAAAATTGCGATTCAGACCACCAACCACAGCGTTACAGGGGAATCAGGAATATTACGGATTTTTCAGCTTTTTTGCCTTTAACAAGCCTTAATGAGATCTCATTTGAATATTCCAAAAAACTTTTCAGTATTTGACATTCCCTGTGGGAATTTATAAGAACTTTGTTTTTCTTAGAAGTTCGTTATTTGAAAAACAGATGTTGATTTTAAATTCGATTCTAAAATCAAATGGGAAGCATAATAATAATTAGATAATTTAGTGTTTCTAAAACGATTAAGAAATAGTCTACATACTTACTTAAAAATTTTTGGAGTAGGTATTATTTAAGGCAAATTATTCTGAGGAAGAAATTTCTTCTCATGTTTACATTGTGTGATCACCTGGTTATTCTCCAATGCTTTTAAATTATATGTTATAACTAAGGCCCGTATTCAGCGATTATGAATTAGATACGTATGTTATTAATCTAATAATTATATCTGATCGCCAGTGCGTAAGGCTTTTATAAATTTGAAAATTTTTTAGAACATATAATAATCTACAGCACAGCACAGTGAAAATGTCATAATCTGTAGTCAATTTTATTTTCTTTATTTCATAAATTAAGAATACAAAATTATCTAAGATGGATTAAACATGAAAATGCCCTTGTCGGAATAAATATTATGCAAAGTGAAAATAGGTACTTTCATAACTTTTTAGGAATCGTCGCAAGCGTTCAAATTAAGCTAATCCAAGAAACAATAAAATTAGCTGTAGTCATCTCCTCTGTGTTTAACCAATGTGAAAAACCTCGCGATAAAAAAAAATACTGAGATAATATTCTTGGTCTTAAAATGATCTAAGAAATGAAATGCCTGACCTTCAATTTCGACGTCAAATTGAAGCGTCAGTCTCGGTTGAACTATCACCTAATAGAGCCCGTCAAACAGAAGTGTTCGAGCCTAGAATAATATAAAAGGTCGTGGCCTGAAATAAATTGAATCTAGCGAATAACCCTTCAGTAAAAGAACTGATAAAAGTAGAAAACTCGAAGGGCTTGTTAAGTTTGATTAAATTGGGTAAGTCTAAAGGTATATTTAAGGTGAGATCGGCTGTGAACGATACAATATTTTGGATTAAATTATCTATGAAGTTTTATGTGACCTGAGCCAGTTTGCTTTAACGTAGTGGTTTTTGCTTTTCAATTCAGTTACCCTTACCTTTAAATTGGAAACTGAACGTATAAAATATAACGGTTACACTCATGTCACTTCGTGTGACATGTTTCGGAGAGCTTAGGTCTCCATCTTCAAGCACTAAGAGTGCTATTTGAACCGGCCCGTAGCGCACTGTTGCACTTCGCGTTGCCGACTGCCAGCCTGCGTCCCGTTTGACGTGCCGCGCGTGTCGCTCGCTTTGATAAGAAGTGACTAAAGTGACGTGAGTGTAACCGTTATATTTTATACTGTTAGTATGTCTCACGAAAGTTTAAATTTGAAACTGCTGCTTATAATGATTTTAAGAAAAGAATATAAATGCATGGACATTTCTTGAAAGCTTGTTTGCCTCCCTTATTGACCGAGTGAGTGTCAAGGTGAGCAAAGACTCTTCGTTTCCCCCAGTTAAATCCCCCAGGTTTACAACTGACACCTTGAACCCTCGGACTAAAATACACGCTCCCAGTGTCCACCATATATTGATCGAGCATGGAGCGTGCACGCTTAAAGCGTGCGTTGAGTGGCGTGTAATTAAAATTGAAACAAATAGTGTACCAAATTTTATATATACTAATATTCAAGAGAAAAAATATATAAGCAGCACTGTCGTAATAAAATCTACCGGTCTGCCAAATTGCAACTGCAAAGCTTTACCTAATTTGCTTGTTATCCAGCCGTTTTCATTTTCTGTTAGTCAGACTTGATAGTTAACTAGTTAATTAAGTTAAATGCACCCCGGGGTGATGTAGAGATAACAGCTCTTGGCTTCTGAATTTCCGAGCTAATTTTGTTGGCGGATTGTATATTTAAAACTCAGTTAAACGTAGTTGAAATTTTGACAGCATAAGCCCTCACCTAATTTCAAACCGTGTATTATATTTGTAACTTAACCGCAGTATAAGTAAATCTCGTTAGTAGAGTGTTATTAGTAAAGGTTAAATTCCAATTCTGACGACTGCAATTGCACATTCAGTTCCATTTCAGTTGGCGTGCTCCGCTCCGGTGTCTGGATATGCGGTTTTAAACTTTGTATAGTCTGACCAGCTATAGTTCAAAATCTGTAAGAATTTTTTTTTTTTTTTTTTTTCTGTAAGAATGAACTTTTGACACATCGCAACGCCCGTAGAACGTAAACGCGCAAGACACTTTGAAATTATAAAAAAAATCCCATAACGATTTTACAGCTTGTCATGTACGTAAACACAATATTTCACTTTTTATAAACATAACTTAATTAATGTTAAAATTTTTCATATCTTAGTTATTGAATATTTTACGATAACAATTTAGCGTGCAAACAGTTACGGTCTAGGCCTCCTTTTTTTTAAATTTAGTGTTGTGACCTGTGTGTGACATGTCTGCTGTTCCGATTCATATAACATTTCCGTAAGTCGATAAAATCGATTATGTATTAATCAATAGACAATATAAGACTTTCTTATCATATTGTATTAATTATGGAATTATTATAATGCCATACATAATTAGTAGATAACAATTATTAAATGATTATTTCCTAAATAGTTATATGTTCTGCTTTGTTATAGTTAAGTTTTCCTTTTTCAATTTATTTTTGTATATTAAGCATAACTGCATACAACTCATCTCAACTCATATTCTCGGTGGAATCACTGACTTCCGAGTCACAGGCATCCGCCTAGTTCGGGAGACAGAGGCTCAGTTTCGGTGAAACTGTTTCAAACCTAATACATAAGTCTCTCTTAAACTATTAGCGTACTGTGCAAATATTACTTACACTTGTATTAGGTTTAAGTCAATAAACATTATTCATTCTCTCATTCTTATTGTTATAATTTGAGAAGATTTGTGATACAAAATATATAGGCATGTAACAAGAAAAAATCGGTTGTAGTAAAATCGATTCGAACAATTCATAAATAATCGCTAAATTTGTCTTAGCCCCATCACTAATGACGTCAATACTGAAGTGTCAAAAGTTCATTCTTACAGATTTTGAACTATAACGAAATTATGACAACACTAAGAATCAGTGAAAAAATCAGCAATGATCATCAAATTCTATGTTTTCAATTTTAGTTGGTATTTCCGCCCCTTTCATTAGGTGACATTTACGGTGTGTAAAAAGGAGACAGATATATTTCGTCTGATCTGTCATCAACTGCAACAGATAATCTGATTGAGGCAATTGATATATGCCTTAAAAACTAATTTAAATTCAATGTAGAACGTTGAAGGAGTTCTATCTCACTCGCGTTGAAGATGAGAGAGTGAAATGCACTAGAAACAAATTCAATGAAAATAAATCTGAATTGAAAATGTTCGTCACGAAATACGCTGTCTCATCACAAATGGTTGCCACATGTACCATATTTCCTGCGCTTTTCTACTGACGGAAATGGTTTGAGAGACTATACTTGAGAATGTCGATTAAGGCGGTATTCATACTGGCGCCGCGACCCGCTCCGGTGAACGAGACAGCGCTATACACATGCAGAGCGCTATCTCGGTTACACCGTCGCCGCACGCGGAAACCGCGTTAGTGTGATAACCGCCTTACTGTACGGTACAACACACTGACACAGGGAGGACACGTCATGCTACAAAACTCGTTTGAGCGCCTTTGTGTGCACGTACACGCTTGAATGTGTGCATGCGTCTTAGGGCACTGTTTCCGCTTTCGTAAATGACGTTTAACAATACGCCGACATTTTGATTTTTATCGATGCGCTGCCAGCCTGACGGATTAGCCTACTAGTTCCCTACCAATCGGCCGCCGCGAGGTGAGGTGATTCTGTTCGGGGCGGGGTGTAGCGTGGTCATTTTGTAAGAAATATTATTATTTATTCTGTGACACTGACGTCGTATCGCCGCACTGGGATACGGTGCGCGGATACCGCGCCTACGGACGGTGGTGTGGTGCGGTCCGCAGGGTATACCACACTGTGCACCGCATTACCGTACGGTCTTTATGTAGGAAGTACGTGCGACGTGTCTATACGAAATTGATATCGTCATCAAAAATGTATTTTCGGACAAGAAAGTCGTGTGTAGCAATTTGGAACATTAAATAATGTGACTGACTTATGTTACTTTACAACTGGAGTTAATAAAAATCTTCGAGTAGTCTTAAGACTCTTAAGTCTCGGTACTAAATCAAAAGACTAGGCAAGAGTAAAATAACCCTTTTGTACGTACTATCGGGTTCAGAATTGCATGGCCAATTTATGAATGAATTCATTGATAAATTGACCATGCAATTTTGAACCCGATGGTACATAGCCAGAAGTTTTCTGGCTTGTAAATTTGATGAAATAAAATGAAATTAATGAATGAAATAATATGAAATTAATAGGATGTACCCAATGTATTCTTTAGCGTACCGTTCGGTTTTTATACTATCACTTCTCCTGATTTAAACTCTCACGATTTCCACTCATTATTTCATACACTTATTTTTATTATTTTCCTGACGTTTCGAGCGTGTCGTAACGCGATTAAGTCCCGTGTTTTATCAAAATAATCACTTCTCAATTTTATAGGTACAATCAGTGCAGCGTTTGAACGACTTTTGTAGGTATCCATTTTCTAGCTGGATAGGATCTACTCTCACTTTGACGTTCAAATTAAATATCAAATGAACGCAGGGCGAAAATTAATGCGGTACATCTTAGGCGTATTTCACAGTGCTGCGGATTCTCGGAGATCCGTATCTGTATCCGTTTCCGAATTTAAATCGAATTAAGTAATTACATATTTTATGTAATAATAATAAACCGAAACACGTGATGAAAAATTCAATAGAATTCAATTAACCCGTAAGCGTAAAATAATATTTGAAAAAAAACTAACTACATAAATGAACATGCCACTCACCAATGACAGCAGTGCTAAAAGGAAAATAAATTAATTGATTTAATTACTAGATTTTTACATTCAATGAATTACTATTTTGCTGTTAATTTAACTTAATTTTAGAATATAGCTTGAACACGATGGAATAGCGACCTGAAAGAAATACCCGACAACAAAGAGACCTTGTGAATTCAGACCTGTAGGTCTAGAAAGGGGAACCTGTAGTTATTACTTAGTTTTGGAATGTCCAGGGGCTCCCTGCCAACCTACACCCCTGCCTCGCGTGACGTTGAGAATGGAACATGCCCGTCCACGCGTCCATCAAAACCGACAGGAAACAATCCTAGCTAAACCAGGAGTACATTCAAAACATCCCTCCTAATCATTCATCAACACTTCTTCACTTTCCTGTCGTTCTCAAAATGGTATTTACGCACAATGCATTTTATAATTTACGCTTAGCTTACGCGTTGCGGTATTTACGCTTGTCCCTACAACGTCACGCAGCAGCCGCGGTATTTGTGACAAAGTTAGTGAGTGTTGTCGATCTGTACAAGGTGCTCTGAATATTATTTATACCCTATAACACTCACTGTACTGCAGCCCCTTAAATTGGATGGAGAGCACTCTACCTTCACACACGACATCAGACGTCAGGGGTCGGCACATATCGAGTGGTTGGATCCCAGGACTACAGAGCGAAATGTTACAGAAATATAAACAACTCAGGCCTTGCTTGTGTACCTAGTGTGTAGTGTAATGGCTTCAGACTTCTAATGCACTGACCCGTCAGATACATTAGGCCAAAGCCTGTTTCGGCGTCCAGCTGGCAGGAGCTAATCTCAGCCACCAAACCTTGTTCCGAGTGTACCTAAGTGAATGTGTGCAAATAGACTAAGCGTGTGGTGTGTCAGCTGTGTATTTGTAAGTGTAGTGTGGTGTGTAGCGAGTGTGTGTACATGTATTTTGTGCGTAACACAAATATACAATGTGTGTGTGTAATAGTTTTTTATTGTTGGTTCACTATCTCATCACAAATAATAGAATCAAAGAAGCAATTAAATGAGTGACACTACAATTTCGTCATTCTGTCGGAGAGAGCCAAAATATGATTTGTGTAATGAATGGTTGAGCTCTCCCTCCAAAATACCTATTTTGCAATGCCAATATTCAATTCAAGCAGACTAGGCTAAATAAAATAATCAATACTTTAGTTTATCGCTCTTTTACACAAAATGTGGTTATTGGGGAAGGTACTAGCTAATTGTAGAACTAAGAATGTAGCCAGAGTGGCTCCCTATAGTCTTCTTCTCGTACGCTCGGACAACTCTGGAACATTTTCAGAAGTTAACTGTTATGTCCTACATACAAATCGTCCACTGACGACTTCCCTAACCCCTCAGAACACGCTGGACTCAGCTAAAAGCAGAACTAACACCCGTCGTGATGACCTAATAAGATAAAATAAGAAAATTCGTTATACATTAATCTTAATTCTATTAAGTAATTCTACTCCCTGGTATCACTGATTCTAATAAACTATTAATTAAATTAACACCGAATAAAGTAAATAAACACTAGAACAAATGTCTTTGCACACAGGTTAAGGTAATCGCGAGCCCGAATTATTTAATATTTTTTTTACAATTAATTATATCTGACAAATCAGATAAAGACCAAGCTGGCATCCAAAAAGCTCGGTGTGCTCAATAGAGCGAGGAGATACTTCACTCCGGGGCAGACTGCTTCTATACAAGTCGCAAGTCAGACCCCACATGGAGTACTGCTGTCACCTTTGGGCGGGAGCACCTGGATACCAGCTTGGGCCCTTTGACTCGGTGCAAAGGCGCGCTGTGCGGATCGTCGACGATCCCAAACTCACGAGCGATATTGAACCATTGAGTCTAAGGAGAGACTTTGTCTCCTTATGTGTGTTCTATCGCTTGTACAATGGGTTGTGCTCTGAAGAACTGTTTGATATGATGCCCACGGCAGCTTTTTATCACCGCACCGCTCGCCGCCGGCAGGGTGTTCATCCTCACACCCTGGACATTAATGGGTCGCGCACTGTACGGTTTAAGAGGAATTTCCTCCCACGAACGCTGCGACTGTGGAATGAACTCCCTGCCGAGGTTTTCCCAGCGGGCTACAGTATGAGGTTCTTCAAAAAAGGAGTGTATAGGTTCTTAAAGGGTAGGCAACGCGCATGTGAATCCTCTGGGGTTGCAGGCGTCCATAGGCTACGGTAACTGCTTACCATCAGGCGGGCCGTATGCTTGTTTGCCACCGTCGTGGTATAAAAAAAAAAAAAAAATCAGAATTGACTTCATATGGTCAAACGCTACGTCCCGGGTCCAAATCTCGACTAACTCTCCTACAA
The DNA here is from genome assembly GCA_947086415.1 of Pammene aurita. Lineage (NCBI taxonomy): Eukaryota > Metazoa > Arthropoda > Insecta > Lepidoptera > Tortricidae > Pammene > Pammene aurita. The sequence continues at coordinate 18,555,043 of OX352295.1, forward strand.
GTATATTTTTAAAACAATAATATTCACACGAATAAGTCCGAGTAACATAAAGATGTTATGTGCATAGATTTCGAATCAACATACGTCATTTAAACATTTGATTAGTAAAAGTTTTTAGCTAGATGACGAATGTGTCGTCCTATTTTAATTATCTTACGCCCTTTTTAGTACGTGCTAGTAACCGAACTTGTGTTTAGGCGACATACGCATGATAAGAGTCAAGTGTCCAAAAGCGCTCCGACTTGGTCCGCAGAAAAAGAGCAATAAATAACCAAACCGATTACTTTTGTGTTTATACTAGATCGATTTCAAAGAACTTGCGACGTGTGAATATATTTTTTAGAGATCCGCAGTAAAATACTAGTTATTTAAAAGGAGTTGATATATAATTCTGTAACACTGCGGTTACAAGACGTGAATAGCGCTATCTTGATCGCACACCGGCGCCGCATGCGAAAACCGCAGTAGTGTGAAAGCCGCCTTAGGCAATTATCACACTGGCGCTGCAACTGGATGCCGCGACGGTGCAAGCGTGACAGCGCTATACACATGCAGAGCGCTATCTCGCTCGCACACCGGCGCCGCATGCGGAATCCGCAGCACTGTGAAATACGCCTAAGATGTACCGTATTAATTTTCGCCCTGCGTTCATTTGATATTTAATTTGAACGTCAAAGTGAGAGTAGATCCTATCCAGCTAGAAAATGGATACCTACAAAAGTCGTTCAAACGCTGCGCTGATTGTACCTATAAAATTGAGAAGTGATTATTTTGATAAAACACGGGACTTAATCGCGTTACGACACGCTCGAAACGTCAGGAAAATAATAAAAAAAGTGTATGAAATAATGAGTGGAAATCGTGAGAGTTTAAATCAGGAGAAGTGATAGTATAAAAACCGAACGGTACGCTAAAGAATACATTGGGTACATCCTATTAATTTCATATCATTTCATTCATTAATTTCATACACTTATTTTTATTATTTTCCTGACGTTTCGAGCGTGTCGTAACGCGATTAAGTCCCGTGTTTTATCAAAATAATCACTTCTCAATTTTATAGGTACAATCAGCGCAGCGTTTGAACGACTTTTGTAGGTATCCATTTTCTAGCTGGATAGGATCTACTCTCACTTTGACGTTCAAATTAAATATCAAATGAACGCAGGGCGAAAATTAATGCGGTACATCTTAGGCGTATTTCACAGTGCTGCGGATTCCGCATGCGGCGCCGGTGTGCGAGCGAGATAGCGCTCTGCATGTGTATAGCGCTGTCACGCTTGCACACCGTCGCGGCATCTGGTTGCAGCGCCAGTGTGATAATTGCCTAAGGCGGCTTTCACACTACTGCGGTTTTCGCATGCGGCGCCGGTGTGCGATCAAGATAGCGCTATGCACGTCTTGTAACCGCAGTGTTACAGAATTATATATCAACTCCTTTTAAATAACTAGTATTTTACTGCGGATCTCTAAAAAATATATTCACACGTCGCAAGTTCTTTGAAATCGATCTAGTATAAACACAAAAGTAATCGGTTTGGTTATTTATTGCTCTTTTTCTGCGGACCAAGTCAGAGCGCTTTTGGACACTTGACTCTTATCATGCGTATGTCGCCTAAACACAAGTTCGGTTACTAGCACGTACTAAAAAGGGCGTAAGATAATTAAAATAGGACGACACATTCGTCATCTAGCTAAAAACTTTTACTAATCAAATGTTTAAATGACGTATGTTGATTCGAAATCTATGCACATAACATCTTTATGTTACTCGGACTTATTCGTGTGAATATTATTGTTTTAAAAATATACTTGTAGGAGAGTTAGTCGAGATTTGGACCCGGGACGTAGCGTTTCACCATATGAAGTCAATTCTGATTTGTCAGATATAATTAATTGTAAAAAAAATATTAAATAATTCGGGCTCGCGATTACCTTAACCTACATTTGTTCTAGTGTTTATTTGCTTTATTCAGTGTTAATTTAATTAATAGTTTATTAGAATCAGTGATACCAGGGAGTAGAATTACTTAATATAATTAAGATTAATGTATAACGAATTTTCTTATTTTATCTTATTAGGTCATCACGACGGGTGTTAGTTCTGCTTTTAGCTGAGTCCAGCGTGTTCTGAGGGGTTAGGGAAGTCGTCAGTGGACGATTTGTATGTAGGACATAACAGTTAACTTCTGAAAATGTTCCAGAGTTGTCCGAGCGTACGAGAAGAAGACTATAGGGAGCCACTCTGGCTACATTCTTAGTTCTACAATTAGCTAGTACCTTCCCCAATAACCACATTTTGTGTAAAAGAGCGATAAACTAAAGTATTGATTATTTTATTTAGCCTAGTCTGCTTGAATTGAATATTGGCATTGCAAAATAGATATTTTGGAGGGAGAGCTCAACCATTCATTACACAAATCATATTTTGGCTCTCTCCGACAGAATGACGAAATTGTAGTGTCACTCATTCAATTGCTTCTTTGATTCTATTATTTGTGATGAGATAGTGAACCAACAATAAAAAACTATTACACACACACATTGTATATTTGTGTTACGCACAAAATACATGTACACACACTCGCTACACACCACACTACACTTACAAATACACAGCTGACACACCACACGATTAGTCTATTTGCACACATTCACTTAGGTACACTCGGAACAAGGTTTGGTGGCTGAGATTAGCTCCTGCCAGCTGGACGCCGAAACAGGCTTTGGCCTAATGTATCTGACGGGTCAGTGCATTAGAAGTCTGAAGCCATTACACTACACACTAGGTACACAAGCAAGGCCTGAGTTGTTTATATTTCTGTAACATTTCGCTCTGTAGTCCTGGGATCCAACCACTCGATATGTGCCGACCCCTGACGTCTGATGTCGTGTGTGAAGGTAGAGTGCTCTCCATCCAATTTAAGGGGCTGCAGTACAGTGAGTGTTATAGGGTATAAATAATATTCAGAGCACCTTGTACAGATCGACAACACTCACTAACTTTGTTACAAATACCGCGTGAAATACATGTACACACACTCGCTACACACCACACTACACTTACAAATACACAGCTGACACACCACACGTTTAGTCTATTTGCACACATTCACTTAGGTACACTCGGAACAAGGTTTGGTGGCTGAGATTAGCTCCTGCCAGCTGGACGCCGAAACAGGCTTTGGCCTAATGTATCTGACGGGTCAGTGCATTAGAAGTCTGAAGCCATTACACTACACACTAGGTACACAAGCAAGGCCTGAGTTGTTTGTATTTCTGTAACATTTCGCTCTGTAGTCCTGGGATCCAACCACTCGATATGTGCCGACCCCTGACGTCTGATGTCGTGTGTGAAGGTAGAGTGCTCTCCATCCAATTTAAGGGGCTTCAGTACAGTGAGTGTTATAGGGTATAAATAATATTCAGAGCACCTTGTACAGATCGACAACACTCACTAACTTTGTCACAAATACCGCGGCTGCGTGACGTTGTAGGGACAAGCGTAAATACCGCAACGCGTAAGCTAAGCGTAAATTATAAAATGCATTGTGCGTAAATACCATTTTGAGAACGACAGGAAAGTGAAGAAGTGTTGATGAATGATTAGGAGGGATGTTTTGAATGTACTCCTGGTTTAGCTAGGATTGTTTCCTGTCGGTTTTGATGGACGCGTGGACGGGCATGTTCCATTCTCAACGTCACGCGAGGCAGGGGTGTAGGTTGGCAGGGAGCCCCTGGACATTCCAAAACTAAGTAATAACTACAGGTTCCCCTTTCTAGACCTACAGGTCTGAATTCACAAGGTCTCTTTGTTGTCGAGTATTTCTTTCAGGTCGCTATTCCATCGTGTTCAAGCTATATTCTAAAATTAAGTTAAATTAACAGCAAAATAGTAATTCATTGAATGTAAAAATCTAGTAATTAAATCAATTAATTTATTTTCCTTTTAGCACTGCTGTCATTGGTGAGTGGCATGTTCATTTATGTAGTTAGTTTTTTTTTCATATATTATTTTACGCTTACGGGTTAATTGAATTCTATTGAATTTTTCATCACGTGTTTCGGTTTATTATTATTACATAAAATATATAATTACTTAATTCGATTTAAATTCGGAAACGGATACAGATACGGATCTCCGAGTAAATTCTTGTTCCGTGTTTTACGGACACGGATCAAAAGTACGGATGGTATCAGTATTCCTTTATGAATACGGATACAAATACGGAATATAGATTATATTTTTATTTAATCATGATTTCTTTACTTTAATTTTATTCGTGGTCTATATTGTTTTCCTTCATTAATTTGTTTATTTTTTCTCAAACGATTTTTTTATTAACGGATCTTTATCATGGCGTTTTATTTTTGACTGTTTTATTATTGCGTACATTATTGTTAGTTTATTACATTCGTATTTAATTAACAATTTGATTTATCAATGTTTCTTACACAACTTAGCAGGTCCTTCATTTTTGACTAGACGATCACATGTATTTATGGCCAATATTAAATTATATTTTATTTTTAAAAGCAGTCGGATTAGTGCTTTTTTACAGTCTATAGCGCTGTTACGCTTGCACACCGTCGCCGCTTGCGGAAACCGCAGCAGTGTAATAATCGCTCCTCAAAATAATCGTAGACCCTATTTTCATCTTTTTAATTAAGCATATTTATGTTAATTTCCTTTTTTTTGTATAGCGATACGGGTGGTTCTAGAGTCCTTCACAGTTCATTTTATCATAGTATGGTATGATATGTTTGCATATATTTAAAGAATTCCTACTTGTATAAGTTTTTTGGTATTATCGTGTCGGACATAAACACGTATTTATCACTATCAATCAATCGCAAATAACATATAAGTAGCAGCTGTTGCCAAACTAAGACTGTACGTGGGAATCCAATACAAGCATTGAGGTAACATCTGGCCGTTAGCGTGTGTAATAATTACCGTTAATCCGAGGCCCATTTACGCATCGCTTTGGATCTGCTAAGATTGTCGTGAAATCTAGGATAGATTGACTAAAACCCTTAATAGAAAACAAGTGAGATGAACCGTATTTTAATATTAGCCACCCACGTTGGTAACAAACAAGCATACATCCCGCCTCAAGATATCTGCAACTCCAGGGGGCATGTTGCGCGTGGCCGACCGACCCGACAAAAACATTCACACTTCTTTTTTGTAGAACTCCATACTGTAGCCCCTTGGGAAATCCTAACCTAAGAACAAAATACCTTTAGTCTTCTAATTTCTGACTAGTCAGGCCCTGTAGCCAAGATGACAATCGTTTGCGGAAAACGAAAGGAAACGCTACACGCTCTCGCTGACTCTTCCATATTAGTGCGATATAGAGACGGATAGCGTTTCGATTCTGTAGAAAACGAATCGAAACGTTGTCATCTTGGCTAAGCCCCCAGTTGTAACCAACGCCAATAACGTAACTGAAGCAGCTGGAAACTTTAATCGCCTCGTCACTTCGTTACCGTTTAATCAGCCGGGCGAATTATAACATTAAGCCTTGGATCACGGCTACGATACGATATATGAGACATAGGGACCAATTACATTTGCAGGTAAAAGCATCACCTGATGATCAGATTCTCCGTCTCATCTATACTAGATATAGAAACTTCCTTGATAACTTGCTATATGCTCGGAAACAAGAACACCAAACTAAGCAGCTCAGCGACAACTCAAACAATCCAAGTAAACTTTGGCAGACCATTAATAGTATATGTCAAAAACCTAACCCTAAACCTGCGGCTCGTTTCATAAAACCACACTCTTATTACGTAAAAGTTACAAAAACTACTATTTCATTTTTTCATTTCACGTCCCCATAACGCTATGCTATTTTAATAGCTGCATTAAAATCTCTAAACCAGATATCCTCGATTAATATCAATAATTAAACTAGTATTGCTGCTATTTTAATCACAAGTGCCGCCAGTTCGTAAATAAATTAATCCTCTCCAACTGAGCTTTGCTTAATCAGCGGGGCTCAAAGCAATTTGCCAGGCTTTGCGCTGCAGACGGCCCGGACAGCTGTGCTTTGACCTTGGGGCTGAATCAGGCTTACTAATTTAATGGCAATGTCTTATCCAATATCCAAAAGCGGTGTTAGCTTGGCGGTAAGATGTCCGACTGTCCATATGGAGCTTCAAATCCCGGTTCGTACCAATGAGTTTTCGGAATTTATTTACAAAATATAATTTGATATTTATGAGGGAAAACATCGTATACCAAATTTCAGCTCAATCGGACATCGAAAAGTGGTTCAAATTTTATTCACAAGATTTGGATCAACACCAAAAAATAAAAATTTGTAAAAATATGTTAAAATTATTTGATTCGATCAATTTACGATGATGACCACAAGAGTATTTTATAGTTAAAATTGTGTAAAAATACTTTTAAAACTGACATATATTTTCGTTACACACGCAAGTCACGCAACCCTTAACGTTTAATAGTTAACATATAAAAGCAAGGATTACCTCCGAAAAGATCTCGCACTCTATTGCTCAAAATCAAGGCTACGTAGACGATGCGAAAACTTGCGTGGCATTATAGTGTTTTATTACATTTCCATCTGAGGTACTCCTAATTAAATTGGTCGATCGCACTGTCTAGTGGTAAAATTTTTCTTCACTCGATTCGTTGCCATGATAACTTTCTCTTGGGTCACTGTTAAAATCCTGGTTTGTTTAACCCTAGTTCAAAGTTTCACCAGACTTGCATGTTTGTGGCAGTTTTAGGTTAAGCTCTTTCCATTATTCCAACTTGCCAAGCACGTTAATAGAACGCAGCATAACAATATTCTAAAAAACGTTTACTATTGTCCTCTGTCTGACAGCCTGTCAGTAATGAGACAGAGTAACAACAAAAATATTTGATCAATCAAAAATATTCCTTTCAGCTAAGTTTACATTGACGATCTCAACGCGCTACGCATGAAAATATAGTTTAAAAACACGGTTTGTAATCTAGAAGTATAATTTTTAATTCTTATGCTTTATCTAGTGGTAAGGACTGATATTTAAGTATATAAGGTAAACGCGCAAGTTCGCGAAGTACCGCAGGAATGTTCTATTGAAATAGTTGGAATGTGCCGCTCCAGGTAGGTGGGTGAGCTTTGAATTTTTATTTAAGTACCCGGTTATTCACGAAATTTTGTCATTTTCATTTGTTTTGTAGATGACTAGGGATGTTGTCGGGCCGAGTTTTTTTGCCGGTTTTGATAATTCAGGCCAGAGGACGTACCCTATAGGTCCGGAAACCGGAAAGTAGTTATTTTGACATTCATAAGTGCATTGAATAGTGCCGAAACCGAAGAATAAATGTTTTCATTTTCATAAATTTTTCATTCATTTTTGATGAAAAAGGTTATTGATTATGCATAATTATAATTGATTCATATTGACTGTTTTTTTAACTGTCTGCTATTAATATCGAAATAATTGCTTTATTGATCAGAGACAGTCGTCAGATGGGTAATCAATATCGATTATTGAATTACCTACGTATAAACGATTTTTTTTACAAAGACCGAATATCAACTAGTTTGGCGTTTTTTGATGTTCAGTATAAAACATCGGTTCTCAAAATATAGATCAGTTAAGTTTAAACTTCCATCTCTCATCTCACTACAGACTGCACGCGGGCTTTAACTGGCGTGCCGTGTTTTGTTGTGAGTGCTTATTTATGCCATGAATACTATTCCAATTGTGTCTGCTGCAATTTTGTCCTGACCTGAATGAATGAACTTCGAAAAGCTATTAAATTTAAACTTTCGTGAGACATACTAACACTATAAAATATAACGGTTAGGGTCAGGGAGGGAACAGTCGCTAGGATTTTTTCAAGAGGCTGTAGCATGAAAAATATAAATCCCTGAACTAATTGTTGCAAGCACAGAGCACAGTGCATTATTAAACTTTCATATGTAGCAAATATATTTGCTGTTACTTTCACCAAAAAATATATATCCATTCTTTTTTAAAAATTCGGAATCGAGCCACTGTGTACCCGTTGCTGTACACAGTGACTAGGACCCCCTAGTACACAGTGGTTCTAACAGTACACAGTGGCTCGAGTACTCAGTGGTTCTAACAGTACACAATGGCTACGTAAGAATCGAACCTAAATAAACTTTATAACAAAAAACATTTTTGTTGAATAAAACGGTAATTAGAATAGGTAAGCCTAATTCCGGAATAATCGTTCCTGAGTCATTCTTCATTTAAAATAGGTACTTACCTAATAAATGTCGCATGATTTATTCACTTTCATTTTATTAAAAAAAGAGTGCAAGAATTATTTTTAATCATAAAAGAACTTTTATTCTTATTAATATTCAAGTAAATTTTAGCCCAACTCTGTAAGGTGCACAGTTGTTCGCGAGCCACCGTGTACTTTTCTGAAACGAACGACTGTTGACCTACGCGCCACTTTGTATTTTAGATAGAACTAAAAACAAATAGAAACATCGAAGGCCTTGAATTATCAGCCAATACTAAGTAGATTAGACACACTCTTCGATAAAAATATAAGTAATTAAAAATCTCGTTCGAGTTAAGAAAAAAGAGGAGTGAAACTTACCTGGAAATGTAATTTTGATAGCATTCAACACAAAAACGCACCATAATACATTCGCATGGCGCCGAAGCGGCTCACTAACTAGTTCGTACATGATAGGGTACGGAACGCTTTCGATTGATGTAGAGGACAGACATAAAGCTCTTTCCGTTTCCCGCACAGCACATTCGAGCCACTGTTCCCACCGAGCGACTGTACCCTCCCTGACCCTACACTCACGTCACTTTAGACACTTCGCGCGACATGTTTCGGAGACCTAAGCTCTCCGAAACATGTCGCGCGAAGTGATTAAAGTGACGTGAGTGTAACCGTTGTGTTTTATAGTGTTCGAAAAGCTGTTAAAGCATTGCTTATCACTAGTATATAGTTACTCACTCGCGAGTCACCTCGAGTGTACCACTCATTCTGCTATTTTGTCGAAGTAAGTATCCCACACTGCAAAAAGTCCCACTTCGCGTTTGTGTCTTCATTATTCGCCCCGAGTCACCATTCTCACTACTCATTTACTCGCGCTGATCTCAAAACAGCTCTTGCAATCTTAAGGCAAATTCATGCCATTTTCAAAATCCTCTCGAAGTGATTTTTTCATAGTTTGCGGGTTAAAATGTTGTAAGATAAATACCAACGGTAGCAGGTCATTAGTGACTCTAAAATATATGGCAAAACATTAAAATGTGCCTCTGAATTCACATAATTATGTTATAGCTCCATCGAAAAGTATGCGTTTGTAATTTAGTCTATAAAGTTGAATTAATCAAGCATTAAAATCGACTGGTAGAAAATAGCATGTAATATGCGTCAATGCCAATCAGTATTTAAAATTAAAATGAACCACAAAATTCAACATTCATTTATTATATTGATATACCAAGCTTTATTATAAATCTTACAACGAATATCATCTTTTTATTAAGCAAACTAAGACTTAAATTTGAATAACTCAAAAATCTTATTTAGCACCTTTTTCATGCATACGTGCAATTCTTGTTCACCGGTAAAATGATTTCGTTTTTGGCTATCTCTGACGCGTAGAATCAGATACCTAGTACGGAATTATTTATCGAACAGGTTTTTTTAATTAAATTTCTTAAAAGCATTGTCGTATTTTTTGTGAGTACTCGTATACCTACATTAAATTAAACAGGACAAAATAATTAAAATTTTAAGTAAATTACAATATTTCACGGTATTGAAGGCCAATATAACATTAAAATATTAAATATATAATTTTCTCTTAAATAGAATATTTAAATAGGGTTCAATGTTCAATCTCGATTCGAAGGTAGAAACCGATTTTTTGGAACAATAAAATCAACATATGATATTTACCAGACGCTTTTCGGTGAAGTAAACCATTCTGAGGATACCTATATAAACTAAAAGGAGTAAGTATGTGTTTAAAAAAATCACTTTATATATGCATATACATATAATTTGTTGTGTGTCATAAATTTATTTTAAAACAAAAAGGAAATAACACGTGACAATACAATAAAAAATATTATAAATAGCTATAAACTAGAGACTACCTACAAATAAAAAATGTCCTCCAAATCGCTGCCAATGGGCAGGGTGCCCAGAAGGCTGGCCGCATTGCCACATTGTATAGCGATGCTTATACGTTGTGCAAAGTATTGGCCAGCCCTCTGGTCACCCGTCGTTTCAATTAAACGAGCCGCTAAGTCTTTGTAGATGCGGCGCGCGCTCGGCCCCCATGGCCCCAACGTTTCGACCCCAAACGCCTCAAATATATAACCACTACCGAGGGTGGCGTATTTGCGGCGTTTGAGGTCTTCTGCTGCGGACGCGGCATTGCCAGCATTTTTACTGGTACCTGGAAGATGGGACGGGGCAAGAGTGTCTACACATGTAGCGTCCCAGACCAGAGGCCGTCCCATTCTCCAAGGCACCAGCGAATTTGTTGTTAAGTAGACTGTATATTTAAAAATTAATAAATAAATTATAAATTAAAAAAAGGTAATATAAAACTAAATGGCTTGCAAAATCATACAGCAGTCGGGTTTTTAAATATTTTTCATTCGATGTGTTGAATCTGTATACGTAAAGTCCCGTTTTATTTGCTATAATTAGGCCTAAATGAGTTATTCAATCCATTACAGTTTCGTACAACCTTAACTTAATTAAAACTCAAACTCTCCTATCGAATAACCTCATCCAATCAAAATTCCCTTTCCCAGTAACAGTAGAGTACCTACAGCTGGTATTTAATAGATTTGTACTTCATCAATATTCTCTTATATTAATTAAACCCCAGTAACCCAGTAACCGCAAAGCCAAACTAACAAATTAAAGATTATCGACTAATTTAGATCAGTCTAATCGGGCCTAACTCTTACTCTGCTATTTATCATATAAAGTAACAAAAATGCTAGTAAAAATCCAATTATGAAAATGTAAAGGAAAAAAAATCTTGCGAAAAAAAATGGTTTTGTATGGAGGGTTGGCCAGCTGGGACATGTCCACAAAACAAAAAAAAAAATTTCGCGTCCAATAAAATTTTCTCCTACTTTTTCGTACTAGCAATACGGTACCAATTGGGTACTTCCCTGGGTAAAAAAAATATAATGCTATTTAGTCCGTCAGTTAGATTATCAAAAAATATTGGACACGTATTTTTTTTTTGTCAATCAAACAAAAATTGGTGAAGATATAGCCCGTTAAACTTCCGCGTGACGTCACATTATACTAAAAATTGTACTGAAATGTGACGTCACGCGGAACTTTAACGGGCTATATCTTCACCAATTTTTGTCTGATTGACAAAATAAAAAATACGTATCCAATATTTTTTGATAATCTAACTGACGGACTAAAAATATTTTTTTAGGAAAGTAGCCAAGACCCTGTATTCCATTCATGAAATAGGAAGAAGTAAGATGTGTAGGTACGATAACGTGGAAAAAAGGTAGTAGTATCAGAATTGTATACAAGGTGTAACAAAAATGCTAATGATCCTTTTAAGGGCATAATTAGCGTATTCTAATTATGAAAAACTACGAAAAAAAAAATTCTATCGAAAAAAAAAATGGTTTTGTATGGAGCGTTGGCCGGCTGGGACGACCATACAAAAAAAATTTTTTTGCGTTCAAAAATTTTTTTGCCTACTTCTTACTTGCAAAACGATATCAATTATGCCTTTAAACGGATCACCAGTATTGTTACACTCTGTATTGACTTCAAAGAGCATGAAGTGTATTGACGGCGGACGACCCTCTTGTTCTTTTTAGCCATCAACACATTGAATCCTCCTAATAAAGGGTCAGCAACACGCATGTGACACCCCTGGAGTTGCAGGTTGCGGTAGCTGCTTTGATAGATAGATATATTCTTTTTATTTGATATATTCTTTATTTTATTTGCTGCTTACTCGTAGGGGGATGCGTGTTTGCCATCGTCGTAGTCATCTAATTTTTAAATACTTACATAAAATACATACATTAAAACAGATGCAACATACCTCAAAAATACCCAACACGACAAATTATCAACCAATATTGAAGTTGTATTGGAATTGGAGTTTCATCGGAATAATTTCCGAGTAAATACTGATATTTCTTACTCAGACTTTTAGGCGGCAGCTATATTTCGTAATTAATGCATTGGAGTTGTATCGTATAGATAAATTAACGAGAGCATGGAATTGCATATGTAGTAGTATTGTATGTTTACAGGCATTCTATATTTGAATTTTCAATTTTCTCGTACTATCAGCATAAAAAGAGGTTTGTTATATGTTGAAGAAGTAAATACCAAAATAATGTCAGTGTCAAATTGTGAATATTATTTACGTTGTGCATATATTTTTACGTCTGATTTTATTGTATTCTCACAATCATCAGAATAATTTTGTGTCAGCCCGTACGACTAAGTGTAAGTTACATAATTTTCAAAAAATATGGCAGTGAGTAATTTTGGTCCGATTGAGAGTCAAAGTAAGCAAATTATTTTTAACTGTTATAAATATTTTGAACTTGAACTGAAGAAAAATTTAAATTCCCCTTACACCGCTGCCCAGTTAGTTGAAAAAGCTACAGGTGTTTGTCTCTCTACTGTTTATAACATTGTGTCTGAGAGCAATAGTGAGAAATTCGCAACAACAAAGAAATTCACCTCCCCGAGAAATAAAAAGTTACGTACTTGTCCGTCATCAGCAGTAGACGATTTTGATCAGGAAGTCATCCGGAGAACTATATACAATTTTCATCTGTCCCATAAGCAATTTCCAACCTTAAAGGCACTTCACTCTGTGTTAAAATCCGATATAGATTACAAATTTGGCATTTCCACCTTATGAAAAGAAATACAAAAATTTGGATTTAAATGGAAAAAGACCGAGGACAACCGAAAAATATTAATGGAAAGACACAACATACGACTGCTAAGAATAAATTGCCTTACCAAAATTGCGGAATATCGGTCTGAAGATAGACCACTAGTTTGTACTGATGAAACCTACATCCACACTTCACATGTGTCCGGAGAGGCTTGGACCGATGGAACAGAATTTGGTGTAAAAAAACAAATCAGTACAGGCCAGCGGTTAATAATAGTGCACGCAGGAGGAAAAGATGGTTTTATTCCCAACGCTTTGTTAATGTTTAAGGCAAACCAAAAAACGGGAGATTACCATGACCAGATGAACTTTGTCAACTACGAAAAATGGTTAAAAGAAAAATTAATACCGAACCTTAAACCGAATAGCGTACTTATCGTAGATAATGCGTCCTATCACAACAAACTTTTGAATCGTGCTCCAACGTCAAATTCACATAAACAAGAAATGATGGATTGGTTGACAGAACACAACATTTCGTATAGCCCGTTGATGTACAAAACCAGTTTGTATGATTTAATTAAACAAAATAAAGAGCGGTTTCGTGAGTACCACATAGATGCAATTTTAAAAGAACATGGCCACTCCGTTTTACGATTGCCACCGTATCACCCGACATTCAATCCGATCGAAAATATTTGGTTCATGGTAAAAGGATATGTAGCGAAAAGAAACGTTTCATTAAACATGCAAGGCATTATGAGTTTAGCAACTGAACGAAGGAATACTATTACTGCTGAGGACTGGGAAAATATTTGTCGCCATGTCGAAAGTGAAGAAAATAAATATCGATGTCAGGAAGGGGAAATGGATCGAATTTCAAACAATCTTATTATCAATACTTGTGACAGCTCAGATGAAGAACATGATAGCGACTAAAAGCAAAAAACAGAGGACTACTACTTATTCCATTTCGTAAGGGTATGTAATTTTATTAAATTAAGAGAAAATTATTCTCCTTTTGTTGCAAACGGTACAACCACTACAAATGCAATTCCATGATCTCGATAATTCATCTATACCTAAACGTGTTTTAAAGTTAGAATACGCCCCGGGAGATAAACATGTTATTTATCCACACTAAGACAAAATAGACATCTGAACAAATAACTTTTTCACCTCAGCAGCAGGAACGAGGGTTCTTTGATACCTAAAAACAGTGAGCAAAACTCAAATGTGCTGCGAGCGTGAGACAAAATGACCTTGTTGACCTTGGAATTACATTGTCAATCCGCGCGCGAGGTCTAATACAAATTCGAAATACTCGGAAGCTATTCGTGTTGTCTTTTTCACGTCATTAGTAAATAGAGAGAGACAGAAATATTTTAAACGTCATTCAATAAAATTTTATTTAATTTTAATTCGTATTCTGAACTTTCGATTCGACCCCTAAAACAGAGTCAGAACGAAACGTTCCGAAATGCGCAGAAGTACTAATTTGTAAATATAATTTAAACAAATTTTAATTTTGAAATGTTTAACCATACAACACCTAAAATAATTTATGTTCTTTATTTCATGATCAAATAAGTATAAACGGAAAAATTACAAGATATTCATGTGAAAAATATTATTACTTACAACAATCTCTCGTATTGTGATCAAACAGTAGTTACCGAACGCAGATAAAAAAAAGTTGTCAAAAGTCAAAATGGCGGTATAGATATTTTAAAAATATTTAATTTATTTTGATTATTTTTCGTGTTATTAACTTATAATTGAGGTTTTTGAACTCAAATGTAAGAATATTATAATAAATATAAGTGAAAAAAGTGACAAAGAAGAATTAAGCATCACCCAGGTTGTATTTTTCCATGTCTTCTCACTGCTGAGGTGAAAAATAGTGTGTTCAACATGAGAATAAAGTTATTTACATCTTGTGCTTTTGAGTCCCTCTCTACGCTCAAGATTCTAAATTAGAATCACTCGCTACGCTCGTGATTCTATTATAGAATCTTTCGCTTGCTCAGGACTCAAAATTAGCACTCGAAGTAAATATGAACTTTCTTCTCTTGTTGTACAAATATCTATTTCTTTTTCTAGAGGCTGGGTATACACTGTTAGCAAATAAATCAAGTAAACTATAAACCATTTTCTCCAATCTCCGGTCTAGATTCCTCCTGTTTTGTTAGCTTGGCATTGTTCGTATTTTCGGTTGATTTTCTAGATTGTCAACGGAATTCTTGACGTCCTTCGCAATGTTTACACGGGTTGTCAATCTTGTAAACAATGTATTTTAGCAGTATTTGTCGGATTCAATTTGCGAGATTGTTCCTTTTCCCCGAGCTTCTCTTGTTTTCTGTTTATTTTGATTTACGTGAAAGTTGTTAGTTACTTGGTCCATGTTTCACGTTTTAAACATCTTCCTAGCATTTGTTCTGACGTTTTGCTACTGCCTGATGTCTAATCGGCATCCTAATCCCATGATTTGGCGAAAGCCCTAGTTTTTACAAAAGCAACTGCCATCTGACCTTCCAACTCATAGGGCCAGCTACGTATACTCCAATAGCGTCCATGTTTACTTTGGTATTTTTGAAATTACAAACATATTATATAAACAAAAATATGGAATGTGTAAAGTTCAAAAAATGAGGCTATAATAATTCTATTTTGAATAGGCACTGGCCTCCATAACATTTAGATTAGGAAACAAAGCCATACTTATTTCTTCATAAGTTTCATAACACGAAGGTAAACTGGAGGAAATTGCCCAAGTTTTGTTTGAATATCTTCCGAGTCAAATCTTAATTACTTTGATGATTCCCTTTGAAAAGAGAAAATCGAAAGAAAAATAATTGTTAGGAGAAAATAATGAGAAAAATGGGGATGTGTTGCACAACGTAAGTATAACTTGAATGGCTCTTTGAAGAGGGCGTATAGTACGTAAGTAGCTTATAAAATCTTTAAGACTTTTTTATTTAATGTTTTATTTCAGCGAAAAATTTAATTTGTGTGTTTTTAGGGTTCCGTACCTCGAAAGGAAAAAACGGAACCCTTATAGGATCACTTTGTTGTCCGTCTGTCTGTCTGTCTGTCTGTCTGTCAAGACCATTTTTCTCAGGAACGCGTGGAGGTATCAAGCTGAAATTTATATCAAATACTCAAGTCTACTGTCCCTTGGAGCTATGAAAAAATCAGACTTCTAAACCAACGCAATCAAAAGATACAGCCGTTTATGCCGCAAATTTTCGCTCGCAAGGGAATCAAAACCTACAGGGTACTTCCCATGAACTCAGAATCTTGAAATTTGGTACGAAGGAACGTCTTATAGCACAGATAAAGGAAAAATTGCGAAAACCGTAAATTTTTAGTTACATCCTGTAATAAAAATATTTTTAATAATTTTAAAGTTACTACCCCTATATACCTACAGGTTTGTACGGAACCCTCGGTGCGCGAGTCCGACTCGCACTTGGCCGGTTTTTTTTAGTAAGAATATTGAAACAAGTTTACGTAGGATAAAAAAATGCTTCACTGAATTTAATTTTTGCTTTAATAATTGACTAAGTATTTTGTTCATTCTTTTCCATGTCACTTCTTTCTTAGGGGCTAAAGCAGGAAAACTATGTCTTATCAAAGCATGCATGCGTACTGTCAGCAGCAGAAATATGTAAGCGGGTGAGTGTTCAAAATGATCTACACATGCGTTTGTATCTTATCAATAAAGTCGTGTGAAGATTATTTTGAGCTGCTTGGCTGTTTATATAGTTCTGATGC
Source organism: Pammene aurita (assembly GCA_947086415.1). NCBI lineage: Eukaryota > Metazoa > Arthropoda > Insecta > Lepidoptera > Tortricidae > Pammene > Pammene aurita. Next base: position 18,571,722 of record OX352295.1, read on the forward strand.
TCCTCGTTGATCTCAATTTCTACCTAAAACTTAATTTTCAACCAACTTCAAGATTTCGAAGGAGGAGGTTCTAAATTCATCGTGATTTTTTGTTGTTGTTGCTTTTTTGCTATTTTTTTTATTCATTATTCGAAGATGGTAGGAACGATTTGGAAAATTCTATTTTTGTTGGAATATAATTGACAGTTGGTCATATTGTCATCAGGTCAGGATCTGATGATGGGTTCTCGTAGCAATAGAGGGAACTCTTCAAATATTGTTGCAGGCGTCCATAGGCTACGGTAGCTGCTTACCATCAGGCGGGCCGTATGCTTGTTTTTGCTACCGTCGTATATAAAAAAATATTACACACCTATAGTGATTTCAGTATTTTTACAGTAGGTATCTCGGGCATTTGCACTTGGTAAATCGTAAATCAACTCGGTTATTTTTCATTTTAAATGATATTATTACATTCGAGTCCAAACAGATGAAGTAATATTAGATATTCATCCATGTTCATGCTTCCAAACGCCGCCTGAATAGCGCTCCACACAAAACGGCAAAATTCATGTGACATGCGGCCATATGACGACTGCAGGTATACGGATGGGACACGTTCATGCAGCGTTGTTTTTGTCGATAGTAGAATAATTTATTTTTCTTAGTACCAAAACTGCTCCAAAGCTAATTTATTGACGTATAAGTACTCTTATGTATGTATATAGGTAATATTAGAAAAATTGACAAAAAAAATATATTTTGCCAGTGCGGTGGACTAGTCAAGCCTAGAATAGTATACATTTTGATAGCTTGTCCAAATTGGCTATGAAGGGGTTTTCGAAATGGAAACTTCCTGAAAGTAATACTGTAGTTTTTTTGAGAAAACATCTGTTCCCACGAGTTTTTTTATATTTCAAAATCTAAGACTAATAAAATTTATTTAAATACATATGTACCCGTAACGATAGTTGATTAAAAATATTGACGATTAACTATCGGTATTCTCAGCAATTCTTATGGCTCATAAAGCATTACTTTTGTAACTTAGTTATAACACAAAGAGCAAATAAATTCTTAGCTTGTATAATTATCGATAAAATAATTAGCACTTCTCTAAAGAGAAGAAAATGCACAAGAGCGACAGTCATACGATATCTGAATTGCAAACTTCTCGATAAAGAAGCCGTACGGCACTATTCAACGAGATCCGGCCCTTTATTGGAAAAGAGGAATTGGAATATCTCAAATATATTAGAATTATTCATTTCAATGTGTTCTAGACGAATATTATTCTTTTAGAAAAAACGGTTAAAATTATATTAGAGAAGACGACGAGCGAGGGGAATACAAACGATTAATATAATGTTTTCTCACGAGAGAAAAGAAACCGATAACAGGAAAAAACTTTTAAAAAGGCGAATATAATCTCGTTTCTTATAAATATGTACCTGTAATTTATTATACTAGATATAAAAGTGGGAATAGTAATTTATAAATATAGGGGGACATACTGTTTTAATATTACAGTAGATCCATTGATAAAGAAAAAAAGAAAGAAAGAAAAACATTACATGTGTACAGTCGCCGGCAATAGTATCTTCCTACATGAAGGCTGCAAAAATATGTGACAAGCACTTATTTGTAGGGTCATAAGAGCGTGTCATATATTTTTGCAGCCTTCGTGTAGCAAGATACTATTGCCGGTGACTGTACATTCGTTACTGTCCGAACGGACACTGGCTTTAAGCACCTATAATCTTCATTTTGTCAGACCCTTTCCAGAGAGATGTCCAGAGGAAGTTATATGTCATTTCTCTGTCCCTGTTGCCAGAAAATGTCCAACGAAAAGTAAACAAAAGGTAAAAATAAAACGCGCTTATACTGAGTTCTGTTTGGCATCCTCCGGTTACGGAGCCCCAAAAACAAGTAATTTACAAATCAAATCGCCCTAATCTACCAAAACTGCATTTTCCTCATTTCCCACAGTTATACCAAACTAAATTAGAGGGAACAAACAGCATTCTATTTCATTGTTATCGCCCATTTGCGTGACGATAATCTTTAGCTAGGAAGTGATTTAGTGTAGCCCATCAGGCTTTGAACGACAAACAGCCTACAGTTATACACAGTGTCGCATTAAGTGTAAAAGTAGACAAAAAAAAAAATTATAGAATAGAAGACCTCTAAGAGCTGCCGATCGGACCCACATGCGAAAGCCAGCGAAAGTATATAGTTAAAATATGTCACTATTACTCGTAGTTTAGAATAGGTACATAACTTAATGATTAATCTGAAGTTAAATTGAAAAAAAAACCCAGGAAAATTATAAATTCTCTGAAAATATTAATGTACGTTGATTATACATGGCCCATGGGGCCGAATCAGTAGCTTTTGAGGTCCTCTATCATTTGTTTTCATTATATCCTAACTGTACGCGAGCGCAGTAGAAGTTGCTAAGCAGATGAGGTGTTCAAAACGAAGATAATGCGCTCGCGCTCTTATTATTAATAATTAAGGCGTATCGAGCTCATTCTGAATACGCGGCCCGCTAGTTTTATTAATTGACGATAAGCATTAACTACCATATGACGTATCGGCCGCATATTTTCTTATTTTTAAGTATAATTTAACCTATTTGTAACCTAATTAGTCACTTACAGTCCCCAGTATAACATCCCTAACTTCTGTTTCTACACTTCTGCTCATGGCATACCCCTTTAATTGCTCCAGAATAACTAACAATAACCAACAAGTTTGATGGAACTTAATTCTATGCTACACCATGCGTAATTAATGAGCTTAAACTACATCAGAATGATTACAGTACATCAAAATGATTATGTAACTTCAAAGGCAAAGTTTTGAGCTCACAAGATTATTAAACTGGTTCTCGTGCGGCAAAAAGTCCTAAGCGCCTTGACTTTCCTATAACATTAAGTCTTTTAGTTTCAAAGAGAGTAGATAGTATAATGTGTGCGAAAACCTCGGTGTATGTTTACACAATCGCGCGTAGTCGTTGTGAACTTTACGTACGTAAATGTAATGAGGGCGGTTTTAGCTAATCGCGTACAATAGTTTGTTATTTCATAGAATACGTTTCGTTAGGCAATTATGGATCGTGATATTTGCTTCTCAAAAAGGTCTTAGTCCAACATGATACCACTCAAGGGTACGAAAGGTGAAACGAAACGCCATTTCACGGGGGTTTTAGCAGGTTTATATTTACAATATGTATTAAGAGTTTAAAAGAAATTACTGGTATCGTGTTATAATAGTTTATGCAACTGATACATAATGAGAGGCCTTAAAACACGAGTGGGGTTTAATGAAACGAGCGCAGCGAGTTTCATTATAGGATCACACGAGTGTTTTAAGGCCTAATTATGTAGTTGCATACATTACTTTATCTACACACATATTGCAAGTACTCAAATATGGGTTCAGAAGCCGAAGGCAAATGACCTGCATTACTAGGTAGATACAAGTGCTGAAACATACCCACTGGTGTAAAATCAATAAAAAGAAATAAATTAGAACTGACCCGGAAACTATATTTAATTATTATAATATGGTTAATAGTAAACATTTACATTTTCACAATTAAAAATTATTTTCAACCAACAACTGACAAGTTGACAACAGAAATGGCGGCCGTAAAAACTTCTGTCGCTAATTTTTTTTTATCATAGCCAAACGAACGAAGTCCTTATTCTCATGTCGTCCGAGATCAAAATGTCCTGCGATTTATGTCAAAAAATGTACCGAACTGACGTTTCGTATCGCCAAAATGTTATATCTATGGATACTGGGATATAAACTCATTGAAATTGTGTTGGTTTTGACAGCTGTTCCAAATTTGAAACTCATAATTTAACAATATTTGAGCATGTAAAGTTAAAATTACGTTACTGCCACAGATGAGAAACTTATCATTGTAAAATCGTTTGTTGTAATGCTGGTCATTGCCTACGGTTTTTGAACGCATTTTAGAGGACTTAAAATATGAGTGTAGATAAATAAAATATTTTTATCATACTTGATCATCAAGTGAGCTATTTCACATAGGTGTAGCGGAAGCTGTAAGGTAATCCCATGGGAATTATAGTTTATTTTTTGTAACTAACTCATACGAACCCGGAAGGTTATAAGTAACATAAGTAATTGTTTGTAATCAAGCCATGAAGGAGTTTTACTTTTATTCAAATAATATAATGCTCATTTATCATTACCGCATGTTTTTTTATGAATAAATTCATCCGCATGTGTCCGCATCCGCAATTAATAAATTATGAATTAAGACTATAGCAACAGATAATAATATTAATGTTGAATAATTTCTAGTGACAAACATTCATTTAGTATTATAATTATAATATATATAAAATATCAAGTATAATTTATTAGTTTTTATAAAGCATAATTTGAACAATGTTATAGTTGTAATTTTTTAAGATGTCGGAATCTTACTAAAGAGTTATACCGACCATTCCGTCATCTTAAAAGAATCGTACTATACTCAGTTAGGTTTGATAGTTACCTTTTATCCGTCAGAGATGAAACAAAAGCTCCGCAAAGCTGGGCGATGTCAACTTTGTTGCGGGTCCTTAGTTATATTAAATACTAGCTGTACCCGCGGCTTCGCCCGCGTTTGTGGGAGGTTTTGTCATTTTCATTTACTATCCAGGCCATTCGTGTAGACTTTACGCGTTCTACATATAAATATATATCTTAATTTATTAGTTCATCCGTGATAAAGATAACTGACTAAAAGGCGTGCGCCGAGACCTGCGAATGCTAATGACCGAGTTCCTACAGGAGAATATGCTTCGAACAGAGGGTCAAACGCTGAAGGTACTGGTGCGAGGTAGCGTGTGAGCGCAACGTCCCAGCGAAAACTGCTTTTGCAGCAGCAGACCAAAATCTAATAAGGCCAAAGGCAGCAAAAATTGTTTCAGCAGGAGCTTGAAAGGGTCCCTACAAAACTCAATGGTCAAGTTTTTTGGTGAACCCGAACACCGAAGCCGTGACACGGTGAGCGGCAATATCGCGAAAGCCATAGGGCGAGTACCGCGCAGGACCCAGACCCGGAGGATCGCAGCGAGAATTGCTTCAGCAGAAGCAGCATGTCAGGGACCGGACATACTTCACTGGCGTAGTGTCTTAACGACTCGAGGGCTGCGGACACGTAGGTGAGCGGAAATATATGTGAAAGTCAAAGGCTGAGTACCAAGTAAGGTTGAGGCTCGGAACATCGCAGCGAGAACTTCTTCAACATCATCATGACAGGGACCGGACATAACTTAAAGGCGAATAAGTGTCTTAGCGAAACCGAGGGCTGTCGCTCGAGGGTGAGCGGCAACGTCTGAGAAAGCCAAAGGCCGAGTACCGTGTAGGGCCCAGATCAGCAGCAGTAGGTACCATCACAGGGACCGGACATATCTTAATTGTGAAGTGTCATACATAAGGCTCGAGGGCGAGCGGCAATGTCTGGAAAAGCCATAGGCCGAGTACCGAGTAGGCCCAAGCCCGGAACTTCGTAGCGGGAATTTATTTAGCAGCAGCATGACAAAATCCGGACAAAACTCAATGGCGAAGAGTCTTGGCAAATCTGAGGGCCGGAGGCCCGATGGTGAGCGGCAATATCTGCGAAAGCCATAGGCCGAGTACCGCGTAGGCCCAGGCCCGGAGCGTTGCAGCGAAAATTTCTCCAGCAGCAGCAACTTAATATAATCCGGACAGCTAAGCTCAGTGACAGCTAAGTAGCAGCTAGTAATTGCTAGATTCATGACTACCCTTTTTAGGGTTCCGTAGCCAGAATGGCAAAAACGGAACCCTTATAGTTTTGGTCATGTCCGTCTGTCCGTCCATCCGTATGTCACAGCCATTTTACTCGAAAACTATAAAACGTATCTTAATCAAATTTAGACATAAGGTGTGCCGCTATTTAGCTTATGTAGTGAAATTTCAGAAAAAAATATTTTAAGGGGGGCGCTCTATACATGTAACTTAATTTTTTTTTTTATTTGTTTACCAAATATACACATGTTGCTCATCAATCGATAGGTCTTTAAAAATAACATTGAGGTTTCTTTTAACATTTTATGATTTAGTGAATACTTTCAGAAATAATCGCTTTGAAAGTCGGAAAAATAGCGTCTCCTCCCCCTGTAACTTTTGAACCGTAAGTCCAAAAAATATGAAAAAATTTGAGAAAATGCGGGTTGTCATATAGTTTGTCCGAAAATTGTTATAAACATTATTGGATTTTTTGAGTTATTTCCAAAAAAAGTTCTGCCATAGGTATCAGATACGACCTTTTGGTATTAGTCCGGTTCTTATTCCATTGAAGCTACGGAACCCTCCATTATGCGTGGTCCGACACGCACAATGTTTGCTGTCGGGTAAATCGAAATGGATAAATCTTAACTACCTGTTTTATTTATTTTGACGTATATTGTAAGTAGGTTTACACCTTCTGTAGCTTCAGTAACTTTAAAGTACCCAGGTATTAATGGATCACAATATATGTCCGGATACATACAATTTCCAAAACGAAGTAACACGTTTTAAAAATATTTAACCAGCAATCCTTAAATTGGGAAAGCATTTAAAAATCCACGGTTTCAACCTCGGCGTAACGCAACAGACCGAATCGCTTAATTTAATCTAAAGACGTCCTTAAATAATGTTGGGTACCTATACAGCGCCATCTGTGACTACTTTTGAGAACAATATTTTTATGAAAATTATGTTTTTAATAAGCAGAATAAAAACTACCCTATATGTTACTCCGGGGTATAAACTGTTACTATACAAAATTTCGTTAAATTCTGTGCAGTAGTTTTTATTTAGAGCGCGGACAAATTCACAGACAGACAGACAAGAATTCCAAAAATCACTGAAATGTATTCAGTCAACGTTTCTAAGACCCCCCGAATAAGTTTTTCTAGAATATCTTCAATGTACATTTTTTTTCTCCTTACGCGTTAATTATATGTAAAGATACTCAATTAACAGGTACATCATTGTCAGTTGTCAATAAAGCGTTACTGCCGTAAAAAAACATTTAGAAAACAAACTCTATTAACGACCAATAATGATGTACCTTTGACTTGAAAACGTCACATATGAACATTAATTTTATTCGATTTCACCATTAAACCGACTGTTCACTATGCACTTTAAAGTGTACAAATTTGTAACTGTACCTCATTAACCTACTGTATATAATTTGTAATTATGCAATCCGTTTGTATGCAAAATGAAAATAACATAATTATGTTTCTTTGTTTGTATACCAAATTGTATACTCACTATAAAATATTTCTAAATTTGTTCTTTGGAGTCATAATATAGTCTCTGATTTTCCTTACATCTACCTCCATTTGAAATAGACGTGTGCGCCGCGCCGGCGTGGCGTAGCCGCGCCGTGGGACCCACGCCGCCGCCGCCGCCGCGGATTTCAAAATCCACGCCGTTGGCCAAAATTTCAGAATTCGGCAAAAATTAGCCAAATACAATTACCGATGAAGGAAAGTCAGTTAAAGATTTAACAACGTATATTGACGAATTAAACCATGAAAACATCTACACATTGAAATAGTTTGGGTTTGGTCAATTCCTTCTCTTTCGGGAGATTAATAAATGAGTATGATTTAACCGCTCACCTAACAAATACGAAGTCGATGGACTAATTAATAAGATTGGTAACGAAAATAATAAATCTGCCATCAAAATTGTACCACCAACTAAATTATCCTGAGAAAAGAAGTGTTTTCGGTGGCAGGATTGATCCTTAATACTGAACAGTATGTTTGGACCTACTGCGAGTTAAATAAGGATCTTCATCATCACTAGTCGTTCCCTCCGAGCTGAGGATTGAGCTCCTTCTGTAGAAGACCAGGTTCCTCCCTTTTTGCAGTTTTAATTGCATGGGTGCAGTGATTTGGGCACATCACCTTGCAGGGGGAGGGCCTCTTAGTCTTGCGCCTTCAACTTTTCCCGCCATGATGATCCTCTCCAGGTTATCCGAGGAGCGTCGAGAGAGGTGTCCGAAGTATGTGAGGATGTGGTCCTGGCGCGTCGGAGATAACCGGCGTTTTATTCGTAGCTCCTCTAGTATGGACTGATTAGTACTCATCGCAGTCCAAGGTATCCGTAAAAACCGTCGCCAACACCACGACATCTCAAACGCGTCGATACGGCTTTTCAGATCTGCCTTGATAGACCAAGTTTCAGAACCGTATAGGAAAATTGGAAACACCAGGGAACGCATAAGTCTGCCTCTAGATGCCACGATCTCTCCAGAACCGAGTCATAGCACCCTTCGCTATTTGAATGCTCCGGATGATTTCACGTTTACACCTACTATCGCTAGATATAAGTGAGCCGAGGTAGGTGAAGGCGCTGACGCATTCTAGGTCTTTCAGTTCTAGGCTTCGTGGAGGAGACTGTTTCCGGTGTACGAACATTAACTTGGTTTTGGCATGGTACGTGAAGTCCTATGCGATGCTCTCCGCTTCTATTTACTGGAACAAAAGACACATTTCCTCCTCATTGGAAGCCAAGAGCGTTGTGTTGTCAACATAGCGTATGTTGCAGATCGTAATGCCGTCAATTGATATGCCACCGTTCCAGTTCTCGGTGACCTTACGTAAGATGTATTCGCCGTAGATATTAAACAGATTCAGAGACAATATACAGCCCTGTCTTACTCCTCTTTCCGGCTTGAACTGGTCCGACAAGATGTTCTTGATGCGCACTCTGGCAGTACTTTCGGCATACAAGTTCTCAATAAGGTGAGCTAAATGAGCAGGGACACCCATCTCCAGGAGCACGTACAGCATGTTTTTCCATCTAACACAGTAGAATTCTTTGGCGTAATCTTGTAATCTATGAAGCATAGGACTAATGGCTTGTTCCATTCACGACATCTCTCGATGATCTGGCGCACGATGAAAATCTGCTCCCGTGTCCCTCGCCCAGACACAAAGCCAGCCTGCTCTGCAAGTATTTGCCGCTCCAGGAACTTTGTCAATGGCGAATTCATGATGTAAAGAAATACTTTACTGGCATGCGATATAATAGACAAAGTTCTCTAGTTGTCTTATTTTAGGGTCAAGCATTTTTTATGGAGCGGTATAACCATGGATTCAGTCCAGTCTCTCGGCCAATGGCCAGTTCTCCACACTTTGCAGCAAATCTGGTGTAAGAACCTTCGCCACCTAGATTCTTTAGGAGACTAGCGCATATGCCATCAGTACCGACGGCATTAACTTTCAGACGTCTGAGAGCGTCTTCCACTTCGGAAATAAATATGTCCTAGTGGATGCACAGCGTCATTTCGCACTAAAAGATGTTCCGGAAGTTCTCGATAGAGTTGCTCCGAATAGTCTTTCCATCTAGCCAACACTTCTCCCAGGTCTGATAAAGTGTTTCCATCAGTATCCGCTATATGCCAGCTTCTAGGTTTGTAGTCGCGGGTGAGAAGTTTGACTTTATGGAACAAGTCTTCAGAATGAGCAGTTGCAGCATGGTTTTCGATTTCGTCACACAAAGCATGGATTGAACTATTCATATCGCGTCTGCATGCCCTTTTCACGCAAGTGTGTAGCCTGCAATACTCCTTTTTTGCTATATCTGTGTTAAGGCCTTGTTCTTTGAGAGTCCTCTATCGCTCAATAAGTTCCCAGGTAACATCAGAAATCCAGGGTTTCCGTCTTGCTTGGCTCCCAGGATTGGGGATGACTTCTTTCGCTGTTTCGGACACAACCTCCTTGAAGCCATTACATGTTGTCTCTGTATCTTCAAAAGGATCACTTATAACGTCCTTTATCTTGAAAAGCAACCTTCTGGCGAGCTCCCGCAAGACAGGACCGTCCAGCTTGTCACATTTCTTGGTAGCTGGCCTTGGTACACGCTTTAGATGGAGTTCGCTTTAAAGGGATCTTAATTTATCACAATTATGAAAAACATCAACATAAAAGCGATTTCCGAAAAATAGGCAGGACAGAAGTGTCCTAGAAAAAAAATACCCTTAAATAAGCAAACGGCATTATATATCGTTTTATGTTCCTTGTTCCTAAAAAGTTTATGGTATTTAACATATGTTTAATGCGAAACGTGAACCTTGCGAGTGCAGCCAAAAGTGACCTTGACCCGGCGCGCCGCCGCCGCGAATTTTTATGGCGGCGCACACGTCTAATTTGAAATAAGAACTCTTTATATGAAATGGGTGATGAATTCGTAAAAAACACAACCTGTGTTCAAATTATATTACAGATGTACTCATAATTTAATAAATTGATATTAATATTCAAAGTAGTATAACTCATATTAAAGAACTGATTAAAACATCAAAAAAGCGTAATTAGCTGTGGAAGGTTAATGAATAAACCTTAATGAACCGATAATATCATTATTAGCAGAGGCTAGCGTTGAACGAGTTCATTATCCGATCGAATATACGGGCTGAGGAACGTACATAATCTGTTAATATTATAGGGATTTTACTTTATTGTTGAAGCATGATTTTAACTATATTTTCACAAAATCTTATGCGTTTTTATGTATTTTAACAATTTAAATAAACATCGTTAAGGAAAATTTTTATTGCCGCATTAGCCGTTTGGCGTGGTATGAAAACAGTAGATTATGTCACAAGGGAGCAAAACGGCATATTTACGGCGAGGGCGTACACTGAGTCCTAAACGAAACTAAAATAGAAACATTTACATTAAGTTAAGGTTAAGAAAATAATATATTTTGGATTGCCTCCTAAGTCAATAATTGGGCGTAAGAAAACACAGATTATTTACGTATTTACCGTTAAAAAAGACACGACAATGCGAGCTCAAGCCAAATGGTTGAAAACAACATACTTTTCTATGAGGCTGGCCTCGTGAGCTCTGTAGCTACTTGCCTACACTCTTTAGGACATTCAGCTGCCCTAAAAAGGTCTTCTCTTTTTTGTCCTCGACAAGGGACATCCATCTCGACTCTGGACTGCGGCTCAAGCGGCGACGCCGGACTGCGCGACCGAAGACGCGATTATGGTAAACAAATGAAAACGGATCGGAGTGGCCTGTGTGAACGCCACTCAAATCCCTTGGAAGCTCGACACAACGCTGTTCGAGGGATCGAACGCGCCACTCAACGTACTGAGGTACATATGGATACCCGAGCGGCTTGCGAGGACAATGAATCGTGGTCCCGGTCCCGATTCATGCCAGCCTGTAATGTGGATTTAGTAGTGTTATTCTGTCCACCCATAACGTTACCGAACATCTCCTCTGCTTCAGTGATAATTTGCGTCTCCATCTGGAGAATCTTCTTTTATTATGATGAAGGTGATGAAGACCTTACGCATAAGACATAGATAGTAGAGAGCCTTGTTTTAATAAGAACCGTAGTTCTATTCATTTTTCTCTGTAATCCTTCCTTTATATCTGAAGACTGTGGTCATCTGACACCTATCTGGTTCGTATGACATGCTTCTGTCGACTCCTGTTCGTGGTTACACTTAGTCAGCTAGGTCTGTCTCATCACTACAAAATAATATTTCGCTACCTTCACTACTACTTTACAAATAGGCATGCACACTAAAAACGGTCAGACATTTATCACTCCTATTCTCCACGCGCCGTGGCATAAATAATAATTTTTCCAGATCCTCAACGTTTGCAACGCGAGATCGCGTGTGAATGTGGATGGTTGATTTACTGGACGGTAAATGCCTGGGGACTAGTTTCCTTTGGCTATCCACTCGGATGCAATGAAACCGGGTTATTTTGTACCTTCCATTCCATCTTTTCATTGCTCCTCAGTGTAGCATTGCAATGTTTATTTGCTTATGCGGTCATTCCTTATATCCCTTGTCAGATGCATTAGATCGCCATTTTTGTTACCTGGCTACCCTATCTCTGCCGAATACTAAAATGTCTAATGTCTGCAGTCACATACATGAGTATGCGCGTATCAGAATCTTTAGTTAACTATTCTTTAAACTTAAAAATTACGTTTTTTATGGGTTAAAGACTAAAAAGGACAGTTGACTGGACATTAAAATTATGAACTGTCATCAGTGTAATGTTCCGTAAAACCCGTTCAACCATTTATAGTGTAGGTTTTACCCGCGACTTCGTACGCGCAGATTTTTTTATAATATACCTAATGATTATATTATAGATATCCTATTCAGAGGTCGAATTCAAGCAAGGCAAAAAACGAAACGGTTTCAATAAAATAATCATAGTTTTCCATGGACCTTACATCGTTAAAGGAATATTTCATTTAAAATAATTGTCCGAATTTCCCGAGAAAATATATGGACGCCATTAAAGTGAAAGCCTTGGAATTAATAATTGCCTTTATTATTTGAATGCATTTGCGTTATTGTTTCGTATAATTCAACTGCTATTACATTAAATCACTTGAATCAGATAAAGCACGTAATAACAATCTAAATGCCTATTAAAATAAACAGTGAAGATTCACGAAAGAGAATTTGAATATATTTTGTCTTACTGCTAAGCTATATCGTTAAAATACTGGCAAGGCGGAAGTTACACTAAAAGTCTTCTAACTCTTCTTAGGGCCATTTGCACTAAACCGTCTGTTAACATAAACGTCATATTTAAAAAAATCTTGTATGAAAAGTTTTGACAGTTTTCTATGGGCTGACAGCTCCGTCGCCATATTTAATGATTCTCAGTTCGTTAGTTATGCGTGGTGGCAACCCACCCTAAATCTTACATAATATTAAGGGTAATAGTCCCACACATTTTAAAATGAACTGCAAAAACTCTAATGATATCAGCGACCTCAAGGTCACACGGAAGGGCAGGGAAAACAATGGGGTTCTGAGTCACGTTGGATAGTTTTCTTTATGACTCATCGCTTTCATTCTGAATAAAAGGCTTTGTCATCCACGAGTCAAGGCTAAGTGAAATTCACGTAGCCAAAAACGAATCCAATGAGGGCATCGCGTATGAATTTTCCGCTAGTGGCGCTAGTGTAGACGGAGGTCTCCGAAACGTCAAATGCCGGTGCTTATTAAGTGAAATTGGCGGAGTTATTTCTAATTTAACAATGTTCTGAACATTTGGCAATATCTGATATTAATTATGGCAAATATGGGTTACGAATCATTGATTGTGAAGGCTTTAAAGGCTAAGAATTTTTTTATTTTTTTTCCGAATAAAACGGAACTACCCTACTCATAGTGTTGTGTTCCTGCTGGTTAGAAAGGTTGCCAAAGAGCTCAAAGAGGACCCAGTGTGTTGACGATGAGGGACCCACTTGTTCCTTTAGCCGTCAACATAGTGAATCCTCCTTTTTGTAAAGGGTCGCCAACGCTTATGATGATACCTCTGGTGTTGCAGGCGTCTATAGTCTACTAACCATAGGCTACTTACTCACGGTAGATGCTTACCATCAGGCGGTCTGTATGCTTGTTTTCCACCATCGTGGTATAAAAATAAACTACGCAACACTACGGCGTGGTCAATATTTTTTCAGTAAATATTATTCAAACAAACATTTTGTTTTCAAGACCGCATTTAAAAAAACAGGTTTATTTCAAGACCTCCGTGTCCAGTGGCGCCAACTGGTGAGTAAAATAACGGTAGCCCTCATTGTAACAGTTTTGTTAGGGTTCCGTAGTCAACTAGGAACCCTTATAGTTTCGCCATGTCTGCCCGTCCGTCCGTCCGTCCGCGGATAATCTCAGTGACCGTTAGCACTAGAAAGCTGAAATTTGGGACTAATATGTATATCAATCACGCCAACAAAGTGGTAAAATAAAAAGTGGAAAAAAATGTTTTATTATGGTACCTCCCCTATACGTAAAGTGGGGAGTGATTTTTTTTTCATTTCAACCCTAACGTGTGATATATTGTTGGATAGGTATTTAAAAATTAATAAGGGTTTACAAAAATCATTTTTTGATAATGTAAATATTTTTGGAAATAATCGCTCCAGAAGTAAAAAAAAATGTGTCCCCCCCCCCTCTAACTTTTGAACGATATGTTTTAAAAATATGAAAAAAAATCTCAAAAGTAGAACTTTATAAAATTTTTTTGGAAAATTATTTTGAACTTGATAGGTTGAATAGTTAAAAAAAAAATACAAAATAATTTCTGAATTAAGTTTGTAATTTAACCGTATAAGCAAGTGTTTATTGTACCTGTAATTTCTACAAAATTACAATGAAGTGACGTGCTTTCAAATAAAGTAAAAACGGTGAAAATCGGTTCACGCAATAAAGAATTATTCCATAAAAATCATCTTCCATACTTTAAGCTCGCGTGCAATAGTTTACTTAATTTGCCGATAGATGTCGCTGTACGTGGAACGCTCATATCATAACCTACATGGCGGTGTTATTTTAACTCTTAAGTGGGGACACTTACTGTGACGGACGGAAAACTACGGAAGTTACGGAACCCTACACTGAGCGTGGCCCGACACGCTCTTGGCCTGTTTAATATAATAACACGCAATATAAAGCTTTTAACAAGCAATTTCGCCAGTATCTCGAAAAAAAACCATTTTCATTCGGTCCTAATTTAATCTAATAGCCCATCGGCTGTTTTATCAGCCCTTTAAGTATTGACGTTAGTTTTAGGCCTGTACCTATATACTCGAATCGAATACGTAAGATATAAGATAGGATAAAAATGAAATACTAAATGTAGTTTATGAGATTATATCTCTGATAAAAATAACTCTAAGGTGTCACTGATAAAATTACTTCCGACACGCGATCTTGTTTTATGGGACCGTACGTGAGACACTGTCACATTAAAACACGAATAAATAAATGTAATTTGTACCTACTCTGAGAGCTCATAGGTAGTGATGTGCCCTGAATAATGGGGATTTTTGAAGATTGAAACTTTTATGTTGCTTGTAAGCAACAGAAGACATAACTGTCATTATCATAATTATAACCTTCTTCGCGCACTGCTAAGCATATACCTCTTGTCCCGGTCTTGAGCTAATTTCATCTATAAGTGACCCGCGATCCTCCGAATCTTAATTTACCAATCCGTCAACATTTTAGTCTACATGCCGTCACTCTGTCTGGCAACACGCCTTATGTCATATCATGTCTGTTATCTTTGTATGCGTTTCTTTGGCATCGCTAATATTTGTTTCGAAGTTTCGACACATTGGTTTCGAATTATAGCCACTTAAAAAAAGTATTCCACTGTCGACCACCTGACCCTATAAAAAAAACCTTCCCCAGAGTGTAACAAATACTTTTCTGAAAACTGCAACTGATTTAGGGGCGGGGGAGGGATTAACCATGTATTACCTTCTAGTTACGAAAGGAGGATTTTTCATTATGCTTGTTTTATATTACGTTGGAGCGGAAGGGGGTCAAAAAGTGGCAAAAACTTGAATGACTATTATTTCTAAGCGTCCAAAAACTCTGGTAGCTACATATCTTCTAGTTCTAGGTGTACCTTGTACAGTCACCGGCAATAGTATATTCCTACACGAAGGCTGAAAAAATATGTAACATGCTCTTATGACCCTACAAATAAGAGCGTGTCACATATTTTTGCTGCCTTCGTGTAGGAAGATACTATTGCCGGTGACTGTACCTTTGCATCTCGACATCGAAGTAATATGACAAAAAGTTTCGATATCCTAAAGCAAGGAATAATCCCGTGGCACAACACTACCCGGAAGTTATACTACCATATTATACGACTGTTTGATGACTATTTTTATTTGATTCTAGTTTTACTGCGTTACTAAGCATATAAAAGAACATTCGTGCGCTGGTCACGTAGAATTTCAACGACCATTATTACGAGCTCAAGTATTCATTCATTTCGGACCACCCTAATAGAATAACAAAGGCTTGTTTGTAATAAATACGTCTTAGATCATTACTGTGTTTTTGATTGTGATGGATGATGATAATGATTGCATATTCGTACTTACTCGAGTTTGTAAAATAATTATACTCAAGTTAAAATAATGCTATAAAAGATAAATCTTTATTATTTTCCATCAATATATTTTCGTTAAAATTAAATATAAACTAGATTTGTGTGATAATAATTATGTGAGTGTCAGATTACACTTACACATTTCGTAGTATTTTAATAATAACTAAGAAATGCCTAATGAAATATAGTGGTAATCTCGTAGCAGTTTTTTGTGGCATCGTATTGGAATGGGATGAGTTTCAATGTACCTACATTAAACAAAATCCATATAACCATTGATACTCTAATTAATAATTTGAACTGGAATTGTCATTATTTATCCATTTAATTCAATTACGCCGGCAACAAAATACTAAGATTTATATTATTTATTATTATTAATACACTAGCAGCTCTTAGAGCTGATGCGTGTATATCACTGCACTTGTGCTTCTTTTGCACTTTATAAGTTCTAAGATACGAGTCTAGTCTATTTTTGAAAGAGTTCACTGATGGTGCACTAACAACAAATTCTGGTAGAGAGTTCCACATATTCACTATACGATTCGGTAAGAAGTGTTTTCTAGGATTCATATTACACAGAGGCTTGACAAGTTCTTTAGAGTGTCCTCTCAACCTTTTATTCTGGCTTAATTGGTACAGGTCTTTAATATTTTCAACATTGTAGTACTAAATTTTATAAGTCTCAATAAGGTCGCCTCGCTTCCTTCGGTCCTAATTCCTATTTTAGTTGCTCTTCGCTGGACTTTCTCCAACAATGTGATGTCTTTTTTAAAGTAGGGTGACCATATCTGAAACGCATACTCAAGTAAAGGAGGGGCTTGTATAATCTAATAAATAGATATATTGTATTGAATTTACTCTCTTAGTTATTATGGTGATATGCGTATCCCATTTCAAGTTATGCGAAACAGTGATGCCCAGGTCTTTTTGACTGGAAACTGCTTGTAGGCAAACAGAGACAATGTGGTAATTTAGTTTAGGGTTTGTTTTCCCTGTGTGTAGGACAGTGCACTTTTCTGCATTTAGTGATATGAGCCAGTCTTTACTCCACTGAACTATGCAATCTAAATCATTCTGGATAGTATTATTTGTTATGAATGGATTATACCCATAACTTTAGTGTCATTAGCAAATATTGACAGTTCTGACTGTACTACACTCTTCAGATCCGTTATAAATATGCCGAACAGGATCGGTCCAAGCACTGATCCCTGCGGGAATAATATTTTTATATATTTTATTGCATATTTTATGTTAATATTCACAAGAGAAGCAATTTTGCGAGGATGTACATTGTTGTGTTTTGAAATACGTTATATTTGTGTAGTCAGTTTGATAACAAAAAAGAACCACACCAGTTATACTAACTATTAATCATACATCTACAAAAAAAATGTTTATTCAATTTTGTAGCTTACACACACATGAGGAACCTTATTTTATATTTTATTTATTTATGAAAACATTATCGGTAATTATAATATAGTATAAATCGGTACATTAACAGTAGACTTAAATATAAATAAAAACTAATAACACATATACAACTTAATAAAATGATATAAAAATCTGTACATATTTACAAGTAGAAAACTGGCTCAAGTTCGGAGCCCGACGGAAGGGTGCCCAGGAGGCTGGCGGAGTTGCCACGCTGAATAGCGAGTCCTATGCGCTGGGCTAGGAAAGCGCCAGCCCTCTGGTCACCCGTAGCATCTTTGAGGCGTTTACTAATTTGCCTAAAAATATCGTGAGCTCCGGGTCCCCAGGGTCCGAGGGTCTCCACCCCAAATGGCACAAACCTGCAGCAAGAATCGATCGCTGCATATTTGCGCCGCTTGAGGCGCTCGGCCGCTTCGGCAGCCGCTCCAGCCTTAGACGAGGTTTCTGGAAGATGGGACGGCGCAAGGGTATCCACGCAAGTGGCATTCCATACCAGAGGTCGTCCCAGCACCCAGGGAACAAGGGTCATGTCATCTCTAGCCAGGCCTGTGGGTTCTAATATGGCTGGGGTTCCGGCACTTGTAAAGGCACGGCGTAAGATGTCGTTGATGGAGGCATGCCGCGCAATACGGCCAGCACTCCTGCTGCAGGAGAGGCCGTGCAGGCCTGTGCTATTTACATTGGCACCACATTGGCATGTGGGCGGGCAACACAAGGCGCACCCAGGCGCAGCGCTATGGAGAGCCTCAAAGTGTCGTTGGTAAGTAAAGTGCCGAGATTTTTCGAGGGTAAGGCCCGTAGCCAAGACCCTGATTCCCATTCATTACAGGCAAGGAGATGAGCGCGCTCCGCGGGGCTGGTAGACGTTTCGTACAGGTGATTCCGCACCAGCTCGCAGAGCGGCTCGTCCCATTGGCGCTGCGAATGGGGAGCTGTTGGTAAATCAGAGTTGGGGCAGTTGAGCCTCCAAAAATCTACGGCATCCTTCGAAAAAGGGATTTCCAAATCATCAGAGTCTTTTAGAATTTTTGCGATTAAATGTAGAGTGCTATGGATTGATGAGAGGAAAGCGGGTAGATAAACTATTGATATTTTGCGGATCCCAATACCTCAATGCCTAATAGGCAGGGAGGCTTGGGGCCATTGATTGTAGTCCAGATTGATATTGATAACGGAGGAAAGAGTGGTTTTGATTAAAATATCCCGATTTTCCAAAAGTTCGGGGTACATCCAGAGGTTGCTACATCGTAGCGCGTACGTGAATTTCGGGAAAGGCAGTATTTTGTAATTGTGTACGCCATATGGGCATTTATTTGAAGCAGGCGGTCTGAAAAGGCAAAACTTTTGATAATTTTGATTTACAAAGTCCGCGAAAGATTCGTCTAGGACCGGTGACCCTAGGAGCTATCTACTACTTTAATGTTTGGTGCTACATTGACGAATTTTGATAAGGTTGCATCCTTCTGAGGAAATTCGTTGGGGAAATATAATTCGAATTTTGAAAAGTTGAACTGGAGGCCTATATTTGCAAATTTCTCAGTAAGAACTTTTAAATCATCTAGCACCATGTCAACCTTACCTCCCAGAGTACCGTCATCCAAATACCAGACGTTAAAACAAGATTTAAGGGTATGGATATAGGGATGAATAGCCAAACTGAACAGAGCCGGGCCTAGAGGGTCTCCTTGTTGACAACCAACTGATGAGAGTAGGGAATTGTTTCGATAGAGTAATTTAGAAGGGGTGCTGTAGCATTGCCAGACGAAATTGAAGAGTTCCGGAATTTTTTCCTTAACTTGGGTTAACAGGATACTACGATCAATGGAGTTAAAGGCATTTATGACATCAACTTTAACTAAAACCTCACATTCCTTTCTGACGATGAAGGTACGTAGCGCGTGTACCGCCGCCTCACAGCCACCCCTTGAGCCAAAACCCAACTGTATAGGTTGAAAATACCCAGTTAATTGACTAGAGACAGCAGCGCAGCAGCATTTCGCTGTCAGGCGGCGGTACGTAGTTCCAACCGCTATTGGCCTGATCCCGCCATCATTTTTTTCTAGTGCACACAGGTTGGCACCATACAAAACTTCAGTGACATCGGGGTTTACAGAACCTAATAACATGTGGTTAGTCAAAGCCGTTAGTTCCCTCAGTAATGACTCACTAGCCTCACCACAAGTGTGACTTAGAAGGTCCTTTAAATGTTGAGGAGATAAACCATCTAGGCCGCCGGCGGAGCCATTCGGAAAGGAACAAACTGCCTTGATGATGTCATCTGAGGTAACTTGGAGACAGGGAACAGAAGCGTCCGGGGGATCAGGTAGAGAAAGGTTGGAGTTTGAAGTAGGATGTTTGCTTTGTAGGGCTGCGAGGGTGTCAGCCGTGTTGGGGGCAATGGAATCGTTGGAGAATAAAATCCGGGCGGCGCCTTTGATATTGCCTTCACTAATTTTGGTTTCTACTTGGCGAGATAAGCAGAAATCTTGTTTTAGGAAAGATCTTTGTAAGTTATTGACGTCATGAGGACTGACGCAGTTCTTCTTAATTAGAGAAGTCAAAGAATTACCTCTTTGTGTGCCTTGTTCAACATGTAAAATCCGATACGCTAAGGTGAGGAGATGCTCCCACGACTCACGTGTGTTCTGGCGTCTTGGTTGCGAATATACGAAACAAGTAAATAAAAAAAAATCACTACTGTCAGATTGCACCCACCACCAATATCGAATGTTAAGTTAAAACTACACATTATTTCCGATACCAAATCAAAAGGGTCCACCTGGCGGCCGGCGCTTACGCCTTTTGCTTAAAAATTATATTAAATCTGTCCGACTACAACGTACCTAAGCGCCTGCCGCTATAAGAGCCTTTTTGACTTCGATTGCCACATTTCACAAAAATATAATATAAAATATTTAAAAAATTCGTCACATTTTATTACATGATCTTGCGCAATTTCAAAGGAAAATATTTCCAGTCGGAGTTCCCAAGGAAATTGCCGTTACAGAATGTCCTCGGAATCCTTTACGGCATTTTTACGCTCACGACAAGCGTACTAGACAAGGTCAGAATATGAGCTAGTGACTGCTTTATTAAATAATAATAAAACGTTGAACATAACCATAAATATCAGGTAAAAGTACCTACCTCATCGTCTATTGGTGATAATGATAAGGTTTATTTTAAATATGTATAGTTATTAGGGTAGGTGATAGCGCTGTTAAAAACGGCACACACGAAGCGTTCTGGGCGTATAGACGGAGAGTTGGCTACGTCAGATATGACACAATAATGAGAGCGACGAAACCCGTCTAGTCAACTGATACAAGCATACAGCAAACTTGCTGTATGCTTATTTCTAGATCTGGACATCTGGCAGTTAAGCGGTACAGGTCAGATAATGCACACCACTTCAAGAAAACAAATCCTAGAGCAGGGGTCGGCAAACCGCGGCTCGCGAGCCGCATGCAGCTCTTTGTAGGGTCAGTTGTGGCTCTTCAAGTTCCCCTAAATAAAAAATAAAAAATTGCAGTGTAAAACAGAAAGCTGCGGCTCTATGAGCTTCCAAACAATTCCATATTTTCCGCCATCAGGCTCTTTGTCAAAAAAGCCCTGTCCTAGAGTTCTGGGTTTGATGCAATATTATGAGAAATTATATAAATAATTAGATTATGTAATTGTCAAAAGTTTCTGTTAGGGGAAAGTAATTCTAAACGACGTATAATGTAATTCATAGTTTGTCGCTTACTGTTTTTGTATCCGCAATACAAACGCAGACAATACGCAATGTTTGTTCTAATAGGCCAGGTCCTCTATAACTGAGACAACTTCGGTAGTTTTACCTATTTCTGTATTCCTATTTTCCAATATAAAAATTTTGCTAGTATGTCACTGTGACCTCCACCCATTAAAAGCTGCCAAATGCCCGGATCTAGCAATAAGGATCGTATAGCTAAAAAAGATAAAAGATATTTATTCTTCAATTTAGGCACATTACAATGCACTTATGAACGTCAGAGAGAGAAAAAAAACTACCACTAGTCTAATCAGAACTAACCAAACTATCTAACCAGATACAGAGGCTTTGTTGCTCTCATTATTGTGTCATGTCTGACGTAGCCAACTCTTAGTCTAGTAGGTAAGTAATTTAAAACGGTCACCTACTAAATTTCTCATTAAGACACTAAATAACGAGCCCATATCAAATAACGTTGCGTTGTTTTGGTACAAATCTTCAGTTTTTGTACAGATCCACGTGTAGCCATTTCCGCCATTTGCTTTTGTAGATTTTGCTGTTCGGTTGTAACTTTTAAAAGATGCAACCAGAAACAGGAAAGTAGGCCAAATTGCAAGATTTGATTACAGATAGGCACCCGGGAAAGGCGATCTGTATAAAAAAGTTGTCGCCAAGTTTTGTTCGCGCTACGCTAAGTTACATTTGACCCAATTCGTTGAAATATAATTTATCGGTCTAACAATCCTATCACTGACTTACTCTCAATCAAGTGTGAAGGTGAACTTGGTGAATATTTGTAAAAAAACGAATGCTAGTATAAGTAGTAGGCGGTAAAATATTTACGGCCTAGGTCACAAAATAAGTGGCTTTTATGGCGCTATAAATAAAATTGTATCAGAATTCTTTTCGGGCTTTGTTCTTGCAGGTATTTACTACTTTGGTACATAAGTTTCGCTTTTAAAAGAAAACCCCAATTGCGTACGCCAAACGTGTTTAAACGTCTCCCTCCATCGTAGTAGGTCTATTATGTTCCAGCCTGGATCTATAACTAACGGGCCGTAATTACGGGCCGTTAGCATCGAAATGTATTAACAGCGCGGTGGAATCACGCAGTGGGCCTTAGGTGTTAAACGCTTGCGGCCTGTAGCCCGGGCATCCGAATACGACTATGATACTCGCTGGTGCGTTCCGTAGAAGATTCCAGAACCGTCCGAAAAGCGTTGAAGAGGACGTGACGTCAGGTGGTTTTCAATATAACTTGTGCGCTGTCGTGGCTAGGAAGTATCCATAACAGATTTCCCCCTCGTTTAATAAAGTTCACAACACTTACCGACGGTGCAGTGAGCAATTGCAGCGCCTCACTCAGATGCTTCAGGGTCAACGTGTTCCTCTCCTCGTCTTCCTCATTCCCAGGATGGTGGATCGAGGACTGCCTGGACCTGAACTCCGGCTTCTTGCCCCCGGAGCCGCCGTTCGCGAACTGGTGCTGGGAGGACGCTCGTCGAAACGAGCACGCCATTTTGAATTTGTGGCAAGTTCACGTCATAGTAGGTTGTGTTCTGTAAAGAAGGAAGAGATTCGTTATAAAAACATCGGAACATTTTGAAAAGTAATTACCTAGTCGGAGTTAAACGAACATCGATATGTTTTACTGGTAGGGCACTTTTAAATCAATTTAATAGTCGATACAATTTATGTTATTAACTGTACCTACATCAGAAATCGATTTGTTGATACTTAGTCGTTTTTTTGTAATAAAAATCAGTTAAACACTATTTTAATGCTTGCTTTTGCTCCCGGACCGTAATTTTTTTTACACTTGCTCACAAAGTGTGTTATTTCAAGCAGGCGCAACGGGAGATAGCCCATTTTATTCCCAATGGAAGTTATGCACTTTAAAAAAATATATTACTTAGTCATAAATCAAGAAGATTATGCCTATTATAAATGAAGCCATATAGTATTTTATACAATCGTGACATAATGAAGGGCTTTTCAGTCGAGTACCGAGTTTAGGCCACGAACCTTGCCGAGTGGCCTAAGTAAGGTACGAGATTGAAAAGCTTAATTATGACACTATTGTATACAATAGTTTTTCTACGAGTGTTTAAAATAGGCAAGCCGGTAAGAATATCGAACATGGCACAATGTTGCGCAGTTCCGTTTTATTTGAAAAAAGGAGGATTTTCTTAGCTCCGCTTTTAAAGCACACGTTCATTGATCCGTATTCCAATTGCCATAATTAACTTCAGGTATTGCAAAATATTTACATTATTAAATAGAAATGAACCCGCGGAGCCCACTTAACAATAGTGGCATTTGAGGTCCCTCCATCTACACTAGCGCCTCTAGCGGCAAAAATATACGCGATTGTCCTCATTGTGCTGGGTTTGCCGCGGTAAACCATAACTTTCACACTGCTACGGTTTCCGCATGCAGCGCGCTTCGCGCGAGCGAGCTATCGCTCTGCATTTGTATAGCACTGTCACGCTTGCACACCGTCGCCGCATCCGGTTGCGGCGCCAGTGTGATAATCGCCTTAAACAGGATCCGCCGTTGCAGTGCCTCACGGGCTACGGCATAGCCATTCCTCCTCCTCGAGCGGTAATGTTCTAAGCGTTCGTTTCATTTCAGCAATTTTTTAGATTTGACGATGCATTTTTGGGTGTAGCAACTATGACGAAACCTGTGCTTTGGGTAAAAGATATGTATATTACATATTGAATAAAAATGACTGGTATGAATGATTTTAAGATTTCTTGTACCCAATAAATGTTTTTTGTGACAAGAAATAAAACAATACATTGACTTGTAAACCGACCACGTAGATCCAATATTATGTAGAAAAGGTTTAGTGTAAATAAATTATAATATCAAGAATACAACCTTGATATCTATCTCACGTGTTTATATCGAGACCCGAAAAAGTGAAAGATTACAAAATTATAACGAGTGTATGGTTAAAAAAGTGTATCTTGAGCATTGCGGGGGGCACTAGAAGCAAACAAACTGCTGCCGAGAGTATTACAACATTTTTCACCACGCCACGGCAAAAAAATACAAGCTTAGGTAAATACATAAAACAAAACAAATTAATTCTGCCAAATATTTATGGTTCAAAATCATCGTTCTATAACGTAAAGTAATTACTGTTCTCCCTTGGGATAAAAAAAACAATTTTACTGACGCTTTAAAAAAATCAAGATAGGCGGTGGTGCTGATGTGGTGAAAAAGCATTCATACACAAGAAAATAATTTTAATAAGAAAACCTAACTACTAATAATATAATTATGTAATTTTGCAATGTTTCTGTGTGTTTTAATACCTACTTATAGTGCTGCAGTCTTTGTTACGTCAACGTCTATGGAAAGTTTGAGGCATTTCAAAAACACCAGAAAAGAAATTAAATTCGAGAAATAAATGAATATTATAGGACAATCTTACACAAATCGAACTAGGCCCACAGTAAGCTCAGTAAAGCTTGTGTTATGGGTACTAGACGACGAGTATATATATATATATTAGATAAATATGGATAAATACTTAAATACATAGAAAACATCCATAACTCAGGAACAAATATCTGTGATAAACACACAAACAAATTCCCTGACCAGGATTCGAACCCGGGACCTCCTGCTTCGTAGGCAGGGTCACTACCGACTGGGCTAGGAGGCCGTTATTTCTATCGGTAGCCTGGAAGTCAGTGCCTTAAAGGATTGTTTGACATTTGATATTTCACGCAGATAAACATAGTAGAAAAATGGAGCAACAGTATATTAATTATCAAAACAAACTCTGGTAGCCTGGCGGCCAGACGCCCGACTTACGCTCTAAGGATCGCGGGTTCAAACTTGGCTCCTACTACTGCCTCCTAACTTAACTAAGGTTTTAGACCCTTCAAACAATTTTACACATATTCTTCATAGATTCTAATCTAATGTAAGACTTATATTACAAAGGTATTCCTAATCCTGAGAGTTGAGGATGTTATGGAAATATAAACATACTCGTATCAGGTAAATAAATACAGTGCACAGTAGTACTAGTCATAATTCTCATGATTATAACTAATTGCCACTAACAAGACCCAAGTTTTGAATTACTATTTAGGAGACTCGGGATATGAAAACCAATGGGTCTTCATTTCAAAAAAGAAGTTGACGTTCACTGCAAGTAAATGTAATTGTGTATCTGACTGACTTACGTGTAAGTTATATTCCAATATTATATCATATTATATTTCTTATATAATGAATTGATATGGTTACACATGGCACTTTAAACTATACATACTTGTTTCTTTAAACATCGATTTTTTTAAGGGTGTTCAGTTTTTCAGCTGCTTTCGCCACCGCATCTGTATGTTTATTGGATCCGGTGAGGTGAGAAGCCGCCAGTGTGTCTTCGCATGTAGTATCCCACATGCACATGTACATGGGAAATGGCTATATAGCCGCATACAGTCAAGGCGTTGTAGGAGATTTATTGCTAGTGGCTTGCTTAATCTGAGGAAATCTACTCTAACATAGCATCCAAATTACACAAAATAATGCAGAGCACAGTGAATGCAGGGTACTGTAGAGATATTCCCAACAGCAGGGTGGAAGAACACCTACAACTCATCGCACTTTTTGATGTTTATCCATTCGCTCCTCGGCCAGATATCGACATTTCTTTTATGGCATGTTAATTGAACTTTAGGTTAAATAGGTTATGCCAATCATATTATATTTTAACAGTTATATATTTTTAATAAATACAATTAAAAATTATAAATATTAATGTGCTCTCAGTGAAAATATCTTAAAATCATATCAATTTTATAATTACTTCTAGTAGGCATCTTACCTAGTTTGAATAGTCAGAAATCAACTTCGCGCAAAAGTTTCGTGGGGGCAATTACTAGAGGTCGCCTCCATCATTACTATCGGTAGCCTGGTAGTCAGTGCCTTAAAGGATTGTTTGACATCTGATACTTCACTACTTAAACATTTATAGATACTGGTGCCGGCTATACTGTAAATTTATCAAAAATCTAAAATTACCGGTCGGCTTCCATATAGCGTTGACAGCGTTGTAGAGCCCATCACGGAGATATTGAAAACATAAGTCTTAAAGGTCGTAAATGGGCGCTAGTATGTGTGGCGTCAAGTTGAAAATACAAAAAAAAATACGTTAATTTATCGTTACGCTTAAATTTTGACACACGGCGAAGTCCACTTACTTAACCACCCACAAAATCTACATACTTACCAAATTTAAAGGTCGTAAATGGGCGCTAGTATGTGTGGCGTCAAGTTGAAAATACAAAAAAAAATACGTTAATTTATCGTTACGCTTAAATTTTGACACACGGCGAAGCCCACTTACTTAACCACCCACAAAATCTACATACTTACCAAATTTAAGGCCATTACGGTGGGCGTATAAGGTTTTAAGACCAGTTGAAATCGCAATTTGTTGAGCCTTAATTTATTTTTGAGCTCGAAATTTTTACAGAAGCTATAAGACCCGTTTAGTAAGAAAATACCAAATTTAAGACCATACCGGTGGGCGCATAAGTATTTAAGACCATTTTGAGAAATAGTCGGCTTCATAACATCAACTATAAGACACTCCTCCGTCTACAGCTCAGCCAGCCTCGTAGGTAAAGTCACTAAAATCTTACAGGACCCCCACCCCCAACCCTCCATGGGTTGTGGGCTTAGAGGAGGCCAAAAAAGCTTGTTGAAGTGGTTGGCGGGTCAGGATGTTTTTACCCATCCAAATTGCCATTGGAGCTGGGACGACGTATTGTGCCAAATTTATTCTGAGTCACTCACTCCTAAGCCGCAGCACTGGCTACCGGCTTACCGTCACCAAACCTCCTGTTTGGTGACGGGTGGACAGCTTTTCCAGACACTGTCAGTAATAATGACATTATTTCTCTACTCATCTTGCTCATCCTTCATTCATATACATAGAAAAGGATGGGTACAGAAATATTGACATTATTACTGGATAGAAATAAGTCAAATAATAATAACATTAAATAATTAAAATACTTTAAGAAAAAAGAAAAAGAAAAAAATATATAAATGTACAAAAATGTATAACATAAAAAAGTTAAAAACTAAAATAAAAACGTCTTCTAAGGCTTTTCCACAAAATATGCACTTAATGAATACACACAAATCATATGTAAGTTAACCAGTGAACGCAACGGGTAGTTCGGTTTATCTGGTCCCTATGCACAACATTACATTGTTGCATTGCGCTTGGTGTTACCGAGCGCCTTTGTTCTTAACTCTTCCACCAGTTTTTGCATTCTACCCTCTCCCATTTAGCTTTAAGATAAATATTGTTTTCTCAGTAAGTGATTTATGTAAATCTTTTTGAGAAATAAATGTCTTAAGCCGTATAGTATCTGGACCGGCACCTGATTGATTGAAATCTGATTCCGGCTTTGAGTCCGTGTTTGTGCTCCACACAGGTGTTCTTGCGGTACTTAAGTAAATGCCACATGCGTGCCTGTGGGATGCTATATGCGTAGACACACTGGCGGCTTCTCACTTCACCGGAACCAATAAACAAGCAGGTGCGGTGGCCAAAGAAGCTGAAAAACTGAAGACCCATAAAACATTTTTATACCTTTCGTAGTCGAGACCCTTGGCGCGTGGGGACCCAGTGCTCAGTAACTTTTTAAAGAACGCAAAAAGAGGCTCGTCGACTCAAGTAGTGACTAAAGAGCTGGCAGCTTCCTCGCTCAACTCATAAGTTTTGCGATACAGCGGAGAAATGCTGCCACCATCCTCGTTTGTTAGTTTCTAACATGTCGATACATATAATATCTATCGGAACCTCGACAAAACAAATACCCATGGTAAATACCCCGTTTTAAATAGTTTTTGTAACTTCAATAAAAAAAATTGCGTTCTAGGACGTTAAAAAAAATTGTTTTATTTAGAACGTCATATAAATATTGAATACCATTTTTTTTTAAATAAAAAAATATAGGGATGAACATTTAAAGCATTCTTTTAGAAACATGAATGAATGAATGAATGAATGAATGAAAGATTTATTCATGACAATTACAAAAAACATAATAAACAATAACATATACAACCCGAAATATTAATTGCCACGAAATCGTCGCAATTCAGCGTTAAATGCCGGCAGGGCCAGCTCTGGTCTTCCGTTGCAACCATTTGACGACACGGCCCCATATAGACATTTGATCCTCACATCAAAACGAATCGATTGATACCATATATGAAAAAAATTCACCATGCCTATTGTATGCTCCCACCGGAATTTGGTATGTAGGTTATTTGAAGTAGACTTTACCGTGAGTACAAATTTGGAGCGGTAAAACCACTGATTAATTAACGTTATTTTCTTGTATTTTCAACTTGACGCCATATGATATGATATGATATTTATTCAAGAACAATTTACATCGTGTTATACATACTAACGCCCATTTAAGACCTAGTAAGACTTATTTTTTCATGATCTCGAAGATGGGCTCTATATCGCTATATGGAAGCCAACCGATAAGATGTTTGATAAATTTACAGTGGGGCGGGTTAACAAGGTGTAATCTGTGTTCGTATCACGGATTTATATGAAGTGGATCTTTTTCTTAAACCTTGTTAAATACAATCTGGAGGTCATACTTCGACCACAAAGTGAGGCCGAAAGAGAGGGTAATGTAGGGGGCTGCATCTCATTCTAAGTAGAGTTGTAACACTTTGAGGGTGTCAATTTGTAGGTTTATAAATGTAAGTTAGATGGTGTTTGTATATGTTAGGAACTAAGAGATTTCCAGCGGACAGTTGGTATTTGTAGTGGTAAGTTGTTTGTTTATAGATAGGTATTGACCATCTACATTGAAATGTTGTGTATCGAAGGCCTAAAGACGTGAAAGATCGAAAATACTTACATTGTAGTCTGGTCGTTTGCTGTATTTGAAATTCCATTGTTTGGCATGTACTCGCTCCTATAATCACGGAGGTGAGGTGCACATCGTGTTTGTCGTATGATACACACACTCTTGATATACTTTCACTTGATGTTCAAGACCATTTTCAATGGGAATCAAAACAATTTCTTAATGTTTGGCTCTGGCCCATCGGCTGTGTTTTGACGTATCTGTCATAGGTGATAGCTTAAGCGCTGTTCGAGCCAGTAGTTTCGCTGCGTCGAAGCGACGTCATTCAATGAGTGATATCTTTTCGTAAATTGTTGAATTTATATTTTTTCCTTTTAAAAGGTTGAACTTAATTTAATTATTCGTATTTTTTAATAAGAGAATATATGAGCACATAGTTCAAGTGTGTGTTTCATTCAAAGGTTTCATTCAAAATCTTACATTCGCTTGGATATCTCATTCGCCGGGACGCCATTGATTGCTCCATCGTCGTTGAGATAATGTCATCCAGCTAATTGTGTGGAAGGTGATAATTTAATATAATGGTGAGGATTTTGGGTTATGAAACGTTGTATTTCCATAGTCGGATCAATGAATAATCCTATTTTGTTTCGTTGTTTTTAGCCTCGTTAGGCGTGGTAGCATTTTTGCTCGCCGAACAAATGTCGGACCACGAGTGGACATAACCCATGTTCGGTAAGTTATTTTCGTGGTTTATAAGTAAAGGATTGTGTAGGGAGTGGCTTTATTCATGTTTCGTAACCTAAAATATATATTTTGTCCTAAACAGAAACCTGGGCATGTCTTTGTCGGCCTAACCTCTACGGGTCCCGCCACATGGCGCGTCACAGGCGCAAATAAAAGAAAACCCAGTTAATTCTGGTAAGTGGATTACAAGGCATCTTGTTTATCTTGGGCCTTATTGTGGAAGAAATTAGAAATTAATTAATATTTAAAGGATTTGATTTTTAACGGGAATATTTTAATTCCAGGGTTTTTTTATTTCGGTTCCAGAATCGGCCCAGAGCGGATCACACCGGAATGGTAGGACGCGCCCCAGCCTTCCGGGGACATCCTTGGTTCCAGGAACACTACCAGTTAAAAGATATGTAGGGGAAATATCCATAGCTTTATTGCGGAAGACTGTAAGTCAATTTTCAGTTCCTTATAACTTATAACGAACCGTCCTTGTTTGAGCGTTGTGTTTCCTTCGTGAACGCACCATGTAAAAGATATACCTTCATAATATGAAGATGGGTTAGCAGGTAGTTGATGCAGCGCCTGCCTCCATACAACATATATTTAATATGTAATAAGGGGTATGAAGAAAGGAGAGGAGCGCTACCTTTTGTTAGGTTGTATATTAAGTAATTTTGTTAAACATTTAGAATTTTTGACACGGTTATAGCCGATGATCATTTCTGGTTAAACCCCAGGTATTTGAACTGTCTTTATGATTCAGGAGAGATGTGAATGTTAAATTTATAGTTCCCTAAGGATAGTATTAGTCACTGTCTGAGCATAATAAATAAAAATAAGTTGTGTAATGGTTTGTTTTATTTGAACATGTCATACGTTTGTCGAGGGTCTAGGATCTAGGGCGTCCTAATTTAAATACTGGACGTAGATGCCTTGCTCCGAGGGAGGCCTACCCGCGACCTTGTTAAAGTTTCATTTTTAGCCGTGAGCACTTTGTAATATTTTTTTTTGTAGGGGATAATTGGGGGTTCTAGACCAATTTTCTGAGGTTTGTGGTAAATTAATTTACCAACCATTTCCTATTATTTAAACTCTCGTCGCACCCTCAGTCATCACAGTCCCAAGTTTTACAGTTACAGTAGCGTACCCAACGTTTGGCCTTTTGGAGTATGACATTTTCAAATAACAATTAAAATAATATTTTTAAATTTAAGTTTACTTTTAAAAAGATGCATATTGATGTTTAAACTTCGTGTGAGTAAAACTTAAACAATGACGGTTAAACTTATAAATTTAGCCTAACCTTAAAACTTTTACTTATATCTTTTCAAAGGAAATATTTTCCGGATAAACGAGTTAAAATTTAAGATCTTATAAAATCTTAATTTCACTTTTATCTGATTCTGACACTACACATAAATAGTTAACATGGATTTTCTTAAGGCTGGG
The DNA here is from genome assembly GCA_947086415.1 of Pammene aurita. NCBI lineage: Eukaryota > Metazoa > Arthropoda > Insecta > Lepidoptera > Tortricidae > Pammene > Pammene aurita. The sequence continues at coordinate 18,602,915 of OX352295.1, forward strand.
TGCAAAGTTGCACACTTAGACAAGGACGAAATTACACATGAATTGGCGATTCGCCAACTTCCGGTGAACCCAGCAGCACGCAGGCCCAGTTTGTGTCAAGCGTTGAAGCAAACAGCTGATCTCGCTAAACAGGGTAGTCTGAAGTTACAGGACCTCGTTTTAAATGATCCTGATACTGAATTAGAGATTTGTCAACGTAAGGTTGGTGTTCTTGAGGTGGAGTCGGAAATGACTGAAGATTTATCTGCGTCTGCTATAGATGGATTGTCGTCTAGGTGCAAATATCTTATGTGTCGTCTTGCGCGTTTTCAACAGGAATCCGAGGTGGTCCAACTGTTGAAAGCGAAGCTTAATAATATAATGGAACGCTTTCACGTGCAGAGTCCTTCAGTATCGTCAGGTTCGGATGATGAGGACCGCGTTCCTAATGATATGAGAGTAATTAGGGAGATAGTTTATAAACCGGAGAAGACATTCAATATAAATTCGTTAAATTTAAAATTTAAAGGTGACACCTGCGTGCGTACATTTTTGTCGCGGCTTGAGGAGTTGAGAGATGCCAGAAGGATTTCAGAGACAAGTATATATCGTGGTTTTCCCGAGATTCTTGAAGGTCCGGCGTTGTCATGGTTTAGATCACAACGTTCTAAGCTTTTGTCGTACCAGGAAGTTACCGAAGCTTTGAGGGAGGAGTTCGATATTCCGGATTTGGATCATCAGTTGTTGCAGGAGATCAGGGCTAGGACACAAGCTAAGTCGGAGACCATAGTGTATTTTGTATCTACGGTTCTCGGTATGTACGAGCGACTTACCAAGGAGGTGCCTGAGCAGGAGAAACTGGACACAATGATGAGGAACATCCGTCCCGAGTATTCAAAGGATTTGGCGCTGCATGATGTTCAGTCTATTCAGCATTTGAAAACACTCTGCAAGCGCATTGAGCTGGCCCAAATTAAGGCTCAGCAATTTCGTGAACCGGTTTTACATAACAAGTCAGGAGGGTCTTCTTCGAGTATTCCTCAAAATAAGGTAGAATATCGACGGGGGTCGTTTCCCTCGCGCTCACCTAACTCTTCTAAGGCTTTTGTGGCTGCTGCAGCTCAAAGCCCTTCCAATTTGAAATGTTTTCGTTGTGGTAGGGTCAACCATTCCACTAAAACTTGTAGGGTCTCTCATGAGACCGTTTGTTATAGATGTGGGGAAAGAGGAGTTCGTACTCCTGAGTGTACAAAATGAAACCCCGATTCAAAAAACTAAATAAGTTTGTCTTTTGTAACAAAAACAACTATAAACCTTCTGCTCCCTTTCACGCACAAAAGACAATTTTCTTTAATCCTCCAGAGGGAGATGACAGAGTTTATGCTCTTTTGAATATACTAAGTCTAAATTTTAGGGCTTTGTTGGATTCAGGTGCCAGCACGAGTTTTCTAGGGAAAGGTAGCCATCTTGTATTTGCTACGGGTGGCATTGCTATTCAAAAGCACCAAAAACCTATTCTAATTCGTGTAGCTAATAATAACCGTCTGTTATGTACGGAATATATGATTCTGCCTATAAATTATAAAGGCGAAGTAAAATTAATACACTTTGATATTCATCCACAAATCGCCCAACCTATGGTGTTAGGTTTGAACTTTTGGAGGGCATATAATTTAGCCCCAGGACTTATTACTAATTTACTTAAGGGTGATGAACACCACTTGGATAGCCTCGATTTATCGCTTTCCGATACGGGTTTAATTACTTATGAGTCTTTATCTCAAGAGCAGAAATCTCAATTGGAAGCTGCTAAAACTCTTTACGACCAAATCGACACAGATAAAGTTGGTTTAGGGAAAACACATTTGATATAACATATAATAGATACTGGAGGTTCTCCTCCTATCAAACAAAAATATTATCGTCTTAGTCCTATTAAGCAGGCTGCTTTGGAAAAAGAGGTAGACCGTATGTTAAAAGCGGGAATAGTAGAACCATCTCACTCTCCTTGGAATTCTCCTGTAGTCATGGTGGAGAAATCCAACGGTGACATGAGACTATGTTTAGGTAGTAGAAAAGTGAATTCGGTTTCAAAATCTGACGAATACCCAGTCCCATACGTACACTACATTCTTGATAATTTGCGTGACGCAAAATTCCTTACGTCTCTCGACCTAAGCGCTGCATATCATCAGATTCCACTAAGTGAAGAGTCTAAAGAGAAAACAAGTTTCACTGTACCCGGTAAAGGTTTATACCACTATAATAGAATGTGTTTTGGTTTGGTAGGAGCTTCTGCTACTATGCAACGTTTGATGGATACTCTCTTTACCGCGGAATTTGATAACAAAGTGTTCTGTTACATCGACGATATAATTATTTGTACTTCAGACTTTGACGAGCATGTTCGCTTATTAAAAGCTGTCTTTGATAAACTTAAGTCTGCAAACTTAACTATAAACATGAAAAAATCATTATTTTGCAGAAGCGAACTTAGATATCTCGGATATCTAGTAGACAGACATGGTCTTAGAACCGATCCGTCTAAAATTGAAGTAATTTTGGATTTTCCTATTCCGGAAGATGCCAAAGCGATAAAACGTTTTCTTGGTATGTGCGGTTGGTACCGCCGTTTCATAAATAATTTTTCTAAAATAGCTAGGCCATTATCTAGGTTAACTAGCAAAAACGTTAAATTCGTCTGGACTAACGAAGCTAATGATTCTTTTAATTTGCTTAAGTCTGCTCTAGTATCAGCACCCATTTTGAAATGCCCTAACTTTAACGAAGCTTTTTACATTCATACTGACGCATCTTCGTATGCGATCGGAGCAGTTTTAACTCAAAAATTTGACGGTGTAGATCATCCCATCGCTTATTGCAGTCGTACTCTGAACAAGCCTGAAACTAATTACTCGGCGACTGAACGTGAACTTTTGGCTGTTATATACGGGTTAGAACAATATCGAGCTTACGTAGAGGGTAGGAAGTGCTATATTGTAACAGACCATGCTTCTTTGAAATGGTTCTCTAATTTGAAAAATCCAACTGGTCGTTTAAACCGGTGGGCTTGCAGACTAAGTCAATTCAATTTTGAAATTATTCATAGAAAGGGTAAAGAACATGTCATACCTGACTGTCTTTCCCGTATTCATCTCGGAGCTGTTGATGTTTCAACCTCCCAAGATCCGTGGTATGTTGATCTATATAAGAAGGTCTCAGAGAAGCCCTCTCTGTTTCCCAACTTTAAAATAGAGAACGACAAACTCTACCGTTACTCTAAGAATAAGTATCGCCTGACAGCTCAATTTGACTGGAAGTTGGTATTACCTTATGAGGAGCGGAAAGAGGTTCTGAATAAGTACCATGATGATCCTACCGCTGGACACTTTGGGGTGGCTAAGACTCATTCTAAAATAGCTGATATTTATTATTGGCCCACTCTTTTCCAAGATGTAAAAGAATATGTAGATTCTTGTGAAATATGCAGGACTTATAAGCCTGTAAATTTAGCTCGACCTGGTCTTATGGGTTCTCCCAGGCGTGTATCGTCACCAGGCGAAGCAATTTCTTGTGACATTCTCGGTCCATTCCCTCCTTCTTATTTGAGAAATCAGTACCTCTTTGTGTGTACTGATTATTTTAGTAAATATGTTACTTTATTTCCTCTGCGTACTATAACTGCGAAGGCAATAATTAAGTGTATGGAAAAAGGAATATTTCTGGTACACGGGGTACCCAAATATATTTTCTGCGACAATGGTGCGCAATTTACTTCAAAAGACTTTCGAGACCTAATGGTTAAATATAGTGTCCCACATGTCTTCTATAAGCCTAGATATCATCCTCAGACTAACCAAACGGAACGCGTGAACCGCGAACTGGTAAGAACCATTGCATCATACGTACGTTCTGATCACCGTAACTGGGATAAGAACATAGCGGAGATCCAATGCGCTCTCAATACCGCCAAACACGAGGTCACTAAAAACACACCGTACTTCTTAACACATGGTCGTCAAATGATTCTAGAAGGTTCTCTTTATAATGACGAAGGTCCCATCGATCAAAGCGCTCTACAACTGGATACCAGTGGTGCTTTTTCTGAAAAGCTTAAAGAGCTCAAATCTGTATTCCAGAAAGTACGTAACTTGTTGATTGCCTCCCATGAACGTAATGCTCGTTATTATAACATGAGGAAGCGTCACGTAGAACTAGAAGAGGGGCAAATCGTCTATAAAAGATGTTAGCCATTGTCCAATGCGGCTAAGCACTTTTCAGCAAAGCTAGCTCCCCGTTATGACAAATGTGTCATTCACAAAAAGTTAGGACCTCTGGTCTATGCTTTAAAATCCTTAGAAGGAAAACTTCTAGGTAACTTTCATAGAAAAAGATATTGTCCGACCTGGCGAAGTCGAACCATCATCGTAATGGAACCGCCTTACGCCCTCGTGATATCTTTTATTTTCCTTTAAGGAATATAAATCTTAAAGATTATATTTACCTTACTTTTGGTACCGGATGCATACGGACCAACCTTTAAACCCTATTGTGTCCTAATAAAGATATATATATATAGAGGAATACTTACTTTGTAATACGGGTATAAAATTAACCCAATTTGAACTTTGATTGTATCCTAATAAAGATATAACACTAAATATTCAAATACTTGCAACACAATTATTTTTGTCGTTGTTTCTTCCAGGAGACAAACTTTTCCCTGTCGGTTGAGTCCTCTCCGCGAATAGATGTTCTTGCTGAAAGAAGTATATCGTAAAAGCTTCTTTCCAGCCCAGTCTTGTCTTTGACAAGCAATTCCTCGAGATCTAGTAGTTGTGATTTCGCTAAGAGAATAGCTTTTCCAATACTACCTCGGTTGTAAATAGCCAGGCATATCTTTAATAAAGTCAAAGCCGTTTTGCCTTCTTTAGATCGTAAATTTTTCTTAGTTGTAACGGGATCCCTATAGTCACATAAGCGCAATAATAAGGTTGTTTTGGTTTATCCAAGTCTAGGATTTAAGATTCTTGGATGGACGCAGCCGATCCACCAGGTTAGTAGTTAGGTTTTGTCTTTTAGGAGTTAAGTCGTATATTTTATCATAACTAGTTGATAGGAAATTTTGTTAGAATCGATTGGCGTGTCGCACGTTTTCTCACGGTTCTTTATGGTCGTTAGTTAGTAGTTGTATTCCTAAGATATGGAGTTCTGACTCCACAAAAAAAATTAAAATTTATTTAAAATTTTAATTTTTTTTAACCCAACTAAAGATGAACTGTAACACTTTGAGGGTGTCAATTTGTAGGTTTATAAATGTAAGTTAGATGATGTTTGTATATGTTAGGAACTAAGAGATTTCCAGCGGACAGTTGGTATTTGTAGTGGTAAGTTGTTTGTTTATAGATAGGTATTGACCATCTACATTGAAATGTTGTGTATCGAAGGCCTAAAGACGTGAAAGATCGAAAATACTTACATTGTAGTCTGGTCGTTTGCTGTATTTGAAATTCCATTGTTTGGCATGTACTCGCTCCTATAATCACGGAGGCGAGGTGCACATCGTGTTTGTCGTATGATACACACACTCTTGATATACTTTCACTTGATGTTCAAGACCATTTTCAATGGGAATCAAAACAATTTGTTAATATTTGGCTCTGGCCCATCGGCTGTGTTTTGACGTATCTGTCATAGGTGACAGCTTAAGCGCTGTTCGAGCCAGTAGTTTCGCTGCGTCGAAGCGACGTCATTCAATGAGTGATATCTTTTAGTAAATTGTTGAATTTATATTTTTTCCTTTTAAAAGGTTGAACTTAATTTAATTATTCGTATTTTTTAATAAGAGAATATATGAGCACATAGTTCAAGTGTGTGTTTCATTCAAAGGTTTCATTCAAAATCTTACATTCGCTTGGATATCTCATTCGCCGGGACGCCATTGATTGCTCCATCGTCGTTGAGATAATGTCATCCAGCTAATTGTGTGGAAGGTGATAATTTAATATAATGGTGAGGATTTTGGGTTATGAAACGTTGTATTTCCATAGTCGGATCAATGAATAATCCTATTTTGTTTCGTTGTTTTTAGCCTCGTTAGGCGTGGTAGCATTTTTGGTCGCCGAACAAATGTCGGACCACGAGTGGACATAACCCATGTTCGGTAAGTTATTTTCGTGGTTTATAAGTAAAGGATTGTGTAGGGAGTGGCTTTATTCATGTTTCGTAACCTAAAATATCTATTTTGTCCTAAACAGAAACCTGGGCATGTCTTTGTCGGCCTAACCTCTACGGGTCCCGCCACATGGCGCGTTACAGGCGCAAATAAAAGAAAACCCAGTTAATTCTGGTAAGTGGATTACAAGGCATCTTGTTTATCTTGGGCCTTATTGTGGAAGAAATTAGAAATTAATTAATATTTAAAGGATTTGATTTTTAACGGGAATATTTTAATTCCAGGGTTTTTTTATTTCGGTTCCGGAATCGGCCCAGAGCGGATCACACCGGAATGGTAGGACGCGCCCCAGCCTTCCGGGGACATCCTTGGTTCCAGGAACACTACCAGTCAAAAGATATGTAGGGGAAATATCCATAGCTTTATTGCGGAAGACTGTAAGTCAATTTTCAGTTCCTTATAACTTATAACGAACCGTCCTTGTTTGAGCGTTGTGTTTCCTTCGTGAACGCACCATGTAAAAGATATACCTTCATAATATGAAGATGGGTTAGCAGGTAGTTGATGCAGCGCCTGCCTCCATACAACATATATTTAATATGTAATAAGGGGTATGAAGAAAGGAGAGGAGCGCTACCTTTTGTTAGGTTGTATATTAAGTAATTTTGTTAAACATTTAGAATTTTTGACACGGTTATAGCCGATGATCATTTCTGGTTAAACCCCAGGTATTTGAACTGTCTTTATGATTCAGGAGAGATGTGAATGTTAAATTTATAGTTCCCTAAGGATAGTATTAGTCACTGTCTGAGCATAATAAATAAAAATAAGTTGTGTAATGGTTTGTTTTATTTGAACATGTCATACGTTTGTCGAGGGTCTAGGATCTAGGAAAGGAACATCACATCGTGTACTTATATTGTAATGGTGCAACTGTCTACCAATTTGTTAACAAGAACAGAATGCTCAACATCTACTTGCAAGGAAACGCTGAACGAACCACCTACAGCCCGCAATCGCAGTAAATCCTATTGTCACAGCAAAGCACTAGTTACTACTCGTCGCTAATCAAAAGCAAAGCTAAGCAAAATAATCAACATAATTGAATTTTCATTCTAGGTACTGCTCAACACTTGCGAATTATTCTATTATATTATTTATTCTAAGACCATGCTAGTCATATTATCATTTGATGTCAACTGCTTCGTTTCCGCTTCGTTGCTTACTGTTGTAATTATTAGCACTAGTAAATTTATTAGTCTTGGTAACCCTAATGTAACTAGTAGCTAGTACGCTCCCGACAGGTGTAAGTACATGGAAGACCAGCGTCAGGTACTACTCCAGTAGGACCTGGCATTATGCTGAGTGTTCACCTTTTTCAGTGTGGTTACAGTATACAAGTTAGTTATAAGTCTTCATTTTCTTTTCTTTTTTTTTCCACTGTCTGTATGTATTGTATAACTGTGTACTTACACTGAAATAAATCTTCAGGCAATCTTGAGCTTTACAAAGATTTCCAATTTTACCATCTGATTTGTATATAATTGTACCATATTATATTCATAAGAAATTGAGCTATTAAATAATTACATATAATTTTTGTTTAAAAAAATATTTTTATTCAAAAACAAGTCATTAGATTTAAAACTACTTAAAAAATAAAATTACAAATACTGAAATAAATGATATTCTATTCTATTCTATTCTAATAAACTCACAGAATAGAGAAAAGACAGTAGAAAGTCGGTTTTCAGGTAAATTTAAATTTAGTCATACATTGATTTATACAGTACTAGCTTTTGCCCGCGGCTTCGCTCGCGTTAAATTCGGGGTAACACGGTTCCCCTTTCCTGATTGGCCCCCGGAATGCTCCATACAAACTTCCACCCCCCATTTTAGGGAAGTGGGGGGTCAGAAAGAGACAAAATGTAGCCTATGTCACTCTCCATCCCTTCAACTATCTCCACTTAAAAAATCACGTCAATTCGTCGCCCCGTTTTGCCGTGAAAGACGGACAAACAAACAAACACACACATACACTTTTCCATTTATAATATTAGTATGGATGTAACAAAAATATTACTGGTGATCCGTTTAAGGACATAATTAGTATCGTATTGCGAGTAACAAAAAAGTAGGATAATTTTTTTTAAATTGTTTTATACAATTGCTCAAAAAGTTTAGTTTATGTAGCTGCAAATCGTGCGTAAAGTTTGATTTTACACACTAGTGCTAAAAAGTAATCTGATTGATACTTTTTAAATAAATGAGTATTATGCGAGACTCGCTTATAAATGACCCACCTGAATAACGCGCGATTGGGTATAAAGAAGTACTATGCGAGACCCAATTTTTTAATAAATGAGTATTATGCGAGACCCGCTTATAAATGACCCACCTGGGCCGATTCGAGATGCCAAACTGCGAGACGTTGCTCTCACACTTGTCTCACTAGGTGATAGAGTAATACACCTAACTGTCAAGCTGTCAGTAGGTCTCACTAGAGCGTTTTGTCTATGGCTATGGCCACCATTTTAGATATGTTAACGTGTCTCTTTCTGACCCCCCACTTCCCTAAAATGGGGGGTGGAAGTTTGTATGGAGCATTCCGGGGGCCAATCAGGAAAGGGGAACCGTGTTACCCCGAATTTAACGCGAGCGAAGCCGCGGGCAAAAGCTAGTACTGTATAAATCAATGTATGACTAAATTTAAATTTACCTGAAAACCGACTTTCTACTGTCTTTTCTCTATTCTGTGAGTTTATTAGAATAGAATAGAATAGAATATCATTTATTTCAGTATTTGTAATTTTATTTTTTAAGTAGATTTAAATCTAATGACTTGTTTTTGAATAAAAATATTTTTTTAAACAAAAATTATATGTAATTATTTAATAGCTCAATTTCTTATGAATATAATACGGTACAATTATATACAAATCAGATGGTAAAATTGGAAATCTTTGTAAAGCTCAAGATTGCCTGAAGATTTATTTCAGTGTAAGTACACAGTTATACAATACATACAGACAGTGGAAAAAAAAAGAAAAGAAAATGAAGACTTATAACTAACTTGTATACTGTAACCACACTGAAAAAGGTGAACACTCAGCATAATGCCAGGTCCTACTGGAGTAGTACCTGACGCTGGTCTTCCATGTACTTAGGTGTATTACTCTATCACCTAGTGAGACAAGTGTGAGAGCAACGTCTCGCAGTTTGGCATCTCGAATCGGCCCAGGTGGGTCATTTATAAGCGGATCTCGCATAATACTCATTTATTAAAAAATTGGGTCTCGCATAGTACTTCTTTATACCCAATCGCGCGTTATTCAGGTGGGTCATTTATAAGCGAGTCTCGCATAATACTCATATATTTAAAAAGTATCAATCAGATTACTTTTTAGCACTAGTGTGTAAAATCAAACTTTACGCACGATTTGCAGCTACATAAACTAAACTTTTTGAGCAATTGTATAAAACAATTTAAAAAAAATTATCCTACTTTTTTGTTACTCGCAATACGATACTAATTATGTCCTTAAACGGATCACCAGTAATATTTTTGTTACATCCATACTAATATTATAAATGGAAAAGTGTATGTGTGTGTTTGTTTGTTTGTCCGTCTTTCACGGCAAAACGGGGCGACGAATTGACGTGATTTTTTAAGTGGAGATAGTTGAAGGGATGGAGAGTGACATAGGCTACATTTTGTCTCTTTCTGACCCCCCACTTCCCTAAAATGGGGGGTGGAAGTTTGTATGGAGCATTCCGGGGGCCAATCAGGAAAGGGGAACCGTGTTACCCCGAATTTAACGCGAGCGAAGCCGCGGGCAAAAGCTAGTACTGTATAAATCAATGTATGACTAAATTTAAATTTACCTGAAAACCGACTTTCTACTGTCTTTTCTCTATTCTGTGAGTTTATTAGAATAGAATAGAATAGAATATCATTTATTTCAGTATTTGTAATTTTATTTTTTAAGTAGTTTTAAATCTAATGACTTGTTTTTGAATAAAAATATTTTTTTAAACAAAAATTATATGTAATTATTTAATAGCTCAATTTCTTATGAATATAATACGGTACAATTATATACAAATCAGATGGTAAAATTGGAAATCTTTGTAAAGCTCAAGATTGCCTGAAGATTTATTTCAGTGTAAGTACACAGTTATACAATACATACAGACAGTGGAAAAAAAAAGAAAAGAAAATGAAGACTTATAACTAACTTGTATACTGTAACCACACTGAAAAAGGTGAACACTCAGCATAATGCCAGGTCCTACTGGAGTAGTACCTGACGCTGGTCTTCCATGTACTTAGGTGTATTACTCTATCACCTAGTGAGACAAGTGTGAGAGCAACGTTTCGCAGTTTGGCATCTCGAATCGGCCCAGGTGGGTCATTTATAAGCGGGTCTCGCATAATACTCATTTATTAAAAAATTGGGTCTCGCATAGTACTTCTTTATACCCAATCGCGCGTTATTCAGGTGGGTCATTTATAAGCGAGTCTCGCATAATACTCATATATTTAAAAAGTATCAATCAGATTACTTTTTAGCACTAGTGTGTAAAATCAAACTTTACGCACGATTTGCAGCTACATAAACTAAACTTTTTGAGCAATTGTATAAAACAATTTAAAAAAAATTATCCTACTTTTTTGTTACTCGCAATACGATACTAATTATGTCCTTAAACGGATCACCAGTAATATTTTTGTTACATCCATACTAATATTATAAATGGAAAAGTGTATGTGTGTGTTTGTTTGTTTGTCCGTCTTTCACGGCAAAACGGGGCGACGAATTGACGTGATTTTTTAAGTGGAGATAGTTGAAGGGATGGAGAGTGACATAGGCTACATTTTGTCTCTTTCTGACCCCCCACTTCCCTAAAATGGGGGGTGGAAGTTTGTATGGAGCATTCCGGGGGCCAATCAGGAAAGGGGAACCGTGTTACCCCGAATTTAACGCGAGCGAAGCCGCGGGCAAAAGCTAGTACTGTATAAATCAATGTATGACTAAATTTAAATTTACCTGAAAACCGACTTTCTACTGTCTTTTCTCTATTCTGTGAGTTTATTAGAATAGAATAGAATAGAATATCATTTATTTCAGTATTTGTAATTTTATTTTTTAAGTAGTTTTAAATCTAATGACTTGTTTTTGAATAAAAATATTTTTTTAAACAAAAATTATATGTAATTATTTAATAGCTCAATTTCTTATGAATATAATACGGTACAATTATATACAAATCAGATGGTAAAATTGGAAATCTTTGTAAAGCTCAAGATTGCCTGAAGATTTATTTCAGTGTAAGTACACAGTTATACAATACATACAGACAGTGGAAAAAAAAGAAAAGAAAATGAAGACTTATAACTAACTTGTATACTGTAACCACACTGAAAAAGGTGAACACTCAGCATAATGCCAGGTCCTACTGGAGTAGTACCTGACGCTGGTCTTCCATGTACTTACACCTGTCGGGAGCGTACTAGCTACTAGTTACATTAGGGTTACCAAGACTAATAAATTTACTAGTGCTAATAATTACAACAGTAAGCAACGAAGCGGAAACGAAGCAGTTGACATCAAATGATAATATGACTAGCATGGTCTTAGAATAAATAATATAATAGAATAATTCGCAAGTGTTGAGCAGTACCTAGAATGAAAATTCAATTATCTTGATTATTTTGCTTAGCTTTGCTTTTGATTAGCGACGAGTAGTAACTAGTGCTTTGCTGTGACAATAGGATTTACTGCGATTGCGGGCTGTAGGTGGTTCGTTCAGCGTTTCCTTGCACGTAGATGTTGAGCATTCTGTTCTTGTTAACAAATTGGTAGACAGTTGCACCATTACAATATAAGTACACGATGTGATGTTCATGTGCACTGCGAGTCGTCTCAAGGCCGTATAATATGATAAAAGCAGTACAGATTTTAAATCTAGAATCGGCCAGCTTCGCTTGGTATTAGTACTTTATTTTTAATAACTAGACTAAAAGCGTGTAAAATCGTTTTGAACACTTATGCAGATGCAGCCAGCTCACTGTATTCAACGAGTTAATTTGAGAAAAAAATTAATCAAGAATCTAGGAGATAAAGTTATAAGTGCTACATCAAATTTCGGCTTCATAAATATACATGTTGCCTCTACTCAACCCGGAAATTTTTCCTCCGTATTTTGGTTGGGCACAACTCAGCATTTAAATTTATTCTGCACAGCTCAACGAGCGCTTAGTATGTTTGCGGACTAAACATTTGCTCAACTCTCGGTGCGGGCAGACGCTACTAAATTTAGCCCATTTCAGACAAGTTTAGAATATGTTTAAATCATTGAAAGCACATAAACAGTTGTACGAGTGGAATTGAATGTACTTAGGTAGTTAGTTAAGCGCAGCATATTAAATATTAAATTAACGGATGTCCACGCTTCGCGCTGCGCTCTAAAAGTCATATAATAGTAGCTCGGAAAACCGCCAAGTTGAAATGGGAATACGCTGGTCATGTTAGGCGTATACCGAATGGTTTGTGGACTAAGATAGTCACAGAGCTGGTACCTTACGAGTCGAACCGAGTTGGTGCAATAGACCTCGACGATAGCGGGATAACTTGAAGTTTTTGAGAGGCCAGAAGTAGCACAAAACCGGGAAGATTGGAAAAAAGTGGGGTGGCTTTTACCCAGTAGATGGATACAATTTAATAATCTGATTAGGTACGCTGCGGTATTGTGTTCTGAGCTGCACGTTATTCAGTTTTAATAGTTGGTTTAACATATAAGAAAAAGCTTCCCGGGGTATGTGCAAAACTATTTAAATTGTAGATTTGACATGATTAGTGAGTGCACTTTAAAAAACGGATTTGTCAAAAAATTGCATCAACTCGTAAGGACATGCACGTACACGATCAGTTTTTGATATCTATGGTGGTATTGATAGCTGTTCATCACGAATAAATTTATTCCTGAGTTATGTTTTATATGTATATGTATACCTACATGCGTTTATAGTCGACTAAATAATAGCCATATATTATAAAATGATCATAAGACGCTGTTTTATTAATCAAATATAAATAGTATCAAATTAGTATCAAGCTAATTTTTAACACCTCACTCGCTTAACTACCTATCTGCTGCTGAGAGATATTAGGAATCAATAAAATATACAGCTCTAACCCTTCCGATAATTGAAAGTTCCCAGACTGGATCACCATTTTATTAATAGTGGGCATTCGTTTAATTCCAGAGATATTGCGCCGTTAAGTGTATAGGAAAGCCATTAAAGCAGGCGAGTTCGCTAGGAATTTATATTGTGGTTCCGCAGATATTATACCTAAGTATGTTGTCAAAGGCGGGATGATAGTGGCTGAATACTAAAATAGATTGGAATTGCGTTCGTAAATCTAATTAACTATTATTGATTATGAAATGACAATATTATCACTACATAGTATAAAACAAAGTCGCTTTTCGAAGTCTGTCCCTATGTATGCTTAGATCTTTAAAACTACGCAACAGATTTTGGTGTTTTTTTAAATAGATAGAGTGATTCAAGAGGAAGGTTTATATGTATAATACATGCGTAATATAGTAGAGAAATAATATAGTAGAGAAACACTGATAATTGTAGAGGTTTCTAATGTGATGTCGTAAATAAACACATTTTTGCGCTTACATTGCAAACGCTGGCTGAACCCTACGAGATAGATCAAAATAATGTACTACAGTATTGTACACCTTAAAAAGGTCTACCAAAAAGTCCAGGATGGTATATGTCTATCTCTAGGGGATAACCAACAACAATCATTTTTTTATCCCGTGCGAAGCCGGGGTGGGTCGCTAGTTTTCAATAATTTAAAAATACCTCACAAGGTGATTGTTACCATTATTTACTTTGTAAAATCTGTTTCTGTACTTCTTTTTCTTTGTATGGTGCAATAAAGAATATTGTATTGTATTTGTATAAATGTAAATTCAGTATGAGGTTCTTCAAAAAAGGAGTGTATAGGTTCATAACGCGCATGTGAATCCTCTGGGGTTGCAGGCGTCCATAGGCCACGGTAACTGCTTACCGTTAAGCGGGCCGTATGCATGTTTGCAACCGTCGTGGTATTAAAAAAAATACGATTCGGACCAACCAACTCTAACACTATTTCACATGACAAAAAGGAATTGAATTGAATTCCCACGCTGCAGTCAATTTACAATTGACATAACTTGCTCTCGAGTAGATTCGTACTAACAACCCTGTTACATAACAAAATCATACAATTTATATTCCCGTACAAACAATACGAGCTTGGAACGCCACGCAAACAGACCTATCGCCATAAACTATGTGGTTTGAACAACATCGTTGCCACTCGTCGAAGATCGTTCCGGACACTGTTCTGTCTGTCCGGAAACTCGGACTGCGTAAAGCTTGTCATACATTGAACTGAAAATTATTACTTTGAACACGTTCCCTTGTTTTCTTTTTATTTAGGCCTTTGTTTGTAATTGGTACACTTTTGATCCATCATTTCACGTCTTTATAAAATGAATTCTGCCTATGAAGCAGGAGGTCCCGGGTTCGAATCCTGGTCAGGGCATTTATTTTTGTTTATCACAGATATTTGTACCGAGTTATGGATTTTTTCTATGTATTTAAGTAATGTAATCTATATCTATTATATATATCGTCGTTTTAATAGTATCCACAACACAAGCCTTAGTTGAGCTTACTGTGGGTTTAAGTATATTTGTGTAAGATTATCCCATATTATTTATTTATTTTTATTTAATTATTCATGCAATGTAAGACATCCGTAAAAGATATCCATGTATAAATTGAAACAGCTGTTATATACTTCAAAACAGTGACCAAGTCCTGTATTTGAGGCTGGACTTGAACCTGCAGTGTCTTCAACTACATAATATCTATTTGCCGATTTTTCCATGCCATGTGCATTGCTAAAGTACCTTGCAAAAGCAATTTTTAATTTTATAATTGAGAGTAAAATTGAAAAATTCACCGCGACGAGCAAGATTTGAACTTGCGACCTTTCTGAATACCGGTCTAAACCGAAAGTTCGCAAGTTCGAACCTTGCTCGACGCAGTGATTTTTTCCATTTTTCTTTCAATTATAAAAGTGAAATCGCCTGCAGACGTATCTGCTTAGTATAAAATTAATTTATGATTCAAATTGTTCAAGAGATCGCGACGGTCAGAAGAATCGCTGCGTTGTCAAAAACGCTCGCGTGGAAAGACCTCATACTAAGTACTATATCTTAATATATGTATATTATGCTTTGTGCGTCGCTTTAGGGTTGGATCACATCAATCATGTAAATTATGCGGTTAGGAGAAGATGTCATTTTAATAATGGACTTCATAATTGAGTCCGCTCTTGTTAATCTGGGACCAACGGGGGCGGGTCGTTTTGACACGGTTGTGACATGCTAAAATTCGTCTCATCCTAATCTCGCATTATAAGCAAGTATACGAAACTTTTTTTAATGATGCTAAGGAACGCTAGAGCTAGCTGAAGGGAGCAAATATTTACATTGTGTATATAGATGGTTTAATCATTGATTATACAGGCATTCTTAGATAACCCTCCATTTAGAAAGAATTCATAAATAAATATACTTGGTCGGACTAGGTAGGTCCAGGTGGAACTAGGTCGATTTGCATAACCCTACCTCATTCCCTATTTTTTTTTTAAAGGTACTCATTTATTTAAACTTTATTGCATAAAAAACACAATCGTGCAACAGACAAATACCTAATAGGCGCCAGCAACAACAATGGTATAAAGCGGAATCTTAATAGGACTTTATTACAAATACAACCTTATCCTTATGTTCCGGGTAATAGCTAGAGGAGAATTTACCTTTAAATTTATTAAGGATACATATTTTTGTAAGTGTTAGTATTTATTACATAACTTGGGAACAACTAGCCCTTCCAGTACTTGAATCCAGGACCCCCTACTACGTCGAAAGCCGGGTCACTACCAAGTACGAGTAGACGACGATGGCCCTTATAAAAACAATGATGAATTAACCAAGTAAGTGTATACGAGCCTAACCCATCCGGAAACCAGTGAGTAGCCGCATTTACTGAGTGCAAAATTATTCCTATCTCACTTACGCACTGCGGCTTAACTCAAATCCTGTTGAATAATAATGTACTTTACCCACAGATCATTTACTGTTTACTTCAATTTGTAGAATATAGAACTAAATATACCTACTAAATATGTATTCCCCATGTGTACGAGTATGTACTTCTGGGCCATAGAAATGTCTGAAAACATCGGATATAAAGGTAAAAAAGTTTTTTGCGATTAAAATGTGGCAAATTATTATTTAGTAGGTGTGAAAAGCGCGAAAGATTTAAATGTTGTTGTCAAATATAATTAAATGTAGGTACCTTTTATAATTCACTTCTTACCTATAATTATGTATGTATACATAGATGAATTCGAACGTTTCATAGCAGTCATGAAGTACTTATGCAATAATACATAAAACACATTTATGTGCCTCAAATAATATTAAAAGCGGCAAAAACTGATATATGTAAAGGAGGCGTATTCATCAGGTGATCCAATAGGGCGAAATCATTCCTTATGGGGGGTAAAACGGGGAAAAAATTACTATGGAAGTGCTTATTCTACACAGACGAAATTGCGGGCAGAAGCTAGTCGTTTCACAATGCGGAGTCTCAAAAGGGTGAGGTAATTCACGAGTTCACCCAACTTTGTACAATATAACGGCACGACTCAATGGCCCATTCCGTTCGCGATTTATGTCAAAACTGAGCCTGTTTTTATTTGACTCCGTATATTTTCTCAATATATTATGTTTCCACTGTTTCATTTTCGTTTTGAAAGATAAACGATTATTGAGCATCGGGGCATCCAATACCGGGATTTTTGGTATGCAAATACCGGCATCCTACCGGTAACGGTTTGCCTATAAAATGAAACAAAGACTTATTTTTACTGATTAAAATTGATATCTGAAGATCCAATCCTCTTAATATGAATCCATAAATGTTAAGAAAGAACCGCCAACTTGAATTAATAATTTTAGTCTAATCATGATGAAAATGAATACCTGTGAGGATCCGAAAATCTTAATAAGAGGCTGACAACACCCGATGAACTTCAAATTGACTTTACTCAAACAGTTTTTTAGCTATAACTACTTGTTTTGAGAAAGTAAAAAAAAGATATGTTAATATTCGTTATATTTTGAAGAACTTCGTTAATTCCAATACACGATTGGGCGAAATCGGCTCGATAGAAAATAATTCCAACGTTACATCTTAAAATTAGCTTTAAATAGTTTAAAGCCCATTTTATTTTATTTTCATAATCGTCTCATAAAACTCTGCTCATTAAGTTAATAATCATCTTGGCAGCGAACTCCTTTAGTAACTGATTGGTTACTTAAATAGTTAAGTTTTAGAATTAAGTTATGGTTTGCGACTGAAAAGTGAAAAAGGTCTCGCTGAGTCTCCATCTATTTCACTACACAATTTTTGTAATTTCTTGTATTATTTAGTTACTGTAATTTATGTCGTTTGTGTAAGTGAATAAATATCTTTTTATTTTATTTTAAACCGTTGTATGTCTTTAGTTTATTGACTTATACGTATGTAACTAAGGACAAAATTCCACCACACTTATACTAAAAACTCGTTGTTTTATATTTCTCAATGAAGGCGTAGTTTTTTTTATTTATCATTTTACAAAATTTGCAATGAGCTCCCATACTAATCGTAACACAGTGTTTCTCTTTCACTCGTGCTGAAAAAGATAGGGAGGGAATTTAGCTGTTATCAGCCGCTTAAATCTAAAATGTGTCTCCATGATATGGAGACAAAATATTATAACGTTTTATAACAAAGTTTGCCTTCATTTATGGAACCTTAAATCTTGTCCCGAGGCGGCTGTCGCCATCGCTATTTACGGTAATAAGAACACCAAAATGCTTCGGCGACCATTTCTCATCCGCGAAGTCTCATTAGGGGCTGCGTATTCCCAATCGTTTTGGAGATTCTGTTTTGTATTATGGGGAATTTTACTGAAGTGGGATTTTCTGGAAAAGTAGTGGCGGTGAGTCAAACATTTCGGACGCAAGTCGGAGATTATTCAGTTTACCATTTTTACGTGGTCAAAATTTTCTGAAAGTTAGGCAAGCCAGTAAAAATCGAGTTTTATGGATGCCCTTCAATTGCTATTAAGGCGCAAAATATATTTAGCCGAATCCAGCTATCATAGACAAAAATCAACCGGAAATTGGAGTAGGCGGAATTTTGTCTACGGTGACTAAATTTTTGCATGAGTTGAATTTGTACGGTCAGCCGCAGAGAAACGGGCCACGCTACATACAAAGTTTGTATGCAGGGGGTCTTTTTCTCTGCAGCTGACTAACTACTGAATTTATGTTTCTATAGCTTTACTGCCGAAAGTAAAAAAATGGTTAACAAAACACAGAGATACAAATGTTGTGTCGTGTCTAAAAATCAGACACGAATCGTCTGGTGAGAAATAAAAAGCTATTTAAACCTTATCTCCAATTCTAGTTTCAGTCTTGATCGACATACTAAAACCGATATAAATATCTACTCGTAAATAAATTGATAGTTCTGTTGATACTCTTTCAGGTGTATTATATCTGCCAATTTTATTTATAGGAGCCGTCATAAAACGTTGTTTACCTGTGTAATAAAATGTAACGTGGGTATCGCATTCTCCGCTATATAGTTTTAGTGCTTCGCCTGTTTTTTGCCCGTAAAAGCCACCTTTACAAATGTTACAACCTTACGAAGCCTTATAGGGAGTCCTCTTGCGATACTGCGCAAAATAGTTGTTCTGCGGTAAAAGTCAGCATTTCGTAATAAGAGAAGTTCTTCGCTTCGCCTCTAAAATAGTTATTAATTGTATAAGGAAGCAAACTTGTGTACCTCTCGTGCTTATATTGAGACATGAGCCAGGGAAGATTCCAAAATGAGGAATCTGAAACGTTGCGAGGGTTTGAAGTTACGAGAGGCGAATAAACTTTACTACCGTGTGTAATTGAACGTTTTTAACACACCATTGCAAGAAAATACAAACTGTACAACAATAAAAATCTAATTTCACATTTAAAATCATTATTTAAAAGTCAATTCTACTAGCTAACGTAAACAAACTGTTTAAAATCTTTTAAAAAATGCCTTGTCTCATGTGTCAATAAAGTGCAACTTCGGACATCATCTTTGCCCATTCTACGAGTTACGTACTTATGAAAAAGAAGGAAAATAAATTCATTATTCCGTACATTGACATTGCAAAACTTGTGAAATTATTATCTGTTAACGAGGCCATGATAGCAAGAGCAACACCAAACTGAATATAAACGAGTTTCTAATACAGAACAAAACCATAACACCCAAAAGGCTTTTGATGGACATATTTTATTTATAATAAAGAGCAGCCTATTTGTGTTTCGACCGCGGAGTTTAGTCCAATAAAGACATCCCGGTCTGCGGAACTTGGAATATTTTGCATGAAAATTTGGTAAAATCACCAGTATCCTGCCAACGAATTTGATGGTCCATTGGAACGTTGTTTCGCAAAAGTTTTGCGTTCGGAGATTTCAGCCGCTTGTTAGAGAATAGGGTTTTCTTGAGATAAGACAACCAGCGTAAAGGCGGTAATCAATCAAATTTTGTTTCCATACTTTTTCGCCTTATACGCCTCATTGACATACTTTTTTTCTTTATAAAATAATACTTATTGTTATAAAAAAGGGTAGTAAAAGAACCAGCAAAATTTAAAAAACTTTTACTGACCAAAATGTTTATACGAGTCTTTGGTACGTAAGATTTCATTGCCCATTGGCAAAAAACCGCGAAAAACGCTAGGAAGGTGATGATGTAAATGTAGTAAAGAAAGTATCGGGAAACGCTGAAAACTAATATCAACGCTAAGACACGTATAGGGTAAAGGCAAAATGCTTTAAGGTCCTAAAAGAGCCCAAGCGATAAAGAGCCTAAATATACAGACAATAGCCTGAACAAATGTTTAATTTGAGAAACCCCTTAATAGTTAAAAGTTTTGGCTGTAAGTTCTAGTTTAAGTCGGATTCGGATAATTATTACTCGTACAACTTCTTCGTTCAGCATCTTAATTCAGTTCGGATTATTTAAATACTAGAGTAACAATTGTCACACATTTTTTTCACGAAGCATGTTGTGGACAATTTATAAATTATAATATCAACTCCAATATTACTCTAACTATTATATTGGAGTGTTACCTTTTTAGGGTTCCGTAGTCAACTAAGGAACCCTTATAGTTTCGCCATATCTGCCCGTCCGTCCGTCCGTCCGCGGATAATCTCAGTGACCGTTAGCACTAGAAAGCTGGGTACTAATATGTATATCAATGACGCCGACAAAGTGGTAAAATACGTAAAGTGGGGAGTGATTTTTTTTTCATTTCAACCCTAACGTGTGATATATTGTTGAATAGGTATTTAAAAATGAATAGGGGTTTACTAAAATAATTTTTTGATAATGTAAATATTTTCGGAAATAATCGCTCCAGAAGTAAAAAAATGTGTCCCCCCCTCTAAATTTTGAACCATAAGTTTTAAAAATATGAAAAAAATCTCAAAAGTAGAACTATATAAAAACTTTCTGGGAAAATTATTTTTAACTTGATAGGTTGAATAGTTTTTGAAAAAAAAATACAAAATAATTTCTGAACTAAGTTTGTAATTTAACCATATAAGCAGGTGTTTATTGTACCTGTAATTTATACAAAATCACAATGAAAAGACGTGCTTTCAAATAAAGTAAAAACGGTGAAAATCGGTTCACGCAATAAAGAATTATCCAATAAAAATCATCTTCCATACTTTAAGCTCGCGCGCGCAGTTTACTTAATTTGCCGATAGATGTCGCTGTACGTGGAACGCTCATATCATATCCTACATGGCGGTGTTATTTTAACTCTTAAGTGGGGACACTTACTGTGACGGATGGAAAACTACGGAACCCTACACTGAGCGTGGCCCGACACGCTCTTGGCCGGTTTTTACTTTGATTTAATAAAAGTTTGCAATGCACACGTGCTCCGGTGCCCAGAGGTATAAAGAATTGTCTGCACGTGTGTGACATCCTGTACTTCTCGAAAAAATCTCGGCAAGTGTGTTCACCTTATTATTATCATCTTAATTACGTTTAATCCCACTCCATTGTTTGGTATTTAGGTATTATATCTACAGTAATCAGCTTAATACCTACCTAAACCCGTTTCATACATTATTACGTGTGGCTGCTTGTGTTTAATGAAGATATGTTAGCAATATGTACCTACTGTAATTTGAATACGGAAATAAACACCCAAGTCCCAAGTTTATCGGCCTCCTAGCCCAGTCGGTAGTGACCCTGCCTACGAAGCAGGAGGTCCCGGGTTCGAATCCTGGTCAGGGCATTTATTTTTGTGTGTTTATCACAGATATTTGTTCCTGAGTTATGGCTGTTTTCTATGTATTTAAGTATTTATTCATATTTATCTATTATATATATCGTCGTCTAGTACCCACAACACAAGCCTTATTGAGCTTACTGTGGGACTAGGTCGGTTTGTGTAAGATCGTCCTATAATATGTATTTATTTATTTATTATTTATTTATTTAATTTATAAGTCCAAACAACTCCTTCGAATTGCGAATAAATCGTAAATTAAAGGGAATACGATCGAGAATACTAAGCCTCGTCAAAATTATCGATGCTGCTCAAAATTGGACTTTATCCCTCACTCCTAAAATTAATATTTTAATGTAGCCAAAACAGAATACACGAGGTTTAAAAAGTTACGAGATTCCGCTGAATAAGACATTTTCAAGACGTAGATATTCCGTATCCGTATAACTTCGATACGTCGTTTCTGAATCATGCTAAAATGGATCTAAGTTACGGCTTTAAGGAATGCGATATTTTTAGGAAAGTCCATGAGCCAACGAAATTTACCAAACGTTTTTCTTTACCGAAAAAATCACACTTATGACCAATTGAATGGTTATGGTATGATATAAATTAACGGAGTAAAATTTGTGATCTCAAACTATTTGCTAGTTCCATTTGAACTGAAATTTATCAAAATTATTATATCTTCGGTCACATAACAGTTATACAAATGCGGTTTAAAGCAACGCAAACTAATGGGTTTAGATGATTTTTTAACGCTGTGGTTAGAGATATAGGTATTTTACAACAGCTTTAAGTAATCACCAAATTGTTCAAGCTAATCTTATCGCTTAATAAGATAAACCACGGCCATAAATGACTCATCAAAACAAAATGGCGCTCCAGTCGTAACGGTCCCCATAAAGAGACAAATAAAATATATAATAAACCTAACATACGTATCGCGGTTTCGCGTGAACAATATTTGCACGATTTTATTTGTCATTTCGGAAATTTTGATGGTTTATTTGTGTAGTAAAATGGTTAAATAGTCGCTTCTACACTTTGTTTCGAATGGGGTTTTATAATTTTACCGGGTATAATTTTAACTAGTATAAGCGACCTCTGATCGCTCGTATTAGAATATTTTATATCCCAAAATTAATAGCTTTGGGAAATAAAAGTTAATTTGGACGAAATCGCACGCACAAGTTAAATAATTTAAACACTAACCTACGTATAGGCAGTCCGGATAACCTTTATGCTTGGGTAAAATTGAACGAGCCCAGAAATAGACTTTTAAAAAGGTTTTAGAAGATAAGTAAACTTTTTGAGGTATCTACTTTAATATTCGTCTTGTACCAACTACACAAGCCTTTTGAGCGTGCTGTAAGCATACCTATTGTCGGAGCTACTTATTTAGAATGCAATCAGCTGCAGAAATGCGTATGCAGCCTTAGGCTCAAGTTCGCTTGACAGCAGGTACGCACGTAGCAACGGGGTGTATAAAAAATATACTAGACTAGATGGCGTTACTGGCGAAGCTAGTTAATTTAAGTTCGAATTCGAATAAATACATTTAACAATAGAACAAAGGTCAATGACACATTTAGGTTGATACCTCTAGTCTCTAGAAATTATTTTTTATAAAATATTAACTACTTAGCAACCCCTATTTAACTTACTTCTTCCTCCAAATATGGATCACAAAGGTTGGTATAACGGAACCGGTGGCTCATGCAGTCGGTAGACACCTTGCTTAAAACAAAAGTAAATCCATGATGGACCCGAGATCGAGTCTGGGGTCGTGTTTCTTTTGATTTTTTCTAAAAGTTAAATATCCCTATTTTTATAACAATACTTTCGTTTAATTTCATAAATAAATGTATTTTAATATCATAGTTATAGTGGGAAATAAGACACTATTACAAAAAAAAAATTATCAGATCTATTTAAGTTACAGTCAAACCTAAAAACAAACAGCTAAACAACTTTAAATAATAATATTATACAATTTATACTAGCAAAGTCAGAACGCGTGGATATTGTATGGTAATACACTATTACTACTTAAGTTTCTATTGCATGAGTGTAATGGCCAACGCTTAGGTACTTAAAGAAAATACCTGTTTCGCTCTTATGATTTAAAATATTACAATAACACAGTTTTGAGAAGGGGGTTACTAAACTTTTAAATATTGAGGTTAATGAAGGCTTAAATTACATTTCTGGCAACACAGAAAATTATTGAAACCTTCACCTCAATAAAGATAGCAGATTTTTAATATCTCACTTTTTAATGTCTACATAATATATTTTAGGGGTGCTAAGAATCTCCGGCAAAGATCCGGCCACCACCACCGACGACTTCTGGCCCTGGCAACATATAACACGCGTACACTGCGGACCGACGAAAAGATAGTGGAACTGGAGGAAGGATTGAGCAAGTTGCGTTGGGATGTTATAGGGTTATCTGAAGTCCGAAGAGAGCGGGAGGAAACGATAATCCTAAAGTCCGGCAACTTGCTTTATTTCCGGGAGGGCGACCAACAGTCCCAGGGAGGTGTCGGGTTCATCGTCCATAAGTCCCTCGTGAACAACGTGGTGAAGATCGAGAGTTTGTCGACTAGGGTGGCGTACCTTATACTCAGAGTATCCAAGAGGTATTCGTTGAAGGTCATACAAGTGTATGCGCCGACTTCGGCACACTCCGATGACGAGGTGGAGGCTATGTATGAGGATATATCGAAGGCCATGCATAGCTCCAAAACCTACTTCACCGTTGTTATGGGGAACTTCAACGCGAAACTGGACAAGAGAGATGGTGAAGAGCTGAGAGTGGGTTAATTTGGATTTGGAAGTCGGAACCACCGGGGCCAACTACTGGCTGGCTTCTTGGAGAAGGAGGGACTCTACATGATGAACTCCTTCTTCAAGAAACGTGGGCACAGGAAGTGGACCTGGATGAGTCCCGACGGTGCAACTAAAAACGAGATTGACTTCATCATGTCGACGAAGAAGCATATATTCAATGATGTCTCTGTGATCAATACGGTTAAAACCGGAAGTGATCACCGTCTGGTGAGAGGCACATTGAATATATGTGTTAAGTTAGAGCGCTCTCGACTGATGAAGTCTACGCTCCGTCCAGCAGCACTTCAAATCTAAAACCCTGAGAGCTTCCAGCTGGAACTCCAAAACCGTTTCGATTGTCTAGGCGGCGATGTGGACGAATTCAATGACGGGTTTGTGGAAGCTGTCCATAGTATTGGGTCTAAGTTTTTTAAGGCCCAGCGGAGCAACAGAACCAAAAGGCTCTCTGACTCCACTCAGAAACTCATCGAGGAAAGGAGAGAAATGGTTCTGCAATCCTCAGCAGATGCGTCATTATACCGACAGCTCAATAAACGGATCTCTAAGTCCCTTACCCGTGATTTGCGCCAATTCAATACAAATCGTATTGAAGAGGCCATTGAGCAGAATAAGGGCTCTAAAGTTTTCGCAAGAGATTTGTCTATTGGGCAGAGCCGTCTCGCCAAAATAAAAACTGAGGATGGTAAAATCGTTTCATCCAGACCCGAGCTTCTGGGGGGATAGAGGACTTATGGACAGCTATACACATCAACTAGCAGACCTGAAGTTGATCTGGCGGAAGACCCTAGAGCTAGACTGACCCGACATTATACCGAAGATATCCCGGACATTGCAGCCTGTACGAGATTAGAATGGCTCTTAAACAGCTCAAAAACAATAAGGCACCTGGTGAAGACGGAATTACAGCCGAACTTCTTAAGGCGGGTGGTAAACCGGTCCTTATAGCCCTTCAGAAGTTGTTCGACTCCGTTTTACTAGAAGGCAGAACGCCTAAGACATGGAACAGAGGTGTGGTGGTATTGTTCTTCAAAAATGGTGATAACGCGTTACTGAAGAACTACCGACCCATTTCACTTCTGAGCCATGTATATAAGCTGTTTTCAAAAGTCATTACGAACCGTCTCGCACGCAGGCTAGATGACTTCCAGCCTCCCGAACAAGCCGGTTTCCGAAGAGGCTTTAGTATCGTAGACCACATACATACGCTCCGTCAGGTTATACAGAAGACTGAGGAGTATCACCTGCCCCTCAGCTTAGCGTTCGTGGACTACGAGAAAGCCTTCGACTCGATCGAAACCTGGGCTGTACTACAATCTCTCCAGAGGTGCCAAGTGGACTATCGCTATATCGAAGTGCTGAAGTGTTTGTACGAGAACGCCACTATGTCAGTCCGACTCCAGGACCAGAACTCGAAGCCTATTCCGTTGCAGCGGGGAGTCAGGCAAGGAGATGTTATTTCTCCTAAACTGTTTACCGCTGCACTAGAGGATGTTTTCAAGACTCTGGACTGGAGAAGGCTAGGCATCAACATAAACGGCGAGTACATCACTCACCTTCGGTTTGCTGACGATATAGTAGTCTTGGCGGAGACCATGGAGGATTTGAGTACGATGCTCGATGACCTCAGTAAAGCCTCCGAGCGAGTTGGTCTAAAGATATAAACGAAACTCATGTCAAATACCCATGTAGCACCAACTCCCGTTACAATCGGAGACTTTACACTCGAAGTTGTGGACGATTATATATACTTAGGACATACTGTCCAGTTAGGTAGATCCAACTTCGAGAAAGAGGTCAATCGACGAATCCGACTCGGTTGCCCGCGTTCGGGAAGCTACGGCACATCTTTTTGTCCAATATTCCGCAGTGTCTCAAGACGAAAGTCTTTGACCAGTGTGTGTTGCCAGTGATGACATATGGTACTGAAACGTGGTCGCTTACAATGGGCCTCATAAGAAAGCTCAAAGTCACCCAAAGGGCAATGGAGAGGGCTATGATTGGAGTCTCTCTGCGTGATCGCATCAGAAATGAGGCCATCCGCAGCAGAACCAAAGTAACCGATATAGCCCTCCGAATCGCTAAACTAAAGTGGCAGTGGGCGGGGCACATTGCTCGTAGAACCGATGGCCGTTGGGGCGGAAAGGTTCTCGAGTGGCGACCACGAACCGGAAGGCGCAGCGTGGGTAGACCCCCCGCAAGGTGGAATGATGACCTGGTGAAGGTCGCGGGAGTCCGCTGGATGCGGGTGGCGCAGGACCGGTCATTGTGGCACTCTTTGGGGGAGGCCTATATCCAGCAGTGGACGTCTTTCGGCTGATATGATGATGATGATGATAATATATTTGAACATTTATAAATAACTATTATTGTAAACCTTTTCTTTGTCAAAAACGTAATAATTTTACAATCACAAAATAAATGTGAGTAAAGGATAAATATTTGGTTATTATTGTAACCCGCCCAGAGACAAGAATACGTAATGAAGACTGTTAATCTTGATATAAAGTCACGTGCCTCATCAATCTCATCATTGTTATGAATTTTAAAAAGTTGGCCAATTGAAATTTAAAATAATGAATTATTTTATCATTCCTCCAGAGAGCTTATTAGATGACATTGCAATTTAATTATAGGCTGTTGTCTTATCTACTATCTAAAACACTAATGAGTCGCATGACTTTGTGGAGTTTAACAGTCTATGTTATTTACTTACTTTTGTCTTTTCTCAACCGACAGCGATACACTTAACCCGAAACAGTGGATATTTAGTGTTTAACTATCCTAATAATTAGTATAACCCCCTTCCTTATCAATTACAGCTTGCAAGCGAGAACGCATTGATTTAATAAGATTTTGACATAAACTACTTCCTCGAATTTCATTCCAACTTTTCAAACAATGCGCTTCCAATAATTCCGGAGTTCGCTCGTTGTGATTATCCCAACGCTGGACGATAACACCCCATAAGTTTTCAATAGGGTTTAGATTCGGTGACTTAGCGGGCTAAGGAATGGCCTTTATGTCATTTTTATGTTGGTCTAACCACTCCTTCACATTACGTGAACGGTGTATAGGACGATTATCTTGAATAAATCTTAAAAACGGCATTTCTTCTTTCGGATACACATTCCGAACTGTGGGTAACATTGTTTCGTTAAGCACATTTACATAATCATCACTGTTGGCTCGGCTAGGAATTCTGATGAGCTCTCCCGGACCGGCTTCAGACATCCAGCCCCACATGTTCACTGATATGCGACCTGACTCCATATTTGGCACTATGTGGTTGCTGTCGTATCGCGTATTATTTCGACGCCATAAATGAAGACGTCCATGCTGACAAGATTTAAAAGTCTATTCGTCCATAAAAATTACATTACTCCAGTCGTCGTTTAAATGTTTACGGGCAAAGTTCAATCTTACACTTTTATGATCTGCTGTTAGCAGAGGTTTAACAGCAGGCCTCCGATGATGTAACCCTTTACTATGAAGCACACTTCGAACAGTATCCACACTCGTGCCAAATAAACCGGCGTAGTGGCGTGTTGGCTTGAACCCATCCTCTTCGTACTCCTTAACCATGAGCTGACGTTGCGGTATGTCTACAAGACTAGGCCTACCGGTCCTTTGTCGGTTGAGCAATGACCTTTCCTCTTCGTAAGGTTTCACCCATAAACCAACCGTTTTTCTCTGTAAGAATATTCAGTTATGTGTTTAACGTATAAATAAATTATTCACATATACACCCACAAAAGGACACACTTAGGTAATACGTATCCAAAACTAAAAAAAATACTTACAGTAACACCGGTTTCTCTGGCAATCTCAGACTTATTTAATCCTTTATGATGCAAATTAATTATTCCCGACTTTTTAATTAAGTCGATATTGCAATTAGAACTCATTGTTGCTTATAAAGTAACAATAAAAGGTCGCAATCATAAATAGGCAATAACAAAGTAAAGAACGGCAAAAGAACAGAATGACAAATAAATCTGTAAGCAATAAAAACTTAAATAGTATGGTATACCATAAAACTTTAGTCTACCCTCCTAAGTTTTTATATTAAAAGCGTTTCTTGTAAAAACTGTCAAACTCGGCGAATTCTGAAATTTATTACAATCTGATAAAGCGCAAATTCTTTTAACACTATGCATTATGTCTCACCCAACATAAATCTAAAATATTACATCTCGTTCACACTAACGGCGTTCACATATACGCCGCCTTGTTGCATATTATGCTCGATGCAGCTAATGATAAATTTCGATACCACGTTTAACTGATCATTTGGTCTAGCGGCTCATTGAGGTGACTCAGGCGAGGCTTGCTTAGATAATCCTGGGATCAAATCCAGGCGGTGTATATATATATTAGAATGTATATTTTGAAGAAAAAAAAACTGTGGAGTTTATGGTGGTGAGTTTGGTTAAAGTGAACGAAGCAGTTCAGCTGAGAATGCTGACAAAATAATTTAAGTGAATATATTCCAGAAATCTCACACTGTGACCGAACCGAAACTGGAAGGGGACGATATATGTATTTATATATGATTCATGAATTTAAATACAAATGGTTTTGGTTTGGTATTATGTTGGTAATTAATTGATAGAACAATCAAAAATATTATTCCATGGAAGTTGTGACAGATTGCTACAACTGAAATTCCAACTACTTTTTTCTATTTAGTAAATTTGACTGTTATAAACGCCATCTAGTGAGATCTAGGTAAACTAGTAAGGTGTCTTGGCTGGTTGTAAAAGAATGTTAACAGATTCAGATGGCGTTCATTCTTCATGCACGCCATTATTTTCTCAGGGTGGGTACGCATTTTTGCAGCTGATAGTACTACTTTTACTTAAAAAACTAAAATTATGGTTTCGTTCCCAAGAATTAAATAAAAGCAAATTATTCGAAATTTTTTTCTACTAATTCATTTCCAATTTTAAAAGCCTTTAGGCCTAACCAAAATAATGGTTTCCCCGAAACCTTGTTTTTCCCAACGCAAAAAACACACGCTTTTCATAAAAAACGCTGTAAATACTGGAACCCGGCAAATTCAATCTCATTCAATTTACTAACCCGCTTGTAAAAACGATTGATACGTACCTACTCAGATATACGCACTCAATCAAATAAACTCGTCCCTAGTGATGTACCTATTTAGAATAGGGATGTCACGAATGTTGTTTTTCTAACATTCCCGAATGCGATATTCAGGGTGTGAATGTTCGAATGCGAATGCGAATACAAGTGTTACCAAGCGCTTCAAAGAACTCAACCTTTGCCATCATTTTTATGAATCCGCAGTTAAAAATACAGAAAAATTATGTGTTGAGTATTTTTTATTCGTCAAAGTTAGTTAAGCTCTAGCATATGACCACCGCCGGGTCAAAACACGACTGTGATCTGCAAACGTCCGCATTCGCGAATTATTTTCATCATTAACTGCCTCCTAGCCTAGTCGGTAGTGATCCTGCCTATGAAGCAGGAGGTCCCGGGTTCGAATCCTGGTCAAGGCATTTATTTGTGTGTTTATCACGGATATTTGTTCCTGAGTTATGGATGTTTTCTATGTATTTAAGTATTTATATGTATATATCTATTACATATATCGTCGTCTAGTACCCACAACACAAGCCTTATTGAGCTTACTGTGGGACTAGGTCGATTTGTGTAAGATTGTCCCATAATATTTATTTATTCATTTGTTGTGAATGCGAACGTCGATACGAATTTAAAAATGATGTGAATATTCGCATTATACGAATTTGAATATTCATGGCGTCCCTAATTTACAATACGATTTGGATACGTTGCGATTACTTTCAGTGTGGAGTTTGATCGTTCTTGGTTTCTGTTAATTGGAGCCTAATTGTTAGTTCTGACTGTGATACAATATCTACAGCGAAATACTCCAGTAGGTACGTTAGGTTTTTTTATTCAAATGGTCAGTTATGAAGTTTTTTTGTCTTTGGTTAGCTCTTGTTATAATGATGGTGATGAGCAAGTCGCCATCAAATATATCAGAGCGGCCACGGTACTAAAAAATATCTGAACATGCACTTTGTCGCCTTCATAATAGAGGCGTTGGTCAGATATTTGTGACCACATTGACCACTCTGATGGCGACTCTATGGCGACATATCTGATGGCGACTGTACATTTTATACAATCTTGATTGAAGACAGTTTCAGTGTACCTACTGCCATCTTGATATCATCTAAACGTAAGCGTATACAATGGCCAATGCATAAAATAAATGCTGCGTGATACAGAAATCATTACAGTTAGAAACTAAGCAACAAAATAAATCAATTTTGATCTCGAGTAAGAAAAAACTTTAATACTTTAGTATAGTCCATAGCAGTGATAACATCCGTCATCATTCTGGGTGGAATTCTACCCATTCTCATTGCATATCCCTTCTCAAGTCTTTTTCTACTTGGACATCCCTAACCACGACTGGGACAGATTACTTGCCCGATGTAGGGTGACGTCGTAAAAGCTGTTACTACGAATAGAGTTAATTGAGTTTAGGAGTTTTCCGTCTTTTTCTGTCAAGTGACAGCATAACTGCGAGAGCGAGACGCTGATTGTTTCGGGAAGGATGTTGCTGCGATTTTTATGGGTGTAATTAGGGTTGGCACTTTAGGAAAGGTGATTAAACGTTTATGTTAGATGAAAAAGCTTGAGGAAGCCGGATTAGTAATTATTGAAGAGGAAAATTGCAATTCAGAGGTTAACTTCATTCAGATTAATAAGTAATAATCCGGAAATTGGCTTTGCGTAGGTGTTACAAAAAAAGTATAAATAATACTTACTTATGCCTATTGAAGGTTTTAATGAGAATCCGCCTACCTACATTTTATGAATAGTGTAAACGAAAATTTGTCTGGTTATTTTAAAGTGTATTTGAGAATTACGAAGTGAGAATTCAGCGTTTTTTTGCTAGCTAGGTACATTATTCTTACAATCGACTTTTGAAAATAATTGGTTTAATCTCCAGTAATCACTGGAGTAACCACGATTTTATTCTCTTAGTCTTATCTAATGGATATAAAAGGAATTAAGAACATGTTAGGTAATGGAGAACATACGTGAAAAATATTTAATTGAATTTGTTCCATAAACACGTTTAATAACCCCAAAATAATATAAATAAGTGAAAATCCGTAATAATTTTTAACAGTTTTTTAAAGATAAGTATTGCGGTTTAAAAACGTAAAATTTTAGGTAGTTTTTTTTTATACCTCAAATGTATTTTCGAAACTTCAGTTCGATTACTTATGTTCTAACAAGAAAAATAAAATAAAACAACTATATAGCTAAACGCATTTTTTCGTGTCTAAAATTACAAAAATCTTCCAAAAACTTGTTCCTTCCAAACAGTTTTCTGCAACTTTGTGGTCGGTGACGTCACAAACCTCACATTTTTTGTATGGGGCGTTTTGACGCGCGGCGCAGACGCCTAACGTATTTTCACATGTTTGACGTTTCAGGGCTATCATAGATAGTAGGTTTATTAGAGACATTTGAGTCTACAGGGAAATAGAATCGAATGACGTCTTCCAAAAAAATCATGCATGTTCCTAATTACTTCCCTGTTTTTAGAATAGTTAGTAGCAGAAGTAACTCAGCGGGTGAGGTGTTCAAAATGAACTTCAAACGCCGTTAAAATAATTTTGAATATCTAATCCGCTATTTATCCGCTTAGTTAGGTACTTCCGTTGCGTAGGTTCTAACTTTAAGATTGACTAATATGTAATACTTAACTTTAAATGCCACTAAGGAAACTATTCTCAAAGTTATAAATCGAAAATTTAGTAGAGCATTGAAAACAGCAATATTCAAAACTGCTTACTCCGTCAAATATCTCTTCGTAAAATAATTCCATCCCTGTTGGCAAGTTGCCATGGCGTACCCAAGCGAATGATACGAGCATATCGTCTTTATAAGAAAAATGCTCAAATTTCAATAAAAGACATTTCCATTGAATATGGAAGAGCAAATACCGTACCTGCATAGTAAGTCAGCGGAATGAAAGCGAGAAAATCAGCAAACACCCATGGAGGGCGATCGACGGAAATATTACACATATTATATTTATATACTGGGTGTATAACCGGGATGTTACCAAAAAAATTGCTCAATTTTTTGGGTAGAAATAGTAGATAAAAGATGGTCACCATGATGAAATTCCCAAGACAAAGTTAACGTTGATAATCATTGCAATGTTAATAGATAAATTGTTATCTACATAGTAGGTAAAAGTATTAAAAATGTAAATTAATAAAAAAAATATTGCAAAGACAAGTTCGAATTCTGTGCCTACCTAGTCAAGTGTAAAAATATGGGTGTACTCATCTTACTCAAAAATATGTCCCAGTATCTTTATTCGGTTGTAATAAGTGCGTAGTACCATATTTATGAGACGATTTTTGGGTACGTATTTTTGCACTTGACTGTACGTATCGTTATAACTCTAGCTACCGACTACATACTAAAGTATAATTATTATAATTTTATAAAATAGATCATCACTTCCTCCTTCCTTCTTTCTTTTTTTCTTCTAGTTACATAATATCCTATTCAGAATTTGTTACTTAGGTAGTCATTTTTAAATGATATAAAAAAATGTGAAAGAGCTAATTCACAAAATTGTACTTAAAATACACACAACAGCCCTACTCCTTTTTAAAACTTACCAAGAATACTCTTAAGATATCACTAACATTGTAACAACAAATTGGACCTATCTTCCACAGTGACCCAACTCTTCCATCCCTATTTAGCCTAACCCAACAAATTCCTAAACTAAAAGGTAAATATAAATATATAAATACCTCCAAGTTTGCCTTTACCTGACATATTTGTGTGATCAAAAGAAAATGATGCCACAATCTCGAACACCCAACGCGTATTACCAAAACACTTTTCCCGGTTTCTTCGTTCGTTCAATTCAATCAGATGGATATATTTTTGCGTCCTTTTTTGACCCAGATCATTTACTGGCTAGACCAATTGTTCCCAACCTCTTTTGTCCGTTTACCCCTATGACCTACACGGGAACCCTATTTTACCCTGTTTACAACTTTGTTTTAAGTAGTTATTAATATTTGCTCCATGACCCCCACGGATTTTTTTACCCCTGCAAGGTAGTCGAACGAGCGGAGCGTAAGCAAAATTAAGTTCTTTCAGACAACTTTGAACACAACAGAACTGTCAGCTGGCTACCTAGACCTCCCCGCATTTCGATGGCTTTTTGATTTTCAATAGTTGTTTCGCGAAAACTTTAGTAACGTTATTCCGAACTTTATGATTTATGATGAAATTTGTTGGGGCTGTAGCATAGATACTGTAACGTGACTATCAATATTGCAGTGGCAACACGGTGCTTAATGTCATAGTAAATGAATGGAGACGTCACTATCGGTCAGTCACCGTTGACAGTTGACACTTCGGAACGAGGCATCTGTGTGTAAGGTCGGTAATGTTTTTGATTATTAGGTAAACAGCTGAATATTTGTTGAATAAAACTTTAATTGATAACGTATATTACAATACTATCCTTTAACTTTGTGATACCGTAACATCTCAGAAGTAGGGATCGTTGCGAAAAAAACAAACTTTTCGTACCACGCCATTAGCTCGACTTTTATTGAATTCAAATCTTATAGAAAATGATTTGTTATACAAAAATATAAGCGAAAATAGAAAGAACTAAGATATCTAGTCATACCCCTTTACACCCGAGAGAAAAAAATCTTTAACAGCACCGTGCGACATTACGTAATTTTATTATTAGTTCATAAGGAGTCTAAGAAAAATTAAAAAAAAATACCTGACTGAGCTGGTCTTCCACAATCAGACCCTCACGTTCGTGTGGCTCAGGAATAATATGTAACTCGCACTTTCGTGAGGGTCATGATGTGATTGTGTAGAAATGTTACATTTAAACGGTTATTGAAGAATTTCAATTAATAAAACACAGTTATAGAAGTAATAACTAAGTTTCTTTTATTTATTCATAATTTAGGCACTAAATCACAGCAATTTCTCAGGAATCATTATTAAATAATCAACAAAATTATAGTTTTCATAACAAAAAACGCTAATTTCTAGCTTAGTTGAGACAAGTAATATCTAAATTAGTAAAATTATATGAGATCGTAATCAAACATTATATGTTTTGATAGGACTACTTTTTATGATACAATCTAAAGCAGTCTTTATCTCTCGATATGCATAAATACACATCGCATTTTTCGCATTTAATTTTTGATCGACTACCGCAGTCTTCCATGCGACATGTCCGAGGGGCCTTGATATTGTCGGAAAAGGGCAAGTGATCATACCCGTCGTATCTTTTAGCCGCTGATGGTTTAATTGCTGGTCTGTAGATTTTATAGTCACGAGGGCAGTCACGCCCGTTGGCAGGTGGTAAATCTGTGTCATCTACACTCTCATGCCGTGTCCGTGTGGGGATGTTAGATAAAGTAACCGCTAAATCCAGCCGAAAGTCTAATAAGGACATGATGTCTTTCCTTTGCAAGCCATTGGCTTGACAGTCGTTTTTATAAAGCCTCCACGAATTCACTACGATGAGATCCAAAAAATGGATGAGCACCTTCAACGTCCATTTTTTTGTTTTTATGTATGTCCTGTAGTATTCGATTTGCTGATCGAGGACATCGACTCCACCCATGTTCTGGTTGTATAGTTCAACTACTTTAGGGGCTGAGATATAAACGTATCTCTTTGTGTTTTTGTCCCATCTTCTGACGTTAGTGAACGAGTTGGATCCAGTACAATTCGATGCCATTAAAACAGATTTGTTATCTTTCCATTTTACAACAGCAGTGGGCATGCTAACATACTGATCTGATTCCCCTCGAGCATGACCAGGAATACGGTTTTGCATTATTGTCCCTGTACTATGCAAGTTCAACTTTTCCATCTCTTCAATTAAAGGAACGGTCGTAAAATACCTGTCATGATACACGCAACTACCAGGTGGAACAGCCTTGCTCAAATGCAGGATTACAGATGGACCGAGACCAAGTTTAGTATCGCCGAACATGGTTTTTGCACCGTGGTAAATTTCGAAATCAAGCATCAAACCTTCTTTTGTGGTCAATACAAAGTTTTTTAAACCTACTGGCCGTGGTTTGTTTTTGACTACCTGACGTAACGGACAACGGCCTGTAAAAGGTATCATTTGTTCATCGATTGAATAAAAGCCAGGAACACGCTCTAATTTGTTACATCCGTCCTTCACTTTATTGATCATAGGCTGGACTTTCCACAGAGGATTATTTTTCTCAGTCTCCCGCGGAAAATCTGAATCAACTACATGAAGTGCGTTGCGAACGGCCAGAAACCTGTCTCTTGTCATAACGTTGCACACCAATGACAATTTAGTCCCAGCTCTCCAGTACATAGGCAATCTAGGATAAGGAATGCAACCCATAACTAGATGGATGGAAAAGAGCTTGCAGATTTCATAGGCGGTCGTTTTTAATTCGACGCCTGTTTTTCGCATGTAATACAAGTTCGTACATCTAGCGATCTCTTCCACGAAGTCGTTGTCAATGTATTCATGAAAGTACTCTACCGGGGAGCGGACAGGTTTCACTGGTTATTATGTGGCTTATCCGTAAACAGAGCTCGCTTCCATGTTCGACTTCGAGGTGCGGGTGCTGATATGGATCTTCCACTGCGTACATTTTCCCGTGTGCGGACAGATCTACCTCTGCCTCTTCGAACATTTTTAGGTATAGATTCCAACCTACCTCGACCTGGTCTTCTAGTAGCTCCGATTTGCAACGGCGAAATAGGGGGCGGTGGTAATGTCCCTACTGGTGGAGTTGCTGGTCGCGGAGAAGTGGGTGGAGAAGATGATCGCGATGAGGATCTTCCACTGCGTACATTTTCCCGTGTGCGGACAGATCTACCTCTGCCTCTTCGAACATTTTTAGGTATAGATTCCAACCTACCTCGACCTGGTCTTCTAGTAGCTCCGATTTGCAACGGCGAAATAGGGGGCGGTGGTAATGTCCCTAGTGGTGGAGTCGCTGGTCGCGGAGAAGTGGGTGGAGAAGATGCTCGCGGTGAACTTAGGGGAGAACGTGACCGTGGCCTTACTTCCTGCAGAGTAGAAATTTCTCCATCCGAGAGCAAGTCATCATCACTGGCCAAGTTATCGAAAAAGTTAGGCACATCTTCCAAATCATCCTCATCTAAACCTTCAATTTCTGACAGGTTGCCATCTGCGAGCAGATCTTCTATTATTTTATCGGTCAACGGAGCTCCTAAAATAAGCAAAACATCCCGATTAGTAAGGCAAGCGTGTAAATAAATAAGTTATACCTACTAAACCAACATCACAGAACACACCCGAAACCGCACGATCGTGGGAGTTCAATTATACGCATTGCAACCGAAGTCGCACGATCGTGATAGTTTAAATTCAAAAACCAATTGCATATATGTATTTCATTCCAATTAATGCAGAGTAATAAAAATATATCACACACACAAGTAATCTTTGCAATCCGATAGTAAATTACGAAGATATTTGCTGGTAATTAGTAAAAAAATCCACTTACGATAGCGAGATCGACGTTCAAAAAACACAGCCATCTCCCACGCCACGTCAACGAGACTGACGAGTCCCAACGCGTACGCATGAGCCTTCTGTATTTTTTCTCTCCTTCCAGGATAGCCGCACGATAGATCGACATCGGTTGGGTTCGCAAAAGCTGATCGCCATGGGCGAAATATTTTTTTTAAATCAACTCTCACGATCGTTACAAGTCGAGTGTAAAGGGATACGAGGTAGCGTATATTTCAAAAATATCTCATTATTGAACCGATCCACATGGATTTTAAAATTCGTTTTCGGCCGACATATTTTGTTTTTCTTGTAAATCGGCAAGTAATTACAAAAATATAGGTGAAAAGTTAAATAACAGGACAAATTACATGAACTGAGTGCTTCTATTCATAAAAATAAAAAATGATTGAATAAATAAACATGGATTTAATAATATGTTTTTAAAATTCTTCATATTTCGTTGAAATATAAAAATACATGTAGTAATAGAAAGAATAAATGTTTCTAAGAACATACTGTAAGTTTAATGACGGAAATAACAACTCATGGAGTGGATGAATATGGATTTATAACAATACATTATGTACGAGCGTACATAAGAAGTGAAACGAAATACGCAGTCGCATAAGTTCATTGGTTAAATGCGTATCAAGTGTCGGCAAGATGAAAGTAGTAGGTAATTATAATATTACCGGTAAGTCCGCTAATCCGAAGCAATGTAAGCTGTAAGTAATTATGATAGCCGTTGATGCCCTACAGTGACAAAAGGGTTTTGATACAGGTATGTTGAATTGCCATACAACATACAACTATACTATACCACAGATTTGAGTTATATAAATATATACGCATCTATAACTAACACATAATGGATGCCATTTGAATTTGATCATGAGTTTTGTGGTTGGTTTGCACATTTTGGTATGATCTGAATGTTCCTGGATGTGTTTTAGATGTACTGTACCTAACAAATGGGTAAGGTAGCATAAAACATGTACATTGAAATATTTGTGCTAATAATAATACCTATAAATGTTGGCTTGGTGTGTGGTGTGTTTGTATTTAAGTTCCAGATAAGAGATTACAACAAACCTAAGATAGAAAGATATTGGACCCGGATATTCACCCATCATCCAGTCATCGGTCAGCAATGAACTGACTGAAATTCTATGTTTGCTGTGTCCTTTACTAAAAGTCTAGAAATACATAAATGACAAGAAACTGAGCAAATACAATAAGGTCTATACTTAGCATTAATAAGGGTTTGCTGAAGTTCAGCGGAGTGACCGGAGTAATAACTGACCACTCAACATGATCAACCATACCGCAAGTATTGAAATTCATACTTAATAGTCAAATGGTTCTAAATGGTAAGACAGGAATAATTATGTTAAATTCGCTTCTGGTGACGTTCAATGGATGTGATTCCTTCTCTAAACTTGTTTCAAGCAAAAATAAAAATAGAAATGATTAATTTTATGATGAGAGTAAAGTTTGTGAAAAGTAAATTAAGTAGAATCTACTAGCAATCTTTATTTTGATAGAATTTTAAATTGTAATAGTATCACATAACCGTCCAAGTTTCAGTTGGTATAATGATGTTGATGATGATTATTGCTAAAAGTAGCTACACTAAGTACTAAAGTAGGCACATTGTCTTTTAATTGAATAACAGTAGTATGATGGGAAGGTAAGGTACAGTGTACCTATGTATAGAATGGAATTATACTATTTCTTATTGCTATGTTGTGTGTGTTTTTATTAATATGTTCTCAGATTAAATAATTGTGATAAAATATTGGATGTCTGCAACTATACAAGCATTAAGTTAATAGCTGCTTGATGTTATAATATGAAGTGCACATGCACACAAGTTGGATGAAAATAAAATGAAGTTGTGATATTTGTTATGATTACCAGAGACAAGTTGATAATATAGACTGGCAATACAGTTTGTAAAATATAGAATGGTGACTCACTGTTTCTTATTGATTTGTGTTGTCTGTGTGTTTATACTACATATGTTCACAGATCTTCATATATAAAATACTTGTGATTTCTTCAAATAATACAAACAACGTTGATAGCGGTTTGGTTTTATCATATGAAGTGCACGTAAGTTGGGACAAAAACAAAATGAAGATGTGATATTTGTTATGCATACCAGAGACAAGTTGACAATAAAGACCGATAGTACAGTATGTAAAAATATGAAGTGGTGACTAATTGTTTCTTATTATTTTGTGTGTGTGCTTATATTATGTTCACAGATGTTCACAGATAAAATATCTGTAAAGCAATGTTGTTTTTTGCAAATGATACAAGCATTATGTTAATAGCTGCTTGATTTTATAATATGAAGTCCACACAAGAGGAAGTATAGACAAGCAAGATATGGTTATTATTATGCGTCTCAAAGACCAGTTAACAATGAAGACTGACAAATGAGACAAGAGTATCGTTTTATTATGTGTACCAAAGACTAGTTAACAATGAAATCTGACACAGGTATAATTTTATTATTTGTACCAAAGACTAGTTAACAATGAAGACTACAAATGTATAATTTGATTATGTGCACCAAAGACTAGTTAACAATGAAGACTGACAAAGGTATAATTTTATTATGTGCACCAAAGACTACTTAATGATAAGGACTGCACATGAGGCAAAGGTATAAATTTATAAAGGTAGTTCATGTAAGGTGAGATTGTATATAAAGCCTTATGTATAATAAAGGCGTATGATTGTTAGTCTGAGTTTGATAATGTTCAAATATAAATGAAATAGATTCGATGATAGCTAGTAATAAAAAAATAATATGACACTTCATATAATTTTCTCAGATTTGAATATTAGGCCATGATGGGGAGCGGTAAGGGTTTCATAGAAGTTTTATGGGACTTGTATAGTTTTTCACTGGTGCCACAGAGTTGTATTAAGGGTGAACCTAAGCCGTTTAAGAAGATACAGTATGAGATAATAAGAAATGGAGGTACTATTTATTATTCACTGAGAGTTTCCTGTGCCTGAGTGTGTGTGTGTGTGTGTTAACATTATGTTTACAGATAAGGTATTGGTGACAGTATACTGCTCTGTCTTAAGCAGTAAATGATGCAACCATGACTAGTATGTAGTTGGCATTGGCCGTATAAAGTTGACACAAGGGAAAATAAAAATCTAATGGACCACTACCTGTGTTTAGTATTTTTCACATATGAAATAAATTGAACAGACAGGAATAAATGGTAAGAATGTGATACAGACTTTTCGTCATGGGCAATTGATAAAGGTGAGTCCTTATTGATCTGGTTTTGATTTACAATCTGCAAAGTTGTCATAAATGTCGTCATGCATGATAAATGATAGTAGGTTTACAAGGGTAAGTGTCCCAGTATGTTGACTCTACTTTTGACTCCATTGATAAAGAAAGGGAAGAAGGTTATGTAAAGGACTGTGCGAGAGAAATGACTAATGATAATAAAAGTAAATAGCAAGTGATTTTTACATAACGATTGAATTAATTTCCTGGTTGATTTGATTAAATGTTTGTTTTACAAAGAAATAAATTATTATTATGATTAAAGCATGCAATATAACAGGAAACGCTCTTAAAATAAAAAGTTGAACTTCAAGTACAACAGTAGTATAGTTAACTAATGGGACCCAGTCACGTACGACTGGTATAAAACAATATGAATCTGCATAAAGCCATTGATGGTATTTATATGATGACATGAATCAATTTAATGTCTTCAGTAAATTTTCAAATAAACATGCGCAAGTATGTCGTGTGTTTGGCATGTTGCTGCTGGCGAAAAATGCAACCAGCGCGTGGAGTAGCAGTATGAAAAATCAGGCGAGTGGTCGGAGCGCGAGGACATGGCTGCGGTGGTCAGTGATATGAACTAAGCAGTAAGCCGATAAACCTGAGACAGCAGCATGGGGTAAGCCTGTAGTCACAACGCCGCCTTGCAGTGATGTTTTTATTCATGACGTTTTATGCTGTGATGCCT
This sequence comes from Pammene aurita, assembly GCA_947086415.1. NCBI lineage: Eukaryota > Metazoa > Arthropoda > Insecta > Lepidoptera > Tortricidae > Pammene > Pammene aurita. The sequence continues at coordinate 18,644,057 of OX352295.1, forward strand.
TTAGTCTTGGGATCACGTCGCCTTCAAGCGGTGATGTTATGATGATTGGTGTACGAACTCACCGCCCAGGAGTCGCTTCAAACATTGCAGATATTGAGTCGGGCATTATTGGTGTACGAACTCACCGCCCAGGAGTGGCTTCAAACATTGCAGATATTGAGTCGGGCAGGATTGGCGTATGAACTCGCCGCCCAGGAGTGGCTCAAATCTCATTTGATGACTCTTTGACTGAGAAGTGAATTAGTGTCTACCTACTAAGGGACAGTATTTGGAACCGGGCATGATTGGTGTACGAACTCACCGCCCAGGAGTGGCTTCAAACATTGCAGACATTCGAGTCGGGCAGGATTGGCGTATGAACTCGCCGCCCAGGAGTGGCTCAAATCTCATTTGATGACTCTTTGATTGAGAAATGAATAGGTAGACACTTAGCGACAGTGTTTGGAACCGGGCATGATTGGTGTACGAACTCACCGCCCAGGAGTGGCTTCAAACATTGCAGACACATGACAGTATGGCAGTTGGAGAGAATAACTCTCATACTTCATGTCAATAATCACAATTATTTTATTATACTTAGTTGTGTATTTGATAGATAAGTGTACGACTCGAAATTAACTAGTATTATGATTGTAACAGACTTGGATAAATAGACTAAGGCTTAGAACGAAGAGACTCGTTCCTAAAGGATGGCCGACTGTAACGTGACTATCAATATTGCAGTGGCAACACGGTGCTTAGTGTCATAGTAAATGAATGGAGACGTCACTATCGGTCAGTCACCGTTGACAGTTGACACTTCGGAACGAGGCATCTGTGTGTAAGGTCGGTAATGTTTTTGATTATTAGGTAAACAGCTGAATATTTGTTGAATAAAACTTTAATTGATAACGTATATTACAATACTATCCTTTAACTTTGTGATACCGTAACATCACATATAATTTGAGAGTTCGTATATGAGCGGGATCGATCAAGGCGTTATGGAGCTAGAAAGCGCGAAAATATCATCATAAGGGTTTTGTTATATTCGTCAGCTCATTAGCAAAGAAATCGCGAGTTCTCAGTTCGAGGCGGACTACTAGTAGTTTAGACGTAAGACGGTGCTCATAAGCGTCGTGCCATTTTTGTCGGCATGCAGCGACTACATGTTACACCGCACTTCGATATTTGCCTTCAAGTAAGCAATAAGTCTTTGAGTATAATGGCTGTCATGATACGACTTGAGTTTAGACCGGAAGTCCAATATGTGCCTTAATTAGTATTATGTTATATTAACATTGACATACGTTCTGTGGGCACATTTGATGTTCCTTTTAAAACTGAGTAAAGCAGCTAGCAACAATTTTTCATGTCTGTGGATACCGCGAATTTTGGTAAATATAAGTAGTTCAAAATGCGTAACCTTTAGGAGGTAGTCTAGGATTTTCGGCGAGTAATAAAACGGACTGCAAAATTGAATGGAACTATCGGTTAACGGTTTGGATTTTTCGTATCTCTCTATATTAATACAAGATTGGATAATTGTGCAGTTTTTTCAACGATAGCAGTTAAAATGTTTGCGATACTTACCTACCTTTTTCTGTTGATAAAATTATTTTAATTTGTAGCCATACGTATGTGGACTACATACAAGTGGTTATATCGGACTGTATTATTTACGTCAACAGACGTACTAATCTTATCCCTAGTTTTTAAACTGATATAAATGTCATTTTATTTGGCAACGGTCGCTGTGCAGTGGCGCTTAGCTTTTTCAACCGACTTCAAGATTTCGAAGGAGGTTCTCAATTCTTCGGGGTCTTTGTTTTTGCTTTGGATCTTTTTTTTGTTTAATATAAATTATTTACATGTTTTTGCTTCATTAAAAAAACATGACTATAGGAATTTTCCAAATCGGTCCAGCTGTCTTCAAATAATCGGTAAACATATATAAACAAACAAAAAAAAGCAACAAAGATCCCGACGAATTGCGAACTTCCGCCTTCGAAATCTTGAAGTCGGGTGATAAAAACTGGCCAAGTGCGTGTCGGACCACGCATAGGAGAGTTCCGTACCTTCAATGGAATAAGAACCAAACTAATACCAAAAGGTCGTATCTGATGCCTATGGAAGAAGTTTTTTAGAGATTACTCAAAAATGGCTGAACCGATAATTTTAAAAACTTAGAGAGTATATGATAAGGCGCATCTTCTCAACTTTTTTCATATTTTTTGGACTTACGGTTCAAAAGTTACAGGGGGGACACAATTTTTCTGGCTTTCGAAGCGATTATTTCAGAAAATATTCACTTAATCACGAAATGGTCAAAGAAACCTCAATGTTATTTTTAAAGACCTATCGATTGGTGTGTCTCATGTTGATATTTGGTTAATTTTTTTTATTGAAATTTAGTTATATGTATGGAGCGCCCCCCCACCCCCTATTTTTTTTTTAAATATAACTACATAACTAAGTAGCGGCATACAAATACACCTTATGTGTAAATTTTATTCAGATACGTCTTATAGTTTCCGCGTAAAATGGCTGTGACATACGGACGGACAGACAGACAGACAGACATGACGAATCCATAAGGGTTCCGTTTTTTTCCATTTGGCTACGGAACCCTAACAAGACCATAGTAATAGTAAATATGTACCTACCTGTCAATTGTAATAAGAAATGAAAGGAATTGACCTTTGTTAGCCGAGTTCAACTCTGATTAAAGCTAATAAAGTAGGTAAATGACACTTAGCATTTATTGCACCTCATTCATCAAGATCCAGCCTCCGTAGCCTAGTTGGTCGTGACTCTGCCTACGAAGCTGAAGGTCTTGTGTTCGAATCCTGGTCAGGGCATTTATTTGTGTCTATCACAGATTCGTTCCTGAGTTATGGGTGTTTTCTTTTCTTGGAAAGCAGTGTCGCTGCTGACTAGGCTAGGAAGCCGACTAGGTATAACTACAAAATATTGTAATATTTTTTTTCTTATAAATAACTAGTTAAGCCTATGCGAGATTTAAGCATTTGTTCACTGGGTAAGGACGCACCGTATAAAGGTTATATAGGTAGGTAGAAAACCAAGGACCGAAAGGGATTCGCCAACAAAATGTTTGGTTGGTATATTGTATTGGAGATATGCCAAAACTGTGCCTAAATTATATAATTCCGTAAGTCTTTCGACGGTACCTACAACGTTGGGCTCAGACTCTGTTTCAAATGTCTATCAATTGTCATATTACGGTCGTAAGTTGAAGAGTTTTATTCGATAGTTGAAACGGATCTGAGAGATGTCAATTTTTGAAAGATAAAGGTTATATTATGATTCTAAGAATGCTCAAAGGTAAAAGCACCGATCAAATAATACTAGGGATACACAATCAGCCCAAAAAAATTGCCCCACAATAGTACCGCAAGAACGACTAGGGCGGTACTTTCTTTGACAGTCTTTTTATGGTATAAGACTGGCCGGTTACAAATTTTCAGTAGCCATATTTTCAGTAAATCTTGTTTGAAACTGGACCTCCATTGTTGCTCGAAGGATAAAGGTTACAAAATTAAAGTACTTTCAATAATTCGATAAAGGAATTGCGGTCGTTCTCAAAACTCACAGCGGGCGTATGATGGTTAGGTTAGGTTATCAGTGTTACTGCCTTAACTTTTTAGCACTACGCAGTTTAAGAGTCTGCCTTTGTAATTAAGTCATTGAGAAATTCGACTATATTAAATATATCCGGTACTATACGGACATGATAGTCTCATTACGAGGTTCAAATTCCATTTGGTCGAATTATTTTTATCATTATAAACTTAATTTACTGCAGTAAGTTTTTAAAGCCATTTCGGAGGCCTACTTATATCTAACTAGCTTTTGCCCGCGGCTTCGCTCGCGTTAAATTCGGGGTAAAAAACCATATAAACTTCCACCCCCCATTTTAGGGAAATGGGGGGTTAGAAAGACACAAAAAGTAGCCTATGTCACTCTCCATCCGTTCAACTATCTCCACTTAAAAAATCACGTCAATTCGTCGCCCCGTTTTGCCGTGAAAGACGGACAAACAAACACACACATACACTTTCCCATTTATAATATTAGTATGGATGTCAAAGAATACGATATTATTTTATTTCCTCGTTTATTTCAAAATAGACGAAAGCAAATAGCACGAAATGATTTCTTTCTGTTTTTCTAGATTTATAAGTGGATTTCTTCAAGGATTAACCTAATAGTGGCCATGCCGTAATCTGTTTGTCTGAATCTAATAAAAATGTACAAATGTAATAGTTACGAAAATTTAAGAAATCTGCTGTCAAACGTCTCGTTCACATATACCAGAAACTATACATATATAGACAGCTACAATCTAAGAACTTTTTGAGGCTACAAGTATGAAGCGCCATCTGAACGACCAAAGCTACGGCAGCTTTGGTCGTAAATAATGTAGGGCAGAGTACTCTCTGCCCCTCAACGCCATCTAGTAATTGATAGCGTTACTATTATTACTAAGGAAACTATGGGTTGGTCTCGTTCAGATGGCACTTCAGACATGGAGCCTCAAAAATTTCTTAGACTGTGGCTGTCTACATATGTATAGTCTCTGCATATACTACAGAATGGACCAAAAATGCTGGTGATTTGTTTATGGGCATATCTAATTGGTACCATTCTGAATAGGGAATACTATAAAAAAAACTTGACTCGAAAAAAAATTGTACGGAGAGTTGGCCGTCCAAATTTTTTTCACCAACTTTATCTTAGTCAGATTACGATACCAAATATTCTCCTATACTTATGAATCACCAGTAGCTTGTATTTAGTTTCCTAAGGCAGCGAGGACTATCGTAAATCTATTTATAATCTATCTAAACGTACGTAAGTATAATTTTCCTTCCAGAATTGATATCATTATCACTACCCGCAGCGCTGAAACGGTCGGAAAAATTGCCTATATCCGGTTGCGGTTCTTTTACTTTACGGAAATGTGGACAGGAACAGGGCGAAGATTCCCGGATCTTGTACGGTTACGTCTGAAAATATGGATACATTTAATGTGACAAAAACATGTATCCAAGACTTTACGCCTTGGTAATACATTCGTGGCTACATATTTTTGTCACTGCACCTAAATTGTACATGCTTATTAGAATAAACTCAGAAATACTCTAGAAAAGAAGACTCTTTTGAGAATCTTGTGTGCTTTGTACTTGGGTAAATAAGATTACAAAACTACCTACACATTTTCCATGCATTTTTAATGACATTGTATTCCAAAACGGCATGTAACATTTATCTAAAATACTAATACAAAATTAAACAGTCAATAAATATTTTTTTAAGATAACCCACTCTGAATCGTACTCGGCATAAAAGTACCCATTATTTCCACCGCTACTTTCCGCACTTAACAGCAATGGAGACCTGCTGAACCAGATACAACCCAGAGCGAGGATCACAGCCTCTCTGACAAACGACGTCTTAACTCTCTGAAAAAGCCGAGCGCCTCCGAACCCCAGGGTCCAGCCGTCTCAATAGCCACTGGTACAAAGTCATAAGCGGATTCCAAAGTGGGTGCTGTGACTTGGACTTTCATGTCATGTCACAAGTTTAAAGTCCCACTACGCTAACTGAGCACCAACGTTTCATGTACTTACCGTTTGTCTTTATTCCGTAACAGTTTTTTGGTACATCCAAAGCGCTTATAGAGTTTCGTTCAAGGAAACTAGGCATCTATTGCGGCTCGCCCGCCCGCGTTTTTCCTCCTTTTTTGCGGCGTGCGTAATGGCTCGGCATCTGGGCCCTGATTGGAGAAGGTCTGTGTTTTATTGCCACGGCGATCGGTCTGATTAATGCATACATGCTAATGACATGTGCGGTAAGTGTATATACTCTGTGGAGCAATTATAACTACTATTTTGATCAGTTCTATAAATGTCCATGGGTCTTAGAAGTTCCGCAAAATTCCAATTAAATTGTTAATTAATTACTTTTAGTATGTTGTGTACGAGTATAACAAGTCCAAATAATAAGGACGATTAAATATTTTTCAGTCTATATGTTTTTTTTTCCATGTAATTTTTTCTTGTTTTTCAGACATTTCAGTATACAACACTGAAAGAATAACAAAATATTGTGTGAATTTAAAACTTGACTAGTATATATTTAACTATTTTGGTCGAAATAACATTGTCATGAACATACTCAAGTATTTACAAAAACTTAGTAAATGCATACCTCTGTTTCATAGTTATAAGCGAAATATAAAAATAAAGACACATTCAAAATAACCTCCAGTCCTTTTCTAGAACAGATATAAAGTTATTCAATCAAATACAAACATTGAAAACATTGAAAAAATAATCAACCCAGTTGGACTTGAACCAACATCGATACGCCTTACCGAGGCTCGATATCGCTTTACCAATTAAGCTATGGGTTCAGTTACCGAGCTGACGAAATTCTCAATGCCTTCAATCATCTTTTTGCATTTATTTTTACATCGACTTTATAGCAGCCGTAAGCGACATCTAGGTGCCAACCACTAGAGTTAGATACCCTTCCCGCCGACCCTTTTACAAGTGTCACAACGGAAATAACAGATGGCGCCTGCTATCAACTCATAATTATTTTACATGTTTTAAAGTGGGTATTCCACTCATACATTAGTATGTTATTCAATCAAATACAAACATTGAAAACATTGAAAAAATAATCAACCCAGTTGGACTTGAACCAACATCGATACGCCTTACCGGGGCTCGATATCGCTTTACCAATTAAGCTATGGGTTCAGTTACCGAGCTGACGAAATTCTCAATGCCTTCAATCATCTTTTTGCATTTATTTTTACATCGACTTTATAGCAGCCGTAAGCGACATCTAGGTGCCAACCACTAGAGTTAGATACCCTTCCCGCCGACCCTTTTACAAGTGTCACAACGGAAGTAACAGATGGCGCCTGCTATCAACTCATAATTATTTTACATGTTTTAAAGTGGGTATTCTACTCATACATTAGTATGTTATTCAATCTTAGGATTATCTTAATGAGACTCTAATAAGTATAAGTATCGTATAATAGTCTGCAGAAAGATTAAATAGTCCTGAATGATATTTGATCCTGTAGTAGTATTTTGGAAGAGAACAAGATATAGTAATACACTAAGCTTAGGTTACTATAAGCTTGCATCATTATTAGTCTATTCGTTGACATTAGAAAGAAAACCTGCTACGTCAAGTGCAAATACAGATGACGTCAACGAGGGTTCCGTGACGGAATTATTTATTGACTCCGATAGTGAAAAAATTGCAGAAGCGTTCAACTCTGACATTGAGAAATGCAAGAAGTATTAAAAAATAGTGAATTACGTGAAAATAAAACACTGGACCGTAAAATTAATTATTTAAAATAAATTAATGTTCTTCACATAGCCCTGAATGAATTTTCTACTATTTTAAACAAAATATTAAATAACGTTTTACCTAACAATGCACGAATTTTATTTTAATGGCAGGAGTAAAACTCATCTTCCAAGTAGTGATTGTACACTAGCATATAAGAACAGACTTGACACCACAATTGTTGAATCAGTGGATCGTTCACAACTAGGTATAACACTTCTCTGATAGGATGAAGTGTATTATTGACCATTTTGATTTTGACCAATTGACCATTCACATTCGTTGAGATTTATAAAGTCATCTTGACTTAAAAACAGTCAACGTCTAAAAATATCACCATCGCGTAAAAAACTAAAAAGATTAAAAAAATTGTTGCGATTTATAGATTTTAGTAGGTATGAGTAGGTTTCGCGAGGAACCTTAATATATTTTAATATGGAGGCAAGTTATCTGGGTTGAGACTGCTATAAGTGCAAATTTATCTTTAAAGTTCCCATAAGATACTTAATGCAAACAATTTTTAAAACATGGCGAATGTTTTCAATAATTGTCGAAATATTATTTTAACATACAATTCTCTGTATGCTTTTTTCAAAGGGCATTGTGAAATTCAACATATTTTGGTAGACGTTTACAATAAAAATTAATTCCCCGGCGATTTCACCCACTATACACACTATATTTTAGAATACTTATATTATGTTCTACAATAAAAAAACATTATTACAAGTTCATAAAGTTTTTAAGTATTTCTTTATTATTATCACGTCACAAAACTACGAGATCCACCGGCCGGTACAACGCAAAATGTTTATGAAACGTATTTCTAACTAAGAACGTTAATAGCTCATTTTAAACAGTATTGCTCTAGTAAGATACTTATGTCAGATACTTATAGGAGAAATTGTGTTTAAAAATGTGGTTTCTCAGAGCATTATAGAAGTAATTGTGCTTCTGAAAGTGTATTATAGGGCTTATTGACATTCTGCGAGTTGATTATAAGATCGTTACAAGTAAACAATGCTCCTATAACTGCGCCCAAATCCAGGTATGTAGCAAAGCACAGGTATATTATAAGTATAAAACAAGTAGGCTTGAAGAATACTATAAGTATTGATTTTGCTAGTTGGGATCTAACTGCTGTAAAATACATCTTTTTCCTTGTATTGTCCACGTTAGCATCCTATAAAACACCTTTTACGTATTTGTAGTTATTGTTACAGATCTACTACGGGACCTAACTTTAAGCATGGACCGAACTGTTCTTCACTGGTTTTTAGGGTTCCGGACCCAAAGGGTAAAAACGGGACCCTATTACTAAGACTCCGCTGTCCGTCTGTCTATCTGCCCGTCTGTCACCAGGCTGTATTTCATGAACCGTGATAGTCAGTCAGTTGAAATTTTCACAAATGATGTATTTCTGTTGCCGCTATAATAACAAATACTAAAAAACAGAATAAAATAAATATTGAAGGGTGCTCCCATACAAAAGACATGATTTTTTGCCGTTTTTATAGATATATGGTACGGAACTCTTCGTGCGCGAGTCCGACTCGCACTGGCTGGTTTTTTTTTTGTCGTTTTAACGTTGACAGTGTACCTAATTTATTTACAAAGTCTTTGTGGTTTCACTGTTAGATCCGAATTAAATCAGTCATTATATGTTTTCACTATTGTTCTTTGGAAACACAACTGATTGTTGATTGAATGCGATGAGATATTAATTAAAATAAACCTGATATTCGAATATTTTAAAAGTTTGGAGTTCAGTTAGGTACTATTAATTGAGTTAACTATATATTTTGAATGGTAACAGAATAAGGCCAATACATTATTTATATTTGTGGGTCATTGCCACATAAAATTTTAATTTTTTTTTTCATCATTTTACATGCCCATAAAAGTATGTTATAATTTCGTGAATAGGTTAGTAAAATAGGTTAGTGTAGTAACATTCTGTTATAACCAGTACAATTGAAATGAAAAATGAAATGAAATGAAAAATGTTTATTCGGGGCAAAGAAGAGAGAAAAACACGAAATGTAAAAAACAATAATTATTTACACCAAAATGGTTGCCACTGTCATGACAGGGTAGCCACAACGCTAATTTTCAGGGCAACCAGAACTTAAAATAGTACACTATACTTAACCTAACTAGTGACAACAATATTTCCAGTTGACATTCAAGTCACTACTGGCAACCCCACTTGGCAATTGAATATCAAACCTATTTAAATTTCACGTATACTCGTGTACTACTAGTACGTACTAGTACCCATATTTATTTGAAAATGTATTTTCTAAAATTGTTATTCTTATCGTACATACTAAAAACACGTGTTCAAAATTCACCTCGGGCCTTTTATGGGCAAGATTTTATTGAAAAAACATTTGTAGACGAATGGAAAGACTTTTAATTACTTCATTGTATTATTGTGTCTGTAATAACTGCTAATAACAGTAATGCTGCGCAAGAGTGCTACCGGTGGCAATGTAGGGCTACAAGCTACAATGCTATCAGTAGCAATACAGCAGCACAGGGCATCAGATAGCAGCACGTTAATGTCGGCTGCATTGTCGAGAGATCATCAAAAACAGTTACATTGACAAACTGTCTGTGCAATGTGCAAGCTGTGCAATGAAGAATACACATTTGTATGGTATTGTAATCGCTATTAGAACGCAACTTTATTGCAAAAACGCTCCAGCCATCCTTCAAAATCTGTCATGCAAAACCAACACGCATGAAATTACATTATGGCAAGATAATACGTACCCCATCTGTTCGTATTCATATGTCATTCAAATGTTCAGATTTATCGTTGTGGTTCGATTTAGAGCGGTGGAAGGAAAATGTTCTATGAAATTGGATGTGTATTTGTTATTGAACTGGGCACGTTCAATAATCGAAAAATTACAAGTCAAAATTTTACTTCGGCCGTATTCTAACTTTAAGAAACGTATAGACACAATCCTACCTCAATACAACTCCAATGCTTTAACAACGCAATACAGCTACGGCATAAACATCTGAATCAGAAATATCAGAATTTGCTTGAGAAATATTCTAACGCAACTCCAATACAACTTCAATATTGGTTGATTGTTTGTTGTGTGTTGGAGTTATGTTTGAGATAGGTTGTGTTCTTCTTGTATTGTGAATGTATTTTTAAATTAGAATCCGGCAGCTTGTCTAAGTTTGTTGAAATTTTAGGTTATTACTAATCATGATTGTGAACAGGATATATTTTACTAGGAAACCAAAAGTAACGTGTACATATAGTGTCTCTACAACCAATTTCAATACTTAAAGAGCTGAAAGAACAGCAGATGGACTAGCAGATAAAGCAAATTTAGTCCAATTAGAATGTGTTTACGATAGTACTACATATTCGCATTTTAATACTTTTATAATAAAGCTTAAGACGGTCATTTCGCCAATATCCCGAAAAAAATGCATTTTCGTTAGTGTATTTTGACGTTGGTTTAAGGAATATCCTGCAGGTGAGTGCCAATGGAAAAAAGCGTATTCTAATATAATGGGACATCCGTAATTCCCCTTCAGAAACAATAGTCTGAGGAGGTAATGTCTACTCGTATTAAGACTATCTTATTAAATGTTAATCAAAAACTTGTAACTACGGCTCAAGCAGGAAAATGAAAATAATAAGTATGTACACCTACAAACCTACTCGTACCTATAATGTAGTCTAACGCGGATAGGACCGCGCGATCTCGCCAGCTATTAACGAAACCCCTGAGGTTTCCAATAGTGGCGCATATAATGAAAATTTTTTTGTAAACTTTTTTTCGTATAAAATAAATTAAAAAAAAACAGCAGACAGATGCAAAAAAAAAATAAGATTATTAAACAATGTGTTCACTGTACCTATTACATTAATCTCCATTACGTTTTATGACGTTTAGAATTTCTGGCGATTCAGTAAATGATGATTAGAGGATAATGACCGCTTCATAGATGCCGTTAATTCTAACGGCACTATTACAAACTTTGAAATAATAGTCGTAATAATTAGTAGATATCATAATTGAGCATAAGATTTGTAATACGAATCTGATAATGTCGAATTAATTGATAATTCTTTCCGGCAAATCTATGCCTCGTTAACTAAAAAACGCCTCAATTGTTTTACACCAAATTCACGAAAAAACGTTCTAGTTTCGCCGCTTAGTGTAAGGCCTGAGTGGACGCTCGAAGAAGAGCGTACAGTATCCGCTTTGTGCAGCGGCGACGTCGGACACAAGTATGAGTTTCATTTGTTTAACCTGCACGCCGCACGCCCCGCTCCGCTGCACGCTCTACTCCAGCGTCCACTCAGGCCTTACACTTAGTTTCGTGATCGTGACAAGAGAGCTCATACATATTTTTCACGCGCTCGCCGCCGACAGTGTCACAATCCGAACGATATCGCTTGGAGCGTTTTTTGTGAAACAGACATTGTGCCGTACTTTAATTTTAAAATACATTAAAAACACAATCTATCTCAAACATAACTCTAACAGACAAAAAATAATCAACCAATATTTAAGTTGTACTTGGAGTTGCATCGGAATAATTTTTAAACGAATCCTAATATTTCTGATTCATAGAATACGCGCTAGTTGTATTGCGTAGTTATAGCATTGGAATTGTATTGAAGTTGGATCGTGTCTAAACGTGCTTTAAAGTTAGAATACGGCCCATTGCGTTGTGTTGTTAATTAATCGTTTTTGTCTTCTCGTTGTTTATTACCATGCTATTCGTGTCCGTTTCCTTTCCAATTTTTAGTTTATCTGTTCAATTTCATCTGATTCGCCAAACAAAAACAATAAACAGTTAGTAACAAACGATGTTAATTATTTCCACGGCTAGTTCTTTCAATTTTTCATCGAAACACCCCGATGAACTGTATAAAAAAGCGTAAAATCAGCTATAGCACGGCCCATGTAAGGGCGTTTCCTAGACGCCCTTTAAACACAAAAGGTGCAAGTACCAGGAACATGTAAGTGACTTGTTACCTTTTGTGATAAAGCTGAGCTAACGATGGCCGAGCTCTGGTGACTAATTAAACCGGTATCAATGCAGAAGTTTGTCGTAAGTATATGCTTTTGACATTGGTGAGATAATGGAGCGTTGTAATTAACAGAATAAAACGGTGTTAGACCAATGAGAAGCCGTATTCTCTTTTTAATATCGATGTTACAAATGGGTTATCAATTTGACTTCTTTTGTCATCTAAATTAATCGTCACGAATTGTAATTTTAACAACCAATGTCACTTGGCTATCTATTTGATTTTGAATTCTTAAAATATGCCTGCCGTCAGTTTCGCTAAGGCTAAAAATAAATTAGTTTAGGTACCGTAAACGCGGGTTACTTGGACCAAAAATTCTCAGACTTTTTGCAAACCTGGCTATATTATTCACCGTTAAAGATTTATTAACGTAAAATCTATTTGCAATGTATCTTAAGGATGTCATTAATAATATTTTTTACAAAAAAATAAAAATTCACGAAGATATATATATTTTTTATTTTTTTTTTATTTTGGGTCAAAGTTGTTCTTAAGAGAGGGCTACTGTGGCCCTAATGTTTGTTTCGTACAAATAGCCTACTGTGAACTATTAAGGGTTAATGTAAACCAAATGGGGGATTATAGAAAACATAATAGGAAGTATAAGGTTGTAATTCAAAAGTTTATTAAAAAAAAAATAACAAAAAATCACTTCTCAAGTGGGGAACAAAAAAATCAACAAATTTTCAATTTTGAAAATTGAAAGTAACTGCTATTCTTAGCTTAAAACAATCAATATGTAAGGTAACTAAACATGAAATTAACAAAGAAACTTTAAAGGAACATTTACCTTTTGTTTTAACTTAGTTACATACAAAATGTAGGTGCTATATACTAATTATTTTAATCAGTCTTATTGATTAAGAATCAGCCTTTATTTTAATGCTTGTAGGTATACCTAATCGTCCATTTCTGGTACAGCGAAGCAGCCCTTTTTAATAAATTTTGGGGCTTCGATTTTTTTAACTATGTCGGTCCACTTGTACAGCTGTTCGTCCTTAATCGCAGGCCAACGCCAGTAGAATTTGCCTTTTTTCATGCAAGAGACGAGAACGGCTTCTTCGGATGCTGATATTACTATTCCTGGATATTTGAGAGTGTTCCAAGTTACTAGAACATAATCATCAACGCCAACAGTTTCCTTGAAATTTTCCACTGGGGATGATCTAACAGAGGCTACCATGACTTCTGGCAAGTCATCATAATCATCGATCGTGACATGATCTTCCGTGGAAGAAGCAAGGCTCATGTCGCCATCACTGCAGCTTGTTGATGAAGATGTGCGCCGAGAAACCTTTTTTGCTGCTTTTTTTGGTTGTTTTTTATTCAGCCCTGATGGTCCTGGTTCTGCCACTGATGAAGCACAAATCGAAACCCCAGCAGGCACATTTAGCTTTTTCTTCTTAGCTCGTATTGTTTCGCCAGTCGTCTCAAACCGAGTTTGGTGCAGTTTTTGTATAAAACTCTCAGATATAAGGTCACAATTGGTGACGCGGTCCTGTCGTGGCAATCGGTCCAACGGCTCCTGTTTGTCGTTGGGATATATTCCAGTCTTTTTAAATCCAGCAATCAAATTTTCTTTAGATTGTACCATTGAATCTAAAGTTATTTTCAATAGACCCGGAAACTGATCCTTTGGTGTTGAAGGTAACTTCCTCCCGGCCTGAGATTTTTTCCAATCCAGCAACGTTTTTCTCCACAAAGCTTTAAGGGGCCGAAAGTATGCAACGTCTAAAGGTTGCAGGATATGTGTGGCATTTGGAGGCAAACAAACGAACCCAATATTGTTTTTTTCGCATTCTTCTAAGACTGTGGAGTTGATGTGTGAAGATAGATTGTCTCCTATAATGACCTTGCGCCCACTTTGTTTTTTTAAGATTGGGAGTAGATGCCTTAAAAACCAGTCTTCAAAGGTTACTGCGTCTATCCATCCACTTTTGGTCCGATTGTAACGTGCACCTTCGGGTCCATTTTCCATCCACGTTGTCCAAAGATGCTCAGATTTGTAAATAATGAACGGTGGTATAGAATCGCCTGCAGCATTGCCACAAAACATAACGCTGAAACTCACCTTTGTAGCATTGACTATATTTTCGGGATATTTTGATCCTCTTCTGCAAATCACAGTCCTTCTCCCTGGGTCGTCGCAGAGGTTGGTTTCATCGTAATTGTAGATATTTTCGGGGGGAACATTTTCCGTTTCTTTGGCAATATTAGTGATGAACTCGGAGATCGTATCTTCTGATATTTGGGCCCTCACCCTCTTTATATTATTTGCCAAACGTTTTGATAAGATTGGGTGTCTTGACATAAAACTCTTCAGCCAATCCTTACCAGGGGTATTATTAGCAAATTGTTTGACAACTCGACCTTGAGAAGCAAGATAATCTCTGATGATCATAGTCAGGTCAAATTCGGTAATGGGAAATCCGTATTCTGAAAGTGCTGTAATGTTAGCAGCAAAGCCAGCTTCTTCGGCCTCTGTGAAAACTGTCGGTCTTCCTGGTTTATCGCTGTGTTTACTACGTAATTTATTTTTTATAGTGCTACGAGGTATTTTGTATTTTTCGGCTGCAACTCGTTGTGAAAGTACCTTAGATTTCACAGCGGCTAGACATTCTTTTAATTCATCCGCGGTGTAATCAATATACCGGCGACTTCCAGGCTTTCTGCGGTACTTTGATGGCATGTCGAGGCCGTTTGTTTATTATTTGACCTGAAAAAGGCAAAAACATAATTATTTTGTATAAAAATCTACGAACTGAATACGACTGGTAAACAACGGCCCACGCCTTAAGCCAACTTTGGCCCAGGGTTTATGTTACCCGTATTGCGGGTTATAGTTTACCTACTTTTGTTATTGCTTATCATCACTTCTTAATGTTGATTAATAGCTAAACAGTTAACATCATCACGTTAGTAATTAAACAAATGACTAGAATAAACTTACATATTAGTGTATACTTACCAAATAACCAGGTTCCAACAGAAAGTTTGCAGAGCTGTTTACGCACAAATTCACAGGTTCCCACTTCGAGTACCGACTGACAGGTCTAAACATGACCACGCGGCGAGCTAAGGTACTCAAACCTGCGTGTACACTGCCATCTATGATTTCAGTCAAGAACTTTTTCGATTGACCGCTGGACTACGACGTGGCACCAAATTCAAACTTTATTTTATTTTGGGTCAATGTTATCCCCTAGGGCTAATGTAGCCCGCAGTTACGGTACGTATTTTGGTTGACCAAAATTTTATGTAGGAAGTTATACTTAAACCATTTTTAAACTGCGCGACTCTCCAAGAAGCCATACTAATTATATTGTGTCATTAAGATAGTTTTAGGTTTTGGGCGTAGATACCCTAGGAGCATATAATTATTTTATGTCTTATCAAAATTTTGTTAGGCTTCATTAATACTTTTCTTATTTTAAAATATGGCTTTCATCAAAGACAAGATGATTTTGCCAATGTTAAATAGTTTAAGTTTGCCCATAAAGCATACTGTTTGATGAAGTTTTACCTGTTTTTCTTCTCAAGTGGTAGCCGAACTTTACAAATAGCCACGAAAAACTACCGAGTGTGTAACTAGGGACAGATTAACGCTTCAAGATTAACCTATCACTAGCTAGCTAACCTAACCTAACTTCTGCAACTGCAGTTTCTGCAACTGTTTTAATTTTTTTTTACTTTCGATAATTAAATATTTACTAAAAGAAGTATTCATATAAATGTATCATTAAAATACAAATAATTGTACGTGATAAATCAAAGTGCAAATTTAATTTAATATAATAATCATTTGATATAAATTGAATGAACACAATTCCATTACTCATTGCATTAAGCTCACGTCTCGTCAGCGCATTTAATATTAAACGTCATTACTCTTTGACATTATATTAATGTCATCTAATACTTTTGTTTTCAAGTGTTAAAGTAAAAGTATTTTATTGTTTATATCTTGAAGTGAAATTAATATTTGGATTGATTTTTGACTGTAAACCTTTAGATTTAATTATCGCACTAATAGTAACTTTAAATCTAGATTCAATTCTATTTAATATTTGTGTTTACCTATCCATATCCCTGTTTATAATAATCAATTACCTTTATTCAAATCATAACATGTCTAATATTTCGTTTCTGATGAAGCCTATAGCGTTAAACTGGATATTGCAAGTAGGTACATAATTATATGGAAAGAAATCTTGCTTACACACATTTCAAACCAGGCGAATATTTATAAAAAGATTGTACCTTGTACTTTAAAGAAATTAATGTGTTATATATTTTTTTATTATACAGTAAATAAGTAATGTTATAGGTAGATCGAAAATGGCAGGGGACGCTATATTAAACTAATAAAAAGAAAATAAATACATAAGTTAAATGTAGCCGAGTATAAAACAATAAAAGAAAAGTTTGTCTTGTTAAATACGGGTCAGTTACCAACGTATGTAGTTATCCAATTATTTTATTGTGTAATCAGCTGTCTAAAAGGGACTGGGATGCTTTGTGAATCTAGTAGTCATGTTTGAACACAAATTCAATAGTTAGAACAAGGCATACCGTTGAATGTTTTCCCAATTATATGTTACTGAAAATCGAAATACCTGATTATTTTGTGTAGATACCTTACACGTTTTATATGTTTTAGATAGCAAATAGGTAATTATTTGGACATTTTGCATTTTTTTTATCTCAGCTGAAAGAAATGATCGCTAAGTCCACATGAGCCATGATTTAAATAATTACTTTGTCTCCTTTTACGAAAAAGAAGGTATTAAAATTCCTATAAAATTAAGTAAAGTGCATTATTTGCTTATTTTTGGATTTTTAAATAGAAAACTAAAGTCATATTAATATCAGGATGATTTAAGACTAGAAAAAATTACTATGACTAACCTTAATAATGTATATAAAATGGCATTCATAGTGAAAATTTACCTACTCTTTTAAAAATATTTTTTTTTATGACAAACGTAATTCATCACAGAAAGAAAAAATATGACGACTACCATTATTCAAAGAAAGACAAAGACATTTATTTATGGTCGTACATATTCTTTCGCCTCCCAGTCCATTACCATAATTAACCATAATTAACGAAGTAGCATTAATTAATATTCATAAAATCTTGTTTTCCATTTTATATGATATTCAAATTATTTATAAGAGGTTTGATAATTGGAATATTTTAGGCAGGAACACTCCCAAGATGGTTGGCGATAATGAAAATGAGATGAAACGAGAATACGAAAAGCTAGTTAATGGTTTAACCGTTTAGTAACTTTAATAAGGTTTCGGCACTGCAGGCAAGCACGGGTTTCTTTTGTTTTTTTTTTCATTAATTGTTAAATTGATTTATAAATAATTTATTACTAGGTATTGCATAAAGATTCTTAATTCTTTGTCATTCATTTCGATTGATTTTGAATATCGAGCAGTTACGTATTGAAGCATTTATCTAGATTTAAGTATTAAAAGTAGTATAGATTCACCGTTTCTACCCCATCATTTTCCCACCACCAAAACAATGGTTTTTCGGGATTATGGTGGGTTTTCCGGACTATGAAACCTAAAAAAAAAAAAAAAAAGTTTGGTATGTTTTAGTACGTTTAGCCCCCCATTTAAATCGATTGCACTAGGTCTCAACAGTGCCCGGAGCCTCCTTCAGCACTTAGGCACTCCGCTAATTAAACAATACACGCTCTTCGACACCACAATAGAACCCTTGCTCACCTTTTTCTATTGTCTCTATTGTTAGCTCGACTCGGCGACATCGCATTGTTACCGAGCTCGATAGAGGCATACTCCTACGTTGTAGTTTGTTCTTTACGTATTTGCAATAGGTTTTATAATTGCTTAATTGGTTACTCCTTATGAAAGACTAGGTATACTACCTAAAGTTTCCAAAGTTTAGGTATAGTTTTGGTGGTGGGAAATCAATGGGGTAGAAACGGTCATATAACTTAACGAGATTTTTAATGATCTAACAAGCCCCGCGAACTGACACAAATACATTACCCTTTATTAGTCTGGACTGGAGTAGGTATCAATTTTATACCTAAAGTAATTAATTCACATTTCGCGAATATATATGCAAATTTCAATGTATCTATAAAGTTTCCATAGTTTAGGTATAGTTTTGGTGGTGGGAAATCAATGGGGTAGAAACGGTCATATAACTTAACGAGATTTTTAATGATCTAACAAGCCCCGCGAACTGACACAATTACATTACCCTTTATTAGTCTGGACTGGAGTAGGTATCAAATTTATACCTAAAGTAACTAATTCACATTTCGCGAATATATATGCAAATTTCAACGTATCTATATGTGTTACAGCACAATATGAAACTTCTGGTATATTTTTCAACCCCATCAATTTTAGTTATTTAGTATCTATTCGTTTTCAGTTTTTGCCTAAAATTTATTATTTTATACAAATCCAATTTTTGAAATATTATTTTATTGATTCTAGATTTGTGTTTATATATTTGTGTTGTCTTAATTTTTTTTTTGGGTAAATTATTTTATACAAATCCAATTTTTGAAATATTATTTTATTCATTCTAGATTATTTCCAGTCTAGATATTTGTGTTGTCTTAATTTTTTTTTTTATGGTAAATTATTTTATGCAAATCCAATTTTTGAAATATTATTTTATTGATTTTAGATTATTTCTAGTCTAGATATTTGCGTTGTCTTATTTATTTTTTTGAACTCGTAAATAACTTTGGTATATGTGACAACCGACTGATATTTATTGGTGGACAATAAACATGACTGTGTTTTGAACAAGTTTCAACCTGTAAGTATGCTGTACGTTTCCGTAAAGGAAGTTCCCATTATTTATTATAATATATAGATCTTTTGTTAATGTAGGATTCGATGTGTGATTTATTGCATTCTTGTTTATACCAGTTAGGTGGGGCGGTGCGATGTTTAAAACTTCTTTGGTGCTCTAATTTAAAGTCGCAATTTCTATTATTAGTTTTTTCTTGATGCTGTCGGCTTGAGAACTTAACCTTTTTTACTAGATGTCCTTTGAAGAAGGTAATAACTTACTTTTTATTCGTTTCTGAGAAATATATAAATCAATCATCGGGTTTGAAGTCACACGCGATTTTAATAGAAAGTAAATGCACAAAAGATCTGTCGTTTAAATTCTTTAGAATTCTTTTGATAATTTAATCTTTTGTTAGAAAACATTCCGCTGCAAACAAAAATTTACCTGTCCCGAAATCCTGTTTAAACTCGTCGCTACCTACCTAGGTGGTCCTCTGTCCCCACCAGCCGTGACCATTTTTTCAACACAAATTCATATAAAAAGGCTGAGGCTGGGGGCTAAATTTTAGAAACGAAGTGAGCTGCAAATCACGTGTTCAATTACGATTAAGTGAATAAATTTCTTAATTTTAACTAATCAGAGATAGAATTTGAAGGAACACTTTAAATTTCAAAGTATAAATTTTTAATCTATATATAGCATGCAAATTGGAAATGATAATTGTGATGTTGAACTTCTTCAATTATGTGAAGACGCGGAGAAGGAATATTTTGAAGACCAAGAAATATATAATTTGTGTGAATCTCTAAGTCAACAAAAATATGAAATGTAAGTTAATCAATTTGTTTAAATATTTAATTCACTGTACATTTTTTTTTCTACCTTGCATCTTGTTGGGGTGGGTGATCTAAGTTAAAACCTGTTGTTACATGTTTCCTTACCTGACTTACGGATACGGAGGGGATAGTGGTATAAAAGTGGGTCCCCAGTTTTAAAATTATCTATAGCAAATTGAAGTTTCAGTGTTTTGTACCTGTGGTGTTGTGTGATTCAGTTTTGCGACATGGCATTTTATCTTGAGCCTAAATTAGAACGTAGCGAGATAGCAAGTTTTAGCAAAAAGTTAATAATCCAGAAATTTAATAGACACATCCGATTGTGGTTTATTGATGGCTTATTACCTGATTCAATTTTCGAAGATCAAGATATTAAACCATATTATACCCCATGTGAGGGTCATAGGAATCAAACACAGGATATTCATATATCAACTACTGATGTAGTAGACGGAGTCCTACCAATGCAAGCGTATTGTTTGCACTGTAAGAAATATACAAGTCAGTATTTTGTAGTTATTATTAATCTTTGTTTCTGGTAATCATATTATAAGTAATGATGTAATTATATTATTTGTGATATTTTATTTTATGTCTTTAGATCCCAACAAGTTGGAGGCGGAATAGAAATGGCAACTACGGATCCTGTGTCTAAGGCATCAACAAAGAAGAGTCAACCTTCAACTAGCAGTGATTCAGCATCAACTTCTACAACACAAGCTTGCTGTATTGACGTAAGCACAAAAAATAATGACAAAATTGAATGTTCTGTGTGCCATGTGTATGTGGTAAAAAGATATTTAGCAAACCATTTGAAAAGCAATAACCACAAAAACAATGTTCTTAGTTCAGACAGCGAATTAATCAACGTTCAGCTAATTGAAAATGCATTCCGAAACAGGGTTGCTACGTACAGAATATCAAGTAATAAAAATGATTACCAACCCTTTGAAACCCCCGAATCGTTTTTAGAAAAAAATAAAGATACAATTTTCACTTTATTAAATCGATCAGTTGCAGATCATTGTGCTTTAAAAGTTAATTTTATTTTAAATGCAAATTTTTGTCAGGATACCAAACAGCTAAGAAATACATTTGATTTTCAATTAAACAATCAACTTTTTAATGTGAGCAGTGATAAAGATTTATTTTTCATATCCCTCGTAAATGAAATAACAGAGAGATTAACAAACTTTGAAAGAAAAGATAGTGGATGGAGTTTGGTAAACATAAACCACTTAGACGTTAATGTTAATAAATATAAACCATTGCGTGGTTCTTCATATATTGAATTACCACGTGATATAACAAACAAAAGAGCAGTAATAAACATCAAAAACAATGATCATGAATGTTTCCGTTGGGCATTGCTTTCGGGTTTATATCCACCTAAGAAAAACAATCACGCTAATATGGTGAACTGTTATGTCAAATACAAGGAGAAATTGAAGTTTGGTGACATTCCTTTTCCTATCAAGTTTACTGATATTCAGAAATTTGAAAAGTTAAATGATTTAAGTATTAACGTGTTTGGTTTGGAGTATAATTCACAAAATAAAAGTCATGATATTGTTGGTCCTTTACACATTACAAAATGTAAAAGAACAAAACATTTTAATTTGTTATATATAACAAAGGGGAATAGAGGACACTATTGTCTAATCAACAATTTATCTCGATTAGTATCCGCTCAAATAAATAAATCACAACATGCTGTTAATATATGTGATGGTTGTTTGTCAAATTTTTCATCTAATCAGAATTTAGTAGAGCATCAAAAGAACGATTGTTTTCATATATGTACCAATTTACCCTCTGAAGAGGATAAAAGGAAAGATTGGTTTGACAAAATGACTTCTTCAAGTCAACTTAATTTCAATAATTACGAGCGTAAATTACGAGTTCCTTTTGTTGTGTATGCAGATTTTGAGGCATTTTTAAGTCCTATTCAGTCAGAACAATCTAATGAACAAACCACGAAAGATAATAGTCACTCTCCAACACCTGACAGTGATAAAGATTATGGAGATGATGATGATTATGTGGATGATAAAATCAAACGTAAACGCAGACGTATAGACAAGCGTTCCTCAACCATTAACATTCAGAAACATCAAGTTTATAGTTTTGGATACTATATTAAATGTGCATATGATGACAAGTTATCAATTTATAGAACATACAAAGGAGAGAACTGTGATCAAACGTTTATGAAATGTATTAAACATGATTTGGAGAGTATTTGTAAAAAGAATACATTTTCCAAGCCCCCATTACCCTTAACAACTTTAAATAAAGAATACATTGCAAACAGCAAAGTCTGTTTCATTTGTAGTACATGTTTAAACGAGGATTCCTGCGTTTCCTATAATTGGCATACCGGTGTTTACGAAGGCGTTGCACATTCACTTTGCAATGAAAAGTACAGGCCCCAAAACTTTGTACCTGTGTTTTTTCATAACTTAAGCAACTATGACAGTCACTTTATAGTACATGGGCTTAATTTTGAAGATGGTGATATAGAACTAATCCCACAGAACAAAGAAAAATATATTTCCTTTTCCAAAATGTTAGAAGTTAATAACCGTAGAGTGAAATTAAGATTCGTTGATTCCCTTAAATTCATGTCTAGTAGTCTTGAAAAATTAGCTAAAAACTTAACAACAAATCAATTCAATGAACTAAAATTAAATTTTCCAAGTGAAGAAGACTATAAGCGCTTGATACGTAAGGGTGTGTACCCATATGAATACATGACATCATTTGATAGTTTAAACCTTACCGCCCTTCCTCGTAAGGATTTATTTTATAGTTCTCTGAATAATAGCCACATTTCAGATGAAGATTATGAACATGCTGTGGGTGTGTGGAATCACTTTAATTGTCAAAATATGGGTGATTATTCAGATTTATATCTGAAAACAGATGTTTTGCTACTAACTGATGTATTTGAAAATTTTAGAAATGTATGTGTTAAGACCTACGGTTTGGATCCAGCTCATTATTACACTGCCCCAGGATTGAGTTGGGATGCTATGTTAAAAGTTACAAAAATAAAACTTGAACTTTTGACGGATATTGATAAAATTGCTTTCATAGCAAAAAATATTCGAGGAGGTATATCCCAATGCAGTCACAGACATGCTAAAACTAACAATAAATATATGTCAAACTATGAATCAAACCAACCGTCTTCTTTTCTTGTATATTTAGATGCAAATAACTTGTATGGATGGGCTATGTCTCAACCTCTTCCTACAGGTAAATTTGAATGGGTGAATGTAGAGACGAATTTTAATATTGCAGATGATGCTGATCATGGCTTTATCTTAGAAGTAGACATTGAGTACCCTAAAGAATTACATGATTATCATTCGTATCTACCATTCTGTCCTGAAAATGTATGTTTAGGTAATTCTAAAGCAAAAAAATTAATACCAAATCTAAACAAGAAAACAAACTATGTCATTCATTACAGAAATCTTAAACAAAGTTTACAAAACGGATTAAAATTGCTTAAAATCCATAGAATATTAAAATTTGAGCAATCCCCATGGTTAAAAAGTTACATAGATTTAAATACCTACATGCGATCCCAAGCATCGTCTGAATTCGAAAAAGATTTTTTCAAACTCATGAACAATTCAGTGTTTGGTAAAACTATGGAGAATGTAATGAAACGAGTAAACATCAAATTATTAAATCACTGGAAAAATCGTGGGAAATCTCAAGGAGTTCAATCTTTAATTGCGAAACCTGAATTTCATAGTTTATCTGTTTTTTCACATGATTTAGTAGCTGTTCAATTAAAAAAAACTAAAGTTTTATACAACAAACCAATTTACCTAGGTTTTTGCATTTTAGATCTTTCTAAAACTTTGATGTATCAATTTCATTACGACTATATGAAAACCAAATATCAAAATAATTTGAAATTGCTTTACACAGATACTGATAGTTTACTATATCAAATATTCACAGAGGACTTTTATGATGACATAAAATCAGATCTTAATTTATATTTTGATACTTCTGAATACCCAGAGGACAACGTGTATGGTTTCCCTCTGGTAAATAAAAAGCAACTTGGTGTTTTCAAAGATGAAAACAATGGGGAAATATTTAAGGAATTTATTGGTTTGCGTTCAAAAATGTACGCCATAGATGTACAAAATAAAGAAATTAAAGCTAAAGCTAAAGGTGTCAATAAATGCGTAACGCAAACGTATGATCTTGATAGTTTTAAAAAATGTTTATTTAAGAAAAAAATTAAATATGATACAATGTTACGTTTCAAATCAATAAAACACATTTTATTTACACAGAAAATTACCAAAATAACGCTTTCCCGTAATGACACGAAACGATATTTGTTAGGAAATTCTATTGATACTCTTGCGTGGGGTCATTATAAAATTCCTCATGGTTTACTTTAAAATTTATTTAATTTACACAGAATATTCAATGAAATGTATTTATTTTTTGTGCAATGTGTATAATTTTTGTAAATTGTATGATTTAGTTTAGAAGTTAAAATTATCTTGTGTCAATATTTTTTTTGTTATGTGTTATTTTTAATAAATGTTCTTGATAAAAGGAGAAACTTTAAAAAAAATTGTCATTTGAAATTAATTCCTTTTCATAACAACACACTCCTCACGTTAATTCAAAATGATTCATTTTTACCATCCCTTCACCACTATTGTAGCTGGTCCGAGTGGTTGTGGAAAAACTAAATTTGTTACAAGTTTTCTTGAACATTCGAAAGAATATGTAATGTTGAGTTTGATGAAGTGATTTGGTGTTATGATGAAATGCAACCCCTATATAATCTAGAAAATGTGATTTATAGTCAAGGAATACCTGATATGTCCATGTTTGATGGACTGAAGCCCAAATTACTTATAATAGATGATTTAATGCGAGAATCAAATGGGCGACTGGTTGATATTTTTACAAAAGGTAGTCACCACAGAAATTTAAGCCTGTTTTATATTACTCAAAATATATTTCATCAGGGTAAAGGTCAACGTGATATGTCTTTGAATACAAGTTATTTAGTGTTTTTTAAGAATCCTAGAGATAAAACACAAATACGTTATTTGTCTCGTCAAGTATGCCCAGAAAACTCAAAGTTCGTTGACGAAGCTTACAAGGATGCTACTAAAAACGCTCACGGCTATCTTATGATTGATCTAAAACAAAACACAGACGACATGTGTCGTTTTAAAACTAAAATATTTCCATTTGATGGCCAATGCACAGTGTATATCCCAAAGAAAGGATTTAAATATAACAAGGATCATCAAGTTTCAGTCAGTTCTAAATGATGCATTCTCGAGTAAGCACCTATAAACATTTACTGGAAGCCCTGCATTTACTTAAACCAAAATATCGCACTGCTTTGCTTAAATCGTGCGATGAAGATGAGATCAACATCATTTGTGAATGTATCTATAACGTTCTAAAGGGTAAAATTCCTTTAGATAACAAAGAAAAATCTAAATTAAAAAAATATAAGGAAACATTACGAAAACTAGTTTCAAAAGGCAAAAATAAGCTTAGAAAAACCGTTATTCTTCAGAAAGGGGGTGCATTTTTACCAATAATTTTAGGTGCAGTTTTAAGTGCATTGGTAAACTCCTTATCTTAGATACAATGGAGAATACAAAGAAAATGTTGTTAGTAGAACCTGAATTTATTGAAAGACTTAAAAAAAGTGAAAATCAGGTGGAAAATATATCATCCCGTCTGGATGGAGAAATGCAAACAATTCTTAGAAGAAAAATAAATGATCGTGAAAAGTGGGCATTATATTGTCAAGCACTACAACGATTTTTACATTTTGCTGAGGCAGATCGAAGACCATTTAAATTACCAATAGTGATGGATGAAGTGAACTACCTTACTAACGATAACTACAATGTTGCTTCGAAAGTTAACAAAAAGGAGGAAAATGTAAAAAAAGAGGAAAGTATCCGAAAGGAGGAATCATTTACTCAGAACTTAAGCGGAGACGCAAATTCACCTGTGCCGGAAGAAGATGTTTATGCCACACCTCCTGGTGTATCAAAGGTTCAATTACCTAAACGATATTCTCCATCCTATATTATAGATGTTATACCTAAATCGTACAGGACAAAAAGTCAGACGCTACTGCAAAACATTGTTCTGAATAGACCTAAAATTTGGTGGAAGGAGAACGGTGAAGTAGTTATAAACAGTCAGACAATACCAAATAGCAATATTCTCGATTTGGTAGGCGATGTACTTAGACCGCTCAAACGCTCAAAACCAGTGGGATGGGAGGATTTCGCTCGTTTTTTAAATGATATAAAAGTTCCATCGTCATGTATTGGTAACCCCGAGACTTTAGAATTTATTAATAAAATTCAATCTAAACCTGAAGCTAACACTTCACAGGCTTCTATTAGCGAGCACAACCTATCAATTAAAGAAAAAAACGCATCTACTCCTCTATCTACTAAGCCAAAAACGAGGTCTCAAAAGAAAGTTGATTGGGAAAGATGGACTCCTTATTAGACATAAATAGAATATATTACGATATATCAAACCCAGCTGGATATAGTAGTTTAAATAATGTTATGAAGGAAATGAAAGGTCAAATGAATAGAGAGGAAGTGAAAAAATGGTTGCAGTCCCAAGAAGCGTACACTCTACATAAACCTGTTCATAAACGTTTCTCGCGTAACAAATACATCCTGTCAAACTACAATGAACTATGGCAAGCTGATCTAAGTGATATGCGCACCTATAGTCAATACAACGATGGGTATAAATACATTCTTTGTGTTATTGATGTATTTAGCAAATATGCATTTGCGAGACTTATGAAAAAGAAGGATGCTGAAACGGTTAAAACGTGTTTTGAAAGCATATTCACGGAAGCAAATGCAACCCCTAGACATATTCAATCTGATAAGGGTACAGAATTTGTTTCAAAGATGGTGAGAGATTATTTTAAAAGTAAGAACATAAATTATTATACAACTAACAACCCAGACATTAAAGCTAGCATAGTTGAAAGGTTTCAAAGAACTCTCAAAACTAAAATGTGGCGTTATTTCACTCATAAAAATACTTACAATTACACTAATATATTACAAGATCTGCTTTATTCATATAACCATAGCTATCATTCCAGCATAAAAATGCGTCCAGTTGATGTTAACTCTAGTAATATAAGGACTGTTTGGTGTAACTTATATGAAAGAAAAAATGATAAACAACCTTCTTTAGAAAATGCAAGGCTAAATGTAGGTGATCATGTTAGGATAACTAAATATAAACATATATTCCAAAAGGGTTATGAAACCAATTGGAGTGATGAAATATTTGTGATTGAATCAGTTATCAATAGGTCTCCGTGGGTTGTTTATACTTTAAAAGATTTGGAAGGTGAACCAATAATTGGTACATTTTATTCTAAAGAATTACAAAAAGTAACTCACCACCCCTCCATCAAATATAAAATTGATAAAATAATACGCTCGCGCCGTATTGGTGGCAGAAAGGAAGTGTTCGTGAAGTGGCGAGGTTATCCTAATAAATTTAATTCCTGGATACCGTCATCAAGTTTAGAAACAATATGAGTGAAAACAGTTTTTACTTAACTTTGTTGAGCAATAGCTCATCGGAATATTACAATGATAATACAACTGCGCACTTTTTAACAAAATTACCTAAAACCATTAAATTGGAAGGAGAATGGGTCGTGGGTTTAGTAGAATTTCAATACCCATGCTCCATGTACAATGTTCAAGAACATGAAAATACCATTTATATTAAAAAGAAAGTTCGAGGACCTGCAGACAAGACGGATAAAATCGTTGATTCAAAAACTCACATACCAGCTACTTCGTATGATAGTCTTGATCATTTTCTTGATGCATTAAATGAAAACCCACAGCTAAAAAGCAAAGTTAAGTTTAGATATGATAAAATTACAAAAATGGTGGGGATATCAACAGATAAAGAAATAGTCTCAATCACAATAACACCCATATTAAGTCTACAATTAGGATTTCGACCAAGATCAAATTTAAAAGAAATGTCAATTGGAAAACATCCTGCAAATTTATACTTAGGTTTACCCTCACAAATATTTGTTTATACTGATATCATTCATCCACAAGTGGTGGGAGATGTAATTACATCATTACTGAGAATAATACCGTTAGACCCAACTAAATTTATCTATGGTGCTTACAAAACACATATTTTTTCACCTGCTCACTATGTACCCGTATTACGAAGAGAATTCGATACTATAGAAATAGATATAAGGACAACTACTGGAGCTAGAATACCATTCCAGTTTGGATCTTCTTGCGTGAAGCTACACTTTCAACGGGTAAAATGAATTATAAAAGATCATCTACGTCTTGCCCATATGAACATTACTATTCACACCAAGCTGGTACGGGTATAGGAATAGTTTATAAAGGGGTACCATATCAACGAGGACATGGGATCGGGAGTTTCTTGGGTGGTCTTTTTAGGTCTGTGCTACCATTATTATCTAGTGGTCTTAAAACAGTGGGAAAAGAAACTTTAGATGCAGGAATCGGTCTTTTATCCGATATGGTAAATTCACGACCAATGGATAGTTCTATTAGATCTCGGTTCAATGAAGCAAGCGCCAACTTAAAAAGAAAAGCAGATGAAAAAATTGATTCTTTGATGTCGGGGTCTGGGTATAAAACGTCCACAAAAAGACGTGGACCATTCATTAACTTAAAAGCATCGCACCGAAGAGGAGGTAAAAAAATTAGGAAAAACAATATTGAAGATATATTTTCAAACTAAAAAATGTCATTCTTACATAGTCATTCTTGTGAGTGTGCCAAATCTGAGTTAGACTTATTTGCTTTACCATCAACTCAAACAAGCATTGAAAGTGGCCAGTGGATTCATTACAAACCAATTTCATCTCTAAGTGACGATGGTCCTATTGAGTTTCAAGTTCCTGGGTCAGGTGATGACTACATTGATCTATCACACACTTTGTTGCATATAAATGCCAAAATATTGAATCAAGATGGTACAAAAATAAAACCTGATGCAAATGTTGCACCGGTAAACAATTGGTTACATTCCCTGTTTAGCCAACTAGACATTTATTTAAATCAGAAGCTTATATCACCTCCAAACAACACTTATGCTTACCGAGCCTACATGGAAAATCTGCTTAATTATGGTTCAGCAGCCAAAAAATCTCATCTGACTTGTGGATTGTGGTATGAAGATACCCCCAACTATATGGACGCCGTTGACTCGACTAATAAAGGGTTTCACGAAAGAATGGACTTTGTTAAGGAAAGCAAGGAAGTTGAAATGATTGGTCATTTACATGGTGATATGTTTAACCAGGAGAAATTTCTAATTAATGGTGTAGAAATGAGAGTTAAATTAGTCCGTTCGAAAGAAACATTTAATTTAATTTGTCATAAGGATGGTAAATTTAAAGTACAAATAACAGATGCCAGTCTCATTATCAGAAGAGCAAGAATAAATCCTAGTGTATTGTTAGCTCATCAAAAAGTATTAGCATCAACAACTGCGAAATATCCGATAACAAGGGCAGAAGTTAAGGTTCTGACATTACCCGCAGGTATACAAGGTAAAACATTGGATAATATATTTCTCGGGAAAGTCCCTAAAAGATGTATTATTGGATTCGTTTCAAACTCTGGGTTTAATGGTAATTTAGCTATAAATCCCTTCAATTTTCAACATTTTCATATGAATTCATTTAGTTTGTACGTAGATGGTCATGAAATTCCTTCTAAAACTTTGCAACCCTCATTTAACTCTGCGGGTTTAATAGCAACTGCATATCATACTTTGTTTTCTGGAACTGGTATTCATTTCCATAACGAAGGTAATGCTATAAGCAGATCAAACTATGTGGGTGGTTATTCTTTATTATGTTTCGATTTGACTCCTGATTTATCTGCAAGTTCAACTTCACACTGGAATCTTGTAAGACACGGAAGTGTTCGAATCGAAGTTCGTTTTGATTCAGCTTTAAGTACTACTATCAACTGTATTGTGTATGCTGAATTTGATAACATAATTGAAATAAATAAAAATCGTGATATCACTGTAGATTATAATAGTTAGTAATTAAATAAATACAATGCATTCACTCAATTTTATCATTACCACTTGAACATTGTCTGTAAAACCACCAGTGTTTACTTTTTTAGATTAATTATTATTATGGATTCGAATGAAATACAATTTTGTATGAATAAAATAAACCCGAGGTTTAAGTCAAATGTTTTTGCTGCAAACCGGATTCCTGTTTGGGTTAATCTACCTACTTTTATTATAAGCAATCTAGATCCTGATTCAAAGCCCGGTTCTCATTGGATTGCAATGCACATTGATGTGAATGGATATGGTGAATACTTTGACTCTTTTGGTCGAAAGCCTACTGGTTATCACAGGTTATTTTTAAATAGAAACTCTAAGAGGTGGTTTTATAACCATCAATCACTTCAGAATTATTTTACTTCAGTTTGTGGAGAATACTGTTTAGTTTATCTTTATTTTAAGCTTCAAGGGAAAAAAATGTCTGAGTTTTTATATCTGTTTGCTGATAATTCTTTGTGTAATGATTTAGTTTTAAGGAATATGTTTAAATCAGTTTTTGTGAATTAAAACAATGTGTTATGAAAATAAATTGGGTTTTATTTTATTTCTTACAACTATAATTACAAAATATTCCTACTACCTAAGACAAATGCAGTGACGTAGAAAGAAACACAAAATAAGCAGTTAAAACTACATCTAATATTAAACATGTTCAATAAATGAGTAATAACATTAATATACAATAAGACAAGAAAGAAAGTATTTTATAAGTGAAAAAATAAAGGAACTTATTCTAGTTATAAATAAAGCACTGATTAAAACTATTTTTTATCACACTTATCAGTCTCTATAAAATATTTTACACATTTGGTTTTAGATGATAGTTCTTTCGTTATATTAAATATAACATCCCGAGCACTTTGTTCATGTGAGTCACCTTCGTTAGCATAATATTTAACACGATAGTCACAGTGTTTCCAGTGGTCCAGAGGTCCAACGTTTCGTATTTTATTCATGTCGTATACTTCGATCTTTATGAGGTGTGATGCATATGCTCCATCGTCCTGACCCGAAGTGAGATAGGAAACACCGTCTTCTTCTTTTTTGGAGACCGTTGAAGATTTCTTATACACTTTTGTCTTCTTCTTAGGCCTTTCAAAAAAGCCATCAATATTATTTGATTGACGCTTCTTCGCAATAGCTTGCTTCACTTTGAAAGCCAGCGTCCCCTCTTCATCACTTGCTTCGTCTTCATTTTCATCAACGTAAAAGTTTTTGAAAGTGTTGTCGGAAAACTGAAACAAAATTCATAATTAATATTAAAGACTTAAAACATACACACAACACATAAATTTTTTAATGCAATAATTATAGAGTAATACTATTTAAATACTTACATCCATTATGAATAGTCTTCGTTAAAACTTCAAAGCGTAGAAACTGAGAGCTCTTAACTGAACTGGAGATCCGAAGGTACTATATAAAGTTACTCACAGCCTCAGCCTTTTTATATGAATTTGTGTTGAAAAAAAGGTCACGGCTGGTGGGGACAGAGGACCACCTAGGTAGGTAGCGACGAGTTTAAACAGGATTTCGGGACAGGTAAATTTTTGTTTGCAGCGGAATGTTTTCTAACAAAAGATTAAATTATCAAAAGAATTCTAAAGAATTTAAACGACAGATCTTTTGTGCATTTACTTTCTATTAAAATCGCGTGTGACTTCAAACCCGATGATTGATTTATATATTTCTCAGAAACGAATAAAAAGTAAGTTATTACCTTCTTCAAAGGACATCTAGTAAAAAAGGTTAAGTTCTCAAGCCGACAGCATCAAGAAAAAACTAATAATAGAAATTGCGACTTTAAATTAGAGCACCAAAGAAGTTTTAAACATCGCACCGCCCCACCTAACTGGTATAAACAAGAATGCAATAAATCACACATCGAATCCTACATTAACAAAAGATCTATATATTATAATAAATAATGGGAACTTCCTTTACGGAAACGTACAGCATACTTACAGGTTGAAACTTGTTCAAAACACAGTCATGTTTATTGTCCACCAATAAATATCAGTCGGTTGTCACATATACCAAAGTTATTTACGAGTTCAAAAAAATAAATAAGACAACGCAAATATCTAGACTAGAAATAATCTAAAATCAATAAAATAATATTTCAAAAATTGGATTTGCATAAAATAATTTACCATAAAAAAAAAAATTAAGACAACACAAATATCTAGACTGGAAATAATCTAGAATGAATAAAATAATATTTCAAAAATTGGATTTGTATAAAATAATTTACCCAAAAAAAAAATTAAGACAACACAAATATATAAACACAAATCTAGAATCAATAAAATAATATTTCAAAAATTGGATTTGTATAAAATAATAAATTTTAGGCAAAAACTGAAAACGAATAGATACTAAATAACTAAAATTGATGGGGTTGAAAAATATACCAGAAGTTTCATATTGTGCTGTAACACATATAGATACGTTGAAATTTGCATATATATTCGCGAAATGTGAATTAGTTACTTTAGGTATAAATTTGATACCTACTCCAGTCCAGACTAATAAAGGGTAATGTAATTGTGTCAGTTCGCGGGGCTTGTTAGATCATTAAAAATCTCGTTAAGTTATATGACCGTTTCTACCCCATTGATTTCCCACCACCAAAACTATACCTAAACTATGGAAACTTAATAGATACATTGAAATTTGCATATATATTCGCGAAATGTGAATTAATTACTTTAGGTATAAAATTGATACCCACTCCAGTCCAGACTAATAAAGGGTAATGTATTTGTGTCAGTTCGCGGGGCTTGTTAGATCATTAAAAATCTCGTTAAGTTATATGACCGTTTCTACCCCATTGATTTCCCACCACCAAAACTATACCTAAACTTTGGAAACTTTAGGTAGTATACCTAGTCTTTCATAAGGAGTAACCAATTAAGCAATTATAAAACCTATTGCAAATACGTAAAGAACAAACTACAACGTAGGAGTATGCCTCTATCGAGCTCGGTAACAATGCGATGTCGCCGAGTCGAGCTAACAATAGAGACAATAGAAAAAGGTGAGCAAGGGTTCTATTGTGGTGTCGAAGAGCGTGTATTGTTTAATTAGCGGAGTGCCTAAGTGCTGAAGGAGGCTCCGGGCACTGTTGAGACCTAGTGCAATCGATTTAAATGGGGGGCTAAACGTACTAAAACATACCAAACTTTTTTTTTTTTTTTTTAGGTTTCATAGTCCGGAAAACCCACCATAATCCCGAAAAACCATTGTTTTGGTGGTGGGAAAATGATGGGGTAGAAACGGTGAATCTATACTACTATTAAATACATATCGTCGACATGTTGTCAGTGCTAACTCAAGCCGTTGTGTTTTAAGTTCTTGAGCCAATGAGGAATTTAGTATATTTGAGAGTAAGAGTATTTTTTTTATATTAAATTATATTAGACATATCGTTTCCATACTAGAGAATCTTGTAATCTCAGTACTGAATGAATATTGAAATAGGATAAAAAAGGCGTTCTTGAAACAGCTTTAAACGGCCGCGTGTACGTTGGTTTTTAAAATAC
This sequence comes from Pammene aurita, assembly GCA_947086415.1. Lineage (NCBI taxonomy): Eukaryota > Metazoa > Arthropoda > Insecta > Lepidoptera > Tortricidae > Pammene > Pammene aurita. Next base: position 18,677,876 of record OX352295.1, read on the forward strand.
CATTCCTAAAATAGGCTTACGTGTTTAATAAATTATATTATTATTTGCCACTGACTGATAAGAACGTACCTTTACTTATTATAAGTGTAATTAAAAAAACTATGTTTCATGCGAATAACCCGCAAATATCTACCCATAGACACGCAAACCAGTCACGCCATATTAAAGTGTGGCCCATTGAAAATAAAATAAAGTCAACTCGCAATTATGGTCAATTACACTTTATTTTTATGTAAAATAGTGTATAACAATCGACCAAGGCCAACTTAGGTCATTTCTGTTGTGATGTTGTTAAGAGTAAGTATTAAAATGAAAGTTTATAGACGCAGACACTATTTAATTTACCAATACAATACATAACTTTTTTTATTTATTTATTGTTTTAAGTGGGTTCCCAAATAGAGATAGACTAAATAAAGACACATACTGTTAAAGTACATGTCTACAAAAAATGTATTGCACTAAAACTGAAATTTTAACCACAAAATTATGTAATAATTTAGTTTTTAGTACATAATAACAAACATTTCAGTAAAGTTACCACAAACTTTAGACCACGATCTAACTCACTTCAAGCCCGCGACAGAATTGACTGTCACCTGTCAAATAATATAAGCCAAAGTAGGTCAGTGCTGAGGCGTAAAAATAAAATAAACGAAAACAGTTTGATGTCAGAGCTATTGCCAAAATTTACTGCCGCTTCACCCAAAAACCAGTATAAGATTTACATGAAGGGTATCCACAAGTACCTAAGCAATGGGACTGCCTCCGTAGCCTAGGTGGTACCCAATTGTCGCGAATAGCAGTTCTCTTCGGGAAGTCACTTGTAATTTGTAAAATGTTTGATAGCCTCTCCGAATAACTGTGTCTCACCAGCGCCGCCGTTTCAAGCCCTTACCAAGACCCCGCGCTGTTGTACGTCTTGGAGTTGAGCCCCGGTGACAGGACATTTTAACGATTTGGTACGATTTTTGTAATTTTAGCTTGCTTCTCGGGAATCAGGCGACCTTCCGTCATAGCTTAAAGTCGTTAAAAATTGGCGGAACTGCACGTCACTCTGTAGAGTCGCCATCAGATATATCGGGGCGGCCAAATATTAAATCAACCACCAAAAAATGTTTACTTTAGCATCAAAGAAATCTACATGCACACCAAAGTGTTGTTTTTATACTTGTTTTGTATATTTTCATGCGTAAGTTAGTATTTCAGTTAGGTTATGGTTACTTTTATGATATAACTTTACTAGCCGTTCAAAATTAGGTTGATACAATTTAACAAAAGAATGTTATATGACCATTACAAATACCACGCCCGCATAGCTACGTTTGATGGTTACTGCACGAACCTTTCACGCCACGAAACTATCCCATAAGGCTTCCTAATTCCTAGCCGAGAGCGTACGTGTAAAAAAGTATTTTGTAAGAAGGTTATGGCACACTGTAGCACACGATATAATAGATTTTAGACCTTATCTATTTGTAATAAGGCTTAAAGAAGTATACCTACTTTTTTAGTTGGCGCGGCGTCTAATGTTGCAATCGCTGGTAGAATTCTGATGAGAGATGTGATATGAAACTACTAACTTCAGCTTGCTTCTTCTGCTAGGGCTTTCAATCCCGGGATTTATGTATGGACAGTAGGTCGGTAGGGTTTTAGATATCGGAACACTAGAACGGATGCATGGTTGCCATTTTATTAACCGACTTCAATTTCATAGAAGGAGGAGGTTCTGTATTCGGTTTGGGCTATTTTTTTTTATGTATGTTCACCGATTACTCCGAGACGCGTGGTCCGATTTGAATAATTATTTTTTTGTTTGAAAGGATCTACTTCCAAGATGGTCCCATATTATTCTGGTGCTGTTCTGATGATGGCATCTATGAGGAATTGAGGGAACTCCTCAATTTTTTAAGGCACATGTACGGTGATTTGGGTATTTTCTTAAGCAACTCAAGGATTTTCTTTCGAAAACCACCAATTTGATGAAGTGGACCTGATGATGATGGTTGTTTTGATGATAATGATGATAATATTTTTAAATGTAGGATCCCGAGACCCGATTTGAGCAATTATTTTATTGTTTGAAAGGATCTACTTTCAAGGTGGTCCCATATTAATCTGATGACAGCACCAGATGGATTCCATCATCAGAACAGTCTGATGATGGAATCCATGAGGTATTGAGGGAACTCCTCAATTTTTAAAGGCACATGTATGGTGATTTGAGTGTTTTCTTAAGCAACTCAAGCATTTTCTCCCGAAAACCACCAATTTTATGGAGTGGACCTAATGATGAAGACCACATATGACATGTGAAACTTTCCTTACATCGAATAACGTATTATGACCTTTTTAGGGTTCCGTAGTCATCTAGGAAACCTTATAGTTTCGCCATGTCTGTCCGTCCGTCCGTCCGTCCGCGGATAATTTCAGTGATCGTTAGCCCTAGAAAGCTGAAATTTGGTACTAATATGTATATCAATCACGCCGACAAAGTGGTAAAATAAAAAGTGGAAAAAAATGTTTTATTAGGGTACCTCCCCTATACGTAAAGTGGGGAGTGATTTTTTTTTCATTTCAACCCTAACGTGTGATATATTGTTGGATAGGTATTTCAAAATGAATAGGGATTTACTAAAATCATTTTTTGATAATGTAAATATTTTCGGAAATAATCGCTCCAGAAGTAAAAAAAATGTGTCCCCCCCTCTAACTTTTGAACCATAAGTTTTAAAAATATGAAAAAAATCTCAAAAGTAGAACTTTATAAAAACTTTCTAGGAAAATTATTTTCAACTTGATAGGTTGAAGTTTTTGAAAAAAAATTACAAAATAATTTCTGAACTAAATTTGTAATTTAACTGTATAAGCAGGTGTTTATTGTGTAATTACCTGTAATAAATTCTACAAAATCACAATGAAATGACGTGCTTTCAAATAAAGTAATAACGGTGAAAATCGGTTCACGCAATAAAGAATTATCCCATAAAAATCATCTTCCATACTTTAAGCTCGCGCGCAATAGTTTACTTAATTTGCCGATAAATGTCGCTGTACGAGGAACGCTCATATCCTACTACGGCAGTGTTATTTTAACTCTTAAGTGGGGACACTTACTGTGACGGACGGAAAACTACGGAACCCTACACTGAGCGTAGCCCGACACGCTCTTGGCCGGTTTTCTTATATATCTTCACCGATTATTCCGAAATCTGTTGTCTGATTATGATAATTATATAATCACTAAAAATGGAAAAATAAAAACTTTTTACAAAAAAAAGATAAACCAACTTCAAAAAGGATAAAATAAATTATCATATTATTTATATGCGTTACAAACTGATATGTTTGAAGTCGGTACCAAGCCAAAACTTACATTACCGGTGAAATCAGCTTCAAGTCTGAAAATCACAAAACATCTATACCTATACTTATATTGCAAAGGTGAATGTGATTCTATCTGTTACATTTTCACGTCTAAACTACTACTCCAATTTTGATGAAATGTACTACCTATGTATATATACTACGACACACGTCTCCTTTCTCAATGATCATAAAAAGGCGGCAAATTAAAAAAAAAATGTACCTAAACCTGACCTTCGATAGAAAATTTAAATATCGCGCCTTTTTCTACTGACAAGGTAGGTCCCACACACCCAGTGTGTCTGAGTATAGAAAGATCAATCTAGCCATTGAATTCCTTTACACTTCGATATTAAACCTTAGATGAAGTAGGATAAATAATTCAAACCGAAGCATGGCCTTCGTTCGAGATATGGTTAGTCCGAAAACTAGTAAAAAAGTTTATTAACAAACATCATAAGACGCATGATTTTTCTTTATGTACTTGAATGAATGAAAATAGTTCTATAGTATCAAGAACAGTTCACTGAACACATAGCCTCGTTCGTATTAACTCTTCCGAATTTGGCTTGGCACCGACTTCAAACATATCAGTTTGTAACGCATATAAATAATATGATAATTTATTTTATCCTTTTTGAAGTCGGTTTATCTTTTTTTTGTAAAAAGTTTTTTCGCATATCGCGTCATGCGTCATTTTCGCATTTACATACATGTTTAGGCTAGTTGGATGCAGACCTGCACCTGTTCAACCCTTTGCATAAGCTGTATTCAGGGTAAAAAAAAATGTTATTTCATGATAAAACATTTTGTGTGAAAGAGTAATAAACAGAATTTTTTGCAAGTGTGATAACTTGCAAAAATTTTTGCTTAAAATTTAAAACTTTCTACAGAGTACACACAACAAATCTCCAAAAACTGCTGTTTTTTGATTGTTTAACCCTATATTACCTTTGCTTAATCTAAGCGCGATGGTGGCTTGTCATATAAATAACAATTCGTATCTCGTCGCAAATTAACTTTTGCTAATTAAGAACCTCTTAAAGTGTCTATTGTCTCGCTAGAGTTTCTATCGATATTGAATCACAATGATTACCACATAAATATTTATTTATCGTATGGCTACATGTCACTGAATATAGATAGGCATTTCTTCTTTCGGATAGTATTAGTGGGAAAGTAGATGACGAAGAAAATCCTGTGAGTGCTGCGAGGTCCAGATGGGACAGTGCAGCTGCCAAGTTTGTTACTCTTTTAGCACAACCCAGGGATCATGTAGGGTTGTCTAAGGTGTTTCCTACGGACGCAGAATAACATTGATCTCACATAAATACTTATACTAAGCCACACTCGTAATTAATTTTATTTCAGCTAAGCTTTATTGCACATAAATTTCAAATGTATAAATAGCGGACTTAATGCCTTATTTCACGCATTCCTGTCATCCAATGTGCCAAAGGAGAAGTTTGTTTAATGCAAGCTTATCCTAAAAAAAGTATTCGTTATTGCTCCCCACAACTCAAGCTTTAAAAAAACTTTTTCAATATACGCCGCACGAAAACTTCCCCATGAGGTCGGCTGACGCTTGCCAACCTTTAGACCGGGCAATTAGATACGCTGCGCCAAAACGTATATTTAAAAAAAAAACGTACAACTTCACGGTCTGCCAAAACAATTTCCAGTTGCTCGTTTAAAATTTGATTTGGATCGTATTGTTCCGTGCCAAAACTCATAACCGTAACACTTAGAATGCATCGATAATGAAATTGGTACATGTTCTGCGAAAAGCAGTCGTTTTACGCAAACATTTATGACTTAGGTACAGTAACCCAGGCCATGTCTGTCATTTTCTATACAAAAAAAGTCTGCCGATTATTTGGGGGGAGAGGAACGTTAAATCTATGGCTATTCGTACGTAACGTACAAATAGCCACGTCAGATGAACGTCACTATGTTTTCGGCAGAGGGGAACGCCTTTATATCTCCGGTTGGTTGAATTCTCTAAGACTTTAATCGTTCAGCCATTTACAGTTCAAGCTATTCTTTTATTTAGTACTTACACTATGGTATGTCCAGTGTAAAGGTAATCCTATCGCTTAACAATTAAAATCCGTGACCGTACCTTCAAGAATTTGAAATGGAAAAGAATGTTGCCGTCATGTCCAATAAAGTTAAGAAACTGGCAGGAAATAAGGAAGAGGGGCGAGCTACTGTCCACTAGACTGACAAAGCGTTTCTTGAATATTAATGACGATGAGTTTTTTTCACAACAGACTAGCCAGCGACTGCTCGACTCTTAGGCTCATGTATTTTTTTTTCTTATAATTTTTTTTATTTGCACATTTTCTGTCCATTTGACTACAATTCAACAACAATGTGATAACATTTAGTGACCCCACGTATTTATATACCTTTTATTTTTTTTCAAGATTCATAATTGTTTATAAGTAAGGATTTTTCCTTGTGAAACATTGAATTTCAAAATTTGTTATTTTTTTCTACATGTTTTTGCTTCGGATCAATGTAAAAAAAATACCATAAATGAATTCAGTATCCACAATTTATACAAAAATGATACCAAACTTGGCCTAGTAGCTTAACTGATATAGATATCAACATAAAGTTGAGAGCCACCCCCCCTTAAAATTTGCATCAAAAATCTTGGTGGGTTCACTTCTCAAATCCATCCTTTGTTCACGAAAAGGCGTATTTGGCCTTTTTATGTCATGTGCAAAAGCAACTATTCTACGAATAGTGCGAATAAACACTCGCAGGTTTCTTCAGACAAAGGAGTACATTATTTTTAAACAACTGGCAACTGTCATGTGACACCCCTAAAATTTACTTGATAGCTATCGACGTGGTCTGAAGTCTGAAAAATCCTAGGTGTGACCTACTTTAACCGTTGAAACCCACAAAACGCAAAACGACCGTGTGGCGACAAATCTTCGTTTTGTGCGGTTTTTTTAATTATTCGAGATACGAGGAAACTTTTTATATCACGACGGTGGAAAATAAGCACACGACCCGACTGATGGTAAGCAGTTACCGTAGCCTATGGACGCCTGCAACTCCAGAATTGTCACATGCGCGTTAAAACTAGGTCAGTTATACAGCCTGTAAATTTTATACGGGCGTATACTTTATCCACCTATAGTATCCAGCAATAGGACTCATATACTATAATCATTTGGTTAAAAATTGTTATTAATTATGTGCAACGATTTTTTAAAGTCCTACCGGGCACCAATGTACGCTATCCAACTGATTTAAAACTGACATAACTGACATGACGCATCGGTAAGTTAATTGTCATGGATGCAATACATTACGGGCTGAATTATTATTTATGAAAGAAAAAATCCTTACTTTCATAAATAAATAAATGTAGATAGGTTCCCTAGGTCCAATACTAATCGCCAGTACAATATACGTCCGTATAAAATTTACACACTGTATATTGCCGTCTACTGTAATATATTTCGAAAATAGATTGCTAGAAACAGGGGAAAGTAACTTTTTTGATGTTGCCTGACATACTTTATAAATATTTGTAAAACAAATTATATTTAAATAAATTATATTTAATACATTTTCTTCACTATCCATTGTAGACAATGCATTAACAATTTCATAAGATGTTTTTGTGTTTCTTACTTCACATGATGTAAAATAGTACATCTATTTCAAGAGTCTTATTTTTAAAACTGCTTAAACTGAAAGAAGCTTTAAAATCTGGAAGATTGATCGTCGATATATTTCGAGCGCCGCTTATCCAAATATTATAACATGTATATTTATAACAGACCTAATTTATTACGTTTTTTGAACCAGACAGTTCGTTTTTATATACTATTCAAGGTGATTTTTAAAATGTGCTTATATTTAAATTTGTAAAATTATATATATTTTTTTATGAAAGCGAATGGTTTGCTTCTTGAGCATTAAATTTAATAAATAATTTTAGGTCTTTAAAGACAATAATACTTATAAACGTCCTTTTAAAGTTCTTCATATCGTTTATAGTAATTAAAACTTAAATACACCTTCAATAAATTTAATAAAATAGTAATTTTAACGCTTATTTAAACTTATTACCTAGCGTAATAAAACTTCAAACAACCCACTTTAACTAAACTAATTAAATAAAAAACTAAAAATTCACAAACCTTATCGCCACACGGAAGCCTCACAAAGTCACTTCACAGAATTTCAAACACAGTTACACAGTTCACGGTTAAGAGTTACACAGTACGGTAGTAGAGTTACACACACACGCTCGCGGCGTAGCGGGCGTAGCGTTCGGGCGGTGGTCTACGCGGTACTGATGCTACGAGTACGCGGTATGCGCAGCGCGCTATATTTTATTTTTATTTTTTAAGCTGTCTATGAGTTTGAGGCCAGTTGTTTTGGAACAATAGGCGTTTTGAATACTAAATTTTTTTAGCAGTGAAAAATGTTAGCGTTAAATTGAGTATCGTTTTAGTCTTAGTTGGATTTTTATTTTTTATTGATAAAATATTTAATTTAAAGAACTGCTATTTTTATTGCTCCGAACAATTTTACAGCAGTAAGATTTCGTATTCTGATTTGTGCGATACTATTCTTCAAAAAACGAGTGTATAGGTTCTTAAAGGGTAGGCAACGCGCATGTTAATCCTCTAGGGTTGCAGGAGTCTATAGGCTACGGTAACTGCTTACCATGAGGCGGGCCGTATGCTTATTTGGCACCGCAGTGGTATAAAAAAAAACTATTATTTACACACTTTTATTTGGCGTGATATTTATCTGCTTCAAGTCTTGCAAGTTAAATTTCAACCACATTCCGGTGTCTGATTGATCTGAAACAAAAGGCAACTTTATCGCTTTAAGACATTTTCTTTTACCCTTGGTTAAAGGTGTACCTACAAATGTACATTTCAAGGTAACACTTCATCACGTTGAATCCACTTAACTTGAGGTCAAGTATTCGTGACCTTGGCGTAAGGTGTTAATAAATTTTTCAGCCGTATTAAAAGGACCTCAAGTGATTTAAGGCTTTTTATTCTAATTAGACAAAATCTTGGATCCTTTTTTCTTGTAAAAAGGTTAATGACAATGTTTTTATTTTAAAAGTGAAACTAAATAGTCGGTAGTAAAAGGTATCACAAATATAAATAACAAAAAAGTGCGAGTAGGACTCGCGCACGAAGGGTTCCATACCATTATCTATAAAAATAACAAAAAAATCATATGTTGTATGGGAGCCCCCTCAAATATTTATTTTATTCCATTTTTTAGTACTTGTTGTTATAGCGGCAACAGAAATACATCATCTGTGAAAATTTCAACTGTCTAACTATCACGGCTCATGAGATACACGCTGGTGACAGACGGACAGACAGTCAGACGGACAGCGGAGATTTAGTAATAGGGTCCCGTTTTTACCCTTTGGGTACGGAACCCTGAAAAAATACCGTATTGACAACAACTGTGTATGTAAATAATTGTGATTTTAAAATTAGTAAATCGCTCCCACCCTTATATTTAGTATCATGTTAGGTCAGGAGCTCAGGGGTTTTGAATTTTGACCTCTACCCATTTGAGCAATTAAACTTCCACGGTAGACTTTGGGTTTATTGTATAAATAATCCTTAGATCTTTTATTTTTTATCTTGTTAATTATATCCCTTTTTTAAGGGGCGGATATATGACAACATCGTTTTAGACCTCATTTCGAACAACAAATTTGTTTAGTTAATGCTACGTAATCGCATGAATAATCTACTTATTCATAAAGAAGCCGTTCAGAGGCTCCAATTGATATTTTATTTTTTATTAGCTTTGATTATCTAAAAACCAACTCCTAAAGTACCGAAAAATCAAAATATGGCGTTCCGTTTGAACACGTCGCAATACAATTTTGTCTTCGACAATAATACTATCGTTCTGTTATTTTGAAAGCCAGATTACTAGACTAGTGCATCAGGACATATTCATATTTTTCATCATAAAGACAATGAAGAAATTGAAACGTAATTATAAACTTTTGAAAAATTCCCATACATTCGTCATATCAGTCAAATTGTCAGTGTGACTCAGAGAAATGGGATGCCAAAGAATGCTTGTCAACGATCAAAAGTGTGGCAAAAAAATGAAATCCATGTATGTGTCTAAATTGTCTATGTGAGCATAAAATAGTGATGCCAAATACAACAGGTTAATTATCTATCGGTATTTGACTTTCTTATCGATACGTTCTAAAGGCCTCTACAGACGTAAGCGACTAAGGTAGAATTAATAATTCAGTGGAGTGATTTGACAGCTCTCTGCATACAAAGCGGTTGTCAAATGTATGTAAAGTTCTGTCAAATCACTCCGCTGAATTATAGATTCTACCTTAGTCAAAGTAGTAAAACGGCTATTAGACATGGCAATTTGTAGGGCCCAACCTGTTGTGTTGGGAGGTGTAATAGGAGGTAGGGCCCGTAGGGATCTGAAGGAGGGTGAGGGAGAGGCAGGGTACACAACAGGTTGGGCCCTACAAATTGCCATGTCTAATAGCTGTTTACACTATGACGTCAGTTGACATCCCCACTACCAACTTGACGTTTAATTTCACGCACATTTTCGACTAATATTATTCTTCTTTCTCCTCTTGAGCCTTGTGCCTCTTCCCATTCGGTCGGCCCTCCGAATATTTTTCCGCCAGTTGGCTCTCTCACACTACAGACCGACGTTCGACTAATATTATTACATTACCTAATTAAATAGTTAATAACTAGTATGCTTTTTCTAAGCAAATAATATATTCTTTAGTATTAAAAAAAATTAAATAAACAAAATTATTTATTATTAAATTAAAAATATGAAGTGAACAAGATTATTTCCTAAAATAATTTCAAATATTTCATACAACGGAAAACGGAATTTCAAGTCGCCGGTCGAAAGCGCATTCGATTGATCGCATGACCATTTTGACAGCTGACCTCTCATTCCAACTATATTTTTATCTCGTTCTAATCGTTTGACTAGTCGCTTTTAGGCGCGGCACACACTTGAGCGGAATCCAGCTATCATAAATAAAAATCAGCCGCAGCATAAAAGTCGGAAATTTCTTTACGGGAGCTGAATTTTTGTATGGAGCCCATATACAATATTCAGCCCGATTTCCGTTTTCCGCTGCTTTTTGACTATGGTAGCGAATTCCGCTAAATGTGTTGAGCGCCATATTTGAATTAAATAATACTGCAAGGTAAAAAAATATTTAATAATAAAAATACCCGTTTAAAACCGGATATAATAAGGTTCTAATTTAATCGTCTTACGTAATGGCGTAATGTGAATATAATATTAATTTATTCATTGGATTTTTTTGAAGCAATAATTATAATTTTCATATCGAACAGTTATCGATATAAGTCCCTAAAACGTTTTGTCAATCCCTAGCGAAGAATAAATGTTTCGGTTTTTACACAAAATAATCATGAATATTAACTATTATGATAAAATATTAGCACACAGTATACGAAACACTAATAATTAATAGTATCTAGTAAATACTTACACGATTTATTTTACTAATATGACAAAATATTGTTTCAAAGACATCGATCGGAATATCATGTAAACCTGTGAAATGAGTAATTACTTGGGTTTTTCCTATGATTAATAGTCCAATCTGGAACACAACACGACACCATGTTTCTCCTTTTTCATCCCAAGTTATTTTATTCACGATTGTTTTATATTTTTCACGCTAAAATATGATCTGTCACGACGTGGGTACGTAAGCTGACTACCCAAATTCAAAAGCTGTCACTCCTTCAAAATGATCGTGTGTCTCTTTTGCACTCGTGGAATGTTCATATACGTGTTGGTTTCTCTTTTGCGCACTTCGTTTATCTTTAAGCGACAAGCGCCATTTTATATCTATGGTGTGACTCAGATGCCCGACAGGGGCCGTCGGAGGCGGACGTCTTGTTGGCATTTATTTTGACAGAAAATCGTATACGTACACGAAAAAGGATACCAGTAGCCAGATTGTATTCAAACTAAATAGGGAAAATTAATAGGGACCGTGAGTCCCATAAAATTAGATTTTTTATATTTACGCGTCGTAATACTACAAAAATACAACTAAAGATTGAATAAAAGACACTTTTCTACTGAATCCTCGTAATTAATTGCCTCAAAACCTGTTCAAAATTAAAAGAGTTTTTGAATTCCTTTTTAATTACTGGACTTTATTTTTATTACGCTGGTCATAATATTACGACATTTTAACATGACTTATAACGTCAAAATACTTTAATGACATTGTCTAATTGACTTGAATGATGCAATATACGATAATCTGGCGAGGAGAGCAATCAAGTTAGTTTTTTGTGGTCATGAAGAACGTCGAACGACTCCGTCTGCAGACTATAGGTACAAATTGATACGCGTATATACTCGTACGTTATGGTACCCCAGAGCTACAAAGGGGCATTGAGAGCACATGATACGCCTCTCGATTCGAGCTACGCTACTAACGTCACTTCAACACATCATCTGAACAGCATCCAACTCCTACCTAATAGAGCCCTGCCATTGAAAGCACAGGAGGACCCAACCTACGTTCGCCTCTTGGCGATTTCCAGGCAGATTGTGTGCAGATTTATCTATCGTTACACAAATGAACCCTGATCAAATAAATTACTTACTTATAAAGAATGTTGTTTACTGACTTAAACTTACACAATTTTCACTCCTCATCCTCCTAGCGTTTTGCCCCGGCTTTGTGCCACGGCTCAATTAAACCTGTAGGCTTTATGGGAAATAGATATGGTTTCCTCACGATGTTGTCCTTCATCAAAAAGCGACTGGTAAAAATATCAAATGATATTTCTTGCATGTGATATAATTTTCATAACTAGTACACCATCAGATATATCGGAGCGGCCAAGGTACTCAAATATATCTGAACATCCACTTTATCGCCTTGATCATAGAGGCGTTGTTTAGATATTTGTGACTACCTTGGCCGCTGCGATATAATTATCTGATGGTGACTGTACACCAGGGGGTCGGGGTTTGAACCCGAGACCTCCGGATTGAAAGTCGGACGTCTTACCAGCCTACCAGCTCTTTTAACTCATTCTTTACATTTAAACGGGACTTTTGAGTTATACCTACTTAGGTGAGACCAAGAACATAACATAATGTAGCGTTCAAATAAAAACAATGTGTTATTTCATCAAAGTTCTGTGAATTTACATACTGGACGAAGCATGTACATAACCATAATTTTTAAACTAAATATTACCCAAATATGGTAACTACAAGTATTGGAGCCATGGGTGTTTATTTAATTTCGTACTGATCGGCTTCCATATTTGTAGTGTTGTAGAAAGCATTCTATTCATGATCTTGAAGACTAATCCAGCGAAACAATCCTTAAGGTACGTAATTATACCTACATAGCTAATTTAAATCCATTTTAGTAGCCGGTGTGGATTTAAGACTAATATCATATTTTTAATTTAAGACAATAATCTGACAGCTCCTGCCCTATATTGAAAATAATTTTGTATGGAGAGAACTGTCAGATTACTGTCTTGAATTAATAATACGATATTAGTAAAAAAAATGTCGCCAATTTATTTTTAAGCCTGCCGTTTCAAAATTATTAGAGTACTATTTAAAATACACTAACCGAACAAAATTAACCTTTTCTAAACAAAAAAATTAGAACCTTTCTGAGGCTGAATTAATAATAAGATATTAGTAAAAAAATTGTCTTCAATTTATTTTTAAGCCTAATGTTTCAAAATTATTAGAGTACTATTTAAAATACACTAACCGAACAAAATTAAACTTTACTAAACAAAAAAATTAGACCCTTTCTGAGGCTGGTTTGGATTTTAGGACAATTTTTAAGAAATGGTTTTATTATTCTGAAAATATCGACATACTATTAATTCCATAAAACATATTTTAACGGCAATAACATACTTTGATATTCATATTTAAAGTCTTAATGATTTGTATTAAGTCGTTAAATTGATAAAATGGTCGTAAAAGTACTGCGGTGTTGAAGCAAATTTTATTTTATTTTAAGCTTTATTGGACAAAACTCTTTTTACTGGGTAAAACTAATATGCGTCTAGGGTGGTTTAAGAGCTTTATGTAACTTAAAATGTACAACATATTTATTCTTTAATCATTAAAATTGCTCAGTGATTTGTGTGATTGAAGAATTAAAATTTTTTCCTTAAAGATTTTAGCTCCTAAAGCATATCTCATGTCAAGTAAATGATGTAATATTTTTCATCTTATGACTCTAAGGTATGTGGAATACCGTTTTAAAAGTCTTCATTACTGCGGACGTCAAGAGACAGAAATGTATGGAGCCGTCTGCACATTTCAGATGACATCGCTTAGCACGGTTGGCCGTTAGGTCAAACAAAGCTGTTCAAGCTTCCTAGCTGCCAGATTAAACAGTGGCAACCTCCCAAAAAGCGAATGGAATATCAGCTTCTGTTCTGAAAACCAATCTGTGCTACATTCGGCCTACATTTCGCTGCTAGGTTAGATAAATACAATTTTATAAAATCGACTCATAAGCAGGTAAATAGGGGGATGAAAATTTGTATGAAAGTAATAATAAAAACAATAAATTTGTTTTAATATTTTTTATACATTTATAACCCTTTCCTCATATAGACCTTCCAAATGATTCAATTATATGTAAATCGCAGTACTCTATACTTTTTTTACGAAAAAAATATGAAGGAGAATGTTCAAACATTGAAGTAGATTCTAGCTACGCTATCTCGGCCGGCCCTGATGGAATTTATAAAATCTGCGTGTTGTATATAAAGCGAAAAACAATAATGATAGTTGAACAACTAATATTTTTTCTTACGACATAGTTATACATAATATACATACATATCAGGTCTGCGAAAATAACTCTTACCTACTGCAATACTTTATTGTTTTTTTAAACATACACCAATTTTAGGCTTTCGAAGTGTGATATGGTATGTGTATTGTACACAATGCTATCATTGTATGATTTCTACAATAATCGTATGTGTCGCCTCAAGCATGTAATTATATATTCTGTACTACAAGCTCCATTTTAGTTGCTTCAGATAATCTAAATAAGTCAAAAGGTACATACTGAAATTTTTACTTTATGTTGCGTATCAAATATCAGAATCATCACAGCGACTTACTTGTTTACGATAGCTGATACCTTTCCTAAGTTCGTTAATTTCGTCTCAAAATCACTTTCTGCTTGTCTGATTTTTCTTAAAACTTATTAATCATAATAATAAGAACCTGACGCGATTTCTTTTAATGATTTTTTCAGGGATTTAAATGAAAACAATGAAAAAATTGTAATATTTTTCGAAATGTCATTCAAATAACAAAATTATATACGTGTATATAAATCCATATATTTTTGTGCATATATAAAAAATATTTCTTAAATGAATTCTTCGTACTTTAACTATAAGAAAATGATGTCAAGCTGGACCTAGTACCTAATTGTAGGCAAAAACATGTATAGACCAGACTGGACCTCGGAAGCCGACCATTGCCCGCCACCTTTTTTGGTAGCCACTGATTGATCTTTACAAGGGAGCTTGAACAGCTTAATTTGACACGACTGACAATCATGCAAAGCGGCGTTGCCTGAGACTGAACTGCAGATGATTTGCATGAATCAGTCACCAAATTTAAGGCCGTTTATAGGATTTGTACTGCACTGGTGGCTATATTCATCATCATCATCATCAGCCTGTATCAGTCCACTGCTGAACATAGGCCTCTCCCATGGCACGCCACTGAGCTCGATCTTCAGCTCTCCTCTTCCAATCTGTACCAGCCACCTTACGGATATCGTCGCTCCACCTTGCTGCAGGGCGCCAAGCACTGCGTGTGCTGTCATACGGCTATATTAACCTAACCTAACCTAACCTAAATAGGTAACAATAGGTACTAGCTCAAAAACATATCTTACCTTAAGGTCAAAAACGATGTCAACAAAAAAAGCGTACGTAGTGTAAGTAGGATGAAGATAAATATTTATAATTTTTTATGACTTTCAAATGAAATATTTAAGTATGATTGAGCTATTTTATTATAATTTTAAAAGGGCTTAAGAATTTTATTATATCATGTCAGTTGAAAAACGGACGTATAAACCAAGCCGGTCACGGTTCTTTCGTTTAATATACAGTAAAAATTTGGTACAGCAGGCTCAATAATTAATTTAGGGCTAAAGTTCGTGATTTCAACTGGTCTTAAAGTCCAAACCGGCCAAAGTAATGGTTTTAAATTCGAAATGTAGGTTATTTGAAGTGCCCAATACCATGTGCCAAAGTTTGGAGCGATGGGTTCAAAATATATTTACGACATTTTTTCAGTCAGTTACTGAACATATTCTCAGAGTGCATCAGTCTTGATACTATCTATTTGGAGTTATAAGCGACTGGCAGGAAATTATTGTAGGCATTACGCCCGCCTGTGACTTCAGTAATATTATATTAAATTTATCATAGTATACTTTTACGGCATATCAAACGTTATGTCATGGTAATTAAATATGTATGAGTCTGCAAGTGTGTTTGAGCCATTTAATATATTTGTGTAAGGGATTTAAAGTCAATCTTGAAGCAAATCAAATTATTTTGTTCAATATTTTATTGATTTGCAATTTTAAGTAGTTACACTTCTTCAGTTCGGATTTAAAGTCATTTGCAATTTTTCATATAAAAACAATTCTTTCTTAAAAATGGTCTTAAAATCTTAAGCGCTTACCGGGTCTTAAATTTGGTATGTAGCTTATTTGAAGTGCACTATTCCGTGTCGCAAATATTTGGAGGGATAGGCTTGAAGATAAATTACATAATTAGTGTATTTTCAAATTGACGCAATATATGGGTGAATCAGCTTTTATAAAAGTATTTTTTTTTTTTTCAAAACTAATAGACTGTTTACAATTCGGCTACATGTTTATTAAGTCAGACAATTAAACCAATACTTTACAAAATATATATTTAACAGTTTAACAAAATATATATTTTTATTTATGTGTCGCACTGTGGGCTGAAAATCGGCTTTCATAGAAATAGAAATCGATTTCATAATTTGTACCTTTTTTTTTTGAAACAGCTTTAGCTAGGTATTAATATGTCCCAAAATGAGTCTGAGGTAATTTGGTTGGGAAAATAATTAATTATAATAAAATAAAATAAAATATGTATGGAGCGAATGAGAAAAATCAAATTTTCTTCAAAAAAGCCAAACCGTTATATCCTCGCAGATGGTTATAGTGCCAATTATTTATAAATAGGTTTTACTCATTACTGTGACTTTAATAAAAATTCTGAGTACATTTGAGTCAAAAACTTAGGAGCAGTGAGCTTTTTTTCGAAATAGATGTATGGAGCGTATGGTCATGTCAGATTTTTTTCAAACATAAAAAATAAACCGTTATATCCTCGCAGATGGTTATAGTACCAATTATTCTTGATTTATTGTCATACTCAATTTTTTTTCCAGGTACACTTTTTAAAAAAAACGATTATTTAAAAAAACATAATTTTTTCGAGTTCAAGAAAATCAATTAAAAAAAAAAGTGCACCTGGTAGAAAAAAATGAGTATGACAAAAAATCAACGACCTGTCCCCCGAAAGTGTAGTAGTGTGCGTGAAGTCTGGTTGTGTGTGAATCAGGGTATTTTGACAGAATCTGAAAATTCTCCCACCTATACCCGACCCTTAACCTCCTACCCAAAAAGAGGGGTGTATAAGTTTGACCGCTATGTGTGTCTGTCTGCATGTGGCGCCGTAGCGCTTAAACAGTTAAACCGATTAAAATGCGTTTTTTTTTTTAAATTGATAGCAGGTTTTCGAGCGAGTGATCTTAGATGTTTATGGGTTCTGTCGTTTCAGCGGATTTCCTAAATTATTTATTTATAATAGTACTAACAAATATGAGAGGTAATGGAGTTTCAATACAGCTAACACCATACAATTTTATTCTTAGATGTGTGTCAAATCTAAAATGCAGTTCATAATCTGTGTTTGTTTTTATTTATTATTCAAAACAGTTACACAGCATTACAGTAAAAACCAAGGCACCCCAAGCAGCAAGGCGAGGCAAGGTGTCCCGCCTTGAGCGTACTACCCTCCTATATGTCCCTCTGGGTATGGGGAAGTTATAAATAAGGAGGCAGAAAAACGGTCAATTAAAAATATTTATTTCCGGACCAGCTCAGTTGGTAAAGTGGTAAAATGCGTGGTATCGTGCTAAATACAACTAAGACCGGATTCTACAAATCTCCTGCAGCCGAAGTACTCCCCTGAAGGTGCCAAGTTGATAGGCGCGGCGTTTTCTCATCGGCGCTTAGTTCAGCGCAACCGGGCAATTGCGTGGCGCTGAGTCAGGGAAGCAGCCAAAAGCGTTGCAAGAGGTTGGCCGCAAGCAGCGAGCCACAAAATGTCACTCTGGACTTTGGACCCTGGAACGCGTCATCAAACAAAGCATTACAAACGGTCCAGAAGTCTTTGTGAACGCCAACGGCAAGCGGGTAAGCACTTTGGTAGTTGTGTTGCCGTGGGTGTTCACAATTCAGATACGGAGATTACAGAAAGGCGAAGCTAAAACGTAAAATAATGAAATTTAAATGCAATTGTTTTTTTAATAAGAATTAGAGGGTGGCTTAATAAATGGACATGATGATTAGCCACTTTGAATTTCCTAGTTATGAACAAAACTATTACGAAGAAGTGATATTAATCTGTTTTAATCACTATTGTTATGAAATGGTTATGATTTCAATTAGGCAAGTTAAATTTACAACATTTAATCAGCGCTAAATCGTACTAAGCTATTAGCAAATAAATGTATCCACTTACCCAGTTGGGGGTACACTTATACACATTATTTAACACTACAGTGCTTTTATATTTATTGAGGATCACGTAGGGACGAAGTTAAAAGATCGATTACGGTTAAATATCTTTCCGTATCAGAGATCGGTATTATTAAGCGACGTGCGTTCTACTCAATTTCAAGGGCTTAATGAACGAGCGAGCGGCTACATGCAATGACACAGCGCAAGATCAGATGCATTCGTTCATATATTCGCGAATGCGCCAGGTAAGAACATTAGAACGAGTGAATGTTATTACGGCGGCGCGATATGTTTAAAACGATCGCCGTGTTGATGATTTTGTAATCCTATTTATTATTTATTTAAGATAGTATTAACGTAAAACTAGTATGTAATATAGTTCTAAGTTGTAAATATTATTTTTATTAGGTAAGTAGATAGGTTTAAGTTTGTATTTTTATTAAATATGTACGTATAACGTTACACTGCGAACTAAAACATTAACATATAAAATAACTTATTACTAGGTCGATTTAGGCGACGCAACTGCGTGGCTCCGTTGCGTCGTCTGATCTGGCGTAGGATTCGGCAGATTGCCCCGGAATCGCCAAAACACGACACCCTTCAGCCAGAAATCTGCACTCGCGATGGTATCCTGCAGCGGCCGCGACACGCGCACCACAAACGAGCTGAAGTGCACGTAGTGCCGAGACTGTAGCTGGTGCACCCTCAACGAGAAGCCAGTCTTCCGGCGAACGTACTCCACCACATCGTCGACCACGGTGGAGTGATGCATGCGCGATACGTAAAGCGCCCTATTCGGTATTGCAATTCGAAGACTAGAATTACCCGGTTCCTCAATGCCACACAGAGTCTTGCGGGGCGCCCTGCGCTTCTTGCTCTTCCTTTCCTCCTTCCTTTGTTTTTATACCGGTGTACTGCCTTTTTGCCGAATTATGTTTCGTCAAATTTCATTTAGCAACCAACTTTTCGCCGAAGTTTTATTTTGCAAACCAATCTTTGGCATAATTTAACTTCGTAATTTTTTTATTTCGCTACATTTTTATATTGCAAACTTTTATTACGTCAAATTTTATGTGGTAAATAATTGTGTTGCAAATGATTTGCTAAGGCAAATATCATATTGTCAAATAATTATGAAGCAAATGATTTGCTTACTTTAATAACGATCCATCACAACTGCTCCCAGAGATAGGTAGGTAAGGGTTATTTTCTTATAACCCTAAAAACGAAACTGCTCCCAGAGATAGGTAGGTTAGGGTTATTTTTTCATGACCCTAAAAACGAAACTGCTCCCAGAGATAGGTAGGTTAGGGTTTTTTTTATGACCCTAAAAACGAAACTGCTCCTAGAGATAGGTAGGTTAGGGTTATTTTTTTATGACCCTAAAAACGAAACTGCTCCCAGAGATAGGTAGGTTAGGGTTATTTTTTTTATGACCCAAAAAACTAAACTGCTCCCAGAGAGGTAGGTTAGATTAGGTTAGGAACCTTCCCTTCTAACAAACTAGGTTAGATTTCATAATGCCATTCAATATGTTGCTAAATCAAGGTATGCCAATCAATTCATTTGACGAAAACATAATGACATCTTTAAAAAATCCCAGGTAATAATTTGTCTAAAAATAATTTATCAAATCATTATAGCCCACCAAATGAAGGAAAACTTAGAGGAAATAATTCGCGTATAGCCAAATTTTGGTGTAGTTGTAGGCAAAGGTATCTTACACAACATACTAAAAGTACCGGTGGATGGTGGCGCCGCTAGCGGGGCGGAGGGGGTGTAAAGTTCCCTTATTTTGGTTTTTCGTCAAATAACTCGGTAACGATGGCTCATATGAAAAAATCTTCTATTGCTTAATTCATTTACAGACAGACACATACACACACACACACACACACACACACACATACTCACACACGCTGCTTTTTGCTGGGATCAACGTTTAATGAGATATCGAGGAAATACGATAAACACTTTTTTAAAGTTTCGGAGCTAATATTTACGAAAGTATTAGTTTTATCCAAAAATTGATTTTGAGTACCCTTATTTGTTTTAAAATACCTATCCAAAGATATCCCACACATTAGGGTTGGAGTAAAATATTATTTTTTCGGGTACCTCCCGTACACATGGAGTGGGGGGGTAAATATATTTTTTACTCCAACCCTAATGTGTGGGATATCGTTGGATAGGTCTTTTAAAACAAATAAGGGTATTCTAAAACTATTTTTGGATAAAACTAATACTTTCGTAAATATTAGCTCCTTTTTTATAGAAAATTATATGTGAATGAATTAAGCAATAGAACATTTTTTCGTATGAGCCATCGTTACCGAGTTATTTACGAAAAACCAAAATAAGGGAACTTTACACCCCCCCCCCCCTCCCCGCTAGCGGCGCCCCCATCCACCGGTACTTTTAGTATGTTGTGTTAAATACCTTTATCTGCAACTACACAAAAATTCAGCTATACACGAATTATTTCCCCTATCAGGCAGTTAAGCGTCTTCGTTTGGTGAGCTATTACTTGGGAAATGATATCAGTGCGAAACGTTGAGTTGGGAAATAAAAATTTGCCCAAATAAAAATATGGGATACGTAGTTTGGGGAGTTAAGAATTTGCTAAATAATTTTCGTCGAAACATTAGTAAACCCTTTATACCTTCATGTTATTCCTTTATACAAGTTGTTCTATCGCTTGTTAGAACCCGCTAGGCGGGATTTTTGTGTGTAGCAGATAAAGCGGGAAAACGCTGGAATCGGCTACGAGCGTAGCGCGTAGAGAAGCGGCATGGAAAGTGATCAGTGTCATCCCTAGCCCGAATGCTCTTCTTACCCCATCTGACCCTACTACAAATTTCTCTATAGATATCATCCATCATTTTCTAAAACATAATTTTAATTACTTAAAGGCATTTCATTTTTCATCTCAAGATAACATTAAGTAACAAAAGAGCCTCTGAAAGGGCCACTCATAAACGCTAATATGAACCGTCCAGTTTTTTAGGATTCCGTATTGAAGATCATAAATCAACTAATACGCATTCCTTTGTGATTATCGCTGATTCATACTCTGCCCTTTTATATACAAAAGGCCTTATCTATAACTAGAATCTCTCCAATACCGACTTTCGGTGAAAGAGAACGGTATAAAATATTACTGTTTCGGGAATCTCTTAATCTTTAATATGGGTCATGGAATATAATGGTTTTCCAGATAAATCAAATTGTTTTGCGGCGATGATTCAAAATGAACTACGTTTTCAATAAACTTAAATCTATATATATAAATGCCTTTGTCCTGACTGACTGACTGACTGACTGACTGATCCACCCAGAGCCGAAACTACTGAAGCTAGAAAGTTGAAAATTTCAGGTCTGGTTACATTTGTAATGTGTACAAGTAATAAGAAGCGATTTTGAAAAATTCACCCCCTAAGGGGGTAAAAAGGGGGTTGAAAGTTTGTATGGATGGCTGTTAAAATTTAAGGTTAGAGGTTTGAAACTTTGTACCCCTACTGATAATTAAAAAATAATAAAAATAATTGCAGCGTATTTTGAAATTCAACCTCTAACGGGGTAAAAAAGGGGTTGAAAGTTTGTATAGAGATTACAATTTTTTTTAACAGACTTGAAATTTCGTTTCCAAGCTACTAACTTAAAACCAAAAAAACTAATTTCAGCGTTTTTCAAAATTCCACCCGAGAGGAGTTGAAACGGGGTTGAAAAGTTTGTATTAAAGCGAGGCCGTAACAGCTGAAGCTAGAATGTTGTAATTTGCAAGTCGGGTTACATTTATAACGTGTACAAATAATAAGAAGCGATTTTGAAAAATTCAACCCATAAGGTGGTAAAAAGGGGGTTAAAAGTTTGTACGTGTAGGATTTTAAGCTTTATGTTAGAGACTTGAAACTTCGTACATTCGCTGATTTTTATAAATATAATAAAAGTGATTTCAGCCTATTGGATAATTCCACCCCTGAGGGGGTTAAATAGGGGTGCAAAGTTTGCATGCGGGAAACTTCTTTCTTTGAGCTAGAGACTTAAAACTTTGTAGGAATAGAAAAGTGCTTTCAGCGTTTGGGATAATTCACCCCTGAGGGCGTTAAAAAGGGGTGCAAAGTTTGTATCGGGGAAATTTATTTTTATGAGCTAGAAACTTTTAACTTTGTAGAAAGATTACTTATTTAAATACAATAAAAGTACTTTAAGCGTTTTGGATAATTTCACCCCTGAGGGGGTTAAAAAGGGGTTTAAAGTTTGTATGGGAGATATTTATTTTTCTGGGCTAGAGACTTTTAAATTTGTAGGAAGATTGCTTATTAAAATACAATAAAAGTACTTTCAGCGTTTTGGAAAATACTACTCCTGAGAGGTTTAAATAAGGATGCTAACTTTGTATGACGGAAATTTCTTTTTTTAAACTAGAGACTTTTAACTCTGTGGGAATATTACTTATTAATCTAAATATATAAAAGAAGAAACTGACTGACTGACTGACTGATTGACTGACTGAATGACTGACTGACTGACTGACTGACTGACTGACATATCAACGCACAGCCCAAACCGCTGGTTCTATAGATTCCAAATTTGGCACGTAGGTTCCTTATAAGATCTAGGGATGCACTAAGAAAGGATTTTTCAAAATTCACCTCCTAAGGGGGTAAAATGGAGGTCCAAAGTTTGTATGACGAATCAAGAATTGCTGGACTATTTTATTCGAAACTTCACAGGAGTATTCCTAACGATAAATGAGTAAACACGTGTTTCTGGTTTTTTGAAAATTCAACCCCTAAAAGGGGCAAATGTGGTCACAAAGTCTGAAAATCAACATGGGTATCGTACGTATCCTTTTTGAGTACTTATAGTACGCGGGCGAAGCCGCGGGAAAAGGCTAGTTCACAATAAAAGTCCTTTCAGCGTTATGGAAAATTCTCCCCCTGAGGGGGTTAAATAGGGGTGCGATGGTGCTATTATACGCGGACGAAGTCGCGGGGCGGAAATCTAGTATAACATAATATATCTATTTGTAATAACGGGACTTAACCGCGTATATATTTTTTCTAAAAATTACCTTCGACTTTTCGAGGACGACATTGTCCCCGTGGTCCCGAAGAAAGACTCCCGTTATTACAAATAGATATGTGTAAAAACCGTGAAAGTTTAAATCAGAACTTAAATATAAATCAAAATATATCCGTTAAATACTACTAGCAACAGGAAATTACCGCCTTATCTCATATTTTTCGACTTCTCTAAAGTGTTTCAATGTACAATTGTACAAACATTGAAAGCTAGATAGTTCTATTTATGCACTTAAAAATCAACTCTAAAATCAAACCATTAAAGTTGTTTTTTAGATCCCCAAGAAGCAGGAGTTGGTACTTTAAGAGCGAAGGAACGTTGCTCTGTTAGTTAAAATTTTGTATTGTTACATCGAACTGAGATCTTACAAGCTGTACAATACAATGTGTACTCTAACGGCATTTACTTACGATTCATTTTCTATTACCTAGCTTGAAAGCGTGCCTTCCTGGGTCACTGAAATTGCATTCTTTGTCATACAAGTTTATTGAAGATAGCGATTGTTTTTGGCAGTTCGTAGTTCTGAAAGAATTTCCAATGTACTTTTATTTGGGTTAATGATTTTTCTGCTGGCTTTGAAAACTGTTTATGACTCGAGTTCAAATAAGTTGTAGAAACATAGCATTTGGATTAAAATTTCTACAATTTCTTGCGGTTAAAATAGATATTTCGAGAGTTTAAATGAGAGTTAAAAAATACGTTATTTTGGTGGTAATGCTCAATATTGTGGGGGAAAATTAGATTATCCTACTCCTTTTACTTACCATCTTTCTTGTTTTAGTATAATATATGCTCATAAGGAAACTGACGCCTGGAAGTCCTGGAACCCCTGCTACGCTTGTCGTTTGATTTTGGAATCTTCCTTGCTCAGGGGCCGTATTCTGACTTTAAAACACTGTGTCTAAACGACACGATCAAACTTCGATACAATTTTTGGCAATTTTACGCAAGCTTTGGATACCATAACCCACGAAGGCGACTTAGGGAGCATCTTTAATTTTTTTTTTTTTATACAAGTTTATTGCTATTTTAGTGTTATTTTGTACATATATGTTCCCCGATAAATACCAATATCACTTGTATTATTTATCAAAAAAAAACAAAAGAATTACAAACAAAGCGAGTACTCAATTACGTAACAAGCGAGCTAAGTTTCCACTCCGCGTTGAGATGTAATTTTAGAGATGAGAATAAATATACGTCTACTATTCGGTATCCGGCATATTCGGCAACTTTAACAAAATATTTCTACCTATTACACCAACATACCGGGTGTGGCCTGTAATAGGAGCAAAAAATTAAAACGTAGATTCTACTCCTCAAACTAGACAATGTTTGTTCAACGACTTTTGAAAGTTATGTAGATTTTAGATTGTCTCTTTTTCAAACAAACTAAATAGTATTTTCAATGTACATCAAAGTCTGCCTAAATGACATCGCCTGTCAGTTTTGTCACCCTACAGATATTAATCAATGTCGTAATACATTGCGTGTTCGAATAAACTATAAACTGTAATAAAATTCAAACTACAAGTTACTTTAAAAAGTTGTAAAACAAATTTTGTCTAGTTTGAGGAGTAGAATCTACGTTTTAATTTTTTGCTCTTATTACAGGCCACACCCGGTATAATGAAAGAGGGTACAATACGTATTTACCAAAACCATCATATTATTTAATTCTGACTTAATTATACAATGGTATAATTAAGTGGTTCATATAAGGTATAAATAACTGTTCTGAGCATTTGTTGTACCATGCAAACACTTGTATTTTTTTATTGGCTGAATTGGCTTAACTTTTACTGCTGGGCTACTAATCTTAGATCTAAGCAAATATCGCACTTTCTAAGTAGGTTTTCCATTTCCATGTCATGTACAATTCACCTAAAAATTAACACATATATAGTCCGATAATAGTCATAATCGATTTCGATGACGGCCAACAATTAAGGATTTATCCTTTTATGAGCTCTTAAACACTCTTTTGTACTCGTGAACACAAATGTATTGTTTTGCCGAATACTCGGCGCTTTTGTCGAAAGCGTGGCCGAATATTAGGTATTTCGCCTATTAGTAGCATCTCTAGTCAGTGCCAGTGTTTGGATTGCGTTAATTCAGCGCGATTTGCGTCGTGTTAGCAAGATAAGCACTACGCTTTCAGAGAAAGAAAATAATTTTGTTTTTGTTATTTACCTAATTGGAGCTGTACGTCTAACGTATTTTTCCATCTTGCTAGTGATTACCTATTTAATCAAATCAATTTGATAGGCACAAAAATATTGAATACGAATAGAATTTATTTATTCGTTTAAATAACATAGGTTCATTTGTTTTGGTATTTAGAATGCTTTAGCATACTTTAGTATGCTGCGAACTACTGTGTTTTGCCGGTAGGCGAACGAAATTTTCTTTTAAACAATTATAAGTATTAAAACAAAAGGATACTCTGAGTTATCCATGAATGGAGATTGTCAATAATGAAATATATTAGATCCAGCATGTCAGATATAGAAACAAAGTAGGTCATATTATTCAAAAAATGTTGTATATTAAGGTAACAGTTTTTTATAAGCAATGGTTTTAATGTTTTTTTGAAATGTTCGATATTTAATTTTTTAATTACATTTGGAATTTTATTATAGGTAAGTATATCTGTGTTGCCATACCTAATAAGTAGAAGTTTTTTCCACGACGGTGGAAATCAAGCATACGGCCCGCCTGATGGTACGCAGTCACCGTAGCTTATGGACGCCGGCAACTTCAGAGGATTCACATGCACGTTGCCGACCCTTCAATAACCTATACACTCCTTTTTTGAAGAACCTCATGCTGTAGCTCCTTGGGAAAAACCTCGGCAGGGATTCATCCACAGCCAAAGCGTTCGCGGGAGGAAATTCATCTTAAACCGCACAGTACGTGACCCTTTAGGCTCCAGGTTATGAGGGTGAACACCGTACCGACGGCGAATGGTCAGAATAATAAATAACGGAAGGGAATTTCTGGTTTTTAAATTCTTATAGTTCTAGTTAAATATTTTACATTTATTCACACTCAGTGGTCTAGTGGATTTATCAATATTTTTGTAATGATTTGGACCCGCGACACCGTGCATATATTTTTTAAATTAAAATAAATATGATATTATAATTGTATGCGCTAATCAAACTTCAAGTTTAATTCTGAACTTCAGCTATTTTAATTATCCGAATAATTCCTACAATGTAGACTACATAAAACACACTACACTAAAAAACCTAATAAGAAAATAAATTGTGCAATCGGTAAGGGTATCGGATGACATAAATCTCTGAAACCCTATAAGTGGAACATTGGTCGGGCCTCCCAGACAAAAATATTAAGTATATTTTGAAACAAATTGGGTTGTTTGTGTTTCTGACTATGGAATTGGGACCAAATGATCTATTTACATTAGGTTATTTACACAAATCGTTGTAAATTAGGTCTCTGGATTTCATGTTATTCCAACTTAGAATCTTGAGCAGAATTGGTTATACGTGAACGCAATATGTGTCCTAATGCATTCCATACCTAGTATTTTTGAGTTTTAATTACGACATGTTCCGTGCATGTTTTTTTATACTACGACGGTGGCAAACAAGAATACGGCTCGCTTAGTAAGGAGCTACTGAAAGCTATGGACGCCTGCAACTCCAGAGGTGTCACATGCGCGTTGCCGACCCTTTAGGAAAGAAAATTCACTGTTTTGACGGCTAAATAAAATAAGTGTAACAACATTTATTTCATTAATCTTTTTTAAATAATTATGTTGACTCATTCACATTTACATAAAATATAAAATTGTGGAAACAATCATTTTCGCTGACCTCTTTGGCAATTGCAGATATTTCATCAACAATACTCGTAATTTAAACAAAAGAGAGTTCCTTGTCGTCAACACCGTTACCATCTTTTAGAGCACTCATCATGTACTCATCATACGGGTATTTGAAAAAAAAAAGCTTTATAGAGTGTAACTTGATTCATAAAATTATTCAGCCTGACCTATCCCCACACCATGTAATACCTATAGCTTAACTCCC
Organism: Pammene aurita; assembly: GCA_947086415.1. Lineage (NCBI taxonomy): Eukaryota > Metazoa > Arthropoda > Insecta > Lepidoptera > Tortricidae > Pammene > Pammene aurita. The sequence goes on from OX352295.1 coordinate 18,705,290, forward strand.
CACTGCATCTTTTTAGAGCTCATTATACACTCACATACGGCTCATCAGAGGAAGTAAGGATCGCCGTTGTCGATTACGATATGGAGGACTATATATATATGTAAAAAAAAACTTTTTAGAGAAGGTAACTTGAATCATAAAATTATTCAGCCGACCTATCCCCACACCATTTAATACCTAGCTTGACTCCCATGTTATTTCTTAATCCCGTATAATCTATGCATAATCCTGTATGGTAAAATAAAATTTATATTCCACGCGTAGCCGACCGTTGTCAAATACGGAACATCATTTCCGAAACGTTGGCCGCATCGAGATTTTATCTGCGATCCCGTAAATTCGTCCCGGGTTTGATTATTGAATAAATTTTATATCCGATTTGATTTCCAAATCGATTTGTCTGATATCTTGGGTAAATGTTTTTAGAATCCTAAAAACATTTACCCAAATGATAGGTACCTACCTATTTTGGCATGTACAGTCGCTATCAAATATATCGGAGCGGCCAAGGTACTCAAAAATATCTGAACATGCACTTTATCGCCTTGACAATAGAAGCGTTGTTAAGATATTTGTGACCACCTTGGCCGCTCCGATGTATCTGATGGCGACTGTACGTCGATTCATAAGTACTGTCACTCTATTAGGGTTTGGACTGGTAAAACAGGAACTGTTAGAGGTTGCTTACTATTTCAATATATGGTTAAAAAGCCTATTTAACACTGATTAATTTACGATATTATCTAAGGCAAATAGTTGCGGCAGTTTTACACAATTCCCTGTAACATTCGAAAAAGCGCAATAAAAAACCACGTCAAATACACGCGCCCTGTTCGAGTTGATTTTGACCATTATTATTTTTATTCAATTTTAAGAGGCTTCAGTCTTGCATAGTGCATTAGCTTGATCTTTTACCTTCATTTTAATATATAATTAACATAGGTCTGACTGACAAGAAGGCACACACAATACACAATTTACACAATTTTACACAATTTTGGAAGACTACCTTGATGTATGGCATCAAAATCATCGTGTTTTGCTCAAAACTGAAAAATACGTTGAGGTTCAGGAGAGAAATAGCTGAAGCACAGACTTGTAAGTCAACTAAATATAGGTTTTGAAATATCCTCCCAAATCTAAATCAAAAATTCTTTTGCAGCGCAATTTTAGTGGATTAAATGTGGAAAAGCTTCGAGATGACGCTTTAACAATCGATTGGAGCAGTATCGCTCGAGCGGGTTCGGTAGACGATCAAGTTTCTCTCTTTAATTCGCTCCTCATACAACTTTATGACGCTCATGCTCCTGTTCGTGCAATAAAAGTCAAGCGTCTCCCTGCTCCTTGGCTCACTGAGGATATTAAAGCCCTTATAGAGAGGAAGAATTAATCTAAATCTAAGTATAAGGCTAACAACTCTGAGAAAAATAAACTTAAATATCATACCCTGCGCAATCGCTGTAGCACATATGTCGAGATGCTCAGAGGCGTCATATTCACAGTTCTGTTGAAGATGGAAATCCAGCCAAAGTGTGGAAATTTTTGAAAGGTCTCGGAGTTGGCAAATCTCAACAGGCAACCAATTTAAACAATATTAGCGTTGATCAGCTTAACCAGCATTTTTCATCGTCCACCTGTTTCAGTGGTCCTAAGAAATCTAATTCACTTCATCATCTTTCATCACTTCCTGCCTTAGATTTCTCTTCTTTCTATTTTAGCCATTTCTGTGAGAGTGATGTTAGGAAGGGTATATTGAATATCACTTCTAACGCCGTTGGTGTTGACTGTGTTAGCCGAAATATGATACTCCCTCTCCTTGATTTGTTTGTTCCTATTATCACCGGTATTCTGAATTTTTCCATTTCATCAAGTACTTTTCCCAGTCTGTGGAAGGATGCCAATATTATTCCTTTACCCAAAAAATCCAACCCCAGTTCCTTCTCTGACTATCGCCCCATCTCCATTCTTCCTTTCCTATCCAAAGTCCTCGAACGGCTAGTGCATCAGCAACTAACTTCCTTCCTGAATAGAAATGACCTCCTAAACCCATTTCAATCTGGTTTTCGTCCGGGTCATAGTACTACCTCGGCTCTTGTCAAGGTTACCGATGACATCCGTTTGGGTATGAATGACCAGAAGCTTACAGTTCTTGCACTTCTAGATTTCAGTAATGCCTTTAACACGGTCGATTTTGACATTTTGCTCGCGTTCTTACAGTCTCTTAACATATCGGCTGCAGCGATTGACTGGTTCCGCAGCTATTTGGTTGGTCGTCGGCAAAGAATAAAACTAGATTCTTCGTGTTCTTCCTGGTGCAGCACATCAGCTGGTGTTCCACAGGGTGGTGTGCTGTCTCCTCTTTTATTTTCTATCTTCATTAATTCCATAACTCTTGATCTCTCCTCTTCGTATCACCTCTATGCCGACGACCTTCAAATATATTCGCAGGGTATGCATAGCGATTTCAATTCAGTTATAGAAGCCATGAATCTTGATCTGCTCCGCATATCAAATTGGAGTCAAAATTACGGTTTAAAAGTAAACCCCATAAGTCACAGGTAATTGTGATGGGTAGCGCTAAACAAATCTCCAAAATTGACTTTCTCAGGCTCCCTCCGATAGTCTTCGATGGTATCCAAATTCCTTTTTCCAACCAAGTGAAAAATCTTGGCGTAATCATGGATCGTTGTCTATCATGGGTGCCTCAGGTGAGTGAAGTGAGCAGGAAGATGTTTGCTGCCATAGGGTCTCTCAGACGGCTCCGGAATTTCCTGCCAATTGCTACTAAAATTGCGCTTGCTCAGTCGTTACTTCTCCCCATTCTTGATTATGCAGATATCTCCTATTTAGACCTAACCGAGGAGCAACTTAATAAGCTTGAGCGTATTCAAAATGCCTGCATTCGGTTCATTTTCGGATTACGCAAATTCGACCATGTTTCTAGTTTTCGTTCTCAACTCAAATGGCTCCCTATCCGTCACCGCCGTAACTCTCACATACTTTCTTTACTCTTTTCTATACTTTTTAACCCTGCAACTCCCCGCTACCTCAAAGAGCGTTTCTCTTATCTTAATTCTATTAGATCCTCTCAAAAATTGCTCCTAAAAGTGCCATCTTCATCTTCCAAATTTTATAATTGCTCATTTACGTTCCAGGCCGTTCGTTTGTGGAATTCTCTCCCTCTCAACATAAAACGCGCGCAATCTATTGGTAGCTTTAAATCGCAACTTAAGGAATACTATTTATCTCTTCCTTAGGTTTTTAAGTTGACACTGTTGTTTCTTATTGTGTGTATTATATATGTATATATGTACGTATATGTATGTTTATTTTGTATTTATTTAAGTATGTATATTCATATGAATGTGCTGAGTTATCTATTTCGTCTCTTTTGTTTCTATGCACCACCTACTGCTTATTGTTTTTCTCTAGTCTCCACTACCCAAAGGTTGTCTGGAAGAAATCGCTCATTAGCGATAAGACCGCCTGTTGTTACCTCTACCTAAATTTATCTAATTGTAAAATTTGTGCTTGTAACTGTATGAGGTGTGCAATAAAGAGTATTTATTATGCCTTAATCTTCTACTTTCATAAAAATAACAACATTTGTAACTCTGTACAACAATAACAATGATATTAACCAACTTTTGTGAAGTACTATTTTCGTAAATCATCGGCGTGTTTGGGTCTGACAACAATCTTTAAGTTTACAGGGATCTATAAAATACGCGATCTTGATTATAAGATAATTTTATTATATTTAACATTAAAAACCCTTGTGACGGAACTTAGGAACGTATTTCGAATGTCAATGTCACATGACATTAAAATCCGGCCGGTAAAAGGTACCTAATAGTAGATACCACTTTCGTATGATTTATTATACTATGGGAGCTGGTTAAAGAAACCGTAATTGACATGTCAAGCAATTTGACCTTATTAATTACAAGCAGTTGTTTTTTTGAAATGTTTATATCTTACAAACTATACGATGCGAATGAAAGGCCTCATTAACATTTTTTTTTTTCGAATTCACAAAATAAAATACCACTGAAATCACGCAAAATGACTCATCTTGGAGAATCACTCATTATCCTATGTGCGCGACGCACCTTTTTTTAGAATTTTTACTATTTTTCTATTTTTGATACGTTTTGTTGTATGTTCTATTTTTATTTATTCTTTTCTTTCTGTCATTAGCCTTTCCAATTAGTTGTTATAAAGTACTATCATTCAGAACCAGCGCAGTTTTTATTCATCATCATCATCATCATATCAACCGAAAGACGTCCACTGCTGAACATAGGCCTCCCCCAAAGAGTGCCACAATGACCGGTCCTGCGCCACCCGCATCCAGCGGACTCCCGCGACCTTTTAGGGGGTCTACCGACGCTGCGCCTTCCGGTTCGTGGTCGCCACTCGAGAACCTTTCCGCCCCAACGGCCATCGGTTCTACCTGCAATGTGCCCCACCCACTCCCACTTCAGTTTAGCGATTCAGAGGGCTACATCGGTAACTTTGGTTCTGCTGCGGATGGCCTCATTTCTGATGCGATCACGCAGAGAGACTCCAAGCATAGCCCTCTCTATTGCCCTTTGGGTGACTTTGAACCTTCTTATGAGGCGCATAGTAAGCGACCACGTTTCAGTGCCATATGTCATCACTGGCAACACACACTGTTCGAAGACTTTCGTCTTGTTGTCAGTTTTCATTACATAATTAATATTTAAGTCCTTCGAGCCGGATATGAACCAGTATTTCCACCTTATACCACCTATTTCCAAAATAAATACACAAGTTTACAAGCACTCGTAGAAAGCAAAAATTGCTTTAATTATCAGCACTTTGAAGGTGCCGATAGTGATTGAATATTATGAATCTAGTTTACATCACTTCAATAACAAACAATGACGTCGGTTTCCAAACATAAAAACTTTAAACAGCTGTAATGAAAACAGACTCGTAACCCTTTTCTTGACAGTGGGTTAAAAATGCACCACATTTTCTTTTCCAAAAACTGTGTGAAAATTAGCACGCGAAAAGCAATCCCGCAGAATTAATGCAATTAAAACACTATTTCAAATAGAAGTCGCATCTGAATGCGATGCGGTGAGTAGCTGGCTCGAGTTACTCCGTAATTGGGCACGTGCTCGTTCTATTTTTAAACTGAATCTGTTTTTAAAACCAGCTCTAACCGCTCCGTGTAACCGAAACGGTTTTCGGTCAAATTTTAATGGATTTACGAATTGAAACCCATATCAAATTTAATAAAATAAAAACCCACAACAGTTTTTACATACTTTTACTCAGCTTAATAGCTGTGTAGTATTTATGTAATTTATAAAGTATACTTAATTTATGTTTGAAAGTAAATCTTACATATCGTTTTGGTCTCTGATGAAGTTTAAATTTGGCACAGGTACCTCCGCCAACTTTATGACGATGCAAGGATTTGCTAAGACGAAGTTCATCTGTCATATGCAATCATATCGAGTTTGGACTCATTTTTAATCGTAAGGTCTAAAGGAAGTATATAATTATTATTAACTAAAAATAAATAATAATAAATATAAATATTATAGGACAATCTTACACAAGGCTTGTGTTATGGGCAGGGATCGGAAACTCGGGAGCTATTATACCTAAACTTCGGGCTCAGTACCTACGCCGCGTCGATGTTGACTAGTATGGAGGCGGACTCAATTTAATTGTACTAATAAATTTCCCGGGATTTCCCGAAATACCGAAAATTAGAATAACAGTCGTACAAATGTATTAAAGTATTTAAATAGACTATTTTAGTTGTTCCTATGATCAAAATACCTATAATTAATTAAGCCCTTAAACGGACTAACACGTGTCTTTTTGATACATTCTGTGTGTCGTTAAAACGGCTTGTATGTTAATGAAATTCGCTAAAAAAAGGCATAACCCAACGACTATTGATTATTTGAGAGTATTAACCATATCGAGAGTATCTGATGTTGTATACAATCCCGGGATCCCGGGATTTAAATAATAAAAAAAATATTATTTTTGAGAAGCCGACTCCATACTTGCTTAGCTTTTTCCGGAATTTTGCTAGTTGTAGGTATAATAGCTCCCGAGTTTCCGATCCCTGGTTATGGGAACTAGACGACGATATATATAATAGATAAATATGGATAAATACTTAAATACATAGAAAACATCCCAACTCAGGAACAAATATCTGTGATAAACACACAAATAAATGCCCTGACCAGGATTCGAACCCGGGACCTCCTGCTTCGTAGGCAGGGTCACTACCGACTGGGCTAGGAGGCCGTTAAAAAATGTATGTGCAATGTATTATGTTATTTGTAATTTTTATGTTTTGAATAAATGAATAAAGTTATAAACTACACTATAGTCAGTATTATCGTCGTGCCTACATATGTCCTTTGCAAATGACTTACTGTTTGTTGGAAACCCCATTATATCTGTTGCAACTTTTCATTTAGACATCAAACTATAAATATTTCAAAATAAAATTAATTTCAAATAACATTATGTAATTACCATATTTTTAATCGCGCCGAGAAGAACAATTTTGGTCTGTCTTTTCACAATAGTTAATTGAATCGTCCGTAAATTTTTAATCAAGGATCTTTACTATGATATTTGTGCAAAGTAATAACCTTTGCTATCTTTTAACTTATTTTAGTAAAATCCGCAAGCAATTTCAAAATATCACATCCTAATATTTCATGTCCTTTGTGAAGGACAAATGTAGGTAATTAAGTGAAGAAAAATGCTACACTACCAACGTTCTGTGTAAAGAACATAAAAAATATGGAAAAATTTTCTTTAAAACGTCGTTTCATTGCAGAAATTATTAACTAAAACATGGTAGACACCTAGCATAAATCACGAAAGTTTTTAAATAATGGTTTGGATATTTATTGAACACATAATATGACCAACAAATAAAAACAGCTCTCTTTACAGAGTAAACTTTTCCTGCGTTGTTTGTTAGCTTCTACAACGCCAGGTGAAAGCTTGTTTGAATGTAATTCGTCATGAAATTGTAATTTGTTAACAAGATTTACCAAACATTTCTTACAAAAACAGTGAAAAATGAGTGGCGAAATAAACATTATATTATTTTTTATGTTCTCTATTTCGCATTACTGCAACGTTTTTTTTATCTAACTATGGTCAAAACATAACCGCCGAATTCTGTTTCCAAATATAAGGTTGTAAAATCAGTTCTAAAATACAAAAATAACAGATAACCTCTTGGTTGATCGGTCTTATGTCCTTCTCAAAAGACAAGAGCAGGCATGAACAAAATAAAAATATAATAAACAGCAATTCATTAATTATCTACTGGATTTTTTTTAAATAAACAATAGATGTTTTTGTCTAAATTACAAGACCTTTTTTTTCTTCAACATGAATGCATGCAATGAATTTAGTTTATTTTACTCGTACTTATCAAGATCTTCTTTGAAAAATAAAACTTTATTGGGTGCTGATGTCCTTTGCAAAGGACAGTTGAAAACTCGAAAGAAAAACCCAAGATTTAAAAAAAAAATTGTTTCATGGTCATTTTAAATTTCAAGTGGTTATAATCTAAAACTTTCAGTACAGTATGTATCCTGAAAAGGGACCTCGTCTAGGCAGGAGGTTAATATAAAGGTTAATCATAAATACTTTTTAACAGTAGATTTGGATTGTTTTTTTTTTTTTTAAACTTTATTAAAGTACAAGTTAGATATAAATATAAGGAGAACTAAATATTTAAATGGTATTTCGCGTCCCCTTTACCACCTTGCTACTGGACAAAGACAGCCACAGGAAGGACTATACTAAGGAAAATAAAATCACTGTATATAGAAATTACCATACAAGATCGGTTTTTATTGTCCTTGAGTGTAGTTGGGAACACCTATAGCCGGTTTATAATCAAATTTATTGGACAATACTAAATAGATCAAGAGTAAGCCGTAGGCAACCCTACCTCATCGAGTAGCAGAATTCGGCTTATGTAGGGCAATGTAAAATGTTATGTATTTTAGTACCTGGTAGCCTGAGCCAAAGTTGTAGCATTTTTTACAGTGAGCAAAATATGACCCTATATTTTGACTACTTCATAGACTAGCAAGTGGGCACGTGGTCCATTCCATATTGCTCGTTGAGAAGTGCCAAAAAAATGTGGTACCAACACGCCACCTGACATTTTACGATTTCTTTTCTTTAAAAGTGGATGAGTTATTGGTTATTGCGAATGGCACAAGTTTTATATTCTACTAGATTAATTTATTCAATAATTTTTAATAAGGCAGAATCATGAAGTTGCCAGTTATGGGCAACGCGACCTCTTATCTTTTGAAACTTGTTGATAAACTGTTTTATATAAAGCATAAAACTGCATTTAACTCAATTTTCACCTTAAAACATAAAACTTGGCTGCATAACAAAAACTTCAGGTTTAAGGTCGGCTACCATTTTTTGGTATTACCAGGTTGATTAGTAATTTCCAATGGCATAAGATTCAATATGCTAATCGATAGGTAAATTTCATAATGATGTTTTTGCTGACGGTACAAAATGTTCCAAGTTTAACTTAGGCTACCAAGTACTAAAATACATACTTTTCAATGTGCATTCCCTTACATGAGCCAAATTTTGACTCAATGAGGAAGGAATGCCTACGGCCTACTCTTGATCTAAAATAAATACGGATATAATCTGGATTATATAAAATCCGGATTCAATTAAGCTTTTAATCTTAAATATTACTCGAATATTCCGGATAATGTTTAATTTGAGCCTATCACCTACAATCTACATAAAGAGTGTATTGACAATTATAAGGACAAGTGAAATGTGTAATAACTTTTTAAAAGTTTATTATTTTGCGTAAGTATGTTTTGGGCATTTGGTTGGAAGGCCTTTTTAAACGTTTTAGTGTTGACTAAGACACCTGTAACCTTTGCTTTCGGGCGACTTTTCGTCGTTTGCTTCGGACGTTTCTCATCAGATTCGGACAACGTTTACTGTGACCAGTTTCGACGCTTGAGCCAAGTTTTTTTTTATTTTTTTACGGAATCCGCTTCCGTGAAGCTTTGCCGAAGTTTTCTCTTCATGATTGCCCATCACGTCCTCGATGGGACGTACCTAAGGGTAATTTTGGCGGATTCATATTCTTAGCAGCATGACGCACGTCGTGGGTTTCCATCCACTCTCTGATGCAGGGGGCACAGTGGCAACTAGCCAAATCGGGCCAAAATAAAGTAGAGCCCCTGTGGCGTCTAATCAGTGACAAAATTCATTTTGTCCACACTTCTTTATGTAAAGATTGGCAGTCATCGTGGAAGTAGTGACGAACGCCGTAGATTTCATACTGCATTCGCATATTACCTACCACACATTGTCTTAGATCCAAATTTTTAGGAAAAAATTGACGTTTTGTTCTTATTCAGGTGTTCTCCTTTGCGAATAGTAGAGTACTACACGCCCGGTAGAACAAAAAATCCAGTTTGAAGGGGTTTTCGTCGCTTAGAATTATGCACTGTTAATTTTTAAGTAAAACTGTGTCATATAAATTTCGAAGATGGTGTTTAACTTTTGCAGCCTATTTTGGAGTTGGTTTGGCTTCCGTTGCTTCCGAGGGCTACCCATTCGATGCAATTCTTGGCCCTTTGAACCATTCCTACAGAAGTTCTCTACTTTTTTCCATATATCTTATTGAAGCACTGAGTGAGTTTTTGATTTTTCGATGTATCTTTGAGTCGATATTGCGATTATTCGAGCCAGTTTTTCGACGATTTTTCGACTTGTCATTAAAAGAGAAGTCTTACCCAAACTTTTTAATGCAATTTAAATCGCAGAAACACACACCCTCACGATTTTAGCGATCTTTCTCATGGACATACCGTTTTCTCGTATGTATTTGTCCAAGAGTATTTTTCGTTGCTCCTGTGTATGGCCTCTCAGTTTATGAAATCAAAAGTGATCCGAAAAAATAATTCTAGTAATTGATTTATCATCATATCATCTACAACATAATAAATAATTTATGTTTTTAAAGCAAATAAAACAGGAATGACGGCTTGTTGCAGTTGTCCTTATATTTGTCAATACAGTCTTTACATGTCCTACACATTGATTTATTATGCATTCTACTAGATGTGACACCTAGAACAAATTTTTTGCGCCATGTTTGGCGGTTGACAGCTATGACAGGATAGAAAGAGTAGTATAGACTTGTAGTGATTTTCACTACAACTTTTGGGATAAAGAATTTCTTAGGGATGTCATCTCCTGTTACTCAATGGTCCTACATCCATAACATGGGATTGCGAAGTGCTTAGCAAACACCGCTATTATTTGCAACGCGGCCTAGTGACATTCACAAGAGATAGTAGTAATGAGGGTCCTTAAAATATGAGTGTCCTTAAAATAGTCGCCCTGTTCAAAGTATGGAAAAATTATGAAATTGCTAAAGACTATATTGAGAAGTATAAGGACAACTGCAACAAGTCGTCATTCTTGTTTTATTAGTAGTTAAAAATATAAATTATTTATTATATTATAGATGATATGATATTAAATCAATAACTAAAAATATTTTTTCGGATCACTTTTGTTTTAATAAACTGAGAGGCCATACATTGGAGCAACGAAAAATATTCTTGGACAAATACATACGAGAAAACGGTATGTCCATGAGAAAGATTGCTAAAATCGTGAGGGTGCGTGTTCCTGCGATTCAAATGGCATTAAAAAGTTTGGGTAAGACTTCTCTTTTAATGGCAAGTCGAAAAATCTTCGAAAAACTGACTCGAATAATCGCAATATCGACTCAAAGAAACATAGAAAAATAAAAAACAGTGCTTCAATAAGATATGTGGAAAAAAGTAGAGAACTTCTGTAGGAATGGTTCAAACGGCCAAGAATAGCAACGACTGGGTAGCACTCGGAAGCAACGGAAGCCAAACCAACTTCAAAATAGGCTGCAAATGTTAAACACCGTCTTCGAAATAGATATAACACAGTTTTACTTAAAAATAAACAGTGCATAGTTCTAAACGACGACAACCACTTCAAACTGGATTTTTTTCTTCTACCGGGCCCGTAGTACTCTACTATTCGCAAAGGAGAACACCTAAATGAGAACTAAACGTCAATTTTTGCCGAAAATTTTGGATCTAAGACAATGTGTGGTAGGTAATATGCGAATGCGGTATGAAATCTACGGCGTTCATCACTACTTCCACGGTGACTATCAATCTTTACATAAAGAAGTGTGGACGAAATGAATTCTGTCACTGATTAGACGCCACAGGGGCTCTACTTTATTTTGGCCCGATTTGGCTAGTTGCCACTGTGCCCCCTGCATCAGAAAGTGGATGGAAACCCACGACATGCGTCATGCTGCTAAGAATATGAATCCGCCAAATTATCCTCAGGTACGTCTCATCGTGGGCGTGATGGGCAATCATGAAGAGAAAACTTCGGCAAAGCTTCTCGGTAGCGGATTCCGTAAAAAAAATTAAAAAAACTTGGCTCAAGCGTCGAAACTGGTCACAATATATGTTGTCCGAATCTGATGAGAAACGTCCGAAGCAAACGACGAAAAGTCGCCCGAAAACAAAGGTAACAGGTGTCTTAGTCAACACTAAAACGTTTAAAAAGGTCTTCCAACCATATTCCCAGAACATACTTATGCAAAATAATAAACTTTTAAAAAGTAATTACACATTTCACTTGTCCTTATACTTCTCAATACAGTCTTTACAATTTATTTTACAGTAAAATATTAAAAATCGAATGATATCATTGTTTCATTAAATTTCGTACTTAAAAAAAATCGTAACATTTTGAAATTTTGAAGCCTGATATTTTATCTTTGATTATTTCAATAGTTTTTTTTATTTTCACTTTATTTGGATATTTTGATAATTTTTCATCCTATCAACTAAATTTTAGTGCATAGTTCAACATGTGTCATCATCCCTATTACATACACACACATAGTTTTATCTTCACACATATTATAAATTCTAAATGACGTGTTCGGAAGCCATTAAAATGACCGCCATTGCACCGCCATGGCCAACTCGATTGTGCCGGCGGGCGGTCGGGGGGCGCATGATCGCGGTCGGGGAGGAGGTCGGATTTTCGTTACGTTACCGTTATATCTATGTGGTAATGAACTTTCATACGTTTTTAACACTCTGTCACAGATAATACACTCATGTTACGTTACTGGTTGTAATAGTAGTAGTAATTACGTACGGTTTCCGAACGTAGAATAGAAGATTCATTGATATGGGTGTAGATAGTAATACATTATGATACAAGTGCTAAGTTGATCATTACATACGAAGTGATTATGTGCGCACGAACAGATGTGAGTGGGCATTAGGAAGCTGAGCTATGTAATGATCAGGCACACGCGTTTCATACGACGTTTTTCAACACAATTGCGAGGTTAAATTAACACTAAAGTTTGTTTATCATTCAATTAAAATATAAATCGTTTAAATTATTAAAACACAACGAGAAAATCTAACAAATAAACTATGATTTCAGGTTAAGTTTTAATATGGCGCGCAATTTTTTTTGGATGCACGCGCAGTTTGAGGCAAAAGCGCGATCCTATTATGACAAACAGCCTATATTCAAAACATATAATTTGTAATAAAAACATAATTAATTGTGTATTACGAGTAATATAGTAAGTTGAGATGAGTATTTTTCATAATTAGGATTGTATAAATTGTGTTCTCTCGTAAATGTGCATTTTTACTTTTTTTGCCATACAAACTCTTAATCAGTAAAAAAAATACTCGACTAAATTATAAATCTTTGTCTGCCTACATACAACTAGGTACTAGGGTATAAACGTAACTTGATCGGGTTATTAATTGCCGCACTAGTTCAATAAAAAGCGCCGCGTGTTTAATAAATAGGATTATAAGCCTAAGAACGATGGAATAAGAACCTCGTTACGAGGAAGTGTGTTGAAAACTCATATACTCGGAGCGTGCATCCCGTGGCCTTTCCGTAAAGGCTGCTCTAAACCATTGGCTATCATGACGACACAGCTTTGCGTTAGAGGGAGCAAACGATATTGCGATCCCGTCCCGTCGTATAGCTGCGTCCCTTAGACTGGCTCTTGATGGTGGAGTACGCGGTTATCACACTGGCGTCGTAGCCCAACGGGTGAAGAGACAACGCTATACACATACAGAGCGCTATCTCGCTCGCACACCGTAACTGCATGCGGAAATCGCAGCAGTGTAATAGCGCCTAATGTACTTGTGAAATAGACGCACTGGGTACGTGTAAAAAAACATTTAAAAAAGATATAATTAAATATAATACAGTCTTATTTTTATCTTACCTGGAGACAAAAGTAAAAGAAAAAATAAGACTTTAAGACGATTACGGACAAATGTAAAGTGTTTGACCTTAAAGTGAGAGTTCCGTTAACCTAATATTCTAATGACATTCTGATGCTAAATACCCTGTGGATCATAATACTAGCCATTCATCTTAATAATGGCCATTGTCCAGAATCTAGGCTGATTTGGAACACTAAACCTGGGATCAATCCGCAATTTAGGTAATAATTACAATTCCCGAAACACTGGGGGTCTATTGTCATTTAATATACGGTACGTTCCCAAGTCTACCCCGCGTAATTAATTGGTAAAAAAAGATATAAATGATACTGAAACTTACTTTGGCTGGGGCTACTACAGGAGGCTCACAAAAGACTAAGGTCATTTGATTTCATACATGAAAATTTAGACTAATAATTTAAATTCTGGTTATTCTACTCACAAATTACTTAAATTTTAACTTTTCATAGAATCATTTTTAATTAACTTTTCACAAATTACTACTTGCTGCTGTCACAAAACATATATTTCCAATAATTAGTCCATTAGAAATATTAATCTTAATCTTGTATAATACAAATAGCTTTTTGTTAGGTACATACCTATTATTACTATGGCTATTGTGTACCAATAAGACGCTGCATGTATAATTTGATAAATGCATGAATACACGTTAAATAGCTAATAGGACACCGTCGTTGTCAAAGTGCCAGAGTTTACTGAAAATATAATCACTCGGTAAAATAAATAATTGTACTGATTTTCACAAATTAAATATTTTAACCAAAACGGGACTTAATCGCGTACACTTACTTTTACAATTTTCCTGACGTTTCGAGCGTGTCGTAACGCTCGTGGTCGCAGCCAGATTGGCGAGGAATTATCATTTTTATATCAGCATCTTCTAGTTGCGCGGGTTTTCCGAACTACCCTCTTTTGGTCTCGATTACTCACATTTAAAAGATTTCACATTCAAAGTAAGTTAACGCGATTAAGTCCCGTTTTTGTCAAAATAATTAAATAAATAATTGTCATAAATAACCCACGCTTTGAGCCTAGATGGGTGTAAGTGAAGCTAAAAGCTACGCTTCCGGCAATTTGTGTTTTAACTCAATATATCCGCCAGCGTCTTGGTATAATAAATACAATCAGGGTGCGTTTCGTTGCAACCAAATCTCGTTTATCATATCGATGCGTTTAAGTGATAGGCTTTGTACTAAAATGCATTAACACTAATTTGTTAAGTTCAACGGTTACTAAATATAATTTGGTTAGGTATATCGTCGTTTTTTTGTATTTGTGTGGGAAATAAATCTAAGAGAAAGGCAACAAGGGATACTAGCAACGACTAGTTGCAGACTAACTAAGTCTATCAAAATAACCTATGTTTTTATAATGCCATGTTAGACTTACAATGAGACAATTGCCAGTTAAAATTTTATAATGCCATCCCAAAGCAAATACAAAGCCTAGAAAATAATAACTAATTTTTTAAGGAATTGAAAAAATTACTAATTGAAAATGCTTTCTTTGACATTAGAGAATTATTTGACATAAAATTAACTTAATTTTAATTGTGTGTGTTATGTGAAAGTTTATAAAATCAAAGTATACACCTCGACATTGGCAGAATTCACCTCGCTAAAACCGGCGAGAAGTAAAAGATATAATTTAAAAAAATTGTAGCTTTTGTAATCAGAATTGACATGTAGACTTTTGTACTAATATTTTTTTTTTTTTTATTCTTATTACTATAAATTGTGAATTATTATTATATACACCTATATTAGCTAGTATTAATTTAAGTATTAATTTTAACTTTAACGTGTATTGTACATGTGCATTTACGAGGAAAATTAATATGAATATGAATATTGAAATCACCGGGCGAGTTAGGACAAACCCGGTTAGTCTGAATAAGGCTTGATTGACCAACCTTAATTACAGAACCTTGTACCAGAACCCTATCGGAATAGGGTTCTGTAACATAAGATATTCCTATTATCGACAAGTTCTATAATTATTGCCTTTTCAACAGTTTCCTGTTAATCAACTTACAACTCTTACAAGTAGATAGGAATAGTACATTACTTACCAAGGGCTGTAAAAGAAAGAAAGCCCGAAATCGCAGGTATTTGTGACCCGAGCCACAGGCGAGGGTTGTAAATATGCGATAGAGGGCTTTCTTTTTTACTGCCCGTGGTGAGTACACAATTTTACGTCTGCACCTGGCCATAATGCGAGTTTTACCGTACGCGTAGCGTGCGGTAAAACTCACATTATGGCCAGGTGTGACGTAAACTAAACTGCCGACGCCTGAGTAGTAATCCATACTAATATTATAAATGGGAAAGTGTGTGTGTTTGTTTGTTTGTCCGTCTTTCACGGCAAAACGGGGCGACGAATTGACGTGATTTTTAAGTGGAGATAGTTGAAGGGATGGAGAGTGACATAGGATACTTTTTGTCTCTTTCTAACCCCCCACTTCCCTAAAATGGGGGGTGGAAATTTGTATGGAGCAATCAGGAAAGGGGCACCGTGTTACCCCGAATTTAACGCAAGCGAAGCCGCGGGCAAAAGCTAGTAATAAGATAAAAGTGAAACATAGAACCCTGTAATATTCGGCCAGCGAAATGTCCTCATTCGACCAACTCCTGTAAGCTTCTTATTTAATAGGCATGATGAATTGTTTTCATGTATGGTATCAATCGATTCGTTTTGTTGTGAGGATCAAATGTCTGTATGGGGTCAATTGCGTTAAAGCAACACAAAAGTCAGAAATGAGATTTACAATCTGACACTCGCTTTTGTTTCTCAAAACGCTCTTAACAAAATGATATGCAACAGTGACGTCACGATTGCATAGTCGCCATGTTCAAAGTATGGAAAAATTATGAAATTGTTATTTTGACTGTGAAATATTGCACTTATGTATATACTAGCCTTTTCCCGCGGCTTCGCCCGCGTACTGTAAGTACTCAAAAAGGATATGATACCCATATTGATTTTCAGACTTTGTGACCACATTTGCCCCTTTTAGGGGTTGAATTTTCAAAAAACCTGAAACATGTGCTTACTCATTTATCGTTAGGAATACTCATGTGATACACGAAGTTTCGAATAAAATAGTCTAACAAATCTTGATTCGCCATACAAACTTTGGACCCCCATTTTACCCCCTTAGGGGGTGAATTTTGAAAAATCCTTTCTTAGTGCATCCCTACACCTTATAAGGAACCTACGTGCCAAATTTTGAATCTCTAGAACCAGCGGTTTGGGCTGTGCGTTGATATGTCAGTCAGTCAGTCAGTCAATCAGTCAGTCAGACAGTCAGTCAGTCAGTCAGTCAGTCAGTCAGTTTCTTCTTTTATATATTTAGATTTGCTGCACAATTTATTTTACAGTAATATATGAGAAATCGAATGGTGACATTTTTTTTTTAATTTTGTAGTTTTAAAAAATCGTTAAATTTTGAAACTTTGAAGCCATAGATTTCTTTCATTTTTAATTTATTAGGATATATTGATCATTTTGCATCCATTTGACAAAATTTTATTACAAAACTCAACATGTGTCATCATCCCTATTATAGGGTCATCTCAGTACAATCAGTGAACATTGTAAAATGAAAAACGTGCAGTGCATTACTTTATCCAAAATAACTCTATAAATATTTAGAAAGGACCGAAATTTGTCGACGAAGGCACCCCTATAAAACAGATTGGCTTCAGTGTGCCTCGGGTAAATCTCAAGTGGTTTGTAACAAACTTAATCTAGTCTGTGTATACTGTGGCCTCGAACTATACCACAGATTGTTCGATAATATGAAATAACGTAGTAGCTACATGTATTATGTAGAAACCCGGAAAAAAAAAATAAAGGTAATGTATGCAGCATATTCTAGTAAATACATTTCTCAAATTATAAAATCAAATCAAATCATTATTTATTTCAGGCAAAGCCCATATAAGAGTCGGTATATACAAAAACCGGCTAAGTGCGAGTCGGAATCGCGTTTTTTCCTTTCGAGGTACGGAACCCTAAAAACGTAACTTGCCGGACTATTATAAACTGAAATAAGGACTTGGTCACTTTTTCTGAAGTAATGATATCTATGTCTGTTTATAATTTATACATAGTAGTGCAACTCAAAATTGCAAATCAAAAAATATTTAACAAAATACTTTGATTTGCTTAACGATTTACAGAACTATTGTTAATAAAAGCAAAAGTCAGAAGCACAAACACGTATAAGTACACAAAACACACCACAGAGACATAACCGGATGAGCATTCAAAAAATAAAATGTTGGTTGGTTTTCAAATCATCATTAATATCATTATACTTACATTGTTTACTTTTTAGGGTTCCGTAGTCAACTAGGAACCCTTATAGTTTCGCCATGTCTGCCCGTCCGTCCGTCCGTCCGCGGATAATCTCAGTGACCGTTAGCACTAGAAAGCTGAAATTTGGTACTAATATGTATATCAATCACGCCGACAAAGTGGTAAAATAAAAAGTGGAAAAAAATGTTTTGTTAGGGTACCTCCCCTATACGTATGTTATATGTTTTTTATTATTTTAATATTGTCACTGTCACAAGGATTAAACAGACGATTGCTTAAAAGTAAATTGTTGTCTATGTTTTTTTTCTTCCCTATGAACACCATTCAAAAGGCGATAACTGGAAATCGGTTATATACCTACTCGTCTTGTACTATCGGGTTCAGAATTGCATGGCCAATTTATGAATGAATTCATTGATAAATTGACCATGCAATTTTGAACCTGATGGTACCTACTCGTCTTGTACCTACTCGTAAATGGATTTGGCAACTGTCCACGCTTTGGCCAGATGACGTCAGCATAACTTGTACTTTATTACCTGTCAGTTTTGGTCTATGGGATTTGGCTTAAAGCGCTAGGTCTAGCATCCAGGTCAAAAATAATTTAAAAAGAAAAACAAAAACTTGACACTGTTGGTACGTTTGACAGGTACAAGCTCTGCTGGCGCCATATGTTAACACTTTATGTCTAATTAGATTTTAATATTTTGTTTTGTGATGCTGATATGGAGTACACCCATTTCAGCATCACAAAAATCTAAAATATGCCTGAAAATAAAACGTTATTTATTTAATTTTTTAAGTTATTATTGGGTTGCTTTACTAGCCTATTTATTAACATTATAGTTTTCAAGAATTTACAACCAAAATTCGGAGTTAGCATTTATTGTATTGAAGACTAATACTGCATATCCTAAGTCTGAGGGTAGACAGTGGTACAACAGAATCATCGAAATTACGTCACCAAAATGTCTCAAGTATAAGATTTACAAATATGTAACACTTTTTTAGGGTTCCGTAGTCAACTAGGAACCCTTATACTGCCCTCCTTATGAAGAGTGCAGTATCTCGATCAAACCACTTTTCGAGAAAAGGCGGTTTAAAGATTGGTTTCTATTTTTTACTGTATCTCATAGACTATCTTAGTGACAGACATAAATCTTACATCAAAATTATCGTTATTGTTTACAGAATGTGTATGTATTACTAAAAACATATAAACTTGTTTAAGTGATAAAAAATTACGAAAACGCATTAATCGTTAGATATACCATAGGATTTGACATAACTATCCCTAACCATAAATGCAGTAAGTAACCGTTTTACTGCACTTATGATTACAAAAAAGTACTTACTGCAGTTATCGGTACAGAGTTATTGAATAGTGTTAGGCTAGCCTAAGTAAAAACGTAGTAACTAAGTATTCAACTCACTCCGGTGGTAAAAAGATGATGGTTTTTGACTTATGTTCTTAATAAAACGAAACTTCTCTATAATATTTTAATAATGAATGCAAATAAAATAAAGTAAAAGAAACAAAAACATAAAACTTCTCAAAAACAAATACTTTCCTTAGCACAACGTAAACCAATATTTAATTTATTAAAAACTAATCATAATCACTAGGCATCGGAGTATTCATAGCACTGTAAGACGTAAGCGAGCTATGGAGTCGACACCATAGCTCGCTTACGTCTTACCAGCACCAGCAATAAAATTAAACTCATACTCATACATTCATTTATTTAATCCCATCAAAAACATTAATGTGAAATGAGAGCCAAGTTCAATATTCATATTATATATGCCTTGGTTGCTGACTTCAACGACAAAAGAAGTGAGATCTAAATGGGTGCCAAGTTCAATGGTCAGTCCTGAAATTTGTTAATAACAACATAAAAAATTATAACAACTCAAAATATAAATTCTTCTTAAAACTTACGATAATATATTGAAGCCTAAGGTTTGACTTGTCTAGTTCTCATATTATTAAGTATCTACTAAAACAGTAATGGATAAGCCCTATTTTCGATGGTTAGTTTCTACCAACAAGCCAAATTTTAGGAAGAATAAAATACGAACTTACAGCTTTAGAACTTGCGAAGGCTATAATATAATTCGTATATGAGAACTAGCCAAATCAATCTTTAGGCTTCAATATATTATCGTAAGTTTTAAGAAGAAATTATATTTTGAGTTGTTATAATTTTTTATGTTGTTATAAACAAATTTTAGGAGTGACCATTGACCTTGGCACCAATTTAGATCTCACTTCTTTTGTCGATGAAGTCAACAACCAAGGCATATATAATATGTATATTGAACTTCGCTCTCATTTCACATTTATGTTTTTGATGGGATATCATTGCTTTTTGTACAGAATGTATTAGTAGGTTTTTATTCATAATAAAATTAATACCAAATGGTTTTTGTTAATCTACTGTATTTTCTTACGTTTACGGGGTATAATTGTCTTTTTTTGTGTTCTTTTCTATATTTTCTTGTACCTTTGAAATGATCAAGCGAATTGCCCATTTATAAGTAATGAATATCTTACACTATGCATGTGCGCTAAATATTGAAATAATAATAAAACTAAATCCCAGTTAATAACATAATAAATACGAAAGTCGACTATACTTTTAGTTATAACTTATGAGTAGTTATATAATAAGAACTAAAACTGATATACGTTTAAATAAAAAAAGTAAGGGTAGAATACCAATTCTACTCGAATCGTTATATATTCACGTGAAGACCTTAAAATCCACATAAAGACAAGCTGTCATCAATTGTATTACTAATTCTTACATTACAGGCACTATAAGTAAAGGATCCTAATAGAATCAATTAATTGGAAAAATATAATAAAATGATAAAAAATTACTAGTTTCTGATTTATTTCTTTGTATTCACCCTACTACCTATCTGGATGCCAAATTTGAACTTTCTAGGTCATCTAGAACAGGGTTAAAGTTTTGGTACATAGGTCAATACGTGATAAAAATGACGATCTTTGGACGTTAATATCTAAATAACCGATTGAGGTGTGTTTATGAAATTTGGAGAACCATGTATCTCGCAAGAAGAGAAATATGTAATTCGCCGTATTGTAATAAATATGTAATTGTGATTAAAAGTTTCAATATATGAGCCAAATTTGACATGTTTATGTGAAATCGTTTTTGAGTTATGAGGGGGTAAAAAGTGGCTCCAAATGGTTCGTGTAATATTACACACGGTGCTGCTCGCCAGTTCTGTTAAACTTGAACTTGGCTTGACACGCTACCGTGTGTCTAGATTCTTAAATGCCTCTAAGATACCGATTGTGATTAGAAATCGGATGTAAATTATAAATAAAATTTTATTTCTATTAGATTAAAAATTTAAAAACCCTTAGCTTTAACTATTTTAAAATACAACTATACTCTGATGCACAAACTACATCGCTGCTTTAGACCTAATTTAATCGTATTTTATGAAATGTCTTAATATAATCAATATTACAAAAAATAGTCATTATTCTTGTTTGTAATATGTATATAATTACTCAAAGATAAAATTAAAGGATCGTTTATAAGCTCATCAACGTTCTTAACCTTGATTATAAAATTAAAATCACTAATTAAATAAATGAGTGAGTATGAATATAAATAAGAGTTCAATTTTATTGCTAATCTCGACTCCATAGGTCGCTAACGTCTTACCCTTCTCCCTTTTTGTATAAATCAATGGTTCCATTATATGAAAAAAATTAAATGAGCGTCGTCAAGAAGAAGGTTTTGCACACCTGTATTTTTTCATGGTTTGCTAAAAAAATGTAAACATCGTTACATTTACTTAAGTAATTCAAGAAGTGAAAGAAACACATTAATGTGTTTCTTTCACCTACTTTTTTTATCAAACTAGATAAGGTGGTAGGTAATTCTAACAAAATGTAATATTAGAATTATATTTAATTTCATAATAAAATTGTACACAAACTTACCGCTTAAAGATCCGGACCAAACATGCGTGGTCCCGACTTCAACGTTTACGCCGCATTGACTCCCCGCTAGGGAATGCTCCCGGTTCTGATTTTGTATGGCGAGAACCGGGAATTCCCGGTTCCGGTACTGGATTTGTATAGAAAACGAGTATCGGGAGCAAACCCTACTCCCCGCCTCAATTACTATTACCGTACCCGCCGCACGCACCCTCTCCGCCACTAAGTTGAAATGCAAAAAACCGGCCAAGAGCGTGTCGGGCCACGCTCAGTGTAGGGTTCCGTAGTTTTCCGTCCGTCACAGTAAGTGTCCCCACTTAAGAGTTGAAATAACACCGCCATGTAGGGTATGATATGAGCGTTCCACGTACAGCGACATCTATCGGCAAATTAAGTAAACTATTGCGCGCGAGCTTAAAGTATGGAAGATGATTTTTATGGGATAATTCTTTATTGCGTGAACCGATTTTCACCGTTTTTACTTTATTTGAAAGCACGTCATCTCATTGTGATTTTGTAGAAATTACAAGTACAATAAGAACCTGCTTATGCGGTTAAATTACAAACTTAGTTCAGAAATTATTTTGTAATTTTTTTTCAAAAACTATTCAACCTATCAAGTTCAAAATAATTTTCCTAGAAAGATTTTATAAAGTTCTACTTTTGAGATTTTTTTCATATTTTTCAAACTTATGGTTCAAAAGTTAGAGGGACAGTAGGATAATCCACCTTTGACATTATTGAGCACACTATTCAAAAGTGCAGTAAGTATAGTTACTGCACTTATGATTGTGAGAAACGTTATTTAATATTATTGCTTATTAGTCATTACTGCAGTAAAGGCATTTACTGCGGTTATACTTGGAAAATATCATTTCAGCTTTCGTAACGTTCTTAATTATATGTGCAGTATGTCAAAGTTACTGCGCTTTTAACTAGGAGAAAGCATCTTTTTAGGGTTCCGTAGTCAACTAGCAACCCTTATAGTTTCGCCATGTCTGCCCGTCCGTCCGTCCGCGGATAATCTCAGTGACCGTTAGCACTAGAAAGCTGAAATTTGGTACTAATATGTATATTAATCACGCCGACAAAGTGGTAAAATAAAAAGTGGAAAAAGATGTTTTATTAGGGTACCTCCCCTATACGTAAAGTGGGGAGTGATTTTTTTTCATTTCAACCTTAACGTGTGATATATTGTTGGATAGGTATTTAAAAATGAATAGAGGTTTACTAAAATCATTTTTTCTACTCCAGCACTTCTATATGCCAATTAAATGACTGATAGTGGTATCTAAAACTACATCATTTAAGTGAAGGCGCTAAAGTCTATTTCTCTATAGGTACTTTCTATAACTGCTAGCAGTCACACAAAACATATTGTGCAACTGTTTTTGTTTTTTTAATACACTGACTTCCAGGCGCCATGTCTAAAAAGGGTTCGTTCTTGTTTACAATATAAATTATATTTTTAAATTGATATATACTTGAAATTATTTTTGCACAAACTATGATAAAAACATTATCATGTCTTTTTTAAAGTATTAATATCTTAAATAATTTAGTTTTCATATTTATGAAAAGCATAATAGTACTTTAATGTAAACTTTTGCATTGAGAGTTACTTGAACGAAGCCATATTTTTTTGCAATTGAAAACCAACTCGTGGTCTGTCTATGACATTTAGTCAAAAAGTTAATATTTAAAAAGTTTCAACACAATGTACGGCTTAATTTTTGTATTTAAACTCGTATATTATGTTAATATCAAGAAGTTTATGTTAATTTTCATAAAATAAGAGACAAGAAAACTTCACAGTGAATATCCGAAGACTTCGGCACAAAAGTAAGAGTTATTAGTTGATAGAAAAATCTTAAAACAAAATTGATTTATGTACTCGTCATACTTAAGAACTTTAAAATTATTTATTAATTACGTTTTTGCTACTGTCTTAGAAAAAGTTTCGTGTGCAACAGTACATAATTATGTACTGTTGCACAAAATACCCTTATTATGTACCTGTTGCACAAAATACTATTTTGATAATGTAAATATTTTCGGAACTAATCGCTCCAGAAGTAAAAAAAAATGTGTGCCCCCCCCCCTCTAACTTTTAAACCATGAGTTTTAAAAATATGAAAAAAATCTCAAAAGTAGAACTTTATAAAAACTTTTGTAGGAAAATTATTTTGAACTTGATAGGTTGAATAGTTTTTGAAAAAAAAATACAAAATAATTTCTGAACTAAGTTTGTTTTAACCGTATCAGCAGGTGTTTATTGTACCTGTAATTTCTACAAAATCACAATGAAATGACGTGCTTTCAAAAACTCTTAAGTGATTAAGTGAAGGACACTTACTGTGACGGATAGAAAACTACGGAACCCTACGCTGAGCGTGGCCCGACACGCTCTTGGCCGGTTTTTTTACTTTGATGTAGCTTTTATGTAATGCTTTGTTGTTTGATTAAAAAACGATACTCGTATTTACCGAAATAATTCGAGTGTTTGTGACGAGCGTAGTACGAATGTGGCATACGAAGGGATGGGGTATAGGGGCACGAACTGCCCTCAACCAAACTGTTTTAGAGGCTGAGGATATAGATCTATTTGCGGACAGTATTGGTCGTAAGATCTTAGTATTAATTTAGCCTCGTTAACACTTTGACTACCGAGAACTCGCCTGGTAGCACTCGTAATGTTTGCTCAGATGCCAGGCACGCGGCGTGCGGCATTGCGTTGCACGTCGTGGCCCGCCTGGCGGGTACTGTCGCTTTCTGGGGTATTGTTCAAAATTTTGCCCGGTTGCGAAAGTGTTAAATAACCTAAAGAATGTGTAATTTAATTACTGTGAATTATTTAAATTTATTTTATCGTTTATAAAAAGCCAGTGAAAAATATCCTCAAGCTGTCCATACTGCATTTACTAAATCATTGCAATATGAATGGCAATACCTACAAAGAGTAACCGATGGAACAGACGAAGACTACAATGACCTAAAGAACGCAATCAAGACTCATTTAACGCCCTCAATACTGGGCAGAGAAATAACATCCATAGAACACGAACTCTTTGCACTTCCAGCAAGGCTGGGAGGCCTTGCAATTAATGATCCCACAAAACAAGCAAAAACCGCACATGAAATATCATCAAATGCAAACATAATATTAATAAAAGCAATTAGAACCGGCGAAGAAATTAACATAGTCGACCACCAAAAACATGTATATAAAGTTCTAAACGAAGAAAGAAAAAAGCGAGAGAAAAATGAACAATATGAATTAGAATCAATCCTAAGTAAGCTGACAACAAAGAAACAAAAAAGCATTCAAAGGGCGATTGAAAAAAAATCATCACAGTGGCTATCAGTAATACCCACCAAAGCTGATGATACCGACCTAACAGCAACGCAGTTTCGTGATGGCCTTGCGATCAGATACGGGCATGAACCCTCTAACCTGCCACCAACTTGCGATGGTTGTGGAGAAAATATTTTCAACCTCAACCACGCACTTAATTGCAAGAGAGGAGGGCTCATAAAAAGAGGCCACGACCAACACAGAGACGACATCAAAAACTGGGCGGAACTAGCATGGGGTTCGGCTACCAGTGAGCCAATAATGCGAGCCGCAACCCTAGATCAACCAGGGCTAATAAGCGACCTACTAATGGAAAGTGTGTGGGAGCCAGCGAGGAAGGCGTTTTTTGACATTCGCATTGTAAATGCCGACGCCGTTTCGTATGGCCTACTCACATGGCCCACAATCGCCCAAATACACGTTCGTAAAAAACATCGCAAATACGATCTGGCTACGAAAGATCTTAGAGCCTCATTTACTCCCCTTGTGGTCTCCTGCGATGGCATTGTTGGAATAAATAGAATACGAATCCTTTATAAAGAAAACATGTCTAAAGCTAAGTGAAAAATGGTCGAAACCATACTGACAAATAATAAGCTGGATGAAAGTCAAAATGCAAATATCAATCATCAGAGCGGTCTCTATGAGAATTAGAGGAACGAGAAGAAGAATAGAAAGATTTGGATGCGAAGACGGCTGTGGAATACCCACCATAGAACACTAGATTCATCTTCTTCTTATGTTGTTATTTTTTATATTATATTGTATTATTTAACGTAATAAAGTTTATATCTAAAAAAGAAAAAAAAAATATCGTTTATATTTTAAATGTTTTTTTTATTTCATTCTCAATGTATATTTTTACGTTCTTAACTGTGTATAAATGTATTAGCATATTAATAATTTGGTTTCAGCATTGTAAACTGTAGTATTAAAACGTTATTTAACATCATTACAACATACAAATATGTCGTTTCATTTTACATGTTAAATATTTCACTATACTATAGATACTAAATACAATTACAAAAAAAAAACGAAAAGCGCTTACTAACAACAACAAACTCTTAACGTCGGTTGCACCAAACTGTCACCGTTCAATCGTTCGCTAAATGATATTGTATGGAAAATTTCATAGTACCCTGCCGGGTCACGCTGATGAGTCCGTCGAAAGTGGTTGGTGCAACTGGCCCTTAGTCTAAAATTCTAAATCAACACCCCAACCCCCAGATGTCTCCCAAATAGCTCCCCTGCGCTTGGGTGCCCATAACACTGGCTATTCTCCCTCTGGATGGCGATGCCCAATCTTTAGCCGAGAAATGAGCCAGCCCTACAGTCACCTGTTGCCTCCGCCAACCTCTTCTTCAGTTCCTTAAACAGCTTGAGGGCATCTGGACCCTACGGACCAAGGGTTTCCTCCGCAAACGCAGAAAACTCAATGCCGTTAGGAGGCCAGCATACTTGCACTAGCTCTGTATTAAACTTGTATGTTATTTAACAAATAAATTGAAATTACGACGATAAAGGTTTCTCGTTATTTTGGCTACGTAGCCCTAAAAAAATAATTAATGCAACCTACACTAAAAAGAACTTAACGAAAGCATCAGAAGTGAAAACGGTTTCGCAATAATTATTAAGAAAGACCCGCGCAATTTTCTCAAAAGAAAGCAATAAGCCAGGTTATTATGTTTTTACAGAGAAAGCCATATTGGTCGTTTGTGAGCGTTATACTGAAACTTTTTTCTAATAAAATACGAAGTTTCGAGGTAAATTTGGATCCTGATGAGATAGTAAAAGTTTTGCGATTACACGCAAATAAAGATAAGACATAATTTTACCGTTACTACTGGCTAAGTTTATTTTCTGAAGCCATCTTGTATAAATTTAGGCATTAAAAAATAATATCGACTTTAGAAAAATTATGTTTTTTTAGGCCTTTGAAAGCCGTGTTATGGATTTATATAGCCCGATAGGCTACGATTTTTCTTGTATAAAATTAATAATGAATTTAAATAGTTTGGTTCATGTGACCGTGACCCAAATATTATGCAAATAACACTCATTATAGGGTTCCTTAGAAATCGTGATAGCTAGAACCACTTAAGATACTTTTTATTTATTAAATCATCGATAAGCTCCATAAGTCATAATTATGCAGTCGTTATTTTCAGCTTCGGTTTTCACAAGCATTCGAGTTTGAGAATGAGGTCGACAAGAAGTGCGGGCTGCCTTATAAAATAGTAAACAGGCTTTGTTCGATTACCTGCAATGTCGAGGGGAATGTTTTCTATTGTTTTAGTTACTTGGGGCCGTATTCTAACTTTAAAACATGTTAAGACACGATCCAACTTCAATACAACTCCAATGCATTAACTACGCAATACAGGTAGAGTATAAACGTCTGAATCAGAAACATCAGAATTTGCTTGAGAATGTATGTACGTATGTATGTATCACTTTATTGCACATAAACAAGTAGGTATAACATAATACAACAGTAACATATATAAAAGATATGCACAAAGGCGAGCTTATCCCTGATAGGGATCTCTTCCAGCCAACCCATGAGAAAATGAGAAAGGATTAAATACAAATGGTGAAAGACAAACT
The DNA here is from genome assembly GCA_947086415.1 of Pammene aurita. Lineage (NCBI taxonomy): Eukaryota > Metazoa > Arthropoda > Insecta > Lepidoptera > Tortricidae > Pammene > Pammene aurita. The sequence goes on from OX352295.1 coordinate 18,732,966, forward strand.
ATGCACAAATAAAAAGTTCCAAAACACATTAAGCTGCAGGTAAACACTAATAAATATATAGGTACATTCATGTACCATACAAATACTTAAACTACGCTTAAACTACATACATAATAATATAATAAACATTACTATACTTACACATATAATATCAGACGTTCATAAATAAATAATTAAATAAATATATACCCTATATACATATATATATATATATATATATATATATATATATATATAATAATAATAATAATAATAAATACTCTTTATTGCACACCTCATACAGTTACAAGCACAAATTTTACAATTAGATAAATTTAGGTAGAGGTAACAACAGGCGGTCTTATCGCTAATGAGCGATTTCTTCCAGACAACCTTTGGGTAGTGGAGACTAGAGAAAAACAATAAGCAGTAGGTGGTGCATAGAAACAAAAGAGACGAAATAGATAACACAGCACATTCATATGAATATACATACTTAAATAAATACAAAATAAACATACATATACGTACATATATACATATATAATACACACAATAAGAAACAACAGTCTCAACTTAAAAACCTAAGGAAGAGATAAATAGTATTCCTTAAGTTGCGATTTAAAGCTACCAATAGATTGCGCGCGTTTAATGTTGAGAGGGAGAGAATTCCACAAACGAACGGCCTGGAACGTAAATGAGCAATTATAAAATTTGGAAGATGAAGATGGCACTTTTAGGAGCAATTTTTGAGAGGATCTAATAGAATTAAGATAAGAGAAACGCTCTTTGAGGTAGCGGGGAGTTGCAGGGTTAAAAAGTATAGAAAAGAGTAAAGAAAGTATGTGAGAGTTACGGCGGTGACGGATAGGGAGCCATTTGAGTTGAGAACGAAAACTAGAAACATGGTCGAATTTGCGTAATCCGAAAATGAACCGAATGCAGGCATTTTGAATACGCTCAAGCTTATTAAGTTGCTCCTCGGTTAGGTCTAAATAGGAGATATCTGCATAATCAAGAATGGGGAGAAGTAACGACTGAGCAAGCGCAATTTTAGTAGCATTTGGCAGGAAATTCCGGAGCCGTCTGAGAGACCCTATGGCAGCAAACATCTTCCTGCTCACTTCACTCACCTGAGGCACCCATGATAGACAACGATCCATGATTACGCCAAGATTTTTCACTTGGTTGGAAAAAGGAATTTGGATACCATCGAAGACTATCGGAGGGAGCCTGAGAAAGTCAATTTTGGAGATTTGTTTAGCGCTACCCATCACAATTACCTGTGACTTATGGGGTTTACTTTTAAACCGTAATTTTGACTCCAATTTGATATGCGGAGCAGATCAAGATTCGTGGCTTCTATAACTGAATTGAGATCGCTATGCATACCCTGCGAATATATTTGAAGGTCGTCGGCATAGAGGTGATACGAAGAGGAGAGATCAAGAGTTATGGAATTAATGAAGATAGAAAATAAAAGAGGAGACAGCACACCACCCTGTGGAACACCAGCTGATGTGCTGAACCAGGAAGAACACGAAGAATCTAGTTTAATTCTTTGCCGACGACCAACCAAATAGCTGCGGAACCAGTCAATCGCTGCAGCCGATATGTTAAGAGACTGTAAGAACGCGAGCAAAATGTCAAAATCGACCGTGTTAAAGGCATTACTGAAATCTAGAAGTGCAAGAACTGTAAGCTTCTGGTCATTCATACCCAAACGGATGTCATCGGTAACCTTGACAAGAGCCGAGGTAGTACTATGGCCCGGACGAAAACCAGATTGAAATGGGTTTAGGAGGTCATTTCTATTCAGGAAGGAAGTTAGATGCTGATGCACTAGCCGTTCGAGGACTTTGGATAGGAAAGGAAGAATGGAGATGGGGCGATAGTCAGAGAAGGAACTGGGGTTGGATTTTTTGGGTAAAGGAATAATATTGGCATCCTTCCACAGACTGGGAAAAGTACTTGATGAAATGGAAAAATTCAGAATACCGGTGATAATAGGAACAAACAAATCAAGGAGAGGGAGTATCATATTTCGGCTAACACAGTCAACACCAACGGCGTTAGAAGTGATATTCAATATACCCTTCCTAACATCACTCTCACAGAAATGGCTAAAATAGAAAGAAGAGAAATCTAAGGCAGGAAGTGATGAAAGATGATGAAGTGAGTTAGATTTCTTAGGACCACTGAAACAGGTGGACGATGAAAAATGCTGGTTAAGCTGGTCAACGCTAATATTGTTTAAATTGGTTGCCTGTTGAGATTTGCCAACTCCGAGACCTTTCAAAAATTTCCACACTTTGGCTGGATTTCCATCTTCAACAGAACTGTGAATATGACGCCTCTGAGCATCTCGACATATGGTGCTACAGCGATTGCGCAGGGTATGATATTTAAGTTTATTTTTCTCAGAGTTGTTAGCCTTATACTTAGATTTAGATTGATTCTTCCTCTCTATAAGGGCTTTAATATCCTCAGTGAGCCAAGGAGCAGGAAGATGCTTGACTTTTATTGCACGAACAGGAGCATGAGCGTCATAAAGTTGTATGAGGAGCGAATTAAAGAGAGAAACTTGATCGTCTACCGAACCCGCTCGAGCGATACTGCTCCAATCGATTGTTAAAGCGTCATCTCGAAGCTTTTCCACATTTAATCCACTAAAATTGCGCTGCAAAAGAATTTTTGATTTAGATTTGGGAGGACGAATTTTGTAAGAGAGATAGAGCAGATCATGATATGAGAAGGCATCCGCGGAGTATTGTCCAAATTTAGACACATGAGAAGTCGAAGAAACTAAAGTTAAATCAAGAAGAGAAGGCGAGCAATTTGGAAAATAGTGTGTGGCGTCTGAAGGGAGAATAGTTAGATTGCATGCATCTACCAGGGATTTAAGGCGCCGGGATCGACTGTCATCCTTCAGAAGACACGTATTTAGATCTCCCATAAGAATGTGATGATTATAAGAAGGCATAAGGTCCTCGAGAAGTTTCTCAAGAGAATCAAAGTAATTAACGTGAAGGGAGGGGGAATAAAAAACGCCAAGTAAAAGTTTGGGATGAGAGAGGGAAACGTCGAGAAACATATACTCTGCGGCATCAGAAGTAGAAGAGCTGGCAGATACATTAACAATTGAATAGGGGATGTAAGAACGAAGGTAAATCGCAACTCCACCGCCACCTCTTCCAAGGCGGTCGTGCCGAATTAAATTGAAACCAGGTAAAGAGTAAGACGTTGAAGGCAAAGCTGGTCTGAGCCACGATTCGGAAATTAAAATAGCATGAATGTTCTTAATGTCAAAAGAGAGTAACATATCGCTGTAATGTGCAGGAATACTTTGCGCATTTAAATGCACAACGTTAAAATTTTTAGGTACATCATTAAACTGAGATTCCAGAATGTCGTGAAGCGAAGGAGGCAAACTATGGAAACTGTCTTCACTTACACTATCTAAGGAGGAAAAAGATAAATACTGATCACTGTTATCACTGAAAGGCATCTGAAAAATATATATTAAGTTAAAAATATAATAAGTATATAATAAATGTATACTAATATTCAATAAATATAAAAATATATACAGTAAAAACTAAACAAAAACTCCACAATCTACCCGCCAGCAGCAAATAAATAATATATCTACTAACCCTAAACTAATTTAAGGTACCTTAGCTACCCGCCAGCATATCTGGATGGATCAAAATTAAAAACAAAACAACAAATAATTCACATTCAGAGCAGAAACGGAACGCAATAATTTACAAGTGGCAACACTGGGCTGTTCATGTCAAAGCGCCTGTCATGTCAAGTTAATGTCAAAGCAAAGCAAATGCTATTACGAAAACTAGTTAAGATAAACAAATTAATCAAAAAAGAAAGAAAGGGTAGACACAGATAAGTGCTGCACGACAAAATTAAGAAGTCAATTGTAACACGGTAACAAGAAAAGCACTACACAGTAAACAAACAAAGTAGGTACGAGTACTCTACGATCGAATCTTCGCCTTCACAGTCTCCCTCTTTGCACGCTGCTGCCTAGCTCGCGGAGCCTGGGGGACGGGCCGAATATCAGGTTCCGACGAAGCGGCAGGATGCTCCGCGTCGGCATCGGTAGGCGTCGCCTGCGCAACCGACAGAGCTTTCACATCGGCGACGCTGTTAGCACGGCGGCGCACGCCATCTTTTCCCAGCACAAGCACGTCGCCGTTCCAGGTCCAGCAGTTGCGCACTCCAAAACGCTCACGAGCCTCCATGAAAGCATTGTGGCGGGGCTTTGTGAGAAACTCTCCAAGTGTGACGCCTGAGCCCTTGAGTGCCACCTTGCCAAACCATACATCATCCCTGATGGCTATATCCTTGAACTTGACAAGAATGGCTCTAGGCTTTTTGCCGCGCCCTCCACGACCACCCAACCGATGACTGCGCTCAATATCTGCTGCGGAAAGATCTTCTAACACGGCCTGCAGTTTGTTAACCGCAAGATTTGTTGTGTCCTCAGAATCAGATTCATCTATACCATGTACTAACAACATCTTGCGGCGAGAGCGCGTCTCAATGTGGTCCACCTGGCGAGTGACAAGCTCCACCTGCTTCTGCAAGGCATCGAGAGACCTCACAACAAAGTCCTTGAAAAAGTCAAACTTTGAAGCCACAGCAGCGACTGTTGGATTAGTGGTGCCCGCGTTGTCGAGATCTTTCTGGAACTGCGCCATCGTCTTCTTGAATGTCTCGTACAATTCCTCAATTGAACTTTTTACTGCACTTGTTTCTGACATTTTGTGAGAGTGAAGTGAGTGATAAAAATCGAAGTTAACTTGTGGAGAAAATGTAATGGAAATGCTGGTAGGTTATAAAGGTTATTTAAGCATCAATATTATTAGGTTTAATTCAAGTATATATATATAATATTCAAGAATTATTCCGATTCAACTCCAATACAACTTCAATATTGGTTGATTATTTTTTATGTGTTGGAGTTATGTTTGAGATAGATTGTGTTTTTAATGTAAGTTTGTTATTTTTTTTAAAATGAGAATATGGCATCTAAAGTATATTGTTGCATATTTACAGATAGTCCTCGCTGGTCAAATAAGTCTAATTGCGAATACGAAAAGCCTTAATACGAGGTGCATTTGTTTACCTACCTAGGTATATAATCATAAAATTACAATTTGTTTTAATATTTAGCACTGGTTCGATTTCAGCTCAGCGGCCTACCGCGAACGTCGGAGATTGAAATTGTGTTACCTCCTTCTCTATCGCTCTTGCATATTCGAAAGACAGTGATACAAATAGACGAACGAACGAAGTGGCTCGCGATTATAGCCCTGAGCACCTTCAATTTCGAAACGTACGAAAGCACCCTTTAGTTTCGGTACGTGGAGTTTCTAAATAAGACATTAAACATTTTTTTTTCTCTTGTTAGGTACTGTTGGAGTCCCTTAATAATGGTAGAAGCCAATTCGAATGAGCGGAGCGTAAGCGAAGCAAGTTCTTACAAACACCTTCTGGCTACGGGGACGTCTAGGCATTTCGAAGGCTTTTTGATTTTGAGGGTTCAGTAATCAGTAATCAGTATCTTTATTGCTTTCATAGGTTTACAAGATGTTACATTTTATTTTGTTCAGCTATGAAACCCTGTAGGGCACTGCAATATACAACTTAAAATCTAACTTAACTAAGGCTTAAGGGTATCATGCAAAATATAATATTATATATCTTAAGACATGGTAATATTTTTATTTTTTACTTGCTACCTATATCTAAACTCTACTAAAACGAATACTATAACAATACATTATTGACTATCGAAAAACTCTTTCAGTGAGTAAAAACAGTTATCTACTAAATATTTAGAACTTTTCCTATTAAAAATAGTATTTGTTTCTTCATTTCTGATGTTCTTTGGGAGTTTATTATAGGCTTTAATACACATTAGGTGCGGACTAGAGGCGTGCATTTTTAATTTTGATGGTGGCATTGGAATTCTGTCTCTAGGGCGCAAGTTACAGTTTGTGGGTATTTTTGCTGCTGGGAAGAATTGGTTATATTTTCTTTAAAAAATGCATAGTTCGAATATGTATAACGAAGTCAGGGTCATAATGTTGAGCTTGGGAAAATGTGGTCGGCAACTATCCATTTGGTTTATGTTTACTTTTGTAGTAGAGATACATATAATTGGAGAGTTTGTATATGAGTAGAATCGGCCTAGGGGGCATGGAGCTAGAAGGCGCGATCAAAATCATCATAAGGGTCTTGTTATATTGGGCATCTTGTTTGTGAGGAAATCGCGAGTTCTGAGTTCGAGGCGGACTACTAGTTATTTAGTAATATTATATCCACTTTGTTTAGCGGTCTTACCATAATACGTTCCGTGCATACATTACCTTTATACCTTACATTGCATACTGACAATAGATTATTCAGTACAGAGGCCTAAGATAATCTTTAATCCGTTGACATTAATCTCCATTGTGTTGGCTTCTAGTCATGTGTATTCGCAATGTCAACTGGGCGCAAATTTTAAGACCAAAATAGCTGTGAACTCTGGATTCGTTAACACTAATAGTAATTGGAGATTATATTACACTGATTCATGTTAGGTCAACGCTCAATTATCAGTTCTTGGTATAACAGCCCTGCCGACTTACGGAAAAAACCATAACTGACAAAAAGTTAGTTTCGGGAAGCCAGAATACTTTGCACTGCTGTTGAAATAGGTTAAATTATAATAAAAAATTTGAAACTTTTGTTCATAAACAAAGTAATACTTAGAGTAGAGTTTTTTTTAAATCTATTTATTTTAGTAAGTTACTGCCTGAAAATAGATGTCATATACTTCAGAAAAAGTACCCCCGGCCCGGCCCGTGACCGGGTGGTCTAGTGGTCAGGACGTCAGCCGCGAAAGCTGAAGACGCCAGTTCGAATCTGGCCTCGGACACCGGAGGGTTTGGTCACTTTTTCTGAAGTATATGACATCTATTTTCAGTTTATATATAGTAGTGTAACTACTTAAAAAATTGCAAATCAAAAAATATTGAACAAAAATATTTGATTTGCTTCAAGATTCAAGTTACTGCCTCGTAAAATTAAATAAAAAAATGTTCTAATATTGAATGACATAGATTTATTTGTTTTAGTTTTGCACTACGATATCTAAGAAATAAAAACACAAGAACACGGTTGTGGTTGATTACTAATCGATCTAGAAGCCGAAAAAGCACAATTGGGTGCTTTTCGGTTTTTTATGATTTATTTCGTTAAACTACATTTCTGGTAGCATTTTATCTCTATGATGGTTCGCAGTTCTAAGCTAACCTACTTTTCTGATACCAGAATGTCTGTGTGGGGGTCGCAATTATAACCTAACCTAACCTACTTTTCTGGTAGCAGTTATGTCGGTGGGGATTAGCAGTTCTCACCAAACCCAACCTACTTTTCTTGTAGCAGTTTATCTCTATGATGGTTCGCAGTTCTAACCTAACCTACTTTTGTGGTAGCAGTTATGTAGGTGGGGATTAGCAGTTCGCACCAAACCCAACCTACTTTTCTTGTAGCAGTTTATCTCTATGATGGTTCGCAGTTCTAACCTAACCTACTTTTGTGGTAGCAGTTATGTCGGTGGGGATTAACAGTTCACACCAAACCCAACCTTTTTCTTGTTGCAGTTATTTCCGGGGGGGGGGGGGGTAGCAGTTCTAACCTAAACTACTTTTCTGGTAGCACTATGTCTGTGGGGGGGTCGCTGTTCTAAACTAACGTAACCTACTTTTCTAGTAGTAATTTATTTCAGAGGGTTGTAATGCTCAAGTTTGTTTAGGTTGTTATTTGACATTCGTTATTTTTTACGTATACAGGGTGTTTGGTAACCGGATGCAAAGCCGAAAGTAGGAGATAGCCTAGGTCATGTAGAACATTTTTAGCCATACTTGTCTTAGACAAATGTTATTAGTTTTTTTTTAATTTAAATTTAAAAATTTGTCGGAGAAAACTGCAAAACTTCAGACTAAATCGATAATTAGTACTTTTTTTACTGCAGGTAGATTTTTTTTTTGTTTTATTTCGTATTGTGCAATGTCTATCAAACACTAGAAAAGTGATTTCAAACATCTGTGTCTAAAGAAAACAAGTTGACAGCGATTTAAAATTTTAGTTACATGAAAATGTAAACGATTTAAGTGATTTCAAAGTACGAAAAAAAAAAACTAAAATAGCCACGAATTTTCAAACCATTTTAAAAACATGCTTGGCTTTTACCCTTTTATTTAAGCTATCAAACACGACTGTAGCTACTGTATCCTTGAAAATAAGCCACCTAAACCAACTGGGTAGCTAAAATGTTTCACTCTACTTGTGATACTTGTGGTAGTTGTGGTGACGAATCTCATTATGATTTTACAATAAAACATTAGTTCTGAATACTAAGTTGGCGTTGACTTGACATTTGACTTGTTTTAAAAGGGTTAAGTGTACTGGACAAAACTACCACATGCAATTTTAACAAACAAAGGCTTGCGGCGGTGAGAGACAAAAGGGACTGATAGCGGCAGGCGGCGGGCGATAAGACAATCATGTCTCAAGCCATTTTATCTTTGAAAATAGGCTACCTGTACTAATAAGAGGGAATGTTTAGGGTAAATTAAAACAAAAGCATAAAAGATAAGTTATTTATTTTTACGATCAACACATTAAAATTACACATCATCGCTCGTTTTCAAAATGTGACCCGCCGTTTCGAATACAAGCACGAGCCCGTCTTCTTACTTCTGTGGTGGTTGTTCCGAATATCATTTCTTCCCTCATCCTTTCGAACGCCGCTTCTATCCTCTCCCTCAGCTCTTCTACGGTATTAATGACCTCTTGTGTGTAGACTAGCTCCTTAGCTCGGCCCCAAACGAAAAAATCCAATGGTGTCAAATCAGGTGACCGAGCGGGCCAAGGGATTCGTCCGCCTCTGCCGATCCAACCGTCCGGGAAACAGTTATCCAGATGCTCCCTTACAGCCAGAGAGTAATGGGCGGGACAACCGTCGTGTTGAAATGTCACTGCACCGGGCAGCTGGTCTTCGTCAATAAGCCTGGGCAAATCGTTTTGTAAAAATTCCAAATAATTTGCCCCGTTTAAATTATTTGGCAAAAAATGTGGCCCAATAAGGACTCTGCCGATGATTCCAGCCCACACATTGACGGAAAACCTTCTTTGGAAGGACACTTGCTTTTTCCAATGTGGATTGTTGTTTTTGTCAGCCCATTGGTGTAGGTTATGGAAATTTGTGATCCCCTCCCGGGAAAATTTCGATTCATCGGTCCAAAGAATGCTTCGCAAAAAACGTCGGTCTTCGATATCCGCATTGAGTAAAAATCGGCAGAAGTCCACTCGGCGTGCAGGATCTCCTTCGTCCAAACCTTGAACTCCGATGCCGCGAAAAGGATATTTTCCCTCACGATTCATTGTGGCCCATACTTTCCATGTGGACAAGTTCAGATTACGAGCTACCACTCTGATGCTCGTATTCGGATCCTCTGCAAATGCCTGTAGAACGTCTTCCTCCACTTCAGGGCGATTACGTCCTGGATTCCCTCCATGTTGCACAGCAATACCATTCTCACGTAGCCTTCGGAATGAATTGTAAAACACTCTCACATTAGGCAATCTCCGGTTTGGAAAACGCTCTTGGTACATTCGTAAACTCCATGTTTACAATGAAGAAGTCGTAATTACACGTGAAGGAGCGCCTACGGCAGCTACAACTTGACACGGTAAATTGAGATGAGAGCGGGAAATTAAACCACAATGAACGTCTAATCGCAACTGAAGTTGTAACTAGACTAAATTACTAGTTTTTGCACAAATACTCATGTAGCTAATCAGTTTATCTTTGTCAATAAAGCACAAAACCGATCATCTTTGTTTAACGCCGCTCACCGCCTGCCGCTATCAGTCTCTTTTGTCTCTCACCGCCGCAAGCCTTTGTTTGTTAAAATTGCATGTGGTAGTTTTGTCCAGTACACTTAACCCTTTTAAAACAAGTCAAATGTCAAGTCAACGCCAACTTAGTATTCAGAACCAATGTTTTATTGTAAAATCATAATGAGATTCGTCACCACAACTACCACAAGTATCACAAGTAGAGTGAAACATTTTAGCTACCCAGTTGGTTTAGGTGGCTTATTTTCAAGGATACAGTAGCTACAGTCGTGTTTGATAGCTTAAATAAAAGGGTAAAAGCCAAGCATGTTTTTAAAATGGTTTGAAAATTCGTGGCTATTTTAGTTTTTTTTTTATCGTACTTTGAAATCACTTAAATCGTTTACATTTTCATGTAACTAAAATTTTAAATCGCTGTCAACTTGTTTTCTTTAGACACAGATGTTTGAAATCACTTTTCTAGTGTTTGATAGACATTGCACAATAAGAAATAAAACAAAAAAATCTACCTGCAGTAAAAAAAGTACTAATTATCGATTTAGTCTGAAGTTTTGCAGTTTTCTCCGACAAATCTTAAAATTTAAATTAAAAAAAAACTAATAACATTTGTCTAAGACAAATATGGCTAAAAATGTTCTACATGACCTAGACTATCTCCTACTTTCGGCTTTGCATCCGGTTACCAAACACCCTGTATACACAATGAAGATTATACAAAATCGAGTTAAAATATCTGTTATATGAAACAACGGTATGTTTAATGTATGTTATATTACTTTTAACTCATACTAATTGAAAATAGACATTCAATGCACTTTATTTAACGTTATTATACGTTTTGAACGTTTGTAAACTGAAGTTATATAATAAGTTCGTATTCATTATGGTTCGCACCAGTGTTAGGTAGCGTGTTTAACGTAGATATAGGATCCATGCTTAACTCAAAATCGTTTCGCGGGGCTTCTTGTTCCGCTCTGAGGGACACAAGACGTCTTTGGCTGCTTATTTGGTTCCTATAGATTTAGGTAGGACCCACCAAGATGTCTACAAATAACGTAATAACGAATTTAATTATTCCGAATATACAAAAAAACTGAAATTCATATTACCGAATCGCTAAAAACCCGAACGGTTAATGGTTTTTCGGAATTATAAAATTCGGCTAAAACATTTTCGGAAATTTGACAATCGGTATTTTTAGGAGTCGTTCAAGTAACAATCGGACTTTCAATGTTCGGAAATATTAAATTCGCGATTTTCTACTTTAGTGATTTCAAAAGTTGGAGTTTCGCCATATAGGGTTTATCTAAATTCGGAATTATAAAAATCGCGATTATGAAAATCGGAAAAATGTTTTTCGGAATATTTGTATGTTCCCGAACACATTAAACACATTAAATCGAACATTCTTAGGACAGGGTGGAGACTACTACCTCTTTATTTACCTAATTTATATGTATATATAAAAAATAACTTTTAAATACCAACCTATTATTTCGCTACGAGTGATCAATTCTTAGCCTGAAAAATATGTAGTATAAATAATGATAATCCAAAATATACGCCTATATCGGTAAGGGCTCTTTTGAGTAGAATTATCACAATTTTACTAGTTGTTTAACAGTCTAGGGATTAATTTATACTGGAAAAGTTCAAAATCGTGCCGAAATGCTCTGAGAATCAGCTTCTAGTCCACACAAGACTAGCCTCTCGCTATCAGATAGGCGCAGGCTATCTTGTCCCTTTTGTTGTGCGCCGCCTGAGGACGGTACGTCACATTGAATATGATATAGACGTCAACTTGAAGGACACCTATATGGATTGTACCAGGAGGATGGGTCTCTCTTATAGGAAAACGGTCGAAAAAGTGTCCAGCGGTAAGCAGTAAACAATAGTTTCAAATATCTCCTGGTGGCGCTAGGTATAGTTGAGCATTTGAAATGAATTACCAATATTTAATACTTATATGACATTCTAACTAAAACTAGTTGCTCTGTGAGCTGTAGACCTCGCGAGCATAGCTAAAACTGAGAAAATTCGGGGTCGATGGAAATTTCAAATAATGTAAGCAAACTCATTTATCTTCATCGATTCGCATTCACGCACTTTTAAAGAATAATAACCATGGTTTCATTCTTATGATTTATACATTTATTTATACATAAACTTGTTATCTATGTAAAATAAACGTCAATTATTTATGTATATTCCAGACAAAACGAGATTCTTCAAAAATATTTCGCCATTTGTCAAATCCTGTTTTTGCCTAGAAAATAGAAATGCAGCCATATTTGTTTAACTTATTTTATTTTTCTATTGACCACGAATATATGTATAGCTGCTGCTAGGACTAGAGCCCACAACACTGAACCTAGTTCGATAAGTCTCCTAGATGAGATACGTATAATAAATAAGTCACGTCTTTAATGGGGGAACACGAAATGCCGATGCTGCAATCCAAAAAAAGTGGCGGAGTATTTTTTTTTTTATAATAAAAAAATCCGGTTTCTAGTATGATAAGTCTGTAGATTTCCTTTGTTCCTCGAAGCAGGGGAGGGGTAGGACTACACGATAATGCGATGCTGCAAGCACCCATGCGTGGCCTTGTCAGTGGCAGCAGCATCAAAAGATTGTAGATGTACCTATGCCAAAACAAAGCGCCTGACCTTTTTATAACAAAAACAAGATGTTATGTAACCTAAACCTACCACCTGAACTGTAACAAGATGTTACGTTATTAAAATGATGTTATATTTTAAAAGATCAGGCGCTTTGTTTTGGTATGCAAACTTTTTTTAATTGCAGCATTTGCATTTCGTATTCCTCCATTCAAAACGTGACTAATTATATATATCGCATCTAGGAGACTTATCGAACTAGGTTCAGTGTCGTGGGCTCTTATACTATGCCAAGATTTGAGGAGTTCCTTCGATTCCTCATGGATCCCATCATCAGAACTGCGTTTTGACAAAAACGGGACCAATCTGTATATATATACTTAGAATCGAAAAAAGAATTTTCAAAATCGGTTCAGATATGACGGAGTTATGGAGTAACAAACATAAAAAAAACATTGAGAAATTGCCGAATTGAGAACCTCCTCTTTTGAAATCTTGAAGTCGGTTAAAAATAGCTATTGCCGGCAGGCTGGGTTTGAATGAAAAGAAATTACCGTTTCATACATATATGGAGACCCGGCCTGACCTGAGAAGGTCGTTTTTTAAGCAAGAGACTCCTAACTCCTAGTTCTGTTGGTGGTATCATCATCCTTCTTTGATTTGAGAGCGAATAAATTCGACTAATAAGATCTGCCGAGCTGAAGGCAAAGCTCGCTGTAGAGCCGAACGTCCGAAGCGCATTAGTTGAAAATGCCTCTGCGGTAGTAGCAGGACTGAGATCGAACACGAATTAATGATTAATGTCATAGAGTTAACCGGAAGGCCGAAAGCCCGATAAGGCAGCATTCTCATATCCGCATGAGAGGAAACGTGCGAAAACCAACCAATAGCTTTGTCCTTAAACGGCTTTAACTAAGAAACTGTGACTTTTTTGCTCCCGTCTTAAACATTCAACCTGGCCATTTTTGTTAGGAAAAGATATCGTCAAGTGAGTTCTTTCTTGATGTGGGGGGCTCCGGGCCCCCTTCCACGCATATCACGTGATTAACTTTATAAATACTCGTTTTTCTCCCGTCTTAAATATTCAAACTAATCATTAAATTTTGGTATAGAAAATAAAACGGTTAGTGTAATTTTTCGTAGCGCGGGGGCAACACCTACCGAGCCCCCCTTTAACCCTTATTACGTCGTTAACTTTATAAATACTCTTTTTCTCCCGTCTTAAATATTCAACCTTATAATTTTTGGTTTGCAAAGAAGATAGTTCAGTGTGTGTTTTCTTTGTAGGTATGAAAAAAAATTGTTCAGAGTATTTTTTCTTAGTGCGGGGGCTCCGCCCCTCGAGTCCCTCTTCCGCGCATGTCATGTGGTTGACTTTATAAATACTCTTTTTTCTCTCGTCTTAAATATTCAACCTTATCATCTTTGGTTTGCAAAGAAAATCATTCAGTGTGTTCTTTCTTTGTGCGGAGGCTTCGCCTCCCGAGCCCCCCTTTCACGCATATCGCGTGGGTTACTTTATAAATACTCTTTTTTCTCCCGTCTTAAATAATTCGACCTTAATATTAAATTTTTGGTGTGAAAAAAAAAGTTCAGTGTATTTTTTCTTAGTGCAGGGTAAAAACTTACGTGTGTACTTTTGCTTTGTGCGGGGGGCTCCGACCCCGCACAAAGCAAAAGTATACTAATCGATTATTATTCATACCAAAAATGATAAGGTTGAATATTTAAGACGGGAGAAAAAATTGTATTTATAAACAGCGTAAAAAGGGTAAAAGGGGGGCTCGGGAGGGGGCTCCAACTCCCGAGCCCCTCCTTTAATCCTTATTACGTCGTTAACTTTATAAGTACTCTTTTTTCTCCCGTTTTAAATATTCAACCTTATAATTTTTGGTATGAATAATAAAAGTTCAGTATGCTTTTGCTTTGTGCCACGAGCCACCCTTTAACCCTTAGTACTTCGTTAACTTTATAAATACTGTAACAATTTTTTGGATGAAAAAACGTCGTTCAATGTGCACTCTTTTTTCTTCCATCTTAAATATTCAATCTTAGAATTTGTCACTTGAACTCAGTATATATAAATACTGTCAACTGCTACAACTTGGCCTACGATGCACAACTTTTCCTGGCTTGAAAAACATGGTTTTCTTCACCATACAGTTATCACCACCATACAGGTATCTTATTCCTGAGATGGCTCGGCTGGTGAGCAAATTAGGTGGCAAATCTAAATTGCGGTGGCAGAAAATATAGTTGCCTTTTATTTAATGCTGTTTCCTTCACTTTTTTTTGGGAAATTTTTGATGATATCGACTCAAAATCACGAACTCTTTCGATTCCAGTAGGATACAAAATGTCTCCCTTTTTTTCTTATATTTTTCATTAGTTCCATTCTCTTATGGTCATAATAAGTTTAGTCATTATGGAACTCGTGATTCTGAGTCAAAATCACCTAAAAAGTATCCAAATAAAAAAAAAGTGGAATATCTAACTTTAAATAAAATATTATATCTCCTTGGCCCATAAATTTTATTTCTTCTTGGCTCAAAAACTGACATCTCCTTTAGCAGACGGATTGTTTGAAAAATTAGAAATTGTTTAGGATACTTTATATAAAGCGAAGAAAATAAAATTAGGAATTACAAAAAAACACTGTTAGTAGTATTTTGACTATAGCGCCCTCTATTAGCTGCATTCGAGAATAACAGGAACACCCTGCGCCATTAAGGTTTTGAGTCAACTAGTGTAGATAATAATTACGAAATTTAAATTAAAAAAATACAAAAAGAATGTCATGTGTGAGGTTAATATGGTCATGTTAATATTCAGAGTGTTTTTCTTCTCCGCAAATAATTATTTTGTAAATATGTATGGATTTAATTTTTAATATCAAAATTAATTTAATCAAATTTAATATCATTGTGGCGCCATCAGTTTATCGCCTTCTGACGGACAATTTTGTAACATAGAGATTTATATCCTCCTTATACCATCCATAGACACCTATTTTGAAGTTATAGCGAAGAATTATATGATAAATGATAAACAGGTGCGGTAAATGTACAAAAATATTTTAATAAAACTTAAAATATTTTTACTAATTACAGTTTAATAGTTAACAAATTTAATGTAAAAAATCGCCTGGTATTATTATAACAGAAAAAAACTTGATTACGCGATCTAGAATTTCAGTTATACGAACAACACCATCTAACCTGCAATTCATGCACTAAACAAATATTTGTTTGCTAGGAACAGAATAACACACGATCCGCCGTTGCAGTCCCTTACGCGATGATCACACTGGCGCCGCAACCGAATGCAGATCGCTATCTCGCTCGCACACTGGCGCCGCATGTGTAAACCGCACCAGTCTGAAAGCCCGTAGCCGTGAGGCTGGCTACGAGGTGTAGCATTCATCCAATCTACACTTTGCCTTGCTACTTTACCTACTTGGTATACTTTTACATAGTACCTACCTACTTACCTATCCGTGGCACCTCGTCCTACAGGTTTAAAAAAGGGTTATACAGGATGATTCAGTAGACGTGAGCAAGACGGATTCAGTTATGCTATTGTTTGATACCTGTATTAGTAGGATTAGCCTTAAAAAAAAATAAGTTTTAAAAGTTTTAAATTATTTACGACACGCATGGTCACTCTACAATTAGAATACAGTCCGTAAGATCTTAGAAGAACCTTCGGAATTTAGAAAGAGACTTCGGTTATCGGCGGTAACTTACGAAGGTGATACTGCTGTTCTGCTTTCATAATAACTGAAAAACTTTTTAGTTATCGTAAAAAGTTAAGTGAACAATTAGCATCAACATAAAATAAACCCTAATGTAAAGATACTAAACTTCATTTTCGCTAGATAACTACATTGCGGTTAGACTTATTGTAATAATTTAAATAAAATGGAATCACAATTTGAATTCGTATTTCACTTAATTTGACAATTCGTTTTTTCATAATCAAAGTGTGTCATATTTTTTAGAGGTTTTATATTTATTGAGGTGTTTATGTAGGGTGACCATTATTACAGTGAATACAATTGCTACGTAACAAAAACGTAAAAAATAGAAAGGCGTTATTGATTCACTTAAACATGATGGCGGCCGATTCATTATCGTTAACTAAGTGTGTAGGGTTGTTCCTGCTCACGTCTCCTGAATCAGCCTGTATTAGCTCCGACTTACCCATCAAATGAGTTTCACGTACCGCCATTGCTATCTATGCATCTACAAATTCTATTATGAATGCACTTAAGACTAAAGTAACACTATAAATATATAAAAGGGCGCAAGTGCCGTGAAGATCTGCTGTTTTGAAGGTGCGTTGGTTCGTTTAACATACTCTGTTATCAGTAAAGTTACCAAACCCACAATGATTTTAAAGTTTTTAACCGTTTTATACTTAGCACCCAAACATTAAAGTTTACTGACTTTTCCCAGCGTGAAACCCACATTGAAATGGTTTAAAACTACCGTAGCATTTACTTAAAAAAATTAAAGCGAATTAATTCGGTAAATCTGAAACGTGACAAAAAGTTATCCGCTTCATAAATACTCCGAATTGAAAGTGGCGGTTACACTGGCAATTATTTTCCCTCAACTGCAGTATTCATGAAACTTAAAAAAGAACTTTATGACTGAAGTGATAGTGTTGCGATTCGAAAAACATAATTGTATCAGGTAGGTGTGCTTTAGTTACTGGAAGTAAACATATTTTATTGAAATGTAACTAGTTAATGGAAATGGTTTTTCATGGAAATAAAGGCAAATTCATGTATTTTTTTTAATGTACCTACCGATAGCCTACTTTCTATTTCTACAGCTAGTGGAGTACGGGAACGCCTTTTTAACCTATAAAAATGACATAAATCACAAGTCCGATTTTATTTTGTGACCTGTTAGAATACGTTAAGTAATAATGATAAAAAATATTTTCTAACAATTGTTAGCATTGCGCTAGATATAATACATGTATTTGTTTGCTACACATAGAAAAGATTATGCAAGTTTTCTTTTTCTCCACCAAGCTATCGGTTTTTACTAATGCAACGTAACTTCACATTTTATAACGGTTTTGTCAAGAGCATATGTCGTCTTACCCATTTGTAATTTGTTTAGAATTCAAGGTCACTTATATTTTGACAAATTGTTTTCGATTATGCTCACATAACCTATTGACCAAACTGTTATAAAATGACAGATGATGTTGAAATAGTTGAATGCAATAGTATGGTAAAGGAAAATATATCTTGTATAATCTTTTCTTGTTGTTATTAACAAATATCTATATAATACCTAGCGCGACGTCAAAAACTGTTAGAAAATATTTCTTACTATAAGTAATCATATCATATTCTCTAACCAAAAAAGAAAATCGCACTTGTGAGTTATCTAAGCTCAAAACTGTTCGCGTACTGTACTAAGCGGTTTTCTATGAAATGTTTATGTGTATTTATACCTACTACGTCCTACGTATAAGTGAGATTAGGTAACAAACAGACAAGCATTGTTACTTTTTATTTTATTAGATTATTATTAGGGAAGTAGCAATAGGGACTGTGCGCGTTGGAGGGTCTACCATCTGGTGGTTTAAATCGAAAACATAAACTGCTTTCGCAAGTGCTGCTTCCATCAGTTTGCGAAAGCACCCTTCAACACCCTTTAACTGACTTCAAAAAAGGAGGTGGTTCTCAATTCGACTGTTTTTAGGGTTCCGTAACTCGAAAGGAAAAACGGAACCCTTATATCACTTTGTTGTCCATCCGTCCGTCTGTCAAGACCCTTTTTCTCAGGAACGCGTGGAGGTATCAAGCTGAAATTTATATTAAAATCTCAGCTTTACTGTCCCTTGGAGCTGTCAAAAAATCAAACATCTAAGCCAACGCAATCAAAAGATATACCCGTTTATGCAAGAATCAAAACCTCCAGGGTACTTCCCCGTGAGGCCATAATCTTGAAATTTGGTACGAAGCAACGTCTTATACCATAAATAAAGGAAAAAATGCGAAAACCCCAAAATTTTTAGTTACATAATATAATAAAAACTACCCCTTTGGCCTTTCCTCATGAACGCGTAGAGGTAGTAAATTGAAATTCATATCAAATACTCAGGTCCTATAAGCTGTAAAGGTTTGTACGGAACCCTCGGTGCGCGAGTCCGACTCGCACTTGGCCGGTTTTTTTTATACTAAGACGGGGGCTATCAAGCATACAGCCTGTCTGATGGTAAGCAGTTAGCGTATCCTATTGCCTCCAGAGGTGTCACGCGCGCGTTGACAACTTTTTGATATAGAGGAGGATGCACTGTGTCTACACTGCATCCTCTCTTAGACGATTATCACACTGGCGCCGCAACCGGATGCGGAGACGGTGTGCAAGCGTGACAGCGCTATAGACGTGCATAGCACTATCTCGTTTGCACACCGTCGCGGCATGCGGAAACCGCAGCAGTGTGAATACCACCTTAGGCTCTCTGGCGACGTTACTAACCGGCAGAAACACACTACGGGTCTAGTCGCTATGGGTGTAGTTTAATGTAAGGTAGAGGTACTTCCCCAGTCAGGCTCTGCTCCAGATTTAGCTGCACCCAACTACATAGTGCATGTTTGTCTATCTTATACTTTTCTCTCAATTGCTCAAAGGTTAACTGGAAGAGATCACTTAAAGGGATAAATTCGCCTTTGTACTTTGTTTATTTTTCTTTTATCATGTTTGTTTTGTTACTTTTTATGTACAATAAAGTGTTTACATACATACATACTACACTTAGCAAGATGACATTAGCAGTTTTCTCTTGGAACTAACTATCCACTTGAATTAATTGGCAATATAAATATGATATTAGTACAAGTACTGAACTCAAGAGTTCACGCCAATAAAATAGGAGAATCTGTACTGCCCCTACAGTTCACTACACTACACTCCCTTTAAAATAATGAGATGAATAAATTAAAACTGAACCTACAATAATGTATTGTTTAAGCTTAGTACATACCTAACAATACTTTAGTTCCAATCCGTAAAACTACAATAGGTAGTTGTATAATTTCACCAAACTCCAAAGGGTTAGAAGTTATACCATAAATTATAACAAGTTTGCTACTTAAAATTGTGAACGTGGATGTTTTAATAATAGTTTGCAAACTTTATATTTCATATTCTCATGTGGGTAACGTCTCATTAAAAACTTTTTTAACTGTTTCATATGCAGGTATTTTGCCGTAAAACACGATAACGACTTTATTATTGTAAATTTAATACAAGCTTTTGTGTTATTATATTCCTCTAATTTAGATCTTATGCATCTTGCCTTACAAGGTAATAAGCTAATTACTTTTTATGCAATATGACCCACTAGACTATCAGCTAGACAGGGTAGTCCAAATTTTTTTACCCCAAATTTTAATGAAATTTTGCTCTTTTTCCGGCCCAATTAGCAGGCTCATGGTCTCCAAACTCCACCACTAAGCTAGATGATGCGTAGGGCTTGCAATTCCGTTATTT
Organism: Pammene aurita; assembly: GCA_947086415.1. Lineage (NCBI taxonomy): Eukaryota > Metazoa > Arthropoda > Insecta > Lepidoptera > Tortricidae > Pammene > Pammene aurita. The sequence continues at coordinate 18,753,019 of OX352295.1, forward strand.
CGGAATTGGAATTCCTAATGATGCGATATTATCTGCCGGACGGCAAGTATGCATTAAATGAGATTGACACAGGATGGGAGCACTGGTGTAGTATGGACAGTAAGCGTAATAAGCCGTGGGTGAATACGGGCATGTAGATAGATGACCTACCTACCTTATTACAAAGAATGTAGGAGATTATAACAGTTTCAATGTAGGAGTAAAGCTTGAAGCGCAAAATGAGGTCACATCATGACGTCATTAGAATTGCCGTACCCTTTTCCAGGGTAGTCTACAATAGCTAAAACAGCGATGCGAAGCGGATTCGTCGTTATTACGCTATTATGAATCGAACTATACAGAAATAAAACACCTTCATTAACCGCGTAAAAAAGATGTATAGTATAAAATCCATCGGTTCTAATCTCTTTGCAAATAATAAAGGAGCAAGAAGTGGAAATGTACATATCTTTGGCGCCGACTATGTACAAATTATATGTGTGTGTGAAGACACAACAATGGAGCCGTGACAAAAAAAGCCGAGACAAATGCTGGGAAGATGATTTGGATTGTACCACGGCTGTATTGAGCCTGGAGTCCGCTCGGCAACTTAATCCCATGAATTGGAGTAGGCGCTATAGTCTTAACTAAAGCGACTGCCATGTGACCTTCCAACCCAGAGGGGAAACTAAGCCTTATTGGGATAAAGTCCGGTTTCCTCACGATGTTTTCCTTCACGGAAAAGCGACTAGTAAATATCAAATGATATTTCGTACATAAGTTCTGAAAAATACGTCACCAAGAATCTCACTCGCTCAACGTTTTCTTTTGCCTTATTGTACCTACATCCACAAGTACACAGTTTTTCTCAAATCGTCGAGACGCAAAATGAATGAATGATTGTTGTTACGACAAGCTCACCCCATTCTTCACACGAGGCAGGTATTTAAATTTATTCGTTATATTGACGAATAAAGGTAGAACGGAGTCGATTTGAGATGGTATTTTTCCGCAACGTCTTACTTGTACAGTTAGCATCAGAAGTGGGTATGCGGGAAAAGTATTTAAACTGATCTTTACACGCATTTGTATTGATATTAAAGATGTGTCAGGCTCGTTTTAAGCACCTGAACCGCTTATTTCTTCTACTGACTGTACTTATACTATGTGCTTGTGAGCATATAATATCCATACAAGGTGTAGCATAAATACTGGTGGTCCTTTTAAGGGCATACTCGGTATCGTATTCTAATTTTTTAAAATAAAAAAAAACTCGCGGAAAAAAAAATGGTTGGCCCGTCGGACGAAGTCGCAATACGCCTTAATAATAAGCCAATATTTAACCATCTTATAAAGAAGTTGCTTCGTAAATATTCTACGATTAATTCTAGCTAGAGCTAGACATACCTATATTTTATAAGTCTTGTGTATATAAAACTGAATTACCCGATTAAATTATAACACTCAGTGGGAATTGTCTCAGAATGTAATCTGCACTTACCATGATTAAGATCTCTTTACCATTGCTTCTATTATGTCTGTTTTTTTCCCATAAAGAAAAAAAACTAACCTTGACTTGTGTCAAGGTTAACCGGCCGACCTGAATTGTTCATTCAGTCACTAAGGAACCATTTAGGTCCGACTCGCACTTGGCGGATTTATTTCATTCTCAACGCTAAATAGTGTCCTATTATATGACGTTTCACAAATTCTAGTTACTAAATTGAATTAAAAAAAACAGTTGAAGAACCTTCTTGAGACCGACATAAAGACCCTTAGTAATCAGGGTTGCCATAAAACTGGCGCCATAAAGAGAGAGCGTAAATAAAAGTGGGGTAATTGGTTCATCTCTATTTCTCCGCGTAACCCCTTCAGCTTATATTATTATCTTCAGCACTTAGCGATTAAGCGTAAAACAGTAATGCCTCAGTCGCGAAAAAACTAGAGATGCGCAAAACGCTTCACTGAATTGAAAAGATAGAGATTCATATTTATATCTTTCGCTCGCGGGGATATGTATATGTATCACTCAGTAGATCTATTCGCGTATTCGCATCGTCTCACTCGTTTGAGTTGGCCGGCTCATTCGAATCATGAGTAGGAAAGAGTGAGTAAGTAACACTGTAAACACTGAGATAGATGAGTTACTGAGTGAGTTAAATCTTCAGTGAGTTGAAGAGTAAGTGAGTTGAATCAAAAGGTATAGTTCATTTAAATCACTCGCTCGTGAACGACCCATGTCTAGAAAACAGCGTCAAAATCTGAGCGTCTTTTTTTTTCAATTATTGCATGTTAGTTCATGTTGGCTAGATTTTACTCTTCGGTTGTAATCTATTATATGTTTGTAAGTATAGTTTATAGTTTGTTAATGTATATGAGACCAACATACAAACAATAAACTGAATTCGAAATGAGAAAAGTTAAGCGGAATTACGAACTTAACTTAAAGGAGACCGACTTGATCATTTAAAGTCCCTTAAAAAGCTTACAACTCTAAGTCCAGGTAGGAACCAAGTGTAGTAATTAACTCTAAAAGAAAGTTTTGAATATATTTTATTACTTAAAAGGTTTAAAGTTTAAGTTTAAACAAAATAATATCTAATGGAAATGCGGCGCAGTTTTTTCTTTTACAACTGGGTGCACTGCTACTCTGAAGTTATGACCTACCTATAGTTGAAAATAGTAGGGTTGTCGCTTATTGCAAAGGAACGTATTGACGATATGTTTTACGGCAATGAGATTATTATTTAATTATTACCTTTCCAAAGAATTAAATAATATAAGTCATAGATTAAGACGAAAATATGATGAAAATACATAACACCGACTTAGATCATTTAATGCTCCCAATTTAAATTTATTATAACTTTTGCGTCAAATACATTCCTTTTTTTATATCCTCCTCGGTTACATCATCCTCATGTCTTACAACAATAAAAGCTTTCTTGTGTAGTATTTCACTTATTACTCCTTATACGTTTGCATGAAACATTACATAAGAAAACCTGATAATTCCTGTCCTTAATTGAACCTACGGTATATTATGCTCAGTAGGTAAATAATCAAAATATTTCACTTTCAAGATATATAACTTAGCTACTGGTAGTATTTTGACGCCGTCACGTTCAATATGGTCGGCCATATTTCAACACGTCGCGAACTCATCTACCACCGAATATAGTGTCATTTGGGCTTATTTATTCCGCGCAGGAAAGTTATTTCCTGGCGGGGAAAACTTCCTGTTCTCTAAAAAATGTCTGGGAACATTAATCAAGCGATTGTCTACTGAAACAAAACTGAGGTCGAATTTTATAAAGTTTTTTTTCGGGTTCGGTTTATTCTTAAAGAAGCAGACAACAGTTAAATTTTGCTGTATTTTGAACAGGAGTGAAAGAGAAGCATTGTGTAGCGATTACCGGCTCGTAAAATCAGAATAACTACAAGCTTAATAGTGTAATATGAGACAATAAGTACCTCAATTGATGCCCATGAATATCTTGAAATTGTTTTCTTAATTACAGACTTTTATCAAAAAAACTTTTATTTTCTTTTGTCCGACGAAAGAAAAGTGGACAAACCAAAAACTATAAGGTAAATTGACCAATTAGAAACGATATGAAAACAGTGGAAATAAATAGCAACAGATAGACAAAAATGGAAGAAGTTGTTAGATAAATACATAAATACGAATCGGAAGAGGCCTAGGTCAGAGGGACATTGCAAACTTAAGAATAAAAAAGACACAAATAAATGGAAAGTAAATATATAAGTTTGTAAAATAAGGCTTAAATAATAAATAATAATATAAAAACTAGAAGCGCATAAAAGTGTTTTAGAATATTTACTAGGATATTAGAAAATATCCAGTTCTGTCTTGAAGATGCAACGGTCTTGGAAATATGAGGCATAAGTATTATTATCATTATTTTCCTACCAAAAAATAATACGTTTTATTGAAAACTGTTTAATTAACTCACAAGGTTGTCAGGAGTTGACATTATCTTAAAGTAGCGAAATAAAATAATATTCAAGTCAAATTGACAACCCTAGAGACTCTGGCGCAATGCCAAAATCAGTCAGTTGTGTCGTGGTGCCTGAACTACAGTTAGTGTATAGTTTATAGTACACTTCATGAATAGGTACAATGCAATAACTTTACATGATATTGGGCACATAGTGAGAGGATGATAGGGAATTCTGAGCCATAATGTAACAAGATGTACCTACGTGTGGTCTCTCAGATCATTGATTATTTTAAATTGTTCCTTTCCCCGCGACCCTCTCAAGGCCGGCTACACCGACGACTCTTTCGGACTTGTGTTTATTTGGATTTGGTAAGTAAAACATTGCCGTCGGTGGTCTGTGACACCGCTCTTAGGTGGTTGTGTTACTATATTAAAAATAACTCTGAATCAAATTTTCCGAAAAGCTACCAATTTACTGATATTACCGCTTATAAGTCAGAAAAATGCTGGATCATGACCAGCGTAAATGAGTTTTTTCCCCTTTGCTGTATATATTGGTATTTGTGTAGTTTATGTAGTATGTATCGAAGTACATATATTTAAGTACAAAAAAAAGCAAGTTTTCTCTTACAGCACCCATTTTAATGAATTTCTGTTTGGCCCTATGGTTGAATGGTAGAGAATGCCTTGAGGCATAAAGTGCCATTTGTACTTATTTTTACTGGGCAATAAAGTTTAAATAAATAAAAAATAAAAAAATATGCTTGACTTGTGACCCCAAGAACAAAAATCAAAACACAGTACATCTGCATCGAATGCAAAAAACTTATTTGTATTGAATGCTGCAATTAGTTGCGTGTTGACTGCAGATTTATTTTTAAGGCATGAAATTTTATAATAACAATACATTTCCATAGAAAAAAGATGGTTTTATAACTTTGATGTTTGCTCAACTTTAAGAATATATAACATTCCTTATGTAACATTCCTTAATGTTGTGACCTCATAACCCAAAGGGTATCTTGTTTTTCAAAAAAAATATGACTAGTTCCAAAACTAAACATGTTAAGTTTAAGAAATATTTGACGAGGGAGCTGGATATTGACATATTCAATAGCAACATTACAACTGTAAGGCGTAATATGACAGGCGAATTCTTCAGGTGAGCATGATTTATGCCACAGAGATTTATAAGTAGTATAAGTATATGTAGTAGTTTAATATAGTTATTAAGATGTAATGAAAAAACCATGCTGTTCATGTATAAATCTCAGATTATGTAGTTTATATTCACTTAGTAGGTAATAGTTGACAACACGTAGTATAATTTAGTGTAAACCACCAATTGTTTCTTGGTATAATGATGCTACTGGTGGGAACCTTTAATTGGCTCTCTGTTACTTACATATATAGCTACAATATTATTATTAGCTGTTGGTTCCCTGAATAAATAAATAAAATAGTGTTGATAATTTTTGTATTACTCTTTGCTAATAAACGGCGGAATTGTATTTATTATATGAAAATACCTCTTAACTACGTTTAAATAAATATTTCAGACCGGTAGTTGTGTGATACAGTAGGCCGTAGGTAGTTAATAGTTAACTTTTATTTAAATTCCGTATCCTGATCGTGACATTGACGCTGGTTACAAAAAACTTTGGTACTTTCTTCACCATCTACCTCATTATCATCATTTTAGCCATTTAATTTTGTCGCCCTCTGCTGAGCATAGGCCTCTCTTCGAGTACGCCATATGTGCCGATCCTGAGCTAATTTCATCCAGAAGTGACTCGCGATCTTCCGAATGTCAAACCACCTAGGTAGGCACCAAGACAATGAAAACAGGTCACATCGTAACGATATTTCGGCAAAAGTGACCCGTCTGTACTTATAGTATCTTTAAATACTTTGGGATATTTATTTATATTCCTCATCATTTTGAAACTTTCTGTAAAAACGAAAACAACCAGCATATTTGTAAAAGCTCTTTCGACAAAATTGTTGAAATACAGCAACAAAAGTTTCTTAAAAGTGCTTCTACACTATAATATTCTCAAGTGGGTAACATATCAAACCGTTTGGAACACTGCAAAGCTCCATTTTTACGACCGCTAACTTATTTACCAAGAAATATTATCCAACATCTAACGTTTCCACACTTTACTTTGTCAGTTTTGATATTAGGTATTTAGAAATATTTTTCTTGGTCCGCATTGTGACATCTTGGAAAACAAATTTACAGCAACTGATTTCTCAACTTAACAATTATTAATTTAAACTGTTTTCTACCAACTTTCGATAGGTCAAGGGCTAAGAAACCCTCGATTGATTTCATGTGAAAAAAAATTAAAGGTCCAAAAAATTTTTACGTAACTTTTTCTAACTTATTTACGAATGTATTGTAATGTATTTTAGTACAGGCAGGTTTTCGCAACTCGACGTCCTAGCGCCTATTGCGCATGAAGGAAGGACGTTTAGTCCAGCCAGCCTAACTCCTCAAGGAAAAACCTTTCACGAAGGTAAAAACTTCATCAACTTTAGTTTTGCTACCATGAACAATGACAAAGTTTTAAATTCAAATATAACACTAAAATATACTACAAGATCTGGATATGATCAACAATTTAGCGCTCCAGCCAAGAGTCATGTATTTTACTTGCACTTTAGAATTATTTCGCTCAAAGTTCCGTAGCACGGAGATAGAAAAACTCCTGAACGCCCGGTTGCACGGAACGCTGGTTAAGAGTTATTACAAAGCAGAAACATTGATGCTAACACTTACGGTGTAATTTATACCTTATTATTATTATTTTAATATAAAGAAATACAGGAAACTATAGGTCTGTATGATACAATTCCTAGCTTTTAGATAATTTACTTATATTTTTATAAGACTTTTTTTCTTAATAAATAAATAAAATGTCTATGTTAAACTGATTTTGATCTAGTATTTTTAATTAAGGTACCTATATAAAGCCTGACCAGAAATATATGATCATGCGCCATGTTGCGGAATTTCATTGGAACTAATTTCTTACACTAGCAATAATTTTAATGACAGGATGATTATGCATGAGTGAGTGCATGACATGCTGTCACTGTCATTGTGGCAGTTTACTTGAATAATAATAAAGTGTTGAAAATTTAATAATAAACGACAAAAAATCCCAAAATTGTCCATAGTCAAGAGCGAAACATTGTGAATAGTGTATTTAATAAACTGCTGTAAATAATACGCTCGGGAAATGAAACTATTCCGCTGTGAAACATTTTCAAATTGACATCAGAGCTGACAGGTAAACAAATCCAGATGTCACCATACCATGGAGCTCTATGACTATACTGAACTGTTGCCATATAAATAAGAGTAATAGCGCCCTCTTGACAATAATCATATATTTCTGGTCAGGCTTTAAATGTTAATGTTATGGGGATTTGAGTGTACTTTCAATATTCTTCAATGAACTTATGTGATAAGAGAAACATAAAACTTTGTTATCTTACTTTATGTAGGTAAGTACCTATGTTTATTTCGTTGAGATACTCGTTGTATTAAGGTGTAGGATTAGAACCGGTGGTAGTTTTTTGAGATTCATAATTAGATTGTGATGCCTAAATGAAGAACAAATATGTTTTACCCTGTTTTGGCTCATTTAAGTAACTAATCCTTTATTTCCTTAAAAGTGGCATTCATGATCTCATTTTACGCCACGCTTTGAAAAATAGTACTAACCGTTGATATTTAACCGGTTTAACCGGACTCTAAGTACCATGGAAGTAAGCACACACTACTAAGAGCCTCTTGGAGCGTGAGTTTTGGATAAAGTCTCTGTCTCCAAGTTTGCAGAACTATAGTGCCTTCAGCGGATATAAAAAGAGTAGTACATAAGTATAGTATAAGCTGAGTTCGGTGTCATTTTGGAAATATAAGTTAAGATAGAAAAATGTTGGTGATCCGTTTAAGAAAATAATTGGTGTAGTGGTAAGATAGAATAATTAAGCTATAGTTTTATATTCATGTATACACACTAATTGTAACCTATATAAACCCTTGCTTAGCTAAATATATGAGTTAGTTATCATCCAATCGTTGTGTCATTTACGTCTCCCAACCTCGCGCAATACATGGCGACCCTGCCATCTTTTTGGCCGCCTACCCGTATATAGTATGGACTAAATCACAAGTTCGATGACTCGTTCGCGATCACGCGTCACCATGGGTCCAGTGCAGTCATATCGTGACTTCGAGCTACACATCCGCGAGACTACTGAGCAGCGACGCCAACATGGGGAAGCAGCAATCTAAAACAGAAGAGACCATCGTTGTCCAGAATGCAGCGGGTGGAAGCAGCAATCAGGCTTCAGTAGAGGAATACATGTACCATATATCTACCACCAACATATTACTCTCCATTATTGTGCTGGCCATATTACTGGTTCTCCTGGGTATCGCCTTCAAACTATATAAAAAATTCCATAGAGATTGGATATCAAGGGAGATACAGCGAAATGCCTTAAGAAGGTCATTATTCCGCCAGCGTGTTCAGCACTCAGAGGACATTCCGGGACAATCACGTCTATATCCAGAAGTTCCCGTGGTAACAACAATGAAGTAACGCTAATGCTCGCCGTGCTCGCCTTATACAGATATCGCCGCTCAGCATCGAGTATAATTCAACGATATGTGTAGTGATATGATAGGAGTGAAATGTACTCTATTGAAGTGCGTTAAATATCAGTGAGATTCGTGTCGTTTCAAAACATCGGTAAAAAAATGCGGGATTAGTTATAATGTTATTATTAAGGACTAACTGATACTATTTATCAATTCTTTGTAATAATCGGTTCAATTTTAAGTTATTTAATTAAATATTATTAATTATTACTTTTGATATAACCCGTAATAAGATAAATGGCAGTAGAACTTGAAACGTTATATAACCAATTAAAAGAGGTAAGGACTTATTTAATTAAGATTAGACCGACTAGGCGGGAAGGCGCCATTTCCATTGATAAGTTACAAGAGGCGCACTCCATATATGAATGTTATAGGAGTTTGTCGACGACTATTGATAAAAATATTGAGTCAGGAATAATCAAACCAGTTGACGTGTTTGTTATTCAGTCTGTTTGTGAGAAAATAAATAAGTTGTATTTAGAAATAGTAGAATTGTGTAAGTTAGGTGAAAAAATCAAACAGATTAAAAGTAAAAGTGCGGATTCACAATCAGATTTAAAAATGGCAACTTTTGACTTAAAGACTGCTTTACACTTATTGCCTGTCATGACTAATGAGGAATCTAACACTAAGGATTTAATCAATAACATAGAATACTATAGTTCTATTCTGAAAGCAGATTTAATTAAGAAAGGGTTAATAACTTTTGTTCTAAAGAGTAGATTGTCTCAAGCTGCGAAATTAAAATTAAAAAGTAGCTATTCCAGTGTCGATGACTTATTAAAGGACATGCGTTCGAAGTTACTTCCGCGGAAGGCAGCCACCGCCATTGTTAGTAAAATGCAAAAAATCAAGCAAAATTGCTTAACGATATCAGAGTTCGGTACGCAACTATCAGAATTGTTTGTGGACTTGACAATCACGCAAGCCAACAGCAACACGGAGTGCTATGACATTCTCAAGCCAATAAACGAAGCGAATGCCATAAAACAGTTCGCCGATGGTTTACGAAATCCTAGATTAAGTACGATTATTTCGGCGCGGAACTACACGTCCCTGAAGGACGCTATCCAGGGAGCCCAGGATGAAGAAACGTCCGCAACATGCTCTTCGGGGGAGATCCTAGGTATGCATAAAAATAATTACTATCCCTCTAGGCATACTTCTCGGGGTGCCCGGGGACCTCAGCATTATGGGTCCTACGGACAGGGAGCCCGAAACCGCGGTTACGGATACAGGGGCCGTGGTAATGGACATGGAGTCCGCGGCGGGGCGCGGTCGGCACCCGCCCATGGACATGCGACACGGGGATGGTCGCATCGAGGTACGTATGTTAACAGTAAGCGTTACCAAGGGGTACGCGGACGCCATAACGTCAACATCATGGAAGACACGTCAAATCAAAACCATAGCGCCACAGCTGAAAGGGTGGATGACGCAATTACTTCAAATCGGTTTTTTCGTTCCTAAAGAAATCCACGAATTATTAGTCACTAACAGTAACTGTTACGTATTTATTAATACAGCTGGTGATGAGTCAGTATCATACCTACCTGACTCTGGGGCATCGATCTCAGCTTGCAAATATAGACATGTTGTGGATAATCAGATACCAATCCATAAAGCGAATGTAATTATAAATGGATAGGGTGAACAGGTCGATGTACTCGGGTATTGTCACCTATCTCTGTATTTGGGAGACGGTTATATTACACACAAGTTTTATGTATTCAAAACATTACCAACTCAAGCTAATGCAATTTTAGGTCGAGATTTCTTGACTAAATATAAAGCCAACTTAGATTTTGATAGAAATTACTTTACTTTACAAACAAATTCAAATAATAAAGTAAGTTTTCCAATTTTAGCCAGTTGCAATACGACATTGCAGATTCCCATGCGGTGCGAATCAATCCACTATTTACAAATAGACTTAAAGGAAGACTGTGTTGTCTGTGCGGCAGAAATACAAGAAGGTGTTTATTTAGCAAGCACTGTCGCAAATAAACGGGATTATACCTGTTAAAATACTAAATGTTAATGATTATGACGTATTATTGCCTTCATTAAAACCAACGGTACATGAGTTAAGTAATTACAATCTTTGCAGTTTTAATGCAGTAACACCAAGCGCCGATAGGGTAAAGCAAGTTTTTTCGTCTTTAAAATTAGACCATTTGAACAATGAAGAGCGAACAACTATCGAAAATATTTGCGCTAAATACTATATATTCCATTTACCGGGGGATACGTTAAGTACGACTAATGTTTATACTCACACTATTACTTTGAAACCTAACACGCCTCCTATTTTGACAAAACCTTACAGATTACCATATACGCAAAAACAAGAAACAAAAAAACAGATAGAAAGAATGTTTAAAGAGGGTATTATAGAGCCAAGTAAAAGTGAGTTCTCAAGTCCAATTTTACGCGTTCCTAAGAAATCAGACAATTCAGGGGAGAAAAAATGGCGTTTAGTTGTAGATTATAGGAAATTGAATAACAGCATTGAAAATGACAAATTTCCTTTGCCCGATATTACTGAAATTTTGGACTCTCTTTCAGGAAGTGTTTATTTCTCTCATTTGGATTTATATCAGGGATATTACAATGTAGAACTTGATAAGGATAGTAGGAAGTATACAGCCTTTGCGTCAGGACATTGGCAGATAACCAGGATGCCCCAAGGACTCAAAACGAGCCCTAGCTCTTTTTCTAGAATGATGAACATAGCTTTAGCCGGATTAAATTATGACAAGTGTCTGATATACTTAGATGATTTGATTATTTTTGGTAGAAATTTAGAAATTCATAACAAAAATTTAATGGACCTATGTCAAAGACTACGGCAGGTCAATTTAAAGTTAAATCCAGCAAAATGTAATTTCTTGCAAAAAGAAATACTTTATTTAGGACATGTTATTTCCAATGAAGGAATTTTGCCAGATCCGGGGAAAATAAATACAGTGATAGACTATCCTCGTCCGGAAAATACAGAGGAAACTAAACGGTTCGTGGCGTTTACAAATTATTACAGGAAATACGTTAAAAACTTTGCCGATATAGCCCGACCATTAAATTCTCTTTCTAAGAAAAACACACCTTTCGTATGGGGTACAAACTGTCAGAAAGCTTTTAATACCCTAAAAGAATGTTTAATTAACCCTCCAGTTCTTGACTATCCGGATTTTTCAGAACAAAACGAATTTACAGTACAAACCGACGCTTCGAATCAAGCTATAGGGGGAATTTTAGCAAATCAAAACGGTCGCCCTATCTCTTTCGCAAGCAGAACGCTCAACAAAGCCGAAAAAAAATATCCAGTCATACAAAAAGAACTCCTTGCTATAGTATGGTCTATAACATATTTCCGACCCTATTTATACGGTCGACGATTTAGAATTAAAACCGACCACAAACCTTTAGTATTGTTGTATACTATACCTAATTGTTTAGTGTGTAAGTTCCTTATCATAGACTTATTAAGTCTACAGAGCTATCTTGTCTATGTCAGACAATGCATGGCTGCCAAGAACTTGTACCTTGTTCAGTTAATAAATGTTTCCTTAACTAAATCAAATATCTTTAATTAAGTAAAACATGGCGCAGTCGCCGAACTAGTAAACAAATATCCGCACAAAGAAAAATAAAGTACAACCAAAATGGAGTGTGGATTAAAGTTACCACCGAATTTGGATCTCAGAGCCAGCAATGCAGCGACAGAATGGCGGATTTGGCGGCTTTGTTTTGAGGATTATTTAATAGGATCCGGCCAAGACAACGCATCTGATAAGGTCAAACTAGCATTACTAAGAAATATGCTAGGAATAGAAGCAGCACGTATTATCACAACTACGCTAGCACTGTCAGATGAGGATGCTCAAAATTTTGATAAAGTTATGGACGCCATAAGTAAATACGTTAGTCCACGTGTGAACGAAGCCTTTGACAGATACAAATTCAATGAAAGAAAGCAAAAAGAAGGTGAACATTTCGAGAGCTTCTACACGGATTGCAAGCAGTTAATAGCATCTTGTAATTACAAGAAGATGACAGGTAATTTAGAGGACCAAATACTTCGAGACAAAATAGTACAAGGTGTCAGTGATAAAACCATACAAGAAGGTTTGTTAAAAATGGATAACCTGACTCTTGAAAAAGCGGCGAACTACTGTCGAACCTCAGAGCAGAGTAAAATTCAGGTTAAGGAGATGAATCCAGCTATTGAGGTGGACGCTGTCAAAAAATCTGATGAGAAAACCTACTTTTGTCGGAGATGTAAGACTAAACATGGACCAAGACAATGCCCAGCATTCGGGAAGAAGTGCACGAAGTGTGGTATTTTTAACCACCTTCCAGTTGCCTGCAGAAAAAGAAGAGTAAGAGCCGTGACTGTAAATCAGGACCAGGAAAATGATATCAATGATGACTCGGAGGATTCTATATTTTGTGGTCATGTTGAAGCAAATCCAATAAAGAAAAGCGAATGGTATGAAGATATCATAATAGAAAAAAAGTCTATTAAGTGTCGGCTGGACTCTGGCGCTGATGTCAGCATCATGCCCCTCAAACTGTTCAAGAAATTAGGAACAAATATACAGCTGAAACCATACAACAGAAGCTTAGAGGCATTCCAGGGTTCCAAAGTAAAACCAGCAGGGACAGTGAATCTTCATTGCAGATACCAAGATAGAGAATGCTACGAAGAATTCATGGTGTTGGACTGTAAATCTATGCTATTAGGCCTGCCGGGCTGTATTGGGTTAAATATGATAAAAAGAGTCTACTCAGTAAAGACTGGAGGTGAAACAGGTAAAGATAAATTCATTAAAAATAATATAGATGTATTTCAAGGCCATGGTAGATTTCCTAATAAATGTTCAATACCCACGGTTCCACATGAACAAATTTGTCACCCTGCACCAAGAATTCCATACAGTCTGCATGAACCGTTGCGACTAGAGTTAGAAAGATTAATAAAAAGAGGTGCAATAAAAAAGGTAGATGACATAAAATCAACAGCTTGTATTAATAGAGTGGTAATTGTAGAAAAACCTAATAAAAAAATTAGACTATGTCTTGATCCCTCTGAATTGAATAAGAGTATTGTACGGAAACCAAAGACATTGCTTACTCTTGATGAAATTGCTGAAAGGTTACAAGGAAAACAATTTTTTTCTGTGTTTGATTTATCAGAGGCATTTCATTGTTTACCTCTCACCGAAGAATCCTCATGGAAATGTTGTTTCTCAACACCATTTGGAGTATATAGGTATTTAGTGTTACCATATGGTTTATCTAACTCCCCTGATCTGTTTCAGGATCAAATTGAAGGATACTTTGGTGACATTCCAAATGTCATAACCTGGTTTGATGATATTTTAATTATGGGTAGCACAGAGCAGGAGCATGATGATACAGTAAGTAAAGTTTTAAAAAAGGCTCGTGAGATGAATGCAAAGTTCAATAAAGATAAATTACAATATAAGCAAAAAGAAGTCAAGTATGTAGGTCAAATTTTTAGTGGCAAGGGCATGAGTATTGATAAAACAAGAGTGGAATCGCTGTTAAAGTTACCGGTACCTAAGGATAAAGAACATTTACAAAAAATCATTGGCTCCTTAAACTATGTAAGAAGATATGTACCAGAAATGGCTGAGCTGATGTCACCACTATGTAAGTTGCTTAAAAAAGATGTTGAGTTTCAATGGTTGCCATTACATGATACAGTCTTCAATAAGCTGAAAAATAGATTATCAAGTGCTCCTGCCCTATGCTCATTTAATCCAAAGAAACAAATAGTTCTTCAATGTGACGCTTCTCAAAATGGTATAGGATGTTGTTTATTTCAATATAACGAAAATAATGTGCTCCAATTAGTAGCATGTGCTTCTAGAACCATGAATAATTGTGAATTGAACTATAGTCAAACTGAGAAAGAGCTATTGTCAATTTATTTTGGAACTAAAAAATTTCATCAATACGTATCCATATACGTATCCATATATCCATATCAAATGTAATAGTACAAACTGACCATAAGCCATTGTTAGCCATTAAGGCTAAACCTATCAGTAAGGTTGGGTCACCAAGATTGCGACGTCTTTGTTTAAAATTGTTAAATTACAACCTTGACCTGAAGTATGTTCCGGGTAAAGAGATACACTTTGCTGACATGTTATCTAGAAATAGCCTTAAGGTAATAGAAACTGATTCACAAATGTTAGAAATGGTCCACTCTGTGTCAATAAGTTTACCTATGAGTGAAGAAAGGAAAGAACAATTCAGGCTCGAAACTAGTCGTGACAAAATACTGGCAGAAATAGGTACATATTATTATAATGGTTGGCCAAAAGAAAATAAAATTTCAAAAAAATGTGTACCATTTCATAAGCTCAAAAATGATATATATCTCGAATCTGGATTGGTCTTCATAGGCAACAAAATTGTAGTGCCTGAATCTCTAAAACGCTATGTACTTAAATTAATTCATGAAGGTCATTGTGGTATAAGCAAGTGTATACAAAGAGCTAGACAGTTATTTTATTGGCCAGGATTAAATGCAGATATTCAACAATTTATAGCTCAATGTCGCACATGTGAAAAATATAGCCCATCTAATTCTCATGAACCGTTGTTACCTCACAAGATCCCTAAGGGCAGATATTTAAAAATTGGAACCGATATATTGGAGTTTAAAGGCAAACCGTATCTAGTAATTGTTGATTATTTCTCACATTGGTTAGAAATAAGGCCACTACTAAATAAAACATCTAAATGTATAATAGATGCTATGCAGGAAGTATTTACAAGGTTTGGCTACCCGGTAGAAATTGTAGCAGATAATAATCCATTCAAGTCCCAAGAGTGTATGGACTACTATAAGTCAAAAGATATGACAATAATCACCAGTAGTCCACGTTATCCTAGGAGCAATGGCATGGCTGAGAAAGCAGTTGGTATAAGTAAGAATTTGTTGAAAAAAGCTGCCGAGGATCAAGTGGACTACAGGGATTATTTACTAAATTATAACAACACTCCATTAACAGGCCTACATGTATCACCATCTCAAATATTAAATAGCAGGCGAGTAAGAACAAAACTTCCAACACACATAAAATCATTAGAACCAAAAGTAGAACAAAATATATACAAACTGTTACAGCTTAGGCAATCACATACAAAAGAAATACATGATAGGTATATTAAAAGAAAAACGGCCGTATTTAAAGATGGTGATGAAGTTGTATTTAAAATGACTAGAGAGGGCAATTGGGAGAAAGGTATAATTATAAAAAAATGTAAAGAACCAAGATCATACTGGGTCAAAAAGCATAACAGTGATCAGCCCATCAGGCGTAATACAGTACATATTAAAAAATCATTAACTAAGCCCAACTCAATTAAGAGAAGCATAGATCCTAATTTTGTAAATTTAGATTTAAGTAATAACAATAAAGAGGTAGCCAGTAGGCCTACTGCGCCTACAGAATTCGATTGTAACATAGAAGAGCCATCAGCTCCACCTCCACCTCAGTACTACTGTACTAGAAGTGGACGTAGGGTCAAACCTAGACAGGTCCTGGACTTGTAGGGGGAGGTGTTGTATACTATACCTAATTGTTTAGTGTGTAAGTTCCTTATCATAGACTTATTAAGTCTACAGAGCTATCTTGTCTATGTCAGACAATGCATGGCTGCCAAGAACTTGTACCTTGTTCAGTTAATAAATGTTTCCTTAACTAAATCAAATATCTTTAATTAAGTAAAACAAGTATATCTTTTTAACATGAAAGATCCATCGAGTAGACTTATGAAGTTTAGGTTAGCGTTAGAAGAATATGTCAAGGGCTCGAGCAACGCAGCTGCAGATGCATTGTCTCGAATTACGTTGACATCAGACTTGAAAGACATGCATAACAACGTAGTAAACGTAATAACGCGATCAAAGGCGCGAAGATTAGCTAGCGTAGACTCGTCATCTGATATGCTGCAAACGGATTTGATGTCTGATCAACCACAAGTCGTGAGCACTTATATCAAACCCACAGAATCGGTAGAATTACGATTTATAAGTTATCGTGACCTAGGAAATATTAGGAAAAAAGGTTTAATTACTAAGGAAAGCGATACATTAGCTTATATACAAAGTAAAAATAGCGTTTACATAAAATATTCAAACTCTGTATCACAAATTACGCGAGTCGAGTTTGTGAAAGAGCTTGATATAATGTGCGAAAAATTAAATATAAAAGAGTTATTTATAGTAAAATGTAAAGACAATGAAATATTTATAAAGGAATTAGCAGGAGAAATGAACAAAGACAAAAAACGGTCCGGACCGCGATTATGTGTCTTAAACGGTGTACAAAAAATAGATAATAAAGATGACAGACGTGTCATTCTCAACGATTTTCACATTTTACCTAGCAGTGGCCATGCAGGTGTGAAAAGAATGTCAAATAATATCAAGAAATATTATTATTGGACAGGTATCGATACGGATGTTAAAGAATTCGTAAAACGATGTGAAAAATGTCAAAGTTTAAACATTCTTTACCAGTGAAGGAGCCCATGGTCATAACCACCACAGCTAATACAGCTTTCGAAAAAATATTTCTCGATGTGGTAGGACCATTAGATAAAGACGACAATAACTTTTCATACATATTAACGCTTCAATGCGAGCTGACAAAATATGTGGAAGCATACCCATTAGTTACGAAACAAGCCGAAGAAGTAGCTAGAGTTTTTGTTACTAATTTTGTTCTCAGGTACGGCATACTCTAAAACTTCAACAGTTAAACTCAACGGCGTATCATCATCAGTCTATAGGCGCACTCGAGGTAACTCATAAAAATTTAGAATCTTATCTCAGAATTCAAACCGAAAATCACCCTGAAACGTGGAGTCAATGGCTACCATTTTGGTGTTTTGCTTTTAACACTACAGTACATTCGGAGACCAAGTTTACACCTCATGAACTCGTTTTTGGTAAGTTATGATCTTTACCTAACAATTTGTCAAGAAGTGTAGATCCACTTTATAATTCTGATAGTTACCCACTCGAACTAAAATATCGACTACAATTATCTATAGCACGAGCAAGAGAAAATTTACTCCAAAGCAAGTTAAAAAGAAAAATAAGTTATGATCAATGTATTAATCCCATTAAATATAAGGAAAATGATTTAACTCTAGTTAGAAACGAAATAGGTACTAAGATGGATCCTTTGTATACAGGTCCATATAAAGTAGTAAGAGATATGTCACCAAACGTGGAAATTATGAAAAATGGAAAAAAAGACATAATTCATAAAAATCGAACCAAATTTGGTTCGATTTTTATGAATTATGTCTTTTTTTCCATTTTATTCCATTAGATATAATGTGCGAAAAATTAAATATAAAAGAGTTATTTATAGTAAAATGTAAAGACAATGAAATATTTATAAAGGAATTAGCAGGAGAAATGAACAAAGACAAAAAACGGTCCGGACCGCGATTATGTGTCTTAAACGGTGTACAAAAAATAGATAATAAAGATGACAGACGTGTCATTCTCAACGATTTTCACATTTTACCTAGCAGTGGCCATGCAGGTGTGAAAAGAATGTCAAATAATATCAAGAAATATTATTATTGGACAGGTATCGATACGGATGTTAAAGAATTCGTAAAACGATGTGAAAAATGTCAGAAGTTTAAACATTATTTACCAGTGAAGGAGCCCATGGTCATAACCACCACAGCTAATACAGCTTTCGAAAAAATATTTCTCGATGTGGTAGGACCATTAGATAAAGACGACAATAACTTTTCATACATATTAACGCTTCAATGCGAGCTGACAAAATATGTGGAAGCATACCCATTAGTTACGAAACAAGCCGAAGAAGTAGCTAGAGTTTTTGTTACTAATTTTGTTCTCAGGTACGGCATACTCTAAAACTTCAACAGTTAAACTCAACGGCGTATCATCATCAGTCTATAGGCGCACTCGAGGTAACTCATAAAAATTTAGAATCTTATCTCAGAATTCAAACCGAAAATCACCCTGAAACGTGGAGTCAATGGCTACCATTTTGGTGTTTTGCTTTTAACACTACAGTACATTCGGAGACCAAGTTTACACCTCATGAACTCGTTTTTGGTAAGTTATGATCTTTACCTAACAATTTGTCAAGAAGTGTAGATCCACTTTATAATTCTGATAGTTACCCACTCGAACTAAAATATCGACTACAATTATCTATAGCATGAGCAAGAGAAAATTTACTCCAAAGCAAGTTAAAAAGAAAAATAAGTTATGATCAATGTATTAATCCCATTAAATATAAGGAAAATGATTTAACTCTAGTTAGAAACGAAATAGGTACTAAGATGGATCCTTTGTATACAGGTCCATATAAAGTAGTAAGAGATATGTCACCAAACGTGGAAATTATGAAAAATGGAAAAAA
This sequence comes from Pammene aurita, assembly GCA_947086415.1. Classification (NCBI taxonomy): domain Eukaryota; kingdom Metazoa; phylum Arthropoda; class Insecta; order Lepidoptera; family Tortricidae; genus Pammene; species Pammene aurita. The sequence continues at coordinate 18,772,110 of OX352295.1, forward strand.
AGACATAATTCATAAAAATCGAACCAAATTGTTTAAATAAATTTGATATATAACAAAATCATGTAATGTAGCTAAATAATGTATGAATGTAGGTGTATTAAAAAAATGTACTCTTAATTGATTTTTTTTCTATTTGATGGAAGGTAAGATAGAATAATTAAGCTATAGTTCTATATTCATGTATACACACTAATTGTAACCTATATAAACCCATGCTTATCTAAATATATGAGTTAGTTATCATCCAATCGTTGTGTCATTTACATCTCCCAACCTCGCGCAATACATTGGTATCGTATTCCGATTATGAAAATGTAAGAAAAAAATTTCACGCAAAAAAAAATATTGGTTTTGGATGGAGAGTTGGCCGGCTGCGACGACGGGTCCCATATTTTTTTTCGCGTCCTAAAAATGTTGTCCTATTTTTTCTTAGTCACAATACAATGCCAATTATGCCCTTAAATTGATCACCAGTAATTCTGTTACAACCTGGTGCCGGATTCTAATTTAAAAATACATTAACAATACAATAAAAATACAACCTACCTCAAACATAACTCTAACACACAACAAACATTCAACCAATATTGAAGTTGTATTGGAGTTGCGTTGGAATATTTCTCAAGCAAATTCTGATATTTCTGATTCAGATGTTTATCCCGTAGCTGTATTGCGTTGTTAATGCATTGGAGTTGGATCGTGTCTATACGTGTTTTAAAGTTCGAATACGGCCTCTGTATAATATTACTGGTTCTTTTTAACACATTGAGCACCAAGAACCCGCTAGGTGGGTTCTCTGTGTGTAGCGAATTTCCGCTAGGTAAAAAGCGGGAAAACGCTAGCATCGGCTACGAGCATAGTACGCCACGGAAAGTGTTAAGTATGCCGTTGTTAGTACCTGTTACACCTTTCTTTTTAACATGTTAAGGGACGCCGCAATAGGTACATCAGACACATTTCGCGATGTCTCCATCTCTGGCACACGTATTGCGGCGTCCTGTATTTATAAAGCTGAACCAGTGGAGTGTAACAGGCCTTGTAGCCAAGTACTATGTGTAACTTTCATTCCGAAAGTCATGGGTTCAACCCTGGCATCCGGCTCGTACCACTGAGTTTCTTGAATCTATACGAACTATATATGGATATGAAAAGCGAAGGGAAATATCATGAGTAGAGAAAAGTGATTGAGTGTGCCTTACCTGATCCCGATAAGGCCTAATCTCTAATATCCCCTCTGTATAGTATGATCAGATGGCAATAGCTTTTACAAAAACTAGTATCAACACGTCAAATCTTGTTATTCGAAACGTGCGGATTAGGTGTAGTTTTCTCAGAATGTTGAGTTGTCGATGTTGTTCAAATTTAAGTAATTATTGAAGAAACTGAAGAACAAATAAATATTAATAAATATGTATATTTGTTTATTTTTAAATAGACACACTACTATATAAATTATAAACTTATATATGTAGATGTCATATAAAAAGGAAAAGTGACCCAGCTCTGGGCACCAGATAAGTTTACAATTATTTATGGAATTTAATGGAGCGTGAGTTAGTAAATTGATTAACTTATTCGTAATCTTACGTGTAATCTATTATTTTCCTATAGCCGTCAACACAGTAAATCCTCCTTTTTGTAAAGAGTCGGCAACGCGCATGTGACACCTCTGGTCTATAGGCGACGGTAGCTGCTTACCATCAGGCGGGCCGTATGCTTGTATGCCACCGTCGTGGTGTAAAAAAATAAATAGATTTAGCTAACAAATCATAAGTACATAACGCCAATACTTCGTACATATTTATTAAGGCCAATACACGATGCAACCATGTGTGCGACGTGTCAGAATTGGAAATTTGTTTTACGGGTGTCGTATACACTGCCCTACCTTGTATAAATGCCGTATGTACATTGGAAAACCAGTTAGAATTCATACTTTATTGTGCTGGGAATACGATGGACAATTGAACGGAGTTTTCAATGGCTCTTACGCCTCTTAATCACGGGTGCCCATAAACCCGCCTAAATTTAATACAAGGTAAGGAGCACATTGAATTTGTGTCATGAGTCAAGGAATATTATGATGACGTGTTGCTAAAGAAATTTGAGACGGAAAACAATTGATAAAAAGTGACGTTTCAGTGGCTGTGAAACTTTAGCTAAGCCCAATTGAAGAGAAAATATGTTCATTGTAGCGAGTGAAATCAGAAACATGATACAACATAATAAAACTTAAATCAATTCATGATTATCAATAAAAAAAATGCCCTATTCCATAGAAAAGTTCAAGGATAGGTAAACGAAAATATATAAAAAAGTTTGTTATTTATTTACAAAGTTGACCCCATAGTAAAAGTTGTTAGAAATCATGCAGAGGTTCAGTTTTGATTATCTTGGATTAAGTTTTTTTATTTCACCCACACTCGGGCGACACTTAATTTTAGACTCTTTTTGATGGACACAGCCTTAAAAGCTTAGCAGACCCTGGATTTCGATGCCAAATAACGAAGCTTCGGACTATAATTTTAAACAAAAAAGAACCGACTTCACTTAACCTCCACTTTTCCAAAAGGAAATGCCCGAGATACTGAAAAAAATACTCAAATCACTATAGGTGTGCCTATAATATTTGAAGAGTTCCATTTCAATCAGGATCCCATCATCAAATCCTGACCTGATGACAATGCGACCAACTGTGAAGCATACTCTTTCAAACAAAAATAAATTTTCCTAATCGGTCCAGCCGTACTTTGAATCGGTGTACTTGCATAAAAAAAATTGCAAAAACAAAAATTCCGACGAATTGAGAACCTCCTTCGATATCTTGAAGTCGGTTGAAAAATAAAAGTTTAAATGAGAAATTAAGGAAAACTCAATTAGTTAAACCAGCCAGCATTATGGGCACCCTTCCACAGGGGACTGATCTGGGGGACCTTTTTTGTTAGTTGTAAGTTAGTTTGTAGTGTAGTTTTAATATAAGTATTTAATAAGTGTAATTTTAAGGTATCTATGTAATTCTTGCTTGTTTTATAAATAAAAATGTTAATAAGTTGAACCTAATTTAGTATACATATGTATATACAATAAAAATGTCTGCCAGCGACATTTACGAGCAAAACTATTACATTAAAATCATAACGTAAATCTTAGACATGTCAACAAATGTAGGTCACATTTTAGACTTCCACAGAGAAATCTAACGCCGAAGTTTGACTAAGTGGTACTTTTTTGTATCTGAGTTTGAGAAAGAGCCTCAAGCAAGGACCCTTCGGGTCGCCACAAGGGGATCTAATCAACAACATCGTATCCATGTTAGGAAAGCTCCCTAATTGACTAAACTTACTTTAAGCCCCTTACTCAATAGCCTACTTTAAGCGAAAACCAAATTCGTATTTAACATTCAACCCATTTAAATCTTATTGTGATTAGTCGTTTTTAATATATCTAAAAATCTTAACTAAGTTAAGCAAACAATTTCAAAACTAAGCATTCATCTATTGCATCTTTTTAGGGTTCCGTACCTCGAAAGGAAAAAACGGAACCCTTATAGGATCACTTTGTTGTCCGTCCGTCCGCCCATCCGTCTGTCAAGACCCTTTTTCTCAGGAACGCGTGGAGGTTTGCTGAAATTTATATCAAATACTCAAGTCTACTGTCCCTTGGAGCAGTAAAAAAATCAAACTTCTAAGCCAACGCAATCAAAAGATACAGCCGTTTATGCCGCAAATTTTCGAAACTCGCAAGGAAATTAAACCTACAGAAATTTGGTACGAAGCAACGTCTTATAGCACAGATAAAGGAAAAAGTGCGAATACCGTAAATTTTTAGTTACATCATATAATAAAAATATTTTTAATAATTTTAAAGCTACTACACCTACATATATACCTACTGGTTTGTACGGAACCCTCGGTGCGCTAGTCCGACTCGCACTTGGCCGGTATTTTGTAAGTACCATCGCCCACACTGTTAACTACCCATCGGTGGCGTACGCCTTTTGTAATAATACTAATAATATCCACCGATGTACAGTAACGAGTGTCGCGTTTGTACCTATCCGACAAACAAGGCATTCGAGATTCAAGGCAACAAGAGATCGGAAACCGCTATTAGCCCCATACTAAAATACCGGTATTTTTTGTAAGTAGTATTAAGTATGTTTGTGTGTATGTATACTTATCCCTATATATTGTAATCTCATCAAAAACATAAATGTGAAAGGCTGCCAAGTTCGATACTATGGGAATGCTTCGCCTATAAAAGAAGTGAGATCTGAATAAGTACCAAGTTCCATAAAAATACCTCAAATCATAAATAGTTATAGGAATGCACACTTGATTTCCAGCAGTTTTTAAGGTACATTTTGAATAAGTATCACGTTACATAGAAATACCTAAAATTATGATAGTCAGAGAAACGCACACCGGTTTTTTTAGCAGTTTCCTGATAACATTTATTATTTTCAGTACTTTTTAATGATGTTACTTGGCAAGTTTTCACACACCACACACCCGTTTTCAATGCAGTGAATCGACACCTTTGGACTGCAATATGTCAAGTATATAATTTTCTATTAAAACTTGCCAAGTTACATCATTAAAAAGTACTGAAAATAATAAATGTTATCAGGAAACTGCTAAAAAACCGGTGTGCGTTTCTCTGACTATTATAATTTTAGGTATTTCTATGTAACGTGATACTTATTCAAAATGTACCTTAAAAACTGCTGGAAATCAAGTGTGCATTCCTATAACTATTTATGATTTGAGGTATTTTTATGGAACTGGGTACTTATTCAGATCTCACTTCTTTTATAGGCGAAGCATGCCCATAGTATCGAACTTGGCAGCCTTTCACATTTATGTTTTTGATGGGATTTCATTTATTTTTGTTAGGTGTAGGTTCTTTATTATTTTTTTATCACTTTTGCTTTAGGTTTTTGGTAAAATTAGAAATTATTTAGACTATGCGAGAAAAAATTGTCTTTTCATTTTTGTTTGACTGATTTAGCGCACCTAGTGTACCTAGTGACCTGCTTTGTACTTCGTAAATCGTGGGTTCGGTTCCCACAACAGACACACACAGAGTGGTGAACAATTTTATTGTTCTTGTCTTTAAGACAAACATGTATTGTCTTAAATTGCTATGTATCTAAATTTAAATAAGTCTTATCTCATTTCCACTCCATACCTACTTATAGTAGAACAAAATTACACATTCGTTGTTTTCGAAACTGACTCACACTTGGCCGTTTTCAGATTTTTACTTTATTTCGACCTAAAGACAAACCTTCGAGCCAAATTTCAGGTCGGTACGACCATTGGAAGATAGACCCACTTAGTTCATTATGACTTCATAGTAGAACAAAGTTACACCTTCGCTATTTTTAAAACTGACTCACACTTGGCCGTTTTCAGATTTTTCCCTTTACTTTGACCTTAAGACCTATCTCCATGCCAAATTTCAAGTCAGTACGACCATTAGAAGTGGTCTAGGTTTTTGATGAGTCAGTGAGTGAGTGTACAGTAAAAATAGCGATTTTCTGACGTCAATATCTCAAGAACTGCTATAGGTAAAATAATGAAATTTTGTATTCTAGACAATTAATGGGATGTCAACAGACACTCGAAATTTCATATGCGTAGATAAAATATGTTTGGAGTTCTAGGGTGGTCGAAATTGGCCCGAAATGGTTCGTGTAATATAACCCACGGCCCGTGTGTCGCTTTTTTTTGCTCGAACTTGGCGGACACACTGCCGTGTGTCTAGATAATTTGTATATTTATAGTTACACGTATTTTGTCCTATGTTTACAATGTTTTTTTTTCTTTTACTTATTCGACATCACGTTGCACCGCCTACAACTACTTATCTGCTTTGCCCGAAGGTTGACTGGTAGAGAGTGCTCTATAGCAGTAAGTCCGCCTGTTGTACGATTGTGTATTCATTTTGTACAATAAAGTTTAAATAAAATAATACCAAAATATATGAATGTCAATCTTCGTTATTAATTGAATATCTGAGGTAGGCTTCCCAAGATCATCTTCATAAAGCCTCACAGAATCTTTTAATTGCCTTCCCTAGTGTAAACCCATTTAGAAAATTCACCCACAAAAGAAGGTCAGCAACCTAGACCTTTTAGAGTCACACCTCTGTAGATACTTTTATCGTCTATGTGCAGAACCCATTAGGCTGCAGTCTATAAGTCAAGCTACAGCAGCGCAGTGACAGTTTCATTAGCGTTTAGTCCGTTTTCTTCACTTAAAAGGTCGTAGGTAGCATAAACAATTCCTGAAATTGTAAACTTTTGTTCAAGAAAATTGTTAGAGTGCAGACCAAACTGTTAGTTGTAGTGGACAGTTATGGCCTGACCTTTAAACTTCTTGATACTCGTACTAATGTTTTTGGGACTCTTTTGTGGTTTTCAAAAAACTTAACCTTACTAATAGAAATGATAAAAATAACATGGGTAGACTGTGCCGAAATGGAGTCGAAGGATGCATCGGCAACGAAGTGCGTAAAATGAAACGCTTGTTTTTATTCGCATAATCGCCTGTCAAATTAAAGTTGAATCAAGGCTATTAGTTAAAGCAATGGCGCGTAGTTGTAGTGTAAGAGAGGCAACCGGATGGCTCGCGGTATTTAAGCTGGCAACGTGTTGTGGAACCACCCTGTGCGAACTGACCCACGTTGGACCTTGTTTTTCATCTCCCCCCCCTCATTTATTTCCGGCATCCAACTCTGACGGATCGATAACCGATCAGCCGGTGTGAATGGCAATTTGCATGCTCGTTCTTCATTACATACAGATGCTGGAAATTGAGGGGTGGGGGGAGATGGAAAACACACAATTTTTTCCTGTCAAGTCCTGGCATGCTGTAGTTTTACGCTACATTGCACACGTTCGCGTTGGCCTATCTAGGTTAATAAAAATCTTGGCATTGCCATTCGGCAAGGAAACGCTGCCAGCGTTATGGGCAGCTTATCAAATCATAATTACATAGGGGACATATTATGGCCAATTTGACGCCGTATGCTGAGTTAGGTAGTTTCAATTAGTTCAATTAATGTATTGTTTATTTAGTAATATGAGATGACATCCCTAAGAAATTCTTTGTCCCAAAAGTTGTAGTGAAAATCACTACAAGTCTATACTACTCTTTGATTCTGTCATAGCTGTCAACTGCCAAACACAGCGCACAAAATTTGTTCTAGATGTCACATCTAGTAGAATACATAATAAATCAATGGTATTGTTTGTCATTTTGTTTATTTTCTTATATTTGATAATCTAAAAACTACTTTCAGGTACCTATTACAAGAACTCACATAGTAGATATAGCTAATAAAGTACCATAGGGTTCAAAATTGCATGGTCAATTTATCAATGAATTCATTCATAAATTGGCCATGCAACTCTGAACCCGATAGTACAAAGTTATCGGTTTCTCAAGTTGCCAAAATAACTTTAGTGGAATTTAGGGATCGTTCATGTCAAACAGCCACAAACAAAGTTTTTCCAAAGAATATTCTTCCGGTTTTTTTGTGAAGTTAAGGATAAGCTTTTTTTGGCTAACCACTCCCACGATATCACGAATAGTCACGAAAATTTTCAAAGTTATTCGATGAAAAATTCGAAACGTTCGTGAATGACATAGCGTCAGAAAGAATACCAACATACTCATAAATCATGGCACAGGAATGTCAACTTTATTATCAAGAAATTAAGGGATTTATTTCAAGACATTGACAAAATGGTGTCTAGCCACGCTATTTTTGTGACGCATCCGTGGCGTTATTAAAGTATGGGGCGTGTGCATGAATAAAATATTTTAATATGCGCGGTAATAAATATCAAGTGCCTAATGTTATCACATGTACCCACGTTATTTGATACCTAATGTAATAACCTTAGGCATTTTCGTATGGTACACTACTGCGCGTGTGGGAGCGACCTGTCCTTGATAGGAGTCAAGGACAGGTCTTTAATTTATCAGCATTCTTGGGATATATCATTAGTATGTATAAATAGACCGAATATTTACACATCGACATATCGACCAAGCCTCAAACTTAGCAAAACTTCGGGTATGACTATTTATTACATAGATATTTATTTATCGGATTTAATAAATACATTTGGTTATAGATTTTTCCGCAAATTTGTTTACAGTTCAAGTGTAGGTGGAATTAATGACCTATTTAATATATTTGGCGACGGTATATATAACTATAATCTGTGACTTAATTATGAAAGTGCAAACGCGTCCGGAGTTTGCCATAGCAGAGAGTAAGCGTGTTGTTTAATATGATTCTCCCGTACCAGTGGGTACTCAGAACTTGAGGTATTAATATAATTAATTACCATATCGTTTGCTAATAACTTGCTACGTCCATAAATACACCTTACATTTGATTCGTATATTATGATTTTTAGGGTTCCGTAGTCAACTAGGAACCCTTATAGTTTCGCCATGTCTGCCCGTCCGTCCGTCCGTCCGTCCGCGGATAATCTCAGTGACCGTTAGCACTAGAAAGCTGAAATTTGGTACTAATATGTATATCAATCACGCCGACAAAGTGGTAAAATAAAAAGTGAAAATTTTTTTTTTATTAGGGTACCTCCCCTATACGTAAAGTGGCGAGTGATTTTTTTTTTCATTTCAACCCTAACGTGTGATATATTATTGGATAGGTATTTAAAAATGAATTAGGGTTTCCTAAAATCATTTTTCGAATTTTTCATCGAAAAACTTTGAAAATTTTCGTGACTATTCGTGATATCGTGGGAGTGGTTAGCCAAAAAAAGCTTATCCTTAACTTCACAAAAAAACCGGAAGAATATTCTTTGGAAAAACTTTGTTTGTGGCTGTTTGACATGAACGATCCCTAAATTCCACTAAAGTTATTTTGGCAACTGAAGAACAAATCAAATTATTTTTAATACATATTTTGATTCGTTTATTTTAAGTAGACACACTACTATATAAATCATAAACTTATATGTATAGATGTCATATACAAAGGAAAAAGTGACCTAGGCCTCCGGTGCCCAGGGCTGGGATCGAACCAGCGTCTTCTGCATTCGCGGCAGACGCCTTTACCACTTGGCCAAGTGGTAAAGGCGTCTATACATATAAGTTTATTATTTTGGCAACTTGAGAAACCGATAACTTTGTACTATCGGGTTCAGAATTGCATGGCCAATTTATGAATGAATTCATTGATAAATTGACCATGCAATTTTTAACCCTATGGTACTTTATTAGCTATATCTACTATGTGAGTTCTTGTAATAGGTACCTGAAAGTAGTTTTTAATGTAAATATTTTCGGAAATAATCGCTCCACAAGTAAAAAAATATGCGTCCCCCCCCCCCCCTCTAACTTTTGAACAATAAGTTTTAAAAATATGAAAAAAATCTCAAAAGTAGAACTTTATAAAAACTTTCTTGGAAAATTATTTTGAACTTGATAGGATGAATAGTTTTTGAAAAAAAAATACAAAATAATTTCTGAACTAAGTTTGTAATTTAACCGTATAAGCAGGTGTTTATTGTACCTGTAATTTCTACAAAATTACAATGAAATGACGTGCTTTCAAATAAAGTAAAAACGGTGAAAATCGGTTCACGCAATAAAGAATTATCCCATAAAAATCATCTTCCATACTTTATGCTCGCGCGCAATAGTTTACTCAATTTGCCGATAGATGTCGCTGTACATGGAACTCTCATATCATATCCTACATGGCGGTGTTATTAACTCTTAAGTGGGGACACTTACTGTGACGGACGGAAAACTACGGAACCCTACAGTGAGCGTGGCCCGACACGCTCTTGGCCGGTTTTTTACATTACAAGGTGATCTAGTCCCACATCTCAGTAATAATGTTGGCTCTGACATGTATCTGGCTGTATGCATGTAGGTTTGTTTCAGTTTTATTGTTTTGTGACAATTGTTTTCTACCGAATAGATAAACCCGTGCTTAATCTTAGACAATTAAGCGACAATCATAAGCCCAAACAATCAAAATAATGGTCTGTCACAGAAATATTAACACAGCGTGCTTCGGCACATAGCTCCTAACTAACTGTGAAATTTCACCTTTTAGTAGCAGCAATAAAGTTCTCTTTCTATTGTCTTTAAGTAAGGTGGGTTAGGGTTAGTTATGTCCAATTAAAGGGATTACACCCGACCTCTCTCTTGATTGTTAACATCTGAAATCGACAGCTTTGTCCTGATATCCTATTAAATATGGGTTCGTCACAAGTCCTTCCAATTGACACACATTAAGCGCATCGCGTCACGCGACTTTATCGTGGCACTGCAAGTATAATCGACGTCAAATATATTTTCACACTTTTGCACTTCACTCCTTTGTAATAAGGAGAAAAAGTGTAATCATCTTTGTCGTTGACTGTAGGTGCATGCCGACTCCAGCGGCTCGTAATTACCCGTCAGTTCTAGATCCAGGTTTTGGCGTGCCGCTACTAGTTCATACACGGTCGGTAGCCTATAAATACCGGGCCGCCGGTTCTAGATCTAGGTGGAAATACAATGCGCTAGAGGGACACGGACACGTTTAAGCATATCTGGCATACCTTAACGGATTTTATTACACAGTGAACCTTCTGTATGTTGATTATGTTGAAGTAATCCGGAAGTTGGCCGGCTGGGACGACGTGCCCCATACAAAAAAAAAAGTTTATCGCTTATTTTTTTTTTATTCTTCTACTTTATCTTAGTCGCAATACGGTACCAATTATGCCCTTAAACGGATCACCAGTATCTTTATTACACCTCGTATATTATAAATGTTGATACAAAGTGACTATTTTAATTATACTTTAGTGTATTTTATTTCTACTCTAGACAGTTGCATCTATTTTAAGCCTGCGATCTTGCCGTGTACGGTAACCGTAATAACTGAGCCCTCAGCCACCGGTTAATTATTTTAGAGGCGAGCCTAACGAATTGCCTATTACTCCTATTAGTTGCTGCGAGTAGCTTTGCTAGTCAACGCTGCGCTTGCCATCGTATTGGCGCTATATTTGGAAGCTCTAACGTCTTCTAACACACTATAAGTAAAATTTCATGTTTTTTTTTAATAACAAAATACTTAACAAAAATGTGAATACTAGCTGTATCGACAAAAAGAATGTCAAATATCAAACTCATAATCGTTTTGTAGATATACTAGACGGAGATATAGAGAGGGAAAGGCATCATTTATGCTGCAGGTAGGCCTCAAAGGCGCTTACATCTCAATAAAAACATTACAGTACATTGCCACATTTAATACATTTTAAGGAAATAAAATATTTTTCATTTTTTCATTTTCAATGCCCAATCCCAGGTGTCGTCCCCGCAGAATGGAAGCAATTGCTGTTAGTTAAAGTTCCGAAGAAAGGTGACTTGGCAAAATGTGATAGTGGCGTGGCATAACTGTGCTCCCATCAGTCGCCAAGATCCTTGCAAGGATTTTAAATAAACCAATTTTAAATCGCATTTCAGAGAAAATAGGTGGAACCCTAAGGAATGAAAAGGCAGGCTTCCGTCCTGGGCGCTCTTGTTATGATCACACTACCCTGCGCATACTGTTTGAGCAGTGTGTCGAATGGCAGACCGAACTATTTCTGGAATTTGTAGACTTCGAAAAAGCTTTCGACACAGTGAAGTGGAGCGCGCTGTGGTCAAGTCTTCGCCTAAGAGGAATCTCTGAGGCCATAATTAGAATCATACGCTCTCTTTTCGTAGGTAGTACTTGCAGAGTGGTACATTAGAGGAAGCTGGGTGCGACAATAAAAATTACCACCGGCATCAAGTAAGGATGCCTGCTATCGCCACTCCTATATATTCTGCTGGATGAGGTAGGTATGACCGACTCCGAGAGGCATTCCTTGGGGGACTCACAATTCTTGAGGATCTGGACTACGCAGATGACATCGTTTTTATCTCATCCACACTTACTCATCTTGAAGCTAAACTTGAAAAACTTCGAAGTGTTGCGGAGAAAATGGCTGCGAATCAATCGGTCGAAAACCGTAGAAATAAGAGTCAAGGCACAGAACACGAATCCTCTGAGGCTTCAAGATACTTGCCTTCAAGATACTCGGTCCTTTGCGTATCTTGGTAGTACAGTAACTGTACAAGGCGGAGCAGATGCAGATATTGCTGCTAGAATAAACAAAGCGACACAAGGCTGTGTTTGCTCAGCTCAAACCAGTGTGGGAGTCGAACGTTTTTACCCGTCGCATAAAACTGGCCCTTTTCGAGTCAATTGTAAAGTCTGTAAAGTTTTTGTTAACAAATGCCTAAGATTGGTCCTCCGTATCTTCTGGCCGAATAGGATTCGCAACGAAGAACTGTGGGCCCAGTGTAGACAAATCCCGATAGGACAAGAAATCGCAAATTAATTTAAGGGCATAACGGGTTCGTGTATTCGTCAAGTTATCATCCAAACAAAATGATAATTTTGAGGATAAAATTTAATTTAAAAATTAATTTGAACCATATACATCATCTGTCAAATTTCATAAATGTTTTTATAAAAAAAACTCGTTCAATATTTCACACAAAATGACAATTACACTTACAATTGTTATTAAAATTGAGCTAACTAATTGTTTCGAATACACGACCTAGTTGTGTAGTTAGTAACTAGTTAACTGCAAGGTCTAAAAGCGTGAAAGTTCTGTAATAGTTTACGTGAGAGACATGAAAAGTCACTATGAGTGAAAGACCATTTAATACCTGGACTGAATGACTATACATAAATGAAATGAAATGAAATGAAATGTTTTATTAATAACAAAGTTATAAGTCAGGAAAATACAATATGTAACAATATGTACAATTTTATATTACAATGTACAGTTTTTATTTGTAAATTATTAATAAATAATAATTAAAACATTTATATTTTATTAAAAGTTCTATTTTACATTTACATAATTACACGTAACTTTCACCTTTAAAGAACTAAAGGGAGATTAAAAAACTCGTCATATGTATAAAATAATTTCTGCAACAACCACTCTTTCAGTCTGACCTTGAACGCTGCAGCGGAAACGGCACATCTTATATTGTCAGGCAGGCGGTTGTAAATGGGAGGTCCCAAATAGTACACGGACCGTTCGGACTTAGCAAGTCTGTGTGCTTCGGTGACCAACCTATTGTGATGTTTGTTGCTGCGGAGGTTGTAATTGTTGTTAACGCCTCTGCACTTAAACATGTCTACATTCTTCCGCATGAATACTGCTACTTGACTTACAAGCAAGCAGGGTAGGGGCAGTATCTTGAGGTCGCGCAAAAGGTGGGGCATCCACTGCCTTTCCAGCCACCGCGCGGACAGCGCGTTTTTGCATGGAGAATACGCGTCTCCAGTCGGAGGCGCGGCCCCACAGCTCTACACCATAGGTCAGGAGCGAGAGTACCGTCGCAAAATAGGAATCTCGCACTGCGCCCTTTTCGGCCGTGCTTGATAGTCGTCGCAACGCGAAACACGCGCGCCCCAGCCTCCCGCATAGCTCGTCGATGTGCGTCTCCCATGTAAGGGCAAAATCGATGTGAAACCCGAGAAGGCGTGTGCTGGCTACGTGCTGTATAGAGGCATCGCCGGCCCACACCTTCAGGGCTGAGCTTGAATGGCCGTTTAACTTGAATGTTATGTAGTTTGTTTTATCTTTATTAAGTGCAAGGCCATTTGACCTTGACATAATCGCATTCCTCCAAAAGTTTGGCTACCTTATACTTTATACCTTTATGTTCAAGTGCCTCAATGTCATTTATCAAACGGGATAACACTGCAGCTTCTAAATAACTTCCGACTGTGTCAAATCGCCGAATAAAATGTATGGAGGTAAGGCCTGCTGCGTTAGTGAGGCGATAGATGGCGCATGTACGTTTGCCTAAGTTATGGGAAATTGGGAATGCAATTTTGTATAGACATTAGTCCAGGTACTAAATGGTCTTTGCAATGAGTATATAAACAGGGAGTCCTGACCGAGAGAGAGAAGTTTGACGTCACTGCGGTTTTTGGGGCTCAACTTTATACGGGTAAGATTTTATCAAGGTCTTTGTATCACGATACTCACGCTAGTTACTGCCCGCGACTCCATGTAGGATTTGTTTAAATGTTCAATGCCGTTTTTACCCTTAGAGCATTCAACCCGGAGTAGCCATGTCTGTCATTTTTTATACAAAAAAAGTATTTTTCATACAAAATACGATTTTTGCGGGGTAGGGGAACGTCAAATGTATGGCTATTCGTACGTAACGTACAAACACGTCAGATAAACGTCAGTCCATGCAATGAATGACGTATGTATGAACGCCGGCTTATGTTTTCAGCCAGAGAGTTCTAAACCAGGAGAGGCCCTGAGTATCATTTCCCCTCTGTCAAAAGTATTGGCGGAAAATCTAGTACATCTATAAAAACTATTTCAATAATCGATGCCACGCCATTTTCGTCATCGCTGTCGATGGATAACAAGCTCCGTGAAAATGCCCTTATGCGCTTTTTTTGGATTTAAAAAATGTTATATTTCGTCTAGTTTACAAAAAGATGAAATACCATTTCAGATGTAAGTACAGTTTTACTTTATTTACCATTACTTTCGTAATAAAAGATTTAACCTAAATCGAAAATCAAGCTTCGTTTACAGAATCGATTCAAAGACAATCGTTTCCTTTCTGACGGGCAGTAACAATTTGACGTTTGACACTTCTCCATATTTAATGCGCTTAAGGATTGCTGTCTTCTATATTTTGTTTGAAAATACAATCAAAAATGATCCTTGGCTTTTTTGTTTGACATTTCCAAAGACTGCATCCAATAATGAACCATATGTTAACACGTGTACAGTCGACTATCTATTGCTCCATTTAGTGTTATGAAGTATAAAAATAATATGTCAAATATGTTTGGTGTTTTCAAGTCAAAGGTACATCTTTGTCGGTTGTCAATAAAGCGTTGCTGCCATAAAAATTCATTTAGAAATAAACTGTATTAACAACCGACAATGATGTACCTTTGACTTGAAAACTACACATGCGTGCTACCTCGCCCCCCTCAGATTTTGGCAGACTTTTTTGTTTGGAAAGATGAGGCGAAGCGTACTCCATTTATAGAGCTTTATGTTTTCAGCAGACGGGAACGCCTGTCAATGGCGACTCCGGTTGGTTGAATGCTCTAAGTTTTTACCCCTTTCTTAGTGGCGTTTCACGAAGTTTGAAAAATATAGTTATGTTCCAAGTCATAGGTGGATCATGCAGGTTATATTCAGACGAAAAAAAAACGAAATGCTAGCCCATTATAAGCCTTTTATATTATATTCCTTTTAATTATATTTTGTTAAAGGAAATCTATAATCAAATAACTATTGTAAAATAAAAATTTTCATAAACCCCCGAAACGGAAAGACAGGTGTTAGAAAACCTGCTTTCTAATATAAAAAAAACATCACTTAAATTGGTCCAACCGTTTTAGCGCAACGGTGCCAGAGAAAGATTCACACACACACACACACACAGCGGTCAAACTTAAGGGGGTCACAACAGTTCCATCCTTACCTTTTTCAGCGCGAGTGAAAGAGAAACACTGTGTTACGATTAGTATGGGAGTTCATTGCAAATTTTGCAAAATGATGAAATAAAAAAAAACTAGGCTATAATTGAGAAATATATAATAATAGATTTTTTCGGGTAGGTGAATAAAACGAACCACATCACTGTTCACATATTTTATTAGGAAAAATAGAATTAAAAGTAATTTGGATAATTTGAAACAATAAAATTGATGGTTAGATAATATAGTTTACCTACCAGTAGTAATTCAAGCATTTCTCCAGGAAGTTACATTGATTTTTGCACTTTCACCTACTTCAACTGTCAACATCAACACACTATGTCGGACATCAACTTAATTCAAGGATCAATTGCGGAGCTCACTGAAACCTTCAATGCAAGGATGGCTGAGATGCAGAGTAATTTGGACAAAGCGGGCTCAAGCAACCCTGGGAGCGGTATTGAGGCAGTAGCGGCGGACTTCACTAGCTTCAAAGCATTTGTTTTGAACTCTCTCAATATACTCCAGAAGCAGGTGGAACTCATCGCTCAACAGGTCGATCAAATAGAAATGCGATCTCGACGCAAGATGCTGCTCATCCATGGTGTTCCGGAGGCTGACAAAGAGGACACAACGGCCCTTGTAGTTGAACAGCTCATAGCTGTTAAGGCTGACGTGGCTGCAAATGACATAAGGCGCAGCCACCGACTTGGCCGTCGCAGAGGCAGCAAACCCAGGGCTATTGTGGTGAAGTTCTGTGAGACTGCTGTCCGTGATAAAGTGTGGTTTGGTAAGGTGGCATTGAAAGACTCCGGCGTAACAATAGCCGAGTTCTTGACCAAATCACGTCAGCAGACCTTCATGGCAGCTCGGGAGCGGTTTGGCGTCAGAAGATGTTGGACCTGGGACGGCGTTGTTCATGTCTTGGATGCGAGCGACGTGCGCAGGCGTGTGGTGAGCCTTGCAGAGCTTAAGGCGATTTTGGATGCGCCAGAGCAGCCTGTGACTCCGACCCCAAGCGTAGACTCCCAAGGCAGATAATTGCAGCAAAGCCGAGAAACCGGAGAAACAGATAAAGCCCAGACGTGCGGCTGCCAAATTTAAGCCTTAGTATGTACATAGTGTAGCTTTCTTCTGTATTTGTTCGGGTTATACTGCTTGACGCTTTTCTATTTCGACGTGTAATCACTGTTATTTGTTGTATACCCTCTTTAATAGTCTCTCGTAAATATTATAAATTAATTCCAATAACTTCATTGCTAACTTTAAATGTCACTTTGCCAAGTTCCAACTGACATTGATAGTTTGACATGTGTGCTGACGGATGGCAGGTAAAGTGTTGCCAACTATTAAATTGCGGTCCGCTTTACCAAGTTAAATATTTCCTTATTAAATTACGTTCCGTTTTTCTTAGTTAATTATTTCCTTAGTTTTGTGATTTAACTTAATGCCTGTCGAATCTGAAGCCAACATGTATTTTTAAATTGAACTTCCGTTTCTTTATAAGTGTATTTCTTTCTTTATTTGCTGCTGGCGGGTAGATTGTGGAGTTTTTGTTTAGTTTTTACTGTATATATTTTTATATTTATT
This sequence comes from Pammene aurita, assembly GCA_947086415.1. Lineage (NCBI taxonomy): Eukaryota > Metazoa > Arthropoda > Insecta > Lepidoptera > Tortricidae > Pammene > Pammene aurita. The sequence goes on from OX352295.1 coordinate 18,789,270, forward strand.
GAATATTAGAGTACACTTATTATATACTTATTATATTTTTAACTTTATATATATTTTTCAGATGCCTTTCAGTGATAACAGTGATCAGTATTTATCTTTTTCCTCCTTAGATAGTGTAAGTGAAGACAGTTTCCATAGTTTGCCTCCTTCCCTTCACGACTTTCTGGAATCTCAGTTTAATGATGTACCTAAAAATTTTAACGTTATGCATTTAAATGCGCAAAGTATTCCTGCACATTACAGCGATATGTTACTCTCTTTTGACATTAAGAACATTCATGCTATTTTAATTTCCGAATCGTGGCTCAGACCAGCTTTGCCTTCAACGTCTTACTCTTTACCTGGTTTCAATTTAATTCGGCACGACCGCCTTGGAAGAGGTGGCGGTGGAGTTGCGATTTACCTTCGTTCTTACATCCCCTATTCAATTGTTAATGTATCTGCCAGTTCTTCTACTTCTGATGCCGCAGAGTATATGTTTCTCGACGTTTCCCTCGCTCATTCCAAACTTTTATTTGGCGTTTTTTATTCCCCCTCCCTTCACGTTAATTACTTTGATTCTCTTGAGAAACTTCTCGAAGACCTTATGCCTTCTTATAATCATCACATTCTTATTGGAGATCTAAATACGTGTCTTCTGAAGGATGACAGTTGATCCCGGCGCCTTAAATCCCTGGTAGATGCATGCAATCTAACTATTCTCCCTTCAGACGCCACACACTATTTTCCAAATTGCTCGCCTTCTCTTCTTGATTTAACTTTAGTTTCTTCGACTTCTCATGTGTCTAAATTTGGACAATACTCCGCGGATGCCTTCTCATATCATGATCTGCTCTATCTCTCTTACAAAATTCGTCCTCCCAAATCTAAATCAAAAATTCTTTTGCAGCGCAATTTTAGTGGATTAAATGTGGAAAAGCTTCGAGATGACGCTTTAACAATCGATTGGAGCAATATCGCTCGAGCGGGTTCGGTAGACGATCAAGTTTCTCTCTTTAATTCGCTCCTCATACAACTTTATGACGCTCACGCTCCTGTTCGTGCAATAAAAGTCAAGCATCTCCCTGCTCCTTGGCTCACTGAGGATATTAAAGCCCTTATAGAGAGGAAGAATCAATCTAAATCTAAGTATAAGGCTAACAACTCTGAGAAAAATAAACATAAATATCATACCCTACGCAATCGCTGTAGCACTATATGTCGAGATGCTCAGAGGCGTCATATTCACAGTTCTGTTGAAGATGGAAATCCAGCCAAAGTGTGGAAATTTTTGAAAGGTCTCGGAGTTGGCAAATCTCAACCGGCAACCAATTTAAATAATATTAGCGTTGACCAGCTTAACCAGCATTTTTCATCGTCCACCTGTTTCAGTGGTCCTAAGAAATCTAACTCACTTCATCATCTTTCATCACTTCCTGCCTTAGATTTCTCTTCTTTCTATTTTAGCTATTTCTGTGAGAGTGATGTTAGGAAGGGTATATTGAATATCACTTCTAACGCCGTTGGTGTTGACTGTGTTAGCCGAAATATGATACTCCCTCTCCTTGATTTGTTTGTTCCTATTATCACCGGTATTCTGAATTTTTCCATTTCATCAAGTACTTTTCCCAGTCTGTGGAAGGATGCCAATATTATTCCTTTACCCAAAAAATCCAACCCCAGTTCCTTCTCTGACTATCGCCCCATCTCCATTCTTCCTTTCCTATCCAAAGTCCTCGAACGGCTAGTGCATCAGCAACTAACTTCCTTCCTGAATAGAAATGACCTCCTAAACCCATTTCAATCTGGTGTTCGTCCGGGCCACAGTACTACCTCGGCTCTTGTCAAGGTTACCGATGACATCCGTTTGGGTATGAATGACCAGAAGCTTACAGTTTTTGCACTTCTAGATTTCAGTAATGCCTTTAACACGGTCGATTTTGACATTTTGCTCGCGTTCTTACAGTCTCTTAACACATCGGCTGCAGCGATTGACTGGTTCCGCAGCTATTTGGTTGGTCGTCGGCAAAGAATAAAACTAGATTCTTCGTGTTCTTCCTGGTGCAGCACATCAGCTGGTGTCCCACAGGGTGGTGTGCTGTCTCCTCTTTTATTTTCTATCTTCATTAATTCCATAACTCTTGATCTCTCTTCTTCGTATCACCTCTATGCCGACGACCTTCAAATATATCCGCAGGGTATGCATAGCGATCTCAATTCAGTTATAGAAGCCACGAACCTTGATCTGCTCCGCATATCAAATTGGATTCAAAATTACGGTTTAAAAGTAAACCCCCTAAAGTCACAGGTAATTGTGATAGGTAGCGGTAAACAAATCTCCAAAATTGACTTTCTCAGGCTCCCTCCGATAGTCTTCGATGGTATCCAAATTCCTTTTTCCAACCAAGTGAAAAATCTTGGCGTAATCATGGATCGTTGTCTATCATGGGTGCCTCAGGTGAGTGAAGTGAGCAGGAAGATGTTTGCTGCCATAGGATCTCTCAGACGGCTCCGGAATTTCCTGCCAATTGCTACTAAAATTGCGCTTGCTCAGTCGTTACTTCTCCCCATTCTTGATTATGCAGATATCTCCTATTTAGACCTAACCGAGGAGCAACTTAATAAGCTTGAGCGTATTCAAAATGCCTGCATTCGGTTCATTTTCGGATTACGCAAATTCGACCATGTTTCTAGTTTTCGTTCTCAACTCAAATGGCTCCCTATCCGTCACCGCCGTAACTCTCACATACTTTCTTTACTCTTTTCTATACTTTTTAACCCTGCAACTCCCCGCTACCTCAAAGAGCGTTTCTCTTATCTTAATTCTATTAGATCCTCTCAAAAATTGCTCCTAAAAGTGCCATCTTCATCTTCCAAATTTTATAATTGCTCATTTACGATCCAGGCCGTTCGTTTGTGGAATTCTCTCCCTCTCAACATAAAACGCGCGCAATCTATCGGTAGCTTTAAATCGCAACTTAAGGAATACTATTTATCTCTTCCTTAGGTTTTTAAGTTGACACTGTTGTTTTTTACTGTGTGTATCATATATGTATATATGTACGTATATGTACGTTTATTTTGTATTTATTTAAGTATGTATATTCATATGAATGTGCTGTGTTATCTATTTCGTCTCTTTTGTGTCTATGCACCACCTACTGCTTATTGTTTTTCTCTAGTCTCCACTACCCAAAGGTTGTCTGGAAGAAATCGCTCATTAGCGATAAGACCGCCTGTTGTTACCTCTACCTAAATTTATCTAATTGTAAAATTTGTGCTTGTAACTGTATGAGGTGTGCAATAAAGAGTATTTATTATTATTATTATTATAATATAAAATAATTAAGTTTTTAGTATTAGTGTGGTGAAATTACGTCAATTTTGTTTTAAGTCAAGAAACTAAAGCAATACAACTGTTTAAGCCTAATTTTAAGATGTAGCTTTTGAATTATTTTCTATCGGGCCGATTTTGTCCAGTCATGTATCGGAATTAACAAAGTTCTTCAAAATATATTCTTTTGATAAAGTAAAAAAATATATATTATATATATATTTTTTTACTTTATCAAAACAAGTAGTTATAAAAAACTGTTTAAGTAAAGTGAATTTGAAGGTAATCGGGTCGGGTGTTGTCAGCCTCTTAAAACATCTCTTTCTTAGCGTCGGATGTAAAAAAAAAGTGATAATCAAAATTTATAGCATGATCCGTGACGTTCTACAAAACGCGGTACTTGAATCATGAATGAACCAATGAAGAATGGGGCACTCCTCTCGTCACGAAATCTTCAACCACGCGGGGTGTTTGAAAAATGGCCGCCATCAGTCTTAGATTCAAATCGCTGCGGCCATTACTGCCGCGGTGACGAAAAGGTCTTAAATGGCGTGTAGTTTAGAGTTGGTAAGAGACTTATGAGTCTTCATTTTAGAATTTTACTAAGTTTCAACGTGGCAGTGCTTATAGTTTTGTATTTTTTTTGTTGATGACCAAAAATCATGGTTATTTCTAAAAGACTTAATTTGACTACCAAATTAAGAAAAAAAGAAATAATCTCCGGAATATCATTTAATATTTACCAGTCGTTGGCCGCCTTTCTCGCATCTCAGGAATAAGATATAAATAGCTGTTTGGTGAAGAAAACCACATTTTTCAAGCCAGGCAAAGTTGAGCATCGTAGGGTAGGTTGTAGCAGTTGACGGTACTTTATTGTCAGTTATCAATAAGGCGTATGATTTTGCCATAAAAAACATTTAGAAATAAACTCTATTAACAACCGAAAGTGATGTGTACCTTTGACTTGAAATGTCACAAATTTTGCTAGCCCTTTCAGGCCGGATATCCTACTAAGTGGTTAATCTATGATCCAAGCAGAAAGTGATAGACAAAATTTATCGCATGATGCCCGACATTCTACAAAACGCGGTACTTGATTCGTGAATGAACCAGTGAAGAATGGGGCGCTCCTCACATCACGAAATCTTCAACCACGCGGGGTGTTTGAGAAATTGCCGCCATCAGTCTTGGAGTCAAATCGCAGTGACAAAAAGGTCTTAAATGACGTAAGAGTCTTACGAGTCTTAATTTTAGAACTCAACCTAGTTTTACGAGACAGCGCAACGTTAGCGGCTTTCGCCAAATGGTACCTTTGTATGTAGCCTGTCACATTTATGCCTTTATTCAAGATAACTATACACCACCTTAGCTAGGTATTAAGCAATCGATGGGTTTTATGAAATCAATCATTTTTTAAATTTTTTATCGCATAACACTTACATGTATGCATACGTAATAACATACCAAATATTGTATTTTACCAACAAAAACCACTTTCTGCATGCGACGCTGTATCAGTTTGCGGCCAGGCGGGGTTAAATGCATAATTAGTGTTCCAGAATCTTTACTAACAGCTGCTTAATCAATTTTAGACCTTATATCAATGGAGTTAGGTTCACGAAAGGGCGGTGGATAGTCAACGATGGTACTAACGGCTCGTCGTGCCGTAATAGAATAACATCCAAAGGCGTTTATCTAACGTAATAACGGTTAGTGCTTAAGTACGAACCCATATAGGATTAATAGGGCATTTTGTTTAATCCCGTTATTTAGATTTGTATAATGTTTAATAATTATAAGCAGGCCAACTAGTTTAGTAAACTACCGATGGCTACCATGCACCACTTTACCTGTCTCCAAAAGCATTTCCAATTCATCCAAAAGATTCTCCATGGAATGGCTGTAGAACCTTTTGCATGGAAGTTGTTAAACATTTTAAACCCCTTGTTCACCACTGAAGAGTTGCATTTACCAAAATTCTGTCTTCGTACTTATACAGTTCAATGACAATCGAAGATTATAAATAGAAATATATGTCATATACTTAAGAAAAAGTGACCAAGTCCTCTGGTGTCCAAGGCCTGATTTGAACTGGCGTCTTCAGCTTTCGCGGCTGACGCCCTGACCACTAGATCAACCGGTCACGGCGGTACTTGTCGAATTTTCTCAAGTATATGCAATCTCTGAATTTCAAACGGCTAGGCGGCTAGGTATAGTAGTGATACTACTTAAAAATTGCAAATCAAAAAAATAATCATAAAAATAATGTGATTTACTTAAAGATTTAATCAAAGAAGATGTTCCAAAGTCTGTCCGTCCCTATAAGGTAATGTAACGCAACTGTTTTAACTATTATATCTTGCCTAAAAAGTTAAGTATTGAAAAAACACCCATAAAACGATAATACCTAGTACAAAAATACTGTGCAAATGTTTGCATGAAAAGTGCGCGAAACATTTTTCTTGAGCTCCAAATTACACTTTAAAAGCTCTTTGAAAACGAATATTTGGCACATTCACTCGATTGAACGACGGCAAAGGCACAGCGGAGCAATAAAACTCACTCCCCTATTGTTGTTGACAGCGCACTGTGTAGTCACGATTTTGACATTGTAACACTATGCTGACATTGAAACCTCGAGTGGAACTGGTAACAGCTTTTTTCTCCCGAGGGAACGGATATGCGTTTAGAGTGAGATGCCTTTTATTATGATTGGCAGGAGATTCAGGGCATACCCTAGCGGTGGGATACTCCAGAAATCTAATAAAATACGAAAGTCTTCTCTTCAATTTCGTAAACTACTTAACCCACCTGGCTCCAAAAAACGTGATTCTTTATCGAATAGCTATAATATTGTATCTTAAGGCAGTTCTCCACCATGGGCCATCATGAGCTAGTGTAAGGAACGCAGCTATAAGACGAGAACGAGATCGCAAAATCGTTTGCTCCCTCTAACTTATAGCTGCCGTCTCTATGATGTACCATGATGGCCATTGTGTACATTAGGTATGAAAGTGTCCAAAAATGTTCAACGCCTTTTTCATAAGTCCTTTTGCCTCGAGGCTAAAGAGGTTTGTGTGTTTGTGCTGCCCGTTTGTTTGTTTTCGGCAAAGGTTAACAGCGACGTCCTAATTCAGATATTGTTCTTAAACAGGTTTAAAGATATATGGTTAAACAGGTTTAAAGATAGGCGCTTTTATAACTTTGTCTATGAACTTGATAGTACACAACAGTTTTTAGAGAATTCAACCCGGATCGAGTAGCCATGTCTGACATTTTCTATACAAAAAAAGTCTGCCGATTTTTGCGGGGGAGGGGAACGTCAAATGTATGGCTATTCGTACGTAACGTACAAATAGCTACGTCAGATAAACGTCAGTCCATGCATGGGTATGACCACTGGTCATATGTTTTCGGCAGAGGGGAACACCTGTCAATAGCGGCTCTGGTTAGTTGAATTCTCTAAGAGCTTTGGCTTCTTATTGATAAATTTTTTAGTTAATAATTATGACACGATCTAATCGTGTTATATGAATATTATAAGAAATAACAACCTAAACGGAGATTTTATACGAGTACTTAGGTAAATGTACTACATCCTTCACTCAAGCACTTCAAATAAAATTACTTTCGAAATGACCAAAAATCCACCAAACCACTGCACTGCGATTGATTGATGTGATTGGGCACTGCGTATGGCATCTCGCTAAGTGTGGTAGGGCACGTTCAGCGAATGTCATCGCTCAAATCTGGAGCAGAGCCCGACTGGGGAAGTACCTCCACCTTACAGAAAACCACAGCCAAATAGCACTAGACCCTACTCATAGTGTTGTGTTCCTGCTGGTGAGTAAGGTTGCCAAAGAGCTCAAAGAGGACCCAGTGTGTTGACGATGAGGGACCTTCTTGTTCCTTTAGTCGTCAACACAGTGAATCCTCCTTCTTGTAAAGGGTCGGCAACGGGCATGTGACTCCTTTGGAGTTGCAGGCGTCCATAGGTTACGGTAGCTGCTTACCATCAGGCGGGCCGTATGCTTGTTTGCCACCGTCGTGGTATAAAAATAAATAAATAAAAAAAAACCAAAGGACACAATTATTAGAATTAAGGTGTTCGGATCAACTCCCACTCGACCTTTTTCCTTAAAACCTACCCTAAAAATGTAATTCCTCATCACAAAGTCATCATTATCCTTTGCATTAATTTCGTGCTTTTTATGAATGAGGGTAATTTAATCTGCGGACGAAATTACTGGGATTGATGTTACAGTGCAGAATAAGAATTCTACGGCCAAAAATATCTAAACGAGATGAATTATAAAAACCGGCCAAGAGCGTGTCGGGCCACGCTCAGTGTAGGGTTTCGTAGTTTTTCGTCCGTCACAGTAGTGTAAGAGTTAAAATAACACCGCCATGTAGGATATGATATGAGCGTTCTACGTACAGCGACATCTATCGGCAAATTAAGTAAACTATTGCGCGCGAGCTTAAAGTATGGAAGATGATTTTTATGGGATAATTCTTTATTGCGTGAACCGATTTTCACCGTTTTTACTTTATTTGAAAGCAAGTCTTTTCATTGTAATTTTGTAGAAATTACAGGTACAATACACACCTGCTTATACGGTTAAATTACAAACTTAGTTCAGAAATAATTTTGAATTTTTTATTTCAAAAACTATTCAACCTATCAAGTTCAAAATAATTTTCCTAGAAAGTTTTTATAAAGGTTTACTTTTCAGATTTTTTTCATATTTTTAAAACTTATGGTTCAAAAGTTAGAGGGGGGGGGACACATTTTTTTTACTTCTGGAGCGATTATTTCCGAAAATATTTACATTATCAAAAAATGATTTTAGTAAACCCCTATTCATTTCTAAATACCTATCCAACAATATATCACACGTTAGGGTTGAAATGAAAAAAAAAATCACTCCCCACTTTACGTATAGGGGAAGTACCCTAATAAAACATTTTTTTCCACTTTTTATTTTACCACTTTGTCGGCGTGATTGATATATATACATATTAGTACCAAATTTCAGCTTTCTAGTGCTAATGGTCACTGAGATTATCCGCGGATGGACGGACGGACGGACGGACGGGCAGACATGGCGAAACTATAAGGGTTCCTAGTTGACTACGGAACCCTAAAAATAGGGTAGAGCAGGGTAATGTAACACTTCAATAAATTTTGCGGATTTTTTTTTCTAATGCTAAGAAAATAAATGGTTGTGAATAGAAGGGCATAGTGTTTTAAAGTCCACGTCATTACGTTTCATGCAGGGTTGCGTTTTCTAAAGTTTTAAACAACCATATTTGTACGAAGGAGCCGGCAGACAGCGATATTGGCGGCAGGTTTAAATCCAGCAAGCTGTACCCGCACCTTTTTCATTACATGATTCTAAATTAAATATGATTCATATCCTTAAATTGTTACCTAACTTTTAATACCTAACATAGACTACTTACGTACCTAACCTCTATACCTTAAGACCAATTGTAAAAAGTAATGAAATAAACGCATTTGTATATTACAGGTAACTTGCAACTTTATAGAACATAACACTTAGGGCCTGTTTCACAATCTCGAGATAAAGTTATCTTCCAGTTAAAATTATTGTTATCCTTTTCTCCAGTCATATAAAAGAAAAGGACAGCAAACATTTATCTGACAGATATGCTTTAACTGGAGATTGTGAAACATGCCATTAGTGTTTTTCACAAGATTGTATAGTTTGTCCGGCGGCTTAAGGATAAATGAGCCATACTTTAAGTATGGAGCATTTGTCCTCGTCGCCGGACAAACTATACCATCGACGTCAAAGATATGTTTACACTTCTGCATCTTACTCCTTTGTAATAGGGTTCAAAAGAGTAAACATATCTTTGATGTTGACTATACATAAGATACTCCTTATGTATATATTACACATTAAGATGTCAATAATTAAGAAACTCCTATTCAGTAGGAAAATCCAAGTTCTCAAACTATTTACTTCATAATGACACTTTTCCCAAAGACCCTCAATAGTCCGGAACATTCACTCCGATCTCCGAAAAACAATTTTCCTTCCAATTTAGCATAACACGCATACAATAAATCGTAAGAGTTTAGTCCGCGCGGCTCTAAAGGAGAAATAGAGGACTATATAAGGTGTTGTTTATGAAGCCAGCTTATTTCCTGGCGTTTGCTGGAATTATTGCCTCTAAGATACCAACAGTATGTTTACAGCGCTTCCGAAGTTTCTATACACATTATTTACAGTTTGTTTTATACTACATCGGTGGTAAATGAGCATAAGGTACAGCGGGGCAATCTGAACTACAATTAATATCTACCGTATTTTACATCATTAACTGTGCAATTTATATCCGGATAGCAGAAAAAGCGCTTTTCCGTCACCGCCACTCTAGTCAATGTAATTCACGGAAGATATTTTGATTCAGTTGAAGTTTCCCGCAGTGGAGTTTGGAAACTTAACCAGGATCCGAGCCTTGCGGGCAAGATTGTCAGCCAGTAGTGGGTTTCCAATTATCTAGATTTATTTATATAATATATTCTTCCCGGTCGTCCAAAATCTATATATATATATATATAAACGTAAAAGTCCTGACTGACTGACTGACTGACTCACTTAAATCAACGCCCAGCCCGAACCGTTGGACCTAGAGAGCTGAATTTTTCACAATAGGTAGTTTTTATAACGATAGTATCCACTAAGAAGGGGTTATCCAAAATTCATCCCCTAAGGGGGTTGAAAGTTTGTATGGATGGGGTTTCAAATTTTGAGTTAGAGATTTAAAACTCCGTACGTTTACTAATAATTAAAAAACAATAAAAGTGATTTCATCGTTTTTTTAAATTCAACCTCTAACAGGGTAAAAAAGGGGTTGAAAGTTTGTATAGAGATTAAATATTTTTTTTGTGACAGACTTGAAAGTTCGTTAATAAGCTACTTACTTCAAGGCAAAAAAACTAATTTCAGCGTTTTTCAGAATTTTACCCCATAGGGGTTGAAACGAGGTTGAAAAGTTTGTTTTAAAGGGAGGCCGTAACTACTGAAGCTAGAAAGTTATAATTTGCAGGACGAGTTAAATTTACAATTTGCACAACTAATAAGAAGCGATTTTGAAAAACTCAACCCCTAAGGGGGTTAAAGTTTGTATCGGTGGGGTTTAAAATTTGGAGTTAGAGATTTGAAACTTCTTACGTTTACAATAATAAATAAAAAAAACGCTATTTCAGCGTTTTTCAAAATTCAACCTAGAACGGGGCGAAAAAGGGGTTGAAAGTATGTATAGAGATTTACTATTTTTTTGGTTTGATATTTACTAGGAATTATTGTTCTTATTTCCGTTCGATTTCCATGTTGTTTTTACAATTGTTTGGTCATCGTATCGCCAAATAAAACTACCACAATATAGTACACAAAGAAGTTACGCAAATAATAGGGTACATTTACGTTATTATTTGCATATTAACACTTATTTGTAACTGAAACTATGTCTACGTTACCCGTTTTTTCGCCAAAATAGCTATAAGTATAAATAGATTAAGAAGATGGTGCGGGGATTAACAAATATGAAACTCTGTATGAGAAACCGTATTATACGCGGACGAAGTCGCGGGCGGAAAGCTAGTATTTAATATTTACCAAAATTTTATTGAAAATGTAACTTCAAAAATAGTTTACAAAACTATTCGGAATCAATGTAAGCGGGCGTTATTACACAACTTCGCCATGTTCCGTGTTGCAATTCAGCAAAATTGTTAGAAAGCGATAATGTATAGCAGCTATAATGCTATCCGTTGTTTAGCTAACTAATGTGTAAGTATATTGTCAGATGTTCTAGCGGTAAACACTAGTAATACCGGTATTACAATGTTTCCTGGGAATACATTATGGGATACATATAAAAATAAGTAAAAGTTCTTCAAAGAAATAGCGAAGTAAAAGGTCGGGATCGAGACGGGTGTTGCCAGGGAGGTGTGCAGGCGTTCATAGGCTACGGTGACCTCTTAACGCAGGCCTGCATGCTTGTTTGCTGCTTAACTTGTAGTGATGTTTTTTATTATACTCATTAAATCTCTACTATCAACCCTTAGTGCACTTTCACACAATCCGATCCGATATCGGATGTCGGATAGGGCCACGAACAAGACAAATTTTAAAATTTGTGTATTTCAATATTGTTTTCTTAAAATACCAAATGTCCAATGCTCAAAAGAAAGCACTAACACAAAAAAGGTAGACTTAATGCCATGCTACTCTCTAGCAGCTTCTTTTTTCCTTGGGCCATCCGACATCCGATATCGGATCGGACAATGTGAAAACGCTCTTAATAGGGGCTGGAAAAAGAGATTTTAACTTTTTAACGACTTCCACGTGAATAAAGTCGCGGGCGGTGGCTAGTTTTTCTATAATAAAATACATATTATTATGGGACAATTTTACAAAAACCGACCTAGTCTCACAGTAAGCTCAATCAGACTTGTGATTTGGGTACTAGACGACGATATACGTAATAGATAAACATAGATAAATACAAATACAAAGAATGGAAGCAGCCTTATGGAAGCAGGTACAAATATTAGTGCTAAACACACAAATAAATGCCCTTACCAGGATTCGAACCCGGGACCTCCAGGGTCACTACCGACTAGCATAATAAAGCATGGTTGTGCGCTTAAACTACTTATAATATGCCATCATAAACTTAAGAAAAAAGTTAAGTGGTACATAAAAACCGGCCAAGTGCGAGTCCAACTCGCGCACCGAGGGTTCCGTAAACACCTATAACAAGCAAAAACCTCTACGCGTTTACGAGGAAAAAGGTAGTAAGTTAAAAATTTAAAAAAATATTTTTTGTATGATTTTACTAAAAATGTCTACTTTTCGTAATTTTTCCTTTGTCTGTGCTATATGAAGTTTCTTCGTGCCAAGTTACAAGTTTCTGAGTTTTCGGGAAGTACCCTTTAGGTTTCGAGTTTCTTGCGAGTACTCAGTTTCAAAATATGCGACTTAAATTGCTATTTCTTTTGATTGCGTTGACATAAAAGTTTGGTTTTGCTACATCTGAAAGGTCCTATAGCCCTGAGTATTTGACATGAATTTCAATTTAATACCTCCACGCGTTTACGAGGAAAAAGGTAGTAAGTATAATATTGAAAAAAATATTTTTTGTATGACTTTACTCAAAATATCTACTTTTGGTAATTTTTCCTTTGTCTGTGCTATATGAAGTTTCTTCGTGCCAAGTTTCAAGTTTCTGAGTTTACGGAAAGTACCCTTTAGGTTTTGAGTTTCTTGCGAGTACTCAGTTTCAAAATATGCGACTTAAATTGCTATTTCTTTTGATTGCGTTGACATAAAAGTTTGGTTTTGCTACATCTGAAAGGTCCTATTGCCCTGAGTATTTGACATGAATTTCAATTTAATACCTCCACGCGTTTACGAGGAAAAAGGTAGTAAGTTTAAAATTTAAAAAAATATTTCTTTGTATGATTTTACTAAATATGTCTGCTTTTGTAATTTTTCCATTGTCTAGGCTATATGACGTTGCTTCGTGCCAAATTTCAAGTTTCTGAGTTCACGGGAAGTACCCCGTAGGTTTTGCGAGTGCCGAAAAACTCTAAAATTTGCAGCATAAACGACTGTATCTTTTGATTGCGTTGGTTTTTAAGGCTCCTTATTCCCTAAAAGGTCGAAAAACTCTATTAATGAAAAAAGCCGCATAAAATGCTATTTATAAGATAGTTTGAAGTATTAGTAATACAAAAAATAATGTTGAACCATGTTTATTATTATTAAGTACCCAAAAATACGATTCTTACAAAAAGTGTCCTGTGAAGTGTGGTTTAAGTGTATTTTTTTAAAATTCATAGTAATTTGAAATTTACTGCTATAGTAATGTTTTTTTTTATCGTGATAGAAATATATATATATACATATAGTTTAACTTTGCAATGGTAATATTTTTAGGGCAAAATATTCATAGGGTTTTCGTGGAAAAAATTAAATGTAACCGTGTTTTCATCAAAAAACTGGCATATAATCAGAAGGTATTTTGTCGATTATCCAAGATGAATCTTCGATTTTTATTTCCATGGCCGTCTCATACATGACATACTCAATTGAATTTAATTCAAATTGAATAAGAATTTTTACCCTTTTTTGCGTAATCTGAAAATGAACGGTACACCTAACTGGAAAATCCGGAAAGGCCTTCCAAGACAACCAATTTTTTTCATATTTCACTCGTTAAAATGTAATATTTGCTCCGATGGCCGTCTAGATAAAGAAATGAACTATTATGTGCATCAATAGTTGATTTAAAAAAACTTAGTATTTTCGCCATAGCCTTCGAAGAAAATGAAGCATTTCGTGAAATTCGCGCGTTTTGGGAATAAGGCCTCTTAAGTTTGATTTTTTCACAGCTCCAAGGGACAATAGACTTGAGTATTTGATATAAATTGCAGCTTGATACCTCCACGCGTTCCTGAGAAAAATGGTCTTGACAGACAGACAGACAGACAGACAGACAGACAGACGGACAACAAAGTGATCCTATAAGGGTTCCGTTTTTTTCCTTTCGAGGTACGGAACCCTAAAAATGGCAATTCAGCGAGCGGCAGTTAAACCATTTAATGGGCTAACTTACCCCATTACTGATGCAAGTAGGTGGATCAAGTACGTGCTGGCCACAGATCACCTACTTCAAAAGAGCAATAAGCACAAGCAGGCCAATCTGAAGAATTATAGTTTTATTTTTAATTTGATATCGAACAGGGTTAGACCTGACAAATGTGTCATTTTTCATTTCATTATCATGATCCTTTCTGGAAAAACGATATAATTACCAAACTCCTCTCACTCTATCCCACTCAAATAGTTTCACCTAGTAATTTCACACTACTAATTCACCTCCGAAGTGAGTTAATTTCGGAATTAAAAGTACATAATGTGCCTTTCTAGGTTATAATATACTTGTGTCCAATTTTTCATTCAAATTAATTTAGCCGTTTTGCATTATGGGTCAAATATCCAAACGTCTAATCACGACATAGTATATAATTTTAAACAAAAAAGGACCGACTTCACTTAGCCTCCACCTTTCCAAAAGCAGTTGCTCGAGCTGAGGTACAAAATACTCAAATATTATAGGCACACCTATAGAGGTGTGCCTATAATAGTTGAAGAGTTCCCTCGATTTCTCCAGGATCCCATCATAAGATCCTGACCTGGTTACAATGGGACCAACTGTGAAGTGTGTCTTTCAAACAAAAAAATAATTTTCCAAGTCGGTCGAGCCGTCTTCGAATAATCGGTGAACATACATTTAAAAAAAACAGCAAAAAAAAACAAAGATCCCGACGAATTGATAACCTCCTCCTTCGAAATCTTGAAGCTGGTTGAAAACAAAGTCGCTTTCTGTTGTCTGTCCCTATGTATACTAAGATTTTTAAATCTACGCAACGGATTTTGATGCCGTTATTTTTAATAGATAGAGTGAATTCAAGAGGAAGGTTTAAGTACATGCATAATATAGTAGAGAAACTGATAATTTTATAGGTTTCTAATGTGATGTCGTAAATAAACACATATTTTGCGCTTACATTGCAAACGCTGGCTGAACCCTACGAGGTAGATCAAAAGAATGTAATACAGTATTGTATACCCTAAAAAGTTCTACAAAAAAGTCCGCGATGGTATATGTCTATCTCTTAGGGATAACCCACAATAACCATTTTCTATCCCGTGCGAAGTCGGGGCGGGTCGCTAGTTATAAATATTTCGTATTAATATTAGGAGCAGAATTTCATTCATTTCGTTTCCTTTGCCGACATATTTAAAAGTTTCCATTTTGTATTGCTCGGCTTGCTGCTACATTGGCAAATATTGTTATGTTGACTCAACGCTTACGATCGAATTTCACTTATTGTGCATACACGCAGAATGTTTGCCAACTGGGTCGCGATTTATAAAGGTACAATCTGTAATTTCACTGTTTACCTCTTTTTCTAACAGCTATATTAATATTATTAAACATAATAAAGGCGTAGTTATTAGTCAATGAGTATTTTTAACGCCATATTGTTGCACTGAGCCGTGACGGGTGGCGCAAAATAGGGGAGGCCTTTGCCCAGAAGTGGGACACGAAATAGGCTATTAACAAAAAAAATGTTGTAGGTACCCTTACCCATTTTCCTAGAAAAATATGCTTAGAATATCTATTTGTTATAACGGGACTTAACTGCGTATATATTTTTTTAAATAACCTTCGATGTTTCGAGGATGACATTGTCCCCATGGTCCCGAAGAAAGACTGGAAATAGATATGTGGAAAAACCGTGAAAGTTTAAATCAGTGAGATGCTAAGAATGTTTGAAACATAAATTTTTAAGAAACCCAAAGGGGTTGAAGGTTTGTAATGTCTATCTCTTAGGAACCCACAATAACCACTTTCTACCCCGTGCGAAGGCCCCGGGTTGCTAGTTCTGAATATTTCGCTTCCTTTGCCGACATATTTAAAAGTTTCCAGTTTGTATTGCTCGGCTTGCTGCTGCATTGGCAAATATGGTTATGTTAACTCAACGCTTACGATCGAGTTTCACTTATTGTGCATACACGCAGAATGTTTGCCAACTGGGTCGCGATTTATAAAGGTACAATCTGCAATTTCACTGTTTACCTCTTTTTCTAACAGCTATATTAATATTATTAAACATAATAAAGGCGTAGTTATTAGTCAATGAGTATTTTTAACGCCATATTGTTGCACTGAGCCGTGACGGGTGGCGCAAAATAGGGGAGGCCTTTGCCCAGCAGTGGGACACGAAATAGGCTATTAACAAAAAAAATGTTGTAGGTACCCTTACCCATTTTCCTGGAAAAATATGCTTAGAATATCTATTAACATATAACGGGACTTAACTGCGTATATATTTTTTTAAATTACCTTCGATGTTTCGAGGACGACATTGTCCCCATGGTCCCGAAGAAAGACTGGAAATAGATATGTGGAAAAACCGTGAATGTTTAAATCAGTGAGATGCTAAGAATGTTTGAAACATCAATTTTTAAGAAACCCAAAGGGGTTGAAGGTTTGTAATGTCTATCTCTTAGGAACCCACAATAACCATTTTCTACCCCGTGCGAAGGCCTCGGGTAGCTAGTTCTGAATATTTCGCTTCCTTTGCCGACATATTTAAAAGTTTCCATTTTGTAGTGCTCGGCTTGCTGCTGCATTGGCAAATATGGTTAATGTTTCAAGGATGACATTGTCCCCATGGTCCCGAAGAAAGACTGGAAATAGATATGTGGAAAAACCGTGAAAGTTTAAATCAGTGAGATGCTAAGAATGTCTGAAACATCAATTTTTAAGAAACCCAAAGGGGTTGAAGGTTTGTAATGTCTATCTTCTAGGAACCCACAATAACCATTTTCTACCCCGTGCGAAGGCCCCGGGTCGCTTGTTCTGAATATTTTGCTTCCTTTGCCGACATATTTAAAAGTTTCCATTTTGTATTGCTCGGCTTGCTGCTGCATTGGCAAATATGGATATGTTAACTCAACGCTTACGATCGAGTTTCACTTATTGTGCATACACGCAGAATGTTTGCCAACTGGGTCGCGATTTATAAAGGTACAATCTGCAATTTCACTGTTGACCTCTTTTTCTAACAGCTATATTAATATTATTAAACATAAAAAAGGCGTAGTTATTAGTCAATGAGTATTTTTAACGCCATATTGTTGCACTGAGCCGTGACGGGTGGCGCAAAATAGGGGAGGCCTTTGCCCAGCAGTGGGACACGAAATAGGCTATCAACAAAAAAAATAATCGTAGGTACCCTTACCCATTTTCCTGGAAAAATATGCTTAGAATATCTATTTGTAATAATGGGACTTAACCGCGTATATATTTTTTAAAATTACCTTCGAAGTTTCGAGGACGACATTGTCCCCATGGTCCCGAAGAAAGACTGGAAATAGATATGTGGAAAAACCGTGAAAGTTTAAATCAGTGAGATGCTAAGAATGTTTGAAACATACATTTTTAAGAAACCCTTTGGGTTGAAGGTTTGTAATGACTGCCACGCGGACAGAGTCGTTGACAGAGGCTCGTTATACGGTAAGTGGGTAAGACAAACGTAATTTATTTGCCCGGTAAAAGAAAAATAGTATTGGCATGCCATACTGTTTGACTTATTTCATTGTTTGTCTCATCCCACTTTAACTTAGGTGTATTTATAAGTGGGTATTTCAAACTCATGTGTCACTCAATCTACATTAAATTCACGAACATCTGCTTGAATACGTTTCATCACAACCTCAACACTTAAAGCGATAAGGTATTAATTTGATACCCACCGTAACACCTGATACAACTATATGGTATCAAAATGTTAATCCATTAGTATAACGCAGCAGATGGGGCATGTAATTCGACACTTGAATGACAGAAGATTTGCAATGCTAATTACTCAACTGTTACGACAATTTAACCAGTTTGGCATGAAATAATGCTTCTGGATATGATAATTTCAATTAATTCTCATATTACTCTTAAGGTTCATCCTGTAATCGCGTAACACTATGGGGGCAAAAATATCACTTATGACCACGACGGGAGAAGGGGGTTGCTGTAGCATTTATACTATGACACTAATATTTAACTAGCTGAGTATTTACATATATTATATCTAGGTATGGATACTGAAAGTTTTCATATAAGTGTCTACTTATGTATACACAAAATTGTTTATTAGTTTTATTACGCACATTAATATGAGATTTCATATTAGAGATTTTGCAAAACATGTAAAATTCTAGTTATAATTTTTTTTTTTTTAATAAATAGATAAAAATTTTTTTCTTTTTATTACATTTTGAAAGAAAACACTTGAAACTACCACAAAAACTTTGTATTTACCTAGAAAATACCGCTATTAATAATAATTCCCGCCACGTACCTGCACGGAATGCCACGGTTTATGAGTAAGCGTGTTGAAAAAATTATTTATATACCAAATTTTAATGCAGCGTATCTTTTAGAAAGTCATATAATTAGCCATTGCTAAACACGATTACAAATAACCGTTTCGTACCAAAGCAAAACAACACAGCAATAAATCGCGTTTTTCCCTTACACCAAGCCCCAAGGCGCTGTAAGATAAGCATTTTCTTGTCATCGAGATCGTCCTGAAAGTCCCTTTTCTTTTTTCTTTCATTTACTAAAGAAAACCGAGTAAAATTTCACTACTGCTACAATGGTTCTATTTAGACTTGTTCTCTCAGTGATTACGTATCACAGAAGCAAATTTTCTAACTTTAAAACACACTCAAACACGATCCAACTTCAATACAACTCCAATGCATTAATATTGTCTTCTGTTGTTACTATGATAATTCATTATAGTACGATTGTTACAATTAAACGGATTAATCTCGTGTTAGCACTAAATTTTAAAGGCTTATAATTTTCCGGGTATCTAAAACATGAATCGGCAACTATTCTAAGGCATATAATAATATAAATTGGCCGTTAATTAATATTTTAGCGACAATATTTTTTTATAAGCCTCAAACATGTGGCATCATATTATTGAAAAACGGCAGCAATATATAGCTGACCAAAAAATTAACCGGGAACTTGAAATAATAGGTTGGCAACAAAAATATTAACTTGGCATCTATTATTCGAAGCAGGCTAGGTTTAAATATTTGTTGCCAGCTATTTGTTTCTACCTACTTAACCATTTTTCGGGTACCTATCAATTGCTGGTATCATTTTAATTACGGGAGGACTAAAATTTCAGGAAACTGGAATATTTTTAAGGTTCCGTTCCAAAATGGTTTAAAAGGAAGCATGTACTACTCTGTCTTGTCACAATGTTTATTATTATTATTAATTATTTATTAACGGCCTCCTAGCCTAGTCGGTAGTGACCCTGCCTATGAAGCAGGAGGTCCCGGGTTCGAATCCTGGTCAGGGCATCTATTTGTGTGTTCATCACGGATATTTGTTCCTGAGTTATGGATGTTTTCTATGTATTTAAGTATTTATCTATATTTATATATTATATATATCGTCGCCTAGTACCCACAACACAAGCCTTATTGAGCTTACTGTGGGACTAGGTTCATTGGTGTTAGATTGTCCCATAATATTTAATATTTATTTATTTAATATTTAATGTCTATTTGCTCCGAAATTCCTAGATCGATTGAGCTGAAATTTTGTAAGTTGTATGTCCCCTGGTGCTTTAAGGGGGTAATTAAGAAAATGAAATAAAATGTTTTGCAAACCATAGGGTCATTGTTAGTTACCATCAGGCGGGCCGTATGCTTGTTTGCCACCGTCGTGGTATAAAAAAAAATTGTCTGCGCGACCGGTATGCATGTTGGTTAGGTAATGGTCGTTTTCCACGTGAATCTTCCATGGCAATAAATATTTAAAAAAAAACTGAGTGATTTGTATTTTTAAATAAGCCTAAGAAGATTTAGGTGCGAAGACCTGAACACACTTGAACCTTGTTCCTTGTTCCTTTGAACAAGGATGTGATTAAAAGTTAAAGTTCAGTGCATTTGTCATAAAAAAAATTGCTAACAAAAATATATAATAAAAATTTTGATCTGTATGGAACCCGTAGTATGCAATTTTCCCTCTCTTTATTACGTATTTTGAATGTATACATTATGCACTTGAGCTTTAGGTAATACCTACTTCCAAAAGGTAGGCACATGACTCTATCTAGGTATAATCAAATAATTTCATTCAATATTTATGTTATGTGTATGTGTATTTATCAATAAATAGTAATTTTGATTTGTGTTTCTAAATATATCTCGATTTCTATGATCCTGCACCAATTACAAGTTTCGGTTTAATCCAATGGTTGACTGGTAGAGAATGCCTGAAGGCATTAAGTCCGCCTCTTGGACACTTTTTATTTGTGCAATAAAGTTTAAGTAAATAAATAAATATATAAATATTTTAGTCATTTATTTTTTAGTATATACACTGGGTACTACATATACACTATACAACTTGTTTTTTTTTTAAATGTCAATAAACAACAGGTAATAATTATTATTTATTTATTTATTCATATTCATTCAGATATCATTATAAACTGCAATATGTTTTTTTTTCTTTTCCTTTAAAACTTCTGTGTAGAAGTAAGGTAGGCGACTATACCTCTTCGCCTCGATCCATTTCGCCTATGTATCTTTTTTTTCAGCCCTATGAGGGAAAACTACAACAATCGCACGATTTTTCTAATCTAAAAAAAGGAAGTATAGGTAGATATTTAGGTAATACCTACACAAAACGCACCATTCATTATGCTCTATTAACTAGGTTGGTTTTTTGGTAATACTATAAAAGAGGCACCTTTAATTTTCTCTAAATCATATGTGATACTTACCTACCAATATTCATAGACCCTAGTAACTTTTTAAGAATTCAATTTATCTTATAATTACAGCTCGTGTAAAGTTACCCGTTGTACTAATATTGAATATGTAATCCACTTTAATTGCTTCCTAAATATTATAAAAGTACCTTATTTTTAATTTAATAGGTAATCATTTTCGATAAAAAAAGGCTTCTTAAAATGCTTCCCAGTTATAAATTCAGTTTTCAATATAATTATTTGATACCTACCTATAGTTGAACAATGGTTATTAAGACATTAAAAAACAGCCTATATTGAGATAATGTACGGCCCCAAATTAGTCGCCAACCTATTAATTTTGGTACCCATTCTTATTTTTTATAGCTACCCAAATTCAATTATTTAGCAGCCTGTATAATACATGCCAATTTTAAAATCTCCTAACGTTTCGAGCTCTTTACAGCGCCTGTGGTCACGGGATAGACAGATAAACATGTCATTGTCATGGAGATTACATTACTTTTAACCAGATACTTACCTATGAAGGTTTCGGATTACTAGATCGAGGCTGTACCTGTACATGGCATATAAGTTAATGTAATGAATGCATTAATCACGCAATGCAGCTCTAAGGCCTAAATGTCTGAATAAGAAATATTAGAATTTGCTTGAAAATTATTCCGATGCAACTCCCATACCATTTACTTCAATATTGGTTGATTATTTGTTGTGTGTTGGAGTTACATTTGAGATAGATTGTGTTTATTGTTGATATATTTTAAAATTAGAATTCATCAGATTATATACATACATGCATAATAAACATTGTATAAATGTTTAGCCTTTTCCACAACTCACTCCATCTAGTGAAGCTATTGCCGACCGCTGGAACAAACCCCTAAGTGTAAAAAATAATAATATCCGTAATCAAAGCCACAAGCATGTGCATTCGTGGCACAGATTCAGATCTGTAAAATATTTTTTCGGCCTCAACGACGGATCAGCTCTTCTCAACATCGCCTCCAAACCCCTCCCTCTATAATATTCATTTTTTACCTACATACTTGTAAATATTTATTTCCTTTTTTAAAGCACAATTATTGATTTATAAAAAAAATTAACAGCTGATATATTTGCTTTACTTGTACTGACATAGATGCCCGGCTTTGCGAAGGCCTGACACTAATTAAACTGGCCCGTATGTCACTTCACGTCACGGGGCTTATGAGATTTATGTCCAAACATTGTTAACGCCTTAACATAGGCTAAAATAGTTACGAGTCACGAACGAGTCATGTTTATTTACTGAAAACGCTCAACACGAAGTAGAACGGAGATATAATTTTAAATGTTTTGTCCCCTCATAGAAGGTTTCATGAAAACCGTTTATTTTTCAACCGACTTCAAGATTTCGAAGGAGGAGGTTATCAATTCGTCGGGATCTTTGTTTTTGCAATTTTTTTTTTATGTATGTTCACCGATTATTCGAAGACGGCTGGACCGATTTGGAAAATTATTTTTTTGTTTAAAAGCGTATACTTCACAGTTGGTCCCATTGTAACCATGTCAGGATCTGATGATGGGATCCTGAAGAAATCGAGGGAACTCTTCAACTATTATACCTATGGTGTTTTGAGTATTTTTTACAGCAGATTGAGCATTTGGTGTTGGAAAGGTTGATTCGTAGTGAAGTCGGTTCTTTTTTTTTTTTAATTTTATATTCTAAAATTAAATCCAACTACGAAGGTCTCTCGCTCTCGCTTCCCTATTTACACTTTAACCTCTTTGTTACGCAATGTTCTGCATTTCTTAAAAATCCCTTACTGGATTCTTACGTCATACAAATCGCTTATCGAAAAAGAAATTTACCTAGTAAGTGTACGTACAAATGATTTGTTGAGCGTTCATGTAATCAGCATGATTACTGGTTACACACTGGTTTTTCTTTAGATTATCCTTTGTGCCGCACAAAGTAATTTACGCTTTCATTTGTGTAAATGGGAAAATAATTCTACAGATTTAAAATATCGGAGCCGAAGTAATCACACTAATCACATAGGTTGAAACAAGAAAAAATAATAGAGTGGAAAAACTTCTCTTTAACCTATTTAAAAGTAGCTGTAAGTGGTATTCGTTTCAAAACCGCTGTTATGATACTTTTACGAGAATTACTCTGCAAATAAAAAGGCTACAATTCCAATGTTGTTCAAATAGGTAAAGGAGACACTTCATTTAAAGGGTTATAGGTAGAGCGCCTAGCAATAATTGGCCCACATCAACTATATAAGACCCGAAGCCGTATTCTAATTTTAAAACACATAAACAATATTCATTTTTTACCTACATACTTGTAAATATTTATTTCCTTTTTTAAAGCACAATTATTGATTTATAAAAAAAATTAACAGCTGATATATTTGCTTTACTTGTACTGACATAGATGCCCGGCTTTGCGAAGGCCTGACACTAATTAAACTGGCCCGTATGTCACTTCACGTCACGGGGCTTATGAGATTTATGTCCAAACATTGTTAACGCCTTAACATAGGCTAAAATAGTTACGAGTCACGAACGAGTCATGTTTATTTACTGAAAACGCTCAACACGAAGTAGAACGGAGATATAATTTTAAATGTTTTGTCCCCTCATAGAAGGTTTCATGAAAACCGTTTATTTTTCAACCGACTTCAAGATTTCGAAGGAGGAGGTTATCAATTCGTCGGGATCTTTGTTTTTGCAATTTTTTTTTTATGTATGTTCACCGATTATTCGAAGACGGCTGGACCGATTTGGAAAATTATTTTTTTGTTTAAAAGCGTATACTTCACAGTTGGTCCCATTGTAACCATGTCAGGATCTGATGATGGGATCCTGAAGAAATCGAGGGAACTCTTCAACTATTATACCTATGGTGTTTTGAGTATTTTTTACAGCAGATTGAGCATTTGGTGTTGGAAAGGTTGATTCGTAGTGAAGTCGGTTCTTTTTTTTTTTTAATTTTATATTCTAAAATTAAATCCAACTACGAAGGTCTCTCGCTCTCGCTTCCCTATTTACACTTTAACCTCTTTGTTACGCAATGTTCTGCATTTCTTAAAAATCCCTTACTGGATTCTTACGTCATACAAATCGCTTATCGAAAAAGAAATTTACCTAGTAAGTGTACGTACAAATGATTTGTTGAGCGTTCATGTAATCAGCATGATTACTGGTTACACAATCATAAAAAAACAAAAAAAAGTATTCACAATAAGTAGTAATAAAATTGCACTACCCCATTTACCCAGTTTACGTCACCCCTGTATTCCCACTAGGGATCAAACCAAATAAATATTCAAACTAACAGGCTTAGTTTAGCAGTTCGTTAACAGTATCCACGAATATTGGATTATTTTTGCACAATCTAGTTTTTCCTAACAAAATAAGAAACTTTATTGCGTTAGAAACAGTGAAATTGCTCACCCATTCTCGTCCAGCCTAATCGCATACTACTTTCGTACTTTGAATGCTTATTGCACCTGTTTAAAGAATCAATTGAGGATATGTCTTTTTGCAGATCAATTTACGTGTATGCCAAATTTTATCCAAACCTATTTCGCCGTTTTTGCGTGAAGCAGGAACAGACATTCAAAGCCTCTAAATTCAAATACCTTCACGTTTACACAGTAGACATGATGAATTTTTCTTATGTATGGTATCCATTGATTCGTTTTGTTGTAAGGATCAAATGTTTGTATAGGGCCAATTGCATTAAAGCAACAAAAAATTCAGAAATGAGATTCAAAATCTGGCACGCGCTTTTGTTTCTCAAAACGCTCCTAACAAAATGCTATGCAAGTTGCAACCATTGATTTATTATGTATTCTACTAGATGTGACATTAGAACAAATTTTGTGCACCATATTTGGCCGTTGACAGCTATGACTGAATCAATGAATAGTATAGACTTGTAGTGATTTTCACTACAACTTTTGGGACATAAAAATTCTTAGGGATGTCATCTCCTGTTACCCAATGTATGCAACAGTGACGTCGTTGTCAGAGTTGCATAGTCGCGCTATTTAAAGTATGGAAAAATTATGAAATTGCTATTTTGACTGTGAAATATTGCGTTTATAGATATCGTTGCCATACAACTTATTTTATAGTAAAATGTGATAAATCGAATGGTGTCATTGTTTTTTTGAATTTCGAACTTATAAAAAACGTAAAATTTTTGAATTTTGAACCATTTCAATAGATTTTTTTAAATTTTACTTTAATAAGATAGATTTATAATTTTGCATCCATTTACTACAAAATTCAACATGTGTCATCATCCCTATTAAGTACGACTAAACGCTTCATTCTGTAAATTAATCCAACAAGCACGAAGTGTCTCTCTTAAGTGTTTGTTCTAACTCTGCAATTTAAATTACGCTGCACCTAATGAGGCAGATCTTTTTGCTGCTATTGTTTAAAGTATTCTTTGTTCTGCATTTTAACACATTTACAGCTCGTAGTTTTTTTTATTTTACTAAAGATAGCGCAGTATGTTCTATGAGCTTTGTATGCCTTTTTTTGTGTAACGTTACCATTGCATTAAGAAACTTAAACTAATATTTATAGGGCAATGCCACGAGCGACACACTGCGTGATTTCGTAGCCCGCTGCAACATGCCGATACCGATGACCAGGGCCGCGATTCGAAAAATAAACATACACACTGGACAGACACAGCTCCAACCCAACTCAACTCAACGCTATAACGACATTGACATTTGCTATTCGAACAGATTTTCATTCAACATTGGTATCACATTGGTCTCACATTGGTCTCACATTGGTCTCACATTGGTACAACATTGCTACAATGTGCGACCAATGTGTGACCAATGTGAGACCAATGTGATACCAATGTTGAATGAAAATCTGTTCGAATAGCAAATGTCAATGTCGTTATAGCGTTGAGTTGAGTTGGGTTGAGTTGGGTTGGAGCTGTGTCTTTCCAGTGTGTGTGTTTATTTTTCGAATCGCGGCCCAGTATACTTCGAGCAACAATGTAAAGGAGGTACAGTTTCAAACAAGATTTACTGAAAATATGGCTCCTAAAAATGTGTAACCGGTCAGGCTTATACCGTAATAAGACTGTCAAAGAAAGTACCGCCCGAGTAATTCTTGCGGGGCCATTTTTCTGGGTTGATTGTGTATCCCTAGTATTATTTGATCGGTGCCAGAACCTAACTAACTAAGCAAGTTATCGCGTTGTCTCAATCTTATGTAATTTACCATCATTTAACGGCATGGAGATCGCACAGGTCCGATTACTCAGCATCGCCCCACCGATACCGGACGACCAATAGGCCGTCGAAATATATAGATATTATTCGATAGAGGGAGACGATCACTATGCACCTTCTTTACGTATTTAGGTACCTACTACTATTGTTTATTATGTGGCAGGGCGAAAACTTTAACATTTTAAAGAAGTACCTATGAATACCCACAACATTCCAGTTTAATGAAATATAAACTTTGTTTGCTTAAATAAGTTTTTGAAACTATACAAACTTTCACATATTTTATAATATTAATTAAATGAATTTATTACATATTTGTTAGATTTGATTATCCTTCAAACATGAGCTAGCTTATTAAAACCAGTTCAGAGAATTACTCCGAGCCTCTAAAAACTAAATTTCATCAAACAGAGAACTTTGAAATAAGTCTTGAATTAATATTTAACTAATACTTATTTGAATCAAAGGTTTTATTTTTATATTATATTAAAACCAATGTTTTTCTTTAGATTATCCTTTGTGCCGCACAAAGTAATTTACGCTTTCATTTGTGTAAATGGGAAAATAATTCTACAGATTTAAAATATCGGAGCCGAAGTAATCACACTAATCACATAGGTTGAAACAAGAAAAAATAATAGAGTGGAAAAACTTCTCTTTAACCTATTTAAAAGTAGCTGTAAGTGGTATTCGTTTCAAAACCGCTGTTATGATACTTTTACGAGAATTACTCTGCAAATAAAAAGGCTACAATTCCAATGTTGTTCAAATAGGTAAAGGAGACACTTCATTTAAAGGGTTATAGGTAGAGCGCCTAGCAATAATTGGCCCACATCAACTATATAAGACCCGAAGCCGTATTCTAATTTTAAAACACATAAACAAGACATTCAAAGTTATACAATATATTCAATATAACTTCAACACACAACAAATAATCAATAAATATATTGAAGTAGTATAGGAACACCAAGCACCGGCGACCCAGCATGCGATGCTGTTGATGACTGGTCAGACGCCGAACTCGTACATCAGATTTAAAACATGAAAACTGAAAAATGCGCTGGTTCAGACGGTATTCCAAACGAGGCCATAAAACTGGGCGTCGCCTTCCTTGCGAATCCGATCGCCCACCTCTTTAACCTAATTAAGTTCTCGGGCACTGTACCAAGGCAATGGACCGAATCTAACATAATCCTGCTCTATAAAAAAGGAAACCCTAACGACATTAGCAACTACAGACCCATCAGTCTACTTCCGTCACTGTACAAACTTTTTTCGTCGAGCTTGTGCCACAGAATCAGCCCACAATTAGACCGGAACCAACCGATAGAGCAAGCGGGTTTCCGAAAAGGCTTCTCGACTACCGACCATATACAGGTTGTAGAGCAAGTAGTAGAGAAATATAGAGAATTTAATAGGCCTTTATACCTCGCCTTCATTGACTACAAAAAAGCCTTTGATACGATTACGCACAGTAACATCTGGAAAGCTCTACGGGTTAACAACGTCCAACCTATCTACATAAAAATTTTACAAAATATATACACTAGAAGCACGAGTCGAGTGAAACTAGAGACAACCGGCCCTGCAATAAAAATTGGAAGAGGAGTGAAACAAGGAGACCCGATTTCACCCAAGCTTTTTATTGCAGTGCTCGAACTAGCCTTCAAACAGCTAAATTGGAACGCACAAGGCATAGCACAAGGGTAGTCAATGACCGACATCTGACGCACCTTCGTTTTGCCGACGATATCATTTTTTTCGCAGAATCGAGTAACAAACTAGAACACATGATCAACGACCTAAACGAAGCCAGTCACAAAATCGGACTTGAAATGAACGTCGACAAGACGAAGGTTATGACAAACGCTTCAAAAACTCTTATCAAAGTTGGCCAAACAGACATAGAGTATGTTAACTCATATATTTACCTAGGCAAAATGATCTCTTTCCAACCCAATAGCGGCCCTGATGAACTCAAGAGCAGAATTAACCTATCGTGGAACAAATAGTGGGCCCTCAAAGAATTTTTTAAAAGTGATATGTCATTGTCAATAAAGAAGAAAGTTATGGATAGCTGCATATTACCATGCCTCACTTATGGCTCGCAAACATGGCCTTTGACTAAATATAGCAAGCAGAAGATACGGACATGCCAGACAGCCATGGCAAGGTCGGTCCTAAACATTAAAATATCGGACAAAGTGCGCAACGCAACTATTATGGAAAAAACTAAGTTTCTAGATTTCTTAGCACAAATATTAAAACTAAAATGGAAATGGGCCGGCCACGTAGCAAGACTGCAGGACGGCCGTTGGACGAAGGAAGTGACAGTATGGGCCGGACCTAAAGGGAAGCGCGGCAGAGGCAAGCCGCCATCTCGTCGTCAGACTGCATCAGACAGAGAGCTCTGGAAAACCTTGGAGGAGGCCTTTACCCTATAAAGGGGTTCTCATCACTATTTAGCTATTTATTGAATGGCTCATAATTGATTGAATGGAAAAAAACTAGTTAACCTATACATGTAATCAATTCAGACTTTTTAATATTTTTTCTCCTTAGTTTCATTATTTATTGTATTAATTTCTTGCTTGTGTTGGGAAATGAAAGGCTTTTTTATTTTATTTATTAGTATTGGAGTTGAATCGAAAAAATAATTTTGAAGAAAATTCTGATATTTCTGATTCAGACGTTTGGGCGCTAGCTGAATTACGTAGTTAATACATTGGAATTGTATTGAAGTTGGATCGCGTTTAAACGTGTTTTAAGGTTAGAATATACGTATTTTATTAAATAGTATGAAAGACCTATAGCTAAATGGGACGTCCATCCATCATAGACATCCTAAGAGGCTATGCCGGAAATGGGGTGCGGGAGAGGTAGGTCGAAATGGAGGTGGCGTAGTGGTTTGGACACCTTCCATGTGTATCTATGGTATAAAACCATAGCAATTGCCAGAAGAAGCGAAAAATCGGAAGCCATGAGAGATTCAGGGAAAAGATATTTGCCCTGCAATGGGATACTCAAATGGGTTTTTTTAAATAAAAAAGAACCGAATTCACTCAGCCTCCACCTTTCCAAAGGCAAATGCTCGAGCTGCTGTAAAAAATACTCAAATCACTGTGTAGGTGTGCCCATAATAGTTGAAGAGTCCCCTCGATTTCTCAAGGATCCTATCATCAGATCCTGACCTGATAACAATGGGACCAACTGTGAAGTATACTATTTCAAACAAAAAAAGAATTTTCCAAATCGGTCCAGCCGTCTTCGAATAATCGGTGAACGTACATAAAAACAACAAAGATCCCGACGAATTGAGAACCTCCTCCTTCGAAATCTTGAAGTCGGTTGATAAGACATAAAAAGCTTAGGCTCTAGTAAGTTCATACTTTTGCTTTGCCGCGCATTGTCTTCGCTTTTGATTCTCCCGGTACGAGTACACGGACTGTTTACATATGCGTCTAGGTTTCGCGCGCGCGTGCTCGCGTCGGGGAGTTGTAATATGTGAATGGATATTCTTCTTGCGAACTATTCGACGAGCACCAACGCGAGGACGAACATGCAAGTGTAAATGCCGTATCTTCAAAATCTTGGGACTTAGTACAGAGCTAAAACTGAATCGATATTAGTGCTAGTACCTATAGGGCTTTTCAGAATTTATTAACCAAACTGTAGAATACCTAGCCTGCTTAAGAGTGTTTCTGATTACGCATAGTCTTTACGGGTCCCAAACCCAATTTATAGCTAACTAACTGACGGCAGTCGAGAAATAGTATCTTATGAATTAACCAGGAGGCCTATTTAGAGAGTCTAGTTTGTAATTGAATTGATTTTAATTCTACATTAAAATGTACTTGACCTGTCACAAGTGACGTGTTTGACTTATCGTTACCCTTTTGTGTCTTGTGTTGCGAATAGTTTATAAAGTTCATGTTAAATATCGAAAAGGATTGCTTAACGTCAGCACGGTCTGCCAAACATTCGTTTTCAAAATTACAATCCGTTTAGATATAATTTTGATAACAAAGGAAGATCACATTGAAAACAAATCGATAGAAAATTAAGTTTTTCGAGTTAGAATACCGCTCTAAGCCACATTAGCCCTTGTTTTTGTCCCAAGCCAACCAACTGGTATAATTAGGGTTCCCGAAGCACTCAGTTGCAGGAACGAAGGCTAAATTATGTTCTCATTATGTTAATGTGTGAAACAAAAAACCTTTTGTATTCTAATTTAAAGAAATGTTTTTGTATTTTTAACCTTTTATGTTGGTATGAAGTAATTTGCTTGTCCAGAAACTCTGGATTAAATTGTTTTGTTTTATTCATATTAATATTCATTTTCAACCAACTTCATGATTTCGAAGGAGGTTCTCAATTTGTCGGGATCTTTGTTTTTGCAATTTTTTCATGTATGTACACATTATTCGGAGTCGGCTGTACCGATTTGAAAAATTATTTCATTGTTTTGTTGAAAGAGTATATTTTACAATTGGTCCCACTGTCACCAAGTCGGGTTCTGATGATGGGATTCTGGAGAAATCGAGGGAACTCTTCAAATATTATAGGCACACCTATAGTGATTTAAGTACTTTTTACAGTAGTTCGGGCATTTTCTTTTGGAAAGGTGGAGGCTAAGTGAAGTCGGTTATTTTTTGTTTAAAATTATATTCATACTATTCTCAATATTACATGTCAATTTTATGTGACATTCCCAAAATAATTTAAGCAGCAACTGCACGTCCTCGTTCTAAAACAATGACGTTTCAAATTGAAATGTTCATCGGAAATGTCACCTTGCGGTCGCGTCGCTTCTTTTGAAATTTATTAATTTATCTCATATATTTATTTATTTCTTTATTACTCTGCTGGGCAAAGGCCTCCCCTATTTTCCTCCATTCAGCTATGTTCATAGTGCTTCTCCGCCATTCCGTAAATAATGCGTGTAGGTCGTCCCGCCATCTCCTTTTCGGTCTGCCTCTACCCCTTAATCTCATACCAAGTAAAATTTGGAATGCGGTGACACGTGCCGTAATTATCTTTCGTCATGGTGCCTTATGGCTTATGGGTAAGTAGAGGTCAGCAGGACAAGTTCATTTTATATCTTTCTTCTACTCATTAATTTGTGAATGTCACGTTCTAGCCAGAGAGAGAACGAAGGACTTTGGTACTGGCTATCCAGAGCCAGAGGAACTCAAAGCACTGCCCTTGAGCTCCATTACACGTGGAGATGTTTAAGAAAGCTCTTGAGTAAGTAAATTAGGGGGCACTTACACAAGAGATCTTCTTGGGTTGAAGTGTATCCATATGAACTCCCTTATTAAATAAAATAAGATAAGATAGTCGTTAATTGGTGCGAATACTGGTTTCACATTTTAAGGTATGAATAGGTACAACTCTATGCAGAATTCTGAATTAGAGCGACAAAGGACCGATTGATTACAGCTACGATCATTAGGGTGACTTATCCAACAGTGAACCTCTCTCCCCTCCTATTGTCATTGTAATGATGATAAGTGATTTCAACACATATCCTGTGGACGTCACCGATTTAAGTACCTCTCACTATTTCAGCCTAAAACAAGTAATCGAAAACGTGGCAAAATTGAGGCGCAAAAGCCCTTGGTAAGCAAAGGTTGTTCACCTAATGGATAAAACGGTGCCCGTATATCGACGGCACTCGTGGGAAATAAATCTGGGTGTCGATTCTCGATATAACTTTCGGTTAATTGTGAGTAAATGGTATTGGGTTGAACAGCTTGTAGACCGTCAGCCAGGAACAAATTTTGTTGGTTATCGCGTCCCAGGCGACAATTTCTGAAGTGGTTAAGAGCGATGTGTAATGAAGCCTCTTGTGCCTCTCCGTTGGTGGGTTGAGGAACAGCAAACATTTAATCGATTTAAAAAAAATGGTCATCGCGTCATTGAAAAATCGACAGTCAGCTGTATCGCAGTGAAAATACCGTCAACTGGTCACGTGAACATACGATCTTCAGGGTCTTCAGCAGTCGGTCTTTCCGTCTAGATACAACCGGCTGACGATTTGTCATGTTTGTAAGAGCATATAAATTATCATATGACAAATTTGCAATCTTGACGCGACGACCGTTTTTTAAGTGATTAAATAGCTGCCGTTCCTCAACCCAACAACGGAGCGGCAGCTGACCTTCACGAGGCTTCATAATACATCGCCCTTAACTTCACAAGTTATCGCCTGGGACGCGATTGGTCATGAAATTTGGTCCTGGCTTATGGTCCATTGTACTCGTAATTATGTACAGACCAAACGGCTATTGTAAGAGATGCGAACAGTGTTCACTTTATACCCTACACTATAAGGCAAGATGATGTAGGTATAGTTTTGTCCGGGAGTTTTTAACATGTAGCATACACAAAGCCTAAGAGGTGATTCTTAAACTGAAAGTGACCACTCTCAATATGACACATAGATTTATAAAACGCGATAAAGATATACCTACATGACTCTTTAGACATACAAGGTGTAACAAAAATGCTGGTGATCCGTTAAAGTTTAATTCTAAATATAAAATACTAAGAAATTTTTCGCGCAAGGAAAAAAAATTGTTTTATATTTGTTGGTCGTCTGGGACGATGTGTCCCATACAAAAAAAAACTTCAGGTCAAAAAAAATTTTCTCCTTCATTTTCTTACAGAAGATGGACACTTGGATGGAACTTTATTAGAAGATGGACACAACACTTCGGTAAGCCGTTCCTAGCATAAAACTTGTGAAAACTGAACCAAAACAAAGTCTGTTATTTTTGAATTTCACGCACACAGAGATATTTTCAAAATAACAACTCTAAAACTAATAAATGAACAAAAAAAAAGAAGAATATTTAGGGTTAGCAGCCACCTGTTTCTGACACATTTAAAAACTGACGTCTATATGTCAGTAAATGTGACGTCTAAGGTATCGTTCAGAAATCTTATGACTAGCGTTTTATGAATGCGTTTAAGGAGACAGCCGTTGTTGAAATTAATTATTTAATAATAAACTACGAAAATGGCAGTGAAATGTGCAAAATGCGATAAAATCGCAAATAAAAGGTTATCGATTACTTGTTTCACCTGCATGAAAGTATTTCACACAAAATGTACGAACATCACAAACTCTGCATTTACTATTATGAGCGAAAAAAACAAAAAGAACTGGATGTGTGATTGTTGTACGAAACAAAGGTTTCAAAAGTTACTCGCTGAAAATGAAATTGGAGTTCTATTGAATGAGAACTATTCATTAAAAAAGAAGATAGACGATTATAAAGTTGAAATAGCGAAGCTTACTAGCATATGTAAATCGACCGATAAAAAAAAAACATTGCAATTCATCAGAAAAGCATAAATAAAACAAAATTAGATTTTAGTCGTACACCGGCACCGAAGCTATTACAGCAAACAGAACCAAAAAACATTAACACTTCGGTAAGCCGTTCCTAGCATAAAACTTGTGAAAACTGAACCAAAACAAAGTCTGTTATTTTTGAATTTCACGCACACAGAGATATTTTCAAAATAACAACTCTAAAACTAATAAATGAACAAAAAAAAAGAAGAATATTTAGGGTTAGCAGCCACCTGTTTCTGACACATTTAAAAACTGACGTCTATATGTCAGTAAATGTGACGTCTAAGGTATCGTTCAGAAATCTTATGACTAGCGTTTTATGAATGCGTTTAAGGAGACAGCCGTTGTTGAAATTAATTATTTAATAATAAACTACGAAAATGGCAGTGAAATGTGCAAAATGCGATAAAATCGCAAATAAAAGGTTATCGATTACTTGTTTCACCTGCATGAAAGTATTTCACACAAAATGTACGAACATCACAAACTCTGCATTTACTATTATGAGCGAAAAAAACAAAAAGAACTGGATGTGTGATTGTTGTACGAAACAAAGGTTTCAAAAGTTACAAGATCAAAATCCCAGCAGAAATAGTACACCAACTGCACCCTTGAAGGTCGCAACTTCATCAACTAACTCGAAGATCTCACAAGCGACACCAACTAGCTCTACAGATAGTCTAGAAGCTTTAAACCCATCGATTAGGGCAACAGTATCAACTCCATCAACGAAAATCTCAAAAACTCCATTAACTAGTCCGAATATAACACCCCTATCAACCAGTTCGAAAGTTTCAACTCCATCGGTTAGCTTAAACAATTCAACATTGTCACCAAATCTTAGTGAAATAACGACTGAAGGACAAAGATATTCCGTTAATGTTTCTACGCAAAACTCCTTCGAGTCTCTAGGCGACAGTGATATGGAAACCAAATCTATTATTGTAGATAGCCAAATTATAAACAGAAGTTGTCCAGAAATAAGAAATGTAAACGAAGATGTAGATATATTAAAAGGAAAAAATTAAGAATTAGGAAAAAAACTTGAAATCGCTGAAAACGAAATTGGAGTTCTATTGAATGAGAACTATTCATTAAAAAAGAAGATAGACGATTATAAAGTTGAAATAGCGAAGCTTACTAGCATATGTAAATCGACCGATAAAAAAAATACATTGCAATTCATCAGAAAAGCATAAATAAAACAAAATTAGATTTTAGTCGTACACCGGCACCGAAGCTATTACAGCAAACAGAACCAAAAAACATTAATCAAGATGTAAATACGCCCAGAACACTGATTACTGCACCTCAACTGATTAAATCTGCGGATCCACTACAAGATAAAACTCTCCAGCTGTCTTTGAGCATTTCACAAGAACAAGCACTAAAAATTACTTCCCAATCAAAATCTGCAGTATCAAGTACACGAAAGGATTCTTCATCGCAGCGTCGGTTGAAGAATTCAGGCTACCAGAACGAAATAGCAATTAATAAATCCAAACATTTGAAACCAAATATTATAATACTGGGTGATGAGCAGGCGCGAGGTCTTGCAGTTCAAATAATTGCAACGAGGCGTAACAAATGGAATGATCAATACAAAACGTTTTCGTACGTAAAGCCAAATGCTTGCTCTTCAGAAGTTTTAAGTTACTGTAAAACTATAGGTGAATATGTCGATAAAAATGACTTTGTAATTATCTGCACAGGTAACAACGATGTAAATCCGAATAAAATACAATGTAATTTATCAGTAGCCTTAGATGTACTGCGGAAGACAAATGTACTAATAATGCCAGTAAATTGTAACATGCATATAAACGAAAAAATGATAAATAAAAACTTGAAAATGTTAGCGAACACAAACCCAAACTGTACTAACACTGAAACAAATTACCTAACTGATCAGAGAAATTACATTAAATCAGGATGCCAGCGCATTAACATATCTATTGACTACTATGTATACAGATTGAAATTTCTAACATTCACAAACAGGCGTACCAACACAACTACTCTATCAAATGTGTGTGACGAAAAACCTAAAAAGGGAACTATCCCTTACTACTTTACCTCATTGCCTAAGAAACTTATATCCGGCAAATTAACAACCACAAATCCTACTGAAAACAGACACAAAAAGGGAACCATCCCCTATTATTTCCGTATAATACCACGCCAATCAGGGACCGGCAACATAGAAAATAGTAATGAAAATGCTATTTCAAACCAGTTTTTTCGTGCCTCTCGTTAATGAAGGTTTAAAATTTCACATACTTCACCAAAACATCGCCAGTTTCCTTGCAAAGAGAGACCTATTAGAAATTGTACTGACTGAACTAGCTGATTTAGGAACACATCCAGGCGTTATCTGTTTTAGCGAGACTTTTGTGAAAATGGGTGATGAAAAAAATATTATTTTAAACGACTTCGAACTTGCCTCTAACTACTCTAGAAATAATAAAAGAGGTGGTTCATGCATTCTAATTAAAAAGGGATATGAATACAAAGCCCTAAATCTACAAGAACATGCGGAAATAAATGTGTTTGAATGTTGCGGAATATATATAAATAAAATTAATTTGGTGGTGGTATGCATTTATAGAACTCCTACCTCAAATATTAGTATCTTTCTTAGAAAGTTAGAACTCCTCCTACATGTGATACAGAAAAAATATTATAAGAAAAAAATAGTCATAACGGGAGATTTAAACATAAATATTCTCAGTAGTAACCAGTGTACCATAAATTTATTAAATATCACCAATAATTTTAACATGAGGAGTCATATAAATGAAGCCACCCGTGGTAAAAACTGCTTAGATCATTTCTACAGTAACATTTACAAAGCATCAGGTAAAGTTATACCATTGGGGCTATCTGATCATGAGACAGCCCAAATGCTTAGTTTCTGTGAAATAAAAAAATCTAACATACTAAAACCCACAATAACAGTAGCTAAAAGGGACTATTCAAAGGACAACATATCAAAATATCAAGAATGTTTAAAGAGTTTATCTTTTTCGGAAGTATATGAGGAAACAGATTTTAATCAAGCTTTCAAAAAGTTTCATGAAACTATAACCATTTTCTACAATCTATGCTTCCCTCTGATCAAAGTTAAGATTCAAGGAAATCGTAAACTGAAATGGATTACTAGGGGTCTAAAAACTAGCATAAAAACAAAGAGAAAACTGAGGTACTGTTATTATAAATTGAACTCAACACAAAGTAAAAATGACTACAAGACATACTCAAATATTTTAAAAAAGTGTATAATACGTGCACAAAAGTCTTGTAATACAAAGTTTGTTGTAAACAGTAAAAATATCTGTAGAGCGTCATGGAAAATTGTAAAAGAAGAAGTAGACAATAGAGATAATAAGCACTCTATTGATTCAATTAATTATAATGGTATAAATATTACTGAACCGGGTCTTATAGCGGAGGCATTTAATAACTATTTTATTGAATCAACAAACAAATTAAACCATAATCCAGTTAATACCGTAAATAATAAAGTCACAAACTCTATTTTCTTACGACCCTTCTGTACAAACGAGATATTGAAAATAATATCTTCTTTAAAAAATACAAATGCTGAAGGTTATGACGGCATAGCTACTAAAATAATAAAGGAATCAAAATTAGAAATTGTAAATGTTTTAACATATTTAGTTAATTATTCACTGCAAAGCGGAACGTTTCCTGAGCTCTTAAAGAAATCTATAGTAAAACCGCTTTATAAGAAGGACGATAAAACAGAGTTAGGTAACTACCGCCCAATAACGCTTGTCCCAATACTGTCCAAAGTTTTTGAGAAAGCGATGCACTGCAGATTAATGGATTATTTCTCTAAATATAACATTATTTCAGCGGATCAATACGGCTTCCAAAAGACAAAGTCTACCACGCTAGCCGCTTTTAATGTTGTACGCGAGATATCTACAAATTGCAACAAAAAACATCTAACCACGGCACTATTTTTTGACATGTCAAAGGCTTTTGACTTTGTGAATCATGATTTACTAATAAAAAAGTTAAATTTTTACGGTGTTAGAGGACCAGCATTGCAATGGATAAAGTCTTACTTAGAAAACCCAAGTCAATGCACATTACTAAATAAGATAAACCATAAACACGAAACAGAGACCTTCACCTCCAGATTTGCCATAAACAGGTTTGGGGTGCCTCAAGGCAGCGTTCTTGGACCACTGCTCTTCTTAACATACATAAACGATCTCCCAAATGTTACAAATCCCAAGTGTTATTTGCCGATGACGTTTCAATAATAGTGTCCAACGACAAATCAGCTTCGCAAGTACGGCATGAGATAGAGATTAACACAGTAGTCAAAGATGTAGTAACTTGGTTGGAAAAAAATAATTTACAAGTAAATTTGAGGAAAACATGCTACATACATTTTAATAGTAATGTAGAATCTCTAAATATTACGTATAATGACCACGATGTCCAAAACTGTAAATCAACAATATTTTTAGGCATTAACTTAGAGAATGAGCTAAAATGGAAAGGCCATATCCAAGTTGTATGTAATAAACTGAGTAGATTTGTATACGTTCTTAATAGATTACGACGAACAACGGACTCTAAAACCGCATTAGCAGCCTATCACGGATATGTAGAGTCAATTTTGAGGTATGGCCTCCTTGTATGGGGAAATGGCGTTAACATACGTCAAGTATTTTTGTGTCAGAGAGAATGTGTTCGTGCTATCTGGGGAGTTGCTCCATCGGAATCGTGTAAGCCACTATTTCTGTCGCTAAATTTACTTCCTCTGCCATGCCTGTACATATTTGAAACATCAAAATTTGTTAGGAAAAATATAGATCTGTTCAGTACGGCTGCTGACGTATTCCCGAGAGGGACTAGAAATAGAGACAGATTAGTGGTTGGTATGCAACAAGGATGTGACATGTTAAAAAAGAATTGTTTTGTAATGTGTATTAACATTTACAACGCCTTACCAAAAAATTTTAAAGAAATGCCTTACCACGAATTTCAAAAGGTTCTACGCAAGTGGCTAGTACAAAAAAGATTTTACTCCATTAGTGATTTTTTTAATAATGAATGTACCTAATGAAATTACTGAATTATGAACTAAGAATTGACTTACCTATTAGATTTATTAAATGTATGTGTAAAATGCAAAATATTACCAATTAAAAATTACGTTACTATAATTACTCATTGTCCTGTATAAACAAATATTAGGATTGCATAAATTGTGTTGACATTTCTTTATTATACATAGGCATGGACATTTAATTTAATTTAATATCATTGTATTTTAATATTAGTGCTTATACAATTGTATTGTTTGCATGTTGTTTGTGGGCAGCTGAATAAGGAGGACAACAAAACACATGTAACATCTTTAACTGTACCCTTTTCAAGCAAATAAATGATTTATGATTTATGATTTATGATTTACTCACAATACAAAACCAATTAATTACCCATGCTCTTAAACGGATCACCAGTATTTTTGTTATATTCTGTATGGTCGCATTGGTTGCTATTGCTGTTCTAGCCTGTGGTGTTACTTCGGGAACAAAACCCGCTATAATCCTCATAATTTCGTACAAACATGGCGAGAATCAAAGAAAAAACAGTATTGTTTAATTTGTGTGTACCCAACCCTCAAGGTGCGATTCCGACTAGCACTTGGCCGGTTTGTAATTAAATTTTTCAGTGTCATTAAATTTGAATTAGACTAAAACAAACTGAATGCAAGCCATGAAGAAGAATGAAGTTAGCAGAATTACGAATCTAGATGCAATCGCATTTAAACTGATGTAACATATATAAAATAGAATTTCGGTTGGTTCAAAGTGATTTAAATATAAACGATTCCAAATTCTTCAAGGGAATAGATTGTAGCTGGTATAGTTAGGGCGGGAGAATGTAAAGCGATTATATAACTAAAACAAATATATTTTCACCTCAGCAGCACGAATGACGGTTCTTTGATACCTAAAAACAGTGACCAAATTTCAATTTTGTTGCGCACGTAAGACAAAATGTCCTTGAAGTGACCTTGAAGTTTCAGTGTCTATTCCGCGAGCAGGATCTAATACTTATTCGAAATACTTGGAGTCGATTCGCGTTGTCTTTTTCACGTCGTTAGTAAATAGAGAGAGACGGAAATATTTTAAACGTCATTTATTCGTATATTGAACTTTCGATAGAAGACCCCTGAAACAAAATTTAAATACGCCATTTAAATATGCCAACAAACTGTCCTCAGTTTGGCGAAAAAAAAAATGTATACCTACCACTTAAGTTGTATCGTGAAGTAAATAAAAAAAAATGAAACGTTCCTAAACGCGCACAAGTTTTCATTTGTAACTGTTATTTATATAAAATTAAATTTTTTAAATGTTACATTAAATACAAAAAAAAATTTGCTTAGGTACTTTATTTCAAAATAAGACAAGTATAACCGAAAACATTACAAGATTATTACGTAAAATATCATTACTTTTATAACAATATTACGTATTGTGGTAACGGAAAGCGTTCCGAAAATAGCGATTTTAAAAGTTGTCAGCTGTCAAAATGGCGGTTATTATTTCAAAGATATTTAATTTATATCGGTTATTTTTTTGGATTATTAACTTATCAATATCATTCAGGTTTTTGAACTCAACTGTAACAATATTATAAGAAAACCTGAGTGAATAAAGTGACGAAGAAGGATTTAGCTACATCTCTCAGGTTATATCTTTCTTTAATATATTCTCTCTGCTGAGGTGAAACATAGTATGTTCAACACGAGAATAAAGTTATTTACATCTTGTGCTTTTGAGTCCCACTCTACAATTAAATTCAATTCAAATGATTTATTTCATGTAACTTTGACACATATTACACTAGTAGTACTTAGAAACTCTACGCTCAAAATTCTAAATTAGAATCTTGAAGAATATGAACTTTCTTCTCTTGTTGCACAAATATCTATTCCTGTTGTTTTTTTAGGAGAATATATGACATGTAGAGTTTTGTTCTCCTTATATTTATAAATGAGTTCTCCTGTTGAATAAGAGTATTCGCACATAAAATACCACATTTTAAAGAATTCAGTTTCTATACAGGCATCAAACTAAAGCTAGCTAATAGCTATAAAAAAGTTTTGTGGTCACATGATCAGCAAAAAATACTCGTAGTGAATGGGAAATTAAAATCCATAAAATAAAAATGCAAACAATAGATAATTTCCAGATCCCGGGTAATTGAATATTTTCAAACGTATTTGAAGTATTTTTCTTGGAATTCGCTATTCATAGTATACGAAATAGTGACTTTTAGCTGCAAATTTTGAAGCTACTTTGAGCACGGGAAAAAGCCCGCGAAATCATCTTCTAGATTCTAAAACTTCAAAAGAGTTAACTCACCAATTTCCTAGATTAGATTATTAGAAAGCCTTAACAAAAAATATACTAAGTATATTTTGCTAAGCGTTTAAACTTTCTGAATTACTTGAGTGTTCAAAACTCTTCTTGTTACGGAAGTAAAGTATTGTTTAATAGTCTTTCACCACACCTTTTACTTTGGAGCCAAGTTCAACTTTGCCAAGTTTAGACATGCTGTCATAAATTTACTCGTGCAGGTAATAATTATATCACGTTCGTTATAATAATTTGAATTCTTGAGTAAGGATAATTAAATCATAATTAATTTAGGTTGATGAACACGTGTAATGTAAATATATGTGTCGACAGGTACAGTCACCGGCAATAGTATTTTCCTACACGAAGGCCGCAAAAATATGTGACACGCTCTTATTGGCCCTACAGATAAGAGTACTTACAATGTTTTTACTGTTTACAGTCATTACATATTTGTTATATAATTTAGTCGGTTTCTTTGTTGTTCTTCAAAAAGCGGTTGAGGGTAACAAACGTTTATATTGTACTTAGGGCCTTTTGGAAGTAAGCAATAATCACATGTGAGACTATAACAAGGACCAACGGTATTATTATTACCATGAAAAGTTGGGTAGTTGTAGTGCAACTCACCCTAAATTATTGACACCTTAATTTATTTTTAAAGTGGGCGCGTTGTTCAAAACCGCCCAGTTAAAAAAATATAAACCACTTAATTCAACAGCACGGATGTTTTTTTAAGTGACCTACAAAGATTGTATAAAAACAAACACCGTAACTACAAGGAACACAACGCTGGTAAAGTTCTGTGGTAGATAAATGCATTTAATAGTTTTACGCTCGGAACCATTTTAGTCGTTGGAAGATAGCGCTTGCCCGGTTCGGTTGCAGGTTGCTGAAATTATTAATGATACAAAGCAGGAGCTATAATGGAAGAAAGTAGGGGAAGCCCGGGCAAGACGCGTATGTTAAGGGAATGATGAAAATAAACACCCCAATTCTTTATCAAAATAACACTTTAATAAAATTCGTGTATTATTTAGCGTTTGGTATATCTGAGATAAACCACCAAAACAATTGATACCATAATTACCAAAATTGGTTTAGTACCTAATTAGTTTCAACACTATGTGGTAAAACGTTAGACAAACATACTCACATACATATGTAACTATACACATCATCATAATCATCATCCTGGCGTTTCTTATGTTACCACGTCTCGCTAAGCTTACCACAATGTGGTATGTATGTCATACATTAATTCCATACACCGACTTCTAAAATTATAACAGACCTAGTAAATAAACCTAGAATAACAAAACACAATCTACTCTACACTCTACACTACCTCTAATCTCAAGACTAAAATAATACCTAAAAAGTACGCATTTCTCCTTATCCAATAGACTTGAAATAAACCATAACCCTCCAAACGGCGTATGATTGAACTATAAATCTTAAGCTCGGGCCATCAATATCCCAAACCTTTGTTATGTCCTTCCAAGAAATCTGCCAGCCGACGTAAAATATAGGGGACATTGTAAGCAGTTTTATAGAAATTGTAATAATGTTGACTAGTAATCTTGAATGGATACAATGGCTGGATATTCTTGGTTTTACACCGATTTCAAGATTTCGAAGGAGGAGGTTATTAATTCGTCACGATCTTTGTTTTTGCTTTTTTTATGTATGTTCACTGATTATTCGAAGACGGCTTGACCGATTTGGAAAATTATTTTTTTATTAGAAAGAGTACACAGTTGGTCCCATTGCAACCAGGTCAGGATCTGATGATGGGATCCTGGAGAAATCGAGGGAACTCTTCAACCATTATAGGCACACCTATAGTGATTTGAGTATTTTATTCAACAGCTCGAGCATTTGCTTTTGGAAAGGTGGAGGCTAAGTGAAGTCGGTCTTTTTTTGTTTAAAATTATTATTCTCAAGCAATAATACAACTAAATATACATATGTTATGCAATAATTACGTAGGCTTGTAAAGTAAAGAGCTCCAATTGTCTCTTTTTAGTCGGCAGACGTCATCACCACGGCTTGACCTTCAGATCACAGCAGACGACATCGCTGCGGCAGGGTCATCAGGCCCGCTTTGGCTCCCTCAAGACGCCAGGACGTCCCCAAACAGACTTCGAGAAGACCATCCCACCAGCAGTGGGACTGGGATCTGACACCGAAATCTAAGCAGAAATGCTGATAAGATATAGCTTCAGCCCCTGCCCCCATTTGAAGAGGCGCAGCGGAAGACTCTACTAGTCTTTTTAGTCGCATCCCACCAACCGATAGATGTGGGATGTCGGCCTGCTGGCGAGCTCCACTAACTGCGTAAGCCGCTTTAGAGAAGGAGACAGGCTTATATTCTCTTAGAGAGTACAAAAGATGAACCGAACACGGAATATAATAATCTGTCTATTGTATTAAAATATAATTGTTCTCAAGACCATTTAATTACCTGGAGCCTTCTTCTTCTTCTTCTTGTTAGGGGCTATGTAAGGCTCCCAAGCCTATGTATCACTGCTACCATCACTGATCTATTGTGATCGCCACCTACTACAACTCTCGGTCTAACCCTGCAACTTCAAACATTTCCTGGATCCTTTTGATCTCGAGAGACTTTAACTCCTCCGGGCGTAGTATGTGCCTACCCAGAATTAAGTTACGAGTGCGCATTAGGGAAGGGCAATCTGCGAGGATGTGCAAGCGCGTCTCCTCTGTCTCCATACAGAGTCTGCACCGCCTAGTGTCACGTTTCCCCATAGTGTGCATGTGCTTGTTTAGGCCGCAGTGCCCAGTAAGCACCCTTACCAAATTGCGCAATTGGTTCCTGGACAGCGCCAAGGCGTTCTTAGACGCCTTTTTGCTGAAGGCCTTGATAAGCGCTTTGGAATGGTTCATACCTGGTGTTTCTCTCCAGAGTTGAATGGTTTTATATTGACAGTAGGTCTTCAGGGTGAGCCTCGTTAGGCTTTTGGGGATGCCACAAAAAGTCTCAGGACTGTAGTGAGTCCCCTTAGCCCCCACTCGTGCAAGTTCGTCGGCTTTTTCATTTCCTACGATAACCGCATGCCCCGGGACCCAACGCAAAATGACCTTGAACTCAAACTCAAACTCAAACTCAAACATTTATTCAGTAAGTAGGCCACAAGGGCACTTTTACACGTCAAAGTAAAAGAGAGAGAAAAAAAATCAAACTACACCGGTTCTAACCCTACACCTCTGACCCGAGAAGAATTATGTCCGGCAAGAAACTCGGCGGGACTTATTTTTTCAAAACAACAGTACATCAAAACTAAACAATACATATAAGTGCGTTGTTCTATAAGAAAACATATCAAACCAAGGTTAGATTAACTAACAATAGGTTATAGTTTAAGAAAAATACCAAAGAAAAAAGA
The DNA here is from genome assembly GCA_947086415.1 of Pammene aurita. NCBI lineage: Eukaryota > Metazoa > Arthropoda > Insecta > Lepidoptera > Tortricidae > Pammene > Pammene aurita. Next base: position 18,833,457 of record OX352295.1, read on the forward strand.
TGAGTCCAAATCTGACTATTGAAAATAAATTACATACAAGTTTGATATACTTTCTTACCTGAACTGTGTCTTCTACATAAATTTCCAAATTATAATAATCCATCAATATCATCAACTGTTAGAAACAAACTTTGAATTTAAATAATATAAAAAAAAGTACTTAAGTGATTCTAGTATACAATAAACATACTATTTCTAAATTATACTTAGAGATGTATAAGGTCTCCAAGTGTCTTGATCTATATATTCTATATAATAAAAAAATATGGATAATCAAGCACCGAATGTTGTGTCTAAAGCCAATTAAACTAAAATTAAATATGATTAATAAAAAGTTACGTAAATGTGTTGTGTTCCTGGCTCCAAGGTTGTTTAGTAATTGCCTGCAGTTCTCAACCAGCCTAGACGTCATGACATCTGAGGTTAGGGCCAAGAGTGCCGCCTGGCTATCCGAATGGATATAAATGGTATGGTTGACGTAGTTACGTTGCAGGTTGGTTGACGCACATTCTAAGATGGCGTACACCTCTGCCTGGAATATAGAGCAGTATTTTCCTAGATTTAGACTGATGGCCTTTCTAGGTGCCTCGCCATATATTCCGCAGCCTACGTCAGATCCGGATTTGGAGAACAATCTATTAAAGATACACATACAATACTCATATTAAAAGTGATTCAATTGTATGATGTGATTCAATTCAAGTGATAGTCATTTGAAATGTTTGTATCCTAGTAGAATATATCAGACTAATTCTACTTGGGACATACTGGACGGCACCTGTGCAATGATTTAAAATATGTAACTTGGAGCCATATTCAAACTTTAAATACATAATAAATACATTAAAAACACAATTTATTTCCAAACATTACTCCAACAAACCATTCTGTGGTTTGGCAGAAGAACATTTTATTTGTAAATAGTGTAAGCGAAACATTTCGCTTACACTATTCACATGAATAAACGTTTTTTTTTTTTTAACACACAACAAATAATCAACCAATATTGAAGTTGTATCGCAGTTGCATCGGAATAATTCTCAAGTAAATTCTGATATATCTGATTCAGACTTTTAGGCGTTCGCATTATTGCGTTGTTGCATTGGAGTTCTATTGAAGTTGGATCGTGTCTAAATGTGTTTTAAAGTTAGAATACGGCCCCTGTTATTAATAAAATTATTCTTATCAACATAAAAAACAGCGATATCCTTTGCGAATCGTAACATAATAAAAAAATATTCGAGAACTATAAAAACGGAATTAATTGAATCAGGCGTTACTTTGCGGAAGTCCATAATATCAACTACAATAATATTGCTTTGCTATTCCGAGGTATAATAACGTGCTAGTTGATTAGTGACTACCCGTTATACTTATTTGCGTATTTTTTGCATGCATTAATGTTCCCACCCTCCCGCCGCAAAAACAAATACGCAAACAAATACAACAAACCACAACCAATAATACCAAAACTCGACACGTGTTTCGCCTCTCTACGAGGCATCCTCAGGAGCTGCTGGAGATTTTGTCGGTCTGACGTCCGGCAAGGCGTCGGTCTGAAGTCGGAATGACGTGTCCAGAATGGTCGGCCATATTTATAGCATTACCATCACCCCTACCGTGCAAGTGCGAGTGAGATGCAAAAATTCGAAGTAACGGCGATGACGCAACATTCAACTGTTCGTTAATAATTATTCCCCTATTATCGTACCTAATTATTTCTAAATGTTCTAGAACGCTCAGACGCAATCCTTTTTCACAAACATGTAAAAGATCAAAAGAATGATCCTCAGACAGAGTATGACCATTTTCCAACAAATGTTTTGCGAAATTGGATCGTTCCGGATGGTTATGTCTATATGAAGCAACATGCTCCTTATATCTTGTGTTAAAATTACGTCCCGTTTGCCCCACATACACTTTATGGCAGTCATCACAAGTCAACTTATACACTCCAGACTTCTTCCCATTCTCTAGTATATCCTTCCCATTACAAAGTCTTGAGCGCAAGGTGTTATTGGTCTTAAAAGCCACATTAATATTGTTGGATTTTAAAGTGTTATGAATTGCATCCGATAACTTTCCGACATACGTAATGCTCGCTTGAAACTTTTTAATGGGATCAGACGATCGTGCAGGATACAACATATTGCTAACCAAACTATTTTCCTTCTTTCTGATGATACCATCCACGACAGACTTATCGTAGCCATTCGAGATAGCTAAATGATAAATATTATCTAATTCCATCTGATAATGCTCATCAGAAAGAGGCACGGTTAACAACCTATGCACATAACAATGAAATGCCGCTAACTTATGCTGCCACGGATGAATGGAAGATGCCGGAATCACCGTGTCGGTATGTGTTGGCTTGCGGTAATAATTAGGTACAACAATTGGGGAATAATTATTAACGAACAGTTGAATGTTGCGTCATCGCCGTTACTTCGAATTTTTGCATTTCACTCGCACTTGCACGGTAGGGGTGATGGTAATGCTATAAATATGGCCGACCATTCTGGACACGTCATTCGGTTGCCGGACGTCAGACCGACAACATCTCCAGCAGCTCCTGAGGATGCCTCGTAGAGAGGCGAAACACGTGTCGAGTTTTGGTATTATTGGTGGTGGTTTGTTGTATTTGTTTTTGCGGCGGGAGGGTGGGAACATTAATGCATGCAAAAAATACGCAAATAAGTATAACGGGTAGTCACTAATCAACTAGCACGTTATTATACCGCGGAATAGCAAACCAATATTATTGTAGTTGCTATGAAAACGGGTCACTTTATATTATATAGACATTTTGCTAAAGAGCTCAGCATAAACAGGTTTAATTTTAAATTACAATTTGATTACTACAATCCGACTCGTTAATTCCCTATTGGACGCTCACAAACATTTATCAACCTCCCGACATTGATGAAGTTCAACATTTACTTCGGTAAATGTTTTTCGTATTTCGGAAATACTGATTGATCGGACCCATTTGCTGTTTACTGATTTAGATTTTAGATCCTTTGGTTTATTTTTTGAATATATAAAAAGCTCTGTGATGTTTTTTAATTTGACAACGGAATTATATGGATTATTTGGTTTGGGAGACGAAAAATTAAATGAAATATAGTTGTTATGCTTGACGTGCTGTAGGCATTAAATGCCAAAATATTACATAGTTAAATAATACCTCTGTGGCTGTGAGAAATAGCCATAGGCTAAATAACCCAAGACCCCGCATAGCCGGGCGATCACCGCTGCCACGCTCGAAGTAATTTCACTCTATGGTGAGACACGAATATTGGAAGTGACAGTAAACATAGTACTTCTCCACGGCAACCATTTGATTAATGTCTGACTCTCTTTTACACCCCACGAAAGAATCGCGCGTTCCCCGTCTAGCATTGCCAGTTCCCCTCCCGCACCCCTTCTTTTTGGCAGCTTAGGTTTCAAAGAAATAACGCGCTAAGCGGAGTATAGAGATATCTTGTATATGGAAATAGCTTAATCACTCAAAGCAACTATCTCTAGATATGAAATCATTCGCCCAAGAAGGAAATAATACACGCAACGCAATTAATTTTAAAACACGTATGAAGATGGCTAATAGCATACCGTAACTATCATACGTAATTTAGTCGGTTACTTTGTTCTCAAAAAGAGGTGGAGGGTAACAAACGTTTATATTGTGCTTATGGCCTTTTATTAGTAAACATTAATCACAATGCGAGACTATGAGAAGGAGCAACGATAATAGCGGCTTCTCTGTAATATCTAATAAAACCTTTCTATAAGACCATCCTGTTCGGTCTTGGTATTATTATTACCTTGCCCCGTCTAAACTTGAAATCCTATGTCTATGCTTAATCAGTATCAGGAGTAGCATAGCGCGTGAGATGTTCAAAATTATCTGGACGCGTTCGCCTTGTAATCTTTAAAATAAGGTCATTTAACACCAAACCCGGTAAGCTACTTCTGCTGCAGTACAGTCAATGCCAAAAATATGTAGACACTTTTACACCTTACTCAATTGTAATAAGGTTCAAAATTGTATACATATTTTTGGCGTGGATAGTTTCAACGAAAGGATACTTTTACGCAAATAATTAAAATAACCTTATCCAATATACCTAGTTGGTTACTAAGTTCTGTTACCAGATTTCTGACTGATAAAATATATAATAAAGTTTTAAATAAAAAAATATTATTATTTAATAGCCTAATTTCTAATGAACATAATATGGTATAATAATATTCAAATCATATGGGAAATTTATTGAAAATCCTTGTAAAGCACAAGATTGCCTGAAGACGCAAACACGCGGTAAAGGAGATCGTCAATTCTGGGCCACCTGATATAAACCGTATACAGTTTGTACTGCAATGTAAAATAAATGCTCATTTTATTACTAAAGTAGACAAAATATTGCAAAAAAATGAAACGGGAATTAGAAATACTAAATAAATAAACATTATGTTGATTTTTCCGCGATTAAAATACAGCAAGACAAGTCGTTAAGGTCCTTATGGCATTGACATAAAGTTTAACTTCACCCTGGGCTGAAACGGGCTTGTTTTCTAGTTTGACACTGTCAATGTATACAGTTACATAATCTGCGTTTTGATACTGTTCGGTAAGTTAGAATATTGTAATATTAAAATAGTATCTAAGCCTACGAATAAGGAAGTTTATATTAGAAATCGACTGTATTAAAACGCCTAAAGATTGAAAATGCGTATTTTTGCATTTTTGATCGGAGTTTGAACATTAAAAGTGGGTTTCATAATGGCATAATATCATGCTCCTTCGATAACGAAACGCATCTTTTTTTCAATTTTGTGTGTCAGATACTAGTGCTATCGCACTTAACGTTGGTAAACCCATAGATATAAAATGGCGCTTGTCGCTAAAAGATAAACGAAGTGCGCAAAAGAGAAACCAACACGTATATGAACATTCCACGAGTGCAAAAGAGACACACGATCATTTTGAAGGAGTGACAGCTTTTGTATTTAGGTAGTCAGCTTACGTACCCACGTCGTGACAGCTCATATTTTAGCGTGGACAATATAAAACAATCGTGAATAAAATAACTTGGGATGAAAAAGGAGAAACATGGTGTCGTGTTGTGTTCCAGATTGGACTATTACTCATAGGAAAAACCCAAGTAATTACTCATTTCACAGGTTTACATGATATTCCGATCGATGTCTTTGAAACAATATTTTGTCATATTAGCAAAATAAATCGTGTAAGTATTTACTAGATAGGTACTATTAATTATTAGTGTTTCGTATACTGTGTGCTAATATTTTATCATAATAGTTAATATTCATGATTATTTTGTGTAAAAACCGAAACATTTATTCTACGCTAGGGATTGACAAAACGTTTTAGGGACTTATATCGATAACTGTTCGATATGAAAATTATAAATAATTATAATTCAAAAAAATCCAATGAATAAATTAATATTATATTCACATTACGCCATTACGTAAGACGATTAAATTAGAACCTTATTATATCCGGTTTTAAACGGTTATTTTTATTATTAAAGATTTTTTTACCTTGCAGTATTATTTCATTCAAATATGGCGCTCAACACATTTAGCGGAATTCGCTAACATAGTCAAAAAGCAGCGGAAAACGGAAATCGGGCTGAATATTGTATATGGGCTCCATACAAAAATTCAGCTCCCGTAAAGAAATTTCCGACTTTTATGCTGCGGCTGATTTTTATTTATGATAGCTGGATTCCGCTGAAGTGTGTGCCGCGCCTAAAAGCTAATAGTCAAACGATTAGAACGAGATAAAAATATAGTTGGAATGAGAGGTCAGCTGTCAAAATGGTCGTGCGATCAATCGAATGCGCTTTCGACCGGCGACTTGCAATTCCGTTTTCCGTTGTATGAAATATTTGAAATTATTTTAGGAAATAATCTTGTTCACTTAATATTGTTAATTTAATAATAAATAATTTTGTTTATTATTTTTTTTAATACTAAAGAATATATTATTTGCTTAGAAAAAGCATACTAGTTATTAACTATTTAATTAGGTAATGTAATAATATTAGTCGAACGTCGGTTTGTAGTGTGAGAGAGCCAACTGACGGAAAAATATTCGGAGGGCGGACCGAATGGGAAGAAGCACGGAGAAAAAAGAATAATAATAGTCGAAAATGTGCGTGAAATTAAACGTCAAGTTGGTATTGGGGATGTCAACTGACGTCATAGTGTAAACAGCTATTAGACATGGCAATTTGTAGGGCCCAACCTGTTGTGTACCCTGCCTCTCCCTCACCCTCCTTCAGCTCCCTATGGGCCCTACCTCCTATTACACCTCCCAACACAACAGGTTGGGCTCTACAAATTGCCATGTCTAATAGCCGTTTTACTACTTTGACTAAGGTAGAATCTATAATTCAGCGGAGTGATTTGACAGAACTTTACATACATTTGATAACCGCTTTGTATGCAGAGAGCTGTCAAATCACTCCACTGAATTATTAATTCTACCTTAGTCGCTTACGTCTGTAGAGGCCTTTAGAACGTTTCGATAAGAAAGTCAAATACCGATAGATAATTAACCTATTGAATTTGGCATCACTATTTTACGCTCACATGGACAATTTAGACACATACATGGATTTTAATTTTTTTGCCACACTTTTGATCGTTGACAAGCATTCTTTGTCATCCCATTTCTCTGGGTAAACCTTATCCCTTCGCAATAGGTGTTAGGAATGTTCAGTTAATAGTATCAACGATGGTTTGACAGCAGTCTTTGTTTACCGAAATACAGGAACTATAAATACGATCAAAATATGACTTTTTATTATTTCATCATGATTCCCGTTTTGTTTTCAAGTCCGCTTTTGTACATTATCTTTAAAAAATCGGTACGTTTTTTACATTAATATATAAATCATATGCAAGCACGCTTTCAAATATTGTCCTTGTCAGATTCAAGTTTTAAATGCATGATTTTTCAATTTTCCCATTAGATTTCGCAATATTTTTACCACCATCCTGATCTAGAAATTATGACGATTCTTTAAAGGTAAGAACCATTCCTAAACGGTCCTAAATAATCTGGGCCAGATCACCTAACAAAAATTGACGATCTCCTTTAAGAAAATTACACTTTACAAAAGTGCTTCAAATAAATATTGCACCTTTGTTAAGGTTCCATTGTTTGTTTGTAAGAAACCTGTTTATTAGAGGTAATTGCGTGACCACTATTTTATTTTCTTGCGATTTTATCCCATAGATATTCCCATTTTCCTATTCTTCCCAAATTGCCTATTTTTAAGTTTTGCACAAAAGACAAATTTAGACTGCTATGGAACAAGCAGACTTACAACGTATAGTCCAGTATTTTATCGGATAGACCCACGTGAACTATACATATACCAAATTGAAGCTAAAGAATATAGCTACCGAATTGTGCAAGACTGATGCGTCTTAAACGTGATTAAAAATCAATAGGATTTAAAATCGACATGAACAAGGAGTGTCATTTTGACGTATAATTTATTCCGAGTGTTATAAAAAATTCTGAAAATCTGCGACAGTAATTTTCAATTGGCTACTTTCCTAAAAAAAATAATTTAGTCCGTCAGTTAGATTATCAAAAAATATTGGACACGTATTTTTTATTTTGTCAATCAAACAAAAATTGGTGAAAATATAGCCCGTTAAAGTTCCGCGTGACGTCACATTTCAGTACAATTTTTTGTATAATGTGATGTCACGCGGAAATTTAACGGGCTATATCTTCACCAATTTTTGTTTGATTGACAAAATAAAAAATATGTGTCCAATATTTTTTGATAATCTAACTGACGGACTAAATAGAATTATATTTTTTTACCCAGGAAAGTACCCAATTCAATCTATTGTAATCTATTGGCTATTAAATAAGCTTTTAAATTATGTACATGAATAATTAAAATGTTGCTACCTATTTCGATTTATTTAGTCAAAACTCTAGTAACAGAACTTAGTAACCGACTAGGTACAAGTGAGTACGTACTTTTCTCCAAAAACACCTATAAATAACTCATGCCTTATAAGACAGTTTATGAAAATCCACATATTAATAAATCGATACGCGCCTTTGAGTTTTTTAATTCAAACTATTTTTATAATAAAATATTGTGATAAACTCATTTTTATGAGCCGGGTTTAAATCTGAGACCTCTAAGGTCTATTCCTGGTTACAATACTGGTAATTATGGTATAAATTATTTCTTTAAACATACACACAGATTCTTTTTTGTGTATGGGGTTTGGATTTTACATATCCAAAGAGATGTTATTATTTACTACTGAAGCGACATCTGTACTTTGCGTTGCGCATTTATCCTCACCGAAAGCTATAGATCCCAAATTAGGTAATTATAAGCTAATCACGCAAAGCTTGCAGAATAATGAATACCAACAGAGATCTGTCAAAGGGATTAATTTATAATTGTGATATACGACTCGATAGTAGTCACGCAGGAATATATCAGAGCTAATAGAACTACTTACTAGGTAATTCGTATATTACAGTTACAGACAAATTAAGTCTAAAATTAAGATTAACTCGATTTAAATTAAACTTAATCCGAGATAATAATCATAACAATAAAAACTAACTTCAGGTATGTAACGTTGCGTATATGCATTATGATTTGTGATATATAATGTATGTTCATTTAGTATGAGTATATATTGGTATATTTATCGTAGTATTTAAGTTTACCTAATAATTGTTTGGATAAATTAGTAGCTACAAGATTAATCAGCAAGATCTAGACACACGGCAGTGTGTCCGCCAAGTTCGAGCAAAAAAAAGCGACACACCGGCCGTGGGTTATATTACACGAACCATTTCGGGCCAATTTCGACCACCCTATAACTCAAAACATATTTTATCTACGCATATGAAATTTCGAGTGTCTGTTGAAATCCCCTTAATTGTCTAGAATACAAAATTTCATTATTCTACCTATAGCAGTTCTTGAGATATTGACGTCAGAAAATTGCTATTTTTACTATACACTCACTGACTCACTGACTCACTGACTCATCAAAAACCTAGACCACTTCCAATGGTCGTACTGACTTGAAATTTGGCATGGAGATAAGTCTTAAGGTCAAAGTAAAGGGAAAAATCTGAAAACGGCCAAGTGTGAGTCAGTTTTAAAAATAGCGAAGGTGTAACTTTGTTCTACTATGAAGTCATAATGAACTAAATGGGTCTATCTTCCAATGGTCGTACCGACCTGAAATTTGGCTCGAAGGTTTGTCTTTAGGTCGAAATAAAGTAAAAATCTGAAAACGGCCAAGTGTGAGTCAGTTTCGAAAACAACGAATGTGTAATTTTGTTCTACTACAAGGGCTGCTATTTATATATCCGGAAACCGGGATTACAATCTTCTTAAATAGCATATTTGACCTCCATGGTAAAATTTGAACTTTTTTAAGTACTGGCCGGTATATTTTTTCTTTCTTATTAACGCTCGTGTTTTGTTTTTGACGGGTTTTAATTTTCATCTCGCAGCAAGAATGGAACTCACTCGTGAAAATATTCGTGCTATGATTTATTATGATTTTCGGCGTGGTTTAACGCAACAACATTGCATAGATCAACTAACTTCAACTTTTGGTGATGAAGCCCCATCTAAAACTACTGTGTATCACTGGTTTAGTGAGTTCAATCGTGGACGTAGTATGCTTACGGACGAAGTTAAGGCAGGTCGCCCGAAATCGGTCGTTGTACAACAAAATATCGAGGCTGTGCGAAAACTTATAATGGACGACCGACATGTTACGTACCGCGAGATAGAGGCGACTCTGGGTATTTCTATGACCAGCATTAATAGCATATTACATAATTATTTGGCTGAAAAAAAAATTTGTTCGCGTTGGATACCCCACAACTTAACAAAAGAGCAAAAAGATGCTCGCGTCGAATGGTGCAATAAAATGTTAAAAAAATATAACCGTGGTGACTCAAAAGCCGTTTATAACATCTATACAGGTGACGAATCCTGGATCTATGCATACGATCCCGAAACGAAGCAACAATCAACGGTATGGGTGTTTCAAAATGAGCCGAACCCTACGAAAGTTACTCGTGCAAAAAGTACATTGAAACAAATGGTGGCCTGCTTCTTCGGTATTAATGGCCATGTAGCTACAGTGCCACTAGAAAACCGTAGAACGGTTAATTCAGAGTGGTACACGACCATTTGCTTACCGGAAGTATTTGAACAAATTCGTAAAACTAACCAGCGACGAAGAATCATTCTTCATCATGACAATGCCAGCTGTCATACGTCACGCGAAACAACTCTATTTTTGGAGGGTCAAAATGTGGAATTAACGGGTCATCCGCCGTACAGCCCTGACTTGGCACCCAACGATTTTTATTTATTTCCAAATATAAAGAATAAATTACGCGGTCAACGATTTTCGACCGCTGACGATGCTGTCGACGCATTCAAACAACACGTAATGGAGGTACCTCAGGCGGAGTGGCAGAAGTGCTTTAAAAATTGGTTCACGCGAATGCAAAAGTGCATAGATCATCAAGGGGAATACTTTGAAAAACAATAAAACCATTTTCAGCCGTGTACGTTTGTTTGTTTTTTTGTTTCCGGATATATAAGTAGCAACCCCCGTATAAGTAGGTATGGAGTGGAAATGAGATAAGACTTATTTAAATTTAGATACATACCAATTTAAGACAATACATGTTTGTCTTAAAGACAAGAACAATAAAATTGTTCACCACTCTGTGTGTGTCTGTTGCGGGAACCGAACCCACGATTTACGAAGTGCAAAGCAGGTCAGTAGGTACACTAGGTGCGCTACATCAGTCAAACAAAAATGAAAAGACAATTTTTTCTCGCATAGTCTAAATAATTTCTAATTTTACAACTAATAAAATCGCAGATTCAAGAACATGGAAATCATTTATACTCTAAGATGGAATTATATATACTACTGCCCATCTCACCCTCCGATACGCCACGGGATGAGATGGGATGGTGCACTTCTAGGGCTACATAATAGGCCACCAATTATAATACCTACTGGTAGGTAGGTATTACCAAGTTATTAATTATCTATTTAGGTAGCGTACTTACAAACAGAATAAAGTACGTTATTGATGTATGTAATTATATGTAAGTAGGTACATTTTATAGGTGTAGGGAGCCAGTTTATTTGTAAAAATCACCTTATTAGTAATAAATAGTAAAATAGGATTTATCATAGATTATAGGTACTCGCGCTGCCCGATCGATCCCGAAATCCCGATATATGTATGTATAGTGATACTAGATAAAAATTCCGTTCCCCGCCTCGCGCACCCTCCGTTGCTGCCTACACTCGTCCGCCGCGCTCGCGCCGTCCGCCAGCTCATGCCATCCGTTCGCCCGCTCATGCCGCCGGGGGGATGCGTACGCGCGGGAGGCGGGGAGTCGACGAACCTAAGCGTTCGGCAGCCGCGCGTCATACGCGAGACATTTCCTAAAGCAAAAGTGATAAAAAAATAATAAAGAACCTACATCTAACAAAAATAAATGAAATCCCATCAAAAACATAAATGTGAAAGGCTGCCAAGTTCGATACTATGGGAATGCTTCGCCTATAAAAGAAGTGAGATCTGAATAAGTACCAAGTTCCATAAAAATACCTCAAATCATAAATAGTTATAGGAATGCACACTTGATTGCCAGCAGTTTTTAAGGTACATTTTGAATAAGTATCACGTTACATAGAAATACCTAAAATTATAATAGTCAGAGAAACGCACACCGGTTTTTTTTAGCAGTTTCCTGATAACATTTATTTTTTTCAGTACTTTTTAATGATGTAACTTAGCAAGTTTTAATAGAAAATTATATACTTGACACATTGCAGTCCAAAGGTGTCGATTCATTGCATTGAAAAGGTGTGTGGTGTGTGAAAAACTTGCCAAGTAACATCATTAAAAAGTACTGAAAATAATAAATGTTATCAAGAAACTGCTAAAAAAACCGGTGTGCGTTTCTCTGACTATTATAATTTTAGGTATTTCTATGTAACGTGATACTTATTCAAAATGTACCTTAAAAACTGCTGGCAATCAAGTGTGCATTCCTATAACTATTTATGATTTGAGGTATTTTTATGGAACTTGGTACTTATTCAGATCTCACTTCTTTTATAGGCGAAGCATTCCCATAGTATCGAACTTGGCAGCCTTTCACATTTATGTTTTTGATGGGATGTCTTTCACAGCACCCAATTATACTAAATAATTTATATACACGATGAAATTTAATCAGTAATCAGGACCCTATATTTCAAATTCAGTTATTGATAGTAAAGTAGCAGTTGGGCCAATTTCAACCGACTTCAAGATTTCAAAGGAGGAGATTATCAATTCGTCGGGATCTTTGTTTTTTTTTTGCAATTTTTTTTTTAAATGTATGTTCACCGATTATTCGAAGACGGCTGGACCGATTTGGAAAATTATTTTTTGTTTGAAAGAGTATACTTCACAGTGGTCAAGTTGTAACCAGGTCAGGATCTGATGGTGGGATCCTGGAGAAATCGAGGGAACTCTTCAACTATTATAGGCACACCTATAGTGTTTTGAGTATTTTTTACAGCAGCTCGAGCATTTGCTTTTAGAAAGGTGGATGATAAGTGAAGTCGGTTCTTTAGTGTTTAAAATTATATTTAAAGTGGGAGAGTACCACTTTTCTTAACAAATAAAGCACCGGCTTCACTTAGGCTCCACCTTTCCAGGAGCAAATGCCTGTGTTGCTGTCAAAAATACTGAAATCACCTATAGAGGTGTTCCTATAATAGTTGCAGAGTTCCCTCGATTTCTCCAGGATCGCATCATCAGGTCCTAACTTGATGACAATACAACCAGCTGTCAAGTATACTTTTCAAAATTAGTCCAGCGGTCTTCGAATCATCGGTTAACAAACATTTAAAAAAACAAGCAAAAACAAAAATCTCGACGAATTCAGAATCTCCTTCTTCGAAATCTTGAAGTCGGTTGATGAATTTTGTTGAGAGAACCTCCTTAAGCTTAGAATTTGAGAACAATAAAACCCTTTTCAGCCCGTTACATCGTTTATCTTACTCGCAAAGCACGAAGTTTACACATACAAATTATCTACACGCTTTATGGATTATAGGTGTATAAAGTTAACGTCGTAAGAACGCAGTGGTTTTGTAAGAAACAGTACGAAAACTTTGAATTGTTTGACTTTTTGTAAAATAATAATCTAAATATTTAAAAATAAATCGTTTTATTTCATTTGAGACTCGTGCACATAGCTTATTATAATTACAATGATCGATTATTTTCGAACGAACGGAGCGGAGCGAAGTGAATTTCTTTCAGACAACTTCGGCTACCTAGACGTCTCGCGTCTGTGCATTTCGATGGCTTTTTGATTTTGAATAGTTGTCGCACGATAACTTTAGTAACGTTTTTCTGATTTATATGAAATTTGTTGGGGTTGTAGTAGAGCTCGATACATATTTGAGAGTTCATTCATGAGCATGATCGATCAAGGGATTATGGAGCTAGAAGGCTCGTATCATTAGGGTCTTGTTATATTGGTCACTCGTTTGTAAGAAAATCGCGAGTTCTCAGTTCGAGGCGGACTACTAGTGTTAGAAAAATCGATTAACACTTTCCGTGGGCCGTATTCTAACTTTAAAACAGGTTTAGATACGATCCAACTTCAATACCACTCAAATGTATTAACTACACAATACAGAATGAATCATAAATATCAGAATTAGCTTGAAAATTATTCCGATACAACTCCAATACAACTTCAATAATGGTTGGTTATTTGTGTGTTGGAGTTATGTTTGAGATTTGTGTTTTCAATCGACTTCGAGGTTTCGAAGGAGGAGAGGTTCTCAATTCGTCGGGATCTTTGTTTTTTTCATGTACATATGTATGTCCATCGATTATTCTAAAACGGCTAGACTTGAATTTTGGAATTTGGAAAATTCTTTTTTTATTTGAAAGAGTGTATAAGTTTTAACTATGGCGATGTGATGTCAAAATTATGAATTGTTAGGGTTTTTTTATTATCATTTTAGACTTGTTTCTACTGTTTCTTCTAGCGGTCCTGTGGTTAAAGTCTAAAGGTAATTCCGTATCCATTCCACATCCGATTCGCGAATGGCGCGTCAATCACACGGTCCCCTGGCTGCGGTTCCGTAATTGCCACGAATTAGCTCCGGCCTTATTCCGAAGGCGTCTCGCCTTAATGTTTTAAACTTTTGACAGCCCTTCGGGAATGATTATGTATTAAAATCGTTTTGTATAATGAGGGCCTTTAGTTATTCATAAATAATTACTTACGTATCAAACTTATCAATTTTTTAATTACAAATCTCAATTGCGATAGTTTCTGATTTTACTTTTGTTTATTTAAGGTAACTTTGTACGAAGTGGCAGCATATTTTATTAAGTACAAATTAAATTAAGCCGAGGGGAAGCCCTTAGTAAATGAAATAAATATAAGCGATAATAAGCTGGTAATTCACATATCGTGTCTGGATCGTAAATTCATCAAGGTCACCAAAATTGGTTTTAGCGAATATAATATATAGATTTATATAAAAAGGTCCATTGATGTAAACATCTGTTGTAAAAAAATTGACTTTTTGAGAGAGTGATTTTTCCAAACATGTAAATAGAAAGGGTATTTGTTTATTTATTAAGATTACCAACAGGTGATACAACACACATTTAAATATAAAGATAATAATAAATACAATACCCATTTCACCTCTCCAGGTAACAGTACAATTTTACGTTTTAAATATTAGTGTCATAAATGTATTACAGTGTTTATTATATATTAACATCTGCATTTTCAGAATATTGATCATGTTTCTTTCCGCTTATCGAAGTGGTTAAGCAGAATAAAATTAAATAAGATGTATAAACGCGCCAACGGGCTAAACCCGTTGAGTTCAATTTTGCCGCTCCGTTCGCTTAAAGTGCTTATAGGATAAAACCATTTTAAAGCTCTCTGGAGGCGTTCTGAAGGAAAATGGGTTGTTTTTAATGTGGAATTATTCACCGATACATTATACTGCAAATGAGTTCATATTCTTTGAAGAGTTCTAGTACCTACTGTAAAGTGATCTGGTATGTAACAATATTGTTTTAACAAACTCTTCCAGTTGAAACACCCAACGAAGTACTTTTTTTCGTCGCTTTCAGTCTTGTCGTGTCAGTGGCTGTGGTTAGAAAAGCTCCCAGTTTGATTTTGTATAGTACATACCGGAAATCCCTGGTTCTTGTTTTTTTATAAATCACGTTGCCATTCCCCAAAGGTTTGCTTTATTGTTAATGCGCATTTACTTGTATATTATAGTGCCATCTTCTGCAGCTTTTCAGCATAATTCTGGACAACACAGATACATTTCGTCAGCAAAAGGGTGCTCAAACCTCCAAACAGAGTCCAGC
Source organism: Pammene aurita (assembly GCA_947086415.1). Lineage (NCBI taxonomy): Eukaryota > Metazoa > Arthropoda > Insecta > Lepidoptera > Tortricidae > Pammene > Pammene aurita. The sequence continues at coordinate 18,848,962 of OX352295.1, forward strand.
TTTTTTAAGGAAATCTTTTACCCTTTCTCGTAGTTGCAATGGGTCTTTAGGCAACAGCAAACCATTTAAATGATCAACAAAAGTACCCAGATTCTAAGTGGCTTTTTACAACAGCTCTAAAATGGTCGTTTCAGTAAATTGAAGGCTTTGAAGTAACAATTAACCCACATGGGTTGCGTGACGCCGTAACTGCATTTACAGTGTAACGTCGGGTAAATAATACTTTTTCACTATTCTGGGTACCTACAAACGTAGTTAAGAGCAATTTTCACTCATAAAAACATTAATTAATAACATTCATTGTGGTGGGGATAAAAACCGTCTTACGTGAATATGAACACAAAGCGTATCAGTTAGTACGTAAGACGTAGTAGTGCCTACTAAACAAGGGGTCCAGGGTTCGAATCCTGGTAAGGGCCAATCATTTGTGTATTTAGCACAGATTTTAGTTCCTCAGTTATGAATGTTTTCTATGTACGAGTATTTAAGTATTAATATATATGTATTTATCTATTATATACCGGGTGTGGCCTGTAATAGGAGCAAAAAATTAAAACGTAGATTCTACTCCTCAAACTAGACAATGTTTGTTAAACGACTTTTGAAAGTTATGTAGATTTTAGATTGTCTCTTTTTCAAACAAACTAAATAGTATTTTCAATGTACATCAAAGTCCGCTTAAATGACATCGCCTGTCAGTCTTGTCACCCTACAGATATTAATCTATGTCGTAATACATTGCGTGTTCGAATAAACTTAAAACTGTAATAAAATTCAAACTAAGAGTTATTTTTAAAAGTTGTTGAACAAACGGTGTCTAGTTTGAGGAGTAGAATCTACGTTTTAATTTTTTACTCGTATTACAGGCCACACCCGGTATATCGTCGTCTAGTACCCATAACAAAGACTTAGGTATTTAGCTTTCTGTGGAAGTAGGTCGATTTGTGTTATGATTGTCCAATTTTTTTGTGAGTGATACCTATAAATTATTGGAATAAGGTGAAAAAAGGAAAAACTTTCGATGTGACCTGACCTACTTTGTGAGTAATCAGTGCAACCACGATAGGTATTGATCATTGATGTTTATCTTTATTATAAAGGGCAAAGCCTTGACATGTAAAACTACAGAATTTATGTCCTAGTACAGCGTGAACTTGAACTAGATTTATTTAACATTTAATGGAGTTGCGTGCGACGAAATCGACGTATCACGAAAATTAATTCAAAATTCAAAAAATTCAATATTCGTTTAGTTCAGATAACTAAGATCCATACATAAAAATTAAATAACACACAATTAGACATAAAAATAGAAATGAAATAAAATATATACAAAAATTAGACATAAAATAAATTAAATTAAAGTAAATTAAATCAAATTACAGTTTAGTTGAAATAATAAGGTAAGGTAAGGTATTAAGATAAGGTATTCACCAGACTTCTATAGCCATGTTATAAAACTGAAATCAAGAAAAACACAATCATTCCCGTTTATTTTATTCACACTGTTTTCATAACGCATGACATGACAAGACATCGGCAATATTTTTCCGAACAACAAACATATTTCTCTTCTTCGTATAATAATAATCGCCGTAGCAAAAAATAGTGGCCAAAGTTTTATTGTGCGCGATAACAGCAATAAATTCGTAACGTCCAAGCGAAACTATAAATAATAGAGTAGAGTGCTTAAGATTATTCACGCTCCATTTCTGCCTAAGATAGTGGAGCATAATTGAGGCATTTCCCCAATGGCCAAGAATATTATTAAGATATATTACTCGTTTTTGATCTATTAATTGTTACAAAATTTAACATGTATCATCGTCCCTACGTTATCGAACTGATATCATTTCGTCAACACACAAAGTAGCCTAGCAGCCTAAGCAGTTACGCTTTAAAGCTGAAGACTTTAGAAGCTGCAAGATACCAAAATTGACCACACGTGTATCCATAATTCCTGTTCAGGTACAGACCACTTGCCTGTCTGTTCATGTATATGTTTAATCGTTTTATCCGAACTTAACACACGCGTATAAGCACTGACATTATCCGAGACAGTATAAAACTTTTATATTTGTCGAAGACGGGTCGACGACAGGGAAAGGCTGAGAGCAGTGGCAGGGTGGCACGATCTATCAGGAATATCAGGATAGCCTAACGCTAAACTCATTCATTACACACGGACGCATCTCTCGCTCCGATATATTTATGTTCACTATATTTTGCTTATGCCCGAATATCTTGAAAAACGGTAGCTCTTAGGATGAATATGTCCAAGACTAATTTCATGACGAAAACCCCTGGTGGTTTGAATGCAACCATAAAGGTTGGAAAGGAAACACTAGAGGTGATATCTTGAGCATATTTCGATGAAACATCATCAGAAGGAGATCTTCAGGTGAACTCAGCAGGGATGGGCGGCTCAACAAACTAGCGGACATCCTTAAACCCGTCGATCTTGGAAAACAGGTTAATACCTACAGGAAACAGGTTAGTGTTGACATTTAGGAGTAAACTAAAAGAAGTAGGCACTAAAAATTCTAGGAACTTTATTTTTAACCCAATGTCTAGTAACATTGTTTTTCAGTTGTGTGCTCCTCAGCTCACTCTCCTTCCTCCGATACCGCTGAGTATCTATTTCTTGACATCTCTTTGTCCCACACTAAGCTTCTTCTTGGGGTTTTTTATTCACCATCGCTTACTGTGAATTATTTCGAAGACCTTGAGAAACTTATTGAAGACCTGATACCCTCATTTGACCACATAATCATGGGTGATTTTAATACTTGCCTTCTCAAAGACGATCACCGTTCACGGTTCCTTAAATCCCTGGCACATGCCTGTAAATTGAATATCCTCCCTTCTGGCCCTACACACCATTTTCCGAATTGCACTCCTTCTCTTTTAGACCTTACTCTCACGTCCTCACTGTCTCATATCGCCAAATTTGGCCAGCATACTGCTGATGCTTTTTCATACCATGATCTTCTTTATCTTTCTTACAAAGTTAGACCTCCTAAGCGTAAAGCTAAAGTCCTTCTTCAGCGAAATTTTGGTGGGATGGATGTTAATAAACTTCGTAAAGACGCATCGGAAACTGATTGGGATGTAATCTCTGGGGCTGCCACTGCTGATGACCAGGTGTCACTTTTTAATTCCCTGCTAATCACACTCTACGATGTGCACGCCCCAGTCCGTTCAATAAAGGTGAAGCATCTACCTGCCCCTTGGCTTACTAAGGATATCAAGACACTACTAGACAAAAAGAACTTTGCCAGAGCGAGATACAAATCTAAATCCTCTGACGCTAGTAAATCTCGTTATCTCGCTCTCCGTAACCGCTGCAGCACCATCTGTCGCGATGCTCAAAGACGTCATATCCACCAGTCTGTTGAAAATGGTGACCCTGCGAAGGTGTGGAAATTTCTTCAATCACTTGGAGTTCGAAAGTCTCAAGAGAACTCCAGTCCTAAAGACTTAAACTTCAACGAGCTTAACAAGCATTTCTCTGCTTTTGCTGAATTTAGTGGCCCTGATAAAGCTAATAATAACTAATAACTCTCCAACATCTTTATTCTCTTCCAACTCCTGACTCTTCTCCTTTCTGTCTTGCTCCTTTTGACGACAGTGATATTAAGAAGAATGTTTTGTCCATAGCGTCCAATGCCGTTGGGGTCGATTGCATCAACCGTAACATGATCCTTCCCCTCCTTGATGTACTCACTCCCGTAATTTCCATTATTCTCAATACTTCAATTTCCACAGGTTCCTTTCCTACACTTTGGAAAGATGCATGTATCGTTCCTATTCCAAAAAAGTCGAATCCATCCTCATTCTCAGATTATCGTCCCATTTCTATTCTCCCTTTCCTGTCCAAAGTGCTTGAACGTCTCGTGCACCAACAGCTCACATCGTACCTTAACCGGTGTAGTCTCCTTAATCCCTTCCAGTCTGGCTTCCGTCCTGGTCATAGTACTGCTACTGCTCTCGTTAAGATCACCGACGATATCCGGGCGGGGATGAATAATCAGAAACTGACGGTATTGACGCTGCTAAATTTTAGCAATGCATTTAATACTGTCCATTTTGATATTCTCCTTGGGATATTACATTCTCTTAATATATCTCCTGGCGCAATTGGGTGGTTTCGTAGTTATTTAATATGTAGGCCGTCGGCAGCGCATTAAGGTGTCTGATTTCCTTTCTTCTTGGTGCAACACATTGGCCGGCGTTCCGCAAGGCGGTGTGTTGTCTCCTTTGTTATTTTCTATTTTACCTTTCTTCACATTATCACCTTTATGCCGACGACCTTCAAATTTACTCTCAGGGTGCCACGGGCGAACTTCCTTCTGTAAATAGCGACTTAGAGAGAATTTCGAATTGGAGTCGTAGTTATGGCCTTAAAGTTAATTCCGATAAGACTCAGTCTATTATAATTGGTAATTCAAAACTCCTTCCCAGAATTAATTTCGATGACCTCTCACCTATTTATTTCAATGGCGTCGTCATTCCTTTCTCGCTACAAGTAAAAAACCTTGGAATCATTATGGATAGGACTCTATCATGGGGACCTCAAGTGGGCGAAGTTAGCAGGAAGATGTTCGCAGCAATCGGTTCACTCAGAAGGTTACGCAACTTCCTTCCTATTCCCACCAAAATTGCTCTTGCTCAAACTCTTCTCCTCCCCATTTTGGACTATGCTGACGTCTCTTGGCTCGACCTCACTGAGCAGCAACTTAATAAGCTGGAGCGTATCCAAAACGTCTGCATCCGATTTATATTTGAGCTACGCAAATATGACCACATCTCTCACTTCCGTACGCAGCTCAAGTGGCTTCCTATTCGCTTTCGTCGTAAGTCTCATATTCTGTCCCTTCTGTTTTCTGTTCTTTTTAACCCCGCAACTCCCTGCTATCTCAAGGTGCGTTTCAGTTACCTCCAGTCTGAAAGATCCTCCCGGAATTTACTTATTTCTGTCCCTTCATCCTCTTCTAAATTTTATAACAGTTCCTTTACATTTCAAGCGGTTCGACTTTGGAATTCTCTGCCTCTAGATGTAAGGTGCGCTCAATCACCCGCTTCATTTAAAAAGCTCCTTAAACTTTACTATTTGTCTCGTCCGTGACACTTTCTCTTTACAGCCGGCACTATATATGTATATATATTTATATATTTATTTTGTTTAAGTGTATTGTATCTTAATATGGTTATTTATTTATTTATTTATTAGGATATTGTTTTGTGATATTAAGTTTTTTGTTGTCTTTTTTTCCGCTTTTCTTCACTGTTTGCAACACCTACTGACTTAGTTTATTTAACACAATTCCACTACCTAAAGGTTGTCTGGGAGAAATCGCTCTTTAGCGATAAGACCGCCTGTTGTTTACCTCTATTCTGACTTTATGCATTTTATGTACTGGTTTTCTTATTGAGGTGTTCAATAAAGAGTATTTGTATTGTATTGTATTGTATTGTTTTTGTTAACAAATATACATTTTCTGAACAAAGACAAATTCAAGTCTGCATAAATAATATTGCATGCAGCCTTGCATATACCTACATTCGAATGGGATGGGGTTTTAAAATGATGAAATTGGTATTTATACCAAATCGTAGACTCTGAATACAGTAGTGGATACCTACCACCAGCAAAATGTGAACTATTAAATGCGGCCAGATATAACAATTGCAAACCTGGAATAATTTACCTGATTCTAAATATTAATTTAGAGTAACTATAAAACAATTCTTCAGATTCCTTAAACTATTCAGCCTTTGTGTCGCTTTTGTACTTCATAAAGGGCACAATATGTAAATTTCGGAACTTCGCGTCACCTTTGACCCACTTCCGAAGTAAGGATCCCGAACACTCGGTCGTTAATCGTTAATGATGAATTATTATGACGTAGTCATTAAACTTGGTAGACGTGAAATGATTAACAACTTGACTTAAGGGCTTTGCAGTGGCTTTTCTCGAAAACACTTTGATATAATTTACAGGACGTTCAATCCAAAAAGGACCGTTCTAGAAAATTAGAAACTGCCTCTAACTTTAGCCTTTGTTCTGTCTTTGTAATTCATAAAGTACACAATATGTACATTTCTGTACTTTGCGTCTCCCACTTACTCATACGAAGTAAAAATTCCAAACACTCGCTAGTTAATGATGAATTATTATGACGACATAATTCAAGTGGTGTTTCTCGAAAATACTTTAAAAGCCTTCCTTCTCTCACACAGTCCATCCATCTTTTCCATGGTTTGCCTCTCGTCTTACATCCCTCCCCTCCCCATCCCACATTCATTCTCAAATGGACTAAGAGCTGGCCACGTCAGATATGACACAATAATGAGAGCGACAAAATCCGTCTGGTTAGATTTTATACTATCCTTATTGCTAGATTCGGGCATCTGGCAGCTTTAAATAGGTGGAAGTCAGAGTGACAGACTAGCAATTGGAAAAGAGAAAAAGCAAAATATATAAAAACTGCCGAATTTGTCTCAGTTATGAAGGACAGGGCCTAATTTTAACATTAGAACAAAAAACATTGCGTATTTCACGGAAACAATAACAGTAGGCGACAAACTATGAATTACCATTATACGTCGTTTGTGACTACTTTCCCGCAACAGAAACTCTTGGCAATGATATAATCTAATTATTTATATAATTTCACATCATAATATTGCATCAAACCCAGTACTCTAGGATTGGTTTTCTTGAAGTGGTTTGCATTCTTTGACCTCACTCTACAGCTGCCAGAAGTAAGCATAGTATAGCAAACTGACTAGAGGGGTTTTGTTGGTCTCATTATTGTGTCATATGTGACGTGGCTAGCTCTCCGTCTAAAAATAATATCATGCTAATCAACGCCCAATAATAATCAAATGCCTAACTATATGAAAACCAGATCTGCCTTTGAAACCGGGGGTCCTGGGTTGGAATCCCGGTACAGTATAATATTTGTGGGTTATTCACGAATACCGATTTGAATAAGTATTCGTTTCTGAGTTATGGGCGTTTTCTAGATATATCAGTATGTACCCTTAGGTATCTAAGATATAGGTGCTTGGACATTCTACCGAATGTCGGATGATACCGAAAAATCACTGAATATTTAGTCACTTGCATTTCATTCCTTCTGAATCCTAATTTCGGAGCTATCCACCATTTTTTTTTTTTTTCATAAGAAAACTTACAGCTAGGGTAACAAGATAGGCACTAATGTAGAAACAGTGAGCCAATTAAAAGTTTCCACAGGTAGAAACTGCGTAAAATAAATAGCGTGCGAAAGTAATAAGTACATCAATTAATAACTAAGCTTATAATTATGGTTGCTTATCAGCAGGAATGAAATTAAACAGTCAACAAGAAGAACAAAAGAGAAATAAACAAGATATAATTACATACAAGTGATATCAGAAGGAGAAGTCTTGGATCATTAGCTTACGTATTGAATTAAGGCTATCGCAGAACAGATCGATGAGATTGTGCCATTTACAGAGCTGATTAAAAGACCGAGCAGCTCTCAAGAAAGGAATTTTTCCTATAATTATTATTAACGAAGGGAATATGGAACGTTGATTTGTTACGAGAGGATAGGCGTGGGGGGACTGACAACCTCAAGTTCGCTAGCAGATCAGGACAGTCAACATGGTTTTGGGCAATTTTCATTATATAAATTACGTCGGAGATATAACGCCGGATGTAAAGTGGTAGCAGGTGGAGTTTGGCGCAGTGCTGAGTATAACTTCGTTTTGGAATTTTGAATTTGTACCTTAGAAAACGAATAAACTTTTTTTGAATTCTTTCGATTTTAGAAATATAAATGTTATAGCAAGGGTTCCAAACTTGAGAGGCGTATTCAAGATGACTCCTTACATATGCGCAGTAGACAATATTAATTGATTTTAATCTTTTAAAATTCTTGCACGATCTTATGATAAATCCGAGTGACCTGAAAGCTTTGTGGAATTAACATGGCGATCGAAGATCAACTTGTTATCCATTATGACACCCAAGTCACTTATTTCACTACACTTAGAAATAACCACATATTTTAACAAATAGTTGGAGTTGAAGATAATACGCTTACGAGTAAAGGAGATAGCAAAACATTTGGACACATTTATATCAAGTTTGTTATCAGCGCAATAACGATCAAGTCTAAAAAGATCTTCTTGGAGGTAAGTAGAGTCAAGAGAATTATTGACTCTTCGGAAGACTTTCATATCATCGGCAAATAAAATGATATTTGAGTGTTTAAAACATAAGGAAATATCAGGAATAAAAATTATGAATAATAATGGTCCAAGTAGAGATCCCTGGGGCACTCCCGAAGGGATTTCCACCCTTGCTATAGTCTGTGTGCACAACATCGACTTGGTCTCCACTATCCAAGTTACGCGACAGGTAATCGTTAAATAGTATAAGGTTAGAATCAGTAGATCTTTGTTTGAGAAACCGTGTTGGTAGGGACAGAATATATGTTTAAGAGAGGCATACAACTGGTTGTAAACCATGCGCTCTAGTATTTTAGCTATAAGACACAACTTAGATATCGGGCGATAATTCGCAACATTGCTTTTACTGCTATTCTTGTGAATAGGAGTAACGAAGGCAGATTTCCATAAGCGTGGCATGACTCCCTCAGAAAGAGATCTATTAAAAAGTATAGCCAGCGGATGCGAGATGCTTTCTGAGCAATTTACAAGGAAAATAGCTGGAAGATGATCTGGCCCGGCAGATTTGTTAAGGTCGAGATTTTTGAGAAATTTCGCAATTTGGTCAGGCTGGACTTCAATGGACGCCATGTCGGCAATAACAGAAGTTACTGGCTCCTCTAGCGGAAGAGAACCGGCAGGAGCATTATTAGTTAAGAATGTAGAGTGAAAATAGTCACTAAATAAGTTACTAATGCCTTCGCCAGTGTCCGAGGTAAAGCCAGAGTAGGACATTGATGCAGGAAAAGAGGAACCATTACTATTGTTTTTTAGAAAAGACCAGAAATAGCGAGGGTTGGTTTTTAGGGAATCTTCAATTTGATTTATGTAATTGTAATTGATTTATGTATTTGGAATAGCACTCTTGTTCGAGTAACTTAACCCTATCTCTAAGTAATTCAAAGGTATATACTTATCTGAAAGATTATTGTAGGTTTTAAATTTTTTAAAGTAATCACCGGGCCAGATCATCTTCCAGCTATTTTCCTTGTAAATTGCTCAGAAAGCATCTCGCATCCGCTGGCTATACTTTTTAATACTTCTCCTTTATTGTCCTTATAAGCCCGCGACTGAACCAATGTGGATATTTAGCGTTTCTATAAAATTTTTTAGGTACGTACTGATCTCGTATCTCATATATAATTTTGTAAAAACAGTTTACCGCCTCCTCGACGTCACCAGTGCCCAAAACCGCGGACCAGTCACAGGCCAGCAAATCTCTGTTAATTGAGGAATAGTCAGCGCGGTAATATGCAAATATGGTACGACTAGCAGTAGTAAGTTGTTGGAGTTCAACAAAAGGGATAGTTATGCATAAAGCTTTGTGGTACGGGACCTCAGGAACTAGCGAGTCAATGCAGGGTGATACCGAAACATAATCATTTGAGAATACTAAATCAAGAATGAACATTTTTGATTGAGCAAAATTACTCCAAATTACAAAAACTAAAAGTATCAAGAAAATTATTTATATCATCGCCGGTGACATTCGATGGTTGCAACCCAGATTCGGACTCCAACCACTCAATGCAACTCATATTAAAATCTCCGAGAATGAGGAATTTGTCAGCTTGACTATTATTTACTCGATAGTAAATAATAGTCAAGCTGACAAATTCCTCATTCTCGGAGATTCCAGGTCGAGTCGATCGACCTGGTCGCAGAAATTACCTAATTGATCAGCAAACGAGTTGCCCATTTTTTCAGTGCATAAATAAATAGTACAAATATTTAATTTGAATGTTAACTTACTACGAGGGCAACGTAAAGTTAATGATACCCACATATCCTCAGCCGACGATTGCCAGTCCGGCACATTTGCGGCTAAGATACTACGTTTGACTGCGATAACTACTCCGCCCCCGCGAGATTGCTGTATCAAATTGTAATCGCGGTCACGTCGCCATACACAATAACGTTCATCAAAAAGTTCATCATATCAGCCATTTTTAACGATTTCGAATTACCCGAGTACACCCTATTTTTCTATGTGTTTATGTATGTATATCGTTACCTAGCAACAGCAGTATTTACCTACAAGCTTTGCTTTGTTCAAGGCGGGTGCGCCAAAGTACACATAAAATTTCAACTTCGATTATTGGAAGTTCGAAAATGGTGTTCATAATTTTTTTTATCATAATGATCATTTTTTATAAGTATTCTTTGATCATAACTATCGTTACTCCGAGTTATTCAAGTTTATAATCTTAGTCAATAGAAATATCTATTATACTAATATTCTTTTTCATAAACTTTGTCAATATAACGTTTTCAAGTAATATAATTTTATATAATAATTATTTTAAACTATACCAGTTTTTACATCTAAACTGTTTATTTATAAATACAAATGTCACCTTATAAATGCGTACATCTGATAAATATCTTGTGTCTATGATATGCTGGTCCTTGGTTTGAAGAACGTTAAATTGGTTCACAACATACCCAACTCGCTGTCAAAAACGAAATACAGTGGCAGTCACTGTTAGGTACGACGACGAGGGAAGCGGGGAAAAAAATGTTAGGTAAGGTTCAATTTCGGTTTAGGTTAGGGCCGCGATTCGAAAAATAAACACACACACTGGACTGACACAGCTCCAACCCAACTTGAGTTGGAAATGATATTATGTTTAAAAAAATTAGGACTACATATAATTACGAACAATGTTGTTAGTAGTTAAAATAAGTATGAAAAAAAAAATTATAGCTTAAAAAATTATGATAAATGATCATTCTGATTACAAAACGGTATTACAAAAAAATAATATGCCAAATAATTTTATGTGAGCCAATATGGACCCATTCAAGGCAGGTCAATCTGTGTTATCTGTGTAAGATTGTCCCCCAAATATTAATTTATTTAACTACTAATCATAATAGGCCTCCTTTAAACGGCCTCCTAGCCTAGTCGATAGTGACCCTGCCTACGAAGCAGTCTATCTTTATTTTGAATAATTGTTGTAGTATACAAATTATACTTCGTATAGGTATTCCTTTTTCCAAATACGATATTAATTAAAACCAAAGCACCTCTTAATTAAATTTATTTGCCCACTCACCAGCCCAATAGTCTCACAATGAGGACTTGATACATTTAATTAGACTAAAAACATCCCCTTTCGCGTAAAGTTACTCCTAAGGACTATGTTACACCTTTAAGCAAGTCTTCAACCCAAAGAAAAGTCAACCTTATCAAGAGCTAACTAGAGTTCATTTTGAAATGTCCGAAAAGTATCTAAGGACTTATTGTTCTTCAGAAAGGACAACCATCTTTAATGTTGCAAATTATGTAAACGACTTTTGCTAAGTTGTTTAGAAGGCCTCCAAAGCGTTGCTTCGGAATTAGAGTCATTATGGATAATTGAAAATCATTACGGTAATCTAATTTCATGGTTACATCATTTAGTGGAAGGGTTTTAGTGATTTTGTACTCTTCATAACATTTGTACTTTGTTCATATGCTAACTATGTACGTCATTATACACGTGAACATCATATTATGTTTAAGAGCTGGGGGCCGATTTTTGAGCGCTCGAATCTGACATTTAAAGCTCTGAATAAAACGAAGAAATTATGTTTTAAAATAACAGCAATACAAATTTTATAGCACGATTATTTATACTATTAATTTCATGCGAAAATAATGGCGACAAACTTTTGTGTGCGATTATTTTCGAGCGCAATTTCTTCGAATTCGAGCGCTCGAAAATCAAAAATCGACCCTCTGGGTTCTTGTCGGTGGAGCAATTTCCATGTATGTGTGTCCTTTTCCTTTCTTCGACAGCCTGATATGATCGACATGGATCAAGTTAAAGGGATTATTAATTTTGTAGGTAAATGGCCAACCCCTACTCATAGTGCTGTGTTCCTGTTGGTAAATAAGGTTGCCAAAGTACTCAAAGAGGACCCAGTGTGTTGACGACGAGGGACCCTCTTGTTCCTTTAGCCGTCAACACAGTGAATCCTCCTTTTTGTAAAGGGTTGGCAACGGGCATGTGACACCTCTGGAGTTGCAGACGTCCATAGGCTACGGTAGCTGCTTACCATCAGGCGGGCCGTATGCTTGTTTGCCACCGTAGTGGTATAAAAAAAAAAAGGTAATTTCGATTCCCTTTTCTTCGTCGCCTGTAATAGACGGAGAGCTGGCCACGTCAGATATGACACAATAATGAGAGCAACGAAACCCCTCCAGTTAGTTAGCTATACTATGCTTATTTATAGATCTGGACATCTGGCAGCTGTAAAGTGGTGGAAGTCAAAGAATGCAAATAACTTGAAGAAAGCAAATCCTAGAGTTCTGGGTTTGATGCAATATTACGGTAAACTATGAAATTAGTTAGATTTTATCACATCCAGAAGTTTCTGTTGGGGGAAAGTAGTACCAAATGATGTATAATGCAATTTTTAGTTAGTCGCCTACTGTTTTTGTTTCCGTAATAATAGATAATGGTTTTTAATCGAATATTAAAATATAGGCCCTGTCCTCTATAAATAACACAACTTTGGCAGTTTTTACCTATTTTGGTATTACTTTTTTCCAACTTAAAAACTTTGTTGGTCTGTCACTCTGAATTCCACCCATTAAAAGCTGCCAGATGTCCGGATCTAGCAATAAGGATGGTAAAGCAGTCTAACTAAACAGGTTGCATTGCTCTCATTATTGTGGCATATCTGACGTGGCCAGCTCTTAGACCATAAGGAAAATTGCTCAAAATTAGACAGGCTTGTGGGAATAGATTTATGTATATTACCGCCTGATGGTAAGCAGCAAACAGTGTTTGAAAAACTTGTTTAAATTGTAGATAGGTACCTATTATTACTAGTACATTCTAACGTAAATACACAGTACAATCTAGCATACTTCCCGAATGTTCGTAAGCGGTCATCATTCCAAATAAATGCCTGGAATTCCATGGGTGTTACATGCGAGTTGCTGACCCTTTGTTATTATACTGATGATATGATATTTACTTCGAAAAGCGTTGGCCTAGCGGTAAGACGACTTGTAATCCGGAGGTCTCGGGTTCAAACCCCGGCTCGTACCAATGAGTTTTTCGGCACTTAGGTACGAAATATCATTTGATATTTACCAATCGCTTTTCGGTGATGGAAAGCATCGTGAGGGAACCTGCATAACCTGCATCCGCGAAGAAATTTAAACGTTTATGTGTCCACTGTCCGTGCCCAACCCGCTTTGGGCTAGCGTGGGGACTAGCCCAAGCCCTCTCGTGGAAGAGAGGAGGCCTGTGCCCAGCAGTGGGGCGTATACCGATAGGCTAAAATAAATATATATTCATATACTTCGCTGACTCCTTCCTTGAATTTTTGAAATCAGATTTTGATTTGATATACTTCGAAGTTCTTATCGCTCGCGACATTATTAAAGAAAGATATAATGCAAAGAGCCCGGCGAGTAATGTCAAATTAATATCAAACCTAGAGCAAAATTTAGTATTCAGCCGCTCAAGAGGGAACGTCATCAAAATATATTTCTACCCTTTTGGCATAAAAACCTGAATAGGTAAGTAATTATATCATTATTTAATTATTTACTAAAAGCATAAACATCATATTATAACTATTTTCCTCATCTTGTACTAACATATACCTACGAAAATGATCTTACTGCTAGAGGCATTACGGATTCTTTTGCTGGAATGCGGCACTTATAAATATACCTCCTGTACGTCTGATAATTATAGTACATGTGTATAATATACGTATAGTAAGTACCAATACAGATAGTTTGTCCAGAGTGTTTATTGAGGTCAATTTATAAGCCACAAGAAAAGGTATACTTGTCGGTTTTGTATAAGGCTAGCTTCTTTTAAAAACGGAACCCTTATGGATTCGTCATGTCTGTGTGTCCGTCCGTATGTCGCAGCCATTTTACTCGGAAACTATACGACTTATCTGAATAAAATTTACACATAAGGTGTATTTTGTATGCCGCTACTTAGTTATATAGTTGTATTTGAAAAAAAAAAATTAGCGGGGGCGCTCCATACATGTACCTAACTAAATAAAAATAAAAAAAATTACCAAATATCAACATGTATCAGTCGATAGGTCTTTAAAAATAACATTGAGGTTTTTTTGACCATTTTGTAATTAAGTGAATATTTTCTGAAATAATCGCTTCGAAAGTCAGAAAAGTTTCCCCCCCCCCCCCCTGTAAATTTTGAACCGTAAATCCAAAAAGGTGATGCGCCTTATCATATACTTTCTACGAAAATTGTTTTGAACATTATCGGTTCAGCCATTTTTGAGTTAACTCCAAAAAACTTCTTCCTTGGCATCAGATAGACCTTTTGATATTAGTTTGGTTCTTATTCCATTGAAGGTACGGAACCCTCCTATGCGTGGTCCGACACGCACTTGGCCGGTTTTTTAAGCACCTTTTGCTAAAACGGTATACATTTTGATTAATTTGCAAATAAACAGAATATTAAATTAAAAGGGGAATTTCAAAAGAAGGCATTTATTTCGGACATAGACCTTGTAATAGTACCTCCATAGAACTTGTAAATTTTAAATATAGAAATTATTTGCTAACCAGTGTGTAACCGCCATACGATAAATAAATAGAACATAAATAACCTACATAAATACCTGCTACCTGCAAAAACAATATATAACCTTCTGCTGCTGAATATAACCTGGTAACAAATTCATTGTATTTTCAAGTTAAGGGTAATACAGAGCCTTCACAGCCAAACAGTGCATCTTCTGTAATCTTGGAAGTTAAATGCACCTAACTAGTGCCGTATTCTAATTTTAAAATACATAAAAACACACAACTATCTCAAACATAACTTCATCACACAACAAATAATTGACCACTATTGAAGTTTTATTGGAGTTTTCGTGGAATAATTTTCAAGCAAATTTTGACAATTCTGATTTATACGTTCAGGCGATAGCAGAGCTGTATTTCGTAGTTACTGTGAGTTGTATTGAAGTTGAATTGTGTCATAATGTGTTTCAAAGTTAGAATACGGCCCCGTACCACATTGTAAACATTCGATAAGAATGCAATGTATAAAAGTTACCGAGTTAATTATTTGTCGAATCCACGTAAAAAGAACAATGCCATTTTTATTGTAACCACGATAATGACTTACGAGAGTGGATAATCTGTTGAATCTTCAAGCAGGTTCCAACATCTTGCCGATTCCGTAGTCAACTAGGAACCCTTGTAGTTTCGCCAAGTCTGTCTGTTTTTCGGTCCGTCCTCGGTTTAGCCCAATGATCGTTAGTACTAGAAAGCTGAAATTCGGAATACTCATTCCATCATGTACATAACACAATACCAAGATTCATAGATTGTAATAAACTAATAATAAAAAAATTAAAATTGTCTATTTTTTAATTTTATGCAATTTTTTTGTGTGTACGTACTAAACTTGAACGTTATGTTTTAAATGGTATGTTTTTTACTTAAAATTTCCAAACCGGTCAAGTAGGGTTGCCAGTAGTGACATGAAGGTTAAGTGGAAATATTGTTGTTCCTAGTTAGGTTGACTTACTTGACTTGATTTATGATCCTATGAGTAGTATAGATTCACCGTTTCTACCCCATCGTTTTCCCACCACCAAAACAATGGTTTTTCGGGATTATGGTGGTTTTTCGGGGCTATGAAACCAAAAAAAAAAAAAAGTTTGGTATGTTTTAGTACGTTTAGCCCCCCATTTAGATCGATTGCACTAGGTCTCAACAGTGCCCGGAGCCTCCTTCAGCACTTAGGCACTCCGCTAATTTAACAATACACGCTCTTCGACACCACAATAGAACCCTTGCTCACCTTTTTCTATTGTCTCTATTGTTAGCTCGACTCGGCGACATCGCATTGTTACCGAGCTCGGTAGAGGCATACTCCTACGTTGTAGTTTGTTCTTTACGTATTTGCAATAGGTTTTATAATTTCTTAATTAGTTACTCCTTATGAAAGACTAGGTATACTACCTAAAGTTTCCATAGTTTGTTTTGGTGGTGGGAAATTAATGGGGTAGAAACGGTCATATAACTTAACGAGATTTTTAATGATCTAACAAGCCCCGCGAACTGACACAATTACATTACCCTTTATTAGTCTGGACTGGAGTAGGTATCAAATTTATACCTAAAGTAATTTATTCACATTTCGCGAATATATATGCAAATTTAAACATATCTATATGTGTTACAACACAATATGAAACTTCTGGTATGTGTTTCAACCCCATCAATTTTAGTTATTTAGTATCTATTCGTTTTCAGTTTTTGCCTAAAATTTATTATTTTATGCAAATCCAATTTTTGAAATATTATTTTATTGATTCTAGATTATTTCCAGTCTAGATATTTGTGTTGTCTTAATTTTTTTTTTGGGTAAATTATTTTATGCAAATCCAATTTTTGAAAGATTATTTTATTGATTTTAGATTATTTCTAGTCTAGATATTTGTGTTGTCTTACTTATTTTTTTTGAACTCGTAAATAACTTTGGTATATGTGACAACCGACTGCTATTTATTGGTGGACAATAAACATGACTGTGTTTTGAACAAGTTTTAACCTGTAAGTATGCTGTACGTTTCCGTAAACGAAGTTCCCATTATTTATTATAATATATAGATCTTTTTTTTAACGGAGGATTCGGTGTGTGATTTATTGCATTCCTGTTTATACCAGTTAGGTGGGGCGGTGCGATGTGTAAAGACTTCTTTGGTGCTCTAATTTAAAGTCGCAATTTCTATTATTAGTTTTTTCTTTATGCTGCCGGCTTGAGAACTTTACCTTTTTTGCTAGATGTCCTTTGAAGAAGGTAATAATTTACTTTTTATTCGTTTCTGAGAAATATATAAATCAATCATCGGGTTTGAAGTCGCACACAATTTTAATAGAAAGTAAATGCACAAAAGATCTGTCGTTTAAATTCTTTAGAATTCTTTTGATAATTTTATCTTTTGTTAGAAAACATTCCGCTGCAAACAAAAAATTACCTGTCCCTGAAATCCTGTTTAAACTCGTCGCTACCTACCTAGGTGGTCCTCTGTCCCCACCAGCCGTGACCTTTTTTTCAACACAAATTCATATAAAAAGGCTGACGCTGGGGGGTAAATTTTAGAAACGAAGTGAGCTGCAAGTCACGTGTTCAGTTACGATTAAGTGAATAAATTTCTTAATTTTGACTAATCAGAGATAGAATTTGAAGGAACACTTTAAATTTCAAAGTATAAAAAACTTATACTATCCTGATTTTTAATCTATGTGTATAGCATGTCAATTGGAAATGATAATTGTGATGTTAAACTTCTTAAATTATGTGAAGACGCGGAGAAGGAATATTTTGAAGACCAAGAAAATATAATTTGTGTGAATCTCTAAGTCAACAAAAATATGAAATGTAAGTTAATCAATCTGTTTAAATATTTAATTCATTATACATTTTTTTTCTACCTTGCATCTTGTTCGCGTGGGTGATCTAAGTTAAAACCTGTTGTTACATGTTTCCTTACCTGACTTATGGATACGGAAGGGATAGTGGTATAAAAGTGGGTCCCCAGTTTTAAAATTATCTATAGCAAATTGAAGTTTCAGTGTATTGTACCTGTGGTGTTGTGTGATTCAGTTTTGCAACATGACATTTTATCTTGAGCCTAAATTAGAACGTAGCGAGATAGCAAGTTTTAGCAAAAAGTGAATAATCCAGAAATTTCATAGATACATCCGATTGTGGTTTATTGATGGCTTATTACCTGATTAAATTTTCGAAGATCAAGATATTAAACCATATTATACCCCATGTGAGGGTCATAGGAATCAAACACAGGATATTCATATATCAACTGCTGATGTAGTAGATGGAGTTCTACCAATGCAAGCGTATTGTTTGCATTGTAAGAAATATACTAGTTAGTATTTTGTAGTTATTATTATTCTTTGTTTCTGGTAATCATATTATAAGTAATGATGTAATTATATTATTTGTGATATTATATTTTATTTCTTTAGATCCCAACAAGTTGGAGGCGGAATAGAAATGACAACTGCGGATCCTGTGTCTAAGGCATCAACAAAGAAGAGTCAACCTTCAACTAGCAGTGATTCAGAATCAACTTCTACAACACAAGCTTGCTGTGTTGACGTAAGCACATAAAATAATTACAAAATTGAATGTTCTGTGTGCCATGTGTATGTGGTAAAAAGATATTTAGCAAACCATTTGAAAAGCAATAATCACAAAAACAATGTTCTTAGTTCAGACAGCGAATTAATCAACGTTCAGCTAATTGAAAATGCATTCCGAAACAGGGTTGCTACGTACAGAATATCAAGTAATAAAAATGATTACCAACCCTTTGAAACCCCCGAATCGTTTTTAGAAAAAAATAAAGATACAATTTTAACTTTATTAAATCGATCAGTTGCAGATCATTGTGCTTTAAAAGTTAATTTTATTTTAAATGAAAATTTTTGTGAGGATACCAAACAGTTAAGAAATATATTTGATTTTCAATTAAACAATCAACTTTTTAATGTGAGCAGTGATAAAGATTTTTTTTCATATCCCTCGTAAATTAAATAACAGAGAGATTAACAAACTTTGAAAGAAAAGATAGTGGATGGAGTTTGGTAAACATAAACCACTAAGACGTTAATGTTAATAAATATAAACCATTGCGTGGTTCTTCATATATTGAATTGCCACGTGATATAACAAACAAAAGAGCAGTAATAAACATCAAAAACAATGATCATGAATGTTTCCGTTGGGCATTGCTTTCGGGTTTATATCCACCTAAGAAAAACAATCACGCTAATATGGTGAACTGTTATGTCAAATACAAGGAGAAATTGAAGTTTGGTGACATTCCTTTTCCTATCAAGTTTACTGATATTCAGAAATTTGAAAAGTTAAATGATTTAAGTATTAACGTGTTTGGTTTGGAGTATAATTCACAAAATAAAAGTCATGATATTGTTGGTCCTTTACACATTACAAAATGTAAAAAAACTAAACATTTTAATTTGTTATATATAACAAAGGGGAATAGAGGACACTATTGTCTAATCAACAATTTATCTCGATTAGTATCCGCTCAAATAAATAAATCACAACATGCTGTTAATATATGTGATGGTTGTTTGTCAAATTTTTCACCTAATCAGAATTTAGTAGAGCATCAAAAGAACGATTGTTTTCATATATGTACCAATTTACCCTCTGAAGAGGATAAAAGGAAAGATTGGTTTGACAAAATGACTTCTTCAAGTCAACTTAATTTCAATGATTACGAGCGTAAATTACGAGTTCCTTTTGTTGTGTATGCAGATTTTGAGGCATTTTTAAGTCCTATTCAGTCAGAACAATCTAATGAACAAACCACTAAAGATAATAGTCACTCTCCAACACCTGACAGTGATAAAGATTATGGAGATGATGATGATTATGTGGATGATATAATCAAACGTAAACGCAGACGTATAGACAAGCGTTCCTCAACCATTAACATTCAGAAACATCAAGTTTATAGTTTTGGATACTATATTAAATGTGCATATGATGACAAGTTATCAATTTATAGAACATACAAAGGGGAGAACTGTGGTCAAACATTTATGAAATGTATTAAACATGATTTGGAGAGTATTTGTAAAAAGAATACATTTTCCAAGCCCCCTTTACCCTTAACAACTTTAAATAAAGAACACATTGCAAACAGCAAAGTCTGTTTCATTTGTAGTACATGTTTAAACGAGGATTCCTGCGTTTCCTATAATTGGCATACCGGTGTTTACGAAGGCGTTGCACATTCACTTTGCAATGAAAAGTACAGACCCCATAACTTTGTACCTGTGTTTTTTCATAACTTAAGCAACTATGACAGTCACTTTATAGTACATGGGCTTAATTTTGAAGATGGTGATATAGAACTAATCCCACAGAACAAAGAAAAATATATTTCCTTTTCCAAAATGTTAAAAGTGAATAACCGTACAGTGAAATTAAGATTCGTTGATTCCCTTAAATTCATGTCTAGTAGTCTTGAAAAATTAGCTAAAAACTTAACAATAAACCAATTCAATGAACTAAAATTAAATTTTCCAAGTGAAGAAGACTATAAGCGCTTGATACGTAAGGGTGTTTACCCATATGAATACACTAGCCTTTTCCCGCGGCTTCGCCCGCGTACAATAAGTACTCAAACATGTCGTAAAATAATAAAGACATACTAGGTATAAAAAAAAGTATAAGACATTTTAACAAAAATATTTTCTATACGGTGTTTTACCTTAGGATGAGGTCAAATATTTTGGTAATAGTACATTACTGCAGAGACCAGTAAGTAAGCTTTCCTGGCTGAGTATTTAGTAGCCAGGTAAGCTGATTACGGTCGAAGCATGTATAGTGCTTTTCTCAAACATGTAAGGAAATATTTTAATACATACCCAAAAATACCACCTAAACTTAAGCAATTTTTCTTATAATTGCTCTAGGTAAACGTACTCATGTTTAAAAAATATGTATGAAAATGAAAAAAAAAATTACATTTATTCCTTAAACGACTAATTTTCAACCTTATTTATATAAAATTACTTGTTTAAAGCTTCAGTTACTGGCTGAGTGATTTAATGTTGTATGAAAATCCTTTACGTACGTCGCGCTGAACCTGCCTGGGAATAGAGTCCCTACTGGTCTCTAATTACTAACGTAACAGGAACATTTCCGAGCATGTTTGAGAAAAGATATTAACCTTAAAGAACGTACGGAGCGTTTTACGTCTTTTTAGGTTTGTTTTTGTAATATACGTAGTTCTAGGCTAAACACGGTGCATAATATTTTTACACAAACCAGAACATAAAATACGCATTGTTGCATATACGTCTTTTTTGCTTGGTTTTGTTAAATAGTCGCCTTTTAGGTTAGGAACGGTTGTAAAAATAGTGTCTTTACGACTTTTTAACTGATTGTATCTCGATAACTAAGCCACCTATAGGAAAATGGACCAGATAGGTCGATTCACCTCAATCCCTACATTACGAATATCTTAAAAAGTCAATTTCGAGAAAATGTCAAATAGTCGTTTTTTACACTAGGACGGCAGAAATAGTCTCAGTCACAACAACACCCATATTAAGTCTACAATTAGGATTTCGACCAAGATCAAATTTAAAAGAAATGTCAATTGGAAAACATCCTGCAAATTTATACTTAGGTTTACCCTCACAAATATTTGTTTATACTGATATCATTCATCCACAAGTGGTGGGAGATGTAATTACATCATTACTGAGAATAATACCGTTAGACCCAACTAAATTTATCTATGGTGCTTACAAAACACATAAATTCTTACCTGCTCACTATGTACCCGTATTTCGAAGAGAATTCGATACTATAGAAAGTCTTCATTTCCATCAACGTAAAAGTTTTTGAAAGTGTTGTCGTAAAACTGAAACAAAATTCATAATTAATATTACAGACTTAAAACATACACACAACAGATAATTTTTTTAATGCAATAATTATAGAGTAATACTATTTAAATACTTACATCCATTATGAATAGTCTTCGTTAAAACTTCAAAGCGTAGAAACTGAGAGCTCTTAACTGAACTGGAGATCCGAAGGTACTATACAGGGTGTTTGGTCCATCGTTGGCCAAATTAAAATGGCGGATAGGTGGGGTCGTTCCCTATCTCACCACGCTTTCCAAAAATTTTTTTGACCGACGTGCATTTTTTTTTAAATTTTTTTGTTGTTTTGAAAAGAAAATCAGGACCAACTCATTTAAAATTAAATTTTGATAAAAAATAAGTGCTAGAGACATGCAATTGTTATTGCATCGTGATGTGCAACGTTGCACTGCTTTATTAAAGTAAAAATTTCGGACACCTAACGCTTAGTTTATTTTTTATTTGCCCTCGAAGGTTTTACAGCATGTAAAAATTTTGCCAAAGGTCAACTTTGATTTGCAATGAAAAAATAAATAAAAAAGATTACGTTCTTAAAATTCTTTTACTAAATTGTGTGTTTTATCCTCTTTCTAAAGATGTAAAATAATCCCGGAAAACCTTTCATAAACTTGATTTTTCCGCGGTTATTGTAACGGACGCGACAGGCAAATCATCATTGCCCAAACATTGACGCCTCTTTTTTGAAATCCCGTAAGTAACAAGCGGGTTTGTTTTCTCGATGACCGATGAGGTTTGCAGGTTATTAAGATTTAAAACTTGTCTTAAGTTAATTTGGCCTTGGAGTTGAAGGTCAACTTTCACATTTCAGCGTGATAAGATAAGGAAGTGTTTTTGAAAACAACACGTGCAAAGCCGGTAAAGACTGCTATCTCCCTCTTACACAGCACAATACGTGCAGTTGTCTCACTCCTTCATGGGTTAGACGTCAAACTGATCTATCAAAGGCCAGCAGTAGGGCTAGATAAGAAGACTACACTTTACTTAGGTAGTGACATCAGATTAGACTTGAGACGTGATTTAACCATCTTATGGTACATTAATCCTGAACCTTTCCTGAAATAAATTTTTCCCCGGTTCTTGTATGGAAGCATCAGAAAAGTATCGACATGCAGGTTAAAAAAAAAACATTTTCTTTTTAAATTTTTATTACACGTGTTATTTTTACAAATTTTGTTCAAACTGGTGACCTCCGTTGCGAATGCATGCATAGCACCTTTTTCTTATTTCCACTGTTGTTATTCGCAATCGAACTTCTGCTTTGATCACCTCGAAGGCCGCCAATATTCGTTGAGACAAATCTTCCCGCGATTCCACCTCCGTTTTGTAAACAAGTTCCTTCGCCCGTCCCCAGATGTAAAAGTCCAACGGAGTTAGGTCAGGAGAACGTGGAGGCCATGGAATAGGGCCATCTCTCCCAATCCATGAATTAGGGAAAGCGTTGTCAAGGTGCTCCCTGACTGTTATCCTCCAATGTGCCGGACATCCGTCTTGTTGGAAGATGATATGCCTATCCTCGTTAAAGTGCGGCACATTCTCCAGCAAATTAGGTAAATCATTTTGTAGAAAATGAAGATAGTTGTCTCCATTCAAATTGTCTGGCAGAAAATGTGGCCCGATGACTTGATCGCCAATAACTCCTGCCCAGACATTGACACAGTATCTTCTCTGAAACCCCCTATGTCTTTTTTGGCGTGGGTTTTCATTTTTAGGTGACCAGTAGTGGAGGTTGTGCACATTGAAAATTCCTTCTCTTGTAAATTTTGACTCGTCTGTCCACAGAATGCTTTTTAAAAAGTCACGGTCTTCTAAATCTGTGTGCAGCAATAAACGGCAAAACTGAACACGATTCCCAAAGTCGTTATCTTCAAGACCTGAAAAGAAACAAAAATCGAATAAGAACCTGTTCCTACATGTTTAATGATTGTTAGGTACAAATGACATGAGCAAGCCTGTTTCTTCACGGTTTACGGCCTCTACCTGCATAAAAAGCGTGAAAAAACAGACGTGCTCGCTGCGGCGGATTTCAGTTTTTAATTACGGTTATCAAACATCATGTTAAAATGTATGAAATTCAGTTCAAACGTTCAATACCTTGTACGGGAGTGTAGTGAAATGCGTGCTGGTTATTTTGGCGAAGAACTTTCCACACCTTCCAGAGAGAAAGTTCGAGTAATGCAGCTACATCTCTTATGCTTCTAGTCGGGTCTTCCTCAATCATTGCCAAAATCCGGTTATCAACTTCAACATTGTGTCGCACCACAATCCCTCTTGGTTCATTCACGTTCAAATTTCCAGTTTCCCGTAAGCGTCGGTAAGTGTTTTGAAACACGTTCCGGTGTGGTAAGCGTCTGTTAGGGAATCGTTCCTGGTAGATTCTTTGCGCTGCTCGTGCAACACCATCAGCTTTACCATACGCCATCAAAATATCCGCGTATTCTTCATTCGTAAATGTTGCCATTCTCGAATAAACGAAGTAAACAGAACAGAGATTAACAATAAAACTCAACAAAAAGCAACATCAGGATTGGAAATGGGTTAGCCACCAGAGACAGTCAAATAACGACTAAAATCTAATCTGATCCCACAGTCGTATCTAGCCCTACTGCTGGCCTTGGTAGAGCAGTTTGACGTCTAACCCATGAAAGAAAGAGACAACTGCACGTATTGTGCTGTGTTAGAGGAAGATAGCAGTCTTTACCGGCTTTGCACGTGTTGTTTTCAAAAACACTTCCTTATCTTATCACGCTGAAATGTGAAAGTTGACCTTCAACTCCAAGGCCAAATTAACGTAAGATAAGTTTTAAATCTTAATAACCTGCAAACCTCATCGGTCATCGAGAAAACAAACCCGCTTGTTACTTACGGGATTTCAAAAAAGAGGCGTCAATGTTTGGGCAATGATGATTTGCCTGTCGCGTCCGTGACAAAAACCGCAAAAAAATCAAGTTTATGAAAGGTTATCCGGGATTATTTTGCATCATTAGAAAGAGGATAAAACACACAATTTAGCAAAAGAATTTTAAGAACGTAATCTTTTTTATTTATTTTTTCATTGCAAATCAAAGTTGACCTTTGGCAAAATTTTTACATGCTGTAAAACCTTCGAGGGCCAATAAAAAATAAACTAAGCGTTAGGTGTCCGAAATTTTCACTTTAATAAAGCAATGCAACATTGCACATCACGATGCAATAACAATTGCATGTCTCTAGCACTTATTTTTTATCAAAATTTCATTTTAAACGAGTTGGTCCTGATTTTCTTTTCAAAACAACAAAAAAATTTAAAAAAAAAATGCACGTCGGTCAAAAAAAATTTTGGAAAGCGTGGTGAGATAGGGAACGACCCCACCTATCCGCCATTTTAATTTGGCCAACGATGGACCAAACACCCTGTATAAAGTTACCCACAGCCTCAGCCTTTTTATATGAATTTGTGTTGAAAAAAGGTCACGGCTGGTGGGGACATAGGACCACCTAGTTAGGTAGCGACGAATTTAAACAGGATTTCGGGGACAGATAAATTTTTGTTTGCAGCGGAATGTTTGCTAACAAAAGATTAAATTATCAAAAGAATTCTAAAGAATTTAAACGACAGATCTTTTGTGCATTTACTTTCTATTAAAATTGTGTGCGACTTCAAACCCGATGATTGATTTATATATTTCTCAGAAACGAATAAAAAGTAAATTATTACCTTCTTCAAAGGACATCTAGCAAAAAAGGTAAAGTTCTCAAGCCGGCAGCATAAAGAAAAAACTAATAATAGAAATTGCGACTTTAAATTAGAGCACCAAAGAAGTCTTTACACATCGCACCGCCCCACCTAACTGGTATAAACAGGAATGCAATAAATCACACACCGAATCCTTCGTTAAAAAAAGATCTATATATTATAATAAATAATGGGAACTTCGTTTACGGAAACGTACAGCATACTTACAGGTTAAAACTTGTTCAAAACACAGTCATGTTTATTGTCCACCAATAAATAGCAGTCGGTTGTCACATATACCAAAGTTATTTACGAGTTCAAAAAAAATAAGTAAGACAACACAAATATCTAGACTAGAAATAATCTAAAATCAATAAAATAATATTTCAAAAATTGGATTTGCATAAAATAATTTACCCAAAAAAAAATTAAGGCAACACAAATATCTAGACTGGAAATAATCTAGAATCAATAAAATAATATTTCAAAAATTGGATTTGCATAAAATAATAAATTTTAGGCAAAAACTGAAAACGAATAGATACTAAATAACTAAAATTGATGGGGTTGAAACACATACCAGAAGTTTCATATTGTGCTGTAACACATATAGATACGTTGAAATTTGCATATGTATTCGCGAAATGTGAATTAATTACTTTAGGTATAAATTTGATACCTACTCCAGTCCAGACTAATAAAGGGTAATGTAATTGTGTCAGTTCGCGGGGCTTGTTAGATCATTAAAAATCTCGTTCAGTTATATGACCGTTTCTACCCCATTGATTTCCGACCACCAAAACAATACCTAAACTATGGAAACTTTAGGTAGTATACCTAGTCTTTCATAAGGAGTAACCAATTAAGAAATTATAAAACCTATTGCAAATACGTAAAGAACAAACTACAACGTAGGAGTATGCCTCTACCGAGCTCGGTAACAATGCGATGTCGCCGAGTCGAGCTAACAATAGTGACAATAGAAAAAGGTGAGCAAGGGTTCTATTGTGGTGTCGAAGAGCGTGTATTGTTTAATTAGCGGAGTGCCTAAGTGCTGAAGGAGGCTCCGGGCACTGTTGAGACCTAGTGCAATCGATCTAAATGGGGGGCTAAACGTACTAAAACATACCAAACCTTTTTTTTTTTTTAGGTTTCATAGCCCTGAAAAACCACCATAATCCCGAAAAACCATTGTTTTGGTGGTGGGAAAACGATGGGGTAGAAACGGTGAATCTATACTACTCCTATGTCCCCTAGATGGGGCAGAGGGCATTCACAGTACTCCGCCATCCCGTCTTGAGCTTCGCGCTTCATTTCGCTCCACGTCTTGCCAATGGTCGCCGCCTCTGCGATGATCGTCCGCCGCCAGGATTGCTTAGGGCTGGTTAGGTTAAGTATAGGTTTTAAGTTTACCTTGTCATGACTCATGCTGAGTGGCAACCATTTTGGTGTATATTTTTTTTGTATATTTCATGTCATTCTTCTCTTCTCTTTGCACCAAATAAATATTTTTTATTTCATTTCATAGGTACATGTATTATTACAATATAGTCATTATCGTGTTTAGCGGTTACGAGCACAACAGTATTGTTTTCTAAGTAAACTCAAACAGATCTAAAACTGTCTCCTTTTTGTGCTTATCAGCGTTTCTTAGTCAAATTGAACTAGCCCTGCTACTCTGTGAAAATACCCGTCTCACACATCAGATCGCTAAGTGGATATAATTCCTTCCCGGACTTTGATGGATGAAAGACGAGATACAGCTACGGAATGTGATGAAATATTGGTAGACGGCTAGGTTTCATGGTATTATCTTGTGGCTAGTTAGCCAGTGGAATTTTATCTGTGTAATTAAGAATAATTGTACATTTAAGACACCAGTGAACTAACCTTATAAATGACCTTTTGAACGTTTTTTAGTAAGTCTTAGTATCTTTAAACACACTTTTGTGTTTTTCTTGTTTCCTAGTTCTCATACGGTTTAAATACGTTGATAGTTATTTTAGTTCATTTACTGACTCCAAACAGTGAGTTAAATCTCATAAATGAACGAATGATTTACTTCATTCGAACACTTGGCATATAAAAAAAATTATCATCGTAAATTGATCGAAACATGTCGAGCAAAATTCGACTTAAATGACGTGAGAGAGAGACAAAAGTTTTATAGTTAAAACTTGGCATATGCGCTGGCCACGTCAGATATGGATATGACACAATAATGAGAGCAATAAAACTTGTCTAGTTAGATTGCTTTACCATCCCGATTGCTAGATCCGGGCATCTGGCAGCTTTTAATGAGCGGAGGTCAGATTGACAGACCAACATTTTTTTCAGTTGAAAAAAAGGAATACCAAAATAGGTAAAAACTGCCGAAGTTGTGTAATTTCATTTCTCTCTCTCTATAAACACCCCTGACCTGACCTGACCATATTTTAACATTATTACAAAAAACATTGTGTATCATTTGGCACTATTTTCCCCCAACAGATACTTCTGGCTATGATATAATCTAATTAATTATATAATATCCCATAATATTACATCAAAACCAGAACTCTAAGATTTGTATTCTTCAAGTTATTTTCATTCTTGACCACCACCACTTTACAGTTGCCAGATGTCCGGGTCTAGAAACAAGTATAGTATAGCAAACTAACTAGAGGGGTTTTGTTGCTCTCATTAATGTGCCAGATCTGACGTGGCTAGCTCTCCGTGGTGAATATGTAAAAGAGGTTGTCCCAATTCACTGGAATGAGAAAGTTTAATTTTCCAGTAAAAAGACACTGGTATAATTAAAATATAACATTAAGTTATGTATATTTAAATTGAAAATATGTGTTCTTGAGCTTGAAAAAAATACACACCATATCCTGAAATGCAATAAGCAAGTACAGTGGCACATTATTCTCAGGGTCGCTAGCTTGTTTTGTTATTACCCGCCCATACAAATTTTCACACCCTTAGCCAGTCCACCGTTTACACCGTCTTCATGTTAAAATTGTTGAGGTTGTATATAAATTACATGTAAGCACAACCTAGATAAGAATGCTGCTCGAACGAGTTAGGATATTAGTAGAGGTACATCCTCAAACAAAATTTACCGAAAATTTCGTTTCTTTGGTAAACTTAATTGGATGACCATTGTGAAACAATTAGTCTACAGGAAACAACCCTATTATGGCAATTGAAGATGCGAGCAAGGGGTCAGCGTCAACAGAATTCAGTTGGAGCATCCTTTGTCAGCCTTCAGGTCCGATCGCCTAAGCTAGGCCTCCCGAGAGTATCAACCTTCAGAATCCTTCTCAATGCGTATCAGAATAACCGCGGAACGATATTCCCTTAGAAAATCTCGACGACTTATATTCGTAAATATTATTTAAATTTGAATATTGCAAAGGCTACATGTTTATCTAACGTGAAAATCGCACGGCACGGGAACGGAACGGAGCGGATTGCTTATTTAAAGTAGGTATAGTAGTTTATAAATAATACGCAGTTAACTATTCTAATAACGAACTTGTTTACGTAAGCAGAGCACTTAGAACAGATCCATTACCTAGACAAATCAAAACAACTCGGTTTCCAAATTCGATACAAGTCCAACCTCAACAGTTTTAACGAAATTAAAGCGATCTGTAATGCGATAACATTTTTACGCCAATTTGAGCTAAACCTGCTGGACTGCTGGAACATACCTGTGGAAAATAGAGTTTTTTAATAACGGTTTCTCTACGTTCCTGTAAAGTACGTTTATTTTCTGGGGTTTATCATTCGGGATTTTAGCTGTTACTGGCGAGGCTCGTTTTTCTTCATGGCTACCTATAATTATACAAATCTTTAAAGTTACTAAGATTATATATAAACATTATGAGAAAATTTCTCGAGACAATTATGCCATATATCAAAGGTATACTAAGGTAGACCGATGCGTATTGGATCGCAGGGCTAAACGGAACAAGCTAAGCATTTTGTTATGCCATAGTGCCCGCCACCGCAGCGTGCGGGAAGGTCAAAACCAACGTAGGACGCTGATTGGCTCTTCGTGGCTACTGGCGATCTTGTGAATTTGACAAAAATGCTTCTTTTTTAAATAGTTTGTAACATACACTATAATATAACACATATATAACTTAATAAATGATATAAAAATCTGTATATATTTACAAGTAAAAAACTGACTCAAGTTCGACGGAAGGGTGCCCAGATAGCTGGCGGAGTTGCCACGTAGAATAGCGAGTCCTATGCGATGGGCTAGGAAGGCGCCAGCCCTCTGGTCACCCTTAGTATCTTTGAGGCGTTTACTAAGTTGCCTAAAGATAGAGTGAGCTCCGGGTCCCCAGGGTCCGAGGTTTTCCACCCCAAACGGCACAAACATGCAGCAAGAATTCTTAATTTGATCCGTTTCGCCCCCCGATCCGATTCACTTACGAACCTTCATTTATTTATTTAGCTATTTTCCTTAACCGAAAAACTAGCAGTAAATACCCAACATGAGCTAGCGGTAAGCGGTGGTATATGAAATGACATTCCGAACATATCCCAATTCTAATGAGTTTTTTTGGAGCTTGTATATATTATTTATGTATGAGCAAGGTTTCGAATCCCCGGATTTCAAATCACATGCTCGAACCTCTCAGCCACCTTCGCTTATTCGGCTACTTACTCGCAGGATGCACTGTGGCGGCTAGTCAGAAATATTTGTATGAAAACCGGATTCCCTTTTCTTCGTCGCCTGTAAGGAAAATTGCTCAAAATTAGACAAGCTTGTGGGAATAGAGTTATGATGCACACAACGAGAGCAAACACGGATACTGCCCGCCTGATGGTAAGCAGCAAGCAGTGTCACATGCGCGTTGCCGACCCCTTAATTTAAAGGCTGATTCACTGTGTTAACGGCATTCTTTTTAAGCTATCTGGCAACCTTACTCACCGGCGCTATATGGACGCTCCACCACCGCAATTAATAATGGGTCTGTTAGATGGTCGCCAACAAACCTGCCGATAGTCCAAGGTCACCCTGACATTGGTTGGTGCTTCATACAATTTTCCTGGAAACTACTGTCTACACGGTCTGTCCAGATCAAGGTCTTGTTGGCGACTGTCTAGCTGACACTTAATTATGAAGTCTCGCAGGTCGTAAGTAGCGGGACTGACATCTGAGGGATGACGGACAAAGTAATCTAGACTCAAGACAGCTTAATTAAAGCCAAAGGCATTGTCAACTGCAGAGCGAGTGTCCATCGTAACAGCGTCGCCGCTGATAGCTTACAAATCTAATTCCGGGGCCGCGGGGCCGCTGCAGCTTGGAAATAGGGTTGGGAAACTTTTTATCGATACTATCTGAAATGTGTCAGTACGTGGTGTGTATGTAATATGTAATAAAATGCGTGGTGGGACAGGAAATAAATATAGGTATAAATAAATTGTGTACTCTATTTAAAAACGTGAATATTAATGTATTAAATGTGTACCAATACCTACTCTAAATCCTAAAACTGATATCAAATGTAACAAATAGTATAGTTTGTTCGGCAACTTAAGAATAAATGCGTCATAAATACTTTAAGTATGGCGCATTTATCTTTAAGCTGCCGGACAAACTATACACTGAAACCAAAATAATAAGTCCAAAATAAATCTGTACAGGGTTTTGCGGAATATGCTTATTCGTCATATTGCATTTCAAATAATGTCTTCAATCGCCAGCGATATGTCTATTCCATAAAAATTGAGAATTGATTAAGACTATTCATTTTTAAGGCTGCGTTTCGGTTTTTGCGGCACATTTTGTTATATAAGAGAGAAGAAAGATATAATGCATAAGCACAAAAAAGAATAGAGAGAAATATACCTAATGCATATTCACGCTGAATTCCTATTTAAGGTATAATGATTTACATCGATATCGATAACAGCTAATGCATGCCTAATGCCAACGTGTCACGTCTGCCGACACTGCGGCTCGGCGATTTTGGCTCACCTCTTTTATTCCAGAATTTGCTCTCCTCACTATTTTAGAATTTCGTTGCAGGAAATAAATTGTGTGTCCGACTTTTGTTTTAATATAAGTTCACATACCAGACTTCAAATCAATTTTGAGAGGATTTATGTTTGGAATTGCAGTGGTTTGTAAAAAAAACTAGAAACATTTTGGCAAGCATTAATCTTGGCTTAAAAGATGTACATTTTTTCTCGTAAGCGGATTCAGAACGTTTGCACAAAAAAAATGTGTTTTAAAATAGATTCAATTTTAGTATTTATTTATTTACACTTACGTAAGCCCTAGTAGTGCTATAGCTATAGCTATTTAATTACATTTTGGTAGAAGAATTTTAATACACCCTCATGTCATGGGAACTATTGTCTAAGCGTGAGTGAATAATTTTTTTGTCTTATCTAGGTGGTATGTAACAAGTTTTTAACTCGCAATTTACATAACATAGATTCCTACTCCAATCCTTTATAATCATACATCGTTATCGCGGGAGCAAAAACAAATGTGTTGAATATATATAACAGAATGTCCGTTTAATATAAACAGAATATTATGCCTACACGTCTTAGCCTCTAAGAAGTTCTTCATATCTAGCACAATTTTTTTTCTAGAAATTATTAATCAAACTCGTTTTGCTCCTTTTCTACGTTCGTTAAAGTGCGTCTTTTTGAGTAGAAATTTCGTATGACAGAAGGTTTATTTTTTATGAAAATTACGAGTACCTTGCGTTGATTTTTGAGAAAAAACTCTTCGTGTGTCTAAAATAATCCTTTATCTACAAGTCCAGTAAAATCGATCATGAATGAAATTTTTTTTGAATAACAGGTGAATGAAGAGGTTGTCGTTAGGATTGCTTGGTTAATCTTTTTAGTATCTACTATAATCAAGCCGAGTATGAAGGTTAGATATTAGAAAAAACATCGATAAATTTTGAACTTGTAGGTACAAACGTCTTGATACTACTGTCACTTCTGTTATATCTTATTTGTCATAATCATTGACTACTGTCAAATCGTTTTTGCTCCCGCGATAACGACGTATGTTTATAATATATGCAAGGCTACAAAATTGTTATTTGCCGCGAGTGCTTATATTGATAGCCAAAACTGAAACAAAATTAAATTTTATTTATATTTGGACACAGAATATCTGACAGAGTTTTATTTCTTTTTATTTTTATTTTATTGGTATTCAGGACAACAACAGCCATACATACAATTGGGATGTAATAGTAGTTACATAGAAAAAAGGCCAATAACAGTCATCCGTTATTTTACAATATTTATGTTTCACATCAGAAAATTAAAGAAAAAAAAAGTGAAATTAATATTATTGTTTTCACAAATGCCCGATACAAAAGTACATACCGGAGGTAAAGAAAATAAACCTACGTTAAATTTTAAATTTTTTACATAACAAAGCTGCTGCATGCAGGACATAATTCCAATACAAAAGCATGTCGCACGCTCCTAAATAATGATGTTCACATTGCGGAGACAACAAGCGCAAAATTCTAAATATGATGCCGTTATGCTAGTGCGTTCTCAAATCGAGCTTTAATTCTATTAATAGGGGACTTTCGAGAACAGCTTCAGAAACTATGTTTACGGTGTTCTCTCTACATATAAAACGTCAACGAAACTATACGATGCGTCGTAGTGTTTTTTTTGTCCTGATTTAATAATAAACGCATAACTTTTAACGGCCTTCTATCTTAGTCGGTAGTGACCCTGGCTACGAAGCAGATCCCGGATTCGAATCCTGGTCAAGGCATTTATTGTGTGTTTATCACGGATATTTGTTCCTGAGTTATAGACGTTTTCGATGTATTTAACTATTTATTCATAATTATCTATTATATATATCGTCGTCTAGTACCCATGCATAGATACACAAGGCTTATTGAGGTTACTGTGAGATTAGGTCGATTTGTGAAAGATTGTCTCATAATATTTATTTATTTACAACTAATAAGCGATACCTACCTCACTAACGGCCGACGGCGTTCGTCCGCCAGTAATTCCTACATCTACAAGAATAGCTACGAAGTTTCTTATTACGTAGCACTACACCGTGGACGTGGCTTAGTAACAAAAACAGTATATAGTACTATCGCCAACTAAAATCAAAACTACATATGAAATAGATCAGTAAAAACACGCGTAAATATTAACACTTTTATTAAGCTACCCCTCCGCCCTAATCTTCTAAAAAAAGATCCCAAGGGTACAGTAACATATTTTTTCTCTACCTACTCTTAGGTTGTTTTAAAGCCCACAATTTGTGATAAATTTTATACAAGATCCCCGAAAGCCGCACGTGGACATAATTATTATTAACTGACCCCGTTAAAAAGAAATCGTGACACGATTAAAAACAAACGACGTCATTTACGGATTATAAAGTTAAAGTGTCTTTTGCTGTCCCAAATTAATCTAACCACCCTTCTATTATTTCAAAAAACCGGTCAAGTGCGAGTCGAACTCGCGCCCTTAGGGGTCCCGTACATCACCACAATATTTTAACAATAACATTGCTATATGTAACGAAAAGAAAAATTGGATTGAGGGTTAAACTTTTTTACGCATTTTTTTTGTGATGGAACAAAATTACTTATGCTGTAATATTACCTACCTTTTTTGCCAAATTTCATGATTCTAGGTCTAGTGGAAGTACCATATAGGTTTTGTATATTTGTAATCGCAAAAAAAAAATCTTCTGATGGAACAACAAATTAACCATTTTTTCCTTTACTTGTGCTGGAAGACCTTCCTTCTTGCCAAATTTCATGATTCTAGATCTATAGGAAGTACCCTATAGGTTTTGGTTCCCTTGCGAAGTGTTAGAAAATAAGGCTCAAATGGCCGTATCTTTGGATTGCATTAACATAGAAGCTTGATTTTTTTACAGCTTCCAGGGACCGCAGATGTACGTATTTGGTGTAAATTTCAACTTGATAGCTCCACCCGTTCTTGAGAAAAAGGGTCTTCACAGACAGACAGACAGACGCACAACAAAGTGATACTATAAGGGTTCCGTTTTTTCCTTTTAAGCTACGGAACCCTAAAAAAGGACGTAAAAACCGCGTATTTGCTAAAACGGCGTCTCTTGTGTGAGGTTAGCAGCCGCCCATTAATTTCGCCCAAACTTTTTTAATAATGGGATTTTGTGTTTAATTAATGGAAATGTTTTCGTGAAAATCATGGGCCTTCTCGTGACTTATGGGAAGGTTACCATGGGTGCAATAAAGAAGGCTAAGTATACTATAAACAAACATCGGTATCAACGTTCAAATTTCGTGGCAATGTACGGTTGGCAGAAAAATAAATACAAACAAATCACTTAGTATTTTTAACCTTTATTTTGTATATGTAAATAAAAAAGCCCCTAAATAGTACATTTCCTAATTAGGGTGGTAAAACAAAGAAAGGCCGCGCAATCGCAATTGTTGCGGCCCAAGCTGCAAGCGAGGGACGTAATTATGCGATCGAGGGCTTTCTTTATTACCTCCCGTGTTGGAAAAATATGTGCACATTTGGCCAGAAAGCGGCTCTATCCGTACGCGTAGCGTGCGGAAAAAGCCACTTTATGTCCAGGTGTGGCATACAATATTTTACGAGTTAGAATAGATCACTAAAATTTGTTCCATAGATTTTGCTGTCAATCTTTGACGTCTGTAAGAATATATCCATTTTAAATGACTAAAAGATCTTTCCACGCTGACTGAGGTAATAGGAAGGTATGTCAAGCATTGAAAATTTTGCACACAGTTTTTATTTACACTTTCTGGTATTTCAGCCTCGTTGTTTTTAGATAGTTGGTTAATTATTTGTACAGTCTTATAACCAGGATTTTTCTTTAATACACTTTTTAATTTAAAATAAACTTTTCTGGCATTTTGATGTAACCTTAACGTTGATATTTTTTTTTGCAAACCATGAACAATGTTTAATGATTCTGCTAGACTCAGTTTTGGATCCTCCAATAATTTTATTGACTTAGCAATTATACTAAAGTGTGTATCGACGAATAGTAACTCAGTTTTTAAATTCCGGTTACGGAAAATTTTTTTTGCTTTAGAAATTGCACTCGCTTCACGCGGATTTAAGGCATCGATGACAGATTTGATTTTATCATAATGCATGTGATAATATGAGGCAGCATTTAACCATGTTCCCCATCTTGTTATCACGGGTCGGGGTGGTAGAGGAATATTTACACACATTTGATGAAATAAATTTGTCCTTGAAGGAGCGTTACGAAATATTTTTTTGATACAGTCAATCAAACTGTTTATGGTCGGGTAAAGACTTCTAATTATCTCTGCGACTCGATTACATCCATGTGCTATGCATGTTACATGAGTCATATTTTTATATTTCTGAACAAGGTTTTTAGCTGCTTTTACCATGTAGGAACCGGCATCCGTTATAAAAAATAATAATTTATCCATGTTTTTTTTGTATTCATCGCCCCAAAGATCTTCAAGGGTTTCCTCAACGAGTTTGGTTATTGTCGAATGGTTAGTCGCCTCCAATACCTTAGAAGCAAATAAATGTGGCTGGGTACTAGTTCCATCTAGAGCTCCGATCAAAATATTTGCCACTTTTTTTCCCACGGAATCTGATGTTTCATCAACACTGAGGTAAATCATTTTATTTTGTAATTTCTCTTTCAATTCATTTTTTTTCTTTTCATACAATTCAGGTAAGCATTTTACTCGTATTTTTGTTTCACTCGGCACAGTAATATCGTTTCCATATTTATGATTTAAAAGGTTTTCTACAAAATTTCTAAATTTAGGATTGTCTAATTTTGACCACGGTATATTCGAACAAATCATAAACTCTGTTAAATCTTTATTAAATTTTTCTTGTGCATTATTTTTATGAATTTTGTTGTGTAAATCTGTTTTTAAATGGCGGTCGATACTAGATTTAGAGGGAAATAATTTCGAATT
The DNA here is from genome assembly GCA_947086415.1 of Pammene aurita. NCBI lineage: Eukaryota > Metazoa > Arthropoda > Insecta > Lepidoptera > Tortricidae > Pammene > Pammene aurita. The sequence goes on from OX352295.1 coordinate 18,885,323, forward strand.
ACACAATTTGCAATATACGATATCGTCTTTAATTTCGAAATCAGCATTATCTCGTACTATATCCTGTAAATGGCAGCGTGAATCAGATAATTTATCTTGATGAGATTTTGATTTCAAATGTTTCTCTATATTGTACCTTTTCTTTTTTATATTCATTTCGCAAATAGTACAGCAAGCACCTTCGTTAGTGAATATAAAATCAGTATACTGCGTCAAATCCATTTTCTCAAGTCTGATAGGGAGTTGGGTAAAGATTTATCAATGCTAAATTGTAGTTGTAAGTGTTTTTAAGAACTATTATCGTTGAAGATTTTACCACATATTATTTTGCATGACAATTAAATTGACATTTGTTGCCTATTTGGCATTTAGAATTTTTTTTACAAATGGATAATGAAATGAGTATTGAGGTTCTATGACGTATTAAGAATATAAACCTCTTTAAATATATGTACAGTTTACCAAAGTACGATTAAGAATAAAAATAAATTAAATGTTATTTATTACTAATAAATAAAACAATGATACCTATGTATTTCTTTTTTTGCGACCCTTACCAAGTGCCACGAAATTTGAACGTTGATACCGATGTTTAACTATAAATCATGAAAAATTTAACCGAGTTTTTCTAACCTACTTATCTTATAGTTAGTAACCTATACATGAAGGGTACACGGAAAGAACATGTCTAGTCACTTTTTTGTAAAATGTGATTTTTATATCTAAATGTAGAGCTTGCAATGAACTATTAGTAACAACTTCTGTTACAGATGTAAATTTTAACGTATATCGACTTCTTAAGTCATAAAAACCATATAGTTACGAAAATAGTATGGTTAATTGAATCGTTCCAAATTTTAAAAGCGCTATAACTCAAAATATTGTCAATGTGATTAGACATGTTCTTTCCGTGTACCCTTCACATATTAGGACTGCGTCGACCGTCCAGTGGGGCCCTCATTGGGGGAATTGTATTTCCTCATAAACTAATAAATTTCTGTATAATCCATCATGTTAAGTTGTAGTCCCACTGATTCCGCAACTTATAGTCATAGTCATAGTCATTTATTTATAATATTTAAAATATTACATGTCAAATTACAATATTATTACATTGGTACTTATTTATTAATACATTACTTATTGGTACTTAATTATTAAATTAGATGTTAAATTAAACGTTTTCCTAATTAGGTAGGTCATAAAATTCTGTGACACTGTAAAAAGTATGGTTTAGTAGCCACCTTTTTAATTTACTCAAAAATACGTGGGTACTACCCGCATTTTTTATTTCCGAAGGGAGTTTGTTATAAATTTTGGGTCCTGCACTTGACATTATTTTGGATGACTTGGCCAGTCGATTAAACCAAGTACGTAGTTGTTGTTTTGAACCCTGTCGTGTGCGTGTCATTTTTCTGAACGGGATGATTCTATATTAACCTTAACATACTTTGCTATCTCGTAAATGTACTGAGCGGGTAGAATGAGTATTTGGTTATCTTTAAATAGATCGTGCGCTGGAGTACGTGGTGGAACAAACGAGATTATACGTACAGCTCGCTTTTGAAGAATAAAGACACGCTGCCATTCAGCAGCCGTGCCCCATAATTCAAGACCATAAGACATCACCGAATGAAATAATGCATAGTAACTTGCTCGGAGCTCTTTGACAGGTAACACACAAGCCAACCTGCTCAGAGCATGACACGCGCCCGATAGTTTAATACACAGGTTGTCTATGTGTGCATCCCATTTTAAACTGGAGTCCAGTGTGATGCCAAGAAACTTGGTACTTTTCGTTTGTGGTAGTGTTGTGCCATTGATATATGTGTTCAGTGGGTTCGGCGGTCGTCCACCAAGGTTTATGTGGAGAACCTGGGTTTTTTAAAGGTTTAAGACCAAGCCGTTTGCGCAGAACCATTTCAGCAATTTAGAAACTTCAGATCTTAAACATTATTCTAGCTGATGTGCTGTGTCCGCTGTGATCACGTTACACGGGTCATCTCGTCATCGTCAATCTATGTGATACAGTTTTATATTACTTACTTTGGCTTGATCATCTAAACGGAAAAAAGTGGCCACCGTTTAGGTAATGAAGCAAAAAATACGCAAAATGAAACTATGTGACAAAGATCAAAAGTTGCGTAATCAGTAGGACTGCAACTTAAGACTGAGGACCAAGTACAATAATATTGCTTTGCTATTCCGCGGTATAATAACGTGCTAGTTGATTATTGACTACCCGTTATACTTATTTGCGTATTTTTTGCATGCATTAATGTTCCCACCCTCCCGCCGCAAAAACAAATACAACAAACCACCACCAATAATACCAAAACTCGACACGTGTTTCGCCTCTCTACGAGGCATCCTCAGGAGCTGCTGGAGATTTTGTCGGTCTGACGTCCGGCAACCGAATGACGTGTCCAGAATGGTCGGCCATATTTATAGCATTACCATCACCCCTACCGTGCAAGTGCGAGTGAGATGCAAAAATTCGAAGTAACATTCCTTCCCATTACAAAGTCTTGAGCGCAAGGTGTTAATGGTCTTAAAAGCCACATTAATATTGTTGGATTTTAAAGTGTTATGAATTGCATCTGATAACTTTCCGACATACGTAATGCTCGCTTGAAACTTTTTAATGGGATCAGACGATCGTACAGCATACAACATATTGCTAACTAAACTATTTTGCTTCTTTCTGATGATACCATCCACGACAGACCTATCGTAGCCATTTGAGATAGCTAAATGATAAATATTATCTAATTCCATCTGATAATGCTCATCAAAAAGAGGCACGGTTAACAACCTATGCACATAACAATGAAATGCCGCTAACTTATGCTGCCACGGATGAGTGGAAGATGCCGAAATCACCGTGTCGGTATGTGTTGGCTTGCGGTAAATATGGAACTGATGTTTATGATCTACTCTTGTGAGCGTTAAATCAAGAAAATTGAGTGAGCCGTTCTGTTCTAGTTCCTTCTTAAACTTGATCTTTGGGTGCTTGTTATTGAGATCTGTTACAAAAGCGTCCAGCTGGTCCACACTCCCCATCCAACAGATAATCAAATCATCCACATATCTAAAATAATACAAAATATGCTCATTAGCTACAATGTGCTGGTTTTCAAATTGATCCATAAAAATGCCCGCCATTAAGGGACTCAGCGGGGAACCCATAGCCAAACCGTCACTTTGCAAGAAATATGCCCCCCAAACCTAAAATAATTCTGTTTCATACAAATAGTTCTATTAATTCCTCAACCTCCCCTGGATATAGTCGTTGCTTTTCAAAAAGATCCCTAAGAATGTTCAAAGTATACAAATATGGTACATTCGTAAATAAACTGTCTACATCCAATGAAAGAAGTATAGCATTTTCCGGAATGTTAATGTCCTTGATTCTATTTATTAAAACCAAGCTATTCTTCAAACAATACTTTGGCTGAAATTGGGACTTGACTTTAATAATGTTACTCAATTTCTTTGCTAAATTATATGTTGGTGCGCCCAAATATGAGACCACTGGTCGAATCGGGATATTATCTTTATGAATTTTCGGAAGTCCATAAAGCACAGGAGCACGTGGGTTCATAGGCACAATCATATCCTTCTGATGCTCGGTTTCAAAAACAAACGAAGAACTTTTTATTGCATTCCTCAAATCTTTTTGGAACCCTGGAGTAGGATCTCGCTGTAAGCTCGTAAAGGTGTCACCTTGAATAAGATCTAATACTTTCTGATTATAGTGTCCTCTCTCCATGATTACAATACAATTGCCTTTGTCCGCTATTGAAACCACCAAGTCATTATCTTGCACTTTCTGTTGTATAGATCTTAACAGCAAACCATCAGAACTGACTCTCACAACCGCTACTGGATTAGTGCTCTTAATAACCTTAGCCACCTCGATCTTTGTATCCACATCACCACGTCCCCGCACTATTGCAACCTCTGAATCCACTGCAAAATTTTCTAAAGCTTTCTGAGTAATTCTCGGCTGGATGTTATATTTTAAGCCTTTTTCCAATAAATCAGTTTCGGCTTCCGAAAACTCTACATCGGTTAGTTTTTTTATACGAGGGTAAAAATCATGATGCGCCAATGATCCCATATCCCGTCGCCTGCTATTTGGAGTAGAACTTGACCGCCTTAGACTTTGTAACTTGTTAAGTTGAATAGTATACATCTCATGTGCAAGTTCGGATGCAAAGTACCTCGCCTTTTGGTCCAGAATGTCAAACTCGAGATTATGCAACTTAAATGTAAGCTCTGAAAATAACACTTTAAGATGCAATTTCAAATTATCTCGCACTGTGAACCAATGGCGAGATTCCTCAATCAACCAAACTCTTTGAGCTCTCTCAATTGCCAACCTTGCCGCTCTGGTAGTATTGTTACAGCGAAAATGAATATAGTTAGGTACAACATTCAAACGCTTGCACTGCTGGTTAAACCATACATTCTGGACAGCTGCACGATGTAGCTTGGTTAATTTGACATAAAGTCGTGCCTGTTCGGCTACGCTAGCCGCTTTTAAGTAATTAATGGAATCAGGCGTTACTTTGCGGAAGTCCATAATATCACCTGCCTGCCTGTTGCTACCTAAGTTAAGTGTAAACTTTTTATTGTTGTAATTTTTTATTTGGTGCAATAAAGAATATATTATTATTATTATTATTATTTGTCTCTCCTTTGAGAATCACGGGCCTTTATATCCCGGTCTTTTGATAGGCTTGCGTGGGGATACAGATCCAACACGCAGAGGCCCCTTGGAGAAATTTGCTATGTTATACACCTGCTAGAACCCATTCACGGGTACATTAATAGATACCCGTGAACCGGTTCCAGCAGGCGTTGTAGATATTGTAAATAAAATGGACAGAGTAAAGGGCTATGGTATTGAAGTTTGGCTGGTCAAAGATTAGGCTATTGTAAAGAGGTCCGGACACCTGCCATAACAATTTTATAACATGTTATCGAGGCAGGCGGTGACTCGCCGCCAACTAGATGGGCCCCTGAAACTGCCGTTGCAAAAACGACCAGGAGCAACATCAGTGTGAGCGGCTCAGGGTGTGGAGAGGTGTACACCGCTTTCTGCCAGTGACTGTAGGAAGCCCAGCCACTGTACCAACTCGCGACTTATGCATATTTCACTTCCACCCTGCGAGCATATAGCTCTGACGGCTCCTATCTGGACGGCCAATTAAGGCAAGCCAGAGCCGAGAGTCCTGCGGGTCCTCTTGGGGTCCACTCCGACCGACGAAGACACGCCGGAGACGGAGACCCTGACCGACTCTCTGGAGCACTCGGGTCCGCGGGGTCGTCACTCCCCGACAGCTCGCCACAAGCTGCCCTGCGGGCTTATTATTATTATCAAGTACAATAATATTGCTTTGCTATTCCGCGGTAAAATAACGTGCTAGTTGATTAGTGACTACCCGTTATACTTATTGGCGTATTTTTTGCATGCATTAATGTTCCCACCCTCCCGCCGCAAAATTTTGGTATTATTGGTGGTGGTTTGTTGTATTTGTTTGCGTATTTGTTTTTGCGGCGGAAGGGTGGGAACATTAATGCATGCAAAAAATACGCAAATAAGTATAAGGGGTAGTCACTAATCAACTAGCACGTTATTATACCGCGGAATAGCAAAGCAATGTTATTGTACTTGATATTATGGACTTCCGCAAAATAACGCCTGATTCCATTAATTACTTACTTAAGACTGAGGAATTACACATAAATTGATGTGTTTGTTAGGAAATAAAATCCCCCAATGAGGGCGGCACCACTGGACGGTCGACACAGTGTTAAGATATTAGATACATATTAAGATTTTAGTTTTGTAACCTACTTATCTTAATATGTATTGGTTAGTTTTATTGTGTTATAGTGTTTAGTTCTAAATAATTTAGTTAAGAATTAAGATACTATTTTGTAACTGATACTCTAAAAATGTTAATTTAATGTGTTAATATTAAGATATGTATAGTTTAATAATGACCTAGCATTAAATTATGCCTCTGTAAATTTTATGGACCTATGAAAGTGCTCTTGAATGCAGAATAAATATTTGAATTTGAATTGACCATTCAGGAATGTGAACTACATTCGGTAGAACACATTTCGGGCAGTTCAAGCGTGTTGTGTCAGGCATTGAGAACGTCCCGCTACAACGCTCCAAAACCTCTATTTCTATGTTATTTTAACACTAGAAAATACTTTCGCACCAAAATGTATTTCGTAGATTCGACTGAAGTTACCGGCTAGTTACATCAAATTGAAATAAAATTCAGTAAAAAATAAAGAAATTTTGTTTATGCAACTAGGCATTGACCCTTTTTAGGGTTCCGTACCTTGAAAGGAAAAAATGGAACCCTTATAGGATCACTTTGTTGTCCGTCCGTTTGTCCGTCCGTCCATCTGTCACGACCCTTTTTCTCAGGAACGCGTGGAGGTATCAAGCTGAAATTTATATCAAATACTCAGGTCTACTGTCCCTTGGAGCTGTGAAAAAATGAAACTTCTAAGCCAACGCAATCAAAAGATACAGCCGTTAATGCCGCAAATTTTCGAAACTCGCAAGGGAATCAAAACCTACAGGGTACTTCCCGTGAACTCAGAATCTTGTAATTTGGTATGAAGCAACGTCTTATCGTCTGTCGTCTTATATCACAGATAAAGGAAAAATTGCAAAAACCGTAAATTTTTAGTTACATCATTTAATAAAAATATTTTTAATCATTTTAAAGTTACTACCCCTATATCCCTACAGATTTGTACGGAACCCTCGGTGCCCGGTGAGCCGGTTTTTTCTTACAAAAAACTAATTTATATTATGCGTAGATTTCGCCTAATTTATCAGTGTGCACTAAACTATACATCACCTGGGCAAAGAAAGAATCACTTGAGTCACCGTCGGGCTCAATCAGAACCGACCCTTATCACGCAAATTGGATTATTTGCGACAAGTTCCGACGAAGATTAACCCCTGTCATTGAATAACATTGTAATAAAAGTAACGCAGCAGTGTCATTGTTAAAAAAAACTACAGGCCTTTCACGTAATTTAATCAGTCATTTAAACCTACGATATACTTATCTATAATTTATTATCATTACCTTCTGTTCAACTACGCTGAAAAGTGTCACAATTTTTGACATTCCAAAACTAGGTACAATAATAAACAATAAACATAAATATAAATTAAAACATCTTAAATAAATACACATAAAACAAAAAATCTCCCCGCGGCATGGTACCGTAGATGCTGGAAGCTGGAAGTTTCCCCTTTATATCTATGGCAATACCAATACGTTGGGCGGCGAGGAAGCTGCCAGCTCTACGGTCACCGGTGGCATCTACTAACGTCTTGGAAAATTCTTTGAAGAGGGCCTGTGTACTGGAACCCCACGGGCCAAGGGTCTCGACGCCGAACGGAACGAAGCATTAGTCTATGGAACGAAGTTATATTCGACGGCAAGGCCCCTATATTTGTATATTTTTAAAAACGCTAACAAATACAAGAGAATGAAAAAGAAATGTGTAGCCTACACTATACGAAAAGTTTTAGGTAGCTAAAATCCTAAAGTTGCCGTACAACATCGCATCGTTTTTCCAAAAGTCAAAACCTTACAAAACTTTTAATGGCTGTGAATAATTAACAACAACAAACAAAAAATATCAAAGTTTGAGAACTTAAAATAGTTCTGGCGAGTGACGCTAATGGGTTAAGACTACTGTACTTACAGTATATTTAGATATTGTAAAAAATATGTCGCTGCTTTAAGTAAATATAAGTAAATATATAATTAATGTTGTTTACCTTTTTTTAATTAACCTACATAATTTTCTAGATGATACGTGGGAGAGGTCTCCCATGCCCAGGTGTAAAATATCAAAGATGTGCCGTAACCGTAAAAAGCAAAATAAAAAAAATGTGACTACATTGCCTTATTGTTATGGGATTAAATTAAGCCCGTGTACACATGCTTATGTGCAAAAGATTCTGTAGATATTTTACACCTTGGCTCCACTTTGCTTGATTTTGTCACGTTTATACTTTGCCATGGCATGGATGTCGACCATATCGACGCTATAATAATTCAACGTTATCGTCACAATTCACAATATAAATATATGTATGGTTACGTTTAGTGAGATGCAACCATTTGTCTCATAAATCATAGATTTGGGGATCAATGTTACTCTGATGCGTCCGTAGGAAACACCTTAGAGAACCCCACACGTGATCCCTGAGTGGTGCTAAAAGAGTAACAAACTTGGCAGTTGCACTGTCCCATCTGGACCTCGCAGCACTCACTGGATTTTCATCATCATCTGCTTTCCCACTACTACTATCCCAGAGAAGATATGCCTATCGAGTGACATGTATCCATACGATAAAAAGCGTACATGTGAACGAATCATTATTAAGTATAAAAGCGACCATTGCAACAGAAATGCCATAACATTATATTTGATAACAGTAGATTTTACACTGTCACTTACAAAACTGACAAAGGCATCCTTAAATTATTTAGTGCAGATCCTTAGTCCCCAGCTTCAGTTCACAAAACAAAAATCCCCCGAGTCCCATTCCTTCATTCAAAGAAACTCTTTGATTTATTGCAAATCCATTTTCCCACGGCCGTACTTTGCATGGAAAAATGGAGACTATATACTTGGGTCTTTGATGAAATGAAGATCTATTTTCCTATAAGCCTTATTGTGGGATAAGCTTTTTTCAATTTGAATGCCCCGAGGCCTCCTAGTTGGCTAGGCGGGATTATGAAAAGCCTCGAGTTATATTCAGTAGCGAAAACACAATGCCAATATAATCCTATATAAGGTCAGGGTAAGTGCGCCCGTAGGGGTAACAGTGCCTACCCTATATAAAAACCTTAAAAAGTTAGAGACCCTTTTGCCGTGGCCTTTCCTTACTGTTAAAAGTGCGATCATGGTGGAAGGACCTCTAACACCTCATTTACGATTCAATTGGCGCTTTATTATCAAGTACATATTAACTTATATCAAAATAATATATTCAGAGCCATGACGCGTAGCTGCAGTGACCGCGACTTCAATCCTTATTTTCCAGTGTCTGCATTTGATGAAGAACGAGCATGCAAAATGCTCCTCACCCTGGCTGGGGTCAATGGCGAAGGATATCAATCCGTCAGAGTCGAAAGCCGGAAAAATGAGGTGAAAAACAAAGTGCAAGTTGGGTCAGTTCGGGTTGCACAGGGCGGCTTCACAACACTTCGGGAGCTCAAATACCGCGAGCCGTCCGGTTGCCTCTCGGACACTGTAACTACGCGCCATTGCTTTAACTAATAAACTTTAGTGGAAATTAAGAAAACTCTTTGTTTTAATTTCCCTAACAAACAAACAGAAACAAACTATTTTATCTAAAATTCTCCAAAAATTTACATTAATTTAGAATATTATTATTTACTCAAATGTAATATCTAGGTAATATCTTTAAAAATATTGTGAGAACAAAGTGTAATGTTCAGTCCCCGTTTATACGCATTAGATAATATACAGGATGTAGCAAATATACTGGGGATCCGTTTAAGTGCATAATTGATATTGTATTGCGACAAAGAACAAGTAGGAGAATAGTAGATTGTTAACCGAGGGCTGAAAGAATAGTTCGAGGCAGAAATGGGTGCTTTCACCCAAGTTAAACACTCTACTTTTCATTTCGAATATGAGGAAAGTAAACACAAGCCAGGTATAATAAAAATATTTAATAAAAAATGTGTAATGAAGTTCCCTACTTAAAATTAATAGTAACGTTCGTACAATTATTGAACGTTAGAGAAAGATTCTTTCCCGGGATATTAATATTCGATACTTGTTGTGATATTTGAGTATCATTTATAGGCAGGGCTCTAAATGTCGGAGAAGAAATACTTTCGTTCGTTGACGTATGGAGTGAATTATTTCGCTCTTCATGTAATTGACCGTGTATTTCTATGTTTTCCATAGTGAGATTCGTGAGTTCAATGCTCCTACTTACATGCGCCGCTTATGCCCAAAATTAGTGCCACCTGCAATATAATATAATAATCTTATTAACACACATTGTTACCGTTGCAAACTTTTTTAAACAACACCTATAACTACTAAGAAATGTCTGTCTAAATATAAATTGTGGATACCTACAAGCTTTTTCACAGACTGTGTCGTTCATTAAATATACCTACACCAAGACGATTATAACGATCCTAAACTCGATGAGATTATGTTGAGTGTACGTTAAGTTAAATAATAGTTGTAATGATTTCCCATGGCTTTGTTGCTAAATATATTTCATCAGGGGCTTGATTCAAGAAGGTTTCTACTTCTTGCGCAGTGAAAACCTTAGACTTTTTGCATTTAAAACCATCTGACTGCCTCTTCAAAAATGATATCAGGCTGGTGTAGTTCTTTATATTGATGTCGTGTTTTGTACTTCTGACCGTTCTTAACATTGAAAATATGCTACATAGAGTTGAAGGCTGAAGGTTCTTTGATAATTCGTTGAAATAAGTAAGGAACACACTTTCCGATAAGGATTTCACTCGCTTTTCACCCCGCCACTTCATGAAATTGTTATACGATTTCATATATCGTTCCTTTGACACTGTCGGTAAAAGGTTCTCCACGACAGCTTGAGCCTCTTCTTTTATAACATTAGGTGTTAAATCCATTTAAAACCGCTAGAACTCATTTTATTAAAATTAATTTCGAAATTTAACACAGCTAATAGAACTTCCAAAGAAAGATTTGCACTTATTTATTTTAGGTTCCCCGCCAGTTTACTTTTTTTACGCCATAATGTCAGCCATTTTTTTTTAACGAATTCCTGGTAGTTTAATCTGTGTCTTAAACAACATTTTTACTTTTTTCTCAAAGTTTTGCCTCTTGTCTTGTTTTTCTTAGCTTTTTATAAATACAATACGATACCAACCCTTAAACGGATCATGGGCATTTTTGTTACACCTTGAATTATGGTGAAAGTACCATTTGGCGGTGGTGCTTACACTGTTATTTGCCGCATACCAACGATATTGAATCTGTACAACTAACGACGTAAGCGCCGGCCACCAAATTGGACCTTTACCAAAATAATGTCACATATAAAGTTACCTAAATTCTGACATTGAATTTCTTTGTATTTGCCACAACTTGCCTTAGTAAGTATTCGTACAAAGTACCTAAATGTTCGCATCTTTTTTACAGTAGGTAACTGATTTTGATTACTTTTAAATTCTAGGTCCACCTCCTGACTCACATTTCTCCGGTGACAGATGTGGCAAAAGATTGGATTGCTTGGATTGGATTGGACTGCTAAGCCACAGAAGACGATGTACCGGCACCATCAACTGATTCAATCCTCACACTGCAACAATCATCTGTTAAGATGTCATGGCCAATGCCAATGAAATTCTAGGTACGAACTAGGCGTGGCGGTGATGGGGTACTTCCCACACGGCTTCCTCGTCTTCTGCACAATTATAAAGGCCCCCCTCCCTCATCGATGACCCTACGTTGGTTTCCATGCGGACAAGTACGTGCAGAGCACTAGTCATGTTCTATCTAATTTTCAAACTTTGATGATTTTCTAAACAGGAGTTGAAAATTAGAAATTCTATATACATACTAGGTACACAAAAACTTCATTATTTTACAAATAGATAGCGTAGATTTATTGTGTAGTTTTAAGAAGTATCTACTAATAACTCCATATCGTCAAAGAGGGACCTTTTTCCCGAACTGACACATATGTTTAAAAAGTTTCAATCTTTTCCGTTCCGAAAATTCCCCATTGAGCCGAACCGCAATGTGACATAAATCCCTGACGAAACGATAAAAATACAACAAAACTGGCCTTTTATTATTTAAAACAATTCCACTCGGCTTTCGTCACATCAAAAGTGGCAGAAAGCCCCCAGGCTCGGCACAAATGGTCCTACCCACAGGCGCTTTGAGGGGCTTTAGCGAGACTGCCACCTTATTCACCCATCGTTTTGTCTTGGCTGTGAGTGTAGCACTGGTTGACCTATTGACGTTGATGTATCATATATATATGAACACATATTTATAGGGTAATTACGAATAAAAATACCTTTTTCATCTCTCCTGTTCGGAAAGTTTTATTTTCCTGGGTAAATAGCTGGGTGGAAAATTGCTTTTCCATCCCTAGGGTGGAAAGTAATTGGCTGTATTAATTGTGGATTGAGCCGGTGCCCACCCGGATGCCCTTCTTCCCGACCACCGGCAAAACATTGAATTTGTCTTTTTCAAATTGTTCAAATTTTGCTTAACATTTTTATAGATTATTGTTTATATACCAGTTTTATAAAATGTTCGTGTGGTATTGTACTTTCCTCACAGTCAAAATGGAAAGCAGAGTGTTTAACTCGGGTGAAATTACCCCTTTCACCCTCGAACTGTTGGCGCTCTTACTTCGTTCGAGCGCCAGAAATATCTTAAGTGAAATGGGTCACTTTCAACCCTTGGTTAACAATCTACTAATAAAAGATCAGGTTCTTGGCAGAAGAACCTTGTAGTCTGCCGCGAATGCAGAAGACGCTGGTTCGTTCCCAGCCCTGGGCACCAGAGGCCTAGGTCACTTTTTTATTTGTATATGACATGTATATAAATAAATAAATAAATATTATAGGACAATCTTACACAAATCGACCTAGGCCCACAGTAAGCTCAATATGGCTTGTGTTATGGGTACTAGACAACGATATATATCGTTTAAGTATTTATCCATATTTATCGAATAGATAAATATGGATAAATACATAGAAAACACCCATAACTCAGGATCACACAAATGATAAACACACAAATAAATGCCCGGATTCGAACCCGGGACCTCCTGCTTCGTAGGCAGGGTCACTACCGACTGGGCTAGGAGGCCGTTATATAAATTTATAAACAAGTATTTCTGAGTAAAAACAGGCATAATGCTCAATCCACACACGGGGCCAACATCGGCTAATCAAAGGGACGCAGATATACGACAGAACAAAATCGCGATACCGCTTGCTCCCTCTAACGCAAAACAAAGTAGGGTTGTGTGAGCTTATCGATATATTTGTCCGACAGCAGTAGTAGTAGTTCTTAAGTAGGCGAATGCAGAGGTTGGCTTGTTCCTGCGCATACGCGGCAAAAATAAATATTGCTTTTGCATGGGATTAGTTCGGAATAAGTCAGGTCGAAGTCTACAACAAACATTCAAAATTCACTGTCATGTGCACATGCACATGTGTGTTTGTAGCTACTTCACATCTTCCTACTCGGGGAGTACGCACAGAACTTTCAATATCACATCCCCGTTACATAATCCGAAGACCAGAAGTCTACTTGTCAACATTAAAAATCAAGTATTACCTAACTGCATTTGCCTCTTTATCGCTCTTGTTGATTCGAGCGATGGAGAAGCAGATACTACCTGGCGACTGAGGTCATAACGGTATCTCTCACACTTTTACTGGGGCCGTGCAAGTGTGACACAGTTGGTTTTATAGACCTGGGTGCGTAGCCAACGTGCCAATCGTTAACGCTCCGTAGCGAACGAAACGCAACTGTCACTGTCGCACTAATATGGAAGAGTGATGGGAGAGCGTGACTACGATACACTTCGGACCGTTAGCGATTGGCACGTTGGCTACGCACCCTGGGATAGCTAGCAATTTGGTCCATACGCAATGATATTTACTATGGATGGGTTATACTCTAACAAAATGAGCACAAAAAATATTTCATAACCTAGCAATGATTCTGTTATATTTATCCATTTTGACAATTATTACATCTTTGTCACTCTCGTTGTTGGAAAATTACAGTTTGTCTCTTTCTCACGCGGGTGACGGGAGCTCATTAGCACGTCCGCATCTCTCGCTTGCTGGTGCGCGGCTAGCGACAATTGTTTGAATTCACTCATTTTAGGTGCTTCACTTTTGGACCGTGCATAACCGATCTGTCATTATTATGTACATATATATAAACGTAAAAGTCCTGACTGACTGACTGACTCACTTAAATCAACACCCAGCCCGAACCGTTGGACCTAGAGAACTGAATTTTTCACAATAGGTAGTTTTTATAACATTAGTATCCACTAAGAAGGGGTTTTTCAAAATTCATCCCCTAAGGGGGTAAAAAGGGGGTTGAAAGTTTGTATGGATGGGGTTTAAAATTTTGAGTTAGATATTTGAAACTTCGTAAGTTTACTAATAATTAAAAAACAATAAAAGTGATTTCAGCATTTTTTTAAATTCAACCACTAACAGGGTAAAAAAGGGGTTGGAAGTTTGTATAGAGATTAATATTTTTATTGTGACAGACTTGAAAGTTCGTTTGTATGCTACTTACTTCAAGGCAAAAAAACTAAGCTTATATTACTTCAGCGTTTTTCAAAATTCCACCCCAGAGGGGTTGAAACGAGGTTGAAACGTTTGTATTAAAGGGAGGCCGTAACTACTGAAGCTAGAAAGTTATAATTTGCAGGACGAGTTTTTTTTTTTTTTTTTTTATCTTTATTAAAGAAAAAAGGGTTTTTTCACAATAGAAAATGTCACCCTTATTGTGACACATTAAAACAGAACAGCTTTTGATTACCTACGCTTAATGCCTATATTAACAATTTCATAAATCATCTTCGCCGCTTCTGATTGCGGGAATGCTAGAATTAAGTTAATTTGCCCTAAATCGTATAAATTACATTTGAATTTTTGTATGAAGTCTCTCCTCTCGGCCTCGTTTCGGACACATTCTACCATAATATGAAACACATCTTCTTTTACTTTACATTCAGTACAATTTGGTGACTGACTTTTACCCATAATATGTCCGAAACTATTTAAAGGTATATGTCCGGATCGCACCCTGAGGGCAGTGACAACATCCGATCTGGCGATATCTAACCCCACAAACCAAGGAATACGGGTCAAATTAGGCTGAATAGTCCGATACCAGATGCCCTTGCTTAGAGACCGCTCGTCAAAGTATAATTTCCACTTTTCCACGCATTTTTGCTTTATCGCATATAATATATCACTGTGGACTGGTAACCAACTTGTGTGTAGTCCGTCCGTTGCTGCTTCTTTTGCGAGTCGATCTGCCTTCTCATTTCCAGGTAACCCGATATGAGATGGTACCCATTGAAGAACTATGACAATTTTTTTTGCCTGCAATTTGCAAATTGACCTCAAAATACTATAGGCTATCGGTGCGCCTCGAAAGTTCGAGGTGCATCGAGCCAAGTGTTGTAAACCGCTTCTTGAATCCGTAAACACTACAAATCTACCAGTATCAAAAGACTCGATGTAAGAGAGGGCTTCTGCAATTGCCAGCAATTCTACACTCATAGAGGACGTCTTAGCCTTTAACTGTAGTTTAATATTACTATTAGACTGAGGGTCAAACACAGCCAGACCGGACCCATCGCTATCCCTAGAACCGTCTGTATAGATGTGATAATAATTACAGTATGTTGATTTAATAAACGCGTTACAAGTTTTCTTTAAATTAAGTAAGTTACATTGGTGTTTAGATTTATTTACGTTGTCAATATAAAACTTTAGAACCTCCGACAAATCCACATCGCTAACCCATGTGTCTAAAGAAAATATCTCTAATTTACTAGTTGAATATATTGCTCTAGATTTCAAATAATCATGCGTTTCTACTAACAATGGCTTCTTTTTCCGTATCCAAAAATTATTTTGAGTACTTGCGGCCAATTGGTCTACAACCTTCAAATTTTCTGTTTGATCGAAAGATTTAGTCTTTAGCCAGTATTTGCCAGCCAGGTAATATCTGCGAATATAAAGTGGTGGGAGGCGAAGTTCATATTCCATAACATGTATTGCTGTACTCTTAATGAAACCGCCAATTGTGCGCATACACTGATTTTGCAGTTTATCTAATTTACTCAAACGTGTTATAGTGCTATTATCGTATAAAAAACTTGCATAGTCTAATCTGCTACGTATAGATGCAATATATAGTCTCCTTAAATAAGTCTGATGCATTCCCCAACCAGGCCCAGCTAAAATTTTAAAAACATTTAAAAAGCGTAGGGCATTTTCTACAATTATATTAATATGCTTATCCCATTTAAGGTGTCGATCTAACCAAAGACCTAGATATTTTATGTTGTCTACCGTTTCCAAAATTAAACCATTTATTTTAATGTTTATAGGGTCCCTCAAAAAACCTCTTTTAAACACACAGACTTTACTTTTATTCGCCGATATATCCAGTCCTATACGCGTTAATAAATCGGAAAAAATATCAAGTGTGTCTTGTAAAGTCTTAACGATATCATGTACTTTCTTTCCCGTCATAAATATAGCAAAGTCATCTGCATACTGCGAGATGTGAATTTCTTCATGAAATATTACGTTCTTACATATATTTATGGTTGCTAAATTAAAAAGAAAAGGCGACATAGGATCCCCCTGTGCTAAACCTCGATCAGTAGTTCTACATATAACAGACTCACTACCTACATATATTTTTAAATTTCTATGTTTTAGGAAATTCCAGATATATTGACATATTTTTGCCCCGATTCCAATTCCATTCATTATGCCTAACAAGAAATACACATCTACATTATTATACGCGCTATTTACATCTATAAAGCATGCTATTGTTTGCTGGTTATCTGCAAAACCGGTTTGAATCTTCGACACTAAGTAGGTTAGATTATCTAGGGTAGATCTACATTTCCTAAATGCAGTGGTGTAGGGTGATAATAGATTATTTCTTTCGACATACCATTCCATGCGGTTCGTAAGAATAGAATGGAGCAACTTACATAAACAGGATATCATTGATATGGGCCTTAGCGATTCCGAACGAGGTTTAGGTATGGGAATAACATTGATGTCTCGCCATTGAATTGGGACAAAGCCGGTAGATAAGAAATTATTGTATAAATTTAGAAGGATGGACTTTCCGTTATCGGGCAAATTTTTAATCATCGAATAAGAAATATTATCGCATCCGGGTGAGGTGTCTTTGTGGCGTATATTGCGTTCTAATTCTTGTTTCGTAATAGGACGCTCTAATTTCGAATTGTTAGAATTAAAAATCAATTCTCCTCTGCTGACATAATCTGGAGTTAAACTATACAGGAGTTCCTGCGCTCGTTCGTAATCCACATTAGATTGACTATTCTTACAACCTTTAAACCACCTCATCTTTCGCCACATATCAGATTGTGTTACCGTCTCATTTAACGACGAACAAAATGTTTGCCATGCTGCATCTCGGGCTTTCCTAATTAATCTCTGGGATTCTTGTACTCTGCGTTGAAGGTGTTCTAAATTGTAAGGGGTAGGGTTTCTTCTGAATTGTGCAAGTGCTAAACGTCGCATTGCTACTGATTTCGACAGAGACGGATTCCAATAAGGTTTTGGAGAAAACTTACTGCTAGGGTCAATGGCATTTTTAATAAATGGAATATGCAAGCCTGCTGCCATGTAAATACATTCTACAAAACTGTTATAGGACATTTGCAAATCGTCCGGGTTAACTTTAACATTGTCTAAAAGGTTTTTCAACATGTTTCTATAAGAATCCCAATCCGCTGCTTTAAAATTCCTACGTCTTTTGGGCGCGTCCCCTATAGTCCTTTCCCAACTGGTAGAAACTTTAATCATAAAATGATCGCTACCCAAATTTTCATTTAACACTTTCCAACCGGACGAGTTAAATTAACAATTGGTACTAATAAGAAGCGATTTTGAAAAATTCAACCCCTAAGGGGGTAAAAGTTTGTATCGGTGGAGTTTAAAATTTGGAATTAGAGATTTGAAACTTCGTACGTTTACTAATAATACAAAAATAATAAACGTAATTTCAGCGTTTTTCAAAATTCGACCTAGGACGGGGCTAAAAACGGGTTTGAAAGTTTGTATAGAGATTTATTATTTTTTTGGTTTGAGATCTACTAGGAATTATTGTTCCTATTTCCATTCCATTTCCATGTTCCAGAGTGAGCTCTTACAATAGTTTGGTCATCGTATCGCCAAATAAAACCACCACAATATAGTACACAAAGAAGTTACGCAAATAATAGGGTACATTTACGTTATTATTTGTATATGAACACTTATTTGTACAGCAAAATAGCTATAAGTATAAATAGATTAAGAAGATGGTTCGGGGAGTAACAAAAGTTAGTTAAGAAGATAAAATTGGATATGAAACTCTGTATGAGGAACCGTATTATACGCGGACGAAGTCGCGAGCGGAAAGCTAGTATATTATATATCAATAACTCAATACCTGTCCAATACATTTGCACGAGGCGACGAGCCCGGTATAACTAGGGAATAACATCCCCTTCCCTTGTTTACGGATGTTGCTGATACGTTTCCGACCTTTACGAAGGCTGTGCTGTAGGTAGGACAGGCTGATAGTTAAGCATCGGTTAGAAGGGTTTTAAAAGGCCGTACTTTATAGAGTATTTTCAGCTTTAACTGAAATGGTTTTGTTACTTTGTAGAATTGCACTATAGGTTGTTTTTGCGAAATTATTACAACGGTTTTAATCTTTTTTTTTTCAAACTAACCTCTGCATGTGCCTTTATATAGTATATTCGTGATAGGTAATTTATGGTACCTACTATTATTTTTATTTATTATTATTAATTATTTTTGACATTGGTAAATTGTTATTTTATTACTTTCATATATTTTTTGACATTGGTTTTTTTTTCTTAGATGCATATATGTAACTAGCAACATACAATAAATTATTAATTATAACAAATGTTTTGACGATCACTATACGATAAGTAATGCCTGTGTACTCTTACATTATGTATGAAAATTGTATTTAAGAGATAATAAAACACTAAACTAAACTACTACTAATGACGTACGGAGCCGAGACGTGGACACTGACTGTGGGGCTAATCCATAAGATTAAAGTCGCTCAACGTGCTATGGAAAGAGCTATGCTCGGAGTCTAAGGACAAAATTCGGAACGAAGTGATCCGCCAGAGAACCAAGGTGACCGACATAGCTCTAAAAGTTAGTAGGTTGAAGTAGCAATGGGCTGGCCACATATGTCGCAGAACCGATAATCGCTGGAGTAAGCGTGTTCTGGAGTGGAGACCACGGTTGGGTAAACTAGGACGCCCTCTGGCCAGATGGCGGCATGACCTACATAAGAGGGCCAGATGGCGGCATGACCTACATAAGAGGGCCGGCAGCGACGACTGGATGCGTAAAGCAGCAGACCGGGCTCTGTGGCGTACCTTGGGAGAATCCTATGTCTAACAGTGGACTGCAACGGGCTGATGATGATGATTTATATTTTTGGCGGTAACTGTACTCCGTAAATTTGTGAATAACAACCCTGTAATAATACAGGCAAATACAATGAACGTCTAGACGTTTATTTATCCGTAAGGGTGAATAATATTTTACGCTCTCATCTCACTTTGGATTCCGAATGAAAAGGTCAGGGATCAATTAGGCATATCTAATCAGGTACATTAAGGTTGATAGGGCTCATTTTCATTTAGGCTGAAATATATTTGAGTTGAGACAGATAAATTATTATTTAAGCTCAAGTTCAAAATAAACTTCACTTTAGAATTTCAGTGCCTAAGTTGAGATGGTTTCTAAAAGACAATATAGGGTAAATCGCCAACAACTGGCCCTGTTTATTTAGCTACTGGCCATTTTTCGTCATTTACTTATCTATTTGAATGTTTATTTCATATATACCTACCTATAATTATATGAAGTTCTTGTCCATGTAATTAAGTTTGAATTAATAGATTTTATCTAGATAACTATCTTGGTTTATAACGCAATTGGGTACTTTCCTGGGTAAAAAATATATAATTCTATTTAGTCACATCACATTATACTAAAAGTTGTACTGAAATGCGACGTCACGCGGAACTTTAACGGGCTATATCTTCACCAAGTTTTGTTTGATTAACAAAATAAAAAATACGTGTCCAATATTTTTTGACAATCTAACTCCCGGACTAAATATTTTTTTAGGAAAGTAGCCAATTTTAAGATTCGGCCAGTAATTGGAGGGTGGCCAATAAAAGGCAATTTACCCTATAAACATAATTATTTTACTTGTTTTAAAGTGGGTATTCCACTCATACATTAGTATACACATAATATTTTGGAAATTATTAAACCTTAAGGATTTCGATTCTTTTTTATTTTGCTTTATGCAGGGTGACTGAGACGTCATTAAGAATCGTATAGGTATGTAGGCTTTACATGTAATTAATTATAATCGTCAATAATAATAAATATTCTTTATTGCACACCTCATACAGTTTAAGTACAAGTACAAATTATACAATTACATAAATTTAGGTAGAGCTAACAACAGGCAGTCTTATCGCTAAGGAGCAATTTCTTCCAGACAACCTTTGGGTACAATCTAACGTAGTTACCTACACAAACCAAGATAAGTTTTGTTGTCCCCAAATATTAAGTAATTATTTATTTATCTTTATTGCGTCAAATACGTTTTAATACACTTCCCGAGTCTGTGTGTAATACACAAATATCACATTCATTAGGTAGGTCCTACCTTTACCTTATCAACTTACTTCCCTTTTCCATATAATCCGCATACCATCTTCAACACATACTTCTACCCAATAACAAACCATATTTCAACACACTAAAAGCTATAACAACTCAGCAAAGTTTGCTGGTAATACGTCCGCATACACGGCTGATAGGCGCGTTGTTTGTGATCATTACTGGCCAGTTTTGCGGCCCACATTACGTGCCATGACTGGGCTATGCTATTGAGCCTCGTTTAACTCTTGCCAGTAATAAGACTCGCATTCGGACTTACCTACTCATCAACTACAAGTCTTCAACTAAGTCCATATTAGCTTAGTACAATCAAGTCGTGACATGAGTGTGTAATTTGTCCAAATTAGGTGAGTCATGCAAAAACAGAAAAAGGAATATCGTATATTCGGTACCCAAAAGTTAAGAAAACTGCAGCCATAATAAGGTTGCGAACGTGTTGCTGCCGAAAACCACTCTCGGTTTTCGGGTGTATCGGAGACGAAACAAATACTACTTAACAAAAAGTACGGGAAACAGGTAGGAATACTCCGACAAATAGAGTACAGTCAACCACGACGTGTGCCTTTACTCTGTCTTAGTTAGGCAGAAAATGACACAATGAATATGTACCTTGGTTAATGAATTTAAAATGTCAAAAAGCTGAGTGAAATTGTAAATTGTAGCACTATAAAACGCGACCGACGACCCCTATGTGATATTCCAAATGACACTTGGATTTCTATGCGAGATCACCACTCGTTTGACACATATAGGTACTTACATAAATGAATGTTATGGGATAATCTTACACAAATCTACCTAAATGTTGTGGGTACTAGGTGACTATATTCAATTCAATTATTCATAAAATATACATTTTACACGTCAATACAGAGTAAATTAATATTAAATTTAAGTCATAGTACCTACTTATAATATAATGCTAGGTTATATATAGTATATGACTAAATTACAAATAGGTAGTATTAACAATTTTTTACATAGTAATCACTATTTAAGCAACACCTCCAAAGAACTAGTCAATCGAATACAAAGCATCTTTTGCAAGTTTTGCTTTAAATTTTTTTATAAACAACTTGTAACTTGGGGCTTGCCTTATTTCCAGAGGGATCATATTATAGTAGACCTTTGGACCAATGGCGTTAAGACATTTTTTTGACTTACCCAGCCGTCTGTAAGGCAAGTTTAAGTTATGACGGCGTCGGGTGCGGTAGCAGTGCGCATCAGCGTTGGTAGGAAAGAGGTCAATGTGACTTCTGACGTACTTGGCCAGTTCCAGGATGTATAAGTTGGGTACAGTCAAAATCTCGTATTTTTGAAATTGCTCTTTTGCAGGATGATCCCAGCTTACACCTGCAATGGTGCGGACTGCTCTTTTTTGAAGTATGAATAATATTTTACGTTCCGCAGCTGAGCCCCAGAGATCAATACCATATGTTAATAAGGAGTTAAAATAACCGTAGTAGGCTTTTTTACGTTTTTATAATTTAGGCACGGAAGCAGTCTACTGAGCGCGGAGCGAGCAGAGGACAACCGAGGGCACAGTGCGTACATATAGTAGATAGATATAGATAAATAATTAAATGGAGGATACTGTCAGTTTTGGTCGTGGAATTGGGGCCTCCTAGTCTCTATTCAAAATAGAGCCCTAACCTAATAAATTGATCTTTAGATTAATATCGTAAGCTCAAGTCAAGGCCCGTTTACGCGTTATCCACTAGCTCGCCCTGCAAGCTCATGAAATTCATTTCAGAGCTATTGCTTTCAGCTTATAGTAGAATTTCCTTTTCATAGCTGAGGAAGGAATAGCTGCGTATTAAGGTGTTTTATAATGTTTTTAACTAATATTTTGTTTGAGTCACTGCCGTAATTGAATATAATAATTGAACAACTTTTTTTTAAGTAATTCGTTTTTTTTTAATCTTCCTACAGATGAACTGTCTAACAGTTTTGCAGGTCGTCTGTTGAAATATTATTATTTTGTTGATGGATTAATAATGATATAATAAATAGATACATAACACTAAATTATTTTTCTACGAAATACATTGACATAAAGTCAGGTGCGTTTCGTGAACGCCTGTAAAATGTAATAAAATTTCCAAGGCGGCCTAAAGTAGTACATTTAACCCCTATGGAAAATATGTATACATGTTTATGATTTACAAAACATTTTAAATTGCCCAATCAGAACACTTCACCAAATTAGATCCACCAATCACAACACATATCGCAGTTAATCGGAACGCTGGATTCTTTTTTGGTGCGTATACTGTTAAAATAATTTCAAATCAAATCAAATCAAATCAAATCAAATAATTTATTTGCTCAAATACAGTCAAGTGGTTCTTAAATACATTTTGTGTACAGTGTATTCAGCCTGCTAGTGGGCATGCAAATATTATATACCTAATCCTAGATTTCTTAAAACTAAGCATGCAGCATGCATACATGTATTATTACAATGAAATTAATATAAGTCTGGCGTATAATCTAAATATTCTTTAATTGAATAAAATGCATTTTTTACTAAAAAGTCAAATAAATTAGTCTTAAACTGAGGCATGTCAGATTCTCTTATTATGTCTGGTAACTTATTATATAATGTGTGTGCCATGCCGAATACAATCTTTTTTCGCAATGCTGTGTCTGACTTTGTACACGTTATTTTGTGTTGTTGGCGCACACTTTTGAAAACAGGGAATTGGTGTTTATTTAGCTTAACATACATGACAACTTCATAAATATATAAGCAAGGAAAAGTTAAAATTTTTAGCTCAATATAATAACTTTTGCAACAATCGCTTTCCAACAGACCACAAACAGAACGCACACATTTCCTTTGGGCTTTAAATGCCAAATTTCGATCTGTCGAATTACCCCAGAAAATAATACCATAACGCAATGTGGGTGTTACGTACGCGTGATAGGCAGTGAGTACTGCAGTTCGACTTACTTTTTTATTTAAATTAAACAGTGCCCGCGAAAACGACCTTAATTTCTTACATAAAGAGTCAATTTGGATATTCTATGTTAACTTATTGTCTAAAATTAATCCTAAAAATTTCGTATTGTCAGTTTCCTCAATTGTATAATTATTATATGTCACATTAATGTCAGGCATTCTATTAATTCTTGGATAAAAATTCATAATTTTGGTTTTTTCTAAATTTATATGGAGATTATTAATATTAAGCCAATTGATTATTGATATAAGTGCATTATTTATTTTTGATTGGCAATCATGTGCATCATCGCCAGTCAGTATTACCGTGCAATTTAAGTCCTTAACAATACATTGTATTTAATATCAACCAATCAGAATACAGCAATGTTAAAATCGACCAATCAGGAAACGCAATTTATTTGTCAAAACAAGTCAAACCATAAACACGTCAAGTTAAACCATAATTTCACCTTAGTTTAGTAATTGTGCGTAAATAATTTTATTCTTTTATTTTCTCGCAATCTAAGTGAAAAATAGTATGTATAACTCTGGTCTATAAGCCATATTACGACTCGAACAATTAATTAAAAACTCAACAAAAAACAAGTTAAAGTTACGCCAATTCTCTGTTACAAAAAATGTCAAGACTTTCAGGCGGATGTCAGGACTTTTATCAGGACATTTATTTTTCCATATGGTAACCCTACCTTTACTAGGTACCTTACTTAATGTATTACGATCCGCAAATGGATACACAGTTTTTGGTTGATATATCTTGTTAATAAATTACTCATCTCACGTACTGTCAAGATACAGGTAATGTGAACCTCTGATACCTAATTTAATTACCGTGTGATCAGACTGAGATGTTAAGTGACGCGACGTCGAGAGCCGTGTAGCGAGTAACGTAGTCATGCTTGATGGACGATATTGCAACGATATTGTTACGGGGTTAACCCTTACAGCCATTTTGTATGGCATGTTATACTTTGCATTTGAAAAAAAAGATAAATTTTATTCATTATAATCAAGAATACTGACTTGCACTGCAAAATACTGTTTTACCGTAAACTACTTTTACCGTCCAGGCAATCCGACTTTGGAATGTTTTGCCACTCTCTCTCAGGCAAGCTCGGACTAAATTCACTTCGAAGCGCTTGTTGCGTAAGTATTTCCTTGACAAGCTTTCTTCATCGTCCTCCTGATGGTTCACACAAGGTATATAAAATATAGGTATGTATGTTTATTATTATATGTATATGTGTAAGTTAATGAATATAGCGTAATATGTATCTATTGTTAGTTCGTTTTTTTCTCTTATTACTTCTGTCATATTTAATGGACCCTGCACCTACTTCACCTTTCTGTTTAGCCCATTGGTTGACTGGTAGAGAATGCCTTATGGCATTAAGTCCGCTATTTGTACCATCTTGTATTGTACAATAAAGAATTAATGAAATGAAAAATATTTTTTTTGCTGTGCAAGTCAGTACAGAGATTTTATATAGTAAAGATACACAATTGCGTTACCTCCTTCATACTCTCAAAAAAGCGACATCTGTTGTATATTCGTGTTAACTGAGTTAGAGTCTGCCCGGAAAAAGAAGCGTCGTAGAATGTATGAGTTCCCATATAGGTAAACCACGACACTTCTCTTTCCGAACAAGCTCTATCGCCGGCAAGAGACTTCTTGGTTTGCACAATATGGCCGACGGGGAGAATTTCACTTGGTGTCACAATCAAGGATGATATAGACATGGATGGACAATATCCATACAAAATCCCGTTCGACACTAAATCCTAGTTTCTAATACGTTGTTCGTCGCTTAACGCTGACAGAATAACTCGACCCCAGACTCGACAGATGGCGCTGTGGCACTTAGTACCAAAAACAGACGTATGGAAGGTTCGAGGAACGCGATTTTGTATAGGCATCAAGGATGATTAAGACATGAATTGACAATGCCTATACAAAATCGCGTTCAGGCTATACGTCTGTTTCGGTACTAAGTGCCACAGCGCCATCTGTCGAGTCTGGAGTTAAGTTATTCTGTCAGAGTTAAGCGACGAACAAAGTATTAGAAACTAGGATTTAGTGTCTGGTGTGACCGATAGATGACGCTAGTGCTTTAACCTGAAATAAGGGAACGCGATTTTGTATGGATATTGTCCATCCATGTCCATATCATCCTTGGTCACAATGAAATAAAATGATAGCTTTAAAATTGTTAATAAAGTTTACACACCGGTTTTCTTCATTCAAATAGCTACCTTTAGGTTATTTTTTCGAAAATTGTATTTTTTTGGATAACAACATAAATTAAATTACATGTATTTAAACTAATTAATTATAAACTAAATGCCTATAAATAAAACTAATTTAAAAACTAAATTAAATATTAAAATCTTTAAGTTATATTATCTAGTTCCTAACAATGGAATGGATACTGGTTAGTACGATATGCATTTGCCACTTCTTCAAAACAATTGTATAGACTACTTCAAACAAACAAAAACCGAGTAATTTTGTATGGTTTTTCTTTTTTTCACACTTACTCGTATAATATTCTGTTTTATTGTAGTTTGAATATTTTACATAATAAATAAGTTGCATCGTGGAGTTGTAATCACCCCACCCTGTTTCCCTATTAGTAACGATGACGTGCCAATGGTGCTCCACCGCTGAAACCCGAACGCAACCTGAAGTAAACTATATGCATATACTTACCTATGTTATATACCTTGGCATACCTAAACAAGGGTCTTATTACACAATGTATTTTCTGTACCCACTTATACAGTGAATCCTCCTTTTTGTAAAGGGTCGGCAACGCGCATGTGACTCCTTTGAAGTTGCAGGCGTCCATAGGTTACGGTAGCTGCTTACCATCAGGCGGGCCGTATGCTTGTTTGCCACCGTCGTGGTATAAAAAAAAATATATATATGGGAATTAAAATTACTTAGGTACTCATTATTTATTATTTTTAATCTGTTTATTATCTATTTTCACAAAAATCACTTACAGCTAAACCTTACGTGCTAATTGGTGTTTTATAACTTAGTGTCTAACATGCATTATAGTAGTAGGTACATATAAAAAAATCAGTCGAAATGAGAACCTCCTCCTTTTTTGAAGTCGGTTAATTACAAAGTCAAGAAATTACAATACAATGGAAAAAAATACGAATGTGTGTGTGGAATATAAATAATAATTGAAAAATAAATTTAATGTCAAATTAAATTAAATAAAATGCCGACAATGTCATAAGAATCAAATTCAACAGATATTATTAAATAATGTCAAAATTAAACTAAATTAACCAAAAATTTACCTCATTGAATCATATAAAAATAACGTCGGTGTCAAAATAATTAAATAACTTATTTATTAATACCACAACGGTGACCAACTAGTAGTATACGGCCTGCGTGGTGGTAAGCAGCTACCGTAGCCTATGGACGCCTGCAACTCCAGAGGTGTCACTTGCGCGTTGCCGACCCTCATAAATAAATGTAACTTTCTAAAAATAATAGAAATCAGTCTAACGCATACAAGTGTTCGACCATTCCGTACATAACCAAAATAACTTACACAATCACATGAGTTAATTGGATCAAGTTTATCATAGTACCAGTAAGTACCAGTGAGTGGTTTAGTAGTAAGTTTACCTAATACCTGAAATGACATACAAAATTGCGTTCCTCCTAGGCCAGGGTCGGCAAACCGCGGCTCGCGAGCCGCATACGGCTCTGTGAAAAGTCAGTTGTGGCTTTTCGAGTTCCCCACAAAAAAAATTGTGGGTAATTTTTTTAAATCTGCGGCTCTATGAGCTTCCGAAAATTCCATATTTTTCCGCCATCAGGCTCTTTGTCAAAAAAGTTTGCCGACCCCTGTCCTAGGCTATAAAATACCTACTTACCTCTGATTTCTTTATCACCGCCGCTGTCGATTTTTGGAACAGAACGGAAAGGTGTTTTAATAAGGGCATTGAGTGACTCGATAAATGGTGCGTTTGCCTGAATATGGGTACGCGGTTTTTTTATAGACATTCAGTCCAATATTATTTGGTCCATGACCTATATTTTTCATCTTTCTGAACGTAACCTATAATGGAATTTTCATTTTAATTGGCAAATCCGGTAGACAGGCTACCATCATTTTTTTATTCATTTCAGATTCCCAATTCTATAATGGCATGCAATTTTTTGAAACAGAAATTTCAATTGGCTAAGTGCAATTGAAAACTGGCTAAGTATTTACCATGTAAAATTTATTTTCCCGATGTTGTGATACTGTTTCAAGAGCCCGCGCTTAGAGGCCTTATTCCCAAAACGCGCGAATTTCACGAAATGCTTCATTTTCTTCGAAGGCTATGGCGAAAATACTAAGTTTTTTTAAATCAACTATTGATGCACATAATAGTTCATTTCTTTATCTAGACGGCCATCGGAGCAAATATTACATTTTAACGAGTGAAATATGAAAAAAATGGGTTGTCTTGGAAGGCCTTTCCGGATTTTCCAGTTAGGTGTACCGTTCATTTTCAGATTACGCAAAAAAGGGTAAAAATTCTTATTCAATTTGAATTAAATTCAATTGAGTATATCATGTATGAGACGGCCATGGAAATAAAAATCGAAGATTCATCTTGGATAATCGACAAAATACCTTCTGATTATATGCCAGTTTTTTGATGAAAACACGGTTACATTTCATTTTTTCCACGAAAACCCTATGAATATTTTGCCCCAAAAATATTACCATTGCAAAGTTAAACTATATTTCTATCACGATAAAAGAAAACATTACTATAGCAGTAAATTTCAAATTTTTACTATGAATTTTTAAAAATGACACTTCACAGGACACTTTTTGCAAGAATCGTATTTTTGGGTACTTAATAATAATAAACATGGTTCAAAATTTTTTTTTTGTATTACTAATACTTCAAACTATCTTATAAATACCATTTTATGCGGCTTTTTTCATTAAAAGAGTTTTTCAACCTTTTAGGGAATAAGGAGCCTTAAGTTTTGACATTATTATGACAAAGACCATGTTAACTTGGTGTTAATAACCTATAACATTAAACAGATAACTGCTCTCGAAGTTTTATAAACTAGTACCTATAATCTGGAGAATCACGGCAATGAAACAGGACTGAGTTATAATTAGAACCTATACAAAACTACTCACATATACCTTTCCAACTAACCAGCTTTGAAACCACGAGTAAAATTAGTTTATAGCCCAACGTTTGATTAATATTCATAACCAAAAAGCAGAAAAACGATGCAATTTTCCCGCGTACATTAAAATTCTACCGTTCATTAATCAACCTCGTATCAATACGTTACTTTATATTCCAAACACACCCTTATTCTAAATGCGATAAAATTTACATTCGTATAAACGTGTCCGGAGAAACAACATTCAGAAGTTAAACATCGAATTGCTGTTACGTCGCCCCCCCAATTTTCTCCGATGAGCTTTCCCGTCAATTTTCCGTGTTCGTATTGTATTACAGTTTTAATCTCGTACTTTACGGGGTTACCCTCGGCTACCGGCCTTAAATTAGGTATTTGTCAATCTGTCGATTGAAGATTTACTTTGATTTTCGAGGGGCCATTAATTTTTTTGTAAATACACAAAATAAAAGAAATCTAATTACGGGGTATTTATGTGAATATTTTTAATACAATTTTAATGATTCGTTTTTTCATCAAGTGTCAAAGAGGTTCCTTAAACTTAATTTTGAGCAGGTGTTTTTTTTTAATAAAAAGATGACAAGTTAGTAAAACAAAAACAAATTAACAAAAATGACTTGACATATTTTATTAACAAGATAAGCAGTAATTTAGAAACAGTGAGCCAATTAAAAGTTTCTACAGCTAGGTTATCTACGTTCTTCTAGCCTAAAGTCACCAAGATGGTTGGTGACAGCTGAACGCGTATCATGTTGTAATTTTATCGCATATGACGCCATGCATCACTTTCGCACTTACATACTGTGTTAGAACGTGACAGCTATAATGACAGGCGATAAAAATCCGACCATATTAGGCTAACAGGTTGTTGCAGTTGTCGCTAAACTATCATTTTATATCACACTATCCCGTGACAATCTGTTGCCATAATAAATATAATTAATTTATTAAGGTTAAATTTGCACAGTAGTATTCAGCTTGTATGTATGCAACGTTATAATACCTTACCTTACAAATAAATGATTATATCATCCACCATAGCTACAAAATAAATGTAGTTAGACCCAAAAAGTACTTACTTATGTTGAACCAATAAATGATTTGTTTTGATTTCATTGTTTTGGATAGGCCTGCTGGCTTCAAACTTTAAAATCAATTTAAATGTTTATATCAAACCGTGCAGTCTCTAGCCATTTTTTTAAAAAGGAGCCCAGCTCGTCTCACCACCGCCAGCGAGGTCTGCGGGATCTTTGATTTGAGCTGTCGGTTTGCTACTCAGTGGCGATATTACCCCATAACTCATTCGGTATACGACAGACATGCACAGGACCGGGAGAAATGGAAAAAGTGGGGGAGGTCTTTGACCAACAGTGAGACAGTATACAAGAGGTAACAAATACGTTGGTGATCCGTTTAAGGGCATAAGTAGTACCGTATTCTAATTATGAAAAAGTAAAAAAAAAATGTTTTCACGCAAAAAAAATATTTTGTATGGAAGATTGGCCGGCCGGGACGACGTGCCCCGTACAAAAAATGTTTTTTTAATACAATTGCTCAAAAAGTTTACTTTATGTAGCTGCAAATCGTGCGTAAAGTTTGATTTTATGCACTAGTGCTAAAAAGTAATCTGATCTGCAAATCGTGCGTTAAGTTTGATTTTACGCACGATTTGCAGATATATTGCATTTTAAATTAACCAATCAGAACACTTCACTATATTAAATCCACCAATTACACACATATCGGAGTTAATCGGAACGCTATATACTTTTTTGGTGCGTATACTGTGTAAATAATTTAAGTCCTTAAAAAAAACATTGTATTTAATATCAACCAATCAGAATACAGCAATGTTAAAATCGACCAATCAGGAAATGCAATTTATTTCTCAAAACATGAGGTGTTTTTTAGTTCCTACTTCACAATCATTAAAAAAGATTAAATTTTTTGGGAAACGCTTTAATGTGTGTTTAAACTGTTAAAACAACTATTAGACATGGCAATTTGTAGGGCCCAACCTGTTGTGTTGGGAGGTGTAATAGGAGGTTGGGCTCGTAGGGAGCTGAAGGAGGGTGTGGGAGAGGCAGGGTACACAACAGGTTGGGCCCTACAAATTGCCATGTCTAATAGCTGTTTTAAAGAGCTAATTATACCGTCGTCTGTGGCATTTATTCGCGGTATTGATATTTTGTATCTATGTCAAAGAAGTTAAAAAAATTAAAAGACCGTCAAGTTATACCATAATTTCACCTTAGTTTAGTAATTGTGCGTAAATAATAAGTATTTTTATGATATTTTCTCGCAATCGAAGTGAAACATTGTATGCATTACTCTGGCCTAAAAGCCATATTACCACTCGAACAATTTTCCCTCACTTCGGTCGGGAAAATAACCACCTGGTGGTAATATGGCCTACTTTAGACCCTTTTCAAACAATCTACTATTATTTCATTGTAGTTTTTTCGCAATTGTATTAAAAAACGTTGTTCGACA
Source organism: Pammene aurita (assembly GCA_947086415.1). Lineage (NCBI taxonomy): Eukaryota > Metazoa > Arthropoda > Insecta > Lepidoptera > Tortricidae > Pammene > Pammene aurita. Next base: position 18,916,596 of record OX352295.1, read on the forward strand.
CACGTGCAGAAGTGTCATTTTCACTCGTCCCGAGTCTTGACCCTCGCCTCTCGGCTCGGGCCAAGTAACCTCGGTACTCGTGCAAAATGACATACTTCTCGCACTTGTATCGAAAACTACTATTTTCGCGTCCTAAAATTTTTTGTCCTACTTTTCTTAGTCGCAATACGATATCAATTATGCCCTTAAACGGATCACCAGTATTTTTGTTACATCCTGTAGGCTCAATTATAAAATACAATTGCACATGCATATTTCGCCTTTTTAACCTATAAAAATGACATGACTAACAAATCCGATTTTAATTTGTGACCTTTTAGAATACGTTAAGTTCTAATAATAAAAAATATTTTCTAACAATTGTTAGCATTGCGCTAGGTATAATACATGTATTTGTTTGCTACACATAGAAAAGATTATGTAAGTTTTATTTTTCTCCACCAGGCTATCGCTTTTTACTTTTTACCTAGCGCGACGTCAAAAACTGTTAGAAAATATTTTTTACCATAAGTAATCATACCATATTCTCTACCTAAAAAAGAAAATCGCACTTGTGAGTTATCGAAGCTCAAAACTGTTCGCGTACTGTACCAATAGTTGAGGCAATCTGTGCATTTACAAAAGATCGTTATATTGTTGCCTAAATCTTCAAACGATTAATAAAATAAAAATAGTGTATCTAAATTCAACGCTTCAATTTGATCCAAATACATTTATTTATGCGGCCCGATTGACCTCTGTTAGCCCGGTTTTTTGGTACAAAAACTGACATACTTAGATGACCCATTTTCCCATCTCTGTTTCGATCGTGACAGCAACTCCTGTTGGTATTTACCATAATGTCCGCCATTATTCTCATTGTTGAATAAATTGCTAAATTAACCAGTATAAGTGTGACTGCGAGACCAGTAGCCAAAACAGGGTAACGCAGATCAATTAGAAACTGGTTTGATGATGTTTAAAAACGTTTGCTGGCGCTATGGGAAAAGCCACGCGTTGAATAGCAAATTCGCCTTCAGATAAACCGATATCGCTCCCCGAGGCAAGTGCGAATATAGGCCACTTACAACTACTTATTGCCGTCTTTTTCTTATCTTAATACCCTCATCGGTGCAGTTTTCTACCTATACAGGGTGTCTCATTCAAATCGGTCAGTATGGGAAAGTCTGAAACTATAAGACATACGAAGATCTGTTCTGAGGAACCATGTCATCGATTTTAATAACAAGAAAAACTGCATTCATTCATTTTAAAAAACATCTGTACTCCGTTCGGGAATCGAACCCGGTTGTTTTGAAAAAAAAAACCTACACTATTTCTATTTAGATATCGATTGTGTAGGTCTTAAGCAGTAAATGTCTGTATGAAACATGATGTCTAAAATGAATAAAATGCATTGTTTCCACATACTTTAATTTATTTTATTAATTGCAATTGCTTACTTCTATTAATCAAACACTAACAATCAATTGAAAAACCCACTTAAAATAAGTATGTAGATCTGAGACGTGATAAACCTCATTTGAAAATGGAACGTCTTGGTGCGACTGGCCGAATAGCAAAAAAAAAGAAAAAAAAAACATTGGAGTGTCAATGCTTTGGCGGGAACTTAAAATTTTGCTTAGGTATTTTTGTGTGCATCGCTGTTTGGTTGACAAAATGCGTTTTACAAACACTGAGCAGTTGGAATAAATGGAAGCTTACTTTAAAAATGACAGAAATTGTTCCCGTGCACTGCATTGGTACCATATTAAATATCCGACACGTATTATACCTACTCGTAAGATATTCATTAAAATTGTTCACAATTTAAAGACCCACGGAAGTTTTAAAAAGCCAAAACAAATAAAACAAAGGACATGTGATGAAAACATGGAAATGAACGTTTTAACCTGTTTTGAAGCAACACCAGATGCCTCAATCCGTGATGCAAGTCGTGATATTCCTGAAATTTCACGTCCGACTATTCATAGAACCCTTAAGAAATACAAATACAAGTGCTACAAAAATGGACATTGGGTGCAGGCCTTACATGCAGGTGATGATATTAGACGACTTGAATTTTGCAATTGGATAAAAGAAGTAATGGATTTAGACAGACATTTTTTAAAGTACGTAATATTTTCTGTTGAAACGCAATTTTCCAACAACGGAATGTACAATCGTAAAAATCATCACTATTGGAGTCGAGAAAATCCTTTAAGAATGCACGAAGGACGCCGTCAAGTTAGATTCTCATTCAGCTGCTGGGTCGGCCTACTTCATAATAAGGTACTCATGTTTAAAATGTATGATGGACATTTGGATAGATTCAAGTACCTTGCAATCTTAGAAGATCTTTTAGAGGCCCTAGGAGAAATGTCGGCAGAAGTAAGAGAAAAACTGTATTTTCAACAAGACGGAGCACCGGCTCACAATAGTCGCATAGCTAGAGACTTTTTAAATGAGAACTTTCCACAAGAATGGATCGGAACGAACGGCCCTACCAAATGGCCCGCAAGGTCGCCCGATTTAACGCCTCTGGACTATTTCTTGTGGGGTTACGTTAAGGATGAAGTGTACAAAACAAGCTATGACACCGTTGAAGACCTAAAAGTAGCCATAGAGACAATTTTAACGCAAATTCACCACATGAAGATACAAAATGCAATTGTAAGATCGTTACCTAAACGTGTTGAATATTGTATTGAAAAAGGCGGTGGTCACTTCGAGCACCTACTAAAATAAATTAAAGTATGTGGAAACAATGCATTTTATTCATTTTAGACATCATGTTTCATACAGACATTTACTGCTTAAGACCTACACAATCGATATCTAAATAGAAATAGTGTAGGTTTTTTTTTTTCAAAACAACCGGGTTCGATTCCCGAACGGAGTACAGATGTTTTTTAAAATGTATGAATGCAGATTTTCTTGTTATTAAAATCGATGACATGGTTCCTCAGAACAGATCTTCGTATGTCTTATAGTTTCAGACTTTCCCATACTGACTCCCATCTGTACTCCGTTCGGGAATCGAACCCGGTTGTTTTGAAAAAAAAAACCTACACTATTTCTATTTAGATATCGATTGTGTAGGTCTTAAGCAGTAAATGTCTGTATGAAACATGATGTCTAAAATGAATAAAATGCATTGTTTCCACATACTTTAATTTATTTTATTAATTGCAATTGCTTACTTCTATTAATCAAACACTAACAATCAATTGAAAAACCCACTTAAAATAAGTATGTAGATCTGAGACGTGATAAACCTCATTTGAAAATGGAACGTCTTGGTGCGACTGGCCGAATAGCAAAAAAAAAGAAAAAAAAAACATTGGAGTGTCAATGCTTTGGCGGGAACTTAAAATTTTGCTTAGGTATTTTTGTGTGCATCGCTGTTTGGTTGACAAAATGCGTTTTACAAACACTGAGCAGTTGGAATAAATGGAAGCTTACTTTAAAAATGACAGAAATTGTTCCCGTGCACTGCATTGGTACCATATTAAATATCCGACACGTATTATACCTACTCGTAAGATATTCATTAAAATTGTTCACAATTTAAAGACCCACGGAAGTTTTAAAAAGCCAAAACAAATAAAACAAAGGACATGTGATGAAAACATGGAAATGAACGTTTTAACCTGTTTTGAAGCAACACCAGATGCCTCAATCCGTGATGCAAGTCGTGATATTCCTGAAATTTCACGTCCGACTATTCATAGAACCCTTAAGAAATACAAATACAAGTGCTACAAAAATGGACATTGGGTGCAGGCCTTACATGCAGGTGATGATATTAGACGACTTGAATTTTGCAATTGGATAAAAGAAGTAATGGATTTAGACAGACATTTTTTAAAGTACGTAATATTTTCTGTTGAAACGCAATTTTCCAACAACGGAATGTACAATCGTAAAAATCATCACTATTGGAGTCGAGAAAATCCTTTAAGAATGCACGAAGGACGCCGTCAAGTTAGATTCTCATTCAGCTGCTGGGTCGGCCTACTTCATAATAAGGTACTCATGTTTAAAATGTATGATGGACATTTGGATAGATTCAAGTACCTTGCAATCTTAGAAGATCTTTTAGAGGCCCTAGGAGAAATGTCGGCAGAAGTAAGAGAAAAACTGTATTTTCAACAAGACGGAGCACCGGCTCACAATAGTCGCATAGCTAGAGACTTTTTAAATGAGAACTTTCCACAAGAATGGATCGGAACGAACGGCCCTACCAAATGGCCCGCAAGGTCGCCCGATTTAACGCCTCTGGACTATTTCTTGTGGGGTTACGTTAAGGATGAAGTGTACAAAACAAGCTATGACACCGTTGAAGACCTAAAAGTAGCCATAGAGACAATTTTAACGCAAATTCACCACATGAAGATACAAAATGCAATTGTAAGATCGTTACCTAAACGTGTTGAATATTGTATTGAAAAAGGCGGTGGTCACTTCGAGCACCTACTAAAATAAATTAAAGTATGTGGAAACAATGCATTTTATTCATTTTAGACATCATGTTTCATACAGACATTTACTGCTTAAGACCTACACAATCGATATCTAAATAGAAATAGTGTAGGTTTTTTTTTTTCAAAACAACCGGGTTCGATTCCCGAACGGAGTACAGATGTTTTTTAAAATGTATGAATGCAGATTTTCTTGTTATTAAAATCGATGACATGGTTCCTCAGAACAGATCTTCGTATGTCTTATAGTTTCAGACTTTCCCATACTGACCGATTTGAATGAGACACCCTGTATAGCCTGATTTTTTTCTTAAAGTTGGGGCCAGACGGCAGATAGCCGCAGAATCTGCCACGTGACATTGATTGAAGCGAGCTGTTGAAGCGAGCGTCTACATGGCTGACCATGCTGGCATGTGCGTCCGTCTGTCCGTCCGTCAGTCCGTCTGTCCGCGGTCTAGCTAAGTGACAGTTAGCACTAGTAAGCTGAAATTTGGTATGAGTATGTGCATTAATCACGTCGACAACGTAGTATAATAAAAACTGTTTTTCGCTCAATCCCTATTGTGTGCGGTGTCGTTGGATAGGTCTTTCAAAAATAATACGGGTTTTTTAAAACAATTTTTGGGTAAATCTAATAGTTTCGTAAATAATAGCTCGGAAAGTTTAAAAAAGTGCGTCGCCATACCTGTAACTTTTGAAAAGTGGGTCTAAAAAATTTGGGATAATTCATAAAAGTGAGGCCTATCTTAAGTACTTTCAATGAAAACTACATTGAATAAAATAGCTTGAGTTATAAGTCAAAATCGCCTAATAAAAATGACATAAGCGCTGCATAGTAAAACGACGTAAGCGCCGCAAAATATCCCTCAATAAACGTGCGCAAAAGGAGATCGTCAATTCCAGGCCCACCACAATATGGTCGCGTATACATTTGACGCCTTTATATAAAACAACTGCTCATTTTTTAATGTAAATAGACAAAATATTGCATGAAAATGAAACGGGAATTAGAAATACTTAATAAAAAGATGCTACGTTGATATTTATGATGACGATTCCGTGTACTTACTTGTAAAACGTATAATAAAAAGGTTTGGTTGAATATGTATTTGTGTAGTTTGTCCGGAAAGAGAAGTGTCGTGGTTTATATGGGAGCTTGTACATTCTACGACACTTCTCTTTCTGAACAGACTCTACAAAAGGATGAAAACTATGAGAAGCTTTACCGCTGTCTATGTTCTTATTGCTTTAACATAAGGCTTAATTTCACCGTCACGACCGCAAAGGACTGTTTTGTCACGAAGAAGTATATTCTCTTTGCAATTAACCTGTTAATGGTAGATCTGTTTGACTTGTGTTTGACAATAACTGCCAATGTCTCACACCCGGTTTACTGCCATACTAACTTTCTCAGCATAGACGTTGACTTGACGTTTGTCAAATCGAGGGGAAAAATGAAAATGAAGGCTAGTAGCCTCGCTCTTTTTCGTGCGCTACACTACCCTACATTTAGGGTAGTGTGAGACGGATATTTCATGTTTTGAATTTTTTCCCCGCGGCGCCATATTGCTTTGTCTGTAATGAGGGTTTCCGCGATCGAGTTTTTCACTAGATGGCAGCACCGTGGCGACAGGTCTAACTGTCACAATCCACCAATCATGTTTAACCATATGTTTTTTGATTGGTGGATTTTGACAGCTACTGCCAAAAAGACCTGTCGTCACGGTGCTGCCATCTAGTGAAAATCTCAATCGCGGAAACCCTCATTGTGACTGACGGTTATTTTCAAGTGGTGGATAATTTCAATTACTTTAAATTGTATAACTGGAGACATAATGCGGATCCCAAAATGCTGTATTTGTGGTAATAAACGAGAGAACGCATTTTTGCATTTTTTTTTCCAGTAAGTGACGAAAATAGATTGAATCAATGGTTGGCCTGTGTAAACTTGGAGTCGCTAAAAGTATTACCAAAAGGCATATTGAGTACGCGCTCAGTGTGTCACGTACATTTTGAGAGACGGTTTATAAAACCAAATAGCCGACTGAAATATGGTGCCTATCCGACATTGTTCACACCTGATAAAATAACTAGTAGAGTACCTGCACAACAGTACCCAGATATTTGTAAGTATTTGGCCTAGTCTCTTATAAATTCACATTTTTCCTATACTAATTGTACATAGATTTTTTTTTAATTAGGTATTTTCATTTCAGCACTTGAATATCAGAATTCGCGGAAAAGACATTTAGATCACAGCTATTTTAAAAGTGATCCGCCTGTAAAAGTACCAAGACTTACTGCTAGTAAGTATTTTTATTAGATTTTTCATCCATATTTAACTTATAACAACCTATTTTTCCTTATATTATCATAAGCAGCGACCAGAAAACCGCTTAATTTGGTTAACCATATTAATTTAATGTAGTTTCCCTGTTGAAATTTCAATATTTGCCACTTATATCGATTTTGGCTGCTTTGTGATACAAAAATAATATCTTTAACTATTTAATTATACAGTTTTAATTGTATACTATAGGTAAATATTATCTACAGTCAAGTGCAAAAATACGTACCGAAAAAATCGTCTCATAAATATGGTACTACGCACTTATTACAACGGAATAAGATACTATGGGACATATTTTTGAGTAAGATGAGTACACCCATATTTTTACACTTGACTGTACACGGTAATAAATACTACTCTCTGCGGGCTTTTTTTATAAAAAAAAACATTTTTTGCAATAGTTTGGTAGGTGTGTAACTACCCTACCATGCAGATATAATATCCCTTTATTGGTAACCGGTTCCGGTCCCAGATTCGCAGGTCTTAACGCTTTGATGTTATGAAATTTGACTTGTAGAAAGCGTATTAAGTTTTAGAAAATGATAGAGCCTACTGAAACACACACGGGCGAAGCCGCGGGTACCGCTAGTTATATTAGTGGTTAATAATCCCTATTATTGTCATTTCAGCAATTGAATATCAGCACATGGAGAGGCATTTCGATCACAACTACTGTAAATGCGATCCAACTGCAAAAGTTACTTAATATGCTCATAGTGGCTGATTATAATAAAGATCAGATTAATGTAAATCAAAACTTCATAAGAATATATTTTATTGTTAAATTATTTCTCTCAGGTACCTATACAATGACAATTAATAAATCGTGTAAAATAATTATTATTTTATTTTCATGACATTATCATCCCTTATATCGAGAATCACTTAATGGCCGCATTTTCTTAGTAATTCGAATTATTATTTCAATTACTACATTTGTTTCAATGTAACCCATTAGATTCAAAATAAAGATACATATTGTGTTCCTCTCAATGACACTAGAACTCATTCTTAATTGAGAAAATGTTATTGCAGTTAATATCCACTTTTGGAAAATGCATACAGCATGTTGTTTGTAATGTTTTTGATTGTATTTCCATGCATTACAAAGGATTACTTCAACGGAAACCGACAAGTCTCTCCCCGGCAACTTCCCCAGCTATTTCGTCAGGAATCCATGACTTTCCGTCCCTGGGCAATGTACTTTTTATTTTTAATATCCTGTTCTAAAATGCTAATGTTAAACTTGGGAGAATCTAAAAATCGTAAAAAAGAACAGAATGATAATTTCAACTGCAGAATTAGTATACTTTTAATTGGCCTCAAATTACACAGAATACTTTTGTAAAATCTTACAATGACAAAAATAAATAAATATAGGTACGTAAAAAATGAAAAAAGGGACCCAGATTTTCTGAAATACACTAAATGTTCACACCAGGATTTGAACCCGAGCCCCCGGTTTAGCAGGCAGGCTCACTACCGACTAGGCTAAAAAACTTCTATTTTGCCCCTGTCACATGCCTGCCACAGATTAAACAACGTGTTGAAAATTATATTAGACAGTCGGTCGTCTGATACGTAGTATCTACTAAGTAGTCTGTGCAATGTCTGCCATCAGTGCCATCACCATAAAAGGCCATCACACATTTTCCGTCTTTGCGGATTAGTTATGTCTTCGACAAGTTTAGTTGAGCTTGGGCAAAACCAATGTGTTAACTGTGCGATACGGTTTCACACTAATGTGCAGAAACTATTGTTAATTGAGTTGGCTGCAGATGTGCGTCAACTTGTACGTACGTGGATATCTCGCGAGGTGAGTAAGTCGTGCTTCATAGTCTCAACAATGACGCCGAGAATATTTATAAATGAAAACATTTTTTTCCTATTATATCTTATCTTTATGTGATGTAACAGTTCAAACAAAAACTACGCTGGTAGCCTGGCGGCAGGACGCCCGACTTTCAATCGGTATATCTCGGGTTCCAAGCTTGTACAGTCGACTACAAAGAGATGTATCCACTTTTGGACCTTATTATATCGCAAAAAGGTGAAAAAGTGGATACATCTTTTTGTAGTCGACTGTACCTACCACTGATTTTTCAGAACTTATGTATGAAATATAAATATTTACCAGTCACCTTTCGGTGTACGAAAGCATCGTGAGGAAACTACTCCCTTTGGGTTGGAAGGACAGATGGCAATCGCTTTCTTAAAAACTGGTACAGTCACGTCTGAAAATTTGGATTCATTTAATGTAACAAAAGGCTCAAATATAAGCCATGGCTGAAAATCAAAACAAACGCTAGGAGGATGATCATGGGTTTTAACAGTTAAAGTACCTACATATTTGTACTTTATATTTCAGTTACGCCTTTTAGATGCCGTCTGTGGGAATTGCTTCAAGATATTAACAGAATGTATTCAAACTGAACAATTAGCAAGGCGATTTGGATACAGGAGTGTCTGCATTCCATGTGGTTCATCGATTTTAAGAGAACACCAAACTTTTGCAGTACCTGATGGGTCTTCACAAAGAAATATTATTTTACAGTGGATTCAGTTACAACAGGTAATAAACCTCATATAACCATTAAGCCTTGGCCAAACAGCAAGCGTGGCGCAGCGCCGCGGTCGCGCGGCGCGACCGCGGTACATGTTAACAGGTTAGCAACGTCAAACAGATTGTGTCGCGTCTCGCGCCGCGCGGTCCCTGGCGTCCACGCGGCGCGGGCGCATCGCTGCGCGGCGGGACGCGGCCAGACGCGGCGGCACGCTCCGCCGCGCTGGGTCACATCAGTCGGACGTTAGGCAGCGCGGTGCGTCGTGCGAGCGTAGCAATATACTGTAATTGTGATTATGGATATAGAAAAAAAATATCTTGGCTTCGGAAGGAATGAGCGACCCTCCGCGCGCGCATGCTGTATCGGGCGCGAGTCACGCCCGCATCGCGCGCGGCCGCGCCGCGTTCGCGCGCGCGATGAGGGCGTGTTGAGAGCGCAAGGCCGGCGCGATCTGCGCGCACCCTGTTTGAACAGTCATCGCGTCGGCGTCATGCGGCGCGGACGCCACGCTTGCTGTTTGGCCAAGGCTTTAGTACAGATGGTAGTCAGCAAAATATATACAGTCAAGTGCAAAAATACGTACCGAAAAATCGTCTCAAAAATATGGTACTACGCACTTATTATATTGTATCGAGCATCTGCAGCATGCAGGTGCTCATCTCCCTAGAGTCCTAGCCATGTTTTATACATTCTGCGTACGCCACAACTACTTGCCAGATGACCTCATGAAAACTATAGTGGAAAACTATCATAAAAAATAATACAGGTGATGCCTCTGACAAGTCCAATTACAGGCCAATTTCGCTGGCGACTATCTTGGCGAAAGTACTGGACAGTGTTCTTAACAAGTACATGAATAAGCATATTAACCTGCATGACGCCCAGTTCGGCTTTCGGCCGGGACTATCCACTGAGTCAGCGATTCTATGTCTTAAGCACACTGTCCGGTATTATACCAAGAGGAACACGCCGGTATACGCCTGCTTCTTGGACTTGTCAAAGGCATTTGACATGGTCTCATACGAAGTGTTGTGGAATAAGTTAAGCAGGAGTTCAAGCTTACCAACTGAAATCATAAAAATGTTTAAATACTGGTATGACAATCAATCAAACGTAGTTCGATGGGCAGGGGGATACTCTGAGGTCTATAAAATGGAGTGCGGAGTTAGACAGGGGGGGCTCACCTCGCCCACTCTGTTTAACATGTACATCAACAGCTTGATTGAGGAGCTCAGCAGCGCAGGTGTCGGTTGCTCGGTGGATGGCTGTTTTTTTAACAACATAAGCTACGCTGACAATATGGTGCTGCTGAGCCCCTCAGTCAATGGCCTGAGGATTCTGCTCAAAATATGTGAGAGATATGCTGTAGCCCATGGCCTGAATTACAATGTGAAGAAGAGTGAGGTACTGCTGTTCAAGTCTGGCACTAAAACATATCCCATTCCGCCTATTTCTCTTAGTGGTTCTCCTCTTCAGACAGTAACCAGGTTCAAATACTTGGGTCACTGGGTGACTGAAGATCTCAAAGATGATGTTGACATGGAGAGGGAGCGCAGAGCACTGTCGGTAAGATGTAATATGCTGGCCCGCAGGTTTGCACGTTGTTCTGCTGAGGTAAAAATAACCTTGTTTAAAACGTACTGCCAATCTTTATACACGTGCAACCTGTGGAGTGACTACACCAAAAATGCCTACAGTGCTCTGCGCGTCCAATACAATAACGCATTCAGGGGGTTGTTGGGGCTGCCCTGGCGCTGCAGCGCATCGGGAATGTTCGCCACGCGGAGCACAGACGGTTTCCAACCGTCCTGCGCAAGCGGGTGGCGTCCCTGGGTGAACGCGTACGGAGCAGTACCAACACTCTCCTGAAGGTGATCGCGGAGAGGGTGGACAGCCCTATCCTTACGCATTGGATGTCATTGCATGTCAATGCCAATTATAATTATGCTTTCCGATAGATATAAGTTCTTAATAACATAATTTTAACCTCAATATAAGTTCTTATACTAACATAATATGGATGTATCGTGGTCCGAAATAAATGCTTTCATTTCATTTCATTACAACGGAATAAAGATACTGGGACACATTTTTGAGTAAGATGAGTACACCCATATTTTTACACTTGACTGTACCTAAATAAAAGTGAGCGTAACTCCTCGATTATCATCTTCTGCTGCTGACTTTACTTTTAAAATAGAACTAAGTACCTAATAGTATCTATGCCTTAGCGACGCTTATTACTCTTATTACGCTTATTATTCAACGGCCTCCTAGCCTAGTCGGTAGTGATCCTGCCTACGAAGCAAGAGGTCCCGGATTCGAATCCTGGTCAGGGCATTTATTTGTGTGTTTATCACGTATATTTGTTCCTAAGTTATGGATGTTTTCTATGTATTTAAGTTTAAGAGGCCGTCAAATGATGACAATGTGTCTAGTTCAGGACTGTACAGTCAGTAACGAAAGTTGGCGAACGAAATAAGATTACAAAAGTAACAAGACATATAAATATTACATTAGCATCTATACATATAATAAAGCTGAAGAGGGTCGAAAGTCTGTACATGGAAGATAATCGAAAAAAAGTTGGCTGGGGATACTTAGGATCGATAACAGAACACGTTCCAACAATTTTTAGAATTTTTGTCTGTTTATCTGTTTGTCTGTTTATCTGTTTATTTGACCGCGCATCACGTGAAAACGGCTGAACGGATTTTGATGAAATTTTGTGTAGAGATAGTTTGAGTCCCGGGAAAGGATAATATATAGTTTTAATCCCGAAAATCAACCCCGATGGGGGTGAAAATGGGGTTGAAAGTTTGTATGGAGAATTTTTAACCGCTGAAACGATTTAGATAGAAATGAGTATGGAGATAATTTGAGTCTCGAGAAACGTCATAGGGTAGTTTTCAAACCCTTGTGGGGGTGAAAAGGGGGTTGGAAGTTGGTATGAGGAATTTTTTACCGCTGAACTGATTTAGAAAATTGGTATAGAGATAGTATGGGTTTCGAAAAAGGACAAAGGATAGTTTCATCTTCAAAACGCCCCCCCCCCCCCATCTTACTTTAGAACCGTAGGTCCAAAAAATTTGAAAAAAATAATGGAAGTAAAGCCTGAAAGGTACTTTCAATAAAAACTATCTATACATATAATAAAGCTGAAGAGGGTCGAAAGCCTGTTCATGGAATATATTCGAAAAAAAGTAGGCTGGGGATACTTAGAATCGATAACAGAACACGAACAGAAGAACAATTTTTAGAATTTTTGTCTGTTTATCTGTTAATCTGTTTATCTGTTTATCTATTTATCTATTTATCCGTTTAGCTGTTTATCTGTTTGTCTGTTTATTTGACCGCGCATCACGTGAAAACAGCTGAACGGATTTTGATGAAATTTTGTGTAGAGATAGGACAATGAATAGTTTTCATCCCGAAAATCAACCCTGGAGGGGGTGAAAAGGGGATTGAAAGTTTGTATGGAGAATTTTTAATAGAAATTAGTATGGAGATAATTTGAGTCCCGAGAAACGACAGAATAGTTTTCATTCCGAAAATAAACCTTTGTGGGGGCGAAAAGGGGGTTGGAAGTTGGTATGAGCATTTTTTTACCGCTGAACTGATAAAGATGAAATTTGGTATAGAGATAGTATGGGTCTCGAGAAAGGACAAAGGATAGTTTTCACCCCGAAAATAAACCCTAAAGGGGTGAAAAGGGAGTTGGAAATTTGTATATTACTGTTTTGAAAAAAAAAAGTCCCGTCGAGTTTCTTTTCGGTCATAATACTTCTTGGGCCAGAGGTGTAGGGTTAGAACCGGTGGTAGTTTTGGAACGAAGTTCCTTATCGCACGGTTCGCGGATGGGGGGCTAGGCGAAAAAAAGTCACGTGACGGACAAGCGTTACGTCACAAAAACGCGACACCCATACGATTGAGAAACATGTAAAATGGAATGAAATAAAAAATATATAAAATAGAATAAAGTGAAGTGAAGTGTAGTGAAAAGTGAAAGTGAGACGTGACAAAGTGATAAAAGTGAAAAAGTGGAGAACCTAAAAGTAAAAAATTTAAAAATATCAGAAATGGCAAAATTTCTAAATTTCAAAAAAATACAAAAAAATGTAAACCACAAAATTTACGAAAAATTTAATAACAACTTCGTTCCAATCGAGTGTTCCACGACACTCCCGTATTTAATTTTTCTCTGACGATCATTAGTGCATTGCATTGAAAAATAAATATCTTGATCTACACCAATATCATAAATCCTCTATTCCGCGTTCGGAACCGTATGTTAATTACCACCATTATTGCAACCAGTAACGTAACATCAGTGTATTCTGTGACAGTGTGGTAAAAACGTATGAAAATTCATTACCTACGGTAACGTAATGAAAATCCGCTCCCCCGACCACCGGCACCGTTCGCACTAGAAAGCTGAAATTTGGTGAGGCCTGATAAGAACTTAAAACTATATTGAATAAAATCGGTTCAGCCGTTTTTGAATTATCAGTCAAAAACGCATAGTGAAAGGAAGTGCCGGATAGTAAAATGACGTAAGCGCCGCCAAATATCCCTTAATAAACGACATTTTGAACGGATGTTTTCTCTACACTGAGCATCGCCCGACATGCTCTTGGCCGGCTTTTTTGCATTGTTAACCTGGAAATCACCCCTTAAGGATTACTAATTCCAATTCAAGAAAATCCCCAGCCAGTTTATACGTAGCCTATAAAAATTCAACGTCTAAAAGGGGGGGGGGGGGTAGCCACTACACTCGATTAAGTTAAATATGGACCCCCCCCTCCAAGTGCACCTCAAACTGAAAAAAATGATTTCTGCATTTGTGACCCCCCCCACTCCAATTTCAACCGAGCCTGTTCTTACCTTTCATGCTTAGACTGATTTGACGGGAGGATCGATTTGGATGATATTTGCCGTGGACATGAACGTATAAATACAAAAGTGGTCCTGTATCGTCCGATATACACCTACTACTCTATGTCGTTTAAATCATGCCAAAAAAAGTTAATATGATAAAAAAGTACTCATTTTTGAGTATAGTTTCATTTGGTGGTAATTGTAAAATATTTTACTGTCCTCTAGCGTATCCATCTGTCAACTTTACTTCAAGTTCCGCCTCCAGGGTAGCGGGAGAGAAATTAGGGGTGAATTAGCCGCTTACTGACACAGACCGAATTCCACGCGGGCGGAGCCGCGGGCACAGCTAGTAGAGTAATAGTAATCTTAAGAGTGCTCACTCCATAGATGGCTAAAAGTTTTGCTCAAGCTTTTTATTAATAAGATTTAAGCTTCATAAGTATTACTTTTTGGGTAAGGTTATAACTTATTAATACTTATTAAGTTTTACCATACCTCCTACACAACTAATTAAAAAAAGTGCATACATTTATAGGTTACTTATTATCAAATAAGTTGTATGAAGTGTGCACTCTAAGCTTACTTATTTCTCTATGACATTAATTACTGAACAGCGCTTTAAACATTTGTTTGACTGAACTCATGTGTGTGATGTGTATGAACTTTCGTTGCTGACTGTACCTATATGGCTATTTCTCAGTGTATTTGCTTATCATACTTCTTCATGATAGAAAGATAATTAAATATCCTTAAAATAAACAGGTTAATAGGCAAAACATGTATTTTCAGGTAGACCGATTGCAACGAGTTTGCGCAACTTGCTGGCTACTAGCTTCCCGCGCTGTACAAAGGCAAAGAGAACAAGATGGAAACAGGGATATGGAACCACAGCTACAGGACATGGATGTCGAAGAACCCAACAATATACCAGAGCCACCCCCTATGCCGATTCCAGCGGTCATACCTATACCTGCCATTCCTCGAGCAGCTCCAAAAATTAACATGCCTAACTACAGACGCGCGGCATCTACTTCACGACACTGTATATTTAGGTTATGTGAAAATCGTCCTAGACTTTTAGTCCCAACAATTTTAAAACAAAGACTAATAATAGATCATTAATTTTATGTGCCCAGATGCGCTCGTATTTGTGACTATCATTTGAATGAATGTCATAACGATTGGAATGTTTTGTACACAACTGCTAATTGTTCAGATTTTACGGCAACACAAGTGGAGGACCTGTGTTCTCTGCTTAAACTTAGGGCAACACGAAATAATGCCATTGAAAACCTGATTTTACAAAATGCAACTTTGTGTAAATATTGGTTAGGCTTTAGTCCATATCAATTTGAACGACTCATTAATGAAATTCCGGCAATTTGCGAAAGGGTCAAAAATCCGAGACGGAGTTTAGCTATGTACTTGCTGAAACTTCGTACAGGTGATAGCAATGGACGCATAGCTTCTCTCATCCACAGGGTGGTGTGCTGTCTCCTCTTTTATTTTCTATCTTCATTAATTCCATAACTCTTGATCTCTCCTCTTCGTATCACCTCTATGCCGACGACCTTCAAATATATTCGCAGGGTATGCATAGCGATTTCAATTCAGTTATAGAAGCCACGAATCTTGATCTGCTCCGCATATCAAATTGGAGTCAAAATTACGGTTTAAAAGTAAACCCCCTAAAGTCACAGGTAATTGTGATGGGTAGCGCTAAACAAATCTCCAAAATTGACTTTCTCAGGCTCCCTCCGATAGTCTTCGATGGTATCCAAATTCCTTTTTCCAACCAAGTGAAAAATCTTGGCGTAATCATGGATCGTTGTCTATCATGGGTGCCTCAGGTGAGTGAAGTGAGCAGGAAGATGTTTGCTGCCATAGGGTCTCTCAGACGGCTCCGGAATTTCCTGCCAATTGCTACTAAAATTGCGCTTGCTCAGTCGTTACTTCTCCCCATTCTTGATTATGCAGATATCTCCTATTTAGACCTAACCGAGGAGCAACTTAATAAGCTTGAGCGTATTCAAAATGCCTGCATTCGGTTCATTTTCGGATTACGCAAATTCGACCATGTTTCTAGTTTTCGTTCTCAACTCAAATGGCTCCCTATCCGTCACCGCCGTAACTCTCACATACTTTCTTTACTCTTTTCTATACTTTTTAACCCTGCAACTCCCCGCTACCTCAAAGAGCGTTTCTCTAATCTTAATTCTATTAGATCCTCTCAAAAATTGCTCCTAAAAGTGCCATCTTCATCTTCCAAATTTTATAATTGCTCATTTACGTTCCAGGCCGTTCGTTTGTGGAATTCTCTCCCTCTCAACATAAAACGCGCGCAATCTATTGGTAGCTTTAAATCGCAACTTAAGGAATACTATTTATCTCTTCCTTAGGTTTTTAAGTTGACACTGTTGTTTCTTACTGTGTGTATTATATATGTATATATGTACGTATATGTATGTTTATTTTGTATTTATTTAAGTATGTATATTCATATGAATGTGCTGTGTTATCTATTTCGTCTCTTTTGTTTCTATGCACCACCTACTGCTTATTGTTTTTCTCTAGTCTCCACTACCCAAAGGTTGTCTGGAAGAAATCGCTCATTAGCGATAAGACCGCCTGTTGTTACCTCTACCTAAATTTATCTAATTGTAAAATTTGTGCTTGTAACTGTATGAGGTGTGCAATAAAGAGTATTTATTTATTTATTTATTCTCTTTTTAACGTTGCTCGCTCTACTGTGTTCAACCACATTAACATAGTAAGACAGTGCTTTGAGGAGCAATTTATTCAATTGCACCTTGGGACAAATAATTTTTCAGTTCAACAAGTTGCTCAATTTAACTTGACCATACCAGCTGGCTTATTCGGCATGCCAGATGCGGATCCTAAATTAATGCCAGCCATAGTTATATGCGACGGTACGTACATTTATGTGCAAAAAAGCAGCAATTACATGTACCAAAAAAACATATAGTTTACATAAGTATCGAAACTTAGTAAAACCTTTCTTAATTGTGTGCTTCAACGGTTATATTTTAGATGCAATTGGACCTTACCCTGCAACAGAGTCAGATGCATCTATTATGATCAAACTCTTTAG
The DNA here is from genome assembly GCA_947086415.1 of Pammene aurita. Lineage (NCBI taxonomy): Eukaryota > Metazoa > Arthropoda > Insecta > Lepidoptera > Tortricidae > Pammene > Pammene aurita. The sequence goes on from OX352295.1 coordinate 18,933,963, forward strand.
TGACGGTAGTCCTCTAAGAAACTTCTTTAGAGAAAATGATGTTTTCATCCTTGATAGAGGTTTCAGAGATGCTATCCCGTTCCTTCAGGAACTGGGATACAAAACTCACATGCCCGAAACTAAAGAGCATAATGAAACCCAATTAAGCACAATAGCAGCAAATAAGTCAAGGTGTATAACCTTATGTAGATGGGTGGTCGAAGTAGTTAACGGACGGTTTAAGCGAGATTTTAAATTGTTTCGCCAAGAATACTTTAATACTGCTTCGACCCACTTGATGCAGGACTTTAAAATCGCTGCAGCTTTAACTAATAAGTTCCACCCGCTGATCCACGACAGCTTTTACTCTGCAGTGATTTTGGAGATTGCACAAGCCAAACAAAACACCCCAAATGATCTAGCCGACTATGTAGAAATGCACAATCTGAACCGAGTTAGGGTGCAATTTACAAGTATTGACGGAAATCTCCCAGAGCTTCACAACTTTCTTCAACTGACTTTTGATGACTTAATATTATTTGCTCTGGGTATATACCCAGCTTGCTTCTGTAGGTATATAAAACCTTTGTTAAAAGTTAAGTTTAAGTTAACATAGTACCTTTGTCAAACTCTGTCAAATGTTTGCCGTATATGAATGACATGCAAATACATGCATGATTGCATACCTACCTATAGGTACGGTCACGGACTTTAATTGTTGAGCCATTTAGGGTCCACTTTACATTAGACATTTTATAGAGTAAGTATGGAACAAAAGAATATAGCTTGAACCGTAAATGGCTCAAAAATTAAAGTCGGTGACAGTACAGGTTCACCTTGACAATAGAGGTGATGTTCAGATATTTGTGACCGCCTTGGCCGCTCCGATATATCTGATGGCGACTGTACCTATGTTAAAAATAACTAGTATGCCTACTGATGAAAGAGATTATAATTGTACATATATTAATAAACATTTATTTACATATAAATCGTTTTTTTAAAACGTCTACGGCACCCTATACTTCCTGTGATAAGGTTTATAATTGGAGAACAGTTTAATGTTTTGGTATTAGTACCTTAGAAAAAATTACTAAGAACTACTAATATACATAGTTGTTATTGGACTCAAGAGTTACAGTACCCAATCACAGTGTTTAGAGTCTAAATCTTTAAACCTATTACCAAAATATTTATTACCATGTGCTCTTGGCCGGTTTTAACTAACATATCATAATGTTATGGTTCAACGCAGAGTTGACTTGAATAACGGATGAAAGTAAACACACTTATTTATCACTGATTTTGACAACATCAAATCATCTAACAAAATGCATGGAAATTGTTACTTCAGTGACAAGATAGAGCAAATTTACCTGAATTACGGAAAAGTGATTTTGTATAAACACCCATTTCCATCAACAGTTGATTCATTTTATGATCCTTGCACTAAGAGATATCTCGTCGAAAAATCTACTATTACAATACACCTAATAAAGTCGTTAAACCCAAGAGGCCAATATTAACCAAAATTGTACTAAAACCTCCTATCGTTTGATACGACACGGTAGGCTCGCCACCTGCCTCGCAGAGTAAATATGCCCCGATCTGCGATATTCCGTCCATACGTTCAGTACCCGAGCCTGATTGGATTTAAAGCTACGTCTGTATTTGAGTTTATTTGTTGATACGAGGCAGACAAACAAATCGAAATTGAATGGTGAAGTCAGGCGAGAAAATAATGCAATTTTTGGTATCAAAAAGTTTAGTTTTTTTTTTCCTTTATTGAATTATTTTTGCCTTTGCTCAGCAGTGGGACACAACATAGGCTATATAAAAAAAAACCGGCCAAGAGCGTGTCGGGCCACGCTCAGTGTAGGGTTCCGTCGTTTTTCGTCCGTCACAGTAAGTGTTAAAATACACTTAAGAGTTAAAATAACACCGCCATGTAGGATATGATATGAGCGTTCCACGTACAGCGACATCTATCGGCAAATTAAGTAAACTATTGCGCGCGAGCTTAAAGTATGGAAGATGATTTTTATGGGATAATTCTTTATTGCGTGCCCCGATTTTCACCGTTTTTACTTTATTTGAAAGCACGTCATTTCATTGTGATTTTGTAGAAATTACAGGTACAATAAACACCTGTTTATACGGTTAAATTACAAACTTAGTTCAGAAATTATTTTGTAATTTTTTTTCAAAAACTATTCATCCTATCAAGTTTAAAATAATTTTCCTAGAAAGTTTATATAAAGTTCTACTTTTGAGATTTTTTTCATATTTTTAAAACTTATGGTTCAAAAGTTAGAGGGGGGGATACATTTTTTTTTACTTCTGGAGCGATTATTTCCGAAAATATTTACATTATCAAAAAATGATTTTAGTAATTAATTTTTAAATACATATCCAACAATATATCACACGTTAGGGTTGAAATGAAAAAAATCACTCTCCACTTTACGTGTAGGGGAGGTACCCTAATAAAAAAAAAATCCACTTTTTATTTTACCACTTTGTCGGCGTGATTGATATACATATTAGTACCAAATTTCAGCTTTCTAGTGCTAACGGTCACTGAGATTATCCGCGGACGGACGGACGGACGGGCAGACGTGGCGAAACTATAAGGGTTCCTAGTTGACTACGGAACCCTAAAAAAGAATTGATTACCTGCTAGCGCTCTTAGAGAAAAAATACAACGCCGTGATTATTGGTATGGTTAAGACCACGAGAGAATATTCGATTTGAAAAGGACTTATTATTTTTCGGACATCTAAAATACGAAACGGCAACTTTCTATGTTGCTATTTAATGAATTTAACGGAGCACCAATTATTGACTACAAAATATTAAAAAACGGCAGCAAAACCCAGTCAACAAAAAAATTAATAGGAAACTTGGAAAATAAATTATAAAGTAGGCTTCTAAAATAATGACTTGGCATCAAATACTGGAGATGCGATGATATTAAATGTTCTAATTGTTTACATCTGAGTACGTAACTTGTATAAAAACTAAGCAGACGACGTGCGCATCCAAGCCGCAGTGGGTATGCAGTTACAAGTGCCCGTAGCATGCAGATGTCTAGCTTTAAACCCCGCTCCTATAGGTACTCGTAGGTCCCGATGGAAGAAAAATGTCTTGACAATTTGCACCACTTATTCCGAAGAAGCACTTGTTCTGTTTAGAGCTGCTGTGTCGTAGGTTAGGTTTGCTAAGATGAATGCTAAACTGCTATAGCAGACTGCACCCAAAGAAGAAGATAGGTAGATATCAGTGGCGGAGCGTTAATTGAACTGTATTCCTACCGGTTTGCCTTATTTCAGCCAGTTTAGTACTTTTATTAAGGCTCAGAAAGAACAAGAAAGCAAATTTCCTCCGCAACATATTTGACGCGTCGCCAATTACTCTTATAACTGGCCTGAAAAAGAAAAGATGAGTGACGAAACGTCACGAGTAATTGTCGTCTTTAGCCTATGAGTGTACTGTGCCTAAAAGTGCGTTAAGAAATGCCGACGCTAACGCCACAGATCTACACACCCCCATTATAAGGATTACATCCTCAACCCAACTGTAAAAGGACCTAACTGACGATATTTTCATAGAAATATACGCCTTTTTGCTCAAGGACAGCGTCGGCAGCGAAATCTCTTTTGAATGGGATACAAGATAAGCCGTAATTTATTGCATCGTAAAGCCGAAGATAAATTATATGTGTTGACGGGTGAATCACTTTTTGCGACCAGACAATCTATACTAACAAACATTTAACACTTACGAGTACGTTAAAATGTTTTAATTGTAACAGTTTTTAGGGTTCAGTACCCAAACGGGAGCCTATTACTAAGACTCCGCTGTCCGGCTGTCCGTCTGTCACCAGGCTATCTCGTGATAGTTCGACAGTTGAAATTTTCACAGATGATGTATTTCTTTTGCCGCTATAACAACAAATACAAAAAAAAAAGAATAGAATAAATATTTGAGGAGGCTCCCATACAACGGACATGATTTTTTTGCCGTTTTTATCTGTCACTAGGCTAATCTCATGAACCGTGATAGTTAGACAGTTAAAATTTTCATAGATGATGTATTTCTGTCGTTACTATAACAACAAATACTAGAAAACGGAATAAAATAAATATTTAAGGGGGCTCCCATGCCACAGACAAGTTTTTATTTGCCGTTTTTAGGGTTCCGTAGTCAACTAGGAACCCTTATAGTTTCGCCATGTCTGCCCGTCCGTCCGTCCGTCCGCGGATAATCTCAGTGACCGTTAGCACTAGAAATCTGAAATTTGGTACTAATATGTATATCAATCACGCCGACAAAGTGGTAAAATAAAATGTGGAAAAAAATGTTTTATTAGGGTACCTCCCCTATACGTAAAGTGGGGAGTGATTTTTTTTTCATTTCAACCCAAACGTGTGATATATTGTTGGATAGGTATTTAAAAATGAATAGGGGTTTACTACAATCATTTTTTGATAATGTAAATATTTTCAGAAATAATCGCTCCAGAAGTTAAAAAAAATGTGTCCCCCCCCCCCTCTAACTTTTGAACCATAAGTTTTAAAAATATGAAAAAAATCTCAAAAGTAGAACTTTATAAAAACTTTCTAGGAAAATTATTTTGAACTTGATAGATTGAATAGTTTTTGAAAAAAAATTACAAAATAATTTCTGAACTAAGTTTGTTTATTGTACCTGTAATTTCTACAAAATCACAATGAAATTACGTGCTTTCAAATAAAGTAAAAACGGTGAAAATCTGTTCACGCAATAAAGAATTATCCCATAAAAATCATCTTCCATACTTTAAGCTCGCGCGCAATAGTTAACTTAATTTGCCGATAGATGTCGCTGTACGTGGAACGCTCATATCATATCCTACATGGCGGTGTTATTTTAACTCTTAAGTGGGGACACTGTGACGGACGGAAAACTACGGAACCCTACACTGAGCGTGGCCCGACACGCTCTTGGCCGGTTTTTATAGATAATGGTACGGAACGTGGTCGGTTATTTAAACGCGTAAAGACTGTAAAGAAGCAGGTAGTTTGTTATGCAACGTGTAACACAACTTTTTTTTTCAAAAGAAGCAAAAGGCGATTCTCACACGGGCACCGCTACTGGATGCAGCGACGGTGTGCGAAGGAGATAGTGTGTATAGCGGTGTCACGCCTAAGGAGGTGGCAGATCAGTACGAATAAAAGATTAATGGCAACTTAAGGTTACGATCTCTCCCTACACTTTTCGATTAGGAATGGGAAAGGCAGAAATAAGTCGTGCAATTTTGTACACTCGTATTTGACGCATCAACGTAATGTTCCACCAAGTAGTACGGAGCTGTAGTCCTGTACATATCTGGATAGCCCTGTTACACTTTTTCCGAAAACCTTATTACTGAGCAGCTGTTCATAAAAGACCAAAAAACCCGGCCAAGTGCATACGCATAAAGGTGCGACCACACCGCTGCTTAAAATACGGTAACGCTACGGAATCGCAGTGACGCATCGTATCCATACCGTTTTTATCGCATGCCCTCCACACCGCTGCTCAAAATACGGTGACGCATCGTATCCGTACCGTTTTTATCGCATGCCCTCCACAACGCTGCTCAAAATACGGTTTGGAAGGTTCGCGTCAAAATATTTCGTATGGGACACGTCACGTACACGTTGCGTCTGCGTATTTTGAGCAGCGGTGTGAAGAGCATGCGTTAAAGTCGTGACGTTTACGGCACGTCATTGCTGTATCTTCTCGATTTATTTCATATTTTTTGGTCCGGTTTAAAAGTAATATTACAACGCTACCATATTGACCCATATTGACTTATTGTCATGTTGGCATTATTGTCCAATGACGTCATTATTTCCTTAATCGAAACGAAATGAGAGCAAATAAAATTGAAAATTCTCTTCTCTAACTTTTCGGTCGAAGAGAGCTATCCGGATTCCGGATATGTAGGATCTGTCCAAAAGAGAAGTATCGTAGAATGTATGAGTTCCCATATAAACCACGACACCTCTCTTTTCGGACAGACTATAGGTCCGTGTATTGAACACATACTAACCAAGCCGTAGAGTCTGTCCCGGTGCCGGATTCTAATTTAAAAAAACATTAACAATACAATAGAAATACAACCTATCTCAAACATAACTCCAACACACAACAAACATTCAACCAATATTGAAGTTGTATTGGAACTCCAATACACGCAACTGCGTTGGAATATTTCTAAACCAAATTCTGACATTTCTGATTCAGATGTTTATGCCGTAGCTGTATTGCGTTGTTAATGCATTGGAGTTGTATTGAAGTTGGATCGTGTCTACACGTGTTTTAAAGTTAGAATACGGCCCCCGAAAGTGGTGTCGTGGTTTTATGTGAACTCATACATTCTACAACACTTTTCTTCCCGGACAGACTCTAACAGGCTCAGCTGTTGGAGAACCAGTTTGAATTTAGAATTTATTGCGTAAGAGTACATTTAAGAGTTGAATGAGTTATCAATGTTTGTTATTTGACCACAGAACTTAATTGTGGAGTCATATAGGATTCGCTTTACATTGGACATTTCATAGCGTATTAAATAAAAGAAAATAGCTTGACCAGTAAATTGCTCAACAATTAAAGCCCGTGACTGTATAACTGTGATGATGCAGAGTAAGACAAAGAGTCTCTATCAGAGACCTTTTAAAATAATAAGGTTTTATATATGCACATTCACGCCCCAATTCTCGTTTTTTCATTACAATCTTTCTAATGAACACTGGAGCAGATACTCATGCAGACTTTATTTGCCCAAGGGAAATTTCCATATAATGGATTATGTCGTAGCGAGCAGACGTGTTATAAAAAACAATTCCACTTACGGTAATTGTTTACAAAAAATGTCGCAGACTTATTTTAACAGCGATAAATATTATTATGAATTAAAAATAGAAACATCTTTATTCGTGACATTACAGAAAGAATAAATAAATTACAGATAATTGTAGAGTAAGACAAGTGTCACGAAATGGTCTCTTCTCAGCATGTTGCTTAGCGTTAGCCAGCGCTGATCTTCCGAAAAGACCATCCGGTGAAAAATTCACGGCAGATAACAAACATATTTAGCGTGTACAATCTATGATAACAAAAAGGCAATAAAAAACATCAGTAATAAACCTCAAGAGAACAATAGAAATGGAAAACTTAATAAAAGAAAAATAATAATAACTTATAACTACAACACAACAATATCTGGTGACCACGTATCTGATCTTACATGCCTTAGCCTAACATTATAATTCTTAAAGCCTTGTTACATTTGTCCTAGTTAGCTTCCTAAATAATTTAGTCACTAAATTTAGTCAAGTGTACCCGCATTTAGCAAGTAAATTTACTATGAAAACAAGTTAGGATCCTAATTAGGATGGTAGTTAGGACACTAAAAAAAGGAAAGTGTAACAAGCCTTTTAGCCACTAGCGCTAGCGTCCACGCCGTCAACGGCAGACACGTGAAACATTAGGTTATGGGTCGATCGAGATGAACTCGTGTTTTCATATAAAGCTAATATTTACCAGAAAATGTAATCGTCCAAAATTGTTTCATTGGCCAGCGCCAACTCACGCTGGTTCTAATTTCCGCTACCGAAATGTTGTCTGGGTAAGATCATCTTTAGCGATAAGACCGCCTGTTTAACTAAATTTTCATGTAGATAATTTTGTATCTGTATCGGTTTTTTTTTTGTTTGAGTAGTGTAATTATGAGTTAATATACTATATTGCATTGACACGCTCAATGGTATTGTATTGTAATCAATTTATCATTATTTTCATCGTAACGCGCTAAGATATTTTAACAGATACCTACATAGTTACTTGCATACCGATGGCTTGAATAGTCTTTTCAAATTGTATTTACGGCGTCATGTTCTTAAGTGGACGTGTAAACCAAAAAAATACGATTTCACCTTCATTGATTTATTCAGTGCCAGCACGCAAAATAGGCGCAATTTTATTATAGACGTCAAGTTGCGGAAAACAGCCCACTCTACCTTGACCATAACCATTTCTAGACTTATGGACCATAAGCCAGGAACAAATTTCATGACTAATCGCGTCCCAGGCGATAATTTGTGAAGTGGTTGAGGGCGATGTAGAATAGTTCCTCAACCCATCAACGAAGAGGCAGCTGACCTTCACGAGGCTTCATTACACATCGCCCTTAACCACTTCACAAGTAGTCGTCTGGGACGCGATAACTAACGAAATTTGTTGGTTTCACTACCCAGTTTAGGTACATTCGGCCGGCGCGCCTCCCGGGCAGGCGTATGGCCGTGGGCTGCCGCTCGGCTCGCACGATAGTCGTGTCACGTGGCACTCACGCAAAATTGAAATTACACGATGGCTTCGAAACCTAAATCTCGATCTAATCCATATAAAAGATGTCTTTACGGATGTCTGAATAAACAGGGCACTGTATAAATCAATGTATACTTTTCGAATAATAAAGCAATCTATCTATCTATCTAAACGGAAGAACAAGGAAGCAGAAATAACATTTTTAAATTCCGGACATTGAAAGGTCTCGAAGTCCTTACTTAGTAATAGTTAAATTAAACATCCTTAATTTATTGAATATTGGTTGCCCAGAAACAATATTAGGAACTGACCGACATATTTTCAAAGGAATACGGCTGTGGCATACCTACTTCCGTGGGAATCAGACATAATCTCTATAATTAATGTCTATAAATGTCTATCTCCGGATAAAAAAATCATGTTTACAGAATCAACGTTTGTAATTCCTACATATTTATCTTAAAAATAATAAATCAGTAGGTATAGGTACAAAAACTTGTCAGGTGACAACCCTCACAGCTCGGTCATAAAACTGCGGCGCTCAAAGAAGATTCACGGTTCGTGCGCGGTTATAAGTTTCAATTTTGCTTGCAGGCGGCGATTATAGGTATAATTTTATACCTAAATCTGACTTTTGTGAAGGAGTGAATTTTCTGTACGGTAGTACTATTAGTTATTCTGTGCTTACGGTCTATTATAAAAAGGCCTTGGAAATCCGAATACAGCAAAAAAATATTTGACTTCAGTATATATTTTTAGACATGAAAGTACGTGTCATGGCTTCCTTATCAGTTATAAATATGCGTACATACTTATATATTGGTAGGAGCGACAGAAAAATCGAACCCATTACTTGGTCATAAGGAGCGCCTGATTCGGCGGCTGAATACAAATAGCCTACTTTTCGTGGAAGAATCTTTTAATGCCAGACTACGTGATTTATCATTACTTAGACTAGGGTTACACGATCAGTTTGGCGTCAGTTCAGTCCATCATTCTGGATGGATGGACTGACGAATATTTTCTATTTGTATTGAATTTTCATCAGTCCGGATCATTCTCTTATCATTCTTGACCAGAATGATGGACTGAACTGACGCCAAACTGATCGTGTAACCCTAGTCTTAGTGTTAGGAGATACGGCAGTGCCCCCACCAAGTCGGGCAAAACAAACAACTAAGGCACGGCCGTACCGTCCTTTTCCCGAATATTTAGCCTAGCGATCGCCAGGTCATTCTATTTATTATAAAAATATAGATATCTTATATTCAAGGGTGCATCTTATAACGTATACGCACTTTTCAATCGTATAATTTCAATTTACAAACGTCAAAAGGTATAAATAATAACGTTAGAATAGATATAATATACTATGTAAACATATGTGTTTACATAGTGTATTATATCTTTTCCAATTACATACATTTGCCGTACATTTTATAGGACCTGTGCCCTTTTTCGTTCAGCCGTTTTGACTTATTTTTTTACTAGAGCCACAGATTTTTCCTTGACCAAATTAAATCAAATTATATTCCGTACACAAACTCATTAGAACGAACCGAAATTCGCACCTACGACCTCATCATTCATTTAGTCGAGCGTTATACTTGTATTTGTAATGTAAATGTAACCTACAGTAACAAAACTGTATATCTGCAAACATTAAATAGACAATGACATGTAAAATTACTTAAAATTTGATCAATAAATATCTCATTTCTCATTTTATTTCTCATTTCTCATATTAGGACTCGGTCGCCACCACCTTCATATCACAACTTTAATGAGTCAGCTAGTGAATGCAGGTTATAAGTTACCATCTATAATTTGAAAGGTTAAAATTATAGTAAAAACAGCGCCTATAAATAGTCCCTTGATCTATAATTTAACAAAATGGTCTGGCGCGATATCTGTGTCTTATCAATCCTTCTGTTAGCTTCTTTAGCTTTTAGGTTTATTGTGTTAGCGTAGGGTTCTGTTAATGTTACATCTAAAATATTTAAAACGACAAATAGAAACGACGAATGGTATTCTAACTATAATCTAAAATCATGAATTGTTACGCATTGGGTATCAATATTATATTTTTTTGTCATCAAAAGGGCATCTGGACTAATTGAAATTGGCGATTTGATTGATGATTTGAAGAGAATGACTAGAGGTAGTTAACATGATGAGGCATATATAGGGTGATTCATGAGACGTGAGCAGGAACAACCCTACACACTTAGTTAACGATAATGAATCGGCCGCCATCATTTTTAAGTAAAACAATAGCGCCTTTCAATTTTTTTTTCCTTTTTGTTACGTAGAAATTTTGTTCTCTGTAATCATTGTCACCCTACATAAACAAATCAATAAAGATAAAACCTCTGTAACAATCATGACAGCACTTTGATTATGAAAAAAATAATTGTCAAGTTAAGTGAGATACGATGTTTCCAAAGTAACCAGACATCAATTTGACACATATCACAGAAAAACAAGAGAATATCAGTACTCGACGGAGTATTCTAATTGAAGAGTGACCATGCGTGTCGTAAATAATTTTAAACATTTTATTTTTAATAAAAAAATTTTTTTGCGCTTATCACGCTAATACTGATATCAAACAATAGCTTATTATTAACTGAATCCGTAGTGTTAAGCCTGCTCACGTCTCATGAATCATGCTGTATATATAACTTGTTTTAAACTTTTATAAAATTCAACACAAGTTAAAAAAAAACCCTTAGGAATGTATCTAAAAGTTGTAGCGTGGATCTCCGAAGAAGCTATTCCGGCATTAAAACGGCGTGGCCATTGATATATATCTGGTTCGCACGCAAGCATTTCTCACAGAGACAAATGCGATGTAGCTTTAGTTGGAAAAGAACTATAGAGCTTTGTCTGTAAAGGAGTATTTGCTTCCACAATAGTTTAGTTTATAAGAATTAAAAAAATATATACACATTTTAAACTACGTACTTATCTAATTACGCCTTAGTTACGTCGGTTTCTACTTCTTTAACAACACTTTTTTTTAGGTTTATAAAAGTGGACCTCACACAAACAAGCTTATATACAAATGTTTTTTTTTTTCAAACATGCTCGGAAATGGCCGCATTTTATTCGTAAATCGAACACGGAAAGTGTCAATTTTTTTTATTTTGAATTTAAAAATTATGATTATTTTACTTCCGAGGAGTAAAATAAATGTATGAAATTCCTTTTTTGTCAGTGATCAATCAAAAAACAAGCAGCCAACTGCGGCGTGAAATACCTAGAAGATTAAAGACAACATATAAACAACTTATTCAGAATAAATGACTTGCACTTTTTCCTTATTTTTATTTGTTATTTCCTCACATATTTGAAAAACCACTATATACCATCTGAAACAGGAATTTTCTGACTCGGAACTAGGAACTAGTGGCAGGCCTCGGCAAGCCTCGCCCTGGCACCTAAGTACCTCGTCAGAAAATTCCTTTCTTTCCGCACCTCGGCAATAATGTACTATTATTTATTTACCATAGTGACACTTGGCCGGGTTCCCTACCCAAAATGGCAAAAACGGAACGCTTATAGTTTCGTCATGTCGGTCTATCCGTCCGTCTGTCCGTCCCTCCGTATGTCACAGCTATTTTACTCGGAAACTATAAGACGCATCTTACTCAAATTTAGACATACGGTGTATTTTGTATGAGGCTATTCTGTTATATAGTTAAATTGCAGAAAAAAATATTTTTAGGAATCTAAATTTCAAAAAAAATTTTTATACTAAATATCACCATGTTGCACATCAATCGATAGTTCTTTGAAAAAAACATCGAGGTTGTTTGAACATTGTCCAAAAAATATGAAAAAAATAGTAAGATTGCACCTTTTCACATACTTTCTACGAAAAATATTTTGAACATTATCGCTTTAGTAATTTTTTAGTTATCTTCAAAAAGCTTCTTCCATAGGCATCAGATACGACCTTTTGGTGTTAGTATGGTTCTTATTCCATTAAAGGTTCGGAACCCTCCATTATGCGTGGTCTTATACGCACTTGGCCGCTTTTTTCATTTCAAATATTCATCGACACACATTCAATTCTTTTCTTTAATTTCTACAGAAAGTAGGTACCATTTTGTTTTACTGCAATATACATTTGTTTGATGACTGTCGTTATCCTTTAACCCTTTAAATCCTTTTGAAGACTTTATCATTCTCGTAATGAAACGAATTAAGAAAGTTCCCAACTTTATATTACTTCGGCCTTACCGATTTTGTTAGGCTGGATTTAATATTGATTTATTGAAATCCTCGCTTGCTTTGAAGTCTGAAAACGAAATTAGATGACATATAAACTTTGGTTCTAATGTTCATTTAGCAAAATTAGCAGATACTAGCGTATACTAACTGCGACTTATACATAGACTATGGCATTAAAACTTTCACCTTAACGTTTTGCGAAAACAATAGAATACTTTGGTAATATTAATAATCGGCGTTGTTATAGTTAAATACGTCCTTCTCTTATTAATTTAGTCACATGTAAGATAAAGCAAGAGCGTCGTTCACCAGTAAGTTACATATTTAATGCAATTATATTAATTATCCAGATAGCCAGGTACAGTCGCCATCAAATATATCGGGGCGGCCAAGGTACTCCAAAATATCTGAACATGCATTTTATCGCCGTGACAATAGGGGCGTTCTTCAGATATTTGTGACCACCGTGGCCGCTCCGAAATATGTGATGACGACTGTACTAAAAGGATGTGTTCCATGTTACAATGAAAGGTCGTGTCCGAAATAAAGCAACCCATGAAATTGAATTAAATGAGACAACGAAAAAATAAAACTAATAACTTAATTTCGTTCCAACCGAGTGTTCCACGATCCACGACACTCACGCGTTTTTAATACTGCATAACTGTGAAAAATGGTTTAAGTCAAATTCGCTTAGTGAAAAAGGGCACATGTCCTATAAAACGTATAGACGGAGAGCTGGCTACGTCAGATATGACACAATAATGAGAGTAACTAAATCCTTCTAGTTAGTTTGCTATACTATGCTTGTTTCTAGATCCGGACATCTAGCAGCTGTAAAGTGGTGGAGGTCAAAGAATGCTAATAACTTGAAGAAAACGAATATTAGAGTTCTGGGTTTCATGCAATATCATGGGAAATTATGTCATGATTAGATTATATCATAGCCAGAAGTTTCTGTTGGGGGAAAGTAGTGCCAAATGACGTATAATGCAATTTATAGTTTGTCGCATAGTGTTTTTGGTTCCTCAATGATACGCAATGTTTTTTGTTCTCTTGTTAAAATATAGGCCCTACCCTCTATAAATGACACAACTTTGGCAGTTTTTACGCATTTTGGTGTAACTTTTTTCCAACTGAAAAATTTGGTTAGTCTCTTACACTGACCTCCACCCATTAAAAGCTGCCAGATGTCCAGATCTATCAATAAGGATGGTAAAGCAATGTAACTAGTCAGGTTTCATTGCTCTCACTATTGTGTCATAACTGACGTGGCCAGCTTTTAGTCCAGTACGGAACTTGTACCATTTTTCGCTGAGCCGATTTAACTTAAAGCCCTTTTCACTAGTCACATTGTTCATTTTTTATCCAGAAATTACGCCGGTACCGTAATGGTACTTCACGTTTTTAAAAACCATTATAAACATAGAGATACCATTTGAAACATAATATTACCTATAAACTTAAACGAACAACAGTTAAATGTTTTGCCAAAAATGCTTAGTTGCCTTCTGCCAGCTTTCGTAGCCTTTTCATAAATATTTTGCGAGCCTACATTTTACTGTTCGTCAGCACTTATTAAAGCGGCACACAAATACGCGGGTAAAATATGCGGGGTCCGCGAAATATAAGCGTGGCCTAGCCACATATAAGGTATCGCCACTACGGACTGTATAATGTAGTAAACTGTTAAAACGCCCAGTAGCGATAGCATAATGTCCTGTTTGTTTACCTAAATAAATAAATTAAATAAAAACAAATGTCATCAACAATATTGAATAAAAGTTTCTTTACCTTTGCGTCGGATCCGATGACCGGAGATCGTTGTTTTACAAAACAGCGGTCAATCGTTAAAACACAAATCATCATCGTCGTCGCGTTTGTCCCAGCTTTCTGCCACGGCTCTATTGAACATGGGGCCCGCTCGGCAACCTAATCCCATGAAATAGCGTAGGCCATCTGACCTTCCAACCCAGAGGGGAAACTAGGCCTTGTTGGGATTAGGTCCGGTTTCCTCACAATGTTTTCCTTCACCGAAAATGACGTCTTACCGCCAGACCACCAGCGCTCGCCAGACTACTTATTCATGTGAGTTTAAATAAGTATTGTAGTTAGTTTGCAAATGAAGTACAGTAAACCACCCGACTATAGTCCAAAACCTTCAAAGTATGGTCCAAAGAAAGAACTTGAATATCTTCAGATACGAGCTGGCCACGTCAGACATGACACAATAATGATAGTAAGGAAAGCTCCCTAGTTAGTTTGACTATGCTTATTGAAAGATTCGGACATCTGGCAGCTATTTCATTCATTAGTGCTTTCATTCAGCTCTCATATCAGACGTGATCAACTCTTAGTCTATTATTTAATGACGCACTTCTAATGCAAAATATGTTGATATATGTATGAAGTAACTTAGATAAAACCAAAAAGAAAATTGTAATTTATTCATAATTATGTATTTAACTTGTCGATCGTAGTTGCATTAGTAGTATCCACTCAGTACAATAGTAACAAAAAAGTGCGCATTGAGAAAATTTTGACCACGGATAGAGTGCCCCACGATGAATATTTATTGTTTTGGAGGTCCGTAAAATTTTTGGACCTTCACGTCTAAATCTGGGGTCCCATGCAATATGTTAGTACTCTCTGGTTAAGGCTGCTAGGTATTAGCGCTTGCCATACCTTCGAACTCGGTATCGAAACGCGCTAGAAATAAGTTGATCAATACATTTTTTATCCCAGATTTATTTCCCTAAGGAATTTAATTTTGTACGGGAATAATATAATAAGCGACAGCGAGGTGAGCGGGATTTTCGGCAATTGGCTACTTTCCTAAAAAAAATATTTAGTCCGTCAGTTAGATTATCAAAAAATATTGGACACGAATTTTTTATTTTGTCAATCAAACACAAATTGCTGAAGATATATCCCGTTAAAGTTCCGCGTGACGTCACATTTCAGTACTCTTTTTAGCATAATATGACATCACGCGGAACTTTAACGGTCTATATCTTCCCAAATTTTTGTTTGATTTACAAAATAAAAAATACGTGCCTAATATTGTTTGATAATCTAACTGACGGACTGAATGGAATAATATTGTTTTTACCCAGGAAAGTACCCAATTTCAAGTAAAAAGATAAAATTCCCACAACCTATAAATTTCTTTGGCAATGTTACAGTTCTCCATCTAATTTATTATATAAATCCAACGTTTTGGCTTCTTCCGTTGGTTGTCAACAAGGCGACAGCAATTTTTAGCCTCGCCATTCATCCCATTATCAAAGAACTAAATTCTAAATTAAACGTATGGTACCTAGATGACGGTACCCTAGGCGGAGAAGCGACTTCAGTTCTCAGTGACCTAGAAAAACTAATATTAGATTTTAAGTCAATCGGCCTTACCCTCAACTTTTCGAAATGTGAGCTTTTTGTTACCGAGTCCTGTGCTAACAAGGAACACACAATAGCACAGTTTGAACAGTTAGCCCCAGGCATCAAAATTATTAAAAAAGAATCCCTTCACCTCCTGGGTTGTCCTATTCTAGAGCAATCTTTCGAAAATTTCATAAACACAAAAATTCTAAATTTCAAGGCATCTTCACATCGTTTGTCCAAAATAAACATTCATTCGGCCTATTGTATCATTAAACATTGTCTATTTGTGCCAAAATTCACATATATTCTTCGCGGTGCACACTTTTGGAAACACCCCACTTTGATTTCAACTTTGGACACTTTAGTTTTAGAAACTCTCACCTCCATTCTTAATATACCCTTTGGCGAAAGAACATGGACTCAGGCTAGCTTACCCATTAGGTTCGGCGGCCTGGGCATCCGCAAAATTTCCAGCGTGGCGCTACCTGCTTTCTTGGCTTCGGTACACTGTGCTCAAAGTCTCATTGGAAAAATTTTAGCCCCTTCAATTGGGGTCCAGGAGGCTGCACACTGTACCGAGGCTAAGAACGTATGGTCTTTAACATGCCCTAACACGAACCCGCCTTCCAACCCTTGTTCGCAAAGACAATGGGACGAGCCTCTATGTGATCTTATAAGGAAAAACCTCTTAGACACGGCACTTAATCCAAGTGATCGGGCTCGTCTCATTGCCACCGCGGAGTGGGAGTCGGGTCTGTGGTTACAGACACTTCCATCTTCCACAGTAGGCACATTGCTGGACAATACCACTTTTCGGTTAGCCACATCCCTTAGAATAGGGGCACCAACTAATGTACCCCATCGCTGCCAATGCGGAGTCACGGTGGACGGTCTTGGTCACCATGGCCTCTCATGCAGTCGTAGTGCTGGGAGAATCCTTCGGCATGCCAGCATCAACGACGTCATCCGTCGGGCCCTTGTTTCCGCCAAAGTGCCGGCAGTTCTTGAGCCAAATGGTTTGACTAGGGACGACGGCAAGAGGCCCGATGGCATGACTTGGGTGCCGTGGAGTATGGGTCGGCCCCTTGTCTGGGATGCTACATGTGTAGACACCCTGGCGCCGTCCCATATTCCGGGCACCAAAGTTGATGCTGGTGCGGCAGCATCCTCAGCCGAGAGCCTCAAGCGTCGCAAGTATGCTGCCCTTGGCAGTAGTTACATGTTTGCGGCGTTTGGGGTCGAAACCCTGGGTCCATGGGGACCAAATGCGCGTCGCCTCTATAAAGAGATTTCGGCGCGCCTTATTGAGGCCTCTGGTGACCAGAGGGCTGGCCACTATTTTGGTCAACGGATCAGCATAGCTTTCCAGCGCGGAAATGCGGCCAGCCTTCTGGGCACTCTACCTCATGACATGGACCTGGGGCAGATTTTTTATTTATAAGTTTTTAGTTAGGTTTATGTTTTTATAGATATTCTAGTTTTGTTTAATAAAAGCAACATTTCAAGATGTCTAAAGTAATAGTTGAATGCTAGTTTGGGTACCTATGAAATAACATACAATATAAACTTTTTTGCTCCCACTACTTGCAAGCCGAGTCGTATCAAGAATGTAGTTCGGTCGGCGTTGTTTGTCGCCCAAATTATTTCCAGCGCTATCCGTCTGAGTGGCGAATTGGGAATTCGCCGCTTTAATAGAATAGCTTTGCCCATACCAACAGAAAATAAACGTCCGTAAGAAACCTTTGTGTGGTACGAGTATTTTGAGGTAAGTTAAATTGTTTTGAGGAATCTGCGGTCTGCGAAAGGCATGACCTTCCTTTTGTGAAAGTCAAAAGGATTTTTTATCCGTAAATTATTTGTGAAGGTAAAGCTGATTGATATGAGAAAGTTTTTGGCGGAGGTATTTTCTTCTTGCTGATTTTTTTACCAATAAATTAAAACCTTAAGGGTCTAAGGTATAATTTAAGGTATCTAAGGTATACTTAAAGGTCTACAAAGGAGCTATAATGGTATTGGGAGCACTGGTAAGAGGTAGGTAGGAAGTTCGATATCTGACTCGTATCAACGAGTTGTTGAAACTTACTTGAAACGACACAAATTGTCCTGGGCATATGTCACCTTAACCTCTAAGATAGTCCGGTGCCAAGCAGGCGAAAGTTATTCAAAGTCGTGCATAAAGTTGTTAAATCAAGTTATTATGCTAATTTTGAATGAAGAGCTCGTTTGGACATTGTAAAATATTCGAGCTACGCCTATTTTTTTCTTATAAAAGACATACTTATTTAGTTAGGTTACTCTTTGTAACTGAAAACAAAAATTAGCATGCAGTATAAGGCTTACTTGGATTTATTACTTTTGCCTTTGAATAATCAAAACTAAGTTTCTGTTAGTCAGGCATAGGCTGTGAGTGGTACGTGTTAAATTTGCCAAAAACGTTTATAAATAATTTTAAACAAAAAAGAACCGACTTCACTTATTCACCTTTCCCAAAGCAAATGCTCGAGCTGCTGTAAAAATACTCTAATCACTGTAGGTGTGCATATAATAGTTGCAGATTTCCCTCGATTTGTCCAGGATCCCATCATCAGAGCCTGACCTGGTTACAATGGGACCAACTGTGAAGTATCTCTTTCAAACAAAAAAAGAATTTTCCAAATCGGTTCAGCCGTCTTCGAATAATCGGTGAACATACATAAAAAATAAAATAAAAAAAATAGCCAAAAAACAAAGATCCCGACGAATCGACAACCTCCTCCTTCGAAATCTTGAAGTCGGTTGAAAACAAACGGACGAAACCAGCTTAAACTAAATTAGTTTAAGCCACTAAATACTAACTAGACGAAATTCGTCTAGTTAGTTATTTAGTCGTTAGTTTAAGCTGACTTTGTACGTGAAATCATTTAGAACGTAGCAAATACTGCCAAATAAAGTAAAATTAATCATAGCACGATATTACGTCACATCGTGGGTCTTTAAAATTTACTTGAAAGTACATGGAAGTAGCAAATTGTTTTGACATTCACCAAATAATGAAGATATCAATGAATTTAACATTCGTTTTCATATTACTATATGTTAGCTATTACTCTCAACGCCTATATATTACATAAGTGCCTACTACGAGTATATATGCGTGGGGGTATATTATTACAGAGTATCTTGAAATGTAGGGGAGGATGGGGCTAGATAGCATACTTAAAGGTTGATGCTGAATAAAATTACCCAAATGTAGTTAAGGGCATCGTTTTAAATATAAGATATTATTGTTGATCATCCTAAATATTGCCTTTTTTTTAATTAAAATACATATATTAATAAATTAAAATGTGCAAGACTGCACATCTTTTTGGATATTTTTTCCTTTTTTTTTACTTATTTGTGTCTATGCTTTTCAAACGATTTTTATCAATTTTTATTAAGTGACATTATTACGTTTTGTTTTCATCGAAATAGTGGGTTTTTAATATACTCGCTTACATAAATAATTACACAAGAAAACGTAAAAAGTCTCACCAGTCTTATCATGCCTACTATGGGATAAAATAGCATGGCAAGACAGGGTATTAACTATCGATTTCTTCAAAAGATACTGCAGTATTAATATTATAATTTTTAATTATATTATTTTTCAAAGTAGTCTTTAAAATAGTCTAGGTCCTAACGACGCTCGAGTGACTCCAAACTTAGCACTTACGATTACGCGATAGTTTTGGCACCCAACGTAAGCCAGCTAAACTATCAGGTAACATAACATAACATTTTACAAAAATCTGCCTTTACTAGAAAATACGCTCTAGAACACAACATGGATCACCTTGTACGGAAATTTTCATATGAAGTGACCCCTTTTCATTGTTCTTGACTATAGACCGCGCAGTGGTTTAACTGTTCTAAAACTTTGCAGATCATTTTGGCAACGTATAATCAGATACCACATTATTCCGATTAGTTGAGTATCCCGTCTTACTCCGTGGTCCATATTGCTCTATTCTCCTCTAATTAGACGTATCATACAAACAAGAGATAAACTAATACGGCACAATGCGTGTCAAGCCTATCAAGGGCTATTGTAGGTATAATTACATGATTGGGATACAGATATGTACGCATAAACACGGCAAGATTATTGATGAGTATGTAGTTACTGAATAAATTAAATGAATATACAGAGTGGATTATTTAAGTGTCAGTAATATAAACTGGATTTACTGGCGCAACGTGGAACTAATCCTACGGAACTTATTCTAAATAAAAAATATAGTTAGCATAAAACCTTATTTTTACAAAATTACACTCTTATTGTTTTATTCTTGTTATTTTGTCAGTTGAGAAAGAATTCTTAACTGACATAACAAGAATAGCGTGTGAAATTCTGGTAATATTTGTATCTGATTGAATAAGAATCTCTCTATAAACTATAAAGTTTATTATGGCATTTTTCGAGTACATCTTTGGAGACAGGACAGATCACGTCAAGGGCTAAACGGACGAAAAAGTGTATTCAATAATATAGAAATTCGTGATCGTCGTCTACAGTGTCTTGTTCTCATGTGAAAAACTTACTGATATACCATTAATATCGATGTCAGATATTCTAATACATTAAAATACGGCCGAGGCGCGTGACGTTACGCTTAAAACGTCAGATGTGATTATAAAAGTAGGTCTACGTTATTATGTCCTGTTTATTTAAAAAAAATATCAAAAACAAAGATCCCGAGGAATTGAGGACCTCCTTCTTCGAAATCTTGAAGTCGGTTGAAAACTAAAATATTATTATAGATAACTACCTCGAATTTTTCTGACATCCATATTAATGATATACCACTTCCAACCCAGGGGAAAAACTAGGCCGGTCGGGATTAGGTCCGGTTTTCTTACGACGTTTTCCTTCACCGAATAGTGACTGGTAAATATCTAATGATATTCCGTACATAAGTTCCGAAAAACTCAATGGTACGGGCCGGGGTTTGAACCTGAGAACTCCGGATTGAAAGTCCGACGGCCAGACTACCAGAGCGCTGCCTGGCGGTAAGACATCCGACCTTCTTCTTCTCAGCGCTGCCTGGTTAACCTTTTGGCCGCCGGACCCAGTCCGCAAAGACGCTCACTCACACGCCAAGGCAAATTTTAAGTAAACAAGTTGAGAAACTAATAGGGCTTGCAAGTAGTGATATCGATATTTATAATCGACGGTAAAAATCTTCTGAATTTGGCTTTGTTTTTTACCAACTCTAATTTCTTTCGAAAAAGCCAAAAATATACATATTTTTTACACACGACAATGTTAAAAAAGAAGGTCTTTATCATAAAAAACAACCACTTAACCATATCGATTTATGACGTAATATCACCGCAGTAGGATGTACGAGAAGTCTACACTACTACTAAGAAGGATACACGACAGCGGCGCACAGGACTTGTCTGGAGTGCAGAACGACATGGACTGTTTTCGCGCGGATTAAGTAATAATAGTCTCTAGGCCAACGGCGTAAGCGCTTGTCAGTACGTAAACTTATTAAGCGTACCGTTAGAGCTGCGCATCGTGTGTCGATAATATAAATGTACCGGAACAGGGCCCTATTTCTCGAATATTATTTATTAGACTAATAAAATAATATTAGCCCATGAGCTAATATTTTTTACAAGTATACTAGTGTGCGTTTCTCGAAGCTACACTAGTAAAGTATTAGCTATTAGTCAGCAACTAATAAATATTAGGAAATTTTACACTATTAAATTCAGTTTTAATTTACAAAGGAGGCCAATAACAATTACACTTGTAGATTACATGTGTAATTGTTATTAACTCAGTCTCAAAAGTAACTTTTATATCGAAAAATCAATAAAATGCAGTTAAATTTCACATTCCTAGAATAACTAAATATTTATTATTTATCACAGAATACTTCTACGTAGGCCAACACAATGGCAGATTTACTTGTCTGACTTAATACTATTTACATCAGCTGAAGAAGCTCCCTAAACTTCAGCTGTAGTTATAACTGTCTCTCTCTCGTTTTACGTATTCTAGTTACTCGTTACCACCAATTGCCAATTAACAATTGTTCAAATGCTTCAATAAAACCGTATTTGCGATTTGATATTTATTTTGAATATTCTCATATCGAGTAAACATTTTCATCCCTAGCTGTCGTGTATGAACGACAACGGCGAGGAGGAACAGGAAAAACATTGAAATTCGGAGCAAATTTTTTGATAGCCTTATTATGAAAGAATGGATTTATAAATCTGCTTTAAATGCAAATGTTTGAAAAAATAAAGACCTAAAGCATTAATATGAGTGTAAAAGAAATTACATTTGTCATTTTTTTCACATATACCGGGCGCTTGAATTTGTGTCTTGTATTCACGACAGCGGCGCCAGTGTACCGTTCTAACGTTGTCGTGTATACATGCCAACGGCGGCCAAAAGGTTAAATACATGCTAAATATAATTAGAGAGTTCTTATATAAACTGGATTGACCAGGGGGTTATGAAATCAGAAGGCCTAAAAGAGTTTTGTTAAGAGGTCTTGTTATATTGGTCCTCTCTTGCAAGAATCGCGAGTTCTTAGTTAGAGGCGGACTACCAGTTTATGTAGTCTTGTTGCTTATTCCTAACTTTCCTCCTCTGCTTTTGCCTCTAACGAGCATCGAGATGCAATATGTTCTATTTCTGTATCCCCTCTGGCTTAACTCCTTTCGACTCTATCGAGCTAGTGTGAATGAAATTACGATATCTCTCGAACGCGTGGATATGAATCATAATTGAGAGCGGTACGTGTTTTGAAGTTAGAGTAGTTGGGATACGTTGCCTGCGTTAGACAGAATATAAGGTAAAGCCATAGCAGTAACCTGACTCCTCACAAAATAACTTTTCATTTTATTTATCTTACTTAAGAAAAAACACGGCCAGGTCAAACATATTTATTAGCTTTCAATGATTATAAAATTAGCAAAAACTCATATAAAGGAGCGATTATCATAATTTATTATAAGGTGTAACGAAAATGTAATTGTCTTTCATACAAGAAGTAACGTTCACGTGGGCTCAACTTCGTTGAGGGCTGGTGGGGCTGCATCCGCTGTTGAGGCTGGTAAACGCCGAAAATACGCGTCATTAGGTGACGGCTACATATTTGCAGTGGAGACGCTGGGCCCATGGGGACCGGAAACAGTCTGTTTAAAAAATTAAGCTACTTGCTTATCCGGTCCTCCGATGACCTTCCTCGCCCAGCGAATTAGTATCGCCATCCAGCGAGGCAACGCAGCCAGCCTTATGGGCACCTTGCTATGTGGCAGCGACTTAGAGGACATGTGTGTATATAGTTTAGGTTTTAGGCTTAGATAAGAAAGAAGAAGAGAAGCTTAGAAGCTTAGAAGTTGTAGCTGTAAGTTTTTTAGTCTTGTTTAAGTTTTTTGTTGTCCTAAATAAAAAGTAACGAATCATTTTAAAGTTTCATAAAGAGTAGCTGATTTTGACTTGTTAGGAAAGTGCCTAGCCAATTGTTTCAACTTTTATTTTTATTTTTTATACCACGACGGTGGCAAACAAGCATACGGCCCGCCTGATGGTAAGCAGCTACCGTAACCTATGGACGCCTGCAACTCCAAAGCAGTCACATGCGCGTTGCCGACCCTTTACAAAAAGGAGGATTCACTGTGTTCATGGCTAAAGGAACAAGAAGGTCCCTCATCGTCAACACACTGGGTCCTCTTTGAGCTCTTTGGCAATCTTACTCACCAGCAGGAACACAACACTATGAGTAGGCCCTAGTGCTATTTGGCTGTGGTTTTCTGTAAGGTGGAGGTACTTCCCCAGTCGGGCTCTGCTCCAGGTTTGAGTGAGATGACATTCGCTGAACGTGCCCTACCACACTTAGCGAGATGCCATTCGCAGTGCCCATACCTCTCTTTTTGGCGTAGTTTAAGGACATACCCAAGCCCGGACGTAGTTTAAGGACAAACCCCGGGTCCAAAACTTACTTACCTTTATTAGATAATGTATACTGTCTACCAATACAAACTACCCTGGCCCAGTACTTAAGTAGTTACCTAACACGGATTAAATACCTCTTTACGTACACCTGTCTGGGGTTACAAATACATTGATCGGTGCAAAATAATCCCCTAGCATTAATTTTATAAAGTTTATTTTTACTTAACGTGTGTTTATTCTCGCAATTCCTTGTTAAACACACAATACACATTATTGGTTCAAAGCGTTAAATCTTTGCTTTATTACAGAAGTAGGTATGAGCAATGAAACAGAAACCATCTTAGGCTATTATCGCTAATGAATCCTAAAGAATTCAGGCACAGATCAGTTACTGCTTTAAGTTATATATGTACAATATGTGGATCTTGTCAATCCTGTCATATACAAATACGCACCTACGCCTGTGCCTACGTGTTGTCTGATGCAAATTTATATGCATATCAGTCATGTATCGGAACCTAACTCCCTTGATTTACATAAGTATAAAGGCTTTGCACTTTATCATTATTAATGACAGAGCATCGATGGTCAGTTTATTAATGTTTCCTGTGTGATAACTATTCATTTGATGTTTAGTTTTACAAAAAAAACCTGTATTCCGCGAGCGAGACTTGAACCAGAAAACGTGCCCAGCCAAGAATGGACTGAGAATCAAACTTTTGACGACTTTTATTTTGTATTGATCTCTTTATTTAAAAAAATTACTAACACAATGGAATCCAATAAAAATAAGACTTTTAAAACTCAATTAAGGCCTTGGCCGTAACGAAACTAAATATGAAATACACGTGTATTATATTAAATAAAATAATTAGAAAAACTAAGTCTCTACTCAATAGAAAATAAAAAACTCTTTAAACTGGGTTTATTTCCTACAATAAACAAACTATTCAGTTAGAGATAGTTGGACGGATGCACCTCCGACTCCCGGGACTGTTATATTTTTAGCTCCCGGTCGAATAATAATTGAATTGAGTTTTTATAAAAGCTTTCATAGAGCAGTGCGCGTTTCAAACTAAACTAACTATTAGGTTATAACAGCAAAATAAATCACAAACATATGCTAGATAAACAAAAAAAAATTGAACAACTTTTATGATCTAATAAAGAGCTGGCCACATCAGATATGAATAATAATGAGAGCAATGAAACACATCTAGTAAGATTGAAATACTATCCTTATTGCCAGACTTGTCAGAGTGACAGACTAGCAAAGTTTTTGAATTGGAAAAAACTAAATCCAAAATAGGTAAAAACGGCCAAAGTTATCTTATTTATATAGGACTTTAACATTACCACAAAAAACTTTGCATAATATTTCGGAAACAGAAACAGTAGGCGATAAACTATGAATTAAATTATACGTCGTTTTTGACTACTTTCTCCCGTCAGAAACCTTTGTTAATGATATCATCTAATTAGTTATATATTTTTTCATTATACTGCATCAAAACCTTCTAGGATTTGTATTGTTAAAGTGGTTTGCATTCTTTGACCTCCACCACTTAGCTGCCAGATGTCCGGATCTAGAAATAAGCATAGTATAGCAAACTAACGAGAGGGGTTTCGTTGCTCTCAGTATTGTGTCATATCAGACGTGGCTTGCTCTCCGTCTATTAAGACATATCAGTAAAACATGCCAAAATATACAGGGTTAGTTCTGGATCGTTATCCAGACTCACTTTTTCGGAATCTAACCGATCAACATTATCGTACGGTAGTAATTTTTCAAAACAAAATTAATAGATATATTCTTATTTTCAAGTAAATTTTATCTTATATTATTTTTTCAAGTAAATGTTATCAATGTTATCATGGTCACCCTATGACTTTTGACATACGCTGTATGGGAAACGACAAGACGTCACATTAAGTAGGGTGACCAAATCGTATGCAAAAATGTATTTTTCTACATATCATCTCAAAAATAATTCAATTCAAATTATTAATATTGGTGATAAAAAAATAATGACCACAATCATTAGGTTCATCTTTGAGTTCTATATCATGCCTTGTTCTCTTGCTCCACGACCCCTAAATCACCCTGTATGTAAAACAAAAACAAGCTTTAAAGAAATAATGTTGGTATAAATATTGTAGCAGAGAAATATTACACACGTGTGTTAGATTAAAGGTGAAAAAGGACAAATGAATATTTTAATATCATGATATTCATGATTTATTTCAAAATCAAAAAGGTACTGCTTCTACCGCCCGCCGGTTCGGAAAGTCGGCCTCTGCCTCAAGAAGAACCGGCAAGAAACTTGGCGAGGCATACTAACATACGCTAAAGCGCAGATTTCACCGCTCGAATCCCGTATGCTTCCTACAGAAGAAAAATAAGAGTTTTATCACGATTGTATCGATTTTGTTACTATGAGTGCCAGTTGGCCAAAAAAAGGTGTTTTTTTTAAACATCAAAATCGATAAGGTGAATCAACGTCCAATTGAAACCATACTGTTTTATAGAAAATATTTGGTTGCCCAAGGGACGTAACCATACAAACGTGGGGCAGTAAAAAGTTAATCGACCTAAGTACGAAAATATTGTATTAATATCATATGGAAATTAATATATATTTGAAGGATATTTAAGGAAAATTTACAAAACTCATCGACCGGCACGAAAAAAATTTTAACTTTAATTTTAACCCATCCTCCATTGAGCTATTTAACGCTTACTAGACATTCGTACCTACGAGTACATATTAAATTTTACCATTACGAGTACTTCCATAAAATTGTAATTTCGCTTGCTAGGATACTTGGTATGTACTTACATAAAACAATGTGCGTTAAAACACAACAGGCTGCGTTGATGCGTTGCGAGGAATGTGTTTTTTAAGAACCAATCCTAGGACCGCGCCGTGCGAGAATAAACAAATGAAGTGATTCTATTGGTGCTTAACAAACACATTCCTCGCAACGCATCCTCGCTGGTGGAAACGCAGCCTTAAGCTAGCCTTTAGCGATAGTATCTAAAATAAAGGCTTTGCAGAGGAGGCGGAGATCTACAAGCTACTGCTCTGAAACGCAATGTGGTGATTGGTATAAACAGAAGAATATTGCGGTAATCAGAAGGGAGACCAGCGTTTTGCTGTAATAGTTACACAAAAGGACTAATTCCAGTTTCGAATGGGCAGTGTGGCAGCTTGCTGCATTTTCTCGGAAAATGGCGAGGTCGCTGCAAATCTAAGTACAGTATGGCAGACTGCTACACTATCGCGGTAAATGACAGGCTCCCTGCCAATCCTTGCTTTTATACGTTATAGTGGAAGTGGACGATCAACCCAATGGACCGAAATGTAGAAAATTGTATGCAGTCGTCGGTAACGGCAAATTAGCGACTGCATAAAATCTCTTATATTTAAAAGTGACCAATGTCCTTGGTAATTAGGTAATTTTTTGGATGGTCTGATCTTCCTTATCGCTTTGCCATCGGTAATGGAACATCCCCCCTTTTTTCAATTTATTTTTTCGCTCGTGTCTCCCTATCGTTCGGCCTTATAAGGCGTAGCCCACTTGTTGAATTTTTCTTTATTAAACCATTGCCATTTGGACCTTTGACTCTTGTCTATTTTTTACCACAGTTCGCTATGGGCTACGCTCGTAGTGACCCTAGAAATTTCCCTCTAAGGGGAGAACCCGCCTTTTCTCTTAGCTTACACCGCACCAGCAGCTTTTAACGCGGTCTCTGTAATCCTTCGTCGACTCCAGGGCCTACGCTAAACGTCAGGCTTTATCTTAACGGCGGTACCGTCTGAATTCCCTTACTTGACTCTCAGGCCACACATAAATTGAAGGATTTCAACTTTGCCCGCTCCTAAGCCTTCGGTCAACAAATAAAAGTTTCTGTCTATTTTTGATGTGTATACCCTGCTTCAGTCGTCGTGGCCCAGAATAGATAATAGTATTTCGTACGGAATGGCTACGCTACACCCCGCCCCGAACGGAATTACCTCACCCCGCGGCGGCCGATTGGTAGGGAACTAGTAGGCTAATCCGTCAGGTTGGCAGCGCATCGGTAAAAAGCAAAATGTCGGTGTATTGTCAAACGTCATTACGACTGCGGAAACAGCGCCCTAAGACGCACGCACAGATTGAAGCGTGTACAGATGTGCCGTGCACACAGAGGCGCTCAAACGAGTTTTGTAGTAAGACGTATCCGCCCTATGGTAGTGGTATGGCGATGACGGGGACAAATGAGAATTATTCCTAGGTATACCCCGAACATACCCGTCAGAGCGCCAGACAGATCTAGCGGTCCTATATATCTGTGAATGTATCCTAGGCTAATGTATTCTGAAGCAACTACAGACAATCTCCTGTACAGATAAAGCGTATTGATTGATGGACAACGCTTTCATATGCTAATGTCCGACCCACAATAGTTTATGTTTGTGTGAAGAAACGATAGTTTGGATCTGTTTGCACTCTGTTTACTCAATAGCAAAGACCATTATAATACCTGGACTGCCATACCTATACATAAATCCAACAAAATTCAGGCGATACTTCTGTTTTCGGTATTGCCCTAACGCAAACTATCTATAAGTTGATTTATTTTGATGATTTAAAATCTCCGTGCAAAGTGTACGGGGATGAAACCCGGTTTGTAAGTGATGCGATAGATGTTGCTAGTACGGTCAGCTGCAGAGAAAAAGGCCCACGCTGCGTACAAAGTTTGTGTGCAGGGGGGGTCTTTTTCTCTGCAGCTGACTGTACATTTTCCGGAATTACGGGAACGCGATGTATTATAGACATCAGTCCAGGTACTATGTGGTCCCTGTTCAATAGCAACAACCTATAACTACATACATGCGTACAGCTTACATTGGTTAATGGGAAGTTCGGTTGTAGGTAATCGAAATGAGTAAAACAACAAAGGTTGTGGAAAAACTGAAGACTGGAAATGCCTTTCACTGGATTCTGCATTTGGCGGACTATAAGTTTAGTATTTGGCACTTTGATCACATAAGACGAACGTTCACCTTCACTTGAGTTAAATAGATGTTTTAATAATAATAATAATAATAATAAATACTCTTTATTGCACACCTCATACAGTTACAAGCACAAATTTTACAATTAGATAAATTTAGGTAGAGGTAACAACAGGCGGTCTTATCGCTAATGAGCTATTTCTTCCAGACAACCTTTGGGAAGTGGAGACTAGAGAAAAACAATAAGCAGTAGGTGGTGCATAGAAACAAAAGAGACGAAATAGATAACACAGCACATTCATATGAATATACATACTTAAATAAATACAAAATAAACATACATATACGTACATATATACATATATAATACACACAATAAGAAACAACAGTGTCAACTTAAAAACCTAAGGAAGAGATAAATAGTATTCCTTAAGTTGCGATTTAAAGCTACCAATAGATTGCGCGCGTTTTATGTTGAGAGGGAGAGAACTCCACAAACGAACGGCCTGGAACATAAATGAGCAATTATAAAAGGAGAACCGGACAAAATGGTCCAAGAACCAATAGCGACGTGACATATGTCATTAGAAAGGTGTTTCAATATACTACAATATTTACTATGGGAGCTCATTTCAAATCACTGTGTGAAAAAAGTTATGGCGATATAAGAAACTTATTTTCATAGACGATTTTAAGCAATAAAAATGAATTATTTCGTATTTCATGACGTTACAGTGCTAGTTAAAACGTGTTTATGAGTAGTTCTGGAGGGTGCAGATTGCCTGTAGGTGCCCTGAAGGGCTGATGACGGCCAAAACCTAAATACCACACTACCGATGTTATGTGTGCACAAGTGCCAACTGTGCGTCGCCCAGATAAACAATTATTGCAATAATATCTGGGGAGTGCGGAGTGCAGGATTTATCATTAATTAATTTATTTTTATTTTACATTCTGGTAGAGAGTGGCCCTCACCCTCTGCACCCCCCAGACCTACGCACAAACACGTTAACTAGCACTGCAATGTCATGGAATACGAAACAATTCATTTTTATTACTTCAAATCGTCTATGGAAATAAGTTTTTTATATCGCCGTAACTTTTTTCACACAGTGATTTTAAATGAGCTCCCATAGTAACTATAGTAGTATATTGAAATACCTTTCTAATGATATATGTCACGTCGCTATTGATTCTTGGACCAGCCTCCATACATTTTTGCCGGTCCTCATTTGGAAGATGAAGATGGCACTTTTAGGAGCAATGTTTTATTGAAGTTATATAAATAAGTATACGTAGCTGGAGGATTGTGGAGGACAGAGGCTCTGGATAGACGTAAATAGAGAATTTTGAGAGAGCCCGAGACAAAACGTCTGACGAAAAAGACTATCAGTAATCAGCTAGAGAATGAGGGTAAGTTTTGATAAGAAATGTTTTCTGAAAACTTCTTTGCTAATTCGATATGAACATTAAAAAAACGTATCCAAATCTGACTACATATGCAATCAAATTAATTAATTGATCTGTTCTGATTAGCTATGCCCGATTCGTATTATTTTATTCATATAAATAACAGTGACTGTACTTCCCATCAAAAACCCTAAAATAATCTTATTATGCCAATCAGTTTGCCTCACACAAATATCCTAAACCTAATTTACATTGGCGCTTTGCTAACAAATTGACATTTTACTGGTGGATACATAATCCTTGACTTAGGAAAATAGATAGCAGTCTCGGAAGAGATATAACAATGAGAGTTTTTTTTTAAAGAGGGGGTAAGTTGGGGAATGTAGGGAATGGACGGCGGTACACTTACAAACTAATCGATCATCATGCAATTTATATAGATTTTTGATAGCTTAATTAAATTGTGCTATATATGGACCACCACCTTACAGAAAACCACTGCCCAATAGCAGTAGACCCTACTCATAGTGTTGTGTTCCTGATGGTGAGTAAACTTGCCAAAGAGCTCAAAGAAGACCCAGTGTGTTGACGACGAGGGACCTCCTTGTTCCTTTACCCGTCAACACAGTGAATCCTCCTTTTTGTAAAAGGTCGGCAAAGCGCATGTGACACCTATGAGGTTGCACGCGTCCATAGGCTACGGTAGCTGCTTACCACCAGGCGTACCGTATGCTTGTTTGCCACCGTCGTGGTATATTAAAAAATGGTTTAACTTAATATTTGTTTATTCACACATTTGGTAGGTATGTCAGGTTATCATTAATTTTCAAATAAAGTTTAGTAGGGTCTCCTTGTAATAACCAAGACGGTTATTCGACCCAGACACCCTACTAAATTTTATTCTTCCTTTCGGCACAAAAAGTTGGAAAATCTTGAAGACCTTAGTCGTAAAAGTTTTCATTTAAAGAATAACCATGAAACCTAATATTTTTACGAAAGCTTATATTACAAGGTAAATGAGGACCGGCAAAAATGTATGGAGGCTGGTCCAAGAATCAATAGCGACGTGACATATATCATTAGAAAGGTATTTCAATATACTACTATAGTTAGTATGGGAGCTCATTTAAAATCACTGTGTGAAAAAAGTTACGGCGATATAAAAAACTTATTTCCATAGACGATTTGAAGTAATAAAAATGAATTGTTTCGTATTCCATGACATTGCAGTGCTAGTTAACGTGTTTGTGCGTAGGTCTGGGGGGTGCAGAGGGTGAGGGCCACTCTCTACCAGAATGTAAAATAAAAATAAATTAATTAATGATAAATCCTGCACTCCGCACTCCCCAGATATTATTGCAATAATTGTTTATCTGGGCGACGCACAGTTGGCACTTGTGCACACATAACATCGGTAGTGTGGTATTTAGGTTTTGGCCGTCATCAGCCCTTCAGGGCACCTACAGGCAATCTGCACCCTCCAGAACTACTCATAAACACGTTTTAACTAGCACTGTAACGTCATGGAATACGAAATAATTCATTTTTATTGCTTAAAATCGTCTATGAAAATAAGTTTCTTATATCGCCATAACTTTTTTCACACAGTGATTTGAAATGAGCTCCCATAGTAAATATTGTAGTATATTGAAACACCTTTCCAATGACATATGTCACGTCGCTATTGGTTCTTGGACCATTTTGTCCGGTTCTCCTTTAACAAACTTAGAAGAAAAAGTATCGCTAAAACGTCTCTGATGACAAAGTATAACGTCCCTCTACATTAGCGAAGGACTAATTAATTAAATTACTACTTGAAAAGATTTCGCTAATCTTACACAATACCTCCATTCCCGGCTTCTTAAATAACAGACTGTTTCTCGTCCTGGGCCGGGAAAATAAAATTACAATGCACCTTCATAAAAAATACTTCCTGGAGCAGATTTTATGAGCAAAAGGAATGTTTCTGTTATGAAATATTCCGCAAGGTTGCGAGTAGAAAAAAACATATAAAATCTTTAAGGTTAGGGCAGGCTTGAAGTAAATATACAATTTTCATTAAAAAAAACGACATAATGGTTTGAAAAAGGCGATTATACCACAGAATAACTAATAGTACTACCGTACAGAAAATTCACTCCTTCACAAAAGGCAGATTTAGGTATAAAATTATACCTATACTCGCCGCTTGCAAGCAAAATTGAAACTTATAACCGCGCACAAACCGTGAATCTTCTTTGCGCGCCGCAGTTTTATGACTGAGCTGTGAGTATGTAGGAATTACAAACGTTGATTCTGTAAACATGAAATTTTTATCCGAAGATACGTAGTATGTCTGATTCTCACGGAAGTAGGTATGCCACAGCCGTATTCTTTTGAAGTTATGTCGGTCAGTTCCTAATATTGTTTCTGGGCAACCAATATTCAATAAATTAAGGATGTTTATTTTAACTATTACCTACTAAGTAAGGACTTTGGGACCTTTCAATATCATCCGGAATTTTAAAAAAGAATTCTGCTTTCTTATTCTTCCGTTTATTCAGACATCCGTAAACAAAACAATATATTTTTTACGGATTAGATCGAGATTTAGGTTTCGAAGCTATTGTGTATTTTCAATTTTGCGCGAGCGCCACGTGACACGACTATCGTGCGAGCCGAGCGGCAGCCCACGGCCATACGCCTGCCCGGGAGGCGCGCCGGCCAAATGTACCTAAACTGCGTAGTGACACCCCCCTGATTATACCAGATTAAATTACACAGGGTCTTGTAAAGTTGCTTTTATATTAAGATTCAAGAAAATTCATTACTGAATTAATTAATGTGCTGATTATTGAAATCAGATTTCTTGGGCATTGATTCCATAGATATATGATGGAAAAGAATTTGAAATAAATTTTAAGGATGCGTCACAGTTAGGCAAATTTATTATACGAGTATGAGAGAAAAGAAGAATACTATCAGTCGGAAAAAGCAAAGGGGAGAGTTTTTTTAAGAAGTTTCAGTTCTGTTGCTTTTATAGTACCTACCAAAATTGACGAAAAAGAATTATGATGTCGGTAATTTTGAGCAAGGCTGCCTTTCGAAATGCGTATGGTGTTCAAATGTCAATTGTTTCAGGAAACAATAGACATTTCGGCACTTTGTCGGAACACAACAATATCTCCCATAATTCTGATAAATCCTATTGAATTACCTTCAAAATATAAAGCAAGTGTAATTATTAAATGTGCTAGTTACTAAATGAATTAATTTCTGAAGGTGGCCATCGCAGGAACCTATAAGACCTATAAGAACAAAAAGCTGGTGACTGAGGTCCGCTCGGCAACCTATCCCAAATATTGACGCAAATAACGTTTACTAAAGCGACTACCATCTAACCTTCCAACCCGGAGGTTAAACTATTAGGCCTTATTGTGATGCGCGTCTTGTCTGAGAAAATTAAAGTACGCCTTACCGCTAACGCCTTTTATACGGTTTCTTAGGTAAATGACGATAATCACTATCACTACATAGTATAAAATAAAGTCGCTTTCCGCTGTTTGTCCCTATGTATGCTTAGATCTTTAAAACTATTAAGCAACGGATTTTGATGCGGTTTTTTTAATAGATAGAATGATTCAAGAGGCAGGTTTATATGTATAATACATGCATAATATAGTAGAGAAACACTGATGATTTTAGAGGTTTCTAATGTGATGTCGTAAATAAACCAATCTTTTGCGCTTACATTGCAAACGCTGGCTGAGCCCTAAGAGATAGATCAAAATAATGTACTACAGTATTGTACATCTTAAAAAAGTCTACAAAAAAATCCGCGATGGTATATATCTATCTCTTGGGGATAACCCACAATAACCATTGTTTATCCCGTGCGAAGACGGGGCGGGTCGCTAGGTAAGATATAGTTTATTAAAGGAACACCACACAGACAACAGTGAACACTAAGCTTATAAATGAAAATCAGGGATAACTTCGTTATTCAGAGATTACACGTTTCATTATCTCTGGTTAGAAGAGGCTTTGCCTTGTTATGAAAAAAATGTTATTTACTGTCTAGCTTTTTCCCTCTTAATTAATGTCGGAAGCAGGGCGAAATATTTTAATTACAAAAATAATTAGGTAAGGTGATGAGAGGCAAACAAATATTTAATGAAATGTAGGTATAAAATATGTAAAAACCTATTGCTACTAGATTATCAACTGTATTGGTTGATAGAGGCCTATTTGATGAATTATCATTTATTATTTATTTTCTTTTAGTCAATTGGTTATCAAATTAATGTCAAAAATAACAGATATCTAAATGAGATTGCTTAATAACAAAACGTCAAACTATTAATGACAGTATTTTTCAATATGACAAAGTAAAAAAAAAGCTAAAACAAATCCGACTAATTGAGAACCTCCTCCTTCGAAATCTTGAAGTAATTTGAAAATGTGATGTTTTTAAGACAAATGTACATCATTGTGGTTGTTAATAGGTTTCATTTCTAAATAATCTATGTCGATAATAGTTCAGATTAATTTTACTTTTTTTTACTTTTCTTATTGTAAACTAGGTTTAATCGGGTTTACCTACCTATTGAATATGTTAATCTGCATAATACATAACATTTTTTTTTTTTTATACCACGACGGTGGCAAACAAGCATACGGCCCGCCTGATGGTAAGCAGCTACCGTAACCTATGGACGCCTGCTACTCCAAAGGAGTCACATGCGCGTTGCCGACCCTTTACAAAAAGGAGGATTCACTGTGTTGACGACTAAAGGAACAAGAAGGTCCCTCATCGTTAACACACTGGGTCCTCTTTGAGCTCTTTGGCAACCTTACTCACCAGCAGGAACACAACACTATGAGTAGGGTCTAGTGCTATTTGGCTGTGGTTTTCTGTAAGGTGGAGGTACTTCCCCAGTCGGGCTCTGCTCCAGATTTGAGCGATGACATTCGCTGAACGTGCCCTACCACACTTAGCGAGATGCCATTCGCAGTGCCCATACCTCTCTTTTTGGCGTAGTTTAAGGACATACCCAGGTCCGGACGTAGTTTAAGGACATACCCAGGTCCATTAAATGTTTGCTAGTTAAGTGAATGTTACTTTTAGGCTTAAGTTTAGTGTTAATTTGTCACTTTGTACCGTTGTTAATTTTGAGTTCTAAATGAATTATTATGGCAGTAACGCCTTATTAACAACCGATAATGATGTACCTTAAACTTGAAAACATAACAAATACAAACACCGTACAAATTGGATTTGCAATATGTCCAAAGTACTTTTTAGTACACAAATAATTTAAATTCGCAACAATAACATGCATAAACTTTTTGGAAGACGGCAATTAATCACATTACACATGAGATTCAAATATCTCTAAATCTCTAATAAACTTACAACCTATAGTAAGTTCAATAATTGCAGCCGTAATCGTCTAAAATGCGAAAATAGATAGATCAGGGCTGCTATTTATATATCCGGAAACCGGGATTACAATCTTCTTAAATAGCATATTTGACCTCCATGGTAAAATTTGAACTTTTTTAAGTACTGGCCGGTATATTTTTTCTTTCTTATTAACGCTCGTGTTTTGTTTTTGACGGGTTTTAAATGTCATCTCGCAGCAAGAATGGAACTCACTCGTGAAAATATTCGTGCTATGATTTATTATGATTTTCGGCGTGGTTTAACGCAACAACAGTGCATAGATCAACTAACTTCAACTTTTGGTGATGAAGCCCCATCTAAAACTACTGTGTATCACTGGTTTAGTGAGTTCAATCGTGGACGTAGTATGCTTACGGACGAAGTTAAGGCAGGTCGCCCGAAATCGGTCGTTGTACAACAAAATATCGAGGCTGTGCGAAAACTTATAATGGACGACCGACATGTTACGTACCGCGAGATAGAGGCGACTCTGGGTATTTCTATGACCAGCATTAATAGCATATTACATAATTATTTGGCTGTAAAAAAAATTTGTTCGCGTTGGATACCCCACAACTTAACAAAAGAGCAAAAAGATGCTCGCGTCGAATGGTGCAATAAAATGTTAAAAAAATATAACCGTGGTGACTCAAAAGCCGTTTATAACATCTATACAGGTGACAAATCCTGGATCTATGCATACGATCCCGAAACGAAGCAACAATCAACGGTATGGGTGTTTCAAAATGAGCCGAACCCTACGAAAGTTACTCGTGCAAAAAGTACATTGAAACAAATGGTGGCCTGCTTCTTCGGTATTAATGGCCATGTAGCTACAGTGCCACTAGAAAACCGTAGAACGGTTAGTTCAGAGTGGTACACGACCATTTGCTTACCGGAAGTATTTGAACAAATTCGTAAAACTAACCAGCGACGAAGAATCATTATTCATCATGACAATGCCAGCTGTCATACGTCACGCGAAACAACTCTATTTTTGGAGGGTCAAAATGTGGAATTAACGGGTCATCCGCCGTACAGCCCTGACTTGGCACCCAACGATTTTTATTTATTTCCAAATATAAAGAATAAATTACGCGGTCAACGATTTTCGACCGCTGAAGATGCTGTCGACGCATTCAAACAACACGTTATGGAGGTACCTCAGGCGGAGTGGCAGAAGTGCTTTAAAAATTGGTTCACGCGAATGCAAAAGTGCATAGATCATCAAGGGGAATACTTTGAAAAACAATAAAACCATTTTCAGCCGTGTACGTTTGTTTGTTTTTTTGTTTCCGGATATATAAGTAGCAACCCTTGTATGCAGCGCGAGTTGCCTTTACCTAACAAAATGATACATAAAGTCAGTTTTCTCAAACATGCGTGGAAATATCGTCGTTACGTTAGTGATAATGATAATAGACTAGGAAGCATTTGAATAGGTTATCGCTCACCAATAGGCTCGGCACGGGCTAGGCGCGGCCTAAACAGTATTATTTATCTACACTCATATAGTAAGTTCTCTAAAACGTGTTCGAAAACGGTAGGCAATGGCTAGCATTACCACGACCGATTTTACTATGATAAGCTTTTTATCCGTGGCAGTAACGTATTTTAACTTTTCATGCTCAATTATTGATGTGCTATGAGTTTTGATAATATAATGTACACCTGCACCCTCCCGCGCATCCGCCGACAGCCCGACACGCGCCCGCGCGACCGCCGGCACAATCGAGTTGGCGGTGCAATGGCGGCCATTCTATGGTTTCCGAATACAGCATTTTGGATAAATAATATGAGTGTAGATAAAGCAGTGTATGCAACTGTACGTAATTAGGCCTTAAAACACTCGTGTGATCTTATTATGAAACTCACCTGCGGCTCGTTTCATAAAACCACACTCATGTTTTAAGGACCCTTATTACGTAACAGTTACATAAACTACTATTATACACGTATACGTATACCTTTCAGGCCATACTATGACGCATACTCGGCTTGGTTTCGTATGGGTGATGAGACGAGGCCGTGTGTATCCCTAGCCGAACCTATTAGTGTGCGAATACCTTTAGGCTTTAAGTATTGGATTTTAGGTCTTATTTCCACGCATTTTTTTGATATAAGCACTATACATGCCTTCGGCTTCATTCCCAACCTCTGCTGTAATATTTTGGGGACATTTTATTATTTTAGGCGTGAAAAAGTATAATTATAGTTCTTTTTTTATATTGCTGAAACTCAATGAGTCTAATAAAAGTATTTGAAATACATTTGGACCATTCGGGACTGGCAACAAACTGCAAATAACTATATTTTTACAAAAAATATGAGACCCTTTTGGTGTGGTTGTTTTAAACAGTTTACACAGTACACTCTGTTATACAAACACATTCGATACTATTTATTGTAATTGCAACGAATACATATTATAATTTCAAACTACTACTAACTATAATTAAAATACTTATAAACAAAATAATTACTTAACGATGAAAATGAAACTAAACTTAAACTAAAGTATATCTAAATATGGCCCCAGCGGCATGGGTGCCGAAGACGCTGACAGCATTTCCTCGATGGATTGCAAGCAAGACTAAATCGTTGACCCAGTCAGCTGCCAGCTCTTCGGTCTACTATGGCATTTAACATATTTAGGTAGATATATTTTTCAGAAAACGGTTACAAAAATATCAAATAAAATAATCCAAAACAATAAAAGCTACTTTATCAAAATAAATCAAACTGCAAGCTATGTAATATGAGCATTGGAATGAACATTATTTTTTCAATACATCATAACCTCTCTTAAATCGAATTAAACACTCTTGAAAATAAACCTGAAAACATTATTAATAGACTAGCTTAATGATGGTTTAAATTCAAGCAATATTCGACTCTTTCAACATACAATAAAGTTTGAAGTGGCTAACTCGACGTTTTCTTTATAAATTCGGGATATAGATTTCCCTTCATTTCAGATGTTTCTTATGAAACATTGATTGATGATATTTTCTGTTCATCTTCGAATATAAAAAGAGTTTTATCTCGCTAAAGATACGCCAAGATGTTGGATACATTTTTATGATATTAAAACACAGGGGTGTTTACCCGAAAACTGTCACCATTCCTATTAACCAACAAATAGGTTTCTGTGCAAACTATGTACCTCCCTACCTCTAACTCTGTCGTTGTTAGTACTGACTACAGTGACTACTTGGAAGGACAGTACGGTTGTTGTGTAGTATGTAAAAAAACCGGCCAAGTGCGAGTCGGACTCGCGCACCGAGTGTTCCGTACAAACCTATGTAAGTATATAGGGGTAGTAACTTTAAAATTATTAAAAATATTTTTATTATAATAATATGATGTAACTAAACATTTACGGTTTTCGCAATTTTTCCTTTATCTGTGCTATAAGACGTTACTTCGTACCAAACTTCAAGATTTCTGAGTTCACGGGAAGTACCCTGTAGGTTTTGATTCGCGAAATTTGCGGCATAAACGGCTGTATCTTTTGATTGCGAATCTTAGAAGTTTGATTTTTTCACAGCTCTAAGGGACAGTAGACCTGAGTATTTGATATAAATTTCAGCTTGATACCTCCACGCGTTCCTGAGAAAAATGGTCTTGACAGACAGACAGACAGACAGACAGACGGACGGACAACAAAGTGATCCTATAAGGGTTCCGTTTTTTCCTATCGAGGTACGAAACCCTAAAAATCACGTTTTCTGCTTTTTTCTTAAGCAAATCTCAGACCAATGATAAGAACGTACTCACCTTAATCAACAAATTGAAGTCACTACGGACGTCGCTATCTTATCCCCTTTACCTTTCACTTTTATTAAACAAAAAGCCTCAGGTGTCTGTACTTTATTAACAGTAATATGGCTCTGCAAAAACCAGCCAAGTGAAATGTTCTTCAACATTTACGACAAAATTGCTCTGAAAATATTTTTCTCTTTTTGTCTCATTTTTTATTTCAGCTTGTTTGATACAAAATAATTCGCGTAGCCTGTCAATGTGCCAAAAACAAACGTCATATGAGTCAAAATGATAGATTCCGAACATCATAACTTTCTGTGATCGTTTAAAACTTTGGTGGCAATTATCGCCAAACTTTTTAGACGCCTGTTTCGAGCAACATTGTACGTAAGCTTGTCCCAGTAAAAAATGTCGTTAGTTTACGCAGCGTTGGTATATCAGGTTTCAATGAAAATGGTTGTAACTGGCTGGTTATTTATACATATGTTAAATACATCTCGGTTCTTTATTTAATATTAGAAAAAAATCTGTCACAGTCACATTTTCAAAGATTTCGTCTCCACAAGAAAAACTTCATGAGAAAATATTGTACAAATATGTCCAATATTAAGGCATTTTCACGAAAAAAGTGGCAATGGAGCTAAACACGTCTGTTAGAACTGTGCAAAGGGTCCTGAAACAATTCAGAGAGACTGGCGGTATTCGACGGCGTCCTGGAAGTGGTCGGAAGACCGGGTTTGTTAAGAAAAATATTGAGAAGAGTATCATAGCTGCTTTGCTGAAAAAACCTACATCATCTGTAAGAGATTTAGCTAAAAAGTTTAAAACGTCTAAATCCACTGTGCAACGAGTAAAGAAAAATAATTCTGTAAAGACTTTCAAACAAACTAAAGTGCCTAATAGAAATTCGAAACAAGAAGTTTCTACGCTAAAACGAGATCCAGAAAACTGTATTCAAAATTAACGACAAAAAAATACTGTATTGTGATGGACGACGAAACTATTGCAAGCTTGATTTTAAATCACTGCCGGGAGATCATTTTTATTCGGGGACCGATAGAAAAACTATCAATGACGAGTACAATGTGCGAAGAAGGTTCTTGTGTGGCAAGCGATCTGTTCTTGCGGCAAACGCAGCACTCCATACTTTGCTAAAGGAACTATGAAAGGCGATATATACCTTAAAGAGTGCATGGAAAAGCGATTATTGCCGTTTTTTAAGCGACACAAGAAGCCAGTTCTGGTTTGGCCTGATCTGGCCACGTGCCACTATTTTAAAAATGTGATAAAATGGTACAAAGCCAATAATGTCGAATTTGTGGAAAAATACCAAAATCCTCCTAACTGTCCTGAAGTACGACCTATAGAAAAATATTGGGCTCGTATGAAGCAGAAGCTCTTAAAACATAAAACTAACGCCACATCAGTTGAAAACTTCAAGTGAAAATGGAATGCAGCTTCAAAACTAATCACAGACACTGATGTACAAAACCTGATGGCAGGTATCAAAAGAAAATTACGAAGTTTCTGGATGAATAAACAATAGAACAAAAACATAACAAAAATACGTTTTGTTTACTACATTTCTAATAAACTGTTGTCAAAAATTTGGTAACTTTTTATTGCTTACATTATTTCATACTAACTAATAAACGACATTTTTTTCTGGGACAAGCTTACGTTTAAAGGATAACCTGCTATATTGTCTACTACATAAGGATTTTGAGACATACTGATTTTTTATAGTTTCATCTCCATTATCGAAGTTACTGACATTGTTATTACTTCAGGCATGCTTCGGGCATTACACGGGCCATGCCCTAATCAGAACATTTGACATGTTTCGGATTTATTTTTGTATCTGACTTTTGAACCTTAAAATATTGTTTTTGATTAATTATTATTATACTATAATATATTGAAGTTAATATTAATAAATCAGAATACTAAAATCAAATGGAACAGAGTGTCATTTAAAAGGATAGGTATACAAAAGTAAATATTAAAAACTGCAATATAAATAGGTACATATCGATACAAACTAAAAAAAAAATTAACACGCGTGAGAATTACATACTCAGCGTTGTGTTACATTTAGGTGTTTATTTATCTTTGTATTGATTTTATTCCCAACAACGTTAGATGAATTAAAAAAATAGAGAGCTAACCGTTAAAGCTAACAAGCGTCAGAAGCAAACTGATAATAGTGAATTATCACTAGTAGAAAGTATGTATTCTCAATTTTTAAGGCGCATTCTCAATTTTTTTCATATTTTTTGGACTTACGGTTCACACACAATATTTCTGACTTTCGAAGCGATTATTTCAGAAAATATTGACTTAATCACAAAATGTTCAATGTTATATTTAAAGAAACCTCAATGTTATATTCAAAGACCTATCGATTGATATGCCACATGTTGATATTTGGTTTTTTTTTTAAATTTAGTTAGATGTATGGAGCGCCCCCCCCCCCCCCCCCTAAAAATATTTTTTTCTGCAATTTAACTACATAACTTAGTAGCGGCATGTATTTATTAAAAGAAGTTAATTTGTTCTTCAGAAGTATAATAGTTTATTTATTATTATAAAAGTCCTTAAAATACGAGTGTGGTTTCAGATCATACAAGTCTTTTAGGCCTTATTAGGCACAGTTTCATACATTACTTTTTCTACGACAGCGACATATTAAAATTACGGAAGGTGTTGTACGGCACATATACAAATAAAAGAAAATAACCATTGTTTAAAGTTTTCTGAAAATGTTGCTGATATCAGTATCATTCTGGAAACTTGTCGTCAAGTATACCCGTTCAGTATACATGCAACTATTTAACTGATTGATTAAAATGCTGATGTAGAAAAATAAATTTAAGTTAATGTCTCCTTGATCGTTAGTAAATAATATATGTATATTTAATACTATTTTATAAATTGTCGAAAAAGTCAAGTCAAGGCATAAGCCTGGATTTAAACCTAAACTCCCTGTATGAACGTTGCCAGCTCAATTCAATCCGCTGCTGTGTTTTCGCGAGATAAAAGTACAACGTGACCAAAAAATACCGATAACCTATTTTGAAGCCTTGACTCATATTGGTACACTAGCTGGTTTTACCCGTCAGACTCCCCTGTTTACCTCGCCGAACGTTGGCATAGCTCCAAATAAAACTGTTACACAAACTTCAATGTGCCGCACTAAATCTCAAATCTTTACAAAATTCACCTTAAAACGTTTGCAAGTAAAGCCAATGATGCAAATTGTAAACATCACAACGGCAAAAATAAATTTGTTTGTTTAAGTTGGATGTGACATTCGCCTCAAGTTTTGGTTCGAATCGTATTCCCAATGTCAGGGGAACTAGGTTTGATGTTTTGCCAATACTTATGAAATTACTTACGTTTGTTCTGACAAAAGCTTGCCTACATTTGCTGAAGTTGTGTTAATTACATTTCTGCAACAAAGAACGTCGAGTTCGGGGAGCGACAGCTATTTTAATTTAATATGTACCTAGCTACGGCTACGGATATGAAGGCATGTCAAAAATTGGTGTTGCGGAAGTCATGAAAAACGTTTATTAATCTCGACATATTATTTGGTAAAGGAAGCTTGTATATGAAGTGACATTTCAAGATTATTAACTAAATTATTTGGGTACTTATGGACTAAGAGCTGGCCACGTCAGATATGACACAATAATGAGAGCAACGAAACCCGTCTAGTAAGATTGCTATACTATCCTTATTGCTAGATCCGGGCATCTGGCAGCTTTTAATGGGTGGAGGTCAAAGTGACAGACTAGCAAAATTTTTCAGTTGGAAAAAAGTAATACCAAAATAGGTAAAAACTGCCGAAGTTGTCTTATTTATAGAGGACGGGGCCTATATTTTAACATTACAACAAAAAACATTGTCTATTATCTCGGAAACAGAAACGGTAGGCGACAAAGTATGAATT
Source organism: Pammene aurita (assembly GCA_947086415.1). Lineage (NCBI taxonomy): Eukaryota > Metazoa > Arthropoda > Insecta > Lepidoptera > Tortricidae > Pammene > Pammene aurita. The sequence goes on from OX352295.1 coordinate 18,977,417, forward strand.
TCGTTATACGTCGTTTTGGACTGCTTTCCCCCATCAGAAAGTTTTGGCAATGATATTATCTAATTATTTATATAATTTCACATAATACTGCATAAAAACCAGAACTTTATGATTAGTATTCTTAAAATGGTTTGCATTTTTTGACCTCCACCACTTTACAGCTACCAGATGTCCGGATCTAGAAATAAGCATAGTATAGCAATCTAATAAGAGGGGTTTCGTCGCTCTCATTATTGTGTCATATCTGACGTGGCTAGCTCTCCGTCTATTATAGTTTGCAAGATTTTTGAAGACTATGCTTATTGTAAAAGTGATTATTCTGGCTAATAATAGAGATGCCTCGGTAAATATTTCCTATGTTACACTACGGTTCCGAACAATGAACCCTAACATACGGTTTCTCCATACAGCATTATAATTCCCACTAGAGATTAATACCAGTTTGACGACGGTACACGGCGTCACTCAGTCCCTCGTAACATGTGAGTGACCACGAATTCTGCCTTCATTTCGTGTCCCAACGTGTCCAGACGTGTCCTTTGTGTGGTCATGTTGCGGTGTAAGTAATTAGCGATTTGATGTGAAATACTTATTCGTATATCTAAAGCACAGTATCGAAACATCGCGATACGTTTTTCCAATTTCCGCCATTTATAAAATAAAATTATAAGTTTGCTTCCAAACATGTCCGACACATGTTCAACTCAGAAATCTGTTTGAAGGGTACCGACATGGTAAGAACATGTATTGACTAGTAATGTTTTTGAATGAAAAATCAGAATTTTTATATCACAGCGAAGAGCTCGCATTGAACTATTATTAATAACGTCTGTAAATGTTATTAACATTATTTTTTTCATAAAAATAAAAACAACTACATAAGTCATTACGAGAACAGTAGGTAGGTACCTATGCTAAATATAAATAAATATTATGGGACAATCTTACACAACCGGGTGGTAAACCGGTCCTTATGGCCCTTCAGAAGTTGTTCGACTCCGTTTTACTAGAAGGGAGAACGCCTAAGGCATGGAACAGAGGTGTGGTGGTATTGTTCTTCAAAAAGGGTGATAACGCGTTACTGAAGAACTACCGACCCATTTTACTTCTGAGCCATGTCTATAAGCTGTTTTCAAGAGTCATTACGAACCGTCTCGCACGCAGGCTAGATGACTTCCAGCCTCCCGAACAAGCCGGTTTCCGAAGAGGCTTTAGTACCGTAGACCATATCCATACGCTCCGTCAGGTTATACAGAAAACTGAGGAGTATAACCTGCCCCTCTGCTTAGCGTTCGTGGACTACGAGAAAGCCTTCGACTCGATCGAAACCTGGGCTGTACTACAATCTCTCCAGAGGTGCCAAGTGGACTATCGCTATATCGAAGTGCTGAAGTGTTTGTACGAGAACGCCACTATGTCAGTCCGACTCCAGGACCAGAACTCGAAGCCTATTCCGTTGCAGCAAGGAGATGTTATTTCTCCTAAACTGTTTACCGCTGCACTGGAGGATGTTTTCAAGACACTGGACTGGAGAAGGCTAGGCATCAACATAAACGGCGAGTACATCACTCAACTTCGGTTTGCTGACGACATAGTAGTCTTGGCTGAGACCATGGAGGATTTGAGTACGATGCTCGATGACCTCAGTAAAGCCTCCGAGAGAGTTGGTCTAAAGATGAACATGGATAAGACGAAGATCATGTCAAATACCCATGTAGCACCAACTCCCGTTACAATCGGAGACTTTACACTCGAAGTTGTGGACGATTATATATACTTAGGACATACTGTCCAGTTAGGTAGATCCAACTTCGAGAAAGAGGTCAATCGACGATTCCGACTCGGTTGGGCAGCATTCGGGAAGCTACGGCACATCTTTTTGTCCAATATTCCGCAGTGTCTCAAGACGAAAGTCTTTGACCAGTGTGTGTTGCCAGTGATGACATATGGTACTGAAACGTGGTCGCTTACAATGGGCCTCATAAGAAAGCTCAAAGTCACCCAAAGGGCGTGATCGCATCAGAAATGAGGCCATCCGCAGCAGAACCAAAGTAACCGATATAGCCCTCCGAATCGCTAAACTAAAGTGGCAGTGGGCGGGGCACATTGCTCGTAGAACCGATGGCCGTTGGGGCGGAAAGGTTCTCGTGTGGCGACCACGAACCGGAAGGCGCAGCGTGGGTAGACCCCCCGCAAGGTGGACTGATGACCTGGTGAAGGTCGCGGGAGTCCGCTGGATGCGGGTGGCGCAGGACCGGTCATTGTGGCACTCTTTGGGGGAGGCCTATGTCCAGCAGTGGACGTCTTTCGGCTGATATGATGATGATGATGATGAATCTTACACAAATCAAGTGGGACTAGGTCCACTTATAAATAATTGTAATATATGTTTTTCGATAATTAAATTTTCATGTCTTTTTGGGAATGAATTGTCAAAAGTAATGTAAACTCCAAAACTTCGGCATCACTATCCTAGAATACCTCTAGAGCTCGGGCGCATACTGTCCATGAAATTTGTACAAAATATAATGGGCTTTCATTTAATGCCCAACAACATACATGTGTGTAATTCACAATTTCGGCCCAATTTGGGCTGTTACAAATAAGGGAGAAATAATGTTGATGACGTCATTACTCAGGAAACTCTTCGTATCATGACTATCCAAGTGGGCCCTACGGAAGACCAGCGCTAGCTTACATACTAGCTTGCATTTTCCTGAGCAGGGTCCCTTTCGTGGTGCTACACCAATGTCTTTGATTTGTTTGTCTGTAAATTTATATTTAATATTGTATACGTCATGGATGAATAAATATCTTTACGTCACACCTGGCCATAATGTGAGTATTACCGCACGCTACGCGTACGGTAAAACTCGCATTATGGCCAGGTGGAGACGTAAAATTGTGTACTCACCACGGGCAGTAAAAAAGAAAGCCCTCTATCGCATATTTACAACCCTCGCCTGCGGCTCGGGTCCCAAATACCTGCGATTTCGGGCTTTCTTTCTTTTACAGTCCTTGGTAAGTAATGTACTATTTCACACCACCTGCTCGACAATGCCAAATTATATATTATGCAAACCTCACCGAAAGAAAATCATTATAGCCCCTGGCTTTAGCCGGGTTATAATGTTGTACTAAATCTCATTATAACCCGCTGGTTAATAATGTGATTTCACTTCCCATAGTTCTTATTGTTATGTGCTTAAAGTCTAATTTGGTAAAGTCCGCACGGTGCACAGCCCCGCGACGCCAGCCGGGGCCCGCGCCGCCGCGTCGAACTGATTTGAAAATCGAATTTATTTGGAAAATCGTGCTGGCCACCTTTTTTAAATACCTAAAACAAATGCCGCGAGTGTCATAAGACGCTGCAGTATACGGAGTAAAACTGCAGGTTCTATAAAAATTGGAGATAAAATTCGAATAAAATGGACTAATGTATCAAGAATCAATTTTTAGGGTTCCGTAGCCAAATGGCAAAAAACAGAACCCTTATGGATTCGTCATGTCTGTCTGTATGTCTGTCCATCCGTATGTCCCAGCCATTTTACTCGGAAACTATACGATGTATCTGAATAAAATTTACACATAAGGTGTATTTTGTATGCCGCTACTTAGTCATGTAGTTAAATTTGAAAAAAAAAAAAATTTTAGGGGGGGGGCATACATGTAACAACATTTTTTTTTATTTTTTTTTACTAAATATCAACATGTGACACATAAATCGATAGGTCTTTAAAAATAACATTGAGGTTTTTTGACCATTTTGTGATTAAGTGAATATTTTGTGAAATAATCGCTTCGAAAGTCAGAAAAATTGTGTCCCCCCCTGTAACTTTTGAATCGTAAATCCAAAAAATATGAAAAAATTTGAGGAGATGCGCCTTGTCATATACTTTCTACGAACATTTTTTTTTACATTATCGGTTTAGCCATTTTTGAGTTATTTCCAAAAAACTTCTTCCATAGGCATCAGATACGACCTTTTGGTATTAGTTTGGTTCTTATTCCATTGAAGGTACGGAATCCTGCTATGTGTGGTCCGACACGCACTTGGCCGGTTTTTACTTTTGATTTACTTTAATAAAAATCCGTTTCTAGTAGCCTTAGCTATTTTATTGTCTCGCAAGAGGTGAGAAAAGTAGAGTATACTCCTCGGGGATAAAGCTGTTTTTGTCACGGGCGCGCTTGAACCCCTCACTGCACTCAGGACTCAGTCTTAATTCCCTCGCTTCGCTCGGGAATTAACTCATAACCCCCTCGCTGCGCTCGGGAGTAAAATCTGGAGTCCTTCGTTACGTTCAGGATTCAATATTGCGCCCGTGACATAAAACAGTGCTTTATCCCCATGGTGTACAATCTACTATGAATCTTGACTATATGCAGGCAGTTTTGGGGACTCAGTAATATAACTAACAACATACTAAAAGTCAGTGCTGGTAACTGTATGATAATCGGGATTACGAGTAATCTTTTCTCATATACAACCCATTACATAGTTATAGAAAAAATACATGCAACTTTGAATAACTGTTTCTCGAGAGCTATGAGGGGCTTATAAAACTAAATTAGGCTCAATATATTGCACATATAGTCAACTATAAAGAGTTCTTGGGATTTTTCGCCGTAACATAGGTCCTTTGTTAGAAAAAATGTTAGAAACCAAAAAAAAAACTAAATTTTTTGTGTTTTTAAGAATTTTATATAGACCAGGGGCCCATTTCTCAAAAGCTTGTAACTTGTAATACAAGCGGAAGTCCCATTCTAGCAAAAGATGTCGAAAAGTGACATCCGCTTGTATTACAAGTTACAAGCTTTTGAGAAACGGGCCCCTGGTGCGATTCTGAGTTCGAAATTCTTTGTCTAACATAAGTACATATTTCATTATTAATAAAATATAAAAAAATCACTTAGAATAAGTTAGAAATATTTAACATTATCGTAACCTCTTTATCCGTGTACCAACCCTCGGTTCCCACGCCTAATGAATGACCGACACTAAATAGCACTCTGTCTTTATAAATCAACCCCTTATTTACTTCCACTATTTCGTATTAAGTGCCCCGTAAAGCAAACTCGGATCCAGACCGGATATTTATAGGCCTTATATTACTTTCGGCCAGATTTTTAGCTATTTGTCTGTCTTACTACCTTTTTTATGGCTTGAATTAGGAAAATAGGACACCTATAAATATACATCTGTCACGTTTTGACAAATGTTCTACCCATTTATTTTATTAAGATTCGGTTTACTTATTCTGGATATATTATTATCTATAGTTTGTCACGATCCACATTATGCTTTCAGTTCTGCTTTAATAATATGCTATGATGATTTTTAATTAACTCTTAATAGTCCTTGCACCATGGCGGTGCCGGCTCTGCGTGCGTCCCATGTCAAGGGCAGAGTCAGCGACCGTATAGGGTACCTCTTACATTCCATTAATTATCGAAAAAGCCATTCGTTAACACTCTGCATACGCATCCTAAATGTCCGGAACACCATTTTTCTGTGAAGTAATAACTAACATCCTTTCCGACCTATTACCAAATTGTTCTATCGTGTCCCAGTCCCACAACAAAAACCTAATAAATGATTTATTTCCATCGTGAACTGAGTTAAAACTATGCAACTTTCTATCTAATTCTCAGAATCGGAATCAGCACCCCTATGGCATGATTTCCTTTTAAGCTTTCAACCGATAAATGTGTTAAAACTTGAAACGCGTTCGGATCTTGCTATGGACTCGTTGTGGAAGATCCATTGAAGCACTCCCAATTAAATGTTCCGAACTTACGATGAATAATACTCTTAGGAAATATCAAACAGTAAATGGAGGGTTCCTTATCTCACTTAATTTCGTGTTCGCGTACTTAGTGTCCTAGGGTCCTTTTTGTATTTCGTATTAATTAATGATATCCAACAGAAATGTTTGCGCAAATACAGATAACAAACCACGAAATAAAAATGTGAATAAAATGCAAGTGGGGGTTGGGTACCATTTTTAGGGTTCCGTAGTCAACTAGGAACCCTCATAGTTTCGCCATGTCTGTCCGTCCGTCCGCGGATAATCTCAGTGACCGTTAGCACTAGAAAGATGAAATATGGTACTAATATGTATATCAATCACCCCGACAAAGTGGTAAAATAAAAAGTGGAAAAAAATGTTTTATTAGGGTACCTCCCCTATACGTAAAGTGGGGAGTGATTTTTTTTTTCATTTCAACCCTAACGTGATGAACCCTGACGCAGATGCCCCGGTTTTGGCCACTTTAAGGAGAGTTTGACTGTTCAGACGTCCGTAATTTTGTATCAATAAGGAATTATGTCACTTTTTATGTTCTGATTCATTGAAAATGTATTGCTATATATATGAATCTCCGCTGTTCAAATTCTGACATTAGATCTTATTTTTTCTTCAATGAAATGTCAGAAAGGGCCCCAGGAGCCAGTTTTGGCCACTTTTTACCCAGTTGTGGCCACCCCTCTTGTGCCAGTTTTGGCCACTTTAAGTTGAATAAAAAACATTAATTATAATCAAACAATTGACATATTTATTTGCAAGTTTTAACATTTTGAATATCAAACCAATTATCAAAACCAACTAAACTGCTGATGGACTATAATTTAGCTAATAGGTGTTAGTCCCTAGACCCCAATTTTGTAATAATTTTTATTTTATTGAACGTCACAGTCACTGTTTTCGTCTTCATTTATGGAGTCATCTGTATCATGAACAGAAAAATTGACACTTTGTTCGCTAGAATCCTTTGAATCAAAGCTCTGTACCTTTTTTCTTTTTACACTATTCTTTACTACTGTTTTTTTAATGGTTTTTTTACTGTCTTTTTTAGGAATTTTCAATTTCTTAGGCTCAACACAAGTCCCTTTCTTTAACGATTTTGCTCGTTTGTTACCAATTTTTGGCTTTTTTATTATTTTCTCAGGCCATAATACGCACTCCCTGACAAGGTTACTTATCGTTTTATCTTTGTTAGACTCTTTAGCGGGACTGGCCTGTCCTGTACCATTGGGGGTTGCAACAAAATTAAAGGTAACATCCGGAGGTACTGAGTAATTATTTGAAGTAACTAAAATGGAAGGAGTCTTGGAAGACACTTTGACGGAATTGTCCTTATTTGGCGTATATATTTGTCGAGCGGGGCCATCATTTTCATTGGTTACAAGAGTAGTATTGGTTGCAGGCAGCCATTCTACTATACCTTTGGATATAGCTCCACGATTAGTCGATGGTTCATTGACAACATTGTAATTCTTTGGAGTATCCATTTGTGACGGAACATCATTTTTGTTGAAAGCATTAAAAGTGGATATAGATACACGGGCCTGGTTAGCGGATAGCTCTATATTGGAATTGTTTTTGTCGCAATTAACAAGAGACGGCGCATGTAGATGAGGACTTTCTATGCCTTTGGATTGAGCTGCGTGGTTGCTTGATGGGTCTTTTGCTGAGTTTTCTTTGTGTAGTGGGGTATGCATTTCACTGTCTGCATCATTGAATTCCCAAAAATCAAAAGGAGAGGATGATTTTTCAAACTCTATAGCTGCATGGTTAGTAGTGTCATTTTTGAAATCAAACCAAGTATCATAAAGCATCATTGCCTCCTTTTGGCCTTGCCAGTTAGTGCGATCAAGTGTTAAGTGAAATTCCTTTAGCAAGTTAGGATTTATTTTATTTTCAAGGTATGTAAGATAGCTCGACTCAGGAATGATACTCGTAGTCTTCGGTACAGCGTCATAGTACATATTTGTGTTGCTGGTTGATTGAACGACCCTCTTGTAATTCACGAAGTCGGGCCCAAATGGATATAGACCACAGGTACTAAAGCCTGCTCTTACATTTTTTGCAAAAGTTTCATTATTGATTAGTAAACTGTGAAGAGCTGCAGGGAGGTTGAATTTGGTGATATCATTTCCATCATTTTCAATTCGCCACTTCTTCACAAGTTTACGCCAGTTTTGTTTCAAGGGAAAAAGAACCGCAACATCCAGCGGTTGCATCATGTGTGTCGTGTTTGGGACAAGTGCCACGATTATGATACCATTTTCACGACATAATGTACTCAAATGCATTGTAAGATGTGACTTGTGCCCATCTAAGAACAAGATGACAGGTAGGGCTATTTCTTTCGCTTTTAGGTAAGGAATAAATACGAGTACGTTTCCAATATATTCATAGAATGCCTCTCCCGTCATCCAACCTTTGTCGGTTTTACCAAGTCCCCATCCATCTGGTGCATTTTGTACAACTTCACTTTTCATCCGTTTGTATTTATAAACTGTCAGTGGAGGTGCATACTCACCAACTGCGTTGACTGTAAACAGAGTTGTAACATTTTCTTTGTCATTGCTAGTTGACGTGTCATAGACATGTTTTCCTTTTTCAGCTAGCACTAAAACTCCTTTTGGTGCTAGAAAAAAAGAAGTTTCATCGCAGTTCCAGACTCGTGAAGGGTCTTCTAAAACTTTCTTGTTTTCTGAACCCAACAGTGTAGAAACTTCTTGGAACCAGTTTCTAATCTTTTCTTTAGTAATCAACGCTCGTGCTTTACTTATCATCTCTGCGTGTTTTTGACTGAAATCAAGGTGTCTGTTCATAAACCCTTCAAACCATGATCTGGAGGGCCTATTATTAACAAATGGTGTTTTTAGATTACCTTTTTCGACAATTTTTTTTACAGAGTCAAATAGTCCTTCTTTGTTAATTGGAAACCCAAGGCGAGCAGACTCTTTGATCCATATAACGAGATCAGTTTCAATTTTCTCGCCAAGAACTGCTTGAGGTCCTACACGTCCAGAAGTTTCAGGTGCGTTACCGTGCGTCTTAAGGTTGTTCGAGGCACTTGATAGTTCCTGCTAGCAGTAGCGACCTTCATCCCATTTCTTACTGCGTCTAACGCTAAACCTAGTTTGCGGGGTGAGTACTGAATTTTTTTTATTTTTACTCCAGCCTTCTTGGTTGATCTGGTCCTGCTCATTTTCTTCTTAATTTCTGTGTATAAATAAATAAAGTTAGAGTCCCACGAGAGTTTCAAAGTCAAAATTGTAATATCTATTTTGCGCCCTACGCTAGGCTAGGGTTAGGTATTTTAGTAACGAAGGGAGAAAATCTCTTTGGCCTATACTATAACTGCCTTTCAATACGAACCTTCAAGACTAAAATTCAATTCAAATCAAAATTGGTACCAAAGGCATTGTGATCCTTTAGATGCTATACTTTACTTGTTATACTCGTAGATATGAACTTAATTATGTAAGATTAAATGACCACTTTCAGTATAATAGTAGTATTAGTACTTAAAAATTCCAAAACAAAAATATTTAGGTATAATAGCATCGCAATTTCCTAACCCTGCTTATGTAGAATAGATGAAATTAATTAATGTGTCCATGCCTTTCAAGCCTTACTTTAAAAATATCTTTTTAGTTTTTATTCTACCACTTTGTCGGCGTAATTAATGCACATTGTCATACCAAATTTCAGCTTTATAGTGCTAACGGTCACTGAGCTAGACTGTGGACAGACGGACATGGCGAAACTATAAGGCATCTTTCACACTGCTGCGGTTTCCGCATGCGGCGACGGTGCGCGAGCGAGATAGCGCTCTGCGTGTATATAGCACTGTCACGCTTGCACACCGTCGCCACATGCGGTTGCGGCGCCATTGTGACAACCACCTAAGGGTTCCTAGTGGACTACGGAACCCTAAAAACGAATGCGCGATATTTTTCATTTTTCATATACATAATTATCCTTAAATTTTAACTTAAAATCGTATTAATTTTCTTGGGAAGGTGACGAAAAACATTGTAAACCTATGTATTTGACAGGTGCTCACAGTTTTAGCATAATCGCCCGTGTTGTTCAATAAACATTATGTTCTACGAAATAAATTAAACATTACAAAATGGATCTAGGAAAATGTATAACTTTCGTTAACACTTTTGTAGATGAGTACTACCATAGATTAATGAGATTAAATAGATATTTCACTAGGAATATCGCTCGTTTTGTTCCAATGTTCTTCAATAGATGTCGCTCAGAGCACCACTGGCTCGTAATCATTTTTTATGTTATTTGAAATCTAGTACCTAGTTATCTAAAACTACGTCATTATATTACCAAAACTGATTACAACAAAACCAATCAAAAATAACTGATTAAACCTAAGAAAAAAACAATTCCACGTAAAATCGCATTTTTAGTTTAAGCGCCATCAATTGTAGTTTCTCATAATTTTACAGTTTAGCTCGATCTCGAAGTAACACTTTATATAGCTAGTTTATTTAATAATAAAAGCTCATAGATGTCACTAAAATAAACCTCAAAAATACTTTTTGGTCAACAAAAACCAAAATTATTGGAATTTTCAATGAAAATTATGTACAGTCAGCTGCAAAAATACGTATCGAAAAAATCGTCTCATAAATATGGTACTACGCACTTATGACAACGGAATAAGATACTATGGGACATATTTTTGAGTAAGATGAGTACACCCATATTTACAGCTGACTGTACTTAATAATTTAATTCGGCTAGGTAATAATAATAAATATTACGGTACAATCTTACAAAAATCGTCCTAACTCCTACAGTAAAGTAATCAATAGTTAAGGCTTGTGTGTACTAGACGACGATATAATTATATAATCGATATATATAGATAAATACTTAAATACATCGAACACATCCAAAACTCAGGTACAAATATTTGTGTATTTGTCACAGATCAAACACACAAATATGCCTTTACCAGGATTCGAACCAGGGGGCTGATTTTTGACACTCGAGCGCTCGAATTCAAAGAATTTCACCTCGAATATAATCGCACACAAAATTAATAGTATAAATAATCATGACTTTAGATTACTATCGCTGTTATTTTTAAAACAAAATTTCTTCATTTTATTCAGTTTTAAATTTCATATTCGAGTGCTCCAATCTCAAAAATCGCCCCCCTGACTTTCTGCTTTCTGTCTACTGCCTCCATTATTTATAGGCTCAACACCGACTGGGCTAGGAGGCTGTTAAATATAGTATTAAATATAGTAATTTTACTAAATATCACCACCACATCACCGTCGCATCTTCATTAAGTGTTTTTTTTTTATCTATAGGTACTTATTTTACGCTATTGTTGAAGTCAATAAGATAAGGTTTTATTATATACCACCCTTTAACCACTTTACAAGTTTTAAGGTACCGCCACTGCACTCAATTACGAATTCTACTCTAAGTAGGTACAGTCAACCAATTTGATTCCTAGGCCACTGTAGAACCTTGTCGTAATGACTGTTGCCCTTGGATACGTATAAACGTAACCTATTCGCTACAAAACTAGCTATTGTGAAAAGGTTCTAGAGTGGCCTAGGAATCAAATTGGTTGACCCAACCTTCAGATCAGACCGCGAGTCAGCGACAAATTTCTATGAGCAAAGTTCATAGAAATTTGTTACCGATTCGCGGTCTGATCTGAAGGTAGGTAGGTACCTACTTAGAGTACAATTCATAATTGAGTCAGTAATTTGACAGTAATGATTACGTCAAAAATCATAAATAATTAATAGTATTGGAACTAGATATAGGCACCCATGAGGATGAAACGGTATACTATAGACATATAAAATGAGAAGATGCGGTGCCTTGAAGACCATAGTGAAGACAAAATTGTGATTACATATTAAGCCGATTTCCTTGTGTTTACGCGCGACACGCACACGTGGAAGTCGAATTTCAGCTCAGCGCCAGACGGTTCGCGACGCGTAGGTAGGTAACTAACAGAGCTCGCGCGTTACCAAGGCCTGACGCGACGTTGTCAGCTTGCTGTCTCGCAGGCGGCCGAATTGGCAACAACGCACAAAACTTACTCAACGTCTTGTCATTCGCAAATCAGTTGTAGGTTAATATTTGAATGTAGGGAAGTGGTTAACAATTTGCATCTTAAAATTAAAGTCCTCGTAGTGCAGCGGATTAACATATTGACTTATGAGTCGAAGGTCCGGAGTTCAAACCTTATCACTGTCAATTTTAATGTTTTTATTTTTTTGTTTTTTACCCTGCTACACACGTGGCCTAATGTGTCGAAAAAAATATCTCTTACTTTTGTTTCATTGCAGGATTTGCAGATAATTAATTGTTTACTTACTTAATAATATAGTTTTTTGTTCGCGAGTGCTATATATGTAGCATAGCTCAGCAGATAACTTTCGGAGACGCCCGTTGGGTTCATATTTGATTTGCATACATATATAAAAAAAAAACAAATAAATAAATACAATTTACTCACTATTTCTTCTGTAAAGCGACATCTATGGATTAATAGTATTGTTGAAGGATTTTCATCTAGGGAACTTTTACATAAAGACGTGTAGATGTCGTTAGTAGCCATGGCAAGTATTATGACTTCGCTGTGACGTGTAACGCCATCTCTAATCGAGAGATGGAAACAGTGAATTTTCAGTAACGCCATCTAGTGCTGATAGTTCTTTAGGCGGTCGTATACTAAACAATACAGTGTACTAAATCACAAGTGTATGGTATATAGCGTCGCGCCGCGAACATTAATATCTTAATTTGATGTTTTATTTTAGCATTGTATGTATTTATGTTTATATATTTTTCCTTATTTATATAAGTAGGTATTTTTTTTTTAATTTCTATTGTTTCAAATATCTAATAGATTTATTGTGTTGTGCTTTTATTCTGAAGTGTGCAATAAAGACGTTATTCTTACTCACTCACTTACTAAGTATAACATCACTTGTTTGTAACTTTAACGTGTAACTTTGCACTTACCGATTGAATGTAATTCCGTGGCCTTATTTTATTTTTTGAATTATTTGCACAATATAATTATTTGAGTTATAAGCGACATAAGCGTTAAATATTGTGAATTAGTTTCCCTCGCAATTTTTTTTTTAAGTATATAGCACGACTCATACTGCCAATGATTTTTTTTAATGGGGTCTACTCAGGTCTAGATTTGGCATCAATATGATGCCGCGACATTTCGTGGTCAAGGCAAGTCATCTCAACTTGACATTATTTCACGCACGTTTTCAACCAATAATGACACACAACCCAATAGTCTAACAATACCAGGTTTCTGTATGCAAATTATATTCTTAAGCATTTTTAGAATATAAACTAAGTTATATATTTCTTGAATATGTAATGTAATCACGTTGCAAAAATTTCGTAAAATGAAAAGCCCATATCAAATCGTAGGTTGATTGCGCAAAGTTCATAACACGACGCCCGATTTGACAACTTTTGTCTCATTCTAACTATCGTTCTCTCTCACTCTGATCGGTTGACTAATAGTCGCTTACGTGAGTACCCCTTAAATAACTTCCGGCAATTTTTTATCTATAGTGACCGAGTCGATGCGCGATGAAGCGTGTGATGCACCTAAATTAAAAAAATGTGTTGTATATGATTATATCGATCATACGCGATGACCCTACAAACTACGATAGAACGGTGTTTCATTTCGATACTGGCGTTCAGACGGTATAGATGCGGCTTTAGTATTTGTGTTTGTATGTTTGCAATGATATTTCTTAGACAAATGAAATGTTTTAAAGATATAAATCAATACAATGGCGGGTTTTAGTACAACTTCCCGAGTGAGGGGAACAATTTATATACAAGTAGCTAGACGATTTTTTTATTATTTGCATTGGTAAAATGAAGAACTCCACGTACTAATTTTTCTATAGTCAGACCATCGAGAAATAAGTAAGCTTAGAGTGCTCAGCCGATACAACTGGTCATTAGCCAGAAATTTTAACATGATGACTAAGAGGGCTGAGCGAGGGGCGGGCACGGGGTACGAATAGGGCACCCGTCATTAAACTAAGTTAAAAAATATTTAAGTACTATTAAAATTAGGACAGATTCCTAAGTGGCCAAAACTAGGTTAGTACGTGTGCCAGTTATAGCCATGTACATGGCCGTAACTGGTGAAATGACGAAATCAAGGCGCCAGTTTTGGCCACTAGGCAAAACGCAATTCCTAAAATGCGTGCCAAGAAAATAACCTAACATGTCCTTAGACAATACTTTTGACATGTACGTTAAACAATAAACTCAAAGACATATAGACGAATTTCCAAAATAATGACGGATTATTCAGCTTCCAACCTTACTGTTTTAGTTAACAAATGGCAAGTTTCACGTAACCCGACACAACATGTCTTCTGACAACTGAATTATAACTGATCCATGACAGGTGATAGTGTCATCTGTGTAGCCATAACCTTATCTTGTATCTTCTGTAAACCATAGACTTCTAGTTTTGTTTATACCTTAGTAAACTCAATTTAAAGTTGAAAGTGGTCAAAACCGGCACAGTGGCCAAAACCGGGGCATCTGCCCTATATTGTTGGAGAGGAATTTCAAAATGAATAGGGGTTTAGTAAAATCTTTTTTGATAATGTAAATATTTTCGGAAATAATCGCTCCAGAAGTAACAAAAATGTGTCCCCCCCCCCCCCCACCCCCTCTAACTTTTGAACCATAAGTTTTAAAAATATGAATAAAATCTCAAAAGTAGAACTTTATAAAAACTTTCTAGGAAAATTATTTTGAACTTGATAGGTTGAATAGATATGTCAACTCAATGTAACAAATCGCCCATTTTTTTAACTGTGGGGACACATGTGACGGACGGAAAACTACGGAACCCTACACTGAGCGTGGCCCGACACGCTCTTGGCCGATTTTGGACTATTATATTGTTTCTCCTTTTGAGTTTCACGTGACGGGCCTTTACGTTCGGAACTTTGATAGGTTTGCGTGGCGATACGGATCCAACACGCAGAAGAATTTGCTATGTAATATATCAGCAAGAACGCCTGGAACCCATTCACGGGTACATAATAATTAATATTATTAGGCTTTTTATGAATATTCAGAATGTTTTGTTTGTGACTATTTTGTGTTCCTATGTACTCATAATCAGTTGATACACAACTGCAAGAACACCTAGAACCCATTCACGGGTACAAAATAATGAATATTATTAAGGCTATTTATGAATATTTAGAATGTTTTGTTTGTGACTTTTGTATGTATTTTGTGTTCCAATGTACTCATGAGTATCATGTGTATCAACACAACTGCAAGAACAGCTAGAACCCATTCACGGGTACATAATAATGAATATTATTAGGCTATTTAGTCTTTTTATGAATATTTAGAATATTTGTTTGTGACGTTTGTATGAATTTTGTGTCCCAGTGTACTCATAATAGTATTTAATCTAGCTAAAGCAGAGCTATGTCTAAAGATTTGACTTGGACTCTAACTAACGGGACAATTAGAAGTTAGGTACTGGCAACTATATATAAAAATATGCGACACTTTTTTGGAAAAGTTACAATTTGGCGGAAAGCGCTTACTTTATACGTTGTACAGATTCAATATTGTATTCAATATGTACCTTTTCATCTAGACTATCACATATTAGGGAAGGGGGAAAACTTGAAATCGATTAAATCGGCAAGGATACCTTTTACAAATAGAATCGGTACCTTTTATAGATAGGATGATATAGTAGAAATAACGTATGGTTCATTGTACGGGATCCTAAGAAAAATACTCCAATCGTTTATAACAATTATAACTTCACAGTATAGGTACTTGACAAACGAAACGAAGTTTATTCTTTAACAATCATTTTTATTTCTCCATTTTATTTCAGCAAAGATAATTTCAAGGCTTTCTTTGTTAAGAACTTAAATTGACTTTTTTATTTTACAATTTTGTTTGATCTGTTGCTTTGAAATTTAATCAAAAGTGTTTATTTATATTTTAATGGTCAGTCTTACACAAATCGACCTAGCCCCAAACTGAGCAAAGTTTGTGCTATGAATTATGATGTACTCGTACTTAGCGACGGTATACCTACGTACTTATATAGATAAATTCGTTTAAAATTAAATATATTAAAAACAACATCCATAACTCAGAGCTTCTTAATTAATATATTTAGAGGCCGGTAGGTACGATAATAATTATGTATCTAAAAACTAATCGCTTAGTAGTCATAAACTTATATAGATGTCATATACAAAGGAAAAAGTGGCCTAGGCCTCTCAGCCCTGTGCACCGGAGGCCTAGGCACTTTTTCCTGTATATATGATATCTATATAAGTTTATAATTTATATATAGTAGTGTGTCTACTTAAAATAAACAAATCAAAATATTTATTAAAAATAATTTGATGTGTCTTCAAGTTGCGCTGAGTAGTCATTTTATATTTTTTAGCGATTAAGTAGTTGGCGATAAAATATATTCAATAGCAACAATATTAAAAAACACAGCTTACATGCAAGACCCAGGTAGCATTTATACGTCATTAAGTCGTCCGTTTACGGTACTGCTCGACGTAAGAGACGTCATGTCTCGACGTCGGGGGGTCCCAGCAGATGACGTCAATTTGTCACAGCCTCAAGACGTCTGTTTACAGACGTTACAGAGACGTCATATACTGAATGCATAGGGACGTTACTGGGCCGTACATATTAGGTTAGCCACTGACGTTAGAGAGACGTCATATACTGAATTCATAGGGACGTTACTGGGCCGTACATATTAGGGCAGCCACTGACGTTGGAGTGACGTCATATACTGAATCCATAGGGACGTTACTGGGCCGTACATATTAGGGCAGCCACTGACGTTGGAGAGACGTCATATGCTGAATTCATACGGACGTTTCTGGGCCGTACATATTAGGGCAGCCAGTATGTTCGAATAACGTCACACACAGGATTGATTGTGGCGTTACTAGGACATAGGCACAGGTCAGGACCTACGGGGGCTGCATTATGCTGCTGTGTTCACGATATCAGCAGTAGAAGTTAGCGATTTTCAATTTTATTAAGGCGGGTATTATATAAATTTAAATAACATCTCTCAAAACACACTGCTGATATCGTAAGCACGGCAATATGCTCCTCGTAGCTAGGATGGGTAGGTAGTCTGTTCAAAAATAGAACCGACCTGGCTGTTGAGTGAACTAACGACATGCTAGATTTAAGTTCTAAGACGGTTCTAACTTATTGGCCAGGCGCCCTAGACAAGACGCCAAATTCTTACGCGTAAGAGTAGAAAAGAGTTTAGCGCTTAGGGGGCGTCCATTAATCGCGTCATACGTTTTTGGCTTGTTTTAGACCCCCCCCTCCCCCATGGTGATCTTTGGTGATATTTTCAGGACCCCTCCCCCCCTGTCCAATATGACGTGTAATTTTTTGCTAACTAAAGTAAGTACAGTTTTCTAACACGTGAACTTACTTACGTAACGTACGTACACGTAAAGGGTAAAAAAATGAAACTACACATAAAAAATACACATGTATACATATAAAATAAAATAAACATAACCGGCCAAGTGCGTGTCGGACCACGCGGTTTCGTACCTACTATCGTAAAAGTAATATCAAAAGGTCGTATCTGCGTATGAAATGAGTTTTTAGGAGATAACTCAATAATTCCTAAACCGATAATGTTCTCAATTTTTTTTATTTTTTTATCTCCGGTTCACAAGTCACAGGGGTCCCACAAGTTTTTTAGACTTACGGGATGATTTTTTCTTAAAATATTCACTAAATAAATAAAAATTCAAACAGACCTCAATGTTATTTTGAAAGACCTATCGAGTGATGTGCATCATGTCGATAATTGGTAAAATTTTTTTTTTTACATGTATGGAGTAGTGCCCCTCCTTAAAACATCTTTTTCACCAATTTTACTACAAACCTAAGTAGCGGCATACAAAAACCCACCTTATATTTAAATATTAATTAAGATACGTTTTAAAACTGAAGAACAAATCAAATTATTTTTAATAAATATTTTGATTTGTTTATTTTTAAGTAGACACACTACTATATAAATCATAAACTTATATAGATGTCATATACAAAGGAAAAAGTGACCTAGGCCTCCGGTCACAGGGCTGGGAACGAACCAGCGTCTTCTGCATTCGCGGCAGACGCCTTTACCCCTTGGCCACCCGGGTCACAGCAGCACCGGCCACCGGTTGGTGCCCAGCCCTGGGCACCGGAGGCCTAGGTCACTTTTTCCTTTGTATATGACATCTATATAAGTTTAAGATACGTTTTATAGTTTCCGAGTAAAATGTCTGTGACATACGGACGGACGGACAGACGGACATAACGAAACTATAAGGGTTACGTTTTTGCCACTTTGGCTATGGAACCCTAAAAACCTACTTCACAAAATAATATGTCAAATGCTATTAAAAATTATTTACAATCATAGTGCTAGTGCAATTTTACTTTGCTTTTGACAGATTGATTCATTTAAAAGTTGATAGTTTTTATTTTATTGACCACAATACAGTATAGCACAAGGAACAAAAAAATTACACGTGATATGTGTCCAGACCCCCCTCCCCCTGTGGCGATCATTGGTAATTTTTTCTTGACCCCCTACCCCCCCTATACAATATGACGCGATTAATGGACGCCCCCTTAGCATAGCAGGCATCTTGCCTACGTACCCTGAACAAACTCTAGGACTTATGGATGAAACTAAAAAACGCTATGTAAGTAGTATAATTTATATTTAAAGAGGCATTAAAGGACAGTGGGAACCAATAGCCCCATAACAATAATCCCATCAAAAACATAAATGTGAAATGAGAGCCAAGTTATATATGCCTTGGTTGTTGACTTCAACGACAAAAGAAGTGAGATCTAAATGGGTGCCAAGTTCAATTGTCAGTCCTGAAATTTGTTTATAACAACATAAAAAAATATAACTAAAAATATAATTTCTTCTTAAAACTTACTATAATTTATTGAAGCCTAAGGTTTGACTTTTCTAGTTAGTCTAGGTACAAGATTGTTTACCTTATTTCTATTACTAAAAAAACAAGTATAATTAGGTAATTTTTTTTTAAATATGTATGAGGCCATGACTTAAAATAACATTTATATCTCTAATGCCCACTATCGGACTACTAAACTAAAAAACACAACCGTAAGCATGTCAGTTTTAAGTAGATACATTAAAACTTCGAAGAAGTAGGTAAAAGTGGTGGCAACACTTCCTTAATGAAGGCGGCTGACCGCGTGTTCGCTCGCTCACATTGGTCCTACTCCTCTCTATCTTAATAGCATTAGTAAGAGAAGGGGACCAAACTGAGCAAGAGAGCATGCGGTCAGCCGTATTCATGTAGGTCAAAGCCACATACCAAAAAATGTAATCCATAAACCGATTTTGAATGATTTATAAAAATCTGTAGTATTTCCTGAGCCAAATCTATACCAAGTTCTCTGAAATCTATAGCCGTAAAAGTGGTAACTCTCCAACATGATAGTCTTCATCAAGCTGCGAACGAAATGATTCATTGGTCCTTGTGGGCGCTGACGCATTTTAATAGATCACGCGGCCGCGATATTCATTCACCTGCCTCTATGCACTTGTCACAAGCTGAATACCTACGATACATACTCGCAGGCGCAGTTGGCAAAAAGGCTTTTTGTTGGATCTCTTTCCATAGAAGTTTTACTGTTACTACTGTGTAAAACAAAATTTCATCAACCGAGACACTTTGCTGGAAATATCCCTGCCTCAAAGTTTTCACGTATGAAACCTGTAACAAACAAGATAATGTATAATTGTAAAATAGCAAATTATTTGTTGATCAGACCAAATGTAAAAAAAGTGAAGATTTGAAATAACTTTCTTCATACAATGTTTTAAGTGTGTAGATATTATTTTATGTATTTTTTTATTACTACTAAACAACTATAACTTGCACCACCTGCTTCAAGCTGTTTCTTCCTTCTTTCTTATGTAAGTTGCCTGGAACCACACAAGGAAAAAAATCCATCTGTCCCTCCATACAATCTATACCCAAACAGGGTTCTAAGAAAAAGATAAGTATGACTACAAGACAAACTTCTATATGTATAACAGAGTTAGCAGTTAGGTACAGTCACCGGCAATAGTATCTCCCTACACAAAGGCCGCAAAAATATGTGACACACTCTTATGACCCTACAAAGTCACATATTTTTGTGGCCTTTGTGTAGGAAGATACTATTGCCGTTGACTGTACAGCTAGCTATATTGATCAAAATATGTTTTTCTAAAAAATTACATTTTAAACACAAGATATTTAGCCGACTGTACTTGATGTTACCTATTCTTGTACTGTCAGAAAGTATTCTAAACAACAAAACAAAGGAGCCGAAACTCGACCAAGCAAGCACTTTTCATCATTAGGTATGTTCTGGTATCTACATCCCAGCTCTATCATCAGATCAGCTTGATGGTACCATATTATTCCACTGTCACCAAGGTTACATACAGTACCGGCCAACAATATAACACCTACATGTTTTACAATAGAACTTTTTCTTATATTTGTAAGTGATTTCCACCTCACTACTTAGGTAGCATAGTAGTAGCCTTTTGGGAGAGTGATGAGAATAATTAACATAATGGTTTTTTCATTGAAGTTTTTTTTTTAAATATACAGTCAACTTAATTTTTTTATTGGACTCACCTCTATAATCTCCTAAGCCTACACTGCCAGCGGCTTGAAATTTTTGTATTTTCTCAAAGGTCTTTTTTTCAATGGTGGTGGGATTGTCATTATCTTCGTCGCTGCTAGAAACATATCTTTTGGCCCTTTTCCGTTTAAGACCTGGTTCTGATGTATCCTCATCAATCAGTTTTTTTTTGCTTTCTCTATGCCATCTTTAGGTACATGCAAATGAAATAAAAAAATACACACAACATGCAAACATAATAAATGAACACAGCATAATGCATCCCTCACTCAATTAAAACAAGGTTATCACATTATTAGTAAAAATATAGGATGGAGTTTCATTAGTTGGAACAACCTGAAGTGGTACAGGCAACCAGTTCCATTAGTAGGTCACTTTGAGCCATTCACCATGAGTTTAATGTTATGTGATGACTTGCCACATAAGTAATTAATTAATTTAGTTATTGTGAAAATGGTTCAAAATTTTCTGCTGCTGCACTAAATCATCAACACAGTCATAACAACGTCTGTGTCTTTATGTACATATGTATTATGATGTAATTTTTGCTTTCCCGCAGTAAGTCTAGATCTCAAGTTCAAGGCCCGCCATATACAGACCGCTTGAAGCAGTTCGACTGCTACAAGCGGTCCATGTATGACGAGTCTACAAACACTTAGGCCCGCCAATGGACCGCTTGAAGCAGTTGGATACCACTCTGACTGCTTTAAGCTGTCTGTCTACGGCAGGCCTAATATTTGCATGCAAATACAAAACTTGCCCCAGGGCAGCAATCACATTTGTCCAAGCAGTTTTAAAAATTACCCATATTAGGTAGTAGTCACACAGTAACAGAAAACTTTCACCAACATCAGTAAGCTCTCGGTAAATCAGGAAATCAAACTGGAGACGTGTATGCCCAACAGTGTGCGCATACTTACTCGCTGAAGAAGAAGAATAAATCAGGAAATATTGCATCCAGAAACCAGGAAACGAAACTGTTTCGTTAGTTTTCATAGCCAAAGTGGTTTGTAAAAAAACTATTAAAATATACGTACCAGTATCACAAAAAACTCTTTGAACACTGTATAATTTCCATTTTTCATCTGGTGTCTTGACATCAGCCAAAACCTTTTCAAACGCTTTAGTTCCCTTAACGGGTGGCCAAAAGACTTCACAACACTTTGGCGTAAACCACTGATTGTTTACGCCGTCTTCTACACTAAACTGTATCACTGAGTACATTTTTGTTCTTGTTGAAAGTTTTTATTGGCAGTAGTACGGGCAGCAAGGCAAAGGAAAAAGGAGGGAAAACAACGTCACTCAAAGCGTCACTTCAATCAAAATGACAGAATTGCGTTCCGTTCCAATTTCTTATGTTTTTAAAAATCACATTGCTCAGTTTGTTTTGATGTTTAATAACATTAAAAAATCTGTAATAAATTACTTGATATAAGTATTAACTTTGAAGTTAACTAAAAAGACGTAAAGGTTTTTTTTACTTCATGAATGTTTTACATTACAAGATTGACAAATTTTATTGATATCAAGAAACGAAACGCGTTATTTTAAGCTTTATTTTTAAGTAGGTCGGATACTTATAGAGTTTGTCCGGAAATAGATGTATGGTGGTTTATATGGGAGCTCATACATTCTATGACACTTCTCTTTCCGGACAGACTCTAACGACTAAAATGAAACTGTTCAAATTTCAAATTCCTATGCATAAGTACTGGCTTACTGGCTACATAAAGTCTTGTTATAATGTATTAATTAGTATTTTCTCTTAGCATTCGCTATGATAATGGACAGATTTACGAAGAAAGTAGATTTACAAAGCCTGAGTAAAGTATAGGATAACTTACTAGCATATAAATTAACTGCCACATAAAACTTCCTGTTGAAATAGTTTACGTGTCACAAACATCTAACCGTTAATAGTGATCCCAAAAATTTACATTAGCAAAACTTCTCGTTGCCGACAGATACTGTACGTCTTACTGTACATCGTACATAGTACAGGTGATGACCTTAAACTGACGTTATTGAGACGTTCATTTTGCGGTAAATATGGTACGTCCAGATGCTGACCCTCAATTGACGTTATTAAGACGCCCACGTTGCGACGAATACGGTACGTCCAGATGCTGACCTAAAATTGACGTTATTAAGACGTCCACTTTGCGATGAATACGGTACGTCCAGATGCTGACATAAAATGGACGTTATTAAGACGTCCACTTTGCGACAAATACGGTACGTCCAGATGCTGATCTAAAATGGACGTTATTAAGACGTCCACTTTGCGACGAATATGGTACGTCCAGATGCTGACCCAAAATTGACGTTATTAAGACGTCAACTTTGCGACAAATACGGTACGTCCAGATGCTGACCTAAAATTGACGTTATTAAGACGTCCACTTTGCGGTGAATATGGTACGTCCAGATGATGACCCTTAATTGACGTTAGTACGACGTCCACTCTTTAACCTGACCTTAAATTGACGTCACTATAACGTACGTTTTCAGCGAATAAATGACAGACCTTAATATGACCTAAAAATTACGTCGCTTGTGCGTCGCTGACGTCAGTTTGCTACCTGGGGAATTAAACATCCAATAATTAACTCACCATAGTACGATTTAAAAATTTCACTGCGATATTCATTCGTTGTGTAATCGAGTTTTTTATTTTTTAAATCATATTACTGTTCCCACTTAAACAATAAAATTACATTTGTGGACCAGTTTAGTGAAAGGGTCCAGAAATGTTTGTCGATTTACAAGGATACTAAACTTCATTCTTTCACGGATATAATGATATCGTATATTTTGTAGTTTAAGGAAATACTAATAACTCCATATCGACAAAGCGGGACCTTTTTTCCTGGACTGACACATTTAAAGAGCAGTCGTAAGATTTTTTTGGCACTGGTGAAATATTCGAAGAGGTCAAGTACACTTAACGACCAATTTCCCCTGCACAGGAGACTGACACAAATATGAGAATACAGAATATTAATCACAATTTTCACATACTTAGGAAATTCTGACCGGTGTCACCGTAATTGTGTCACCTAAGAGCATACTATTGAGAATGCTAGCCTAAGATGTATGGGATTTTACTGTCTATCACCATGGGCTGTCACGTTCTAACAAGTTTGTAAGTGCGTGACACATGACGCGATAGGCGATAAAATGGTAACCAATCCTATCCGTTATCTAGCCTCGGGCTCTGGAAAACTTCACTTTTCTTTATTAAGGTGATTTTTTTACCATATAAAGACTGACTAAAGTGACTAACGTTATTGTATTAAACACAAAAAGAGCGTCGTCCAGCAATGCCCATTAATTCTTCATGCATTCAGCCTATACACGCCGGAGCGTGTCGAATTTTAGCGTTGAGCGTGGAAGCTGCCCGATCTTCGATCTCCCGTGTACGGGATCTCATTATATTTTAAACTAGCGACCCGCCCCGGCTTCGCACGGGACTTTTTTGTAGACCTTTTTAAGTACAATACTGTAGTACATTATTTTGAGTTTTGGTTCAGCCAGAGTTTGCAATGTAAGCGCAAATAAATGTGTTTATTTACGACATCACATTAGAAACCTCAAAAATGATCAGTGTTTCTCTACTGTATTATACATGTATTATAACGTTCATGTAACCTTCCTCTTGAATCACTCTATCTATTAAAAAAAACCGCATCAAAATCCGTTGCATAGTTTTAAAGATCTAAGCATACATAGGGACAGACAGCGTAGTGATAAGCCAACTAAGGACAGCTTCTCACATATCTCAACCTTAATTGACATCCTGTCCTCAAAGTTGCTTGCGGACTTCGACTCCAATATCCGGCTGCTTGCGGTCCTTACGCGTATCCAACACAATACAAATACCGTTCAAGTAATTACACAACCTAACTGGACTCAATAGATAACCCTTTACCATCGTTTACCAAGCACTTAACAAGACCAGTAAGTAAAGGTAGCATAGAATGGATAATATGGTTGTACGTTGTTTTATAGACTACATTTTCGCAGAATATTGGTTCATAGAAAATGTTTCTCATATTTTCATTTCATAGAGTGATCATTTGTCAGAGCTCTTACATTGTAGAATCTGGTTTTGAATATTTTTTATTGTTCAGATAAGTAGTTTTTCGAATTTCAGTTCATTACGTTTTAAATCAAATATTATTAATCCGTATAGTATTTAGTTTGTATAACAATTGTTTCAAAGCCTGCATATTCATAGAATGTTGTTTCTGATTTTATCAAACTTAATATTTTCGTTTCATAGAAGACTCAGTTTCTGAATACTTATTGTGATATACATTAAATCCTATATGTTTTTATTCAAAGAGAATTAAACTGGAGAATTTTCATATCAATTAAGCTGATTATTAAACTTAAATTTAAAAAATGTGTATTTTATTAATGTATTTCATATAGGTAATATATTTAATTTAGCAATATTTTTAATTTTACTATTCTAATTGTACTATTCTAACAACAGTTTGTTTTTGTGGGGGTCGCAGTTCTAACCTAACCTAACCAACTTTTCTGGTAACAGTTTGTTTCTGTAGGGGTCGCAGTTCTAGTCTAACCTAACCAACTTTTCTGGCAACCGTTTGTTTCTGTAGGGGTCGCAGTTCTAACCTAACCTTACCAACTTTTCTGGCAACAGTTTGTTTTTGTGGGGGTCGCAGTTCTAACCTAACCAACTTTTCTGGCAACAATTTATTTCTGGGGGCGTCGCAGTTCTAACCTAACCTAACCAACTTTTCTGGCAACCATTTGTTTCTGTAGGGGTCGCAGTTCTAACCTAAGCTAACCAACTCTTCTGGCAACCGTTTGTTTCTGTAGGGGTCGCAGTTCTAATCTAACCTAACCAACTTTTCTGGCAACAGTTTGTTTCTGTAGGGGTCGCAGTTCTAACCTAACCTAACCCACTTTTCTGGCAACAGTTTGTTTCTGTGGGGTCGCAGTTCTAACCTAACCTAACCAACTTTTACGGCAACCGTTTGTTTCTGGAATTTTGTTGTGTGTGTAACAGATCTAATATCATATTCTTTGCAATAACCCCCTATAGCAGAGAAACTAAAGGAAAGTAGGCTTAGATGGTACGGCCACATAATGAGACGCGATGATAATTTCTGTGTGAAGACCGTCCTAAATATCCCAACAAAATCTGTGGGAAGAGGAAGAACCCCTGAAACATGGTGGTCCACTATCAAAAGGGAATTAAAAGCGCAGAATTTAACCCCCACGACAACCCAGGATAGGGCATCCTGGCGCCGCTGTACAAGGAGGCCCGACCCCAGATAGAACTGGGACTAAGGGAAGGAAGAAGAAGAAGATATTCTTTGCAATAAGTTTCTTTGCAATTAATGTAAATGAAGTGCATAAATACTAAAATAATAATATTAAATAAATAAATATTATAGGACAATCTTACACAAAACGACCTAGGCCCACGGTAAGCTCAATAAGGCTTGTGTTATGGGTACTAGACGACGATATATATAATAGATAAATACTTAAATACATAGAAAACATCCATAACTCAGGAACAAATATCTGTGATAAACACACAAATAAATGCCCTGACCAGGATTCGAACCCGGGACCTCCTGCTTCGTAGGCAGAGTCACTACCGACTAGGCTAGGAGGCCGTAATATTGGAAAATAAAATACTGGAACTAAATATTACTCGTATACAGTGTGTAAATTTTATACGGGCGTATATTGTAATGGCGATTAGTATTGGACCTAGGGAACCTATTTACATTTATTTCTTTATGAAAATAAGAATTTTTTTTCATACATAATAATTCAGCCCGCAATGAATTGCATCCATGAAAATTAACTTACCGATGCGTCATGTCAGTTATGTCAGTTTTAAATCAGTTGGATAGCGTACATTGGTGTCCGGTAGGACTTTAAAAAATCATTACACATAATTAATAACACTATTTAACAATATGATTTTGATTGATATGAATTAATAACACAATTTAACAATATGATGAACAATGAAAATTTACAAGCTGTATAAAACAGTAACTATGAAACAACAATCTATGAAATCTGTGTCTACGAAAGAAAAATGGGTCTCTATCGGTTCCCATTAATTTTTGCTTCCGTTTTTTTCAGTCCATAACGTTTTCCATCATAATTTTTATTAGTCATATTGTCAATAGTCATAAAATTTAACAATCTAAATTGCTGGTCCAATTTTTGCAGGTCATCATTATTGTTAGTCATAAAATCTGTTACTCATAATATTCAAAGTCCAGATGGTATCTATTACATAATGTCGAAGGCACTAAACTTGCTTATAATAATTGTTTTAAGTTCTATAATTGCAGATTATAATGATAACTAGGGGTGTGTATTGGTTTCCACAAATTTTAAGATCCGAATTATTATAGTCCATAACGTTAGCCATAATAAGTTTTATTAGTCATATTGTCAATAGTTATATAATTAAGCCACACAAATTACATTTCCGATTGCGTCGAAGACACGATACTAGGTAATTTGAACAGAGGTCTTTTAATTGTTAGTTGACTTATTTCAATAAAATTCATGTCATGGCTTTTCATTTCGGGATATTTTACTTATTTTTTTTTACATGTAATAATATTTATTCCGCATATAATAATTTTTCTTAGGGGTCGCAGTTCTAACCTAACCTAACCCACTTCTGGCAACAGTTCGATTTCTTGGGGGACGCAGTTCTAACCTAACCTAACCCACTTCTGGCAACAGTTCGTTTTCTTGGGGGTCGCAGTTCTAACCTAACCTAACCCACTTTTCTGGCAGCAGTTTGTTTCTGTGGGGTCGCAGTTCTAACCTAACCTAACCAACTTTTACGGCAACCGTTTGTTTCTGGAATTTTGTTGTGTGTGTAACAGATCTAATATCATATTCTTTGCAATAACCCCCTATAACAGAGAAACTAAAGGAAAGCAGGCTTAGATGGTACGGCCACATAATGAGACGCGATGATAATTTCTGTGTGAAGACCGTCCTAAATATCCCAACAAAATCTGTGGGAAGAGGAAGAACCCCTGAAACATGGTGGTCCACTATCAAAAGGGAATTAAAAGCGCAGAATTTAACCCCCACGACAACCCAGGATAGGGCATCCTGGCGCCGCTGTACAAGGAGGCCCGACCCCAGATAGAACTGGGACTAAGGGAAGGAAGAAGAAGAAGATATTCTTTGCAATAAGTTTCTTTGCAATTAATGTAAATGAAGTGCATAAATACTAAAATAATAATATTAAATAAATAAATATTATAGGACAATCTTACACAAAACGACCTAGGCCCACGGTAAGCTCAATAAGGCTTGTGTTATGGGTACTAGACGTCGATATATATAATAGATAAATACTTAAATACATAGAAAACATCCATAACTCAGGAACAAATATCTGTGATAAGCACACAAATAAATGCCCTGACCAGGATTCGAACCCGGGACCTCCTGCTTCGTAGGCAGAGTCACTACCGACTAGGCTAGGAGGCCGTAATATTGGAAAATAAAATACTGGAACTAAATATTACTCGTATACAGTGTGTAAATTTTATACGGGCGTATATTGTAATGGCGATTAGTATTGGACCTAGGGAACCTATTTACATTTATTTCTTTATGAAAATAAGAATTTTTTTTCATACATAATAATTCAGCCCGCAATGAATTGCATCCATGAATAAAACTTACCGATGCGTCATGTCAGTTATGTCAGTTTTAAATCAGTTGGATAGCGTACATTGGTGTCCGGTAGGACTTTAAAAAATCATTACACATAATTAATAACACTATTTAACAATATGATTTTGATTGATATGAATTAATAACACTATTTAACAATATGATGAACAATGAAAATTTACGAGCTGTATAAAACAGTAACTATGAAACAACAATCTAGTCCATAACGTTTTCCATCATAATTTTTATTAGTCATATTGTCAACAGTCATAAAATTTAACAATCTAAATTGCTGGTCCGATTTTTGCAGGTCATCATTATTGTTAGTCATAAAATCTGTTACTCATAATATTCAAAGTCCAGATGGTATCTATTACATAATGTCGAAGGCTCTAAACTTGCTTATAATAATTGTTTTAAGTTCTTTAATTGCAGATTATAATGATAACTAGGGGTGTATATTGGTTTCTACAAATTTTAAGATCCGAATTATTATAGTCCATAACGTTAGCCATAATAAGTTTTATTAGTCATATTGTCAATAGTTATATAATTAAACCACACAAATTACATTTCCGATAACTCATTGCGTCGAGGACACGATACTAGGTAATTTGAACAGAGGTCATTTAATTGTTAGTTGACTTATTTCAATAAAATTCATGTCATGGCTTTTCATTTCGGGATATTTTACTTATTTTTTTTACAAATAATATTTATTCCGCATATAATTATTTTTCTTAGGGGTCGCAGTTTTAACCTAACCTAACCCACTTCTGGCAACAGTTCGATTTCTTGGGGGACGCAGTTCTAACCTAACCTAACCCACTTCTGGCAACAGTTCGTTTTCTTGGGGGTCACAGTTCTAACCTAACCTAACCCACTTCTGACAACAGTTCGTTTTCTTGGGGGTCGCAGTTCTAACCTAACCTAACCCACTTCTGGCAACAGTTTGTTTTCTTGAGGGTCGCATTTAGTAAACGTTATACTTGGAAAAAATTATGACTGATGATTGATGTTTATGTCCATAAATAATAAAGGATATCATTTTATGACTATCGAAATTCGAAACAATAAGTTAATGGGAAACAAAGGGATGACATTAAAAAGATATGATTAACGACTATTAGTCCGATAAAATATATGCCTTAAAATATTTCTGAATAATTATTGATATACCTTCGAATGTTATACTCATCAATTTTATACCTTTTGCGATTATAGTATTTAATATTATAGATCTTTATTATTAGAACTATGAAACGTTATGCTTTACAAAAATTATGACTATTGATGTTTATGCCCATAAATTATATGGATATCAATTTCTGACTATCGAAATTCGAAACAATAAGTTTATGGGAAACAAAGGGATCCCAAGAAAAATACATGAAATATGATTCTAGTGTTTGATAACTTTGTAAATTAAAAAAGTTTGATAGCAATATACATGGAACTGAATGTCTGTGAAATATGTTTTAACCAATTGAATAGTCTATGGAACAATAGTATTGGAACATGAACCAAATAATCTATGAAATAATTTCTGAGAAACGAAATTCTATGAAATTTCTGTCTATGAAAGAGGGTGACACCGGATAATATAGATAATACGTACATAATACTATGTACAGGATGCATCGCACAGCGTCACGTTCCATAGAAATGTTGCTACCTTGTTACGTGCTGGTGCGTCTGTCACCAAGACCACTGCCAAAGAAAACCGATTTTTGACAGCTGAAGGTTACAAAATGATGTCACGTTCTCTTTCTCACTCACACTGTGCTGGCAAAGCCGAGCGCATCCAAACAATTCTGTGTTTATAATAGTGTATATTATAAATGTGACCTTAATGTAAAGTACCACAATGTGTTAAAACGAAATTTTTTTAACCATAGTGTAGGTAGCCAGTATTGATGTAACACAGAGACGTAGTTGGTGCTGATTTCTGGTTATTCTCTCACAATGAGTGTCATAAGAAAGCTCCGTGTCACCTCAAATGGCAATAGAAGGGGCTATGCTCGAGATTGACTATCAGTGGCAAGACTTACATAGAACTGGAATTCTTGAATGGCTGGCCTATATCCTATATTGAATAAATGGATGAATGAATGATTATTTGACTTTTATCGCACGCTACGCGTACGGTAAAACTCGCATTATGGCCAGGTCGAGACGTAAAATTGTGTACTCACCACGGGCAGTAAAAAAGAAAGCCCTGTATCGCATATTTACAAATACCTGCGATTTCGGGCTTTTTTTCTTTTACAGTCCTTGGTAAGTAATGTACTAATAAAGTATAAAGAAATAAATAATGTTGAATCTTGAATCATACATTGAATCAGTTGAGCACGTTATCTTACAGGTTTTAAAAAAGTAGGCCGAATTAGAATTTTTTACGCGCAACTACTGATGCTTATGAGAAGAATAACAACACATTCGGAGATCACCCTTACACGATTTCGTCTAAAGCAAGTCCATTTCACAGACGAGAATAGCGGACTATTTATTCCGGGTGAAAAAATCTTAAAAGCCTTGTCACTTTCAGAATGAGCTCGCATCTCAAACGATTCTTCTAATTGTGTTACAGCGATAAGGTACTAAATTGCGCGTCCTGATGGATTTCTAAAGTTCATGGAAGTGATTTTTAAGAATGGGGAGTCATTTAATTCGTTCGGTCAGTGGTTCCGTGAAGATTTGGGGGCGCGATCCGTAAGGGTTTCCTTACAAGTCTTGTTCAGTGAAATACTGTGTTTTTATGACACAATGTTCTTGAGATAAAATACCTTTTCGTCGAGACTTTTATTAAGATTTATGTTATTTAACCTGGATTTTATGTTATTTAACCGACCTTAACAGATTTGTATGTAATTATTTCAAAGTTAACGAAAATAATTTATACATACTCGTACTGAAAACACTTACATATTTAAGTAGGTACTTAACTGATAATCAGTGTCGTTAGAGACAAAGTAAAAAAGTTCGTATAAAACATGATAGAATAATTAGTATGAGTATAACGTTTATATTATCAGAAACAGGAACAGAAATCACAACATATTAGTGCAGTACTACACCATATATTCAACTATCAATTTTGCGGTTTCATTTGTATTGTTTGCACTACTTGCTACATTCGTCTTACGAGTAATGTCCCTTTGTGTACGATCTTAACTATTCTGCTAGTGCAGTCCAGACCTAATCCGAGAATTACATAAGATTTTCCTCTCGTAATTAAACGTTATTTCATCCAGTTAATCTCAGGCTATCCGGTCGTATCTCACAACTTCGTTCATTATCTGTTATAATGAAATATAACACAAATCGCACTTCTCAACTCTCTACGTGACCGGTATAAAATCAACGCGCGAATGCCCGCGATAAATATCGAAAAACTTATTTCTACTCCAGGATTATAATCTGTCAATTAAATGGCTGACAGGTATATTAAAAAAATATACTTTATCAACGTTGTTCAATTAACCGCGCAATGTTCCCTTTAATCACCAATACCACAGTATGTAAGTACTTACTCATTACTAAATAAACACTCGAAGACCATTAGGCACAAGCAACCTACTAGACACAATTCATACCAAAAACCTTTCACAAACCTAAAGTGAAATTAACGAGCTTTGAAAAATAACTTGTTTCGAAAGACAATGTGTTCGAAGTTCCATCAAATTCTCGTTTGTCTTGGTTTTTCATAAGTTTTATTTTAGTTCGAAGTTAAAAGAAAAAGTGTCTGAGCTCAGAAGTGAGCGCCCTAAAAGTTTTTAACTCAATAGGTATAGGTACCTAAGATGGAAAATGGAGTTTTTTAAGGATAATTAGTGTCCGACCGAAACATGCTTTTTTGCCGAAACCGAAACCGAAGGTTCGGCCAGGCCTATGAATCATGCCCGCGCGAGCGAGTTATACACCTACGTTTTGCGCCTCCGCCGGGGGAGCTAAAGTCAGTGGGTTACCAAACTTACCAACGCGCTCACTGAACGCACGTCGTACCGCGCGCGACGCTACTCGGAACTCGGAACAATGTCACCACGAAAAATTTTTATTTATAGCGATGTGGATGGATGTAAAAATGTAAAAAATAGCAAAGCTAATAAAAATAAGCTAAGCTTAAAATAAGCTTATCCTATCTTAGACTATTAACGCAATACAAATCTCTCAAATAACTATGATGATATTGCTAAAAGGCGATTAGAATAAGATTGAGATAGCTGTCAATCCATATTAATTTTGACAGTGTGTGGCAAATCTGTCAAGATTAATCATACTCTCATCGCGGCAACAAAATATCAATCAATATTACTCATGTAACTATAATTGTTATGCCCCATGCGAACCACTTAAACACTGAATCAATGCAAAATATCTATTTCCTTAACTATAAAACATATCCAAGCATATGCAACCCTAGCGATTGTGCGGGTGCGCGGGAAGTGCGGGGTGCCGCGCGTTGAAGGCCGCTCCATTGTATTATTGCGTAGGTACGTAAACCGTAGGTATTTGTTTTTTCTATGAGTGATTCATATCTGTTCGTAAGAACTATTATATAATCTGTGGTAAAACTTTAAATTAGGCACAACCGTGTGAAAGGGGCTGTAGTTGGTGGTGCACACGACAACAAAGGGCATTATACGGATTTTAGTGATGATGGGATCTGCTTTTGCATAGTGAGACTTTAGGACCCATAGGCCATTTTAGGAAGCAGAGCCACCTAAATTTATGGTGCGGTGGGGGTAAAAAGGGGGGTTAAAATTTGCGCGACACATAGATTGAAAATTATAAGTCTTAACAACATACTTCACGGGCAAGAATTGTAGAGAATTTTATGAAGAATATATCCTTTATTGAAAGTTTTGTGGTAGCTTTAACCGTTTTTGTAAAAAAACATGAATGTTCCTACTTTTGTGGGGAGTAGGGAAAACAATTGTTATATTTCTAACATATAATAGTGCTGAGTCATCCAATAAAGATTTGGCTTGAAAGTCTCGAATCCATGGATCGAAGGCCATAAATAAAATAATTATATTTAACATAACCTGTTTTGACTAGATACTGTTAAAATATTATTATTGGTTATCTACCATATATATTTGGTTTGGTAAACACCCCGTTTCCAATAGTAGTTAAATTAGTATGTTAAAAATCGTATATTAAACGGTTTAATTGAAACTAATGATAACAATGTTGCAGGTAATGTACTCAATGCTAAAATAATCCTGGAGAATAGGTCCTAGAGACCATTCATCACACCACTAGCTTAGCGTACCTTACCTGAGTTCATATGTATTATAATGATATTAGGCGTTGTCCGTTGATCAAAGATTCAAGCGCCCCACGATTTTAGTTTTTTGTGTGATCAATGCTCTAGCTACATTGATGAGAATAATGGTGTGATGACTGGTACCTAGAACCTACCGAATTATTTTTATAGCTTTTAGTACATTATCTACATCATTTTTTATAGTTGTAGCGGCGGCCATCTTGGATTTACAATGATACTGAATCTATTACATTGTAATTGTCATCAGAACTTAAAGTGTGTACCAGATATCGAATGAATTTGTCAACAGGACGAGGGTAACATTTCAACCACAAAATTATGAAGATGTGGGATGACGCAGGTAGCTGTAGATATGCAGACTTGCATTTAGTTATGTAAATATTAGTTATAATAAATTAACTAATTTTCAAATAAGTTTGTGTAATGTCTAAGTAGGTCTAACACAAAATTGTTATTATTATTTTAAAGCGCACTATTCGCCAACAAACTGTCCTCAGTTGAAGATGTATACCTACCACTTAAGTTTTCTCTCTAAAAAAATTAACAAGCCCTTATTGACAACCCGCAATCATGTACCTTTCACTTGAAACGGCCACGGAAAACTCCTCTATTTGATTACTCTTTTCGATAGGGTAACCATAGGGTTACCATATCATTTTGTAACCAAATAATTGTATTCCTAATCTTCGTGTGGGTTCGAATCCTGGTCAGGGCATTTATTTGTGTGTTTATCACAGGTATTTGTTCCTGAGTTATAGATGTATTCTATGTATTTAAGTATTTATATATCTATTATATATATCGTCGCCTAGTACCCACAACACAAGCTTTATTGAGCTTACCGTGGGACTAGGTTGATTTGTGTAAGATTGTCCCATAATATTTATTTATTTGGTTACAAAATGATATGGTTCCCCTATATTCAATGTTATGTCCCTGTCTAATGTCTTAGCAATAGAGATGAAATTAGCTTGATAGGGAAACGTAATTTTGGGTTTTCATTTCTGTAAGCGCTACATTATCATTATCAGCAGCAGCAGCAGCCAGTGTTAGTCCACTGCTGGACATAGGCCTCTCCCATGGCACGCCACTGTGCTCAATCTTCTGCACTTCTCCTCCAATACGTATCCGCCAAGCGCTTACCTTTGGGTAACGCAATGATGTGCTTACTAAATTGATAGTTTTTAAAACAACCCTACCAAACACTTACACGATCTGGTACCCCTTTATTGGTAACCGGTTGCGGTCTACCCTAAACAAACTCTTTATTTCACTTACGGACTATAAAGGCAAGGTAAATAATAGCGTTTAAAATGGTTGACGTCCATTAGTTTGAGAAAAAATATTATTAGGCAAGCATTAAAGCTCAAACCACATCGTTTTTCCTACATAATAAGGTTGTGGTTGAAAACAGGCCTATTAATATATAAATTATTTCGTTAAAAATATTATTACCAATATAGGATTTGTAAACTTTTTATAAAGGGGAATAACAGGCTTTATCATAAAAATATAGTTTTCATGTTATGACCATAAATAAAAAAATATAGGCATTTATTAAAAAAAAATATCAAATATCGATTTCATATTTTTTTACGTTTTCTTAGTTTTCTTATATAAACGTAAAATACCAAAAATGAATTCGGCATCCTTGCTTTACGCGAAAATGATATGAAACTTGACTATATGGCTCTATTTTATTTTTAATTAATTTTGGGGAGCACCCCCCACTTCGTCAAAAATTTGCATCAAAAATTTGATTGGCTCCCCTTCTTAAATTAATCTTAGAGCCTAAAGGACTAGCTGTGCAAAAGGAAATTCCATCATCATCATTTTCCGTATAATTAAGTGTACACCACCGACTACTGAGGCGGGTGTGACTACTTCATATTTTTATATTTGTAAGATTTTATTTTAAGTATTTTTTATTTGTAAGTTTTTATTTTCTTGGTTTTAGGATTGATTTCGTTTTAGTTTATATTTGTTAATTGTAATTTATTCTTGGGTTTAGTTTTAATTTATGTAATCAATAAATGTATATTATTTCTAATTCTATGTTTGTCAATAACCTTAATATATATAACAATTACAAATTGTATTGAACGGCGTAAGTGATATGTTGCATATAATTCGATTGCAAAATAGATTATGTTTTTACCTTTCCTCCTAGCGTTTGTCCCGGCTTGGGGTCCGCTTGACAACCTAATCCCATGAATTGGCGTAGACCTTCCAACCCAGAGGAGAAACTATGCGTTATCGGGATGAGGTCCGGTTTCCTTACGATGTTTTCCTTCACCGAAAAGCGACTGGTAAATATCAAATGTTATTTCGTACATAACCTTACAGCACAAGAATTTTTTTTTTGGATTTTTGGTTTGAAGTTGCATTGTTCGGTGCATTTAAGGCCCATAAAAAGACAAAAAAATACAAAAAAAATCTCCCCCCCCAAAAATTTTGTGAAAACCCACCCGCACGATCGTTTCATTTCGTTGCGACCGTTGCGTTGTGTAAAGTTGTTATTTTTGTTTTTGAAATATAAGGGTAAATTACAGAGTTCAAAGGAGTTAAGAAACATTTATGAATAAAATTTTAGATTTCTTACATGTTTTACATGAAATTATTAAAAAAAACGCTTTTGATTGATCATATTTTCAATTTATCATAATGAACACTATTTAAATTTGTCGACTTGCGTCTTGACCCGCACGATCGTGCGTTTTATAACTTTAGGCACAAAAAAATGACTAAAATTTCTGGTTAAACTTTTAATTATGTACATTATACGACAGAAGAACGTTTAATTTAATAAAAAACGAATTAACAACACATTTAAAAATCACAAATCAAAAAATTTCGTGAATACCTACTTCTGACTTGGTCGTCCGTCTCGTACACGTACCTGCTTGACGCTCACTGCGCCGACGACTGGCCCCCTAACTAAACGCACGCGGGTTTAAAATGAATAATAATCGAACGCACGATCGATCGATGCCGTACTGAAGCGGCAAACTTGATTATCTTTCTAACTAGATTTTTAAAAGTTGAACGCACGATCGTATCAGCCGGTGCTGTATGGGATAAGTTCCGAAAAACAATTATGTTAATCAAAAAAAGATTATGTTTTTACCAAACAAAAATATTTACTAAGTCTATTAAGTTTAAGACTGTCAGAGAGCATTTGCTACAGTTCAAAATGAAGATATATCTGAACTAGTCCGATTCAATATCGACTGTGAGAAAGCACAGATGTCCATTGTCCAGTTGGCGAGCCACAACGCATGTAGTATCAAGATAGGTAAGAGTTATGACATGACTTTACATTTTTTTAATTATGGCTTGATAAATAAATATTATAGGACAATCTTACTTATACACAAATCGACCTAGGCCCATCAGTAAGCTCAATAAGGCTTGTGTTGCAGGGTCACTACCGACTAGGCTAGGAGGACGTTGATTGTTTCTATGTAATATTAAAGACAAGTCGCGTTTCTCAAAGCCCGAAACTATTGACGTGTTTCTGGTCCTACGTTATCCTCAGGGGTCACGTGATGTTCTCTATACAAAACGAAGTGTCGGAAGTGTCGCGTAGGACGCGTAATACTACAGCGTGATCCATCCTTAATTTTTACGAAATCATAGAATTGACAGTCAGTTAAACCATAAAAAGAACAAAATGCGGTTCATAGGCCACTGGCTTCATGGGGTTTCTTACTTTAGGCGCCATTTCTATTAAGTATTGATTGAGTTTGGCTAGCGACGCTAGCGTATTCTCACTTAGGCATAGGCACTCTTTTTAAAAAAGGTAGCCAAAACGTTGATGGACCCAGGCGCGGTCGCAGCCTGAAATTTTGGGGGGTCACTATCAAGTTTTGGGGGGGGGGGGTCACTAATGCAGAAATTTTTTTTGAGAGGGTCAGTGATGAATCTTTCTATTGGACGTGTCCCATGTGACCCCCCCTCGCCACTTTCTCTCGCAGCGCATCAGCGTGGGAATGCTGGCAGCATCTTTGGCACGAAGTTTAGATTAGGTTTAATAAAGTTTTAAGTAGTTTTTAATTTTTGTTATTTAAGTTATTGTGTTTCTATATTACCATAATCGATAGGTCTTTAAAAATAATATTGAAACCACTGAGTAAATTAATTAATTACTCGACAATTTAAAAAAAAAACCAGTTCATCAAGCTACTTCTAGGAATGGAAAGACTGAAATTTTGGCAGTTGGTAATTTAGATTCAGGTTATTTTACCTTTTTTTTTACTCCTCACCAGTGGTCGCTGTTATAAATTCTGTTAGTATTAAACTAGCTTGCATTTATTCTGTACTACATTCCCTCAAGCAATCAGAGACGGATCCTCATAATCTCGATTTGTTTTCAATCCAAACTTACACAGCTGCTATTCGATCTTTAACCAACTTAGTTCAAATACCAACCTCCTTGCTGGGAGGTTGTGTCTACCGATAGAAACAGCAAAGAGAAAAACGGCACCAGGGTTATTAGACGGAGCTAGCCACGTCAGATATGACACAATAATGAGAGCGACGAAACCCCTCTCGTTAGTTTGCTATACTATGCTTATTTCTAGATCAGGACATCTGGCAGCTGTACCTAAAGTGGTGGAGGTCAAAGAATGCAAAACACTTTAAGAATACAAATCCTAGAGTTCTGGTTTTGATGCATTATTATAAAAAATATATATAAATAATTAGATTATATCATTACCAATACTTTCTGATGGGGGAAAGTAGTTCAAAACGATGTATGATGTAATTCATAATTTATCGCCTACTGTTTCTGTTTCCGAAATAACACGCAATGTTTTCTGTTCTAATGTTATAATATAGGCCCCGTTCTCTATAAATAAGACAACTACGGCAGTTTTTACCTATTTTGGTATAACTTTTTCCAACTGAAAAATTTTGCTAGTCTGGCACTCTGACCTCCACCCATTAAAAGCTGCCAGATGCCCGGATCTAGCAATAAGGATTGTATTGCAATCTTACTAGACGGGTTTTGCTGCTCTCTTTATTGTGTCATATCTGACGTGGCTAGCTCTTAGTCCGTATTTAAGTGCAACCAGGAAACCGTTAAGGTGAAAAATCTGTCGTATAAAAGCATGAACTTGTAAGTTATTTATATGTTTTATTACCCGACTGCCGAAAGGAAGTTATGTTTTCCGAGAGTATATGTATGTGTGTCTGTTTTTTTGGCCCGCCATACAGCCTACATAGGTTGACTTCAACTTTATTCTGGTCTAATTTCGTATTCAAGATAGCACTATAAACAGCATCAGTTATGTATTGATATTACATCAATATGTTGTGGAACGATTTGAAAAAAAAAATTAAACCTGTTTTTTTAACTACTTGTTTAATACCTATTTGAGAATTAAGTAAATAGTTACATCAATTTATTATAATTGCTAAAAATGATATCTTATTCTGTAAAATATAATATAATTGATTGAGCCCGTAGCCATGTATTCGTCGTATGTAGCGCGTAGTAGCTACGAACAGAGAACCTAATAGTCGGGTTCTCGGCCCTGAATGTGATAAATAAGAAGCGATGACTTTTACGCTCAAATGTTAGTTGATTTCAAGAAAGGTGAAAACAAAAAGTCGCATCGAAACATTATGGGTTGTATTCAGCCAGCAGGCCTATGATGGCAGATTTTATCAGCGGATAAGTTGATATAAACCTGATAAAATGACAAACAATGGCGGCAACTGTCATTTTATCAGGTTTATATCAACTTATCCGCTGATAAAATCTGCTATCATAGGCCTACTGCACTGCCAGAGATTTATTTAAAAAAGAGTTATACATAAATGGTCATGTGACTACAACCACAACAATATCATCGTCGTAAGTCGCGATATCACATCGGAACTGTTTAATTTTGTTAGACGACAAAGACTGCGATTACCGAAACTTGACTTGACGACTTCGGCCGTTACGATATCGCGCCACCACAAAACTGATTTTCTCACTTGCTCGGGTGAAATAGGACCCCTGGTAAATTGTATTTTGTCACACGACACTATACAATCTCAATTTAAATTTGAGCGTGGAAAAGATGAAAGAGAGATTGGCGATCACGGGGACATATTGAAGGATATTGAATTTTTAAATCGATTTCGGTTTAGATTACCATCTGCATTGCCAACTGGGATAGAATTCTAATGTATACATGGGTAGGTGTAATAGCCAGCGGGCTTATGATGGACAGCTTAATCGAGATAATGAAATAAACGTCCCTTTTTCAAATCCTGTATGCGTCAGACACAGATTTTATCACGCTGGTCAAATGCAACCATCGTATTAGATCAAGAGTAAGCCGGTACGCAACCCTACCTCATCGAGTTGCAGAATTCAGCTTATGTAGGGCAATGCACGGTGAATGGTCATGTAGTACTTGGTAGCCTGAGCTAAACTTGGAGCATTTCGTACGGTCAGCAAAATAACATTATGAAATCGACCTCATCGTGTAGCACAGGAGTCGCCAAACCGCGACCCGCGAGCCGCATGTGGCTCTTTGAAGAGTCAGTTGTGGCTCTTCGAGTTCCCCTCAATTGTTTAAAATCAAATATTATAGTAAAAAAACATAAAACAGACAACTGCGGCTCTATGAGCTTCCAAAAATTCCATATTTTTTCCGCCATCAGGCTCTTTGGCATTAAAATGTCTGGTTTGCGCGTTGTTGCCACATTTTATTTGGCACTTCTCGATGAGCACTATCGAAAAGGCCACGTGCCCACTTGCTAGTCACTGAAGTAGTTTTTGTCAAAAAGTAGGGTCGTATTTTGCTTACTGTATAATGTAAAAAATACTCCAACTTTGGCTTTTTTAGGGTTCCGTACCTCGAAAGGAAAGAACGGAACCCTTATAGGATCACTTTGTTGTCCGTCCGTCCGTCTGTCTGTCTGTCAATACCCTTTTTCGCAGGAACGCGAGGAGGTCTCGAGCTGAAATTTATATCAAATACTCAGGTCTACTGTCCCTTGGACCTGTGAAAAAATTAAACTTCTAAGCCGACGCAATCAAAAGATACAGCCGTTTATGCCGGAAATTTTCGAAACTCGCAAGGGAATCAAAACCTACAGCTATCTGTGAACTCAGAATCTTGAAATTTGGTACCAAGCAACGTCTTATAGCACAGATAAAGGAAAAATTACGAAAACTGTAAATGTTTAGTTACATCATATAATAAAAATATTTTTAATAATTTTAAAGTTACTACCCCTATATACCTACAGGTTTGTATGGAACCCTCGGTGCGCGAGTCCGACTCGCATTTGGTCGGTTTTTATATATACCACGACAGCGGCAAACCCGCCTGTTGATAAGCAGTTACCGTAGCCTATGAACGCCTGCAACCCCAGATAATTCACATGCACGTTGCCTACCCTAAGCGTTGGTACCAGGTTGCTTAGGCTACCAGGTACCTACTAAAATACATAACATTTTACCATGTATAGCCGAATTCTGCTACTCAATGAGGTAGGGTTGCCTACGCCCTACTGTTGATCTAATAGGTAGGTAAGTAATTAAATAATTTTAATGGTTCTCAACGTATGTTACCATGATACTTACTTTAAGATTATATTATCTTCTTGTTTCTTGTAGGTACTTTAGGTAACCTGTGGTAAAGGAATTCAACTATGAAATATTGTAAATTACCTTTATATATGGATGGAGCTCCATAACATGGGGAATATGTTATAAATTTCAAAGTTCTACCTAAAACTTTAGGCCATGTGTTTTCTATTAGTCTGTGGCTAACGCGATTGTTTTATATGTAGACAATTTCCCTTCAGTGTAAAAAAAAAATGTCGTAAAAGTTTTACTTAAACGCAATTAAAATTCACGACAAAACACATCCACGATTGATCGACTTGAAGCCGCTTTCTACTCGTAACAGTAAGATGGAATCAAGGAAATTTTTAAAAATAGAGTTAGCAAGTAGAAGCTAAATTTAAAGCACGAAATACGGCCATTTCATGATGTCACGTTGGATCTGTCGTACTTTTCTCCATGGTGAATATCTTGATGTTACTTAGCTGCTTTCAATAGTATCAGCGAGAAAAAGATAAAGCACGAATCAGAATTAAATGTAGTACAAGGAATAATAAATAAAATATTATCTAACACAGCGATGGTAGCCTGCCGCTAAGACCTCCGACTTTCCATCCGGAGGTCTCGGTTCAAACCCCGGCTTGTACCACTGAGTTTTTTCTGAACTAATGTAACAATAGTAGTTTATGTAACTGTTACGTAATAAGGCCTAATTACGTACAGTTGCATACACTGCTTTATCTACACTCATATTATTTATCCTAAATGCCGTATTCCGAAACCATAGAATGGCCGCCATTGCACCGCCATGGCCAACTCGATTGTGCCGGCGGTCGGGGAGCCGCATGTCGGCGGCCGCGCGGGAGCGTGCAGGTGTACATTATGTTATCAAAACACATAACACATCAATAGTTGAGCATGTAAAGTTAAAATTACGTTACTGCCACACATAAAAAGCTTATCATAGTAAAATCGGTTGTGGTAACGCTAGCCATTGCCTACCCTTTTTGAACACGTTTTAGAGGACTTACAATGTGAGTGTAGATAAAATATCATTTCGTGTTTACCAGTCACCTTTCGGTGAAGGAAAATATCGTAAGGAAAGTGGACATAATCCCAAAAAGGCCTTGTTTCCCCTCGGGGTTGGGAGGTCAGATGGCTGACGCTTTCGTAAAAACTAGTGCCTACGCCAATACATGGGATTAGGTTGCCAAGCGGCCCCAGGCTCAATTCAGCCGCGGCAAAAACGCTAGGAGCAGTCTTACACAAATTGACAGACTCAAGGCAGGCGATAGGATATATTATAGATATAGAAGACATCCGTGATAAACGCCCAAATAAATGCCCTTAGCAGGATTTGAACCTGAGACCTCCTGCTTCGTAGGCAGCGTCACTAACGACAGTACCAACTTGGGTACGGAGCCAAGTTCACTGCACATTCCATTATTGTCTCTAATATCCACTAGAATCCACAATCTTCGGCGCGTGATCAATTATTTGTACATCGCGAAGACGGAATAATTCCCAGAAATTACTTTTAATTTCATCAACTCGTGGAACCGTCCAATGAATTATGAATGAGGCAACCCTACGATCCAGTTCTAACGGAATCCGAGAAAGGTCTGAATATTCATTTAGGACATGTAGGGTTGGCATGTAAATAGCTCTTTTGGCGCTTTTACATACAAAGAGCTGGGCCGTTAGGGGGAAACGTGTTCGATCACATTCTGATACCTACGACA
The DNA here is from genome assembly GCA_947086415.1 of Pammene aurita. NCBI lineage: Eukaryota > Metazoa > Arthropoda > Insecta > Lepidoptera > Tortricidae > Pammene > Pammene aurita. The sequence goes on from OX352295.1 coordinate 19,020,320, forward strand.
GCTTTTATATGCTTTAATGCTTACGAAACGTTTTTGTGTGAATATTCGTTCCCTTTTTGTCACAAGTTGATAAAATGGTCGTAATCACTAAATGTTTAAGGTAATTTGCCTCGTGCATCATTTACGAACTGATCAACGTTACATATGTCGACGACGGCAGCTGTCATCCCATAGAGAACAATCAAATTATTCATAGGAGCAAAATTAGACGATGATGATGATTACTAGACATCGGAATACAGAGGGCTAAATTTAATGAGGTAAGGAGTTCCTATATCGGTGAACTCAGTTATCGATGCTTTTCCCATTTATACTTACTAGCGATCACTCTATGTTCCGACCACATTGAGGAGCATTGTTTCTTATAATTATTTAAGTAAGTAAACTATTTCTAATTGTCTAAAGAGGTTTAATAAATATATAATTATTATTATTACATAACACTTCTTTAAACCTAGCGATAATTGATAATAATATGCTTTAATGTAAACTTTATTTTCGTCTTCAAAATGATACATACAAAAATATTCATATTTACAGACAGCAATGATGGCTATGAAGGCAATCACTAGTAAACATCGTTTACATATGGGGTAAACATCGATAACAGACATTATCGATATAGGAATTCCCTAACTGTCATTAAATTTTGCCACTAGATAATTCTGATGATTCAGTGTACCGACCTTGAACCTGCTTGATTCGACCTATTTATTATTATTATCCTAACATTTTTAGTAATTTTATCCGTGAGAATAACTAAAATACGCTAAATATTTTCCAATGTCAAACAAACAAGAACGGCTCAAATTTACAAAGCGCTAAAGCTCTATAATCAGGGAAAAAGATCAAACGGCTTTCAGAAATTACGCCTCAGCCTGTAGATTAAATAAATTGTAGGTTAATTATAGTTGACCAACAGTAATAGCTGGAACATTAGTTTTGTGTTCTAATGTTTACCTACTGTTATGAATGTTGACTGGGAGTTTTAGTTCTCTTGTGGATGAGAATTCACCATATAGATAAGCTGACGAGCCGCGGTACACATCTGCCAAACAGATCTGGCAAATCTGTGGTTATAGAGAAATAAGATAACTCACTTATTTCGAGAGATGCAACGGAGAGTGGTTTGGCCGGATACCGGGTATCCGGCGAACCCGTTGGCCGGATAGCCGGATATCCGGCCGCCGGATATTAGGTCAAAATTTTTACCTAATTCGAGCACGTAGGTGGCACTCCATGCAGGTCGCAACTTGTTCAAGGAATGTTTAGCTCCCTAAAGCTATGTCCTTTAAATAATGAATGAATTACGTGACTAAATATATATATTTATAATTAAATATATACATTAATTTAATATATAAACTTTTTGTGAGTAATTTTGTTAGTAATTACGTTGTTAGTTTTAGTTTTTGTCATGTGGCCTAGTTTAACAATGTATTTTTCTTGACTGTTGTGAATAAATTATTTTATATTTATAATTAAATAAATAAATATTATTGGACAATCTTACACAAATCGACCTAGGCCCACAGTAAGCTCAATAAGGCTTGTGTTATAAATAAATAAATAAATAAATGACGACGATATATACAATAGATAAATATGGATAAATACTTAAATACATAGAAAACACCCATTACTCAGGAACAAATATCTGTGATAAACACTCAAATAAATGCCCTGACCAGGATTCGAACCCGGGACCTCCTGCTTCGTAGGCAGGCAGGGTCACTACCGACTGGGCTAGGAGGCCGTTAAAATAATTAATACATATAAATAAGTAAATTATTTGGTGGCTTACTACGTATTTATCCCGTTTTTAAACTTGACTACGTGTCATTTTATTATCCGGTATCCGGCCGGATAGTACGCAACAATCCGATATCCGGTCAAATAGTAAATTTATGGCCGGTTAGGCCGGATACCGAATAGCGGCCGGATATCCATTGCATCTCTACTTATTTCCCAATGACCAAATGTGAGTACCTACGTAAAAAGTGCACTTATACCGGATGGACCCTACAAAATAGTCAGGTAAAGGCAGACTTAAAAGGAGACGATATACAGTAATAGGCTAGGACACACGCACAGAATAAAGCCGGCAGATTTGTACGTGTATTCCTAGGAATTGAGGACATTACACCCGACAGAGCAAACTTTCGAAAGAGGGGAGGCGTTTTCCCAGCAGGGGGTTACTTTAACAGGGTCATGTTACCTATGGAGGAGATACAAAATAAGTATAAGTTTAGGTCACTGGTTTAAAGATTGAAAGCGGACAAAAGATATTCGTGAATATTATGGTATCTAATAAAAATAAAAATTACTGTGGGCTGAAATTAAAAATATACTTATTCCAAGACTAAATGAACTCGCGTAAAGTGAAATTCTATCCTGACTGTAGGTACAAGAAGTAATTAGTTTAGCTCCCTTCCGAGATTAATATTATAATTATCAATTATTTTCCTTTTCATTTTCTAATTCGACTTTAAACTTAAGGCGACGATATATGCAAACACGTCAAATCGAGGTGTTTTTGTGCAAGGTTTTTGAAGAAAACAAACCACGTTGGAGCATGAATGTTACATTTTCTGTAGGGGCATATAGTTGTGTTCGCTGTACAGATACGTGCTTGGTCTTGTATAACATAATTAGGTATATATATCATCGTTAAGAAACTGTTTTGGAGAAAACTTGTCGCAAGTTTTATGTCGGTCAGAAATAATTCTATATTGCGAAATTAAACATAACTACGTCTTAGCACATTACTAATGTTCGGCAGATACTATAGTCGTATTAAGCGCTTAATAAAGGTTTAAGACGCAAAACCTTGTAAGAGCCTGTAATAATCAGAACTATGCAATTGCTAATAAAACTTATAGGCGTTTATTCTATTGCAGCCAGAGACATGTTTCATGTGTCAAATTTGAGTAATATGATTAGTAATTTTGCGTGCGGAAATTCGTTCCACATAGCTTAGGTTATAGTACGCTTGCTTACTAAGTAGATATGTCCGAGTTCCAATCTAGGCTGATGTTAACTTTTTTGTTTATTTTTTTATCTCATTTCTCATTTATATTTTCAATCCTGATCCTAAGCGATTTATAGGTATTTTTGGACAAAAAAAAGTCAAATCATACTATAGTCAAGTTACTAGTTAGTTTAGTCTTTTTATTTTGACTTTTTTACCCAATATATTTAAACTAGCAACTTATAAAAGAGACTAATTCATTATTCAATTTTTACAGTGGGTATGGGTACTTTTTACCATAGACGGCTTCGTCCATGTTTTTACCATAATTTGTATTACAAGAGCGCGTTTGTTCGAGCAGTTTCCATCCGAGGCGACGTTGCCAGCTTACTTTCATTTGCTCATTTCGCTTCTTGCTTTGCGCTGTTGCAAGCTAGATCTATATTATGATATGAATGACGGATTCATTGAATAGAAACAAATGCGCTTGAAGTTGGAACACATTCGTTCATTTGTCAATGATTTGTCCACATCATCGTGATAGGTTATATATCTCTCTCTTTACTATGGAATAAGAAAGAAACAATCGGCTCGGCTGTCCCGGTACTCAGCGATGTCTGGTCGCGCCATTAGGTTTATATGGCTTATTGTATGTTCGTTTTCGTACGATTTAAAAGATATAGTGAATTATTAATGTTATTATTAGGTAGGTAAGTAGATATGGAATTAATTTTATCGTATAAGTATATATACCAATATAATTTCTCACAATCCCTAAAATGAAAAAACCAATAAGTACTCGTAAGGTACGATGGGGTAAGATCGGACCATTTTTGAACTAGTTGGTCAGCTTTCAGGGCCGACTTTTATGCTTTACCTTTGTAAAAATTTCTCGAAATATTAATCCTTGTTTCAAATCAGTATGAAGTGTACCTAAGCTGTTTGTCGTGTATAAAATTTCAAAATCTACTCCTACTTAAGATTGGACTATTCAATAAAATGTACTCTTAGTAAGTTTTTAGGTGCTAGTTTTCTTCCACTTATCGATTTTGCCAGCTTTGTAATGCAATAATAAATTTTGAAGTGTCCGTTCTAGAGCTTATATGATCTTGTTTAGATTAATATTATACGAAAATAAATCATACTCGAAAGGTTTTTTATACTAAAACATTTTTTGTAAAAGTGGAGTATGTGTCAGTTTTCCGTCCATACTTATTGATATATTGATATTCAAGTTTTTCAAATTAAAGCTTATAATTAATATACCAATTAAAGAATAAATAATTATTATCAATGGCCAATTTGACCTCAAAAAGTTTTTTCCATGTAGACGGAGAGCTGGCCACGTCAGATATGACACAATAGTCAGGTTTCATTGCTCTCATTATTGTGTCATATCTGACGTGGCCAGTTCTTAGTCCAATAAATTTGTAGCAGTTTAATCAGGTAGACGGCAACCCGGACGGGAAACTAGCATAACCACCCTATGCACGGTTTCTAATAATAGATATAATTATAAACCGCCTGTATTATGTTCATGTCAACCTTTCAGCATTTTCTCAAACTTTTCAAAAACGAGTGAGTTAAAAATATTGAGAGTGGAAAGACAAGATGTTTCAAACCTTTGAAGCAAGATGTTTCAAAATTTAAAAAAATTTAAAAAAGTCTTTTGGCTATAATTCTTTTTTTTTCCCACCCTACTTGAAGAGATATATTATATGGACGTATCCATACTAATATTATAGTGTGTCTGTCTGTTAACTCTTCACGCTTAAACCGCTCAACTAATTTAGATGAAATTTGGTATTTATAAGGGGGTGAAAACGGAATGGAAGTTTATATGGAATTGTTGCTCCCTGTTGACTTGAAATAACATACGTACTAGTTTTATATTTGCTCTTAGATTTTACTAACTAGTAACTTTTATTTTGCGTTTTATTATGTGATTCCATATCGCTCATGTTAATTTCGCGCAGACGAAGTCGCGGGTAAAAGCTAGTATTTTAATATTGTAATGGATTTTGATATGGTAAAACTTTTGAAATAGATGGCAATTAACCAAAACTAACCCAAAAATGTACCCAAAAAACCGTGACGACCCTATACACGACACGATACAACTAATCCATACTAATATTATAAATGGGAAAGTGTACGTGTGTGTTTGTTTGTTTGTCCGTCTTTCACGGCAAAACGGGGCGACGAATTGAAGTGATTTTTTAAATGGAGATAGTTGAAGGGATGGAGAGTGACATAGGCTACTTTTTGTCTCTTTCTAACCCCCCACTTCCCTAAAATGGGGTGTGGAAGTTTGTATGGTTTGTTACCCAGAATTTAACGCGAGCGAAGCCGCGGGCAAACGCAGGTATTATATGTTATTAACTTACTCGTGCTGACTTTTCATGTTTTTAATTATTTTGTGTAATTTCAATTTATAATTCTTATGTGAGACGACAAACGCTTTTATAATCGTAATTTTTTTTAGTAAAGAACACTTATGGTTATGGTATATGTATAAATAAAAATGATTAAAACATGTTAAAAAATTAATCTTAAACTTTAGGTTGAATTAAGTTATTTGCTTTTTGGCTATGGTTTTCTGTGAGGTACTTCCCCAGTCGAGCTCTGAGCCAGGTCCAGATTTAAGCGTGATAACATTCGCTGAACTGTGCCTTACCACAGTTAGCGAGATAACATTCGGAGTGCCCATACATCCCTTTTGGACGTAACATACCCGTGTCTAAACCTGTTCCTAGTAACCAACTAGGTACACATTTAAAAAATGTTCACAGCAACAATTAATTAGATCCAGTCTTAAACGCCACGCAAAAACAAATCAAACCATTTTTTGTGACAAACAATTGAATTTATAGAACGAAACTTTTTTGTCTATAAAGATCACATGTATGCGTGACTTCGGCAGCAGATAGCATACATCCTCCATACGACCCTCTTGAACCTGATGTTTATTCAGTGTTGGGTGTAATTTATTAGATGGTACCTACTTTTGTAATGTATTAAATTGCTAATTAAATTACAAGAAAATCAATTATATTAAGTAATTGAAATTGCTTGTAATTGAGATTACATGTTAGTAGTATTCCCGACTACATATAATTTGTAATTGCAATTACTTTTATCTTAACTACTTTTACTTGTAACTTCGATAATTTGAAATAATATACAAGTTCAATTTATTTTTGGGTCAGTGGGGGCAGCTACCAGATCCCTCGCTGCAACGCGAAAATGGTCTTAGAAGACCTTCCCTCAATTTCAAATTAATAACGTTACGGATTTTGGAAAAAACATACAGGATGCGAGAAAGAGGTCACATTTGGTAAACTTCTTTTTGATGCCAATCGATCCCATTCTTGTATGGGATCAAAAATAATTTGCGGCTAGAAAAGCCACAAATTGAGAAAAACTTTTCCCATACTTTATGAAAATTATTTATTTTTATTTTTCACATGCTGCTTTTTTATGCCAATCGATTCCATTCCTATCGTTTCTAATAGTTTCCTATTAGGGGTCAACTTACGGTTATGTACTAAAAAGCTACAAATTAAATATTTTCCATACATTTACTATAAATAATAAATAAATATTATACGACAATCTTACACAAATCGACCTAGGCCCACAGTAAGCTCAATAAGGCTTGTGTTATGGGTACTAGACGACGATATATATAATAGATAAATATGGATAAATACTTAAATACATAGAAAACATCCATAACTCAGGAACAAATATCTGCGATCAACACACAAATAAATGCCCTGACCAGGATTCGAACTCGGGACCTCCTGCTTCGTAGGCAGGGTCACCACCGACTGGGCTAGGAGATCGTCAAATAAAGAATAAGTGATTTTTAGGGTTCCGTAGCCAAATGGCAAAAAACGGAACCCTTATGGATTCGTCATGTCTGTCTGTCTGTCTGTCCGTCCGTATGTCACAGCCATTTTACTCGGAAACTATACGACGTATCTGAATAAAATTTACACATAAGGTGTATTTCTGTATGCCGCTACTTGAAATTTGAAAAAAAATATATTTTAAGGGGGGGGCGCTCGATACATGTAACTAAATTTCAAAAAATCTTTTTACCAAATATCAACATGTGACACATCAATCGATAGGTCTTTAAAAATAATATTGAAGTTTGTGTGATCTTTTTGTGATTAAGTGAATATTTTTTGAAATAATTGCTTCGAAAGTCAGAAAAATTGTGTAGCCCCCCCTGTAACTTTTGAACCGTAAGTCCAAAAAATATGAAAAAAATTGAGGAGATGCGCCTTAGCATATCGACGACAACAACGTATATGATTCTAATTGAGAAATGACAACTTTACAGGAGAGCAAAACAGAAGTAGAATCCTTATAATTTTTTTCGTGTTAAAGATAATAAACTGAAACTTGGCACACATGATTATAATTTTATTTTATTGCTTATTTTATTTTCATATAACTCGATTTATTTATTTATTTATTTAATCTTTATTGCACAATACAAGATGGTACAAAAGGCGGACTTAATGCCATAAGGCATTCTCTACCAGTCAACCAATGGGCTAAACAGAAAGGTTAAGTAGGTGCAGGGTCCATTAAATATGACAGAATTAAAAGAGAAAAAAAAAAAACTAACAATAGATACATATAAGCTATATTCATAAACTTACACAAATACATATAATAATAAACATACATACATATATTTTATATACCTTGTGTGAACCATTAGGAGGACGATGAAGAAAGCTTGTCAAGGAAATGCTTGCGCAACAAGCGCTTGAAAGTGAATTTAGTCTGAGCTTGCCTGAGAGAGAGCGGCAGAACATTCCAAAGTCGGATTGCCTGAATGGTGAAAGAATTAGACATAAAACCAGTACCATGTCGGGGCACATTGTCAATGAGCTTTAGAAAACGAGAAGAACGAAGATGTGTGCCGGGGCGTGGGGAAACAAATTTAAATTTCGATCGAAGATAATTTGGAGCGGACGGGTCAAACAATATGGAATACAGAGTGCAGAGAATACGAAGTGACCTACGTTCTCGGATCGGAAGCCAATTAAGTTTTCTGCGGAAATTGGAAACATGGTCATACTTACGGAGACCGAACACGAAGCGTATGCAGTTATTAAGTAACCGGTCAAACTTGTTCAATGAGTCTTGGGTGAGATTGGTGTAACAGACATCAGCATAATCAAGGACAGGCAGGACAAGAGATTGGACAAGGAGAATTTTAGTGCTGACTGGGAGAAAATGTTTAAAACGATAGAGTGCTCTTAAAGTATTAGTTACTCTACGAGAAACGTCGGCCACCTGAGGTTCCCATGTAAGCCCGCTGTCAATAATTAGCCCCAGGTTCTTCACTTGCGATACTAGAGGTATCACTTCCTGTTCGTAGAGGATTGGCGCCACTTCAGCAGTGTCTATTAAAGAAAGTAGACGGGTGCTACCAAGCAAAATGGCCTGGCATTTCGTAGGGTTGACCGTGATACCAAAGCAGCGTGACCAAGTGGAAATACGGTTTAGGTCTGAGTTAATTTCAGCGATTGCCTGATCCAGATCCTTGGCACTCGCTTGGGTATAAAGCTGTAAATCATCAGCATACATATGGTAGGAGCATTTTAGTTTAGAGGTGATAAGATTAATAAAAAGAGAGAACAGAAGAGGTGAGAGAATCCCGCCCTGTGGGACCCCAGAAGTAAGATCGCACCAGTCAGAAGAAGTACGATCAGCACGAACCAACTGACGGCGGTCCTGAAGATAGGAGGCAAACCATCCAGCCGCAGATGCCGAGATATTGAAGTGTCTGAGAGTGGCAAGTAACAAGTCATGGTTAACAGCATTGAATGCATTCGAGAAATCGATGAGCACCAACACCGTCAACAACGTCGAGTCCATACCGAGCCTTACGTCGTCGACCACTTTTAGCAAAGCGGTGGACGTGCTGTGGCCACGACGGAAACCAGACTGATAAGGAGAAAGCAATTGATTGGAATAAACGTGTGAAGATAATTGTTTATGGACTATTGCTTCTAGTATTTTTGAAAGAAAGGGGAGGATAGAAATGGGTCGAAAGTCTTTAAGTGCACTGGGATTAGAAACTTTAGGTAGTGGAATGACATAGGCATGACGCCACAATGACGGAAAAACCCCAGAAGACATTGAAAAGTTAATAACATGTGTTATAACTGGGAGAATACAATCTAAAATGTAAATAATCATCGTTCTACTTAACTCGTCATGGCCAACAGCATTAGATTTGACAGAAGTTATTGCTTTCCTTATCTCGTCATCTGTGGCTGGGGTAAGAGAAAAGGAGTTAGAGCATAAACAAGGCATGGCACAAATTTCAGCAATACTGAGAAGTTTAGTGGTGGTATCTAAAGAAGAGGGCTTAGCAAAGTGATAATTTAAGTCATTTACAGAAAAAACGGAAGATGCTGTCTTAATTGAAGACTTAACTACACCAATAGATTTGAGAAACTTCCATGTCTCAGCTGGAGAGGCCACGGCGATGCTGTCATGGAAGTATTTACGTTTGGCAGCTCTTACCATGTGGTTACACTTGTTTCTGGCAGCCTTAAAGAGGCGCCAATTCTCCTCGCAACGGTCGTGCTTAAATTTACGAAAAGCTCGATCCCGCTTTGTCATCGCCATACGGACTCCACGCGTGATCCACGGCACCGGAGGCCGCTTCAGCCTTACTGTGCGGACAGGCGCATGCTTGTCAAAGAGCTGAAGGACCGAAGAGTTAAGGGCCGCCACTGCCTCATCCACCGTCAGAGCTTGCAATGTCGACGACCAATCAACAGCGCGCGCGTCTCTTTGTAAGGCCTGAATATCTAGCCGAACGAAACTGCGGAGTTGTATCGTAAGACGCTGCTGCTTTGGAGGGCGAAGACGATAACTTAAAAATACGAGATCATGGTGAGAAAAACCAGGAGCGGGGAGTTGGCCAACCATGTTTACGCGATCCACAGAGGAGACAACGATAAGGTCCAACCAGGAGTCGGGCGAGTCAATGTTATGATGAGTGGGCATAAGAGGAAGAACAGAGAGATCGGCCGACTCAACAACGACGTTAAGTTTTTTCGTCCTGATGTTATTCTTTAAAAGGTCAGTGTTAAATTTATTGGTAGTTTTCGAGAAAATGCAGATAGTCCACTAGATTAAGTTAGAACTATTGGCTTACCGTTGTGTATACTGTTCTATCTACCACTTAGAATATTATACTTGGTTACAATTTTATTTAAGAACTACGTAAGCAGGTCTATCAGGGACTTAGAACATTATACTTGGTTACAATTTTCTATAAAATCTACGTATGTAGGTCTATCTGGGACTTAGAATATTATACCTGTAAAAAAAGTATGCGACTCACTGTAAAAGATTGTATCTGTGAATTAAGTCATCAAATCGACGACAACAACGTATATGATTCTAATTGAGAAATGACAACTTTACAGGAGAGCAAAACAGAAGTAGAATCCTTATAATTTTTTTCGTGTTAAAGATAATAAACTGAAACTTGGCACACATGATTATAATTTTATTTTATTGATTATTTTATTTTCATATAACTCGATTTAATGGTAGTTTTCGAGAAAATGCAGATAGTCCACTAGATTAAGTTAGAACTATTGGCTTACCGTTGTGTATACTGTTCTATCTACCACTTAGAATATTATACTTGGTTACAATTTTATTTAAGAACTACGTAAGCAGGTCTATCAGGGACTTAGAACATTACTTGGTTACAATTTTCTATAAAATCTACGTATGTAGGTCTATCTGGGACTTAGAATATTATACCTGTAAAAAAAGTATGCGACTCACTGTAAAAGATTGTATCTGTGAATTAAGTCATCAAATTTAACACATTTATTTTGCTCATTTTTAAAATTATATACCATATTTTTAACGCACAATTTTATATTTTATTTTTGGGTGCATAAACATTCTGTATAAATCTGCATAATTATAATTTTGACACATTTTGCAGATAGAATCATATTCGACATTAGTTTTATAGTTCAATAATTATGTAGAAAGTACTAAATAAAAGTAAAAGTATATTAGATGTGTTATTTATTCGATAAAATGTAATAAAAATGTAAACCTGTTACTAAAACCTTACATATCAGTCTTAATCACGGCATTAGTCAGGAAAAAAGGAGTATTTTTTAACATTGTTCTTACTTATTTACCTTATGTTTTAATATTGATCGATCAATATTCTTTAACAGCACATGATTTTATCAGTCTTTCTGACAAAATTACGTATTTAAACAAGTCTTTTCGCATGCAATAACATTAAAATTTTAAATGGTTTTCATAATTAGATATTTCCTTCTCAGATGTTCTCCGTAGATTTTTAAATTGATGACATAAATCACATTGGTCTTTTTTGGGTTAAGTTATCCAATATTGAAGTGTTTGTTTGTTATATCGCGGTATTGTCTGACTTGACTTGAGATTTGATTTTCAGATTGACTTGATAGGCTTGTATTAGTGGAATGCGTATCTTCTGGCTCCTCCAACGCAGTTGTCAGTGCTCTATATAATTCCTCGGGTTACCCTTATCTGGTAGAATAATATTAGTCAGAAATACATTTGGCATAAAATGTTTTGCAGAAACACTTTCGGTCGAATGGTAATTTGGCATAAAGGTATAGTTGACATTACTACTACCACGCATACGACACATTTTGCAGCACATTGTTTTGTAGAACATTACTTTGGCCGACTTTGGTTTAGCATAATTTAATGTACCATAATAATCCTATCCTCCTGGGTCTTGGAGGTATCGATTCTGACAAAACGGATATTTTTTTTTTTAAATCGATTAAGTAAGTAACCCATATGGTCGGAAAATTTGTAAAAAAAATCATGGCGTTTTCCCCTCAATTTTTCCTTATGTCCTCAGGCGAGTACATGGGGACTTTGTACTCACTCGAGGTACCAGTATCAAATAAACAAAATACTACAATAATCAACTTTACATGTGTATAAACTTACAAAAACTACTTATTTGTACTTATTATAGCACAAACACATAAATTCAGTCTTAAACAAACCGAAATAATGCTATACCTCCAGAATCAACTAATTTGCATATAAACTTACAACAAATACTTATTTGTACTTAACCTTACATGTATGTGTATACTCGTACATACCTTAGTTGTAAGGCTACTACTACGTTGTTGCTTACTAAAAAAAAAATTATTATAAAATTTAATATTAATCCTAATGAATGTTATTATTATAATTAAAATGTATATGGACCTGGTCTGAAATAAAGAACCTTATTCTTATTCTTAACAGCACAAGCTAACAAATTAAAATCAGTAACAAAAAAAACGATGTACGAACACAAATGTAACAATGGTACGTAAGTTGCAAATTAAGTAAATTACAGTAAAATACTGTAATCTACTAACTCGAAATCACAATTTTCCGTACTAAGACAGGAACTTAAATCTTGAGTCTGACATTTCTTAGGGTTTTTTTATCTTACCATATAGTTTAGTTTTTAATTCAGTAACTTAAATCTTCAGTTTTATATTTCTTAGAACATTTTTATCTTACTTATACTTTAGTTCAGTATCTTAAACCTTCAGTCTTAAATTTATTAGGACATTTGTATCTTACCTTAAAGTTTACGTTTTAGTTCAGTTTAGTTTACCAAAATCAGTCAGTCAGTATCAGTAAATATTTTAAAAGTGACACAAATCTAGTCTCAAAAATATAATCATCTTAATTAATAATATAAAATAATAAGACTAATAAAAATGTACTGTTGTTTGGTATGAAAATCGGTATAACAGTTTCTCTGAATAGTTAGACACAGGTACACATCACAGCTAGAACATAGCCATCCCTCTTGACCTTCTGCCTGTCGAAGAACATAAATCTGGTGGTGGAAAAGAGGGACTGGGAACATCTTAGTTTTGAAAATCGTAACTATGAAAAACTTGGACTAGACAAACTGGAAATAAGATCTGCATATGCACCGCTTATTTCACTAGGAACCGCCGAGGATATATATCTTCTACCATTGATTTTTTTTTTAAATTATCGCTATCTTCACCTTCGCTTTCCTATTCAGATGTACCGGAACCATTATGTTCAAGATTACTTCTGACATAAACATCTTCGCCTTCAGAAAAACCGTCCACGCAGTCCTTTAAGCGTGGAAATCGGAAATAAAACATACTTAACTTTCATGTAAAATCAAAAAAACTTACAGTATTGAGACCGATTGTACTCGTACGAGAACATAAATTATTTTTTTAAGTCCACTTGTACTCGCACGAGTACATAAACTTCAGAGCTGTATAAACCTAAAGTTTTTTTAATTTTACGTAGGAAATCTACTTACTAACATATGAAAAACATCATATATTTAGTAATCAAAACCAAAGAAAAATATATAATTACACTTTCAGTGAGATAAATTTGGATTTATTTACCGCGGGGCATGGTGTGGCCGGTAGTGTCAGATGTCTAAGCCGCACTGATCGCTGATTGGCCATCTGTCACTCGCTGTTTTGTTTATTAGGTTGACAGGTTCGTTCAGAAACGTTCTATGCGTGCAAACTTGTCAAGCTGCTTTGACGTTTGACAGGAGATTTTAAAAAACCTTATGTCCTCAAGTGAGGACCGGGGGATCCAGGAGGCTATAGCATACTATTACAAAAGCATAATTATTTTCTGCTAGTAGAAAAGTAGGTTAAATAAATTTTACGTAGTTGAATATTCACCTCCACTCACCAAATTTGCTATGGCATAATAGGATTATTAGGTATCTTGCGTCCCCAACACACCCGACTCGCTACCAAAGAGGAAATACAGTCCCAGAGTATTCGTTAGGTACGACGACGAGCGAAACCAGAAAAGTGGGATAGGCTAGGTTAGAACTGTGACCCCCCACAGGAACGTACTGTTGCCAGAAAATTGGGTTAGGTTAGAACTGCGACCCCCGCGGCAACAAACTGTTGCCAGAAAAGTGGGTTAGGTTAGGTTACAACTGCGCTCCCCGCGGAAATTTTTTTATGTTCTTATGAGCAATACATCCAATCTCGCATGTCTTGTACAATATGATAAAACAATGAAGTCTATCTTGTAATCAGATGTTATTCGGCTTGACAACTTTATGCCGCCTAAATATTATGCAAAAAAAATATCTGCGAAAATACTATTCGTGTAGAAGCCAGTTATGCCCATCAACATTATGCCAATATAAGATTCGATATTATAAAAATCTGTGATATGATTTATGCCAAAGCATATTTACTCTGCGTAAGGTGTTTCTGCCAAACTTCAGCTAAGTATCATTATGCAAAACAAATATATGTCAAAAAAGTTTCTGCAAGACAATAGTGAACCTTCTTCGTTTATCCTTAGAGACTCTGAAAGTCAAATACCATGCATATTAAAAGCAACATAAATTAAGCTTTAACACTATGTGCATATACTTATATGTAAAGCTGTATTACTGGTGCAAAGTAAACAGTGATCAAAATAAGGATTAGCTATACAACAAAACTGCCCGTATAAAACCTTAATCTGTGATAGTTATTTTATTACACATAGCATAGCATTATTTTACATTACATTATATTACGCTTACGCTTTTTAATATTTAAATTAGCACTTGCAATGACATATTATGACTATTTTGAGTGTGTCCAAAAACAAATTCAAAAAGATAAAAAGTTCTAAGTGACTGATTAAATGGCGTAAACAATTCTAAGTAGCACATAGATTTACAAACTTTGTTAACTATAGCTACGATAATAACGTATACAGTTCTAAGTGACAGATAGTCCTGCGTACGTAGTTCTCTTAAATAATACTTTAAACGTATGTAGTTATATGTGTCACATCGAACACTTTACACATTTTTAAACATATAAATACAAAAATATAAGGAAAACGTTAATAAAACGATCTAGTGTTCATAACTGTTGACTAGCTGGTCGGCCGCGAACTGAGTTCGATGTGGTAAATAGCGCTCCGTGCGCGCGAGTGAGAGAGATGGCATTCATCGAGTACGATTCGATGTGGCACTTGGAATCGTGTTCGTGTTAGTATACAAACTTTTGAGTCAGATGGCACTGTATGCGTCATTTAAAAATCTATACTAAGTGACATTTTAAGAAATTTTTTATACCAGGCGATAGGTTTCGACTTCTAGATCATTATGCTGCAGCTTACGTAGTTCGAACCTTTTAGCACTTTGCACCTTGTACGTTGTTGTCGTCGATATACTTTCTACGAAAATTGTTTGGCCATTTTTGAGTTATTTCCAAAAAACTTTTTCCATAGGCATCAGATACGACCTTTTGGTATTAGTTTGGTTCTTATTCCATTGAAGGTACGGAACCCTCCTATGCGTGGTCCGACACGCACTTGGCCGGTTTTTTTAACCTTTCAGTTAACCAACAGTCGTTGTTATTAAGCATACCGGAAGAAACATTTAAGTAAAATGTGTAGGTACCTGAAAAAAGCGCCATCGCCATTATATCAAAATGCAACTAGGTAGAGGTACACAATAGTGTTGGAGGATGTGTGGTTTGTATTTGCAACTAAAGGATAATTTTCCAGATAGGTAATTGAATTATCCGATGTTCTCCCGATGCGGTCTTATCCCAACGCACTTTACCGTCCTCATTGAAAGCGTTTTTGACCATCTCTAATTTCGTTATTGATACTAAAAACCTGGATTTTTCAGAGCAGAAGAGGACATAAAACAAATTAGTTACAAATAATATTATCTTCAGGTACATTTTATTTGAACTTTTATTTTGAAAGACTTGACACGTACTTGACACATAGAAATATAACCGCCATGATGAATGCTTATTTTGGATATTTAGAATAAAACATTATAATTGTGCGATTATGATACTGTAGGTAATGGCGTGCGTTGGCCAAGTCGTTTTATATTATAGGTAACTTAAATTATTTCGTAATTGATTACCTACATACAATAGTAAATTTAATTAAGTAAGTACACATAAAATGAAATGATTATCAAAGCGCTATCTTACTGTAAAAGACCGCGATTGTTTGACTATTTAAACATGTCAACATTGAATTGTCATAGTTCATCTCAAGTATACTAGATGGCAGAAGCGGAAGCTGCGATTATAAAAACGCAAAATGCAGTCGTCAACCGTGATACCTGTCACCTTAAAGCCTGACCAGAAATATATGATCATGCACCATGTTGCGGAATTTCATTGCAACTATTTCTTACACTAGCAATAATTTTAATGACAGAATAATATGCATGTGTGAGCGCAAGTGATAGGCTGTCACCGTCATTGAGGCGGTTTACTTGTATAATAATAAAGTGTTGAATATTAAATAATAAACGACAAAAAATTCCCAAAATTATCCATAGTCAAGAGCGGAATTTTGTAGAATAGTGTACATAAAAACTGTTGTAAATAATACGCTCGGGAAATGTAACTATTTCGCTGTGAAACATTTTCAAATTAACATCAGAGCTGACAGGTAAACAAATCAAGATGTCACCATACCATAGATAATGACTATACTGAACTGTTGCCATATAAATGAGAATAATAGCGCCCTCTTGACAATAATCATATATCTCTGGTCAGGCTTTAATGTGATCAAGGTTTCACGGCTTAATGCTGGCCATTGTTGTTGTTTCTGTTTGTAGGGTTCAGAAAACAAATATAAAATATGTGCATTTCTATTAAAATACCAAATGGCCATTGCTCAAAAGACAGAATTGACGCAAAAAGGCGGACTTAACGCCATAGGGAACTTACTCTCTAGCACCTGTTTTTTTCCTTGGCCCATCAGACATCCGATATCGGATCGGATAGTATGAACACGCTCTAACACGTGCAAAACTAAACTACTATTTTAATTAAATGGAATGTTATCTTTCCTTTGACTGCGGCAGTTTATATGAGCTGAGTTTCGTTTCATGTTAGAGTTTTATCGTGCTTAAGCACCTACAAAAGTAGTGGTGATCCGTTTATGGGCATATTTGGTATCGTATAGCGACTCAGAAAAAGTGGGAGAAAAATGTCTTGAACACAAAAAAAAGATTCTCAATACAAAACCATTTTTTTTTCACGTAAAAAAGTTTTTTTCTTAGTTTTTCATAATTAGAACAAGATACCAACTTTAACCCTTAAAATGATCACCAGCATTTTTCTTACACCTTGTATATGCCAGTTCTTACTGAAAAAGTGGTAATAAAATAACAGTAGAATGGATAATGACTGGCTAGCTAGCCATATATGCGAATTTGTCCGCCGAAACTCTCCGGCGAACATATCCGAAACACAAAGCCGTCAATGTATGGCACAATTCAGATCGATTCGCAGACACATCCATACCCAATTCCCACCACACTTGGACAGATGTGTCCTTCAGACATGTTCGCTAGACAAATCCCTGCGCGTATAAGGAAAAGGTAACCACAAAGATATTAGATAGATAAGCGCAGGTTGGTGCAGGACAAGGTAAGCGATTTCGAGGAGCAACGTAAGCTTCGATTTTATACGCGACTAGCTGAAAACACGCCAACCTGCTACCATTCACTACCACTACCTGGCTGGAATCCTCACATGCCCTCAGTGTGCACGGGGGTTCATCTCAAAGATCGGCTACGTCAGCCATCTTCGGGCGCATGAGCGCCGAATAACTAACTAGGAGTTGAAGTGGTCGCCATGGTCGGAATCGGCCGGAAGGGATCATCATTAGATAGATAAATAAATAAATAAATAAATAAATAAATATGATCGGAAAATCCTACACATGTCAACATACTCCCACAGTACGAGTAAGCTCAATAATGGTCTAAGAGCTGGCCACGTCAGATATGATACAATAATGAGAGCAATGAAACCCATCTAGTAAGATTGCAATACTATTCTTATTGCTAGATCCGAGCATCTGGCAGCTTTTAATGGGTGGAGTACAGAGTGACAGACTAGCAAAATTTTTGAATTCGAAAAAAGTAATGCCAAAATAGGTAAAAGCGGCCGAAGTTGTCTTATTTATGGAGGATGGGGCCTATATTTTAACATTAGAACAAAAAACATAGCGTAATATTTCGGAAACAGAAAGAGTAGGCGACAAACTATGAATTACATTATACGTCGTTTTGGACTACTTTCCCCCATCAGAAACTTTTGGCAATGATATTGTAGACGGCAGACGCTGATGATGCCTCTCGGATCTATGAAGAAACTTAGAAACTAATAATAATACATATATACATACACTTTTACTACCTACTACTTAATATAAATAAATCTATACATACGCATAAATAGTGAGCGCGAGCGACATGCAATGTTATATAGTTACCTATAGATGCATATGTGTCAAACCTAAAGTCAGTTGCCAATTGACCACTGTCACCGACAGACGCTGTCGCCCTCGCGGCCGCTATAGCTATTTTCTAATACGTACTTGTATCTTTCTCTTACTACTTTCCTTCTCTGCGCCCCTTTCACCGTCTACAGTTTACAAAAGTGGTCCTACGAGCCGAATCTTGGATTAACCCGACCGCCGCACAAGATGGTGAATACCCGCAGAAACGTAAAAAAGGAACGTGAAAAGCAGGAACGTGATGAGAAGCAGGCGGACGTGGACGAAACTGGTGGACAGCAACCCATAGAAGAGTCTTCCGATAAAAGCTCGAAAAAAAACGGGAAGGAATTCGACAAGACTTTCGTAGCACCCGAGCCAGAAGAGGGTACCTCAAAATTTAGTTTGAAACCGGCTGAGAAAGAGCCCCGACACCCGACTGGTTCACGCTGTAGCAATTGCTCGAAGTCAAAGAAATCTCCGTCGTTTAAGAGTACATTATTGGATGAACGCAAAAATTTGAAAATAAAAGCCGCAGAAGAGTTAGCGCGCGACTTGGATCAGACGGAGCCCGAGGAAGACTCTCAACCTGAAAGTGAGCCTGCATCGGAGACCGGTACTGTGGCGAACGTCAGTGACAATAACAAGACAGTATTTTTAAAAGTTGTCCGTGTCAATATTCACGGTCCTAAGGGTGTGTTCACAACGCACGCTGTTTTAGACGACGGTGCAGCAGTTTCACTGATATCGGAAAATGTGATAAATCGTGTAGGTTTGACCGGGAAGAGTCAGACTTTGCGTTTACGTGGTGCCTGGAACTCTGGTGAAATGATGTGCAAATCAGAACTGATAGACTTCAAAATATTCAACGAGAACAACGAGTGTTTTGATTTAAGTGCTCGAAAGATTGCGGAACTAAATATACCAGAACAAAAGTTATCTAAAATAAACATAAAAAACTATGAACACTTGAGTGAACTAAAAAACTATAATTATGAAAGTGCGGACGTGAAACCGGAACTACTGATCGGACAAGATCATTATCATCTCATCATGCCTATAAAAATAATTTCCCGTAAACGGAACGAGCCCTGCGCTACGTTGTCCGCATTAGGATGGTGTGTACACGGCCCTATAACATCATCTATGCATCGAAGCGCTGCGGAGTGCATCCTCGTCGCATCTTACTCCCACGCGCGCGCGCCTCGTTCTGCCTCGCTCCCTCTCGGCAAGCTAGGCGTGTTACCTAAAACTGATAACGCCGGCCGCCTAGCCGCCCGCGCGCACGCAGCCTCTGTGGACCCGCGCGCGCACCTCGCCCCGCCGTCGCAGTCGCCGACCCTTGCAAGTACAAGTACATCACCTGAGTTATCAATGACCGCGGAAACTTGTTTTGAGGAATCTTCAGTTTTATTTATTGATGCGAGCGAGTCTACTGATAATTATAACGCAGATGTATTGTTGCACGAAACAGTAAGAAATTATTTTAACTGGGAAAGTATCGGTGTAACTTCAAAAAAGAGGGAAAATAAAGAAGAACAACGAGCAATTTCTATTTTAAATGACACGGCGAAGTTAAAGGATGGCAGATGGGAAGTTGGACTCCCCTGGAAAACGGAGAAAAATTTGTGGAATCTTACTCGACTGCGGAAAGACGGTTAAAATCTGTGGAGAAGCGATTACGAAGCAACGAAGAGTACGCATCGCGATACAGTGACCGAATAATACGTACTTGTATCTTTCTCTTACTACTTTCCTTCTCTGCACCCCTTTCACCGTCTACAGTTTACAGATATAATCTAATAACTTATATAATTTTTCATAATACTGCATCAAACCAGAACTCTAGGATTTGTATTCTTAAAGTGGTTTGCATTCTTTGACCTCCACCACTTTACAGCTGCCAGACGTCCGGATCTAGAAATAAACATAGTATAGCAAACTAACGACTGGGGTTTCGTCGCTCTCATTATTGTGTCATATCTGACGTGGCTAGCTCTCCGTCTATAAGGCTTGTGTTGTGGGTACTAGACGACGATATATATAATAGATAGATATAAATAAATACTTAAATATATAGAAAACATCCATAACTCAGGAACATCCGTGATAAACACACAAATAAATGCCCTGACCAGGATTCGAACCCGGGACCTCCTGCTTCGTAGGCAGGGTCACTACCGACTAGGAGGCCGTTGAACAAATGTATTTTTTTAAATATTTAATAATAATAAGTAATTTATCCATCTAATTGAGTAATGACGATCCCTTCCGGCTTACATTTATCTATCTAATACCTACCTACATATACCCAACAAGATATTATCGTCGACTATCCGGCTAGTAATTAGATAAATAGGCAAAAATAATTAACACGACAAATATCTGCGACGTATAGGCGATTGTTTGTAGCACTTCAAAAGATTCAGATAAGACAAACGTTCAGTGCTCGTCGCTGTACCAGTACATGTCATCTTTAAGCTTAAGTTATTCTCAATAAAGATGACAGTTAGGTGTAAACGATTGGGCATTAGGGTGACGAGAAGTAGGACGTTTAGCTTACTTGTTTCTAGATCTTTCTGATAAGTTAAATTTCATTGTATTCCAACGGACTAGACTGAAGATATTTCACAATAATTACGTACTTCATACATAATTATATCAATATATCGTATGTTTTCACCAGATCGCTTTAACGATAACTTCATACCAGCGCACAGTGGCCTGGCCTTAGGTCATAATTTAAAAAAATGCATGTGTCATTTTTAAATATCCAATGATCGTTTATTATTCACCTATAAATGTACTCCAATCGGGTAAAAATAGATCTTGGATTATTAACTATTTTCATTCTCTTACGAACCTATCACCCGTTTCTGCGCGCTCCCTTATCAGCGACTCATTAAGCGATCGGTCATTAGTAGTGAATTCCTGTGAAAGTTGGTATTTTAGTGATTATTAGTATTATGGATCTTCAAGAATCAGGTACGTTATTTTGTTTTACATATAGATTTTGTTCTGTACATGTAATATATAGTAATAATAACGGGTCTACGCCATGACTAATGTAAGTTAGTCATGGCGTAGCGAAACATTATAAGAATATTTTTTTAATGAAAGTTTTAGTTATGTTACTAAACTCGCTGAAGGATAAAATTACCTTCATTTGAAAGCTTGATCTTTGTAGATTAATAGACATACAACTTTGTTTGCCTAATTATGCCTATTTAGTATTTAGAATCCTGCTACGCCTAAGTGGGCCTACGCGTAGCGGTACTACAAAAATATTACGTTTCAATATTTTTATTTTTTTCAGATGATATGTACGTCGGATCATTTATAAGGGGATTTGTATTTGAACTGTGGCTGTCTAAGAGTGGTTCAGGTGTGGAAAGGCGTCGCCAAGAGATACAACATTTGATTGAAATGGTCCCATATGCAGATAACGTGAATACTAGTAACTTAGAAAAAGTCATAAAGTACATTTGCGAACGAATTGTGTTTTTTTCGAAATCGTGTTCGAGAACCAAATCTAAAGTTCTAATGAAACATTCCGAATAGTTCAACGAGTTGCAAAGTGTTAATCTCCTTAAAACATGTACGTTACCCAAAAATACCTTGAACGTGGAATCCGATCAACAATCCGCTATCCGCTGAAATCACCGGTATACAACAGAACCTAATAGAAAGGTGTTAAACTATTTTGGAGTGCATATGATCTGGATATAAAATAAATGTAAATAAATAAATTTGACGAGTATGCTACAGAAACGGCGAAAGAACTGATGAAGGTATACGATTGGTATCCTTTACCATCTTCTGTACATAAAGTGCTCGTACATGGTGCTATAGTTATAGAAAACGCTTCAGTTCCTATAGGTGAATTGTCCGAAGAGGCTGCAGAGTCAACGAACAAAAATATAAAGATCTTTCGACGCAACCACACACGGAAAATGTCTCGGGATCTAACACACTAACAAAGATCTTATTCACGGGTTTCTGCTGCATTCAGATCCATTTGTCGCCTCCAGTAGAAAGTCGCCCCGAAAAAAAAATCTACTCTCTCTATTGAAGTTTTAAGTTTATTAGATGTTACTGAATAACGTAGAATTTAATGTTTGAATTTATGTATTATTTAATTCTTATATGCTCTTATTGTTTTTATTGATATTTGTTTTACAAATACAAATAACTTTATTCACTTGAGAAGCGGTGAATACATGAATTATTTTAAAATGTATATTTATTATTTATATTGTAAGGCCTGTTATGTTTAAGAAATAGTAAATGTCTAGTTTAAGGAATAGTAATCATATACTTTTAAGGTATTTTTAAGTTTTTTTTTTACATAAACACAATGTTTTTTCATGTACCTATTTTGTTTCATAGTTTTTATTAAATTTAGCATGCAATATACCTAAATACGTGTTTCATTGAACTTTACTAGTGGCAAATAGTATTTTAAAAGTATTTGTTACCAGAAAACAAGATAAGTAAGAATCAAATTAATTATGGCCGCCTTACTTAGGCGCGCCGGCCACTGTGCAGCGTTAAGTCGTATTCAGACCTACCTAACTACCATTACAATTATCAATTCTTACTTACGACTCACTCGCAATCTCAATTCGTTTGAAATCTTCGTTTTTTTGTTGCTTTTTTTATGTTTGAAATTATTCGAAAACGGGTGGACCGATTTGGTAAATTATTTTTTGTTTTAATGAATATACTTGACAGTTGGTTCCATTGTCATCAGGTCAGGATCTGATGATGGGATCTTGGAAAAATGGAGGGAACTCTTCAAATATTATAGGCACACCTACAGACCCTACAGTGATTTGAGTATCTTTACAGTGGCTCGGGCATTTTCTTTTGGAAAGGTGGAGGCTTAGTGAAGTCTGTTATTTTTTATCTAAAATTATTATTCCCCACATCTATATATTGAGTTCCCCTGCCTCTTATAATGGTGGGCATTAAGATGCTAGGTCGACCGACACACCACCAATTTTAAAAGTAATTTTGATTTTGATACGTTTGAGAATAAGGGCCCTCCATACTGATGCGTGTTAAATCGCCCTCTCAACAGCAAATATTGTTTTAGGACACCCCTCAAACCCACGAAGTGTTATTACAGGGACCTCAACATTCTGTGCCGTTTAAAACTGCTTATTATAACTGCAAACAGTTCACTATTCCATGATCGAAATGCCCGAAATCTTTGTTGGTTGCCTCGATCAAACGTTCAGTGCGGTTTCAGGTGTGGATATCTTTCGAACGTATTATAGGTGCATTTGGCCAAGTAAAAGTCAGAGTTGCAATATTAATAAGTTGTTTAAGATGTTGTTCATTTAAGATGACTTCCGTGTAACCCATAAAGTAGTGAAAAAGTTCTAATTTATAACTTTTTCGTGCTCTTTAAACGCTAATGCCCTATAGTTGTCACCTTTATTGAGATGACTTAAGTTTAAGGATAATACTTATGAACTGAGACAGTGATAAGCTTATAACGTTTAACTTTTTACGAATGTTTTATCATGTAGGGCAAAGGCAAACGTCCTCCGAAGTCCGTCCTCCAAAATTGGAGTTGAGCAAATATGCAAAAGTACCTAAATAAATATGATGATATAATAGAATCCAATAAAACGAAATATGCTTTAAATCTCCCATTTGGGTTGCAGACATCTAAGCAGAGCCTTTTAGTGACATCTCGTAAAAGTCAAAGAGCAATTTCGTAATAAATTCAACAAGACATCGGCTTTGAATATAAAATCCGCGCACGTATTGCACCGCATCTGGACGCTGAGTGCAACATGACTATGTTAAAGCACAGTCGATAGAATTTACAACAGCACTTTCACTTCCATGTCAGGTTTCTTCTCTTTTCAAATTTTTTTTTAATAATAGTACCTTTGAATAATATATCAACATGTTTCACATCAATCGATAGGTCTTTAAAAATAACATCGAGGTTTTTTTGAACATTTTGAGTTTAAGTGAATATTTTCAGAAATAATCGCTTCGAAAGCCAGTAAAATTGTGCCCCCTGTAACTTTTGAACCGTAAGTCCAAAAAATATGAAATTATTTGTGAATTATTTATTAATGCAGCTTCACATACTTATTATATACGAAAATTATTTTGAACATTATAGGTGCACCCATTTTTGATGTATCTCCAAAAAAACTTCTTCCATAGGCATCAGATACGACCTTTTGGTATTAGTTTGATTCTTATTTCATTGAAAGTACGGAGCCTCCATTATGCGTGGGACCTACACGCACTTGGCCGGTTTTTTGATGTACATATGATTCATAGTATAAACTCATGACCATTTTTTTATATCCGTTTCATTGATATACACTCAAGATTGACCTGGGTTAAATCGCCTAACAAAATCGACGAATAAATTAAGTTGTTTTTTAAGTTTTCCATTCTATATCAATTGCTGAATTAAATAAGGGTGTTGTGGTTTCATAAGACTGAAAATCACCCTCTCCCCGCCCGCTGGCAAGCAGCTACCGTAGCCTATGGACGCCTGAAACTCTAGAGTTTTCACATGCGCGTTGCCGACCTTTTAACATAAAGGAGGAATGTGTTGACGGCTAGGGGGACAAGAGGGTAGGAAATTCCCGTACTGTACCAAACATGAACTGTTTTACTCGTTGAAATATGTTTGAAATGATATTCTTCGGTTGCTTTGTCGTTCGTGTGACATTTTGTCCCGCGGCTCGGATGCGGCGAAACGGAACTCCGGTCTTATGCCTCTGTTTACAAATGTTATGTTATGCAACACTCTTGGTGCGATTGTGACTTGTTTGACAATATTTTTAAGGCAAGATATATTCAATCCGATATGTAGTGGCTTGGATTTCATTTATTTATTTATTTAGCCATAAATTGTTACGTGCAATTTTACCCGTAGGGTGTAGCTACATACCTATTACTATTTTAACCAACATGCATACAATATAACATAAGCAGAGATTAATTTACATGCTAATAATTAGTGTTATAATTAGGCAAACAATATTATTAAATAATTATTCTAAATTATAATAAGAAAATAAATTGTGAAGTCAAAGACAAAATACATGTTTTTTTATTACATTAGGTATATTATTCTAAATTATTATAATTATAAAACTCGTCAATTGTGTATGGACTTATGTCAATCAGGTACTTCTTTATTGCTGCAAAAAACTGAGAGTTTGTTAAGGTCATAATCCTACATGGTAAGGCATTGTAAACTTGGGCAGCAACAAACCTAGTGCATCCTGTGCATCCTAGTGGATTAAAGTTTATTATTAGAAAATTTTATGTCATTATACTTTAGCTACTTAAAAAGTATTAGGTACTTAGGCTGGTTTGGAGTATAGAAATCCCATGATTAGGCGCAACTGTCACTGCTGCAACTGGTACTGCTGTCACCTTTGGGCGGGAGCACCTGGATACCAGCTTTTGGACCCTTTGACTCGGTGCAAAGGCGCGCTGTGCGGATCGTCCACGATGCCAAACTCACGAGCGACATTAAACCCTTGAGTCTAAGGAGAGACTTTGCCTCCTTATGTGTGTTCTATCGCTTGTACAGTCGCCATAAGATATACCGGAGCGGCCAAGATGGTCACAAATATCTGAACAACGCCTCTATTGTCAAGGCGATAAAGTGCATGTTCAGATATTTTTGAGTACTTGGCCACTCCGATATATTTGATGGCGACTGTACAATGGTTTGTGCTCTAAAGAACTGTTTGATATGATGCCAACGGCAGCTTTTTGTCACCACACCGCTCGCCGCCGGCAGGGTGTTCATCCTCATACCCTGGAGCCCAAGGGGTCGCGCACTGTACGGTTTAAGAGGAATTCCCTCCCACGAACGCTGTGGCTGAAGAATGAACTCCCTGCCGAGGTTTTCCCAGCGGGCTACAGTATGAGGTTCTTCAAAAAAGGTGTGTACCTATAGGTTCTTAAAGGGTAGACAACGCGCATGCGAATCATCTGGGGTTGCAGGCGTCCATAAGCTACGATAACTGCTTACCATCAGGCGGGCCGTATGCTTGTTTGCCACCGTCGTGGTATAAAAAAACTAAGGCTTGCAATACCTCGGACAATCGAAGATGCGTTACGATGGTGCAAAGATCGTGCACTGCACTTATAGTTTCACTTGTACTAAATGTTTTAATCGTGCACTGCACTATAACTGCTCTAAACGGTATTTTAATACAAATTAAATTATAATTACTAGAATAGAACAGAGGGTTAAAAAAAACTCTAGGAGATACGAGAAATCAATATAATCGATCGGGCAGATTGCAGGATGGAGATTTTAAATTTAAAAATTTAAATCGATAATGTGCCAGTTAGAGATAATGATAGTGTAACGTTCCGTTACACGCAGCGTAACATTTTTAGTATGCATAATTCCGATCACAAAATCATACAAAAATGCTGGTAATTGAATCCTTAATTACAACTAATTAAACAAAAGATTAATTCATATCACTCCAAATTTGCTCTTTGAAATTATTATTATTAGTTGTTTATTCCTTAAATCAACACTTACAGTCTGGCTACACGTGTTAAAAATAGGACAGATAAAAATGAAAATACGATACAAGATGTACTTAATTATTTAAGTTATTAACATTCTGAACAAACCCTAAATATACTTACTTAAATAAGAATGGAACTTCGAGCAGAAATGGACTCCAAGTAACGGCTGCTAGTTGCAATGAAACTAGTTTCGGTGGAATGGAATATGTCTAGTCCGCTGTCGCTGTCCAATATGTCATTGAGAAGTCCCAACGCATGGTGCAGGGGTGAGTGGGACAGAGCACGGGTCTGCGCTTCCGGGACTGCAAAGAGCTGACGGCGACGTGGTCGGAGCTGAATAATGGGGATTGGCGCCACGTGGAGTGACACGAGGGCTAACAACGACGGGTTACTTGTTTGGCCGCGAATTAAATGAAAGAAATATCTTACAAGGAAGATATTCCTTCTGACTTCGAGGGAAGTATAATTCACCATTCCTAATATATATGTAGTAAGGTACAAATGGGGGTAGTATCCGTACAGTTTTTGGTAGAGGAAGCGAATGAATGTTTTCTGGACCATTTCCAGCATCAGGGTATATTGTTTTTCGTGAGGACTCCAAATGATCGCATTAGTTTCGAGTCGACTACGAACATATGCATTATATAATACACTGAGTGCATTATGCGAACTGAAGAGTTTACATGTGCGGATCACAAAACCCAAGCATTTTCTTGCACCGTTGCAGGTGACGACAATATGTTGGTTAAAGGTAAGATGTGGATCAAACCATGTACCGAGGTCACGGGCAGATGATACTTGCTGCAAAGGCATGTTCTCAATCTTATAGTCATAATGAAGAGGATGCTGAACCCGAGTGTAGGACATGAGTGAGCATTTATCTTCATTCAGAGACAATTTATTGCTATTACTCCATGCCACGACGCTGTCGATATCCTGTTGAAGTATAGTACAGTCATAATGGCTACTGACCGATTTGAGTAACTTTAGGTCATGAGCAAACATTAGGCACGTTGAGTGCTTTATAAATGCTGGCAGGTCGTTAATCAGTATTAAGAATAGGATAGGACCAAGGTTGCTGCCTTGTCCTATTCCTGACAGTACTTGGTATGGAGTAGGTTTTGAGTTTCCATACTGGACATACTGTTGCCTTTCCGATAAGTAGCTTGCCATTAAGGTTAGTAGTGAGAAGGAGAAACCGGCTAGAGACAATTTTTCGAGTAAAATGTCATTGTTAACCCTATCAAAAGCCTTCCGGTAGTCGAAGTAGGCAACATCAACTTGTTTTTTAACATCTAGATTATTGGCAATTATAGTTGCAGCATTTATAAGATTTGACGATGTCGAACGCTTTGGCAAAAAACCATGTTGCTCATCACAGAACCAACCATTGAGCTGCTGGCGTATATGCGAGTATAAAATACTTTCGAAAACTTTTCCGAATACCGACAGGACTGCTACAGGTCTGTAATTTTGAATGTCCGTCTTTGAGCCAGATTTGTGAATAGGTATTACCTTCGTTGTTTTCCAGTGCGATGGGTAAGTCTTCGATTTTAAAGAAAGATTAAAAATAAATTGGAGGGGCTTTACAAATACTTCGCGACAGTCCTTAACTATATACTGCGGGATTTCATCGGGGCCTTGGGTATGCTTGGATGGCAAATGACTAATAGCTTTCCTGACATCATTTTCACTCAGTCGATAGTGACGAGACGCAGGCTTTCTTGAACACCTATGTGATTAGTTAAAGAATAGGCAGCTGATGGATCCAAGGTTGGAGGTGTCGATAGATAAACGTTTTTGAAAAAGTTAGCAAATGAATCAGAGACTTCTTGTGGTGACATATTTCCGAAAGTAGCCGGCTGATTAGATTTTCTATTACTTTTTACAAAGGACCAAAATGAGGCTGGTTCTTTGGTTATATTAGATTGCAACATCTTAACATATAATTCATGGGATTCTTGAGATTTAATACGTACTAGTTTCCTATAATAGGAGAAGAATGCATAATCTAGTTGATTTCCTGTTACTTTATAGTTTTTATGATTCTTGTTTTTCAGGTTGTTGAGATGGATAATTTCGGGAGTGAACCAATCGGGATAAGTCTTTATTTTTATTGTGTTATTTTTTTCAGGGAGACAATTCGAAATCACTTCATCCAATGATGAGTATAAACGGCTAACACTGTCATCAACAGTATCAGATGCATACAGCGAGGACCCGTCGGTGTTCGATAACATATGATACAGTTTAGGAAAATTTGCTTTCCTGTAATTTAGTAGCATATTCGAGTCTCTAGTGTTATTGTTATTTTTAATTTTTGGGGTATTTGTAAAAGGGGTACTACACGATAGACTAATGTCTAGAGGTAAGTGGTGCTTCTCTGAAGAAACAAGGCCGGCGACGGCTTCTGTAATTGTTATATCCATAACTGCTCGATTTGTTAGTACTAGGTCTAGTATACGGTTTAAGCTATTTACAATACTGTTTTGTTGACATAGATTACAATACGATAAAAGTAGGTCAAAATCCTTGCGAATAATTGACGTAGTGGAATATAAATTAAAGTCACCTAAAATAATTGTAGGCAGATGAGGATGTTCAGATACAATACTGTCAATGCATTTAAAAATTGAGTGGTAACGAGCTTGCAGAAAGTTTGGTGCCAGATACACTACACACAGAACAAAACGTAAGTGACTTCTTGTAACTTGTGCACATACAATTTCGTCTTCTGGTTCAGCGCCGCAGTCCAGTGGAAGTAGTTGAAATGGAGAGCGGGCAGCTAGCAGTACTCCGCCGCTTCCTCGTCCTCGCCTATCAGTACGTAGCACGACGAAGTCAGATGGAAATAGTTCGGAGTCATGGATCGTGTCGTCTAGCCGTGATTCAGTCAATGCAATTATGTTACTGTGAAATGTAACGAGAGTATTTTTGACAATTGATAGTTTACCTTTTAAGCCTCTCACGTTTTGGTAAAACAAATTAACTTTGCGTGGCTTTGGGATTTTCGGAGCGAAAAAACGTTCGACTGCCTTCTCCGTTGGACATACTCGTACGATGGCGTCTCTTATTTTTCGGCTTATATGCGAACCATTTTTGTAATTTGGTATCCTTGGGCCAGTTGTCCGGGGTCATGAAGTATTCGAAGTTAACATATGGTACAGAGATTATGATGCAGTTGTGACTGGTGTGTAATATGTCAGGCTTTTTGAAATGCTGGCGAAACTCAAAAGTCACTTCAGTTAACTTTGGTTTTGTAAAACTAAACTTTTCCGAGAAAAACAATTTATTATTTAATTCGTACATATCCAAACGTCGCTTCAATCAAATAGTCGGATCTGCTTTAATTATCGGCTTATGCCAATCCAGAGTCCGTCTGTTTCAACTCGATAGCTGCCGAACACTCAATTTCCGGATACATCGTTCGTTTAATTGATAGGATTCTGTTCTCGCCTGGGGTGTTTTACCGATCGCTTAGCACATGCAAGCAAGTGCAGCATTTGAATTAGGGAATGAAAATAACTGGTTTTTAACCGAAAACCGATTATACTAAAAAGAACCTGTTTGCATTCCCTAATTTTGATACAGGATATGGATGTAATATATTATATGGCATTGATTTCAAAAATCTATTTAATCTTCACCTCGGACTCGAGAAGGATATTATTATTACCTATCGGCAATAAACTATGCGGAAATTACTTTTTGAAAGAAACCAGTAGGTATGCACGATGTCCAATACAATGAATAAATCAACTGTGAAGAACTCTGGCTGGTGCCTTCCAATAGGGGGTACTAATGCAATGTTCTGCCGGCAGAGTGTAGCACTAACTCATATTGTAAATAATAGAGTACTTATACATACTAGGCCTTATACAGATTTTTGACAAGTAGTCACAGATAATTTGTAAGAAATAAATGTCATTTATGCTCCAAGGAGGTTTGTTTACAGAGAGCCTATCGCGAAACGCGAAAATCGCCCGAATATGCAAGTGATAGAAAAACAGATATAAAATTTCGATTTTCGTGTTTCGCGGTAGGCCCTCTTTTTATGCTAGTGGCGCCCCCTGCGCAGAGTTTTGCGTAATGTTTCCTACTAGTTAACTTTCACTACCTACATTATTATGGATTCAAGGCATACTAATTACTTAGGTTCAACAGGCTCCTTGAACTACCTTCTTCTTCTTCTTGTGCCATATCCTCACCGGATGTCGGCGACCATCTTCCGGAACTTGTATCTTCTATCTTGTGCCAGTCTCGACAGACTGGCAGTGTCATTAATATTGGACCAGCTTTTAATGTTGTCTATCCAGGTTAGCTTTCTCCTTCCTCTGCTCCTTTTACCGTCGATTTTCCTTTCCATGATGTTAAGGATTATGTTATACTTGTCGTGTCTATAGATATGTCCAAAATATGAGGTTTTCCTTGTCTTTACGGTGGTCAAAAGTTCAAGTTTTTTGTTCATTCTATTCAGAACACCAACGGTTGAAACTTTGTCTCTCCAGGAAATTTTTAATATTTTTCGGTATAACCACATTTCGAATGCATTGATCTTAGCCGCCATGTTCTTAATAATAGTCCACCCTGCGACTCCATAGAGAAATATCGACAGCAGGTAGCATTTTACCATGCGCCATCGTAACTTTAAGTTAATATCCTTATTTGTGTAAAGATTCTTCATTTCCATGAACGTACTTGTGGCAATTTCGATTCTGATACGAATTTATTTTTCTGGGTCCCATTTCTCATTAAGTGATCTACCCAAATATTTATATAATTGAACCCTTTCTATTATATTACCGTTTATGGTCAATGAGGTCGTTTCAGTTATATTCTTACCCAAAATCATGCATTTGGTCTTCGCTATATTCATTCTGAGTACGTATTCTTCTACTACAGAGTTGAGACAATCTAGTTAGTAGTCGCTGAAGTTCGTCCATTGAGTGGGCAAGAATAACGGTGTCATCAGCATATATGAGGTTGTTAACTGTCGTTCCGTTGACTATGATACCAGTTTCCACGTTTTCGAAAGCTTCATGAAATATAGATTCTCGGTAAAGGTTGAACAACAGCGGTGACAAAATGCAACCTTGTCTTACACCTTTTAGGATATTGAGGTCGCTCGTGCTTGATGTTCCTATTTTTATGTTGGCTGTTTGATTCCAGTACAGGTTCCCGGTGATTCTTTGATCCTTGCCGCCTACTTCCGTTTTATTGAGTATTTTCATTAGTTTGTCATATTTCACGTTGTCGAATGCTTCAAAGTCAATAAAGCATGCGTAGATACCCCACCTCACTCTCTTAAAACATAACACGATATTATATATCCTTCCGTAAAAAGGTAGGTATCCTTTAAGGTAGGTACTTCTTATAATATTTCCTATTGTTTTCAATAAATGTGCCCACATTTATAAAATAAAAAACCGGCCAAGTGCGTGTCGCACCACGCATAGGAGGGTTCCGTACCTTCAATGGAATAAGAACCAAACTAATACCAAAAGGTCGTATCTGATGCCTATGGAAGAAGTTTTTTGGAGATAACTCAAAAATGGCTGAACCGATAATGTTTAAAACAATTTTTGTTGAAAGTTTATGATAAGGCGCATCTCTTCAATTTTTTTCATATTTTTTGAACTTACGGTTCAAAAGTTACGGGGGGGCTACACAACTTTTCTGACTTTCGAAGCGATTATTTCAGAAAATATTCACTTAATCACAAAATAGTCAAAGAAACCTCAATGTTATTTTGAAAGACCTATCGATTGATGTGTCACATGTTGATATTTGGTTAATTTTTTTTTTTAATTTAGTTAGCTGTATGGAGCGCCCCGCTAAATTTTTTTTTTTAAATTTAACTACGTAACTAAGTAGCTACATACAAATTACACCGTATGTGTAAATTTTATTCAGATACGTCGTATAGTTTCCAAATAAAATGCCTGTGACATACGGACGGACAGACAGACAGACATGACGAATCCATAAGGGTTCCGTTTTTTGCCATTTGGCTACGGAACCCTAAAAAGGCTAGGCCTGTAGATAGGTATATATGTTTTCTTAACTTGGGTGTTATTTATAATGTATTTACTTAACAAAAAGTAAGGAAACAAAAGTCAAAGTTCGGAGAGCCTAAAAGTTTGGTTCGAAAGGTATTCAAGAGGGGAATCCGGAACAATTCGGAGTGAATAAACCTTTTCACACTGAATAAGGTATATATGCCCTGTGCAGGGATAAAGATGGGCAGGGAGGAAGATATTTTTTAGAAAAAAAAATTGTTAAACAAAACGATAACAAACCAAACCCCATACAATATCGAAAGCTGCTATAAAGAGTAATGTTGATATTTTATAAAATTACAAACGTAATATTTACTGAGTATATATATCAAATTAAGTAACAGACACACAGGTAGACTATTAATTAGTGTCAATTAAAAATTCTAAAAATATTGAAAGTACTTTTTAAGAGACTACTAACTACATTGAAATTGTGATTTAACTGTAAAGTCGAATGAGATTCCTTACACGTCCCAGAGCACCCTATTAAAAATATAGCAGTACCGTCCACGTAAGTTGCAAATGCACCCAAGCACTCATATTTGCATTTATAATTGACTAGCTGTGCCCGCGGCTCCGCCCGCGTGGAATTCGCTCTGTGTCAGTAAGCGGCTAATTCACCCCTAATTTCTCTCCCGCTACCCTGGAGGCGGAACTTGAAGTAAAGTTGACAGATGGATACGCTAGAGGACAGTAGTCCTAATAAAATATTTTACAATTACCACTAAATGAAACTACACTCATAAATGTATACTTTTTTTTATTATATTTGTTTTTGGCATGATTTAAACGACATAGAGAGTAGTAGGTGTATATCGGACGATACAGGACCACTTTTGTATTTATACGTTCATGTCCACGGCAAATATCATCCAAATCGATCCTCCCGTCAAATCAGTTGGGGGGGGGGGTGTCACAAATGCAGAAATGATGTTTTTCTATTTTAGGTGCACTTGGAGGGGGGGGGGGTCCATGACCCATGCAAATTTAACTCAATCGAGTGTAGTGGCTACCCCCCCCCCCCCCCCCCCTTTTAGACGTTGAATTTTTATAGGCTACGTATAACCTGGCTGGGGATTTTCTAGAATTGGAATTAGTAATCCTTAATTGGGTGATTTCCGGGATAACAATGAAAAAAAAAACCGGCCAAGAGCATGTCGGGCGATGCTCAGTGTAGAGTTTCGTAGATGCTGCCCTGTTACAAAACATCCGTTCTAAAGGTCGTTTATTTGGCGGCGCTTACGTCAGTTTACTATTCGGCACTTCCTTTCACTATGCGTTTTTGACTAATAATCAGTGATCGGAATAGGTAGTGCCATTTCTGGTGAATGACCTTAAACATTGTACACAACATGGATAAGACTTGAGATTCTCCGACTCGTATTTCTCGTATAAATTTTTCTTCAAACCGCAAAAGTAAAATTTTTTTGTCATTATAAATACATCATTCATTTAAAATTACTTTCGATTAACAGTTACAATTAACAATAATACAACAATAAAACATCAACATCACTATATTAAATGAACATAATTAAATTTCTTCTTCTCCCTACCCTTATCCCTCGTTATGTGGGGTCGGCACAACATGTCTTCTTCTTCCATTCTCCTTTATCTCCCGTCATCTCCTCACTCACTCCTTTCTTCTTCATGTCCTCTTTTACACAATCCATCCATCGTTTTCTTGACCTACCCATAGCTCTTCGCCCATCCACTTTCATATCTAACATTCTTTTGCCTATATTACATTCATTCCTCCTCATGACATGCCCGAACCATGCTAACCGACCACCCTTCACTTTCTCTGTTATTGGTGCTACTTTCAAGCTTCCCCTTATATACTCATTCTTAATCCGATCCTTCCTTGTCACTCCACACATCCATCTCAGCATTCTCATTTCCGCAGCATGCATTCTTCTTTCGTCTATCACTTTCGTCGCCCAGCATTCTGATCCATACATTACGACAGGCCTCACGATCGTTTTGTATATTTTCCCCTTAAGTTTAAGGGGCATGCGCGGATCGCACGTTGCTCCAGAGACCTGCCGCCATTTCATCCATCCCGCATTTATCCTATTCCTTACATCACGGTCGATGTTGCCGTCGCCTTGCATTAATGACCCAAGGTACCGGAATTCGGAGCAAACTGGTAGGAATACACCGTATAAGGCAATGTGGGAAAAGCTAATGAAGCAGAATCTGTAAATGTCTGGCAATTTATCCAAATCGCACTTTACGGATTAAAAACAAAATTTACACGACTGTAAACACACTTTTGACCGATTTAAATCTTCGAGAAGAGTTATTGTATTACGGTTAATTATTGGTACCTTGCCTATTTGCAAAAATGCTGAAGTGTTTTTTGTGCTTCAGAGTTTATAATTGTGTCAAAGAATTATTTAAACATATTTCTTTAGGGCATGACGGACATAACTTTTCCATATATCCATGTGTAGAAGATGGGTGTAATCGTTCGTTTCACTTAAAAATACATATAAGAAACATATACTACGCGATCATGTTATTATCAGTGATAGTCCTCATACTTTTAACTCTTCTGACGACGACGTAATATCGAACACAACCGATATCATATCTAACTCGCCAGAAAGAGAAAAGCCTGCTACAGTTACAATTCCAAATTCGTCTAATTCAAGTAATTATACATTGCCAATGTTTTTGTCATCTCTGTATGCAAACCCTTTAATACCGAAAACAGTTGTTCAAGATATAGTAGATGGTATGAATAAGTACATGTGTAATACTTTATCCCATGATATAGAGAATATTTTCAGTGAAATTAGTATGTCAACAGATCAAGGTCAAAATATAATGGCTTTGAAAGATAAGCTTTTGTCTACTGTACAATCTCCGATTAAGTCATTTAGTACTGAATATAAACGTCTCGAATATCTGGAAAAAGAAAGCACTTATATACCCCCGAGAGAAATAGTTATTGGTCAAAGAATGTGTAACGTTAAAAAGCGTGGTGTAGTAACTTACGTTCCTATAGAATGTAAAGAGCAATTAGTTCCTCTTAGGAACGTATTGCAAAAAAAATTTTCACTGAATAATGTCATGGCAGAAACTCTTGACTATGTTAACCATTTGTCTTTAGATAACGGCCGTATCAAAAATGTCATACAAGGTAGCTCTTGGAGGAAAGTAAAAGAAACATTTAAAGGAAAGTTAGTATTTCCATTATTCTTATTTTTTGATGATTATGAAAGCGGGAATGTACTTGGTAGTCATTCCGGTATCCATAAACTAGGGGCTGTTTATGTATCTGTTGCTTGCATTCCCCCACACCGTGCTTCTGCCTTAACTAATATATTTCGAGCCTTATTATTTCACTCATCTGATAGAACAACCTTTGGGAATAGTGTAACATTCCGTCCTTTGATAGAAGAACTAAATTTTTTGTCTACATTTGAAGTTGATATAGATGTACCCGTATATCAGGGTAAACTGTATTTTACGTTGGCTCTCTTAATTGGTGATAATTTAGGAATACATTCCATTACTGGGTTTAATGAAACATTTTCTTCGAATTACCCTTGTAGAATATGTAATATTTCCAAAGAAGAACTGAAAAAGCAATGTTCTGAAAATAAACAAATACTTAGAAATGCTGAAAATTATAATGAACAATTGCAAAAAAATTGTCCCGCTAGCACAGGCTTAAAAGAAAAGTGTATTTGGTTAGATGCAAGGATGATATACATGGATGGACAATACCCATACAAAATCGCGTTCTGTTTTCAGGTTAAAGCACTAGCGTCATCTGTCGGCCACAGCAGACACTAAATCCTATGATCCATTTATCCTATTCCTTACATCACGGTCGATGTTGCCGTCGCCTTGCATTAATGACCCAAGGTACCGGAATTCGGAGCAAACTGGTAGGAATACACCATATAAGGCAATGTGGGAAAAGCTGGATAGACCACCAAAGTCACAGAACATGTGTGCAGTTTTGGTTCTACTTATTTTCAGTCCAACACTTTCCAACTTTTCTTGCCATTTTCCCAGCCTGCTCTGGACCTCAAGTGCATTGTATAAGATTTGGCATACATTTTACGATTTCCAAAATTTCCAAAATTTCCAAAATTTCCAAAATTTCACAAAATTTCCAAAACTTTCAAAATTTCCAAATTTTCCACTATTTCCAAAATTTCCACTATTTCCAAAATTTACAAAATTTTTAAAAAATGCAAAAAAAATTAAAACCACAAAATTTACGAAAAAGTAAAAAATTAAATAAATATATATAAATTTACATAACTTCGTTCCAATCGCATTTGATTCACACACTTTCCACGACACTCACGTATTTTATTTTTCTTTGACGTTCATTAGTGCATTGTAATGTGCTTACATTGACGAATAAATATCTTGATCTACACCAATATCATAAATCCTCTATTATGCGTTCGGAACCGTATGTAATTAATTACCAACATTATTGCAACCAATAACGTAACATCAGTGTATTATCTGCGACGGTGTGGTAAAAACGTATGAAAATTCATTACCTACGGTAACGTAATGAAAATCCGCCCCCCCCGACCGCCGGCATGCCCCCCCGACCGCCGGCGCAATAATGTTGGTCATGGCGGTGTAATGGTGGTCATTCTAATGGTTTCAATGGATTTTTAATATGTGTGTAGGTAAAGCAGTGTATGCTTCTGTACATAATTAGGCCTTATTACGTAACAGTTACATCGCCATGTCCGTCCGTCTGTCCGCGGTCTAGCTCAGTTACCGTTCGCACTAGAAAGCTGAAATTTGGTGAGGCCTGTTAAGAACTTTCAATAAAAACTATATTGAATAAAATCAGTTCAGCCGTTTTTGAATTATTATTTATTAGTCAAAAACGCATAGTGAAAGGAAGTGCCGAATAGTAAACTGACGTAAGCGCCGCCAAATAAACGACCTTTAGAACGGATGTTTTGTAACAGGGCAGCATCTACGAAACTCTACACTGAGCATCGCCCGACATGCTCTTGGCGGGTTTTTTTTTTCATTGTTATCCCGGAAATCACCCAATTAAGGATTACTAATTCCAATTCTAGAAAATCCCCAGCCAGGTTATACGTAGCCTATAAAAATTCAACGTCTAAAAGGGGGGGGTAGCCACTACACTCGATCGAGTTAAATTTGCATGGGTCATGGACCCCCCCCCCCCTCCAAGTGCACCTAAAATAGAAAAAAATCATTTCTGCATTTGTGACACCCCCCCCCCCCAACTGATTTGACGGGAGGATCGATTTGGATGATATTTGCCGTGGACATGAACGTATAAATACAAAAGTGGTCCTGTATCGTCCGATATACACCTACTACTCTCTATGTCGTTTAAATCATGCCAAAAACAAATATAATAAAAAAAAGTATACATTTATGAGTGTAGTTTCATTTAGTGGTAATTGTAAAATATTTTATTAGGACTACTGTCCTCTAGCGTATCCATCTGTCAACTTTACTTCAAGTTCCGCCTCCAGGGTAGCGGGAGAGAAATTAGGGGTGAATTAGCCGCTTACTGACACAGAGCGAATTCCACGCGGGCGGAGCCGCGGGCACAGCTAGTCAATTATAAATGCAAATATGAGTGCTTGGGTGCATTTGCAACTTACGTGGACGGTACTGCTATATTTTTAATAGGGTACCCTATTAAAAATATAGCAGTACCGTCCACGTAAGTTGCAAATGCACCCAAGCACTCATATTTGCATTTATAATTGATAAAGACATTAATCTAAAGTACTCCAAAACTCTCGGATTTAGTTATCTTACAAATTGAAATGAAAATGGACACAGAATGCAACGTTAAAACGACTTTAACTAAATCCATTTAAAGTTTAAATTGATTTGCACCTAGCTCGATACAATATTGAATTTCGGCAGAAAATGGAACCAACATCCATTAGAACGGCTCTGATATTTTAAAAATCGAATTCTCGAGAATATTTTCGTTTACAGGAATTCCGTTCAGTGGCTTTCAGTGTCAGATTCGTGGCTTTCAAGTGGCAGATTTCAGACAGCTTTTGTACCTAAATATTAGTTTAAATGGTGCAGTATAAATAAAATACGATTCGTTAAATTTTGCTTAGAAAAATAATAAACACATTACCATGTAGATATAGTTAGATTTTTTTATGATATCCAAATGGTAGAAAAAGCTATTCAGTAACAATCGAACATCTTTCAGTAACTTTCAGAACAGTAACAGCGGTTTTCACACTGCTGCGGTTTCCGCATGCGACGGTGTGCGAACGAAATAGCACTATGCACGTCTATAGCGCTGTCACGCTTACACACCGTCGTCGATTCCGGTTGCGGCGCCAGTGTGATAATCGCCTTACATGTGGATTTTGTGTCAGCACTACAGGGCCACAATTCGACATGGCATAACTGACAGTCGCTTGCGAGACAACTATGATATCACACTTTTGTGACAGTTGAAATTTGGGATGGAATCACTCAAGAGTGATAACTGAAATGGTGGCCATAGCCATAGACAAAACGCTCTAGCGAGACCTACTGACAGCTTGACAGTTAGGTGTGGACACGTGTAGACAGATGGATATCAATCTATCCACTAGCGATACAAGTGTGTCATCCACGTCTCACAGTTTGGCATGTCGAATCGGGCCCAGTACTCAGATACGCTAGCAGCGGCTGAGCGGTATAACCTGCTAGTTCCAAACGGTGACTCGTATCAATTAGAATAGAATAGAATAGAAAAACAAACCATCCACATACAGCACTGCACTACATAAGTTAAAATAATTAAAATATTATTCACTATACACTTAAAACTAAGTACCCATTGCTTAAAGTAACGTACATTAATGATATATATTGATGCTCTGATAGAGGCTACAGCACTGGTCGTCCGTGGAGCCCAAGGCCAGAAGATAGCTCAGAACAGTAAATGCAGTGAGAGAGTATCATTCAGCAAATCATAATTAACGGCCTCCTAGCCCAGTCGGTAGTGACCCTGCCTATGAAACAGGAGGTCCCGGGTTCGAATCCTGGTCAGGGCATTTATTCGTGTGTTTATCACGGATAGTTGTTCCTGAGTTATGGATGTTTTCTATGTATTTAAGTATTTATCTATATCTATAGTCGTCTAAATAGTACCCTCAAAACAAGCCTTACTGAGCTTACTGTGGAACTAGGTTGAGTTATGTAAGATTGTCCCATAATATTAATTAATTTAACAACCGACTTCAAGATTTCGAAGGAGGAGGTGATCAATTCGTCGGGATATTTTTATTGCTTGTTTTTTTTTATGTATGGTCACCGATTCTTCGAAGCCGGCTTGACCGATTTGGAAAATACTTTTTTTGTTTGAAAGAGTATATTCACAGTTGGTCCCATTGTAACTAGGTCAAGATCTGATGATAGGATCCTGGAGAATATACCCTATAGGAAACTCCATCATGAGAGCACCGGAGTAATCCCAATAATGTGTTTGTATGTTTCTGACTGAGTTGCAAAATGTGGGTAATTTTCAACCGACTTCAAGGTTTTCGAAGGAGGAGGTTATCAATTCGTCGGGGTCGTTGTTTTTGCTATTTTTTTTTATGTATGTTCACCGATTATTCGAAGACAGCTGGACCGATTTGGAAAATTCTGTTTTTGTTTGAAAGCGTTTACTTCACAGTTGGTCCCATTGTAACCATGTCAGGATATGATGATGGGACCCTGGAGAAATCGAGGGAACTCTTCAACTATTATAGGCACACCTATGGTGATTTGAGTATTTTTTACAGCAGATCGAACATTTGGTGTTGGAAAGGTGGATGCTTAGTGAAGTCGGTTCTTTTTTGTTTAAAATTATTTTAATACAAGGTATAGGTACCAATATTAAACTGATTGGCGCAATGGTAAAACATACTGTAAAGGTGTGTGGGTAAAAGTGCTGTTAACAATAATACCAAATAACTAGATATTTTAAATCTTTTATTTTCTCTTAGACCACTTTAAAGCAATTAGTCTTAAAGTTAGGCAGAGTTGTATCCCTCGATGCCCGCTGAGACGAGAGGGAATTTGTCTCCGCAGAGACCGTTGAAGTCATCCTCGTCCACGGCCCAGTACATGATGCCTCCCAGACCCATACTCTTGGCGTATTGTGCCTGTAAAAACAAATAACTATATGTGCACAACCTTACGCAAAATAAGCTAGCCCTAAACTAAGCTAAGCTTGTACTATTGGTACTAGACTACGACATACATACTCAGATAAGTATGTAAGTACATACGAAACACTCCAGGAAACAGCCAGGACCTACAGCTTCATTTTTTCTTTCTTTTTTACCAAACTATTTAAATGGTAACATAGTAAGTACGAGTATGTAAATCTCCTAATTTCTAATCCTACTAAATCCCTATCATCTAGCCGCCATATCTACTCACCTTAGCCTTAATAGTGTTAGGGTTATCGTAACCGACCCAGAAGACGTCCTTGTTGGCATACACGTAGTTGCCAGTCACTTCCGTGATGTTCCACGCCGCGGAGTTGTTCGTTTGGTCTTCGCAAATCTGGAAATATTCAATGATACTTATTACAGCGAAAACCACTCCTACTGCATGTAAAGATATCAATAATTTTAGACAAAAAAGAACCGACTTCACTTAGCCGCCTTTCCTAAAGCAAATGCCCGAGTTACTGTAAAAATACTCAAATCACTATAGGTGTGCCTATAATTTTTGAATAGTTCCCTGGATTTCTCCAGCATCCCATTATCAGATACTAACTTGATGACAATAGGACCAGCTGTCAAGTACAATAGTACCTACTTTCAAACAAAAATAAATCTATTTACATAAACAAATAGCAAAAACAAAAATCCCGACTAATTGAGAACTTGCAAATAAGTGCATTCATTCATTCATATCCCGTTTAGTTTAACTGCTTTACTAGATGGCAATTAAGAAAGAAAGAAAGAAACATTTTATTCTATTTTATTTTATTATATAATTAAATATCATCATGTCTTATGGTAAATGAGTTACCAATTTGACTCAAAAAAAAATGAAAATTGCTACCCCATTCAACCTATTGTAACAACAAACAATTTTTGATATCTTCGTAAATGCATGTGTGTTCATAGCTAAGACAATAAAAACAATGTACCTCATTGTAACCATAAACACCAGCTTCTTGAAGGTAAGGCCCGGCTGCTCCCGCCCCAGTGAAAGGCGCCCCAGTTGAAGTGTTGTTCAAACTAGTCAGGGTAAAGGTCTTTCCGTACATTCCGAGACCCATCACCAGCTTGGAGGGAGACGCGCCGTTGTTGATCCAGACGTTGACGGAGTTGTTCTGTGTAAACAAATATTATATAGAAAACAGTGTGAATGGATGATATACGAACAAAAAATATACCACCTGTACCCGATAGCCTGTTGCCAAAACTTGGATTGCTACTTAGATCCAAACCGGTGTCGGTGCCGACATAGTTTTCGAGTAGGTACTTAATCAAATTTTTAATGAAAAAACCGACACAACGTCGGCAACACTTCGGAGGTAATGAGCGTGCTTGGGGATTAGTTCCAACCGAATGAGACAGATTTGAGATTGATTGCCAGTGTAATGTTAGAGCTATTGTGAAAAGTATGTAAGTAAATAATTACCTAATCATGCAGAAATTTAACAAACATTTCAAAGTGGTTAGATTACTTACAACATTTAAGTTGAGGCTTGCGTCATCAGTCGCTTGAGCGTAGAGAGGTGCGTTTACGCCAGTCACGGTATCCCAAGTCCCGTGGAAGTCATACAGCATCAAGTTGAAGTAGTCCAGGTATCTACAAGAAACGAAATTTTAACGAAAAGCTCAAAATGAACGGTGATGGCCAAGTCTTTTTAGTCCGTAGGTATAAATCATTTAGAGGAAAACTACGAGGAAAAATATTCAGAAAAATATCGTAAAAAAAAGGTGTAATCTCATCAAGCAGTTGCTTACTAGATAAATAGCTACTTTTAGGTTAATTATGGCATTTGAATTCGAATAAACCGGAGAAGCCATAAGTGGTCGTGTTATAAGTTTGTATATTAATCGGAAAGTTCATCTAGATCTGGTCCTTTAGACTATATGCAACATGTAAAACTGCTGGCTTAAAATTTAGGGCAGGTATTTCCTTTTACACGTACTCGTTAAGTGCAGTGACATTGTAGGACAAGTCGATGTTTGACTGCGTGATGGCAACGGCGGCGGTGAGTAAATAGGACTTCGCTGTGAAGGCTTCTTTCAAATCCTTGACCAGAGTCACGAATAGTTCCTGTAAACATTTCGTTTTGCATTGTGTATGGTAAACATTTCTTGATATATCATATAGTATATATAGACTAACATCCTTGTCGAAATGAAGATTGTAGGATCCGCGTGATCTGATGAAAGTAAGACAAAAAAGAGAAAGAGAAGAGGAAAAATATTTGTGCAAGTAAAAAGATAATGTAACAATTATGTGAAATGCGTTGTGATTATATTAAATGTGTAATGTGTGTGTGTGTGTCACAAATAAATTAAAATCATTAATAACAATTGACATGACGCCCACATTAATGAGTAAGTTAACTAAGTCGGGTACCTTATCAGTGTCAGCTCCTTCCCTTTGGGCGGGGTACTCCCAGTCCAAGTCCA
Organism: Pammene aurita; assembly: GCA_947086415.1. Lineage (NCBI taxonomy): Eukaryota > Metazoa > Arthropoda > Insecta > Lepidoptera > Tortricidae > Pammene > Pammene aurita. The sequence goes on from OX352295.1 coordinate 19,063,924, forward strand.
AACCATCAAAGCCATTACTGTCGACGTAGTTGTACAAATTACTAACAAAGGTTGCCCTCAGAGTATCGTTGTTGACCACCTGTAGGTAAGTATACAGAATTTAATTTTACCTGAGCATCCCAATTTGTAAAATCATAACCAATGGCTACTAAAGTAAGCAATCATGCGGTAAATTTAACTATACGTAGTCCTTCTACATACATAAGTGTTAGGATAGGTGCCTTAAACTTACACGATTGTCACTCATTATTTTGTCAAAAAAGGGACTTAATACGGGATTAAGTCCCGTTGAGGCAATATAATAGGTGCCTTAAGTCTAGTAAATAGGTCTCTGGGTAAACCAATGAGACGACAGAAACAGGAAATTCTTCATTCTAGCCTTCATCATCTATGTGACACTGACAAGAGAGAAATATTTTTTTTTTTTAATAATCTTACCGCAGAGAAGTTGGTTGAAGCTTCCGTCCAACCACCGACAGCAGCCAAGATTTTCAAATCAGTATTACTTTGTTTTAAAGCAATGAGATCAGCAACCGAATCTGCAATACATAAGGATTATTCAAACATTCTAGGTGATTACATTCGCATAAAGTTTCCGCTGGCTTGGCCACCTCGAGAGAATGGCAGAAGATTGCTCAGTAAAAAAAGCACATTTCGGCCGACCGACTCGACCTATCTCTCATCCAAATTGGGCACACACAGTAGAATCTGATCTACGTGAGCTTGGCGCCGGTGAAAGCTAGTGTGAAACTGCGCGGGACTGAGCTAAACGGGGTACTCTGGTGTCAGATTCCAAGACTCATTTGGATATTTGCGCCAAATAAATGGTAAGTAGTATTCAACTAACAAAGGCATGCCAATAGCGATTTTCCTAAATGACGTAAATGTAGTTTCCTGTTTAAGTTTTAAGCATTTTATTTTTGAGTAGGGGACCTACAATAAGTACTTAAGGGTAAATAATGTCAAATAAAAGTCAATCTAGCCGAAGCTATCTAGGACTAAGCCCGAAACTTCGTATTCTAAAGTAAGACCACTTACTGCTCTTCCCCTCATAACTCGACTCAGTGGGGGCAATAATGCCTCCCGTGGTTCCGTTGAGCGTGAGGAAAGAGTAGACGATGTGCGTGCAGAGGTCCGTGGGTAAGTCGCTGACGCCGAAGCGGCCGTTGCCGGGTCTATTGTTGGCCCATTCGCCGTAGTAGCAGATCACTACCCCGCTAGCTGTGAAGTTTTATGATTTAGAAAATCCGTCATTAAACTTGAGTAGTTTAAGAATTTATTTTTCCACGAATTGTTTTAGTATATAACGGCAAATTTTTAGTTTATAACGGCAAATACAGGGTGCTACTGATGTTAGCACCAAGCGTAATACCCGTAACAACCATAGAAAAACCAATTTGAGTTTGGATTTGTGTTGTTATAATTGTAAATTAAACTGTAACAGCAAAAAAAAATCTCGGAAATTGGATGATGAAATTGTTACAAGTCGAAACGAGGCATAACTTTCGATCCGCCTCCGACATACAAGGTCATTGTATGAGTATGAGAGACGTAAAGGAAATTTCTTCGTTAAATGAAAATGGGTAAATTCGTTTAAAATTTGATATTTATATTTTATTTACATTTATTATGATGATAAAGATTAACTGACATCAAAGATGGCGGTTGGACCTAGCTTTCTTCTAATCTTAAAAAAAACTCATATGGGAGCCTCTTCAGGGTTGTAATGTATGTATAAGTAGACTTACGATTACTACTACTAGAGTCAGCAGCAAAAATACTAAGTGGTCAAGGTATTCATAATTATCTGCCGAAATAATTTTGAACACCTTTTCCTGACTTCACTGTTTACTTACCATTAGAAGCAGCTATGATACTGCCGAGACACAGCAACGCCACTAAAAATACCTTCATTATCAAAGTTTAACAGAGCAACGGCTCTCACTATAGCAACCAAATTCGCAATATAGCAAGCGAATAGTCGAGCTCAGTTTTATACGCTTGTAGACTATTGTGTCCTGTGTTTAAACATCTGCTCTTTTGATATGTTAGTCAAGCATTAAATTAAAACGCAAATAGTTAACGAATTTTCGAAATAATATTTGCAAATCTGTATTTACTTTAATTGTAATATTAAGTTATGTTAATTACCGTACGCTTTTCATTGTTATAGTTTTGTAGCGGAAGCTATTTCAAATTTCTAGAAATTTTCGGCGCCACACGGTGGAAAAGTAGGTGCCTAAGTATGAAATTTATTCTGCGCCTTGCTTCCTTACCTAAATTACCGTTAAATATTTATGATATACCTAGGGATCTATTTTAATTTTTTAGTAGCTTAATAGTGTAGAGTATCCCACTGCTCGTCCAAGGCCTCCCCTCTTTCCCGCCATTTTGTCCTGCCCATCGCCCACTCCCGTCGTTCTTTATGCTTTTAATATTTTCGTAGATATGTGCTATGTTAACCGACTGGAACTATTTTGAACGTCAGGATTTTTTTGGCTACGATAAACACTGGAAGGTATAGCTATATTAAATGTATTTGTTTTGTATTGTCAGTTTTCCTGTTTAACTTTTGATTCTAGAGAAGTGAACTTAATTTCTGATGCTCCTAATATGACCAATAGAAGGGTGTACCTATCCTTTGTGACAAATTCATGAATTAGCTAGAGGGGAACGCTATAGAAAGTATGCTTAACGCTGACAGAAATGTGACGATCGTAATAATGGCAATATGTAATGTTATGTTTATTTGTGAAAAGTACAAGTCGATAGCAAATCGCAGCTGACAAGGGTAACTTTATGAAACATATTATCCATACGTGCGATTTTTCCTTTGATTTGAAAACCCATACGGACTGGAAATGGTATGGAAATAACGGATAGTATCAGCATATAGATACCTGTTTAAGTAGGTAGTAATGAGAAGAGTATTTTTTAATGATTTGTTACGTAGTAAATACAACCTGCACGCTAGCTCCATAGTATAAAAACGAATACCTACTGCTATATCTGCGCCGGAGCAGGCCTCCCCTCTTCTTCAGCCCCGTAAACCTTCCAGCTCTTGCTTAATCTCTCCTACCTACAGCTAAAAACAAGTAGTTGTTTTTAACAACTTTCCAGTAAGTGGGTATAACTCGGGCAATCTCTGGCCTGAAGGGATAACTCTGGAAATCAAACGAATGGCAAATAACAAAGCTTCTGGCTCTGACGATATCCCTGCTTAATTCTGGAAGCGAATACGAGATACCGGCGTGCTGTTCCTGACGAAACTTTTCAACAAGTTCCTGGCCGATAGAATTCCCAACGAATGGCGAAAGAGCTTTCTCATCCCTTTCTATAAAAATAAAGGTGATATAAGACTCTGCGGCAACTACAGAGCTATAAAGCTAATCTCAGATTCCTTCAAAATATGGGAAAGAGTCGTCAACAAAAGCCTACTTGAACTAACTAGCGTCACTGAAAACCAATGTGAATTCGTCGCCGGTAGATCCACAACTGATGCCATACATTCGGTCAGAACACTGATGGAGGAGACTTGCACATGATATTCATTGACCTAGAAAAGGCTTGCGAACGGGTACCGAGAGAATTAATTTGGCACGCTCTAAGGGCCCAGTGTGTCCTCGAGCATTACATAATGACAGTCAAAGATATGTACCACCAAGTATCAACGAAAGTGCGAAGTCCGGCTGGAACAAGCGATGAATTTGATGTAAAGGTTGGTGTGCACCAAAGTCTCGCACTCAACCCTCTGCTATTTAATCCATACTAATATTATAAATGGGAAAGTGTATGTGTGCGTTTGTTTGTCCGTCTTTCACGGCAAAACGGGGCGACGAATTGACGTGATTTTTTAAGTGGATATAGTTGAAGGGATGGAGAGTAACATAGGCTACTTTTCGTCTCTTTCTAACCCCCCACTTCCCTAAAATGGGGGGGTCAAAGTTTGTATGATTTGTTACCCCGAATTTAACGCGAGCGAAGCCGCGGGCAAAAGCTAGTATTGTAATAAACCATCTCACCTCAAATCTGCAACGAGCGCCGCCATGGGACATCCTATATGCGGGAGACGTCGTCATCATCAGTGAAGATTTTAACAACCTACAGCAGATTCTAGAAAAGTGGAGGAAAGCTCTGGAAACATCAGGTCTGCGAATAAGCAGAGAGGAGAACGAGTACATGCATTGCAACTTTAGTGGTGTCAAGCAAGCATACCCAGCTAAAATAAGTGGACCATTTCAAGTACCTAGGATCAGTCATCAGTAAAGACGGGCCAATAAATACTGATGTCACCCATCGCATCAAATACCGGGTGGATGAAATGGAGAGAACTCTCCGGGGTGCTATGCGACAGCCGAATGCCCACGCGCATAAAGGGATGAGTATACAGAACAGCCGTCCGACCGGCCATGACATTCGGAACCGACTGCTGGCCACTTAAAAAGCAGCACGAAAATCAATTACACTGCGCATAGATGAAGATGCTCAGGTGGGCAAGTGCTGTAACTAGGCTGGATCATATCAGACACACATAAGAGGCATCTTCAAAGTGAGAACTATCCCAGATAAACTACAGGAGTGCCGTCTGCGGTGGTACGGACACGTTATGAGGCGACCATCCGACCACATGACTAGAAAAGTACAAGATATCGAAACAAAACCCCGTGGACGAGGAAGACCCGAATCATATGGATGTCCGTAGTAAATAAGAACCTCAAAGAAGCCCAAGTCAACAAATAGACGACCAAGGACCGAGCTGCTTAAAGACGCATGATACGGAGGGCCGACCCCAAATAAAATGAAAAAAGGGCCAGGCAAAGAAGAGAAGAGACCATAACACAAGGAAGATATATTCCCAAGATCATTGAATTTCAACATATACTCGTACATTAGGAATCATTGCAAGTCAAAGTTCCTTCATTTTGTAACTGATTAACGATCATCGTATATCTAAAGTACTTCTAGCAGTCCCACAAGCTCCAAATTTTGATCTAAAATAATAACTTGATATTCAATATACCTGTCACTGGTGTTAATGCTTCTTTTGGTCGCCGTTTTTCAAGTTTTTATATCCACGTATTTACAACCGTTTAAGTCAGACTTTACACATTTCAGGAACACTCAGTCTTTGTACCAAAAAAGTTATTATTTAAGAGCTTTAAGTTAATTCATTATGCATATATTCTCGCATACTCATACAAACACATACACGCACATAGACATACCACATAGGTATGCACACAATTAATACATACCCCAAGCCTAGTTCCTCTAGTTCACTATAAGTTAAGATATAAATTTTTGTTAGAAATATTTATGTTTGTTTATATTTTTCATTCCCTTTTGTTCTCTTCGCACCTTTTCAGTTTTTTTGTTCCGACCATTAGTTTTAGATATAGATACTTACTGTAAGAACCATTGTAACGCTAGTTCCTAATTCTGATAATGTTCTAATTGTAGTACCAATAATAATATTTTTATGTAACTCAGGAAGTTTCTCCTCCACGGGACAGGTATTGCCTATGTGGAGGTCAGTAAAAACTAAAAACAGTATTCGTATAAAATTTTCAGAAATAAATTATTTTGATATTGGTATTGGTTTTTTTTTTTGTGCAGTAGGAATAGGATACATAACATTAAAGCGTGCTATCAAAAATAATAATCACATTAGCATGTAGGTATCATCTAAACATATAAAAGAAGAAGTCCTGATCTACCATCAACGCACAGCCGAATCTACTGGAACTAGAAACTACAAATTTGGTCCAGAGCTTACTTTTATGACGTATGCAAGGGATAAGACGGGATTTTCGGAAATTACACCCCTAAGGGGATCAAATAGGGGTGCAAAGTTTGTATGGGAGAATTTTTTTTTATGAGCTGAAGACTTAAAAATTTGTAAAATGGTTACGAACTTAAATCCATAGAAAGTGTTTTCAGCGTTTTGCAAAATTCTAACCCTAAGAGGGTAAAATAGGGGTGCAAAATTTGTATGGGAGAAACTTCTGTTTTAGAGTTAGAGACTTAAAACTTTGTAAAAGGTGCAAAGTTTGTATTGGAGAAATTTTTATTTTGTGTTAGAGAAAAGTCTCTAAAGTCTAAGTTTAAAGAAACTTTGTGTTATTTGAAAAATTCCACGGCGATCTTTTCGTATTCCAACACTTATTCACTTATTAGGTTCACTACTCCCCAGTAGATGGCGTTACTGGTCTCATCTATATATATAAATGCCTTTGTCCTGACTGACTGACTGACTGACTGATCCACGCAGAGCTGAAACTACTGAAGTAAGAAAGTTGAAAATTTCACATTACATTTACATACATTTGTAATGTGTACAAGTAATAAGAAGCGATTTTGAAAAATTCATGCCCTAAGGGGTTAAAAAGGGGGTTGAAAGTTTGTATGGATGGGGCTTAAAATTTAAGGTTAGAGGTTTGCAACTTTGTACGCTTACTGATAATTAAAAAATAATAAAAATAATTTCAGCGTTTTTTGAAAATCAACTTCTAACGGGGTAAAAAAGGGGTTGAAAGTTTGTATGGATGGGGCTTTAAATTTAAGGTTAGAGATTTGAAACTTTGTACGCTTACTGATAATTAAAAAATAAATAATTTCAGCGTTTTTTGAAATTCAACCTCTAACGGGGTAAAAAAGGGGTTGAAAGTTTGTATAGGAGTTTCATTTTTTTGTGTCAGACTTGAAATTTCGTTTGCAGGCTACTAACTTAAAAGTAAAAAAAACTAATTTCAGCGTTTTTAAAAATTCCACCCGAGAGGAGTTGAAACGGGGTTGAAAAGTTTGTATTAAAGGCCGTAACAACTGAAGCTAGAAAGTTGTAATGTGCAAGTCGGGTTACATTTATAACGCGTTCAAATAATAAGAAGCGATTTTGAAAAATTCAACCCATAAGGGGGTAAAAAGAGGGTTAAAAGTTTGTATGTGTAGGATTTTAAATTTTAAGTTAGAGACTTGAAACTTCGTACGTTTGCTGATATTTATATAAATATAAAAGTGATTTCAGCGTTTTGGATAAGTCCGCCCCTGAGCGGGTTAAATAGGGGTGCAAATATGTACCGGGGAAATTTATTTTTTTGAACTAGAAACTTTTAACTTTGTAGGAAGATTACTTATTCAAATACAATAAAATTACTTTTAGCGTTATGGATAATTTCACCCCTGAGGGGGTTAAAAAGGGGTTCAAAGTTTGTATGGGGAAATTTATTTTTTTCACTTATTACAACACAATGAAAGTCCTTTCAGCGTTATGGAAATTCTACCCCTGAGGGGGTTAAATAGGGGTGCGAAGGTGCTATCATACGCGGACGAAGTCGCGGGGCGGAAAGCTAGTAGACATATAAAATAAGAAGACGCGGTGCCGTGAAGACCATAGTGAAGACAAAATTGTGATTCATAATAAACCGATTTCCTCGTGCTTACGCGCAACACGATATACAACTCGTGGACGAGCGGTGATTGGTTCAAACTTCAAAAGTGAGTGTGTGTACACGAGACCGCGGGACCACGTCTTCCTATTTTATATGTCTACTAGCTGTGCCCGCGGCTCCGCCCGCGTGGAATTCGGTCTGTGGCAGTAAGCGGCTAATTCACCCCTAATTTCTCTCCCGCTACCCTGGAGGCGGAACTTGAAGTAAAGTTGACAGATGGATACGCTAGAGGACAGTAGTCCTAATAAAATATTTTACAATTACCACTAAATGAAACTACACTCATAAATGAATACTTTTTTTAATTATATTTTTTTTGGCATGATTTAAACGATATAGAGAGTAGTAGGTGTATATCGGACGATACAGGACCACTTTTGTATTTATACGTTCATGTACACGGCAAATATCATCCAAATCGATCCTCCCGTCAAATCAGTCAAAGCATGAAAGGTAAGAACAGGCGGGGGGGTAACAAATGCAGAAATGATTTTTTTCTATTTGAGGTGCACTTGGACTCAATCGAGTGTAGTGGCTACCCCCCCCTTTTAGACGTTGAATTCTTATAGGCTACGTATAACCTGGCTGGGAATTTTCTGGAATTGGAATTAGTAATCCTTAAGGGGTGATTTCCGGGATAACAATGCAAAAAATGCGGGATAACAATGCCAAGAGCATGTCGGGCGATGCTCAGTGTAGAGTTTCGTAGATGCTGCTCTGTTACAAAACATCCGTTCAAAAGGTCGTTTATTTGGCGGCGCTTACGTCATTTTACTATTCGGCACTTCCTTTCACTAAGCGTTTTTGACTAATAATTCAAAAACGGCTGAACCGATTTTATTCAATATAGTTTTTATTGAAAGTTCTTATCAGGCCTCACCAAATTTCAGCTTTCTAGTGCGAACGGTAACTGAGCTAGACCGCGGACAGACGGACGGACATGGCGATGTAACTGTTACGTAATAAGGCCTAATTATGTACAGAAGCATACACTGCTTTACCTACACACATATTAAAAATCTATTGAAACCATTAGAATGACCGCCATTACACCGCCATGACCAACATTATTGCGCCGGCGGTCGGGGGGGGCGGATTTTCATTACGTTACCGTAGGTAATGAATTTTCATACGTTTTTACCACACTGTCACAGATAATACACTGATGTTACGTTACTGGTTGCAATAATGTTGGTAATTAAAACATACGGTTCCGAACACGGAATAGAAGATTTATGATATTGGTGTAGGTCAAGATATTTATTCGTCAATGTAAGCACATTACAATGCACTAATGAACGTCAGAGAAAAATAAAATACGTGAGTGTCGTGGAAAGTGCGTGCGAAGTGGAATCGAGTGCGATTGGAACGAAGTTATGTTATTTAATTTTTGACTTTTTCGTAAATTTGGTGGTTTTAATTTTTTTGCATTTTTTGGAAATTTTGGATATTTTGGATATTTTGGATATTTTGGATATTTTGGATGTTTTGGATATTTTGGAAATTTTGGATATTTTGGAAATTTTGGAAATTTTGGAAATTTTGGAAGTTTTGGAAATTTTGGAAATTTTGGAAATTTTGACATTTTTGACATTTTCAAAATTTTCAAAATTTTTGACATTTTTAAAATTCTCGACTTTTTTCATTTTTATCACTTTGTCACTTCTCAGTTTCACTGCACTTCACTTCACTTTATTCTATTTTATATATTTTTTATTTCATTCCATTTTACATGTTTCTCAATCGTATGGGTGTCGCGTTTTCGTGACGTGACGCTTTTTTGTGACAGTCACGTGACTTTTTTTCGCCTAGGCCCCCATCCGCGGACCGTCCGATAAGGAACTTCGTTCCAAAACTACCACCGGTTCTAACCCTACACCTCTGGCCCAAGAAGTATTATGACCGAAAAGAATACGTCCGAAGAAGAATACAAAATAATGCGTAGTTCTTCAAGAAGACATATCAAAACAGCTTGAGAGACAGATAATGTACCTATTGTTTAATTATAAAGAAAAATAAATCCTAATCTGACTGCTTCACAAAACGTTTGATATGTTTTCCTACCTAAACCTATAAATGTGTCCTATATAACCTGTGTCCTATAAATGTTAGATGATTTTGTAGTCGTTTTTTGGTTTGGGCCATGCATCTTTGTCCGTCATATATAGTCCTCGAACCTGCAATAACCCTTTGACATTCATGACATTTTCAAATATTTCTTAAGTGCGGGTAAAGGTAAATTTAAAGCATCGACGGGTAACATGTTATAAATATGAACACCTTGACAAAAAAATTACAAATTATTTCAATACCAACTTTCAACATACAAACTTTCAACCCCCTTTTCACCCCTTCCAGGGTTGATTTTCGGGATGAAAACTATTCTTTGTCCTTTCCCGGGACTCAAACTATCTCTACACAAAATTTCATCATTATCCGTTCAGCCGTTAACTACTTAAAAATTCTTGGAACGTGTTCTGTTATCGATTCTAAGTATCTCCAGCCAACTTTTTTTCGAATATATTCCATGAACAGACTTTCGACCCTCTTCAGCTTTATTATATGTATAGATAGTTTTTATTGGAAGTACCTTCCATTATTTTTTTCTATTTTTTTGGACCTACGGTTCTAAAGTAAGATGAGGGGGGGGGGGGGGGTTGAAGAAGAAACTATCCCTTGCCATTTCTCGAGACCCATACTATCTCTATACCAATTTTCATCTAAATCAGTTCAGCGGTAAAAAAATCCTCATACCACCTTCCAACCCCCTTTTCACCCCCATAAGGGTTTGAAAATGATCCTATGACGTTTCTCGAGACTCAAATTATCTCCATACTCATTTCTATCTAAATCGTTTCAGCGGTAAAAAAATCTCCATACAAACTTTCAACCCCATTTTCACCCCCATCAGGGTTGATTTTCGGGATTAAAACTATATATTATCCTTTCCCAGGACTCAAACTATATCTATATAAAATTTCATCAAAATCAGTTCAGCCGTTTTCACGTGATGCGCGGTCAAATAAACAGACAAACAGATAAACAGATAAACAGACAAACAGATAAACAGACAAAAATTCTAAAAATTGTTGGAACGTGTTCTGTTATCGATTCTAAGTATCCCCAGCCAACTTTTTTTCGATTATCTTCCATGTACAGACTTCCGACCCTCTTCAGCTTTATTATATGTATAGATGGTAGGTATAGTTAGTTTATTTTTGTGATATCCAAATTATAGGAAAAGCTCTTCAGTAACAATCGAACATCATAACAAAACCCTGCCTTATGTGTATTGTGTGTCAGCACAACAGTATTCAGGTACCCTAGCAGCAGCCAAGCAGTAAAATGTGCGTTTTCTGAACCGAAGTCACGGTTTGAACTCTGGCTGGTGGTGTGACATTGAATGTGACAAAAACATGTATCCAAGACATAATAATTTTTACATGTTTTTGCATTCCATTCATACAATAGTTTGTTATTAAATCAAATACAAACATTGAAAAAATAATCAACCCAGTAAGCTTGAACTTACATCGATAGGCCTTGCCGGGGCTCGATCGCTTTACCAATTAAGCTGCGGGTTCAAGTAACTAAACTGCCGAAATCTTCAATGTCTTCTATTGTCTTAATTGGTAAAGCGATCGAGTTCCGGAAAGGCCTGTCGACGTAAGTTCAAGTCTTACTGGGTTGATTATTTTTTCGTTGGAATATGGGAGTATTTTTACTGTTAAAAGTCTATTTTAATAGGTATTAAACAATTGAGGATTGGGCAAAAGGTGCTGTAAAGGTAGGGCATATACAAGATATCTCTATACTTCTCGCCTAGGGCGTTAAGTATTTCTTTGAAACCTAAGCTGCCAGAAAGAAGGGGTGCGCGAGGGGAACACGCAATTCTAGACAGGGAACGCGCCTTTGTTCCGTGGGGCGTTAGAGAGAGTCAGACATTAAAGTTTGCCATGGAGACGTACTAAGTTTACTGTCACTTCCAATAATTAGTGTCTTACTATAGAGTGAAATGACTTCAAGCGTGGTAGCGGGGGTCGCCCGGCTATGCGGGGTCATGGGTTAATTAGTCTATGAGGTAGGGTAAAGGGTTGGCTAAACACCCAAATAACAAGATAGTTTAAATCTTAATACATTTATATATATTTTAGGAAATTATAAATCATTTATTTTCTCTTAAACCACTTTGAAACAATTTGTCTTAAAGTTAGGCAGAGTTGTATCCCTCGATGCCTGCTGAGATAAGAGGAAATTTCTCTCCACAGAGACCATTGAAGTCATCCAAGTCCACGGCCCAGTACATGATTCCTCCCAGACCCATGCTCTTAGCGTATTGACCCTGAAAATACAAGAATCTTTCAGTTTTTGAAACTCGTACCTATAATCTTCCTTCCTTCATCATCCAAAATAAATTACATGATACGTCAAAAGATCTTTAAGATCTTTAGGATTTAGACATTTTAGGTGAAATGGTATTATACTGGCACAACTATTCCCAATGGGAAGACTAGTCACACGATTTTTATCAGATTTCTGGGTAAAACGTTGAATGTAATTATTGGTTACTAGACTGGGTAATTCCAGTCCAGTATAGTTAGAATTGTTTAAGCTGTCCAATTGGTAAGACTTGTTCGTCAAAAAAATCTTACTATACCTACCTATCTTATTTTGACAAAGTCTTAAATTCTAACTGCAGCATAGGAGTATGTAAGGTATACGTTTCAAGCTTAGCAGAAAAATTCAACGAATAAATAATCCATTGCGATGCGCTGGTATAGTATCATAAGATGATGATATATACAGCATAGTTCTATTGCACATTTTAGTGATAGATAGAACGATATAAATCACTGAATCTAAATACATTTCATTACCTACCCCTAGATCTCTATCATCTAGCCGCCTTATCTACCCACCTTAGCCTTAATAGTGTTAGGGTTATCATAGCCGACCCAGAAGACGTCCTTGTTGGCATATACGTAGCTGCCAGTCACCTCCGTAATGTTCCATGCCGAGGAGTTGTTGATTTGATCTTCGCAAATCTGAAAACATCCAATGATACGTATCGTCTACTAATACTACTACTTCTGGAATATAGAGGCTAAAAATTCAAAACTACAGAGTTTCTGATTCTAACAGGACAAACGGACTGATGAGATCACCAAAGTGTCCAGCGAGTCTATTCATAAACGCATGTCAAATTTAAAATGCCTTTGATAATGGTTTGTCCCTATTTGTCATTTTGCCATTTGTTTCTTAGAAAGAGACTCATAAAGGGGTAAGAAGTATTCGTGCCCCAAGTGAAGCGACTAAACTAGATGGCACTTAAGAAGCGCCATATGTTTGGGAGTAAGGAGTAACTAAATTTCCAATTCGACTTAAGAGACAGAAATTGCTACCACATGTTGTCCACGTCATCCAGTGTCAAAACAAACTATGTATCTTTGATGTCTTCGTAAAGTCAAACATAGATAACCGGAGCTAAAACAATAAGCACCATATACCTCGCTGTAACTGGAAGTGCCAGCTTCTTGAAGGTAAGGACCGGCTGCTCCCGCCCCAGTGAAAGGTGCCCCAGTTGAAGTGTTGTTCAAACTAGTCAGGGTAAAGGTCTTTCCGTGCACTCCGAGACCCATCACCAGCTTGGAGGGAGACGCGCCGTTGTTGATCCAGACGTTGACGGAGTAGTTCTGTGTAAACAAGTATTAAATATAGTAAACAGTCTGAAGGGGTAATACCTACACGAACAAAAAATGCACCACCTGTACCCGCAAGTTAAGGACATTGAAGCCAAATTTTAAGTTGTAACTTAAACTCGTATTGAAACCGGTTTTCGAGTAATCAAGATTAAATAAAATAAATACCGACACATCGTCGGTAAAACCTAGCAGACGATGCGCCTGCTTGATGGTGATACTCCAACGTGTAATGTAAAAGCTATTGTGAAGAGTAGGTAAATCATTACCGTAATCATGCAAAAAATTTAACAAATATTTCCAAGTGGTTAAATTACTTACAACATTCAAGTTGAGGCTTGCGTCATCAGTCGTCTGAGCGTAGAGAGGTGCGTTTACGCCAGTCACGGTATCCCAAGTGCCGTGGAAGTCGTACAGCATCAAGTGGAAGTAGTCAAGGTATCTAGAAAAAGGTATTTTAGGGATGAGCCCCAAATGTGATGTAGTGGCTGTGTACTCCGTGTAAATCCGTAGGTTTAAATCATTTACTAAGCGGAAAAACATCACAAGTGTATAATAATTCAAAGGAGCAGTTTCATAACTGTTTTCTGCTTACTAGATAATTTCCCTGCTGTGTTTGAAGGTCATAATCAAGTGGTGACATAAGTATGTATATTCATTTGAAAGTTCACCTAGATCTGTTTGTTTAAGCTATTCCAACATGTAAACCTGCTGGTTTAAAAGTTGGAGCAGTTATTTCTTTTTACACGTACTCGTTAAGTGCAGTGACGTTGTAGGACAAGTCGATGTTTGACTGCGTCACGGCAACGGCGGCGGTGAGTATATAAGACTTCGCTGTGAAGGCTTCCTTCAATTCCTTGACCAGAGTCACGAATTGTTCCTGTAAGATGATTGTAGTGAACATTTCTTAATATGTCACATAGACTGTTAAAATCTTGTCGAAAAGAAGATTGAAGGACCTAATGAAGGTTAGGAAAAAAAAGAAGAAGACAAGAGGATAAATAGAAGTGACTGAAGAAAAATACAACAAGATTTTATTATAAAATTGTAGTTAAAATAGTTATGTATGTAATAGAAATACAACTATTAGAAAACATGATTGGAAAGTAAAACGAGAAAGTAACAATGATGTGAAATGCGTTTTAACATATGTGTAAAACTTTAAAATATGTGTAAATACATTAAATCTCAAAAGAACTAAAATAATGACTTAATGAATGAATAAGTTAACTCAGTCATGTACCTTGTCAGTGTCAGCTCCTTCCCTTTGGGCGGGATACTCCCAGTCCAAGTCCAAACCATCGAAGCCATTGCTGTCGACGTAGTTGTACAAATTACTAACAAAGGTTGCCCTCAGAGTATCGTTGTTGACCACCTTTAGGTAAATATACAAATTACATAATTTTGCCAGAGGATCCAAAATATTCAAACGGCAATTTTAAAAAGCAAAATTGCGGGAAATTCAACTATAAATGGTCTTTCTATATGTGTTATTATTAGGTACTTTAAAACTACTAAATAGGTAAGCCAAAGAGACGACAGAACCCGGACCAGAGATATTCTGCATTCCGGGCTTCATCAGGTTTCTGTCACTCTTGTCATTGAAATAAATTAAAGATTAAAAATCTTACCGCAGAGAAGTTAATGGAACCTTCCGTCCAACCACCAACAGCAGCCAAGATTTTCAAATCAGTATTTTTTTGTTTTAAAGCAATGAGATCAGCAACCGAATCTGCAATAAAAAATGATTATTTAGACATTCTACGTGATTACATCTTAATAAAGACTTTTATTTCTGAGTAGGTAAGGTACATGCAAAGAGTAGGTCAAATATTTGGGGGTAACATATCGATCGATGTCCGAGGGCACACAATCTTACTAATTATTACGTTGAAATTTTTGTTTAAAATTAGACTTCAAATTTTTGCACTATGGTATCAATTACAACAAAATGTTTCGCTGTAATTAGTTGTGCTCTAGGGCATCAATATGTCAGATAACTCTTGCAAAGACTGCCTAAGCTAAGTCTTAGAACTAGGTTCCAAAGTTTAGTAACTCCATGTTTTAAAGTAAGACCACTTACTGCTCTTCCCCTCATTACTCGATTCAGTGGGGGCAATAATGCCTCCCGTGGTTCCGTTGAGCGTGAGGAAAGAGTAGACGATGTGCGTGCAGAGGTCCGTGGGTAAGTCGCTGACGCCGAAGCGGCCGTTGCCGGGTCTATTGTTGGCCCATTCGCCGTAGTAGCAGATCACTACCCCGCTGGCTGTGAAGTTTTATGATTTAGAAAATCTGTCATTAAACTTGAGTAATTTGAGAATTTATTTTGCCACGAATTGTTTTTAAAACCATTTTTAGTTTATAACGGCAAATACAGGATGCTAATGATGTTAGCACCAAGCGCAGGTAACACCCGTGACAGCCATCGAAAAATCAATTTGAGTTTGGATTTGTGTTGTTTGTAATTGTAAATGTGTTCCAAGCAAAAATCTTGGAAATTGGATGATGAAATTGACACAAGTCGAAACGTAGGCATAACTTTCGATCCGCCTCAGACATACAAGGTATGAGTATGAGAGATGCAAAGTATTGAAGTTTCTTCGATAAATGAAAATGGGTAGATTTGTTTAAAATTTGATAAACAGTAACTGACATCAAAGATGGCAGTTGGTCACACCTTTCTTATAAAGTTCAAGAAATCTGATACGGAAGCGTCTTCGTGGTTGTAATGTATGTAAGATGTTGTATAAGTTGACTTACAATTGCTACTACTGCAGTCAGCAGGAAAAAGAACTGAGTGGGCAAGGTGTTCAAAATGATCTTGACACGATCTGTTGTCTCAACAAAAAGGTCGTGCCGAAATAATTTTGAACACCGTTTCCTGACTTGACTGTTTACTTACCATTAGAAGCAGCTATGATACTGCCGAGACACAGCAACGCCACCAGGAAGACCTTCATTGTCAAAGTTTAATAGAGCAACGGCTACCAATATAGCAACGAAATTGCTTTATATTTAAACTCAATCTTATCTATCCCGAGATAGTACTCAGGGTTCAGCGAATAGTCGAGCTCGGTTTTATATGCTTGTAGTCTATTGTGTCTTGTGTTTAAACATCCGCTCTTTTGATAAGTCAAGCATTAAATGAAAACGCAATTAGTTAACGAATTTTTAAAATCATATTTGCAAATCTGTATTTACTTTAATTGTAATATTAAGTTATGTTAATTACCATACGCTTTTCATTGTTATAGTTTTGTAGCGGAACCAACTTCAAATTTCTAGAATTTTTTGGCGACACACGTGTCGAAAAGTAGCTGCCGAAGTATGAAATTTTTTCTGCGCCTTGCGTCCTTGCCTAAATTACCGTTAAATATTTATAATAAATAATAATAATAATAATAAATAAATAAATTCTTTATTTAGGTTTAAACCCATTACATTACATTTAAATTGAATTAAATTAAAATTAAAACTGTCTTTTACGCATTACAGCGTAAAAATCATCTACTCGGTTCGAGGCGAACATACCAGATGCGCTACACCGCCACGGTAGCCGTAACATTGCACGAAACGCGTTATTGTACTGTACAGTCAAGTGCAAAAATACGTATCGAAAAAATCGTCTCATAAATATGGTACTACGCACTTATTACAACGGAATAACACACTATGGGACATATTTTTGAGTAAGATGAGTACACCCATATTTTTACACTTGACTGTACTCGTAGTCTATTGAACGATCGTTTCGTGTAATGATACCACAGCTGACTAGTGTAGAACGCCTGGCAGTACGCCCCGAACAAAGTTATTTTGGCTAATTTTAACTTTACATGCTCAACTATTGATATGTTATGAGTTTTGTTAACATAATGTACACCTGCACGCTCCCGCGCGGCCGCCGACACGCGCCTCCCCGACCGCCGACACAATCGAGTTGGCCATGGCGATGCAATGGCGGCCATTGTATAGTTTCCGAATACGGCATTTAGAATAAATAATATGAGTGTAGATAAAGCAGTGTATGCAACTGTACGTAATTAGGCCTTAAAACACTCGTGTGATCTTATTATGAAACTCACCTGCGGCTCGTTTCATAAAACCACACTCATGTTTTAAGGACCCTTATTACGTAACAGTTACATAAACTACTATTATTCAACAACTAGGAAAATGTTAACAAAAACACAATTATACTTCTTTAGATAGGATTTTTTAATAAAAATCACTACAAAGTAAGCATTATACAAATATACAGTTCAAAGGTTAGTTATTATTTTTTTTAATTGCACTAACTAGTAACATTTTGTTCGGTTCCGTCGGTATTCTCTTCCGGTTGTGTTCTACTATTTGCAAAATAATTTGCTTTTCCACTTCATCGTTGGTAAGAAGTCTATTGAATTCTTCAAATAATTTCACACCCCTTTCAGCTGTATCGTTCACGACACGTAAGGCGTGTACTCTCTTTTTGCCTTGCACATAGTCAAAATTTTCGTGCCAAGATTCTATAGGCAATTGCAGAAAGAATTCTTTAATGTCAAGCATGCACAGGGTATTTAAGGTTCTTTTTGATGCAAAGGCTCCAAGGGAGGCCTCACTACTTAAAATAGAGGCGTTCCCTTTCACCATTCGAGGACCAGCTTCAATTTTCATCCCTTCCACTAATGCTTCTTTCTCGACAGACGTCACTTTGTCGGAAAATAAGGCAAGGCCTACTAGTTGGTCGGACAAGTACCACAAATGCCTTTCCAAGACCACTCTTGCAGCTCTAGCAATATCTAAATCGACAGATTCATAGGCTAAGAGGTTTTTCCACAGCTGTAAATCATTGCCTGCTGCTGCGGATGCTAAAGGAGCTTCAACCCATGCTGAAGGATAAATCAGCGCACCGAATTTGACTAACCGTAAAACGGCCTTTTCTTCTCTTTTAGTCAGCTTAAGCAATTTCTGGTCTCTAAACAAATAAATGTTGTAGGTATAAAGCAATTTCGCCATCCAACGTGCATGATGTGTCGGCCCAGGGGATCGCCAATG
Source organism: Pammene aurita (assembly GCA_947086415.1). Classification (NCBI taxonomy): domain Eukaryota; kingdom Metazoa; phylum Arthropoda; class Insecta; order Lepidoptera; family Tortricidae; genus Pammene; species Pammene aurita. The sequence goes on from OX352295.1 coordinate 19,082,108, forward strand.
TATTTGATGGGGTATTTTATTTAGAACGACCATGGTGAATTCAATAAGCTCGAAGTAATCGTCTCGAACAGGCCTTTCGGCGCGTATTTTGAGCAAATGGTTCTAGATCAAGCCCTTTGAAACATTCCCTAGAAATATTCTGCCAAACTTCTCTAAATCTTTTGAACAAAGGAATCTCCGGAGAGCTTGATGGGCCAAAGCACAACGTAAATATTTTGGCAAGTATTATTTCCAGGACGTGATGACGGCAAGCAAGCCATAGTAACTCTCGACCAATACCTGCATCTAAGAGAGCACATGCTCCTGTTCGGACTCCAGTATTAGCTGAAGTTGTATCAAAGCTCATTGCTTGAACTTTTCCACTGAGATTCCAGTTTTCCATCATGTTCAAAACTGCGTCGGCTATGCTTTCTCCCGACCCTGATGTTAGTTTAGCTACGCCTAACAATTTTTCCGTGTCGTTGCCAGATACAGGTACTGGAAGATGGTCTACTTTTTTGTTCTCCACAATATCAGGTAAAATCTTACCATCCCAATGAACCACAAGTGGATAATTTGGTGCGAAAGATTATCTAATGTGAGCATTGAATTCCGTTCTGGCTTTCTTTCTTGAGCGTGTTATAGTGCTTCGGGAAATCGATAGTGAAGCTGGGTCTTGACCAAATGCAGCAGCAAGTGGGATAATTAGTCGTATCGCTTCTCTATCGGTAATTTTATTGCGATCTAGAGCGCTGGTATCGCGTGTTGTAAGAAATTCACTAGACGTTGGCAAATTTCCTACAGATTTTTTCGTAGCAATGTATATCGCACTTCATTGGGATCATCATAGTCATCATTTGAGTTGTCAGAAGAGCTAGAGAAATGCTGACTCTGAGCTTTCGAGGTGGAGGCTAAACTTTCAATGGCTTTTTGTTTTAGCAGCTCGGCCCGTCTCTTACGCTTCTCCGCACGTTCAAGTTTTGCGACTAACTCTTTATCTAATGATGACATTGCCATTTTGAGATTGCTGCGTTGGACAATAAGAAAAAAAGTCTTCTTCAATTCTTATCTGGTTTACAGCATCGACTTGTGCAATATCAAAAAGCTTATCCAGTTCGGTAATAAACAAGTTTTCTGGGTCCGTTTGTGATTGAGATTATCTAGACTTGTTTTTATTCAAAAGGAGCCATTTCTTATGAATTAATTCCAATTTTCTAACGCAGTGTTTTCGATTTTTAGTCGGAATTGCAGCCCGTGCCCAGACCTCTATCAATTCTTGCAAAACTAAATGAACTGATCGTCTTACGTTTTTTTCATGTTCTAAGTACTCGTGAAAACGTTGGAGTACTTGTCGCAGGGTCGGAAGCTGATTTAGCTTAGTGATTGGTTCCAATTCTCGAAAACCAATTTAAAAAATGTCATTACTATGTCGGGAAGAAGAAGCCATTTTCAAACAATTTCTGTACTCTAGAACTCTATTTCACCACACATTTACATTTTACAGTATAGAAGTAATATGGACACCTGTAAAAGCACTTTAGGTAAGCTTTATACGTTAAGAATGACCTCTAATACGTTTCCCGTAACTGTAACAATTAAGCTCGCAAGAGGGTATTTCAACAAAAAAAAAACTGACACTTCGTGAGCATCCTCTTAGAGTAGACTTATTAGGAAGCTGATTTTTTGCATCAGTAATACTATAGCCATAGGTAACAAAATGAAAGCATGGCCCATTCAAAAATATCAAAATGAATTTTTTGGACCACCCTTCTACAGCATTTTAGTAGGTACTTTAGTAGAAAGTTTGATATTGCACCAACAGAAGGTCGAGTTGGTTTATCTAAACCTATCAATTAATAATTGGCGATATGGTGAGGAGCAAGCAGGACGTTTTGAATGAGGTCCCGGAATTTTATCTTATAGGTAAGATATATATTGGACAATACTCCGCGGATGCCTTCTCATATCATGATCTGCTCTATCTCTCTTACAAAATTCGTCCTCCCAAATCTAAATCAAAAATTCTTTTGCAGCGCAATTTTAGTGGATTAAATGTGGAAAAGCTTCGAGATGACGCTTTAACAATCGATTGGAGCAGTATCGCTCGAGCGGGTTCGGTAGACGATCAAGTTTCTCTCTTTAATTCGCTCCTCATACAACTTTATGACGCTCATGCTCCTGTTCGTGCAATAAAAGTCAAGCATCTCCCTGCTCCTTGGCTCACTGAGGATATTAAAGCCCTTATAGAGAGGAAGAATCAATCTAAATCTAAGTATAAGGCTAACAACTCTGAGAAAAATAAACTTAAATATCATACCCTGCGCAATCGCTGTAGCACTATATGTCGAGATGCTCAGAGGCGTCATATTCACAGTTCTGTTGAAGATGGAAATCCAGCCAAAGTGTGTAAATTTTTGAAAGGTCTCGGAGTTGGCAAATCTCAACAGGCAACCAATTTAAACAATATTAGCGTTGACCAGCTTAACCAGCATTTTTCATCGTCCACCTGTTTCAGTGGTCCTAAGAAATCTAACTCACTTCATCATCTTTCATCACTTCCTGCCTTAGATTTCTCTTCTTTCTATTTTAGCCATTTCTGTGAGAGTGATGTTAGGAAGGGTATATTGAATATCACTTCTAACGCCGTTGGTGTTGACTGTGTTAGCCGAAATATGATACTCCCTCTCCTTGATTTGTTTGTTCCTATTATCACCGGTATTCTGAATTTTTCCATTTCATCAAGTACTTTTCCCAGTCTGTGGAAGGATGCCAATATTATTCCTTTACCCAAAAAATCCAACCCCAGTTCCTTCTCTGACTATCGCCCCATCTCCATTCTTCCTTTCCTATCCAAAGTCCTCGAACGGCTAGTGCATCAGCAACTAACTTCCTTCCTGAATAGAAATGACCTCCTAAACCCATTTCAATCTGGTTTTCGTCCGGGCCACAGTACTACCTCGGCTCTTGTCAAGGTTACCGATGACATCCGTTTGGGTATGAATGACCAGAAGCTTACAGTTCTTGCACTTCTAGATTTCAGTAATGCCTTTAACACGGTCGATTTTGACATTTTGCTCGCGTTCTTACAGTCTCTTAACATATCGGCTGCAGCGATTGACTGGTTCCGCAGCTATTTGGTTGGTCGTCGGCAAAGAATAAAACTAGATTCTTCGTGTTCTTCCTGGTGCAGCACATCAGCTGGTGTTCCACAGGGTGGTGTGCTGTCTCCTCTTTTATTTTCTATCTTCATTAATTCCATAACTCTTGATCTCTCTTCTTCGTATCACCTCTATGCCGACGACCTTCAAATATATTCGCAGGGTATGCATAGCGATCTCAGTTCAGTTATAGAAGCCACGAATCTTGATCTGCTCCGCATATCAAATTGGAGTCAAAATTACGGTTTAAAAGTAAACCCCCTAAAGTCACAGGTAATTGTGATGGGTAGCGCTAAACAAATCTCCAAAATTGACTTTCTCAGGCTCCCTCCGATAGTATTCGATGGTATCCAAATTACTTTTTCCAACCAAGTGAAAAATCTTGGCGTAATCATGGATCGTTGTCTATCATGGGTGCCTCAGGTGAGTGAAGTGAGCAGGAAGATGTTTGCTGCCATAGGGTCTCTCAGACGGCTCCGGAATTTCCTGCCAATTGCTACTAAAATTGCGCTTGCTCAGTCGTTACTTCTCCTCATTCTTGATTATGCAGATATCTCCTATTTAGACCTAACCGAGGAGCAACTTAATAAGCTTGAGCGTATTCAAAATGCCTGCATTCGGTTCATTTTCGGATTACGCAAATTCGACCATGTTTCTAGTTTTCGTTCTCAACTCAAATGGCTCCCTATCCGTCACCGCCGTAACTCTCACATACTTTCTTTACTCTTTTCTATACTTTTTAATCCTGCAACTCCCCGCTACCTCAAAGAGCGTTTCTCTTATCTTAATTCTATTAGATCCTCTCAAAAATTGCTCCTAAAAGTGCCATCTTCATCTTCCAAATTTTATAATTGCTCATTTACGTTCCAGGCCGTTCGTTTGTGGAATTCTCTCCCTCTCAACATAAAACGCGCGCAATCTATTGGTAGCTTTAAATCGCAACTTAAGGAATACTATTTATCTCTTCCTTAGGTTTTTAAGTTGACACTGTTGTTTCTTACTGTGTGTATTATATATGTATATGTGTACGTATATGTATGTTTATTTTGTATTTATTTAAGTATGTATATTCATATGAATGTGCTGTGTTATCTATTTCGTCTCTTTTGTTTCTATGCACCACCTACTGCTTATTGCTTTTCTCTAGTCTCCACTACCCAAAGGTTGTCTGGAAGAAATCGCTCATTAGCAATAAGACCGCCTGTTGTTACCTCTACCTAAATTTATCTAATTGTAAAATTTGTGCTTGTAACTGTATGAGGTGTGCAATAAAGAGTATTTATTATTATTATTATTATTATATAATAGGTAATTATACTAGTTACGTGTTCGCATCGCAATGAAACTCTGTTTCGGTGTTTTGCTGTGTTTTGGGGGCAGCTTCGCTTGGCCTAGCTTAGGAACATCTGAAAATGGTAACTACATTTTCATTCTTACCATCGTTAGCATAAATAATCTGAATAACCCCTGATATACAAGTTTCTAACACTATCGTCAGTATCTTATCCTAATCCTAACGCTCCGAGCCATATCACTCGGAAGCAGCATGGGGTGATATCGCTTAGAGCGTTTATTCCGTGGCCGAGGCGATAGAGTTGGACGTTGTACTACTAATCCACTCATCATCATCAGATACAATCATCGTGTGCGTCAAATCCGGTAGATCTGATTTTTTGCAAACTTGTTTGTGATGTTGGACCAATAAATAATCCACGTTTGTGACCTCGAGCACCGACCGCAACTTTGTCATTTGACACTACCGGATTTGACGCACAGTACCCCTTACTTTCAGACGACAACAAGGTCACTGAATTATACCTACAATGTCTACTTCCCAGCTGCAAAAATAAAATACGTGAGTGTCGTGGAACACTCGGTTGGAACGAAGTTATGTTATTTAATTTTATTTGATTTTTGAGTTTTTCGTAAATTTTGTGGTTTTATTTTTTTTAATTTTTTAGAAATTTAGAAATTTTGCCATTTTTGACATTTTCGAAATTTTTGTCATTTTTTACTTTTAGGTTCTCGACTTTTTTCACTTTTCTCACTTTCACTTTTCTTTACACTTCACTTCACTTCACTTTATTCTATTTTATATATTTTTTTATTTCATTCCATTTTACATGTTTCTCAATCGTATGGGTGTCGCGTTTTCGTGACGTGACGCTTTTTCGTGACGGTCACGTGACTTTTATTCGCCTAGCCCCCCATTCGCGAACCGTCCGATAAGGAACTTCGTTCCAAAACTACCACCGGTTCTAACCCTACACCTCTGGCCCAAGAAGTATTATGACCGAAAAGAAACTCGACGGGACTTATTTTTTTCAAAACAGTAATACATTTTTAGATATTAAAGATACAAAATAATGCGTAGTTCTTCAAGAAGACATATCAAAACAGGCTGAGAGACAGATAATGTACCTATTGTTTAATTATAAAGAAAAATAAATCCTAATCTGACTGCTTCACAAAACGTTTGATATGTTTTCCTACCTAAACGGTGTCCTTTAAATGTTATATGATTTTGTAGTAGTTTTTTGGTTTGGGCCATGCATCTTTGTCCGTCATATATAGTCCTCGAACCTGCAATAACCCTTTGACATTAATGACATCTATACATATAATAAAGCTGAAGAGGGTCGAAAGTCTGTACATGGAATATATTCGAAAAAAAGTTGGCTGGGGATACTTAGAATCGATAACAGAACACGTTCCAACAATTTTTAGAATTTTTGTCTGTTTATCTGTTTGTCTTTTTATTTGACCGCGCATCACGTAAAAACGGCGAAACGGATTTTGATGAAATTTTGTGTAGAGATAATTTGAGTCCCGGGAAAGGAAGAAGAATAGTTTTCTTTCCGAAAATCAACCCTGGAGGGGGTGAAATGGGGGTTGAAATTTGTATGGAGAATTTTTAATAGAAATTAGTATGGAGATAATTTGAGTCCCGAGAAACGACAGAATAGTTTTCATCCCGAAAATAAACCCTTCTGGGGGTGGAGTGGGGGTTGGAAGTTGGTATGAGGATTTTTTTACCGCTGAACTGATAAAGATGAAATTTGGTATAGAGATAGTATGGGTCTCGAGAAAGGACAAAGGATAGTTTCAACCCTAAAATCAACCCTAAAGGGGTGAAAAGGGAGTTGGAAATTTGTATAGGGAATTATTAACCGCAGAATCGATTCAGATAAAATTTGGTATGGAGATAATTTGAGCTCTGGAAAAGGAAATAAAATAGTTTTATCTCGGAAATTATCCCTTAAGGCTCATTATTCCCTAAAAGGTCGAAAATCTCTATTAATGAAAAAAGCCGCATAAAATCCTATCTATAAGATAGTTTGAAGTATTAGTAATACAAAAAAATACTTTTGAACCATATTTATTATTATTAAGATCCCAAAAATACGATTCTTACAGAAAGTGTCCTGTGAAGTGTGATTTATAGGTCATTTTTAAAAATTCATACTAAATTATAACGTATCACTATAGTAATAATATTTTTTATTGTGATAGAAATATAGTTTAACTTTCCTATGGTAATCTTTTTAGGGCAAAATATTTATAGAGTTTTCGTTGAAAAAATTAAATGAAAACGTGTTTGCATCAAAAAACTGGCATATAATCAGGAGGTATTTTGTCTATTATCCAAGATGAATCTTCGATATTTATTTCCATGGCCGTCTCAGACATGGTATACTCAATTGAATTTTATTCAAGTTGAATAAGAATAGTTACCCTTTTTTGCATAATTTGGAAATGAACGGTACATCTAACTGGAAAACCCGGAAAGGCCTTCCAAGACGACCAATTTTTTTCATGTTTTTCTCGTTAAAATGTAGTATTTGCTCCGATGGCCGTCTAGATAAAGAAATGAACTATTATACTCGTATGCATCAATAGTTGATTAAAAAAAACTAAGTACTTTAGCCATAGCCTTCGAAGAAAATGAAGCATTTTAAGAAATTCGCGCGTTTTGGGAATAAGGCCTCTTAAGCGGATGCAAAAGTTTACATGGGGAAGAAACAACCAATAACCGCTGTACGTATTTAGATGAAATTTGGTATTGAAATAATTTGTAATTTTTTGGTCAAGGTGTTCATATTTATAACATGTTACCCGTCGATGCTTTAAATTTACCTTTACCCGCTCTTAAGAAATATTTGAAAATGTCTCGAATGTCAAAGCGTTATTGCAGGTTCAAGGACTACATATGACGGACAAAGATGCATGGCCCAAACCACAAAACTACTACAAAATCATCGAACATTTATAGGACACCGTTTAGGTAGGAAAACATATCAAACGTTTTGTGAAGCAGTCAGATTAGGATTTATTTTTCTTTATGGTTAAACAATGGGTACATTATCTGTCTCTCAAGCTGTTTTGATGTCTTCTTAAAGAACTACGCATCTTTAAGATCTAATAATGTATTACTGTTTTGAAAAAAATAAATCCCGTGAGTTTCTTTTCGGTCATAATACTTCTTGGGCCCAGAGGTGTAGGGTTAGAACCGGTGGTATTTTTGGAACGAAGTTCCTTATCGGACGGTTCGCGGATGGGGGGCTAGGCGAAAAAAAGAAAGTCACGTGACGTTCAAGAATAGGCGACACCCATACGATTGAGGAACATGTAAAATGGAATGAAATAAAAAATATATAAAATAGAATAAAGTGAAGTGAATTGAAGTGTAGTGTAGTGAAAAGTGAAAGTGAGAAGTGACAAAGTGATAAAAGTGAAAAAGTCGAGAACCTAAAAGTAAAAAATGTCAAAAATGTCGAAAATGTCAAAATTGGCAAGATTTCTAAATTTCAAAAATTTCAAAAATTTCAAAAATTTCAAAAAATTTTAAAACTTAAAAAATTACAAAAAGTTCAAAAAAAGTCCAAAAAATCCAAAATTTCCAAAATTTCCAAAACTTCCAGAATTTCAAAAAAATACAAAAAAATTAAAACCACAAAATTTACGAAGAAGTCATAACTTCGTTCCAATCGAGTGTTCCACGACACTCACGTATTTTATTTTTCTCTGACGTTCATTAGTGCATTGTAATGTGCTTACATTGACGAATAAATATCTTGACCTACACCAATATCATAAATCTTCTATTCCGTGTTCGGAACCGTATGTTTTAATTACCAACATTATTGCAACCAGTAACGTAACATCAGTGTATTATCTGTGACAGTGTGGTAAAAACGTATGAAAATTCATTACCTACGGTAACGTAATGAATTTCCCTTCCCCCTCTCCCCGACCGCCGGCGCAATAAGGATGGTCATGGCGGTGTAATGGCGGTCATTCTAATGGTTTCAATGGATGGATTTTTAATATGTGTGTAGGTAAAGCAGTGTATGCTTCTGTACATAATTAGGCTTATTACGTAACAGTTACATAAACTACTATTTATCGCTTTTTAAGGTTCCGTGGTCCCCTTATAGTTTCGCCATGTTCGTCCGTCTGCCCACGGTCTAGCTACACTACCGTTCGCACTAGAAAGCTGAAATTTGGTGAGGCCTGAAGCACTTTCAATAAAAACTATATTGAATAATATCGGTTCAGCCGTTTTTGAATTATCAGTCAAAAACGCATAGTGAAAGGAAGTGCCGAATAGTAAAATGACGTAAGCGCCGCCAAATATCCCTTAATAAACGACCTTTTGAACGGATGTTTTGTAACAGGGCGGCATCTACGAAACTCTACAGATCTCTGGAGATCATACAACCCTCATTCGTAAATTAGAACATTATGGTTTGTCAGAAAATGCCTTGAATCTCATGTCTTCATATCTTAGCAACAGAACACAAACAGTTGTTGCAAATAAAACCCAGTCTTAAGGGACTTTAGATAAATTAGGAGTGCCACAGGGTTCTATTTTGGGCCCATTCCTGTTTTTGGTTTATATAAATGATTTACCTTGTGTGATACAAAACCTTTGTGATATCGTTCTGTTTGCCGATGATACATCTTTAATTTTCAAAGTTGACCGGCAATCTACCGATTTTACTGTAATCAATAACACACTAGCTGCTGTACTGAACTGGTTTACTATTAACAATTTGCTACTTAATGCTAAGAAAACCAAATGTATTAGATTTGTTTTGCCAAACGTTGCACCGGTGGACACTAAGATTCTCCTGAATGGTGAATGTTTAGAGATAGTAGATAAAGCATCTATTAGAACTACGCATTAATGTGTATCTTTAAGATATAATATTACTGTATTACTGTTTTGAAAAAATAAGTCCCGCCGAGTTTCTTGCCGGTCATAAATAATACTTCTCGGGTCAGAGGTGTAGGGTTAGAACCGGTGGTAGTTTTTTTTCTCTCTGACGTTCATAAGTGCATTGTAGTGTGCCTATATTGAAGAATAAATATCTTTTATCGTTTTATATACACTGAGCATCGCCCGACATGCTCTTCGCCGGTTTCTTTTGCATTGTTATCCCGGAAATCACCCCTTAAGGATTACTAATTTCAATTCAAGAAAATCCCCAGCCAGGACGTAGCCTATAAAACTTCAACGTCTAAAAGGGGCCACTACACTCGATTGAGTTAAATTCCAAGTGCACCTCAAATAGAAAAAAATCATTTCTGCATTTCTTACTACTTGACTTACTGATTTGACGGGAGGATCGATTTGGATGATATTTGCCGTGGACATGAACGTATAAATACAAAAGTGGTCCTGTATCGTCCGATATACACCTACTACTCTATGTCGTTTAAATCATGCCAAAAAAAAAACATATGATAAAAAAAAGTATTCATTTTTGAGTGTAGTTTCATTTAGTGGAAATTGTAAAATATTTTATTAGGACTACTGTCCTCTAGCGTATCCATCTGTCAACTTTACTTCAAGTTCCGCCTCCAGGGTAGCGGGAGAGAAATTAGGGGTGAATTAGCCGCTTACTGACACAGACCGAATTCCACGCGGGCGGAGCCGCGGGCACAGCTAGTTTACAAATATTTCTTAAGAGCGGGTAATGGTAAATTTAAAGCATTGACGGGTAACATGTTATAAATATGAACACCTTCACCAAAAAATTACAAGTTGAAAATAGATGTCATATACTTCAGAAAAAAAAATGTGTGGGGTACCAATAGAAAGCCTGCAAAAAGTTAGGACAGCTGACTGATTTTGACTTCATTTTACGAGCAGTAGTTTTGATAAAAAAACGCATTTGAAAGTGCAGTTTTTCATACAAAAATTACGGCTCTGTCCCCGCGTTTTTTTTCAGAAACTATAGCTAACTAGGAACTGAGAACTGAATAGTCCACTAAACAGACCCTGCAGATGCCGGCATAATTATTTTGGTAGACCTACTTTAACAGTTTTCAGACCACGGATTGACCTTAGGTTACTATAGGACTCGATATGTACCTACAGTCAATTTACAGTGGTAATTTCCTATGATTTATATATTAAAAGCATAAAGAAAAATAGTACATACAAAATTAAACTTTACTCAACGGTTATAAGTGTAAATATCGAACGAGCCTTCCTACCCAAGGAAAATATGTTTTTATGAGATAGTAGATAACATACGTTTAAATTTCGAACAGGCCTTCAAAGCAACGCACGTCGTCGGGTGACAAACAAATTCACTAATTACCTACTACCACAAGTTTATAGCCGTAATGAACAGTATTGGTAACAAAACAAGTCGGATTTTAGTTTACTTATTTTTTTTGCAATTTGTGAGTTTTATTTGTCACCTGACAGTATAGAGTATACCCTTAGAAAATTCAACCAACCGGAGTCGCCATTGATAGGCGTTCCCCTCTGCCGAAAACATATGACCAGTGGACCACTTGTATGGACTGACGTTTATCTGACGTAGCTATCTGTACGTTACGTACGAATAGCCATACATTTGTATAGAGCAGACCTTTTTTGTATAGAAAATGACAGACATGGCTACTCCATCCGGGTTGGATTCTCTAAGAGTTTACCCCATGTCTATCCGGAAAAAGGAGTGTCGTAGTATGTATGAGTTCCAGTATAAATCCACTACACTTCTCTTTCCGAACAGATTTTAGTAAGACTCATTATTTAATATTTGAGTTTATACGACCACATTTAAATAATTTGATACAACCGCCTAACATCTATGTATTGTACCTATCTATCTATTCTATACATATAATAAAGCAAAGGAGATTAAAAAATCTGTACATTGAAGATAGTAGCAAAAATATTAATAAGTAGCTCTTAAAATCGATAACAGATCAGTAGGTATTCGACGATTTTTAGAATTTTTATGTAGTAGCTTTTTTCATATTCTTAATAAAAACCGGCCAAGTGCGAGTCGGACTCGCGCACCGAGGGTTTTGAACAAACTTGTAGGTTAGGTATTAGGTATATAAGTAAAAGTTCACCCATTGCATTGACATAGAAAATTGAATTTAACTTAGTAGTAACCTTTTATATTTAAGATTGTATTACTAAGCTTATAAATTGGGGTTGCAACCCCTTTTAATATAAATTACTTTTAATTAGAACATATTAATCTATTTTACCATTTATATTGTTATTTATCAGTGATTTTTAACAATACTTTTAATAAAAGATAGTCAGCTAATATTCTGTTTGTATCGCTATCCAATTTTATTTCATTCAAAATTATCAAGTCTTCGTTGGGTGCCATGCACAGAGAACGTGCCATGGTACCGGTAGTTTAGTTAGTTACATTACCTATTGTTAAAACACGTTTAATTCATATTTGAACATCTGTTTTCAGATTCCGTAGCCGATCTCATAGCCTTGAAACAGTCCAATGCTAATTTGAAAATTTTAGCCGCCATTGGCGGTTGGGTAGAAGGTTCGGATAACTTTTCGCCGGTAAGAAAACCTATGTAGCAATTAAACCAATTGTGACACTTTTCGACAAAGGTACCATTTAACTGCCGGCGCTTACGCTTCTCTTTATCGAATATAATATTGAATGTGTACAACGTACCTACAACGTAAGTGCCTCCCGACAAATGGTACCTTTGCCGACAAAGCGTCACAATTACTCAACGAATTAGTTTAGCAATCTAGCAAGGAAATCTTCGGTATCATGCCGCAGGCGTCTCTTTTAGATATATTTTAGTTTTAATTAAATTTTATTTTTAGTTTTGTTTAGGTAGGTTTTTTATTACTATACACACAAGAATTTGAATAAAAACCAACCACTTAAATGATCGTAAATAACGTTTTGCATATGATTGATATCTAGCAGAATACACAGCTAAGAACTAACGATTTGACAATTCAAGTATTTTTTGTCGACAATGCGATATTTTTAATGAGAGGATAAAACGGTATTTAGGTAAATAAAATGTAAATGAAGCCTAGCAAAAAAATATTAAGTTTTTGAATTACGAGTATTACTCTTTGACTAGACTGATATTTAGGTAAAAGGGGATAAGAAATAGATAGAATATGATAAATATCATCCTAACGGCCTAATTTAACGGCCTCTTAGCCTAGTCGTTAGTGACCTTGCCTACGAAGCAGGAGGTCCCGGGTTCGAATCTTGGTCATGGCATTTATTTGTGCTTTGTTCCCGAGTTATGTATATTTGCGTATGTATCTACTTATATATATCTAAATGTAATATACGTCATTTGGCCCTTGCCACAAGCATTATTAAGTTTACGAAATTTTAATTATATTAGGCCATACCGTTTAATTAGAGTATATTTTTTCGGGATAGGTGGTCAACAACGATACTCTGAGGGCACACTTCGTCAGTAATTTGTATGAGTACATCGACTCCAGTGGTTTCGTTGGTCTGGATTTGGACTGGGAGTACCCTGCCCAAAGGGGAGCACTGGAGTCTGACAAAGTGAGTTACATATAGGCATACACATGTGTCTTTATTAAAATATTCTTACTTCATAGTAAATCATGACATGCTTTGTTAAGCCATATATACTTTTTACCTCAACAACGTTAATCATGTCGTACTTGGATTCAGTCTCATCTACTTTAAAAAGCTGATTAACGTACATATTTCAGGAAAAGTTTGTGCTGTTTGTAAAGGAGCTGAAAGAACTGTTCACACCTAAAGGATATCTACTGACCTCCGCCGTCGCCGTCAGCCAGTGGCACATCGATCTGTCCTATGACGTGGCAGCACTTATGAGTAGGTGTTGAAACATTAGAAAACGGCACTCCCAGCCAAGTCAGGCTAGAGGTGGGGGAAAAGACTCCATGCAGTATTTCATCCGGGTTGTCGCGAATGAATGGTGGTCCCAGAATCAATAGCTATAGCTATTTCGTACTTACGTTTCGCACTGTAAGGTCTGGAGGGGGTCAAAGTGTGATTTACTTAAATATCCATACATACAATAGCTATACTGACGTAGCATTTTACACCATAGGTAATGTATATAGAAAGTTATGGTGTGATCTAAAGAATATGGTGTCACAATTAATTTTGTATTAAGCAGAACGTCTGCTAAAGATACCACAATGCTTAGAAAAAATGGAAAAGTAGAAAAATCCACTGCCTCAGGCGAGACTCGAACTCTTGTTATCGGTGAATCTGGGGGCACGGCAGTGCCCCCGCCAAGTCGAGCGCGAAGCAAACACTGTCGTACCATCCTTTACTGGAACCATTTCGCCGCATTTTCAGGCCCCTATTTGAGAATCTCTGGATAAGACCAGAACGCAGAAATTTTTGTCATCCAGTAAGCTATAATCACATAGTTAAAATCAAAACATTTCAAGTCTGTAGGTCATTTAGTTCCGAAGTTAAGCGAAAGCAAAGTTTCGCATTTTAGTGGAGTACGGGAACGGTAAAATTGCCCTGAAAAAAACATAACTCACAAGTCCGATTTTTTTTGGTATCCGTTTCTAACTGTTTTTGAGGTCGCTGTAGGTATTAAAAATAAATTTGTTAGCGACTTTTATAAGTTTAACAAAAGATAATTCGAGTGGTATTTCTTTTCTATAGATTATCGTATTTAACTATATGAATATCCCCTGACATTTACTAACAGATTTATCGATAGCCGTTTTTAAAACAAATAAAAAATATATACTCCCTCCAAAAGATAACTAAATTGTTATATGGCAACTGAAATATATTAAAAACTATTGAAGGCAAGTAATGGGTTTGATTTATAACACATTATTCAATCGCTTAAATTTTAATGAACAATTGAATTTTTCACACCACCTGCTCGACAATGCCAAATTATATATCATGCAAACCTCACCGAAAGCAAATCATTATAGCCCTTGGCTTTAGCCGGGTTATAATGTTGTACTAAATCTCATTATAACCCGCTGGTTAATAATGTGATTTCACTTCCCATAGTTCTTATTGTTATGTGCTTAAAGTCTAATTTGGTAAAGTCCGCACGGTGCACAGCCCCGCGACGCCAGCCGGGGCCCGCGCCGCCGCGTCGAACTGATTTTAAAATCGAATTTATTCGGAAAATCGTGCTGGCCACCTTTTTTAAATACCTAAAACAAATGCCGCGAGTGTCACAAGACGCTGCAGTATACGGAGTAAAACTGCAGGTTCTATAAAAATTGAAGATAAAATTTGAATAAAATGGACTAATGTATCAAGAATCAATTTTTAGGGTTCCGTAGCCAAATGGCAAAAAACGGAACCCTTATGGATTCGTTATGTCTGTCTGTATGTCTGTCCATCCGTATGTCACAGCCATTTTACTCGGAAACTATACGACGTATCTGAATAAAATTTACACATAAGGTGTATTTTGTATGCCGCTACTTAGTTATGTAGATTTGAAAAAAAAAAATTAGGGGGGGGGGGCGCTCCATACATGTAACTATTTTTTTTTTAACTAAATATCAACATGTGACACATCAATGATAGGTCTTTAAAAATAACATTGAGGTTTCTTTGACCATTTTGTGATTAAGTGAATATTTTCTGAAATAATCGCTTCGAAAGTCAGAAAAATTGTGCCCCCCCCCCCTGTAACTTTTGAACCGTAAGTCCAAAAATATGAAAAAAAATTGAGGAGATGCGTCTTACCATATACTTTCTACGCAAATTCTTTTGAACATTATCGGTTTAGCTATTTTTGAGTTATCTCCAAAAAACCATAGGCACCAGATACGACCTTTTGGTATTAGTTTGGTTCCATTGAAGGTACGGAACCCTCCTATGTGTGGTCCGACACGCACTTGGCCGGTTTTTACTTTTGATTTACTTTAATAAAAATCCGTTTCTAGTAGCCTTAGCTATTTTATTGTCTCGCAAGAGGTGAGAAAAGTAGAGTATACTCCTCGGGAATAAAGCTGTTTTTGTCACGGGCGCGCTTGAACCCCTCACTGCACTCAGGACTCAGTCTTAATTCCCTCGCTTCGCTCGGGAATTAACTCATAAACCCCTCGCTGCGCTCGGGATTAAAATCTGGAGTCCTTCGTTACGTTCAGGATTCAATATTGCGCCCGTGACATAAAACAATGCTTTATCCCCTTGGTGTACAATCTACTATTAAAAGCGTTCTAATAGGCATAAAAGAAATCTCGAAATTTTCAAGTCAACGCGTTGTGTTCATTATCATGTTACTAAAGCTTGCACCAAAATTATAACAAATCCATCAATCGCTCCCAGTTTTTTTTACTTATCAGTTCTTAACTTAATTCAAACGCGCGGAGATTATGGCAGCCGTCATGGCGCTAGCGGCGGGACCAATCATTACGCGCACGCGACGTTGCCTGTTCGCCGTGCGCCGTTGCCCGGCCGCTGCGCTGTTTCCATGGTAAACCAGTAGGTACGCGAATATTGTATCTGGACGTTTGGTTTAGTTTAGGGCACAGAGTAAATAATAGTACTGCCCAGAATGCGAACAGTTTTGAGCTTTGATAACGATTTAATTTTTTAGTTGGAGAGTATAATATAAAGGTATTACAACAGCTCAGTGAGTTATTTCATTTTTATACGTAAAAAGGCGTTCCCGTATGTACCTACTAGTCATATTGTCACTTCTTCTTTCATGACACGTTCTTTTTTTCTCTTATGCATGTACTCGAGTATGATGTTAAACTGGTTGAGTACCACATTGCTGGCTTAGGTATAAAATGTAAAAAACTGGTATTTTTGAATTTGCGATATTTCAATCCTTCTTAGTTATGAGTGACTTTGAAACTATATATGTACATTTATAATGATTTGGTGAAACGAAATAAGAATGGGAAGGAAAAAAACTGTCAATACACCTAATAGCAGAATAAAACATTCCCACCTGCTCACATCTGGCTTTTTATGTGCGAGGAGATGGAAAGTTTTTTTGCCCCTTCCTATATTCATATGGAGGGAAATATTCCTATCGGTTCCCAGCGGGCACAGATGGAAATTGGTGTATTTTCATCCGTTCCTGGCGGGTACAGACATCTAACGAGAGGAGTCATTCGCATGTGCGCTGGCCTTGATGAAGGTCATGCGCGGTGGGAACAGATAATAAATCTAATACGGGAATAAAAAAATCCCACCTGCTCCCACATGACTGATGTGGGAGTAGATAGAAATTTTATATTGCCTCCTACTATTTTTACATGAAGGGAACTATTCCCATCGGTCCCTAGTGGGCATATGTGGGAATAGCTACCTATGTTCCTGGCGGGTACTGACATCGAATGAGAGGAGTTGTTCCCATCTCATCTATGCCCGCCTTGGTCATGCGAAGCCGGGGCAAATGGGAATACATCTAATGGCGGAATAAAACATTTTCACCTGCTCCCATATGGCTTTTTATGTGCGAGGAGATGGAAAGATTTTTTTACCCCTTCCTATATACATATGGAGGGAAATATTTCCATCGGTTCCCAGCGGGCACAGATGGAAACATGATTATGTAACATTTTAAACAAATATATTAGTTAAAGCCATGGCGCGTAGTTATGGTGTCCGAGAGGCAACCAGATGGCTTGCGGTATTTGAGCTCCCGAAGTGTTGCGGAACCGCCCTGTGCAACCCGAACTGACTATATCAGTAAACGAATAACAGCCATCTATATTCATTAGTATGATTTAATCAACTTACTGCTTTAACGTCTTCCTAGCCTAGTCGGTAGTGACACTGCCTATGAAGCAAGAAGTCCCGGATTCGAATCCTGAATAAGGTATTTATTTGCGTGTTTATTACGTTCCTGAGTCATGGATGCTTTCTATGTACAACGTGTTATACCCAAGACTAGAAACCTAAAAACTGTTTGTTCAGAATCTAGAGTGGAATCGATTGCAGTATATCTTAACATGGGTATACTTTTTCTTTAATTTTCCAATTTTACACGCGTTGAGTCTAAAAGTTTCTAATACTACAGTTTACTATTTTATCGAGGGGTTAGGAGATAGAGGTTGACTATTTAATAAAGGCTGGCAGCTTTGACAAACTTGTTTTTTCACTGTACATAGTGTCATATAAAATAAATAAATAAATATTATGGGACAATCTTACACAAATAAACCTAGTCCCACAGTAAGCTCAATAAGGCTTGTGTTGTGGGTACTAGGCGACGATATATATAATAGATATATACGTATAAATACTTAAATACATAGAAAACATCCATAACTCAGGAACAAATATCTGTGATAAACACACAAATAAATGCCCTGACCAGAATTCGAACCCGGGACCTCCTGCTTCGTAAGTAGGGTCACTACCGACTAGGCTAGGAGGCCGTTATATGGGTTGTAATTGTCAAAGTATATCATCTGATGTCATGTCATACAAATTGACAAAATAGGTTGATAGGTTGACATGACATTACACATGTAGAGATGTGACAACAACGCAACAAATGTATAGTTAACAATTGAATAGAATTGCAAGGAAAACGAAACATACGAATATCTTTCAAAATAAGTAACTGGTTGAAAAATAAATACTCGAGATTAATTAGCAATAATAAAAGTCATTTGGCGGTCTGGGGTTTTTAGTTGCTCAAGTAACACGTTGTATATACTCGTATCGTCGCCTAGTAACTACAACTACAACATAAGTCTTATTGAGTAAGCTGTGGGACTAGGTTGATTTGTGTAAGGTTGTCCCATAATATTTATTATTATTATATGTATAGATTTATTATTTACTGCTCGAACAAGTTTTGTGACATCTAAACTAAGAGTGTATTTCCATTTTTCCACACCACATGTGACGAACCGATAGGAATACAGCGTATAAGGGTATCAATAAACGATAAGTCTTTCATATTGATTTATTTTACTAGTCAATACACTACTGGAATACAGTATGTAACATCTAAACAAAGACATTAGTTAATAAACGATAACAACTTTTCATATTTATTTGTTTGATTTAGTCAATTTACAACTGGTACAAGTTATGTAATAAAGTAGTGTCAAGATCATTTTGAATCCCTTTTCCGTTTACCTATTTCTGCTGCGGACTGTACAACTTATGTAACATCTTAAGTAACGGCTTCATTAAACGATAACAGTCTTTTATATTTATTTATTTTAATTTACGCTTACACCCAATTATTTCGTACATTAGTCCCTGGACTACTAGTTAAAGCAATGACGCGTAGTTTCAGTGACCGCGAGGCAACCGGATGGCTCGCGGTATTTAAGTTCCTGAAGCGATGAGGAACCGCCCTGTGCAACCTGAACTGACCCAACTTGGACTGGAGCGGAAATAGAGGGGCGGGGTGCAAATTTGTTTTTTATCGCGAGGCAACCGATTGAAACAGCGGTTGCCTGAAAGAATGTACGCTGGTTATACAACAAAATTTTATTGCGATCCGTCCTGGTTGGACTGGTTCCCTGTACGAGAGCGAAGAAAAAAAAAATTGTCAGGCAACCGCTTGAAATTTAGCATGCTTGTTCTTAATCACAGACAGACACCGGAAACAAATTGCCATCCACCCAGGCCGGGCAGGTATCGGATCATCAGAGTTGGAAGTCGGACGCAAGGTGAATTTTTCGATCGGTGGAGGAGAACTTAGGAAAAACGCACTTACAATCCTTGAAATCGGATGGCATTTGTTTTATGAGTTTTGTATGATGTGGAAAACGATATGCCCAAATGCCATCCCTCTCCTATGAAACTTCATCCCTCTCCAACCCGGAGGGATGGCATTAAAATTTTGTTATATAACCAGGGTACATTCTTTCAGGCAAACGCTGTTTCAATCGGTTGCCTCGCGATAAAAATTTTTTTTTTGCTCTCCCCCTCTATTTCTGCTCCAGTTCAAGTTGGTTCAGTTCGGGTTGCACAGGGCGGTTCCTCATCACTTCAGGAGCTTAAATACCGCGAGCCATCCGGTTGCCTCGTGGTCACTGAAACTATTATCATTGTCATTGTAACCTACCATCTGTGGAAGAGCAGTATCTCTTGATGCAAGTATCAAAAATATTTATATTAACGAGATACTAGCTCGGCTACTGTAAGTTACACAATAAATTATGTTATTTATTATTTTTAACTAAACAAACCAGTCGAAGTTATGTAATATCTAAAGGAAGACTGAATGAACGATAACAACTTTGAATATTTATTTGTTTGACCAAGTCATTTACAACTGGCGTAGTCAGTAGCAGAAGCAGCTTAGTAGGTGAGGTGTTCAAAATTACGTTCACTCACTCTTATTCTCTTAACAATAAAGTAGTGTCAAGAAATTTTTGAACACCTCCCCGTTAAGCTACTTCTGCTGCTGACTGTACAAATTAAGGAACATCTTAAGTAACGGCATCAATTAACGATTACAGACTTTCATATTTATTTAGTTGAACTAGTCAATCCACTGGAATAAGTTATTTAATTTAAACATCTAATCAAAGACATTCATTAATAAACATACGAGTAACAGCCTTTCAATGTAACTTTTCCCATCTGTGCCCACCGTGGACCGAAGGGAACAATTTGTTTTCCATCTGTGCCTAACTCACGTGACCACAGGTGGAGACAGGTGAGAATATACTTAACAAAAACATCAATAAACTATAAGACTTACAATTTACTTCTTTAAACTTGTCGATCCACTACTGGGATAAGTAATGTAATATTCATATCGTATACTAGCTGTGCCCGCGGCTCCGCCCGCGTGGAATTCGGTCTGTGTCAGTAAGCGGCTAATTCACCCCTAATTTCTCTCCCGCTACCCTGGAGGCGGAACTTGAAGTAAAGTTGACAGATGACGCTAGAGGACAGTAGTCCTAATAAAATATTTTACAATTACCACTAAATGAAAGTACACTCAAAAATGAATACTTTTTTTATCATATTATTTTTTTGGCATGATTTAAACGACATAGAGTAGTAGGTGTATATCGGACGATACAGGACCACTTTTGTATTTATACGTTCATGTCCACGGCAAATATCATCCAAATCGATCCTCCCGTCAAATCAGTCTAAGCATGAAAGGTAAGAACAGGCGCGGTTGAAATTGGGGGGGGGGGGGGGTCACAAATGTAGAAATGTTTTTTTTCTATTTGAGGTGCACTTGGAGCGGGGAGGGGGTCAATGACCCATGCAAATTTAACTCAATCGAGTGTAGTGGCTACCCCCCTCCCCTCTTTTAGACGTTGAATTTTTATAGGCTACGTATAACCTGGCTGGGGATTTTCTGGAATTGGAATTAGTAATCCTTAAGGGGTGATTTCCGGGATAACAATGCAAAAAAAAATCGGCCAAGAGCATGTCGGGCGATGCTCCGTGTAGAGTTTCGTAGATGCTGCCCTGTTACAAAACATCCGTTCAAAAGGTCGTTTATTTGGCGGCGCTTACGTCATTTTACTATTCGGCACTTCCTTTCAATATGCGTTTTTGACTAATAATTCAAAAACGGCTGGACCGATTTTATTCAACATAGTTTTTATTGAAAGTTCTTATCAGGCCTCACCAAATTTCAGCTTTCTAGTGCGAACGGTAACTGAGCTAGACCGCGGACAGACGGACGGACATGGCGATATAACTGTTACGTAATAAGGCCTAATTATGTACAGAAGCATACACTGCTTTACCTACACACATATTAAAAATCCATTGAAACCATTAGAATGACCGTCATTACACCGACGCTAAAAGGGGGGGGCTTTTAGACGTTGAATTTGAGCATGATGAGATGAGAACCGGCCAAGACCATGTCGGGCGATGCTCAGTGTAGAGTTTCGTAGAGGCCGCCCTGTTACAAAACATCCGTTCAAAAGGTGGCGCTTACGTCATTTTACTATTCGGCACTTCCTTTCACTATGCGTTTTTGACTGATAATTCAAAAACGGCTGAACCGATTTTATTCAATATAGTTTTTATTGAGAGTTCTTATCAGGCCTCACCAAATTTCAGCTTTCTAGTGCGAACGGTAACTGAGCTAGACCGCGGACAGACGGACGGACATAGCGAAACTATAAGGGTTCCTAGTTTACAACGGAACCCTAAAAAGAGATAAATAGTAGTTATGTAACTGTTACGTAATAAGGCCTAATTATGTACAGAAGCATACACTGCTTTACCAACACACATATTAAAAATCCAGGGGGGGGCGGGCGTGCCGGCGGTCGGGGGTAATGAATTTTCATACGTTTTTACCACACTATCACAGATAAATCAAAATATTTATTTATCAATGTAAGCACATTACACTGCACTAATTAACGTCAGAGAAAAATAAAATACGTGAGTGTCGTGGAACACGCGATTGGAACGAAGTTATGTTATTTAATTTTAAATTTTTTTGGAAATTTTTGAAATTTACGAAATTTATGAAAATTTTTGAAAATTTTGCCATTGTTTACTTTTAGGTTTCCGAATTTTTTCACTTTTATCACTTTGTCACTTCTCACTTTAACTTTTCACTACAGTCCACTTCACTTCACTTTATTCTATTTTATATATTTTTTGTTTCATTCCATTTTACATGTTTCTCAATCGTATGGGTGTCGCGTTTTCGTGACGTGACGCTTTTTCGTGACTTTTTTTCGCCTAGCCTCCCATCCGCGAACCGTCCGATAAGGAACTTCGTTCCAAAACTACCACCGGTTCTAACCCTACATACACCTCTGGCCCAAGAAGTATTATGACATTTATGACCGAAAAGAAACTCGACGGGACTTATTTTTTTCAAAACAGTAAGTAATACATTATTAGATCTTAAAGATACATAATAATGCGTAGTTCTTCAAGAAGACATATCAAAACAGCTTGAGAAACAGATAATGTACCCATTGTTTAATTATAAAGAAAAATAAATCCTAATCTGACTGCTTCATAAAACGTTTGATATGTTTTCCTACCTAAACGGTGTCCTATAAATGTTAGATGATTTTGTAGTAGTTTTTTGGTTTGGGCCATGCATCTTTGTCTGTCATATATAGTCCTCGAACCTGGAATAACATTCATGACATTTTCAAATATTTCTTAAGAGCGGGTAAAGGTAAATTTAAAGCATCGACGGGTAACATGTTATAAATATGAACACCTTGACCAAAAAATTACAAATTATTTCAATACCAAATTTCATCTAAATACGTACAGCGGTTATTGGTCGTTTCTTCCCCATGTAAACTTTTTGCATCCGCTTAAGAGGCGATCCCAAAACGCGCGAATTTCTTAAAATGCTTCATTTTCTTCGAAGGCTATGGCTAAAGTACTTAGTTTTTTTAAATCAACTATTGATGCATATAATATTTCATTTCTTTATCTATAGATAGACGGCCATCGGGGCAAATATTAAATTTTAAAGAGTAAAACATGAAAAAAATTGGTCGTCTTGGAAGGCCTTTCCGGATTTTCCAGTTAGATGTACCGTTCATTTCCAAATTACGCAAAAAAGGGTGTCAATTCTTATTCAACTTGAATAAAATTCAATTGAGTATATCATGTCTGAGACGGCCATAAATATCGAAGATTCATCTTGGATAATAGACAAAATACCTCCTGATTATATGCCAGTTTTTTGATGAAAACACGTTTACATTTAATTTTTTCCACGAAAACTCTATGAATATTTTGCCCTAAAAAGATTATCATATGAAAGTTAAACTATATTTCTATCACGATAAAAAATATCATTACCTACTATAGTGGTACGTTTTAATTTAGTATGAATTTTTAAAAATGACCTATAAATCACACTTCACAGGACACTTTCTGTAAGAATCGTATTTTTGGGTTCTTAATAATAATAAATATGGTTCAAAAGTATTTTTTTGTATTACTAATACTTCAAACTGTCTTATAGATAGCATTTTATGCGGCTTTTTTCATTAATAGTTTTTCGACCTTTTAGGGAATAAGGAGCCTTAAGGGATAATTTCCGAGATAAAACTATTTTATTTCCTTTTCCAGAGCTCAAATTATCTCCATACCAAATTTTATCTAAATCGATTCTGCGGTTAATAATTCCCTATACAAATTTCCAACTCCCTTTTCACCCCTTTAGGGTTGATTTTGGGGTAAAAACTATCCTTTGTCCTTTCTCGAGACCCATACTATCTCTATACACATTTCCATCTAAATCAGTTCAGCGGTAAAAAATTCCTCATACCAACTTCCAACCCCCTTTTCACCCCCACAAGGGTTTGAAAACTATCCTATGACGTTTCTCGAGACTCAAATTATCTTCATACTCATTTCTATCTAAATCGTTTCAGCGGTTAAAAATTCTCCATACAAACTTTCAACCCCATTTTCACCCCCACCAGGGTTGATTTTCGGGATTAAAACTATATATTATCCTTTCCCGGGACTCAAACTATCTCTATACAAAATTTCATCAAAATCCGTTCAGCCGTTTTCACGTGATGCGCGGTCAAATAAACAGACAAACAGATAAACAGACAAACAGACAAAAATTCTAAAAATTGTTGTAACGTGTTCTGTTATCGATTCTAAGTATCCCCAGCCAACTTTTTTTCGATTATCTTCCATGTACAGACTTTCGACCCTCTTCAGCTTTATTATATGTATAGATGAAAGCTATTTGAATCCACAACACCACAGATAGCTATTTGAATTCGGCACAAAACATAAATATACATGTCCATGTAAAATTCAATAATTGACCACAAAATGCACTTATCTTCGACATTTTGTTTTGTTTGAGAGGATCATCGCCATCGGGGTTCAGCGGTGAGAGTTAAACACAAACAAAGACAGTGACACGGCGCGTCGTGATTGGTGGACCCGCTCGCGCTGCCTACTGCGCACAAGACTCCCGCGCCAATCTCCATGCGTTCAAATTACGAATTGAACTGATAAGTTCATAAAACTTACAGCGATTGATAAATTCGTTATTTCTTTTTAATAAACATTACTATAGTAATAATAAACTAAACACGCTGACTTGAAAATTTCGGACATTTCTTTTATGGTCAAGTCAACGCTTTTAAAATTCAAATGCTGTAATAAAATCAATCTATTGATGAATCTATTACAATTTAAACATGATAGTTACTTTACACAGCTTTCAATACAATGCAGTCATCATAAAACACTTGAAAAATGTTTTTGTGGAAATATGATTTTATTTTACGTTTTACATTATAATGAATTAATCTGTTGAAAAATACGTTATTAAATGACAGCCGATGTTCAAACAGTCAAATACTATTATATCATGAAGAAAAATGCCACTTGTATAATCTTACCTTGAATTAAGAAGGCCTCTTAACAAATACCTACTTTATACCTAAATCTACACCAAAATCCGATATATTTTTTTATAAGGAGTAGTTCTCAGAGTATTCTAACCGACTACAAAAAACTGGCCACTTGTGAGTTATCGAAGCTGATTTTGTTCGTGTACTAGACATGACACTCACTCACTCATGATCATAAAAATAGAAGTAGTACTTCCCATAAACTCAGAGAGCTGAAATTTGGTACAGAGTTAGGGTTTAATGGCCACATAAAGGGAAAACTAAACAAACTAGGATAATCGAAGATCTGGAGTACCTGGTGACCCTGATTAGAAAACAAAATTTGGTCAAAATATAATGCATTGGACTAAGAGCGGTGATACCCGCACAAGAAAAAAACTGTGTCAAATAAGAAAATCTAATAAAATAAATCAATAAGGCCACGTTTCTACAAAAATAAGTGAAATCCCACCAAAAACATTCTGTAAAAAACTAGCCAAGTCTCGATGGAGCTGCTTGTTTATCTCTAAGAAGTAATGAAATCTAGACAAAGTCGTGCCAAGTCTAAGGTTCCTTACTGTGATTTCTTTATTATTATAGTTAATGTTGTGTGACTTGGCCGTTGAAGGGTACACAAGGGTACAAAACCAGGTGCTCCATGACACTATTGCACCAATCTGTCGCCAGAACCGCTACCCATTGACGATGGAAAATTGCCACTTGGGAAACGTTGATTCAATAACCAGTCATGACTGGTTATTCAATACCCGTGTACCCTTCAACGGCCAAGTTACACAACATTAACTATAATAATAAAGAAATCGCAGTAAGGAACCTTAGACTTGGCACGACTTTGTCTAGATTTCATTACTTTTTAGAGATAAACAAGCAGCTCCATCGAGACTTATTGGCTAGTTTTTTACAGAATGTTTTTGGTGGGATTCTCAATACAACTCCGATGGCCAGTTGAGAAGTGTAAGACTTCTTCGGCAGATGTCGCTAGGCGTCCCCCTGAGACGCATATGGGATATAGTGGAGAAATTCGCAGTAGCTCAGTTGGTCAGAGCGATGGGCATGTATCCCAGAGTCGTGAGTTCGAGTCTCGCCTGAGGCAGTGGATTTTTCTACTTTTCCATTTTTTCTAAGCAATATGGTGTCATCCATACAAATATGAAATTCGTATTTTTATTTGAATAAAAATAATAAATAAATAAAATAAATATTATGGGACAATCTTACACAAATCGACCTAGGCCCACAGTACGCTCAATAAGGCTTGTGTTATGGGTACTAGATAGGCGACGATATATATAATAGATAAATATGGATAAATACTTAAATACATAGAAAACATCCATAACTCAGGAACAAATATTTGTGATAAACACACAAATAAAAGCCCTGACCAGGATTCGAACCCGGGACCTTCTGCTTCGTAGGCAGGGTCACTACCGACTAGGCTAGGAGGTCGTTAAAAATTGAATGGGGACTTTGAAATTCGTTTTCCCAGAAACCGCATGACGAAAATCGCAAATTCTTTCTAATCTTAAAAATACGAAGTACCTCCGAAGTTTCATCCATATCAAAATCAACGTCAATGAAAACTCAACAGCAGAAGTGCTAATTTTGATTCGCTACTGTTTTCTCGACAATAAAGTCGTATCAAGCACATTTGAACACCTTCGCCGCTTAGCTACTTCTGCTGCTGAGTGTATGAACGTTTTACAGGTACTTGGACTTCATAAACCTGATGACGTATGACTATCACGGCTCCTGGGAGGAAGTGACAGGTGTGAACGCGCCCCTTTATCCCCAGGAAACCGATGACCCAGGTCTGAATCTCAATGTTGTAAGTAATCATTTTGCATCTAAGTATATAAGTTAGATCAACGCATGTAAAATGACAGTGATGATATCTTACCGCTAGTATCTCCACTTATAATCTTTTTATAATTCGTTTGTCGCATATTAAAGGGCTCTAGTTATAGTACCAACTAGTGAATGAGGGTTTCCGCGATCGAGATTTTCACTAGATCCAGCAGCACCGTGACGAGAGGTCTTTTTGACAGCAACTCTCAAAATCAACCAAATAAAAAAAAATTGAACATGATAGGTGTATGTGGATTATGTCAGATAGAACTCTTGCTACGGTGCTGCCATCTAGTAAAAAACTCGATCGCGGAAACTCTCATTGAACAACACCACGGGGACAGAAAAGGAGAAGAACAAACTCATTAGCGCAACAAGAGAGCAAAGTTCGTTTTTGCTTCAAGTACTATTTTTCGGTCCTGAGGAAGCAAAAGATTTCATAATAGAATGATAAGCATTGCAGTACACGCACAGCGAAGCACATATAAAATTAAATCGCCCTTACCCTTGCCCTTGTCATCACGGTGAAAATGAAAGTGATAAATGAAAGTGCGGTGAATCGTACATTACCTACTGTTAGAAATGGAACGACACCCTTATAAAACCCCAATCGGTTTCTACAGAACCACTCCGTTCACGTCTGGCTGGATAACGGCGCGTCTCCATCCAAACTGCTGATTGGTCTTGGGGCATACGGAAAGACATACAATCTCACTAGTCTGGACAACACTGGGACGGGGGCACCTTTCGACGGCCCGGGAGAAGGCGGCCCTTATACAGCCGAAGTATAGTTATTACTTACTTATTCACACGCAGGTATGAATCTTTATTGTGTTTCTTTCCTCAAGCTCTGGCTCAACTCATCTCCATGGAAGCGCAAGCTCGGTAGGAGCATTTCAGTAAAAAAGCTATCCCGTCTGGTCGCGGAAGGGTCTAAGATTTTCGCTCGACTGCCATCCCACCAAACAGTCTGCTCGATTTGCCGCTCCAATAGCATAAAGGCCAAGTCAACCCAACCCATAGACAGTGTCAAAAACATAATTCCCCTTGCCATAAAATATGACACCACAAACTCTGATCTTTACTATGGATCAGAACTATTCAGGTTATTTAATCTGAACTGCAGATTGTGATAGAAGTTTTTTTAACTAGTCTTAGTCTAAGTAATATTGTTTTCTGCTGCCGCGATTATAATACATTCTAATATTACAATTAGGAGAGTTTAATCGTTTATAAAGAACTAATTTCAAATCTCCCGACGTTTCGGCTCTTAACGGCGCTCCTAATTAGACTCTTCTTAGTCTAAGTGTTAAAATTTTAGACCACTTGCACGAAACCGCGTCGCACCTGCAAATTTTTATAGTATGGAGATATTCACAGTTTTTTATATATATTCACTCTGCTGCTGATTACGTAGATCAGTCAGTCAGTTGGTGTGGCCTATCGTGGACAATGCTACCAATTGAGAAAGAGATCTATGACCACCATTTTTCAAGTAAAGTTATAGACACAATCCTCATAAAACACTGTCTGTTTAACTTGGAAACACTAAGTAGGTATTAAGCTTGATAACCTCAGATTGCTAAATGGCAAAATATGTTTTTAGATCTGTCAAGACCAGATGAACAATCCCTCGGCATGGAACATCACCGAGGTTGAAGGCAACTACGTGTATGCCCACAAGGACCACTTCTGGGTCGGCTACGATAACCCGAGCACTATTTATGCTAAAGTAAGACCTTGTAAGATTTGCATCTTATCTTTTGAAAAATGCGCTTGTCGGCTTTAAAGTGAACTGAATCCGATTTTAAGCAAATTCGGGATTTATATTGGTTTTAAACGTAATCTTAACTTAACTGAACTTGATGTTAACTTACATAATCCTTCTTAAGCTATTCCCACTATCGGTTAGCTGAAAGAGATCGCTTCTTTACTATAAGAACGCTTGTCGTCAACCGTTCGTTAGTTCTATACTTACTTTAATTTGTTTTGTATTTTAGTAAATAGTTAATAACGTGGTAGGTATAGGTATAGATATCACTATCAATGTTTCTAATAAATTTCCAGGCACGATACGCAAAGGAAATGGGTCTTGGTGGCATCATGTACTGGGCCGTGGATCTGAACGACTTTAATGGCCTCTGCGGGGACAAATTCCCCCTTATCTCACAGGGCATCGAGGGATACAGGTCATCTGCTTCTGTTGCCAGTGCAGCATCTATTTTATTGATGACCTCGCTTTTGAATTGTCTTAGGCTTATTTTTTGTAATATGCAATACAATAGAAAATAAATAAATAAAACACGAAAATAGCCGGCAATGAGTCAGTTTATTTGAACCGTGAGCGGCGCAATTGTTGGATTGACCTTTTTAGGGTCCCGTACCTCGAAAGGAAAAAACGGAACCCTTATAGGATCACTTTGTTGTCCGTCTGTCTGTCTGTCAAGACCATTTTTCTCAGGAACGCGTGAAGGTATCACGCTGAAATTTATATCTAATACTCAGGTCTATTGTCCCTTGGAGCCTTAAACTTTAGCCAACGCAATCAAAAGATACAGACGTTTATGCTGCAAATTTTAGAGTTTTTCGGCACTCGCAAAACCTACGGGGTACTTCCCGTGAACTCAGAAACTTGAAATTTGGCACGAAGCAACGTCATATAGCATAGATAATGGAAAAATTACAAAAAGTAGCCATTTTTAGTAAAATCACACAAAACAATATTTTTTTTAAATTTAAACTTACTACCTTTTTCCTCGTAAACGCGTGGAGGTATTAAATTGAAATTCATATCAAATACTCAGGTCTATATTACCTTTAAGCTGTAAAGGTTTGTACAGAACCCTCGGTGGGCGAGTCCGACTCGCACTTGGCCGGTTTTTTTTCATATCCTTCCATCTTGTTTTATTATAATTCATTCAGTAATAAAATTATCATCATATCAGCCGAAAGACGTCCACTGCTGAACATAGGCCTCCCCCAAAGAGTGCCACAATGACCGGTCCTGCGCCACCCGCATCCAGCGGACTCCCGCGACCTTCACCAGGTCATCAGTCCACCTTGCGGGGGGTCTACCCACGCTGCACCTTCCGGTTCGTGGTCGCCACTCGAGAACCTTTCTGCCCCAACGGCCATCGGTTCTACGAGCAATGTGCCCCGCCCACTGCCACTTTAGTTTAGCGATTCGGAGGGCTATATCGGTTACTTTGGTTCTGCTGCGGATGGCCTCATTTCTGATGCGATCACGCAGAGAGACTCCAACCATAGCCCTCTCCATTGCCCTTTGGGTGACTTTGAGCCTTCTTATGAGGCCCATTGTAAGCGACCACGTTTCAGTTCCATATGTCATCACTGGCAACACACACTGGTCAAAGACTTCCGTCTTGAGACACTGCGGAATACTGGACAAAAAGATGTGCCGTAGCTTCCCGAACGCTGCCCAACCGAGTCGGATTCGTCGATTGACCTCTTTCTCGAAGTTGGATCTACCTAACTGGACAGTCTGTCCTAAGTATATATAATCGTCCACAACTTCGAGTGTAAAGTCTCCGATTGTAACGGGAGTTGGTGCTACATGGGTATTTGACATGATCTTCGTCTTATCCATGTTCATCTTTAGACCAACTCGCTCGGAGGCTTTACTTAGGTCATCGAGCATCGTACTCAAATCCTCCATGGTCTCAGCCAAGAATACTATATCGTCAGCAAACCGAAGGTGAGTGATGTACTCGCCGTTTATGTTGATGCCTAGCCTTCTCCAGTCCAGAGTCTTGAAAACATCCTCCAGTGCAGCGGTAAACAGTTTAGGAGAAATAACATCTTCTTGCCTGACTCCCCGCTGCAACGGAATAGGCTTCGAGTTCTGGTCCTGGAGTCGGACTGACATAGTGGCATTCTCGTACAAACACTTCAGCACTTCGATATAGCGATAGTCCACTTGGCACCTCTGGAGAGATTGTAGTACAGCCCAGGTTTCGATCGAGTCGAAGGCTTTCTCGTAGTCCACGAATGCTAAGCAGAGGGGCAGGTTATACTCTTCAGTCTTCTGTATAACCTGACGGAGCGTATGGATGTGGTCTACGGTACTAAAGCCTCTTCGGAAACCGGCTTGTTCGGGAGGCTGGAAGTCATCTAGCCTGCGTGCGAGACGGTTCGTAATGACTCTTGAAAACAGGTTATAGACATGGCTCAGAAGTGAAATGGGTCGGTAGTTCTTCAGTAACGCGTTATCGCCCTTTTTGAAGAACAATACCACCACACCTTTGTTCCATGCCTTAGGCGTTCTCCCTTCTAGTAAAACGGAGTCGAACAACTTCTGAAGGGCCATAAGGACCGGTTTACCACCCGCCTTCAGAAGTTCGGCTGTAATTCCGTCTTCACCAGGTGCCTTATTGTTTTTGAGCTGTTTAAGAGCCATTCTAATCTCGTACAGGCTGATGTCCGGGATGTCTTCGGTATAATGTCGGGCAGTCTAGCTCTAGGGTCTTCCGCCAGATCAACTTCAGGTCTGCTAGTTGATGTGTACAGCTGTCCATAAAAGTCCTCTATCTCCCCCAGAAGCTCGGGTCTAGATGAAACGATTCTACCATCCTCAGTTTTTAATTTGGCGAGCTGGCTCTGCCCAATAGACAGATCCCTTGCGAAAAATTTAGAGCCCTTATTCTGCTCAATGGCCTCTTCAATACGATTTGTATTGAATTGGCGCAAATCACGGGTAAGGGACTTAGAGATCCGTTTATTGAGCTGCCGGTATAATGACGCATATCCTGAGGATTGCAGAACCATTTCTCTCCTTTCCTCGATGAGTTTCTGAGTGGAGTCAGAGAGCCTTTTGGTTCTGTTGTCCGCTGGGCCTAAAAAAACTTAGACCCAGTGCTATGGACAGCTTC
Organism: Pammene aurita; assembly: GCA_947086415.1. Classification (NCBI taxonomy): domain Eukaryota; kingdom Metazoa; phylum Arthropoda; class Insecta; order Lepidoptera; family Tortricidae; genus Pammene; species Pammene aurita. The sequence goes on from OX352295.1 coordinate 19,113,583, forward strand.
CACAAACCCGTTGTTGAATTCGTCCACATCGCCGCCTTGACAATCGAAACGGTTTTGGAGTTCCAGCTGGAAGCTCTCAGGGTTTTGGATTTGAAGTGCTGCTGGACGGAGCGTAGACTTCATCAGTCGAGAGCGCTCTAGCTTAACACATATATTCAATGTACCTCTCACCAGACGGTGATCACTTCCGGTTTTAACCGTATTGATCACAGAGACATCATTGAATATATGCGTCTTCGTTGACATGATGAAGTCAATCTCGTTTTTAGTTGCAGCGTCGGGGCTCATCCAGGTCCACTTCCTGTGCTCACGTTTCTTGAAGAAGGAGTTCATCATGTAGAGTCCCTCCTTCTCCAAGAAGCCAGCCAGTAGTTGGCCCCGGTGGTTCCGACTTCCAAATCCAAATTGCCCCACTCTCAGCTCTTCACCATCTCTCTTGCCCAGTTTCGCGTTGAAGTCCCCCATAACAACGGTGAAGTAGGTTTTGGAGCTATGCATGGCCTTCGATATATCCTCATACATAGCCTCCACCTCGTCATCGGAGTGTGCCGAAGTCGGCGCATACACCTGTATGACCTTCAACGAGTACCTCTTGGATACTCTGAGTATAAGGTACGCCACCCTAGTCGACACACTCTCGATCTTCACCACGTTGTTCACAAGGGACTTATGGACGATGAACCCGACACCTCCCTGGGACTGTTGGTCGCCCTCCCGGAAATAAAGCAAGTTGCCGGACTTTAGGATTATCGTTTCCTCCCCCACTCTTCGGACTTCAGATAACCCTATGACATCCCCACGGAACTTGCTCAATCCTTCCTCCAGTTCCACTATCTTTTCGTCGGTCCGCAGTGTACGCGTGTTATAAGTTGCCAGGGCCAGAAGTCGTCGGTGGTGGTAGCCGGATCTTCGCCGGAGATTCTTAGCACCCCTGACCCCGCTAGTACCCTGGCCGCTACCATAACCAGGGCACCGGGGGTCGCCGGACACTCGGGGCCGTGGTTTTTGTGTTCTCATCATGGGGGGTGAATGCCGTAATCGCCACGCTTGGCACGCTTGGCGATCGCAGTATCTCCACCGCACTCCGAGGATGCTGCTGCCCATCCCCCGGTGGTCTTGGCCGTAGTTTTAGGACATACTCCCGGTCCATAAAATTATACAATTATACAATCTATCAAAAATTTAAAGATACGACATAATACGCTAAAAAACGCACTCCACGTTAAATTTAAATGCAGACAAAAATATTCACGTGTTTTGTTTTGTTAAGTACTTACTGATAAATGTGGTTTTTCGTCTGATTAACTCACAAAATCTTGACATTTGTAGTAGAAGGCGAGGCGAACTCTTAAATAAAAATTGTTACAAAAATGCTTGTGATCCGTTAAAGGATTGGCATTGTTTTCTGATTAGGAAAAAGTAAAAAAAATGTCGCTAAAACATTTTCTGTAAGGAGAGTTGGCCTTGGGACGACGTGTTCCATACAAAAAATATCATGCCCATAAATCTTCTTTCTTTAAAACATTTTCTTACTGTATTCTTCCTAGTCGAAACACGATACTTTTGTAATTTCTTGTATAAATATTACGAAAATATCCTGTTACCTGTTATATATTAAACCACTTACTCATATTTTGTGTTAAGTGAAATTTCATCTGGTAGGTAATGCCTTTTACTCGTATACAAAGCGTAACCCGGAGTGATTTTAATATAAATACACAATTTATTTTTCTTTCCCTATACTCTGTAATTGGCTCCCCAGCCTCAAAGAGGTGCCAGCTAGGACTTTCACTCTATTGGGCTCTTCAATTTGTTTGGAGGCGATTCCTGAAGCTTTCGAAGATAGAAGGCACCTTCTCTTGATGTCTGTAGAAAGATTGAGGGATCTCCCGGCGCACGTGACTCTGGTTATTTTGCGGGTCTGTTTAGCCGTGCCTAAAATCATTTACTTTTTGCGCACCGTACCAACTAGGGTTTGCTCCCGGTACACGTTTTCTTTCTATACAAATCCAGTACCGGAACCGGGAATTCCCGGTTCTCGCCTTACAAAATCAGAACCGGGCATTCCCTAGTACCAACCTGATTGTTTCCCGCTCATATCGACTCCTTCGACTGTATGTTGAAGGATTCAGTTGAGTGTTTGCTGAATGTCTCTCTCAATCCGGATCAATGGTCTCTGGCACTTTACCCATACGGAGCGGAGGTTTGGGCATACGGCGTGCACGTAATATCAGTCTGCCGGCCTTCTTGGCATCGTCAGAGGGGGTTGTGGACTTTGTCACTAAAATTTTATTTTTAGAGGGTGACACGACACACTTCCTTTTGCGTCTGATGATCTTAATTCGAATGCAGAGATGCCAGATAAACCGGACCGTCAACGGATGTGGGATGACATTGGTGTGATGCGAGTTTTTGGCCTGCTGGAAAACGCTGTGGATGCAGACAAACTAGGCTTATTGCTGTTTCTAGGCCTTGGGGCTGGGGCATGGTTACATGCACTTGAATCTTCTCCCGTAAGTACTCTTCCGGACAACGGCTCTGTTTTTTCTTGTGAATATTTATGTGTTTTTTTTATGTATTTTGTATAGTTGTTAACGTTATGAATAAATGCTAGTATAGATAGTCTATTTTCTTAATTAATGAAGCTTAAGTTTAGTATAGTATTATTGTATAAGTATTATTTTGTTACTCAATAAATGATATATTTATCATTTATCTTTTACACGTGTCGAATATATCTACCGGCTAATCTTTAAAATCTATGATATCACGCTACTTTCGTCAATAAAAATAATTGTCTGTAGTACCGATTTTACAATGATAAAATAAGTAATTAAGATGATTTTTCGATAGGTATTATAATCAATTAGAACTCTAAGGGCGCGATGGAGCCAATATCATTAATAAAGTAGTGATAAAATATCATCCAATTATGTTGATTACAATTTTTACCAAATCTCTTATCATATTTCAGTATGTATTTAGAATCCGCTTATAATGACATCATAGGGAAGTTCACAACAGCTCATAACAAGCGGGCATATATCATATAAAGCGTAGGTTCAGAAACAAAACAATTTTAATTGTCCTATGGTCATTTTAAAAATTCCAGTGAGTTTTTAAATGCGTAATGTTAGTACATACAATTTATCAATAATAATATTAATAATATGAATTGTGCTCCTCAAAGTAAGATACTTTTAGTCCATAATTATTTGAATGAAGGGTATTTATTTATTATATTTTACTCCTATAAACTAAATACTATATTCAATGTAACTACGTCATCCAAAGAAGCAATTGACTTCGTCTGTTACACTTTAAAATCTGATGATTTTGCAGTACATTGCTCGCTCAAACAAGTTAAGAACTATGAAAAATACAACTTCAGTTATTTTCATAAATTGTAGCTCAATTGCATTTCAGTTTTATGAGCTAAATCCTCCGTTTAAAGCCCCAAAGTCAGAAGCACGCTGTATAATTGTTGTTTCATAATTTTGAATACATTTCAGTCAACAAAACATAGAAGTTTGATGGTGACTACAAAAAAACACAGAAAGAAAATCCACAAAAAAACCACAGGCAACTAGCACTAGACCCTACTCATAGTGTTGTGTTCCTGCTGCTGAGTAAGGTTGCCAAAGAGCTCAAAGAGGACCCAGTGTGTTGACGATGAGGGACCCTCTTGTTCAAAGGAACAAAGACAAGGAACAACGGCTAAAGAGCCGTTAACACAGTGAGTCCTCCTTTTGTAAAGGGTCGGCAACGCGCATGTGACGCCTCTGGAGTTGCAGGCGTCCATAGGCTACGGTAGCTGCTTACCATCAGGCGGGCCGTATGCTTGTTTGCACCCATCGTGGTATAAAAAAATATCTAGTGGAAAGGATAACCAAACTGACAAAAATGAACGAAAGTATCACTGTAACCGGACATAATTCTCATAATTTCTTAAAAATAGGTCATAATTTAATTATAAATAATTTTCTATGAATATCAAACTTTGTACCGCAGTAACGTCATATTAAGCGGTTGATCATTGTATGCGGAGTCATAATAAACGGATTTTACTGTAGTCGGTTGACGCGATGTAGGTGTATCGCGTGTTTAGGATTTTTATATGATGCCAATAATCTTTCGTTCAGCGCTCGTGACCCTGGGATAGATCATTTAAATACCTATCTCATATAATTTGTCACATATTCAAACAAAGATTACAATAAAGTAAGCCAGTAACTATAATCCTTTAATAGTTACCAGCTACAGAGCTTTTTCCGCAAATATTTAGAAATCTCATTACATTAACTATTACATTAATATAGACCTCTATTCGTAAAATTACAGGACGAAATACCAGCATGAATTATATTTGCTTCGAGTCTGCGATCAAAGAACATAACTTATAGACAGAAATACCTCCAGCTTCTTCAACCCAATGAATTCATTACAGAGATATGAAAGGTTGTCAATAGTTATTAGGCTTCCTTTTGTAACAGTCCTTTAATAACAGAAATCATTGAAGATACGTGTACGTTACAGACTATGAAAATATAAAACGTATATAAACATATAGACTTGCAGAAACTAACTATAGGTATACCATACCACAACCCTTGACATTTTTAGGATCATTGGATAATAGTTAAATGTTGTTCTGTTTACTTATTTTCTTTTACAGATAATAAACAAATAAGATTTTTGCACTCATTATGATTATAATTAATGATCCTGACTAAATCTGGAACTACTATTATCGATTTTAATGTTGTAAGTCTAAGAACATCTACAACAATTTATTTTTATGCATAAAAAAGGGCCCTTACAACAAATTGAGAGCTCAAAGCAATAAACTCAACCCTCCAAGCATAATGTTACGATATTAACCCTTGTAATGACAATATTCATTCGATTCCAATAAAACGTTGAAGACTCTGAGCGTCAAGGGAGTTATGTGCGGGTAATTTTGTGTGCCTTAAGCATTTGAGGTGGATTTCATATACTCGTAATAACCGTAGCAAAAAAATATGTTACAGTGTTTCAGAAAAAGTGACCAAACCCTCCGGTGTCCGAGGCCAGATTTGAACTGGCGTCTTCAGCTTTCGCGGCTGACGTCCTGACCACTAGACCACCCGGTCACGGCGGAACTTGACAAATTTTCTCATGTATGTTTTTTTTTCTGAAGTATATGACATTTATTTTCAGTTCATATATAGTAGTGTAACTACTTAAAAAATTGCAAATCAAAAAATATTGAACAAAATAATTTGATTTGCCTCAAGATTCATAGATGGCAGCACCATCTCTCTCGCTATACCAGAATCACGTAAGTGATTCGGATAGGAGGTGCAAGCACGTACTGCGCATGCCCTTAGAGTATGGTCAACGGCGCCTAGCCGTTTCAAATCCAGGGATTGCATATACATGATAAAATTTGTCAAGTTTCGCCGCCGTGACCGGGTGGTCTAGTGGTCAGGACGTCAGCCGCGAAAGCTGAAGACGCCAGTTCAAATCTGGCCTCGGACACCGGAGGGTTTGGTCACTTTTTCTGAAGTATATGACATCTATTTTCAGTTTATATATAGTAGTGTAACTACTTAAAACAATGCAAATCAAAAAATATTGAACAAAATAATTTGATTTGCCTCAAGATTCACAATGACATATCTGAAAAATAACTTCGACTGTATGAAAATTATTAAAGTGGCAACATTGGTCAGTTGATATTATATCACTCTACCTACTCGTAGTCAGATATATGCACATGTAGTCTGTGAAAATATGTTGTTAAAGATGGTCGCGTTCTAATAAACCTATCAGAACTATTTATCGAGTAAATCAGGCCCTGACAGTATTAGTTACAAATCTCGGGGTCAAAGTTACTAACTAGTCACTCATAGTTGGATTTTTTACACAGCGTTTGTTGGACAGCGCGAGCCGTCCCAAATCGTATCGCGCCGGACAGACATAGATTATTATTTAAGCAGAGCTCGAGGGACTTGCTCGTTTACTGTTTCTGAGAACACTGCTCCACATCGCCTAAACGACTGTAAAGTCATTGAAATATTCATATAAGTTTATACTGTACTCTCGAGCCATAAATATCAAATTTAATTGGATTTAGAATGACTGTTCTACGTGATGGAGCAGATTACTGTCGTCTATTTGTTAGGTTTGGTTAGTAGTGTCCGACCGAAACATGCTTTTTTGCCGAAACCGAAACCGAAGGTTCGGCTCTGGGTCCAGTTTCGGCCGTTAGCGAAACTTTGATAGACGTGTTAAATAGTACATATTTATTTCAGTTACATGTCAGCCGTTATACAGGCATCATCAGATATATCGAGCGGCTAAGGTGGTCACAAATATCTTGACAACGCCCCTAATGTCCCGGCGATAAAGTGCATGTTCAGATATTTTTGAGTACTGTGGCCGCTCTAATATATTTGATGGTGACTGTACAACGGTGATTTTATCAGTTAAAAGCGTTGTGACAGAACTTATGGTCAGATTACGAGTAAATAAGTACTATGTAGAAAGTTTCGGCGCGGCCGAAAGGTTCGGCCGTTTTTTGGCCGAAAGCGAACCTTGGACCGAAACACGTGTTTTTGGCCGGAACTGGCCGAAACCGAATCCGAATCTTCGGTCGGACATTGTTAGGAACCAAAGATAGAACAAAAATGTTAGTGTTTTTAAGAATTTGACATTGACCCGGTGCGATTCTGAGTTCGGAATTTTTGTCTATCATAAGTATTTCATCACTATTTCATCACATATAAAAAAACACTTAGAATAAGTTAGTAATATTTAACATTATCGTAACCTCTTTATTCGTGTACCAACCCTCGGTTCCCACGTCTAATGAATGACCGACACTAAATAGCACTCTGTCTTTATAAATCAACCCCTTATTTACTTCCACTATTTCGTATTAAGTGCCCCGTAAAGCAAGCTCGGATCCAAACCGGATATTTATAGGCCTTATATTGCTTTCGGCCAGATTTTTAGCTATTGGTCTGTCTTACTACCTTTTTTATGTCTTGAATTAGGAAAATAGGACACCCATAAATAAACATCCGTCACGTTTTGACAAAAGTTCTACCCATTTCTTTTATTAAGATTCGTTTTACTTATTCTGGATATATTATTATCTATAGTTTGTCATCCACATAATGCTTTCAGTTCTGCTTTAATAATATGCTTTGATGATTTTTAATTAACTCTTAATAGTCCTTGCACCATGACGGTGCCGTCTCTGCGTGCGTCCCATGTCAAGGGCAGAGTCAGCGACCGTATAGGGTACCTCTTACATTCCATTAATTATCGAAAAAGCCATTCGTTAACACTCTGCATACGCATCCTAAATCTCCGGAACACCATTTTTCTGTGAAGTAATAACTAACATCCTTTCCGACCTATTATCAAATTGTTCTATCGTGTCCCAGTCGCACAACAAAAACCTTATAAATGATTTATTTCCACCGTGAACTGAGTTAAAAACTATGCAAGTTTGTATCTAATTCTCAGAATCAGAATCAGCACCCCTATGGCACCCATTGTAACGAGTGCGAGTGAGGCACCGCCCCCCACTATTATGCTCTCTATCGGACCGTTTTTAGTACTTTTAAGGGTTCCGTAGCCAAAATGGCATAAACGGTACCCTTATAGTTTCGTCATGTCCGTCTGTCTGTCCGTCCGTATGTCAAACTATAAGACGAATAAAATAAAATTTAGACATAAGGTGTATTTTTCATGCCGCTATTTAATTATAGTCTGGCAAACCATTTTTTCAGTAGAAAAGCGCGGCAAATTCAACATACGTACATGTGCCAACCCTTTGTGATGAGACACCGTGTTCGTGACGAACATTTCAATTCACATTTCTTTTACATTGAATTTGTTTCTAGTGCATTTCACTCTCTCGTCTTAAGCGCGAGTGAGATAGAACTCCTGCAACGTTCTATATTGAATTTAAATTCGTTTTTATGGCATATGTCAATTGCCTCAACCAGATTATTTGTTACAGTTGATGACAGATCAGACGAAATATATCCGTCTCCTTTTTACACACCGTGAATGTCACGTAATGAAAGGGGTGGAAATACCAACTAAAATTAAAAACATAGAATTTGATGATCATTGCTGCTTTTTTCACTGATTCTTAGTGTTGTCATACTTTTGGTCGCTGTACATTGCGACTGCGTTCGTTGGCTGGCCAGACTATATGTAGTTAAATTGAAGGAGAAAATATTTTTATGGGGGGCGCTCCATGTAACTAAATTACAAAAAACAATGTTTCCCCTAATATCAACATGTTGCACATCAATCGATAAGTGTTTAAAAATAACATTGAGGTTTTTTTTGAACATTTTGTGATTTAGTGAATATTTTCAGAAATAATCGCCTCGAAAGTCAGAAAAATTGAGTGAACCGCCCCCCCCCCCCCCCGTAACATTTGAACCTAAGTCCATATAATATACTTAAAAAAATGTGAGAAGATTATCTTATTTTTCTATTACATACTTTCTACGAAAATTGTTTTGAACATTATCAGTTCAGCCATTTTTGAGTTATCTCCAAAAAACTTCTTCCATAGGTATCAGATTTCAATCAATCAGGTGCCGGTCCAGATACTATACGGTTTAAGACATTTATTTCTCAAAAAGATTTACATAAATCACTTACTGAGAAAACAATATTTATCTTAAAGCTAAATGGGAGAGGCTAGAATGCAAAAACTGGTGGACGAGTTAAGAACGAAGGCGCTCGGTAACACCAAGCGCAATGCAACAATGTAATGTTGTGCATAGGGACCAGTTAAAGCGAACTACCCGGTGCGTTCACTGGTTAACTTACATATGATTTGTGTGTATTCATTAAGTGCATATTTTGTGGAAAAGCCTTAGAAGACGTTTTTATTTTAGTTTTTAACTTTTTTATGTTATACATTTTTGTACATTTATATATTTTTTCTTTTTCTTTTTTTTGAGTATTTTAATTATTTAATGTTATTATTATTTGACTTATTTCTATCCAGTAATAATGTCAATATTTCTGTACCCATCCTTTTCTATGTATATGAATCAAGGATGAGCAAGATGAGTAGAGAAATAATGTCATTATTACTGACAGTGTCTGGAAAAGCTGTCCACCCGTCACCAAACCTCCTGTTTGGTGACGGGTAAGCCGGTAGCCAGTGCTGAGGCTTAGGAGTGAGTGACTCATAAGAAATTTGGCACAATACGTCGTCCCAGCTCCAATGGCAATTTGGATGGGTAAAAACATCCTGACCCGCCAACCACTTCACCAAGCTTTTTTGGCCTCCTCTAAGCCCACAAGTTCCATGGTTTGGGGGTGGGGGTCCTGTAAGATTTTAGTGACTTTACCTACGAGGCTGGCTGAGCTGTAGACGGAGGAGTGTCTTACAGTTGATGTTATGAAGCCGACTATTTCTTAAAATGGTCTTAAATCCTTATGCGCCCACCGGTATGGTCTTAAATTCGGTATTATCTTTTTGAACGGGTCTTATAGCTTCTGTAAAAATTTCGAGCAGTAATCTCAAAAATAAATTAAGGCTCAACAAATTGCGATTTCAACTGGTCTTAAAACCTTATACGCCCACCGTAATGGCCTTAAATTTGGTAAGTATGTAGATTTTGTGGGTGGTTAAGTAAGTGGGCTTCGCCGTGTGTCAAAATTTAAGCGTAACGATAAATTAACGTATTTTTTTTGTATTTTCAACTTGACGCCACACATACTAGCGCCCATTTACGACCTTTAAGACTTATGTTTTCAATATCTCCGTGATGGGCTCTACAACGCTGTCAACGCTATATGGAAGCCAACCGGTAATTTTAGATTTTTGATAAATTTACAGTATAGCCGGCACCAGTATCTATAATGTTTAAGTAGTGAAGTATCAGATGTCAAACAATCCTTTAAGGCACTGACTACCAGGCTACCGATAGTAATGAATGATGTAGGCGACCTCTAGTAATTGCCCCCACGAAACTTTTGCGCGAAGTTGATTTCTGACTATTCAAACTAGGTAAGATACCTACTAGAATTAATTATAAAATTGATATGATTTTAAGACATTTTCACTGAGAGCACATTAATATTTATAATTTTTATGATTTTTAATTGTAGGTATTTATTAAAAATATATAACTGTTAAAATATAATATGATTGGCATTACCTATTTAACCTAAAGTTCAATTAATATGCCATAAAAGAAATGTCGATATCTGGCCGAGGAACGAATGGATAAACATCAAAAAGTGCGATGAGTTGTAGGTGTTCTTCCACCCTGCTGTTGGGAATATCTCTACAGTACCCTGCATTCACTGTGCTCTGCATTATTTTGTGTAATTTGGATGCTATGTTAGAGTAAGCAAGCCACTAGCAATAAATCTCCTACAACGCCTTGACTGTATGCGGCTGTGTAGCCATTCCCCATGTACATGTGCATATGGGATACTACATGCGTAGACACACTGGCGGCTTCTCACCTCACCGGATCCAATAAACATACAGATGCGGTGGCGAAAGCAGCTGAAAAACTGAACACCCTTAAAAAAATCGATGTTTAAAGAAACAAGTATGTATAGTTTAAAGTGCCATGTGTAACCATATCAATTCATTATATAAGAAATATAATATGATATAATATTGGAATATAACTTACACGTAAGTCAGTCAGATACACAATTACATTTACTTGCAGTAAACGTCAACTTCTTTTTTGAAATGAAGACCCATTGGTTTTCATATCCCGAGTCTCCTAAATAGTAATTCAAAACTTGGGTCTTGTTAGTGGCAATTAGTTATAATCATGAGGATTATGACTAGTACTACTGTGCACTGTATTTATTTACCTGATATGTTTATATTTCCATACCATCCTTAACTCTCAGGATTAGGAATACCTTTGTAATATAAGAGTCTTACATTAGATTAGAATCTATGAAGAATATGTGTAAAATTGTTTGAAGTGTCTAAAACCTTAGTTAAGTTAGGAGGCAGTAGTAGGAGCCAAGTTTGAACCCGCGATCCTTAGAGCGTAAGTCGGGCGTCTGGCCGCCAGGCTACCAGAGTTTGTTTTGATAATTACTATACTGTTGCTCCATTTTTCTACTATGTTTATCTGCGTGAAGTATCAAATGTCAAACAATCCTTTAAGGCACTGACTACCAGGCTACCGATAGAAATAACGGCCTCCTAGCCCAGTCGGTAGTGACCCTGCCTACGAAGCAGGAGGTCCCGGGTTCGAATCCTAGTCAGGGAATTTGTTTGTGTGTTTATCACAGATATTTGTTCCTGAGTTATGGATGTTTTCTATGTATTTAAGTATTTATCCATATTTATCTAATATATATATATACTCGTCGTCTAGTACCCATAACACAAGCCTTACTGAGCTTACTGTGGGCCTAGTTCGATTTGTGTAAGATTGTCCTATAATATTCGTTTATTTCTGGAATTTAATTTCTTTTCTGATGTTTTTGAAATGCCTCAAACTTTCCATAGACGTTGACGTAACAAAGACTGCAGCACTATAAGTAGGTATTAAAACAGACAGAAACATTGCAAAATTAAATAATTATATTATTAGTAGTTAGATTTTCTTATTAAAATTATTTTCTTGTGTATGAATGCTTTTTCACCACATCAGCACCACCGCCTATCTTGATTTTTTTAAAGCGTCAGTAAAATTGTTTTTTTTTTTCACAAGGGAGAACAGTAATTACTTTACGTTATAGAACGATGATTTTGAACCATAAATATTTGGCAGAATTAATTTGTTTTGTTTTATGTATTTACCTAAGCTTGTATTTTTTTGCCGTGGCGTGGTGAAAAATGTTGTAATACTCTCGGCAGCAGTTTGTTTGCTTCTAGTGCCCCCCGCAACGCTCAAGATACCACTTTTTTAACCATACACTCGTTATAATTTTGTAATCTTTCACTTTTTCGGGTCTCGATATAAACACGTGAGATAAATATCAAGGTTGTATTCTTGATATTATAATTTATTTACACTAAACCTTTTCTACATAATATTGGATCTACGTGGTCGGTTTACAAGTCAATGTATTGTTTTATTTCTTGTGACAAAAAACATTTATTGGTTACAAGAAATCTTAAAATCATTCATACCAGTCATTTTTATTCAATATGTAATGTTTGTCAGATATCTTTTACCCAAAGCACAGGTTTCGTCATAGTTGCTACACCCAAAAATGCATCGTCCAATCTAAAAAATTGCTTGTAAGCCGTCTATGTAGACTACCCTAGTTCTAGCCTAGTATTGTAGCACGAAAATACACGTATGATTTACACACATACGCACACACGTATTTAGTTTCAGAAGACATTCAGAGATGTCGCTTTCAAATGAGTTTTCATAAAATTCTTCATGGCTCTCTTTACCTACTAGAGGTAAATAAATGCCTTACGTGGGATTCCCATAATTTACTGACGTCAACGTCAAAACAATAAGATGGCGCCCATGCCAATAGAGAAATTCCTCTAGCGAGACCTGTTGATTTTGACGTAGGTGGTTAGGTGAATCAACTGTCACAAAAGTGTGATCTCATAGTTGTCTCGCTACCTACTGTCAGTTATGCCACGTCGAATAGACTCCCAGTATAGGTACTTGACAAACGAAACAAAGTTTATTCTTTAACAATCATTTTTATTTCTCCATTTTATTTCAGCAAAGACAATTTCAAGGCTCAATAGATCCATTTTCTTTGTTAAGAACTTAAATTGACTTTTTTATTTTACAATTTTGTTTGATCTGTTGCTTTGAAATTTAATCAAAAGTATACTTAACTTAGTGTTAAGAAAAATAAAACAATATTTTAATGGTCAGTCTTACATAATCGAGCCCCAAACAGAGCAAAGTTTGTGCTATGATGTACTCGTACTTGGCGACGGTATACCTACGTACTTATATAGAAAATATATTTTAAAAAAAAACATCAATAACTCAGAAGTTCTTAATATATTTAGAGGCCGGTAGGTACGATAATAATTATGTATCTAAAAACTAATCGCTTAGTAGTCATAAACTTATATAGATGTCATATACAAAGGAAATAGTTATACCGAAGGCCTCCGGTGCACAGAGCTGGGAGGCCTATGTGTATACATCTATAAAAGTTTATAATTTATATATAGTAGTGTCTCCACTTAAAATAAACAAATCAAAATATTTATTAAAAATAATTTGATGTGTCTTCAAGTTGCGCTGAGTAGTCATTTTATATTTAGCGATTACGTAGTTGGTGATAAAATATTATATTAAATAGCAACAATATTAAAAAACACAGCTTACATGCAAGAATTAAACATCCAATATTTAACTCACCATACTACGATTTAAAAATTTCACAGCGATATTTATTCGTTGTGTAATCGAGTTTTTTTTATTTTTTTAAATCATTTTACTGTTCCTACATATACAATAAAATTACATTTGTGGACGAGTTTAGTGAAAGGGTCCACAAATGTTTGTCGATTTAAGATTTAATGCAAATTGACTTTATACGCCGATGATACCAGTCTTTTTTACTATGGACATGACATCGAACACATAATGCTAGAAGTACAAACGGATTTAGATCTTCTCAATACATAGCTTCAACAGAACTTGCTCACCATGAACGTTGCTAAAACAAATTATGTAATTTTCACTGCAAAAAATAATAAAAATCATTGATTACACCCCATCATCAATAAATAATCAACAAATAAATATTAAAACGAACGAAAAATATCTTGGCTTAATAATCGACAGTAAATTGACATGGATACCACATATTACCAGTGAAATAAAATCTAAACTTACTTATTTAACTGGTGCTGTCCGAGGTATTGCCCGATGTCTCCCACAAAAGATAAAATATCTAATATACAATTCCTTAATCAAGCCACATATTGACTATCTCATCGAGTTTGGGGGAGTGCAGCAAGAACCAATCTGTCTAAAATACAAATAGCCCAAAATAAATTGCTTAAGGCCCTTTTTAACTATGATTTTCAAACCCCGACTAAAAAAATGTACAAAACTCTTAAAATTATGAATATACCTCAGTCATATATCTATTATACGTGTTTATTAGTCCGTAAAATACCAAAAAAAAACACCAAGTACAAAAGATGAAATTACGAAGTGCAAATAATTTAATACTGCGGTCACCACGGTCGAATTATGGGAGAAAGAGCATCATGTACGAAGGCGCTCAAATATATAACAAATTACCGAAAGATATTAAGGAGTCTAAATCCATAACTACCTTTAAAAAACACTTAAAATTTCAGATATTCAACAATCTACAACTAGAATAATAATAAGAAACTAATACATTATTACAGTAATTATAATCTTTAAATATTATAAATATACAAACTTGACACCTAGATATACATAATAAATATACACATACCTAACTAAAATTTAATAATAATAAATCAATTTAATTTAATAAATCAAATTCATTGTTACATTAAGTGTAATAATTAAATAATATAAATAAATAAATAATACAACTTTAGGTCATAACCCGTTACAATTAACAATATAATGCCAAGTGAAAATTCAAATAATGTATTACATCACTAGTGTGCACGGCTATACCGCATCCATCCATGCCGCTGTCTATAGGCACTGGTCCCACCGCGGGCGAGTAACTATGAGCTATCGGCTATTTTCTAGCCCAAGAAACGAACAAAAGATAATCGCTCCCGGCCAAGAGCGTTGTCGGGCCACGCTCAGTGTAGGGTTCCGTTAAGAGTTAAAATAACACCGCCATGTAGAATATGATATGAGCGTTCCACGTACAGCGACATCTATCGGCAAATTAAGTAAACTATTGCGCGCGAGCTTAAAGTATGGAAGATGATTTTTATAGGATAATTCTTTATTTCGTGAACCGATTTTCACCGTTTTTACTTTATTTGAAAGCACGTCATTTCATTGTGATTTTGTAGAAATTACAGGTACAATAAACACCTGCTTATAAGGTTAAATTACAAACTTAGTTCAGAAATTATTTTGTAATTTTTTTTCAAAAACTATTCAACCTGTCACGTTCAAAATAATTTTCCTAGAAAGTTTTTATAAAGTTCTACTTTTGAGATTTTTTTCATATTTTTAAAACTTATGGTTCAAAAGTTAGAGGGGGGGGGACACATTTTTTTTTACTTCTGGAGCGATTATTTCCGAAAATATTTACAGTATCAAAAAATTATTTTAGTAAACCCCTATTCATTTTTAAATACCTATCCAATAATATATCACACGTTGGGGTTGAAATGAAAAAAAAAATCACTCCCCACTTTACGTATAGGGGAGGTACCCTAATAAAACATTTTTTTCCACTTTTTATTTTACCACTTTGTCGGCGTGATTGATATACATATTAGTACCAAATTTCAGCTTTCTAGTGCTAACGGTCACTGAGATTATCCGCGGACGGACGGACGGACGAGCAGACATGGCGAAACTATAAGGGTTCCTAGTTGACTACGGAACCCTAAAAAGAGAGAGATATATATTTATAGTTCATCGTTGTGTGAACAGCCAGCGATGAACTATAAATATATGTATATCTCTCTCTTTTATTTACACGGAAGCGATTATTTTTTGTTCGTTTCTTGGGCTAGAAAATAGCCGATAGCTCATAGCTTACTCGCTCGCGGTGGGACCAGTGCCTTACTTATAAGTCTTATAACTCGTGAATATTTGTTTGTTATCTACACTGTGACGCATCTGAACAGGATAGATGGTCGAAGTATCTCGTTCTCTAAGCCGTTGTTGATACCACAAATGATTTCTACCCACTTTATGATGTATAACAAATATTATAGTATATATATATATATATGAATTTTTATTATAAAAATAAAATTGTTAACTGCACGCCAGCTTTAAAAGTATATATAAATATATTAGTGTATCTCATGTGAGTGAATTTTGTAAATTCGTTATGAGAAAATGTCTTAAACCAGATTTACAGGGACACTAAATTTCATTATTTCACGGATATAATTATATCGCATATTTTGCAGTTTAAGGAAATACTAAAAACTCCATATCGACAATGCGGGATCTTTTTTCCTGGACTGACCTGACCACCTGACTGACACATTTAAAGAGCAGTCCGTAAGATTTTTTTGGCACTGGTGAAACGTTCGAAGAAGTCAAGTACACTTAACGACCAATTTCCCCTGCAGAGGAGACTGACACAAATATGAGAATACAAAAGATTAATCACAATTTTCACATACTTAGGAAATTCTGCCCGGTGTCACCGTCAGGCGCGGATACAGGGGGGGGCAACAGGGGCAATTGCCCCCCCCCCCCCCCCTGAGACGCAAACCAAACCTCGTATACTACGGGGCCCATAGGTGCGGACCGCGAGATTTTTTGTGAAGGAAAGTGCCCCCCCTGAACAAAATCCTGGAAAGTGCCCCCCCCTGAACGAAATTCTGGATAGTCCCCCCCTGAACGAAATCCTGGATCCGCGCCTGGTCACCGTGATTGGGTCACCTAAGAGCGTACTATTGAGAATGCTAGCCTAAGATGTATGGGATTTTATTGCCTATTACCATGGGCTGTCACGTTCTAACAAGTTTGTAAGTGCGAGAATGACACATGACGCGATAGGCGATAAAATGGTAACCAATCCTATCCGTTATCTAGCCTCGGGCTCTGAAGAACTTCACTTTTTCTTTATTAAGGTGATTTTTTTACCATGTAAAGACTGACTAAATTGGCTAACGTTATTGTATTAAACACAAAAAGAGCGTCGTCCAGCACAATGCCTATTAATTCTTTATACATTCAGCCTATACACGCCGGAGCGGGTTGAATTTTAGCGTTGAGCGTGGAAGCTGCCCGATCTTCGGTCTCCCGTGTACGGGATCTCATATTTTAAACTAGCGACCGGCCCGGGTTCCCACGGGACTTTTGTGTAGACCTTTTTAAGGTGTACAATACTGTAGTACATTATTTTGAGTTTTGGTTCAGCCAGAGTTTGCAATGTAAGCGCAAATAAATGTGTTTATTTACGACATCACATTAGAAACCTCAAAAATGGTCAGTGTTTCTCTACTGTATCATGCATGTATTATAACGTTCATGTAACCTTCCTCTTGAATCACTCTATTAAAAAAACCGCATCAAAAACCGTTGCATAGTTTTAAAGATCTAAGCATACATAGGGACAGACAGCGTAGTGATAAGCCAACTAAGGACAGCTTCTCACATATCTCAACCTTAATTGACATCCTGTCCTCAAAGTTGCTTGCGGACTTCGACTCCAATATCCGGCTGCTTGCGGTCCTTACGCGTATCCAACACAATATAAATACCGTTCATGTAATTACACAACCTAACTGGACTCAATAGATAACCCTTTACCATCGTTTACCAAGCACTTAACAAGACCAGTAAGTAAAGGTTGCATAGAATGGATAATATGGTTGTACGTTGTTTTATAGACTACATTTTCGCAGAATATTGGTTCATAGAAAATGTTTCTCATATTTTCATTTCATAGAGTGATCATTTGTCAGAGCTCTTACATTGTAGAATCTGGTTTTGTATATTTTTTATTGTTCAGATAAGTAGTTTTTCGAATTTCAGTTCATTACGTTTTAAATCAAATATTATTAATCCGTATAGTATTTAGTTTGTATAACAATTGTTTCAAAGCCTGCATATTCATAGAATGTTGTTTCTGATTTTATCAAACTTAATATTTTCGTTTCATAGAAGACTCAGTTTCTCAATACTTATTGTGATATACATTAAACCCTACATGTTTTTATTCAAAGAGAATTAAACTGTAGAAGTTTCATATCAATTAAGCTGATTATTAAACTTCAATTTAAAAAAATGTGTATTTTATTAATGTATTTCATTTAATATATTTAATTTAGCAATATGTTTAATTTTACTATTCTAACAACAGTTTGTTTCTGTGGGGGTCGCAGTTCTAACCTAACCTAACCAACTTTTCTGGTAACAGTTTGTTTCTGTAGGGGTCGCAGTTCTAGTCTAACCTAACCAACTTTTTTGGCAACCGTTTGTTTCTGTAGGGGTCGCAGTTCTAACCTAACCTTACCAACTTTTCTGGCAACAGTTTGTTTCTGTGGGGGTCACAGTTCTAACCTTACCTAACCAACTTTTCTGGCAACAATTTATTTCTGTGGGAGTCGCAATTCTAACCTAACTTAACCAACTGTTCTGGCAACCGTTTGTTTCTGTAGGTATTTTGTAAGCGTGAAGGCGCATGCTTAAGAACTTTTAGTAGGTACTGTGGTGACTCATTCCGAAATATCGACCCTCTGATCTCGAACTTGCAGGACTCTTTCTCTAGTCTAACCTCAAGTTGCACAATGGAACCTCCACGTTGGTCATTCTGAGCTGCTAGATGTACAATGGGCTGATTTTTGGTAGCACGTAATAATTCTCCTGTGCCCAGTTGGATGCGGTGGTGGATATTTTTCTCTTTGTCGTCGTAAACTTTTAGCCGCAATGTAGTTCTATTCTAGCATCTCGTTTATAAAAAGAGCAAATTAAAATAATTACGAGCTTCTAGCAAAGGCATTTCTATTTCAAGAATATGACATTTCGATACCTTTGGGTTAAATTGTCGTAAATGACATTTTGGCGAAAATGAGTTATATATACAGCTGTGTTCAGAATTTCAAGCGCTATCGTTCTGTATAGTTAAAACTTCGATATCTCTTAAAAAGTTGCCTTTACGACCCAATTTTTTTACTATGAGTTCGCAAAAACAGCGTATCTAAAGGGTCGTAAATGGCCAGTTATAATTTTCAAGTTTAGGGTATAATCGTAAAGGAAGTAGCTAGATATAAATATCGTAGTAAGTGACTTTCATCTCATTTTCCGTCCTTTAAGCCCTTCATTCTATCTTGCTTATTTTCCAAATCGTATGGTCTAGATGGGCGTAAAGGACATGTTTTATTAGGTTTGTCCTTTACGACCTGCTCTAAAAATGATTTTACCATCATGAATTTTAATATAATGAAGTGAACATGGTTGTAAAGGACTTTTCTAATAGTTTGTGTGGTTTACTGCTATAAAGGAGTTTCTAAATTCTACAATTAAAAGAATTAACATAGATGTAAAGGTCTATAATGTCAAAAAAATTGTTTCATGGGACCTTTATTATTAAAATGTAATGTTTGACCTACAAATTAGAAAACATTTACGCTCAGTTTAAATGTCAACTAACGGTGTAGAGGTCACTATACCGTGAATACAGTTAGATTTTGTAGGCTATAAAGGACATGTTTTTTTTAATTATTTATCATATTAAGGGCACGTGAGTGTAATTTTTTGTTTGTTTTTTAATTGTTTTGTAAAGAGAGAAGTTAAATTGATAATGTGTTATGATTGTTATGAATTTAATAATCGTATAAAAACATGGACGCCAACGAAAAATTATAAATGTAATTTGTATTGCTTTAATTCATTACATAAACATCATTTATAATTTAAATTAACATTTAAAGTTTACTATTGACCTAGTTATACCGAATGATTACCAATTTCGTCGGCTAAGTATAAGACCTAAAAAAGCATTGCGATCAAACTACTATCCTACGCCGTTTTCATTCAGGGTACACTACGTTACCTTTTCAATAAAAAGTAAAAGATAGGCTTCAAGATGGATGAAGAATGTTTATCCTTTAGAAAAGTGTACACTGGGTTGAAGGCTAAAGAGAAAAAAGGGGCCCCGTCGTCAACACATTGCACCCATTGAGAGCTCTCTAGCGACCTTACTCACCGGCAGAAACACAACCCTAGAGTAGGGTCTAGTGCAGTGCTATTTAGCTGAGGTTTTTTGTGAGGTGGAGTTACTTCCCCAGTCGGGCTCTGCTCCAGATTTGAGCGAGGTGATATTCGCTGAGCTGTGCCCTACCACACAAAGCAAGACGATATTCGCAGTGCCCATGCCCCTCTTTTAGACGCAAGTAGTGTAAGGACCTACCCGGGTCCAAAACTTAACGTGTCAAGTTTGAAACGTATCCGGACAGGACTCAGTGGCAATTAATACTTTATGATTTGGTTTTAATTTATTCATTTAATTATAATTGAAATGACATTTAATATTATAAATATTTCGAATAATATGTATATGAATGATAACCGTAAACAGGATACGTTTTTAGTTATGTCAGATTAGTTTATTATTGGGCGTTAAACGCAAGGTAAGAAGTATCCTGCGCCTCAGCTAAAGTTAACCCTTTTTTCAGTTGTGACTCTTGAGAAACAGAAATTACTACTTATAGAAGAATTAATAATTACTTTCAAATAAAAATCTTGTTGGATCGTAAATTACAATATGATATCTTGAAATATTGGAACGATATTATTGAAATTATATTTATAGTCTTTTACTCACTATGTAAACGTCCTAATTCTAGATATCATAATAATAATCATCGTTAGCCAATCGGTTACTTCCCTTGTTTTGATTTAAGGCCGAGGGTGTCAACAATTGCACAAATTTAAGTACTGGGACATTTACTTTATCTTCATTCCCGGAATTAGCTAGTTTTTGAGCAAGTAATTCATTTCTATTACACAATTGATTAAAAATATTGAATTTTCTATATTATAAATGTAATCTGGATATACTTATTCGGATCAGCCACGTTTTGATACATTTTCAGGCTTCCTAACAGTGAACTAAGCTGAATACAGTTAACGTGTGTAATGTGACCGGTACCTATATGCCCCAAATTTGGTGTAAAATAATCTAAGACCGTTACTTATGCCCCGAATTTGAAGTAAAATAATCTAGGATCGTCACTTACGACCCCATCATTTTTAAATTGTCATAAATTCCATGGGCGTAAAGGACATTCATAGCGTTTTGACCAGTTGTAAAGGACATCTAACTTCTAAAGTATTTAGTTTATGGGTAGGATTGTCAATTCAAATTAGAGATACCAACAATTTGAGTACTTTTCTAATACACATCAAAGATATAGCTCGATAAACAAAAAAAATATAACCGACATTAAAAAAAAGTCTCTGTTTTTTGCGTCTCCTGAAAACCAGCATTTTGTCCTTTACGCCAATTGAACCCAAAGGTATCGATATGACATTAAGTACATTTAATGCACAGGTTTAATGACAATTTCTTTACAAACATCAGACTTCTTGTCGATTTCCAACTACGCAAAGAGGTTCGCCATTTATTAAAAATGTTTTGGTTCTAAGTATTTGAAGTAACGCATGCACGTATTCTTAGAGAATTCAACCCGAATGCAGTAGCCATGTCTGTCATTTTCTATACAAAAAAAGTGTGCCGATTTTTGCGGGGGAGGGGAACGTCAAATGTATGGCTATTCGTACGTAACGGACAAATAGCTACGTCAGATAAACGTCAGTCCATACATATGTATAACCACTGGTCATATGTTTTCGGCAGAGGGGAACGCCTGTCAATGGCGACTCCGGTTGGTTGAATTCTCTACGCACTACAGCACGTACTGTATACCTGCTCAGTCACGACAACATTTTAATCTATTCGAAAATAATTTTGTCAAACGTGTTAACGAGCTAAAACCTTTTTATCAGTCAGACATATTTGTGATGAGGTTACGATATCATCTTTAATTGTTTATGACGACTTGGTGACTGATTAGTATTTATTGATTAATTTTGAGTTGTTGTCAATGTCACCATTTGAACTAAATATTTTTGTGGTTAGCAATAATATTAATTGAATAAGAAATAACATAAAACTTCACCCAAAATTGAACAAGTGGAGCCACAAAGAGAATCGCGTTTGAAAATGCTGCAACTATTTTTACAGCATTACAAGCAGATCTAAGAATGGATAAACGACAACAAAAGAGCATAATATCCTGTCATCTAACAATTGTTTACAAGTAAGTTCATTGACCCAGTCACCTGTTTAGGGTTAGCACAAAGTAGTTTGTTGCGTGAATGTTTCAAAGACTATAAGTTGAACACGGTTACACATATTTACATAGTTTATATGGGGGAAATATAGTGCTATGGCTAAACTATCCCCCATTTCCGTAAAGGTCCTTCGTGGACTTGCACCGTGTATACAGGACGCCGTAATACGTTAGACGGAGATGGAGATATTGGCATTCCTGTCTGACGTATTGCGGTGTCCCGTTCTTAAGATGCGAAAGGTGTATGCTTTAGTCGAGTTTACGATGGTAAAACTTTAAATTAGGCAACCGTGTGAAAGGGGCTGATGCGGGAAAGTCGGTGTGTACGTACTTCATATTTTTTATTTGTAAGTTTTATTTTCTTGATTTTAGGATTAATTTAGTTTTAGTTTATATTTGTTAATTGTAATTTATTCTTAGGTTTAGTTTTAATTTATGTAATTAATAAATGTATATTATTTTTAATTCTATGTTTGTCAATAACCTTAATGTATATAACAATTACAAATTGTATTGAACGGCGTAAGCGATATGTTGCATATAATTCGATTGCAAAATAGATTATGTTTTTACCCTTCCTCCTAGCGTTTGTCCCGGCTTGGGGTCCGCTTGACAACCTAATCCCATGAATTGGCGTAGGCATTAGTTATACGAAAGCGACTGCCATCTGACCTTCCAACCCAGAGGGGAAACTACGCGTTATCGGGATTAGGTCCGGTTTCCTTACGATGTTTTCCTTCACCAAAAAGCGACTGGTAAATATCAAATGTTATTTCGTACATAAGTTCCGAAAAACAAATATGTTAATCAAAAAAAGATTATGTTTTTACCAAACAAAAATATTTACTAAGTCTATTAAGTTTAAGACTGTCAGAGAGCATTTGCTACAGTTCAAAATGAAGATATATCTGAACTAGTCCGATTCAATATCGACTGTGAGAAAGCACAGATGTCCATAGTCCACTTGGCGAGCCACAACGCATGTAGTATCCAGATGGGTCACAGTTATGACCTATACATGACTTTACATTTTTTAAATTATGGATTATTTAGTAAATATTATAGGACAATCTTACACAAATCGACCTAGGCCCACAGTAAGCTCAATAAGGCTTGTGTAATAGACGACGATATAGATAAATACTTAAATATATAAAAAACATCCGTAACTCAGGTACCTGTATCTGTGATAAACACACAAATAAATGCCCTGACCAGGATTCGAACCCGGGACCTCCTGCTTCGTAGGCAGGGTCACTACCGACTAGGCTAGGAGGACGTTGATTGTTTTTATGTAATGTTAAAGACAAGTCGCGTTTCTCAAAGCCCGAAACTATTGACGTGTTTCTGGTCCTACGTGATCCTCGGAGGTCACGTGATGTTCTCTATACAAAATGTAGTGTCGGAAGTGTCGCGTAGGACGCGGAACACTACAGCGTGATCCATCCTTAATTTTTACTACATCGTAGAATTGACAGTCAGTTAAACCATAAAAAGAACAAATGCGGTTCATAGGCCACTGGCTTCATGGGGTTTCTTACTTTAGGCGCCATTTCTATTAGGTATTGATTGAGTTTGGCTAGCGTATTCGCACATAGGCATAGGCACTCTTTCAAAAAAAGGTAGCCAAAACGTTGATAGTCAGGCGCGGTCGCAGCCTGAAATTTTGTGGGGTCACTATCAAGTTTTGGGGGGGGGGGGGTCACTAATGCAGAAATTATTTTTGAGAGGGTCAGTAATGAATCTTTCTATTGGACGTGTCCCACTTTCTCTCGCAGCGCATCAGCGTGGGAATGCTGCCAGCATCTTCGGCACGAAGTTTAGATTAGGTTTAATAAAGTTTTAAGTAGTTTTTAATTTTTGTTATTTAAGTTATTGTGTTTCTATATTTCCATAATATATAGGTCTTTAATAGTAGATTGTTTGACAAGGGTCTAAAGTAAGCCATATTATTTTTTTTAATACTACGACGGTGGCAAACAATCATACGACCTGCCTGATGGTAAGCAGCTACCGTAACCTATGGACGCCTGTAACTCCACAGGAGTCACATGCGCGTTGCCGACCCTTTACAAAAAGGAGGATTCACTGTGTTGACGGCTAAAGGAACAAGAGGGTCCCTCATCGTCAACACACTGGGTCCTCTTTGAGCTCTTTGGCAACCTTACTCACCAGCAGGAACACAACACTATGAGTAGGGTCTAGTGCTATTTGGCTGTGGATTTCTGTAAGGTGGAGGTACTTCCCCAGTCGAGCTCTGCTCCAGATTTGAGCGAGATGACATTCACTGAACGTGCCCTACCTCACTAAGCGAGATGCCATTCGCAGTGCCTATACCTCTCTTTTTGTTTAATATTTTTTACTTCTTCGACATAGATACAAAATATAAATGCCACAGATGACGGTATAATCAGGTCTTTAAACAGTTTAAACAAGCTTTAAAGCGATTCCAAAAAATTAAAATCTTTTATAATGATCGTGAAGTAGGAACTAAAAAACACCTCATGTTTTGAGAAATAAATTGCGTTTCCTGATTGGTCGATTTTAACATTGCCTTATTCTGATTGGTTGATATTAAATACAATGTTTTTTTAAGAACTTTTAATAACTTACACAGTATACGCAGCAAAAAAGTTCCGATTAACTTCGATATGTGTTGTGATTGGTGGATTTAATATGGTGAAGTGTTCCGATTGGTCAATTTAAAATGTTTTGTAAATCATAAATATGTATACATATTAGCCCTAGAGGCTAAATGTACTACTTTAGTCCGCCTTGGTTAGCATAATATGACAAACTTTTTGAGCATGAGAAGTGAAAAAATAATATTGAAGCTACTGAGTAAATAAATTACTTACTCGACAATTTAAAAAAAAAACCAGTTCATCAAGCTACTTCTAGGAATCGAAAGACTGAAATTTTGGCAGTTGATAATTTAGGTTCAGGTTATTTTACGATTTTTTTTGACTCGTCACCAGTGGTGGCTATTATAAATCCTGTTAGTATTGAACTAGCTTGCATTTATTCTGTACTACATTCCCTCAAGCTATCAGAGACGGATCCTCATAATCTCGATTTGTTTTCAATCCAAACTTACACAGCTGCTATTCGACCTTTGACCAACTTAGTACAAATACCAACCTCCTTGCTGGAAGGTTATGTCTGCCGATCGAAACAGCAAAGAGAAAAACAGCACCAGACTTATTTAAGTGCTACCAGGAAACAGTTAAGGTGAAAAATCAGTCGTATAAAAGCATATAAACAAACTTAAAACTAGAATTTTGTATATGAGATTATGTATATTCACTCAGTTCGCTTCTTACTAATTATATTGTTTTTTACAAACATTTATCTTAACTAATTAGTCTGGTTCACTTTGTAGGTATATTTTCCGGTATATTTTTTTTGTATGCACTTGTATGTTATTTATATGTTTTATTACCTGACTGCCGAGAGGAAGTTATGGTTTCCGAAAGTTTTATATGTGTCTGTTTCTTTGGCACGTACTACAGCCTTCATAGGTTAACTCTACAACTAAGTTTTTTCTGGGTTAATTTCGTGTTCAAGAAAGGACCTTAAACTGCATCTGATAAGTATTTATACTATAAGATAATACTAATACTATTTCTGTAAAATAGAATATAATGGATGAAAGACATTTTCATTAATCTGTCTCCCTTTCTCTCGTTTTCCGGCAATAAATCCATCTCACACCACAATGGTACTGTCACTTAACGGACGTATTTACTGGCAGTGAAACAATCTTCATTGTGTCTTAAGTAATATCGTATCTCACTTACGTATAATGTTTTTTTTTATAATTTCGTACCCTGGAAATAAAATCGATACAATTATTAAACTACTTTGAACTGAAAAAATTACAAATTTAAACTAGTTTTATCTTCATCTAGTAGCTTGGTAAAGTTGTCTGGAAGACATCGCTTTTTAGCGATAAGACCGCCAATTATTTTACCTCTAATTTTACTGTTTGTAACTTGTATTTTGTTTGTTTTTTTTATTTTGAGGTGTGAAATAAAGATGTTATTTAATAGTAAAAACGTGTTTTTCACCCAAAACTAGTTTTATAAGGGGAAAACGAACCGTTTTTTTTTGTATACATGAGTAACATAATAGTAGAGTTTCCTCTCAGTACAAAAGTGAAAAAAATTGTGCGCATCGAGAAAAAGTTGTGAATTTTGACCATGGATAGAGTGCCCAACGATGAATATTTTTTAGTATTGGAGGTCCGTAAAATTTTTGGAACTTCACGTCAAATTCAGGGGTCCCGTGCAATATGTTTTTACTTTCTGGTTAAGGCTGCTAGGGGTTGTGTGGTATCGTTTCCTTATAAAACAGATATGCTGAATTCATCAAATATATATAACTCAAAGGTGACTGACTGACTGACATAGTGATCTATCAACGCACAGTCCAAACCGCTGGTTCTAGAGATTCCAAATTTGGCACATAGGTTCCTTATAAGGTCTAGGGGTGCACTAAGAAAGGATTTTTCAAAATTCATCCCCTAAGGGGGTGAAATGGGGGTCCAAAGTTTGTATGGGGAAACAAGATTAGTTAGTCTATTTTATTCGAAACTTCACAGAAGTATTCCTAACAATAAATGAGTAAATACGTGTTGCAGTTTTTTTGAGAATTCAACCCCTAAAAGGGGGAAATGTGGTCAAAAAGTCTGAAAATCAACATGGGTATTGTTTCTATGGTTTATCGGGTCGTTGATTACGAAAACAACAACGATTTTAAAATCCGACGTGGCGAACGTGACATACCATCTCCCATGTTAGGGTACAATGGGGTTGAAATGTCTAAATATCCATATGGGTGTCGTTTTAGTGATTTTTTGGGACGTTAATTAAGAAAATGGCATCGAATTTGAAATTTAATATTGTGGACATGAAAATTCTTGAAAGTATTTGTGCCAAATTGCAATCTTCTTCTAAATATATAAAAGAAGAAACTGACTGACATATCAACGCACAGCCCAAACCGCTGGTTCTAGAGATTCCAAATGTGGTACGTAGCCTCCTTATAAGGCATAGGGATGCACTTAGAAAAAAAATTTAAAAATTTACCTCCTAAGGGGGGAAATGGGGTTCAAAGTTTGTATGGGAAACGAGATTAGTTCAACTATTTTATTCGAAACTTTACAGGAGTATTCCTAACGATAAATGAGAAAACAAGTGTTTCAGCTTTTTTGAGAATTCAACCCATAAGGGGGAAATGTGGTGACAAAATTTAAATATCAACATGGGTATTGTTTCTATGGGTTATCGGGTCGCTGATTACGAAATCAACACTTAAGGGGGTGAAATGGGGGTTGATAGTTTGTATGGGGAATTTTTAAACGTTGAAGCAATTTAGATGAAACTTGGTATAGAGATAGTTTGTGTACCGGGAAACGACATGGGACAGTTTTTATCTCGAAAATCAATCTTTAAGGGGGTGAAATGGGGGTTGGAGGTTTGTATGGAGATTTTTTTACCGCGGACCGATTTAGATAATTTTGTTGTGGATATAGTTTGAGTCCCAGGAAACAATATAGAATATTTTTTAAGCCGAAAATCAATCTTAGAGGGGTAGAAAACATGTTGGTAGTTTGTATGGCGAATTATTAACCGCTGAACAGACGATTGAAATGAAACTTGGTACATATTATATAGATTGAGTGGCGGTAAACAATATAGGATATATTTTATCTCGAAAATCAACCCTCTAGGGGGTGAAACTGGGGTTGAAAGTTTGTATGGGAAATTAATAACCGTTGAACCTATTTAGATGATTTGGTATGGAGATATTTTGCGTTCTGGGGAAGGATATATAATGGTTATTATCCCAGAAGTCATTCCTTAAGCGGGTAAAAACGAGGATGGATTACTAATTCCACGCAAATGAAGTCGCGGGGAAAAGCTTCTATTCAAGAGTAGAAATCTGTATTAATCATAATCTCTCAGTAGTAAGTCGTTGATGGCGTAACAATTAAACAATTATTGCAATAATTTCTTTAAAAAAAAATGAGGGAACCGTCGTCTTCAAAACGTGGTATACCGAAACCTCCAGAATGTAACGAATACTTTTCCTAAAACCGCTTCTAAATCAGTTCAGCGAAACGCAAGATGATCGCGGACAAACATACATTCCTACATACAAACATACGAGTCTAACTGAGAACTTCCTTTTTTAGTACTTTTAGTACGAGGGCGAAGCCGCGGGAAAAAGCTAGTTTTTGATATAAAAAAAGTAAAATCCATATTTAAAAAAAAAGTTCTGTGGAGAGGAAAAACACTCAAAACATATTATTTTCTAGAACGTTATATAACTAATAAATGTCATTTATTTTAAAAATAAAAATAAATTCATAAGGAAGCATATTTAATGCAGTTTTTAAATATATACAATTTGAAATCTTTTATCATACAAAAACTACGCGAAAAAAAATCATTCGCGTCATGGTGTTCATGTTTTCTCCATAGTAAGTATCGAAGACCAATGTGAAACGTGAACATCCGTAGCGTATTGACCTTAAAATGTATATATTGTTTATTATTAGTCATTTTTGCTGAGAGTACCTTCTACAAAATGCAGAAATGAAGAAAAAGAATTAAAAACAGATTTGTTCCAATTCTAATGATTAATTCTCAAGTTAGTAAGGAAATATGTGTTTTTTTTTTCATTTTGTAGAAAGTACTCCGAGCAAAATTGACTAATAATAATACATACATTTTAAGGTTAATACGTTACGGATGTTCACGTTTCACATTGATTTTCTATACTTACTACGGAGAAAACATATACACCACGACTCGAATGTTTTTTTTTTCGCGTAGTTTTTGTATGATATAAGCTTTAATATTGTATATATTTAAAAACTGCATTAAATATGCTTCCGTATGATATTTTTTTTATTTAAAAATAAATGATATTTATTAGTTATATAACGTGTTTATTTTCTAACATATATATTTTTTTAAGTGTTTTTCCTCTCCGCAGAACTTTTTTAAATATGGATTTTTACTTTTTTAATATAAAAAATGAATTCTGCATGTCTGTTTTATAAGAAAACGATACACCACAACCCCTAGCAGCCTTAACCAGAGTAAAAGCATATGGCGCTGGACCCCTGATTTTGACGTGAAAGTCCGAAAATTTTACGGACTTCCAATACTAAAAAATATTCATCGTTGGGCACTCTGTCCATCGTCAATATTTTTTTCAATTTCAAGCTCTGCAGCGTTTTTTACAAATAAAATAAGTGAATAGATAAATACAACGGTGTTTTAAATTCAAAACGTGCATAAACGGTAACACACGTACTTTCAGTTAACGATCTCAATCGGTAATGGCCTCTTAGATTTGAAAGTAGAAAGTTCAGCTAGAACGTTGTTAGTACCATTAGGATTGCGGGTTGCGGGTTGGAATAGTATAGAATTTCTAACTTAATACCTGCTTGAAGTTCCCTAAGAACTTTATTTTTTGAAGTAGGTAAGTTGTTCAACCATTGGGTACTCTCGACTATTACCCATATGGATATTATTATAGTAGCCATGTACAGTCACGAACCCGGATTGTTGAGCCACTTGCTATTGTTCATAATTTATTTAGCCGTGTTATGAATGACCGATGTTTACCGACTAGCTGTCAACTGTCAGTTACATCGGTACGGTCATTTATTACTCGGCTAAATTAAGAACAATGGCAAGTGGCTCAACAATCCGGGTACAACAATGACTGTACCCTTAACTCTCCCGAAATAGGGATCCTGTTTGATAACATGTTAGGTATCCTGAACCAACACGCTCAATAATCGCTTTTTAACTGCGAAAACCTATGAAACATATGAACCTATTTAAACAGCAACTTCATTTTTAAGTTTCTCTTTTACTTTGTACACGTAGGAATCTTCCATGTCGCTGGATTGCTAATTTTGGCAAAAATACCTTATTGAAAAATAAGACGGCCATTGTACACTCGAGGTCGGTCTAAACAGGTCATATTATTATATATTTTTGACATGAAGTGAGTAGTGACCCATTTTCTTTATCTGTAAATATAAATTGCTTGGATATTAATAAAGACGTCTATTCTCTGTAGGACAAAAGAATAGGAGGTCACCTAAATGAATGATGAATGAAGGTTGTAAAAACCTGTCCTAAAACGAAAAGTCAAATAATTAGATAAAGCCATAAAGAAGCAATACTTTACCGAAAGACAGAGTGCGATAGGACTATAAAAACTGTAACTCGATTTTATACCATCAAAAATAAATGAACGTAAAATGAAACGTGATTATTTTTACCAATGAAATCCAGGGGATCAAAATAGAACCGAGACACGTAGACGTACCTTTTTATAAATGTCTGTCTAAGATACATATAATGAAAAATGATTTATTTGGGTAGATTTTCACATTACAGCCATTTGATATTTCGGGAGACAAGCCTAGGATTATGTCCTGAGCCCTAAACTAGGTAATCCTGTCTAATGTATAATAGGGAACGGGGATGAGGAAATATCATTGCTTATCGTTTACCTATATTCTACATTTTATGTTTGTTATACAGAGATTAAAGAGTTTCAGCAAATTTTATAAATAATAAGCGTTGACTTTTACGCTCATATGTTACTTGATTTCAAGAAAGGTGAAAACAAAAAGTCGAGGTCGCATCGTAACATTATGTGTTCTATTCAGCCAGGACTGGGCCAGCAATTTATTTAAAAAAGAGTATACATAGGTCATGTTCCTACAACCACTAACTACAATACCATCGTCGTAAGTCGCGACATCACATCGGAACTATTTAATTTTGTTAAACGACAAAGACTGCGATTACCGAAACTAGACTTGACGACTACGGCCGTTACGATATCTCGCCACTTATCACAAAACTGATTTTCTCACTTTCTCTGGTGAAATAGGACCCCTGGTAAATTGTATTTTGTCATGGGACACTATACAATCTCAATTTAAATTTCAGGCATTTGAGCGTGGAAAAGATGAAAGAGAGATTGGCGATCACGGGGACATATTGAAGGATGTTGAATTTTTAAATCGATTTCGGTTTAGATTACCATCTAAGATGATTGAGATGGCTGGGATAGAATTCTAATGTATATGTATATGGGTAGATGTGATAGCCAGCGGGCTTATGATGGACAGCTTTATCGAGATAATAGAGTAAACGTCCCTTTTTCAAATCGTATCAGACACGATCGATCGCGTCAGACACAATTTTTATCACGCTGTCAAATGCAACCATCGTATTAGATCAAGAGTAAGCCGGTACGCAACCCTACCTCATCGAGTAGCAGAATTCGGCTTATGTAGGGCAATGCACGGTGAATAGTCATGTAGGTATTGTAGTAGTGAGCTAAACTTGGAGCATTTCGTACAGTCAGAAAAAAACATTATGAAATCGACCTCATCGTGTAGCACAGGAGTCGCCAAACCGCGGCTCGCGAGCCGCATGCGGCTCTTTGAAGGGTCAGTTGTGGCTCTTCGAGGTCCCCTCAATTTTTTTTAAATCAAATATTAGTAAAAAAACATAAAACAGACCACTGCGGCTCTATGAGCTTCCGAAAATTCCATATTTTTCCGCCATCAGGCTCTTTGTCATTAAAATGTCTGGTTTGCGTGTTGCTGCCACATTTTTTTTGGCACTTCTCGATGAGCACTATCGAAAAGGCCACGTGCCCAAACTGAAGTAGTTTTTGTCAAAAAATAGGGTCGTATTGCTTACTGTATAATGTACAAAATACTCCAACTTTGGCTTTTTTATACCACGACGGTGGCAAACAAGCATACGGCCCGCCTGATGGTAAGCAGTTACCGTAGCCAGGATGGACGCCTGCAACCCCAGAGGATTCACATGCGCGTAGCCTACCTTAAGCGTTGCTTAGGCTACCAGGTACTAAAATACATAACATTTTACCATGTATGGCCCTACATAAGCCGAATTCTGCTACTCAATGAGGTAAGGTTGCCTACGGCCTGTTGATCTAATAGGTAAGTACTAAGTAATTAAGTAAATAATTTTAATGGTTCTCAACTTATGCTAACATGCATAAAGTATCTTCTTGTTTCTTGTAGGTACTTTAGGTAACCTGTGGTAAAGGAATTAAACCACATAAATATATCAAGATAGAAGAAGAGTGTGTGACTTTGAGCGTCAAAAAGTCGCCTCTACGGCTTAATTGCTCGCAGCCAACTTCAGTCAGCTTCTCACCTCCGTCCGCGTGCGACGTCGTTATAAAAACAAAATGAGAGCCCGTTCACACGGCATCAAGTTTTGTCGGATCTACTAACTATCGGATCGTGTAAAACCGGATAGTGTATTCACATGGCCGCCCGGTTTTATAAGACCATCCGGTGCGCCCCGCCCGTGCCCGCCCCCCTTCTACTTGCCGGATCTGGGTTTGTGCAGGATTCTTGCTCCCAACTCGTGTGAATGCAAGTATTGGAGTACTGTTACCACTAAACCGGACCCGGCATTTTAACGGACGACCGGACCGATTTGTAGTCGCAAAACCGAACGACATATTTTGCAGGATCCGTTTTATTGCCGCATTCTGCAACCCTGTGCTTGTGTGAACGCATGCATTGAAATACTATTGCGAGTAAATAGGATCGTACAAAAAACAGTTCCCGCAAAAAATCGGATGTCTCCGTGTGAACGAGCTCTAACTCGTTATCCGATGTAACTTCTGTTTTGAAAGTAACAGAACCGGAACCGAAGCGGATGTTTAAAACCAATCGGATGTTCCGACATAACAGAACCGGAACCGGAGCTCTGTGATATCCCTAGTTCAAACCCCGGCTTGTACCACTGAGTTTTTTCTGAACTTATGTAACGAAGTATCATTTGATGTTTACCAGTCGCCTTTCGGTGAAGGAAAATATCGTAAAGAAAGTGGACCTAATCCCAATAAGGCCTAGTTTCCTCTCTGGGTTGGAAGGTCAGATGGCTGTCGCTTTCGTAAAAACTAGTGCCTACGCTAATACATGGGATTAGGTTGCCAAGCGGACCCCAGGCTCAATTCAGCCGCGGCAAAATCCGGGACGTATTGCTAGGAGCGTGACTGGCAATCTTACACAAATCGACAGAGTCTAGACAGACGACGATAGGTATATATTATAAACATAGAAAACGTCTGTGATAAACGCCCGAATAATATGCTTTTAGCAGGATTTGAACCTGAGACCTCCTGCTTCATAGGCAGAGTCACTACCGACAGTACTAACTTGGCTCCGTAATGCACATAGCTCCACATAGCTCCTTCGGCGCGTGATCAATTATTTGTACATCGCGAAGACGGAATAATTCCCAGAAATTACTTTTAATTTCATCAACTCGTGGACCTGTCCAATGAATTATGAATGAGGCAACCCTACGATCCGGTTATAACGGAATTCGAGAAAGGTCTGAATATTCATTTAGGACATGTAGGGTTGGCATGTAAATAGCTTTTTTGGCGCTTTTACGTACAAAGAGCTGGGCCGTTAGGGGGAAACGTTTTCGATCACTTTCTGATACCTACGACAGCTTTTATATGCTCTAATGCTTACGAAACGTTTTTGTGTGAATATTCGTCCCCTTTTTATAACAAGTTGATAAAATGGTCCTAATCACTACAATTTTAGGGTATTTTACCTCGTAAATCATTTACGAACTGATCTACGTTAAATATGGCGACTACGGGAGCTGTCATCCCATGGAGAACAATCAAACTTTTTATAGAAGCTAAATTAAATGATGATGAATCCAGACATCGGAATATAGGGGGCTAAATTTGATTATAGGTAGGGAGTTCCTATATCGATGAACTCAGTTATCGATGCTCTTCCCATTTATAATAAGGTACCTACTAGCGATCAGTCGATGTTCCGAATTTAGAAGCATTGTTTCTTATAATTATTTAAGTAAGTTAATTATTTCGTAATTGTCTAAAGAGGTTTCATAAATAGATAATAATTATTATTCCATAACACTTTCTTAAACCTAGCGCTCATAGATAATAATATGCTTTAATGTAAACTTAATTTTCGTCTACAAAATTATACTTACAAAAATATTCATATACAGACAGCAGTGATGGCTATGAGGGCAATCACTAGTATATGGGGGTAAACATCGATAACTGACTTTATCGATATAGGAATTCACTACCTGTCATTAAATTTAGATTCCGATGACTGATGATTACGTTACCTCACTAGCTGATTCGGTGCACCGATCTTGAACCTACTCGATTCGACCTATTGTATATTAATACTATCCTAACATTTTTAGTATTTTTTTCCGTGAGAATAACGCTAAATATTTTCCAATGTCAAACAAACAAGAAAGTCTCGAATTTACAAAGCGCTAAAGCTCTATAATCAGGGAAAAAGATCAAACGTCTTTCAGAAATTACGCCTCAGCCTTAAAATTAAATAAATTGTAGGTTAATAATATAGTTGGCCAACAGTAATAGCTGGAACATCAACGCTGGAACATTAGTTTTGTGTTCTAATGTTTACTGTTATTTATAAATTTTGAATGGGAGTTTTAGTTCTCTTGTGGATGAGTATTCACCATAGACATAAGTTGAGGGATTTGCCCAGGGGACACATCTGCCAGACAGATGCGGCGGGCAAATCTGTGGCTATAGAAAAAAAGGTACCTCACTTATTTTTAGAGATATATATATTATATTTATTATAGGTCAATCTTACACAAACCGACCTAGTCCCACAGTAAGCTCAATAAGGCTTGTGTTGTGGGTACTAGACGACGATATATATAATAGATAGATATTGATAATACTTAAATACATAGAAAACATCCATAACTCAGGTACAAATATCTGTGATAAACACACAAATACATGCCCTTACCAGGATTCGAACCCGGGACCTCCTGCTTCGTAGGCAGTGTCACTACCGACTGGGCTAGGAGGCCGTTTAGAGAGAGATGCAAGGGATATCCGGCGAACCCGTTGGCCGGATAGCCGGATATTCGGCGTACAGTTAAGCTATTCGAGCACGCAGGTGGCACTCCATGCAGGTCGCAACTTGTTCAAGGAATATTTAGGTTCCTAAAGTTATGTCCTTTAAATAATGGAATAATTACATGACTAAATATATATATTGATGCCGAAATCGGCTTGAGAAGAGAGAGAGAGTAAGATGAATTATTTGGTGGCTTACTACGTATTCATCCCATTTTTAGGGTTCCTCAACTAGGAACCCTTATAGTTTCGCCATGTCTGCCCGTCCGTCCGTCCGTCCGTCCGCGGATAATCTCAGTGACCGTTAGCACTAGAAAGCTGAAATTTGGTACTAATATGTATATCAATCACGCCGACAAAGTGGTAAAATAAAAAGTGATTTTTTTTTTTTATTAGGGTACCTCCCCTATACGTAAAGTGGGGAGTGATTTTTTTTTTTCATTTCAACCCTAACGTGTGATATATTATTGGATAGGTATTTAAAAATGAATTGGGGTTTCCTAAAATCATTTTTCGATAATGTAAATATTTTCGGAAATAATCGCTCCAGAAGTAAAAAAATATGCGTCCCCCCCCCCCCTCTAACTTTTGAACCATAAGTTTTAAAAATATGAAAAAAATCTCAAAAGTAGAACTTTATAAAAACTTTCTTGGAAAATTATTTTGAACTTGATAGGATGAATAGTTTTTGAAAAAAAAATACAAAATAATTTCTGAACTAAGTTTGTAATTTAACCGTATAAGCAGGTGTTTATTGTACCTGTAATTTCTACAAAATTACAATGAAATGACGTGCTTTCAAATAAAGTAAAAACGGTGAAAATCGGTTCACGCAATAAAGAATTATCCCATAAAAATCATCTTCCATACTTTATGCTCGCGCGCAATAGTTTACTCAATTTGCCGATAGATGTCGCTGTACATGGAACTCTCATATCATATCCTACATGGCGGTGTTATTAACTCTTAAGTGGGGACACTTACTGTGACGGACGGAAAACTACGGAACCCTACAGTGAGCGTGGCCCGACACGCTCTTGGCCGGTTTTTTTAAACTTTAGTCAAGTTTCATTTTACTATCCGGTACCCGGCCGGATATTTTTTTATTTTTTTTTATTAAGAAACAAACAGTCATTTAAATATAAGAGCTCATAAAATATTGCTTAAAATTAAGACCTGGAGTTTCCTTAAGGTTAATACAAAATTGCAGTCTATAACTAACATGTCTGTGGTTATCTTTATGAATATTAAGAACTAAGTGTGGAATAAGAACATGAAATTTGACATAATTACCGAAAAGCTGATTTTATTGAATATATGGAACAGTTAAACAAATCAATTTCGCTGAGTTTTACATATTCATTGAATATATTGCAAGCACGTCTTCTTTGCGTTTCTACTGAAGGGAATCGAAAACTTTTTTTCTGGCATTGGCGCTGACGAGGTACTCTATCCGTTGCATCTCTACTTATTTCCCAATGAACAAATATGTATGAGTACGTAAAAAGTGCACTTATACCGGATGGACCCTACAAAATAGTCGAGGTAAAGGAAGGCTTCAAAGGAGACGATAAACAGCAAAAGCGTAGGACACACGCACAGATCACAGGCCGGCAGATTTGTACGTGTATTCCTAGGAATTGAGTGGTGGGACATTACACCTGACAGAGCAAAATTTCGTAAGAGGGAAGGCGTTTTCCCAGCAGGGGAATACTTAGGACCACCCCACACTAGCGTCTTACGAGCGTCGACGCAACGCTTGTCGAGCGTCGGCGTCTCACCAGCGGCGAAGTGGCGGCGTTGGCGCGGCGACGACGCAACGTAGGCGCGACGTTTGTCGAGCGTCGGCGTTTCTCCAGCTGCGACGCCACGTTGGCGCGGCGTCGACGCAACGCAAGCAAAAATCCGATATCGGATCGGATAGTATAGTATGAACACACTCTAACACGTGCAAAATTAAACTACAATTTTAATTAAATGGGATGTTATATTTCCTTTGACTGCGGCAGTTTATATGAGCTCAGTTTCGTATGAAAATACCTACAGAGTTTTATCGTGCTTTAGCGTGGTCAAGTAAATAACTGTAACACAGTGGTAATAATAGTAGAACGGATTCATATTCATATTAATTTATTTCAAGTCCAACTGGGATAAATTTTTGTTAGTATGCTATATTTACTTAAATTTATATTATACTAGCTGTGCCCGCGGCTCCGCCCGCGTGGAATTCGGTCTGTGTCAGTAAGCGGCTAATTCACCCCTAATTTCTCTCCCGCTACCCTGGAGGCGGAACTTGAAGTAAAGTTGACAGATGACGCTAGAGGACAGTAGTCCTAATAAAATATTTTACAATTACCACTAAATGAAAGTACACTCAAAAATGAATACTTTTTTTATCATATTATTTTTTTGGCATGATTTAAACGACATAGAGTAGTAGGTGTATATCGGACGATACAGGACCACTTTTGTATTTATACGTTCATGTCCACGGCAAATATCATCCAAATCGATCCTCCCGTCAAATCAGTCTAAGCATGAAAGGTAAGAACAGGCGCGGTTGAAATTGGGGGGGGGGGGGGGTCACAAATGTAGAAATGTTTTTTTTCTATTTGAGGTGCACTTGGAGCGGGGAGGGGGTCAATGACCCATGCAAATTTAACTCAATCGAGTGTAGTGGCTACCCCCCTCCCCTCTTTTAGACGTTGAATTTTTATAGGCTACGTATAACCTGGCTGGGGATTTTCTGGAATTGGAATTAGTAATCCTTAAGGGGTGATTTCCGGGATAACAATGCAAAAAAAAATCGGCCAAGAGCATGTCGGGCGATGCTCCGTGTAGAGTTTCGTAGATGCTGCCCTGTTACAAAACATCCGTTCAAAAGGTCGTTTATTTGGCGGCGCTTACGTCATTTTACTATTCGGCACTTCCTTTCAATATGCGTTTTTGACTAATAATTCAAAAACGGCTGGACCGATTTTATTCAACATAGTTTTTATTGAAAGTTCTTATCAGGCCTCACCAAATTTCAGCTTTCTAGTGCGAACGGTAACTGAGCTAGACCGCGGACAGACGGACGGACATGGCGATATAACTGTTACGTAATAAGGCCTAATTATGTACAGAAGCATACACTGCTTTACCTACACACATATTAAAAATCCATTGAAACCATTAGAATGACCGTCATTACACCGACGCTAAAAGGGGGGGGCTTTTAGACGTTGAATTTGAGCATGATGAGATGAGAACCGGCCAAGACCATGTCGGGCGATGCTCAGTGTAGAGTTTCGTAGAGGCCGCCCTGTTACAAAACATCCGTTCAAAAGGTGGCGCTTACGTCATTTTACTATTCGGCACTTCCTTTCACTATGCGTTTTTGACTGATAATTCAAAAACGGCTGAACCGATTTTATTCAATATAGTTTTTATTGAGAGTTCTTATCAGGCCTCACCAAATTTCAGCTTTCTAGTGCGAACGGTAACTGAGCTAGACCGCGGACAGACGGACGGACATAGCGAAACTATAAGGGTTCCTAGTTTACTACGGAACCCTAAAAAGAGATAAATAGTAGTTATGTAACTGTTACGTAATAAGGCCTAATTATGTACAGAAGCATACACTGCTTTACCAACACACATATTAAAAATCCAGGGGGGGGCGGGCGTGCCGGCGGTCGGGGGTAATGAATTTTCATACGTTTTTACCACACTATCACAGATAAATCAAAATATTTATTTATCAATGTAAGCACATTACACTGCACTAATTAACGTCAGAGAAAAATAAAATACGTGAGTGTCGTGGAACACGCGATTGGAACGAAGTTATGTTATTTAATTTTAAATTTTTTTGGAAATTTTTGAAATTTACGAAATTTATGAAAATTTTTGAAAATTTTGCCATTGTTTACTTTTAGGTTTCCGAATTTTTTCACTTTTATCACTTTGTCACTTCTCACTTTAACTTTTCACTACAGTCCACTTCACTTCACTTTATTCTATTTTATATATTTTTTGTTTCATTCCATTTTACATGTTTCTCAATCGTATGGGTGTCGCGTTTTCGTGACGTGACGCTTTTTCGTGACTTTTTTTCGCCTAGCCTCCCATCCGCGAACCGTCCGATAAGGAACTTCGTTCCAAAACTACCACCGGTTCTAACCCTACATACACCTCTGGCCCAAGAAGTATTATGACATTTATGACCGAAAAGAAACTCGACGGGACTTATTTTTTTCAAAACAGTAAGTAATACATTATTAGATCTTAAAGATACATAATAATGCGTAGTTCTTCAAGAAGACATATCAAAACAGCTTGAGAAACAGATAATGTACCCATTGTTTAATTATAAAGAAAAATAAATCCTAATCTGACTGCTTCATAAAACGTTTGATATGTTTTCCTACCTAAACGGTGTCCTATAAATGTTAGATGATTTTGTAGTAGTTTTTTGGTTTGGGCCATGCATCTTTGTCTGTCATATATAGTCCTCGAACCTGGAATAACATTCATGACATTTTCAAATATTTCTTAAGAGCGGGTAAAGGTAAATTTAAAGCATCGACGGGTAACATGTTATAAATATGAACACCTTGACCAAAAAATTACAAATTATTTCAATACCAAATTTCATCTAAATACGTACAGCGGTTATTGGTCGTTTCTTCCCCATGTAAACTTTTTGCATCCGCTTAAGAGGCGATCCCAAAACGCGCGAATTTCTTAAAATGCTTCATTTTCTTCGAAGGCTATGGCTAAAGTACTTAGTTTTTTTAAATCAACTATTGATGCATATAATATTTCATTTCTTT
Organism: Pammene aurita; assembly: GCA_947086415.1. NCBI lineage: Eukaryota > Metazoa > Arthropoda > Insecta > Lepidoptera > Tortricidae > Pammene > Pammene aurita. The sequence continues at coordinate 19,153,369 of OX352295.1, forward strand.
ATCTATAGATAGACGGCCATCGGGGCAAATATTAAATTTTAAAGAGTAAAACATGAAAAAAATTGGTCGTCTTGGAAGGCCTTTCCGGATTTTCCAGTTAGATGTACCGTTCATTTCCAAATTACGCAAAAAAGGGTGTCAATTCTTATTCAACTTGAATAAAATTCAATTGAGTATATCATGTCTGAGACGGCCATAAATATCGAAGATTCATCTTGGATAATAGACAAAATACCTCCTGATTATATGCCAGTTTTTTGATGAAAACACGTTTACATTTAATTTTTTCCACGAAAACTCTATGAATATTTTGCCCTAAAAAGATTATCATATGAAAGTTAAACTATATTTCTATCACGATAAAAAATATCATTACCTACTATAGTGGTACGTTTTAATTTAGTATGAATTTTTAAAAATGACCTATAAATCACACTTCACAGGACACTTTCTGTAAGAATCGTATTTTTGGGTTCTTAATAATAATAAATATGGTTCAAAAGTATTTTTTTGTATTACTAATACTTCAAACTGTCTTATAGATAGCATTTTATGCGGCTTTTTTCATTAATAGTTTTTCGACCTTTTAGGGAATAAGGAGCCTTAAGGGATAATTTCCGAGATAAAACTATTTTATTTCCTTTTCCAGAGCTCAAATTATCTCCATACCAAATTTTATCTAAATCGATTCTGCGGTTAATAATTCCCTATACAAATTTCCAACTCCCTTTTCACCCCTTTAGGGTTGATTTTGGGGTAAAAACTATCCTTTGTCCTTTCTCGAGACCCATACTATCTCTATACACATTTCCATCTAAATCAGTTCAGCGGTAAAAAATTCCTCATACCAACTTCCAACCCCCTTTTCACCCCCACAAGGGTTTGAAAACTATCCTATGACGTTTCTCGAGACTCAAATTATCTTCATACTCATTTCTATCTAAATCGTTTCAGCGGTTAAAAATTCTCCATACAAACTTTCAACCCCATTTTCACCCCCACCAGGGTTGATTTTCGGGATTAAAACTATATATTATCCTTTCCCGGGACTCAAACTATCTCTATACAAAATTTCATCAAAATCCGTTCAGCCGTTTTCACGTGATGCGCGGTCAAATAAACAGACAAACAGATAAACAGACAAACAGACAAAAATTCTAAAAATTGTTGTAACGTGTTCTGTTATCGATTCTAAGTATCCCCAGCCAACTTTTTTTCGATTATCTTCCATGTACAGACTTTCGACCCTCTTCAGCTTTATTATATGTATAGATTAAACTTTTTTGCATAAAAGAAAAGCTTGATGTACAAAAGGCGGACTTAATGCCAGGAGGCATTCTCTACCTCTATATTTAAATAAGTAATTACTACTATGGTTAGTATAACACAACACACTACTAATAACTACTACTAATAGTACTTTTTATCACAAAAATGGAGTTTTATAATCAACTATCAACATCGGATAATTACTGACAAGCTATCCATATACGCAACAATTTTTCCGCATTATCTCTCTGGCGAACATGTCCGAAACACAAATCCGCCAATGTATGGCGCTATTCAGATCTATCCGCAGACACATCCGTACCCAATTCCCACCACACTGACGGATTTGTCCTTCAGACATGTCCGCCAGCCAGATCCGTGTGCATACAAGGCTAGCTATAAATAAAAACCGGCCAAGTGCGTGTCGGACCACGCATAGGAGGGTTCCGTACCTTCAATGGAATAAGAACCAAACTAATACCAAAAGGTCGTATCTGATGCCTATGGAAGAAGTTTTTTGGAGATAACTCAAAAATGGCTGAACCGATAATGGTCAAAACAATTTTCGTAGAAAGTATATGATAAGGCGCATCTCTTCAAATTTTTTCATTTTTTTTTTTAAACTTACGGTTCCAAAGTTACAGGGGGGGCTACACAACTTTTCTGACTTTCGAAGCGATTATTTCAGAAAATATTCAAATCACAAAATAGTCAAAGAAACCTCAATGTTATTTTGAAAGACCTATCGATTGATGTGTCACATGTTGATATTTGGTTTTTTTTTTATTTATTTAGTTACTTGTACGGAGCGCCCCCCTAAAAAAATTTGTTTTTTCAAATTTAACTACATAACTAAGTAGCTGCATACAAAATACACCTTATGTGTAAATTTTATTCAGATACGTCGTTTCCGAGTAAAATGCCTGTGACATACGGACGGACAGACAGACAGACAGACAGACAGGACGAATCCATAAGGGTTCCGTTTTTTGCCATTTGGCTACGGAACCCGTAATAACCACATAGATATTAGATAGATAAATATACCTACATTTATCTATCTAATACCGTTACATATACCTACCAAGGTATTATCGTCGACTATCCGGCTAGTAATTAGATAAATAGGCAAAAATAATGAACACGGCATACATATCTGCGACTTATTGACGATTTTTTGTAGCACTTCAAAAGATTCAGATAAGGCAAACGTTCAGTGCATGTCATCGCTCAATAAAGATGACAGCAGGGTTTTAACTATTGGACATTAGGGTAACGAGCACTAGGACGTTTAGCTTACTTGTTATCTAGATCTTTCTGATTAGTTAAGTTTAATTGTATTCCAACGGACTAGACTGAAGATATTTCACAAAGGGATGGGATTACGTACGTCATACATAATTATATCGATATATCCTATGTTTTCACCAGATCGCTTTAACGATAACATCATGCCAGCGTTAAGTCGTATTCAGAAACCAAAATACATTACCCTTACAATTATCAATTCTCAATCACGACACACTCGCAATCTCAATTCGTTTGAAATCTTCGTTTTTTTGTTGCTTTTTTTATGTTTGAAATTATTCGATAACGGGTGGACCGATTGGGTAAATTATTTTTTGTTTTAATGAATATACTTGACAGTTGGTCCCATTGTTATCAGGTCAGGATCTGATGATGGGATCTTGGAAAAATGGAGGGAACTCTTCAAATATTATAGGCAGCCCTACAGACCCTACAGTGATTTGAGTATCTTTACAGTGGCTCGGCCATTTTCTTTTGGAAAGGTGGAGGCTTAGTGAAGTCGGTTATTTTTTATCTAAAATTATTATTCCCCACATCTGTATATTGAGTTGCCCTGCCTCTTATAATGGTGGGCATTAAGATGCTAGGTCGAGCGACACACCACCAATTTTAAAAGTAACTTTGATACAATGTACGTTTGAGAATAAGGGCCCTCCATACTGATGCGTGTTAAATCGCCCTCCCAACAGCAAATATCGTTTTAGGACACCCCTCCAACCCACGAAGTGTTATTACAGGAACCTCAACATTCTGTGCCGTTTAAAACTGCTTATTACAACTGCAAAGAGTTCACTATTCCACGATCGATATGCGCGAAAACTTTGTTGGTTGCCTCGATCAGACGTTCAGTGCGGTTTCAGGTGTGGATATCTTTCGAACGTATTATAGGTGTATTTGGCCAAGTAAAAGTCAGTGTTTCAATATTAATAAGTTGTGTAAGATGTTGTCCATTTAAGATGACTTCCATGTAACCCATAAAGTAGTGAAAATGTTCTAATTTATAACTTCCTCGTGCTCGAAACGCTAATGCCCTATAGTTGTCACCTTTATTGAGATGACTTAAGTTTAAGGATAATACTTATGAACTGAGACAGTGATAAGCTATAACGTTTAACTTTCTACGAAAGTTTTATCATGTAGGGCAAAGGCAAACACCCTCCAAAGTCCGTCCTCCAAAATTGGAGTTGAACAAATATACAAAAGTACCTAAATAAATATGATGATATAATAGGATCCAATAAAACGAAATATGCATTAAATCTCCCATTTGGGTTGCAGACATCTAAGCAGAGCCTTTTAGTGACATCTCGTAAAAGTCAAAGAGCAATAACGTTTCGTAATAAATTCAACAAGACATCGGCTTTGAATATAAAACTTTGAATAAAATCCGCGCACGTATTGCACCGCATCTGGACGCTGAGTGCAACATGACTATGTTAAAGCACAGTCGATAGAATTTACAACAGCACTTTCACTTCCATGTCAGGTTTCTTCTCTTTTCAATTTTTTTTTTAATAATAGTACCTTTGAATAATATATCAACATGTTTCACATCAATCGATAGGTCTTTAAAAATAACATACCTAGAGGTTTTTTTGAACATTTTGAGTTTAAGTGAATATTTTCATTAAATAATCGCTTCGAAAGCCAGAAAAATTGTACCCCCCCTGTAACTTTTGAACCGTAAGTTCAAAAAATATGAAATTATTTGTGAATTATTTATTAATGCAGCTTATCACATACTTTCTACGAAAATTATTTTGAACATTATAGGTTCACCCATTTTTAATGTATCTCCAAAAAAACTTCTACCATAGGCATCAGATACGACCTTTTGGTATTAGTTTGGTTCTTATTTCATTGAAAGTACGGAGCCTCCATTATGCGTAGGTCCTACACGCACTTGGCCGATTTTTTGATGTACATATGATTCATAGATATAAACTCATGACCATTTTTTTATATCCGTTTCATTGATATACACTCAAGATTGACCTGGGTTAAATCGTCTAACAAAATCGACGAATAAATTAAGTTGTTTTTTAAGTTTTCCATTCTATATCAATTGCTGAATTAAATAAGGGTGTTGTGGTTTCATAAGACTGAAAATCACCCTGTCCCCGCCCGCTGGCAAGCAGCTACCGTAGCCTATGGACGCCTGAAACTCCAGAGTTTTCACATGCGCGTTGCCGACCTTTTAACATAAAGGAGGAATGTGTTGACGGCTAGGGGGACAAGAGGGTAGGAAATTCCCGTACTGTTCCAAACATGAACTGTTTTACTCGTTGAAATATGTTTGAAATGATATTCTTCGGTTGCTTTGTCGTTCGTGTGACATTTTGTCCCGCGGCTCGGATGCGGCGAAACGGAACTCCGGTCTTATGCCTCTGTTTACAAATGTTATGTTATGCAACACTCTTGGTGCGATTGTGACTTGTTTGACAATATTTTTAAGGCGAGATATATTCAATCCGATATGTAGTGGCTTGGATTTCATTTATTTATTTATTTAGCCATAAATTGTTACGTGCAATTTTACCCGTAGGGTGTAGCTACATACCTATTACTATTTTAACCAACATGCATACAATATAACATAAGCAGAGATTAATTTACATGCTAATAATTAGTGTTATAATTAGGCAAACAATATTATTAAATAATTATTCAAAATTATAATAAGAAAATAAATTGTGAAGTCAAAGACAAAATACATGTTTTTTTATTACATTAGGTATATTATTCTAAATTATTATAATTATAAAACTCGTCAATTGTGTATGGACTTATGTCAATCAGGTACTTCTTTATTGCTGCAAAAAACTGAGAGTTTGTTAAGGTCATAATCCTACATGGTAAGGCATTGTAAACTTGGGCGGCAACAAACCTAGTGCATCCTGTGCATCCTAGTGGATTCAAGTTTATTATTAGAAAATTTTATGTCATTATACTTTAGCTACTTAAAAAGTATTAGGTACTTAGGCTGGTTTGGAGTATAGAAATCCCATGATTAGGCGCAACTGTCACTGCTGCAACTGGTACTGCTGTCACCTTTGGGCGGGAGCACCTGGATACCAGCTTTTGGACCCTTTGACTCGGTGCAAAGGCGCGCTGTGCGGATCGTCCACGATGCCAAACTCACGAGCGACATTAAACCCTTGAGTCTAAGGAGAGACTTTGCCTCCTTATGTGTGTTCTATCGCTTGTACAGTCGCCATAAGATATACCGGAGCGGCCAAGATGGTCACAAATATCTGAACAACGCCTCTATTGCCAAGGCGATAAAGTGCATGTTCAGATATTTTTGAGTACTTGGCCACTCCGATATATTTGATGGCGACTGTACAATGGTTTGTGCTCTAAAGAACTGTTTCATATGATGCCAACGGCAGCTTTTTGTCACCACACCGCTCGCCGCCGGCAGGGTGTTCATCCTCATACCCTGGAGCCCAAGGGGTCGCGCACTGTACGGTTTAAGAGGAATTTCCTCCCACGAACGCTGCGGCTGTAGAATGAACTCCCTGCCGAGGTTTTCCCAGCGGGCTACAGTATGAGGTTCTTCAAAAAAGGTGTGTACCTATAGGTTCTTAAAGGGTAGACAACGCGCATGCGAATCATCTGGGGTTGCAGGCGTCCATAAGCTACGATAACTGCTTACCATCAGGCGGGCCGTATGCTTGTTTGCCACCGTCGTGGTATAAAAAAACTAAGGCTTGCAATACCTCGGACAATCGAAGATGCGTTACGATGGTGCAAAGATCGTGCACTGCACTTATAGTTTCACTTGTACTAAATGTTTTAATCGTGCACTGCACTATAACTGCTCTGAACGGTATTTTAATACAAATTAAATTATAATTACTAGAATAGAACAGAGGGTTAAGAAAAACTCTAGGAGATACGAGAAATCAATATAATCGATCGGGCAGATTGCAGGATGGAGATTTTAAATTTAAAAATTTAAATCGATAATGTGCCAGTTAGAGATAATGATAGTGTAACGTTCCGTTACACGCAGCGTAACATTTTTAGTATGCATAATTCCGATCACAAAATCATACAAAAATGCTGGTAATTGAATCCTTAATTACAACTAATTAAACAAAAGATTAATTCATATCACTCCAAATTTGCTCTTTGAAATTATTATTATTATTTGTTTATTCCTTAAATCAACACTTACAGTCTGGCTACACGTGTTAAAAATAGGACAGATAAAAATGAAAATACGATACAAGATGTACTTAATTATTTAAGTTATTAACATTTTGAACAAACCCTAAATATACTTACTTAAATAAGAATGGAACTTCGAGCAGAAATGGACTCCAAGTAACGGCTGCTAGTTGCAATGAAACTAGTTTCGGTGGAATGGAATATGTCTAGTCCGCTGTCGCTGTCCAATATGTCATTGAGAAGTCCCAACGCATGGTGCAGGGGTGAGTGGGACAGAGCACGGGTCTGCGCTTCCGGGACTGCAAAGAGCTGACGGCGACGTGGTCGGAGCTGAATAATGGGGATTGGCGCCACGTGGAGTGACACGAGGGCTAACAACGACGGGTTACTTGTTTGGCCGCGAATTAAATGAAAGAAATATCTTACAAGGAAGATATTCCTTCTGACTTCGAGGGAAGTATAATTCACCATTCCTAATATATATGTAGTAAGGTACAAATGGGGGTAGTATCCGTACAGTTTTTGGTAGAGGAAGCGAATGAATGTTTTCTGGACCATTTCCAGCATCAGGGTATATTGTTTTTCGTGAGGACTCCAAATGATCGCATTAGTTTCGAGTCGACTACGAACATATGCATTATATAATACACTGAGTGCATTATACGAACTGAAGAGTTTACATGTGCGGATCACAAAACCCAAGCATTTTCTTGCACCGTTGCAGGTGACGACAATATGTTGGTTAAAGGTAAGATGTGGATCAAACCATGTACCGAGGTCACGGGCAGATGATACTTGCTGCAAAGGCATGTTCTCAATCTTATAGTCATAATGAAGAGGATGCTGAACCCGAGTGTAGGACATGAGTGAGCATTTATCTTCATTCAGAGACAATTTATTCCTATTACTCCATGCCACGACGCTGTCGATATCCTGTTGAAGTATAGTACAGTCATAATGGCTACTGACCGGTTTGAGTAACTTTAGGTCATGAGCAAACATTAGGCACGTTGAGTGCTTTATAAATGCTGGCAGGTCGTTAATCAGTATTAAGAATAGGATAGGACCAAGGTTGCTGCCTTGTCCTATTCCTGACAGTACTTGGTATGGAGTAGATTTTGAGTTTCCATACTGGACATACTGTTGCCTTTCCGATAAGTAGCTTGCCATTAAGGTTAGTAGTGAGAAGGAGAAACCGGCTAGAGACAATTTTTCGAGTAAAATGTCATTGTTAACCCTATCAAAAGCCTTCCGGTAGTCGAAGTAGGCAACATCAACTTGTTTTTTAACATCTAGATTATTGGCAATTATAGTTGCAGCATTTATAAGATTTGACGATGTCGAACGCTTTGGCAAAAAACCATGTTGCTCATCACAGAACCAACCATTGAGCTGCTGGCGTATATGCGAGTATAAAATACTTTCGAAAACTTTTCCGAATACCGACAGGACTGCTACAGGTCTGTAATTTTGAATGTCCGTCTTTGAGCCAGATTTGTGAATAGGTATTACCTTCGTTGTTTTCCAGTGCGATGGGTAAGTCTTCGATTTTAAAGAAAGATTAAAAATAAATTGGAGGGGCTTCACAAATACTTCGCGACAGTCCTTAACTATATACTGCGGGATTTCATCGGGGCCTTGGGTATGCTTGGATGGCAAATGACTAATAGCTTTCCTGACATCATTTTCACTCAGTCGATAGTGACGAGACGCAGGCTTTCTTGAACACCTATGTGATTAGTGGAGGAATAGGCAGCTGATGGATCCAAGGTTGGAGGTGTCGATAGATAAACGTTTTCGAAAAAGTTAGCAAATGAATCAGAGACTTCTTGTGGTGACATATTTCCGAAAGTAGCCGGCTGATTAGATTTTCTATTACTTTTTACAAAGGACCAAAATGAGGCTGGTTCTTTGGCTATATTAGATTGCAACGTCTTAACATATAATTCATGGGATTCTTGAGATTTAATACGTACTAGTTTCCTATAATAGGAGAAGAATGCATAATCTAGTTGATTTCCTGTTACTTTATAGTTTTTATGATTCTTGTTTTTCAGGTTGTTGAGATGGATAATTTCGGGAGTGAACCAATCGGGATAAGTCTTTATTTTTATTGTGTTATTTTTTTCAGGGACACAATTCGAAATCACTTCATCCAATGATGAGTATAAACGGCTAACACTGTCATCAACAGTATCAGATGCATACAGCGAGGACCCGTCGGTGTTCGATAACATATGATACAGTTTAGGAAAATTTGCTTTCCTGTAATTTAGTAGCATATTCGAGTCTCTAGTGTTATTGTTATTTTTAATTTTTGGGGTATTTGTAAAAGGGGTACTACACGATAGACTAATGTATAGAGGTAAGTGGTGCTTCTCTGAAGAAATAAGGCCGGCGACGGCTTCTGTAATTGTTATATCCATAACTGCTCGATTTGTTAGTACTAGGTCTAGTATACGGTTTAAGCTATTTACAATACTGTTTTGTTGACATAGATTACAATACGATAAAAGTAGGTCAAAATCCTTGCGAATAATTGACGTAGTGGAATATAAATTAAAGTCACCTAAAATAATTGTAGGCAGATGAGGATGTTCAGATATGAATGAATGAATGAATGAATATATTTATTTCTTAGAATATGGTACATTATGATGGTATAATTATATTATGATAAGTTCAACATATCCTGCCGATATCAGCGTAGAAATATTCCCTGAAAATAATATTACACAATGGAAATCGAAAAAATCTTATTCTATTACATATTACTGACATTCCAGCATGCAATTAACATAATATTTACAAACATTTAAATATTTACAATTATTGATACGATAATAAATAACAGATTTACATTAAATTGAGTCAAATTGATAATTAAGAAATTCCTTATTTGAATAAAAACACTTGTCAATCAGCCAATTATAGAGTTGCTTCTTAAATTTATTAATTGGTAATGTCTTAATGTAGTCAGGTATCTTGTTATATAATTTTATTGCCATAGCGTATGCGTTCTCGCGGAAAATTTCACATCTTTGTCTGGGGAGATACAATTGAAGGGGGTATCGTCCGTTTACCTTATTAAGAACCGTGTCATGTAGTGGAAATAAGTCCGAATATCTTTTTACAAATTTAGCTACCTCGTAAATGTACTGACAGGGCAAGGGGAGAACTTTCAGTTCTTTGAATATTGGACGACAGTGGGCTAGATAATGAGCTCCACAGACTGAACGGACACAATCTTTCTGTACTAAAAAGGCTCTCTGTATATCGACTGAATTGCCCCAGACAATAAGTCCATAGCGCAATACAGACGATACGTATCCGTGATACGCAGAAAGAGCAGCTTCCTTGGATACAATGGCGTTAAGGCGCCGTAATGCAAACACATATCTATGAAGCCTTTTACATACCATATCAACATGGGCTTTCCAGTTGAGATGTTTGTCAATCGTGATGCCAAGAAATATAGCGGTTTCTACAGGTTCGATTGTGCTGCCATTCAAATTTATGTTTAAATCTAAGTATGGAGAATTATATTTCTGAAAATTAATTATTCTGGTTTTGTCAATATTTAATTTTAGATTATTTTCTTCTAACCATTTAATTGCATTGCTTAAATCATTGTTTGTTAAGGTCTCTAGTTCATTTTTATTTTTACTCTTGATAATGAGAGTAGTGTCATCTGCGAATAAGATGCAATCGTGTTTTAAGGCTTTCGGTAGGTCATTTATATATAACAGAAATAACAGCGGACCTAAGATGCTCCCTTGTGGCACTCCACTATTATTTGATACTGTGTTAGACTTATATGTGCATTTGTTGTTATTGACTATTTTTGTTATTTCTGTGTATTGTGTGCGATTGCCTACATAACTTTGAAACCAGCTTTGTGCATTGCCTCTAATGCCATAGGACTCTAGTTTATAAAGCAATATTTTATGACAAACTAGATCAAAAGCCTTACTCATGTCTAAAAATATACAAGCTATTGATTGTTTTACATTAAGGCATTTGGTGATATTTTCGACTAAAGAAAAGCATGCAAGAGACGTAGAGCTATTTTTCCGAAAGCCAAACTGATTTGGATGTAGGACATCTGTTTTTTTCAAGAAGGAATCCAGTCTATTATACATTGCCTTTTCGAATACTTTCGATAATATTGGTATTAGAACTATTGGTCTGTAATTAGTCATAAGTCTTGGGTCATCTTTCTTAAATAGCGGTTTTACTATTGAAAGTTTTAGCCGCTCAGGAAAGCAACCTTGTTCAAAGGATAGATTAATTATATAGCTTAGAGGTTTAGCAATTTTTGTTGCACATAACTTTACCAGTTTAGTAGGTATTTCGTCGTATCCTGTTGAGTTTGTTTTATTTAAGGATTTAATAATCTTAATGACTTCATATTCATCTACGGCAGAAAGAAATATACTATTGACAGTTCCCGTACCGTACGTGGTATTCCTAGAACTTGGTTTTACCTGTGACTGGCTGATAAAAAAATTATTAAATAGTTCACAAATTGCTTCAGGTTTATTGTATACAAGTCCATTTACTTCAATTTCATTTAGTTGATTTTTATTCAAACTAACCGTATTTAAATTATTGTTTATAATCTGCCATACTGCTGTGTTTTTATTTTTAGAAGTGTTTATATAGTTAATGTTATTATTTTTTTGAGACTGTAGTATGCATTTCTTTAGTATTCTGGAGTACAATTTATATTTTTTTTGGTTATACTTTTTATTCATACCTTCTTTATGATATTTCAAATACAATGTTCTCTTTTTATTGCACGATTTTTTTAACCCCTTAGTAATCCATCTATTTTTTATTGGTTTATTTTGGCGCTTGGCTTTATTTATAGGAAAACATAAATTGAATAGAAGTATAAACAAATCATGAAATATATTGAAGGCTTTGTTGCAGTCAGTTTCTTCAGATACATCATTGAAAGTTAGGCTTGATATGTAACTGTAGAACCTAAATATATTTTCTTGGCAGTAATCACGCCTTTCTTCGGTCCAGTATTTAATTATTTGTTGTGTCTGGTCTGATTTCGAAGTGGAGAAAGATATAGTCTGTGCAGTCTCATGATCAGATAAAGCAAGGTTTAATATGTCGCTCACGACAAATTCGACACCTATATTTGAAGCTATTAGATCTATACATGAATTTTTACGTGTTGATTCGTTTATATGAATATTGAAATTAAAGCTTGCTAGAATTGATTTAAGTTCATTAGACTGGCTTGTGCTTTTATTTACATCTATGTTCCAGTCTCCGCATATAATAATTTTTTTGTTATTATTACGTGTTATTTTACTAAGCATTAATTTCAATTTACCAAAGAATAACTGAACGTTAGGCCGTGGCACTCTATAAATACAGATAATTATTACATTATGGTCTTCTAGTTCGATCCCACAACATTCGTAGTAATAAGGACTGCTTATTTTTTGAGTAACTTGTAACGGTTTGAATCTGATCCCATGCCTTACTAGTATACAAGATCCACCTCGTCGCTGATGGCTTCTAGAGAAATGTGCAGCGAGTACATATGAGGCAACATTTAAGTTATTTTCGGTGCCATTCTTGATAAAAGTTTCTGTTAAACAAATAAAGTCAATTGTCCCTAAATCCTTCGTGAGATTAGATATTGTTAATTCAATTAAGTCAGTTTTACTAAGTATGCCCGCAATATTTTGATGAAGCAATCGATAAGATACCATATCTTTATTGGAGTTTATAAAATGACCTTTGTGGTTTGAGGCTCTAAAAGGCCGTTCGTTTTCTCTCTCGAAGTCTGTTCTAAAAAAATGCTGTTTTCTCCAATGTGTTTGTTTTCGTCCATATGTGAAATTCCCATGTTCTCAAGAGTTTCCGTCTGAGTTGACTTCTCATGTCTGGTACAGTGGTATACTTTGTTAGACATTTCTGATTCATTTGATTCTTTATTGTGCTTTACTATTATTTTGGTTTTAATATTTTCCAATATATTTTTTATTCCTTGGTTTTTTATTTTCCCCGTTCGTGCAGAAAACATTTCAAACGTAAGGTCGTCATTTGAGTCGAAGAAGTGCGCATATCCATGAGATTGGATGTCTAGGTCAAGGAGGCTATTGAACTGTTCCACTCGACAATTGTAGACTTGCGCTCCGCAAATGTACGTAGGTACACACAATATAACATTGGTAAACTTAAGTTTTTCAATCTGCATTCTAACATATTGTACTAGTTTAATGTAATCCTTTGTAGATTCGAAATCTTTCTCGCCAATAAGAATAATACAGTAGTCTTTATCTTTGAAGTTATGTACTTTACTCTCTATATTCTCCAGGAGTTCATAAATACTACCACCAGGCATTTTATAATGACAACATACAAATTCTTGGAAGACATCTTGCATAATGGGTAGTATTTTGTTATCTTTATTGGTACTAATAATATTTAATTTCTGTACATTTTTCCTAAGAGGAGTAGTTGCTTCTTCTATTTTATTATAAAATATAGCCTTTTTGCTCTCCTTACCGGTCTTAATTTCAATTTTACTTAAGTTATCATTATCATTCGCATTATCTTCATAGGTTTGTTCATGCCCCGGACTATCAAATTTGTTTGTCTTTGTGTTGTTCGCGTTTTCTTTACGGTACGTAGTTATTTGTTCTGCTTCATTAATCTTGTTGCTCTGACTGTTTGTATCTTTCTGTAATTGATTTTGGTCACCCTTCTTGTTGGTTTCTAAGTTGTCTGTGTCTGAATCTTCACGCCTCAGAGTACTGATTATGCTTCGTGTGGTAATTGAGTAATTTTTCACTGGAGTAGATTTTCGAGTTGGTCCGTTCTCTTTTAGCAGCGTTTTATATAAGTCAATTTTCTTCTGTTTTTCGGCTAAATTTTTGTTTAGAGCACTAATTTCTATATTAAGCCGGTCTATTTCTTCATGTGCGCTAGCTAGTTGAGAAGACAGTGTGTTAACTTCATCATTTAGTTCTATTATATTTAATTTTTCTGATGTGGAAATATTAGGTAAACTTCTGGAAGTCTCATTGGGGGATTGTATTTCCAGATCAGATTCAGAATCAGGATGATCGTCTGAGTATGAATCTTCGATTTTTTCTACGCGTTTTCTTAGTGTCATTTTCTCTTGGGTTCGCTCATCATCGGAAGCTGGTGTCGGTGTTGTATTTTTGTTGTCTTTCGCAGCCTTACTTGATGTGCTAGGTAGATTATTAGCCGGTTTCTGTAAGTTTATTGGAGCCTTTGTTCGGCATGTTATGCATTTCCATGTGTTTTTTTGTTCTTTTTCCATTAAATCAAATCTTTTGGCGCTTATATTTAGACAATCTGTATCATATATTTTTTTACACCCAAAGCATTTCAAAAAATCTTTATTCTTAATTATTGCATTATTGCATTTGCAGCAAATCATCTTTTTGTTTTTTGCAGACATTTTCAGATGAGCTTATGCAAAACGGAACGTTATCGCTTAGTGTTTCTGAACGGATTCTTTCCACACGTCAGATTGGTTTGTTATGACAGATGACACTGCACTGATAGCTAGGTCAGTTCTGTAGTTGTCAAATATGGATGATCAGCTGATAATTTACCCTTATTTTATTATGTTAATTAGTAATAAATTTGCTGTTATTTTGAAATCTGCGTTAGTGTGCGTGAAGTCTGATGTTGTCAGTGTATTGTGAATTCAGTTTTTAGCAAGTTTTTGGTTCAAAATCAGCTCACCCGAGTATTTTCTGTTGTTCTACAGGTCTTCGGTATAGTTGTTTCAAGGATTTATAGGTTATGGTATGTCTTCTGGCAAATTTTCCAATTTTACGCTTTAAATTATTTCGAGCTAAAACACTAACGTACTTCTCCATTGCTTGTCACACACACACACAATACTGTCAATGCATTTAAAAATTGAGTGGTAACGAGCTTGCAGAAAGTTTGGTGCCAGATACACTACACACAGAACAAAACGTAAGTGACTTCTTGTAACTTGTGCACATACAATTTCGTCTTCTGGTTCAGCGCCGCAGTCCAGTGGAAGTAGTTGAAATGGAGAGCGGGCAGCTAGCAGTACTCCGCCGCTTCCTCGTCCTCGCCTATCAGTACGTAGCACGACGAAGTCAGATGGAAATAGTTCGGAGTCATGGATCGTGTCGTCTAGCCGTGATTCAGTCAATGCAATTATGTTACTGTGAAATGTAACGAGAGTATTTTTGACAATTGATAGTTTACCTTTTAAGGTAAACTATCAATTGTCAAACTACCAATTATCTCTCACGTTTTGGTCAAACAAATTAACTTTGCGTGGCTTTGGGATTTTCGGAGCGAAAAAACGTTCGACTGCCTTCTCCGTTGGACATACTCGTACGATGGCGTCTCTTATTTTTCGGCTTATATGCGAACCATTTTTGTAATTTGGTATCCTTGGGCCAGTTGTCCGGGGTCATGAAGTATTCGAAGTTAACATATGGTACAGAGATTATGAAGCAGTTGTGACTGGTGTGTAATATGTCAGGCTTTTTGAAATGCTGGCGAAACTCAAAAGTCACTTCAGTTAACTTTGGTTTTGTAAAACTAAACTTTTCCGAGAAAAACAATTTATTATTTAATTCGTACATATCCAAACGTCGCTTCAATCAAATAGTCGGATCTGCTTTAATTATCGGCTTATGCCAATCCAGAGTCCGCCTGTTTCAACTCGATAGCTGCCGAACACTCAATTTCCGGATACATCGTTCGTTTAATTGATAGGATTCTGTACTCGCCTGGGGTGTTATACCGATCGCTTAGCACATGCAAGCAAGTCCAGCATTTGAATTAGGGAATGAAAATAACTGGTTTTTAACCGAAAACCGATTATTTTCATACTAAAAAGAACCTGTTTGCTTTTCCTAATTTTGATACAGGATATGGATGTAATATATTATATGGCATTGATTTCAAAAATCTATTTAATCTTCACCTCGGACTCGAGAAGGATATTATTATTATCTATCGGCAATAAACTATGCGGAAATTACTTTTTGAAAGAAACCAGTAGGTATGCACGATGTCCAATACAATGAATAAATCAACTGTGAAGAACTCTGGCTGGTGCCTTCCAATAGGGGGTACTAATGCAATGTTCTGCCGGCAGAGTGTAGCACTAACTCATATTGTAAATAATAGAGTACTTATACATACTAGGCCTTATACAGATTTTTGACAAGTAGTCACAGATAATTTGTAAGAAATAAATGTCATTTATGCTCCAAGGAGGTTTGTTTACAGAGAGCCTATCGCGAAACGCGAAAATCGCCCGAATATGCAAGTGATAGAAAAACAGATATAAAATTTCGATTTTCGTGTTTCGCGGTAGGCCCTCTTTTTATGCTAGTGGCGCCCCCTGCGCAGAGTTTTGCGTAATGTTTCCTACTAGTTAACTTTCACTACCTACATTATTATGGATTCAAGGCATACTAATTACTTAGGTTCAACAGGCTCCTTGAACTACATTCTTCTTCTTCTTGTGCCATATCCTCACCGGATGTCGGCGACCATCTTCCGGAACTTGTATCTTCTATCTTGTGCCAGTCTCGACAGACTGGCAGTGTCATTAATATTGGACCAGCTTTTAATGTTGTCTATCCAGGTTAGCTTTCTCCTTCCTCTGCTCCTTTTACCGTCGATTTTCCTTTCCATGATGTTAAGGATTATGTTATACTTGTCGTGTCTATAGATATGTCCAAAATATGAGGTTTTCCTTGTCTTTACGGTGGTCAAAAGTTCAAGTTTTTTGTTCATTCTATTCAGAACACCAACGGTTGAAACTTTGTCTCTCCAGGAAATTTTTAATATTTTTCGGTATAACCACATTTCGAATGCATTGATCTTAGCCGCCATGTTCTTAATAATAGTCCACCCTTCGACTCCATAGAGAAATATCGGCAGCAGGTAGCATTTTACCATGCGCCATCGTAACTTTAAGTTAATATCCTTATTTGTGTAAAGTTTCTTCATTTCCATGAACGTACTTGTGGCAATTTCGATTCTGATACGAATTTATTTTTCTGGGTCCCATTTCTCATTAAGTGATCTACCCAAATATTTATATAATTGAACCCTTTCTATTATATTACCGTTTATGGTCAATGAGGTCGTTTCAGTTATATTCTTACCCAAAATCATGCATTTGGTCTTCGCTATATTCATTCTGAGTACGTATTCTTCTACTACAGAGTTGAGACAATCTAGTTAGTAGTCGCTGAAGTTCGTCCATTGAGTGGGCAAGAATAACGGTGTCATCAGCATATATGAGGTTGTTAACTGTCGTTCCGTTGACTATGATACCAGTTTCCACGTTTTCGAAAGCTTCATGAAATATAGATTCTCGGTAAAGGTTGAACAACAGCGGTGACAAAATGCAACCTTGTCTTACACCTTTTAGGATATTGAGGTCGCTCGTGCTTGATGTTCCTATTTTTATGTTGGCTGTTTGATTCCAGTACAGGTTCCCGGTGATTCTTTGATCCTTGCCGCCTACTTCCGTTTTATTGAGTATTTTCATTAGCTTGTCATATTTCACGTTGTCGAATGCTTCAAAGTCAATAAAGCATGCGTAGATACCCCACCTCACTCTCTTAAAACATAACACGATATTATATATCCTTCCGTAAAAAGGTAGGTATCCTTTAAGGTAGGTACTTCTTATAATATTTCCTATTGTTTTCAATAAATGTGCCCACATTTATAAAATAAAAAACCGGCCAAGTGCGTGTCGGACCACGCATAGGAGGGTTCCGTACCTTCAATGGAATAAGAACCAAACTAATACCAAAAGGTCGTATCTGATGCCTATGGAAGAAGTTTTTTGGAGATAACTCAAAAATGGCTGAACCGATAATGTTCAAAACAATTTTGGTTGAAAGTTTATGATAAGGCGCATCTCTTCAATTTTTTTCATATTTTTTGAACTTACGGTTCAAAAGTTACGGGGGGGCTACACAACTTTTCTGACTTTCGAAGCGATTATTTCAGAAAATATTCACTTAATCACAAAATAGTCAAAGAAACCTCAATGTTATTTTGAAAGACCTATCGATTGATGTGTCACATGTTGATATTTGGTTAATTTTTTTTTTTAATTTAGTTAGCTGTATGGAGCGCCCCGCTAAATTTTTTTTTTTTAAATTTAACTACATAACTAAGTAGCTACATACAAATTACACCGTATGTGTAAATTTTATTCAGATACGTCGTATAGTTTCCGAGTAAAATGCCTGTGACATACGGACGGACAGACAGACAGACAGACATGACGAATCCATAAGGGTTCCGTTTTTTGCCATTTGGCTACGGAACCCTAAAAAGGCTAGGCCTGTAGATAGGTATATATGTTTTCTTAACTTGGGTGTTATTTATAATGTATTTACTTAACAAAAAGTAAGGAAACAAAAGTCAAAGTTCGGAGAGCCTAAAAGTTTGGTTCGAAAGGTATTCAAGAGGGGAATCCGGAACAATTCGGAGTGAATAAACCTTTTCACACTGAATAAGGTATATATGCCCTGTGCAGGGATAAAGATGGGCAGGGAGGAAGATATTTTTTAGAAAAAAAAATTGTTAAACAAAACGATAACAAACCAAACCCCATACAATATCGAAAGCTGCTATAAAGAGTAATGTTGATATTTTATAAAATTACAAACGTAATATTTACTGAGTATATATATCAAATTAAGTAACAGACACACAGGTAGACTATTAATTAGTGTCAATTAAAAATTCTAAAAATATTGAAAGTACTTTTTAAGAGACTACTAACTACATTGAAATTGTGATTTAACTGTAAAGTCGAATGAGATTCCTTACACGTCCCAGAGCACCCTATTAAAAATATAGCAGTACCGTCCACGTAAGTTGCAAATGCACCCAAGCACTCATATTTGCATTTATAATTGACTAGCTGTGCCCGCGGCTCCGCCCGCGTGGAATTCGCTCTGTGTCAGTAAGCGGCTAATTCACCCCTAATTTCTCTCCCGCTACCCTGGAGGCGGAACTTGAAGTAAAGTTGACAGATGGATACGCTAGAGGACAGTAGTCCTAATAAAATATTTTACAATTACCACTAAATGAAAGTACACTCATAAATGTATACTTTTTTTTATTATATTTGTTTTTGGCATGATTTAAACGACATAGAGAGTAGTAGGTGTATATCGGACGATACAGGACCACTTTTGTATTTATACGTTCATGTCCACGGCAAATATCATCCAAATCGATCCTCCCGTCAAATCAGTTGGGGGGGGGGGGGTGTCACAAATGCAGAAATGATGTTTTTCTATTTTAGGTGCACTTGGAGGGGGGGGGGGGTCCATGACCCATGCAAATTTAACTCAATCGAGTGTAGTGGCTACCCCCCCCCCCTTTTAGACGTTGAATTTTTATAGGCTACGTATAACCTGGCTGGGGATTTTCTAGAATTGGAATTAGTAATCCTTAATTGGGTGATTTCCGGGATAACAATGAAAAAAAAAAACCGGCCAAGAGCATGTCGGGCGATGCTCAGTGTAGAGTTTCGTAGATGCTGCCCTGTTACAAAACATCCGTTCTAAAGGTCGTTTATTTGGCGGCGCTTACGTCAGTTTACTATTCGGCACTTCCTTTCACTATGCGTTTTTGACTAATAATCAGTGATCGGAATAGGTAGTGCCATTTCTGGTGAATGACCTTAAACATTGTACACAACATGGATAAGACTTGAGATTCTCCGACTCGTATTTCTCGTATAAATTTTTCTTCAAACCGCAAAAGTAAAATTTTTTTGTCATTATAAATACATCATTCATTTAAAATTACTTTCGATTAACAGTTACAATTAACAATAATACAACAATAAAACATCAACATCACTATATTAAATGAACATAATTAAATTTCTTCTTCTCCCTACCCTTATCCCTCGTTATGTGGGGTCGGCACAACATGTCTTCTTCTTCCATTCTCCTTTATCTCCCGTCATCTCCTCACTCACTCCTTTCTTCTTCATGTCCTCTTTTACACAATCCATCCATCGTTTTCTTGACCTACCCATAGCTCTTCGCCCATCCACTTTCATATCTAACATTCTTTTGCCTATATTACATTCATTCCTCCTCATGACATGCCCGAACCATGCTAACCGACCACCCTTCACTTTCTCTGTTATTGGTGCTACTTTCAAGCTTCCCCTTATATACTCATTCTTAATCCGATCCTTCCTTGTCACTCCACACATCCATCTCAGCATTCTCATTTCCGCAGCATGCATTCTTCTTTCGTCTATCACTTTCGTCGCCCAGCATTCTGATCCATACATTACGACAGGCCTCACGATCGTTTTGTATATTTTCCCCTTAAGTTTAAGGGGCATGCGCGGATCGCACGTTGCTCCAGAGACCTGCCGCCATTTCATCCATCCCGCATTTATCCTATTCCTTACATCACGGTCGATGTTGCCGTCGCCTTGCATTAATGACCCAAGGTACCGGAATTCGGAGCAAACTGGTAGGAATACACCGTATAAGGCAATGTGGGAAAAGCTAATGAAGCAGAATCTGTAAATGTCTGGCAATTTATCCAAATCGCACTTTACGGATTAAAAACAAAATTTACACGACTGTAAACACACTTTTGACCGATTTAAATCTTCGAGAAGAGTTATTGTATTACGGTTAATTATTGGTACCTTGCCTATTTGCAAAAATGCTGAAGTGTTTTTTGTGCTTCAGAGTTTATAATTGTGTCAAAGAATTATTTAAACATATTTCTTTAGGGCATGACGGACATAACTTTTCCATATATCCATGTGTAGAAGATGGGTGTAATCGTTCGTTTCACTTAAAAATACATATAAGAAACATATACTACGCGATCATGTTATTATCAGTGATAGTCCTCATACTTTTAACTCTTCTGACGACGACGTAATATCGAACACAACCGATATCATATCTAACTCGCCAGAAAGAGAAAAGCCTGCTACAGTTACAATTCCAAATTCGTCTAATTCAAGTAATTATACATTGCCAATGTTTTTGTCATCTCTGTATGCAAACCCTTTAATACCGAAAACAGTTGTTCAAGATATAGTAGATGGTATGAATAAGTACATGTGTAATACTTTATCCCATGATATAGAGAATATTTTCAGTGAAATTAGTATGTCAACAGATCAAGGTCAAAATATAATGGCTTTGAAAGATAAGCTTTTGTCTACTGTACAATCTCCGATTAAGTCATTTAGTACTGAATATAAACGTCTCGAATATCTGGAAAAAGAAAGCACTTATATACCCCCGAGAGAAATAGTTATTGGTCAAAGAATGTGTAACGTTAAAAAGCGTGGTGTAGTAACTTACGTTCCTATAGAATGTAAAGAGCAATTAGTTCCTCTTAGGAACGTATTGCAAAAAAAATTTTCACTGAATAATGTCATGGCAGAAACTCTTGACTATGTTAACCATTTGTCTTTAGATAACGGCCGTATCAAAAATGTCATACAAGGTAGCTCTTGGAGGAAAGTAAAAGAAACATTTAAAGGAAAGTTAGTATTTCCATTATTCTTATTTTTTGATGATTATGAAAGCGGGAATGTACTTGGTAGTCATTCCGGTATCCATAAACTAGGGGCTGTTTATGTATCTGTTGCTTGCATTCCCCCACACCGTGCTTCTGCCTTAACTAATATATTTCGAGCCTTATTATTTCACTCATCTGATAGAACAACCTTTGGGAATAGTGTAACATTCCGTCCTTTGATAGAAGAACTAAATTTTTTGTCTACATTTGAAGTTGATATAGATGTACCCGTATATCAGGGTAAACTGTATTTTACGTTGGCTCTCTTAATTGGTGATAATTTAGGAATACATTCCATTACTGGGTTTAATGAAACATTTTCTTCGAATTACCCTTGTAGAATATGTAATATTTCCAAAGAAGAACTGAAAAAGCAATGTTCTGAAAATAAACAAATACTTAGAAATGCTGAAAATTATAATGAACAATTGCAAAAAAATTGTCCCGCTAGCACAGGCTTAAAAGAAAAGTGTATTTGGTTAGATGCAAGGATGATATACATGGATGGACAATACCCATACAAAATCGCGTTCTGTTTTCAGGTTAAAGCACTAGCGTCATCTGTCGGCCACAGCAGACACTAAATCCTATGATCCATTTATCCTATTCCTTACATCACGGTCGATGTTGCCGTCGCCTTGCATTAATGACCCAAGGTACCGGAATTCGGAGCAAACTGGTAGGAATACACCATATAAGGCAATGTGGGAAAAGCTGGATAGACCACCAAAGTCACAGAACATGTGTGCAGTTTTGGTTCTACTTATTTTCAGTCCAACACTTTCCAACTTTTCTTGCCATTTTCCCAGCCTGCTCTGGACCTCAAGTGCATTGTATAAGATTTGGCATACATTTTACGATCGGCCGCCTGCCTGACATCAACCCTCCTTGGGAATTCTTAGTTTCTAGGAGAATGGATATTTAAATAAATAAATAAATTAACATTATTAAATTATTAGTTACTTATTTAACATCTTTTATTCCTATACTTTCTTTGAAAAGTATAGGAATAGCAAACCATATTTTTTTCAATATTTTCTACTGTCAATCACCTATGTCAAAGCACCTATAG
Source organism: Pammene aurita (assembly GCA_947086415.1). Lineage (NCBI taxonomy): Eukaryota > Metazoa > Arthropoda > Insecta > Lepidoptera > Tortricidae > Pammene > Pammene aurita. The sequence continues at coordinate 19,175,810 of OX352295.1, forward strand.
AGACTTTTGTTCAGGGCATTTAAAACTATAATATATCAAAATTTTAGGGCATTTAACTGAAACCACATTTTTCATATGTTAGGCCCGCAGTTCTTTAAAACTTTTTAAAACCAAACACAAGCTTTAAAATTTTCAGTTCAAATCCTGGGGTTATATCCATACTAAGCTTACGCACCGAAGTCCCGCGAAATGGCACTACCAATTCCGATCACTGCTAATAATTCAAAAACGGCTGAACTGATTTTATTCAATATAGTTTTTATTGAAAGTTCTTAACAGGCCTCACCAAATTTCAGCTTTCTAGTGCGAACGGTAACTGAGCTAGACCGCGGACAGACGGACGGACATGGCGATGTAACTGTTACGTAATAAGGCCTAATTATGTACAGAAGCATACACTGCTTTACCTACACACATATTAAAAATCCATTGAAACCATTAGAATGACCGCCATTACACCGCCATGACCAACATTATTGCGCCGGCGGTCGGGGGGGCATGCCGGCGGTCGGGGGGGCGGATTTTCATTACGTTACCGTAGGTAATGAATTTTCATTACCACACCGTCGCAGATAATACACTGATGTTACGTTATTGGTTGCAATAATGTTGGTAATTAATTACATACGGTTCCGAACGCATAATAGAGGATTTATGATATTGGTGTAGATCAAGATATTTATTCGTCAATGTAAGCACATTACAATGCACTAATGAACGTCAAAGAAAAATAAAATACGTGAGTGTCGTGGAAAGTGTGTGAATCAAATGCGATTGGAACGAAGTTATGTAAATTTATATATATTTATTTAATTTTTGTAAATTTTGTGGTTTTAATTTTTTTTGCATTTTTTAAAAATTTTGGAAATTTTGGAAATAGTGGAAATTTTGGAAATAGTGGAAAATTTGGAAATTTTGAGTTTTGGAAATTTTGTGAAATTTTGGAAATTTTGGAAATTTTGGAAATATTGGAAATTTTGGAAATTTAGAAATTTTAAATTTTTGTCATTTTCGAAATTTTTGACATTTTCGACATTTTTAAAATTCTCGACTTTTGAGGTTCTCGACTTTTTTCACTTTTATCACTTTGCCACTTCTCAGTTTCACTACACTTCACTTCACTTTATTCTATTTTATATATTTTTTATTTTATTCCATTTTACATGTTTCTCAATCGTATGGGTGTCGCGTTTTCGTGACGTGACGCTTTTTCGTAACGGTCACATGACTTTTTTTCGCCTAGGCCCCCATCCGCGAACCGTCCGATAAGGAACTTCGTTCCAAAACTCCACCGGTTCTAACCCTGTAGGTGTACCTCTGGCCCAAGAAGTATTATGACCGAAAAGAAATTCGACGGGACTTATTTTTTTCAAAACAGTACATTATTAGATCTTAAAGATACAAAATAATGCGTAGTTCTTCAAGAAGACATATCAAAACTGCTTGAGAGACAGATAATGTACCTATTGTTTAATTATAAAGAAAAATAAATCCTAATCTGACTGCTTCACAAAACGTTTGATATGTTTTCCTACCTAAACGGTGTCCTATAAATGTTAGATGATTTTGTAGTAGTTTTTTGGTTTGCTGCAATAACCCTTTGACATTCATGACATTTTCAAATATTTCTTAAGAGCGGGTAAAGGTAAATTTAAAGCATCGAGGGGTAACATGTTATAAATATGAACACCTTGACCAAAAAATTACAAATTATTTCAATACCAACTTTCAACATACAAACTTTCAACCCCCTTTTCACACCTTCCAGGGTTGATTTTCGGGATGAAAACTGTTCATTGTCCTTTCCCGGGACTCAAACTATCTCTACACAAAATTTCATCATTATCCGTTCAGCCGTTAACTAATTAAAAATACTTGGAACGTGTTCTGTTATCGATTCTAAGTATCTCCAGCCAACTTTTTTTCGAATATATTCCATGAACAGACTTTCGACCCTCTTCAGCTTTATTATATGTATAGATAGTTTTTATTGAAAGTATCTTTCAGGCGTCACTTCTATTATTTTTTTCAAATTTTTTGGACCTTCGGTTCTAAAGTAAGATGGGGGGGGGGGGGTTTGAAGAAGAAACTATCCTTTGTCATTTCTCGAGACCCATACTATCTCTATACCAATTTTCATCTAAATCAGTTCAGCGGTAAAAAAATCCTCATACAACCTTCCAACCTCCTTTTCACCCCCACAAGGGTTTGAAAACTGACGCTGACTGGGTATGACGCTTCTCGAGACTCAAATTATCTCCATACTCATTTCTATCTAAATCGTTTCAGCGGTAAAACCTCTCCATACAAACTTTCAACCCCATTTTCACCCCCACCAGGGTTGATTTTCGGGATTAAAACTATATATTATCCTTTCCCAAGACTCAAACTATATCTATCCAAAATTTCATCAAAATCCGTTCAGCCGTTTTCACGTGATGCGCGGTCAAATAAACAGACAAACAGATAAACAGATAAACAGACAAACAGATAAACAGACAAAAATTCTAAAAATTGTTGGAACGTGTTCTGTTATCGATTCTAAGTATCCCCAGACAACTTTTTTTCGATTATCTTCCATGTACAGACTTTCGACCCTCTTCAGCTTTATTATATGTATAGATAAAGACATCCATCTAAAGTACTCCAAAACTCTCGGATTTAGTTATCTTACAAATTGAAATGAAAATGGACACAGAATGCAATGTTAAAACGACTTTAACTAAATCCATTTAAAGTTTAAATTGATTTGCACCTAGCTCGATACAATATTGAATTTCGGCAGAAAATGGAACCAACATCCATTAGAACGGCTCTGATATTTTAAAAATCGAATTCTCGAGAATATTTTCGTTTACAGGAATTCCGTTCAGTGGCTTTCAGTGTCAGATTCGTGGCTTTCAAGTGGCAGATTTCAGACAGCTTTTGTACCTAAATATTAGTTTAAATGGTGCAGTATAAATAAAATACGATTCGTTAAATTTTGCTTAGAAAAATAATAAACACATTACCATGTAGATATAGTTAGATTTTTTTATGATATCCAAATGGTAGAAAAAGCTATTCAGTAACAATCGAACATCTTTCAGTAACTTTCAGAACAGTAACAGCGGTTTTCACACTGCTGCGGTTTCCGCATGCGACGGTGTGCGAACGAAATAGCACTATGCACGTCTATAGCGCTGTCACGCTTACACACCGTCGTCGATTCCGGTTGCGGCGCCAGTGTGATAATCGCCTTACATGTGGATTTTGTGTCAGCACTACAGGGCCACAATTCGACATGGCATAACTGACAGTCGCTTGCGAGACAACTATGATATCACACTTTTGTGACAGTTGAAATTTGGGATGGAATCACTCAAGAGTGATAACTGAAATGGTGGCCATAGCCATAGACAAAACGCTCTAGCGAGACCTACTGACAGCTTGACAGTTAGGTGTGGACACGTGTAGACAGATGGATATCAATCTATCCACTAGCGATACAAGTGTGTCATCCACGTCTCACAGTTTGGCATGTCGAATCGGGCCCAGTACTCAGATACGCTAGCAGCGGCTGAGCGGTATAACCTGCTAGTTCCAAACGGTGACTCGTATCAATTAGAATAGAATAGAATAGAAAAACAAACCATCCACATACAGCACTGCACTACATAAGTTAAAATAATTAAAATATTATTCACTATACACTTAAAACTAAGTACCCATTGCTTAAAGTAACGTACATTAATGATATATATTGATGCTCTGATAGAGGCTACAGCACTGGTCGTCCGTGGAGCCCAAGGCCAGAAGATAGCTCAGAACAGTAAATGCAGTGAGAGAGTATCATTCAGCAAATCATAATTAACGGCCTCCTAGCCCAGTTGGTAGTGACCCTGCCTATGAAAGAGGAGGTCCCGGGTTCGAATCCTGGTCAGGGCATTTATTCGTGTGTTTATCACGGATAGTTGTTCCTGAGTTATGGATGTTTTCTATGTATTTAAGTATTTATCTATATCTATAGTCGTCTAAATAGTACCCTCAAAACAAGCCTTACTGAGCTTACTGTGGAACTAGGTTGAGTTATGTAAGATTGTCCCATAATATTAATTAATTTAACAACTGACTTCAAGATTTCGAAGGAGGAGGTGATCAATTCGTCGGGATATTTTTATTGCTTGTTTTTTTTATGTATGGTCACCGATTCTTCGAAGCCGGCTTGACCGATTTGGAAAATACTTTTTTTGATTGAAACAGTATATTCACAGTTGGTCCCATTGTAACTAGGTCAAGATCTGATGATAGGATCCTGGAGAATATACCCTATAGGAAACTCCATCATGAGAGCACCGGAGTAATCCCAATAATGTGTTTGTATGTTTCTGACTGAGTTGCAAAATGTGGGTAATTTTCAACCGACTTCAAGGTTTTCGAAGGAGGAGGTTATCAATTCGTCGGGGTAGTTGTTTTTGCTATTTTTTTTTATGTATGTTCACCGATTATTCGAAGACAGCTGGACCGATTTGGAAAATTCTGTTTTTGTTTGAAAGCGTTTACTTCACAGTTGGTCCCATTGTAACCATGTCAGGATCTGATGATGGGATCCTGGAGAAATCGAGGGAACTCTTCAACTATTATAGGCACACCTATGGTGATTTGAGTATTTTTTACAGCAGATCGAACATTTGGTGTTGGAAAGGTGGATGCTTAGTGAAGTCGGTTCTTTTTTTTTTAAATTATTTTAATACAAGGTATAGGTACCAATATTAAACTGATTGGCGCAATGGTAAAACATACTGTAAAGGTGTGTGGGTAAAAGTGCTGTTAACAATAATACCAAATAACTAGATATTTTAAATCTTTTATTTTCTCTTAGACCACTTTAAAGCAATTAGTCTTAAAGTTAGGCAGAGTTGTATCCCTCGATGCCCGCTGAGACGAGAGGGAATTTGTCTCCGCAGAGACCGTTGAAGTCATCCTCGTCCACGGCCCAGTACATGATGCCTCCCAGACCCATACTCTTGGCGTATTGTGCCTGTAAAAACAAATAACTATATGTGCACAACCTTACGCAAAATAAGCTAGCCCTAAGCTAAGCTAAGCTTGTACTATTGGTACTAGACTACGACATACATACTCAGATAAGTATGTAAGTACATACGAAACACTCCAGGAAACAGCCAGGACCTACAGCTTCATTTTTTCTTTCTTCTTTACCAAACTATTTAAATGGTAACATAGTAAGTACGAGTATGTAAATCTCCTAATTTCTAATCCTACTAAATCCCTATCATCTAGCCGCCATATCTACTCACCTTAGCCTTAATAGTGTTAGGGTTATCGTAACCGACCCAGAAGACGTCCTTGTTGGCATACACGTAGTTGCCAGTCACTTCCGTGATGTTCCACGCCGCGGAGTTGTTCGTTTGGTCTTCGCAAATCTGGAAATATTCAATGATACTTATTACAGCGAAAACCACTCCTACTGCATGTAAAGATATCAATATTTTAGACAAAAAAGAACCGACTTCACTTAGCCGCCTTTCCTAAAGCAAATGCCCGAGTTACTGTAAAAATACTCAAATCACTATAGGTGTGCCTATAATTTTTGAATAGTTCCCTGGATTTCTCCAGCATCCCATCATCAGATACTAACTTGATGACAATAGGACCAGCTGTCAAGTACAATAGTACCTACTTTCAAACAAAAATAAATCTATTTACATAAACAAATAGCAAAAACAAAAATCCCGACTAATTGAGAACTTGCAAATAAGTGCATTCATTCATTCATATCCCGTTTAGTTTAACTGCTTTACTAGATGGCAATTAAGAAAGAAAGAAAGAAACATTTTATTCTATTTTATTTTATTATATAATTAAATATCATCATGTCTTATGGTAAATGAGTTACCAATTTGACTCAAAAAAAAATGAAAATTGCTATCCCATTCAACCTATTGTAACAACAAACAATTTTTGATATCTTCGTAAATGCATGTGTGTTCATAGCTAAGACAATAAAAACAATGTACCTCATTGTAACCATAAACACCAGCCTCTTGAAGGTAAGGCCCGGCTGCTCCCGCCCCAGTGAAAGGCGCCCCAGTTGAAGTGTTGTTCAAACTAGTCAGGGTAAAGGTCTTTCCGTACATTCCGAGACCCATCACCAGCTTGGAGGGAGACGCGCCGTTGTTGATCCAGACGTTGACGGAGTTGTTCTGTGTAAACAAATATTATATAGAAAACAGTGTGAATGGATGATATACGAACAAAAAATATACCACCTGTACCCGATAGCCTGTTGCCAAAACTTGGATTGCTACTTAGATCCAAACCGGTGTCGGTGCCGACATAGTTTTCGAGTAGGTACTTAATCAAATTTTTAATGAAAAAACCGACACAACGTCGGCAACACTTCGGAGGTAATGAGCGTGCTTGGGGATTAGTTCCAACCGAATGAGACAGATTTGAGATTGATTGCCAGTGTAATGTTAGAGCTATTGTGAAAAGTATGTAAGTAAATAATTACCTAATCATGCAGAAATTTAACAAACATTTCAAAGTGGTTAGATTACTTACAACATTTAAGTTGAGGCTTGCGTCATCAGTCGCTTGAGCGTAGAGAGGTGCGTTTACGCCAGTCACGGTATCCCAAGTCCCGTGGAAGTCATACAGCATCAAGTTGAAGTAGTCCAGGTATCTACAAGAAACGAAATTTTAACGAAAAGCTCAAAATGAACGGTGATGGCCAAGTCTTTTTAGTCCGAAGGTATAAATCATTTAGAGGAAAACTACGAGGAAAAATATTCAGAAAAATATCGTAAAAAAAGGTGTAATCTCATCAAGCAGTTGCTTACTAGATAAATAGCTACTTTTAGGTTAATTATGGCATTTGAATTCGAATAAACCGGAGAAGCCATAAGTGGTCGTGTTATAAGTTTGTATATTAATCGGAAAGTTCATCTAGATCTGGTCCTTTAGACTATATGCAACATGTAAAACTGCTGGCTTAAAATTTAGGGCAGGTATTTCCTTTTACACGTACTCGTTAAGTGCAGTGACATTGTAGGACAAGTCGATGTTTGACTGCGTGATGGCAACGGCGGCGGTGAGTAAATAGGACTTCGCTGTGAAGGCTTCTTTCAAATCCTTGACCAGAGTCACGAATAGTTCCTGTAAACATTTCGTTTTGCATTGTGTATGGTAAACATTTCTTGATATATCATATAGTATATATAGACTAACATCCTTGTCGAAATGAAGATTGTAGGATCCGCGTGATCTGATGAAAGTAAGACAAAAAAGAGAAAGAGAAGAGGAAAAATATTTGTGCAAGTAAAAAGATAATGTAACAATTATGTGAAATGCGTTGTGATTATATTAAATGTGTAATGTGTGTGTGTGTGTGTCACAAATAAATTAAAATCATTAATAACAATTGACATGACGCCCACATTAATGAGTAAGTTAACTAAGTCGGGTACCTTATCAGTGTCAGCTCCTTCCCTTTGGGCGGGGTACTCCCAGTCCAAGTCCAAACCATCAAAGCCATTACTGTCGACGTAGTTGTACAAATTACTAACAAAGGTTGCCCTCAGAGTATCGTTGTTGACCACCTGTAGGTAAGTATACAGAATTTAATTTTACCTGAGCATCCCAATTTGTAAAATCATAACCAATGGCTACTAAAGTAAGCAATCATGCGGTAAATTTAACTATACGTAGTCCTTCTACATACATAAGTGTTAGGATAGGTGCCTTAAACTTACACGATTGTCACTCATTATTTTGTCAAAAAAGGGACTTAATACGGGATTAAGTCCCGTTGAGGCAATATAATAGGTGCCTTAAGTCTAGTAAATAGGTCTCTGGGTAAACCAATGAGACGACAGAAACAGGAAATTCTTCATTCTAGCCTTCATCATCTATGTGACACTGACAAGAGAGAAATATTTTTTTTTTTTAATAATCTTACCGCAGAGAAGTTGGTTGAAGCTTCCGTCCAACCACCGACAGCAGCCAAGATTTTCAAATCAGTATTACTTTGTTTTAAAGCAATGAGATCAGCAACCGAATCTGCAATACATAAGGATTATTCAAACATTCTAGGTGATTACATTCGCATAAAGTTTCCGCTGGCTTGGCCACCTCGAGAGAATGGCAGAAGATTGCTCAGTAAAAAAAGCACATTTCGGCCGACCGACTCGACCTATCTCTCATCCAAATTGGGCACACACAGTAGAATCTGATCTACGTGAGCTTGGCGCCGGTGAAAGCTAGTGTGAAACTGCGCGGGACTGAGCTAAACGGGGTACTCTGGTGTCAGATTCCAAGACTCATTTGGATATTTGCGCCAAATAAATGGTAAGTAGTATTCAACTAACAAAGGCATGCCAATAGCGATTTTCCTAAATGACGTAAATGTAGTTTCCTGTTTAAGTTTTAAGCATTTTATTTTTGAGTAGGGGACCTACAATAAGTACTTAAGGGTAAATAATATCAAATAAAAGTCACTCTAGCCGAAGCTATCTAGGACTAAGCCCGAAACTTCGTATTCTAAAGTAAGACCACTTACTGCTCTTCCCCTCATAACTCGACTCAGTGGGGGCAATAATGCCTCCCGTGGTTCCGTTGAGCGTGAGGAAAGAGTAGACGATGTGCGTGCAGAGGTCCGTGGGTAAGTCGCTGACGCCGAAGCGGCCGTTGCCGGGTCTATTGTTGGCCCATTCGCCGTAGTAGCAGATCACTACCCCGCTAGCTGTGAAGTTTTATTATTTAGAAAATCGGTCATTAAACTTGAGTAGTTTAAGAATTTATTTTTCCACGAATTGTTTTAGTTTATAACGGCAAATTTTTAGTTTATAACGGCAAATACAGTAATACCCGTAACAACCATAGAAAAACCAATTTGAGTTTGGATTTGTGTTGTTATAATTGTAAATTAAACTGTAACAGCAAAAAAAATCTCGGAAATTGGATGATGAAATTGTTACAAGTCGAAACGAGGCATAACTTTCGATCCGCCTCCGACATACAAGGTCATTGTATGAGTATGAGAGACGTAAAGGAAATTTCTTCGTTAAATGAAAATGGGTAAATTCGTTTAAAATTTGATATTTATATTTTATTTACATTTATTATGATGATAAAGATTAACTGACATCAAAGATGGCGGTTGGACCTAGCTTTCTTCTAATCTTAAAAAAAAACTCATATGGGAGCCTCTTCAGGGTTGTAATGTATGTATAAGTAGACTTATGATTACTACTACTAGAGTCAGCAGCAAAAATACTAAGTGGTCAAGGTATTCCTAATTATCTGCCGAAATAATTTTGAACACCTTTTCCTGACTTCACTGTTTACTTACCATTAGAAGCAGCTATGATACTGCCGAGACACAGCAACGCCACTAAAAATACCTTCATTATCAAAGTTTAACAGAGCAACGGCTCTCACTATAGTAACCAAATTCGCAATATAGCAAGCGAATAGTCGAGCTCAGTTTTATATGCTTGTAGACTATTGTGTCCTGTGTTTAAACATCTGCTCTTTTGATATGTTAGTCAAGCATTAAATTAAAACGCAAATAGTTAACGAATTTTCGAAATAATATTTGCAAATCTGTATTTACTTTAATTGTAATATTAAGTTATGTTAATTACCGTACGCTTTTCATTGTTATAGTTTTGTAGCGGAAGCTATTTCAAATTTCTAGAAATTTTCGGCGCCACACGGTGGAAAAGTAGGTGCCTAAGTATGAAATTTATTCTGCGCCTTGCTTCCTTACCTAAATTACCGTTAAATATTTATGATATACCTAGGGATCTATTTTAATTTTTTAGTAGCTTAATAGTGTAGAGTATCCCACTGCTCGTCCAAGGCCTCCCCTCTTTCCCGCCATTTTGTCCTGCCCATCGCCCACTCCCGTCGTTCTTTATGCTTTTAATATTTTCGTAGATATGTGCTATGTTAACCGACTGGAACTATTTTGAACGTCAGGATTTTTTTGGCTACGATAAACACTGGAAGGTATAGCTATATTAAATGTATTTGTTTTGTATTGTCAGTTTTCCTGTTTAACTTTTGATTCTAGAGAATTGAACTTAATTTCTGATGCTCCTAATATGACCAATAGAAGTGTGTACCTATCCTTTGTGACAAATTCATAAATTAGCTAGAGGGGAACGCTATAGAAAGTATGCTTAACGCTGACAGAAATGTGACGATCGTAATAAAGGCAATATGTAATGTTATGTTTATTTGTGAAAAGTACAAGTCGATAGCAAATCGCAGCTGACAAGGGTAACTTTATGAAACATATTATCCATACGTGCGATTTTTCCTTTGATTTGAAAACCCATACGGACTGGAAATGGTATGGAAATAACGGATAGTATCAGCATATAGATACCTGTTTAAGTAGGTAGTAATGAGAAGAGTATTTTTTAATGATATGTTACGTAGTAAATACAACCTGCACGCTAGCTCCATAGTATAAAAACGAATACCTACTGCCATATCTGCGCCGGAGCAGGCCTCCCCTCTTCTTCAGCCCCGTAAACCTTCCAGCTCTTGCTTAATCTCTCCTACCTACAGCTAAAAATAAGTAGTTGTTTTTAACAACTTTCCAGTAAGTGGGTATAACTCGGGCAATCTCTGGCCTGAAGGGATAACTCTGGAAATCAAACGAATGGCAAATAACAAAGCTTCTGGCTCTGACGATATCCCTGCTTAATTACGGAAGCGAATACGAGATTCCGGCGTGCTGTTCCTGACGAAACTTTTCAACAAGTTCCTGGCCGATAGAATTCCCAACGAATGGCGAAAGAGCTTTCTCATCCCTTTCTATAAAAATAAAGGTGATATAAGACTCTGCGGCAACTACAGAGCTATAAAGCTAATCTCAGATTCCTTCAAAATATGGGAAAGAGTCGTCAACAAAAGCCTACTTTAACTAACTAGCGTCACTGAAAACCAATGTGAATTCGTCGCCGGTAGATCCACAACTGATGCCATACATTCGGTCAGAACACTGATGGAGGAGACTTGCACATGATATTCATTGACCTAGAAAAGGCTTGCGAACGGGTACCGAGAGAATTAATTTGGCACGCTCTAAGGGCCCAGTGTGTCCTCGAGCATTACATAATGACAGTCAAAGATATGTACCACCAAGTATCAACGAAAGTGCGAAGTCCGGCTGGAACAAGCGATGAATTTGATGTAAAGGTTGGTGTGCACCAAAGTCTCGCACTCAACCCTCTGCTATTTAATCCATACTAATATTATAAATGGGAAAGTGTATGTGTGCGTTTGTTTGTCCGTCTTTCACGGCAAAACGGGGCGACGAATTGACGTGATTTTTTAAGTGGAGATAGTTGAAGGGATGGAGAGTAACATAGGCTACTTTTCGTCTCTTTCTAACCCCCCACTTCCCTAAAATGGGGGGGTCAAAGTTTGTATGATTTGTTACCCCGAATTTAACGCGAGCGAAGCCGCGGGCAAAAGCTAGTATTGTAATAAACCATCTCACCTCAAATCTTCAACGAGCGCCGCCATGGGACATCCTATATGCGGGAGACGTCGTCATCATCAGTGAAGATTTTAACAACCTACAGCAGATTCTAGAAAAGTGGAGGAAAGCTCTGGAAACATCAGGTCTGCGAATAAGCAGAGAGGAGAACGAGTACATGCATTGCAACTTTAGTGGTGTCAAGCAAGCATACCCAGCTAAAATTAGTAGACCATTTCAAGTACCTAGGATCAGTCATCAGTAAAGACGGGCCAATAAATACTGATGTCACCCATCGCATCAAATACCGGGTGGATGAAATGGAGAGAACTCTCCGGGGTGCTATGCGACAGCCGAATGCCCACGCGCATAAAGGGATGAGTATACAGAACAGCCGTCCGACCGGCCATGACATTCGGAACCGACTGCTGGCCACTTAAAAAGCAGCACGAAAATCAATTACACTGCGCATAGATGAAGATGCTCAGGTGGGCAAGTGCTGTAACTAGGCTGGATCATATCAGACACACATAAGAGGCATCTTCAAAGTGAGAACTATCCCAGATAAACTACAGGAGTGCCGTCTGCGGTGGTACGGACACGTTATGAGGCGACCATCCGACCACATGACTAGAAAAGTACAAGATATCGAAACAAAACCCCGTGGACGAGGAAGACCCGAATCATATGGATGTCCGTAGTAAATAAGAACCTCAAAGAAGCCCAAGTCAACAAATAGACGACCAAGGACCGAGCTGCTTAAAGACGCATGATACGGAGGGCCGACCCCAAATAAAATGAAAAAAGGGCCAGGCAAAGAAGAGAAGAGACCATAACACAAGGAAGATATATTCCCAAGATCATTGAATTTCAACATATACTCGTACATTAGGAATCATTGCAAGTCAAAGTTCCTTCATTTTGTAACTGATTAACGATCATCGTATATCTAAAGTACTTCTAGCAGCCCCACAAGCTCCAAATTTTGATCTAAAATAATAACTTGATATTCAATATACCTGTCACTGGTGTTAATGCTTCTTTTGGTCGCCGTTTTTCAAGTTTTTATATCCACGTATTTACAACCGTTTAAGTCAGACTTTACACATTTCAGGAACACTCAGTCTTTGTACCAAAAAAGTTATTATTTAAGAGCTTTAAGTTAATTCATTATGCATATATTCTCGCATACTCATATAAACACATACACGCACATAGACATACCACATAGGTATGCACACAATTAATACATACCCCAAGCCTAGTTCCTCTAGTTCACTATAAGTTAAGATATAAATTTTTGTTAGAAATATTTATGTTTGTTTATATTTTTCTTTCCCTTTTGTTCTCTTCGCACCTTTTCAGTTTTTTTGTTCCGACCATTAGTTTTAGATATAGATACTTACTGTAAGAACCATTGTAACGCTAGTTCCTAATTCTGATAATGTTCTAATTGTAGTACCAATAATAATATTTTTATGTAACTCAGGAAGTTTCTCCTCAACGGGACAGGTATTGCCTATGTGGAGGTCAGTAAAAACTAAAAACAGTATTCGTATAAAATTTTCAGAAATAAATTATTTTGATATTGGTATTTGTTTTTTTTTTGTGCAGTAGGAATAGGATACATAACATTAAAGCGTGCTATCAAAAATAATAATCACATTAGCATGTAGGTATCATCTAAACATATAAAAGAAGAAGTCCTGATCTACCATCAACGCACAGCCGAATCTACTGGAACTAGAAACTACAAATTTGGTCCAGAGCTTACTTTTATGACGTATGCAAGGGATAAGACGGGATTTTCGGAAATTACACCCCTAAGGGGATCAAATAGGGGTGCAAAGTTTGTATGGGAGAATTTTTTTTTTATGAGCTGAAGACTTAAAAATTTGTAAAATGGTTACGAACTTAAATCCATAGAAAGTGTTTTCAGCGTTTTGCAAAATTCTAACCCTAAGAGGGTAAAATAGGGGTGCAAAATTTGTATGGGAGAAACTTCTGTTTTAGAGTTAGAGACTTAAAACTTTGTAAAAGGTGCAAAGTTTGTATTGGAGAAATTTTTATTTTGTGTTAGAGAAAAGTCTCTAAAGTCTAAGTTTAAAGAAACTTTGTGTTTTTTGAAAAATTCCACGGCGATCTTTTCGTATTCCAACACTTATTCACTTATTAGGTTCACTACTCCCCAGTAGATGGCGTTACTGGTCTCATCTATATATATAAATGCCTTTGTCCTGACTGACTGACTGACTGACTGATCCACGCAGAGCCGAAACTACTGATGTAAGAAAGTTGAAAATTTCACATTACATTTACATACATTTGTAATGTGTACATGTAATAAGAAGCGATTTCGAAAAATTCATGCCCTAAGGGGTTAAAAAGGGGGTTGACAGTTTGTATGGATGGGGCTTAAAATTTAAGGTTAGAGGTTTGCAACTTTGTACGCTTACTGATAATTAAAAAATAATAAAAATAATTTCAGCGTTTTTTGAAAATCAACTTCTAACGGGGTAAAAAAGGGGTTGAAAGTTTGTATGGATGGGGCTTTAAATTTAAGGTTAGAGATTTGAAACTTTGTACGCTTACTGATAATTAGAAAATAAATAATTTCAGCGTTTTTTGAAATTCAACCTCTAACGGGGTAAAAAAGGGGTTGAAAGTTTGTATAGGAGTTTCATTTTTTTGTGTCAGACTTGAAATTTCGTTTGCAGGCTACTAACTTAAAAGTAAAAAAAACTAATTTCAGCGTTTTTCAAAATTCCACCCGAGAGGAGTTGAAACGGGGTTGAAAAGTTTGTATTAAAGGCCGTAACAACTGAAGCTAGAAAGTTGTAATGTGCAGGTCGGGTTACATTTATAACGCGTTCAAATAATAAGAAGCGATTTTGAAAAATTCAACCCATAAGGGGGTAAAAAGAGGGTTAAAAGTTTGTATGTGTAGGATTTTAAATTTTAAGTTAGAGACTTGAAACTTCGTACGTTTGCTGATATTTATATAAATATAAAAGTGATTTCAGCGTTTTGGATAAGTCCGCCCCTGAGCGGGTTAAATAGGGGTGCAAATATGTACCGGGGAAATTTATTTTTTTGAACTAGAAACTTTTAACTTTGTAGGAAGATTACTTATTCAAATACAATAAAATTACTTTTAGCGTTTTGGATAATTTCACCCCTGAGGGGGTTAAAAAGGGGTTCAAAGTTTGTATGGGGAAATTTATTTTTTTCACTTATTACAACACAATGAAAGTCCTTTCAGCGTTATGGAAATTCTACCCCTGAGGGGGTTAAATAGGGGTGCGAAGGTGCTATCATACGCGGACGAAGTCGCGGGGCGGAAAGCTAGTAGACATATAAAATAAGAAGACGCGGTGCCGTGAAGACCATAGTGAAGACAAAATTGTGATTCATAATAAACCGATTTCCTCGTGCTTACGCGCAACACGATATACAACTCGTGGACGAGCGGTGATTGGTTCAAACTTCAAAAGTGAGTGTGTGTACACGAGACCGCGGGACCACGTCTTCCTATTTAATATGTCTACTAGCTGTGCCCGCGGCTCCGCCCGCGTGGAATTCGGTCTGTGGCAGTAAGCGGCTAATTCACCCCTAATTTCTCTCCCGCTACCCTGGAGGCGGAACTTGAAGTAAAGTTGACAGATGGATACGCTAGAGGACAGTAGTCCTAATAAAATATTTTACAATTACCACTAAATGAAACTACACTCATAAATGAATACTTTTTTTAATTATATTTTTTTTGGCATGATTTAAACGATATAGAGAGTAGTAGGTGTATATCGGACGATACAGGACCACTTTTGTATTTATACGTTCATGTACACGGCAAATATCATCCAAATCGATCCTCCCGTCAAATCAGTCAAAGCATGAAAGGTAAGAACAGGCGGGGGGGTAACAAATGCAGAAATGATTTTTTTCTATTTGAGGTGCACTTGGACTCAATCGAGTGTAGTGGCTACCCCCCCCTTTTAGACGTTGAATTCTTATAGGCTACGTATAACCTGGCTGGGAATTTTCTGGAATTGGAATTAGTAATCCTTAAGGGGTGATTTCCGGGATAACAATGCAAAAAATGCGGGATAACAATGCCAAGAGCATGTCGGGCGATGCTCAGTGTAGAGTTTCGTAGATGCTGCTCTGTTACAAAACATCCGTTCAAAAGGTCGTTTATTTGGCGGCGCTTACGTCATTTTACTATTCGGCACTTCCTTTCACTAAGCGTTTTTGACTAATAATTCAAAAACGGCTGAACCGATTTTATTCAATATAGTTTTTATTGAAAGTTCTTATCAGGCCTCACCAAATTTCAGCTTTCTAGTGCGAACGGTAACTGAGCTAGACCGCGGACAGACGGACGGACATGGCGGTGTAACTGTTACGTAATAAGGCCTAATTATGTACAGAAGCATACACTGCTTTACCTACACACATATTAAAAATCTATTGAAACCATTAGAATGACCGCCATTACACCGCCATGACCAACATTATTGCGCCGGCGGTCGGGGGGGCGGATTTTCATTACGTTACCGTAGGTAATGAATTTTCATACGTTTTTACCACACTGTCACAGATAATACACTGATGTTACGTTACTGGTTGCAATAATGTTGGTAATTAAAACATACGGTTCCGAACACGGAATAGAAGATTTATGATATTGGTGTAGGTCAAGATATTTATTCGTCAATGTAAGCACATTACAATGCACTAATGAACGTCAGAGAAAAATAAAATACGTGAGTGTCGTGGAAAGTGCGTGCGAAGTGGAATCGAGTGCGATTGGAACGAAGTTATGTTATTTAATTTTTGACTTTTTCGTAAATTTGGTGGTTTTAATTTTTTTGCATTTTTTGGAAATTTTGGAAATTTTGGATATTTTGGATATTTTGGATATTTTGGATATTTTGGATATTTTGGATATTTTGGATGTTTTGGATATTTTGGAAATTTTGGAAATTTTGGAAATTTTGGAAATTTTGGAAGTTTTGGAAATTTTGGAAATTTTGGAAATTTTGACATTTTCAAAATTTTCAAAATTTTTGACATTTTTAAAATTCTTGACTTTTTTCATTATATCACTTTGTCACTTCTCAGTTTCACTACACTTCACTTCACTTTATTCTATTTTATATATTTTTTATTTCATTCCATTTTACATGTTTCTCAATCGTATGGGTGTCGCGTTTTCGTGACGTGACGCTTTTTCGTGACAGTCACGTGACTTTTTTTCGCCTAGGCCCCCATCCGCGGACCGTCCGATAAGGAACTTCGTTCCAAAACTACCACCGGTTCTAACCCTACACCTCTAAGAAGTATTATGACCGAAAAGAATACGTACGAAGAAGAATACAAAATAATGCGTAGTTCTTCAAGAAGACATATCAAAACAGCTTGAGAGACAGATAATGTACCTATTGTTTAATTATAAAGAAAAATAAATCCTAATCTGACTGCTTCACAAAACGTTTGATATGTTTTCCTACCTAAACCTATAAATGTGTCCTATATAACCTGTGTCCTATAAATGTTAGATGATTTTGTAGTCGTTTTTTGGTTTGGGCCATGCATCTTTGTCCGTCATATATAGTCCTCGAACCTGCAATAACCCTTTGACATTCATGACATTTTCAAATATTTCTTAAGTGCGGGTAAAGGTAAATTTAAAGCATCGACGGGTAACATGTTATAAATATGAACACCTTGACAAAAAAATTACAAATTATTTCAATACCAACTTTCAACATACAAACTTTCAACCCCCTTTTCACCCCTTCCAGGGTTGATTTTCGGGATGAAAATTATTCTTTGTCCTTTCCCGGGACTCAAACTATCTCTACACAAAATTTCATCATTATCCGTTCAGCCGTTAACTACTTAAAAATTCTTGGAACGTGTTCTGTTATCGATTCTAAGTATCTCCAGCCAACTTTTTTTCGAATATATTCCATGAACAGACTTTCGACCCTCTTCAGCTTTATTATATGTATAGATAGTTTTTATTGGAAGTACCTTTCAGGCGTCACTTCCATTATTTTTTTCTATTTTTTTGGACCTACGGTTCTAAAGTAAGATGAGGGGGGGGGGGGGGGGTTGAAGACGAAACTATCCCTTGCCATTTCTCGAGACCCATACTATCTCTATACCAATTTTCATCTAAATCAGTTCAGCGGTAAAAAAATCCTCATACCACCTTCCAACCCCCTTTTCACCCCCATAAGGGTTTGAAAATGATCCTATGACGTTTCTCGAGACTCAAATTATCTCCATACTCATTTCTATCTAAATCGTTTCAGCGGTAAAAAAATCTCCATACAAACTTTCAACCCCATTTTCACCCCCCATCAGGGTTGATTTTCGGGATTAAAACTATATATTATCCTTTCCCAGGACTCAAACTATATCTATATAAAATTTCATCAAAATCAGTTCAGCCGTTTTCACGTGATGCGCGGTCAAATAAACAGACAAACAGATAAACAGATAAACAGACAAACAGATAAACAGACAAAAATTCTAAAAATTGTTGGAACGTGTTCTGTTATCGATTCTAAGTATCCCCAGCCAACTTTTTTTCGATTATCTTCCATGTACAGACTTCCGACCCTCTTCAGCTTTATTATATGTATAGATGGTAGGTATAGTTAGTTTATTTTTGTGATATCCAAATTATAGGAAAAGCTCTTCAGTAACAATCGAACATCATAACAAAACCCTGCCTTATGTGTATTGTGTGTCAGCACAACAGTATTCAGGTACCCTAGCAGCAGCCAAGCAGTAAAATGTGCGTTTTCTGAACCGAAGTCACGGTTTGAACTCTGGCTGGTGGTGTGACATTGAATGTGACAAAAACATGTATCCAAGACATAATAATTTTTACATGTTTTTGCATTCCATTCATACAATAGTTTGTTATTAAATCAAATACAAACATTGAAAAAATAATCAACCCAGTAAGCTTGAACTTACATCGATAGGCCTTGCCGGGGCTCGATCGCTTTACCAATTAAGCTGCGGGTTCAAGTAACTAAACTGCCGAAATCTTCAATGTCTTCTATTGTCTTAATTGGTAAAGCGATCGAGTTCCGGAAAGGCCTGTCGACGTAAGTTCAAGTCTTACTGGGTTGATTATTTTTTCGTTGGAATATGGGAGTATTTTTACTGTTAGAAGTCTATTTTAATAGGTATTAAACAATTGAGGATTGGGCAAAAGGTGCTGTAAAGGTAGGGCATATACAAGATATCTCTATACTTCTCGCCTAGGGCGTTAAGTATTTCTTTGAAACCTAAGCTGCCAGAAAGAAGGGGTGCGCGAGGGGAACACGCAATTCTAGACAGGGAACGCGCCTTTGTTCCGTGGGGCGTTAGAGAGAGTCAGACATTAAAGTTTGCCATGGAGACGTACTAAGTTTACTGTCACTTCCAATAATTAGTGTCTTACTATAGAGTGAAATGACTTCAAGCGTGGTAGCGGGGGTCGCCCGGCTATGCGGGGTCATGGGTTAATTAGTCTATGAGGTAGGGTAAAGGGTTCGCTAAACACCCAAATAACAAGATAGTTTAAATCTTAATACATTTATATATATAGTTCGCCGTGTTCAGAATGCCTGGAAAAGCTACTGGTCCATGAAGGAGCTAATGAAGGGCGACCTTCCTATGTCACTGAAGCGCAAACTCGTTGACATGTGTATTTTGCCTGTCCTAACCTACGGTGCTCAAACCTGGTCGCTCACCGAGAGTCAGAAGTCCAAATTGAAGGTCTGCCAACGAGCAATGGAGCGCAGCATTCTAGGTGTCAGCAGGGTGGATCGTATCCGGAACACTACGCTGCGCTCCCAAACACGCATAGCTGACTGGCAAGAAGACTGCCAGACTCAAGTGGGATTGGGCGGGTCACGTCTGCCGCATGCATCCGGATAGGTGGGCATGTGTAGCCACCAAGTGGATGCCGCAAAAGAGGCGCGGACGGGGCCGGCCTAAACAGAGATGGCGGAATGATTTGGACGCTTTCCTCAGCACCTGGCCGGAAACAGCACGGGACCGAGAGTAGTTATCAGCGGGAGAGGCCTTTGCCCAGCAGTGGGACACTATTTTAGGCTAATATAAAAAAAAAAAAAAAAAATATTTTAGGAAATTATAAATCATTTATTTTCTCTTAAACCACTTTGAAACAATTTGTCTTAAAGTTAGGCAGAGTTGTATCCCTCGATGCCTGCTGAGATAAGAGGAAATTTCTCTCCACAGAGACCATTGAAGTCATCCAAGTCCACGGCCCAGTACATGATTCCTCCCAGACCCATGCTCTTAGCGTATTGACCCTGAAAATACAAGAATCTTTCAGTTTTTGAAACTCGTACCTATAATCTTCCTTCCTTCATCATCCAAAATAAATTACATGATACGTCAAAAGATCTTTAAGATCTTTAGGATTTAGACATTTTAGGTGAAATGGTATTATACTGGCACAACTATTCCCAATGGGAAGACTAGTCACACGATTTTTATCAGATTTCTGGGTAAAACGTTGAATGTAATTATTGGTTACTAGACTGGGTAATTCCAGTCCAGTATAGTTAGAATTGTTTAAGCTGTCCAATTGGTAAGACTTGTTCGTCAAAAAAATCTTACTATACCTACCTATCTTATTTTGACAAAGTCTTAAATTCTAACTGCAGCATAGGAGTATGTAAGGTATACGTTTCAAGCTTAGCAGAAAAATTCAACGAATAAATAATCCATTGCGATGCGCTGGTATAGTATCATAAGATGATGATATATACAGCATAGTTCTATTGCACATTTTAGTGATAGATAGAACGATATAAATCACTGAATCTAAATACATTTCATTACCTACCCCTAGATCTCTATCATCTAGCCGCCTTATCTACCCACCTTAGCCTTAATAGTGTTAGGGTTATCATAGCCGACCCAGAAGACGTCCTTGTTGGCATATACGTAGCTGCCAGTCACCTCCGTAATGTTCCATGCCGAGGAGTTGTTGATTTGATCTTCGCAAATCTGAAAACATCCAATGATACGTATCGTCTACTAATACTACTACTTCTGGAATATAGAGGCTAAAAATTCAAAACTACAGAGTTTCTGATTCTAACAGGACAAACGGACTGATGAGATCACCAAAGTGTCCAGCGAGTCTATTCATAAACGCATGTCAAATTTAAAATGCCTTTGATAATGGTTTGTCCCTATTTGTCATTTTGCCATTTGTTTCTTAGAAAGAGACTCATAAAGGGGTAAGAAGTATTCGTGCCCCAAGTGAAGCGACTAAACTAGATGGCACTTAAGAAGCGCCATATGTTTGGGAGTAAGGAGTAACTAAATTTCCAATTCGACTTAAGAGACAGAAATTGCTACCACATGTTGTCCACGTCATCCAGTGTCAAAACAAACTATGTATCTTTGATGTCTTCGTAAAGTCAAACATAGATAACCTGAGCTAAAACAATAAGCACTATATACCTCGCTGTAACTGGAAGTGCCAGCTTCTTGAAGGTAAGGACCGGCTGCTCCCGCCCCAGTGAAAGGTGCCCCAGTTGAAGTGTTGTTCAAACTAGTCAGGGTAAAGGTCTTTCCGTGCACTCCGAGACCCATCACCAGCTTGGAGGGAGACGCGCCGTTGTTGATCCAGACGTTGACGGAGTAGTTCTGTGTAAACAAGTATTAAATATAGTAAACAGTCTGAAGGGGTAATACCTACACGAACAAAAAATGCACCACCTGTACCCGCAAGTTAAGGACATTGAAGCCAAATTTTAAGTTGTAACTTAAACTCGTATTGAAAGCGGTTTTCGAGTAATCAAGATTAAATAAAATAAATACCGACACATCGTCGGTAAAACCTAGCAGACGATGCGCCTGCTTGATGGTGATACTCCAACGTGTAATGTAAAAGCTATTGTGAAGAGTAGGTAAATCATTACCCTAATCATGCAAAAAATTTAACAAATATTTCCAAGTGGTTAAATTACTTACAACATTCAAGTTGAGGCTTGCGTCATCAGTCGTCTGAGCGTAGAGAGGTGCGTTTACGCCGGTCACGGTATCCCAAGTGCCGTGGAAGTCGTACAGCATCAAGTGGAAGTAGTCAAGGTATCTAGAAAAAGGTATTTTAGCGATGAGCCCCAAATGTGATGTAGTGGCTGTGTACTCCGTGTAAATCCGTAGGTTTAAATCATTTACTAAGCGGAAAAACATCACAAGTGTATAATAATTCAAACGAGCAGTTTCATAACTGTTTTCTGCTTACTAGATAATTTCCCTGCTGTGTTTGAAGGTCATAATCAAGTGGTGACATAAGTATGTATATTCATTTGAAAGTTCACCTAGATCTGTTTGTTTAAGCTATTCCAACATGTAAACCTGCTGGTTTAAAAGTTGGAGCAGTTATTTCTTTTTACACGTACTCGTTAAGTGCAGTGACGTTGTAGGACAAGTCGATGTTTGACTGCGTGACGGCAACGGCGGCGGTGAGTATATAAGACTTCGCTGTGAAGGCTTCCTTCAATTCCTTGACCAGAGTCACGAATTGTTCCTGTAAGATGATTGTAGTGAACATTTCTTAATATGTCACATAGACTGTTAAAATCTTGTCGAAAAGAAGATTGAAGGACCTAATGAAGGTTAGGAAAAAAAAGAAGAAGACAAGAGGATAAATAGAAGTGACTGAAGAAAAATACAACAAGATTTTATTATAAAATTGTAGTTAAAATAGTTATGTATGTAATAGAAATACAACTATTAGAAAACATGATTGGAAAGTAAAACGAGAAAGTAACAATGATGTGAAATGCGTTTTAACATATGTGTAAAACTTTAAAATATGTGTAAATACATTAAATCTCAAAAGAACTAAAATAATGACTTAATGAATGAATAAGTTAACTCAGTCATGTACCTTGTCAGTGTCAGCTCCTTCCCTTTGGGCGGGATACTCCCAGTCCAAGTCCAAACCATCGAAGCCATTGCTGTCGACGTAGTTGTACAAATTACTAACAAAGGTTGCCCTCAGAGTATCGTTGTTGACCACCTTTAGGTAAATATACAAATTACATAATTTTGCCAGAGGATCCAAAATATTCAAACGGCAATTTTAAAAAGCAAAATTGCGGGAAATTCAACTATAAATGGTCTTTCTATATGTGTTTTTATTAGGTACTTTAAAACTACTAAATAGGTAAGCCAAAGAGACGACAGAACCCGGACCAGAGATATTCTGCATTCCGGGCTTCATCAGGTTTCTGTCACTCTTGTCATTGAAATAAATTAAAGATTAAAAATCTTACCGCAGAGAAGTTAATAGAACCTTCCGTCCAACCACCAACAGCAGCCAAGATTTTCAAATCAGTATTTTTTTGTTTTAAAGCAATGAGATCAGCAACCGAATCTGCAATAAAAAATGATTATTTAGACATTCTACGTGATTACATCTTAATAAAGACTTTTATTTCTGAGTAGGTAAGGTACATGCAAAGAGTAGGTCAAATATTTGGGGGTAACATATCGATCGATGTCCGAGGGCACACAATCTTACTAATTATTACGTTGAAATTTTTGTTTAAAATTAGACTTCAAATTTTTGCACTATGGTATCAATTACAACAAAATGTTTCGCTGTAATTAGTTGTGCTCTAGGGCATCAATATGTCAGATAACTCTTGCAAAGACTGCCTAAGCTAAGTCTTAGAACTAGGTTCCAAAGTTTAGTAACTCCATGTTTTAAAGTAAGACCACTTACTGCTCTTCCCCTCATTACTCGATTCAGTGGGGGCAATAATGCCTCCCGTGGTTCCGTTGAGCGTGAGGAAAGAGTAGACGATGTGCGTGCAGAGGTCCGTGGGTAAGTCGCTGACGCCGAAGCGGCCGTTGCCGGGTCTATTGTTGGCCCATTCGCCGTAGTAGCAGATCACTACCCCGCTGGCTGTGAAGTTTTATGATTTAGAAAATCTGTCATTAAACTTGAGTAATTTGAGAATTTATTTTGCCACGAATTGTTTTTAAACCCATTTTTAGTTTATAACGGCAAATGCAGGATGCTAATGATGTTAGCACCAAGCGCAGGTAACACCCGTGACAGCCATCGAAAAATCAATTTGAGTTTGGATTTGTGTTGTTTGTAATTGTAAATGTGTTCCAAGCAAAAATCTTGGAAATTGGATGATGAAATTGACACAAGTCGAAACGTAGGCATAACTTTCGATCCGCCTCAGACATACAAGGTATGAGTATGAGAGATGCAAAGTATTGAAGTTTCTTCGATAAATGAAAATGGGAAGATTTGTTTAAAATTTGATAAACAGTAACTGACATCAAAGATGGCAGTTGGTCACACCTTTCTTATAAAGTTCAAGAAATCTGACACGGAAGCGTCTTCGTGGTTGTAATGTATGTAAGATGTTGTATAAGTTGACTTACAATTGCTACTACTGCAGTCAGCAGGAAAAAGAACTGAGTGGGCAAGGTGTTCAAAATGATCTTGACACGATCTGTTGTCTCAACAAAAAGGTCGTGCCGAAATAATTTTGAACACCGTTTCCTGACTTGACTGTTTACTTACCATTAGAAGCAGCTATGATACTGCCGAGACACAGCAACGCCACCAGGAAGACCTTCATTGTCAAAGTTTAATAGAGCAACGGCTACCAATATAGCAACGAAATTGCTTTATATTTAAACTCAATCTTATCTATCCCGAGATAGTACTCAGGGTTCAGCGAATAGTCGAGCTCGGTTTTATATGCTTGTAGTCTATTGTGTCTTGTGTTTAAACATCCGCTCTTTTGATAAGTCAAGCATTAAATGAAAACGCAATTAGTTAACGAATTTTTAAAATCATATTTGCAAATCTGTATTTACTTTAATTGTAATATTAAGTTATGTTAATTACCATACGCTTTTCATTGTTATAGTTTTGTAGCGGAACCAACTTCAAATTTCTAGAATTTTTTGGCGACACACGTGTCGAAAAGTAGATGCCGAAGTATGAAATTTTTTCTGCGCCTTGCGTCCTTGCCTAAATTACCGTTAAATATTTATAATAAATAATAATAATAATAATAAATAAATAAATTCTTTATTTAGGTTTAAACCCATTACATTACATTTAAATTGAATTAAATTAAAATTAAAACTGTCTTTTACGCATTACAGCGTAAAAATCATCTACTCGGTTCGAGGCGAACATACCAGATGCGCTACACCGCCACGGTAGCCGTAACATTGCACGAAACGCGTTATTGTACTGTACAGTCAAGTGCAAAAATACGTATCGAAAAAATCGTCTCATAAATATGGTACTACGCACTTATTACAACGGAATAAGATACTATGGGACATATTTTTGAGTAAGATGAGTACACCCATATTTTTACACTTGACTGTACTTGTAGTCTATTGAACGATCGTTTCGTGTAATGATACCACAGCTGACTAGTGTAGAACGCCTGGCAGTACGCCCCGAACAAAGTTATTTTGGCTAATTTTAACTTTACATGCTCAACTATTGATATGTTATGAGTTTTGATAACATAATGTACACCTGCACGCTCCCGCGCGGCCGCCGACACGCGCCTCCCCGACCGCCGACACAATCGAGTTGGCCATGGCGATGCAATGGCGGCCATTGTATAGTTTCCGAATACGGCATTTAGAATAAATAATATGAGTGTAGATAAAGCAGTGTATGCAACTGTACGTAATTAGGCCTTAAAACACTCGTGTGATCTTATTATGAAACTCACCTGCGGCTCGTTTCATAAAACCACACTCATGTTTTAAGGACCCTTATTACGTAACAGTTACATAAACTACTATTATTCAACAACTAGGAAAATGTTAACAAAAACACAATTATACTTCTTTAGATAGGATTTTTTAATAAAAATCACTACAAAGTAAGCATTATACAAATATACAGTTCAAAGGTTAGTTATTATTTTTTTTAATTGCACTAACTAGTAACATTTTGTTCGGTTCCGTCGGTATACTCTTCCGGTTGTGTTCTACTATTTGCAAAATAATTTGCTTTTCCACTTCATCGTTGGTAAGAAGTCTATTGAATTCTTCAAATAATTTCACACCCCTTTCAGCTGTATCGTTCACGACACGTAAGGCGTGTACTCTCTTTTTGCCTTGCACATAGTCAAAATTTTCGTGCCAAGATTCTATAGGCAATTGCAGAAAGAATTCTTTAATGTCGAGCATGCACAGGGTATTTAAGGTTCTTTTTGATGCAAAGGCTCCAAGGGAGGCCTCACTACTTAAAATAGAGGCGTTCCCTTTCACCATTCGAGGACCAGCTTCAATTTTCATCCCTTCCACTAATGCTTCTTTCTCGACAGACGTCACTTTGTCGGAAAATAAGGCAAGGCCTACTAGTTCGTCGGACAAGTACCACAAATGCCTTTCCAAGACCACTCTTGCAGCTCTAGCAATATCTAAATCGACAGATTCATAGGCTAAGAGGTTTTTCCACAGCTGTAAATCATTGCCTGCTGCTTCGGATGCTAAAGGAGCTTCAACCCATGCTGAAGGATAAATCAGCGCACCGAATTTGACTAACCGTAAAACGGCCTTTTCTTCTCTTTTAGTCAGCTTAAGCAATTTCTGGTCTCTAAACAAATAAATGTTGTAGGTATAAAGCAATTTCGCCATCCAACGTGCATGATGTGTCGGCCCAGGGGATCGCCAATGTATTTGATGGGGTATTTTATTTAGAACGACCATGGTGAATTCAATAAGCTCGAAGTAATCGTCTCGAACAGGCCTTTCGGCGCGTATTTTGAGCAAACGGTTCTAGATCAAGCCCTTTGAAACATTCCCTAGAAATATTCTGCCAAACTTCTCTAAATCTTTTGAACAAAGGAATCTCCGGAGAGCTTGATGGGCCAAAGCACAACGTAAATATTTTGGCAAGTATTATTTCCAGGACGTGATGACGGCAAGCAAGCCATAGTAACTCTCGACCAATACCTGCATCTAAGAGAGCACATGCTCCTGTTCGGACTCCAGTATTAGCTGAAGTTGTATCAAAGCTCATTGCTTGAACTTTTCCACTGAGATTCCAGTTTTCCATCATGTTCAAAACTGCGTCGGCTATGCTTTCTCCCGACCCTGATGTTAGTTTAGCTACGCCTAACAATTTTTCCGTGTCGTTGCCAGATACAGGTACTGGAAGATGGTCTACTTTTTTGTTCTCCACAATATCAGGTAAAATCTTACCATCCCAATGAACCACAAGTGGATAATTTGGTGCGAAAGATTATTTAATGTGAGCATTGAATTCCGTTCTGGCTTTCTTTCTTGAGCGTGTTATAGTGCTTCGGGAAATCGATAGTGAAGCTGGGTCTTGACCAAATGCAGCAGCAAGTGGGATAATTAGTCGTATCGCTTCTCTATCGGTAATTTTATTGCGATCTAGAGCGCTGGTATCGCGTGTTGTAAGAAATTCACTAGACGTTGGCAAATTTCCTACAGATTTTTTCGTAGCAATGTATATCGCACTTCATTGGGATCATCATAGTCATCATTTGAGTTGTCAGAAGAGCTAGAGAAATGCTGACTCTGAGCTTTCGAGGTGGAGGCTAAACTTTCAATGGCTTTTTGTTTTAGCAGCTCGGCCCGTCTCTTACGCTTCTCCGCACGTTCAAGTTTTGCGACTAACTCTTTATCTAATGATGACATTGCCATTTTGCGATTGCTGCGTTGGTCAATAAGAAAAAAAGTCTTCTTCAATTCTTATCTGGTTTACAGCATCGACTTGTGCAATATCAAAAAGCTTATCCAGTTCGGTAATAAACAAGTTTTCTGGGTCCGTTTGTGATTGAGATTATCTAGACTTGTTTTTATTCAAAAGGAGCCATTTCTTATGAATTAATTCCAATTTTCCAACGCAGTGTTTTCGATTTTTAGTCGGAATTGCAGCCCGTGCCCAGACCTCTATCAATTCTTGCAAAACTAAATGAACTGATCGTCTTACGTTTTTTTCATGTTCTAAGTACTCGTGAAAACGTTGGAGTACTTGTCGCAGGGTCGGAAGCTGATTTAGCTTAGTGATTGGTTCCAATTCTCGAAAACCAATTTAAAAAATGTCATTACTATGTCGGGAAGAAGAAGCCATTTTCAAACAATTCCTCTAGAACTCTATTTCACCACACATTTACATTTTACAGTATAGAAGTAATATGGACACCTGTAAAAGCACTTTAGGTAAGCTTTATACGTTAAGAATGACCTCTAATACGTTTCCCGTAACTGTAACAATTAAGCTCGCAAGAGGGTATTTCAACAAAAAAAAAACTGACACTTCGTGAGCATCCTCTTAGAGTAGACTTATTAGGAAGCTGATTTTTTGCATCAGTAATACTATAGCCATAGGTAACAAAATGAAAGCATGGCCCATTCAAAAATATCAAAATGAATTTTTTGGACCACCCTTCTACAGCATTTTAGTAGATACTTTAGTAGAAAGTTTGATATTGCACCAACAGAAGGTCGAGTTGGTTTATCTAAACCTATCAATTAATAATTGGCGATATGGTGAGGAGCAAGCAGGACGTTTTGAATGAGGTCCCGGAATTTTATCTTATAGGTAAGATATATATTGGACAATACTCCGCGGATGCCTTCTCATATCATGATCTGCTCTATCTCTCTTACAAAATTCGTCCTCCCAAATCTAAATCAAAAATTCTTTTGCAGCGCAATTTTAGTGGATTAAATGTGGAAAAGCTTCGAGATGACGCTTTAACAATCGATTGGAGCAGTATCGCTCGAGCGGGTTCGGTAGACGATCAAGTTTCTCTCTTTAATTCGCTCCTCATACAACTTTATGACGCTCATGCTCCTGTTCGTGCAATAAAAGTCAAGCATCTCCCTGCTCCTTGGCTCACTGAGGATATTAAAGCCCTTATAGAGAGGAAGAATCAATCTAAATCTAAGTATAAGGCTAACAACTCTGAGAAAAATAAACTTAAATATCATACCCTGCGCAATCGCTGTAGCACTATATGTCGAGATGCTCAGAGGCGTCATATTCACAGTTCTGTTGAAGATGGAAATCCAGCCAAAGTGTGGAAATTTTTGAAAGGTCTCGGAGTTGGCAAATCTCAACAGGCAACCAATTTAAACAATATTAGCGTTGACCAGCTTAACCAGCATTTTTCATCGTCCACCTGTTTCAGTGGTCCTAAGAAATCTAACTCACTTCATCATCTTTCATCACTTCCTGCGTTAGATTTCTCTTCTTTCTATTTTAGCCATTTCTGTGAGAGTGATGTTAGGAAGGGTATATTGAATATCACTTCTAACGCCGTTGGTGTTGACTGTGTTAGCCGAAATATGATACTCCCTCTCCTTGATTTGTTTGTTCCTATTATCACCGGTATTCTGAAATTTTCCATTTCATCAAGTACTTTTCCCAGTCTGTGGAAGGATGCCAATATTATTCCTTTACCCAAAAAATCCAACCCCAGTTCCTTCTCTGACTATCGCCCCATCTCCATTCTTCCTTTCCTATCCAAAGTCCTCGAACGGCTAGTGCATCAGCAACTAACTTCCTTCCTGAATAGAAATGACCTCCTAAACCCATTTCAATCTGGTTTTCGTCCGGGCCACAGTACTACCTCGGCTCTTGTCAAGGTTACCGATGACATCCGTTTGGGTATGAATGACCAGAAGCTTACAGTTCTTGCACTTCTAGATTTCAGTAATGCCTTTAACACGGTCGATTTTGACATTTTGCTCGCGTTCTTACAGTCTCTTAACATATCGGCTGCAGCGATTGACTGGTTCCGCAGCTATTTGGTTGGTCGTCGGCAAAGAATAAAACTAGATTCTTCGTGTTCTTCCTGGTGCAGCACATCAGCTGGTGTTCCACAGGGTGGTGTGCTGTCTCCTCTTTTATTTTCTATCTTCATTAATTCCATAACTCTTGATCTCTCCTCTTCGTATCACCTCTATGCCGACGACCTTCAAATATATTCGCAGGGTATGCATAGCGATCTCAATTCAGTTATAGAAGCCACGAATCTTGATCTGCTCCGCATATCAAATTGGAGTCAAAATTACGGTTTAAAAGTAAACCCCCTAAAGTCACAGGTAATTGTGATGGGTAGCGCTAAACAAATCTCCAAAATTGACTTTCTCAGGCTCCCTCCGATGGTATCCAAATTCCTTTTTCCAACCAAGTGAAAAATCTTGGCGTAATCATGGATCGTTGTCTATCATGGGTGCCTCAGGTGAGTGAAGTGAGCAGGAAGATGTTTGCTGCCATAGGGTCTCTCAGACGGCTCCGGAATTTCCTGCCAATTGCTACTAAAATTGCGCTTGCTCAGTCGTTACTTCTCCCCATTCTTGATTATGCAGATATCTCCTATTTAGACCTAACCGAGGAGCAACTTAATAAGCTTGAGCGTATTCAAAATGCCCGCATTCGGTTCATTTTCGGATTACGCAAATTCGACCATGTTTCTAGTTTTCGTTCTCAACTCAAATGGCTCCCTATCCGTCACCGCCGTAACTCTCACATACTTTCTTTACTCTTTTCTATACTTTTTAACCCTGCAACTCCCCGCTACCTCAAAGAGCGTTTCTCTTATCTTAATTCTATTAGATCCTCTCAAAAATTGCTCCTAAAAGTGCCATCTTCATCTTCCAAATTTTATAATTGCTCATTTACGTTCCAGGCCGTTCGTTTGTGGAATTCTCTCCCTCTCAACATAAAACGCGCGCAATCTATTGGTAGCTTTAAATCGCAACTTAAGGAATACTATTTATCTCTTCCTTAGGTTTTTAAGTTGACACTGTTGTTTCTTACTGTGTGTATTATATATGTATATGTGTACGTATATGTATGTTTATTTTGTATTTATTTAAGTATGTATATTCATATGAATGTGCTGTGTTATCTATTTCGTCTCTTTTGTTTCTATGCACCACCTACTGCTTATTGCTTTTCTCTAGTCTCCACTACCCAAAGGTTGTCTGGAAGAAATCGCTCATTAGCGATAAGACCGCCTGTTGTTACCTCTACCTAAATTTATCTAATTGTAAAATTTGTGCTTGTAACTGTATGAGGTGTGCAATAAAGAGTATTTATTATTATTATTATTATATAATAGATAATTATACTAGTTACGTGTTCGCATCGCAATGAAACTCTGTTTCGGTGTTTTGCTGTGTTTTGGGGGCAGCTTCGCTTGGCCTAGCTTAGGAACATCTGAAAATGGTAACTACATTTTCATTCTTACCATCGTTAGCATAAATAATCTGAATAACCCCTGATATACAAGTTTCTAACACTATCGTCAGTATCTTATCCTAATCCTAACGCTCCGAGCCATATCACTCGGAAGCAGCATGGGGTGATATCGCTTAGAGCGTTTATTCCGTGGCCGAGGCGATAGAGTTGGACGTTGTACTACTAATCCACTCATCATCATCAGATACAATCATCGTGTGCGTCAAATCCGGTAGATCTGATTTTTTGCAAACTTGTTTGTGATGTTGGACCAATAAATAATCCACGTTTGTGACCTCGAGCACCGACCGCAACTTTGTCATTTGACACTACCGGATTTGACGCACAGTACCCCTTACTTTCAGACGACAACAAGGTCACTGAATTATACCTACAATGTCTACTTCCCAGCTGCAAAAATAAAATACGTGAGTGTCGTGGAACACTCGGTTGGAACGAAGTTATGTTATTTAATTTTATTTGATTTTTGAGTTTTTCGTAAATTTTGTGGTTTTATTTTTTTTAATTTTTTTGAAATTTAGAAATTTTGCCATTTTTGACATTTTCGAAATTTTTGTCATTTTTTACTTTTAGGTTCTCGACTTTTTTCACTTTTCTCACTTTCACTTTTCTTTACACTTCACTTCACTTCACTTTATTCTATTTTATATATTTTTTTATTTCATTCCATTTTACATGTTTCTCAATCGTATGGGTGTCGCGTTTTCGTGACGTGTCGCTTTTTCGTGACGGTCACGTGACTTTTATTCGCCTAGCCCCCCATTCGCGAACCGTCCGATAAGGAACTTCGTTCCAAAACTACCACCGGTTCTAACCCTACACCTCTGGCCCAAGAAGTATTATGACCGAAAAGAAACTCGACGGGACTTATTTTTTTCAAAACAGTAATACATTTTTAGATATTAAAGATACAAAATAATGCGTAGTTCTTCAAGAAGACATATCAAAACAGGTTGAGAGACAGATAATGTACCTATTGTTTAATTATAAAGAAAAATAAATCCTAATCTGACTGCTTCACAAAACGTTTGATATGTTTTCCTACCTAAACGGTGTCCTTTAAATGTTAGATGATTTTGTAGTAGTTTTTTGGTTTGGGCCATGCATCTTTGTCCGTCATATATAGTCCTCGAACCTGCAATAACCCTTTGACATTAATGACATCTATACATATAATAAAGCTGAAGAGGGTCGAAAGTCTGTACATGGAAGATAATCGAAAAAAAGTTGGCTGGGGATACTTAGAATCGATAACAGAACACGTTCCAACAATTTTTAGAATTTTTGTCTGTTTATCTGTTTGTCTGTTTATCTGTTTGTCTGTTTATTTGACCGCGCATCACATGAAAACGGCTGAACGGATTTGGATGAAATTTGTATAGAGATAGTTTGAGTCCCGGGAAAGGATAATATATAGTTTTAATCCCGAAAATCAACCCGGGTGGGGGTGAAAATGGGGTTGAAAGTTTGTATGGAGAATTTTTAACCGCTGAAACGATTTAGATAGAAATGAGTATGGAGATAATTTGAGTCTCGAGGAACGTCATAGGATAGTTTTCAAACCCTTACGGGGGTGAAAAGGGGGTTGGAAGTTGGTATGAGGAATTTTTTACCGCTGAACTGATTTAGATGAAAATTGGTATAGAGATAGTATGGGTCTCGAGAAAGGACAAAGGATAGTTTCATCTTCAAAAAAGCCCCCCCCATCCATCTTACTTTAGAACCGTAGGTCCAAAAAAATAGAAAAAAATAATGGAAGTGAAGCCTGATATGTATAGATAGTTTTTATTGAAGGTACCTTCAATAAAAACTATCTATACATATAATAAAGCTGAAGAGGGTCGAAAGTCTCTTCATGGAATATATTCGAAAAAAAGTTGGCTGGGGATACTTAGAATCGATAACAGAACACGTTCCAACAATTTTTAGAATTTTTGTCTGTTTATCTGTTTGTCTTTTTATTTGACCGCGCATCACGTAAAAACGGCGAAACGGATTTTGATGAAATTTTGTGTAGAGATAATTTGAGTCCCGGGAAAGGAAGAAGAATAGTTTTCTTTCCGAAAATCAACCCTGGAGGGGGTGAAATGGGGGTTGAAATTTGTATGGAGAATTTTTAATACAAATTAGTATGGAGATAATTTGAGTCCCGAGAAACGACAGAATAGTTTTCATCCCGAAAATAAACCCTTCTGGGGGTGGAGAGGGGGTTGGAAGTTGGTATGAGGATTTTTTTACCGCTGAACTGATAAAGATGAAATTTGGTATAGAGATAGTATGGGTCTCGAGAAAGGACAAAGGATAGTTTCAACCCTAAAATCAACCCTAAAGGGGTGAAAAGGGAGTTGGAAAGTTGTATAGGGAATTATTAACCGCAGAATCGATTCAGATAAAATTTGGTATGGAGATAATTTGAGCTCTGGAAAAGGAAATAAAATAGTTTTATCTCGGAAATTATCCCTTAAGGCTCATTATTCCCTAAAAGGTCGAAAATCTCTATTAATGAAAAAAGCCGCATAAAATCCTATCTATAAGATAGTTTGAAGTATTAGTAATACAAAAAAATACTTTTGAACCATATTTATTATTATTAAGATCCCAAAAATACGATTCTTACAGAAAGTGTCCTGTGAAGTGTGATTTATAGGTCATTTTTAAAAATTCATACTAAATTATAACGTATCACTATAGTAATAATATTTTTTATTGTGATAGAAATATAGTTTAACTTTCCTATGGTAATCTTTTTAGGGCAAAATATTTATAGAGTTTTCGTTGAAAAAATTAAATGAAAACGTGTTTGCATCAAAAAACTGGCATATAATCAGGAGGTATTTTGTCTATTATCCAAGATGAATCTTCGATATTTATTTCCATGGCCGTCTCAGACATGGTATACTCAATTGAATTTTATTCAAGTTGAATAAGAATAGTTACCCTTTTTTGCATAATTTGGAAATGAACGGTACATCTAACTGGAAAACCCGGAAAGGCCTTCCAAGACGACCAATTTTTTTCATGTTTTTCTCGTTAAAATGTAGTATTTGCTCCGATGGCCGTCTAGATAAAGAAATGAACTATTATACTCGTATGCATCAATAGTTGATTAAAAAAAACTAAGTACTTTAGCCATAGCCTTCGAAGAAAATGAAGCATTTTAAGAAATTCGCGCGTTTTGGGAATAAGGCCTCTTAAGCGGATGCAAAAGTTTACATGGGGAAGAAACAACCAATAACCGCTGTACGTATTTAGATGAAATTTGGTATTGAAATAATTTGTAATTTTTTGGTCAAGGTGTTCATATTTATAACATGTTACCCGTCGATGCTTTAAATTTACCTTTACCCGCTCTTAAGAAATATTTGAAAATGTCTCGAATGTCAAAGCGTTATTGCAGGTTCAAGGACTACATATGACGGACAAAGATGCATGGCCCAAACCACAAAACTACTACAAAATCATCGAACATTTATAGGACACCGTTTAGGTAGGAAAACATATCAAACGTTTTGTGAAGCAGTCAGATTAGGATTTATTTTTCTTTATGGTTAAACAATGGGTACATTATCTGTCTCTCAAGCTGTTTTGATGTCTTCTTAAAGAACTACGCATCTTTAAGATCTAATAATGTATTACTGTTTTGAAAAAAATAAATCCCGTGAGTTTCTTTTCGGTCATAATACTTCTTGGGCCCAGAGGTGTAGGGTTAGAACCGGTGGTATTTTTGGAACGAAGTTCCTTATCGGACGGTTCGCGGATGGGGGGCTAGGCGAAAAAAAGAAAGTCACGTGACGTTCAAGAATAGGCGACACCCATACGATTGAGGAACATGTAAAATGGAATGAAATAAAAAATATATAAAATAGAATAAAGTGAAGTGAATTGAAGTGTAGTGTAGTGAAAAGTGAAAGTGAGAAGTGACAAAGTGATAAAAGTGAAAAAGTCGAGAACCTAAAAGTAAAAAATGTCAAAAATGTCGAAAATGTCAAAATTGGCAAGATTTCTAAATTTCAAAAATTTCAAAAATTTCAAAAATTTCAAAAAATTTTAAAACTTAAAAAATTACAAAAAGTTCAAAAAAAGTCCAAAAAATCCAAAATTTCCAAAATTTCCAAAACTTCCAGAATTTCAAAAAAATACAAAAAAATTAAAACCACAAAATTTACGAAGAAGTCATAACTTCGTTCCAATCGAGTGTTCCACGACACTCACGTATTTTATTTTTCTCTGACGTTCATTAGTGCATTGTAATGTGCTTACATTGACGAATAAATATCTTGACCTACACCAATATCATAAATCTTCTATTCCGTGTTCGGAACCGTATGTTTTAATTACCAACATTATTGCAACCAGTAACGTAACATCAGTGTATTATCTGTGACAGTGTGGTAAAAACGTATGAAAATTCATTACCTACGGTAACGTAATGAATTTCCCTTCCCCCTCTCCCCGACCGCCGGCGCAATAAGGATGGTCATGGCGGTGTAATGGCGGTCATTCTAATGGTTTCAATGGATGGATTTTTAATATGTGTGTAGGTAAAGCAGTGTATGCTTCTGTACATAATTAGGCTTATTACGTAACAGTTACATAAACTACTATTTATCGCTTTTTAAGGTTCCGTGGTCCCCTTATAGTTTCGCCATGTTCGTCCGTCTGCCCACGGTCTAGCTACACTACCGTTCGCACTAGAAAGCTGAAATTTGGTGAGGCCTGAAGCACTTTCAATAAAAACTATATTGAATAATATCGGTTCAGCCGTTTTTGAATTATCAGTCAAAAACGCATAGTGAAAGGAAGTGCCGAATAGTAAAATGACGTAAGCGCCGCCAAATATCCCTTAATAAACGACCTTTTGAACGGATGTTTTGTAACAGGGCGGCATCTACGAAACTCTACAGATCTCTGGAGATCATACAACCCTCATTCGTAAATTAGAACATTATGGTTTGTCAGAAAATGCCTTGAATCTCATGTCTTCATATCTTAGCAACAGAACACAAACAGTTGTTGCAAATAAAACCCAGTCTTAAGGGACTTTAGATAAATTAGGAGTGCCACAGGGTTCTATTTTGGGCCCATTCCTGTTTTTGGTTTATATAAATGATTTACCTTGTGTGATACAAAACCTTTGTGATATCGTTCTGTTTGCCGATGATACATCTTTAATTTTCAAAGTTGACCGGCAATCTACCGATTTTACTGTAATCAATAACACACTAGCTGCTGTACTGAACTGGTTTACTATTAACAATTTGCTACTTAATGCTAAGAAAACCAAATGTATTAGATTTGTTTTGCCAAACGTTGCACCGGTGGACACTAAGATTCTCCTGAATGGTGAATGTTTAGAGATAGTAGATAAAGCATCTATTAGAACTACGCATTAATGTGTATCTTTAAGATATAATATTACTGTATTACTGTTTTGAAAAAATAAGTCCCGCCGAGTTTCTTGCCGGTCATAAATAATACTTCTCGGGTCAGAGGTGTAGGGTTAGAACCGGTGGTAGTTTTTTTTCTCTCTGACGTTCATAAGTGCATTGTAGTGTGCCTATATTGAAGAATAAATATCTTTTATCGTTTTATATACACTGAGCATCGCCCGACATGCTCTTCGCCGGTTTCTTTTGCATTGTTATCCCGGAAATCACCCCTTAAGGATTACTAATTTCAATTCAAGAAAATCCCCAGCCAGGACGTAGCCTATAAAACTTCAACGTCTAAAAGGGGCCACTACACTCGATTGAGTTAAATTCCAAGTGCACCTCAAATAGAAAAAAATCATTTCTGCATTTCTTACTACTTGACTTACTGATTTGACGGGAGGATCGATTTGGATGATATTTGCCGTGGACATGAACGTATAAATACAAAAGTGGTCCTGTATCGTCCGATATACACCTACTACTCTATGTCGTTTAAATCATGCCAAAAAAAAAACATATGATAAAAAAAAGTATTCATTTTTGAGTGTAGTTTCATTTAGTGGAAATTGTAAAATATTTTATTAGGACTACTGTCCTCTAGCGTATCCATCTGTCAACTTTACTTCAAGTTCCGCCTCCAGGGTAGCGGGAGAGAAATTAGGGGTGAATTAGCCGCTTACTGACACAGACCGAATTCCACGCGGGCGGAGCCGCGGGCACAGCTAGTTTACAAATATTTCTTAAGAGCGGGTAATGGTAAATTTAAAGCATTGACGGGTAACATGTTATAAATATGAACACCTTCACCAAAAAATTACAAGTTGAAAATAGATGTCATATACTTCAGAAAAAAAAATGTGTGGGGTACCAATAGAAAGCCTGCAAAAAGTTAGGACAGCTGACTGATTTTGACTTCATTTTACGAGCAGTAGTTTTGATAAAAAAACGCATTTGAAAGTGCAGTTTTTCATACAAAAATTACGGCTCTGTCCCCGCGTTTTTTTTCAGAAACTATAGCTAACTAGGAACTGAGAACTGAATAGTCCACTAAACAGACCCTGCAGATGCCGGCATAATTATTTTGGTAGACCTACTTTAACAGTTTTCAGACCACGGATTGACCTTAGGTTACTATAGGACTCGATATGTACCTACAGTCAATTTACAGTGGTAATTTCCTATGATTTATATATTAAAAGCATAAAGAAAAATAGTACATACAAAATTAAACTTTACTCAACGGTTATAAGTGTAAATATCGAACGAGCCTTCCTACCCAAGGAAAATATGTTTTTATGAGATAGTAGATAACATACGTTTAAATTTCGAACAGGCCTTCAAAGCAACGCACGTCGTCGGGTGACAAACAAATTCACTAATTACCTACTACCACAAGTTTATAGCCGTAATGAACAGTATTGGTAACAAAACAAGTCGGATTTTAGTTTACTTATTTTTTTTGCAATTTGTGAGTTTTATTTGTCACCTGACAGTATAGAGTATACCCTTAGAAAATTCAACCAACCGGAGTCGCCATTGATAGGCGTTCCCCTCTGCCGAAAACATATGACCAGTGGACCACTTGTATGGACTGACGTTTATCTGACGTAGCTATCTGTACGTTACGTACGAATAGCCATACATTTGTATAGAGCAGACCTTTTTTGTATAGAAAATGACAGACATGGCTACTCCATCCGGGTTGGATTCTCTAAGAGTTTACCCCATGTCTATCCGGAAAAAGGAGTGTCGTAGTATGTATGAGTTCCAGTATAAATCCACTACACTTCTCTTTCCGAACAGATTTTAGTAAGACTCATTATTTAATATTTGAGTTTATACGACCACATTTAAATAATTTGATACAACCGCCTAACATCTATGTATTGTACCTATCTATCTATTCTATACATATAATAAAGCAAAGGAGATTAAAAAATCTGTACATTGAAGATAGTAGCAAAAATATTAATAAGTAGCTCTTAAAATCGATAACAGATCAGTAGGTATTCGACGATTTTTAGAATTTTTATGTAGTAGCTTTTTTCATATTCTTAATAAAAACCGGCCAAGTGCGAGTCGGACTCGCGCACCGAGGGTTTTGAACAAACTTGTAGGTTAGGTATTAGGTATATAAGTAAAAGTTCACCCATTGCATTGACATAGAAAATTGAATTTAACTTAGTAGTAACCTTTTATATTTAAGATTGTATTACTAAGCTTATAAATTGGGGTTGCAACCCCTTTTAATATAAATTACTTTTAATTAGAACATATTAATCTATTTTACCATTTATATTGTTATTTATCAGTGATTTTTAACAATACTTTTAATAAAAGATAGTCAGCTAATATTCTGTTTGTATCGCTATCCAATTTTATTTCATTCAAAATTATCAAGTCTTCGTTGGGTGCCATGCACAGAGAAC
Source organism: Pammene aurita (assembly GCA_947086415.1). Lineage (NCBI taxonomy): Eukaryota > Metazoa > Arthropoda > Insecta > Lepidoptera > Tortricidae > Pammene > Pammene aurita. Next base: position 19,214,477 of record OX352295.1, read on the forward strand.
GTGCCATGGTACCGGTAGTTTAGTTAGTTACATTACCTATTGTTAAAACACGTTTAATTCATATTTGAACATCTGTTTTCAGATTCCGTAGCCGATCTCATAGCCTTGAAACAGTCCAATGCTAATTTGAAAATTTTAGCCGCCATTGGCGGTTGGGTAGAAGGTTCGGATAACTTTTCGCCGGTAAGAAAACCTATGTAGCAATTAAACCAATTGTGACACTTTTCGACAAAGGTACCATTTAACTGCCGGCGCTTACGCTTCTCTTTATCGAATATAATATTGAATGTGTACAACGTACCTACAACGTAAGTGCCTCCCGACAAATGGTACCTTTGCCGACAAAGCGTCACAATTACTCAACGAATTAGTTTAGCAATCTAGCAAGGAAATCTTCGGTACCATGCCGCAGGCGTCTCTTTTAGATATATTTTAGTTTTAATTAAATTTTATTTTTAGTTTTGTTTAGGTAGGTTTTTTATTACTATACACACAAGAATTTGAATAAAAACCAACCACTTAAATGATCGTAAATAAGTTTTTGCATATGATTGATATCTAGCAGAATACACAGCTAAGAACTAACGATTTGACAATTCAAGTATTTTTTGTCGACAATGCGATATTTTTAATGAGAGGATAAAACGGTATTTAGGTAAATAAAATGTAAATGAAGCCTAGCAAAAAAATATTAAGTTTTTGAATTACGAGTATTACTCTTTGACTAGACTGATATTTAGGTAAAAGGGGATAAGAAATAGATAGAATATGATAAATATCATCCTAACGGCCTAATTTAACGGCCTCTTAGCCTAGTCGTTACTGACCTTGCCTACGAAGCAGGAGGTCCCGGGTTCGAATCTTGGTCATGGCATTTATTTGTGCATTTGTTCCCGAGTTATGTATATTTGCGTATGTATCTACTTATATATATCTAAATGTAATATACGTCATTTGGCCCTCGCCACAAGCATTATTAAGTTTACGAAATTTTAATTATATTAGGCCATACCGTTTAATTAGAGTATATTTTTTCGGGATAGGTGGTCAACAACGATACTCTGAGGACACACTTCGTCAGTAATTTGTATGAGTACATCGACTCCAGTGGTTTCGTTGCTCTGGATTTGGACTGGGAGTACCCTGCCCAAAGGGGAGGACTGGAGTCTGACAAAGTGAGTTACATATAGGCATACACATGTGTCTTTATTAAAATATTCTTACTTCATAGTAAATCATGACATGCTTTGTTAAGCCATATATACTTTTTACCTCAACAACGTTAATCATGTCGTACTTGGATTCAGTCTCATCTACTTTAAAAAGCTGATTAACGTACATATTTCAGGAAAAGTTTGTGCTGTTTGTAAAGGAGCTGAAAGAACTGTTCACACCTAAAGGATATCTACTGACCTCCGCCGTCGCCGTCAGCCAGTGGCACATCGATCTGTCCTATGACGTGGCAGCACTTAATGAGTAGGTGTTGAAACATTAGAAAAATGGGTTTCTTAAGAAAACGGCACTCCCAGCCAAGTCAGGCTAGAGGTGGGGGAAAAGACTCCATGCAGTATTTCATCCGGGTTGTCGCGAATGAATGGTGGTCCCAGAATCAATAGCTATAGCTATTTCGTACTTACGTTTCGCACTGTAAGGTCTGGAGGGGGTCAAAGTGTGATTTACTTAAATATCCATACATACAATAGCTATACTGACGTAGCATTTTACACCATAGGTAATGTATATAGAAAGTTATGGTGTGATCTAAAGAATATGGTGTCACAATTAATTTTGTATTAAGCAGAACGTCTGCTAACGATACCACAATGCTTAGAAAAAATGGAAAAGTAGAAAAATCCACTGCCTCAGGCGAGACTCGAACTCTTGTTATCGGTGAATCAAATAAACCTAGTCCCACAGTAAGCTCAATAAGGCTTGTGTTGTGGGTACTAGGCGACGATATATATAATAGATATATACGTATAAATACTTAAATACATAGAAAACATCCATAACTCAGGAACAAATATCTGTGATAAACACACAAATAAATGCCCTGACCAGAATTCGAACCCGGGACCTCCTGCTTCGTAAGCAGGGTCACTACCGACTAGGCTAGGAGGCCGTTATATGGGTTGTAATTGTCAAAGTATATCATCTGATGTCATGTCATACAAATTGACAAAATAGGTTGATAGGTTGACATGACATTACACATGTAGAGATGTGACAACAACGCAACAAATGTATAGTTAACAATTGAATAGAATTGCAAGGAAAACGAAACATACGAATATCTTTCAAAATAAGTAACTGGTTGAAAAATAAATACTCGAGATTAATTAGCAATAATAAAAGTCATTTGGCGGTCTGGGGTTTTTAGTTGCTCAAGTAACACGTTGTATATACTCGTATCGTCGCCTAGTAACTACAACTACAACATAAGTCTTATTGAGTAAGCTGTGGGACTAGGTTGATTTGTGTAAGGTTGTCCCATAATATTTATTATTATTATATGTATAGATTTATTATTTACTGCTCGAACAAGTTTTGTGACATCTAAACTAAGAGTGTATTTCCATTTTTCCACACCACATGTGACGAACCGATAGGAATACAGCGTATAAGGGTATCAATAAACGATAAGTCTTTCATATTGATTTATTTTACTAGTCAATACACTACTAGAATACAGTATGTAACATCTAAACAAAGACATTAGTTAATAAACGATAACAACTTTTCATATTTATTTGTTTGATTTAGTCAATTTACAACTGGTACAAGTTATGTAATAAAGTAGTGTCAAGATCATTTTGAATCCCTTTTCCGTTTACCTATTTCTGCTGCGGACTGTACAACTTATGTAACATCTTAAGTAACGGCATCATTAAACGATAACAGTCTTTTATATTTATTTATTTTAATTTACGCTTACACCCAATTATTTCGTACATTAGTCCCTGGACTACTAGTTAAAGCAATGACGCGTAGTTTCAGTGACCGCGAGGCAACCGGATGGCTCGCGGTATTTAAGTTCCTGAAGCGATGAGGAACCGCCCTGTGCAACCTGAACTGACCCAACTTGGACTGGAGCGGAAATAGGGGGGGGGGGGGGGGGGGTGCAAATTTGTTTTTTATCGCGAGGCAACCGATTGAAACAGCGGCTGCCTGAAAGAATGTACGCTGGTTATACAACAAAATCGCGTATCGATCCGTCCTGGTTGGACTGGTTCCCTGTACGAGAGCGAAGAAAAAAAAATTGTCAGGCAACCGCTTGAAATTTAGCATGCTTGTTCTTAATCACAGACAGACACCGGAAACAAATTGCCATCCACCCAGGCCGGGCAGGTATCGGATCATCAGAGTTGGAAGTCGGACGCAAGGTGAATTTTTCGATCGGTGGAGGAGAACTTAGGAAAAACGCACTTACAATCCTTGAAATCGGATGGCATTTGTTTTATGAGTTTTGTATGATGTGGAAAACGATATGCCCAAATGCCATCCCTCTCCTATGAAACTTCATCCCTCTCCAACCCGGAGGGATGGCATTAAAATTTTGTTATATAACCAGGGTACATTCTTTCAGGCAAACGCTGTTTCAATCGGTTGCCTCGCGATAAAAATTTTTTTTTTGCTCTCCCCCTCTATTTCTGCTCCAGTTCAAGTTGGTTCAGTTCGGGTTGCACAGGGCGGTTCCTCATCACTTCAGGAGCTTAAATACCGCGAGCCATCCGGTTGCCTCGTGGTCACTGAAACTATTATCATTGTCATTGTAACCTACCATCTGTGGAAGAGCAGTATCTCTTGATGCAAGTATCAAAAATATTTATATTAACGAGATACTAGCTCGGCTACTGTAAGTTACACAATAAATTATGTTATTTATTATTTTTAACTAAACAAACCAGTCGAAGTTATGTAATATCTAAAGGAAGACTGAATGAACGACAACAACTTTGAATATTCATTTGTTTGACCAAGTCATTTACAACTGGCGTAGTCAGTAGCAGAAGCAGCTTAGTAGGTGAGGTGTTCAAAATTACGTTCACTCACTCTTATTCTCTTAACAATAAAGTAGTGTCAAGAAATTTTTGAACACCTCCCCGTTAAGCTACTTCTGCTGCTGACTGTACAAATTAAGGAACATCTTAAGTAACGGCATCAATTAACGATTACAGACTTTCATATTTATTTAGTTGAACTAGTCAATCCACTGGAATAAGTTATTTAATTTAAACATCTAATCAAAGACATTCATTAATAAACATACGAGTAACAGCCTTTCAATGTAACTTTTCCCATCTGTGCCCACCGTGGACCGAAGGGAACAATTTGTTTTCCATCTGTGCCTAACTCACGTGACCACAGGTGGAGACAGGTGAGAATATACTTAACAAAAACATCAATAAACTATAAGACTTACAATTTACTTCTTTAAACTTGTCGATCCACTATTGGGATAAGTAATGTAATATTCATATCGTATATGAAAGCTATTTGAATCCACAACACCACAGATAGCTATTTGAATTCGGCACAAAACATAAATATACATGTCCATGTAAAATTCAATAATTGACCACAAAATGCACTTATCTTCGACATTTTGTTTTGTTTGAGAGGATCATCGCCATCGGGGTTCAGCGGTGAGAGTTAAACACAAACAAAGACAGTGACACGGCGCGTCGTGATTGGTGGACCCGCTCGCGCTGCCTACTGCGCACAAGACTCCCGCGCCAATCTCCATGCGTTCAAATTACGAATTGAACTGATAAGTTCATAAAACTTACAGCGATTGATAAATTCGTTATTTCTTTTTAATAAACATTACTATAGTAATAATAAACTAAACACGCTGACTTGAAAATTTCGGACATTTCTTTTATGGTCAAGTCAACGCTTTTAAAATTCAAATGCTGTAATAAAATCAATCTATTGATGAATCTATTACAATTTAAACATGATAGTTACTTTACACAGCTTTCAATACAATGCAGTCATCATAAAACACTTGAAAAATGTTTTTGTGGAAATATGATTTTATTTTACGTTTTACATTATAATGAATTAATCTGTTGAAAAATACGTTATTAAATGACAGCCGATGTTCAAACAGTCAAATACTATTATATCATGAAGAAAAATGCCACTTGTATAATCTTACCTTGAATTAAGAAGGCCTCTTAACAAATACCTACTTTATACCTAAATCTACACCAAAATCCGATATATTTTTTTATAAGGAGTAGTTCTCAGAGTATTCTAACCGACTACAAAAAACTGGCCACTTGTGAGTTATCGAAGCTGATTTTGTTCGTGTACTAGACATGACACTCACTCACTCATGATCATAAAAATAGAAGTAGTACTTCCCATAAACTCAGAGAGCTGAAATTTGGTACAGAGTTAGGGTTTAATGGCCACATAAAGGGAAAACTAAACAAACTAGGATAATCGAAGATCTGGAGTACCTGGTGACCCTGATTAGAAAACAAAATTTGGTCAAAATATAATGCATTGGACTAAGAGCGGTGATACCCGCACAAGAAAAAAACTGTGTCAAATAAGAAAATCTAATAAAATAAATCAATAAGGCCACGTTTCTACAAAAATAAGTGAAATCCCACCAAAAACATTCTGTAAAAAACTAGCCAAGTCTCGATGGAGCTGCTTGTTTATCTCTAAGAAGTAATGAAATCTAGACAAAGTCGTGCCAAGTCTAAGGTTCCTTACTGTGATTTCTTTATTATTATAGTTAATGTTGTGTGACTTGGCCGTTGAAGGGTACACAAGGGTACAAAACCAGGTGCTCCATGACACTATTGCACCAATCTGTCGCCAGAACCGCTACCCATTGACGATGGAAAATTGCCACTTGGGAAACGTTGATTCAATAACCAGTCATGACTGGTTATTCAATACCCGTGTACCCTTCAACGGCCAAGTTACACAACATTAACTATAATAATAAAGAAATCGCAGTAAGGAACCTTAGACTTGGCACGACTTTGTCTAGATTTCATTACTTTTTAGAGATAAACAAGCAGCTCCATCGAGACTTATTGGCTAGTTTTTTACAGAATGTTTTTGGTGGGATTCTCAATACAACTCCGATGGCCAGTTGAGAAGTGTAAGACTTCTTCGGCAGATGTCGCTAGGCGTCCCCCTGAGACGCATATGGGATATAGTGGAGAAATTCGCAGTAGCTCAGTTGGTCAGAGCGATGGGCATGTATCCCAGAGTCGTGAGTTCGAGTCTCGCCTGAGGCAGTGGATTTTTCTACTTTTCCATTTTTTCTAAGCAATATGGTGTCATCCATACAAATATGAAATTCGTATTTTTATTTGAATAAAAATAATAAATAAATAAAATAAATATTATGGGACAATCTTACACAAATCGACCTAGGCCCACAGTACGCTCAATAAGGCTTGTGTTATGGGTACTAGATAGGCGACGATATATATAATAGATAAATATGGATAAATACTTAAATACATAGAAAACATCCATAACTCAGGAACAAATATTTGTGATAAACACACAAATAAAAGCCCTGACCAGGATTCGAACCCGGGACCTTCTGCTTCGTAGGCAGGGTCACTACCGACTAGGCTAGGAGGTCGTTAAAAATTGAATGGGGACTTTGAAATTCGTTTTCCCAGAAACCGCATGACGAAAATCGCAAATTCTTTCTAATCTTAAAAATACGAAGTACCTCCGAAGTTTCATCCATATCAAAATCAACGTCAATGAAAACTCAACAGCAGAAGTGCTAATTTTGATTCGCTACTGTTTTCTCGACAATAAAGTCGTATCAAGCACATTTGAACACCTTCGCCGCTTAGCTACTTCTGCTGCTGAGTGTATGAACGTTTTACAGGTACTTGGACTTCATAAACCTGATGACGTATGACTATCACGGCTCCTGGGAGGAAGTGACAGGTGTGAACGCGCCCCTTTATCCCCAGGAAACCGATGACCCAGGTCTGAATCTCAATGTTGTAAGTAATCATTTTGCATCTAAGTATATAAGTTAGATCAACGCATGTAAAATGACAGTGATGATATCTTACCGCTAGTATCTCCACTTATAATCTTTTTATAATTCGTTTGTCGCATATTAAAGGGCTCTAGTTATAGTACCAACTAGTGAATGAGGGTTTCCGCGATCGAGATTTTCACTAGATCCAGCAGCACCGTGACGAGAGGTCTTTTTGACAGCAACTCTCAAAATCAACCAAATAAAAAAAAATTGAACATGATAGGTGTATGTGGATTATGTCAGATAGAACTCTTGCTACGGTGCTGCCATCTAGTAAAAAACTCGATCGCGGAAACTCTCATTGAACAACACCACGGGGACAGAAAAGGAGAAGAACAAACTCATTAGCGCAACAAGAGAGCAAAGTTCGTTTTTGCTTCAAGTACTATTTTTCGGTCCTGAGGAAGCAAAAGATTTCATAATAGAATGATAAGCATTGCAGTACACGCACAGCGAAGCACATATAAAATTAAATCGCCCTTACCCTTGCCCTTGTCATCACGGTGAAAATGAAAGTGATAAATGAAAGTGCGGTGAATCGTACATTACCTACTGTTAGAAATGGAACGACACCCTTATAAAACCCCAATCGGTTTCTACAGAACCACTCCGTTCACGTCTGGCTGGATAACGGCGCGTCTCCATCCAAACTGCTGATTGGTCTTGGGGCATACGGAAAGACATACAATCTCACTAGTCTGGACAACACTGGGACGGGGGCACCTTTCGACGGCCCGGGAGAAGGCGGCCCTTATACAGCCGAAGTATAGTTATTACTTACTTATTCACACGCAGGTATGAATCTTTATTGTGTTTCTTTCCTCAAGCTCTGGCTCAACTCATCTCCATGGAAGCGCAAGCTCGGTAGGAGCATTTCAGTAAAAAAGCTATCCCGTCTGGTCGCGGAAGGGTCTAAGATTTTCGCTCGACTGCCATCCCACCAAACAGTCTGCTCGATTTGCCGCTCCAATAGCATAAAGGCCAAGTCAACCCAACCCATAGACAGTGTCAAAAACATAATTCCCCTTGCCATAAAATATGACACCACAAACTCTGATCTTTACTATGGATCAGAACTATTCAGGTTATTTAATCTGAACTGCAGATTGTGATAGAAGTTTTTTTAACTAGTCTTAGTCTAAGTAATATTGTTTTCTGCTGCCGCGATTATAATACATTCTAATATTACAATTAGGAGAGTTTAATCGTTTATAAAGAACTAATTTCAAATCTCCCGACGTTTCGGCTCTTAACGGCGCTCCTAATTAGACTCTTCTTAGTCTAAGTGTTAAAATTTTAGACCACTTGCACGAAACCGCGTCGCACCTGCAAATTTTTATAGTATGGAGATATTCACAGTTTTTTATATATATTCACTCTGCTGCTGATTACGTAGATCAGTCAGTCAGTTGGTGTGGCCTATCGTGGACAATGCTACCAATTGAGAAAGAGATCTATGACCACCATTTTTCAAGTAAAGTTATAGACACAATCCTCATAAAACACTGTCTGTTTAACTTGGAAACACTAAGTAGGTATTAAGCTTGATAACCTCAGATTGCTAAATGGCAAAATATGTTTTTAGATCTGTCAAGACCAGATGAACAATCCCTCGGCATGGAACATCACCGAGGTTGAAGGCAACTACGTGTATGCCCACAAGGACCACTTCTGGGTCGGCTACGATAACCCGAGCACTATTTATGCTAAAGTAAGACCTTGTAAGATTTGCATCTTATCTTTTGAAAAATGCGCTTGTCGGCTTTAAAGTGAACTGAATCCGATTTTAAGCAAATTCGGGATTTATATTGGTTTTAAACGTAATCTTAACTTAACTGAACTTGATGTTAACTTACATAATCCTTCTTAAGCTATTCCCACTATCGGTTAGCTGAAAGAGATCGCTTCTTTACTATAAGAACGCTTGTCGTCAACCGTTCGTTAGTTCTATACTTACTTTAATTTGTTTTGTATTTTAGTAAATAGTTAATAACGTGGTAGGTATAGGTATAGATATCACTATCAATGTTTCTAATAAATTTCCAGGCACGATACGCAAAGGAAATGGGTCTTGGTGGCATCATGTACTGGGCCGTGGATCTGAACGACTTTAATGGCCTCTGCGGGGACAAATTCCCCCTTATCTCACAGGGCATCGAGGGATACAGGTCATCTGCTTCTGTTGCCAGTGCAGCATCTATTTTATTGATGACCTCGCTTTTGAATTGTCTTAGGCTTATTTTTTGTAATATGCAATACAATAGAAAATAAATAAATAAAACACGAAAATAGCCGGCAATGAGTCAGTTTATTTGAACCGTGAGCGGCGCAATTGTTGGATTGACCTTTTTAGGGTCCCGTACCTCGAAAGGAAAAAACGGAACCCTTATAGGATCACTTTGTTGTCCGTCTGTCTGTCTGTCAAGACCATTTTTCTCAGGAACGCGTGAAGGTATCACGCTGAAATTTATATCTAATACTCAGGTCTATTGTCCCTTGGAGCCTTAAACTTTAGCCAACGCAATCAAAAGATACAGACGTTTATGCTGCAAATTTTAGAGTTTTTCGGCACCCGCAAAACCTACGGGGTACTTCCCGTGAACTCAGAAACTTGAAATTTGGCACGAAGCAACGTCATATAGCATAGATAATGGAAAAATTACAAAAAGTAGCCATTTTTAGTAAAATCACACAAAACAATATTTTTTTTAAATTTAAACTTACTACCTTTTTCCTCGTAAACGCGTGGAGGTATTAAATTGAAATTCATATCAAATACTCAGGTCTATATTACCTTTAAGCTGTAAAGGTTTGTACAGAACCCTCGGTGGGCGAGTCCGACTCGCACTTGGCCGGTTTTTTTTCATATCCTTCCATCTTGTTTTATTATAATTCATTCAGTAATAAAATTATCATCATATCAGCCGAAAGACGTCCACTGCTGAACATAGGCCTCCCCCAAAGAGTGCCACAATGACCGGTCCTGCGCCACCCGCATCCAGCGGACTCCCGCGACCTTCACCAGGTCATCAGTCCACCTTGCGGGGGGTCTACCCACGCTGCACCTTCCGGTTCGTGGTCGCCACTCGAGAACCTTTCTGCCCCAACGGCCATCGGTTCTACGAGCAATGTGCCCCGCCCACTGCCACTTTAGTTTAGCGATTCGGAGGGCTATATCGGTTACTTTGGTTCTGCTGCGGATGGCCTCATTTCTGATGCGATCACGCAGAGAGACTCCAACCATAGCCCTCTCCATTGCCCTTTGGGTGACTTTGAGCCTTCTTATGAGGCCCATTGTAAGCGACCACGTTTCAGTTCCATATGTCATCACTGGCAACACACACTGGTCAAAGACTTTCGTCTTGAGACACTGCGGAATACTGGACAAAAAGATGTGCCGTAGCTTCCCGAACGCTGCCCAACCGAGTCGGATTCGTCGATTGACCTCTTTCTCGAAGTTGGATCTACCTAACTGGACAGTCTGTCCTAAGTATATATAATCGTCCACAACTTCGAGTGTAAAGTCTCCGATTGTAACGGGAGTTGGTGCTACATGGGTATTTGACATGATCTTCGTCTTATCCATGTTCATCTTTAGACCAACTCGCTCGGAGGCTTTACTGAGGTCATCGAGCATCGTACTCAAATCCTCCATGGTCTCAGCCAAGAATATTATATCGTCAGCAAACCGAAGGTGAGTGATGTACTCGCCGTTTATGTTGATGCCTAGCCTTCTCCAGTCCAGAGTCTTGAAAACATCCTCCAGTGCAGCGGTAAACAGTTTAGGAGAAATAACATCTTCTTGCCTGACTCCCCGCTGCAACGGAATAGGCTTCGAGTTCTGGTCCTGGAGTCGGACTGACATAGTGGCGTTCTCGTACAAACACTTCAGCACTTCGATATAGCGATAGTCCACTTGGCACCTCTGGAGAGATTGTAGTACAGCCCAGGTTTCGATCGAGTCGAAGGCTTTCTCGTAGTCCACGAATGCTAAGCAGAGGGGCAGGTTATACTCTTCAGTCTTCTGTATAACCTGACGGAGCGTATGGATGTGGTCTACGGTACTAAAGCCTCTTCGGAAACCGGCTTGTTCGGGAGGCTGGAAGTCATCTAGCCTGCGTGCGAGACGGTTCGTAATGACTCTTGAAAACAGGTTATAGACATGGCTCAGAAGTGAAATGGGTCGGTAGTTCTTCAGTAACGCGTTATCGCCCTTTTTGAAGAACAATACCACCACACCTTTGTTCCATGCCTTAGGCGTTCTCCCTTCTAGTAAAACGGAGTCGAACAACTTCTGAAGGGCCATAAGGACCGGTTTACCACCCGCCTTCAGAAGTTCGGCTGTAATTCCGTCTTCACCAGGTGCCTTATTGTTTTTGAGCTGTTTAAGAGCCATTCTAATCTCGTACAGGCTGATGTCCGGGATGTCTTCGGTATAATGTCTGGCAGTCTAGCTCTAGGGTCTTCCGCCAGATCAACTTCAGGTCTGCTAGTTGATGTGTACAGCTGTCCATAAAAGTCCTCTATCTCCCCCAGAAGCTCGGGTCTAGATGAAACGATTCTACCATCCTCAGTTTTTAATTTGGCGAGCTGGCTCTGCCCAATAGACAGATCCCTTGCGAAACATTTAGAGCCCTTATTCTGCTCAATGGCCTCTTCAATACGATTTGTATTGAATTGGCGCAAATCACGGGTAAGGGACTTAGAGATCCGTTTATTGAGCTGCCGGTATAATGACGCATATCCTGAGGATTGCAGAACCATTTCTCTCCTTTCCTCGATGAGTTTCTGAGTGGAGTCAGAGAGCCTTTTGGTTCTGTTGCTCCGCTGGGCCTAAAAAAACTTAGACCCAGTGCTATGGACAGCTTCCACAAACCCGTTGTTGAATTCGTCCACATCGCCGCCTTGACAATCGAAACGGTTTTGGAGTTCCAGCTGGAAGCTCTCAGGGTTTTGGATTTGAAGTGCTGCTGGACGGAGCGTAGACTTCATCAGTCGAGAGCGCTCTAGCTTAACACATATATTCAATGTACCTCTCACCAGACGGTGATCACTTCCGGTTTTAACCGTATTGATCACAGAGACATCATTGAATATATGCGTCTTCGTTGACATGATGAAGTCAATCTCGTTTTTAGTTGCAGCGTCGGGGCTCATCCAGGTCCACTTCCTGTGCTCACGTTTCTTGAAGAAGGAGTTCATCATGTAGAGTCCCTCCTTCTCCAAGAAGCCAGCCAGTAGTTGGCCCCGGTGGTTCCGACTTCCAAATCCAAATTGCCCCACTCTCAGCTCTTCACCATCTCTCTTGCCCAGTTTCGCGTTGAAGTCCCCCATAAAAACGGTGAAGTAGGTTTTGGAGCTATGCATGGCCTTCGATATATCCTCATACATAGCCTCCACCTCGTCATCGGAGTGTGCCGAAGTCGGCGAATACACCTGTATGACCTTCAACGAGTACCTCTTGGATACTCTGAGTATAAGGTACGCCACCCTAGTCGACACACTCTCGATCTTCACCACGTTGTTCACAAGGGACTTATGGAGGATGAACCCGACACCTCCCTGGGACTGTTGGTCGCCCTCCCGGAAATAAAGCAAGTTGCCGGACTTTAGGATTATCGTTTCCTCCCCCACTCTTCGGACTTCAGATAACCCTATGACATCCCCACGGAACTTGCTCAATCCTTCCTCCAGTTCCACTATCTTTTCGTCGGTCCGCAGTGTACGCGTGTTATAAGTTGCCAGGGCCAGAAGTCGTCGGTGGTGGTAGCCGGATCTTCGCCGGAGATTCTTAGCACCCCTGACCCCGCTAGTACCCTGGCCGCTACCATAACCAGGGCACCGGGGGTCGCCGGACACTCGGGGCCGTGGTTTTTGTGTTCTCATCATGGGGGGTGAATGCCGTAATCGCCACGCTTGGCACGCTTGGCGATCGCAGTATCTCCACCGCACTCCGAGGATGCTGCTGCCCATCCCCCGGTGGTCTTGGCCGTAGTTTTAGGACATACTCCGGGTCCATAAAATTATACAATTATACAATCTATCAAAAATTTAAAGATACGACATAATACGCTAAAAAACGCACTCCACGTTAAATTTAAATGCAGACAAAAATATTCACGTGTTTTGTTTTGTTAAGTACTTACTGATAAATGTGGTTTTTCGTCTGATTAACTCACAAAATCTTGACATTTGTAGTAGAAGGCGAGGCGAACTCTTAAATAAAAATTGTTACAAAAATGCTTGTGATCCGTTAAAGGATTGGCATTGTTTTCTGATTAGGAAAAAGTAAAAAAAATGTCGCTAAAACATTTTCTGTAAGGAGAGTTGGCCTTGGGACGACGTGTTCCATACAAAAAATATCATGCCCATAAATCTTCTTTCTTTAAAACATTTTCTTACTGTATTCTTCCTAGTCGAAACACGATACTTTTGTAATTTCTTGTATAAATATTACGAAAATATCCTGTTACCTGTTATATATTAAACCACTTACTCATATTTTGTGTTAAGTGAAATTTCATCTGGTAGGTAATGCCTTTTACTCGTATACAAAGCGTAACCCGGAGTGATTTTAATATAAATACACAATTTATTTTTCTTTCCCTATACTCTGTAATTGGCTCCCCAGCCTCAAAGAGGTGCCAGCTAGGACTTTCACTCTATTGGGCTCTTCAATTTGTTTGGAGGCGATTCCTGAAGCTTTCGAAGATAGAAGGCACCTTCTCTTGATGTCTGTAGAAAGATTGAGGGATCTCCCGGCGCACGTGACTCTGGTTATTTTGCGGGTCTGTTTAGCCGTGCCTAAAATCATTTACTTTTTGCGCACCGTACCAACTAGGGTTTGCTCCCGGTACACGTTTTCTTTCTATACAAATCCAGTACCGGAACCGGGAATTCCCGGTTCTCGCCTTACAAAATCAGAACCGGGCATTCCCTAGTACCAACCTGATTGTTTCCCGCTCATATCGACTCCTTCGACTGTATGTTGAAGGATTCAGTTGAGTGTTTGCTGAATGTCTCTCTCAATCCGGATCAATGGTCTCTGGCACTTTACCCATACGGAGCGGAGGTTTGGGCATACGGCGTGCACGTAATATCAGTCTGCCGGCCTTCTTGGCATCGTCAGAGGGGGTTGTGGACTTTGTCACTAAAATTTTATTTTTAGAGGGTGACACGACACACTTCCTTTTGCGTCTGATGATCTTAATTCGAATGCAGAGATGCCAGATAAACCGGACCGTCAACGGATGTGGGATGACATTGGTGTGATGCGAGTTTTTGGCCTGCTGGAAAACGCTGTGGATGCAGACAAACTAGGCTTATTGCTGTTTCTAGGCCTTGGGGCTGGGGCATGGTTACATGCACTTGAATCTTCTCCCGTAAGTACTCTTCCGGACAACGGCTCTGTTTTTTCTTGTGAATATTTATGTGTTTTTTTTATGTATTTTGTATAGTTGTTAACGTTATGAATAAATGCTAGTATAGATAGTCTATTTTCTTAATTAATGAAGCTTAAGTTTAGTATAGTATTATTGTATAAGTATTATTTTGTTACTCAATAAATGATATATTTATCATTTATCTTTTACACGTGTCGAATATATCTACCGGCTAATCTTTAAAATCTATGATATCACGCTACTTTCGTCAATAAAAATAATTGTCTGTAGTACCGATTTTACAATGATAAAATAAGTAATTAAGATGATTTTTCGATAGGTATTATAATCAATTAGAACTCTAAGGGCGCGATGGAGCCAATATCATTAATAAAGTAGTGATAAAATATCATCCAATTATGTTGATTACAATTTTTACCAAATCTCTTATCATATTTCAGTATGTATTTAGAATCCGCTTATAATGACATCATAGGGAAGTTCACAACAGCTCATAACAAGCGGGCATATATCATATAAAGCGTAGGTTCAGAAACAAAACAATTTTAATTGTCCTATGGTCATTTTAAAAATTCCAGTGAGTTTTTAAATGCGTAATGTTAGTACATACAATTTATCAATAATAATATTAATAATATGAATTGTGCTCCTCAAAGTAAGATACTTTTAGTCCATAATTATTTGAATGAAGGGTATTTATTTATTATATTTTACTCCTATAAACTAAATACTATATTCAATGTAACTACGTCATCCAAAGAAGCAATTGACTTCGTCTGTTACACTTTAAAATCTGATGATTTTGCAGTACATTGCTCGCTCAAACAAGTTAAGAACTATGAAAAATACAACTTCAGTTATTTTCATAAATTGTAGCTCAATTGCATTTCAGTTTTATGAGCTAAATCCTCCGTTTAAAGCCCCAAAGTCAGAAGCACGCTGTATAATTGTTGTTTCATAATTTTGAATACATTTCAGTCAACAAAACATAGAAGTTTGATGGTGACTACAAAAAAACACAGAAAGAAAATCCACAAAAAAACCACAGGCAACTAGCACTAGACCCTACTCATAGTGTTGTGTTCCTGCTGCTGAGTAAGGTTGCCAAAGAGCTCAAAGAGGACCCAGTGTGTTGACGATGAGGGACCCTCTTGTTCAAAGGAACAAAGACAAGGAACAACGGCTAAAGAGCCGTTAACACAGTGAGTCCTCCTTTTGTAAAGGGTCGGCAACGCGCATGTGACGCCTCTGGAGTTGCAGGCGTCCATAGGCTACGGTAGCTGCTTACCATCAGGCGGGCCGTATGCTTGTTTGCACCCATCGTGGTATAAAAAAATATCTAGTGGAAAGGATAACCAAACTGACAAAAATGAACGAAAGTATCACTGTAACCGGACATAATTCTCATAATTTCTTAAAAATAGGTCATAATTTAATTATAAATAATTTTCTATGAATATCAAACTTTGTACCGCAGTAACGTCATATTAAGCGGTTGATCATTGTATGCGGAGTCATAATAAACGGATTTTACTGTAGTCGGTTGACGCGATGTAGGTGTATCGCGTGTTTAGGATTTTTATATGATGCCAATAATCTTTCGTTCAGCGCTCGTGACCCTGGGATAGATCATTTAAATACCTATCTCATATAATTTGTCACATATTCAAACAAAGATTACAATAAAGTAAGCCAGTAACTATAATCCTTTAATAGTTACCAGCTACAGAGCTTTTTCCGCAAATATTTAGAAATCTCATTACATTAACTATTACATTAATATAGACCTCTATTCGTAAAATTACAGGACGAAATACCAGCATGAATTATATTTGCTTCGAGTCTGCGATCAAAGAACATAACTTATAGACAGAAATACCTCCAGCTTCTTCAACCCAATGAATTCATTACAGAGATATGAAAGGTTGTCAATAGTTATTAGGCTTCCTTTTGTAACAGTCCTTTAATAACAGAAATCATTGAAGATACGTGTACGTTACAGACTATGAAAATATAAAACGTATATAAACATATAGACTTGCAGAAACTAACTATAGGTATACCATACCACAACCCTTGACATTTTTAGGATCATTGGATAATAGTTAAATGTTGTTCTGTTTACTTATTTTCTTTTACAGATAATAAACAAATAAGATTTTTGCACTCATTATGATTATAATTAATGATCCTGACTAAATCTGGAACTACTATTATCGATTTTAATGTTGTAAGTCTAAGAACATCTACAACAATTTATTTTTATGCATAAAAAAGGGCCCTTACAACAAATTGAGAGCTCAAAGCAATAAACTCAACCCTCCAAGCATAATGTTACGATATTAACCCTTGTAATGACAATATTCATTCGATTCCAATAAAACGTTGAAGACTCTGAGCGTCAAGGGAGTTATGTGCGGGTAATTTTGTGTGCCTTAAGCATTTGAGGTGGATTTCATATACTCGTAATAACCGTAGCAAAAAAATATGTTACAGTGTTTCAGAAAAAGTGACCAAACCCTCCGGTGTCCGAGGCCAGATTTGAACTGGCGTCTTCAGCTTTCGCGGCTGACGTCCTGACCACTAGACCACCCGGTCACGGCGGAACTTGACAAATTTTCTCATGTATGTTTTTTTTTCTGAAGTATATGACATTTATTTTCAGTTCATATATAGTAGTGTAACTACTTAAAAAATTGCAAATCAAAAAATATTGAACAAAATAATTTGATTTGCCTCAAGATTCATAGATGGCAGCACCATCTCTCTCGCTATACCAGAATCACGTAAGTGATTCGGATAGGAGGTGCAAGCACGTACTGCGCATGCCCTTAGAGTATGGTCAACGGCGCCTAGCCGTTTCAAATCCAGGGATTGCATATACATGATAAAATTTGTCAAGTTTCGCCGCCGTGACCGGGTGGTCTAGTGGTCAGGACGTCAGCCGCGAAAGCTGAAGACGCCAGTTCAAATCTGGCCTCGGACACCGGAGGGTTTGGTCACTTTTTCTGAAGTATATGACATCTATTTTCAGTTTATATATAGTAGTGTAACTACTTAAAACAATGCAAATCAAAAAATATTGAACAAAATAATTTGATTTGCCTCAAGATTCACAATGACATATCTGAAAAATAACTTCGACTGTATGAAAATTATTAAAGTGGCAACATTGGTCAGTTGATATTATATCACTCTACCTACTCGTAGTCAGATATATGCACATGTAGTCTGTGAAAATATGTTGTTAAAGATGGTCGCGTTCTAATAAACCTATCAGAACTATTTATCGAGTAAATCAGGCCCTGACAGTATTAGTTACAAATCTCGGGGTCAAAGTTACTAACTAGTCACTCATAGTTGGATTTTTTACACAGCGTTTGTTGGACAGCGCGAGCCGTCCCAAATCGTATCGCGCCGGACAGACATAGAGTATTATTTAAGCAGAGCTCGAGGGACTTGCTCGTTTACTGTTTCTGAGAACACTGCTCCACATCGCCTAAACGACTGTAAAGTCATTGAAATATTCATATAAGTTTATACTGTACTCTCGAGCCATAAATATCAAATTTAATTGGATTTAGAATGACTGTTCTACGTGATGGAGCAGATTACTGTCGTCTATTTGTTAGGTTTGGTTAGTAGTGTCCGACCGAAACATGCTTTTTTGCCGAAACCGAAACCGAAGGTTCGGCTCTGGGTCCAGTTTCGGCCGTTAGCGAAACTTTGATAGACGTGTTAAATAGTACATATTTATTTCAGTTACATGTCAGCCGTTATACAGGCATCATCAGATATATCGAGCGGCTAAGGTGGTCACAAATATCTTGACAACGCCCCTAATGTCCCGGCGATAAAGTGCATGTTCAGATATTTTTGAGTACTGTGGCCGCTCTAATATATTTGATGGTGACTGTACAACGGTGATTTTATCAGTTAAAAGCGTTGTGACAGAACTTATGGTCAGATTACGAGTAAATAAGTACTATGTAGAAAGTTTCGGCGCGGCCGAAAGGTTCGGCCGTTTTTTGGCCGAAAGCGAACCTTGGACCGAAACACGTGTTTTTGGCCGGAACTGGCCGAAACCGAATCCGAATCTTCGGTCGGACATTGTTAGGAACCAAAGATAGAACAAAAATGTTAGTGTTTTTAAGAATTTGACATTGACCCGGTGCGATTCTGAGTTCGGAATTTTTGTCTATCATAAGTATTTCATCACTATTTCATCACATATAAAAAAACACTTAGAATAAGTTAGTAATATTTAACATTATCGTAACCTCTTTATTCGTGTACCAACCCTCGGTTCCCACGTCTAATGAATGACCGACACTAAATAGCACTCTGTCTTTATAAATCAACCCCTTATTTACTTCCACTATTTCGTATTAAGTGCCCCGTAAAGCAAGCTCGGATCCAAACCGGATATTTATAGGCCTTATATTGCTTTCGGCCAGATTTTTAGCTATTGGTCTGTCTTACTACCTTTTTTATGTCTTGAATTAGGAAAATAGGACACCCATAAATAAACATCCGTCACGTTTTGACAAATGTTCTACCCATTTCTTTTATTAAGATTCGTTTTACTTATTCTGGATATATTATTATCTATAGTTTGTCATCCACATAATGCTTTCAGTTCTGCTTTAATAATATGCTTTGATGATTTTTAATTAACTCTTAATAGTCCTTGCACCATGACGGTGCCGTCTCTGCGTGCGTCCCATGTCAAGGGCAGAGTCAGCGACCGTATAGGGTACCTCTTACATTCCATTAATTATCGAAAAAGCCATTCGTTAACACTCTGCATACGCATCCTAAATCTCCGGAACACCATTTTTCTGTGAAGTAATAACTAACATCCTTTCCGACCTATTATCAAATTGTTCTATCGTGTCCCAGTCGCACAACAAAAACCTTATAAATGATTTATTTCCACCGTGAACTGAGTTAAAAACTATGCAAGTTTGTATCTAATTCTCAGAATCAGAATCAGCACCCCTATGGCACCCATTGTAACGAGTGCGAGTGAGGCACCGCCCCCCACTATTATGCTCTCTATCGGACCGTTTTTAGTACTTTTAAGGGTTCCGTAGCCAAAATGGCATAAACGGTACCCTTATAGTTTCGTCATGTCCGTCTGTCTGTCCGTCCGTATGTCAAACTATAAGACGAATAAAATAAAATTTAGACATAAGGTGTATTTTTCATGCCGCTATTTAATTATAGTCTGGCAAACCATTTTTTCAGTAGAAAAGCGCGGCAAATTCAACATACGTACATGTGCCAACCCTTTGTGATGAGACACCGTGTTCGTGACGAACATTTCAATTCACATTTCTTTTACATTGAATTTGTTTCTAGTGCATTTCACTCTCTCGTCTTAAGCGCGAGTGAGATAGAACTCCTGCAACGTTCTATATTGAATTTAAATTCGTTTTTATGGCATATGTCAATTGCCTCAACCAGATTATTTGTTACAGTTGATGACAGATCAGACGAAATATATCCGTCTCCTTTTTACACACCGTGAATGTCACGTAATGAAAGGGGTGGAAATACCAACTAAAATTAAAAACATAGAATTTGATGATAATTGCTGCTTTTTTCACTGATTCTTAGTGTTGTCATACTTTTGGTCGCTGTACATTGCGACTGCGTTCGTTGGCTGGCCAGACTATATGTAGTTAAATTGAAGGAGAAAATATTTTTATGGGGGGCGCTCCATGTAACTAAATTACAAAATACAATGTTTCCCCTAATATCAACATGTTGCACATCAATCGATAGGTGTTTAAAAATAACATTGAGGTTGTTTTTGAACATTTT
This sequence comes from Pammene aurita, assembly GCA_947086415.1. Taxonomy (NCBI): domain Eukaryota; kingdom Metazoa; phylum Arthropoda; class Insecta; order Lepidoptera; family Tortricidae; genus Pammene; species Pammene aurita. The sequence goes on from OX352295.1 coordinate 19,234,754, forward strand.
GTGATTTAGTGAATATTTTCAGAAATAATCGCCTCGAAAGTCAGAAAAATTGAGTGAACCGCCCCCCCCCCCCCGTAACATTTGAACCCTAAGTCCATATAATATACTTAAAAAATGTGAGAAGATTATCTTATTTTTCTATTACATACTTTCTACGAAAATTGTTTTGAACATTATCAGTTCAGCCATTTTTGAATTATCTCCAAAAAACTTCTTCCATAGGTATCAGATACGACCTTCTGGTATTAGTTTGGTTCTTATTCCATTGAAGGTACGGAACCCTCTATTGTGCGTGGTCCGACACGCACTTGGCCGGTTTTATGCTAGTCGCCTATGAACGACTCTTTTACTCGGTAATCATTTTCAACTGTGGCTAGGGCACCGAGTAAACAATAGTACTATACAAAGGTCCCTCTTTGACGTTACGAATCATGTTGTCCCTTCTTCACGCATGGCAAGTTCTTTTTCTCACTTAGGCAAACGTATCGGATACTAGTTGTCAAATTCAATGACAGAAATGCACATCCTTGGTTAGGGACAAGGTTTAAGAAAAAGATCCACTTCATATAAATCTGTGATACGAACACAGATTACACCTTGTTAGCCCGCCCCACTGTAAATTTATCAAAAATCTTATCGGTTGGCTTCCATATAGCGATATAGAGCCCATCTTCGAGATCATGAAAAAATAGTATGTATAACACGATGTAAATTGTTCTTGAATAAATATCATATCATATCATATGGCGTCAAGTTGAAAATACAAGAAAATAACGTTAATTAATCAGTGGTTTGACCGCGCCAAATTTGTACTCACGGTAAAGTCAAATCAAATACGCTACATACCAAATTCCGGTGGGAGCATACAATAGGCATGGTGAATTTTTTTCATGTATGGTATCAATCGATTCGTTTTGTTGTGAGGATCAAATGTCTATATGGGGCCAATTGCGTTAAAGCAACAGAAAAGTCAGAAATGAGACTTAAAGTCCGAGATTGGCATTTGTTTCTCAAAACGCTCCTAACAAAATGACGTGCAAAAGTTACGTCACGATTACATAGTTGCCCTGTTTAAAGTATGGAAAAAATATGAAATTGCTATTTTTACAGTGAAATGTTGCGTTTATGTGTATGGTTGCCATACAATTTATTTTACAGTACAATGTTAAAAATCATTTCAATTCACACTTTAAAAAATCGTAAAATTCAGAAATTTAGCAGCTTGATATCTTTGAGCCAATTCAAAAGAATTTATAAATTTTCACTTTAGTTGGATATATTGATCATTTTGCATCCTATCAACTAAATGTTATTGCATAAATCAATATGTGTCATCATGCCTATTTTAAGATTCGAATCTAATCGCAATTTTTGCATTTGTATTATTTTTGAGCTAACCACTCCAAATTTTTTTACCATAAACTAGGCACTTCACCGCCTTATTTTAAACCGTAAAAGTTAACCTTGCGGGACAGTTTTGAAAAAAATACTTTAAATAATTTCAAAAATTTACTTAATTGGCACACGCATAACTGGATATCCATGTTTAAGTGGCTTATAGTTTAACATGCCGTTGTAAAGTGTATAACAGGTATATGTTTTTTTTCCTGTTTTTTATTGTTTTTTTTATCTTGTTTTGATTAAGATATTCTTACTCTGGGGATGTGATCGTTGCGTCAATGCGCCGTGTCGTCAAATGGTTGCAACGGAAGACCAGCACTGGCCCTGCCGGCATTTAACGCTGAGTTGCGACGATTTTGTGGCAATTAATGTTTCGGGTTGTATATGTTATTGTTTATTATGTTTTTTGTAATTGTCATGAATAAATCTTTCATTAATTCATTCATTCATGTTTCTAAAAGAATGCTTTAAATGTTCATCCTTATATTTTTTTATTAAAAAATGGTATTCAATATTTATATGACGTTCTAAATAAAACATTTTTTTTTGACGTCGTAGAACGCAATTTTTTTATGGAAGTTACAAAAACTATTTAAAACGGGGTATTTACCATGGGTATTTGTTTTGTCGAGGTTCCGATATATGTTATATGTATCGACATGTTAGAAACTAACAAACGAGGATGGTGGCAGCATTTCTCCGCTGTATCGCAAAACTTATGAGTTGAGCGAGGAAGCTGCCAGCTCTTTGGTCACCAATTGAGTCGACGAGCCTCTTTTTGCGTTCTTTAAAAAGTTACTGAGCACTTGGTCCCCACGCGCCAAGGGTCTCGACTACGAAAGGTATAAAAATGTTTTATGGGTCTTCAGTTTTTCAGCTTCTTTGGCCACCGCACCTGCTTGTTTATTGGTTCCGGTGAAGTGAGAAGCCGCCAGTGTGTCTACGCATATAGCATCCCACAGGCACGCATGTGGCATTTACTTAAGTACTGCAAGAACACCTGTGTGGAGCACAAACACGGACTCAAAGCCGGAATCAGATTTCAATCAATCAGGTGCCGGTCCAGATACTATACGGTTTAAGACATTTATTTCTCAAAAAGGTTTACATAAATCACTTACTGAGAAAACAATATTTATCTTAAAGCTAAATGGGAGAGGCTAGAATGCAAAAACTGGTGGACGAGTTAAGAACAAAGGCGCTCGGTAACACCAAGCGCAATGCAACAATGTAATGTTGTGCATAGGGACCAGTTAAAGCGAACTACCCGGTGCGTTCACTGGTTAACTTACATATGATTTGTGTGTATTCATTAAGTGCATATTTTGTGGAAAAGCCTTAGAAGACGTTTTTATTTTAGTTTTTAACTTTTTTATGTTATACATTTTTGTACATTTATATATTTTTTCTTTTTCTTTTTTTTTGAGTATTTTAATTATTTAATGTTATTATTATTTGACTTATTTCTATCCAGTAATAATGTCAATATTTCTGTACCCATCCTTTTCTATGTATATGAATCAAGGATGAGCAAGATGAGTAGAGAAATAATGTCATTATTACTGACAGTGTCTGGAAAAGCTGTCCACCCGTCACCAAACCTCCTGTTTGGTGACGGGTAAGCCGGTAGCCAGTGCTGAGGCTTAGGAGTGAGTGACTCATAAGAAATTTGGCACAATACGTCGTCCCAGCTCCAATGGCAATTTGGATGGGTAAAAACATCCTGACCCGCCAACCACTTCACCAAGCTTTTTTGGCCTCCTCTAAGCCCACAAGTTCCATGGTTTGGGGGTGGGGGTCCTGTAAGATTTTAGTGACTTTACCTACGAGGCTGGCTGAGCTGTAGACGGAGGAGTGTCTTACAGTTGATGTTATGAAGCCGACTATTTCTTAAAATGGTCTTAAATCCTTATGCGCCCACCGGTATGGTCTTAAATTCGGTATTATCTTTTTGAACGGGTCTTATAGCTTCTGTAAAAATTTCGAGCAGTAATCTCAAAAATAAATTAAGGCTCAACAAATTGCGATTTCAACTGGTCTTAAAACCTTATACGCCCACCGTAATGGCCTTAAATTTGGTAAGTATGTAGATTTTGTGGGTGGTTAAGTAAGTGGGCTTCGCCGTGTGTCAAAATTTAAGCGTAACGATAAATTAACGTATTTTTTTTGTATTTTCAACTTGACGCCACACATACTAGCACCCATTTACGACCTTTAAGACTTATGTTTTCAATATCTCCGTGATGGGCTCTATAACGCTGTCAACGCTATATGGAAGCCAACCGGTAATTTTAGATTTTTGATAAATTTACAGTATAGCCGGCACCAGTATCTATAATGTTTAAGTAGTGAAGTATCAGATGTCAAACAATCCTTTAAGGCACTGACTACCAGGCTACCGATAGTAATGAATGATGTAGGCGACCTCTAGTAATTGCCCCCACGAAACTTTTGCGCGAAGTTGATTTCTGACTATTCAAACTAGGTAAGATACCTACTAGAATTAATTATAAAATTGATATGATTTTAAGACATTTTCACTGAGAGCACATTAATATTTATAATTTTTATGATTTTTAATTGTAGGTATTTATTTAAAATATATAACTGTTAAAATATAATATGATTGGCATTACCTATTTAACCTAAAGTTCAATTAATATGCCATAAAAGAAATGTCGATATCTGGCCGAGGAACGAATGGATAAACATCAAAAAGTGCGATGAGTTGTAGGTGTTCTTCCACCCTGCTGTTGGGAATATCTCTACAGTACCCTGCATTCACTGTGCTCTGCATTTTTTTGTGTAATTTGGATGCTATGTTAGAGTAAGCAAGCCACTAGCAATAAATCTCCTACAACGCCTTGACTGTATGCGGCTGTGTAGCCATTCCCCATGTACATGTGCATATGGGATACTACATGCGTAGACACACTGGCGGCTTCTCACCTCACCGGATCCAATAAACATACAGATGCGGTGGCGAAAGCAGCTGAAAAACTGAACACCCTTAAAAAAATCGATGTTTAAAGAAACAAGTATGTATAGTTTAAAGTGCCATGTGTAACCATATCAATTCATTATATAAGAAATATAATATGATATAATATTGGAATATAACTTACACGTAAGTCAGTCAGATACACAATTACATTTACTTGCAGTAAACGTCAACTTCTTTTTTGAAATGAAGACCCATTGGTTTTCATATCCCGAGTCTCCTAAATAGTAATTCAAAACTTGGGTCTTGTTAGTGGCAATTAGTTATAATCATGAGGATTATGACTAGTACTACTGTGCACTGTATTTATTTACCTGATATGTTTATATTTCCATAACATCCTTAACTCTCAGGATTAGGAATACCTTTGTAATATAAGAGTCTTACATTAGATTAGAATCTATGAAGAATATGGGTAAAATTGTTTGAAGTGTCTAAAACCTTAGTTAAGTTAGGAGGCAGTAGTAGGAGCCAAGTTTGAACCCGCGATCCTTAGAGCGTAAGTCGGGCGTCTGGCCGCCAGGCTACCAGAGTTTGTTTTGATAATTACTATACTGTTGCTCCATTTTTCTACTATGTTTATCTGCGTGAAGTATCAAATGTCAAACAATCCTTTAAGGCACTGACTACCAGGCTACCGATAGAAATAACGGCCTCCTAGCCCAGTCGGTAGTGACCCTGCCTACGAAGCAGGAGGTCCCGGGTTCGAATCCTAGTCAGGGAATTTGTTTGTGTGTTTATCACAGATATTTGTTCCTGAGTTATGGATGTTTTCTATGTATTTAAGTATTTATCCATATTTATCTAATATATATATATACTCGTCGTCTAGTACCCATAACACAAGCCTTACTGAGCTTACTGTGGGCCTAGTTCGATTTGTGTAAGATTGTCCTATAATATTCATTTATTTCTGGAATTTAATTTCTTTTCTGATGTTTTTGAAATGCCTCAAACTTTCCATAGACGTTGACGTAACAAAGACTGCAGCACTATAAGTAGGTATTAAAACAGACAGAAACATTGCAAAATTAAATAATTATATTATTAGTAGTTAGATTTTCTTATTAAAATTATTTTCTTGTGTATGAATGCTTTTTCACCACATCAGCACCACCGCCTATCTTGATTTTTTTAAAGCGTCAGTAAAATTGTTTTTTTTTTCACAAGGGAGAACAGTAATTACTTTACGTTATAGAACGATGATTTTGAACCATAAATATTTGGCAGAATTAATTTGTTTTGTTTTATGTATTTACCTAAGCTTGTATTTTTTTGCCGTGGCGTGGTGAAAAATGTTGTAATACTCTCGGCAGCAATTTGTTTGCTTCTAGTGCCCCCCGCAACGCTCAAGATACCACTTTTTTAACCATACACTCGTTATAATTTTGTAATCTTTCACTTTTTCGGGTCTCGATATAAACACGTGAGATAGATATCAAGGTTGTATTCTTGATATTATAATTTATTTACACTAAACCTTTTCTACATAATATTGGATCTACGTGGTCGGTTTACAAGTCAATGTATTGTTTTATTTCTTGTGACAAAAAACATTTATTGGTTACAAGAAATCTTAAAATCATTCATACCAGTCATTTTTATTCAATATGTAATATTTGTCAGATATCTTTTACCCAAAGCACAGGTTTCGTCATAGTTGCTACACCCAAAAATGCATCGTCCAATCTAAAAAATTGCTTGTAAGCCGTCTATGTAGACTACCCTAGTTCTAGCCTAGTATTGTAGCACGAAAATACACGTATGATTTACACACATACGCACACACGTATTTAGTTTCAGAAGACATTCAGAGATGTCGCTTTCAAATGAGTTTTCATAAAATTCTTCATGGCTCTCTTTACCTACTAGAGGTAAATAAATGCCTTACGTGGGATTCCCATAATTTACTGACGTCAACGTCAAAACAATAAGATGGCGCCCATGCCAATAGAGAAATTCCTCTAGCGAGACCTGTTGATTTTGACGTAGGTGGTTAGGTGAATCAACTGTCACAAAAGTGTGATCTCATAGTTGTCTCGCTACCTACTGTCAGTTATGCCACGTCGAATAGACTCCCAGTATAGGTACTTGACAAACGAAACAAAGTTTATTCTTTAACAATCATTTTTATTTCTCCATTTTATTTCAGCAAAGACAATTTCAAGGCTCAATAGATCCATTTTCTTTGTTAAGAACTTAAATTGACTTTTTTATTTTACAATTTTGTTTGATCTGTTGCTTTGAAATTTAATCAAAAGTATACTTAACTTAGTGTTAAGAAAAATAAAACAATATTTTAATGGTCAGTCTTACATAATCGAGCCCCAAACAGAGCAAAGTTTGTGCTATGATGTACTCGTACTTGGCGACGGTATACCTACGTACTTATATAGAAAATATATTTTAAAAAAAAACATCAATAACTCAGAAGTTCTTAATATATTTAGAGGCCGGTAGGTACGATAATAATTATGTATCTAAAAACTAATCGCTTAGTAGTCATAAACTTATATAGATGTCATATACAAAGGAAATAGTTATACCGAAGGCCTCCGGTGCACAGAGCTGGGAGGCCTATGTGTATACATCTATAAAAGTTTATAATTTATATATAGTAGTGTCTCCACTTAAAATAAACAAATCAAAATATTTATTAAAAATAATTTGATGTGTCTTCAAGTTGCGCTGAGTAGTCATTTTATATTTAGCGATTACGTAGTTGGTGATAAAATATTATATTAAATAGCAACAATATTAAAAAACACAGCTTACATGCAAGAATTAAACATCCAATATTTAACTCACCATACTACGATTTAAAAATTTCACAGCGATATTTATTCGTTGTGTAATCGAGTTTTTTTTATTTTTTTAAATCATTTTACTGTTCCTACATATACAATAAAATTACATTTGTGGACGAGTTTAGTGAAAGGGTCCACAAATGTTTGTCGATTTAAGATTTAATGCAAATTGACTTTATACGCCGATGATACCAGTCTTTTTTACTATGGACATGACATCGAACACATAATGCTAGAAGTACAAACGGATTTAGATCTTCTCAATACATAGCTTCAACAGAACTTGCTCACCATGAACGTTGCTAAAACAAATTATGTAATTTTCACTGCAAAAAATAATAAAAATCATTGATTACACCCCATCATCAATAAATAATCAACAAATAAATATTAAAACGAACGAAAAATATCTTGGCTTAATAATCGACAGTAAATTGACATGGATACCACATATTACCAGTGAAATAAAATCTAAACTTACTTATTTAACTGGTGCTGTCCGAGGTATTGCCCGATGTCTCCCACAAAAGATAAAATATCTAATATACAATTCCTTAATCAAGCCACATATTGACTATCTCATCGAGTTTGGGGGAGTGCAGCAAGAACCAATCTGTCTAAAATACAAATAGCCCAAAATAAATTGCTTAAGGCCCTTTTTAACTATGATTTTCAAACCCCGACTAAAAAAATGTACAAAACTCTTAAAATTATGAATATACCTCAGTCATATATCTATTATACGTGTTTATTAGTCCGTAAAATACCAAAAAAAAACACCAAGTACAAAAGATGAAATTACGAAGTGCTAATAATTTAATACTGCGGTCACCACGGTCGAATTATGGGAGAAAGAGCATCATGTACGAAGGCGCTCAAATATATAACAAATTACCGAAAGATATTAAGGAGTCTAAATCCATAACTACCTTTAAAAAACACTTAAAATTTCAGATATTCAACAATCTACAACTAGAATAATAATAAGAAACTAATACATTATTACAGTAATTATAATCTTTAAATATTATAAATATACAAACTTGACACCTAGATATACATAATAAATATACACATACCTAACTAAAATTTAATAATAATAAATCAATTTAATTTAATAAATCAAATTCATTGTTACATTAAGTGTAATAATTAAATAATATAAATAAATAAATAATACAACTTTAGGTCATAACCCGTTACAATTAACAATATAATGCCAAGTGAAAATTCAAATAATGTATTACATCACTAGTGTGCACGGCTATACCGCATCCATCCATGCCGCTGTCTATAGGCACTGGTCCCACCGCGGGCGAGTAACTATGAGCTATCGGCTATTTTCTAGCCCAAGAAACGAACAAAAGATAATCGCTCCCGGCCAAGAGCGTTGTCGGGCCACGCTCAGTGTAGGGTTCCGTTAAGAGTTAAAATAACACCGCCATGTAGAATATGATATGAGCGTTCCACGTACAGCGACATCTATCGGCAAATTAAGTAAACTATTGCGCGCGAGCTTAAAGTATGGAAGATGATTTTTATAGGATAATTCTTTATTTCGTGAACCGATTTTCACCGTTTTTACTTTATTTGAAAGCACGTCATTTCATTGTGATTTTGTAGAAATTACAGGTACAATAAACACCTGCTTATAAGGTTAAATTACAAACTTAGTTCAGAAATTATTTTGTAATTTTTTTTCAAAAACTATTCAACCTGTCACGTTCAAAATAATTTTCCTAGAAAGTTTTTATAAAGTTCTACTTTTGAGATTTTTTTCATATTTTTAAAACTTATGGTTCAAAAGTTAGAGGGGGGGGACACATTTTTTTTTACTTCTGGAGCGATTATTTCCGAAAATATTTACATTATCAAAAAATTATTTTAGTAAACCCCTATTCATTTTTAAATACCTATCCAATAATATATCACACGTTGGGGTTGAAATGAAAAAAAAAATCACTCCCCACTTTACGTATAGGGGAGGTACCCTAATAAAACATTTTTTTCCACTTTTTATTTTACCACTTTGTCGGCGTGATTGATATACATATTAGTACCAAATTTCAGCTTTCTAGTGCTAACGGTCACTGAGATTATCCGCGGACGGACGGACGGACGAGCAGACATGGCGAAACTATAAGGGTTCCTAGTTGACTACGGAACCCTAAAAAGAGAGAGATATATATTTATAGTTCATCGTTGTGTGAACAGCCAGCGATGAACTATAAATATATGTATATCTCTCTCTTTTATTTACACGGAAGCGATTATTTTTTGTTCGTTTCTTGGGCTAGAAAATAGCCGATAGCTCATAGCTTACTCGCTCGCGGTGGGACCAGTGCCTTACTTATAAGTCTTATAACTCGTGAATATTTGTTTGTTATCTACACTGTGACGCATCTGAACAGGATAGATGGTCGAAGTATCTCGTTCTCTAAGCCGTTGTTGATACCACAAATGATTTCTACCCACTTTATGATGTATAACAAATATTATAGTATATATATATATATGAATTTTTATTATAAAAATAAAATTGTTAACTGCACGCCAGCTTTAAAAGTATATATAAATATATTAGTGTATCTCATGTGAGTGAATTTTGTAAATTCGTTATGAGAAAATGTCTTAAACCAGATTTACAAGGACACTAAATTTCATTATTTCACGGATATAATTATATCGCATATTTTGCAGTTTAAGGAAATACTAAAAACTCCATATCGACAATGCGGGATCTTTTTTCCTGGACTGACCTGACCACCTGACTGACACATTTAAAGAGCAGTCCGTAAGATTTTTTTGGCACTGGTGAAACGTTCGAAGAAGTCAAGTACACTTAACGACCAATTTCCCCTGCAGAGGAGACTGACACAAATATGAGAATACAAAAGATTAATCACAATTTTCACATACTTAGGAAATTCTGCCCGGTGTCACCGTCAGGCGCGGATACAGGGGGGGGCAACAGGGGCAATTGCCCCCCCCCCCCCCCCTGAGACGCAAACCAAACCTCGTATACTACGGGGCCCATAGGTGCGGACCGCGAGAGGAAAGTGCCCCCCCTGAACAAAATCCTGGAAAGTGCCCCCCCCTGAACGAAATTCTGGATAGTCCCCCCCTGAACGAAATCCTGGATCCGCGCCTGGTCACCGTGATTGGGTCACCTAAGAGCGTACTATTGAGAATGCTAGCCTAAGATGTATGGGATTTTATTGCCTATTACAATGGGCTGTCACGTTCTAACAAGTTTGTAAGTGCGAGAATGACACATGACGCGATAGGCGATAAAATGGTAACCAATCCTATCCGTTATCTAGCCTCGGGCTCTGAAGAACTTCACTTTTTCTTTATTAAGGTGATTTTTTTACCATGTAAAGACTGACTAAATTGGCTAACGTTATTGTATTAAACACAAAAAGAGCGTCGTCCAGCACAATGCCTATTAATTCTTTATACATTCAGCCTATACACGCCGGAGCGGGTTGAATTTTAGCGTTGAGCGTGGAAGCTGCCCGATCTTCGGTCTCCCGTGTACGGGATCTCATATTTTAAACTAGCGACCGGCCCGGGTTCCCACGGGACTTTTGTGTAGACCTTTTTAAGGTGTACAATACTGTAGTACATTATTTTGAGTTTTGGTTCAGCCAGAGTTTGCAATGTAAGCGCAAATAAATGTGTTTATTTACGACATCACATTAGAAACCTCAAAAATGATCAGTGTTTCTCTACTGTATCATGCATGTATTATAACGTTCATATAACCTTCCTCTTGAATCACTCTATTAAAAAAACCGCATCAAAAACCGTTGCATAGTTTTAAAGATCTAAGCATACATAGGGACAGACAGCGTAGTGATAAGCCAACTAAGGACAGCTTCTCACATATCTCAACCTTAATTGACATCCTGTCCTCAAAGTTGCTTGCGGACTTCGACTCCAATATCCGGCTGCTTGCGGTCCTTACGCGTATCCAACACAATATAAATACCGTTCATGTAATTACACAACCTAACTGGACTCAATAGATAACCCTTTACCATCGTTTACCAAGCACTTAACAAGACCAGTAAGTAAAGGTTGCATAGAATGGATAATATGGTTGTACGTTGTTTTATAGACTACATTTTCGCAGAATATTGGTTCATAGAAAATGTTTCTCATATTTTCATTTCATAGAGTGATCATTTGTCAGAGCTCTTACATTGTAGAATCTGGTTTTGTATATTTTTTATTGTTCAGATAAGTAGTTTTTCGAATTTCAGTTCATTACGTTTTAAATCAAATATTATTAATCCGTATAGTATTTAGTTTGTATAACAATTGTTTCAAAGCCTGCATATTCATAGAATGTTGTTTCTGATTTTATCAAACTTAATATTTTCGTTTCATAGAAGACTCAGTTTCTCAATACTCATTGTGATATACATTAAACCCTAGATGTTTTTATTCAAAGAGAATTAAACTGTAGAAGTTTCATATCAATTAAGCTGATTATTAAACTTCAATTTAAAAAAATGTGTATTTTATTAATGTATTTCATTTAATATATTTAATTTAGCAATATGTTTAATTTTACTATTCTAACAACAGTTTGTTTCTGTGGGGGTCGCAGTTCTAACCTAACCTAACCAACTTTTCTGGTAACAGTTTGTTTCTGTAGGGGTCGCAGTTCTAGTCTAACCTAACCAACTTTTTTGGCAACCGTTTGTTTCTGTAGGGGTCGCAGTTCTAACCTAACCTTACCAACTTTTCTGGCAACAGTTTGTTTCTGTGGGGGTCACAGTTCTAACCTTACCTAACCAACTTTTCTGGCAACAATTTATTTCTGTGGGAGTCGCAATTCTAACCTAACTTAACCAACTGTTCTGGCAACCGTTTGTTTCTGTAGGTATTTTGTAAGCGTGAAGGCGCATGCTTAAGAACTTTTAGTAGGTACTGTGGTGACTCATTCCGAAATATCGACCCTCTGATCTCGAACTTGCAGGACTCTTTCTCTAGTCTAACCTCAAGTTGCACAATGGAACCTCCACGTTGGTCATTCTGAGCTGCTAGATGTACAATGGGCTGATTTTTGGTAGCACGTAATAATTCTCCTGTGCCCAGTTGGATGCGGTGGTGGATATTTTTCTCTTTGTCGTCGTAAACTTTTAGCCGCAATGTAGTTCTATTCTAGCATCTCGTTTATAAAAAGAGCAAATTAAAATAATTACGAGCTTCTAGCAAAGGCATTTCTATTTCAAGAATATGACATTTCGATACCTTTGGGTTAAATTGTCGTAAATGACATTTTGGCGAAAATGAGTTATATATACAGCTGTGTTCAGAATTTCAAGCGCTATCGTTCTGTATAGTTAAAACTTCGATATCTCTTAAAAAGTTGCCTTTACGACCCAATTTTTTTACTATGAGTTCGCAAAAACAGCGTATCTAAAGGGTCGTAAATGGCCAGTTATAATTTTCAAGTTTAGGGTATAATCGTACAGGAAGTAGCTAGATATAAATATCGTAGTAAGTGACTTTCATCTCATTTTCCGTCCTTTAAGCCCTTCATTCTATCTTGCTTATTTTCCAAATCGTATGGTCTAGATGGGCGTAAAGGACATGTTTTATTAGGTTTGTCCTTTACGACCTGCTCTAAAAATGATTTTACCATAATGAATTTTAATATAATGAAGTGAACATGGTTGTAAAGGACTTTTCTAATAGTTTGTGTGGTTTACTGCTATAAAGGAGTTTCTAAATTCTACAATTAAAAGAATTAACATAGATGTAAAGCTCTATAATGTCAAAAAAATTGTTTCATGGGACCTTTATTATTAAAATGTAATGTTTGACCTACAAATTAGAAAACATTTACGCTCAGTTTAAATGTCAACTAACGGTGTAGAGGTCACTATACCGTGAATACAGTTAGATTTTGTAGGCTATAAAGGACATGTTTTTTTTAATTATTTATCATATTAAGGGCACGTGAGTGTAATTTTTTGTTTGTTTTTTAATTGTTTTGTAAAGAGAGAAGTTAAATTGATAATGTGTTATGATTGTTATGAATTTAATAATCGTATAAAAACATGGACGCCAACGAAAAATTATAAATGTAATTTGTATTGCTTTAATTCATTACATAAACATCATTTATAATTTAAATTAACATTTAAAGTTTACTATTGACCTAGTTATACCGAATGATTACCAATTTCGTCGGCTAAGTATAAGACCTAAAAAAGCATTGCGATCAAACTACTATCCTACGCTGTTTTCATTCAGGGTACACTACGTTACCTTTTCAATAAAAAGTAAAAGATAGGCTTCAAGATGGATGAAGAATGTTTATCCTTCAGAAAAGTGTACACTGGGTTGAAGGCTAAAGAGAAAAAAGGGGCCCCGTCGTCAACACATTGCACCCATTGAGAGCTCTCTAGCGACCTTACTCACCGGCAGAAACACAACCCTAGAGTAGGGTCTAGTGCAGTGCTATTTAGCTGAGGTTTTTTGTGAGGTGGAGTTACTTCCCCAGTCGGGCTCTGCTCCAGATTTGAGCGAGGTGATATTCGCTGAGCTGTGCCCTACCACACAAAGCAAGACGATATTCGCAGTGCCCATGCCCCTCTTTTAGACGCAAGTAGTGTAAGGACCTACCCGGGTCCAAAACTTAACGTGTCAAGTTTGAAACGTATCCGGACAGGACTCAGTGGCAATTAATACTTTATGATTTGGTTTTAATTTATTCATTTAATTATAATTGAAATGACATTTAATATTATAAATATTTCGAATAATATGTATATGAATGATAACCGTAAACAGGATACGTTTTTAGTTATGTCAGATTAGTTTATTATTGGGCGTTAAACGCAAGGTAAGAAGTATCCTGCGCCTCAGCTAAAGTTAACCCTTTTTTCAGTTGTGACTCTTGAGAAACAGAAATTACTACTTATAGAAGAATTAATAATTACTTTCAAATAAAAATCTTGTTGGATCGTAAATTACAATATGATATCTTGAAATATTGGAACGATATTACTGAAATTATATTTATAGTCTTTTACTCACTATGTAAACGTCCTAATTCTAAATATCATAATAATAATCATCGTTAGCCAATCGGTTACTTCCCTTGTTTTGATTTAAGGCCGAGGGTGTCAACAATTGCACAAATTTAAGTACTGGGACATTTACTTTATCTTCATTCCCGGAATTAGCTAGTTTTTGAGCAAGTAATTCATTTCTATTACACAATTGATTAAAAATATTGAATTTTCTATATTATAAATGTAATCTGGATATACTTATTCGGATCAGCCACGTTTTGATACATTTTCAGGCTTCCTAACAGTGAACTAAGCTGAATACAGTTAACGTGTGTAATGTGACCGGTACCTATATGCCCCAAATTTGGTGTAAAATAATCTAAGACCGTTACTTATGCCCCGAATTTGAAGTAAAATAATCTAGGATCGTCACTTACGACCCCATCATTTTTAAATTGTCATAAATTCCATGGGCGTAAAGGACATTCATAGCGTTTTGACCAGTTGTAAAGGACATCTAACTTCTAAAGTATTTAGTTTATGGGTAGGATTGTCAATTCAAATTAGAGATACCAACAATTTGAGTACTTTTCTAATACACATCAAAGATATAGCTCGATAAACAAAAAAAATATAACCGACATTAAAAAAAGTCTCTGTTTTTTGCGTCTCCTGAAAACCAGCATTTTGTCCTTTACGCCAATTGAACCCAAAGGTATCGATATGACATTAAGTACATTTAATGCACAGGTTTAATGACAATTTCTTTACAAACATCAGACTTCTTGTCGATTTCCAACTACGCAAAGAGGTTCGCCATTTATTAAAAATGTTTTGGTTCTAAGTATTTGAAGTAACGCATGCACGTATTCTTAGAGAATTCAACCCGAATGCAGTAGCCATGTCTGTCATTTTCTATACAAAAAAAGTGTGCCGATTTTTGCGGGGGAGGGGAACGTCAAATGTATGGCTATTCGTACGTAACGGACAAATAGCTACGTCAGATAAACGTCAGTCCATACATATGTATAACCACTGGTCATATGTTTTCGGCAGAGGGGAACGCCTGTCAATGGCGACTCCGGTTGGTTGAATTCTCTACACACTACAGCACGTATTGTATACCTGCTCAGTCACGACAACATTTTAATCTATTCGAAAATAATTTTGTCAAACGTGTTAACGAGCTAAAACCTTTTTATCAGTCAGACATATTTGTGATGAGGTTACGATATCATCTTTAATTGTTTATGACGACTTGGTGACTGATTAGTATTTATTGATTAATTTTGAGTTGTTGTCAATGTCACCATTTGAACTAAATATTTTTGTGGTTAGCAATAATATTAATTGAATAAGAAATAACATAAAACTTCACCCAAAATTGAACAAGTGGAGCCACAAAGAGAATCGCGTTTGAAAATGCTGCAACTATTTTTACAGCATTACAAGCAGATCTAAGAATGGATAAACGACAACAAAAGAGCATAATATCCTGTCATCTAACAATTGTTTACAAGTAAGTTCATTGACCCAGTCACCTGTTTAGGGTTAGCACAAAGTAGTTTGTTGCGTGAATGTTTCAAAGACTATAAGTTGAACACGGTTACACATATTTACATAGTTTATATGGGGGAAATATAGTGCTATGGCTAAACTATCCCCCATTTCCGTAAAGGTCCTTCGTGGACTTGCACCGTGTATACAGGACGCCGTAATACGTAAGACGGAGATGGAGATATTGGCATTCCTGTCTGACGTATTGCGGTGTCCCGTTCTTAAGATGCGAAAGGTGTATGCTTTAGTCGAGTTTACGATGGTAAAACTTTAAATTAGGCAACCGTGTGAAAGGGGCTGATGCGGGAAAGTCGGTGTGTACGTACTTCATATTTTTTATTTGTAAGTTTTATTTTCTTGATTTTAGGATTAATTTAGTTTTAGTTTATATTTGTTAATTGTAATTTATTCTTAGGTTTAGTTTTAATTTAGGTAATTAATAAATGTATATTATTTTTAATTCTATGTTTGTCAATGACCTTAATGTATATAACAATTACAAATTGTATTGAACGGCGTAAGCGATATGTTGCATATAATTCGATTGCAAAATAGATTATGTTTTTACCCTTCCTCCTAGCGTTTGTCCCGGCTTCGGGTCCGCTTGACAACCTAATCCCATGAATTGGCGTAGGCATTAGTTATACGAAAGCGACTGCCATCTGACCTTCCAACCCAGAGGGGAAACTACGCGTTATCGGGATTAGGTCCGGTTTCCTTACGATGTTTTCCTTCACCAAAAAGCGACTGGTAAATATCAAATGTTATTTCGTACATAAGTTCCGAAAAACAAATATGTTAATCAAAAAAAGATTATGTTTTTACCAAACAAAAATATTTACTAAGTCTATTAAGTTTAAGACTGTCAGAGAGCATTTGCTACAGTTCAAAATGAAGATATATCTGAACTAGTCCGATTCAATATCGACTGTGAGAAAGCACAGATGTCCATAGTCCACTTGGCGAGCCACAACGCATGTAGTATCCAGATGGGTCACAGTTATGACCTATACATGACTTTACATTTTTTAAATTATGGATTATTTAGTAAATATTATAGGACAATCTTACACAAATCGACCTAGGCCCACAGTAAGCTCAATAAGGCTTGTGTAATAGACGACGATATAGATAAATACTTAAATATATAAAAAACATCCGTAACTCAGGTACCTGTATCTGTGATAAACACACAAATAAATGCCCTGACCAGGATTCGAACCCGGGACCTCCTGCTTCGTAGGCAGGGTCACTACCGACTAGGCTAGGAGGACGTTGATTGTTTTTATGTAATGTTAAAGACAAGTCGCGTTTCTCAAAGCCCGAAACTATTGACGTGTTTCTGGTCCTACGTGATCCTCGGAGGTCACGTGATGTTCTCTATACAAAATGTAGTGTCGGAAGTGTCGCGTCGGACGCGGAACACTACAGCGTGATCCATCCTTAATTTTTACTACATCGTAGAATTGACAGTCAGTTAAACCATAAAAAGAACAAATGCGGTTCATAGGCCACTGGCTTCATGGGGTTTCTTACTTTAGGCGCCATTTCTATTAGGTATTGATTGAGTTTGGCTAGCGTATTCGCACATAGGCATAGGCACTCTTTCAAAAAAAGGTAGCCAAAACGTTGATAGTCAGGCGCGGTCGCAGCCTGAAATTTTGTGGGGTCACTATCAAGTTTTGGGGGGGGGGGGGTCACTAATGCAGAAATTATTTTTGAGAGGGTCAGTAATGAATCTTTCTATTGGACGTGTCCCACTTTCTCTCGCAGCGCATCAGCGTGGGAATGCTGCCAGCATCTTCGGCACGAAGTTTAGATTAGGTTTAATAAAGTTTTAAGTAGTTTTTAATTTTTGTTATTTAAGTTATTGTGTTTCTATATTTCCATAATATATAGGTCTTTAATAGTAGATTGTTTGACAAGGGTCTAAAGTAAGCCATATTTTTTTTTTAATACTACGACGGTGGCAAACAATCATACGACCTGCCTGATGGTAAGCAGCTACCGTAACCTATGGACGCCTGTAACTCCACAGGAGTCACATGCGCGTTGCCGACCCTTTACAAAAAGGAGGATTCACTGTGTTGACGGCTAAAGGAACAAGAGGGTCCCTCATCGTCAACACACTGGGTCCTCTTTGAGCTCTTTGGCAACCTTACTCACCAGCAGGAACACAACACTATGAGTAGGGTCTAGTGCTATTTGGCTGTGGATTTCTGTAAGGTGGAGGTACTTCCCCAGTCGAGCTCTGCTCCAGATTTGAGCGAGATGACATTCACTGAACGTGCCCTACCTCACTAAGCGAGATGCCATTCGCAGTGCCTATACCTCTCTTTTTGTTTAATATTTTTTACTTCTTCGACATAGATACAAAATATAAATGCCACAGATGACGGTATAATCAGGTCTTTAAACAGTTTAAACAAGCTTTAAAGCGATTCCAAAAAATTAAAATCTTTTATAATGATCGTGAAGTAGGAACTAAAAAACACCTCATGTTTTGAGAAATAAATTGCGTTTCCTGATTGGTCGATTTTAACATTGCCTTATTCTGATTGGTTGATATTAAATACAATGTTTTTTTAAGAACTTTTAATAACTTACACAGTATACGCAGCAAAAAAGTTCCGATTAACTTCGATATGTGTTGTGATTGGTGGATTTAATATGGTGAAGTGTTCCGATTGGTCAATTTAAAATGTTTTGTAAATCATAAATATGTATACATATTAGCCCTAGAGGCTAAATGTACTACTTTAGTCCGCCTTGGTTAGCATAATATGACAAACTTTTTGAGCATGAGAAGTGAAAAAATAATATTGAAGCTACTGAGTAAATAAATTACTTACTCGACAATTTAAAAAAAAAACCAGTTCATCAAGCTACTTCTAGGAATCGAAAGACTGAAATTTTGGCAGTTGATAATTTAGGTTCAGGTTATTTTACGATTTTTTTTGACTCGTCACCAGTGGTGGCTATTATAAATCCTGTTAGTATTGAACTAGCTTGCATTTATTCTGTACTACATTCCCTCAAGCTATCAGAGACGGATCCTCATAATCTCGATTTGTTTTCAATCCAAACTTACACAGCTGCTATTCGACCTTTGACCAACTTAGTACAAATACCAACCTCCTTGCTGGAAGGTTATGTCTGCCGATCGAAACAGCAAAGAGAAAAACAGCACCAGACTTATTTAAGTGCTACCAGGAAACAGTTAAGGTGAAAAATCAGTCGTATAAAAGCATATAAACAAACTTAAAACTAGAATTTTGTATATGAGATTATGTATATTCACTCAGTTCGCTTCTTACTAATTATATTGTTTTTTACAAACATTTATCTTAACTAATTAGTCTGGTTCACTTTGTAGGTATATTTTCCGGTATATTTTTTTTGTATGCACTTGTATGTTATTTATATGTTTTATTACCTGACTGCCGAGAGGAAGTTATGGTTTCCGAAAGTTTTATATGTGTCTGTTTCTTTGGCACGTACTACAGCCTTCATAGGTTAACTCTACAACTAAGTTTTTTCTGGGTTAATTTCGTGTTCAAGAAAGGACCTTAAACTGCATCTGATAAGTATTTATACTATAAGATAATACTAATACTATTTCTGTAAAATAGAATATAATGGATGAAAGACATTTTCATTAATCTGTCTCCCTTTCTCTCGTTTTCCGGCAATAAATCCATCTCACACCACAATGGTACTGTCACTTAACGGACGTATTTACTGGCAGTGAAACAATCTTCATTGTGTCTTAAGTAATATCGTATCTCACTTACGTATAATGTTTTTTTTTATAATTTCGTACCCTGGAAATAAAATCGATACAATTATTAAACTACTTTGAACTGAAAAAATTACAAATTTAAACTAGTTTTATCTTCATCTAGTAGCTTGGTAAAGTTGTCTGGAAGACATCGCTTTTTAGCGATAAGACCGCCAATTATTTTACCTCTAATTTTACTGTTTGTAACTTGTATTTTGTTTGTTTTTTTTATTTTGAGGTGTGAAATAAAGATGTTATTTAATAGTAAAAACGTGTTTTTCACCCAAAACTAGTTTTATAAGGGGAAAACGAACCGTTTTTTTTTGTATACATGAGTAACATAATAGTAGAGTTTCCTCTCAGTACAAAAGTGAAAAAAATTGTGCGCATCGAGAAAAAGTTGTGAATTTTGACCATGGATAGAGTGCCCAACGATGAATATTTTTTAGTATTGGAGGTCCGTAAAATTTTTGGAACTTCACGTCAAATTCAGGGGTCCCGTGCAATATGTTTTTACTTTCTGGTTAAGGCTGCTAGGGGTTGTGTGGTATCGTTTCCTTATAAAACAGATATGCTGAATTCATCAAAAATATATAACTCAAAGGTGACTGACTGACTGACATAGTGATCTATCAACGCACAGTCCAAACCGCTGGTTCTAGAGATTCCAAATTTGGCACATAGGTTCCTTATAAGGTCTACGGGTGCACTAAGAAAGGATTTTTCAAAATTCATCCCCTAAGGGGGTGAAATGGGGGTCCAAAGTTTGTATGGGGAAACAAGATTAGTTAGTCTATTTTATTCGAAACTTCACAGAAGTATTCCTAACAATAAATGAGTAAATACGTGTTGCAGTTTTTTTGAGAATTCAACCCCTAAAAGGGGGAAATGTGGTCAAAAAGTCTGAAAATCAACATGGGTATTGTTTCTATGGTTTATCGGGTCGTTGATTACGAAAACAACAACGATTTTAAAATCCGACGTGGCGAACGTGACATACCATCTCCCATGTTAGGGTACAATGGGGTTGAAATGTCTAAATATCCATATGGGTGTCGTTTTAGTGATTTTTTGGGACGTTAATTAAGAAAATGGCATCGAATTTGAAATTTAATATTGTGGACATGAAAATTCTTGAAAGTATTTGTGCCAAATTGCAATCTTCTTCTAAATATATAAAAGAAGAAACTGACTGACATATCAACGCACAGCCCAAACCGCTGGTTCTAGAGATTCCAAATGTGGTACGTAGCCTCCTTATAAGGCATAGGGATGCACTTAGAAAAAAAATTTAAAAAT
This sequence comes from Pammene aurita, assembly GCA_947086415.1. Classification (NCBI taxonomy): domain Eukaryota; kingdom Metazoa; phylum Arthropoda; class Insecta; order Lepidoptera; family Tortricidae; genus Pammene; species Pammene aurita. The sequence goes on from OX352295.1 coordinate 19,255,637, forward strand.
TTACCTCCTAAGGGGGGAAATGGGGTTCAAAGTTTGTATGGGAAACGAGATTAGTTCAACTATTTTATTCGAAACTTTACAGGAGTATTCCTAACGATAAATGAGAAAACAAGTGTTTCAGCTTTTTTGAGAATTCAACCCATAAGGGGGAAATGTGGTGACAAAATTTAAATATCAACATGGGTATTGTTTCTATGGGTTATCGGGTCGCTGATTACGAAATCAACACTTAAGGGGGTGAAATGGGGGTTGATAGTTTGTATGGGGAATTTTTCAACGTTGAAGCAATTTAGATGAAACTTGGTATAGAGATAGTTTGTGTACCGGGAAACGACATGGGACAGTTTTTATCTCGAAAATCAATCTTTAAGGGGGTGAAATGGGGGTTGGAGGTTTGTATGGAGATTTTTTTACCGCGGACCGATTTAGATAATTTTGTTGTGGATATAGTTTGAGTCCCAGGAAACAATATAGAATATTTTTTAAGCCGAAAATCAATCTTAGAGGGGTAGAAAACATGTTGGTAGTTTGTATGGCGAATTATTAACCGCTGAACAGACGATTGAAATGAAACTTGGTACATATTATATAGATTGAGTGGCGGTAAACAATATAGGATATATTTTATCTCGAAAATCAACCCTCTAGGGGGTGAAACTGGGGTTGAAAGTTTGTATGAAAAATTTATAACCGTTGAACCTATTTAGATGATTTGGTATGGAGATATTTTGCGTTCTGGGGAAGGATATATAATGGTTATTATCCCAGAAGTCATTCCTTAAGCGGGTAAAAACGAGGATGGATTACTAATTCCACGCAAATGAAGTCGCGGGGAAAAGCTTCTATTCAAGAGTAGAAATCTGTATTAATCATAATCTCTCAGTAGTAAGTCGTTGATGGCGTAACAATTAAACAATTATTGCAATAATTTCTTTAAAAAAAAATGAGGGAACCGTCGTCTTCAAAACGTGGTATACCGAAACCTCCAGAATGTAACGAATACTTTTCCTAAAACCGCTTCTAAATCAGTTCAGCGAAACGCAAGATGATCGCGGACAAACATACATTCCTACATACAAACATACGAGTCTAACTGAGAACTTCCTTTTTTAGTACTTTTAGTACGAGGGCGAAGCCGCGGGAAAAAGCTAGTTTTTGATATAAAAAAAGTAAAATCCATATTTAAAAAAAAAGTTCTGTGGAGAGGAAAAACACTCAAAACATATTATTTTCTAGAACGTTATATAACTAATAAATGTCATTTATTTTAAAAATAAAAATAAATTCATAAGGAAGCATATTTAATGCAGTTTTTAAATATATACAATTTGAAATCTTTTATCATACAAAAACTACGCGAAAAAAAATCATTCGCGTCATGGTGTTCATGTTTTCTCCATAGTAAGTATCGAAGACCAATGTGAAACGTGAACATCCGTAGCGTATTGACCTTAAAATGTATATATTGTTTATTATTAGTCATTTTTGCTGAGAGTACCTTCTACAAAATGCAGAAATGAAGAAAAAGAATTAAAAACAGATTTGTTCCAATTCTAATGATTAATTCTCAAGTTAGTAAGGAAATATGTGTTTTTTTTTCATTTTGTAGAAAGTACTCCGAGCAAAATTGACTAATAATAATACATACATTTTAAGGTTAATACGTTACGGATGTTCACGTTTCACATTGATTTTCTATACTTACTACGGAGAAAACATATACACCACGACTCGAATGTTTTTTTTTTCGCGTAGTTTTTGTATGATATAAGCTTTAATATTGTATATATTTAAAAACTGCATTAAATATGCTTCCGTATGATATTTTTTTTATTTAAAAATAAATGATATTTATTAGTTATATAACGTGTTTATTTTCTAACATATATATTTTTTTAAGTGTTTTTCCTCTCCGCAGAACTTTTTTAAATATGGATTTTTACTTTTTTAATATAAAAAATGAATTCTGCATGTCTGTTTTATAAGAAAACGATACCCCACAACCCCTAGCAGCCTTAACCAGAGTAAAAGCATATGGCGCTGGACCCCTGATTTTGACGTGAAAGTCCGAAAATTTTACGGACTTCCAATACTAAAAAATATTCATCGTTGGGCACTCTGTCCATCGTCAATATTTTCTTCAATTTCAAGCTCTGCAGCGTTTTTTACAAATAAAATAAGTGAATAGATAAATACAACGGTGTTTTAAATTCAAAACGTGCATAAACGGTAACACACGTACTTTCAGTTAACGATCTCAATCGGTAATGGCCTCTTAGATTTGAAAGTAGAAAGTTCAGCTAGAACGTTGTTAGTACCATTAGGATTGCGGGTTGCGGGTTGGAATAGTATAGAATTTCTAACTTAATACCTGCTTGAAGTTCCCTAAGAACTTTATTTTTTGAAGTAGGTAAGTTGTTCAACCATTGGGTACTCTCGACTATTACCCATATGGATATTATTATAGTAGCCATGTACAGTCACGAACCCGGATTGTTGAGCCACTTGCTATTGTTCATAATTTATTTAGCCGTGTTATGAATGACCGATGTTTACCGACTAGCTGTCAACTGTCAGTTACATCGGTACGGTCATTTATTACTCGGCTAAATTAAGAACAATGGCAAGTGGCTCAACAATCCGGGTACAACAATGACTGTACCCTTAACTCTCCCGAAATAGGGATCCTGTTTGATAACATGTTAGGTATCCTGAACCAACACGCTCAATAATCGCTTTTTAACTGCGAAAACCTATGAAACATATGAACCTATTTAAACAGCAACTTCATTTTTAAGTTTCTCTTTTACTTTGTACACGTAGGAATCTTCCATGTCGCTGGATTGCTAATTTTGGCAAAAATACCTTATTGAAAAATAAGACGGCCATTGTACACTCGAGGTCGGTCTAAACAGGTCATATTATTATATATTTTTGACATGAAGTGAGTAGTGACCCATTTTCTTTATCTGTAAATATAAATTGCTTGGATATTAATAAAGACGTCTATTCTCTGTAGGACAAAAGAATAGGAGGTCACCTAAATGAATGATGAATGAAGGTTGTAAAAACCTGTCCTAAAACGAAAAGTCAAATAATTAGATAAAGCCATAAAGAAGCAATACTTTACCGAAAGACAGAGTGCGATAGGACTATAAAAACTGTAACTCGATTTTATACCATCAAAAATAAATGAACGTAAAATGAAACGTGATTATTTTTACCAATGAAATCCAGGGGATCAAAATAGAACCGAGACACGTAGACGTACCTTTTTATAAATGTCTGTCTAAGATACATATAATGAAAAATGATTTATTTGGGTAGATTTTCACATTACAGCCATTTGATATTTCGGGAGACAAGCCTAGGATTATGTCCTGAGCCCTAAACTAGGTAATCCTGTCTAATGTATAATAGGGAACGGGGATGAGGAAATATCATTGCTTATCGTTTACCTATATTCTACATTTTATGTTTGTTATACAGAGATTAAAGAGTTTCAGCAAATTTTATAAATAATAAGCGTTGACTTTTACGCTCATTGTTACTTGATTTCAAGAAAGGTGAAAACAAAAAGTCGAGGTCGCATCGTAACATTATGTGTTCTATTCAGCCAGGACTGGGCCAGCAATTTATTTAAAAAAGAGTATACATAGGTCATGTTCCTACAACCACTAACTACAATACCATCGTCGTAAGTCGCGACATCACATCGGAACTATTTAATTTTGTTAAACGACAAAGACTGCGATTACCGAAACTAGACTTGACGACTACGGCCGTTACGATATCTCGCCACTTATCACAAAACTGATTTTCTCACTTTCTCTGGTGAAATAGGACCCCTGGTAAATTGTATTTTGTCATGGGACACTATACAATCTCAATTTAAATTTCAGGCATTTGAGCGTGGAAAAGATGAAAGAGAGATTGGCGATCACGGGGACATATTGAAGGATGTTGAATTTTTAAATCGATTTCGGTTTAGATTACCATCTAAGATGATTGAGATGGCTGGGATAGAATTCTAATGTATATGTATATGGGTAGATGTGATAGCCAGCGGGCTTATGATGGACAGCTTTATCGAGATAATAGAGTAAACGTCCCTTTTTCAAATCGTATCAGACACGATCGATCGCGTCAGACACAATTTTTATCACGCTGTCAAATGCAACCATCGTATTAGATCAAGAGTAAGCCGGTACGCAACCCTACCTCATCGAGTAGCAGAATTCGGCTTATGTAGGGCAATGCACGGTGAATAGTCATGTAGGTATTGTAGTAGTGAGCTAAACTTGGAGCATTTCGTACAGTCAGAAAAAAACATTATGAAATCGACCTCATCGTGTAGCACAGGAGTCGCCAAACCGCGGCTCGCGAGCCGCATGCGGCTCTTTGAAGGGTCAGTTGTGGCTCTTCGAGGTCCCCTCAACTTTTTTTAAATCAAATATTAGTAAAAAAACATAAAACAGACCACTGCGGCTCTATGAGCTTCCGAAAATTCCATATTTTTCCGCCATCAGGCTCTTTGTCATTAAAATGTCTGGTTTGCGTGTTGCTGCCACATTTTTTTTGGCACTTCTCGATGAGCACTATCGAAAAGGCCACGTGCCCAAACTGAAGTAGTTTTTGTCAAAAAATAGGGTCGTATTGCTTACTGTATAATGTACAAAATACTCCAACTTTGGCTTTTTTATACCACGACGGTGGCAAACAAGCATACGGCCCGCCTGATGGTAAGCAGTTACCGTAGCCAGGATGGACGCCTGCAACCCCAGAGGATTCACATGCGCGTAGCCTATCTTAAGCGTTGCTTAGGCTACCAGGTACTAAAATACATAACATTTTACCATGTATAGCCCTACATAAGCCGAATTCTGCTACTCAATGAGGTAAGGTTGCCTACGGCCTGTTGATCTAATAGGTAAGTACTAAGTAATTAAGTAAATAATTTTAATGGTTCTCAACTTATGCTAACATGCATAAAGTATCTTCTTGTTTCTTGTAGGTACTTTAGGTAACCTGTGGTAAAGGAATTAAACCACATAAATATATCAAGATAGAAGAAGAGTGTGTGACTTTGAGCGTCAAAAAGTCGCCTCTACGGCTTAATTGCTCGCAGCCAACTTCAGTCAGCTTCTCACCTCCGTCCGCGTGCGACGTCGTTATAAAAACAAAATGAGAGCCCGTTCACACGGCATCAAGTTTTGTCGGATCTACTAACTATCGGATCGTGTAAAACCGGATAGTGTATTCACATGGCCGCCCGGTTTTATAAGACCATCCGGTGCGCCCCGCCCGTGCCCGCCCCCCTTCTACTTGCCGGATCTGGGTTTGTGCAGGATTCTTGCTCCCAACTCGTGTGAATGCAAGTATTGGAGTACTGTTACCACTAAACCGGACCCGGCATTTTAACGGACGACCGGACCGATTTGTAGTCGCAAAACCGAACGACATATTTTGCAGGATCCGTTTTATTGCCGCATTCTGCAACCCTGTGCTTGTGTGAACGCATGCATTGAAATACTATTGCGAGTAAATAGGATCGTACAAAAAACAGTTCCCGCAAAAAATCGGATGTCTCCGTGTGAACGAGCTCTAACTCGTTATCCGATGTAACTTCTGTTTTGAAAGTAACAGAACCGGAACCGAAGCGGATGTTTAAAACCAATCGGATGTTCCGACATAACAGAACCGGAACCGGAGCTCTGTGATATCCCTAGTTCAAACCCCGGCTTGTACCACTGAGTTTTTTCTGAACTTATGTAACGAAGTATCATTTGATGTTTACCAGTCGCCTTTCGGTGAAGGAAAATATCGTAAAGAAAGTGGACCTAATCCCAATAAGGCCTAGTTTCCTCTCTGGGTTGGAAGGTCAGATGGCTGTCGCTTTCGTAAAAACTAGTGCCTACGCTAATACATGGGATTAGGTTGCCAAGCGGACCCCAGGCTCAATTCAGCCGCGGCAAAATCCGGGACGTATTGCTAGGAGCGTGACTGGCAATCTTACACAAATCGACAGAGTCTAGACAGACGACGATAGGTATATATTATAAACATAGAAAACGTCTGTGATAAACGCCCAAATAATATGCTTTTAGCAGGATTTGAACCTGAGACCTCCTGCTTCATAGGCAGAGTCACTACCGACAGTACTAACTTGGCTCCGTAATGCACATAGCTCCACATAGCTCCTTCGGCGCGTGATCAATTATTTGTACATCGCGAAGACGGAATAATTCCCAGAAATTACTTTTAATTTCATCAACTCGTGGACCTGTCCAATGAATTATGAATGAGGCAACCCTATGATCCGGTTATAACGGAATTCGAGAAAGGTCTGAATATTCATTTAGGACATGTAGGGTTGGCATGTAAATAGCTTTTTTGGCGCTTTTACGTACAAAGAGCTGGGCCGTTAGGGGGAAACGTTTTCGATCACTTTCTGATACCTACGACAGCTTTTATATGCTCTAATGCTTACGAAACGTTTTTGTGTGAATATTCGTCCCCTTTTTATAACAAGTTGATAAAATGGTCCTAATCACTACAATTTTAGGGTATTTTGCCTCGTAAATCATTTACGAACTGATCTACGTTAAATATGGCGACTACGGGAGCTGTCATCCCATGGAGAACAATCAAACTTTTTATAGAAGCTAAATTAAATGATGATGAATCCAGACATCGGAATATAGGGGGCTAAATTTGATTATAGGTAGGGAGTTCCTATATCGATGAACTCAGTTATCGATGCTCTTCCCATTTATAATAAGGTACCTACTAGCGATCAGTCGATGTTCCGAATTTAGAAGCATTGTTTCTTATAATTATTTAAGTAAGTTAATTATTTCGTAATTGTCTAAAGAGGTTTCATAAATAGATAATAATTATTATTCCATAACACTTTCTTAAACCTAGCGCTCATAGATAATAATATGCTTTAATGTAAACTTAATTTTCGTCTACAAAATTATACTTACAAAAATATTCATATACAGACAGCAGTGATGGCTATGAGGGCAATCACTAGTATATGGGGGTAAACATCGATAACTGACTTTATCGATATAGGAATTCACTACCTGTCATTAAATTTAGATTCCGATGACTGATGATTACGTTACCTCACTAGCTGATTCGGTGCACCGATCTTGAACCTACTCGATTCGACCTATTGTATATTAATACTATCCTAACATTTTTAGTATTTTTTTCCGTGAATATTTTCCAATGTCAAACAAACAAGAAAGTCTCGAATTTACAAAGCGCTAAAGCTCTATAATCAGGGAAAAAGATCAAACGTCTTTCAGAAATTACGCCTCAGCCTTAAAATTAAATAAATTGTAGGTTAATAATATAGTTGGCCAACAGTAATAGCTGGAACATCAACGCTGGAACATTAGTTTTGTGTTCTAATGTTTACTGTTATTTATAAATTTTGAATGGGAGTTTTAGTTCTCTTGTGGATGAGTATTCACCATAGACATAAGTTGAGGGATTTGCCCAGGGGACACATCTGCCAGACAGATGCGGCGGGCAAATCTGTGGCTATAGAAAAAAAGGTACCTCACTTATTTTTAGAGATATATATATTATATTTATTATAGGTCAATCTTACACAAACCGACCTAGTCCCACAGTAAGCTCAATAAGGCTTGTGTTGTGGGTACTAGACGACGATATATATAATAGATAGATATTGATAATACTTAAATACATAGAAAACATCCATAACTCAGGTACAAATATCTGTGATAAACACACAAATACATGCCCTTACCAGGATTCGAACCCGGGACCTCCTGCTTCGTAGGCAGTGTCACTACCGACTGGGCTAGGAGGCCGTTTAGAGAGAGATGCAAGGGATATCCGGCGAACCCGTTGGCCGGATAGCCGGATATTCGGCGTACAGTTAAGCTATTCGAGCACGCAGGTGGCACTCCATGCAGGTCGCAACTTGTTCAAGGAATATTTAGGTTCCTAAAGTTATGTCCTTTAAATAATGGAATAATTACATGACTAAATATATATATTGATGCCGAAATCGGCTTGAGAAGAGAGAGAGAGAGTAAGATGAATTATTTGGTGGCTTACTACGTATTCATCCCATTTTTAGGGTTCCGTAGTCAACTAGGAACCCTTATAGTTTCGCCATGTCTGCCCGTCCGTCCGTCCGTCCGTCCGCGGATAATCTCAGTGACCGTTAGCACTAGAAAGCTGAAATTTGGTACTAATATGTATATCAATCACGCCGACAAAGTGGTAAAATAAAAAGTGAAAATTTTTTTTTTATTAGGGTACCTCCCCTATACGTAAAGTGGGGAGTGATTTTTTTTTTTCATTTCAACCCTAACGTGTGATATATTATTGGATAGGTATTTAAAAATGAATTGGGGTTTCCTAAAATCATTTTTCGATAATGTAAATATTTTCGGAAATAATCGCTCCAGAAGTAAAAAAATATGCGTCCCCCCCCCCTCTAACTTTTGAACCATAAGTTTTAAAAATATGAAAAAAATCTCAAAAGTAGAACTTTATAAAAACTTTCTTGGAAAATTATTTTGAACTTGATAGGATGAATAGTTTTTGAAAAAAAAATACAAAATAATTTCTGAACTAAGTTTGTAATTTAACCGTATAAGCAGGTGTTTATTGTACCTGTAATTTCTACAAAATTACAATGAAATGACGTGCTTTCAAATAAAGTAAAAACGGTGAAAATCGGTTCACGCAATAAAGAATTATCCCATAAAAATCATCTTCCATACTTTATGCTCGCGCGCAATAGTTTACTCAATTTGCCGATAGATGTCGCTGTACATGGAACTCTCATATCATATCCTACATGGCGGTGTTATTAACTCTTAAGTGGGGACACTTACTGTGACGGACGGAAAACTACGGAACCCTACAGTGAGCGTGGCCCGACACGCTCTTGGCCGGTTTTTTAAACTTTAGTCAAGTTTCATTTTACTATCCGGTACCCGGCCGGATATTTTTTTATTTTTTTTTATTAAGAAACAAACAGTCATTTAAATATAAGAGCTCATAAAATATTGCTTAAAATTAAGACCTGGAGTTTCCTTAAGGTTAATATAAAATTGCAGTCTATAACTAACATGTCTGTGGTTATCTTTATGAATATTAAGAACTAAGTGTGGAATAAGAACATGAAATTTGACATAATTACCGAAAAGCTGATTTTAGTGAATATATGGAACAGTTAAACAAATCAATTTCGCTGAGTTTTACATATTCATTGAATATATTGCAAGCACGTCTTCTTTGCGTTTCTACTGAAGGGAATCGAAAACTTTTTTTCTGGCATTGGCGCTGACGAGGTACTCTATCCGTTGCATCTCTACTTATTTCCCAATGAACAAATATGTATGAGTACGTAAAAAGTGCACTTATACCGGATGGACCCTACAAAATAGTCGAGGTAAAGGAAGGCTTCAAAGGAGACGATAAACAGCAAAAGCGTAGGACACACGCACAGATCACAGGCCGGCAGATTTGTACGTGTATTCCTAGGAATTGAGTGGTGGGACATTACACCTGACAGAGCAAAATTTCGTAAGAGGGAAGGCGTTTTCCCAGCAGGGGAATACTTAGGACCACCCCACACTAGCGTCTTACGAGCGTCGACGCAACGCTTGTCGAGCGTCGGCGTCTCACCAGCGGCGAAGTGGCGGCGTTGGCGCGGCGACGACGCAACGTAGGCGCGACGTTTGTCGAGCGTCGGCGTTTCTCCAGCTGCGACGCCACGTTGGCGCGGCGTCGACGCAACGCAAGCAAAAATCCGATATCGGATCGGATAGTATAGTATGAACACACTCTAACACGTGCAAAATTAAACTACAATTTTAATTAAATGGGATGTTATATTTCCTTTGACTGCGGCAGTTTATATGAGCTCAGTTTCGTATGAAAATACCTACAGAGTTTTATCGTGCTTTAGCGTGGTCAAGTAAATAACTGTAACACAGTGGTAATAATAGTAGAACGGATTCATATTCATATTAATTTATTTCAAGTCCAACTGGGATAAATTTTTGTTAGTATGCTATATTTACTTAAATTTATATTATATTAAACTTTTTTGCATAAAAGAAAAGCTTGATGTACAAAAGGCGGACTTAATGCCAGGAGGCATTCTCTACCTCTATATTTAAATAAGTAATTACTACTATGGTTAGTATAACACAACACACTACTAATAACTACTACTAATAGTACTTTTTATCACAAAAATGGAGTTTTATAATCAACTATCAACATCGGATAATTACTGACAAGCTATCCATATACGCAACAATTTTTCCGCATTATCTCTCTGGCGAACATGTCCGAAACACAAATCCGCCAATGTATGGCGCTATTCAGATCTATCCGCAGACACATCCGTACCCAATTCCCACCACACTGACGGATTTGTCCTTCAGACATGTCCGCCAGCCAGATCCGTGTGCATACAAGGCTAGCTATAAATAAAAACCGGCCAAGTGCGTGTCGGACCACGCATAGGAGGGTTCCGTACCTTCAATGGAATAAGAACCAAACTAATACCAAAAGGTCGTATCTGATGCCTATGGAAGAAGTTTTTTGGAGATAACTCAAAAATGGCTGAACCGATAATGGTCAAAACAATTTTCGTAGAAAGTATATGATAAGGCGCATCTCTTCAAATTTTTTCATTTTTTTTTTTAAACTTACGGTTCCAAAGTTACAGGGGGGGCTACACAACTTTTCTGACTTTCGAAGCGATTATTTCAGAAAATATTCAAATCACAAAATAGTCAAAGAAACCTCAATGTTATTTTGAAAGACCTATCGATTGATGTGTCACATGTTGATATTTGTTTTTTTTTTTATTTATTTAGTTACTTGTACGGAGCGCCCCCCTAAAAAAATTTGTTTTTTCAAATTTAACTACATAACTAAGTAGCTGCATACAAAATACACCTTATGTGTAAATTTTATTCAGATACGTCGTTTCCGAGTAAAATGCCTGTGACATACGGACGGACAGACAGACAGACAGACAGACAGGACGAATCCATAAGGGTTCCGTTTTTTGCCATTTGGCTACGGAACCCGTAATAACCACATAGATATTAGATAGATAAATATACCTACATTTATCTATCTAATACCGTTACATATACCTACCAAGGTATTATCGTCGACTATCCGGCTAGTAATTAGATAAATAGGCAAAAATAATGAACACGGCATACATATCTGCGACTTATTGACGATTTTTTGTAGCACTTCAAAAGATTCAGATAAGGCAAACGTTCAGTGCATGTCATCGCTCAATAAAGATGACAGCAGGGTTTTAACTATTGGACATTAGGGTAACGAGCACTAGGACGTTTAGCTTACTTGTTATCTAGATCTTTCTGATTAGTTAAGTTTAATTGTATTCCAACGGACTAGACTGAAGATATTTCACAAAGGGATGGGATTACGTACGTCATACATAATTATATCGATATATCCTATGTTTTCACCAGATCGCTTTAACGATAACATCATGCCAGCGTTAAGTCGTATTCAGAAACCAAAATACATTACCCTTACAATTATCAATTCTCAATCACGACACACTCGCAATCTCAATTCGTTTGAAATCTTCGTTTTTTTGTTGCTTTTTTTATGTTTGAAATTATTCGATAACGGGTGGACCGATTGGGTAAATTATTTTTTGTTTTAATGAATATACTTGACAGTTGGTCCCATTGTTATCAGGTCAGGATCTGATGATGGGATCTTGGAAAAATGGAGGGAACTCTTCAAATATTATAGGCAGCCCTACAGACCCTACAGTGATTTGAGTATCTTTACAGTGGCTCGGCCATTTTCTTTTGGAAAGGTGGAGGCTTAGTGAAGTCGGTTATTTTTTATCTAAAATTATTATTCCCCACATCTGTATATTGAGTTGCCCTGCCTCTTATAATGGTGGGCATTAAGATGCTAGGTCGAGCGACACACCACCAATTTTAAAAGTAACTTTGTTACAATGTACGTTTGAGAATAAGGGCCCTCCATACTGATGCGTGTTAAATCGCCCTCCCAACAGCAAATATCGTTTTAGGACACCCCTCCAACCCACGAAGTGTTATTACAGGAACCTCAACATTCTGTGCCGTTTAAAACTGCTTATTACAACTGCAAAGAGTTCACTATTCCACGATCGATATGCGCGAAAACTTTGTTGGTTGCCTCGATCAGACGTTCAGTGCGGTTTCAGGTGTGGATATCTTTCGAACGTATTATAGGTGTATTTGGCCAAGTAAAAGTCAGTGTTTCAATATTAATAAGTTGTGTAAGATGTTGTCCATTTAAGATGACTTCCATGTAACCCATAAAGTAGTGAAAATGTTCTAATTTATAACTTCCTCGTGCTCGAAACGCTAATGCCCTATAGTTGTCACCTTTATTGAGATGACTTAAGTTTAAGGATAATACTTATGAACTGAGACAGTGATAAGCTATAACGTTTAACTTTCTACGAAAGTTTTATCATGTAGGGCAAAGGCAAACACCCTCCAAAGTCCGTCCTCCAAAATTGGAGTTGAACAAATATACAAAAGTACCTAAATAAATATGATGATATAATAGGATCCAATAAAACGAAATATGCATTAAATCTCCCATTTGGGTTGCAGACATCTAAGCAGAGCCTTTTAGTGACATCTCGTAAAAGTCAAAGAGCAATAACGTTTCGTAATAAATTCAACAAGACATCGGCTTTGAATATAAAACTTTGAATAAAATCCGCGCACGTATTGCACCGCATCTGGACGCTGAGTGCAACATGACTATGTTAAAGCACAGTCGATAGAATTTACAACAGCACTTTCACTTCCATGTCAGGTTTCTTCTCTTTTCAATTTTTTTTTTAATAATAGTACCTTTGAATAATATATCAACATGTTTCACATCAATCGATAGGTCTTTAAAAATAACATACCTAGAGGTTTTTTTGAACATTTTGAGTTTAAGTGAATATTTTCATTAAATAATCGCTTCGAAAGCCAGAAAAATTGTACCCCCCCTGTAACTTTTGAACCGTAAGTTCAAAAAATATGAAATTATTTGTGAATTATTTATTAATGCAGCTTATCACATACTTTCTACGAAAATTATTTTGAACATTATAGGTTCACCCATTTTTAATGTATCTCCAAAAAAACTTCTACCATAGGCATCAGATACGACCTTTTGGTATTAGTTTGGTTCTTATTTCATTGAAAGTACGGAGCCTCCATTATGCGTAGGTCCTACACGCACTTGGCCGATTTTTTGATGTACATATGATTCATAGATATAAACTCATGACCATTTTTTTATATCCGTTTCATTGATATACACTCAAGATTGACCTGGGTTAAATCGTCTAACAAAATCGACGAATAAATTAAGTTGTTTTTTAAGTTTTCCATTCTATATCAATTGCTGAATTAAATAAGGGTGTTGTGGTTTCATAAGACTGAAAATCACCCTGTCCCCGCCCGCTGGCAAGCAGCTACCGTAGCCTATGGACGCCTGAAACTCCAGAGTTTTCACATGCGCGTTGCCGACCTTTTAACATAAAGGAGGAATGTGTTGACGGCTAGGGGGACAAGAGGGTAGGAAATTCCCGTACTGTACCAAACATGAACTGTTTTACTCGTTGAAATATGTTTGAAATGATATTCTTCGGTTGCTTTGTCGTTCGTGTGACATTTTGTCCCGCGGCTCGGATGCGGCGAAACGGAACTCCGGTCTTATGCCTCTGTTTACAAATGTTATGTTATGCAACACTCTTGGTGCGATTGTGACTTGTTTGACAATATTTTTAAGGCGAGATATATTCAATCCGATATGTAGTGGCTTGGATTTCATTTATTTATTTATTTAGCCATAAATTGTTACGTGCAATTTTACGCGTAGGGTGTAGCTACATACTTATTACTATTTTAACCAACATGCATACAATATAACATAAGCAGAGATTAATTTACATGCTAATAATTAGTGTTATAATTAGGCAAACAATATTATTAAATAATTATTCTAAATTATAATAAGAAAATAAATTGTGAAGTCAAAGACAAAATACATGTTTTTTTATTAATTAGGTATATTATTGTAAATTATTATAATTATAAAACTCGTCAATTGTGTATGGACTTATGTCAATCAGGTACTTATTTATTGCTGCAAAAAACTGAGAGTTTGTTAAGGTCATAATCCTACATGGTAAGGCATTGTAAACTTGGGCAGCAACAAATCTAGTGCATCCTAGTGGATTCAAGTTTATTATTAAAAACTTTATGTCATTATACTTTAGCTACTTAAAAAGTATTAGGTACTTAGGCTGGTTTGGAGTATCAACGAGAAATCCCATGATTAGGTGCAACTGTCACTGCTGCAACTGGTACTGCTATCACCTTTGGGCGGGAGCACCTGGATACCAGCTTGGACCGTTTGACTCGGTGCACAGGCGCGCTGTGCGGATCGTCGACGATGCCAAACTCACGAGCGACATTAAACCCTTGAGTCTAAGGAGAGACTTTGCCTCCTTATGTGTGTTCTATCGCTTGTACAATGGGTTGTGCTCTGTAGAACTGTTTGATATGATGCCAACGGCAGCTTTTTGTCACCACACCGCTCGCCGCCGGCAGGGTGTTCATCCTCATACCCTGGAGCCCAAGGGGTCGCGCACTGTACGGTTTAAGAGGAATTTCCTCCCACGAACGCTGCGGCTGTGGAATGAACTCCCTGCCGAGGTTTTCCCAGCGGGCTACAATATGAAGTTCTTCAAAAAAGGTGTGTATAGGTTCTTAAAGGGTAGGCAACGCGCATGCGAATCCTCTGGGGTTGCAGGCGTCCATAAGCTACGATAATTGCTTACCATCAGGCGGGCCGTATGCTTATTTGCCACCGTCGTGGTATAAAAAAACTAAGGCTTGCAATACCTCGGACAATCGAAGATGCGTTACGATGGTGCAAAGATCGTGCACTGCACTTATAGTTTCACTTGTACTAAATGTTTTAATCGTGCACTGCCCTCTAACTGCTCTAAACGGTATTTTAATACAAATTAAATTATAGTAACTAGAATAGAACAGAGGGTTAAAAAAAACTCTAGGAGATACGAGAAATCAATATAATCGATCGGGCAGATTGCAGGATGGAGATTTTAAATTTAAAATTTAAATCGATAATGTGCCAGTTAGAGATAATGATAGTGTAACGTTCCGTTACACGCAGCGTAACATTTTTAGTATGCATAATTCAGATCACAAAATCATACAAAAATGCTAGTAATTGAATCCTTAATTACAACTAATTAAACAAAAGATTAATTCATATCACTCCAAATTCCCCGCTTCCTAAATGCTCTTTGAAATGCTGGCGAAACTCAAAAGTCACTTCAGTTTTGTAAAACTAAACTTTTCCGAGAAAATCAATTTATTATTTAATTCGTACATATCCAAACGTCGCTTCAATCAAATAGTCGGATCTGCTTTAATTATCGGCTTATGCCAATCCAAATTCCGTCTGTTTCAACTCAATAGCTGCCGAACACTCAATTTCCGGATACATCGTTCGTTTAATTGATAGGATTCTGTTCTCGCCTGGGGTGTTATACCGATCGCTTAGCACATGCAAGCAAGTCCAGCATTTGAATTAGGGAATGAAAATAACTGGTTTTTAACCGAAAACCGGTTATTTTCATACTAAAAAGAACCTGTTTGCATTCCCTAATTTTGATACAGGATATGGATATAATAATATGGCATTGATTTCAAAAATCTATTTAATCTTCATCTCGGACTTGAAAAGGTTATTATTATTATCTATCGGCAATAAACTATGCGGAAATTACTTTTTGAAAGAAACCAGTAGGTATGCACGTTGTCCAATACAATGAATAAATCAACTGTGAAGAACTCTGGTGCCTTCCAATAGGGGGTATTAATGCAATGTTCTGCCGGCAGAGTGTAGCTAGCACATATTGTAAACAATAGAGTACTTATACATACTAGGCTATTGATGGTATAGGAAGGATGGAACTCTTATAGGAAAACGGTCGAAAAAGTGTCCAGCGGTAAGCACTAAACAATAGTTCCAAATATCTCCGGGTGGCGCTAGGTATAGTTCAGCACTTGAAATGAATTACCGATATTTAATACTTATATGACTTTCTAAATAAAATTAATATTCAGAGTGTTTTACATCTCCGCAAATAATTATTTTGGATTTATTTTTTTTAATTTCAAAATTAATTTATTCAAATTTAATATCATTGTGGCGCCATCAGTTTATCGCCTTTTAACGGACACTTTTGTAACATAGAGATTTATATCCTTCTTGTACCATCCATATACTAGGCCTTAAACAGTTTTTTGACAAGTAGTCACAGATAATTTGTAAGAAATAAATGTCATTTATGCTCCAAGGTGGTTTGTTTACAGAGAGCCTATCGTTGGCCTATCGCGAAACGCGAAAATCACCCGAATATGGAAGTGATAGAAAAGCAGATATAAAATTTCGATTTTCGTGTTTCGCGGTAGGCCCTCTTTTTATGCTAGTGGCGCCCCCTGCGCAGAGTTTTGCGTAATGTTTCCTACTAGTTAACTTTCACTACCTACATTATTATGGATTCAAGGCATACTAATTACTTAGGTTCAACAGGCTCCTTGAACTACAATTTACAATTTCTCTTTTTGCTCCACCTTCTTCTTCTTCTTGTGCCATATCCTCACCGGATGTCGGCGACCATCTTCCGGAACAAGGTTTTCTTTTAAGACTTATTTTCTTGTACAGACTTGTAAAATAAAAATATGTATTCATTTCAGGTCGAAGAGGATGCAGAAAATGACATTCAACATAAAATAATGAAGGAAAGTGTGGTAAGAGTGCCACTTCGATTAAAGAAAGGAGTTTTGCTATACTTAAATGCTCCGAGAGCTCCACATGTTGAAGCCCCACGCTACAGTAGACCATAGTTTAATATCTGTATTAGACAAGGTAATAATGGTAGGCTGTGGATAAGTAAACATGCAGGTTGTGTTTAATAATAAAAAGATTTCTATTTTACATATGTTTTATTTTTATTCAATAATAGGGGTAGTAGGTATTTCTAACACTATCTTTCTAGATGAAAGCAGCTAGAAAGATAGTGTTAGAAATAGTTAAGTACTGCACATAAATCTTAATTAACATTACTTGGTAAACTTGCACTTGGCTACTTGGCAAATAATTTATAAAACTAACAATGTCCATTCAATAACTTGCTTGCTCTTGCTTCAGACTTGGCACCTTGGGAGCCTCAAAAATTTCTTAGATGTTGCATCTCTATTTAATACATATACTCTGTAATAGTACTACATATATCCTTGACCTTAACACGTTAAACGCCAATGGTAATTTCGACTACTTTCGTTGGAGCCGCGTTGGTCACCGGTGACCGGCACTAACACTATCTGTCTAGGCCATGGAGGTCACCGGTGACCGCAGTGTAGGTTCATGTTTGAACGGCTGTTTTGAACTGACGGACACTATTACAAGGCAAAACTCTATTTGATGTGTACGGCATGGCCTCAGAAAACAGTTTGTACGCTTTGGTTCTTATTTATACCTATTGACAGACAAGAGAGCCACAGTCCATTCCAATTGGAATGGTTGATTAGTTATTGTAATAAAAACAATATTTTATTGTTAGTAAGCATTAGAAACCCGACTTATTTGTTATTTAGAAAAGTGATATTTATCTATTATATGTGAAAATAAACTTATGGAACAAATACTTTAATAGTTAAATTTATTATAATTCATTTGTTCATCAGTGCAAGTGGTTACAAAATGTTATATTTTATGGCTACAAAGACATGATATACGTTTTGATACTGATCACACTCATAAGAAAGTAGTAAATTTATTACCTAAATTACATGACTAATTAACAGACAACTAGCCCTAATTAACACAAATTACAAAATATATACGTTAAAAATATAATTACATTTCGTATATAATATTTTGTCCTCATTAAATAAATTTAAAAGGAAATTAAATTACACAATCAACGATGAACTATGTTAAAACACGAAATACATAAAATAGGCTTTTCTGGACAGTCCTCACAATACGTATTCACTTTTTTGGTCTTATTTTTAGCATAGGATCTTCCAAGGGTAGCGACATTTTCCCGATAACACTGGACGTCTGCTTGTCCTAGCTGGACCCGGTTTTTTAGCCAATCTATGAGCTACTCTTCTAGCTCTTAGAGCAAGACTAGCAGGAGGATGTGTTGTTGCATGCCGTCCACACAAATATTTCAAGATCTCTCTCCTAAATTCGGTAATTGCCATTTTTTGGCTTTTAACAGTTTGGTACAAGATTAAAGCGTTCACTATGGCTGTATTCAGTAGCAAGTTAATAGCTAATTTCTTGTACCATTTCATTGATTTGCGTAAGGGTGGGGAATATGCTGCCATCTGATCTGAAAGATCTACTGCGCCTTTTGCTTTGTTATAGTCGATAACTATTTTAGGCTTCATGATGACTCTACCACGTTTTCTGACCTCTTTAAATTGGTGAGAGTGTTTGGTAGATAGAAGGAAAACTTCTCTTTTGTCCTTCCATTTCATGACCGTTATTCCATCTGAGCTTTCCTTAGCCGCGTATTCGCCTCGTTTCAGCTTTGCAGTAATAACTTCCTTAGGAAGATGCTTTCTGTTCTTGCGGATTGTACCCACAAGATGAATTTCGGCCTTTAGAAGTTGTCTAACAAGATCTACACTTGTATACCAGTTATCAGTATAAAGTGTGTGTCCTTTATTCAGCAGGCCGTTACAGAGAGACATGATCACATTGACAGGTGTGGTATTTACTTGATCGTTACTTTTTCCTGTATATACATTGATTTTGTACGTATATCCTGGAATAGTGCAGAGTTTAAATTCCTTAATATAATTTCTTTTGTTGATGTCGGAATACACTTGCGAATCCGTGCTGAATATGAAGCATTTTCGTTGCTTGTTATTTTATTTAAAGCAAAATTATTTGTATCATTCGCAATTTGTTCAAAAACTTCATCAGGTACCAAAAGAGCGTAAAAATCAGCTGGAGACTTGTTTACCATGGTGATCATAAGATGTGTGGGTAACCCAGGGAACTCAGTAAACGGAATAATTGTACGTTGGTTACCTCGAGGCTCGAACCTGTTGGACGATGATGGGACGCACCCTGAAGCACTTGGTGAGTTCCTCCCATTTTCGAGATCACTAGATTCACTGTCAGATTCGATTAAAATACGTCGCCGTTTTCTACCCCTTGCTTGAAAATTATACTCATCTTCAGACTCCAATGGAATGTAAACACTGTTGTCCAGAAAATAAATTTCTATATTTTCAATTTGTGAGAGTTCCCCGTTAGTCAATTCAAATTCTTCAAAGTTCATTTTATTATTTATATTATTACCAAAACACTGTTATATCTACCGCCATTTTATTAAACACAGTCACAGGATAACATGCTCCGATGATTGAAGTGTCATCTTCTTTGTAAGAAACTCAGAGACTAACTGATTTACCAACACACTTTTGTAAGGAATATATAAACAAAAAATATTAGATGCAAAAAAAATTGCGAAGATATGAGCAGTAATAAAAGACAAACGGTGTATTTCCCAAAAATGCAATTTTCAACATATGGTGTTGTAAAAATAGCACAATACCGTCGGCATAATCTAAGGTAAACTGCGTGGAAATAAAAAAATGTACTTACACCAAAGCACAGGTGTTAGAAAAGACAACAAAAGAGCGCCAGGAAACAAAAGAAGTTGCTAAAATGCATTTATAAAGTTCATTATTATAGCATGTAATTATGAATAATTAGGGAAAGGTGTAGTGTTACAATACATACAATACAAACAGATGTGCCGTTGCGGGCGGCACTGTGGCCCCCACGGCCCTACGCGAAGGAAACACAGATTTGTTTCTACGCAGGCCATGACGGCCACCCGTGACCGGCATTGATATTTACAGGTAATTTTGTAGAATTATAGTTTATTTTATATGTTTCGATAATAATATGATGTTTATTTTGAGAATTTAGCAAAAAAACATGATGTAAAAAATGGACAAAATTTAAAATTTCATACGGCCTTACTTATACACGTAATGCCGGACACATGGTGTCCACCATGGCGTTCAACGTGTTAATCAATTTAAGGCTAGTTACCAACTGATGATAGTTTGGATTTCTTGCATTAATATTTGATGCTAGTTGTTGGTTGGTCCGCTGCACTGGTGTAGCCATGTCATCTTCCTAAAACAATATAATAAACTAATTAATATCTTTCTGTGGGGCTAGTGTATAACATTTCCGATAACTTAAACTATATTGTTGTACAGTTATTATCAAATATACCAGAGCGACCAAGGTACTTAATAATATCTTATCATGGACTTTATCACCGTGACAGGCGTTGTTCAGATATTTGTGACCATCTTCGGTGCTCCTATCTTCTATCTTGTGCCAGTCTCGACAGACTGGCAGTGTCATTAATATTGGACCAGCTTTTAATGTTGTCTATCCAGGTTAGCTTTCTCCTTCCTCTGCACCTTTTACCGTCGATTTTCCTTTCCAAGATGTTACGGATTATGTTATACTTGTCTTGTCTATAGATATGTCCAAAATATGAGGTTTTCCTTATCTTTACGGTGGTCAAAAGTTCAAGTTTTTTGTTCATTCTATTCAGAACATCAACGGTTGAAACTTTGTCTCTCCAGGAAATTTTTAATATTCTTCGGTATAACCACATTTCGAATGCATTGATCTTGGCCGCCATGTTCTTATTAATAGTCCACCCTTCGACACCATAGAGAAATATCGACAACAGGTAGCATTTTACCATGCGCCATCGTAACTTTAAGTTAATATTCTTATTTGTGTAAAGTTTCTTCATTTCCATGAACGTACTTGTGGCAATTTCGATTCTGATACGAATTTATTTTTCTGGGTCCCATTTCTCATTAAGTGATCTACCCAAATATTTATATAATTGAACCCTTTCTATTATATTACCGTTTATGGTCAATGAGGTCGTTTCAGTTAAATATATTCTTACCCAAAATCATGCATTTGGTCTTCGCTATATTCATTCTGAGTACGTATTCTTCTACTACAGAGTTGAGACAATCTAGTAGTCGCTGAAGTTCGTCCATTGAGTGGGCAAGAATAACGGTGTCATCAGCATATATGAGGTTGTTAACTGTCGTTCCGTTGACTATGATACCAGTTTCCACGTTTTCGAAAGCTTCATGAAATATAGATTCTCGATAAAGGTTGAACAACAGCGGTGACAAAATGCAACCTTGTCTTACACCTTTTAGGATATTGAGGTCGCTCGTGCTTGATGTTCCTATTTTTATGTTGGCTGTTGGATTCCAGTACAGGTTCCCGGTGATTCTTTGATCCTTGCCGCCTACTTCCGTTTTATTGAGTATTTTCATTAGTTTGTCATGTTTCACGTTGTCGAATGCTTCAAAGTCAATAAAGCATGCGTAGATACCCCACCTCACTCTCTTAAAACATAACACGATATTATATATCCTGCCGTAAAAAGGTAGGTATCCTTTAAGGTAGGCACTTCTTATAATATTTCCTATTGTTTTCAGTAAATGTGCCCACATTTATAAAATAAAAAACCGGCCAAGTGCGTGTCGGACCACGCATAAGAGGGTTCCGTACCTTCAATGGAATAAGAACCAAACTAATACCAAAAGGTCGTATCTGATGCCTATGGAAGAAGTTTTTTGGAGATAACTCAAAATTGGCTGAACCGATAATGTTTAAAACAATTTTCGTTGAAAGTTTATAATAAGGCGCATCTCTTCAATTTTTTTCATATTTTTTGAACTTACGGTTCAAAAGTTACGGGGGGGGATACACAACTTTTCTGACTTTCGAAGCGATTATTTCAGAAAATATTCACTTAATCACAAAATAGTCAAAGAAACCTCAATGTTATTTTGAAAGACCTATCGATTGATGAGTCACATGTTGATATTTGGTTAATTTTTTTTTTTCATTTAGTTACCTGTATGGAGCGCCCCCCTAAAATTTTTTTTTCAAATTTAACTACATCAATAAGTAGCTGCATACAAAATACATCTTATGTGTAAATTTTATTCAGATACGTCGTATAGTTTCCGAATAAAATGCCTGTGACATACGGACGGACAGACAGACAGACATGACGAATCCATAAGGGTTCCGTTTTTTGCCATTTGGCTACGGAACCCTAAAAAGGCTAGGCCTGTAGATAGGTATATATGTTTTCTTAACTTGGGTGTTATTTATAATGTATTTACTTAACAAAAAGTAAGGAAACAAAAGTCAAAGTTCGGAGAGCCTAAAAGTTTGGTTCGAAAGGTATTCAAGAGGGGAATCCGGAACAATTCGGAGTGAATAAACCTTTTCACACTGAATAAGGTATATATGCCCTGTGCAGGGCATCTAAAACTTTATAAAAACTGAAGATATTTTTTTGAAATAAAAAATGTTAGACAAAACGATAACAAACCAAACCCCATACAATATCGAAAGCTGCTATAAAGAGTAATGTTGATATTTTATAAAATTACAAACGTAATATTTACTGAGTATATACACGGTGGGGCCTGTAACTAAAGCAAAAAATTAAAATGTACATTCTTCTCCTCAAACTACGCAACGTTTGTTTGACGACTTTGAAAAAAAACTTGCGGTTTGAATTTTATTATATTTTAAAGTTAAATCGAACACGCAATGTACTATGAAATTGATTATGTCTGTAGAGTGACTAGACTGACAGGCGATGTCAATTAGACGGAGTTTTAAGTACATTGAAAATACTATTTACTTTGTTTGAAAAAATAACTATCTAAAAACTTTATGATTTTAAAAAGTTGCTACACAAAAGTTGTCTAGTTTAAGGACTAGAATCTACGTTTTAATTTTTTGCTTTAGTTACAGGCCCCACCCTATATATCAAATTAAGTAACAGACACACAGGTAGACTATTAATTAGTGTCAATTAAAAATTCTAAAAATATTGAAAGTACTTTTTAAGAGACTACTAACTACATTGAAATTGTGATTTTACTGTAAAGTCGAATGAGATTCCTTACACGTCACAGAGCACCCTATTAAAAATATAGCAGTACCGTCCACGTAAGTTGCAAATGCACCCAAGCACTCATATTTGCATTTATAATTGATAAAGACATTAATCTAAAGTACTCCAAAACTCTCGGATTTAGTTATCTTACAAATTGAAATGAAAATGGACACAGAATGCAACGTTAAAACGACTTTAACTAAATCCATTTAAAGTTGAAATTGATTTGCACCTAGCTCGATACAATATTGAATTTCGTTAGAAGATGGAACCAACATCCATTAGAACGGCTCTGATATTTTAAAAATCGAATTCTCGAGAATATTTTCGTTTACAGGAATTCCGTTCAATCTTTGTTGTTAGTTAAATTTTGCTTAGAAAAATAATAAACACATTACCATGTAGATATAGTTAGATTTTTTTATGATATCGAAATGGTAGAAAGAGCTATTCAGTAACAATCGAACATCTTTCAGTAACTTTCAGAACAGTAACATCGGTTTTCACACTGCTGCGGTTTCCGCGTGCGGCGACGGTGTGCGAACGAAATAGCACTATGCACGTCTATAGCGCTGTCACGCTTGCACACCGTCGCCGATTCCGGTTGCGGCGCCAGTGTGATAATCACCTTACAAGTGGATTCTGTATCAGCACTACAGGGCCGCGATTCGACATGGCATAACTGACAGTCGCTTGCGAGACAACTATGATATCCCACTTTTGTGACAGTTGAAATTTGGGGTGGAATCACTCAAGAGTGATATCTAAAATGGTGGCCGTAGCCATAGACAAAACGCTCTAGCGAGACCTACTGACAGCTTGACAGTTAGGTGTGGACACGTGTAGACAGAGGGATATCAATCTATCCACTAGCGATACAAGTGTGTATCGCTAGTGGATAAATTCCACGTCTCACAGTTTGGCATGTTGAATCGAGCCCAGTACTCAGATACGCTAGCAGCGGCTGAGCGGTATAACCTGCTAGTTCCAAACGGTGACTCGTATCAATTAGAATAGAATAGAATAGAAAAACAAACCATTCATTTACAGCACTGCACTACATAAGTTAAAACAATTAAAATATTATTCACTATACACTTAAAACTAAGTACCCATTGCTTAAAGTAACGTACATTAATAATATATTGATGCTCTGATAGAGGCTACAGCACTGGTCTTCCGTGGAGCCCAAGGCCAGAAGATAGCTCAGAACAGTAAATGGAGTGAGAGAGTGTCATTCGGTATTCGGTTGTCTAGTCGGTAGTGAACCTGCCTATGAAACAGGAGGTCCCGGGTTCGAATCCTGGTCAGGGCATTTATTCGTGTGTTTATCACGGATATTTGTTCCTGAGTTATGGATGTTTTCTATGTATTTAAGTATTTATCTATATCTATAGTCGTCTAAATAGTACCCTCAAAACAAGCCTTACTGAGCTTACTGTGGGACTAGGTTGAGTTATGTAAGATTGTCCCATAATATTAATTTATTTATCAACCGACTTCAAGATTTCGATGGAGGAGGTTATCAATTCGTCGGGATCTTTGTTATTGCTTGTTTTTTTTTAAATGTATGTTCACCGATTATTCGAAGACGGCTTGACCGATTTGCAAAATTCTTTTTTTGTTTGAAAGAGTATACTTTACAGTTGGTCCCATTGTAACCAGGTCAGGATCTGATGATAGGATCCTGGAGAATATACCCTATAGGAAACTCCATCATGAGAGAACCGGAGTAATCCCAATAATGTGTTTGTATGTTTCTGACTGAGTTGCAAAATGTGGGTAATTTTCAACTGACTTCAAGATTTCGAAGGAGGAGGTAATCAATTCGTCGGGATCTTTGTTTTTGCTATATTTTTTTTTATGTATGTTCACCGATTATTCGAAGACGGCTGGACCGATTTGAAAAATTATTTTTTCGTTTGAAAGAGTATACTTCACAGTTGGTCCCATTGTAACCAAGTCAGGATCTGATGATGGGATCTTAGAGAAATCGAGGGAACTCTTCAACTATTATAGGCACACCTATATCTATATTGATTTGAGTATTTTTTACAGCAGCACGAGCATTTGCTTTTGGAAAGGTGGTGGCCAAGTGAAGTCGGTTCTTTTTTGTTTAAAATTATATTGTTAGCACTCGGTTTTTTTAATACTAGGTCTATAGGTACCAATATTAAACTGATTGGCGCAATGGTAAAAGATACTGTAAAGGTGTGTGGGTAAAAGTGTTGCTAACAATACTACCAAATAACTAGATATTTTAAATCTTTTATTTTCTCTTAGACCACTTTAAAGCAATTTGTCTTAAAGTTAGGCAGAGTTGTATCCCTCGATGCCCGCTGAGACGAGAGGGAATTTGTCTCCGCAGAGACCGTTGAAGTCATCCTCGTCCACGGCCCAGTACATGATGCCTCCCAGACCCATACTCTTGGCGTATTGTGCCTGTAAAAACAAATAACTATATGTGCACAACCTTACACAAAATAACCTAGCCCTAAACTAAGCTAAGCTTGTACTACGGGTACTAAACTACGACAAACATACTCAGATAAGTATGTAAGTACATACGAAACACTCCAGAAAACAGCCAGGACCTACAGCTTCATTTTACCAAACTATTTAAATGGTAACATAGTAAGTACGAGTATGTAAGGCATATATTTCAAACTTATTTATTTAAGTTATGGATATATTGAGATGCGATGGTATCATGCTATATAGCATGGTGTTTTTGCAGTCAATAATAGAAACAAAAATATACCTAATTAGAAAAATCTCCTAATTTGTAATCCTATGAAATCCCTATCATTTAGCCGCCATATCTACTCACCTTAGCCTTAATAGTGTTAGGGTTATCGTAACCGACCCAGAAGACGTCCTTGTTGGCATACACGTAGTTGCCAGTCACTTCCGTGATGTTCCACGCCGCGGAGTTGTTCGTTTGGTCTTCGCAAATCTGGAAATATTCAATGATACTTATTACAGCGAAAACCACTCCTACTGCATGTAAAGATATCAATAATTTTAGACGAAAAAGAACTGACTTCACTTAGCCACCTTTCCTAAAGCAAATGCCCGAGCTACTGTAAAAATACTCAAATCACTATAGGTGTGCCTATAATTTTTGAAGAGTTCCCTGGATTTCTCCAGGATCCCATCATCAGATACTGACTTGATGACAATAGGACCAACTGTCAAGTATAGGTACTCTTTCAAACAAAAAAAATCTATTTACTTAAAGAAATAGCAAAAACGAAAATCCCGACTAAGTAATTGAGAACCCCCTCCTTCGAAATCTTGAAGTCGCGCGGTTAAAACGAAACATTTAAAAAATTCTCACTGGTCATGACGTAGTTGACTGATTAATGAGGACTAAAGAGAATGGAATAATAGGGGTTTAAATTCTAAGAAATATAATTATTTTTAAATGTTTTTTAAAGTGGGGCATTCCACTCATACAATAGTATGTTATAATCATATATAGTAAGAAATAATCATATAAATAGGTGATCATCATCATCAACATCAGCCCATTGCAGTTCACTGCTGGACATAGGCTTCTCCCAAGGTACGCCACCAGTCGCTGCCGGCCCTGTTATGTTAGTCGTCTCGCCCTCTGGCCACGCTACGTTTGCCCAGACGTGGAGAGTCCAGGGCACGCTTACTCCAGCGATTATCGGATTTATAAATAGGTAAGTCATTAATATCAAATGTAGTTTAGGCTTTAGTTATAAATCTTGAAGCAAATCAAATTATTTTGTTCAATATTTTTTGATTTGCAATATGTTAAGTAGTTACACTACTATATATAAACTGAAAATAGATGTCATATACTTCAGAAAAAGTGACCAAACCCTCCGGTGTCCGAGGCCAGATCTGAACTGGCGTCTTCAGCTTTCGCGGCTAAAAAAGCCGCGAAAGCTGAAGACGCCAGTTCAAATCTGGCCTTTCATATCCCAAGTTTAACTGATATACTAGATGGCAATTAAGAAAGAAAGAAACATTTTATTCTATTTTATTTCATTATATGATTAAATATCACCATGTCTTATGGTAAATAAGTTACCAATTTGTCTCAAGAAAATAATGAAATTTGTTATCCATTTCAACCTTCGTTAATGCATGTGTGTTCATAGCTGCTAAGACAATAAAAACTATGTACCTCATTGTAACCATAAACACCAGCTTCTTGAAGGTAAGGCCCGGCTGCTCCCGCCCCAGTGAATGGCGCCCCAGTTGAAGTGTTGTTCAAACTAGTCAGGGTAAAGGTCTTTCCGTACACTCCGAGACCCATCACTAGCTTGGAGGGAGACGCGCCGTTGTTGATCCAGACGTTGACGGAGTTGTTCTGTGTAAACAAATATTATATAGAAAACAGTGTGAATGGATGATATACGAACAAAAAATATACCACCTGTACCCGATAGCCTGTTGCCAAAACTTGGATTGCTACTTAGATCCAAACCGGTGTCGGTGCCGACATAGTTTTAGAGTACCTAATCAATTTTTTTATGAAAAAACCGACACAACGTCGGCAACACTTCGGAGGTAATGTGCGTGCTTGGTGGTGAAGTTCCAACCGATTGAGAGAGATTTGAGATTGATTGCCAGTGTAATGTTAGAGCTATTGTGAAAAGTATGTAAGTAAAAATAAAAATGGGTACCAAAATTATTAGCTTGGCGACTAATTTGGGGCCGTACATTATCTCAATATGGGCTGTTTTTTAATATCTTAATAGCAATTGTTTAACTATAGGTAGGTATCAAATAATTATATTGAAAACTGAATTTATAACTGGGAAGCATTTTAAGAAGCCTTTTATTAATCGAAAATGATTACCTATTCAATTAAAAATAAGGTACTTTTAAAATATTTAAGAAGCAATTAAAGTGAATTACATATTCAATATAAGTACAACGGGCAACTTTACACGAGCTGTAATTATAAGATAAAATGGATTCTTAAAAAGTTACTAGGGGTCTATGAATATTGGTAGGTAGGTACCTAAAAGTAGGTATTAAGAATCTGTAGTCAGATATCTAGAACCAAAATTCATATGCCACATATGATTTAGAAAAAAATGAAAGGTGTCTTTTGTATAGTATTACCAAAATACCAACCTAGTTAATAGAGCATAATGAATGGTGCCGTTTGTGCAGGTATTACCTAAATACCTACCTACCTAGTTAATAGAAAATATGAAGGGTGCGTTTTGTGTAGGTATTACCTAAATACTTAATATAATATAATAATTGTCGTAGTTTTCCCTCATAGGGCTGAAAAAAAAAGATACATAGGCGCAATGGATCGTTAATTAGCCGATGGTTTAATGGCTACCCGCGGATTACGCGCAAAAATTAAGTTTACGTTGTTACCCGTTTTCAAAAAATAAAGTAAGATGTTTTATTAAAAAACCGGTCAAGTGCTTGTCGGACCACGCATAATGGAGGGTTCCGTACCTTCAATGGAATAAGAACCAAACTAATAGCAAAAGGTCGTCTGATGTCTATGGAAGAAGTTTTTTTGGAGATAACTCAAAAATGACTGAATTGATAATGTTCAAAACAATTTTCGTAGAAAGTATCTAATAAGGCGCATCTTCTCAATTTTTTTCATATTTTTTGGACTTACGGTTCAAGAGTTACAGGGAGACACAATTTTTCTGACTTTCGCAGCGATTATTTCTGAAAATATTCACTTAATCACAAAATGTTCAAAGATACCTCGATGTTATTTTTAAAGAACCATTGATTGATGAGCAACATGTTGATATTCAGTTATAACTTTTTTTTAATTTAGTTACATGTATGGAGCGCCCCACCCCCAAAATATTTTCTTCTGCAATTTAACTACATAACTAAATAGCGGCATACGAAATACACTTTGTTTAAATTTTAGTATGATACGTCTTATAGTTTCCGAGTAAAATGGCTGTGACATACGGACAGACGGACATGACAAAACTATTAGGGTTCCGTTTTTGCCATTTTGGCTACGGAACCCTAAAAAGCGGTCAAGTGCGAATCGGAGTCCCGCCCCGAGGGTTCCATATACATCACACAATTTTAATAATATTTTTTCTTGAGTCCGATTCTTAACTTCACCACAAGATATTTATGACAAAAAATAAAAATTTACATTCTCATAACAAGCCCTTTAATTTACACCCTACCAATAAAGTTCTTAATTACCCCCTTAAAGCACCAGGGGACATACAACCTACAAAATTTCAGCTCGATCGATCTAGCAATTTCGGAGCAAATAGACATAGTGACAAGACAGAGTAGCACATGCTTCCTTTTAAACCATTTTGGTACGGATCCTTAAAAATATTCCAGTTTCCTGAAATTTTAGTGCTCCCGTAATTAAAATGATACCAGCAATTGATACCCAAAAATGGTTAATTAGATAGAAACAAATAGCTGGCAACAAATATTTAAACCAAGCCTGCTTTGAATAATAGATGCCAAGTTAATATTTTTGTTGCCAACCTATTATTTCAAGTTCCCGATTAATTTTTGGTCAGCTATATATTGCTGCCGTTTTTCAATAATATGATTCCACATGTTTGACGCTTATAAAAAAATATTGTCGCTAAAATATTAATTCACGGCCAATTTATATTATTATATGCCTTAGAAAAGTTGCCGATTCATGTTTTAGATACCAGGAAAATTATAAGCCGTAAGTAAATAGTTACCTAATCATGCAGAAATTTAACAAACATTTCAAAGTGGTTAGATTACTTACAACATTTAAGTTGAGGCTTGCGTCATCAGTCGCTTGAGCGTAGAGAGGTGCGTTTACGCCAGTCACGGTATCCCAAGTCCCGTGGAAGTCATACAGCATCAAGTTGAAGTAGTCCAGGTATCTACAAGAAACGAAATTTTAACGAAAAGCTCAAAATGAACGGTGATGGCCAAGTCTTTTTAGTCCGAAGGTAAAAATTATTTAGAGGAAAACTACGCGGAAAACTATTCAGAAAAACATCGTGAAAAAAAAGGTGTATTCCCATCAAGCAGTTGCTTACTAGATAAATGCTACTTTTAGGTTAATTATGGCATTTGAATTCGCATAAACCGGAGAAGCCATAAGTCGTCGTGCTATAAGTTTGTATATTAATCGGAAAGTTCATCTAGATAGTCCTTTAGGCTATATCCAACATGTAAAACTGCTGGCTCAAAAGTTAGGGCAGGTATTTCTTTTTACACGTACTCGTTAAGTGCAGTGACATTGTAGGACAAGTCGATGTTTGACTGCGTGACGGCAACGGCGGCGGTGAGTAAATAGGACTTCGCTGTGAAGGCTTCTTTCAAATCCTTGACCAGAGTCACGAATAGTTCCTGTAAGATGATTGTAGTAAACATTTCTTGATATATCATATAGTATAGACTAACAACCTTGTCGAAATGAAGATTGTAGGATCCGCGTGGTCTGATGAAAGTAAGACAAAAAAGAGAAAGAGAAGAGGAAAAATATTTGGCAAGTAAAAAGAGAAAGTAACAATTATGTGAAATGCGTTGTGGTTATATTAAATGTGTAAAAACAATGAATCTCAAATAAACTAAAATCATTAATAACAACTGACATGACACCCACATTAATGAGTAAGTTAACTAAGTCGGGTACCTTATCAGTGTCAGCTCCTTCCCTTTGGGCGGGGTACTCCCAATCCAAGTCCAAACCATCAAAGCCATTACTGTCGACGTAGTTGTACAAATTACTAACGAAGGTTGCCCTCAGAGTATCGTTGTTGACCACCTGTAGGTAAGTATACAAAACTTAATTTTACCTGAGCATCCAAATTTGTAAAATCATAACCAATGGCTACTAAAGTAAGCAATCATGCGGGAAATTTAACTATACGTGGTCCTTCTACATACGTAAGTGTTAGGATAGGTGCCTTAAACTTACACGATTTTCACTCATTATTTTGTCAAAAAAGGGACTTGGTACGGGATTAAGTCCTGTTGAGGCAATATAATAGGTGCCTTAAGTCTAGTAAATAGGTCTCTGGGTAAACCAATGAGACGACAGAAATAGGAAATTCTTCATTCCAGCCTTCATCATCTATGTGACACTGACAAGAGAGAAATAAAAAACATTTTTTTAATAATCTTACCGCAGAGAAGTTGGTTGAAGCTTCCGTCCAACCACCAACAGCAGCCAAGATTTTCAAATCAGTATTACTTTGTTTTAAAGCAATGAGATCAGCAACCGAATCTGCATTACATAAGGATTATTCAGACATTCTAGGTGATTACATTTTACTATTCAGAAATATTAATTATTTTTCGTAGGTAACGCTGACATTCCGGTGTTTTCGCATAAAGTTTCCACTGGCTTGGCCACCTCGAGAGAATGGCAGAAGATTGCTCAGTAAAAAAAGTATTGCGGCCGACCGATTGGAGTCCTATCTCTCATCCAAAGTGTCGCTGGGCGCACACAGAAGAATCTGATCTACGTGAGCTTGGCGCCGGTGAAAACTAGTGTAAAACTGCGCGGGACTGAGCTAATAGGCGTACTCTGGTGTCAGAGTCCAAGACTCATTTTGGATATTTGCGCCAAATAAGTGGTAGGTAGTATTCAACTGACAAAGGCATGCCAATAGCGATTTTCCTAAATGACGTAAATGTAGATTACTGTTTAAGTTGTAAGCATTTTATTTTTGAGTAGGGGACCTACAATAAGTACTTAAGGGTAATGTCAAATAAAAGTCACTCTAGCCGAAGCTATCTAAGACTAAGCTCGAAACTTCGTGTTCTAAAGTAAGACCACTTACTGCTCTTCCCCTCATAACTCGACTCAGTGGGGGCTATAATGCCTCCCGTGGTTCCGTTGAGCGTGAGGAAAGAGTAGACGATGTGCGTGCAGAGGTCCGCGGGTAAGTCGCTGACGCCGAAGCGGCCGTTGCCGGGTCTTTCGTTGGCCCATTCGCCATAGTAGCAGATCACTACCCCGCTGGCTGTGAAGTTTTAAAATTTAGAAATTCGGTCATTAAACTTGAGTAGTTTAAGAATTTATTTTTCCACGAATTGTTTTAAAACCATTTTTTTAGTTTATAACGGCAAATACAGGATGCTACTGATGTTAGCACCAAGCGTAATACCCGTAACAACCATAGAAAAACCAATTTGAGTTTGGATTTGTGTTGTTGTAATTGTAAATTGACCTGTAACAGCAAAAAAAATCTCGGAAATTGGATGATGAAATTGTCACAAGTCGAAACGAGGCATAACTTGAGAGACGTAAAGGAAATTTCTTCGTTAAATGAAAATGGGTAGATTCGTTTAAAATTAGATATTTACATTTTATTTACATTTATTATGATGATAAAGATTAACTGACATCAAAGATGGCGGTTGGACCTAGCTTTCTTCTAAACTTCAAGAAAACTCATATGGGAGCCTCTTCAGGGTTGTAATGTATGTATAAGTAGACTTACGATTACTACTACTAGAGTCAGCAGCAAAAATACTAAGTGGTCAAGGTGTTCATAATTATCTGCCGAAATAATTTTGAACACCTTTTTCTTTTTTACTGTTTACTTACCATTAGAAGCAGCTATGATACTGCCGAGACACAGCAACGCCACTAAAAATACCTTCATTATCAAAGTTTAACAGAGCAACGGCTCTCACTATAGCAACCAAATTCGCAATATAGCAAGCGAATAGTCGAGCTCAGTTTTATATGCTTGTAGACTATTGTGTCCTGTGTTTAAACATCTGCTCTTTTGATATGTTAGTCAAGCATTAAATTAAAACGCAAATAGTTAACGAATTTTCGAAATAATATTTGCAAATCTGTATTTACTTTAATTGTGATATTAAGTTATGTTAATTACCGTACGCTTTTCATTGTTATAGTTTTGTAGCGGAAGCTATTTCAATTTTCTAGAATTTTTGGCGCCACACGGTGGAAAAGTAGGTGCCTAAGTATGAAATTTATTCTGCGCCTTGCCTCCTTACCTAAATTACCGTTAAATATTTATGATATACCTAGGGATCTTTTTTAATTTTTTATTAGCCTAATAGTGTAGAGTATCCCACTGCTCGTCCAACCTCCCCTCTTTCCGGCCATGTTGTCCTGCCCATCGCCCACTCCCGTCGTTCTTTATGCTTTTAATATTTCACTTACATACTCGTAGATATGTGCTTTGTTAACCGACTGGAACTATTTTGAACGTCAGGATTTTTTTGGCTACGATAAACACTGGAAGGTATATTAAATGTATTTGTTTTGTATTGTCAGTTTTCCTGTTTAACTTTAGATTCTTATGCTCCTTATATGACCAATAGAACTGTGTACCTATCCTTTGTGACAAATTCATGAATTAGCTAGAGGGGAACGCTATAGAAAGTTGCTTAACGGACAGAAATGTGACGATCGTAATAATGGCAATATGTAATGTTATGTTTATTTGTGAAAAGGACAAGTCGATAGCAAATCGCAGCTGACAAGGGTAACTTTATGAAACATATTATCCATACGTGCGATTTTTACTTTGATTTGAAAACCCATACGGACTGGAAATGGTATGGAAATAACGGATAGTATCAGCATATAGATACCTGTTTAAGTAGGTAGTAATCAGAAGAGTAGTTTTCAATGATTTGTTACGTAGTAAATACAACCTGCACGCTAGCTCCATAGTATAAAAACGAATACGGACTGCTATATCTGCACCGGAGCAGGCCTCCCCTCTTCTTCAGCCCCGTAACCCTTCCAGCTCTTGCTTAATCTCTCCTACCTACTTGTTTTTAATAACTTTCCAGTAAGTGGGTATAACTCTGGCAATCTCTGGCCTGAAGGGATGACTTTGGCAATCAAACGAATGGCAAATAACAAAGCCTCTGGCTCTGACGATATCCCTGCTAAATTCTGGAAGCGAATACGAGATACCGGCGTGCTGTTCCTGACGAAACTTTTCAACAAGTTCCTGGCCGATAGAATGCCCGACGAATGGCGAAAGAGCTTTCTCATCCCTTTCTATAAAAATAAAGGTGACATAAGACTCTGCGGCAACTACAGAGCTATAAAGCTAATCTCAGATTCCTTCAAAATATGGGAAAGAGTCGTCAACAAAAGGCTACTTGAAATAACTAGCGTCACTGAAAACCAATGTGAATTCGTCGCCGGTAGATCCACAACTGATGCCATACTTTCGGTCAGAACACTGATGGAAGAGTACAGAGACAACAAAACAGACTTGCACATGATATTCATTGACCTAGAAAAAGCTTGCGACCGGGTACCGAGAGAATTAATTTGGCACGCTCTAAGGGCCCAGTGTGTCCTCCAGCATTACATAATGACAGTCAAAGATATGTACCACCAAGTATCAACGAAAGGGCGAAGTCCGGCTGGAACAAGCGATGAATTTGATGTAAAGGTTGGTGTGCACCAAGGTCCCGCACTCAACCCTCTGCTATTTAATATTGTAATAAACCATCTCACCTCAAATCTGCAACGAGTGCCGCCATGGGACATTCTATATGCGGGCGACGTCGTCATCATCAGTGAAGATTTGAACAACCTACAGCAGATTCTAGAAAAGTGGAGGAAAGCTCTAGAAACATCAGATCTGCGAATAAGCAGAGAGGAGAACGAGTACATGCATTGCAACTTTAGTGGTGTTAACAGCAAGCATACCCAGCTAAAATAAGTGGACCATTTCAAGTACCTGACCCCAGGTAAAGACGGGCCAATAAATTCTGATGTCACCCATCGCATCAAATACCGGGTGGATGAAATGGAGAGAACTCTCCGGGGTGCTATGCGACAGCCGAATGCCCATGCGCATAAAGGGACGAGTATACAGAACAGCCGTCCGACCGACCATGACATTCGGAACCGACTGCTGGCCACTTAAAAAGCAGCACGAAAATCAATTACACTGCACAGAGATGAAGATGCTCAGGTGGGCCGGTGCTGTAACTAGGCTGGATCATGTCAGACACACATAAGAGGCATCTTCAAAGTGAGACCTATCCCAGATAAACTACAGGAGAGCCGTCTGCGGTGGTACGGACACGTTATGAGGCGACCATCCGACCACATGACTAGAAAAGTACAAGATATCGAAACAAAACCCCGAGGACGAGGAAGACCCGAATCATATGGATATCCGTAGTAAATAAGAACCTCAAAGAAGCCCAAGTCAACAAATAGACGACCAATGACCGAGCTGCCTAAAGACGCATGATACGGAGGGCCGACCCTAAATAAAATGAAAAAACCGGCCAAGAGCGTGTCGGGCCACGCTCACTGTAGGGTTTCGTAGTTTTCCGTCCGTCACAGTAAGTGTCCCCACTTAAGAGTTAATAACACCGCCATGTAGGATATGATATGAGAGTTCCATGTACAGCGACATCTATCGGCAAATTGAGTAAACTATTGCGCGCGAGCATAAAGTATGGAAGATGATTTTTATGGGATAATTCTTTATTGCGTGAACCGATTTTCACCGTTTTTACTTTATTTGAAAGCACGTCATTTCATTGTAATTTTGTAGAAATTACAGGTACAATAAACACCTGCTTATACGGTTAAATTACAAACTTAGTTCAGAAATTGTTTTGTATTTTTTTTTCAAAAACTATTCATCCTATCAAGTTCAAAATAATTTTCCAAGAAAGTTTTTATAAAGTTCTACTTTTGAGATTTTTTTCATATTTTTAAAACTTATGGTTCAAAAGTTAGAGGGGGGGGACGCATATTGTTTTACTTCTGGGGCGATTATTTCCGAAAATATTTACATTATCGAAAAATGATTTTAGGAAACCCCAATTCATTTTTAAATACCTATCCAATAATATATCACACGTTAGGGTTGAAATGAAAAAAAAAATCACTCCCCACTTTACGTATAGGGGAGGTACCCTAATAAATAAAAATTTTCACTTTTTATTTTACCACTTTGTCGGCGTGATTGATATACATATTAGTACCAAATTTCAGCTTTCTAGTGCTAACGGTCACTGAGATTATCCGCGGACGGACGGACGGACGGACGGGCAGACATGGCGAAACTATAAGGGTTCCTAGTTGACTACGGAACCCTAAAAAGGGCCAGACAAAGAAGAGAAGAGGCCATAACACACGGAAGATATATTCGCAAGATCATTGACTTTCAACATATACATTAGGAATTATTGCAAGTCAAAGTTCCTTCATTTTGTCACTGATTAACGATCATCGTATATCTAAAGTACTTGTAGCAGTCCCACAAGCTCCAAATTTTGATCTAAAATAATAACTTGATATTGAAAATACCTGTCACTGGTGTTTACTTCTTTTGGTCGCCGTTTTTCAAGTTTTTATATCCACGTATTTACAACCGTTTAATTCAGACTTTACACATTTCAGGAACACTGTCTTTGTACCAAAAAAGTTATTATTTAAGAGCAATGATGTTAATTAATTATGCATATATTCTTGCATACTCATATAAATACATACAAGCACTTAGACATACCACATAGGTATGCACACAATTAATACATACCTCAAGCCTAGTTCCCCTAGTTCACTATAAGTTAAGATATACATTTTTGTTAGAAATATTTATGTTTGTTTATATTTTTCTTTCCCTTTTGTTCTCTTCGCACCTTTTCAGTTTTTTTGTTCCGACCATTAGTTTTAAATATAGCTTACTATAAAAACCATTGTAACTCTAGTTCCTAATTCTGATATTGTTCCAATTGTAGTACCAATAATAATAATTTTATGTAACTCAGTAGGCCTAGCACATGAGTGTAGTGACAGTATCTCGCGGTCGAGATAGACATCTACCACTTTCTAACTGTATTCAACAGAAAGTGACAGATGTCTATCTCGACCGCGAGATACTGTCGCTACACTCATGCGCTAGGCCTACAGGAATTTTCTCCTTCACGGGACAGGTATTGCCTATGTGAAGGTCAGTAAAAACTAAAAACTGTATTCGTATAAAATTTTCGGTGTACCCTTGTTTTGTCGACAACCTTTTCATCGAATATTATTTCATCGACAACGATTCATCGAAACTTTAGTACTAGTAATATTGTTTGGCGTTATTTTATTTCAACTACCATTTATTTAAATTTAACTTACTACGTAGAAATACTATTCAACAAATAAATATAACTTAATCGCTGATTTGTTTCAAATTATCTTAATTGGCACAACTACAAAACATTGCAATTAATTTCTTCGACGTATTACTTTAATACAATTTTATATGTCCTACTGCACATTTATACAACACCATACTGCATATTTACTGTGGCCAGAAGTGGATTAGGTTAGGTTAGAACTGCGTCCCCCAAGAAAACGAACTGTTGCCAGAAGTGGGTTAGATCAGGTTAGAACTGCGAACCCCAAGAAAACGAACTGTTGCCAGAAGTGGGTAAGGTTAGGTTAGAACTGCGACCCCTAAGAAAACGAACTGTTGTCAGAAGTGGGTTAGGTTAGGTTGGAACCGCGACCCCCAAGAAAACGAACTGTTGCCAGAAGTGGGTAAGGTTAGGTTAGAACTGCGACCCCTAAGAAAACGAACTGTTGTCAGAAGTGGGTTAGGTTAGGTTGGAACCGCGACCCCCAAGAAAACGAACTGTTGCCAGAAGTGGGTTAGGTTAGGTTAGAACTGCGATCCCCAAGAAGAGGAACTGTGGCCAGAATGGCCACACATGATCAGATGAACAATTTCACATCTGAAACAACCCACATAGCTATAATCGCGCGACTGACGTGATTGCGTTTAGTTTCACGAAATATTACCAATTGACATAATTTTATGCGGACTAAATATTATTACATATAAAAAAATGAATTAAAAAAACCCAAAATGAAAAGCCATGACATGAATTTTATTGAAATAAGTCAACTACCAATTAAAAGACCTCGGTTCCAATTACCTAGTAACGAGTCCTCGACGCAATGACTTGTCGATGAAATGAAAATACTTGAAACGTTGTCTTTGAAATAATATTCGATTAAATGTCTGTCGGCAATTGAATGGTAAACCAAAATTTTCAGAAATAAATTATTTTGATATTGATATTTGTTTTTTTTTTGTACAGTAGGAATAGGATACATAACATTAAAGCGTGCTTACAAAAATAATAATCACATTAGCATGTAGGTATCATAGACATATAAAATAAGAAGACGCGATGCCGTGAAGACCATAATGAAGACAAAATTGTGATTCATAATAAACCGATTTCCTCGTGCTTACGCGCAAAACGATATACAACTCGTGGACGAGCGGTGATTGGTTCAAACTTCAAAAGTGTGTGTGTGTGTGTGCACGAGACCGCGGGACCACGTCTTCCTATTTTATATGTCTATGGTAGGGTATAGTTATTTTTTTTTGTGATATCCTTGATATGCCTTATGTGTATTGTGTGTCAGCACAACAGTATTCAGGTACCCTAGCAGCAGCCAAGCAGTAAAATGTGCGTTTTCTGAACCGGAGTCACGGTTTGAAATCTGGCTGGTGGTGTGACATTTAATGTGACAAAAACATGTATCCAGACACAATTATTTTTACACGTTTTTGCATTCTATTCATACAATAGTTTGTTATTAAATCAAATACAAACATTGCAAAAATAATCAACCCAGTAAGCTTGAACTTACATCGATGGGCCTTGCCGGGGCTCGATCGCTTTACCAATCTACGGGTTCAAGTAACTAAACTGCCGAAATCTTCAATGTCTTCTATTATCTTAATTGGTAAAGCGATCGAGTCCCGTAAAGGCCTGTTGATGTACGAGTAAGTTCAAGTCTTACTGGGTTGATTATTTTTTCGTTGGAATATGGGAGTATTTTTACTGTTAGAAGTCTTTTTTAATAGGTATTAAACAATTGAGGATTGGGCAAAAGGTGCTGTAAAGGTAGGGCATATACAAGATATCTCTATACTTCTCGCTTAGGGCGTTAAGTATTTCTTTGAAACCTAAGCTGCCAGAAAGAAGGGGTGCGCGAGGGGAACACGCAATTCTAGACAGGGAACGCACCTTTGTTCCGTGGGGCGTTAGAGAGAGTCAGACATTAAAGTTTGCCATGGAGACGTACTAAGTTTACTGTCACTTTAAATAATTAGTGTCTTACTATAGAGTGAAATGACTTCAAGCGTGGTAGCGGGGGTCGCCCGGCTATGCGGGGTCATGGGTTAATTAGTCTATGAGGTAGGGGTAAAGGGTTGGCTAAACACCCAAATAACAAGATATTTTAAATCTTAATACATTTATATATATTTTAGGAAATTATAAATCATTTATTTTCTCTTAGACCACTTTGAAACAATTTGTCTTAAAGTTAGGCAGAGTTGTATCCCTCGATGCCTGCTGAGATAAGAGGAAATTTCTCTCCACAGAGACCGTTGAAGTCATCCAAGTCCACGGCCCAGTACATGATGCCTCCCAGACCCATGCTCTTAGCGTATTGACCCTGCAAATATAAGAATCTTTCAGTTTTTGAAACTCGTACCTATAATCTTCCTTCCTTCATCATCCAAAATAAATTACATGATACGTCAAAAGATCTTTAAGATCTTTAGGATTTAGACATTTTAGGTGAAATGGTATTATACTGGCACAACTATTCCTAGACTAGTCACACGATTTTTATCAGATTCCTGGGTAAAACGTTGAATGTAATTATTGGTTACTAGACTGGGTAATTCCAGTCCAGTATAGTTAGAATTGTTTAAGCTGTCCAATTGGTAAGACTGGTTCGTCAAAAAAATCTTACTGTACCTACCTATCTTATTTTGACAAAGTCTTAAATTCTAACTGCAGCATAGGAGTATGTAAGGTATACGTTTCAAGCTTAGCAGAAAAATTCAACGAATAAATAATCCATTGCGATGCGCTGGTATAGTATCATAAGATGATGATATATACAGCATAGTTCTATTGCACATTTTAATGATAGATAGAACGATATAAATCACTGAATCTAAATACATTTCATTACCTACCCCTAGATCTCTATCATCTAGCCGCCTTATCTACCCACCTTAGCCTTAATAGTGTTAGGGTTATCATAGCCAACCCAGAAGACGTCCTTGTTGGCATATACGTAGCTGCCAGTCACCTCCGTAATGTTCCATGCCGAGGAGTTGTTGATTTGATCTTCGCAAATCTGAAAACATCCAATGATACGTATCGTCTACTAATACTACTACTTCTGGAATATAGAGGCTAAAAATTCAAAACTACAGAGTTTCTGATTCTAACTGGACAAACGGACTGATGAGATCACCAAAGTGTCCAGCGAGTCTATTCATAAACGCATGTCAAATTTAAAATGCCTTTGATAATGGTTTGTCCCTATTTGTCATTTTGCCATTTGTTTCTTAGAAAGAGACTCATAAAGGGGTAAGAAGTATTCGTGCCCCAAGTGAAGCGACTAAACTAGATGGCACTTAAGAAGCGCCATATGTTTGGGAGTAAGGAGTAACTAAATTTCCAATTCGACTTAAGAGACAGAAATTGCTACTACATGTTGTCCACGTCATCCAGAGTCAAAACAAACGATGTATCTTTGATGTCTTCGTAAAGTCAAACATAGATAACTTGAGCTAAAACAATAAGCACTATATACCTCGCTGTAACTGGAAGTGCCAGCTTCTTGAAGGTAAGGACCGGCTGCTCCCGCCCCAGTGAAAGGCGCCCCAGTTGAAGTGTTGTTCAAACTAGTCAGGGTAAAGGTCTTTCCGTGCACTCCGAGACCCATCACCAGCTTGGAGGGAGACGCGCCGTTGTTGATCCAGACGTTGACGGAGTAGTTCTGTGTAAACAAGTATTAAATATAGTAAACAGTCTGAAGGGGACCTACACGAACAAAAAATGCACTACCTGTACCCGCAAGTTAAGGACATTGAAGCCAAATTTTAAGTTGTAACTTAAACTCGTATTGAAACCGGTTTTCGAGTAATCAAGATTAAATAAAATAAATTACGACACATCGTCGGTAAAACCTAGCAGACGATGCACCTGCTTGATGGTGATACTCCAACGTGTAATGTAAAAGCTATTGTGAAGAGTAGGTAAATCATTACCGTAATCATGCAAAAAATTTAACAAATATTTCCAAGTGATTAAATTACTTACAACATTCAAGTTGAGGCTTGCGTCATCAGTCGTCTGAGCGTAGAGAGGTGCGTTTACGCCAGTCACGGTATCCCAAGTGCCGTGGAAGTCGTACAGCATCAAGTGGAAGTAGTCAAGGTATCTAGAAAAAGGTATTTTTAGGGATGAGCCCCAAATGTGATGTAGTGGCTTGTGTACTATAAATCCGTAGGTTTAAATCATTTACTAAGCGGAAAAACATCACTAGTGTATAATAATTCAAACGAGCAGTTTCATAACTGTTTTCTGCTTACTAGATAATTTCCCTGCTGTGTTTGAAGGTCATAATCAAGTGGTGACATAAGTATGTATATTCATTTGAAAGTTCACCTAGATCTGTTTGTTTAAGCTATTCCAACATGTAAACCTGCTGGTTTAAAAGTTGGATCAGTTATTTATTTTTACACGTACTCGTTAAGTGCAGTGACGTTGTAGGACAAGTCGATGTTTGACTGCGTGACGGCAACGGCGGCGGTGAGTATATAAGACTTCGCTGTGAAGGCTTCCTTCAATTCCTTGACCAGAGTCACGAATTGTTCCTGTAAGATGATTGTAGTGAACATTTCTTAATATGTCACATAGACTGTTAAAATCTTGTCGAAAAGAAGATTGAAGGACCTAATGAAGGTTAGGAAAAAAAGAAGAAGACAAGAGGATAAATAGAAGTGACTGAAGAAAAATACAACTATTAGAAAACATGATTGGAAAGTAAAAAGAGAAAGTAACAATGATGTGAAATGCGTTTTAACATATGTGTAAAACTTTAAAATATGTGTAAATACATTAAATCTCAAAAGAACTAAAATAATGAATTAATGAATGAATAAGTTAACTCAGTCATGTACCTTGTCAGTGTCAGCTCCTTCCCTTTGGGCGGGATACTCCCAGTCCAAGTCCAAACCATCGAAGCCATTGCTGTCGACGTAGTTGTACAAATTACTAACAAAGGTTGCCCTCAGAGTATCGTTGTTGACCACCTGTAGGTAAATATACAAATTACATAATTTTGCCAGAGGATCCAAAATATTCAAACGGCAACTTTAAAAAGCAATCATGCGGGAAATTCAACTATAAATGGTCTTTCTATATAAGTGTTAGTATTAAGTACTTTAAAACTACTAAATAGGTAAAGCCAAGGAGACGACAGAACCCGGACCAGAGATATTCTGCATTCCGGGCTTCATCAGCTTTCTGTCACTCTTGTCATTGAAATAAATTAAAAATTAAAAATCTTACCGCAGAGAAGTTAATGGAACCTTCCGTCCAACCTCCAACAGCAGCCAAGATTTTCAAATCAGTATTTTTTTGTTTTAAAGCAATGAGATCGACAACCGAATCTGCAATAAAAAAATATTATTTAGACATTCTACTTGATTACATCTTAATAAAGACTTTTATTTCTGAGTAGGTAAGGTACATGCAAAGAGTAGGTCAAATATTTGGGGGTAACATATCGATCGATGTCCTAGGGCACACAATCTTACTAATTATTACGTTGTAATTTTTGTTTAAAATTAGACTTAAAATTTTTGCACTATGGTATCAATTACAACAAAATGTTTCGCTGTAATTAGTTGTGCTCTAGGGCATCAATATGTCAGATAACTCTTGCAAAGACTGCCTATGCTAAGTCTTAGAATTAGGTTCCAAAGTTTAGAAACTCCATGTTTTAAAGTAAGACCACTTACTGCTCTTCCCCTCATTACTCGATTCAGTGGGGGCAATAATGCCTCCCGTGGTTCCGTTGAGCGTGAGGAAAGAGTAGACGATGTGCGTGCAGAGGTCCGTGGGTAAGTCGC
Source organism: Pammene aurita (assembly GCA_947086415.1). Taxonomy (NCBI): domain Eukaryota; kingdom Metazoa; phylum Arthropoda; class Insecta; order Lepidoptera; family Tortricidae; genus Pammene; species Pammene aurita. The sequence goes on from OX352295.1 coordinate 19,298,738, forward strand.
TGACGCCGAAGCGACCGTTGCCGGGTCTATTGTTGGCCCATTCGCCGTAGTAGCAGATCACTACCGCTGGCTGTGAAGTTTTATGATTTAGAAAATCTGTCATTAAACTTGAGTAGTTTGAGAATTTATTTTGCCACGAATTGTTTTTAAAACAATTTTTAGTTTATAACGGCAAATACAGGATGCTAATGATGTTAGCACCAAGCGTAGGTAACACCCGTGACAGCCATCGAAAAAAAAATTGAGTTTGGATTTGTGTTGTTGTAATTGTAAATGTCAAGCAAAAATCTTGGAAATTGGATGATGAAATTGACACAAGTCGAAACGTAGGCATAACTTTCGATCCGCCTCAGACATACAAGGTATGAGTATGAGAGATGCAAAGTATTGAAGTTTCTTCGATAAATGAAAATGGGTAGATTTGTTTAAAATTTGATAAACAGTAACTGACATCAAAGATGGCAGTTGGTCACACCTTTCTTATAAAGTTCAAGAAATCTGATAAGGAAGCGTCTTCGTGGTTGTAATGTATGTAAGATGTTGTATAAGTTGACTTACAATTACTAATACTACAGTCAGCAGCAAAAATATCTTAGTGGGCAACGTGTTCAAAATGATCTTGACACGATCTGTTGTCTGAACAAAAAGGTCGTGCCGAAATAATTTTGAACACCGTTTCCTGACTTGACTGTTTACTTACCATTAGAAGCAGCTATGATACTGCCGAGACACAGCAACGCCACCAGGAAGACCTTCATTGTCAAAGTTTAATAGAGCAACGGATACAGCAACGAAATTGCTTTATATTTAAACTCAATCTTATCTATCCCGAGATAGTACTCAGGGTTCAGCGAATAGTCGAGCTCGGTTTTATATGCTTGTAGTCTATTGTGTCTTGTGTTTAAACATCCGATCGTAAAAACGCAATTAGTTAACGAATTTTTAAAATCATATTTGCAAATCTGTATTTACTTTAATTGTAATATTAAGTTATGTTAATTACCGTACGCTTTTCATTGTTATAGTTTTGTAGCGGAACCTACTTCAAATTTCTACAATTTTTCGGCGATACACGTGTCGAAAAGTAGGTGCCGAAGTATGAAATTTATTCTGCGCCTTGCCTTCTCACCTAAATGACCGTTAAATATTTATAATATACCTAGGGATCTTTTATATTTTTTTATTAGCCTAATAAATAGTGTAAAGTATCCCACTGCTCGTCCAAGGCCTCCCCTCTTTCCCGCCATTTTGTCCTACCCATCGCCCACTCCCGTCGTTCTTTATGTTTTTAATATTTCACTTAGATACTCGTAGATATGTGCTATGTTAACCAACTGTGAATATTTTGAACGTCAGAATTTTTTTGCTACGATAAACACCGGAAGGTATATTAAATGTAATTGTTTTGTAATGTCAGTTTTACTCTTTAACTTTTGATTCTAGAGAAGTGAACTTAATTTATGATGCCCCTATTATGACTAATAGAACTGTGTACCTATCCTTTGTGACAAATGCATGAACTAGCTAGACGGGAATGCTATAAAAAGTTGCTTAACGCTGACAGAAATGTAACGATCGCAATAATGGCAATATTGAAATGATATGTTTATTTATGAAAAGTACAAGTCGATAGCAAATCGCACCTGACAAGGGTAACTTTATGGAACATATTATCCATACGTGCGATTTTTCCTTTGAAAATCCATACGGACTGGAAATAGTATGGAAATAATGGATAGTATCGCTGTGTCAGCATATAGATACCTGTTTAAGTAGGTAGTAATCAGAAGAGTATTTTTTATGATTTGATCCGTAGTAGGTAAATACAACCTGCACGCTTGCTCCGTAGTATGAAAACGAATACCTATCGCTATACCTGCGCCTGAGCAGGTCTCCCCTCTTCTTCAGCCCTGGAACCCTCCAAGCTCTTGCTTGAATTTTCCTTTAATTCTACTGGTATCTAGTTTTGAATTACTATCCTGTAAGTAGGTATATATGCAGTTCATTACCATAGTACCTCTCATCATCATCATCATATCAGCCGAAAGACGTCCACTGCTGAACATAGGCCTCCCCCAAAGAGTGCCACAATGACCGGTCCTGCGCCACCCGCATCCAGCGGACTCCCGCGACCTTTACCAGGTCATCAGTCCACCTTGTGGGGGGTCTACCGACGCTGCGCCTTCCGGTTCGTGGTCGCCACTCAAGAACCTTTCCGCCCCAACGGCCATCGGTTCTACGTGCAATGTGCCCCGCCCATTGCCACTTCAGTTTAGCAATTCAGAGGGCTACATCGGTTACTTTGGTTCTGCTGCGGATGACCTCATTTCTGTTGCGATCACGCAGAGAGACTCCAAGCATAGCCCTCTCCATTGCCCTTTGGGTGACTTTGAGCCTTCTTATGAGGCCCATAGTGAGCGACCACGTTTCAGTGCCATATGTCATCACTGGCAACACACACTGGTCAAAGACTTTCGTCTTGAGACACTGCGGAATATTGGACAAAAAGATGTGCCGTAGCTTCCCGAACGCTGCCCAACCGAGTCGGATTCGTCGATTAACCTCTTTCTCGAAGTTGGATCTACCTAACTGGACAGTCTGTCCTAGGTATAAATAATCGTCCACAACTTCGAGTGTAAAGTCTCCGATTGTAACGGGAGTTGGTGCTACATGGGCATTTGACATGATCTTCGTCTTATCCATGTTCATCTTTAGACCAACTCGCTCGGAGGCTTTACTGAGGTCATCGAGCATTGTACTCAAATCCTCCATGGTCTCAGCCAATACTACTATATCGTCAGCAAACCGAAGGTGAGTGATGTACTCGCCGTTTATGTTGATGCCTAGCCTTCTCCAGTCCAGAGTCTTGAAAACATCCTCCAGTGCAGCGGTAAACAGTTTAGGAGAAATAACATCTCCTTGCCTGACTCCCCGCTGCAACGGAATAGGCTTCGAGTTCTGGTCCTGGAGTCGGACTGACATAGTGGCGTTCTCGTACAAACACTTCGATATAGCGATAGTCTACTTGGCACCTTTCGATCGAATCTAAGGCTTTCTCATAGTCCACGAACGCTAAGCAGAGGGGCAGATTATACTCCTCAGTCTTCTGTATAACCTGACGGAGCGTATGGATGTGGTCTACGGTACTATAGCCTCTTCGGAAACCGGCTTGTTCGGGAGGCTGGAAGTCATCTAGCTTGCGTGCGAGACGGTTCGTAATGACTCTTGAAAACAGCTTATAGACATGGCTCAGAAGTGAAATGGGTCGGTAGTTCTTCAGTAACGCGTTATCACCCTTTTTGAAGAACAGTACCACCACACCTCTGTTCCATGCCTTAGGCGTTCTCCCATCCAGTAAAACGGAGTCAAACAACTTCTGAAGGGCCATAAGGTTTACCACCCGCCTTCAGAAGTTCGGCTGTAATTCCGTCTTCACCAGGTGCCTTGTTGTTTTTGAGCTGTTTAAGAGCCATTCTAATCTCGTACAGGCTGATGTCCGGGATATCTTCGGTATAGTGTCGGGTCAGTCTAGCTCTAGGGTCTTCCGCCAGACTAACTTCAGGTCTCCTAGTAGATGTGTATAGCTGTCCATAAAAGCCCTCTCTCACCCAGAAGCTCGGGTCTAGAGGAAACGATTCTACCATCCTCAGTTTTTAATTTGGTTAGCTGGCTCTGCCCAATAGACAGATCTCTTGCGAAAACTTTAGAACCCTTATTCTGCTTGATGGCCTCTTCAATACGATTTGTATTGTATTGGCGCAAATCACGGGTAAGGGACTTCGAGATCCGTTTATTGAGCTGCCGGTATAGTGACGCATCGGCTGAAGATTGTAGAACCATTTCTCTCCTTTCCTCGATGAGTCTCTGCGTGGAGTCAGAAAGCCTTTTGGTTCTATTGCTCCGCTGGGCCTTAAAGAACTTAGACCCAGTGCTATGGACAGCTTCCACAAACCCGTCGTTGAATTCGTCCACATCGCCGCATAGACAATCGAAACGGTTTTGGAGTTCCAGCTGAAAGCTATCGGGGTTCTGGATTTGAACTGCTGCCGGACGGAACGTAGACTTCATCAGTCGAGAGCGCTCTAACTTAACATATATATTCAATGTGCCTCTCACCAGACGGTGATCACTTCCGGTTTTAACCGTATTGATCACATCTCAGACATCATTGAATATATGCTTCTTCGTCGATATGTTGAAGTCAATCTCGTTTTTAGTTGCAACGTCGGGACTCATCCAGGTCCACTTCCTGTACTCGCGTTTCTTGAAGAAGGAGTTCATCATGTAGAGTCCCTCCTTATCCAAGAATCCAGCCAGTAGTTGGCCCCGGTGGTTCCGACTTCCAACTCCAAATCGCCCCACTCTCAGCTCCTCACCATCACTTTTGCCTAGTTTCGCGTTGAAGTCCCCCATAACAACGGTGAAGTAGGTTTTGGAGCTATGCATGGCTTTCGATATATCCTCATACATAGCTTCCACCTCGTCATCGGAGTGTGCCGAAGTCGGCGCATACACCTGTATGACCTTCAACGAATACCTCTTGGATACTCTGAGTATAAGGTACGCCACCCTAGTCGACAGACTCCCGATCTTCTCCACGTTGTTTACGAGGGACTTATGGACGATGAACCCGACACCTCCCTGGGACTGTTGATCGCCCTCCCGGAAATAAAGCAAGTTGCCGGACTTTAGGTTTTAATTCTACTGGTATCTAGTTTTTAATTACTATCCAGTAAGTAGGTATATATGCGGTTCATTACCATAGTACCTCTAATCTACGTCAAATAAAGTCGTGATTCCCTTTCCAACTGATTATTCTCAGATTATCAGCCGGTTTTTTATCTCTATTAGCATCTAATCTGATTCTGTTACACTACTTTTATGGAATATTTATTATGATTGGTAAGATTTTCCCTATGAAGGGCGGTCCACGTTAGTATGGGAAAAATTGAAACTCTACTTAGGGTTCGGGCCACCCCCTAATTTTGTACCCCCCCTATACTATATGTGCAAAATTTCAGAAACATATAGTTATGAAAACGGGGTGCTCATCGCATATGAAGTATCGAAACAATTGACGAAAATTATATTTATTCAACAAATAGGAAAATGTTAACAAAAACACAATTATACTTCTTTAGATAGGACTTTTTAATAAAAATCACTACAAAGTAAGCATTTTACAAATATACAGTTCAAAGGTTAGTTATTATTATTTTTAATTGCATTAACTAGTAACATTTTGTTCGGTTCCGTCGGTATACTCTTCCGGTTGTGTTCTACTATTTGCAAAATAATTTGCTTTTCCTCTTCATCGTTGGTAAGAAGTCTATTGAATTCTTCAAATAATTTCACACCCCTTTCAGCCGTATCGTTTACGACACGTAAGGCGTGTACTCTCTTTTTGCCTTGCACATAGTCAAAATTTTCGTGCATTCTATAGGCAATTGCAGAAAGAATTCTTTAATGTCGAGCATGCACAGGGTATTTAAGGTTCTTTTTGATGCAAAGGCTCCAAGGGAGGCCTCACTACTTAAAATAGAGGCGTTCCCTTTCACCATTCGAGGACCAGCTTCAATTTTCATCCCTTCCACTAATGCTTCTTTCTCGACAGACGTCACTTTGTCGGAAAATAAGGCAAGGCCTACTAGTTCGTCGGACAAGTACCACAAATGCCTTTCCAAGACCACTCTTGCAGCTCTAGCAATATCTAAATCGACAGATTCATAGGCTAAGAGGTTTTTCCACAGCTGTAAATCATTGCCTGGTGCTTCGGATGCTAAAGGAGCTTCAACCCATGCTGCAGGATAAATCAGCGCACCGAATTTGACTAACCGTAAAACGGCCTTTTCTTCTCTTTTAGTCAGCTTAAGCAATTTCTGGTCTCTAAACAAATAAATCTTGTAGGTATAAAGCAATTTCGCCATCCAACGTGCATGATGTGTCGGCCCAGGGGATCGCCAATGTATTTGATGGGGTATTTTATTTAGAACGACCATGGTGAATTCAATAAGCTCGAAGTAATCGTCTCGAACAGGCCTTTCGGCGCATATTATGAGCAAATGGTTCTAGATCAAGCCCTTTGAAACATTCCCTAGAAATATTGTGCCAAACTTCTCTAAATCTTTTGAACAAAGGAATCTCCGGAGAGCTTGATGGGCCAAAGCACAACGTAAATATTTTGGCAAGTATTATTTCCAGGACGTGATGACGGCAAGCAAGCCATAGTAACTCTCGACCAATACCTGCATCTAAGAGAGCACATGCTCCTTTTCGGACTCCAGTATTAGCTGAAGCTGTATCAAAGCTCATTGCTTGAACTTTTCCACTGAGATTCCAGTTTTCCATCATGTTCAAAACTGCGTCGGCTATGCTTTCTCCCGACCCTGATGTTAGTTTTGCTACGCCTAACAATTTTTCCGTGTCGTTGCCAGATACAGGTACTAGAAGATGGTCTACTTTTTTGTTCTCCATAATATCAGGTAAAATCTTACCATCCCAATGAACCACAAGTGGATAATTTGGTGCGAAAGATTATCTAATGTGAGCATTGAATTCCGTTCTGGCTTTCTTTCTTGAGCGTGTTATAGTGCTTCGGGAAATCGATAGTGAAGCTGGGTCTTGACCAAATGCAGCAGCAAGTGGGATAATTAGTCATATCGCTTCTCTATCGGTAATTTTATTGCGATCTAGAGCGCTGGTAACGCGTGTTGTAAGAATTTCACTAGACGTTGGCAAATTTCCTACAGATTTTTTCGTAGCAGACAATGTATATCGCACTTCATTGGGATCATCATAGTCATCATTTGAGTCGTCAGAAGAGCTAGAGAAATGCTGACTCTGAGCTTTCGAGGTGGAGGCTAAACTTTCAATGGCTTTTTGTTTTAGCAGCTCGGCCTGTCTCTTACGCTTCTCCGCACGTTCAAGTTTTGCGGCTAACTGTTTATCTAATGATGACATTGCCATTTTGCGATTGCTGCGTTGGTCAATGAGAAACTTTTTGTCTTCTTCAATTCTTGTCTGGTTTACAGCATCGACTTGTGCAATATCAAAAAGCTTATCCAGTTCGTTAATAAACAAGTTTTCTCGGTCCGTTTGTGATTGAGATTATCTAGACTTGTTTTTATTCAAAAGGAGCCATTTCTTATGCATTAATTCCAATTTTTCAACGCAGTGTTTTCGATTTTTAGTCGGAATTGCAGCCCGTGCCCAGACCTCCATCAATTCTTGCAAAACTAAATGAACTGATCGTCTTACGTTTTATTCATGTTCTAAATACTCGTGAAAACGTTGGAGTACTTGTCGCAGGGTCGGAAGCTGATTCAGCTTAGTGATTGGGTCCAATTCTCGAAAACCAATTTAAAAAATGTCATTACTATGTCGGGAAGTAGAAGCCATTTTCAAACAATTTCTGTACTCTAGAACTCTATTTCACCACACATTAACATTTTACAGTATAGAAGTAATATGGACACCTGTAAAAGCACTTTAGGTAAGCTTTATACGTTAAGAATGACCTCTAACACGTTTCCCGTAACTGTAACAATTAAACTCGCAAGAGGGTACTTCAACAAAAAAAATTAAAACTGGTACTTCGTGAGCATCCTCTTAGAGTAGACTTAGGAAGCTGATTTTTTGCTTCAGTAATACTATAGCCATAGGTGACAAAATGAAAGCATGGCCCATTCAAAAATATCAAAATGAATTTTTTGGACCACCCTTCTACAGCATTTTAGTAGGTACTTTAGTAGAAAGTTTGATATTGCACCAACAGAAGGTCGAGTTGGTTTATCTAAACCTATCAATTAATAATTGGCGATATGGTGAGGAGCAAGCAGGACGTTTTGAATGAGGTCCCGGAATTTTATCTTATAGATAAGATATATATAATAGCAATATAATAGGTAATTATACTAGTTACGTGTTCGCATCGCAATGAAACGATTACTCTGTTTCGGTGTTTTGCTGTGTTTTGGGGGCAGCTTCGCTTGGCCTAGCTTAGGAACATCTGAAAATGGTAACTACATTTTCATTATTACCATCGTTAGCATAAATAATCTGAATAATCCCCTGATATACAAGTTTCTAACACTATCGTCAGTATCTTATTTTAATCCTAACGCTCCGAGCCATATCACTCGGAAGCAGCGTGGGGTGATATCGCCCAAGTAACACAGGAAGCATTATAACATATGAATAGTTAATTTATTTCGAACTTAAGGACCGTATAAACTCTTATATACGTTCACCGAGCAACTTGTCGCATTATATGATGCTTTGAGCTGTATAACGGTTGTATAATGGCATATCTAAATGCTTTTGTAAAGCCTTTAGCTTTAGTGCAGCAAACCACAACGCAACTGTACAGCTTTCGACTGTTTAAAAGCACTTAAGTGCTTTAGGTTCTACAATAGCATTATATAATGCTTTAAGCTGTATAACGGTTGTATAATGGCATGTATAAATGCTTTTTTAAAGCCTTTAGTTTTAGTGCAGCGAACCAAAATGCAACTGTACAGCTGAATGCTGTACAGTTGCGTTTTGGTTTGCTACACTAATGCTTCGGTGTGGTTTAGTGCCTTAGGTTCTACAATAGCATAAATAAATGCTTAATGCTGGTTATGAGCATGAATATTAGCCATTATAATGCCACGTAAATCCGGTATACAGCTTTCAGCTGTTTTTAGTGCTTTAGGTTCTACAATAGCATTTTATGACGCTTTACGCTGTATAACGGTTGTATAATGGCATATGTAAATGCTTTTGTTTAGCCATTAGTTTTAGTGCAGCGAACAACATGCAACTGTACAGCTGAATGCTGTACAGTTGCGTTTTGGTTTGCTACACTAATGCTTCGGTTTGGTTTAGTGCCTTAGGTTCTACAATAGCATAAATAAATGCTTAATGCTGTTTAAGAGCATGAATATTAGCCATTATAATGCCACGTAAATTCGCTATACAGCTTTCAGCTATTTTTAATGCCTTAGGGTGTACAATAGCATTTATAAGTAGGTAATACGTTCCTAATGCAGTATAATAGCAATAATATAAACCATTATAAAGCCAAGTAATTCACTATAAGGGGCTGTTCATAAATTACGTCATTTCAAATGGGGGGGGGGGGGTCTGGACATCGGATGATGGTAGCATGACGTAGGAGGGGGGGGGGGGTCATTCCGAAGATCACATCATCAATGTGTAAAAAAGGAATGAAAGTCGTGTTTCTATAAACTTTTAATGCTATAAAATATTATCTACTAAATAGTTTTTTATTTTACAATTAAGCTTAAAACGCATTTTTTTTTAATGACGTCACTTTATTTGGCAGCTTTACTATCAAAAATTGATGACGTAATTTATGAACAGCCCCTATACAGCTTTTAGCGGTTTTAGTGCCTTAGGTTCTACAATAGCATAAATAAATGCTTAATGTTGTTTATTAGCATAATTATTCACGTGTAATGCTGTAGGCATAAATAAGGCATTTTTTAAGGGTCACTGAGCTGCTATTGGACTAAGAGCTAGCCACGTCAGATATGACACAATAATGAGAGCAACAAAACCCGTCTGGTTAGATTGCTATTCTATTCTTATTGCTAGATCCTGGCATCTGGCAGCTTTTAATGGGTGGAGGTCACAGTGACAGACTAGCAAAATGCTTGAATTGGAAAATAGTAATACCAAACTAGGTAAAAATTGCCGAAGTTGTCTCAGTTATAAAGGACAGGGCCTATATTTTAAGGGGCTCCCTGGCGCCAACGACCTTAGATCTGATTCCCTTAGTTTTCTAATTATTTATATAGGTTATCATATTATCAGTAACGGCTTTAAACAATATAGTATCCTATATTTACTTCAATATTCATTGTCTTCGAGATATTTGACATCAAAGTCGAACCGGTTTAGGCTAAAAAAGTGGTTTTATGGTCATAAATTTTGTTTTAATTAGTTAAAACTTAAAATCTCTCTACAGTTTTTAGAGACATCAAAGAGGAACCCTAATATGTAGATTACGTATATGTAAGATTCTTTACACCATTCGAATATCGATAAAAGTGTTTTTTTAGACCATATTTTAAAAATATCATAAAAAAATATTTATTTCAAGATCCGGCTCTACAGTGTAACGTTGTTACATTGTCTTTTGGTTCTAATTAGAATAGTTTCTTATCAATCAATTTGAACACCTTCAATTCGATCGGTTATAACAATGCTTCAAACAGCGCCGTTCGAATGCACCTTGTGTTTATCTGTATGGGGTTGTCATCTAATAAATTTAGCCTAAATTATGGGTTTTTCTTTTGTCATTTTTAATAACATTGGCGTTTCATAAATAGGTATATTTGGAAAATTAGTAAATGAAATGTAGTCAAAGGAAATGTATCTGGAAATTCTGAAAGCGGGTTCTGAAGTAAAGTATTTGGTTATTTAATATCATGGCTTCGACCTATTGATAGGAAAGTTGTTTGGTTGAAATCAATCAACAATAATTAGAGGAATTTATATATATTTAATTGCCACCCTGAATTGGGTCCTCTGCCCTCTGGTTCCTCCATCTTGGGAGTCACTGACATGACTCGGTCATTTGATTCGCGGCCATGTGGAAGGGCGGGCTCATGCAGCCTTCTTTAGTTTTGCCCTTGGTGGCAGCGAAGGTGGCGGTTCAATAATCCTCGGTTATCTGCAAAGGAGAATTGTAAGTAAAGATTAATAGGGTTTTTGGCTATCACGGCGTGAAACGTGTTCTAGCTATTTTGACCATGCTTTTGGTTTTCAGATTTGAACTTGCCTGAGGGAGGGCGTGCTCTGTAGAGATGTTATAGGAATATTTTCCATTCTCCGGTAAGGTTTCTTTCTTTAGTTTTGTCAATTTATCAGGGCTGTAGTTCAGTCGACTAATGCAGATAATATATTGTTCCTTGCAGGAGTCGGGTGTTGTATTTTCCAACCATCGTACAATGATGTTTTATTTTCAACCATAGTGTTGTATTTTGCAACCATTGTACAAAGTAGTACAAATGTTATAGTGAAGACTAAAATTGTACCCTCATATCATTATGGATCGAGCAGCGGCTCCTCCATGCGTTTCATCACCACATTGTTCCGGCCAAGCGGTCTGAGCTTCTCGGAAGTCGGTGCCCCGCTGCAAAGTCTGTGTGAGCAGTTTCCGGACAGCGTCCTGTAGCTTTGCGATGTGGCAAGCTTCTTGCACATCAGCGACTGGCGAAGAACAGCTTCTGAGGTCGGTTCAGTCCTTTATTAATTTTAAATGGCAGTAGGAATTCTGTGGAAAAGTAAATATCATTAGTTTTGAGAACCAACATTAAGTATTTAAATTTAGAAATCTCTGATATATAAAACCATAGGGACTAACCTAAGTAGTTAAGAATTTGGATAGAAACCTGAATAAATCTCAACCTTTGAACCTTGTTAACGACCTAGCTTAACCGCTGAGCTCCTAGAAATTTTAGTTGGTGTCGAACTTAAACGAAAAGAGAGATTTATCCAGTGTTTAGATTTAAAAATTATTTTCAAAAGCAAGAATAGGTAATAAAGATTTAGTACAGTATCCACTTGTTTAATTTCACACCAGCCCTGCATAGAGCAAGACCCTTGCGACATCAACATTTGATTTAGTGATTTAATAATAATTTATTTAATTGTGTTCAGGAAAAATAAGCTGTGGCATAGTTCTAGGTTATCAAAACCTAGCCTAAATTTTATCTACCTGACAACAGAATGGAGATAAAAGATTCAAAAACCGATAGTCGTTTGCCTTATAATTCTATCTATAGTGAATATGTTGGAATATCGACTCAAAACTTGTCAAAAATCGATAAAAAAAAACGTTAGACCAAAAAATATTGTGTATTCTTACCATACATCGGGGTTTTCGGTGCGAGAATGTTTGACATTAGCCAAAGAGTAGGCATTAACTTAAAAAACAGAATGTACTCTAGCACGTTTCTACCTAATGAATAATTGATCGAAAAAATCATAGGTATATACAATTTATATGAAATAGCTGACTATTATGTATATATATTGTAGGTACATATACCTATGATTTTTTCAAGTATTTTTTTATTAATTCATGTAGTGACTGATCATTGTCAACCTCTTCAGTTAATCAAATAGTTCATAAATATCGGACGTCAAGATTAATATTTGACACTTACTATACCGTGTCTTTGTCTTAGGTAGATCTAGTTAATAAATTTCGGATATGCAATTGCATTTTTAAAATACTAAGTATATAATAGTCAATACAAACATGCCTCTAAGAAAAAAAGCTCGTATCATAGTGTGTAAGCTATTCACAGAGAGGTAGTTATTCATTAAGCATAATATGATATTTTCTCATACTAACTCTCAACCTATCTGTTTATCTCTACTCTTTCTCAAATCGTTCCCGCACCGAAAACCCCGATATATGATTATTACGGAAACAAAAACAGTAGGCGAAAACTATGAACTATATTTTATTATACATCGTTTGGCACTACTTTCTCCCAACATAAATTTTTGTATAATTTCTCTTAATATTGTATAGTATTTGTATAGTTTCTCATAATATTGCATCAAACCCAGATCTCTAGGATTTATTTTCTTGAAATGGTTTGCATTCTTTGACCTCCACTACTTTAAAGCTGCCAGATGTCCAGATCTAGAAATAAGCATAATATACCAAACTGACTAGAGGGGTTTGGTTGCTCTCATTATTGTCATATCCGACGTGGACGTGGCTAGCTCTCCGTCTATATAGACCAACGCCATTTTGTAAATAATTAATAACCTAAAAATAAAATCATGCGGACCTATTTATACAAGGAAAATACCTATATAATAATGAAATTACTTAATTTAAGACTGCTCAACCAACACTATTGTGTTAATAATGCAAAACTCGTTCTATACGAGGATTACACAATTGTTTTGTTTATTTGACGCATATCTTTTTATAATATTTTATAGCAAAACCACAATAAATCAAAGGCGCGTGAAAATTTTCAATGAAACTTATATACACATTTACAGTAAACTACATTGCGCAGTCATATTTGAAGGATATAATAACGTAAAAGTGTCAAAAACTTTTATAAATTTTGTTAGGATGCAAACAAATATGACGTGTCACTCATTCAGTTTTTTGTACCGTCTTCGTCCATTTTTTATTGCGAGACAAAGTAGTTAAATCACAACGTTCATTGTATTACAACATTTGTTCCGTCGGTATTAGAGAAGTTTTTGCATTGACGTAAGGTTTATTTTACTACAGTCTTATGCTAGTATAATGCGTTTGTATTGCGATTGGCAAGTTAATCGAGAGTACTTATGCTTCTTTACTGCGATTAGCAATAAAATTCTTTAATGCAGTCGGCAACTTAATAGAGCGTACTAATGCTTCTTTGAGGCGATTGGCACTTTCCATGACAACGATAATGCTAATAGCGCAGACATAATGCGCCTGCAATGCTATTAAATGACCTGTATAGGATCTCAAGCTGGGTAATTTGTGCCCATTTAAGACCTATATCAGCACTATAAACGTTTATAATGCTACTATAAAACGAACTGAAAATGCTAAAAGCATACAGATATGCTGTAAGACGGCCGTTATACTGCTTTGATGTGTTACTTGGGCGCTTAGAGCGTTTATTCCGTGGCCGAGGCGATAGAGTTGGACGTTGTACTACTAATCCAATAACTCATCATTATCAGATACAAACATCGTGTGCGTCAAATCCGGTAGATCTGATTTTTTGCAAACTTGTTTGTGATGTTGGCCCAATAAATAATCCACGTTTGTGACCTCGAGCACCAACCGCAACTTTGTCATTTGACACCGGATTTGACGCACAGTACCCCATACTTTCAGACGACAACAAGGTCACTGGATTATACCTACAATGTCTACTTCCCAGCTGCAAGTAAGCCCTAAGTGGCGCAGTCAACATACTCGTACTTTGCATTTTTTACACCTCAATAAGTAAGCGCCACCACTTAGGATTTGAAAACTAAATTAGGTAGTGGTAGTGTACTTCGATGTATACATTGGCGTATAATTCATACTTGAAGCTAAAAACAAAGCAAGAGGGGAGGTTTCAGGAAATTAGGAGAAGGTAGGGAATGTCTGGGAAAATCTGGGGAAATAAGGTAGGGGACTCAACTGAAATAGTAGATTGTACAACGAGTGCATAAAACGCACTATTTTACGCGAGGCGTTTATAATATTATTTTAATGTTTTAGTATATAAAGTCGAGTGTAAAAAGCAAGAGGGGAGGTTTCAGGAAATTAGGAGAAGGTAGGGAATGTCTGGGAAAATCTGGGGAAATAAGGTAGGGGACTCAACTGAAATAGTAGATTGTACAACGAGTGCATAAAACGCACTATTTTACGCGAGGCGTTTATAATATTATTTTAATGTTTTAGTATATAAAGTCGAGTGTAAAATGGGTTTTATGGACGAGTTTTACAATCTACTTTTCACTTCAATTGCGAGGAAATTGTTCATCGGTAATTGTAAAACAATTTCAAGTTGTAACAAAAATATTACAATGAAAATAAATATGGTTCCCGCCAATATTTTTTTTTGTTTTTAGGGTTCCGTACGTCGAAAGGAAAAAACGGTACCCTTATAGGATCACTTTGTTGTCCGTCCGTCCGTCCGTCCGTCTGTCAAGACCCTTTTTCTAAAGAACGCGGGGGTATCAAGCTGAAACTTATATGAAATACTCGGGTCTACTGTTCCTTGGAACTGTGAAAAAAATCAAACTACTAAGCCAACGCAATCAAAAGATACAGCCGTTTATGCCGCAAATTTTCGCAATTTTCGAAACTCGCAAGGGAATCAAAACCTACGGGGTACTTCCCGTAAAAAGGAAAAATTGCGAAAACCGTAAATTTTTAGTTAAATCATATAATAAAAATATTTTTAATAATTTTAAAGTTACTACCCCTATATACCTACAGGTTTGTACGTAACCCTCGGTGCGCGAGTCCGACTTGCACTTGGCCGGTTTTTTTATTTATTTTCAACGTGTGAATTTCGACATAGTTGTTTTCTGCAAAGTAATAAAAACATTTCGGGGCATTTTTATCTATTAATCAGCTCCAATTTTATCTGATTTCTTTAAGTAATTTAATGATAGAAAACACGGACTTCAAATAATTATAGCAAGAACAAAATAAAACAATAAGTTACAGTATTCTACGAAATTGTAATGCTCAATTAAATTGTGCAATATATTTTGACTGATTTTGGCTGTTGAGCCTCATTTTTTTTTTTAGAATACAAACAGCCATAATAATATACAAAAACACAAATTAGGCCTAAATTCCTCCCAAGTAACACATCAAAGCAGTATAACGGCCGTCTTACAGCATATCTGTATGCTTGTAGCATTTTGAATTCGTTTTATAGTAGCATTATAAACGTTTATAGTGCTGATATAGCTCTTAAATGGGCACAAATTACCCAGCTTGAGATCCTATATAGGTTATTTAATAGCATTACAGGCGCATTATGTCTGCGCTATTAGCATTATCGTTGTCATCGAAAGTGCCAATCGCATTAAAGAAGCATTAGTACACTCTATTTTGTTGCCATCGCATCAAAGAAGCATTAATACGGCCAAAAAACTTGCTTATCGCAGTAAAGAAGCATTAGTACTCTCGATTAAGTTGCCAATCGCAATACAAAAGCATTATACTAGCATAAGAGTGTAGTAAAATAAACCTTACGTCAATGCAAAAACGTCTCTAATACCGACGGAACAAATGTTATAATACAATGAACGTTGTGATTTAACTACTTTGTCTCGCAATATAAAATGGACGAAGACGGTACAAAAAACTGAATGAGTGACACGTCATATTTGTTTGCATCGTAACAAAATTTATAAAAGTTTTCGACCCTTTTACGTTATTATATCCTTCAAATATTACTGCGCGATGTAGTTTACTGTAAATGTGTATATAAGTTTCATTGAAAATTTTCACGCGCCTTTGATTTATTGTAGTTTTGCTATAAAATATTATAAAAAGATATGCGTCAAATAAACAAAACAATTGTGTAATTCTCGTATAGAACGAGTTTTGCATTATTAACATAATAGTGTTGGTTGAGCAGTCTTATATTAAGTTATTTCATTATTATATAGGTATTTTCCTTGTATATATAGCGCATGATTTTATTTTTAGGTTATAAATTATTCACAAAATGGCGTTGGTCTATATAGACGGAGAGCTAGCCACATCAGATATGACACAATAATGAGAGCAACAAAACCCGTCTGGTTAGATTGCTTTACTATTCTTATTGCTAGATCCTGGCATCTGGCAGCCTTTAATGGGTGGAGGTCACAGTGACAGACTAGCAAAATGTTTTAATTGAAAAATAGTAATACCAAACTAGGTAAAAACTGCCGAAGTTGTCTCAGTTATAAAGGACAGGGCCTATATTTTAAGGGGCTCCCTGGCGCCAACGACCTTAGATCTGATTCCCTTAGTTTTCTAATGATTTATATAGCTTATCGTATTATCAGTAACGGCTTTAAACAATATAGTATCCTATATTTACTTCAATATTCATTGTCTTCGAGATAACTGACATCAAAGTCGAACCGGTTTAGGCTAAAAAAGTGGTTCAGTGACCCTTAAAAAAAGCTTATTAATGCCTACAGCATTACACCTGAATAATTATGCTACGAGTATTAAACAACCTTAAGCATTATTACTACTTAAAATTGCTATTGTAGACCCTAAGGCACTAAAACAGCTAAAATCTGTATAGGGGCTGTTCATAAATTACGTCATAAATTTTTGATGATTTTTACCGCCCCCCAAAATCATCCAACCCTCCCCCTGCCAAATAAAGTGACGTCATTTAAAAAAAATTGTAAAATAAAAAACTATTTAGTAGATAATATAATTATAGAATTACAAGTTTATAGTAACACGAATTTCATTTCTTTTTTTACACATTGAAGCACTTTTTAAAGATGCGAGAGATTTTTAATGACCGCCCCCCCCTCCTACGTCATGCTAATATCATCCGATCAGACCCCCCCCCCCTTTTGAAATGACGTAATTTATGAACAGCCCCTTATAGTGAATTACTTGGCTTTATAATGGTTTATATTATTGCTATTATACAGCATTAGGAATGTACTTAGTAGATAATATTTTATAGCATTAAAAGTTTATAGAAACACGAATTTCATTCATTTTTTTACACATTGAAGCACTTTTTAAAGATGCGAGAGATGATGTGATCTTCGGAATGACGCCCCCCCCCCCCCCCCGTACGTCATGCTACCATCATCCGACGTCCAGACCCCCCCCCCTTTGAAATGACGTAATTTATGAACAGCCCCTTATAGTGAATTACTTGGCTTTATAATGGTTTATATTATTGCTATTATACAGCATTAGGAATGTATTACCTACTTATAAATGCTATTGTACACCCTAAGGCATTAAGAGGGCGTCGTACAAAATCAGCAAAAACAGCAGTCACCGTTTAGGTTCCAGAGTTCACAATTCTTTACAAAAATCTATATTTTATATGTTTTTATAACAACAAAGAGTGTGTTTACAATTTAAAGTAATAAGTACTCGATTATCATTTGTAGTTAACTCAATACAACGAAGTAAATTTGTATGTTTTTATAACAACAAAGAGTGTGTTTACAATTTAAAGTAATAAGTACTCGATTATCATTTGTAGTTAACTCAATACAACGAAGTAAAGTTGTACAAAATCTGAGAAAAACGTTTGTGCGGTTTAGGAAAAACATGAATTATAAATGCACTAGAGAAGAAAGGGTTACTCAAATTTTCCTTATAAAAATAACAAAGAAATTCAATTATAAATATAAACTTTCATGAAATTCCCATACATTCGCCACATCAGTCAAATTGTCTTTGTGACTCAGATGCCCCACGGGGCCCGTCGTAGACGGACGTGCTGCTGAATTTCACACTTTGACATTTCATTTTGACAATTATTTTGACAGAAAATCATATAAGTACACGAAAAAGGATACCAGTAGCCAGAATGTATTCAAAATGAATAGGGAAAACAAACAGAGACCGTGTGTCATATTTAATTACATTTTTTGATGTTTACATGTAGTAGTAATACTAGAAAAATACAACTAACGATTTCATAAAAGACACGTTTCGACCGAATCCTCATAATTCGTTTCTTCCAAAGCTATTTAATGCGGAAAGAGGTTTATGATTACTTTTTAATTACGGAGTTTTTATTTATTATGCTGGTCATATTATAACGACATTAAAAAAATGTATACGAACGTCAATAAACTTGATTGACAATTTTCTTAGTACTCAAATCTTATTAACAAATTATTTTACTTAGTATACGCGAAATTTGTATGAGATATATTTCCGCAATATATGAAAATCATGGAACCTATTTCTTGTTGGCCGTTTGTGATGTGATGAGATAAATAAGACCAAGAAATTAAAATAATGACTTGCCACATGTGATGAGATAAATAAGATCAATAATAATAATAATAATAATAACAAAAAAAAATGACGCCGTCAAAGTCAGTCGTGATTTTTCTGATTTCCGAATATTTTTGATAAAATTATGTTTTACGGGCATTTATACATCTGTTTTTATACGATTATTTGCGGAAAAGTTGCCCGCCACTTAAATTAATGTTGCGCAGGGCGTATGTAATCGCAAATATGGTTACAACACGTAAACAGAATCCCGGACATTAAACGTCAAACAAGGAAAAGGAAAGGAAATGATTACGAGAAGTAAATCACGACAGCAGCAAGCGTCCCCACCAAACGCACGCCCACCATCCTCGCCCGCCTCGTCAGTCTCCTCACCATCGTTGTCGGGCAATGAGTTCGCTACTGTGCCCGACACCAGCGAGTCGAGCGACGAGTGCGGGCCACCGCCGTCGCCGCCACGACCACCTGCGCGACGAGGACGGCCACCGCTGCCGGCACGCTTGGGGCCTGCGGGACAATCTGTCCCGCCCAGGGCCCCCGCTGCCGGTGGTATAGTGCGTCGCATGAGATGGACTTCATCCATGAATGAAAACGTCATGCGCGCCTATTATGGGGCTACAGAGGGGGGAACTAATCTGTGCGCGTATCGTGACCGGATACTTCCTCTGTTTCAGGCCCTTGAACCAACCATTGACACGACTGCGCAGCGGTTGTCGGATCAGGTGCGCGTCATTCAGCGGCTAAAGCGGTTGGATGACGCGACACTTGATCGGCTTCGCCTGGAGACTCTCTCTGTTCGCGCGACCACCACCTCGGCGCGGGATCCGCTCGCCACGTCGCCGGATCCGATGCCTGCACCCGACTTGGCATCGGGGGCACCGCGGGTTGATCCCAGTGCCGATGAGGAGGGGATCGCGAATCAGAGTGTGAGTAGTTCAGCCAATGAGCAACTGAGGAGGACTTTGGAAGAGGCAATTACGCAGTATCGCTCCACAAACATCCCTAGGCCACGATTACCACGCTTGCCTATGAATAGACGCAATCTAGCGTTAATGGCAGTCCTAAATGATTTGCTAGATCCATTCCTGCGGACTAGTAAAGACTTAGATGATACGCACTCGATAATGTACTGCGGAGCCATCGCGGCGTGCCGTGTTGCTCGAGTCAAGTTTCCGGACGCTGAACGTGCACCTAGGACCGCCGGGGGTGTCCCCGCTTGGCAGGTGCGGATCGAGCGTCGTATCAACTCATTTAGGACTCTCATTGCAAAGCTGATCTGCTTCAGGGGGGGCAATAACCGCCCCCGAGTAATGCGCTTTGTGCACCAGGCGTTCGCGGGGACGGATATCGAGCCCCGCGACTACATGGCCAACGTCGTAGAGCGCATCGACTTTCTGAAGCAGAAAGTTTATGCATGGGCAAGCCGTATTCGCCGTTACAGAGAGCGTGTGGACCGATTCAAGCAGAATCGTCTTTTCCAAAGTGACCAAAGGAAGGTATACCGAAGGTGGGAGGAAACCGACCCCCGTGTGTCCGACGTGCGACTGCCGGATGCTACTGCCATGACTAATTTCTGGCGTAGCATCTGGTCAGCGCCCGTTGAACACACGGAGGGCGAGTGGATGAGTGTTGTTGATCGTGAGTGCGAGTCCATCGAACCAATGGGGGCTATCACCATCAGCCCCGACGACGTAAGTTGCGCGATCCGTACGGCCCAGAACTGGAAAAGTCCTGGCCCGGATGGGTTGCACAACTTCTGGCTAAAATGGTTTCGGTGCTCGCACTCGCGGCTGGCAACGCAATTTCAACAAGCCCTTGAACTTGGCTCCCTCCCGCCTTCCTTAACAACTGGTGTAACTTTCCTGCTCTATAAGTCCGGTAGTACCACGGAAGCGAAGAACTACCGACCCATCACGTGCTTGCCTACGCTCTACAAGCTTCTTACATCCATTTTGAGGGCAAAAATAAACGCGCACATGGTCGCAAACAACATTTTGGTCTCCGCTCAAAATGGATGTAGGGTTGGGTCCCGTGGTACTAAAGAGCTCCTCCTCATAGACATGACCATTTGCCAACGAGTCCGGCGGAACGGGGGGGCCCTCTCGGCCGCTTGGATTGACTACAAGAAGGCCTATGATTCGGTGCCTCATTCATGGCTGGAGAGGATCTTAGAGCTGTATAAAATTGATGCAGCTTTAAGATCCTTCCTTGGCGCGTGTATGAGGCAGTGGACCACAGTCCTTCGTCAACCAGGAGGCGGGGATGACCCCCCTGGCCCGCAGGACTTTATAAGGATCGAGCGAGGAATATTTCAGGGCGACAGTCTGAGTCCCCTGTGGTTCTGCCTAGCTCTAAATCCGCTCAGCAATCTGCTGAAGGATTCAGGGCTAGGTTGCCGGCTTCGGAGAGAGGGTGAAGTCATATCTCACCTTCTGTACATGGACGATCTCAAGTTATTTGCACCAAATAATCGAGACTTGTTGGAACTACTGAAGACCACTAAAGTGTTCAGTAGTTCCATCAAGATGGAGTTTGGTGTTGATAAATGTGCGGTTATGCATGTACAGCGGGGGAAAGTAGTAAATTCAACAAATATACAGCTTTCTGAGACAATGACGTTCAGATCTATCTCTGAATCAGAAACCCTCAAATACCTTGGTATGTCACAGTCTTTGGGCATTGAGGATGTGGGCATTAAACAGGCGTTGAAGGAGCGCTTCTTTGGTCGGCTGACAAAAGTACTTAATAGTCTTCTGTCAGGTGGCAACAAGGTGCGCGCCTTCAATGCCTGGGTAATGCCCCTACTCACATACTCCTTTGGCATACTAAGGTGGACACAGACCGAGCTGGATGCCCTGGATCGGAGAGTCCGTCTATTGCTCGCCACACACCGTATGCTTCACCCACGCTCGTCTGTTATGAGATTGTACATCCCACGGAAGTGTGGAGGTCGCGGCTTTTTAAACGCCAATAATCTCCACAACCGTGAGGTGTACAATCTCAGGAATTATTTCCTTAACAACGAGTGTGAGATGCATCGTGATGTGGTGGTAGTAGATAAGGGTCTCACGCCGCTCTCCTTGGCAAACAAGAACTGGCGCAAACCTGTGGTGCTAAGCACCGGGGATCGATCTATTATCACGGACAGGACTATTGTAGCCAATAAGCCTGATATCGTGGTAATAGATCGACCGCAACGCCGGGCCATGCTCGTCGACATCACCGTCCCATGTGACGAGAACCTCGTGAAGGCCGAGAAGGACAAGTCCAGCAAGTACCTAGACTTGGCTCACGAGGTAACCGCCATGTGGGAGGTCGATTCGGCGATCATTGTGCCGATAGTTGTCTCTGCGAACGGTCTCATAGCGAAGAGTCTCGACCAACATCTTGAGAGACTTTCGCTACGGGGTTGTGGTTGGATTAAGGGTCAGATTCAGAAGGCGGTAATCTTGGACACGGTGCGCATAGTCCGAAGGTTCCTCACTCTGCGGCCCTAACCACCGGCAGCCTGGGCCCTGCTCCGTTGCCGGCGGCACCCTAGTTTAGGTTTTTTATAATGCTTTTATTGTTTTTATATGTTTTAGATGTATTTTTATATTTTACTTTTATAAAAATATTGTAAAAACCCTAAACTAAGAAGAAAAATAAATAAAGAGTATAATAATAAATACTCTTTATTGCACACCTCATACAGTTACAAGCACAAATTTTACAATTAGATAAATTTAGGTAGAGGTAACAACAGGCGGTCTTATCGCTAATGAGCGATTTCTTCCAGACAACCTTTGGGTAGTGGAGACTAGAGAAAAACAATAAGCAGTAGGTGGTGCATAGAAACAAAAGAGACGAAATAGATAACACAGCACATTCATATGAATATAATAATAATAATAATAATAAATACTCTTTATTGCACACCTCATACAGTTACAAGCACAAATTTTACAATTAGATAAATTTAGGTAGAGGTAACAACAGGCGGTCTTATCGCTAATGAGCGATTTCTTCCAGACAACCTTTGGGTAGTGGAGACTAGAGAAAAACAATAAGCAGTAGGTGGTGCATAGAAACAAAAGAGACGAAATAGATAACACAGCACATTCATATGAATATACATACTTAAATAAATACAAAATAAACATACATATACGTACATATATACATATATAATACACACAGTAAGAAACAACAGTGTCAACTTAAAAACCTAAGGAAGAGATAAATAGTATTCCTTAAGTTGCGATTTAAAGGGAGAGAATTCCACAAACGAACGGCCTGGAACCTAAATGAGCAATTATAAAATTTGGAAGATGAAGATGGCACTTTTAGGAGCAATTTTTGAGAGGATCTAATAGAATTAAGATAAGAGAAACGCTCTTTGAGGTAGCGGGGAGTTGCAGGGTTAAAAAGTATAGAAAAGAGTAAAGAAAGTATGTGAGAGTTACGGCGGTGACGGATAGGGAGCCATTTGAGTTGAGAACGAAAACTAGAAACATGGTCGAATTTGCGTAATCCGAAAATGAACCGAATGCAGACATTTTGAATACGCTCAAGCTTATTAAGTTGCTCCTCGGTTAGGTCTAAATAGGAGATATCTGCATAATCAAGAATGGGGAGAAGTAACGACTGAGCAAGCGCAATTTTAGTAGCAATTGGCAGGAAATTCCGGAGCCGTCTGAGAGACCCTATGGCAGCAAACATCTTCCTGCTCACTTCACTCACCTGAGGCACCCATGATAGACAACGATCCATGATTACGCCAAGATTTTTCACTTGGTTGGAAAAAGGAATTTGGATACCATCGAAGACTATCGGAGGGAGCCTGAGAAGTCAATTTTGGAGATTTGTTTAGCGCTACCCATCACAATTACCTGTGACTTTAGGGGGTTTACTTTTAAACCGTAATTTTGACTCCAATTTGATATGCGGAGCAGATCAAGATTCATGGCTTCTATAACTGAATTGAGATCGCTATGCATACCCTGCGAATATATTTGAAGGTCGTCGGCATAGAGGTGATACGAAGAAGAGAGATCAAGAGTTATGGAATTAATGAAGATAGAAAATAAAAGAGGAGACAGCACACCACCCTGTGGAACACCAGCTGATGTGCTGCACCAGGAAGAACACGAAGAATCTAGTTTTATTCTTTGCCGACGACCAACCAAATAGCTGCGGAACCAGTCAATCGCTGCAGCCGATATGTTAAGAGACTGTAAGAACGCGAGCAAAATGTCAAAATCGACCGTGTTAAAGGCATTACTGAAATCTAGAAGTGCAAGAACTGTAAGCTTCTGGTCATTCATACCCAAACGGATGTCATCGGTAACCTTGACAAGAGCCGAGGTAGTACTATGGCCCGGACGAAAACCAGATTGAAATGGGTTTAGGAGGTCATTTCTATTCAGGAAGGAAGTTAGTTGCTGATGCACTAGCCGTTCGAGGACTTTGGATAGGAAAGGAAGAATGGAGATGGGGCGATAGTCAGAGAAGGAACTGGGGTTGGATTTTTTGGGTAAAGGAATAATATTGGCATCCTTCCACAGACTGGGAAAAGTACTTGATGAAATGGAAAAATTCAGAATACCGGTGATAATAGGAACAAACAAATCAAGGAGAAGGAGTATCATATTTCGGCTAACACAGTCAACACCAACGGCGTTAGAAGTGATATTCAATATACCCTTCCTAACATCACTCTCACAGAAATGGCTAAAATAGAAAGAAGAGAAATCTAAGGCAGGAAGTGATGAAAGATGATGAAGTGAGTTAGATTTCTTAGGACCACTGAAATAGGTGAACGATGAAAAATGCTGGTTAAGCTGGTCAACGCTAATATTGTTTAAATTGGTTGCCTGTTGAGATTTGCCAACTCCGAGACCTTTCAAAATTTCCACACTTTGGCTGGATTTCCATCTTCAACAGAACTGTGAATATGACGCCTCTGAGCATCTCGACATATAGTGCTACAGCGATTGCGCAGGGTATGATATTTAAGTTTATTTTTCTCAGAGTTTTTAGCCTTATACTTAGATTTAGATTGATTCTTCCTCTCTATAAGGGCTTTAATATCCTCAGTGAGCCAAGGAGCAGGGAGATGCTTGACTTTTATTGCACGAACAGGAGCATGAGCGTCATAAAGTTGTATGAGGAGCGAATTAAAGAGAGAAACTTGATCGTCTACCGAACCCGCTCGAGCGATACTGCTCCAATCGATTGTTAAAGCGTCATCTCGAAGCTTTTCCACATTTAATCCACTAAAATTGCGCTGCAAAAGAATTTTTGATTTAGATTTGGGAGGACGAATTTTGTAAGAGATATAGAGCAGATCATGATATGAGAAGGCATCCGCGGAGTATTGTCCAAATTTAGACACATGAGAAGTCGAAGAAACTAAAGTTAAATCAAGAAGAGAAGGCGAGCAATTTGGAAAATAGTGTGTGGCGTCTGAAGGGAGAATAGTTAGATTGCATGCATCTACCAGGGATTTAAGGCGCCGGGATCGACTGTCATCCTTCAGAAGACACGTATTTAGATCTCCCATAAGAATGTGATGATTATAAGAACGCATAAGGTCTTCGAGAAGTTTCTCAAGAGAATCAAAGTAATTAACGTGAAGGGAGGGGGAATAAAAAACGCCAAGTAAAAGTTTGGAATGAGAGAGGGAAACGTCGAGAAACATATACTCTGCGGCATCAGAAGTAGAAGAACTGGCAGATACATTAACAATTGAATAGGGGATGTAAGAACGAAGGTAAATCGCAACTCCACCGCCACCTCTTCCAAGGCGGTCGTGCCGAATTAAATTGAAACCAGGTAAAGAGTAAGACGTTGAAGGCAAAGCTGGTCTGAGCCACGATTCGGAAATTAAAATAGCATGAATGTTCTTAATGTCAAAAGAGAGTAACATATCGCTGTAATGTGCAGGAATACTTTGCGCATTTAAATGCACAACGTTAAAATTTTTAGGTACATCATTAAACTGAGATTCCAGAAAGTCGTGAAGCGAAGGAGGCAAACTATGGAAACTGTCTTCACTTACACTATCTAAGGAGGAAAAAGATAAATACTGATCACTGTTATCACTGAAAGGCATCTGAAAAATATATATAAAGTTAAAAATATAATAAGTGTATACTAATATTCGATAAATATAAAAATATATACAGTAAAAACTAAACAAAAACTCCACAATCTACCCGCCAGCAGCAAATAAAGAAAGAAATACACTTATAAAGAAACGGAAGTTCAATTTAAAAATACATGTTGGCTTCAGATTCGACAGGTATTAAGTTAAATCACAAAACTAAGGAAATAATTAACAAAGAAAAACGGAACGTAATTTAATAAGGAAATATTTAACTTGGTAAAGCGGACCGCAATTTAACAGTTGGCAACACTATACCTGCCATCCGTCAGCACACATGTCAAACTGTCAATGTCAGTTGGAACTTGGCAAAGTGACATTTAAAGTTAGCAATGAAGTTATTGGAATTAATTTATAATATTTACGGGAGACTATTAAAGAGGGTATACAACAAATAACAGTGATTACACGTCAAAATAGAAAAGCGTCAAGCAGTATAACCCGAACAAATACAGAAGAAAGCTACACTATGTACATACTAAGGCTTCAATTTGGCAGCCGCACGTCTGGGCCAGTGTTGCCAATTTAGCATTTTATATGCTAGATCTAGCATACTATCATCTCAATCAGCATTTTATTTTAGCATTTAGCATATAGCATATTTTTTTAGCATATTTACACGAAGCAAGAAAGCAGAATACAACGATATTATTTCGTAAGAAAATTAATTTCTGTTATTAAAAATTGTACATCTGTTTTCGAACGGTTATTATTTTTTACATACTTAGGCACCTTGACACATGGTCGCCACCAAGACTCTCAAAAAAATGCCCAGTCACTACATAATCCATATACTTTTTCTGAAAATTTGGCCGATTTGATCAGGTCTGGCATATTTTTTTTGTTATAGTATGGTGGACAATCAACCAAATCCGAGATTATAGGCTCAAGGGCACATATAAAATGAAGTTGGCATATTATTAGCATTTTTTCATCCTCACTCTAGCATATTCAGGACCATTCGAGTTGGCAACACTGGACTGGGCTTTATCTGTTTCTCCGGTTTCTCGGCTTTGCTGCAATTATCTGCCTTGGGAGGAGCATCTACGCTTGGGGTCGGAGTCACAGGCTGCTCTGGCGCATCCGAAATCGCCTTAAGCTCTGCAAGACTCACCACACGCCTGCGCACGTCGCTCGCATCCAAGACATGAACAACGCCGTCCCAGGTCCAACATCTTCTGACGCCAAACCACTCCCGAGCTGCCATGAAGGTCTGCTGACGTGATTTGGTCAAGAACTCGGCTATCGTTACGCCGGAGCCTTTCAATGCCACCTTACCAAACCACACTTTATCACGGACGGCAGTCTCACAGAACTTCACCACAATAGCCCTGAGTTTGCTGCCTCTGCGACGGCCAAGTCGGTGGCTGCGCCTTATGTCATTTGATATACATACTTAAATAAATACAAAATAAACATACATATACGTACATATATACATATATAATACACACAGTAAGAAACAACAGTGTCAACTTAAAAACCTAAGGAAGAGATAAATAGTATTCCTTAAATAAATAAATTAAAATAATGACTAGGCCAGTAGATCTATCGCGTTTTTGCATACAACATACGTGCATGCGTAATGAAGAACGTCTCTGTCTGCAGCACATACAAATCGAGAGGCGCATGAATCGATTATCGTTCCTATATGGTACGAGTAGGACCCCAGAGGTACAGATGGACTTCATGAACTCACGCCACGCCTTTCGATCATCAGGAGCGCTCGTAACATCACTAAAGGTCGTTTGAACGGCTTCTTCTCAACTGAGCGCCACCGTGAGTGCACGGGACGACCAGATCTACTCCGTTCGCCTCCTGGTGGGACCCAGTTGAGAGCGGTCTACGTGATAGTTTTCATCCCGGCGGATTGTGTGTCTGAACTATCTCCGTTATCGCTTAACGATTTCACTTTGGATGAATCTATCACCTTTATACAAATGTACTTACCTATTTATAAAATAAACCAATAAACATTGTTGTATTCTGATTTTAACTTACACCATTTATCCGGGACTTTTTAGTCATAGCTGGGAGGAAGAGAGTAACGTCGCGTTCGAAACCTCAGGCGAAATAATAAAAGTAAGTGTACAAAAATTCAGTTTATATTTCATCAGTATTCTGTGCACATTAACTTATTTACTGGACTAAACCAGAGTTCGGCAAAAATTATCTATTGGGAAGATAACTAAATCATCTTTTATTTGAAATAATTAAATAATCCGTCATTTGTTATTTTGAATTTATCTAGATCAGTTTCATTTTTATCTAGATAATTATCTTCGAATAAATTTATTTCAAATAATTATCTAGATAAGAAATTATCTAAATAACGCCAACCTCTGGACTGAACGAAGCATGTAGTGTACAGTCGCCATCAGATATATCGGAGCGGCCAAGGTGGTCACAAATATCTGAACGACACCTCTTTGTTAAGGCGATAAAGTGCATGTTCAGATCTTTTTGAGTACCTTTGCCGCTCCGATATATTTGGTGGCAACTGTACAGTCACCGGCAATAGTATCTTCCTACACGAAGGCCGCAAAAATATGTGACATGCTCTTATTTGTGGGGCCATAAGAGCGTGTCACATATTTTTGCGGCCTTCGTGTAGGAAGATACTATAGCCGGTGACTGTACCAAAATTTTAAAAGGCAAATTTATCAAAAATATTACCGGTTGGCTTCTTTATGGCATTGTAGAGTCCATCTCGGTGATCATGAAAACGGGCCTACAAAACTTACCAGGACATCAAGCACAGTACCTCCACCGGAAAACTAAATTCCCAATATTGCCAAGTAATTACTCAATTTGGTTTAGGGAATTCATACTTAATTTTATGGATGCGAAAGTGTGTTTGTCTGCCTGTCTGTTACCTCTTCACGCTGACACTGCTTAACCGATTTAAATACAATTTGGTAAGTATAAAGATAGTTTGAGTCCCAGGGAACGACATATGATAGTTTTATCCCAGAGATTATTCAGTGAAAAGGGGGGTGGAAGATTGAATGGAATTTGCGTGTGTGTTAAATTAATATTTGCTATGGGATTTTACTACGGCGTTTCATTAATTCTTTATGGAGAATCAGGGACCGGAATACCCCTTCGTTTGATTAATCGTTTCAATACGGTAACCCTATTGAAGTCTTACCCTGATGTTATGGTTACCCTATCATTGGGTTTCCCTATCGATATGGAAATCATTTTGAATAGGCGTAACCCTTTTCAATGTGGTTTCCGAGTCGAATGGGGTAAATATAGCTTCAATATTTACCGCTTACCTTTTAATAGGGCTACCCTTTTCCCGTCTATTTTGCGCGAGCAGGCGGTTTTATCTTTCTCATTTGAAATGGAACAGGAGAGGCGACGGCGGAACAAATTGAGTGAATATCAGATTTGCAGTCCTCACGTACATACACAAATTTAATTTAAATAATTTCTGTTAAAGAAATGTTTCTTACCTTCAGTTTATTTTTGCATAGTTTGCACGTATTGATGATTTGGGAAAAAAAAATTTGACTAAAAATAAAAACGCATTTTTTATTCTTATTCTAATCGATTTGAATAAAAATTATTCTTGCAACCGTTATCCAAAATAAAATGAATGGGAATAAATCACGTGATTCTTATTTTAAATAAATAATGAAAAACGGAATAATTAGTCTAGGATTGGGTTTATTCCAAATAACGTTTTATTCAACTAAAATGTTATTTGGAATGAAGATAAGTTTGTGGTACAAACCAATACAACCATCCTCCTTGCGTTTGTCCCGGCTTTTGCCACGGCTCAATTGAGCCTGTGATGAATTGGCGTTGTCGTTTTCAGCTAATTAGAGGTTGTAGATTTCGAAAATTATATCTGTTTTATAATCCAAGATGGCGTGCCCATGAGCATAGCGAGAGACTTTAATAGTGTATTTATGATCATATTTAGAGAAAAAAATGTCCTATAAACTTTTCCGAATTTCGCCATAGTTTCAGAGTAAATACTACTTACAAAAAATAGCATTTTTAATTGTTTCTCAGTGTTTTTTGATGGCGATCTCACCAGTATGGGGCATAGTCTAGACATCTCTTATTGACTAATATCAAAGACCTAAGAAACACTTTGTATGAAAATTTAAAACTGTAGCTGTGTAGATATTGTACGTAAATCCGCCCAAAGACGTTCAATCCTATCAGGTCATTTGATTGTACACCTTATCGAGAGCCATATAAAGTGGTTCCTGACATTATCAATCTGACTTCTACAAATATCTTTACAAAACTCGTATCTCAAAAACGCAACCTATCATTTAAATATAATAGTAGTTTATGTAACTGTTACGTAATAAGGGTCCTCGTGTGATCTTATTATGAAACTCGCCTGCGGCTCGTTTCATAAAACCACACTCGTATTTTAAGGCCTAATTACGTACAGTTGCATACACTGCTTTATCTACACTCATATTATATATATTAAATTAAGTGCTCGGAAACCATAGAATTACCGCCATTGCACCGCCATGGCCAACTCGATTGTGCCGGCGGTCGGGGAGGTGCGTGTCTGCGGCCGCGCGGGCGCGTGCCGTTGGTCAGGAAGGAGCACAGGATTTACATTATGTTATCAAAAGTCATAGCACATCAATATTTGAGCATGTAAAGTTAAAATTACGTTACTGCCACAGATAAAAAGCTTATCATAGTAAAATCGGTTGTGGTAATGCTAGCCATTGCCTACCGTTTTAGAGGACTTACAGTGTGAGTGTAGATAAAACACATTATTTCGCTGTCTTCTTGAAACGCATATATTACATGGTTTCAGTTTCTCAAAGGAGGTGTGTAGTCAAACTTATAATGGCAACCGAAAAAATAGTGGTCAATGACCTGTCTCCCCAGAAGTGTGGTAGTGTGCGTGAAGTCTGGTAATGTGTGTATCTGGGTAATTTGATAGAATCTGAAAATTTACCCTCCTCGACACAGTCTTAAAAATAGCTGAATGCAGTATATCGAATTTACGTGGCATTATAATGGCTAATATTCATGCTCTTAAACAGCATTAAGCATTTATTTATGCTATTGTAGAACCTAAGGCACTAAACCACACCGAAGCATTAGTGTAGCAAACCAAAAAGCAACTGTACAGCTGAATGCTGTACAGTTGCATTTTGGTTCGCTGCACTAAAACTAATGGCTAAACAAAAGCATTTACATATGCCATTATACAACCGTTATACAGCGTAAAGCATCATATAATGCTATTGTAGAACCTAAAGTACTAAAAACAGCTGAAAGCTGTAAACCGGATTTACGTGGCATTATAATGGCTAATATTCATGCTCATAAACAGCATTAAGCATTTATTTATGCTATTGTAGAACCTAAGGCACTAAACCACACCGAACCATTAGTGTAGCAAACCAAAACGCAACTGTACAACATTCAGCTGTACAATTGCATTTTGGTTCGCTGCACTAAAACTAAAGGTTTTATAAAAGCATTTACATATGCCATTATACAACCGTTATACAGCTTAAAGCATTATATAATGCTATTGTAGAACCTAAAGCACTTAAGTGCTTTTAAACTGCTGAAAGCTGTACAGTTGCGTTGTGGTTTACTGCACTAAAGCTAAAGGCTTTACAAAAGCATTTAGATATGCCATTATACAACCGTTATACAGCTCAAAGCATCATATAATGCGACAAGTTGCTCGGTGAACGTATATAAGAGTTTATACGGTCCTTAAGTTCGAAATAAGTTAACTATTCATATGTTATATTATAATGCTTCCTGTGTTACTTGGGCTATATTACTACGTAAACATTTAGAAAAATGTACGACTAATGTTACATATTTAATTGTGTACTACACGCAAATAAAACACCAAAACATAAAAAAGAAAATTGCTACTAACAATATAACATAATCGCTAACTTCTTATTGTCAAAACAAAATTTGCCGAACCTTATTCTTGAAAACGGACAAACTATAAGCGAAAACATCTATTTGATTAAGTGAAACATTATATACATACTATAAGTGCGGCTAAAGAAAGAATTTTTTGCATACTTTGATCCCCAAGATGAGATAGGAAAGGTAGGCTTAGAACGTGAGTGGAAACGAAATATTTTGAACGAAATATTTTCTAATAATACGTTATAATCTATATGATTTCTATTAATTTTAAATAAAAACAAAACATCCAGATAGACTCTTCGATTTTCTAATGGAGGAAGACTGTTTAGCTGCCGACGCGAGATAATCCTGGTTATGGACACCGGTTCTGTAATCCAAGGACTTACAAAATATTTTCTGAATCCTTTCAAGTCGAGACTTATGAATACCATAGTGTGGGCTCCAAACAAGACTGCCGAACTCCAATATGCTCCGGACGAAAGAGTAATACAACACTTTTAATGTTAATGTATTTTTGAAAGGTTTGCTTAAGCGCAGAACCATCCCTAATTTTTTAAATGCTCTTGCCACAATATTATCTATATGTTCATTAAAGGAAAGCTTACTGTCCAGAGTAATACCTAAATCTCGAATTGACGACACACGTGAGACACTATCACCAGCTAATTTATAATCATAAGTACTTATAGGATTCAATTTACGGGAAAACGTGATAGTATAGCATTTATCAGCATTGAGAATTAAACTTTATGCACTAGAGCTTAAAAAGCGATTTTATGTCGTCCACGCACGACTTAAAGTCGAACTTTACGAGCATGAGAAGTGAAAATAATATTTGTTAACGAAGTAAATCCTTTTTAGAATCAGTTGGCGTTGTATTTTGCTACTACGGCGAATGGGCGAACACGAGACCCGGAGCCGCCCGGTTCGGCGTCAGCGACTTGCCTCTGGACCTCTGCACGCACATTGTGTACTCGTTCCTCTTGCTTGACGGGCCCACGGGGAATCTGATTTACCCGCTTGAATCAACTAATGAAGGAAAAAGCAGTAAGTTATAATAATCAATAAGCGTTGTAATCTGCTACTACTACTACTACTACAGCGACCTGCCTTGTGTTCAAAGCATTCAACTGACATACAATGCTACCTAATTCCTTAAGACGATTGTCGCCGGAGTGTCCTTGAGCGTTTGGGCGCTCTCTACCCGCGCCACCCGCGTACCCTTCTCATTGCGATCGTGCGTAAATCCGCCGCGGTGCACCGCAATAATGTTCAAAGAATATGACTTTACTCAGAGGCGCGCGGGCAGATTTATAATAATCATGCCTAATCCTTTTGTGGATGTTTTGTGATTTGAATACTGTGATTAAGTACTACGGTGACATTTTTTAGGAATGCTACTAAATAAGATGAGTAATAACGATCTCGATTAGTAGATTTTTATGTAAAAAAATGAAAACCTAGATTTTAAATTTGAAGTACAGTGAGCGGCAAAATATTTAAGAATTTACGAAATATGGTTAAAAATATTCCGCATATCAGAAAAAAATAAAAAAATACTGACTAGTACAGCAAAAAAAACTGAATGCACATCAAAGCGGTTTTCATGTGAATTTGGATTTTTTTTGCTGTGCAAGTGAGCTTAATAGATGGTTATTTTTTTGTTGCGATTTTAAATATTAACCGTAAAAATTCACTTAATTACGATAAATTAACAAAACTAAACCTGTTGCGAGTTGTGAATAGTAAAAATGCACATGTAAGGAGCGGTATTTGTGCACGAAATCGTCATACAAATGAGAGCTGTAAGCCCATTAAATTTAGATCTTTAAAATATAACACAGCGCAAACACTACTTAGGGTTCCATAGCCAAAATGGTAAAAACGGAACCCTTAAAAGTTTTTTGAAACATGTCCGTCTGTCCATCCGTATGTCACAGCCATTTTTATTATAAAACATATATTACTGAAATTTTATCTAGAGGTGTGTTTCATGTGCCGCTACTTAGTTTTCTGGCTAAATTGCTAAAAAAATCTTTTAGGTGAGGCACTCCATACATACATATGCCAAACTAAATATCAAATTTTTTTTTTGTAAATATGAACATGTTGTACGATACGGCTTTAAAAATATCTTATATATATATATAGAGTATTTTTTAAACTTTTTTATTAAGTCAATATTTTCAGAAATAATTGCTCCGAAAGTCTAAATATCCCCCCTCCCATCTAACTTTTAATCCGTAAGTCTAAAAAATATGAAAAAATACCAAGAAGGCTTAGTACTTAATTTTCTACGAAAATTATTTCACATATTATCGGTTCATCCGTTTTTGAGTTATGTCCAAGAAACTATTTTCTACGGAACCCTACTTTATACATGGTCCGATACAAACTTGGCCGGTCTTTTAAAGATATTTGATAGCTAGTATTAACCCTTAGTAGTAATTTATTTATTCACTTATGTTGATAATTAATATAAAATTTGTATTTATTTGCATTTCACCGACATAGTAAAGTTTTTTTTAGGGTAGTCAACGCGCATGTGAATCTTCTGGGGTTGCAGGCGTCCATAGGCTTTATAACTGCTTTCAATCAGGCGGGTTATATGCTTGTTTGCCAGCGTCGTGGTATAAAAAAAACCTTTTTTTCCTTTATTCTTACATACATTGAACTCTTAAATATCAGCAATTTTTTATTAGATTCTCAATCAGGCTTTGCTCAGTGATAGTTAGTAGACTGAAATTTAGTATGAGTAATTATGTGTTTTAATTACGCCTACAAAGTGGTAAAACAATATGTATCTGAAACCCATTATTGCCAATATCCAACAATTTGTTGGATAGGTCTTTCAAGAAGAATATGCCTTAAACAACTTTTGGATAAAACGAATACTTTCGTAAATAATAGCTTCGAAAGTTAAAATGCTCTTTGATTTTTGAACCCACGGCACAGGGCGGACACGCCATACTACAAAGCTCTTTTGAGCGCCTATGTGTGAACGGCACGTCTGTACACGCTTCAATGTGTGTGTATATTCTCAGGGCTGTCATTCAATTATTTTTCTAGTTTCCGCTGTCGATGTAGTAACGTCTCACTCACTCTACAGCGAGTTGAGATAGTTGTGTCCTTGTCGGTACTGTTTTCGCATGCGAATGCGTAGGTCGACTTAAGGCGTAAAATGACAACGGCTATGTACAGTCACGAACCTGGATTGTTGAGCCACTTGCCATTGTTCGTAATTCGTAAAAAAGAATCAATAAGATAAGTAAGGTTATAATAAAAATAAATAAGTATCTATTTCACATTAAAAAGCTGCGGGCGCGAACTTCGAAAATCGAACTTTCGTTATCTCCGTCTCTATCGCTCTTGCATATTCGAAAGAGAGTGATGCAAATAGAAGATCGAACGAAAGAAGAGGTTAGCGGTTATAGGCCTTGCTACTCCAATAATTGGACGTTTTGAGAGCTAACGAACCCCACTGCGGGCCCACCGCGAACATGGAAATTTCGTTATTTCCCTCTCTATCGCACTTGCTCATTATACGAGCGAAAGATATGCAGATAACGAAATTTTGATTTTCGAATTTCGCGGTATACATTCCCTATTGTCTACATTCTATATTCTGACAACGTCGCGGCTCACGACCGAGACACGCGCGCGAGCTGGCAACAGTGGCAACGCCGCACATTTTGTTTCACAATATAATATTTTTGGTAAATAAGTAATATAGATAAAAATAACTGCCAAAATCCTTCATCAATGACACGTCTTTTCTACTTTGAACAACAAAAATATGCTTCATTCCATGTATTATATAGTCGTGGATTCATGTGCGACTTATGATAAAGCATAGTAGTTTGTTCGACCGTAAAAATACTTCTTTCCTTATTGTATATAATTACTTTCTAAACAACCATTAACATGACAGTACACCTCGACATTTTGCGTTGTTATTCGACGCGCTGCCGACCAGCTGACGGCCTACCTACGGCCTACCAAACGGCCGCCGCGGAGTGAGGTAATTCCAATCGGGGCGGGGCGGAGCGTGGCCATTCTGTATGAAATACTATTATCTCTTCTGTGCCCACGGTTCAAAAAAATTGGGAAAATTCCTGGAAGTGAGGCCATTGAAATACTAATCACGTATTTTCAAAAAAAACTATATGGAATAAAATCAGTTGAGCCGTTTTTGAGTTATGCCTATAGTAAAATAACTTAAGTGCCACAAAATATTTTTTTATAGACTACCTTTTGAATGGATGTATTGTACCAGGCCGGCAACTACGGATCCCTACACTGAGCATAGCCCGATATTCTCTTGGCCGGTTTATCTGCAATCCTTTGCAGTTTACTTCGCAATTTCTAGATTTGAATAATTAGTATAAAGTAGATTGTGTTTAGTCTTAAAATAAAACGCATATTACATTCGTTTAGAACACGGTATTCTTAAATAAATATGTTTAAATAAATTCGGTTCTTTGGAGTTTTTTATTAAATTAATTATTAGTCTATTGTATTGCACTACTAGCAGATTTCCGCAACTCGACGACTAATGCCTATTTTGCGTGATGCATGCGTCTACTAAAACATAAAAATTTTAGTTTACTTACATGACCAAATTTGTTTTCAGAGCAATGTGAGATTCATGATTTTTGTTTTTTCTCCATTTTTATTTCATTTGTTTTTTACTTGTATTATAATCTAAATAAAATACACTTTTTATACGAACATACATAAACATGCATACGAGTACATTATCTTAAAAGATAAAACGTCTATACATTATTGATTCCGGGAAGACACGTTATATCCGCACCGCATGAACCCTCTGCAGTTATTTAGTCTTTAGGCACAGTAAGTCCGATATTATTGCTCACGGGCCAAGCACAAGTATATGTAGTACAAGGGAAGCACGGAGCGACGAGCGACACAGCCTCCTCGTCTCAAAGCTAGCTCACGACTGCCAGCAACGCCGTTTTCGAGCTAATAACGCACGAAATGTGGAATTATGATCAAGTTGTTTAAGAAAATTTAATCAATTTAAATATCCTACGTTGAGTTTGTAGTGTTCTGTAGTACATATTTTTTAGTTCAACAATATTTTAAATCGAATGAGCCGTTCAGTAGATATAAGCAAAATTAACCGTAAAACGACATTTCGTTACATTTACATAACGGAGAAACTATACGTTACACGAGTTATTCAAACGTTGACAATGTTGTACATGAAATGGTAAATAACATATATTTTTTTCAAAATTTTTGAATGACCCGTTATTGAGATATATCCCTTAGAAAGTAACAGTTTTCAGCCACAATCAGCGCCTAGCGCCTTAATAGTCCTAAAAAAATTTGTCAGCTAATATTCTGTTTGTATCGCTATCCAATTTTATTTCATTCAAAATTATCAAGTCTTCGTTGAGTGCCATGCACAGAGAACGTGCCATGGTACCGGTAGTTTAGTTAGTTACATTACCTATTGTTAAAACACGTTTAATTCATATTTGAACATCTGTTTTCAGATTCCGTAGCCGATCTCATAGCCTTGAAACAGTCCAATGCTAATTTGAAAATTTTAGCCGCCATTGGCGGTTGGGTAGAAGGTTCGGATAACTTTTCGCCGGTAAGAAAACCTATGTAGCAATTAAACCAATTGTGACACTTTTCGACAAAGGTACCATTTAACTGCCGGCGCTTACGCTTCTCTTTATCGAATATAATATTGAATGTGTACAACGTACCTACAACGTAAGTGCCTCCCGACAAATGGTACCTTTGCCGACAAAGCGTCACAATTACTCAACGAATAAGTTCAGCAATCTAGCAAGGAAATCTTCGGTAACATGCCGCAGGCGTCTCTTTTAGATATATTTTAGTTTTAATTAAATTTTATGTTTAGTTTTGTTTAAGTAGGTTTTTATTACTTTTTATACACACAAGAATTTGAATAAAAACCAACCAAACTGAAAATATTTATTATCTATTTTCAGTTTATATAAAGTAGTGTAACTACTTAAAAATTGCAAATCAAAAAATATTGAACAAAATAATTTGATTTGCTTCAAGATTTAAAAACCAACCACTTAAATGATCGTAAATAACTTTTTGCATATGATTGATATCTAGCAGAATACACAGCTAAGAACTAACGATTTGACAATTCAAGTATTTTTTGTCGACAATGCGATATTTTTAATGAGAGGATAAAACGGTATTTAGGTAATTAAAATGTAAATGAAGCCTAGCAAAAAAATATTAAGTTTTTGAATTATTACTCTTTGACTAGACTGATATTTAGGTAAAAGGGGATAAGATATAGATAGAATATGATAAATATCATCCTAACGGCCTAATTTAACGGCCTCTTAGCCTAGTCGGTAGTGACCTTGCCTACGAAGCAGGAGGTCCCTGGTTCGAATCTTCATGGCATTTATTTGTGCATTTGTTCCTGAGTTATGTATATTTACGTATGTATCTACTAATATATATCTAAATGTATATACGTCATTTGGCCCTTGCCACAAGCA
Organism: Pammene aurita; assembly: GCA_947086415.1. NCBI lineage: Eukaryota > Metazoa > Arthropoda > Insecta > Lepidoptera > Tortricidae > Pammene > Pammene aurita. The sequence continues at coordinate 19,336,812 of OX352295.1, forward strand.
TTATTAAGTTAACGATATTTTAATTATATTAGGCCATACCGTTTAATTAGACTATATTTTTTCGGGATAGGTGGTCAACAACGATACTCTGAGGGCACACTTCGTCAGTAATTTGTATGAGTACATCGACTCCAATGGTTTCGATGGTCTGGATTTGGACTGGGAGTACCCTGCCCAAAGGGGAGGACTGGAGTCTGACAAAGTAAGTTACATATAGGCATACACATGTGTCTTTATTAAAATATTCTTGCTTCATAGTAAATCATGACATGCTTTGTTAAGCCATATATACTTTTTACCTCAACAACGTTAATCATGTCGTACTTGGATTAAGTCTCATCTACTTTAAAAAGCTGATTAACGTACATATTTCAGGAAAAGTTCGTGCTGTTTGTAAAGGAGCTGAAAGAACTGTTCACACCTAAAGGATATCTACTGACCTCCGCCGTCGCCGTCACCCAGTGGCACATCGATCTGTCCTATGATGTGGCAGCACTTAATGAGTAGGTGTTGAAACATTAGAAAAATGGGTTTCTTAAGAAAACGGCACTCCCAGCCAAGTCAGGCTAGAGGTGGGGGAAAATACTCCATGCAGTATCTCGTACGGGTTGTCGCGAATGAAGCTGGTCCCAGAATCAATAGCTATAGCTATTTCGTACTTACGTGGAGGTACCGGTTTCGCACTGTAAGGTCTGGAGGGGGTCAAAGTGTGATTTACTTAAATATCCATATATATAATCGCTATACTGACGTAGCATTTTGCACCATAGGTAATGTATATAGAAAGTTATGGTGTGATCTAAAGAATATGGTGTCATCCATACAAATATGAAATTCGTATACTAATTTGAATTGAATGGGGACGTTTTCCCTGAAATCGCATAACGACAATCCCAAATCCTTTCTAATCTTAAAAATACGAAGTACAGTCGAGGACAAAGAGATGTATACACTTTTGGACCTTATTGCGTTGTAATAAGGTCCAAAAGTGTATACATCTCTTTGTCCTCGACTGTACCTATATCTAGTTTCATCCATATCAAAATCAACGTCAATGAAAACTCAACACCAGAAGTGGCTAATTTTGTTTCGCTACTGTTTTCTCGACAATAATGTCGTATCAAGCATGGTTGGAGTCTCTCTGCGTGATCGCATCAGAAATGAGGCCATCCGCAGCAGAACCAAAGTAACCGATATAGCCCTCCGAATCGCTAAACTAAAGTGGCAGTGGGCGGGGCACATTGCTCGTAGAACCGATGGCCGTTGGGGCGGAGAGGTTCTCGAGTGGCGACCACGAACCGGAGCAGCGTGGGTAGACCCCCCGCAAGGTGGACTGATGACCTGGTGAAGGTCGCGGGAGTCCGCTGGATGCGGGTGGCGCAGGACCGGTCATTGTGGCACTTTTTGGGGGAGGCCTATGTTCAGCAGTGGACGTCTTTCGGCTGATATGATGATGATGATGATGAAGCACATTTGAACACCTCCGCCGCTTAGCTATTTCTGCTGCTGAGTGTATGAACATTTTACAGGTACCTGGACTTCATAAACCTGATGACGTATGACTATCACGGCTCCTGGGAGGAAGTGACAGGCGTGAACGCGCCACTTTATCCCCAGGAAACCGATGACCCTGGTCTGAATCTTAATGTTGTAAGTAATCATTTTGCATCTAAGTATGTAAATTAGATCAACGCATGTAAAATGATAGTGATGATATCTTACCGCTAGTATCTCCACTTATCATCCTTTTTATAATTCATTTGTCGCATATTAAAGGGCTCTAGTTCTAGTACCAACGAGTGAATGAACTCCGCGATCGAGATTTTCACTAGATCCAGCAGCACCGTGACGAGAGGTCTTTTTGACAGCAACTCTCAAAATCCAAAAATAAATAAAAAATTAAACATGATAGGTGTATGTGGATTATGACAGATAGAACACTTGCTACGGTGCTGCCATATAGTGGAAAACTCGATCGCAGAAACACTCATTGAACAACACCACGGTGACAAAAAAGGAAAGGAACAAAATAGTCATTAGCGCAACAAGAGAGCAAAGTTCGTTTTTGCTTCGTGTGCTATTTTTCGGTCCTGAGGAAGTAAAAGTTTTTATAATAGAATGGCAACAGTGTTGGGCATAATGCAATTAATTTGTAATTGCATTACGCATTCAATTATATTTAATGCAATTATTTGTAATGCATTACGCTCGTAATTGAATTAAATTAAATTTGAATTACCTGGTAATTTTTAATTGAAATTACATTAATTCGTAATTGCATTACGCAATTACGTTGTGTAAACTATTTATTACTTACACAAACAGGATCAAATTTACCCACGTGGAATGTAACACAATCAAAATACGACAAAACTCGAAATCCGCTGGACAGTTTTGAAATTTGGTGTATATGTTGATTAGAGGTCCCGTTTTATTGTCCACCCCATTTGACATTTGAGGACCTCGAGGAACCGCCAGCACCTTGGAAAATGTCCACCATCCAGAAGAAATTCGCTTTTCCCTCCGAATCTACGCACTCTATGAAAATATGATCTAGGACAATAATAAAGCTCATTAAATTCTACATAGAAACATGCATATTCTTTTGCTGAAAAATGCACCTCCTTCGAGATATCACTTGAGGAAGTGAAGTGTATCGTCAATGCCTTTCCAGGGGATATTCTCATGATATGAAACTTGTGAGAATACAAAGTTAACGTGTATTTATAATTTTGTATGTCAGCTACACCAATATCAACATTTTAACCGACTGCGACAAAAACAGTAAGTAAGGTAATGGTTTCAAAACTGAAAACTGAATACATCCTGTAGCCTAGGATGCTAAGCGGATTTCTACAAGTGACATATCCCTTAATTCCACTTGATCTGAGCAATGAATCCTCACTTATATATCTATAAAAAAAACAATATGGCGGCCGCAAGAGGTCACCAAATATGAAATCATGTTTATTCCTTGGTGCCTAAACTATTGCGCGGATTTCAATGAAAGATACACCAGGAGGTCTATAATCAACACACCAGTGCCATGCAATGCAAATATTCTAAAATGTATGAAGGATAAATCACTAAGACTAAATAATTTGATGATAAAACCCTATTTTTGCTCTTAATTAGAGGTCAATCAATAGTGGCAGCAATGAAACTCAACACCTATTTTCTCTGGGATCCTAGTATGCATGTCTGTAAACAAGAGCTTCGAGGACCACCAGAGTCGGTTGTCATCATGCAAAGTATATCCATTTTTAGTTTTTTTGCACGTTTACAAAAAATGTAATCGTTATGCAATGAATGTGTATGGCAAACGAAACTTCATTAAATTCCACACAAAAAAATGTATCCTTCTTTTAGAAATATAGTTCAGAAGTCAATATTTTGTGTTGGTGTCCAAACTATTAGCATATTTCAACTAAGGATACATTCGGTAATTGATAGGTTTTTGATAGCCCATTACTACAAGAAGGCTAAGTTTTTGAGATATGGTGTTATACACTTTTTTATGGTATAAGTATGTATTTTGAAGTCTTACATTTCTTAGTAATATGATTTTAGCAAGTTTAAGTGTAAATCTTCGAATGGTAATATAATCATATCCGGGAGGTACAGTCAACCGCAAAAGTGTACATATATGTGTTAGTCCTAAACAAAAGGGACCTTGTGGCGGAAATTGAGTTATATAAGGGATATAAATCTAGAAACATATACCTAACTATTAATACAACAATCAACCTACCTATATACCGAAATAAGGTCCCTTTTGTTTTGGACTGACACAAATAGCGTCCAAAGTTGAATGTAAGAACTAAAACACGTACTAAAAAACTTACACAAGTATGTAAAAAAAAATTGTTGTGAATTTTGAGGATAAGTTCTTTTAAATTGAGTTGCAAAATTTGGCCTTAACATATTAAATTAAAACACAAACCCACAAACAAGTAAAAACAATAAACATGTTTTACTAAGTGAGTGTAATTTGTAATGCATGAAGTAATGCATTACGAATTAAAATTACAAAATGTAATTTCTAATTGCATTGCGAATCACATTTTGTAATGCAGTGAAATTTTAATGCAGTGAAATTTTAATGCAATTAGAAATTACATTTCCGTAATTTCAATTCATAATTCAAATTACATTTTGTAATTGCAATTCATAGTTCGTAATGCAATTACTTTTTGCCCAACACTGAATGGCAAGCACGGCGAAGCATATTTAAAATTAAATCGTTTATCCTTGTCATTACTGTGCAATTTAAAGTGCTGTGAATCGTGCATTACCTGCTGTTATAAATGGAACAACACCTTTATAAAACCCCAATCGGATTCTACAGAACCACTCCGTTCACGTCTGGCTGGATAACGGCGCGTCTCCATCCAAACTGCTGATTGGTCTTGGGGCATCCGGAAAGACATACAATCTCATCAGTCTGGAAAACACTGGCACGGGGGCACCTTTCGACGGCCCGGGAGAAGGCGGCCCTTATACGGCCGAAGCTGGAATTTTGGCTTACTATGAGGCATGAATCTTTATTGCATTTATTTCCTCAAGCTCTGACGATAACTTCCACTTGCCTCACTCGGTTCAGGTTTAACTTGCTTCAACTGATCTTGCTTCACTTGCACGAAACCGCCTCTCACCGTTAAAACGTTTGCAAATTTGTAGTATGGAGATATTCATAGTTTCTTATATATGTTTACGCTGCTGAGTTGCGTAGATCAGACAGTTAGTTGGTGTGGCCTATCGTGGACAATGCTACTAATTGAGAAAGAGATCTATGACCACCATTTTTTAAGTAAAGTTCTAGACACAATCCTCATAAAACACCATCTGTTTAACTTGCAAATACGTAGGTATTAAGCTTGATAACCTCAGATTGCTAGTTATTTAAAGAAATGACTTGATTTCCACAATCATGACAAAATCCTTGATTACTTTACAAAATAGCATTAATGCATGTTTTTAGATCTGTCAAGACCAGATGAACAATCCCTCGGCATGGAACATCACCGAGGTTGAAGGCAACTACGTGTATGCCAACAAGAACCACTTCTGGGTCGGCTACGATAACCCGAACACTATTTATGCTAAGGTAAGACCTTGTAAGATTAGCATCTTATCGTTTTAAAAACGTGCTTGTCGGTTTTGAAGTGAACTGAATCCGATTTTAAGCAAATTCCGGATTTATATTTGTTTGAAACGTAATCCTAAACTGAACTTGATGTTAACTTACATAATCCTTCTTAAGCTATTCCCACTATCGGTTAGCTGAAAGAGATTGCTTCTTTACTATAAGAACGCTTGTCGTCAACCGTTCGTTAGTTCTATACTTACTTTAATTTGTTTTGTATTTTGGTAAACAGTTAATAACATGGTAGGTATAGGTATCACTATCAATGTTTCTAATAAATTTCCAGGCACGATACGCAAAGGAAATGGGTCTTGGTGGCATCATGTACTGGGCCGTGGATCTGGACGACTTTAATGGCCTCTGCGGGGACAAATTCCCCCTTATCTCACAGGGCATCGAGGGATACAGGTCATCTGCTTCTATTGCCAGTGCAGCATCTATTTTATTGATGACCTCGCTTTTGAATTGTCTTAGGCTTATTTTTTGTAATATGCAATACAATAGAAAATAAATAAAAAAATTGCCGGCAGCGAGTCGGTTTATTTGAACCGTGAGTAGCGCAATTGTTGGATAGACCTTTTTTCATATCCTTCCATCTTGTTTTATTAAATAAAAATATTCAGTAATAAAATTATTGAAAATAATACATTTATTTTAGCTTTTTGTAAGAATCGTCAACAATTAAGACGCAACGCAAACGAAACGATAAAGTATACATAAAAAAAATATTTAAAATGAGATCGTCAATTCCAGGCCCACTTGCGATATAGTCTCGTATAAGGTTTGTTCTGCAATTTTAAGCAAATACCCATTTTATTACGAAACTAGACAAAATATTTCATGAAAATGAAACGGGAATTAGAAATATAAATTAAAAAGTAATTTCGTTGATCCTTCCGCGATCCAAATAGTGCTTAATAAGTTGTTAACGTCTTTACAGCATTGGCATAAGGTTTACTTCACTAGGACCGAGACGAAACGGACATTTTCAGAAAGGAGTTACGTTTACTTTGCTAATCTAGTTTATGATTATAGTTTGACACTGTCAATGTATGACGTCACCGTCATCCAAGTCTGCCGCATGAAGTTATAATTTTGATCTGGACACAAAGTGGGGCCGAAAGAAAGGGTAATATAGGGAGCTGCGTCTCGTTTTGACTAAGGGCGTTATGACGGCATTATATCATGCTCTTTCGATAACGAAACGCAATTTTTTCAATTTAGTAATGTCTGATACTAGTATGGATTTATAAATAGTGGATGTGATTGTTGCACTTTTTCCCTAACCACAGATGAACCTTATTACCGTGCAAAACAGTCGTTCATAGGTGACTAGAAAAAACGGTCCGATAGAGGGGATAATATGGGGGCGGTGCCTCACTCGCACTGGTTACAAAATTGACACACTTTGACATTTTGACATGTTGTCATGCTGGCATTATTGTCTAATGGTGTCATAACTCCCTAAGTCAAAACGATACGCAGCTCCCTATATTACTCTCTCTTTCGGCCTCACTTTGTGGCCCAAGAGTATACTCCAGTTGAAAATTATAACTTCATGGATACTTGTAGTAGCGCACTAACAAAGCTAAACCTTATCTCTTTGTAATAAGTGCTACGATTGTTTAGTTAATAGTAGCAATGATGGTTTGACAGCCATTATCTTTGTTTACCTAAATACATGAAATCAGCGGCAGGATCAAAATATGACTTTTTATTATTTTATTATGATTTTCGTTTCATTATCATGTCAGATTTTGTAGATATTCTTTAAAAAACCGGTAGTTATTTTGTGTTATACTGTAAATCATAAACATGTACGCTTTTAAATATTGTCCTCATCACATTCATGTTTTTTCATCCCCGATTTCTCAATTTTCCCGTTAGATTTCATGATTATTTTATAACCGCCCTGATTTAGAAATTAAGGCGAATGTTTTGATACCTATTTCATAATCATATGCACCTTTATGAGCTGGGGTAAATCGCCTAACAAAAATTGACGATCTCCTTTAGAACTATTTATTTCAAAAAAAAAAACTTATAACTAGAATTTTACATGTTTTGCAAAATCCTTACTATGAGATTATGTGCGCGGTCACTCAGTTCGCTTCTTATTATATTGTTTTTTATTAAACATTTATCTTATCTAATTAGTCTTGTTTTCGTTGTTTTTCCGGTATATTTTCCTTGTATGAAATATTGTTTATGGATTTTACTGACTTGAGATTTTTTTCTTGTTTCTAGTAGTTTTACAAATTCCTTGGGTAATCTGTTTAATATATCAGGGAGAATATACAAACAAGTTCGTTTACCGTATACATTATTGGCTTTCGGTACCGAGAATAAAGGTAGATGTTGAAGTTGGCGCATATTATTAGGTCTAACAGTTTTTTTTAAGTTGGGTTATTTGACAATAATGTTGATTTACAATTGCTGCGTCAACTTTATCAAATACATTAAGGACTTTACAATGTTGAAACAATAGGGCATAGTTATCTTTGTATTTATTTTTAGTCTTATATGGTACTATGGTTTTAAGGATTCTAAGTTGGATGTCATATATTCTTTGTAGATAAGTCTTATACGTTCTGCCACAACTTGATAGGCCATAGTTAATCAACGAGTCTGCCAACGCCAAGTACAATAGTCTAATAGTTTTATAAGGTAACTTGTGTTTTAAAATACTTAGTTTAGCCAAGATTGATCTCAATTTGTTGCAAATACTGTCTATGTGTGGGCCCCAGTTGAGCTTGTAGTCAATCTTAAGCCCTAAGTATGTATATGTTCAGTGACGAGTTCAAGGTGCCGGCAGGCACAGTTTACATAGTTGTTATGCATACATTGGTGCTCGTGGGCCACGACCTTGGGCTGATAATTTGTTCTCATGTATGGCGAACGAATATACATTATTTTAGTTTTTTCATAGTTTATTGACAAACCGACATCGTGTGCCCATTTACACAGTTTATTGAATTCACTTTGTATTATCGTTTCAGCGGTACTAGGATCTTTATGTGCTACAAGAATACATGTATCATCAGCAAACTGGTATACAGAGCTGTACTTAAATACGTTACACATGTCGTTTACATATAGAACATACTCAGTTGGGCCAATTATTGAGCCCTGGGCCGTACCGCATAGGGTTGGAACCATTTTACTTAGCTCGCCGTTAATGCTTACAGCATTAAATCTGTTTTTGTGATAATTTCTAAACCAGTTTAGTAGCGGTCCCTATATGCCATTTTGCTCAAGTTTACTATACAATACATTATAATTCAGGGTATCGAAAGCTTTACTAAAATCAATCATAACATTAAAAATATGTTTTTTTTTCGTTGAGGTGATTATTAATTTCATCACTAAATGCTGACAACAGTTGTGTTGTACTTTTATTTCTCTGAAAGCCAAATTGTCGTTATTACTCGATAGGAAGTCATTTATCACTGCACCGTAGTATTTTTCTATTATTTTATCAATACAAGAGAGTATTGTAATTGGTCTGTAATTATTAGTGTCATTGTAGCTACCTTTTTTATGTATAGGGCGTACAATTCCTATTTTTAACAGGTCTGGATATACTGATTTTGAAATACATGTATTAAGTAGGTTTGTTAGAACGGGTGTAAATCAAAGTATAGGTACTTTCTTACCTGACTAAAGCCTGACCAGAAATATATGATCATGCGCCATGTTGCGGAATTTCATTGGAACTAATTCCTTACACTGGCAATAATTTTAATGACAGAATGATATGCATGTGTGAGTGCATGTGATAGGCTGTCACTGTTGTCAAGTGTCATTGAGACGGTTTACTTGAATAAAAATAAAGTGTTGAATATTAAATAATAAACCACAAAAAAATCCCAAAATTATCCATATTCAAGAGCGAAACATTGTAAATAGTGTATATAATAAACTGATGAAAATAATATGCTCGGAAAATGATACTATTTCGCTGTGAAACATTTTCAAATTAACATCAGAGCTGACAGGTAAACAAATCAGTGACAAATCAAGATGTCACTATACCATAAAGAATAACACGCTCTATGACTGTTGCCATATAAATGAGAATAATAGCGCCCTCTTGACAATAATCATATATTTCTGGTCAGGCTTTACCTCCATTTGCTAGTTTACAATCGATCAAAAATTTAAAGATACGATATAATATGCTAAAAAACGCACTGCACGTTAAATTTAAAGGCAGACAAAAATATTCACTTGTTAACTTTTGTTAGGTACTTGCTGATAAATATGGTCTTTCGTCTAATTAACTCACAAAATCATGACATTTGTAGTAGCAGGCGAACTCTTAAATAAATAATGTTACAAAAATGCTGGTGATCCGTTAAAGGGCATAATTGGCATTGTTTTCTGATTAGGAAAAAGTAAAAAAAAATGTCGCTAAAACATTTTTTGTAAGGAGAGTTGGCCTTGGGACGACGTGTCCCATACAAAAAATATCATGCCCATAAATCTTCTTTCTTTAAAACATTTTCTTACTGTTTTCTTCCTAGTCGAAACATGATACTTTTGTAACTTCTTGTATAAATATTATGAAAATATCCTGTTACCTTTTATATATTTAACCATTTACTCATATTTTGTGCTCAGTGAAATTTCGTCTGGTAGGTAATGCCTTTTACTCGTATACAAAGCGTATGTCGGAGTGATTTTAATATAAATATACAATTTATTTTTCTTTCCCTATACTCTGTAATTGGCTCCCAGCCTCAAAGAGATGTCAGCTAGGACTTTCACTCTATTGGGCTCTTCAATTTGTTTGGAGGCGATTCCTGAAGCTTTCAAAGAGAGAAGGCTGATCTCTTGATGGCTGTAGAAAGATTGAGGGATCTCCCGGCGCACGTGGCTCTGGTTATTTTGCGGGTCTGTTTAGCCGTGCCTAAAATAATTTGCTTTTTGCGCACCGTACCAACTAGGGTTTGCTCCCGGTACTCGTTTTCTTTCTATACAAATACAGTACCGGAACCGGGAATTTCCCGGTTCTCGCCATACAAAATCAGAACCGGGAGCATTCCCTAGTACCAACCTGATCGTTTCCCGCTCATATCGACTCCTTCGACTGTATGTTGAAGGATTCAGTTGAGTATTTGCTGAATGTCTCTCTCAATCCGGATCAATGGTCTCTGGCACTTTACCCATACGGAGCGGAGGTTTGGGCATACGGCGTGCACGTAATATCAGTCTGCCGGCCTTCTTGGCATCGTCAGAGGGGATTTTGGACCTTGTCACTAAAATTTTATCTTTACACTCCATGCTCCAGTCGCTCTTCGCCTGGGCTGCGATGTTTGCAAACCTCACATATGCATCTGCGGCACTATGGTTGTGAGTAATGGTCATCATGCGTTGAGTTATTTTCGGTGTGCGGGGAGGTTTCCACGCCACCATGCCCTTGATATTGTTAAGAGGGCACTTTTGTCAGCAAATGTACCGTGCATGTTGGAACCTCCAGGATTAAACCAGTCCGATGGCAAAAGACCTGAACACCGGGACCTGACACTTGTACCGTGGGAAAAGGGTGAGTGTCTTCTTTGTGATACCATGTGTATCAGCACTTTTGCCGCCTCGCCCTTTGGCCGGACTGTCCGGTCGGCAGGAGCGGCGAGTGAATTAGCGGCAATTCGAAAGCGCGACAAGAAGTTACTCGGCGCTGCCGTCGAGGTATGTTTGTCCCGTTAGCAGTGAAGACGTCCGGGTGTTGGTGTGCCGAGGCCAAAATTTTCATGGGCGAATTGGGGACGGTGGTCGGGGGAGAGAAGTCATGACCCTCGTTACGGGTCATTCCTGATGCAGAGGCTGTCTATCGCGATTCAGCGTGGCAACGCGGTGAGCGTGATGGACACCTTTGCATCTGGAAGGGCACGGGACGGATTATTTGACTAAGTATTGTTTTCGTGTGTTATTTCAGTTTAGTTTTAATTTGATATAGTCCATTTTTAATGTTTTTTCTTGTGAATATTTATGTGTTTTTTTTATGTATTTTGTATACTTAGTTGTAAACCTTGTGAATAAATGCTAGTCTCTTACATTTAATTATCTACATAGTCTATTTTTCTTAATAAATGAAGCTTGAGTTTAGTATAGTATTGTATAAGCATTATTTTGTTACTCAATAAATGATATATTTATCATTTATCTTTTACACGTGTCGAATATAGGTTACCGGCTAATCTTTAAAATCTATGACATCACGCTACTTCGTCAATGGAAATAATTATCTGTAGTACCGTTTTTACAATGATAAAATAAGTAATTAAGATGCTTTTTCGATAGGTATTATAATCAATTAGCACTGGAAATTTTAGCCAATATCATTAAAAAAGTAGTGATAAAATATCATCTAATTATGTTGATTACAATTTTTACCAAATCTCTTATCATATTTCAGTATGTAGAATCCGCTTATAATGACATCAAAGGGAAGTGCAAAACAGGTCATAACAAGCGGACGTCATATAAAACGTAGGTTCAGAAACAAAACAATTTTAATTGTCCAATGGTGATTTTAAAAACTCCATTGAGTTTTTAAATGCGTAATGTTAATACATACAATTTATCAATAATAATATGAATTGTGCTCCTCAAACTGAGATATTTTTAGTCCATAATTATTTGAATAAAGGATATTTAATTATTATATTTTTACTCATATAAACTAAATACTATTTTCAATTTAACTTGTCATCCCATGAAGCAAATAACTTCGTCTGTTACACTTAAAAATCTGATGATTTTGCAGTACATTGCTCGCTCAAACATGTTAACAACTATAAAAAAAATACAACTTCAGTTATTTTCATAAATTGTAGCTCAATTGCATTTCAGTTTTATGAGCTAAATCCTCCATTTAAAGCCCCAAAGTCAGAAGCACGCTGTATAATTGTTTCATAATTTTGAATACATTTCAGTCAACAAAACATAGAAGTTTGTTGGTGACTACAAAAAAACACAGAAAGAAAATCCACAAAAAACCACAGGCAACTAGCACTAGACCCTACTCATAGTGTTGTGTTCCTGCTGCTGAGTAAGGTTGCCAAAGAGCTCAAAGAGGACCCAGTGTGTTGACGATGAGGGACCCTCTTGTTCAAAGGAACAAAGACAAGGAACAACGGCTAAAGAGCCGTTAACACAGTGAGTCCTCCTTTTGTAAAGGGTCGGCAACGCGCATGTGACGCCTCTGGAGTTGCAGGCGTCCATAGGCTACGGTAGCTGCTTACCATCAGGCGGGCCGTATGCTTGTTTGCACCCATCGTGGTATAAAAAAATATCTAGTGGAAAGGAAAAATGAACGAAAGTATCACTGTAATCGGACATGATTCTCATAATTTCTTAAAACAGGTCATAATAACCGACAAGTCAGTATAAGCGGAGTCACTTATGTCAGTATATCCGGTTAAATTATAAAGAATTTTCTATGTATATTAAACTTTCTACCCCAATGATCATTGTATGCGGAGTCATAATAAACGGATTTTACTGTAGTCTCCTGGTTGACGCGATGTAGGTGTATCGCGTGTTTTGGATTATTATATTGATCCCAATATTCTTTCGTTCAGCGCTCGTGACCCTGGGCTAGATAATTTAAATACCTATCTCATATAATTTGTCACATATTCAAGCAAAGATTACAATAGAGCAAGGCAGTAACTATAATGCTTTAATAGATACCAGCTACAGAGCTTTTTCCGCAAATATTTAGAAATCTCATTACAATACTTACGATTACTAAATCTATTAGGCTTCCTTATGTAACAGTCCTTTAATAACAGAAATAATTGAAGATACGTTTGTGGACTATGAAAATATAAAACGTATATAAACATATAGACTTGCAGAAACTATGTATAGGTATACCATACCACAACCCTTGACATTTTTAGGATCATTGGATAATAGTTAAATGTTGTTCTGTTTACTTATTTTATCTACACTCACATTGTAAGTCCTCTAAAACGTGTTCGAAAACGGTAGGCAATGGCTAGCATTACCACAACCGATTTTACTATGATAAGCTTTTTATCTGTGGCAGTAACGTAATTTTAACTTTACATGCTCAAATATTGATAGGTTATGAGTTTTGATAACATAATGTACACCGGCACGCGCCCGCGCGTCCGCCGGCACGCTCCCGCCCGACCGCCGGCACAATCGAGTTGGCCATGGCGGTGCAATGGCGGTCATTCTATGGTTTCCGAACACGGCATTTAGGATAAATAATATGAGTGTAGATAAAGCAGTGTATACAACTGTACGTAATTAGGCCTTATTACGTAACAGTTACATAAACTACTATTATTTTACAAATAATAAACAAATAAGTTTTTTTGCACTCATTATGATTAAAATTAATGATCCTGACTAAATCTGGAACTACTATTATCGATTTTAATGTTGTAAGTCTAAGAACATCTACAACAATTTATTTTTATGCATAAAAAGGGCCCTTACAACAAATTGAGAGCTCAAAGCAATAAACTCAACCCTCCAAACATAATGTTACGATATTAACCCTTGTAATGACAGTATTCATTCGATTCCAATAAAACGTTGAAGACTCTGAGCGTCAAGGGAGTTATGTGAGGGTAATTTTGAGTGCCTTGTCACATTTGAGGTGGATTTCATATTATAACCGTAGCAAAAAAATATGTTACATTTTTGAAGATATTTAGCTTGTCGTCACGGCTTTAAAAAGGTGAATATATTTTTTCAATCAAATGAGTAAATTATTTTAAGAACGATAAGGAATATCAAGACTTGGCAAATCTCAAATCCAGTATATACAGCACAATAAGGTTTGCGATATGATATACTAATCTTATCTGATTATCAATCTCAGATTAGACTTTATCTGAGTAATCAGCATGTCGAAAGATTAAAATCTTGGCTTTATCTGCTTATCGGTTCTTTTTAATGTATTACTTATATAAAACACTGCATGCAGCATTACACGATGGTGCTCTACTATCGTGCAATGGAATGACAAAATAAGAACGGCTATTTTATTAGACTTATCCTCCGGCCTCCTAGCCCAGTCGGTAGTGACCCTGCCTACGATGCAGGAGGTCCCGGGTTCGAATCCTGGTCAGGGCATTTATATTTATTTGTGTGTTTATCACAGATATTTGTTCCTGAGTTATGGATGTTTTCTATGTATTTAAGTATTTATCTATATCTATATATTATATATATCGTCGTCTAGTACCCATGACACAAGCCTTATTGAGCTTACTGTGGGCCTAGGTCGATTTGTGTAAAATTGTCCTTATAATATTTATTTATTTATTTATTTATTATCGATGATGTATATTAAAAAAAATGTGGTAATGGTGTACGTAAAAAATAAATCATTAAAATATAAAGTGCTTGCTTAATTTAAATAGATTAGCACTACACTTTTTACTTTAATCAAAGAGACTATATAATATAAAGAAACTTGTTATATAAATCTGTCAAATATGCTAGTGGTGTTGCCCGCTGAATTTCCAACGATATTCACCACGTATTAGCCAGATCTCAGCGGCAAGCTCAATTCTATACTATTCTATTCTATGGTTGGGTTTATCGCCCACTACATAGCATGACATACCTAGCGCTAGCATTTTATTGACACGTGGTGTCAGAGAGTGACTCGTGCTGTCTGTGTGTCATGACAAGTGTGACCATTATGTCGACTGATCTTAAATTAACGCATTTTTCTTTTGGGGTAAAAGGTAGTACAATACTTACATAAATATAAAATAATGTATAAGATGCTAAATTAATACTACAATTAGGTTATGTTACAATACGTATCGATACTTCCTTTATCAAAACTTAATTACACTCACATGCCAAACTTTAAATTAGAGAGCATTCACACGCGTAATAACACAATGACATATCTGAAAAATAACTTCGACTGTATGAAAATTATTAAAGTGGCAACATTGGTCAGTTGATATTATATCACTCTACCTAGTCGTAGTCAGATATATGCACATGTGGTCTGTGAAAATATGTTGTTAAAGATGGTCGCGTTCTAATAAACCTATCAGAACTATTTATCGAGTAATTCAGGCCCTGACAGTATTAGTTACAAATCTCGGGGTCAAAGTTACTAACTAGTCACTCATAGTTGGATTTTTTACGAATAGTTGGACAGCGCGAGCCGTCCCAAATCGTATCGCGCCGGACAGACAGAGATTATTATTTAAGCAGAGCTCAAGGGACTTGCTCGTTTACTGTTTCTGAGAACACTGCTCCACATCGCATAAACGACTGTAAAGTCATTGAAATATTCATACTAATTTATACTGCATTCTCGAGCCATAAATATTCAATTTAATTGGATTTAGAATGACTGTTATAAAGACTGTGTACGATAAAATCTGGACATGTATGATCTGGTATATCTTTTTTTCGGTACCACATATTCAAGCATTTCTTTTATTTTAATAATCTGGAATTGTAGTACTATATACTAAAAATAGAATCATATTACAATTGTATGGGCTTCTGTGAGTTTTTGCCAAATATATTCCATCGTATCTTGAATTATTTGTCCAGCATTTTTTGATAATCTTCACTCACTTCCTGCTACAATGCCACAATTGTATTTATATTTTCACAAGCTGTTTTATGCTCACTAGAATGTAATCTTACAAAAAAAATACGATTTGAAACTCTTTTCTACTTGAGGCAGTCAGGAAGACTTTCTACTCCAAGCACTAAAAGTAGTTTTTATATGGGAGGCATATTTTTGTAAAAAAGTCAAACTCACCAAAACTAGAACACCTCAGAACTATTTACATCTAAGTACAATTAGAAAAATGTAAGCTATTATGAAAAGGGAATGTAATAAGGTATAATTTGGTTTATCTAGTTAAACATAAAAAACTAATTTTCACAGGAAAATTTGGTAAACACTGTCAGAACACCGTGGACAAAAAACTATAGGCACTGTGGAATATATAGTGATCAAAGCCACAAATAACGTAACGTTATATTATGTTTGTAATTTTATTATGTAGCTTGATGACCACAAATTATTTAAAAGAAGTCTTGCTTGAATATGTGGTACCGAAAAAAAGATATACCAGATCATACATGTCCAGATTTTATCGTACACAGTCTTTACGTGATGGAGCAGAACTCTGTTGTCTATTTGTTAGGTTTGGTTAGGCCTTGTGAAAGTTGCTTATAATTAGGGAAGTTAGGGTCAGTTGTACGTATGTACGTCTGCCATCGTTTAAAACTTCGCTAAACTTCATAGTATAAAAAGTTTCATTGTACTAGATACTCAGAGCTTGATTGGTCCGCCAAGAGTGGTCAACTGGCCCTTCTTTAATCGGTAATATGCCCTATAGCTCATATTGGCTATACATCAATTTTATACAATGTTATGATACCAAAATAACGGGGTCCTTATTACACTATGTTTTATAACGTTATATAACATCAGTTTGGGCAACTATAGGAGTTTGAATTTGAAGTTCTGTCCGCGAGAATAACAAGTTTTCCAATTTCTGTTACGGCTCTGGTGAGGCAGTAATTCCGTAGCACTTTGGCCTATTCGGTAATTTGTCGACAAAAACGAAACGTAACAGCAACAAATGCAATGTTTTTCATTGTAGGCTAGTGTGGGTTGGATTTGAATGACAGCCAAATCTAAAAATCCAATAGTAAGAATAAAGTCAGATGGACAATGCTAACGCGGCCACTTAAAACGATAAGTATTTATGTACTTAAGGCTCAGTTTTCCTAACTGTCAGTCACCGTTAAAACATTCGCTTATTTGAATAGGAATTTTGATAAATATTTCTCTACTGCGTTAAAAAAAGATAAAAGATATTTATTCTTCAATTTAGGCACATTACAATGCACTTAAGAATGTCAGAGAAAAAACTAGCGCCGGTTCGGTTACATTGATCAATCCGTCAACTTGGATAGATGCAACATGCAACTGACCCTACATTTTCAAAAACATAAAGGGCATACATCGGTACATTACTAGTATAGTCATTCAAACAGTCAGGTTAGTATGGTCATTACGAAACATTTTCATTACGAAAGCCACATTAGGATTATGGGGTATTAGGTAAAAATATAGGTACGATTTTTGAAAAAAGTTTCCCAGATTTTTCATACAAAAATTATTAGTCAGTTTTGTACTGTCCATACAGAATGTATGTGAAAATGCTTCACAAAACTGACAAAAAAATGGGACACTTTTTTATTATTTAAATCGATAATCACGAGATTCTGCCTAGAAATAACCCAAGTTAGGTTTCCAAAAAAAGTTAATGGTAGTACTTACACTTTTTTCTGAAAATGCTCATTAAGACGCAACGCGTATTGTTAGATAACGACCGAATAAACTTGACTTTGGTAATCATCATTTTGCCATTGACATCGCCAAACAAATTTGATTTCCAAAAACAGCCACCCAAAGACTACTTTCGAGTGACATTACATACAAAAAAAATCCCGACGAATGATCAATCATATTTACTGATGAATTGATCCTACGTGATGCTACAAACTTTATGCTGCTGTAATATTGAATATTGTATGTAAAGCTGATACTCTAATATAAGCTTAAACACATCTACGTAAGGTTGAATTTAGTTTGCATGTGTAAGTGGAGCCAATTTGTCGTTATGCATGTAAAATATAAGACCCAAAATGGAAACAAATGTAGCATAGGTACTTTATGATATTTTCAGGGGTATTCAAGAATACCTTCTACTAGTTTTTTTTATAAAAGTAGAAAATGCAGACCGAAAAATATGTTTCTGGTTTTCCCATTACGATCAAATTTGCAAGGCAAAGTGTCTGATAACTCAAAGTATGACATATGCGGCAGGTTTCCAACTAAATAAACATTATAGTTTTCATAGCTGTTCCAATATCGTGTCTGTAACACAAACTATAAATTCAGCCTGTGTAGAGCATCAATAAATCGCGGGGTCTGGCGGTGCGTGAAACAAGGACCCCTGTCAGACGTCCGACCTCACATTCCATGGCACGAAACATTTTTGGTACTTGACACAGTAAAATTAATTTGGTATTATAGCCCAGTGTAAACAATACTAATATATTTGGATGAGGTTAATATAATAAACGGTCCCACTTAGTCGGTACACATTTATGCTTAATTCTTTCACTAATAAGTAGATAGTGTAGGTTGTGATTTTTAGGAAGTACTTCTTACTCAATATTGACAAAGTGTACTAAGTGCCTTTTTGCTAAGTACATCCGAAGTAAGTGATCCGAGTAGGTACTGAACAGATATTTAATTTCAAAAAGTAAGTATTTTTCATCAGCATCTTTTTAAAAACTTAAGGATTAATTTTTTTTTGTCTAAGCTGAGTACCTATATGTGTGAAATAGAAATTTGAAATACGTTTGTTTGCTACAATGCAGATAATAAATTATAACAATTACTACTTATGTCAGTAAGTTCCGTATACATTCAGCCACCTAGCCTAGTGGTGTCGTATGCAAAAAAATTGTTAGTTATAAAAATAATATTTCTATGTTTGCGTCATTTTAATAAAATTAAGTTCACATAAATTAAAATATAATTTAAGCATGCTATGCATCGACATATAATATCAAGACGAGTAAAGGCAAGCAAAGTTCATGTGAAAACACGACCCATTTTCACGTTTACAAAACTAAAATGTCTTGTCTTAGTAACCAATCAAGTACTCATTCTTTAAGCATATTTTTTTATGTTAACCTTAATTCCGCAAAGGTTTCATGCCATTTCACCAATAAGAAAAGTTGCCGTGTTGTGAGTGTTCGAAATCTTGTGTTTTTTACAATTTTATAAATCCGTTACATTAGGGAGACCCTCTTGTGGTCTCAACTTAATGTTAAGCAATTAAGGTTGATTATGGCAAAAAAAAACGATAATTTTTTTAAACTTTATTTACGATCAGATTTATGACCAGACTAGAAAATAATAGCATACCTTCAATATAAATAGTTAAAATTCTCTTTGCTTCCTCGTTTTTTAGAACTAAATAAATAACGGATGAGTTCGTTTATGTGTGTGACATAGCTATGTCACCAGCGCGCCATGTCACCGCAGCGGCGCGCCCCGTGTGGAATCGAGCCCGCAGGCGACAGCGCACGGAGCGGTGGTGGGGATCACCGACCGACCCTATTTTACGGCGCGCTGCGTACGGCACAGTCCCATAGGTCCGACAGGCAGGAAGGTGGCTCCGGTCCGGCTTTTTGACCAGCCCATTCCGTGGGTTAACGAGGTCAAATATCTAGGCGTCACTCTCGACCGTCGTATGACTTTCAAAAGCCACATCCGTAGGGTACGCAACAGAGCGCTGTTCGTATTAGGAAGGCTAGGGCCGATGATTAACAAGTTTAGTAAAATGTCACTTAGAAATAAGCTGACACTCTACAAGACTTGTGTTCGTCCAATCATGGCATACTCAAGTGTGGTTTTTACCCACGTGGGTATGTCAAGTCTCGAGCCGCTTCAGGTCGTTCAGAATCGTTTCCTCCGTAGGGCGACTGGGGCCCCGTGGTACCAGACGACCCTCAGTTTGCACCATGACGCGGGGCTTGACTCCCTTTATGGTTTCTTTAAGCAGACTGCCCGGCGTTATTTTGACAACGCTCCGCACAGTAGTAATCCGCTAGTTAGGAAGGCTGCGAACTACATTCCCAACCCTCCCCCCCTCGGACTCTTAACACGGAAGTCACTGATTAGGGGCCGCTCGGTTCGGCGGCCTAGGCACTACGTCACGGACCAGGACGACGCACTCACAGCGGCCATTCATGAGAAATGGAACGCTGTGCGTGCGCCCTCCCCCACATGTACACTGCGGCGCCCCCGCCGGCGGGGACGCCCACCTCGGAACAGTCGCGACCACATCGACACGTTCAGTCCCTTATCCACCCGGTACCGCCGCATACCGGATAGAGTCACCCCGACAGTCGTCGGGCCTAGCTGAGTTTCTTGCTGGAGTCTTCTCAGCTAGGCTAGGAGTAGCGAACCAGCGACAAAACCCCCATTAGCTCGATCCCCCCCCACTCACCCAGATCAGGTTGAACTCGCTTCAACTGATCTCGCTGGAAGCGCAAGCTCGGTAGGAGCATTCCAGCGTAGCAAACTCATCACGTTAGGTCGCGGAAGGGTCCTGGATTTTCCCCCGGCAACCATCCCACCAAACAGTCCGCCCGCTTTAGCGCTCCAGAAGCATAAAGCCCAAGTCAGGCTCAAAAAAAAAAAAAAAAAAAAAAAAAAAAAAAAAAAAAAAAAAAAAAGGCACAGTCCCTTTCCGTCCCCGCCGCTTGACCATGGTGTACCTATCCCTCTCTCCTTACCTGCCAGGCCGGGGTGAGTTTGCGCGCCTAGGCCGGGACTTCTCTTGCCAGTGACTTCCTGATTATCCATACCTACCATCCCCCAGTCGGGGCCGGGGTGATTTGCGCGCCTAGGCCAGATTGGTATCCTGTCGTGGGCTTGTGGCGGACACCGCCTGCCAACGGCTTCCCGATTGCATGATCCTTACCTACCAGGCCGGGGTGAGTTTGCGCGCCTAGGCCGGGAATTCTATCCTATCCTCCCCGTAGATAATTTCGTGCCGCTGAAAGCCCCTCAGGCTATCCGAGTAGGTTCCGTTTGATCCCGGCCGGCCGGGGAACGTTAGCTACCGCGTAGAATAAGGCGAACCTAGTTATATATAGTGCTATAGGAATAAGCCCTGATTTTACATTGAATAAACGGCATAAAAGTCCGAATAGTTAAGCGAAAACGTGCGTTTACATTTACTTTCCACACACCCCTTTCTCCCATATCTGAGACTAGCTCGGTAAAACCTCTCAAGCCCATCAGGCACAGAGGATATGTGAGCTCTGCGCAGGCAGAACATCACATGTGTACTATTTATTTTAGCAGGCTTAGGGAAATACAAAGATAAATTTACATTTTGTATCCATTTTTTATACTACAACGGTAGCAAACAGGCATACAGCTCTCCTGATGGCAAGCAGCTACCGTAGCCTATGGACGCCTGTAACTCCAGAGGTGTCTCATGTGCGTTGCCGACGCTTTCATATAAAAGAGGATTCACTGTGTTGACAGCTAAAGGTACAAGAGGATCCCCCGTCGTCAACACACTGTATCCTCTGAGCTCTCTGGCAACCTTACTCACCGGCAGGAACACAACACTATGAGTAGGGTCTAGTGCTAATTGGCTGTGGTTTTCTGTAAGGTAGAGGTAGTTCCCCAGTTGGGCTCTGCTCTAGATTTGATAATTAAAGACTATGCTATGAAGTTATAGCATTTATTATTAATGAAAAATAAGAGTCATACCTATTAGTCAGTTGTACTAGAAATGGCACGGCCAGAATGGTATGATTTTACCAGAGTAAGTATAGTAGGTACTAATTCTAAGGGCTTTGTTTTGTCGATTTATTACTACTAGGTAATACTTATAAATGAACATTCATTATACTTTTCCTCAAATGAGTTATGTTTACTTTTCCAAAACTTATCTTGCATAACATCGACCAAGTACGTAATGTATGAGAATATCTATGCGTGATTTACTTACCGATGAAAAGAAATATCACCATCTTTGGCGCCTGTGTGGCTCCTGCACCAATGCACGGCACAAGCCGGCATTTTAATACCGATATATTACCGAAATTTCATGAACCGAAAAAACTAATATATTGACGACATGACAATTTCAAAATGTTTGACATGACATTAGGGCACCGCTGTCACAAGCTCCGCCCACTTTGGCACCAGGAAAGTGGAGCAGATTTTGAGCGTTGATTACGCTTCCTTACTTATTATTCTTCCAAGATGCTATGTCACAATGTGTGTCAATCTTATTTTTAAATTTTAATTATAGGTAATCTATTAGAAGCGTTTCCTTTTCAGTCCTCAGTTACAATCCAATCACATAACACCATCAGTCAACATGTACCGTACCGTGACAGTTAACCCTGCCGCCGCTGCCCTAATTCAGCGCTGTAAATCCGTCACGACCCCACCGTCACGAAAGCCAGTGCACATTGAAATTGATGACGCCCGTAACTGCGGATGTCCGCTAAAGACCGGTGGCTTTTAAAATTTCGTAAGGTAAATGTGCTGGAGTTTGGCACTGTCTCAATATTGCCAATCGCCACATTTAAGATTCAAGATGTCAATGTGTGTATTCAATGTGTCTTCTAATGGGGGTGACAAACAGGCAGTCAACTATTAGATTTAAGCCCTGTACTAGTTAATGTATGTTTGTGTTGTATTTATGTACCTAATCTAATGGTACCTCTATTTCAATACAGTCACATATAGAAATAGCCGTATGGCTATTCAAGTATACATACATACCTACTTATACACAGTTGTTGCTGTACGATGTAAGTACATTCATACAATCGAAACCGTTTATTATGACTATATACATTTTTCGTCAAAAACTATTTAAGACATTTGAATGTCATTGTCAAGCCGGAAAAAAATTGTCTCCGACTAATAAAAATATTCTTATTTATTTACACGGTCTGAAAACAAAATCAATACAGAAATAAAGTATTTACCTATACAACCCATAATAATCAAAATCTGCCGATCTGTTTTCTACCAGACGCAACGCGCTCATACAGCTTCCACAGCCCCGCTGTTACTAATATTCTGTGCTTTAAATTTATTTATTTTTTATAAATCGTGTTATTTACAATATGATTATGGATTGGCGCGACCATTTTATGAAAACTATTTGAACCTGTAAGCTCTACGACTCCAGTGCCGGCGCGGCGCTTCCGCGGTCTCTTTGCCGAGTTCAAAATTTATATTTCGAGAGAAGAAAGAAGGTTTGGATTGCGCGCAGGGACTACGCCCTCCCCGTTGTGACAGCGTCTGCTAAATTGTGACAACGCTTGATTTTTGAAGCCAGTTTTCCTTGCGTTATTAATTATTATTTTATATTTTAATTTAATTACTTAAGTTGTGTTCTTTAAGTCATCGTAAGTCTATGTATAATTTTATAGAAATTCATATATTAAGTAGGTATTTTAACTCACAGCTTTATATTTTAACAGACAACCATGGAATGTTGTGTTTGCAACAAGAGTTTCCAAACAGCTAAAGGCCTATAGGTACACATACTCAGTCTCGCATCCACCACGTTGGTGTGTGCCTAAATTCTTCCGTCTCGAATCCCCAAAGCACCAATCACTCCTCAACATCATCACATCAATCCTCAATCCCACTCCAGACTCTTCTCGGTCGTCTTAAACAGTCTAAGTCGTTAAATAAGCGTATACCGCGTGGAGCCAGGCCCGTCGTTGCTGAAGCCCTGACCTCAACAATAAATAATTGTGTAAACAAAAACAATATAGATTCCTGGCGCGATCTGTTAACATTTGCGTACAAAATTTTACACGTTTCAGATAATAACGACAATATTAGTCTGACTCAGAAAATCAAAAATAACATCCTTGTACTTGAACTGCCTTCTACCTCCCAGAAATCCCGAGACCAGGGTACAAAATACAACTTGTGTCAAAAAGTCGAAGATAAAGTGCATGACGGGGACCTAAAAGGTGCTGCTCGGCTCCTTTTTTCAAACGACACCCTCGCTCCTGACTCTCCCGGAACTTTAGCTACTCTACAAGATAAGCACCCCTCAGGACCTACCACACCTATCTTTGCAGATTCTCCTTCCGAGCCTTCAGTTTGTCTCCATGCCACGAAGGACAACATATCGTCAGCCCTCGCATCCTTTCCAAAAGGGTCCGCATCCGGCTTGGATGGCATCTCAGCCCAGCATCTTATTGACCTGACGAGTTATGGTTCTGGGCTGGCTGGCGAGCAATTGACGGTAAGCATTGTAAAACTTATAAACCTTATGCTCCTTGGAGATGTCAGCCAAGATGTGATGCCTAATACTATACGGGGCCAACCTTATAGCTCTCTCTAAGAAGGATGGTGGCGTGCGACCTATTGCCGTTGGTTCCACATTCCGGCGATTGGCAGCCAAAGTCTGCGTACGGCACACACGTGCTAAATTACAAAAACTCTGAGCCCGTGCAGGTCGGTTTTGGCACCCGCGGAGGCTGTGAAGCGGCAGTCCATGCCGTACGCACCTTTGTTCAAACCGATGCATGTGAGGATGTATCTAAAGATTGACGTGAAAAACGCTTTCAACGCCGTTAACAGAGACACCCTACTTAACGAAGTCAAAATTCATGTGCCAGAAATTTATAATTTCCTTTTACAGTGTTACCATAGTCCGTCCAAATTGATTCACAAAAATAGCGAAATTCTCTCGGCCGTGGGTTGCCAGCAGGGCGATCCCCTAGGTCCCGCTCCATTTAGTCTGGCTATAAACTCAATCATCCACAGCCTTACATCCAAGCTGAACGTGTGGTACTTGGACGACGGAACCCTTGGTGGAGATTCACAAACCGTTCTGGCAGATCTATCTAAAACTATTCAAAGTTTCAACGATGTTGGCTTAAAACTTAATTTCGATAAATGCGAATTGTACATTAATAAAAATTTAGAAGCATCTCTGGCATCCCAGATACTAGAAAGTTTTAAAAATGTAGCCCTAAATATTAAAATATTGTCCAAGGACAATTTGCATCTTCTCGGCTCACCCATCTTTGATAAGGCTATCCCCTCTGTTTTAGCAAAATCAATTTCCAAATTTCGTGATAACTCGGAACGCTTAAACAAAATTAGTAGCCACTCCGCCCTTTTTAGGGTTCCGTAGTCAACTAGGAACCCTTATAGTTTCGCCATGTCTGCCCGTCCGTCCGTCCGTCCGTCCGTCCGCGGATAATCTCAGTGACCGTTAGCACTAGAAAGCTGAAATTTGGTACTAATATGTATATCAATCACGCCGACAAAGTGGTAAAATAAAAAGTGGAAAAAAATAATTTATTAGGGTACCTCCCCTATACGTAAAGTGGGGAGTGATTTTTTTTTTCATTTCAACCCTAACGTGTGATATATTGTTGGATAGGTATTTAAAAATGAATAGGGGTTTACTAAAATCATTTTTCGATAATGTAAATATTTTCGGAAATAATCGCTCCAGAAGTAAAAAAATATGCGTCCCCCCCCCTCTAACTTTTGAACCATAAGTTTTAAAAATATGAAAAAAATCTCAAAAGTAGAACTTTATAAAAACTTTCTAGGAAAATTATTTTGAACTTGAAAGGATGAATAGTTTTTGAAAAAAAATTACAAAATAATTTCTGAACTAAGTTTGTAATTTAACCGTATAAGCAGGTGTTTATAGTACCTGTAATTTCTACAAAATTACAATGAAATGACGTGCTTTCAAATAAAGTAAAAACGGTGAAAATCGGTTCACGCAATAAAGAATTATTCCATAAAAATCATCTTCCATACTTTAAGCTCGCGCGCAATAGTTTACTTAATTTGCCGATAGATGTCGCTGTACGTGGAACTCTCATATCATATCCTACATGGCGGTGCTATTAACTATTAAGTGGGGACACTTACTGTGACGGGCGGAAATCTACGGAACCCTACACTGAGCGTGGCCCGACACGTTCTTGGCCGGTTTTTATTTTAAAATTTTGTTACACTGGTTCCCAAATTTACTTACTTACTCCGTTGTTGCCCCGTCTGGAAATTCAGTCATCTAATCCATAACCTTATCAAGTCACAATTACAATCAATCCTAAATGTCCGATTTAATGAGGAAGCATGGTCCCAGGCTTCCCTGCCAATAAGATTTGGCGGTCTGGAAATTCGCGAGATCTCAAGTGTGGCTCTGCCCGCATTTTTGTCTTCAATTCACGGCACGTCAGATCTCGCAGGTAAAATCCTTAAAGCCCCATCGGCTACAAACTGCGAGATCGCGTGCCTGAATGAAGCCAAAAATGCCTGGCTGACCGACTTGGACCTAGAGTTCCCATCCAGACCCAAGAGGCAAAGGGCCTGGGATACTATAGCTTCCACTGCAGCTCTAAAATATCTTATGGACAACTCTTCAGGCAAAAACCGCGCAAGGCTTCTGGCAGTTTCCAGGCCAGAGTCTGGACACTGGCTCCACGCGTATCCTTCACCCAACACTGGCACTTACATTGACCCAGGAACCCTCCGTATAGCTATTGGTCTCCGGGTTGGGGCTGATATATGTGTGGACCACAGCTGTGCCTCATGTGGGGCCCCCGTAGACGGCATCGGCCACCACGGCCTTAGTTGTTCTTCGGGAGCTGGCCGCCTGTCCCGTCATGCGGCACTCAACGACATCCTGAGGAGAGCGCTCGTTAGCGCCAACGTTCCCGCCGCTTTGGAACCCCAGATCGTGCGGGACGATGGCAAGCGCCCCGACGGGATGTCGTTGATCCCCTGGAGGATGGGCCGCGCGCTGGTGTGGGATGCCATCTGCGCCGACACGCTGGCGGCGTCCTATCTTCCAGCAACAAGCAGGCGGGCCGGGGCGGCGGCGGACACCCGAGAGAATATCAAAATTAATAAATATAGCTGTCTCGGCGCCAACTACGAGTTCGTAGCTTTTGGCGTCGAGACACTTGGTCCGTGGGGGAGGGGGGCGCGAGGGCTCCACAAGGCGCTCAGCAAGCGCCTCAGAGAGGCTACAGGTGACCCTCGTGCCGGCGGCTTTCTTGCGCAAAGAATTGCTGTCGCAATTCAGCGCGGGAATGCCGCCTGTGTGATGGGCACCTTGCCGAGAGGGCCAAATTTAGAGTTGCATTTTTAATTAATTATTTTATTTTTAAGTCGTTTTATTTATAGTTAGTTTAATTTTAAGTTTTATTATTAATATTTTGTAACACCTATGTACCAATAAACTCTGTATTCCTTATTATTTACGCACAATAACTAAACTAAGGTGGAATTTAAGACAGTATTAAATATGCTCCTTTCATATACATTGACGCTTTATATTTATGACTTAATTGCAGTACTGCAAAGTTTGGTTTTCATAGAAAATTCTTTATAATATAATCGGATTTACTGACTTCGCTGGACATGTCCGGTTAGTAAGTATGATATGATATGTTTTTGATTTCCCTTATGTCATTATAAGCGGATTCTACTGTAGTTGTTTTCCTGGACAACATTGAAGCGGTTAGAGTTAGAGTTACTAACTAACATTGTAGGTTAAATGGCCTCCTAGCCTAGTCGGTAGTGACCCTGCCTATGAAGCAGGAAGTCCCGGGTTCGAATCCTGGTCAGGGCATTTATTTGTGTGTTTATCAAAGATATTTGTTCCTGTGTTATGGATGTTTTCTATGTATTTAAGTATTTTATCCATATTTATGTATTATATATATCGTTGTCTACCCATAACACAAGCCTTATTGAGCATACTGTGGGACTAGGTCGATTTGTGTAAGATTGTCCCATAATATCTATTTTATTTATTTATTTATTTATCTCGACTTATCTCTTGCCCCAACCCAAATAAAATTCCTACACGCAACAAAATAAAGGGAACAGCGAGACACTTTCAATTTGCATCTGCAACTGCGGCATACGTCGCGATAAACGGGTTTACATATTAAAATAAAACCGGGAACCTCGTGAATGTCTAGCGGATCTCAATTTAATTTCCATACAAAGCTGCGATAAAAAGCGCGACATGCGGCGAAATTAAACACGCTTTAATATTTCGTTGGTGACTGTACTTAATTATTTTTTGCTTTACGATTCGATATAGTTGTTCAGGAATAGGTTAAGGTAACATTTCGGAATTTCGAGTACCTAGTTGACGACTGTAGAAGGTATTTCATATTTTTTGTCTAAATTTTACAAGCCTTTATTTGCTGACTTTTTACAAGAAGTTAAAATTATGAAATACCTCCTTCTTTACTTGTGATTTTTAATTCTGTTGATTACCTACTTTAGTAGGTAATCAACAGAATAACGCGTTTTTTTATGAATTCTATGTACTTTATTATACTTAATGTCCACTTTATTATAGTTAAAGTTAAGACGATTGTCGCCAGAGTGTCCTTGAGCGTTTGGGCGCTGTGTACCCGCGCTACCCGCTTACCCCTCTCATTGCGATCGTACGTAAATCCGCCACACTGCACCGGAACGATGTTCAAAGAATATGACTTTACACAGAGGCGCGTGGGCAGCTTTATAATAATTATAATCCTTTTGCGGATATTTTTTGATTTGAATACTGTGATTAAGTACTGCAATGGTGATATTTTTAGGAATGCTACTTACCTATTAATTAAGATAAGTAATAACGATCTCAATTAGTAGATTTTTATTAATATAAAATAAAACCTAGATTTTGAATTTGAAGTACAGTCAGCGGCAAAATATTGGTAAAAATATTCTGCATATCAGAAAAAAAAACTGAATATTTTTGCTGCGCAAGTGAGTTTAATAGATGGTTATTTTTTTGTAGCGATTTTGAATATCAACCGTAAAAATCACGAAAAATTACGAAAAATTTACAAAACTAAAAAAGTTTCTTGAAACATGTACGTCTGTCCGTACGTCCATCCGTATGTCACAACCATTTTATTATAAAACATATCTTGAAGAAATTTTATCCATAGGTGTTAGTTTTTAGCTAAATTGCTGAAAAAAAAAACTTTAAGGGGAGGCACTCCATACATACATATGCCGAACTAAATGTCAAAACAATTTTTTTTTTGCAAATATGAACATTGTGTACATCTATCGATACGGGTTTAAAAATATCTTAAGTATATATAGAGGATTTTTAAAACCTTTTTTATTGAGTCAATATTTTTAGAAATAATCGCTTCGTAAGTCTAAATAATAGTCCCCCCCCCCCATCTAACTTTTAATCCGTAAGTCCAAAAAATATGAAAAAAATAAAGAAGATACGGCTGTAGTACTTATTTATATGAAAACTATTTCACATATTATTGGTTGAGTTATTTTTGAGTTATCTCCGAGAAACTACTTTCTATGGAACCCTACATTATGCGTGGTCCGATACACTCTTGGCCGGTCTTTTAAAGATATTTGATATGTAGTATTAACCGTTAGTAGTAATTTGTTTATTTACTTGTGTTGATAATTAATATAAATTTGTATTTCAGCGAGATAGTAAAGCTTTTTTTCCTTTATTCTTACTTACATTAAACTCTTAAATATCAGCAATTTTTTATTAGAATCTCGATCAGGCTTCGCTCAGTGATAGTTAGTACACTGAAATTTGTATGTGTTTTAATCACGCCGAAATTAGAAAAATAAAAAACCGGCCAAGTGCGAGTCGGACTCGCGCACCGAGGGTTCCGTACAAATCTATAACATGCAAAAGTTGTAGTATGTTTATTACTAATTTCTATTTAATACCTCTACGCGTTTACGAGGAAAAAGTTGATAAGTTTAAAATTTAAAAAAATATTTTTTGTATGATTTTACTAAAAATTTCTATTTCGTTTGATTGCATTGACATAAAAGTTTGGTTTTGCTACATCTGAAAGGTCCTATAGCCCTTAGTATTTGACATGAATTTCAATTTAATACCTCCACGCGTTTACGAGGAAAAAGGTAGTAAGTTTAAAATATAAAAAAAAAATATTTTTTTGTATGATTCTACTAAAAATGTCTACATTTTGTAATTTTTACATTGTCTATGCTATAAGACGTTGCTTCGTGCCAAATTTCAAGTTTCTGAGTTCACGGGAAGTACCCCTTAGGTTTTGCGAGTGCCGAAAAACTCATAAACTCAGCAGCATAAACAACTGTATCTTTTGATTGCGTTGGCTTTTAAGTTTGATTTTTTCACAGCTTCAAGGGACAATGGACTTGAGTATTGATATAAATTTCAGCTTGACACCTCCACGCGTTCCTGAGAAAAATGGTCTTGACAGACAGACAGACAGACGGACAACAAAGTGATCCTGTAAGGGTTCCGTTTTTTCCTTTCGAAGTACGGAACCCTAAAAATGAAGTGGAGGTGATTTTTTTTTCGCTCCAACCCACGCGATTGATACGATATACGATAGTGTGTGGTATTATTGGACAGGTCTTCCAAAAAGAATAAGTATTAAACAACTTTTGGGTAAAACGCATATTTTCGTAAATAATAACTCCGAAAATTACTTGTTAGTCCATTGTATTGTAGCAATAGCAGGTTTCCGCAACTCGACAACTAACGCCTGTTTTGCGTGACTCATCAGAATAAGTAATAATACATAATAATTGTAGTGTACTTACAAGACTACATTTGTTTTCAGGGCATTATAAGATGCATGAGTTCTGTTTTTTCTCCATTTTTATTTCATTTCTATATTTAATTTGTAATATAGGTCATCTAAATAAAATACACTTTTTATAAGAACGTAAATACATGAACACACATACGGGTATATTATCTTAAAAGATAAAACGTCTATGCGCTATTGATTCCGACAAGACACGTTATGCCCGCACCGCATGAACCCTCTGCAGTTATTTAGTCTTTAGGCACAGTAAGTCCGATATTATTGCTCACGGGCCAAGCACAAGTATTTGTAGTACAAGGGAAGCACGGAGCGACGAGCGACACAGCCTCCTCGTCTCAAAGCTAGCTCACGACTGCCAGCAACGCCATTTTCGAGCTACCAACGCACGAAATGTGGAATTATGATCAAGTTGTTTAAGAAAATTTAATCAATTTAAATATCCTACGTTGAGTTTGTAGTGTTCTGTAGTACACATTTTTTAGTTCAACAATATTTTAAATCGAATGAGCCGTTCAGTAGATATAAGCAAAATTACCCGTAAAACGACATTTCGTTATATTTAAATAACGGAGAAACTATACGTTACACGAGTTATTCAAACGTTGACAATATTGTACATGAAATGGTAATTACCATATATTTTTTTCAAAATTTTAGAATAACCCGTTATTGAGATATATCCCTTAGAAAGTAACAGTTTTTGGTCACAATTAGCGCCTAGCGCCTTAAACTAATTTTATGTTAGTAAAAATCAGTGAACGATAAAAGTATTCCCTCTGAAAAATTACCCCACATTATTATGGGTGTGCGTCAGCGGAGACGGGGCACCGCGCATGAGGATACAATTTTATTTTAGCCAATGTAAACTTTGATTGGCCAATTATTTGCGGGAAATTGATTGCGTATTAGATCATGTTCAAAGCCGGGAAAGGGGGTGAAGGGACAACGGCCAGGGAAATATCAGAACTGTTTTCAACCGACTTCAAAATTTGTAAGGACCTTCTCAATTGGTCGGGATCTATGGTTTTGCGTTTTTTTTTTGAAACATGAATATGTTTACCGATTATTGGAAGACGGCTGGACCGATTTGGAAAATTCTTTTTTTTATTTAAAAGGGTATACTTGACAGTTAGTCCCATTGGTCAGGATCTGATGATGGGATCCTGGAGAAATCGAGGGAACACTTCAACTATTATAGGCACATCCGTAGTGATTTGAGCATTTTTCACAGCAACTCGGGCATTTGCTCTGGAAAGGTGGATCCAGTGAAGTCGGTAATTTTTTTTTTAAAATGATTGGGAGCCATATTTATACTGAGAGTGCCGTCCATATGGATACTTGATTTTGCCTACATAAAAATAACATTTTGTAGACGTATCGTTATTTAACCTAGAAATGGCATAATGCTAGTACAAATTATGAAATAAAATTACCTGTTTAAGTACCTACTCGTGTTCTGAAAACCAGACACTGATAGCGTCGCGTCCCATATTCTCGTCATATCGCCAACCTAAGCATCGTTCAACGGCCGCGTCAGGTCAGACTAGTGTTCCAAAGGACTCGAGCCTTTTAGCTCTTTTTTTTAAGGCTGGCCTCGATTTTGTCGCCTCGAGGGCTAAAAGCCTATAAAGCTCTTTAGCCCCTAAGCCTAGTCAAATTTAGCAGCCTAGACTCTCGGAGCTCGTCGCCTTATTAAGAGGCTATACATTTAAAGGCTAAAAGTTCTTGTCAAAATACTGAGGCTTAACATTATTTTAGCCTCGAAGCTTCATTAGGCTCAGAGGCTAAAATATTTGGAGTGTATAAAAATATTAAATTAGTTCGACGCTTTTTTAGTGTAGTGTTTTAAATAAAATTTAAGACTCGAGTCGGTATGTATGTTTATTTTAAAAATTATTATTATCACTATAAAATATAACGGTTACACTTACACACACGTCACTTTAGTCACTTCGCGCGACATGTTTCGGAGAGCTTAGGTCTCCATCTTCAAGCACTAAAAGTGGTATTTAAACCGGCCCGTAGGTTAACTATTATTATTATGAACATAATCTATTTTATATTTAAAACCGGAAAAAAACGCCAATAATATACATATTTAAAAATAAATAAATAAAATATAAATATTTTTAATACGTTAGAGTCTCACGAAAGTTTTATAGTTCAAATATACATATTTCGCGAAGAAGCTCCCTTATTTTTTATATATAAGTATTTCTTGTTATACCGGCAACACAAATACACAACTGATTTTTACGAATATGTTTCGTAGTGAGCACATCAATTATATTATAGTAATCCCCAATATTCACGGTATAAGATTTCGTTATCAGCATAGCACATATAAAACACTTGCATAGGTCTTAAATTATTTTATTCGGAAGTTCCGATTTAGTTAATTCTCTTCGTATACACTCCTTCCGTAAAAATAAGATGCTATTGCGAAAAGGAAAAACCAATCAAGAGCATATCAGGCCATGCTCAATGAAGGGTTCCGTAGTTACCGGTCTACCGACAGTACACCCACTCGAAAGGTCGTTTTCATAGGATATTTTTGCAGCACTTACGTCCTTTTCCTGGTGTCGCTTACGTCTTTTTCTGATTACAACATTTTACGAGAACTCAAAAACGGCTGAGCCGATTTCATTTACCTTAGTTTTCATTGACACTACTTGTTAAGCCTCAAATTCATTAATTTTTTCACATTTTTTTGACCCTACTGACTACTACATGACTAACTGACTGAATGCGATAACGAACGATGTTAGCTCGTAGGATAGAAAGAGTACGAAATTATATTTTTTTAAACATGAGGGTAGGTGCGTTTCTTGCATTTATCGTCTTGATTTATTTTGTTTGCAAGGAAAACGATTGAAGTATTCTGACCTTATATATTACGTAGTAGTAACCAAGTTAATTTCCTGTGTATACAATATTAAAATCGTCCCTTATTGTGTCGTTATTGGAAAATGGAAAACGATCTGGAAGACCGTGACTTATTTTTGGCACAATAAACAGCTGTAAATAATACGCTCGGGAAAGGGAACTATTTCGCTGTGAATCATTTTCAAATTAACATCAGAGCTGACAGGTAAACAAATCAAGATGTCACTATACCATAGAGAAATAATACGCTCTATGGCTATACTGAACTGTTGCCATATAAAGGAGAATAATAGCGCCCTCTTGATAATATTCATATACTCAGGTCAGGCTTTAAATTAACTAATATTCGTTTCTTCTTATCTGTCACTTTGACAGTTGTGTTTGTTAGAAACAGACAAAACATAAATTAACTAATTGAAGCCTGGGAGACGTTTATGAATAAGGGGGTAGGTATGTAAGGATTACAAATTATTTATTTTGTAAGTAGGCCACTAGGGGACTTATACAAGTTACAATTCAGCTTAGGTTTGAAAAGAGGCTACAATCTTTAAAAAGGCTTAAGCCCTTAAAAAGGCTAAAACCTTTAAAATAAGCCTATAGCCTTTTTTAAGACTAAGGCCTTATTAAAACCACCAGTTCTTCGAAATCCATTCCATTAAGCCAGCTCTAAAAAGAGCTCCGGAGCTGTAAAATTTGGGCTAAAAAGGCTCGAGTCCTATGGAACACTGGGTCAGACTGCAATGAATGACCGCGCGACTGTTGAACAAATCGCAGCGACACGTGACGAGAAACGCGAACCAGAGCTTAGTGTTACAACACTGACGATGGATGGGCACCAATTGACACTGGAAGTGAGTACCTTATAATGGGGTGGACAAAAACGAAGTTCAAACCTAGATAAAAGTAAATTTTTATATGTGGCATGTTAATTTTTACATGTGGCATGTTAATTTTTAGACAAAAAAAATGTCGATTTCATGATTTTAAAAATAATGGGAAATCCCTCCTCACCCCATAGTTGGAATTGATAGGGATAGGCAATGAGGTGAGTTGGGAAAATTGCTAGGATTGACATTTTCGGATTATGAACATTACCGTAGCATGAGTTGTTAAGAGAATATTTTATTTACATAGAGACTTGGCAACCCTAGTCTAAAAACACCAACTCGCCACTTTAGCATCCCTACTTCATGACTGCCCACTGCCCACGTCATCCCATCTAACCCCGTTTTACGGTACCTGGATAGGTCGGTGTGCAACATTGGGAATGTTAGTTTGTAGGGTGTTGATGGCAAGGCATGGGTTTTTAATGCTTGAAATAAATACTTACAGCTTGGACTTGGCGGTCTTTTCGTAATCATTATCATAATCATTAGACTTTTTTCTGATTTTACAATTCACTACCACCCAATAACCTATTTTTAGGACACTGGCTCATTTCTACTTGCGCTAAACCTAGATTAGGCCATAGATAGTTAAAGTATGGCCATGGCGGTGACCTTGGTTCTCCTAGGTATTTTCTTTATCTCTAAATGTCCAAAGGGAACTTCCAGGGTTGGGCCGAACTCGCGGTAATTTTTGTTTACAAGCACTGTCAATTGCTCCTCCTAACGTTTGTCCCAGCTTTTTGCTATATTGAGCCGGGGTCCGCTCGGCAATCTAATCCCAGGAATTGACGAAGGCAATAGACACGAATGCGACTGCCATCTGACCTTTCAACCCAGGGAATCTAGGCCTTGTTGGAATTAGATCCGGTTTCCTCACGATGTTTTCCTTCACCGAAAAGCGACTGGTAAATATCAATTAATATTTAGTACATAAGTTCCAAAAACTCGGTGGTACGATTGAAAGTCTTACTGTCAGGCCATCAGCGCTTTTACAGGCACTATCAATCAGTAGAAGTAAATTATTTATTGGTTATACAATGTTTATTACGAGTATGTATCCAGTCTTCATTATTCTCCCACTCGTCGTTAATATAAAAAGCCTTATTATTGCTAAAACGTGTGTAGACGAATAATAAGGCTTTCCACTTGATTAGTAATTGGGTACTATTATAAATATATTACCTATTCAAGTCATATACGTATCGTTCGGGTGCATTTACATAGTGGGTTATCAGTAGCCTTATACATACTCGTACATTTTCGTATGAATATGGAGAAGCTATGAGTACATAGGTGCGTAGAGTATATAGGGGACTGGAGCTGGGGGGGATAGGAGCTGCAGGGGGATAGGAGCTGCAGCTGACTACATCTCTCTATTCGCATATACAACGTGTTTTTTTTTTATTTCAGCCTATGGTTGGATACTACGAGTTGGCATAATTCGTTTTTAAAAAAATGTTTATTTTTCAAGCTTTAATTATTATATCGTTCACTGGTGTAACTAGGGTACCTATTAGGGTTTTATGATTAAGTCAACCAAACAATTAACTCAATTATGACATGTGAATATAATTTCGGACGTTATAATACTCCGAGATACAAAGGAAGCATGTTTTATTGACGTATAATTTTTCAGGTGCATCATTTATTGCGGTGGCTCAGCGTACAAAAATAATTTAAAGGAGGTTTACACAATCATAAAGATAAAATTAACTATCGATTATTTCAGAACTGGAGCTAATTAGGACACGGTTTCTTTGAGATATATACTTAATTTTAGCTCAGGAATGTACCCTTGGAATTAAAGCAAATAAAAAAAAACCGGCCAAGAGCGTGTCGGGCCACGCTCAGTGTAGGGTTCCGTAGTTTTCCGTCCGTCACAGTAAGTGTCCCCACTTAAGAGTTAAAAAAATGGGCTATTTGTTACATTGAGTTGACATATTAAACACCTGCTTATACGGTTAAATTACAAACTTAGTTCAGAAATTATTTTGTAATTTTTTTCAAAACTTTATTTGAAAGCACGTCATTTCATTATGATTTTGTAGAAATTACAGGTACAATAAACACCTGCTTATACGGTTAAATTACAAACTTAGTTCGGAAATTATTTTGTATTTTTTTTTTCAAAAACTATTCAACCTATCAAGTTCAAAATAATTTTCCTAGAATTTTTTTATAAAGTTCTACTTTTGAGATTTTTTTCATATTTTTAAAACTTTTGGTTCAAAAGTTAGGGGGGGGGGACAATTTTTTTACTTCTGGAGCGATTATTTCCGAAAATATTTACATTATCAAAAAATTATTTTACTAAACCCCTCATTCATTTTTAAATACCTATTCAACAATATATCACACGTTAGGGTTGAAATGAAAAAAAAATCACTCCCCACTTTACGTATAGGGGAGGTACCCTAATAAAACATTTTTTTCCACTTTTTATTTTACTACTTTGTCGGCGTGATTGATATACATATTAGTACCAAATTTCAGCTTTCTAGTGCTAACGGTCACTGAGATTATCCGCGGACGGACGGACGGACGGACGGACAGACATGGCGAAACTTAAGGGTTCCTAGTTCACTACGGAACCCTAAAAAACGCGTTGTATAACTAATTTCTTATTTTTGCATTTCTTGATGTATGCAATAAAGTTAGAGGTTTAGAAGACAATTGGACTAGGTACTGGTACCTTACCTACTCATACATACCGACGAGATCTTTTGATATTTCAAAAACGTACCTAACCTTCCAGTCTGATCCTGTTCACGTTTCATCGATACAAATTTAGTAGATTGCTTTAATGACTTTCACTTTGAATAAACAGGTTAGAAGTTTCACAGATTGACTGAAGTTTATACCTATTTAACGAGCGACGTGAAACTAAAAGCGTGATGAAGCATTTTTAAAGTTTTAAGTTCGGTTAAATAGTTGCGTCAACTTGAAGCAGACAGAAACCCTTACCATAGTTGGACCCTGTACCTTACCTATAGTTCAGTGTATTTTTAAAAGTGACACATCGTTAACTCATAAAACTAATTTGAATGCACCCCTGGTAATTTAAAAAACATGTTGATGAGGTTAGGTAACGATATATACCTACGTTCAATAGATTTATTGCTCACAATTAAATTAACCTAGTAAATAATTAAATTTGTAACGGAACAGAATCATCGCGCCAACTCTACAAAACTCAAGTATAAAAAACGCAAAGAAACGCGTAGATGGCGCTGCGGTCGTTTAAAAAACATCTGTGTGGGTATGTAAAAGTTTTGTGGTCCTTATTACACAGTTTTTCTTATTTTTTGCGGGGTGGGTCCTCATTCTGAATTTTTAAACAAGTTTTAGGGGTCGCTGATGATGATAAAAATCATGTAAATATTTTTAAAATTTTTGGTTGAGGTTTTTTGTGGCACGTTCCTAAGGAATTTCAGCAATTATTTTTTTCCTAGCCGCCCAGTCCAGCATGTAAATAGTTCTTAA
Source organism: Pammene aurita (assembly GCA_947086415.1). Taxonomy (NCBI): domain Eukaryota; kingdom Metazoa; phylum Arthropoda; class Insecta; order Lepidoptera; family Tortricidae; genus Pammene; species Pammene aurita. The sequence goes on from OX352295.1 coordinate 19,374,432, forward strand.
GTTCTTAGTTTTATCATTGTTTTTATTCTATGGTCATACTTTACTAACCATAGTATACGTATATATCATTTTATAATTATGTAGTTCTCAAAAAATATGGACCACGGTCTTCAATAAAAAGTTTCAATTTCAATTTAACCTCATTGGCACGATTTGACTTTCCGTTTGCTTTGCGAGTAGGTGTAGTCGTAAATTCGGGTTAAAAGCTAGATAAACTTTATACGGCTCGTTCATTTCAATTCCTTTTAAACCTTTAAACCTTAAACAACATTAAATAGAAAACCTGCGGCTTCCGGTGGACGACCTCCATTTCTCAAACTTAGTTGCGGCCGCAGTTTACTGTTTAGATTTTATCATCCTAAGTACCGCAAGTTTGGAAATTTTTCAGTTTCTCTCGAATTTATTGCAGCGCTAAAGATTTATATTCTTATATATTCTTGTTTCCCTCTCGTTTTAGAGTCTAATCTACGTAGTATAATAAAAATATTTCCGAATTTTATGGAGTCATTATGCTTCAGAGACATATAGGTACCTATATTAATTAAAACGTCACCAATGTTGAAACACGGAATCAAAACACAACTTTTATTAAATATGTAAAATAAGAAAATGCAATAATGATCAGTACCTACGATGCTTTTACGGTCTATGCATTACGAGACATTAAAAGACACATACATTAAAATTTAATTAGTTAAATACCGTAAAACCACCCCAAGTATACCCCAGTACCATCGCCCACAGTGTTGACTGCCCATCGGTGGACCTTATGCCTTTTGTAATGAGGTCCACCGATATACAGTTAAGAGTGTTGCTGTTTGTACTGCAACTATGGTCCACTACTGCAATCAATCCCAATCTACTTTTTGGTATAACCTAAGTTTTTTCATTTATTTATGAACATATTTTGAATGTGAAATGCGTCGTTTAAATAATGGTCGAAGAGCTGGCCACGTCAGATATGACACAATAATGAGAGCAATGAAACCCATCTGAAAAGATTGAAATACTATCTTTATTACTAGATCTGGTTGCAGCTTTTAATGGGCGGATGTCAGAGTGACAGACTAGCAAAGTTTTTGAATTGGAAAAAAGTAATACCATAATAGGTAAAAACGGCCAAAGTTATCTTATTTATAGAGGACGGGGCCTATATTTTAACATTAGAACAAAAAACATCGCGTTATATTTCGGAAACTGAAACAGTATTAGGCAACAAACTATGAATATACTAAACTATGAATTACATTATACGTCGTCTTCCTCCCATCAGAAACCTTTGGCAATGATATGATCTAATTATTTATATATTTTTTCATAATACTGCATCAAAACCAAAACTCTAGGATTTGTATTCTTAAAGTGGTTTGCATTATTCCACTTTACAGCTGCCAGATGTCCGGATCTAGAAATAAGCATAGTATAGCAAACTAACGAGAGGGGTTTCGTCGCTTTCATTATTGTGTCATATCTGACGTGGCTAGCTCTCCGTCTATAACAGTAACACCTAAACGAAGATATTCGAGACAGTTTTGGACCATAGTAGAGACCTTTTGGACTATAGTTGCACCATTAAAAGAGGTTTTTAATGAAATTATTAATGTATAAAGTATAAGTATACCACGATGGTGGCAAACAAGCACACGGCCCGTCTGATGGTAAGCAGTTACCGTAGTCTATGGACGCCTGCAACCCTAGAGGATTCACATGCGCGTTGCCTACCCAAAACGTTGGCTACCTTTTTTTTTATACCACGACGGTGGCAAACAAGCACATGGCCCGCCTAGTGGTAAGCAGTTACCACTGCCTATGGACGCCTGCAACCCCAGAGGATTCGCATGCATACCTAGTTCTAAATTTAAACTTAAACATTTTAATAAATTAACCACTTCTGCAAAAACGGTAAATTATAACAATCAATAAATATTAATTCCCTCTGACGCGATTGAGGCACGTCCCAGCAGAGACTATCTACAGGGTGATGCATTTTCATATAACTCTAGCACAATGAGGGATCTCAATTGTGATTGTGCTAGTTTTCGTCCACTCTTGTGAGTTTTCCGTCCATACTTATTTATATGTCTATCTTCAAGTTTTTCCCAAATTAAAAGCTTAAAATTAAAAAATCTACTAAAGAATAAACTATAAATATAAACTATATTAACCTTAAAAAGTTTTTCCCATTTATTTGCAGCAGTTTAATCAAGTGGACGGTAAACTGGACCTGGACGGGAAACTAGCACAATTACCCTACAAGGTGTAACAAAAATACTGGGGATCCGTTTAAGAGCATAATTGGTATCGTATTTTAATTAAGTTGGCCGGCTGGGACGACGTCCCATACAAAAAAAAAATATTTTCGCGTCGAAAATCGAATTGCATCCAGTATTGAATTTAAGAACTGCAGCCTACCTAATTAATAAAAGTGAAATAGTAGCGCAATAATTGGAGCATTTGCCTTACAAAAGGTGGAGTAGAAAATGTTTTTATGGTTATTGGTAGGCTATAGGGTGGTTATTAAAATACTAGATTTGAGACCTTGAGGGGGGGGTGCGTTGGCCTCCATCTTGGTTTAAACGTGCCATAAGTCCGTTTTTGAACCTTAGCGCTTAAACGGTTATCAGTATGCCTAAAATGTATATGCAACGTATGAAGAACATAAAATTGTCTACAATATTTCCATACACAATACATCTGTAAGTCTTACAGATATAAAGATACAGGGGGTGAAAAAGTGTATATTTTCTTATATCATAAGAATTTTATTTATTAGCTTCAAAGCTTTGTGCTTCGAGATAAGGAAATGAAGTCTCTACCACAATTTTGTCATATTCTAATGATTCTTTTAAAATATATTCAAAAGTTGAATTCACCCCTGGAGCGCTGATACAGGGGGTGAAAATAGTAAGTCTCACACACAAAATCAATGTTCTATTACTCATCATAAAATACTACTAGGCGTTGTCAGGTATAGCTATGGATCAATTAGGGTATAATTAATTTAGATTTGACAAAAAAAATATATGCTTTCATACAAAAAAAATTTTTAAAGAAAGTGCTTGAAAATATTTTTATTTTTTTAAACTTCATATAACTGTCAAGTTATTATTAAAATATCGTATAGGCGTTAGCATTTTTTACATAATGCTTGAACAGTTGACTTTATGACAAAAATGTCAACGAGAAGTATAAAGACAATGAGTATGAGTAATTTTTTCCTTTCTGTAACTTTGTATCTTCTAAGACGTACAGGATAAATATAAATACAAAAAAAAATAGTCTTTATAATTTTCGTAGACATTTTTGTCATAAAGAGAGCTGTTCAGGCATTATGTAAAAAATGCTAAAGCCTATACGATATTTTAATAATAAGTTGACAGTTATATGAAGTTTAAAAAAAAAAAAAATCAAGCACTTTCTTAAAAAAAAAAAATTCTATGAAACTGTATATGTTTTTTGTCAAATCTAAATTCATTATACCCGAATTGATCGATTGCTATACCTGACAACGCCTAGTAGTATTTTATGATGAGTAATAGAACATTGATTTTGTGTGTGAGACTTACTACTTTCACCCCCTGTATCAGCGCTCCAGGGGTGAATTCAACTTTTAAATATATTTTAAAAGAATCATTAGAATATGACAAAATTGTGGTAGAGACTTCATTTCCTTACCTCGAAGCACAAAACTTTGAAGCTAGTAAATAAAATTCTTATGATATAAGAAAATATACACTTTTTCACCCTCTGTATCTTTATATCGGTAAGACTTACAGATGTATCGTGTATGGAAATATTATAGACAATTTTATGTTCTTCATACGTTGCATAGACATTTTAGGCATACTGATAACCGTTTAAGCGCCAAGGTTCAAAAACGGACTTATGGCACGTTTAAACCAAGATGGCGGCCAACGCACCCCCCCTCAAGGTCTGAAATCTAGTATTTTAATAACCACCCTATAGCCTACCAATAACCATTAAAGTATTTTCTACTCCACCTTTTGTAAGGCAATGTACCTATATGGAGATGATTCCCCAATGATTGGATTATAGGTCAAGTAGGCGACAATTTTCCATTAGATATATTTTTAGTAAGGTCTGTTGAAGCTAGCCAATGCGGCAATTTGGTAATTTATTCTAACACTCTATATTGAAACATTTACATTTTTTTTGTTTTATGTTTTGGAAGTCCGCTTGGCTCGTATATACGTAGGTATTTTTATTTATACTTACTAATATAACTACCGTAAGAACGCAAATGTATTTTTTTATAAAAAAGTCATACCAAATCTGACAAAGATTGAATTTGAAACACACGCGATATGCCGCTCGAGTTGCATTGAAATCCAAGTGTATAAGGTCCACATTTGCTTAGTAATCATTTTGTTTGGTTTACCTGTTAAAAATAAAAACCATAAATGCATGAACTGATTATTTAGTATGAAAACCTAATGGTCTAAGAGCTGGCCACGTCAGATGTGACACAATAATGAGAGCAATGAAACCTGTCTAGTTAGACAGCTTTACCATCCTTATTGCTAGATCCGGGCATCTGGCGGCTTTTAATGAGTGGATGTCAGAGTGATAGACCAACAAAGTTTTTAAGTTGGAAAAAAGTAATGACAAAATAGATAAATAATGCCAAAGTTGTGTAATTTATAGTGGACAGGGCTTATATTTTAACATTAGATTAAAAACCATAGTCTATTATTGCGGAAACAAAAACAGTAAGCGACTAACTAAAAATTGCATTTTACATCATTTGGCACTACTTTCCCCGAACAAAACCTTCTGGATATGATTTAACCTAATTAATTACATAATTTCCCACAATATTTAATTAAACCCAGAACTCTAGGATTTGTTTTCTTCAAGCTATTTGCATTCTTTGACCTCCACCACTTTACAGCTGCCAGATGTCCGGATCTAGAAATAAGCATAGTATAGCAAACTAACTACATGGGTTTCGTTGCTCTCATTATTGTGTCATATCTGACGTGGCCAGCTCTCGGTCTATAAGGATTCACGAGCGCTATAGATAAATAAGATCTTCGCTAAAGGTCAACTCTCGAGCTATTAGCGAAGCAGCCATTAGTAAAGCAATCATGAATAATTAGGATTTTCCACTCATTAAATATTTTTCCCGCCTCGAGCTGTCTCTTAGCCATTTCTAGAAGACTAAGATAGATGTAGATAACTTTTGCTATGCCTCGGGCACAGTAGATCATATTATCTTATAGATTAGAGTGGCATTAATAAATTATGGGGTAATCTACTCTATGATTTCTTGGGTAAAATTGTTAAAATATATTTTAAGTAGTATCTTGATTCATTTGCAGAAAAAATGTTTAGATACAAATGTTTAAAAATAAAATAAAAAGCTCTTTTTAGGGTGGGTCCAAAAAACGTGGAAAAATTCATGAAATTGAGGCAGGAAAATTATTGAGTTATAAATCAAAAACGCATAGTAAAAGGACGTAAGTGCCGCATAGTAAATTGACGTAAGTGCCACAAAATATCCCTTAATAAATGACCTTTTGAATGGATGTATTTTAACATGCCGGCAACTACGGAACTCTACACTGAGCATGGCCCGACATGCTCTTGGCCGGTTTTTTAGAATTCCTAATAGATTGACAGAATCTAACAAAATTGACCAAAAATATAGCATGAGAAAGTTCGTTAAAACATACAAAAACAATCTTATCTCAACTACAAAAAGGTTCAATTTGGTACAAATTCGTAAGATTTCATTTGCCGTTGTTAATGTTGTTATCTGCAAAAGGAGTTTCTGCGACGCCTTTTGCTGTGCTACTTTTTGTGTGCAGGTTGTGATTCTCGGTATTATACGAGTCCAAAGAGTAACGTAATACGGTCGCGTTAATTTCCGTTGTAGTTGGGGGTTTAATGAAGATGGAGTGCCCCGTCGATCAAGGCGGGAAAGCTTTTTTGTCACCCGAGGGGTGACTGACGTCTCATGCTCATGCTACTGGTATGAGCCAATTATCTGTGGAGTATTATTTATCGTAAAATATTCGTAAGTAATACAGTCACGCTCGCGTCTGATAAATCAATATGTATACATTTAATGTGACAAAAATTAAAAGCCATCAACATTTTGATCGACACAAATCTGTCCTCAACTTTTAAATTTCGTTGTAAAATTGTACCTTTAAATAATGGCTTTTCTGTGTTTCAGTTTATGGTGTATGTTAAAACATTCCAGGCTCCAACTGGTAACCTCATAAACAGATACTATGTATATTAGAAGCCCGATTTCTTGATAACTCCAGAGACATTTTGAGTAACGCAAGAGACACTCAAAACTGTCGGTCAAACAGTTGATTGGCCCAGTCACGACTCTATTACCAAAGCGTTAAGTCTTAGATACATCCCAAGTAGCACACTAGCGGTATAAGCAGACATTATACCGCTTAAAGGTTGTACATGAGCGGTTTAATAGAGTTTGTATACTCCTTAAGCTGTATATAAGGGATATAAATAACTTCAAAAAGGCTAAGGTGGTATAATCGCGATACAATAGTCAAAGTAACGGCTTTGACGGTATAAGAGAGTATTACAGCGCTTTTGTACCTGCATCAGCTGCATAAGAGAGGTATAAGGATCCCATAAAACTCTATAAAATCTAAAGCGTTACAACAGACTTATAAGCCTGCGTTATACCACTTAAAGAGTTACTAGAGTGTTAATACGTAGGTTAAAGCGGTACAATAGAGATATTGAGATCCTTTTTACCACCTTTACCGTAGTAGAGTATTATAACTCCTTACTATCTCTTAAAGCGGTATATCTGGGAATAATGACGCCTATTTAGAAATAGCCTGCATTTTTCTCTCTTATATGAGTAAAGGAGTTTTTAACCTCTTCTTAAATCCTAAGGCTCTACAATAGCGATAACTATAGCTATAGTAGATCCTTAGCCTCTAAAATAGCGATTACTGTCGCTATAGTAGATGCTTAAAGCAGTTACTATCGCTATAGTAGATCCTTAGGCTCTACAATAGCGATTACTATCGCTATACTACCGCTAACACAGTTATAGTAGCGATAGTAGATGCTTAAAGCTGTTCTAACAAGTCGCCATTGCTATTTTGATGAAATTTGTATTCATGTAGATTTAATATATTACTTTTCTTATATAATACACTATAATGTCCAACATACAATACACTTCAATATATTTTTACAATGCAGATTTTACGATTTCGAGGGGCGCGTGAAAAATATAACTAGATTACGGTATACTTTGACAGTAAACTGATGTTCGCACAAATAATTCAAGTATTCTATATGTATAATATAATTATTTTTTAACCACCATGTTGTGATGTGCGCCATGCACATCACAACTTATGACACCGCACACTTTGTAGAATGTTTTTACATTTTATTATATACAATTTAGGATGTTTATATCACTAATTTCAAATCAATAGGAGATAGAAAACCCTTTAAGTTGCATATTAGAGTGACAGTACCGCTTAAACCTCTATAAGAGGAGCATAGAGGACAGAGGTGTCTTATAACTCATATTCTTATTTTAGCTCTTACGATCGCTCTTCACGCGCCATTATAACTCCTTTAGCTCTTACTACCGCTCTTCACGCGCCATTATAACTCCTCTAGTTCTTACTACAGCTCTTCACGCGCCATTATATCTCTTAGCCATTTCTCTGTTGTATCGCTTAAGCTCGTATTAAAGCGACTCTAGCGATATATGACGCTTAAGCCTGTATAAACTGGGCCCTTTTTGGCGACATAGAGATTCTATATCGCTAATATGGAGCTTGCTTGTGCAGGCTTAGCCGTTACAAACAGCCCTTATACCGCTCTTTTAGCGCTTATTTTAACTCTTGTGTGCTACTTGGGATGTTTATGTCACTTTAAATGTATCCATATTTTCAGACGTGATAGTACCATAAGGTGTAGGGTAAATAGTCAAAAAGACAAAAAGTGCCTCGAAATTCACCTTTTGACCGTGGTGGCGCAGTAACGCAATGCCCTCAGCGGCACGCCATAAAATGAAGATAAGTTAAAACATCATAAAAGGGTTTTAGGATTTCATTGTTTTTGTATGGACGTTAATTGACGGTGGTGATGTCAGTGGCCTGATTTGCCGATATTATGGATGGTACAGTCACCAGCATAAATATATGACTGTGGGCAGCCCTGCAAAAATATCTGATTCTCCATTGAGGGCAAAGGTATATGACGACACTTCCACGGTAAAAATATGTGATGCTTTGTGGCCGGCCTAAACATCGTTTTGCATCGATCAGCATAAATATCGGATCCGGCCGCTTAAAAATATCTGATTACCCATCAAAATCAGAATTATGTGACTACTGCCACCGGCATAAATATCTAACCACTGTGAAAGCTTTAACATCGGATGGCAGGTCGACAGCATAAATATCTGACATAATAACAAAATCAAAATTAAGTCTTCAATATATAAAACCAAACCTTATCTGGCTGGCATAGAGGTCTTAATTGTAAAAAGCTATTTGACAATTCACGAAAAGAGTGCAGACTTGTCATTGAAGTGTCACTGCATATGTCTATCTCACATTTTCTATCACGAATTTGACACATTCAAATTGATAATGTTTCATTGCATTAAAAGCTTCATTACAACATTTACCCATTTACCCATTTTTTGGACCCGGGGTATGTTTTGGACCCGGGGTATGTCCTTAAACTACGTCCGGACTTGGGTATGTCCTTAAACTACGCCAAAAAGAGAGGTATGGGCACTGCGAATGGCATCTCGCTAAGTGTGGTAGGGCACGTTCAGCGAATGTCATCGCTCAAATCTGGAGCAGAGCCCGACTGGGGAAGTACCTCCACCTTACAGAAAACCACAGCCAAATAGCACTAGACCCTACTCATAGTGTTGTGTTCCTGCTGGTGAGTAAGGTTGCCAAAGAGCTCATAGAGGATCCAGTGTGTTGACGATGAGGGACCTTCTTGTTCCTTTAGCCGTCAACACAGTGAATCCTCCTTTTTGTAAAGGGTCGGCAACGCGCATGTGACTCCTTTGGAGATGCAGGCGTCCATAGGTTACGGTAGCTGCTTACCATCAGGCGGGCCGTATGCTTGTTTGCCACCGTCGTAGTATTAAAAAAAAAAAAAAAAAAAAAAATTTACGATTTATTCATACAGTTAGGACTCGGTGCGACTGCCGTCAATCTGCGAGAAGCGATATTTTACTTTATTAAATTAAAGAAAAAAATCGCGCCAACACTGTAAACGGTTGATTTACATATATAGAGTAAATAAATTGTTAATATAAAGAAGCAGTACTGTTTATTTAATACATTACTTTGAACATTTACGGGTAGTATTTTTATAATATAACTTCCCGGCGACACAATAATATCTAACTAGTCACTATAATACCAGGTTAGTTGCTGTTTTGTCAACGGTCCTTGTTACTCAAGTTTGCAATATTCTTACGAATTACACACAATTTTTTTCATCACTCTTGTGAAAAAAAAAATTGTGTCAAAAAATATCTAAATAAATCATTAATAAATTAGTATTAAGTCCATAACTCCCTTGGGAACACTCACCACCGGGAGGTAAGTGAAATATTGCAAACGAGAATTAGAAATCTATTATACGATTTCTAATTGAAAAAGCAGGAATGTCATAAAATATTCGCAGTTTCGCACATCCATTCGTAAATGTAGTCCTAAACCGGCAGGGGCAGATTCACCCATTTGAAATCCGGCGAGTGACTGAGGTAAAGGGGTCTATACTCACCGCGACATGGCGCCAACTTGACGTCTGGATCGCCGTTGACCGTATTCGGCACTTCACACACTTGATCTGAATTCATCAATTCGCAGACAAAATCAGAGGTAAATGCTTAAATTTGTCTATGGTAGCTAAAAATGGTTTATTTCTACGATTCGTGTGTGATACCAAGGTTCATTGGCTCCAGAGTTGGGGACTCGTGATTGAAATCTGTGATTTGATTAAAAATTCTCATTATCAAATCATCGCTGATAACACAAAACAATTAAGTGATTTCGCCAAGAATATATCAATAACGACGGGTGCTGATTTAAACTAAAGTAACGCCAATCAACTTAAGTCAATCATGATTCATTTAATATGATTGACGAATATATGATTGGAATATTTTTAAGTTGATTTATATTACAAGGATATAAATAAGGCCTTTATTCTGAATTGTAGAAATTTTCGAATTATACAATTTGCTTAGCGGGTAATTTAATAAAAAAATGTGATTTGTAAAAATCCTGTCAAGCTAAAAAGGTTTCCACAAAATATACTTATCCGATAGCAACTAAATTCTAATATAGGTAACGAAATGTGTGGGAGGATCTTGTTAGTCTATCTCACTGCTTTATTTTTTATTTACCTACTTCTTTCAAATTGAAATAATTGAACAGTTTAATAGTGAATGCTCTATTGTGGACTACATATGAGGCTTACGCGGCGACTTATCTTGCCGTGGCGTATGGAATGCTCAGAGAGAGGCTCTTTTTGATATCCGTGTCGTAGACACTGACGCTCCCATAGTCTAATAATATGGACGCTCCCTCTTACATTACACGCCATGTCACTTCTGTCCTAAAATCTGCTGAGACTGAAAAACAAAGAAAATACTCCGCTGCCTGCGAAGCGAAACACGCTACCTTCACCCCTCTCGTGACTTCCGTCGATGGCGTATTCGTACCACAGATGACCTTCTTTGTCAAACACATAGGCGAAGCCCTCGTGAACCGCTGGAATAAATCGCTGAGTACGATACTGGGTTGGCTTAGAACAAGGATATGCATTACTATAATTCGAGCCACCAGTATGTGTATACGAGGCACACGTCACAAATTCAAACCTGCAGCGAAACTATTGGGGTTCGACGACGGAGCAGGCATTCCCAGCTCTAACTAAACTGTCACCTGCCTGACCGTGCATTGCAGAGATGTGAATTTTTACTATTACTTTATATACAATATTATTAGCAATTTCTTTAATAAATGACTATTCTATTTGACATATGAGGCTTCGTAATTTTTTTTTGTAAATAAATAATTTTAGGCGACTACTCTACAATACAGCTGTGATCAGATATTGAGGTAAACATCAGTATTCTCGATAAATTGTAGTTTTTTATTGCAGTTACTAAAACGAAATTTTGATTTAATTTTAATACACAACTTGATAGATTGGGAATTTACCACCTAATCTACCAAATTAAGTAAATTATTATTTTAGTCCAAAACCAAATAGAATGGGTAGATATTGTAGAACCGAACTCCTTTTTGTTTATCGGGAATAAAAATAGACTTCAAATTAGCCTAAGCATATTAGGGTAACCGTCGGAATCAGAGATACGCTGGAAACTTTTATACACTTTCATTATGATGTTTTTAACGTTATCTCAAAAATCTCGGAAAATCTCGTGTCTGGGCCTGAAGTTATGCAACGTATATTGGTATAAAGTATATTGGTTTTTATAACTCCATTTAAGTTGACATCTATTAGTAAATTGTAGAGCATTAAAAACAAGTTTTATTCTGAAGATTTTTTTATGCGTTCAACTGTTTACAAGAACAAACGGTTACAACACTGACACGTTTAAAGATTCTCGGAGCGATTATTTTTGAAACTATGTTTAGCTAAAAATTGTTCAAAGTTTTTTTATAAGACCTATCTAATGATATGGCACACGTTGATAGTTCCTAAAATGTTTTTTTTTTGCATTTAGTTGCATGTATGGAGTGCCCCCCTTAAACATATTTTTGACTACAAAACTAAGTAGCGGCACATAAATCAGACCTTTGATTGAGATTTCTTGAATATACGCCGTATGCGACCCGCCCGCCCATCTGTCCGTTAATCTGCATATCACAGCCATATTACTCGGTATTAGCTTTTAAACTAGACGTTTTGACACATATATCAGTCAAGGAAACGGCACTATACATATGCAAAACGCTATCTCGCTCGAACGTCATCGCCGCATGTGGAAACCGCAGCAGTGTGATAGTTACCTTAACCGTAACCGAAAACTGCAATGTAATCGAACAGGCCGTTTCAAAGTTTAATGGGAGCATTCATTTGTACACATACCAAAAAATTTACAAACAAATTGTGTCGGTATTTTGGTAAAGGTAACATTTGGCAGCTGGCACATACTTTTTTTTGCTCGAATACAATATTGAATCTGTATAATACATTTTATGACGTAAGCGCCAACCACCAAGACATGATACCTTTACCAAAACATTGTCACAAATAGCCATTTATCCGTTAATAGAAAAGTAAAATAATGTAACCAAACACCTTTTATTACCTTTTATTTACCTTTTACCTTCATTGCTTCACAATTACACTTTTTTAAAGAACAATTATGTTTTTTTTTGTCAATTCATACGCAAACTTATCACTTACATATTTTAGTGAAAACAGATTTCTTTAATATTGCCAAATGCCTTTCTTGCATACAAATTCAGACATATTTGTTTACCTTATTTTACTTTTCTATTGACACTGACCTTACTCGTACCGCCTCTGTTCCGTCAGGGAAAATATAATGGAGCTAGTAGCTATGCAAAATCTAATCCTGTTTAAAACATCATTAAAACAACTAAATCGTTAGTTTAACTAAGCATCTGTCTTACTAATGTTATAACTTCAGCTAAGTAATCATGATAGAAACTGCAAATCGTCATGATTTACTCATGTCGGTGCTCAATCTGATTGGAAAGCTCATGATTGAAATCGTAATCATGTTTATACAATAAAGATTAACGTTCTAATTTTTAACTTTAGTTTCAATACACAAATTTTTGCCCAAGCCTGATTGGCTCATTCATTGCTCTCCTGTGGCCTCCTTGTCACTTGTCGGACAGGCGCCTTGCAACATGCAATAAAACAAGGTCAATATTCAATAATTTTATTTTGCACTATTTATCTTCAGTATTATAAATTCGACCATTCTGGGCCCTCCAGGTTATATACTGAATAAGTCTTAAGCTGTATTTTCAAAAATACGGCCCAAATTTTTAGGATGGTCGATTTTGCATCTTCCACTTGCAAGTAATCCATGATTTCACGGCATTTATCTAAAAACAATATTAAATTACAAATGCATTATTAAGTCGGTAGTACCTATTGATTACGTAGGTATCATGTAAGTAAACAAGAAACAACTCACATAAACTCGCAATGGATTAATTATTTAATGGAGCGGTCTATTTTTTCGTATATTTAAATAATCCTATGCTTCAATTGCTCGTAGATTTGATAAGACGCGCTATACATGGCATTGAATTAATCTAATTATTACGAGTTGCAATCTATGCAAAATAATAATTTAACTTGTTTATTTCTGACATGACATGCCACATTGACGTAAAATTTTTACTTTTTAATGATAGTTTAGGATAGTAATAAGAAGGTTTATCACATGTATTAAACGTCATGATGAATATCAACCATACCATCATATACCATTTACTGCTTTATACCAGCTAGATAAGGTTTGGTTTTGTATATTGATGACATAATTTTGATTTTGTTATTATGTCAGATATTTATGCGGTCGACCTGTCATCCGATGTTTTAAAGCTTTCACAGAGGTTAGATATTTATGCCGGTGGCAGTAGTCACATTATTTTGCTTTTGATAGGTAATCAGATATTTTTAAGTGGACGGATCCGATATTTATGCTGATCGATGCAAAACGATGTTTATGCCGGCCAGAAACCATCACATATTTTTACCGTGGAAGTGTCGTCATATACTTTTGCCCTCAATGGAGAATCAAATATTTTTACAGCGCTGCCCACAGTCATATATTTATGCTGGTGACTGTACAAGAAGGATATAAATCTCTATGTTACAAAAGTGTCCGTCAAAAGGCGATAAACTGATGGCGCCACAATGATATTAAATTTGATTAAATTAATTTTGAAATTTAAAAAAAAATCCAAAATAATTATTTGCGGAGATGAAAAACACTCTGAATATTAATTTTATTTAGAAAGTCATATAAGTATTAAATATCGGTAATTCATTTCAAATGCTGAACTATACTTAGCGCCACCCGGAGATATTTGGAACTATTGTTTAGTGCTTACCGCTGGACACTTTTTCGACCGTTTTCCTATAAGAGAGTTCCATCTTTCCTATACCATCCATAGCCGATATCGTAATTTGCAGTACGAAACGTCGCGTAGATAGGTACCTACTAATTTAGAAAATGATTATGATACTGATGATTCGTTTTAGGTAGCGAATGATTCGTATAAATATTATTGACGGCAATGTACGTCGCTAAGTAAATTGTTTTCTTTTTAGATGCAGTATCTTTGTATAACATTTTTAGACAATCGTGACATAATGAAGAGCTTTTCAGTCGAGTACCTACCGTGTTTAGGCCACGACGCTTGCCGAGTGGCCTAAGTAAGGTAAGAGATTAAAAGCTTAATTACTTATGTCACCATATTGTATAAAAAACGTTTTCTACAAGTGCTCAAAATAGGCAAGCCGGTAAGAAGTAAGTTTAACTGCCTTACAATCTGCTAACTCTATACAATTTAGAACCTTCAATCTCCCGGTAGCCGGGGGTCAACCCATTTCAGCATTGTCGACGATGTTAACATATGCGACCATAAAAGCTCCATCGAAATGAACCTATGCGCTAGTAGTTCGGTCTACAAAGTCTATTCAAGCATTATAGTCCACTAGTAGACAAAATTAAGATTATTAAGTAACCGTTAACGTAAAATTAAAAGTATTACAGAGAAAAGTGGTATTAAACGAATTTTCTCCGTTGACGCCGAGCGCGGTCAAACTTCGGATGCCCGTCGTAGTAAAATGGATTTTAAAAGTCATTATCATTAAGTAGACCGCACGAAAAAGTTTCGTGAATTTGGGAAAATGGGACCATGTTTGGGTTAGCATACTTCGATACATGTACGAATAAAAGCTAAGTATAATCATATTATGAAGATAATCATATATGTATGTTAAGTATCAATCAACACCTAAAAAACCTACAATTTAGAGGCAATATTGTCTACCAAAGTTTAGAAGCGTGGTAGCCTTGCGGTAAGACGTCAGACTTTCAATCCGGAGGTCGCGGGTTGAAACCTCGGCTCGCGCCACTGAGTTTTTCGGAACATATGTATATGAAATATAATTTGATATTTACCACTCGCTTTTCGGTGAAGGAAAACATCCTGAGGAAACCAGACATAATCCCAACAAGCCCTAGTTTCTCCTCTAGGTTGGAAGGTCAGATGGCTGTCGCATTCGTCAAAACTAGTGCTTACGCCAATTCCTGGGATTAAGTTGTCAATCGGACCCCAGGCTCAACAGAGCCGTGACAAAAGGCCGGACAAACATTATTAGGAGGATGATGATTGCCTAACGATTTGAGCAAAATGTATGCATACCGCAGTCCGCACACCGACACACCCAGACAAGTAAGTCTTAAATTCTCTTTCGTTATATTAAAATATGAATACTTAATTCAAAAATTCTAATGAGTACCTTTCCGCAATATATTTTAATCTTTCGATTTTCAAATAATCCAGAGAATATCCTGTTTGATAAATGTATATTTCGGGCAGAAAATTTTATACCCGACTCTTGATTTTAATATCTGTCAGAGTCAAATGAGATATGGAACTGGCAGCGCATCAAATTTTCATTTATTTTTGTCAGTTGGAAACCTTTTAAAACTTGAATTTCAAGGAAGATGATTAAGATTAAAGAGTTTTAAATGCACTTTCGCTTGAAAGTTATTCGGATTGTAGGTACTTACTGATATATACCACGTGTTACTTGAGTGACTGAAAACCCCAGATACCCCTACTGATTCTCCCTCAACCGCTCAAAGGTTGACTGGAAGAGACCCCTTAAGGGATAAGTCCGCCTTTGTACAAAATATTATGTATTATTTCTTTTGTATTTTTCTTTGTTGTACAATAAAGATTTATATCATTACTAATTGATCTAGAGTATTTATTCTTTGATCAGTTAATTAATTCGAAAGATATTCGTATTTTTAGTTTTCCTTGCAGTTCTATTCGATTGTTAACTCTACATTCGTCATGTTGTTTCATATCATGTTCTGTCAAACTATATAAAACTATTGTGTCAACTTTGTGACCTAAGAGTGCTAGGTACTGTACATGCGTACTGTGGAACTACCACCATTTTACCGCTTTTTTAACAATTGTGGCCTTGGTTCTAGCCCTTAAGCAATAAAGATTGTTCTAGGTCAAAATGCAGATCCTCATTTAAACGGAAAATGTTGTAAGTAAGTAGTATGTTGAACATTTTGTAGGTACGTGTTTGGGCGTACCTATTATGCGAATGATTCGACGTGAAAGATTTTACTTTTAACTTTATGAAATCAATAAATTATCAGTAAAACAAAACACAATTAAATTTCCTCTTTAAATGACAAGATTTGCTTACATTAAATCAGAAAACGCAATTAGTCTTTCAGTTTCTCCTAACAGTACACTCATCAGTCTCATCACTCATAATTTCACTCAATCGACAAAAAGTTATTTACGATATGTAATGTAATGTAAAAACTCTTTATTGTACAAAAACCAGTCAAAAACAATACAATAATAGGAAACGTAAGTACAAAGGCGAACTTATCCCTTTAAGGGATCTCTTCCAGTTAACCTTTGAGTAGATGAGAGAAGAAGTGTGATATGTTTACATCATTGCGCGTTAGTCTACTCGTATTTATTGCGAAAAAATCAATACTGGTAAAATAACAACAATACTTTGGCAATGACAAATTTGTTAAGATGACAGTTATTATAAAAATTTCAACCTCTATCTCCTAACCTTGATACAACGGTAAACTGCAGCATTAGAAATATTTAGACTAGATACATAAAAAAATAAAAAAAGGGGTTCACTCCAGGAGTGCCGGCAGGAGTGAAAAACAGGACACTGCAGACGCGGCTTCAGGCCTTTAACATGTTATTTACATTTATTTTGTTTACATAACATGTTATTTATTTTTAGTAATCCATTTTTGCTTACCTATATTTCAGTGAAAAGAAAACAAATTTATATAAGAATATATACGTGACAAAAAACGACTGAGACGAGCCAAGAGTATACCAAATTATCGTGTGTCAAATGCTTTTTTGCCTTTTCAGTCAGCCGGTTTGACCAACTAACCTGTTGAATATGCCGGACGTAAACCGAACGCACCCCTCTTTGTCAAGTTGTCAACTACCAAAATATGTAATATGGCCAACCATTTGTCATTAAACTAACACTTTTAAATGCAAAATACGCGACAATCCGAATTTTACCCTATATGTCTTCGATTCAAAACTTTAATTTTTTTACGCTTTTTCATTTGAGCATAATTTTTTCGGGTCTACCGTACCCCTCAACGGAATTATTAATATATATTTATTCGATCAGGTCACGTGTCCGTCTTACGAATTTTCAATCTGACGGTCACGTGACGACACGAGTTTAACATTTTTTCCCCATCACAAAAAGTGCACAGCGCCGCTAAAGAAGTTTTCACTTCAAAATAAATAACCCATGTTAAGATATACTGCAATCGAGTCCACTCTAGATTCTGAACAAACAGTTTTCAGGTTTTCAGTCTATCATGTAACACGTTGTATATATAGTGCATAATGTATTTCCATCAGAAAAACTCGGATCTCAATCGGAACACGACGGCACCCAAAGTGTCAATTATTGTATTTAATTAGTGTCATTTTCATATTAATTTGGAAATATATGGAACTTTATTATTTAGTGTCAAATGTCAAAATGAAATTAAAAAATGATCAAAAATGTTCAATCAAAAATCTTCTACTGTAAAAACTCCCCCAACCAAACTAATACAGGAAAATTAGCTAAAACAACCGCAAAATTCAAGACGACGAAGGCAACGGCAGAATTTATTATGGATCATGTCGTTACTACACTTTTTTCTGTATCTTGAAGTTTTCTCAGAATCTGACAAAGACCAGAGAGAAACCAGACCGTTTCGGGCCCTTGCAGGGGTGCGGGAGGCTGCGGGGGGGGGGGGGGGGAGCTCGCGCGGGAGGGGTACGGAGGGTTACTGAAAATTAACTTCGGTTTACGACGTACATAACTCAATTCACCTTCAAAAGTTGCCCTTTGATTTTGCATTTTTTTCCATACATTCGAATCTAGAATCATTGAATTAAACTCTTCTTACTAACTTTTAAACTTTCTATCTATGATTTTTTTTTCTGTGGGACTGTCTTAAGGGGCTGAATTTGAAAAAAAAATGCTTATTTTTGCCATTTTGCTGCAGATATGCGACTGTTGATATTAGGCTGACATGGTACTCCACATGAATTTGTCAAACCTGAATAAGTATTCTTGATAAATTTTATTTTTAATAGAGTAACATTTTCAAATAAAGTATATTTCTTATTTTCCGATCCTGTATAATAGGGTCAATCGGTCGTTACTGTTCTAGAGAATGCTTCATTTTGTGTTTTGTAAGGTTACAGTAATAAAAAAATCATCTTTTTTATTTCTTCTAAGCATCTACATTTACATCTTAAATTAAATTACGCAGTTTATACTTAATCATACCTTATCATAGCTCTACAGTACCATCGCCAAAACTGTTAACTGACCATTTGTAATTCTTATTGCAACGGCATAAGGTCTATCGATGGTCAATTAAGTGTGTTGTTGTTTGTACAGCCTGACGAATTAGCTGCAATGTTTCCCATTTTCATATCTAATTACAGGAATTATTTATGATTAGGGAATCCAACCCAGGTTTTCGGGTAGGTATCTGGGTTTTTTATAACAAAAAACCGGCCAAGAGCGTGTCGGGCCACACTCAGTGTAGGGTTCCGTAGTTTTCCGTCCGTCACAGTAAGTGTCCCCACTTAAGAGTTAATAACACCGCCATGTAGGATATGATATGAGAGTTCCACGTACAGCGACATCTATCGGCAAATTAAGTACACTATTGCGCGCGAGCTTAAAGTATGGGAGATGATTTTTATGGAATAATTCTTTATTGCGTGAACCGATTTTCACCGTTTTTACTTTATTTGAAAGCACGTCATTTCATTGTAATTTTGTAGAAATCACAGGTACAATAAACACCTGCTTATACGGTTAAATTACAAACTTAATTCAGAAATTATTTTTTAATTTTTTTTCAAAAACTATTCATCCTATCAAGTTCAAAATAATTTTCCTAGAAAGTTTTTATAAAGTTCTACTTTTGAGATTTTTTTCATATTTTTAAAACTTATGGTTCAAAAGTTAGAGGGGGGGGGGACGCATATTTTTTTACTTCTGGAGCGATTATTTCCGAAAATATTTACATTATCGAAAAATGATTTTAGTAAACCCCTATTCATTTTTAAATACCTATCCAACAATATATCACACGTTAGGGTTGAAACGAAAAAAAAAATCACTCCCCACTTTACGTATAGGGGAGGTACCCTAATAAATAAAAAAATTCCACTTTTTATTTTACCACTTTGTCGGCGTGATTGATATACATATTAGTACCAAATTTCAGCTTTCTAGTGCTAACGGTCACTGAGATTATCCGCGGACGGACGGACGGACGGACAGGCAGACATGGCGAAACTATAAGGGTTCCTAGTTGACTACGGAACCCTAAAAACCTGGGTTGGATTCCCCACTACAAACAAAAAATAGATCTACAAAAATCAGTCGTATTAATTACACAAGTATAGTATACAATGTGTTTGTACAGTCACCGGCAATATATAGTATCTCCTTACACGAAGGCCGCAAAAATATGTGACACGCTCTTATTTGTAGGGCCATAGGAGCGTGTCACATATTTTTGCGGCCTTCGCGTAGGAAGATACTATTGCCGGTGACTATACACATGTTGGAGCCGTTAACCACGTATAGTATGGTGAATTTAATCGACAAATCAACCCCATACCATTTTTTTCTCAACCATTTTTAAACTGCACCACTTTAAAATTATATGACACCACACTCTACCGCCCTTGGTAAATGAACCATTTGTCAAAATATCCGTCGCAAATGTGCAAGAGGTGTCTTTCGACTGCTTATGAACAAGGGCATAAATTTCAGTCAAACAATGATGTAGAAAAGTTTCCACAATTACTCGAAAATTAATTGTAAAAAAAGAAAAATTACTTTTTTTTTTATTTTCTCTCCAACATAGGTAGCCAAACACATTCCATAATATATTAGTTAACATTAGCAATGAAAATCAAGGTAATCACATCGATTGCGAATCCGCTAGTCTCTTCGGTGTGCAAGCGGGACATCGTTAATATCGCTATATACGTCGGTAACGCTGTCTCACTCACACACCTGTAATACTTTTTTTCTCAAACATGCAATGAAATATTCTCTTTACGTTCCTTATAATAGACTCGGAAGTATCCTTTTTCGGGCGCAGCATCTCGAGGCGGCCTGAAATGGGATTTCATACAACTTTTCAGGCCTAGGCCTGCAAAGTAACTTTTTTTTTGTTTCAACATCCAACCTCATTCAGACAGTGTCAAAGATGGCGGCAGGTTTTACGAACAGCTGATTTTAACTTTTTAATTTTTACTTCATGGTCGCTTTTTAGATTGAATAAAACATTGTCCTTATGGTTTTTTATTTTATTTTATTTCATTGCATGTTTGAGAAAAGCACTATACATGCCTCGGCGTGAAAACGGATTCCCGGCCTCGTATCTCTATCCGGTCTATACCTACTTGGCCGGAAATCCGTGTTTTCCCGGCCTCTAATGATTACATTAGTACTATTGCACTGCACCAGTTATTTACTTGCGCCAACAGAAACGCGTACCTTACATAGGTAGCCTACTGTTATACAAAACTTAACGTTATTTTTTTTTGATAAATTAATTGCATACTCTGTATTTGCAAATATTCGCATGTTTTAGATATTTAAAATGAAAACTTAGTGTTAACTTATCAATAGTTATCAACATTACATTAGGATGTTTTTAGTAATAATATTCATTTTGCTATAGCAGGTAGCTTTAAAGCTTATAGCACTAGTGACACTACACATAGTAGATAATGGAATATTCTACAAATCAAGGGGTAAACGGTCAAACCCGATAAGATAAGATTCTTAGTTATGAAAAATTATCTCGAGTTATGTTTAACCACTCACCCCTCGAAATATCCTATATTCTGTAAGACATTTGTTTAGGAAATATAAATCATCTGATACACACACTATAGTCTATTCCTTGCATTTTAAATGTAAACAAAAAATACGCGTGTGAGCCGCTTGGCCAAGGACATGATCCCATAGATAAAAATGTTGTACCTCAATGGTCGCTTTTATACTTTATTTATAAATTCCGTAGTCTAGTCTATGGTCCATTCCATTTATGAATGAAACCATAGAGTTTTATCGTGCCGTGGCACATCACGATAAAGTATAAAAGCGACCATTGGCTGAATGATCCTCACGCAGTTATGCGTTTACATTATTTTTAGAAGCAAATTTCATAGCGAAATACTTTAACAAAGGAAAGTAGTTTATAATAAACAGATAGTATCCATTGATATTGTGTTAACAGATTTGCGAGAGTTTTTTTATATATCAGGGATGAAACGTCTTTTGAAGTCATTTTTTCTCCTCTTGTTCTTAAAATACTTTTTTTTTTTTTATTTTTTTTTTTTTTATACTACGACGGTGGCAAACAAGCATACGGCCTACCTGATGGTAAGCAGCTACCGTAACCTATGGACGCCTGTAACTCCACAGGAGTCACATGCGCATTGCCGACCCTTTACAAAAAGGAGGATTCACTGTGTTGACGGCTAAAGGAACAAGAGGGTCCATCATCGTCAACACACTGGGTCCTCTTTGAGCTCTACTACTATTTCTTGATCCCAATAGTTAAGGACACGAGCTCTAAATATCAAAATCAGAACGTTATAATCAATAACAGAGTCCTAATGGGTATTTCTACGTGCATGTTTGTACGCCGGGAGAACAGCATCATGGTTAGGTAATAAAATCGATAAATATTTTTATGACAAACTGGTAATTTATATTTAAAAAAAATATGGGTTTGCATTTCATATATAATTATACTGCACGCACAAAAGAGTCTCCAGTATATTAAAAATATTTCTAACGAGTTACTTACGTAATTCAGGTCGATTTTTCTCCACATGTTGCGATCAATTTACGAAGATCATTATCACGAGCGCCCTCCCTTGGTTGCAGCGAGTCGGGCGGCGCCGCCGAACCGAGCGAGGTCGAGCATATAGCCAACATCTACCTAAATTACGTGAGCAACCCGCTACAAGTATTTTTACCCTATACAGACAACTAAAAAAAAATTCTTTAGATTTCAACTCTGACGCGTTGTCAATAGATTTAAAAATTATAACAGCCATATGTTTGTCTGCCAGTGATTGTCTGGTAAAGGGTTAATATGTTAGTCTTACGAAAGATAACTCTAATGTTCTTAACTTTCAGGAAACGGACCAGTCTGAATGAGACATGCCCCATAATACTACAAAGATCACCTCAAGACGCCGCAGAGTTGAGATTACAATATTAAGTGGGTGGGCTGCCGCCCAGTTCCGATTCTCAGATGTTGTTCATGTCATACAGAACTTGGGCAATGGTGCGCGACGCCTCGACGCTGCTGAGCGCTATCGTCGCTAGGTGCGCTTCGTAGGAGCGGAGTTGGCTAGTGACAAAAATACAAAATGTTCAATGAAACCTATACTATATTAGAGCTCAAAGCAAGTATCTCTAGAGTTGAAACACGCGTACACCCAAGAAGGACGGAAATTATAAAATTATATTGAACATACAAAGAAACAAATGGAAACACGTGTAAACGCTTGTTTAAGGATAAATCTCATTAATATATTATAATATGGTAATTAAATTATCGGAGCTCTTGAATGGTTAGCTTGATAAAATTACGATTCAAATTAATCGATACCTACGCTTTTATTTAAAGGTATACAGAATGTAAAGAAAAATAGTGGTGATTCGTGGGCATAATTGATATCGTATTGCGACTTAGAAAACGTAGGAGAATCATTTATTTTTGTATGGGACACGTCATCCCAGCCGGCTGACCCTCCATACAAAAACCTTTTTTTTTGGGAGACAATTTTTATTCTTAATTTTTTATAATTAGAATATGATACCATTTATACCCTTAAACGTATCACCCGTACTTCTGTTACACCTTGTATATGGACGCTTGACCTAACACAGAACCAAGGATGATATAGACTATATCATCCTTGCACAGAACAAATATGAAGCTAGGAGTAGCAAGCACCCTCAATACATGATACCGTGCGTGCAGATTTCTTCATACTTACTTAATGAGTGTTTTAATAGTAAAACGAAAGATGAACAACACCATTTACTCGGCCAACATTTTTTAATGATATTTCGGAATTACTTCAACGCATAGACTAATAACCCAAGACCCCGCATAGCCGGGCGACCCCGGCTGCCACGCTCGGAGTAATTTCACCCTATAGTGAGACACTAATTTATTGTAAGTGACAGTAAACTTACTACGTCTCCATGGCAACCATTAATGCCTGACTCTCTCTTACGCCCCACGGAACAATGGCGCGTTCCCTGTCTAGCATTGCGTGTTCCCCTCCCGCACCCATTCTATTTGGCAGCTTAGGTTTCAAAAAAATAACGCGCTAAGCGGAGTGTAGAGATATCTTGTAAATGCTTCAACGTAATAGACCATTTTCTATGTTAGAGATGTCTGACAGTTGGAACATCACGATTTGGATAGCTGAGTAGTGTTTTAATATTCTTACCGTCGTCCCGTGTTGGAGTAGATGACGATATTCCTGAGTATCAGGGCAGCCGTCAGACGGATGCTCTTGGTGACCGGGCCTTCATTCTCGTCCTGTTCAACAATGTCAAAATGTGTCTAAAGTGTTCGTCCTTTAAAGAGCATAACCGTTTTCTCAAGTTTATAGAGCATTATTTTATTTTATAGAAGATTAATTAAAGTTTTTTTTTTTAATATGAAATATGCTCGAATACATTTTTAAAAACACTTACGATACTCTTAAAATAAAAAAATCTAATGCAATGATACGGGTGTGCACGAGGTATAAAATACTAATGAGTACTAGGGCACTATACTATTGTGACACGAAAAGCTTTCAAATAGGTTTTATATATTGAGGATCACATATAATTAATAACAGAAGCAATAATTTTGACTTTATTATAATATGATCCCTAATAACAGAAACCTAAAATTTTAAATAACACATATGAACCACCCAGTTAAATACATAAAACTAATGTAAATTAACAATCAAAGTAGAAAAGGGAAATTCTCCCAAACTAATAAAATATAAGGACACATACAGAAATATAATCGAAAAAATCTATAACAACTATCTAAGCACGTGAAACATGCCAGTCTATGCAATTCTAGTGAGGCTACATGACTACTATTAGGATTAGTAAAC
The DNA here is from genome assembly GCA_947086415.1 of Pammene aurita. Lineage (NCBI taxonomy): Eukaryota > Metazoa > Arthropoda > Insecta > Lepidoptera > Tortricidae > Pammene > Pammene aurita. The sequence continues at coordinate 19,398,971 of OX352295.1, forward strand.
TAGACAGACGAAAATGGTGATCAAAAGTTAAATAATTTAGGTACGGTCAACCAATTTGATTCCTAGGCCACTGTAGAACCTTGTCGTAATGACAGTTGCCCGTGGATACGTATAAACGTAACCTATTCGCTACCAACCTAGCTATTGTGACAAGGTTCTAGAGTGGCCTAGGAATCAAATTGGTTGACTGTACATTTAACTGTATTGGACTTTTACAAATTTAATTTTATTATAGCCCTTTAACAGAGGTAAGATAAAGTTTCATTTCAACAGGCATATACATTAATTCAACTTTTTTACATTAAGCAGTATTATGACGGCAACTGCAACATAAATGACGAAAGCATATAACATATACCCATCGACCTAGTACGGTAACAAATATCGCAGACGTAAAGCATTTATTTTAGCTTTTTAGAAGATCACTAAAGACAGTGGAGAGGACTCCGTAAAACTTCTCGCTTCTACATACGTTACCGAAAAGGGTGTCAAATACTTGTTTGAGGTGAGGTAATCTTATATTGTTCGGCAACTTTCTTTGCTGTCTGTATTTATATTTGTGATAATCCATACGGAAAGGGCTCGTATGGCAGCCGGCGGTTACGCCGTTTTTTATTATAATGAATCTGAACGACTACAGCGTAAACTCCGGCCGTCATAAGGGCCCTTTAAATAAATCAATAAATAGATATTATGGGACAATCTTACACAAATCAACCTAGTCCCACAGTAAGCTCAATAAGGCTTGTGTTGAGGGTACTAAGCGACGATATATATAATAGATAGATATAAGTAAATAGTTAAATAAATAGAAAACATCCATAACTCAGGAACAAAAATCCGTGATAAACACACAAATAAATGCCCTGACCAGGATTCGAACCCGGGACCTCCTGCTTCATAGGCAGGGTCACTACTGACTAGGCTAGGACGCCGTTAGATTTTTTTTTCTACTTTTAGTAATCTGGATTGTAATTTTTTTGTACTTCTAGTATTACCGCGAATTTTACTTGACTATACGTGCTACCTCTAGTGCTATAAACTTCTCTGTATGGACTAAGAGCTGGCCACGTCAGATATGACACAATAATGAGAGCAACCAAATCCGTCTGGTTAGATTGCTATACCATCCTTATTGCTAGATCCGGGCATCTGTCAGCTTTTAATGGGTGGAGGTCAGAGTGACACCCTAGCAAAAAAAATTTAATTGGAAAATAGTAATACCAAATAGAAAAAATGCGCTGAAGTTGTCTCAGTTATAAAGGACATGCTTATATTTTAACAATACGAGTACGGAAACAAAAACAGTAAGTGACAAACTATGAATAACATTATACGTCGTTTGGCACTACTTTCCCCAACAGAAACTTTTGGCAATGATATAATCTAATTTCTCATAATATTGCATCAAACCTAGAACTCTAGGATTTGTTTTCTTGAAGTGGTTTGCATTCTTTGACCTCCACCACTTTACAGCTGCCAAATGTCCAGATCTAGAAATAGGCATAGTATAGAAAACTGACTAGTTGTTTCGTTGGTATCATTATTGTGTCATATCTGACGTGGCTAACTCTCCTTCTAGTACAAATGCTTTACGTCAACGATACAAAGACAAGGGACAAAGTGGACAAACACAAAGGTGGAGTGTTAATGTGCTCACCAGTTGCTCCGGCGTGTGACTGACCGCTCGGTGCTGGTCCAACAGACAACGTACGTTATTGACGTCACAGGAACACCAAGGTCGTGGCCAGTACCATAGATTATATCAAAGTTTGACAGTTAAACCTTAGTTATGTGGGTAAGATTTTAACTAGTGTTCGACCGAAGTTTCGGTTTCGGTTTCTGCCAAAAAAACGTGTTTCGGCCAAAAAACGGCCGAACCTTTCGGCCGCGCCGAAACTTTCAACATTGTACTTAATCTGACCATAAGTTCTGTCATAACGTTTTTAACTGATAAAATCGCCGTTGTACAGTCAACGCCCGCGAGCGGCCGCGGTAATCAAAAATGTCTGAACAGGCGTTGTCCGGATATTTGTGACCTTGGCCGCTCCGATGTGTCTGATGGTGACTGTTTATGAACTATTTAACACGTCTATCAAAGTTTCGGTTTCGGCCGAAACTGGACCCAGAGCCGAACCTTCTTTTTCGGTTTCGGCAAAAAAACATGTTTCGGTCGGAGACTGATTTTAACTATACCAAACTGTATTAATAGATTATTCATTTTCTATTGTACAGTAAGCAGCAGAAGTAGCTTAACGGGTGAGGTGTTCAAAATGGCCTTCACACGCTCTTATTCTCTTAACAATAAAGTCGTGTCTTGAACACCTCACCCGCTTGGCTATTCTTGCTGCTGCGGCCTCGCGTCGCCGCAGTCAGCCGCGTGACCTTGTCAAGCTTTTTAAGCGATACTGGTCTTTTAAAGTATCCAGATAAAGTTTAAAATTATTTCACACTGAAAGTGCCCACCGCGCCGCTGCCATTCCGGTGTGAATCGACGCAAAAGCTTTATATACAAGGTTGCCAAAAAAGAACTATATTTCCGTTGGCTAAGCCTAAGGTTTTGGGACGCAACCAGATAGATGAATTTGGAACCTAGATTGATTTGATGTTTGGATTTTTGGAAAGGGCCATTACCCACCGCCGCTCAATGGCCTTACAAAAATCCAAAAATCAAATCAATCTGAGAGGTTCCAAATCCATCTAGGGAGGATTGGTTGGGTCCCAAAATCTTACAGCCAACGTATAGTTTATTTTTTGGCCACCTTGAATACTTAGCCAAGAAAATCTTGTAAATAAATCTAGCAAAATGTATGAGTCATAAAATATTACTCTTTATTTTGATCGGCCTATTCCATCAAGTTTATTTGCACGAAAAATATATTTTACATTAATGGTACATTTCTTTGGCCACGACCTTGTTTCTGGTACATCGGATCATGATATAAGCGAAACTTAGTAATTTCAATACCTAGGTGTTACAAGCAGTGCAGTCTGAACTAAGTAGCTTGCAGTATAAATCAGAATAAGGAACTTTTCAATTAGAGCAGATCTTCATAGATTTAAGGAAATATTGTTCCAGTACATTCTAAACTTTTTAAGGGTTTGGTTGCTTTCCTTGCACTGATTTATCCCTTTATTTTGCATGTAATATAACAACATTAATCTATTGTCAAATTTAAACCAATTGTAATCTGCATTTGTCATATTAGTTGTTTTCGTAATATTCATCATTTTTGTGTTGTCATCGTCATGTTAATAAATTCGTCACGCCGTGATAGTCGTTATTGTCGTAAACTGCGTTCGCATAACTGTAACTCATTAACTATTTTTATTACTTTTTGTATAACAAATAGTCAAGTGACGCATTATTCACGTTATTCTACCTTTCTTTTCTTTGTTATTATATTATTGTACTATAAATATTTGTACTAAGCAGAAACGTCTGCAAGCGAAATTTCAATTTTATAATAGAAAGAAAAATGGAAATATTCACCGCGTCGAGCAAGATTCGAACTTGCGTTTGAAGCCAAAGTTGAGTAAGCGTCGATAGCTCAGTTGTTCAGAGCGATCGGGCCGGTGTTCAGGTCGCAAGTTCGAATCTTGCTCGACGCGGTGAATTTTATCCATTTTTCTTTAAAATTTAAATTTAAATAGTTAGGAATCTTATGAGTGTTTTTTATAACTTATTTTATATGTAAAGACTAACTCCTGTCTTTTTTGTGTATGTCACTATCTTCTGTCCTTTTTTTCTGTCACTATCGTCGTTATGATCGTCTTAGTCAATCGTCAAGTCATTACAGGTTTAATATACATATTTGGTCATTGTCATATCGGTCCATCGTCAATGTGACGTTTTTAGACGAAAGATACCTCATTGTCGGGTGTTCATAAGGTTTATTTCTAAATGAATATTTATGGCAGTAGCGCAGTATCCGCAACCGACAATGAAGTACCTTGTAATTGAAAACGGCACATACTTTTATGAGAGTATTATCGAGTCCGTGTTAACATCAGTCTTACCATAAGCTCTCTAGGATTGAACATATCAGCTGCATGCTTATTGAGGGCCGCTAGAGCCGCGTTCGGCGGGTACCCGAGTACCACCGGCTTGCTCGCTTCGGATTCAGCAGCGGCGTGACGACGGGAATTGAACAGCGCTTTTAGGGCCTGTGAATGTAAGGGCAAAGTTAGGTCGTAACGTAGTGCGAAGAAAATTGAGTAGACAAAGCAAATCCTAATGCGGTTATAAGGAATATTTATAGCACTAGCCGCTTATTCATAAACGTGTTTCAAACCTCATTTAACAAAATTTTCGTTTGTCCTTATCTGTAACTTTGACAGTTGTGTGATCACTGACCTCATCTACGACAGCACGTTACAACACTACCTCGCCGCGCACGTGCGCCGCTCGACTAAGTTAGACGCTCGTGCACCGCCGCGCGCGCGACGAGCCGCTGTTTTTGTGAACGGTTTCTAAAAATTTCATACATTTTGGTCTCGCCGCTCGCGCCGCCGCTCGTCTCGCCGCTCGCCGCGGTCACGGGTACGTGTTTTGTGTTTGCGGCCTTAGGATCTAAACAAATCCGCAAATCTCCGTTAGGTTTTTTGACCACGGTTATACTACTAACCCAATCTGAGCTATACCCTGAGCCTCTATCTCCAACAACTTATTTTTTACAGCATCCCTTATCGCAAACGGTAATTTCCTAGGTGCATGAATGACTGGTAAGGCATCTGATTTTAATTGAATCTTATAATCACCAGGAAGACAACCTATTCCTGTAAAAACATCACCGAACTCCTTTATAAATTCGGAAACCTGATCATCAGACTGCACAGACATAACGCACTTGACCAAATTTAACTCAGTACACGCAAATCGTTCATGGAATGGCCATGTATTATTTATTATAAAAAGATTTTTTGAAACTTTTGTACTGTTTATTTCTTGATAATCTTTCGCGTTGCTTTCGCTAGAAAAAGCGTTCGTGTTCCGGGTAAGAGAGCTGTCAAAGTGACAACCACAGATAATATTTTTTTAACTACTTACGTTCAGGATTATATAAAGTTTGAATTTGAAAGGTGAAGGCCTGTGGCTTTTCACTTTTAAGTTAGGTACATGAAATATGTGAAGGTTACAAGTTCCATTATTTAGTACTTACACTAAATTACTTTACACAGAGCGACTATTACCTATTAAAGTTAAAATGTAAGATTTGCTTTACTATAAGTACTGAGATCTACACTTTGATAAACTAAAACTAATAGATGCTCTTCTTTTTTAGATGCCATTTTTTTGGAATTTATCTTCGTTAGTATCTTTACTTTATTTCTGATGCTAACACTGCATATCAAATTCGACTTTTGTAATATAATACACTTGAAGTTGTCCGTTAACGCTCACTTGCATCGCGCGATCTTACGGCATGCGGCCAACTTCACACCAAAAAGCTGGTTTTAAATCGCCGTATTTTGCTATAGGTACACCGGGCAAAAATTGTTGCTCGTTGTACAGACACCAATAGGGCGATTTGTATAGGCGAAATGAATGCCCGCTTGCATGCCGCTTGCAAGGCGGCGGCGGTGGTGAGTGCGAGCGGGACAGCAGCATGCGCTACGTTTAGTTTCGTTTGCCTCAGTCGTTTGCGCGGCAGTGGCGACACTTTGTTGCGTGTGGCAAAATTTATAAACAGCTCACTCGAAATAATTGATACGGGTTATTTAGCGCGACGATTAAAATACGTAATTTCGGTGAGGCAACTAGGGCAAGCCCGGCTTTTGGGCTTGTATGGAAGTACCGCCACTGCAACACAGATGCTTCTGTGCTTTCAATGCAGAGACCACAATATTATATTATAATTATAGCTATACATTCCTTGTGCTAAGAATGAGCTTCAAAGCAAGTATCGCTTCGTAGCGCTTTGTTCAACTATCTCACGATACTGACCACAGAAATATGTTCATCTGTATTTCTTCCGTTTTCTTATTTAGTTCGCAGGCCTTAACATATATTTGAAATCCTTTTTTTCAGGATCACTACAATACATCATCCCCTTTTAAAAGAAAAATAATTTACACAGAACTATATAAAGTTTGAATTTGAAAGGTGAAGGCTTGTGGCTTTTCACTTTTAAGTTAGATGAAATATGTGAAGGTAACAAGTTCCATTATTTAGTACTTACACTAAATTACTTTACACAATGCTATTATTACCTATTAAAGTTAAAATGTAAGATTTGCTTTACTATAAGTACTGAGATCTACACTTTGATAAACTAAAACTAATAGATGCTCTTCTTTTTTAGATGCCATTTTTTTTGGAATTTGTCTTCGTTAGTATCTTTACTTTATTTATGTTACTAATACAGATGCTTCTGTGCTTTTAATGCAAAGGCCACGCTATTATATTATAATTATAGCTATACATTCCTTGTGCTAAGAATGAGCTTCAAAGCAAGTATCGCTTCGTAGCGCTTTGTTCAACTATCTCACGACACTGACCACAGAAATATGTTCATCTGTATTTCTTCCGTTTTCTTATTCAGTTCGCAGGCCTTAACATATGTTTGAGATCCTTTTTTCCGTTTTTTCCAAGATTCATACAAGCTACCAAACGCCATGTTGGTTACGTTTTCCTCAAACCTAAACGGTAACGGGGGAGTGAGCACGGATTCCATCTTTTATCTTCTTTATATTTTCTTTATATTCATCCTTTTAGTCTTCTATTTTATACACCTTTTTTTATTATTTTAACCGACTGCGCCATTTAAAGGTATCGGGAGCGCATCAATTAAACCACAAGATCGAGTTATGACTGACTGTTTATTTCCAAAGACGGGTCGGCCTTAGAAACACGATTTAGCTACGTACCCACATGAATGAATGACATATTGTATGGCCGATACCGGAATTACCGGTATTGTATGCCCTATTTGAAACACGTTTATAATTATGCGGGTTAATCTCCGACGCGTTATAGTTTGTTTACAAACAAAAACAGTAGTAGCGCTCTTGCCACTAACAAATTTACTATGAAACTTTGCATGCACGTTATATAGGAACAAAAAAAATAGACGTGGAAACAGGTCGTCAGGTGATTGTTAGAAAGCGGTAGATCTTATAACAAAACTGCCAATTAATAAAACATTCTCCATTAAATTCTCTACAATAATTGTTAAGGAAGTATATTACTAGGCCTTAGTTTTCAAATTATGAGTCGCGAAAATTGTGGTGAGATGTATTTTCTGCCATATAACACAGTACAAACCTTATGAGAGCCGTAGGAGACACTGGGCGATCCAAAATGCTGCACTGCAAATTAGGACACAAAAGTGAAGGGGGGAAACACCTACTGGACTTGTTTCCACTTCTATTTTTTTCTTATTGTTAAAAGCTACGGGCATGCAAAGTTTCATGCCTTCTTCCGGATGGGAATATACATTATGAGTTAGAGTCGGACTACAGGGAAAACATTTCAAGAGAACATTCCGTCTGATGACAAAGAGTATTTTTTGATACTCTGATCGCTAGGAAGTATACTTACGCGCTGTGGGCTTCAATTAAATGCGATTTCAGTTGACGTTAGGGATATACAGCCTTGGCCAGAAGTGTTGAGCACCCTTGCGATTTTCATACAAAACTCGAAACTTTAGAACGGCGTTTCTATCTTTTTAAGTTATTTTATCAATTAATTCAAACTGAACAGGCATGTTTTGTTGAAGTGAGTAGTAACTGCATAGAATATTTGCAATTTTTCGCACCGACCTAAATTCGCATTTTTGGGACCTCCACTTTTCATATTTTATAGGTACATACCTTGAAAGTGTTATTAAGTGAAGTTTTCTAGATGTATCAATAGAATATAACATTTTACGTCATCGTACATTGTTATGATAGGGAATTAATACGTAACATCAAAATTGTAAACAAAAAATGTTCCAACTTTAGTGTTGTTCTAGAACGTTCTACATACCTGCGCCGAGCAGTGCTTGTCGGTGAGATGGTTGAGCAGCGCGAACGTCCGCCTCGGCACGCGGTCGCAGTCGAGCCACAAGCACGGCGTCTCGCCGCTCGCGCCGCCCGTGGCGTGCGCGTGCGCCGCGTGCGCGAACACTTCTGACGCGTTCGAGAACGTTCTACAAAAATAAAGATTAGGATACAGCATCTTTATTTAATACATTTAAAGAAATAACTAAGGACATCACTCATGATGATGTAATAACTGTAATAAGTGACTATTATTGGATTCATTTGACTTGAGAGATAATCCTATGTTTCTGGTTAAAGATAATTATTTTTTTCAAAAGAAATATCAAATTGTACTTATTGAGATAAGTAATCCTAGCGTTTATATTGATATTTGTGTAGGTAAGTGTGAAGAAGTGTATACATAATTAAGCATGAAACACTAGTGTGATATTATATAAAACTCACTTCGTTCGTTTCATAAGCCCACACTCGTATTTTAATGTCCTTTGTTATGTAGCAGTCACAAACCACTATTAGTCTAATTTTTTGCTGAGTGGCCTAAGTAAGGTACAGTCACCAGCAATAGTATCTTCCTACACGAAGGCTGCAAAAATATGTGACACGCTCTTATAGCTCTACAAATAAGAGCGTGTCACATCTTTTTGCGGCCTTCGTGTAGGAAATAGTAGTTTATGTAACTGTTACGTAATAAGGGTCCTTAAAACATGAGTGTGGTTTTATGAAACGAGCCGCAGGCGAGTTTCATAATAAGATCACACGAGTGTTTTAAGGCCTAATTACGTACAGTTGCATACACTGCTTTATCTACACTCATATTATTTATCCAAAATGCCGTATTCGGAAACCATAGAATGGCCGCCATTGCACCGCCATGGCCAACTCTCGTGTGCCGGCGGTCGCGCGGGCGCGTGTCGGGCTGTCGGCGGATGCGCGGGAGGGTGCAGGTGTACATTATGTTATCAAAACTCATAGCACATCAATATTTGAGCATGGAAAGTTAAAATTACGTTACTGCCACAGATAAAAAGCTTATCATAGTAAAATCGGTCGTGGTAATGCTAGCCATTGCCTACCGTTTTCGAACACGTTTTAGAGAACTTACAATATGTGTGTAGATAAATACTATTGCCGGTGACTGTACGAGATTGAAAAGCTTAATTATGTCAGTATTGTATACAATACCTTTTCTACGAGTGCTCAAAATAGGCAAGCCGGTAAGAATTATGTTTGACGAAAGCCTTACACAACCTGCTCTATCTATACAATTTAGTAACTAACTATACTAGCGCATACTTTTCGATGGAGCTTTTATGGTCCCAAATGTTTGCATCATCGTCTAAACTGAAATGGATTTTCATACAATATTATACAATGGTCGGGGACGAGCATCGTCCTCCTGAAAATAAGCATTATAGTAGAGTAGAAAAAACGATATTGCCTAACTATTAGGTTCATTCGGTTGTGCCTTAAAATAAAAACTGAATGAAAATACTCACTTCCCACATCCCCGCCAGTGGCAGATCCAGGGTGTGTCGTCTTGCGCGTTCTGTATCGGCGTCGGAGGCGGCGTGCCGGTAGGTTTGGGCGTGGCTGGGGCGACTGGCTTCTGACGACAACCGAGTGATTAGCGTAAGGGCACGGCAAGGCGGCGGCGTAACGAATAATTTAACCGACTTCGCTTAGGCTACTCTACCTTTCCATGAGCAAAAGCCCGAGCTATTGTAAAATGCTCTAATCAGGTGTGCCTACAATTAATGAAGAGGTACCTTGATTTCTCAAGGATCCCATCATCAGATGACAATGGGACCAGCTGTCAAGCATACTTTCAAACAAAAAAGAAATCCTAATCGGTCCAGCCGTCTTCGATAATCGGCGAACATACCTACATAAAAAAAATAGCAAAAACAAATATCCCGACGAATTGAGAACCGCCTTCGAAATCTTGAAGTCGGATAAATAATGTGATAATGTGAATGAATGTTAGAGCCTAAGACTACTGTTTGTACGAAGTGTCGACGTGCGAAGTTATGGCCAGTATGGACTATTATTCTAGACTTTCGTTTAAGCATTTTTTATGAATTTACTGATGGAGTTGGATTTGTTGCTATTCTTCTACAATAGTTACGTTTTTAACAGGAACCGGTACCTAAATCTGCAAAATTTGGGAATTTATTTAATGAAATAAGTCATGAACATTCAATGATCCGTACATTCATTGCACATAGTCTCGCCGGAAGATCAGCGCTGGCTGTCAGGTCAGCATTATGCTGAGGCGGGCCCTTTTCGTAGCAAATTCTGTTTTTATGTTTAAAATGTTTTTTTCTTGTTATTTCTACTTTTGTATGCTCATTACTCATTACTTTACTACGAATACAATTTGGCAGTCGGCGATTATGCCCTAATTGCTCGAAAACAATATTGATTATATACAACTACAACGTAAAGCCCCGCCCAATGGTACAGTCAGCAGCAGAAGTAGCTAAGCGGGTGAGATGTTCAAAATTACCTTCACACGCTCTTATTCCCTTAACAACAAAGTCGTGTCAAGTTCATTTTGAACACCTCACCCGCCTAGCTACTTCTGACTATACCTTTGTCAAGAAAGCTCACATCTCATGAAGGTTTACCTCGGGCGTCACAGGTTGGTTGACCACCACTTCGCGGTCGCCAATCTTCGTGTTCCCGACCATGACTGGTTGCCGGGTTATCACTTGTCGCACTTGCGGTTGCGCGGCTGGCTTCTGGGGGACAGTTATGCTTATAAAAATAACTCTCTGTATTTTAGGTATAGCCGTAGACAAAATGACAATATAAATGACACCTTAGTAAATTATGACAGAGTTCAAAATTGACAGTTCATTTTACGTAATGCGATTAAGAGGTCTATATGTAGAAAGAAGTGAATATTTGTAAATTAAAGCCTCTGAACACATTTTTAATGGATGAATCAGAAAGAAGTTACTTAATATGTATGAGTAATCGTTTCTTTTTCAAATGAGAGCATTTCAATCACATTGTACATTGAAAACCCTCGAGATTGCACGCATTATCTTTACAAAATATAGTTAGATTAACATATATGCGTACCAAGTGAGACTTCAAGACCAAACTAATCGCTGGTAAAAAAAAAAGCTCACCACAACCCCTGATGTTTTAATGACACTAGACTTGTCATCCTGTACCGCCGGCTGGTTGACGCTAACATTGGCAACCACCTGCTGCCTCTGTGGTTGCTGCACCACCCTATGCACCCCTTGCTTCGGGGCGTTGACAATTATCTGCTGGTTGTTCGACACTATTATCTGCTGGTTGCCCGGTATTATCTGTGGGCTACTAACTATCTGGTTGCTCGTCGACGTGCTTATCAAAGCCGGCGGTTGCTTCTGGGTGACCAATAGTGGTTGGTTGACGATTTGCGCCTTATGCGGCTGAGGTTGACTGGTTATTATTGGTTGCTGGCTCGCTGTCAGTTGTGGAGCGTTCTGCTAAAAATAAATTACAGTTTTCTAAACGAATCTAGTATTGGAAATTTAAAATCTAAAAAGCCAATACCAACTAATGAACACATCACCACGAAATTGTTAACCGAAACCAGAAAATACCCATAAGAAAAAGAAAGGTGTATAGTGGTAATTTTTTAAGATGTCGGAATCTTACTAAGGAGATCTACCGACAATTCCAACATCTTAAAAAAATCGTACTATACAAGCTAAAACCTCAAAACCATTCATTAAACCGACATATGGATTTTAATTGAAATATGAATTAATGTTATAAATATGAATTTGGTTGACAAACTACCCTTTTTCATGCAGCCTAGTTTTACACAATACACAGCCTGTATACACATAACTTTACATACTTTTGAAATTATTATCATTTTGTCGATTTTTCGATATATAATATTGAATAAACAAGACAGCGCAAATTTTGACATGCTGTAAACTCAAACTAATGGGGCAAATTTCTAGTTTGAATAATCCTTTACCAGAATAACAATTCCAAGCCCTAATAAAATACACGTTAAACCTCAAATAGCAGACAACTAAACCTTTGACATAAAACAACACATTTCATGTTGCCCTGCTTCCATATTTCAACAGCAATAAACCTTAACAAAGCGTCAACATACTTCCACTACACTACGATATAAAACTGACCTAAAGTCCATTCAATCTATCTCATCTTATTTGGTAAATAACTTCCTAACCTCAAAATACACTTGACAAAAAATGCACTCGTGTACAAACAGCAACACTCTTAACTGTACATCGGTGGGCCTTATTACAAAAAGCATAAGGTCCACTGATGAAATAAATAAAATAAAAAAGCCTTTTATTATCAACTTTAAGGTCCACCGATGGGCAGTTAACAGTTTGGGCGATGGTACACGCGGTTAAAGACATTTATTATAATTTACGTTGGAAACATTGAGGAACACAGTAATAGGATTTTTCCGACCTGTTATGCTGTTAGTATCAAGTTGTTGCTGGTAACAGCTGTGATTTTTTCTCGTGACAACTGTAAACAGCTGGGAATTTTATTCCCATTTCATCCCATTGGCTACTTTCCTAAAAAATATATTTAGTCCGTCAGTTAGATTATCAAAAAATATTGGACACGTATTTTTTATTTTGTCGATCAAACAAAAATTGGTGAAGATATAGCCCGTTACAGTTCCGCGCGACGTCACATTTCAGTACAATTTTTAGTATAATGTGACGTCACGCGGAACTTTAACGGGCTATATCTTCACCAATTTTTGTTTGTTCGACATAATAAAAAATACGTGTCCAATATTTTTTGATTATCTAACTGACGGACTAAATAGAATTATATTTTTTTTACCCAGGAAAGTACCCAATTCTAGGGATTTCTTTTTGTTTTTATTTTATTACTATTGAACAATAAAAAGTTTAGGTATGATTTTTATACACCCACGGTGGCAAACAAGTATACGGCCCGCCTGATGGAAAGCAGCTACCGTAGCCTATGGACGCCTGCAACTCCCGAGGTGCTAACAAAGGAACAACATGGTCCCTCATCATCAACACACTGGGTCCTCTTTGAGCTCTTTGTCAACCTTACTCACCAGCAGGAACACAACACTAACCACATTGGTAACTACCGGGAATAAACTCACAGTGGTAACAACTTCGCATTCGGTAACAGGTGGGAAAAATCCATAAAAAAATCGGTAAGCGAATTATTTTAAAATGGCTAGTATTTAAAGGCACAATAAAAAAAAGCAGAACCTAAATATTATACTGATTTGCACAACAAGAAAATCCAAATTCAAGTCAGTATTTTTTTATATTCGGAATATTATTTCTCTTTTAAAATATAGTAGTAGTTGAGGCTAGAATAGTAGTTTATGTAACTGTTATGTAATAAGGGTCCTTAAAACATGAGTGTGGTGGTGAGCCGCAGGCGAGTTTCATAATAAGATCACACGAGTGTTTTAAGGCCTAATTACGTACAGTTGCATACACTGCTTTATCTACACTCATATTATTTATCCAAAATGCCGTATTCGGAAACCATAGAATGGCCGCCATTGCACCGCCATGACCAACTCGATTGTGTCAGGGAGGCGCGTGTCGGGCTGTCGGCGGATGCGCGGGAGGGTGCAGGTGTACATTATCTTATCAAAACTCATAGCACATCAATATTTGAGCATGAAAAGCTAAAATTACGTTACTGCCACAGATAAAAAGCTTATCATAGTAAAATCGGTCGTGGTAATGCTAGCCATTGCCTACCGTTTTCGAACACGTTTTAGAGAACTTACAATATGAGTGTAGATAAAGTGTATTACTAAATAAGATCGACTGGAAGCCATTTCAAGTATGACTCTACCTATTTGTTGACAATACTTATCATTCTTATCAATATCGATACAACTACAATACCAGGCATAAAGCTAATAATATAAACCTGAGCGATAGCGGTCTTGACAACCGTTATAGGCTGTGCTGTGCTCACTAAAGTCGGCTGACTGACTATCACCCTCTGTGTGGATTGTATCACGCCTGAATTCTATAACAACACTTATATGTTAGCCGGTAGGGTTCACAATCGCTTGCCGATGTGAGACATATAGAATGGCGTTTAAAGGCAAAAAATATCTTTAGATAGCATGTTAATAACTGTCCAAAATGTTCACAATTCACATAACTAAGCATAAACTTTTGATTTTGGTCACCAGTTGGCGCCACTAGTGAGAGGTCATGTCATTTTATGGATATTATTATTTGAAATTACACTACACTGGCGCCCCTAGCGGCGAATTTATTCGTAATATCCGTCGTTAAACAACAATATACATGTCTTTTTAATGACCTAACTCTCTCGATTATTATATTAGTTTAATTTTACATTTATAGCTATTAATAAAACATAGCTCCGAATCGCAAACAATCCTATGCTGTGTAAAATAATTACGATAGTAAGAATTATGGCCCACTTCTTTTACGGAAATAAATAGTGGTACTACAGACAATAAAATAAGAATACATACAACCAACGAATAAGTCTGAGAGCTGGCTACGTCAAATATGACACAAAAATTAGAGCAACGAAACCCCTTTAGTTTGCTTTAGTTTATTTATTATTTATTTATTATTATAGAGTTCTGTGTTTGATGCGATATGATGAGAAATTAAAATAATTAGATTATATCATTACCGAAAGTTTTTTGGGGTTAAGTAGTGCAAAACGACAATGTAATTCATGGTGTGTCGCCTACTGTTTTGTTTCTGCAATAATACGCAATGTTGTTTTGTTGTAATGTTAAAATATAAACCCTGTCCTCTATAAAACAGACAAATTCGGCAGTTTTCACCAGCATTTGCATTACTTTTTTCAACTGAAAATTATTACTAGTATGTCACTCTGACCCCCACCCATTAATAGCTGCCATATGCCCGGATCTAGTAATAAGTATAGTATTGCAATCTAACTAGACGGATTTCGTTGTTCTCATTATTGTGTCATATCTGACGTGGCCAGCTCTTAGTCTAAATAAACAATGTTAGTTACAAATGAAGTTTCGAGTTACAGCGAAATAAGTGCGAGGTGAAGTCAAACGGTTTCAGGCATTATCATTGTGCACGTTTGTGGCCAAATTTTTGCCTGGCGGCTGTCGAGGTTTATTTATAATTTTATTAATATAAAAGTGACAACATAATAACAATGGCAATAACAAGATCAGGAACTTTCAACAATATAAGTGAAAAAGTGCGAAATTTGTTTTGCCATTGCCTATCAAGTCAAAACGGATGTCAAGTTTGGTTGGCAATAAAACATACCGAATCAATGAGTTTCTTCGATCGATTTTTTCGCCAGGTGGCAGCACCAAGGCGAGAGGTCTAGCTGTCTTAATCCACCAATCATGTATTCGTTTTTATTGGTGGATTTTGACAACTGCTGTCAAAATGATCTCTCGCCACGGTGCTGCCAACTGGTGAAAAAATCGATCGAAGAAACCCATGTCCCTCATTACTAACACAATCTAAATATATATAACTCAAAGGTGACTGACTGACTGACATAGTGATCTATCAACGCACAGTCCAAACCGCTGGTTCTAGAGATTCCAAATTTGGCACGTAGGTTCCTTATAAGGTCTAGGGATGCACTAAGAAAGGATTTTTCAAAATTCATCCCCTAAGGGGGTGAAATGCGGCATATACGTGAGCAAATACGTATTGCAGGTTTTTTGAGAATTCAACCCCTAAAAGGGGGAAATGTGGTCAAAAAGTCTGAAAATCATCATGGGTATTGTTTCTATGGTTTATCGGGTCGTTGATTACGAAAACAACAACGATTTTAAAATCCGACGTGGCGGACGTGAAATACCATCTCCCCTGTTAGGGTACAATGGGGTTGAAATGTCTAAATATCCATATGGGTGTCGTTTTTGTGATTTTTTGGGACGTTAATTAAGAAAATGGCATCGATTTTGAAATTTAATATTGTGGACATGAAAATTCTTGAAAGTATTTGTGCCAAATTGCAATCTTCTTCTAAATATATAAAAGAAGAAACTGACTGACATATCAACGCACAGCCCAAACCGCTGGTTCTAGAGATTCCAATTCTGGTACGTAGGCTCCTTATAAGGCATAGGGATGCACTTAGAAATAATTTTTAAAAATTTACCTCCTAAGGGGGGAAATGACTGACTGACTGACTGACTGACTGACTGACTGACTGACTGACTGACTGACGCACAGCCCAAACCGCTGGGTCTAGAGATTTCAAATTTGGCACATAGGTTCCTTATAAGGTCTAGGGGAGCACTAAGAAAGGATTTTTCAAAATTCACCCCCTAAGGGGGTAAAATAGGGGTCCAAAGTTTGTATGGCGAAACAAGATTTGTTAGACTATTTTATTCGAAACTTCACTGGAGTATTCCTAACGATAAATGAGTAAACACGTGTATCAGGTTTTTTGAAATTCAACCCCCAAAAGGGATAAATGTGGTCACAAAGTCTGAAAATCAACATGGGTATCGTATCCTTTTTGAGTACTTATAGTACGCGGGCGAAGCCGCGGGAAAAGGCTAGTTTAAAATAAAAAATGAGGGAACCGCCGTCTTCAAAACGTGCTATACTGAAACCTTCAGAATGTAACGAATACTTTTCCGATAACCGCTTCTAAATCAGTTCAGCGAAACGCAAGATGATCGCGGACAAACATACATTCCTACATACAAACATACGAGTCTAACTGAGAACCTCCTTTTTTAGTTCTTTTAGTACGCGGGCGAAGCCGCGGGAAAAAGCTAGTTACTTATATTGTTTAAATATGTCAGAAATTTGAAATCGTGTTTTCAAATTTGTTGTATGACGTGCGTTTCGTCCCGGTGCTTTGGCAAATAAGTTCGCAAATCTCAACACAGATGGCGCTGCATACATAAGAATTTTTTATTTACATTACAGACGTGCCATGTGAAATCGTTTGACTGTCACCATATAAGGTGATATGACCCAAGCAACGAAATAAGAATGTGAGAATGACTGAGAGTTCGGAAACAATTTATGACCATAATGGATTCGTGCGAGTTATTGTATGGGCTGTTTTTGTAGGTATTTTGAGAATTATAAGGTTTGATGAATGACGAAGATCAATTTGTGCACGTTACGATAGAACTCGCTCGCTGCTTGATATTACTAATAATTCAGCTCTATTCCTTTAAAGTATGAGTCTAATTCATGTCTGTTAGCAGAAAATTTATTAATTTTTTTAAATAAATGTTTTGATTTATTTCTTTTAAGAGACCGCATTCACACGGGAAAACTTTACGGGTGCCGCTGTAACCTAGGTAGTCTAGGGGTTAGAGCGTCTACCGCGAATGCAGAAGACGCTGGTGCCTGCCCTGGGCACCGGGGGCCTTGGTAACCTTGTCCTTTATATATGAATATCTATATCTATTTAAGTTTATGATTAATTAATCATCCCTATTTTTAATTTTATTTTCATACCTACACACAAAAACTGCGATATGAATATAATTTGAGTCGCAAAAAAAACAACCCATGAATATAAGATATGTTTTAGCCCATACAAAAAAGCGCATTCTTAACATTTATGCACTGGCACAGAACAATAATTTATCATGTGAAAAATTAACTGACAATAACATGACATGACTGGCTTGATTGTAAACATTTGAAAGTCATAGATAAATCCTACCGCCATCTATTGCCAATTAATGAAAACTTCCATGAAAAACCATTATTTTCTATGACAGTACAAAAAGACCATTATGATGAGAGACCATACCAAATGTTAGTGATTAAGTGACAAAAGCTATCTAGCACATAGGCTTGTAACCTGAATGATTTGCTGTTGGGTTATCGCCTCTGTGGCCTGGGCAATAAGGCTGTTTAACGTCGCCTCGTCCAGCCCGCCCGGGTTGTTCACCTTATTCGCAAACATTAACATTTAACAGTACAATAATATAGATATAATAAGAAAATTCTACAGTGTGGAGTTAATTTAGATTTTAGAATATACAGATGATCCTAATCAGTTTCCGAATGTCGCTAAGCAAAAATAACGGGTCGTCTAAAAAATATAATTGATACAATACAAATAGTATAGAAAAAAAAAACAATAATATAATCAAAAGTTGATCTAAGCATACCTAAATTTATTGCATGTGCTTTATCTCATCTCAACTATTATAAATATGTTTATAATGACCATTTTGAAACCTTATCAATATTAAATTTTAAATAGATCAAAAATAAATTTTAAGATTTATATAAAACAGATACTATAGAAAATAAAACAAAAAACCCGTTATTTATGCAAGGCAGTGTATTTCTAAAAATATACCAAATTTCTTACGTATTTTATAACGTATTAAGTGCAATCAGGTCGTGTGGTCATAAAAAGAGTAAGTACATACCGTTAAGGTGAGGGGTCCTCCGCCTGTTGGCCCTTGGACTATAATAATCGTCTTCTGCATCATATTTCCAGGCATATTTTGTGTGATATAACTAAGACCTGAAATTATTATATTAATAAACTTTATTTGAGTTAATTTTATTAAACGTAACTAAATTTATAACAACTAAATTTAAATAAGAGTTTTTTCTTAAGACAAAATTATAAAAAGGAAAAACTATCAGAAAATTTTGTTTTTTATTAATTTACTAGTTAAATATATTAATAAGAAACAAAAAAAAGCAAAAAAGAATTCCGCGACCCTGCCAGGATTCGAACCTGGAATCTTCTGATCCGTAGTCAGACGCGTTATCCATTGCGCCACAGGGCCAGATGAGCTAGTTGACGAATTATGTAACACCATGCTAAGGAGTGTGACCTACATTTTTTCTTACGAATTAAAATTTTTTTTTTTTTAGTTTAACATTTTAGGCGCGCTACGTTTAGCATTTATTTATGCTATTGTAGAACCTAAGGCACTAAACCACACCGAAGCATTAGTGTGGCAAACCAAAACGCAACTGTACAGCTGAATGCTGTACAGTTGCATTTTGGTTCACTGCACTAAAACTAATGGCTAAACAAAAGCATTTACATATACCATTATACAACCGTTATACATCGTAAAGCATCATATAATGCTATTGTAGAACCTAAAGCACTAAAACAGCTATCAGCTCCCCCCCTACACGAATTTCATTCCTTTTTTTACACATTGAAGCACTTTTTAAAGATTCGAGAGATGATGTGATCTTCGGAATGACCGCCCCCCCCCCCCCCCCCCTCCTACGTCATGCTATCATCATCCGATGTCCAGACCCCCCCATTTGAAAAGACTTAATTTATGAATAGCCCCTTATAGTGAACTACTTGGCTTTATAATGGTTTATATTATTGCTATTATACAGCATTCGGAATGTATTACCTACTTATAAATGCTATTGTACACCCTAAGACATTAAAAATAGCTGAAAGCTCTATAGCGAATTTACGTGGCCTTATAATGGCTAATATTCATGCTCTTAAGCAGCATTAAGCATTTATTTATGCTATCGTAGAACCTAAGGCACTAAACCACACCGAAGCATTAGTGTGGCAAACCAAAACGCAACTGTACAGCTGAATGCTGTACAGTTGCATTTTGGTTCGCTGCACTAAAACTAATGGCTAAACAAAAGCATTTACATATACCATTATACAACCGTTATACATCGTAAAGCATCATATAATGCTATTGTAGAACCTAAAGCACTAAAACAGCTATCAGCTCCCCCCCTACACGAATTTAATTCCTTTTTTTACACATTGAAGCACTTTTTAAAGATGCGAGAGATGATGTGATCTTCGGAATGACCGCCCCCCCCCCTCCTACGTCATGCTATCATCATCCGATGTCCAGACCCCCCCATTTGAAAAGACTTAATTTATGCACAGCCCCTTATAGTGAACTACTTGGCTTTATAATGGTTTATATTATTGCTATTATACAGCATTAGGAATGTATTACCTACTTATAAATGCTATTGTACACCCTAAAACATTAAAAATAGCTGAAAGCTGTATAGCGAATTTACGTGGCATTATAATGGCTAATATTCATGCTCATAAACAGCATTAAGCATTTATTTATGCTATTGTAGAACCTAAGGCACTAAACCACACCGAAGCATTAGTGTAGTAAACCAAAACGCAACTGTACTGCATTCAGCTGTACAGTTGCATTTTGGTTCGCTGCACTAAAACTAAAGTCTTTAAAAAAGCATTCACATATGCCATTATACAACCGTTATACAGCTTAAAGCATTATATAATGCTATTATAGAACCTAAAGCACTTAAGTGCTTTTAAACAGCTGAAAGCTGTACAGTTGCGTTGTGATTTGCTGCAGTAAAGCTAAAGGCTTTACAAAAGCATTTAGATATGCCATTATATAACCGTTATACAGCTCAAAGCATCATATAATGCGACAAGTTGCTCGGTGAACGTATATAAGAGCTTATACGGTCCTTAAGTTCGAAATAAGTTAACTATTCATATGTTATAATGATTCCTGTGTTACTTGGGTTATATATGCCTCGGCGGGAATAGAAATTCTTGGACTCGTCTTATATTTTCGGACACTGCGCTTCGTCTGAAAAAATCGCTCGTCCACGAATTTATCTTTCCCGTCCTCTGAATTAATGTACTATTAAAATAAGTACCTGACAGCCATTTAATTGACAGATTATAATCCTGGAGTAGAAAAACTGTTATTTTGGCTAAACCGAGTAAACAAGGGTAACCAAATAAAATCAGAATTGGTAAGGATAGAATGGCGTTGATACTGCATGTTTGTAATATTTCTGTCCTTAAAATTAGATGAAAAAAATTACGTGACGAGCCATGTATAAGCTTCAGGGTCACCCAGATAACACTGAAAACATTGAAAAAATAATCAACCCAGCCGGACTTGAACCTGGCATCGATACGCCTTACCGGGGCTCGATCGCTTTACCAATTAAGCTATGGGTTCAGTTACTGAGTTGACGAAATTCTCAATGCCTTCAATCATCTTTTTGCATTTATTTTTACATCGACTTTATAGCAGCCGTAAGCGACATCTAGGTGCTAACTACTAAGGCGTAAGGCGTAAGGCGTATCGATGCCAGGTTCAAGTCCGGCTGGGTTGATTATTTTTTCAATGTTTTCAGTGTTTGTATTTGATTGAATAACATAATAACTAATATATTATGTTTATCGTTATTTTATTATCAAGTTATATATTTTATTGATATAAATATTTTGTGTTCATTAAATTCGTGAAATAATATTGATAATAAACGCGTAAGGAGAAATCTGTCTGTCGCGAGAAACGCAAAATCTACTGCACAGAATTCATGAAATTTTGTATCGTAACAGTTTATATCCCGGATCTTTTGATTTGCTATTGTTTTATCGAATCGAATCCTAAAAGACGCCTTGCCTGTTTCGTAACTTTAACGCATAAGTTCACTAAAATATCGTATATAAATAAATAATAAATATTATGGGACATCTTACACAAATCGACATAGTCCCACAGTAAGCTCAATTAAGGCTTGTGTTGTGGGTACTAGACGACGATATATATAATAGATAGATATAGATAAATACTTAATAACAACCTAGAAAACATCCATAACTCATATAAATCGAGAGAATAAATTAAGTACCTTGCGATGTTCCGGGAGTAGCGATGATTTGCATTGGCTGTTGAACAAACTGCGGCGACGATGCGGTAATTTTCTCTGTAATTAAAAATATGCGAATTATATCAGATTTAGCTTAAGAAAATATAAAGTCCAGTGACCTGTTTAATAAAGCTACAAGTTACAATTTACAAGCTGTGTATCTAACACGTAGGGTTTGCAACATTCAATCAGTCTGCAGATGGCATAAATAGTAGTCCTTCCTTTATCTACACTCATATTGTAAGTTCTCTAAAACGTGTTCGAAAACGATAGGCAATGGCTAGCATTACCACGACCGATTTTACTATGATAAGCTTTTTATCTGTGGCAGTAACGTAATTTTAACTTTTCATGCTCAAATATTGATGTGCTATGAGTTTTGATAACATAATGTACACCTGCACCCTCCCGCGCATCCGCCGACAGCCCGACACGCGCCTCCCCGACACAATCGAGTTGGTCATGGCGGTGCAATGGCGGCCATTCTATGGTTTCCGAATACGGCATTTTCGATAAATAATATGAGTGTAGATAAAGCAGTATATGCAACTGTACGTAATTAGGCCTTAAAACGTAACAGTTACATAAACTACTATTGTAATACCCCTAAAATCCCTAAATACTCTTGCTGTTTTGCAGTTTGCAAATAACAATTACGCTGACTTGTAGGTGTGGCCGCAATAGACATAGGATACTAGGTATAGGCGGGGCAAGTTAAAAATAATACCAAAATCCCACTCCTAGAATAATTATTCCGTTTCTCATTCTACATTTAAAATAAGAATCACATGATTTATTTCCATTCATTTATATTTTAAATAACGAATGCAAGTATTATTCAAATCAATTTTAATAAGAATATTGTTAATTTTTGTCCAATACTGAGGGACGGAGGTGATCAACAAAGTGTGAATTGTGACAAGCAGTATGGGAGGTAACATTTTTGAGACGTGAATTTACAATGATCGTGTAAAGCCTGACCAGAAATATATGATCATGCGCCATGTTGCGGAATTTCATTGGAACTAATTTCTTGCACTGGTAATCATTTTACTGACAGAATGCACAGTCCTACACATAGGGAAAACAAACCCTAAACTAAATTACCACATTGGCTCTGTTTCCCTACAAGCAGTTTCCAGTCAAAAAGACCTGGGCATCACTGTTTCGCATAACTTGAAATGGGACACGCATATCACCATAATAACTAAGAGAGCAAATTCTATGCTATATAGGATCCGGAAAGCATTCCATGAGATTACTAAAGATCTATTTATTAGATTATACAAGGCATACCTTCGTGAAGACAAGTAAGAAGTCATTTATTAAAGAAATAGCTAATAATAATGTATATAAAATAATAGTAATAATTCACATCTCTGCAATGCACGGTCAGGCAGGTGACAGATTAGTTAGAGCTGGGAATGCCTGCTCCGTCGTCGAACCCCAATAGTTTCGCTGCATGTTTGAATTTGTGACGTGTGCCTCGTATGCACATACTGGTGGCTCGAATTATAGTAATGCATATCCTTGTTCTAAGCCAACCCAGTATCGTACTCAGCGATTTATTCCAGCGGTCCGCGAGGGCTTCGCCTATGTGTTTGACAAAGGAGGTCATCTGTGGTGCGAATACGCCATCGACGGAAGTCACGAGAGGGGTCAAGGTAGCGTGTTTCGCTTCGCAGGCAGCGGAGTATTTTCTTTGTTTTTCAGTCTCAGCAGATTTTAGGACAGAAGTGACATGGCGTGTAATGTAAGAGGGAGCGTCAGTGTCTACGACACGGAAATTTAAAAATTTAAACACATTCGTCCTTTACTTGAGTATGCGTTTCAGATGTGGTCACCCTACTTTAAAAAATATATCACATTGCTGGAGAAAGTGCAGCGAAGAGCAACTAAAATAGTTGTCTCATTGAAAGAAAAGTCGTATGAGGAACGGTTACAGGAATTAGGTCTTACCGAGACCTTATTGAGACTTATAAAATTTTGTATGATCACTACAATGTTGCAAATATTAAAGACCTGTACCAATTAAGCCAGAATACAAGGTTGAGAGGACACTCTAAAAAACTTGTCAAGCCTCTGTGTAATATGAATCCTAGAAAACACTTCTTACCGAATCGTGTGGTGAATATGTGAAACTCTCTACCAGAATTTGTTGTTACTGCACCATCAGTGAACTTTTTCAAAAATAGACTAGACTCATATCTTAGAACTTTATAAAGTGCAAAAGAAACACAAGTGCTGTGATATACACGCATCAGTTCTAAGAGCTGCTAGTGTATTAATAAATAATAATAATAATAATAACCCCGCGGGGGCAGCTTGTGGCGAGCTGACGGTGAGTGGCGACACCGCGGACCCCTATTCCAGAGGGCCCTTTCCATCTGGCCCTCGCCTCTGTGCTTGCCTTAACTGGCCGGCCAGAGTGGAGTCACAAGAGCGGGACCTATGCTCCAGGTTGGAAGTGTAAAATGTCATAACGCCGGCGGCCTGCTGAACGGATTACCGGGATCTGGCTACCGCAGACTCACCTCTCGACAACCTCACAGCCACTCTCAAGTGTTGCTCTGTTGTCGCACTGTGCGTGCGGCCATTGCGGGGCCCACTCAATTGTATTGTATTGTATTGTATATTGTTTATTTCAGATGTCAAATCCATAAGCTGTTAGTAATTACACATCTTAATAATTATTTGTTAGTACACAACATCAACATAAAATAGGACTAAGACTAGAATTGGATGCTAAAATAAATTACAAATAGTTGGCGAGTCACCACCTGTCTCTTACAATTTTGAGATTGATTGTCAGGGCAGGTGTCCGCTAGTCTCCTCCTATAGCCCGATATCCAGTCCATCCAACATTCAAATCAATAGCCTATGACCTTAGTTCCCATCGCAGCACAAAAGTGCTGCACTCCAATAGTCTGCACCTGGCAGGGACCATCTCTGGGTGTATCATATTGTGCGTTCAGAGATGGCATCTGCCATGTGTATCCCTCACTTTTAGATTATATTGTTTTAAAGGGCCTATGCGCTGTTGGCTTCGGCTCCACGCATGCCTTCCAAAGGTCCGGGACCCCATGGTCCCGAGACACGGTGAAAACAAACACATAATAATAATGATATGCATGTGTGAGTGCATATGACAGGCTGTCAGTTTCATTGTCGCGGTTTATTTGAATTATAGTTAAGTGTTGAATATTAAATAATAAAAGATAAAAATATCCCAAATTATTCATAGTCAAGAGCGAAACATTATAAATAGTGTATGTAATAAACAGCTGTAAAGAATACGCTCGGGAAATGGAACTATTTCGCTGTAAAACATTTTCAAATTAACATCAGAGCTGACAGGTAAACAAATCAAGATGTCATTATACCATAAAGAAATAATACGCTCTATGGCTATACTGAACTGTTGCCATATAAATGAGAATAATAGCGCCCTCTTGACAATAATCATATATTTCTGGTCAGGCTTTAGATATTTAAACTAACTTTTTTGAAGGAAAGGAACCCTTTATGTCGTGTTCTGTCATTCAAAACACTTTGGCTTGGTATTTTTCATACGATGATTTCATTTAAAATGTTTTGAGAAAAAACATCATTTTAATTCTCAATTTAAACAAGTATTTAATATGTGACGTGACATCAGGGTTGAAATGTGACCAAGTGTGACAAGGTGGTGTTACGTAATTTGCGGATGAACCCTGATTATGATGAATGACTCTTACCTTGTAGGATAAGCTGTCCGGATTGCGAAGTCAGGATGTTCTGTACATCCATGGGTTGTACTTGCAACATCGGCTGCTGGACTTGCAAGGTCTGTTGTTGCATCTGCATCGTAGGGGTCTGCATTTGCAGTGTCGGTTGTTGCACCTGCAGGGTTGGCTGCTGCACTTGCAGTGTTGGCTGTTGGACCTGCGGATATCATTTAAACTGCTAAAATACAGGGTTAAACCTTTATTCATAAACGACTTACAATCCTTATTGAACTATTAATCTTTGACAATTGTATTTGTTAGAAACACACAAAACATAAATTTACTAAATGAGCCTTGTCAGACGTTTATGAATAGGGTGGTTAGTATCTACAAGCTAATTAAGCTTTAGTAAATCCAAGTCCAAAATTGTTATATTTTGGCCTGTTTTCTAAGTTAATATTGTACGGGGTACGGGGCAGCAAATTTTTTTTTACTATTGCATTATTAGTCTTTCAGTCAAAAATAACGTGGATTTCAGGTAAAAAGTCATCGTTGTTGTTACCATAAAGGATCTTACATTAAGCGACCTACAAAATGATACTACTTAAAATTTAAAATATAATTATTATGGGACTATCTTACACAAATCGACCTAGTATCAAGAAGGATTGTGTTGTGAATAGGTAATGCGCCTGGTTTGGATTTTGTACGGGAATTCCCGGTTCCGGTACTGGATGTGTATAGAAAACAAGTACCGGGAGCTCACCCTAGTTGTGGATACTAGACGACGAAATATTAAATGATATTAAAAATATTTATTTGGTGCAAATCGAAGAGAAACATACCATATAAGCGACTTGGTGTAAACAGTAAGCTTGTTTGTAGTTAAATAAATAGAATATACAAAAAAAAAATACACTTAATTGGTTGATCAGCATGAGTCATGGCACTGTAGCCACAACGCTGATTTTCAGGGCAACCAGAACTTAAAACTATACTTAACCTAACTAGTGACAACAATATTTCCAGTTGACATTCGTGTCACTACTGGCAACCTCACTTCACCGGTTTTTAAATTTGAAGTAAAAAAAGATTTGTTATTGTGAAAAATGACGGTAGTCGAAAAAAAATTGTGCCGAAACTTTTACATTCTACTAAAGACATAGACAGAGATTAATTAGCACTTGTTGCTAGAAATATTTTACCTGTAGAATGGGCTCCTGAATGATAACAGAGCCGGTTTGTTCGTTGCCGCTCATCATGACCGGGTGTTGGATCACTTCCACGGATTCCTGCTTTACCGGTACCTAGGCATAACACTCAATTAACATCACAGATTGACTGCCGTAAGCTCTAGAGTAAAAACGGGTAATCTTATAAGATCTGTGCCGTATTTAATAAACACTACAACAAATATGTATGTTAAAAAACGACAAATTTGTCCAATATTGCCCAGAATGCGCTTAATAAATTTCAGATATTTCAGATTGATAGCTAATAAAACTAAATGGCATTAGACGACGTTTTATTATCGGTACATTTTGTTTTCTCAGAATGTCAAAGTATCTAATGATAAGACTAAATGATGACATAGATACATGAATATAAATTTGAGACAACATTAACACATTTTAATATACACCTTAGTTCGCATAGTTCCTGATAAAATAAGTCCTCGGGGGCGATGCTGTGTACAGACATGGAAAAAATCATAAGGTACCATCACGAACGGGGATTGTTGAACCACTTGCCATTGTTCGTAATAGGCATGGTGAATTTTTTTCATGTATTTTTTTCAATCGATTCGTTTTGTTGTGAGGATCAAATGTCTATATGGAGCCAATTGCGTTAAAGCAACACAAAAGTCAGAAATGAGACTTAAAGTCCGAGATTTGCATTTGTTTCTCAAAACGCTCCTAACAAAATGACGTGCAATAGTCACGTCACGATCATATAGTCGCCCTGTTTAAAGTATGGAAAAAATATGAAATTGCTATTTCTACAGTGAAATGTTGCGTTTATGTATATGGTTGCTTTACTATTTATTTTACAGTAAAACATTAAAAATCGAATGGTATCATTGTTTTTTTTTTTTTTTCGCACTTTAAAAAATCATAAAATTTAGAAATTTTGCAACTTAATATCTTTGAGCCATTTCAATACAATTTATAAATTTTCACTTTCGATGGATGTATTGAGCATTTTGCATCCTATCAACTAATTTTTATTGCATAATTCAACATGTGTCATCATGCCTATTTAGCCGTATAATGAATGACCGATGTTTGTTGAGAGCTGACAGCTAATCGGTAAGATCGGCCATTCTTTACACGGCTAAATTACGAACAACGGCACGTGGATCAACCTTCCCGTGTGGTGACTGTACTAATTACTCAAGGCTTATATTTCAAGACAGAAAACAATTATAAAATGAGCCTTAATTTCAAGGCGAACAGTCATAGTTTTATCTGTTGAATTCGCTTTGCTATGAATCTTTTTTATACCCCATATCTTAAGGACACCTTTAACTCAAAGCATGACTTCTCGATGAGTAAGACGTAGCGCGTAAGAAAAACCTCGCTTAAAAAGTAGAAATGATATACTGATTATACTTTGGCCAGAGACTGTCTCACTTCAAGCATAGACAGAGAGTATATTGTCTTTTTTTACGCACTATAAAAGGGACGAGTACAGCTTATCAGTTCGACTGTAATTGCGATTTTTTGTTAGTCAGACTGTAAATTACCAAGTCGTCTTCATCTTCCAAGGCAGAAGCAGCCAATGCCGCGTATAAGTTGGCCGCAGTCTTCGATACGCTTTCTTGAGGTGGGTTCTGAAAATTATTCGATATTGCGAGAAACTCTTGGCGTAGTAGTCGCCATCAAATATATCTGAGCGGCCAAGGTAGTCAGAATTATCTGAAAATGCACTCTATCGCTTTGACAATAAGGGCTTTGTTCAGATATTTGTGACCACCTTGGCCGCTCTGATATATCTGATGGCGGCTGTACACTGTCGGAAATAAAATGTAAAATAGTTTGATATTACAAACTGAAATAGATGTCATATACTTCAGAAAAAGTGACCAAGTCCTCCGGTGTCCGAGGCCAGATTTGAACTGGCGTCTTCAGCTTTCGCGGCTGACGCCCTGACCACTACACCACCCGGTCACGGCGGAACCTGTCGAATTTTGTCAAGTATATGCAATCTCTGAATTTGAAACGGTTGGGCGCCGTTGACCATACTCTAAGGGCATGCAGAACGCGAAAGAGAGAGAGAGCTAATGCTGTCATCTATGAATATGACATCAGTTTGATATTGTAAATAAAAAATGTTTATGTCAGTAAAATAAGAGCAGTAGATGGAATAAAATAAACAAACTGAAGTGAAACATTTTGTATGAATCTCTGTATTAGTCGGCATAAGGGAGGTCGGGTTAAGTGCGCCCAACGTAACAACTATGCCTATCCTAAATACAAACGTAAAAAAAGGTTAAAGACCTTCCAAAATAACAGTTTTCAGAATAACAATAGAGAAAGATTACTTTTTTGGGAGCTCTTGTCCAAACTCACCTCTTACCAAATTAAATAACATTAAAAAAGGAAGTAGGTACATACTCGTACCTATTTTTAACAAACAATTTGTAACGATAAAATTTTGTTTAATAACTCTTACCCCTCGGTATGTTCATACTAACCTCAGTTTTAGTCTCGACCTTCGCCCTCTTATTCGGCGGTTCACCGTACTCAGTCTCCTCCTTTATTTGACTCTGAATCACGCTATGAATAATCTGATTATGCATTATTTGGCCCTGGTCATTTTTGAACTGTATCACTGGATTTTGCATTTGATCTGTTTTTAAATGTATAATTTGGCCCTGTTCGTTTTTGATTTGTATCAGTTGGCCTTGTTCGTTCTTTATTTGGAAGTATTGGCTTCCTTGAGTGACTATATTCTCGTTGTATTGTATGACGGGGTTGGGGTCTGGCTTGACTTGGACTATTTGGCCAGTTTCTGTGATTTGGATGGTGGGTGCGTTCATGTGGGGCCCCATTTGGACTACTTGGACGGGCGGGTTAGATTTCTTCTCGAGAAGGTCCGCTAGCATTTTGTTTTGGGCAGACTTCTGGAATAGAGGGTGTGAATACTTTTATTACTGTATGTTACCAGCACGGCTAGCGCGTCTTACGCGCGACTGGCGCAACAAGAGACAGATCTGCGCGACTTCATGCGTTGTCGCTAGTTGGCAGCACAACTTGCGTGTGAAAAGAGCGACAGACTCGCGATCAAATGCCACTGTCATAAAATGACAGTGACTTTTGCACAACTTTGAGTTCTCTTCGCGTCAGTTACAGCCGCGGGTGCATGTTATGCTACCGGAAAGCGAGATTTTTGACAGGCGCGGAAAGGTTTTCCCTACTCGCGGCTTAAGTCGCTCTTGTAAGACGTGCTAGCCGTGTAGAATAGATGTAGCGGTCTTACAAACATCTAATTAGAATTCTAACTAGGTGACAACTTGCATTTCATATAATAAAGAAACAAAATTATAAGGGTTCCGAATTTACCATATTGGTTACGAAACCCTAAAAAACATACAAGCACAAACAATCAAACATAAGTCGGAGTTCAGAAATAAAATATTATTATAAAAAAAGACTTAGAACGCGATTCCGATTCACGCGGTTCTCACTTGGCTGGTTTGTTTTTACTTGGAATCAAACCTCGACTTTTGAAGAAGGATGTTCTCAAATCGTCGGAATCTTTGTTGCTTTTCAACCGACTTCAAGATTTCGAAGGAGGAGGTTATCAATTCGTCGGGATCTTTGTTTTTGCTTGTTTTTTTTTAAAGTATACTTCACAGTTGGTCCCATTGTAACCAGGTCAGGATCAGGATCTAATGATGGGATGCTGGAGAAATCGAGGGAACTCTTCAACTATTATAGGCACATCTACAATGATTTGAGTATTTTTTACAGCAGTTCGAGCTTTTGCTAGGTGGAGGCTAAGTGAAGTCAGTTCTTTTTTGTCGGTTCTTTTTTGTTAAAAATTATTTATGTTTGTTCACTGATTATTCGAAGGCGGCTGGACCGATTTAACAATTTTTTTTTTTTGTTTGAAAGGTATACTTTACAGTTGGTTCACAGGATCTGATGATCGGTTCCTGAAGAAATCGAGGGATCGCTTCAAATATTATAGGCATACCTATGATTTGAGTATTTTTTAACATAGGTCGGGCATTTGCTGTTGGTAAGGCGATTATCACACTGGCGCCGCAACTGGATGCGGCCAGTGTGTGCAAGCGTGACAGCGCTATATAGGAACAGTGTGTTCTTTTTAAGTGGGACAGTATGGGGAAATCCTAAAGTATAGGAGATACAGGGAAACTGCCTTAGGAAACATTAGGTATTTTTTTGTGAAAAAAGAATTGTATAGTCAAAATTTTGATCAAGTGTGAGTTGTCCCTAAAAATTAAAAATATTGATGAATTTTTTTTTGACGCAGAGCTACTCAGTTACATGAGAGGATCGTTTTATTGTATCGGAAGAAAAAAAACGGAACAGCAGAAATTAGGTAAATTTACTAAAATAATTTCACATTAAATTAAATGTTCAATATGGCCTCCCTCTTGCCGAATGCAGGTACGGGTGCGTTTCAGAACACCTCTAGTAGCTTTAGACAAGGCGTTATGATGTATGTTGTTCAAATGATAATGAACTGCGTCTTTTAACTCTTGTACCGTGTTGTAAGTATCTTCATAAATTCGACCATTAAGGTAACCCCGAATGAAAATATCCATCGCCGTTAAATCGGGTAAATGCGGTGGCCATTTAATAGGACCATTTGTGTCCATCTTTTTTTTAAATTGAGTTTAAGGTGCTCGCGTAAAATGGAGGTTCTAATCATTTAATCTTTTTTAAATCAAATAAAGTGTTCCAAATTTAAATCTCATATTGGAATATGCAATACTTTTTATCTACACTCATACTGTAAGTACTCTAAAATGCGTTCAAAAACCGTAGACAATGACAAGCATTACAACAAACGATTTAACTATGATAAGTTTCTTATCTGCGGCAGTAACGTAATTTTAACGTTGCATGCTCAAATATTGTTCAGCAATGAGTTTCAAATTTGGAACATCGAATTTGATAACATAATGTTACCGCCATGGCCAACTCGATTGGTCCCGCGCGAGCGCCGGCACAATCGAGTTGGCCATGACGGTACAAAATGGCGGTCATTCTATGGTTTCCGAACACTTAATTTAATATATATAATATAAGTGTAGATAAAGCAGTGTATGCAACTGTACGTAATTAGGCCTTAAAACACTCGTGTGATCTTATTATGAAATTCGCCTGCGGCTCATTTCATAAAACCACACTCATGTTTTAAGGACCCTTATTACGTAACAGTTACATAAACTACTATTATCTACACTCATACTGTAAGTACTCTAAAATGCGTTCAAAAACCGTAGACAATGACAAGCATTACAACAAACGATTTAACTATGACAAGTTTCTTATCTGCGGCAGTAACGTAATTTTAACGTTGCATGCTCAAATATTGTTAAGCAATGAGTTTCAAATTTGGAACATCGAATTTGATAACATAATGTTACCGCCATGGCCAACTCGATTGGTCCCGCGCGAGCGCCGGCACAATCGAGTAGGCCATGACGGTACAATGGCGGTCATTCTATGGTTTCCGAACACTTAATTTAATATATATAATATGAGTGTAGATAAAGCAGTGTATGCAACTGTACGTAATTAGGCCTTAAAACACTCGTGTGATCTTATTATGAAATTCGCCTGCGGCTCATTTCATAAAACCACACTCATGTTTTAAGGACCCTTATTACGTAACAATTACATAAACTACTATTTTGATATAAGCCTTGCAGTGTACCTAGGCAATTTAGACAGGTTGTAATAATGAAAACGATTTTCGTCAAATCGATCTGCGTCAAAAAAATTCATCAATATTTTTTTAGGGACAATTATATAATATTGGAATTTTTTTTTAATTTTTAGGGACAACTCACACTTGACCAAAATTTTGACTATACATTTTTTTTTTTCACAAAAAAATACCTATTTAACCTAAGGCAGTTTCGTTGTATCTCCTATACTTTAGGATTTCCCCATACTGTCCCATTTAAAAAAAAACACTGTATACATGCAGAGCGCTATCTCTCATGCGCACGGGCGCCGCATGCGGAAACCGCAGCAGTGTGAAAGCCGCTTAAGATGTAGCAAACTCAAACTCAAACATTTATTCAGTAACAAGGGCACTTTTACACGTCAAAGTAAAAGAGAAAAAAAAAATCAAACTACACCGGTTCTAACCCTACACCTCTGACCCGAGAAGAATTATGTCCGGCAAGAAACTCGGCGGGACTTATTTTTTCAAAACAACAGTACATCAAAACTAAACAATACATATAAGTGAGCTGTTCTATAAGAAAACATATCCTAAGAAAACATAGCCTAAGTAAAGTCGGTTTTTGTTTAAAAATATTAAATAACTTCATACTTACTAAAGTCAGTTGCGTTTGCTCGTCAATCTGTATTTGTACCGGCTCCTCTTTAATACCTAAAATGTTGAAACAATCAAATTGAAATAGAGACTGGTGCCATACATTACAAAGAAAGAAAACAAAATGTGACACAATCCATAATTACCTGTGTTTTCCTCCGTTTTAATCAATACCTGTAAAATATAAATCAATATTAGAACCGAAAGACATAAGCGAACCAATGTTTTTACGTTGGTAACCTAAATAATGATCTTCTTAATTTAATCGTAACTTAACTTGCACTTACGCTTGTGGCCGTGGGTGATGATTAGACTTTAATTAAATAGATCATTTTTAGTGCAGTCAAAGTAACTCCGAACATAGGTAAATGTGATTCGTTTTTGGAAAAGATACGCGGCGCTTCCGTTGTAACGAATCAATATTGTATCCGAGCATTAAAAGCGTATCCGGCCCTTATGGTACCTTTTGCTTTAGACTATCACAAATAACTACGAATATGAGAAGGTAAACAAGCAAAGTAATGGCTACCTTATCGCCCTGAATGTTGGGTGTGCTACTAGCAATACCGCCCGATGTGATAGTCGTACATTTTATCAATGCCTCTGGATCCAAATCCATTGCCTGGAAACATTTACAATCATTACAAAGATGTTAACAACGGAGTGCTATAAAACGGCCGAGTTAGGGAGGTTAGGGAGTGCATTGAATGAGTTTATTAAGAACCAATCATAGAGCTGCGCTGTGCGAGGATAAACAAATGAAGTTATTCTATTGGTGCTCAACAAACACATTCCACGCATCTTCGCTCATCTCTGATGAAAAAACGCACCCTTAAGCGAGACAGCATAATATTACAGGTAATATTATGCTGTCTCGCTTTCCTTTTCAAGTCGAGATGTTTATTGTTTTACTTTATAAAATGCGTGAAAAAATACTATAATCAAAAATAAACTGTCAATGGCGCTGTCAACTCGGAATGGAACTTATAATGGAAACTATACGATATGTTCCATGCCGTGTTTTATCCAACCTCGACACTGGTGGCATCATCAAGCCCTGATGGAGCCATAATACGCAAACATTGATTGAGATGCCTTTATGATTTTAAGCGTTCGTTCCGCGATAACTTTACTATCGTTTTTCTGATCTTCATGAAATCAATTGGGGTTGTAGCAGAGATACATACTCGTATGATTTGAGACTTCGTATATGAGCAGGATCGATCAAGGGATTATGGAGCTAGAAGGCGTAAAACAATCTTCATGAGTGTCTTCTTATATTGATCAACTAGTTTGCAAATAAATCGTGAGTTCTCAGTTGGAGGCGGATTAGAGTCCTTTTTCCATAGCATTGTGCGTACGACGGGTGGAAATTTTACATTTCATGCAAACACTGTTACAAACTAATGAATCTAATGATCAGAGGCCATAATTCTCGTAGTAGCACTTATGAGCTGTCATAGGGACTTCTCGTTCATCGACTTCCGATATACATATTTTATCGATACATTATAAAACACAAAATATTAAATTAGAGGTAAACAACAGGCGGTCTTATCGTTAGAGCGATTTCTTGATAACTTTTGAAAATGTGAAATAGATATTGGCAATGAAAACAATGAAAAGTTAAAAACCCGCACATTATTTAAAAGAAACAATAAAATATTTATTTAACTAGGTATTTAAAAACTTTCAAAAAAAACGTATCCAAAGGTTATCTCGTAGAAATCGCTCATCCGCAATAAGATAAAACTGCCTGTTGATTACTTCTACTCGAAATCATTTTTGAAATACTGTATTCTGTATTTATCGTTATACTCGTACATACGTATATTGGAAGTCGATAAACGAAAACTCCCTATGACAGCTCAAAAGTGCTACGACAATTCTTGCCTCTGCTAATGATCAACTAAAAACATGTGGGATTCGATTAAATTAGTTTTGAGCAACGATAAATTTTATATTACGGCTTTTTGAGAGAAAGTTTTGCAATTCTCAATACATGTTTAATATAATTAAAAACAAAACAATTAAATCATCAATTCACCCCGCACGTGGAATTGAACATCAATAGTGCTTGACAGTGACCGTGCAATCGATTGTAAAAGATCACGTCACTCGTGTCAACTGTCAACTTTAGTCTTTACTCTTTAGTACAACTGTCTGCCTTTATTCGATTACAATTTCCTTGCATGCATACTTTATCGATAATCGAAAAAAAAAATGGGTAATTGATTAGCCCCTTCACTAAATTTGTGAAATAACATCTGCCACACGCACAATGCTATGGGAAATGGACTATGCTAGTTATTACAAATAGATTAGGAGTGAACATTAATAACACTTACCGACTGGTTAGCCTGCACTACCACTGTCCCGGACGGGGCGATTCTCTGCTGGTTTTGTTGTCTTTGCGCTACCTGTATTTATACAATTATATGTAATTATCGGATTTAAGCCAATCGGGGTTACCTACCTGTATTTAATTTATTTTGAGTTTTTATTTAATTGAGATAGAAATTGAAATGTATGTTCGACTGCAGAAGGTATAACTTTATTTTAAATAAAAAAAGATATATAAAAATAAGCTCTCTTTACGAGACAAATTGACAACTATTTGAACGTTATTTACTACTACAACTATTTTTTTTTTATCTTGTAATTGTATTATATAATGTATAATGTAAAAATTACTTAAATTTAATCAAATATTTTTTTTATAAAAATTCATTTTTTCATGCTTTCAAAATCACCACTCGTCATGCCAAATTATTCAAATTGTTAGTCTACCGGTTACAATTGGCATGCTTAAAGCTACTGTTCTACGATAACACTACAATATCCATACAATAACGAAGTACAATAGCTATACCATATGCTATTTGTATTTGACCACAGTATTGCAATTAAACGTCTCATTAAACTGATATCATACCTACATAACACTTAAGTATGTATACTTGGACAAACTAAGTTTTAACCATGAGATAAAATATAAGTAGTATAAGTAACTAATTTTTTATTTCTAAGATTTGCCAGATCACTTTACTCTTAAACTCCTCCTTCACTTGAGATTTAAATGCTACAACCACGTAAGAAATTACTGAAAAAAAAATGTTTTTTCTTACTTTTATGATGGCATATAAATTAATAATGCGCTAGCAAATAATTTAATTTGGTCCATGAATAAATTAAAACCGCGTCGGTAAAAATAAACATGTTCATTTGTTTAGTGCCTCAGATTTTAAGACTAAACAAATGTTTATTTTTATTTACTTACCTTACCTCCCAACTTATAACTTACTAGAAAACATAATCATGCAAAATACAAACAGTACAATCCTCTAATCTACTCAAAAACCATAAAAAACTCACAATGAAAACTTTCGACCCATGCAATTTCTCTTTAGGATCAGTCATCGTTATTTTGACAACTCTTTTACCCGTCTTTGTACTCGCCTTCAAAATCTTTCTCTAAAATTATAACACAAATCGAACTGAAAAATAAAAGGCCTAAATAAAATAATCCCATGGAAATTATATACCCTGTTAAAGTTAGTTTTAATTATTATATTTTGGAAACTAAAAGTTGTTCATGACACTCGGAACATTACACTCTTATTTAACAGGGCATATTTTATAAATAAAAAATATCGAAAAATGTGAAACCAAGCCACCAAGGTTTCCCATTTTTCAACAGGGCGATATCTAGAAAAAACACCAAATAAGGGTACGATCACTATGTCAAAAAACATGTATTTTAAATCAGTAAATTTTTAATACATCAAAAGCGAAAATAGTGGGGATACCCTATCACACACTCTTCCTATCCAAACCACGCGTATTTCAATCGCCTCCCTACAAAATACCTCGGCATTAAAAAAGCTTGAACTATTTAATATCCCTCGTTTAGGAAGACACGGCGCAAATGTTTCAATGGGCTAAATAAGAGTATCTGTCAATGTATAAAATGTTCCTTTAATGAACGACATGTTGTTTATGTAGGCAAAATAACTAAATCAACATTTTCTCGTCACTCGTTGCCATGGTAACGTTCACGTCAGTCACTCTTTAAAACCAAGTTTTATAGCATTTAAATACACCAAATATGCATTTCTGTGGTTGGGTTCATGCCATTTCAATATAGAGCCATCCCCACTCCACCGATAAACTTGATATAACATTTGTTACAACAAATTGGGCAACTATTTTCCCCTGGCTGACGGGGCAAAATAACAAGAGATAAATGATTCACCCATTTTTAACGGCCTCCTATCCCAGTCGGTAGTGACACTGCCTACGAAGCAGGAGGTCCCGGGTTCGAATCCTGGTAAGGGCATTTATTTGTGTGTTTAACACAGATATTTGTACCTGAGTTATATTATATATATTGTCGTCTAGTACCCACAACACAAACCTTATTGAGCTCACTGTGGGAGTAGGTCGGTTTGTGTAAGATTGTCCCATAATATTTACATTTATATTTTTATAATAATGCCATAGTTTTTAACCCCCTTTAGCTGCATTCGCGCCGCGTAACCAATTTAAAGGTGCCAGTGATATACACGTGTTTGAAACATCCACAGCAGTGTTAGTAGTGTTAAGGCGACTTACTTGTTGCGTTTGTAGGGCGGGGCTTACTTTGTTGGCGAGTAGGTGCTTTATAAGCGTTGTGTTGGTGGCGTTCGCCTCCAGGGCGTGCGGGACGTGAGGGTGCGGCGCGGCAGGCGCCGGCTGGAATTATACATTTTTCTCAAACATACTCCGAAATGTATGCGTTAATGTCACGAAATGAAGACATGAAGTTGCTCATTTATGGCTCCTTACATTACTTCTTGACCTAGGCCAAGGAGTAATGTAGGGAGTTAGTATGAAACGTACATTATTGTCCGCTGCTCTAACTTTTTAAATTTGCTTACTAAGATTAGACTGACAAAGGAAATATTACATACAGCCAACGACCACTCTCTCTGTAAGTGTTTGCGACATTAAAATGAAAAAAAAAAAATCGATGGTACTATATTTATAAGCGGTTAAACATGGTGCTCGAATAGCTTTTTCAAATGTTAAGTTTAAGAAATAAAAAAGGCGGCAATTTAAACTTATTTACTTGATTACTTAGTAGTTATTTTAATTATAATATTTTCTTATATTGTTTGAGAAAAGCACTAAACAATCCTTGGCCGGAACAGGGATTGCAGGACTCGCCTTATCTACCGCAATCTCGTCCTGAAATCCCTTACTTCACGGCCTCTGCAGTAATGCACTACTTGAAAAGGTCCCGGACCCGGGGATGTCAAAATAGCACTAGACCCTACTCATAGTTTTGTGTTCCTGCTGGTGTGTAAGGTTGCCAAAGAGCTCAGAGGACCTAGTGTGTTGACGATGAGGGACGCCCTTGTTCCTTTAGCCGTCAACACACTGAATCCTCCTTTTTATAAAGGGTCGGCAACGCGCATGTGACACCTCTGGAGTTGCAGGCGTCCATAGGCTATGTTAACTGCTTACCATCAGGCGGGCCGTATGCCTGTTTGCAACTGTCGAGAAGAGTAGAGAAGAACGTAACAACTTTTTTTAGTTTTTTGCAAATCGGCAGCGTTGTGAAAGCTACTTAGAAAGAGAAAATTGTGATCGGAGTGTATAGGGTAGTATACGCATATAATGTGGCACTGTGGACTTTATTACTTAGGAAATAGATAGTGAAAATCATACTGTCTTTTTCTTGCATTAATGCGCTCACCATTAAAAAAACCGGCCAAGTGCGAGTCGTACTCGCGCACCGAGGGTTCCGTACAAACCTTTACAACTTAAAGGTATTATAGACCTGAGTATTTGATATGAATTTCAATTTAATACCTCTACGCGTTTACGAGGAAAAAGGTAGTAAGTTTAAAATTAAAAAAAAAAAATTATTGTATGATTTTACTAAAAATGTCTACTTTTTGTAATTTTTCCTTTGTCTGTACTATATGAAGTTTCTTCGTGCCAAGTTTCAAGTTTCTGAGTTTACGGGAAGTACCCTGTAGGTTTTGAGTTTCTTGCGAGTACTCAGTTTCAAAATATGCGACTTAAATTGCTATTTCTTTTGATTGCGTTGACATAAAAGTTTGGTTTTGCTACGTCTGAAAGATCCTATAGCCCTGAGTATTTGACATGAATTTCAATTTAATATCTCCACGCGTTTACGAGAAAAAAGGTAGTAAGTTTAAAATTTAAAAAAATGTTTTTTTGTATGATTTTATTAAAAAAGTCTACTTTTTGTAATTTTTCCATTCTCTATGCTATATGACGTTGCTTCGTGCCGAATTTCAAGTTTCTGAGTTCACGGGAAGTACCCCGTAGGTTTTGCGAGTGCCGAAAAACTAAAATTTGCAGCATAAACGACTGTATCTTTTGATTGCGTTGGCTTTTGAGTTTGATTTTTTCAAAGCTCCAAGGGACAATAGACCTGAGTATTTGGTATAAATTTCAGCTTGATACCTCCACGCGTTCCTGAGAAAAATGGTCTTGACAGACAGACAGACAGACAGACAGACAGACAGACAGACAGACAGACAGACAGACAGACAGACAGACAGACGGACAACAAAGTGATCCTATAAGGGTTCCGTTTTTTCCTTTTGAGGTACGGAACCCTAAAAAGGGATGAGTATAGCTTATTACTTCTACTGTTACTGCTGCATGATTTGGGTTCGCCAGACTATACGTCCCGAAACAAAACCAAGACACGAGAAAATTTGAATTACATTAGGTCTAGTGTCGTATCATTTCATTAACTGCCACCGTCGCCATGTTGGTTATAAACAATTTTTTTTTTCTACTCCTGTACTTTTATCTGTCATTTATACATTCGTCAACACCTTTATAAGAACATAGATAATACACTCGATGAAAAGTCTATCTAGTCTATTCCCCAAAATAACACTTGTTCTATAAAAGCGCCAAAATAGTATCGCGGAATCGCGTGCAAACACGACTATTAATATAAAATAAATTACTGCCAACCTAAGAAACCTAAATAAACGCAGCGTTTTTAGAAAAAAAAATTTTAAAAAAGAAAAAAATTACAGAACCTACAGACCTACTTCGTAGTTTTTTACGTTTCCCGTTCGTTTGTTGGGGCGAATTGCAAACTTTGAAAGTAATTTAGGTATTTTTACTAATTTCTGTAGCTCTTTAATAATTGATCAAATAACGACGTTGTGTATTTGTGTTAGTAA
The DNA here is from genome assembly GCA_947086415.1 of Pammene aurita. NCBI lineage: Eukaryota > Metazoa > Arthropoda > Insecta > Lepidoptera > Tortricidae > Pammene > Pammene aurita. The sequence continues at coordinate 19,439,099 of OX352295.1, forward strand.
TGTTACTATTATTGAAAAATTGTGTTTTAAAAGGTAAAACTTAAATGATTGTTGATTATGTTGACAAAATAACTGCGATATCCATGAAGTTTTCAATTTCGCATTTTATGTAAAAGTAAGTGTATTCGTAGAAAAAGTATTGTATGCAACGTCGTATAAGTAGGTAAAAAAATGTTCGTGGCGTTTTTCTTAACAATTTTCGCCTACGGCTCAAATTGTTACCCACGCCACTCACCTTTTTTGACCCCTCTTATACAACTGTTGCATAAACTACTATTTCATTAAATCTGACGGTACCGTTATGTACAGATTTGTCTGGTAATGAAAACTTATATTACTCATGAGTTTTTCCTTTGCTGTTCCATTACTTAATGTACTATTTACCTGTGGTTGCGATACGGCAGGTTTGACTTCTACTGTCGCCGTCTTGTTCGTCAGCTGCGCTTTCAATATAGGTGAAGCGGGTCCTTCAAAAAAAAGAAAATAGCTTTCATAATAAACCGCAATTACTTCATCTGTAGATATTGTGTGTTTATTTGTCTAAAACACACTACTACTAGCAGATAAAAAGTATCCATATTATTACCATTTTCTATATACTTGACGGTAACGGGTACGAAAATGGAATAGCATTCTTATGACACTCTACTCTGTGTTCTATACTCTGTGGTGACTATTCAAGTCCAAAAATATAACCTCACTTATTCACCGGTTTCGTGTATTTTCAACCGACTTCAAGATTTCGAAGGAGGAGGTTATCAATTCGTCGGGATCTTTGTTTTTACTCTTTTTTTTAACAAAAAAGAACTGACTTCAAATAGCCTCAACCTTTCCAAAAGCAAATGCTCGAGCTACAATAAAAAAATACTGAAATCACTGTGCCTATAATATTTGAAGAGCTCCCTTGATTTCTCCAGGATCCCATCATCAGATCCTGACCTGATACAATGGAACCAAATGGAACCAAATAATTTTCCAAATCGGTCCAGCCGTTTTCGAATAATCGGTGAACATACATAAAAAAAAAACAAGCAAAAACCTCCTCCTTCCAAATCTGGAAGTCGGTTGAAAACGAATGAATAACTAACCTGCGGGTGGATTCCTGTTCTGCGGGTTCTTAGCTCGAATACCGATGTAGACCTGCTGCGTCTCGCCCGACGGCAACGTGAGCGTGCTGGGGCCCACGGTGCCGCCGAATATCGTCCTGTTACACAGGTGACACGTTTTACAAAATTTAGTTTAAGGGACAAAATGATCAATATATCTTAATAAAGTGAAAATTTTAAAAATTACACTATACTCAAAATGAAATGTAAACAAACAATAATACCATTCGATTTCTCACATTTTACTGTAAAAAAAAATGTATAGTGAATATATATACACATTAACGCAATATTCTAAGGTCACAATCGCAATTTAAATTTTTTCCTATAGTTTAAGAGGGTGACTATGTGGCCGTCACCAACTGGAAGCGTATGACCTTGGCGCAGCAGGCGAGGTACTGCCGGTACAGTTCTGGCGCGTCACACGTGCTGTTGTCACCAATCGGAAGCGTATGTCACGCTGGTTACATTACCTGACCAGTCGGGACAAGTTGGCGGGCGCGATGAGCCCCTTCTTGTTGACCTTGGCGCAGCAGGCGAGGTACTGCCGGTACAGTTCTGGCGCGTCACACGTGCTGTTGTCACCAATCGGAAGCGTATGTCACGCTGGTTACATTACCTGACCAGTCGGGACAGGTTGGCGGGCGCGATGAGCCCCTTCTTGTTGACCTTGGCGCAGCAGGCGAGGTACTGCCGGTACAGTCCCGGCGCGTCACACGTGCTGTTGTCACCAATCGGAAGCGTATGTCACGCTGGTTACATTACCTGACCAGTCGGGACAGGTTGGCGGGCGCGATGAGCCCCTTCTTGTTGACCTTGGCGCAGCAGGCGAGGTACTGCCGGTACAGTCCCGGCGCGTCACACGTGCTGTTGTCACCAATCGGAAGCGTATGTCACGCTGGTTACATTACCTGAGCAGGCGGGACAGGTTGGCGGGCGCGATGAGCCCCTTCTTGTTGACCTTGGCGCAGCAGGCGAGGTACTGCCGGTACAGTTCTGGCGCGTCACACGTGCTGTTGTCACCAATCGGAAGCGTATGTCACGCTGGTTACATTACCTGACCAGTCGGGACAGGTTGGCGGGCGCGATGAGCCCCTTCTTGTTGACCTTGGCGCAGCAGGCGAGATACTGCCGGTACAGTTCCGGCGCGTCACACGTGCTGTTGTCACCTACTGGAAGTGCCTCGTATGTGTTGCGGAGCCACGCTTGTGCGAAGTGTTCATTTTCCTGTTAGCGGAATGTAAAAAATAAAGTTTAATAAGTAGCTAGTATTCTAGGCTCCGGCCATTATTCCATGAACAAGCATCATAGCATATTTATGAAACATCTCAAATACATATTGATATAAATCAGGGCTTAAAATTGAATGTTTGTAGTCATTTTTGTTTAATTGGCTACTTTCCTAAAAAAAAATATTTAGTCCGTCAGTTAGATTATCAAAAAATATTGGACACGTATTTTTTATTTTTTCAATCAAACAAAAATTGGTGAAGATATAGCCCGTTAAAGTTCCGCGGTACGTCACATTTCAGTACAATGTGTGTGTTTTAGTCAGAGAAATGGGATGACAAAGAATGCTTGTCAACGATCAAAAGTGTGGCAAAAAAATGAAATCCATGTATGTGTCTAAATTGTCTATGTGAGCGTAAAATAGTGATGCCAAATACAACAGGTTAATTATCTATCGGTATTTGACTTTCTTATCGATACGTTCTAAAGGCCTCTACAGACGTAAGCGACTAGTCATAGTAGTCAACTGTGACGTCAGTTGACATCCCCACTACCAACTTGACGATTCCTTTCACGCACATTTTCGACTAATATTATTACATTATCTAATAGTTAATAACTAATATGTTTGTTCCAAGCAAATTATATTGTTTAGTATAAAAAAATGTAAATAAACAAAATTATTTATTATTAAATTAAAAATAATAAATAAACAAAATTATTTCATAAAACGGAAAATGGAATTTCAAGTCGCCGGTAGAATAGAATGCGCATTCGATTGATCGCACGACCATTTTGACAGCTGACCTCTCATTCCAACTATATTTCTATCTCGTTCTAATCGTTTGACTAGTCGCTTGTAGGCGCGGCACACATTTGAGCGGAATCCAGCCCAGCTATCATAAATAAAAATCAGCCGCAGCATAAAAGTCGGAAATTTCTTTACGGGAGCTGAATTTTTGTATGGAGCCCATGTACAATATTCAGCCCGATTTAATATTTAAATAAGTTAATTGAATTACCTCTTTGAAATGGAACTGTCGTTAATAACAATTATGTCATTTATTCCGGATAAAATGTAATTTAATATTTTTTTTTACCTTTAATATCTTATAAAACTGTTTTACACTAATATTATCACTTTTGAAAGAAAAAAAATTTACAAAAACATGTAAAAAAAAATGTCTGATTTTAGTAAAAGTTGGGGCATTCAACTGCTAGTTGTTTATGGAGTTAGAAAAACATATAACTGATCACGTCTCAGATGGCACCCTGTATACAAGTTTTCCCATATATTCCTACCAGCTTAGTTAGGTGGACGGCAAACTGAACCCGGACGGGAAACAGGCATAACTACCGTACTTACCTGAGTTGTACGCTGCTGCATGTGCGAGTGTTGGATGCTGTTGGGAGGCGCAGCAGGTTGAGGAGACTGAGATTGTGCCGGAACTTCCACGGCTTTGGTGGGAGTCGACGGCATGGGTACCGCCTGTGACAAAAATAACTATGAAATATACAAGGAGTATTAAAAAAAGCCAGCCAAGTGCGTGTCGGACCACGCATAGGAGGGTTCCGTACCTTCAATGGAATAAGAACCAAACTAATACCAAAAGGTCGTATCTGATGCCTATGGAAGTTTTTTGGAGATAACTCAAAAATGGCTGAACCGATAATGTTCAAAACAATTTTCGTAGAAAGTATATGATAAGGCGCATCTCTTCTGACTTTCGAAGCGATTATTTCAGAAAATATTCACTTAATCACAAAATAGTCAAACAAACCTCAATGTTATTTTGAAAGACCTATCGATTGATGTGTCACATGTTGATATTTGGTAAATTTTTTTTTTTTAATTTAGTTACCTCTAAAAATATTTTTTTTTCAAATTTAACTACATAACTAAGTAGCTGCATACAAAAAACACCTTATGTGTAAATTTTATTCAGATACGTCGTATAGTTTCCGAGTAAAATGCCTGTGACATACGGACGGACAGACAGACAGACATGACGAATCCATAAGGGTTCCGTTTTTTGCCATTTGGCTACGGAACCCTAAAAAGGTAGTTATATCTAGTTTTATACGTCTTGTTCATATTTTTCTTTTTTTTATTATTATTTAATTAGAAATGTTAACTTAATACTTCTCCAATTAGCTGACCAATGGCGGGTTTAAATCAAGCAAGCTGTACCCGCACCTTTTTCATTACATGATCCTAATTGTAACATATTATTTAGATAAATAACCTACCTAACTCTTTATACCTAATTACTAGGCTTTATACCTAAGAACAACTGTAAAAAAAGTAATGAAATAACCGCATTTGCATTTGTATTTTGTGTTAATTTCATTGACCCTCCTTAAGCTAAAAACGTAAAGTAATTGTAAGTAATGCTGACATTTGAGGCATTTTTGATTTCCAATTCCTGTATGTATTTCCGAATGTATATTCGTTTCGGCCGAATAAAGTGCGCATTCGCAAATTGGCGTTTCCCGGCTGATCTACATAGTACATTGTTGTAGAGGCTTGAAAGTAAGCTATAGGTTGATCGAGTTAGTTCGAAGATACGAGTCCACCTATAGCGCTTTCGGCCGAGATATTACATAGTGCTTTTCACGACTACTGTGAGGAAATAAAAAAAACATTTGTCATAATAATATAAATGCTTTAATAGAATATCCAATTCAGTATTCCATTCCCGCCTTTTACTTTTTTTTCACTTTCAAGAAGCGTTTTTCTGTTGTTTGTTTCAAACCGACTCATTACTTAGAGGCGTTTTTGATAGAAAAACACAAACGGCAAAAAAAGTAAAAACGCCTTAAGGGTGAATAAATGGTTTTGACGTTTCTTTTTTTTTTAAACAGGTAGTTGGCCCGATAAACAACCTTATTTTATTTATGAAACATAAAGTTGTGCTAAAAAAAGACCTTTTAATCTTTTTAATGAATACAATGACATAACTGGACAATTTACTTTCCAACTAATGACATTTCATCGCTACAATAACATAGCTGTAGTGGTGGTTCAGGTGCTACAGCAAGTGCCTACTTTCCAGCTTGGATTTTGACGATCTTTTGTCACATTTCCGAACAGTAGCGTGAAATAGTACATTGTTGTAGAGGCTTGAAAGTAAGCTATAGGTGGATCGAGTTACGAGTCCACCTATAGCGCTTTCGGCCGAGATATTACATAGTGCTTTTCACGACTACTGTGAGGAAATAAATCATTTTCTTCACTAGATGAAGTCATTTTCACCGCGTTGATACAAATTTCTAGTTTTTCAGTGAAACAATATCCAATTCAGTATTCCACACCCGCCTTTTTACGTTTTTTTTTCACTTTCAAGAAGCGTTTTTCTGTTGTATGGTTTAAACCGACTTATTACTTAGAGGCGTTTTTGAAAGAAAACCACAAACTGCTAAAAAAGTAAAAACGCCTTAAGGGTGAATAAATGGTTTTGACGTTTCTTTTTTTTAAACAGGTAGTTGGCCCGATATACAACGTTATTTTATTTTTGAAACAAAGTTGTGCCAAAAAAAGACCTTTTAATGTTTTTAATTAATGCAATGACATAACTGGACAATTTACTTTCCAACTAATGACATTTCATCGCTACAATAACATTGCTGTAGTGGTTGTTTCTCTTCGAAACATAAAGTTGTGCCAAAAAAAGACCTTTTAATGTTTTTAATTAATGCAATGACATAACTGGACAATTTACTTTCCTACTAATGACATTTCATCGCTACAATAACATTGCTGTAGTGGTGTTTCAGGTGCTACAGCAAATGCTCACTTTCCAGCTTGGATTTTGACCATCTTTTGTCACATTTCCGAACAGTAGCGTGAAAAGAATATATAATGTCACCTGCAGCTGCTGCGGCGGGTTATGGCGCTGTTCCTGCTCACGCTCCGCGGCGGCGGCGGCGCTGGGCCCGCTCACCGTCTCCACTACCCGCATCAGTATGCAGGCGCGGGGGCCGTAGCTTTGTGCCTGGAACATACATTTTTAACCGACTTCAAGATTTAGAAGGAGGAGGTTATCAATTCGTCAGGATCCTTGTTTTTGCTTTTTTTTATGTATGTAAATCGGCTGGTCCAGACGTTTTCGGAATAGTAGTTTTCGATACAAGTGCGAGAAGTATGTCATTTTGCACAAGTACCGAGGTTACTTGGCCCGAGCCGTGAGGCGAGGGTCAAGACTCGGGACGAGTGAAAATGACACTTCTGCACGTGTGTCGAACAACGTTTTTTAATACAATTGCGAAAAAACTACAATGAAATAATAGTAGATTGTTTGACAAGGGTCTAAAGTAGGCCATATTACCACCAGGTGGTTATTTTCCCGACCGAAGTGAGGGAAAATTGTTCGAGTGGTAATATGGCTTTTAGACCAGAGTAATGCATACAATTTTTCACTTCGATTGTGAGAAAATAACATAAAAATACTTATTATTTACGCACAATAACTAACCTAATTTGAAATTATGGTATAACTTGACGGTCTTTTAATTTTTTTAACTTCTTTGACATAGATACAGAATATAAACACCGCGAATAAATGCCACAGACGACGGTATAATTAGCTCTTTAAACAGTTTAAACACACTTTAAAGCGTTTCCAAAAAAATAAAACCTTTTTTAATGATTATGAAGTAGGAACTAAAAAACACCTCATGTTTTGAGAAATAAATTGCGTTTCCTGATTGGTCGATTTTAACATTGCTGTATTCTGATTGGTTGATATTAAATACAATGTTTTTTTTAAGGACTCCCCATGCAGCAAATGGCAGACTACGACTTCTTACGGTACCACATATGCTATGTTACTAAGATAATATCTGATTAAGGACACTTAAATGAACCACTATGAAGTTGAAGACGTTAATTCGATACACTACTGAACCGCTAAACAGCTATGAGACATCTTCTGAACGTTTAAACAACCGCTATATGCGGACAGTATCAACGGCAGTATAAAGGCTGCTTAGCGGTAAACATGTTCAGCTTTAAGCTGTATTATGCGCCATATTATGTTCCATTATACGTCTATTGGCTGCATAGTAGTTCATTTGTGCTCCCTTATTAAGTCAGCGTAATAGAAGTTCACAATTACCTTGTTAAACAGCACTTGGCATAATTTTACCCACTAAACAGACCTTATTACGGTTATAGCATTTAAAAACGTTTAAAGCTGTATACAGTCGAAGCAAATTCACCTTTATAGCACCTTTTGCGTATTAATGTTAGTTTTCTCGACCGTAATGCAGCTCTTAATCAGCCCTAAGCTATTTAATTATCACTGAACTCTATTATGCAGCTTTAGGACCGCGAGTGTGTCCTTATAACTGTCTTAATACGCGCAGAGCTCTATATAAATCCATGTGTGAGTAGTTATACAGCTATCTGTGCTACTTGCGCTCTTGCCTAAGTGAAGTCGGTTCTTTTATTGTTTAAAATTATTAGCTTATTTTGTACTCAACGGTGATCGGAAAAATACAGCCGAAATGCAACCACTTGACAATGAAAGCGACGTCAGCGCGTACACACAGCGTGCAGCACCGTGATGTTAGTAGCGAGCGTGTATGTATACCTCGACGGTGACGAGCGACACGAGCGTGGCCACGAGGCCGGGCACGCGCGCCACGCACTCGCCGGCGCGGTCGCCGAGCGACGTGAGCGCGTACACGCACTCCAGCGTGCACACCAGCACCATGATGTCGCGCAGCGTGAGTAGCGAGCACACGTCGTGGTAGACCTGATGAAAATAGTAGATCGTTTGACAAGGGTCTAAAGTAAGCCATATCACCATGAGGTGCTTATTTTCCCGAACGAAGTGAGGGAAAATTGTTCGAGTGGTAATATGGCTTTTAGACCAGAGTAATGCATACTATTTTTCACTTCGATTGCGAGAAAATAAGATAAAAATACTTATTATTTACGCACAATAACTAAACTAAAGTGACATTATGGTTTAACTTGACGATCTTTTAATTTTTTTAACTTCTTTGACATAGATACAAAATATAAATACCGCGAATAAATGCCACAGACGACGGTATAATTAGCTCTTTCAACAGTTTAAACACGCTTTAAAGCGCTTCCAAAAAATTAAAATCTTTTTTAAAGATTGTGAAGTAGGAACTTAAAAACACCTCATGTTTTGAGAAATAAATTGCGTTTCCTGATTGGTCGATTTTAACATTGCTGTGTTCTGATTAGTTGATATTAAATACAATGTTTTTTTTAAGGACTTAAATTATTTACACAGTATACGCACCAAAAAAGTATCTAGCGTTCCGATTAACGTCGATGTGTTGTGATTGGTGAATTTAAATATGGTGAAGTGTTGTGATTGGTGAATTTAAATATGGTGAAGTGTTCTGATTGGTTAGTTTAAAATGTTTTGTAAATCATAAATATGTATACATATTAGCCCTAGAGGCTAAATGTACTACTTTAGTCCGACTAGGTAAGCATAATATGACACACTTTTAGAGCATGAGAAGTGAAAAATATGTTTCCATCTCGGAAACGCGCTCTTATTAAGAAATTCTGCCTCTATAAAATCAACATGCAATTGCTTTAATGGGGCATATTTTTCAAGTTACTTTTAGGTGGCTTATAGTTCGGTGCAAAAGTGTACCATTAAAAACAGCCATAGAAAGTGTTTGTTAGTTCAATGTTCAAGACGACTTTTACTCTGCCATAAGTACAAAACTATGTTTGTGATTTAAACAGTTGATACCTTATTTTATAGAGGCTGAATTTCTTAATTATGTATGGTTTCCTATTTGGAGTTTCCATAAGAGGAACTAGATATATTCGAAAAAATAAAAATGTGTTTTTTTCTACTTTTCGATTCTAAATTACAAAATAACCGTAAATTCTAAGTATATCATATGTAAGGCTGATTTGTAGGAAATTTTAAATAGTACTGGTATGTATTAATCATGTGCCCCTCTCCTCGATCGACATCCACTTCTCCACATTCTACTAAGATGCTACTATTGGGACAGTTTTGCACCTAACTGTATGTGGGGAACGTAATTCGGTACAAATTTTGACTTGTTTTTCAGGTTAACTGTATATAATTTTGAAAGTATACATTTGGTATGGTGAAATTTTTTGTATTATACTCTGCTCGGCAGCAAAGTTTGTTCAATCTCTCTTGTCTTGAGGCCCTCGTACGGTCAAGCATCTTACAATAGTAAAAATGTCTTGTAAAATACGCTTGCTTAGGGTATAACCTTAGCGCAGTTGTAATGGAACAGCTGGAGGTACAAGACTAGGGTGGGTTGCACCACGCATTACTAACGAACTGATCAACGTTAAATATGGCGACGGAGCTGTCAACACATAGAAAACTGTCAAACTTTTCATACAAGATTTTTTTACGATGACGTTGACGTTAACAGACGATTTGGTGCAACCGGCCCTTAGTGACATTTATTAAATACCGGGCCTCCCGCGACTTTGCCACATTGGAGGGGAAGTACTTTAAATACTGTAGATAGGACATTTTACTGAAAGAAGACTTCATTTATATTTTTAAAACAATACAAACTGCATTCAAAGAATTTTAAATAATCGTCTCTCTGAACCGGAAATCGAACCCGCTAAAAGTGGTAAAAAAAAAACCTGCAATGTTACTGTACTGATCGAAGCCTACAAAGAATTTATTTCTTCTAAATAACGTAGCATCTTATATAAAAAAAACCGGCCAAGTGCGCGTCGGAATCGCGCACGTAGGGTTCCGTATAATTTATCTAACGGCAAAAAAATCATGTCTGTTGAATGGGAGCGCCCTTAAATATTTATTTTATTCTGTATTTTTTTGTACTTGTTGTTATAGCGGCAACAGAAATACATCATCTGTGAAAATTTCAACTGTCTATCACGGTTCATGAGATACAGCCTGGTGACAGACGGATAGAGTAGTAATAGAGTCCCGTTTTTAGGGTTCCGTAGTCAACTAGGAACCCTTATAGTTTCGCCATGGCCGCCCGTCCGTCCGTCCGCGGATAATCTCAGTGACCGTTAGCACTAGAAAGCTGAAATTTGGTACTAATATGTATATCAATCACGCTGACAAAGTGGTAAAATAAAAAGTGGAAAAAATGTTTTATTGGGGTACCTCCCCTATACGTAAAGTGGGGAGTGATTTCTTTTTTCATTTCAACCCTAACGTGTGATATATTGTTGGATAGGTATTTAAAAATGAATAGGGGTTTACTAAAACCATTTTTTGATAATGTAAATATTTTCGGAAATAATCGCTCCAGAAGTTAAAAAAAATGTGTCCCCCTCCCTCTAACTTTTGAACCATAAGTTTTAAAAATATGAAAAAAATCTCAAAAGTAGAACTTTATAAAAACTTTCCAGGAAAATTATTTTGAACTTGATAGGTTTAATAGTTTTTGAAAAAAATTTACAAAATAATTTCTGAACTAAGTTTGTAATTTAACCGTATAAGCAGGTGTTTATTGTACTTGTAATTTCTACAAAATCACAATGAAATGACGTGCTTTCAAATAAAGTAAAAACGGTGAAAATCGGTTCACGCAATAAAGAATTATCCCATAAAAATCATCTTCCATACTTTAAGCTCGCGCGCAATAGTTTACTTAATTTGCCGATAGATGTCGCTGTAGGTGGAACGCTCATATCATATCCTACATGGCGGTGTTATTTTAACTCTTAAGTGGGGACACTTTCTGTGACGGACGGAAAACTACGGAACCCTACACTGAGCGTGGCCCGACACGCTCTTGGCCGGTTTTACCCTTTGAGTACGGAACCCCAGTTATTTTCGCATTTAAAAAAATCTTACCAGTGCCTACCATATTTAGGGGGTTCGGTTCCAGGTTCAGACAGGCGATAATTTAAAATTCTTTAAATGCAGATCGTATTGTTTTAAAAATAAAAATGAAGTCTTCTTTCAGTAAAATTTCCTATCTACAGTATTTAAAGTACTTTCCCTCCATGTGGCAAAGTCGTGGGACGCCCGGTATAACGGTTACACTCACGAATAGGACTCTTAGTGCTTGAAGATGGAGACCTAAGCTCTCCGAAACATGTCTCGCGAAGTGACTTAAGAGACGTAAGGGAAACCGTTATATTTTAAAGTGTTAGTGATACATCACGAAAGTTTAAATTTAATAAGTGGCATTTGCTTTTAATTTCATTTTCTTAGCTTGTTTCTAAGCAATCCTAATGTTGCCCTAACCCTAGCTCGATCATTAGACCAATGTCATTAAAATAGTGAGAATACCGGACGTGACCACGAAACTAATTAGTAATATCATCGTTTTACCTTGGCCTCCAAAGATCTGAGTAAAGCGTCCTCATTGGCCTCGTTCTGCGCTAGTTTATTGAGCAACTCTAATGCTGCCAGCACTCTAGCACGGTCGTTGGAGACTAGAGCTGATTGGATTGTAGATAGGATATGGCGAGAGATGAGGCAGGTTGCTGGGTCCTGAGAAAAAATTATTAATGTGAGCGGAAAATAAAAAAATCTACTTTAAATTACTTCTGATAGAACACAGACTGTTAAAGTTGGTTAGAAGACAAAAATACATAAAGTATTCATCATCATCATCATCATATCAGCCGAAAGACGTCCATTGCTGGACATAGGCCTCCCCCAAAGAGTGCCACAATGACCGGTCCTGCGCCACTCGCATCCAGCGGACTCCCGCGACCTTCACCAGGTCATCAGTCCACCTTGCGGGGGGTCTACCCACGCTGCGCCTTCCGGTTCGCGGTCGCCACTCGAGAACCTTTCCGTCCCAACGGCCATCGGTTCTACGTGCAATGAGCCCCGCCCATAAAGTATTATTGTTAAATAAATTACGGTAAAAGTAATACTAAATACCCTTACATAATATTTTTTACAGTTGAAGTCATGTAACTTCACATAATGAGTTTAAAGGGAAATACCATTTTTATCCCCCACTTTTCATAAAGGTCTCATACCCTTATTTTTACTACTTTGACGTATTTATTAGTAATCTAGATTTAGTTGTCAAATTAAAGTTTTCTAGTACTAAGGATCTCTAAGCCTAAAAGCTTACCTTAATAATGAGCTCTGTGGAGATATTCCCAAGTGCATCCAGCCCTGACTGCCTCAAGCTACCCACCCAGCAGTTAGCACACAGCAGCAGGAACCTGATCGGAAATGCTATGTTTGTAAAACAAAGATACACAAAAGAGTGTCATCATCATCAACATATCAGTCGAAAGACGTCCACTGCTGAACATAGGCCTCCCCCAAAGAGTGCCACAAGGACCGGACAAAAGAGTGTATAGGTTCTTAAAGGGTAGGCAACGCGCATGTGACCCCACTGAAGTTGCAAGCGTCCATAGACTACGGTAACTGCTTATCATCAGGCGGGCCGTATGCTTGTTTGCTACCGTCGTGGTATTAAAAAAAAAATATATTACGTATTGGGCGTAAAAAAAATTACCTGTTAGAATACTAATGTCACTAACTCATAAGTAATGAAATCTAAGTTACTAATCAAATTACTTTAATTGCTACTAGTAGTTTATGTACGGGAGTTCGTACGTAAATGAAATATAATGGCAAAGATTCAATTAGAGCATAATAACAATTCCTCCCCAACAGCTGTTCTTCTGATGGCTGTCACCCTTTATGTGCTTGTCGAACAAGCGGAGCGTAAGCGAAGCGAAGTTCTTACAAACAACTTCGGACACAACTGTCACCTGGCTACTGGTCTCGGCATTTCGATTGCTTTTTGATTTTGAGCGTTTGTTCCGCGATAACTTTAGCAAAGTTTTTCTGATCTTTATGAAATTTGTTGGGGTTGTAGCAGAGATACATATAATTTGAGAGTTCGTATATGAGCTAGAAAGCCAAATACGATCTCCATAAGGGTCATGTTATATTATCAAATCGAATCGCGCGATCTCATTTCGAGGCGGATTACTAGTCATACTAGTAGTCCGCCTCGAACTCAGAACTCGCTAATTCCTTGCAAACGAGATGACCAATATAACAAGACCCTTATGATGATTTTTTCGCGCCTTCTAGCTCCATGACCCCTTGGTCGATCCTGCTCATACACGAACTCTCAAATTATATGTATCTCTGCTACAACTCTGCTGGGGTTGGGCTAAAGTTATCGCGGAACAAACTCTCAAAATCAAAAAGCCACGTTTCACTAGCCAGAAGTTGTTAGTAGGAGCTTCCTTCGTTTACGCTCCGCTCGTTCGATAAACCAACCTAATGAGAGTGGTGTTCTTGGACAGGTACTGCATGTTCTCGTCGTGGAAGGACAGGGAGCGCACTATGGAGGCTATTTGCAGCACGCGCTGTGTGTCTTGCAAACGAGATGACCAATATAACAAGCTCCATGACACCTTGGTCGATCCTGCTCATACACGAACTCTCAAATGATATGTATCTCTGCTACAACCCCAACAAATTTCATGAAGATCAGAAAAGCGTTACTAAAGTTATCGCGGAACAAACTCTCAAAATCAAAAAGCCACGTTTCACTAGCCAGAAGTTGTTTGTAAGAGCTTCCTTCGCTTACGCTCCGCTCGTTCGATAAACCAACCTAATGAGAGTGGTGTTCTTGGACAGGTACTGCACGTTCTCGTCGTGGAAGGACAGCGAGCGCACTATGGAGGCTATCTGCAGCACGCGCTGTGTGTATTGCAAACGAGATGACCAATATAACAAGCTCCATGACCCCTTGGTCGATCCTGCTCATATGCGAACTCTCAAATTATATGTATCTCTGCTACAACCCCAACAAATTTCATGAAGATCAGAAAAGCGTTGCTAAAGTTATCGCGGAACAAACTCTCAAAATCAAAAAGCCACGTTTCACTAGCCAGAAGTTGTTAGTAAGAGCTTCCTTCCCTTACGCTCCGCTCGTTCGATAAACCAACCTAATAAGAGTGGTGTTCTTGGACAGGTACTGCACGTTCTCGTCGTGGAAGGACAACGAGCGCACTATGGAGGCTATCTGCAGCACGCGCTGTGTGTATTGCAAACGAGATGACCAATATAACAAGCTCCATGACCCCTTGGTCGATCCTGCTCATATGCGAACTCTCAAATTATATGTATCTCTGCTACAACCCCAACAAATTTCATGAAGATCAGAAAAGCGTTGCTAAAGTTATCGCGGAACAAACTCTCAAAATCAAAAAGCCACGTTTCACTAGCCAGAAGTTGTTAGTAAGAGCTTCCTTCCCTTACGCTCCGCTCGTTCGATAAACCAACCTAATAAGAGTGGTGTTCTTGGACAGGTACTGCACGTTCTCGTCGTGGAAGGACAACGAGCGCACTATGGAGGCTATCTGCAGCACGCGCTGTGTGTAAACGCACGCGGCCCCGCCCGGCAGCTCGGGAGCGAACAGCTGCTCGTCTTCTGACGGCTCCGTCACCCAGTCTTCGTGTGCTTCCTACAACAAGAAAAACGTTTCAAAAACTGATTTTATCTACACTCATATTGTAAGTTCTCTAAAACGTGTTCGAAAACGGTAGGCAATGGCTAGCATTACCACGACCGATTTTACTATGATAAGCTTTTTATCTGTGGCAGTAACGTAATTTTAACTTTAAATGCTCAACTATTGATGTGTTATGAGTTTTGATAACATAATGTACACCTGCACGCTCCGCGCGGCCGCCGACACGCGCCTCCCCGACCGCCGGCACAATCGAGTTGGCCATGGCGGTGCAATGGCGACCATTCTATGGTTTCCGAATACGGCATTTAGAATAAATAATATGAGTGTAGATAAAGCAGTGTATGCAACTGTACGTAATTAGGCCTTAAAACACTCGTGTGATCTTATTATGAAACTCACCTGCGGCTCGTTACATAAAACCACACTCATGTTTTAAGGACCCTTATTATATTACGTAACAGTTACATAATAGTAGTTTATGCAACAGTTGTATAAGAGGGGTCAAAAAAGGTGAGTGGCGTGGGTAACAATTTGAGCCGTAGGCGAAAATTGTTAAGAAAAACGCCGCGAACATTTTTTTACCTACTTATACGACGTTGCATACAATACTTTTTCTACGAATACACTTACTTTTACATAAAATGCGAAATTGAAAAGTTCATGGATATCGCAGTTATTTTGTCAACATAATCAACAATCATTTAAGTTTTACCTCTTAAAACACTATTTTTCAATAATAGTAACATTACTAACACAAATACACACCGTCGTTATTTGACCAATTATTAAAGAGCTACAGAGATTAGTAAAAATACCTAAATTACTTTCAAAGTTTGCAATTTGCCCCAACAAACGAACGGGAAACGTAAAAAACTACGAAGTAGGTCTGTAGGTTCTTTTAATTTTTTCTTTTTTAAAGTTTTTTTTTCTAAAAACGCTGCGTTTATTTAGGTTTCTTAGGTTGGCAGTAATTTATTTTATATTTTTCTACTCCGGTACGTTTATCTGTCAATTATATGGTCCCGCAAACGAATATAAAAGCAGGTCTTATGCAATTTCAAAAAAGTCTATCTAGTCTATTCTTCATAAAGACCCTAGGGTTATTATGTGATATAATGCAACTGCTAACAGAGGTGCCCTGTGAACCCAACAATTTATTTTTTTCTACTCCCGTTTATCTATCATTTATACATTCGTCATCATCTATATCGTCGAAGAAACACATAGATAATATACTCGAAGAAAAGTCTATCTAGTCTATTCCCCAAAAAAACAACTGTTAAATAAAACCGCCAAAATAGAATATCGCGTGCAATCAGGACTTTAGAAGAAAATACATTTCTGCCAACCTAAGAAACCTAAATAAACGTAGCATTTTTAGAAAAAAAAAACTTTAAAAAAGAAAAAAATTAAAAGAACCAAACATACTTTGTAGTTTTTACGTTTGCCATTTGTTATCGTTTCGTTTGTGATGGCAAACTGCAAACTTTGAAAATAATATATTTTTACTAATCTCTGTCGCTCTTTGATAATTGATGTAATAACGACAAGGTGTGTGTTTGTGTTAGTATTCTTGAAAACACTGTATGTTTTAAAAGGTGAAACTTATTATTGTTGATTATGTTGACAAAATAACTGCAATATCCATGAAGTGTTCAATTTCGCATTTTTTGTAAAAATATGTGTAGTCGTAGAAAAAGTGTTGTATGCAACGTCGTATAAGTAGGTCAAAAAATGTTCGTGGCGTTTTTCTTAACAATTTTCGCCTACGGCTCAAATTGTTACCCACGCCACTCACCTTTTTTGACCCCTCTTATACAACTGTTGCATAAAATACTATAATAGTCGTGTCTGCACGCGATTACGCGATACTATTTTGGCGCTTTTATATAACAAGAGTTATTTTGGGGAATAGACTTGATAGACTTTTCATCGAGTGTATTATCTATGTTCTTATAAAGGTGTTGACGAATGTATAAATGACAGATAAAAGTACAGGAGTAGAAAAACTACTATAATGGTATAGAACCGGGGTCGGCAAACCACGGCTCACGAGACGCATGCGGCTCTTTGAAGGGTCAGTTGTAGCTCTTTATTAGAGTTCCCCCTAATTTTTTTTTTAAATCAAATATTACGGGAAAAAACATAAAACAGACAACCGCGGCTCTATGAGCTTCCTAAAATTCCATATTTTTCCGCCATCAGGCTCTTTATCAAAAAAGTTTGCTGACCCCTGGTATAGAAGGTATTACTCCTTTATGGTTATTAGGTAGAAATTCAGCCTATCTTTTTGGAACCTCATTTGTTTCAATACTACGATGAAAAATTTGATACCTAATAAACTAGTAGTCCGCCTCGAACTCAGAACTCGCGATTTCCTTGCAAACGAAAAGACCAATATAACAAGACCCTGATGATGATCTTTTAGGCGCCTTCTAGCTCCATGACCCCTTGGTCGATCCTGCTCATACACGAACTCTCAAATGATATGTATCTCTGCTACAACCCCAACAAATTTCATGAAGATCAGAAAAGCGTTACAAAAGTTATCGCGGAACAAACTCTCAAAATCAAAAAGCCATCGAAATGCCGAGACGTCCCAGTAGCCGAAGTTGTTTGTAAGAACTTCACTTCGCTTACGCTCCGCTCGTTCGATTATGTATTACTAGATGTGACATATCGAACAAATTTTGTACGCCATGTTTGGCGGTTGACAGCTATTAATTCTATCATTCTAGATTCGAATGTATGGAAAAATTGGCATAATTAAAGAGCAACTTTTGTGAATTGGGTTATGTACGTCATAGATCGAAGTTAATTTTCAGTAACCCTCCAATATGACTTTATTTTGTATGGACAGTTGATACATAATTCATTAAGGATTATTTCGTTCCTACGTGTTTTTTTCTGTATCTTGAATAGTTTTCTCATAATCTGACAAAAACCGAGTTTCGGGACCTTTGCGGGGTGCGGGGTGCGGGGGGGTGAAGCTCACACGGGAGGGGTACGGAGGGTTACTTAAAATTAACTTCGGTCTATGACGTACACGTCCCAATTGATAAAAGCTGCCCTTTAATTTTGCCGTCGTTTTAGCTAATTTTCCTGTATAATATGACTGAATCAAAGAGTAGTATAGACTTGTAGTGATTTTCACTACAACTTTTGAGGCAAAATCTTAGGGTTATCATCTCCTGTTACTCAATGAGTGTGTGAAAAACAGATTTTTTGGTATGGAAGGTACTATTCCTTTATGGAACGTAGATATAAATTCAGCTTATCTTTTTGGAACCTCAATACCACGGTGAAAAATTAGATACACAAGAACCAATACTTTAAAAAACTTACGTTTAGGAAACTTTACCTCTTCCATAATCTCCTTGATCAACTCCTCTCCGCCGCACTCATTCATCAGACAGTCCGTCAACGTATTTTGAGCCGCTAGGGCCTGCACCATCAGTTCCGGTTGGTCACCGCTTAGCTGCGAGAACTTGGTCTCATCAGCCAGCTCCTTGGCGCCTCCGCCGCCGGCCCGGAGCTGCCAGAACTCGTGCGGGTAGCGGCCGCGCGCCTCGAAGTACGAGCGCCCGATTGTGTCTCGGAGACTTCCTGTAGAAGTGTTCAATAAGAAATGGTATATGGACATTGTGTCTCGGAGACTTCCTGTACAAGTGTTCAATAAGAAATGGTATATGGACATTGTGTCTCGGAGACTTCCTGTAGAAGTGTTCAATAAGAAATGGTATAGGGACAATGGTCTGGTATAATATAATACCGAGAATCACAATGGGAAAAAAGAGGCACGGTAAAGGTGTCGCAGCGACTCCTTTTGCAGAAGAACGTCAAATTAAATTTTATGAATTGTACCAAATTGAACCTTGTGCTAGTAGAGTTAGGGTTGTTTTTGTATGATATTCGCAAAACCTTGAATACGACTTTAACGAGTTTTCATATGCCATATTTTTGCTTATTGGTCTTGTATCTTCTATGACTTTATATGGAGAACGCTTATCAAAGATGATTTTTGCCTAATATTGTATAATTTTATTTTAAAATCTTAAGACTGTGTCTACCGACCAGTGGCGCCCTCATTGGGGGGATGGTATTTCCTAATAAACGAATCAATTTATGTATAATCCCTCAGTGTTAAGTTGTAGTCCTACTGATTACGCAACTGTTGATCTTTGTCACATAATTCAATTTTGCGTATTTCTTGCTTCGTTACCTAAACGGCAAATGGCGGCCACTTTTTTCCATTTAGGAGATGAAGCCAAAAGTAAGTAATATAAAACTGTATCACATAGATCATAAGTTGCGGAATTAGTAGGACTACAACTTAACACTGAGGGATTATACATAAATTGATTCGTTTATTAGGAAATACAATCCCCCAATGAGGGCGCCACTGGACGGTCGTCGCAGTCTTAACATTCCAATGTATTAATAAAGTTACTGAAAAGAGTTCAGTACCTAAGTACTAATACTTACCATGATTATAAACCCCAGCATGAGCTAATAAGAAGTCCAATATATGCGGAGTAGACCCCAAAGGCATTCTATTAGAGTGGTCCGCAGCAAGCACTGTGCAGACGTTGACAGCAAAGTCCTGCTCGTTCGGCATAGGGGATAACAGGGACAGAGCGAGGCGCTCGGAGGGTCCCGCGACGCGGGTCTGCGCTGTGCGGATTGGTTCACCAGATGCTGTGGAAAAGAATTATGTGTATATATCTGTGACATTCATTTCTATGTGTATTTTCATTCTAATGGTACAGTCAGCGGCAATAGTATCTTACTACACGAAGGCTGCAAAAATATATGACACGCTCTTATGACCCTACAAATAAGTGCGTGTCACATATTTTTGCAGCCTTTATGTAGGAAGATACTATTGCTGGTGACTATACTATTTATATTTGGATTGATAACATTATTCACATAGACATACAAGCCATAGACCTGTCATGGTAATAATAATAACAAGATTGAACGGGATGGTCTTATTAAACTTTCAATAGGTATGACTGAGAAGGCGCTATAATCGTTGCTCCTTGTCATAGTCTCACATTGTGATTATTGCTTACTTCCAAAAGGCCCTAAGTACAATACACCATTGTTACCCTCCACCGCTTTTTGAAGGGGAATAAAGAAACAGACTAAATTATCTATAGTACAGTACGCGAACAGTTTGAGCTTCGATAACTCACAAGTGCGATTTTCTTTTTTAGTTAGAGAATATGATATGATGATTACTTATAGTAAAAATATTTTCTAAGAGTCTTTGACGTCGCGCTAGGTATTATATAGATATAACAACAAGAAAAGATTATACAAGATATATTTTCCTTTACCGTACTATTGAATTCAACTATTTCAACATCATCTGTCATTTTATAACAGTTTGGTCAATAGATTATGTGAGAATAATCGAAAACAATTTGTCAAAATATAAGTGACCTTGAATTCTAAACGAATTACAAATCGCTATGACGACATATGCTCTTGACAAAACCGTTATAAAATGTGAAGTTATGGTGCAATAGTAACAAGCGATAGCCTGGTGGAGAAAAATAAAACTTACATAATCTTTTCCATGTGTAGCAAACAAATACATGTATTATACCTAGCGCAATGCTAGCAATTGTTAGAAAATATTTTTTATTATTAGTACTTAACGTATTCTAACAGGTCACAAAATAAAATCAGACTTGTGATTTATGTCATTTTTATAGGTTAAAAAGGCGTTCCCGTACTCCACTTACGCTATGCTATCAGCCATCTTTAAATGTGTTTTAAAATTAGTCATGTTGCGTGTATTCTGTCCTTCTTGGGTGAACGCGTGTTTTAACTATAGTGAAAGTTGCTTTGAGATTATTCATCATTTTTCAAACAATTATGGAACAATTTTTTTAATATTCAGCAGGACCTCAGCTTCAGCACCAAATATCAAATTACAAATTTTGAAAAGGAAGATACTGAGTAAGAAAAGATAAACAAAACTTAATATGATATGATAATTTTACGGCCTCCTAGCCTATTCGGTAGTAACTCTGCCTTTGCAACAGAAGGTCCTGGGTTTGAATCCTGGTCTGGTCTGGGCAGGGCCAGTTTATTTATGTGTTTATCACAGATGTTTTTTCCTGAGTTATGGATGTTTTCTATCTAACTAAGTATTTATCTAAATCTATCTATTATATACTTTGTCATCTATAGACCCGGACTTTTGTCGCCATGACGTCACAATAGGGTGATTTGGGGAGTAAACGGGACGGCGTTATTAAATACGGTTAAACGAATTCATTTTCAACCGACTTCAAGATTTCGAAGGAGGAGGTTATCAATTCGTCGGGATCTTTGTTTTTGCCATTTTTTTTTTTTTAATGTATGTTCACCGATTATTCGAAGACGGCTGGACCGATTTGGAAAATTCTTTTTTTGTTTGAAAGAGTATACTTCACAGTTGGTCCCATTGAAACCAGGTCAGGATCTGATGATGGGATCCTGGAGAAATCGAGGGAACTCTTCAACTATTATAGGCACACCTATAGTGATTTGAGTATTTTTTACAGCAGCTCGAGCATTTGCTGTTGGAAAGGTAAGTGAAGTCGGTTCTTTTCAACCGACTTCAAGATTTCGAAGGAGGAGGTTATCAATTCGTCGGGATCTTTGTTTTTGCTATTTTTTTTTTTTTTTTTTAATGTATGTTCACCGATTATTCGAAGACGGCTGGACCGATTTGGAAAATTCTTTTTTTGTTTGAAAGAGTATACTTCACAGTTGGTCCCATTGAAACCAGGTCAGGATCTGATGATGGGATCCTGGAGAAATCGAGGGAACTATTATAGGCACACCTATGGTGATTTGAGTATTTTTTACAGCAGATCGAGCATTTGGTGTTGGAAAGGTGGATGCTTAGTGAAGTCGGTTCTTTTTTGTTTAAAATTATTTGTTTAAAATTATAATTAGACATTTTTAACAATATTACTTAGTAAGTTTTGGGGGAGGCCTATGTTCAGCAGTGGACGTCTTTCGGCTGATATGATGATGATGATGATGACTTAGTAAGTTGATCAATATTATCGTTTGCTATATTACTTGAAAACCATGCATTTGTATGTTATACTGGCACTGGTTACTCACTCTTTGTTTGTTACATCTGTCACCAAGCCAGTTTAACGTACAAATATACATTCTATGTATATATGTGTAACGTAAAACCGAGATTTTAACCGTATTTCATAACACCGTCCCGTTTACTCCCCAAATCACCCTATTGTGACGTCATTGCGACAAAAGTCCGAGGTCTAGTCATCAAACACCCACAACCGCCACAACACAAGCCTTATTGTGCCAGAGGTGCTAAGTGTTTTCAAGCTTTCTTTATTTTATTTTTATTTTTCTATTTTTAAAACAAATTTAGAAAATTACCAGAGTAGTACTGGCCCCCTCCATATGGCGTCCTAGGCGGGTCCCTGCCCCTGCCCCGGGTGGTTCTGAGGTCTTCATCCAGATCATTGTCATCATCCCTGCTTGGAGGGCCTTTAGCTTTCTCATACCTAGAATAAATATGAGGCTTAACAAATTTGTCTCAGGGACTGTTAGTAACTTAGTTATATCAAATGAGTATGGAGCAGGGATGTAACAGATGTGGTTTCATCGGAACCGAAAGCGGAATCTGATGTTTTAAATTTAGTTTATCGGAACCAGAAATGGAATCGGAACCGAAAACAGAAGCGGAACCGAAAACGGAAGCGGAACCAGAATCAGAGCCCGAGTGGACGAAATGGTAGGGGTAGGTCTAAGCCGAGTCTTTTGACAGGTATAAACCTGTTTGTTTTTGATGTAAGCCGCTCATTTCCCCCCGCTGTGTTGCTATGACATCCGATATAACTTCTGTTTTAAAAGTAACAGAACCGGAATCAAAGCGGATGTTTAAAACTAATCGGAAGTTCCGACTTAACGGAACCGGAACCAGAGCTCTATAACATCCCTGGTATGGAGTAAGATGGCTAGTGAGTTATACTGTAAAATTAAGAACCATATTTGTTTAATAAACATTTGCAATGTTCAAATACAAGAAAAAGTTATTCTTCATCCTAGCATTTGTCCCTTTTTGGGATCTGCTTGACAACCTAATCCCATGAATTAGAGTAGGCACTTGATTTTACGAAAGTGATTGCCATCTGACCTTTAACCCATAGGGGAAACTAGGCCTTATCGGTTTCCTTACGATGTTTTCCTTCACCGAAAAGCGACTGATAAATATCAAATGATATTTCATACATAAGTTTAGAGAAACTCAGAGGTACAAGCCGGGGTTTGAACCTGAGACCTCCGGATTTAAAGTCAGACTTCTTACTGCCAGGCTACCAGTGATCATGCAACACAAAAAAAAAGATTTAGAATATTAAGGAAAAAAGTTTATCAACAGTTTTTAAGTATAGTCAACAGTATCAATGAGGGCAGTTACCAGGTTCTGTCGAATCTAGAAAATTAGGTGCCTATGGGACCTTCAATAACTTACTAATAATTAATAATGAAAATAAAATTTTAGGATTAAGAATACTGTAATTTTAACTTTTGACTATTTTTTTTAATGTGTGAATCTTCATTTATAAAAAGTTAGGGAAGGACTTTACAAATCTTTTTTTTTTTTTTAGATAAAAGCATAGATTCTGGTAGCAGCAGGTACTGTGGCCAATGATTTAAAAACAAAATAACTTACTTCTCTAGATATGTTCCATATATTCTTCTCAGCAATGTGGAGCCATTGATGCAGGGGTGCGGCAGTCGCAGTGGGCGCAGAAAAGAATCCCACAAATCATACAAATTAACCTAGTAATAATAAAAAGAAAGAAATAGTTACCACAAACACTGAAAAACAGTGTTACATGTTCTAGTTTTATACAATAATTAGACTCAAGCTTTTTAATGTTTATTTTCTTAAAGGTAAAAAACATTACAAATGTCAACTGAATGGACAATCAACAATATTTTTTTAAACACCATCTGAGTGTACGATAACTGTAAAATAGATTGAGGGCAATGTCCCGTCCCACATTAAATCAATTTCTTTCTCTATAAAAACACTATAAATGAAAAGGATGTTACCTTGCTTATACCGCCTCGCTGCTGTACTAGTGTGTAGAATAGATTTAAGTCTATATCTATGCCATTTACTGACGGAGTCTTAAACGGTATGCTGAAACATGAAAAAAATAGTTTGTAATTATTTCTTTTACGAAAAATACAACAATTGAGTAATTTAAATCAACGATTGGTTATTTGTTTTATCATTTATCGCCCCACGACCATTAAATTAATCTTATAGGTGAGATAAAGACGGAAGCATCATGCTATATCGTAACATAAATACATAATACAAACAAACGTTTCAAGACAAACATTTACCCTTTACTATCGTTAAACTGCTTTAATTCTTTCAGGAATGCTTCCTTGTCCTTTAGATACGTGCTAGATTTCGTATTTATTTGTGGTTTAGACATTTTTGGTCTAAGAATAGCGGTACACGGATTACACTATATTTCCACACTAACACTTAGTTTATAGCACTTAGACTATGAAAAACGGTAAGTATATCACATATTAACTAAATTCATGTAAAACAACAAGAAATTAATTCAAAATACACGAAAATTCTCAAACTCCAAGCAAGCAAAAATACCCGTTCGTTCAGAGCGTTTGACAGGATATTTAGGGTGCGTGTACACAAGCTACAAGCATAAACGTTTTTTCTGCTCGTCGTTGCGTTGGTTGACACACCACGGATCAGAAGACAATCCGGATAGTACTTTTACTATATTTCCCTAACCACAGTTGAACCTTATTACCGAGCAAAACAGTCGTTCATAGGTCACTAGTAAAAAGTAATAAAAACGGTCCGATAGAGATCATAATGTAGGGGGCGTTGTCTCACTCGCACAATGCTGCCAACTTATGAAACTTACCAATGTGGTTTTATTTATCTACATTTATTTTAGTAACACACTAGAAGTTACTTCCTACTTATAATAATTTATTGCAAGATTTGAATGAATACTTTGTTCCCTTTTAGCTGCTTTGATTTTTTTTATGACGTAAATATTATTCATTCATTAAATTAAAGAATTGCAATGAATATTGCAGACAGTAATAAGTTTTGTAATATTTAAAATACGGTCTGGTATCCCCATCCCATCAGTCCCATAACTGACATAATATGTCACTGATATTATTTCAAATGACGCCACTCAGCTCAACAACATTTCGTAACAACATTTTTAAGTAAAAATGGTCAAGATATGTTGCGTAAAAGGGTGCAGGGGTGAGACTTTACAATAAAGTAGACTTTCCTTTCACCGGTAATCCACAATCATTCAATTTTACGATTTAACAACAAGTTAAGGTTGTCAAACAATTGGGTGACTATGATGTCGGCAAGCTGAGGGTCGGTTTTGTTGTTTTTACAGAAATGTACTTAAGTACATGGTCTGTTCCTAAGTATTACTTACACAGGACAGGAGTGGCCCGCGGGTCTTTTTAGGCCCTTTCGAAAGGGTCCTAAAATGGTACAAGGCCATACAAAAAATTGTAGTAGTGGCAGTATAATAAATAAATAAATAAATAAATATTATGGGAAAATCTTACACAAATCAACCTAGTCCTACAGTAAGCTCAATAAGGCTTGTGTTGTGGGTACTAGACGACGATATATGTAATAGATATATACATATAAATACTTAAATACATAGAAAACATCCATAACTCAGGAACAAATATCCGTGATAAACACACAAATAAATGCCCTGACCAGGATTCGAACCTGGGACCTCCTGCTTCATAGGCAGGGTCACTACCGACTAGGCTAGGAGGCCGTTAAAATATATTTTATTGTACAACATTTGTACAACAAAGAAAAATACAACAGGAAGAATATACAATATTTGTACTGTATCGGGTTCAGTAATTTTGAACCTGATGGTACATGGAAGAGATCTCTTCCATTCAACCATTGAGCAGTTTGATGTTATTGATGTTTTCTTTATTTACCTTTAAGTATATTAAAGTCGGAGAACTGTCCACATCAGATATGACGCAATAGTGAGAGCCACGAACCCCCTGTACTTACTTAGTTTTAGTTTGCTACACTAACTATCCCCTATTTTAAGACGCGGACATCTGGCAATTGTTCATCGGTGTTATGCAAACGAGTTGTAAGAAATAAATATCTTACTCGTACAGTTCTAGGTTTGTTGCAGTGCAGTATCATGTAATTAATAAGATTATATCATTTTCAGGAGTTTCTGTTGGGGGAAAATAGTGCAAAATGACGTTACGTTAATGTATTGTTTGTCGCCTACCTACTGTTTTCCGTAGCGATACGCAATGATTTACTTTTTTGTTATTATACTAGCGATAGGCTTCGACAGTTTTTACCTATTAACTGAAATATTTTGCTGGTCTGTCACTATGACGTCCTCCGATAAATAGCTGCCAGATGCCTGGATCTAGCAATAAGTTTAAAATAGTAAACTAATTAGAGGGGTTCTCTGCTCTCATTATTGCGTCAACGTATCTGAAGTGGCCACCTCCTTAAGTCAGTAGAATGTATAAGTTCCCATATGAACTATGAGACTTCTCTTTCTGGACAATACTTACTACACGACAAGCATATTTAATTTTATATTTATCTTCATACTATCCCGATCCCACATACATCATAGTACATATGGTCACTCTACTTAGAATGAGATGCAGCCCCCTACATTACCCTCTCTTTCGGCCTCACTTTGTGGTCGAAGTATGACCTCCAGATTGTATTTAACTTCATGGGACACACGTGCCCGGGCTGCCTATTTTGAGAATAGTGTCTTCGGTGGTGCTAGTTATATATAATTATATATTCGTAGTGATATTTTGGTGGTAAAGTTACTAACAAACATCAAAATAACAGGATCGGGTGAGTAAATAGTATAATAATGGATAAAAACGACCCCCCTCATAGGGGGGTCACCGACGCCATGTTAGACTCGAATTTGGATTCACAAAAGTCAAATGAGGGTAAGGAAGGAAATTCCTCTCCTACTGAGCACACGCCCATGAATATCCAAATTGCCTCTAATAAAAGGGGATCGGAAAACGATATTGTCTCACAGTCTAAAAAAACTCACTCCCCGGGAGATTCGAACCAAACAACGTATGTAACTCCTGGTTATAATGATTCCAATCCCCCGCTAAAATACACTGATGCAGACAAAGGACCGTTCGTGGTTCACATTAACAGAGTTGAGCCAGACCCCTCTGCAGGATTAACCTTACAAGCAATTAGAGTAGCCCAACTAATACATAAAAATAAAGTTGCAGGAATTATGGAGGGTTCAATCAAGTCCCTTGGTCGTAATAAAGTATCTGTGTCTTTCAAATCGGCTGAAATAGCTAACAACTTTTGCAAATCAGACCTACTTTCCCGAAACAAACTGGCTGCTTCCATCCCAAGGTTTCTTGTATCTCGAATGGGGGTCATACAGGATATCCCCACTGACTGGACACTTGATGAAATTGTAGATGCTATTCAGTTTCCCTCAAATTTTGGTTAATGAATCATCATGAAAGCACGACGACTGTCTCGTAAGGTAAGAGAGGGCCAGCCGCCACAATGGGTCCCTTCTAAGACAATCGTTCTCACTTTCCACTCGCAAGACCTTCCAGAAAAAATATATCTTTTTAACATGGCCATGCCAGTAAAAATGTACGATCTTCCTACAATCCAAATCAGGGCATGCTGTAAATTCGGCCACATTGCTGTCAAATGCAGGTCAAAACCCGCATGTTACTGCTGCGCTTAAGCTCACACAGGTGACTCTTGCAACGTCACTGGTGACAAACTCACTTGCATTAATTGCTCCGGCTGCCACAAAGCCACTGATCAAATTTGCCCAGAACATAAAAGACAGAAGTCTATTAAAGTAATGATGTCGGAAGAAAATATAGGATACCTGGAGGCTTCCAAACGCTTCCCCCCTGTCCGTTTAAGCTATGCAGAAATGACCCAGAAGATGTTTGAGATCCCTCCAATATACACTGGGATGGCATCTGCAGCATATGCTGCTCCAATACCTAACTACATTGAAGAACCTGTTCCCCCCTCTCAAAAACTTCCCAATTCATACAAAAAAAACAGTATATCGAACCCCAAAACCCCGTCAACTGCTGGCCCCATCTTATAACGTACAAGCTCATAGGGATATTACAAATAACCCCAATTCAGTTATGCCTAACGGATGCGCTATTAATAGCAATTATGACATTACTCCTAATGAAAACCTGCTGGAGTCCCTCTCAGCGGCTTTAGTCAATTTAATCCTGAAAAGTGGGGACACACTACCATAAACTACAGCCTATCCTCCCTATAATCACCAAAAATGGACCCGAAAGTCCTTCAATGGAACACACAGAGTGCTAATAACAAAAAAAGTGAATTAATTCACTTAATAAATGAATACAAACCAGTCCTTTTTGCCATCGCTGAAACATGGTTCAAACCTTCCTCCCGGTTCAGAATTCCGGGGTATGCATGTTTCAGGGATGATAGAAAGGACGGAAGAAACGGTGCAGGGTGCGCCCTGCTCATCAACAGAACTTACACATATACACTCTTTCCTCTCCCAAATCACAGCCCAGAAATTTTTATCACCGCTGCCAAGGTACTCAATACTACATTTATATCTGTCTATATTCCTAAATCAAGTAGAAACTTATTACAAGAATTACAAAGACTAATATCTGGAATTCCTGGCCCATACATAGTATTAGGAGATTTTAATTGCAAAAAATACCCTCTGGGGCTCCCCTATATGTGACCCCAACTCATACTTCCTCTTAAACATGGTTGACGAATTAAATCTATGTGTACTGAACGATGGATCTAACACTAGGAGAGCCTCTCCGCTGCAAAACCCCAGTGCCTTAGACCTCACCCTTGCTTCTGCACACTTGGCTCCATCAATCCACTGGAAAGTGCTAAACAATACATACGGAAGTGATCATTTTCCCATACTCTCGACCATCCTTAGACCCTGCCCTCCTCCTCCCATTCCTAATCCAATCCTAAAATATAAAACTGCACAAGCTGACTGGAGTAAATACTCTGCTAATTTAGAAAATAAAATAAAGACTATGCCTGAAATTAATGACAATAATTTTAAAGAAATATATACTAATTTTATAGATTGTATCTGCCAGTCTGCGGCTGAATCCATCCCAATTAAAAACACGGAACTTCGCAAAATTCCTTCTCCCCCTTGGTGGGATCCAGAGTGCAAAAAAATAATAAAGGAGCGTAAAAAGGCTGAGAGGACATACTCTGAAAACCTTGCAATGGAAAACTACCTAATCCTCCAAAAAACTACAGCGAGATCCAAGAGGCTTCTTGCTAAAAAAAAACTGAAGGGTGGTCCACTTTTTGTAAGTCCCTATCTCCACGGTCACCATCTACACTAGTCTGGAAAAAATAAAGGCATTCCTGATGAACCAAAATTCCAACGAACCCTTCTGCAATGACAATAGCATTTGGCTACCGGAATTTATAGATAAATTGTCTCCTCCTTTTGTTCCTAATGAAGACCTCTTGCCCCACTCTACCCCAGTGGGTCAAAGCACAGATAAAATGAACGACCCTTTCTCTTACCCAGAATTATTATGTGCTATAGACCACCTGAAGGACTCCTCTCCTGGCATAGACGGAATTCCGTTTTCATTTATAACCCAATCTTCAAAAATCACAAAAGAATATTTCCTGAACATAATAAAGCATGTTTTTATCTCCGGCTCTGTCCCCGAGCCTTGGAAGACCCAAATTGTTATTCCAATATTAAAACCTGGCAAAGACCCAAACGAAGCCTCATCATGTCGCCCAATAGCACTGTCCTCAGCTCTGGCTAAAATAATGGAACACTTAATTAAAAACCGCCTTGAATGGATACTGGAGAATCGTAACTTACTACCTAGCTCACAATTCGGGTTCCGTAGGGGTAGGGGTACCGTAGACAGTCTCAGTATTTTAACAACAGATATCCGCTTAGCCTTTAGTAATAATGAATCTGTTACTGCTGTCTTTTTGGACATAGCGGCTGCATATGATAATGTCAACCACTCATTACTGGAACAAAAAATGGAACGACTGAACATTCCTTCAAGGCTGACAAATGCAATAAGTAATCTGTTTATGGCTAGAACCATCTGCGTCCGATCAAAGGGTACAGTTCTTCCCCCCAGGCCAGTATGGCAGGGTCTTCCCCAGGGGTCTGTCCTCAGCCCCATATTATATAGCCTTTATACGTATGACCTAGAACCTACTGTAGACTGCTTCTGTAACATCTTACAATATGCGGACGATATAGTCCTATACAAAAACTCCTCATCTTTTGTAGACTCCTCATCACGACTGAACTCGGCCCTGATATACCTAAGAGACTACCTTGACTCACAATGTCTCACATTATCCGTCCCCAAATGCAAAGCTATAGTCTTTACTCGAAAAATATATGTTCCGCCTATAGACATTTCTTTGGAAGGTCAAGAGATTGAAATTGTTAACTCAATAAAATTTTTGGGGGTGTTGCTCGACTCTAAAATGACTGGTAAACCCCACCTGGATTATATCGCAAAAAAATTTGAAATAAGTGCAAATGCCATGCGTTCACTGTCGGGCGTACGATGGGGTGCACATCCTTACACCCAGAAAATACTTTACAACGCAATAGTTCGAAGTCATTTTGATTATGCTAGTTTCATTCTGGAACCCTGTAATATGAAAGCACTGGGGAAACTGGATAGAATCCAGGCTAAGTGCCTGCTAATTGTGACTGGTGCGATGAGGTCATCTCCAATAAATGCAAGTGGAATGCCTAGATCCCCCTCTTATAATGCGCGGACAATATTTGGCTGACAGATTTTTCATAAATATATCTCAATACGAGAATCATCCTTTGCCAGCAAAATGTAAATCTCTATTAGACATATCTTCCTCCTCTAAATACTGGAAAAATAAAGAACTTCCCCCTTTAATTAAATCCTACAAAAAAATCTCCAGTATAAGCTCTCACCAATCTGATAAGAACCAAATATTCTGCTTTGATTATGACACATTAGTCTTTCAACCAACAGTCATCTTGGACTTGGGAATTTCTAAAAAAACACCTAACGCAAATACCGAATTCAACCAAATTATGGATAGGCAATTCAGGGGATGGATA
The DNA here is from genome assembly GCA_947086415.1 of Pammene aurita. NCBI lineage: Eukaryota > Metazoa > Arthropoda > Insecta > Lepidoptera > Tortricidae > Pammene > Pammene aurita. Next base: position 19,470,133 of record OX352295.1, read on the forward strand.
CAGGTTTACACGGACGCCTCTAAAATAAATTCAACGGAATGTGTTGGCTCAGCCGTATGGATTCCCAGATATAAAATAATCCTTAATTGCAAAAGCCCTCCACAATCTTCAATATTTACTGGCGAAGCAGTCGCTCTATATGAAGCTGTCTCCTATATTAAATCGCATAATCAAGACAAATGTATAATTCTTCCCTGAGCTGCTTGCAAGATTTGGGAAGGCTACCATTTCACTCCAAGGATAACTTCCATCTAACCTTAAAAATAAAAGATAAACTTAGGGAATGTCAAAATGCCAATTTGCAGGTAGTCCTGGCATGGATCCCTAGTCATTCAGGTATCACGGGCAACGAGGTGGCGGATGAATGTGCAAAAGCCGCTATACACCAGAGTTTCGCTTCCAATCAAAGATGCTTTGCTCGCGACATAAGAGCATCGGTAAGACAAACTCTATTTGAAGAATGGAATAAACTATGGCAGTTCTCGCGCAGAATAAAAGGTCAACATTATGGAAATCTACAACCAAATATCCCTCCTAAACCCTGGTTTTTTAAGAACAAAGGCTTTTCTAAGGTTAATACTTCAAATATCATCAGACTACGACTTGGTCACATTTGTTCGCCAGTTCGCCTGGCCAAGATGAGAATAAGGGACGGTTCAATCTGTGAATGTGGACTAGACGAAGGCACCATTACTCTACTAACCATTTACTCCTGGAATGTCCCTTAATACGTTACCCTATATATGATTTTCTCCATAGCTGGGCACCGTTAATCAAATAGTTAACTTCGTTAATCGTTAATCCGCTACAAAAAAAGTTAGCTTCGTTAAACGTTAAAGCGTTACATTTCGGAAGAATTAACGCAAGTTAACGTTAATCGTTAATCCGTTAAAAAATTGCATTTTTATATCTTTGCATTAGTGAACTTATAAAACCTGTTGGTTAAGGTTCTAGAAGTTAACAGGATAGGAACAAAACAAAATACTTGTATAATTCAAATGTGTAATTTAATCGTCGGGCATAAGGTTAAGGTGCATATTCCCCTACATGAACATTAACATGTTGAAGTTCTCGTCTGAAAGCCAGGCTCGTTTTGGTGTTAAAATGTCTTTACCTATGGAAAATCTCTTCGCAGTTTTCTCACTCGCACGCGCCGGCAAAATATATCTAGTTTTGTTTTTGTTTCACTCGCTGCCACGCGCCGCCCGGCACTTGTCGTTCGTTTCATACTTGTCTGAACTTGTTTTTCGCACCGCGCCGCGGTGCCGTGCGGTAAATAGTAGGCATTGGATTAACGATTAACGGACTTCTGCATATTAACGGAAGTTAACGTGTCCGTTAACATTTTTAAAAGTTAACTTAAAAGTTAATCCGTTAATCAAAATGTTAACTTCGTTAATTAACGATTAACAGATTAACGAGTTAATGCCCAGCTATGATTTTCTCCCACGAGAGATTAGCCGTCCAGTGAATATAGACTACCTCCTAACACTCGTCTTTACCCCATTATGTAGCATAATAAATAAATTCCTAACTAATAATGAACTCAAATTGTAATTGTATTTTCAGTTGACTGGTATATTTAATGCCATGATAACCTATATCTACTTTAAAAATATAACCCAAAACATATTATTCGTCTGTAATTTGTGTCGTCCATATTTGTTAAAAGTAGTTGTGTTGTCCGTTTCTTAACTGGTTTATGGGTATTTATAGGGTGGATGGATACGCTACCGAACACCGCACATTACCGTACAGCGAAACAAGATACTGGCCGTGTTTTGTCCATCCTCGACACTGGCGGAATCATCAAGCCCTGATGGAGCCATAATACGCAAAGATTGATTGAAGCATAAACGTCACACACAACTCACACAAGTGCACAAAAGTTACGAGTGTTACGACCTCACGACTGAGAATAAAAAATGGTCGCAAGGTGGTTCTTAATTCAACGTTGATCACTCTGCAACGAACGAAACGTTTCATTCGATTGATTTAACTAGTTGAAGTTCAACGTAAAATAAAACTCTAATATTAAATTGTATAGTCGATATTTGAGTAAATCAACTATTGGTTGATGTCTTAGAGAATTCAACCAACCGGAGCGGCCATGTCTGTCATTTTCTATACAACTAGTAGTCCGCCTCGAACTCAGAACTCGCGATTTCCTTGCGAACGAGATGACTAATATAACAAGACCCTTATGATGATTTTTTCGCGCATTCTAGCTTCATGACCCCTTGGCCGATCCTGCTCATATACGAACTCTCAAATTATATGTATCTCTGCTACAACTCCAACAAATTTCATGAAGATCAGAAAAGCGTTATTAAAGTTATCGCGGAACCAACGCTCAAAATCAAAAAGCCTTCGAAATGCCGAGACGTCCAAGGTCCCAGTAGCCAGAAGTTGTTTGTGGGAACTTGCTAAGCTTACGCTCCGCTCGTTCGAAAAAATAAATAAACTAGTAATCCGCCTCGAACTCAGAACTCGCGATTTCCTTGCAAAAGAGATGACCAATATAACAAGACCCTTCTGAAGTTTTTTTCGCGCCTTTTAGCTACATGACCCCTTGGTCGATCTTGCTCATATACGAACTCTCAAATTATATGTATTGCTACAACCCCAACAAATTTCATAAAGTTCAGAAAAACGTTACTTAAGTTATCGCAGAACAAACAAATCGAATTGCCGAGACGTCCCAGTAGCCAGAAGTTGTTCAACCACACAGACTATCTCATAGAGGTATGGGGAGGGAAGTGCAGCAAAAACTAATATAGATAAAATACAAAGAACTCAAAACCAGCTAATAAAAGTATTATTCAATTGAATTATTATTCAATTATGATTATCTCACACCTGCCATAAAAATATATAACGATACTAAAATCCATACATTAAAACAAAATTATATTAACAAAACCTGTGTGCTGATTCACAAAATAAGAAACAAACAAGTACATTCTCAACTAACATTTTTTTACTAACAGAGAAAAAGGCTTGTGGGAAACGCGTCGCTCGAACAATTTAATTTTATCTAATGCCCGAACTAACCAATTCGGCCACCAAAATTTTACTCGGGAGGGACCCAAACTTTACAATAGCTTACATATAGACAATAAACATTTTCAAGAAAAAGCTAAAGTTTTCTTAATTTAGTATGTTTCTGCTTTACGTAAACATTCAATATGTGTGCATGCAATTTGTAACTTAAATTCTTATGTATGTAGATTAATAAGTTAATTCAATGTAATTCTCATATCAGTGAAGTTTGTATATCTTCTTTTTGAGAATAAAGTATCTTAAACCTGAAGTCCAAAAAAATCTTCAGAAGGGTCTTGTTATATTGGTCATCTCATTTGCAAATAAATCGCGAGTTCTCAGTTCAAGGCGAAGTAATACTTGCAGCTTCTTGGCATGGACATCTCACAGTACAAGGTGTAACACTACACTAGTAGTCCGCCTCTATTCTTGAACTCTTCCTACCTTTAAACGGAGAAGGCTGGAGAAAACGTATTGTAGAGGGCGCTGTTCAAGATATCATACAATGAAAGAAAGAGAGAGATTATGAATAGTCTTTAACTATGTACGAAAACCGTATACAGTAGTGTACAGTCTAACAGCTTTTCTAAGGCAAAACTTTCCCAGCGTTAATATACAGCATTTTAATTCTACATTTAAAAAAAAAAACATATTTTCGCGAAAATAAATAAAAATTACTTCCCTCCATACAAATTTAGCTTTTCTAAGGACCAATGTTGGATATGTCACTTTGACAGTTGCCTTCCCCGTTGCACTAACGAGAGGACAAATCACCGTTTTGTATAAAAACAGTATACGGTGCATACACGGCCTAACTTTTATTTAATGGACACACTATGTGTAAGCGTTTTGTTTCTTAATAAACTTGAAGAATTTATATACACCTATATATATTAATCAAATTACATATTACATTTATTACTTCTTAATTCATGAATTGAAAAATAACAAATAATTAAAGGTGTAAACAATAAGATTAGGTCATTTTACATATTAATATTTTTTGGTTAATAAAACTCAAAAACTGTCAACTTTTATTTTGAGTTTTGAGGTTATGCCCAATTGCCCAATGTCTGAAATGTCACTGCGGTATGAGCTTTGAGGTTAGACTCGAACGTTGTTTTTGTTTATAATCGATTTATAATTCAGAAGAATTCATCAAAATGGTGAAAAAGAAGATTGATAACCGAATAAGGGTTATGATAGAAAATGGAGTCAAGCTGGGTCACCGGACCATGTTTCTATTAGTCGGCGATAAGAGCAGAGACCAAGTAAGTAAAGGTTTTTAAGGTTCAAAAACATGTTTAAATGTGCCTTTCACGGTTTAAAAAATGATGATAATAACGTATTATATAATATAGTATACAATACCACATCTCTATAATAGTTCACAGTTGAAAATATATTAATGGAATCATAAAAAAATAAACTATTTTAATGGGTGTGTATTTTATATTTTTTAGGTGCCAATACTTTATGATATTTTGGTGAAATCAACAGTCAAGTCTAGACCAACAGTTCTCTGGTGCTACAAAAATAAAGATGAAGCTATAAGCAAGTAAGTAAATAAAATAATTATAACTTTATTTTTAATATTTGTATTATATAGTAGGATCCGCTTATAATGGACATCAAAGGGAAATGCAAACAAAGTCATACTAACTGGATGTCATATAAAACATAGTCTCAGAAACGAATCAATTTGTCCTATGGTGATTATTAAAACTCACTGACAATGCGTAATGTCAATACAATAAGTTCGTCAATAATAATCAAAACAAAATGTAATTACGAGTTAGAAACCTACCTACCCGAATCATCACAGGAGAAGGAGTGAAAAGGGTCACTAAATTATAAACTATTTTCTATGAAAACTGGACTTTGTTCTGCAAATATGTCATATTAAGCTGTTGGTCATTGTATGGAGACTCATAATAAACAGATTCTACTGTACATACAGTTAGCAACAGAAGTAACTGAGTCGACAAAGTATTCAGAATAATCTTGACAAGACTTTATTGGTTATAATTAAACATCGGTATCAACGTTCTATTTTCATGGCACCCAGTAGAGATAGCAAAAAAATAAAAACATTCGAATATTTATTTAATAATAATGTTTATTATCTTTTAAATTTAATTATGCGGCAGCTAATTTAAACTTTAAAAGAGTCGCAGAAATACTTCGAAATCATTGCCATAAACAAAAAAAATCGTAAATCTTTGCCATAAAAAGTTTAATTAACTCAAAAAAAAAAACGAAACTCTCCTTCAGACCTTCAAGCATAAAATTATTTCGAGAAATGTGTGAAAATATTCGTGTTTCACCCCGACGATTGTTAAATAGATGGGGCACATGGATAAATGCTGCCTCATATTATCACTTATCACAAACATTATGCTCAAATCAAATTTGTTATCGACGCTTTAAATTCGCGTGAATCAAGTGCAATATAGCTAAAGTAAAGAAAATTTTCCGCAACCGGAAATTAAATGTTGAGTTACTATTCGTGGAAAGCACTTTAGTATAATTGCTAAGTATGAATAATTGTTTTTAGATCCCAATCTGAGCTCTTTAGGTACAATGAAAACCATTCATTGGATGCAAAAAAATATATTTTAAATTACACCAAAAGGGCAGACAACTTTACTTAATTTTAAAGCATATTTTAAAGAAAAACCTTGATAACAACACTATACAAATTATCAAAGAACTGTCTAACAGCAAAGAAGTTGAAACACCAGCAAGTGTAATAATATAATGTGTGCAAATAATGAATTAAATATTTATTTGACTAACCTGAGCGAGTGTGGAAATGGAATAGAATAGTGACATAATTAAGCTTTTCAATCTCGTACTTAGACCACTCAGAAAACTTCCTAGCCTAAACACGGTACTCGACTGAAAAGCTCGTCATTATGTCACAATTGTATAAAATACTATTTAGTGTCTTTCTTTTAGTTCATAAAAAATAAATGTTCAAAATACTAGATGTATTTGTTTGTATTTGTTTTTCTGCAAACCGTACTTTGCCATGAAATTTGAACGCTGATACCGATGTTTAGTTATAATATGAGTGTGTAATCAATTAAAAGTCATTTTGAATGACTCTCCTGCTATGTTACTTCTGATTTTTCAAACTAGCGTGCTGTCCGGCTGATGGTAAGCAGTTCAGAGGATACATGTGCGCGTTGCCAACCCTTTATAATAATAATAATATAGCTATTTATTTCCATACATAATATTTTTGAGTAAATTTAGGTTATACATTTAGACTGAAAATTGATGTCATATACTTCAGAAAAAGTGACCAAGCCCTCCGGTGTCCGAGGCCAGATTTGAACTGGCGTCTTCAGTTTTCGCGGCTGACGTCCTGACCACTAGACCACCCGGTCACGGCGGAACTTGACAAATTTTCTCATGTATATGCAATCTCTGAATTTGAAATGGCTAGGCGCCGTTGACCATACTCTAAGAGCATGCACAGTACGTGCTTGCACCTGCTAAAAAAAAAGAAAAAAAAAACTGCAAATCAAAAAATATTGAACAAAATAATTAGATTTGCTTCAAGATTTATACATTTAGTTTTAATTTTCTGACGTGGATCCCTTTTGGGTAAAAGCTGACCCTTTAAGAACCTCATACTGTATCCCGTAACTATACTGCCTCTATGGCTACTAATTGTATCTGTGTCATTAACACTTTACATGTAAATCTAGCCATGGCCGCAAACGGGCAAAGAAAATAGCAGCCGGTAAACTTGAAGTATCGGAAGAATCATTGTTCGATGCATTCCGGGTAGCAACCACCATACATGGGCGGTATTACTCCGAGAGTCACGCTATGCTCGGTCAGACATATGGAGTGTGTGTTTTGCAGGTAAATACTTTTTTAATTTGCAAAAAAGTGAAGCATATTATTTTCTAATAAATGTAACGGTATGATGAAGACAATTCAAATCTAAAACTGTTACTGAAAATTGAAAGTTATGCTTTTATAAATATATAAGTTGTCCAACATACGACTTCAACTGTACAGTCACCGGCATTAGTATCTTCCTACATGAAGGCCGAAAAAATATGTGACACGCTCTTATGGCCCTACAAATAAGAGTGTGTCACATATTTTTGCGGCCTTCATGTAGAGAGATACTATTGCCGGTGACTGTACTAAGCTATCCAACTGTACTTGCAAAAGTGGGTACGGTAAGTTTGAGTAAACAGGCGAGCCGTGCATGCCTCAACATGAGACTGCCTCAAGTCCTTACCCACCTTAACAAGTTGGACTGCCGTTTGGATAACAAAATATCCTACTTTTATTGTGAATATTACTCCTACTAAAAATATGTTTTTCTATGATTACCGTAATAACTTTTTTAGGATTTTGAGGCCCTAACACCCAACTTACTGGCTCGCACAGTGGAGACAGTTGAAGGAGGTGGCCTCATCATATTCCTACTCAAGACCATGGACTCCCTCAGGCAACTGCATTCCATTACTATGGACGTACATTCAAGGTTAGTGAACATCCTAGATTTTACCAACACTTTCTAAAGTACGGGCTCTTCTAAAATAACAATGAAGTTCATGAATGAAGTCTATAAGAAATTCGTTTAATTCACAAACAATATTGAAACATAGAACTAAAGTTAACTCTTGGAGTGCCACCGGATGATTAAGTTAAGTCAATCAAATATAAAATTGTAATTAGGCGGGTTCCACACCTGACGCATCGCCGGAGGCAGGTCGGCTAGTGTGGACGTGCCTCGTCCGAGGCAACGCACGCGCGGCCGCAATGCCTCGGGCAGGGCACGGCCACTAGCCGAGCCGCCTCGCACGGCAATTTTCTCGCGAGGCGGTGCGTCAGGTGTCGACCCGCCTAATTACAATTTTATATTTGATTGACTCAATTTAATCATCCGGTGGCACTCCAAGAGTTGAAAATGCTGTCTTTGCAATAACACGACAATGATATATGCCATGTGAAAGGTTATTAAAGTGCGAAATACTTCTAATAAAAATGTCATGTCTAAATTTGGTAAAATTTTTCAGATTTAAAACCGAAGCTCATGACACAGTAGTGAACCGGTTCAACGAGAGGTTCCTCCTGTCCCTTGCGGACAACCCTCGCTGCCTGATCCTGGACGACAATCTTACCGTGTTGCCGATCTCCTCCAAAACGGCGCAAGTGGAACCTGTCAATGTAACACCAGAGGTATAAAATCTTATCTAATATGTCGTTTTTTACAAGTTTTTACGTAGTGGCAGTTTTTGGAAGCAGTTGTTATGAAATATTCTACAGATATGCAAGTCGAAGCAACCTTGAAAAACTTTATAGATCTTCAGAAATATATTGAAAAAAATTAGGAATGAAGGGGAAGTTTATACTTTGAAAATTGTTTCATAAGAAATTTAGAAAAAATATAAATATGCAAAACTTTTTCAAATAGAGCTCACTTAGTACTTCAAGTAATAGTAAACTAGAGTATTTAAATGAAAATACGAAATTAGTAGTTTATGTAACTGTTACGTTTTAAGGCCTAATTACGTACAGTTGCATACACTGCTTTATCTACACTCATATTATATATATTGAATTAAGTGCTCGAAAACTATAGAATGGCCGCCATTGCACCGCCATGGCCAACTCGATTGTGCCGGCGGTCGGGGAGGCGCGTGTCGGCGGCCGCGCGGGCGCGTGCCGTTGGTCAGGAAGGAGCACAGGATTTACATTATGTTATCAAAACTCATAGCTACATCAATATTTGAGCATGTAAAGTTAAAATTACGTTACTGCCACAGATAAAAAGCTTATCATAGTAAAATCGGTTGTGGTAATGCTAGCCATTGCCTACCGTTTTTGAACACGTTTTAGAGGACTTACAGTGTGAGTGTAGATAATAGTATTTTATACAATCGGGACGCAATGGAGAGCTTTTCAGTCGAGTATTATGTCACAATTTTATACAATAAGTACTTTTTCTACGAGTGCTCAAAATAGGCAAGCCGGTAAGAATTAAGTTTGGCGAATGCCTTACAATTTAGTCATTTAGTAACATTTATCTCCCGGTGGATCGTACCGGCGATCGGGGAGGAGTACCATCCTCCTGTTGTATAATATTGTATGAAAATCCATTTCAGCATAGTCGACGAGTAGAAAAAGACTTACCAAGCCGAAACATATTTTGGCAAACAAAAACGGTTGCAATATTGTCATGATCCTTTTTTATTTCAGCGCACCAACCCCAAGCTGACAGAATTAGTGTCATCTTTGTCGGACACGCCGCCCGCGGGGCCTCTCGTTGCTCTCTGTCGCACCTACGACCAGGCGACGGCACTTATTGCTATTATCGACACATTAGCTTCGAAAACTTCAAGGTATGTGTTAGAGATGCGCAAAATGCTTCACTGAATGGAAAAGATTGATTCATATCTTTCGCTAGCGGAGATATGTAGCACTTATTTCGCTCATTTCGCCCAATGGATCTGTTTGTATATTCGCTTCGTCTCACTCGTTCGACACAGCCGGCTCATTCGAATCATGAGTGGGAAAGAGCGAGCTAGCGGAGCTACTAATACTGTAAACACTGAGATAAATGAGTTACTGAGCGAGTTAAATATTCAGTCAATTGAAGAGTGAGTGAGTTGAATCAAAAGTTCATTTAAATCACTCACTCGTGAACAACCCATGTCTAGTATGTGTATTACTAAGTGGACTTTCGATGTCTGTTTTACATTTTCACCTAAATAAATTACCCTAAAAATCAATAAGCACGATAGAACGACATATTGTGTAGTATTAGTGAGTCAGTAAAGTTTTATTGCCCCTCGTTGCTATGGTTACGTCTCTTGGATAACCAAACAATTTCTATGAAACAGTATGTAAAGTAAATGTCCTTCCGATAACGGGGACAGGGTAAACACTAATTAAAAAAGTTGATTGACCCTAGTATCCGAGTTTGTTGACAACAGAGAAAAACGCTACCTTTTTGTTTTGTACATATAGACATAATGCTGACATCATTGCCTTTCGCCTGAGCAATTGGTTTCAAACTGTCAAATATTCAACGAGTATGTGGCAATTGTTACCTGAAAACGATATTTAAGTAAAGTGGGATAACAATTACTATTCACTTGTTGATTTTCATTGATATCAGGCGCGTCCGTCAATTAGAAGGGCTGGTAGCCAGGCGGTAAGACGTCCGACTTTTGATCCGGAGGTCACGGGTTCAAGCCTCGGCTCGTACCACTGTTTTTTTCGGAACCAATGCACCTACCAAATATCATTTCATATTTACCGATTAGGTAACGCACCTCAGGCTCATTGAGCAAAAAGTCGGACAAACGCTAGGAGGATAATCAGGCGCAACTTTTTTTTTTCCAGGCCTCCCCACTGTCTAACAGCAGCTCGAGGCCGCGGCAAATCGGCCTGCCTCGGCCTCGCGGTCTCCGCCGCCGTCGCACTCGGCTACGTCAACATCTACGTAACATCCCCACACCCCGAGAACTTAATCACACTGTTCGAGTTCGTGCTAAAAGGCCTCGACGCATGCCTGTACCAGGAGCACATAGATTATAATATATTGAGGTCGACGAACCCGGATTTTAAGAAGGCGATTGTGAGGATCAATATTGCTAGGAATTCGAGGCAGACTGTTCAGGTAATTGTTAATTAAACTGTAATATTCCATTAAAGAATACCAAGATCAAAATGCAGAAAATATTTTAGGTGCATTCTCCACGAAAAAAATATTTTTTTAATTACTATCCGAAAGAGGTACAAATGGCGGACTTAATGTTTAAATTCTTTGCATGCCAATCCCCATTAATCCTATAGCATATTATGCGGACCAACCGTTGCAGTAGCTTTTGGTACTCATTTTCTATACAAACTAGTTGCGAAACCGAAAATTCTCGGTTCTCTCAAACAGAACCGCGAGTATCCCTAACTCTAGATCGTTTGATTAAATTTTTATCAATTTACTAATAAAACTAAACTTTTCCAGTACATAACTCCAGACGACCACTCGCTGCTAAGCGCCGCTGACCTCGTCTTAGTAGACGAAGCGGCAGCCATTCCTATCACACATGTATCAGCGGCCGCTACCAAGGCACCGCTGGCTTTACTGTCGTCAACTGTGTCTGGGTACGAGGGCACGGGTCGCGCGCTGTCTTTGAAACTCTTTGCAATGTTGCAGACGAAGCATGACGCTCCTGCACCGGTAAGAATGCTTTATAACCCTGTACAACTAACTGTATCTACTGATAACATAGATATCGTTGGAACGCTATCAAGGCACCGCTGGCTTTACTGCCGTCAACTGTGTCTGGGTACGAGGGCACGGGTCGCGCGCTGTCTTTGAAACTCTTTGCAATGTTGCAGACGAAGCATGACGCTCCTGCACCGGTAAGAATGCTTTATAACCCTGTACAACTAACTGTATCTACTGATAACATAGATATCGTTGGAACGCTATCAAGGCACCGCTGGCTTTACTGCCGTCAACTGTGTCTGGGTACGAGGGCACGGGTCGCGCGCTGTCTTTGAAACTCTTTGCAATGTTGCAGACGAAGCATGACGCTCCTGCACCGGTAAGAATGCTTTATAACCCTGTACAACTAACTGTATCTACTGATAACATAGATATCGTTGGAACGCTACCAAGGCACCGCTGGCTTTACTGTCGTCAACTGTGTCTGGGTACGAGGGCACGGGTCGCGCGCTGTCTTTGAAACTCTTTGCAATGTTGCAGACGAAGCATGACGCTCCTGCACCGGTAAGAATGCTTTATAACCCTGTACAACTAACTGTATCTACTGATAACATAGATATCGTTGGAACGCTATCAAGGCACCGCTGGCTTTACTGCCGTCAACTGTGTCTGGGTACGAGGGCACGGGTCGCGCGCTGTCTTTGAAACTCTTTGCAATGTTGCAGACGAAGCATGACGCTCCTGCACCGGTAAGAATGCTTTATAACCCTGTACAACTAACTGTATCTACTGATAACATAGATATCGTTGGAACGCTATCAAGGCACCGCTGGCTTTACTGCCGTCAACTGTGTCTGGGTACGAGGGCACGGATCGCGCGCTGTCTTTGAAACTCTTTGCAATGTTGCAGACGAAGCATGACGCTCCTGCACCGGTAAGAATGCTTTATAACCCTGTACCACTGTATCTATAGATAATATAGATATTATTGGACCGTTACCAAGGCACCGCTTAGTTTACTATCGTCGCGTAAGCGGTCCGCGCGCTGTCTTTGAAACTCATTGCGATGTTGGAGACAATATATGACGCTCCTGCTCGCAGCTCTAGATGTTCTATACCTGGTACTGGTACTGTGGTACGAACCATTGTATTTACACTTTACAAATAAATATTATAAGACAATCTTACACAAATCAACCTAGGCCCACGGTAAGCTCAATAAGGCTTGTGGTATGGGTACTAGACGACGATATATATAATATATAGATATATATAAATACTTACATACATAGAAAACATCCATAACTCAGGAACAAATATATGTGATAAACACACAAATAAATGCCCTGACCAGGATTCGAACCCGGGACCTCCTGCTTCGTAGGCAGGGTAACTACCGATTAGGCTAGGAGGCCGTTAATCGGATAGATATCTTTGGACCGCTACCAAATCACCTCTGACTTTACTTCAACGGTCGCTGGTTACGTACTTATGTTACGAGGACACATATCTTTGTAATATTCATGATGTTCCTCGCTTCGCTAAATGACTTCGCATAAAAATGTATTTAGTAAATAATGTATATCGTAACTTATTATTATTACCTATTATATAAGCCTTTTTTTAATTTCCTCCTAAGTATCACATGTATGTATTTATTTTTTTATTAGTTTCCTTAGGTAGGAACCCCTTTTTGGGTATAGGCCTCCTCCAGTTTTATCAATTTTTCTCTGTTTTTGGCTTTCTTTGTCCATTCCTTGCCGGCTGTAGCTATGATGTCGTCACTCCATCGTTTCATAGGTCGTCCTCTTTGCCTTTTTCCGCTAGGTCCTTTCCATCTCGTTACTTCTGCTGTCCATCGCTTATCGTTGTAACGTGCTACATGGCCAGCCCATCGCCATTTTAAGCTTTGACAATAGTGTAGCGCATCAATTAGATTCGTCTTTTTCCGTATGTATTCGCTTCGTATTTTGTGCATTTTCCTTATTTTTAGTAGGCTTCTTTCCATCGCTTTCGCGAGTTTTGTTTTTATTTTGGTGCTGTAGGTCATAGTTTGACAGCCATATGTAAGTGTCGGAAGAACGCATGTATCCATTGCTATTTTTTTTAGGTGAAGCGGATAGTCGCCTTTCGTGATTTCCTTGAGTGACCAATACTTCTTCCAACTCATATTTATTCGGCGTTCTACTTCTTCTTCGTTGTGGTCTTGAAACGATATTTGTTTTCCTAGATATATGTATTTATTTACGTATTCCAGAGGCTCTCCTTCCAGTTTTATTATATACGAGAAACTGTTAGTCATGAGACTCGTGAGTTTTGTTTTATCTTCGTTCATCAAAAGACCTGCTTTTTAGGGTTCCGTAGTCAACTAGAAACCCTTATAGTTTCGCCATGTCTGCCCGTCCGTCCGTCCGTCCGTCCGTCCGCGGATAATCTCAGTGACCGTTAGCACTAGAAAGCTGAATTTGGTACTAATATGTATATCAATCACGCCGACAAAGTGGTAAAATAATATAAGTGGTAAAATAAAGTGGAAAAAAATGTTTTATTAGGGTACCTCCCCTATACGTAAGGGGGCGTCCATTAATCGCGTCATATTGTATAGGGGGGAGAGGGGGTCAAGAAAAAATCACCAATGATCACCACAGGGGGGAGGGGGGTCTGGACACGTATCACGTGTAATTTTTTTGTTCCTTCGTGTTATACTGTATTTCAAATATTGCAATAAAATAAAAATTATCAACTTTTAAATGAACCATTCTGAGTAAAATTTGCCTCGCAGTTGGACTTCTGCGTTTAGTTGACCGGCGAGGCGTCGATAAGCTTTATGCATGGGTTCACTTAGATTGATCTCATTTTTATCAAAATCAAATTCTAATGACGGGATCCATGAGGAATCAAGGGAACTCCTGAAACCTTATACCTAGTCGGTTACTAAGTTCTGTTACTAGAGTTTTCACTAAATAAATAGGAATAGGTAGCAACATTTTTATTATTCAGGTACATAATTTAAAAGCTTATTTAATAGTCAATAGATTACAATATATTGAATTGAAAATTATTGTCGCAGTTTTTCAGAATTCTTTATAACACTTGGAAAAAGGCGTGAAAAATATACGTCAAAATTACACTCCTTATTCACGTTGATTTTAAATCCTATTTATTTTTAATCACGTTTAAGATGCATCAGTCTTGCACAATTCGGTAGCTATATTGTTTAGCTTCAATTTGGTATATTTATAGTTCACGTGGGTCTATCCGATAAAATACTAGACTATACGTTGCAACTCTGCTTGTTCCATAGCAGACATAGCAGTCTAAATCTATGTCTTTTGTGCAAAACTTAAAAATAGGCAATGTTACTAATGGGAATATCTGTGGGATAAAATCGCAAGAAAATTAAATGGTGGTCACGCAATTACCTCTAATAAACAGGTTTCTTACAAACAAGCAATGGAACCTTTTAAACGAAGGTGCAATATTTATTGGATGCACTTTTGTAAAGTGTAATTTTCTTAAATTTACCGCGTGTTTGCCTCTTCAGGCAATCTTGTGCTTTACAAGGATTTTCAATAAATTTCCCATCTGATTTGTATATGATTATACCATTTTATGTTCATTAGAAATTAGGCTATTAAATAATTACTTGATTTTTTTATTTAAAACTTTATTTTATATTTTACCAGTCAGACATCTGATAACAGAACTTAGTAATTAACCAACTAGGTAAGGAGACGTATAGCGATTTTTTTAAATCTAAAAACCAAACAATTGTATTTGAATAGTGCTATTTAGTGAAATTGAAACTGCTTGTGAAGACCAGAATGGAACTCCTCCAGGACAAGGTTTTTTTACGTGTTGGGAGTAATTGTTATGACTCTTATGAGATGCACTATGATTGTAAAGATTTTTTAGTGGCATTTGAAATATTATTTTCTTCACAGTAGGTTTTTAGGATTCCGTAGCCAAAATGGCAAAAACGTAACCCTTATAGTTTCGTTATGTCCGTCTGTCCGTCCGTATGTCCGTTTTTGCGTCCGTATGTCACAGCCATTTTACTCGGAAACTATAAAACGTATCTTAATAAATATTTGAACATAAAGTGTATTGTTATATGCCGCTACTTAGTTTTGTAGTAAATTGCTAAAAAGATATATTTAGAGGGGGGATGGGGGGCACTCCATACATGTAACAATTTCAATAATCACCCCGTAAGTCTAAAAAAATGTGCCCCCCTGTCACTTTTGAACTGGAGATCCAAAAATTGAGAATATATATCGGTTTAGGAATTATTAAGTTATCTCCAAAAAACGTCTTTCATAGGCAGATACGACCTTTTGATATTACTTTTTCGATAGTAGGTACGAAACCCTCCATTATGCGTGGTCCAATACGTACTTGGCCGGTTTTTTCTATTAAATAATTATTTTAATGAAAATAGTGAGATGTGCATACATGTAGTTTCATTTTTTTTTCCTTCACGTGTACGTACATTACGTTTTCACGTGTTAGAAAACTGTACTTAGTTTAGTTAGCAAAAAATTACACGTCATATTGGACGAGGGGGGGAGGGGTCCTAAAAATATCACCAAAGATCTCCATGGGGGTGGGGGGGTATAAAACAAGCCAAAAACGTATGACGCGATTAATGGACGCCCCCTAAAGTGGGGAGTGATTTTTTTTTTCATTTCAACCCTAACGTGTGATATATTGTTGGATAGGTATTTAAAAATGAATAGTGGTTTACTCAAATCATTTTTTGATAATGTAAATATTTTCGGAAATAATCGCTCCAGAAGTAAAAAAAAATGTGTCCCCCCCCCTCTAGCTTTTGAACCATAAGTTTTAAAAATATGAAAAAAATCTGAAAAGTAAACCTTTATAAAAACTTTCTAGGAAAATTATTTTGAACTTGATAGGTTGAATAGTTTTTGAAAAAAAAATACAAAAGTATTTCTGAACTAAGTTTGTAATTTAACCGTATAAGCAGGTATGTATTGTACCTGTAATTTCTACAAAATTACAATGAAAAGACTTACTTTCAAATAAAGTAAAAACGGTGAAAATCGGTTCACGCAATAAAGAATTATCCCATAAAAATCATCTTCCATACTTTAAGCTCGCGCGCAATAGTTTACTTAATTTGCCGATAGATGTCGCTGTACGTAGAACGCTCATATCATATCCTACATGGCGGTGTTATTTTAACTCTTAAGTGGGGACACTTACTGTGACGGACGAAAAACTACGGAACCCTACACTGAGCGTGGCCCGACACTCTCTTGGCCGGTTTTTTACTTTGATATCGTAACTTAGTGTAAAATTATTTATTATTATTATTATTCTTAACTGGGCTATCGATGTGCAGCGTCGGCCAGATTTGATCTATTGTGGCAGCCCTTTATAAATCATTACTGATTCCCGTTGAATCCAGAAACTTCCAGATTATTTGGGGTGTAATGTGTTGTACCTGTTAGTGTAAAATTAGTCGGGAAGTACACAAATGACATACCTCTTCACTAAAAAGCCTTTCATAAAACTGTATGCAATAATTGTAGAGCTGGTTCTCACTTGTCAGATGTATGGCCCGGATTTTAATCGGATGTTCCAGTGGCAGAACATTTTATATGAAACTGTTCACACTAAATCGGTGTCAGACGCGTGTGAATAGCTTGATATATAATTTTAAACAAAAAAGAACCGACTTCACTTAGCATCCACCTTTCCAACAGCAAATGCTCGAGCTGCTGTAAAAAATACTGAAATCACTATAGGTGTGCCTATAATAGTTGAAAAGTTCCCTCGATTTCTCCAGGATCCCATGATCAGATCCTGACCTGGTTACAATGGGACCAACTGTGAAGTATACTCTTTCAAACAAAAAAAGAATTTTCCAAATCGGAAAAAAATTGCAAAAACAAATATCCCGATGAATTGATAACCTCCTCCTTCGAAATCTTGAAATCGGTTGAAAATGGTCTGCCACTGGAACAACCGATTAAAATCCGGATCCTACATCCAACAAGTGCGAACCAGCTCTTAACCTATTGACCGCCACAGTCGGCTGTGGCCGACATTAAAAAGTTGTGCCATGGACGCCAACGACGGCTACAGCCGACAGGCTTTGTAATGCAATAGGGACCTACGCGGGCTTCCGCAAAGTTCAATTTCGCTTGACAAAACGCGATTATGTGGCGTCGGTGGCGCGTCATTTTTGTTCAATGCTTGGCGGTCAAAAGGTTAAACATTAACCATTCCAGATAAAACTGGAAGAGCCCATCCGTTACCGGTCCGGCGACCCCGTGGAGGCGTGGCTCAATTCCCTGCTGTGTCTGGAGTCCCCCGCGCCCGCGGTGGGGGTGGGCGCGCCCTCGCCGGCGGCCTGCGAGCTGTTCCGGGTGAACAGGGACGCGCTGTTCTGCTACCACAGGGCTGCGGAGGCGTTCCTGCATAGACTGGTCGCTATATACGTCGCCAGCCACTATAAGGTTAGTTTTATATCATGCTGATAGGTTTTATACAAAGGCGAGGCGGCTCGGCTAGTGTGGACGTGCCTCGGCCGAGGCAAACGCACGCACGGCCGCAATGCCTCGGGCGAGGCACGTCGACACTAGCCGAGCCGAGCGACTCGCGAGGAAATTGCCGCGCGAGGCCGTGCGTCAAGTGTAGCTCCACCTAATAAGTTTTTATACAAGGGTTTTTAAAATGACGTCCTTTTTAGACTGTTTAGCGTTTCAACAATTGATTTCTATCTCCAGATACAAATTGTGTGGCGGACCACTTTGTTTTTGAAGGTGTTATTTCGATTTAGCTTTAATATTACCTAAATCGATAATAAAACAATAAAGAACATATTTTACACATCAATTAACAATTTAGCCTAAGGTGAGACCTGGGTTTAGGATATGTTCTTACATTTTTCTGCTTATACATAACTGTATGATACTTATAAAAGATTTACCCTCATGCATGGGCTTACAACTATTTAGTTTATAGTGATTTAGATAACATTTTACGATTTTCATATATTATTCTAATAAATCGGAGAATAAAATCCGTATAATGTTTGCTTTGACGTTTCAAGCTTGATGTTACATTTTTGATTACAGGACCCTAGCCATCTGCTGACTCCTTAAAATAATTCTCTATTAATTTATCATCCCAGAACAGTCCCAACGACCTGCAACTCCTGGCAGACGCCCCGGCACACAACCTGTTTGTGTTGCTCGCGCCGACACCACCCAATGCTACTTCCATGCCGGAGGTTCTTTGCGTCGTCCAGATGTGCCTTGAGGGCAACATTTCAGACAAGTAAGTGTAAATTTTATTGGAATTTTAGTGGATTTTTAACAAAGTAAGCCTAACAGTAGAATAGTCCAGTAGTAAACAGGTTTAAAAAAAAAAGATTAAAAACATTTCTTTTAGATAATATTAAAGATACATAGTACTTATATATATATTAGTTATTTTTAATACACTGGGTTATAATGTTGATGCCAGCTCCATCTCACGAAAGCAAATAATACTAATTCATAATACCTAACTAACCAAACGAAATTACATAATACATCCATAGTCATTGAAAGCGGGTCACCTTGAATGAAAATGTCCATGCAAGATGTCGCGGTTTTAGTGGTCTTGAATGTACCTATAATATAACAAAGGTCAAGGCTCTCGTGAGATGAGCTGTAGATATGCAGATTTGCATTTAGTTATGTAAACATTAGTACACTTGTAATGGGTAAGTAGGTATAACACAAAATTGTTATTTTTATTTTAGAGCGCACTATTCGCCAACAAACTGTCCTCAGTTTGGCGAAAAAAATATGTATACCTACCACTTAAGTTTTATAGTGAACAAATTAAAAAAAGAAAAAAAAAATCATTCCACGTTCAGTTCATGTAACTAACACCTATTCCACTCAGTGCTACGGATATGCTGGAGGTTCTTAGTACCCTCCATATGTGCCTTAGGGGGCATCACATTTGTCTGTATCGAATCGCCTTTTGCCTATGATCCAGTAACTTACACTCATCGTGTGCGTCAAATGCGGTAGATCTGATTTTTTGCAGACTTGTTTGTGTGTTGGCCCAATAAATAATCCAAATGTGTGACTTGGAGCGCCGATCGCAACTTTGTCAAAAAACGAATAATCAGTTTTTTTCTGATTTTTGCGATTATAACCCTTAAAGACTAGTTTTTGACAGTACATTTTCAAGTTTCAGTACGTATAAACGTACGGGTAAACGGTTCTGGGATAAACCGTTATATTTTGAAAAGCTTTATCTCGGAAACTATAGGGCCTACAGAGACAATTCTAGTCTCATATTGTAGCAAATTTAGTCTTCTTTAAATATTTCCTGAGAAGGTACTATCAAAAACCAGTCCTTTAGGGTCATAATCGCCAGGGTCTGAAAAAAGACAGGATTTTTCGATTTTTGACAAAGTTGCGTTCGGCGCTCGAGGTCACAGACTTTAATTATTCATTAGGCCAACATCATAAACAGGTCTGCAAAAAATCGGAACTACCGGCTTTGACGCACACAGTATCCCGTACTTCCAGGCAACAAGGATCCTGGATTATTATTAAATATGGCCGACGTTTTCAATAGGAAAATTGCGATCCAATGAGTATTATGATTCCACTCCACCCTTAAGTAAACTCGGTCAATTTGCTATCAGATAATAATAGTAACAATTATCAAATCGAAGTTACTTTGTTAATGTGTGCACAAACCCCTTATTCATAAACGTTGAGTTCGATTTGGTATCTTGAATCCGGATCCCCTAACTTACCACTTTATACAAAAGTTATCGTTATCACCATCAACATGCTGACTCAAGGACGAGCAATACAAACGGTTACTGTCTAATAATAGAAATGTCCATACAAGATGCATCATTTGCATTGTCAGTGAGTGCTTTTATATAAATAATTTTAAACAAGAAAGAACCGACTTCACTTAGGCTCCACCTATCCAAAAGCAAATGCCCGAGCTACTCTAAAAAATACTCAAATCACTATAGGTGTGCTTATAACATTTGAAGAGTTCCCTCGATTTCTCCAGGATCCCATCATCAGATCCTGATCTGATGACAATGGGACCACCAAAAAAAAGGATTTTCCAAATCGGTCCAGCCGTCTAGTCGAATAATAGGTGAAAAAAAAATAGCTAAAACAAAAATCCGACGAATTGAGAACATCCTCCTTCGAAATCTTGAAGTCGGTTGAAGAACGTAGCATTCTTAAGAGGCCTTATTCCCAAAACGCGCGAATTTCACGAAATGCTTCATTTTCTTCGAAGGCTATGGCAAAAATACTAAGTTTTTTTAAATCAACTATTGATGCACATAATAGTTCATTTCTTTATCTAGACGGCCATCGGAGCAAATATTACATTTTAACGAGTGAAATATGAAAAAAATTGGTTGTCTTGGAAGGCCTTTCTGGATTTTCCAGTTAGGTGTACCGTTCATTTTCAGATTACGCAAAAAAGGGTAAAAATTGTTAATCAATTTGAATTAAATTCAATTGAGTATATCATGTATGAGACGGCCATGGAAATAAAAATCGAAGATTCATCTTGGATAATCGACAAAATACCTTCTGATTATATGCCAGTTTTTTGATGAAAACATGAATATTTTGCCCTAAAAATATTACCATTGCAAAGTTATATTATATTTCTATCACGATAAAAAAAAACATTACTATAGCAGTAAATTTCAAATTACTATGAATTTTTAAAAATGACCTATAAATCACACTTCACAGGACACTTTTTGTAAGAATCGTATTTTTGGGTACTTAATAATAATAAACATGGTTCAACATTATTTTTTCGTATTACTAATACTTCAAACTATCTTATAAATAGCATTTTATGCGGCTTTTTTCATTAATAGAGTTTTTCGACCTTTTAGGGAATAAGGAGCCTTAAGGTTACAAAAAGTCTTGTATTGTATCATTCTGCCTCTAAAGTTTCGAAATTTTCTTACGAACTTCTTCCAGGTCAGTTCGCGACAACCTTGGTCGAGGCCGCAAGGCAGCGGGCGACCTGATCCCCTGGAACATCTGCGAGCAGTTCGGAGACAGGGACTTCCCCAAACTGTCTGGAGCCAGGATCGTGCGCATAGCCACGCACCCGTCCTACCAGCGGGTAGGTATATAATGAGCTAGACTAGAGTAACTGTTCTTAACCTTTTAGTAATAAAGGGCCACACGAAAAAGATCAGTCTTGGCAGGGACCACCAACTGTTTGAGAGTAAAATACCTACCTATGCCGTCACATTTTGACAAATGGAAGGTGTAACATAGTGGTGATCCGTTTAACCCTTTGAACGCCAGGAACCCCTAAAGAGGTCTTGTGTTGTCGCCAACAACCCCATAAAGGGGTCGGAGTGAAGGTGTACTTTCATCATGAATAAAATCTATTATGAATTGTTTTGCGCAGCACTACGAGATTCGTCTTTTTTGATAACGCAACAAAACTTTGTACCTGGCGTGTGAGTGATCACTTCATTCAAATATGAAAGTGTTTGTAGTTCAAAATCTATAAGAATGAACTTTTGACACATCGCAACGCCCGTAGAACGTAAACGCGCAAGACACTTTGAAATTATAAACAAAATCCCATAACGATTTTACAGCTTGTCATGTAAACACAATATTTCACTTTTTATAAACATAACTTAATTAATGTTAAATTTTTTCATATCTTAGTTATTGAATATTTTACGATAACAATTTAGCATGCAAACAGTTACGGTATACGCCTTCTTTTTTTTAAATTTAGTGTTGTGACCATGTCTGCAGTTCCGATTCATATAACATTTCCGTAAGTCGATAAAATCGATTATGTAATCAATAGACAATATAAGACTTTCTTATCATATTGTATTAATTATGGAATTATTATAATGCCATACATAATTAGTAGATAACAATTATTAAATGATCATTTCCTAAAGAGTTTTATGTTCTGCTTTGTTATAGTTAAGTTTTCCTTTTTTAATTTATTTTTGTATATTAGGCATAACTGCATACAACTAATCTCAACTCATATTCTCGGTGGAATCACTGACTTCCGAGTTCCGGTGAAACTGTTTCAAACCTAATACATAAGTCTCTCTTAAACTATTAGCGGACTGTGCAAATATTACTTACACTTGTATTAGGTTTAAGTCAATAATAGTACATTACTTACCTAGGGCTGTAAAAAAAAGAAAGCCCGAAATCGCAGGTATTTGGGACCCGAGCCGCAGGCGAGGGTTGTAAATATGCGATAGAGGGCTTTCTTTTTTACTGCCCGTGGTGAGTACACAATTTTACGTCCCCACCTGGCCATAATGCGAGTTTTACCGTAAGCGTAGCGAGCGGTAAAACTCACATTATGGCCAGGTGTGACGTAAATATTATTATTCTCTTATTCTATTGAGAAGATTTGTGATACAAAATATATAGGCATGTAACAAGAAAAAATCGGTTGTAGTAAAATCGATTCGAACAATTCATAAATAATCGCTAAATTTGACAAACAATACGTCTTAGCCCCATCACTAATGACGTCAATACTGAAGTGTCAAAAGTTCATTCTTACAGATTTTGAACTATAAAAGGTTAAAGGTAAATTGTATTGCGACTAAGAAAAGTAGGAGAAAAATTTTTTTTGACGCAAAGTTTTTTTTGTTGTTTAGGACACGTCATCCCAGTTGGCCCTTCATACAAAACCAATAAAAAAAATTGCAACATTTTTTTCTCAAATTTTTCATAATTAGGATTAGAACGATACCAATTATGCCCTTCAACGGATAACCATTATCTTTTGTTACAACTATGAAAGTGAAGTGCAAGAGTGTACGCGTGACAACAGTATCACATGATGAGAATGAAAGGATGTAGGATGCAAATATGTTAACAAATAAAAGACCACCTGTTTGTGATGTACGGTCAACCAATTTGAATCCTAGGCCACTGTAGAACCTTGTCGTAATGACAGTTGCCCGTGGATACGTATAAACGTAACCTATTCGCTACCAAACTAGCTATTGTGACAAGGTTCTAGAGTGGGCTAGGAATCAAATTGGTTGACTGTACATCTCTTAATATGTGACGTTTTCAATGACGGTTATTTGTGAATAATTTTTCATGGCAATAATGCCATATTGACAACCGACAAAGATGTACTATCGGGTTCAGAATTGCATGGCCAATTTATGAATGAATTCATTGATAAATTGCCTTTGATTTCTAAAACTTCACAAATGATTTATTTCTCTATTATTAAAGTGCAATCGTATGTTTATTGCAAATGTCTAATCGATTTCACAAGCTCGAAGCCTTACAAAATACTAACTGTTCTAACAGCTCGGTCGCCTTCTTGATGTCATTAAATAGCTTATGTTCTGCAGATGGGTTACGGCAAACGGGCTCTCCAACAGCTAGCCTCGTACTACACGGGAGACATCCCCTGCCTCGACGAGCAACATTCGGACGGTGACGAGGCCCCCGACAAAAGGGCGGGCGATTTACACACAGAAACCATTGTGCCTAGGTGAAAATTTACATAAGATCACTTACCGTTCAGGTGGAAATGTATAATTAGTTTTTATCGTAATTATCTTTAACAGCAAATATTGAAGTTATCCTTTTCAACCGACTTCAAGATTTCGAAGGAGGTTATCAATTCGTCGGGATCTTTGTTTTTTTTTGCTGTTTTTTTTATGTATGTTTACCGATTATTCGAAAACGGCTGGACTGATTTGGAAAATTATTTTTTTGTTTGAAAGAGTACTTCACAGTTGGTCCCATTGTAACTAGGTCGGGATCTGATGATGGGATCTTGGAGAAATCGAGGGAACTCTTCAACTATTATAGGCACGCCTATACTTAGTGATTTGAGTATTTTTTACAGCAGCTCGAGCATTTGCTTTTGGAAAGGTGGAAAATTATTCTATGAATAATGCCACTGTATCGTACTGTGCGGTTAAGTGCATTGCTCACTTCGCAATCATATTCATGTAAATTAATAATTTTTATTTAAAAATAACCGACTTCACTTAGGTTTCAAGAGCAATAGTTGCCCGAGCTACTTGAAAAAATACTTAAATAACTATAGGTGTACCTATAATATTTGAAGAGTTCCCTCGATATCTCCAGGATCCCATCATTAGATCGTGACCTGAAGACAATGGGACCAACTGTCAATTATAGCCTTGCAAAAAAAAGAGTTTTCCACATCCGTTCAGCAGTTTTAGAATAATCGGTGAATACACAAAAAAAAACACACAAAATGTACCTTTGACTTGAAAATGTCACAAATGATTTATTTCTTTATTATTACAGAGCAAAACCGCCAACTCTTCTAAAAAGGCTATCCGAAGTTCAGGCGGAGCATTTGGACTACTTAGGAACCAGTTTTGGACTCACAGAAGACCTCCTCAAGTTCTGGAAGTCTCAGAAATATGTGCCTGTTTATTTAAGGTAAGACAACATTTATTTCGTTCTGACATAATTCACACAAAAAAATGTTGGTTTTCTATTTTTTTTAATACCACGACGGTGGCAAAGCATACGGCCCCTGTAGTACCGGACCTTACCTGATGGTAAGCAGCTACCGGAGCCTATGGACTCCTGCAACTCCAGAGAATTCACATGGGCGTTGCCGACCCTTTAAGAACCTATATACTCCTTTTTTGAAGAACCTTATACTGTAGGCCTTTGGGAAAACCTCGGCAGGAAGTTCATTCCACAGCCGGACCCTTTACTCTTTTGTGTGGATTTTTTTTTTAGATTAGAAGTCAGTTACCAGACTCGCAGCTTAGATTTAAGCTTTAATAGGTGATGTTTCCGTCCGCTTTCAGAAGAGACACGATCACGATTCATAATCATTCATGTATTTTGCAAAAATATAATGCCTCTTAACACCGAACCCCTATTATTTCATCTGTCAGACTTAATATAGTAGCACAGTCCAGTTAACAACAAAAGTTATTGCTGAACGAAAAAAGATTACAAAATTAATTAGCCACATAAATATTCCATAAGCTACTGAACAGCGCCTTAAACACTTGTTGCACACTTTCTTGGCTGACTTTGCCGTCCTGTCTAAGTACTTGAAACACTGAAAACCATGCTTAATTTAGTTGTGTATAATTTATAACATCGTTATATACCCCCAGTCAAAAAGCGAACGAGTTAACCGGCGAACACTCCTGCATAATGCTGCGTTCGCTCGGAGACGCCTCGTGGTTGGTCGCTTACAGCACCGACTTCAGACGTCGGTTCGCCAGACTACTGGGCCGTAGTCTACGGACGTTGCCGGCTTCACTGGCTCTGCCTACTTTAGTTAATGAGAGCATCAGTGTGGAAAAACCTGGTAAGTTTCCTAGTTCTTAATAAGTCCAAGCATGCAGCGCCGACTTCAGACGACGTTTCGCCAGACTACTGGGCCGTAGTCTACGGACGTTGCCGGCTTCGCTGGCTCTGCCTACTTTAGTTAATGAGAGCGTCAGCATCGAAAAACCTGGTATGTTCTCGTAACTCCAAGGGCCACTTTTCGCAACCTAGTCTAAAAAAATGTCGCAAGCTTCGTCCTAGAATATCTTCAATACGAGTTGAAGTTCGAACCCAAGACCTCCCGGAGACATGGTTTAAAGAGTATATAAACTAATTTCGAGATTGTTTATATAAGATTCCTTGTTTTGTGTGACAAAGGGAGTATGAATGAACTTGCCTAAAAAAATAATATAATTATAATAAAATAATTTTCCCCGCCGAAAAAAATGTCGACAAAGCACTATTCCTACGTTTGTGCCGTACCGATCTACGAAAGTATCTCCTTCTTACTTATACCTTTTTTACCTTTATAGTAAAGTAAAATTAATAAACCTTTTTTTACCTAGATATAAATTAGGACACTCGTCTGTGGTCAAAATGTTTCCTTCATAGTCCACAACAACTTTATTACAACGTCGAGTGACAACCAAAACTCACCAATTACCACCACAAATTCATATCTATAATGTAGCGTATTAGTCACAAAACAAGATTGATTTTCCTTTAATTATTTTTTTACAATTAGTGAGTTTTATTTGTCACCTGACGATAATATATATAGCCTGACCAGAAATGTATGATTATTGACAACAGGGCGCTATTATTCTCATTTATATGGCAACAGTTCAGTATAGTCATAGAGCGTATTATTCTCTATGGTATGGTGACATCTTGATTTGTTTACCTGTCAGCTCTGATGTTAATTTGAAAATGTTTCACAGGGAAATAGTCTCTTTTCCCGAACGTATTATTTACAGCAGTTTATTATATAGACTATTTTCAATGTTTCGTTCTTGACTATGGATAATTTTGGGAATTTTTTGTCGTTTATTATTTTTGTATTCAACACTATTATTATTCAAGTAAACCGCCTCAATGACACTGACAAAAGTGACAGCCTATCACACGCACGCACATGCATATCATTTCGTCATTAAAATTATTGGCAGTGTAAGAAATTACTTCCAATGAAATTCCGCAACATGGCGCATGATCGTATATTTCTGGTCAGACTTTAATAACATTTAATTTTCCAGCGCTCACGAAGGAACTGATCGCCCAGCATTTATCCAACCACGACCTGGCACGATTGGAGTCGTATTGCAGACAGCAGGCGGATTATAGGCTCATTACCGACTTGTTGGCGCCCATAGCCACATTAGTGTTTCATGCCAAAGTCGCCAAGTTAGATGCAGTGCAACAGGTATGTTAGAATCATTTTTTATTTTTTTTAGAATACAGGCTTATTGACGGCTTTAAAGGTCATAACAGATATGTGAGATTAAGGCGTCAAGCGAGCAAAAGCGCGTTATATTCTGCAAAAAAATACTTTAAAATAAAAAAGATTAATATTAAATTAGTAACTCTGACTATATTCCCCAGGTCATATTCGTAGCCATGGGATTCCAAATGAAAGAGCCCGATGACATAGCCCAAGAGCTCGGACTACCCGGCTCTCAGATCCTCGCCAAGTTCTACGAGGCCTGCAAGAAGATCAACGCCAGCTTCAACACCGTGCTAGAACATTCTATGGCCAAGGAAATAGGTGAGTAGCCCAAGAGCTCGGACTGCCCTGCTCTCAGATCTTCGCCAAGTTCTACGAGGCCTGCAAGAAGATCAACGCCAGCTTCAACACCGTGCTAGAACATTCTATGGCCAAGGAAATAGGTGAGATGTCCAGATAACAGCCCAAGAGCTCGGATTGCCCAGGTCTCAGATCCTCGCCAAGTTATACGAGATTTAAATATTTTTTACAGTAGCTCGGGACAATGCCCGCAAGGGCAATCCCTTAGAAAGGTTGAGTAGTCAACTAGGAACCCTTATAGTTTCGCCATGTCCGTCCGTCTGTCCGCGGTCTAGCTCAGTGTCCGTTAGCACTAGATAGCTGAAATTTGGTATGAGTATGTACATTAATCACGCCGACAAAGTGGTAAAACAAAAACGGGTAAAATATTTTTTATTAGGGTAACCCCCTGCACATTAAGTGGGGGGTGATTTTTTTTTTCATTCCAACCCTGTCGTGTGGGGTTGGCAAGTCTTTCAAAAAGAATAGAGGTCTTTTAAAACATTTTTTCGATAAAACTAGTAGTTTCGTAAATAATAGCTCTGAAAGTTCAAAAAAAGGGCGTCCCCTCATCCAACTTTTGAACCTTGGGACCAAAAAATTTAAAAAAATTCATGAAAATTCATGACCCGACATGCTCTTGGCCGGGTTTCATTAAAATTATCAATTTAATCGTATGGCATAATTCAGTTACAAAATTAACATACATATATCAAGGATTCTGCCTGGCTGGGTAGTGACTCTGGATGTCATCTTTCAATCCCCGTATTTTCGTTCTTTGGCAATGTGGCAATACACGAGGCGCGCGGCATCCTACTGCAATAGTAGTTTATGTAACTGTTACGTAATAAGGGTCGAATTTCATAATAAGATCACACGAGTGTTTTAAGGCCTAATTACGTACAGTTGCATACACTGCTTTATCTACACTCATATTATATATATTAAATTAAGTGTTCGGAAACCATAGAATGACCGCCATTGTACCGTCATGGCCAACTCGATTGTGCCGGCGCTCGCGCGGGACCAATCGAGTTGGCCATGGCGGTAACATTATGTTATCAAATTCGATGTTCCAAATTTGAAACTCATTGCTTAACAATATTTGAGCATGCAAAGTTAAAATTACGTTACTGCCGCAGATAAGAAACTTATCATAGTTAAATCGTTTGTTGTAATGCTTGTCATTGTCTACGGTTTTTGAACGCATTTTAGAGTACTTACAGTATGAGTGTAGATAAAATCTATACTAGTACGATTCCCTTACCTAGCTCCTGGCCTGTTAATGAATAAGTTTGACGAAGCCTGTATTGCGGATTTCATCATTGGTTCGTATGAGACGAAGCCTGTTACGGATTTGCATTTGTAGCCACCCGACGATGCCTATGTTGCGGATATTTATAAATTGTTTAATGTATATGATTAATATCTTATGAAATAAATTTCGACGACAGTATATAGGCTGTAACAAAAATAGTGGCGATCCGTTTGAGTACATAATTGGTATCCTATTACGACTAAGAAAAAGTAAGAGAAAAAATTTTGGGACTCGAAAAAAAAATTTTTTTGTATGGGACATTCATCTTCTAGCCCCGACCCTCCATACAAAAACAAAATTTTTTTTTGCGTAAAAAATGTTTTATCTTAGTTTTTCATAATTAGAATACGATACGATACCAATAATTATGCTCTTTAGCGATAAGACCGCCAATTTTTTTTTTTTTTTTATACCACGACGGTGGCCAACAAGCATACGGCCCGCCTGGTGGTAAGCAGTTACCGTAGCCTATGGACGCCTGCAACCCCAGAGGATTTACATGCGCGTTGCCTACCCTTTAGGAACCTATACACTCCTTTTTTGAAGAACCTCATACTGTAGCCCACTGGGAAAACCTCGGCAGGGAGTTCATTCCACAGCCGCAGCGTTCGTGGGAGGAAATTCCTCTTAAATTGGGCTCCAGGGTGTGGGGATGAACACCCTGCCGGCGGCGAGCGGTGCGGTGATAAAAATTGTTTTGCCTATGCTTTTTTGTTTGTGACTTGTATATACTTTGTGTCTATTATTTGAGGTGTGCAATAAAAAGTATTTATGTTATGTTATGTTCTTAAACGGATCACCAGCACCTTGTGTGTCTCTATCACTCTTTCGTAGTTGAAGTGACAGAGATAAACTTGCGGAATGCAGATACACCAATTTGGGTTTATTAAAGGTCGCGGTCAATCTTAGGTATATATAAATTAAATTTATTGATTTAATTCTCTTTGCTTATTAAATTGTATTTTTTCTCTAGGCATAGAAGACATGACCGCAAACGTAGACACAAATGGACCTGTGAAGCAGAGTCTGAACGCGGAACTCACGAAGGCCGCTAAGGTAATTGTTGCTATTAGTGTTACAATATTTTTCGTGTGGATATCAAGCAATAAATGAGATGAATATACCTACTTATTGTTATTTTGACGTGATAACGTCTTTAAAATCGTTTTAGTCGGGTGACATGTTCAGAAACTTGTGTCACACCAAAACCTCACGAGCGCGATCGCAGGTATAACGAGAGAGAGACGGACCGATCTCCCGTCTCATCTCGAGCGCTGCCAGTCATTCCGTGAAACTTGTCACGCGGAATCCTCACGAGCGGTTAGACGTTATCACGTAAACATCTCGATCGTAAACCTACTTTACAAACAACCAATTTTTTTTATTTTTTTTCACCAAATAATAATGGCAGAGGCATATTATCTCAGGTTTCCTTTACTGTAGGTGTTGATATCTGGAGGTTTATCAACGTGGCGATCGTTAACGCTCCGTGGCGTAGCTTAGCCATCTCTCTCTATCACTCTTCCATATTAGTGCGACAGTGACAATTGTGTTTCGTTCTATTTGGATGGTTACTGATGTAAATTACGTATAAAGCCTTGTAAGAAGAATAAAGCATGCAATTTTACTGATGTTTTACAAAACGATGCTTTTGAGAGATAAAAAATATGAAGAAATAGAATAAGAAAAAAGTCATTACAATGGTAAATAGAGAAGGTTACCAAAATAGGACTTATCCTTTTAACTTATTAAAAAAGCTTCATAAGTACTTAAAATTACTAAACTGAAATAAGAGTGTCATGCAACTCATGCAATATTTTCAATCAGGGTTTTCTAAAATACGGCCCGCGAGCCTGCCAATCAGGCGGGGGCAAAGTGCAAAACTTCATAGCTCGGCCCGCGTAAAGAAACCGAAGGCTCGGCCGTGGCCCTCGGGTAAACACGTTTGGAAACGTTTTACATTACAAATGATATGTCGTAATTCCAGGAATTGGAACGCAAACAACGCAAGGAACTATCAAAACTGATGGGTGAAGATTTAGCCCAGTACCGTATCAAGGGATCCGACATGGACTGGGGGCAGGCGCTAGCCGCATCCAAGGCTAAGGCATTGGTCTCTGTCAAAAGGTATGTGATGTCACTTCGATGATCTGTCAATTTACAGGGTTATTCGCGGATGGTCTAGAACGCAAAATGACTAGAGTAATATTTTGCCTATATCGCTTTTAGTCTACATCGCGAACGGTCTAGAAGACTAGAACGCAAAATGTCTACAACATTTTTGTAGTTTTATCTTTACGTTAGCGATGTCGACAGCGAGGCTCCTATTTCTGTGCAATTTGGCCTTCGGCCATTAGAAGATAACTAACGAACCTAACCTATCTTTGAGTGATCATTTTGCGTTCTAGATCGTTCGCGATGTAGACTAAAAGCGATATAGGCAAAATATTACACTAGTAATTTCGCGTTCTAGACCATCCGTGACTATACCAATTTACATCGTCATAGCGTACAGTAGATGCGCTAGTGCACTTTAAAAAATATCTGGTCATGCACTTTATCGCCTTGACAATAGAGGCCTTGTTCAGATATTTGTGACCACCTTGACTGCTCCGAGATATCTGATGTTTGAGAATTGCAGTTCTGCGTATGGGTTTGCGCATTTGTCCTCATTGTTAATAGAATATTAGTTCCTAAACCCAGGGCGGACACGTCATACTACGAAATTCCTTTGAGCGCTTGTGTGCACGGCACGTCTGTTCATGTCGCGCTGCCAACCTGACTGATAATAACCTACTAGTTTCCTACCAATCGACCGCCGCGGGGTTATTGTAACCCCAAAGCGTAGCGTGGCCATTCTAAAAATACTATTATTCATTCTGTGCCTGCAGAAGTGGCGAAATAGATTTGCAAGTGGCGCTAGTGTGCTATTAACATTAAATGGGTGATCTGGCGCAGGAACTAACATACTGCATCAGACTTCCTTTCGTCTCTTTCTCTCATTGTATGGAATCTGAAAGAGCGCCCCCATAAAAAGTTTACACTGTATTAAGCTTAAAAAGTACAAATATTTTGTCAGAAAACGTCCATCTGCTATTATCTGTCGCCTTTAAACGAACATGTTAATAAAAAAGTGCTTCTTACTCACAGTGGCGAAAAGCGGCTAGGAGACGACAGCAAGGAGCTCGACGAACTTCTAGAACGAGATCCCGGCAAGAAGAAGAAGAGGAAACACAACCGGAAAGACGTGTGAATAAACACATCGTTAGTACTGGAATTGTTTTTCATTACCGTATTAACATCGTCTATGGGATTTATTAGTAAGGTCATAGGATGGACACGCCATACTAGAAAACTCGTTTGAGTATGTGTGCAGCGCACGTCTGTACAGTCGCCATCAGATATATCTGAGCGGCCAAAGTGGTCCCAAATATCTGAACAACGCATCTATTGTCAAGGCGATAAAGTGCATGTTCTGATACTTTTGAGCACACTGGCAGCTCCGATATATTTGACAGGGACTGTACGATAAAAACTTCAATGTTGCGAGAGTTCTTTACCTCAACCTGACTGATAACCTACTAGTTTCCTACCAACTGGCCGCCGCGGGGTGAGGTAATTCCAATCGGGGCACGATGGAGCGTGGCAATTCTGTATGAAATACTTTATTTATTCTGGGGTAAGGTGCAGCGGGGCAATCTAGACTTCAAGAAATTTAAAGTAAATCCATATATCTTCCGTGTTTTACATTATGCCCGGATAGCGGAATAGTAGTTTATGTAACTGTTACGTAATAAGGGTCCTTAAAACATGAGTGTGGTTTTATGAAATGAGCCGCAGGCGAATTTCATAATAAGATCACACGAGTGTTTTAAGGCCTAATTACGTACAGTTGCATACACTGCTTTATCTACACTCATATTATATATATTAAATTAAGTGTTCGGAAACCATAGAATGACCGCCATTGTACCGTCATGGCCAACTCGATTGTGCCGGCGCTCGCGCGGGACCAATCGAGTTGGCCATGGCAGTAACATTATGTTATCAAATTCGATGTTCCAAATTTGAAACTCATTGCTTAACAATATTTGAGCATGCAAAGTTAAAATTACGTTACTGCCGCAGATAAGAAACTTATCATAGTTAAATCGTTTGTTGTAATGCTTGTCATTGTCTACGGTTTTTGAACGCATTTTAGAGTACTTACAGTATGACTGTAGATAAAAGCACTTTTGTGCACGATGGCATTGACAACAGTCTATGCTTTATAAGACTTCAAAAGTTTTAATTTGCGGTAGGTCCTAGGACAGTGAAAATTAAAAGCCAAAATCAATAATAATTTCTATAATTATTATAATATAAAAAAGTGTTGGTAGTTATTCAACCCTCGGAATAGACAATAGATATTTCCTCTTAAACATAACAAATATGAGGCCGCAGAGCGCGGTCGCCGACGCGGTTTGTAAAAAAATAACTTTTTAACGCGTTCCCGCGCCGGCCAACGCGTCCGCGGCGGTCATATTTCTATACTTTACCATTTTATTACAATATAATGATCTAAGAAAAATAATATTTTCGTCTAACGCCAATCGGGCGTTTGGTAAACAATTTTATACTATAATTTGTTTGTCCCTTAATTAGTACACTCGTCTACTTGACATAGAAATGCCGCGAGCGGCCCGGCTCGGCGGGGCAATCTCGTAGGAAAACCTTCATAGCTTTTACATGACGAAATAGTCATATTAACGCATCCATCCCTTTTCGATAATCGGTTATTTAGAGAGACGGATGCACCATATGTCTATGGAAGATTTAAATCCATGGTTTTTATGAAGGATTTTCTACAAGCAACGCTACAGTCGCTTTCCCGCCTCTACAGTTACATAATGACACAAACGATTCGCCTCACATAATTTTAACACTATTATATAATAAAACATCCACTACAAAACATAAATTTAGAATATTATTAACATTAGCCGTTTATTGTTAGTATTAACTTTACGCGATTTTCGTTCATTTATACACATTCTCTCACTGATTTTGGCGGAATATTTTTAATTATTAACATACTTGATTATTCAAGCGACTCTAGTTGCAAGTGTAAAGTAGTGAAATTATAGAATATGGTGTTATTATATAGGGGAATAATTAAAAATATCCCGCAAGCGACTTTGGCTAAGCGAGAGGATGGATGGCCGAGCATTGCTGACAGACCGATCAATACATATAAATACAATACAATAGGTTATAATTGAGAAGGAATTGCACTTAGGAAAGAAGTATTCGCGACTCTTGGCACTTCGTCTTACACTAACAATTTGTTCTTGACTCAAGAAGTCAAATAAAAATTGGTCTGAACTTTATTCGTGGGCAGTAAAGCTCGGAGAAACGAATGGGTGTCGACAGAGTGGAACGTACTTACTAAATCACTTGATTCATATTTATACTTGCCCTATGACATGCTAGAACTTAGAGAAGCATAGATTCGTCGCTAAACGCCGTCACGAAAGGGACGCCACTTTAAATAAGAGCGAGACATATGATACTTATATATTCCGTTTTCATGACACAGTTTTTCCGTCCATTAGCGTGAGCAGAACATTCAAAATTAACTTGTACACCGAACACTACTCGTCTAAACACGTGCGATATAAAATATATATGTATTTGGAAAGTGTCCAAAATTGGAACTTATTGTACTTAGGAAGCAGTGTACAGCCAGATGGATCATATAGTAAGAAGCGAGCACTATGTCTTATTGCAACACTTAAGTTATTGCTACGACAATCTACGTCTTAAGTACATAAATGTAAATATAATCAATTACAACATCCAATAGAAAGAAACTTCGTTAAATATTATTGCGTTAGTTCATCTATCAACTGAGAAGGGGTTTAGTTAAACAATTGTATAAACTCTTTACAATTAGTGCTTAAGTATACAGTGCAGAAAGATTGGAGTACACTTCAACCATTGAAAGAAATAGCCTGATTGAATCTCGATTGCGCGAAAAATTACGATTAAAAATAAACACACCAAAAGATCTTATTACAACGAAATTATTACAAGGTTAAGTTATATTAGTTTGTTTAACTACTATGATAGCCGCAATCGAAAATTCAAACAGCCGCAAACTGTTCGAGCCCAAACGAAATTGGAGGCGAAACCATTTCTCACTAAGGCACAATTTAACTATTCACTTTGAACTTTTATTTATTTCTAAAAAAATCAATCCCTCCTTATGCGGCTAAACTGATCTTAGCCGTGCGTTGTTAACTACTAACAAATAACATACTGAAGGCTACAAGTGGCAACACTCAAAAGTTA
This sequence comes from Pammene aurita, assembly GCA_947086415.1. Lineage (NCBI taxonomy): Eukaryota > Metazoa > Arthropoda > Insecta > Lepidoptera > Tortricidae > Pammene > Pammene aurita. The sequence continues at coordinate 19,505,160 of OX352295.1, forward strand.
GTGACCATTTATGTATATTTATTTATTATACTTAAGTTATGTATATTGCATATTTTCAGATAAATGTTAATCTGCTTCTAAATTAGTGTTGTCAATCCTATTTGTTTTTTCTAGGCACCTTTTGAGTGAAGCCAAAGCCAGCCTACAGGGCTTGTACTAAGCATTGTAAACACATTCAATTATTGCGTTGACGTTGGTACACTATTGCTGTTTATGTAAGCGATATCTATTTAGAATTTGAATTGCGACATATTTAGAATTTCGTTTTATTATTATATGTACAATATATTTAATGGAGCTTTTAATATAAGGAACACAAAAATGAGTATAGTTTATTATTTTCGCTGGTTTCTGGTTTAACTGATACGTACATAATATTTGTGTGTAGCTTCATTTTAATGTGTATTTTCTTTGGTTATATAATTTTAGTAAATAAATGAAGGAATAATGTTCCGTATTGCTATGATAGTAAATGAATAATACTCAGTAAAATATCTCTTGAACGGGTAAACGTGATTTGAAAATAATTTTAAACAAAAACGAACCGACTTCACTAAGCATCCAGCATTCAAACACCAAATGCTCGATCGGCTGTAAAAATACTCAAATCACCATAGGTGTGCCTATAATAGTTGAAGAGTTCCCTCGATTTCTCCAGGATCCCATCATCAGATCCTGACATGGTTACAATGGGACCAACTGTGAAGTATACGCTTTCAAACAAAAAAAGAATTTTCCAAATAGGTCCAGCCGTCTTCGAATAATCGGTGAACATACATAAAAAAAAAAAGTAGCAAAACCAAAGATCCCGACGATTTGATAACCTCCTCCTTCGAAATCTTGAAGTCGGTTGAAAACCAGTAACTTTATACGGCAATAATGGCTTCCAAATCAATGGGTAAACTAGGCCTAGAATTAGTCTGCTTTCCTTGAGATAACCACATGAAATAAACGACAGGGCAAATATACGAGTATGTTAGTGAAAAAAGTGTTATCAACCGACTTCAAGATTTCGAAGGAGGAGGTTATCAATTCGTCGGGATCTTTGTTTTTGCTTTTTTTTTTTTTTTTTTTTATGTATATTCACCGATTATTCGAAAACGGCTGGACCGATTTGGAAAATTCTTTTTTTGTTTGACAGCGTATACTTCACAGTTGGTCCCATTGTAACCATGTCAGGATCTGATGATGGGATCCTGGAGAAATCGAGGGAACTCTTCAACTATTATAGGCACACCTATGGTGATTTGAGTATTTTTAACAGCAGATCGAGTATTTGGTGTTGGAAAGGTGGATGCTTAGTGAAGTCAGTTCTTTTTTGTTTAATATTATTTTAAAACTTCGTTTACACTTGCATGTTCACACTCGCGAAAGCTCGCTCGCGGCGCTCGTCGAAACGTTCAACGAATCATTCGCGTACGAGTGCCAACACGAACGTTTGTTCACATATTCGGCTCCCAGTATAACTCCACGATGCGAGCAATCGGGCGAAACCGAACAGGGGGCCGATTTTTGACAATCCAGCGCTCGAATTCAAAGAATTTAACCTCGAATATAACCGCACACAAAAGTTTGTCGCCATTATTTACGCATGAAATTAATAGTATAAATAATCATGATTTAAAATTACTATCGCTGTTACTTTTAAAACATAATTTCTTCGTTTTATTCAGAGTTTTAAATGTCATATTCGAGCGCACGAATTTCAAAAATCACCCCCCAGCTTGTGTAAACAGTCCGCGTGCTATTCGCCGCGTCATTCGGCTCGCTACTCGCATGTATAAACGCGCTATAATATATAAAACGAAAGAAGTTTGTTTTATTGCCCACTGTTTATTCTATTAGCCCTTGCCCTTATAGAGCGTAACTGGAGACGCCTGCATACTATTTCCCTTCTGCCAAAAGGATTGGCAGCAAAATCATATCTGTTTATAAACTTTTTCAAAAATCGATTACAAGCATTTCGGTCATCGTTCTTAGTGGATGATAAGCTCCGTGAAAATGCCTGTCTCGTATTATGTGCTGTTTTAAGTATTAGCCCTGTCGTCTGATACTCCTTTCGATGGGTTATTCATTTGGCCACCTTAGATTCGTCTTTGCCTTCTTGTATCTTGGGTGATCGTCTAATGTAACCCGTTTATATGAAACCTTTACTGAGTATTATTTGTATGCTACCGATTCCCTAATCATATTGCTTTATTAAATGATATTGGTGTTATGTTATACCGTATGTTCAGGACTGTTATCAAACTTAAAAAGAAGCTTCCACAACACATTTTGCCATCCGAAATTATTTCATAACTACTCGTATACAATAAGCGCCCAATAGCCAAAGAACCAACGACCACATAATTCCTGGACTCCCTGTTTGTACAGAATCGTGTTCCTGCAAATTTAGATTATACCTCTGTTTTCCGATTCAGGTGCCGCAGCGCCATCTATTGATCGGTAGTTGAGTTATTTTGATACTGTCAATTTGACGCTCGTAATCGATGTGGTCTGAGTCCTGCGATAGCAGGCGCGGATACAGGGTTGCCCCCTGTATCCGGGCAACAGGGGCAATTTCCCCGTCATGAAACGCCAACCTCGTATACTACGGGGCCATAGGTGTGGATCGCGAGGTTTTTTGTGAAGGAAATGCCACCCCTGAACAAAATACTGGATCCGCGCCTGTGCGGTAGTGACGCGATAGTTGCTGGAAATAGATTTTGGTATACATACAATCCAGGGAATTATATCGTCTTTGCGAAAAACTGAAGAAGTGCCCAAACGTGCAAGTACCTACGTATCTGTAATTTTGAACACAAGTCCTATAAATAATTTTGACATAATTTCAGTTTAGTATAGAATCTAATGCGAAGAGCACTTCTTGAGTTTTTTACCTATACTATGATAAACAGTGATCGGTACCGAACGGTAGTAATTTTAATCACGATTTTGTTCGAAAAAAAAATGTTCTATTGGGTGTAATATAATAGTATTAAATAAAATAGTATAGTCATGTCAGTATATTTTTTTACGCGAAATCCTGCATTGTTATACGGTCGGTGCCGATCACTGATGATAAAGGCTGTCTCACACGATAGTACAACCGCGCTGGAAAGCCTACGAGCTTGCAGCGGTAAGGAATGCCACGACATAAAAAGTAGCTTTACTAATTGATATACATTGGGTGACGTTTGGTTGCGCTCTGTACTGACTGAACTTGGCTTTAACTTGGCAGTGACTGTACTTTCTTATAAGGCGTTGTAAATGAAATATTTTTATTTCCATTATGATACAGTATTATTTAATGTGTATGGCGCATATAATTAATGTTAATAGAAAATATGGTATGACAGTTCCGGTTATATTCATATAACCTATAGATTATATCGTGTCAGTGACTACACTCGCGATCAAAAAAATCGACTCAAGCAACATTTTTTACTTTTGGTCGTATTTCCGGAAAGCGGGAAATATTTTAATAAAACTTTGAATGCAATTTTATTACGAATTTATTCAGCTACAAAAAACAGTAAAAGACATCGATCTCAGTTGCGTAGTTTTTAGGTTATCGCAGTTTTTGTACAAAATGGCATTTTACATGGTTATGATATGCACGAGTTGTGCCCTCTTGAGACCAATAAAAACCGGTGTAACCGGTTATTTCTTATCATTCGCTTATCAGAAGTTGACCAGTGCACATCTCCTCGCAATCTTACACCGGAATCACCTTCGAAAAATGGATACCACCGAAGCTGAAGCCACCGAAGTCGTCACCTTGGTGAATCGAGGATTCTCGCAGCGTTCTGTTGCTGAGCAGCTGAATTTAAGCCAGTCTGCTGTCTCCAGAGTTTATCGTCGGTTTTGTCGGTTTGGAATCTTGAAACGGAAACAAGGATCTGGCCGTCAGCGGTGCACATCGGAGAGGGATGACCGCTTCATCGCCACCTCCAGTCTTCGTAATCGCCACCGTACCGCTGTTGCCATCCAGCAAGACCTGATGCGGAACCGGGTTGTGCCTGTTAGCACCTCAACAGTTCGGCGGAGACTCAAGGAAACCAACCTTACCCCAAGAAGACCTGCTACTGGGCCCAAACTGACTCAGAGGCATCGGGACGCTCGGAAGGAATTCGTGGCGACCTACGAAAATTGGACCTACGACCAATGGAGCCGCGTACTCTTCAGCGACGAGTGCAGAGTGTGTCTCCATGGCAGCGACAGAAGAGGACGGGTGTACCGAAGACCTGGAGAGAGGTTCGCCCAGTGTTGCTTCGCTGAAACAGTCGCCTACGGTGGAGGTTCCGTCATGATGTGGGCGGGGATTTCCATGGAGGGGCGGACCGAGCTGGTTTTTGTTGATGGCGGGGGTCGAGGCGGTGGTTTGAATGCAGACAGGTACATCACCGACATCCTGCAAGACCATGTCGTCCCCTACGCCGGGTTCTTTGACGAGGGGTTCCATTTCATGCAAGACAACGCCCCTTGTCATACCGCCCGCGTCACAAAGGAGTACCTTGACGCAGTTGGCATCCCGACTCTGAAGTGGCCACCTCTGAGTCCTGATTTAAATCCTATCGAGCACTTATGGGATTACCTGAAACGCAAGGTTCGAGCTCGCAATCCTGCTCCGGAGACAATTTTGGCCCTGAAAGAAGCTTTGGTCGAAGAGTGGGAAGCATGCCCCCAGGATACCATCAGGAAGCTGATAAGGTCAATGAAGAGACGCATGGCATGTGTGAAAAAGGTTTTTGGTGGTAACACCAGGTATTAAAGATAAAAATAAATTGTTATTCGTTCATGAAAATGTTTTTTCTTTCGTTGTTAAGGTCATTTTTGCACCCAAATTTTACACCTCCTTGGTATGCTAGCTTGTTTTTCATGAACTGAAATTTTTCGCCTGAAAAACATGCTCGTATTGAAAGCTGACACTGTTAGCTCTAAAATGGTATCGTTGCTTTTTTGATCTCATGATTGGTTCCTGAGATATTAAACGATGAAATTAAAAATTAGTTTGAGTCGATTTTTTTGATCGCGAGTGTAGTATAATTTGACTTCCATATTCGTGTCATTAATTTTTTTTCGTAGTATCATTGTTGAATGAGCTCTTTGCCAAAGCTTTCTTGGGGAACTATTAATATGGGTAAAAGGAATGTCAGAAAAGGACTCTAATGAAGTAATAATACGTAGCCGTTATTTTACTTACTGAATGACCGATTCTATATAAACCGAATTTAAACTCAATTGACTGATTTTAAAAGTGTATTGTTTTCCTATGAGGATAAAAATCCCATATATAGTAAAAGGACCTTTTCCTATCCCATAAGCCCATAGGCTTATTACAGTAACATTAAAATACAGTAGGGTGTATTTTGTTTTTTGGGACGCTACATACGTTAACACTTTCGCACCAGAAACCCGCTAGGCGGGCTCTCTGTGTGTAACGGAAACCGCTGAACTCGGCTATGACCGTAGTGAACTACGGTACGGAGCATTGGGTTAGAATATAGGTAGTAGAGGTACAGTCTTAAACTAGATTTACCGAGAATATGGCTCTTGAAAATTTGTAACCGGCCAGTCTTATTATTGATTAAAGTCTAGTAAAACTGACCGAGAAACTGCTGTACGAGTCGTTCTTACAGCACTATTGTGGGGCCACTTTTTTGGGCCGATTGTTTATCCCGTTTTTATTACATATCGATGGTACGGAGGGTTAACAGATTTTTTAGCATAAATAAATAATAATAAATATTATTGGACAATCTTACACAAACCGACTTAGTCGTACAGTAAGCTCATTAAGGCTTGCGTTGTGGGTAGAAGACATATCATAGAGTGTATGGATTTGACATATCATATGTTCAGAATAATACAGGTTTACATTTGCAGCGCCACCTACGCTTTTCTTTGCGCGTTTATCCCCATTATAACATCTAACTTTAATGGTCTATTAATTATTACGTTTTTTTTGGCGCATTATAGGAATAATACTGTATCATATAAGATGTATACCACATCAGAAACTCCACTTGCTTACGTTTATATGGGTCCTATTCACTACAGGCATTTTAAGGCATTCTAGGTTACTTTAATTGTGCATATCTCGGTCAGTACAGAAAGCAACGTTCTGATATTAATCTAAATGGAAACTGTCAAGACACTTGCTATAAGGCAATACTGTGGACCTCGTCTCCACAGGAAAATCAACCTTATTGCAAATACGTATTGCATATTTTCCTGCAGATAGGTTGGCGCGCTGTTATTAATAATATTAATACATGCAAAAATTGACGGAGGTAATTTTTATTATGATACGATTTGGATCTAATCTAGCTTTTACACGTAAGATTTCACGGATAAATAATTTATTGTAACGTCATTAATGCACGTCTGCGGTATTTCTCAGAAAACATGCAAAAAAAAAAAGGAAAAGGCCAAAAAACAAAAACAAAAAAAATCATACATAAAAATTAATGTATTCTATCATCAATAACATAAGGTACAGTTACACAAATAATAATATTAAGAGAAAACAAATTTATACATATTCTTAACGCGAATAAAAAAAAACAAATTATACATGCTATCAACACAAGATTGCTAAAATAGAAGAAAACAGTATTTTACAATTTCCTAAAAAACAATCGTTTTACGCTTATCAGCGTCCGAGTCCATCCACTTATATTAAAAAAATGACAATATTGTAACGTCAATTCAATTGGGCCATCAAAATTGAAATAGGTTTATTATGCCATATAAGGTATTACTCAAACATGTTTACAAACATATATTGCTAGTGATCGAACTGTCACCCAGTTTCAGATCATTTAAAAAAAATGTGGCCATATGACGAAAAAATGCATTAAAAAATGTAATATGATTTGTGATGATTATATTCAAATTCATTTACACCGTAACTCACATTTTCTCTTAAAATATTAATTTTTATATGTGTGCAAAATTAATCTTTGTATTGGTTATATTCCAAAAATGACCATGTCATATGCATACACGTCAAAAAATGCAAGTCAGGCAAGTCGACCACATTTTGTCAATATCATTACATTTTTGAATAAAAAATAACTATAAGCCTAAAATTAAAAAAAACACAACAGAAAATTTAGAACTAAGAACGATAACAAAAAAAACCAAGTACATAATTTGCGAGTTTCCAACGGAGATTTGCACGATTTTTGGCGGAATTTCCGTCTCTCACAGATGCGATCGGTTTACGGACACGTCTAATTACCGCTTTGTGCTAAATTAGGTGACGGGAAAAGCCGCAGTTTCGCAAGGCACTTCAACGTTATTTCATTGCTTATTAAAGTTAATTTGCCTCACAATCGTATATTGCAATTAAGTAAACTTCGCTTAGTGTGCAACAAAATTAACTATACAATGCCACAATAAATAAATAACCAACTTAAATTTAGAGTTATTTGTGCGGATAGTAAGTATCAATAGCTGGAACCGAGCAGGTTAGTCGGGCTGGAGGCGACCAGCGGGTAACTGACCAACTAACCTAACTATCCTCTACGAACCGAACGCTGCAAGCTCTACGTACATTTACAATATCCACTTTAAAAAATATACAAATTGTCTTATTAAAAGAATCGCTCACACGCCAGGCTCACGCGCACAAAAAATTTCGTATAGATCCCTAATCAAAATTTATTATGTTTAATTGTTTATATCTCCTTGTCCGCCTTAAATATAAATATAGTTTACATATAAATTAGAACATAAATGAAAACTACACATTTCTTACGTTAACTATGTACAAGGCATCGTCTTGTCATTTTCTAGTAACACTCGACGTCCGCTCCGCGCCGCGCGCTCTATACCTCCGTACAAAACCTATCTGGCACTAACATGTATATCCATTACAAAATGTATAATATAATCATTATTATGTATGTACAATCACAACATAAATTTAATAAACAACCAAGAGAAATATAATTGGTGTTACGGCTTGTTGTTTCAAAGTAACATTCACTATTTTATGCTCGCAGTCTATACTAACTATTTAATCAATCAATGAGTTCAATCATCGTCACATAAACGCTTTTGGTCAGCCATAAGCGAGTTCATAGTTCTAAGTGTACCATTCAAAAGTTAAGTTAAAAAAAATATTTAGTTTATTTAATGAGACGCAGCTACGGTTTAAGATTTATGTGATCTGTCGTCGGATGGATCAACATTTTCGGAATTTACTCTATCCGCCTTACAAGAGTATTATTGTCACTCCAAACATTATTCTGGGTAATCTTGCTACTGAAGTCACTAGTTACATCCTGACCTAAACCACGCGATTGTCACCGAGCTACTTGATATGTATATACGAAAATATGATCCATATTTTGAACACGAAAATATATTTTTGCTCAATAATTGTTCTGCAACTACTCAAAATGTAGGAACAGTTTCACAAACTTAATATATTGTTCGCTGAATTCTAGCTGTATCTTATTAACTGATAGTGATAACTCACATAATTCTTGATAAGAGAACATGCATGATCACTTATGACATTAATTTATTCGTCTCTATCAAGAATGATATAAGACATGGATTGACAACATCCATACAAAATCGCGTTCCCTTATTTCAGGTTGTAGCACTAGCGTCATCTATCACCACAAACACTAAATCCTAGTTTCAAATATTATGTTCGGCGATTAACGCTGACAGAATAACTCGAATAACTAGGCTCGACAGATGGCGCTGTGGCACTTAGTACCGAAAACAGACGTATAACCTGAAGTTTCGAGGAACGCGATTTTGTATAGGCATTGTCAATTTGGTCTCTATAAACGATTCTAACGTTTCGCTTGTAGGCATGATTCCTGTGTCACTTTTTAAGAGGTCATACGGACAGATATTTTCTTATCATGAATTTATAAAAATGATTGTATGTCCTAAAGTGATCGAATAAATCACCAATATTATTTGTGATTACAAAACAACGTCACTCCGTTCGTTCCATAATCAACCCTAACCGAACCACTTAAAGTATGAATTAGTTTAAAGCTCTCATTCTAACACACTCACAGAGTAACAAGCGAAAGTATACGCGAATAAAAATCCATAAAATTATTGCGAAAAACTACAAGAGAAGTGATCCCATGCATAGTGAGATAATTACTCGTTTGGCCCACGCTCTAAATATTTTCGTATAACACCCGAACTAAAAGAATTCGTATATGTGTTCCCGATGGTACATCTTCCTGATAGGTAGGTACTACAACGAAAAACACTTACGATATGATTACTCTATCACTTAAACTTACATCGGTTTTGTAACCAGGGGTCGTTGCTAGGCAACCGCGGTTCTCTGTACATTTTTGGTCATCTTCTTGTAGGACATGCGAAGTCGGTACTCGGTTACAATTCTGGGCGAGCAGACTCATTTAACCAGACGGCGACAATTATGTACACTTTCTACTTTCGATTTTTGCAGGCAAAACCTAACTGATGCCCACGTTCTCTTACGACGACATATTCCAAACGGTTTTGTAACGTCAGTTATATTCGCTTTCAGATTAATCGTTTCTATAAGCAAATTTAGATTAAAAAATAACAAAATTTCATGTATAAAAAATGAGATTAAATTCTGATATCAAAATAAATAAACTTAATTTAAAATAAATTAATTTCTAACTACATATTTGGAATAAATAATTTAATTATTAAAAATATATAAGTTTCGATTAGGCAATTTATTAACTTTGTATTAATTAATTACTATCTACTAGAAATGCTTTTAGAAAAGTATCTGAAAAACGATATTCCAAAACAAAATCTGACAAGTTTACAAAGGAACTGAATTTCTTTATTAGACCAAATAACAATGTCACCGTGTCGAAATAGCAAGATTGGTAAAAAACATACTTTAAATTGCTCGCAGTATATAACCAGTCTACAGAAAACAATGGTGGCCACAATGTATCCGTAATTTATTCGTTTACGTAAATTGACAACAAACCATATAAATTATTAGCGCAGATACGTTATTTATCTTGTTTTAGATAAAGACGCAGGGAAACTTTGTTCACTTTAAAAATAGAATCCAAAATCGCTTACGTCGCCCTGGAAACAGTAACGTATCTTTCTACCAATAATATTGCTGCACTCATGTACTCGTAAGCAATGATCTTTTCACCAATGCCGCTTCACCTTCACCGCGACATTGCCAAATGGTCTCTGGAACAGCCGCCTGGAGTCGAGGCCGAGGCCGATGAGTCTAGCGAGGCCGACGGGACCGGTGAGGCCTCTGGGGTCGGAAAGCGGTCACTCACGCGCCGCGTTCTTGATGAGAGAGATAGCGTAACGCACGTACTGCACGAGGTGTCGGAACGTGGAGAAGAGGGTCAGAGGGCCACATTTGCGGTCGACAGCTATGAACAAATCTGAAAAAGAGATATATTACGGTTGAAATTATTTGTAGCTTCGATTTCAAGGTTTTTTCGAGAAATTTGCCTTAAAGTTTCGTGCATTCAAGCACGTCATAGAACAGAAAATCTGCCTGCTGTCATTTTTTTTACTATAAGGCACTAGGTGTAAACTTTAGCATGTCGTTTGTGCAAAATATTTGGAAATCTGCTGCGAAAATCCATGTTTTAATCGATACAGAAGTGTCCCAAATACGAAAACGCTACCTCGATACTTTAAGCTCTTCGCAACACGTGTTATAAGTTATGTCTAGAGTTGAACCGTTCTTGATGACGTTCTCCGTTTACCAAGGGAAATATTTTCGAGTGAGACCGTTTTCATACAAAACGGAGAACGTTTTCGAGAGCGGAGGCATTTGAAAAAGACCTAAAGGAAGCTCAATTAAATAAAGACGTAGCACAACACCGTGCTAGATGGAAATTGCGGACAAGGAAGGCCAACCCCAAGTAAATGGGACCACGTCTAGAAGGAAGAAGAAGGCAAATCTCTAGTTACATATGAACGTTTGTTCTGTACAGAATGCACCCGTTCGTTGTTAGCATTCCCTCTGTCCGCACGAAACGATTTGCTTCGTATTTTTTGGTGCGGACTGCCAAGGATCTCGGTATCTTTAAAGCAAGACTGAATAGGCTATCATTGAACCGGTGACCTCTATCTTAGGATCTGTCTTCACTTTCCAACAGGGCCAATCGCTGGTCAGTCCCATACTAATCCATACTTAATATTATAAATGGGAAAGTGTATGTGTGTGTTTGTTTGTTTGTCCGTCTTTCACGGCAAAACGGGGCGACGAATTGACGTGATTTTTTAAGTGGAGATAGTTGAAGGGATGGAGAGTGACATAGTCTACTTTTTGTCTCTTTCTAACCCCCCACTTCCCTAAAATGGGGGGTGGAAGTTTGTATGGAGCATTCCACAATTTTCAAGGTAGAAAGCTAAAAATTGGTATGCGGACTATTAGTGACTAACAAAAAAATCGTGCATCATTTTTTTTTGGAAATCTGCACCCTACCCCTTAAAAGAGGGGGTGAAATTTTAATAATATTCTGTTCCGAGTTCTCTTCTGTGTTTTAAATCAGGAAAGGGGAACCGTGTTACCCCGAATTTAACGCGAGCGAAGCCGCAGGCAAAAGCTAGTAAGAAATAAAAAAAATCGCTTGTCTGTAAAGTCGGTTTACTGACGATAGTTGAACGTGACAACGTCATAAGAAAATACTGATGGTATGGTTGCATTTTTCAAAAGAAAATTTTAATTTCACTGCACTTCATACTTGACGAAAACATGTAAATGTATTATTGTATAGCAACTGTCCACGCGGGCGCATCGCTCACTCAAGTAGGAGAGAGACAGATGTCGAACGCTGCCGAACGCGAAGGCCGATTGTGCCTCTATGTCGCTCGTTCCGCGCTCTCGCTTGCACTTCAAGCCTTAAATGGAACGCCTCAGAGCGAGGTAACGCCGCATGAGTCATGTTTTTTCGTGCGTGCAGCCGGCTCCATCGAATTATAACACGTTGTCACGTCAAAAATAAAAATACCCACCCTGGTTAGCCCTCAGCCGGCACAGGTTGTCAGCCTGCTCCCACAGATCGTGCGCCACGTACAGGAACGTGTAGTACTTGGTGAGCTGTAGCAGCGCGTTGTGCGCCTGCGCGGGCACCGAGTGCGCCATGCTGCAGTAGCCGGACGAGGCCGAGGCCACCGACGCCACCGAGCCCACCGAGCCCACCGAGCCGCCGGGGGACGGCGTCGGGGACAGCGGGGACACCGACTCCGCGCATGCCGGCTGCAGACAACAGAGAAACTTAATGATACTTCCCTTCAATACATGCGTCAGAACAATAATAGTACATTACTGCAGAGGCCGTGAAGTAAGGGATTTAAGGACGAGATTGCGGTAGACGGATAAAGCGAGTCCTGCAATCCCTGTTCCGGCCAAGGATTGTATAGTGCTTTTCAAACAACGTAAGAAAAAATGTTTTAATTGCCGCCTTTTTATTATTTTTTAAACTTGACATTTGAAAAAGCTATTCGAGCACCATGTTTAACCGGTTATAAATATAGTACCATAGATTTTGTTTTTTCTTTTTTAATTTTAATGTCGCAAGTATGCTTACATAGAGAGTGGTCGTTGGCGGTATGTAATATTTCCTTTGTCAGTCTAATCTTAGCGAGCAAATTAAAAAAGTAAGAGCAGCGGACTATAATGTACGTTTCATACTAACTCCCTACATTACTTCTTGGCCTAGGTCAAGAAGTAATGTAAGGAACCATAAATGAGCAACTTCATGTCTTCATTTCGTGACATTAATGCATACGTTTCGGAGTATGTTTGAGAAAATAAGATTTTATAAAAAAAAACCGGCCAAGTGCGTGTCCGACCACGCATAATGGAGGGTTCTGTAGCTTCAATGGAATAAGAACCAGACTAGTGACAAAAGGTCGTATCTGATGCCTATGGAAGAGTTTTTTGGAAATAACTAAAAAATGGCTAAACCGCTAATGTTCAAAGGTGCATGTTATGCTACCGGAAAGCGAGATTTTTGACAGGTGCGGGAAGGTTTTCCCTACTCGCGGGTTAAGTCGCACTTGCAAGACGTGCTAGCCGTGCTGGGCTGACAGGTAAACAAATCAAGATATCACCGTACCATAGAGAATATTATACTTTTTGACCATATTGAACTGTTGCCATATAAATGAGAATAATAGCGCCCTCTTGACAATAATCATATATTTCTGGTCAGGCTTTAATTTAATCCTTTTCGGGCGTTATAACTCATAGTACGAAGTTCAATCACAAGTCCTTCGATAGAATTTTAACCTTAGCACTCCAATTTAATATTCACATTAAATTTCAATATTGCATTGCAGTATAACGCGTTTTGAAATTAATCATGAAAACAAAGTGTTTTCAATATCTTTAGTGTTTTTTATCAGTCTTTTTTATATACCACGACGCTGGCAAACAAGCACACGGCCCGTCTGACGGTAAGCAGTTACCGTAGCCTATGGCCGCCTGCAACCCCAGAGGATTCACATGCGCGTTGCCTACCCTTTAAGAACCTACACGCTCCTTTTTTGAAGAACCTCATACTGCAGCCCGCTGGGAAAACTTCGGCAGGCAGTTGGTTTGGACGAAAAAACCGGATTTCGAATTTCGGAAACAAACTTATAAATAAAAAAATAAATGATTGATCGTTTACTAACATCATTTACCTTTTGCTGGTAGTCCTGCACTATCCTGTAGTACTCCTTCACTTCCCGGTTGTACATTTTGAACATGCGCAAGTACAGCAAAGCTTGCACACGTAAGCTGGAAACAGAAACATGAACGTGTTACTTATATTTTATCTACACCCATACCATAAATCCTCTATTCTGCGGTCGGAAACCGTATGTAATTACCACCATTATTGCAACCAGTAATGTAACATTAGTGTATAATCTGCGCTAGTTTCTTAATAATATTCGAAAATTCATAACCACATCGATTTTGGTAACGTAATGAAAATCCAGCCCTCCCCGACCGCGGTTGCCCTCCTCCCCGACCGCCGTCACGATCCAGTTGGCCATGGCGGTGCAATGGCGGTCATTCTAATGGTTTCCGAACACGTCATTTAGGATTCATAATATGTGTGAAGATAAAGCAGTGTCTGCAACTGAACGTAATTAGGCCTTATTACGTAACATTTTCATAAACTACTATTACATGTTTATAACTAAATTGTTAAGAGTTATTTAAAAATGCTAAACAATATATTGATGTATATTCTATGGGAGTGTTCTCTTCGAACGAAACGTGCGATAAGAAAGGGAATCAAAATAGAGTTCAGCGTCTCACTTGCACTCGATACAACATTAGTATATTGACTTATTGTCATGTTGGCATTTTTAGGGTTCCGTAGTCAACTAGGAACCCTTATAGTTTCGCCATGTCTGCCCGTCCGTCCGTCCGTCCGCGGATAATCTCAGTCACCGTTAGCACTAGAAAGCTGAAATTTGGTACTAATATGTATATCAATCACGCCGACAAAGTGGTAAAATAAAAAGTGGAAAAATATGTTTTATTAGGGTACCTCCCCTATACGTAAAGTGGGGAGTGATTTTTTATCTTAACTCTTAAGTGGGGACACTTACTGTGACGGACGGAAAACTACGGAACCCTACACTGAGCGTGGCCCGACACGCTCTTGGCCGGTTTTTATCTAGTGACATCGTTACTCTCTTAATCAAAACCAGATGCCTTTTTGGTCAAAGACAACGGTCCGCCTCAAGAGTGTGTTAGTGATGCTGATTTGCATAAACAAAATAGTATTTCTAATGTCAATCTGCGAAATTCGCCTCGGAAATTCTATATCGTAAAATGGATTTTGTTAACATTAAAAAAAAAAACAAAACCTCGATAGGACACCTACCTCAATATATCAAGTTTGTTGAACGTCGAATGCGGCGATGCCCTGAACCGCTGAGGCATCGAGTGTATGCTCTTGATATACTCAATGGTCTCCCGATATATGGTGAAGGCCCGTTTGGTGTCGAGTTCAAGTTCCAGTACTCGACCCGTTAAAACGAAGCACAGCACCGACTCGAGGTATAGCATGACGCGAGGCAACGCTTTCTGCTCGCGCTCGGCTTCGCATTTCAACTGTTTTGCTTGGTCTAGGTAATATCTGAAAGAATAGTTGCGATAAGGATAAGTGACAAACTATAAAGAGACAGTGACAACCTCCTGCTGCCCTCAAGTCAAAAATTGCCAAGACAAAGATAATTTTATCTGTAAATTAAGATATAAAATACAATGGAATGGAAGACCTTTTTATACTTATTGTAATATCTTGGTATCATAAGTAAACGAAAAGGGTTTTTTAACATAGTTTAAATGTATGTACAGTTCTAAAGTCAGTTATTAAGAATTACTTAAAAGTCAATAGATGGCGTTGTTCTGCAATTTTTCGTTTCCGACACGGCCGTCCTGACATTATGCATGTCCTCGCACACCTGAATTAAGAGACTGTGAGGTTACCCGTTTGAGCTCAAGATGGTGACAGCGTGTTTAGAATAGTTTTTTGTTCATTTACGTAGTTCAGTGTGTAATATTGATAGCTTATTTGTGCGGTGACCTAACGAACAAGTGTGCAGCTAATGAAAAATTAGTCTAAAACGCGCGTAACCTCCCTTTAGTAGAACAAACGGTTATCCGGGGTCTCGGCCACCCACGTGTTTGTATGGAGGCTATCACCTTACAATCACCCTCAACCGAACAACGTTGCTTATATTTTATGAAAAATGAATATATTAATGTAATAAGTCTACACCTCGACATTGGCAGAATTCACCTCGCCAAAATCGGCGAGGAGTAAAAGCCATATATAAAAAAATAAAATAAAAAAAAAGAGTGTGAAGTGAAGCCTTACTTGTGGTCTCGTTCCTCATCGGAGAGCACGTCCGCGGGCAGACGCTCGAAGTACGAGTAGTAGATGGGCGTCTGGCCCGCCGTCCGCTCGTGGTTGGTCGCGGCTACCTCTCCCGCCTGTTAACACAAGTTGCCGTTGTTATTCTCTCGTCTCAGACGGACATGTAATTAAGTGTCATTTTCAACCGACTTCAAGATTTCGAAGGAGGAGGTTCTCAATTCGTCGGGATCTTTGTTTTAGGTATTTTTTTTTAATTTATGTTCACCGATTATTCGAAGACGGCTGGACCGATTTGGAAAATTCTTTTTTTTTTAAAGAGTATACTTGACAGTCGGCCCCATTGTAACCAGGATCTGTTGATGGGATCCTAGAGACATCGAGGGAACTCTTCAGCTATTTTAGGCACACCTATAGTGATTAGAGTGATAGATTTTTTTACAGCAGCTCGAGCATTTGCTTTTGGAAAGGTGGAGTGTAAGTGTAGTCGGTTCTTTTACGTTTAAAATTATTTTATATACTTAAGTCGTTCATATGTATTGTGTAGTGTATAGGTACAGCCCCAATACGAGTTTAGGGCAGTAGCGTCCGTTAGTTCGATAGGTAGACGACACTTGGAAGAATGCGGGTCACTTCCAGATGAGATTAGCAATCGGAGTATGCGATAAGAGGCTAAAATGATGATGATAAAAGAGTAGGTTGTTACCTGGTGCGGCGGCGGCGTGGCGGGGCGCTTGGCGGCGCGGCGCGGCGGCGCGGCCAGCAGGCTGCGCACCGTGGCCGCGCGCAGGCGCTCCAGCGGCACCCGCACCGGCAGGCGCGCGCGCCGGCCCGCTAAGGGCACACACAATACTGTCACATACACACTAACCCCCTTATTCATAAACGTCTACTAAAGTTAAGAGGCATCTGATAATCGTTTGTCCCTTTCCGTCCAACCTATACGAGGGAAAGGGACAAACGTTTATCAGCGATCTCTTAACTTTAATGGCCGTTTATGAATAAGTGGGTTAGAGTACACACAGCTCGTCCGAATATTTATGTTCGACAATAAAACCTACAAGTCTAATTTAAAAGGAGAGATGGACCGTCAAATTCAGATCGATTGAAGATGTTTAAACTATAAATAAAATAAATATATATTATAGGACAATCTTACACAAATCGACCTACGGCCCACGGTAAGCTCAATAAGGCTTGTGTTATGGGTACTAGACGACGATATATATAATAGATAAATATGGATAAATACTTAAATACATATAAAACATCCATAACTCAGGAACAAATATCCGTGATAAACACACAAATAAATACCCTGACTAGGATTCGAACCCGGGACCTCCTGCTTCGTAGGCAGAGTCACTACCGACTAGGCTAGGAGGCCGTATGTTCGACAATAAAACCTCGAAAGTCTCATTTAAAAGGAGGAATTGTATAACAGTCAAATTAAGATGGATTGATGGTGTTTAAACTATACACAGTTCAGATAGAAAGGCATATCAAACGTTTTGTGAAGCAATCAGATTTGGATTTTATTTTATTTTAATTAAACAATACGTACATTGTATGTCTCTCAAGCTGTTTTGATATGTCTTCTTATAGAACTACGCATTATTGTGTATCTTTAAGATATAACTGTCACATACACACAGCTCGTCTAAATATCTATGTTCGACAATAAAACCTCTAAAGTCTAATTTCTCTCTAATTTAAAAGGAGAGATGAATAACGGTCAAATTAAGATCGATTGATGGTGTTTAACACGTTCACTGTCCGTGCCCCCAATGTGGGGCCACGGCTAGCCTCTATTACAAAGCCATAAGGTTCACATGTCAGATTCGGACAGTGAACGTGTTAAATTATACACAGTTCAGATAGAAAAGCATATCAAACGTTTTGTGAAGCAATCAGATTTGGATGTTATTATTATTATTTTATTTTAATTAAACAATACATACATTGTATGTCTCTCAAGCTGTTTTGATATGTCTTCTTATAGAACTACGCATTATTGTGTATCTTTAAGATATAATATTACTTAAGATATAATATAAATGTTCACCTTGCTGTAGTAAAATTAGTACGTGAAGATCGTCATTATTTACTAATACCAAAAAAAAAAACATGATTGTCCTGTTTTAGCGGACGACAAGTTGTACTTGTCGTCCGCATTGTTTTTTACCTTTTAAACATTTCATTAAACAGCCAACAGTCTGAACGGCAATCCCTTCAAACTATAGGATAGAGCGAGATAGTGATATCAAAAACCTTCGTTGTCTCATTCTGTGTCATAGCTTGCATGACCACCGCGTCTGATCGTGCGAATACGGCTTCATATAATCATAGACAAAACAATTTTTTTTATGGTGTAAGCTGAAAGGGGCTTTCAGTTGTGTGAAAGGAGCATATTTAATACTGCCTTAAATAGTTTTTGACGAAAATTGATTTTTAAATATTATTTGAATGAACTTTGGCAGATGATTGGCAGTATAAGTAGTGATCTATAGTAAAAAAAAATATTGTAAAGGGAAGCTAATTCATAAATTCATGATATTTAATGCTAACCTAAAAATGTAATTTATTTAATTTACTTTATTTCCTCGCACATTTGGAGAAAAGCGTTATATATGCCTATCCTCTGCAATAAATAAGTAATGTACTATTTATCTTTATCTTTTTATGAACTAGGTATCATGTTTACACACACGAAAATGTTACTCACCGATTAAAGATGCCTCTTCGAGTCGCTCCGAGCCTCGACCTTTCAAGCCGGACCCGACGTCGGCCTCTGCGCGGACGAACCTGTCCGGCATCCTGTCGAGCCTCTCCATGCCCACCTTGTCGCCTGACAATCTGTCCAACTTATCACCTGACAATCTGTCCAACTTGTCGCCCGGCAATCTATCCAACTTGTCTCCCGACAATCTGTCTAATTTATCCCCCGACAGACGTTCTGTCCTGTCCCCGGAGAGTGAGGTTTTGTCCATCTTGTCCGACCGCTCCGAGGATATCCGCTCTCTCGAATGCCGGCTGGGCGTTAGGAGGCGTTCCGAGCTGTACCGGTCGTGTAGTCGGTCGGAACGCTCGGAGGATAACCGGTCGGTGGACGTCCGATCCGGTATCCTATCGGAAGGTGCGGAGGGTATGGGAAGGCGGTCGGATATTCGATCGGCGCGTTCGGGCCGTTCGAGGGAGACTCTTTCTTGTATCCGTTCATTGGCGACTCTTTCGGCCTCTCGTTTCCTTGTTAATGTCTCGGGTTCCTGAGGGGGCGAGACTCTAGCCAGGGCCTCCTCGTTTCGCCTCTCCGCTGAGCGCTCCCGATGCCTCCTCTCGTCGTCGTCTGCTCCGGACTCGGCTGCCACTTCTATTATAGTGACCTGGCCTTTGCCCTTTCCACCTTTTCCTTTGCCACCTTTTCCACCCTTTCCGCCACACTCGTCACCCTTCTTGGGAGTGAAGACCTGAAAGAGAAGTTACCGATGAAAAATAAAACTAGTAAAGTTATTCCAATACCTCCAAAGGTTTTTGATTTACAACGTATATGTTAATCGTAATATTGAGAATTCATGGGATAAAACTGTAACCATCATCATGTCAATCGACTTCAACATTTCGAAGGATTTCTTTATTCAATTATTATTATTATTATTCGTCGGGATCATTATTTTTGCTATTTTTTATGTATGTTCACCGATTATTCGGAGACGGCTGCACCGATTCGGAAAACAATTTTTTTGTTTGAAAGAGTTATACTTTACAGTTGGTTCCATTGTAACCAGGTCAGTATTTGATGATGGGATCCTGGAGAAATCGAGGGAACTCTTCAACTATTATAGGCACACCTCTCTAGACACCTCTAATAGTGTTTTGAGTATTTTTTTACAGCCGCTCGAGCATTTGCTTTTGGAAAGGCTAAGTGAAGTCGGTCCTTTTTTGTTTAGAATTATTTGTTTATGTATCTTCTAGCAGCATTTTTAGTGGTCACCATCATAATTAATTGAGGAAATCTTCTATCACTTTTTCACTGGGCGTTTCATTACGTACCTTGCGAAAGATGTGCGTCTTGGTGTCCTGCAGCACGGGGTGCGGCGCGGGCGCAGGCGCGGGGGCGGGGGCGGGGGCGGCGGCGGCGGTCGCGGGGGCGGGCGCGCGCGGGCTGGGCGGGCGCGGGCTGGGCGGGGAGCGCGGCGAGGAGGGCCGCAGCTTGGGCGGGCGGCCGCGCTTCTTCTTGGCGGGCCGCTCCCGCTCCTCGGCCCGCGCTTTTGGTGGCCGCCCGCGCTTGACGGCCGCTGTGGCCGCGACGCGGGGAGAAGGCTGAAATATACATATTTTTATCAATCTGAGCCTCATTGGAGACTTTAAAAAGGCAAAGACAGAGATATCATGAAGAGCAAGAGAGAACTTTCAAGAAATTATGGTTTGATGACGTTTGAAATAAATAAAAAATCCTGAAACGTTTACACATGGTTTTAATGGAACTTAATTTTCCGCCAGTCAAAATATGAAGCAGTTAAATTATATTCTGAAATATATAAATAAGGAAATGTTCTTACCGTATTAGTAGGCCTTGGAGATTCATCGTCGCTGGACACGGTCCGTTTCGACGAGCGTCTCCGCCTCTGCCCCGGCGACGGCGACGAGGCCTCCGAGTCGGACAAATCCGAAATAGGACTCTGTTACAACAATAATAAGGCACACTTTGAAATCAGATTCGGAACATTACTTATCAATAGTTTGGGATTTGTTGACGAAAGGTGACAAAAACTACCTCATTTCCTAAAGATATAATCATGTTTCCATGTATAGCCCCAACAGCTTGCCACAGAACATCTTTCAACGCTAAAAACTCTCTAAAAACCCTCGGGCGTTCCTCCCGTGGCCAGTAAAAAGTAAGATTTCTCTCGTAATTGACAAGGCAGCTTCGCAAATTGCACTTCAGCACGGCGAGATTAATCCATCTCTGTTGGACTCCATTATCCTCGTTCATGGTTTGATTGAGGAGTTGGAATAGAAGTTCTAGAGAGTTGTCCATAACGCGGGTATTTTAATTCAACTTTAAAAACGACTAATGCGTTTTAAAAACGTATGCTTCGTTCAAAATGGAAGATGCAACTGACGCGGGTTATTCTTCATGGGCTGCGTCAGCGTCCTTATTCGGGGAAGTGTTTATCTGTAAGCGGACACCTGGGAAGGGTCCATAGTCCTGCATATTAAGCTAGATGATGATGATCGTGTTACTGTTGACGAGTCATAAATACGTGGGAAGGTTAAACGTGTCATGTTCTGGGTGGTCATATCGCGTTTGTTTTCATCAACATGCTGTAATCTCATTTACTTCAATGTAATCTTTCTGTGTTTATATTTTGCACAGCCGAAATTTTATTTATACGATTTATTTTATCAGTTTCATTATAACAATAAACCTACTTTTTGCAAATAGATTCTGCAGACCAACAAACCGCAGCGGGGGCATTTTGATCACACAAATGGTTGAACCACTTATTAGAGTCACTTCTAAACATTATACAGTCACAACCAACGTGCAGTAAGGTAAGGCAATAAAGTTAAGCAAGAATGCTGCGTTGCGATTCACTACAGATAACGAGAGCGAACGAGACGTCCATTTTCATGATCGGCACGTTGGTTTCGGTTAGCATTTTACGTGTACTCACCGGCTTCCCCTTGATATCCGCGAGCGCATGCCTCAGCTCCTTGCCCGTGTCATAGGGCTCCGGTAGCGGCGCGGTGGGCGGCGCAAAGTTCGACAGCGACCAAGACGGCCTCTGCACCGGTTGTGATTCAGCCGCCGAGCCGAGTCTAGCCGAGACGGCCGGCGCCGCTGCGGGCTCTCTGGGCTCTCTAGTTTCTCTGGACTCTCTGGTCTCTCTGGGCTCTCTGTTCTCTCTGGGCGGAGGGCCGCTGGACTCGGCCGAGGAGGACTCGGACTCGGAGTCGGATGACTCGCTCGCCGAGGATGGACTGCCGCCGGAGACAATTGGTGATAGGATGCTGAAATGTAATGAACGATATAATAAAGTGCTTTTCAAAATGCTACAAAAAATAAACAATTACATACTTAATAATTCTCTACATAATAAATATCAAAGTACGGCTGGGCGTCTTCGGTACTGTTGGAGCGGCGTAGTGGATAATATTGTACAGATAACTCACGGTTCTAGCCTGGTACTGCTGGTGGTGTGGTGGAGCGTGTTGGCCGCGACCTCGTCATCGCTCTCTGATAGACCGAGGTCCTTATTCAATCCGTCACATCTGAAAACATACAGTAGCTTAGAATAGGTAAAATATGGTACCTATCCATAGTTTTGCAGAAAATCCTGGAGAGTCCATCAAAGTAAGGTCTGATTTGTACAGAGGACATAGTCAAATTCATAGTAGGCTAAGGGTCGGTTGCACCAAACCGCCTGTTACCGTCAAAATAAGCGTTACATGAAAACTTTGACAACATTTTATGGCATACAGCTGCGTCGCCATATTTAACTTTGACCAGTTATTTATGTGTGGTTCAGCCTGCCTTTTGTGTAGTTCCTTAGTGACGAGCGTTCGGCAACGCGTCCAACGTCGCGTTAAGCTTCCAAGGGATTAGAACAGCGATCACTGAGGCCGCTTCCATACGTTTCCATTTGTTTGTTGCGGCGTCGAACGCTCCGCCGATTTGCACCCTAAATGCAATCGCTCAGTTTGCACCCTAAATGCAATCAGACACTATCAGTAACAATGCCATTATTTCTGTACCCATCATTTTCTGTGTATAAGAAGGGTGCGTAGAGAATTAACGTAATTATTACTGACAGTGTCTGGTGTCCTTAAGGCGGTTATCACACTGCTGCGGTTTCTGCACGCGGCGACGGTGTCCGAGCGGGATAGCGCTATGCATGTCTATAGCTCTGTCTCTTTCACCCATCCGACTGCTGCGCCAGCGTTAAGTAACAAATTTATATATAATAATCCATATCCATACTAATATTATAAATGGGAAAGTGTATGTGTTTGTTTGTTTGTCCGTCTTTCACGGCAAAACGGGGCAACGAATTGACGTGATTTTTTAAGTGGAGATAGTTGAAGGGATGGAGAGTGACATAGGCTACTTTTTGTCTCTTTCTAACCCCCCACTTCCCTAAAATGGGGGGTGGACGTTTGTATGGAGCATTCCGGGGGGCAAAGGGGAACCGTGTTACCCCGAATCTAACGCGAGCGAAGCCGCGGGCAAAAGCTAGTTTTAAAATAAATCAATATACTTACGGTGGCGTTATACTTCTCGAGTGTGGTATCCGGTTGTCTATACCTGTAATACAAAAAATAATCATATTAGTTCAAAGATTAAGCCACAATGACGAAATTAAGCATTAAAAATACATCTGATCGTAAAATGAGGTATAAAAATCCGTCTAGTTGATTAAGTAGATTTTATAACTTGGCGAGAATACAATGGACCTACCGCGAACATGGAAAATTGAAATATTGTTTTAAAAATTTGTGCGATAAAGAGCCAGATAGATGCAATGGTTCTATTCCGAAAACTGGACTTTTATTTTATTTTTTGTTAAGTATCTGTGGATTTGATAATATCAATTTATTTTCAATCACATAAACATATTGATGGTTTGCCTACAATACTAACCAACAATATTAAAACTTAAGTAAGTATGAAGTTTGCTTGTATATTTTAAACTCTTCTCTGGTTAAAATCAAAACAGCCTAACAAATCTTAAGAGATTTAATTTTAATAAGATTACAAATGTGTAAAATACTGAAAACATTAAGAAGCAAGTACATAGAGTTACACATCCATGAATAGATCACTTGACTGAACTGTTCGATTATCTATTTTACTGTCATAGCTAGAAGATTCAAATTTCAACAACGCTTCAAATAAATCATACACAGTGCATGTTTGTGCAACATAAGACCCGCGTTTAATCAATCAATGCAAAATGCAATTTCAATTTCCGCATCACCTAGTCTAGACAGTCTAGTTCAAGTGTCTAGACTCAAAACGGTCGAGCATTGGACCGCGTTAACCACAGAACAAATGTTAATAAGCTACAAGTAGCAAGCACCCTCAATAGTATATGCCGCGTGTGCCGATTGTTTCATACTTATACTTGATACGAATTTGAACAGCAAAATAAAAGGAAACTTTTGAATATTTCTTGCATGATAGACAAGGATCGGACAAACGCCCGTCATTTTGAAAATATAACCCTGTTCCGTACAGCAGAGACTTCCTTATGTTAATTAAAAAAATAGTATTTTATAGATTTATTGGACCATAATTTATAACCAGTGACAAATTAATTAATGATTGACATTCCGAAAATTACTTTCGCCAATAAAATAGAATGACCAAATTTGTTTCTAAATTTTCACTTGTGAGCCTATAGCGATGTGAATTTAGGACCCATTTATGCGTTGAAAAAGTCCGTTCACAGTGTACGGACGTCATAGGGGCATATGTAATCATTGACATTGGTATACTGTTCTTCCAATATGCTTGTGCCTCGGAGTAAATTTTTTCATGTATTTCATTCACGGTGACGTAATCAGGATTCCTATTAAAATTTTCTTGAAATTTTGATATAGCTCTAAAGAACTATTATATAATCTGTGCTCTAGATCTAAAAGAAAAGACGAAAAGACGAAGTTACACATAAAATAATCATTTAAAATTGTTGAGGACATACATACTGTTTTACAAAATATTCCCGGGAGTTTTAGATCTAGAGCTATATCAACAAGTAATTTTCGGAATGTCAATCATTAATTAATTTGTCACTGGATATAAATTATGGTCCAATAAATCCATAAAATACTATTTTTTTATTTAACATAAGGAAGTCTCTGCTGTACGGAACAGGGTTATATTTTCAAAATGACGGGCGTTGGTCCGATCCTTGATGATAGATAACATGCAAGAAATATTCAAAAGTGTTGGCCGAGTAAGCCAACGATTTTGGATGAATTCTTGCAATTAACTGAAGAAGTATTTTTAATTCGAGACAATAATCTGACAGCTCCTGCCAATCATCATCATCATCATAATCGTTTGAGCTCAAGATGGCTGCGGCGTCTTTAGAATAGTTTTTAGTTTTTTGCTCATTTACGTAGTTCAGTGTGTAATATTGATAGCTTATTGTGCAGTGACCTAACTTGTTGTGCAGCTAATGAAGAATTAGTCTCAAAACGCATGTAACCACCCTTTAGTTGAACAAACGGTTATCCGGGGTCTCGGCCACCCACGTGTTTGTAAGGAGGCTATCACTTTAGAATCAACAAGGCCTTAACCCAACCGAACAACTTTTATTATATTTTAACCAAAATGAATAAAATCATAAGTTCAACCTGACATTGGCAGAGTTCACCTAACTAAAACCGGCGAGGAATAAAAGCCATTAATAATAAAAAAAACACTTTGTATGGCAATAGCTGTCAGATTGCTGGCTTCAATTAAAAATACTACTTTACTTCGACGTACTAGACCATTTTTTATTTTAGCGATTAATGTCTGAGAGCTAGAACGTTACGAATTAATAAAGGGTGAACACGCCAAAACCTGGGCATATAAAAATAGCTATAGTTATTCGAAAAATGGAGATATTTAAACTTTTGAATCAACAATTTCTCACAAGGAACTGGGCTATAAAATGATGATAGTTTTATTTTCTTTTATTTATTCGTTGGCAAAATGTCGAGCGTACAATATCAAAAACGTGAACGCATTTTGTACGAACATGTAAAAAATCCCATGTTAAGCTACATAGATATCGCGAAAAGGCTGATATATCCACAATCTACTGTTGGTCACGTATTAAAAAGTTTCCGTGAACGCTTGACAATAGATAGAAAGCCAGGAAGTGGTGGGTTGCAGGGAGTCAAGAATAAGAAACAGGAAAGAGTATTTTAAAGATTTTTGCCTCAAATCGTACGATTTCATCGCGTACATAGATATCGCGAAAAGGCTGATATATCCACAATCTACTGTTGGTCACGTATTAAAAAGTTTCCGTGAACGCTTGACAATAGATAGAAAGCCAGGAAGTGGTGGGTTGCAGGGAGTCAAGAATAAGAAACAGGAAAGAGTATTTTAAAGATTTTTGCCTCAAATCGTACGATTTCATCGCGTGATGTTGCTAAAAAAGTGAAAATGTCTTAGTCCTATGTCCAAAAAGTGAAACAGATGGCAGGACTGAGGAGTTATTAAAGCCCAGGCCGCACCAGATCAAGACTCAAAACAGAACTTATCCGCAAAGATACGGTCGCGACAACTCTATGAAGATTTTCTTACAAAATTTAAATGCGCGGTGATGGATGACGAGACGTATATAAAATTGGATTGTAAACAAATACCTGGTCAAGAGTTTTATACTAGCAAATCTCGAACAGATACTCCTGAAGATTTTGAATTAAAAAAATGAGGGTAATTTCCAAAAACATACCTTCTTTGGCAGGCAATATGTAGCTGTGGTAAAAGAAGTCGCTCGTTTATCACCACCGGGACAATAAACGGCGATATTTATCAGAAAGATTGTTTACAGAAGCGTTTGCTGCCTTTTATAAGACAGCCTGCCTCACCACCGCTGTTTTGGCCAGATCTAGCCAGTTGCTAATACGCAAAATCAGTTATGGAATGGTACAACGTTAACAGGATAATGGTGGTACCCAAAATATGCAATCCGCCAAATAGTCCGGAACTGCGGCCTGTTGAAGAGTACTGGAGTATTATGAAAGGAATTCTAAAAAAGAAAGGCGGAGAAGTAAAATCGGTCCCTGAGCTACAAAAAATATGGACCTGAGCGACAAAAATCTTTTCTAAAGAGATGGTGCAAAGTCTTATGAGCCGTGTGCGTAGAAAAGTTCGATCTATGGCTTACTGTGTAAACATTCATTAAAATTAAAAATGTGATTTTAGAATTCATTAAATTTGTCATTAAATGTGGTATTCATAATGTAGTTATTTATTTTCAAACTGGTTTAAAAACAAATTTTGCGTGCCCAAGTTTTGGCGTGTTCAACCTTTAGTTGATTCTTTGTTTAATAATTAACACGCGCAGTACGAGCATTTGTTGCTTCTAGTATCCGACCGAAGTTTCGGTTTCGGTTTCGACCAGTTTCGGCCAAAAAAACGTGTTTCGGCCCAAGATTCGGTTTCGGCCAAAAAACGGCCGAACCTTTCGGCCGCGCCCAAACTTTTAACATGGTATTTAATCTGACCATAGGTTCTGTCACAACGTTTTTAACTGATAAAATCACCGTTGGACAGTCACCATCAAATATATCAGAGCGGCCAAGGTACTCAAAAATATCTGAACAACGCCCCTATTGTCAAGCCGATAAATTGCCTTGACAATAGGGGCGTTATTCAGATATTTGTGACCAACTTAGCCGCTCCGATTTATCTGAAATAAATATGTACTATTTTAATACGTCTATCAAAGTTTCGGTTTCGGCCGAAACTGGACCCAGAGCCGAACCTTCTGTTTCGGTTTCGGCACAAACATGTTTCGGTCGGACACTACTTCTAGTTTCTAGCTTAATGTATTTTCTGTCGTATCAACACTGATCCCAGGTATTTCGACTTTTCAGAACATTACTACGAGTATATTTACTATTCCTAATTTGATAGCAGTTTCGCTTCGCTTGGCAACGCTTTACGTAATCATTTGAAACAACAAACAATCGTGAACAATACTAGAACAAGGTTTGGTGTCTCCTGAAATTGCTATCGGGGGAAAACTACTACAACTACCTACTAAAACTACCTACCTACTAATGTATGCCATAAAATATTTTGACATGTAATATTTAAAATATTATGAATGAATGAGTATGAACAGTGAGACGTCTAAAGTAGTGACAAAATATTGTAGCCGAAGATTTGACAGATTTATTTGTATGAATATCGCGAATATTTTTTCCTGGGTTATGTTATGCACGTTTGCTATCCATTTGTTTATAGAAATATATTTTAAGTATATGTCATCGATGGAAGATGTCCTCATATTTTTATTTACTTAATATTTTATATACGTAGAAGGTGACTGTCTAACAAAGGGAGTGATTGTCCTGATTGTCATGATATGTGCATTAACAGGTTCACAGTCACGAAGCAGAGTGCAGCCTTCTTTCGATACGTCCCCATACTCTTATCAAGCATTTAAAATTTAGTTTGCCATCGTAGGCCTGTGTAATTTGAATGGTTATCTAAGTAGTTCACGATAAAAAATAATATAATATAATATGTAAATGTAAATTCATAATTTATCGAAAGAAACCTGCATTATCTACATCACTGGCACATAGGGCACATGTGCCGCATGGACGTACCCCACGCATGAGGCACATGTGCCTCCACCGACTGTGAACCTGTTATGTTTATGTACCACGCCGATCCTCCTAGACATAGGTTACGCACGTTTTATTCAGCTCAGTGTTGTCTATTTTACTCGTTACACGCATCGGTTTTCTTAGCTTAACATTTAAAACTGCCCATTCCACAATTCCCAAGATATTATCGACGCCCCCATAAAAAAATGCAGGTGTAAAACTAAGAACACGTTCACATACGCGCGATCGACTCGAATAACTTCGTTAATAATAAAGCGAAGTGTACACGGCGTATTAGTAGTTAATTTATAGGTGCTTGGGAAAGGGCCGTGTTTGGTTAGGGCAGCCAGTGGTAGCGTAAACATTGCAGTATGTTCCAACAATTACGGTTACTTCACTTCATGTAATATTAAGCATACTTATGCTTTAATATTGATAGAAATGACTGAAGAGACTGTAGACAAACAGAGGTAGGGAAACAAACTACCACTTTGCAATATTTCGCAAAAAGAACTAAGGATAAGTACCTACAGTTAGCATCAGTGTGTCAAATCAGTGTAAAATCAACACACTATTGTAAGGTGCTGTAAGCAAACCAAAACTATCAATACAAAATATAAAATAAAGTTAAAGGGCTTTGGTGGCTTTGATAAATTTTCACCCTTTCACTCTAATAAACATCTTGAACAGAAAGCCATTTCGGAAGAAAAGCAATTTTCTCTGAAATATTCACCTTGTCGCATTATAGAAACTTCTACCGTATTAAAGATTTGGATTTTGCGGGTTTCGTCACGTCACGTAGTAAACAAGTTTATTCCCATTGCAGTCCTAGGAGCGAGTCGTGGTCTCTATCAAACTAATATAACTTGATTTCAACACTTGCGTAATCGAAGACTGCACTTATAGTTGATCACCTGAGCCTACACTCGGTAGGCCGTTGTAATTAGGGATCCCGGTCGTATCCGGGTTTCGTGTATCCGTTTCGAATACCCGTTTCTGAATAACACGCTACACGGATTTCTGGCCCGTTTTGCACGTGTAATTAAGAAACGTGTAGTTAAGATCCGTTTCTACGGGTACACGGGTAGCCGAAGAAACGTTCCTTAAATACACGCGGATCTGTAAACGTCCTTGACGAGTAGCTGGAGGTACGGGTCGAAACGTGTCGAGTCGTTTAAAAGCTATGAATAAGAAACGAATAAAATAAAAATAAACCTTATTTGAATCGGTTCTAACTACTTCGGACCCATTCGGGCCGGTATTAACTACCCGTGTACCCGTAGAAACGTGTCTGAGAAACGTCTCCAGGAAACGTTTCCAAGAGACGGCGGTTCGTGTAAACCGATTCCTTAGCACCGCCGGTCTTAAGTACACGGGTATTCGTCTCCACGTGTAACACGTGTAGCGGGAGCTCTAGTTGTAATGGCTCAGTTCGGGCATTGACGGTGACGGGTCAGTGACCTCGCTGACGGTCAGAGTACGGGCTAGGGGTGTCGGAGGTTAGGCCTAAAACTCGCAGTTTGCTTCTTATTTAATTGCCAAATAAAACAGTGAATATTGAACATACAGTACCGGCCAATAATATATCACCTACATGTTTTACAGTAGATTTTTTAAATATATTTGTAAGTGATTTCCACCTCACTACTTTAGGTAGTCTATACTATAGTAGTAGTCATTTGCGGGAGCGATGAGAAAAATTGGTCTCATGTAATGGTTTTTTCATAAAGTTTTTTTTTAAATTATGTAGTCAACTTGATTTTTTATTAGAGCTTTCTTAGTAATATGCTAATAATGTAATTCACAGTATTTCATTGGAGTATTTATAATATATTTGTATAAAATGACTAGTAAAATATGCAATCTACAAACTAACCTATATTGTTTACTCTATACATGCTCATACAACAAAACACAATGATATATTATTGGCCGGCACTGTATAATTAATTACAGTAAGTATTCAGCTGTGTAAGCTCAGCTGTCTTTATGAAAATGGGACGTATTAGGCTTAGGTTTTTCTGTGCCACTTTGCATGCTGACTCCAAGTCTCTGGTATAATATGAGTTCTATGATATTAAAGTTATAAATAATCTGATTTATCATAATCATTGCGAAGTGGTGAGTGGGATAAATGCATCTAAACGATATCGTAAGTCGTAATTAAATAGGCGTAAAGCCGTATGCATGTAAAGCCTGATGATCAGAAATATATGCTCATTGTGAAGTGGGCGCTATTTTTCTCATTTATATGGCTACAGATAGAAAAAACCGGCCAAGTGCGAGTCGGACTCGCGCACCGAGGGTGAAACCTATAACAAGCAAAAGTTGTAGTATGTTTATTACTAATTTCAATTTAATACCACTACACGTTACGAGGAAAAAGGTAGTAAGTTTAAAATTAAAAAAAAATATTTTTTTGTGATTTTACTAAAAATGTCTACTTTTCGTAATTTTTCCTATGTCTGTGCTATATGAAGTTTCTTCGTGCCAAGTTTTAAGTTTCTGGGTTTACGGGAGGTACCCTTTAGGTTTTGAGTTTCTTGCGAGTTTCCAAAATATGCGACTTAAATTGCTATTCTTTTGATTGCGTTGACATAAAAGTTTGGTTTTGCTACATCTGAAAGGTCCTATAGCCCTGAGTATTTGACATGAATTTCAATTTAATATCTCCACGCGTTTACGAGAAAAAAGGTAGTAAGTTTAAAATTTAAAAAAATGTTTTTTTGTTTGATTTTATTAAAAATGTCTACTTTTTGTAATTTTTTCATTGTCTATGCTATATGACGTTGCTTCGTGCCAAATTTCTGAGTTCATGGGAAGTACCCCGTAGGTTTTGCGAGTGCCGAAAAACTAATATTTGCAGCATAAACGACTGTATCTTTTGATTGCGTTGGCTTTTGAGTTTGATTTTTTCACAGCTCCAAGGGACAATAGACCTGAGTATTTGGTATAAATTTCAGCTTGATACCTCCACGCGTTCCTGAGAAAAATGGTCTTGACAGACAGACAGACAGACAGACGGACAACAAAGTGATCCTATAAGGGTTCCGTTTTTTCCTTTTGAGGCACGGAACCCTAAAAAGTATATTATTATATATGGAACGGTGATATCTTGATTTGTTTACTTGTCAGTTTTGTTATTAATTGGAAAATGTCTCGTAACGAAATGGTTTCATTTCCCGAGCGTTTTATTTCCAGCAGTTTATTATATGCATTATTTTTTGGCCACTTTTTGTAATTTATTATTTAGTATTCAACAAGTTACTATTATTCAAGTAAACTGCCACAATGACACTGACAACAGACAACAGTGACAACCTATCATTAAAATTATTGCCAGTGTAATAAATTAGTTCCAATGAAATTCCGCAACATGGCGCATGATCATATATTTCTGGTCAAGCTTTAGCATACAATAAGTTACGGTTGTCATTATCACTATACGAATTATTGAATTTATTTAGGTAAATATGTATTAGCAAATGCTAACAAAGAGTTATTTTTAAGTAAAAGCTGCAAAAAGCTATCTAAGTAATTGGAAGCCTAATTAACCCTCCGTCTAGACCAGCTTCGTGTGAACCACTCGCTTTGATTCAAAACTTCACAGGTTGGAATACTAATTGCCTCTTCCCGATCTCGACATGAACGTTCTTCCGAGTTCGAATATGAGCATCAGTTATGGGAATAAGCAATTAATGACTTCGCTGCTATTGACGTTAGTTTTAAAACATATTTATTGTTGTACATATTTGTATTTTGGTACTTGCCTTTTAATGTCATTTTGATACCATGTTAGACTTTTTTCAGCCCGCACATTAAAGCACATCAAATTCGCCATTTAATTTTTTCGTGTCGTGATCTAATAAACATAATCCTTTTGGACTTCGCCGAAGTGTGAAAAACGTTGCACATCTAATTTTGATTTCTTAATTTTACCTTCACCTCTCTAAGTATTGTATATTTTTGTAAAGGGTTCTTTTACAACCCTATACAAAAACTTACCCTTATTTATGTTTTATTTCGTGACATTTCGCTGCGTAGAAAATGGGCTTTACACTTAATAGAATTTTACGAGACACTGTTAGCGAGCACTAATAAACAAAAAACATAAATTAAACTGCAGCACCCATTTCCATAGTTTACGTTTCGTCGGTATTGTTAAAGACGCACTGAGAAGACCTTCGGACTAGCCGGTAAATCTCCATAGATAAAAATTATAATGTACTGTCATAAACTTCTGTGGACGTTATTTATTGCTGTGACGCAATACGTACCGTTAAGAGATTTTAGTACAGAATATAGTTTAGTATATTACATTATAGTATAGAATGTTCGTTCATACAACCTTCATCCATAGTTGAACCAAGTTAGTCCGAACCCTTGCTGTAAGTAAGCCATAAATGGTTCTAGCAGTTAAGTACTCATTAAACTGCGATTAAATTAATTATTTTGAACTTTAATAAATAAATTAAAAATAAAAATTCAAAAAGGCGCGAACCGAAATCTCTAAATGACCCAAATAAGTAAAATCAGAAGAACTTGTGCTGGCCACTGCTATGGGCGTTTCTTAGAGCATAATTACCGCGTCTAATGCATCGGCGTACGTAGTTCGGATCGAGGATGACGTTTGGAGGGCCATTGAGGTGAGTGCCATCGTCATCGTCTTGAGACTAATTTGTGGGAACGTTGCTTCGAGTCACGACTGTTCCATTAAATACATAGTTAAATGAACATTTGTAAATCTTATTGCAATTGCATAAAGTCTACTAGCGGTTAGTTATGTTGTTGTTGATCTCCCGTTTGGTAACTTTTTGAATAAAAAGTATAAAGTTTTGATGTTTTTGTCGGTATATAGCTAATGCAGCACTAGTACCTAAGTATACCGTCGGGTCAAACCAAGTATCTGCTAATAATCTTAAATCCAAAAAGTCGTTTCTGCCTTTAGGATCAAAGGCAAAACCAACTTTCTGCTAATAAAAATTAAATCCAAATAGTCGGCTGTCTTTAACCTGGCGATATGGCAATTGGTTTTAAGGAAAAAAATCGCTTAAGTTAACTTCAAATCATAGCTTTTACTGAACGTGTTTGAATAATCATGGTAGAGTCTATTATGACCTAAAAAAATACACATTTAATCTTATAAAGCACATGAAATACATATACGTAATGTCAGTAACAGTTGTTCTGTTAGTATAAAGCCATAATAAAGCAATGGAAGGTGCCGTTCCATTTGTCGATAATATTGTAGTTAGTATTCGTCTCCTCGGTCCGAGTGCGTTCGTCTAGAGGTTAATTTGTGATGCGCCGTGGCGTCACGATCACACACCGTCACGCCCCACGGTACACAACGGTGCCCAAAAAGACGTATGTGCCATTAAGATTCTTACAAACATACGACCGTTTTAACAACCAAAGTACGATCGACGCTAAAGACAATTGCACCTTATGTCATTCGAGATAAAGTAAAAAATGCTTAATATATTGTATTGGAGATAAACTGTTAAATTATAACCGGTCAAGGGTTTTCTATTCCATTGTTAACTTTTAAGCCCTTTTGTCTTTTATTGAACACATAAAGTATGTCATTCTTAGAAATTGTACCGTACAGCGCGAAAGGGTTTAAAGTTAAGGTTTAATTTTAATTTCTTTGTGTGCCTTAAACAATTAAGGCGGGACAGAAGGCTAGTATAAAGGGTACCGAGACCGAGGGACACAAATAAAGGTGACATTGAAATTTCTATTCAGTTATTTGAACCCGTTTGAATATTATAATGCAGAGGTTACTGAAAAATTCGTCTAGGCAATCAAGAGCATTCTTGAAATATCTATTGGAAAACAAAATTTACGCAGAGAGTTTCAGTAAGTAATGTTATTTAAAAAAGAAGAATATTTAAGGGGCTGACAACAGCTAAATTCCCTCCCTATCTTTTTTAGCGCGAGTGAAAGAGAAACAATGTGTTACGATTATTATGGGAGCTCATTGCAAATTTTGCAAAATGATGTATTAAAAAAAACTACGCATTAATTGAGAAATATAAAGTAACGAAGTTTTTAGTATTAGTGTGGTGGAATTGTGTCCTTAGTTACAGACGTATAAGTCAAGAAACTAAAGACATACAACTACAAGTAGTTATAGCTAAAAAACTGTTTGAGTAAAGTCAATTTGAAGATCATCGGGTGTTGTCAGCCTCTTATTAAATAACAAGCTGGCTGTAGCGTAGCGGATGCATTGAGTAACAGGAGAAGACATCCCTAAGAAATTATTTGTACCATGAGTTTTAGTGAAAATCACTACAAGTCTGACAGTGGCTGTTGGACCACAGACATGATTACACGCAAGTGTGAAACATTTTTAAAAACCAAATACTAAACGTAAAGCCTCCATGCATGATAATAAACTGTAAAAATAATTCTAAAAATAGTTATAAAAGCCACGGAATTACATTCCATAGGTAAGTAAGTGCAAAGTTTGGTGTTACATGAATTTAAAATATGAATGTTGGCGGTGCGACGCCATATTCCTTGGCGCACAGATTAATGTCGCAGAAGGAACTCATCATATGTGTTACACTTGATATTGTTTAATAGTACTCAGCATAAAAATATTTACGTAATAAACATGTTTTAGATAAGTACGTTAGGTAATGTTTAGTTCATTGAACATATATTTATTGTTCAACAAAGGCGATTTTGCTAAAGTTAATGTGAGTAAAATACATAGAAACGGTTTTTATGATTTGAATTTGAAACTTAAATATCGAAATATCACCCGTGTAATACGTACTTACACAATGTTTTTTCATCCGTGCGAAGAAATCAACGTCATTCTAAGTAAATATCAAGGATCATTAACCCCCAAAGTTCGTATTGAAAAGCGCTTGTCGGCAAAAATAGTATTTTACTCCATTCGTTCCTAAAATTCTAGGGTAAGGAGCAAAATAAACATTAGGTATAAATAAAACAATAATTTAGTTAATTACGTTTCCTTACAAAATTTGTTTAGGCAGAATATGAATTTTGTCAAAACAGTGTTACGTCAGTTTTGTTAAAGCTACTCTTTGATTCAGTGACAGCTGTCAACCGCCAAACATGGCACACAAAATTTGTTCTAGATAGCTCATCTAGTAGAATACATAATACATCAATGAGCGGATGTGGTGTTTTTTGTCCGTGTATAAAGAGGGTACCTAAAACACATGCCGCAAACGGAAGTGATTGAATGCCGGTAAAATAAAAAGAGTGCATTCGGAGAATAAGCAGAACAATAGTGTTTTACCCACAACAGAATTGTATAACGCTTGTAAGGAATGATATCATCATTCTATTTTTTTTATATTCGCATGTTTTATAGACGTATATTAGTACAATAGCCAACACAAAAAAGAAGACAAATTATTATCGTGACCAAATCTACTATTTCCTTGAAATGTCTCCCATACTATAGTCACATCACATCGCGAAAATGGTGAAAAATTATACAATGAGCGACATCTGTGCTTAACACTGCCGGTTGATAACAACACTGTTGAATATTAGTAAGTACATGTGTAGGTCTACACCACGGAGTATATGGAGACGGTATCAGTCGTAGTTTGTTCCAAAGCCAGCGTAGCTGGCATTTACACGCACACATTCTCATTAAAGTACGCACGAGGTGATACACACAAAGAAATGTCAGTCTCTCACTCGCTGTGTTAATGTGTGCGTACACTCGAAAATACGTAACCAAGTCACTACCATTGCCTCGTGTCAGCCATGTTGCCCAGCAACGTGGCTGCCGATCGTGTGACGAGACTGACGAGCGACGTTCGTATTTCCAAATACATTGCGCGTCACTCGCGTAATCCTGCGACCGCCAGCAATAGCCAGCGAGCAATTGATGTGAATACTGTTGTACCATCAGATAATGGATGAATGTCGTAATAAAAGCCTACAATTTTTGGAAAAAATGTTAAATACTCGGTTTTTATACTTACCGGTGGAAAGCAACTACTCCAGGGGCCTCTTTTAATTCGTTGCTTCGTATACGACACGACAAAATTGTACAACACGGCATTTTTACATGTTTTTTGGCACTAAATTCGTCACACGTGGTCGAACGACGACTGAACCGCGCGGCATGAGGTTTCGACAAGTTTATGCGCATCTGATCATAAACCATGTAACGCGCTCCCGGCCCATTACCGCGTCCATTAGTATTCATCTAGTCCGTGGTCTACACAGACTAAGGAGAAGATGATATAACATCGCTAGCCCAGTAATGGGTTCTATGTTTCACTTTTATCGAATTGAAATTTGAACATTGTCATAGTGACACTAAGTCTAAATTTAATTACCTTGAAAATGTAACATGGAACCCTCTAATATTGGGCCAGCGACATGTCACGCCACACCCCGCATCGCAATCTATGTACATTTTCCTTATGGCTTCATTCAGTATAAGCTCATAATCGCCATATTGCGGTTTGTCGTAAAAAAATGCCCAAAGGCCTATTGGGATTTAAGAAGTGTGTCAAGGTTGAGGAAATAAAGATGAAGACTCTCAGGTATGAGAGGTACAACCGGAAAGGGTCATCAGTTTATTAAAAAGGTGAAGCTTGCGAAATGGCAACTCAAACGGTAAAATCTTTTCTACTGCAGGATTATAATCTGTCAATTAAATGGCCGACAGGTATATTAAAATGATATACTTTATAAACGTTGTTCAATAAGATAATGGCAAAACATTGTCGTATGGATTTTCATACAATATTATAACACCCTGTCCTCCTCCCCGACGGCAGCACAAACCACCGGGATATTGAGGTTACTAAATTGTATAGAATCAGCACTCGTAGAAAAAGTATTGTAATTGACAAGGTGACATAATTAAGCTTTTCAATGTCGTACCTTACTTAGGCCACTCAGCAAGCTCTGTGGCCTAAACACGGTACTCGATTGAAAAGCTCATCATTATGTCACGATTGTCTCAAACACTATTAAGATTGTGACTTGAATTCAATAAAAACCTGTAGTTCAAGCAAAACAGTAAGCATCAATAGTTCTTGCTGTTTATCGGGAACGATTGTCACAGGTTTAATGTGTCATGACAAAATCAATAAAGTAAATAACTATATTTATGACAAGGCACTTCTGAAACTTAAATAAGCATACTAATTCATTATTAGTTGTGCAATTTTTATGAGGCTGGCGTGTTTGCAGGTAGTAAATATAAGTATGTATCTGTGATTAACACGTTTCTCTTGTAGAGTGGCTAGACATTGTGCCATTGTTTAGGATTAATCGTATTGTATACACATAGGTATGTTTATATATCATAATATATATCAGTTAATTAACAGACATTTGCAAACGAATAAGACTGATGAACTGATTTATTAATTAACTCTTTACTGCATGACAAAAACAAAATATTTGTTTATAACATGAACTTAGACACCTATAGTTTATGTATTCGGTAAATGGTGGATCGACGACGATTAATTCGTCGTCAATCATAATTATAAGAACAATATTATTGATCCTTAACCAGTCCCTTATACTCTAACAGTCATCGCAAAAGTGCATCGGTAACGCGTATAAGGGAATTAAAACCATATGTCTTGGCGCGTGTCACGTAGGCCCAGACACAAACAGACGACACGAGTCACAGTCAAGTGATAATGGACATTCGGAATGCACCACAGCAAATGCAGAATGCGCCGTATTGATCTCAGGTTTTTATTGCTCTTTGAATTGCTGTCATACTGTCATGACTGTTAATGAGTTTACTGCTGCATCAAAATAACAATCGGTTAAATAAAAAAATATTAGAGCATCACCAAATATGTACATACAAATATTTAGTACAAATAACCTAACCCCTAAAAATGGAAGCCCAAGTGCGTAAACTCCAGTGCGGATTGAATTATATGGACACCGGCTTAGATCTCAATACTTTTTGCAGAAGGAGAACTGCGTTGCGAGACTGGCATTTTTGTACATGTACCTAATGTTTTTGATGGGTTAGTTTTTTACCTACTAAAATATAGAAATGGCGGATGTAATGCCTAATGAAATTATTTACCAGGTAACCATAGGTCTAAACAGAGACCTGACAAAGAGATGCTAAAAGATTTATCTAGGAGTAGGAGTTGTGCTACTAAAAAGGGAGTGTTTTAGTGCAGATTTTCAGATCAATTGGCTCAGTTTTCAAAAGGCAAGACTCTACATAAGGCAGTTCATAATTTAAGCACGCTATGTTCTTACCCTGATTAAGTATAACGAAACCAGAAGCGATTTGCTAACTAGCGTACTATTAGCCCATTCAATCTGCATCGGGAAATAGAAAACGCTAATAAGAATCGAGTCATTATGATGGCAATCAGATAACTCACGTTGATGGCATGGCGACCCCTCCAAAGAAGAATGGACTTAATATTGTGGGAAATAGAAGTACACTTATTATTACTATAGGACAACGCCATGGCGTGCGCTGGCCGAGGTGACATATAATCGTGTGAATTGGAGATCGATGATATTTATGCACGGTTGGGATGGTTGCATTTTTGTCGTCTTTCATTCCATGCGTCACTCGCGTACTTACATACTGTGATCAAAGAAGATAAGTGTGGCCATCATACACCGCCTGGATACCTATTATGAAAATGGCATCATGTGGCTGTTTTTGAACTTTTTCATTAGTTGGCGGAGTATTAGGAGTAAAATAATAGGGAATCCGAATAGGATTAGTAACTTATAAGTAATAGATAGTGTAACAAGTGAGCAAAATGAAATATTTACGGCGAGGGCGTGTATTAAATCCCAAACGAAGCAATGGAGTCTATAATTAAAGTAGACTCCTAAGCGTAGTGAGGGATTCAAGTGTTAACGCCCAAGGTGAAAATATTTTTTTTTATTGTTGAATCATATATATTTTAACTTTATACATATGTGCTTAGTGTGCTTCCTGATTATAATGAATCGATTAATTCAATAAGAAATTTGTTTTTAATGACGGACTGGCTGAAAAAAAGCTATTGTCCTAGAACAGAAAAGTGCCACTTTCTTCCCTTCTAGCAGGGAAGAAAAAGCCAGTATACGAATAGGTGGTGTGAAAATAAT
The DNA here is from genome assembly GCA_947086415.1 of Pammene aurita. Lineage (NCBI taxonomy): Eukaryota > Metazoa > Arthropoda > Insecta > Lepidoptera > Tortricidae > Pammene > Pammene aurita. Next base: position 19,544,462 of record OX352295.1, read on the forward strand.
ATTGTCGCTCACTGGAGATTGTATACCTATTACAAAGGTAGAAGGACCTGTTATTGTGTCGTTTATAAATATCCCGCAGTTATAAAAAGACGAGTAGTTCACATTCATCAGTAGGACCACATCACGTGTCGCATTCTTTGCGAACAAAAACAAAGATTCATAGAATTTCGCGAGTGTCGTATGTGATTAGAGTTGACAAATTCGCATATACGACGTGATGAACGTGATGTTATATTACGTACGCACGTGGGTGTACTTACGTTCCGTAGACGTAAGTTCAAGTGCAATTGCACTTATGTCCAATTGCTCATACGTCTTACAGCGCAATTGTGTTGTAAGTACGTCGCATGGCGGATCCAATATGCACGTGTACGCTTAATTGCAGGTTAATCGGATCGGATCAACGGGAAACGAATCGTATGCAGCCGATGTGATGTAATGCAATTTTTATTTTCGTAAGTCTAATAGAGGAATTCTGTTGATAATGATTAAGTATTTTCAAACTTTATTAATGTAAAAATTCAGTAAGTAATAGTTTGGTTAGTTCGCAACTTCAAATAGCGTCAATAACAAACAACATTGCCACAATTCCGCTTGGTCACAACTCGACTTAATAACATTTGGGCTACCGCCTCTACATAGTAGTCTAAATGAGGGTATGTGTAGGATATCAGTGATTTACTGTGTTTGTGTAAACGAATCACAATCTCATCTCATTCTCTAAGTACCTAAACGAGGTGATTGTTTACGAAATGTAGGCATCTACTTAATTGCTTTTAATGCAATTATTTTTATCAAGCTGTATTGAATTGACTTGTTGGCGCCATTACCGCTTGCGTGTGTGCTCGAGTCGTTTTTTCCCTGACAGGTGTATTTTATATTGTTAGTATTGTTACGCAACTATGCTTGTCAGTTAATTCTTTCAAATCGACACGAGCGTGTATCAACTTCGAAAGTATATTTAATACTAAATCTCGTTTGACAGCGAGTATAGAGCGTTCATTTACTAACATTTTGTTTCGTTTAAAAATAGCTGATCTAAATTAGTAAATGAAATCTCCGTCGTAAAATTGAACGAACTTCGTGCCTTTTACGGACGGTATCTATTTTAGGTGGATCTTAGCCAGATATTGTATAAAACAAATAGGGGAAGCGTACGATATATTTAAATTAGGTATTCCACGTGAGTCATATTGACTCATGCGTTTCCAGTACGTGTTTATCTAAGCCAACTGGAGACCATTACGTGGCTTGCAAATGATAACTGCGAAATAAAACAACACGTACCATAGTCGAATTCGGGTCCCAACAATACATCCCCACACTCGATCAGCTGTTGCAGCAGTGTCAACCGGTGTTGATAACCGAAATCCGTGGTGAGCAATCCAAGCATTGTGTCACATTATAAACATCACAACACAAGAACATACAACACACACGTCCACACAACACTGGATCAATCGATACACTGAGGAACCATTTTGAATTAAAACATCCGTTTTGGCGCGAAACGGCAGCGGCAGATGCGTACGCGGCGCGCGTGCGACCGTCTTCCGAAAGCTATTACGACGGACAGGTGGTGACATGGGGTTCTTCCTTGCCCCGTCTGCCTCTTAGGAGTAGTCGGCCGACTAGTCGCCCGACCGATCGAGCGCAAAGTGCATGCTGCAGTCACGTAGTCAGTTTATGAGGGTGCGTATCGAACCAATTGTGTTAATTCTTTGAGAGTTTTAGTTAAACGTCTGTTGTGAGTTTCTTTTACGCGTTATGCTTTCACTTCGATAATAACGTTTGAAATTAATTAAGGTTTAAATCTGTTTAAGTTCTACAAGCGGCATTTATAGAGCCAAAGCTAATGGTAAATTGTTCCAAGAATAACACTTCCAGTAATAAATTTCTCAATAGGTACAAAACAATCCAGTGTAGGGGTTCTCAGTAGCGAACGTGGTAATACTGATACCAATAACTCATCACAGTAAAGTTAGCACTTCATAACACCGTAGTCAATATCTAAGATGTAAATCTCCGTACAGTGGGGGCGGGCGTATGAGAGGGTTGACTATTATTACCGGACCAGACGGGGGGGTTGAATCGCTTGATTATGCACGCATCAACGTGTATGCTTGCATCGATTTCGGCTGTCGAAGTCCGAACACTCTTAAAATCCTGAATAAGTTCAATATTTAAATGTTTATTTTTGTGTGTAATTTCTTCTCACATGTGCACTGTTTACAGTATTTGTTGGCGGACACGTGGGTAAGCGCGGGAAAGCGGACGTCGCGACGCGCCGGCGGACGCTAGTGTACTGGCCGTGCGTGCGTACTGCGTACTTGCGTAGCGTCCGTCGTGCAACGCGTATGCACCGCTAGTATAATGTGGACGGGTCTGATTGAAAATAATCTTATGAGAGTTATTTATTTATCGTATGGCTAATTAATAAACCGTGTTGTAAGTTTTGAATCGTTGGGACCCGAATTCGACTATGGTACGTGTTATTTTATTTCGGAGTTATCGTCAATTAGAGTTATTTTTATGTAGAGTCGGTGTTCCGATTTTCTGGTAAAATTAATTTGATTACTTAGCCAAAATACCGGGTGTGGCCTGTAACATGACAGCAAAAACTTAAATTGTAGATTCTACTCCTCAAACTAGACGACGTTTGTTCACCGACTTTAAATTTTACTTGTGGTTTGATTATTGTACACTTTAAAGTTTACTTGAATACGCAATTGTTTATGTCTGTAGGGTGACAATACTGACAAGTAATGTCAATTGGACGGATTTTAAAGTACATTGATAACACTATTTTGTTTGTATGAAAAAGAGAATCTAAAGACTCCATATTTTTTTAAAGTTTTTGAACAAAAGTTTTATAGTTTGAGGAGTAGAATCTACGTTTTTATTTTTTGCTCGGGTTACAGGTAGGGCATGCTATACCGGTATTGCTTATATGGGCTAATACCGGAATTCCGGGATTGCCCATACAAGCAATACTGATATTGCATGCCCTAGTTACAGGTCACATACTGTATACATTTAATTAAGTTACTTAATTATAACCAACATTGAAAATAATCTATGCCATAGAATGATTACATTGATTACGTATGTTAAGTACAATTATTTCGTATTCGAAGATAAGACGTAGCTTTTATGTCAATATAAATTGTAAGAAAATATTTGCAATCGTTTATTAATCATTTTTGCATAATTGTCGCTGTCGTTTGTGAAATTGAGCGTACATAATTTAATTACGTTATATTAATATTTATTTATACTAGACAAACTATGCTCTATTATATTTTATAACTAAGTAGGTACAGATCTATTACACATAAAATTGAAAATTTTCTCCAGCCAGGCGTCTTTACCCAACCTTCAGTTAATTCTCTTCGGAGTACATAAATTCAATCGGTGACGTTGTTATTCAGTTAAAGTATGTGATAACAAAACACAATATAAGTCAGCAGCAGTACTCTGCTGCCAAGCAGGCGATCTGTGCAAAATTAATTGGAGACGACTTAGACGCAAAACACAATTTATTCAGCGATCATAGAAAAAATCTGTCAGAAGAAGGAAAAATCCAAGTTCCGGCTGAATTCTGTCTATGGGCTTCATACAAAAATTCAGCTACTGCAGACAAATTTTCGACTTCCAGCTGATTTCTGTCTATGAGACAAAGTTTATTTCTAAATGTTTTTTTATGGCAGCAACGCCTTATTGACAACCGACAATGATGTACCTTTGACTTGAAAATATCACAAATGTAGGAAGATAAATTTATTGAATCAATTTGCACTTTACAAAACAGTAGTAATAAGTTAAACATACTACGTTTAAAACTTTCGCGTTTTGTAAACATATTAAACTAACATTGACGGTTGTAAAGCGAATTAAATTTATATACCGAATTATATTTATAGTTCAAGGTATTACAATTGAATTCGCGTTACTTCAATATGTTAAGCATACTATACTAAAAACCAGAATGGACAGTATGGTTGCCATTTTATCGCCTATTAGGTCATGCGTCACTTTCGCACTTGCATGCCTATTTGTTAGAACATGACCGCTCTGGGGACACTCGATAAAAACCCGACCATATTAGGCTGGCAGTAATAAAATAATTTCAACTTTACAAAATACAATTGATTTAACTTCTTATTCCATACTTACTATTACCAATCAAGCATATAAGTTTTAATCGGAAACAACCAGTAGTCAATACTGGTGTACTGGTATCGAACAAGCTCGAATTCCACGAAGCCCAGCGGCTCGAGATCTATTTCCGAGCAGACTCGTTACAAATAAGCCAATATTTGCTTGAACCATTCACTCGCATGACCACTTCTAACAAAATGCAGTTGAATCAATTATTAGTGAACTTTTTATGCGCACGTGTTCGTGAACAGCCAACGCACAGTTAAAGTAGCAAAGCGATGTGTAGAAAAAGAAGTACCGTTTCATTTCACGACAATTTTCTTTCCGCACAGAATCTATAACAAATTAATTGTTGGGTTTACAACATAGGTTCTCAAAAAATAGTACAAAGTTTTTTGACGTTAATTCCGTTTCAAATACCTGCAATTAGGATAGCATTCTATTCAGTCTCCTATGGCAATTTAATTATATATTTCCGTTCTCGATTTTCCGTTTCTGTGGAGGGTTAAAAATTAATATCACGAAGATACATTACATATGGTAATAAATACCTAAGTAATATTAAGTTAACGTTTTAATTATTTGAAACCAATTTAGTTATACAACACAGCTTTTGCTAAAATCGACATAAATGGCACCAACCCAACCAATGAACATTTGAACGAATAAATGAACAACGAACATTTAGAAAGCCATTTTTAAACGTTTGAATATTAACGACGTTAATTGATTGAAGATTGACTTGTCCTTTAATATCGCCGGAGATCAATCAAGCGAAGGGCGTTGCTTATGAACCCCGCATTAGTCTGGATTCAGGGCAATTTATAGGCTCAACTCGTTGGAAAAGTTAGGTTCAAATATTAAATGTTTCAGGTAATTTTGCTGACAAACTTTCTGGTTCACGGAGGTAAAGTGACATGTTCGTGTCAGGTTACTGGGTTTTATTACTATTTATTTATTTTTATCGGGCGGTTTTTTTTTTCAATTTTAATTTGTTTAAGTTTAATTGTGCACTTTAAAACCATCTGCGGCTGCGCCACAAATAGGTAAATGTACAATTAGGACATTGATTTCCCGTGTTTCTTTTTTACATATTTTATAATTCACATTATAAAGAGAAATTGTGCTTGTGTGTAAAAAGAGAAGGCGGAGAGTACCTTTTTTATTCTTACTAGTACCTATTTATATCATTTAACAATTATAATCAGACAACATTGTTATATTAGGCGCTATGTTTTGTCTTTAACCAGTAGTAAGAGTTAAGATCAATTTATAATTCTATTTTTTAAGTCAATACTGTGACGGTAAATCCCAATTGCAAGTAGACCCTCTTTTAATGCAGCAACAATCACAACCTTACACATGCTTATTGGCTATTAACCATAATAATAGAATGTGGTAATAATAAACGACAGACCTAGAGCCGGGAAATTAGAGAAATAGCAGTGGTAATGCCGAATATGTCCATTCTGCAAGTCGGAGCTATTCCTATTAGTTTATTTATTTATTTATTGGTTATAATATCGAATTCGGCAAGCCCGTGGGAATCATGTTCTGGTGACGTCCCCGTCAATAATAGATTATTATCAAGTTCGATATCGTGAACGCTGGCATAGAAGTGGGTAATATGTAGGTATTCGCCGGTATTAAATTATTTAGCACGCAACGTGAATAATGCAAAATGAAATCACTATATGAGTTCCATATTTATTTTACTTCTCACCGAAGGAATATTACTTACAATTTAAATAATCCATATTATCTAATTTATTTCCTTTACTATTGTTTCTAGCAGCGCTAATAATACATTTTAGCAGCAATTTAATGAAACCTCAACGTAACTGTCTAAGAATAGCCAAAATTAAACAAGTTTTCATTGACTAAGTAATCCCGTAAATTCCAAATTACTCTCAACTTAATAAGGCTTTATGGGTACACCCACCTTTCTAACCCGATAATAGATCCAGAGGTTTCGTTGCAAATACAATTTGGTAAAGGATCAAATTAAATTGTGCTAATTTCACGCAACAACGTAAAATACCGCTCAATAAATGGAAAACTTAAGGGGAAAGTGGAACCTAACGTATGCGGAATGAAATCTGGACAAAGTTTTGAAGACGTAAAAAACAAGTAAAGAAATAAACTCAAATTTTATATAAATGCCAATTGAAAGCTTATACATCTGTTAATTAATCCCGTACTTTTAATGGCCATTGGATTCTTTATCTTAAAATAATGGTTAATCGAGGAGAACAACGTCGCGAAACAATATATAATTTCTACAATATTAATTCCCTATGGCTGAAAGCGAAGACCGTGGAAAATTTTGTGGAAATGGGATAGAGCTAAAGAGCTATTTATAATATTTTTACGTCCTTTTTCTTTACAAAAATTGCCACAAGAAAGCCTGGTTCAGGGACATTCCAGCATTAGCCAGTTTGCTGAGAGAGATCGATTAAAGAAAATGACAGCCCGCTGAGTCACAAAATCTTATAGAGAACTCAGGAAGGCATTCAAATGTGGCAGTAAAACTGTTTTAAAATATCTTGAAGACATAGGTATCAGTTAACAATTAAGAAAAGTTACGCCCATAGTATCCAAAAATTTAAAAAAAAAAATCGAAAATACGGCCACGTCGTTTGATCAAAAAATGTAAAAACAGGTGTTTTTTTCATTTTTGGATTTTTTTAAATGACTAATATTATGTTGTTTAAAATGGAAATTCGTGGCAAGGTAACTATTATTTTGAGAACACCAATAATCACGGTCAAGAATGTGAAAAAAGTCAATTATACGAAGCTTCCTTAAAAAGTTATCCGATGGAAGATAAATTTAGATCTTAAAAAAATCTGTACATTGTTGTTGTCGACAGCGATGAACATAAAGTACCACAACTTTCGTTTGAAACCTCGCATTGGAGTAAACTGACTCTGGCATTTAATGTAATTAAATACATTATTAAAAACCATGAAAGATTATAAAAATAACTATGTTATATTTATTTTATAAGAAATTGAATGTTGTCCAGATTTCATTCTGCATACGTTATTTACGTCGTTCAAAATAAACGCCTTTCGAGCTTTTTCAGTTTAAGGTAACAAATATCGACAAATTTTTTTGGACAAATTATTATTTCTATCACTGTCTACTGCAAGCATCGACTGCAAGCAATACTGAAACTACTGAGATAGCCCCTGACATATTTAATTATTATAACGTATTATATTTAAGCCCACTCCCTGATACCTCAATGAGCACGTTCTTCTACTCAAGTATAATTTTTTGCCGTGTATCGTTTTCTTTTACCAGGATTAATTGCTCTTTATTGCACAAGTAATTAAAACAATTGTATTCTATTGCAAATAACTTCTTCATTTTCCCGTAAAACTTATTAACGTTTTTAAATCATACAAGTAGAACATTAGTTAAGTCTATAGTTATAACTACTTGAGAAGTGTAAACTATCATGTTATTACACCGTGCTTGCGGGTCTACCGTAGCGCAACCTTGCCACTCGACTGTAATCCAATCAAGTACGTGATTCCGAAGCTGAAACGTTTTAATTAACAAAGTATATACTAAACTCTAGTAGCTGATAGTAGTTGGGGCAAGTACGAGTAAATAAGCCGGTAAAGAGGATATTTCGTAGAGATGCGAGTAACACGCCTCACCACGTTAGGAACCAATTACAACTTAACTTTGTATAACGTGGCAGCTTCAAAAGCACTTCTTTTCGGTACGGTATGGGATAAGGGTGGTCGAAAAAAGGTTGGATTTTCACTACATACAACAAAATCGGGTCACCTTGTATGAAAGTTTATATGTGCAGTTATTTGTTTTCATTCGCCTTAACTATATTTCTGTTTTACAACAGACAAGAGTAGGAAAAAGTATTGTACGATATTGTGCTATAATTTAAAATAAATATAACGTTTTTTTTACATGGCGGATCTTTTTTTAAGTGTATACCTAGTTTTTGGCATCTAGGTATAAAACAGAAACTAAAAATTGTATAGAAATTACCGGTAAATACACTCGCGTGCAAATAATTCAGGTCAGTACGAAAAACTATAATATCTCCTAAAATAATAAAGCTAGGCGCCTGAATTGTATATTATAGATAAATGCATAGTTAATGAAACAACGTCAAGACTTCGAGATGATATTCACTTGTTTATTTAATTAACATAGTACACACAAAACTAAAAACAAAAAAAAAGTAAAACATATCAATACTTCGTATTGCCTCCTCGGGCTCTTCTTACAGCTTCTAAACGATTGGGCATACTGTTTATTAAGTTTCTTATGCGTTCTTGCGGGATATTAGCCCATTCTTCCACTAACGCCTGTTTCAGGTCTCTAAGTGTAGCTGGGGCGGGGTTTCGATTTCTTACACGCCTTCTGAGCTCGTCCCATACGTGCTCAATCGGATTTAGGTCCGGGCTTCTCGAGGGCCAGTTCATAGTGTTGATGCCAACCTCCTCAAAATAATCTTCCACAATCTGTGCGGTGTGTGGCCTGGCGTTGTCATGCATGAACATGAGTTTTCACCCATATTAATTAAATATGGGCCTACATTAATTAAATATGGCACTAGTTATCGTTCCATTTTCTATCAAAACTAATTGCGTGCGACTCTCTGAAGAGATTCCAGCCCAAACCATACCAGACCCACCGCCGAAAGCAACTTTTTTTTTTAACAAAACAGGCTGGAATAAAACGTTCACCTGGCCGTCTGTAAACTCTTCGCCGCCCGTCATGTGCATAGAGCATAAATCTGGATTCGTCAGAAAACATAATTCTTGCCCATTCTTCGGCACCCCATCGCCTGTATTCGCGTGCGTAAAGTTTCCTTGCAGTTCGATGCCCTCTGTCAAGTTTTGGGCCATTTGCCGGTCTATGTGGGGTCAAATTAGCTTCACGAAGCCGCCGCCTTACAGTCCACTCGCTGATGTCATCTCTTCGGGTCTCCCGAAGTTGGTTTTTGACTTCAACTGCAGTGAGATGCCGATTTCGGAGCATTGTTGTTACAATAAATCGATCTTCTCTAGCCGTAGTACATCTCGGCCTGCCGGTTCCTGGTCTTCGAAGGTTCCTGCCAGTTTGTAGGAAACGTTGGAGGACCCTCTGCACCGTAGATAGTGACACGCCTGTTCTTCTTGCTGTATATCTCTGACTTCTGCCTTCTTGTAACAAAGTAACGATACGTGTACATTCATCTTGTGTTAGCGACATGATAGTAATTCAATAATGACCATCAAAGTCAACAAAAACTGCCTTTTATCATTTTGCTTTGACAGATTGAAAATAAAAGTGAGAAAACAATCAAAAGTGAAATAAGCTCAATTTGAATTTGGTACCAAATTCGACTTTTTTTTAAATAAAACTTTTTGCAGAATTCTTGTAGAACATTGAAGGTTCAATTTAATTCGATATTAAATTCTCTTTAATACACAGTTAGTTTCCTGCACATACCGCTATTAATTTGCAAAATATAAGGGTTTTTGTCACTGACCCGTATTATTTGCTCGCGAGTGTATATGATTACCTTCTCATAGTCAAAAGCCTACACAATTGGGCCAAAATATATTAATGTAATGTAATCTAAAAACTCTTTATTGTACAAAAACCAGTCAAAAACAATATAATAATAGGAAAACGTAAGTACAAAGGCGAACTTATCCCTTTAAGGGATCTCTTCCAGTTAACCTTTGAGTAGATGATATATTTCTTTTACTTTCCACTCTTAAATATACATAGTACACAAAAGTGCAGAAAAATAAAGCAAACAGAGTTACCATGACCTAACCGTGTATATAACTCTAGCTAACCTGCTAAACAAATGAAAACGTGTCGTTAATGACCATTGAAGAGTCGTAAACGTTGATTACGGTAGTTGCTCACAAGCTATAAAACTCCTTATCAAATTACAAACTACTACATCTACACGTGTTGTTTGTAACGAACAGCTATCACCTTACAAAAGGCCTCTACCACAACAACGTTGCCAATATTTTATTTAAATAAATAAGTGTGTTTAATTAACGACGTCATTGGCAAAATTCCCATTTCTGTGTACAAAGGAAGAAAGACATTTTAAATAAAATAAAAAAAATTACATTCTAATGCACGGATTTCACATATCTAAAGAGATGTTTTTTAATGATAGCAGTGCCATTTGAGCGTTGCTTTGCGCGTTGAAACTCCCATTTAAATGAAAACTTGATTTTTAATTTTGTTAAAAAAATGTAGTTACCTATTCTATTTAATCACTGTCTGGTTACCAGACGTTTTGTAATAAGTGATAAGTATTTATTTAGGTACAATAATTTCCAGTGTGAGGAAATATTGGGAGCGGTTATCTTTGCGACCTTTAACACGCTATTCAGTGATAAAAATTACCAGAACAACATGATTGTGTAAATCGGTTTTTTACTGCAGAAGGAGGGTTATATTATATTATACGAGCGTATGTGTGTCTACTTAATATTAATATAACTAATATTTATCTTAGTTGTATTTAGGTATGTATGTATTATGTATGGTTCCTTGGCACTACAGTCTACATGAAGTTAACTAGATTAGGAAGATCGTTACAAACACAAAATCGGTCACAATCATGTTTCAAGTAACAATAATAATAATTTTAAACAAAAAAGAACCGACTTCACTTAATCAGCCTCCATCTTTACAAAAGCAAATGCTCGAGCTGCTGTCAAAAATACTCAAATCACTATGTGCCTATAATAGTTGAAGAGATACCTCGATTTCTCCAGGATCCTGACCTGGTTACAATGGGACCAACTGTGAAGACTCTTTCAAATAAAAAAAGAATTTTCCAAATCGAAAAAAAAAGCCGTTTTCGAATAATCGGTGAATATACATAAAAAAATAGCAAATACAAAGATCCCGACGAATTGATAACCTCCTCCTTAGAAATCTTGAAGTCGGCTGATAAAGAAAATGATGATTTTGTAACTACGAAACTAGACGGAATTCCTCGTTTAAACAATCATAATATTATTGCAAAATTAAGCGATGATCCATATTAAAACCAACGTCTCTATCAAAGAGGGGTCCGGGGCCAGTCAGCGTAGCAACGAAATCGCCACCCCAATATACATAACCCTGCAAAATTAAACGGGTCGCTAGTACTAGTGCCACGCTTAAGCACTACTGAATATCTAATTCACCACAGTCACCGGCCATTAGGGTTGTACCGTTCAGGGGAACAGTGGGAAACGAGATCAATATTATCGATAATTCTAGGAACTATTAGGGATTGGTTAATTTTTATACATTTGAAAGGTCATAAAAAAATATTTCGATTGTTCCTGGGAAACGTTTAATGCTAAGAAACGATATCACTACAATGAGTGCAAGACATGGTATTAATAAAATATGTTCTGTTATATTGCAATAGATAATTATTGACAGAAAAATCAACATTTTACTCATTATTACTCATTAATCACGAAAAACTTTGAGTAAGTAGGTATTGTCAAACCAAAAAATCAAAATTACTACTTTTGTTTCCGAATTCCATCATGGTATAGATTTTAATGTTCAGGAATATCCACATTAGCAAAACTGCCCATCACTACCGGTCATTATTTCCAGAAAGGACAAAATTTACTAATACTCAAATGGACATATGACCTTTCTCGATTCTTCCAATCACCCATTTGTTGCAACCTTGTGAAAAAATATAGCATGCCGCGATTATAGAGGGTGGAGCGGTCGTGTTTTGTTTTTATTTGGCCGGTTAGGCGCTCCCCTTAATGGCTTAATGTGTAACGCGTTCACGGGAGACTTCAAATTGTTTGTTTATTATGGGCGATGTGGATCAATAATGTTAACTTGTTTCTTTTTCAAATATCGGTTTTGTTTAATATAGTGAATTCCCTTGTATGTTACTTTACCTGTAAGTAACCGGTCACATTATATTTAAAATCAAGTTATATTAGAATTGTTGTTGTAACTAGATTTCTAACTCGTATTTTTTTATTTTTGTACCCAGAATGGTAAGCAATTTTGGTGTAATCATAAAATGGATAATTATTAATTATGCACAAATACACAATAAATATTTGCATTCTAACCCTCTGTGCTCATTACAACTCGTAAAGTTTAACGAGCCTACATTTTAGCAACTAAATGCAACAAATTGTAAATTTTGGAACGAAGTTCCTTATCGGACGGTTCGGTAGGCTAGGCGAAAAAAAGTTACGTGACCGTCACGAAAACGCGACACACAGCCATACGATTGAGAAACATGTAAAGGGGAAAAAAAGTCACGTGAACGTTACGAAAACGCGACACACAGCCATACGATTGAGAAACATGTAAAGGCGAAAAAAAATCACGTGAACGTCACGAAAACGCGACATAAAGCCATACGATTGAGAAACATGTAAAATAAAATAAAATAAAATAGAACAAAGTGAAGTGAAAAGTGACAAAGTGATAAATCAAAAAAGTCAAAATGCCAAAAATTACAAAAATTAAAAAAGCCAAAAATTAAATAACATAACTTCGTTCCAACCGAGTGTGCCACGACACTCACGTATTTTTTAAATTAGTTTTTGCCTAATAACGTAATCACCTCTCACAATATGGCTAGTTATTGAAAAAACAGCCTGAACGCTCGTAGAATTATAACATAACACATATAAAATCAAATCGTGGTTCAATGTAAGCCAGAGCACCCTCGCCGGGGGAGCAAGGTCAACAGAAACCCCAATATTGAAACATAGTTTATTGCAAGCGCCCCAGGCCATGGCGTGAGAAAAACTACAGTAGAGTTTGTCCGGAAAGAGATGTGTCGTGGTTTATATGGGTACTCATACATTCTACGACACTTACTTTTCCGGGCAGACTATACCTATAGTTGATAGATAGGCGATTTGGCACTTTTCGCCAGCGTGGCAAATTTTACCTGAACCCGACAATGATAAGTCGCTTTACATTTCTGGCCCGAAAACTGCTATGGATTTGGAACATTATTACTAGTTGGGCAAAGATTTTACGGGATATTCAAAATTTTACAAGTTCCCTAGAAGTCCTCTGGCCGATATATCCCATGGCGGTCAATAGATGTTACATTTGGACAATGGACATATGTCCATGGCCTTTTTCTTTTGATTTAATTAATCGCAAGAAGCAATATACGGTACCACGCACACGTGCCTACCAAGTGTATTAAGATTTTATCAAAAGAGATTATCTTAATAGTAATAGCGCACCAGCAATGTTCTGCAATATAAACATAAGGTTAGATTTTCATCTGATAAATATTCATGCAAAATTTGTTGTTACTGCAAAGCTTTTTTGTGCAATTTTGCCCTAAACATTTTAGAAGGAATTCGTTGAAAAATTCGAGTCGTATTATAAAAAATTATGAGTAGTAGATATCCCTATATTAACTTCAGTAATCTATTAATTCATCAAAAGATTGAAGATGTAGGTAACTACTCGTACAAAACGGTTATTTACGCGATTTTGCCCCAATGTATCTGTAATACTGGAACTAATATTGTATAAGAAGCCTGACCTTCCTCCGGCTTTCCCTTAGGATTTCTATTTTGGCTTCCAACTATCAATAATTAATACTTGATTGATCTTCGGATCGCACATAATACTTGGAATGAAAACATGTTTTTCGCTCATATCGATAAAACTGTATGAAAAAGATTTTTTTTCGGTCTTGTGTTTGAGGTCGGTTTAAATAAAATTCGGTTTCAATAATAAGGGGAAGAGGTCTATGTGTCAATAAATAGACAATTCAGTTGCCTGATATGCATGAAAGACCATCCTAAAACGTCGGAGGTCGGGTTAAAAACTAAAATAAAGCGGTTGGAAAATTTGAGACAGCGGCTCGCAACCTTCGGCTTAGTAATAAATCACTCCAACATCAGTACACAAGATCCCGCAGGCTCCCGATGGACTTTCCTTATTACTATATAGCCCGGATATTTATAATAGGGGTGTCACGATTGTCGTTTTTCTCACATGTGAATATTCAGGATACGAATGTTCGAATGCGAATGGGAATACGAATGTTACAGATTAGCTTAAAAAAAGTCAATCTTGGTCATCATACTCATTTTTATATTCCGTAGTTCAAAAATACAGAACATGATATGTGATAAGTCCTATATTATTGGTCAAAAGGAGTCAAGTGATACCGTCGCTTTCACGTCCTGTGTATGTGCAAGCATATGACCAGCGGCCGGGTCAGCGCGGTCAAAACACGACGCGTTCTGCAAACATTCACATTCGCAAAATATTCGCATCATTTGACGCGAATGCGAATCTCGATACAAATGTCAAAAATTATGATTATTCGATACGAATGCGAGCGCGAATATTCGTGACATCCCTAACTTATAAGTTTAGGTAATTAAACGCCGCAACCTCGTTTGCTACTAGTGTGTTTGTAAACATTGTTAACGAGCTCAAAATTTTACCGATACCTAGAATGCACATAATGATTCCGTTGATAAGCCACCAAAAAAAAACTAATTTATTTGGCACTTCGTATGATCGTTCGTTTGTAAAATGATTACGATTCGAAAGTGTTTGTTGTTAGGCCACCTTAAATAAGGAATATTTTGAGTTGAGTTTTAATTAGAGAAACTAAAGTCCTACAAATGCCATGATCGTGACTGTACATTTTAAATTCCCTCCGTCAAAGGTATTTTATCGAAGCGTTTAAAGTTACTAAAGCCGCGTCAAAAAACAGCTAAAAGCGCCGTGGCGACAAACTTCAGCCAGACCAAATAAACTACGACTGCAACTGCCTTTAGCTTTTCAGTCGCTATTATATCATCGGTTATTGGCTTAGGTACTCCGTCACGCTTTTCATTGGTAACAGAACAGTGATGTTGCATTCGCTTAACCGTTTCAATATGATGCAGTGACAAGGACAAGCGAAAATTCAACGTCACTGTCTATCACGCGCTATCTAACGCGATATTAAATCGCGTGACAAACCTTATACTTCCGTATTCTGTAATTCTCGCAAAAAAACATCAGAATTTGTGTTGTTTATTACTTACCTCGCGTATTTGAGGCTAAACGGTAAACACTTTGAAGAGATCGCAAAAGTCATCCCTAAGATTTTCATTTCCTGATCGACGTCGGTTGCTTGTTAGAGGATTTTCTTTATTTTCTTTACAGGTTTTAGAACAATAAAGTCTTGTTCCGCTTAACGGTGGTTGTGTCGTTTCTGGTGCGCGGTGGAGGTTGATAGGCGTCCTTGTGGGGGCGAGTCTTCTTTCATATCGGAGCTTAAGGAGAGTACTTGGAGAAGTGCATGCATATGGGATTGCTACGCTGCGCGAGGTATCTGTGCAAAATTTTACGAACCGCTTGTTGAGACGTTATGAGAAAAATCTCTTGTGTATATTTATGAAATATGAAATACGTACTTGTTACTTGAACCAACCGGTTAAGAAGAAAAATAATGATACTTTTTTTTCTCATTGCTTTTTCGTTTTATTTTTCAAAATCCAGCTGATACACAAAATTTACTGAGTAACTGAGGCGAACATTTACATCAGTTAACCTTTTAACTTTAAATGATTCCTCCATCAACACAAATCAAATCTCAAGAAGCTTCGCATAAGAGTTGCCGGCGAGCGTTCGTGCGAATGTTCGCGTGAACACTCGCTCCGGGCGGGCCGGCGTGTGCGCTGCATACTAATGTGGACGACCCCTACCATGAATCAAAGCTCGACTATGTGACACACTTTTAATATCGAATGAGGTCTCAAATTTTCGACATCAAAATGCATCATAGTGTACGTTTTAATAATTACTATTACTTGTAACGTATATATTACTAGCCTTTTCCCGCGGCTTCGCCCGCGTACTATAAGTACTCAAAAAGAATACGATACCCATGTTGATTTTCAGACTTTGTGACCACATTTGCCCCTTTTAGGGGTTGAATTTTCAAAAAACCTGAAACACGTGTTTACTCATTTATCGTTAGGAATACTCCTGTGAAGTTTCGAATAAAATAGTCTAACAAATCTTGATTCACCATAAAAATTTTGGACCCCCATTTTACCGCCTTAGGGGGTGAATTTTGAAAAATCCTTTGTTAGTGCACCCCTAGACCTTATAAGGAACCTACGTGCCAAATTTGGAATCTCTAGAACCAGCGGTTTGGGCTGTGCGTTGATATGTTAGTCAGTCAGTCAGTCAGTTTCTTCTTTTATATATTTATAGATTCGTATTGGGACTTGGGAAACATATCGGCTATTAAACCCTGCATGGAATAACGACCTTCATAACCAAGTGTCTTGAAAATTAACCTAAATACTCGTATACGTATTTTATGGATGTGTAATGATCGGTATAAGAACTATTCATATATTTTTACTGTATATAACACTTAATAGATATATTCGACAATGTCTAATATAAGACTACAGACATAAATACATTCCGTATAACATAGGGTAGATACAACGCACATTGTGTACAACAATACCCAGCATAATGTATGTTTCATAACATCTACCGGAATAATATATGAAGTACCAACATATACTAACACTTTCGTAAATATTAGCTCCGAAACTTTAAAGTAGTCTTTTTTCCTCGATATCTCATTAAACATTGATCCCAGCAAAAAAAGTGTATAGATCTTTTTTGCAGGAAAATATCTGAAAATAGATGTCATATACTTCAGAAAAAGTGACCAAACCCTCCGGTGTCCGAGGCCAGATTTGAACTGGCGTCTTCAGCTTTCGCGGCTGACGTCCTGACCACTAGACCACCCGGTCACGGCGGAACCGCTATACCAGAATCACGTAAGAGATTCGGATAGGAGGTGCAAGCACATACTGCGCATGCCCTTAGAGTATGGTCAACGGCGCCTAGCCGTTTCAAATTCAGAGATTGCATATACATGAGAAAATTTGTCAAGTTCCGCCGTGACCGGGTGGTCTAGTGGTCAGGACGTCAGCCGCGAAAGCTGAAGACGCCAGTTCAAATCTGGCCTCGGACACCGGAGGGTTTGGTCACTTTTTCTGAAGTATATGACATCTATTTTCAGTTTATATATAGTAGTGTAAGTACTTAAAAAAAAAATTGCAAATCAAACAAAATATTGAACAAAATAATTTGATTTGCTTCAAGATTCAGGAAAATATCTGTAAATGAATTAAGTAGAAGAACATTTTTTTACGAGTTATTTACGAAAAACCAAAAAAAGGGACCTTTACAGGGACGTTTTTCTTTATTGGATAGGCTAAAGATTCGAATACTGAATTGCTCAATAATCGTGAACCGATAGTTCGCCGCCCCACCCACCGCGATACACAAGATGTAGGTGCGCGTTTTATCACCGCTCCTAGGTATCTATAAAAGTAAAACATTGAAGTTCGTGACACACTGGGAACGTTTTCCTAATAGTGGGGGCTGAGTGACGTATTGAAATGTTAGAATCATCATCATTTAATATTATTTATCTGTCAATTTTCGTATGTATATTTGAATGTTTGAGACTCAACTAAACTGGATTTGAATACAATTTGATATAAATAGTAGTTTATGTAACTGTTACGTAATAAGGGTCCTTAAAATACGAGTGTGGTTTTCCGCAGGCGAGTTTCATTATAAGATCACACGAGTGTTTTAAGGCCTAATTACGTACAGTTGCATAAACTACTATACCGTAAGTAATTAATTTTCATACGTTTTTACCACACTGTCGCAGATAATACACTGATGTTACGTTACTGGTTGCAATAATGGTGGTAACATACAGTTTCCGAACGCGGAATAGAGAATTTATGATATTGGTGTAGATAATAGTAGTTTATGTAACTGTTACGTAATAAGGGTCCTTAAAATACGAGTGTGGTTTCATAATAAGATCACACGAGTGTTTTAAGGCCTAATTACGTACAGTTGCATACACTGCTTTATCTACACTCATATTATATATATTAAATTAAGTGCTCGGAAACCATAGAATGACCGCCATTGCACCGCCATGGCCAACTCGATTGTGCCGGCGGTCGGGGAGGCGCGTGTCGGCGGCCGCGCGGGCGCGTGCCGTTGGTCAGGAAGGAGCACAGGATTTACATTATGTTATCAAAACTCATAGCACATCAATATTTGCGTTAAAATTACGTTACTGCCACAGATAAAAAGCTTATCATAGTAAAATCGGTTGTGGTAATGCTAGCCATTGCCTACCGTTTTTGAACACGTTTTAGAGGACTTACGGTGTGAGTGTAGATAAAATAACTTATAACATCGATTTACAAATTATTCCGAGATACTTTTCATCCCGGCAAAAATTAAAGTGGTTAAAGGGTGGGGATGAGAGTTAGTGCCTACAGGAGTGCTTTTAAGTTGGGGGGACGATGACATTATCTGACTGGTGACACGAATACACTTCTGTGTATGAAGCCGCTCAATAGAAAATTAAACCGATAACACTATAAATCGACCTAAGCATATCTCACCTTTAAACTCCGTTAAGAAAATTAAATAATCGACATGTAATATCATTAAGATTAGAATGAAATAGAAGTTCAATATGTGGTGTACCCACCCACACCCACCCTCATCATGGGAAGATACTAGCCCCTATTAATAACCTAAACTAAACCTAACCGTTTAAAAATGCGTAAAAATGCGAAAGTATAGTTTGTCCAGCGGTTTAAGGATGAATGTTAATCCGCCGGACAAACTATAACTCTTGTCGGTCTTTTACCTCTTCACACTTAAACGGCTGAATCAATTTAGATGAAATCAGGTATGGATATAGTTTGGACTCCTATGGAAGTATATAGGATAATTTTTATTACGGAAATAATCACTTAAGGGGGTAAAAAGGGGGGGAAGAATTGTATGTGCTCTAATTGAATGTTTCCAAATTCCATTACATTTTATTCAGGCAGGTACGAAGTAAAGCTAGTTGTTTAATAAATCCATTTGTTTCTGTGTGTAATATTCATTGCTTGGTGCGAGCCCGGTGCACCTCCCTCCTCGCAAGAACGATCTCCCACTCGGCGTCCCCTTTCCTTTGTCCTGGACTTGACGAAAAATGCGCAATAACCATCTACTCATTATAGCCATTGTCAATTACAATCTCTGCTTAATTAATGACTTCCAACCGCTAATGATATAACAAGGCGGCGTAACGAGGTTTCAGCTGGTAATATAGATTAAAATTTCTGATAAAAACCCTTCTTGTACCTGGCCTTTAATGCTTGACAACAAGTCATCATTACGCGTTGAGTAATGAAAATTATTATTATAATATACACTGTAAAATTTCAAATTCCTTCTTTTCTTTAGTATTAAAACTTTTAACATCACAAGACCGGCGTGTTACGGCAATAAAAATCTTCAATCCCGGTGGAAGGAAAATCTAAAAACTTTTCGGTAAACAATCTCATTCCTGCGCAGGGAACGTACATAAACACACCAACGCAAAACGTGACATGTTCATAAAGCCTGATCAAGCGAGACCCAGTAGCTCAGCTATAATCTAAATCGGTGCAGCGAGCATCAATACTACAGCAGTCGTAGTGCCATCGGTTGTAAACCATCTCAAAATAGACGCGCGTAGTACGTAGTAGGGCGTAGTAGGGGGTGAGCGCGCCTCCGCCACCCCATCCTGGTAAGTATGCGGGTCGATAGGTGGCGCTACGCGATTAAATTGGCATATTGGGATGCGATTCAGTCGTGACGCGAACGGAGCACTATTTCCGTATCGCGGTATTGTTCGATGAATTCGTTCGCTTGAGTAAATAGAGGAAATTTAATCACGTGAGAATATCGCCTAGATTTTAGATACTTTGCCGGAAGTACCTCGTTACTAGATCTCGAGGTTTCCGAAGATCTCCTTTCTTTGCGAAGATTTCTGGCTGATAATTTAGTGCAGTTTTGCATATAAATGTCTCTTGAATAACTGCGCGGCATGTACCTAGTCGGTTACTAAGTTTTGTTACTAGAGTTTTCACTAAATAAATAGGAATAGGTAGTAACATTTTAATTATTCATGTATATAATTTAAAAGCTTATTTAATAGTCAATAGATTACAATATATTGAAATGAAAATTATTGTCGCAGTTTTTCAGAATTCTTTATAACACTCGGAAAAGGCGTAAAAAATGTACGTCAAAATTACACTCCTTGTTCATGTTGATTTTAAATCCTATTTATTTTTAGTCATGTTTAAGACGCATCAGTCTTGCACAATTCGGTAGATATATTATTTAGCTTGAATTTGATATATGTATTGTTCACGTGGGTCTGCTCGATAAAATACTAGACTACACGTTGCAAGCCTGCTTGTTCCATAACAGTCGAAATCTATGTCTTTTGTGCAAAACTTAAAAATATGCAATGTTTCAAATGGTAATATCTGTACGATAAAATCGCAATAAAACTGAATGGTGGTCACGAAATTACCTATAATAAACAGGTTTCTATACCTACAAACAAGCAATGGAACCTCCTAAACAAAGGTGCAATATTTATTTGATTCACTTTTGTAAAGTACAATTTTTATAAATTTACCGCGTGTTTGCGTCTTCAGGCAATCTTGAGCTTTACAAGGATTTCCAATAAAGTTCCCATCTGATTTGTATATTATTATACCATATTATGTTCATTAGAAATTAAGCTATTAAATCATTGCTTAAATTTTTTATTTCAATTTTTATTTTATATTGTATCAGTCAGAAACCTGGCGACAGAACTTAGTAACCGACTAGGTATTTAACTTTACACGATACTTTTATGACGTATTCGTGTCTTGAAAAGTAATAAATTAACAATCCAATTTTGAAAAGCTTGCATTAGCTGAATCAACAATCTGTCGGAAAAATAACCACACATTCGAGTAAAAGCCCATAGCCCCATAAAAGCAGACATGCCTGTTTAAAAGAGGATTTGTAAAAAAAGAAATGAAACGGTATTAAAATGATGAGATAGCCCGTCGATTCTGTTTTTAGATAGCGGACGGATAGATGCTTCAATTTCCCGTCGTCTCGCAGTTGGCAATCGCAGCAAAAAGGAAGGAATCGTGTCAGTGGAAATCCCACTTTTCTGTAACTTTTTAGTTCTCCGCGGGGGCTCGCCAACTATTTGGGTTCTGGAAACCGAGTTCAACACTTTTCGTTTATTGGAATATAGAAACTTTTTATTACAGTTTTCATTCACGTGGTCGCTACGTTCTGTAGAATACTGTAAAAATATGATATGGCTTGTTGTAACAGAATATTTAAGTTTGATTTAAGAGATATTAACACACTAATACATACTCGTACTATCTTAAAAAATAAAACGTTGAAATCTTTGGTTCCCCTTCAACACTTCAAGCCTCGCTTTCGTGTTTATTATAACGCACTAAATAATCAATATGTATCCAGCTACACATAGTAAATGTAATATTAAAGTACTGATATAATGCTGATGCACCGAGTATCAATACAAAGAAGATTTACTATAGATTCGGATGAAGCTTCTAGTCCTATCACCTGAAGCGTTTCCAAAAAACCATTATAATTCGGTGTTCCAAATCCTCAAGAACTATGCGTAATCAAGATTCTATTTAAACTGGTCTATTCAGTAGGCGGTGGTAAAACAATACAGCCTTGGGCGGAAAGTTAGGCGGGCGGGCGGGAAGTGGAAAATACCCAGGGGACAGTGGGGTAACGCCGGCACCGTGGATTTTACGGCCGAGATATAAACTTAAGGTTATATTATACATTAATTAAGGTGACCCTGTTTAAACAGTAAAAACAAACAGAACTTTTGTAAGTTTCATTACGAAAATAGACTCGCTCGATTAACTGTTTTATGAGCTAATCAATCTTATCGTGTAGATCATTGCCACCCTTTAAATAAATAAAAATGTATGACAATTTTACACAGTTCGACCTAGCCCCAAGATCAAGCCGTGCCTCAAGTTTTTAACAAATAGGAAAATATGTATATCAAAATCAAAAAGTTAATCAATCCGTGTACTTGTGTATATCTTACCTAGTATTTTTTTCTAAAAGCAAAAACCACTCAACGTCAATAAAAACTGGACGCATATTATGTTAATCACTACATAGTATGAAACAAAGTGGCTTTCCGCTGTTTGTCCTTATGTATGCTTAGATCTTTAAAACTAAGCAACGGATTTTGATGCGGTTTTTTTAATAGATACCAAGACCAAAGTACCAAGTACCAAGTGTGATTCAAGAGGAAGGTTTATATGTATAATACATGCATAATATAGTAGAGAAACACTGATGATTTTAGAGGTTTCTAATGTGATGTAGTAAATAAACCCATTTTTTACGCTAACATTGCAAACGCTGGCTGAGTCCTAAGAGATAGATCAAAATAATGTACTACAGTATTGTACATCTAAAAAAGGTCTACAAAAAAGTCCTGGATAATATATGTCTATCTCTTAGGGATAACCCACAATAACCATTTTTTATCCCGTGCGAAGCCGGGGCGGGTCGCTAGTTTCTATATAAAGTCACCCGTGATCATTGTCCTTGCGTATAGTTGAATTCAAGTAATATTTATTATACAAAACTACGATACACGTCTGTAATCTGTATACATAATAATTATGACTATGATTTCCAACTAAATAAGATAAGTGGATACAATATAACGTCAGAAGGCGTCTAGACTAGACGGTGTCAGTACCAACTTTAATGGAGAAACGCTTTGAACTAAAACTTACTTACTTACACTTCATTTTACGCTTTACCCATTTTCACAGACTTTAACCTAAGTAATGCAGAATAATACCTAATAGCGTTCAATTAACATTAATAAAATGATAACAAACCCCGTAATTATAAGACCGGCTAACTTTCGAGAGACAGTTGACACGAAATTAAAAAGTTACAAGATAAAGGCAAATTTGTTATTTAATAAAAGTACCACTTAGAGGCACGAGAATTAACAGGGTCTGGCCACGGTGCGAGCGAGAGCGATTGAATAATTTATGTAGATTATATCCTCGGGGTGGAGAGCAAATCCTACCCTTGAATTACCAACAAACTGCTCTCTAAACTTGGCCGTGACGTAATAGGAATTAGCCTGCGTCGATATGGACGCTCTGATTAAGTTACAGTGTAGGTGCGGCTTTCAAGAGTATTTTGACAACTTAGATTATTTTGATAAGTTCAAATATTCTACACACGAAATATATTAAGCAGGTAGCGGGAGGGAATTATAGGAGTAAGTAACTATTAAGGTAATGTAATATATATATTATCATATGAACCATACTGACAACAGTTTGTGTGTTTAGCCAGTTTAAAGGTCGGTTTAAAAATGTAGAAAGTGCATGGATAGTAAAACATTAAAAGGAACCTATAACCATAATTTTACAGTTTTAGACGATTACCATTTCATACTACTGTTCCGGCTGAATTTCTCTATGTAATTTGAGTGTTTTTGTTTTTAAACTACAACAAAATGGTCGGTAATGTTTTAGAGCAATCCATTGCCAGGTCCTCGTAATTTCTCGTAAAAAATCGCTTACCGCTCGTAGTAGGCACCTCCATGATTACAGCCGATGTCGCGAGCCAAACAAAAAGTTCCCGGCCGACACTTTTAACTTATCAGGCCGATTAATAACGCCTAACAACTTGCCCTCCGATCTTGAAACTTAACAGCTTTTGTTACACGATGTCGATTAATTAGACAATGTAGAAATCTCCGCGGTTATGGTGGAAATTACTTATTTTGGATTAAAGAGATGTTTTTTACAGGATATGATGAAACGAGCGGTGGACGAATGGGGAAGACCGGTGAAAACTTTTTGTAGAGGGCACTGTTTCAGATTCCATACAATGAGAGGATGGTACTTAACTAATATGCAGTCAAAAAGCTTTTCTTAGGCAAAAATCATCCCTAATGGCGTTAATCTAAGTGTATTTCAGAAACCGGTGAATTTCAATTTCTGAGTAATTCGAGACAAAACTCATTTTCGCGACACTAAATAAAAACTACTTCGCGCCCATCGACATATAATATCAAGACGAGTAAAGGCAAGCAAAGTTCATGTGAAAACACGACCCATTTTCACGTTTACAAAACTAAAATGTCTTATGTCTTATTAACCAATCAAGTACTCATTCTTTAAGCATATTTTTTTGTGTTAACCTTAATTCTGCAAAGGTTTCATGCCATTTCACCAATAAGAAAAGTTGCCGTGTTGTGAGTGGTCAAAATCAATTTGACAAAGAAGTTTAATTGGACAGGAGATACTCAAATGAAATAACTGAAATGTCAAGTTAACGTATAATAAATACACCTAAGTTTGACGTGGATGGGTTCACGTAATAAATAATAACGCAATCAATTAACAATTTATTTTTTTGGTGCATTTTTCATTACTTAATATACGTAAATTTAATCATTCTTGGAATAAGGAATAATATGAAAGCCTTCTATTCATCTTTCATTTATTGGATAAAAGTGCTTAATTACAATATAGGGACTTACATAGTACAAAATACGCATAAATAAACATAAAATAGTAAAGATTTTGAACCGACTGAGGTGGCATTATCAGATTGTTTATTAAGTACGTATCTCATATTCCCAATATATGAGTACAAGGGAGACATTTCGATATTATCAAAGTAGTATAATATTGATAAAGATTTATTCCAAGGACCCATACTGTATATCGAAAAAAACAAACTGAAAATATTCTTTGTTAACAACGGAAACCTAACTGCTATTACTACTAGGTAATACTTATAAATGAACATTCATTATACTTTTCCTCAAATGAGTTATGTTTACGTTTCCAAATCTTATATTGCATAACATCGACCAAGTCCGTAATGTATGAGAATATCTATGCGTGATTTACTTACCGATGAAAAGAAATATCACCATCTTTGGCGCCTGTGTGGCTCCTGCACCAATGCACGGCGCAAGCCGGCATTTTAATACCGATATATTACCGAAATTTCATGGATCGAAAAAACTAATATTTTGACGACATGACAATTTCAAAATGTTTGACATGACATTAGGGCACCGCTGTCACAAGCTCCGCCCACTTTGGCACCAGGAAAGTGGAGCAGATTTTGAGCGTTCATTACGCTTCCTTACTTATTCTTCCAAGTTCGCGCCATGCAAATTAAGCTTTTCTAAGGGCCAATGTCGGAGATGTCACTCTGACAGTTGCCTTCCCCATTGGAATGGACGAAAGACGTTTATATTTAGGGCGATTGAAATCGAATAAAATCAAATTAATACGGTCTACGTACAGTATTGTTTTTAAACGTAAACTGATATACTTTACTAGAATTATCATGTGAGCTACTTTCTATTAATTATTGACAGGATTCTCCAGAGATTTATTTAAATATTAAATTGGTTTTCAGAGACTTGACGGAATAGTTTGTCTTGAATACGAATCGCTAACACTGAAACCACCTAATACTCCTAGTCCAATTAACACAGAGGAGTTATCAAATTTTCTACACACATGTGTACAGAGCTATATGAAATAATTTCTCAAGCAGCTTCTATATCCAATTATCCATGTTATCCAATATTGCAAGTAAAATGACTATCTATATACTAGCAAGTTTGAATTAAGATAACTCATTACGATTTGTTTTATACTAAGAGCGTTTCTTCCACCGAAATCTTCGCAATTGCAAAAAAATCCCACGGTATTTAGGTCTAATAAGCTGTCGTAAAAGCTTTGTACGTTATACATTTTAACAAATAGTTAAGCAATGTTACAGAAAGTTGTTTTATTTTTGAAGATTGAGACCCCTTAAGTTTACAATAAAGAGCAATGTAACAATTACTGGGTATGGAAATCTCAATATAGTGGTGAAGCCATTACTAAGTATTATCACGTCCATGTTTATAAAAAAAATAGTTTATTGAGTAGAAATAAGTGCTTATGACTACTTACATGTTTTGTTGCGGTACATGGTAAAAACCAAAGTTAAGTAAGTGTCTTCCGACCCCCGTACTTAGCATAAGTTTTAACACTTTTAACAGGTATTCTCGTATAATGTAGTGATATTTAATTTTGAGTGTCTACTGCAGATTTTGTAACATTTAGACGCCCATAACAATTGCTTCGAAACTTATACCATCGAAAACTTCATTGACTGGACTACTAAAGTATGGAAACAGCAGCCCGTCCAACAGGAGTCCAATGGAGCATCAATGAATTGTAGCTCCGTTCCACATTTCCGAGCAGTTAGCGTAACTCAGCATTGAAAGGCAGCATTGCAGGTGCACCTTTGGAACACCATCGATATCTGTTCGATCTTGCCTACTGACATTATTAATGTTTAGTTCCTAGGAACTAGTCGTATATCGAAACTCCGGTACAGTCCGCAGTAGAATTAGTTAGGCGGGATGCTCAATGAAAATAGGTATTACCGCAGTATATTGGGGAGTAAGCAAGATAAAATATTATGTTGCATACCTATCCAGAATTAAACGAACGGGCCAAACTTACTGATTTTTATAACTCATTGCCATACGTGTGCTAACTCGGGGCACCAATACTAAAGTGATGTAGCAAAATATTTCATCGATAAAAAAATATATCGATGATACTGTCAACATATAGATGTTAGTCAACATAAATAAATATTATTTATTTTCTTAGTAACAATAGTATCGGAATATTACTTCATATATTATTCGTACTCCAGCATATGAATGGCACTGACAGAAAATTGTCTTATTTTCATTGAAATGACATCCGTCTAATTTTATCTTAAGAGGCTCGGTATCAGACATGATATCGATAATATCGAACCATTTTATATTTAGTAATCGAGGATTTTCAATGAGCACATATTAATGTATTTCGACATCTTTTTTATCGATATCAAATCCCTAGAACTTGCCCCGAGCTAGTACAGGTATGCAATCATTGCTGTATCTCCGGAAATACGAGAATGTATTTTAATTAAGATCTATTTGTTAGTAAAACGTTTTTGTTCAGACAAGACTGTCAAACAACGAAAACTAAAATATTAAATATTAGTGCGTATATGTATACTTTTTCTTAAATAAAGCTGCACT
This sequence comes from Pammene aurita, assembly GCA_947086415.1. Lineage (NCBI taxonomy): Eukaryota > Metazoa > Arthropoda > Insecta > Lepidoptera > Tortricidae > Pammene > Pammene aurita. Next base: position 19,571,700 of record OX352295.1, read on the forward strand.
TAGAAGAGATTTTTCGAAACTCAACACCAAACCTTTAGAATTTAGATGGAAACGAGGTTGAAAGTTTTAACGACTTCAATGAAGTACGAAATCACGGGCGGAGGCTGTATCATCCTACCAAACTGACGACCGGGGTCGTGAAACTTCCCGTTCACACTCGCACGGCCGGAGCAAGAGCGAAAGAGATCGTAATATGAACCTGGTGCCATATTCATATTTCAAAAATACATTTAAAACACAATCTATCTCAAACATAACTCCAAAACACAACAAATAATCAACCAAGTTGCTTTCAAGCAAACTCTGATATTTCTGATTCAGAGTTCAGACGTTTAGGCACTAGCTGTATTGCGTAGTTAATGCAATGGAGTTGTATTCTAACTGGATCGTGTCTAAACGTGTTTTAAAGTTAAAGCTACTGTTACACATGCTGATTACTAGCACGAAAGCATGCTATTATTGAGCAATTGCTTCTTAGTAGAATGTGTGTCTAAACATTGCTAATAATGAGCATGCTCATTATGAGTTTGCTCAAAAATCAACGGTCGTGCGATTTTTGGTCATGCTACCTGCAGCGCGGATGGAGGGGGGCGTGCTTTTAGCGCGTGTGAACAGGTTTGCTTATTGAGCATGCTAGTACCGATCAGTCGTCCGCATGTGCGGGTGGGTTCACAATTTCACGCAAAATGTTTCGCTGGGGCGACGAGAAAATGCTTAAATTTGTAAATTTATATAGAAATAATGAGTGCTTGAGCTCCAAAGTCCTGTCTTCTAGATATCCAATCACGGACCCAAATCTTTCTTTTTTTGCCGAGCTGATATAAGCTTCTGTATGCATTGCATCGCCAGCAAAAGGATGATCTTATTTAGCTCCGTACTTATTTAACTCCGTAGCTGTTTGATTGTCCATGGCTTTGTTTGAACTGACAGAGAGCACGCTATAAAATGGCATGTGTATTGGAGTGTTTGCTTTGAGCATGCTTATTCAGGAGCATACTTAAAACTAGCATGCCTATTGCTAGCAAATGTAAACTGCCCATAAGCATGCTTGTATTGAGCATACTCAGTAGCACGCTTTTTAGCATGCTATTTTAGAGCATGTGTAACAGTACTTTAAAATACATTAAAAACACAATCTATCTCAAACATAACTTCAACACACAACAAATAATCAACCAGTATTGAGTTGCATCGGAATAATTTTCAAGCAAATGACATTTGACCCAGGGCCCGTATTCTAACGTAAAAATACGTTATGACACGATCCAACTTCAAAACAACTCCAATATATTAAATGCGCAAAACAGCTATCGCCTAAACGTCTGAATCAGAAATGTAAGAATTTGCTTAAAAAATATTCCGATGCAACTCTAACACAACTTCAATATTGGTTAATCATTTGTTGTGTTCGAGATGGATTGTGTTTTTAATGTATTGTTTATAGACGGAGAGCTAGCCACGTCAGATATGACACAATAATAAGAGTGACGAAACCCTTCTGGTTAGTTTGCTATACTATGCTTATTTCTAGATCAGGGCATCTGGCAGCTGTAAAGTGGCGGAGGTCAAAGAATGCGAACCACTTTAAGAATACAAATCCTAGAGTTCTGGTTATGATGAGTTTTTGTGAGAAATTATATAAATAATTAGATTATATTATTGCCAAAACTTTCTAATGGAGGAAACTAGTCCAAAACGACGTATAAAGTATTTCATAGTTTGTCGCCTACCGTTTCTGTTTTCGAAATAATACGCAATGCTTTTTGTTCTAATGTTAAAATATAGGCCCCGACCTGTATAAATAAGACTACTTCGGCAGGTTTTACTAATTTCGGTATTACTATTTTCCAATTTAAAAAATTTGTCACTCTGACCTCCACCCATTAAAAGCTGCCAGATGCGTGGATCTCGCAATAAGGATAGTATTGCAATCTTACTAGACGGGTTTCGTTACTCTCATTATTGTATCATATCTGACGTGGACAGCTCTTAGTCCATTATGTATTTTAAAATTAGAATTCGGCCCCTGGTCGTCTGATTGATTGGACAACACCTATAGTGCCTTAGTATGAAACTTTTGCGCATTTAACAATAAGTAAATATTAATTTGTATTTGAAGGATCGGATGGAAGTAGAATGCTGCCAATAAAACTGCTACTAAACCTACACTAGTCCCATTGGTACCCCGAAATGGCGAGGGGGCACCGGTATAATCCGGTTTGGGGCCGATATTGGTAAACAACCACAAATGAAATCCGCAACTGTTCGGATGCTAAATTGTTTTAGAGTTAGCCCCGGGTGTGCATGCTCATTTTATTAAACAAGCAAGAGATAGAACGCACACCGTGGATTCTTTGTTTAGAATTTCTGAGTGTAATAAGCTGGTTTTTCACTATTTAAATATATGTCATACTAGCCTTTTCCCGCGGCTTCGCCCGCGTACTATAAGTACTCAAAAAGGATACGATACCCATGTTGATTTTCAGACTTTGTGACCACATTTGCCCCTTTTAGGGGTTGAATTTTCAAAAAACCTGAAACACGTGTTTACTCATTTATCGTTAGGAACACTCCTGTGAAGTTTCGAATAAAATAACCTAACAAATCTTGATTCGCCATACAAACTTTGGACCCCCATTTTACCCCCTTAGGGGGTGAATTTTGAAAAATCCTTTCTTAGTGCACCCCTAGACCTTATAAGGAACCTACGTGCCAAATTTGAAATCTCTAGAACCAGCGGTTTGGGCAGTGCGTTGATATGTCAGTCAGTCAGTCAGTCAGTCAGTTTCTTCTTTTATATATTTAAGATAAAATAGAACAAAGTGACCAAGGCCTCCGGTACCCAGGGTTGGGATCGAACTAGCGTAATCGTATTTTGTATTCGCGGCCGACAAAAAACAAACAAATCAAAATATTTATTAATTTGATTTGATTTATTCTTTAGTTGGTGTTTCACTGTTTCTTTTTGCTTTGCATCTACTCATACGATTATTTTCTACTAGATTTTCGGCTGCCCCAAAATTGTCTGGAATGCGAAACGACCGCGTGTTGACTGCCTCTACCTACTTTTAATTTGTGTACCGTATTGTTCTATTTTATTAAATAACACGTGCAATAAAAATTATTTGTATCAAGGCTACTAATAATAAGTTACACTTATTATACTCGTAAGAATAAGACCGTTTTTATTACATGTATTGGATAAAAATGATCGTTCCCTGAGATGAAATTAATAAATTACTTACGATCGATGTGATTTGAAATTGACCAATAGCTCGGATATCTGCGACTTAAAGGCAATAAGGACTACTGACAGTAACTTTAAAATAAAAATGTAAAACCTGTGATAACCATGATACCTATTTAATTTTCAGAAAAAAAGTTGTTGCCTTAAATAAGTATGCTCTAGAGAAGCATTAAAAATTTAAGTTATTTGTTTAGGCACTTTAGCTAGGTACCTAAACTATACTCATCGACAATAAAAACGGGTGAATTCGTATACAAGTTGCCATGCAACACTTTGCATGGATGGAGACATGTCATTACCAGGTATCCCATTTCTATTGTGCTTCAGTGTAATGCATTAACGAAGATGAACAAATTACCGTGGTTGCGCAACCCTGCACTTTAGTAGCTCGCTAAAATTACCCGGTAGTCCGCCGTAGTTTTCCAGGCACGGGCTTTATCGGGAATACGGTTCGTCTAGTTATGCTCGTAGCATTTCAATGAGCTACTGTTGTACCTAATTTTCGCTTACAATGATGATATCTAGGCATTGAGATAGAAAGAAATCAGTGTACTCGTATCTAGGATTTAAATTTGTATGATAGTATTCTATAGGTTTAGTGTCTTGGGCTCTTATGCTATTCCTATAGATGCAGAATAGCTAGCCGTAAATTAGTTTAAAAGATCCCTCGATCAAAAGAATATGTATAACCAACTAGAAATTGAAAAGATCACAAAAGTGAAGCATGTTTTTGTAGAAATTTAAACACAATAGAGTTTTCCTCGGATCGGACCAAAGGCATCCGGCTTAGGAAACAATAGGGAGAGTTCGCTTAAAATCTGTGATAGACATAGCGCTGATAACACAGGGTGTAAGTGCTAGCAGCAGTTCAAACAGAACTTTTAACGGATTGCGAGGATATTACTAAAGCCTGACCAGAAATATATGATCATGCGTCATGTTGCGGAATGTCATTGGAACTAATTTCTTGCACTGGCAATCATTTTACTGACAGAGTGATATGCATGTGTGAGTGCATGTGATAGGCTGTCAGTGTCATTGTCGCGGTTTATTTGAATTATAGTAAAGTGTTGAATATTAAATAAACGACAAAAAAATCCCAAAATTATTCATAGTCAAGAGCGAAACATTCTAAATAGTGTATGTAATAAACAGCTGTAAATAATACGCTCGGGAAATAGAACTTTTTTGCTGTGAAACATTTTCAAATTAACATCAGAGCTGACAGGTAAACAAATCAAGGTGTCTGTCACCATACCATAGAGAATAATCTCCCCTCTTGACAATAATCATATATTTCTGGTCAGGCTTTAACTGCCGTGTGTGTGCAGATCCCGCTTCTATCCTTTTTGCAGATGCTATGATCACAATAAAACACAACACACTAATTTAATACAGTTTCCATACCCGTTTCGGTGTCTTAGAGACCCGTATCCCGATACGTAAAGGCATTTTTCCAACGAAAAATAAGTTAGAAAATAATATATTATTATTTTGACTAAACTAAAAGGTAGATATTTAAGTCCAAAATACATTTCGCATGTATGTTAAACCTTTATTAAAACAACTAAATGTTGCCTAGCCAGGCAGCTTACAAAGAAAAAGAACAAAAACGCCAATCAATTCACAACCTCAAAATCGCAGACGCATAATCTCCAATAAAACCACCTCTTTGCCACTGATTTATGTATCGCCTGGCAACTCGATACATAACTCATACGGAGGGGGAACCCCACCAACCAATATTAGAACCAATGGAGATTTCTTCTCCATCACCCGGTTGAAGAAGGGTCTTCATCCGTGATTCGTGCATTTGATTCTAATGAGAGTAGCGTCATACGTTGATATAACTTAACGTCAGCTGTTGAGCTACTGTCAAGAGGATAAGAAACGGAATGTAATAACAACGTGACGTCATGAAAAGGCTGCATTTCGGGCTTCAAATTTTGCTTCTGCATGCTAACTCCATTGGGTCTAAGCTCTTTGTCTCCAACGTTTACGATTCGGGCGTATAACTTGAAAAATGTAATAGGATCCTTACTCCGATACCATCTCGGTTAATGAAGACCCCTAAAAAGCGGAGCGAATTTTGCACTTTATTTTCGGAGGCATCAAGGTAGATAAATATTTTTAGAATTGTTGGGATCAAAGTTTATATGACATAAAAGCTATTTTATCTAGACTCAAAAGGTTATATTAAATGCTGAAATTTCTTTTAAGAATGTTTATTCAATATTCTCATCATTAATGTTAAAAAAAATAGTAACAAGGCGCTATGTGAAAATGTATACTGAAGAAAATACTAGAATTTCAACTGAGCATTGTTTAACAGTTTAATATTCTACGTTATACGTTGCATTGTTTTAAAAATCAATATAACTAATATATTTAAGGTACAAAACCGCAATATAATAAGAACATAAAGCTATTTCTTCCATTCCATCGGGGAAATCCAAGACTATAAAGTTGTAATTAATAGGCCTTTGTGAAAGATTAATTAAAGCCCAAAACTTCAAGGCATTTTTCTTTATTGTCTCAATGGTTTAAAAATAAAACTGAGTAAAACCTTTACAATAAAAGTCGTTATACTGACAATGAGACGCTTGTGCCGAAACGTGGTCTATTTTTAAGACTTACCTATGTCCCAATAAGAGTCAAAGTCAATTTATTTAGTTATTTAGTCAATCTAATTAATTAATTCATATAATTAATTAATTCGGAAAAAAGGAGGGAATGTGGTGTGAACAAACAAAAGCCCTTACCAGGATTCGAACCTGGAACCTCCTACGCCTACGCCTACGAAAGGCATGGTCACTACCGACTGGGCTAGGAAGCCGTTCTATATAAAACTTATATACAAATTTATCTGTAATGGTCGTCCCACACTGATGTTATTCAACGTTGTAAAACCCAGAGTAACAAGGATGCCGCTATGATTACATAATTAGGGGCATCAGTGCAGAACCACCATTAATACCTTCCCTCCGTCCATAGTGACATATAATTAGTAATCGTATAATAAGTTGAATTATGAAAATAATTAGGGTGCATTAAGGTAATTTCGCAAACCGTGTTATTCCGAAAATCATTCAAATATCGCGCGTATCCCAATAAGAGACAACTTTCGGAATAACTCCAATGCACATTATGAGAATAATAAATAATAATAATCTTATCAACATATAGATACAAAAAAAAATAAGTTACATAAATCAACCGTATTTCATTAAAAGTAAACGAGTGAATAAAACTGAATAAAAAAGCAACAGAAAAAATACATATTAATACGGATTGCAAAATAACGACCTTCATCATTTACAACCAGCCTTCTTAGATGTTCATAGGACAAACTATTTATTCGGTAAAAGAGTAGCTCGAGGGTACTCTGAGATTGGGTTATAAATAAAAGCTGTAAATTTTCAGGTCTATGAAATATAACACGCAACGAGACGTACTTTTCACGGATATCGAACATGTAAATATACATAAGTACTTAAAAGGTTAACAACGTTTTTACTTTAGTTTAAGTCCTAAGGAAGAGTTTTTAGAATAAACCTATAGACGGAGAGCTAGCCACGTCCGATATGACACAATAATGAGAGCAACAAAACCTCACTAGTCAGTTTTCTATACTATGCTTATTTTTAGATCCGGACATCTGGCAGCTGTAAAGTGGTGGAGGTCAAAGAATGCAAATAACTACATGAAAACAAATCCTAGAGTTCTGGGTATAATGCAATATTATAGGAAATTATGTAATTAATTCAATTATATCATAGCCAGAAGTTTCTGTTGGGGGAAAGTAGTGTTAAGTGATGCATAAAGCAATTTATAGTTAGTCACCTACTGTTTTTTTTTCGAAATAATACACAATGTTTTTGTTCTTATGTTAAAATATAGGCCATGTTCTGTATAAATGCACAACTTCGGCAGTTTTTACCTATTTTGGTATTACTTTTTTCAAATGAAATACTTTGTTGGTCAGTCACTCTGACCTCCACCCATTTAAAGTTACCTACCAGATGCCCGGATCTAGCAATAAGGATAGTAAAGCAATCTAATTAGACAGGTTTAATTGGTCTCATTATTGTGTCGTATCTAACGTGGCCAGTTCTTAGTCCACTAGTTAACTAGACCGATTTTAGGTCTCTATATCACCCCAAATGGTAAATTTCATTCAAAGCTTCAGGGCTTTTTATTGAGAATGTATTTTCATTCGTTACAGCCATGATACGTTATTAAAAACAGTATTAGGTGCCTACTTATAAACTCCAAAACTACGAAATAAACAGTAAATGAAACTCAAAATAAACAGCTTATCCATATATCCGCGATCAAATTGCAAACAGACGTGTAAAACTAAAACAAATCTATTTCCCGATACCCGTTCCTCGCGTGTCACGCGCAGGACCCGACTCCATTCTGAATCACTCAACAATCGAGTCCTGCGATTAGTCTAACCGTCTCACCCTTCAACGACACACACGAAAAGGATGGCAATATTAAACGAGTGCGGCCTATAATAGTTTTATTTTATTGGATAAATCTAAACCAATCTACAGCCAACCGCTAAAACTAAAACGGCGAAAAACGGGTATAAAAAAATAAACATCGGTTTTAGCTCAATTCGGTTAGCCATTAGAGCAATGAATTTGACAGACAAAATTGGAATTCGCATGTGTGACTTTTATTTTATTTTAGATTACAATTGGGGTTGCGAATGTGTGAAATAACTTTGATTGTTATATTTAATTTATACCTATACATACTTTTGAGGCTTTTTCATAATTAATCCGAGATCGGTTTAGTTTAGATGAATGTATTATTTTAGCTGTTTATTATACTGTATGTATTCATGTGTTACAGTCAAATGTAAAAATATGGGTGTACTCATCTTACTCAAAAATATGTCCCATAGTATCTTATTCCATTGTAATAAGTGCGTAGTACCATATTTATGAGACGATTTTTTCGATACGTATTTTTGCACTTGACTGTACATAACTCTTGTTTTAATATAACTGCACGGCTAGCACGTCTTACGCGCGACTGACGCGACAAGACACAGATCTGCGCGACCTCATGCGTTGTCGCTAGTTGGCAGCACAACTTGCGCGTGAAAGGAGCTACAGACTGGCGATCAAATGCCACTGTCATAAAATGACAGTGACTCGTGACTTTGAATTAAAATCCTTCGCACAACTTTGAGTTCTCTTCGCGTCAGTTGCAGCCGCGGGTGCATGTTATGCTACCGGAAAGCGAAATTTTTGACAAGCGCGGGAAGGTTTTTCCTACTCGCGGCTTAAGTCGCTCTTGCAAGACGTGCTAGCCGTGCAGATCTACTTAGGTCGGCAAAGGTCAGTGACCCCTGGAGGCGGAACCTTAGCAGGATGTAAGTACGGAACAATCATAGCGCAGTCTAGGAACCGTAGGTACGATTTATATCGCGCTTTTTGCTGCATTTATTTTTCATCTGACGTTCGATTTTGCGGCCCCTGACGCCAGGTGGAAGATATGTACAGTCAGACACATAATATTATATACTTTGTCAGAAACATAATATTCGCGATTTTGACAGACACATATATTAACGAAGAGATTAAATGAGCCTTTACATTATTAAATTCAATCACGTTCTTTACATGAGTCTTTTTTTTTAAACCACTCGTACTTAAGTAAAACTTATCTATTTTACATTTCGTCCTTAAAGTAAATAAGCCAGTATATAAATACATACTTACAAGTATAAACAATAAAATAAACATGACATTATACACTGGGTTACGATTAGTTAAAAATCTTTATCAGGAGTCAAAAGGCATACCTATTCGCAAATATGTATTTTAGTTAATTAGCATTTTACAGTCATAAATAACCTTACCAATCAAGACCATCTAAAGCATATACAAATGTGCATTTTGCCCGAGAACGACACATACGACACACGGTTAAATCCAAAGGCTCTTAACACAAGTGGGTCAACTCAAATTCCACCTATCAATACGGCTGCAAAATCGTGCCGACTGTACCACACACGAAGGAGCAGCGAAACAGAACGGCACCAATTAACCGAGAGCCCCCAACGCAAACACAATGAACAGCCCGGCTGGATATAATTAAAGGCCGCCGGGGTCATCTTGGGCTGGCTAATAAAATTATTATGCGATTTAGCGGCGGGGGTCGATTCCGACCGCGCGGTGACACCGCAAGAGCGATTCACATAGAGGGCTGGGTAATATATGTGATTGTACGCTTTAGTCGGCGGTGGCGTGAAGTAATTCGCTATTCGAACAGTTCTACACATTTGAATACGAGTACCCATTATGTCGTGGATAGTAAATGGGATGACTCTGCGCGTTGTTTTAACATGTCATTGAGTCAACGGATAACTGCATTGGTTTAGGAAAATCTTTATACAACCTAGAATGTGATTACTCATTGGATTAGGAAATACTTAACCAAAATCCAATTGCTTTTCAAAACTGTTTATTCGGGTTATTACAGGGTCGAGGACTAATGACGGACAAAGATGCATGGCCCAAACCAGAAACTACTACAAAATCATCTAACATTTAGAGGACACAGTTCAGATAGGAAAACATATCAAACGTTTGGTGAAGCAGTCAGATTTGGATTTTCTTATTATTATTATTTTATTTTATTTTAATTAAACAATAGGTACATTGTCTGTCTCTCAACTTGTTTTGATATGTCTTCTTATAGAACTATGCATTCTTGTGTATCTTTAAGATCTAATGTATTACTGTTTTGAAAAAATAAGTCCCGCCGAGTTTCTTGCCAGTCATAATACTTCTCGGGTCAGAGGTGTAGGGTTAGAACCGGTGGTAGTTTTTTTTCTCTCTGACGTTCATAAGTGAATTGTAATGTGCTTAAATTGAAGAATAAATATCTTTTATGCTTTGTTTTATTAGATCCTGAGACACAGGTAAAAGTTCATAAATAGTTCTAGCAAGTTCTGTGCTCTACATTCCTAAATAAAATAACTCTGCGAAGGCGTAAAATGACAATCTTACATTGCCTATTTCTAAAGCGTTGTCACAAGCGTAACCAAAAGACGTGTAAAACATAAGAATGAAGGATCGAATATTTCTATACCACTTGTCCTTGCCCACCCCTCTACCTCCCCACAAAACATATATCTAACTAAGTAATATAGTACCTACTACCTGTTTTTTATTTTTTTGCGAAAAGTCAGTCACCTAATTGCATTGAACAGTGAGATAATACATTATCGACTAGCACCAGAATAGGATAGTACTCGTACGTCTTTTTACTCTTTTTATTTCAGTCATTGCTATTTCCTCCTCGCATAGGAAGTTAGATTTTGTTAAAAGAATGGCTCTTTCTTGAAGTATTGTTCATAATTGTATTGTTGTTGTTGTGTTCCTTACGTCCTCGGAATTTGTGAGTTTCGCACGTACTAATTATGCCAAACGAGTTTCAATTAAACTATAATGAGTTTTTTAATGACATTGATCCATTTATGTACTCTCTTGACACTTTAAAAGAACATATGATATCCAAATTGTTAATGATAAAAAATATGTAGGTAGTATTTTTATTTGTTTTCCTTCTCGCATTCGCTTTTGTAAAGTTTTTAAATGCATCACATGTATAAACCTCCAGGTCTGGTATTACATAATTTTGTAAATCAAATCTATATTTTTATGTATGACAGTTAGTGTTCTGAACAATAAATAAATAAAATAAATACCTGCCAAAAACCAAGTAAGAAGTAATATATAGGGTAAATTGATAGTAATTGGCCACCTCATACTAATAATGAACTCTGTTCACCTATAAACAGAATTCATTTTAGTATAAGGTTTTAACTACTGATCACCCTTCTATACCTGGCCAAGTTATACTAAAATGAATTCTGTTTGTAGGTAGATAGAGCTCCTTATTAGTGGCCAATTACTAACGATTCACCGTACAATATCTAATCAATCATCATTATTTATGCACTACACACCTGTTTATTAACCATTATATAGGTGCACAATTGCATACCTGCCATGTTAAATACGAAATAAACAGATTACTTAACCAAATAAATGTGAGAGTTTCCACGAAGGTATACTCTAAGCACAGTGTGTTAGCAACATAACTGAAACGTCTGAAGACTGAAACCAATAACGACCTATTTAATTTTATTACATTGTTTCAAAATACACTAAGCAACCAGGCACCTGTTCAAAACGCTATACAGTTGTATGGGGCACTTGGCAGGGCAGCTGGCTAACCCTCCATACAATAGTAGTTTATGTAACTGTTACGTAATAAGGGTCCTTAAAACATGAGCGTGGTTTTATGAAACGAGCCGCAGGTGAGTTTCATAATAAGATCACACGAGTGTTTTAAGGCCTAATTACGTACAGTTGCATACACTGCTTTATCTACACTCATATTATTTATTCTAAATGCTGTATTCGGAAACCATAAAATGGCCGCCATTGCACCGCCATGGCCAACTCGATTGTGCCGGCGGTCGCGCGGGCGCGTGTCGGCGGCTGCGCGGGAGCGTGCAGGTGTACATTATGTTATCAAAACTCATAACGCATCAATAGTTGAGCATGTAACGTTAAAATTACGTTACTGCCACAGACAAAAAGCTTGTCATAGTAAAATCGGTCGTGGTAATGCTAGCCATTGCCTACCGTTTTCGAACACGTTTTAGAGAACTTAGAATATGAGTGTAGATAAAACCATTTTTTTGCGCAATTTTTTTTTTAATTGGTTTTTCATATCAGAATACGATACCTAATATGCCCTTAAAATGATCACCAGCCTTTTTGTTACACCATGTATAAACAGTAGTCATTAAACGTCAAGACTCCGACACTTCACAACACTGCCGAAAACGTTTCACGAAGAGTTGCTACAACTGCTAACCGCGATGCCGGTCAGAACTGCACGCTATCATTCCACTTGCGGTCGGGTGCATTTGAGCCGTGTACCGCTCAAAAGTGAGTTTCTAAAAGTACTTTTGCATTATTCAGTTGCAACTGAACATAATGGGAAGCTTAGATAAGGTTGTAAGACTTTGTAAAAACAAAGTTATTATCGAGTCAAGCTCTGTTCTCTAATTTAATAAAAAGTATCTCTTGACACCGGTTAGGTCTCTACCCCACAGGTGTTTACCCCTACAATGTAACTACATAAGTACATTTCAAAGTTGCAATACTTCAAAAACAAATTCACCTACCTAATTCCCCAACAAATTATTACTCCAAAGTCTGTTTAAATAAAACCCTTTCGCAACACCTGGTGCTGAACGAATACCAGGCAAACATAAAAATGGCCGCGTAACCATCAAAACAATTATATCGCGGTTAACGCGTGCACCTTGCATTTTAAAACCATCCGTTGTAGTCCTGTTCCCGATAGATGGCGCTACGCGTACGACACAGCCCCTTAATATTTCATATGCTTTGTTCGCCGCTATTCGACCGAGCGTACTAAAATTTACAGCATAGTTTTTAACTGAATATTTTGCAGTATTGGTTTAATCAAGTAGCAGTTTGCAGTCGAGTTTTTTGGTTACTGTTTTCGAATTGTTCTGTTAATATTTTTATAGAAAGAACTGGACGGGTTGAATGCTTTCAAGAGATCATTTTTAATACCTACTTTCTAATTAAATTCAGTTACTTTTGAAGTTGTCATTTGACAAAAAGTTTCAACTTTTGTCTAGAGACTTGTGACAATAACTAGCCCACTGATCATATTTCTTGATATTTATGATAAGGTTGATAATGAGGCACTTTTCCAACTTCCTCTCTCCTCATCAAGTTTCTGTTAGAAATACATTTTGAGCAGCGATAAAAAATATAAAGATAAACCAGTCCAACAGATAATTCTTCAACCGGACAACTTCGACTACAGTCCCTTTCCCGTAGCACTGTGCTTGTGACAGATGATTTTTTTACGTTTCATACAAACACTGTTACAAATTAATCATCAACCAAAAAACTAAAAAAAAGTGGGTGAATTGAATTAGTTTTAAACGACAATAAATTTTATATTACGACTTATTGAAAACTCTCAATAGGTACATATTAAATTTAATTAAAAGCAGATCAATTAAATCCACAATGCACCCTACACGTGGAATGGAACATCAATAGTGCTTGACAGTGAACGACTCGCGCAATCGATTTTAAAAGATCGCGTCACTCGCGTCAACTGTCAACTTCAGTACCTCTACCACGAGTCATGCAAATAAGCTCAATTCGAGATTCGTTCACGAATTCGTCAATTATATGTATGGAGAATTTGTGCAGAGCCTCTAGCGGTCACTAGAACTAAAAATTACTGCCATAACATAAGTTGAATTATCGTTTATGCAATTCGCTCACGAAAGTTCGATTGCTTGTTTCGTTTGTGTAGATTTCAATACGTTACAAAGTGACGTGACGTGACAAACGTCACATCCTTCACACCAACCGAAACAGATTGTAGGTAAGCCAAAAAGGTTTTACTTCCTAAGTACATTTTATCTGAAGGTTTAGAACTGTAGACAAATATATGAGCAGTGAACAATAATAAACATAGAAACCGTACTTAGCTCTGAAAAATTACCCTACTTTTTGTGGGTATTTAATATGCTTGCTAGGCCGTAAACCAGGAATAATTTCCGTTGGTCATCGTGTCCCAAGCGGTAAATTTTAAGTGGTTAAGGGCGGTAAATAATCAAGCTTCGTGATGGTCAGATGCCGTTCCTTGAGTGGGTTGAGGAACGGCAGCCATTTTCTCACATAAAATATATATAAAATAAAATTACCATCGCGTCCCAGTTGAAATAGGTGATAGTTTATATGCTATTACAAATAAAATAAACATCATCAGCCGGCTGTATAGCACTGAAAAGACCGTAAACTAGTCACATGAATATATGGTATTTAGGGTATCAGCAGACGTTATTTCTACCTCAATACAGCCGGCTGACGATTTTCCTGATAATAAGAACCTCAAATACTGACGATCCGCAACCCACCAACGGAGCGACAGCTGACCTACGCGAGTCATCATTATACTTCGTCCTTAATCACTTCAAAAATTATCACCGCCTGGGACGCCTTGCGATTGGTCATGAAATTTATTCCTGGCTTACGGTTCATGCCATCGGAGCCGGGAAATACAAGTTATGACAGTAAGCCTTTTTTTTACCTTATTTAAATGCGCGTGACTTTTAACGCATAAAATGTTATCAACCGACTTCAAGATTTCGAAGGAGGAGGTTCTCAATTCGTCAGGATCTTTTTTTTTACTATTTTTTCATAATGTTCACCGATTGCAACTTTTTTTTAAACAGGGTAATTACGTATTTCGTCATACATATTCAAAGCTAGGAAAAGGGGTGAAAACTGTCAGTACTTCATCCATCCATCCATATACTTATTTCGTCGTAGGATATAGGATTACCTAAGAAAACCAAATTGATGAAATTTCAAATGTACAAATAACACTACTAGTTTAAAACGTCCTAGAACTACGTCAATATGTAAAGTGTTAGGTGATTCTTATTTTATTTGGTTATTTTGTCAACATGACAGTTCGACTTTTAGTGATCATAGTGGATCATAGGTTTATTTCTTATTATTTAGGTCTATTGTATAATCACAAAAGGATAAGTACCCTTTCAGGATGTTGTTCTCTAAAGTATAGGCAGTGCGCTACTGTTACACATCCCACCTGCGTCGACGCCGACACGTTGGCGAAGTCCTTTAATTTATTTACCAGCAAACAAGCCGGAACGGCGCCCGACATCCGAAATCACTACAAGACTATTAAATATAGTTGTCGTTCGTCTAACTATTGTTGGTGTCGAGGCAATCGATCCGTGAAGCAAGGGGCACGGAGCCTCACGACCTAACAAACGCACAAGGGAAGCTAAAGATGCTCCAGCAAGCCGCCGGTTTTCATACATAACACAACGCAGGATTGCGGCTTTGCCGCTTCTTGCATAATGATGGTTTTATTTCTATTTATAAGTTACACGTACGAGTAATTGTTAGTAGTACTTATAAGTTTCTAGTTTGTGACAATGTTACTTTAAAAGGCTATTTCGCAATAAATAAATCTTTAATATAATTATGTACATTATAATTTCAAAGTGCCCTGTATAAATCTGGATGTCTTTTAAGTAAGCACTATTTTATAGTACTTGGATGCAATAATTCGAAGATCCCGGCCTGTAACGCAGTTGTTACTTCTTGAATATAAAATAATACACCTTCCTGGGATAAATAGTTTGCCTTGCTGGTGATAGATTAGCTGCTACAGCAATCAATCAGAAATGAATGATGCACAAGAACCTGTAAAAGATGTTTCAATATTATTTGTTATTTTTCACAGTTTCATTGTAATTATTATGATTGAAAATGAAAGTGTTTATAACTATCATATCAAATTTCAACTACTTACCATTCATTTTAGGTTAGAGTTGGTATTTTTGTGTCGATTTAAAATCAGATTAATTGACTATTAATACATAAATCTCACAAATATTCAGCAGGTTTTGGGTCTAGATTTCTTTTTTTAAATTATTCTTATTGAAGTGTTGATGTGGATATTTCTATTTCTCATAGCGGCTTGAAATTTACCGTTTCGTTTTCCAGTTCCAGTTATCATACTATGCAGTCTTATTAACAAATTATGCTTAATATAAGGCTTTGTCGATATTATTTCGTCAACTAATAATATATAAATAGAACACAATAAATGCGAATGGTTTTCACTTTCACCATGTTTTGACATCTCACCTTATAATTTGATAGTGAAAGACTTTTCTACAGTCGATACGGTATTTTTCGGTGACGTAAGTCAAATTAGTGTCTTATGGTAACGTTTTCATAAAACCTATCGATAGCAAACTGTACTGACCTTCAGTGCGTTAACATGACAGATCACATTCGACGTGCCGCATACATCCGTCTCGTTCTACCTATGAGACGGATGTATGCAGCGCACTAAACGTAATCCGACATGAAATGTCAGCATAGATCGTTTGTATGTGTTGCTGTCGAAACTGAAGGAAAACGATTCGAAGCCCGATTATTCGTTAACGCCTATAGAAAAATATTCAGAATTTTCTACATGACTCGTGGTAGAGGTACAGTATTTACTCTAATACAATTGCGTCTGCCTTTGTTCGATTACGATTTCCTTGCACACTTCATCGATAATCGAAAAAAAAGCCCCTTCACTAAAATGTGAAATGACATCTGTCACACGCACAATTCTATGGGAAAGATACTATAAATAATGTTTGACACAACAGTATGTTGCTTCTACATTCTTCACCATACACAATTTTCGAAACCATGAGCGATTTAGAGTAAAAATCCCTAATCAAATATTTTCGGAATCTATATTCACAGTGATGGGTCCACCGGCCCACTCGGTCTAACAGGGACGGCCATAACTCAGATTTAAGCCAAAAATTGGGTCAAGGATATATTTTGATGATATAATAGCACGTTTGACAGATCCTCGGCGCTAATTGTCTTTGCCCCCATTTGTACGCAAATAACTTCAATTTAGCCGGAATTTACGTCTTGCTAACACAGGTTCCAAGGTCTAGTCTAATAAGATTTTAACCACAATTCCGTGGAATCATTTTGGATAGTAATCTTGTTGGGAAACCCTTGACCTCTCGAAGTTATTAAAGTCTAAACTTGTATAAACAGTTTACCGAATACGGTAGCATTATTGGTAAAATATATTTTTTAACGACAAAACGATTTGCTTTTGTTATGATTCTAAAGA
Organism: Pammene aurita; assembly: GCA_947086415.1. Taxonomy (NCBI): domain Eukaryota; kingdom Metazoa; phylum Arthropoda; class Insecta; order Lepidoptera; family Tortricidae; genus Pammene; species Pammene aurita. The sequence goes on from OX352295.1 coordinate 19,588,738, forward strand.
TAAATACGCCATGTCGTCGTATAATTTTTATATAAAAAGTACAATATAAATGATTCTCATTATTTTTCAAGACATTATTTAAGTTTTTATGTTACCTTTCTCGTGTATTTTCCTAAAAATTATCAAAAAATAAAACGTCCAAGGTAATATTTTAACGAACACGCTAATTCGAACGTTTATCCGGTATATAATCAATTAGTTATTATTGACAGAATCGTTAAACCTCATTGATACGATCAGAAATAACTTAATTTAACTATTAATTAATCAACAGCCTATCAAGTAATCTGACGGCGTAATACATAAACACGTTTTTTGTACTGCCACCAACACGTCTATTTGACCATTGACAGGATCCTATGATATAACTCTTATTATCTTTGTAATAAGGTTTGCGTATGTCCAAATAAGAGAGTAGGTGGTACGTAAAAATATACACACATAGGTATGTAGTAAATTTAGCACTTACCGGGTTTAGGAAGAGGTGTTTTGAGATCGTTGTTGAATAGTTGGGGGTTTTCTTGGACCTATTAATAAAAAAATATTGTAAGTCAGTATATTCTGTCTTTTGACGGCTAACAAGATTTTGATTTGTGAATTTAGGTAACCTTTAGTATCGGTGGGCACTGTTGGAATAGACGAATATTTTTGACGTTTTCAACTAATAGGTACCTCATTGTGGGTTGTAGATAAGGCGCTACTGTAATGAAAAACCATTTAGAAATAAACTCAACAACGGACAATGAGGTACGTTTTATTGAGAAGTCACATTCATATTTGTCTACAGTTTTGCACGTTGAAGATAATGGGATGAAATTTAAAGAAATGTAATCGACAAAAATCTGACACTAACATTTTTACTTTACTACAAAATCATAAGTCATTCATTTCAATAATGTTTTAGATCAATTTCGCTAAACTACGTCCATTATAAAGGTATCTTGATACTGGTTACTTCAGGTTACAGTCGACATTAAAATTTATAAGCATGTTTGCATTTTTGCGCCTTATTATCAAGAAGTAAGGTGCTAATTGTAAACATAATTATGTTTAACTTTGACAGTACGAATGAATGATGAATGAATGTAGTAGTTTTTAGTATAGTAAAAGAAAAGAGAAGTTTGTCGAGTATCATAAGTAACAGGAGATAAGATGCTTGGAATAATAAGGAACGTCATAGAAGGTAGAGTTGAAGCAGAAAGGAAGTCAGAAATCAGGAACTCGGATCAAGTAAATGAAAAAAAAATACGTCGTGTTGTACCGGGCTGTAAAAGAGAAGGCAAATGACAGATACGCATGGAAATCGCTCCACCAACAAGAGCCTAGCTCTTAAATATATGATGATGATGACGGGGTCACAAATTATTACCTTATTGAGTAAGGGGTCGAAAATGAATTTGTTCTCGAGCTCCTTGCGGGGTGTCGCGGCGATAACCGACAGCGGCTGCGGTAGGGACTTCATTTCCTGCCAAAATAACAATTTCTTTACTTCGAAATCACTTAGAGGGTCAAACGTCTACCCTTGACCTTTATACCTACGCTACCTTTATATATTAGCGATATAACCACTTGAAATACATTAAAATAGATTTGTTTCACTTCACTCCTCGTATTTCCTAAAATACATTTGGTTCATAGCAAACATGTCTCCTCGATGTACAACTGTACAACCTGCAGCAGAAGTAACTAAGCGTCCGAAGTATTCAAAATAATCTTCACGCGCTCAAGGCTCCTCTACACCAATGGGCCATCATGGGACATTATAAGGGACGCAGCTACACGACGGAACGAGATCGCAATGTCGTTAGCTCCCTCTAACGCATAGCTGCGTCCACATTATAGCCCATGGTGTAGTGTAGACTGAAGAGGACCCATTACAATGTAGTCTACATAAATATGTAACACAACTGTTTAACTAAATATTAAATCACGTGTGTCGTGTGTCCATATTAAACCCACGTGTAGATATTTTTATAAATCTGCCACTTACTGTAGGTATTTAAGAGTAAAATTTGAACCGTAGGTACTAAACTGAATGTCGGTAATAATGGAGACCTAGATGTCCAACGAGAAGTGCAGGAAAACCACAGAATAAATACCTTAAGTAGGCAAACCACTTATTGGAGCACTTTAAGTATTGCTATACGAGTATTAACAGTAAATTACATGTAGAAGTGTTTGTATTATAAAATGATTGAAAAACACTTTTTTAATCATTAAGTTCCTTGATAAACAAGTACATCAGCGAAATGTTACGTTCGAAACGTCACGCAAAGTAAATTAATTTAATAAGAGTTTGTGCAGAAAGAGAAGTCTCGTGGTTAACATGGGAACTAATGGGTTCCACGACACTTCTCTTCCCGCACAGACTATATCTAAGAAACGCCAAATATTATTATAATCTAATCTGAAATATAGAAACGGAACACAGTTTAACTGTTTTAAATTCAGGATGACCTTAATCTATTGAATATTAGAAGATAAATAAGAAAATGTGTCACAGGTGGAACTCATAAATTAGTAAATAGCCGCGATGAGCGTTCAAAGGGGGAGTGTTGCAACTTCGTACTCAGGAAACGGTCTTAAAAATAGCTCACCTTCAATATACTCTCTATAGGCGGCTGACAGCTGTCAATTGCACTCTGAAAGCAGAAACAAACATATGGCATTACCACAAGAGTGTAAAAAGACAATCAATTAATTTATCTGTAACTTTGACACATTACAAGAGCTCTTAGCATACACGAGACGCTTAAACCGTTTTTGTAGCCACGGGATTTTAAAATTATCTAAAAGCCAACCGATTGGATTATTGGAATTATTAGTGTAACTCGGAGGAAAGAATAAGTTAAAATATTACTAGCGATTTATAAATGCAGTTTGAATGTTTTATGGCTACAACATTAACACAATCAGAGACCGTGTAATAATAGTGATTATAATAAATGTTATATGATAAACACATTACAGCCCCAGTAGCATAAAACTGTTATTATTTTCTTTACTTCAGTGACATACCTAAAATCCAGTTGTCTTAGTTTATATACATTTGAATCTTGAAGCAAATCAAATTATTTTTGTTCAATATTTTTTGATTTGCAATTTTTTAAGTAGTTACACTACTATATATAAACTGAAAATAGATGTCATATACTTAAGAAAAAGTGACCAAACCCTCCGGTGTCCGAGGCCAGATATACATTTGTTACACTCTTACTATTGTTTTTATTTATACTATACCTATGTGACTAAATAAATAGATGACTAAAATTACTTTGCACGAAACGGTTATACCATGCGAAGCACAGACAACGCATGTAAACGTTTTCACCGTTTATAGTGAACAAAATACAAATAGAATGAAATATTCCGTTTGGACAGTGTTGATTGTTCAATGGCGGTTTTTGCCGATGCTTTTATGTGCAAAATTTTACATGCCGTTATTTTATTGTAGAATAATAAATGTTTTAAAATTTCATTATGAAATTCATCTCTTTTTAAACTCATTGAACATTAAAGAGAATGTTAAAATACGCGATGCTAGCAGCCGATATGTTACATACTCGTATTTTGCTTTCAAATTAGAAAATAGACTATCCAATGACCGACAGTTAATGTTATCTTGTAAACCAAATAACAAAGAAATCTATGTTAATTACCGACTTCGTTAAGACCTCAAAGCTGTGTAACTCAAAATCTTTAACAAATAAAAACAAAATCATAAGATAAGATAAACCAAAAGCATTATTAAGGGGAAACTTTGTCCTGTTGAAGCACAAATATAAAACTAGTTTTATGTACACATTACGCCTCCTTAGCATTCGGGCGATTACATTTAGGGCCCGTTTACGGCCTAGCCGTATGATTTATGGTTTAACGGTAGTAAAAATATTGTTATTGTGCGTTACGATTGAGTCGGTGAATTTTTTTACGAGCGATTGGTGCAACCGAAATGCGTCAGTGGTGATGTCAAATTGAGATCAATTTGTTCAGTTTTAGTGGGGGTCCTTGTTTAGATATTTTTTTTATTAATAGCCCTATACCAGTATCTACGCGTAATAGTCGTAATTAGGTATTAGTTATCTACGTAACTCTTTTCTATTCAGTCAAAAAAGGTTCACTTAAAATATTCCAAAAAATATTTAAAGAATGAGCTATAAGTACAATAAATATTAATATTAATGCATGAACGCCTTCTTTAAACGAGTAAAATTATAGACCTTTTTTTTACACTTTCGTCACATGCTTATCTTTAAGAGTCCGGTAAAGTTTTTTTCGATACACTTTTACAGTAACTTATAAGATTACTATTAGTTTGTATTGAAAAATAATTTATTTTAAACTGTAAAACACTTTTTTTGATTGTATGTTTCATTTATATATTATTCACCTAACTATAAGCTATTTTGCGATTTTTACTTGAAGAAGTGAAAAAAGTAACATTATTATTGATTAAAATGATGTTTAAATAGTATGTTATAGTACATTACTGCAGAGACCAGTAAGTAAGCTTTCCTGGCTGAGTATTTAGTAGCCGTCCGAGTCGAAGACGAGGACGGCTACAATACGAAGCCAGGTAAGCTGATTACGGTCGAAGCATGTATAGTGCTTTTCTCAAACATGTAAGGAAATATTTTAATACATACCCAAAAATACCACCTAAACTTAAGCAATTTTTCTTATAATTGCTCTAGGTAAACGTACTCATGTTTAAAAAATATGTATGAAAATGAAAAAAAAAATTACATTTATTCCTTAAACGACTAATTTTCAAACTTATTTATATAAAATTACTTGTTTAGTGCTTCAGTTACTGGCTGAGTGATTTAATGTTGTATGAAAATCCTTTACGTACGTCGCGCTGAACCTGCCTTGGAATAGAGTCCCTACTGGTCTCTAATTACTAACGTAACAGGAACATTTCCGAGCATGTTTGAGAAAAATATATAAATTCGTCGTAAAATGAGTCGTTTAAGGAATAAGTGGAACAGTTTTTTAAATTTTCATACATATTCTATAAGCAAGAGTATACACCAATTCCTACCTACAGCAATTTTAGGGAAAGTTTAGGTGGTATTTTTGGGAATGTAATAAAGTATTTTATAAAAAATGTAGAAGTAAACTAGGCTTTACGCTTTAATCCAATAAAACATATTGGAGGGCATGACAAGTAATAATAAAAAATCAAGCTAAAAGTTTGCACGAATCAACGTTCTCACTAAACAAGCTCTACATTGAGATTTCGGGTATTAAATAATACTACTCGTAAATGTGTACCAAAAGAAATTTTTGCAACAAGCTATCTTATCAATTGCTCATGAATCATCTCATGAATTGCTCTTGTGCGTTATTTCATTATTAGCGATTTTCGTTTTCAAATCGTTACCGGACTCTTAAACCTTTTTCATTATCTCAGCCTTTCAATGCTTCAATAATTAATTAATGAAAAATCGCTACTTCTCTTAAGAGTTGTTTGTCTATCGTCGGCCAAACAAACATCAATCAAACTTTATTTTGTGAATTGTTTAAAGGTTACGTCTCGACTCCCAATAGGCGTCCTTGGGATACATCAAAATCAAAACGGAACACTTATACAGGGTGTAACAAGAACAGTGGTGATCCGTTTAAGGGCATAATTGGTATCGTATTGAGGCTAAGAAAAAGTATGAGAAAAATTTTTTGGACGCAAAAAACATTTTTTTTGTTTGGGACATTAGGATTGTTTTTCTTAGTTTTTCGTAATTAGAATACTATACCAATTCAGGCGGACCGTAAGTATGCTTATTTGCCACCGTCGTGGTATAAAAAAATAAAAAACCTATTTATCAGTTAGATCTAAATCCATATAGACACATTCCCTTAGGTCCTATCGAGTACGATCCCGGTTACCTATATTTAAAATTTTTGGTTAGCAATACTTACAGCTCAAATAGTCTTCGCTATATACCGTTATGCCGCTTGAACAAAGGAATACCTATCCACTTTAAGGTGGTCAATGGGGATAGTACTCGGTGGTGATTAGACCCCGGACTCTTGTGGCAATGACGTCACAATAGTGTGATTTGGGGAGTAAACGGGACGGTGCTATGTAACACGGTTAAAAACTCGGTTGTTAACCGAATACATTAAATTAGACATTTTTAACAATATTACTTAGTAAGTTGATCAATATTATCGTTTGCTATATTACTTGCAAACCATGCATTTGTATACAGTCCGGGGTCTAGTGGTGATTGGTTGATGCTTGTTGTGTGTTAGAGTTATGTTTGAGATAGATTGTGTACTACTTAGGTCGTGTTAGCAAAACTCACTTGTGATTGGACGCCGTTGGGTAGCTTTAGGGGCGGCGGTCGGTGCGCAGGCGGTGCTGATAAGACGGACCCATCGCTCTGTAAATTTAATTATTATATAACTAGACTGTATACACAGACAGCTATACTTCATACATAAAATAAATATCGTCATCTGTATATTGTACTACGTAATTCTATGTAAGCCTAATTTAAGTTCGCGCGTGAAACGGCTTAAGAATATAGTTCTCTATTTTGGAAACTAAAATCCCCGTTCGTTTAGTTTGCTACTCAAATTTTATATGAGAAATATGATGATGCAAATAATGAGTTCATTGTTTATTATTATAAGATCAGTGTCTTCGTCAGGTTCTGTTCCGAACACCTGAAACTGACCTAAATCTTAGCAACCAATATATATCAATAGGTATAGTATGTATGCATGTATCACATAAACAAGTAGGTATATATATATATATATATATATAAAAGATATACACAAAGGCAAGCTTATTCCTGATCGGGATTTCTTCCAGCCAACCCATGAGAAAATGAGAAAGGATTATATACAAATGACGAAAGACAAACTATGCACAAAAGATACCAATAAAAAGTTCCGAAACACAACAAGGTGCAAGTAAACACTAATAAATATATAGGTACATTCATGTACCATACAAATACTTAAAATACGCTTAAACCAAGTACATACATAATAATATAATATGCTAACGATACTTCCACCGGTAATTTGTTGCTGCTATCAACTTATTGTGTTGTTATTTTTGCGATTCTACCGCTCGCTTTTTAAAAGGCGAATACACTCGCGATCAAAAAAATCGACTCAAGCAACATTTTTTACTTTTGGTCGTATTTCCGGAAAGCGGGAAATATTTTAATAAAACTTTGAATGCAATTTTATTACGAATTTATTCAGCTACAAAAAACAGTAAAAGACATCGATCTCAGTTGCGTAGTTTTTAGGTTATCGCAGTTTTTGTACAAAATGGCATTTTACATGGTTATGATATGCACGAGTTGTGCCCTCTTGAGACCAATAAAAACCGGTGTAACCGGTTATTTCTTATCATTCGCTTATCAGAAGTTGACCAGTGCACATCTCCTCGCAATCTTACACCGGAATCACCTTCGAAAAATGGATACCACCGAAGCTGAAGCCACCGAAGTCGTCACCTTGGTGAATCGAGGATTCTCGCAGCGTTCTGTTGCTGAGCAGCTGAATTTAAGCCAGTCTGCTGTCTCCAGAGTTTATCGTCGGTTTTGTCGGTTTGGAATCTTGAAACGGAAACAAGGATCTGGCCGTCAGCGGTGCACATCGGAGAGGGATGACCGCTTCATCGCCACCTCCAGTCTTCGTAATCGCCACCGTACCGCTGTTGCCATCCAGCAAGACCTGATGCGGAACCGGGTTGTGCCTGTTAGCACCTCAACAGTTCGGCGGAGACTCAAGGAAGCCAACCTTACCCCAAGAAGACCTGCTACTGGGCCCAAACTGACTCAGAGGCATCGGGACGCTCGGAAGGAATTCGTGGCGACCTACGAAAATTGGACCTACGACCAATGGAGCCGCGTACTCTTCAGCGACGAGTGCAGAGTGTGTCTCCATGGCAGCGACAGAAGAGGACGGGTGTACCGAAGACCTGGAGAGAGGTTCGCCCAGTGTTGCTTCGCTGAAACAGTCGCCTACGGTGGAGGTTCCGTCATGATGTGGGCGGGGATTTCCATGGAGGGGCGGACCGAGCTGGTTTTTGTTGATGGCGGGGGTCGAGGCGGTGGTTTGAATGCAGACAGGTACATCACCGACATCCTGCAAGACCATGTCGTCCCCTACGCCGGGTTCTTTGACGAGGGGTTCCATTTCATGCAAGACAACGCCCCTTGTCATACCGCCCGCGTCACAAAGGAGTACCTTGACGCAGTTGGCATCCCGACTCTGAAGTGGCCACCTCTGAGTCCTGATTTAAATCCTATCGAGCACTTATGGGATTACCTGAAACGCAAGGTTCGAGCTCGCAATCCTGCTCCGGAGACAATTTTGGCCCTGAAAGAAGCTTTGGTCGAAGAGTGGGAAGCATGCCCCCAGGATACCATCAGGAAGCTGATAAGGTCAATGAAGAGACGCATGGCATGTGTGAAAAAGGTTTTTGGTGGTAACACCAGGTATTAAAGATAAAAATAAATTGTTATTCGTTCATGAAAATGTTTTTTCTTTCGTTGTTAAGGTCATTTTTGCACCCAAATTTTACACCTCCTTGGTATGCTAGCTTGTTTTTCATGAACTGAAATTTTTCGCCTGAAAAACATGCTCGTATTGAAAGCTGACACTGTTAGCTCTAAAATGGTATCGTTGCTTTTTTGATCTCATGATTGGTTCCTGAGATATTAAACGATGAAATTAAAAATTAGTTTGAGTCGATTTTTTTGATCGCGAGTGTATAAAGAATCGCGTTACGCAGTTCTCAAATTATTTTAGGACTTTAACACGTTTTTCCGTTCATAACAATCGTTTGCGAATTTCGTAAGTCATCAACGAAACAACAACTCTCCGCTGAACGGCTGAAAATAACGCTATTATAACAAAATGGATTTTCTTGCGGGTTCCCATAAATTTATTTTTTATTTAACTTTAAAGCAGGAACTTTCCGAGTCGCTGGTCTACACCCGGGAGCTTGTTTAGCGATCACAAGACTTTACGTATTTTTAAAACTAACTTTTACTCGGAGCTACACTATTAGGACACGACACAGCTTCAGTGAATTCTAACTTAACTCCTGAGATTTGAATGTCTGCATTTAAAATTAATATGAGTTACAGTTCTGTAGTAGCAAATGGAGTGCTGTATCCATATAAATTTGTTTTTTTTTAGATAGGAATTCTACGAAGCACTGACTAATTTAAAAATTGTGTATGGTGACCAAAAGCTTATAGACTCAACTATCCAGAACTTTAAATGAGGCATTGTGTATATAAAGGGTGTAAGCGTAAACTTTCCTAAAATTCCTATACACTCGACAGAAGGGGTTATGTTTTAGCAGTCTAATATGTATGTGTCTTGTGTTTCACCATGCACCAGTGCGCCGAAACTCTTGAGCCGATTTTGTGAAAATGTTTTTTATATCCCGAGTATCATACACTTCAAACCAATAAGAATATCTTCACCTAAAAATCCGCGGTTTATATTGTGTCTTATTATATGCATAGCAAAATACTTGTCTGTCTTTCATTCTTGCACATTCGACTACAAAGAGATGTATCCACTTTTTCACCTTATTGATGTAGATACACTCTTTCTAGCCGACCGCACAAGTGGTTAGTCAGTTGGTGTGCAAGTTAACAAGAGAATTGAAGAATAAATATCTTTTATCTTTTAAAAAGGGATGGACGTACCTTGGTGTGGACGTAGGGGCGATGGTGCACGCGCCCGTTCTGCGGCGCGTGCGACGGCTTCTTGAACTCGCTCTCCCGCCGCGACGGGTGGCCTGCGGACAAGACAAATCTTTATTTACAACTGTTCAATCCGTTCAGCGTTTCTAAACTGAAAGCCTAAACTGAAAACCTAAAATCTTAGTGCTCTCATAAAACCATCAACGCGCAATATAATTATCAAGATGTCCAAAAAACTTTAGCAAGTTTGTTAGAAATTGTAAAATTTAGGTTGGTTCATTATTGTTGGTGTGATTTTTAATTGCGAATTAGGTACTTAGGTTCTTCTTAAGGTGTAGCGAAATTAACCTGATTTAAAACCATTATCAACCTATTTAATTATAGGTACAGTTGTAGTCCAAAACAGCGTTGTTTTCCGACCTTAAGGCTCAGCCTATTAGAGTAGCCACAGCCACAAGTCGTGCGCATTAAATTAACATGTCTTGTGTGTGGTCTGCCGCAAGGCGTTAGTGGCGAGGCAGTGGACGCATAATCTCCATTTTTATTACAATATCTTTAAATCGAAGTATGGCAACGCTCGAGGGATTACAGTATAGAGGTTCTGCAAAGTTTGACGCACTTGGAGAGCAAAGGTATTTTTATTGCATAGATATTTCTTATATCGATACGTGACTAATCTCGAGGATTAGAGAATCCTCAAGAAAAAATTGCACAGGATAAATAGGTTGGGTTGGGATTGATAGCTCTACGTTTGAATTGCAAGAAGTCAATAAGTCCATAAGCCTATAAGCCTAAAGTCTTGGACTTATGTCGTTACATTTTGTTCGCATTTTAATGGCTCTGCGCTTAAGTCCGCAGAACACATCTGTATCCGCAAAAAAATTAGGCGTTGTCTTTTTAACATGCACCCAATATGGATAAATATTATTTTATTTACCATGGGTCTAATTCATAAACGATATGTAATCATCGATTAAAATACTCATAAAATTTATAACGAATTCCAAAACCTTATTAGATTAGCATAAAACACAATAACTCAAGCGCGTTCGGATCACCGCGCAATCTAGCCATCGTAACTCGGACTCCTTTTGTCCCGATCGCAATCTCCATAAACCAGCTAAACACCTAGCCGAGATTCCCCACTGTGGGAGGGGGGCGACACCCCCCTCTTTAGATATGCGGGAGTTGGAGTGCCCTATGATTTTGCAACTTCGCTTGCTCAAGTTGAGGTGATCGTTGATTTGTTTAAATTGTCGGATCGCTGTTTAAATTGGAATAAGATATTAAAATACGAAATGAAATAGATGTCATACCTATTCTAAAGAAAATGACAAAGTTCTCCAGTGTCCGAAGCCGGATTCGGATTAAGATATTAAAACAGCAAAATCGTATGAACTCTCTTTTATTAGCCGATTCTTGGTTCGAATTGACACGAAGTAATTGAAATGTGTAAATGACGTTTCAATTGATATTTACACCATCATTACCTGTACCTATGCTCTAAAACACATACAACGTTTTGCGAAGTAGCTCCCTCCCTCGTCCCTTTTCTTAAGAAGCTAAAAATATGTCTAAATAATTTTAAACAAAAAATAATCGACTTCTCTAAGCCTTCACCTCTTCAAAAGGAAATGCCCGAGCTACTGTAAAAAATACTCAAATCACTATAGGTGTGGCTATAATAGTTGAAGAGTTCCCTCAATTTCTCCAGGATCCCATCATCAGATCCTGACCTGATGACAATGGGACCAACTGTGAAGTATGTATACTTTCAAACAAAAAAAGAATTTTCCAAATCGGTCCAGCCGTCTCCGAATAATCGGTGTTCATATTTCGCTACCGACATCGACAGAACGATTTTGCTAAGGCTTTGACTTAGTTCTTCTACCCTAATCGGATATTCCTCTTCAAGTATTTTATGGATGCTTTACTTATTAACGTGAAGCAAAAAGTTCTAGGGATTTTAAAGGAGCCCTCCGGATTTAATTTAAATGTAGGCTTTCGCCCTTTCACCAGTTTCGCTCAGGGCCCATTCAAGAGCAGTAGAAAGTGAATTTATATGATAACTTACACGAGTGCTAATGAGGTGGATTCGTTTAGTAGTTAGGGTGTGTTATGGAGACCGTATTTTAATGAATGTTTAATGTGTTGCTTAATGTATCATTGCAGTTAAAGTAATTATGTATGTTTTAAATAAATTCTCCTAAATATTTTTATTAAATCTTATTAAGAAATAAAGTATAAATATTCAATGTTTTGTTGTGTTACTATTTTGAAAGTGACACTTACAAATATAGTAGATAATGTAGATATAGATTTTAATAAATCTACTTAAAAAACAAACAGAGGAAAATGAAAATCAAAATACGAAAGGTCTCCCTTTGCTCGCTAAACGCACGTGAGTAATCTGAACTACGGTGGTTAAACTGAAATGTAACGTCGAAATAAGATAATTTTTTATTCACCATTGGAATTAAAATAATTTATCAAAGCAGAATTCGACTCCTCATTTAAATGTTCAGCGTTGACAAATTCTAAAATTCAACAGATGTCTCGTCTGACTTTGAATCTTTGCGAACTAAACATTTTGTAACAAAAATTCATGCGTAACAGTGTCCAAAATAGCAAATCTAGATTTTGTGGCAAAAAATGTGGGACTGTAAATTCCTGCAACTTAATAAGTTCGATAAAATTGATATCTAACAACGATACTGGAGTCGAATCACTAACAACCGTGGCACGCTCAATTGACCACGGGTGATTGACCAATTATTATTTCACATTACGAAGGATTACATTACCAACCTTGCCTCTAATCTCAAGATTACAATAATCCACCGTATTTCATGGATAATAAAGTGTATATTTCATGTAAAAGAATATTAATACACGTTTTATAAAGTTATCGTTCGTTTACATGGGTACGCTCATGGTTCGTAGTAAGTGAAACGATTAAAGAAAACATAAAGAAACAAAATATTAATATTATGCCCAGTGGTACACAAAATCTGGAAACGGCAAAGAAAGATCTAGTTTACTGCAACCAATTTGTTTGTTTAAATTAATTTCTTTCAATAAGGGTAAACCCATAGATTATAAATGGTTCTATTTCTTTTTTTAAACACCACTTACTTGAGGTCTAGATACTTTGTAACATAGACTGTATGTATAGGTTTGACTGACATATCCAAACCAAACTCAACTAGTTTTTTTATGCGATAGCGGCGCCATCTGCCATATCTTTGCGCGTTTATCCCCATTGACCAGGTTATTTTGAATCTTTTGGCTTCATCTACTCGCCAAAATGCACGCATCAAATGCACTTCCCTGTCTTTTTACCGTTTGCAATCTGAGCGCTGATAACTGGATGTAACGAGGCGCGATGCTGATAGTATGAATAGGCATATGTGATGGGGCCGTTTGGCGTTTTGTGTTCAGCACACCGTGGACATTTACCTTCGTGTTGTCTCTTCAAGGGCTCCAAGTGCGTTACTATTATATGTATTTCTCAGTTTAGTATTCGCATGTTCTTTGGTCACGCAGTGATCTATCGATCGAATTCCTGATAGACGGACGATGAAAGTCACAAGACAACGCGTAAGGTATTTGGATACCTGAGGTGGACTGATCGAAATAAGGCACCAATCATGTGTCCCCCGACAAGAACGTGCGTTCTTTAAGGGCTAAGCACAAATGTACTCGTAAAGGAAGAATGACGATGATATAACATGACGACCATGTCGGCCATGAATAACAAGCAAAAACGCAACTGTGAGCGCAATTCTTCCCAGTAAATTTTCTTCCTAAATCAAAACTTATAAAATTGGAATTCTGAGCGGCAAAGTAAATACTGAAATCTCTATTAAAATCATCTGAAAGTGCTTTACAATTTAACTTAGCGCGCACTATTCTAGTAACTTTCCAAGGATGGAGAGCCGTCTTTAAGTTCACATAAAATTGTGGCCCGAGTTATTTGCTCGGTGTATAAATCAGAAAGCCACTTGTACGAGTTGAACGTAAGGTTCCATCGCTTTAGTAAGTTAATGTATGCTTTGTTGCTTTAACTACTTAGCTACTTAATTTCCCTGTGTATTTTGTATATTACTTGAGGCAAAAACTTAACAAATAATTTGGAGTACTTGTTAGTTTAAGTCAATTTATAATGCGGCATATATTATAAAATTTTGATGCAAAGCAAAATGCTATGTACACACATTTTCAGTGTTCCAACTTTTATTAACGACACATTATGCAACTTCCTATTTCCGTATTCGTTCCTGACTTCCAAGAAAGTACCAAGTTTTAACTAAGAACGAACTATTCATTAATTAACACTGATCGTAAGCCGCGTCAACTTCGAAATACATACATGAACCCTGATAAAAATATTTTGAACAAAAAAAAAATAAGGAAAATAAAGGCAAAGAGTCACTTTTAATTTAATGCCACCGCCTTTGTACTTAAAAGTGATCGGATTATTCGCGATGGAGACATTTTGCCGTAACGTCCAAGAGGCGGGTGTAATGCTGCGAGCATTAATTAAAATGGTGTTGCGGCAGAAATAATAACGAGTTCGTACCTACTGCCATGCTGCTGCCGCTGCAGTTGCAAGGCAACGGCACGTTTATCTGCCGGCTTCTTACTTAGCGAAGAGTTAGTGTTTTTTCTGCACTTAGGCTGTAATTTGCATTCCAGTTTTATGCGGAAAGTCGGGTATTTTTAACGTGCCACAGTGTGATAAAGTTAATGCTTTGTAACTATTGTGCATAAAAAGTAAATAAACAAAATTTAAATGTAAAAAAAATACAGACTGAAAACAAAATTATTATGCCTTCACTAGACCTAACAACAAGCAGACTTTGTCGTAAAATCTGCCATCAACTGTTATCTCAAGTATAAATCTATAATATAAAACTAAAAAAAAAAAGACTCGTCTTAACAACAAAACAATACACGGGTATTGCGTAAGGCGTAAATTGTTCTTAAAGTAAACAATATTTGCCCTCTGACATTAAAAAGATCCGTAGGCACTAAAGATCCATCAACGCTCTCGGCGCGCATCCGTGGCTCTCATCTCGTGGCATCTGGATTCCCCCCCACCGCACCTTCATTTAACGGCCCACGTGGAAAATGGTACACGTGTAAGCGATGTTTAGCGGATTTTAGCCCTTATCGGCGTTATCCCTAATCCCACTGCTTTGCCTAATTTTACTACTTAACACTACTGGCATATTTTCAGAGAAGGAACCGAAACTCTGGGCCACTGCAGCTCGATATTTGGAATCAATCTCTACAGTTCCATACTACAACTATTAAATTATAAATGTGTTCATGTTTTTAGGGTTCCGTAGCCGGAAAAAAACGGAACTTATGGATTCGTCATGTCTGTCTGTCTGTCTGTCCGTCCGTATGTCACAGCCATTTTACTCGGAAACTATACGACGTATCTGAATAAAATTTACACATAAGGTGTATTTTGTATGCCGCTACTTAGTTATGGAGTTAATTTTGAAAAAAAAAATATTTTTAGGGGGGCGCTCCATAGATGTAATTAAATTTCAAAAAATGTTTTTTAACCAAATATCAACATGTGACACATCAATCGATAGGTCTTTATTGTGTTCCATTTTGTGATTAAGTGAATATTTTCTGAAATCATCGCTTCGAAAGTCAGAAAGATTGTGTAGCAAAGTAACCGGGGGGGTTTACTTTTGAACCGTAAGTCCAAAAAATTTGAGGCGATGTGCCTTATTATATACTTTCTACGAAAATTATTTTGAACATTATCGGTTCAGCCATTTTTGAGTTATCTCCAAAAAACTTCTTCCATAGGCATCAGATACGACCTTTAGGTATTCGTTTGGTTTTTATTACATTGAAGGTACGGAACCCTCCTATGCGTGGCCCGACACGCACTTGGCCGGTTTGTTTTTTATTCAACACTTATTAGGGTGAAAATGGAGTTAAAATCTACAGTAGCGACCAAAAGTGTTTTGACAATAGCAAAAACTTTCATATTATACACGACATACAAATTATTTCAACTTTATTTTTGCTAATGTAATTAATGTAGTACAATCTTCTCAAAACACGTAAAAAAATAGTTCAATTTAATTAAAATATAAACCTAGCCACAAATAATATCAATTTAATGATTCATAAATATTTTGACACTGTTTCTTTTACGATTCTATTAAGTACAGGGAATATCGTATTTAAATATTTTGTAAGTAATTACAGCTGGAGACGTCTCTTAACATGCCAAAACATAAAAAAATATTCGAAGGATTTCAAGCAAGCCGTAAAGCCTTAAGAAGGGTAAGTCAATCTGAGGCTTTGCAATCTTTTGATGTATCACGGAAAATGATTAGTGTCTGGACTGAGCAGTTTAAGGCTCGAAACAGTGTCATAAATAAGCCTAGAAGCGATCGTCTTAGACAAATGACTTTTTCAACTAATCGTGTGACAAAAAAGCTTTCCGCAGTAACAATTAAAAATTAACTAAATAAAACTATAACATAAATGTTCATGTTTTCACTGTTAAATGATGCCTAATAGGTAGAGCAGTGAATACATCGTCAACTACCATTAAAAAAACACATATTTCAGCAAATAATAAGGCATCCCGATTAGCATTAGCGATTCGTCACAAGTTAGAAGTGCCGATTGGTCAAATTTTTTATGGAGTGACGAAAACAAGTTTGATTGAAAGTCATCGGACGGTATCAAGAATGTAACGTCGTACTCATAATAAAAGACACGATGTGCGATACCAGCTACCAGGTGCACAGTCCCACAGTCAAGCATGGTGGCAGCAACGTAATGTTGGGGGATGTTTTTCTCTATGAAGTCAGGCCTCTCGTACAAATTGATGGAATAAATAATGGATCGATATGTGTTAGAAGATATACTCAATAAACACATGCTACCCTTTGCGAATGAAAATAAGCCACTTCGCTTGGGTTTTTCAGCATGATATTCGTTCCCCCCCACAAATCCCCCCATCCACAAATCCAAACATGTAGTGGCTTTCTTATAGCGTAAAAAATCAAGGTCTTTGAGTGGCCTAGTTAAAGTGCTGATCTTAATCCTATTGAGCATTCATGGGAAGAGTTGGATCGTCTAGTGAGGTGCAGAAATTATTCCAACCAAGTGGCTTTTTCTTTCAAGCACTTCAGTCAGAATGGGCAAAGGTACCATATGAACGTAAACAAAAGTTAGTGGACTCTATGCCGGCTGGATGTGCTGCTGTTTGGAAGACCAGAGGATATGCATCTAAATATTAAAATAATGTTTTATTTAACGCTCTTGGAAGTTCAGTAAAATCATTCCATATAAGTGACAACATACTTTTGACCTACCTGAAGCGTGTATTATCAGTTTTATTCTAAGTCTGTTGTTTAGTTTTAGTAATCTATGTGGCAACATTGTAACAAGTAAGGGGTAAATAAGATATAATCGTAACGTACGTTTTAATATAATACTCTATTCATCAAGATATTGAAATAATTTTATTTGTCATAATACTTTTGATCGCTACTGTATACTCAATTTGTGTTTCAAATTAATGTTT
Organism: Pammene aurita; assembly: GCA_947086415.1. Lineage (NCBI taxonomy): Eukaryota > Metazoa > Arthropoda > Insecta > Lepidoptera > Tortricidae > Pammene > Pammene aurita. Next base: position 19,606,009 of record OX352295.1, read on the forward strand.
CCGTATCGATCCGAATACGGAGACCTAACACGCCGCAAATATAAATATGTTCAGACAGGCTACACTCACTAATTAAAATAAATAATAATTTACACACGGGGTGGCAATGGTGGCATATCCTGGGGGCGTGGCCACTAACAATGGCCGCCGCCGGCCAATGCGCGCGCACCTGCGTTCGTTGACACGTGCGCGAGCGCATACGGTAATTACGACTCACTGCCCGACTTTATGGGCTGAAGTGGACGTTAATATATCTTATATAAACTGTTCCGTATAAAAATGGGTCTGAAGAAGGATTAGTGGTTACATCGCGAATGATCGGACACGCACTCCGAAGACCGGACAACCACTTGTCCAAGCAGAGTCTCCGCTGGCAATCTACTAGCATAACTAGCAGTAGAAGGTCGGGGCCGGGACGCCCCCGTAGGAGCCTCCGTGGAAGGCGATCAGTAGAGAAGGAGGCTGGCTCAATTAGTCTCGGCTGGAAAGAGCTGGAAGTAGCCACTCAAGATCGTGACAAGTGGAAAACTGCAAGCCATCCCTAATGAAGGATAACAGGAAGAAATCATCATCACATATTCCATAGTCAACTGTACCTGCTTACATATACGTATTATTTAATTAAACTGTAATTATAAAAATTACGGCCAATTATTAAGCACGCATATTATTTCTGAGATCGACATTCGAACTTTCAAAATCCGAACTTGACTTGATATTAGAATTTCATCCATCCCACACTACTGGTGCAAGCGAGCTGCAGTGTCAGATCAATGTCAGATCAAGATTTAAAGTTTAAATGCCTCTTCGAGTGTACGACGACACGAGGCCGCGTCGAGGTCGCCCTCGCGAGGATGTCTCCTTCACCCAAAAGGAAGTCTTTACGACCGCTCTCGAGTGCATCTTTTATGGTTATTGCATTGAGAATACTAAATCCGTCATGGTCACAGTTCCCCTTATTTCATGGTACAGTCGCCATCAAATATATCGGAGCGGTCAAGGTATTCAAAAATATCTGAACTTGCGCCTTATCACCTTGACAATAGAGGCGTTATTCAGATATTTGTGACCACCTTGGCCGCTCCGATATATCTGATGGCGACTGTACAGTAGACGTCAAAGATATGTTTACACTTTTGCACCTTACGCCTTTGCTATAAGGTGCAGAAGTGTAAGATAAGTGTTCAGATATTTGTGACCACCTTGGCCGCTGAAATGTGATACAAGTATATTTAACTGGCAGTGCATCTACTTATATTGTTTGATACATTCGTGAGCATTCGACTCGTTAAGCAGTGAGAATTCACAGCCTGTTCACAACTTGGCTTATCGTGAACGTCATCACTCGGCATACAAAATGCATATTTACCAGGAGAGTCGCGCGGCCATCACGCTAGCCCAGCCTTAAAGGTAATACAGCGAACATATACGAGTTTTATTCATTTTCCTTAAACAATGATTCCTTTGTTAAAGGACAATTATTAAAACTCATATAAATATGGACGCATGTAACGAAGTCATATTTAATTCACAATCAACAGTCGCTGGCCAATCAGGCTGGCAAAAAGCAATCATTTCGTGGCATTAACAATTTCTGTTTTAAAATGTTTATATATTCTATAAGTTATCAATTACACATTTTGATTGACAGCTGTTCTGTTATGTGTACTTACATAAGATATTAAAAAACTATTTCGATTTACATTTACATGCCAAAGAGTAAGGATGCGTCAATCCAATTCTATAGAAGATACATCAATAGGTTTTACAAAACCTTCAATAGAACCGTCACAGTGCCACCTCGGTCGCACCCTTAAGAAAGCTTGAGGACAATATTGGGGCAGCTAATCCCTAGTGACGAAGGTACTGATTTCACTCGCTTTATATAATAATTCATACATAATCAATTAATAAACTCATGCATGTATTTAACGAGGCAACTAAGTAACTCAATTTGGGTAGCTTGAAATATTGAAACGGATACTTAAATTAATTGGTTGGCAACTAAATTGGAGCCTACATATACTATCTCAATACAAGCTGTATTATAATGCCGTTACAGCTACATATTATTTTACTCTGGACGTTACGAATTACGCGGATCCCTACAATCCAGAAAGATTTAGAATGATACATAACAAGAGTACTTTTTTATTTTTTCATAGTCAAACTGCCAGTGTTTTAGAAATATTTCGAGGAAGAAATATCTATTAGGAAAATGTTCCCTTGCCGTGTACAGCCACGTGCAAGTTCACGCCCCCATGCTACAAGTACAGTCGCCATCAAATATATCGGAGCATTCGGAGCAGCCAAGGTACTCGAAAATATCGAAACATGCACTGTATCGCCTCGACAATAGAGGCGTTGTTGCGATATTTGTGACCATCTTGGCCGCTCCGATGTATCTGCTGTCGACTGTACGTACGTACAAAAAAAAACAATTAGTTGTGTGAACTTGTCTGCAAGTGCGCCAATATAATATAAGTGATAAAATAAATTGATTCTTCACCATCAGCGGCGGGCGACACTCGATAAATTATTCATAATTGGATATTGAACCGGCAAATAACGGCAGACCAAATATCACCGAGCAAATATATAGACGCGGCTCCTTTATTTTAATAAAAATGTGCATTACATAAAAATGCTTCAAAACTTTACCTGCTTTATTTAGTCAGGTGAAAAATCACGTCTACAGTCGTGAAAGGTCCACCTCAATATTTTTCAGGTTTTTATATATAAATTCAGTTTACCTTTGCATCGGGGCTAGTATACGATACACTCGATAAAAATGGAAGCTCGCTTTTTGTACTATTTAAATATCATTGCAATACCTCTTTGTTCGTGTACAATAGACACTGAAACAGAAAGCCAACATTATACAAGGTTAATAGCCACAAGGACAAACTTAGTCAAGTTAGAAAACCTTAAACAACCAATTTCAGTACCAAGCTCAATATAACTTGCATAATTTAGCATAATATTAACAAGCGATATCTACCCAATAACCGCAGTTGTTTTAATATTTCACGTAGAAGAAATTCGTTAAAGTTGGGAGAGTTTGCGGCGCCACCATGGTTTGACAAAAATGGCGTATGTTACTTACAATATGCTGGCTGTTACGTCTTTTTTGTCAATGAGCTATGCAGGGCTGTTCTTTATAAAGCTCACGTACGCTAACGTTCCAACCAGCCCGAGTAAGCCTTCGAGATTAGTAACAACCATAAGTAATCACAGATCTTGCTTACACTGGTTTTTTGAGGTCTATAGAAATAGCGCAGTGCATTTTGTATGCAGAACAGCGACTGCATAAACAGAACTGGCCCGTGTAACGAACGAGAGTATACACGACACAATCGCATTTTGGCCGACCTGAAAATGGTATGTACAGTCGAGTTCTCCATACGTTACAGATTAATTGGACTAAAATATGTGGACACGACCTTAAACCCATATAATTACGGTTGAGTTCATAATTTTTTTCGTACAATTAATCGTATAGATATTGGAATTGTCGACTGTACTACATGGCTATTTCTTGATGAGCATTGCATCTAAAATGGCGATGACTGCTGCCTTCGCAGATGAACATTTAGTCTCTAGTCCTAAATGAGGCTCTGCTTAGCAGAATAAAACTTAGATTAGTTTTATGACAAAGTGTGATCAATCGATCATAAAGGACGACAGTATACTCGTATAGCAGAGAAAGAAGACAACTTTAGGGTAGTAAAAATTAAGGCTCGTACTTCAAAGCACACATTTTGGTTGATTGAAGCCTTGTCTAGGATTTGCGTAAGTTACTATAAACTTAATTAGTTTACTTAGTACTTAAAGTTAATTATTTAGTTTGTTATTTTGTTCTATCGTCATTTCCGTAAAAGTGGTGATTTCTCAACGAAGTTCGAGAATTCTACTATGTAAGTAGTTAATTTAAATACTCTAAACGGAAATGTAGCTATATTCTGTATCGTCATATCCCGAGATTAGTCACATTCTAAAAACATGTTTGAAAAGAAAGGAAAAAGAAGCGACGTTTGATATGAACCAACCTCTTTAAGTATAATGTTCACCTCCTAGTTATCAACGTAAAGGAAATTGGATATCCATTGTACAATACAAAATAGGACGCAGAATCCTTTGTTGTTCAAGAACATAATGAAATCGTAGTTTAACAGAACACTGTGGCAAATTACTTTTCACAATACATACTTACAGGGTGAAATTGGAGACGTTATCTTAAATCGATTATTCCGACTTTATAACGAATTATTAGGTAACCAAATTTTTTGTATCTTTTTTATTCTAAATAATTCTAGTTTTGTTCTCGTTTGTTTGCTTACTAACTTAGAGTGTATTATCCTCACAAGAAAAGTTTAATTAATGTCTAAATTTAGGTATAGTTAAGATGGGAAGACTGTGGTAAGATAGTCAACTGAATAACATAACATAACATAAATACTCTTTATTGCACACCTCAAATAATAGACACAAAGTATACACAAGACCCAAACAAAAAAGCAGAGGCAAAACAATTATAACCTAATAATATAATAACCTAGAAAGACGTGTTTCGAAAGCGCACCAAATTCATCAACACGTTAACTGTAATTCCATTTCATCTATTTTTCATCAGTTCATCACGTACAAACACATTATTATTATACTCCGCGCTCGCGCACGTTATTAAGCTGCACTTTATTCCTTAGTAATTCATAGTATATTAAATTTAACAGTGTGAGTCTAGTGACTGTCTGCATACAAATATATCGTCTCGAGACATAGACATACGAAACCAATAGACAGGTATCTTGATTGAAATAAAAATACGCTGAATGTAATTAATTATAAAGCTTGTACTTATACATATAACCGTGTACCTTGCCGAATTAATTTACCTAGTAGTCCACCTCGAACTCAGAACTCGCGATTTCCTTGCAAACGATGTGACCAATATAACAAGACCCTTATGATGATTTTTTTCGCGCCTTCTAGCTCCATGACCCCTTGGTCGATCCTGCTCATATACGAACTCTGAAATTATATGTATCTCTGCTATGGGTTGTAACCCCAACAAACTTCATGAAGATCAGAAAAGCGTTACTAAAGTTTTCGCGGAACAAACTCTCAAAATCAAAAAGCCATCGAAATGCCGAGACGTCCCAGTAGCCAGAAGTTGCTTGTAAGAACTTGCTTCGCTTACGCTCCGCTCGTTCGATCATACACCAATTCATCTAACTTTCTTGTTTACCTGATGCCGGCTTCTTTGTGTTTTTTACTATTATTTTGGGATGTGATCTCGCAAGTTAGTAGTTTACGGTTCCAATAGCCATACATTCAATATAAAGTTCTACATTTTCGAGTAACATTGATATGATTATTAGGTCATTCTCATTTGAAACAGGTAAAGATTAGGGAGACAATTTGTTTTCGTTTTCTGCACAAACTGATGTTCATGTATATTAAAAACACATTGCAAAGTACGAGTCCGGATGTGAGAAGTCGTTGGTTTGAGTCGACGAGCGTTGCTCATGCAACAACCAACGTTGACGGATATATGCGAAATTATTTATAAAGATAAAACGCGAAAAGCACAGCATCTCTTTATTATAAAACACTTTTTTAATTATTTTACAATTTTACTTAGTTCAACGTTCTATTTCAATAAAAAAATATTTTTAATGTTTTTACACTTTTCCACTTAAATCTTTTTCAATATGCTGTACTAACTTGTAGGATTTTGTTTTGAAATAATGTAGGTAACAAGATAAATCGAATTGTAAGAGGGGTAACCTACATTAAGTCTATCACACCAATGCTTTGTACCATCAGGTTCAAAATTGCATGGTCAATTTATCAATGAATTCATTCATAAATTGGCCATGCAATTCTGAACCCGATAGTACATCTAACATTAATTTCGTTAAGGCAGAAACAGTGACTTTTCTATATTACTCTCTATAAGTGCTACAATTCAGTGCCGCTCGTTTCAAATTTTAATAAAACTTAGCAAAGCTCTATTCAATTTTGTCTCTTTCTAACAAGCACAAACGTCACAAATGTCAAAACGACGGACAGGGACAAAGATAATCAAGAGCATTCTAGATTTGGCAGGCGTTTATAAATAACGCCATTAGTTTTCACACAGACGCAAACTAGTTAGGCGTTAAAACAGTCATAAATTGTCTATACGATTAATGGAACATTTACACGAGCACCTACAGGCAAGCTCGTGACACTACACTACTACCCTCAAATCGCTTCACTAGCATTCGTCTACAGAAGCCAGTAGAAAACCAACATCAAAATTCCTAATAACTATGCCTAATTAGAGATCACACTTATATGGCTAGCCAGAGTCAAATGCACAATAAGTAATAAGAGTAAATAGACTGCAATGGATTATAAGCTTATTTGGATATAAGCACCGCTTTCCGGGATCATACAGCTATTAGGAAATAGGGCCACATAAGTGCAGTTGCTCAAGTCTAAAACGCCTTATATTTAAGGAATCTTCTAATATTCATATAATCTTTCGAATGTGTGCGGCATAATGAGAAGGGGAGGCCGCAAAACATTAATTCTAACAAGTCGGCTCCACCACGTTTTAGGATGTAGGGACGTCACATTATATTATTGTTCTAAGAATGAAACAAAGATAGACCGATTTTTTAAGACCATAATATATGTTGTATTATAGTAGGTATTGTAGAGTCGGCTACAAAGAGATGTATCCACTTTTTCACCTTATTGCGTTGCATTAAGGTCCAAAAGTGGATACATCTCTTAGTAGTCGACGTACCGTTTATCCTTGTGTCAGTATATAGGGTTTGGAAGGTGTACTGCCATTTCGGCGAAAATCCTTTGGCCTAATTTGGTTTCCCAAACAACTTATCGCATAACGTTTAGTTAGTATACCAACGTTTACCAAATGAATTGTTTCGCATAGTTTTTTTTGGGCCAATTTTCATTTGGCATAGATTAGTTTAGGATAGTACCTATTCCAAATAAAAATATGCGTAAAACAGGTATGCGAAACGATATTGTGTCATCTGATGATTCTGCCAAATGAAACTGTGGGAAAAATAGTTTCGGAATAAGTGATAATTTGCCGTAATAGAAATGGCAAAGAATACTATCAAACCAATTTAAATTTTTAGTTCAATCATTAACTGTTAAAGAGTGATGGTTCAATTTCAATGAATTAAAGTTACAATATTAGTTATGTACGCTTATTTCAATAAAAATCTATACTTAAATTAATAATCAATGCAGAGTATTTGGAAGAGTCATCACCCTCGCTATACTTCCCCTCCCACCTAATCGTCCCTCTTCTAACGGTTGAAAAGGTTTTGCGCGCCTTGCACAATTGAAATCACATTTATTGAATCATATTGTTATACTCTGAGACTTAATACAAGTCCAAACATATAACTTTAATAAAATATAACATAATTTACTTACCGCTTACCTTTTTTTAGCTTGTATTTCTCTGAATAAGCGTCAATAAAATTGCTGTTTGTTACATCAGAGCAAGGATGATATAGACATGGATGGACAATACCCATACAAAATCGCGTTCTCTTTTCAGGTTAAAGCACTAGCGTCATCTATCGGTCACACCAGACACTAAATCCTAGTTTCTAATACTTTGTTCGTCGCTTAACGTTGACAGAATAACTCGACTTCAGACTCGACAGATGGCGCTGTGGCACTGTGTACCGAAAACAGACGTATAGCCTGAACGCGATTTTGTATAGGCATTGTCAATCCATGTCTTAATCATCCTTGATGCCTATACAAAATCGCGTTCCTCGAACCTTCAGGCTATACGTCTGTTTTCGGTACGAAGTACCACAGCGCCATCTGTCGAGTCGGAGTCTAGTTATTCTGTCAGCGTTAAGCGACGAACAAAGTATTAGAAACTAGGATTTAGTGTCTGGTGTAACCGATAGATGACGCTAGTGCTTTAACCTGAAATAAAAGGAACGCGATTTTGTATGGATGTCCATCCATGTCTATATCATCCTTGCATCAGAGCGTTAAAAGTAGCAGTAAAAATAAATACATTATTTAACTGTGGTTTCTAATAAAAGAAAATACAAGAAACCGGTAAATGAAAGAGGTTATATTTTTGCACTTGAATTACGTCACAGAGTATAGTTATTTACGTGCTATAATGATAATAAAAGTATGATAGGAGTTTCACTATCTAATTCTTTTCTAGATTTTATTAAATATTTTATATGAGATTTAACCAACGATGGACAGCTATCACGAAAATCGTAATTCTAAAAAATCTATTTTTCTATCGCTCAAATTAGAGTGACATCAGTGACAGGAATGCAGATAGACAATATGTCACGGTAGTTTATAGTGGTTCTCGGACGCCCATTGTTATAAAGAGCTTTTGTATGCAATAAAAAAATCCGGAATCCTAAATCCTAGAAATGGATTTGAAAGTCATAGTATACCTATGAGAAGCTCTAAAAATATCCAGTATTCTAACCTCAACAATTTGCAGTTTTCCAGTTAACAATAAAGGTGAGATCCGTATAAATAAAGCAAGCCGTATATTCCCATTGCCAACGTAGCGCGGACTACATTTGTAAAGACCATTGTAAGTATTGTAGTTTATTCCAGGGACCGGAAAACCCCTTCATTTGATTAATCGTTTCGATAGGGTAACCCTATTAAAGTCTTACCCTAATGATAGGGTTACCCTATCGATATGGAAATCATTTTGAATAGGCTTAACCCTTTTCAATGTGGTTTCCGAGTCGAATGGGGTAAAGATAGCTTTAATATTTACCGCTTACCCTATCATAGGGCTACCCTTTTCCTGTCTCTTTTCCACGCAGGCAGGCGGTGCTATCTTTCTCATTTGAAATGGAACAGGAGAGGTGGCGGCGGAACAAATTGAGTAAATATAAGATTTGCTGTCGTTTACTCATTCTGGAAAAGTCACACTCACAGTCCAGTCCTCTGCTCACGTACACAACTTTAAATTAAAGAGTTTCTGTTAAAGAAATGTGTCTTACCTTCAGTTTATTTTTGCATAGTTCGCACGTACTGATGAGATGGGCAATAATTATTTTGAATAAAAACACAATTTTTATTCATATTCAAATCGATTTGACACAAACCAATATTCATCCTCCTAGAGTTTGTCCCGTCTTTTGCCACGGCTCAGCTGAGCCTGTGGTCCGCTTGGCAACCTAATCCCATGAATTGGCGTAGGGATTGGTAGTCGTTTTCAGCTAATTATGGGATATACGATTTTTTAAGCTCACATGGTCATTCACATTATATATATTATTTGAAACGGGGTATTTACCATGTATATTAGCGTTATTGGGCACCCGATATTTTGGGTGCGAGGTAAATACCCCGTTTCAAATAACTAATTAATATCTATAATTAGGGGATGTAATTTCGAAAATTATTTCTGTTTTATAATCCAAGATGGCGGTTGTATACTTTTTACTGAAAAATAGTCATGGTAGTTATTTTCGGTTAATTATTCGGGGTGTATAAATTATATCTGTTTTAAAATTCAAGATGGACTGGTTTTTTTATTATTATTATTATACACGGTGAATCTGAGTAACCCGAAAGATTTCAACCATAAATTCCTGAGGTCATAAGGAGTAATAAAGGTTTTATGAATTTAGGTCGATTTCGCCAAAAATATATTTTTTTTAATTTTTCGGATTTTTAAAATGCTTTTGAACATGAAAACATAAATGTTATTGGTAAAACTGTCAATTAAAATAAATTAGTACATTTTGGCCACGACCACTCTGTAAAGAGTGTAACGACAAAGAAGAAGAACTCTGAAACTAGGCTAATTCCAGAAAAGTTTATACGACATTTTAGTCTCAGTCAGTTATTTATCAGTCAATTATCAGGAATTTATGATTAAAATCTGTCGGGATACTCTTCATTCATTTATTTTTTTCTTTTCATTTATTTTCATTTTTTTTTTCTTTTTTTCTTTTTTTTTTCGTTTTATTTTAATTTTTTTTCATTTCGTTTTCGTTTCGTTTTCGTTTCGTTTTCGTTTTCGTTTCGTTTTCGTTTCGTTTTCGTTTCGTTTTCGTTTCGTTTTCGTTTCGTTTTCGTTTCGTTTTCGTTTCGTTTTCGTTTCGTTTTCGTTTCGTTTTCGTTTCGTTTTCGTTTCGTTTTCGTTTCGTTTTCGTTTCGTTTTCGTTTCGTTTTCGTTTCGTTTTCGTTTCGTTTTCGTTTCGTTTTCGTTTCGTTTTCGTTTCGTTTTCGTTTCGTTTTCGTTTCGTTTTCGTTTCGTTTTCGTTTCGTTTTCGTTTCGTTTTCGTTTTCGTTTCGTTTCCGTTTCGTTTCCGTTTCGTTTCCGTTTCGTTTTCGTTTCGTTTTCGTTTCGTTTTCGTTTCGTTTTCGTTTCGTTTTCGTTTCGTTTTCGTTTCGTTGTCGTTTCGTTTTCGTTTCGTTTTCGTTTCGTTTTCGTTTCGTTTTCGTTTCCGTTTCGTTTCCGTTTCGTTTTCGTTTCGTTTTCGTTTCGTTTTCGTTTCGTTTTCGTTTCGTTTTCGTTTAATTTTCGTTTCGTTTTCGTTTCGTTTTCGTTTCGTTTCGTTTTCGTTTCGTTTTCGTTTCGTTTTCGTTTCGTTTTCGTTTCGTTTTCGTTTCGTTTACGTTTCGTTTTCGTTTCGTTTTCGTTTTGTTTTCGTTTTATTTTCATTTTATTTTCATTTTTATTTAATTTTTATTTAATTTTTATTTTTATTATATTATAATAGTAGATTGTACAACAAGTGCATAAAACGTACGATTTTACGCGAGGCGTTTAAAAGTCGAGTGTAAAATGGGTTTTATGGACGAGGGTTACACTCTAATTTTCACTTCATTTGCGAGGAAATTATTTATCAGTAATCGTAAAACAATTTCAAGTTGTAACAAAAATATTACAATGAAAACAAATATGGTTCCAACCAATTAATTTTTTAATATATTTTTTTGAATTTTTAACATGTGAATTTAGAAATTTTCTGCCAAGTCATCAAAACATTTCGGGGCATTTCTAAACTATTATCAACTCCTATTTTATTTGATTTCATTTATTTAATTATAGAAAACACGCAATTCAAATAATTATAGCAATACTCAGATAGAATTAGCGGAAAAATCATAAAAAGTACAGTCAATTCCTATTGGACGGGAAAAAATTTGTTTGTATAGATCAAAGTGTCAGGAATTGATATCAATAAAATTTATAAGTGAATATTGGGCGCTAAGGTGCCAAAAAAATGGTAAAAACTAGTTTTTCGCTTCTAGAGGAAAAACTACGGGTCGTACAAAAAATAGTTAAATGTAACAAATGTGCGCAATTATAGAACAAAGAGAATGAGCCCCGGTATAGCAAAATCGGTCCAGAGGATCGTCCGTAATTCGCAAAAAAACACATTTTTTTTTCAAATATTGTAAATTCAATAACTCGCGTTCCGGAAGTGCTGGAGAGCTGAAATTTGAATATAATGTCAGTTTTGTGGTCCTCTAACTACAGTTAATTGTTCAAATTAAAATGTTGTAAACTTTTTGCAAACCGTCGACTTTTGCAAAAAGTGACCTTTTTTTAAATCGATTGGGAGGGTTTTTTAATTTTCGTAAAACGTTATCATTTCTGTTTCTATGCATTAAGGAGGAGTTGAACTACAAATTTCCAAATCTACAGATCATTTGACAAGGAATAAACTTGTTTAAATAATCTATGAAGATCAGACACTTTTTGCGCGCGCGGCAGCGGCACACTATGGCCCAAACGCCCGATCTAGCTGGACAAAATTATTTTACACTCATAGACTAAAATTGACTATTTTTATTATTATTTTGGTCTAATTAATGTGAAAAAAAATTAACCAGTGTAAGTTGACCATTGTATAAGAATAATTACTAGGGCAGAAGAGGTCAGCTAAACATGGTTATTTAATTTTAAGAGAAATGAAGCATTATTGCAAATGGCACCTAAAATATAAGAATAACAGAATTAAAATACTTAAATATAGTTTAAGTTAATTATTAATTTTTCTAGGTGCCATTTGTAATAAAATAATGCTTCATTTCTCTTAAAATTACACAACCAAGTTTAGATGACCTCTTCTGCCCTAGTAATTATTCTTATACAAAGGCCAACTTACACTGGTTACCCTTTTTCACATGAATTATAGCAAAATAATAATAAAAATAGTCAATTTTAGTCTACGAGTGTAAAATAATTTTGTCCAGCTAGATCGGGCGTTTGGGCCATAGTGCGTTGCCGCCGCGCGCGCAAAAAGTGCCTGAACTTCATAGATTATTTAAACAACTTTATTCTTTGTCAAATGATTTGTAAACTTGGAAATTTGTAGTTCAACTCCTCCTTAATGCATAGAAATCGAAATTATAACGTTTTTCGAATATTAAAATACCCTCCCAGTCGATTTAAAAAAAGGTCACTTTTTGCAAAATTCGACGGTTTGCAAAAAGTTTACAACATTTTCATTTGACCATTTAACTGTAATTAGAGGACTACAAAACTGACATCATATTCAAATTTCAGCTCTCCAGAACTTTCGTAACGCGAGTTATTGAATTTACAATATTTGCAAAAAAACGTGTTTTTTGCAAATTGCGGACAATCCTCGAAATAGATTTTGCTCTACTGGGGCTCATTCTCTTTGTTTTTTTATTGCGGACATTTGTTACATTTAACTATTTTTTGTCGGAGCCGTAGTTTTTCCTCTAGAAGCGAAAAACTGGTTTTTACCATTTTTACCATTTTTTTGGCACCTTAGCGCCCAATATTCACTTATAAATTTTATTGGTATCAATTCCTGACACTTTGATCTATACAAAAAAAAAATCCCATCCAATAGGAATTGTCTGGGCCAGAAAGCTTATTCTATCTGAGTACAAGAATATAATAAAAGAACAAGTTTCAGTATTCTACGAAATTTTACTGTTCAATTAAATTGTGCAATATATTTTGACTCTGTTTGGCTATTGAGCCACATTCTTGGTCTTAGAAGAAAATTTTACTTTATGCCCTAGAGCTTAAAATGCGATTTTATATCGTCCACGCACGATTTAAAGTCGAACTTTACGAGCATGAGAAGTGAAAAGAGTATATCTGCCTACCGTGGATTTTAAAACAGATATAATTTTTGCTGGGCATAAGGGAAACTACGCCTTATTGGGATTAGGTCCAGTTTCCACACGATGTTTTCTTACACCGAAAAACCCAGAATACATTCTTATACGCGGAACATTATTTAAAATAAAAAGCATGATTAAATAATTCTGTTAAGAATCAATTATTTTTATTACATTTTCTCGCATATGAATTAGTCCCGACGAAATTATTTTGAATCATTTTAACGGGAATACAATCAACATAAGTTTATTCTTACGGTATTTTTTTCAAATAATCATTTTATTCTTGAGTGTCCAACAATGACTGATATTGATCGTTTCATTATACTAGAAGTATCGGTGAACGGCGTTACATTTTGCTGGAGCCATTGAAACAAAGTACTACCTATAACTAGAATAACACAAAATTATACATTTTAACACTTCACAATATGCATTTGATTTTGGTTCCTATAAGCCTGGGTCTAAGATTCAATCGACACGAGCCGTCACGCTCGAATGGCAAGAACAAAAACACCGGCACCACACAACGATCTTTTAGCGCACTAACAAGCAATAATAGCGTCTAGATCAAAGGCGTAAGTACGAAAACATACGCAAAAAGATTCGTGTTTGTCTGTAGGCTCGCTCGTGCCGCCATACCGGCAGCGCTTAGCTCGTAGGGTGCTCGAATAATAAATAAGCCAAATGTATTGGTCACAGAGTTTAAAATAGCTTAATCGCATTTGAAAAACCCTATCTGATAGGGAAACCATATGCTGGGTTGTAACCACTTACCCGAATTAACTGTATTGACATGGTTAGCCTTTCGTTCGGGTAAGTCAAACGATACGCTTACCGAATTGATAGGGTTTTTAAAAACAACTCTATCAAATACCCAATCTAATACCCCTTTAATGGTTACCGGTTCCGGTCCCTGGTTTATTCTTAGGCAACCCGATAAAACAAATTGCCAATCAATTAATCAATAACAAATTGTAACATTCATCTGCTTGTTCGTTTCAAATATGCGTAGCCAATGAGAATGATATTGAGATGTTTCAGCTAAAACTGGATGCACTAGGTGTGCTATTAGAAAGACGAATTCCAAAAAGACCAAATCGAAAGCTTGGTGGTTTGCTATCAAATGCCAAGACCCACTTCGGCTTGTTAAGCCGAAGCAATAAGTTTATTAGACTCAATTTTATAAAGCTACAATTTGTAAACTTGTACAAGTCAAAAAGAGCATTCGACACGCGTTTGAGCAATGACAAGTGGCGTTTTGATCAGTGCATATTGCCGCTTTAGACTTGACTAATAAGCTTTATAAAATATGCCCAAGTAAGCTATCCGAATACCGCCGCTCCCGCTTGCACAAGATTGGGTCAACTTCATATGCAACCGCCATCAAAGAGGCATCCACGAACGCAGCTGCGGCTGGCTTATAAACTTGTGGCGGTTTAAGTAAATCGGCACTAACCAGAGTTTCCTTCTGGCTTTATTCCTTGGATGAATAACAAAAGGAATGGGGAATTTGGTACACTTGATTTGGTAATATTTTATTAAACAAAAAAAATATTTGGCCACGTTATACCTAGCTACGAGTATGTATATGAAATGAACGCCTGTCAGTTTTATCCGCTAACGAACCTCGAGGTAAATTAAACTTATCTCATCGCTTTAAGGTCTCCCTGGAGAGTCTGAAATACTATTTCACCATTTAATACCTACAATATTTTAATTTAACATAAATAATTGTTAAAAACGTATATCCACCCACTGCGATTTTATAAAAAGTTGTTGGTGATTTAAGTTCTCAGTTGCGAAAATTGCGAGTCAGATCAATGTCGCTTAGACCGTTCTTCTCCCTCCACTTAAGTAAACATGATCCAGATTTTGTAGTAGATTTCCTCAACGATGGGCTTAACGGCGAAGGCCTTTGTCACACTGACAGGGGTAGGCTAACGACACTCTGCCAACATTTCACACGCTCCCAATTTACAAGTAAATGGCTTTACTGAAACTTTGATTAGGCTTTCACGTATTTCATTATCGCTTTGAATTTAAAATTTCTGACGAGTGTAAAAATTATACTGTAGCGTTTCCAATCTATACTGTTTTTAAAAGTAAGCTACTAAAAGTTTTTACATTACATGATTTATTTAGTGTCAAAACTAATTTTAAGTCTGCGTAATTTTGAAGTTTAATTTTAGATTTAAGTCTTATTTAATTGCTTGTTCAATTTGCGCCACAGTTTACCATCGAAACTTATAATAATAAGGCATTTTAAAAATAGTATGAGACATTTTGACAGGTTTACAAAGTTTTATGAATGGGGTAATATGAAGGGTACACGGAAAGAACATGTCTAGTCACTTTTTTTGTAAAATGAGATTTTTATATCAAAATGTAGAGCTTGCAATGAACTATTAGTAACAACTTCTGTTACAGATGTAAATTTTAACTCCACTTCTTAACTCATAAAAACCATCTAGTTACGAAAATAGTATGGTTAATTGAATCGTTCCAAATTTTGAAAGCGCTATAACTCAAAATGTTGTCAATGTGACTAGACATGTTCTTTCCGTGTACCATTCATATGAAGTAAGTCTGTCACTCCATACTATAACATGATATTAAATCTAGCATTAAATCAGCAAATAAAGTTCAATAGAAACAGCAGTTTCTATCAGAGACAGGCCAAGTGACATTTCAAGGATATTTCGTGATAAGTTACAATGTATCGAGTAAGGATTTTTCTATCGCGCTGTGTGCTTTCCCAATATGTCAACAAGGGACGGGGGTCAACGCTTGCTTGTTTAGCGGCACCACGTACCATTAACAAAGTACTGACCAATTGTGAGCCTTAATGCGATGGTATAAGGACTACCAAAGCTCAGCTAAATAAGTTGATGTTAGAACATGGCGAAAGGATTGCAAACATGATATATAGCTACGAATTATAAACGGATAAATAGCAACGGCGATTTCGCGAAAGCAGGATTTGTGGAAATTTATGGGACACAATTTTATTATGATTTTAACGGTACGAGTATTGTGCATTTTTTCCGGTAGCTATGTCATGAACAGAAAACACGCCTATAGCGTATCTAAAGGTGACACATCTGCGTGCATGAGTAGTTCAGTAACTTACAAACATCTAAAAAAAATTAAAATTCAGAATGTAGCCGCTCGCGCAACAAATTAGCTGTGGGTTTTTCATATTTGATCGGAATACTGACTTATCTGGTGTTATTTGTTTAAATTATTTCGAATGGCTGAAAAACACTAAGAAAATCAAAAATCTCTAAACTTCACGAAATAATGATCAATAGGAAAAGACAAATTATAATCGAAACCTATTGAACTTTCACATTTATTTACTCATTACTTGTGGGACACAAACGCGTATTAATAAACTCGAATTTGGCTCAACGCAATGTCGCGCACGAAACTTTCAAGGTAATTTTCAATTAAATTGCATTTATTACGCAATGAAGACCACGCATACGCAATAACCTTAATCTGACCCAAATAGTTAAAAGTAAAAACTAGCAGATAGTACGGCCCAGTCCCTGCGGATGGCATAACAGCACGCGCACCGCTTCCTCTTCCTGTCGAAGAGAAAGTCATGCGCAAGCGCAAGTGCATGTTTAACCAATTCCCAGCCCTAATAGTCGTGCAAGGTATGTAGATATGTAATCATATGTATGTGCAAGAGTTTAGTGACAGGGCTCACTTAGTTGATCTACATGGACGCTTTATTCTTTTACTAACAGATAGTATATATTAAGTATGTAGTTCCTGGGAGTACTAATAATCCGTATCGTCAAAGAGGGACCTTTTTCCCTGGACTGACACATATTGCACGGTGCATTTAGTGAGTATTTATTAATGAATTTTAATAAGAATCTGTTTAATTTTTTATATATTTATTTATTTCAAGAGAGAACTTTAAGTGGTAGGTATTCGTCTTTTTTCGCCAAACTGAGGACAGTTTGTTGGCGAATATTGCGCTAAATGTTTATGACCCAAATAGCGAAAAGTAATAACTATATGTGAGCCATTTTACACCGTACAACGAGCTACAACATTTCATGAATACTTTATGAATAAATTTATCAGTGAGTGTGTTTTGCTCATTATATTTTTTTAACAGCATATTATTTGAAATCGGAATATTATGACTACTTTTCTGGAAAACCAATAATTTGTATGTCGTCTTTACGGAATAGGGACTTGCTAACGTCGCTAAACGTTGTAGTCGTATTTATTGCGTATGCACCAGCAAAGGCTGCACCGGCGGCGCAGCGAGCAGGGAGACGAAGGGCCACCGCTGTCTTCCAAAACAAGTTAACTTTCATCGAATTCTTGTCGTTGCGCTGCAGTTTGGGTCACCGATCGCATGCCTGGAGCCTACACTGTTACATACATACTCCTAAGTAAACCTACAATCCATGTAAAAGACTGTATGGTCTGCATTTTTCAGGACGATTTCCGTAGACTAGCCACGAGCCACTAAAACATTGCAAAATCGTCGCCTTCCGCTCGAAAGCCTAACTGTTGAACTGCTAACGACCGCTAGCTTTTATATGAGTTTTAAAACTTTATTAATTCAGTCAGAAGCTTGCTGGCAAGAAGAAGGAAATTAACAACTAAGCTACCTATTCCATAAAAAACACCTAAACTAGTAGTCCGCCTCGAACTCAGAACTCGCGATTTCCTTGCAAACGAGATGACCAATATAACGAGACTCCATGACCCCTAGGTCGATCCTGCTCATATACGAACTCTCAAATTATGTGTATCTCTGCTACAACCACATCAAATTTCATGAAGATCAGAAAAGCGTCACTAAAGTTATCACGGAACAAACTCTCAAAATCAAAAAGCCATCGAAATGCCGTTCCAGTAACCAGAAGTTGTTTGTAAGAACTTGCTTCGCTTACGCTCCGCTCGTTCGATGATGTAAGGTAGAATCACAGAATAAGTAATAGTACTGTAGAATACAATAAAAAAGGGACAAACAATAACTATACTTTCAAAATACTCGTACATAGATAACATAGTTTTTTCATTACGCAAATCAATTTTTATTACTGGTAAGTAATTAGTCCAGCAAATAAAGAGTTATTGGTGAATAATTATTACAATGTAAGTAACCAGGGACAATGGAATGGACTTTCGCCATCATAAATCAATAGTCCTTTTTGCGAGTAAACTCCTAGTTATTTATGTGCTTGAAATAGTGACCTAAATCACTTAAATCCTATCATTTGACATACAATATGTCCTGGCAAAGGAAGGTCATAAGAGTCATAGAAAACCCAAAGCGCTAGAACTGCTTTAGAACAGAGTTCACCGTTGGTTGTGTATTCGCTATGATTACTAAATTCATCGTTCAGACAAACCATTCTAACTTTGAACTCAATGAAAAAACTATGACCTGACAATGCGAAATATGAACGACTTTCACTTAATTTGACAGTGCACAGCCGGCTGGACATATTTTTTGACAACCTTTATGATTTTTTTTATAATTTTACCAAATTAAGGGTAATGTACTTTTTTGCCCAGAAATATGAAAAAGAAGAAAATCAGAGTACTGGCGGACAGTATCTATCGAATTTAGCTCAAGAACTTCAAACTAAACGGACGTGGACGTTCCTACACGTCGATTTAAAATATTTGTAGGGAAATCGGAGCTAGTTGTCCTTTCCTTTTCTCCATGAGCCGCAGTAAAAGTACTCAAATAACTTAAAAACTAGGAAAACCAGTGATAATCGAGTTCTACGGACGCCCCACCACTGCTACACATCATCATCATCATCGTAACAAACATACGGGCTTGGAAAGCTCATTTAGAACTGGATCATATGAGCTTTTGTCTCTGCTCTCAGTTTGCGATCGGAATTACATCGCTGTTCGAGGCAATTAATGCGCTAACTTGTCAAACGGACGCAAAACGATATTTATAACGATAACAGCATTGTACATGAAAATGGTTCATAAAGGCCGTAGTCTACTCAAACTGTCGTTATAGGCTCTTGTAATGTTCCCCTGCTAGAATCAACTAATTGTTTCGCCATTATGTGCAAAACTAAATATCGCAAAGTTACTTATTATGTAGCAAATGTAGTAAAAGGAACAAAAGGTATCTGTATTCAACTGGTATTTGTTCATAAATCGACTGTCGGGCGTTACGTTATTTATTATTAATCTGTGAAAACAGACAGCTGACATTTTTCTTATGTATACAAACATCTATAAAACTTTTCATTTCTCCGGAGTGCCGAATACACGCATTTTCCACTCGCACTCTTACCTATAATTATATGTAGACGACGAACATTATTTCGACCTAAACATTATACAAATGTCCAAGTGTTGCCTGTATTTTTTTTACCACGACGGTGGCAAACAAGCATACGGCCCGCATAACAAACAAGCATAAGTAAGTACAATAAGTACCCATTGTAAATATTGTACATATTTTATTCTAGATATAAAGTTAGTTTTATATTGTACGCCTGAAAGACAAAATTATAGTGACTACAAAATACGTGTTATGTGAGCAGTATGTATACCTATAATTTGGCAATAAATGGTTTGATTGATTGCCTAATGGTAAGCAGTTACCGTAGCCTATGGACGCCTGCAACCCCAGAGAATTCACATGCGCGTTGCCTACCCTTTAAGAACCCATACACTCCTTCTTTTTTGAAGAACGGCTGGGAAAACCTCGGCAGTGAGATCATTCCACAGCAGCAGCGTTCATGGGAGGAAATTCCTCTTAAACTGTACAGTGCGCTGTTAAACCTTATGGGATGCTCATGTTAGCCTCAAAGACTTATACCTCAGTGTACCGCCGCTTGTTACGCGTTGTGTTACAAAATACCGAGCGTCCATTACGCTGATTGGAGTGGGCTGGGGCTGTGATGTACAAATCCATAGGCTTTTTGCGCTATTCCACAAAGCCCGACGTTTTTACATATAAAACTACGCATGAAATAAATAATAGTATGATTGTTATAGCTAATTGTAGCGCGCCTTATACCAAAGTTGTTTATAGATCGTATACGTGACTAAGCAAAAATTCATTCCACAGCAGCAGCGTTCATGGGAGGAAATTCCTCTTAAACTGTACAGTGCGCTGTTAAACCTTATGGGATGCTCATGTTAGCCTCAAAGACTTATACCTCAGTGTACCGCCGCTTGTTACGCGTTGTGTTACAAAATACCGAGCGTCCATTACGCTGATTGGAGTGGGCTGGGGCTGTGATGTACAAATCCATAGGCTTTTTGCGCTATTCCACAAAGCCCGACGTTTTTACATATAAAACTACGCATGAAATAAATAATAGTATGATTGTTATAGCTAATTGTAGCGCGCCTTATACCAAAGTTGTTTATAGATCGTATACGTGACTAAGCAAAAATATCTGTCTAAAAATATGTGTTAAGGCCGAGTCACACCGGCTGCGTGTGCGTAAACGTGCACGTGCACGTTCCACTGCGTTGTAAAATATGAATTTTCATAAGAAGTGTCACATCGCTTGCGTGACGTGCCTGACGCGAGCGTGCGTGTGCGGTCTGATATGTCTTATGAGAATTCTTATTTTTCAACGCAGTGGAACGTGCACATCTAAGCACACGCTACTGTTCATATAATGTTATGAATTTGTAAATGGCTTATTCCTTAGCTCACAAACGCCTCGTTTTGTTTGCTATAATCATATAATAAGCATGTATTAATTTTGTAATTGGCCTCCTGTATACAAAAAACCTCGTTCTGATTTCTTACAATTATATTTACAACGTCTAGGCTTTTCCTTTTTCTTTATTCGCGAAATGTAAAGTATGATTATATAAGTTAGGCCAAGATGAGTCCAAATCCATTTCCATTGTGATTGTAAAACAAACATCTATAAAACTTTTCCTTTAAGTACCTACACTTTTAATATAATAGGTACCCAGTAAAAGTCGTTAGTGTCTTTTAAAAATTTCCTTAACACTTAACTAATTATTTTAAAGTATTGTTCATCAAAACACAATGTAACATTTTAACAAATATGTTGGTGAAATAAACCCGAAAGATAATCAGATTAAAACGGGTTCGGCCTTTCAACCTGCGGCGTAGCACTCGTAGCAACCCCTACGAACTGAATACGTAGCAATGTAAAGATGCGTAAGGCAGTTTTCACACTGCTGCGGTTTCCGCTTGCGGCGACGGTATGCGAAGGAGATAGCGGTATGCATGTCTATAGCGCTGTCACGCTTGCACACCGTCGCCGCATGCGGTTGCGGCGCCAGTGTGATAATCGCCTAAGCCAGTCATTTTACTTTTCGCCTCTACTTGGAAAAGCATTTTTTCTTGTTTGCGTATCGCGTGGAAAATAACATGATCGAATATGTTGTTGCTCCTATCGAATACGTTTATTAGAAATTAAATTACGTGGCTCGAATATTATGTAGTAACAGTATGTAACTCTAAAAACCCCTTACTGTAAAACAGTAAAAAACTTTTTGTTTGTTTATATATTTGATCGCTTCTCTTTGGACATCAGCTCTATAAGTCCCCATTTACCTCTAAAGCACAAAGTGCAAATAGTTACATAAGCCAAACAATTATGTTTTTTAAACCGTCAAATACCATGAATAGTCAGATTCTTAACAATACGGCCAGTAATTAGACTACTCCTTCCGTAATTTTCCTTAATTGATGGTTGCACACAATAAATAACTCACTAAGTGTGTGTATATGAAAACAAAAATGTGTGATAACCATCGTGAATTCGGTACATTAAACTTAGAATATGGTACTTAGGTAATATTTCCGCAATATGAAACAGTGATAAAATCGTAAAGCCCAATTACAACTATTGTGTTTGAAATTAATCGCATTAGTTTATTTTGAATTATCGCTTGGACGGAAATTGATAAATGTAATCTCGACTTGGTAATTGATTGTATTACTTACTCAATAAAATTAAACCTATTCATTTTAATACAAAATTATCCAAGACAGTGTAAGTGCGGGCCGTATGCTTGTTTGCTACCGTCGCGGTATTTATAAAATAATACTAATAATATATTTGCTATATCTATTTAACTTAAATCTAAAGTATTTAAAAAATAAACCTATAAAAACAAGGGGATAAAACATAGTTATAGTTACAAATATGAATAAGCAGAAAGGACTTGAGATTTGATACTCAAACATTTTTCAATTCACGTTTGACATTCAAGTCTCGATACAATCATATGTTTTTGCATTGAAAATAAAAAAAAGTACAAACATATAATGCTTTGAACATGATTGCCTGATTGGATTCATGGGTCTATCGGACATTTACGGCGAGATTATCCTACTAATGCGCACGCGCGTTTTTGCGTCGTTAGTCTCGGACGTCTCGGTCAATCAAAGTTGCATTTCTGTAGAAGCACAGGCACGTATAAAGAAACAGAATACTTATGACATGTCTATCATATTTAAAAACTTGGGTTCAATTAAAAAGTACACAGACGTTTGTTGAGTACTTTTTTTTATCTAAATGCGCGTCAGTGGACATGCCATCTTTTTTCAGTTCCACGTAAGATTTAAGTTATAAAAGACCTTCGGTCTTTCCCGCGTCCAACTCCGTAGCAGCACGTTCGAGACGCTGCGTTCAAATATTCTGTGATCTATAAAAATGTAGAGACGTCATATCACTGCAGTCTGAAAAACACTGACAGTTGAAACATTTTCCGCGAGAATTTACAACATCGAATTCATTTACGACTCTCATTAAACGCCCTCTCCCCCAACACCACGTCAAAATCAACGCAAAAACTGAACGGAGGTAAAATACCAAACGCAGCACTTACAACGGCATTTCCCTTGCAGCGTGACACGATAACTCTAAAGTCATTCAGCGACATCAGTGGCGGAACGGTGAGTCGGATACATAATGACTGCACGCAACGAATGGGTTTACGTCGTCGGAGCAGCGGGATATTTACACCTACAGTGATTTAAAACGCACTTGCCCCGTATTGAAAACGCCTGCAACGCTATCGCCTCTATGCAAACCAGTGTAAGGGTGACATTGAGATCTGACTAAGCAATAAGACCATGTAGGCCTGAAGCAGAAAGTCAGCATTCAGCATGCAGTAGGAATAGCACTGGAGTCACCTCCGTCCTCCGATACAGAAAGAGTTATCCAAGTTTGAAAAACATCAACTTTACGCTCTTTTATCGTCAAGACCAAACGATATTGCAAAGTCAACTTTAGCATTATTATAACAAAGTTGAAAAGGTAATAAGGCGAATAAAGAATATATAAAGCTACCGGTTCGCAAAATTAATGTGTTAGTGGCATTTTAAATGTAGGTACCCGTTGGCTGGTGAGGTTAGCGATGTATCAACATTTCCAAGAACATGAACCATTAATCTTACCGAAACAAAACAACTATGTTTTTAAGTTTTCATTTAATAAACTAATTATAAGCAATAATTACCTACTCTATGTGTATACCTATTGGTGGTAAGGAATATGGCCAATAATGCTTTTAACTTATATAGATTAAGATGTCATATACAAAGAAAAAAACCGGCCAAGTGCGTGTCGGACCACGCATAGGAGGGTTCCGTACCTTCAATGTAATAAAAACCAAACTAATACCAAAAGGTCGTATCTGATGCCTATGGAAGAAGTTTTTTGGAGATAACTCAAAAATAGCTGAACCGATAATGTTCAAAATAATTTTCGTAGAAAGTATATGATAAGGCACATCGCCTCAAATTTTTTCATATTTTTTGGACTTACGGTTCAAAAGTTACCGGGGGGGCTACACAATTTTTCTGACTTTCGAAGCGATTATTTCAGAAAATATTCACTTAATCACAAAATGGTCAAAAAAACCTCGATGTTATTTTTAAAGATCTACCGATTGATGTGTCACATGTTGATATTTGGTTAAAAAACATTTTTTGAAATTTAGTTACATCTATGGAGCGCCCCCATAAATTTTTTTTTTTTTCAAATTTAGCTCCATAACTAAGTAGCGGCATACAAAATACACCTTATGTGTAAATTTTATTCAGACACGTCATATAGTTTCCGAGTAAAATGGCTCTGACATACGGACGGACAGACAGACAGACAGACATGACGAATCCATAAGGGTTCCGCTTTTTGCCATTTGGCTACGGAACCCTAAAAAGTGGCCTAGTCCTCCGGTACCTAGGGCTGGGATCGAACCAGCGGCTTCTTCGCGGCAGACGCCCTAACCACTTACTACAGTAATTTTACGGGCGGCTGGCATGGGGAATTGGAAATAATTAATAATAGCTAATATTTTTAGTGTAACGAATATATCATGATACCAGTATTATTTACGCAATGAAATCCTACAAAATATCGTTATTCGCTAACCGCCACAAATAACACACATATTACAAACGTTTTTCTTGTAGGATTTTTATGAATATATCGTTTCTAAGTCTTTTAAAATGTGTAAGAACAAACTACCACTTATTACTATTTGTTTCTAACGAATTAGGATATATATCGCCCGCGCTGTACATTTCGTAAATTATGTGGTTTTACATGGACACGGTTTCTTGTTTTTCGGTTTCAACAGAAACAAGACTCAAATATCGGCATGGTTACAAATAAAAATAATTGATATTATTGTAAATAAAATACACAATTTTTTTATATATTTTTTTTTACCTATTTAACTACTTCCGGGTAAAAAGTTTGTAGGATTTTTGTATATATTATCTATAATTATCCCATTAGAATGAAAAAAAAAAAATTAGGCTATTATAAATTAATGTTTCACGCAACCGTATCTTTACTGTACTAACTAGGCTACTAGGCGGGTCACAGCAGCATCGGTCGAATCGATGAAATCGAATAAATACATCATCGTCATCACAGAGAAGGTCTGAAAGATCTAAATTGAAGTATGCGAGACCTATTAACAAAGTCAGATGCAGCAACATTATTTACCTACGTCAAAAGTAGAAACACATTGACACATTACGTTGTTAAATGTCTTTCTTTTCTTAATTGTTGTCCAACTAATTGCTAAATCGAACAATAATCAACAGCGATGATTTTACGTTGTTTATCGTATCGTACACAAAACACATCAGCCGTGACGAAGATTCGATTCGTTTGAACTTTGAAGAACTAATGAAGTGACAAGTCAATCAGTCACAGCACGCGATCATACCTCAGTAAGAAAATGCAGAAGTGAAGTATGGAACTCATAAACTTTAATACGGTTTTGCTTTGAGAACAGTGAATTCATTAATCATTAAGTAGCAAGATTGGACACAAAACACATCAGCCGTGACGAAGATTCGATTCGTTTGAACTTTGAAGAACTAATGAAGTGACAAGTCAATCAGTCACAGCACGCGATCATACCTCAGTAAGAAAATGCACAAGTGAAGTATGGAACTCATAAACTTTAATACGGTTTTGCTTTGAGAACAGTGAATTCATTAATCATTAAGTAGCAAGATTGGATGTAGGACCGTAATGATGTTAAACATGCAAGGTTCAGTGCAACTGTGCAACAAACCTTTAAATAAAGCAGGATATGATTGATGAGCAGAGAGAACATAATTGGACAGATACAGACACCGTTTATGTAGAATTGACGATAAATAGAGAGAGAATATAATTAAGAACTTGACACAAAATCAGTCAGCAAAAATTTTTGGCTTACGCAAAATATTATAATTTTGGATTTAACGTGAGATACTCGTAATACACGGAAAGTCCGGTGCGAACGCGCAGTTCAGATGCAATATAGCAGCCATACCTTTATTATAGTCGACGAAGCACGACATCTCATCCTTGTAGTCGGCATACTTTTACTAATATTAAAAACTTAAAAGTTGAGAGGAACACCTACCGGAAGTCCGGTGCGAACGCGCAGTTCAGATGCAATATATTAGCAGCCATACCTTTATTATAGTCGACGAAGCACGACATATCATCCTTGTACGAGTAGTCGGCATACTTAATATGTAGTTTATAACTTTGATTTTATTTACCTATGCCTGTGGATTAAATAACATTTCTACGCTAACAGAGTTGTGGGCAAAATCTAGTGGGCATAGTTGTTGATTAAACCGGAACGAGTTCTTTTCACTGTCAGTATAATTGGGTAGATCGTAAGCAAAGTTTTTATGACACTGTTAACATAGCGTTCACTGGGATTAAGGTCTTGAGTTAACGATACAAAAATTATAAGTCATGAAAAAGTATTACATTTATTTAATCTCGTAGCGAGTTTACAAACGGTGAATTACACTTCAGATGTTATTTACTTATGTTCTCGCAATTTTATTTATCAACATCATAAAGAAAAACCGGCCAAGAGCGTGTCGGGCCACGCTCAGTGTAGGGTTCCGTAGTTTTCCGTCCGTCACAGTAAGTGTCCCCACTTAAGAGTAAAAAAAATGGGTTTTTTCAAAACTTTATTTGAAAGCACGTCATTTCATTGTGATTTTGTAGAAATTACAGGTACAATAAACACCTGCTTATACGGTTAAAACAAACTTAGTTCAGAACTTATTTTGTAATTTTTTTTCAAAGACTATTCAACCTATCAAGTTCAAAATAATTTTCCTAGAAAGTTTTTATAAAGTTCTACTTTTGAGATTTTTTTCATATTTTTAAAACTTATGGTTCAAAAGTTAGAGGGGGGGGACACATTTTTTTTTTACTTCTGGAGCGATTATTTCCGAAAATATTAACATTATCAAAAAATGATTTTTGTAAACCCCTATTCATTTTTAAATACCTATCCAACAATATATCACACGTTAGGGTTGAAATGAAAAAAAAAATCACTCCCCACTTTACGTATAGGGGAGGTACCCTAATAAAACATTTTTTTCCACTTTTTATTTTACCACTTTGTCAGCGTGATTGATATACATACTAGTACCAAATTTCAGCTTTCTAGTGTTAACGGTCACTGAGATTATCCGCGGACTGACGGACGGACGGGCAGACATGGCGAAACTATAAGGGTTCCTAGTTGACTACGGAACCCTAAAAACCTGATGTAGGTGCGCAATATGTTTTTTAACTTCTAGAGTAAGAGTAATTTATCTTAAGCAAAATACACAAATTGAAAGTGCGTAACAGTGTGCCGGCGGTTTCAAAATCGATCGTTGCCTGATCGATTATGATTGTGTTTGTATAAAGTTTGTAACCGTCGGCCAAAGTGGCTAGAGTGCAAGCTCTCGTGACATTTAAGTATTCGTAAAAGAAGCGTATGCTACCAAGAGAAACGCCTTTAACCTACTACATAATTTTTCAAAGAATTAATATTACGTGACTTGTTCTTTGGTCAATAAGGTAAGATATTTTTACATGTCCGAACGTTTCTAAAGAGGTCTTCGGACAATAAAATACGAGTACTATTCAACAACATGTTGTATCTACGGACTAATGTCATTGGCATCACAACTGAGTCACGTTGTTTACATTTTATAAAGATCCTTATAGAAACTACAATCATTTTAAGCCTGTTTAGGGCCCCGTACCTCGAAAGTAAAAAACGGAACCTTATAGGATCACTTTGTTGTCCGTCCGTCCGTCCCCTCTGTCAAGACCGTTTTTCTCAGGAACGCGTGGAAGTATCAAGCTGAAATTTATATCAAATACTCAGGTCTACTGTCCCTTGGAACTGTGAAAAAATCAAACTTCGAAGCCAACGCAATCAAAAGATACAGCCGTTTATGTCGCAAATTTCCGCAAGTTTTTGTAACTCGCAAGAGAATCAAAATCTACAGGAAATTTGGTAAGAAAGCAACGTCTTATAGCACAGATAAAGGAAAAATTGCGAAAACCGTAAAATTTTTAGTTACATCATATAATACAAATATTTTTAATAATTTTAAATTTATAACCCCTTTCCTCGTGAACGCGTAGAGGTATTAAATTGAAATTCATATCAAACCTACAGGTTTGTACGGAACCCTCGGTGCGCGAGTCCGACTCGCACTTGGCCGGTTTTTTTTATTTACACACTACTTGCTGTTAATATAACGCACGAAGAAATGTATTATTGTTTACCCCTAAGAATTACCATTTTTCACATTGCCACTCATATTTCAATATGACATTGACAAACGACTCCCATTACCAAGCTAAAGTGTGGTAACTGTCAATGTAATATTTCTAGTGCAGTTTCGCGTGCTAAAGTATCGCCGTCGTGTGGTAGGAGCCGAAACCATTCGCTCACGTGATAAGGCGAATTGGTCGCGGTCCGCTACTTTAATGTCCCGTTTGGCAAAATAGTGTAACTGAGAAATATGCCTTTTCGAGATAAAATTTTGGTTAGTGTATAGTTTTTGTGTTTTTTTTTCACAATAGAGTTACATTAGTATATAAGTGTAATAATCACAAAAAACTTTGTAGTTGCACCCACCTTTGCAAATTTCTGTTTGGCCTTTTGATTGACTGACTTGATGCCTTGAGGCATCAAGTCCGCCTTTAATACTTTTTTGGTATTAATTTGCAATTTATTTTGAATAAATAAATAAGATGTCAATGATTGAACATTTATGGAAAGATGTTACAACTTGCAAGGGACTAAAAAGCTTGATTAAGGGATTCTAAATACTAACCGAGACAATTAAAGAAAGGAACGCAAATTAATCCAACTAGCTCAATTTATTCTAACATTATTTAAATCACGAGTCCAATAACTAATTATATACCTATTACTAGTATTTAAATTACTAAAATGGGTAACAATATGCAGAAAACATTGCCCTAAAATACTACAAAAAGGTGTAAAAGACAATGTTGCGTTTATAATCTTACCGAATACCGAAATTCAAACCAGTTCTTAACTGACAGCACCAAATTGCCCGTACCGCTAAAATTTCGAACACCACTTATTCTACGTGACACCACGTCAAAACATGTCGGCGCCGATAACCTCGAATTGGCAGTTAGCAGCTTTTCGCATTCCGAATTATTCAACTCGGCCATTGTTCGTTATCGTTATTTACTAGTACAGTCAGCAGCAGAAGTTGCTCAGCGGGCGAGGTGTTCAGAATGACCTTCATAGGTTCTTATTCCCTTAATAATAAAGTCGTGTCAAGCTCATTTTACTACTGCTGCTGCTGACTGTACGTATGCTCGAGCATTAGTGGTAGTTTATTTTTTAGCTTTTACTGGACTAATACTCGTATTATTAAACATATAATTAAAAGAGTATAAATTAAAGTAATTGCCTATCAGCTGTTCATGTCACTATTAGGATCATAATGTAATTAAGGGATAAGTAACAAAGTTATGTCTTTTTCCTGTTTATTCTTTGGTTTATTCTTTTTTGTTGATGTTTTTTTTTCTTTTTTGATGTACAATAATATTTTACTACTAAAGCAACGTGATAATAATTACAGAGCAAACCTGTTAAATTGTCTTTTGCTAACAAATACCTACCAATGTAAAAATGATGGAGGAACAAAAAATTCTCTTTGGAAATTTATATTTGAAAGACGTTTTTGATGAAGAGCAGCGTAGTAAACCTCCATTTTTTTTTCTCTATCTTTTTTTTTGTAGAAGTTTTTATTCTAATAGACAGAAATGAAACTATTAGACATATTGATACACTATCGTATTGTAACTCTTCCAGTCATCCACAGATCCTGGGGCCTACGCCTCATTACAGTCCATCCAACGACACGTAAAGCCCTCTGTTCAATGGCGAAGGCGCAAATCAATGTCATCGTGACGGCGCCCTTTCCTAACCTTTTATTAAATATATGTTATACGTTTAGATTACAGATTAGCTTTCGTAGATTTAGCATTATGAAGGCTTTGTGTTCACAACATATTTTCTGAGATGGATTGGTGATTCACTTGCGGAATGTTCCGGACAATGCACATGTGACAGTGTTCCATAGTGCAGTATACACGTGTACTGAAGAAAATCAACTGAGACTTTACACCCTGAGGGCTGTGCATTGGTATAAGAAAATATAGTTTTAAGCATTCTGGTCCCTTCATACGACAAACAAGACTTTAAACTAAGTCATTAGCCGCACCACGCATCTACGACCGTATTGCATACCTGTATAACTCGTTGTTGATGAGTCAAATTTTATGTGGATGCAACTGATGTGGTCGCACTCGGTGCTTGTTGCCACCGAGTATGTATATATCGTGGCCAGATTTTTGAATTCATCACTTCATGGTAATCATCGCCAAACCATTTCTGATCATTTCATTGATATTACCTAACTTAACGTTGACTTAACCAATTCAAGAAATGGAAAATTTTAAGATCTGGTCACAACATATGCACTATCTAGTGAGTGAATTTAGGCTCTGTGTCTAGACGTATGGGTGATGAATAGATTGTGGGCTGTATTCTATCTACTGACCGACGGAGGATTCGTCACGCGAGAGCCGTCATTCGAGTAATTTATCAAACGCAACTATATAAATTAAGTCAGTACGCATAATGTAAAATATTTTTATGTTTAGGCAATATAGCTGTAGATGATGTTCAAATAGTAAACGGCGGGATCACCTGGACATTTTGCAGCAACTTAGGAAACATTTAGCAAAAAATTGGGGAGATTCTACGAGTAGTGGGACCCCTGTGTGCGCTATAAAATACCAGGTTTTCATATTAGATAAAGTCAAGCTTTCCTATTTTACATACGTTTTATTAATGCCTATCTGGTGGAAATTTTAGAATATAATTTGGTGCGATTTGGTACGCAGTGGTCCAGATATTCAGTCGTCTTGCGTTATTACTCTCGAAAAATGGAAAAGAATGAGATTTCGTTCACCGTTTACGAGACAACACGCAAAACTGAAACTATTTCGAACAAAAGCTGGGTGGGAGCAATCTTTCAATATTCCACGTACGAAGGGCGCCGAGGTAAATGCCCGGCAGCAAATTATATAAAGTCATTTTTCATTGAAAGTTTACGGTTTTTTTTACATTGCAAAACTCCGAGTCGTTTGTAATTCTATCAGACAACACCAACCTCTAGTTTGAATAAGTTGACTTTTCACTTTAGTGTTTAGCAAATGCAGTTTTTTTATTAGATGTTACAAAGGTGTGCAAGGTTAAGATAGATACTCCTGCCCAATTAGTTACAAATTAGAATATAGAATAAACGTTAAATTACATAGGATATTGTATACATACGTAGATACGATAATTATGCCATTACACTAGATAACAATGTTGGTAAACAAATGAATGTGACCCAAGATCGAACATTAACTGTTGCTTGACCTATAATACTTAACCCTCTCAATGCGACCGAAATGTTGCCACCGCCGAAATAGCTTAAACGCCATCTTGAATTACTTATACTGTTTACTCTGCTACACGACCGGATCCGGTGAACTAGGTCGCTCGTTCAGGCTCGATGCGATGTGATTTCGCTTCATCAAAAGATTTATAGTTTACTGGATAATAAAAGGTTATAAAGGATATAACATATTATTTATGAAAGCAATAAAAACATTCTAAAAGCTAGCCCAACACAAGGACTTTACATATTTTCAAATTTAAAATTGCCAAAAATATATCAACAAGTAAAAATAAGTTCCTTTCAAACAATACGAAGTAGTGTTATTGGTGGTACTATATAGTGTAGAGTGTGACTTTCGATAAAGGTCGTGAATCTGACATTTCTTTACTTCCATAAGCAGCGACGAGATAACTTTTCTTTGCAATATTTCAAGTGAGTGTAATCTTTACTTAAACTACTAAGGCTACCTCCACCCACATCTAAACTGACAGTAGGCGTTATCTAACCGACCAAATAATAAAATCGAGCGAAATGTAATGCTAAATATCATCTTCGCAGCTCGGTAGAGCGGTAGTTGTAGGCGTAAAAGGATTTACACCTACGAATTTTCCTACACCGTGAAAACTCTAAAACATGTACAAGCATTTAAATGCCCTTTCATGAACCCTTGTTGACTCTCTTTATATTAAGGTTTACTGAATTTGTAATAAGTATCCAACTACTTAAGGAACTTTTATTAATAGATCTAGGTATAGAACTTAAGGCAGTTAAATTAAAAGCTACAATCGAATGGCCGACAGTAAACGAAGCATTTAAGTGCTTTCTCTAAAACGTCGTGTAAATACCGGCCGGACGAGGTTCGCATATATAATTTGTATCAAACGGCTAAGTTACTACAACCGTCTTAATTAACTCAACTCTAGTGGCTGAATCGTTAAAATTAAAGTACCTAGTCGCTCTAAATCCTTTGGTAATTTCGAATGATGACTCATTTTGGATGTTAAACCGACAAGGTACTAAAGCGTGCAGATATATAGATATAGGGAATAATCAGTTCCCATCGTAAAAACTCAGATAAGTTCATATTTTTCATGCTTTCTCAATCAACTTCAATACCCTTGGAGACAGCAGCGTAGAGATAGTTAGTTATAGTCAATAGGTAAGCTCGAGTAGAGAGTGGTTATTTTATAACTTAAGTATTCGCCGTATCGTACTACGATTTTTGCTTGTAGTTTCTCTATATGTAATTCGAACGCGCGATGTTAAAACATGTCTGTATGCCACTGTGTGGTCTTCAATATTTTAATATGACATGATGACATCCTGCCACATATGTACATATAAAGTAGCACATTGAATCAATATAAAAACGTGTTTTTCGATATTTTATATTAGCTAGATTTCGATAATTAAGATAAGATAATTCGATAATTTAGGTCCGTCAACAGCGTTCGGAAGTATTGTTGGATTCCGAGTTTTCACGACGGGAACGGATTATTCGCTACGATGTCGCGGTATTATTTCGCCGAGGTTATTACGTAGGTTTTATTTTATGGGGGTGAGTTTTACGTCCGTTCTTGAGGGAGCCGTTGCTTTCAGATTAATTCGCTAGGGTAGCTTGATCGGTGCTGTTCAGGTTCTGCCAACGTAGTAGGAATTCCATGGCGACTAGTTGCCTTTGTTAAAAATATTAAAAACTGCTTCAGCGCCAGACCGTAGGTTAATTAGCTAACCACTAATACAGTTTTATAAGGTACCTTAGGTAATTACCTTTCTAATATTACAACAAAAAAGATTAATGAACATCTTAAAGTTGTATTATTTTACTTATTTTTGTTGCGGGTTAATTAGTTGTTTTCTAACAACAAATTAAAATACTTAACCATATTATTTGTCTTTGAACTACAGACAGAATACTTTCGTCACCACATCGAACCACACCTTACACACTACACAGACGCGTAGCATATCCATTCAGCTATAGACACCGGATTAACAGTAGGACGAAGAAAGCGTCAGCAGGCTTTGATCGCAGCTCGTAAGACGATTAGACGCGAAGGCCGGCGTAACAAAAGGCAGTTAATGATGCGTCCGATGTTTCGTCACCGCCGTGTAGTCATACAGTCGCCCGACCCGACCGAGGACTATATTCCCCTGCGCTTTATGCGCCATGCCTTAGTTAGGTTAACCAGTTTATGTAGGTGTTAATATATACATATAGACGTGTGCGCCGCCATAAAAATCCGTGGCGGCGGCGCGCCGGGAATTTTTGGCGGCGTGGCTGCGCCACGCCGGCGTCAAGGTCGCTTTTGGCTACGCTCGCAAGGCTCACGTTTCGCATTAAAAATATGTTACATATCAAAAACTTTTTAGGAACAAGAAACATAAAACAATTTATTGCTTCAGTCCTGCCGATTTTTCGGTAATCGCTTTTCTGTTGATGTTTTCCATAACTGTGATAAATTAAGATCCTTTTAAAGCCAACTCCATCTAAAGCGTGTACCAAGGCCAGCTCAGCTATCAAGAAATGTGACAAGCTAGACGGTCTGTCTTGCGGGAGCTCGCCAGAAGGTTACCTCTCAAGATAAAGGACGTTATAAGGGATCCTTTTGAAGATACAGAGACAACATGGAATGGCTTCAAGGCAGTTGTGTCCGAAACAGTGAATGAAGTCATCCCCACTCCTGGGAGCCAAGCAAGACGGAAACCCTGGATTTCTGATACTACCTGGGAACTTATTGAGCGACAGAGGACTCTCAAAGAACAAGGTCTTAACACAGACATAACAAGAAAGGAGTATTCCAGGCTACACTTGCGTGAAAAGGGCATGCAGACGCGATAAGAATAGTTCAATCCATGTTTTGTGTGACGAAATTGAAAACCATGCTGCAAATGCCCATTCTAAAGACTTGTTCCAGAAAGTCAAACTTCTCACCCGCGACTACAAACCTTAGGAGCTGGCAGATAGCGGATACTGATGGAAACACTTTATCAGACCTGGGCAAAGTTTTGGCTAAATGGAGAGACTATTCGGAACAACTCCATCGAGAAGTTTCGGAACATCTTTTAGTGCGCAATGACGCTATACATCCAGTCGAGCCGGACATGCTCATTTTCGAAGTGGAAGACGCTATCAGACGTCTGAAAGCCTAAATAATCTAGGTGGCGAAGGTACACAGTTCTTACACCATATTTGCTGCAAAGTGTGGAGAACTGGCCAGTGGCCGAGAGACTGGACTGAATCCATGGTTATACCTCTCCATAACAAAAGCTCGACGCTAAAATGTGACAACGATAGAACTTTGTCTATTATATCGCATGCCAGTAAAGTATTTCTTTACATCATGTATTCGCGAATGACAAAGTTCCTGGAGCGGCAAATACCTGCAGAGCAGGCTGGCTTTGTGTCTGAGCGAGGGATACGATAGAGATGTCGTGAATGGAACATCATTTAGCTCACCTTATTGAGAATTTGTACACCGAAAGTACTGCCAGAGTGCGCATCGAGAACACCTTGTCAGTCCAGTTCAAGCCGGAAAGAGGAGTAAGACAGGGCTGTATATTGTCTCCGAAGCTCTTTATTATATACGGCGAATACATCTTACGTAAGGTCACCGAGAACTGGGACGGTGGCATATCAATTGGCGGCAAAACGATCTGCAACCTACGCTATGCTGACGACACAACGCTCTTGGCTTCCAATGAGGAGAAGATGTGTCTTTTGTTCCGGCGTATAGAAGCGGAGAGCATCGAATTAGGACTTCACGTCAACCATGCGAAAACCAAGTTAATGTTCGTACACCGGAAACAGTCTCCCACACGAAGCCAATAACTGAAAGACCTAGAATGCGTCAACGCTTTCACCTACATCAGCTCACTTATATCTACCTATAGCGATGGTAGTTGTGAACGTGAAATCATCCGAAGGATTCAAATAGCGACGGGTGCTATGACTCGATTAGATAGGATCTGGAGAGATCATACAGAGGCAGACTAAGGCTGGACTTATGCGTTCCCTGGTGTTTCCAATTTTCCTATACGGCTCTGAAACTTGGACTATCAAGGCAGATCTGAAAAGCCGTATCGACGCGTTAAAGATGTGGTTTTGGCGACGGCTTTTACGGATACCTTGGACAGCGATGCGCACGAATCAGCCCATACTAGAGGAGCTACGCATAAAACGCCGGTTGTCTACGACGTGCCAGGACCACATTCTCACATATTCACCCTCTCTCGACGCTCCTCGGATAGCCTGGAGATGATCATCATGACGGGAAAAGTTGGAGGCACAAGACTAAGAGGCCCTCCCCCTGCAAGATCGTGTACCCAAATCACTGCACCCATGCAATTAAAACTGCAAGGAGCCATGCGCTTAGCGAGGGATAGAAGCCTATGGAAGAACCTAGTCTTCAACAGAAGGACATGATCCTTACCTCTGAGGGAACGACTAGTGATGATAAAGATCCTTTTTTGACTCTCAGTAGGTCCTAAGATACCGTTCAGTATTAATGATCAATCCTGCCACCGAAAACACTTCTGTTCTCAGGATAATTTAGTTGGTGGTACAATTTTGATGGCAGAGAGGTGGTATTATTTTCGTTACCAATCTTATTAATTAGGGTTAATCATACTCATTTATTAATCTCCCAAAAGAGAAAGAATTGACCAAACCCTAAATATTTCAATGTGTAGATGTTTTCATGGTTTAATTCGTCAATATAAGTTGTAAAATTTTCAACTGACTTTCCTTCATCGGTAATTGTCATTGGCAAATTTTTGCCGAATTCTGAAATTTTGGCCAACGGCGTGGATTTTGAAATCCGCGGCGGCGGCGGCGGCGTGGGTCCCACGGCGCGGCTACGCCACGCCGGCGCGGCGCACACGTCTATATACATAACATAACATAACATAAATACTCTTTTCTCCAATGTGCTCGGAACAATGTGTTCACCTTACTGTAGTAAAATTAGTACGTGAAGTTCGTCATTATTTACTAATACAAAAAAAAAGACCATTATTGTCCTGTTTTACCGGACGACAAGTTGTACTTGTCGTCCGCATTATTTTTTACCTTTTAAACATTTCATTCGACTAAGAAATATCATTTCAAACAGCCAACCGTCTGAACGGCAATCCCTTCAAACTATAGGATAGAGCGAGATAGTGAGATCAAAAACCTTGGTTGTCTCGTTCTGTGTCATAGCTTACATGACCACCGCGTCTGATCGTGCGAATACGGCTTCATATACAAAACCACTTTTTTTAAGGTTTAAGCTTTTACAGTTGCGTGAAAGGAGCATATTTAATACTGTCTTAAATAGTTTTTGACGAAAATTGATTTTTAATTATTATTTGAATGAACTTTGCCAGATGATTGGCAGTATAAGTAGTGCTCTATACTAAAAAAAATATTGTAAAGGGAAGCTATAGTCTGGCAAACCATTTCTGTCAGTAGAAACGCGCGGCAAATTCAAAATACGTACATGTGGCAACTCTTTGTGATGAGACACCGTATGTCATGACGAACATTTAAATTCACATTGAATTTGTTTCTAGTGCATTTCACTCTCTCATCTTAAGTGCGAGTGAGATAGAACTCCTGCAACGTTTCCACTTAAATTTAAATTCACTTTTAAGGCATATCTCAATTGCCTCAACCAGATTATCTGTTGCAGTTGATGACAGATCAGACGAAATAAGTCCGTCTCCTTTTTACACACCGTAAATGTCACCAAATGAAAGGGACGGAAATACCAACTAAAATTAAAAACATAAAATTTGATGATCATTGCTGCTTTTTTGACTGATTCTTAGTGTTGTCATACTTTTGTTCGCTGTACATTGCTACTTCGTTCGTTGGCTGGCCAGACTATAATTCATAAATAATCATAAATTCTAGATATTTAAAACTAACCTAAAAATGTAAATTATTTAATTTACTTTATTTCCTCTTACATTTGGAGAAAAGCGTTATATATGCCTCGGCGGGAATAGAAATTCGTGGACTCGTCTTATATTTTCGGACTCAGCTGCGCTTCGTCTGAAAAAATCGCTCGTCCACGAATTTATCTTTCCCGTCCTCTGCAATAATGTACTATTATTGCACACCTCAAATAATAAAGATCGTACGCAATAAAATCCGGGCAGAGTAATTGACCTTTTTTGTTTAATAAAGAGACTCAAACCTTTTTACTGTTGACATTTTTAAATTCTACTGAAAATTGTCTATTGAACTGTAATCATTATATTTGTCTTCATACTCATTCACACAAAATGTCTTCGAATGAAGAGAGTAATCGAAAAAAATTTGTGTACGCTCACCTTGAAACTCCAAGTTTGTCGACTAGAGCCATCTCTAAATTGCTGAAAATCCCCAAATCAACTGTTGCCGATGTCATCAAACGATATCGTGAGGAGTTGACCACTCAAAGAAAACAGAGATGTGGTAAAGTTCGTGGCCCAAAGTTTCCCGAAACAGAAAAGAAAGTTATGGCTACTTTTAAAAGAAACCCGAGTATTTCCGTACGAGATGTCGCAAATAGAGTCGGTAAGTCGGCTTCTTATGTACAATCCGTAAAGAAACGAGCCGGTTTGAAGGTTTTTAAAGTACAAACTGCTCCAAATCGAAACGAAAAACAAAATTTCACGGCAAAAACACGAGCTCGAAAACTTTACAATGAAATTTTGACAAAACAGAGTTGTGTGGTCATGGATGACGAAACGTATGTGTTTGCGGATTTTAAACAGTTACCTGGGCGTGAGTATTATACCGGAAAGGACAAAGACAGTGTTCCGGAAGAATATAAGAAAAAAAAGAAGTCTAAATTCCCTAG
Organism: Pammene aurita; assembly: GCA_947086415.1. Lineage (NCBI taxonomy): Eukaryota > Metazoa > Arthropoda > Insecta > Lepidoptera > Tortricidae > Pammene > Pammene aurita. Next base: position 19,644,286 of record OX352295.1, read on the forward strand.
AAAATACTTGGTTTGGCAAGCGATATGCACATGTGGACGAAAGAGCTCAAATTTCATTTGCACGGGTACTGTCAACAGCGAAATTTACCTTAAAGAGTGCCTCCAGCGACGTCTGTTGCCATTTTTAAAAAGCCACAATAAACCCCCAATCTTTTGGCCGGATTTGGCATCTTGCCACTATTCCAAAACAGTTATGGAATGGTACAACAAAAATGGGGTATTTGTTGTACCACGCGACAGCAATCCGCCAAACTGCCCTGAACTGCGTCCAGTGGAAAGATATTGGGCATTGGTGAAACAGAAGCTTAGAAAAACCAAGAAAGAAGCTGATAATATTGAAAAGTTTAGAAGACAGTGGAATAAAGCATCTAAATCGGTTACAGAAAAGACTGTACAGACCTTAATGCAAGGTGTCAAACGAAAGGTCCGAGAATTTTATCAAAATAGTCCCCAGGAGTCATAAGATTCTTCGATATGACTAGTTAGTAACCAAATAACAAAAAATATATACTGGTAAAACATATACATTTGTAGTTTATTTTTTTTGACAATAATGCTTTGCCCGGATTTTATCGTGTACGATCTTTAAACACAAAGTATACACAAGTCACAAACAAAAAAGCAGAGGCAAAACAATTGGCGGTCTTATCGCTAAAGACCGATCTCTTCCAGACAACCTTACACGTACTGTACAGTTATACGTACAGTGCCCGTGGCAATGCGTCAAAAAGAGTATTAGGCAAAAAGAAGAGAGAAAGAAACTCAATTGTCTAAAACTAGACAGGCTGGAGGGAGTGTTGCAAGGCCTGAGTGTGTGCCGTGAATTCGAAATTCGAAAATTGACTAACAAACATATTCGAGAGAGAGATAAGCAAACGACGAACAAACGGACGAAGCGTTTTGCGTGGTTAGAACTTTGACGTACACAACTCTAGTCAAGCGATGGTAACCAAACCCGCGGTCGGGGGACGCACTGAATCATTTATTATCTATCACGCCTCTCGCCAGCCCCGACTTTCCAGCATATTACAATATTTGACGACTTATTATTATCATGGCTAATATCTGAAATGCTAATCAGGCTAATGTTCTTTAAAGTATTGCGAATCTCTGCGATTTACACTAATAACACAGTAATCTGATTAAAAATCTATGCTGATTGTGAAGGTTATTATTATCTAATCTATAAGACGAATATAGACCTTATCTTCCTAATGTTGCGATAGCGCATACCTTGTAATATCGATATAGTTATCGCACGCAATGCGTTTCAGAAAATAACACCAATACACAGAAATACGTTCTTTAATAATTGCTACTATGATAAAAAGCTGGCGTAAAGATCAATATTGTCAAAGTGTCTCAATCATATATCATGCCAGTATTTTCAAAGGACTCAACTACTTGAAGCAACCCAAAACAAGCCCGTCGTGCATGTATGAACGTGGACAGGTATACAAATTGACCTAAATAAGCTATTATGCAAATACAAGGGCTGAGCCGAGAAAATATCGAATATCTTCTCAACCTTTACTTGAAAATTGAAGATTCCGCAAAGTGGAACAGCGCCGGGTATCAAATGACTTATACTTTTGTTATGATAATGCGGTCCGCTGGGAAAACAACGGCATTGTCGTCGATGACCGAAGATTAACAAATCTTCGCTTCGCCGACGACATCGTTCTGTTTTCCTCATCAGCCCAAGAACTCCAAACAATGCTGCAAGACCTAAGTTCGGCAAGCCTTCAAGTTGGTCTTACAATGAACAGGTCCAAGACGCAAGTTATGACCAACAGCAGCACAAAACGTCGGATCGAGGTAGACGGGCAGATGTTACAATATGTCGACGAGTATCCGTATTTAGGCCAACTAGTTTCCTTCACCCACAGACAGGATAAAGAAGTCGAAAGACGGATCCAAAACGCGTGGAGAAGCTATTGGTCTATGAAGGAACTGCTGAAGGGCGACCTTCCTTTGACTTTAAAGCGGAAACTTGTCGATATGTGCATTTTGCATGTCCTGACCTATGGTGCTCAAACATGGTCACTCACCGAAGCGCAAAAGACCAGGTTGAAGGTTTGCCAAAGAGCTATGGAGCGCAGCATACTAGGAGTAAAACGTATCGATCGAATCCGAAACGCTACGCTGCGCTCAAAGACAGGAATTGCAGATGTTGGAGTCAAAACCGCCAAGCTGAAATGGGACTGGGCCGGCCATGTGTGTCGCATGCATCCACAGAGGTGGGCTAAAATAGCCACGGAGTGGGTACCACAACACGGGCGAGGGGCGGGCAGGCCCAGGCGGAGATGGCGAGATGACCTGGACGCATTTGATAACGACTGGCCTGAAAACGCAAGGGACCGAGACGGATGGAAATCGAGGGGGGAGGCCTTTGCCCAGCAGTGGGACACACTATAGGCTACTAATATAATATAATATAATGCGATTCTGAAATTAGCTACCGCGAACTTGGTGGGAAGATCTCCTGACGTGATGTTCTTATACTTTATACTCAAATCAAGTTCACGACGTGTGACTTGTATTGTTGTGAAAGGAAATACACTCAATAACAATGGAAATATGTATATTGAAAACAGAGTTTTAGCACTTTTCAGTGTCCCTGAGCATACAATGTGTCCGGATGGCATTTATCTTTACTACATACAATTTCTGAGTGTGGTTTTATATCCTAGTTCTTAAGCTACCGACTAAGACCTCTATTTACATTTGTATGTCCGACACTATTGAACAAGTAATGGCTAATTACTATGTGCACTCAAGTTTGGCGCCGTAAAACTTAAAATGTCTGCTTTTTACAAGCAGTTAGGATAAAACTGATCTACTTTAAGCATTGAGTTAGGATATATAGTAGAGGTACAGTCTCAAACAAGATTTTAAAAATTGTAACCGGCCAGAAGACTGTCACAGAATCTGCTGTACGAGTCGTCCTTACAGTGATAAAATGTATGAGTGATAAAAATCTTCGACACGTGCTTTTCAGACATATTGTATAATTAATTATCCTTTAAAATGCCAATATATATTTCCTAAATCTTGACAGTAAAATACGTATATTGATTACTGGTTTAACTCACGGAAACGAAACTAACATGCTATTGAGTCAGAGGCACAAGGAAATTAAATCGAATTTCTGCTTGAGCGGGCCGTGTATCTTTGAACCCTTTGAGCGGTATGACCGTTGCGATCAAACAGTGTACTGAGGTCTTTAGATAGATTGGTGAAAAAATCGAAAGTAGGGTTACACGTATAACATAATCTAAGACTAATTACACCTCTCTAAGTCGGGACCTAACAACAAGGACGCCGAAATACGTCAGACACGTTAAGCAATATCTCCAAACGAGTCATTCCATATGAAAACAGCTAAGGGGTGTGCTGACTAATTTTGAATTTACTTGAAAAAAATCAGGAATGTACTTTAAGGCATAAAATCACTAAATCCTTGAGATATTTTTTTTCCTGTATTTTTTTTTCGATTGGCACTCATTGGAAGTTTGAAAAGTTGTCATTTTCTTACTCTCATAAACTAGGTTCAAACTCTGCTTATGGGCTTTTGCTAACAATTATGTTTATTTTAAATTGTAGCTTACTAACCACCGATTCCACAACGAGTTATAATATCTAATCAGTATGCTTCAGAACTGGGTTCTGAGGCACTGAAAATTTGTATAAATATGCTATTTTTTGGAGTTTTCAGACTAGAATTCTGACTTTCCTATAAGATTAAGATACATAGCTTTTTTTCTGTTCTTTAGAACATGACAATTTAAGCAACTGGTGTGAGTTTAAATTATCAAAATGTATTTTTGGTTTAGAAAAAACATATTGAAATTTCAAAAAAATCAAAACGGGCCCACTTTAACCGCTATAAAATCTAGGTTTCAGTGTGAATAAAATTTTTAGTTTACCATCAAATGATACATCGTAAGCTCACCTTTACATGGCAAGTAGACTTTATAGTGTTATTTTTGCTTGGTAAGAAGATATGATTTTTTGAAAATCGTAAATATTGCAGAACAGTATTAGTACGACAAAGTCGTTTTTTTATGGTTATATGCCAATAAATAATGGTTTTCTTATCATAAAGGAGTTTTATTAAGTTCTGTCATAAAAGGAAGGGTTAAATTTTGTTATAATACATACACATTAAACGAACCAATCCTTTAATAAAACAATTTCGCATCGCAGTATAAAAATAAAAAGAATATGGCGAATTCGTGTTACCATGATGAAGATTTTGGACTGCAAGCAGACTGGAACTTCTTTGCTACAGCACATGGGAAAAGCCCGTGTGATGGTGCAGGAGGCCCATCAAAAAAATAATCCGAAAAGATAGTTTGCAAAGAACAGCGGAAAGTCACATATTAACCCCTCAAGCGATGTTCGACTTTTGTACGGAGCGGATACCTGGCATTACATTCTTTTTCGTGTCAAAAGCAGATGTCGAAGCTTCAGAATCAAGCTTAACAGAGAGGTTCGAGAATTTACTCACGATTAAAAATACTAGATCATACCATCATTTCGAACGTCTGTCGTTCGACACTTTAAAAGCTCGTAAATATTCAACATCACAAACTTTCGAAGTTGTGACAGTTAGGAGGCAGTAATCGAAACGTTGAAGTAAGGATTAAATTAATTTTGTAATTTTCTATTTAAGTATTTCTTTATTATAGTGATGCTTTTAATTTAGTTAAGAAATAAATAATATTTAGGTGCAGTTTTATGTGTTTAAGACACTTTTATTAACTATCTGAAATTTGCATATTTTACGATTTTCAAAAAATCGTATCTCATAACGTAGCAAAAATAACACTATAAAATCAAGTTGCGATGTTAATTTCAGCATATGATCTATCATTTTGTGGTAAATTAAATGTTTTATTTATACTGAAACCAGGATTTTTCAGCATCCAAAGTGAACACGTTTCTACTTTTCAAAAATTTCAGTACGTGTTTTCTAATACTATATAATACATTTTGCCATTTAAAATCAATGTTAATAGTAAGAATTTAACTGTTACTGAAGCTGTGATATATAAAAAAACCTAGGTCTAATACAAAAGTCAGGATTTTTATCCGAATACCATGAAAATGAGCCAATTTTTTATGCTGAAGTATTTGGAGGAAAAGTTATAATGCATATCGGATAGTATGTTTATTAAAGGCTTATATTCAAATAACACCATTTTTGTACATAATTTCTGAACAAAGTTTCATCATAATTTGTGGGAGTAGGAAAATGACACCATTTTGTACTTTGGATGGGTGCCGATAAAAAGATAAGTATAAAAAAAAAATAACGACAACGGTTTTTGTGCTTAAATGTGTCATGGTACATCCTCATTTTTTTTTCATTGAAATCTGTGACCATGCGGCAACAAAAATAATTAATTTCAGCTGTTTATGTAATATTATGTTTTATACTCAAACGTGTCTAACGTATTGCAGTGTCCTAGTCGTTAGGGCCCTATTTTGGCAGGTGTAAAGTTTCCAGGTGTCCAGTTTTATGAACAGTTGCAGTAGTCGCACCAATGAACGGACTGATGCAACTACCCTCAGCAGAAAAGTAAGATTTCACATACAATAACATTTTACAAATGTTTTAAGGAGAGAGACGTACCTATAGTCGGTTTTTAACTGATTAGTGCCTGATAATATTGTTCAAATAGAGAGGTATTTTGTCATTGATACTTGTGAAAATTCCTGCTCCATATTTTGGCATCGTTATTTTTTCATCTTATTTTAAATCTCATGATTTACTAACTCCCCAGGACCTAAAAAACTTGAGAGCCGGCGTTCAAAATATTACCCCAACTGTGTAAAGTAAGTGATTTAGTACCATAGTCATCACCATAAACATTATGAAATAGACTTCCCCAAAGAAACTGCGAAGAACCATAAACAAAATGGGACCAAGCCCCTAATATTCTCGGGTCTACTACAACTCGCCCGTACATATTTTAACAACCAACACGCCGCGGTAACAACTTGCTGAAGTTACACACTATTTATGGCCCGTGATATTATCAGTCGCAGCCTGCTTTTGTTTCAATGTCACTGTTTCGCAATGTTAATTTATTTATCAATGGCGAAATACCTATGCAAAACTTGGGTAGGTATTGGCTGACGTGTAGTGTATGCTTAGCAGCAGAAGTAGTTGCTCGGATATAGTGCTCATAATTAATGATCGGACACCGGTAGCAACTAAAGGACGAAAGTAGTAGTAGCCTTGGCCAGAAGTGTTGAGCATAGCAGTTTTTTGTTTACGATTTTGATGTTAAGTATTATTTCCCTATCATAACAATGTACGATGACATAAAATGTTATATTTTATTTATATATCTAGAAAACTTCACTTAATAACAATTTCAAGGTATCTATAAAATATGAAAACTTAAGGTAACGAAAATGCGACTTTAGGTCGGTGCGACAAATTACAAATATTGTATGCAGTTACTACTAACTTCAACAAAACATGCCCGTTCAGTTTGAATTAATTGATAAAATAACTTCAAAAGAGATAGAAATGCTGGACTAAAGTTTTGAGTTTTGTATGAAAATCGCAAGGGTGCTCAACACTTCTGGCCAAGGCTGTAGAACATGGATAAGACTTAATTTATACTTTGTGTATAATTTGTGCTTTAAATTTGCATGCATTGTTCTATTAAAGTGTTTACTTCAATTATAAAAATGAGATATCGCTTTACAACTTCGCACCACTGATGTCTGTTGATGTAGAGAGGTCGTGCTCTTTATTTAAGTTGATTGATAAATCCAATTGATTCAAAATATCAAACACAAAAATATTTTGGTCATTTCCTATTATAATAAAATTCTGTTAGTTTCTTTATGGAATATGTATTGTTTTATTTTTAATGATATAGGCTTATCAATATTATGTTCAACGTCAAAGTATCATAAACTGCTACTTGTGTCCGATCATTGCTCATAATATCTCCACACGATGCTATTATAAATGGGATCATACCTGTGATTTTGGCTATCTAAGTATCTATGCATGCAAATTAGGGTATCAACTCAATAGGTACGCCGTAGACGTTTCGAGCCACAGATACTTGTTAACTAAAACATGCAAATAGGTCGCCATAGTCTCGGATAAGAGAGGCTAATGTTTAAAAACCTTAGATTTACCTACAGGTATTTATAATAAAACTTACAGCTTCTAATCTGTAAGCGCTTCACCAAAGAAACAGCAGAGATGTGACTTATTTGAAATACTTGTATTTTAAATGCAAAATACCTATTTCCTATTTTGTATTTAAATACCTTTTTAACAAAAGCATTTTGTATTTTATTTGAAATACTTTTTGGGACCCATTTTCTACTTCGAAAATAAAAAATACTTTTTTTTGTAATTTAATATAATGTTGGTAGAAATGGTAGGTTTAACAGGTTATAGTTATATTGCTCCTACGTGGGTGATTGGTAGGACAGGACACCGCGTAACCAAGGGAAATCTCGTCATTTTGCAACTAGTCGTCTGTTTTGAAATGGAGAGTTAAGATAAGTATGGAAATCATCATCCTCTTAGCGTTTGTCCCGGCTTGGCGAACTAATCACATGAATTGGCATAGACACTAGTTTTTACAAAAGCGACTACCATCTGAACCTTCCAACCCAGAGGAGAAACTACGCCTTATTGGGATTAGTTCCAGTTTCCGCGGGATGTTTTCCTTCACCGAAAAGCGACTGATAAATATCAACCGATAATTCGTACATAAGTTCCGAATATCTCAGTGGTACAAAGTCGGGATTCGATCCCGAGACCGCCAGATTGGATCCATATAGATAAATATAACTCACTATCAAATCATGAAAAAAATAATTTAATTAAGTACATGTATCGAGTGCTGACCAGGGACCGGAACCGGTTACCATAACAGGGGTTTTTCATAGGGTTATTTAAAAGGTGGTTTTAAAAACCCTATCATATTGGTAACCTCATGATGAGGTAACCTTATTGATAGGGTAACCGTATCGATCGAGTTAACTTATGTTACCACTAACCACTTTAAAAACCCTATCAATTTGGTTACCTTATCATAGGGTATTGGACCAGCTCAAACGAATGTAATCTTTACGCATATTTAAATTAGGCTCATTATTAAATTATTACAGTCGTCACGGGCACCGAGACTCGGCCGCTCGCCTATTTAAGTTCTCAGTACAAACAGGTTTCGCAGGTAGCGTCGCTTGTTTTCTTAGTGAATTTAAATAATATTGTACCTAACTACTTTGCGTTTTTAGGCTTAAATTGGAGCAGCCGCGCAACTCGTTTGGATATTGTATTTTTACTTTAGAGATAACTATACTTTCGAGGTTTCGAGAACATCGAACCATTATTATTTTATTTAACCCTTACAAAGAGATCTACAAGGAGTTTAAAAATAAAAGCTTGAGATTCATAGTTTTTGCGAAGAAATAATATTATTTCTTTTGGATTTGGAAAATTGAAGAAGCGGCAAATTGAAATTTCACAATAATTATTTAGAAACTTCTCGAATACATATTATTCACTTATAAGTACTGACGTGAGAAAGAACATACATTTTTCCTTATTTTTTAATTAGCAACTTGTTATCAAACCAGCCTTGATACTCTTAGTAATAAAAACTCGAAAATTCTTGACCCCGGCTCGGGCCCTGTTATAGTTGTTACCATCGGAAAAAAAAACAGTGGCCTTCCTAAACTTAAGTGCAGGTTGTAGAATAAAGAAGGATATTTAATATAAAAATAGACTTAAAATTATAAATTTACCCTTCAAGGTTTATATCGAATAGTAATATCAGTATTATGATCTGAACCCTAAAACTGCCGGAAGATCTTTTCTTAAGTATCTAAGTTCTATAATAATGGTGTCACAAGAGTAAACACCAATTTGTAATTTTTTTTTTGCTAAACTATAAATTATACATACTAGTGTATGGCATCAATCAAAAGCTTTGATTCACTTATAAATTGGTTGTTACAAAATACGGTTTAAGAGAGTTAATCTTGCTCTGTGAGTTTTTAGATAAACCAGGTTAACGTAAGATAAATAAATTAAGGGAAAAAGGGAAGTTTGGATTTTTTTCTACAGAGCCAACTTTATGGCTTATGCCATACACAAGAGTATATAGTCTAAAAAACATTTATTATATATATTAGAAAAAAAAATCAGTCCCTTTTCCAATTTAGTCAATAGCACACCATTTATAACTCAACAACAAACAGCTGAACCGATTTTGATGATGTTTGATTTTTCCGAATTATCTCCGCCCCGAATAGCAGGATAAATATTAAAATATTGGAAAAATAAAAAAATAATTGTTAGCAGTACGAAGTTCGCCGGGTCAGCTAGTATTGAATAAAACTTATATTGCTGTCACTATGACTGTCGCCGCATTCTGATGTAAACATGTAAGTAATAATATAATATAATCAAATCCTCAAACAATGGAAAATACCACGACCGATCACGAAGTGCGCATAACAGCGCGGCGGCGCTTAAACTCCTCTCTCGTTTTTAGGTACCATTCTGATAATTTTGCACCATTCCACCGTAGTGCGAAGTCTTTTGATGTTTATCTCTTACCGACTATGCGACAACTCATTTGCGCTACAAATGCAAATACGTATTTTATATAAAAAAATATTTTTTACGTTTTTTTTCTGATATGGCCTTTTTATTTGAAAAAAAAAATTCATTCCAAACATTCATAAATGATATTATAACTATCCAAAATTCTTAGTTCGTGCGTCAGCAACGCGACTACGATCAGAGCTCTATACGAGTAGCGAGCTAGTTTAAATGTAGCAAAGCAACAAACAACTGATGATAAGGTTACCATAACCCAATGAAAACCCTTAACAAAAACCCTATCGCGATAGGATTTTGAGCTTAACTCTATTAAAGGTTATGGTTACCACTTCAATAAGGTTACCATTACGATTGGGTAACCTTATGATAGGGTTACCAATATCATGAGGTTACCAAATTGATTGGGTTACAGAATCGATACGCTTAAGCCTGAAGAGGGGTTTTCCGGTCCCTGGTGCTGACCCTTAAACAAATTTTAACCATTTACCTACAAAACAAATTAGTGGCACACAAAACTCACCTCTAGTTAAAATTTGATTAACATTTGCTTTATATTTATCGGTTAAAATGGCTATGCTATGACTATGACATACGATCACGGGCAGACGGACATGACGAGATAAGGATTCCGTTTTTTACATCTTGGCGACGGAATTCCAAAAAGCATTTGTATTTTAAAAATGTATTTTGAAAATACCTATTTTGTATTTAGTATTTGAAATACAATTTTGCTAAGTATTTTGTATTTTGCATTTGAAATAGTAAATCATGAAAGTATTTGCATTTTGTATTTAAATACTTTTTCTAAACTATTTTGCACATCTCTGAGAAACAGTAAGGTACTCGAAATATGAACCAACCGCTAACGGCTCTAAAATCATTTATCTCAATCATCACATGTTTTGAAGGTCTGAGCTTTGTCAATCTGAAATAATCATTTCCCATGTCAAACTAAACTGAACCTTATTACTATAGCATTAGATTAGGTACTCACATGGTGCCGGGCTAGGTGGCTCTGCGCAGATGCCTATCGATTTGCTGGGGTCGTCGATCAACGCCTGCGCGATCTGGTAGTCGCCGAGCTTCGTCTGGATCTGTTGGCTCTGGCGATCCTTGTTGCCCGTCACCTGAGAAAAGGATATGCGTTTAGAGATATATATAGCGTGTATAAATGTGTGTGAAAATATTTTCCGCAGACGAGACAGTCCTCGTAGTTCAGTTGAAAGAGCAGCAGGCTGTCCCGGTGCTACAGCAGAGTCTCTACCCTCGTTTTTTTTTCTTTTATTTTAAAAACTGGGATAATGAGATTTAGGATGTCATAATATTTTTTCACTAAAGCATACCACATAACATAATACTCTTTGACTAACGTGAGCGCTGCAAATGTTTAAACGTAAACAAATATTAACACAGGCCGCTCAGCATTAATAGTTACCTAAGATATAAAAACGAATACAACTCAGCATAAAAGCCATGAAACTACTTTATATAGACATCTCAATAAAATGTGACCCAATTGACAGTATAACCCATCATAGAACCCCAGTATCTGTCGGGACATGACAAATTCCTCACAACTTTCCTTTGAATAATGAAATTGTGATGGCCCACCGGGGCACACCGAGAGCATGTAGCTTGTCCAAACATAATTTGTCGGAGGTAGGAAATTGCATCGCGTCCTTCTCGGAGCGAGGTCGCGTCCTAAATGTGACTGCTCAATGTCGCAAGTGGGGACATCACTGCTTTAAATTAGGTCATAAACAAAACAACATCGCGAAACTAGATGTCTGTCAGTTAATCAATTAGTTATGATATAAATAGTTAGCTGATGTGAGGTGCATAAGTGATCGATTTACCCTCTTATTCAAGTCTTACAGCCCTCATTTAGTTAATTTATGTTTTCTCTGTTTCTAACAAACACGAACAACTAAGTTTCTAACAAATAAGAACAAAATATCATTAGATAAATCAGGGGTCGGCAAACCGTTAAAAACTGAAAACTGTGGCTCTATGAGCTTCCAAAAATTCCATATTTTCCGCTATCAGGCTCTTTGTCAAAAAAGTTTGCCGACACTTGAGTTAAATGAGCCTTGTAAGATGTTAGTATTTATTTCGACAGCCGTCCTGTAAACATTTTTTACCGTATCTCGTATCGCTAAAAGTATGCGTCATTAAATAAACTTTAAGCTTGCTAACTGACCTTGCCTTAGAGATCAAATGTTGTGTTGACTTGCAGCTCTTTCCTTACGACGGACATACAGTTTGATTTGGATTCCATCGGATTGCGCTATTACTGCTATTAACATCTCTTTCTTCAATATGGCAAACAATAGTTACGTAATAGCCACGCAACGTTAAAATAAAACACGTTACATAAATAAGTATGATAGAAAAACAAGAGTTTAAAATGCTTACTTTCGCAAATAAAGTGACCAATTCAATGATAACATATACAATTAAATATTCAATGTGATATGTATGTGGAGGAAGAGAAGAATTAAAATGAATCAGAATTCCAAATCACATTATTTATATTGACACCTAACGGTACGGCAGATGCGAGCGCACTCATCCCACATGATTCATCTCCGTATCGTGGAGAGACACTCAAATAATTCCTACGTTTGGTTACGCTTAATGAAAACTTATTATGTGCTTACAGTTTGACCAGGGTCTGTCTTACTTCAAGCATAGGCAGAAAGAATCATACTGTCCTTTTCTTACCCTAGTACCTAATATTTGTAAAACATTAGAAATTAAGTTTTAGGCTCGTAGAGGAAACAAATCTCAGACATTAATTATAATTTAGAAACCATGTCATAAATATCCTACAACTTGGTATATTTATGACTTAATGAGTGAAGAATAGAGAAAACAAAGAATTGAATGACCATAAATAGTCACCATGACAGGTTTTGTCATTAAAACGAGACAAACAACAGCTCAAAAATACTTGAAACACAGTCTGGTAAACAAACCAGTCTGCCAACCTTGACACCTTTTAAACTCTCAGATCTTTTGAAGTGCAATCATCGCTTTCACGATCTCTATATAAATTACATAAATCACTCTATTAACGGCATAGAGTAAGCTTCGGCGTATAAAAAACGCATCTCCTGACATAAATCCTGTACGTGCGCGAACCATCCAGAGCTTTAACAATAACGTTTCCCACTGTCTCGTTTACACAATCGATGTTGCTAATATGTTCGTGAAGGACAACGCTAGTCGGGTATTACCAGACGTCCGAATGATTGTGGGCCGGCACGGACGAGTCAACGCCCTGCGCGATTCTGGGGCAAACCCGTGGCAATGGCGCCGAGAGGACGTACTACCTCAAGGAGGATTGTCCTCACGTTCACGAGACGATACATATCGAAACCATTAAACTGACAGGTGGCTTCAAGTACACTGTGTTTATTTTACAAACATAATAGACACTAAAATAGGAATCTAGAAATAGTTTACATTGGCTGAATTGAATATTTTGAAGGTAGGTCTTCTCTTATTAATTCGACCATAAAGGTCGACGATGACGAAAGTTCAATGAACGCGAGCGTTTGGAAACCAAATTCTTCAGTGCGATAACTCTTGTTACCGAGTCAGGATTTGTCACTAAAAGCAGAGACAGGTTACAAATAAAGACTAGCAGACTCCATACAAAAATAGGTAAATAAAGTATTTTGTTTATTTCTTCTAGATAGCATGAAATACCATAACTGACTTTATAGTCTTTACAAGATGTTTTAACTTTCGCTCAACGCAATGAAAATGTTCATTGCAGATAAATTCAATTAAAAAGATGTGTAATGTTAATGTAGGTCGTAGACTTTACTAAACGACATCATCTGAAAGTAGAAGAATATAGGTTGAGTCTGTAAGCTCCGGTACACTTATCTCTCCTCTTCTCATTATAAAACTATAACAAATCTATAAAGATGATCATCCCAAGTTAAAAAATATAACTTGATGAAGACCAGTCTTTATTTTCAACTGTTCACTTCTAGACGTTCGTTCAAATGTTAGGCCGGTGCATCGACCCGTCTGCTCGTCGGGAGGACGTCCTAGGTGACTCCCTTCGACTTTCCAGGTAGGGCAGAACTGGGGGTGCGATCTCTGAATCTGGGTTAATCGAATAAATGCCTTGTTTGTATAAATAAGACTCGATTAGATTAGATTATTATAAATTGTGTAGAATTATTATAACGAAATGAGGTTTTTAGATGAGCAAGCCAATGGAAAGGTGTGTAAAGTAAAATCGACCAATTGCACATTAGTTAGTTAGTTAGTTATCCTGGGCGTTTTTCCGCAAGTCGACATCCAGTGTGCCTATTTTGCGTGAAACGGGGGTAGCACTCTTATTCCAACCACCCCAGCTCCTCTACAAAGCCCAGCAGAGCTTTCAGGTTGCCTGCCGCCTCGCGCAAGGTGCCTGGGGTCCCTAGGTGTTTATTTCTTCTGTTTGTTTGTCTATACTTCTACCTGTTTGCAATCTAGCAGAATGTGTTTTGTTGTTTCATCCGCCTCCATGCATGCTCTGCACATGGGGCTGTCTGTCCTACCTATTGTGAAGAGGTGTTTGTTTAGTGTGTTGTGTCCTGTTATCAGTCCCACAAATTTGCGCAGCTGGGGTCTTCTTGTCCTCAAAAGTGTTATGGTAAGTTTGTGATTGTATTCAATTACTATTTCTTTGGTTTGTCTACAAGTGTCCATTTCTTTCCAATATGTTTGATGGAGTTGTTTGTAGTGGTGGTCAAGTTGGTTGTTTATGTGCGAATATGGTAAGGGTACGATGGGTTCGGGTCCATATGCCGGTGTATCTGAGCCCTTACGGGCTAGCTCATCCGCAGCATCGTTCCCTCTCGAGCTACTGTGTCCCTTGATCTATTGCAGTGTCACCTTATTGCAATTGCACTTTAATATAAATCAACGCAATCTCGCCCCGTTCCGTCATCTATGGTCCGGTCCGGTCGCCTCTAGCGGTTGCTTCAAGTTAACCACAACTCGCATTAGACCTGCGAGTTGGTTAAGAGATCCCCATGACTAGTGGAAGGCTTATCTACGTTGAAAATGATAACGAATCAATCACGTATTTATATTATCTTCTAGTGACTGTAAGCAATGTAGGCTTTGCGCCAATTGTATACAGTTTAACTTATTAGCATATTTATTAAGATTAGTATTCAGGCAAAATATACTTAGTCGGTTCTATAAGGCGTCACTCTACCCTAAACCCTTATCGACAACTGCCATCTTATCTACATAATTCCATACCTTATGATTGATAGGTTCACATATCATGAATAGTTAGATATGATAAACTTTCCTCTATTATGAATTGAAACAATACACAAGGTCAATTATTAATTAGAGACGGGACCAGAATACTAAAGAGTAGTATCCTTTTTAAGACAACCTTGCGAGTCACAAGTCCCTCCAGGATGTCTTGGTCTGTGTATCAAGCAAGGTTGTGATGTCCTTCACTAAATATAACATCAAATTAATGGTTCTTTCTTCAGTCTAAGTAACAATGTCACAGTTTATTAACCTTTCGCCTTCGACCCAAATTGGTCTGCCATATTGTGTAGGCTCACCTCTATATCTCCTTGCCAAATAAATATGCTCTGCCGCTAGGTAACTTTTTACTTGAATAAGCATTAGTATAAGTGCTAGAAAATCTCACGCAACTTAGAGGTTTTTATTGAAAGACTATTTGCGAGTGATTTGATTTAAACCTAAAATTAAAACTCGGTCCAATAATTAGGCCCAATTTATATCCGACTTATAAACAAGGAAGTCAAATAGGTACTTTAGATGCAGAAGCATGAATATTTCTTAAGATACGTTCCAAAGCTTTAACAGTTAAATGGCCATTTTTTTAAACGGAAAAGGCATATTATTTTTTAAATCATTATTGCATTGCACAGTACAGGAAACAGCGGCCTTAATGTATTAAGACATTCTCTACCAGTCAACCATTGGTTCAAACAGAAACTTATAAATTCGTATGTATGTATGGAACAAATGGTCACCTGGCTGAACTAACACACATATCTACAATCAGCGTCAGTTTCAGTTAAACGAGCATACGTATGAAACTTGATTAACTTAATGTTTATATAAGACACGTTCAAACGGCATCACTCAACCTGGACCATTCTAAATATGATCTTTTCGTACGCACAATTGAAATGAAACTGGAGGTCACATTATTTTAGCGACGAATTCAGACGCGGGACAAAATATTTGGCGAATGAGGTAGTTAGGGGGCAGAAGGGGGTTAGTAATGAGGCCGTCTAGACGCCTGGCCGTGTATTCCGATTACGAGCGCAGACGAGTCGCACACGCAGACCAGTGAAAAGGCGACCTTGAGAGGGCTTTAGCACATCTCCGCAGCGGAATCCACTCCGCGGCACCGCTGTACATTTCACCATTGTTTCGGGAAGGCGGCATGAGCGGGGAGACGTGAACGCGGAATAGCGGTACAAGGCGAGACGTAGAATGACAGAGGTAGCGTAAGGGGCGTTAGATCAGTCAGTTTCGCTATCGTCTGGCGCTCTATACCACGGACAACTCGGCGGAATCGTAGAGCGGTGCCGTTGATTCCACCGCGGAGATGTGCTTTAGCCCTTAAAGCTATTCGTTATTTGATTTCACCGAGCGTTCGAATCCGTATGCGTTCAGAATGAGTCTTTAGCTTGAATGCTATGTATTTGTATTGTTCTCGCATTGTGCTACCCGCAGACTTTTCAGCTTCTACTTGACGCGATGGTTTAACTCGGTATAAAATGCCGTGGAGACGAAGGTAGCGGATGCACGTATGCCTTGACCTACTTGTAGTCTGAAGGTTTGCGATATTGAATTATCCTAGGCTATCTAAGTAGCATGCGTATGGGGTGTCAAACGGAGCCTGTCTTTCTATCCATATTTAGTTTGTTACACTATCCTTATTAGTCTTACTACTAGATACATTTTGGGGGCTGAGTCACCCACGTCCGTAGGAGGATACCCTTAAATACGAATCCCTACACGTGGTCCCCGGGTGGTGCCAATCAGGTGACAATAAAATGGTGGTAGGCTTCGGCCGAGGCTTAAGACCACCCACCGATCTAAGCCGTGTCGCCAAATGGCCTAGCCGTGTTCCGGCACGAAGGTCGGTGTTGCCGCAAGTGAGGATGGGTCGAATTGGTTGCTTGTAGCTTGCAAGCCGATCTGACGTACACTGTTTTCCCCGCACTGGGTTGCTAGTCGCGGAGGGTAGCGGGATCCGAGGCACGGTTCACCGCTGGCCGACCGCAGTTAGTAGGGGGCCCAAGTACCAAGCTAGCCCCTTGGGAAAGGCTACCCCGCCAACTCGCGAAAAATCCCGGGTTGCGCCATAGTGCCGGTTGGCGACCGGATGAGAGGGCCCTATGGACAACTTCGCGGGGGCTCGGGCGTCCCCGCAGTCTCCAGTCTAGTACACCGCTGGTGTGGTCTCGCAGTGTACGTCTTAAGAGTAAGCAGCTCATAGCCTAAATTCACTTCCTTCCTCCTACCATACCTATTCCTTTATAAATTAAAACATGGCAAAGAGAAACAAGAGAAACAGTAAACAGCGGCTGCACTACTCCCTCTCACTAAAAGTGCACCTCTCAAACATTCGAGGATTGCACTCAAATCTCAATGCAGTCCACCACCACCTTGAGACTGAAAAACCAGCCCTCTTATTTCTCTCAGAGACGCAGATAAGATGTCCGACTGACGTGGCGTACCTTTGCTACCCAAGGTACTCCAGGGTACTCCTGGAGCACAATTTTAAGCCCCGCGCTGGCGTGTGCGTGTACGCCCGCGACGACCTTTGCTGTCGGCGTCTTCGATGCTTTGAAGACCCCAACTTCTCCACTTTATGGGTACTGGTGGATACAGGCATAGAGAAGATTCTCTATGCCTGTGTTTACCGGTCGCACAGCGGAAATCGGGAGACGACCAGGCTCACAGAGTACCTAAGTGAGGCGGCGGAAGCTGCTCAACATAAACACCCAACTGCCCAACTTGTGTTGCTGGGGGACTTTAATGCGCATCACCAAGAGTGGTTATTCCCATACCAGCACACTGACCATGCTGTGAGAGAGATGCGAAAACTCGCTCTGGCATTAAACCTCACTCAGCTGGTCCAAGGGGCGACGAGGGTTCCAGATGTTGACGGCCAAACTGCCAATTGCCTGGACCTTCTGCTGACTACCGACCCGGATCACTACGCAGTGTCAGTGTCGGCACCTTTAGGTAGCTCTGACCACTGCCTAGTGAAGTCTGTGTCGGTATATTCCCCACCCGACGCTAGCCCCACAGGCACTAGGCGAATATGGCGAAATAAGTCAGCAGACTGGGATGGGATGCGCCCGTTTTTTGCATCCTATCCTTGGCGGCCCATGTGCTTCTCTTCGGGTGATCCCTCAGCTTGTGCGGATGCTATAACAGATGTGCTGCGCCAAGGTATGGAATACTTTATTCCTTTTTCCGATGCAAGCTCATCTAGCAAAGCACAGCCCTGGTTTGGGGCCAAGGGCAGACGTGCTGAAGCACAGAAACACGAGGGCTTCCTTGCTTGGGCTGATGCTCGAAACCGCAAAGGTAGTGACATACCAGCTAAGAAGAGAGCCTATAGTAAGGCCACCAAGTACAGTAAAAAGGCTCTACGGAAGGCTCGATTAGACCATATACGCCGGATTGGGAACAAACTTGCTGCGCACCCTACAGGTAGTAAAGCGTTTTGGTTCCTTGCGAAAACAGTCGAATCGAACTTCTGCCGCCCCTCACTACCCCCACTGCTGAAACCAGATGGGTCACTTGCCCACACTGCTGAAGAGAAAGCGAATTTATTTGCTTCCATCTTCGCTGAATCTTCGCGTCTAGATGTTACCGGCGCAAAACCTCCTAGTCCACTAGTTTGCGAGACTTCTATGTCGGACATACGCATACGTCAGACTGAGGTTCGTAAAGTGTTGCAAAACCTAGACGTGAACAAAGCAAGTGGTCCTGACGGTATTTCAGCCATAGTTTTTAAAACCTGTGCACCAGAGCTATCTCCCATATTGACGCGCCTCTTTCGCCTCTCTTTGACTACTGGACATCAGGTTCCGAAATCTTGGAAGCTTGCTAATGTGCAACCAGTACCGAAAAAAGGTAGCCGAGCTGACCCTGCCAACTATAGACCGATTTCGGTCACATACTCTGTAAAAGTATGGAACGTGTACTGAATAACCGACTCCTGGCATACCTAGAAGCGAACGAACGAACGAACCTGCTCAGTGCCCGGCAGTACGGGTTCCGCCGAGGCCGGTCTACTGGAGATCTTTTAGCGTATGCCACGCGGCTTTAGCTGTCTCTCTAGATATCTCGAAGGCTTTCGACAGGGTTTGGCACGAGGGGCTTATTAGCAAGCTACCGTCCTTTGGCTTACCCACTAGTCTTCGTGACTGGGTATCAGACTTTCTGAGGGATTGATCGATTCGGGTTGTCATTAATGGCTGCTCGTCCGATCAATTGGCAATCAATGCCGGAGTCCCTCAGGGGTCCGTGCTTTCAGCGACGCTTTTCCTGCTCCACATAAACGACCTGCTGAAGCCAGGTACGTTTGGATATGCAGATGACACAACGGTTGTTGAAAGCTACATGCCCAGTCCACGAGCTAGTGGAACACAAATACAGTCCTTAAGGGAGGCAATGGTCGAACGCATGAACGTGTCACTGAAGGCAGTCTCCGATTGGGGTGAAGCCAATTTGGTTTCGTTCAATGCTAGTAAGACTCAAGCGTGTCTTATCTCCGCTAAACGGAGTCCATTCCATCTGACTCCTACTTTCCGAAATGTATCCCTTCCGTTAACCGACCATCTTGAGCTCCTCGGAATCTCGCTGAGTTCGAAACTCAACTTCGGCCCACACATTGAGTCGAAAGCGCAGTTAGCAGCAAAAAAGCTGGGCATCCTTAACAAGGTGAGGCAGTATTTTACACCTAGGCAGCTGCTCGACCTTTACCAAACACAAGTCCGGTCGTGTGTAGAATACTGCTCACATCTGTGGGATGGTTCAGCAAAATACCAGCTTGAGGCGCTCGAGTCAGTCGAGAGGAGGGCCAAGAGAATCATCAATGATGACAAGCTGACGAATGCTCGACTTCAAAGTCTGGAGCATCGTCGCAAGGTTGCCAGCCTATCCATCTTTTATAAGATACATTTCGGAGAGTGTGCCGAGGAACTGCACAACCTTATTCCTCCGTCTCCATTTTACCATCGGACTACCAGACAATCGGCACTCCGGCATCGCTTCATGGTAAGTATTCCACATATACGCACGAAGCGTTTTGCTTCAACATTCTTTATGCGAACTGCCAAGGAGTGGAACGGCCTGCTCGAGTCTGTGTTTCCACTTGAGTACAATTTGGGTCTCTTCAAAGCGAGAGTAAATAGGTATCTCATAGGTAAGCGTGCTCCACCGTAGACCGCATCATCACTTACCATCACTTACCATACAGATCGCGGTCAAACGTC
The DNA here is from genome assembly GCA_947086415.1 of Pammene aurita. Lineage (NCBI taxonomy): Eukaryota > Metazoa > Arthropoda > Insecta > Lepidoptera > Tortricidae > Pammene > Pammene aurita. The sequence goes on from OX352295.1 coordinate 19,664,437, forward strand.
TGCCTATTCTGCATAAAAAAAAACTACTGGCTACTTTTCTGCTGTGTTAGATGCTCTGCAGCTTAGCTTCAACTATACCCGCGTTACCAAGGAGCCTCCTAGCTAGCTTATCAATGGAATCCAAGGCGGCTAGTTGATATTTAGCGGATCCATCACAAAGGTGGCTGCAGTACTCCATACACGACCGGACTTTAGGTTTGTAAAGCTGGAGAAGATGTGTGAAGGCAAATGTGAAGTATCGTAACATGTTTAGTTTTATTCTTACTTGTAAAAAAGGTTTGTTAAATAATTATTAACAACCCAAAGGTTTTTAAAAAGAGTCCAGAATTATTTCTAATTACCTAAAGAAATATAAATAAAAACGACACTTCGTTTTAAAAATATCCGATAAGATGCAGTACTTTCCTAAAAGTCCCCTAATATAATTATTAAACATATGTATTTGTGCGTTTTTTAAACCTATCATTCTCTTCCATAGTGCGCTGGTTCCTATAATTATTTCTAGTCTATCCTTGGGCTATCTCTTTTCTTACAGCCTTCCAAGTTCAGAGCTAACTAATAACACTTTTACTCGACGACATCTGACGAAAGAAGTAAATACACCGAGTTTCATTTATAACACTGATAATTGCTCTATTAGTCACGAACCGATGTTGCAATTGTAATTCAACTATCTACATGATCAATGTCACAACGTACATAACAATATGTCTATGCTGTTCATTAAAGTAGCCTCATAATCGTGCATTCAATATCAATGTTAAGTTGTTAGTATATTATAAGTACATACCTGTTCTTAATTCCTGAAGGCTTACTCAACAATCATTTGTCTCATTTGTAATCGTAATTGTATGCTTGAGGGTTCCAATTTATTTAGTGATTTTCGTGTATTTGGGTCATCGTAGTGTGGTTTCGTCACTTTCGTTTTGTATTTTATGGAAAGAGATACATATATTTTAGACTAGACTAGGTAACCATGACAACGTGTTACAAGATAAAGTTGCAATTTAAAAGCATGGCATTTTAAAAGTTCCCTGATTGACTCGGACAACCCAACTGAGGTTCATTCAGTTTTCAGTCAATCTGCCGCTGCGGGGTGAGGTAATTCGATTCGGGGCGGGGTGGGACGTGGCCATTCTGTATGAAATACTATTGCTTATTCTGTGCTTAAGTATTTAAACCAGGTCATTCGGTTATTCCAATGACCAGTAGCTATTTGTTTACATTGAACAACAACCATGGAGTTCATTGGTCTATTTATTGTTTATTGGCAACTGTTGAGTAGTGAGTCATTTCATGTATGAATATTAGTCAGTTGAAATATTGGTTTCATTAGTTAATAGCGTTTAGTATAAGTAAAGAAGCTTAATTTTAAATAAAAAATCCTGATAGGTATTCACAATACCGTTTTCGCTTCGCAAATATTAGGGATCGGTCTTTAGCTAAAAGAGACGGTTATATCTGATTCTATGTTCTGTATATCTTAATGTATTCTGATAAAAACATATACAAGCAGAACAAGCTAAGCGGTTTTGGCGTTTAAAATTACCTAATCACTCTCTTATTCTCTCTACAATTTTTACAGTTTTTTTAACTTAAAGTGTAAAATGTAAACAAACTATCCTTGTTGATTTTAGAAGATATTTTTTCCAAATATAGTTAACGACCGTCCTTCGTCGCACCCATCAGGTCTCATTATGACTTTTGATGACATATTCTCCCGGGCTCGCGTCCAAGAACACAGTACGAGTATCACTAACATAATCAGTATAGTGTAATATAGACTGGTAGAGTCAGGGGGGTTTCACTATGTATCTCTCCATTGTACCCGTTTTTGCTTTTGCGCTTACCGCATATGAGGGCTAATGAGCGAAGGGTTGGCACATCGCTTATCACCTTTACGGGTGCGTTCGAAAATACATAGTAACAATTCAGCCAGTGTTTATGATATGCGTATGACATACTTCAAAACACGGCACGGATATATGAAGCACGTTGAAAACCCTATTTTTTTTAATACGTATGACAGCTAACGTTTTCGTTTCTGTAGCTAAATGTCAAATTCAGGAAGGAGAATCTTCTGTACTTACTTGTACTATTAGTTATTCTGTGGCAGAGTGTAGTAGCCGCGTCTCAAAAATATTATTTAGCAAACTAAAGCTAACTTAGCTTTCCTTTTACTTCAAGACTCGTAGAAAAAGTGTTAATTAAATTTTCAGCAGCGGGCAAGCCGGTTGGAATCGAGTTATAGAGACGCCCTGCCATCGATACAGTGTGTCCTTTCTGAGATTTACAAAACAATCTGGTTCATTTAATAAAGCAATTTACTAATATTCACCACACTGATATTTAATCGAAGCGAGATTTTGTAAAGTTTATCAGAAACATATTTGCTCTTAGATAAGACGCCATTAAGTTTCAATTCAATCCTATTCTATTCAATTTAATTTTAATTTGGTCTTTTGTTAGACTATAATATTAAGTGTTCGTACTGTAATCGTAATTTAGTTTGTTATCGCGTTGTACAGTCAGCAGAAGTAGCTTTATTTATTACAACGGGGTGTGCACTGTACGAGTCATTTTGAAGACCTCTCCCGTTTAGCGACTTCTGATACTCGTATTTTTTACATATTACGTCATCTAAACCGCGACTGTGTACCGTGGGACTGTGTTGATTTACCTATGTTAAAATTGTCATATTTTTTTTTGTTAGTGACACTATCATTATCATCAATATCATCATTTACTTAAGAGCTAATAGGCTCATGTGTCGGTGGAGTAATCGCCAACTCTCTCTTTTTTGAGCCACTATCTTGATTTCCTTATACGAGACGTTTTTCTTAACTTGATTCTAGGCTTACCTAGAATAATATATTCTTATAATAACTATTAGGAATTGCAGAGGCAAGATGTTAGGCCACCGGATACGGCACGACGGCTTCTTCTTAAACATTTTGACAAGAGACATTATACTGTTCCAATATCCGTACTGCGACAGGCCTACATGTGTTGGCGAAGTGGGTTGCGCGCAGCCGCTCGCGATAAGCCGAATGCTTTTCTGTTATTATATAGCGTTTACGTTCGAGCTCCTCTGTTGGATTCGATACAGTTTTTTCTGTGACATGAAAGAAAAATAGCGATGCAATTTCCCAACTAACATTTCGATAAAAAGCGGCATGTGAATAATAGTTGCTTAATACGACATTTTCTGATTAGAGTTACTAGGTGCACTTTGCCGGTTATCAATTGTCAAGTCAATAAATTGTCTCTTAGATAAAGATGCAATTAAAAGTTGTTATTGCAGCTGGTTGGTAAGTCAACAATGGGTGTGCCCCTTGTCGATAAAAGACGGACTACTTACCTACTTAATCTACTTATCAATTAAGACTGGGTAGGAAATCAATATGCAATCAACATACATACCTAGTCGGTCCTTAAGTTCTGTCACAAGGGTTTTAAGTGATAAAATATAATACAAAGCTTTTATTAAAAAAATTTAGACCTGATTAGAAAGCTTATTTCACACAGATTAAAATATAATACGATTAACTTATAATCAAGATCGCATATTTTATAGATCCATGTAAACTTGAAGATTGTTGTCAGTCCCAAACACGCCGATGATTTATGAAAATTGTACTTCACAAAAGTTGGTTAAGATCATTGTTATAGTTGTCCAGAGTTACAAATTGTTATTTTTATGAATAGGCATATTTCAAAACCAATATTTAGTTGAATTACAAGTCTGTGCTTCAGCTATTCTTCTCCTGAGCTATTTTTCAATTTTGAGCAAAACACGATGATTTTGATGCCATACATCAAGGTAGTCTTCCAAAATTGTGTATACTAGCCTTCTTGTCAGTTAGACCCATGTTAATTATACACCGTGGGCTGGAATAACCCAACAGATCTTAACCACGAATTTCTAAGACAAAAAAAAGGAAAAAATATTATGTGACTTTAGGTCAATTTCGCCAAAAAAATATGTTTTTTTTCGTTTTTTTTTTTCATTTTTTGAATGTTTATTGCACATGAAAAGCAAATGTTATTAATAACATTATTGACTAAAACAAATTGGTACATTTTTTTTTGTAAAAATTTAGTTTCTGCAAAGTTTTCCTTGTCACTTTGATATCTGTCAATAAGGACGTGTAAACTATGTCCAATAGTGGCAACAACGCCATTAGAAAGGCGTTTTGTGATGAGTTTATAATAAAGTGTATTTTTTTTTAATTGGTATTAACTCTGAAACCAGGCGTATTCCAGAAAAGTTTATAGAACATTTTAGTATCTAAATATGATCAGGAATACACTGTTAAAATCTGTCTAGTTATATGGGCCCACGGTGTATATTAAAATGAAGGTAAAAGATCAAGCTAATGCAGTAATGCAAGACTGAAGCCTCTTATTTAAAGTTGAATAAAAATAATTATGGTCAAAATCAACTCGAACGGGGCGCATGTTTTTGACGTGGTTTTTTATTACGCTTTTTCGAATGTTACAGGGAATTGTGTAAAACTGCCACAACTATTTGCCTTAAATAATATCGTAAATTAATCAGTGTTAAATAGGCTTTTAACCATATATTTTTAGTGATCAATGTTACTCTGCGTCCGTAGGAAACACCTTAGACAACCCTACACGTGATCCCTGGGTGGTGCTAAAAGAGTAACAAACTTGGCAGCTGCACTGTCCCATCTGGACCTCGCAGCACTCACTGGATTTTCTTTATCATCTACTTTCCCACTACTACTACCCTAGGTAAAAAATGCCTATCTACTCGTATATCCAGTGACATGTAGCCATACGATAAATAAAAATAAATAACCATATATTGAAATAGTAAGCAAACTCTAACAGTTCCTATTTTACCAGTCCAAACCCTAGTGACAGAACTTATGAACCAACTAAGTATATGTATTAATAAGTGACCAGGAAAAGCTTCTCACCGTTACTTTAAAACCATTCCATTTATTATTGGACACTAAACTCCTACCATTCATATTGCTAACCTACTAATCGACCGCGTGAATTATAAAAAGCGTAAACTTATAATAGTCTCAACGGCGCATAAGTATTTATCGAACCAAGCAGTAAACGAGTATATCATTTGGCAATCGTCGGAAGCGACGAAACGTAAACGTAATTACGCTATCCGAGTAAACAAGCCGCGGCCTCGAACTCTCTTGACATTGGAATAGGGTCCAGAATAGCTTGGCACGCAACGAGTGATACTGAGTTGAACGATGCCGTGTTATCAGGGATCATTGTATAATGGGCGCCTGGCATCTGTTGTGACGTGACAACACGTTCTAGACTCGTTTTTTGTTGCTGTGATATAATAAAACATTTTGCGGTTTATTAATGTATATTATGCGTATTCTAGAATTACGCGATATGAAATTGAAGATATGTTAATCTATAACTACATTTCAGAAGCTTTTCATTCGGATCGGAAAAAAATATTTTAACTACCAAACTACCTCAGTTCCTTGTGCAGTTTTCAAGTATCAAATTCGCCTTAAAATAAAAGATAAATAAACTGTCACATAAATATGCCACTGTCGATCGTGGGTACTAACAAAACACTTTAAAGGACCCTTAGTTATTACATTATAATTAAAGAATAAGGATTACACTCTACGTAAGCACATGATGCACACACACATAACACTTAATCATTGTCAATATTACTAACAATTACCTTTTTTAATTAAGTAATATAATACATTAACTCGTTATCTATTTACCATTGTTCACAATATTTCCACACTGTTGCGCGGTTCACGGTCGCGAGATCACTGAATATTTTACACATTGTGTACGTAAATAAATACATTATGTGAACTATTAAATACAAAATCGTCGCAGTTTTTAGGGTTCCGTACCACGAAAGGAAAAACGGAACCCTTATAGGATCACTTTGTTGTCCGTCCGTCTGTCAAGACCCTTTTTCTGATACGCGTGGAGTAATCAAGCTGAAATTTATATCAAATACTCAGGTCTCCTGTCCCTTGGAGCTGTGAAAAAATCAAACTTCTAAGCCAACGCAATCAAAAGATACAGCCGTTTACGCCGCAAGTTTTCGAAACTCGCAAGGGAATCAAAACCTACAGGGTACTTCCCGTGAACTCAGAATCTTGAAATTTGGTACGAAGCAACGTCTTATAGGTAGCACAGATAAAGGAAAAATTGCGAAAAACGTCAATTGTTAGTTACATCATATAATAAAAATAATTTTAAAGTTACTACCCCTATACCTACAGGTTTGTACGGAACCCTCGATACGCGAGTCCGACTCGCACTTGGCCGGTTTTTCTGTAAGTATAAAAATTTCTTACTGGCTTCCGCCCGCCTAGTTGTCGTGAAATGAAACCACAGAAAATATATAAGCTAGAAACAACAAATGTTCATAATTAGGGAATACAAATCGGTTACTTTAATAACCGGATAACTTGCCGAAACTTCGCCGAAGGCAACCTGCCGTGACCACTACCTCAAGAAGATCAGATATGATAAGATACCAAAGACAACTAAAGACCACAGGAAACTGAGGAACTTATTTCTGTAATTTGTACGCGAAGTGTCATACTTTGGTTTTAAAGTAATGCCTTAAAATGCAATAACATTTGAAAAGAAAAAACTAAAACATTTGAATTCAAATAATTTTATTTTATTTTTAATTTAACGTAATCAGTCGTTCATTGGCTATTAGAAAAATGCTTTTATTAATTCTAAATTCAAGTAGTTTTTTCACAATTACAAGTTTTAGACCGAAAGACGGTTTTTTTTAAATTAAAAAACTCAAAACTCAAATAACTTGAAAACCAATGAGCTTTGACTGTACTTAAATCGTTGCAAATGACGTATAGAATAACCCCTTTCAAGGAATACGGCAAATTACCAATCTCTCTGTATATAAGTACTAGAACTACATTCTACTTAAATGTTATGGCCGTTATGTTATGTGTAAGAGTCTAATTTGGCTTTAACCCAAACATCAACAAAACATGTAATGCTTGCAGGTTAGGTTTGCATCTATTTTAGGATTATGCTATGACGTCAACATACCATCGACTTGGAAATTACGATATGAATGATATGGTACAATCAATAACGGATTTTCCCGTGAGATCATTAAAATGGTACCTATTCCTTGTTTGTGGGCCGAAAAAGTCAGCATGTTTTGGAGATAACTCGACACGTGGATACTTTTGCGAAAGTAGTATGAAAAGTAGCAATTATTGCTATTCGAAAGACATTTCTTAGGCTGAACACACACTGTCAGTAGTAACGATATTATTTCTCTACTCATCCTTCTCATTCTTCATATACTTAGAAAAGGACGGGTACAGAAATATGACATTATTACTGACAGTGTCTGCCGTCTGGTCAGCTTTAGAAAGTTGGCGTATTATGGCATATATGGCAATTTCGTTACATTAAAAAAATGTAGAATAGCCCTAGATTAATATCACAATGTTTATACCGTCGCATGAGTGCATCGCATGTTCGCCGCCATTTAAAAACAAAAGAATGCACCTTGCGCGTAGGCAAGCCTTTACATTTCTTAACCATATCAGTTCGAGATTAATATTTGAAACAACTGAATGGAACAATTTATAACATATTTCGAATATACCTACTTTCAACGTTTATCATACTTACACATAACACTTTCGCTTCAATATATCGCACGGATTGGACAAGTTTTCACCTATCAGACAAGACTGCGCTTAAATAATCTGTCTGGGTGTGTCTGTGATGTATTTCTGAGTCTGAGTTATCTGACGGTTTTATTAACTTTGAAACGTGTTCCCCTTAACTTTTATCCGAGTTTATAATTATTAAAAGTTAGTATTTCATCACTATAAACATATTTAAAAAAATCAGCCACACCTTATTCGATGGAAGGCAACACCCCTTAATAATGACGATTTAAATACAAATCAAAATTAATCCAGTGCGCATTAGATAACATAAATTTATCATCCTTCCCCAATTTGTACTTCGTAACTTATTTAGGGAATGCTCCCGGCTCTGATTTTGTATGGCGAGAACCGGGAATTCCCGGTTCCGGTACGGGATTTGTATAGAAAAACGCTAGGAGAAAGAAGAAGAAGACTCTTCTCCACCAACAGTGGCATTAATATCCGCTCATATTTTATTTTATAATTCCTTTGTTATGTCGCTGAAAATGTCGTACAAATACATTCATGCAACAAGCGTGTACGCGGAGCGCGGAGTCAATTACTTTTGACCCATTTAAAGCAATACTTTTTGTACAAGTATTGTAACATGTACCTATAAAAATAAACGATACAAACGAGACAATGATTTATTTTGCGGCGGCAAGATTTTGTCCGGTCACGCGTGCAATGTTCGCGCCATCAAAACAAGTCCGTCGTCGTATGCAATGGAGTTTTGCAACTCTATACATATAATTCTATACATGCTATTATACACACTTTTTGTTTCCAAATTTATGATTGATTATGATTTTCATTCATTATTTTTAAAACGCCCCTTTATCAGGCATTCTGGGTAACGATTATTTATTTATCGTATGGCTACATGTCACTGAATATAGGCATTTCTTATCTGGGGTAATGGGAAAGCAGATAATAAAGAAAACCCAGTGAGTGCTGCGAGGTCCAGATGGGACAGTCCAGCTGCCAGTCCACGATAGTATTTAACTATTTATATTTACTTGTTTAGGTCTACTTAGAAACATCTCTACTAGGGCTTGCAACTCCGGAATTGTTTGTATGGGCTAACTCCGGAATTCCGGAATTGGCCATACAAAAAATACCGTAGTTGCAAGCCCTACCTATAGCGAAAACACTTATGTCAGTTTGTAACATGTCAAAAAAGTATAACTAACGCACATTGCTTGCAATAAAATTAATGCCTAAAACAGCTACAATTATATCTGACCTGAAATCGCGTCTCTGGCCTGATATCCCCCTAATCCCACGTTGACGGGTGGGTAATAATCCAATTGCACCCCGGCCTTGGCGTCAGCCGTCCGATGTGGCGCTAGCTGTGCCAATTCTAACGAATTGCACTTTTAATTGAACATGACTGGACTGGGTGAACTCGATCAGAAACTAGTAGATTGTAGCATACTTGCTAAAGAGGGTATTTTATTTTAAATTTGAATAAAATGGATCTAAATTAATAAAATTGCTACAGTTATTGCTTAAGAGAAAGTTATTTCTCTTAATTCGGAATTAAATAAATGTCCACACTATTGTCCTTTCAGGGTTGCGTATTTCTGCTTGGTCTTATGACTTTTAAACCTCAATGTGTAAAACAACCGTGCTATAACAATCTTAAATCTTTAAATATTATTTTTAAGTTACACATAGTGATGGGCAATTTCCAAATGTTTCCTCGTTATGTATAGGGAATATTGCTAAATGGAAACATTCCCCATACAAAAGGCGAAAACTGTCAGAAATGTGCCCATCCCTAGTTATACACAGGTATAAAGCTGACCCGTGTTATCTCTTGTCTTAAAAGTCAATATTAAAAATTGAAGCTCTCTACAGCCAGCCAACGTTGTGTTTTGCGTTGTCATTTATTTCGCATAATAGATGGAAGTGAATACACGTGTCTCGCATCTACACGAGGCAAGGGAACAAAAAAGTGCAAAAGACGAACCTAATAAAATTGAAGAATATTTTTTCCGCCATAATTACCTTTTACCTATTACCTTTTATTAATCTCTGTTTGGCCCAACGGTTAACTGGTAGAGAATGCCTTTTGGCATAAAGTTCGCCTTTTGTACTCTTTTTCATTGTGCAATAAAGTTTAAATAAATAAATAATCCTCCATACTTTAAAACAAGTTTACAATCACGTCTGAAAATATGGTTACATTTAATGTGACAAAAATATGTAGCCACGACTCTTACCAAGGCGTAAAGTCTTAGATACATGTTTTTGTCACATTAAATGTATACATATTTTCAGACGTGAACGTACCAGAAGAACCTTTGCAACCTTTGGGACGGCGTACTTCTAATCTGTATCTTGGGATTTTATGTAGACAGATATGTAACATCTTCGTCCACATGACCTCATTTTGGGTAATAGATATGATAACACTAATAAAAGAGGTACTGACCTTCGAGGTAGCCTAAAAGATCTAGACCATAGAATGCAACGATCTCTTAATCCAACAATAAAACTACTAAAAGTAACCTAACTTTAACGTCTTACGGTAATTATTAGTAAGAATAGCGAACACGAAAGCGAACCACACAGACATTCGCCTTGCAACAGTTGCAACTCGCACGAAAGTGAAACTCTGTATTTTATGGTACTAACCGGCTCGTAGGCCAAAGACAGAGTGAAATGGAGGCAAATCGTTGAGGAGGCCAAGACCAACAAAGGGTTCTAGCACCGCAGGAAGTAAGAAGGAGGATAGGCTCGCAGGTAGGGTTGCTACGCGTAGTAACCCTTACTATAATGTAGTATCGTACTATATTTTGGCTTGGTGTACTGATTAAAAAATGCAAAAAAGGATTTTTGGAACATCCCATGAGGTAAAAACAAAGTGTACTAAATTTTTATGTAGGTTTGTCAAACGCCCACAACCCAAACCCGACCCAAAGTGGATATTGGCCTCCGACACTCGATTTCGCCATTGTTTCCGTCGTGTAGATTTGTATGATACTGTTATAATATTTTCCTCAAAAAAAGTAGCAACCCTATTCGTAGGGCAGTCGCAGTAAGTAAAGCACTAACCCTGGAGGGAGCCTGGAAGAGCGCCGCGGTGGCGTCCGGCTCGGCGGCGTGCGCCTGCGACATCTGGTGCGCGCGCGCCTGCCGCTCGCGCTCCCGGTCGCGCTCGCGGTCGCGGCCCGGCCACGCGGGCGCGCCGGCGCCGGCGCCGCCACCGGTCCCGCCGCCGCGGTCCCGGTCGCGGTCCCACTTGTCGTACCTGTAACAAGCACAGTATAATGTTAGTCGTGGAACCATACCATTGCAGGATATACTTAAGTCTAACGCGGTTCAAAATGGTGTTGGAACTACATGGGTGAACGAGACTGCTATACACATACAGAACGGTAACTCGATCGCACTCCGTCGCCGCATGCGGAAACCGAATTAGTGTGATAGCCGCCAAACAAAGTAAGGTCTTTTGGCTATTTTAGTATAACTAACTACACAGAGGATTTCACATCGTTCGTGCCTAATAGCAGGTATCTTGCGGACAGTATTTTTTTAGATAATAAAAGGAAAACTTTGGTTAGTAAAAGGTGTAAAAGAGAAGTAATAAGACTAAGAAATTCTGCGCTTACATTTTCAAAAGTTATATTTAATTTATGATGAGCCTCTCAATGACCTCTATATCTACTTGAATGCGTATTTACGTTAACAACTTAACACAGGGATCAATTAAAGAATATTTTTTTTAGGTTGTAACCTGCCGAATGCCGACGCACTCGTAATTAATAAATGGTTCTTTGCTATTCAGAAAATTTTTGAAAGTAAATTACGTCATAGCAGTAAATAAAAGTTAAAAGCCGTATATTACCACATCCCACATGAAAGAAATTCAAAATCAATACAAATATAACAGATAAATTGATAATATGTTTTATCAGCTTGCCACCAATCACACAAGTTTTATTAAAACTGATACATAAGTTATCTATTGCATTACGGTTGGTTAAACAACAGTCGGTACCGCGCGGCTATCGTAAAGCGATCGTTCTCTCGTTACACACCTCCATCGGTTCGTTTGTTCCGCGGATTACTGCCATCGTATGCCATAAAACGCAATGTACTAACGTATTAACATGGTGCAAGTCTAGCCATCGCAGCCGGTCTGTTATTACGGGCCGTTTAAAACGTCATAATAATGGAAAGTCTTTTATGAAAGGCGGGTACTTAAATGGGTGTTACCGAGTATTAACTGTCGGTTCTCTTTTTTAACTTCTTTATCGCTGGGCTGCAGATAACGAAGCAGCTTTGCCGTTAAAGTATAGATTTAGATACATATTAGAAACCTTAGTTAATTTATAAAACTTAATAAAACTTTCGACGATATTAATTAGTTATTATTACTTGTACACCTAGTTAGTGGTAGGGTATGAGCATGTATGACGGGTATTACGGCTTTTTCGAAAACGTATTGGTGTATAACCTGGTCAAAAAATGCTCTTTCGGATTTCGGAGTTGGTCCCATAGTAAAGGTTGTTCAGTATAGCATTGTGTATCATGCCTTGATCGCTTGCTACATGACCCCGATTTCAACCTGTATATATAAATAGCATATCATATTCATCTCCGTCGAATTATGCGTGGTTTAATAAAACAACGCAGCATTTCACTTTATCGTGTTTATCAAAGCAAACGCTGCGTATATGCATGGCCATCTGATTATAGGCTCTCCAGATTGCTCATTATCAGTGTCCAATTTGCATTTCGCGAGCGCTCGTTATCAAATATATAAATAACGTATTAGCTTACTCTATTTTTAGATACTACAAAAATCAAACACTAATCAATGTAGTATGTAAGTAGGTAGTACAATACTAGAAAAGTTTACTGCCAAGTACAGAGAACATTTTAAGAGTCCGGTAACGATTTGAAAACAAAAATCACTAATAATGAAATAACGCACATGAATTGCATTTGGTTAAATAGTTTTAAGTTTTTTTATTGCAAAAAAGTGTTTTATCTACACTCACATTATAAGTCCTCTAAAATGTGTTCAAAAACGGTAGGCTATGGCCAGCATTAAGACAACCGATTTTATTATTATAAGTTTTTTATATGTATCAGTAACGTAATTTTAACATTACATGCTCAAATATTGTTAAGCTATGAGTTTCAAATTTGGAACATCGATTTTGGCAACTTAATGAAAATCCAGCCCTCCCCGACCGCCGGCACAATCCAGTTGGCCATGGCGGTGCAACGTCATTTAGAATTTATAATATGTGTGTAGATAAAGCAGTGTATGCAACTGTACGTAATTAGGCCTTAAAACACTCGTGTAATCTTATTATACCATACATATTTTAAGGACCCTTATTACGTAACAGTGACATAAACTACTATTTGATCCGTATATGTTATTATTAAATACACGAAAACTTAATTCTTACCGAGCTTGTTTAGTGAGGCCGTTGATTTATTAATTAATTTGGCGCTTGATTTATTAGTATTATTTTTTATGCTTTATAATATGTTTTATATTATTTGATTAACGCACAAAGTTAAGTCTATTTCTGCATATTTATCTTTATGAGATACATAAAAATATTACCTGTCCATCGGCAATTTTTCTTAAAATTGCTCAAGCTAAATTTTTCTTAACAATGCGTAAATAATATATATGAAAATGAAATAAACTGTTCCACTGATTCTTCAGACGACTCCTTTTGCAACGCATTTATATATTGAACGAAATAGTTTTGCATAATTTTAATCAATAAAAAAATTCCTTTTTCATTTTTCCAATCAAAAATCGCTAAACAGCTGTCATATTACGCTGAATGATTTACAAATAAAACATAAAATCGAAAAGGTGTTCCACTAATGCAGTTTAAAAGGAAACGATCTTTCAAAATAAGCATACAAATTAATAGAAGTTATATTAGTTACTGCAAAAGAGTATCAATGAGAGAAATAAAAAAAAACGTAACCGGACTCATAAGAAATCCTTTCTTTTTTTGCTTTCATATTTTATTGAACACCTGAACAGATCAAAGTTTTAAATATTGTTTGATAAACTTTGAAGCCAATTGGCCAATCAAATTAGGTACATGCATGAAGTTTAAATTTTAACGAAATATTTTTTATTACGATGGTTATTGCCATAATATTATGCTACAAACACATTTTTTTAATTTATTTAACATTTATTTGCTTAAAATAATACTTAAAAAGTGTAAAAAATTCGCGCAAAAACCTAATAATCTAAACGCAACGCTATTGGTCGAACGTACTCGTGACGTCACATACTTGACAGATTTGTTATTTTGTTCGTGGCAGACACTGAATTTAGACGAAAACTGATTAAAAATTGTTTCTGTGGTGATTTAGCAGCTTTTTGCGGTTATAATTCAAATATCGGCACTTAAAGACGAATTTGAGGTAAGCATTATGCTGGGTTTCCATTGGATTTCAATAAGTTTGCTCTTAAATAAATGTCCTCCATTGGTTCCTTAAAAATACGTCAAGCTAGTTTTATTTAGAACTAACCTAGTTTGCATAAGTGAGATGATACTATACTTTTTTAATGTGTTTGGTAAATGGTAGATTATGTAATCCGATGATTAGAATATGCATTATACACTGTAATAAGTAGATAAAAGCTTAGCATCTGAACGAACGCTCGCTCGCTGTAGTCAGTTTCAGTTGTGCTGAGCTGATGTCAAGTCAATGTCATTATCCTCAACTCACCTACTGCAGCGCTGCCATTTCTCATTTCTAATAATATAATATACAACAACACAGGTACAATGACGGATAGCGTATTTGTAAAGGCGCAACTGGACAAGAATATAATGCATTTATGATGTCGTCGTATTTCACCAATAATAACAATGTTAACGCCTGCCAAGATGAAAGGAGCGAAAACTGCAAGGTAATTATAATTTTTAATCTATTACTTACTTATGTGTAATGATTTAAACTGGAAATCCAAAACAATAACCTATAAATTACTTATCTACTCCAAAAACCGTAACAGGCATGTGATGTGATCTTAGATGTGAAGAGTTATTGCATAATTATAATAAGTTAAATCTGTTAAATCTGTTAACAGTGAAAACATTGTGCAGCACACTTGGGTAAGGATACATATTTGATTTTCATTTCTGTAAGGAGAGTAACTGACTGGCTAGAGCCATCTTATAGTAGGAGTTCAGCTTAGTGTTGTGAGCAAATGTCGTTAGGTTACCTGAGATAGATTAATTAAAATCTAAGTTTTGATGGAGTCACCCACCGCTGCTGCTTATGCGCTAGTGTCCATTCCAGCCTCAGACATAACAAGGATATATGAATGGTCTAATTATTAGAGCTATTATATAATTGTCATGTGAACTGATTTGCCAGGGCATAGTTGATTTTTTTGTTTTAAACATGCCAAATGTCCAATCCCATTTATGTCTGCATTACTGATGCTATATACATACATACATATGGCAGTGTTTATAATAAATCTATGACTCTAGTACAGTATCAGATTTATTGGAGCACCCAAGATGGTCACAAATATCTGAACAACGCCTTTCACGGTGATTAAGTCCATGATAAGATATTTTTAAGTACCTTGGTCGCTCTGGTATATTTGATAATAACTGTACAACAATATAGTTTAAGTTATCGGTAATTTTATATACTAGCCCCACAGAAAGATATTAATTAGTTTATTATATTGTTTTAGGAAGATGGCATGGCTACACCAGTGCAGCGGACCAACCAACAACTAGCATCAAATATTATTGCAAGAAATCCAAACTATCATCCGTTGGTACTAGCCTTAAATTGATTAAAGTCAAGGATATATGAAGTACTATTACAGAGTATAAGTATTAAATAGAGATGCAACGTCTAAGAAATTTTTGAGGCTCCAAGGTGCCAAGTCTGAAGCAAGAGCAAGCAAGTTATTGAATGGACATTGTTAGTTTTATAAATTATTTGCAGATACTAGCAGAGACTAGTCTCTGCTAGTATCAAGTAATGTTAATTAAGATTTATGTGCAGTACTTACTATTTCTAACACTATCTTTCTAGCTGCTTTCATGTACCTACCTACTACCCCTATTATTGAATAAAAATAAAACATATGTAAAATAGAAATCTTTTTATTATTAAACACAACCTGCATGTTTACTTATCCACAGCCTACCATTATTACCTTGTCTAATACAGATATTAAACTATGGTCTACTGTAGCGTGGGGCTTCAACATGTGGAGCTCTCGGAGCCTAGCATTTAAGTATAGCAAAACTCCTTTCTTTAATCGAAGTGGAACTTTTACCACACTTTCCTTCATTATTTTATGTTGAATGTCATTTTCTGTATCCTCTTCGACCTGAAATGAATACATATTTTTATTTTACAAATCTGTACAAGAAAATAAGTCTTAAAGAGTCCTAATAGAAAACCTTTCTTAATGTTAGTAGTTGGTACAATATCATAATAATATGGTCCTACATTGTTCCAAAATTGGCTCCATTGTTGGTAATCCTTAACTAGGTATAAAAAAAATGCAGCAGTACATAGAATATAAATTATAAACTTATATAGGTATGTCATATACAGTCGCGGTTGGTTTAATTATCAAAGACAGTCGCCATCATTCATCATGCACTTTATAGCCTTGACAATATAGGCGTTGTTCAGATATTTGTGACCACACCGATATACCTGAAGGCGAATTTACAAAGGAAAAATGTGACCTAGGCCTCCGGTACCCAGGGCTGAGATCGAACCAGCGTCTTCTGCATTCGCAGCAGACATTATATAATGATTTCTTAAGGTACGCACCGTTCCCAGTGCACCTACACTTGCAAGTAACGTTATTAAGGTATATGTATATGTAATTGTAGACACAACATTACTCTAACTAGGTATAAATATATTTGAATACAAGATAAATAGTTATTTACTTACGTTGAAGCGATCTTCACAGCAATAAAAAGTCGTAGTCTTCTCATCATTTTGCACCATGGTTTACAAGTTTTCACGTCTTTCGGCAGATAAAAAACACCTTATTGGGTGCACTTATTATATTGTTCATGCACTTTGGCACTAGGTAATACCCGTATATAAATGTTTTTTAGTTTCATCCATGGTTTAAGCGAATATAACTTTGAAATATTTGAAACACCAACTGAAGTAGGAACTAATCTCATACTAACTTGATACTAACCTATAAAATTTTGTGAGATGTGACGTCATTACAATCTGTCATTTTCGCGCCAAAAATTATGAGCGTTTCAACCGCTCAAACTTTTTTAAGATTTTCAATCTTTTTTTATTAAATAACGAAAAGCTTTTTGAACGAATTTTTGTTTTTCCTAGTGTTAAAACAATGTAAACAGTTAAATAAAAAAATAAAATTAATTCATGCATGTACTCAATTCAGGGCATAACAATCAGCAGCAGGAAAAACAATTGAAATTTTTTACGCTAGATTTATTATCATTAAAGGGTTTTTTGCCAATACAAAGTATTTACAGTCGCCATCAAATAAATCAGAACGGCCACGGTACTCCAAAATTTCTGAACATGCACTTTTGAACATGAACAATTTGTGACAACCTTGGCCGCTCCAATATATCTGATGGCAGCTGTACCTACGGTCGTATAGTGTGTGTATAGGTCTATGATAATAGTAGAAAAGATGCGTAGCTACAGCTTTCAAAGACTTCAAAGTCCTAAGTCCTATCTAAGGAAGGTAAAGTTGATACATCCAGGTTTTGGATAGTGGTTTACAGAGTACAGAACATGATTCATATCGGCTTACATATTTCTAAACAAGACAGACTTAAGCATCTTTAATGTAGACGCGATATCGAATCCACTGCAAAATACGGACGTAACATAAAACATATCCTTTGTGTAGTTTTGATTGTGTACAACTTGTACAAGCTAGGTATACAGATATCTCTTTTAGTACAGCCTACCCATGCATAATAATTAATCATTATGTACCAACCTCACTTACTAATTCACCGTCCATACAAAATGAATAACAATCAGCAGCAGTAAATCTCAAAACCACTTAACTAAGAACAATGTAACGTACAATCCAAACAAACATACGTGGATACAACTTTTATAGTCCGAAAGGTCTTAACGCATAGAAGTTACATCAACACAATCATTATTCTGTGTTTCCGCGAGTTAGCACACATATCATTCGATGTCATATCGAGACTGGTTCCGTAGCGCCAAGGACGCCTGTACGCGCAAACAAGTCGGTCAATAGGTGTTATAAGTGCTTCACCTACATAATGTGCTAGTTAATATAGCATACGCTTAGTTACTAAAGTTCGCATGATTCTTGATTGTGTCAATGGAAAGAGAACGTTATTATATGTGATATAATATTCCTATTACAATAAACGTCATAGAGACAGAGAGAGCAGTTGATGTGGTGCTCTGCGTCTGGTTTGTTTCATGTGAAGACTGCACGAAGTTTCACCGAGATAGGTGCGAATGTTATCAACTAAGTTGCACGTTGGAAATGAGGCTTGGAAGTAAATAATATCTACACTCGCGTGCAAATAATTCGGGTCAGTACGAAAAACTATAATATCTCCTAAAATAATAAAGCTAGGAGCCTGAATTAAATTGTATATTATAGATAAATGCATAGTTAATAAAACAACGTCAAGAGTTAGACATGATATTCACTTGTTTATTTAAATAACATAGTAAACACGATATCAATTAATTATAGGTAAAAAGCAACCGTGTTACCTCACACACAAAACTAAAAACAAAAAAAAAGTAAAACATATCAATACTTCGTATTGCCTCCTCGGGCTCTTCTTACAGCTTCTAAACGATTGGGCATACTGTTTATTAAGTTTCTTATGCGTTCTTGCGGGATATTAGCCCATTCTTCCACTAACGCCTGTTTCAGGTCTCTAAGTGTAGCTGGGGCGGGGTTTCGATTTCTTACACGCCTTCCGAGCTCGTCCCATACGTGCTCAATCGGATTTAGGTCCAGGCTTCTCGAGGGCCAGTTCATAGTGTTGATGCCAACCTCCTCAAAATAATCTTCCACAATCTGTGCGATGTGTGGCCTGGCGTTGTCATGCATGAACATGAGTTTTCACCCATATTAAT
Organism: Pammene aurita; assembly: GCA_947086415.1. Taxonomy (NCBI): domain Eukaryota; kingdom Metazoa; phylum Arthropoda; class Insecta; order Lepidoptera; family Tortricidae; genus Pammene; species Pammene aurita. Next base: position 19,683,267 of record OX352295.1, read on the forward strand.
TAAATATGGGCCTACATGCTCATTAAGAATCTCTTCCACATACCTGGCACTAGTTAACGTTCCATTTTCTATCAAAACTAATTGCGTGCGACTCTCTGAAGAGATTCCAGCCCAAACCATAACAGACCCACCGCCGAAAGCAACTTTTTCTTCAAAACAGGCTGGAATAAAACGTTCACCTGGCCGTCTGTAAACTCTTCGCCGCCCGTCATGTAAATAGAGCATAAATCTGGATTCGTCAGAAAACATATTTCTTGCCCATTCTTCGGCACCCCATCGCCTGTATTCGCGTGCGTAAAGTTTCCTTGCAGTTCGATGCCCTCTGTCGAGTTTTGGGCCATTTGCCGGTCTATGTGGGGTCAAATTAGCTTCACGAAGCCGCCGCCTTACAGTCCACTCGCTGATGTCATCTCTTCGGGTCTCCCGAAGTTGGTTTTTGACGTCAACTGCAGTGAGATGCCGATTTCGGAGCATTGTTGTTACAATAAATCGATCTTCTCTAGCCGTAGTACATCTCGGCCTGCCGGTTCCTGGTCTTCGAAGGTTCCTGCCAGTTTGTAGGAAACGTTGGAGGACCCTCTGCACCGTAGATAGTGACACGCCTGTTCTTCTTGCTGTATATCTCTGACTTCTGCCTTCTTGTAACAAAGTGACGATATGTGTACATTCATCTTGTGTTAGCGACATGATAGTAATTCAATAATGAGTAATGACCATCAAAGTCAACAAAAACTGCCTTTTATCATTTTGCTTTGACAGATTGAAAACAAAAGTGAGAAAACAATCAAAAGTGAAATAAGCTCAATTTGAATTTGGTACCAAATTCGACTTTTTTTTAAATAAAACTTATTCCAGAATTCTTGTAGAACATAGAAGGTTATTAAATTCGATATTAAATTCTCTTTAATAGACAGTTAGTTTCCTGCACATACCGCTATTAATTTGCAAAATATAAGGGTTTTTGTCACTGACCCGTATTATTTGCTCGCGAGTGTACTTAGTTGGATTCATTCAATGAACTTACTATGTACGTTGAGAGACAGGTACCTATGGTGTAATTAAATTAATTACTGTTTCAAAATGTAGCATTTGTAACACCTACTTAATTCTGATCATTTTCAATAGTTTCCGCTTCCCAATGGTTGTCCGGAAGATATCTCTTTTTAGCGATAAGACCCCCAATTGTTTCACCTCTACTTTCACAGTTTGGAACTTGTTATTATTTAGTTTATTTCTTATTTTGTGGTGTGCAATAAAGAGTGCTGTGTTATGTATTTAGATAGGTAGGTACCACAATATATTGGTTTGATTTTCACTGCAACAAAATAGGAAAAGTCAAGGACATTACAGGTGGCAACGAGGATCAAAGTGAGTAGCACCAAAAGAAACGTGTATTCGAAAAAAAAAAAGAAATTATAAAATCTAATAATAACAGGCCATGATACACCGTTTGTGTGTCAACAAGTTTTTCGTTACGCGCCATTCAAAGGTGAAATAAGTATGTGGAGGCTTGAAAATAATTATTGGAATAGGTACGTAATTATAACTTTAACTCAACGTAGGCAAGTCATTAAGTACCACAAAGGAGAATGATTACACAAATAAATCGGGTCCGGTCAAGACAATAAGCAAAGACGAGGGTATTTCCTTTATCCGCTCGAATGTAAGACCATATCCGATTAGGTATTTGTAATAACTCCTACTTAAGTAATAATCTGCACCCATCTAGTATGCAAGTTTCTACATTTAGGGCCTGTTTCACAATCTCCAGATAAACTTATCTGCCAGTTAAAATTATGGCTATCCTTTTCTCCAGTCATATAAAAGAAAAGGACAGCAAACATTTATCTGACAGATATGCTTAAACTGGAGATTGTGAAACAGGCCATAAGTATATTATACCTACGTTATTATTGCATATAAGTCACAATTAGGAATTTTTACAATAAGTGTGACACAAAATCCGCGTTCCGGGGCAGACTAAAGGAAGTAATATCTAATAGCAAGTAATTAAGTTTCTAGTTACCTTAGTACTGACGTCTGGTTCATATTGGTGAATTGGTCACCCCGTAGCTATAGCTATGCATGTGAGAATATTTGATAGCATGATTATTCAGACGAAACAGTCATTACCACAGTTTTGATAAGGATTATTCTACAAGACTATTCTACCTACCTACTTAAATGATAGGATAATTACAACTAAATACCCTATGGGGAGGGGGTGTTTTCTACCTTGCTCCAGGTTATACTGGTATCCATATTACTTACACATTAAGTACATTTACCAACACATACCTATAAGCATGAACACGGTATTTTACCAATGTTCGAGCGCAGGGTGCTAAAGAAGTAAATAAACGTACCTACAACTAGGTACTTAGTGCTTATTTAAAGCAATTCCATCTGCATTAAACCACTTTTGTCGGTTAACTTGCCAATTTACTTGACACTTTTATGCATTTAACCAATTAAGTGCCTAGCGGGCGCTTTGCTCGTAGGTGCGTAGCCGATTACCTACATGCGCTTACACGTAGGTAGAAGAAACCTCTTATTATTGCGAAAATGGGTTGTAGGTAAAGTGTAGGTAAAGATGGCAGGAAGCGTCGGTGCACTCGGTACACAAAATTGTATTGTTAAGTACATACAGTACCTAATGACCATTTAATTGGCATCTACTAAGGAACTTTATCCATTTATGGTTGGAAATGCATTAAATTGCAAATAAGAGCAGATAATACTTACACATTAAATTGTATTATTTAGCATGACCATTTAATTGGCATCTATCATGGAACTTTATCCATTTATGGTTGGAAATGCATTAAATTGCAAATAAGAGCAGATAATACTTACACATTAAATTGTATTATTTAGCATTACCATTTAATTGGCATCTACTATGGAACTTTATCCATTTATGGTTGGAAATGCATTAAATTGCAAATAATAGTAGATAATACATACACATTAAATTGTAGAGGTATTATTTAGCATGACCATTTAATTGGCATCTACTAAGGAACTTTATCCATTTATGTTTGGAAATGCATTAAATTGCAAATAATAGTAGATAATACTTACACATTAAATTGTAATACTTAGCATTGACCATTGAATTGGCATCTACTATGGAACTTTATCAATTTATGGTTGGAAATGCATTAAATTGCAAATAATAGTAGATAATACTTACACATTAAATTGTAATACTTAGCATTGACCATTTAATTGGCATCTACTACTGAGGCATTAAATTGCGAATTTGAAAAGCAGTCGATAATACTGAACAATTAGACATTAAATTGTATTGTTTAGTATCGAAAAAAAAACCTCTTTAACGTGCGCGATTAAATCATATGATACGATCTGGACATTAAAAAGTGATACATGTAATGAACGAGCGAGATGGGAGATAACTACCCACATGGTTGCTGGAGCTGCTGATGAATAAGTTGTTGCTGTGCAGTTGGGGTTTCAGACTGTCTTATAATAACCTACATGTGAATGAATTGTATGATCCGGAAACTATAAAGCAAATACTTGTAGTTGCAAAGACAAAGACCATATTTACTTAAATGTCTGTATAATAATTCACACTTTTAAAAACAATTGTTAAATGTGTCTGTTATTATCATTAAACTCCTATTGAAAGAAAAATATAAGTTCATACGTAGCATATTGAATAGACTTGCAAAATAGGCACATGGTCCATATAGGTATGAAATATAAAAGTGAAATAAATGGAGAATTTGGTACTAGAGAAATTAACAAAAAAATAGAAAAAGTTGGCTACCGTAAAAGAGGGACCAATTTGTCCTTTTCCTCCGTTATAATATACTTTTTCTCGCCGCACTTTACGTAACACACAAGAATGAAAAAAATATAATTGTTTAACTAAACAGATGAAGAAAGTTAAAATGATGCAGCTTATGTGTGTTGCATTGATTTATTATGTATTCTACTAGATGTGATATCTAGAACAAATTTTGTGCACCATGTTTGGCGGTTGACAGCTGTGACTGAATCAAAGAGTAGTATAGACTTGTAGTGATTTTCACTGCAACTTTTCGGAAAAAAAAATTCTTAGGGATGTCATCTCCTGTTACTCAATGGTGTGTTGTAGTGATGGTTCGGAATGCAACTATTTAAAATTATGTTGTTTGTGGTGGTTGTCACTTTGACAGCTCTCTTGCCCATCTCCTCGGATCACGAACGCATAGCTCTCACAGTTATAATATTATAATAAATATTAATACCTAAGATTTCCAAGAAATAATATTATAAAACTTTCAACAAATCTTTGTGTTCGAAACAATACATTGTGACCGTTTTAAATTTATTAAAGTTTCTAATTTACCATATTTCCTCAAGTCAACCCCTTCTTCACACACAGTAAATACGGTTCCTATTTGCTTTATACTTTGAAAAACAGTTTCAAATAGGATTAGGAACCGATCCAAAATAGTGAAGTGATAATAAAATCAAGTAAATTAAAAGGATGCGCCTCATCGCGGCTATCCTATGCAATATATTATTAAAAATACAAATTTTAACATTTGATATATTTTACGATTTTACAAGTAGAATTGCGTATCGCACTATCAAGACGTGTTAAACCTTAAATTCCGAAAAATCATTAATTGAATTATGACATGACTTTCACTGGTGTTACATACATAGATCGCGTTATTTACCGATACTTGTTTAAATATGGCAGGAAATTATCTCAAATTTTTAAGTGTGAGGAACATACCCTCAATTTTATACTTGGAAAAATATTTGAACTTGAGGATCGGGATATCAATACGCACATTACCGTTGAGGTTACAATTGTTACAAATATGTGGCCCAAAAAAAAATTATTCTTGTTAAAAAGTGGATACCCTAGAGAGTTGATAAAGCTCCCTTTAAAGGTCTTGTATTTCTACTCTCAGAGACACAAGCTAAGTAACAAATTGTTGTCATTATATTGTGTTGAGAAAATAAATAAATAAATATTATGGGACAATCTTACACAAATCAACCTAGTCCCACGGTAAGCTCAATAAGGCTTGTGTTGTGGGTACTAGGCGACGATAGCCTAGTATGCTGAGATTGTTAAGAAAAGTATACTCTTGTATGCAGTTGTAAATGTTATAATTACTATAATGTAAGTATTGATTTACAAGTAACCGTACTGTACGGTTTTATCCTTTAACATTTGATATGAGTTACTTACTTTCTTATTAACTTGATACATGCTTGATACGCAACTGTATACAAGAGCGAAAGTTCTAAGTTTCGTTTAAAACGAGTATTTCTTATAAGTGCTATTGAAGTACAATATTTCCCTTTAGACAGTATTCTAGTAAAATTTTAATGATAAGATAGGCATGACGCCTGCGCAAAGGTGTATAAAAATATGATAGTCATATCATTATTATTTGGAATCTGCTTTCTAGTTATTGCGACAAACTGGTATAATATTCAGCTTTCGCAAGGCACATCAGTAAATTTATAATTTGGTTGGGCAATGAAGATAAACGCGCATATGGTTTGGAAATTTCAAATCCATACAGTCTATGTTACCGAGTCTCTAGAGACTAGACCTCAGAAAAGCGTCAGAAATGGTTCCAAAATAACAGTTAAAATGGACCATTTATGATCTAAGGATTTTTATCCTCATTAGCCTATAGCTAGAGAAATACTATTCACAAATTACTTTCGGGGTAATTGGACCATATCAACAATGAGAAGTATGTAAAAGGCAAAGACCCTAACCTGCGTAAGGTGTATTGTTCAATCATTATTAATCTGCAGTTTAGCTATAGCAGTCTAAAGTGGACCCATTATACGTCACAGTCGGAACTAACCGACGACCATGTTTACAACTTCAGTTGAACGTTCATGCATCCTAGTAACAATTTATTTTGCTTATCATATAACGTGGTCATGGTGGTGAAAAGGTTAAAGCCATTGTTCCGCCTCCCGAATATAACTGATTAAATTAAAGCATATAATGAATTGATATTTCAACCTGTCCTCGATGCAGGGAAACTATCATGCTGCTGCGTAGGCAAGCATGTTGAAAACCGAAATGTACAAAAATGCCCCTACAAGAGTTTGGCAACTTACTTGTAAATATTTTGAGACTCTACTTATAATATTTTGATATAGTAAAAAAAATTGCAAGTAGTATAACATGTTTCTGTGATCTATCCATGTACATGTGTTGCCATTGCCATGAGCACACAAAGACTTTATTTAATCTGTTATTACTAAAAAAGACATATAATACTTCGTTTGAATGGTTAAGACATCATGAGTACACATACTATGTAATGCTCTTAAAACTATCTTCTAATGGTTTGGGACGGGAGTTTCAGATCCTACAGGCAAACTCCCTCAAAAAACCTGAAATCCAAACGGTCTTGCCCAGAACTGGAGCCTTATTTGCTACAGCAAAGAGTGCCAACAAAGCAGTCTCTGGTTAACAAACACCTCATTCATCGAAGTTTTCGAAAGTCGACGGTGATAAAAATGATGAAATGACAAGTGACATCGATATGGAGAAGAATTAGAGAAATGGAGTATTTACACTGTGATGATTGTGTTAAGGAAAAGTAATCTGGATAATCCACAAAGTATGTGAATTGTATTTACGTTAATACATGTATCCAAATTAAAACTATGTTAATCTATTATTTAAATTTACAAATAAAAAACAAAATAAAAAAAATAAAACAAGAAAGGGATGTAGTGTATAGTTGTCTCGAGTACATATGGGAGTAGGCGCCCGACCGTGACAGAGGGCGGACGTGCGTTACACAAATCGATCTAGGCCCACAGTAAGCTCAATAAGGCTTGTGTTATGGGTACTAGACGACGATATATATAATAGATAAATATGAATACTTAAATACATAGAAAACACCCATAACTCAGGAACAAATATCTGTGATAAACACACAAATAAATGCCCTGACCAGGATTCGAACGCGGGACCTCCTGCTTCGTAGGCAGGGTCACTACCGACTGGGCTAGGAGGCCGTTAAATATCCTTTGTGTTAAATATTTGAATTGTCAATTGTCACATAGGTAGCTTATTAGTAATAACAAACTAATGTTTACGTCATATTAGCCTCATCTTTATAAAAAAACGGAATGGAGAATAAATAGTAATTTCGCCGGATTACATGCACGTCAATTTAGTTTCAAGATTATCACTTTTCTTAGCTAAGCTAAGTTCACATGTCTCTGTCATCTCATCTAGCAGAACAATAAACAAGTCGTTGTCTCAACGAGCTCGATAATTACAAAAAACATGTTTTACCGACATCAACTACACTTTCACTGCCGCGAGACGTCGGATTTACGATTATTAATTACCACTAAGTCGTAAATAACTCAGGAACGCCTTTTAACTATGAGCGTATAAGCTGGAACGGAGTTTGGGTAAAAGTTTATTAACTTCTACGAATTTCATTAAGACGCATCCTTAATACGGTTGGCTTGTGTTGTTTTATAACTTGCACTATCACGGTTTAAGACGATAAACATCATCAGTAATTTATAGCTTAAAAGTCGACAACGAACGCCATTTGACATTTGAGCACATCACTGGAAAAACTAATTTCTAATTAATTTTTTTAATTAATTATTTTTTATTTTTTTACTAATCAAAATGATACACCCACACTTTCCCTTCTGTCATCTATCTTATTGTTAGATCTGATTTCGGCAGGTAGGTTTACCCCAATGTAATTCTGTGAAATATCCTTCAGTGACTTATGATATGAGTCACTCAGGACTTTATATTGAATATAAATTATAATAGTGCAATCTTTCTTAAAGAGCCACTTGTATGAAATTTAACGTCTAATTAAAAATTAAAGCGATTTATAATTTTATTAAATGGGATATCGGCAAATCAAATTGGAACGATAGCTGTTGGCGCTATTACCAAAATTAAAACTTATTATTATTAATCTATTATTAATCGTTTATTCCATAAGGACAGTATAAAACAGTTTGACGACAGTTGATTCGCACTTGGTTAACAGTTGTGTCTTCACTGTTAACCAAATTACTGTTAACTAAATTCATGCATTATTTTATATTTAGTTACTCTTGAGTAAGCATGCAAGTCTTTTCTACTTTCAGTTACAATTTTTATTGCGTTGTAAGCCGTCAAGTACAGTGTAAATATACGGGAGGCCGCAAAAACGCATACCCACTTTATGAATGAGTTCATTCATAAACTGGGTATGCAATTCTGCAGGTGATAGTACCTGTTTCAATAGAATGAATTTGACTTAGCACATTTCTGAAACAGTTAAAACTCAGTCAATTTGTCTCCATTACGATCGGCACAATGATGTCATGGTTTATAAGTTGAACATCTGTAACTCATAGCGGCTTGCGATCTAATACATATTGCGTATTGTTGTTTGTTCTACTGACCTACATTAAGGAGTCTACTTGATGATTTAACATGATTTATTGAATATAAGTTTTAAATTTAAAGGTCCTACTTCAAACGATTTAGGCTCTGCGTTGTGTATCACTCTCACTCCTTATATACCACGACAGTGACAGTTTTATAGGTATTGAGATAACATGCCAGAACATAATTCTTAACTGTCGAATAGCTAATGTATAATGTATAAATAATGCAAATATGTCATCTAAAAAACAAAAATCTGATGCCAAACAGACACATCAGGAAGTGAAAATTCCTTCGACATATGGTATATAAAGTTAATTACGTTGAAAACGCAAGTAATGTTACTTGCGTTTTCAACGTAATTAACTTTAGCAAACTCTTCATTGTGTATTAAAACTTTCACTGTTTCAATATGATAACAATAATTATTTGCTAGACTTGAACTTCTTAAAGCTTCTTTTTTATAATAAGGAAATATGAATAGACGTTTAAATGATCCGATTCTGAGTGATGAGTATAAAGTCATAATCATAATATTATTACAGTTAATAATTTCACAACTTGTTTATAAAAATACAACTCGTATTATTTACTTTAGATGTCGCTATTACACTGACTGTACCCGCTGGATATCTATACGGAAGCATTTCATAAGTTTTATATAATTATAAGTATTTATAAGGAACCCTAATTATTTACTTATAACAACCTACTCAAAACTCGCTTGACAATGACGTGTCAAAAGCATCGGTTTTTTTTTAAATATAAGTACTCTTATTAAAGATGGATTGAATAGGAGTCAGCTATTATGCCAAGGCAAGAATAGGAAGAAGTGCTAGATCACCCGACCACCCAGAAAACATTTGAAAATCGCTTTGCTAGGCTTATATTGGGTTCAGAGTGTAAAACTTTTAATTAATAATTAGTTCACATTGTATAGAATTAGTAGCGGACTACGATGTATTATATAAAAAGACAAATAACACGTATGTACAATTACGGGAAATATTGTAAGGACAAGTATTCAAACTGTAGTACAGTTTGTAGAAAACCAGATATTATTTAAGAATCCATACTAATATTATAAATGGGAAAGTGTGTGTGTGTGTGTGTGTGTGTGTGTGTGTGTGTTTGTTTGTTTGTTTGTTTGTCCGTCTTTCACAGCAAAACGGGGCGACGAATTAACGTGATTTTTTAAGTGGAGATAGTTGAAGGGATGGAGAGTGACATAGGCTACTTTTTGTCTCTTCCTAACCCCCCACTTCCCTAAAATGGGGGGTGGAAGTTTGTATGGAGCATTACGGGGGGCAAAGGGTAACCGTGTTACCCCGAATATAACGCGAGCGAAGCCGCGGGCAAAAGCTAGTTAATCATAAAAACTACTGAACGATATAAAAAAAATCATCGTTTTTTCTAGATATTCGCTGAATAAATCAGATTAAAGTTATTACAATAAAGAAATTATATAACTAGTAAGCCTGTTACGGGTATAACTACCTCGGACCCGGGTATGTCCTCAATCTACGTCCGGACACGGGTATGTCCTTAAACTACGTCCAAAAGAGAGGTATGGGTACTGCGAATGTCATCTCGCCATGTGTGGTAGGGCACAGTGCAGCGAATGTATCTCCCTCAAATCTGGAGCTGAGCCCGACTGGCTGGAAAACCACAGCCAAATAACACTAGACCCTACTCATAGTGTTGTGTTCCTGCTGGTGAGTAAGGTTGCCCAAAGAACTCAAAGAGGACCCAGTGTGTTGACGATGAGGGGCCCTTTTGTTCCTTTAGCCGTCAACACAGTGAATCCTCCTTTTTGTAAAGGGTCGGCAACGCGCATGCGACACCTCTGGAGTTGCAGGCGTCTATAGGCTACGGTAGCTGCTTGCCATCGGGCGGACCGTGTGCTTGTTTGCCACCGTCGTGGTATTAAAAAAACCCTAGACTCCCCGGGGTATCTCCATCAGAATAATATGAAACAGTTTAATTTATTACCATATAAAACCAACAACAAGCATCACTTTCATCCGTTAATAAGATACATACGATTTGCCCGCAGACAGGTTACCTTGGTGCAAGGTCGGCGTAACGATCAGACAGCCGGTTTTTTGGATTATTCTTAACTCGTTATAAGTTGTAATGTAAACGTACGACATTATTCTCAATGCAAAGTTAACATACATGTGTAAAATGTTAATAATATGCCTGAATACGAAGTTCAAGGTATCAAAAAATTTAAAATTGCTCTTAGTTGCATCCAAGGATGATATAGACATGGATGGACAATATCCATACAAAATCGCGTTCGTTATTTCAGGTTAAAGCATCTATCGGTCACACCAGAAACTAAATCCTAGTTTCTAATACTTTGTTCAGCGCTTAACGTTGACAGAGTAACTCGACTCCAGACTCGACAGATGGCGCTGTGGCACTTAGTACCGAAAACAGACGTATAGCCTAGGGCGATTTTGTATAGGCATTGTCACTCCATGTCTTAATCATCCTTGATGCCTATACAAAATCGCGTTCCTCGAACCTTCAGGCTATACGTCTGTTTTCGGTACTAAGTGCCACAGCGCCATCTGTCGAGTCTGGAGTCGAGTTATTCTGTCAGCGTTAAGCGCTGAACAAAGTATTAGAAACTAGGATTTAGTGTCTGGTGTGACCGATAGATGACGCTAGTGCTTTAACCTGAAATACGGCAACGCTATTTTGTATGGATATTGTCCATCCATGTTGTATCGAAAAATTTAAAGTAGTTATTGAAAATAAATTCACGCTGCTTATACAGAATATACAAACAAATAATAAGAAACACGAAACCTTGCGATTCAAAGGGAATTTGTAGCTAAGGCTGACAATTTGAACAGACATAGAAACAAAACAAAAATAAAATCACAAGATACTTTAATACTACGCACAGAAAATAAAGTTATAGTAGACATATTTTCGAAATACTTTGATCACAGTAATGGTTATATTGCTTACGATTCTCTTCAGGTAGTAATTTGCTTAAAAATTGTACTCATGAATAGAATATAACATGGATTTTGCCATAGTTACTCCCCTTGAAGTTTGGAAATTGTTATAGGAATCTTCAGTTGGATATGACGAAACTCCTATAACAGTTATAAAGGACAACGTAGACTTACGCGCTGAACCACTTGCGGAAATATTTAACGAATGTTTTGAATTAGGTATCTTCCCCGAACAATTAAAGATGGCAAAAGTACTGGCAATTTATAAAAACCGGCCAAGTGCGAGTCGGACTCGCGCACCGAGGGTCCCGTACAAACCTGTAGGTATATAAGTAAAAGTTCACCCATTGCGTTGACATAGAAGTTTGATTTTGTTACAGCTTAAAGGTATTATAGACTCAAGTCTATTGAAATCCATATCAAATACTCAAGTATTTGATATGAATTTCAATTTATTACCTCTACGCGGTCATGAGGAAAGGGGTAGTAACTTTAAAATTATTAAAAATATTTTTATTATATGATGTAACTAAAAATTTACGGTTTTCGCAATTTTTCCTTTATCTGTGCTATAAGACGTTGCTTCTTACCAAATTTCAAGATTCTGAGTTCATGGTTTTGATTCCCTTGAGAATTTCGAAAATTTGCGGCATAAACGGCTGTATCTTTTGATTGCATTGGCTTAGAAGTTTGATTTTTTCACAGCTCCAAGGGACAGTAGACCTGAGTATTTGATATAAATTTCAGCTGAGTACCTCCACGCGTTCCTGAGAAAAAGGGTCTTGACAGACAGACACACGGACGGACAGACGGACAACAAAGTGATCCAATAAGGGTTCCGTTTTTTCCTTTCGAGGTACGGAACCCTAAAAAGGAATAAAAAGTGACCCGAAAATTTTTGGACCAATATCACTTTTACCAGCTATGATAAAAGATAAAAAGATAAAAGTTATTTATTCTTTAATTTAGGCACATTACAATGCACTTATGAACGTCAGAGAAAAAAAAAACCACCGGTTCTAACCCTACACCTCACACCCGAGAAGTAAAGTATTATGACCGGCAAGAAACTCGGCGGGACTTATTTTTTCAAAACAGTAATACAGTAATATTATATCTTAAAGATACACAACAATGCGTAGTTCTATAAGAAGACATATCAAAATAGCTTGAGAGACATACAATGTACGTATTGTTAAATACAAATAAAATAATAATAATGAAATACAAATAAAAATATGTGACGTTATCATGGTTAGGGTACCACTTTGTCGCTTATGGATTCCGAGATATCACTGATTTTGTTAATCAACTCGAAAATAGTGAAAATTGGTTTTGTTAAAAAATAGCTTCTAGACACTTTAAATACTACGGTGTATTGATAAAAAGTTAAACGTTTTAACTAAAAGTAGGAAAAAAACTCAGTCAAAGTTTACCGACTAGGGTACCACATTGTCGCTCATAAGCTTGAAGTAATATCGGGGCCATTGGAAAATGTAGTAACACGTGTGTCCTGTCTAAATCTCAGTTTACTCCCATCGGGTCGGCAACGCGCATGTGACTCCTTTGGAGTTGCAGGCGTCCATAGGTTACGGTAGCTGCTTACCATCAGGCGGGCCGTATGCTTGTTTGCCACCGTCGTAGTATAAAAAAAAAAAAAAAAAAATCCATTTGCTTGACAGTTCGTAACTCTCAGCTGCCCGTTACGTTCACTTAGCTTACCGCTTATGTTACCGTTTTAACAATAGTGGTCAATAAGCAATAATTATTAAGACAAAGCAAGGGTTTCTCTCTCTCTATTTTAATCTGGCCTAAATCAATCAACTACAAAATATATTAACAAAATTCATATTATGTTAGTTTATTCAATTGGATTGTTAAAAATAAATAAATAGATCACATAGGATAATAAAATTATTTACACGAAGTGCGTTGCGTCCAGACCGTCTTAATACGCCACGAATATGCTGCTCGTACGCTGCGCACGCGTTGCTCTAGCCGGAGAGCTAGCAACGGAAATAGGTTTGCTATTATATAGAGAAATGAAAATTTCTCTAGTTAGTGTGCCATACTATCCATTTTAATAATCCGGGCGCCTGGCAGATTCTTGCGATACTGATTAATTACATAACAAAAACTTAAATATAAATAAGGGGAGGGATATAAGTCAGTGACAAATCAAAACTTTTTAACAGAAAATATAGTTGACTTATATTTAACAAGCTTCTGAGGGACAACCGTATAGGTAATCAGTTAATACTCGTACAAAGTCACCAATCTCTCAATCAGACGTAAGAATTTAAATTACTTGGCGTCAGCACTTACGTACCCCTAGGTGCGAGGTTGAGTAGTGTAAATAATTTTTATAATGATGTTAAATGCAAATTATCACTTTTGTAACTAATAATTTTATTATAATAAGTCTTAATAATAAGTTTGATCTCATAAGTCATAAGGCGTCAATGTGGGACCCTAAGGAATGTTAAACTAACAAACTTGATCTAAATTAGTAAAGCTGACGAAAAGACTGTTATTTTTTTATAAAATAAGTTATGTTATTGATCATAATAATATTTGTATTAGATATATGCACTTATAGTGCGGACACTATGTTAAATAATGGAAGTAGAATTTTTATTTCTCTAAACTTATGAATAGCGACAATGTGGTACCCTAGATCACTTTACATACAAAAAATCATGTTAAAAGTCTAAACTTTGAAGTCACTTTTTTGATAGAAAACTACATTACTTTTGTGTTTAATTACACTTGATCGTTAGTTTTGTTCCTAAATTAACGTAAACTATGAGAATTAAAAATTATAATGTTGATTTTGTATATTTTTTATGTAAGTGTTGATTTTTTTTGTTTTATTATAAAAAAAAATTATGCCCTGAGATATGGTTGTTTCATTATTTTTATTATAAACCTTACCTACATCATATTCAGAAATCAACATAAGCCAGCTGAAAAGCTGTCGATGTTGAGTTATATAAAATATTTTATTTTTGATTCTTGACTCTACACCCTACGTGCATTATTATTGTATTATTTCTATAAAATGTAAAATGTTAGAGACGACATATGATTTGTCGAGTAATATAATGTATGTGGAACATTTTAAAACCGCTATCTCCATAACTTCAACCTATAACTAGGTTTTTTAGGCTTTCAAACTTTAAACTCGAATATCTCAAAACAGTACAAAGATATGTTGAACCTTCAAAAAATTATAAAAATAAAAATACTCAACATAGCGATCTCGTTCTTTTTGCATATGAAGGAGAATGTTTTGAACTATAAGGAGGTACCAGTAACTCAATACCGACAATATATTACCTTTAGCTTTACCATGACAATGTCACATATGTCTAAACTATTCCTCAACCTCAATCAATGTGATGCGTTACACGGCAGACAATTTGGGTATCGTAGAGGCATTGGCACTCGTGAAGCTACGGACGCCTTAATCGAAGACGTGGGAAAAGCAATAAATAATAAGGAAAAGGTAGCTGGACTATTCCTTGACCTAAGCGCCGCTTTCGACACGGTGAATCATAAAATACTATTAGAAATTGGAGCACTATGGAGCTTTAAAACTATACGAATCCTACCTCACTAACAGGAAACTATTTGTGGAACTTAAAGCTATAGAATGCGGTAGCGAAAGAGGGTACAATTCGGATATGATCAACATAAAACGAGGAATACCGCAAGGATCCATTTTGGGGCCATTATTCTTTGTCTTATTAATAAACAATTTAATCTTCTACATAAAAAAGCAAATGCCACTTGTAAAAGTTGTTGTTGATGCCGACGACACAAACGCAGTTATTTCGGCAAGTAGGATGAGAATAACAGCTAAATGAAGCAGTAAACGCGTCTCTCGCGGCTTTCAATACGTGGTTAAATAAATTAATAAATATTATAATTAATAAATATTATAATAATATAATATTATATTAATGGACATTGAATATCAATAAGACAAGCGCAATACTTTTTTCAGCGACTACAAGCAAGTTGGATATTTTAGATGTTAAATTAAATGGAGTCAAAATTGACCAAGTTGATGACATTATGATGTCTAGATTGACACACGCTTATTTACGCGATAAGACAAATAAGGATGAATTCTGTATACACAAATAGGTACTACTTATAGAAAAATTACTACAATTA
The DNA here is from genome assembly GCA_947086415.1 of Pammene aurita. NCBI lineage: Eukaryota > Metazoa > Arthropoda > Insecta > Lepidoptera > Tortricidae > Pammene > Pammene aurita. The sequence continues at coordinate 19,698,852 of OX352295.1, forward strand.
AATAACAATTAATGTGTATTCATGATATAACTTTCAGTAATTAACATTTGTGACGAAATAGCAAAGATTAAAATATTTCGGTGTTACGTACTTTTTTTGCATGTACATTAGTACGGGATTCCGGTATTTGGCCATATAAATCCCTGGATCGGAAACCGTAGTAAGTAGGTACACGCAGGACGCAGGTACAGTCGCCATCAAATATATCGGAGCGGGCAAGGTTTTCAAAAGTATCTGAACAGCACTTTATCGCCTTGACAATAGGGGAGTTGTTCAGATATTTGTGATCATTTTGGCCGCTCCGATATATGTGAAGGCGACTGTACACCTCTATTTGCTAACAAATTTTGCAGATCTGTATAATAGAACAATGTAGGACTTAGCACAGGTGTTGCATAAAGAATACGGCATATATAGAGCACGCTGTGTTATCGGTTAAATATGGTTTAATAAGAGGTATGCCCAGTTGTCTTAATTCGATTGTCTATTGAGATAACTTTACTTAAACATGTATCGAAGTGAGTTAAGTATTCGAACTTACTGCATGTTTCTCGAAACTCTTGAGAATTTATTATTTTCGCCAAAATCGGTATAATGAATGCATATAGAACCCCGCTTTAGCTCATAGTATTCAGTCAAGGATACAATGTACCTACCCTGTTTACCTGTCTCGGCGTTGATACGTATTAACATAAGTACTACACAAATAAACACACTACAGTCTGGTACACAATTTAAATACAATATCAATCTATTTTTAGGGTTCTGTACCTCGAAAGGAAAAAACGGAACCCTTATAGGATTACTTTATTGTCCGTCTGTCCGTCCGTCTGTCTGTCTGTCAAGACCCTTTTTCTCAGGAACGCGTGGAGGTATCAAACTGAAATTTATATCAAATACTCAGGTCTACTCTCCCTTGGCGCTATAAAAAAATCAAACTTCTAAGCCAACGCAATCCAAAGATACAGCCGTTTATGCCGCAAATTTTCGAAACTCGCAAGGGAATCAAAACCTACAGGGTTCTTCCCGTGAACTCAGAATCTTGAAATTTGGTACGAAGCAACGTCTTATAGCACAGATAAAGGAAAAATTGCGAAAACCGTAAATTTTTAGTTACATTATATAATAATAATATTTTTAATAATTTTATAGTTACTACCCCTATATAATAATAATAATAAATACTCTTTATTGCACACCTCATACAGTTACAAGCACAAATTTTACAATTAGATAAATTTAGGTAGAGGTAACAACAGGCGGTCTTATCGCTAATGAGCGATTTCTTCCAGACAACCTTTATACCTACAGGTTTGTACGGAACCCTCGGTGCGCGAGTCCAGTTTTTTTTTAAATATTTGATAGACACCTCAAAAGCACTAAGTGAAATAATTAGCATCTTTTTATGGTTTCATATAACTATAATTTTAGTTAGAGGCGTTTAACAAGAAAAATAAACAATTCAAGGTCCGCTCGTCATATACACGCTTACAGGTGCAAGATGAGCACTCAAATTATTTCATATTTATTAAATACTAGCTAACTTCGTACCAGCAACTACAATTTTTTTTTTCTCCAATATTTTAATAGTTATTCAGCTATTCGGGGCGGAAATAAATCCAAAAAATTAAACATCATTAACATCGGTTCAGCAGTTCTTGAGTTATAAATGGTGTAACCGACACGACTTTGTTTATTTTTTTTATATACAGAATCGTATTTTAATTTGTCATTTCCTAATGTATATGTAATGTAATGTATATTTCATATGTATATCTAAATCAATTTAATTTAGAATCGGATTACTTTAAAAATTCTTTTCATTTCGAAGTATGTTTACATACTTACAATACCTTTATTAAAATCAATTTCATTGTTAGTGATAGTGACTCACATATTAATTTTCTTTGTTCCTTTGAACATCATTATACTAACAAATCAGACGTATTTTGCAAAGTAACCTTTATAAAACCGATATATTCCAAGGTATTAATAAAATAAAGGCATACGGTAAAGAGCGGCCAACATACGGAAACAAACAACGAAATAATTGCTTTAGGCAGTTTCGAAGCTCGTTTCGCCACTGATTGGCCAAACTTGGGGCCTCGTCATTAATTTAGAGTATTCAAATCATATTTATAAAGTTTTAATTTTTGTAATATCGATTTCTGAATAGGAACTGCAATGAGGAGACTTTAAATTGATTACAGGGCTAAGCAATAGTGGAATTGAAAATTTCTGTCAATTTATATACGTATCACGGAATCCGTATTTAATAGAAATTGAGTTTTCATTTACACATAATAACGGACAAGGGATTTAAATAGAATAGAATGGAGTATGATTTTTTTTATAATTTCTGTATAATGTGATAATATTTTATGCAATCAGAAGAATTGGATTCAGAATTTCGTATATCGTACACATTGGTAGACGGTACAATTGAATACCCATCAAAACAGTAATTATGTTATTATCATACATAGCAAGGGTATAAGACCAATAGCAGATCCCTGGGGTATACCACGGATCTTTTATGAGCGTGTTTATCCAGTAAAAGCTTTTACGGCTACTAAAGATAGATATGGTAAAGCAGGCTCGTTACCGGAATTTCTAGGTCACACGGATGAAATTTGCACACTGAACCGTATAAAATGAACTAGGAAAACAAAACGAGGGCGCCGAAAAATATAATAACGTGAAATTACGCTAACTGTACATTTTTATACCAGTAAAATTCATCGTAGAATGAGTAAACGGTTGACGTTACTGAATGATTCTTAATCCTTAATCATGACGTCTGCTTACCCACAGGCCGCGCTACCTGATAATCATAACTCATAAGGATAACTCTCTTACATTTTTTTTAAATAATATTGGGAATTCTATGAAGATCGCATTTGATTCTTTGATCAATTGGCTACTTTCCTAAAAAAAAATATTTAGTCCGTCGGTTAGATTAACTAAAAATATTGGACACGTATTTTTTATTTTTTCAATCAAACAAAAATTGGTGAAGATATAGCCCGTTAAAGTTCCGCGTGACGTCACATTTCAGTACAATTTTTAGTATAATGTGACGTCACGCGGAACTTTAACGGGCTATATCTTCACCAATTTTTGTTTGATTGACAAAATAAAAAATACGTGTCCAATACTTTTTGATAATCTAACTGACGGACTAAATAGAATTATATTTTTTTTACCCAGGAAAGTAGCCAATTCACGTACAGATAGTAGCTCTGTTTAATAACTAATAAACGTTAAATAATAGCGCTGACTGATATCATGTTAACGGAATGTTTTACTTTTGATGCCAGGAGAAGAACAATGACAGTCAATTTTACAGCATTAAAATTTAGAAATAATTTGAACATTTGCTAGGAATATTTAAATTTAGAGTTATTGAGCAAGAGGTTTATTCCCTGGAAGGCATGCGTTACTTTTAGAACTGTACCAGGACTTTAAAGAATAATAATAAAAACAAATTTGAAAAACAAATTCATCCTCTAGGTATTCTTGAATTACAGACGGTTTGCTGTTTGTGTTTAACCAGCCCTTACAACATCTTTATCACCAGAGTTTCATAGAATATGGGTGTAATCGCTCAGCCGTCATGCGTCTGGTTTTCCTTCCTGTTAGGAAGTAGCGGTGTCCTCGCAATTTTCCTTCGCCTTACTCTGGCCTTCTGGTGGGCTATATGCAAATTTGTGATGAGGAAAACTTATGATATGTATATTAATTTTTTGCCAGCATTCGTCGGAGCCGAGTCTTCAGTTTAAACAAAGGTTTTATTAACATCAATTTGAAATTAAATCTTTCTAGATGGGTTTTAATGTAAGTTGTTTTAGGTAATGACAAATCGTTATCCACAATATTTTCTTTATTAGCAGTTTGGTTTTTCCATCCACCTTAAGCCGTTTAGAAAAGGCCATTAATAATGTAATAAAAATCATGCAGATGAAAAACTGGCGAACTGATTAAGTTTCCAATATAGGCTCTTATTCCAATCGCTCCCTAAGCGCAGCTAAGTGGGGCGAGTCAAAAACTAAGGCCGACTTGTATAACTCGTTTAATTAAAAAATGCAGAAGTGATGTTTTATAGAAATTAGCATACAATTTCGCGCTTGTAAAGTCGCCATCAGATATAATTATCGGAGCGGCCAAGGTGGTCATAAATATCTGAACAATATCTGGTATTTTTGAGTTTGACACACTGCCGAATGTCAAACTAAGATCCGCCAGTTCACAGGTGCATTGGTTTATCGATAGCGTCCAACTCGTAAACTATGAAAATAACAACTCAAGGTGGATGAAACTCGGCCCTGCCTACTTACTCGTAATTAAGGCCTAGCCCGACAAAACGGTTGTTTCCCACCGACTAGCTCGAATAAATTCAAATACTTATTCAGTTATTCAACGGGGGCAGTAGGTGTCGGGATTTATATTTAATTTGAATGTCCATTGATGTTGTTCAATTGTTAATAAAGGAAATTAACGTCTGAGTAAGATTTTGTTTAATACGGAATTGCATAGTACGAAATTACATAAAGGTGAACCTAATGTTTCATGTTAGGCGTTGTTGTTAGTTTTCTTTTGCTACTTTTTACCTGTTATTCATTTAGCTTTCAGGAGCAAGGGCAGAACATATTTGTTTAGAATATGATTCTCTACCAATGGGGCTGAACTAGGATTATAAGAGTCAAAAACTATTCGTTTTTTTAACGTGTTCTATCTCCATGTACGAAGGTCAAATTCATACGAATAACGACGATTTAGTTATTCATTATTCTAAAACATGAACGAATAACTTATTTGCCCATAATTAAGTTACAAATTGCCGTTAATTATAATTATTGTACGGAAGTACTTAACTTACTTAACTTTGGTTATGTGACGCTTTTGTGAACTTATCACACTACCTAAATGAACTAATTGCATTTTTTAAGACTGTTTTTTTTTTTTCAATTTAAGACCTATCTCTGTTCGTAGGAACCCGTCCGGTGTGCTTCGTTACTGCAACAGTAAGTTTTAGTGTGACACTTTGTCGGCCGGTTATTACGAACGCCAAGCTCCAGCCGTTAATTATTGTACGGAGGCACTTAACGCTGCCGTTGGCGTTATGTAACGCATTTGTGAACATATTATGCTGAGCAAGTTAAATAATTGCTATTTAATACCAATATACTCAGGCAAATTTTATAATATCCATTACAAATACAAATATCTTTATTTTGCTAGAAAATGTGGTACAAAAGATGGTATAAAAATATTTCGTCGTCACACACATTCCACCAGAAACTGGCATGCAAAATTATTACAAAAAGTATTATACCAAAGGTCATAATTCTACCAACTTATCAACTTATCTGAATTCTGTATAGAATTCACATCTTCTACATCTACACAATATAAATTATATTTTATATTGCTAACCAACGAAAATTCAAAGACAAAGCCGACCTATCTCAGAACAAGCTACCAAACGTCTAATCGGAGCATTATTCTCCCGAAATAACGCTTTAATGGTGAAAAACGCCAGCTATTAAAGTACTTTAACAGTGAGTTTTACCTATGACCTTCATTAGTCTGGGTCAGTCTCGTGGGGTCGATTCTAAGAGTTAACTCAAACAACAAAACCTGTAGATAACACTTGTACAGTACAGTAAGGAATTTTCTGCTTAGATTTTTATCACGAGTGACAGAATATAACGACGAGTAAGGAAGAGCAACACATGATGCTGCGCCGATCCCAAATAAATAGGACTGGACAAGCCAATGATGATTTGCTGTATAATTAAATAATTATTCAAGATTACCATAAGTATATCAAAAATAACGATACGATTTATCAGTCTATAAGGATAACGAAGCCTTTTGCACATTCCATTATAGATTTGCATGAGACGAAGTCTGCGTTGCTGTATAATGAATTATTTTTATGATGAGTTTGAATACTTACTTAATCCAAAAAACTTTTAGTGTATCAATACCTTTTTACATAATCAGTTTTTTGTATGTGTAATTAGTTTAATTACACCTTTCATACATTCCAACACCTCAAATGGTTTTCTTGTGTTACAAATAGTATAAAGCAACATTGCCACATGTTATTGTTATTAAATTAGTTCAGCAATATGAGGCAAGACTACTATCAGCATGACCTGCAGGTTAACTGATAAGGAATACTTTTATTCTCAATTTTAATGGTTCCATGAAAGCCATAAAACGTGTTCTCGTTCTAAAGTAAATATACACCAGGACAAAACGGGTTGCTTCGTATTCGAAATTTCCATAAAAATACGTGTTTTTATTGTCATTGGGTGTAGTCACAGATATTGTTTTTAGGTATTACTTTATTTTTATTTTTATATATGTATATATATATGGCTTTTACTCCTTGCCGGTTTTAACGAGGTGAATTCTACCAATGTCGAGGTGTATACTTTTGATTTTTATTAATCTTTCATAATATAAATATAAGCAACGTTGTTCGGTTGAGGCCTTGCTGATTGTAAGGTGATAGCCTCCTTACAAACACGTGGGTGTCCGAGACCCCGGACAACCGTTTGTTCAAGTAAAGGGTTGTTACGCGCGTTTTGAGACAAATTTTTCATTAGCTGCACACTTGTTCGTCAGGTCACCGCACAATAAGCTATCAATATTACACACTGAACTAGGTAAATGAGCAAAAACAAAAAAAACTACTCCCAAGACGTCGTCGCCATCTTGAGCTCAAACGATTATCTCGGTTATTACTTTAATACATTGTGAAGAAAAAAAGTGACGTTTAAAAGAAAAAATATATTATTTTGTAGTGGTGATACTGGTGATATTTTTATTGAAGCTATATTTTGGTTAAAAACCAATGTGTAACTGATGGAATTTTGCGGCAAAATTTGTGTAACAAGTAACTGTTGTAATGTAAGTAACTGTGTAACTCACTGAATAATAAATAAAATAACTATCTGTCGTGTATGTATCGTGTTCTTTATTTTATAGAGACACGATATTTTAGCTTACGGTAGCAGTGTATGTATATAAGAAGGTTAGTTCTGAGTGCTTCTAATACAGCTTATTGGATTATCGCGAGCCACGGCTAGCAAGTCATTGGGCAGCTCAAACATAGTCGTAAAAATACAGAAAACTATTAACGCATTGGTTAACGTTTGCCTGCAACTGTATCCGACTTTTAAAGAAAACCAATAGAGAAGTTCTGAAAACAAGAAAAAAAAATTGTTTGTTATAATAATCCATTTAGCATTTTTAAGGAGAAACAAATAGCCATACGTGTATATGCAAGCATCTAAATATACATAATTTCACATGTATTATATTAGTGATTTCGTGATTTCTTTGTTTAACTTTCTATTCAGTAGCCTATTTTAGATGCAGGACAAAGGCCTCCTCTCTTCTCCTCCATTGACACATATGGATTTGGATGGATCCATTGACATTCATGGATTAACATATTCTAATAATGTTATAATCTAAAATTAGTAGAATATCGCACAATAATATGATAAAGTTGGGAATCCGAAATGATAAATGGAAATCTGTCGGTGTCACCAACTAACTTCCCCGTTAACTTGAATGTTACCGATACGGGTCTATGTAACTGGACGATAAACCAAATTACCAAATTCGTGGAGTTAAGTCAGTAGTTATCGAAATAGAGGAGTCGACTAATATGACTGATTACCTACTACAACATCTTTGATTGTAAATTATTGTTTGATCTTTGATTATTGATTTAAATATTCCTTTTCTGTATCATGAAACATAAACAAATCACCTACATTTAAAAACGGACTTTATTTGTATAGTCGAAGTTCAAATAATAAGGTGCAAAAGTATAAACATTTTTTAACGTCGATTGTACTCAGTTATTGTCAGGCGCAATGTGACATAAGAGACCTTTTACCTGCTTATTAAAAACAATTGGCGTCAACAGACAGCCACGTTATGAATGTTATGATTCATTAAGTCAATAAGAGTTGAACAAAAAATAAAATCTTACCCAACAGCGCCGTTCAGGGCGGAGACCAAGCCGGGCCTCTCATAGCACATATGCATACCAGCAATCTCGATGGTAACGTTTTGTCAAACACACTATAATATCTCAACAACACAACACTTAGCACTTCACTTAAACAATATTCAAATTAGTTACAGAGTTTCAATCAACTCCGCGGACGAACATTTTCGACGAGGATAAAGTTTGCCAATCGTCAATATTCGCAATTAACAAGTACTGTGGACCAAATAGATGAGTTAAGAACTTAGAGGCATAATGTTAGTCGTATCACGTTTCGCTCGATCGATGCAACTGGCGAATTAGCATTCATGCCCGATGACAAAGGAAAACAAAACAAAGTCACCGTGTGGACGGACGCTCACAATCGTTCGAATAGTTTAAAAGTAGCAAACATTGAAGTAATAGGATAAACCAAATAAATATAAACTTTTCCTCGACTTTATCCCGTGTACTCATAAGGAGAATCCAGTTATAAGTTTGCCGAGAAGGAAAATATTGGATCACTGGGGCTCAGCTAACGGCGTGACGTCACAAGGATAAATCAAAAGGCAAATTGTCGTCATTTCTCTTCAAAGACATTAGTCGAGGTCGGGATTAATTGATGTACACGTGCAAGCTGTTACTTGAAAATCTTTAACCTTTACAAATGGGCCATCAGATTCAAGAAATGCCGGACATATTTGACCGCAGTAAGCCATTTTATAAAACCCTGGGTAGAATGAGGTGTAATCTTAATTCAAGAAGTGATTACTTAGGAAATATCCGGACGGACCGATGATTAATTGCAAGGCTGGGCCGCGGATACATTTTGCCTTATTTAGCACCGAACCGAGTAAATAGGATGTGGCAGCTTTTTTCTTAGGGTCATGAGGAGCCATTACTCGGATGTTTTCCCCTGTGATTGATCGGTGTTGCGCCTAACCAGCACCGAAACTTTGTTTAAGTCCGATGGCGTTTATGTTGATGTCATTAATACCTTATTAACTTAAGTTAATAATGTTCAACTTCAAGTCTTACAAAACATACACAGTTACATCGAACACCTAACATCAGTACTTGTATTGGTAACTTTTTCAACAATCACAAAATATGAAGTCTCGACCTTTGATAATTTCGTGGGAGATTAAGCTTTAGACTCAAGCGACCAAACAAAAAAGCTCTACCCCATACGGTCACCCCTACTTTACAGTGAATGCGGGTACAATAACTTCGTCAAAAATGTCTGTCAAGGTTTACAATCAAATTTGGTTGTTGTAAACAGTGTAAAGTAAAATATACTTTATAAATCCTCATATTTCACATCCCAGATATATTAACCTAGAATTAAACGAAGGTCGAACTTTAAGATCCTACTTTGTCGTAATAGTCAAAGGCAACCACAATATCAGAATTATCTAATACTAACCTAATCTAAACAGAAAGTGTATGAAATCCATTCGCATTTTGCTTAAAATAAGCATTTGGGTAATTTAATGCTTTTCTTTATCCAAGTAAGTATGTGATTAAAAACGTCAGTGGAGATGTGGGGATAAGGTGAGCCGGGACCCTTTTCGGCAACACAATGGGGTCGATATGGGGGTAAACAGTGGAGTTATGCCGTGTAGACAGGGCTCACAATTTGTGGAATCCTCGACTTTTACAAGTCCATTGAAGATAACCTTTAAGACGGTCTCGTGGGAATATAATCGTAACACTAGAAACCCCGAGGGCCATTCGATTGACCACCAGTCTTCTTTACAAGTGAATCGTGTTCCTAACCTTAGTGTAATTAGCTTAATGGCGCTGGTTTCTAAAATATAATCCTTTTGAATGTAAGTGTAATTAAATTCCCCTTGTTATTACTGAATTCGTGCATACAAAACTGCATAACTCCAACACAAAGAATTTTAATCATAAACACACGAGGAAACCTTACAAAGTTGAAACGCAAAAATTCCCAGACAGTGAAATGGGTAATAGAAAAATACAACAGCGACGTGTAGAAATGAGAAGAAATAAATGCAACGATTGTATTAGAATTGTAGTGTTTTACTCAATATAAGGAATAAAATCAGGTAATGATTAGTCGTTTTCGACGTTAGTCTGTTCAAGAAAGAGTTCGTCTCTATTTAATGGAATGTTGTTGTTATTTCGGAGCCAGGTAGGAGCTCAGGTAATTTGCGTTGTCCTCAATTAACTCTATCTTCGGAAGTATCATTAGATTAATTAGTTTCTGTAATTAGTGGATCAATAAAGGTAACACAAATGGGTCTTAATAAAACTTGCAGTTTATTTTTTATTGTTAGTTAAAGCAAGACGGAAACATTCTCATTTGCGACTGATAAAAATAACTGCAGACGTTTAATTGGTCTCATTCGTGCCCTAATTCAATGTTTTCATTTTATCTACGTTACAGAGCCCCAGTGTTGAAGTGAACGCATAAATCGTCATTTTATTGACCCCGAATGTCAACAGGCAACTTTTTATGCGTAGCATCGTAACGAATTGTAAATTAAAGTCGATAGCATCATGAAATAATTCCCAGTTCCAGCGATCGAGTGCGTCACGGGTGAGTCAACATCATGGACATAACATCCGCCGAAGTGGGCGATTCTTACAAAAAGCCGCGAAGGCGGCCACGTCCAATTCCGATCTACAATCCAACACTGCAATCCAAGTGATCACTGACAGTTCACGTCACAGATTTCACTGTGACGGGGCGCCGGCACATACAAGAGCGCGCATCGACAACACGTGCGCATCCCGCGGGGGGGTGCAAGGCGCATCACGTCCAAGAAACCCGCCAAAACCCAGTTCCCCGCGCACCCTCAAGAGGTTGGTGGATAGCAGGCATGCGCTAACTGTATAGACACGACCGCACGGCAAGCGAGGACGCGCGCGACTGCCGCGAGGCGGGGCGGGAGCGTCGAACGCACTACGCTCGCAGGTTATCGTCACTCGAATACACAGATAATGATGTCAAAAGTGGATCGGACTAATGTTCTCTATTATGTTATTTATTATGTTGTAAACGTTCCCAATACTCCGTGTTGCACCGTCAGCGTGTCAGCGAGCCCAATACGCCGCTGTAACTGTAACTGATCTCCCGAACTGTCCAGATATGCTCAATCATCTTCAGAGCCGAAGAAAGCTTTGTTATGATAATGATCGATTCAATTATGTTCATTTCCTTTCAATTACGTTGAAGGACAATCTTCTCATGGCAGCTCTTTTAAATAACATTTAAAATGTAATTGACACGGAATTAACTTTTTCATTAGTGGTGTTGTTGTCACAGCGGATACGGTTGATAAGCGTAGATTGTATCTGTCTACTAAACTGATTATTTATAAGGATCAGTGACCCGTCGATGTATTTGCCCGGCTGATCATAAATACAGCAAATATAAATCTAATCCATGCATTTGTGTACTAAAAAGAATTTAGAAGCGGACGAAGAACGGCCGCCCGCAAAACACCAGCCGTAATTTTTATTGTTCCTCGCTTTTTTCCGTTCGAAAACAAATATCATACTTATGGCCACGCCCCACGGTTGTAAATCGTTTACCTTTACAATAAACTCGCACACTCCATAAAGTCAAATCGAATATTGTTGTCTTTTCGCGCTCGAAACGATCAATCGAATGTGTACCGTATCGTGATAACCTTGAGTCGTTAACGGATCGCTCGCGTTAATACGAATGTCACTTATACTAAGATAGAGGTATTATTTAGAGACCAAGTGGTGTTTGAAAAGGAGCTTAAAGACTCGCAGGTTAAGGTTGATTTTGTTTCATCGCATGGTTAACGGAGAATTTCCATTTAGCAAGGCGTAATAAATGCACAGTGGTGGTATATTTTGGTTGTATTAAGAAGCGAGTTTCGTTTGATGGATACAGTTCGTTTGAGGTTTTTGCGGTAGATTTCGTGAGAGTCGTAACGTTTACAGGCTTTTAGGGCATTATCGTAAGTTTTTTTGCTTATTAATTCTTATAGTTAGCACAAAAACGCTTGGTATTGCGGCACAGGTGCAAGGGAATTGCTAGAAAATTCGTACCTACTACTGATGGGTTGTGTGATAAACCAAGTTTGCGTGTCTTTTCAATTCATAACTTACATCCTTTAAGCTAGAGTTATGATATCCTTTATCGCCGACACGAATAATCAACATAATCGCAATAGCATGCTAGTTACAAAACATGTGAATGCTATTTTACATGTCCCACTTTAAAAAAAAAGAAAAAGAAAAAAAAAAAAAAAAAAACCATGTAAAATAATTATGAATTGATAGCAGCGCCATCTGTTATTTCCGTTGTGACACTTGTAATAGGGTCGGCGGGAAGGGTATCTAACTCTAGTAGTTAGCACCTAGATGTCGCTTACGGCTGCTATAAAGTCGATGTAAAAATAAATGCAAAAAGATGATTGAAGGCATTGAGAATTTCGTCAACTCAGTAACTGAACCCATAGCTTAATTGGTAAAGCGATCGAGCCCCGGTAAGGCGTATCGATGCGAGGTTCAAATCCTGCTGGGTTGATTATTTTTTCAATGTTTTCAATGTTTGTATTTGATTGAATAACATACTATTGTATATGTGAATGCTAATTAATAATGGTAAGATTCTTTTAAGACGTCCTAATTGTATTTTGGAAATCTTTAAAAAATTAGACTACACATTTAAATTAATGAATGTTGTCATTGTGAGAGACAAAAAGCTGCTATTTAAGCAATTTTACTCAAGGCCCCAAAATGGCCGTCATAATTATATAACGAGAGATCATATGCGAAACCACGTCATTATGTATGAAAACACAGCGCACTTATCGGGCATAAACCAAAGAACCTTGGATTGTGAGATTCATACAATAAAGACACGAGAACAAATAGCTAAAGTGAGTAAGATTTCCAATACCCAACTCATCTTGAAATAAAAGTACCTATCTAATACGAGTAAGTAGCTCGCAAAGTACGTTTCCGCATCCGATCCGCTTTTGAATTCTCTTTGTTGCACAAGTATTACAGTGTTTGTATATCAACTAGCTAACATTACTTTAAGGCGGCTTTCGCACTGCTGCGGTTTCCGCATGCCGGAGCGCGAGCGAGAGCTCTGTATGTGTATAGCGCTGTCACGCTTGCACACCGTCGCTGCATCCGGTTGCGGTGCCAGTGTGATAATCGCCAAAAACATGACCTATTTTTATTCATTAGGGGTAGATTTAATGGTGCTCATGATATTCGCCTGACAATGAATTAAAATTTTATTTAGATTCGAGTATTTTAGTAGAAACTCTGCTAATTTTATTTATCTGCTTTATCCGTAAAGATGGAATCAATTATAATCTGAGGGTTTTTAATCAAGACATGAATATCAAGTTACCCAATCAAGCTAACTTTAAGTAAAGCACTGTTTAGGCTTCCCTGGTCGTTGTAAGCGACACATTCTTGTTATAAAAGCGTGAATTTATGTAATCCCATTTCTGTAGAAACTAACATAGTGTATATATGATACAGTTTGCACAGCTAATTGAAAAACAGTTGTAAAAAAGACTGAAACTATTTATTCATCTTTATGAAAAAAAAACTATACAATGCGATGAGACTAAAATCACAAGAACAGCTGATAATATGAAAACAAGAAAGTATCAAGTAATTAATATTCCTCAAAACCTTAAAATACCTTAAAGTGGAACTTTACAATATTTATGTAAAATATGTGCCAAAATAAAACGCTATTCTATTACCACAACGTATGTGGTTAGCACGTGGACATTTTTACGTTTAAACTTTTCCGATGTGGTATTAAGAGTTTTCTAAATTTATATGGCACTAGATACGATTTTTTTTTGTTTTATTGGTTTTGCCTGCCTTTAGTTCAGAAAGTTTTACTAATTCAATACTCAAATCTTATTACATGTTTACAGTAACAGATTCTGGGAGAACTCTAGGTACCGGAAAGTTCAATTAATTAGTCAAAGCTTATTAATTGTATGATGTTGGCTAGTTCTTTCTTCTTATGTATACGAGTTTGGAATGATGACGAGCGGAGGATTAGTTCTTCTTCAATTTCACAGCAACTTTTATTCGATGAAAGTTTCGTGTCTAATACGTAATAAAAATTTTTCGTCACGCACATATTTCATTACAATAAGAACGACTTGCCACGATTGAGTCATAACTTTATAAGTGTAACCATATTTACGCAATATCGATAACGATCTGAGCGGCATTCTTTGTATTGTTTAGAAAACGAAAAGTGTGACATCATATTATAAATTGTTGTTGCTTTTACCTTCGCCATCTTTTACAAGTTAACTGGGACATATTTATAGTGTTATATTTAAACTCGCTAGGTGTCATGCATAACAACGAATTGCATAATTTCAATCAATGAGTAGTATACTAATTTTATCTACACTCATATTGTAAGTCCTCTAAAGTGCGTTCAAAAACCGTAGGCAATGACCAGCATTACAACAAACGATTTCACTATGATAAGATTCTTATCTGTGGCAGTAATGTAATGTTAACTTTACATGCTCAAATATTGTTAAGTTATGAGTACGATATATTTTTTGACATAAACCGCACGACATTTTGATCTCGGATGACATGAGAATAAGGACTTCGTTCGTTGGCTAATATTAAAAAAAAACTCGTGACAGAAGTTTGTACGGCCGCCATTTCTGTTATCAACTTGTCAGTTATTGTTTGTCGAATCATTTTTAATTGCGAAAATGTAAATGTTTACTATTAACTATATTATAAATTATAATAAATAAATATACTTTCCTTATCAGTTCTAATTTATTTATTTTTATTAAGCTTACACCTGTGGGTATGTTTCAGCACTTGTATCTATCTACCTAGTAATGCAGGTCAATTGCCTTCGGCTTCTGAACCCATCTTTGAGTACTTGCAATATGTGTGTAGATAAAGTAATGTATGCAACTGTACATAATTAGGCCCCTCATTATGTATCAGTTGCATAATAGTAGTTTATGTAACTGTCACGTAATAAGGGTCCTTAAAATACGAGTGTGGTTTTATGAAACGAGCCGCAGGTGAGTTTCATAATAAAATCACACGAGTGTTTTAAGGCCTACTTACGTACAGTTGCATACACTGCTTTATCTACACTCATATTATTTATCCTAAATGCATTATTCGGAAACCATAGAATGGCCGCCATTGCACCGCCATGGCCAACTCGATTGTGCCGGCGGTCGCGCGGGTCCAGGGCGCAGGTGTACATTATGTTATCAAAACTCATAACACATCAATAGTTGAGCATGTAAAGTTAAAATTACGTTACTGCCCTGTGGCTTTTATCTGTATAAAAGCTTATCATAGTAAAATCGGTCGTGGTAATGCTAGCCATTGCCTACCGCTTTCGAACACGTTTTAAAGAACTTACAATATGAGTGTAGATAAACTACTAAAACATTATGATATAAGTATGAAGTTATATTAAATGACATTAATCAAAATAAACATTAAAACAAATGTTGTTATGATAAATTAGTATTATGCTTTTTAAACTTATGCTAATTGAAAATATGAATTTCGTTTGTTTGAAAATTGAACCGCACCAAATAGTTTAAACTTATCTAAATTCCTAATAGTTCGCTGTCATTGCCTGTTGTAAACGAACGTATTATTTTGTAATTCATAGGACACAGACTAATCCATCGCGACTGTGACCCAAATTTGTAACGACATAGTGGAGGAGCGGCAGACGCAAACCGTCAAGCCGTTTGGGTCCCAGGAGACTTGCGGGAATTTACCGGGGGGGCAACCGGACACGCTTAAAAGGGGGGGTTGGGACATGTCAACTCCTGGAACTGGGTTTTTCTGCTCTAAGTGATTTGGAACATTTGTTACGAGCTTTTGATTGTTTTTGATCCGTTTTGTTTTGACATGTCTTCAATGGAAATCGAATGGTACCGAAACCAATTCATGATTCACACTAAAGTCATTTACAGTTTACAGTATTCAAATGTAAGCTTGACTAATTGTTATTCAGAAAACAAAATCAATTGCGCGACTAACTGCAGTATTCAAATAAGTTGTGTTAAAGTAAATTACAATTATAAGTGGTTAGTGTTAATTGTTTTGAAGAAGAACATAGATCATGTGAAGTATTTAGCTTTATCTTACAAGTTAAATAGGATACAAATACCTAAGTTCTGAATTAACCATTGCAAGGCTTGCAATTATTCGAATATTTCGAATAATTTCCATACAATTTACTATTCGAAATATTCGGATTGCAAGCCCTTTGTACACCACTTACACAGCATGGTAAAGTTGCTTGACGTCATCAAAGTCCTATGAGAGTCTTCTCATACCGATTCTCAAGCACCCAGTCATAAATTCGAAGCGAGCACGAATCAGGCCAAGGACAGTGTCTGCATATTAGTCAGAGTACGGTCAGCGGAGGCAAGGAAATAAATGCAGTGGTTCCACAGTCATACCATGACTAAAGTCCACATAACATTCCGAGCGAGAATTAATGGTGACATTTAGATTACATGGCCACAGTTTGGTATCTTTTTTGTATACAACGACGGTGGCAAGCAAGCAAACAGCCCCTCTAATGGTAAGCAGCTACCATAACCTACGGACACCTGCAACTCAGAGATATCACATGCGCGTTGCCGACCCTTTAGAAAGGAGTATTCACTGTTTTAACTTTAAAACTTTCGTGAGACTCTAACATAGTAAAAATATTTATAACGGGTTACTCACGTAATCGACTTAAATTACATGAGTAACCCGTTATAAATATTTTAAATGAGTATTCACTGTGCTGACAGTTAAAGGGGCAAGAAGGTCCCCCGTCGTCAACACACTGCATCCTTTTTGTATGCGTCATTAAAAGTGTGACATAACTTAAGATAATATTAGGAGGCACTACGGGAATACAAGATGAACACGGGGAAGGAGGAAATAGAAGACCGTTATATAATATGGCCCAAAATATGGTGTAAAATTAAAAACGTATTTTTATTTGTGGTTAGATACATTTGATCTAACTGATTGGATCATATTATTAATAACAACCACAATCGCATTATTCGGTGAAGTGTGATATTATCTACAGCTAAAACCAGTGGAGCTAAAGCGATCGATGCGAACAATCAAACACCAAAAGGCAATTTCTGAACAGATTCATGCTAAACTAAAAGCTAAAATATTTAGTATCATCAGTATCGTCACGTACGAGTAGTCTAGGTGTGGGCATTTCTACGATTATGGTTTGCGATGCTAATCTAGACTAGTGTGGGAAAGCTATGGTCTCGAAGAATTTAACACGTATACAGAACGTGTTCTATTGAAGATTGAGCAAGGTCGGTTAAAATCTAATTATTGTTCAATTGGGCCGTTCTCCTTTTTCAGGGACAAGTTGATGAAATTTTAGGTTTTTCAAGCATCACTAAAATGATAATGGTAATAAATATATATAAAAACTACAATAGTTTTTTAAAAGGTGTTATTAACAAATGCTTCTGTTCACGGAAATAAATTGGTTTTGAGAAAACATTGTGACAGAGTGGTCCTTTTTAAGCTAGGACGAGTGTTAAGTTTTACCACTTTGTCACGGTGTTTTGAAAATAAATATATATTTTGAATATATACAAGCAAGACAAATTGACAAATAGTTTTGTTTTAATTGGTAACATAGATTTAGGACACTTTTTTCCTATAAAAAACTTTTTTATAAATTCCAAACCGGACCCATATCGGGATGAAGGGAAAAGTCATTGTCACAAAAAAAAGGAACGACCTAGTTGCCGTTTAATATCTGACCGGACAAGATGTTCTAAAATGTCTTGCACGCTCTAACGCTTCTTACAATGGTCACGTTTACATCAATCAGATAAAGATAACACTTACTGATAGTACGTGATGCTGTATCTGTTACGATAAAGAATATCATTATAATTATATTCTTCATTAATTTTAATAAAGTCAATAAACATGAAGTTTAATACATAATTATGTATATTTTGAATTTATTGACATGGATTATAGTGAATCCAGGTGAAATATATTATAACAGAAAACCACATAAATAAAAGTTTTCGGAATCGTTACTTAATTTATTATAGCAGTTAAAGTAAATTAAGCAGTACATTTAATCGAAAAGTTAGCGCTATTTCAACGGAATTTAACTTTCGACGAAGAGAATTCATCCAATCGATACGTACTGCGAAACGTAGTTCTGCAGAAATATTTACATTAAAAAACACGCATACGTGTCTGGTTACGGAATCGCCAATTGAACAGAAAGAAAAACAAAAACGGGTGTGTATATATTGTTACGAACAAAACCCTCATTTTCGTTACACTCGTCACGTGTGGTTTGAGGGTCATAATTAGGTACTTACTTAATAGTACATTACTACAGAGGCCGGAAAGTAGGGGGTTGCCCGCCGAGTACATATAGACAGATTTCCGATATAGATAAGGCAATACTCGACTCGTAAACTTGTATTAATAATATAATGTATGTTGTATGTACTTCAAACACCTTCGTACTTAGGTTTTTATCTAAAATGATACAATAAGTTCAATAAGCCACAAACGCACAACCAAAATTTGCATTAATTTCTAGAAAACATGTTAAACCAACCTTCCCACTATTACGACTAAGTATATGTTCATCTTGTTATTAATGAATTATCGTATCAACAAACTACATCAAAAACATTAATTAGACTTACCACGTAATCAAAAATATGCGTAAAAACATTACGTTATGAAGGCTGGATTGCTAAATTCTGACTGCATTTCATTGTCACTGAACGGCTTTTATAAATGTATAACTATTACGTACGTCAGCCATTTAAGTATAATTTTCACTTGCATTTGAACAACATCTAGACCTAATTAACTTTTATTGTACCTATAGCCAAATTATTATAGAATAAATCATATCGACATTATAATTCACAATAATATACGCAACGCAACATAATTTAATTTTAAACAAAAAAGAACCGACTTCACTAAGCAATCCACCTTTCCAACACCAAATACTCGAGCTGCTGTAAAAAATACTCAAATCACTACAGGTGTGCCTATAATAGTTGAAGAGTTCCCTCGATTTCTCCAGGATCCCATCATCAGATCCTGACCTGGTTACAATGGCACCAACTGTGAAGTATACTCTTACAAACAAAAAAAGAATTTTCCAAATCGGTCCAGCCGTCTTCGAATAATCGGTGAACATACATAAAAAAAAAAAAAAAAAAATAGCAAAAAACAAAGATCCCGACGAATTGATAACCTCCTCCTTCGAAATCTTGAAGTCGGTTGAAAATATTGAGAATGTTTTTAAAATTTTCCCACTAAATTACTTTTTTTTACAGTATCTTCGCTGTTCGAGAGGTTGCACTTAAGACCATTCTACACGAGTTAAAATTAAGAAGAAAAATGTACATGGTGACTGAATAAATTCAGAACGTTACAAATATTGTCTATGGTCTCTGTTTATGCATTACTAGCTTTTTCCCGCGGCTTCGCCCGCGTACTAAATAGTACATTACTGCAGAGACCAGTAAGTAAGCTTTCCTGGCTGAGTATTTAGTAGCCGTCCGAGTCGAAGACGAGGACGGCTACAATACGAAGCCAGGTAAGCTGATTACGGTCGGTGCATGCTTTTCTCAAACATGTAAGGAAATATTTTAATACATACCCAAAAATACCACCTAAACTTAAGCAATTTTTCTTATAATTGCTCTAGGTAAACGTACGCATGTTTAAAAAATATGTATGAAAATGAAAAAAAAAATTACATTTATTCCTTAAACGACTAATTTTCAAACTTATTTATATAAAATTACTTGTTTAATGCTTCAGTTACTGGCTGAGTGATTTAATGTTGTATGAAAATCCTTTACGTACGTCGCGCTGAACCTGCCTTGGAATAGAGTCCCTACTGGTCTCTAATTACTAACGTAACAGGAACATTTCCGAGCATGTTTGAGAAAAGTACGTTTCGTTGCGTTTCGCTGAACTGATTTAGAAGCGGTTTTCGGAAAAGTATTCGTTACATTCTGGAGGTTTCGGTATACCACGTTTTGAAGACGGCGGTTCCCTCATTTTTTATTTTAAAGAAATTATTGCAATAATTGTTTAATTGTTGCGCCATCAACGACTTACTACTGAGAGATTATGATTAATACAGATTTCTACTCTTGAATAGAAGCTTTTCCCCGCGACTTCATTTGCGTGGAATTAGTAATCCACCCTCCTTTTTACCCGCTTAAGGAATGACTTCTGGGATAACAACTATTATATATCCTTCCCCAGAACGCAAAATATCTCCATACCAAATCATCTAAATAGGTTCAACGGTTATTAATTTCCCATACAAACTTTCAACCACCGTTTCACCCCCTAGAGGGTTGATTTTCGAGATAAAAACTATCCTATATTGTTTACCGCGACTCAATCTATATAATATGTACCAAGTTTCATTTCAATCGTCTGTTCAGCGGTTAATAATTCGCCATACAAACTACCAACATGTTTTCTACCCCTCTAAGATTGATTTTCGGCTTAAAAAATATTCTATATTGTTTCCTGGGTCTCAAACTATATCCACAACAAAATTATCTAAATCGGTTCGCGGTAAAAAAATCTCCATACAAACCTCCAACCCCCATTTCACCCCCTTAAAGATTGATTTTCGAGATAAAAACTGACCCATGTCGTTTCCCGGTACACAAACTATCTCTATACCAAGTTTTATCTAAATTGGTTCAACGTTTAAAAATTCCCCATACAAACTATCAACCCCCATTTTACCCCCTTAAGTGTTGATTTCGTAATCAGCGACCCGATAAACCATAGAAACAATACCCATGTTGATATTTAAATTTTGTCACCACATTTCCCCCTTATGGGTTGAATTCTCAAAAAAGCTGAAACACTTGTTTTCTCATTTATCGTTAGGAATACTCCTGTAAAGTTTCGAATAAAATAGTTGAACTAATCTCGTTTCCCATACAAACTTTGAACCCCATTTCCCCCCTTAGGAGGTAAATTTTAAAAAATTATTTCTAAGTGCATCCCTATGCCTTATAAGGAGCCTACGTACCACATTTAGAATCACTAGAACCAGCGGTTTGGGCTATGCGTTGATATGTCAGTCAGTTTCTTCTTTTATATATTTAGAAGAAGATTGCAATTTGGCACAAATACTTTCAAGAATTTTCATGTCCACAATATCAAATTTCAAAAACGAAGCCATTTTCTTAATTAACGTCCCAAAAAATCACAAAAACGACACCCATATGGATATTTAGACATTTCAACCCCATTGTACCCTAACAGGGGAGATGGTATTTCACATCCGCCACGTCGGATTTTAAAATCGTTGTTGTTTTCGTAATCAACGACCCGATAAACCATATAAACTTTTTGACCACATTTCCCCCTTTTAGGGATTGAATTCTCAAAAAACCTGCAACACGTATTTACTCATTTATTGTTAGGAATACTTCTGTGAAGTTTCGAATAAAATAGACTAACTAATCTTGTTTCCCCATACAAACTTTGGACCCCCATTTCACCCCCTTAGGGGATGAATTTTGAAAAATCCTTTCTTAGTGCACCCCTAGACCTTATAAGGAACCTACGTGCCAAATTTGGAATCTCTAGAACCAGCGGTTTGGACTGTGCCTTTGAGTTATATACACTCGCGTGCAAAAGTATCGAATCACTTTGCATTTTTTCGTCTGCATCCAATATCTTTGTAAATCGGTTTATTTTTCTAAATTATCTAAATGTAATTATGTTTGTTGGAATATCAGCTTTATAAAAAGCTATGAAACATGAGCATTGGCCCAGGATTTTTCAGATTATGGCCAATCTCACGGTTTCCCGTGTTGTTACGGCTTCTAACGCCCACGAGTTGCACTACCCTTGACCCCTATAAAACGGGGGTGGTGGGGGATTTCTTATCAGTCACTTAGTTAGCTGCCGAAGTGAACCTGAGCCAATCCACAGTTTGTAAACTGTACCAGAAGTTCCAGCAAACAGCAGCACTTACTGCAAGACCTAGAAGCGGCCGCAGAAGGTGCACATCGGAGAGAGACGACCGCTTCATTGTGTCGACGGCTCTTCGAAATCGTCACCAGACTGGAGTTACCAGCAGTCGCAGTGTCGCAAAGTTACTGCGACAGGGCCCAGGTTGCTGGCAAGGCACCGCCCAGCCCGAAAGGAATTTGCAAGGATTCACAAGAATTGGACCCTGGACCAATGGACCCCGATTCTGTTCTCGGACGAGTGCAGAATGTGTTTGAATGGCTGCGACCGAAGAGAAAGAGTCTACAGGAGGCCAGAAGAACGCTACGCAGCACTGAGCTGCATCTCCGAAAGAGTCGCCTATGGGGGTGGTTCAATCATGTTCTGGGGCGGCATCTTTTGCACGCGAGTGTATATGTGACATTGTCATGGTAAAGGTAATATATTGTCGGTATTGAGTTATTGGTACCTCCTTATAGTTCAAAACATTCTCCTTCATGTGCAAAAAGAACGAAATCGCTATGTTGAGTATTTTTATTTTTAATAATTTTTTGAAGTTTCAACATATCTTTGTACTGTTTTGAGATATTCGAGTTGCTTGAAAGCCTAAAAAACATAGTTATAGGTTGAAGTTATGGAGATAGCGGTTTTAAAATGTTCCACATACATTATATTACTCGACAAATCATATGTTGTCTCTAACATTTTATAGAAATAATACAATAATAATGCACGTAGGGTGTAGAGTCAAGAATCAAAAATAAAATATTTTATATAACTCAAAATCGACAGATTTTCAGCTGGCTGTTGATTTCTGAATATGATGTAGGTAAGGTTAATAATAAAAATAATGAAACAACCATATCTCAAGGCATATTTTTTAAAAATAATATAACAAAAAAAATCAACACATACAAAATATACAAAATCAACATTATAATTTTTAATTCACATAGTTTACGTTAATTTAGGAACGAAACTAACGACCAAGTGTAATTAAACACAAAAGTAATGTAGTTTTCTATCAAAAAAGTGACTTCAAAGTTTAGACTTTTAACATGATTTTTTGTATGTAAAGTGATCTAGGGTACCACATTGTCGCTATTCATAAGTTTAGAGAAATAAGAATTCTACTTCCATTATTTAACATAGTGTCCCTACTACAAGTGAGAAATAAGAATTCTACTTCCATTATTTAACATAGTGTCCGCACTATAAGTGCATATATCTAATACAAATATTATTATGATCAATAACATAACTTATTTTATAAAAAAATAACAGTCTTTTCGTCAGCTTTACTAATTTAGATCAAGTTTGTTAGTTTAACATTCCTTAGGGTCCCACATTGTCGCCTTATGACTTATGAGATCAAACTTATTATTAAGACTTATTATAATAAAATTATTACTTACAAAAGTAATAATTTGCATTTAACATCATTATGAAAATGATTTACACTACTCAACCTCGCACCTAGGGGTACGTAAGTGCTGACGCCAGGTCATTTAAATTCTTACGTCTGATTGAGAGATTGGCGATTTTGTACTAATATTAACTGATTATCTATACGGTTGTCCGTCAGAAGCTTGTTAAATATAAGTCAACTATATGTTCTGTTAAAAAGTTTTGATTTGTCACTAACTTATATCCCTCCCCTTATTTATATTTAAGTTTTTGTTATGTAATTAATCAGTATTCAAAGAATCTGCCAGGCGCCCGGATTATTAAAATGGATAGTATGGCACACTAACTAGAGAAATTTTCATTTCTCTATATAATAGCAAACCTATTTCCGTTGCTAGCTCTCCGGCTAGAGCAACGCGTGCGCAGCGTTCGAGCGGCATATTCGTGGCGTATTAAGACGGTCTGGATGCACTTTAAAATTGTAAATAATTTTATTGTCCTATGTGATCTATTTATTTATTTTTAACAATCCAATTGAATAAACTAACATAATATGAATTTTGATTAATATACATACATATAATATGTATTTTGTATCTAGTTGATTGATTTAGACTAAATTAAAATAGAGAATTTTGCTTTGTCTTAATAATTATTGCTTATTGACCACTATTGTTAAAAGGGTAACATAAAGCTAAGTGAACGTAACGGGCAGCTGAGTTACGAACTGTCAAGCAAATGGATGGGAGTAAACTGAGATTTAGACAACACGTGTTACTACATTTTCCAATGGCCCCGATATTACTTCAAGCTTATGAGCGACAATGTGGTACCCTAGTCGGTAAACTTTGACTGTGTTTTTTTCCTACTTTTAGTTGAAACGTTTAACTATTTATCAATACACCGTATTATTTTAAGTGTGTAGAAGCTATTTTAAATCAAAACCAATTTTTACTATTTTCGAGTTGATTAACAAAATCAGTGATATCTCGGAATCCATAAGCGACAAAGTGGTACCCTAACCATGATAACGTCACATATATAGATTATAGTAAATATTTATAAGAATCAGAACCCTCCAAATTTATTTCGTAACTATAGATTCCAATTCATAATTTCAGCTCGTGTGTAATAGCCCTTGCTGCTAATATTTTAGCTCGATAACCAACCCTTCACGAAAAAAAAAATATCAGCTGTTCCTATATCAAGTATTAGACATAACAATTTGTAGGGCCCAATCTGTCAGGTTGGGAGGTGTAATAAGAATTAGGGAGCTGAAGGAGGGTTAGGAAGAGGCAGGGTTACACAACAGATTGGGCCCTATAAATTAATTGCAACGTCTAATACCCGTTTTTAATCTGCCTCCATCTTTACAATTTAAAATTATAGGAATTTGTTACTAATGTGTTATTAGTTATTTTCATGTCGATTGTATATATAAACGAAATTGCAAAATATATCATATTGTTTATTGTTTTTTTTAATAGGCGTAAGTAGTGGCAGAATGTCAAACGAACCAAAAAGTAAATATTGCTTATAGCCTTAAATGGCTGAACGCCAATGATCCTGTGCCACAAATATATGTGGAATGGAAATTAAAAAAGAGGCACTTGCCGGCCTAGGCCTCCAAATTTGTATGAAATTCCATTATCGACCTCTCGTGTAGCCGCACCTGAAACATGATACTTCGCAGCCTATTATAAGGAACATAACATCAATATTTCATTGCATGTTTGAGAAAATTATTATTATGACGGCAGTTATGACAACCGATATTACCTGTATCCAGTAATCATTATGACAGTTATCATTAACGTCTCGTAGATGTAAGTACGACTATGCATGTCTAATTTATTTTTAAACTGGTTCACATTTTGTGCCGAAACCACGTCTCTTGGGAGTTTGTTTCAATCCCTCACTACTCGGTTGGTTGCTCAGAAAATGTTTGTATGGGTTACTGTGGGGCCTACCCCTTTCTAGTTTTAAGTGATGACCTCTCAGACGGGTGTTCTTGTTGCGCATAAAAACCTCTTGAAAGTCCTTGAGGTCATAGTGTCCAGATAGTAAATTGTCGAAAATTTGTGTAATTTGAATAGTAACACTTGTAAGTACGCAAGGGTACCCGCGCGGGGGCGAGGAGTTCCCGAGGTTAAATATGCATCGGATCGGCCGACCCCGGTTTGTACTGATTTACTAAGGTCAGCTCGGGACGCCGTAGCACAAACGAAGACATTTAGGTAACCATTAAGTACACCTTAGGCGTAAGGTGCGCAAATGACCACTTAAAAGGTCTTTGTGCATATTTGAGGTGTGTCAGTAAACGAATGGCTTCGCGCCCAAGCCTTAGGCGTATTTAAAAGAAGTTATTATGGGCAACTGCGGACTGGTTAAAGGCTAAAGGCTGTATGAAACCGATTAGTTATTAAATGTTGATTTCTTAAATTAACACACTCAATTGCAATGGAAACAGGTGAATTTATATGGCATATTTAATCGAAAACCCAACGCTAAGCTAAGCTATTATCTACTCGGAAATCACTACGAAAGTTATTTACCAACTCCATTGAACGGTGGACCAATAGGTACTCGTAGATATTAGGTGTTAACTGTTACCATTATTACGTTTTACTACTTACTACGTTACAATATACTCGCAACAAGGTAACAGAATTGGTACCAGAGGATAGGTTAAGGTTACCCGAGGTGAGAACACCGAGCGAGGCGTTTAATATGCATTGTTTGGGTGGTTCTAATAAGGTGCGCTTCGGAGATCCGAGAGCGTTTTTAGGGTTCCGTAGTCAACTAGGAACCCTTATAGTTTCGCCATGTCTGCCCGTCCGTCCGTCCGTCCGTCCGCGGATAATCTCAGTGACCGTTAGCACTAGAAAGCTGAAATTTGGTACTTATATGTATATCAATCACGCCGACAAAGTGGTAAAATAAAAAGTGGAAAAAAATGTTTTATTAGGGTACCTCCCCTATACCTTACCCTAGATTTTTTTTTCATTTCAACCCTAACGTGTGATATATTGTTGGATAGGTATTTAAAAATGAATAGGGGTTTACAAAAATCATTTTTCGATAATGTAAATATTTTCGGAAATAATCGCTCCAGAAGTAAAAAAATATGCGTCCCCCCCCCCCTCTAACTTTTGAACCATAAGTTTTAAAAATATGAAAAAAATCTCAAAAGTAGAACTTCATAAAAACTTTCTAGGAAAATTATTTTGAACTTGATAGGATGAATAGTTTTTGAAAAAAAATTACAAAATAATTTCTGAACTAAGTTTGTAATTGAACCGTATAAGCAGGTGTTTATTGTACCTGTAATTTGTACAAAATTACAATGAAATTACGTGCTTTCAAATAAAGTAAAAACGGTGAAAATCGGTTCACGCAATAAAGAATTATTCCATAAAAATCATCTTCCATACTTTAAGCTCGCGCGCAATAGTTTACTTAATTTGCCGATATATGTCGCTGTACGTGGAACTCTCATATCATATCCTACATGGCGGTGTTATTAACTCTTAAGTGGGGACACTTACTGTGACGGACGGAAAACTACGGAACCCTACACTGAGCGTGGCCCGACACGCTCTTGGCCGGTTTTTGTTAATTAATTAAGGTATTTCAGATGTTTGTGAAGTTTTCTTTGCATGCGAATGGATATTGTAGGTACCAGTTAGTACTGAAAAGGTTAGAAAATAATAATTAAAACTTACAGACACGTGTAACTATAGATAATCTTCATGCGTACGTATGCCTGTTATCAGCAAATATTTTAAAACGTAGTGTAACAACAACTTGAAAGTTATTCTTATAGGGTTTGAACTACGTCGCAAGAAATAAATCTATTGTCTATGTTTAGTTATATTCCCAAAATAAACAATCGTAGTTTAAACAAAAAAGAACCGACTTGACTTACCCTCCACCTTTCCAAAAGGAAATGCCCGAGCTACTGTAAAAAATATTTAAATCACTTTAGGTGTGCCTATAAAAGTTCCCTCGATTTCTCCAGCATATCCCATCATCACATCCTGACCTGGTTACAATGGAACCACTTGTGAAGTATACTCTTTCAAACAAAAAAAGAATTTTCCAAATTGGTCCAGTCGTCTTCGAATAATCGGTGAACATACATTAAAAAAAAAAACAAAAAAAAAGCAAAAACAAAGATCCCGACGAATTGATAATCTCCTTCTTCGAAATCTTGAAGTCGGTTGAAAATCTAATAGTTCATAAATAATAATGATAATAAATAAATAAATATTATAGGATAATATTGTTACGAAACAAACTACGAAAAGCTTTATCGATATAGTAGTATAGGCGTTTCTCTCAGTACAAAAGTGAAAAAAATTGTGCGCATCGAGAAAAAGTTGTGAAATTTTGAGCATGGATAGAGTTCCCTACGATGAATTATTTTTAGTATTGGAGGTCCGTAAAATTTTTGGACCTTCACGTCCAAATCAGGGGTCCCGTGCAATATGTTATTACTCTATGGTTAGGGCTGCTAGGGGTTGTGTGGTGTCATTTCCGTATAAAACAGATATGCAGAATTCATTTTTGATATTAAAAAAGTAAAAATCCGTATAAAAAAAAGTTCTGCGAAGAGGAAAAACACTAACTTTTAGAACGTTGTATAAGTAATAAATGTCATTTATTTGTAAATTCAAAAAATGTCATAAGGAGGCATATTTAATGCACTTTTTAAATATATACAATTTTAAGGCCTATACAATACAAAAACTACGCGAAAAAAAATCATTCGCGTCGTAGTGTATATGTTTTCTCCACTATAAGTATGGAAAATCAATAAGAAACGTAAACATCCGTAGCGAATTGACCTTAAAATGTATGGTATTGTTTATTGTTAGTCACTTTTGCTCAGAATACCTTCTACAAAATGCAGAAATGAAAAAAAAAGAATTAAAAAACACATTTGTTCCAATTGTAACGATTAATACTTAAAGTTAGTATAAGGAAATATGTATTTTTTAATTCTTTTTTTTTCATTTAGTAGAAGGTATTCTAAGCAAAATTGACTAATAATAAGCAATACATACATTTTAAGGTCAATTCGCTACGGATGTTTACGTTTCTTATTGATTTTCCATACCTACTTATAATGGAGAAAACATATACAGCACGACGCGAATGAATTTTTTTCGCGTAGTTTTTGTGTAGTAAAAGGTTAAAATTTTTATATATTTAAAAACTGCATTAAATACGCTTCCGTATGATATTTTTTGTATTTAACAATATATGATATTTATTAGTTATATAACGTTCTAAAAAATAATATTATGATATTTTTTGTATTTAACAATATATGATATTTATTAGTTATATAACGTTCTAAAAAATAATATTTTTTTGAGTATTTTTCCTCTCCGCAGAGCTTTTTTTTTAATTTCGATTTTTACTTTTTTACTATCGAAAATGAATTCTGCATGTCTGTTTTATACGGAAATGATACCACACAACCCCTAATAGCCTTAACCAGAGAGTAATAACATATTGCACGGGACCCCTGATTTTGACGTGAAGGTACAAAAATTTTACAGACCTCCAATACTAAAAAATATTCATCTTGGGGCACTCTATCCATGGCAAAATTTCACAACTTTTTCTCGATGCGCACAATTTTTTCTAATTCAAGCTCTGCTATAGGTATATTTTCTTTGCAAGACAGTAGAAATCAAACCGATAAAAATGACATCAAAACTCCAGAATAAAATCCAGCAAAGCGGATCTTTTTTAAAGTACAGCGCCATTTTTCATACGCTACGCTATGAACGACATCTGCATCGTATCGTAGCTTGCATTTATTGAAAGCGGACGATTCCCACCCCATCCGGTGACGGGAAAACGGAAAAATACGACGTCGTTCCGAACCGATTGTTTCTCTATTCTAAACGCGAACGAGACCCAAAGTAGGTAGGTACGAAATAATTATAGGTACCGGAGACATGTCCTCCCACCCCCACCCTCCAGGGATAAAATGTCGCGAATGTGGCGAAGACTTGTTGCTTTATCAATGTCATGTTTTAGGGAGGCACGGTAACAGATTCAAAGAGTTATTAACACTGTTTTGCATCCTGAATATGAGTATTTAGTTATTTAAAGGAAGAATGTTAGGAAGTTAAAAGATGCTGGTAACGGCATACAGATGATAGTCTATTTTAACGGCAGCAAAACAAGTATCCCTATAACTACTTACGTTATTTCGTATAGATTTTACCTTAAGATATTTCAAGTATTCAGTAAAAATCTAAGGTAGGGATGAAACTTAAAAATATAACTGTAGAAGGCCGGGAAAGGCGGAAAATATATTGGTTTCCAAGAATAACACACTGTGTACAATACATGAAGGCGTACAATCTTAGATTATTAATTAGTCGCTTTGTACGATATTCATCCCAGATGCTTGGCGTAACAGTTTCTTAGTTCCATTCTAAAAAGGAAAAGGAGACATTAGGGACTGCAATAACTATACAGCTATTAAACTTATGTCCCATACCTTAAAAACGTAGAAACGTATTATAAATAACAGATTAAAATGTATCATACAGCTAACTCAAAACCAATGTGGCTTTGTTGCTGATAGAAGCACTTCCGATGCGATTCAGTCTATTCGAATACTGGTGGAAAAAGCTAAGGCCAACAACACCAACGTACATATGATCTTTATCGACCTCGAAAAGGCCTTTGATCACGTCCTACGTGAACTCATCTGGGAAGCATTGAGATTTCATCAAGTACCTGAACAGTATATAGCATTAATTCAGGATATGTATACCAATGTCACAACTCAGGTAGTTTGTCCAGCTGGGACATGTGAAAAGTTCGGAATCTGCGTCGGAGTTCATCAAGGCTCAGCATTAAGTCCTTTATTATTTAATGTCACCATGGATTACCTGACAAGAGCTTACCAAAAACCAGTGCCATGGAACATCTTGTATGCTGATGACGTTGCCTTAATATCGGAAAGTGTCCATGATCTCCAAAACCAACTAAATATGTGGATTAAATCATTAGAAGAGAATGGTTTAAGAGTAAGCCGCACAAAGACGGATCATATGTCATGCTTGTTTGACGGCACAACAGACCTTGACTCAATCAAGTTCTTCATAAATGATGATCCGCTACCTACCGTTAGAGAATTTAAATACGTAGGCTCGATCATCAGCAACGATGGTAAAATTGATAGAGATGTAACCCATAGGACCACAGTAGGCTGGATGAAGTGGAGGCAGTTGACCGGTGTCATGTGTGACAATAGAATGCCTTTAAAGATCAAGGGTAAATTATATAAAACGGCAGTACGACCCGCCATACTGTATGGAACCGAATGTTGGGCAACAACGAAACAACATATCCAAAAATTACATACAACTGAGATGCGCATTTTTCGCTGGTCTGCTGGAGTCACCCGCATGGATAAGATCCGCAATGAAGACGTGCGAGGCAGTTTTAAAGTCGCCCCTATTGAAGAAAAGCTGAAGGAAAAGCGACTACGCTGGTACGGGCACGTGCTCAGACGGCCTGCTGATCACACGGTACGAGTGGCATTGAATCTACCAACGACGAAACGTGGCCGTGGAAGACGCCCTGCTACTTGGCTGACAACGGTCGAAAAAGACCTGAAAGACACAAATGTTGACGCCGAAACCGTAAAAAATCGGCTTGTGTGGAGAATGAAGACAATAAGGAGAGCCGACCCCAGATAACGGGAAAAGGCTTAGGCAGAAGAAGAAGAAGTACGATATTCAGGAAATATAGAGGTAAACCGTTATGTGGTAATTTTAGTCAAAAATAAGTCGAATCTAGTTATGAAGTTTGTCTAAATACGAATCATCGTAGTACCCGAAACACATGGGGTACTCAAGTCCGTAAAATACATATTTCTCCGTAAGCTCGTCATAAATTACTATGCATGAACATAATAGTTAAGTAAATATCTTACACTCAATGCGAGTTTGTGACAGTTAGGTATATTATATTTGTCTCGACGTTATTTAAATAATAGCAATCTATATATGGTCCATAGCTTTAAAATAATACGAGTAAATAAAGTTCAGCCAGGCTTCACAGAAAAGTGATAAATTTTAATTAAACGTCTACCTTGTATTCTGCGGGGAGAATATCGCAACATTTCCACGGAAAAAAGGGAAAATATTTAATTTTCCTAGAGGGCTCTCACTCTGAAGGGCGCTCGTCAGTGCTTTGTCCCCATACCACGACTACAATGTAGAAAATAAGCTAAAACACTGAAGTGGCTTGTGCGACTACTTGGTCTTGGGGATTACTTTTTAGCTTTTATTTAGCTTGACATGTGCCGGCCAATGTAATCTCAAAAGCCAGATATTGTCTGCTATATTTCCTGGCCTGATGTGATAAGTGTATGTTCTTGGGTCATATTCCACAGGGCTATTAAATACATACTTGCATACTGATTGACAAGCGTTGACGATGCCGATGTCCAGCAAAAAAGCTTGAGATTACTTTTACGCCAGCATTGTGCTGTCGAGAGCAAATTGCGAGTGTCGCATAAAATGTTAACGTACGAAAGACTACGGGAAGTGTAAATCATCCAGATTTATTTAATTGCCCATAAAGGGCAGACTATGTTGGAAGTGGCGATGTGAATAAACTTTTACATATAAATCGCTTCGTAGTGAAATAAACATTGCGGGAATAAAATTCGCACAGTGAATTTTGGGGTCTCCTAAACGACTGTTACACTTATAATGTCTGGAGATAGCGATCTTTGAGAGAAACATTAACATTTTGGCGCTACAATTCTAAAACTGAAAAAGTTACGTGAATTTGTAAGATTTTGTTTGGCAAACGGGAG
Source organism: Pammene aurita (assembly GCA_947086415.1). Classification (NCBI taxonomy): domain Eukaryota; kingdom Metazoa; phylum Arthropoda; class Insecta; order Lepidoptera; family Tortricidae; genus Pammene; species Pammene aurita. The sequence goes on from OX352295.1 coordinate 19,731,176, forward strand.
TTTTAAAAGTATAATTCGGTTCAACGACACCGTTTTAGTTTGACGTCAATATTGTCAATAATTTAAAGAAATTGCGAATGTTTTTATTTGTTTTTTTAGAGCAAACATAAATTAGTATAAGCTAAAAGATCTTATTTAGATTCTGTATAATAATTAAAATCTTTTAGGACAGCTTATTCATTTATTTATTTAAATATTACACAGTACAGATATAAACTACAAATGGCAGGCTTAATGCACAAACGCATTCACTATACCATTCAAGCATATTGTATTTACCTACAAAACTACAACCATTTTCCAAAGATATAAAAAAGCGATTTATTCTTACGTCTAGAAAATGCTGAACAATGTAATAATAATCTCTTAGCTTTTTTTACGACAGGAGGTTAAGGAGCAGACGAATCGCCTGATGGTTAGTGTCCTATTAAGTTTTAAATATCTATTAAAAGTAGGTTAAAACAAACAACAAAACGCTAAACGAAATACCAATTATATTTCTAGATGTATCGAAGATTCAGGCTAACCAGATTAAAACAACTTGCCCAAACATAGTACGGTGTCGATGTAAGGAGTTAGGTGAATAGATACAACCTGTTGATTCCCCGGTGATTCCAACTATCTTCATTGGAAATACAAGCATTCGAGTGTGTTGACGTTCGATATTACCCGAGCAAACTGCTCTAAGAGGTGCTAGAAAATAAATACTCACCTACGAACCATCGGAAGGGAAATATCACGTCTGGAGTGGGAACTAATGCTGAACGATTTGAACACTTTTACGAGTATGAATACCTACAATTATCTTATCAATCGCAATCGAAAACAATAAGCAAAGATAACTGCCATTTACTTCTAATAAGAGCAGTAGGATGACATTTAGGTATTTTTTGTGATACACGTCTTCGGCAATAAACTAAATAAACAAAACGGTCGCTTTACGGATATACTAACAGACAACACACAGCATGAAATTTTCAACATATATTTTTCAACTATCGTATCATTCGCTGAGAAATTCAACCTTTAAGGAGGTGAAAACGGGGGTAAAACTTTTGAGGGCTTCTACAAGGACAAAGTCGAAGGCGATAGCCCTATAAATAAAATATCTTAAAGGACTTTATGCAAACTTTATAGCTGGTAACTTTACTCTTTAAATGCACCTGTAAGATAAATTACTATATCACTTATAATCAAACTCCCTACTTCTTTATTTTCAATTTAATAATTTGTACATTCAAGACACTTCCATTGCGAAGTAAACAAATTTTAATGAAGAACATAAAGTGTTCGTCAAATGCATCGTTAAAACTATTTTTACCGCGATGACGAACCTACTGGAGAATTCCAGTGATGGCATGTAGCATGGTTGAGGCAGAAAGGACAGATAAAACATTGTGTTAACAAACAAATATTGTATTCTAACCATCAATCGTAAATGTAAATGTAATGTAAATCGTCTGCAGTACAACACAAGAAGTTAGTAAAATAAGGGATTTTGATACCACGATACCAAAAAATAGAGATTAAGGAGTTCCAAGCCTATTTCAAAACCGAATACGGTACTTGCTTTGTAATCTGGCAACTGCATGAAACTGCAATTATTTTAGAAATAATGTTTTATCCTCGCATCGTCGTAACATGTTGACATGTTACTATAGGTATAACTAAATTATAGTGTACCTACTAAGTTTTTTTTATTTTTTATATCCAATAACAACAATACAAATCTACTAAGATATTTCGAAGAGCAGAATTTGACAGAAAAGTTGGCACATGATAACATGATATACACTAAAAGAAGTGAAATTTACCTCCAGTTATGTCAACAGAATCAGGGTTGTCAAGGTGACATCATCGCTGCAGAACGTTGGCGCTGGGTTGAAATATCGCCGCGTCATAATGACTAACTTTGCGGGCACAACAAAACGGTAGCGACTACTCGTGTCCGTCAACCCCGTATAATGTATATTTACACAACATTTTGAACTGGTAGAGCTTTCTTCTTGTATAATTAAATTTTAATATTAGGTAGCAAATAGGTCGTACACAAATTGGTAGGGGCTTGAGGTCGTTTTATTAGTTTTTACGATTAAATAGGTATTATTATTTGGTCAATAACTTAAATACTGTTTAAATTGTCAGTAAACACTAACACAGAATATTATTATGCCTAATTAACAGGTCTTCATTGTCAAAACTTCCCAGCTTAGGAGCAATATAATCCAAATCTGCCAGCCTCGTTATGCATGTTTTATGTCTAATGCTCATAATACATACAAGGTATAACAAAAATGCTGGTGATCCGTATAAGCCCATATTTGGCATCGAATTCAAATTATGAACAATTAAGAAAATATTTTTTTGTCACGTGAAAAAAAACCTGTTTTGTATGAAGGTTTGGCCGGCTGGGACGACGAAACCCATACATTTATTTTTTATTTTTGCGTCGATAAAGTTTTCTCCTATTTTTTCCTAGTCATAATAAGATACCAATTCAATTATGCCCTTAAACTGATCACCAATATTTTTATGACATCCTGTACCTATAGAAGGTAACATGTTAATTATAATGTCATTTTTCTATACACGTACGTAAATAACATCGAGTTGTATACTTATAACTATTGAAAAATATATGATATAAATATTACAACGATACTAAATTGGGCCATAAACGTGATTAGTCAAAACTCGGACATCCTTCCTAACACATCATAGAGCAACAACCAAAATGTCATCTCATCACTTTTATGCTGAAAATAAAATGCGAGATTTGACTGACATGGCCCGGCGCCAACATGAAGCACCATTCAAATGTGATTTCGAGAAACCTTCTTTATGGCGGGAAATGTTTACAAATATAGCAATCAAATTACAGATCTACTTAACGAAATAAACGGCCAATTTTCGATTGAGTTACCTAACCAGGAAACGGTCAACAAATTATACAATCTAACAATTGTCCAATCGGAACAATAGAAACTTCGAGAAGTTATGCTTTCCGTATCGCACGCTTACAATGCCACCAACATCATACATTGTATGAGCAGCCATACATCGAGACCGGATCGCCTTGACCGCTACACCGAGCCAATCAAACTTTTTATGCCACCTCATCTGCTCGCATATCACATTGCATCTCATTTGCACTGTTATACGCTTTTATTGCCTTGGGTCACAGGAGAAATCAATTTCGTTTTGTACCGATACTGGAAAACTAGTATTACAGCGAAATAATGACTACGCGTCAGTGATTAATGAATTAATAATCCATTGGTAAATTCATTACTTTCAAATGATAGTCAGTCACAATATTATATGATGTAATTAACATCTGGTTAATATCAAAATTCGGGCTAGATAACACAGTGCGGAAAGCAAATACGAAGGAATACTCGTATATAGCTATCCGTTAAATTTGAAGTTAACGAGAATAGTAAAAAAATACTGGGCAGCAAAAAATACTGACAGATGATAAAAATAAACAGGTGACAGGAAACTGTCAACAAGCGTAACTATGCGTTTCAATGCGGGTCAAATTACAAATATTAATTAACTCAGGTCATGTGCTAAGCTGAGCACCAACTAATTATCTGTCTCAAAACACCATTTCAGATACATTTATAAATGTTGGGTTACTGGAGAAATATTGATGTAAATACGATTCACTCAACGTTTAACGCAACTGGGACAATAGGGATGATGGCACATGTTGAATTATGCAATAAAATTTAGTTGATAGGATGCAGAATTACCAATATATCCAAATAAGTGAAAATTAAAAAAATCTATTGAAATGGTTCAAAGATATCATGCTACAAGATTTCAAAATTTTTCAATTTTTTAAGTACTAAATAAAATAAAAACAATGATACCATTCGATTTTTAACATTGGTGGCGCTACTGTGCTAAATTCTCTTTGTTAGAAAACTTTTTACTAAAAGAAGACTTATTGGCCACCTCTACGACACAAGTTGTCAATGCAAAAACATTATATTCATTATGTTTAAAACTCTTGTCACATTCGGATCGACACCATCGGAGCAAAAAATTATATAATACGCAAAATAACAAATTTATAACCAATCCGCATAAACATAACTTCACCGCGAGTGTTAATATAACTTTTAAGTTATCGTTGACAATATTAAGTGGTTCCTGCATATGAACATTATTTAATAAGTTGTATCCGGCTACTGCACACTTCCCATTGAACTGATCACAAGCAAGTCTGCAAAATTCCCTTTCTATATATTCAGTATCGCTGCCAACTCCTCGGTCATCATTGTCCTACATTTTTCATAAATCGCAAAATAAAATAAATAAATTTTCCCGCAACATCAAACATTTTACTGTATAATAAATTGTATGATAAATTGTATAATAAATTGTATGATAACCATATACATACATAAACGCAACATTTCACTGTAAAAATAGCAATTTCATATTTTTTCCATACTTTAAACAGGGCGACTATATGATCGTGACGTCACTTTTGTACGTCATTTTGTTAGGAGCGTTTCGAGAAACAAATGCAAATCTCAGACTTTAAGTCTAATTTCTGACTTTTGTGTTGCTTTAACGCAATTGGCCGCATATAGACATTTGATCCTCACAACAAAACGAATCGATTGATACCATATATGAAAAAAATTCACCATGCCTATTATACCACTCGTATATATTGCATTCAAATTCTAAATAGACAATTCGACACTTACAAAATTTTCTTGAATTACAAATACAAAAACTCCAAATATGGTAATCAGTCGACAACCCCAGTCCACCGTCAAGCTATGTCAAACAAACAATGGGTCGCCGCCGGATTCCACGTAAACCTTTCTGAACACACAAAAAAGGTGCATCTATTTATCTTTCTCGGGGCACATGCAAGGGCAACAATTCGGTCCCTAATTAAAATGGATTAGGTTACCGCCCGCTTTGTTTGTTTTTAAAGTCGGAGAAAGTTTTAATTAGTTGTTCGGAAAGCTGATATTTGTCAAATATTCCGACGAAGCGTTAAGTGAGGATACTGTTATCAAGAGCTGATTTAATTATTAATATTCTACATACAAGCTAACAGCTAACGCCAGCACACTTATACGGAACTATCATATTTTACATTAGCAGTTTGCATTTAAGCTCACAGTTGCCGCCAAAACACTTTAGTATGCGGTTTAAATACATTTAGTTAAATGTTAATAATGTCATAAAGTGAAAATAGATGTCATATAAATCTTGAAGCAAATCAAATTATTTTGTTCAATATTTTTTGATTTGCAATTTTTAAGTAGTTACACTACTTTAAATAAATTGAAAATAGATGTCATATACTTCAGAAAAAGTGACCAAACCCTCCGGTGTCCGAGGCCAGATTTGAACTGGCGTCTTCAGCTTTCGCGGCTGACGTCCTGACCACTAGACCACCCGGTCACGGCGGAACTTGACAAATTTTCTCATGTATATGCAATCTCTGAATTTGAAACGGCTAGGCGCCGTTGACCATACTCTAATGGCATGCGCAGTACGTGCTTGCACCTCCTATCCGAATCCCTTACGAGATTCTGGTATAGCGAGAGAGATGGTGCTGCCATCTATAAAACTTGAAGCAAATCAAATTATTTTGTTCAATATTTTTTTATTTTTTTTATTTACAATTTTTAAGTAGTTACACTACTATATATAAACTGACACCGGAGGGTTTGGTCACTTTTTTCTGAAGTATATGACATCTATTTTCAGTTTATATATAGTAGTGTAACTACTTAAAAATTGGAAATCAAAAAAAAAAATTGAACAAAATAATTTGATTTGCTTCAAGATTTAATGTCATAAAGTTTATAAACTATAATTTACAGTAGTAGCTATTCAGGTGACTATTGATTTTACGCTTTAAAGAAGTCAAGTTGTCTGTGAATATATCGGCAATTTGGATGGAGGCTAGAAACTCATTTAGTAGTATTTTTGCTTTTTTGCTGATGAGATGAGACTTTGGTAAAACACATTATACATATTTAAATGTCCCATCAAGTTTAGTGGGAAACAGGCGGATCTCAAATTACTTACGACGGATGAAATTGCATACCTAGATTCTAATCCATACTAATATTATAAATGGGAAAGTGTATGTGTGTGTTTGTTTGTTTGTCCGTCTTTCACGGCAAAACGGGGCGACGAATTGACGTGTTTTTTTAAGTGGAGATAGTTGAAGGGATGGAGAGTGACATTAGGCTACTTGCTACTTTTTATCTCTTTCTAACCCCCCACTTCCCTAAAATGGGGGGTGGAAGTTTGTATGGAACATTCCGCAATTTTCAAGGTAGAAAGCTAAAAATTGGTACGCGGACTATTTGTGACTAACAAAAAAATCGTGCATAAGGTACAAAGACAAATAATATCGTCTACAGTAGCGTATTAAAATAATATTCTGTTCAGAGTTCTCTTCTGTGTTTTAAATCAGGAAAGGGCAACCGTGTTACCCCGAATTTAACGCGAGCGAAGCCGCGGGCAAAAGCTAGTATTTTAAAATTTTAAGTAGAGAACATGTGTATGCCATACGATAAATATACTGCTGTTATTCAGCTATACACAACACAATAAAAAAATGAGCCTAAAGTTTCTATAAGTATGTATAATACCTTATCTGAAACAGCACTGTTTCAGTAGTTATTCAGCTCTTATTATCGTTTGTGTTTGAACAATATTCTACCATTTCAGCCTTCCTGTGTTTCTTTTAGACGGAGAGCTAGCCACGTCAGATATGACACAATAATGCGAGCAACGAAACCCCTCTAGTCAGTTTGTTATTCTATGATTATTTCTTGATCTGGCAGCTGTAAAGTGGTGGAGGTTACATTATCACTTGTTGTGCAATAAAGTTTAAATAAATTAATTAATTAAATCATTGCCAAAAGTTTCTGTTGGGGGAAAGTAGTGCCAAACGACGTATGTAATGTAATTCATAGATTGTCGCCTACTGTTTTTGTTTCCATAATAATACGCAATGTTTTTGCTCTATTGTTAAAATATACGCCCTGTCCTTTATAGCTGACACAACTTCGGCAGTTTTTACCTATTCTGGTATTACTAATTTCTGATTTAAAAAATTTGCTAGTCTGTCACTCTTACCTCCACCCATTAAAAGCTGGCAGATGCTCGGATCTAGCAATGAGGCTAGTATAGCAATCTTACCAGACGGGTTTCGTTGCTCTCATTATTGTGTCATATCTGACGTAGCCAGCTCTTAGTCCATTTGGTCACTACTGACCATTTATCAGGATTTTTTTCACAAAACGCGCCTTTACAAATATTTGTAAACTAACATCGTAAACTAGACCTATGAAGTAATTTGCGCAGTTTATTGACGTCACTTTCCAACGAGACCAGTTGTCTGGGATTGATACCGGTCTGACATGAAATGTACGCCCATGCACGGCATCCGAACGGGCCTCTAATCATTCGACGTCGCGCCGCAGTAAGTCAAACGGTCGTTTTTTTACTACTCATTTGCATAGCGCTCCATCTCGCTCGCGCCTGACAAAAAAGGCAGGAGGTGACAAAGATGCAAATCTGTCTCGGTGACCTTCGAAACGTGCGCGCGCGGCGGTACCGTTGCGTTTGTGAGAAGGAATTTTTGTACGGTTTTCTGAGGTCCGCCGCACAGGGCTGTTACTGCAATGCAACCTACCGCGGGCAAGCGAGCGCTTGTCCCAGACGGTGTAACTGTAATCTCAGGATCCCTACGTCACTGCAACTAAGCGAACTGAAGAATACTTTTATACTGGTTACTCCCAGGACCCTCAGGATTGCCAAACTATGGGAATATCTACCTAAATTAAGACCTGACGGTGCTTGCATCTTGCATGCTTTACCTCTAATATTGTACTTTCTCACAGATGTCTCATATTATATTGTACTTTCTCTCAGACTAAAATTAAGTCAAAAACTAACTAGCTCCCTTTGTAAACTGGAAGTAGCTGGCTAAATCTAATTCTCACTTCAGATAATAGGTATTTTGCTCTGTTTAACTTTACGCTCGTCTCGCGACGACCTTAATTCGCCGAGTTGTGCTTTGTGCTCCGTGCGCCATATCAAATAAACTGACTAATAGAAATACCGGCTAATAAAATAATAATCTGTACAGTCGCGATCAAATGGGTTAATATTTACTTCCACTACATAGGCTATACAATACAAAAACGATATAGACTCTAATGACTTAACAATAGAGTCGCGTTCAGATATTTGTAAGCATTTCGTTCGCTCCGATATCTGATGGCGACAGTACAAAGCGTGCGCATCCGAGGTACTTCACATTTTAATGGCTACCTGTGTCATCTCACGACTTGAATGATCTTTCCCATACGTCATCTTAGATCCATGCCCAAACGAGGGCATTAAAATTCTTCCGTAATGATTTCTAAAGAGATTAATCGTTTTATTTTCACCGTCGTCAATGGGAGTCGATTGACATTGAGGTATCTAACGAGATAAATTGTATTTGGCGTCGCGAGGAGATTAGGAATCGTCATTTCGTCGACATTAATTTATCTTCTCGCCGTTGGATTCAAGAAATGTAATATGGAAGGAAATAGGTCATGCAGCGCTGACGGCGCTGACGCTGACGTGACCTGTGACTAAAGCCGCGTAGTTTATAGTATATTTCTTATCTTGTATCTTGTTACTTATCGCTAAATTTGAGAGAGGACATTGTTACACAACAAATGGATTTCCATGTTCAGATTGATGGGTGTTCTTCGTTTTTGTCCATCCATATTTTTTTACTAAAACATCGTGCAATGTTGTCTAACCGGTTTAGTATTCGAATGTTAAACCAAAATGTTAGCTCAGAATTGAGAATTGCCTCGAGGATTTGTGTAATTTATGCTTGCGATAACGTTCCGAGACGGTGTTGATAGCATACTAACTATTACGACTACTACTGCGCCGCGAATATTGTCAAATCATTCTTGCATGCAGCGATAACGAGCCACACACATACATGCAGTACTACATACACACAGTACACACACTACGAATGAGATGCCAAGCAGCGCAAAAGGCGCTAGGCGCTGATTGTGGCCGAAAACTGTTACTTTCTAAGGGATATATCTCAATAACGGGTCATTCAAAAATTAAAAAAAAAATATATGTTATTGTGTATTTTATTTAGATTACACAGGATTTTAGGATACAAGTAAAAAACAAATGAAATAAAAATGGAGAAAAAACAAAAATCATGAATCTCACATTGCTCTGAAAACAAATTTGGTCATGTAAGTAAACTAAAATTATTATGTTTTAGTAGACGCATGCATCACGCAAAATAGGCATTAGTCGTCGAGTTGCGGAAATCTGCTAGTACTGCAATACAATAGACTAATAATTAATTTAATAAAAAACTCCAAAGAACCGAATTTATTTAAACATATTTATTTAAGAATACCGTGTTCTAAACGAATGTAATATGCGTTTTATTTTAAGATTAAACACAATCCTTAATGTTATACTTTATACTAATTTCTCAAATCTAGAAATTGCGAAGTAAACTGCAAAGGATTGCAGATAAACCGGCCAAGAGAATATCGGCCTATGCTCAGTGTAGGGATCCGTAGTTGCCGGCCTGTTACAATACATCCATTCAAAAGGTAGTTTATAAAGAGATATTTTGTGGCACTTACGTTATTTTACTCTAGGCATAACTCAAAAACGGCTCAACCGATTTTATTCCATATAGTTTTTATTGAAAATACGTGATAAGTATTTCAATGGCCACACTTCCAGGAATTTTCCCAATTTTTTTGGACCCACGGTTCAAAAATCAAAGAGCATTTTAACTTTCGAAGCTATTATTTACGAAAGTATTCGTTTTATCCAAAAGTTGTTTAAGGCATATTCTTCTTGAAAGACCTATCCAACAATGGGTTTCAGATACTTATTGTTTTGCCACTTTGTAGGCGTAATTAAAACACATAATTACTCATACCAAATTTCAGTCTACTATCACTGAGCAAAGCCTGATTGAGAATCTAATAAAAAATTGCTGATATTTAAGAGTTCAATGTATGTAAGAATAAAGGAAAAAAAGCTTTTTTTTATACCACGACGCTGGCAAACAAGCATACGACCCGCCTGATTGAAAGCAGTTATAAAGCCTATGGACGCCTGCAACCCCAGAAGATTCACATGCGCGTTGACTACCCTAAAAAAACTTTACTATGTCTGTGAAATGCAAATAAATACAAATTTTATATTAATTATCAACCAAGTGAATAAATAAATTACTACTAAGGGTTAATACTACCTATCAAATATCTTTAAAAGACCGGCCAAGTTTGTATCGGACCATGTAAAATGTAGGGTTCCGTAGAAAGTAGTTTCTTGGAGATAACTCAAAAACGGATGAACCGATAATATGTGAAATAATTTTCGTAGAAAATTAAGTACTAAGCCTTCTTGGTATTTTTTCATATTTTTTAGACTTACGGATTGAAAGTTAGTTGGGGGCTATTATATTTAGACTTTCGAAGCAATTATTTCTGAAAATATTGACTTAATAAAAAAGTTTAAAAAATACTCTATATATAACTATATAAGATATTTTTAAAGCCGTATCGTAAAACATGTTCATATTTACAAAAGAAATATTTTTGACATTTAGTTTGGCATATGTATGTATGGAGTGCCTCACCTAAAATATTTTTTTAGCAATTTAGCCAGAAAACTAAGTAGCGGCACATGAAACACACCTCTAGATAAAATTTCAGTAATATATGTTTTAATGGCCTCCTAGCCTAGTCGGTAGTAACACTGCCTACGAAGCAGGAGGTTCCGGGTTCGAATCCTGGTCAGGGCATTTATTTGTGTGTTTATCACAGATATTTGTTCCTGAGTTATGGATGTTTTCTATGTATTCAAGTATTTATCCATATTTATCTATTATATATATCGTCGTCGAGTACCCATAATACAAGCCTTAATGAGCTTACCGTGGGCCTAGGTCGATTTGTGTAAGATTGTCCTATAATATTTATTTATAATAAAAATGGCTGTGACATACGGACGGACAGACGGACATGTTTCAAAAAACTTTTAAGGGTTCCATTTTTACCATTTTGGCTATGGAACCCTAAGAAGTGTTTGCGCTGTGTTATATTTTAAAGATCTAAATTTAATGGGCTTACAGCTCTCATTTGTATGACGATTTCGTGCACAAATACCGCTCCTTACATGTGCATTTTTACTACTCGCAACTCGCAACAGGCTTAGTTTTGTTAATTTATCGTAATTAAGTGAATTTTTACGGTTAATATTTAAAATCGCAACAAAAAATAACCATCTATTAAGCTCACTTGCACAGCAAAAAAATCCAAATTCACATGAAAACACCGCTTTGATGTGCATTCAGTTTTTTTTGCTGTACTAGTCAGTATTTTTTTATTTTTTTCTGATATGCGTAACCATATTTCGTAAATTCATAAATATTTTGCCGCTCACTGTACTTCAAATTCAAAATCTAGGTTTTCATTTTTTTACATAAAAATCTACTAATCGAGATCGTTATTACTTATCTTATTTAGTAGCATTCCTAAAAAATGTCACCGTAGTACTTAATCACAGTATTCAAATCACAAAACATCCACAAAAGGATTAGATATGATTATTATAAATCTGCCCGCGCGCCTCTGAGTAAAGTCATATTCTTTGAACATTATTGCGGTGCATCGCGGCGGATTTACGCACGATCGCAATGAGAAGGGTACGCGGGTGGCGCGGGTAGAGAGCGCCCAAACGCTCAAGGACACTCCGGCGACAATCGTCTTAAACCAAAGGCCACTTTTAATTCAAACAATTTCTTGTTGCTATTACAATATAAATACGATACTTGCTTAATACATGTAGAACATACTCAGAACACAACAAATAAAGGTAATAGCCACACAGCTATAAACAGCAGGCTTAGCGTTATAAAGCGATCTCGCCCAGATGTTCCAAAGACCAACATTGGGTAACAAAATTCTGGTGTAATGAACTATCACCGGGAAATACAAAACAATTTATGAAATATATCAATGTCAAAACATGTAAGTACTTAAATATAAAGTGCAATTTTAACTACAAGCCCGAATATGTACATGTAAGTATGTCATTGTGTAATAGAGTACTTATTATGATGATTATTCTTTGTCTCAGAGAACCGTAGGTAAATTTAAAGACTAATCCAGCAAGTGACATTTAAATAAGTCATCAGTAAATAAACCATCCAATTATATCGCATCTTAATAAAACCGCCACATCAAGTATAAGGTCTCTAAGTGCCTTTTTGTTTATTGTGGAGCTACGGATCGCTTCGGACGAAGGTCGTAAAATTACGACGCGTCGTCATAACAAATTCCCGGCCGATGATAAACCCTCAACATTCTTCACTTTACAAAAAGGTAATTGAACTTCTACATGTTTTCTTGAGCGTTTATGAGAGCGCCGCATCTAAGATAAGGTATTGCAATGAACTCAGGGTGCCCCGAGGCCTGACGTTTAGTTATTTCGTGCTAAAATTGGTATAACACACACATACTCGTATTTATTAAAGGCTGTAATTAACCGATCTGGGAATCAAATGAAATCGGAAATTAAACTTGTTGGATTAATTTTTCTAGGTTTATGATTTTCTCGAAAGACTACACATTATGGAGTTCTTAAAATAGTGCAAGTACAGTCGCCATCAGATATATCGAAGCAGCCAAGGTGGTCACAAATATGAGAACAACGCCTTGTCAAGGCGATAAAGTGCATGTTCAGATATTTTTGAGTACCTCGGCCGCTGCGATATATTTCATGGCGACCAGGTGTTTAAAGGGTCTTGCTTGCATGTGACACTCCTGGAGTTAAAGGCATCCATGAGCTAGAGTAACCACTTACGTTTAGGTGAGCTGTAAGCTTGTTTGCCACCAACGCGGTATAAAAATTAATTAAAAAAGAAATCAGGTATTTTATTATGCATCTTTAAGGAGTGCCTCATCAATCAGCTATGATTTTGTAAATTCCAAACGGCTAAATTAAAAATAAAAATCTAAATAACTTTTCAAGTTTTTTACGATACTGCAGTAGCGGCACAACTAAAATAAAATAATGGTAGCAAGCCGGGGCTAATATTGCTTTCCTTTTGTCTTTTATGAGCAGTAAACAAATTATGGAAACCTGCAGTGGGAATAGAGTTCTTTTGAAGCTCCGTCACTGCTACACTTCAGAAAGTGATGCATTATTGTACGAACGTATAACAATCAAAACTAACTCATATAAGAATCTAATACTATTCTCATTTGGTATTCAATTCATGCGACCGATTTGCTTATAATACGAACAAAGTAGGTAACAGAATGATAAATAAATTATACTTTTATTATACCCTTTGTCGTGTCCATGGTGTACGGAGGCTCTCAATAGTTTACATCTCGTTCTTTCCCATGGCAAACCTGATAGAGAAGCAGTGTGTCTCTTTCTGACGTGATGATTTATAACCATACTAAGTTAACATATTCGAAGCTACTTGCTAGTTAGTACGAAGAACAACAGGTCAAAGTAAAAAGGGAGTAACTGTGTTTGAAAATCTTGAATACATGCTGCTTTTGTAAATTAAAGAGAAATAAAGCGCCCATCTTTTATCATGATTATGATTATGGGCCTATAAAGTTATTATTTTATCTTATGAGTAAATAAAGGTTACCGCTCGTGTTTTGTTTACATTTTATTAATAGCGGTCGTTTTGTGTTTGTACCAAATATAACGAATGTTCTTAGCGCGTGATCATTATTGTCAGCTTAATCGTAGAATTTGCCATTTCATGATATGCCCAACCATTTCATAAAACAGACGCAGTCAAATACATTAGTATTAATATGTACCTACTTAACATACGTAACTATGTAACGTCATATACTACTAACCGTAAAGCGTTAGTACCAGGTGGATTTTTAAATCCTTGTAAAAAATGTCTGCTTCTATAACAATACACTCGCGATCAAAAAAATCGACTCAAACTAATTTTTAATTTCATCGTTTAATATCTCAGGAACCAATCATGAGATCAAAAAAGCAACGGTACCATTTTAGAGCTAACAGTGTCAGCTTTCAATACGAGCATGTTTTTCAGGCGAAAAATTTCAGTTCATGAAAAACAAGCTAGCATACCAAGGAGGTGTAAAATTTGGGTGCAAAAATGACCTTAACAACGAAAGAAAAAACATTTTCATGAACGAATAACAATTTATTTTTATCTTTAATACCTGGTGTTACCACCAAAAAACTTTTTTCACACATGCCATGCGTCTCTTCATTGACCTTATCAGCTTCCTGATGGTATCCTGGGGGCATGCTTCCCACTCTTCGACCAAAGCTTCTTTCAGGGCCAAAATTGTCTCCGGAGCAGGATTGCGAGCTCGAACCTTGCGTTTCAGGTAATCCCATAAGTGCTCGATAGGATTTAAATCAGGACTCAGAGGTGGCCATTTCAGAGTCGGGATGCCAACTGCGTCAAGGTACTCCTTTGTGACGCGGGCGGTATGACAAGGGGCGTTGTCTTGCATGAAATGGAACCCCTCGTCAAAGAACCCGGCGTAGGGGACGACATGGTCTTGCAGGATGTCGGTGATGTACCTGTCTGCATTCAAACCACCGCCTCGACCCCCGCCATCAACAAAAACCAGCTCGGTTCGCCCCTCCATGGAAATCCCCGCCCACATCATGACGGAACCTCCACCGTAGGCGACTGTTTCAGCGAAGCAACACTGGGCGAACCTCTCCAGGTCTTCGGTACACCCGTCCTCTTCTGTCGCTGCCATGGAGACACACTCTGCACTCGTCGCTGAAGAGTACGCGGCTCCATTGGTCGTAGGTCCAATTTTCGTAGGTCGCCACGAATTCCTTCCGAGCGTCCCGATGCCTCTGAGTCAGTTTGGGCCCAGTAGCAGGTCTTCTTGGGGTAAGGTTGGCTTCCTTGAGTCTCCGCCGAACTGTTGAGGTGCTAACAGGCACAACCCGGTTCCGCATCAGGTCTTGCTGGATGGCAACAGCGGTACGGTGGCGATTACGAAGACTGGAGGTGGCGATGAAGCGGTCATCCCTCTCCGATGTGCACCGCTGACGGCCAGATCCTTGTTTCCGTTTCAAGGTTCCAAACCGACAAAACCGACGATAAACTCTGGAGACAGCAGACTGGCTTAAATTCAGCTGCTCAGCAACAGAACGCTGCGAGAATCCTCGATTCACCAAGGTGACGACTTCGGTGGCTTCAGCTTCGGTGGTATCCATTTTTCGAAGGTGATTCCGATGTAAGATTGCGAGGAGATGTGCACTGGTCAACTTCTGATAAGCGAATGATAAGAAATAACCGGTTACACCGGTTTTTATTGGTCTCAAGAGGGCACGACTCGTGCATATCATAACCATGTAAAATGCCATTTTGTACAAAAACTGCGATAACCTAAAAACTACGCAACTGAGATCGATGTCTTTTACTGTTTTTTGTAGCTGAATAAATTCGTAATAAAATTGCATTCAAAGTTTTATTAAAATATTTCCCGCTTTCCGGAAATACGACCAAAAGTAAAAAATGTTGCTTGAGTCGATTTTTTTGATCGCGAGTGTACCCAAAGCTATGTTTTAGTTAAGAAGAAGATACACAATAGTGTATTGTGTTTTTTAATTTATATTGTAGTGTATTCTTAATTATCGAGTGTCTGGTTTCTCTTTTAGTCTGATAGCTCTTTTAATATCTCAAAGTAATTATATTCAGGCTTAGAATGTCTAACAGATAGTAACGCAAACAAAGAGATTTTTTGCAGTAAGCCGTCAAAAACCGGATAATCATGCTGTCTATGAATACAAAAGATACCACAAAATTAAAAACAAATAATTGCACCTTCATTCCACAAAGGATTAAAGTGCATAAGTGTAAACGGGTCGTTCTCTTTTTTTATCGACACTGACTTTTCCCTTCAACCCGACCTTTCCTATAAAAAAAAACAACATTTATATAGGAAACAAGTGTCCAAAATCATATTTAAAATGAACATTATTTTATTCATAACTAGCGTACGGACATGTGATGGCAATCTGAACAAAGATGAAAACGGAGTTGTTGTTATATGTATGTAAACTTCCTAACCACATACCTACAACCTTCTTACTGGCCAAAAACTTAGATACGTACGACATATAAATGATGTCAATTTAGACAACTGTTTATTATATTTGCAGTTGTAAAGCGTTTTGGTTGATACTCGTAATTTACAACAGCATTATGAAACGCCACGACGTTATTTTCGTTCCAAAAACATTGGCACTACTTGAGTAAGAAGTGTATGTTTTAGAGAAAAAAACATTTAAGCGAATGCTAATTCGGGTAATTCCATGATCCATCCAAAATGTACAGTCGACGTCACAGATATGTTTACATTTTTGCCCCTTATTACAAAGGAGTAAGGTGAAAAAGTGTAAACATATCTTTGACGTCAACTGCAACTAGGCGACTCCAATGCCCTCTCTGCTCTCTGCCTATCCCTAATCATTCCACCACCTGTCACACAAGACAGAACACCGTAACAGAGACAACAGAGTGGTAAACCTTAACGCTGTCCTCGCTAAAAAAGTACCACTCTGTCACAATGTTTTCTCAAAAACCACTGCACAGAAAATTCTTTACCGACGTGAAAAATACTGATAGCCCTTTTAAAAAACTATTGTAGGTTTTTTTTTTAATTTGTTGTTACCATCAACAATTTAATAATGCTTAGAAACATGTCTTCGACCTTTACTGGATGCAGGTCTTCATGTAGGTTCTTGGAGTGGCGCGACCAAATCACGCAGTGCGCCGGCCCTGCCTGTACTACAAAACCACAATTGTGATAGTCTAGACTCTAGACCAAAAGGGACCTTTTGGGGACCGCCGCTTACGCCTAATGCGCGAATACAAAATTGAACGTAAGTACAACTTAACCGCCTTCCGCTTTAAAAGTGCCATTCACAAATGATGTTAATGGGCAAATATTAAAGCGAGATAAGCAGGTAATCAATTTTTTTGTAATGTTTACCTTCTTCTCTCCTTGCCTTATCCCTATACGGGGTCGGCCCCCCCTAATACATTCTCGCCATACTTGGCGGTTTTGCGTCGTTTCTGGGTTAATTCCCAACGTCTTCAAATCGTTAGCAATAGTTCTTTGTTGTTTATAAAAATTATAAATTACTCTTTTTCTTTATTCCGGTTTGCAATCTCGATTCCCATAGTCGCCGGCAGTATGGGCTTTACCTCAATTAAAAGCCGGTTCGAAACAAAGGCCAGTAGACTGGTGCAGTGTCGATTAGAAATGAAATTTCACATAATGAGTGAAACAAGTGGCCGATAGGCATGACTAATTAGCTATAGAAATCGGTTATAGGCTAAGAGCTGCGGGAAAAAAAGTGTCCTATTAAAACATAAGCCTTAAAAATTGCTTAGCTACTACTAAAATACTGAAAAACATTTATTTTAACGCGAAAAGTACAATGAGGGTTTCCTGAATCGTTTTTTTTTACCAGGTGACGTGGCGTGAGGTCTAGCTGTCATGCCACCAATCATGATTTATGTTTTTTTTTTGATTGGTGGATTTTGACAGCTGCTGTCAAAAAGACCTTTCGTCACAGTGCCACCACCTGGAATTCAGGAAACCGTCTTTACTAAAAAACGAGTAAAAATTATCGAAGAGACTGGAACTTTAACCTTTGCATTCTTAAATGATTTTTCAAGTGTAGCAAACACCTGTCAGCCAGGCCTCCACCAATGAAAAGTGTAGGGATATAGGTTTAAGGGTAATAAATCAAAATAACCCCTCCAGGGTTTTGTTACTTTTAATATAGTATACCTTTTTCCTGGCCTAGCTCTTAGTCTATTGGGTCTGTACTACTCGTAAACCAACGGAGAATAGAAATCATGGCGCTTGAAGGTACAAACACAGGCCTTTAGGTATATACCTTGGAGCGATTTACTTTTATTACTCCCTAATCTGACTAATTGGTCGAAAAGGACGTCACCCGACGACTGATCTCTCAAAAACGGTTGTACATTTTGTATTCAGATATAAATTACATTTCTATAAACTCACCGGCTCGACTCCAGCATCATTTTGTGTGGCCTGCAAAAAAAAACAATCTGTGTTAAAGCATGACGCAAATACGAAGATCTACAACGATTATGAGAACTTATATTAAACAAACATTAAGCTAAACCTCCCGTGGGGGATAGACGGAGTACGTTCAAATATACAAACAATTTCTTCGAGAGGTTACAGACGTTCAACTTACTTTTATTATAAAGCGACTAATCCAGGGCGATAAGGCATATCCGTATAAGTATATTGTATTTCTGGTTTGTTAAATGTAATTATTGTAAAACCCTTGTGTTTGAAATATGTAAATTAATGAATATTAAATTGAATTGTAAAAGAAACAAAGATAAAAACAAAAATATTTGCGTCGGAGGCACTAGGTAAGTTGAAGTGATAAGATGAAGGAAGCCGACCTAGATGGCACTTATTTTTACACCAATACATTCCAAAAGTGTAAAAAACATAAGGTCATGAACCCGGATTGTTGAGCCACTTGCCATTGTTTGTAATTTTGCCGTGGAATAAATGACCGATGTAAAGGACTAGCTGTCAACTGTCAGATAGATATATCTGACTGACCGATGGGTCATTTATTTAAGACACTGCTTACAATGACAAGTGGTTCAACAATCCGGGTTCGTAACTGTACCTTTGACGCCAATTTGCGTATTCAGGCATTAATTTTACCACGTAGGTAATTAAAAAGTATATGTAAAAGAATTGTAAAAAAACTGCCATGGAAATAAGATTACTAAACATTAACAAACATCTAAGGAATAAGTGTAAACTAGTAAATAAAACAATTGACAACAAGGTGCGCATTACAACACCGAAGCCGATATCAGAACGTTAAAGGATCCGATTTCATAAAGATCGGCAGTCGGCTTTGCGATTTATCTCGTTAATTCATTCACAGTGAATTTGCCCGACTTGAGCGCGAACAAGAGTAACGACCTATACGGAATTACAATTGTCGGGGCAATCGGATTAGCGCGGATTCGAAGCATCCTTATTGCTTTAATTAATAGAATCCTTTGATTAACTTATTTATTTCAAGTTATGTTTTCGTATAAGGTCTGTATGGCTTATTAACCTGCCTGATATGTATGAGAAATATAAAAAATAAAAACCTCAAAACTACATTTTTAGGAAATATCATAGTCAAGAAAAAAATAGTTTTAGTAAAAGTGCATTTGATCGCGTAACGTTGACCACAATATTTGGTGATAAAAGGATTATGAGAGCGACGGAAACTATCTACTTTACAAACCAAAATTCGGTCATGTAGCCAAATTAAACCAAACCATCGATAAGTGTAAGTACATAAATAAATAAGCTTACATCTTTGCCCAAAACAGACGCAAACGAATACTAGTATGTGCTCAGTTTTACAAAACAAATCAGGATAAATGCGTAATGTAAAGCTCAAATGGAGCTGCAATCGTTAAAAAACCGGCCAAATGCGTGTCGGACCACGCATAGGAGGGTTCCGTATTACCTTCACTGGAATAAGAATCAAACTAATACCAAAAGGTCGTATCTGATGCCTATGGAAGAAGTTTTTTGGAGATAACTCAAAAATGGCTACACCGATAATGTTCAAAACAAATTTCGTAGAAAGTATATGATAAGGCGCATCTCCTCAATTTTTTTCATATTTTTTGTACTAACGGTTCAAAAGTTACATATACACAATTTTTCTGACTTCCGAAGCGATTATTTCAGAAAATATTCACTTAATCACAAAATGGTCAAAGAAACCTCAATGTTATTTTTAAAGGCCTATCGATTTATGTGACACATGCCGATATTTGGATAAAAATTTTTTTTTTGGAAATAAAGTTATACTTATATGTATGGAGCGCCCCCGCTAAAAATATTTTTTTTTTTTAATTTATTTACATAAGTAGCGGTTATTTACATAAGTACAGTAAGAGTTATTTACATAAAATACACCTTATGTGCAAATTTTATTCAGATACGTCGTATAGTTTCCGAGTAAAATGGCTGTGACATACGGACGGACGGACAGACGGACAGACATGACGAATTCATAAGGGTTCCGTTTTTTGCCATTTGGCTACGAAACCCTAAAAACATCTTGTGGGCTATGCTTTGGATATGTAAAATCCATACAGTCTATGGTTAAAAGTCTCTAAACCTCAAGTAATTGGTGCATTTAAAAAAGGTTACTGTGGGCTTTTATCCTCATTTGTCATATATTTTGTCCAAAGTGGTCACCCAATTCGTGTATTTTGGCAATCAACCCAAGTCAATCTTGCACTTCAATTGTATCCCAAGTGAAATAAATACAGTATGTAAAATTATTTTGAAATCTTGCATGTTCTTGTAATTGAATTTTTAATTGATCTCCAATTTTTTTGTCGGCGAAGAACTTGGCTCTCATTTCACATTTGTTTTTGATGGGATCTATTTTACTGAACACGACCAATACCCTGGTGAATCACGTAACATGACAAACCGTAATTTAAACCCAATGGTTCAATGTCTTTAAGCAGTCTACGATCCAAAAATAAAACCGTTAACTTGCAGTGTAATGCTCTTGTTTAAATAGCTTGTTGCCATTTATCCTGTATTGGGTTTATAAGTACCTACTCCATCTTAATACTGTCGATACACATCCTTGTGAAGTCGGTCTTATTATAGCGATATAAATATAACTCACCATCAAAATAACCCTTATAGTCAATAGTTGTTCACATTTATATTTTTTTATTGTATATTTTATTTGTAAGCACGTGACATTGTTTCATACATTTGTATTGTAAATAGTTTGTATGACGATCTTTTAGTGAAAGCGCTTTGTTTTATCAAGAGTAAAATAGTATGTCTTTTGCTTTAAAAAATAAAGTAATCTATCTACCTAGTCTTTACGTTTTAATATTTCAAATCCAAGCGGTAAGTTCGTTTTCATTTCATTGCAGGTTCAATTATTTATATTGCAAGCAAAAGATTACGACTATGAGATTAAGAGTTTACCCAGAAGTCCCAGAAAGAGCTTTACCTTTGACATCAAATTCCCGGACTGAAAACGCTTGAACTGAAAATAAAAATCCACAGCCACCACTTTACAAATAGTTTAGCTAAAGAGTAAGTCTGATTTATTTGTACATCTTCAAAAGCATTAAAAGAGTAAGAGCCAAATGCGAAGGTATATCAGTAACATGTAATTCCATTGAATCCTATTTTATTTCAGTCATCGACCGAGCGAACTTTAATTTAAAACACAGAGACAATAAATTACTTACACACGTCACACATGTTAATCGTCTTTTATAACATTAAATGAAAATCTGGACCCGGGGTATGTTCTTAGACTACGTCCGGACTTGGGTATGTCCTTAAACTACGCCAAAAAGAGAGGTATGGGCACTGCGAATGGCATCTCGCTAAGTATGGTAGGGCACGTTCAGCGAATGTCATCTCGCTCAAATCTGGAGCAGAGCCCGACTGGGGAAGTACCTCCACCTTACAGAAAACCACAGCCAAATAGCACTAGGCCCTACTCATAGTGTTGTGGTCCTGCTGGTGAGTAAGGTTGCCAAAGAGTTCAATTAGGACCCAGTGTGTTGACGACGACGACGACCTTCTTGTTCCTTTAGCCATCGACACAGTGAATCCTCCTTTTTGTAATAGGTCGGCAACGCGCATGTGACTCCTTTGGAGTTGCAGGCGTCCATAGGTTACGGTAACTGCTTACCATCAGGCGGGCCGTATGCTTGTTTGGCACCGTCGTGGTATTAAAAAAAAATCGCTCTAACATCACTAGATATAGTAGTCATGTCATATCTGGTGACTCCAGTAGACCTCCAAGAACGTGCTTTTCTGACTACGAATTTCAGAATGGGCTTACAAGTATAAGACTGACCTCCGAAAACAAGAAGATCACTGTCACAGCTCACAGTTGAACTATGTCGACCAATGTTTTAGGATGCAATAACGATAAGATTTGCATGAAGTGGACTGTACTAGAAAATTACACACGTATTCCAATAAGAACTCGCGGAACAAGTAAATATCAACCGAAAGTGCACAAATCATACCTTGCAATCCGAAGGTCTGCGTAGAATTAGGCTAGCTTTTAAGGGACTCCGGTGTTGGAGCAACGTGCAGGCCTGTCTTACCGAATACTCTATCACCTCGATCAGCCTAAAAGCTCAGCCTTGGACTCTCCACAATCCACATGTAATTTGCACTGATTTTAAACTGTTTTATACTTGGTTAAGCCAAAGAAGCGACTTTTATGTAGTTTCCGACAATTGAGCGCGGGACAACGTGCGTTCTCTCCGAAAGTAACGAGAAGGATAGTTAGTGCTAATGAAGGATATTATACCTCTGCTTTTAGGCGAATGAAACTTGAGGGCTCTTTCAAGAGAATCATCCTGCGAAGAAAGAGATGGGAACCATCTCCACCACCCAGGTAAAGGAAACCCAACGGGTACAATAAATATCCTTCATGTAAATTAGTGAGTACTTACGTCCTTTGTATGTAGGAGACATGCAACAAAAGTCCTTACTACGTCTCCGCTGTACAAACCGCACCTCACCCTTAACGCCTCATCAGTCAGTATTGTTTTCATGCACAAAGCTCAATCAGATCTAATAAAAGTTTCCTTATACGCCCGGTCATTTTCCTCACCATAGTTGACTGAACAGCCGCCCAAGGTCTCCTAGGTCGTCGCTCTCGGGGTACTGCCACCGCTTGCTCCGCCAGCCCATTGTCATTGCTTATCACTCCTTATCATTTCGCTATCGTTATCACTAACGATTTTCAAGCCACAATGTGTTTTATTATCACTTTATTGATTGCTTATGATTGCTGATTATAAACGGTTATTATAGGAAATATGATCAATTACACGTGACATTTGTGTTAAGTGTTGATTAAGAACTCATTAAAGCATAGTTGAAGGAGCATTCAAATTATGCAATGAAATGTGTAGTGATCTTAATAATGACCGAAGCCATTTTAAGACTAATTTCAATTATGACCAATTTGGCTCGAGATCGAATCTTATCTGAAACTAATAATTACTACAGGCACAAAACTAAAACGAGGTTAAAGTTGCAGTCTAGGGAAAAAGGGGCCACTTTGTCTATATTGAATTATTAGTATTTCCTAAAACTCTACAATATACTTACGCTATCTCTTAGTGAAAAAATTAAGTGTCCTTGTAAATCGACAAATATCCAACTGAACAAACATTAGGTAGTAACATGTTCCATTACTTGTCACTACGATCAAATGGGTCATTATAATAGTAGTTTATGCAACTGTTACGTAATAAGGTTCCTTAAAATACGAGTGTGGTTTTATGAAACGAAGCCGCAGGCGAGTTTCATAATAAGATCACACGAGTGTTTTAAGGCTTAATTACGTACAGTTGCATACAGTGCTTTATCTACACACATATTATAAATCCGAAATGATGTGTTCGGAAACCAGTAGAATGACCGCCATTGCACCGCCATGACCAACTCGATCGTGTCGGCGGTCGCGCGGGCGCGTGCCGGCGGTCGGGGAGAGCGCGGATCTTGGTAACGTTACCGTGGGTTATGGATTTTCATACGTTTTTACCACACCGTCAGAGCTGTTACGTTACGGTTGCAATAATGGTGGTACTTACATACGGTTTCCGAACGCGGAATAGAGGATTTATGATATTGGTGTAGATAAAATTAATAATATGACGTCAAATTAACATCGATAATAGTTCAACGCCCGTTACGTTATCGAGTAATGTAATGCCCAAATAGTTAAAGAAAAAGTAAACAGGAAATATGCTGTGAGAAACCAATACAGTAATGTGATATTTGTAGTACATTTTATGTTACGAGACTTTACCACATCCTGTGGACGAGTGCTGTGGTGACGATACCATGATGGATAAAAACTATTAGAAAATTGAGGACATCCGACTATAAATAGCGCAACACACATGTGGAGCAAATTAATAAATACACAATAAACACAGATGTAGTTATTACGGCAGATTAGTTATCACGAAATGTTGTTACGCTCCTATGAGCTCGAGATAACATTATCACTTCCGGTGGACCACAATCCGTTCACTAAATAGTTCATAAGTATCACTTAGAAGCCATTTCGTATAGGTACGCGTAAATAAATCACTTATTTAAATCGTAGTAAATCATTTAAAATATTAGGAAGAGCAAATCGTAACGCACTAAGATAACCACTGCCTATAACTGACATAACATCCAAGGAGCAGGTAAATCTGCAATTCGTCGTGCCATAAAAAAAGATCAAAGCATTTTGAACCTTAATGGCTAAACTGAGATGCGTCTTTTTTGTAGCACAAATTGAAATCTCCTTACAATGCAAGTTTGTGTTCTAACGCGGGGGAATAGGGTGTGCATTCGATCGGAACTAGTTGTGATTATTGGTGTTCCACAGCGAAGATTGGAAAGAAAAACTTTTTGAATGGACAAGCTATAAAAGCAAAGAGGCGCCGCCGTATTTTTTTACCAGGATTCGCTCTACAAGTGGAATGTCGGTTGTTGCGCTTGTAGATTTGAACGGCAGATATTTAAAATTCGAACACAAGACGACATATTTAATTTAACGTCGAAAGGAAAAGACGTGAGATTATGCAAACGTCGTTGAAATAATTGAAATAACTACTCCAAAGGTCGTTATTGTTGCTAGTTAATAGGTTGTTAGCAGAACGGAAATGTGTAATTAAGGAGGAAAACCCGGAGTACGCCATGATTCCCCGCTGGACACAATCAAGTGCTTTTCAAAGGACAAATCCTGAGAAAAACGGACGGACGACGGTTCTTGTGAGAAGGGTAATTGTATCGATGGATGTGCGTGGGAATTCGTTGTACGACGAAAATAGTTCTATGGGCACAACAAGTCCAACTAGAAACAGTTAACGAGAAGATTGAATGTATAAAAAACGCTTAAATATAATAAAAAATGTAGTGACATAAATAGGCATCTCTACATAGCCAAAAAAAATAAAAAAAATACGACAATTTGGCAGTACATTAGCTGATCTCATTGTTATATTGAAAGTACGAGATACCATTTAATCGACACCAATCAAAACAAACTTTGAATAGAAAAAGTATGTATGTATTTTGAATCAATTCTAGAAAGTTTCTCGACACCAATCAAAACAAACTTTGAATAGAAAAAGTATGTATGTATTTTGAATCAATTCTAGAAAGTTTCTTCTTCTAAGAAGATTTTAAAAAACTTAAATATCTACTTCATGACAAAACTAGGTTATATAGACTGGATACTTTGCCAACACTGCTGACGGACATCACGTCGAAGTGTGGAAGCAACTAACGTAGCTACTGTAAACCCTTATAAATTAAACCAGGCTTAATAATTAAATCAGAAATATCACAAACTCCTTCTCCAACTTCTAACATATACCAAAACCCTTGCGTCTTTATACTTCCCCGATCCCTCAGACTTATTCATGTCGCCCATTTACCCATGCTTCGGAGTATTTCGGCAGGCACCCTGTAATTTTACTTTTGATGAATTAGCTAAACGGCGTATAATAAGGACTCGGACACCGGCCCTCTGTAACTTACGGCCCTCAATTTTTTAGCGGATGCGTATCCAAATTGCTAATAAAATATTTATTCCGTGGAAAAGGAGTTCGGTGTTTGAACCAACTAATTGTGTAGGGCTCAACTCTGAGAAAGGTTTGCTTTGTCGGTTTTTATTAATTCAAAAGTTCCTTAGACCGGGGTTTTACTGTTGGCGAACGGGCTACTTCTAAGCATTGATACCAAATATAACGATAACCTATTAACGAATAGTCGTACGTCGTAATATCAACTCTTGAAAAACACTTGACAATTATTATCAAAGTGGCTAAATATATATATATGTATATATATATTTTATCGGTAAGTCTACTTATAGTCAGGCGTAAATTACTCAAGTCTCAAATCAATCACTAAAGGTACAAGTGTTATAGGTACCTATTTACTGCCTATACCCGTGCATACAAAAAAATATGCCATGTGTGTGTTGCAGTTGACAAATGATCTTTAGGGTTGGTTTTATTTTTATACTACCATTAAAAATAGCATTTATTTTGAGTATGTTAAATATAGAATCTATTTTAGATGGTAAATTTGTTTGCTTTCTTTAGTCAATCTAATATGTCTCGCAAAGCTCACCCAATCCTGCTTATTTTGGAATATTATATGGACGTAGGGACTCCCTGGAGGTTTTTCATAGATAATGTATCCTCGTGTCTCGTTTCGTTCTTGTTGGCTTCAGATAATAAAATTGTGCTTATATTTATCACACAAAAACTAGATACCAACGGTGATCTTTTAATAATCAAGATATGTTTTTGCTTGAATCTTACATTTTACCGACACTTATGTCAAACCACGTCGCTAATCTACATTAAATTTTTCGCACCCTCTTATCTCTCTATACTTTTTTTACCAATTTAAGAATTCTTATCCCTCTATACTATTTCTATCAAAGTGCATAATTCGTTCCATTCGCATCTCTCCAAATTGCGAGACCTACTTATACTCGTATAATTAAGGCAAGCTATATAAACAATTGACTGCGTTAATAAAACTATCCCACCCAACACAATACTTCACAATCAACAAATAATTATTTTACATGTTTTTTTAAAGTGGGGCATTCCACTCATACAATAGTATGTTATTCAATCAAATACAAACACTGAAAACATTGAAAAAATAATCAACCCAGCAGGATTTGAACCTCGCATCGATACGCCTTACCGGGGCTCGATCGCTTTACCAATTAAGCTATGGGTTCAGTTACTGAGTTGACGAAATTCTCAATGCCTTCAATCATCTTTTTGCATTTATTTTTACATCGACTTTATAGCAGCCGTAAGCGACATCTAGGTGCTAACTACTAGAGTTAGATACCCTTCCCGCCGACCCTTTTACAAGTGTCACAACGGAAATAATAGATGGCGCTGCTATCAACTCATAATTATTTTCTCAAATCCTGCTGGGTTGATTATTTTTTCAATGTTTTCAGTGTTTGTATTTGATTGAATAACATACAATTAACAAAGTTAAATTAAAATAAAGATATTGCTTACGAAACTGGATTTACTAACAGTCCACCGAACACCTCTCATTCTTAAACCCAGACAATTATTTTCAAGAAATGTCACTACATTAATTGCGCGATAAAAATCGAGGTCAATGACAACGGGCGAGTGGGAATAGCTGCGAATTGTACCCTCATTAGGGAGGCGAGCGAGGCGGGTAATGCGGAGTGCACTAGTTTCTACCACTGTTTTATAGTAATACGCTTGTTGTTCGGTATTAATTTCTTACATATAAAAATAAAAAAGATATTTTGAGAAAAAACTAAGAAAACTGTTTAAAAAATACCTCAATTCTATTGTTAACATTGGCCTTTTGGTATTAGGTACAATCGCCTGAACTAGAATATTCTTATTATCAAACTGTAAGATAAGATAATGGTATGTTATGTAAGGTATCGTTTTATCCCATAAAATTATCATTTTTTTATCTTTTTAGGAATGTGAAAATAAATAAGTAGAAGTACGAGTAGTAGTAGTCAACACGTAAAATAGGCGCTAGCATAAATAAATAAGCTTACTTAATTATCTTTGGCGCAAGTCGTCCAGTTGTGTAAACCGGCCCGTAATACAATACAGTAGTAGTCAAACACTTTATTGCACTACAATAGTCAAATAATATGTATTTAAAAATATATGTTTTCTATATATAAGCTTTACTAGAGGCCTGGTGTTGTGTATTGGTGCGACGGTCGACGACAATGACAACAGGCGAGTGGGAATAGCTGCGAATTATCGAGCCTTGATTAGGGAGGCGGGCAAAGGGGTATTGCAACTACGAGTAAGTGCACTAGCTTCTGATAATGCTCTGTTGACCCGCACTACAAGTTTATTATTCGCTGGATATGTATTTAATGTCAAATTGAAATGAATTTGTCGTCGTTTTAGGCAAAGACGGTTTGACGATATGATATAAGGCAGGAACAGCTGTACATTGACGATATGATATAAGGCAGGAACAGCTGTACATTGACGATATGATATAAGGCAGGAACAGCTGTACATAAAATAATATAACTACCGTTAACAAAATTTTAGAAAGGAGCAGAAACCAAGTTAAATCCCAGTTTTCAGTAAAAATCCTGTTTAGAAAGCATATTTCACTCGCCAATAGTGAAGAATGGAAAGTATGGTTTTCACTAACATTTTTCATGTTGCCTTACGGTTTTCCTATAACATTATCCGCCTCTCGGAGATTTATCTGCTTCGCGAACTTTGTTGGCAAGAGATATCGGACGGGATAAAGAATTCTAGTTGAGATTTTCGATCTCAGCGTCTTATCTAGAGCAAAATCCTTGTATTTTATGAGCACACTAGCTTTTGCCCGCGACTTTGTCTGCGTGGAATTAGTAATCCACCACACTTTTTACGCCCTCAAGGACGATTTTTAGGATAAAATCTATTTATATCCTAAACTAAATCAAACTCCACACCAAAACTTCACCTAAATCGGTTTTAGGGGAACCCCCCTTACAAAACTTCCACCCTCCTCTCCTTTTAACCTCCGTATTTCTGGGATGAAAAGTATCCTATGTCTTTCCCCAGGACTTAAATTAACTTTTTTTTAAATTATATTTAAGAGCGCTGGTAGCCTGGCGGTAAGACGTTCGACTTTCAATCCAGAGGTCTCGGGTTCAAACCCCGGCTCATAGCACTGAGTTTTTCGGAAACTATGTACGTAATTTAATTTTATATGATGGAAAACATCGTAAGGAAACCGGACCTAATCCCGATAAGGCCTAGTTTTCCCTTCTGAGTTGGAAGGTCAGATGGCAGTCGCTTTCGTAAAAGCTAGTGCCTACGCCAATTCATGGGATTAGGTTGTCAAGCTGACCCCAAGCCGGGACAAACGCTTGGAGGAAGAGAGGGGTTTCCAAAGTAATCAGTGGTTCGAGGAAATAATTTACGAAGTTATGGTGTATCTGATATTTGTAACTCCGTCACGCTACGTTTGCCGGAGGCGTCCAACTTATCGTTTGATGTTAAAGGCATACTTGAAAATTGATTTTTAAACAAGCAAATCAAACTGTTGACGTGGATGTGATACGGTTAAGCGAATTGCTTTTGATGGGGTCATAAATTTAGGTAAGAACTAAATATATATATTTTTTAAGTACATACAAACAGACAATAGGCATGATGACACATAATTCAACAATTATGCAATAAAATTTAGTTGATAGGATGCAAAATGATCAATATATCCAACTAAAGTGAAAATTTATAAATTCTATTGAAATGGTTCAAAGATATCAAGCTGCAAAATTTCTAAATTTTACGATTTTTTAAAGTGCGAAAAAAAAAAAAAAAACAATGATATACCATTCGATTGTTAACGTTTTACTGTAAAATAAATTGTATAGCAACCATATACATAAACACAACCTTTCACTGTAAAAATAGCAATTTCATATTTTTTCCATACTTTAAACAGGGCGACTATGTGATCGTGACGTCACTTTTGCACGTCGTTTTGTTAGGAGCGTTTTTAGAAACAAGTGCAAATCTCGGACTATAAGTCTCATTTCTGTCTTTTGTGTTGCTTTAACGTAATTGGCCCCATATAGACATTTGATCCTCACAACAAAACGAATCGATTGATACTATACATGAAAAAAATTCACCATGCCTATTGAAAATTACTTTAGCAAACGAACACGATTAAGTTACTCCATAAGACTAAGACGGGAATTCATTTCGTGTATATTTTATTTCCTAAATATGTATTCGTGTGTGATTTTATTTCTAGTGTGATTTCCTTAATATGCAAAACGAAAGTGTCCAAAAAAAAAACAAAATTCTTTATTTCTTTAACATCAAGTACGTACATATAACAAAACATATTGACAAAATAACCTGTGCTAGAAGGCACCGCTCTTCCATATCTACAGTTTATAAATTTTGTCGCAACCACCACGCTACTCAAATCCAGTAAGTACACGAAATTAATGGGGATAACCGCACAAAACTTTGCGCAGCGCAAATGGTACCACAATCGCAAATTAAATTGTTGATTATGGTTCAGATATGTCAAATTCATACATCCTTATGGTACAGTCGCCATCAAATATATCGGAGCGGCCAAGGTAGTCAAAAGTATATGAACATGCACTTTATCGCCTTGACAATAGAGGCGTTGTTCAGATATTTGTGACCACCTTGGCCGCTCCGATATATCTGATGGCGACTGTACAGAGTCTCTAGACCTCAAGTAAATGTAGCTTAAAAAAAGAAAAATAACCATTTGTAATCTATAGACCAGGTGTTTATTCTCATTGGCAACATTACTATACGCTGGAGGTAGATATTTTGTAACAATAACTTATCACTTGTATCGAAACACTTGTATCGAAACACATAGAAATTATCTTATCAAACGGCGTGCCAATATGAATATTCTGTTATCTCAATGAATATCTGATTGTTATTATATGTTGATTAGATACTACACAAAAGAAATACTGCAACCAAACTTGGGATAAAAAATGACTTACAACTCGGCGCTGTTCCGTAATAACATAACAGTTACCTACTTTTTAATTCAGCAAAGCTGAGGTTTCGAGTGGTATCGCGAGAATACAAAACGGCATCGACAAGTCTAGGCTAGGTAACCTGAGTTTCAAATATAAGCTCTATTGGAGTAAGAGCTGGCTACGTCAGATATGACACAATAATGAGAGCAACGAAACCCGTCTAGTAAGATTGCAATACTATCCTTATTGCTAGATCAGGGCATCTGGCAGCTATTAATGGGTGGAGGTCAGAGTGACAGACAAGCAAAATTTTTCAGTTGGAAAAAAGTAATATCAAAATAGGTAAAAACTCCCGAAGTTGTCTTATTTATAGAGGACTGGGCCGTAATTTTAACATTAGAACAATACATTGCGTATTATTTCGGACACAGAAACAGACAAACTAAGAATGACATTATACGTCGTGTTGGACTTCTTTCCCCATTAGAAAGCTTTGGCAGTTATATAATCTAATTATTTATATAATTTCTCATAAATCAAAACCAGAACTCTAGGATTTGTATTCTTAAAGTGGTTTTCATTATTTTACCTCCACCACTTTACTGCTGCCAGATCCGGATCTAGAAATAAGCATAGCATAGCAATCTAACGAGGGGGTTTCGTCGCTCTCATTATTGTGTCATATCTGAAGTGGCTAGCTCTCCGTCTATATTTTAAATGCACTGAAACCTCCGAAAATTTACACTATGAGTATGATAGAATTATGAGTGGTCAATTCATTTCCGCCACTAGAAAAAGGTGCAAAATCAAAATTTGTAGGACCTGTAAGTAAAACCGTCTTACATTTTTTTGAAGTGAAAACTTCTTTAGCGGCGCTGTGCACTTTTTGTGATGGGGACAAAATGTTAAACTCGCGACAGGTCACGTGACCGACAGATTCGTCAGATTGAAAATTCGTAAGACTGACACGTGACCTGATCGAATAAATAATTGTAATAGTTCTGAAGTGTTAAATTTTTAATGTAATATAAATTGTCATGTTTGTGTACGTACGATAGCGCAATAAATGAATATTGTATTTTACCACGTAAATGATAGTACTTTTATACTGATAATTAAAGCAATTCGTGCAAAATTATTCCCTAACCATTCCAAAATATCAAAAATGCACAACGTTAATATTCAAGTTTTCACTTCTGCCGGCACTCTTGGAGTGCATTCCGTTGTTTTTTTTTAAATTTGCCACCTTTTTCGCACCATGAAAGCAATAAGCACTAGGGAGAAATGATCGCATTAAGCACACGAGCACACGACAACGGCCGAAAGCGGCCACCCGCCGCGAGTCGCGACCGGTCCAGCGACCTTGCCGGGGCTTTCGATTCGCACTATCGGACCGATTCGTTACCATTCCAGTTTACGTAAGCGTAGGTTAAGAATGTTAAGACGGACGGAACACTTTCGCTCGGCTGGTGATGCGTGTGCCGCTAGGCTTAAATGTTATTTTTGGATGCTTGGTAAATTATTCGCGTTTTCTAGCAAAATGTATGACTTTGCAGGCGGTCTAAGCTACCAACCACACTTAGATATAGCCAGCAACTGAATTATCTTACCACGCTTTAATTGTTGGAAGAATAAGAGCGTGTGAAGATCGTATTCACCCGCTTAACTACATCTAGTGCTTACTGTAGCTTTCAGGTACATTTAAAATCGTCCTTTTTGACAATGACAACTTAGTACCCGACTTGGGAAATACCTCCACCTTACAGAAAACCACAGCCAAATATACACTAAGAGGGTCTGATGAGTAGGGACTCATAGTCTTGTGTTCCTGCTGGTGAGTAAGATGCCCAAAGAGCTCAAAGAGGACCCAGTGTGTGACGATGAGGGACCCTCTTGTTCCTTTAGCCGTCAACACAGTGAATCCTCTTCTTTGTAAAGGGTCGGCAAAGAGCATCTGACACCTCTGGATGCATGCGTCCATAGGCTACGGTATCTGCTTACCATCAGGCGGGCCGTATGCTTGTTTGCCACCGTGGTGGTATAAAAAAGTAGAAACTTTAACGTCAATTTTGTTTGTTTATTTCTCAAATGTCTTGAGCTATTTGATACTTACAGGTACAATGATCAAAGGTCGGAGAGAAATTGGATGTGTTATTTATATACAAGCGGTTCATATAAACTGTGCTCTCTGATTTCACTCAGATAATAGATTCTTGGAGCTTTCGTATGTATGTTAAAGACTAAGTTGTGAAAAATTACTATCAACTCAATTTTGTAACTGATTGTAATATGTATCCATACTAATATTATAAATGGGAAAGTGTATGTGTTTGTTTGTTTGTCCGTCTTTCACGGCAAAACGGGGCGACGAATTGACGTGATTTTTGAAGTGGAGATAGTTGAAGGGATGGAGAGTGACATAGGCTACTTTTTGTCTCTTTCCCCCGACTTCCCTAAAATGGGGGGTGGAAGTTTGTATGGAGCATTCCATTCCGGGGGGCAAAGGGGAACCGTGTTACCCCGAATTTAACGCGAGCGAAGCCGCGGGCAAAAGCTAGTAGTATATGTATGTATATTCGAACTAACCAAAAAAGATAGCAGTATAAATCAAAATTAATTTCACATCCACATAATAGATGCATTGTATTGTAGTGTGTATGTAAACACAAAACAAACAATAATCAAATTTTCAATGTAAAGGTAAGTTTCATTTAATCATAAAATATCACGTAACCGTCAGTTTCAGCACACGCATTACATTACAAGTATTACAACAGCAGAATTTCAAAGAGAATTGTGTGTGAAAACCAGAATATCCCATTTCACTGTTACAAACATAGTAATAATATCGAATTTAATTATATACCCGCCCGCGCAGTAGTATTAAGAATGATAGAATTTCCAATCAAAATGTAAATGAAATCCGATTCAGTTCTAGCAGTCTGTTTGGCGCTGGCTTTGAGACGCAAAGTAGTTTCGTTCATTACACCGGACTGTGCCGGGTCGCCATATACTTTGGCACTATAGGATCGACGGTATTACAAATTCCAATTAAAATTGAAAGTCAAATATATCTTTGAGTATGCATATATATATGCATATAGCGGATGATAAAATAAACTGATGTGTAAACATAGTCAACAACCTAATAGACGGAGAGCTGGCCACGTCAGATATGACACAATAATGAGAGCAACGAAACCCATGTAGTTAGTTTGCTATACTATGCTTATTTCTAGATCCGGACATCTGGCAGCTGTAAAGTGCTGGAGGTCAAAGAATGCAAATAATTTTAAGAAAACAAATCCTAGTTCTGGGTTTAATGAAATATTATGGGAAAGTATGTAATTAATTATGTTATATCATATCCAGAAGGTTTTGTTGGGGGAAAGTAGTGCCAAATCACAGAAGAGATAATAGTATTTCATACAGAATGGCCACGCTCCGCCCCGCCCCGATTCGAATTACCTCACTCCGCGGCGGCCGTTTGGTAGGCCGTAGGTAGACCGTCAGCTGGTCGGCAGCGCGTCGAAGAAACAACGCAAAATGTCGCCGTACAAGGTGTATTGTCATGTTAATGGGTGTTAAGAAAGTAATTACATACAATAAGGAAAGAAGTATTTTTTCGGTCGAAATAACTATTATGCTTTATCGTAAGTAGCACCCCAAGTAACAAAAGCTTCTATAACTAAGGCCTTGTATCACCAATCAGTGATATAGTAGGCCTATAATGGTAACCATTGTGACTGCTTGTACTATAAAGGTTTTTAATAGAGCGTTTTGGTTCTATAAATTAAAGATCAATTTAGTTCTATAAGTTAGCTCTTAGAACGCTTAAAGGACCATAAAAAAGAATCTTTAAAGTGTTGCACTGTAATAGATTCGCAAAAAGCGATTATAGTACTATTTAATACTATAGACACTTTACTGACACTTTTATGTACCTATTATGCACTAATAATGTGTCGAATTAACTTTTATAGTACTAGTATTGTAGCAGTATCGCAAACACTATTACAGGATCAATCTGCACTATAAAAGGACTTTGCACGACCATTACATAACGTTTTAGCTTTTTAAATGCTCCCTCAACATCGCTATAGGGCTACCCAAATCCATTAAAATATGGCTGCCGTTTTCTGAAAGTGATAGCACATTAGCAGCACGACTGGAGCCCATGTGTACTATAGCAGCCACAGTCGGGACAAGTCCTAATTTTATTAATTAAAATAGTAAAATTATGAAGGCGCATTGTCAAATTTGAAATCAGCATAATGATTTTGTCAATACAATTATTTTCGCAAGTGCAAGTACCGGCAGAATTACGGTTCACGAATGTTTTTTAGTATGTACCTTTATATGTCACTTTAAGGAACTAAAGGGACATGGCGAATGACTTACAAGAATATTTGTTTAAT
Organism: Pammene aurita; assembly: GCA_947086415.1. Lineage (NCBI taxonomy): Eukaryota > Metazoa > Arthropoda > Insecta > Lepidoptera > Tortricidae > Pammene > Pammene aurita. The sequence continues at coordinate 19,766,335 of OX352295.1, forward strand.
TTCTTGTGAAATAACCTCACGACGACGACAGCACACAACACGAGGCTTTTGGTGATAAAAAAGATCACTGGAATCGTTTACGGCGCAAATTAGCACTATAAACATGTTTTGGTTACTTTAATAGTTCCTAATTGTGACATAAACATTGCAGACATTTCAATTATAGAGCTGATTTATCACAGTGAGAGCCTTTATGTAATGTTTATAGAATAAATCAGTGATAAAACTAGGGCCTATTTGGGGTTAGGTAAAGGTTTACGACACCGTTATAGTGCTAATCATGAACACTAAGTAGCACGTTCTAAAATGTTCTCAGGACTTTTATAGTGCCAAATTTTGCTACTTGGGACATGAATCCATGACGATATAATACATGATATGACGCATATTTTTGTTGTTCAAAGTAGAAAAGACGTGTCATTGATGAAATGGATGAAGGATTTTGGCAGTTATTTTTATCTATATCTAGTTATTTTTATTTACCAAAAATATTATATTATGAAACAAAATGTGCGGCGTTGCCACTGCTGCACTGTTGCCAGATCGCGCGCGCGTCTCGGCCGCGAGCCACGATCTTGACGACCTTGTCAGGTTATAGAACGAAGACAAGAGGGTTTTACCGCGAAATTTGAAAATCAAAATTTCGTTATCTGCATATCGTTCGCTCGTATTATGAGCAAGTGCGACAGAGAGGGAGGTAACTAAATTTCCATGTTCGCGGTGGGCCCGCAGTGGGGTTCGTTGCTCTCGTCAAAACGTCCAATTATTGGAGTAGCCAGGCCTATAACCGCCTACCTCTTCTTTCGTTCGATCGTCTATTGGCATCACTCTCTTTCGAATAGGCAAGAACGATAGAGACGGAGATGTAATGTGAAATAGATACTTATTTATTTTTAATATAACCTTACTTAAATTACAAAATAATTTATTCAAATATAAATTGTCAACAGCAACACACAGAAAAAACAATAAACAAAACTCTTACATTATGACATTTATGACTAATCTACTCAAAAAGTCCCCCACGAGTTGTCCCCGGTGCAAAAGTTCCCATCACGTTAGCCGCGTTACCACGTTGAATGGCTATGGATAACCTGGACTATGGACTACTTAAATTTATCATATTTGATTATTTTTTACGAATTACGAACAATGCCAAGTGCCTCAACAATCCAGGTTCGTGACGTGACTGTACATAACCGTTGTCATTTTACGCCTTTAGTCCAACCTACGCATTCGCATGCGAAACAGTACCGACAAGGACACAACTATCTCAACTCGCTGTAGAGTGAGTGAGACGTTACGACATCGACAGCGGAAACTAGAAAAATAATTGAATGACAGCCCTGAGAATATACGCACACATTGAAGCGTGTACAGACGTGCCGTGCACACATAGGCGTTCAAAACAGCTTTGTAGTATGGCGTGTCCGCCCTGTGGCCAAATGATGTAAAATGCAATTTTTAGTTAGTCGCCTACTGTTTTTGTTTCCGCAATAATATACAATGGTTTTTAATCTAATGTTAAAATATAGGCCCTGTCCTCTATAAATTACACAACTTGGGCATTTTTTACCTATTTTGGTATTATTTTTTTCCAACTTAAAAACTTTGTTGGTCTGTCACTCTGACATCCGCCCATTAAAAGCTGCCAGATGCCCGGATCTAGCAGTAAGGATGGTAAAGCAGCCTAATGAGACAGGTTTCATTGCTCTCATTATTGTGTCACATCTGACGTGGCCAGCTCTTAGACCATAATGATCACAGAACATTACTCGCTTGTATTTAGTACAATGTACAACATGTACCGATTTTTACAATTTTTATTAGTATTATTTTGTTACACTGCAGTAATTGCGATCTTTATGAATTACAAAAATATATAAACAAATTATCATTAAAATTAAAACTTCACCTTTCCTGTACAATGCGAGTTCTAGAAACTTGACTTTCAGAGCCGCAAACTACTTACATTGATTGAATTAGGTATCCCACCGAATGATCGCACACAGTCTTAAACATTTACTCCATTTTGACCTACGATTCCTGGGATAATTAATTATAAGTACTTTTAGTAACCAGTCAATCTGAAACGGGGGGCCTTTGAAATGTTGGCAGGGCTGGCAAATTATAATTAGTTGTAGTTCATTTTGTAAAATAACTTTTAATTGTAATTAATATAATATTTGGGACTAGTTATAAGGTTTTTATGAGGGTAAAACTATAAGGTAACATAATTTTTTTAATTAAAAATGTTAACGAAACCGTATAACTAGCCATGAACTAATACATATTTAAAAGTGATCTTACCCTTTGAACGCCACCATTAGACGCCTTACATTATCGTCAATTTCGTGCGAACAGCGTGCACCGTAAGAGATCATAGAGTAAAAATCGCATACGGCAGAACAGTAAAATAGCTAGCTATTTTACTGGTCTGCCGATACAGAGCGTCAGTCTTGCAAGAAACCATGAAACACATCTCAAACAAGCAATAACCAAGTCTATAACCGCGAACGACTTCGTTCGTTCGATCATCTACTTGCATCACTATCTTTCGAATATGCAAGAGCGATAGAGACGGAGATAACGAAATTTTGATATTCGAAGTTCGCGGTAGGCCCGCAGTTGTCAATAAAGGTAAGCATCATTCAGTGATGCGGCGGTCGGAAGTCGCGCCGTCTGAGCGTGCGCATCGCTATGTAAATCCGTCTCGACTCGAGGGTCATTTGTCGAGACTGCAAGCGCAGGCGCGGACGTACCGCTTCCTTCATTACCATACGGCTGGCCGGACGAGTTCACAAGTTTAAGGGCCTGTTACATTGACTGATGAATAATGCGACTTCATTTTGTTGTTGTTGATCCTTAGGGCACCCCTGAGGCCTCCACAAGATCCTTCCTCGCCTTACTATCTTGAGCAACCGACTTCATTTTACTACGTCAAAAATATACCTATATTGATTACTGATATATATCAGTAATCAAAAACCTTCTCCGGACTTGTATGCAACGATATGCCCTGCTGCTTGCTGCTACTGTTTTACGAATTCAATAATGAAAAACTTCACGTGATAGGCGTAGTTTTGAAGAGGACCTAGTGCAGTAAGGAAAAATGCAGCATGACTTTTGAAGCCGTTCACATATCCTCATTCCTTAAGTAGCTAATAGGTAAGAAGTGTATGAAAATAGCATCAATCAATCTAAAATGTAAACATACGAGTACACGCCTGCCTAATAAAACGGTCTCCAATTTTATTTCCGGTAGGCGGTGACTCGCCCTCCGCAAGAGGACCCCCATAAAAAGCGATTTATTATGATATTATTATTATTATATTGTTTGTTGTTGTTTAAAGTAGCCACAACCCAATCCAATGCATTCATCAAAACTATCATCCAAAGTGCAACAACCATTCCTAGCTACAATCTATGGCGCGTTTTATCCATTCTTTACCCGCCATCTCTCTCAACCCCGCTTGCGAAAGTGAGAGGCAGCACGCAGTAAACAAGCCGTATTGTCGATGGGCTGACAGATAAAATGATGTAATGTAGGTTGCCTTACCCTATAACACGATACTATTGTTTCACAGACGAGTTTATTGATTGGCATAATCATGTATTTTTAACCGATTTCAAGATTTGAAAAGGAGGTTCTCATTTCGGTTGAACGGTATTTTTAATGTTTGTTACTCAAAAACTCCGTCATGTCTAAACTGATTTTGAAATTCTGTTTTGGTTGTAATTATATACAGACTGGTCCCGTTTTTGTCAAAACGTAGTTCCGATGATGGGGATCCATGAGGAATCGAGGGAACTCCTCAAATCTTAAAAGCATACGTGTAGTGATTTTTGCGTTTTTATCAACAAATCAAGCATTTTCATTCAAAAAAGTGGCATTAGATGAAGTGGAACTGTTGATGATGATCAGAACAGTACTCTTCAACGACGCATAGTTCACGTTTGGCGATTTGTCCTCTGCCCTATGTTTGTTGAGTGAGATTTTCAAGACAAATTTTTGTCAAGTACGAATTCTGATAATGGGATCCATGAGGAATCGAGGGAACTCCTCAAATGTTAAAGGCATACATATAGTGATTTTAGTATTTTCGAAAAGTTTCGATAGAGCTTTTATGGTCGCATATTTTAGCGTCGTCAACTATGCTTCTCCTCGATCACCGCCACAATCCACCGGGAGATTAAAGTTACTTCTTACCGGCTTGCATATTTTGAGCACTCGTAAAAAAGGATTGTATACAATAGTGACTTAATTTCAATCTCGTAATACTCGGCTGAAAAGCTCTTCATCGATTTACAAAATACTATTATAAACATAACACTTTTTACGTCACACCTGGCCATGATGTGAGTATTACCGCACGCTACGCGTACGGTAAAACTCGCATTAATTTCGTTTAACCGTCATTAGTTTAAACAAGCCGAGTCACTTTTGTGATGGCTTCTCGGGATTTAGCAAATAGGCAAGGAAAAGGACAATGAAAAATATGAGTGATTATTTTTAGCTGAAATTTGTCGATAAATCTTGACTAGCATCAACCTTTTAATTAGATCATAATTGGAAATATCATACAACTTTGTTTGTTTAAATACAAAAGTAACAGAATCTGAACATCACCCGTAATGTCAACCGTATGACGGTATACTCGGTATAGTGCATATTAATATAACATATCTACGTAGCATGTTATTGTGAGAAGGTCAGTTTGCATCGTACTTGGAATCAGTACAATAATTACTGAGTTAGTGGCCGCTTCGAGCTGGTTTTATGGTAATTTTACTGTTTTATATTGCAGGCTTGACTCGCTCAGAATGACGTACGTTTACAACTCGGGCACCTAACAGCACGTCTGTACCTGCTACCTAATTCACAGAATACTCGACTTATCCCCAGTACAACCTGGGAATCCGTAACTACCATAAGTATTCGAAGATCGCATACTGGCTCCTGTGGCGATGCGCTTTGTTGTTGTGACCGTGTATAGTTAAGATTAAGGTACCATCGGGTTCATAATTGCATACCCAATTTATCAATGACTTCATTCATAAATTGGTAATGCACTTATGAACCCGATAGTACAGGGGCAGTTCTGACTGGGAAATATAAATGTCTTCCTATGTCTGGATAGCGGAAAAGCGCTATTTAGATTACGCATTATAGATGGCGCTATAGTTAATGATGTAAAACACGGAAGATATTTCGATTTAGTTGAAATTTTCCCGCAGTCAGAATTGTCCCCTGTACCTTACCTATTTTCTAATGGCAGATAAGCCGAGCGCCTGACCTAACCAAAATAACTGTGACATCAAGTTGGCGCGCACTTATACTGGTTCTCCTTAACTTAGGCACTATAAATGTTTCAAGAATTGTTATACCACTAGCCTACAGCGAACATCGATACTTGTGTCAACCTCTTCTCTCTCTTCTCTCCTTATATTTATATCTCTTGCTTATTAACTACTTGTATTTACCTACACTTGCGATACTCCAATTTTGCGATAGACTAGCTCTGTCGCTTGATTAATACACATTCAAATGGTACACTGCGGCACCGATTGACAAGATCACATATGAGATCGTTCGTCCTTTTTCATTCCACTACCCTCCGCAAACTAGGACGTATCCTCTAGAGTTTTCAAAAGGATGCATACTAGAATATTCTCTATGAGAAATATGGTTGAACGGCGCCTTTGCTTCGCAAACAAGCGGTATCTCCGCCAGGTTCATTTGAAACTAACTTGCTATATAGCCTTGGACTCGATCATGGATTTTAGTAACTTGTGAGAACCGCCTTGCGAGGGGGCTTATTCGCCTCGTCAGAATTATAGGTCAATACGGGATCACTCATGAGAGTCATGAGTTACATATGTTGTAACCACGCCTAGACATTTCAGTCTGACAAGTCGAATGAGCCCCAGGATTTTTTGTGTAGCGTATAAACGTATTGTGACAGTATTTACATATAAAGTCTATAATAAAATTGCAAATACGATAATACTCGTATTACCAAAATATACTGGGATTACTAGATTCTCGTTCTGCCATCTTGTAAAATCACGTTGTCCGTGATGGCTAAGATCGGAACTTAAAACAAATAGCAGAAATATATATATGTTACGTCCAGCTATAAAACCGTCTTGAATACATTAAATACTAAGGTTCAACTTCCAAGAGCTCCAAGTCCATATGTCTTCTGGTTACTCTTACCACAATTGGTGTGGTTGGTAGAATAGAGTATAATCAAAAAGGCAGTCGATACGGGATCACAACTTTGGCTCGCTTCCAGTTTCCTACCAACGGTACTGAGAACGCTCAATACACGATTTGGAAAGCTTCACTAATCTACGATTTGCTTAATAATCTCTGTTATAGTCAGGGACGAAACTGATTGAGTGTGGGAGATGCGGTTTATGTCATGATGAGATGTTGGAACGATCTGGAAACTATTGCACGCAAGCTTCTAAATGTTCTTCAGTATATCTGTATCTTAGTATCTAGTTTTTAGGGTTCCGTAGTCAACTAGGAACCCTTATAGTTTCGCCATGTCTGCCCGTCCGTCCGTCCGTCTGTCCGTCCGTCCGTCCGTCCGTCCGCAGTATAACAAACTAGAGTGATAAACTTTGCCCTCAGGCTTCTATTAGAATATTATTCGCAATTTTCTCTTACCCCCACGTTTGCATATAACAAAAACCGGCCAAGAGCGTGTCGGGCCACGCTCAGTGTAGGGTTCCGTAGTTTTCCGTCCGTCACAGTAAGTGTCTTCACTTAAGAGTTAAAATAACACCGCCATGTAGGATATGATATGAGCGTTCCACGTACAGCGACATCTATCGGCAAATTAATTAAACTATTGCGCGCGAGCTTAAAGTACGGAAGATGATTTTTATGGGATAATTCTTTATTGCGTGAACCGATTTTTACCGTTTTTACTTTATTTGAAAGCACGTCCATTTCATTGTGATTTTGTAGAAATTACAGGTACAATAAACACCTGCTTATACGGTTAAATTATAAACTTAGTTCAGAAATTATTTTGTAATTTTTTTTCAAAAACTATTCAACCTATCAAGTTCAAAATAATTTTCCTAGAAAGTTTTTATAAAGTTCTACTTTTGTGATTTTTTTCATATTTTTAAAACTTATGGTTCAAATGTTAGAGGGAGGGGGGGACACATTTTTTTTATTTCTGGAGCGATTATTTCCGAAAATATTTACATTATCAAAAAATGATTTTAGTAAACCCCTATTCAGTTTTAAATACCTATCCAACAATATATCACACGTTAGGGTTGAAATGAAAAAAAAAAACACTCCCCACTTTACGTATAGGGGAGGTACCCTAATAAAACATTTTTTTTTCACTTTTTATTTTACCACTTTGTCGGCGTGATTGATATTCATATTAGTACCAAATTTCAGCTTTCTTGTGCTAACGGTCACTGAGATTATCCGCGGACGGACGGACGGACGGACGGACAGACGGACGGACGGACGGGCAGACATGGCGAAACTATAAGGGTTCCTAGTTGACTACGGAACCCTAAAAACTAGATACTAAGATACAGATATACTGAAGAACATTTAGAAGCTTGCGTGCAATAGTTTCCAGATCGTTCCAACATCTCATCATGACATAAACCGCATCTCCCACACTCAATCAGTTTCGTCCCTGACTATAACAGAGATTATTAAGCAAATCGTAGATTAGTGAAGCTTTCCAAATCGTGTATTGAGCGTTCTCAGTACCGTTGGTAGGAAACTGGAAGCGAGCCAAAGTTGTGATCCCGTATCGACTGCCTTTTTGATTATACTCTATTCTACCAACCACACCAATTGTGGTAAGAGTAACCAGAAGACATATGGACTTGGAGCTCTTGGAAGTTGAACCTTAGTATTTAATGTATTCAAGACGGTTTTATAGCTGGACGTAACATATATATATTTCTGCTATTTGTTTTAAGTTCCGATCTTAGCCATCACGGACAACGTGATTTTACAAGATGGCAGAACGAGAATCTAGTAATCCCAGTATATTTTGGTAATACGAGTATTATCGTATTTGCAATTTTATTATAGACTTTATATGTAAATACTGTCACAATACGTTTATACGCTACACAAAAAATCCTGGGGCTCATTCGACTTGTCAGACTGAAATGTCTAGGCGTGGTTACAACATATGTAACTCATGACTCTCATGAGTGATCCCGTATTGACCTATAATTCTGACGAGGCGAATAAGCCCCCTCGCAAGGCGGTTCTCACAAGTTACTAAAATCCATGATCGAGTCCAAGGCTATATAGCAAGTTAGTTTCAAATGAACCTGGCGGAGATACCGCTTGTTTGCGAAGCAAAGGCGCCGTTCAACCATATTTTTCATAGAGAATATTCTAGTATGCATCCTTTTGAAAACTCTAGAGGATACGTCCTAGTTTGCGGAGGGTAGTGGAATGAAAAAGGACGAACGATCTCATATGTGATCTTGTCAATCGGTGCCGCAGTGTACCATTTGAATGTGTATTAATCAAGCGACAGAGCTAGTCTATCGCAAAATTGGAGTATCGCAAGTGTAGGTAAATACAAGTAGTTAATAAGCAAGAGATATAAATATAAGGAGAGAAGAGAGAGAAGAGGTTGACACAAGTATCGATGTTCGCTGTAGGCTAGTGGTATAACAATTCTTGAAACATTTATAGTGCCTAAGTTAAGGAGAACCAGTATAAGTGCGCGCCAACTTGATGTCACAGTTATTTTGGTTAGGTCAGGCGCTCGGCTTATCTGCCATTAGAAAATAGGTAAGGTACAGGGGACAATTCTGACTGCGGGAAAATTTCAACTAAATCGAAATATCTTCCGTGTTTTACATCATTAACTATAGCGCCATCTATAATGCGTAATCTAAATAGCGCTTTTCCGCTATCCAGACATAGGAAGACATTTATATTTCCCAGTCAGAACTGCCCCTGTACTATCGGGTTCATAAGTGCATTACCAATTTATGAATGAAGTCATTGATAAATTGGGTATGCAATTATGAACCCGATGGTACCTTAATCTTAACTATACACGGTCACAACAACAAAGCGCATCGCCACAGGAGCCAGTATGCGATCTTCGAATACTTATGGTAGTTACGGATTCCCAGGTTGTACTGGGGATAAGTCGAGTATTCTGTGAATTAGGTAGCAGGTACAGACGTGCTGTTAGGTGCCCGAGTTGTAAACGTACGTCATTCTGAGCGAGTCAAGCCTGCAATATAAAACAGTAAAATTACCATAAAACCAGCTCGAAGCGGCCACTAACTCAGTAATTATTGTACTGATTCCAAGTACGATGCAAACTGACCTTCTCACAATAACATGCTACGTAGATATGTTATATTAATATGCACTATACCGAGTATACCGTCATACGGTTGACATTACGGGTGATGTTCAGATTCTGTTACTTTTGTATTTAAACAAACAAAGTTGTATGATATTTCCAATTATGATCTAATTAAAAGGTTGATGCTAGTCAAGATTTATCGACAAATTTCAGCTAAAAATAATCACTCATATTTTTCATTGTCCTTTTCCTTGCCTATTTGCTAAATCCCGAGAAGCCATCACAAAAGTGACTCGGCTTGTTTAAACTAATGACGGTTAAACGAAATTAATGGGCAGGAGCGGCAACAATTTTCCACGGCGGCACTTCGGTCGCGAGTCGTGCTGTCAGCGGCGATATTTCAAGATAAGCTACTCCGAACGCCCGCTTCTGTGTTCCCACGAACCAACAAAACGAAACACACACGCTTCGCTATGCCGCTGTTATCGAGCCATTTAGTGTAATGAACCTCTTCAATTTGATTCCACAGATTCTATGGTAGGTACATGCTATACCTACGAGTATTATGTGCGATTTTAATCGGAAGAGTTAGCTTACAACAGAACTTTTTACTCTCGTCGTGCGCTCGTCATATCCTCTTATCGAAATCGAGCTTGTGATGTGAAAGACTATGAGGAAAATATAGGTATTTTTTTTAACAATGCAAGCCTTAGTCAAGTACCAGGGTGATATGGGTTAGGAGGAGTAACGGGACCTACCCCAAGCGCGGCGGGCGGCGGCTGGCGGTCGTCGACCCGCGCGACAACGGCGCGGCGTGAACCGCCTTGACCTGCGAACCACCAGCCTCCTACTGCCGGCTGCCAGCCTGGTACATGAGCACGATGGCCGCCGAACCGAAACCCGAGCGACTACGATAAGAAAACGTGATTATTCGACCAAATAATATTCATAACACGTATAATGTAATTTATGTTTATAACTATAGCATAAGTTTTTCGTTCACGTAATTTGATCTTGAAATACGATGTTGTGAAATATGAATTCATGCTTTACACAATGCATTGTAAGAATTTTCAAATATTACAAACTTGCGGACTAACATATACTACATATAACAATACTGCTGCTAAATAACAACATATGCTGTAAAAGCTTCTCACTAAATTAAACTGATTGATCATCACAAAAGGTTTGTACTGTGATGCTCACGGACGTTGCTTGTTGCTTGGGAAACAAGGCCGTCTGTGGTTCGCGAATGGTAAACCGAATGTCGAAACGTCTTCAATGTCATTTTATACCTTCGTTGATGCGACGTACTCGTTCCAGCAGGTCATGTCAAACTTATGTACACTGGTACTGGTATAGTAAGTAAGTGACGCGCTAAAAGTGATAGGTTTTTCATCAAGTGAAGAAATGGCACGTGTTGCTAACACGCGATGGACGAGCGTGCAGACGAGCTACGAGCAGCAGAGTTAGCCACGCGATATTATAACGGTAAAAGTTTATCTTGTGACGACACCCATAGTGCAGTAGAATGGATGTACACAAAAATGCGAGCAAATATGTCATTATAGTTTATAATGACATATTTGCTCGCATTTTTTGTTACACATGCTGCTTTTTTTGCATTTGCTGTATTTATTGGTACATGTTAATGTGGCCACTAATAACTTTAATACTAATAATTTTGACTATTTTAAACCACTTCATATTTCTGAATGTTTTGAAAATAATATTAATGATTATATTTAATGAATGATAAATTTATAATGAACTTAGATGCAAACCACTATCGGGCCTTCGCCGATTGTCAAATGGCAACTCTGTCTGGGCCTAGCCAATCAACTCGCGCCGACACTTGATTGTTGACAAAATGGCAACAAATTAGTCACTTCACAATGGAATCGGATGATTCTAAAACGTCATAGAAACCAGGCTTATCAAAGGCGCTTATGGAAATTTAGAAATGGGTAAAGAGAGCTGCAGTGATAAATCAATAGCAATTAAATTACATACATACATCCAGAATAGTACTGTGTTGATCTGTAAGGATAATGGACTTGATAATGAGTATGAATATTACTGAACCGCGATGACAATAAGATTGAGTTAGCTGTCAGCCCATACTAATTTTGACGTAATAATAATAAGTAGATGGAAAATCTGTCAACTCTAATCGTATTCTAATCGCGGTTCAGTAATACAAATCCCATCAAAACATTACATGTACAAAAATGCCAGTCTCGCAACGCAGTTCTCCTACTGCAAAAAGTACTGAGATCTAATGTAAAGCCAAGCCGGTGTGCCGGAGTTTACTAACAACATGTCATTGTGATCCTTTGAATATTAGATGTCTATATTTTTATAATAAATATAATGACCTGGCTCACCTGGCCATCGCACGGCTAAACATACGTATTGCACAAGCCGCGGCCTATCAATGTGTACATTGTCTACATATTTCATTATTTAATTAGATGATTTATTGTCCTGTGTAGTCATTCCTTTTTGTAAGTACCTAACCTATACCATCTTATGTAGTGTATTTTTTGTAGCATCAGAAAAAATAACTTTATCATCGTATATATTTTTGTATTGGATTACATTACAATGTTAACTGTGCGGTTTGTAAAACTAGACAACCCGACTGATATTAAAGGTTGAACATGCCAAAACTTGGGCACGCAAAATTTGTTTTTAAACCAGTTTGAAAATAAATAACTACATTATGAATACCACATTTAATGACAAATTTAATGAATTCTAAAATCACATTTTTAATTTTAATTGATGTTTACACAGTAAGCCATAGATCGAACTTTTCTACGCACACGGCTCATAAGACTTTGCACCATCTCTTTAGAAAAGATTTTTGTCGCCCAGGTCCATATTTTTTGTAGCTTAGGGACCGATTTTACTTCTCCGCCTTTCTTTTTTAGAATTCCTTTCATAATACTCCAGTACTCTTCAACAGGCCGCAGTTCCGGACTATTTGGCGGATTGCATATTTTGGGTACCACCATTATCCTGTTAGCGTTGTACCATTCCATAACTGATTTTGCGTATTAGCAACTGGCTAGATCTGGCCAAAACAGCGGTGGTGAGGCATGCTGTCTTATAAAAGGCAGCAAACGCTTCTGTAAACAATCTTTCTGATAAATATCGCCGTTTATTGTCACGGTGGTAATAAACGAGCGACTTCTTTTACCACAGCTACATATTGCCTGCCAAAGAAGGTATTTTTTTGGAAATTGCCCTCATTTTTTTAATTCATAATCTTCAGGAGTATCTGTTCGAGATTTGCTAGTATAAAACTATTGACCAGGTATTTGTTTACAATCCAATTTTATATACGTCTCGTCGTCCATCACCGCGCATTTAAATTTTGTAAGAAAATCTTCATAGAGTTGTCGCAACCGTATCTTTGCGGATAAGTTCTGTTTTGAGTCTCGATCTGGTGCGGCCTGGGCTTTATAACTCCTCAGTCCTGCCATCTGTTTCACTTTTTGGACATAGGACTAAGACATTTTCACTTTTTTAGCAACATCACGAGATGAAATCGTATGATTTGAGGCAAAAATCTTTAAAATACTCTTTCCTGTTTCTTATTCTTGACTCCCTGCAACCCACCACTTCCTGGCTTTCTATCTATTGTCAAGCGTTCACGGAAACTTTTTAATACGTGACCAACAGTAGATTGTGGATATTTCAGCCTTTTCGCGATAACTATGTAGCTTAACATGGGATTTTTTACATGTTCGTGCAAAATGCGTTCACGTTTTTGATATTGTACGCTCGACATTTTGCCAACGAATTAATAAAAGAAAATAAAACTATCATTATTTTATAGCCCAGTTCCTTGTGAGAAAATTGTTGTTTCAAAAGTTTAAATATCTCCAGTTTTCGAATAACTATAGCTATTTTTATCTGCCCAGGTTTTGGCGTGTTCAACCTTTACGGTATGTTAAAATTTTCATGGTCTAAACCCTAGAAGTGTTCAAAATTTGGAGCTTGTGGGACTGCTAGAAGTTCCTTACATATACGATGATCGTAACAAAATTAAGGACCTTGACTTGCAATCATTCTAAAAGTATACGTTGAAATTTAATGATCTTGGGAATATATCTTCGTTGTGTTATGACCTCTTTATCACAGAAATTTTAGACTTCTAGCTTTATCGACAACAGAATTAGAGGGGGGTCGAAAATGGCCTGAATGGCTTCGGGAAAAGGATGGTACGGCCGTGCCTTTGTTGTTTGTTTTGCTCGACTTGCCACTCGATACTCGATGACTGTGCCCTCAGACAGTATGTTATATTATGTACAATAGGCTAAAGAGCCTTTTTAACTACTTTTCGATGTCATAAATATAGCTATTGTATAATTTAATAAAGGTTAACTCAATTAATTTTGTAAGTAGATGTACCATCGGGTTCATAATTGCATACCCAATTTATCAATGAACTCATTCATAAATTGCGTATGCAATTATAAACCGGTGAAACCAAGGCACTATGACTACGGTTACGGCTTCGAATCCCGATTACGCGAAACATTAAGATAATCATTATGATGACCATGGGGTCGGAAAGAACTTGAAGAAATAGGCATAGTCCCTGTAATTTCGACATTTAATCCTTAAACAACCTAGGTACCTATTGCAGCAGTTTACCCTGTTAAGTTCTGTCACGTTGTTAAATTATGAAGTTGTTTTATACGTAAAGATAAGTTACAAAAACTATTTAAAACGGGGTATTTACCATGTGTATTGGTTTTGTTGAGTTCCCGATATTAAACAACAAAACAAATACACATGGTAAATACCCCATTTTAAATAGTTTTTGTAATGTTAATGAACATGTTAGCTTAACATCGTTAAGATAAGTTCATTAGTTAACTACAGTTTATTATGTTTACTCGATGATTTTTACCATGGCAATAACGGCCATACTTTCATCAGAATCAGGCGTTGGATTTCACTTAAAAAGTAAGAAGGTTTTATCTTACAGCATGCTCCAAATAAATTTATAAGTATACTATAGTAAATTTAAGCATAAATGATCTTAAACATGATTAATGCGTAATGCGCATTTCGGGTAGGTGAAGAAAAGTGTCAACATCATCTCAGCTGATTTATTTATTATTTTTAATCAATATTTACATACTTTGGACCAAATTTATATTACACTTATGCCCAGTTAAATAATTTCACCTACCAGCAGTTTGTCACAAATTCCATACAGTAAATCTTAATAATTATCTCACTTTCACATTCATAACCTCAAAGCACTGTCAAAATGGATTCCATCAAGCAATCAATGGCCGAGATGACTGAGAACTTCAACACCTGGATGGATGGGTTCCAGAAAGAAATTGAGAAGGCTACTCCCAATGATCCCACAATTACTTCGGTGTTGGCGGAATTCCAAACTTATTCATCAAAACAACTTTGGAGTCCATGCAAATGCAAATTCAGCTCTTGAGTAGGCAGCTGGATCAGCAGGAGATGCGGTCCAGACGGAAAATGCTCCTGTTGCATGGCGTGCCCGAGGCTGAGCAAGATGCGACTCCAGCGAATGTTGTGGAACTTCTGGACGGGCATCTTGTAAATAAGTTAACCGTGGATGATGTGAAGCGCTGTCACCGCTTAGGTCACCCTCGCAAAAATATAACTAGGTGTATCCTAGTGAAGTTTGGTGATGTGTCAGTGCGAAACGCCGTCTGGTTTGACAAAAAATGCTTGAAGGGCTCCGGAGTAACAGTGTCAGAGTTCCTCACAAAACCTCGGCATGAAGTTTTCATGGCTGCTCGGGAGCGTCTAGGTATCCGGAGATGCTGGACCCGCGACGGGAACGTGTACGTTCTTGATGCGGCTGATAAGCGTCACTGTGTAACCACCGTAGCAGAGGTGGAAAAGTTCCCAGCGGCGGATAAGGAGGGTGCTAAGGACTCTTCTTCGTCAGGAGCAGCTACTGCCCAGCAACAGACCAAGAGGTTCAGGAAGCCGCCTCAAAAGTTTTAATTGGACTTTCTTGTCTTGCGATAGATTTAAGTACAATCATTATCGTGTTGATTTGTTATAATCTGTGCGCTATTTTTTTTTCTTTAATATGCTGCTACCCTCTTTGTTTGTGTTCAATTCAATTTATTACTTTTTCTCACTTTGAGGGTTGCTGCCTTGTTGTTTCTTAAACGTAAGTGAAATCCCTTGTATCCTTTGACGTTTTCTAGTGTTATGACAGCTGTCAATATCGTAACTTTTTAACGATGCCAGGCTATTTTTACGTTCCATTTTTCTTTTACTTAAGTCATTTGCATGCTTATACTTTTAACTTAACTTTGTTTTGTTTTATTATGTTTAAGGTTATTATGTTATTTATTTCTGTGAATTTGACTTTTTATTTTATTAGTTTTGATATTTTACTGCTGGTGTATAGTCGAATTGGCGTTGATAGTTGGTCTTACCAACTAATACTTACTTATTTAGTTTTTACACATATTTTTATTTTATTTTTATAGTTATATTTTAAATATTTATTTTATTATTTTATACTTATGACATTGGTTAGTAGCATTAATAGTGATGTATCTACTGATCACTTTTCATCTTGTACGTCGGATGACGATGATGATAGTTTTTATAGTCTCCCTCCCCCTCTTAATGATGTCCTCCTTAGTCAACTAGCAGATGTTCCGAAAAATTTTAATATTATACATATTAACGCGCAGAGCCCTGCCCATTACAACGACTTATTAACTTCTTTTGATATTTCCGGAATTCATGCTCTTCTAATTTCGGAATCGTGGTTCAAACCGTGCCTACCTTCAACTTCTTTTTCTTTACCAGGATTTCACTTGTTACGCAACGATCGGATTGGAAAGGGTGGCGGGGGTGTAGCCATCTATCTTCGGTCCCATATCCCTCATTCTATAATATGTGCGTCCGCCTACTCTTCTAATGCGGCTGAGTACCTCTTCCTTGAGCTAAGCATTTCTAACTCTAAAGTCCTTCATGGAGTCTTTTACTCTCCTTCTATTCATGTTGATTACTTCTCTTCCTTTGAAAAGGTACTCGAAGACCTCATGCCTTCACCACCATATTAGTATGGGCGATTTTAACACTTGTCTACTTAAAAATGATTTTCGCTCCAGATCTCTAAAAACCCTTGTTGACGCATGTAACCTTACAATTTTACCCTCTGGTGCAACTCATCACTTCCCTAACTGTACTCCTTCTCTTCTCGACCTTACCCTGGTCTCTTCTCCATCGCGGGTTGGCAAATATAGTCAGCACTCTGCTGACGCTTTTTCTTATCGCGACTTGCTCTGTTTGTCTTATAAAATTCGCCCCCCCTAAATCAAAACCCAAAATTATTCTGCAGCGCAATTTTAGTAGGCTGAATGTTGAAAAACTTCGTAAGGACGCTGATAAAGTTGACTGGACTGTAATTGATCAGATCACGCTCAAACCGTTGAAAAGAAAGTGTCACTTTTTAACTCCTTATTGATTCAACTTTACGAAGTCCATGCTCCGGTTCGCCCTATAAAACTTAAACATCTCCCTGCTCCTTGGCTGACTGACGAGATTAGGGCCTTAATCTCAAAAAAGAATTCTGCCAAGTGTAAATATAAACTTAATTCTTCTGACAGGAACAAAGCTAAATATTTTGCGTTGAGAAACCGTTGTAGTACTGTGTGTCGTGATGCTCAGCGGCGTCACATACATAAGTCAGTGGAAGGTGGAGATCCTGCTAAAATTTGGAAGTGTCTTAAATCTTTTGGTGTTGGAAAATCTACTAATACCTCTTTACCTAATGACCTGAATTTAGATCACCTTATTGCACACTTCTCCTCTTCTACTGTTTTTAGCGATCCAGTTAAGGCTCACACCCTTAATCTTCTTTCTACTTCTCTAACTCCTGATTTCTCACCCTTTTCAATTAATCAATTCTCTGTCGGTGACGTTGAGAAGAATATTTTATCAGTAACATCCAACGCTATCGGTGTGGACTGCGTGGGCCGCAATATGATCATCCCTCTCCTTGACCTTCTCGTTCCCATTATGCCATACATTTTTAATTTTTCTATTTTATCCTCTAGTTTTCCTAACTCCTGGAAAGATGCCGACATTATTCCTCTTCCGAAAAAGTCCAACCCGTCTTCCTTTACTGATTTTAGGCCTATTTCCATTCTTCCTTTCCTTTCTAAAGTTCTCGAACGTCTTGTGCATCACCAATTAACGTCCTTCCTCAATAGTAATTCTCTCCTTAATCCGCTTCAGTCAGGGTTTCGTTCCAGTCATAGCACGGTTACCGCTTTAGTAAACGTTTCAGACGACATCCGATCAGGTATGGATAACCGGATGCTAACGGTATTGACGTTGTTAGATTTTAGCAACGCTTTCAATACCGTTGACTTTGACATTTTGTTAGGTATTTTAAAATCTCTCAACATTTCACCGGCAGCCATTGAGTGGTTCCACAGCTATCTTCATGGTCGTCGGCAGCGTGTCAAAGTGGATAACTCTCGCTCCTCCTTTTGCAGAACGCTGGCCGGTGTTCCACAGGGCGGCGTGCTGTCCCCTCTCCTCTTTGCTATTTTTATAAACTCCATTACCTTTAATTTCTCTTCTTCTTATCATCTCTATGCCGACGACCTCCAAAATTACTCCCAAGGACTGCTTGATGATCTACCCTCTCTTATCCACTCCACTAACACTGACTTGGATCGCATATCTGAATGGAGCTCTTGCTATGGTTTGAAGGTTAATCCGACTAAAACTCAAGTTATCATTATTGGCAGCCCGAGAAACATAGCAAGAGTTGATTTTGATAATTTGCCTGGCGTTTTCTTTGATGGAGTCCTGATTCCATTCTCTAAGGGGGCGTCCATTAATCGCGTCATACGTTTTTGGCTTGTTTTAGACCCCCCCTCCCCCATGGTGATCTTTGGTGATATTTTCAGGACCCCTCCCCCCCCTGTCCAATATGACGTGTAATTTTTTGCAAACTAAAGTAAGTACAGTTTTCTAACACGTGAAAGAAACTACATGTATACATATAAAATAAAATTATCTTTAATAGAAAAAAAAACCGGCCAAGTGCGTGTCGGACCACGCGATTTCGTACCTACTATCGAAAAAGTAATATCAAAAGGTCGTATCTGCGTATGAAATGAGTTTTTAGGAGATAACTCAATAATTCCTAAACCGATAATGTTCTCAATTTTTGGATCTCCGGTTCAAAAGTGACAGGGGGGACTCAAGTTTTTTAGAGTTACGGGCTGATTTTTTCTTAAGATATTCACTAAATAAATAAAAATTCAAACAGACCTCAATGTTTATTTTTTTTTTATTGATGTTCAGGACAACAAGACAAGAGTTATTTTGAAAGACCTGTCGAGTGATGTGCATCATGTCGATATTTGGTAAAAAAAAATTTTTTTGACAAATAATTATATGTATGGAGTAGTGCCCCTCCTTAAAATATCTTTTTCAGCAATTTTACTACAAAACTAAGTAGCGGCATATAAAAACACACCTTATATTTAAATATTTATTAAGATATACGTTTTATAGTTTCCGAGTAAAATGGCTGTGATATACGGACGGACGGACGGACAGACGGACATAACGAAACTATAAGGGTTACGTTTTTGCCACTTTAGCTATGGAACCCTAAAAACCTACTTCATAAAATAATATGTCAAATGCCATTAAAAATTATTTACACTCATAGTGCTAGTGCAATTTTACTCTGCTTTTGACCGATTGATTAATTTAAAAGTTGATAATTTTTATTTTATTGACCATAATACAGTATAGCACAAGGAACAAAAAAATTACACGTGATATGTGTCCAGACCCCCCTCCCCCCTGTGGTGATCATTGGTGATTTTTTCTTGACCCCCTCCCCCCCTAAACAATATGACGCGATTAATGGACGCCCCCTAATCAGGTTAAGAACCTGGGCGTGGTCATTGACAGAACCCTTTCTTGGATTCTGCAGATCAGCGAGGTGAGCAGAAAGATCTTTGCAACTGTTGGTTCCTTACGACGAATTCGTAACTTCTTACCTCTCGCCACTAAAATTGCGCTTGCCCAATCTCTCCTTTTGCCCATTTTAGACTATGCCGATATTTGTTATTTAGACCTTACCGAAGAGCAATTAAATAAACTCGAACGCCTTCAAAACGTTTGCATAAGGTTTATTTTCGCATTGCGCAAATTTGATCACATTTCAAGCTACAGGGTGCAGCTCAAGTGGTTACCCATTCGTTTTCGCCGAAACTTACATATTCTTTCTCTCCTTTATGCCACGCTGTTTCACCTCAATTCTCCTTGCTATCTCAAAGCCCGGTTTTGAATTCCTTTCCTCTCTTAGGTGCTCCCAAAATTTGCTACTTGCTCTCCCGTCTCTTCTTCAAAAATGTTCTCCGATTCCTTCAGCTTTCGCGCTGTTCGGCTGTGGAATGCTTTGCCTATTGATATTAGACGTGCCAAATCTCTCTCTATATTTAAATCACTATTAAAAGATCATTATTTATCTCTTCCTTAACTCAGTCCTGTCTTGCTTGGTTGGCACCGACCCTTTATTTTTGTAACTACCTTTGTCATGTATAGTATTTCTATATATAAGTATATATATATGTATATATATATATATATATATACATACATTGTTGTTTATATGTGGTAATTTAAGTAGTTTATATTTTTAGAATATTTGTTTTGTAGTTTATGTATTTTATTTTTACAAAAGTTTCTATATTCCCCTAGTTTTAAAATTTTTGTCACTGCCCGTCAACTAAACTATTATCGCAGTTTCGATATATGAAGGTTGTCTGGAAGAGATCGCTTTTAGCGATAAGTCCGCCTGTTGTTACCTACCTCTATGCTGTACTAATATTATAACTCTTTTGTTCGTTTGTTGTAGTGTGCAATAAAGTATTTTATTATTATTATTTGTATGTCTTTCCAGACCACGGAACAATTGTGCTCCGGACCTTTGGGAGGCATATGCGGAGCCGAAGCCAACGCGCAGAGGCCCTTTCGACAATTTAATGAAAAGTGAGGGGTACACTAAGCGGATGCTGCCCCTACCCGTGTCATGGGACGCACGCAGAGACAGTACCCGCCATGGTGTAAAGACTATTGAGAGTTAATGGAGTCTAAAATGTACTAGGCTATTGGGTGAAAAGTATGGACTAACTACTGGGCTATTGGATGAAGAACCGGACGCCTGCCTAATAAAACGGTATCCAATTTGATGGCAGACGGTGACTCGCCCGCCGCAAGATGGGCTCCCGTAAAAAGCGACATCAAAGATGGCTCAAGGGCAACACCGGTGCGTGGGCTGTGAGGTTGTCGAGAGGTGAGTCTGCGGTAGCCAGATCCCGGTAATCCGTTCAGCAGGCCGCCGGCGTTATGACATTTTACACTTCCAACCTGGAGCATAGGTCTCGCTCTTGCGACTCCACTCTGGCCGGCCAGTTAAGGCAAGCACAGAGGCGAGGGCCAAATGGAAGGGCCCTCTGGAATAGGGGTCCGCGGTGTCGCCACTCACCGTCAGCTCGCCACAGGCTGCCCCCGCGGGTTTATTATTATTATTATTATTATTAATGCGCATTGACAAATTGGTACAAGTTTAGCACCTCTGCACTTCAACGGTAACCGGAACCACGTAACTCTTAACGAAAGCAAAAAAGTGACGTTATTGGTAGCAAGTTGCGTATCGTTTTCGCTAATGCCGCTCACGTGGTACAGGAGCGTCATTGGCCGTTATTCCCATAATCATCGAGTGTAGTGTGACGTAACACCAGAGAGCAGTGTAAACATCATTAGATATGTAAATATTTATACGGCAAGTATTATATTGAAAAACATACGTAAGCATTTGTTAAGAAAAAAAAATTAAACAACATTGCATAACACAAAGATGTGTTAGGGTCAAACTTGTTAAAGATTTCTTGATTATATTCGCGAGGTGCCAACCTAAATCAAGTAAAATCGTATCAGACGGTTTAGTAAAAAAAAACCGGCCAAGTGCGAGTCGGACTCGCGCACCGAGGGTTCCGTACAAACCTTTACAACTTAAAGGTATTATAGACCTGAGTATTTGATATGAATTTCAATTTAATACCTCTACGCGTTTACGAGGAAAAAGGTAGTAAGTTTAAAATTTTTAAAAATATTTATTGTATGATTTTACTAAAAATGTCTACTTTTCGTAATTTTTCCTTTGTCTGTACTATATGAAGTTTCTTCGTGCCAAGTTTCAAGTTTCTGAGTTTACGGGAAGTACCCTGTAGGTTTTGAGTTTCTTGCGAGTACTCAGTTTGAAAATATGCGACTTAAATTGCTATTTCTTTTGATTGCGTTGACATAAAAGTTTGGTTTTGCTACATCTGAAAGGTCCTATAGCCCTGAGTATTTGACATGAATTTCAATTTAATATCTCCACGCGTTTACGAGAAAAAAAATGTAAGTTTAAAATTTAAAAAAATGTTTTTTTGTATGATTTTATTAAAAATGTCTACTTTTTGTAATTTTTCCATTGTCTATGCTATATGACGTTGCTTCGTGCCAAATTTCAAGTTTCTGAGTTCACGGGAAGTACCCCGTAGGTTTTGCGAGTGCCGAAAAACTAAAATTTGCAGCATAAATGACTGTATCTTTTGATTGCGTTGGCTTTTAAGTTTGATTTTTTCACAGCTCCAAGAGACAATAAACCTGAGTATTTGGTATAAATTTCAGCTTGATACCTCCACGCGTTCCTGAGAAAAATGGTCTTGACAGACAGACAGACAGACAGACAGACAGACAGACAGACAGACAGACAGACAGACAGACAGACAGACGGACAACAAAGTGATCCTATAAGGGTTCCGTTTTTTCCTTTTGAGGTACGGAACCCTAAAAACAGCATAACATTTACTTCATTTTAAAACTTGTAATTTAGTAGGTATTTGACAGACTTTTAAATAGATAATTGAAATTATTATTGGCATTGCCGATTACTGACCGGAGGTGGTATGTCTAACTAACCTAATCAACTAAAGCGAACGTGAACAATTAAAGGGAGTTATTTATAATTATCAGCTTCTTGCAATAAAACAAAGACCTTGAACTGAATCCATTTATACTTTAACCAATTGAACTGCTTTAATAATTTGCTGAAATAAAATTTAAGATTATTATTTTAAAAAATTGGCCTGTTTTTCAATTTATCTATCTCGATTCGGTTACTACATGTGAAAAGATAACTAATGTTTTAGGTCACGATTTACAAATAAAAAAAATTGCAATACAGTTCATAAACAGCTCAGATCATAGAAACGAGGTGAGTATTTAGGATATGAAAGAACAAATTACAAAAGAACTGTAATAGTCAATCATAAATCAATCTAATCTGAAATACCACTAAACAGTAACAACGCATTTATCGGCCTAATTAGAAAGTAATTGACCAAACAGTAAATCATTTGACGAAAACGCGTAAGTATTTGGGTCGGCCACAAAGCCTGTTCGGATATCTGACGGATTAAATTTAGTTAAACCGATACCTAGAGCCCCGCACAATATTAAGATGCTGCGAATTCCGTACGCGTTACTATTACTATACAGATGTTTACCTAAACGGCTTGCTAGCCGACTCAGCTGCGTTATAAGGAGTAATGAGATAAATTTTGAAATTAAATGTAGATCTAAAACTAAATAGTGTCCTTGTTGTATTGTAAAGAGTTTGGGGTGTACTTCCTTTTTGGCGAAATATGTTTCGCCGAATTTCATTTCGCAACCAACATTTCGCCAAAGTTTCATTTGACAAATTAATAGTTGGCATAACCTTACTTCGCATTTTTCTGATGTCGCAATATTTTCATATTGCAAAATGTTACTTCGTCAAACTTTTATGTGGCAAACATTTATATAGCAAATGAATTTCTTAGGCATTCAAGACATTGTCAAAATATTATTTGGCAAATTTTTATACTGCAAAGTTTTATTTCAACAATTTTTTATGTGGCAAATCATTATGAAGCAAATGATTTGTTAAATTAAACGATAAAATGTCAAATGTCATTTGGATAATTGAGTTTATAATAGTATATTTAGGTAATATAATTAAAAAAAATACATAAGCAAACATCGTTTATTTAACACCAATAACTTTTTATAATGCATGTTACGAACATCATATCAACGCAAATACAAGTAGGTATTATGTTTAGGTTTATTTATATTTTTAAGTTAGATGCTATACACATCAACAATTTTACTTCCGAATATTCGGTTTTATTGAGCAAGATTCTGTCTATTCTGCTGTCTTTATCCAGATACCTTTTCTTTTTTTTCTGTGGCGGCGCCCCTGATAATATATTTTCTATATCCCCCAAATTGGCCATTGTCTCTTTAATCAATATTTTTATTAAGGCATAAACACCTGGGTGATGCTTATCGATTATAGTATTCATTTTATGGTGCCAAGCTTCGGCCGAGTTGGACGTTCTAGGCACTCCCATCTCATTAATTTTGTGGCAACTCCAAAAACTGGGAGCATACTTTGGTTGTGTGTTCCATGATCCGCTGACATAGTTCTCCTCGAACCAAAGACCTAAATTTTTCCAGTCCGGATTTTCTATGAATTCCAAGAGCTTATTGAAATAAATAGGTATGTCGGCTTCTTGCAAATAACTGAGCGCTAACAAGCACTTTACTTGTTTATTAAAAATCATATCATTTGCGTACTTCTCTTGGTAACCTTTAGCCTGAACCTGTCTGTAACAAATAAAAAACACATTTTTAATTGACCCTCGCGAAAACAAACTGTTGCCAGAATGGTGGGTTAGGTTAGAACTGTGACCCTCGCAAAAACAAACTGTTGCCATAAAGGTGGGTTGGGTTAGGTTAGAACTGTGACCCTCGCGAAAACAAACTGTTGCCAGAATGGTGGGTTAGGTTAGGTTAGAACTGTGACCCTCGCGAAAACAAACTGTTGCCAGACAGGTGGGTTAGGTTAGGTTAGAACTGTGACCCTCGCGAAAAAAAACTGTCGCTAGAAAAGTGGGTTAGGTTAGGTTAAAACTGTGACCCTCGTGAAAACAAACTTGCTAGAAAAGTGGGTTAGGTTAGGTTAGAACAGTGACCCTCGCGAAAACAAACTGTTGCCAGAAAGGTGGGTTAGGTTAGGTTAGACTGTGACCCTCGCGAAAACAAACTGTCGCTAGAAAAGTGGGTTAGGTTAGGTTAGAACTGTGACCCTCGAGAAAACAAACTGTTGCCAGAAAGGTGGGTTAGGTTAGGTTAGAACTGTGACCCTCGCGAAAACAAACTGTTGCCAGAAAGGTGGGTTAGGTTAGGTTAGAACTGTGACCCTCGCGAAAACAAATTATTGCCAGAAAGGTGGGTTAGGTTAGGTTAGAACTGTGACCCTCGCGAAAACAAACTGTTGCCAGAAAGGTGGGTTAGGTTAGGTTAGAACTGTGACTCTCGCGAAAACAAACTGTTGCCAGAAAGGTGGGTTAGGTTAGGTTAGAACTGTGACCCTCGCGAAAACAAATTGTTGCCAGAAAGGTGGGTTAGGTTTGGTTTAGAACTGCGACCCCCTAGAAGATAAACTGCTAGCAGAACAGTAGGTTAGGTTAGGTTAGAACTGCGACCCCCTAGAAGATAAATTGCTAGCAGAACGTTAGGTTACGTTAGAACTTTAAAAGCTGGCAAGGATAGGAAATTCTTACCTGTAGATTATTTGGCCGAGATGAAATAAACATCCGTGCAACATGGCATTTTCAAAATTGGATTTTAGGCTTAAAATTGTCGCTTTTTCAAAATCTAAGACACATATTTGCGGTGTCATTTCAATATTATGTTCTTGACCATATTGAATTATAAGCTCAAACATGACATCATATGTTCGTTTATCTTTATTTGAGGCCAAACAAAAGCATAACGGGAAGGTTTTTTTGTTATCACTTAAAATTCTGCCATGAATCGTATATAGTTGCGTAAATAAGTTTGGAGCAACTTTGAACGTGCCATCTAAAATCCAGTATGTGGATTTGCTTAAATATGTCATTAAGTTTAATGTAGACATTATTATTATTCGTTTATTATCATCAAAAATCTGATCTTTTAACACGAAATTCTGTCCTTCGATTTGTGTGACTACATCATTAAGCTTAAAAAACAAATCATCTGGTTCTTTTATGACCTCGGATTTTTTGCGCTGTCGGTAAATTGTTTGTTTTAACGCTGAGGTTGATGGTAAATTTTGGACTACATGAACAGGAGCGCTGGCTTTGTTATTTTGTAAAATATTACAAACCTTCATGGTTGATTTGGCATCATTTTTTATATTTTGGATCAAGTCACTTGTAGGTTTCCTACCAGGATCCGGTTCGTGGTTATGTTTTCCCTTTATTTGTAACAATTTATGAACGCCATCCTCCAACTTTGTGGTTAAACTTGCTGTGCAATGATAAACACTACTACGACGTATTTCACAATACCAGTAACACACTTCTTTAACGGATTTCGTCTTTTCATAAGAAAATCCACCTTTAAAAATCTTAAAGGATCCTCTATTAGACACGAAAAACTCACACGTTTCATTAGAATCACTCATAATTACGTTTCAAACAACAAATAATTGGTTGCGCACAATAACTATCAACGATTACAAGAGAATGCATTGCTATTTTCGCCACGGAGAATGTAAACAAAAGTCATACCCTCTTAATTTAGCTACATAGTACTGCAATTTGAACCTTGCGTTCCAATCAATAAAAGTCATACCCTCTCAAAATTTAGCTACATAATGTATCGCCCTACCCACAAAATAAAATACGATCATACTGCAATTTGAACCTTGCGTTCTAATCAATACAATATTATAATGACATTTAATGTGTTGCTAAATAAGAGTTGGGAAGTAACATTTCGCCCAAATGAAAATAATGGGATAAATAGTTTGGAAGCTGATAGTTTGCTAAGTAAGAAGATGCCAATTAATACATTTGGGGAAAACATTTTTGACGTCACGATAAAATTCCCAAGTAATAAGTTGCTTTATAATAATTTATCAAATCATTAGTTGCCAAATGATGGGTTTGCGAGGTGTTGTATTGGGAATTAACTATTCGCCCAAATAAAAATATGGGATTAGTTGTTTGGGGTCCAATACTTTGCGAAATAATTTTCGCCGAAACATTAGTAAACCAGAGTTTGGACATGTAGATACGGATACTTTTAATGTTTATTTAAATTACATATGGGTTAATTGCACATTTTTGGTACCCTATCTTTAAAGTATGTTGCGAGCGCTTATAGTTTTCAATTAATGTGTCGCGCAAATGAAGACGAGCAATGTTACTCCGTCATACAAAATATAGTATGGGCGACTAGGAAAACATCAACCTAACAAGAAAGGCATTTAATGTTAAAATATATATAATATAACTGTTATATGGCAGAAAACACATCTCGCCACAATTTTCGCAACTTATAATTAGAAAGGTATAAGGCCTAGCAATATACTTCCTTGACAATTATTGTAGAGAATTTAAAAGAGAATGTTTCGGCTAGTTGCCAGTTTTGTTGTAAGTTCTACCGTTTTAAAAAAAAGTGTAAAAAAAACTGCAAACCGGGACACAATATTTGGGGAGACGGGGGGAACAATCAGTTGACGACCTGTAGCCACGGACCAGATTATTAAATTTGTAAGGGGCAAGAGCGGTACTATCAGGAGAGTCCAGAGTATTATGTGTTTACATAGAATATGTGATGAAAGAACCAAAGAGATGAAGGGTGAAGGGAAAGGTGGACGGAAACTATTACCTACTAGATGAGCCGAAACGAATGAAAGGGAAGTACCGGTAATTGATTGACAATGTAGATAGTACGACTTATCTACCTTACCTACCGATATATTTTAGACATTCATTTAGTAGTTGCAGTTAAAAACTAGTCAACTATTAGATACTATCCAACAAAAACACGCCAGCGTTAAAGACAACTGGGACCGCCTAATATCGGTATTAAATTAAAATAAAAACCTCAAGAATTTTGTCTCGTTAACTAAAACCGTCGTGTGCGCTAATATACAAAAGCTTAGGTTTATAAACAATCGTCTTTTTATTTGGAATAGCGGTTTCGCCTACCACGTTTAAAAGGCATAGGTGTATCTTCTGGACTGGACTGACATGTCCCAGCACTTAATAGCTCAGGAGAAAGTTCGTTCCAGACAAACCAGTTAAAGTGTGAGCTTGAGGATTTTAAGAACTTTGCTTAATCGGAGATGGCACTTCCACTGGTCCTTGTGAGGGGAACACTCGCATACAATCTTTAAAATATGGTAATAACAAGCCTGGTCGTTAAGTCGTTTTAGTTTTAAAAGACCAGCGTGTTTGCAGAAGAGATCCCGCGATATATCGCTAACGCCGACATACTTGAGCCTTCCGAGAAACTTCCCGACACTGGATTTCTTTTAATAATCATGAAGTACGACTCTAACCTTTCTTTGTTGCTTCAGTTTGTTAAGAGACAGGTGGAGACGATTATGGAGTCAAGTATACCCAATTTATTTTCAGAATTATTTTTACGGTGGTAAGAACAAATGTTGCTTTTTATTAATAACATTTGGTTTATGTATGCATTAAAACTTAACACACAGTTTAAGTATTAACACTGTTTATCTAGAAATGATTTAATTGATTAACATACGCATCCAAAACGCCCTGCGATGCAGTACAGGTTAAAAATGTAATTGACAATTGAATGCAATACCTAACTTTTTGTTTCCTTCTGTACATCGATGTGCAATGGAATTTACGCATTGCTCATTTTACAATTAGAATTATTGTAGGTATACTTCACAATTTTATAAATATATATTTGTCGCTGTCGCTAGGTTATGTTGTCTTTTTTATAACCTTTGCATAGAAAATACATAGAAAACATTGTATCAAATAGGTGTGTGTGGGTGTACGTGTATATTCTTCGCTCGACATATGCTGCAGACTAAATTGCTTTGAAGGAGTGTCATTACATAATCTACATTAAAGAAATAACAACAATCGACAATGATTGGTGTGCTGATCAGTGATTCATTCAATTCACTTTCGTCATAAATGAACCTGTTGGTTCCAAAAGTTATTTGTAGAAATCTATTCTGGTCTGTAAATACCTCTATCCTCTCCGTATTTGAGAATCGACTTTGCGAGTAAAAGTTTTGTTCCTGCTATTATTTATATAAACAAGCGCAATCAACGTCCCCGTTTATATTTCAGTCGTTTCTTGTTTTGACTTTATAAATAATTCTGATCATGTAAATATGATCCGTAAGTCAAACATTCGGTATTATGTTTTAAATACGCAAATTTAACAGTAAATTTTATGAAGCCGTATAACGAAGTTTCAGTGATTTTTGCAAGTCTTAAATTGTTTTACAGAGTGATTTGATGAGTAAGGGAGATTTGATCTGAAATGTAAACATTTTCATTGACATTCTCCATTATTTTTGTACAAATTGATTATATAAAACCTGTGATTTAATCAAAACAAACAGATACGTCACATAGCACGCCACGTGCGGTATTGAATATAAACGAGTATGTCAACCTATAGTTATTGGAAACAAAATGGCACACAATTGAACAAAAGTGGATCGTATACCTTCGATACCACATGGTCGGTTATACTTCTTTTGTGCATTGGCGATGAGACCAATAGGTCCTATGTTAATAACGCGTGCCCTGTCTGTCTAGAGCAGATTCTATTACATATATTTTGTTTATAAAAAAATCTCAGTTGGATTATCTTATTTTTTTAGAAAGGGTTAATGAAATGTAACAAATATAATGAAAAATGCTAGTAGTGAAAAAGATTTAATGGAACTACATAGAATACCTACACAATTACACACTATAACTACGTTACATTTAGTTGTTAAGTATAATTTACAGATAGCACCGTATATAAAATCAACACACACATCTACACAGCAAGCAAACATCACTCATAACATAAGTGTAACATGTTCCTCTATCTACTATGAACAAATTAGAATTCAAGATACAATAACAAAGGACCTTAATTAGAGACTCCAGATACATGATTATATATTCAAAAACCCTTGGCACTTTGTTTATCCTTGCCATGAGAATGAAATGCAGCACTTGGGCACGAAACTTGAACTAGACATATCCAACAATCCAGCCTGCCTTATTCAGAAAGCCTGCGAGGAATAATTTGTATATCCACTACACATTGACTTCCTTAATTTACTTCTGTATATTCACTTTACGGATGCGGTCTTCCAAAATTTAAAAAGACTGTCGGAAAATTAGTTCTAACTGTAGTCGGTATTATTTGACAATCTTTAAACAAAAAGAAAACCGCAGACAATCAGAAGTAACTATAATAAGTTTTAGGAATTTTATTTTGGTTTGTCTAAAAACTATAAAAACTCTTTTGTGTTGAAATTATACCTCAATGAGTTGAAGGCGGAAAGGTGAGGCGTAGGGTCATTGTATATAATGTATATGTAATAATTTAGCAATGACTAAACTGGCAATTTTTCCTCGATATTCTGCCGTGCAAAAGTGCTTGAACATCTAAGTATGGTCAGCTGCAACGAAAAAGACCCCCGCTGCATACAAAGTTTGTATATCAACATGAACAACTTTACATAGTCAGAGGTCAGACTTATTCTGGATCAGCTGTACAGTTGTAGGTATGCGTTGTGACTTGTGAACACCAGCGCAGCCTACGAAGGGGGTATTAAAGTGAGGAGTTAGTGCAGGGGGGGGGGGGGGGGGGCATGCACTCCGCCCGCGGCGACTAATTTCCGACGGAGCAGTCTTTAGTGGATTACTGTTTTAGCAATCATATTGTGTGTATTTTTTTACCTACACGTGTGTATGTTTTTACGCGATATGAGTTGCAATGTAAATATGTATCTTATCTTATTTAGAGTGTTTTATACAATTAATTGTTCCGTTTTCAATTAAAAGGTACCTTATAGTCGGTTAATGATAATGCGCTAATACCTTGAAGCTTCAGCTAGTAATGAACTGTATATAAGTATCAGCAACCGACAATCCGGTACCTTTTAATTAAAAACGTCTCCTCGCTTGTGCTCTGTCTCTCCTAGATTACTTACCAACTAATAGCAGGATTGTAGGATTGTAACTTTAGGACAATAATATACACTAACGCCATTACTTACGAGTGTCGCATCCATTACCAGTCGCGCTCTTATTTTGCACCCCCTGAATTCGCACTGCGTATTGTCTAGATATCTTTACGTGCTATCCACATGCCTTGTAAAAACCCAGAATTATGTTATAGTAGACGTAATTCAAAGTAACTATTTTATGAGGTTTACGTTTAGTCGTTTACACGCATAATGTTTGAAATGATATAATCGCCAATATATGAGTTCTCAAAAATGTGAACAATCACTTTTAAGCGCGGAAACGGTGAACGGTGAACCGTGGCACTTTGAAACTAGAAATTGGTGATTTTTACTGAATTTGAACGTGGCTGACTCTTCATCTTAAAAATTTGCCGATCTCTTCTCTAAGGTTTGACATTAAAATTGTGTTTCAACATTTGTTTGCTCCAAATTTAATAAAATCTGTGACATAAATGGCCACAGTTTTGACATAAATGGCCACAGATTTTGGAACAACATTAAATCCTTTGCCTGTGGACATGGGCTTTAAAAACTCAAACGCACAGCAGACTAGAACTTTTCACAATAGTATGAAAGCAGTTCGCCATCGCAGCATCAAAATATTAAAATATTCTTCTGTTCCAAACTTCCCACGGGAGTGTAGAGCGCGCTTTACCCATGAAAAAGGTACAATGACCGGGCACGGGACACATTTAACTATGTTTTATGTTTATCACGAGATTAAGCTGATAGTAAATTCCGAACGATGAAGCAGTTTCGTAGAACTTGGCCGTTAACGTACCTGCAACAAAAGACGTGCGTTTTAATACATTAATTTGTTAGTTAAGTGCGTACATGGTTATAAAAGTCTGAGAAGTTAATAAATGTTGCTCGTAATACAATTTTGCGTAAAAAGTTATACGTCTCACAGACATTATTATCATGACTTAATTGACATTCCGTTTCCCATATGATAGTCGCTTTCGCCTACGTCATTTCATGGGTTTAGGTCGCCAAGCGAGCCCCGGCTCGATGGAGTCGAGGTCAAAAGCCGGGCCATACAATAGAAAAAAAATTATGTCATTAAGAAGTTTACATAATGAATAGGATTTATTGTGTAGAAAGAAACGCGGTTTACGCGTTTTTTTTGTAGTTTCGATACCACATAGAAATGTTTAAAAATATTGAAATGTATGTTTACATATTCGTAATAAGGGATTCATTAACTAGTTCGTTAATTGAAGACATTCACAATTTATCATCAAGTTGTCTACGTACATCTTCAGCAAATATAATAAAATCAACATCCAATAGAAATACTAAATTTTCAGAAGCAAAGCTGACATTTAGACGGTATTTTAATATCTTCTTCGTATTCGTAAGCGGCGATAACTTCCGGCCTTACTTGTTTGACCTTTGGCTTTCAACTTACGATCGCTTCAACGACTATGAACCAATGTTTATTTTAAATTAGACTACTGAATAACTGTTGAATAATTAGCAGAAACATGAACGTAGCAGAGAACTATTAGGCTGCGTTTCCACCAGAGATGAGCGAGGATGTGTTGCAAGGGATGTGTTGTGCGAAGATAGGCAAGGAATGGAATGTGTTTTTAGAACCAACAGAATCACTTCATTTACCTATCCTCGCACAGCGCAGCTCTAGGATTGGTTCTTAACAAACACATTCCTCGCAACACATCCTCGCTCATCTCTGGTGAAAACGCAGCTTTAAAGAGTACTTATGAAAAAACTTATTTTTTTTAGGTGGACATTTGACCACAAATTCACCTGATGCAAGTGACGATGACATCCAGGATGAAGGGTGTAATTCCATCTGTGCCCGCCGGCAATTTCACGTACAAAATTGGGCATTTGCTTACGATTGAGCTATTTCAGATTGAGATTAACAATAGAATAAAAAAACCGGCCAAGTGCGAGTCGGACTCGCGCACCGAGGGTTCCGTACAAACCTGTAAGTATATAGGGGTAGTAACTTTAAAATTATTAAAAATATCTTTATTATATTCTGTACCGTCGTGTTGCGTATCTTCGCCTGTGCTACCTATGTTCGCCTATTTTTACATAAATTGACTTTAACAAAATGTTTTTAGTGCAAGCCTTACACAAAACTACTAAATACAAAGTATTTCTTACGGGTGTCAACATTCTTCGAACGATCTGTGGCTAACTTCATATAGTTGACACCGACCACACGTTTTTTTAAGCCAATGTTTTAACTTCAGTTTTAAACAGTGATACAGGCCAGGTAATGTTAAACTTTTTACATGATTATATCCTGTAACTATTTCTTTTTAATATGTAACTATTATTTAATGGCTAGCTTATGTTTAGAAGTCACAATTGAATAAAACATTGGTGAGGGTATTTGGCGGCCATCTTATTACCGAACTTCGCCTACCCCTAGGGTTGTCAAATTTGTTTCCAAATGTACATATTTTCTTATGTTTGGTTTTTCGGAAATGGGATTAGCGATTTGGAGGAAAGTTAGTAAGATAAAGATATATGTAGATGTACCCAGTAGTACTAGTAGATACGTGGTATGAACAAGGGACCCTTAGAAGGCAATCATTGTACGGTTGTACGGTCTCACTTTGAAAAGGTAATTATGTGTAGAAGCCAAAGGCTGATTTGATCTCAATTACGAAAATACTGATAAGCGAAAAGAGATACGTTTTTTGTTTATATAATAAACATTTTTTTACTTATAAACCATTACTCTCCTTTATTTGACATGTTCGTTAATTTTTGGCAGCCCTAGCATCATTTTAGAAAATGTATGTAAACAACTTCAGACTGTTGCCAATCTTCGCCTACTACACATTTTTTTTTTAATGTGCCTAGTCTGGTGTAGTTAAGGTTCATATTATATTAACACGTTCCAGGGAGATAAGACTTGATAGGTGTAAGTCCCAGAAAAGTTTATAATTAACGGTAAGGCATGCCATAGGCGAAGATTGGAGAAAACACCCAAACTTCGCCTATTGCCTTCGGGGCCATTTATTGCCAAGTTACCCAATGAAATTCAAAGCTTTAATGGTATATACTGATAGTCAGGAGTACTAAAATACGTTTTTTGGCCATAAAGGACTAAAATGCTTTCAAATTTGAAAGATTTTTTGGGAAATGTGTCAAAATCCAGGCGAAGATACGGAACTCGACGGTAACTAAAAATTTACGGTTTTCGCAATTTTTCCTTTATCTGTGCTATAAGACGTTGCTTCGTACCAAATTTCATGATTCTGAGTTCACGGGACCCTGTAGGTTTTGATTCCCTTGCGAGTTTCGTAAATTTGCGGCATAAACTGCTGTATCTTTTGATTGCGTTGGCTTAGAAGTTTGATTTTTTCACAGCTCCGAGGGACAGTAGACCTGAGTATCTAAATATATAAAAGACTGACTGACTGACTGACTGACTGACTGACTGACTGACTGACTGACTGACTGACTGACTGACTGACTGACTGACTGACTGACTGACTGACTGACTGACTGACTGACTGACTGACTGACTGACTGACTGACTGACTGACTGACTGACTGACTGACTGACTGACTGACTGACTGACTGACTGACTGACTGACTGACTGACTGACTGACTGACTGACTGACTGACTGACTGACTGACTGACTGACTGACTGACTGACTGACTGACTGACTGACTGACTGACTGACTGACTGACTGACTGACTGACTGACTGACTGACTGACTGACATATCAACGCACAGCCCAAACCGCTGGTTCTAGCGATTCCAAATTTGGCACGTAGGTTCCTTATAAGGTCTAGGGGTGCACTAAGAAAGGATTTTTCAAAATTCACCCCCTAAGGGGGTAAAATGGGGGACCAAAGTTTGTATGGCGAATCAAGATTTGTTAGACTATTTTATTCGAAACTTCACAGGAGTATTCCTAACGATAAATGAGTAAACACGTGTTTCAGGTTTTTTGAAAATGCAACTAAAAGGGGAAAATGTGGTCACAAAGTCTGAAAATCAACATGGGTATCGTATCCTTTTTGAGTACTTATAGTACGTGGGCGAAGTCGCGGGAAAAGGCTAGTTTGATATAAATTTCAGCTTGATACCTCCACGCGTTCCTGAGAAAAAGGGTCTTGACAGACGGGCGGACGGACGGACAAAGAAGTGATCCTATAAGGGTTTCGTTTTTCCTTTCGAGGTACGGAACCCTAAAAATGGAACTAACTCTTTTAAACCACCTACTCGAACCCATATTGTATTGTATCTGTTCTGTATACTACTTCAGAGCAGTTACTACAAAAGGCAAAATAAGGCGCATAAGTATAAACATCAGCTTTGACGTGTGTGTGTAATAACGAACGGTAATAGCATCTCACATGTTATTGACAGTTCTAGTAGCATCCACAATTATTTTACAGTTCTAGCTATGTTTCTTTTTATAGTTTTACAATTTTAAGGGATTTTTTTCGTCGATTGTAAGTACTTACTTGTACAGGCACGGACTTCAATTGTTTGGCCATATACGGTTTAAGCTATTTTCTTTTGTTTAATACTTACTTATGGAATGTCCAGCGCAAAGTGAAAGAAGTTAAAGTCCGTGACCGTGTACAGTCGCCATCAAATATATCGGAGCGGCCAAGGTAGTCAGAATATCTGAACATGGACTTTATATCGCCTTGACAATAGAGGCGTTCTTCAGATATTTTTGACCACTTTGGTCGCTCCGATATATCTGATGGCGACTGTACCAATATCGCATTGAATCGGATGCGATTCGTCCTCAAGACACTTGGAACATGCCAACTGGCCAAGTAGACTTTAAACTTACATTATGTCCATATTGCTTTATCAGAACTAACGGAGGATTCAATCCTTCGAATACAATTGAAGAGATATCTCTCAATGAGAAAGCCGTCATTCAACTAAGCGTGTGGCGAACACATTACTAATGTAACACAGATGTGGCTACTACTTACTGATTTATATACGCCATTCGCGCTCGTACGTTTTCCAGAGGCGTGTCTACGTCTATAAATTGAACTGGTGTTAGATCATGCCATAACTGTAGGGATGCTTACCTAAACTAGGTAGTGTTGACTCCTTCTTTGGAGTCCTGACCTTAAGACTCAACTCTGGTTATTGATCTAGACACACGGCAGTGTGTCCGCCAAGTTCGAGCAAAAAAAAGCGACACACCGGCCGTGGGTTATATTACACGAACCATTTCGGGCCAATTTCGACCACCCTATAACTCAAAACATATTTTATCTACGCATATGAAATTTCGAGTGTCTGTTGACATCCCCTTAATTGTCTAGATTACAAAATTTCATTATTCTACCTATAGCAGTTCTTGAGATATTGACGTCAGAAAATCGCTATTTTTACTATACACTCACTCACTGACTCACTGACTCATTAAAAACCTAGACCACTTCCAATGGTCGTACTGACTTGAAATTTGGCATGGAGATAGGTCTTAAGGTCAAAGTAAAGGGAAAAATCTGAAAACGGCCAAGTGTGAGTCAGTTTTAAAAATAGCGAAGGTGTAACTTTGTTCTACTATGAAGTCATAATGAACTAAGTGGGTCTATCTTCCAATGGTCGTACCGACCTGAAATTTGGCTCGAAGGTTTGTCTTTAGGTCGAAATAAAGTAAAAATCTGAAAACGGCCAAGTGTGAGTCAGTTTCGAAAACAACGAATGGGTAATTTTGTTCTACTATAAGTAGGTATGGAGTGGAAATGAGATAAGACTTATTTAAATTTAGGTACATACCAATTTAAGACAATACATGTTTGTCTTAAAGACAAGAACAATAAAATTGTTCACCAGTCTGTGTGTGTCTGTTGCGGGAACCGAACCCACGATTTACGAAGTGCAAAGAAGTACACTAGGTGCGCTAAATCAGTCAAACAAAAATGAAAGACTATTTTTTCTCGCATAGTCTAAATAATTTCTAATTTTACAACTAATAAAATCGCAGATTCAAGAACATGGAAATCATATATACTCTAAGATGGAATTATATATACTACTGCCCATCTCACCCTCCGATACGCCACGGGATGAGATGGGATGGTGCACTTCTAGGGCTACATAATAGGCCACCAATTATAATACCTACTGGTAGGTAGGTATTACCAAGTTATTAATTATCTATGTAGGTAGCGTACTTACAAACAGAATAAAGTACGTTATTGATGTATGTAATTATATGTAAGTAGGTACATTTTATAGGTGTAGGGAGCCAGTTTATTTGTAAAAATCACCTATAAATAAATAGTAAAATAGAATTGGACGCTTAGTATAAAGGGTTATAGTATAAAGTACATACCTAAGTGGAATGAGACATTTCCTAAAGCAAAAGTGATAAAAAAATAATAAAGAACCTACACCTAACAAAAATAAATGAAATCCCATCAAAAACATAAATGTGAAAGGCTGCCAAGTTCGATACTATGGGAATGCTTCGCCTATAAAAGAAGTGAGATCTGAATAAGTACCAAGTTCCATAAAAATACCTCAAATCATAAATAGTTATAGGAATGCACACTTGATTTCCAGCAGTTTTTAAGGTACATTTTGAATAAGTATCACGTTACATAGAAATACCTAAAATTATAATAGTCAGAGAAACGCACACCGGTTTTTTTAGCAGTTTCCTGATAACATTTATTATTTTCAGTACTTTTTAATGATGTAACTTGGCAAGTTTTAATAGAAAATTATATACTTGACACATTGCAGTCCAAAGGTGTCGATTCATTGCATTGACAAGGTGTGTGGTGTGTGAAAACTTGCCAAGTAACATCATTAAAAAGTACTGAAAATAATAAATGTTATCAGGAAACTGCTAAAAAAACCGGTGTGCGTTTCTCTGACTATTATAATTTTAGGTATTTCTATGTAACGTGATACTTATTCAAAATGTACCTTAAAAACTGCTGGAAATCAAGTGTGCATTCCTATAACTATTTATGATTTGAGGTATTTTTGTGGAACTTGGTACTTATTCAGATCTCACTTCTTTTATAGGCGAAGCATTCCCATAGTATCGAACTTGGCAGCCTTTCACATTTAT
This sequence comes from Pammene aurita, assembly GCA_947086415.1. NCBI lineage: Eukaryota > Metazoa > Arthropoda > Insecta > Lepidoptera > Tortricidae > Pammene > Pammene aurita. The sequence continues at coordinate 19,803,934 of OX352295.1, forward strand.
GTTTTTGATGGGATATACCTTTTTAGATTTATTGAGTCGGAAGCTTATGGGGATTGGAGTTCCTTCTCTTTTCAGGACGTGTTGTTTTTATATACATACATACTTACCTGCTCATTCATAAGCCCGCGACGTTCACCAGGTCATCGGTCCACCTTGTGGGAGGGTCTACCGACGCTGTGCCTTCCGTTTGGTGGTCGCTACTCGAGAACCTTTCCGCCCCAACGGCCATTGGTTCTACGTGCAATGTGCCCCACTCACTGCCACTTTAGTTTAGCAATTCGGAGGGCTATATCGGCTTCTCTTGTGTAGATCTTTCTAAACGAGTATGAATAACTTGAAGTTCATAGAAGGTAAACGGAGCAGCTGGTATTTATTATTATTCTTAATTGGGCTATCGATGTGCCGCGTCGACCAGATTTGATCTATTGTGGCAGCCCTTTATAGTTAATTACTGATTCCCGTTGCATCTAGAAATTTCCAGATTCTTTGGGCTGTAATGTGTTGTACCTCATCAGGTTGCAGTACATGTCGCCCTAGGTGGGTACTTCTTTTATACATTAGTGGTCCGCAGGAGCAGAGGATGTGCAAGGCTGTTTCCTCTTCTTCCTGGCAGAACCTGCATACTGAGTCCTGTTTCTTACCCATAAGAAACATGTGTTTGTTCAACTTACAGTGGCCTGTCAGTATTCTGGTCACTGCACAGGTTTTGTGTCTTTTGAGCCCTAACAGCTCTTTAGAGGTTTTGTTGTCGAACCCTTTGATTAGAGCTTTCGAGTGTGCTTGTCCTTTGACGAGCTTCCACCATGCGTTTGCTCTCATTTTTTCATCCGCTATTTCGTTGCCGTCAATGTCGGAGTGCCCTGGTACCCATCTAAGTGTAACTTTGATGGAGTGAGCCAGTGCATTAAGGTTATTTTTGCAATTCTGGACTAGTTTTGAGTTTGACTCAAAAGATTCTAGTGCCAGCAGAGCAGCTTGGCTGTCTGAGTTGATGTAGATATGCTGGTGTCTTAGGTATGTATCCAGGTTGATTTCCGCACATTTGTTGATGGCGAAGACTTCAGCCTGGAAGATTGAGGCCCTTTCGCCCTTGCTGACGCTAGCTCTGTGCTTGGGCCTCTCACCATAGATCCCACATCCTACTTCATTACCTTTTTTCGACCCATCCGTTTACCATATGTGGCTACCCTCTTCGACATACATTTGGTCTTTGGTCCATTTGTCTCTAGGAGGTATTTCCACTTTGTACAGTTTGGTGAAATGACATACGGTGTGCATGTCATCGGTAGGCATGCTAAGGGTTTCGTTCGCAAAAACCCAGGCCTTAAATTTGGTTAGTGCTTGAGAGCGCCATTTTGGCCTATTTAGCGTACATATTCTGTAGACGCACTGCTTGGCCTCCTTCTTAACTTGCAGGTGCAGTGGTGTTAAGTCAAGCAGTGCATCCAGGGCCGCTCCCGGTGTCGAGGAGAAGGCCCCTGTTGCCGTTAGGCAAGCCGTGCGTTGCAGGCTGTTTAAGGTGTCGATAGCTGTCTTTTGGCTGGCCTTGTTACACCAGACCGCGGAGGCGTAGGTAATAATGGGCCTCACAAGCGCTGTATAAAGCCAAATAGCAATTTTGGGTCGTATGCCTCATCTTGCTCCCGCCATTCGACAGCATGACCACATGGCCATTTTCGCTTTATGCGTGATGTTTTTCAAGTGAGGGTTTCAAGGGAGCAGCTGGTATACCATAGATTAATATATTGCAGGCTTGTATAAGGTTCCATAAAAAAAAAAATTTTTTTGTTTGAAAGAGTCTTCACAGTCGGTCCCATTGTAACCAGGTCAGGATCTGATGATGGGATCCTAGAGAAATCGAGGGAACTCTTCAACTATTATAGGCACACTTATAGTGATTTCAGTATTTTTACAGCAGCTCGAGCATTTGCTTTTGGAAAGGTTGATGCTAAATGAAGTCGGTTCTGTTTTGATTAAAATTATTATTTAATTATTCATTTATTTACCTTGGACGTTCGTTCACGATATAATGGTGTGTTCACATGGTTTCTTCAATGAAACAGATGCATACTTGCATTCAGCCCACCGGACGTGATCGTACATGTGAACGCGCCACTATATCGTGACGATAAGGCGGCTTTCACACTGCTGCGATTTCCGTATACGACGCCGGTGCGCGAGTGAGATAGCGCTCTGCATGTGTATAGCGCTGTCACGCTTGCACACCGTCGCCGCATCCGGTTGCGGCGCCCGTGTGATAATCGGCTAATTTAGACGTCTACTGCGAAAAGCGACCATTGACTTACGATTCAAAAACCTTCAAAAATTTTCTTTTCCACGGATTTTTTTACGATTATAGATTTCATACGTAATGCGTACGTATGTATGGACACGGGTAGTACTAAGTATGAAATATTGCGTGTACGTGGGCAAACCGTGTGTAAAGGCAAGTAGCAATAAATTTCTAGTTATTCATCATAGGGTATGATGGGCGGGGCGCAAATAGGGTTACTAGTCGTCAGTGACATGAGTAAAAGTTTTGGCATTAATATTAAGTTATTATATTTTGTGAATCTGCTTTCAAAAACAGCTCTAAAGATTTGAAAACTTCCAAGAAGGAGGAAAATTAAGAAAAATATATCTTACTGGGTTTTCCTGTGTTCAGATATCAAAAGATACGATATGAGACATGCTTTAAGGAAATTCTGAGATAAATAGTGATTGATTTTTTTTTATCACATACTCACTCATTTATTTATAATATTTTAAATATTACATGTCACACACATTTACATCTTTTTGTTTTTTACCATTGTATTACGAAATTATATTATTAAGATCAGGGGTGTAGCTATTGTGAAAAAATCAAATCTAAGCCATCGCAATCAAAAGATACAGCGGTTTATGCCGCAAATTTTCGAAACTCGTAAGGGAATCAAATCCTACAGGGTACTTCCCGTGAACTCAGAATCCTGAAATTTGGTACGAAGCAACGGCTTATAGCACATATAAAGGAAAAATTGCGAAAACCGTAAATTTTTAGTTACATAATATAATAAAAATATTTTTAATAATTTAAAAGTTACTACGGGGGGTTAGATCTTTTCCCCGAAATCGTTAATTCCGCGTAGCAAACATTCCATTCGCGTTTTTCCCCACTTTTTTATTTTCCTATGCGATTATGTTACCATTAGGTTTTTTCTTCGGACGCATTATTTTCTACTCTTTTTTTCCCGGTTTAGCCCGCAGAATTAAAAAAATAAATTGATGATAATATAGAACCGATTCGCTCTGTCACATCATACAGACTTGGAGACATGCACAGAGAAAAATACGCCTAGCAACAAAAAAGAGTAGAAAATAATGCGTCCGAAGAAAAAAACCTAATGGTAACATAATCGCATAGGAAAATAAAAAAGTGAGGAAAAACGCGAATGGAACGTTTGCTACGCGGAATTAACGATTTTGGGGAAAAGATCTAATTACTCGTTACTACCCCTATATACCTACAGGTTTGTACGGAACCCTCGGTGCGCGAGTCCGACTCGCACTTGGCCGGTTTTTTTTTAGGGTTCCGTTCCAAATGGCAAAAAACGGAACCCTTATCGATTCGTCATGTCTGTCTGTCTGTCCGCCCGTATGTCACAGCCATTTTACTCGGAAACTATACGACGTATCTGAATAAAATGTACACATAAGGTGTATTTTGTATGCTGCTACTTAGTTATGTAGTTAAATTTGAAAAAGAAAAATATTTTTAGGGGGGCGCTCCATAAATGTAACTAAATTAAAAAAAAAAATTTAACCATATTTCAACAAGTGACACATCAATCGATAGGTCTTCAAAAATAACATTGAGGTTTCTTTGACCATTTTGTGATTAAGTGAATATTTTCTGAAATAATCGCTTCGAAAGTCAGAAAAATTGTGTCCCCCCCCTGTAACTTTTGAACCGTAAGTCCAAAAAATATAAAGAAAATTGAGGCGATGTGCCTTAACATATACTTTCTACGAAAATTATTTTGAACATTATCGGTTCAGCCATTTTTGAGTTATCTCCAAAAAACTTCTTCCATAGGCATCATATACGACCTTTTGGTATTAGTTTGGTTCTTATTACATTGAAGGTACGGAACCCTCCTATGTGTGGTCCGACACGCACTTGGCCGGTTTTTTATATTCGCAACTGGCAATGGCAACCCTAGGCGTGAGGAGTTCCCTTCCCATAGCGGTTAGCTACAAAGTATGGTAGTGAGCCACAGAAATATTAACGTCCGTTTCCCCTCGACGTTTTTGTTCCGCTAAGTTTCAAAGTGTGTAGACACTCGACCACCCGCCTTACTTTATACTTAGTTAATAATAATTTTTCATAAGCCTGGCGAAATGTAACCTAGTTTATTTTAAGGAACTTGTTCACTAAAAGCAGCAGAAGTAGCTAAAGATGTTCTAAATTATCTGAACAAAAGTTTGTTGTTAAAATCATCTCCTTTTGGATAGATACTTTTGAAGGAATACCCGCTTTTGGTGGAAAATGGAAAGATTTATGACAAAACCTAAACAGGAATTTAAAACTCAGTCAAGTATCGAGGGATGAAATATGAAAATAACTTAGGTGCCTACTTTTCGCCTTGAGACAATACTCCAGCCTCCGCCCTGTGTTAATAGACTCGTACGAGTATAATTAATTATAGGTATAAATACACATTATTTATTTAAGCTTTATTGCACATAAAATACAATGTTGGACTTAATGCCTTGAGGCATTTTCTACCAGCTACCAGTCAATCATTGGGACAAAATAAAATATTGTTTAGGGCAGACTTTAGGTTAGGATAGAACATTATATTTAAACGACATAATTACGTTAACTAATAGCTCATATGATTGTTATAAAACATTTCAGACAACGTTGATCATACGAAAACAATCAGGATATTACAAAAAGGTGTACATAATCTCGCATTGTAGTCAACTAAGTAAAAGATTCGTATCATAGCTCATATTCCCCGCTGGCCGCGTGCCAACTCGGGGCATTCCCAATTTGATATCACGCTAGTTTCGGTGCTGCTATTAAGACAAATTGACATCATTATTTCCTTACATTTTGGACATTGGGTTATATGATTTGTGGTATAGGTTTAATAAATCAGCTCAACGTCTACTAACTACCGTGCGTTGATCCTTAAATACAGCTTATTTACCCAGACTAACATTGTATTAGTATATTATAATAGGTAAATGTGTCAGTTCAGGAAAAAAGGTCCCACTTTGTCAACAAGGAGTTGAAAAGTCAAGGAGGAGTAAAATGTGAATGAATGAAGTGTCCTTGTAAATCGAGAAAGTGGGACACTATTTATTTATTTAATCGTATGGCATACTTTTACATAATAGGCAATAGATTTTATTTTATAACACTATGTACATCAAGTCAAATGTCAACATTAAGGCGGTCGTCACACTGCTCCGCATCTCGCAGCGGCGTCCGTTGATGCGTTTTTTAACTTTGTATGTAGAATCTTGATTTTGTATAGAAAAATCGCATGGTAGGTACGACACACTGGCTTCGCCTCGACGCACGGAGAAGCGAGACGCACGACGACTCGCGCGCTCGGACGGAGACGCGGTGCGTGCCGCAGCCCGCAGGGTATGTCACACCGAGCTTCGCAGTGCCGTACGGATTTTAGTGCAAGAAACGATGTAGGCGCAATGGATATCGACGTCTATAGGTTTATTTTTGAAATTGAAAGTCGTTCGTTTAATCATAATCTAGGAATTCTTATAAAAGTATAATTGAAGATTGAAGTAGTAGATTATTAGTATTACTTACTTGAATGTAAGCCAAGGCTTTACTTCCGCTGTAATAGAACGTCGAAAATTTGTGTCCGCGCCGGTAATAATCACTCCAATTTTGCTTAGCAAATAATCAAATGACGCGGTTGACATACGGGTGCAATTTAAAAAAAAATCTTCGTGTTGCCTTAAATCTTGGTAATCTCTAGCAAAAGACCCATTTATAGGTCTGGTTTGTAAATAGGGATGTACCCAGTGTCTTCTGCGTTTTATGACTCAATTGTACAAAAACCAAACTGAAAGTATCACCGCAGCGTTCTGAATAAGTTCCGTGTCCATTTTATCGACATATAGGAACTATTTTCACCTTAAAGTTCGAATGTGAAATGAACGCGAGACGGAAGTAACGCGGGACGTCGCGCATCGCAGCTCCGGACGGAGATGCGGAGAAAACTCGGACGTTGGTGCGTTGTCTCCGCATGCGAGTCCGTTGCTCCGCGTCTCGCAACGAGACGCGGCGCCAGTGTTGCAACCGCCTAAGACAGTTGAGCCACGCAGCTGCATCGGACGAGAGGTGCAGCACGGGCCATGGCCGCTGCAAATACTTTTTAAATAAGTGGGGTTGGAATGACTCGGCCATGTGTGAGTGCGGTGAAGGAGTTCAAACCATGGACCATATAATTGAACGCTGCCCCATGCACTCATACTCGGGACCGCCAGAAAGTGGGACACTAAACTCCACATATTATTGATTTAAAATTACGAAAATGTTCTGGAATACTCATCGCCTGATCGTCATTTGAAAACCTAGCCAGGTTTTAGGGTTCCGTACCCAAAGGGTAAAACTGGACCCTATTACTAAGACTCCGTTCTCTGTCCGTTCTTCCGTCTGTCACCAGGCTGTATCTCATGAACCGTGATAGTTAGACTGTTGAAATTATTAAAGATGATGTATTTCTGTTGCCGCTATAATAACAAATACTAAAAAACAGAATAAAATAAATATTTAAGGGGGCTCCCATACAACGGACATGATTTTTTAGCCGTTTTTATAGATAATGGTACGGGACCCTTCGTGCGCGAGTCTGACTCGCACTCGGCCGGTTTTTTTAACTGTAAGCCGTAAAACGCGAATTGTAATCAAGCCTATCCCAATAATACCCTATTAACTAACTTTCAGCTCACCTTTAAATGCCAATCGCCAGGGTAATAAGTACATAAGAACCGCAACGCGTGGGTTGTCGGGCTGTCGCTGAAACTACCACGCGTTCAATTAATTTCATCAGCGGTAATTAAACCATTAAGCATCCATTTTCATACGTATCGTCTTAATTTCGTAGTAGAGTAAGGCTTTTAATTTGTTTATTAAGGTGAGTTAAGCGATTACTAGAAATTAGCACATGATTTGTAATTTGTCAAACAGGGGTTGTACGGTCAACCAATTTGATTCCTAGGCCACTGTAGAACCTTGTCATAAAGACAGTTGTCCGTGGATACGTATAAACGTAACCTATTCGCTACCAAACTAGCTATTGTGACAAGGTTCTAGAGTGGCCTAGGAATCAAATTGGTTGACTGTACAATGTACGGGCACAGAATTTAATTGATGAGCCATTTAGGGTTCATTTTAAACTGGACATTTCATAGAGTAAGTATTAGATAAAAGTAAAAGCTTGAACCTAACAAATTTAAGTCCGTGACTGTACAAGTTGCCATCACTGATTCCTTTTCCTAGTAGTTTTTTCATGCATTTAATACCTCAAAAATTTAATGAATGACCTATTACTAAAAATTTATTCCTATTTAAACTTGCATTTGATATATTTTATAACCGCAACAATATAACAATGAAATCGGATGACAATTGGAAAACAACAATTGAACGATCAGAGAATATCGAATAAAGACAGGCCCGCAATCGTTAAACCCCTCACAACAAGCCAAGTAGGCGTAATTACAAATCAAATCAACGTACCGTACAAAGCCTGCCTTTGACAAAGCCAAGGCTTATAGGTATACAGGGGATATTCATAAAAATCCTAATGCATTACAAATGTACAGGATCCGTTCTGGGAGTGACTTGAATAAAAATGTCCTGAAATCAGATCAGGGGGTTTATTCTGGCGATATAACTGGAACACTTCGATTTCAGGTTTCTGTGTCGTTAAAGTATAATTTTATTTCGTTGATTTTTACTCCGAAAGTAAGCCAATAAGTGAGATTTGTTATAGTGTATTTTTATAGTGTTTTTTTATAATGTTTTTAACGACTGAATAACTAATGTACCAACTAAAATGGAAAACTTTTCGACATTGTTTTTTTTACAAATCGTAATCAAGTTCGGATTAAGTTATAGCGATAGAATAATCCCGCGCAGAGATAAAATCTAACGTTATTGAAGTGTGGGAATCCAGACATGCTCTTACTTTTATAAAACAATGTACGATAAAAAATGTTTTAAGCAGAAATGTTTTCATATTAACGTGTCAGCAACTCATAAAGGCAAATAGGCAGTTAAAGTTTAGTATCAGAAGGCAATTATTACAATGAAATAACTGTATAGGCCGATTTGTAGTAGTAGTAGTAAAACACTTTATTGTACAAGAACATACAACGAAAGACATATATAACACTACATATACGTACAAAGGCGAACTTATTTTTTGCCGATTTGTCATATTTTTACTTTAATTTTCTATAGAGCGAACTTAATAAAATGGAAATTTGCCTATAAATTAATATACAGGGTGACTGGTAATTCGTCGTATTCCTTCAAGGGGGTTATTCTACAGCTTATTTGGAGTGATTTAAGTCCAGTCAAGCAGGGGTCAAAACTCATTGGTTTTCAAGTTATTCAAGATTTTAGATTTTTTTAATAAATACCCGCTTTTTGACCTAAAACTAGTATTTTTTTTTAAACTACGTATTTTTCAAATAAAAAAAAGATTTTCCGAATAGCCAATGAATCACTGATTACGTAAAATAATAAAAAAAGTACAAAACATATCAAAATTTTGCAAATCAAAGCATCTGAAGTCAGAAGTTTTTGTATTTTTTTTTTCAAATCTTGTTACATTTTAAGGCATAACTAAAAAAAAAGTAATAGCACTTCGCGTACAAATTACAGAATTGATTTCCTCAGTTCATAAGCTTTCTAAAAAGGTACAATTTATGACATTTTATGCTCATTTTTTACAATTAATAATAATAATACCAGAGCAGGTACAGGACTTAGCGTACTTGAATTTACTTGTTTGTGTCGTTTTAAACTCGCCGAAGGCATACTTTGTCTCCAGTTTCTTATCTTATCTTATTCCTTGAGGTAGTAGGCACTGCAGATTGCCTTTGGTGAAACAAACAAACTGATTAAGGGTCATTAGCTAATGAGCTAATGAAGTTAAATTACTTTAATTAGTTTGTTTGTGTCACTTTAATTCTTACGGCGGGTTTTTCGCCTTCTGTTCCTTATCTTATCTTAATTTTATTGGGTGGCGATGCTTCTCATGGGGTGGGGGTGAGACTAACCAGGTTTAAATAGGTCATGTAGTAATTATTCAGTTAGTTACTTTCAACTTTCTTTCCAATTCGGACGATATTGATAACTAAGTTTTTTCTCAAATGGCTACTTACGAATTTGAAGAATACGCAGATATCATTTATTGTTACGGACTCTGTGATGGTGACGCCGCTGCAGCTAGAAGGGAGTACCAACTTCGTTACCCTAACCGCCGTTTACCTCACGTAAGCGTGTTTGGTTCATCGTACCGTCTTATTCGGGAAACAGGATCAGTTAAACGCCGTCAAGCTGATGCTGGAAGACCTCAACAATACGATCCTGCTGAAGAAGAAGAAATCTTGCACTTTTTCCGGGCAGACGGTACTACTTCGACGAGAATTATGGCTAACCGGCTCGGTATGTCTCAGTGGAAGGTGTGGTTTACCCTGCACTCAGCTCGACAGTATCCGTATCATTACACTCCAGTACACGCTATTGAAGAGGGAGACCCAGCAAGAAGGATGGATTTCTGCAGATTTTTAATTAATGCTGATATCGAAGATCCCGAATACCTAAAGAGAATTTTGTGGACGGACGAATCTAATTTCGACCGTGACGGGATAACAAATTACCACAATCTGCGTTTTTGGGCTCCCAAAGGTCAAAACCCAAAGAAATCAAACGAAGGACCTCACCAACAAAGATTTTCTTTGAACGTGTGGATGGGAATCGTGCACGATAATTTAATCGGACCTTTTTTTCTGCCAGCTCGATTAACCGGCATCGCGTACGAAACTTTTTTGAGGGATGAGCTACCGACGCTACTGGAAGATGTGCCGCTTGCGACAAGAATTAACATGATTTATCAGCACGATGGCTGCCCTGCTCACTTTTACCGGGGTGTGCGGCAGTGGATGGATGAAAACTACCCAAGAAGATGGATTGGTCGAGGTGGCCCAACCCCTTGGCCAGCCCTTGGAGCCCAGATTTAACTCCGTGTGATTTCTACATCTGGGGTCACATGAAGGCGTTGGTCTACGACAGACCGATACGTGACGTAGAAGACCTACGGCAAAAAATCCTAGCAGCTGCACAGACGATGAAAGACGGGCTTTCGAGGCGAGTGACAATCACTGAAGTACGAAGAAGGCTTCGTTCTTGCATACGCAGGCAGGGCAAGCAGTTCGAGCAAGATTTATAATTTTTCCTATTTAAGATTAAATTTTATTTAATAATGAAACTGTATTTTTCTTATTTTTCTTATTCCCCTACTTAATTACTTACCAAAGTATCACCCTGGGCAACTTAAAGTCTCAGAAGATAAGAAACTGGAAACAAAGTATGCCTTCGGCGAGTTTAAAACGACACAAACAAGTAAAGTCAAGTACGCTAAGTCCTGTTTATTATTAATTGTAAAAAATTAGCATAAAATGTCATAAATTGTACCTTTTTAGAAAGCTTATGAACTGAGGAAATAAATTCTGTAATTTGTACGCGAAGTGTTATTACTTGTTTTTTTAGTTATGCCTTAAAATGTAACAAGATTTGAAAAAAAAAATACAAAAACTTCTGACTTCAGATGCTTTTATTTGCAAAATTTTGATATGTTTTGTACTTTTTTTTATTATTTTACGTAATCAGTGATTCATTGGCTATTCGGAAAATCTTTTTTTTTATTTGAAAAATACGTAGTTTAAAAAAAATACTAGTTTTAGGTCAAAAGGCGGGTATTTATTAAAAAAATCTAAAATCTTGAAAAACTTGAAAACCAATGAGTTTTGACCCCTGCTTGACTGGACTTAAATCAAATAAGCTGTAGAATAACCCCCTTGAAGGAATACGACGAATTACCAGTCACCCTGTATATGAGCCTCGTCTGCCAACAAAGCACACTATGATTTGGCAGAAGTATTTTTTTTTAAATGTAAGTGTCCTTCCCCGGGATTCATACTATCTTCATACCAAATTTCATCTTAATCGGTTCAATGGTATCAGCGTTAAGCAGTAACAGACAGACACACACTAACAGACATACACTAAGACATACACTAACGCATTTATAATATTAGTATAGATACATAAGGGAATCAATTATAATAAACTGGTATAAAAATGTAAACAAATTACATTTTTCATGCTACATAAATTTTATGAGTCACTATGAAAATAAATCAATTAAAAGTAAATTTTCTACGCATTCATAAATAATCGTAGAATCTGTAACTATGCCGTAGCTACGCAATATCTACAGGTCCCGTCACAATTGTCAGTCTCAATTAACTATTTCCGCATGGAGAGCACGGCACTTACACTGTTGTATCTACATCTACCGCGGAACCGTAAACGACCAGCTATCATGAGCATAATAGCCTAATTAAAACCCAGCCCAACATTCCGTCCATAAAACTAAAATATACACTAAAATATCTGTCAGTCTGCGAATCCAAAGTCAAGGCTCCAAAAAATAATCACCGATTCCGAAGTATGGCAGAAATTTGCACGGACACGCACGCCCAAGTGAGCGGCCCCTTTATTTGACAGCAAATTAATAATCCCAAACGAAACCGAAACAGCTTATAGCGATAAATAACAATGTAAAATCGACTTTATAACCTGAACGTTAAAGTCTTAAGTAAATATTAGCGGGTAAATAAGTGCTCTTATGCAACTTTAATCCTTACGCTTGGCGACATTAAAGCGCGAATCGAGTACCGGAACGAAGTTAATAGGATGTAATTTATCCGGGTTAAAACGCTACGTTGCCACTCCGGGTGTCGTGCGAAAGGAACGTAAGACGTCTTTGCCACTGGATCGAAATAGGACGGTTATATGTTTGTTGTTTCGCGCAGTAGTCATTAGTCGTCGGAGTCGCGGGCGCGCCGTCGCCGTATTGTGTAGGTGCGATCGAGAAAGTCCTATGCGGCGTTTCTCATTAATTTTCAGGAAGACGTGAAATTCCCTCTCATTGCTCACCGGTCGGTAAATAGCTTTCGGGCTGTTTAACACTTCAATAACATTGCGTGGCCGTGTTTTAATAATATTATTTATTATGCAGAATTTCGATTTAAAATTGCACAATTTTATTGATACCATTTCCCTAAAATTTAAAACCTAAAACAGATGCATTTTTATATTATTGATAACAGCCGAATTACTCTCGACCTTTTTAACAAAATAATCATGACATCGCTGCAATATTAATGTTTACCGAATAAAGAACCGTTTCTAAATACAAAAAAAGTTTATTATCAGATGTACCGTCTTCCAGTTTGTGACCTTTCGGAGTGAGGACGGATAACTTAAGGACTGTTATTCGCAAATCTTACCGAGCTTATTGCTGCAGAAGAACCAATTTAAGTCTAATCTCAGTTTTCTTCTAATATTATGATTCTATGGGCCAAATATAATAGAGATGATAACAGTAGAGCACAAAATGTTATACAGGGTGTTTGGTAACCGGATGCAAAGCCGAAAGTAGGAGATAGCCTAGGTCATGTAGAACATTTTTAGCCATACTTGTCTTAGACAAATGTTATTAGTTTTTTTTTAATTTAAATTTAAAAATTTGTCGGAGAAAACTGCAAAACTTCAGACTAAATCGATAATTAGTACTTTTTTTACTGCAGGTAGATTTTTTTTTGTTTTATTTCGTATTGTGCAATGTCTATCAAACACTAGAAAAGTGATTTCAAACATCTGTGTCGAAAGAAAACAAGTTGACAGCGATTTAAAATTTTAGTTACATGAAAATGTAAACGTTTTAAGTGATTTCAAAGTACGAAAAAAAAAACTAAAATAGCCACGAATTTTCAAACCATTTTAAAAACATGCTTGGCTTTTACCCTTTTATTTAAGCTATCAAACACGACTGTAGCTACTGTATCCTTGAAAATAAGCCACCTAAACCAACTGGGTAGCTAAAATGTTTCACTTTACTTGTGATACTTGTGGTAGTTGTGGTGACGAATCTCATTATGATTTTACAATAAAACATTGGTTCTGAATACTAAGTTGGCGTTGACTTGACATTTGACTTGTTTTAAAAGGGTTAAGTGTACTGGACAAAACTACCACATGCAATTTTAACAAACAAAGGCTTGCGGCGGTGAGAGACAAAAGGGACTGATAGCGGCAGGCGGCGGGCGATAAGACAATCATGTCTCAAGCCATTTTATCTTTGAAAATAGGCTACCTGTACTAATAAGAGGGAATGTTTAGGGTAAATTAAAACAAAAGCATAAAAGATAAGTTATTTATTTTTACGATCAACACATTAAAATTACACATCATCGCTCGTTTTCAAAATGTGACCCGCCGTTTCGAATACAAGCACGAGCCCGTCTTCTTACTTCTGTGGTGGTTGTTCCGAATATCATTTCTTCCCTCATCCTTTCGAACGCCGCTTCTATCCTCTCCCTCAGCTCTTCTACGGTATTAATGACCTCTTGTGTGTAGACTAGCTCCTTAGCTCGGCCCCAAACGAAAAAATCCAATGGTGTCAAATCAGGTGACCGAGCGGGCCAAGGGATTCGTCCGCCTCTGCCGATCCAACCGTCCGGGAAACAGTTATCCAGATGCTCCCTTACAGCCAGAGAGTAATGGGCGGGACAACCGTCGTGTTGAAATGTCACTGCACCGGGCAGCTGGTCTTCGTCAATAAGCCTGGGCAAATCGTTTTGTAAAAATTCCAAATAATTTGCCCCATTTAAATTATTTGGCAAAAAATGTGGCCCAATAAGGACTCTGCCGATGATTCCAGCCCACACATTGACGGAAAACCTTCTTTGGAAGGACACTTGCTTTTTCCAATGTGGATTGTTGTTTTTGTCAGCCCATTGGTGTAGGTTATGGAAATTTGTGATCCCCTCCCGGGAAAATTTCGATTCATCGGTCCAAAGAATGCTTCGCAAAAAACGTCGGTCTTCGATATCCGCATTGAGTAAAAATCGGCAGAAGTCCACTCGGCGTGCAGGATCTCCTTCGTCCAAACCTTGAACTCCGATGCCGCGAAAAGGATATTTTCCCTCACGATTCATTGTGGCCCATACTTTCCATGTGGACAAGTTCAGATTACGAGCTACCACTCTGATGCTCGTATTCGGATCCTCTGCAAATGCCTGTAGAACGTCTTCCTCCACTTCAGGGCGATTACGTCCTGGATTCCCTCCATGTTGCACAGCAATACCATTCTCACGTAGCCTTCGGAATGAATTGTAAAACACTCTCACATTAGGCAATCTCCGGTTTGGAAAACGCTCTTGGTACATCCGTCGGGCCATCGCTCCATTACTGTCAGCTTTGCAGTACATGTAGATAATGTCGGCGTATTCTTCGTTCGTAAACTCCATGTTTACAATGAAGAAGTCGTAATTACACGTGAAGGAGCGCCTACGGCAGCTACAACTTGACACGGTAAATTGAGATGAGAGCGGGAAATTAAACCACAATGAACGTCTAATCGCAACTGAAGTTGTAACTAGACTAAATTACTAGTTTTTGCACAAATACTCATGTAGCTAATCAGTTTATCTTTGTCAATAAAGCACAAAACCGATCATCTTTGTTTAACGCCGCTCACCGCCTGCCGCTATCAGTCTCTTTTGTCTCTCACCGCCGCAAGCCTTTGTTTGTTAAAATTGCATGTGGTAGTTTTGTCCAGTACACTTAACCCTTTTAAAACAAGTCAAATGTCAAGTCAACGCCAACTTAGTATTCAGAACCAATGTTTTATTGTAAAATCATAATGAGATTCGTCACCACAACTACCACAAGTATCACAAGTAGAGTGAAACATTTTAGCTACCCAGTTGGTTTAGGTGGCTTATTTTCAAGGATACAGTAGCTACAGTCGTGTTTGATAGCTTAAATAAAAGGGTAAAAGCCAAGCATGTTTTTAAAATGGTTTGAAAATTCGTGGCTATTTTAGTTTTTTTTTATCGTACTTTGAAATCACTTAAATCGTTTACATTTTCATGTAACTAAAATTTTAAATCGCTGTCAACTTGTTTTCTTTAGACACAGATGTTTGAAATCACTTTTCTAGTGTTTGATAGACATTGCACAATACGAAATAAAACAAAAAAAAATCTACCTGCAGTAAAAAAAGTACTAATTATCGATTTAGTCTGAAGTTTTGCAGTTTTCTCCGACAAATCTTAAAATTTAAATTAAAAAAAAACTAATAACATTTGTCTAAGACAAGTATGGCTAAAAATGTTCTACATGACCTAGACTATCTCCTACTTTCGGCTTTGCATCCGGTTACCAAACACCCTGTATTAAATGGTATGCAGTCGAGTCACGCACACATTTGGCGATTTGCATCCAAACAGTCTACCTAGTGCCGACTGATGGCGGAACATTACGTTGTGATTCCGACATTCTGTGAGATATATTAAACAATATACATGTCAACTTGTGTAATAAATAAGCATAAAAGGTCATCGCGACGCGTTTTATCAAGTATTATGTGACATTATTGAAATGAGATGCATTAAAGGAGGAAATGTAAAGAATTAAATGTCTTAAACTTGATATAAAAAAATGGTAACACGACAATCGGCAAAGTATTTTAGGTTAGAGTGAATTTTGATATACACATTTAGTATTTTTCTCCGTTTTACTCGATATCTATAATATTACCTGTAATTTTTAAGCTTCAATACCTAAACAGCACATCCAGAACCTTATTAAGCCGAAAGTCTGCATATCAAATTTTTATGCAAAATCGCATTTATATTTTTTGTGGAAAACAAGGTTGTTCCATTTAATAGACAATCGTGGTAACGAAGCGTACTTAAGTAGGTCATGAGAATAATAATTAAAGAGTAGCTTGATGATCTAGGTCGCAGTAGCTACGCATGTGATGTGGGTTACCGATTAAGGCAACGTTTTGCTACATTATGTTGTTTGTAGGTACACTAAGCTCATAAGGAGCTGAAAAGCAAAAGTATGGTGGAGCCCACAGAACAAATATTACGCTAGAAGATGCAAGGTCCCTCAATAGTATGAAACCGCACATGCCGATTTCTTCATGCTTCCTTGATAGGTATTTTTATAGTAAAATGATTAAAAAATAACTGTCCCAAAAAAATTGGATTAATATTAGCAATTTTTTTGGCGTAAAACCATATTATATTTAAGAGATGCCTGACGATTGGAGCATCATGAGTTCGTTATTTGGCAAGGTTCGAGGATATATATCATGATATATATCCGATATATATCTGATATATATCCAATGTTTTTTTATGATATATCAATGCCGAAATGTTAAAAATATCGGCCTCCCAGCCCAGTCGGTAGTGACGCTGCCTATAAATCAGGAGGTCCCGGCTTCGAATCCTGGTAAGGGCATTTATTTGTGTGTTCATCACGGATATCTGTTCCCGAGTTATGGATGTTTCCTACGTATTTAAGTATTTAGCTATATTTATTTATTATATATATCGTTGCCTAGTACCCACAACACGAGCCTTATTGAGCTGCCACAGTAAGCTATTGTCCCATAATATTTATTTAAATATTTAAAAAAAAATGGTTTTTAGTTGCTTATGCCTGAGTTAGAAGATTTTATGTTTTGGTTTAATATGGCGTTTTTTAAGATTTTTATGTACCCAAAATAAATAAAACTTTAAAAACATTTTAGTTCTTTTTTAAATAATTTATTATGTTTATGTAACACATATGCAAATAGTATACATAAATAATACAATAAAATAATAATATGGTTTTCATACAAAATGGATATATATCAAACTTTTGATATATATCGGATATATATCATAAATATCCGATATGTTGATATTTATAATAAATATCGGATATTTTCGAACTCTGTTAATATTTGGATAGTTGATCAACTAAATGACACGCGGATTACAAGCCTTTGTGGCTTCTAGCTTAATGTATTTTCTGTGGTAGAGCTGCTTGAAGAAATATGAAAAGATAGACGAATTTCTCTCGCTTTCTATGAACTCCTAAGTAGTTAGGAGTGGAGGTACTCATAATGTTTTACCTTAGATGATTGGCCAAATGCGCCTTAGCAAAGTATTTTAGGTTAGAGTGAATTTTGATATACACATTTAGTATTTTTCTCCGTTTTACTCGATATCTATAATATTACCTGTAATTTTTAAGCTTCAATACCTAAACAGCACATCCAGAACCTTATTGAGCCGAAAGTCTGCATATCAAATTTTTATGCAAAATCGCATTTATATTTTTTGTGGAAAACAAGGTTGTTCCATTTGATAGACAATCGTGGTAACGAAGCGTACTTAAGTAGGTCATGAGAATAATAATTAAAGAGTAGCTTGATGATCTAGGTCGCAGTAGCTACGCATGTGATGTGGGTTACCGATTAAGGCAACGTTTTGCTACATTATGTTGTTTGTAGGTACACTAAGCTCATAAGGAGCTGAAAAGCAAAAGTATGGTGGAGCCCACAGAACAAATATTACGCTAGAAGATGCAAGGTCCCTCAATAGTATGAAACCGCACATGCCGATTTCTTCATGCTTCCTTGATAGGTATTTTTATAGTAAAATGATTAAAAAATAACTGTCCCAAAAAAATTGGATTAATATTAGCAATTTTTTTGGCGTAAAACCATATTATATTTAAGAGATGCCTGACGATTGGAGCATCATGAGTTCGTTATTTGGCAAGGTTCGAGGATATATATCATGATATATATCCGATATATATCTGATATATATCCAATGTTTTTTTATGATATATCAATGCCGAAATGTTAAAAATATCGGCCTCCCAGCCCAGTCGGTAGTGACGCTGCCTATAAATCAGGAGGTCCCGGCTTCGAATCCTGGTAAGGGCATTTATTTGTGTGTTCATCACGGATATCTGTTCCCGAGTTATGGATGTTTCCTACGTATTTAAGTATTTAGCTATATTTATTTATTATATATATCGTTGCCTAGTACCCACAACACGAGCCTTATTGAGCTGCCACAGTAAGCTATTGTCCCATAATATTTATTTAAATATTTAAAAAAAAATGGTTTTTAGTTGCTTATGCCTGAGTTAGAAGATTTTATGTTTTGGTTTAATATGGCGTTTTTTAAGATTTTTATGTACCCAAAATAAATAAAACTTTAAAAACATTTTAGTTCTTTTTTAAATAATTTATTATGTTTATGTAACACATATGCAAATAGTATACATAAATAATACAATAAAATAATAATATGGTTTTCATACAAAATGGATATATATCAAACTTTTGATATATATCGGATATATATCATAAATATCCGATATGTTGATATTTATAATAAATATCGGATATTTTCGAACTCTGTTAATATTTGGATAGTTGATCAACTAAATGACACGCGGATTACAAGCCTTTGTGGCTTCTAGCTTAATGTATTTTCTGTGGTAGAGCTGCTTGAAGAAATATGAAAAGATAGACGAATTTCTCTCGCTTTCTATGAACTCCTAAGTAGTTAGGAGTGGAGGTACTCATAATGTTTTACCTTAGATGATTGGCCAAATGCGCCTTAGCATTTACAAAGATTGCATATACACGGGAAAATTCGACCGGTGCCGCTGTGACCCGGGTAGCCTAGTGATTAGGGCGTCTCCCGCGAATGCAGAAGACGCTGGTTCAATCCCAGCCCTGGAGCCTAGGTCACTTTTTCCTTCGTACATGACATCTATATAAGTTTATAATTTATAAAGTAGTGTGTCTACTTAAAATAAGTAAACAAATCAAAATATTTATTAAAAATAATTTTAAACAAAAAAGAACCGACTTCACTAAGCATCCACCTTTCCAAAAGCAAATGCTCGAGCTGCTGTAAAAAATACTCAAATCACTATAGGTGTGCCTATAATAGTTGAAGAGTTCCCTCGATTTCTCCAGGATCCCATCATCAGATCCTGACCTGGTTACAACGGGACCAACTGTGAAGTATACTCTTTCAAACGAAAAAAGAATTTTTCAAATCGGTCCAGCCATCTTCGAATAATCGGTGAACATACATAAAAAAAAAAAAAAAAAATAGCAAAAACAAAGATACCGACGAATTGATAACCTCCTCCTTCGAAATCTTGAAGTCGGTTGATAATATGATTTGTTCTTCAGATAGACGAAAATTGAAAATTCAAACGAACCTGCAACTTTGACGCTGCTGTTTCGCATAGAATGTTTATGTCGTTCTTCAATGTTTAAACTTATTTATATTTTGTTCTCATAACATTTATTCTATTACGTTACGCATATACAGAGACAGTGATTTTTTTTATACCACGACGGTGGCAAACAAGCATACGGCCCGCCTGATGGTAAGCAGTTACCGTAGCCTATGGACGCCTGCAACCCCAGAGGATTCACATGCGCGTTGCCTACCCTTTAAGAACCTATACACTCCTTTTTTGAAGAACCTCATACTGTAGCCCGCTGGGAAAACCTCGGCAGGGAGTTCATTCCACAGTCGCAGCGTTCGTGGGAGGGAATTCCTCTTAAACCGTACAGTGCGCGACCCATTAGGCTCCAGGGTGTGAGGATGAACACCCTGTCGGCGGCGAGCGGTGCGGTGATAAAAAGCTGCCGTGGGCATCATATCAAACCGTTCCTCAGAGCACAACCCATTGTACAAGCGATAGAACACACATAAGAAGGCAAAGTCTCTCCTTAGACTCAATGGTTCAATATCGCTCGTGAGTTTGGGGTCGTCGACGATCCGCACAGCGCGCCTTTGCACCGAGTCAAAGGGCCCAAGCTGGTATCCAGGTCCTTCCGCCCAAAGGTGACAGCAGTACTCCATGTGGGGTCTGACTTGCGACTTGTATAGAAGCAGTCTCTGCCCCGGAGTGAAGTATCTCCTCGCTCTATTGAGCACACCGAGCTTTTTGGATGCCAGCTTGGCCTTCCCTTCAAGGTGACTACGGAATTGGACGTCGCTGGAAATGTTGACACCGAGGATCTCAATACTCCCTGACATTGTAAGGGTTGTGCCTTGGAACTGAGCGGCCACAGTAAATGGGGTTTTCTTAGCGGTAAACGCGCAAACTTGTTGAGATTCATAATTTCATGGACACATAAATGAATTGATTCATAAATTCTCACTGCAATTTTTAATCTGCCTAGCTATAAATGTTGCTTGAGATTTTACTAATGAATGATGTGATTGATGTGTAATGTCTACAAACGGAAGTAAATATTAACTAGGTCTACATAATAACAGTGAAAAGGGAATTTAGTGATCTAGGGCACACTCGTGGGCTACGCGTGTGCGTTAGCGATAAAGGCAACTTCGTTTTACTGCGTTGTTTGTTTGTACAGTCACCGCGGCAATAGTATCTTCCTACCCGAAGGCCGCAAAAATATGTGACACGCTCTTGTAGCCCTACAAATAAGTGCGTGTCACATATTTTTACGGCCTTCGTGTAGGAAGATACTATTGCCGGTGACTGTACTACTAGTATATAGACGCTCGTATGTGATGTATAATGAAATGGCGAAGTTCTTCATTAGATCGTGTATTTTGAGTGTAGATGAATGCGTACAAAGTAAGTGGTTTTAAGAGTCGAGATAGGTTTACTGTGTTGGTTGTGAAAAAACTTATGGGGAAGTAGCTTTAGCTCGCGACTTTGTCTGCTCGGGATTACCGTTCGCCATAAGGAATTAATGAAACGCCTTAGTAAAATCTCATAGCAAAAATTAATTTAGCGCACATGCTATTTTAAGTCTACAGTGAGCAACAATTGTATACAAATTTCCACCCCCCTAAGGAATGATTTCTGGGATAAAAACAATCCTATGTCCTTCCTAAGGACTCAAACTATCTTCATACCAAATTTCATCTAAATCAGTAACGGAAACAGACAGACCGACACACACACTTTCGCATTAATATGGATTATGAACATTATCATGTTTGGCTATTTTAATCTTAGGATGAGTAGGCAAATTAACCTCTTTAAGTGGGAATCGTAATTCGTAACCCAAGGGTGGGAGCGTTTTGTCCGTGGCTCTCGGAATAAGTATTCCTTTTTGTGCCCATAGGTTTTTTCCCAAGAGACATATGGGGATATTCAAATTGAATACACGTAAAAGGTCAGGCAAACCGAATGTTCGTCCCTGAAGTGAATCTTATCTGCCATTTGCTGCAAAAAAGTGCTGAATAACTAATCCTATTGAGGCGTTAAATCCACTTTTTAACTGGTAAATAAATGAAAATGATTGTGCACGATCGCCAGGAACTTCCTCCTTGAAAGCTGCCATGCTGTTTATGGACAAAAGCCAACTTTCCCTAGAAAACGCAATCCACCAATCCAATAAGCTGAAGAAGCATTAACTTTTATAGCACGTTTTTAGGATTAGAAAAATAAGGGTCAAATTCACCACGTCTTTGTTTGATTTATTTTAGCTATCTCAGATAAATATTTAAATGAGTTTACTTATTTCTGTTATTAATGAATAATGATACGCTTAAGAAAATTAGAGACATATTAACCAGTTAAAATCGTTTTCCTCTAAATCGCAAGATGACAAACGCAAGACTTTCGGAATCTTAAATACGAAGTAGTTCATAAGCAATTTCCTTGACCCCACAGGAGTTCTAGTAAACCGCAAAGCCGGTAGTTTATACTCTTTAATTATTACCCTGATGACCCAGTTTACCGCTGTCCTCCTTGCGAGACGACGTATTTTACGATGAAAGACACAGAATAACGCCCTTTTATACCGGTAGGGCATAAATGACTGCGAGTTTGTCACGCGACAAATGTTGTCCATCATTATCATTTGTTTAACCACGGGAGTTGTCGCGGGGTCAACGTAGTTTGGACACAAGTGATGGTCAACATAGTTTGATTTGAAAGCTAGTATTTAGTAACTAGAAGATTGTGTCAAAAAGCGCGATGCAAGTACCTGTAATTTACTGCATACAATTACCCCCTGAAACCTAAACTTATTATTTACACTGTAAACTTTCAGAACATAGCGATGAATAAAATTATTTGTTTACTTTTTTTTTAAATAAATTATTAAAAATACTGATGAACAACTTGACTATGAACCAACCACAATTAGGGAGTGATTAACGTAACTCTGCAGAGAGCTACCCATACACTTATCTACACTTGTAAGTGACGGGGAACCTCCCATACAATAAAATTTAGTAAACCGTGTCTTTTATACCTACAAAATAAATTTTACGTCACACCTGGCCATAATGTGAGTATTACCGCACGCTACGCGTACGGAAAGAGGGGAGGCCTTTGCCCAGCAGTGGGACACCTTACCAGGCTAATAAAAAAAAACACCTCTATGTATACAGTATTGGCAGTAGCAGCATTACACGACTGCCCCAACGGAATGTAATTTCCTTATCCTTACTTTTCCCATAAAGCTAGACTCGTTTGCTTTTTGCAAAGTTCGTCGTCTCGCAAAAGAACTAACGGCCTGAAAATTGGTTAAAATACTGCGGTAGTTAAAACAATTGCGGAGAATTTTCCTCTAGAAAAGTGGAACAAAAAAGATGCAGTATTTGTAAAAAAACTAATAAGCTCATCTAAACATAGCCTAGAGTCATAAGTCATAAAGTTTATCGTTTTTGTTTGAAAGATGTCCTAAAGTAATTTTAATTTTTAGTTTACAATAAGTAATTCGAACATGTTTATTTATTTATTAAATTGTATAATAAATATGGACAGTATCTACACGAAATATTTATATTACACTTTAGGGTTAGCTCATGCATGCATGCATCCAATACACATAACATATATATTACATTTTAACAGATTCATAAATCGGTCCATTTGGTTGTCATATTTCTAGTTATCTGCATACAGGTATAAAAAACTGTTACGAGTAAAAAAAAACTAGCTTCGTCAATCAAATTTGTAAATAGTGACTCAATTTATGCTTTGAAGTCCTTCAAAATAATACGAGTACAAAATGGAACGGATTGGAATGGAAATATATTATTCATCTAACTAACAAAGAAATGCAATTCAGCAGAACAGCTAATCAGCTGTTCTATCAGCCATTTAAGTCGACGTTGGTTTTAGAGACAGCGTTTGAGTTTGAGTTTGAGTACGTACGTGGCAGTTAATTTATCGGTCTTGACAAATAAATAAAATATATATTTTGGTGACGATCTACACAAATATGCCTAGCCTAAAACTAAGCAAGGCTACATAGGTCAACCTTGCCTACATACATACATAGAAAACATCCATAAGTTACGAAACAAATTAACAAATAAACGCCCTAACCAGGATTCTAATCCAAGAGAGCAATCAACTAGGATACAGATGCTTTTTGAATATTACTAGTACCTAGTCCGCCTCGAACTGAGAACTCGCGATTTTCTTGCAAACGAGTGACCAATATAACAAGACCCTAATGATGATTCTTTCGAGCCTTCTAGCTCCATAACCCCTTGATCGATCATGCTCATGAACGAACTCTCCACTTGTATTGAGCTCTACTACAACCCCAACAAAATTTAAATAAATCAGAAAAACGTTACTAAAGTTAACGCGCGACAACTATTCAAAATCAAAAAGCCATCGAAATGCACAGACGTCTAGGTAGCCAAAGCTCATTCGATGAATTAAATAGGTAAACGTAACTATCGTACAGCTAAAAAAACTTCGCCCATAAACGCTGAATTAGCTACCTATTTAACCAGGCAGTATCTATTTTGGTCAGCAACGTCGCAAATTACCAGTAATAGGTACCGCGGTATGACAAAGATAAGCGCTATCAGGCTGTAGATACTAAATAATGGGTAGATAGGTACGTAAGTTCAATAACAGATGTCACGGTCGGATAGACAGACGGACTGTTCCTGCGCAAGGTTATGTCTCTATTGTTTTGTGTGCCAACTTGTGTTTCGTTTAATTGAATTGATTTCGTAATCTGTATATGTTTTGCGAAGATTTGAAATGTTGTGAATGTGATTGTAAGTTCATTTGTTTTTATATTACACTTTGTCGTAGTCGTATTTTAGCATACATTCTTACTATAAATGATACCAGGTTAAGAGTCGACACAATTATAATAATGTTGGTTACAAGGGCGGGTTCTGTCTGTAAGAGGAGCAAATATTTTTATGAACATACTTGATGGCGTTGTAATAGGATATCGCTTACCTGTGAACAAAAAATGCAAGTTATTAGTAATTTCAATAATTACACAATATTTATTTAAAGCACACACATGTTTAAGCGCTGTCGTCGTTACAGATAACTCCTCTCTCCTTTGCGAAAATCTCAATATCAGAACAAATAATCGAAAGTCACGTGATCATTTTAAAAAGCGATATTTAGTCAGTAGTTTTTAATAATAAATCTCTATTATAGGACAACTTTTACACAAATTTGCGTTTAGATCTGTGGTTAAGAGCTTAACCGGTGGCCCATGGACCACAGGTGGCCCTGGTCTGCAAATGCAAATTGATCATTTTATTCGTCAAAGGTATTTGAAACAGTTGGTGGTCGCTGCCAAAATATTATTTTTGTCGAACAGTCCCTTAGCACTGAAATGTTATCACTGGTTTAGATTAGGCAGGCATTAAATGTTGAATCTGGCAACTGTAACCGGTCTTGCGATGCCCCACAGGAATAACGCGCTCCAGGGTTACTCTGCACAGGGAAACGGTTTCGTTCCGGTGTTTAATACCTTGCCATTTAGCCTTCCATTCTTCCTCCGTGCGGCGTCAATCAACTCTCTGGCCGGGACTAGGACTCCCTCATGCGGTGACAAGTAGTTCCATTCAATAAGAGAAAATGTACACATTCAAATATCAATCAAAATATTTGTGATAATCCATATCGAAAGGGCCCTAATGGCGGCATGCAGGCGCTTACGTTGTAGTCCTTGTACAGATTATAATTTTCAAGCAATAGTATAAGCGCCGGCCACCATAAAGGCCCTTTCAGTATGGATTATCACATTTATTGGCTTTGCAGAGCAAGCACTCTAATCTAGAGTTTATTCCAATGCGCTGAAGCGATACAATCAAATTCTGGTTCCTCGTTCAGTTAAAATAAGCACTGTTGAAAGGATGACTGCGTTACACCGGTCCAGATACCTCAAGAATATTTGTTAATCCTTATGGTTTTAAGAATTGAAGTAGTTCGTGTGTCCAACCATGGACCATACCAACACTCATGGACAATCAAACTCACTGAGAAACTTCCATACAATGTGACCCGTTATCATTACTGCGGAATCGGTACTCTTGTATCAAAACGTTATTGTTATTATATTACCTTAATAAATAATGATAAATAAATAATTATTCGTACTGCAATAGCCGGCTAAGCAAAGTGTAGGGACACTAAGGATGGCCGGACATGCTTATAGTCGGTTCGCTGTGTCATTTTCGTTCCTGTTGTAAACTAAATAGTGCAAGTTGCGGAAGGTTTCAGAAAAGTTGGAAAAGTTCTCGATTTCCTTTTCACAAAAAACATAGGGAACTTAAATTTACGAAATGAAAAGTTTCAATAAGGCATGTTCACGTAAAGTAGCCATATGAAAACGTAAATAAATCGTTTACTTCTAACGCTACATTCGTTCTAACGATAACAAAAACAGGTTATTATATAAGAAAACATTCAAAAAATAAAATACAATGCATTTTTTTGCGAAATCCTCAAGAACTGGAGAATTGTTTTACTTTCTTTCGAACGCCTGCCATTAGTGTAGTTATTGACGTGTTAGTGAACTGACGAGCGGCTGCGTTCCATATTCTTTTGAAGTCAGCATCACTGTCCGCTACTGCACCTTTCTTGAGCAGGTATCGCTTGATGTTCGCCCAATACCTTTCTATCGGGCGAAGTTCTGGGCAATTTGGCGGGTTCATGTTTTTCGCCACATAAATAACATTCTGATTATCGAGCAAATTTAAGGTTGTTTGAGCGTAATAAGCTGAAGCTAAATCAGGCCAAAATATAGGGGGACGTTCATGTTTCCTATATAAGGGCAAAATTCTCTTCTTAATACTCTCCTGTCGGTAGACATCTCCGTTGATTGTGCCAGTAGTAAAAAAGCTCGAACTCTTCAGCCCGCATGAGCAAATAGCTTGCCATACCATGAGTTTAGGGGCGAATTTTTCAAAAGCGATTGACTTATGCTCTTCCGAAACATCCCGGCCAGCCACACACGTATAAAATTGAGGCCCCGGTAAAGTTCTCATGTCTTTTTATACATATGTTTCGTCATCCATTAATATGCATCGGTCGCGATTTTGATTGAAAAACTTGCTCAAAGTTTTAGGACGACATTTTGCTCTTTCGATCTGAGCAGGGGTCCTTTTCGGGATTTTTTGTTTCTTTCTGGTCACAAGATTATTTCTCTTCTTAGCGTTTTGTACATTTCCAACCGATGTCTTTACCTTTTTGGCGATATCTCGAACAGATAGGCCGATGGATTATGGCGGAACGAGGAAGCTTTTGCGGTGTCAAATTTAGGCTTCACGCAGCCTTTTTTTCGACCGCGACCTGGTAGATCATGTAGAGTATGAAATTGCCCAAATTTACTGATCACTTTTCGCACACCGTCCTTAAATATTTTATATCGTTTTGCTAATTGTCACATCGAGACACCCTTTTCGGTGCAATACGCGACAATAATTAATTTACGAATATTTTCATTTATTCTCGGCATTTTGATTCTATTTACTCAATGACATCTATTTTATACTTTTTTATAACTTGATTATATATTTTTTGGAATCACACGTACTAGCATTGCAAAAAGTTTCTATATTCCTGTGAAGAATTAGTTCTAGGTGGCTACTTTATTACGTGAACAAGCCTTACTTTCACACCAAAATTGTAAGATGTTTCCGAAATATGTGAAAATTTCCCCAATTTTCGAAAGTTTTCATCGGCAGGTCAGTAAAAGTTAACAGATATATGACAAGCCAGACGGATAGCAAAGCTAAATAAGAGTGTCCATTTTTACCTTGCCCTGTATCGCGGAACAAAATATTACAATAAATTATTGCAGAATATTCAAAATAAATTTAAACAGATGCGGCGACTCGCACGCTTAAGACAGTATGAATCTCATGGTTATAAATAGATATCTGCCACCTATTTACGAGAGTATCCATCGTGGGAAATTCTTCACTGGCACGGAAAAGTGCTCTGAGAAACTATGGAGCGCGACCGCATAACTTTCAATTTGACGTTATGAAATCCGTTGAATATGGCCAATTTCTTCGCCCAAGGTTTTGCTTCGAAATTAGATGTTTCAAGCGATTGTTTACGATCTTTGTTGTGTGTGCCAAAACTTCACGGAAGCGGAGTTTGTGTTTTCGTACGTCATTAACGTTTAGGGTCATTACTCGTTTTCGTAAACAACTAAACGGTTAATTAATGCAGTAGTAAGCCATAATACAATACAATAGTAGTACAGAAAATGCATAAAGTGAGAATAGAGGTAAACAACAGGCGGTCTTATCGCTAAAAAGCGATTTCTCCCAGACTACCTTTAGGTGGTAGAATTGCATTAAATAAACTAAGTGGGTGTTGCAAAACAGTGAAGAAAAGGGAAAAAAAAAACTTGCATCATATAAATGTGAATAAGTTCCAAAGTTAAAAGTCTAGGTTTAATGCCATTTTAAAAGATCGCAGAATTTGGTTGTGTCAAACCCAATACATGTGTACAAAACCAATAAATAATATTTGCGTTATACAAGTGTCGAACATACACATGAAAATGTGGCACTTATGACTCACGATTGCATTTCTAGGAAAACAAAGGATTTGACACATGAAAAATATTATTAATGAAATTCGTTTTCACTGAAATACAAGTAATTAACGGATTTTTACTAAAATTTTATGTAAGTATTTTTTTTGGCTTTGACAATGAAACTATTGTTGTTCCCTTACCTTACATTATTTTACTTTTCTATTGACCCCGACCTTACGTTTCATTTAGATTAGTTATCTATATATCATAGATGATATATAGACTTTTAATAGTGAATAGAAAATAGGCCAGAAGCAAATGTATGATGAAATATCTCAGCATTTTTTATCAATTATCATCCTCCCTTCCCCTTCCAACACTTTGCAGATACGGAATTTAACAATTTTATTAGTAGGTATAGGTACTTATACTTACATATAATCAATCATAGTAATGTTTGACATAATCTTGATTTTGAATCTATTAAAGACTTAGAGAAGAAATGTCTTGTATTTAATTATGTTAATAAATAAAGGAGGTTTGTCCTGCAGTGTAAGACCATATGCCTCATATAATGCGGAAACCGGAGTCTATAATCGCATGGTTGCTAACAACAGAATAAAACAAAGTGTTGGCAAATAACACCTTGTGGAATGTATCAAAAATATTGAGATAAAGAAAAGTTTAACGACGCCTCCAACAAATGCTTCCATCCCAAGTGAAAGAGAACTTTTATTTACTAATGCATTGTGTAGTTTGGTGAGTGACATATGCCTTCGTTGAAACGGGTCTGAACTCTTGGGACACGGTCGAGTGCGTCCTTGCATAGTAGAAAACGTTTTATTACTGGAAGACGACAACTTGTAACTCTCTATACGAAAATAAACATGTCGAGTTAATAATAGTAATTCCCGACAAAAATATTCACAAATTTACTGAAGTATGACTAATAAATAGCAATAATAAATAATCGCTGCTTAAAAGCTCAGCGAAGGAAATAATTAGAGTAAAGTACCCATTGACTGGCATTAAACAATGGGTCATGGACATTTCAAGAGTTAACGTGCCATCAATTTGGAGGGGCGCTAACAACAGGTAGGGTTAACCTACTCCTTATTATGTATATGCTAGTTGCTACCTTGTATACCAGACATAATATTTTTTCAGGGCGTAAATGAGTTAAATAAATGATATTATATTTTTTAATTTTTCTCGACAAGAAAGGAATTCAAAAAGTACCTAATTCTATATGTTAATCTTCAACTAACCAGTAACTTAACTAAAAGAATTTGTCGATTAAACGAAGTAGTTGTAGTGTCGATATCGTCCGCTGCTCCTTCTATGGGAATGGGGGATATGCTCAATCAATACAACATCTTACGGTTAACTCGTCAAGTCACTCGTTCTTAGCACTATTAGTGCTTGAAGATGAAGACCAGTGTGTACCTTGCCTACGAAGCAGAAGGTCCCGGGTTCGAATCCTGGTCAGGGCATTTATTTGTGTGTTTATCACAGATATTTGTTCCTGAGTTGTGGGTGTTTTCTATGTATGAGTTGTGGGTGTATTTATTCATATTTATCTATTATAGATATCGTCGTCTAGTACCCATAACACAAGCCTTATTGAGCTTACTGTGGGCCGAGGTCGATTTGTGTAAGATTGTCCTATAATATTTATGTATTTATTATTTATTATTATTTATTACCAGTGCTCTAAGGACTAAATAGGTACACGCGAGTTAATTTGACGACGACTGAATGGATGCTTCGGAAATGTATGATTTTGCGCGAGGTTCATTAAACGTCGGACGAGGGCAAGGTCGGCATTCTGCGTGACTGTCATGTTAACACAAATCAACGCGCTGGCATTTTATTTGGATTGCTTGCTGAAAGCAGAAAGCAGTCGAGGCGAATTCTGATGCGAACATCGACATAGGCTACGCTTTACCATAGCGCCTGACTACCCTGCAGGTGAGCGATAGGAATGGTAAACTAATAAATGTTTTAGCTTCACAAAACATCAAGAGAGGGTATGTCTGGACATTACAAGGAGCTCGTGTCTAGTGTAAGTTGACCAGAAGATGAAGACAAACGTGTACATGTAAACTTATTTCACACTCCAGTCCACTCTCAGTTATACAGTCTAAACAGAATATGCGTTGTTGGTATTAACAACACAATAATGCCATTTTATTTAACTGATCCAACAGTTACAGATTGTTTATCAGAAAAATGTAAAAACGCTAAAACCAAATAATCATATTTTTTTATACCACGACGGTGGCAAACAAGCATATGGCCCGCCTGATAGTAAGCACCGTAGCCTATGGACGCCTGCAACTCCAGAGGTGTCACATGCGCGTTGCCGACCCTTTACAAAAAGGAGGATTCACTGTGCTGATGACTGAAGGAACAACAAGGTCCCTCATCGTCAACACACTGGGTCCTTTTAATATTATTTTGGTTTTATTGAATCAACTTTATATATGGATTTAAACAGAATTTTTGGGACTAATCATGGGATAACGTCATTTATTATTTCGTAGAATGTAAACATAATTAGCAGAATATAATACGACGATTAATTAACAGAAAAAATACAGGTCATTCGTTTCAAATATTTATGGAATTGTTTACAGTTTCTATTTAGGGTTATTAAATTCTTATCAATGCAAATTGCACTAAAGGTTAACTTGCTGGTATAAATAATATTAAAAAAAAACACTAATTAATGTTTTACCCTCGCAAAATTTAGCGCTATTAAATTGCTTACGTTTACCAGTATTAATTAGCTAGTACGGAAACGATTACTCCATGTTCGTGAAATCGGTATCTCGATAAAACAATGTTTCATTTTGGTATCTACGGTAATCTTATCAACGCACGTTTCAACTCTTTATTGAAAGATAACTGTTGTATTTTGCATACCTTACCTACATTATATCTATATATAAAAATGAACATATATCTTAACATGTCCAAGTAAAGTTTCAGTACTCTATATATTTGGAAATATTTGCACGCTTGCATGCAGGCTGAATGCACTGAACTTTATTTTAATTATAAGAACTGTATATTTACTGTGTTCTATGCAAATAAAATTCTTTGAATCTTTATAAATAAATTGGATAGTATTGGTTCCGTAACATAAGGACTATTATAATATCTGGGCCGAAGAGATTAGAAAGATTTATATACAAAAACGAGCGCTATCTACCGGGCCCTTACGGACTACGGTATATTAATTCATCATACCTCTTAAACTTTTTACGACGTTAGACGCTGTCAAAATAATTTAAGGGACTGACTACAGCTAAATTCCCTCCCTACCTTTTTCAGCGCGAGTGAAAGAGAAACACTGTGTCGTAACACACATAAAATTTGCAATGAGCTCCCATACTAATCGTAATTAGTATGGGAGCTCATTGCAAATTTTTCCAAATGATGAATTAAAAAAAACTACGCATTCATTGAGAAATATAAAATAACGAAGTTTTTAGTATTAGTGTGTGCAATTTTCTCTTTAGTTACAGACGTATAAGTCAAGAAACTAAAGACATACAACTGTTTAAAGCTATTTTTAAGATGTAACTTTGGAATTATTTTCTATCGAGCAGATTTCATCCAATCGTGTATGGGAGTTAACGAAGTTCTTCCAAATATAACGAATAAATAACATATTTTTTTTTTACTTTCTCAAAACAAGTAGTTATAGCTAAAACACTGTTTGAGTAAAGTCGATTTGAAGGTCATCGGGTGTTGTCAGCCTCTTAATTTCCCTTCGATAGATGGCGCTGCAATAACTGATACCGGATATAAAGGCTGAGTTTTAGAGGGACGCGATTTTCTATTCACGTCCTTTTTCCATTCCATTCCAATTTCAATCCAGGTATTATTAAGATCTTTGGTGCAAAATGAGAACTTGTCTAAGATGAAGTTTGGCTAGTTACAACATTAATTCTCACAAGTTCCTAGAATGACTATATCCCATATTTTTTTGTCATTTTCATTCCAAAATTGAGAGAAGTTTGGCACTAAAAATGTTTAATGAAAAATAGGTTGTTATCCCCTGGTCCATTTTATATCTGATTAGTTACGATCATACTCGTATCTTATTATAATGATAAGATAAGGGCTCACAAGGGCTGAGTCAAGCAAATTGCATCGGATACTGATAAATATCCTTGTTATCAGCAGATGTACGGTGGTCCCGTTCAAGATAGTAAGATTTAACTGCTACTTGCAAAAGGTTTTCACCCTGTTAAATATTTTATTTTGGGTTATATAACAGATTACGTTAAAATATGGAATCTATTGCTAGAAAAAGCGTGCCATTGGAGCTAAAACAAAAGCACATTGAAATAACTAAAAACTATGCCAAGAAATAAGGACATACATTAACGTTACCTTTATAAAATTGCCTTCGAATTATATTTTATACCAGCTACCTTATCGCTTATCGGTAACTTTAATAATAACACTGTAATCTATAGCGAAACGCAATCAGCAAGTCAATACTTTTTTTTAATGTAGGGCCCCTAAACGAATTATGTTAGTTAGGGTCCGTATTGTGTGCAAGGACCGAAACCGGTTACCAATCAAGGGTTATTCGATCAGGTATTTGATTGGGTTGTTTTTACAAACCCTATCAATTCGACAAGCACAACGTTTGAACGTAAGCGCTTATTAAAACCATCAACCCCTAATTGGGTTACCCTATAAAGCGTTTATAGAATGCGATAAAAACTATTTTAATCTCAATTGCTAAGGATATTAGACAGGGAAACCACAAAAAATATGGTTGGACTAGTTAAAACGGTTAACATAACGATAGGCTAACCCTAATTATATCAACTGGGTAGCCATTATTGGGGTAACCCTGTCGAAAATACATGTCAACCAACGGGTTTTCCGGTCCCTGATTGTATGACAATTGACAAGTCTAGTGAATACTTAACAGTAGCTCCAATTTGTGAGCCGAATAATTTTAAACAAAAAAGAACCGACTTCACTTAGCCTTCACCTTTCCAAATCAATTGCAGAGCTACTGTAAAAAATACTCAAATCACTAAAGATGTGCCTATAATAGTTGAAGAGTTCCCTCGATTTCTCCAGGATCCCATCATCAGATCCTGACCTGATGACAATGGGACCAACTGTGAAGTATACTCTTTCAAACAAAGAAAGGATTTTCCAAATCAGCCCTGCCGTCTCAGAATAATCGGTGAACATAAATTAAAAAAAAAAAAACAAATATCCCGGCGAATTGATAACCTCCTTCGAAATCTTGAAGTCGGTTGAAAACAGCTCTCAATGCCAAGAATGATTAAATGAAATAAGGAAGATAATAAACGCTTCTTCAAACGAAAACTTTGTTTTATCGTAAGTAAACATTGTCTGCGACATATTATCTGGCGAAAACTTCACGTGACATTACAAGGTCGCATCGCATAGTTATGTTATGTGTAATTGCGAAATCTACATTTACACTGACGCGACACATACTCAGTCACTCACTCATATGATGACATTGATGACGATTGAAATGCATCAGGTCAAATTGTGAAGAGGTGTCGTGTCGTCAACTCGTCACAGAAGATGCGTCATATCTAGAATTTGCTATCAAAGAAATTATTCTTGCGAAGCTCTTCCTTTCCCTTCTTGTGTATTATTTTTCTGTTTTTTATTTACTTCTAGTGTTTGTTCTACCTGTCTGTATTTTTTTTTGTGTGAATTTTTTTGCGAGAGTAAATGCAATTTTAATTTTGAATAAAATTTATTTTATTTATTAAGTCGAAAATGAGATGTTTTAGTTAGTCGAACATGCGGAATAGAAACTCAGAATCCTGGTGTAATTATAAAGTCGTGACAAAAAATAGAGAAATGAAATTAGAACGGGAAGAACAATGAAAAATTCAATACCGCAATATTTCTTCAGCAACATTGAAAAATTATTTCACTTTTATTTTTTCAACGGTCCAGAAGGACGATTAAATTCTAATAAACTCAACGGCAATTGAGTACATGCATGAATAAATTTTATTTTTTTATTTAACTGTTTACATTGTTTTAACACTAGGAAAAACAAAAGTTTGTTCTAAAAGCTTTTCGTTATTTAATAAAAAATATTGAAAATCTTAAAAACGTTTGAGCGGTTGAAACGCTCATAATTTTTGGCGCGAAAATGACAGATTGTGATGACGTCACATCTCACAAAATTTTATAGGTTAGTATCAAGTTAGTATGAGATTAGTTCCTACTTCAGTTGGTGGTTCAAATATTTCAAAGTTATTTTCGCTTAAACCATGAATGAAACTAAAAAACCCTTATATACGGGTATTACCTAGTGCCAAAGTGCATGAACAATATAATAAGTGCACCCAATAAGGTGTTTTTTATCTGCCGAAAGACGTGAAAACTTGTAAACCATGGTGCAAAATGATGAGAAGACTACGACTTTTTATTGCTGTGAAGATCGCTTCAACGTAAGTAAATACCTATTTATCTTGTATTCAAATATATTTATACCTAGTTAGAGTGATGTTGTCTACAATTATACATATACCTTAATAACGTTACTTGCAAGTGTAGATGCACTGGGAACGGTGCGTACCTTAAGAAATCATTATATGTATAATGTCTGCTGCGAATGCAGAAGACGCTGGTTCGATCTCAGCCCTGGATACCGGAGGCCTAGGTCACATTTTTCCTTTGTAAATTCGCCATCAGGTATATCGGTGTGGTCAAGGTGGTCACAAATATCTGAACAACGCCTATATTGTCAAGGCGATAAAGTGCATGTAGAATGATGGCGACGGTATATGATATACCTATAAAAGTTTATAATTTATATTCTATGTACCTACTGCTGCATTTTTTTTATACCTAGTTAATAAGGATTGCCAACAATGGAGCCAATTTTGGAACAATGTAGGACCATATTATTACGATATTGTACCAACTACTAACATTAAGAAAGGTTTTCTTTTAAGACTTATTTTCTTGTACAGATTTGTAAAATAAAAATATGTATTCATTTCAGTTCGAAGAGGATGTAGAAAATGACATTCAACATAAAATAATGAAGGAAAGTGTGGTAAAAGTGCCACTTCGATTAAAGAAAGGAGTTTTGCTATACTTAAATGCTCCGAGAGCTCCACATGTTGAAGCCCCACGCTACAGTACACCATAGTTTAATATCTGTATTAGACAAGGTAATAATGGTAGGCTGTGGATAAGTAAACATGCAGGTTGTGTTTAATAATAAAAAGATTTCTATTTTACATGTTTTATTTTTATTCAATAATAGGGGTAGTAGGTATTTCTAACACTATCTTTCTAGATGAAAGCAGCTAGAAAGATAGTGTTACAAATAGTTAAGTACTGCACATAAATCTTAATTAACATTACTTGGTAGCAGAGACTAGTCTCTGCTAGTATCTGCAAATAATTTATAAAACTAACAATGTCCATTCAAGAACTAGCTTGCTCTTGCTTCAGACTTGGCACCTTGGAGCCTCAAAAATTTTTTAGACGTTGCATCTCTATTTAATACATATACTCTGTAATAATACTACATATATCCTTGACCTTAATCAATTTAAGGCTAGTACCAACTGATGATAGTTTGGATTTCTTGCATTAATATTTGATGCTAGTTGTTGGTTGGTCCGCTGCACTGTCACTGTCACCGCTAACTGTCGTTTGTTGGGACATGTCATCTTCCTAAAACAATATAATAAACTAATTAATATCTTTTTGTGTGGCTAGTGTATAAAATTTCCGATAACTTAAACTATATTGTTGTACAGTTATTATCAAATATACCAGAGCGACCAAGGTACTTAAAAATATCTTATCATGGACATTATCACCGTGACAGGTGTTATTCAGATATTTGTGACCATCTTGGGTGCTCCAATAAATCTGATACTGTACTAGAGTCATAGATTTATTATAAACACTGCCATATGTATCTATATAGCATCACTCATCAGTAATGCAGACATAAATGGGATTGGACATTTGGCATGTTTAAAACAGAAAAATCAACTATGCCCTGGCAAATCAGTTCACATGACAATTATATAATAGCTCTAATAATTAGACCATTCATATATCCTTGTTATGTCTGAGGCTGGAATGGACTCAAGCGTATAAGCAGCAGCGGTGGGTGACTCCATCAAAATTTAGATTTTAATTAATCTATCTCGGGTAACCTACCCACATTTGCTCACAACACTAAGCCAAACTCCTACTATAAGATGGCTCTAGCCAGTCAGTTACTCTCCTTACAGAAATGAAAATCAAATATGTATCCTTACCCAAGTGTGCTGAACAAGGTTTCCACTGTTAACAGATTTAACTTTTCCTTCTGTGTTGTTACAGTACAATTTTTGATTTGGTAGCTCCGGGGTGATTCTAGCTTTTACATATCACCATCTCAGCATACTTGCACATAGCCAATGGTCATGTTATGTCTATTGTAACACCATTTCAAGTACCTGTGATTCACAAAGAAAATAATGATTATAATTATGCAATAACTCTTCACATCTAAGATCACTTCACATGCCTGTTACGGTTTTTGGAGTAGGTAAGTAATTTATATAAACGTAGGACAACAGTTTAAGTAGCAGTTTCAAAATAAAGCCAAGGTTACTTATAGGTTATTGTTTTGGATTTCCAGTTTAAATCATTACACATAAGTAAGTAATAGATTAAAAGTTATAATTACCTTGCAGTTTTCGCTCCTTTCGTCTTGGCAGGCATTAACATTGTTATTATTGGTGAAATACGACGACATCATAAATGCATTATATTCGGCAAATTGTCCATTTGCGTCTTTACAAATCCGCTATCCGTCATTGTACCTGCGTTGTTGTGTATTAAGTATATTATTATAAATGAGAATTAATGTAATGAGAAATGCCAGTGCTGCAGTATCTGGGTGACATAGTTGAGTTGAGGATAATGACAATGACATTGACTTGACATCAGCTCAGACTGAAACTGACTAGAGCGAGCGAGCGTTCGTTCAGATACTAAGCTATAATCTACTTATTACAGTGTTAATGCATATTCTAATCATCGGATTACATAATCTACCATTTACCAAACACATTAAAAAGTATAGTTATCATCTTACTTATGCAAACTAGGTTAGTTCTAAATAAAACTAGCTTGACGTATTTGTAAGGAACCAATGGAGGACATTTATTTAAGAGCAAACTTATTGAAACCCAATGGAAACCCAGCATAATGCTTACCTCAAATTCGTCTTTAAGTGCCCATATTTGAATTATAACCGCAAAAAGCTGCTAAATCACCACAGAAACAATTTTTAATCAGTTTTCGTCTAAATTTAGTGTCTGCCACGAACAAAATAACAAATCTGTCAAGTATGTGACGTCACGAGTACGTTCGACCAATAGCGTTGCGTTTAGATTATTAGGTTTTTGCGCGAAATTTTTACACTTTTTAAGTATTATTTTAAGCATATAAATGTTAACTAAATTAAAAAAATGTGTTTGTAGCATAATATTATGGCAATAACCATCGTAATAAAAAATATTTCGTTAAAATTTAAACTTCATGCATGTACCTAATTAAAACGTGATGATTATACGTTTTCTTTGCCCGTGAATGTAATTTGCACTATTCTTTTTAAGTTACATTTTTAATTCAAACGTAATGAAAATTTATAACATTCAATAATATTTTCCTTCATATTATTTTTACTTAACTATTTTTTACTTAACAAAACCTTTGTAACTTTGCTATTATGGATGTATTTTCTGTGATGTGTATGGACAAACCTATATTGTGCATCTCAAGAGTATGTACAATTGTACACACAGATTCAAAATTGCATAGACAATTTATGAATGAATTCTTTCATAACGTGTCCATGCAATTTTGAATCTCACTGTACCCAATTAGGCTTTTAATGAAGCAATTTATAATATATAATAAATAACGATAACATTACTCATGCAAGTTACGATGCGATATCACGTATCAGCGATACCGATCATCACAGACCTGCGCACACTGCACGGTATTCGGCGCGAATTAGAATCAATTAGATACAGTTACGTAGTTTAGGTAACCTTGCGACCGATGTCTAGTCGCGCTCAATTAGCCAATCGGGACGGACGGCCATTTAGATTATGCATGGCGTCCACGTCATAAATATTTCCACAGTCTATAGTCACCTTGATACAATGGAAGTTCAAGATTCCACCAAATTGGTTACCGTTTTTAAGGGAATCTTAAAATGCTCTTAATGTCAAGGTAAAAAACAATGACGAAAAAACATGGCTTTTTACGGAACAGTTTAATGGAATTTTATTATTTGATTTTTTTTGGACTATGTACAGCCGCCATCAGATATATCGGAGCAGCCAAGGTGGTCACAAATATCTGAACAACGCCTCTATTCTCAAGGCGATAAAGTGCGTGTTCAGGATATTTTTAAGTACCTTGGTCGCTCCGATATATACGATGGCGACTGTACAGTTTTAGGCTAAAGAAGTACTTAGTTGCTTTAGTCGCTTAAAATAATTATCATACACTATTTAAATATTATAGAGCTATGCTACACAACAAACCTAGGTATCAGTGGTGGGGCTTCCATACAACTCGATTCCTACCGGCTTGCCTTGTTAGAATTTTACAGGTACACAGAAAATGAATCATCCGGTTTTCGCACTTTCTTCATAATTTTCTATCAAATATAAAAGTCCATTGATAATTCTTTATCTCTGTAATTTTGTATTTGCAAGTAACAAAATATAGTACATTGTTGTAGAGGCTTGAAAGTAAGCTATAGGTGGATCGAGTTAGTTCGAGGGCCGACCCGCCAGGGGAGGCCCTCGAAGATACGAGTCCACCTATAGCGCTTTCGGCCGAGATATTACATAGTGCTTTTCACGACTACTGTGAGGAAATAAAAAAACATTTGTCATAATAATATAAATGCTTTTATAGAATATCCAATTCAGTATTCCATTCCCGCCATTTTACTTTTTTTTTTCACTTTCAAGAAGCGTTTTTCTGTTGTTTGTTTCAAACCGACTCATTACTTAGAGGCGTTTTTGATAGAAAACCACAAACGGCTAAAAAAGCAAAAACGCCTTAAGGGTTAATAAATGGTTTTGACGTTTCTTTTTTTTTTTAAACAGGTAGTTGGCCCGATAAACAACCTTATTTTATTTTTGAAACATAAAGTTGTGCCAAAAAAAGACCTTTTAATGTTTTTAATGAATGCAATGACATAACTGGACAATTTACTTTCCAACTAATGACATTTCATCGCTACAATAACATTGCTGTAGTGGTGGTTCAGGTGCTACAGCAAATGCTTACTTTCCAGTTTGGATTTTGACCATCTTTTGTCACATTTCCGAACAGTAGCGTGAAAAAATAAACGTTTGCTTGTGAATAAGGTACTCAATCATTTTCAACCGACTTCAAGAAGGAGGAGGTTCTCAATTCGTCGGCATCTTTGTTTTTGCTATTTTATTTTTATGTATGTCCACCGATTATTCCAAGACGGATGGACCTATTTGGAAAATTCTTTTTTTGTTTGAATGAGTATACTTCACAGTTGCTACCATTGTAACCAGGTCAGGATCTTGGAGAAATTGAGGGAACTCTTCAAATATGATAAGCATACCTAAAGTGGTTTAAATATTTTTTACAGTAGCTCGGGCATTTCCTTTTGGAAAGGTTGAGGCTAAGTGAAGTCGGTTCTTTTTTGTTTAAAATTATAGCATTTGTATTTGCTAGGAACAACATTAAGGGGTACATGTTTAATAATGATAACACTGTGCTGCTAACAATACTAGTCCGATAATCAGCGTTTAGACTGGACGTGAAGCAACGTGACCAGTAGGATTAATATCATCGATGACGTATTTAACTGAACAATCCTGAGCCCTATGACAACGTAATAAGATCTTTTTGTACGCAGTCCTGTTCATACGTGCCACGCATGTGTTTGCAATGGACATGTTTATCTGGGACATAATCAGATTTAGGTTCGAATTTGTCTTTCCTGATACTGATATTACGTAATTGTAGTTGTCAACTGCGAGGACAATGAGGATTGCGGGTATATTTTAAAGCTCCAACGTCCGTAACAGAAAGGACTTTTTATAGATATTTTTAGAACGACAGACCCACCTGATACCTACTACTCGTATTAAGTTTTGGAAACATTTGGCTTGTTTTTTTTATTTAATGTAATCAGTCGTTCATTGGCTATTAGAAAAATGCTTCTTTTATTCTAAATGCAAGTATTTTTTTCAAAGTTACCAGCTATAGGCCAAAAGGCGGGTTTAAAAAAAAACACAAAAAACTCAAATAACTTGAAAACCAATCAGTCTTGACCCCTGGTTGACTGGACTTAAATCATTGCAAATGAGCTATAAAACTGAACTGTCAAGGAATACGACGAATTACCAATCATTCTGTATGTAAGTTAATAACTAAAGATGAAAACTCATTCAAATGAATTCAGTTCGCATAGACGTTAATTTCAATACCACTAACGCCACCTAGTTTGCAGATTGTACACTAAGAAGAGGAAATACCCAACTCACTAACACAATTCACAGAACATTCAGCATCAGCGTGTAACTCATCCCAAATATAAGTAGACCCCCAGCTCCATACCAATAAATAATGTAAGCAAAGGCAATGTAAAAACAGCATCGCACGCGTAGCTTCGATTAGAGTGATCACTGATCGCTTCGGACATTCCTAAAAGGACGTTACGGGTTCCTTTATGGCATCGATTTAGACAGCTAAAATAACTGAACGATGTTCGTTAACAATGTTAACATGGTTTATTTAGTAACGTGTAGAAAAAATGGAAATCCCAAAAACGACACTCGCATTGAGGCGGTAATTTATTAACTAACTGAATAAATTATTGGTTGAGAAATAAGTCCCAAATAACAGATATTTATAACCATATTACATACCAGTTAATCTCATCATTTGTTACAATTAAGTAATTATGTACTATTAATCAATTTAATCAATCCATAACGTAAATACATACATAGATGAAAGAAATAACTTTTAGGTACGAAATATATTTACCGGTCAAATACCTTTTTTACTTTATAGCAGGTAGTTAGGGTTAAAAGAGCATATGTCTCTTGTAGACATCATGCTTTTCTGATTTCTATGGTAAGCTTAATGGACTAAGAGCTGACCACGTCAGATATGACACAATAAAGTGAGCAACAAAACCCGTCTGTTTAGATTGCTATACTATCCTTATTGCTAGATCCGGGCATCTGGCAGCTTTTAATGGGTGGAGGTCAGAGTAATACACTCGCGATCAAAAAAATCGACTCAAGCAACATTTTTTACTTTTGGTCGTATTTCCGGAAAGCGGGAAATATTTTAATAAAACTTTGAATGCAATTTTATTACGAATTTATTCAGCTACAAAAAACAGTAAAAGACATCGATCTCAGTTGCGTAGTTTTTAGGTTATCGCAGTTTTTGTACAAAATGGCATTTTACATGGTTATGATATGCACGAGTTGTGCCCTCTTGAGACCAATAAAAACCGGTGTAACCGGTTATTTCTTATCATTCGCTTATCAGAAGTTGACCAGTGCACATCTCCTCGCAATCTTACACCGGAATCACCTTCGAAAAATGGATACCACCGAAGCTGAAGCCACCGAAGTCGTCACCTTGGTGAATCGAGGATTCTCGCAGCGTTCTGTTGCTGAGCAGCTGAATTTAAGCCAGTCTGCTGTCTCCAGAGTTTATCGTCGGTTTTGTCGGTTTGGAACCTTGAAACGGAAACAAGGATCTGGCCGTCAGCGGTGCACATCGGAGAGGGATGACCGCTTCATCGCCACCTCCAGTCTTCGTAATCGCCACCGTACCGCTGTTGCCATCCAGCAAGACCTGATGCGGAACCGGGTTGTGCCTGTTAGCACCTCAACAGTTCGGCGGAGACTCAAGGAAGCCAACCTTACCCCAAGAAGACCTGCTACTGGGCCCAAACTGACTCAGAGGCATCGGGACGCTCGGAAGGAATTCGTGGCGACCTACGAAAATTGGACCTACGACCAATGGAGCCGCGTACTCTTCAGCGACGAGTGCAGAGTGTGTCTCCATGGCAGCGACAGAAGAGGACGGGTGTACCGAAGACCTGGAGAGAGGTTCGCCCAGTGTTGCTTCGCTGAAACAGTCGCCTACGGTGGAGGTTCCGTCATGATGTGGGCGGGGATTTCCATGGAGGGGCGGACCGAGCTGGTTTTTGTTGATGGCGGGGGTCGAGGCGGTGGTTTGAATGCAGTCAGGTACATCACCGACATCCTGCAAGACCATGTCGTCCCCTACGCCGGGTTCTTTGACGAGGGGTTCCATTTCATGCAAGACAACGC
The DNA here is from genome assembly GCA_947086415.1 of Pammene aurita. Lineage (NCBI taxonomy): Eukaryota > Metazoa > Arthropoda > Insecta > Lepidoptera > Tortricidae > Pammene > Pammene aurita. The sequence goes on from OX352295.1 coordinate 19,846,331, forward strand.
CCCTTGTCACAAAGGAGTACCTTGACGCAGTTGGCATCCCGACTCTGAAGTGGCCACCTCTGAGTCCTGATTTAAATCCTATCGAGCACTTATGGGATTACCTGAAACGCAAGGTTCGAGCTCGCAATCCTGCTCCGGAGACAATTTTGGCCCTGAAAGAAGCTTTGGTCGTAGAGTGGGAAGCATGCCCCCAGGATACCATCAGGAAGCTGATAAGGTCAATGAAGAGACGCATGGCATGTGTGAAAAAGGTTTTTGGTGGTAACACCAGGTATTAAAGATAAAAATAAATTGTTATTCGTTCATGAAAATGTTTTTTCTTTCGTTGTTAAGGTCATTTTTGCACCCAAATTTTACACCTCCTTGGTATGCTAGCTTGTTTTTCATGAACTGAAATTTTTCGACTGAAAAACATGCTCGTATTGAAAGCTGACACTGTTAGCTCTAAAATGGTACCGTTGCTTTTTTGATCTCATGATTGGTTCCTGAGATATTAAACGATGAAATTAAAAATTAGTTTGAGTCGATTTTTTTGATCGCGAGTGTAGACTAGCAAATTTTTAAATAATAAATTGGAAAATAGTAATACCAAAATAGGTAAAACCTGCTGAAGTTGTCTCAGATATAAAGGATATCTGGACCTATAATTTAACATTAGAACAAACAACATTGCGTATTATTTCGGAAACAGAAACAGTAGGCGATAAACCATGAATTACATTATACGTCGTTTTGGACTACTTTCCCCCATCAGAAAGTTTCGGCAATGCTATTATCTAATTTCTATATTTATATAATTTCTCATAATACTGCATTAAAACCAGAACTCTAGGATTTTTTTTTAAGTTATTTGCATTCTTTGACCTCCACCACTTTACTGCTGCCAGATGTCCGGATCTAGAAATAAGCATAGTATAGCAAACTAACGAGAGGGGTTTCGTCGCTCTCATTATTGTGTCATATCTGACGTGGCTAGCTCTCCGTCTATAAGCTCGCCATAACCTAGTCGTTCTACGCGGATGCAAAATCGACCTTTCACTTTCTCTCCTCGCCAAAGGTTTTTGCAGTCAAAATCACATTCGATTCTATATCGGTTTGAAGAGGCATGAAGAAAGTTCAGAGGTCAAATGCAGCATTCCGCTACGTTTCGTTTTTTAAGCGATGTGTGAAAGATGTGGCGCGTTTTTGTGACGAGCCAAGAATGAAATTTGTTTGGTTGGATGGATGTTGGTACGTATTGATTCACTAAATTGCTAAACTAAAACTGATGTGATTGAAATTATCAGAATTAACTAATGAAATTGGTTATATTGTTACTAACTGTTACGTTATTAATATAACCTAAGCAAATAAAGATAATTATCAATTAGAGCACCACTAACAAAGGATTTCGGGAGATTCAACAACACAAAAAAGGGGTTATAATATAAGTTTTACGACTTACGATTTTGTATTGTGTAAACGAAGCCGTGGGTGCTGTGGGTGGATGCTATTCGCTCTACACATCATGAAATATATTTAGTCAGACTCAGAACAGAATAGTTACAAAGTAAAAAAATCCTAGTGCTAGAAATGCTGATGGCCAATAGTTGACACCCTGCTGTCACCTTTATTGCGAATCACTTAAGTTTCTAAGATGGCATGTACTGGGACAGTGACGAGCACTCAGAGGTTTACCTGAATTTTCCCTAAATTCGTTTTGTTGTTTAGAAAGTTACGTCATGGTTCAAGCTTGAGACTCAAACATGGCTGTTGTGTCACCTTTATTGCGAATCACTTAAGTTTCTAAGATGGCATGTACTGGGACAGTGACGAGCACTCAGAGGTTTACCTGACTTTTCCCTAAATTCGTTTTGTTGTTTAGAAAGTCACGTCATGGTTCCAGCTTGAGACTCAAACATGGCGGTTGTGCCTTGAGAATTGTTTTTTGTTCATTTTCGTAGTTCAGTGTGTAATAGTGATAGCAAGTATTGTGCTTATGTGTGTATCTGTCCAACAAGTGGGCAGCTAATGAAGAATTAGGGTGGGTTGCACCACGCATAACTAACGAACTGATCAACGTTAAATATGGCTACAGAGCTGTCATCCCATAGAAAACTGTCAAACTTTTCATACAAGATTTTTTTAACGATGACGTTGACGTTAACAGACGCTTTGGTGCAACCGGCCCTTAGTCTCAAAACGCAAGTAGCCATTGTTTGGTTGAACAACATGGAGTCGCCAGGGTCGGGCATCCTCACGCTGTTTGTAGGAAGCAGCTATCACTCAAGGCCTCCACCGAACAACGTTGCCTATATTTTATTTGACAAATAAAATATCGATGGAAGACATTATACCCAAAGATTGATCGTCTTACAAGCGTCCAATTTCCCGCCTTTTAATATTTACTTGAAATTGGCTACAGCCGCTACAGGCAATACCGCCTAAAGTCCATAAGAAAAAAAAAGTCACGTCATTAATACAAAATGAAGGATACATCACTTTGTCTGCATCCCCTTGTACCCACTTATACATAAACCATAACATACGATATCCTGCAGACATAGTTTCGGTATGTAACTAGCTAGGATGTCACCAGATAAACATGTTTACATTCATTATAACCCCGTGTCAAATGGATCCCCGCCATAGGCTGTTGACTTCCGGAAACAATTAATTTTACTTACGACCGTAAATTGGAACGTAGGATTTATTCCCCTTATTTCAGCGTTGGACGATAGCACCTCAACGGATAACCAGCGTGTTGTGTGTGTGTGTGTGTGTGTGTGTGTGTGTGTGTGTGTGTGTGTGTGTGTGTGTGCGTGTGTGTGTGTGTGTGTGTGTGTGTGTGTGTGTGTATAATCATGGTTTTGTGATGATAGGAGCTCGGAATATGCTAATTTTAGGACATCTAATTAAATATAGTCTAATCCTGCCTGGGTAGTGCATGTGAACCTAGCATAACAAATGTTAGCATCTCACATTTTATTGACAGTTCTAGTAGCATCCACAATAGTTCTATAGTTCTAAATGGTTTTTTTAAATAGTTCTACTAATTTAAGCATGTTTTTTTAAAATTTAAAATTGGGATGCTAACTTCACACTTTGATTCTAGCATCCCAAAAGTACCGATTCGTACATCAAAAATATGAATTGAAATCGAAAGTTCTATCAGTTCTGGACACGTAGGCAATAGTTCTAGTCAATCAGAAGAAAAAAAAAAATTTAATACACATGTGACCTACATATTCGAAATCACTCATCTAATAAAATTGCATGCATGCGATGTTTGATTCGCTTTGTGCCCTGTAATTCAGCCGGTTTGGAGAGCTAGATACCTAAACATAAGCCTGGCATAAGAAAACTCCCAGTCTATCTTCTAGAACTAATTTTACGAACGTTCTAGAGGATAAATGTCGTAACGCTCAAAAAATCACAGTCCTTAGATTACACTTCTCGCATCCGAGCGTATAGATCTTAGACTCAGCATCGCAGCCGTTCTAGGTAGCCAGTAAATAATCTTATACACCACAATATTACCTGTTTTAGAATCCAGAACGAAATTTCAAAGAGTTTTCAAAGACAGAAGTTGGACAATTGTTGAAAATTTCAATAAATGTAATGTTTGTCACTAGGCATACCAGAAAATATGGCACTTAGGTCCTCACAACTCAGGCATTTAGGTTGCTAGCTTCCTAACACACGTATAAACAAAAGTCCTTACTTCTAGAAGATGTTATCATAAAGTTTCTAAAATACGCTTTGAAAATCGCGTAAAGCAAGAATACATGTCATGTTCGAGAGGTATCATCCCAAAAACTTTTGCTCTGTGATTCAAGGTTTTTTGTTGTTTTGATAGCTAGCCTTCTTAATCAACAGGACATCATCAGTTCCTATCTTCTAGACCTAAATTGACAGAGTTTTAGAGGATGAACTTCATAGACAGTCTCTTGCTCAAATAAATGCGGAATCTGAGACTATAATGCTAGCATCCGCACGAATATAGATCTTACAGACAGCATCTCAGCCGTTCTAGATAGCCAGTAGTCTTAAACACCAGACTAGCACCAGTTCTAGCATCCAGAACGAAATTTCAGAGAGTTTTTATAGACAATAGTTCAACAAATGTTGAAAATTCCCAGCAATGCTATGTTTATCACTCGGCATACCAGAAAATAGGAATCTTAGTTCTAAAACCTCACGCGTTTCAGATTGCTAGCTACCTAACACACGTCTAGACAAAAGTTCTTACTTCTAGAAGATGTTATCGTAAAGTTTCTGAAATAACTTTCGAAAATCGCGTATAGCACGAACACATGTAATATGTACCCAATGTTACAGAGATAACATACCAAAAAGTATTGCTCTAATATCAAATGTTTTTTGTAGTTTTGATAGCTAGCTTTCTTAATCAACAGGACACCATCAGTTCCTATCTTCTAGACCTTAACCGACAGAGTTTTAGAGGATGAACTTCATAGACAGTCTGATGCTCAAATAAACGCGAAATCTGAGACTGTAATGCTAGCATACGCACGAATATAGATCTTAGAGAAAGCATCTCAGCCGTTCTAGATAGCCAATAGTCTTCAACACCAGACTAGTACCAGTTCTAGCATCCAGAACGAAATTTCAGAGACTTTTTATAAACAATAGTTCAAAAATTGTTGAAAATTCTCATGAATGCAATGTTTATCACTCGGCATACCAGAAAATGGGAATGTTAGTTCTAAAATCTCAGGCGTTTCGTATTGCTAGCTTCCTAACACACGTCTAGACAGAAGTTCTTACTTCTAGAAGATGTTATCGTAAAGTTTCTGAAATAAGTTTCTACTCGCGTAAAGCACGAATACATGTAGTATGTACCTAATGTTTGAGAGGTAACATCCCAAGAACTGTTGCTCTGATGTACAATGTTTTTTGTAGTTTTGATAGATAGCCTTCTTAATATACAGAACACCAACAGTTACTATCCTCTAGACCGAAACTAAAAGAGTTTCAGAGGATTAACTTCATAGACAGTCTGATGCTCAAATAAACGCGAAATCTGAGACTATAATGCTAGCATACGCACGAATATAGGTCTTAGAGACAGCATCTCAGCCGTTCTAAATAGCCAATAGTCTTCAACACCAGACTAGTACCAGTTCTAGCATCCAGAACGAAATTTCAGAGACTTTTTGTAGACAATAGTTCAAAAAATGTTGAAAATTCCCAGAAATGCAATGTTTATCACTCGGCATACCAGAAAATAGGAATCTTAGTTCTAAAACCTCAGGCGTTTCAGATCGCTAGCTTCCTAATACACGTCTAGACAAAAGTTCTTACTTCTAGGAGATGTTATCGTAAAGTTTCTGAAATAAGTTTCTACTCGCGTAAGGCACGAATACATGTAGTATGTACCTAATGTTTGAGAGGTAACATACCAAAAACTATTGCTCTGATATCAAATATTTTTTGTAGTTTTGATAGCTAGCCTTCTTAATCAAAAGGACACCATCAGTTCCTATCTTCTAGACTTAAACTGACAAAGTTTTAGAGGATGAACTTCATAGACAGTCTGATGCTCAAATAAACGCGAAATCTGAGACTATAATGCTAGCATCCGCACGAATATATATCTTAGAAACAGCATCTCAGCCGTTCTAGATAGTCAGTAGTCTTTAACACCAGACTAGCACCAGTTCTAGCATCCAGAACGAAATTTCAGAGAGTTTTTATAGACAATAGTTCAAAAAATGTTGAAAATTCCCAGAAATGCTATGTTTATCACTCGGCATACCAGGAAATAGGAATCTTAGTTCTAAAACCTCACGCGTTTCAGATTGCTAGCTTCCTAACACACGTCTAGACAAAAGTTTTTACTTCTAGAAGATGTTATCGTAAAATTTCTGAAATAACTTTCGAAAATCGCGTAAAGCACGAACACATGTAATATGTACCTAATGTTTGAGAGGTAACATCCCAAAAACTAGTTCTCTGATATCAAATGTTTTTTGTAGTTTTGATAGCTAGCCTTCTGAAGCAACAGGACACCATCAGTTCCTATCTTCTAGACCTTAACTGACAGAGTTTTAGAGGATGAACTTCATAGACAGTCTGATGCTCAAATAAACGCGAAATCTGAGACTATAATGCCAGCATACGCACGAATATAGGTCTTAGAGACAGCATCTCACCCGTTCTAAATAGCCAATAGTCTTCAACACCAGACCAGTACCAGTTCTAGCATCCAGAACGAAATTTCAGAGACTTTTTATAGACAATAGTTCAAAAATTAATGAAAATTCCTATAAAAGCGATGTTTATCACTCGGCATACCAGAAAATAGGAAATTTAGTTCTAAAACCTCATGCGTTTCAGATTGCTAGCTTCCTAACACACGTCTAGACAAAAGTTCTTACTTCTAGAAGATGTTATCGTAAAGTTTCTGAAATAACTTCCGAAAATCGCGTAAAGGACGAACACATGTAATATTTATGTACGTAATGTTTGAGAGGTAACATCCCAAAAACTAGTTCTCTGATATCAAATGTTTTTTGTAGTTTTGATATCTAGCCTTCTTAATAAACAGGACACCATCAGTTCCTATGTTCTAGACCTTAACTGACAGAGTTTTAGAGGATGAACTTCATAGACAGTCTGATGCTCAAATAAACGCGAAATCTGAGACTATAATGCCAGCATACGCACGAATATAGGTCTTAGAGACAGCATCTCAGCCGTTCTAGATAGCCAATAGTCTTCAACACCAGACTAGTACCAGTTCTAGCATCCAGAACGAAATTTCAGATACTTTTTATAGACAATAGTTCAAAAATTAATGAAAATTCCTATAAAAGCGATGTTTATCACTCGGCATACCAGAAAATAGGAAATTTAGTTCTAAAACCTCATGCGTTTCAGATTGCTAGCTTCCTAACACACGTCTAGACAAAAGTTCTTACTTCTAGAAGATGTTATCGTAAAGTTTCTGAAATAACTTCCGAAAATCGCGTAAAGGACGAACACATGTAATATTTATGTACGTAATGTTTGAGAGGTAACATCCCAAAAACTAGTTCTCTGATGTACAATGTTTTTTGTAGTTTTGATATCTAGCCTTCTTAATAAACAGGACACCATCAGTTCCTATGTTCTAGACCTTAACTGACAGAGTTTTAGAGGATGAACTTCATAGACAGTCTGATGCTCAAATAAACGCGAAATCTGAGACTATAATGCCAGCATACGCACGAATATAGGTCTTAGAGACAGCATCTCAGCCGTTCTAGATAGCCAATAGTCTTCAACACCAGACTAGTACCAGTTCTAGCATCCAGAACGAAATTTCAGAGACTTTTTATAGACAATAGTTCAAAAATTAATGAAAATTCCTATAAAAGCGATGTTTATCACTCGGCATACCAGAAAATAGGAAATTTAGTTCTAAAACCTCATGCGTTTCAGATTGCTAGCTTCCTAACACACGTCTAGACAAAAGTTCTTACTTCTAGAAGATGTTATCGTAAAGATTCTGAAATAACTTCCGAAAATCGCGTAAAGCCCGAATACATGTAATATGTACCTAATGTTTGAGAGGTAACATCCCAAAAACTAGTTCTCTGATGTCCAATGTTTTTTGTAGTTTTGATAGCTTGCATTCTTAATCAACAGACACCACCAGTTCCTATCTTCTAGACCTAAACTGACAGAGTTTTAGAGGATGACCTTCACAGACAGTCTGATGCTCAAATAAACGCGTAATCTGAGACTATAATGCTAGCATACGCACGAATATAGGTCTTAGAGACAGCATCTCAGCCGTTCTAGATAGCCAATAGTCTTCAACACCAGACTAGTACCAGTTCTAGCATCCAGAACGAAATTTCAGAGACTTTTTATAGACAATAGTTCAAAAATTAATGAAAATTCCTATAAAAGCGATGTTTATCACTCGGCATGCCAGAAAATAGGAAATTTAGTTCTAAAACCTCATGCGTTTCAGATTGCTAGCTTCCTAACACACGTCTAGACAAAAGTTCTTACTTCTAGAAGATGTTATCGTAAAGTTTCTGAAATAACTTCCGAAAATCGCGTAAAGCACGAACACATGTAATATATACCTAATGTTTGAGAAGTAACATCCCAAAAACTAGTTCTCTGATATCAAATGTTTTTTGTAGTTTTGATAGCTAGCCTTCTTAATCAACAGGACACCATCAGTTCCTATCTTCTAGACCTTAACTGACAGAGTTTTAGAGGATGAACTTCATAGACAGTCTGATGCTCAAATAAACGCGAAATCTGAGACTATAATGCCAGCATACGCACGAATATAGGTCTTAGAGACAGCATCTCAGCCGTTCTAGATAGCCAATAGTCTTCAACACCAGACTAGTACCAGTTCTAGCATCCAGAACGAAATTTCAGAGACTTTTTATAGACAATAGTTCAAAAATTAATGAAAATTCCTATAAAAGCGATGTTTATCACTCGGCATACCAGAAAATAGGAAATTTAGTTCTAAAACCTCATGCGTTTGAGATTGCTAGCTTCCTAACACACGTTTAGACAAAAGTTCTTACTTCTAGAAGATGTTATCGTAAAGTTTCTGAAATAACTTCCGAAAATCGCGTAAAGCCCGAATACATGTAATATGTACCTAATGTTTGAGAGGTAACATCCCAAAAACTAGTTCTCTGATGTCCAATGTTTTTTGTAGTTTTGATAGCTTGCATTCTTAATCAACAGACACCACCAGTTCCTATCTTCTAGACCTAAACTGACAGAGTTTTAGAGGATGACCTTCACAGACAGTCTGATGCTCAAATAAACGCGTAATCTGAGACTATAATGCTAGCATACGCACGAATATAGGTCTTAGAGACAGCATCTCAGCCGTTCTAGATAGCCAATAGTCTTCAACACCAGACTAGTACCAGTTCTAGCATCCAGAACGAAATTTCAGAGACTTTTTATAGACAATAGTTCAAAAATTAATGAAAATTCCTATAAAAGCGATGTTTATCACTCGGCATACCAGAAAATAGGAAATTTAGTTCTAAAACCTCATGCGTTTGAGATTGCTAGCTTCCTAACACACGTTTAGACAAAAGTTCTTACTTCTAGAAGATGTTATCGTAAAGTTTCTGAAATAACTTCCGAAAATCGCGTAAAGCCCGAATACATGTAATATGTACCTAACGTTTGAGAGGTAACATCCCAAAAACTAGTTCTCTGATGTCCAATGTTTTTTGTAGTTTTGATAGCTTGCATTCTTAATCAACAGACACCACCAGTTCCTATCTTCTAGACCTAAACTGACAGAGTTTTAGAGGATGACCTTCACAGACAGTCTGATGCTCAAATAAACGCGTAATCTGAGACTATAATGCTAGCATACGCACGAATATAGGTCTTAGAGACAGCATCTCAGCCGTTCTAGATAGCCAATCGTCTTCAACACCAGACTAATACCAGTTCTAGCATCCAGAACGAAACTTCAGAGACTTTTTATAGACAATAGTTCAAAAATTAATGAAAATTCCTATAAAAGCGATGTTTATCACTCGGCATACCAGAAAATAGGAAATTTAGTTCTAAAACCTCATGCGTTTCAGATTGCTAGCTTCCTAACACACGTCTAGACAAAAGTTCTTACTTCTAGAAGATGTTATCGTAAAGTTTCTGAAATAACTTCCGAAAATCGCGTAAAGCACGAACACATGTAATATATACCTAATGTTTGAGAAGTAACATCCCAAAAACTAGTTCTCTGATATCAAATGTTTTTTGTAGTTTTGATAGCTAGCCTTCTTAATCAACAGGACACCATCAGTTCCTATCTTCTAGACCTTAACTGACAGAGTTTTAGAGGATGAACTTCATAGACAGTCTGATGCTCAAATAAACGCGAAATCTGAGACTATAATGCCAGCATACGCACGAATATAGGTCTTAGAGACAGCATCTCAGCCGTTCTAGATAGCCAATAGTCTTCAACACCAGACTAGTACCAGTTCTAGCATCCAGAACGAAATTTCAGAGACTTTTTATTGACAATAGTTCAAAAATTAATGAAAATTCCTATAAAAGCGATGTTTATCACTCGGCATACCAGAAAATAGGAAATTTAGTTCTAAAACCTCATGCGTTTGAGATTGCTAGCTTCCTAACACACGTTTAGACAAAAGTTCTTACTTCTAGAAGATGTTATCGTAAAGTTTCTGAAATAACTTCCGAAAATCGCGTAAAGCCCGAATACATGTAATATGTACCTAATGTTTGAGAGGTAACATCCCAAAAACTAGTTCTCTGATGTCCAATGTTTTTTGTAGTTTTGATAGCTTGCATTCTTAATCAACAGACACCACCAGTTCCTATCTTCTAGACCTAAACTGACAGAGTTTTAGAGGATGAACTTCATAGACAGTCTGATGCTCAAATAAACGCGAAATCTGAGACTATAATGCCAGCATACGCACGAATATAGGTCTTAGAGACAGCATCTCAGCCGTTCTAGATAGCCAATAGTCTTCAACACCAGACTAGTACCAGTTCTAGCATCCAGAACGAAATTTCAGAGACTTTTTATAAACAATAGTTCAAAAATTGTTGAAAATTCTCATGAATGCAATGTTTATCACTCGGCATACCAGAAAATAGGAATCTTAGTTCTAAAACCTCAGGCGTTTCAGATCGCTAGCTTCCTAACACACGTCTAGACAAAAGTTCTTACTTCTAGAAGATGTTATCGTAAAGTTTCTGAAATAACTTCCGAAAATCGCGTAAAGCACGAACACATGTAATATGTACCTAATGTTTGAGAGGTAACATCCCAAAAACTAGTTCTCTGATATCAAATGTTTTTTATAGTTTTGATAGCTAGCCTTCTTAATCAACAGGACACCATCAGTTCCTATCTTCTAGACCTTAACTGACAGAGTTTTAGAGGATGAACTTCAGAGACAGTCTGATGCTCAAATAAACGCGAAATCTGAGACTATAATGCTAGCATACGCACGAATATAGGTCTTAGAGACAGCATTTCAGCCGTTCTAGATAGCCAATAGTCTTCAACACCAGACTAGTACCAGTTCTAGCATCCAGAACGAAATTTCAAAGACTTTTTATAGACAATAGTTCAAAAATTTATGAAAATTCCTATAAAAGCGATGTTTATCACTCGGCATACCAAAAAATAGGAAATTTAGTTCTAAAATCTCATGCGTTTCAGATTGCTAGCTTCCTAACACACGTCTAGACAAAAGTTCTTACTTCTAGAAGATGTTATCGTAAAGTTTCTGAAATAACTTCCGAAAATCGCGTAAAGCCCGAATACATGTAATATGTACCTAATGTTTGAGTGGTAACATCCCAAAAACTAGTTCTCTGATGTCCAATGTTTTTCGTAGTTTTGATAGCTTGCATTCTTAATCAACAGACACCACCAGTTCCTATTTTCTAGACCTAAACTGACAGAGTTTTAGAGGATGAACTTCATAGACAGTCTGATGCTCAAATAAACGCGAAATCTGAGACTATAATGCCAGCATACGCAAGAATATAGGTCTTAGAGACAGCATCTCAGCCGTTCTAGATAGCCAATAGTCTTCAACACCAGACTAGTACCAGTTCTAGCATCCAGAACGAAATTTCAGAGACTTTTTATAAACAATATTTCAAAAATTGTTGAAAATTCTCATGAATGCAATGTTTATCACTCGGCATACCAGAAAATAGGAATCTTAGTTCTAAAACCTCAGGCGTTTCAGATCGCTAGCTTCCTAACACACGTCTAGACAAAAGTTCTTACTTCTAGAAGATGTTATCGTAAAGTTTCTGAAATAACTTCCGAAAATCGCCTAAAGCACGAATACATGTAATATGTACCTAATGTTTGAGAGGTAACATCCCAAAAACTAGTTCTCTGATATCAAATGTTTTTTGTAGTTTTGATAGCTAGCCTTCTTAATCAACAGGACACCATCAGTTCCTATCTTCTAGACCTTAACTGACAGAGTTTTAGAGGATGAACTTCATAGACAGTCTGATGCTCAAATAAACGCGAAATCTGAGACTATAATGCCAGCATACGCACGAATATAGGTCTTAGAGACAGCATCTCAGCCGTTCTAGATAGCCAATAGTCTTCAACACCAGACTAGTACCAGTTCTAGCATCCAGAACGAAATTTCAGAGACTTTTTATAGACAATAGTTCAAAAAATGTTGAAAATTCCCAGAAATGCAATATTTATCACTCGGCATACCAGAAAATAGGAATCTTAGGTCTAAAACCTCAGGCGTTTCAGATCGTTAGCTTCCTAACACATGTCTAGACAAAAGTTCTTACTTCTAGAAGATGTTATCGTAAAGTTTCTGAAATAACTTCCGAAAATCGCGTAAAGCCCGAATACATGTAATATGTACCTAATGTTTGAGAGGTAACATCCCAAAAACTAGTTCTCTGATGTCCAATTTTTTTTGTAGTTTTGATAGCTTGCATTCTTAATCAACAGACACCACCAGTTCCTATCTTCTAGACCTAAACTGACAGAGTTTTAGAGGATGAACTTCATAGACAGTCTGATGCTCAAATAAACGCGTAATCTGAGACTATAATGCTAGCATACGCACGAATATAGGTCTTAGAGACAGCATTTCAGCCGTTCTAGATAGCCAATAGTCTTCAACACCAGACTAATACCAGTTCTAGCATCCAGAACGAAATTTCAGAGACTTTTTATAGACAATAGTTCAAAAATTAATGAAAATTCCTATAAAAGCGATGCTTATCACTCGGCATACCAGAAAATAGGAAATTTAGTTCTAAAACCTCATGCGTTTCAGATTGCTAGCTTCCTAACACACGTGTAGACAAAAGTTCTTACTTCTAGAAGATGTTATCGTAAAGTTTCTGAAATAACTTCCGAAAATCGCGTAAAGCCCGAATACATGTAATATGTACCTAATGTTTGAGAGGCAACATCCCAAAAACTAGTTCTCTGATGTCCAATGTTTTTTGTAGTTTTGATAGCTTGCATTCTTAATCAACAGACACCACCATTTCCTATCTTCTAGACCTAAACTGACAGAGTTTTAGAGGATGAACTTCATAGACAGTCTGATGCTCAAATAAACGCGAAATCTGAGACTATAATGCCAGCATACGCACGAATATAGGTCTTAGAGACAGCATCTCAGCCGTTCTAGATAGCCAATAGTCTTCAACACCAGACTAGTACCAGTTCTAGCATCCAGAACGAAATTTCAGAGACTTTTTTTAAACAATAGTTCAAAAATTGTTGAAAATTCTCATGAATGCAATGTTTATCACTCGGCATACCAGAAAATAGGAATCTTAGTTCTAAAACCTCAGGCGTTTCAGATCGCTAGCTTCCTAACACACGTCTAGACAAAAGTTCTTACTTCTAGAAGATGTTATCGTAAAGTTTCTGAAATAACTTCCGAAAATCGCCTAAAGCACGAACACATGTAATATGTACCTAATGTTTGAGAGGTAACATCCCAAAAACTAGTTCTCTGATATCAAATGTTTTTTGTAGTTTTGATAGCTAGCCTTCTTAATCAACAGGAAACCATCAGTTCCTATCTTCTAGACCTTAACTGACAGAGTTTTAGAGGATGAACTTCATAGACAGTCTCTTGCTCAAATAAATGCGGAATCTGAGACTATAATGCTAGCATCCGCACGAATATAGATCTTACAGACAGCATCTCAGCCGTTCTAGATAGCCAGTAGTCTTAAACACCAGACTAGCACCAGTTCTAGCATCCAGAACGAAATTTCAGAGAGTTTTTATAGACAATAGTTCAACAAATGTTGAAAATTCCCAGCAATGCTATGTTTATCACTCGGCATACCAGAAAATAGGAAATTTAGTTCTAAAACCTCATGCGTTTCAGATTGCTAGCTTCCTAACACACGTCTAGACAAAAGTTCTTACTTCTAGAAGATGTTATCGTAAAGTTTCTGAAATAACTTCCGAAAATCGCGTAAAGGACGAACACATGTAATATTTATGTACGTAATGTTTGAGAGGTAACATCCCAAAAACTAGTTCTCTGATGTACAATGTTTTTTGTAGTTTTGATATCTAGCCTTCTTAATAAACAGGACACCATCAGTTCCTATGTTCTAGACCTTAACTGACAGAGTTTTAGAGGATGAACTTCATAGACAGTCTGATGCTCAAATAAACGCGAAATCTGAGACTATAATGCCAGCATACGCACGAATATAGGTCTTAGAGACAGCATCTCAGCCGTTCTAGATAGCCAATAGTCTTCAACACCAGACTAGTACCAGTTCTAGCATCCAGAACGAAATTTCAGAGACTTTTTATAGACAATAGTTCAAAAATTAATGAAAATTCCTATAAAAGCGATGTTTATCACTCGGCATACCAGAAAATAGGAAATTTAGTTCTAAAACCTCATGCGTTTCAGATTGCTAGCTTCCTAACACACGTCTAGACAAAAGTTCTTACTTCTAGAAGATGTTATCGTAAAGATTCTGAAATAACTTCCGAAAATCGCGTAAAGCCCGAATACATGTAATATGTACCTAATGTTTGAGAGGTAACATCCCAAAAACTAGTTCTCTGATGTCCAATTTTTTTTGTAGTTTTGATAGCTTGCATTCTTAGTCAACAGACACCTCCAGTTCCTATCTTCTAGACCTAAACTGACAGAGTTTTAGAGGATGAACTTCATAGACAGTCTGATGCTCAAATAAACGCGTAATCTGAGACTATAATGCTAGCATACGCACGAATATAGGTCTTAGAGACAGCATCTCCGCCGTTCTAGATAGCCAATAGTCTTCAACACCAGACTAATACCAGTTCTAGCATCCAGAACGAAATTTCAGAGACTTTTTATAGACAATAGTTCAAAAATTAATGAAAATTCCTATAAAAGCGATTGTAGTTTTGATAGATAGCCTTCTTAATATACAGAAAACCAACAGTTACTATCCTCTAGACCGAAGCTAAAAGAGTTTCAGAGGATTAACGTCATAGACAGTCTGATGCTCAAATTAATTCGTAATCTGAGACTATAATGCTAGCATCCGCACGAATATAGTTCTTAGAGACAGCATCTCAGCTGTTCTAGATAGCCAGGAGCCTTCAACGCCTGACTAGCACGAGTTCTAGCATCCAG
The DNA here is from genome assembly GCA_947086415.1 of Pammene aurita. Classification (NCBI taxonomy): domain Eukaryota; kingdom Metazoa; phylum Arthropoda; class Insecta; order Lepidoptera; family Tortricidae; genus Pammene; species Pammene aurita. Next base: position 19,861,480 of record OX352295.1, read on the forward strand.
AACGAAATTTTAGAGAGTTTTTATAGGCAAAAGTTCAAAAATTGTTGAATATTCCCATAAATGTAATGTAAGTACTGAAGATAACAAAACAAACGAGCCCAAACTCGACTACCATAGCACTTTTCGTGATAGATTTCCAGTGGCCATCTTCCGGCTCCATAATGAGAGCCTTCGCCATCAGGTGCAATAGTAAGTACTGAAGATAAAAAAACAAACGAGCCCAAACTCGACTATCATAGCACTTTCCATCATAGAGCTCCAGTGGCCATCTTCCGGCTCCATCATAAGACCCTCGCCATCATGTGCACTGGTATGTGCTGACAAAAACAAAACAAACGAGCCCAAACTCGACTATGATAGCACTGTCTATCATAGAGTTCTAGTGGCCATCTTCTGGCTCCAGCATCAGATCAGCTAATTGGTGACAAAGTATTGCATTGTTACCAAACATACATAAGTATTCCAAATTTCAGCTCAATCGGATAACGGGAAGTGACTGAAAAATGGATTGCCAATTTTGACGGACAACTTACTTACATATTTACATACATACGAACAGTGCAAGTTAAATAAAAGCTTGTTATATAATAATATAATTAAAGCTATGATATATAATAATATAAGCCTTGTTTTTCGAAATGTATCTAGATTCAATAAAGCATTATAGCTACTAACTTAAAATTACAACAATATTTACAAATACCTAGTTTAATACAACCGCGTTCTAATTTGCCGCTAGATGTCGCTGTACTTGGCGAGTTAAATCGTAGATCGCGGTGATGAAATGTTTTCGTAGTTTAATAAGGTCTGGCTGGAAGTCAGCGGCGATGTCGTTTGTAGGTTGTTAGTAATTTGAATGGTTCTGTCGCGTTCTTAGGAAGCTTGATGCCATTGGGTTTTCTCCTAGGTTGCTAAACCTTTTTGCCAGTTACTTGCGCGATCGGCAGCAGTTCGTTCGACATGGTTGTTTTGTCTCGACCCCTTACCACACCCGGTCTGGGGTCAGTCAAGGCTCCATATTAGGGCCATTATTATTCGGCATCATGGTTAACGATCTTAAATCAGTTCTTCAAGCGGCTCAGTGTCTGTTGTATGCTGATGATCTGAAGCTATAAGCTACGGGGTAGAGCAGAGAGCTGATTGCGAGACGTTAAAGGACATCGACTTGGTGTTTCGGTGGAGTATGGAGAACAAGCTCCATTTTAACCCAGCTAAGTGTTGTGTCTGTACATTTAACCGTTCTCGAACTGCTTTACATGCTCAATATACGTTAGGGTCAGAGCCAATAAATCGTGTCTCCTCCATTAAGGATCTGGGTGTGGTGTTCGACGCGCAGCTTACTTTTCACGGGCATATTTCCTCTCTTGCCACGAGCTGTTTCCGAAGGCTGGGCTTTGTAATCCGGAACCTTCGCCACTTTCATGACCCGGTAGCCATAAAAAAGGTTTATAATGCCTTGGTAAGGAGTAAGTTAGAGTCTTCTTTGATTATAAGGAACCCCTACGAATCGACGTATGCCTTACTTCTGGAAAAGGTACAGAAAGCATTTTTAAGGTTCCTTTATAAGAAAACCTGCGGATATTCGCCCGTATTTGTACCCAACAAAGTATCTTTTGGGCTCCCTTGGGTACAATTCCCTGGAAGTGAGGCGTAATTTCCATTTAACGATAATGGCTTGCCGAGCTTTGCGTGGAGAGTCCGACTGTCCCGAGCTGGTTGAGCGTCTCGTGCGTTTGTTTGTCCCGGATATCCCGAGGATAGCCTTGAGACCACGGCGACGCGACCTATTGGCCGTGCCGTCAGCACGCACCGTGTCGTGCAGGAACTCGCCGCTGCCTATTTTCAGGTATGCCGAGTGATATACATCGCTTTTATAGGAATTTTCATAAATTTTTGAACTATTGTCTTTAAAATGTCTCTGAAATTTCGATCTGGATGCTAGAACTGGTATTAGTCTGGTGTTGAAGACTATTGGCTATCTAGAACGGCTGAGATGCTGTCTCTAAGACCTATCTTCGTGCGTATGCTAGCATTATAGTCTCAGATTACGCGTTTATTTGAGCATCAGACTGTCTATGAAGTTCATCCTCTAAAACTCTGTCAGTTTAGGTCTAGAAGATAGGAACTGGTGGTGTCTGTTGATTAAGAATGCAAGCTATCAAAACTACAAAAAACATTGGACATCAGAGAAATAGTTTTTGGGATGTTACCTCTCAAACATTAGGTACATATTACATGTACCTAATGTTTGAGAGGAAGGAGAGGATGAAAGAGCTCAAAGAGGACCCAGTGTGTTGACGATGAGGGACCTTCTTGTTCCTTTAGTCGTCAACACAGTGAATCCTCCTTTTTGTAAAGGGTCGGCAACGCGCATGTGACGCCTTTGGAGTTGCAGGCGTCCATAGGTTACGGTAGCTGCTTACCATCAGGCGGGCCGTATGCTTGTTTGCCACCGTCGTGGTATAAAAAAAAAAAAAAAAAAAACATGTATTCGGGCTTTACGCGATTTTCGGAAGTTATTTCAGAAACTTTACGATAACATCTTCTAGAAGTAAGAACTTTTGTCTAGACGTGTGTTAGGAAGCTAGCAATCTGAAACGCATGAGGTTTTAGAACTAAATTTCCTATTTTCTGGTATGCCGAGTGATAAACATCGCTTTTATAGGAATTTTCATTAATTTTTGAACTATTGTCAATAAAAAGTCTCCGAAATTTCGTTCTGGATGCTAGAACTGGTACTAGTCTGGTGTTGAAGACTATTGGCTATCTAGAACGGCTGAGATGTTGTCTCTAAGACCTATATTCGTGCGTATGCTGGCATTATAGTCTCAGATTTCGCGTTTATTTGAGCATCAGACTGTCTATGAAGTTCATCCTCTAAAACTCTGTCAGTTTAGGTCTAGAAGATAGGAACTGGTGGTGTCTGTTGATTAAGAATGCAAGCTATCAAAACTACAAAAAACATTGGACATCAGAGAACTAGTTTTTGGGATGTTACCTCTCAAACATTAGGTACATATTACATGTATTCGGGCTTTACGCGATTTTCGGAAGTTATTTCAGAAACTTTACGATAACATCTTCTAGAAGTAAGAACTTTTGTCTAGACGTGTGTTAGGAAGCTAGCAATCTGAAACGCATGAGGTTTTAGAACTAAATTTCCTATTTTCTGGTATGCCGAGTGATAAACATCGCTTTTATAGGAATTTTCATTAATTTTTGAACTATTGTCTATAAAAAGTCTCTGAAATTTCGTTCTGGATGCTAGAACTGGTACTAGTCTGGTGTTGAAGACTATTGGCTATCTAGAACGGCTGAGATGCTGTCTCTAAGACCTATATTCGTGCGTATGCTGGCATTATAGTCTCAGATTTCGCGTTTATTTGAGCATCAGACTGTCTATGAAGTTCATCCTCTAAAACTCTGTCAGTTAAGGTCTAGAAGATAGGAACTGATGGTGTCCTGTTGATTAAGAAGGCTAGCTATCAAAACTACAAAAAACATTTGATATCAGAGAACTAGTTTTTGGGATGTTACCTCTCAAACATTAGGTATATATTACATGTGTTCGTGCTTTACGCGATTTTCGGAAGTTATTTCAGAAACTTTACGATAACATCTTCTAGAAGTAAGAACTTTTGTCTAGACGTGTGTTAGCAAGCTAGCAATCTGAAACGCATGAGGTTTTAGAACTAAATTTCCTATTTTCTGGTATGCCGAGTGATAAACATCGCTTTTATAGGAATTTTCATTAATTTTTGAACTATTGTCTATAAAAAGTTTCTGAAGTTTCGTTCTGGATGCTAGAACTGGTATTAGTCTGGTGTTGAAGACTATTGGCTATCTAGAACGGCTGAGATGCTGTCTCTAAGACCTATATTCGTGCGTATGCTAGCATTATAGTCTCAGATTACGCGTTTATTTGAGCATCAGACTGTCTATGAAGGTCATCCTCTAAAACTCTGTCAGTTTAGGTCTAGAAGATAGGAACTGGTGGTGTCTGTTGATTAAGAATGCAAGCTATCAAAACTACAAAAAACATTGGACATCAGAGAACTAGTTTTTGGGATGTTACCTCTCAAACATTAGGTACATATTACATGTATTCGGGCTTTACGCGATTTTCGGAAGTTATTTCAGAATCTTTACGATAACATCTTCTAGAAGTAAGAACTTTTGTCTAGACGTGTGTTAGGAAGCTAGCAATCTGAAACGCATGAGGTTTTAGAACTAAATTTCCTATTTTCTGGTATGCCGAGTGATAAACATCGCTTTTATAGGAATTTTCATTAATTTTTGAACTATTGTCTATAAAAAGTCTCTGAAATTTCGTTCTGGATGCTAGAACTGGTACTAGTCTGGTGTTGAAGACTATTGGCTATCTAGAACGGCTGAGATGCTGTCTCTAAGACCTATATTCGTGCGTGTGCTGGCATTATAGTCTCAGATTTCGCGTTTATTTGAGCATCAGACTGTCTATGAAGTTCATCCTCTAAAACTCTGTCAGTTAAGGTCTAGAACATAGGAACTGATGGTGTCCTGTTTATTAAGAAGGCTAGCTATCAAAACTACAAAAAACATTTGATATCAGAGAACTAGTTTTTGGGATGTTACCTCTCAAACATTACGTACATAAATATTACATGTGTTCGTCCTTTACGCGATTTTCGGAAGTTATTTCAGAAACTTTACGATAACATCTTCTAGAAGTAAGAACTTTTGTCTAGACGTGTGTTAGGAAGCTAGTAATCTGAAACGCATGAGGTTTTAGAACTAAATTTCCTATTTTCTGGTATGCCGAGTGATAAACATCGCTTTTATAGGAATTTTCATTAATTTTTGAACTATTGTCTATAAAAAGTCTCTGAAATTTCGTTCTGGATGCTAGAACTGGTACTAGTCTGGTGTTGAAGACTATTGGCTATCTAGAACGGCTGAAATGCTGTCTCTAAGACCTATATTCGTGCGTATGCTAGCATTATAGTCTCAGATTTCGCGTTTATTTGAGCATCAGACTGTCTCTGAAGTTCATCCTCTAAAACTCTGTCAGTTAAGGTCTAGAAGATAGGAACTGATGGTGTCCTGTTGATTAAGAAGGCTAGCTATCAAAACTATAAAAAACATTTGATATCAGAGAACTAGTTTTTGGGATGTTACCTCTCAAACATTAGGTACATATTACATGTGTTCGTGCTTTACGCGATTTTCGGAAGTTATTTCAGAAACTTTACGATAACATCTTCTAGAAGTAAGAACTTTTGTCTAGACATGTGTTAGGAAGCTAGCGATCTGAAACGCCTGAGGTTTTAGACCTAAGATTCCTATTTTCTGGTATGCCGAGTGATAAATATTGCATTTCTGGGAATTTTCAACATTTTTTGAACTATTGTCTATAAAAAGTCTCTGAAATTTCGTTCTGGATGCTAGAACTGGTACTAGTCTGGTGTTGAAGACTATTGGCTATCTAGAACGGCTGAGATCCTGTCTCTAAGACCTATATTCGTGCGTATGCTGGCATTATAGTCTCAGATTTCGCGTTTATTTGAGCATCAGACTGTCTATGAAGTTCATCCTCTAAAACTCTGTCAGTTTAGGTCTAGAAGATAGGAACTGGTGGTGTCTGTTGATTAAGAATGCAAGCTATCAAAACTACAAAAAACATTGGACATCAGAGAACTAGTTTTTGGGATGTTACCTCTCAAACATTAGGTACATATTACATGTATTCGGGCTTTACGCGATTTTCGGAAGTTATTTCAGAAACTTTACGATAACATCTTCTAGAAGTAAGAACTTTTGTCTAGACGTGTGTTAGGAAGCTAGCAATCTGAAACGCATGAGGTTTTAGAACTAAATTTCCTATTTTCTGGTATGCCGAGTGATAAACATCGCTTTTATAGGAATTTTCATTAATTTTTGAACTATTGTCTATAAAAAGTCTCTGAAATTTCGTTCTGGATGCTAGAACTGGTACTAGTCTGGTGTTGAAGACTATTGGCTATCTAGAACGGCTGAGATGCTGTCTCTAAGACCTATATTCGTGCGTATGCTGGCATTATAGTCTCAGATTTCGCGTTTATTTGAGCATCAGACTGTCTATGAAGTTCATCCTCTAAAACTCTGTCAGTTAAGGTCTAGAAGATAGGAACTGATGGTGTCCTGTTGATTAAGAAGGCTAGCTATCAAAACTACAAAAAACATTTGATATCAGAGAACTAGTTTTTGGGATGTTACCTCTCAAACATTAGGTATATATTACATGTGTTCGTGCTTTACGCGATTTTCGGAAGTTATTTCAGAAACTTTACGATAACATCTTCTAGAAGTAAGAACTTTTGTCTAGACGTGTGTTAGGAAGCTAGCAATCTGAAACGCATGAGGTTTTAGAACTAAATTTCCTATTTTCTGGTATGCCGAGTGATAAACATCGCTTTTATAGGAATTTTCATTAATTTTTGAACTATTGTCTATAAAAAGTCTCTGAAATTTCGTTCTGGATGCTAGAACTGGTACTAGTCTGGTGTTGAAGACTATTGGCTATCTAGAACGGCTGAGATGCTGTCTCTAAGACCTATATTCGTGCGTATGCTGGCATTATAGTCTCAGATTTCGCGTTTATTTGAGCATCAGACTGTCTATGAAGTTCATCCTCTAAAACTCTGTCAGTTTAGGTCTAGAAGATAGGAACTGGTGGTGTCTGTTGATTAAGAATGCAAGCTATCAAAACTACAAAAAACATTGGACATCAGAGAACTAGTTTTTGGGATGTTACCTCTCAAACATTAGGTACATATTACACGTATTCGGGCTTTACGCGATTTTCGGAAGTTATTTCAGAATCTTTACGATAACATCTTCTAGAAGTAAGAACTTTTGTCTAGACGTGTGTTAGGAAGCTAGCAATCTGAAACGCATGAGGTTTTAGAACTAAATTTCCTATTTTCTGGTATGCCGAGTGATAAACATCGCTTTTATAGGAATTTTCATTAATTTTTGAACTATTGTCTATAAAAAGTCTCTGAAGTTTCGTTCTGGATGCTAGAACTGGTATTAGTCTGGTGTTGAAGACTATTGGCTATCTAGAACGGCTGAGATCCTGTCTCTAAGACCTATATTCGTGCGTATGCTAGCATTATAGTCTCAGATTACGCGTTTATTTGAGCATCAGACTGTCTATGAAGGTCATCCTCTAAAACTCTGTCAGTTTAGGTCTAGAAGATAGGAACTGGTGGTGTCTGTTGATTAAGAATGCAAGCTATCAAAACTACAAAAAACATTGGACATCAGAGAACTAGTTTTTGGGATGTTACCTCTCAAACATTAGGTACATATTACACGTATTCGGGCTTTACGCGATTTTCGGAAGTTATTTCAGAATCTTTACGATAACATCTTCTAGAAGTAAGAACTTTTGTCTAGACGTGTGTTAGGAAGCTAGCAATCTGAAACGCATGAGGTTTTAGAACTAAATTTCCTATTTTCTGGTATGCCGAGTGATAAACATCGCTTTTATAGGAATTTTCATTAATTTTTGAACTATTGTCTATAAAAAGTCTTTGAAATTTCGTTCTGGATGCTAGAACTGGTACTAGTCTGGTGTTGAAGACTATCGGCTATCTAGAACGGCTGAAATGCTGTCTCTAAGACCTATATTCGTGCGTATGCTAGCATTATAGTCTCAGATTACGCGTTTATTTGAGCATCAGACTGTCTATGAAGTTCATCCTCTAAAACTCTGTCAGTTTAGGTCTAGAAGATAGGAACTGGTGGTGTCTGTTGATTAAGAATGCAAGCTATCAAAACTACAAAAAAAATTGGACATCAGAGAACTAGTTTTTGGGATGTTACCTCTCAAACATTAGGTACATATTACATGTATTCGGGCTTTACGCGATTTACGGAAGTTATTTCAGAAACTTTACGATAACATCTTCTAGAAGTAAGAACTTTTGTCTAGACATGTGTTAGGAAGCTAGCGATCTGAAACGCCTGAGGTTTTAGACCTAAGATTCCTATTTTCTGGTATGCCGAGTGATAAATATTGCATTTCTGGGAATTTTCAACATTTTTTGAACTATTGTCTATAAAAAGTCTATGAAATTTCGTTCTGGATGCTAGAACTGGTACTAGTCTGGTGTTGAAGACTATTGGCTATCTAGAACGGCTGAGATGCTGTCTCTAAGACCTATATTCGTGCGTATGCTGGCATTATAGTCTCAGATTTCGCGTTTATTTGAGCATCAGACTGTCTATGAAGTTCATCCTCTAAAACTCTGTCAGTTTAGGTCTAGAAGATAGGAACTGGTGGTGTCTGTTGATTAAGAATGCAAGCTATCAAAACTACAAAAAACATTGGACATCAGAGAACTAGTTTTTGGGATGTTACCTCTCAAACATTAGGTACATATTACATGTATTCGGGCTTTACGCGATTTTCGGAAGTTATTTCAGAAACTTTACGATAACATCTTCTAGAAGTAAGAACTTTTGTCTAGACGTGTGTTAGGAAGCTAGCAATCTGAAACGCATGAGGTTTTAGAACTAAATTTCCTATTTTCTGGTATGCCGAGTGATAAACATCGCTTTTATAGGAATTTTCATTAATTTTTGAACTATTGTCTATAAAAAGTCTCTGAAATTTCGTTCTGGATGCTAGAACTGGTACTAGTCTGGTGTTGAAGACTATTGGCTATCTAGAACGGCTGAGATGCTGTCTCTAAGACCTATATTCGTGCGTATGCTGGCATTATAGTCTCAGATTTCGCGTTTATTTGAGCATCAGACTGTCTATGAAGTTCATCCTCTAAAACTCTGTCAGTTAAGGTCTAGAAGATAGGAACTGATGGTGTCCTGTTGATTAAGAAGGCTAGCTATATAAACTACAAAAAACATTTGATATCAGAGAACTAGTTTTTGGGATGTTACCTCTCAAACATTAGGTATATATTACATGTGTTCGTGCTTTACGCGATTTTCGGAAGTTATTTCAGAAACTTTACGATAACATCTTCTAGAAGTAAGAACTTTTGTCTAGACGTGTGTTAGGAAGCTAGCAATCTGAAACGCATGAGGTTTTAGAACTAAATTTCCTATTTTCTGGTATGCCGAGTGATAAACATCGCTTTTATAGGAATTTTCATTAATTTTTGAACTATTGTCTATAAAAAGTCTCTGAAGTTTCGTTCTGGATGCTAGAACTGGTATTAGTCTGGTGTTGAAGACTATTGGCTATCTAGAACGGCTGAGATGCTGTCTCTAAGACCTATATTCGTGCGTATGCTAGCATTATAGTCTCAGATTACGCGTTTATTTGAGCATCAGACTGTCTACATCTTCTAGAAGTAAGAACTTTTGTCTAGACGTGTGTTAGGAAGCTAGCAATCTGAAACGCATGAGGTTTTAGAACTAAATTTCCTATTTTCTGGTATGCCGAGTGATAAACATCGCTTTTATAGGAATTTTCATTAATTTTTGAACTATTGTCTATAAAAAGTCTCTGAAATTTCGTTCTGGATGCTAGAACTGGAACTAGTCTGGTGTTGAAGACTATTGGCTATCTAGAACGGCTGAGATGCTGTCTCTAAGACCTATATTCGTGCGTGTGCTGGCATTATAGTCTCAGATTTCGCGTTTATTTGAGCATCAGACTGTCTATGAAGTTCATCCTCTAAAACTCTGTCAGTTAAGGTCTAGAACATAGGAACTGATGGTGTCCTGTTTATTAAGAAGGCTAGCTATCAAAACTACAAAAAACATTTGATATCAGACAACTAGTTTTTGGGATGTTACCTCTCAAACATTACGTACATAAATATTACATACGCGATTTTCGGAAGTTATTTCAGAAACTTTACGATAACATCTTCTAGAAGTAAGAACTTTTGTCTAGACGTGTGTTAGGAAGCTAGTAATCTGAAACGCATGAGGTTTTAGAACTAAATTTCCTATTTTCTGGTATGCCGAGTGATAAACATCGCTTTTATAGGAATTTTCATTAATTTTTGAACTATTGTCTATAAAAAGTCTCTGAAATTTCGTTCTGGATGCTAGAACTGGTACTAGTCTGGTGTTGAAGACTATTGGCTATCTAGAACGGCTGAAATGCTGTCTCTAAGACCTATATTCGTGCGTATGCTAGCATTATAGTCTCAGATTTCGCGTTTATTTGAGCATCAGACTGTCTCTGAAGTTCATCCTCTAAAACTCTGTCAGTTAAGGTCTAGAAGATAGGAACTGATGGTGTCCTGTTGATTAAGAAGGCTAGCTATCAAAACTATAAAAAACATTTGATATCAGAGAACTAGTTTTTGGGATGTTACCTCTCAAACATTAGGTACATATTACATGTGTTCGTGCTTTACGCGATTTTCGGAAGTTATTTCAGAAACTTTACGATAACATCTTCTAGAAGTAAGAACTTTTGTCTAGACGTGTGTTAGGAAGCTAGCGATCTGAAACGCCTGAGGTTTTAGAACTAAGATTCCTATTTTCTGGTATGCCGAGTGATAAACATTGCATTCATGAGAATTTTCAACAATTTTTGAACTATTGTTTATAAAAAGTCTCTGAAATTTCGTTCTGGATGCTAGAACTGGTACTAGTCTGGTGTTGAAGACTATTGGCTATCTAGAACGGCTGAGATGCTGTCTCTAAGTCCTATATTCGTGCGTATGCTGGCATTATAGTCTCAGATTTCGCGTTTATTTGAGCATCAGACTGTCTATGAAGTTCATCCTCTAAAACTCTGTCAGTTTAGGTCTAGAAGATAGGAACTGGTGGTGTCTGTTGATTAAGAATGCAAGCTATCAAAACTACAAAAAACATTGGACATCAGAGAACTAGTTTTTGGGATGTTACCTCTCAAACATTAGGTACATATTACATGTATTCGGGCTTTACGCGATTTTCGGAAGTTATTTCAGAAACTTTACGATAACGTCTTCTAGAAGTAAGAACTTTTGTCTAGACGTGTGTTAGGAAGCTAGCAATCTGAAACGCATGAGGTTTTAGAACTAAATTTCCTATTTTCTGGTATGCCGAGTGATAAACATCGCTTTTATAGGAATTTTCATTAATTTTTGAACTATTGTCTATAAAAAGTCTTTGAAATTTCGTTCTGGATGCTAGAACTGGTACTAGTCTGGTGTTGAAGACTATCGGCTATCTAGAACGGCTGAAATGCTGTCTCTAAGACCTATATTCGTGCGTATGCTAGCATTATAGTCTCAGATTACGCGTTTATTTGAGCATCAGACTGTCTATGAAGTTCATCCTCTAAAACTCTGTCGGTTAAGGTCTAGAAGATAGGAACTGATGGTGTCCTGTTGATTAAGAAAGCTAGCTATCAAAACTACAAAAAAAATTGGACATCAGAGAACTAGTTTTTGGGATGTTACCTCTCAAACATTAGGTACATATTACATGTATTCGGGCTTTACGCGATTTACGGAAGTTATTTCAGAAACTTTACGATAACATCTTCTAGAAGTAAGAACTTTTGTCTAGACATGTGTTAGGAAGCTAGCGATCTGAAACGCCTGAGGTTTTAGACCTAAGATTCCTATTTTCTGGTATGCCGAGTGATAAATATTGCATTTCTGGGAATTTTCAACATTTTTTGAACTATTGTCTATAAAAAGTCTCTGAAATTTCGTTCTGGATGCTAGAACTGGTACTAGTCTGGTGTTGAAGACTATTGGCTATCTAGAACGGCTGAGATGCTGTCTCTAAGACCTATATTCGTGCGTATGCTGGCATTATAGTCTCAGATTTCGCGTTTATGTGAGCATCAGACTGTCTATGAAGTTCATCCTCTAAAACTCTGTCAGTTTAGGTCTAGAAGATAGGAGCTGGTGGTGTCTGTTGATTAAGAATGCAAGCTATCAAAACTACAAAAAACATTGGACATCAGAGAACTAGTTTTTGGGATGTTACCTCTCAAACATTAGGTACATATTACATGTATTCGGGCTTTACGCGATTTTCGGAAGTTATTTCAGAAACTTTACGATAACATCTTCTAGAAGTAAGAACTTTTGTCTAGACGTGTGTTAGGAAGCTAGCAATCTGAAACGCATGAGGTTTTAGAACTAAATTTCCTATTTTCTGGTATGCCGAGTGATAAACATCGCTTTTATAGGAATTTTCATTAATTTTTGAACTATTGTCTATAAAAAGTTTCTGAAGTTTCGTTCTGGATGCTAGAACTGGTATTAGTCTGGTGTTGAAGACTATTGGCTATCTAGAACGGCTGAGATGCTGTCTCTAAGACCTATATTCGTGCGTATGCTGGCATTATAGTCTCAGATTTCGCGTTTATGTGAGCATCAGACTGTCTATGAAGTTCATCCTCTAAAACTCTGTCAGTTTAGGTCTAGAAGATAGGAGCTGGTGGTGTCTGTTGATTAAGAATGCAAGCTATCAAAACTACAAAAAACATTGGACATCAGAGAACTAGTTTTTGGGATGTTACCTCTCAAACATTAGGTACATATTACATGTATTCGGGCTTTACGCGATTTTCGGAAGTTATTTCAGAAACTTTACGATAACATCTTCTAGAAGTAAGAACTTTTGTCTAGACGTGTGTTAGGAAGCTAGCAATCTGAAACGCATGAGGTTTTAGAACTAAATTTCCTATTTTCTGGTATGCCGAGTGATAAAAATCGCTTTTATAGGAATTTTCATTAATTTTTGAACTATTGTCTATAAAAAGTCTCTGAAATTTCGTTCTGGATGCTAGAACTGGTACTAGTCTGGTGTTGAAGACTATTGGCTATCTAGAACGGCTGAGATGCTGTCTCTAAGACCTATATTCGTGCGTATGCTGGCATTATAGTCTCAGATTACGCGTTTATTTGAGCATCAGACTGTCTATGAAGTTCATCCTCTAAAACTCTGTCAGTTTAGGTCTAGAAGATAGGAACTGGTGGTGTCTGTTGATTAAGAATGCAAGCTATCAAAACTACAAAAAAAATTGGACATCAGAGAGCTAGTTTTTGGGATGTTACCTCTCAAACATTAGGTACATATTACATGTATTCGGGCTTTACGCGATTTACGGAAGTTATTTCAGAAACTTTACGATAACATCTTCTAGAAGTAAGAACTTTTGTCTAGACATGTGTTAGGAAGCTAGCGATCTGAAACGCCTGAGGTTTTAGACCTAAGATTCCTATTTTCTGGTATGCCGAGTGATAAATATTGCATTTCTGGGAATTTTCAACATTTTTTGAACTATTGTCTATAAAAAGTCTCTGAAATTTCGTTCTGGATGCTAGAACTGGTACTAGTCTGGTGTTGAAGACTATTGGCTATCTAGAACGGCTGAGATCCTGTCTCTAAGACCTATATTCGTGCGTATGCTGGCATTATAGTCTCAGATTTCGCGTTTATTTGAGCATCAGACTGTCTATGAAGTTCATCCTCTAAAACTCTGTCAGTTAAGGTCTAGAAGATAGGAACTGATGGTGTCCTGTTGATTAAGAAGGCTAGCTATCAAAACTACAAAAAACATTTGATATCAGAGAACTAGTTTATGGGATGTTACTTCTCAAACATTAGGTATATATTACATGTGTTCGTGCTTTACGCGATTTTCGGAAGTTATTTCAGAAACTTTACGATAACATCTTCTAGAAGTAAGAACTTTTGTCTAGACGTGTGTTAGGAAGCTAGCAATCTGAAACGCATGAGGTTTTAGAACTAAATTTCCTATTTTCTGGTATGCCGAGTGATAAACATCGCTTTTATAGGAATTTTCATTAATTTTTGAACTATTGTCTATAAAAAGTCTCTGAAATTTCGTTCTGGATGCTAGAACTGGTACTAGTCTGGTGTTGAAGACTATTGGCTATCTAGAACGGCTGAGATGCTGTCTCTAAGACCTATATTCGTGCGTATGCTGGCATTATAGTCTCAGATTTCGCGTTTATTTGAGCATCAGACTGTCTATGAAGTTCATCCTCTAAAACTCTGTCAGTTAAGGTCTAGAAGATAGGAACTGATGGTGTCCTGTTGATTAAGAAGGCTAGCTATCAAAACTACAAAAAACATTTGATATCAGAGAACTAGTTTTTGGGATGTTACCTCTCAAACATTAGGTATATATTACATGTGTTCGTGCTTTACGCGATTTTCGGAAGTTATTTCAGAAACTTTACGATAACATCTTCTAGAAGTAAGAACTTTTGTCTAGACGTGTGTTAGGAAGCTAGCAATCTGAAACGCATGAGGTTTTAGAACTAAATTTCCTATTTTCTGGTATGCCGAGTGATAAACATCGCTTTTATAGGAATTTTCATTAATTTTTGAACTATTGTCTATAAAAAGTCTCTGAAGTTTCGTTCTGGATGCTAGAACTGGTATTAGTCTGGTGTTGAAGACTATTGGCTATCTAGAACGGCTGAGATCCTGTCTCTAAGACCTATATTCGTGCGTATGCTAGCATTATAGTCTCAGATTACGCGTTTATTTGAGCATCAGACTGTCTATGAAGGTCATCCTCTAAAACTCTGTCAGTTTAGGTCTAGAAGATAGGAACTGGTGGTGTCTGTTGATTAAGAATGCAAGCTATCAAAACTACAAAAAACATTGGACATCAGAGAACTAGTTTTTGGGATGTTACCTCTCAAACATTAGGTACATATTACACGTATTCGGGCTTTACGCGATTTTCGGAAGTTATTTCAGAATCTTTACGATAACATCTTCTAGAAGTAAGAACTTTTGTCTAGACGTGTGTTAGGAAGCTAGCAATCTGAAACGCATGAGGTTTTAGAACTAAATTTCCTATTTTCTGGTATGCCGAGTGATAAACATCGCTTTTATAGGAATTTTCATTAATTTTTGAACTATTGTCTATAAAAAGTCTCTGAAATTTCGTTCTGGATGCTAGAACTGGTACTAGTCTGGTGTTGAAGACTATTGGCTATCTAGAACGGCTGAGATGCTGTCTCTAAGACCTATATTCGTGCGTGTGCTGGCATTATAGTCTCAGATTTCGCGTTTATTTGAGCATCAGACTGTCTATGAAGTTCATCCTCTAAAACTCTGTCAGTTAAGGTCTAGAACATAGGAACTGATGGTGTCCTGTTTATTAAGAAGGCTAGCTATCAAAACTACAAAAAACATTTGATATCAGAGAACTAGTTTTTGGGATGTTACCTCTCAAACATTACGTACATAAATATTACATGTGTTCGTCCTTTACGCGATTTTCGGAAGTTATTTCAGAAACTTTACGATAACATCTTCTAGAAGTAAGAACTTTTGTCTAGACGTGTGTTAGGAAGCTAGTAATCTGAAACGCATGAGGTTTTAGAACTAAATTTCCTATTTTCTGGTATGCCGAGTGATAAACATCGCTTTTATAGGAATTTTCATTAATTTTTGAACTATTGTCTATAAAAAGTCTCTGAAATTTCGTTCTGGATGCTAGAACTGGTACTAGTCTGGTGTTGAAGACTATTGGCTATTTAGAACGGGTGAGATGCTGTCTCTAAGACCTATATTCGTGCGTATGCTGGCATTATAGTCTCAGATTTCGCGTTTATTTGAGCATCAGACTGTCTATGAAGTTCATCCTCTAAAACTCTGTCAGTTAAGGTCTAGAAGATAGGAACTGATGGTGTCCTGTTGATTCAGAAGGCTAGCTATCAAAACTACAAAAAACATTTGATATCAGAGAACTAGTTTTTGGGATGTTACCTCTCAAACATTAGGTACATATTACATGTGTTCGTGCTTTACGCGATTTTCGAAAGTTATTTCAGAAATTTTACGATAACATCTTCTAGACGTAAAAACTTTTGTCTAGACGTGTGTTAGGAAGCTAGCAATCTGAAACGCGTGAGGTTTTAGAACTAAGATTCCTATTTCCTGGTATGCCGAGTGATAAACATAGCATTTCTGGGAATTTTCAACATTTTTTGAACTATTGTCTATAAAAACTCTCTGAAATTTCGTTCTGGATGCTAGAACTGGTGCTAGTCTGGTGTTAAAGACTACTGACTATCTAGAACGGCTGAGATGCTGTTTCTAAGATATATATTCGTGCGGATGCTAGCATTATAGTCTCAGATTTCGCGTTTATTTGAGCATCAGACTGTCTATGAAGTTCATCCTCTAAAACTTTGTCAGTTTAAGTCTAGAAGATAGGAACTGATGGTGTCCTTTTGATTAAGAAGGCTAGCTATCAAAACTACAAAAAATATTTGATATCAGAGCAATAGTTTTTGGTATGTTACCTCTCAAACATTAGGTACATACTACATGTATTCGTGCCTTACGCGAGTAGAAACTTATTTCAGAAACTTTACGATAACATCTCCTAGAAGTAAGAACTTTTGTCTAGACGTGTATTAGGAAGCTAGCGATCTGAAACGCCTGAGGTTTTAGAACTAAGATTCCTATTTTCCGGTATGCCGAGTGATAAACATTGCATTTCTGGGAATTTTCAACATTTTTTGAACTATTGTCTACAAAAAGTCTCTGAAATTTCGTTCTGGATGCTAGAACTGGTACTAGTCTGGTGTTGAAGACTATTGGCTATTTAGAACGGCTGAGATGCTGTCTCTAAGACCTATATTCGTGCGTATGCTAGCATTATAGTATCAGATTTCGCGTTTATTTGAGCATCAGACTGTCTATGAAGTTAATCCTCTGAAACTCTTTTAGTTTCGGTCTAGAGGATAGTAACTGTTGGTGTTCTGTATGTTAAGAAGGCTATCTATCAAAACTACAAAAAACATTGTACATCAGAGCAATAGTTCTTGGGATGTTACCTCTCAAACATTAGGTACATACTAACATGTATTCGTGCTTTACGCGAGTAGAAACTTATTTCAGAAACTTTACGATAACATCTTCTAGAAGTAAGAACTTCTGTCTAGACGTGTGTTAGGAAGCTAGCAATACGAAACGCCTGAGATTTTAGAACTAACATTCCTATTTTCTGGTATGCCGAGTGATAAACATTGCATTCATGAGAATTTTCAACAATTTTTGAACTATTGTTTATAAAAAGTCTCTGAAATTTCGTTCTGGATGCTAGAACTGGTACTAGTCTGGTGTTGAAGACTATTGGCTATCTAGAACGGCTGAGATGCTGTCTCTAAGATCTATATTCGTGCGTATGCTAGCATTATAGTCTCAGATTTCGCGTTTATTTGAGCATCAGACTGTCTATGAAGTTCATCCTCTAAAACTCTGTCGGTTAAGGTCTAGAAGATAGGAACTGATGGTGTCCTGTTGATTAAGAAAGCTAGCTATCAAAACTACAAAAAACATTTGATATTAGAGCAATAATTTTTGGTATGTTATCTCTGTAACATTGGGTACATATTACATGTGTTCGTGCTATACGCGATTTTCGAAAGTTATTTCAGAAACTTTACGATAACATCTTCTAGAAGTAAGAACTTTTGTCTAGACGTGTGTTAAGTAGCTAGCAATCTGAAACGCGTGAGGTTTTAGAACTAAGATTCCTATTTTCTGGTATGCCGAGTGATAAACATAGCATTGCTGGGAATTTTCAACATTTTTTGAACTATTGTCTATAAAAACTCTCTGAAATTTCGTTCTGGATGCTAGAACTGGTGCTAGTCTGGTGTTTAAGACTACTGGCTATCTAGAACGGCTGAGATGCTGTCTGTAAGATCTATATTCGTGCCGATGCTAGCATTATAGTCTCAGATTCCGCATTTATTTGAGCAAGAGACTGTCTATGAAGTTCATCCTCTAAAACTCTGTCAATTTAGGTCTAGAAGATAGGAACTGATGATGTCCTGTTGATTAAGAAGGCTAGCTATCAAAACAACAAAAAACCTTGAATCACAGAGCAAAAGTTTTTGGGATGATACCTCTCGAACATGACATGTATTCTTGCTTTACGCGATTTTCAAAGCGTATTTTAGAAACTTTATGATAACATCTTCTAGAAGTAAGGACTTTTGTTTATACGTGTGTTAGGAAGCTAGCAACCTAAATGCCTGAGTTGTGAGGACCTAAGTGCCATATTTTCTGGTATGCCTAGTGACAAACATTACATTTATTGAAATTTTCAACAATTGTCCAACTTCTGTCTTTGAAAACTCTTTGAAATTTCGTTCTGGATTCTAAAACAGGTAATATTGTGGTGTATAAGATTATTTACTGGCTACCTAGAACGGCTGCGATGCTGAGTCTAAGATCTATACGCTCGGATGCGAGAAGTGTAATCTAAGGACTGTGATTTTTTGAGCGTTACGACATTTATCCTCTAGAACGTTCGTAAAATTAGTTCTAGAAGATAGACTGGGAGTTTTCTTATGCCAGGCTTATGTTTAGGTATCTAGCTCTCCAAACCGGCTGAATTACAGGGCACAAAGCGAATCAAACATCGCATGTATGCAATTTTATTAGATGAGTGATTTCGAATATGTAGGTCACATGTGTATTAAAATTTTTTTCTTCTTCTGATTGACTAGAACTATTGCCTACGTGTCCAGAACTGATAGAACTTTCGATTTCAATTCATATTTTTGATGTACGAATCGGTACTTTTGGGATGCTAGAATCAAAGTGTGAAGTTAGCATCCCAATTTTAAATTTTAAAAAAACATGCTTAAATTAGTAGAACTATTTAAAAAAACCATTTAGAACTATAGAACTATTGTGGATGCTACTAGAACTGTCAATAAAATGTGAGATGCTAACATTTGTTATGCTAGGTTCACATGCACGCCTGGGTACGTAAAAAAAAATTTGGTTCATGGAAGATGGAAATATACCCTTAACGTAGGTCGTAGCTACCTCCCTCGTTCACAAATATTAAATGGAATGAAAGTATACCTTCCAGATTAACGAATAAAATTCAAATTGCGCAGAAAAATATCTACTATAATAATTTATATTTTATAAACGAAGCAAAATCACTTGTATGCTCAAGGTTTAGCACTTCATATACGCTCTAGGTAATGCCATGTATTGTAGCATAGTAAAATAAGAACAGTAGGACACATAGTGTCAGGGTTGTGACGACAACGTGACGTGTGCTTACACTGCTTGCTTGCTGGAGTCAATGACACTGTGCGTGACGTCAGATAATTATGAGTACTTGAACCTCGCGCTGAAGGAAATCTAAGTTCTATTCACCTGCAGACAAACTATGGACACAGTATTGCAGGGCAACTATATAACTTAATGTATACTTTTCGAATAATAAATCAATCCATCTATCTTTCACGTTCTCTAGCCTAGTTTTAACTTGTCTTTCTCGGTGCTTAGGTCGTACGTTGTACAGATTCAAAGGATGTTCAAGATAGTGATTGCTTGATTGCTCTTTACTTTTTATTAGTTCATTGATATGAATGCATATATAAATTACGCAAAACTTATCTCCATGACCCCATTTCTTATCTTAAACGGCGCACCGCAGGAAGGGGACCTTCCCTGTCCCGTCCATGTGTAAAGAATGTTAGTTCTTGGCATTACAACGGTTAATTCTATAAATAAACCAACTGATGTGCAAGTTGAGGAAAGTTTTAAAAAAACTAGAAAATTTCTCGGATATTTCACTTTCACAAGAAATATTTTAAAAACGGAAAGTTCTAATCCCCATTCAACATTATGGGAAGTTACAGAAAGTTTCCTATGTGAAAATTTCCGCTCTTTTGAAAAGTTAGTAAAGTTACCGTCGGCACATAAGTCCTAAATATCAACCATTGCTAAAGCCAACAAAACTTCCAGAACCGGTGGTGCACTCATCGACTCCAAAGGATTATATTCATCAAACTATGTAACTTTACAACGATAAGGTTCATATTTAAGTACTTTGGCTCGTTTCCGCCAATGAGGCCAAAGGGCGAATCGAATGCAGTAGTATTTTTATAGTACCAACAATCGGAGAAACTTTCACGTGAAAGTATGACGAGACAATAGTTGGCTACCTTTAGGTCGGTTCAATAAGTAATAAAGACAGGATCGTGTTGTACACTTCATAGGCGTCAAATTGAGTTACTATCACATATAGTTAGACTGGTTTATTTAAGGCATTGGCAACCCATACACTTCTATTATAAAATAATAATCATTTACACATCAAAATTGGACGTTAGTTATGCAAAAAACTTCCAATCCACCGTGAGTTTATTGTGAGTTGGAACGTTTTGGCATAACTACGTCCAATTATCACAAACCACAACGAAGGCTTAGATACATATACATAATATACATACACATTTTATAATTTGATAAGCGATAACCACAATTTTGTTTGGAGCCTTAGTCCATTCAAAACTGTTTTAATTTCAATAGAGACCCATTAAAAGTATTGAACAATTGAAACTCATACCGTGTGTAATGTAATGTGGGTCACAGCGGGTCCAAATCGTCAATCGGACTCACTTTAACTAGAACTGAACGAGATATCACAATGCGAAACGCCAGAAAACCATAACATTACTTCGATTCGGACCGACACACTTAAGAGCGATTTGAAAAAAATGTGTAGGTAAGGTACAGTACCTGTACACATGACCTCAATGCAGCTCGTATTGTTTTTTTTTAATTGGTCTCATTTTTAAAACTATGTAAATTTTACTTTAAATATGTTCTCTCTATTAGTAGTGTCCGCTGTATAGTCGACGAAAAACATATATTTACACTTATGCACCTTACTCCTTTGTAATAAGTTACAAAAGTGTAAACATATCTTTGACGTTAACTGTACCCTGCTATGGCCTAGTTCTAAACGGCGATTCCGATAAAAAACTGTAATTGTTGTTCGCTATCGTCACTGTAGGTATACTTAAAGACCCTGTTAATGCTGCGAGAATATCGATATGCAGTTATTATTAGTTTTTAGTTTAAGACCAATAGAAAATGCGTATTTATTCGTAAAGACAAATATAAACACTGACATTGAATAAATTGAATGCCGCCTGTACAGCAAAAAATATCGTGTACCTTTAAATATACAGAATATTTAACTTATTCATAAAAAAGTCACGTTTTTGTCCTAATATTTGTGTATAATATCGTCGGGTGACAATACAAACTCACTAACTACTACCACAACTTCATAGCCATAATGAGACGTACTAGTAACAAAACAAGGTTGATTTTCGTTTAATAATAAATTTTATAATTAGTTTTGGTCGACACCCGACGATAATATATAATATGGATAATGATGATCTCTTCAAGTACTGACATGACTTTCGTAGTAGGCAATAGACAGTCACTAGGTCTTACTATCTGTCCGAAGCGTGATGATACTGATGAAAGTACGTGATAAAATTACATAACCAAGCTGCTAGCCTAATATGGTCGAGTGTTTATCGCTTGTCGCTATAGCTGTCACGTTCTAACAAGTATGTAAGTGCGAAGGTGACGCAAGACGCGATAGACGATAAAATGGCAACCTTGGATCTGAGCAACAAGCGAGATTCTATTTATTCTAACACCTATTTACTTAAAATAATTTTAAACAAAAAAGAACCGACTTCACTAAGCAATCCACCTTTCCAACACCAAATGCTCGAGCTGCTGTAAAAAATACTCAAATCACTACAGGTGTGCCTATAATAGTTGAAGAGTTCCCTCGATTTCTCCAGGATCCCATCATCAGATCCTGACCTGGTTACAATGGGACCAACTGTGAAGTATACTCTTTCAAACAAAAAAAGAATTTTCCAAATCGGTCCAGCCGTCTTCGAATAATCGGTGAACATACATAAAAAAAAAAAAAAAAAAAAAATAGCAAAAACAAAGATCCCGACGAATTGATAACCTCCTCCTTCGAAATCTTGAAGTCGGTTGATAAGTTTCTTTCCAATGCCATGATTAGTTTAATAAAAGGAATTGTTATTATAATAAGCCTAGAAACAAATCTGCTTATTCACGAAACTTACAAAATCTATGTACATTTTACCGCTTTCTAATCCAATACCTAAATACGAATGTCAAAATAAAATGGCAGAAATGATCTTCAAATTATTAATAGCATTTAAATAACCCCTCCAAAGTTTAAACAAGTGCGAAACTTAGGTATAGACCCTGTTGTACGTAGGTAGTAGTAAAGTTTTTAAAGAGACATTGCATATTAGACTGAGAAAATTGTAATATATGCCGTAAAGTTAATTAAAACCGTGGTATGTAAATTATTAAATTACAGACACTTTTTAAAACACATGGTAAAAATTTCAAAACTCAAAATGAAAGAATTCATACTTCTTTAACATCCTGTACTATTTATTTACAATCATTTGTCAAGTCAAGGTCAAGTTCATACATGACATTTCATTTGAAATAAAGCTGTGAGCACGCTTATCTTTTAAATACGACGTAGCTCAATATGGCGTCCGCCGTTAGCTGTTATTTAATGCAAGCGACGCCGATTATATCCACTATCTCCTCAGCACTAAAATTCAACGGCATTATGGATAATTTTATGTATTTTTTGAACAGAAAAAATGACATTGAAAACTATCTTGTCATTTGATTGGTAGTATAACTTTTTTGTTGTACTTACTTATTAATAAAAATAATAATTTGACAATGAGGTGTCACCGAGGAAAGTAAAATGACGTGGATGGTATTGTTTACGTTTATGCGATAAATTAAGGATAAATTGAACACGATTTGGTTACCACTTAGAGAGTACCTTATGACATTAAGTCCGCCTTTTTTGCGCAAGTGCTTTCTTTTGAGCAACGGACATATGATAATTTAAGAAAAAATATAGAAATCGCAAATTTTAAATTTATCTTCTCGTGGTCCTATCTGACATCCGAATCCGAATATCGGATCGGATAAAGTGAAAGCGCACTAAAGTTGGGGCCAGACGGCATACAACCACACCCCTCTGCCACGAGACCTTGGCAGAAAACAGAGATTTTAAACCATGTAGCCAGTGGTTGGTTCCAAATTCTACGTGACCTTTAAACGCCCTTGGTGGCTAGGTGTGCTCTGCCAACCATTGGCAGAAGCGGTTGGTTGGTTGTCAGCCATATAGCCGCTTGCTTCAACAACTCGCTCCAACCAAGGTCACGTAGCAGAATCTGCGGCTATCTGCCATCTGGCCCCAACTTAACGCTTTGACATAAGATCCATCTATGTTCTGTTAAGACTACTGTTAGTACCGTCCAAGAGAGGCAGTTTTTATGCTTGCCTCTTTAGGTAACATCATCATAAATATATGCGAATCATTCCGGCAACTTTAATGTTCTACTCCCCTTTTCATACCTATATATAACTCTATTAATTGTGAAGATTTCAAATCAAACGTACCTACATCATTATCGGTTGTTAATAGAGTATATTTCTTAATTTTTTATGGCAGTAACGCCTTATTTACAATCGACAATGATGTACCTATGGCTTAAAAACGTCACAACTTATGTCTCTTAAAGAAATATTGTCAAAATCATATCAAAACCATATACATAAAAAGGATCAAAAGAATATTAGAGGCATTCTTTCCTAATTATATGAAGAAAATACTTACATAAAACACAATGGGGTTGGCCGAGCGAAAGTGTTTACAGATGGCGCCAGCATAGCTAGTACCTGTCAAACCTACCAACAGTGTCAAATTCTTGTTTTTTTTTTTTAATTTTTTTTACTGGATGTTAGCCTTTTAAGCCAAATCCCATAGAACGAAACTAGTGACAGCTATGCTGGCGCCATCTAGCCAAACAGTTGACAGTTGCCATTGCCAACCCCATTAGAACCTGATAATTTCAAACAAGCTGGACATAAAATGAGTCACCACAGTTATATAATTCAAATATAATTGATCAACTGCGTAGTAAAAACCGCAAGTGATTTCATTAATTAACCAAACTGAACCAGATAAGCATTAATTTGACATCATAATAAGCTTATTGTAATGACATGCACATTATGGACCTCTGTTCACTGGCAGCGTAGTCGTTGTTGTGATAAACGCTAATCGCATTTGGAAGCATTATCTCGTGACTCCCAGTAATTAGACACATTAAAAAGCGAGCTTCAGTCAATAAGCCAAGAACTGTAAAGTTGCTAATGTACAGACGGCAGCACAAGTAACTACAGACGCTTCTATTATAAAGAGAATAAAGATCACGGTTCCGTAAGTCTGTTTAGCTGTTCATGACTGTACGCAGCTTTAAACTCACCCGATAATCCAAATGTCTTAAGTGCAAAAACGATTTCAAAGAATTAAAAACTTTGATACGATAATATAAAGCTCAATACGCAATGTCACATAGCTCGTCTTGTAATTTTTAGTTGTAGTCTTGGTATCCCAATTAACATGGAAATATTCACATTGACAGCTTCAAAGCGTAACAAACAATAGTCCTATCCTATATATAGAATGCATTCGTTCCGGGGATATTCTGACATGTACTTTATTTAAGGAAACGGTTACCTTCTCAATCAATTACGATCAAGGGGTAGCTCTGTCCCACAAAATAACCTTGTTTTCAGAAACAAATCATCAATACTGCGAGCAAGAACAGAATATATATTATTTACATAATATCACATCTATTAGCTAGGGTCGCAAAACAGAGGTTTTCTTCCTTCTTTCAAACATTTCTAATAGGGTTGGCAGCTCGACGGTTTTTTAGATGGCGCCTACAAATAGTATCAAATTCTTGTTATTTTTTTCTTGGAATTTTCTGGCGTAGATTCTAGCCCTTTAAGCAAAATCCCATATAACAAAACTAATAACCGTTACAAATGTTACAACCTATGCTGGTACAGTCACCAGCAATAGTATCTTCCTACATAAAGGCCGCAAAAATATGTGACACGTTCTTAATTGTAGGGCCATAAGAGCGTGTCACATATTTTTGCGGCCTTCATGTAGGCAGATACTATTGCCGGTGACTGTAACATCTGGCAACTTTTGACAGTTCCCTTCTCCACTGCTAATCAACGAAAAGAATTGTATTAGGTAGTTAAATCTTATATTTAGATCCTGAACGTGTCAAGTGACAGAATAACCTCATTAGCGTCAAGCGATTTTTACTTGTCAAAACGCCCTCATTATATAAGACTCTTACATCATTCAACATTATTTTATTATAAATATAACCCTATGTGTCCACGAAAATAGCGATTTAAAAATAGAAAGCAAGCCGTAACTGCAACCTTTACGATTCATTTATAATTACGTATATATAATGAACGTAATAAGTGATATTAAGCTATAAGGCATCGTCACACTGGTTGACATGTTGGTAGCGGGAGTATGTTAGGTTATGTATACTGGTTTCCTTTTCTAAATAATTAAGTATAGGTTCGAATATTCCATTTAGTAGCTAAGCAAATATAGGGTATATTTTGCTCTGTGTTAGTATTTGTCTGTCTTTCTATCACTTTAACATTTGTGTTTGTTAAAAAGAGAAGAGACAATTGACAATATTTCAAAATTTCCAAATTTTATAAATCGAAAACCATTTCGAGAAATACACTTGTAGAACACAAAAACCATTTTTTTTGAATTTTTTTTTCAGTTATTTTTGGAAAAATCACCAAAATATGTAAACCGGAAAATGACGTCACACGGCTGATTCAATACTACCACTATGGAAAAAAGTTATCTTCCGGGTTTCCGTTTGACAACTTTGACAATTACAACACTACTGACTGTGACAGGACAGCTGACAGTTAATTCTTTCAATTCGAATATTTGCTTGTAATTTACGTTTCCTTGGATTAATTTAATTATCTACGTGTTGCGATTTGTGACGGACTCTAGACTGCTTTCTTCTACGACGACAACAACTCGCTTTCTAACAGACCCCGGATTGCATTCTTCAACGACGACTACGATTTTCGCTTTTTCACGGATCCCGGACTGCTTTCTTCTACGACGACCTGACGATGGAATTCAGGGAATCCTCGGAAAATACCCCGGTTGGGTATTGACCAATACCTCTATAACGAAGCGGACACGAGCAACTCAGAAAGATTTATCAAAGCTGACAGCAGGAGCTTACCGCGTGTGAGTTTTTGCAAAGCTCGGATAAATATAATTTGCCTGGCACAAGAGGTACCGAAGCTTCATTATCTTCGCGGAGTTCTTATGTACAAACTGGCAAAGGCCTTTATTAAGTGCAGCCTCATGTTCCTTTACTATTTGTAAACGAAAACAGTATAGAATTGATGCTGACGTCCCAAATCTTCAAGAGTTTCTCCAAGAAGCCAACAATCATAAAAATGGATGACTGTTTGTGCTTCTCCAAACGGAATCTGTGACGATTTGGCTTTCAAGTTGAAATGTCCCTTTACAGATAAAACTGAGAAATTATATCAATTAAAATGTCACGAGCCAAAGTTGTTTTGGATTGTGGTAAATAAATTACATTTTATAGGAAATAAAGTACTTATTTTATTAGTATGGACATTTGTCATTTTTAGGGTTCCGTAGTCAACTAGGAACCCTTATAGTTTCGCCATGTCTGCCCGTCCGTCCGTCCGTCCGTCCGCGGATAATCTCAGTGACCGTTAGCACTAGAATGCTGAAATTTGGTACTAATATGTATATCAATCACGCCGACAAAGTGGTAAAATAAAAAGTGGATTTTTTTTATTTATTAGGGTACCTCCCCTATACGTAAAGTGGGGAGTGATTTTTTTTTTCATTTCAACCCTAACGTGTGATATATTGTTGGATAGGTATTTAAAAATGAATAGGGGTTTACTAAAATCATTTTTCGATAATGTAAATATTTTCGAAAATAATCGCTCCAGAAGTAAAAAAATATGCGTCCCCCCCCCCTCTAACTTTTGAACCATAAGTTTTAAAAATATGAAAAAAAATCTCAAAGTAGAACTTTATAAAAACTTTCTAGGAAAATTATTTTGAACTTGATAGGATGAATAGTTTTTGAAAAAAAAGTTTGCAATTTAACCGTATAAGCAGGTGTTTATTGTACCTGTAATTTCTACAAAATTACAATGAAATGACGTGCTTTCAAATAAAGTAAAAACGGTGAAAATCGGTTCACGCAATAAAGAATTATTCCATAAAAATCATCTTCCATACTTTAAGCTCGCGCGCAATAGTTTACTTAATTTGCCGATAGATGTCGCTGTACGTGGAACTCTCATATCATATCCTACATGGCGGTGTTATTAACTCTTAAGTGGGGACACTTACTGTGACGGACGGAAAACTACGGAACCCTACACTGAGCGTGGCCCGACACGCTCTTGGCCGGTTTTTAAACCTGTATCCTAAGTAGGTCCTTAAGTACTTTCTGATGACTTGTCAATAATAAGTTAAATATCTTTCCTGTACTTAGAATGAGAAGTAAAATTCACCATGTGTTAATCAGGGGAGAAATAAAAGCTATATTATAATAAAATTATATTAATTTCGTTCAGTTATTCATTAGGCAGATACCTTCATTTACCTAGCACATCTGTGGTGGAAACGTGGCCTAATATAAAATATACATTCTCACACATTATAATAAACAAACCAACATAATGACACACATCGGCGCAAGGAAAACAACAAGATGGGCCTCTCCTCAGGTCTATCTGTATATAGTCTCAGATAGTACTTCCCTCAGCTGATGGTAGAACAGTAAATAACTGGGCTATAAAGATGTGTTGCTATTGTAAGTTTTCATTCGGTAATATTTAATGCAAGGCATTTTCAACAATCCTTAAGATATCTTTCGAAGTTAGCGGTTTGATATTTTAAGTTTTGACGTTTATCTTGTGCTTTAAATGTCAAACTGTTTAAGCGCACTATGGTCACGCTATGGTTTTTACGTAAATGTCAATCAATGTAACTATTTCAACGTTTTTTTCAGTGTATGAAACACAACATGTGACGTCATTTAGCCGATACTTCGACGACTGTTACATACGCCCTTTCTGCCCAAGTAATAATATAAATGGATTTTTCCACTAACAAACATGGATTTTCGCAAAAATAAAAAAATACGGGTCTCTTAGAATTGTGAGTTCTTTCGCGCCATACAATAAAAAGTAGGACTCAAAAAAATTAAATGTTGTCAATTCACATTTTAGTAAAATTTTAAGTTTTGTGAATAAGGAAGAGACAAATTGCGAAAAGGTTTTCTAGCAGAAGAAGGTACATAATGGGACAATCTTACACAAATCGACCTAGTCACACGGTAAGCTCAGAAAGGCTGGTGTAGTGGGTAAAACCTAAACGACGATATACATAATGTATAGATATAGTAGATAAAAATTTAAATATATAGAAAACATCCATAACTCAGGAACAAATAAGTATATGTGATATGATAAATACACAAATAAATTCCCTTGCAAGGATTCGAACCCGGGACCTCTTGCTTCGTACGCAGGGGTCATTACTGACTGGGCTAGGAGGCCGTTATAATGAAAGGAATTAATTCTCAATCTGGTATTTAAAAAAATCAGTAAACATCTGCATATTTCCAACAAAAAACCAATTTCATAACTTAGAAATATGACAAACGAAAAAGTTGGAAAACTGTAATATTATGGACAACGGCAAATATGGCCATGTTACGTTTGTATCTCACTAATCGTAGTCGTAAAATGACAAGGGATATTCGTCTTCGTATTCACAAAAGTAGTATTCGTTTCGTTGCATTACTAATCATTTTCCATTTCTAATCGTTGCGTCTAGACGCCGTAATGTCAGCAACTGTTGTTACCCAAGCACTTTATTAACGCATGGAGAATAATGCAGTTTTAATTGTACTAAACGCAACACTTTAAACTGGGCAAAAGTGGACCTTATATCTTTGCAATAAGGATCACGAATTGTCAGATGATAGTGTAGAAATGAAACTTCAGTACTGTGTCTAACGTGTGATATATTGTTGGATAGGTATTTAAAAATGAATAGGGGTTTACTAAAATCATTTTTTGATAATGTAAATATTTTCGGAAATATTCGCTCCAGAAATTAAAAAAAATGTGTCCCCCCCCCCTCTAACTTTTGAACCATAAGTTTTAAAAATATGAAAAAAATCTCAAAAGTAGAACTTTATTAAAACTTTCTAGGAAAATTATTTTGAACTTGATAGGTTGAATAGTTACAATTCAAATATTCTTTATTGCACACCTCAATAACAATAATAGTTAATGAAAAAAAATTACAAAATAATTTCTGTACTAAGTTTGTAATTTAACCGTATAAGCAGGTGTTTATTGTACCTGTAATTTCTACAAAATCACAATGAAATGTCGTGCTTTCAAATAAAGTAAAAACGGTGAAAATCGGTTCACGCAATAAAGAATTATCCCATAAAAATCATCTTCCATACTTTAAGCTCGCGCGCAATAGTTTACTTAATTTGCCGATAGCTGTCGCTGTACGTGGAACGCTCATATCATATCCTACATGGCGGTGTTATTTTAACTCTTAAGTGGGGACACTTACTGTGACGGACGGAAAACTATGGAACCCTACACTGAGCGTGGCCCGACACGCTCTTGGCCGGTTTTTATAACGTCTTGTCTACAAGTAAATATTCAAATCATTTCCGAAGAGACTTCAATTGACTTAATTTTCAATTATTTTTTTCTTTTATATCACGGCGGTGGCAAACAAGCATACGGCCCGCCTGATGGTAAGCAGTTACCGTAGCCTATGGACGCCTGCAACTCCAGAGGTGTAACATGCGCGTTGCCGACCCTTTACAAAAAGGAGGACTCAACTGTGTTGACGGCTAAAGGAACAAGAGGGTCCCTGATCGTCAACACACTGGGTCCTCTTTGAGCTCTTTGACAACACAACACTGTGAGTAGGGTCTAGTGCTATTTGGCTGTGGCTTTCTGTAAGGTGGAGGTACTTCCCCAAAACCGTTCCGTTAATTTAATGTAATTACTAGATATTCCCTTAACTTTGCTAAAATGTCATATATATGTAAATGATGAATAATGTCAATATCATCCTATCAGGCCAATCTTGTCTATTCCTAGACGAAGGCCTCCTAATCGATGCAGCGGATAGATGAGGATCCAATCTTCTAGATCGTCGTATAACGTACAGTCAGCAGCAGAAGTAGCTTAGCGTTCAAAATGGTCTTCACACGATCTTACTCTTAAAAATAAAGTTGTGCCATGATCGTTTCGAACACCTCACCCGGTTAGCTACTTCTGTCGCTGATTGTATTTGGGAAAAATAACAGGTACTATCGGGTTCAGAATTTCATGGCCAAATTATCAATGAATTCATTCATAAATTGGTAATGCAATTCTGAATCCGATAGTAGCTAACTCATTAAGGTAGCAGGGTTAACTGTCTGCGGAAAATGCTTCCTTAAACTGAATCCAATTCGTTTTAGAATTTTGATCAAGAAAGAGTAGGAAACAGACAGACGTCTAGACAGACTTATTGTTATTGTCAGTCTTTAAGACCGACAATAAGGTTAAGTGTAAACGTACTGTATCGTATCCAATACTTAAGAAGATAAGCTTAAAATACAAAGTGTGTCTCTACGGTTGACAACCATGACTACCTTATGGGTCCTACAGTGATTAAGTTTGCGTCTTTCCTGTGGAGTGTGCACATGGGAAACATAAGGATTTAAATAAAGCCAAATTTTCTCCCTAAATCATATCACAAAATGAAAACACAGCGTGTAAAGTCACGGGCAATAGTATCTTCCTACACGAAGGGCGCAAAAATATGTGACATGCTCTTATGGCCCTACAGATAAGAGCGTGAGCGTGTCACATATTTTTGCAGTCTTCGTGTAGGCAGATACTGTTGCCGGTGACTGTCCCGTGTAGTGTTAAAGAAAGGCCTCCCCGTGACATATAAATCCATGCGATAAGAACGTAACTACATATAAAACGTTAACGATTGTCCACAGGAAATACAATATTTGTTTTAAATATATATATGGCCCTACTCGTAATACACTCGCGTGCAAATAATTCGGGTCAGTACGAAAAACTATAATATCTCCTAAAATAATAAAGCTAGGAGCCTGAATTAAATTGTATATTATAGATAAATGCATAGTTAATAAAACAACGTCAAGAGTTAGAGATGATATTCACTTGTTTATTTAATGAACATAGTAAACACGATATCAATTAATTATAGGTAAAAAGCAACCGTGGTACCTCACACACAAAACTAAAAACAAAAAAAAGTAAAACATATCAATACTTCGTATTGCCTCCTCGGGCTCTTCTTACAGCTTCTAAACGATTGGGCATACTGTTTATTAAGTTTCTTATGCGTTCTTGCGGGATATTAGCCCATTCTTCCACTAACGCCTGTTTCAGGTCTCTAAGTGTAGCTGGGGCGGGGTTTCGATTTCTTACACGCCTTCCGAGCTCGTCCCATACGTGCTCAATCGGATTTAGGTCCGGGCTTCTTGAGGGCCAGTTCATAGTGTTGATGCCAACCTCCTCAAAATAATCTTCCACAATCTGTGCGGTATGTGGCCTGGCGTTGTCATGCATGAACATTGAGTTTTCACCCATATTAATTAAATATGGGCCTACATGCTCATTAAGAATCTCTTCCACATACCTGGCACTAGTTAACGTTCCATTTTCTATTAAAACTAATTGCGTGCGACTCTCTGAAGAGATTCCAGCCCAAACCATAACAGACCCACCGCCGAAAGCAACTTTTTCTTCAAAACAGGCTGGAATAAAACGTTCACCTGGTCGTCTGTAAACTCTTCGCCGCCCGTCATGTGCATAGAGCATAAATCTGGATTCGTCAGAAAACATAATTCTTACCCATTCTTCGGCACCCCATCGCCTATATTTGCGTGCGTAAAGTTTCCTTGCAGTTCGATGCCCTCTGTCAAGTTTTGGGCCATTTGCCGGTCTATGTGGGGTCAAATTACGAAGCCGAATACTTCACGAAGCCGCCGCCTTACAGTCCACTCGCTGATGTCATCTCTTCGGGTCTCCCGAAGTTGGTTTTTGACTTCAACTGCAGTGAGATGCCGATTTCGGAGCATTGTTGTTACAATAAATCGATCTTCTCTAGCCGTAGTACATCTCGGCCTGCCGGTTCCTGGTCTTCGAAGGTTCCTGCCAGTTTGTAGGAAACGTTGGAGGACCCTCTGCACCGTAGATAGGGACACGCCTGTTCTTCTTGCTGTATATCTCTGACTTCTGCCTTCTTGTAACAAAGTGACGATACGTGTACATTCATCTTGTGTTAGCAACATGATAGTAATTCAATAATGACCATCAAAGTCAACAAAAACTCCCTTTTATCATTTTGCTTTGACAGATTGAAAACAAAAGTGAGAAAACAATCAAAAGTGAAATAAGCTCAATTTGAATTTGGTACCATTTTTGGTACTTTTTTTTAAATAAAACTTTTTCCAGAATTCTTGTAGAACATTGAAGGTTCAATTTAATTCGATATTAAATTCTCTTTAATACACAGTTAGTTTACTGCACATAACGCTATTAATTTGCAAAATATAAGGGTTTTTGTCACTGACCCGTATTATTTGCTCGCGAGTGTAGTTACTTATCTGAACATAGATCACTTTACATTAAACCTTTTTTGAATTATGTTCAAATTTATTAGAAGATCTATTTTGAATTTCGTTCAACTTACAATTTTAGTAGGGCTTAATCTTAATTTGTATCATAAGTTGTTTAATAGTGACTTCAGGCTGTTAGGCATCGTGTTTTCAAAACTACTTAACTGACCAAATAGTATGTGACGTATTTTGCTAGATTTACATTAACATTATCAAGGTTATACATGTGATCACATAAGGTTAGCTAGAAGAAATCCCTTTTTATTTTCCCTATTCTTACAAAAAGTGTTTAATAATAATTAAACATGTAACACAAAACCAAAAGAAATAATAAAAGTATAGCTACGTGACCTCGATCGCGTAGCGTAGACATGAGACTACTCAGGCACAGCAGAGGCACAATGCTTCGCAAATTAAATATCTATTCGCTTTGTATATAAACCGCAGACCAGTAATAACAAAATAAAGTAAATGAATACAAGTTTTAATTGTTAATGGTTTAATTATTGTCTTATTCTATAATTCCTACATTTAATTATTTTGTCACCGATTTGTAACATAAATAATAAAGCCATGAATTTATGCATATTATGCTGCAATCTTAACACTTTCGCAACCGGGCAAAATTTTGGACAATACCCCAGAAACCGACAGAACTCGCCAGGCGGGTTACGGCATGCAACGCAATGCCGCACGCCGCGTGCCCGGCATCTGAGCAAACATTACGAGTTCCTACCAGGCGGGTTCTCGGTAGTCAAAGTGGTACGTAATTAGGGACTAGGCTTTGTGCTAGAATGAGCTGAACTATACCTGCGTCCCTTAAGCCTAACAGTTGAAGTAGCTAGCTTACCCGTAAGTTGCTGAAAATGAGCTTGACACAACTTTGCTATCAAGATAACAAGAGCGTGGACAGATAATTATGAACACCTTGCCCGCTTAGCCAATTCTCATCGTCTGCTGATGACTGTACACAATTTCGAATGTAAAGGAATAATAAACGGTGAGCTGGCCAAGTCAGATATGACACAATAATGAGAGCAACGAAACCCCTTTAGTTAGTTTGCTATAATATGCTTATTTCTAGATGTCCGGATCTATCTGTAAAGTTGCGGAGGTCAAAGAATGCAAATAACTTGAAGAAAACAAATCCTAGGGTTCTGGGTTTGACGCAGATGGGATATTATGTAATGAATTATATAATATCATAGCCAGAAGTTTCTGTTGGGGGAAGTTAGTGCCAAATGATGTATAATGCAATTTACAGTTAGGCGCTTACAGTTTTGGTTTCCGCAATAATACACAAAAAAAAATGTTCCAATGTTAAAATATAGCCCTCTCCTCTATAAATGACACAACTTCGGCAGGTTTTACCTATTTTGGTATTAGTTTTTTTGTTAGTCTGCCACTCTGCACCCATTAAAAGCTGCCAGATGCCCGGATCTAGCAATAAGGATGGTAAAGCAATCTAACTAGACAGGTTTTATTGCTCTCATTATTATGTCATATCATATCTGACGTAGCCACTGTAGCCAGCTCTAAATTAAATTGGTGAAAATAGGCCGATCAGCATTTTTTTATATATTCAATGTAAGATGAGAAAATTTTATGTCCTGCTGCTGTGTATTTTTTATCTCCAACTTATACACCGCGGCTACTTCCATACATGCAGTAGAGGAGAGGCTTCCAGCACACAGCATAGTCTGTCCTTTTGTCATACGTACTGTTTATACTTGAATTATAAACATCAAAATTGATAATGTCTAGGTAAAATTAACTACTACGACTAACGTGTTTTACCCTAAACGTGGCAATAAATCATGTTCCTTCTTTTTCTTATTTCTCACAAGCCTGAGATTAATATATATAACAAAACTAGCTTTCCTAGTTTCTTATCCAATTTTATCTTAACTAACTTTTGTTAATCCCCGAACCATAACTTCTTATTTTATTTATACTTATAGCTATTTTGGCGAAAAAAAAGGGTAACGTAGACATAGTTTCAGTTACAAATAAGTGTTAATATGCAAATAATAACGTAAATTTACCCTATTATTTGCGTAACCTTTGTGTTGTGTACTATATTGTGGTGGTTTTATTTGGCGATACGATGACCAAACTATTGTAAGAGCTCACTTCCAGAACATGGAAATGAAAGGGAAATAGGAACAATAATTCCTAGTAAATCTCAAACCAACAAAAATAGTAAATCTCTATACGAACTTTCAACCCCTTTTTAGCCCCGTTCTAGGTTGAATTTTGAAAAACGCTGAAATTGCGTTTATTATTTTTTTATTATTAGTAGTAGTAGTAGTAAACGTACGAAGTTTCAAATCTCTCTCCAAATTTTAAACTCCACCGATACAAACTTTTACCTCCTTAGGGGTTGAATTTTTCAAAATCGCTTCTTATTAGTTGTACAAATTGTAAATTTAACTCGTCCTGCAAATTATAACTTTCTAGCTTCAGTAGTTACGGCCTCCCTTTAATACAAACTTTTCAACCTTGTTTCATCCCCAAATGTTTCATGCAAGTGAGTCAGTCAGGACTTTTACGTTTATATAGATAGATGACAAGATTCAGCAGCATTTTTACCCGATTTACGAAAAAGGGATTTTAACATTTAGCTTACAACTAATAAAACTAATGAATATTAACAAAGTGTTTCCAGGCAAACAGGGATGGAATGAAAAGTTTTTGCATCCCGATTCGGGATTCCCGAAGCTAGATCGGAAGCAATCAAATTGTAAAGGAATTTGACCTCTTAGAACGGAGCTCGGAGGTGACATAAACTAACTGCGTGACGACATACGTTTCGATAAACGTGGGGATGAGGACGGTTGGGCTTTCCCTATAGGCCTATGCCACGCATTACGGTTCATTACTAACGCCCTTTTTTTACGGTAACGCAACGTGACACTGCATTATTTGTACCAGATTTTTATTACTTATAGCTTATTAGGAGACAAAAATTGCTGTTATTTTCTGATGTAACAACTAGAATTATTTTTGCATACCAATCAAGGTATTAAAAAGTTACCATTAACTTGTTGCCAATATTTTAACTGAAGGTAAGTCTACAGAATAATAAGCCTTTGGAAACAACTTTATTTAAAGTTAAAAAATTACTTTATTTAGAAAGGACTAAAAACTAAATTACTATATGATTGATCATAGAATTCATAGGTAACCCAAACCCATACCACGCATGATAATATATTATTAAACTCATTCAACCGTATACCGTAATCTCGCGTCATGTACACTTTAGCAATGAATTTCTAATGTAACATAGGGTCATTATGTAATAGACGGTATGGCATAATCGTACCCTCCAGACAATCACACTACGGTTTGTGTAAGCAGGGAAGAAACTACAGTAAGACCTTCGATTTGGCAGCTCGCCCGGTACGGGGTTAATCACCCCAACTATTCGAATATGTCCTAAAGTCCTTGCGCCATTACTAGCCAACAAACATCTCGCAAATTTACATTGGGATGTTGAGTGCGCATGTACTGAATAGTAACTAAATTCTTTGAATTGGTAGGTAGGTAAAGGGAGAAGTTAAGTGGCAGAGCATTCATAAATAGAACTCAATTCACACAGGCCTGCCGATTTTACCGTCAAGTGAGAGCTTACCCTATAGTTAACGAAGAAAATTAGCTTCGAGTTAAGCCTTAGAAATCTAATACCACGGTAAAGGGGTACATTCGCGTAGGAAATATAATTTCAGATTTATAACTTAAAATTAGGGAAAAATAAACCATAGAAGCGATAACTATTAGTTATATCATCAAGTGTTCAGTCGCTACGACCATTTTATATAACGTGTGCGGTTAGGCGATTTAAGAGAAATGTGGAACGTATGCAATGCACGCTTCATTGCAACATAGATAACATTCAAAGCTAGATTAAAAACTTGGTTGTGTTTTAAAGAGTGTTTGTTAGTAAAGAAAAATTGTCACCAATACACACGTTTATATACCAGAAAACGCTGATGCTATTTGAAAAACACTCTCATTACGTGACTACTCTAAAGAATTAAACATACACACACGCGCGCGCACATATCTACCGTGCTGTCAAAATAAGAGTGGTTTTAAGAAAACGCAGATTAAGGGTCGGTTGCACCAAACCGTCTGTCACCGTTAAAACGTTCATAGTACCCTGCCGGGTGACGCTGATGAGTACGTCAAAAGTGTTTGGTGCAACTGGCCCGAACAGAGGCATTATCTAGTTAGTTAATGAGAGACTTAATAATTTTACGACATTTCTGTGAATCGTCGGGCCAGCTGCGCGCGGCGTCAAATCTCAGTCCCGTCCCGACTGAACGTCAGTTTATGGACTGTGAACTTTTTATGGTACAGTTATAAACTATTAATCCTTCACTGCTTTTTTGTGGCTTCTGAAAACTGTAAACTTGTGTCGCTATGATATTGACTAATATGTTCAAGGGTGATAATATTATTATGTGCTCTAGGGTTTTCAATACCGCAATAGTAGTTTATGTGAATGCTACATAATGAAGGGCATTGAAACACGAGTGTATATCACCAGTGGCGGTACTTCCATACAAGCCCAAAAGCCGGGCTTCTAGTTGCCTCACCGAAATTACGTATTTTAATCGTAGCGCTAAATAACCCGTATTAATTATTTCGAGTGAGCTGTTTATAAATTTTGCCACACGCAACAAAGTGTCGCCACTACCGCGCAAACGACTGAGGCAAACGAAACTAAACGTAGCACATGCTGCTGTCCCGCTCGCACTCACCACCGCCGCCGCCTTGCAAGCGGCATACAAGCGGGCATTCATTTCGCCTATACAAATCGCCCTATTGGTGTCTGTACAACGAGCAACAATTTTTGCCCGGTGTACCTATAGCAAAATACGGCGATTTAAAACCAGCTTTTTGGTGTGAAGTTGGTCGCATGCCGTAAGATCGCGCGACGCAAGTGAGCGTTAACGGACAACTTCAAGTGTATTATATTACAAAAGTCGAATTTGATATGCAAATTAATTGTTTGAGCAAGTCAA
Source organism: Pammene aurita (assembly GCA_947086415.1). Classification (NCBI taxonomy): domain Eukaryota; kingdom Metazoa; phylum Arthropoda; class Insecta; order Lepidoptera; family Tortricidae; genus Pammene; species Pammene aurita. The sequence goes on from OX352295.1 coordinate 19,898,993, forward strand.
TGTGAATTGAATGGTATTGTGGTGAGGTGAGGTTACGACTTAGTAAAAGTGCTTAATTCTTTTGTAAAACTTGTAAAAGTGTTAAAATTACTTATTATTATTAATAATGGATGAAGCCGTTCCTTGTGACTGTTTGAGGTACGTCCATGTGTTGATCATGGCAAATCAACAAAGGCAAGGTAAAATCTCTGAAGTTTGTTCAAAATCAATGTGTCGTTAAACCTAATACCCGGCTTGTGTTATTTGTAGGCATGTCTCAGATAAACCAGTTGCATAAGCGAAAATTTTGTAGGGCTGCTTACAAAATACACTAGGCTAGATTGTTAGTTGTTTTCATTCTAAATAACTTATATTGCTGTTGTAGCATATTTTTTTCGAAAGATGATGACATTTTGAGTATATAAAGATTGAATAGTTAGTACGAAATCATGTCTTTAGGCTTGCCCTACTCCAAACCTCTGGGCACGCTACTGTATATCACACGAGTGTTTGAATGCCTAATTATGTACAGTTACATACACTGCTTTATCTACACACATATAATACATTCTCAATGACGGTGTTCGGGAACCATTAGAATGACCGCCATTGCACCGCCATGGCCAATTGACGTGGATTGTGCGGGCTGTCGGGGAGGAGGGCTAGATTTTCATTACGTTACCGATAATCGTTGTCGTAATGAATTTTCATAGATGTTTACGACACTGGCACAGATAATACACTGATGTTACATTACTGGTTGCACTAATGGTGGTCATTATTATATGGTTTCTGAACGCAGAAAAGAGGATTTATGATATAGGTGTAGTATACCTACCAAACCCTACTTTGTTTTAGAGTTGACGGTCAAAAAATGCTAACGTAAAATAGTTCTAAGGCCTGAAGTAGGTACAGCAAACTAATGATTCCTAGAACCTTGTCATAATAGCTAGTTTAGTTGTGCATAGTAACGTTTATACGTAACCACGGGCATCTTCCATTCATTGCGACAAGGTTCTACAGTGGCCTGAGAATCCATTTGGTTGACGTACATGTACAATCATTTTTGTGTAAATCGAGAACTAACCATACATGTCTAATACAGTACGATCACTGTTTTCATGGTCGTTTTAAGCATATTTCTAAATGTTAAATCAAATTTTAACAATCTTTTATCGTGAATTTAGGTCATTAACTCCCAAGTACACATTTGACTTGTAATTTGTAAAGCATGCCATCAAATTTTAGATAGCAAAGACTAATATTGAATACTAATACATTGGCATTTGTTTCAAAATGTAGACATACCTACGTGACTTTACTTCAACGACAAGCCTATATTATAACAACAGTATATTATATTCCTTCTAAGCTGAACTTATTTTTATACTTAGGTATCGTGCTCATTAACAGTCTATAATCCCATCCACTCCATTGACCTCAAAAGCGTAAATTAAAAAAACCCAGAGCCTCTGAAGAGCAAACGCGTTTGAAGTGCTAAGTGCATCAAGTTAGACCCGGTGTCACTATCACATCCCCCTCTGTCGCCTGAGAAAGTAGGTGAAGGGGGGCAGGGTAGATGTAGCTAGTTCGAAACAAAAACAAACAATGCCGGGTGGTCCGATACCGGCTACTGATTTCCCTTCACCAAGTTCAGGATCGTTTAGATTGAGGTAAGCTTGTGAAGTAGTGTAGTGTATGGGTTAAAGGGTAGGCAACGCGCATAAGAATCTTCTGGAGTTGCAGGCGTCCATAGGCTGCGGTGACTGCTTACCACCAGGCGGGCCGTATGCTTGTTTGCCACCGTCGTGGTATAAAAATAAAATAAAAACCTACCGTACCGTTCACCATTGGTTTTGAAACGTTATTGAAATGAATGTCACTAGCAACTACAAAGTTTGAAATGTTTTAACTCTGTTCTTTTGGGTTCCGTACCTCAAATTAAAAAAAAACGGAACCCAATAAGCTCATTACAAACAAAAATAATGTAAACCGCCAACCCCAGGAATTCTAAGAAAAAAAAATCATAACAAAACTCTAAAACTACAAAAAAACTTGCACATGGGGTAGGTATATTCTGACAGCCGTGCCGTGGGTGCGAGAAATCTAATTTCTTTCTTTTAACGTCAAAGTTTGGACCACCCGGTATAACAAGTCGCTTAAATAAAGAAAAACATAATGAGGAAAGCGAAGCTAAACCTCAATAAGGCCTAGTTTCCCCTCTAGATTAGAAGGTTAGATGGCAGTCGATTTCGTTGAAGGTAGTGACTACGCCATTTCATGGGATTAGGTTACCAAGCGGGTTCGCTTAGCGCCAGGCCCAAATTAAGCGGTAGCAAAAGGCCGGGACGAAATGCGAGGACGATGATAATATCAAAACTTCGCGTATAAGAAAAAAAAGTAACTATACCTACTAACTACTAAGCTAAATCAACTCTACAAACGAGCCATAAGCCTGCGCGCGCGCGTGTTAATTGCCCACTCTTTACTATCGAGCAACGTAATAGTTAACATCGATTTATGAACCCGAGCAATTAAAGCTTGCCGGAAACTCCGCCTTTAATGGATCAATAGTTTTTTCTACTAGAAACAGTGACGTGTAGATTTACAGTTACACTGCGGTTTTATTAGATTCTAAATCAAAACAGTCAAGGGCCGATACAGACGGACTGCAACGAAACTGCAACTTGTATACAAGCCAGGCGCGGATACAGGGGGGGGGGAGGGGGCAACGTAAACCTCGTATCCTACGGGGCTCATCGGTGCGGACCGCGAGATTTTTTGTGAAGGAGAGTGCACCCCCCCCCCTAAACGAAATCCTGGATCCGCGCTGTATCAGGCTATACAAGCTGTATCAGGGGGGGCTCTGTGACAATATTTTTAATATTGACATAAAAAATCCTAAACCAGCTCTTCTGTTTAGCACATATAATTTATTTTTTAATTTTGGGGCTCCGTCCAATATTTCATTTATTCCAAAACAGTTCTGTCACCAAAAAACTTTGAAAACCGATGCCTACAGGGATAAGTTTGCATTTGCACTTTAAGTAATGTCTTTTGTTATGATTGTGTACATGTTTTACGTACAATTAAGTGTTGACATACAATACAAAACTTACATCAGAACAAGCACAAATACCCTTGACATACCAATCACTGGAGGTCAAAAGACAAGACTTCCAAAAATGTCGACCGTACCATGTTAAAAAGTAAAGTGGAATAAAGTTAAGGTTAAACTGTGAGTACTTAGAGCAGTTCTTAACGGTGGTCTAGGGGCCACTGGTGGTCCCTGGAAGCACCAAAGTGGTCCACAAAGTTATGAACAGAACAATCTTTTGTCGACTTTATTTGTCATAGGTATTTACGTCCACGCGCTTAGTGGTCCCAGTAAACTCCCAGTTATGGACATTTATATCAGAAAAAAAAATGTGGCCCAAGTTTTTCTTCTACTAGGGTCGAAAGAGAGCTTGTGATTCTGAGTCGAAAACTCCAAAAATTTTCAAAATAAATAAAAAAAGGGGAGTATACAACTTTAAAGAAAATGGCCCAACTGCTACAAATATATGTGATCACTACTGATCACTATCAATAACTGAATTTAGAAAAATTGGTTCTTGATCTCCAACTATCTTGTAGAAATCTGCCCTACTAAGCCGAAAAGCGCTATGTCAAAATCAAATGCATTTAAAGATGGAATTCTGAGCTGTAAAATTTAGGGAATACATTTACATTCAATTTTTGTTTAAATAGCGCTATTCAGCTTAGTAGTAGTAGCACAGGAATATTATGAACTCACACGAAAAACTACTCAATGTGTAAAAAACAGGCCCTAAGACTGTCTCAGTAAGACATATCACTACTAATAATTAATAATGCGAAAGTAACTCTTGCTCTCTTTCTGTTACTTCACTCTTAAACGGCTGAACCAATTTAGATGAAATTAGGCATGAATGTAGTTAGACCCCAGGGAAGGGCATAGGACAGTATTAATCAATTAATATTATGGGATAATCTTACAAAAGGCAACCTAGTCCCACAGTAAGCTCAATAAAGCCCGTGTTGTGGATACTAGGTACAATATATATAATATTAGGCCTTAGGATCATCAAGAGGAAGAAACAATGAAACACTTAATGTGTGAATGTCACACTCTAACCAGACAGAGAATGAAGGACTTTGGTACTTGCTCAAAGCACTGCTTGAGCTCCATTATCCAACACATGGAGATGGTTGAAAAAACTCTTGAGTAGGTGTACTAGGGGGCAATTACACAAAAGATCCCTTTGGGTCGAAGTGTATCCATATGGGCCTCCGAATCAAATAAGATAAGATACGATAGGAGCATCTAGTATTAAAATCATAATATGTATAGGTCAAGGTAGGTAAGACAGTCATACAGGAAAAATTCGTTGCGCAGGCTCTTATGTATGTTGTATGCCACTGAGAGATGGTTGTAAGGACGAAGAAGCACTACCTTAGTACTGACAGACAGTACTAAGGTAATGCTTCTTCCTCCACAGTTATATGAACGCACATTATAACTGTGTATAATTGGTATAATTTGCGTCCTTATAACTACAAACACAAGAGTTATGGCCTGTGTAGATGGCCTAACCCTTATTACGGGTATTGCCAACATTGAAATTAATATAATTAATTTTGTAATCCAAGTGAACAAGTGTCAAATTTTTACTTCAGCTATTATTATGTTCTGAAGTTCAAACCAAGATCAAAATGACTTAGGTAGAAAAACAGTTGGAAGTGGTGATAAAAATGATTCTTGATGTAGCATAGGGACGCCTGGCCAGATTCAGATGGGCTGTCAATCAAAAATTAATTCTTACAATATCACTGTTATCAACCCTTTTTCTGCAAATAATTTAATGTTGGTATGTTTGTTCATTTGTTTGTTTAGAAGTTAAATTAAGACAAAATAAAAGATATAGTTTTTACTTTGATACATGTTCATTTAATTACCTAGCTGTCCTACCAATTACTCTAAAGACTTTTGAGGTCACAACCTACATTTAAAATAAAAAACTGATTAATTCACTATTTGATTTCAAGTGTATCACTTCAGTATTACAATCAAGTATCACTATTAGCAATTTAAATAATAGAATCTAAAGCTGGGTCAGTGCATAATCAAACATCAAATAAAGTCTTGCCTCATCCAGCTTGTGTAACAACATAGTAGTGTCTCTGCTAAATAAATACCTACATTATCAAGAATAATAAGGTAATAGAGGTAAGATGTCATGTGTGGAGTTGTGGACACTTATAGTGCCCAGTAGTCATTTAGTAGAGCGACGTCTCGCTCTCACCCACGCGCGAGCACGTCCACTCGTCTCCCTCACACCATTCACTCAATGGATAAGAGAAAGTAACAAAAGAAAAATAACACATCCCAGCCTCAATCCTAAAACTGCCACTGGAATTTAGGTATAAAATGTGAAAAAGAACATGTCTAGTAACATTAGAAGCCCGTAAACGCTTCGAAACCCACTATTTACTATAGTAAACAACACGTACTACAAGCTCATAACCTATACCTATTTTTAATAACTAATTATCACACTGTGACATTGATACTGCAATTACATATTAACAGCATCTCTGCCACTCGCTCATATATACAAACATAAGACTTATAACTAAACATAAACAGGTAAACTAACCCTTTCTTCATGAGCCACCTTTGACGGCCCCAGTTGATAGAAGAAGTCTCCTCTCGGGAACACACTCATCCATTTTACAAGCACTCAACAGTTAACACAATTTGTGTTATTTATGTTTTCACTAGTTGTCACAATCAAACTAAAATTCCACTTTTCGCTGCGCTAAACGCAGACGTCATTGACAAACAACCGTAGAGACGAGCTATTGCACTGGTTCATATAGCATAAGAAAACACAACGTATTTTGAGAGCCATCGCGTTGTTCTATCACAATCGTTATCACTAGAGGCTATTACATTAATAATCACATAATTTGCATCGGTTATTTATAAAAATAAAAACGTACAAAGCAAAAATTACTCGTACAGACAGCATTCGCGACGTCGCACACTCGCATAACGTAACGTGCGATTTCGTTTCACACACTACGATAGTGACAGTTGGGCGCTAGCTCGGAAACGGTCCGAATCGAGCTTGAAGATTTCTGCGTATGGCAACACAATACCCTTCAGCGAGACCTCAAGTATTGATTGAGATTTAAATTTCATCTGAGGCGAAGTTGCCGAGTATACTTCGGACAATTACTGTAGACATTCATCAAATGATTACATTATTACCTCAATAGATGTCACTAATTACACATAGTAGTAAATTATTGTCTAATTACAGCTGTTCATGAATACTAGACTTAATTTCAAGGCACGACAGTCTACAATCTGGGATATGTTTTAGCGTTTAGCGTATGGGGTTTAGGAAAATAGGTAGCCAGAAAATCAGATATAGCAGTAGGTATATCTTAATTAGTAATATGTGAACCTATGTTAATAAAATTGCGTGCGTCATATTTTCTTTTATCGGGTTAGCAACTCGTTATTTACTTTTTACAGCTTTACCTCGCACCAGCAAAAAAAAAGATTCTGACGGTTAACTTATTTTAGCTGTTTGTTTTCTTATCCTAATACGTAATTTAGATAGTACCCAGTACCCACCCGGATATCCTCTGTCTAATCAATTAATTATTAGAAGGTACAGAATTAAGTTACTATTATGCGAAAATAACGTTTTCTACCTATTAAAATTCCACGATTAAGATACTGTACCGATTTTAATGGAATTTGGCACCTAGAAAGCTCATGCACTGAATACGGTCCATTTTTAACGCAATTCATCCCCTAGGGGTAGAAACCGATCATTGGGGTTTTCAGAAAATAATACCAACTTTGAAAAATGTTTCCCCCATATTCCCCAGAAAAAAATATTTGTCAGTATTGTGATGTTTCATACAGAATGTATGTTAAAAAGCGTCACGATCTTTTCACAACACTGACAAAAAGAATTGGGTATTTTTTTTATTATTTAAATCGATAGTCCTCGTGATTCTCAGCAGAAATTGGTTAGATTTAAAAATAAGGTAATGGTACACTAAACTTTTTTTATGAAAATGCCAATATTCATCCTTATACAACAAATTCGAGCTCTGGGGAACTAAGTACATGTATAAAAAAGGTAGTTTATTAAAAATGCAGCATAAATACATACTGTTTTATTAGAAAATGAAAACAAAATTCCTTACACTACCTAAATAAGGCACGACGTGTCGAAACCAACCGCAGCGAAGCAACCGACGCGATGCGGCGAACAACAAAACATTGGATTTACAGCGAAATATGTTCATATAAAATAAAGTCCGATCCACAAACAATCCTGTATACGAGTTTATCTACATAGCAATATAGTAATTATTATTTTGGCTACAAGTTACAATTTAGAAATAAAATAACTGGCAACATTGAGGCTCTGTATAGCTCATCAGCTCATGTTACAAAAGTACAGTAGAAAAGATATGAACAAGAGATATCGAAAGTGTTTAAGGGTGGACAGTATCGCCCTTTACACACTGCGACTTTGCAACGATAAAAGCGTGATTTAGTTTTGATGCAGTAGAGACACTAACATTAAACCCCTGTTACACTTTACTTTTTTTAGTGTCCTAACTAGCATCCTAATTAGGATCCTAACTTTTTTCAATAGTAAATTACTAAATTTACTTGCTAAATGCGGTTAGATTAGACTAAATTTAGAAAACAAATCATTTAGGAACCTAACTAGGACAGGTGTAACGGTGCTTTTACTGCTGGTGTCGTGATACAATCGCGCGGCTTCAAACGTGCAATGCTCATGTTGCAGTGTAAAAGGGCCCATAACAACAGCAGGATAATAATTAATTTGGCTAACCAAAAAGTTCAGAAACAGTAGAAGTAATAAGCTTTATTTTACGTTTTAGTGGTAACAGTACTAGCGAAGAAATATGTAGTATGATCCTCTCTGTCTATGCTTGAAGAATAAGACAGACACCGGCCAAATTATATACAAATAACCTTAATATTGCTGGCTGGTGTAGCTAGTGATACAATCGTGCGACTGTCAAACGCACAATGTCTAAAGTTGTAATGTGTAAAGGGCCCCTAATTACATTTGATAGGTATGTTTAAAGTGAATGAACATTATTTATCTGAAAGTGTTGCCAGTTATTACGTATAAAATTGTAACTCGCAGGCAACAGAAACATGCAAGCCAAAAACTGCCGCCATTAGAACGGAGTGCCTGCTCATATCAATATTTTAGTTCAAAAATGGCAGGAGCAATCGATGTAATAAATATCTGTAGTGTCTAAATAGGCAGATGTATTACATTAGAATAAATAGGTATTAGGTAGTCTTAAGATACATAGGAAGCTTTGTTATATATGGCAAAGTTATGAGTAAAATTAAGTTAGAGTAATGGATATGTGAAATATCTTCAATATAAGAATGATTTAAATTAATAAATAGTAAATACTTTTTAGATGGAACTTTACATAATGTACAAGAAACTTTAAAAAATATTTTTACAATGTGCGCGTGTAAAACTGTTTTTTCTTTATTTTTAAATGTTCCTCATAACTAAACATGTTCAAAAATGTTATATTAAAATAAGAGTTATAATTTTTGTGCGAGTTATAATATGTTTAAATGATATTTCAACTATTTTTACAAAGTTAGCATCAGTATAAAACATTATTACAAAATTTTACATCTAAAGCAAAACACTAAACAGGCATGTCTAAAAATGTTTACAATCTCTCAACAAAATGCAATATCTTACTCACAAATAAATTACTAACGCCGTATTATACTATATACTAAATTTGTAAATAATATAAGAATTATAATAACTTAATTTGTATGTCTTTGTACCAAACATTTATGGGAAAAATATTGAAATTTTGAGCTCTATCGTCTACGAGAACGTGTAAAGAGAGCAATTATGGGGTTTGGAAATCAAAAGCTTTTCATTTGAAGAAAAGTCGATTCCTCATCCCAAATTTTAATGCATTACGAAAATTTTAATGACAAAATTTTCTAATGCCGTTTTATTCTTGTATATGCATTTAAGTAATGAGATGTATAAGTCAGTCCACAATTTACACTCGATACGCAAAATGATTTATAAAATGATTTTAAAAATACCGTATTATTGTCTCAAGTGTCTCAACATAGCAAAACTATTACGGGTCTACATTATCTATGTTACTTTGCACCAACTAGATCCGAAACTGCACAAATTTTTGATAAAAAAGTTTGAGTGTGAAAATAAACCTTATCACACTGTCTTACGGTCGTTTATGAATTGCAAATCTAATTCTCAAACAATCAATATTAAAAATTATTTAATAAGCCATGGGTACTTTAAATAGCACTTTATTTGGGGACCTTCAAATGTTGAATACGAATCAAAGACATGATTGTTAAAATATATCAAATATAAGGAAACGACTAGCAATTATTTACTTTTTTAGCACATGAGCACATGACGGTACAATGCATCATTCTCACTTACGAGTTTATTAAAAAAAGAGATGCTTTAATCCGCGTCGATAATCCTTTTAGTTTAAATGGTCGCAGTTATGCGTAAAACCTAACACCGAATGTTGTTGCCGTAGTGCGAGCAGGACATCGCTATACACTTGCATAAAGCTGTCTCGCTCGCTCTTAGGAGACAGATTTGGTCTGATAGTGATAATCCTATAGAACGGACGAACTTGTGCGCCGCGGTTCCGCGGTATCGTTTCCGCTCTCGATCCACTAAGGGGGCTTAGCCAAGATGACAATCGTTTGCAGAAAACGAATCGAAACGCTATCCGTATCTCTATCGCATTAATATGGAAGAGAAGGCGGCGTGTAGCGATTCATTTCGTTTTCTGCATACGATTGTCATCTTGGCTACAGGGCCAGGTTTTGCGTCGAAACGTGTAGCGCGGTACCGCAGAGTCGATTCAGAGACCATTAATATTAATTGTTAGTTACCGAGGCGTTTGACATCCGAAGCTTCTAAAAACACTGTAAACTTTAAAATTTGTTAAAAAACGTACAAAAGAATATAAAATCCGAGCATCTCGTAGCTACTTAGTTCTCAAAGACACCGAGTTTCCAATCAGTCGTGTTTAGTCTAGATGCTTGATGCTCTAGGGCTGTGCGGCGGTCAGTAGTGGTCGACGTCAGCTGTTGGCGCTACGGAGTATACTGATGGGGGTCTGAAATAAAATACAAAGTATAAAACTTTCGTGAGACTCCAACATATCAAAAATATTTTTTCATCTCTCCTGCTCGGAAAGTTTTATTTTCCTGGGTAGATATCCGGGTGGAAAAATGCTTGTTCATCCATAGGGTGGAAAGTAATTAGCTGTGTTAATTGTGGATTGAGCCGGTGCCCACCCGGATGCTCTCCTCTCAGACCAACGGCGAAACATTGAATTTGTCTTTTTCAAATTGTTCAAATTTTACTTAACATTTTTATAGATTATTCTTTATATACCTGTTTTATAAAATGTGCGTGTAGAATTGTACTTTCCTCACAGTCGAAATGAAAAGCAGAGTGTTTAACTCGGGTGAAATTACCCAGTTCACCCTCGAGAATATATCTCAGGTGAAATAGGTCACTTTCAACCCTTGGTTAACAATCTACTAATAACGGGTTACTCACGTAACTTAGCTGGCGCGCTGCCGTCGCGGAAGGCCGCTCGTGAGAATGATCATCGTAAATTGATCGAAACATGTCGAGCAAAAATCGACTTAAATTACGTGTTTGTGTAGATGCGCGTGCACCTCCCGCTGCGTTGTAAAATAAGAATTCTCATAAGACATGTCACACCGTTTGCGTGATGTGCGTGACGTGCGCGTGCGTGTGCGGTGTGAAATGTCTTATGAGGAAATATCATTTTACAATGCAGTGGAACGTGCAGGAGCCCATTTCTCGAAAGCTTGTAAGCTTTCGAGAAATGGGCCCCTGGTCTACGCACACGCAGCCGGTGTGGCTCGGCCTTTAGTTAGAACAAAAGCTACAAAAGATATTTCTAATAAACGACATATGAAGTATATTTGACAATACATATGTACAGTCTGCATCAAATATTTCGGAGCGGCCACGGTACTCTGAACATGCACTTTATCGCCTTCACAATAGAGGCGATGTTCAGTATTTTTGACTACCTTGGCCGCTCTGATATACCTGATGGCGACTGTACGATCAGTCTTTCTTCAAAGGCTAAGGACGTCCTGTCTGTATACTCGTCAGAAACAAATAAAGAGATCAAATTTGAACATTTTATCGAACGAGCGAAGCGTAAGCGAAGCAAGTTCTTACAAACAACTTCTGGCTAATGGGACGTCTCGGCATTTCGATGGCGAGAGTTTGTTCCGCGATAACTTTAGTAACGCTTTTCTGATCTTCATGAAATTTGTTAGGGTTGTAACAGGGATAAATATAAATTTAGACCCCGTTATCGGAGGTGCAATTTGGTAGCTTGACGTCCTTAGGGACGGGTAAAAATATTTATGATGTCGATATCGATACTCTTCCTTTTTTATGGCAATTAGTTTTATATACCATATTTAGACTAAAATTTTACAAGCTTTTTATGTCATTCATGTATCATTGTCATCAGAAGTAGAAACCATTATCAGTAGAACAATAACGATATGGTTGCTATTTTACTTTTCTAATATTTCGTTCGAGTTACAGAGCCGTGCCTGAACACTCTTGAGATAAACCTTACCCATAAAGTTATGATACTGGCCACCTATACCAAAAAAATAAATTATTTACGTCAATATACCGGGTGTGGCCTGTAATAGGAGCAAAAAATTAAAACGTAGATTCTACTCCTCAAACTAGACAATGTTTGTTCAACGACTTTTGAAAGTTTTGTAGATTTTAGATTGTCTCTTTTTCAAACAAACTAAATAGTATTTTCAATGTACATCAAGTTCCGCCTAAATGACATCGCCTGTCAGTCTTGTCACCCTACAGATATTAATCAATGTCGTAATACATTGCGTGTTCGAATAAACTTTAAACTATAATAAAATTCAAACTACAAGTTATTTTTAAAAGTTGTTGAACAAACGTTGTCTAGTTTGAGGAGTAGAATCTACGTTTTAATTTTTTGCTCTTATTACAGGCCACACCCGGTATAGTCAATGTCATCTCACAATAATATTTCCGATTATTCACCTATACTTACAAGCATATTTTAATCGTATATAATATTCAATAATATGCAGTCACTTCTCGCAGAACACCCTGAACTCTAAAAAATGTAAGATTGAAAATTGTTATTTATAAAACTGAAAAATGTTGGCAAATATTATTTTTTAATTAGTCATGTTTTACAAAATAAACACGTTTTAGTCATGTTTTACAAAATAAACACGTTTAATTAAAGTCTTAGATTATGGTTAAGGAAAAATATCAACATACAGCTAGTATTTCAATAGTATTTTGTGCAACAGGTACATAATAAGGGTTCTTAAGATTCGAGGGTCAGAGTTACAAAATGAGGCGAAGCCGAATTTTGTAATAACAGACCCGAGAATTTTAAGACCTAATTATGTACCGTTGCACACCAAACTTTTTCTACGACAGTAGCAAAAACGTAATTAATAAATAATTTTAAAGTTCTTAAGTATCACGAGACATAAATCAATTTTGTTTTAAGATTTTTCTATCAACTAATAACTCTTACTTTTGTGCCGAAGTCTTCGGATATTCACTGTGAAGTTTTCTTGTCACTTATTTTATGAAAATTAACATAAACTTCTTGATATTAACATAATATACGAGTTTAAATACAAAAATTAAGCCGTACATTGTGTTGAAACTTTTTAAATATTAACTTTTTGACTAAATGTCATAGACAGACCACGAGTTGGTTTTCAATTGCAAAAAAATATGGCTTCGTTCAAGTAACTCTCAATGCAAAAGTTTACATTAAAGTACTATTATGCTTTTCATAAATATGAAAACTAAATTATTTAAGATATTAATACTTTAAAAAAGACATGATAATGTTTTTATCATAGTTTGTGCAAAAATAATTTCGAGTATATATCAATTTGAAAATATAATTTATATTGTAAACAAGAACGAACCCTTTTTAGTCATGGCACCTGGAAGTCAGTGTATTAAAAAAACAAAAACAGTTGCACAATATGTTTTGTGTGACTGCTAGCAGTTATAGAAAGTACCTATAGACAAATAGACTTTAGCGCCTTCACTTAAATGATGTAGTTTTAGATACCACTATCAGTCATTTAATTGGCATATAGAAGTGCTGGAGTAGAAAAAATATTTTTTACCCATCCCTAAGAATGTCAAGCTATCAAATTGCACCTCCGATAACGGGGTCTACATATAATTTGAGAGTTCGTGTATGAGCAGGATCGACCAAGGGGTCATGGAGCTAGAAGCCGCAAAAAAATCATCACAAGGGTCTTGTTATATTGGTCATCTCGTTTGCAAGGAATTAGCGAGTTCTGAGTTCGAGGCGGACTACTAGTATATTTAAAATTAGTCGCTTTCAGTCTCAACCATTCTTTCCAAAACATGTTTATAGATTGAGTTACTAACTAGAGGAATTAATAAATGACAATAGATGTCAGGTCACTCAGTTAGTACCCTAGGGTTAGTTACCTGAGCGCACGGCGCGGCGCGGGGAGGCGTGACGGTCTGGGCAGAGCTGATGACGCAGGCCGCTGTTCCGCGACCGGCGCTACACACGATCAAAGATGATATAAGACACGGATTGCTTGGTAATAAGGTTCAACTGCATCCTAGCCTAGTCGGTAGTGACCCTGCCTACGAAGCAGGAGGTCCTGGGTTCGAATCCTGGTCAGGGCATTTGTTTGTGTGTTAATCACAGATATTTGTTCCTGAGTTATGGATGTTTTCTATGTATTTAAGTGTTTATCTATTATATATATCGTCGTCTAGTACCCATAACACAAGCCTTATTGAGCTTAGCATGGGCCTAGGTCGATCTATATAAGATTGTCCTATAATATTTATTTATTTATTATTTAACTGTGGTTAGGGAAATAGAGAAAAGTACTGTCCGGATTCTCTACTGGTCCGTGGTATAGACATTGTCAATCCATACCACGATAATTATAGTTTTACAAGTTTTCAAAAACATCCACTCGTTGTTCATGAGCCATGACAATCATAACAAATCAGTATCAAATAATAGTAGTTTATGTAACTGTTACGTAATAAGGGTAAAATAATGATTTAACATGATTGGTGGATTATGACAGCTAGACCATTCGCCACGGTGCTGCCATCTAGTGTAGTGCCACTTGCAAGTAATAGTATTCATTTCTCTATGGAGCTCCCGACTCAACTGTTTTGAACGTAAGCCAACGCTTTAGTTCATTATTATGAATTTGATATCACTTAGTAGCCATCAAATATATCAGAGCAGCCAAGGTGCCCAAAAATATCTGAACATGAACCTTATCACCTTGATGCGTTGTTCAGATATTTATAACCACTTTGGCCGCTTCAATATATCTGATGGTGATGGAATTTATACGCGTACCAGTGGCAGGCCGTTCATGTAACTCGATTGTAACCGGCATGCCTATATTGAATCTTCAGTCTTTCCGATCTTTATGAAATTTGTTGGGGTTGTAGCAGAGATACGAATAATGTGAGAGTTCGTATGTGAGCAGGATCGGTCAAGGGCTTGTAGAGCTAGACGGCGAAAAAAAATTTCAGAAGGGTCTTGTTATATTGGTCATCTCGTTTGCCGGTAAACTACTAGTTAATCAGTATGACATACCGGGCACCGGTTTCTGTACTGGCACAGTGGCTGGCCGCACTACCCGAAGTTGCGACGCTCCCGCTATCGAGTATGGTCGCGTCGAAGGTGGCTGTACAAGGGAAACACAACTCTATTACTGTACCGTTAAAGTATGCTTTTCAAAAAATAAGTATAACGAGTTACTTGCGTAATGAGGAACAATGGTTTATCTACACTCATATTGTAAGTTCTCTAAAACGTGTTCGTAAACGGTAGGCAATGGCTAGCATTATCACGACCGATTTTACTATGATAAGCTTTTTATCTGTGGCAGTAACGTAATTTTAACTTTACATGCTCAACTATTGATGTGTTATGAGTTTTGATAACATAATGTACACCTGCACGTGCCCGCGGGGCCGCCGACACGCGCCTCCCCGACCGCCGGCACAATCGAGTTGGTCATGGCGGTGCAATGGCGGCCATTCTATGGTTTCCGAATACGGCATTTTGGATAAATAATATGAGTGTAGATAAAGCAGTGTATGCAACTGTACGTAATTAGGCCTTAAAACACTTGTGTGATCTTATTATGAAACTCGCCTGCGGCTCGTTTCATAAAACCACACTCATGTTTTAAGGACCCTTATTACGTAACAGTTACATAAACTACTATTTTTTCACAAGCAGCACCGTGACGAAAGTCTAACTGTCATTCAGCATTTTTTTTTATTGGTGGATTTTGACAGCTGCTGTTAAAAATATCTCTTGTCACAGTGCCGCCACCTGGTGAAACAATCGATTGTCAAAATAGTGAATCAGCCAGAAACATTTGATATAAGCCATTCATAAAAAAAGAAAAAAAATTAAGCCCTGGCCGAAAAGATGGCGCCACAATCATACACACAATGAATAGATCAGGGGTCAGCAAACCGCGGCTCGCGAGCCGCCTGCGACTCTTTCATTTGTGGCTCTTCGAGTTCCCCTCAAAAAAAATTCAATCAAATATTACCGTAAAAAAAAACATAAAACAGACAACTGCGGCTCTATGAGCTTCCGAAAATTCCATTTTCCGCCATCAGGCTCTTTGTCAAAAAAGTTTGCCGACCCCTGGAATAGATGATAATAAATGAACGTGATTGACAATATACTAAAAGACAATGAAAACGGGTAACTTTTTTATAGAATTGTAGCCACCCGTTTTAATTGTCCTTCAAAAATGGCCGCACTTACCGCGATGTGATGGTTTCGCATCGCGACCGGCATGCCGAGGCCGCTCGCGCGCAGCTGACGTCACAAACACAATGTTACGGGTTACGGCACAACACAATGACATGGACGTTAGACACGTAATTAATATTACCAAACCAGATTTATTCAGCTGCAAAAGTGGATGCAACAGCGAATGAAATTCATAAACTGTCCATGCAATTTTGCAACTGAGTGTAGTACTATCCAGTAACTTTATGCAATCATCGTGTGCGTCAAATCCGGTAGATCAGATTTTTTGTGATATTGGCCCCATAAATAATCCAAGTTTGTGACCTCGAGCGCCGAACGCAACTTTGTCAAAAAACGCATAATCAGATTTTCCCAGATTTTGGCGTTTATAACCCTTAAAGACTTGTTTTTGACAGTACGTTTTAAGACATTTTTAAAGTAATGTGCTACAATTTAAGACTAGAATTGTCTCTGTAAACCCAATAGTTTCTAAGATAAAGCTTTTCAAAATAGAACCGTTTTTAGAAGGGGAAGGGTAAAGGGTAAACGGTAAAATGTCTTGAGAAGTTACTATCAAAAACCAGTCCTTTAGGGTCATAATCGCCAAAATCTGATGTTTTTTTCGAAATTTCGATTTTTGATAAAGTTGCGTTCGGAGCTCGACATCACGAACTTGGATTATTCATTGGGCCAACATCATTAACAAGTCTGCAAAAAATCAGAACTACCGGATTTGATGTACAGTACCCCGTACTTTCAGGCGACAAGGTTCCTGGATTCATGAGAATTACGTAAATGTCGTAAATGATTCAATCAACTTTTTATTGCCGATCCTTGCTATGGTTACGTCCCTTAGACAACCAAACAAGTTCTATAAAACAGTATGAAGATGTCCCTCGGACAAAGGGGACCGAGAACACAACAATGAAAAGTTGATTCGCCCAAATGATAAATTAGAAAATGCATAAAATGTTTGGAATAAGTATAAAATATTATCATTGCCCTGTAGTAGTAAAATAGCCCATTTATTAATTGTAATACACTCATTCACACAATTATTTCGTAAACTATTAAAAACAGGATCAAAAAAAAATCTCATAATTATATGAATTCGGCGAAATGTTCATGTCAAGTTTGGAGTTTCAAATGTATTTGTTTGCAATTAATGTTGACGAAAATGTACATTTACTTTATAGTATTTTTAGACAACGAGTCAACTGATATTGTAGTCCATGAATTAAACTGAATTCCTCAGGGGACCTTCGTTACGCTCAAGATTCCACTTACTGAATCGAGTGGTTCAACACTAGTGGGTCCATTTTGGAATCTTTCGCTTACTCAGGTCTCAAGGCACAAGAGGCGAAAAACATTTCAGCCGTACAATACAATATTTTTCACATCTAAATCAGATGAATGTTATCAAAAGTATATCACTCAAAATCATCACTTTAAAATCCATCCTGTCATACAATGCGAAGAAACAAGTCAAGCCTTGCACCAAGCTACTTTCCTCACGTGAATAAAATGCGTTTTTTCCCGCAGTTTTTAAGGGATAAAGAGCACCTTTCCGAGCGCGTGGGGTGGAAATGATATGTGGACAAGCTATTGCCATTTTGCATAGCGGTCCCCAATTGAACCGTGGCAAAAAGCTGGGACACACGCTAGGAGGATGATGATGTTACACTGGCTGCTTCGCATTTACCATCGTTGATTGACTAAATGTGAAACATTCAACTGTAATAAAATTAATATAGATACGTACATCTTTAGGTGCTACCAGTTGGCTCTGTGGCCGTTCTCTGCGTAGTGTCTCGGTGCCTTGACGGACCAGCGCAGGCTGGTTTGGTACGACGGGTTTCGCTGCTGGTTTTGATGACTCATCGTTCTATAAGTCGGAATGCAAATACATATTGTTAGTAGCAAGAGGCTAGCTGAATGGAGATCTTAAAAAGATCAACACATACGTTAGCGGAATGTATCAGTGGCGGGTTCGTCAGGACCTCGATAGTGCAGTCGGTCGCTCTAACGATCGGGGATAAAATTATAGCAGTTGTGTTATTAATAAAATCATTAAATTAATATTAGTATGACGTAGAGTAGGTTGACAAACCGTGGTTAGCCAGTCATATGTGCCTCTTCTGGTTTTCCAGAAATGTTTTTGAAGCTACATGGTCGCGTTTTATATACAGCCTTGGCCAGAAGTGTTGAGCATAGCTCTTTTTTGTTTACAATTTTGATGTTAAGTATTTTCCTATCATAACAATGTACGATGACGTAAAATGTTATATTTTATTGATACATCTAGAAAACTTCACTTAATAACACTTTCAAGGTACCTATAAAATATGAAAAGTGGAGGTCCCAAAAAAACGAATTTAGGTCGGTGCGACAAATTACAAATATTCTATGCAGTTACTACTCACTTCAACAAAACATGCCTGTTCAGTTTGAATTAATTGATAAAATAACTTTAAAAAAGATAGAAACGCTGGTCTAAACTTTCGAGTTTTGTATGAAAATCGCAAGGGTGCTCAACACTTCTGGCCAAGGCTGTAGTTACAAGTTACAATTTTGTTGTTTGCCTCATTTCCTTGCGATTGTTAATTAAAAAGAGAGGCCAACAATTATTTTGTAATTAGTTGTTTTATGAAACGCGACTCGCAAATTGTCTTTTTTCCCATTTTTACAACGGGTTAGGAAGTTTTCCAACTCCTGTGTAGTAGATACGTTATATATATGTAAAGGGTCGACATACCACTTCGAGCGTATAGGAGTCCCTGCGTACGGGCGCGGGGTGGGGCAGCGCGGGGCGGGGGTGCGCGAGGTGGTGCAGCGCGGGGTGGGGGTGGGGGGGCGCGGGGTGCGTGGGGCTGAGCGCGGGGTTGGAGGCGTACACGCCGCGCCGCATCATGCTGGAGCGGGGCAGCGCGCGCGCCGCCACCGGGTTGCCTGCTGCAATATAAACAAACACCATGTACTAGTATATACTGATGTAGTGTAGTTACATCAGTATATGACATCTATTTCAGCTTATATAGGAAACTTGCCATACAATAAAGTTGAGAGAATGGTTTTTTCTCAAACATACTCCGAAATGTATGCGTTAATGTCACGAAATGAAGACATCTAGTTGCTCATTTATGGCTAAGGCCAAGAAGTAATGTAGGGAGTTAGTATGAAACGTACATTATTGTCCGCTCCTCTAACTTTTTAAATTTGCTCACTAAGGTTAGACTGACAAAGGAAATATTACATACAGCCAACGACCACTCTCTCTGTAAGTATACTTGCGACATTAAAATTAAAAAAGAAAAAACAAAATCTATGTTACTAAATTTATAAGCGGTTAAACATGGTGCTCGAATAGCTATTTCAAATGTCAAGTTTAAAAAATAAAAATGGCGGCAATTTAAACTTATTTACTTGATTACTTAGTAGTCAATCTTGAAGCAAATCAAATTATTTTGTTCAATATTTTTTGATTTGCAATTTTTTAAGTAGTTACACTACTATATATAAACTGAAAAATAGATGTCATATACTTCAGAAAAAGTGACCAAACCCTCCGGTGTCCGAGGCCAGATTCGAACTGGCGTCTTCAGCTTTCGCGGCTGACGTCCTGACCACTAGACCACCCGGTCACGGCGGAACTTGACAAATTTTCTCATGTATATGCAATCTCTGAATTTGAAACGGCTAGGCGCCGTTGACCATACTCTAAGGGCTTGCGCAGTACGTGCTTGCACCTCCTATCCGAACCACTTACGTGATTCTGGTATAGCGAGAGAGATGGTGCTGCCATCTATGAATCTTGAAGCAAATCAAATTATTTTGTTCAATATTTTTTGATTTGCAATTTTTTAAGTAGTTACACTACTATATATAAACTGAAAAATAGATGTCATATACTTCAGAAAAAGTGACCAAACCCTCCGGTGTCCGAGGCCAGATTCGAACTGGCGTCTTCAGCTTTCGCGGCTGACGTCCTGACCACTAGACCACCCGGTCACGGCGGAACTTGACAAATTTTCTCATGTATATGCAATCTCTGAATTTGAAACGGCTAGGCGCCGTTGACCATACTCTAAGGGCTTGCGCAGTACGTGCTTGCACCTTGCCTTGATTCAGAGATTGCATATACATGAGAAAATTTGTCAAGTTCCGCCGTGACCGGGTGGTCTAGTGGTCAGGACGTCAGCCGCGAAAGCTGAAGACGCCAGTTCATATCTGGCCTCGGACACCGGAGGGTTTGGTCACTTTTTCTGAAGTATATGACATCTATTTTTCAGTTTTTACTTAGTAGTCATTTTAATTATAATATTTTCTTACATTGTTTGAGGAAAGCACTATACAATCCTTGGCCGGAACAGGGATTGCAGGGGTCGCTTTATCTACCACAATCTCGTCCTTAAATCCCTTACTTCACGGCCTCTGCAGTAATGTACTATAAGGTGCTCCCTGGCGCCAATTACCTTCGATCTAAATACCTTAGCTTTCTAATGATTTTTATCGCTCATCATATTATCAGTAACGGCCTTAATATAATATTATATTTACTTCAATACTCTTTGTCTTCGAGATATTTGACATCAAAATCGAAAAATTTTAGGCAAAAAAGTGGTTTTCTGGTCATAACTTTTCTGTTAATTAGTTAAACATTAAAATCTCTCATCAGTTTTTAGAGACGTCAAAGAGGAACCCTAATATGTAGATTTCGGATATGTAAAATTCTTTACAACATTCGAATATTTAAAAAAGTGTTTTTTTAGTTCAGACCATATTTTTTAAAAAAAGTGCTCATTTATTTCAAAATCCGGCTCAATAGAATGGAGATAAAAGATTGAGGAACCGATAGCGATTTGCCTTATAATTCTATCTGTAGTGCAAATGCTGGAATATCGACTCAAAACTGGTCAACATTTTTATAAATAACGTGTGGAGCCCCTTTACGGGAGCAGGCGGTTTAATGCAACCAACCCTAAGTATAATAAACCCAGACTCCGAGCGATGACTCTTAAAGCGAATAAGGGAGAAATATCATGAAGCTTCGTCAATGTCAGCTGCCACTCCGTTAGTGGCTAGAACATATACAAGATATCTCTATACTCCGCTTAGCGCGTTTTTTCTTTGAAACCTAAGCTGCCAAAAATAAGGGGTGCGGGAGGGGAACTCGCAATGCTAGACAGGGACCGCGCTATTATTCCGTGGGGCGTAAGAGAGAGTCAGACATTAATGGTTGCCATGGAGACGTACTATGTTTACTGTCACTTACCAGATTAGTGTCTCACTATAGAGTGAAATTACTTTGAGCGTGGCAGCGGGGGTCGCCCGGCTATGCGGGGTCTTAGGTTAATTAGTCTATGGGCTAAAAGTATAAAGGATGGGAGCTAGAACTACCAAATACGCTGTCAATAACGTACCCGGTATCCTGCTGAGTTCTTTATGTGAGCTGTACTGCCTGAGCTTGGAGGTTGGAAGACCAGTTTTTCTTGGAACCGCCACTGGAGGCGCCATTGCGCTTACGCACGAGCCTGTATAAAAAACACTTATTAAAACTTATCTAGCTAAAATAAACCTAATGTTAACATAACTAGAAGTGGAATTCCCTAACCTATGTCACAATACTCCATTAGACCTCATATTGACTATTTTCTGCTTTATCTGGCAGAGATCGCTTATTAGCGAAAAGACCGCCTGTAGTTTGCCTCTTTTTATGTGAGTGTGTATTTCCTATTGTGTTGTAATTTCTGAGGTGTGCAATAAAGCATTCATTCATTCATTAGACATAAACCATTATTTTATCGTCAATAGCCGTGTCCATACCTGACGCACCGCCTCGCGAGGAATTTGCCGCGCGAGGCAGCTCGGCTACTGTGGACTTGCCTCGGCCGAGGCATTGCGGCCGCGCATGCGTTTGCCTCGGCCGAGGCACGTCCACAGTAGCCGAGCTGCCTCGCGTCAGGTCCGGACACGCCTAATTAGCATAAAAGGTTGAACACTAGCCAAGCGATTATCTAATGCATGAAACAGTCATTTTTAACACAAACTTGGAAAGTAAGCAATTGCAAAAGAGGAAAAAAAATACTTCGGTATCCAAAGGGTAAAAAAAAAACTATAAAGATTAAAGAATACACTAACTATAATAATAAAGACACTATATTCTGTTCTATTCAAGGTGCAGCGGTACAATCTCGACTGTGGGGAAAATTCAACTAAATCCAAATATATTTCGTACTTTTAAATCATAAACTACAAGCTGTAACTAAAATACTGGTGATCCGTTTAAGTGAGAAAAATTAGGAGAAAAATGTTTTGGACGCGAAAAATAACATTTTTTTATGGTGCACGTCGTCCCAGCCGGCCAACCCGCTATACAAAGCCAATTATTTTTTCCGCGTAAAAAAATATTTTATCTTATTTTTTCATAATTGGAATATGTTACCAAAAGGGTCACGAGCATTTTTGTTACATCTTGTATAGTGCTATCTATGTATGATGAGTATAAGAAGATATTTCAATTTAGACTAAATTCCCCGCAGTCGAATTGCCCCGTTGCACCCAACACAAATTTTACGTACCCATACTCTGCGCTTTCACCGGGACACTGGGCCCAAACATTTTCTTATCCGGACTAACTTTCCCCGCCAAAATGTCTCTCTTCACCGAACTCTTTTTAACCATGGTAGCACTATTTATCACCGTACTATTCATGTCATATGTCTTGTCCATCGACGAATTCGCGCTCGCCTTGTGCAAGTTGTAAGACTTGTCGTATGTTCTTTCCATGGTAGAGTGTCCGGTAACTTTGGTTACCGTGTAGGATTTATCGTCGACCATGTCGTATATGGGGGATATGGTTGTGTGCATGTTTAATAGGTCTATCGGTTTGCGCAGGCCTATTAGGGGTGTTGATGATATTGAACCTGAAAGATACATTTTTAATAGAAAAATACATAGATGAGGTTAGGTAGGAAACCAGACCAGTGGCACATAGAGAATAGAGAAACATGCCACGTTGCTACTAAGGGTCATTGGTTCACTGTGTACCAGAGTCTGTACACAATGAACCGTGTATCTAGTTTTTATAAACTGTTGGCGTCTGTTGCGTTGTAGTCAAAAACGTTAATGCAAAATTTAGACCAGATAAATAACGGACAGTTAAGAAATTAAACATAATTTTTTTTTTTTGTTACCCTCTACACAAAATGGAGTCCCAGCTCAAACTAAGTATGAACTATAAACATGACAGTTAATAATAATTATCAGAACCAAACTGGATGTGGGTTTGGAACTTTCAATAGTGTGGTAGAAAAAATTACAATAATCGAACGAGCGGAGTGTAAACGAAGTGAAGTTCTTACAGACAACTTCGGACACAATAGAACTGTCAGCTGGCTACTGGGACGTTTGTGAATAGTTGTGGCTCGATAACTTTAGTAACGTTTTTCTGATCTATATGAAACTTATTGGATTTGTAGTAGAGCTTAATACAATTTGAGAGTTCGTTCATGAGCATGATCGATCAAGGGGTTATGGAGCTAGAAGGCTCGAAAAAAAACATCATTAGTGTATTGTTATATTGGTGAACTTGTTCGCGAAAATCGCGAGTTCGCAGTTCGAGGCGAACTACTAGTAATACTAGATCCTAAGTACGGTAGGAGTTCTGAAGATGAAAATAAATTAAATACTGAGGTGTTTTGACTTTGATGTTATATCCCTTGTGAGCGCACCCGTGTGGCATCTCTTAGACACAGGGAGTTGTACTCGAGTTTCAAGGTCACAGATAGTCTGTGCGGAGAACAACGGCACTTCTCTGTCTGACCGACTGGGGACGTACCGGGGTCCCGCAGCGGGGGCGGCGCGCGCGCGTCGGGCACGCTGTCGGGCGGGCTGGACGAGCTGAACGTGCCCGTGTCCGTGCTCTCGCTCGACCACACCATGGCGCGCTGCTGGGAGCCCCACTCCTGACAACCAAGTGCTTTTATCATTCTTGCGTGTTAGTAAGTAAATATCGTGGACAATGAGATAGTTGACCAGGGAAATAGTACATTGTTGTAGAGGCTTGAAAGTAAGCTATAGGTGGATCGAGTTAGTTCGAGGGCCGACCCGCCAGGGGAGGCCCTCGAAGATACGAGTCCACCTATAGCGCTTTCGGCCGAGATATTAGATAGTGCTTTTCACGACTACTGTGAGGAAATAAATCATTTTCTTCACTAAATGAAGTCATTTTCACCGCGTTGATACAATTTTCTAGTTTTCAGTGAAACAATATCCAATTCAGTATTCCATTCTCCCGCCTTTTTACCTTTTTTTTCACTTTCAAGAAGCGTTTTTCTGTTGTTTGCTTCAAACCGACTCATTACTTAGAGGCGTTTTTGATAGAAAACCACAAACGGCTAAAAAGTAAAAACGCCTTAAGGGTGAATAAATGGTTTCGACGTTTCTTTTTTTTTTAAACAGGTAGTTGGCCCGATAAACAACCTTATTTTATTTTTGAAACATAAAGTTGTGCCAAAAAAAGACCTTTTAATGTTTTTAATGAATGCAATGACATAACTGGACATTTTACTTTCCAATTAATGACATTTCATCGCTACAATAACATTGCTGTAGTGGTGGTTCAGGTGCTACAGCAAATGCTTACTTTCCAGCTTGAAATTTTGACCATCTTTTGTCACATTTCCGAACAGTAGCGTGAAAATACAATCACATAATCATAGTACATTATTGTCGAGGAGGCGCAGTAGCACATTACTGGCTGAGTATTATGTTTAAACAGACGACTTTACGGAGTCCATTTAATTTAATACGAAGCCAGCAATGGCTCTTCCCGCTGAGTTCAATATAGTGCTTTTTTCAGCCCAAAACAAAGCATTTTGCAAAACAGCCCAATACCACGGCGTTCGCTGACAACACTCGATATTGACATAGAAAATTCATCTCAGAATAACATTTAGGAACACCGCGAACATCAAATTTCGAATCGCATCATATATTTCCATCTCTTGCCATTTTGAGTGACAGCGACAGATATACTAAAAACTCCCATTTTCTATGTTCGCGGTTTTTCTTGAGGTTTTGCCGCATTCATATCTTTTTCATTAAATAGTTAGAAGTGTATTTTTCTTCTGACATTACTGCAAGCTATTTAAGATAACTAAAAAGTCGCGGTACCAACATTATACTTATAAATAATAGATACACATGTTGTGTTTCGGCTGTTTAGGACCTATGCCTTTATGTTTGTACGGCTGTTGAACTTTTTAAAAAGTTTGTACCTCGACAAAAATTGAATTTG
This sequence comes from Pammene aurita, assembly GCA_947086415.1. Taxonomy (NCBI): domain Eukaryota; kingdom Metazoa; phylum Arthropoda; class Insecta; order Lepidoptera; family Tortricidae; genus Pammene; species Pammene aurita. The sequence goes on from OX352295.1 coordinate 19,924,290, forward strand.
TATGCAACATTTACGTCGCGAAATCAAGCCTGCAGTTTCTGTATCTTTTTAATTATTATTTGACCATAAACTAGGCACTTCGCCGCCTAGTTTTTAACCGTAAAAGCAACCTTGCGAGATCTTAAAAAAATTAAAGGTTTACAGTCATAACATTCATTTTTAATACAAACCAAGGATAATACGAGTATAAGCAAAAAAATACATCGTCCATACAAAATCGCGTTCCCGTTACTGGATAAGCTATGGTATTCGCGCCATCTATTATTTCACGAACGCAACAGATTTTAGTCTCATCCATTTTGTTCGGCGATTAACGCCGCCATAATAACTTACTCCAGACAGAGGAAGAACGCAGACAGAAGGCGCTGTGATAACTAATACCCAAAAGAGATATTGAACCAGGGGTTTGGAGGTACGCGATTTTATATGCATACAATCCTTTGCTTATATCATACTTGACTTTATATTTTTATACAGACATCTACTCTACCTACTCATCCAAAAAATTCCAACAAACCCGAACTCAAAAATTTATTTTTTAAATGAACTATTAATCTTACCTCATGATTTATCCTCTCACTAGACTCGATAAGGTTCGTAGTAGCCAAATTTATATCAATCAATTCACTCTCGTCTTTCTTCGGGGCACAAACCACCGTACTATCCATAGAGGCCGCTCTAGGCGACACCATTTTAAACGTAGCGTTTCTTTTAGGCGTGTCCCTTGTCGATGGCTCTTCCTTATCAAGACTATTGTTCATTCTTCTTCTTGATAGTAATTCTGACGCATTTTCCATACTGTGTTTAGGCACTGTTATAGTTTGATTCGGGAGTTGTATAGTTTTTATAGCTGTATCTGTTTGAATAGGTACTTTGGCAGTTTCGGGCAGAGCTTTCCTGGCTAATGACAGCTTCTGACGTGCTTGTATAATTTCGTTTAATTCCTGTTTGTCTAGAGTCACGTTTAAGCTGTTTTTATCTGAATCGACCGGTCGTGGCATGTTCATGTCTTTGAAAAATGTGTCGTCTTTCTCGAACGTCGAATTCAAATTTTCTTTTTCATCTCGCCTGAATTTAGTGTTAGAATAGTGTAGCGTGACGGTGTCCGACATCTCTGATTTCGCTGACGTTTTAGTGTTTTTATCGCCGTTTTCAACCAATACTTTGCTCGAGTCTATTTGGCAAGCTTCTTCTTTACTTTTAGTATAACTTTCTGATTTTCTTAACTCATTCTCTCGTCTCTGGAAGTGGTTGAAGGGTTGATGGCGTGGGCGAGCGGATAATAACTTCTCAGATTGCTCTAGATGAGTGAATGTTGCTGAGCTGAAGATGTTGTTGGAGTCTGTGGATTCTCTGGCGTGTTTCGACATGTTGGAAACGATGTATGAGGAGTTGACGGAGCTGACCAGGCTCGGTGGCAGGGAATCCATGAGGCTGTCGTTGTCAGGATACGTGGTTTGGGATAGGAAGCTGGTGCTCATGTCCTTTTCATCGAGTATGGAGAGGGTCATGCTGGTCGTCATTGGGTCCATGCTTTCTCGTCCTGATGGTGGTATTCCTGCAATAATGTATGAATTAATTTAAGAAATATTTGTTTAAGGTCATTTTAGGACTAGGTTGATTTAGTAAATCTAGATTGATCTGTTCTATAATGGTTGTAATCGGCGACGGAGAAAATATAGACGCTTAGTACACAAATGGATCCCAAACAGGGTTGTAATATTCGTCCGAGAGTTATCCATACACCCCCTTCCCCGGTTTCGAATTACACAATTTTTCCTATGTAAAAAATTGTGATTGGTGTTTTGATTGGGTATAACACCATTTTATTCATACGCAGAATATATGCCTTATTGTATGTCCCACTTTCTATGTCATAATTTTTGTGGGCGATATATTTAGAGCTAATAATACTAAATTTAAATATATGTCATATACAAAGGAAAAAGTGGCCAAGGTGCCCAGTGCTGAAATCAAACCAGTGTCTTTTGCATTGGCGGCAGTCGCCCTGACCCCTTTATACATTCTAAGGCGCATTCTAATCATCTAAGGTAGAACAGTATGTTCTCGTATATTTGTAAAAAAAAATATTTGTTCTCTAGTTCTAATAAGACTTTTTTCGCTGGTGGTAATACCTATTTATTTATTGAATTTACCTGAATCTCTGTGCGACGGCAAAGTCTTCCTACTGTCCATAGACTCAGGGTTGAAATTCCCGGAGCTCTCCATCATCAGAGACGACACAAGACTAGGGGGTGACATTCGCATCAAAGACTCGCCGCTCTGGTACATGTTAAGGCTGCCGCGCTCGTTCATAATGTTTGTTAGACCCCTGAAATGGTGAAAAAGGAACAAAATGATATAGCCAGAATAACGTGGGGTTTTTTTTTGTCTATAGAGCCATATCTTTTAAAAATGAATAAATCCTAGTCGAAACTGCTGACATCTTAATGTCGGTAGTAATACTGCCTACGAAGCAGGAGGTCCTGGTTCGAATCCTGGTATGGATGTTTCTATGTATTTAAGTATTTATCTATTATATATATCGTCGTCTAGTACCACCAACACAAGCCTCCTGCTTACTGCCGTACTAGGGCGGTAGGGCGGGCGATTTTAATATGCGCGCATTTTTATGTAAGTAAATCTTGGTTTATACTTAAATTATTAGAAATAATAATCTCTCACTGTTTTAGTTATATTATAAATATCTAACATTGTAACCTTATGTAATGCCTGTAATCGGGAAGGAACTGGCTCTTGAGACACTGGGAAAACTAGTTTGAGAGCCAAGTGCCAATCGTATCAATGTACACCCTAAAGTTGCAATAAAGATTGTTTATTATTAATATTCTTATTATGTTTGTGTAAGATTGTCCCGTAATATTATAGTAGTTTATGCAACAGTTGTATAAGAGGGGTTAAAAAAGGTGAGCGGCGTGGGTGATTGTTAAGAAAAACGCCACGAACATTTTTTTACCTACTTATACGACGTTGCATACAATACTTTTTCTACGAATACACTTACTTTTATATAAAATGCGAAATTGAAAACTTCATGGATATCGCATTTATTTTGTCAACATAATCAACAATCATTTAAGTTTCACCTTTTAAAACACTATTTTTCAATAATACTAACATTACTAACACAAATACACACCGTCGTTATTTGATCAATTATTAAAGAGCTACAGAGATTAGTAAAAATACCTCAATTACTTTCAAAGTTTTCAATTCGCCCCAACAAACGAACGGGAAACGTAAAAAACTACGAAGTAGGTCTGTGGTTCTTTAAATTTTTTTTTTATAGTTTTTTTTTCTAAAAACGCTGCGTTTATTTAGGTTTCTTAGGTTGGCAGTAATTTATTTTATATTAATAGTCGTGTTTGCACGCGATTACGCGATACTATTTTGGCGCTTTTATAGAACAAGTGTTATTTTGGGGAATAGACTAGATAGACTTTTCATCGAGTGTATTATCTATGTTCTTATAAAGGTGTTGACGAATGTATAAATGACAGATAAAAGTACAGGAGTAGAAAAATGTATTTATAATATTTATTCATTATTTACATAAAATATATTAAATACATAAAATTTATTATGAAACTCACAGCATCAAAAAAAATAAAAATAAATGAAATTGTATTAATGAAGACTTTGTCGCTGAAGACTTTTTAGGGTTCCGTAGTCAACTAGGAACCCTTATAGTTTCGCCATGTCTGCCCGTCCGTCCGTCCGTCCGTCCGCGGATAATCTCAGTGACCGTTAGCACTAGAAAGCTGAAATTTGGTACTAATATGTATATCAATCACGCCGACAAAGTGGTAAAATAAAAAGTGAAAAATTTTTTTTTATTAGGGTACCTCCCCTATACGTAAAGTGGGGAGTGATTTTTTTTTTCATTTCAACCCTAACGTGTGATATATTATTGGATAGGTATTTAAAAATGAATTGGGGTTTCCTAAAATCATTTTTCGATAATGTAAATATTTTCGGAAATAATCGCTCCAGAAGTAAAAAAATATGCGTCCCCCCCCCCCTCTAACTTTTGAACCATAAGTTTTAAAAATATGAAAAAAATCTCAAAAGTAGAACTTTATAAAAACTTTCTTGGAAAATTATTTTGAACTTGATAGGATGAATAGTTTTTGAAAAAAAAATACAAAATAATTTCTGAACTAAGTTTGTAATTTAACCGTATAAGCAGGAGTTTATTGTACCTGTAATTTCTACAAAATTACAATGAAATGACGTGCTTTCAAATAAAGTAAAAACGGTGAAAATCGGTTCACGCAATAAAGAATTATCCCATAAAAATCATCTTCCATACTTTATGCTCGCGCGCAATAGTTTACTCAATTTGCCGATAGATGTCGCTGTACATGGAACTCTCATATCATATCCTACATGGCGGTGTTATTAACTCTTAAGTGGGGACACTTACTGTGACGGACGGAAAACTACGGAACCCTACAGTGAGCGTGGCCCGACACGCTCTTGGCCGGTTTTTTTTTTCGAGTTGTTTTAGTTCAAGAACTCTTCATAAAATATATTATATTATACGCAATAACGCAATGCAGTTTAAATTACAACTCTACAAATTAAGCTATTAAAAAAAATGAAAGAAACTAAGCTATCATAAGAAAGGTAGATGACAACACGTTATTACGTTATTTTACTTTCACCTTCTATTTTAACGTATTTTTTTATTTTGCCGTGTCATCGAATTATAACAAAAGCTTTCGGCGATTTCATAGCTTTCCTAGAAGCTATTTACTGAGACTGTGTTTAGTACGTCTTTTTGATGTTTTTGTAGTTGCATCGATTACCGATTGATCCTTATATAGTGACGACTAGTTAGGCTAAAGAAATCTGGTATATATTAGCCTAAGCATTATATATTTATACAAGATGTAATAAAAATGCTGGTGTTCCGTTCGGTATCGTATCGTAATTATAAAAAAACTAAGAAAAAAAATTTTGGTTGCGAAAGGTCGATGTTGATGGGTACGGGACGGCAGATGATCTGAGGAGAGACGCTCCGACGCCTTCCACCGCGTCATGTCTACGTCCTACGATAGTTCTTCTGTTTGTATTGAAATACTCACTTATTAAATGTGTTGTGCAGATTGTGAGCTCGTTGCAAAAGGTCGATGTTGATGGGTTTAGACGGCAGATGATCTGAGGAGAGACGCTCCGACGCCTTCCACCGCGTCATGTCTACGTCCTACGATAGTTCTTCTGTTTGTATTGAAATACTCACTTATTAAATGTGTTGTGCAGATTGTGAGCTCGTTGCAAAAGGTCGATGTTGATGGGTTTAGACGGCAGATGATCTGAGGAGAGACGCTCCGACGCCTTCCACCGCGTCATGTCTACGTCCTACGATAGTTCTTCTGTTTGTATTGAAATACTCACTTATTAAATGTGTTGAGCAGATTGTGAGCTCGTTGCAAAAGGTCGATGTTGATGGGTTTAGACGGCAGATGATCTGAGGAGAGACGCTCCGACGCCTTCCACCGCGTCATGTCTACGTCCTACGATAGTTCTTCTGTTTGTATTGAAATACTCACTTATTAAATGTGTTGTGCAGATTGTGAGCTCGTTGCAAAAGGTCGATGTTGATGGGTTTAGACGGCAGATGATCTGAGGAGAGACGCTCCGACGCCTTCCACCGCGTCATGTCTACGTCCTACGATAGTTCTTCTGTTTGTATTGAAATACTCACTTATTAAATGTGTTGTGCAGATTGTGAGCTCGTTGCAAAAGGTCGATGTTGATGGGTTTAGACGGCAGATGATCTGAGGAGAGACGCTCCGACGCCTTCCACCGCGTCATGTCTACGTCCTACGATAGTTCTTCTGTTTGTATTGAAATACTCACTTATTAAATGTGTTGTACAGATTGTGAGCTCGTTGCAAAAGGTCGATGTTGATGGGTTTAGACGGCAGATGATCTGAGGAGAGACGCTCCGACGCCTTCCACCGCGTCATGTCTACGTCCTACGATAGTTCTTCTGTTTGTATTGAAATACTCACTTATTAAATGTGTTGTGCAGATTGTGAGCTCGTTGCAAAAGGTCGATGTTGATGGGTTTAGACGGCAGATGATCTGAGGAGAGACGCTCCGACGCCTTCCACCGCGTCATGTCTACGTCCTACGATAGTTCTTCTGTTTGTATTGAAATACTCACTTATTAAATGTGTTGTGCAGATTGTGAGCTCGTTGCAAAAGGTCGATGTTGATGGGTTTAGACGGCAGATGATCTGAGGAGAGACGCTCCGACGCCTTCCACCGCGTCATGTCTACGTCCTACGATAGTTCTTCTGTTTGTATTGAAATACTCACTTATTAAATGTGTTGTGCAGATTGTGAGCTCGTTGCAAAAGGTCGATGTTGATGGGTTTAGACGGCAGATGATCTGAGGATAGGCTCCGACGCCTCCCACTGTTTGTATTGAAATACTCACTTATTAAATGTGTTGTGCAGATTGTGAGCTCGTTGCAAAAGGTCGATGTTGATGGGTTTAGACGGCAGATGACCTGAGGATAGGCTCCGACGCCTCCCACTGTTTGTATTGAAATACTCACTTATTAAATGTGTTGTGTATATTGTGAGCTGGTTGCAAAAGGTCGATGTTGATGGGTTTAGACGGCAGATGATCTGAGAGACGCTCCGACGCCTCCCACTGTTTGTATTGAAATACTCACTTATTAAATATGTTTTGAAGATTGTGAGCTGGTTGCGAAAGGTCGATGTTGATGGGTTTAGACGGCAGATGATCTGAGGAGATACGCTCCGACGCCTCCCACAGCGACATGTCTACGTCCTCAACTACGATAGTTCTACTGTTTGTATTGAAATACTCACTTATTAAATGTGTTGTGTACATTGTGAGCTGGTTGCGAAAGATCGATGTTGATGGGTTTAGACGGCAGGTGATCTGAGGAGAGACGATCTGACGCTTCCGACACCAGCGTCATGTCGACGTCTTCTAACTGAAAAGAAATCAAACTATGCTAAGTATAGTCGCCGTTTGAAATATCTATAGTAGTATGGCCTTTAACCATGCTCACTTTGCTGCCAGGAACACCCGTTAGTTGGGTTCATTTTGTATAAGATTTAGGGAGCTTGGCACTCAAACTCATGTTACGGGTAATAAAAAACTTTGTACGCAAATTTCTATTCAAAATGACCCGTTTTCATTGCCCTTAAGTATATATTCACCTTTGTCACATGAGACTTATAATTAATGAATACTATAATAGCATTAGTCTTCAAAAATCACGAAGGACATGCTTCCGTCTTACAAAATCAAATAATGGACAGTGTCAAATAATCATTTGTAAGTTACTTTTTGGACCGACTTCAAGATTTCGAAGGACGAGGTTCTCAATGCGTCGGGATCTTTGTTTGCTTTTTTCTTTTTTTGTATATTCACCGATAATTCGAAGACGGCTGGACCGATTTGGAAAATTCTCTTTTTGTTTGAATATACTTCACAGTTGGTCCCATTGTCACCAGGTCAGGGTCAGGATAATGGGATCCTGGAGAAATCGAGGGAACTCTTCAAATATTATAGCTATTATAGGGACCTATAGCGATGTAAGTATTTTTTACGCTAGCTCGGGCATTTGCTTTGGGAAATGTGGAGTCTAAGTGAAGTCGGTTATTTTTTGTTTAACATTATTACATTATAATAACATGCGATATGCGATCAGTTAAATTATGCAGTTATGCATCTTATTTCCTCATAATAATACACACATCTATTATTATAATTATTTAATATATGTTATAAAGCAACGGATAACTCTTGTAAACAAACAAAATACTAGTGCGTCTTAGTTTACGTAACACTGTATGTTTGCCAAGTAAGTTTACACCTATATAAACATATGACACAATGCTTTGTACAGCAAGTTTCATAAATTTGGCATGTGAAAAATAACGCGTAAAACTGATATTACGAACGATAGTATAGATAATCGAATATATTGCCATATCCGTAATCATGATAAAATATCTGTGTCATTCCGTAATAACAGGATTTAACGCTGGTCTTCCGTGTCGCGTGTTAAGGAACATTTTTTCAACTTGGCACGTTTATTTAGATTCAATGTCGCAAGCTGTTTTTCAGTCAATCCAAGGATGTCAGCAGATTTTTTTCCCTCAAATTGTTTACCTGACGCAACATAATACCAATCCTCCCTAGATGGATTTGGAACCTCTCAGATCGATTTGATTTTTAGATTTTTCATGCAGAAGGTCATGTCATGCAGCGGCGGTGGGTAATGTCCCCTTCCAAAAATCCAAAAACCAAATCAATTTGAGAGGTTCCAAATCCATCTAGGGAGGATTGATTTGGTCCCAAAACCTTACAGCCAAGGGGAATATAGTTATTTTTTGGCCACCTTGTATAGGTGTACAGTATAGATAAGTACCATACGTTTTACTCGAAATTCATTATTGGTTTGGCGTATGAATGAGTGCATTGACATCTGTCATGGCATTCAAAAGGTTCATCCATCCATCTATACAGCTGTAATAGTCAGAGATAAACTCACCTGGGGCTCCTCTTCACTAACCAAACTCCGCCTCTTACTCGCGTACTCTTTAATCGCATTGCTGTTATCCGTATCCGTCTCCACATTGAACGTCTTCAGCCTTAATATCGGGCTCAAAGGCCCGAGGGACCCCGAGTACTTGTTGTAGGTCAGGTATTTGCTCTGGGTCGGCGGGCTCTCCACGATGCTCTGGATGCTGGGTCTTTGGGCCCGTTTCTTAGGTTTGACGTACGTGCGTGAGTCGAATTTGTGTTTGTCTGGCGTTGCAACGTCATCTGAAACAAGATGGAACTTAAGAATCGCGTATTTCTTTTCATTAGGTGAAGGTTCTCAGCAGATCACCCTCAAGGCTGCCTTTCCTCTGAAGCGGAGATGAGCGGAGACGTGCGGAATCAGCCAATAAGCTGCCTTTCCACTTATCCAGAGCGGCGGGTAATGCTTGCAATTATCCAGATAATACGGATATCTCGACTAGTATTCCATACAAATTACTATTCCAAATATCCGGATTGCAAGCCCTAGCGGTGGGATAAGCGGCGAATGATGCTAATATTGTTTGATTCCGCTCGTCACCGTCTCAGTGGAAAGGTAGCCTTCGTACTAGCGAATTACCTCGTTCAGAGATCGCAGGAGACAAACCAAAGGCCCGTACGATGACCTCTCAGGACGACGACAAGAGTAGGTATACGACCAAGAAGATTAGAAGAATATTTGCAGTATAGATAACTAGTTAGGTTGCCAATGAAGTTGCATTGCATAACCTAAGTTCTTGCTTACGTACAGACTGATAATATTGTTGTATTGATCAGAAATTTCCTCAAAACATTTACTTTGGACTCGTTCAAGATTTGCGCAGAGACCATAACATAACATATAAATATTTTGGAAGTATTATATAGCCCATTTTGCAATACAATATGGCCCAATAACAACGAGTCTTCTCTTATGTATGAGTGTCAAACGCAAATGAGCTAGTGATATGCATAATAATTAGAGCACGATGACATAAATATAGTCGCCGTGCATACAAATAGCACAATGTTTCTGTTTTACAATCGGACAAGGGTATAAATTAATAGAATCTCGCGTGATATTGTAATGTTGCTTAGAAATCATGAGACGTTGTTAATGGTGGGAGAGTCAGCTGCAAAAATCTACCGCCCACAATATTTTAAATGAAAAATCCAACGAAACCCTGTGCTAAACAGCTTCTTTAACTGATTTCAAAAATTCGAATGAGGTCGTTCTTGATTCATCAGAAAAATGTTTCCCGACTTCTTAAAGTTGACAGGGCTGATTTGTTTATATTTTAAAGAGTGATCATCAAAGGTCGGCGGGGGTGAGCCGTTTTTACGTCATTAATGTCATTTAGTTGTGTCTTGTAGATATTAATATGGATAAGGTTGGGTACACCTTAAAGAAATATAAAAAAAAAGACAAAACTAAAATGAAAATGGATTACAAAAATAGTATTAAGCTTATTTATCCTAGCCTAGTCGGTAGCAACACTGCCTACGAAGCAGGAGGTCCCGGGGTCGAATCCTGGTCAGGGCATTTATTTGTGTGTTTATCACAGATATTTGTTCCTGAGTTATGGATGTTTTCTATGTATTTAAGTATTTATCCATATTTATCTATTATAGTACCCATAACACAAGCCTTATTGAGCTTATCGTGGGCCTAGGTCGATTTGTGTAAGATTGTCCTATAATATTTATTATTATTTGTATCTCCTTTGAGAATCACGGGCCTTTATATCCCGGTCTTTTGGTAGGCTTACGTGGGGATACAGATCCAACACGCAGAGGCCCCTTGGAGAAATTTGCTCTTTTATACACCTGCTAGAACCCATTCACGGGTACATTAATAGATACCCGTGAATTGTTATTATTATACTAGCTTTTTCCTGCGGCTTCGACCGCGTATTAAAAGTATTAGGGTTCATTTTCAATCCACTTTTTTACCGTCGTTTCTTTAAATTTCGGCATCCTCAAAATCACAATAATCTTTCACGTTATAAATTATTTATCCACTTTTTCACTTCTAATTGACATAACATAACAATAAAATAATGACGTTGTCATGATATTTCACGAATAGAGAATATGGCATCCTTAAACAGATTAATTGCCTATCTAAAGAGGTTTGATATCATATGATATATGACTTGATCAGAGAGTTCTAAACCAGGAGAGGCCCTGAGTATCATTTCCCCTCTGTCAAAAGTATTGGCGGAAAATCTAGTACATCTATAAAAACTATTTCAATAATCGATGTCACGCCATTTTCGTCATCGCTGTCAATGGATAACAAGCTCCGTGAAAATGCCCTTATGCGCTGTTTTTGGATGTAAAAAAATGTTATATTTCGTCTAGTTTACAAAAAGATGAAATACCATTTCAGATGTAAGTACAGTTTTACTTTATTTATCATTACTTTCGTAGTAAAAGATTTAACCTAAATCGAAAATCAAGCTTCGTTTACAGAATCGATTCAAAGACAATCGTTTTCTTTCTGACGGGCAGTAACTATTTGACGTTTGACACTTCTCCATATTTAACGCGCTTAAGGATTGCTGTCTTCTATATTTTGTTTGAAAATACAATCAAAAATGATCCTTGGCTTTTTTGTTTGACATTTCCAAAGACTGCATCCAATAATGAACCATATGTTAACATATGTACAGTCGACTATCTATTGCTCCATTTAGTGTTATGAAGTATAAAAAGAATATGTCAAATATGTTTGGTGTTTTCAAGACAAAGGTACATCTTTGTCGGTTGTCAATAAAGCGTTGCTGCCATAAAAATTCATTTAGAAATAAACTGTATTAACAACCGACAATGATGTACCTTTGACTTGAAAACTTCACATGCGTGCTACCTCGCCCCCCTCAGATTTTGGCAGACTTTTTTGTTTGGAAAGATGAGGCGAAGCGTACTCCATTTATAGAGCTTTATGGACTTGATTAACCTTCATTGTAAAATAAGGATGTATACCTTTATATTATCTAAACGGAAGTTTGCTTTAATACTAGTTAAAAATGTTTTTGCTCATAAGCGGAAAGCTGCAAGATAGATAAATTACATTCCGTAGATTCTTCTAAAAAAATTAATTTGTTTTGAATGCGAAAAACTAGCAGAAAGGCAGCCTAAATAAAATAATTGCATTAATTTAAAATAAAATTACACATGGGGCATTTACCCTTGAGTGTCAAGATATGTCCATGTTAATGCAAAAACTGAAAACAGCTCACCCCCGTCGAGCACTGGTGATCATACTGTACATCCCATCCCATTATGGTAGGATCTGATCTGATGTTGTAATCGACGAGAATGAGGGTTTACGCGATCGAGTTTTTCACTTGATGGCATCATGGCAGCACCGTGGCGAGAGGTGTTTTCGAAAGCAGCTGACAAAATCCGCCAATAAAAAAAAAGACTTAACATGATTGGTGGATTTTGACAGCTGCTGTCAAAAACACCTCTCGCCACGGTGCTGCCATCTAGTGAAAAACTCGACCGCAGAAACCCTCATTGAAGGGATCTTTTCTGATATGAATGGCACACTTGTAGTGATTACTGATTAGGATATCTTTTATGGTGGTACACTCGTGCATTTCCTCTCGGAAACATTACGCAATGAAACTGCTTATCAAAACTAGCATGCAAGCACACTACTGTTTGAACAAGTCTTTTATTTTTTGTTAATGTTTTTATAAACAAACTGTCTACAGCAAAAAACACAATCATACAACAAGGGTTCCTTAATATTTGGAACCAAAAAAGAAAATTATAATTGCATTTATACATTTAAGTGGGCGAGTGTTAACCATCTATTTCCACCATTGTATTGACCGTTATATCCTATTTGCAATGATAGCATATCATTTAATCATTGGTAATTGATATGAATAACGATATCGAGGTCGCTTTGTCTCTACAATAAATTGATTACTTTGTTTGAGGACGTGCTTCCTTTCCATACATGCATGAATACATTGTAGTGTTATCGTATCGTACAAACTACTGAGGCACAACAAGCTTCGTCACATACAGGACAAAGAAATTACAAGTTTATTTAAAAGAAATGGGTTTATTTAATACAGAAATAGAGGTCGCAAGAGCAGCGATTAATATTTATTGCAAAAATCAAATGAAGCGAACGCTCGCGCAAGCTCATATGAAGTATATGAACCATCTAATTTAAATTGACATATTCATGTTTCTGAAAGTATGTCGTTGAAGATCCTAATATCTCACCCTAAAGGAACGAAAAATAAAATTCGCAGTATAAAGTAAGGTTTATATTTATACTCTTGCATAGGTACTATAAGTTTAAGGTAACGAAACCAGTTTTAAGCTACGTTTAGGTTTGGGATAAATCTTCGAACATCTAACATGTTTTTTGACAGAGGCGGAGCCTTTATATTTGCTAAATCGCGACTTACGGAATTATAATTATAACGTACAAATAACAAAAATACGTAGAAAACAAATTGACTAACTTGTATTCACTATTCATATTAAAGTTGAACATACGTATGTAAAGTGAACTTCAGTTTTTGTTTAAAAAAAAAGAATAAGCTTCCTCTCACGCATTGTACCGACAATAAGATAATGAGAATCTCTAATAAATTTATATTACTAGAAAATAACAGACGTGTCCAAAGGATAAATATTAGATGTAACTTTATAAGTACACCGTATTTCACTGTATTTATACCTATTTGAAAACTTGACCATTTAACTCTATTGACAGTGCTTATAAAAAGACATTTCCAGGTTACTTTTTACAATAAGAGTACAAACATTTGAAAATATTTTTTGAATAGCAACATTGTTATGATATGATTTATGATATAATATCGGCTTATTGATTGAACGTTTTATATTTTTCTTCCCGTACTAAAATGGTACTTACTACGAGATTTATCATATATCAATTAATGGCAGTTTTGTAATGTAATGTAAACAAATCAATTTGATGATTTTATTTGCGTACCTTACCTACGTACTGTACAGTCACCTCACCGGCAATAGTATCTTCCTATACGAAGGCCGCAAAAATATGTGACACGATTCTAATGACCCTACAAATAAGAGCGTGTCACATATTTATGCAGCCTTCGTGTAGGAAGATACTATTGCCGGTGACTGTACAGCAGCGATAACATGTTTGGTAAACAAAGTATAGAAGCATTAGACGTAATGCCTTGTCACATTAAGTAGTAACATTATTTCCCAAGGAATTCAAGGAATTGGAACACTGATGACCACAGAATAAGAAAAAGTAACAAAGCAAGGGTTAACAAACTCATTAAACCTTTATAAACGCATCTTCGGACCGTAATATAATTTTAATTTGCACCCGAACTCTCAATGATGACTAATTCACAAATCAGTTACGTAAACATAAATTGCGAAGACGACGACCGATGGAGCCAGAGTACAATTCTGGAGGAGCCCTCGTAAGGAAAGTCAAAATGACGGGTTGAACAACATTAAAGAGGGCAGGTCCGACCTGGCACAGAACCGCCGCGTCAAGAACAACATGGAAATCCATGAAAGAGGCATATGTCCAGCAGTGGAGCCAATATGCTGAGAAGAGTAGGTATAGTAAATTGTAAAGATTGCGGAAGAAAGCATGATGTCTTGACCGCATATTGCAATTAAATACAGCAGAGGATCAACATCTTTAAAAGCAGAGAACATTAAAATACGGAAAGCAGACTATTTGCACTTCTAACCTTTATTCGAGATTCGAGTACACGACCAAAAACGCCAAGTTGATGTAAGAGAAATAAACTTTGGTTAAAGGCGGGATAATGTGAATTCCGTAAGACGTTCTCGATAGTTAAGACGTTACAAAAACTGTGCAGCGGAAATATTTTTGCTTTAAAATGGACGCGTGCTTTCGGAGATTTCCAGCTTAATTTTTAGGGTTTCGTACCTAAAGGGTGAAAAACGGGACCCTATTACTAAGACTCCGCTGTCCGTTTGTCTGTCTGTCCGTCTGTCACCAGGCTGTATCTCATGAACCGTGATAGTTAGACAGTTTAAATTTTCACAGATGATGTATTTCTGTTGCCGCTATAACAACAAATACTCTTATTTTAAACACCCCAACCCCACCCGCAAAGTTGCGGGTGGGGACCCGCAAAGTTGCTCTTGCTGCTTATTGTACAAAGTGCAATTAATTAACTAGACATGCTCTACAGATCCAACACAACAATAATATTATTCAATAGAGAAATTATAATGCGTATACAATTTATAAGCGCAGGTCACGCACAATCAGGAAATCGGGTGACACTTGTCAATATGTCATGACAAATACGAAGTGGCTTGCATACGATTGTACTTCATATTTTGTCGCTATAAAAGGCATTCGAATAAACTGTTGACGGTTTTGGATAATGTACAGTCGCCATCAGATATCGGAGCGGCCAAGGTGGTCACAAATATCTGAACAACGCCTCTATTGTCAAGGCGATAAAGTGCATGTTCAGATATTTTGGACTACCTTCGCCGCTCCTATATATTTGATGGCGACTGTACTGCCTAGCTGCAATAATATTTTGTTCTACAAATAAAATTGTGTCACGTATTATTGCGCACCTCATTGTGTAAGATATTTAGCGCAGGTGACTGTAGGTACTATAATGCTATTATAATGCAGCTGTTGCTCTGGTTAATCTCAATGTTAGTACTATTGTATTCACGCTTAACCAAAGCTTTCTCTCGTATAGTAGGAAAATGAAGCCTATACAGTTGGGCCTCAATTCAGAACGCTTGACTTTTCTTTCCTTTTATGCCGATAAGTTTTTATGTATGTTAAGCCTACATGATCGTAAAGAGTATGACTAATATTAATGTAATCAATGAGTCGCGGTGGCGCCGGCTTCGATCGACATACAGACGTGCAGGCCCATTCACCCATTCGTGGGATTAGGTAGCCGAGCGTACCCCGAAGCTTAATGGAGTCATGGAAGAAAGCCGGGACAAACGCCAGGAGGATGATCATTGCAGTAAAGTGGTGCCAACAATGAAGGCGTTAATAATAAGTGTCGTTACTTTCCGTAGTTGTATCGCGGTTTGCCGGCCCGGCCCGAGGCGCTTTCTTCGAGGTCATACGTGGGCTTGAAACTTTACACCGAGGTTCTTATTCTTATGCGATTTCTCTCACCTATCTAATCACAGAAAAAACTGCTCAATAACAAATTAACGAAAGACATTTTTCAAATAGTAATAAAGCGTTCCCCTTCGACAATAATAATTTAATCATATGAAATGTATGAAAAAACTGCAGCCCACGGTGAACGGCGTCAAAAAACAAATTCTCCATCAAAGATCAGTTTTAACTTTCGGACAAGTGAAAATAGCTCCCACTGGTCACACGTTGACACTTCATATAAACATACCACACATACAAAGAGCGGCGACTATCAATTATCGATCATTACAATCGGAAGCACCTTCCACGAGCACTTTCACTACCATGCTATGACTTAATATGACGCTATAGGTCTTGCCAATAAAAAACAAAAACCAATCAAAACTCTCCCAACCGCCAATTTACTTCAAGCCTTATTACCGTTACATAAGGTGGTTTCTTGATCTGCTGGGTAGATATAAAAGTGAAACGTAACGATGTATCGAGTGAGTTTCGAATAATCGACGCGTAGGAGTGCCATAAGGAGACGCAAATGCATTGTCTGTAAGAATAAAGTGGGTACCTTCATGGTATTTAAGATAGCTTCCCGTTTAGTATTAATCAGGTCAGAGGCTACTTAGGGATTTTAGTTTACATACAGAATAAAAAAAGGTTTTGAAATGACTTTCACGTTAAAGTTACACAATCAGGAGAAGAAGGCGAGGGCCCAAAATGATAACGCACTTAATTGTTTTACCAAAGGGGTACTCAGATCATTTATAACTCTTAGACCGCGTAGTGACTTCTGTTCTGCTGATGATGGTAATATAAAACGTAGGTAAATCTAACCCCAAATAGTTTTGTTTTGCAGATGGTACATGTGCTACAATTATTTTATCTTGGCAACACTTACAATTGTATTAAAATTTATGCGATTAAGCCGAGTGAAATCAGTATTGACGGCTGTTCATCAATAATTGTTCATCAGTAATCACCGAAGCATCCATGCATTTAGGTTTATTATATGTATGACGCTACTATAAGTTTCTTTACAGAACCCTAAAAAATATTGTTGTATAATTATTTTTCTTTCGGTTAGGGAATTATTCCTAGCAACTATGGGAATATTCCCTAACGCAAAGGGAATATTCCCGGGAACATTGGGAATAAAGCCAGGGAACATTAAGGATTTACTTTTCCGGTTGAGTTACTGTGCTTAATGACCCGGTAAAGAGTTTTGTGACCTTCATTTTAACCAATTCCTTGAAAATACAATATGTGTTCATACAACCTTTACAAAAATCCCTAATTTTCCCTCGAGGTGGGAATATTTCCGAGAATATTCCCACCTTTCTGAAATTGTTGTATGAATGAACATTTATTGTATTTTCAAGGAATTGGTTAAAACGAAAGCCGCAAAACTCTTTACCGGTACATCCGTGATATTTCCAGGAATATTCCCACCTGGGGAATATTCCCGGGAACGGCACATCACTACTTACGACCATAAACATACAACACGTATATAAAATTTTATATAGTTCTAAATATGTATAGAACCTCTGTTTATACGTAAGTTGTACGTAGGTTGTAAGACGTTTCCACTTTAGAGTAAGTTATTATGTGGCTAAGGCTAACGCAAATATAAAGTTTTATTTGCCTTAGCCGCGCTGACCGTTGTATATGGTCCTTCAAGGTTGTGAGACGAGCATGCGTGAACGTGCATTTCCTAGTAAAGTTGGGGCCAGACGGCAGATAGCCGCAGCTGCCACGTGACCTTGGTTGGAGCGAGTTGTTGGAGCGAGTTGTTGAAGCGAGCGGCAGCGTGGCTGACAACCAACCAACCGCTTCTGACAATGGTTGGCAGAGCACACCTAGCCACCAAGGGCGTTTAAAGGTCATGTAGATTTTGGCACCAACCACTGGCTACATGGTTTAAAATCTCTGCTTTCTGCCAAGGTCTCGTGGCAGAGGGCTGTGGTTGTATGCCGTCTGGCCCCAACTTTACTCGGAGGAGCCAAGAACTAACACCCCTCTTGGCTAATGTAAAAATAAAGTTTTATGTGTTGCAGTCGAAGTCTCTACTTAAGTCAGCCACAGATAAACGAAACTCCTCTTTGGAGTTTACTTGTGTGCGTTGTTTCAAACTGTTGATTGAAACTATGTTTTTGTGGCCTTTTTGATATCTCAAGTTATTTTACAGTTGTCATTAGATGTAAGTATAGAAGCGGTCCAGTGGCCTATTAAATAAAGATACAAGTGACAATAGACATGATTATTGATGACCATGTTGAATTATGCAATAAAATTTAGTAGATAGGATGCAAAAAGATCAATATGTCCATATAAAGTGAAAATTAAAAAAAAATCTATTGAAATGGTTCAAATATATCAGGCTTCAAAATTTCTTCGAGTTTTTTAAGTACGAAATTAAAAAAAACAATGCTACGTTTCGATTTTTAACATATTACTGTAAACAAATTGTATGACAACCATATACATAAACGCATCATTTCACTGTAAAAATAGCAATTTCATAATGTTTTCATACTGTAAACGGGGCGACTACATGATCTTGACGTCACTTTTGCAATCCATTTTGTTAGGAGCGTTTTCAGAAACAAATGCAAATCTCAGACTTTAAGTCTCATTTCTGACCTTTGTGTTGCTCTAACGCAATTGGCCCCATATAGACATTTTAATCCTCACAACAACACGAATTGATTGTTACCATGCATGAAAAAAATCATCACGCCTATTTACAAGCGGTAATCTCTTTCTAACACATGGGGTTAGAAAGATCCTTACCTACCTTTATTAAATAGACCACAGATGTTCACAACTATCTGAACGTCACTTTAAAGTCAAGTAGTTAGCGAGCGCGCCAGTTATATTTGCCAGTTGTATAGTACAGTCACCGGCAATAGTATCTTCCTACACGAAGGCCGCAAAAATATGTGACACGCTCTTATGGCCTTACATATAAGAGCGTGTTACATATTTTTGCGGCCTTCATTTACGAAGATACTATTGCCGGTGATAGCGATTTTATAATACTGTAGAGACAGATAGAGTAATACACAATGAAATACGGGTCCAGGAGTGCGATTTTTGAATCTCACCAAGTGACTAATTCTCACCGATGTGAGTGATTTCCGATAGTAAATCACTCACATCGGTGAGATTTAGTCACTTGGTGAGATTCAAAAATCGCACTCCTGACATGCCTCTGATAAGTCGTGCTCGTTATACAGAAAGGAGACTAAAAAGTGTTCGTATGTAAGTTGATTAAGTCAGATTCTTAATTAAGTTACGCATTACCTTCCTACAATGAGGTTACGTTTCTATCTAGTATGGGAAAACAGCGAACGCACGACTTCATGATTACTTCCTTCTCTTGTTAATAAAATGATACAAATGTTGTCTTGTATCAAAAATTTAATTATAAATTAATATCTGACACATTATTACTATACAGTGTGGAAAAATAAGTCGGGCCCTGGAGGGAAACTACCTTAAAACGTTGAGATAGCTCAATTCGCTGAAAGGAAACATTATTAAACTTTTCCTAAAAACCAAAACTGCATTCACAGTTTTTTTCTTAATTTTTTAGGTATTTAAATAAAAGTAAATAAGATCTACCCTCAAATGGCTCTTTAAGCCAGTTGAGGGTAGATGAAAACAGAACACGATCAAATAATATTGGTTAAAGCCAGGTCGTTATGTAACTGATAACACTTCCGATTTAAAAATACCGCACTCAAATTGGTTTATCCCTTTGGGAGATACGATGCCGATGCAATAAGCGGACACATAGTACGTTGCGCAACGCACGGTGGGCTGAAAATCGGCCTCCATAGAAATAGAAACCGAAGTCTTAAATTTGAACTTTTTTTTATTGGAATAGCTATGGTTAGGTGTTATTATGTCCCAAAATTAATCTTAGCTTATTTGGTTGGAAAAATAATTAATTATAATTTTTTTTCTAAATCTTTGTATGGCGCGTATCAGAAAAATCGAGTTTTCTCCGAAAATAAAAAGTTAACCGTAATATCCTGACAGATGATTTTAAATACAATATTTCTTAATTTTTCCACATAATTAGAATTTTCCTACGGGGTGCACTTTTTTTTTTTTAAATCGAAATATATTTTTTATTTTTTTTATTTTATTTTTTTATTTTAATATAGTTAAACTCGTTATTTTGACTACAAAAAATGAATTTGAGTTTAATCGAACCAATAACTTACGCGTAGTGAATTTTTGTTCTAAGCAAATGTATGGAGCGTACGAGTAAAACGGATTTTTTTTTCAAAAATTAAAGGTATACCGTAATATCCTTGCAGATGATGTAAGAACCAATTATTAAGGATATTTTCACATAACGCGAACTTTTCTACCGTATGCACTTATTTAATAAAAAATAAAAAACTTATTTTTTCATGCTGAAATAGCTATTTCTCATTGTTTTAATCAAATTGTTCAGAACGCATCCGAAGTGACGTCACGGACGGCCGTTCGCTTCCGAATTTTGAAGATCGGCAACGGATCGGGATAACCGCCGCCGACAGCCAGCAACGACAATCACTTCAAATCCATTGAGCGACCAACACGTATACCAAGCTGTAAATTAGACCATAGTTCTAGCAATAAAAAATGTACATAAATTTAAATAACAAGTCTTCATTGAAGATCCACTTAGGCATCCCTGCATCAGCTACAATAGGAGCCTAGGCCTCAACACAAATAAATAATAAACATTCAAAAAAATTAAAAAAAAAATTCAAAATTCTTTATTTCATAAATTAGGTGTACAAAATGATCTAAGGGATGGAGCCGCCCGGTAAGCATGAAAATGCCTGTGTCGGGAAAACATACAAGAGTTACAAGTAGAAAATTGAAAATAAAACCATTAGGTACATTAATACCCTTGCATCCTCTTTATTCCATTATCTTTGGACTTAATGAAATAGTATTTAACAAATGACACATTGAAAACTGATGAGTCCAAAATTAATGATCGTTAATGAGGTCCGGTTACAATTGTTAGTGGATAATATGAATGCAGTTTAATTATTAAGGTTTTAATCATTATGCTTATAATTAGACGTAAAACTAATTACAATAACAATGATATAGAATGGTGGTGATTAGTACTTGCAATAAATAGGTAAGGGGTACATTTTATATTTTAGTTAATCTTGAGCTTCTCAACCGCTAACATACGACCATAAACCATGGACAGTCTTATTACGAACTTGGACTTGTTTGTTATCCTAAAATCTCAAGGATCTAGTTTAAATCACGAAGCTTTGTTTGAAATAGTGCTAACTAAATCAAACCTTAACCTGTCAGAATCTATCACTGATGCAATTTCACCTCGACCATCTTCTTTTAAAAGTTTTACCGCTGAAAACACAACTTCGTCTGTGTTTTCAATGCTTAGATCGCTGCATCTTTTTTTTTTCTGCTTCGTTCCGAGGTCTTCGAATGGTTTACGTTTCAATCGCGTCATAGTTCCAGTTGATGATGTGCTTAAAGTATGAGGAATGAGATCACTGCTGGTTGATCCGTGGGCTAACTGAAGATCCAACTGAAGATAAAAGCAACTTGGCCAGTCAATATTTGCTTCTAACCAAGATCCATACAATGCTCTAAATTTTTCTGTGTTCCGTTGGCTTTTCTTCCATCTGCTAGTAGCGGCTCTTGTAAATCTTCGGCAAAATTCTTTCAAGGTGTCACGATCTTCTTCTGACAGGTTAAGGTTTGATTTAGTTAGCACTATTTCAAACAAAGCTTCGTGATTTAAACTAGATCCTTGAGATTTTAGGATAACAAACAAGTCCAAGTTCGTAATAAGACTGTCCATGGTTTATGGTCGTATGTTAGCGGTTGAGAAGCTCAAGATTAACTAAAATATAAAATGTACCCCTTACCTATTTATTGCAAGTACTAATCACCACCATTCTATATCATTGTTATTGTAATTAGTTTTACGTCTAATTATAAGCATAATGATTAAAACCTTAATGATTAAACTGCATTCATATTATCCACTAACAATTGTAACCGGACCTCATTAACGATCATTAATTTTGGACTCATCAGTTTTCAATGTGTCATTTGTTAAATACTATTTCATTAAGTACAAAGATAATGGAATAAAGAGGATGCAAGGGTATTAATGTACCTAATGGTTTTATTTTCAATTTTCTACTTGTAACTCTTGTATGTTTATTATTTATTTGATTAAAACAATGAGAAATAGCTATTTCAGCATGAAAAAATAAGTTTTTTCTTTTTTATTGAATAAGTGCATACGGTAGAAAAGTTCGCGTTATGTGAAAATATCCTTAATAATTGGTTCTTACATCATCTGCAAGGATATTACGGTATACCTTTAATTTTTGAAAAAAAATCCGTTTTACTCGTACGCTCCATACATTTGCTTAGAACAAAAATTCACTACGCGTAAGTTATTGGTTCGATTAAACTCAAATTCATTTTTTGTAGTCAAAATAACGAGTTTAACTATAAAACTGAAAAGATAGATGAAGAGAGAAAGATAGATACTTCAGAAAAAGTGACCAAACCCTCCGGTGTCCGAGGCCAGATTTGAACTGGCGTCTTCAGCTTTCGCGGCTGACGTCCTGACCACTAGACCACCCGGTCACGGCGGAACTTGACAAATTTTCTCATGTATATGCAATCTCTGAATTTGAAACGGCGGAGTTTAACTATATTAAAATAAAAAAATAAAATAAAAAATATATTTCGATTTAAAAAAAAAAAAGTGCACCCCGTAGGAAAATTCTAATTATGTGGAAAAATTAAGAATAATTGTATTTAAAATCATCTGTCAGGATATTACGGTTAACTTTTTATTTTCGGAGAAAACTCGATTTTTCTGATACGCGCCATACAAAGATTTAGAAAAAAAATTATAATTAATTATTTTTCCAACCAAATAAGCTAAGATTAATTTTGGGACATAATAACACCTAACCATAGCTATTCCAATAAAAAAAAGTTCAAATTTAAGACTTCGGTTTCTATTTCTATGGAGGCCGATTTTCGGCCCACCGTGCAACGGGGTAAGATAAATATTGCGAAGGAGAGTTTAATAGAAACCTGAGGGCGAAGCAAAAAAAATAAGTCCCTAGGGATAGAATTATAACTACCGCTACGCCTACTTTCACTCCTCATATGGTGTTAGGGGTAAAAAACGAAAACTTAAATAATCCCAAAGACAGAATAAGTTTCCTTTTGAGTTTTAAATGTTTGAAATTACTTATGAGTCGTATGAAGATAAAAAAAATGACAGTGTTGTAGCTGTAGGATTGTAAAATCCACAGTCATTCTAAGTAAACTATCTTCTCGTACAACGCCTTAACATTAGCGCTTGTTACTTGTTTTCCTGTTATTGAAAATTAATTACTAGTCCTAAAATAAATATCAGACTAGCGTGTGGTCGCCGTACAAAAGTATACCAATTGCAATTGGATAATGGGGCTGGCATTGAACTGAATGTGACTTATGAATGGACCGGGACAGAGGTGGCCATTGATGCTTAGGATGGCGGTATTATTTACCAACACCCAAAACACCCCTCTTTCTGTTTTTTGGGTGTATATTTTTTTATAGAAACCATTTACCCAAAGAGGGGCGTTATAAGTTAGATCGATATGTGTCTAAGTCTGCGGTACTGTAGCTCTTAAACGGTTGAACCGATTGAATGAGATTTCATTTCTTTATTTTAAAGCAGGTTTCTAACGATGTTTCTAAGACATGTTTTACTAAAATCGGTGCAGCCGTTTCAGCGTTAGGAATTTATAAAATGTTTAATTTATCGTAGTTAAATGAGAAGTCAGTAGTAGTAATTGAATGGGAATATTGGGGAAATGGGGGTTGATGTTAATTATAAACTTATATAGGTGTCATATACATAGGAAAAAGTGACCTAGGTCTCTGGTGCCCATCGCTGGGTGAACCAGCGTCTTCTGCATTCGCGGCAGACGCCTTAACCACTTGGCCACCCGGGTCACAGCAGCACCGGTCGAATTTAAAATATTTATTAAAATAATTGTATTTGTTTTTCAGCTGCGACTGATATATCGTCAGTCGCCGTTCTTCAGTTCATGTTATTGCTTACTCAGGATTTTACTGCTTTTTAATTAAATTTTATTTTGTCATGTGGAATGGATAAGCCTTGATTAATAACACTTATATCCTTGGCTGTACAAGGTACTAGGAATCGGATCTTTGTTCGTAGCTGATGAGCCGCATCGAGCGACGCAGATCCACACCGTCATTTGTGCGCCGGCGCATAGATAATTCACTTTTAATTAGACTTTTGTTTTGACTTTAATTTGAACTTGTTTTCGAAATTTATTGCCCACAGCGTCCATACCTAAATTAAATTTGAGAATATCGGGTAAATATTGCGAATGTTTAGTTAAACTGGTATCAGCCCCTGATTAACAGTGGATTAGAAATTAAATAAGAACAATGGTTCCTTACTTTTTTTTAATTACCATATTCTTTTTTGGCACGGACCCCAACCGGCTACAAGTAAACACGTATGAAAATAAATCAAGGGTTTTTCTGTTTAAAAATCGCCGACTAGTGGTCGCAACCGCTAAGTCCGCCGGTGGTACAACAGTATATTGTGCAACAAGGGGGGTAAGCGACATATTGCGAACGGGTCTCATAGATGCCCGAGAGCGAAGCTGAGCTTACACTCCGAAATACGCGCAATGTTTTCCATCACACTTGCGAACAAAAAATAAAGTTTTAAAACAATCTTAAATAAGTTACTAAAATTTCTGTAACTCCCTTGGGACTTTCACTTTTCTATACCTGCCTGTACGCATGCGTGTAATGGCATGCTTTGCAAAACAAATAAAAAGATGGCAGTAGCCACACATATATTCCTCCCGCAAATTCTAGTAAAAAGTATAGACTTACTCTTGAGTAAATTATCTAGCACCAAGTACAATTCCGTTTCTGCCTTCAGATAGTTATTGTCTTCCGTGAACGGCCAGTCGAAGGAGACCTGCCAGTCAACAATGTCTAAGGCCTCACCGGTATCCTCAGGAGCAGTATAAAGCCTGAAACAATCATATTTCTACAGATTTTTTTACTTTCCTTATGCTAGATTTTTTTTGGTAGAATTTCATAAAATAGATAATAAATATACAACACACTTACACCCAAATACACATACACACACACACAACATACCTTTAAATTACGAGAGATTTTTTATAAAATTGTTATGCAGAATATTAGATTATTGTGGTTAGCAGAGCCCTTATGGAGGCTTGACCTTTTGAACGCTTATCCTCTCGCGTCAAGACGTGGCCTACACGCCAATATCTCGACTAGTGAATAACGAATATAAACCTTATCTGTCAGCAGGACAATTGCTATAACAGCGTCCACCATGACCACTTTAGTGGTAGCTGGCGTGGCAGGCTCAACAGCACACAACCCATTTAGTGGCTATTGGCGTTCAAAAGGTTAAGGGTTCATATTTATAAATACATAATTTGGGGGGGTAGGGGAGGTGTAGGCACGCTCAAGTATGCGACGTTGAGCTACAGGCTTACCCTCTCAAGTCACTCACACGCGTCCCCGTCTTCTGCGGCACTGCCGACGCAGGCCGCAGAGGAACCCACTCCACCCGAAGAGTGGGTCGCATCCCCTGGAAATACTGGTGGTCGAAAACGGGCGTCGCATGTTCCAACCACCCCGGACCACCAGTAGCTAAGTGTGAGGGCAATGTCGTAACCCGCAAGGACCTAAAAACCCGAACGGGGTACGACCCAATCTTGGAGTATCCTGAACGACATGGCTAGCAATACGGTTTCGATCGTTTTGCTAGCCATGTATTTTTCAGGTCTCCCGGTTCCGCTGAAGGTGTAGGTGACTTCAGAGGACTACACTCACCTGCCTGCGCTTGTCCTGCGCAGTTGAACGCCGTGAGCTAGGATGCAGGAGTCCTGGGAACTACGAACCACAGGGGGTCGGGGTTAGTTACCCCCTCTGGAGGTGAGTCCTTTGGTCCGAATTTCCGGCAAAACGGTAGCCCTGCAACTGAGCCACGGCAGGGTAACGGACACGCGTCCCGTACGGTCGAGGTGGTACGGTCCGCTGGCAAGGTATGGGGAGGGGCGTTCTCTGGGAGGATGCCTGGGGCTCGGCCATGCTGACGGGGCAAGGGCGTGTGGAACAACTGGAAAGGAAATTGATCGTTCCTTCCAGCCTCACGTCTGCAGCTCCCGATGTCGCGCATGAGTCCCACCTCAACGTACCTATACCTCTCGAGTAGTCCTGGTGTCCTTAGTGACATCCCCAAAGGTGCGGGCTCCGTGGAGGGTGGGAAGCTCGGGAGGTGAAAAAAGTACAAAAACAAGACATGGATGATTTAAGATCAAAAACCCCGGTGGAGGGTACGGCAACTGCCGGACCCGATACACCACTCAACCAGAGGGATGGCCCTAGTGCGCCGCCCTCAACGACGCGCGCCTTATCTAAGGCAGCGCCGTCACACCCCACAAAGATGTCCGTGTGGGCCAAGAAAGCCGCTGGCAAGCCAGCGGCCCGAAAGGCCAGCACGTCGACGTCACCCAACTCGGTACAGGCGCAATGCCGGACCCTGTTGGTGAATCAAGCCGTTCCGGTGGCGGAAATTCCCGCCCCCCCGGAGCAGGCCTCGGGGAGTTGTCCCCACGGCAACTAACAGTTGGACTCTGAGCTGTCTGGCTGGGACATTGCCATTCCAAGGAAGAAGAGAGGGAAACAGGCGAAGCGGGACAAACCCGCCCCACCATCCTCTGCTTCCTCTTGTGCGCCAGACCAGGTGCGCAAGAAAAACAAAAAGCAGCGTCGCAGGGAGAGGGAGAAGCGACTAGCAGCTAGATCAAACGCGGCCCCGACGGCACCCCCCCAGCAACAGCAGCAGTCGCAGCAGCAGCAGCAGCAGCAGCTGCAGCAGCAGCCGCAAGAGCGACAGCTGCAGCAGCAGCAGCAGCAGCAGTTGCAAGGGGCTGGTCCCAGAAGGGCTCGCAAACCACGCCGTCGTCCCGCTAAAGGGGAAAAGCCGGCCCCAAACAACCCCTCCGGCGGTAGCAGCCAGGGAGGCCGACCCTCGGCCAAAAGGGCTCGACCCGAGGAGAAGATCTCTCCAAGGGGCGAGCAAAAAAGGCCGAGAACTGGGCACCCAGGGGAAGACACCCCCACAGACTACGCGGGCGCAGTCAAGGCGGACCTGATGGTGGCGGTCACCACCGCCACCACGGAACACCTTAGTCCGCAGCAGTCTGAGGAGGTTCGGAGCCAGATCGAGCGGCTACTCATCGAGGAGTCGCTCAAGCCTGGCAGCAGCCAGAATGAGGTGTTGGCGTTTCAGGGCAGGCCTGTTTTTGCGAACGGCTCCCTGAGGCTCTGGTGCTTGAATCAGCACACCCTCAACTGGCTACAGCGCAGCGTGGCCACCATAACCCTCTCTACGGGGGGAAACCTGGTGGTGAAGCGCCAGAGCGAGCTGCCAAAGCGAGTCCGCTGCGGCATCTTACTCCCTGGGGTCCATAAGGACCGCAGGATGGTTGCGCACATGCTGCGCTACCAGAACAGGTGGGCAGCCATTGACCGGTGGCTGCTACACAAAATGGATCAGCAGACTACTGATACCTTTATCATAGTCAGCGTCCCGGAGACGGTAGTGCAGCCCTTGGTCGACCACGGACGCCGGCTCAACTTCATGTTGGGTACGGTGTACGTAAAGTTCCAGGGTGCACGGGGCAAGTTCGTGGAGCATCCACCTGCCACAAACCTCTCCACAGGTGAGGAGGACGCAGATTCCCCCCAGCAGATGGACACTGCAGAGGGGGCCCAGGTGGCCGCTGACTCTGTCACGGCCCCTGAGCCCCAGGCTCCAGCGCTGACCATCCCCGCCTCCGAGATGGACGTCGAGGATCTTCTTCTTCGTGACCACTCGGAAAGCGGGGGGGGAATGCGCGGAAGAGCTAGGCAGGCTGGCCATCCGAAAGGAGGGGAACAGCGAGGCCGACGACATGTCGGTCGGGGACTTCGACTCCGATGGCGGTGTCCCCTTCGCTGAATAGCTGCGTCCTACAAGCCAACCTCCACCACAGCATAACCGCAACGGCACAGACCCGGAAGTGGTTGGAGGCAAACAATACGGCCATCATCCTGATCCAGGAGCCGTGGGTCAGGGGAGGCGCTGTCTGCGGACTCCGCAATATCGGAGGTAAGCTAACAGTATATGCGGGGACTGAAACTCCCCGCGTGTGCATTTACACTACCAGCAACATATACATGCAACCTCTAACGGGTTTCTGTTCCAGAGACCTGTGCGCCATAAAGGTGCAAGGGGCGCTGGGCACCAGCCTTGCGGAGGTTGTCATGGCATCAGTCTACATGCCCGAATCAGACGATCCACCACCGCACGACCTAACCAGGCTGGTCAGCTACTGCGAAGAGGCGGGGCTGGAGCTCATTGTGGGCACCGACTCCAACGCACACCACGCCCTCTGGGGCATGCCCACGGGAAACGAAAGAGGTAACAAACTTGTTGAGTACCTTTTCACAACTAACCTAAACATAATCAACATAGGTTCTGAACCAACCTTCGTCAACCGACGAAGTAAAACGATCATTGATTTGACCCTAGCAACGGAAGGTATAGCGGAGCACATCTCGAACTGGCATGTTTCAAAGGAACTGTCATGTTCGGATCATAGGTGGATACGATTCGACCTTCAGGTAAGCAGACACTCGGTGCCACTGAGGAGGAATCCAAGGAAAACGGATCGAGCCCAATACGCCTTGCGTATGGGCCAAGTCTTACAGCAGGCAAAGATTCCACTCAGAATCATGGGCACCGAACAGATTGAAAAACAGGTAAGCGTCCTCACCGACACAATGCTGGAATGCTACCAACAGACATGCCCCCTATCCACCCCGACAGTAGGCCGTAATAACAAAAACAACTGGTGGGGGCCTGAGTTGGAGAGGCTCAGGCGAGAGATGAGGAGGCATTTAAACAGAGCAATGAACACGGGAACAGACCAGGACTGGGACAACTACAAGGCCACCAAGTCCCGGTACAAAAAACGACTCAGGTACAGGAGCACCAACTCGTGGCGCAACTTCTGTAACAACCTAGAGACAACAACGCAGGCCAACAGGGTAAGGAAAGTTCTCTCCAACAACTCAGCCATATCCCTGGGGTCCATACGGAAACCAGACAACTCATTTACCACCTCACCGGAAGAGGCAGAATGTGCACTGGTAGAAACACACTTCCCGGGCTGCGAGATATCCAGTCCAGCTCGGTGGCCACCGGAAGACGTCACTCCGACGGAAGAGGAATGGCAGCTGGCCCATAAGGTAATCAGCCCGCAGAGAACTGAATGGGCAATTAACAGCTTTGACTCATTTAAATCGCCAGGACCGGATGGGATTTTCCCAGCCCTATTGAAATGGGGCGGGGAGATACTTATTCAAGGGCTAACCTCCGTCCTGGATGCCTGTCTGGCACACAAGTATGTGCCGACACAATGGAGAGATGTCAAAGTTATCTTCATACCAAAACCAGGTAAAAGTGACTACTCGGACCCCAAATCCTTCAGACCAATAAGTCTAACCTCCTTCCTACTTAAGACACTGGAGAGGTTATGTGAAAGGCACCTGAGGGAGACGGTACTAGCACATGTGCCGTTACATCCGAATCAGCATGCCTACAGCCCAGGTAAATCTACAGACTCAGCACTTCATGCGGTCACGACCAAAATTGAAGTAGCAATCAAGAACAAGACTATGTGCTTAGGCACCTTCATCGACATCGAGGGAGCCTTCGACAAAACTAAATTTACCAGTATAACTGCAGCGCTGAGAAGACATGGAGTGCACGCAGTTATAACGGAATGGATAAACAAGATGCTGAGCCAGAGAACCATCAGACTCGGTACGGACAAAACAAAACAGGCACTAGTAGCTAAGGGCTGTCCCCAAGGGGGCGTCCTGTCCCCTCTGCTATGGAACCTGGTGGTGAACGACTTGATCGCCAATCTAAACGACAATCACTATTACACAATCGGATATGCAGATGACATAGTGATACTGACAAGCGGGATGCACGCAGGTACGGTATGCGATGTTACACGCTCAGCGCTGGCGATAGTGGAACGCTGGTGCTTTGACAACGAACTATCGGTCAACCCAAAGAAGACAGAGATGGTAATGTTCACCAACAAACGGTCTTTGGGAAACTACCGCCTCCCAAAACTGTTCAATACAGAGCTCCAGCTGTCACCTGAGGTAAAGTATCTAGGGGTAATACTCGACAGCAGACTAAACTGGAGCACCCATCTCAACAACAAAATTGATAAAGCGACGGTCGCTTTCTGGCAATGTCGTAGAATGGTAGGTAGAACGTGGGGATTAAACCCCAAGATCACTCTATGGCTATACCAGGCAATAATCCGACCAATCATATGCTTCGGCGCAATAGTATGGTGGCCACGCACCAAGCTAACTACGGTCGAAGCCAAATTACAACGACTACAGAGATTGGCCTGCATGGCAACCACGGGCTGCATGAGGACTACACCGACTGCGGCCCTGGAAGCAATGTTAGGCCTACCACCACTGCACCTCTTTGTTAAGCAAGAGGCTATGGCTACGGCGGTACGGCTAAAGAAGCTAAATCTCTGGAAGGCGCCTAGGACACCGCACACCGAAATCCTCATTGAGGCCGTAAGTAAGGAACCGCTCATAGAGGCGGCAACTGATGCGATACCTAGGCAGTTCGTTTTTGAAAAGAAGTACAAAATCCAGCTGTACGAAGACCCGGACGAGGGCCTCAACCCCAGGGAGCTGAGGATCTTCACAGACGGGTCCAAAACAAGGTCTGGCACTGGCTCAGGAGTTTTCTCAGAGGACCTAAACATACACATCTCTACACCATTAGGTGCCCACAACACGGTTTTCCAGGCGGAGTGTATGGGCATAATAATGGCTGCTCACGCAATCGTCTCTAGGAAGGTAACGGAATACCCCATCCGAATACTCTCCGACAGTCGATCGGTTCTACAAGCCCTGCAGAGTCACAAAATAACCTCAGGTCTCATATACGAATGCCACAAAATCCTAACAGAGGTATGTACCACCAACAGCATAACCCTGCAGTGGATCAAAGGGCACAGCAACTCACGTGGCAACGACGCAGCTGATGTCTTAGCGAGAGGGGGCTCAGAGACGGAAGTGGTAGGTCCCGAGCCCATATTACCTCTACCTGTTGCATGGCTGCGGAGAACACTGCTACATAACACCAAGGTAGAGCACCAACATTATTGGACTAACCTAAGTACATGCAGGCAAGCCAAGGAGGCCCTCCCGACGATCTACCCCGGATTGTCTCGGAAGCTAATACAGCTCAAGAGGCCGCAGCTCAGACTATTTACCGGAGCACTAACTGGTCATGCCCTTCTAAACAAGCATCTTTTCACTCTAGGTGTCACAGACAGTCCCCTCTGCAGAGCCTGCATGGAGGAGGACGAGACAGCCGCTCACGTCACCATCACATGTACGGGGGTGGCAGAATACCGGGCGAAACATCTTGGTTCGCCGAGGGCACTCCCGGAAGTCGTCGGCAACGTAAAGGGTCTGCTAGGCTTCCTGGAGGAATTGGGATGGCACGAATAGGCCACCCAGCACGCAAAATAGGCGCAATATACAGTCGTCGAGTTGCGGAAAACAGCCCGCGTAAACCTATAACCTATAAATACATAATTTAAACCCATTTTTTTTATTGAGTGCACTAATCTGACAGCTCTCCTGGCATACAAAGCTGTTTGCAAATATATGTAAAGTGCTGTCGAATTACTCCACTGAATTAAGAATTCTACCTTAATTAATGAGAAATAGAGATAGGATGCAAGATAAGAATGATATTTATTATTGACTTTTATTGAGGAGAGAGTAGACTTAAAAGTTTATGACATGACATATTAACTAATTTAATATTTTAAATTACTCACTCTGTTTTTTGTTTTATTTCTGATGCATAAAGCACCAGAAACTCTCATTGATAGGTATAAGTGAGAAACAATCTTGATTCCTATCTCAGTTCCTCATCAAACTTATCTAAATGCAATTGGGTATTGGATACAATGAACCCATTATCAAATGACCGTGATAACAATTTTTATATGAATTTGTTGAATTTTACATTATATATCATTGAAATAAATGTAACAGAAAATAAAGGTGAAATGTAAAGACTGCTAATCTCTATACAATTTTCGCCACAGATTTTTACTACAGATGGTGATGCAGTCTCTTATTCAGTAATGGTAACTTATTTTTATTTTTACGAACAAGACTTCAATTGAAACATTGATATTACTATGGTTAATTTTGTATTACACAACATGTCTGCTACTTTTCTTTTTATTTCTAAACATCAATATTACTACTTAATTAGTTGTAATATATCTTTTTTCATCAAAATCCCTAAACACTGAGATGAGACAGATACTAGTATTACCCTGGTGGCACACCAGGGAGGCTTTGGGTCCGAGGCCACAGCTTGCACCTATCACCTAAAAAATTAAGGAAACTTGTCTAATACATATTATTTGGTATACACCTTCATTAGTATAGTTACAATTGCGTACCAAGGACAAGGTTTAATTAAGGTAGGGACCTGGAAATTATTTAATCTACAGTTGACGATAAGTTAACCTGTTATCTCAGGGAAACACAAAAATGCCTGGGCTTATTAACCTGAGCAAATTGTAATAGGTATACTGCTACCATACAGTGACAAGAGTAATGTACATGTTGTAAGGTACTTAACCATTCATTGAAATGATTTCAATAGTTTTAAAGTGATTACATGGTTATATGAAAACATTGTGTACAACATGCAACAGTGTCAGTCAAGGCCACACAAAACTCACTCTGTTTACAAAACAGCTGAATTGTTACTAATAGTTTCATAACTTTGAACTACTTTCATCTTACTACTAATGACTCAGACCGAAACTATCGGAAGTAGAGTTAAAGATAAACTACCCACTATTTTGAGCATTGTGTACATAATTTCTATGATGATAACAGTTATAAATAAGAATCATGCTTTACATCATTATGTGAATCATCAATAAATACAGGTTTTTATAGGAGTATCACCAGTTTTACTGGATATCGTAACGAGTGCAACAAGCCAAATTCGTACCAATAGGAAATCAAAATGTCAAACGGACACAGCATGCCTGACCCAGAAAAACTCCGTCGTGCATACAAATTTTACAACCAGGATAGTAAATATGCATTCTTACCATGTCTGTTCATCGGAAAAATCCAAAGATTCCACGTCGATTAAATCACAATCGATCATATCTTTGTTTATATTTTGATCACCCTGATTCATAATACCAATTTCGTCGAGACATCAATTTGGCACTTAGTACGAAATCACAAATAATTTACATGAACGAACTACATTTACTAAATCGTATACCGTAAATATAATCAAGAAAAAGATATTATATTAAGAACCAACACGAAACGTCCCAGGCAAGTTTAGTTCGGAATTTGACATATCACCATAATGCCAAAAAAAATAGAAACAACGGTAAAAACCATAGACAAGATATAACGTAAACAAAAAAACTGAATAAGTGATTATGCAATTTTTTAATGGTAATGCCCTTCTAAAATCTTCTATATTTTAATTATAACATGTATTATAATGTTTTTCGTGCAATGATGGATTTTTGCTTTATAGAACTTGTGTGATTGCTTATGCCCTAAAGTTGCCAGGAAATAAAACATTCCCGATTTTCGGGGAAACGCGACTTTTTCAACTTTTTAAACAGTAGGTAGGTATGCAAATGTTTTAGATAATTTACAAGTACAGTCACCATCAAATATATCGGAGCGGCTAAAGTACTCAAAAATATCTGAACATGCATTTTGTCGCCTTGACAATAGAGGCGTTGTTCAGATATTTGTGACCACCTTGGCCGGTCCGATATATCTAATGGCGACTGTACGTTTTATACCATTGAAATAAATATAGGGGAAATGTCACTTAATCACAAAATGTTCAAAAAAACCTCAATGTTAAATTTGATGACCTATCGATTGATTTGCAACATGTTGATATTTGGTAAACAATTATTTTTGTAATTTAGTTACATTTATGGAGTGCCCCCCATGAAATTATTTTTTTCTGCAATTTCACTATATAAATAAATAGCGGCATACAAAATACACCTCATGTCTAAATTTTATTAAGATACGTCTTATAGTTTCCGAATAAAATGGCTGAGACGCATACGCAAGGACGGACGGCTATGGAACCCTAAAAAAGGCTAAATCTCACAATACTCTGTTAAATTATGTAAAAACATAAGTTACCTTTTTATGGTAAATCATAGATTGTGAATGGATTTTCTTATTTACGCTTAAATGAAGGTATGACTTATTTTAACTAATATGTATAATGCCACCAAAATTTACATTTGCCACCTAATTTGTATCCCCTAATAATAATATCTGTCCCTAATAAGTATATCTGTGACCATCTTAACCAAACAGTCACCAATTTTAAAACACCAAATTAATGGATATTTGTATCCAGTATAAAACCAGATTTGTATTGCCAGAATAGTAGACCTTCCACCAAATAATAAATAAATAAAATATTTCATAACCAAACATACACACTCGTAACTTTAAAAATGAATAGAGATACGAGGGTTTGAAATTTGAGTTTTTCATTGTCCAACAACTTACCCTACCCGTATTTTCATGTCACATGGGCGTTCAAACTATACTTCGTTTTTTTTGAGATTAGAAAAAATTGACAGAACGATGTACAAAGGTTCTTTATGAGGCACGATACATGTCACAACTGTCAAAGTGCCTACGCCGCCATTCAACATACGTAATTATATTTGTATATATAGTAAAGCCATGCCTACGTGTTTGTTAAAGTTATATTGAGTATTTAACAATATTTTGATAGTAGTTACATGCACGAAATATTTTATTTTTATCATTGGTAATATTCTTGTAAATGTTGCACAATAAAAAACCTAGAGAACAAGATGTTCGAAACGGATGGTCCGATTTTTAAATATTTTCTCGCGTCATCTGTCATTTGTATCTCTCAGTACCTGGATAGTTTTTAATGTTTAAAGCTTATTGTGATTCTTATTTAAGTAAAAGTATTTGCTTGCTCTATTATTGGGCGTTTGTTTGGAGGGTTATGGCGCAATCAGAGGCAGGCCCGAGTGGCATACAACAACAAAAGCCACCTCGTTGTCGTTGTCCACCAAATCTTTTACCATCACCTAAGACAATTGTTTTATTATTAGGAGTTAACTTTTATTTACCAACAGTTTTTAACAAGTGCATACTATGATTGTCAATTAAATAATTTTCGTAAATACTGATCAAAAACTAGACGTTAGGTTTCCGTTTTAGAACGTAGGTGCGTCACCGTCAGTTTTTCAATTTTCACGTCTCTAACGTGATAATCAAAATGAAATTGTGTTTTTATTGTTGCGTTGGATTATTTAATCTGCAAATTGTTATTATTTATTTACAAACGTGAACTCTTAATCATGTTAACTAATCGTTTGTTCGTGTGCTCTCAGTGTGTTTAAATTGAACATTTAGAACAGGTTGGCAACTACTGTTTCTATGTTTACTCAATTCCTAATCTCAAAAAAAACGAAGTATAGTTTGGTAGGGTTGGCAAGCTAGAACTGCTAGAAGTAGCAAACAGCCTCAATAATATGAAATTGCGCGTGCTGCATTATAAGAGCAAAATGAAAGGACATATCTAATACAGGTAGAGCAAGAAGACTTACGTATGCCATTTTCGCAGTAAAATATTTTCATCAATGAAACTTTGCTTTATAACTTTATCTTGGCTGTAGGAATGAGGATCTGCCGAGTCCTGTCAAAATTTAGGGGTCCTACCCCCATTGGTGGAGTATGGTAGGGGGAAAATTTTAAAACCAGCCAAATGCATGTCAGACCACTTTAAATAAAACTTCAATGTTATTTGTGATGATAAAGACCTATCGATTTATGCGCCACATGTTGATATTTGGTAAAAAGTTTTTTTGACAATCCTTCATATCTCGCAAAATATTGATCCTATAAGTATGGGTATGGTCTCATTCGATTCAACGTAAAAAATACATAGAAAATGACAGTTGACTCGCCTAGTTTATAAATGTGCCGATGGGGGTAGGACCCCTAAATTTTGATAGTACTCGACAGATCCTCATTTCTAGTGCAAAGATAATGTTAATAAACAACGTTTCATTGATTTACATATTTTTCCCCAAAAACATGCTATTTTTTCCTGCACTTATCATCATTTCACTGAGTCAAAATTATTGGATGAATTGAATAACTGTAATTAATAAAGCTTTTTTTATTTTAGTCAAGTAGGAAAGTCACAAGTACGTTATTTGGATAGTTGATACACGGTTAACTAAAATTCCTCAAGGCAATTAATCTCTAGATCTCTGTCCTTCTTAGGCGTACGCGTACGCCCAATAAGGACAGAATACACGCAACGCGACTAATTTGGAAACGCATTTCAAGATGGCTGATAGCATACCGTAGTAAGCTTACATAATTTTGTAGGTTTCTTTGTTGCCCTTTAAAAAGCGGTGGAGGTTAACCTTCGAGCAAGAAATTTTATGTAAGTTTTTTTTATAAATTTATATAAATGTCATATATAAAGGAAAAAGTGACCTAGGCCTCCGATACCCAGGGCTGGGATCGAACTAGCGTCTTCTACATTGGCGGTAGATGCCTTAACCACTTGACCACCCGGGTCACAGCAACACCGGTCGAATTTTCCCGTGTATCTGCAATCTCTATAAATGCTAAGGCGCATTTTAGCCAATCATCTCAGGTAGAATATTATGAGTCCGTACCTCCTATCCGAACTCTTAGGAGTTCATTGAAAGCGAGAGAGATGGCGTTGCCGTCAGTACAACTGAACAAATCAAATTATTTTAATAAATATTTTGATTTGTTTATTTTAGACACACTACTATATTAAATTATAAACTTACATAATAGTCTGGCAAACCATTTCTGTCAGTAGAAACGCGCGGCAAATTCAAAATACGTACATGTGGCAACCCTTTGTGATGACACACCGTATTTCATGACGAACATTTCAATTCACATTGAATTTGTTTCTAGTGCATTTCACTCTCTCATCTTAAGCGCGAGTGAGATAGAACTACTGCAACGTTTCCAATTAAATTTTAATTAATTTTGCATATGTCAATTGCCTCAACCAGATTATCTGTTGCAGTTGATGACAGATCAGACGAAATATATCCCTCTCCTTTTTATACACCGTAAATGTCACCTAATGAAAGGGGCGGAAATACCAACTAAAATTAAAAACATAAAATTCGATGATCATTGCTGCTTTTTTCAATGATTCTTAGTGTTGTCATACTTTTATTTGCTATACATTGCTACTGCGTTCGTTGGCTGGCCAGACTATATATGTCATATACAAAGGAAAAAGTGACCTAGGCCTCCGGTGCCCATGGCTGGGATCGAACCAGCGTCTTCTGCATTTGTGGCAGACGCCTTAACCACTTGGCCACCCGGGTCACAGCAGCACCGGTCGATTTTTTTTTTTTATGAAAATACCTTTTCTAACATGATTTTAAGTGTGATAGATTGTAGGACACTATTTATTACAAAAAAACAACAGAAATCAGAATTTTCTCATAGTAGTCACATTTTTTTTAAAGAAAACGCTAATTTAATCTGTTTGTATCCCTCCACTGTCAATACATATGTGAGACTATGACAATGACTCGAAAATAGCGCCTTCTCTGTCATACCTGTTGACAGTTTAATAAAACCATCCCGTTCAATCTTGGTATTATTATTACCATACTCCGTCTATACCTAATATACTAAGTCTATGTAAAATTCAACTAAAACCGGTATTAGACATTGCAATTGTAGGGCCCAATTTGTTATGTAAGATGTGTACCCTGCCTCTCCCTAACCCTCCTTCAGCTCTCTAAGGGCCCTAACTCTTATTACACCACCCAACCTGATAGATTGGGCCCTGACAAATTGCAATGTATAATACCAGTTAAAAAACATGAGGAGTAAGAGCGTCATCATCATCATCATCATCAGCCTATATTAGTCCACTGCTGGACATAGGCCTCCCCTAATGAGCGCCATAGCGCCCTGTCTTCAGCTTGCCGCATCCAGCATCTGCCTGCAGTCTTTCGCAGATCGTCATCCCACCTTGCCAGAGGGCGTCCTACACTACGTTTGCCGAGTCGCGGTCTCCACTCAAGAACACGTTTACCCCAGCGGTTGACGGTTCTTCGCGAGATATGGCCGGCCCACTGCCACTTCAGCTTGCTAATTCTTTGAGCTATGTCGATAACTTTGGTTCTCTGTCGGATGTATTCGTTACGAATCTTATCCTTCAGAGAAACTCCGAGCATAGCTCTTTCCATAGCTCGCTGAGCGACTTTGAACTGGTGGACCAGCCCTACCGTGAGTGTCCACGTCTCAGCTCCGTAGGTCATTACAGGTAGGACGCACTGATTAAAAACTTTCGTTTTCAAGCATTGCGGTATGGATGACGAGAAGACTCGGCGTAGTTAGTAGTAAGAGCGTATTATATTCTTATTATTATATCCTAGTGAGTATTATATTCTTCGAGTAAGAGTACGAGCATTTTTTACTTCTAGCTTATTGTTTTTAGTGGGCATTTATTTACAAAAGTGGGAGCTATGATTTCTTGCAAGTGCAACATTTTATTTGACAGTTCTGTAGAGCCATAAACAAAACTCCTCTTCCTTTTGTCTACGGACACGTCGTGAGCACGTTGTTTCTGTAGCTAGTTTTCACGATAAAACTAGAAAAATGTCGTCCCATCTTAACTGGATGATCATCCGCAACAACAACGCCTTCCTCGTGAAGAAGCGTAACATCAAGAAGCCTTTCAGCAAGGAGCCCAACAATGTGACTAACCTCAACTCCTACAGATACAACGGCCTGATCCACAGGAAAGCCGTTGGCGTGGTCGAGAACCCCGACAGGAAAGGATTCACAGTTGTCACCAAGAAGGTCAAGGCTGGAAACAAGCCCGCGAAGAACACCGTTCGCCGCTCATTCAAGGCTGGCGCGAGGCGATCACTCTTCAAGGTAAAGAAGCTGCTGAAAGCTAACCACTACCGCACTGATCTGTCCAAGGCTACCCTCCGTCGTGCTTCTGCCATCCTCAGATCCCAGAGGCCCATCAAGGCGAAGAAGCCCAAAGCAGCCGCCGCTAAGACAGAATAAGTTTTGTATGTAAGCTGACAATAAAAAATTTAAAAGCCATTACTTGGTTTCAATTAGTGATAACCTCATCTCATGTCGGTTTCCTTGTTTTCTGCCTTCATTGTGATTCTACTTAAAAATGATGTTCAGATTTCTTTTACTTGAGTATTTACATCTGCAGTGATATTAGGTTATTTTTTCCAAGTGAGGGTACTTAAATGATTTGGACTTCCGTTTATTATTACGTATTACATTTTAACTACCGTTGAACTCTCTTCAGAGACATTGTGAGTTATTATTAAACCCCGTTATCTAAGGCACAGTTTGGGGGCAAGCTAAAATAGTGATGTTGCTTCACATAATTAGTCAATTCATATTTACTTACGAAGAGTTATTTGTCAATATAAAATCTTCTTTTGTCAATGCTCTTAAGATAACTAATTCAGTGCATCTATTTGATCGGATAGGAGGGCGACAATTATTGAATAGTACAGGGACGACTTACTAGGTAGGTGCCTAATTTAGTATGAGCAGTTTTATGTTGGGGGTAAATATTAATTATTTAGTACACAATAAAGTGCCATTTTGTTAATAATAATGAGCAGTATCAGTTTTTATCATTTTATTAAGCACTTTTTCACAAGGAAAAAAGCCATAACTTATAAACAATTATGAATCTTGATAAAATAAAAGGTGCTTTAGAGAGCCCTATCATTTGTTAATAAAAAAAAATGTAATGTCAAACTAAAACGTTACACGGGTGTAATAAAAAAACCTGTAGACTGCTAAAAATTGAAATAGAAAAAATATTATTAAAATGTTTTTTTTTGTGGACTGGATATGAACACCAAAATATGGTGGTGTCTCAGATGTTTTTATAGAAAATCTATTAGCTAAAGCTGATTTTTGATAGTCATAGGTAGTCACCGGCATTAGTTACTATGTTCCTACATGAAGGGCGCAAAAATATGTGACATGCTGTTATTTATATATACTCTTAAACTCTCATTTTGGCACTGATAAACTAAGGTACTCATTTATTTTAACTTTATTGCACTTAACTTTAGAAAAAAGTACTAGTGGCAGACTTAATGCCTTAACTCCTGAAATCCAAGCCTGCACCAGTGCAATTTCCAAATTGAACTCGGCATTCTCTTCCAGACAACTATTATTGTTTATTTTAGGGGTCTCCGTTTATTTAGCTAATATTCCTGATAATATTCTTATTAGATGTTGTGCAAAGGATGAAAAATGTAAATGAAAATACAAATATAATTATCAATCCATATAATTATACAAACCATGATTTTCATATCACAAAACGGAATGTAAATTAAAATTATATTCACATCACAGTACTATCTACAATGGGTATAAATAAATGCAATAAGCCTCAAATTCCTTAGGCTAGTCTTGTGAATCCACTATTAAATGAGCATTATATGTTAGTTAACAGATTATCAATCTCTTACTTCCCGTTGAACCAGTACAGTCGCCATCAGATATATCGGCACATCCAAGGTGGTCACAAATATCTGAACAAGGACTCCATTGTTAAGGCGATAAAGTGCTTGTTTAGATATTGTTGAGTACCCTGGCCGCTCCGATATATTTGATGGCGACTGTACAATGATGAACAGACAGGGATGTAAATTAAGCAGAAAACTAGAATCAGTCTAAGCTTAATCTGCACCAACTTGGCCGAGACTAAGTGTAACAACACCTCTACAAACATAATTTCATAGGAAATTGACATTTATGGTGGTGCATACTTAGTTGTTTGTCTTTTAACTTTTTGCAATCAAGCATTCGGCCCGCCTGATGGTAAGCAGCTACCGCAGCCTATGGACGCCTGCAACTCCAGAGGTGTCACATGCATTACCGACCCTTTAGAATCCTGTACACTTCATTTTTTTAAAGACCCTATAGTTCTATGCAGGAATTGTGCAACTGATCTCTATCGGATGGTAATGAATGGCATAATTATACGGTGGCAAATCTGGATTTAAACTGATAATCTGGCAAAATGACATGGTCCGCACCTCAAGAGAGTCCCTAAGTGTAAAAGAGGACTGTCTCATGTTTTCACTGGAGCACATAACCCCAATTGCTACTATTCAATGACTGCCACGGGCCCCAGTTAGTATAGTTACGTAATTGACAGTGGCACAAATTAATCTAATCTTATAGCTCAATTTTCATAAGCCAGATACTAGTTACAGATTTTTTGTATCAGTTGACAATATTAATCAAACCCTTGCACTTTGAACACAAGGTAGATTTGTAACCAACCTAAGTTAATTTTATCTATTGTCTAAGATTAAACAAACAAATTCAGGTTGGCGCGTAATTAATAATTTAGACAATAAATAATGGTATAAACAAAAGAAGAATAACAATTGCTAATCCACATTCTAACAAGGTTTCATAAAATAATCAGGTACTTAAATGTACATAGAAGTAGTTATTCTGAAGGATCATAGCTTCGTGGGTAGATTAGCAGTTTTTATTATTTCCTTGTCTCAGCAATTACTCATTAAGGGCTGGTTGCAACAAACCGTCTGTTAACTTTCTGTGCGCGTGATTTGACGTCTTTTTGCGGTCAAAGGGTTAACGTTGATCGATCCGTCAAGGTGGCTGGTGCAACTGGCCCTTCATTAAAAAGCCTGAAATAACATGTTGATGAAAAACTAGCAGATTCCATTAGACCATCCGCAGCCTCAACTCTTTAACCAGGTACATACAACTTTTTTCAAAATTGAAAAGAATATTCATACGACATTGGACGATATTACATTTTTAAATGCAATTTTACAAGTAAAAGCTTAAAAATACTTGGTAAACATTAAATGCGTCATTTTTCACATTTTATTTACATTACATATCACAAATAGGGACTCATTTTATGCAGACAACAGTAGAAGTTCTTATTATTAATTCCAATACGTATCCGTTTAATTATTTATAACTTGAGACTTTAGTGAAATTCGTATTTTACCATAAGTAGTATGTAAAGAAATACAGTATTGTGTAAACAGACACATAAAAAGTAGGTATGTACAAAATACATTTTGCATCTCGGAAATCTCTTGCCAGTAACCATAAGTATTCTTTAACCTACCAGTCTAGATTTTAAGAATCTGACATAGGAAACCCACCTTTAATTCTACACACAAAACGACCATTATGAAATAAGATTTCTAAAATACATGATATATTTCGCACCATATTATGCTGGATATAAAATTTAATCGTGTGCGGAAAGTGCTTACATTTAATTGTGCATATTTTTATGAGCGTGTATACGCTGCCCTACCTATAGGTGGCAAACATTTATCTATATCTACCATCCAAGGGTGATATAAGACATGGAATGACAATGTCTATACAAAATCGCGTTCCTCGAAACTTCAGGTTATAAGTCTGTTTTCAGTACTAAGTGCCACAGCGCCATCTGTCGAGTTATTCTGTCAGTGTTAATCGCCGAACAAAATATTTGAAACTAGAATTTAGTGTTTGTGGTGACCGATAGATTACACTAGTGCTATAACCTGAAATAAGGGAACGCGATTTTGTATGGATATTCTCAATCCATGTCTTATATCATTATTGCTACCGTCTAAGTTTTACCAAAGAGGTCTGTTTAGATAGCGGTAACTCTGGCTCAGATGTCGCTTCAGAATTATGCATAATGTATGGGGCCGTACAGCGCCATCTAGGAAAGCTATCAAACTTGGAGCCTCAAAAAGTTCCTAATAACTGTGTTTCTCTATTCATACATACCTCTTTGGTTTTACACACGAGATTTAGTTTTAGTAAAGCGTTCTAAAGGGTACTAAATTGGATCTAAGAATACGCCTCAGGTACACAATACAAAGTATAAGTGAAAATAAAAGGCACAACATTTATGGTATTTCTCAATCGACTTTTAAAATGGTATATTAATTAAAGCATGGTTGCGCCCGCGTGGAACAGTCGCCATCAGGTATATATGAGCGGCCAAGATGGACACAAATATCTGAACAACGCCTCTATTGTCAATGCGATAAAGTGCTTGTTTGTTCAGATATTTTTGAGTACCTTGGCCGCTCCGATATATTTGATGGAGACTGTACGAGTATATGTCATCTCTCCTCTCAGATATAAAACTGTTTAATTTAAATTAAGGCGACTATCCATGTGCCCAATTTACATTATTGATTTAATACCCAGCGTTTCGTTTAATTTATTGTCTACCTTTCGTATTTGGTACCGCAAACCATCGCGAAGAGTAATTACTAATTATATTAGAAGAATGATTAAATGTTTATTAATTACAACTCTTTGTTCTAACCAGAAAAAAGATCTAGTCTAGTTTTCGTTAAACCCAGATCATTCAGTATGTATTAATTGTGACATAACTAACTTTAGTTTAAAATTTATTCAATTCAAAATCGATTGAGAAATCCTGTCTTAAATATATCATTATATTACAAAAGGCACAATACCCCAAAGTTTTAATATACATGTACTGTAAATTATAATTATTTACCTCCTAACATTGGTTTCATGCTTTATATTATCGAGATAGGCAATTTAGCAGATTCGTTTTTAGTGTTTAACTTGACTCTGTGTTGAATATTAAACCAAAAGAAAGTGTTAACTTTGAACGTCATGTACAAAAACGTGACTCACACGCCAAAGATCACTGGCACAAGCGAACTAATATGAACCATACTGAAAAGGGTTAAGGTTACTTTAACGGCGTAGGTACGCCATAACATTTGTAGGTGTTCTTGGCGTCCAAAAGATTTAAGAAGGCAGTCGGA
This sequence comes from Pammene aurita, assembly GCA_947086415.1. Taxonomy (NCBI): domain Eukaryota; kingdom Metazoa; phylum Arthropoda; class Insecta; order Lepidoptera; family Tortricidae; genus Pammene; species Pammene aurita. Next base: position 19,968,211 of record OX352295.1, read on the forward strand.
CAAGTTAATGATTAACTACTTTTTCGTATGCTAAATACCCTTTATCATCATGTAAAAAATAAAATACTGTGTCAGTGCGGAAAGAGAAGTCACGTGCAGGGTTCGAAATTATCAAGATAATTATGATCCGGGGATAATTATCCCCGGTATAGATTTTTTTCTATCATAGTTCAACTAGTAATGTAGAAATTCACGCGCGATATTTTTTTTGTGCATTTCGTCTATACTTTTGGGCAGAGATCGGAAACCGGTACTAAAAATACCGGTTAATTTCGTTCTTTTGTTTATTATCAAATAGATAATTATCAGACATAAAAATCACGATAATTATCAAGATAACTATTATTGATAATTATCCTTTCGAACCCTGGTCCCGTGAGTTCCCATATACATCACTGAGACTTCTCTTTCCGCAAAAACTATCTACACTCGTACATATTGGTACGTAGCTTAGCGAAAAGGATCCTAAAATGTTTAATTGTCATTGAAATAAATGACTTACGTATTTGACAGAAAGTATGAATTTTTTTAAAGATATTTGTGGATTAGATCCTTTTTTAACCGACTTCAAGATTTCGAAGGTTCTCAATTCGTCGGGATCTTTGTTTTTGTGTGTTCCTAAATTACATCCATTTGCAAAACAGAGTCCAGTAAAATGTCATTTACGTGAACATTCGACATAATTTAAATTATGATACATATGTATAGTGCATGTATATTGCATAGTGTGAATCTTATGATTGCAATATAGAATATATAATCATAATTATTTCATATATGTAAATTGATATTCGATTTAAGAGGCCTTATTCCCAAAACGCACGAATTTCACGAAATGTTTCATTTTCTTCGAAGGCTATGGCGAAAAATCTTAGTTTTTCTAAATCAACTATTGATGCATATAATAGTTCATTTCTTTATCTAGACGGTCATCGGAGCAAAAATTACATTTAAAAAATAAAAATATGAAAAAAATTGGTTGTCTTTGAAGACCTTTCCGGATTTTCCAGTTAGATGTAACGTTTATTTCCAAACTACGCAAAAAAGGGTAACAATTCTTATTCAATTTGAATAAAATTCAATTGAGTATATCATGTCTGAGACGGCCATCGAAATAAAAATCGAAGATTCATCTTGGATAATAGACAAAATACCTTCTGATTATATGCCAGTTTTTTGATGAAAACACGGTTACATTTAATTTTTTCCACGAAAACCCTATAAATATTTAGCCGTAAAAATATTACCATAACAAAGTTAGACTATATTTCTATCACGATAAAAAAATATCATTATTATAGTGGTCAATTTAAAAATAGTATTAATTTTTAAAAATGACCTATAAATCACACTTCACAGGACACTTTTTGTAAGAATCGTATTTTTGGGTACTTAATAATAATAAATATGGTTCTAAAGTATTTTTTCGTATTACTAATACTTCAAACTATCTTATAAATAGCATTTTATGCGGCTTTTTCCATTAATACAGTTTTTCGACCTTTTAGGGAATAAGGAGCCTTAAATACATGAACAAGAAATACATGTTATTCTATTATAAAATACTACAATATACTAATTCAAAATAGTGTACTTGAATGTTACATTTCTATATTGTGTTTTTCACTTCGTAAATATTTGCCGCTCGTCATGATAAAACGGATCTTAATAAAGAGCTAAATATTATCCCACAATATTTATATTCATTTCAAGGTGATAGTTTCATTTTGTGACAATAATTACATCCTCATGACTCATAACAGGCCATAGATTAAAGAACTGTTTTATATTTAGCAGAAACTAGGATTGGACTTTATAATATGCACATTCATACAAAACTCTATTATTAAGATATGATAAGGCGAGGTTGCCCTTGCTGATTTGCGGTATTTTCGATTCTTACATCTCTAACAGTGGCAAGGACCCTTTTATCATGACAGTCACATTTGAATACTAAATATATTCTAAATCTAACATAGAACTACAAGAAAGCTCATATATATTGACGCGTTGAGTTTATTCATTTAATTATATTACAATACATTTTTATTTTCTTTTTAGCTATCTACACACATATTCTATTATAGGCACACGTTTATTAAGTTTTTATTCATAAAAGGGACAAATGCAAACGGAGTCAGAGCCCTTTTTGCCAAGAACGGAACGACACAATTGTATTTAAAACAATGATAGTCAAAATACGAGACAAGGCAGTGGGCATGATTGATTATTGTCGTATATATAAAAAAACGGAGAGATGTGATTAAGAAAAAGTTCGTTTTGTTCATTGCCTAAGACTGAATTAATATTACTTATCGTTATCAGTATTAATAAGTCTGCTTCTTATCTAATGTTTTGTTTTGTATGCGTTTTGTATAAGTAATTAAAATTTAAAAAAGGTAAATATAGACTTCTCTCAGTCACGTATTTATTTCTGTCACGGTCTGCCAACGATAAAATGCTGTCATCTAGCACCAACAAACAAAAGTTTTGTAGGTTGCAATTTGCCTTGTTTTTTGCTTCATCGCCAGTATTGCGAATTTATTAAAGAGATTTTAGAATCAAAGTATAACGGGTTATTGCCAAGGACATAGCTTTGATTACGCAATAGGCAACTAACAAGTTCAAGCGTCAGGTACTGAGCAACATACTTGGTAATTTGCGAGATAACTGAGGAGCATAACCACCAAACTTCCTTTTGTTTTAACAAATTTAAAAACATTTTCTTTGACAGTCTTTTATGTTTGGTAAAGGATTATGTAAACATAAAATAACATAAAAACAACTAAATTGATCATTGTATTTACTTTTATAATTCATTGATACGTGACATCATATCAATTATCACTATTTTTAGATCAGCCCTCGTAGATGCGCTTTAAATACTTACTGTTTTTTTTTTAATTTTCAATTGAGTTTCTACTCGTTTTACGACTGGCAATTTTCGTCTAGCCAAATACTATAGGTTAATACTTTCAAAATTACTTGAGACAAACGACATCTCACAATGAATGCATACAAATAATATAATATTCATATTGCAATATAATAATATTAATAATACAAAAAAGAATACTGCAAAGGTGTAGAAAAAATAGACTGGAAAATCTTAAGCTATTAAAATTAAACTAAACTAATAACGCAAAAAATTGTGCGTTCATCCGTGATATGATAAAAAAATCACATAACAGTACAGTAATGTGTAAAAATATGCTCCTTATGCCATTGTAATGACGATTTTATATAAATTTTAAGGTTGTTACCATATTTTTACACTAGACTGTACAATGTACATATTAAAATTATTTACATCATTTATAAAAACTAACTAACTAATAAAAAAATATTTTAAATGACTAGGACCACGAATTTGTCATGATTTTGTAAAGTGACACTAAAATAATGAAAAATAAATTATTATTTATTACAAATTCAAAATTAAATTTATCTCCCAGGCCATTTTTGAAGTGAACCCCCTAGCCTAGGTACTTAGAGCTCACACTTACTAACTACAAATGAAGCCAGTATAATGATTGAAATATGTAAAATCCATAGCCAAAAAAATTAGCAATTTATAGCCTCAAGTTTTGAATATTAAATTTAACGTTTTATAAAATAATGAACAAGTATAAACATATAAAATATGTCGACTAAAAATAACATTTTTTGTACGACTGTATAGTGCACATGACAATCTAAGGTTGTTTTCATAACTATAATTTGGTGATCAGCTTATATTTTTATGGACTGTGGGATGCTATCAATAAATTATTTTGTTTACGTCACACCTGGCCATAATGTGAGTATTACTTACTACTGCCTATATATATAACTCGCATTACGGCCAGGTGGAGACGTAAAATTGTGTACTCACCACGGGCAGTAAAAAAGAAAGCCCTCTATCGCATATTTACAACCCTCGCCTGCGGCTCGGGTCACAAATACCTGCGATTTCGGGCTTTCTTTCTTTTAAAGTCCTTGGTAAGTAATGTACTATTAACTACTTGTCAATAACTACCTACCAAAACTAAAATGTGCGTGATCTGGTAAACTTCTACCCACAACATAATATATTTTATATTGTTGCAAGAAAAAGTATTTTCAGCCGCTAAACCATAATATTTAAATATGGATACATCTTCAAAATTTTGCTATAAGGGACAGATTTTTTTTCATTTACAATTTAGACATTTAAGTATCTTCATTCATGTAAACTATGATTCAAACATAACACAAATTGCGGAATGTTAACTAATAGTAGATTGTACAACAAGTGCATAAAACGTACGATTTTACGCGAGGCGTTTATCCATCCGAGCGAGCTTGCGAGCGAGGATTGATATAAAGTCGAGTGTAAAATGGGTTTTATTGACGAGGGCTACACTCTAATTTTCACTTCAATTGCGAGGAAATTATTTATCGGTAATCGTAAAACAATTTCAAGTTAATATAAATATTACAATGAAAACAAATATGGTTCCCACCAATTAATTTTTTAATGTTTGTTTTTTAATTTTCAACATGTGAATTTAGACATAGATACTTGTTTTCTGCCAAGTCATAAAAACATTTCGGGGCATTTCTAAACTATTATCAACTCCTATTTTATTTGATTTCATTTCTTTAATTATAGAAAACACGCAATTCAAATAATTATAGCAAGAATATAATAAAAGAACAAGTTTCAGTATTCTACGAAATTTTACTGCTCAATTAAACTGTGTAATATATTTTGACTCTGTTTGGCTGTTGAGCCACATTCTTAGTCTTAGAAGAAAATTTTACTTTATGCCCTAGAGCTTAAAATGCGATTTTATGTCGTCCACGCACGACTTAAAGTCGAACTTTACGAGCATGAGAAGTGAAAATTATATTATACCACAAATACAACTAAACTAATGGCAAAAAACGGCATGATCTATGTAACACAACAGATTCAATGACTTCAAATAATTCGATACCCTATGTAAAATACTTCTAAAAATTCACTCGCACGCCAGCTTGCTGTCGAACGAGCTAAGTGCTATACCAAACGCCTGTAAAGCGCAAAGTGGATATCTAAAGTCCATAGTGAAGATATCTTCCGATATGCGTCCGAATTGCATGACGACATAATCTGGTTCCGAGTCGTGAACTATTTGGAAATTTTTGACACTTGCCTGGGTAACTCGACCGTGGAAATTCAGGACGTAGGATTGTGTTTCGTCGTTCCAGACGGGCGTTTTGTTGTGTAGTACGACTATTTCGTCGAGGTTTTGCAGCTTGAGGCGTTCTAGAAGGGTTTCGCTGTCGTCCTCGGGGGCGATTGTGACGCGCTGGCGGTCGGGCGTCATGCCGGGGAGGATCACGGTCATTTTGCGAGGGCCTTTGAAGCCTAGTACGTTGGTGTCCTGGAATATTTAAAGTATTCCTTGATTTTTTGTAAATATGAAAGTATTTGTGATGGTCTAGATTAAAAAGTACCATTTGACGGCCGGCGCTTACGCTTCTTGTACTCTAATACAATATTAAATCTGTTCTACGTACAACGTAAGCGCCTTCCGCTAAATGGTGAGGGCTCTCAAGGGTCGGCAACGCATAGGCGGCTCCTGATGTTGCTTATGTTCATGGGCGACGTTGACCGCTTTCCATCAGGCGGCTCGTCTGCTCGTTTGCTACTACTTTCATAAAAAAAAAAATGGTACCTTTTCTAAAAAGCTGTCACTTTTATTCGTTTTTATTCCTCACGTTTTGACTAGCAAATTTTCAACATGTATTAAAACTATTAAAAGTATATGGAATCTATGGTAAATTAAACAAGAATTTCTAATAGGCAAAAAAGGGCATCCTACTCTACTCAACTACTCTAGTCAACTAGCCCGCTGCTTACCCGCAAAACTGCCTTAGTTCACATAGTTATGATTATGACATAAGACAGACATAGGCGACAGCATCGAGCTTATGTGTGGTATTAGCCTTTTCGTGTTTGCGCCACGCCTTGCCGTTGTCGTACACCGTGAAGGCAGTCCCCAGTAGAATTGATGCAGTTTGAACTGCTTATAGTTCATACCAGCTATATACACATAAGACATACTTACATAGACGACAGCAGCGAGCTCATGTCGCGTATTAGTGTATCACTTGTCGTGTTTGCGCCACGCCTTGCCGTTGTCATACACCGCGAAGGCAGTCCCTAGTAGATCAGACCCCAGTTTAATCTGCCTCCAGTTCACATCAGCTATACAGAGATAAGACAGACTTACATAGACGACAGCAGCGAGCTCATGTCGCGTATTAGACTTGTCGTGTTTGCGCCACACCTTGCCGTTGTCGTACACCGTGAAGGCAGTCCCTAGTAGATCAGACCCCAGTTTAATCTGCGTCCAGTTCACATCAGCTATAGACATAAGACAGACTTACATAGACGACAGCCGCGAGCTCATGTCGCTTATTAGTGTATCACTTGTCGTGTTTGCGCCACGCCTTGCCGTTGTCGTACACCGTGAAGGCAGTCCCTAGTAGATCAGACCCCAGTTTAATCTGCGTCCAGTTCACATCAGCTATAGACATAAGACAGACTTACATAGACGACAGCCGCGAGCTCATGTCGCGTATTAGCCTTGTCGTGTTTGCGCCACACCTTGCCGTTGTCGTACACCGTAAAGGCAGTCCCCAGTAGGTTGACGCGGTTTGAACTGCTTATAGTTCATACCAGCTATATACACATAAGACATATACTTACATAGACGACAGCAGCGAGCTCATGTCGCGTATTAGTGTATCACTTGTCGTGTTTGCGCCACGCCTTGCCGTTGTCATACACCGCGAAGGCAGTCCCTAGTAGATCAGACCCCAGTTTAATCTGCCTCCAGTTCACATCAGCTATACAGAGATAAGACAGACTTACATAGACGACAGCAGCGAGCTCATGTCGCGTATTAGACTTGTCGTGTTTGCGCCACACCTTGCCGTTGTCGTACACCGTGAAGGCAGTCCCTAGTAGATCAGACCCCAGTTTAATCTGCGTCCAGTTCACATCAGCTATAGACATAAGACAGACTTACATAGACGACAGCCGCGAGCTCATGTCGCTTATTAGTGTATCACTTGTCGTGTTTGCGCCACGCCTTGCCGTTGTCGTACACCGTGAAGGCAGTCCCTAGTAGATCAGACCCCAGTTTAATCTGCGTCCAGTTCACATCAGCTATAGACATAAGACAGACTTACATAGACGACAGCCGCGAGCTCATGTCGCGTATTAGCCTTGTCGTGTTTGCGCCACACCTTGCCGTTGTCGTACACCGTAAAGGCAGTCCCCAGTAGGTTGACGCGGTTTGAACTGCTTATAGTTCATACCAGCTATATACACATAAGACATATACTTACATAGACGACAGCAGCGAGCTCATGTCGCGTATTAGCCTTGTCGTGTTTGCGCCACGCCTTGCCGTTGTCGTACACCGTGAAGGCAGTCCCTAGTAGATTGGACCGCAGTTTCCCGGCGAAGCTGTCGGCGGTTCGGGTCAGCTCAGTTGGGTCCGTGGAGATTAGGTAGTTGGATGTAGCTGACTTTTTCCGTTTGCGGGCTGTAAATTAATAAAAAAACACTATTAATTTTGTGAGTTTAATGGTAATGAATGATAGTTAAAAGGCAAAATACAGAAATAAGACACTTTTATTATGAGAAAAAAAAACAAGATTACGCATTTGTTAGTGCTCTCTTACTATTTACCTCCGTGTTGACTAATTAAATGTGTTTTAATACGGAGACAAACAACAGCGACATACAGTATTATGTTGCCTTAGATGAATAAAAGGAAATAGCTGTACCTATGTACTCTATTGATTTTCTTTTGCGTCCATAAACAGTACCGCGGATTTTATGTATCTTAATATTCTTAATTTCAAGCACCTTAGAATTAGAACACACTACATACGATATAATTGTTCAAAGATTCGTTACGTCTGACTTACCAGCTAACAAGAACACTTTCTTCCCATAATCCTTCTCCAGATGCAGGAAGTAGGTAGGGTAGAGTCCTCGGTCCATGCCTTTCCTGTCGCGCGCTATCCTGCACTTGTACAGGGTTCCGTGCCTAGCTGGTGTCACCACGAAGGTCTCGACGGCCCCCTCTACGGAACCCTCTATTTCTACAGTCTGTGGGATAAACGACATGTCGTATTAGGTAACAGCAATTAAAACTGGTCACATTCACCGATCAAATAATACTAGGGATACACAATCAGCCCAAAAAAATGGCCCCACAATAGTACCGCAAGAACGACTCGGGTGAAACTGTACCTCTTTTACATTGTTGCTCGCAGGTCACATTGTACCTATTATTTTGCGTTCGAATATTCTTACTCATTCTAAAGATAAAGATATCTAATCGTTAAGGTATACAGGGTGTAATCGTTAAGCGTAGCCTGGCGATTATTCCGTAAGTATAAGAGATATTAGAAATTTTCAAACTGATATCGAAATTGCGTTACCCAATGAGTAAAATTAAATTAATAACTTTTTAGAAATAAAAGTATTAATATTAAAAATATTAAGTTTAAACGCTCCCATACAGTTAGTACCTAGTTAGTACAAAGTAGAACGTCGGTGCCGTGAGATAAAACTGCTTGAGGTTCATTATTTGCACGAATAAACTGTAATAAAATGATAATTGATTGATATGGAATAAAATAAAACAATTCATGAATCATTTGATAACGGCGAAATGATTAGACTGTACAAACTACGTCTTCTTTCAACGAACGTCGTACTAAATGTATGGGAGGGTTTGAAGTTAATGTTTGGGATAGTTCTGATTTTATTAAAAAAAGTTATTAATGTAATTTTACTCATTAGGTGACGCACTTTCGATATCCGTTAGATATTTTCTAATATCTCTTATATTTACGGAGTAATCGCCTGGCTACACTTAACGATTACACCCTGTATAGCCGGTAGGTATATTACTGGCAATTGGTTAAGGCGTCCCGCTTGACACGCGGTTGTAACTGCGCCACAGAAGCGTCAGCGTCGTCGTCGGAGCTCTAATTTCTAGCGAAGCTATAAGTCAACACAATCCTGAACACGTCGCGTCCTTACCACTGTGTAATAATAGGACATATTCCCGGTAATTCATATGAAATAACTGGGAATTTCCTGCCCGAGTACTGTCAACATTTATTTAACTATTTACTTGGCCGGGAGATGCTTGCGGCTGGAGCGCAAACGTTGTCAGTGCACACTTTGCGAGTAAAGGTGACATGGTCATCCAGTACGAGACAGCGTCCTGATTACTTTTACTACAAAAAAAACTTGTACCCAATACCTTGTACTTGTACAGTTAGCCAATTTGATTCCTAGGCCACTGTAGAACCTTGTCACAATAGCTAGTTTGGTAGCGAATAGGTTACGTTTATACGTATCCACGGGCAACTGTCATTACGACTAGGTTCTACAGTGGCCTAGGAATCAAATTGGTTGACCGTGCCTTGTATTATACTTAATTGGGTGACGCATCCCATTTCGCCCGCGACTGCAGCGGGGCCACTGCTGCGTCAGCACTAACGTCATCAGTGATAACGTCGCGGGCAAAGCTATAGACGGGCACAGATTCCTCCTCTTCACCATAAAATCACGACAACACGGCCAACCTGAACACAACATAGCTTCCTCGTAACATTCAGCATTTTATACCTGGCTGGGAGACGAGTCCCGTTTCGCCCGCGGCTGCAGCGGCGCCACGGCCGCGTCAGCGCACACGTCATCAGTGCTAATGTCGCGGGCAAAGCTGCAGACGGGCACAGATTCCTCCTCTTCACAAAAAAAATCACGACAACACGGCCATCCTAAACACATCGCTTTCTCGTAACATTCAGCATTTTATACCTGGCTGGGAGAAGAGTCCCGTTTCGCCCGCGGCTGCAGCGGCGCCACGGCCGCGTCAGCGCACACGTCATCAGTGATAACATCGCGGGCAAAGCTGCAGACGGGCACAGATTCCTCCTCTTCACAAAAAAATCACGACAACACGGCCATCCTGAACACAACATCGTTTCCTCGTAACATTCAGCATTTTATACCTGGCTGGGAGACGAGTCCCGTTTCGCCCGCGGCTGCAGCGGCGCCACGGCCGCGTCAGCGCACACGTCATCAGTGCTAACGTCGCGGGCAAAGCTGCACACGGGCACAGATTCCTCCTCCTCTTCCCCCTCGCCGCTGTTGTCGCCATCGCCTACCGTTAGCACTTCGATTTGGTTGCCGAGCTCTAAAAGTACAATTATAAAGTCAGTTGACGATCAACGCTGATCCCAGCGTAACTTTATTATTATTAGTGTTTTTTAACTTTTCGCAACTTACAGGTTTTATCACAAAACATGTACGTCATGTTATGTATTAGTAATGCAACAGGCAAATATTTAGTTTGAAAATTACCAATAATTTAGCGGTTTACCGGTAATTTCTACTAAAAAAATTACATCATTAAGTTTATATCTTAATATGGGTTTCAATTTTCAATACGATGTGAGTTAGGCAGTTTTAATAACTATATACCTACAATATAAAATAGGTATAGTCTTCGCCATATACAGCATGTTTACACTTTTGCACCCTGCTCCCAAAGGAGTATGAGAGGTGTGACATGTATACCTACGTATATTTGTTATTACGTACGTACGTTTTGAATCGTTCATCTTCCCGTTTATCTATAACGCTATTCTTAAGAGCTACGACCTCAGGAGCTGCCACTGCCAGCTCTTTAGGGCCAAAACATTAATACGTAACTTCTTACAGCCCCTTACTTACAAGGAGTCCGACGATTTGCTGCCTTGAATGATGTTCGTACCAAACCGCCAGCTCGATTTTATTTATTCACATACCTACATAACTATCTACACTTCTACAACTCACATTCTTACACATCAACGTTTACACACTAAAATCAAGCGGGCAAGACTAAGAACTTTAAGCAACCTTTTTGTGGCGTTTGCTATATTTAGTTAAGTTCACATCTAACTTCATTTTAACTTGCATTAATTGTAATATTAAATAGTTTATAAGTTGCATGCACTTTATACTCCAAAAGCCGCCTCGTTTTTGGTAACATTCGCATGTTTCTGACTTCCACGACACGCCTAGCCTAGTGTGGGAGTCACTGATCATCTGTAAATGTTATATAAAAAGTATTTATGGTCAATAAAATATTTTTACTTTTTTTTTACTTTATTACAAATAAAACAAAGCGTAAACATATTGAAAATAGATGTCATATACTTCAGAAAAAGTGACCAAACCCTCCGGTGTCCGAGGCCAGATTTGAAATAGCGTCTTCAGCTCAAAAATATTGAACAAAATAATTTGATTTGCTTCAAGATTCATGCGTAAACATATTGTTTAACATTTATGGTACGGTCAGCTGCAGAGAAAAGGTACCACCGTGTCCTACAAACTTGTATGGCGGGTGGTACCTTTTCTCTGCAGCTGTCTGTACTAAGAACACCTTTAACTGGCGGATTGCAAACCTTGTGTGGTTGACATTAGGTTTACAATTGTGTTGATGATAGTATCCAAATCTTTAACTCTGTTGGGTGCGTTTGTGGTTTCAATGAACAGGACAATTGTTTTTAATAACCATTCCTTTTAAGTGAATCCTTATTAATAAGTCACGTTGAACCTACTCAACTGATAACAAGTCAAGCATAAACATCCTTTGTTTCTTACTAAGTTAAACATGAGTAAAGCTGATTTTCCCATTCATGAATGATTCAGAAATATAATTTGTTCTTCTTCTACGAATAAAATAAATCACTACACCTACGAATTTCTGATAATTTTTACTGGTTTCCGCTTCCCAAGGGTTGTCTAGAAGAGATCGCTTTTTAAAGGCTCGGGCAGACAAGACCGTCGCGGTCGCGCGGCCTGCAGGCGATCGACAATGTGTTTTTTTATTTTGAGGTGTGCAATAATAGTAGTTTTTCTACTCCTGTACTTTTATCTGTCATTTATACATTCGTTAACACCTTTATAAGAACATAGATAATACACTCGATGAAAAGTCTATCTAGTCTATTCCCCAAAATAACACTTGTTCTATAAAAGCGCCAAAATAGTATCGCGGAATCGCGTGCAAACACGGCTATTAATATAAAATAAATTACTGCCAACCTAAGAAACCTAAATAAACGCAGCGTTTTTAGAAAAAAAAACTTTAAAAAAGAAAAAAATTATAAGAACCACAGACCTACTTCGTAGTATTTTACGTTTCCCGTTCGTTTGTTGGGGCGAATTGCAAACTTTGAAAGTAATTTAGGTATTTTTACTAATCTCTGTAGCTCTTTAATAATTGATCAAATAACGACGGTATTTTTGTTAGTAATGTTAGTATTATTGAAAAATAGTATTTTAAAAGGTAAAACTTAAATGATTGTTGATTATGTTGACAAAATAACTGCGATATCCATGAAGATTTCAATTTCGCATTTTATGTAAAAGTAAGTGTATTCGTAGAAAAAGTATTGTATGCAACGTCGTATAAGTAGGTAAAAAAATGTTCGTGGCGTTTTTCTTAACAATTTTCGCCTACGGCTCAAATTGTTACCCACGCCACTCACCTTTTTTGACCCCTCTTATACAACTGTTGCATAAACTACTATTATGTAACTGTTACGTAATAAGGCCTAATTACGTACAGTTGCATACACTGCTTTATCTACACTCATATTATATATTTTAAATGAAGTGTTCGGAAACCATAGAATGACCGCCATTGCACCGCCATGGCCAACTCGATTGTGCCGGCGGTCGCGCGGGCGCGTGCCGTTGGTCAGGAAGGAGCACAGGATTTACATTATGTTATCAAATTCGATTTTCGGAATTTTAAACTCAGCTCATAACGTATCAATATATGAGAATGTAAAGTTAAAATTACGTTACTGCCACAGATAAAAAGCTTATCATAGCAAAATCGGTTGTGGTAATGCTAGCCATTGCTTACCGTTTTTGAACACGTTTTAGAGGACTTACAATGTGAGTGTAGATAAAGAGTATTTATGTTTATCACTCACTATGATACGTGTTTTCAGTAGAAAATAGGTAGATTTAAATTTGACCTGGTTCAATTAATTGATTTAGTTTATTTAGCAGTAAGACGCACATATTGGCAAAACTATGATACCGGCTTTGACTTCAAGATCTAAGAATATAGTTTAGCACTGAATTGCACGAGTTAATTACTCGTACATATACGTCAGCAACAAATAAGACTACAAGGATATTAAAAAAAACCGGCAATGTGCGTGTTGGATCACGCATACTAAGGGTTCTGGAATAACCTCTACCCACAGAGAACCTCCTATAGAGTAATAATCTTGCTAATTTTGTTCGCGAACGAAGTCACCAAAACGGGTCTCTATCGGTTCCCATACATTTTTACTTCCGTTTTTTTCAGTCCATAACGTTTTCCATCATAATTTTTATTAATCATATTGTCAATAGTCATAAAATTTAACAATCTAAATTGCTGGCCCGATTTTTGCAGGTCATCATTATTGTTAGTCATAAAATCTGTTACTCATAATATTCAAAGTCCAGATGGTATCTATTACATAATGTTGAAGGCAATAAACTTACTTATAATAATTGTTTTAAGTTCTTTAATCGCAGATTATAATGATAACTAGGGGTGTATATTGGTTTCCATAAATTTTAAGTTCCGATTTTTTATAGTCAATAACGTTAGCCATCATAAGATAATAAGATCGTCCGATAAGACAATCAGAATCGTTTTCTTGGGGGTCGCAGTTCTAACCTAACCTAACCCACTTCTGGCAACAGTTCGTTTTCTTGGGGATCGCAGTTCTAACGTAACCTAACCCATTTCTGACATTAGTTCGTTTTCTTGGGGGTCGCAGTTCTAACCTAACCTAACCCACTTCTGGCAACAGTTCGTTTTCTTGGGGTCGCAGTTCTAACCTAACCTAACCCACTTCTGGCAACAGTTCGTTTTCTTGGGGGTCGCAGTTCTAACCTAACCTAACCCACTTCTGACAAAAGTTCATTTTCTTGGGGGTCGCAGTTCTAACCTAACCAAACCCACTTATGACAAATTATGACTAATGATGTTTATGTCCATAAATCATAATGGATATCATTTTACGACTATCGAAATTCGAAACAATAAGTTTATGGGAAACAAAGGGATGACATTAAAACGATATGATTAACGACTATTAGTCCGATAAAATATATGCCTTAAAATATTTCTGAATAATTATTGATAGACCTTCGAATGTTATACTCATCAAAGGTATGCCTTTTGCGATTATAGTGTTTAATATTATAGATCTTTATTATTAGAACTATGAAACGTTATGCTTTACAAAAATTATGACTATTGATGTTTATGCCCATAAATTATATGGATATCAATTTCTGACTATCGAAATTAGAAACAATAAGTTTATGGGAAACAAAGGGATCCCCACCAAAACATGCGGAAGACATGCGGGGCGGGTGGGTAATATCGGTGCTGCGATTGGTCGTTTCAAGGACCACGCGCTGTCGGGTGAATGCGTAGTGATGGGAAATGTTCAATACATGTAACCGGTACCGGAATGTATTGTACCGTAATTTATTGTAGGTAAATTATGATACTTGCTGTTTACTAAATCGGTAACAATATGAAATATGTACTTATCTATGTACCTACTTTGAAAATGTACCTAAGAACTGGCCAAAACTGACTCCTAAGCCCCTTTTTGACATTTCATTAAAGAAAAAATATATGTAATGCCATAATCTTAACAGTGAAGATTCATATAAATGTAGTAATATATTTTAAATCTCCTCAAAGTGGCTAAAACCTGCCCTATAATGCTTCGCACATTGTACAGTCGACGTCAAAGATATTTTTAGAAATAGAAATATATATAATTATTTTACATGTTTTAAGTGGGTATTCCACTCATACATTAGTATGTTATTCAATCAAATACAAACATTGAAAACATTGAAAAAATAATCAACCCAGTTGGACTTGAACCAACATCGATACGCCTTACCGGGGCTCGATATCGCTTTACCAATTAAGCTATGGGTTCAGTTACCGAGCTGACGAAATTCTCAATGCCTTCAATCATCTTTTTGCATTTATTTTTACATCGACTTTATAGCAGCCGTAAGCGACATCTAGGTGCCAACCACTAGAGTTAGATACCCTTCCCGCCGACCCTTTTACAAGTGTCACAACGGAAATAACAGATGGCGCCTGCTATCAACTCATAATTATTTTACATGTTTTAAAGTGGGTATTCCACTCATACATTAGTATGTTATTCAATCAAATACAAACATTGAAAACATTGAAAAAATAATCAACCCAGTTGGACTTGAACCAACATCGATACGCCTTACCGTGGCTCGATATCGCTTTACCAATTAAGCTATGGGTTCAGTTACCGAGCTGACGAAATTCTCAATGCCTTCAATCATCTTTTTGCATTTATTTTTACATCGACTTTATAGCAGCCGTAAGCGACATCTAGGTGCCAACCACTAGAGTTAGATACCCTTCCCGCCGACCCTTTTACAAGTGTCACAACGGAAATAACAAATGGCGCCTGCTATCAACTCATAATTATTTTACATGTTTTAAAGTGGGTATTCCACTCATACATTAGTATGTTACATACATTAGTATATTTTATAATGAAGTAAATATTTTCAGAAATAATCATTCCGTCTTAATCATTGTATAGGGGGGGGGGGGGGGGGGGGGCTGTAACTTTTGAACCAGAGTTCCAAAAATATGATAAAAAAAATTAAGGGATCTTTGCATATTCTTTCGAAAATGGTTTTGAACATTAACGGTTAAATCATGCTCGAGTTATCTCCTAAAACCCTCTTCCAAAGGCAGATACAACCTTTTGATTATTTTTCCTTAATCTGTTGAAGTTACGGAACCCGCCATTACGCGTGGTCCGACACGCACTTGGCCGCAACCGGCGTCAACCAGCCACGGCCTTACTGTTCAATTAGCACGTTCTACGTATCATTTCGCGATGCGATCAAATCCACTGCCAAACTCAGTCGATTTTACGCGTCGCGAACCGATCGATCGTTTGCTCCAAATTACAACGTTACACCAAAATAAATAAGAACCGAGATTTCCTACTTTCTTGAGATCTAACTAATAGCGTGCTACTGTTCAATTAGCACGTTCTACGTATCATTTCGCGATGCGAACAAATCCACTGCCAAACTCAGTCGATTTTACGCGTCGCGAACCGATCGATCGTTTGCTCCAAATTACAACGTGACACCAAAATAAATAAGAACCGTGATTTCCTACTTTCTTGAGATCTAACTAATAGCGTGCTATCGACTAAAGATAAGCAAAGCCTTTACTCTATAAAGGGGTTCGTATGGCTTTGTGTCGCGT
This sequence comes from Pammene aurita, assembly GCA_947086415.1. Classification (NCBI taxonomy): domain Eukaryota; kingdom Metazoa; phylum Arthropoda; class Insecta; order Lepidoptera; family Tortricidae; genus Pammene; species Pammene aurita. The sequence continues at coordinate 19,984,626 of OX352295.1, forward strand.
TTAGGTGACGGTCACGTGACTTTTTTTCGCCCATCCGCGATCGCCCGATAAGAAACTTCGTTCCAATAAATGACTAACTCTTATTGTGCCACGCGACCCTAGTCTGTACTGTATTCATCACATTTGCGAACCTAGCTGGGCGGGTCAATCCAGCTAGCTCACTGTGGCGATCGTATTACACATCTACTACTAACGTCTTATGTGACCCTGGTACTGTTAAGAACTGCTATCGACTATATTATACTAGACTAGATAAATAAATAGTTGAAGTGTGAGCACGAGAGAGCCCATCAGGCTATAACTTATCGAACGAGCGTCTATCCGCATTTTGAGCATTCATTATGTGGGAAGCTTTTTTTTTATAAAACCATAATTAACATAACGCCTGATCTTTTTATAACAAAAACAAGATGTTATGTAACCTAAACTTAACGCCTGAACTGCAAGAAGATGTTACGTTATTAAAATGATTTTATATTTTAAAAGATCAGGCGCTTTGTTTTTTCATACATCTACAATCTTTTGATGCTGCTGCCACTGACAAGGCCACGCACGGGGGCTTGCAGCACCGCATTATCGTGTAGCCCTACCCCTCCCCTGCTTCGAGGAACAAAGGAAATCTAGGAGACTTATCGTACTAGAAACCGGGTTATTATTTTTTTTCAAAATAAAATAATAAAATACGCCACCATTTTTTTTTCATTGCAGCATCAGCATTTCGTGTTCCGCCATTAAAGACGCGTCTAATTATATATATATATATATATATATATCCATGTCTCATTTAGGAGACTTATCGAACTAGGTTCAGTGTCATGGGCTCTCCTACTATTAGTTGATAGGATGCAAAAATTATCAAATTATCCAAATGAACACTTATTGTGCCATGCGACCCTAGTCTGTACTGTATTCATCACATTTGCGAACCTAGCTGGGCAGGTCAATCCTGCTTAGCACTGTGGCGATCGTATTACAAATTGACTACTAAAAGGCAACACACCAGACGTAGCCCCGCACTACTGACAGCTCCAGAACGTGTTTTTCCCGGCACTAGAGAATGTCACTTCCGAACTGTCATTCGACATGGCGCGCCGACCGCGCCCGCAGATACTGTTTTCGGGCAAACCTCAAAAGGCGGAGCCCATAGCCCATTGTTTAACTCGAGTTTTACCACGCAGGCTTTAAAAAGCGGTCCGTGGGCTTAATTAACCTCGTAACATTCAGAAGTTACGTTAAGTGTTATTTATAATATCCTAATGTATATCTCTTACTATTTGTTGTTTTAACCTCGAAAGGTTAGCTTGAGATCTTGTCTTACAAGAGGATATTTTATAACTTTAAAGAGCGATGATCTCAAGGTTACTTTGAATGGGCGCTTGAAATTATGCCTTCACAGGTCGCTGGTGAAATTTAGATTTCCGATAGAGTTGGAGCGAGTGTTCGGGACGCCCAGCTATTTAATACGAATGCGTGTGTTCGACGGGCCTCGTGTCAACCATTTTATGAGAGCGCTAAGCTTTTGTAATCGCCGCGCCTTCAGCCCGTGGTCACCGGGTAATGTTTGTTTTTCCTAAGAAAAAAAAAATTGGTCGCACAAGGCAGTGACTGAAAGTATTCAATTATGACTCCACAATAATTATTATTATATTGCTAATATTGATGCTACCTTTCTGTGCTCTTCAAAATAAAGCATTGAGACCACAGTTATTTATATGTCAATGGTCTAAAATTGAATCTAACTATTAAGCATATCTATACAAATTTATTAACCTCTGTTGTGGCTTAATGTACTACAGTCCCTAGACAGTCGTACCCTGGTAAAATTGAACAACGTAAAGATGTTTGTATTGATGAATGCTACTAATATTGGTAATGATTATCTCTTAACAATACTGACTCAGCTACTTAGTCTTAATCATCCTGCTATTCACATACTTCATGATTCGAGTGTCAACCAACCAGATACATTCAGTTACAGAAACAAGTTCATGTTGCATTTGTATTGAGAAACTTAGTTGACACATGTGTGTGAAATAGAACTTGTTATGTAACAGTTAATTTCTGTTCCCATGTGCTGCACTGGAGAGCGGCTATCAGCATGCATCTGTACGCGTCACTTGTTTAGCTGTTGATAGCGAGTTCTACTCCTTGTGGGTGCGGTGCTTTGCTGCTTACAGCGGAGGAGCCAACTATGAGTCTGTTCCATGTTATTGCCATTAAGGAAGCGCGATTCATCGTCGCTATGTTTAGCCGTGGGTCTATCATGCAGCAGTCATGGAAATGTTACATTTAGTAGTAGTAGGAAATGTTACACTTAACTGGACTTAGAGAAAATATTTAAATCTATGAAATGCTCTACAAATAATCCACAAAGATTGCAATTACCCGATTGTTTCTGGTCATATTCCCATTAAATTAACAAGTAAATCTTTACTATTTGCCGCTAGATGGCATTGTATAAAATAAACGTTTTTTTCTACCCACCGCTGGGTGTCGCACTCTTCACGTTATGTTATTGTTACTAATTTTAATTCAATAATTCTTCGAGCATTTCTCTGGGCTTTTGCCACGGCTGAATTAAGGTGATAAAATACAAACTGTTGTCTGAATCCTTATGTGTCAAAATTCTATACCTAATGGTATAAGAAGCCTTTGTTCAAGCGTGGCTATATTGGGGCTGAGTATCTTGGTCTAAGTTGTCAAGGCTTATGTTATGTAGGATTGCGCATAAATTGTGCTTATTAAATTCGCAGACTTGCGAATAGGTGGAGGCTACTGCCAGCTGGTGGAGGTCTGGTTTGCTGCGACTGCGCAGCCAGCTGCAAGCATCAGACGACCATAGAGAAATGACCTTCGGGACGAAGGTTGGGTCAGAAGATGGCCGAGATAAAAGGCAACACACCAGACGTAGCCCCGCACTACTGACAGCTCCAGAACGTGTTTTTCCCTGCACTAGAGAATGTCACTTCCGAACTGTCATGTCTGTCATTCGACATGGCGCGCCGACCGCGCCCGCAGATTCTAAGGTTTAATATTGTGTTTTCCACTGATTCCCATAACTAAATCATATATTATAACGGTGCTTGGTGTTTTTACTCTAATACTACTAACGTCTTATGTGACCCTGGTACTGTTAAGGATACTAAGTCCATTCATTATGTCTTGGGCGAATGAAATTATGAATAAAAAATTTGGGCTAAGTCAGTCTAAATAGTACTAAATTTAGCCCCAAGTGCTAAATTGGCAACACTGAATCTGTCAAATCTGTCGGTCACGTGACCCTGACGCGAGTTTAACATTTTTTCCCCATCACAAAAAGTGCACAGCGCCGCTAAAGAAGTTTTCACATCAAAAAAAAAAAATTCACCGAATATTAACATGTGACATATCAATCGATAGGTCTTTAAAAATAACATTGAGGTTTCTTTGACCATTTTATGATTAACTAAATATTTTCTGAAATAATCGCTTCGAAAGTCAGAAAAATTGTGTAACCCCTGTAACCTCTGTAACTTTAGAACCGTAAGTACAAAAAATTTGAGGAGATGCGTCTTATCATACACTTTCTACGAAAATTGTTTTGATCGGTTCAGCCATTTTTGAGTTATCTCCAAAAAACTTCTTCCATAGGCATCAGATACGAAGCAGTGGCGTAGTGAGTAGTGGGGCATCCAGGGCACGTGCCCTGGGCGCAATCAAGAGGGGGCGCAAAAAACCAAGTTTGCTAACTGCCTATTAAAAAATAATTCAATCCAAATCGGCAAACAAGGCAAAAAAGAATTATTTAAATAATTTCATTGATTTCATTCTTATAAATACACTTATTCCTGAATATCCTGCGAAATAATGTATAATAACTACTTTGTATTATTACATTACACAATTAGCAAAATATGTAAACCTAAATATTTAGACGTAAAATTTTGATTCTTATTATCTTGTAAAACGAAACTAAAATTTATGCGATTAATTTCGTGAGTAATGTTAGTTGTTAAAATGACACATCTATCAAAAAATAGCAACATGTGTACTTTTACATACATAAGTACCTACATAATTTTTTTAAGACATCAATCGATTATATTTCCCGTGACATTCAAATTTCCAATATCTCTGAGGAATCTACTATCTACCACAGGCGTCTTGCTTCGCGAGTTGAAACGGCTCTTACAAAAATTTTATGGAAGAAATATGTTTTAAGGCCATTTATGTTATTTGAGGCATGAAAATATGTGTTAAAGTTTTAATAAACTTTGTAGTTAGAACACAAGGAGCCTAATTAAGTACATTTAAAATAAGTAAATGTTGTCTATATTTTTATTTTCTTTTTAACTATAATATATTGACTTTGAATTTTTTACATTAATTAGGTATTGTTGAACGCTAAGCCTATTCGTGAAAGAAACAGTAAAATGTTGTACATCCATGATCTCAATATTCTTAATTACAATCCATCCGCGATTGTCGTAGTGTTGGTAATGTCATGATTATTTAAGATTAAAGATGATGGATGTATTTTGTTTTTCAGTATTAATATTTATTACACAAGTTTTAGAGGTCACTACCGCTCGCGAAAATTTGTCGTTCATCGATTAAGATTTAAAAAAATGTTTGCGTTAACTTTTGTTTTACTAGCGTCTGCTTTTGACATATATATGTCAATAAATGACATTAGTAATTTTTAACTGTTCTGAGGAAAATTTAATTGCAGAAATTCCTTGGAAACGTGCCACATAAAATCCGAATAAAAAATCTACAGTAATGACACTAATGACATACTTGTTATCATCATACATTACAAAGTGTAGCATGACGCTACGTATCGTACGACATCTGTCGACTTTCTTTAGAACTTCTGAACTTCTGTGTCTAAGGCTAGGTCACGGTTGATATATAAAAAAAGCGTACATTGTGATTCACGGCATTACAGGTAGATGGCGCTTATATCAGTCCGTATTTTGTAATACGTCTGGCAGTTATAAAATTGAGATAATACTCGCGCTAATTTTGAATGTGAATTTTTGAGGTATTCCAGATTGTCAAAAAGAAAAAAGTTGATTTTTGATTGAGTCTGTCAGAGCGCCGTGAGATTTTGGAAAGAAAAAGAGATAATCTGGATTTGGTCTGGGGTTTTTGCTATAATTTGCTTAGTTGCATCGTGGTGAAGTGCGATTTATTTCAAACATTATATAGCAAGTGCTATTAATACATTATTGGAGCAAAAATAAAACCAAAACCATTGCCGGGCAAAAAAGGCCATATAAATTATATAGCAAGTGCTATACACTGGAACCGCCTGATCCGGAAGGCGCTTGTGGATGCCGGGCCGGCGGGACGGTCTGCAGCTGCCGCGATTTCCGCGGGTTTCTTCGCCACATCATCGGAGAGTTAGAGTCCGCATCCAGCGGGCTCTCCAAGTGAGAAAAGGAGTTCAGCGAGCTATTGGGTCCGCCTAAATCAAAGCGGACACTTGCCCACGAACTCTTTTTAATTTAAAGCAACAGCTTTAGCCATCCTGCTTTCGGGAGTATCAAATTATTTACATTTTTGTTAAAAACGTTATAAATCGGATTCCTTTTCTTTGTATCCAGTATTTTTGTGCCATAATAGTTTTTTTTGTTGTTTTGCTAAATTCCCCAAATTCCAATTGCCTCGTTTGACGGGCGTATAAAGACCTGGCTCTTTAATTTAGGCTACGTTCAGCCAGCGAATCATCTGTCACCATCCATATCACCCGCCTCATTAACCCATTATTTTCCTGCAGCCAAATTATTACTAGCCGAGTCTTTATTTTTACTTACCGGTTTTGCTAACTATTGAATGTGTAATGTCCTTGTTTAGGTACAGTTGTCTTCATTTTTAAGTGAAGTGCTAATATTAAATATTTTTAATTATTGTAATTTAATTACATTCTGGCCACTAGGGAGGTTGTTGAATGTGAAAGTGAAATAGGTACAGTTGTCTTCATTTTTAAGTGAAGTGCTAAATTTAAATATTTTTGTTATTGTAATTTAATTGCATTCTGACCACTAGGGAACTTATTGAATGTGAAATACCCTTATTTAGATGCCGTTATTGTGATTTTTACGTGAAATGCTAAATTTTAAATAATTGATTATTTTTGCTAATATTAAATATTTTTACTTTGTCGTCAAAATTAAACGTGTTAATGCAATTAAGAAGTGTTTTACTGCAAAATGGCGCCCGATAAGGTAAAGAACCGTAGACCGGTCGCGGTTCTATTAACCTTGATTTTGGTTTGTTTCAGCCTGCTGCCTCCTTACGTCCCATCACTAACCCGAATTCCGTCATATTAAAAAAATTGCTTTTATTTATGTTAAAATAAAAACGAATTTATCTGTTGCCCTTTACTTATGCCTTTTTCTCAATTACCCGTAACATATCCCGAATACCTTATTTCATAGTCTGAGTCCTGTAGTTAGAGCCCGTAGACGTTAGGGAATTCGCAGGTAAGTCAGACATAGAATGTATGATTTGCGTTTTGTTATTTTTTTCGGAAACTGAACTTGTTTTTTTTGAATTCGAACTCTAACTTGGCATTTAGACTTCGAGTGTTATTTTCTTTCTTTGACTTAAGCGCTTGGTTTAGACCACGGATATACTCGAACTTCGGATTTTATTTTTTAGGTAGATTAACTTTATTTTTTGTTTGAACTTGCAACGCAAGACAACATTCGACTTTTCGCCATGTCGCACTTAAGTAATGAAGGATCAATTGCTGAGACACCTCATGCGCACTCATCTTTAAACTCGTACGATCCGAGGATTTTAAATCCAATGGCAGACGACGAAGAACAGTTTTTTGATTCTGAACCACGACCCCAGGCGATGCATATGTCCGGACTTCCCCCGCCTTTTCTTTTCAAAGATTATTCACTTACGAAATGGAACTTGAACTTTTCCGGGGACACTTGTGTTCGCGAATTTTTCTTTCGAATCGAGGAAGAAGGTATGGCGCGTAACGTCAATCCTTCATATGTTGTCAGACGTTTTCATGAATTGTTGTCAGATAGTGCCTTGAAGCATTTTAGGGCAATCAGATATCCGGGTCTTACTTACGCGAAATTAAAGTCTGAATTCGTTAAAACCTTCGACGTAGCCGATTTCGATTTCAAGCTTGAGAGCCTACTTCGCGCTTTATCACAGAAGGACAACCAGTCAGTGGTTGATTTTGTTATTCAGGCGCGCGATCTAAACGCAAAGCTTCGTACACCGGTTTCCGAAGACAACCTGTTTAACATTATTAAATATGGAATGAATCCTAGATATCATCCTTGTCTTGCAACTAACGTGGTCAGGGATATTGATGGTTTGTTAGAAGTCGCGAAAAATTTTGAAGCCTTTCAAGGTTCACGTCCAGCACGTTTGGCTATTGCACCGATTAGTGCTCAAGTTGTAGGTCAACCCAGTTCTATAGTGTGTATGAAGTATGCAACTGGTCACAACTATCGTAATTGTCCTAACGTTTCAGGGGCAGTGTGCTTCAAGTGTAAGCGTGTTGGTGCAATCACACGCGATTGTCCTAGTTGTAATTCTGGTCCATCAATAAACGAATAAGTGGCGCACTGAGAGGTCCATCGGTGTCGCCCGTTTATATGAATAATTCCCCGGATAATAGACTTTTTATTGATGTTTTAGTTGCTGGCTCTTCGGTAAGAGCTCTTTTAGACTCTGGTGCTCAGGTTTCACTAATTGATATATCCCTCTTATCGGAGCTCGGTATAACATATCACGAGGATATCCGGCCTTATGTTGTCTCCGCCGACAATTCTCCTATTGAAATTCTAGGCGGTTTGGACGTCCCCATTCTTTTTAGTGGCATTCGCGTTCTGCACCCCTGTCTAGTAAGCAGTAATCTTCCTACTGCATTTATTTTAGGAATTGAGTTTTGGAATGCTGTTGGTCTCATTGACATTTTAAAGAAGGCATTCCGTGATGGTTTGTCAGGTAAGCTTTACGTCGCTTCACATCATGTTCCTGTCGCAGTCCCACGAGTAGGTGAGGTTCGCATGTCCACCCTCGTACGGTGCTTGCACCACTGCAGGAATCAAAACTCCAATGTGTTATTGACGAGTTTGAGGAGATTTCTTCTGATAAAGCTGGATTAGGTTGTACTTCGTGGCTTTCGCATAAGATTGAGACTGTTGGTTCGCCCATCCGTCAACGTTACTATCCCTTATCTCCAGTCAAACTCAAGATTCTCAACGAAGAGATCGACAAGATGTTAGAGTCAGGCGTTATTCGTCCCTCACGATCACCCTGGGCTTCCCCAGTGGTGATGGTTACCAAGAAAGTTGGTAGTGTCAGGTTTTGCGTGGACAGTAGGAAGTTGAACAGCGTTACCATCAGGGATTCATACCCTCTCCCGCGCGTCCAGGACATCCTTGATAACCTACGAGGTGCCAAATATCTAACTTCGTTGGATTTTAGGAGCGCCTTTTGGCAAATCCCCTTAGCTGATAAGGCCAGTTGTGAGAAAACGGCCTTTATTGTACCCCAAAGGGGCCTCTTTGAGTTCGTTCGTCTCCCTTTTGGTTTAACCAACGCTGCGTCCGAGATGCAGAGGCTTACTGACATGATTGTCAATTTTGAATATACCCCTGAGTCTGAGGATTTTATCTTCGGCTATGTTGATGATTTGATTTTGGTGTCTCGTGATTTTGACAGTCATATGCGGCTTATTCGTAAGGTTCGTGATAGGTTGAAAGAAGCTGGTCTTACGGTTAATTTAGATAAGTGCGAATTTTGTAAGTCTGAATTGAAGTATCTCGGCTACATCGTCAATGAGCGTGGTCTTCAAACTGATCCGAAGAAATTAGAAGCTATTAGGGATTACCCTACCCCTTCTTCTGCCAAGTCTCTACGTGCTTTCATTGGTATGTGTTCGTATTATCGCCGTTTCGTGGATGGTTTTTCTTCGATTATTGCTCCTCTGACGGCACTTAGCCGAGAAAGGGACGTGATCCCATCGATTGGAACGATAGTGCTAGTGAAGCTTTTTCTAAATTGAAGGATGCCTTGATGAGCGCTCCGTTGATGGCTTGCCCGGATTTTTCGAAACCTTTTATCCTTCAATGTGACGCTAGCCAGGTTGGCTTAGGCTCGGTCCTGGCTCAAGAGTTTGACGGCGTTGAACATCCAATTGCTTATTATTCTCGTTTATTCACTAAAGCTGAACGTGGATACAGGACAACCGAACATGAGCTTCTCGCCGTTGTTGATTCCATAAAGCATTTCCGCGGATATCTCGATGGAATGAGGTTTAAGATCATTACTGACCATATTGCTCTTAAATGGTTGATCACCCTTGATAATCCTACCGGGCGCTTGGCTCGTTGGGCAACTTTGATTTCCCAATATAACTTTGAGATTGAACATAAAAAAGGTGTCCTTAATGTTGTTCCAGACGCCTTGTCCCGCGCTCAAGTTGGGCTTATCTCATTCGCGCGTGGCATGGATCCTTCTGGAGATCCTTGGTATGAACGAATTTACCAGGGAGTTTTGGACAATCCTCAAATGTTTACTGCATTTGCTCTTCGGGATGGTGTCTTAATGCGCAGGGTATCTATCGAAAACCCTTTAGCACCTAATCCATGGCGTATAGTTCTTCCTGCTTCAAGGACTAGAGAGGCGGTTGCTGAAATTCATAATGGATTTCCCAACGTTCATCCTGGTGTTATGAAAACGTATTTAAAAGCTCGTGACTTATACTATTGGCCGAATATGTACCGTGATGTTACAAGGTTCCTTTCCGAATGTCAGATTTGCAAGTCTTATAAAATTGCAAATTCACAACCTCGTGGACTTCGCTTATTTCCTCGTCGTGTTGCGGCTCCAATGGATCTTCTTTCCATTGACTTAATTGGTCCTTTACCGGTTAGCCGCAATGGGTTTCGTTATATTTTGACTTTGGTTGACGTTTTTACCAAATTTGTTTGGTTGGTCCCTTTGAAGTTGGTGAATGCGAGGTCAATATCGATGGCATTAGAGTCGGAGGTTATTTTGCGGTACGGTGTTCCTACTAACATTCTCTGTGACAACGCTACAGTTTTTCATAGTCGTCAATTTCTGGATTTCCTGGCGAGCTATAATATTCCAGGTCCGTGTTATACCCCATATTATTCGCCACAAGCGAATGTTGTGGAGAGATATAACCAGGTCGTGATTACTACTTTGAGCATTTTAGTTGAAAATGACCAACGCAGTTGGTCGGGTCATTTACATCGGGTCGCTCTTTATTTAAACTCTTGTATAAATTTGGCTACTGCTTATACACCGAATTTTTTGATGTACGGCCGCGAGTTGTCAATGATTCGTGAACGTGTTGAGAATCAGGTTGTGGACCAAGATGTGGGACTCAGCCGGATGGAACGCGCTTCGAATCTTCAGACGCTTCGTGAGGTGTACGATAAAGTTTCTGATTCGATGGCTTTAGCCTTTCATCGTAACGCCGCCAAGTTCAACACGAACCGTTCTTCGCCAAGAATCGTTGGTGACCAAATCGTTTGGCGCCGGAATTTCCAGCGTGGATCCGCTGATCCTTTTCGAGGCGGTAAATTCGCTCCACGTTTCGTTCGGTGCCGTGTGGTTAGACGGGTGTCTCCACAGGTATATGTACTGGCTGATACCGATTCCGAGCACGTCGGTACCTATCATATTAAAGATATCTTGAAATAGTTTCTTCTTTCGGCCCGTTCAGTATTCTCAAAATTCTAAAATGCGCTTTAGTCCGCCATTCCCTTATCGGTAATCCTTGCTTGATTCGTTTCTTATCGTTTTTTGTTTTCGTTTGAGCGTTTCCTTGCTCCTTTTTCCAGGTTTGACTTTTTTTTACCGTTGGTGCTTAAGGCTTCGTTTATCTTTCCCGGTCTATGATAGCCTGGTTGTATAATTTGATGACTCGATGTGAGGGATTAAGATCTGTGGCCAGGTGCAGTTTCTGTCCTATCCCGGCCGTCACGTCTTGGACCGCGTGACGCGTTGGTTGGCGTTTTGTCATCTTCTTAATCTATTAGATTAGTCTTTAGGGGTAATGTTAATAACTGGTTGGTTTTGTTTTTTTTGTAATTCGTTTAGGGTTCTCTTGTTGTACCTTTTTTAGCCTTAGAATTAAGTTGTGTTTTTTTGTTGCTTGGGGTTAGTTTTCTTGTGTTTTCTTGTGTTGTTGTTTGTTTGTTTCTTTGTTTGGTAGGGAGATGCTGTAGCATGACGCTACGTATCGTACGACATCTGTCGACTTTCTTTAGAACTTCTGAACTTCTGTGTCTAAGGCTAGGTCACGGTTGATATATAAAAAAAGCGTACATTGTGATTCACGGCATTACAGGTAGATGGCGCTTATATCAGTCCGTATTTTGTAATACGTCTGGCAGTTATAAAATTGAGATAATACTCGCGCTAATTTTGAATGTGAATTTTTGAGGTATTCCAGATTGTCAAAAAGAAAAAAGTTGATTTTTGATTGAGTCTGTCAGAGCGCCGTGAGATTTTGGAAAGAAAAAGAGATAATCTGGATTTGGTCTGGGGTTTTTGCTATAATTTGCTTAGTTGCATCGTGGTGAAGTGCGATTTATTTCAAACATTATATAGCAAGTGCTATTAATACATTATTGGAGCAAAAATAAAACCAAAACCATTGCCGGGCAAAAAAGGCCATATAAATTATATAGCAAGTGCTATACACTGGAACCGCCTGATCCGGAAGGATTCCGGAAGGCGCTTGTGGATGCCGGGCCGGCGGGACGGTCTGCAGCTGCCGCGATTTCCGCGGGTTTCTTCGCCACATCATCGGAGAGTTAGAGTCCGCATCCAGCGGGCTCTCCAAGTGAGAAAAGGAGTTCAGCGAGCTATTGGGTCCGCCTAAATCAAAGCGGACACTTGCCCACGAACTCTTTTTAATTTAAAGCAACAGCTTTAGCCATCCTGCTTTCGAGAGTATCAAATTATTTACATTTTTGTTAAAAACGTTATAAATCAAATTCCTTTTCTTTGTATCCAGTATTTTTGTGCCATAATAGTTTTTTTTGTTGTTTTGCTAAATTCCCCAAATTCCAATTGCCTCGTTTAACGGGCGTATAAAGACCTGGGTGCGTAGCCAAGGTGCCAATCGTTTACGCGTCGTAGTGAACGAAACGCAACTGTCACTGTCACACAAATATGGAAGAGTGATAGAGAGACGTGACTACGATACGCTACGGAGCGTTAACGATTGGCACGTTGGCTACGCACCCTGGCTCTTTAATTTAGGCTACGTTCAGCCAGCGAATCATCTGTCACCATCCATATCACCCGCCTCATTAACCCATTATTTTCCTGCAGCCAAATTATTACTAGCCGAGTCTTTATTTTTACTTACCGGTTTTGCTAACTATTGAATGTGTAATGTCCTTGTTTAGGTACAGTTGTCTTCATTTTTAAGTGAAGTGCTAATATTAAATATTTTTAATTATTGTAATTTAATTACATTCTGGCCACTAGGGAGGTTGTTGAATGTGAAAGTGAAATAGGTACAGTTGTCTTCATTTTTAAGTGAAGTGCTAAATTTAAATATTTTTGTTATTGTAATTTAATTGCATTCTGACCACTAGGGAACTTATTGAATGTGAAATACCCATATTTAGATGCCGTTATTGTGATTTTTACGTGAAATGCTAAATTTTAAATAATTGATTATTTTTGCTAATATTAAATATTTTTACTTTGTCGTCAAAATTAAACATGTTAATGCAATTAAGAAGTGTTTTACTGCAAAAGACAGAGGCTATTACGTCTGCTAGCACTAAATAAAACTAAAAACAGTTTTTCTAAACTCTTAATAGGAGAATTACAATATATATATTTTTCTAAGCGGTCGACCTCTAAAACAAAAAAAAAACAGCCAGCATCTTTAAGGCCAAATAATATACTGAGAGGGTGCCCCACATAACATTAAAAAAAAATGTTAAAAAAGAACCACCACAGTAGACTTCAAATATTTTTTTCTGTAATCCTAAAGAACAATTAAACAAATCTTGAAGCAAATCAAATTATTTTGTTCAATATTTTTTTGATTTGCAATTTTTAAGTAGTTACACTACTATATATAAACTGAAAATAGATGTCATATACTTCAGAAGGGTTTGGTCACTTTTTCTGAAGTATATGACATCTATTTTCAGAACAATTAAACAATTATTATTATTATTAATTAAGAATAAAGAACAATTTTTTTTACCCAAAAGTTTACGCGATAATAAATATTTTTGTTATTCTGGTAATAAGTGATTTCATCTGATAAATTACACGGTATATTTTGAAAAAATTTTTAGTTGTTTATTCTAATTAACCACTCAAAAGTGGCTCCATATATAAACCTAATTTATTAACGTACACCCGGGGATATTGATTAAATATGTGTACAACATTTTTGCTAAACCGGTCCCGTAGCTTATGAGCAAATTTAATTTGTGACAGATAGACAGACACACGCACGGACAGGTTCTTTTTTACCATTTTAGTACGGAACCCTAAAAATCATCAACCGACTGTATCGTGGTGAAAATACCATCAGCTGGTCACGTGAACATACGGCGTTCAAGGTCTTTCCACCTCGATACAGCCGGTTGACAATTTTTCATTTTTATGATAGCATATAAACTGACAAATGTTCCATTGGGATACGACGACAATTTTTTAAGTGATTAAATAGGTTCCGTTCCTCACCCACCAAGGGAGCGACAGCTGACTTTCACGGGGCTTCATTTTACATCGACCTTAACACACTTCACAAGTTCGTTCGCTTAGGACGGGGACGTGATTGGTTATGAAATTTGTTCCTGGCTTATGACGGTCCATTACATACAGTCAATTTGTAGAATATCCTATAAAAGGAATAACAAAAGGGCGCATTTTGGATGCTTGCCCTGGGCGCCGTTTTACATCACTACGCCCCTGATACGAAGTTTTGGTATTAGTTTGGTTCTTATTCCATTGAAGGTACGGAACCCTCCTATGCGTGGTCTGACACTCACTTGGCCGGTTTTTTATATTTTTGAAGCGATTATTTCTGGAAACATTCTCTTAAACAAACATTTTTGAAACAAACCTCAGTGTAATTTTTGAAGACCTATCGATTTACATATGTGCAACATGTTGATATTTGGTAAAAAATTTTTTTTTTTACTATTAGTTATATATATGGAGTGGAGTGCCCCCCATAAAAATATTTTTTCAGCACTTTTACTACAAAACTAAGTAGCGGGACACAAAGTAAACCTTATGTTAAAATTTTAATAAGATACGTCTTGTACTTTCCGAGTAAAATAGCTGTGACATACGGACGGAAAGACGGACATGACGAAACCGTAAGGGCTCCGTTTTTGCCATTTTGACTAAATAGAGCAAAAATAAAGTTTGATATATAATTATTATCAAAAATTCGAAATAGGTTAATACTGTAAATAGAAAGCCAAAAAAGGATAACATTGATAAGTTAATTAAAGACATTGTGAAACGAATTAAGCTGCCGAATATTTGCTACTAAATTACTCAGACACTCTACCATGACAAATTAAACATGTTTTTTCTCTAAGTACAAAATATAAAGTGTGGGAAAATTAACTTTCTCAACACCTGACAGTAAATTGCTCAATTATTTACTCTTTATTCCTTTATACTGTTGTATCCCTACATACCTACTTCAACATGTATTTAACCATGACCAATATGTGGTCATAAGTTGAATCACAAATAGACCACAAGTCAAGTCGTTTCTAGTTTATCCCAGTGATTGATTGACTCATAAACTATGAGTCAGATCATTGATGAATGGCCGTTTCTATAACAACCAGTACAAACAGTACTTACTGATATGAATTTGTTGATAGATATTTGTTCAATATCATTGGGATGTGTGATAAGTGATAATAGATAAGCAGATAATGTTAGTAACACATCTTAATCGAACACGAGATTAAGAGTATCTATGCCAAAGATATCTAAAATCTGTAAAGTATTGACCTACTTTAAAGAGCTTACTTCTACTGGTAATTGTACAAGCTTATTTTTGTTTCTGTTAATGCTTGTCAGTAATACAACACTTAATTAGTTGAAACGGTAAAAATAGTTTAATAGGTTGATTGACACTGAATGAGCCGTCTCATGAGGAAATTACCACACTAAGCAGCTGTCAGGTAGAGAGGCATTGTAGCCGTGGGTGCGTTTGCTTCAGCTGAGGCACGGCTACACTGCCCTAGCTGCTTCGCGCGGCAATTTTCTGGTGAGGCGGCTCGTTTGGTGTGGACTCGCCCTAATGATATTTTTTTGTTTAACATGCTTCATTTGATTCAATTATAAGTTTATAGTCTAAATAATTATTTATATCAGTTGTATATATCTGTACAGCCGTACAAAATGGTACACAATAACATGGAACATGCTAAAGAATAAAAATGTATAACCAGCAAGCGCTAGTACTTACCGTCATAGGTTGATATTCTATTGGTTTGGAGGGGTATGACTTGGTCTGGATTCACTGGCGACATAAGGAATTGCATCGGCCCATCATAGCCTGTTATTAAACAAAAAGACAATGGCATAACGAAATAAATGAGGAAAATTAACACAATCATGCATGGTTAAATTAAAACATCTACCATTCATAAACACGACACTTTTATATGTGGTATGATCATAAAGTACTCACCGTGCAGTTCCCGGGATCGGCTGCCAGATATAGGTCGCTTTGCGGAACCAACTCTTAAATCATTGGCCTGAACCATACCAGAATTCTGCCTTTTTTGTTTCATCTTCTGCTCCATTATTTGACGCTAAAACAAGAGGTCGAAGCTACAGCCTTATGCTCGTTTTTCCTACTTTAATGCGCAGTACGAGTTCTGATTAATTTAGTGGGAAATATTTAAATAATTCACACTTACTTGCTGTTCGATCTTCTGATCTCGAACACTCATTGAAGCCATTTTTGTGCACTGGTATTGTACCTTACAATTTCACCTCACCGCACAGATTTAATTAAACGCGAAATTAAGCATTTATTTCAATATTGAATACAATAATTGGCATTTTTAAGCTCATTTTTTGTTTATATATCATCCTTGCCTACCGTTGCCCAGGAATACTGTGAGTGTGTTACCAGTAAATTCAAATCGCAATGTCAATAGTATTCATGACAATTAAAAAAAATATCGATTATTCAATCAATTTTATGCAATGTGTTAAACTGCATCAAAGAACTACATACTCTTGGAAAATACAATACAGAGTATAATTTGTTTCGCATATGATTTACTAAAGCAAATTGCAACTAGTAATTAGTTGTTTTAAACTAAATAATTCTCCTTGCAACATTTCGAAAAAAGGTACCCGAATTTTTTTGACATTTGACGTTTTTAACCTATTTCTTTCAAAATGGCTCCCACCCGGAGTATCATTGGGTTTTTAAATCCAAAAATCCTTACCGCGGTGTTTAGTAATAACATTAACAAAACTTCGTGCCGGTTTGTCCATAAATGTAATAAATGTGAAAATTTACTCGGCGGGCCTGCAATTTCTATTGCATCATTAGTGCACAACAAATTCAATTGTAAGTTTTGACATGCTTTTATTACATCACCGGCTTTAATTTATTGCCAATATTACGGATACTTTCAACGGAATATATCACTAAAATGGTTCCTTATGAGATAATGTAATTTTTTTCACTCTAATAAAACATAACCTCTAAAACCTTCAGATAACACTGGGAACACTAGACATCGATATATTCACACCACCAACTGTCTGGGCGCTCGCGTAGACTACTACAAGGTGCTGGGAGTATCTAAAAACGCATCGGCTAAAGATGTGAAGAAGGCATACTATCAACTTGCGAAGAAATATCATCCAGATGCAAATAAATCTGACCCTGAGGCCTCTAAGAAGTTTCAGGAAGTCTCTGAGGCTTATGAGGTAGTATATATTTTGGTAACATAATATGTAAATAGTATTGGGCTCAACTGTACAATATGTGACATCGAGTTCAGGCTTCATATTTTTTTTGTAGCTTCTACTCGCCAAAAGACAACTCCTCACCAAATTTTAAGTTGCGGAAACGCTTGGTTTGCGAGATATAAAATAATCAAAGTTCCATATAAAATCCCGATTTTACACCGCCATGACACAATATTTTGAGTTTCGTTAAACATGTTGAGAAAAACTAAAACGTGATGATTTGTTTTATGTTCAGTTTTTACATAAATACAGTTTTTTCGACTTATTTGTGTACAATAATAGTTACATGATATTTATTCAATGATTCTTTTAATTTATAAGCATTATTTTGTGGAAATTTGTTAATTAAAAATTATCAAAAATGGTACGATTTTACAAAAAGCGTAAAACAAAACGCAAATAGAATTGGCGGGGTCTGCGGGCATGACCATGACAACTTTACTAACTAGGAACTTTTTTTTTTTGTAGGAACTTTTTAGGTTAGTTCAAAGTAGTTTCAGACAGACCCTAAGGCAGGTCGGTGTAGGTACGACGACGAGCGAAGCGAGGAGGAGTGTTAGGTAGAATTGCGACCCTACAGCGCGCGAGCCGAGCGAGCGAAGCGAGCGTGCCGCGGCAGCGGCCGGCGAAGCGCCAGAACCTAACACTATCACACTCCCCCCCTCTCCTCTGCAAAATATTGTGTCATGGCCTCATGGCGGTGTAAAATCGGGATTTTATATGGAACTTTGATTATTTTTTATCTCGCAAACCAAGCGTTTCCGCAACTTAAAATTTGGTGAGGAGTTGTCTTTTGGCGAGTAGAAGCTACAAAAAAAAAATGAAGCCTGAACTCAATGTCACATATTGTACAGTCCTTCCGCTGATGCGTGTATATTACTGCACTTGTTTATAAGCATAAAGTTACATTATTTTTGAGGTTGTGGTCCAAATAATCCTAAATGTAAAGAAACAACATATTGTTTACACATGACTTAAACTAATTTTATTGTAAATACGAATACTCTCTAAATAATGTGTTTCTCTTTAATTGTTAAATTTAAAACACATTCTTTACAACTTATTTAACCTCTAGCAGCTGACGATACAATAAAAATTGCCAATAAAACTGAATCTATAGCCAAATGAAAAAGGATAAGTTTTGTTTTAAAATTGAATGGAACAAAATAAATGCAATTATTGTGAGTTAAAATAACTACTTTCAATTAGAGGAATAAAAATTAATTTTCAGTATTTTCTCTTTTAGATTCTTTCAGATGAAAACAAGCGTAAGCAGTATGACACCTACGGCACAACGTCAGAGCAGATGGGTATGGGAGGTGCTCCGGGTGGGACTGACGGGTTCACCCACCAGTGGCAGTACAAGGCCACCATAGATCCCGAGGAGCTGTTCAGGAAAATATTTGGAGACGCTGGTTTCAAGAGTGAATCATTTAGTGATTTTGCCGAGAGTCAGTTTGGCTTTGGTGCTGCTCAGGAAGTAAGTTGATTCTTAATTCCTGTGTGTGCTCTGAATAAGAAAATAATTACAATTAGTAAAGTAATTACTATCAAATCTCGAGAAAAAAAAATGAAATATTTTTTTACTGTATCTACTTTGGTTTAAAACGGACAAGGAGAGCCCACCCCAGATAATGGAAAATGCCGCAGGCAGATGATGATGTATCCACTTTGGTTTATTGGTTCTAGTGAACTGCATAAAAAGTTGGTAACATTTAGTAAACAAATATAAGTTTACGGTTCAACTCACGCAACACATGCACTATGCATTTAGCAAACTATTATACAAGTATTTAAACATTTAAGTCTTAGGATGGTAACTTGCTGCATTACTTTAATTTTATATATTGAGCAAAGAGATGTAAATATTGCTACCCTAAACAAACCACAAAAGTGAATTGCCATTGTTAGATTTGTAATGGAGCATTTGTATTTTGAACTCTGTCTAAACATTTCTAGGTTCATAAGCAGATGTTATCTAGTGCCAACGTGAACATCAATTACTTTATTATTATATTTTTTATTATTTAGCTTTTTTCCCACATTAGTGGTCTCCAAGGGTATAAGCCTCCTCCATCTGTCTCCACCTCTCTTTGTCGGTGGCAACATCAATCCATTTTTTTCCCGCAGCCTGTACGATGGCATCTGCCCATCTTTTTCTTTGCCTTCCCGCTCTTCTTTTTCCAGCTGGGCCTGGCCATTTGGTTACATGATTTGTCCAACTTTGATCCTTATATCTTGCTATATGACCTGCCCACCTCCACTTTTGTTTTAAACTAAACTGCAGGGCGTCTATTATCTTTGTTCTCTTGCGGATATCTATATTTCTTGTTTTTTGTATTATTCTTCAATTTACAAAACATCAATTACTTAGCACATTCTAATTAAGGAGACAAACAATGATATGATGCAATATGTATAACTCTGTACAAAACAATTAAGAGGCTGACAACACCCGATGACCTTCAAATTGACTTTACTCAAACAGTGTTTCAGCTATAACTACTTGTTTTGAGAAAGTAAAAAAAATGTATGTTAATATTCGTTATATTTGGAAGAACTTCGTTGCGTCCGATACACGATTGGACGAAATCGGCTCGATAGAAAATAATTCCAAAGTTACATCTTAAAATTAGCTTTAAACAGTTGAATGTCTTTAGTTTCTTGACTTATATGTCTGTAACTAAGGACAAAATTCCACCACACTATTACTAATAACTTCGTTGCCTTATATTTCTCAATTAATGCGTCGTTTTTTTTTAATTCATTATTTTGTGAAATTTGCAATGAGCTCCCATACTAATCGTAACATAGTGTTTCTCTTTCACTCGCGCTGAATAAAATAGGGAGGGAATTTAGCTGTTGTCAGCCCCTTAAAGATTTTGAAATGGGGTTGAAAACATCATATAGGATCCATTTATTCCAACTGCCTTGGACCAAACAAAAGTCTGCAATATTGGTTTATGTTTTTTTGTTTAACTGCAATGCAGTGCCATCTCTATAGCATAGCATCTGCATTACACACTTATCAATCAATCAATCAAATATTTATTTGCAAATGTAGTGATGAATACAGTTGGAAGGTACAGGTTAAGTATCCTCTTTGCTTCACATGTATGTCATGTAAAGTCAACCAATTTGAGTTGCCCATGGATTCGAATAAACGTAACTATGCACTAATGAACTAGGAATTATACCAATTCTCTAGTGGGATATAAATAAAATTTGTTGACTATATCATAAACTTACAGGTCATAGTAAATCTCCGTTTCACGGAAGCGGCGCGCGGCGTGAACAAGGACGTGAACGTGAACATAGTGGACACGTGTCCAAAGTGCCAGGGCTCCCGCGCCGAGCCGGGCACTAAGGCCATAAAGTGCACATACTGCAATGGTACCGGGATGGAGACATTCTCGCGAGGTACGTACTAGATGAACATAATGGACACGTGTCCGAAGTGCCAGGCTCCTTCGCCCGGCACTAAGGCCATAAAGTGCATGTACTGTAATGGTACCGGGATGGAGTCATTCTCGCGAGGTGTGTACAGTCGACGTCAAAGATATGTTTACACATATTCACCTTATCCTTACCATATCCTTTGTAATAAAATAAGGTGCAAAAGTGTAAACATCTTTGACGTCGATTGTACTAGAATCGGTTTTGGTTTGCGTAAAACAACTGAAACTCATTTCGAAATCGGATTTTACATGTCAGTAGTTTTTAAATGCGGTGGTTGGTCAACTTGGCAATTAGTATTAACCTTTTGAACGCCAAGAGCCACTAAATCGGTCGTGTGCTGTCGTGCCTACCACGCCAACGACCACTAAAGTGGCTATGGCGGACGCTGTCAAAGCAATTGTCCTGCTGTTGTATTGTTATTAATTATTTAACTTACATAAACATGTTTCAGGGCCTTTCGTAATGCGGTCCACGTGTCGGCACTGCCACGGGACGCGGATGTTGATCAAATTCCCCTGCGTCGAGTGCGAAGGAAAAGGTCAATCGGTAAGTCTAACAAATAGCATTAACCCGCGAATTATTGCAGATGTTTTAGGACTATTATAGGCTCTAAAGATCTAAAAAAAGTCTAACAAATAACATTAACCCGCGAATTATTGCAGATGTTTTAGGACTATTATAGGCTCTAAAGATAAAGCGATGTTTCTTTAATGTTTAGTTATACCAGGGATCAGATCCGATACTGGTTTTCGCAAAAATTCCGAAAAAGTCCAATATTTTGAATTATGTATGCTCCTTTAGGAGTCCCACGACTCAATAATTTATTTAGACAATAACTCCGTTTTATTAGAGGGTCGTATTAAAATGAAATAATCAACCGTAGACCAGTATAGTTGTATTTTTTTAAGATGTCGGAATCATACTAAGGAGTTCTACCGACAATTCCGACATCTTAAAAAAATCGTACTATACCATCCCCTACACTGTTAACTGCCCATCGGTGGGACTTATACCTTTTGTAATAGGTACACCGATGTAGAGTGTTGCTGTTTGTACCTATACGCCCCCAGAGCCATACCCGGAAATCGCGAAATAAAAGTCTTGAAGTTTCGGATATCAGTGGATCCGAGCGTGGCAATAGGGAAGATGCAGCTATCATATTTACCATTGTTTTGTAACTAGCTGTGCCCGCGGCTCCGCCCGCGTGGAATTCGGTCTTTGTCAGTAAGCGGGTAATTCACCCCTAATTTCTCTCACTCCCCTGAAGTAGATAAACAGACAAAAATTCTAAAAATTGTTGGAACGTGTTCTGTTATCGATTCTAAGTATCCCCAGCCAACTTTTTTTCGATTATCTTCCATGTAGGGGGCGTCCATTAATCGCGTCATACGTTTTTGGCTTGTTTTAGACCCCCCCCCCTCCCCCATGGTGATCTTTGGTGATATTTTCAGGACCCCTCCCCCCCTGTCCAATATGACGTGTAAGTTTTTGCTAACTAAAATAAATACAGTTTTCTAACCTAACGTAACGTACGTACATACATGTGAAGGGTAAAAAAACTTAAACTACATGTATACATATAAAATAAAATAATCTTTAATAGAAAAAAATCGGCCAAGTGCGTGTCGGACTACGCATACTATCAAAAAAGTTATATCAAAAGGTCGTATCCGCCTATGAAAGAAGTTTTTTGGAAATAACTCAATAATTCCTAAACCGATAATGTCCTCATTTTTTTTTTCATATTTTTGGATCTCCCCGTAAGTCAAACCAAAAAGTGACACTTTTTGGTTTGACTTACGGGGTGATTTTGTTCAAACAAACCTCAATGTTATTTTTAAAGACCTATCGAGTGATGTGCATCATGTTGATATTTGGTAAAAAAAAATTTTTTGACAAATAATTACAACATGTGGAGTGCCCCTCCTAAAAATATTATTCTGCAATTTTACTACAAAACTAAGGAGCGGCATACAAAAATACACCTTATGTTTAAATATTGATTAAGATACGGTTTATAGTTTGATGAGATGACGGGTGACAGAGATGTGTGGAAGAAAAAGACATGCTGCGCCGACCCCAAGTAAATGGGATCAGGGCAAGAGGATGATGATGATACGGTTTATAGTTTTCGAGTAAAATGGCTGTGACATGCGGACGGACGGACTGACAGACGGACATAACGAAACTATAAGGGTTACGTTTTTGCTATTTTGGCTACGGAACCCTAAAAACTTATTTCAAATGCCATTAAAATTTATTTACAATCATAGTGCATCTCATAACAATTAATCCCAAGACGTAAAAAAACCTTGTCGTGGAGGAGTTCCATTGTGATCTTCACGAGCGGATTCTATTTCACTAAATAGCACTATTGAAATGCAATTGTTTGATTTTTAGATTTAAAAATATCGCTATACGTCTGCTTATAAGGTTTCAGGAGTTCCCTTGATTCCTCACGGATCCCGTCATTAGAATTGAATTTTGATAAAAATGAGATCAATCTTAGTGACGCCGTGCATAAAGCATAGCGACGTCCCGCCCGCCCAAATGAACGCAGAAGTCCAACTGCGAGGCGAGGCAAATTTCCGCGAGCAAATTTTACTCTGGTTTTGACAGATTGATTAATTTAAAAGTTTATTTATTTTATTTTAATTAATAAATTTAAAAGTTGATAATTTTTATTTTACTAACCGTAATACAGTATAGCACGGTGGAACAAAAAAATTACACGTGATATTTGTCCAGACCCCCCTCCCCCCTGTGGTGATCATTGGAGATTTTTTCTTGACCCCCTCCCCCCCCCTATTACAATATGACGCGATTAATGGACGCGTACAGACTTTCGACCCTCTTCAGATTTATTATATGTATAGATAAAAATGTTGAAAAAACATAAAATAATAGCTATTGAAACGGTTTTACTTTAGTTTATACTAATTTCAAATAATAATTAGGATTTGAAGTAATGTGAAACGGAACGTGTTTTAATCCACCAATCAGCGTCTGGTGACGTCACTCCTGTTATGACAACTAATGGGGTTGACAACTATCTATGGGATTTTGCTTAAAAGGCTAGCATCCAGGTCAAAAAATTTAAAAAACAACAAGAATTTGACACTGTGAACGAACAAATATGGAGTGACACACATGAGTGACGTCATTGAAATTGTAGATCCGTTTAGGCGCGAAAATTTAAATTGTCAGTTGGAACAGCAATTTTTTGACTATAAATCATAGTAGGTATTTTCATTTTTTATACACTCGTGGTCTATTGTACGTGCAATTCTTTCAATGAAAGCATAAATGAAAATATTGCATCTTGCCTATTGTAGTTTGGTCAGGACTGTCTCACTTGACAGGGACTCACGCCACGAAAAAAAGGAAGGAGTATAGATTAATAATTCTACTGTTGCTGCGGTTTTTGGTTATCCAGACTATGTACTCCGCAGCCCAGCCATCTTTAATGAGTAATGACTTACCCCCTTAGGGTGCGTTTCCACCGGAGATGAGCGAGGATGCGTTGCGAGGAATGTGTTTTTTAAGAACCAATCATAGAGCTGCGTTATGCGAGGATAAACGAATGAAGTGATTCTATTGGTGCGCAACAAACGCATTTCTCTCTTGTCCTGTTATATTGGTCAACTCGTTAGCAAGTAAATCGCGAGTTCTCAGTTCGAGGTGTACTAGTTTATTCTTCTGGTTTCCCTTTCGTAAGGTACAACGCAAGAAAGTGACGGTCCCAGTGCCGGCCGGTGTCGAGGACGGTCAGACGGTGCGCATGGCGGTCGGCAACTCTGAGATATTCGTCACCTTCAAGGTGGAGGCCTCCAAGTACTTCCGACGCGACGGACCTGACGTACACTCCGATTGTTCGGTGAGTTATATTACTGTCACATTTTACTCCTTAGACGTCCTCCCTCCTACATATATGCATACAACACTGCCGTTCAACTCTACTGCTACAAGTGCAAAAGAGTTTTTAAGGGCAAGTTTGGCCTGGCTAGTCGCATAAGAGCTCATAAAAGGATAAATCCTTAATAGGGATGATGTTGATGACACATGTTGAATTATGCAATAAAATTTAGTTAATAGGATGCAAAATCACCAATATATCCAAATAAAGTGAAAATTAAAAAAATAAATTGAAATGGTTCAAAGATATCATGCTTCAAAATTTCAAAAAAATTCAATTTTTTAAATACGAAATTAAAAAAAAACAATGATACCATTCGATTTTTAGCATTTTACTGTTAAATAAATTGTATGGTAACCATATACATAAACGCAACATTTCACTGTAAAAATAGCAAGTTCATAATTTTTCCATACTTTAAACAGGGCGACTATATGATCGTGACGTCACTTTTGCACGTTATTTTGTTAGGAGCGTTTCGAGAAACAAATGCGAATCTCAGACTTTAAGTCTAATTTCTGACTTTTGTGTTGCTTTAACACAATTGGCCGCATATAGACATTGGATCCTCACAACAAAACGAATCGATTGATACCATACATGAAAAAAATTCACCATGGCTATTGTTGGGGTCGCTGTCATCTAAATCGATGTGGAGGACTATATACAAGGTGTAACAAAAATGCTGGTGATCCGTTAAAGGCATAATTGGTATCGTATTCAAACTAAGGAAAAAAAAACTCACGTAAAAAGAAATTTAGTTTTGTATGGAGGTCGGCCGACTGGGTTGACGTGTCGTATACAAAAATAGTAGTTTATGTAACTGTTACGTTTTAAGGCCTAATTACGTACAGTTGCATACACTGCTTTATCTACACTCATATTATTTATCCAAAATGCCGTATTCGGAAACCATAGAATGGCCGCCATTGCACCGCCATGGCCAACTCGATTGTGCCGGCGGTCGGGGAGGCGCGTGTCGGCGGCCGCGCGGGCGCGTGCAGGTGCACATTATGTTATCAAAACTCATAACACATCAATAGTTGAGCATGTAAAGTTAAAATTACGTTACTGCCACAGATAAAAAGCTTATCATAGTAAAATCGGTCGTGGTAATGCTAGCCATTGCCTACCGTTTTCGAACACGTTTTAGAGAACTTACAATATGAGTGTAGATAAAAAATGTCTTTCACGTCTAAAAAATTTTTCTTCTACTTTTTCTTAGTCGTCTGTCTTATTTTACTCACTATAGTCGTATTTCCGAGGTTTTTGCCTTTTGCATATCGCTAGGGCGGAATCGACTTGCTGGTTTTTACTGAATTGTTCGTTGCATGAAACCAAAACCATACGTAGCGAATCCGACTGCCCAATGAGGGTTTTCGCGATCGAGATTTTCACCAGATGGCAGCACCGTGGCGAGAGGACTTTTTGACAGCAGCTGTCAAAATCCACCATTCAAAAAATATGATTAAACATGATTGGTGGATTATGACAGCTAGACCTCTCGCCACGGTGGTCGATCTAGTAAAAAATCTCGATCGCGGAAACCGTCATTGGGGAGTCGGATTCGCTACGTATTGTTTCATTATCAATGATGATCTTGATAATAATCGTGATTTTTATGTCCGATAATTATCGATTTGATACCCAAAATTTGTTAAGGCGGTGGCGGTATAAAATAACATCCCGCGAGAAAATCTACATTAGTAGTTGAGCTATAATAAAAAAAACAATATTAGGGATAATTATCTGATAAATATCAGAAATTATAATTATCTTGATAATTTCGAACCCTGGAGAGATCTGGATTGAGAGTCTGACGTCATACATAAACATTATCAGTTGCCAGGCGCCTTATGGTTTTTATTCTCTATGACAATGCTGTTGTTATTATGAATGTCTTACTTTCGGTTGCAGGTTTCCGTGTCCCAAGCCATATTGGGTGGTACAGTCCGGATACAGGGCCTGTATGAAGATCATACACTCCAGGTATAAATCTTTTATTACCCATTGTTTACTTCTGCAGCTTTTCATTTATATCAAAACAATTTAAGAGCTGGCTAAGTCAGATATGACACGATAATGAGAGCTATGAAACCTGTGTAGTTAGATTGCGTTACCATCCTTATTGCTGGATCCGGGCATCTGGC
The DNA here is from genome assembly GCA_947086415.1 of Pammene aurita. Taxonomy (NCBI): domain Eukaryota; kingdom Metazoa; phylum Arthropoda; class Insecta; order Lepidoptera; family Tortricidae; genus Pammene; species Pammene aurita. The sequence continues at coordinate 20,011,158 of OX352295.1, forward strand.
TGCTTTTAATGCGAGGTCAGATTGACAGACCAACAAAGTTTTTCAGTTGGAAAAAGGTAATACCAAAATAGGTAAAAACTGCCGAAATTTGTCATTTATAGAGGACGGTCTATATTTTAACATTACAACAAAAAACATTGTGTATTATTGCGGAAATAAAAACAGTAGGCGACTAACTGTAAATTACATTATACATTTAGCACTACTTCCCCCTAATAAAAACTTCTGGCTATGATATAATCCAATTAATTACATAATTTCCCATAATATTTCATCAAACCCAGAACTCTGGGACAGTGGCGGTACTTCCATACAAGCCCAAAAGCCGGGCTTGCCCTAGTTGCCTCACCGAAATTACGTATTTTAATCGTGGCGCTAAATAACCCGTATTAATTATTTCGAGTGAGCTGTTTATAAATTTTGCCACACGCAACAAAGTGTCGCCACTGCCGCGCAAACGACTGAGGCAAACGAAACGAAACGTAGCACATGCTGCTGTCCCGCTCGCACTCACCACCGCCGCCGCCTTGCAAGCGGCATACAAGCGGGCATTCATTTCGCCTATACAAATCGCCCTATTGGTGTCTGTACAACGAGCAACAATTTTTGCCCGGTGTACCTATAGCAAAATACGGCGATTTAAAACCAGCTTTTTGGTGTGAAGTTGGCCGCATGCCGTAAGATCGCGCGACGCAAGTGAGCGTTAACGGACAACTTCAAGTGTATTATATTACAAAAGTCGAATTTGATATGCAAATTAATTGTTTGAGCAAGTCAATGTGAATTGAATGGTATTGTGGTGAGGTGAGGTTACGACTTAGTAAAAGTGCTTAATTCTTTTGCAAAACTTGTAAAAGTGTTAAAATTACTTATTAATAATGGATGAAGCCGTTCCTTGTGACTGTTTGAGGTACGTCCAAGTGTTGATCATGATCAACAAAGGCAAGGTAAAATCTCTGAAGTTTGTTCAAAATCAATGTGTCGTTAAACCTAATACCCGGCTTGTGTTATTTGTAGGCATGTCTCAGATAAACCAGTTGCATAAGCGAAAATTTAGTAGGGCTGCTTACAAAATACACTAGGCTAGATTGTTAGTTGTTTTCATTCTAAATAACTTATATTGCTGTTGTAGCATATTTTTTTCGAAAGATGATGACATTTTGAGTATATAAAGATTGAATAGTTAGTACGAAATCATGTCTTTAGGCTTGCCCTACTCTAAACCTCTGGGCACGCTACTGCTCTGGGATTAGTTTTCTTAAAGTTATTTGCACCTCTTTGACCTCCACCACTCGACTCTAGCAATAAGCATAGTATTGCAAACTAACTAGCAGGGATCGGATACCGGTATTTGCTCCATACTAAAAATACCGATTAATTTCGTTCTTTTGTTTCCTATTTCATTTTTAACGAGGTAATCTAATAACACCAAAGCAATACCTAAATACAATATTGAGTTCTACATGAAGCCCTGCTGAAAATAATTAAATATTTCACATTATTTCGGGGTTTTTTGAAAATACTGGTCCCTGCTAACTATTTGGGTTTCGTTGCTCTCATTATTGTGTCATTCCTGACGTCTAACTACGTCAGTTATTTGTAAGGTATTAACAGATACCATACCATATATACATATTTATGCCGTTGCAATAAGGTTCAGTTTATTATTTCCATGGCATCGTTGAATATTACCAAGAGAATTAAGTCAAACTGGCTTAAAATCTTTAAAATAAGCGTAGGTACCCCGACTCTGAAAACTTACATGGCGCATATACGGCATCAGATGTAGACTTTACACATCTTTTAAAATTAATAAATGTGTCAATGTAGGGAAAAAGGTTTTGTCCTGTCTGTAAGTAAGGTTGCCAGAGTCCTCAAAGAGGATGCTGTGTGTTGACCACGAGGGACCCTCTTGTCTCTTTAGCCGTCAACACAACATCCTCTTTATAAAGGGTCGACAACCCGCATGTGACACCTCGAGTTGCAGGCATTTATAGGCCACGGTAGCTGCTTGCCATCATGCGGGCCGTATGCTTGTTTGCCACATGTCGATATGGAGTTATTACTACTTCCTAAAACTACACAATACTGCTCTCCTAAGCCGAATAGCGCTATCTCAGAAAAAAATTGAATCCAAATATATTTTATAGGTACCCTAAATTTTTTAGCTCAGAATTCCATTTTCAAATTAATTTCAATTAATTTTGTATTAAGCAGACCGTCTGCTAACGATACCACAATGCTTAGAAAAAATGGAAAAGTAGAAAAATCCACTGCCTCAGGCGAGACTCGAACTCGCGACTCTGGGATACATGCCCATCGCTCTGACCAACTGAGCTACTGAGACACACCTGATGGCGTGATGGCTGCGAATTTCTCCACTATATCCCATATGCGTCTTAGGGGGAACGCCTAGCGACATCTGCCGAAGAAGTCTTACACTTCTCAACCGGCCATCGGAGTCCCAAGTTGTATTGAGAATTCACCGATAACAATGCGCTAGCCCATATTACAATTAATTTTGTATTAAGCAGACCGTCTGCTAACGATACCACAATGCTTAGAAAAAATGGAAAAGTAGAAAAATCCACTGCCTCAGGCGAGACTCGAACTCGCGACTCTGGGATACATGCCCATCGCTCTGACCAACTGAGCTACTGAGACACACCTGATGGCTGCGAATTTCTCCACTATATCCCATATGCGTCTTAGGGGGAACGCCTAGCGACATCTGCCGAAGAAGTCTTACACTTCTCAACATTGATAGATTTTTCTACTTTTCCATTTTTTCTAAGCATTGTGGTATCGTTAGCAGACGGTCTGCTTAATACAAAATTAATTGTAATATGGGGTAGCGCATTGTTATCGGTGAATTCTCAATACAACTTGGGACTCCGATGGCCGGTTGAGAAGTGTAAGACTTCTTCGGCAGATGTCGCTAGGCGTTCCCCCTAAGACGCATATGGGATATAGTGGAGAAATTCGCAGCTATCAGGTGTGTCTCAGTAGCTCAGTTGGTCAGAGCGATGGGCATGTATCCCACAGTCGCGAGTTCGAGTCTCGCCTGAGGCAGTGGATTTTTCTACTCTTCCATTTTTTCTTCAAATTAATTTGATTTTGAGGTAGCGCTTCTTGGCTTAGCAGGGTGCGTAGCCAACGTGCCAATCGTTAACACTCCGTAGCGTATCGTAGACTAACTAACCCAAGACCCCGCATAGTCGGGCGACTCCCGCTGCCACGCTCGAAGTAATTTAACTCTATAGTGAGACACTAATATTGTAAGTGACAGTTAACATAGTACGTCTCCATGGCAACCATTAATGTCTGACTCTCTTACGCCCCACGAAAGAATCGCGCGTTCCCTGTCTAGACAGTTCCCCCATTGCGATTTCCCCTCCCGAACCTCTTCTTTTTGGCAGCTTAGGTTTCGAGGAAATAACACGCTAAGCTGAGTATAGATATATCTTGTATATGTAGCCACCTCTCTATCACTCTTCCATGTTAGTGCGACAGTGACAGTTGCGTTTCGTTCGCTACAGAGCTTTAACGATATACATGTTGGCTACGCAACGGACAGAATATACGCTATCTATCAGTGAAATTATGACGTGTCCATGTAAACCGACTAAGTGGGCCCTTTTTCTAAACTCGTTTATAACAGATTTGTACATGAATTTGTTATAGATATTGCCGGGCACGTCGTCGCACCGACTGATCAGGCTGTCGGGGAAAGGCATGAAGCTGGTTAGCAAGCACGGGTATGGAGACCATTACGTCCACATCAAAATAAAGGTAGGTTATACGCTGCAAAAGGACACCCCTTTCCGAAAAAAACCTTAAACCTTTTGACCGCCGTCGTCTGATATATGAGACAAAGTGACAACGTGAACGACACCTTTATAAATTATGGCAGAGTTACAAATTGAAAAGTTCAATTTTTGACGTATGGCGGCCAAAAGGTTAAGGAATGTTTGAAAGTTTCGCCAACTTACTACATTTTATCATTATTGTAACTTATCTAGTAATTGTCTATTTTATTGTTACCGGCTTAACCTTTTCTACGCCAACGACGGATATATCCGTCATAATGTATCATACGTTTTAATCTAAACGAATTCATACTATATATAATTTATTTATTATATTTAAAATAGTACATGTCTAATTTGTATTAATTCTTAACTAAAATATAACTTAACACTATTACACAATAACTACACAGAAAATTAAAATAAGCATTGAATTAATTGGTAAAATTGGTTTGGCGACTTTTGCGTATTTTAATGAGCGAATTGACTTTTGTCGAAGCGTCGAAAAGGATAAGGTTTTATTAATTATCATTAAATATTTTTTTTATTAATTATCATTATGTATAGTCACTAACGAACTAAAGAACGCTATACCTCTATGTACTCCTGAAAATGATAAGAAGCCGGTTTCTACTTTTCGTGGTACAGCCGCCATTAAATATATCGAAGCGGCCAAGGTACTCAAAAATATCTGTACCTACATGCACTTTATCGTCTTGTCAAGAGGCGTTCAGGTATTTGTGACCACCTTGGCTAATTGGTAATTGACGAAGGCTAGACTTAATTTTTTTACAGTGTCAAACAAAACCTTTTGCCCTTTAAACTAGTCATAATAAGCAGGTCTTGAGCAGTCTCTAGAATAAGTACTCCAATTTTTTTAATTAAATTTCTTTAAATTAAATTAACTCCGCACGACGATAAAAATATTTGTGTGAATTTGAACTTTGTTACACATGATTAGAGTTGAAAATTATTACATACAGCCATATATAGTTATATATATAGGATTCGTATGCGATAATCGGCGACTGATGATATATCTAGACGTAGAATTTCAAACAAACCGTCAGCGTGAAACTAGGAAACAACTCGATATACGCATGCTCACTACGCTGCCAATCAAATGCGTCATTTAGTACAGACTACGATTGACCAATCGTATTTTAAGTAATTGTTGTAATTGAAAACAGTTTCAATTACAACAATTACTTAAAATACGATTGGTCAATCGCAAAATGATTTTGCTGTGATTCGTCGTAGCACTGACACTTGACAAATGCCCCCCCCCCCCCCCCCCTATTTCGGCGCCTGTGTCACACTGCTCCATACTTCGCAGCGACGTCCGATGCTGCGATTTTTAGTTTAGGACTGTAGAATCTATATTTGTATACAAAAACTGCATTGTACAATTTTCAACTGAGAAAAATATATTTATATCCGTCAAAAATTATATTGTGCATAACTATAGAATACTCGGGGAATACGTAGTAAAGTCAGGAGATAAACTGAATTTAGTACACGCCATATAATCCGTTTTTAGTCGTTTTATTTCATTTAAATATGTCAATTAAAATTTATCTTTGATTTCTTTGACTATCAGGTATCACTCATTTCCATAAACAGCCTATACACGTACAGCCTGTCTTTGACCGTGGAGCTTTAAATGCGAGGACTGATTGTGCTCAATGTGCTCCTTAAACTGGGCTGCTTTTAGTCTACAACTATTTGAATAAAGGTTATTTTATGATAATACTTCGTTTATATAAACTAAATTTAACGGCCTCCTAGCCTAGTCGGTCGTGACCCTGCCTATGAAGCAGGAGGTCCCGGGTTCGAATCCTGGTCAGAGCAATTTATTTGTGTGTTTATCACGGATATTTGTTCCTGAGTTATGGATGTTTTCTTTTAATTTAAATATTTATCTGTATCTATCTATTATATACAAGGTGCTCGCGAGGAAACCGCATAATTTTAACAGCGTACTCCTGAGGTCAATAGAGGTAAAAAATATCATATGACTTTTGGACAATTCCGCAAAAAAAAAGTTTTTTGTTTTTTTTTCTTGTTTTCTGAACGTATTGTTAAATTAAAAATAAATGTTAATGAAAAAATTATGCCTAAAAACAAATAAAACTACTTTTTTTTTCTTAAAATCAAAGTTAAAGTGTTTCGTGTCACTTTGATGTCTGTCAACAGGGATGCCTATAATGAGTTCCATAGTGGTAAAATTGCCGTTAAGAAAGCGTTCAGTCCTGATCGAGTTATAATCAAAATATTTTATTTTTTTAATTGGTTATAACTCCGAAACAAGATGAATTTCAGAAAAGTTTATTTGACATTTTAGTCTCTAAATAAGGTCGGGATAACGCTGTTAAAATTATGCGGTTTCCTCGCGAGCACCGTGTATATTGTCGCCTAGTACCCGCAGCAAAAGCCTTATTGAGCTTTACTGTGGGACTAGGTGGATTTGTGTAAGATTGTCCCATAATATTTTTTTATTTTATTTTATAAAAATACAATACAATACAATACGAATACTCTTTATTGAACACCTCAATAAGAAAACCAGTACAGAAAATGCATAAAGTCGGAATAGAGGTAAACAACAGGCGGTCTTATCGCTAAAATACTATTTCCTTATACCACATCCAATGAAGCAATTGACATCGTCTGTCACACTTCAAAAACTGATGATTTTGCAGTAAATTCATGCTCAAATAAGTCTTGAATTGTATTTTTTTTTACAAATCCAGTTATTTTCAAATGTTGTAGTTTATGAGCAAAATCGATCCTTACAGTTAAAGCCCATGATCAGAGGCACACTGTATACTATTAACTTTATCTGCGTGTTATGAAAGATGAGATGTAAACATGTGTATTTAACTTAAATCAAAACATTTATCTCATTAAAATTAATAAAAAAATATCGTTAGAAGTTTTAATGGTTGTTCAAAAGTTGGCATAGCACCATCTCCATATAAAATTATCCGGTAAAATAAATTTATAATCATGTTTTCGGCTTAACTTACGTATGATAAAGTGAGCCCGTCTTTTTTATTATGTTTTCCAGTTCTACTCTGACACCATTTTACGGCGCAAGAAGGCATGTTTACTAAATTATTTAATTTTTTGATAAACTTCACTACGACCGTGTCACTGAACCGCCATTTGTAAACTAAACGGCTTGGCGGCTCAGTTTGTAAGCCCCGCCCCCCGCGGCTCACTTTATGTGGGGTCATTTTTCAGAGCTACTTCATATATATCATCAGTCGCCGGCGATAATAGATTAAAACTCATAAGACTAGAGATAGACTCTACTGTGATATGACTTGGGAATGAAAACCGGTTTTTATTATTATTCTCTTTATTCATTTTTCTTCTTAGGATTAGGTTTTTTACAATATTTATATAACTAAAAGTAAAATATAAAAATACATCTAAAACATACAAAAATAATAAAAACATTATAAAAAACCTATCCTAGGGTGCCGCCGGCAACGGAGCAAGGCCCAGGCTGCCGGTGGTCAGGGCCGCAGAGAGAGGAACCTTCGGACTATGCGCGCCGTGTCCAGGATAACCGCCTTCTGGATCTGACCCTTGATCCAACCACAACCCCGTAGCGAAAGTCTCTCTAGGTGTTGGTCGAGATTCTTCGCTATGAGACCGTTCGCAGAAACAACTATCGGCACAATGATCGCCGAATCAACCTCCCACATGGCGGTTACCTCGTGAGCCAAGTCTAGGTACTTGCTGGACTTGTCCTTCTCGGCCTTCACGAGGTTCTCGTCACATGGGACGGTGATGTCGACGAGCATGGCCCGGCGTTGCGGTCGATCTATTACCACGATATCAGGCTTATTGGCTACAATAGTCCTGTCCGTGATAATAGATCGATCCCAATAGAGCGTGGCACGACCATTTTCGAGAACTGGCGCAGGTGTGTACTTGTAGTACGGCACTTCGTAGTCCACAAGACCGTATAGGAGAGCAAGCTGCTGGTGTATAATCCTGGCTACGAGGTTATGTCTGTGCAAGTACTCGCCGTTAGCAAGATGAGAACAACCGGAGATGATATGCCTGAGTGACTCTCCGGGACGGCGGCATGCCCGACAAATGTCGACCGTACCGTCCTTCAGGATATATTTCCGGTAGTTATTCGTCATGATAACTTCGTCCGCAATTGCACAGGCAAAACCTTCGGTTTCTCCGAAGAGGTCCCCGAATCGTAACCAGTTCACCGACGCGAGCAGGTCTACGTCGGGTCCCGTGAGGACCCTGTAGAACCGCCCGTGTAGCTCCTTGCTCTTCCATACCGCCCTGCGATCCTCGGTGCTTAGCACCACAGGTTTGCGCCAGTTCTCGTTTGCCAAGGAGAGCGGCGTGAGACCCTTATCTACTGCCACCATCCTCCTGCCATCTGTGTCCACCTTAGTATGCCAAAGGAGTATGTGAGTAGGGGCATTACCCAGGCATTGAAGGCGCGCACCTTGTTGCCACCTGACAGAAGACTATTAAGTACTTTTGTCAGCCGACCGAAGAAGCGCTCCTTCAACGACTGAATAATACCCACATCCTCAATGCCCAAAGACTGTGACATACCATACATTATTATTATTATTAGTTTTATGATATATCCTATGTTGTGTCCCACTGCTGGGCAAAGGCCTTCCCTCTCTTCCGCCACTCGTCACGGCCTGGTGCATATTCCCGCAACTAAAGGTATCCTGGTCGCCCCGCCATCTCATACAGTATAAAAACCGGTTTTTCTCATTCTAAAATAAAACGGGTTGTATTCCCTAGATGATTCTTTTAGTATTATTGTTGTATTCCATTCCCAGGTCCCAACAACCTTGAATGCGAAGCAAAAGGCACTCATCTACGCGTATGCGGAACTAGAAGAGGACACGCCTGGACAAATCCTAGGTGTTTCCTATGACAGAGATGGTAAGAAATAAAAATATATATATATATAAGCTACTATGACAGCTGTACATTGTGGTAGATGGATAACTCAAGGGTCACTCAACACTACCGTCAACCGCCATAATCGTGCCACTGACGCCACAGACGGCAATAGCCGTCCATTCGAAAACTATGAAATACCACTCCTAGAAATCCTTGAACCCTTATATGTGATGTAAGGCATTATTATGTCGTTAGACCCATCTTCCTCCTAGCGTTTGTCCCGGCTTGGGGTCTGCTCGACAAACTAATCCCATGTATTGGAGTAGGCACTAGTTTTTTACGAAAGCGACTGCTATCTGACCTTCCAAACCGGTATTCGCCTTCCAATCGGGTATAGGTCCGGTTTCCTTACGATGTTTTCCTTCACCGAAAAGCGACTGGTAAACATCAAATGATATTCCGTACATAAGTTCCGAAAAATTCAGTGGCACGAGCCGGGGTTTGAACCCAAGACCTTCGGATTGAAAGTCGGACGTTTTACCGCCACGCTACCATCGCTCTAGACATTAGACCCGTCTAATATTAATTTAATATTTGTACAAAACGCGAAAGTTTTAAACGTTTTGAAACGCCAATAGTTTGTACAACTTTAAGCGTCTTAGTAGAAATAAATTTTCATTGCATTTTCCTTTGAAATTAACGCCTATAAAATGTGGAGCTATTAATCACCTTAGGTGATAAATTAGCCCAAATTATCAGACCAATTTGTTTTCCAGACAATTCTAAATCTAGCGACAAAAAAAAGGATAGCGACAAAATACACGAAGCTAACAGAGACACAGAGGACACTCACAGAACGCGTACTAAGTCGACGTTTCTAGAAAACTTAGTAGAGACATACAGAGTTAATAAACCTTGGTTCATAGTAGGGTTCGTCATGTCTCTGGTCACTTGCACTATAGTGATTATGAATGACCCGCAGGATAAGTATGGTGTGAACGCTTATTTAGACCGGAGAGAGCAAGGTGTTGATGAGGATAATAGTGTGAAAGGGTCTTTAGGTTATCAGAACGCTATAAGGAGACAGAGAGAGAAAAATCCTGAGTTGTATGACGCGTGAATGCTTTGATGGTCTAAGAGCTGGCCACGACACAATAATGAGAGCAACGAAACCCGTCTAGTAAGCTTACAATACTATCCTTATTGCTAGATCCGGGCATCTGGCAGCTTTTAATGGGTGGAGGTCAGTGTGACAGTGTAGCAAAATTTTTCAGTCGGAAAAAAGTAATACCAAAATAGGTAAAAACTGCCAAAGTTGTCATATTTGCAAAGGATGGGGGCCTATATATTAACATTAGAACCAAAAATAGTATGTATTATTTCGGAAACAGAAACAGTAAGGGACAAACCATGAATTACGTTGTTTTGGACTACTTTCATTAGAAAGTTTCGGCAATTATATCATTTATATAATTTCTTAATAATACTGCATCAAAACCAGAACTCTAGGATTTGTTCTCTTCAAGTTATTTGCATTCTTTGACCTCCACTACTTTACAGCTGCCAGATGTCCGGATCTAGAAATAGCATAGTATAGCAAACTAACGAGAGGGGTTTCGTCACTCTCATTATTGTGTCATATCATATCTGACGTGGCTAGCTCTCCGTCTATGAGTAGTGATAGTTTAGTAAATTTATTGATATTTGTATAGTCTCACGTCCGAAGATTTCTATCTAGTATTCGACTATTTTACAGATTATTGTATTTTTTATTTTATTATTCAGTAACTCAAATTTGCGTTTGTAGTTTATAAATATTTGTAACGTTTTCAAGTATAAGGTACCTTATTGTCGGTTGTTGATAAGGTTTATTTCTAAATGAATTTTCATGACAATCGACAATGAGGTACCTTTGCTTGAAAATGTCACATTTGTTAAACATTGCGCACTATTATCGTTAGGAATAAAATACGTACAAAATGGATAAGCATATTATAGCCGTTCTTTATACACCAGATTGCGCTTTATCGTTTTTTTAATTAATCTGTTTGTTGCTAATGCTTATTTCATTTATTGTCAGTACAAATACTTAAAATAAATGGTTAGCATTTACAAATTAATCTATAATCAATATATATAAATAAATAAATGTCGGCAATAATCTAAGAGATACATTGAAAATGGATTGAAATTAATTAATCATTACATATAAAAAAAAATTAAATGTCAAAATGTCGTACTTAATAAAAACAAAATGTCATTTTAATCAATTTCATGTCTCACTTTAAATGTATCATCGAACAGTGGTTGAGATACACACAGTCCACACGTTCAGAAAACATTTTCAAAATGCTGTTGGCACTGGCGCGGATTCGGTGCACCAAGGGGGCTTAGCCAAGATGACAATCGTCTGCATAAAACAAATCGAAACGCTATCCGTCTCTCTATCGCACTAATGAAAAGTGAGCGAGAGCGTGTAGCGTTTCGTTTTGTTTTCTGCAAACGATTGTCATCTTGGCTACAGGGCCAGGGATGTGGCTCGCTTGCGCATTGTGGCGTAGAAGCAGTCTACCCGCGCCTCTGCGAACATTAGTGGAGTACGGGAACGCCTTTTTAACCTATAAAAATGACATAAATAACAAGTCCGATTTTATTTTGTTACCTTTTAGAATACGTTAAGTACTAATAATGAAAAATATTTTCTAACAATTGTTAGCATTGCGCTAGGTATAATACATGTATTTGTTTGTTACACAAAGAAAAGATTATGTAAGTTTGTTTTTTCTCCACCAGGCTATCGCTTTTTATTATTGCAATATAACTTCACATTTTATAACGGTTTTGTCAAGAGCATATGTCGTCTTAGCCATTTGTATATTGTCTAGAATTCAAGGTCACTTATATTTTGGCAAATTGTTTTCGATTATGCTCAGATAATCTGTTGACCAAATTGTTATAAAATGACAGATGATGTTGAAATAGTTGAATGCAGTAGTAAGGTAAAGAAAAATATATCTTGTATAATCTTTTCTTAGTGTTATTAACAATTATCTATATAATACCTAGCGCGACGTTAAAAACCGTTACAAAATATTTTTCACTGTAAGTAATCATATTATATTCTCTAACTAAAAAAGAAAAAAATTGGGCAGCCTTATCAGCACTCTGAACGCATTACCGTTACGCTGTACCGTTTTTGAGTGTAATCAGCCCATAGGTTGCTTAAAATAATGTCTCGGCATACGTTATTCCACTTTGTGCGTGTTAGTATTCTTTCCTTTCTAATCATTCATTTTATGTTTCACACTCTATGTCAGGAAAAAACAGTGATTGTTAATGGTTATTCCTATATTTATTGTAAATTTTACTATTTATAAGCGCTTATTTTGAAAGTTTCGTAGTTTATCTACCAAAGGGATATAGTATGATGGTTATAAGAATGTAAAAACGTTGTTTCGAATACATGAAATTCCTTGAAAATTATGTTGTTTCATTTTGTATCCTATTCGGCAACCCCTCCATACCATCATGCTATAGCCACGATCATACAAACAAATAAGTCATGGACTTCAATTGTTGAATCATTTACGGTTAAAACATTTTTTTCTTTAATATTTACTCTGAAATGTCCAATTCCTTTTTTTTTTGTTATACCACGACGGTGGCAAACAAGCATACGGCCCGCCTAATGATAAGCAGCTACCTTATCCTATGGACACCTGCAACTCCAGAGGTGTCACATGGGCGTTGCCGACCCTGTACAAAAAGGAGGATTCACTGTGTTGACGACTAAAGGAACAAGGGGGTTCCTCATCGTCAACACACTGGGTCCTCTTTGAGCTCAAGCAATGTAAAGTAAACCTGATTGGCTGAACAATTGAAGTCCGTGACCATACTCACCAGTGGTGAAGCGTCCATAGAACTCGATTCACACCGGCTTGCCTCATGTATTTAGCTAAATACTATTAAAAAAAATCTCCGGCTCTAAGAATATTTTTGACACATCGCCACTGGTGGTGATAGGTAGGTACTCTCCTAGTTTGAGGTCAGAATCCAATTTTTTTTTTAATAATACCACGTCGGTGGTAAACAAGCATACGGCCCGCCTGATGGTATGCAGCTACCGTAGCCTATGGACGCCTGCAACTCCAGATGTATCACATGCGCGTTGCCGACCCTTTACCAGAGGAGGATTCACTGTGTTGACGGCTATAGGAACAAGAGGGTCCCTCATCGTCAACACACTGGGTCCTCTTTGAGCTCATTGGCAACCTTACTCACCAGCAGGAACACAACACTATAAGTAGGGTCTAGTGATATTTGGCTGTGGTTTTCTGTAAGATGGAGGTACTTCCCCAGTCGGGCTCTGCTCCAGATTTGAGCGAGATGACATTCGCTGTGCTGTTCCCTACCACCATAGCGAGATGACATTCGCAGTACCCATACCTCTCTTGGACGTAGTTAAAGGACATACCCGTGTCCGGACGTAGTTTAACCTTTTGACTGCCAAGCATTGAACAAAAATGACGCGCCACCGACGCCACGTAATAGCGTTTTGTCAAGCGAAATTGAACTTTGCGGAAGCCCGCGTAGGTCCCTATTGAATTACCCGCTGTAGCCGTCGTTGGCGTCCATGGCACAACTTTTTGATGTCGGCCACAGCCGACTGTGGCGGTCAATAGGTTAAGGACATACTTGTGTCCGGACGTAGTTTAAAGACATACCTACTCGTGTCCGGACGTAGTTTAAGGACATACCCGTGTCTGGACGTAGTTTAAGGACATCCGGGTCGACATCTCATAATTCCGGGAATCTGATGATTAAAATACAATACAGAATAAATATAGACCATAGAATTCTTCTAGAAGTGGTGGAGCGTGCATAGAACTCTTCAAATTGGCTCACTTAACCGTATGGCTACGTAATATACAAAAAAGTCACTCACACGCCAAGATTAAGCCAATATAAACTTTACTTGAAAGTTATGAACGTTGTTTTGACAGCGTACGCCATACCATGGAAAAATAAGCATAGAGTGCTCACTCCATACAGCTGGTTATGAAAGCTCGATATAAAGGCTAGATACAGAGGCGGCCATAGGGGCTGGCGAACGGGGCAGTCGCCCGGGGCCTCGCGCTTGCAAGGGCCTCGCAACAACCCGATCAAAATTATGTTTGCATGTTTTTAAAGTGGGGCATTCTACTCATACTCATAGTTTGTTATTAAATCAAATACAAACACCAAGTACTTAACAACTTGACCCATAGCTTAATTGGTAAAGCGATCTAGCCCCGGCATGGGGTATCGATGCAGGTTCAAGTCCTGCTGGGTTGATAATGTTTTTCAATGTTTGTAATTGATTTAATAACAAACAACCCGATCAAATATTTATAAGGGCCTCGCAGAGCAGATTTTAACAAGGGCCGCCCGGGGGCTCGTGATGCTTAAGGCCGACCCCTGGCTATACAACTAAGGGGACTAAGGGAGGAGTGGACAGGGAGGTAATTACCAAATTTTACAACGGGCGCCCTAACCCCTGCCCGCCCCTCCGCCAGTCCTTTACTCATGAAGCGAGCATAATGTCAAACTTTCGGGCTAGTAACCAATTGTATGGCTTTACCTCTCTATGCTTACTTATTTATATATGCCAATAACCCTTGTTAGGGTTCTTGGGCTGAGGGCATGACAGCTTGTGACGCTTTTAAGCATCTTTGGCGTTGAAAAGGTTAATTTTCTGATCCTTTTTTACAGCTCATGGCAAAAAGTAAAGCCAAATTATCGCCCGCTTGCTGACGAATATTTTTGCAGCCCCGCCACTGATAGATTGTTCACAGTATGGCCGATACAATCGTTGTCCATGACTCATGAGGCTCATGTACAGAATGAAACACGTCTAATGCTTGAAAAACTAAACGTACACGTATACTGTAGGTGCCTAACCTAGTGGCGGCATTTCTAAAATATTTGTAGGGCAGTAGAAACTAATTTGGCTTTTCTTTATCTTATAAGCCGTAGTAAAAGTACTCAACAGGTATTAAATTAGGCAATCCGATGGGAATCGAGTTCTATAGACGCTCCGCCAATGGTACCTACACAGATCACCGCCACAAATATTTACCAGATTTTCAGTCAATCGAGTTTATTCATTAGTGACAACCAGCATGTTTATAGCATAACCTAGCTTTTTCAACCGACTTCAACGAAGGAAGAGGTTCTCAATTCGTCGGGATCTTTGTTTAAGCGTTTTTTAATTTTTTTATGTATGTTCACCGACTATTCGAAGATGGCTGGACCGATTTGGAAAATTATTTTTTGTTTGAAAGAGTATACAGTTGGTCCCATTGTCATCAGGTCAGGATCTGATGATGGGATCCTGGAGAAATCAAGGGAACTCTTCAAATATTATAGGCACACCTATAGTGATTTGAGTATTTTTTACAGCAGCTCGAGCATTTGCTTCTGGAAAGGTGGAGGCTAAATAGAGTCAGTTAATTTTAGTTTACAATTATTTGTTTAGAAATGTTCTCTAACATCACCTACAAATACACAGGAATACTTTCCGACATTCAAATTTTAGCTACAATCAATTAAACTAATGAAATTGTTTTTATAGGTATGTAACGCCATGTAATAAAATGGAAATCTTTATCTATGTGTGAGTTACTATACCATGGGTCCACAAAGTGTCCGTTCTATGTATTTCGTTTAGTAGGTTATTAGTTATTAATTTATAGCATCTTAATTTAGGTAATTGTAGTGATTATATCGCTGTAGGTGAAGTTAGATAATTCTATAGGTAGGTACGTAGTATGTACAGTCTCCATCAAATATATTGGAGCGGCAAAGGTACTCAAAAATATCTGAACATGCACTTTATCACATTGACAATAGAGGCGTAGAGATATTTATGACCACCTTGGCCGCCCCGATATATCTGATGGCGTCTGTACCTATTAGAAGTCAGTAGTTCGAATAAGATCAAAGATAACTTTTTTTTTTGCGGTAGGTAAAGTAACCACCAACAATATCAATAATATCATGCGAAATACGCAAAAATATGTAACACGCGCTTTTGTTCCTACAAATAAGATTGTGTGACATGTTTTTTCGCGCTTTGTATTATTTACAGTAAGTAGTTAGGGTACGGTACTTTTAGTAGCTTAGAGCATTCAACCCGGAGTAGCCATATCTGTCATTTTCTATACAAAATAAGTTGCCGATTTTTGCGGGTGAGGGGAACATCAACTGTATTTCTAACTCATAGTACTCAACGTACAAATAGCCACGTTAGATAAACGTCAGTCCATACAATAAATGACGAAATGTTTGACCGCCGGTCATATGTTTTCGGCAGAGGGGAACGCCTGTCAATGGCGACTCCGGTTGGTTGAATGCTCTAAGGCAAAAAGCACGACACAGTGCTTTGCGGAGGTTAAAACGTATAATATAAACTTGTATGGTACTAATGCACAGTATTTTTATCATAAGGTGTAATATATGTATTTGGAGTAGATCTAAGCCATAATATTGAAATTCATTAGTATCTAATCTTTATACTTAATACGTAATAAAGTCATGGACTAAGAGCTGGCCACGTCAGATATGATATGACACAATAATGAGAGCAATGAAATCTGATTAGTTAGATTGCTTTACCGTCCTTATTGATAGATCCGGGCATCTGGCAGCTTTTAATGGGTGGAGGTCAGAGTGAGAGACCAACAAAATATTTCAGTTCTAAACTGCCGAAGATGTGTCATTTAACTCATTTATTTAGGGCAGGGCCTATATTTGACCATGAGAACAAAAAACATTGTGTCAGTGTTGCCAGAGCACTATCAGCTAAAAGTACGGTCGTGTGTCAAAAAAGGTACGATTTTGACCTAAAAGGTACGATTTTTATTTAGTTCTACAAAATCGCCACATATAAGATCAGGGTGGTGTTTTATTGATGTACGGGTTATAATTTAGCTATTTGTCTCTCATTCTAACAAGCATATGCGTTAGAATTAGCTTTACATTGAAATTGTAAAGGTAACTTCTGAGAACCACGATCAGCGGGCCTACCGCGAAAGTCGTATATCGAAATTTTCGTTTTCTCCCTGTCTATCGCACTTGCTTATACGAGCAAAAGAGATGCAAATAGCGAGGTTTCGAAGTTGGCAGTAGGCCTCAGGTAACGATATTAGTCGAGTGCTGATGCCTAGAATAGATACTCTCATGAGAATCTCGGGCCAATGTGAATGGAGGTAAGTAACGGCCAACCCGCACGAGGACACAGATTAGTGACTACACATTTTGGTGACGATTTCTGCTACTTTCATCCTATATTTCTGTGACACAGTCTAGTGGCAGTTGATTTGACACTACGTGACGTTATAGTGGTATAAAATAATTATGATTGAATACAGTGACCATATTTAGGTAGATAGACCATGATGACAGTGTTAACTAGATAACACGCTCGATATTCACTACGATGCACATTCTAGATCGTTAATTTTAGGATTTACGGTTCATGAACTAGGATCAATACGTGTGATTGGCGCTGCAAAGTATAAGTTTAGTATGCTTTTGCCGGGTACGCTATAAAGTACGATTTTTAGTACGGTTTTCGCCGGGTAGGCCAAATAGTACGGTTTTACGTAGGGTACGTTAAAGGTACGCAGAGGTCCAAAATAGTACGTAAAATCGTACCAAAAGGTACGGTCTGGCAATACTGCATTGTGTATTATTAGGGAAACAAAAACCATAGGCGACAAACTATAAATTGCATTCTACGTCATTTGGCACTACTTTCCCCCAAAAGAAACTTCTGGCTATGATATAATCTAATTAATGACATAATATTGCATGAAACCCAGAACTCTAAGATTTGTTTTCTTCATGTTATTTGCATTCTTTGACCTCCACCACTTTACACCTGCCAGATGTCCGGATCTAGAAACAAACATAGTATAGCAGACTAACTAGAGGGGTATCGTTGCTCTCATTATTGTGTCATATCTGACGTGGCCAGCTCGCCGTCTATCAGTTGAGACTAGTGCGACCGTAGGGACAACTCTGCGCCTATCGTGGATAAAACCGTAAATCAACGGTTAAAAACCCTTTCACCAATAGCAGCTTTTCCCTTTCTTACTAGGAAAAGTGGCGACATAGTGGAAGGGACTTTACTCATTTACTTAAGGTAGGCGCAGTTGCCCCTACAGGCGTAATTACCCTGACTAATTGACTATACATAAATTACATAATATATGCCATAAAATAAAACTTGAATACACACTAAAATACTTTCACAGGTAAGAAGGTGTGCGTAGCAGAAAATCCAGACCTTGTAGACGCCGTCAAGGAAGCTCTTAAAGACAAGAAGTCCATCGAAGCAGACGCGGCCCAGAAGACAGATGGCGCTACTGAAGCGAGTGAAGACCTTAAAGAATCTAAGAGGAGCAAAGCGTAGTAGACTATTCGTAATAGCCCATTAACATGTACGTAAGGCAGTGGCGCGTTGAATATGAACCTCTAAAAAATAGTACCTCTCCGTATTTGAAGTTAGTACAAAATTTAAGTTCACCCGCTAGCCTGATAGTCCGACAGCGTAACATGTAATATAAAGGCTAAAATCTCAGTTACAGAGATACACCCGCCGCCACTGTAAGACAGACTGATTGGCGGTGACAGAGCAATTAGCGATAGAACTATTGCGCTTGAAGCCTGCGTGTATATGATTAGATTTCGTGTGAATGAGAAGGGATCCTTGTATTATTCTTCTCATATCTTTAATGATTCACACTTTCTTTGTATCGTAGCTCTAGTGTCTGTACCTTTGGGTTAAACAACTAACGCACGACTCATTTTGAGCGCAAAAAACTATCTCTTTCATACTCATTTATTACTGTATGAGAGCGACCGAGAATGCAGTCTCGTTCAACTTGTAACGACTAGTGGTGCTAGCGCAGACAATTATGAGCCTTAAAGCTTAGTAATTAAATTTATATTTGCTTCCTGATAGCAATATTTGATTAATTCCAATATTTGATATCATAAATTCCTATAAATTGACTGACATACGGATTTAATTCTTCATTCTGGCGATATATTTTAGTATTGTTTTTGTTTAGATTTGCATCTTATTTTCTATGATTTTGTTTTGCACAATATTTTCTTTAGGTACAATTCTGTGATACGATAGATAGACTTTATTTCTAACAGCATAGAACACACATTTGGTTGAAACTTCATCAGATGTATTATTTCCAAATACATGTTAAGATGTCTCAGATATTTCCCATTATAGCGAAGGCTATGTAGTAATCAAAGCTGTAAATAGCGGTTGACTAGTTTGTAGGTTGGTAATTAAAATAACAAGATAATAAATGTGTTTTATTTCTATTTGATACTTCATATCTTCACAATGTATAATACAAGCATATACCTACACAAATAGGTATAACGTACAAATTGGAGGTACTATATACTATATAGTCTATAAATGATACTAAAGCCATGAAGTTATCATTTTAAACTGGTTTATACTCTTCGGTCACAAAATGAGGCTGAAAGTGAGGGTTATCTAGGAGACTGTCTCGTTTTGACTAAGGAGCACAGACTACTTAGTAGATACTACGTATCTAAGGAGTTAATGACGTCTTCAGGCAATCAAAATGTCAATATGTGTCAAATGTGACAATTTTGTAAGGAGTGCGAGTGAGACACCGCCCCTACATTATGCTCTCTATCGGACTTTACTAGTCACCTATGAACGACTGTTTTGCTCGGTAATAAGGTTCAACTGTGTTTAGGGAAATAGAGTAAGAGTAATGTTCGGTTTCTCTTTTGGTCCGTGACTACAGCCGGAATTGTACCAGTTGGACTAGATGTTACTGCACGTCATTAACTCGTTACATTTGTGTCGCTCAACTTCGAACTCGGGTAAATCCATTCGACCCTCTCAGCAAATATCTACCCTATTACCTGTCCTTAATACCAAAATCGCATAATCTGACAAATGATTTACCCGAGTTTGAAGTTAAGCGACTCATTTAATGGCAACAAGATATATAACCAAGTACACTGTAATGCCTCCTCTACACATCGACGGACACATCGGAAGATTGTATCTGCGTCTCGTTTTTAGTCGTTAACGAGTGAAGGAGACGCCGATACAATCTGATGATGACTCCGTAGATGTGTAGAGTTAGCATTTAATGTATAACTGATGAATCTTACTACACATGTGTAGATACGGTTGACTGAAAATTCAGTCTTTTAAAAGCAACTTTAAATACTCAACAGCAGAAGTCAATTTCTTTTGTTCATCTTTCATTACAAGTCCATATCCCATCAGCCTTTCGTAAATAGGCGGTACTTCACGGCCATGTTACTAACAGAGTGCCCGCTGTACCGCCGCAGGGCCGCCAAAGAGCAGGTGAGTAGGGCCATAGCGCCTTCCACGTAAAATCCGTATAACACGCGGAAGTAGGACTCCACCTGAGGACAAGTTCATCATTGGTTTGATTATATTAACAAACAAAACCTCATAATTATTTTTCCAAGTTTTTAAAGTGGGGCATTCTTCAACTTAGTAACTTGACCCATAGCTTAATTGGTAAAGCGATCGAACTCTGGCAAGGCGTCGATGCAGGTTCAAGTCCTGCTGGGTTGATCAGTTTTTCAATGTTTTCAACGTTTGTATTTGATTTAATATGAAACAAAATCTCATCCCCAGCGCCGCTCGCGGCTATTAATTTGGACCTATGCCCATTGATGTATTATGTATTCTAAGTACTGTATCTAGAACAAATTTTGACAGCCTCAGTTGCTTGGCATCATGTTATCATGGTCCAAGAGCGAATGTATGGACTTTTAAGTGCCGGTCACTCATGGCGAAAAAAAATTCTTAAAATTATTAAAAATTCTCCATCATCATGCCATCTTTTCGATGCACTTAATGACATACACGCGCGACTCTTGTTTTCGCGATTGTTTTGAATTTCCTAAGAATAAATGGCCGTGGAGATCCACTCGAAAAGCTCCCGAAGTGTCGTTAGACATGCTTGGTGCTGTGCTCACTGAACGCAAGAAGGACATTACGTATGAGTACAGTCGCCATCAGATATATCGGAGCGGTCAAGGTGGACACAAATGTCTGAACAACGCCTCTATATATTTGATGTTGGCCGCCCCGATATATTTGATGGCGACTGTACGTGCGCATGACTAATTTTAGAAACGAATTGAAGTAGTCTTGAAAAGGCGGGCAGTTTCCGGGTCGGTTTTCATTCGTCTTCTTTCGTCATTTGGTTAATTATTCAATATTAACACAGCTTGTCACAACCACGTGCAAAATGTTAACGGTACTACTTAGTACTAAATTTTTCTTCTTTTCATATAGCGAGCAACATATCCTAAACTTACCGAAGTGAGTCGGCCATTATAGTAGTGAACTGCAGGGGGAACATGTGCACATCAACAGTGTCCGTCTTCTGGCAGCGCCTGAGGCTGACGATCAGCACGCCGATCAAGTAGGTAGTAAAACAGGCTGGCTAGTGGCACTTACCGAAGCGAGTCCGCCATTAGTAGTGAATTGCAAAGGGAACATGAGCACATCCACGGTGTCCGTCTTCTGGTAGCGCCCGAGACCGAAAATCAGCACGCCGATAACGTAATAGAACAAGCTGGCTAGTGGCACGCAGTGGCCTGCTGTCAGGACGGATACTAAGCGCTAAAAAATTAAACACCATTAGAAAGTTAAGAGTTAGTGTAAGGCCTGAGTGGACGCTCGAAGCGGAGCGTTCGGCGGGGCGTGCATTCGCTTTGTATTGCGTCGACTCAGGAGACCAGTATGAGTTTCATTTGTTTGCACATGTACGCCGCACGTCCCGCCCCGCTGCACGCCCAACTCGAGCGTCCACTCGGGCCACTTAGACGCACCACATATTAGAGCGGAATCCAGCTGCGAGCCCCAATGCAATGGAGTTCGTCTAGTACAAAGCAATTTCACATTTATTTTAATAATTATGTTTAATATAGTTTATTACTCGACTACCGAACGAGGGTTATTTTGATTGTATAATGGGAACTAAGCGACTTCTCTTGCTAAAAAAAAGGATTTTCCAAAACCTAAAAATACTTACACTTAGCTTCTTTCGTCTTCGATAGGCTTTCAAGCGTATATTCGAGTTTACGTCTGAAAATAAAAAAAATAAGTATAGAGGCCAAGCCACACCATGCGTAAAGCACAACGAAGAACCCCAGCCCAGCGTAAAAACACGTAGGTAGCTACATTCAACGCCAAAAATATGTGTAGACTTTGGCACCATACTCCTTTGTAATAATAATATTTAAGTTTCATCTTGCGGCGGGTGAGTCACCATCTGCCGGAAATAAAATTGGATACCGTTTTATTAGGCAGGTCCGGTTCTTCATCCAGTAGTTAGTCCATACTTTTCACCCAATAGCCTAGTACATTTTAGACTCCATTAACTCTCAATAGTCTTTACACCATGGCGGGTGCTGTCTCTGCGTGCGTCCCATGACACGGGTAGGGGCAGCATCCGCTTAGTGTACCCCTCACTTTTCATTAAATTGTCGAAAGGGCCTCTGCGCGTTGGCTTCGGCTCCGCATATGCCTCCCAAAGGTCCGGAACACAATTGTTCCGTGGTCGGGAAAGACATACAAAAAAAAGTTTCAAACATATATATGCATGTATGCTGTTTCTTTTGCCTTGCACCTACTCATACAATTATTTTCGACTAGATTTCCGCTACCCCAAGGTTGTCTGGAAGAGATTGCTCTCTAGCGATAAGACCGCCTGTTGACTGCCTCTACTTTTAATCTGTGTACTGTACTGTTCTATTTTATTGAGGTGTGCAATAATAGATATTTGTGCAACAAGAGACCAAAGTTCGTTTTTGTTACGAGTGCTAATTTTGAGTCCCGAGCAAGCGAAAGATTCTATAATAGAATCACGAGCGTAGCGAGTGATTCTAAAGTAGAATCTTGAGCGTAGTGAGGGATTCAAAGGCACGAGATGCAAATAACTTTGGTCTCATGTTGCTCATACAACTTTTCACCTCAACAGTGAGAACAAAGACATAAGAAATAAAATGCAACATGAATGTAATAACATCACTTTTATTAAAATTATACTATATCCAGTGTCGACGAAAACATTACAGACAATAACCATTTTAAATTTAAATAATCGCAGAGTCGGCTAAACCGATTTTGAGAAGACATTTCTAAGAACCATAGATAGAAAACAAACTTTTACTTAAATAACACAAAAAAACACCTCATTCAAATCAGTTCATCCATTTAAGAGCTAGAGTGCACATACAGGAAGCAGACATATACATACTCGTACATGCATAACTCTTTTTGCGTCGCCGTCGTCGGGAATTCAAAAGTATGAATAAGTACACATTAAATAAGTTAATAACAATAACTAATAATCACTCATATAGATTAGATGGCACATTCATGTAACTAACGGAATAGTTTTTAATTTTGGTATCTTCTATTTTCTACCCTAGTCCAGGGGGCGATTTTTGTGATTCGAGCGCTCGAATATGACATTTAAAATTCTAAAAACGAAGAAGTGGACCATGATCCTGGACCATGACCCGGGTCTGGACCAAGATCCTCAATCAGACCATAACCTAGATTTGGACCATGTCCCAGATCCAGACTCAAACCCACACTAAGACTAAGACCTGGTTTAGTAACATACTTGAACTATGCTTGACCCAGATCTTACCCCGAAGTCAACAGCCCCGAACTAAACTTATATATTATAGCCAATAGCAGAAGTAGCAAAGCAGGTGAGGTGCTGAAAATCATCTTAAAAATAATAATAAAGGTCTAGTAAAGTTATTTTGCTGCTGACTGTACACCAACCTGGGTAGGACTCGGAGTACCTAAAACAGTTCATCAAGCAGTTTTTTAGTTACTCAGTACAATAATGACTATACCAACATTTAATTATGATAAGTGAACCAAACAAAATAAAATAAATCCAGACAGGCACACACACGCACACATATGTAGCTACCAGCTATTTCATTTATTTTGCTTTGTTCAATAAATCTTTTTATGACAAGTTAAAGATTAAGTTTAGTTATTTATAACTTGTAATTAAGGCCGATACTAGTTAAATTTTAAAGTTAAAAGTTGAAAGTACAATTGTTGCAATTATTTATAGTAAGATTGATGGTTTTATTTGGCTTATTAATGTTAGCAATTTGTGTTTGACTGTTTATTAATTTTTCTTTCTTTGCAGGTGAATTTTCTATTTGTGCAGGATTTATAGTAGCTGTAAAAGTAGGGGACTCAGAAGGGCTATTTGAATTTGTGTACATGCTTTGAACATTATTTTCCTTGGAGGTGCCCGGTCGACTCCATGGGTCTGATGTCTGTTGTTCTAATATTGACTTTAATCGATCTCCAATTCTGTATTCTTTTGATGTTTCTGGTTTGCTTTCTTTACTATTGTGTTTCAAATCTGAGGTATGTATGATGTTGAATTTATTTCGGGTATCAGGATTAGAGCTACCTGGACATGCAGGGTCTGTGTTTTTTATGTTTATGGCTTCCACTATACGTTGGCAGATTTTGGATTTATTCTCTATCGAATCCTCTATATATCCTTCTGCTACAGTGCTAGACCTCCAGCCGCCGTGACGCTTCAGCGTTGTGAGGTCTGCTCCGGAATCTGCCAAAAGGGTGGCCGATGTCCGTCGAAAACAATGCCCAGTGTATAGTGGAGGATCAGCAAGTTTCAAATATGTAGCAATTTCTCTTGGTGTCCCACCTATTTTGTTGACGCCCATAGGCTGTCTTGTACACTTGCCATTATGATATTGCAGAAAAAAACGGTCTGTCTTTGTATTTGCAGGGCGTAAAGATTTATACGTTTCAACTAATTGTACATACTCCTCACGTACAACAAAGGACCTATCAATATGTGTTTTTGTGTTTGGCAGGTTTATTAACAGTAACGTTTCAGAGTGCTTTTCTATTGCATTTACAGTGAGATTTAAGAGCTCGTTTGTGCGACACGCTCCATTTATTCCAATTATGAGAATAACCTGCAACAAAATAATGACATTAAGATTTGTACAACAAAGTTACAAATTTATTTATTAGAAATATAGTAAAAAAGTAAACATGGAATGATGCTTCAAAATAATAAAATCTCATCAAAGCCGGTCTTGCCAACTGAAATACTACAAATAGTAAGTATAGGTAGGTACTTACTTTCGCGGCCAGAAAATTATTATCTGGAGCTTCATTTATAAATTTCCCTACGTTGGACGCTGTGAGAGTTTTCGACTTCTTAGATTTGTGTCCCAACGCAGACTTTTTTAAAAATGATACCTTTCTTTGAGTACCTTTCGATGTGCACGTCTTTCAGTGTTTTGATAGTAGCTTTTAGCATCGAAAATATGCTCCACATTGTGGAGGGTTGTTTCGTTGCCGACAGATGGATAAAGTACGACAAAAGGACAGTCTCTGAAAAAGTTTTAGCACCTTTTTCTATTCTCCATTTGTTGAAATTTTCATAGGCTTTCAAGTATTTCTCCCGCGATTTATCGGGAAGAAAATTCAATTCAGCATTCTGAACTGTTACTTTTAGCTCCTCTGGAGTTAAACCAGCTTCATCGTCACTCGATTCACTCATGTTTTCGCAAAGATACAAAAAATATTAGAATTTACACCACAACAGAACAAACAGTTGAAACTTGTGAAAAATATTTTAAGAAACGAACAATGAACCGCGCATTTGTTTTTAAAAGAGCGTTCGGTTACCTACTTACTAGAATATTGGTACGAAAGATGTTGCATTATTTTTTTATATTGTTATTTGTCTGTCGTTTTTTTAGCTTTATTGTTTTTATTTATACAATATAACAAGTAAATTATGTCAATTATTGTAGGATAATTAAAATAAAATAATAATTTTAAAGAAAATACAACTAAAAGTTCATACTCGTGCGCGATTCTGAACGTTTCGTTCTGACTCTAGCCGTCATTGGATTTCATTTTTTTCGGTCCGAATTAGAGTTGAGGCACTTAAGGAGTACAAGGAAGAATATATTTAAAAGAGATAAATTATTTTTTACGTGATAATCTTATGATTTTTCCGGCTATACATGTTTTATTTTAAAATAAAGTACGTAAATTATTTTAAGTTTTTTATGTTTACATCTTTTAGAAAATAGATTTTAAATAAATAATGTTTGCAAAAATACTTCTACGTATTTTGGAACGTTTCGTTCTGAATCTGTTGCAGGGGTCTACTATTGAAACATTGAAAGTTCAGTAAACGATCAAATGACGATTAAAATATTTCTGTCTCTTTCCATTTACTAATGACGTGAAAAAGACAACTCTAATAGACTGAAGCATTTCGATTTTGTATTAGACCCCGGGAGTGGAACTGACGTTCTAATTTCAAGGTCACTTCAAGGTCATTTTGTCTCACTCTCGCAGCAAAATCGAATTTTGCTCACTGTTTTTAGACAGCAATGAACCCTTGTTCGAGCTGCTGAGGTGAAAAGAATATTTGTATATGTACGTCTTTTTGCCGTAATTGTGCAGACTACAGTGCGCATACCATATTTTTACAGTTCGTGCCTACACGTAGTAGGGCTCGCGCAAGCGATGCGTCAGGTGACACGTGCAGGGCCATAATTAGTAGCCAGAATTGCAGGGCATTGCTATTTTATAAGCATGGCCCATTTTGGCAAGGTCTGGGTTAGGGAGTTATTCGCGCCGATTGTAGTTTTTAAGGCATTGCCCTATAAAGTAATCCCGTGAAGACAAAATTGATTCCATCATAAGCCGATTTCCTCGAGTTTACTGCGACTAGATATGAGCGCCGATGGGCAAAAAGACTGCGGCAGAGCGCGCCGTTCGAAATTGGTCGGCGGTGGCGGCGAATCGACTACGTGGACACATGTAGGTAAGTGGTCGTGCAAAGATCATTTTGAACACCTTGCTCGCTTAGATAGTTCTGCTGCTGACTGTACAGTCAACGCCAAAAATATGTATACACTTTCGCACCTTAGTTTATTGTAATTAGGTTCAAAATTGTATACCTATATATTTTACATGAATTTCAGTGCTTGTTAATCTGAAAGTTAAGCCACTTTTACGACTAGATAGTGTTGATGAGAAGCTACAGTCGTTTCGGTCGTAAAAGGATTACGTAATTGCACAATACCCGTGTAATTTGACTTTATAGTCGCCAGTGCAGTGCTTAAAGGTGTGTTTACACTGGTCCATTTATTGTTATCAGCCAGCAGCGTAGTTATATAGGTACTTACTAATAGACCGTTTTAAACGAAATAGTCCACGGAAGCCATTAAGATATTCTATGTATTTTAATTGGTTCTTAAAAATAGGGTTGTCCCTTGTTAATGGCCTCGCATAAACTCTGTATAACATCATGGCACTGTTGACTTGACCGTCCAAATGAAATCAAACCGATTAAAACCTATGGAGTCGAGTCGGTATAAATTACATATCCCTACTTAAAAGCAATAAAAAGCGCGAAATATCAAGGGCTTTTTCCAGAAGTTGCATTCACGTTGGAGTTGCCGTACGTTTCTGCAAGGTACGTTTTTCTTGACAGCAGCACTGGCCGTCAAACGCATACAATATAATAACGCTACTTTCAACATAATTTAATCACATTGGCTATAGAGAATGCACGAAGCATGGGTGCATAAGCTCGATCTTCTTCAACCGGTAACCGGTAAAGGAGATTAAGGAGGTGCAAACTCCGTAGGTTTTAATTTAGTTAGTCATAGTTCATAACAGATAGCTCAGTGTAATCGCGCCCTTAAAATATGTTATGTTGTTAAGTAGGTATAATAGCCTAGGCTCTGGAGTCTGGACTCTGAGAAGTCGAAGAACACATGTCTTGTAATGACATATGATATGATTATATGTGACGTTTTCATGGTTAGGGTACCACTTTGTCGCTTATGGATTCCCAGATATCACTGATTTTGTTAATCAACTCGAAAATAGCGAAAATTGGTTTTTATTAAAAATAGCTTCTACACACTTAAAATAATACGGTCCATTGATAAAAACTTAAACGTTTCAACTAAAAGTAGGAAAAAAACACAGTCAAAGTTTACCGACTAGGGTACCACATTGTCGCTCATAAGCTTGAAGTAAACTCATTAAACTTATTTGCTTTGAAAATAAAAAATATAATTATATTATATAATTTAGAAAAAGAAAACATTAATCTGGCCTAAATCAATCAACTAAATAGATACAAAATATAAAAATATATATACATATCAAAATTCATATTATGTTAGTTTATTCAATTGGATTGCTAAAAATAAATAAATAGATTACATAGGATAATAAAATTATTTACACTGCTCTGCGCTGCGCTCGTACGCTGCGCACGCGTTGCTCTAGCCGGAGAGCTAGCAACGGAAATAGGTTTGCTATTATATAGAGAAATGAAAATTTCTCTAGTTAGTGTGTCATACTACCAATTTTAATAATCCGGGTGCCTGGCAGATGCTTTGAATACTGATTAATTACATAACAAAAACTTAAATATAAATAAGGGGAGGGATATAAGTTATTGACAAATTAAAACTTTTTAACAGAAAATATAGTTGACTTATATTTAACAAGCTTCTGAGGGACAACCGTATAGATACTCAGTTAATACTCGTACAAAGTAACCAATCTCTCAATCAGACGTAAGAATTTAAATGACTTGGCGTCAGCACTTACGTACAGTAGGTGCGAGGTTGAGTGGTGTAAATTATGTTAAATGCAAATTATTACTTTTGTAAGTAATAATTTTATTATAATAAGTCTTAATAATAAGTTTGATCTCATAAGTCATAAGGCGACAATGTGGGACCCTAAGGAATGTTAAACTAACAAACTTGTTCTAAATTAGTAAACTGACGAAAAGACTGTTATTTTTTATATATTTTATATGATATTGATTCATAATAATATTTGTATTAGATATATGCACTTATAGTGCGAACACTATGTTAAATAATGGAAGTAGAATTCTTATTTCTCTAAACTTATGAATAGCGACAATGTGGTAACCTAGATCACTTTACATACAAAAAATCATGTTAAAAGTCTAAATTTTGAAGTCACTTTTTTGATAGAAAACTACATTACTTTTGTGTTTAATTACACTTGATCGTTAGTTTTGTTCCTAAATTAACGTTAACTATGAGAATTAAAAATTATAATGTTTATTTTGTATATTTTTTATGTAAGTGTTGATTTTTTTTGTTTTATTATAAAAAAAAATTATGCCTTGAGATATGGTTGTTTCATTATTTTTATTATAAACCTTACCAACATCACATTCAGAAATCAATATAAGCCAGCTGAAAATCTGTCGATTTTGAGTTATATAAAATATTTTATTTTTGATTCTTGACTCTACACCCTACGTGCATTATTATTGTATTATTTCTATAAAATGTAAAATGTTAGAGACAACATATGATTTGTCGAGTAATATAATGTATGTGGATATTTTAAAACCGCTGTCTCCATAACTTCAACCTATAACTAGGTTTTTTAGGCTTTCAAACTTATGAACTCGAATATCTCAAAACAGTACAAAGATATGTTGAAACTTCAAAAAATTATTAAAAATAAAAATGCTCAACATAGCGATCTCGTTCTTTTTGCATATGAAAAAGAATGTTTTGAACTATAAGGAGGTACCAATAACTCAATACCGACAATATATTACCTTTACCATGACAATGTCACATATTGCCTGGTATTGCACTTAGTAAAATGAAGCACTGGAAAAATTAAAAATTAAATTTAAATATACAAAGAAAATTGGCCGAAGTTAAAACACGGTTGAAACCACAAAATCATATGATTTCTTGCATAACTCAAAATAACTCGAATAACTCAAAATTATTGGCATTGCAATAAGCGTTTTTACTGCGTAGGTACCTATTTAGATATCAAAAAGATAAGAGAGTTAATAGTAGATTGTTTTCCCGAACGATTGTTCGAGTGGTAAAATGGCTTTTAGACCGAGTTATACACACTATTTTTCACTTCGATTGCGAGAAAAAAACATTTATTATTTACGCATAATGAATAAACTAAGGTGAAATTATGATTTAACTTGAGTCTTTTTATTTTTTTAACTTCTTTGACACAGATACAAAATATAAACACCGCGAATAAATGCCACAGACGACGGTATGATTAGCGCTTTTATTACCCGTGTCCGGACGTAGTTTAAGGACATACCCGGGTCCGCTTTATAGAAAAGCGGCTATGAACCGCCTAGCGGGCCCCTGACACTTAATATGTGTAAAGACATGAAACGTATCACTCAACGTGCCCAGCTGCATTCATAATGGAACTTGCCAAGACTGCACTAATCGAGTAATGCACCGTGCAGCTGCTACTGGTAATTCAGTTGGCCTGCTTTAGTCGTCCTATTGTCTTAAGATGAAATATAAAGTCCTCGTGCGCTTCTGTAGTAAAATAAAGGTTCACAAAAAAAAATCCAAATCTAATTAACCAGTGGAAAGGTATTAACTAGTGATGTGCCGACTAGTCGCCGACTAGTCGGGAAAGCCGACTATCCGGCCACATTTATAGTGGGCGACTAGTCGGCAAAATGAGCCGAATAGTCGGCTGCCTAGATCTTCCAAAAAAATAAGGAAATAAAAAAAAACTACCATCATTTAATCAAATTTCAACTCAAAACCTGAACGCCACCACGTGCCGCAGCGTATTAGGCGACCCGAACGTTCCCGATTACGCCCGAACTTAGGCGAAGACCATAGTCGGCTACGCCGACTAGTCGGCCACCTGACTGCCGACTAGAGTCGGCTAGTCGGCCAAAACCGTAGTCGGCACATCTCTAGTATTAACTATCTGGTATTATACCTATTTACATTAAAGTCTAAAGTGAAGTCGGTTCTTGTCTTGTTTAAAATTATTATCTAGTTCGTGATGTCAAGAGTCCCTCTTGTACTTTTAGGGTTTCCCCTCACCTATCGTCGCGGAATCGTCGGATAGAAAAAAAGCTTTATGTCTACGCAATACGAGCGAAAAAGACGTCGACGCGTCGGCAGGCGTCGGTCGAGCCGATCCGAACCGAACCGTGCCTTGTTAGATCTTGTTGCGTGGACATAAAGCTTTTTTCCACCGGATTTTGCCGAATCCGCGTCGATAGATGTTGGGAAACCCTTACGCGGTACAGTCAGCAGCAGAAGTAGCTAAGGGGGTGAGGTGTTCAGAACGACCTTCACGCGCTCTTATTCTCTTAACAATAAAGTCGTGACAAGCTCATTTTCAACACCTCACCCGCTTAGCTACTTCTGCCGCGTACTGTAAATTTTTATCAATGTTTGTTTGATTGACAAAAGACAACCATCAGTTTTTTTTCACAGGAAATATCCCTATTAGCATGGCATATTATGATGCGTCGAGTACATAGGGAAATTTGAGGGCCACACTATCTATGTTGCGACGCACAATATTCTAACCTATAGTTTGGCTAAGCACTGTCTCACTTCAACCACAGACAGAAAATCATACTGTCATTTTTTTGTCAAAAAGGGATGAGTAGCTAATTGCTTCTACTGCTACTGCGGTTTTTGGTTTGCCAGACTATAGTTAAAGGCATCATCCAATTTCTGACAGCAGACAGAAAACGTATAGGTTCCATCACGCTCCAATTTAAACTGTAATAGAATAAGGCTAAATCCAATCCGTTATATAAACAGTCTCATTGGATTAGATAAGAGAGAATTATGAACTTAGACATTATTCAATAGCATTTTCAATAGATATTAGGAGAAACGTGACAGGTCACGTAATTCGGAGCTTAGTGATTTGATGGATCGATACGATCTTTAGTAAAATAAACTCGTCGAAATGTCCAACGTGTCAAAATTGTGATATAAATTAGGTGGAACTGAACTTTTAAGTTAACCATGAGACTATACATAGATCCCTGATCATAAATGATAACCTATTCTCATAAATATTGAAGCCTACCTACCTATATCTTTTCTGTATAAACCTTTATTAAAAGGACATAATAAAAACAATTAATTAGAAACTAAACTAAATAAGAATTAAAATTACCTATAAACTTAAAACTAGCACTACAAAAACTAAAAGTCACTCTAAAATTGGCCCCTGTGGCATTGTGCCGAGGACGCTGGCAGCATTTCCCCGCTGTATAGCAACGCATATGCGTTGAGCGAGGAAGCTGCCAGCTCTTTTGTCCCCTATGGGGGGGAGACCCAGGAACTCTCCGAGTACTCAAATTACCCGCTGTAACTTTCACAAGACATTAAAGAACAATTGTCAAAATTCTGGGAACTTGGAGAGTTGCCTAGTACTATAAGGCTGTAGTTTCATCTGAGGATGGTTACTGTGAGAAACTTTTTAATGATACGACGCACCGGGTTCGAATCCTGGTCAGGGTTTTGTTTGTGTGTTTATCACAGATATTTGTTCCTGAGTTATGGATGTTTTCTATGTATTTAAGTATTTATCAATATTTAACTATTATATATACCGTCGTCTAGTACCCATAACACAAGCCTTATTGAGCTTACTGTGGGCCTAGGTCGATTTGTGTAAGATTGTCCTATAATATTTATTTATTTATTTACCGTAATACTGATGGGAGATATAGTGAGCATCCCTTTCCGGGACCACCTGATACCTTAGGTGATTCATTCAAAACGGCGGAAAAGAGGCTTAATGGTATTGAAAGGAAAATGTCCAAGGACCCAAAACTCAAAAAAGTTATTGCGATTTTATTAAGGAATATGAGGACCTTGGACATTTGACTAAAGTTCCGGAAGTCGAAGTAGGTAGTCAGTTCCTACCACTTCATGCTGTTATTAGGGAACAGAGTGAAACTACTAAACTCCGCGTTGTATTTGACGCATCAGCAAAAACTACGTCAAAAAAGTCATTAAATGACATACAGTATGTCGGACCTGTAGTACAGGATGACTTGTTGTCTATCTTATTAAGATTCAGGTAACATAAATACATAGTTACAGCGGATATAGAGAAAATGTATAGGCAGATTATAGTACAACCCAGCCAACGTAAATATCAGCAGATTCTTTGGAAGGACCCAGAGTCTAAAAAGATGCGTATATTACAATTAAACACAATGACATATGGGACAGCTTCAGCACCCTTTTTAAGCACGCGATGTTTACTGCAACTAGCTAAGGAGTGCGACAGTCAACCTATCGCCCAAATAATTCAACATGATTTCTATATGGACGACCTTTTAACTGGCGCGCAGACTGAAACCGAATTGGGTAACATATGCGAATCTGTCACTGATATTTTAAATGGAGCTTGCTTACCTCTGCGCAAGTTTCATACGAACGCTCCTCTGTTAAAAACAGTCTTAGTGCCATGATACCTAAGGATCTAGATGTAACTGGTCAGTCTAATGTCTTAGGCCTTAAATGGAAACCAGATCCCGATTGTTTACAATTTTCAGTAGATATTGAATCTAAACCACCAGTTACAAAACGTTCTATCTTATCAAGCTCAGCAAAAATATTTTTCAAATTTCATTTCTTCAAAATTTCCGTAGTAAAACGTTTAAAATTTGTCATAGACATATTACCTATAAATAAGAAGATGCGGTGCCGTGAAGACCATAGTGAAGACAAAATTGTGAATCCATAATAAGCCGATTTCCTCGTGTTTACGCGCGTCACGCACACATATACAACTCGTGGACGAGCGGTGATTTGTTCAAATGTCAAAAGTGAGTGTGTTTGCACGAAACTGCGGCTTATTATTGAATCATAGTTCTATCTTCGTGGGACCACGTCTTCCTATTTTATAGGTCTATGGAATTTGTATCATATAAGTAACGCTGTATAGTCGGGATGCCACAGTCGAATCCTCCAGTTCTTCGGACACGTGACCAAGACGGAAGCTAAACAACTTCGAAAAACGCATTGTGGTTGGCAACGTGGACGGAGGACGGGGGAGTGGACATCCACCAATCCTTTGGGTCGACATTGTGAAGGTCTGTCAAGGTTCCATACAAGAGAAGTCGTGCTGCTAGGAGAACTTTGATTATAAACGCAACGACTGTACATGATCTCGACCTTCAACCATGAGGAACCGAGGAATAGAAGGGATAGGAAAAATAACTGCGTATCAGTTAAGGGCAGTGCTAATTTTAGGTATGGCATAGCCAGTTATAACAAATATAAAAATTTAGTTTCTTAAAATTAAATCTTGAAGCAAATCAAATATTTTTGTTCAATATTTTTTGATTTGCAATTTTTTAAGTAGTTACACTACTATATATAAACTGAAAATAGATGTCATATACTTCAGAAAAAGTGACCAAACCCTCCGGTGTCCGAGGCCAGATTCGAACTGGCGTCTTCAGCTTTCGCGGCTGACGTCCTGACCACTAGACCACCCGGTCACGGCGGAACTTGACAAATTTTCTCATGTATATGCAATCTCTGAATTTGAAACGGCTAGGCGCCGTAGACCATACTCTAAGGGCATGCACAGTACGTGCTTGCACCTCCTATCCGAATCTCTTACGTGATTCTGGTATAGCGAGAGAGATGGTGCTGCCATCTATGAATCTTGAAGCAAATCAAATATTTTTGTTCAATATTTTTTGATTTGCAATTTTTTAAGTAGTTACACTACTATATATAAACTGAAAATAGATGTCATATACTTCAGAAAAAGTGACCAAACCCTCCGGTGTCCGAGGCCAGATTCGAACTGGCGTCTTCAGCTTTCGCGGCTGACGTCCTGACCACTAGACCACCCGGTCACGGCGGAACTTGACAAATTTTCTCATGTATATGCAATCTCTGAATTTGAAACGGCTAGGCGCCGTTGACCATACTCTAAGGGCATGCACAGTACGTGCTTGCACCTCCTATCCGAATCTCTTACGTGATTCTGGTATAGCGAGGGAGATGGTGCTGCCATCTATGAATCTTGAAGCAAATCAAATATTTTTGTTCAATATTTTTTGATTTGCAATTTTTTAAGTAGTTACACTACTATATATAAACTGAAAATAGATGTCATATACTTCAGAAAAAGTGACCAAACCCTCCGGTGTCCGAGGCCAGATTCGAACTGGCGTCTTCAGCTTTCGCGGCTGACGTCCTGACCACTAGACCACCCGGTCACGGCGGAACTTGACAAATTTTCTCATGTATATGCAATCTCTGAATTTGAAACGGCTAGGCGCCGTTGACCATACTCTAAGGGCATGCACAGTACGTGCTTGCACCTCCTATCCGAATCTCTTACGTGATTCTGGTATAGCGAGAGAGATGGTGCTGCCATCTATGAATCTTGAAGCAAATCAAATATTTTTGTTCAATATTTTTTGATTTGCAATTTTTTAAGTAGTTACACTACTATATATAAACTGAAAATAGATGTCATATACTTCAGAAAAAGTGACCAAACCCTCCGGTGTCCGAGGCCAGATTCGAACTGGCGTCTTCAGCTTTCGCGGCTGACGTCCTGACCACTAGACCACCCGGTCACGGCGGAACTTGACAAATTTTCTCATGTATATGCAATCTCTGAATTTGAAACGGCTAGGCGCCGTTGACCATACTCTAAGGGCATGCACAGTACGTGCTTGCACCTCCTATCCGAATCTCTTACGTGATTCTGGTATAGCGAGAGAGATGGTGCTGCCATCTATGAATCTTGAAGCAAATCAAATATTTTTGTTCAATATTTTTTGATTTGCAATTTTTTAAGTAGTTACACTACTATATATAAACTGAAAATAGATGTCATATACTTCAGAAAAAGTGACCAAACCCTCCGGTGTCCGAGGCCAGATTCGAACTGGCGTCTTCAGCTTTCGCGGCTGACGTCCTGACCACTAGACCACCCGGTCACGGCGGAACTTGACAAATTTTCTCATGTATATGCAATCTCTGAATTTGAAACGGCTAGGCGCCGTTGACCATACTCTAAGGGCATGCACAGTACGTGCTTGCACCTCCTATCCGAATCTCTTACGTGATTCTGGTATAGCGAGAGAGATGGTGCTGCCATCTATGAATCTTGAAGCAAATCAAATATTTTTGTTCAATATTTTTTGATTTGCAATTTTTTAAGTAGTTACACTACTATATATAAACTGAAAATAGATGTCATATACTTCAGAAAAAGTGACCAAACCCTCCGGTGTCCGAGGCCAGATTCGAACTGGCGTCTTCAGCTTTCGCGGCTGACGTCCTGACCACTAGACCACCCGGTCACGGCGGAACTTGACAAATTTTCTCATGTATATGCAATCTCTGAATTTGAAACGGCTAGGCGCCGTTGACCATACTCTAAGGGCATGCACAGTACGTGCTTGCACCTCCTATCCGAATCTCTTACGTGATTCTGGTATAGCGAGAGAGATGGTGCTGCCATCTATGAATCTTGAAGCAAATCAAATATTTTTGTTCAATATTTTTTGATTTGCAATTTTTTAAGTAGTTACACTACTATATATAAACTGAAAATAGATGTCATATACTTCAGAAAAAGTGACCAAACCCTCCGGTGTCCGAGGCCAGATTCGAACTGGCGTCTTCAGCTTTCGCGGCTGACGTCCTGACCACTAGACCACCCGGTCACGGCGGAACTTGACAAATTTTCTCATGTATATGCAATCTCTGAATTTGAAACGGCTAGGCGCCGTTGACCATACTCTAAGGGCATGCACAGTACGTGCTTGCACCTCCTATCCGAATCTCTTACGTGATTCTGGTATAGCGAGAGAGATGGTGCTGCCATCTATGAATCTTGAAGCAAATCAAATATTTTTGTTCAATATTTTTTGATTTGCAATTTTTTAAGTAGTTACACTACTATATATAAACTGAAAATAGATGTCATATACTTCAGAAAAAGTGACCAAACCCTCCGGTGTCCGAGGCCAGATTCGAACTGGCGTCTTCAGCTTTCGCGGCTGACGTCCTGACCACTAGACCACCCGGTCACGGCGGAACTTGACAAATTTTCTCATGTATATGCAATCTCTGAATTTGAAACGGCTAGGCGCCGTTGACCATACTCTAAGGGCATGCACAGTACGTGCTTGCACCTCCTATCCGAATCTCTTACGTGATTCTGGTATAGCGAGAGAGATGGTGCTGCCATCTATGAATCTTGAAGCAAATCAAATATTTTTGTTCAATATTTTTTGATTTGCAATTTTTTAAGTAGTTACACTACTATATATAAACTGAAAATAGATGTCATATACTTCAGAAAAAGTGACCAAACCCTCCGGTGTCCGAGGCCAGATTCGAACTGGCGTCTTCAGCTTTCGCGGCTGACGTCCTGACCACTAGACCACCCGGTCACGGCGGAACTTGACAAATTTTCTCGTGTATATGCAATCTCTGAATTTGAAACGGCTAGGCGCCGTTGACCATACTCTAAGGGCATGCACAGTACGTGCTTGCACCTCCTATCCGAATCTCTTACGTGATTCTGGTATAGCGAGAGAGATGGTGCTGCCATCTATGAATCTTGAAGCAAATCAAATATTTTTGTTCAATATTTTTTGATTTGCAATTTTTTAAGTAGTTACACTACTATATATAAACTGAAAATAGATGTCATATACTTCAGAAAAAGTGACCAAACCCTCCGGTGTCCGAGGCCAGATTCGAACTGGCGTCTTCAGCTTTCGCGGCTGACGTCCTGACCAATAGACCACCCGGTCACGGCGGAACTTGACAAATTTTCTCATGTATATGCAATCTCTGAATTTGAAACGGCTAGGCGCCGTTGACCATACTCTAAGGGCATGCACAGTACGTGCTTGCACCTCCTATCCGAATCTCTTACGTGATTCTGGTATAGCGAGAGAGATGGTGCTGCCATCTATGAATCTTGAAGCAAATCAAATATTTTTGTTCAATATTTTTTGATTTGCAATTTTTTAAGTAGTTACACTACTATATATAAACTGAAAATAGATGTCATATACTTCAGAAAAAGTGACCAAACCCTCCGGTGTCCGAGGCCAGATTCGAACTGGCGTCTTCAGCTTTCGCGGCTGACGTCCTGACCACTAGACCACCCGGTCACGGCGGAACTTGACAAATTTTCTCATGTATATGCAATCTCTGAATTTGAAACGGCTAGGCGCCGTTGACCATACTCTAAGGGCATGCACAGTACGTGCTTGCACCTCCTATCCGAATCTCTTACGTGATTCTGGTATAGCGAGAGAGATGGTGCTGCCATCTATGAATCTTGAAGCAAATCAAATATTTTTGTTCAATATTTCTTGATTTGCAATTTTTTAAGTAGTTAC
Source organism: Pammene aurita (assembly GCA_947086415.1). NCBI lineage: Eukaryota > Metazoa > Arthropoda > Insecta > Lepidoptera > Tortricidae > Pammene > Pammene aurita. Next base: position 20,049,256 of record OX352295.1, read on the forward strand.
ACTACTATATATAAACTGAAAATAGATGTCATATACTTCAGAAAAAGTGACCAAACCCTCCGGTGTCCGAGGCCAGATTCGAACTGGCGTCTTCAGCTTTCGCGGCTGACGTCCTGACCACTAGACCACCCGGTCACGGCGGAACTTGACAAATTTTCTCATGTATATGCAATCTCTGAATTTGAAACGGCTAGGCGCCGTTGACCATACTCTAAGGGCATGCACAGTACGTGCTTGCACCTCCTATCCGAATCTCTTACGTGATTCTGGTATAGCGAGAGAGATGGTGCTGCCATCTATGAATCTTGAAGCAAATCAAATATTTTTGTTCAATATTTTTTGATTTGCAATTTTTTAAGTAGTTACACTACTATATATAAACTGAAAATAGATGTCATATACTTCAGAAAAAGTGACCAAACCCTCCGGTGTCCGAGGCCAGATTCGAACTGGCGTCTTCAGCTTTCGCGGCTGACGTCCTGACCACTAGACCACCCGGTCACGGCGGAACTTGACAAATTTTCTCATGTATATGCAATCTCTGAATTTGAAACGGCTAGGCGCCGTTGACCATACTCTAAGGGCATGCACAGTACGTGCTTGCACCTCCTATCCGAATCTCTTACGTGATTCTGGTATAGCGAGAGAGATGGTGCTGCCATCTATGAATCTTGAAGCAAATCAAATATTTTTGTTCAATATTTTTTGATTTGCAATTTTTTAAGTAGTTACACTACTATATATAAACTGAAAATAGATGTCATATACTTCAGAAAAAGTGACCAAACCCTCCGGTGTCCGAGGCCAGATTCGAACTGGCGTCTTCAGCTTTCGCGGCTGACGTCCTGACCACTAGACCACCCGGTCACGGCGGAACTTGACAAATTTTCTCATGTATATGCAATCTCTGAATTTGAAACGGCTAGGCGCCGTTGACCATACTCTAAGGGCATGCACAGTACGTGCTTGCACCTCCTATCCGAATCTCTTACGTGATTCTGGTATAGCGAGAGAGATGGTGCTGCCATCTATGAATCTTGAAGCAAATCAAATATTTTTGTTCAATATTTTTTGATTTGCAATTTTTTAAGTAGTTACACTACTATATATAAACTGAAAATAGATGTCATATACTTCAGAAAAAGTGACCAAACCCTCCGGTGTCCGAGGCCAGATTCGAACTGGCGTCTTCAGCTTTCGCGGCTGACGTCCTGACCACTAGACCACCCGGTCACGGCGGAACTTGACAAATTTTCTCATGTATATGCAATCTCTGAATTTGAAACGGCTAGGCGCCGTTGACCATACTCTAAGGGCATGCAGTTTATATATAGTAGTGTAACTACTTAAAAAATTGCAAATCAAAAAATATTGAACAAAAATATTTGATTTGCTTCAAGATTCATAGATGGCAGCACCATCTCTCTCGCTATACCAGAATCACGTAAGAGATTCGGATAGGAGGTGCAAGCACGTACTGTGCATGCCCTTAGAGTATGGTCAACGGCGCCTAGCCGTTTCAAATTCAGAGATTGCATATACATGAGAAAATTTGTCAAGTTCCGCCGTGACCGGGTGGTCTAGTGGTCAGGACGTCAGCCGCGAAAGCTGAAGACGCCAGTTCGAATCTGGCCTCGGACACCGGAGGGTTTGGTCACTTTTTCTGAAGTATATGACATCTATTTTCAGTTTATATATAGTAGTGTAACTACTTAAAAAATTGCAAATCAAAAAATATTGAACAAAAATATTTGATTTGCTTCAAGATTCATAGATGGCAGCACCATCTCTCTCGCTATACCAGAATCACGTAAGAGATTCGGATAGGAGGTGCAAGCACGTACTGTGCATGCCCTTAGAGTATGGTCAACGGCGCCTAGCCGTTTCAAATTCAGAGATTGCATATACATGAGAAAATTTGTCAAGTTCCGCCGTGACCGGGTGGTCTAGTGGTCAGGACGTCAGCCGCGAAAGCTGAAGACGCCAGTTCGAATCTGGCCTCGGACACCGGAGGGTTTGGTCACTTTTTCTGAAGTATATGACATCTATTTTCAGTTTATATATAGTAGTGTAACTACTTAAAAAATTGCAAATCAAAAAATATTGAACAAAAATATTTGATTTGCTTCAAGATTCATAGATGGCAGCACCATCTCTCTCGCTATACCAGAATCACGTAAGAGATTCGGATAGGAGGTGCAAGCACGTACTGTGCATGCCCTTAGAGTATGGTCAACGGCGCCTAGCCGTTTCAAATTCAGAGATTGCATATACATGAGAAAATTTGTCAAGTTCCGCCGTGACCGGGTGGTCTAGTGGTCAGGACGTCAGCCGCGAAAGCTGAAGACGCCAGTTCGAATCTGGCCTCGGACACCGGAGGGTTTGGTCACTTTTTCTGAAGTATATGACATCTATTTTCAGTTTATATATAGTAGTGTAACTACTTAAAAAATTGCAAATCAAAAAATATTGAACAAAAATATTTGATTTGCTTCAAGATTCATAGATGGCAGCACCATCTCTCTCGCTATACCAGAATCACGTAAGAGATTCGGATAGGAGGTGCAAGCACGTACTGTGCATGCCCTTAGAGTATGGTCAACGGCGCCTAGCCGTTTCAAATTCAGAGATTGCATATACATGAGAAAATTTGTCAAGTTCCGCCGTGACCGGGTGGTCTAGTGGTCAGGACGTCAGCCGCGAAAGCTGAAGACGCCAGTTCGAATCTGGCCTCGGACACCGGAGGGTTTGGTCACTTTTTCTGAAGTATATGACATCTATTTTCAGTTCTTAAAATTACTTTACAACATCCAGACTGGTACCCCTTTTTAAGTATTGATTATACTTGTGTTAAGAGACACCGCTCTACCGCAAGTGATTACATTTTAGATGGCTTTATAGGTTACATAATTTAATAAAAAAAAAAAAAAGAGAATGATGAATGATGGTAGTTTTTACTGTATGGTAGCAATAGTGCCCCATAATACCCCAATGCGTAGGTCAAACAAAATAGGTACAAACCATTATCTCCGCGTAGTGTCAGTTTGGGCCCTAAGATGATCTTGTGACACTGCGCCAAGTATTGATGGACGTGGGCCACGGCGCATGTGCTGGCTTGCATCACTGAAACAAACGAATAACAGTCCTTCAGTTTGAAATAACATTTCTGCTTCATTCTTGCTACATGTACCTACCTGAGTACCTATATGTGTCTCTTCAGGGAAAAAGGTCCCACTTTGTCGATGTGGAGTTATGTATTAGTACGTAATTCCTAAACCTAAGTACATGACATACGCTATCTATTAGTGAAAGAATGAAGTTTCCATGTAAATCAAACTGGGTGGTTTCACTAAAATCTAATTTCACATTTCTATTCTATTCATAAATCAAAATAAGTAAAAACAGACCAAGTGCGTGTCAGACCTTGCATATTGGGGGGTTCCGTGCCTACAATAAAAAAATTTATCAAAAGGTCGTATCTGCCTATAAAAGAAGTTTTTTGGAGCTTGTTCTGTGCCGATAATGTTCAAAACAATTTTCGTTGAAAGAATATGCAATGATGTATCTTCTCAATTTTTTTGGATCTCTGGTTCAAAAGTTACAGGGGAGGGGGGACAATCCATGTCATTTTTAAAGATCTATCGATTGCTTTACAACATGTTGATATTTGGTAAAAACATTTTTGTTAGTTACATGTATGGAGTGCCCCCGCTAAAAATATTTTTTTCAGCAATTTTACTACAAAACCAAGTAGAGGCATACAAAATATACCAATTTTATTAAAATACGTCTTATAGTTTACGAGTAAAATGGCTGTAACATGCGGACGGACATAAGGATACGACGAAACTATAAGAGTTTCGTTTTGGCTACGGAACCCCAAAAAAGGAAAAACAGAGCAATCTCGAAATTTAAAATTATAAATACGTATATATTAACTAATTTCGATGGCCTAATGCCTACTGGCAGATACACAAAAATTGTGGAAAAACATATTATATTCATAGATATATTCTACACTGACAACTAAAACCTACTGACGACGGGGTTAAAAATGTGCCAGCTAAATTCAACCTTAATTGAGGCCTATATAACGAATAACGAAGGCCGCAAAAATATCTGATACATTCTTATTTGTGTCAGATATTTGTCAGGGCCATACGACTGTCACATATTTTTGCGGCCTTCATTGAGGGAGATACTACTGCAGGTCATGGACTTTAGTTAGTTGATGAGTCGTTTACGTTTCAAGTTATTTTCTTTTCTTTACTTCTTACTCTATGATATGGTAATGTAAAGTGGACTCTAAATGACTCAATAATTAAAGTTCGTGACCGTACTATAGGTTACCCGGGGTTAGAAACTCTCAAAGTAATGTGTGAGACACACTTCCCAGGCTCGGTAATACACCAGGGCGAACCAGACGAAAGTACAATTAGTGTTGTAGAACAGTCAACGAGAACTACTAGACACAATTGGGACACGTCAAAGAAGGCAGTAGATCACAACAAGCTAAAATGGGCGCTCTCGACATTTCAGCCCTATAAAACCCCGGGCCCAGATGGAATCTACCCCATCCTACTACAAGAAGGCGCCAATGTACTTATACCACACTTGAGTAGACTGTACAGGGCGTGCATAGCCTTCGGACACGTTCCGCGTGTTTGGAGGATGGTAAAAGTAACGTACCTACCTAAACCGGGCAAGGCAGATTACACAGAGGCCAAATCATATCGGCCAATAAGTCTTTCATCATTCTTCCTCAAGGCGTTGGAAAAACTGGTGGATAGACACATAAGAGATTGTCCGCTGAAAATACATCCTCTGCACCAGATGCAATGTGCTTACCAGGCCGGCAAATCAACTGAGACAGCACTGCACCTGGTGACGACCAGAGCAGAACAGGCAATAGAAAACAAAGAACTATGCCTTGCTGCTTTTCTAGATGTAGAGGGAGCGTTTGACCGCACCACCTACCAAGCAATTAGTGCTGCAGCATTAAAACACGGCATAGAACCGACCATATAAATGGATAGGCAACATGCTAAACAGCCGACTTATTAAGTCCTCTCTTATGGGTGACGAAATTATTGCAACGGCCACAAAAGGTTGCCCACAGGGAGGGGTTCTCTCACCAACTCTTTGGAGTTTGGTAGTCAACTTACTCTTGGAGGAACTAAATAAAGGCCCAACTTATACGGTAGGGTATGCAGATGATTTAGTGATAATTGTTAACGGGAGATTCCCCAGCACGGTATCAGAAATCATGAACGGAGCACTGAGGCTTGTGGAGCAGTGGTGCAATAACCACCAACTCTCGATCAATCCAGACAAAACAGTGGTAATACCATTTACCAGGAAAAAGACCCTGAATGGTATGAAGCAACTAAGGCTCTAGGGAAGGGTACTAGAAATATCCAATGACGTAAAGTATCTAGGTCTGACACTGGACAAAGAACTAAATTGGAAAAAGCATGCCGACCTCACCATAACTAAGGCTATGAGAGTGTTTGGCATGTGCAGGTCAGCATATGGCAAAACCTGGGGCTTAACCCCGAAGGTACTCAGGTGGATCTATACCATGATGGTAAGACCTATCATACTGTACGGGAGCCTGGACTGGTGGCCAAGGACACTAAAGAGCACATGCAGAGAAGCCCTAATGAAAATACAAAGAATGGCATGCATGGCTATCACCGGCGCATTCAAAACGACGCCAACGGCGGCGCTAGATGTATTACTTGATCTACCGCCGTTACACTTAGTGCTACAGTCTGAAGCGCGCAAATCGTTACAGAGAAGACCAAATACACAAGAATGGAATCTGACAATTACATGGATAGGCTAACAAGCATGGGCTGTGACAAGATACAACCCAAGTTTTCCAAAAGAATTTTAAAGTAAAAATTCCCACAAGGGCCGATTGGGCCGAGGGTCTTGAACCACCAATGTCTGATGGTGAAGACAGCATATGGTACACAGGCGGTTCCAAAATAGGATCGAGTACGGGAGCTGGCATTTATGCAAACGACTACAGTAGTAGTATAAGCATGGGCAATTATGCGACAGTGTTCCAAGCGGAGACGTATGCTATTATTGCCTGTGCACAAGAGAATATAGATAGACAGACCCGGGGAAAGAATATCTATATACTCAGCGACAGTCAGGCAGCGCTTAGAGCACTTATAGCGCCCAAAGTGGAGTCCAGACTGATATTCAATGGCATCCAAGTCCTCAACAGGCTTGTAAGGCAAAACAAGGTGCAACTGATGTGGATCCCAGGGCACGAGGGCTTTATCGGCAACGAAAATGCTGATGAGCCTGCTAGAAGGGGCTCTATGAATAACTTCTTAGGCCCGGAACCATTTGTGGGGCTCTCAAAGGGAACCATAACAACGGTCATAAAGGACCACACCAAACATAAACACCAACAAGATTGGGGTAGTTTGACAGGTCTAAGGCATTCAAAGCTCTTCATGCATAGAGTTGACTCAAGCTGGAGCAAAAAGCTTTGGAAACTTAGTAGAAAATGGCTCCAAATCATAACAGGAGTTTTTACAGGCCATTACGCCGTGAAAGGAGTACTGGCTAAAATGGGACTGTCAGACAATACTGATTGTAGAATGTGTGGCGAAGAGGAAGAAACAATGAAACACTTAATGTGTGAATGTCACGCTCTTGCCAGACAAAGAATGAGGGACTTTGGAATCGGCTATCCAGATCCAAGGACCTCAAAGCACTGCCCTTGAGCTCCATCACCCAATACATGGCGATGGTTGAAAAAGCTCTTGAGTAAGTGTACTAGGGGGCAATTACACAAAAGATGCCTTTGGGTCGAAGTGTATCCATGTGGGTCCGAGCCAAATAAGATAAGAAGACCGTACTATAGGTATATACCTATAGTACGGTCTGCGTATATACGCAGATAGTCAGAAGGAGCACAAATTCTTGATAAAACAGGAAAAAACTGCCGCTAATCTCCAGGAGTTTTCACGTGACCAATAGATTTTTAACCTTGGATCGAGTGCGTGTAACCACTTTAACGGTTTCCATCTTCACTATATTTACTTACGAACTTTCTGTGTTACAAAACTACACAATAGCCCTTCAAAGTTTGCAAGAAAATTATTTCTGTAGCGCCTTATTCTAGTCATTAAAGTTACACGATGTAGCGTTGTAAGGGTTGTTATTCACAACAACAGAGCGCTTCGTTAGAATCTGGTTTGGCAAAAGTATAAACAATTTACTTCTTAGAGAAAGTTCACTTTGTAATAAAATCCCTTTAGGCATGCCAAACGTGTATGTGGCCGTCTCCCGCAATCGCAATTTATTTAATAATTTCGGCCTAGATCTACGAGTATAACTAACGGGCCCGTAATCGCGTCAAATCTTTTGTACCTTTATCTAATACTTATTAATTATTTCATCTCAACTGAAAAAAATAAGAAATTACTAGATAAAGGTAGACACACTGTGTATCTATTGTCGAGACGACGTCGATATTTTACCGCAGTACACTGTATATTTTCCTGTATAGTTAGTTAGGAGTCATACTATTTACCTAGAGACGTTGGTTATCACTGGCAATGTTGAAGGCAAGGGGCTACCGACACATTTTGTTTTATTAGGCAAAATTCCATAATTCGCCCTAGGTACATATATCAAGACCTTATACATCTCTAAGGATAATTTGGAAATAGTATGATTTTTGTATATTAGAATCATTACTTTTTATTCATTGTTATTTAAATTCAAAATGTGTTTCTATCTGTTGATGATGGATTATTATAATTTTGGAAATTTAAGTAGAGGACACAGTTCAGGTAAGAAAGTATATCAAACTCGTGTGTACTTCATTTTCAAATAGTCAGATTTGGGCTCATTATTATTCTTTTTTCTTTGGTATTTATCTTAAACTATAACCTACTGTTGGTTAATCTAACATTGGTTTGACATGTTTTCTTATAGAACAACGCATATATATGTATTTTTAAGTTTTGATGAATTGTTGTTTTGAAAAAATAAGTCCCGCCGTTTCTTGCCGGTCATAATTTTTCTCGGGTCAGAGGTGTACGGTTAGAACCGGTGTAGTTTTTTTTCTCTTTTACTTTGATAAACTATCTGATGTGTAAAAGTGCCTTCGTGGCCTACTTACTGAATAAATCTTTGAGCTTGAGTTTGAGTACTTATAAGTTGAGTAATTAGCCACTATAGGCAATTTCCGCTGCACCTTGGTATACTGCCTCGCTTAATAAGCAAGTGTGATGAAAAGGTTAGGTTTAAGGTTCGCTCAGTCAAGTTATAATAGTCACAAACTGACGAGGCCATTTATTCTGTGATTTGAGTTGAAGTGCACTCGTTCAACGGAGTTGGTAAACAATAGACTAAATTGAGAACATTGCGCTTGATTTCAATTGCAAATTAGGCGGCTTTCCTCTCAATCTCTTTGACATGACCAAGGAATATCTCGTAAGTGTAACAAATGGCGAGGGCAAATATTTACTTTTAGCCAGATGGCTTAAATTAATACGTGATTTCTGTTTTTACAATTAGGATTTTGCACATTTTTCATTTAAATTACAGTTGGATGGGGGCAGATTGGATGAAATTGATACATATAAAAATGCGTTGCGTAGGCCGACTTTTGCCGTAGTCACGAAGGATCGACAAAGGGCTTCGTTAAAATTACTACCCAATAAATGTGATACTACGAATTTATTATAGGAACTAGTTACTTACTCGCGATATAATCTAAAAGTAGGTTTTATAATATAGTCGGAATTGTTATGGCATATTTTTGGTGACATTTTGCTTTGCGTCTGTTTTACTTCCATGCGAATAACAACGAGGGTGGCTGGAGCCTAATGTTTCTAATAAAGGATTAGTTCGTCATATTTGCCTATAACATCACCGAAATATTATAATTAAGCTTACTTTGGCTTACATTAATTAAGCTTACATTAATTAACTATACCTACGCGAGAAACTAATTTCCGATGAAACTATTGTTTCGTTCATGAATGCCAACTAAACAGATTTCAGAGGCAAGTAGTTCTCTAGAGACATAATCCAATTATATCGCTTCGTGTTATTAAGCAACTAACGTAAGTATTAAATTGGATTAATTATCTTTGACGTGTTGTGTTTAGAAATCATGCTAGCACGTTCTATTTTTTTTATACCACGTCGGTGGCAAACAAGCATACGCCTCCTGATGGTAAGCAGCTAGCGTAACCTATGGACGCCTGCAACTCCAAAGGAGTCACATGCGCGTTGCCGACCCTTTACAAAAAGGAGTATTCACTGTGTTGACGGCTAAAGGAACAAGAACCTCTTTCCGGTAGGCACAGGCAATAGTGCAAGCATCAATTCGACCCGACCAGATAGATGAAAGAATCTTGCTAATATCACAGATTATATAATAGTTCTTATGCATAGCATAACTTGACGTTTGACGCGACAGTTCATACTTCAAGCGCGACTCGAAGTATGGAGTGACAGGCGACAACGTAAGATGTGCTAGCCGGCCTGCTAATATTTTGGATATTCCAATACCTACTTTAAATTATTGGATATTATTAGTTAGTATTGTTAACTATTAAATTTTTTATTAAAGCCTGACCAGAAATATATGATCATGCGCCATGTTGCGGAATTTCATTGGAACCAATTTCTTGCACTGGCAATCATTTTACTGACAGAATGATATGTATGTGTAAGTGCATGTGACAGGCTGTCAGTGTCATTGTCGCGGTTTATTTGAATTACAGTAAAGTGTTGAATATTAAATAATAAAAGACAAAAATATCCCTAAATTATTCATAGTCAAGAGCGAAACATTGTAAATAGTGTATGTAATAAACAGCTGTAAATAATACGCTCGGGAAATGGAACTATTTCGCTGTGAAACATTTTCAAACTAACATCAGAGCTGACAGGTAAACAAATCAAGATGTCACTATACCATAGAGAAATAATACGCTCTATGGCTATACAGACTGTTGCCATATAAATGAGAATAATAGCGCCCTCTTGACAATAATCATATATTTCTGGTCAGACTTTAGTTATTATGTCTCACGAATCTTTATATTGAATAGTCACAGTTACAATTGTGAGCTGCTAGCCTAATATGGTCAGATTTTTATCGCCTGTCACCATAGCTGTCACGTTCTAACAAGTTTGTAAGTGCGAAAGTGATGCATGACGTGATACGCGATGAAATGACAACCATGATACGCGTTCTGGACTTACTGAGATATACATGGAAAGGGATAGCGAACACCGCGTAAAGGAGAGCGAAGCACCGGCCTTCTACCGTCTGTGGTACGGGGGCGCCAAAACCTGAAAGAAAGACAAAATACCGTAATAGTAGTATTTTGAAAGAGATACATAAATCACACAGCACGGGTAATACATTTTTCGAGAAGGTAAAAAATCATCCATAATACTCGTTATATCCTTGATCTAGACTTAAAGGATCTTGATGTCACGTCACGTATGACGTTCAGAGATATTAAATAAAGAGAAAAGGAGATCGTCAATTTTTGTTAGATGATCTGGCCCAGATTATTTAGGACCGTTTAGGAATGGTTCTTACCTTTGAAGAATCGTCATAATTTCTAAATCAGGATGGTGGTAAAAATATTGCGAAATCTAATGGGAAAATTGAAAAATCATGCATTTAAAACTTGAATCTGACAAGGACAATATTTGAAAGCGTGCTTGCCTATGATTTATATATTAATGTAAAAAAGTACCGATTTTTTAAAGATAATGTACAAAAGCGAACTTGAAAACAAAACGGGAATCATGATGAAATAATAAAAAGTCATATTTTGATCGTATTTATAGTTCCTGTATTTCGGTAAACAAAGACGGCTGTCAAACCATCGTTGATACTATTAACTGAACATTCCTAACACCTATTGCGAAGGGATAAGGTTTACCACCGTTAAGTGCGATAGCACTAGTATCTGACATTGCAAAATTGAAAAAAGATGCGTTTCGTTATCGAAGGAGCATGATATTATGCCATTATGAAACCCACTTTTAATATTCAAACTTCGATCAAAAATGCATAAATACGCATTTTCAATCTTTAGGCGCTTTAATATAGTCGATTTCTAATTTAAACTTTCGTATTCGTAGGCTTAGATACTATTTTAATATTACAATGTTCTAACTTACCGAACAGTATCAAAACGCAGATTATGTAACGGTATACATTGACAGTGTCAAACCAAAAAACAATCCCGTTTCAGGCCAGAGTGAAGTTAAACTTTATGTCAATGCCATAAGGACGTTAACGACATCTATATGCGAGTTATAATGGATAGGTTAGATTGAGCTTGGCTACCGTACCTAGAGCAGTCATGACGAACACTGTGAACAGAAAGGTCCCAGCCAGGTCCCAGTACCGGCCCGGCTCCAACTTCGCTCCCCTTCCCGCCGCGAGCATGGTTTGCAATCGCGCCTCATCTATATGCGAGTTATAATGGATTGGTTAGATTGAGCTTGGCTATCGTACCTAGAGCAGTCATGACGAACACTGTGAACAGAAAGGTCCCAGCCAGGTCCCAGTACCGGCCCGGCTCCAACTTCGCTCCCATTCCCGCCGCGAGCATGGTTTGCAATCGCGCCTCATCTATATGCGAGTTATAATGGATTGGTTAGATTGAGCTTGGCTATCGTACCTAGAGCAGTCATGACGAACACTGTGAACAGAAAGGTCCCAGCCAGGTCCCAGTACCGGCCGGGCTCCAACTTCGCTCTCCTTCCCGCCGCGAGCATGGTTTGCAATCGCGCCTCATCTATATGCGAGTTATTATGGGTTGGTTAGATTGAACTTGGCTACCGTACCTAGAGCAGTCATGACGAACACTGTGAACAGAAAGGTCCCAGCCAGGTCCCAGTACCGGCCGGGCTCCAACTTCGCTCCCCTTCCCGCCGCGGACATGGTTTGTTGTCGCGCCTCCTCTACGCGACTTATTATGGCCTTTTGCCATTTAGGGGAGATTGGGGTGATCTGGAACAGATAATTGTTTGTTGTCGTCATTATTCAATCAGATCACGCATAGGATTTGCGCTGTCTCTGATTAGTCAAAATGTTTTTGTTTCTTTTCGACAAACATATTAAATAGTAAGAGTTAGGGGTACGACACGACTTTAAAGTAAAGATTTTGTTAAATAAGTTCGAGATTTCGATAGAATTGTGGTCGCGCGAAAGGTTTCAAGTTTAGTTTCCCTTCTATATATATTTTGCACGCTTGCGTCACTCTACAACGACTACAAAAAATGTATACTAGCTGCTGCCCGTGATTTCATTCATACAAATTATCATCCATCATTTAACGCTTTTAGGACAGCTTCTGGGAAATAAGTTATAGATGTAGATAATTTGAGCATGCGGTCCGCTCGGCAAAATAATCCGAATCGGCGTAATAATTGATCTTGTACAAAGCTGTAGTATTTACCACCGGGTATGTGTTACAAACTTCTACACTTCTAACATTAGTAAAACCATTTGTTACTAGCTAGGCTATTACTAATTAAACGCCCTGTATTCCGAAATAAATAATGACTAGTGTGTTACACATTAGTCTCTATTTCCAAAAACATAAGATTCAAATTACGCTGTGGTTGTCCCTTAATTAGGATGAAAGGAAGGAAAGGAACATACTTAAGTAATTGAATTAAGTACGGGTGATTTTTCAAGACCAATTGCTTCTCGGCGGCCTATTAGTTACACAAAACACGTGATACGTTACACCTGGTGCCGTATTTTAATTTTAAAATACATAAACAATACATTAAAGACAACTATCCCCAACACAACTGCAACACACAAAAAATAATCAACCAATATTGAAATTGTATTGGAGTTGCGTAGGAATAATTTTCAAGCAAATTCTGATATTTGTGATTCAGACGTTTATGGTCTTAGAGCTGGCCACGTCAGATATGACACAATAATGAGAGCAATGAAACTCATCTAGTAAGATTGCAATACTACCCTTATTGGCAATACTATCCGAGCATCTGGCAGCTTTTAATGGGTGGATGTCAGAGTGACAGACTAGCAAAGTTTTTGAATTGAAAAAAAGTATTACCAAATTAGGTGTAAACGGCCGAAGTTATCTTATTTATAGAGGACGGGGCCTACATTTTAACATTAAAACAAAAAACTTGCGCAATATTTCGGAAACAGAAACAGTAGGCGACAAACTAAGAATTACATTATACGTCGTTTTGGACTACTTTCCCCCATCAGAAACTTTTGGCAATGATATGATCTAATTATTTATATAATTTTTCATAATACTGCATCAAAACCAGAACTCTAGGATTTGTATTCTTAAAGTGGTATGCATTCTTTGACCTCCACCACTTTACAGCTGCCAGATGTACGGATCTAGAAATAAGCATAGTATAGCAAACTAACGACAGGGGTTTTGTCGCTCTCATTATTGTGTCATATCTGACGTGGCTAGCTCTCCGTCTATTAGGCGCTAGCTGTATTGCGTAGTTACTGTATTGGAGTTGTACTCGTAATAGTTGTATTGAAGTTGGATCGTGTTCTGAACGTGTTTTAAAGTTTGAATACGGCCCCTACATGATAGAGACAAACAATAAAAAAAAGCTTAAAGGTATTATAGACCCGAGTATTTAATATGAATTTCAATTTAATACCTCTACACGTTCATGAGGAAAGGGGTACTAACTTTAAAATTATTAAAAATATTTTTATTATATGATCAATGATGTAACTAAAAATTTACGGTTTTCGCATATTTCCCTTTATCTGTGCTATAAGACGTTGCTTCGTACCAAATTTCAAGATTCGGAGTTCACGGGAAGTATTCTGTAGGTTTTGATTCCCTTGCGAGTTTCGAAAATTTGCGGAAATTTACGGCATAAACGGCTTTTTTGATTGCGTTGGCTTAGAAGTTTGATTTTTTCACAGCTCCAAGGGACAGTAGACCTGAGTCTTTGATATAAATTTCAGCTTGATACCTCCACGCGTTCCTGAGAAAAAGGGTCTTGACAGACGGACGGACAACAAAGTGATCCTATAAGGGTTCCGTTTTTTCCTTTCGAGGCACGGAACCCTAAAAATGTCCTTTCATTTTAATCTATATTGCTGCTTGTCTACAAGTATTTTATCTACACTCACACTGTAAGTCCTCTAAAACGTGTTCAAAAACGGTAGGCAATGGCTAGCATTACCACAACCGATTTTACTATGATAAGCTTTTTATCTGTGGCAGTAACGTAATTTTAACTTTACATGCTCAAATATTGATGTGCTATGAGTTTTGATAACATAATGTAAATCCTGTGCTCCTTCCTGACCAACGGCACGCGCCCGCGCGGCCGCCGACACGCGCCTGGGACCGCCGGCACAATCGAGTTGGCCATGGCGGTGCAATGGCGGTCATTCTATGGTTTCCGAGCACTTAATTTAATATATATAATATGAGTGTAGATAAAGCAGTGTATGCAACTGTACGTAATTAGGCCTTAAAACACTCGTGTGATCTTATTATGACACTCGCCTGCGGCTCGTTTTTAAAACCACACTCGTATTTTAAGGACCCTTATTACGTAACAGTTACATAAACTACTATTTTAAATCAGGAGTTGTGCGCAAGGCCTATTATTATACAAATATATATCGAAGCGATATGGTGTCAACATCTGACGTAAGCAATGAAGCAACAGATGGAAAGATTCACCAAGGTTGAGTAAGCGTCGATAGCTCAGTTGTTGGTCAGAGCGATCGGACCGGTGTTCCGAAAGGTCGCAAGTTCGAATCTTGCTCGACGCGGTACATTTTTCCATTTTTCTTTCAATAAATCGATGATCATAGATTAAGTATTAAACAAAAGAAAACAGCTTGAACCGTAAATGACTCAACAATTAAAGTCCATGACTGTACCTACTTTTATTATATTGTCCTGTATTATTATGTATGACGTACCTACAGTGTCTTAATCCTTCTGACCAGACTTTCAAAGTGACTTTGAAGAAGAGGTCATATCGCTCGGTTACCAACGTGGTCTGATTGTGAATGAATTTAGGGCAGGGACTGTTTTCGGTACGGTAGCGCTATGGAATATCGATACTGTTATGTTTTAAAGGTAGAGCTATACCGGTTGAAATATAACGGTACGCTACCGAAATAAAATTACAATATCGCTATTTTTCGATAAGGTACTTATACCTTTATTATAACGGTACTTATACCGTTATAATTTCGGTACCGTAATTTTCATGCTAGCATTTACGATGTATTGTGGTACATGCTCTCGGAGGTGCCCGCGGCGAAAAAGCCGACAAACTCGACCAAGGAAATTTTATTTAAATGTTTTTTTTTTGTCATTTTTTACACTTTATTATTTTTTAGGATTTCATTATTTTCCAGCTGAAAATGTTGTATAAAATAGTTATTACAACTTAAAATCAACAAAACGTACCGCTCGTATGCGACTAAGCGCAATGGACGACAAACAGCGAACAGTGAATACGTCAAAAATGTACCGAACTGAACGAAATGTAACAAAAATATCATATCTATAGTGCAATAACTAACGCTGATTGGTTGTCGCCGGTCGGCGTAAAGCTCAAACATACCTTTACAAATACCTTTAAGAAAACGGTTAAGGTATCGAAAAAATACCGGTACCGTTATATTTCGGTACAGAATTATATCAGTTGGGCTACCAAATGGTATGACGTCATATCGTTTTATAAAGGTACCTTTAACTTCCGATTATGCAGTCCCTTTAGGGGCTGTAATAAATTAAATTACCTCAGTGATTCTGTTCAGCCGCAATTGCCAATTCGAATGCAATAAAACCTCGGGGTATGAATCGATTTGCCCATTACGATGAGTTTTTGATTAACGAAATTCAAAAACGTAAATATATCTTATAAATTCAAATAAGCCAAGTTATCATGTGTCAGTGTCGGCAAAGCATGATAAAGCTGTAAAATTTGATTATTTATTATCCATGAGAAAATGTCGCAAAATGCATTATTAATTTGAGCTATGCAGTTTATTATTGCAAAATATTGTTATACTGTATACCTACAGAAAACCAACCTGTTAGGGCTTAAACTTACCATGTTAGAAATGTGGCTTAAGGGCGTTACATTCATAATCACACGTGTGCAAACTCGGGGCAAAAATACTAAAGTGATGTAGCAAAATATTTTATCGACACAAAACAGTTTTATTTATTTATTTAGTAATCATAATCAAATATACATATCACTTACAGACTAGTCCAACACATGATATACAGGGTGATTCATGAGACGTGAGCAGGAACAACCCTACACACTTAGTTAACGATAATGAATCGGCCGCCATCATGTTCAAGTGAAACAATAACGCCTTTCAATTTTTTAAACCTATTTTGTTTGGTAGAAATTTATTTTCTGTAATCATGGTCATCCTACATAAACAAATCAATAAAGATAAAACCTCTTTAACAATCATGACAGCACTTTGATTATGAAAAAAATAAATTGTCAAATTCAGTGAGATACGATGTTTCCAAAGTAACCAGACATCAATTTGACACATATCACAGAAAAACAAGAGAATATCAGTACTCGACGGAGTATTCTAACTGTAGAGTGACCATGCGTGTCGTAAATAATTTTGAACTTTTTATTTTTACTTTAATTTTTTTTTTTTGGGTTTATCACACTAATACTGATATCAAACAATAGCTTATTATTAACTGAATCCGTAGTGTTAAGCCTGCTCACGTCTCATGAATCACCCTGTATATTACAATAGAATAAACAAAAAAAGGTTAACAATTAAGAACCTACACAAAAATACACACATTTTATAAAGCTATCTAACATTTGAAAAACATAATAACCTACTTGTTACATTTGTGAACTCAGTCAGGGTACAGTTAAATAAGTCAATTTTGTGGGAGACTTCATTTAATATTCTCAAGGCCCTGACAGTAGGTGCATTGGCGAGTAAGTTAGTGCGCGCGGTCGGGCGGGCAAACAGGCGCGACGCTCGGCGTCGCGGCCCACGCGGTACCACCAGCCCTAGTGCACCGAGCACATCTGGGTTATGCATCTTTCCTCGCAGCACTTTAAAAACATATGTAGCTAGCGCTGAATTTCTTCTTACCTGTAGTTTCATGTACCCGACCATACCAAGGACAAATAGTGTTGGGTACATCAGTGGATAAAATGGATATACTCCGTAGTTTTTGAAGTATAAATGTCTTATGAATTTATTTTGTATTTTTTCCACCATTATGCTGTACTTATTTTCATGTGGGTTCCAGATAATTGCACTACTTTCCAATCTACTTCTAACAAGCGCGTTGTATAGAGCCTTCACTGCCACGGTGTTTCGAAAATCCTTGGTTTGACGTAGTATAAAACCTAAATTTCTAAAGGCTTTCTTACATATTTGTATAACATGAGTCCGAAAAGACAGGTCAGGCTCGATGTGTATCCCATCCCTAGATCTCGCACGGACGACACACGCGTAATCGGCTGCCCCTCAACGTTATACTCGTGCTGCATAGGAGAATGTGCTCTACTACATATCATTATGTGTCATTTAGACAAATTGAAATACAATTTGTTGGTATTACTCCAGTTAACTATTTTATTAATATCAATTTGCAGTTGCTCACAATCACTAAAATTATTTATTTTTGAGAATAGTTTAACGTCATCTGCAAATAAAAGGCAATTAGCATGGTCTACTACATCCGGAAGATCATTAATCATAATTGTGAATTCTAATGGGCCTAAGTTGCTCCCCTGACTGACTCCTGAAAGCGTACGATAAGAACTTGAAATAAAACCTTTGTAATCGACATATTGTTTACGGTTTCTAAGATAATTTGCGAAGAACTTCAGAAGTCGTGGAGTGAAACCTGCGCTGGCTAGTTTTAACAGAAGGACATCATTATCGACAGTGTCAAAGGCCTTTTTAAAATCGAGGTACGCTATATCGACTTGCCCGCCTAGCTGGTCCAGCTCCGGCGCCGCGTAGTTCATGAAGCACAAGAGATTACTCTCCGTGCTGCGGCCCGGTCGGAATCCATGTTGTGCATCATTCAATCTAGCGCTTACTTGTGGGAATTTAGCGGCGTGCATCACGGATTCGAAAATCTTAGCAAACGTCGATAGAACAGCCACCGGTCGGAATCCACTTACATCTGTTCCTGAGCTGCCCTTAGGGACGGGTGTCACTCGAGTCGTTTATTTAAATTAAAGATATGCAAGAGCGGCTCTGCTAAATGGACTCGACAATCCTCAATGACATAAGGTGGTATGCCATCCGGGCCGGCTGACCGTTTTGGCTTGAGGCGGCGTAGGACGGCACTGACGTCTTGCAGCTGCAGGCGTGCCACGTGCACGCGTGCGCCCGGCCCAGCGCCGCCCGCCGCCGCCGCGGCCGCCGCGTCTGCATCAAGAAGGGGTTCTATGTCGCTATACACGGACTGAAAGTATTTCGCGAGTTCTTCGGCACATTCTTCTTGTATTAGTTTTTGCCCGTCTTTTGATATGTTGCACGTGTCGTAACCGGAGCGCCGAGAACGTACAAACCCCCAAAAAGAGGCAGGATCCTGTGTAAACCTCTGAACGATTCTGATAATTTTTGAATGAATTACTGATATTTTGTTTTACCTGTGTACGATAATAAGAAAACATTTTGTAATCACTTTGTGACCTACTAATTTTATATAACTTATGCCATCTAGCTTTTTCCTTTATGTGGCTTATGATATCTGGAGTATACCATTCCGGGTAGTTAAATTTGCTGTTAATTTGTATTATCCTTTTTTTCATCGGTGTGCATTTTTTTACAATATCATTAACCTTATCATAAAAGTATTGAACGGAGTCATCAACTTCTGTGATACTATACAGAGAAGACCAGTCAACAAGTGCTATTTGGGAATACAATTCAAAGAAATCACACTTACGAAAATTCCATTGTGAGTACTGTTGGCGATGAGTAGGCATTGGTTGTGAGTGCTGCGATGGCTCAGGCACGGGCGCCGACCGCGCGAGTGCGCACTGTAAGTTCACCTCCAGCGGCGGGTGATGATCATCGACCGGGACCAAAGGATCGTGAGATGCAGTTATTAATATATCCTCGTCTCGCGCGGTTGACAGTATCAAATCTAATAATCGACCATTAGCATTAGTAACTACATTTTTCTGACTGAATCCACAAAAGGTAATGAAAAAATTAAAATAGTTTTGTACATCTTGTGAAGCAGAGTATAAGTTAAAATCGCCTAAAATTAATACATTATCATATCTAGAAGACAGAGTTCCTAAAGCTTGAAATAATTGCATATAGTCATTTTCAGTACTTCTAGGTGGAATGTACACTACACAACATAAAAAACAATAGCTATTTTTAACTCTCACTACTGCCGAGACAAGTTCATACACCGCGGTGTCTACATTGTGGCCGGGCAGCGTCACCGGCTGCAAGCTGAGTCCAGCGCGCGGCGCAGCCACCAGCATGGCCCCGCCATGTTTGCGGCCGTCTGTGCGGTCGCAACGTAGTACTGTGAAACCGTGTGGCACTAATTCTCCGTCAGATACGCTCTCATTCATCCCTGTCTCCGTAATTGCAAATAGATCAGCCGTGGCTGTTGTAATCTGGTCAAAAAAAGGATTGAGTTTGGTTCGTAGACCGCGAGCGTTCTGATAATAAATTTCAATGAACTTATTCTCCTTTCTTTGTCGGTTTTTTTGATTCACGAAAGCTCCGAAACCAAATCCACTCCCTTATTCGTGTATCTTTAGGCCAAACTTCAGGTGTAAACACTTTATCAAATATGTCGCTTGGAACACCCAGTCTGAACGATGCATAGTCTTTTTTGATCTTAGGAGTAAGTTTTTCAACAGTAAAACTGTTTACACCATATATAGACCTCAGATGACCTTCCATCGCTTCTATTGACGTATCAGGATGCAATGACCATACATGAATGTATTTTTTTGTTGTATGGCTATAGCTTGGATATTTGTCAGTTTATCATTACCACCAATGAACACTTGTTGTGTGTTGGCAGTTATCGCTTTTCCCCTCTTGTACCCTACAGTTTTCCAGTCGGCGTCGCTACTACTGTTTTGTTCGCAATGGTTTATCTTGTTGTTCACACCATTTTCATTGTTTTTGGCTTGCGTGGTGTTGCTGACACTTTTGTTCTCTTCAATGTTGGGTATTTCAAGGTCTTTTGGTACGGGTGGTGGTATTTTATTGCTTGTGCGTTTCCCTTTTCGCTGCTTTACTTTTTGACCTGATGCAGGTGGTATGCTTGCCGATATCATTGTGTCTGTGGTCTGTAAGCTGGATTCCTTCAGTCCAGGAGGTATAATTTGATGAGAGGTGCTCGCCTTCGTGGTACCGTAGGGCTGCGAAAGGTCGACAACTAAGTTCGAGTTCTTGTCAGGTTGCTGTTTCGTAAGTTGCATATCAGGGCTTATCAACAGCTTGCTTGAGGCCAGATGTTCAGCGTGCTTTGTATTATCTGTATTTACTAAGCTTTTAACGGATTCACGCAGTTTGTCAATCTCATTTTTCAGATGGTCATATTTTTCACAAATTTTATTTAATGATGAATATAGGGGTTGAATTTGCTGTGACATATCGCTTAAAATTGTTATTCTATGATTTTCCAGTCGCTCATCAAGCAATTTTCTGAAATCTTCTATTGTCAGCAGGCACGCCGGCCTATTAAATGGAGTAATAATCGGCTATATTTACCCAAACACCATAAAGTATAGTGAAATGTTATTTTTGACTCGCTCTG
Organism: Pammene aurita; assembly: GCA_947086415.1. Taxonomy (NCBI): domain Eukaryota; kingdom Metazoa; phylum Arthropoda; class Insecta; order Lepidoptera; family Tortricidae; genus Pammene; species Pammene aurita. The sequence continues at coordinate 20,070,090 of OX352295.1, forward strand.
CGGCCTAAACGTTTTTATCTGCACACATATTATAAGTCCTAAATTACGTGTTCGGTAACCATTAAAATGACCGCCATAGCACCGCCATGGCTAAGTCGATTGTGCCGGCGGTCGGGGAGGAGGGCAACCGCGGTCAGCGAGGAGGGCCAGATTTTCATTACGTTACCAAATCGATGTTCCATATTTGAAACTCATAATTTAACAATATTTGAGCATGTAATGTTAAAATTACGTTACTGCTACAGATAAAAAACTTATCATAATAAAATCGGTTGTTGTAATGCTGGCCATTGCCTACCGTTTTTAAGCACATTTTAGAGGACTTACGTGAGTGTAGATAAACGTTTTTATGGATTTAAATATAATGAACCTAATGATATTCATCTTAAGTCATACTTCATCTCGAGAAATGCTAAGCTGCTCATATCTTTAAACTCCATTGGCCGTTTAACTGCCATTTAGGTTAATCTGCTGGGCGCTACGTTACAGTATTAGAGAGCATTATTGTTTCACTTAGGGCCAGTTGCACCAACCACTTGTGATGGACTCATCAGCGTTACTCGGCTAAGTGCTATGAAATTTTCCATACAATAAAATCTGGCCAACGTTTTAACGTCGTTTTAAATGTCGTTAGCCCCTTAACGGAAAATGCATTCAATTTCCATTATAAATGAGAAAAGTCTGTTCTGAATTTAATTCTACTATCCATTGCAGATTATAAACACCTAGGTACTTCATTGGATCGAGACTTGGGTCACTCTGGGACAATAGTTAGTTCTTTTTTATATACCACGACGGTGGCAAACAAGCATACGACCCGCCATATGGTAAGCAGCTACCGTAGCCTATGGACGCCTGCAACTTCAGGTGTCACATGCGCGTTGCCGACCCTTTACAAAAAGGAGGATTCACTGCATTTTCCATAAGTCCACCAGTATCATTACAATTATTGCATATTTATCTTTAAGTAAACATTTTACTCTATCTATAGTATGTTAAGTATTCTGTAACGGACTACCACAAGCTCGCAACTTACTAACCAACTTACAACTTGCGAACTTTGAAGATGGTTAAGTTTAGAGTGGCATTTAACGATTTCATTTTACGGTAAGTGGTCTAACAAGTACTTACTTCTTAGCATGTCAATAGACATTTGAAAAACATTTTTGTTTAAACTTATCTTGCTACTTGGCATAACTGGCCGGTTAAGTTGGCGATTCTAAGTACTATTAAAATTGTATGTTGTTTTAGTAGGCTAGATGTATTTTTTTTATTTAAACACAGACTGAGATCATAGAATTAACAATGTAAAAAATAAAACTAGCTAAAACTGAAATAAATCTAAATAAATCTCTAAAAATAAAACGAGACTAGAACTAAAATATATTATATAAAATATATACAAGAGGCCCTGAGGCATGTACCGAAGATGGCATCTGGCAGCATTTCCTCTCCATTTTTTTTTTAAATTAAAGTTACGGTCAATTATCTATGCCTATAGACGCCTGTAACTTGTGTTATTTATTTCTTAATCATTTTAATATGACGTTTTTTATTCTTCTTTAAGGCTAATTGTACGGTTCAAAGTTAAAAATAGCAATGATATAATAGTTGAACGCCATAACCAACAGGTTGGACAAAATCTATGGGCCCTGCAGGGAAACTACCTTAAATCTTTAAAATAGCTTGTTTTTCCTAAAGTAAACATTCCTTTATTAAAAAAAAAACCAAAATTGTATTCACAGATATCATATCTCGGACACGTTTTTGTAGCAATTACTGCAAAACGAAACAATTAAGTTATCTTAAAAAACTCACTACATATTTTACCAGTTTCATACCTACGTCTTTTGGTTCGGTTTTGTTACTTAAAACGTATCTTTATGCAGACCCGACTATACGCTTACATTTTTGAATAATCAGTTTATTTTCCTTCATCTCTGAAAGTTCATTAAGAGGCAAAGAGGTTCTATTTAAAATTCAAAACAGTTTTTTAACCAGTTTCTGAAACAATTTAAAATTCTGACTGCATGGATGTAGCGGCCATCAAGGCCTATTCAAGCCAAATTCCCCACACCCTGGAGCCCAATGGGTCGCGCACAGTACGATTTAAGAGGAATTTCCTCCCACGAACGCCGCGGCTGTGGAATGAACTCCCTGCCGAGGTTTTCCCAGTGGGCTACAGTATGAGGTTCTTCAAAAAAGGAGTGTATAGGTTCCTAAAGGGTAGGCAACGCGCATGTAAATCCTCTGGGGTTGCAGGCGTCCATAGGCTACGGTAACTGCTTACCACCAGGCGGGCCGTATGCTTGTTTGCCACCGTCGTGGTATAAAAAAAAAAAAAAAATATTTAAAAAATAATTTTACTTTGTGTACAGAATGAGGGCGAAATTCGTATTTGCAGTTTCTAGTTAGCGTGAATGGAGGGGAGGCCAAATTGTATTGCCCTCTTTGCAATTCCCTTTCAATCTACATAACTCGTAGTGACGTATCGTAGCGATTGCTACGAGTTGGTAGCAATCGCTACGTACTTACCTACTCGTAACCTATGCGACAGTTTGTCCTTGTATCAGGGGCCGCATTCTATCTTTAAAACACGTTTAGACACGATTCAACTTCAATACAACTCCAATTCACTAACTACGCAATACAGCTAGCGCCTACACGTCGAAATCAGAAATATCAGAATTTGCCTGAAAATGATTCCGATGCAACTCCAATACAACTTTTAAAGCTTATTGAAATGGAAGGTAGCTGGTACTTATAGCACAGGTTTATCCTATTTGAAGTATCAGCGAAACATATTCGGACAGTGCATCCTATGTATTATAGTTAAGAAATTATGTATACAAAGTTGTAATTATTTTGATCTAATAATAGTAGTTTATGTAACTGTTACGTAATAAGATCACACGAGTGTTTTAAGGCCTAATTACGTACAGTTGCATACACTGCCTAATCTACACATGTGTGTAGATAATAATACACATGTGTGTAGATAATATGTATTATAAATCTTAAATGATGTGTTCGGAAACCAGTAGAATGACCGCCATTGCACCGCCATGACCAACTCGACTGTGTCGGCGGTCGCGCGGGCGCGTGTCGGCGCTCGGGGAGAGCGCGGATCTTCGTTACGTTACCGTAGATAATGAAATTTCATACGTTTTTACCACACCGTCAGAGATGTTACGTTACTGGTTGCAATAATGGTGGTACTTACATACGGTTTCCGAACGCGGAATAGAGGATTTATGATATTGGTGTAGATAATAGTAGTTTTTCTACTCCAGCACTTCTATATGCCAATTAAATGACTGATAGTGGTATATAAAACTACATCATTTAAGTGAAGGCGCTAAAGTCTATTTGTCTATAGGTACTTTCTATAACTGCTAGCAGTCACACAAAACATATTGTGCAACTGTTTTTGTTTTTTTAATACACTGACTTCCAGGTGCCATGTCTAAAAAGGGTTCGTTCTTGTTTACAATATAAATTATATTTACAAATTGATATACAGGGTGGAAAGATAAGTCGGGCCCTGGAGGGAAACTACCTTAAAACCTTGAGATAGCTCAATTCACTGAAAGGAAACATTCTTTAATTTCTTTAAAGGGACATAACTGCATTTACAAATTTTGGGAAATGAGTACAATTTTCAAAAAAAGTATTTGTTTTGTAATTTTTGCCATAAATAATTTTTATGACAATTGATGCCAATCGATCCTGTTTCCAACGAGGATAAAAACTTCTAAATACCAACCAAGTTTAGGGCACAAGAGAACTCATAAATAAAAATAATAATATTTTTCCTACAATTAGTATGGAAAAAAAGTGAAAATTAAGAAAAAAACTGTGAATGCAGTTTTAGTTTTTAGGAAAAATAAAAGAATGTTTCCTTGAGCGAATTGAGCTATCTCAAGTTTTTAAGGTAGTTTCCCTCCAGGGCCCGACTTATCTTTCCACCCTGTGTACTTGAAATTATTTTTGCACAAACTATGATAAAAACATTATCATGTCTTTTTTAAAGTATTAATATCTTAGTTAATAATTTAGTTTTCATATTTATGAAAAGCATAATAGTACTTTAATGTAAACTTTTGCATTGAGAGTTACTTGAACGAAGCCATATTTTTTTGCAATTGAAAACCAACTCGTGGTCTGTCTATGACATTTAGTCAAAAAGTTAATATTTAAAAAGTTTCAACACAATGTACGGCTTAATTTTTGTATTTAAACTCGTATATTATGTTAATATCAAGAAGTTTATGTTAATTTTCATAAAATAAGTGACAAGAAAACTTCACAGTGAATATCCGAAGACTTCGGCACAAAAGTAAGAGTTATTAGTTGATAGAAAAATCTTAAAACATATTGATTTATGTACTCGTGATACTTAAGAACTTTAAATTATTTATTAATTACGTTTTTGCTACTGTCGTAGAAAAAGTTTCGTGTGCAACGGTACATAATTAGGTCTTAAAATTCTCGGGTCTGTTATTACAAAATTCGGCTTCGCCTCATTTTGTAACTTCCACCCTCGAATCTTAAGAACCCTTATTATGTACCTGTTGCACAAAATACTATTATGTAACTATTATGTAATATAGGCCTGTACGCCTAGAATATCTTGTCCTGTGAGGCGCGACTTTCATACTTCAAGCGCGACTCGAAGTATGAAGTGACAGGCGACAACGTAAGATATGCTAGCCCTACAGATGCCGTATTCTAATTTTAAAATACATAAACAATACATTAAAACCACAATCTATCCCCAACACTACTCCAACATACTCGTACAAGAAATAATCAACTAACATTGAAGTTGTATTGGAGTTGCATCGGAATAATTTTCAAGCAAATTCCGATATTTGTGATTCAAACGTTTAGGCGTTAGCTGTATTGCGTAGTCAATGATTTGGAGTTGTTTGAAGTTGGATCGTGTCTAAACGTGTTTTAAAGATAGAATGCGGCCCCAGATACAAGGACAAACTGTCGCATACGTTACGAATAGGTAAGTACGTAGCGATTGCTACCAACTCGTAGCAATCGCTACGATACGTCACTACGAGTTATGTAGATCTGCTACGCGTTACATATACATATTTAAACGAACCTCATGCGAACATTGACCCCTTAATTTATTACGCTTCGTAGTGTCGATTTCGTTTGACATGAAAAAACGCTTTAAGCGAGTTCGCTTCACGCTGCTAAAGTCCGGGGTATCGTAGGGAGCATTTTTTGTGGCTTCCGGGCTAGATTATCCCACAAAATACATCAAACGACGGGTATGCAGACCCGAATTTCCCTGCTACTAAATACTTAACCTAAAATCACAGCTCGCTCCGGGAATTCCGCGCGTGCCGGGTCTAGTGATGGGAGACTTACTACAGTCGATGAAACAAGTTGTGACTTAATATATTTTGTGGCTTCAAATTTTTTTTTTATACTGGACTTCTCTTTTTAGCCGTGTTAAGGACCCTAAGGGCAGGAGGAAGGAGTTGGAGTGTGTTTGTTTCATTCACAGCACAGTTTCTTCTTCACGTAATGGTTGATTTTGTATTTCACAGCATGTATGGTCACGTCTAGCGGGCTTCCTATTACTGAACCGCGATTAGAATAGGATTATAGTTTGACGGCCTCCTAGCCTAGTCGGCAGTGACCCTGCCTACAAAGCAGGAGGTCCCGGGTTCGAATCCTGGTCAAGGCATTTATTTGTGTGTTTATCACGGATATTTGTTCCTGAGTTATATTATGGAGTTATGGATATTTAAAATTTACAATTTTGCATACATAAGCTCGCATCTTTTGTCAGTTGTTTAAAGTCCTCAGCTGGTCCTTTGTACTTGGTGATGGGGCACTCGTATACTATGTGGTGTATGGTCTGTTCCGGATCTCCACACTCGTACGCTGCCGCATCGCTCTACCCCCACTTCTGCCAGTACGCACAGTTACCGACACCAGCTCTCAGATGGTTTCTTATACACATATTTACGTTAAAATAAGTACCTATATGGATTGACAGCTAACTATATTCTCACCATGGTTCAGTAATCAGTGTCTCATATAAGAGATTATACAAATATAAATGGCCGAGTAAACGCACCAATATAGCGAGACGACATCATCGACGTTAACGCAAAATACATATAAAACAATAGAAAGCAAAATCATTATTATAATTTTAGGTAAACCATGTGCATGCCCGATCTCCGCAGAGTACATTGATTAAACTATCGAATTAAGTTTAGTCAATAAATTCGACCTACTGCGCATGTATGGGTTGTTAGTTTATTTATATAGAACATTCGCTGTCCCTCTGACCTCGGGCAGTTAAATTAACTTAAAGACGCAATAAAGATTTTAGCCAAAAACGGTCTTTGATGTCTCATCTCATCACTCATCACTACGAGACAGCCGAGTACCCAAGTGCCATCCCGTCCAATATTGCTCGCGTTGTCGTGATAAAACCTGCTCTATTACATTTTTGCCTCAGTACAGCGGCTGTGAAGCTCCCTGGCGAATTTATCACGTCCTAGACTTATTCGACAATTGTAAAGCTTCGTCATATTGCACCAATATCGCTTATGGCCAGCTACATACAGTATACCAACCACTTGCTTTGGTTGTTTTTGGATGTTTTTGCGGAGTGGTGGTAGCCGAGGGTACCAAAGGCGTCCGGCATTTAGTACGGAAACGGAGGGAGTCAATTCAATTTGTACCGTACCGTACTCATTTAAATAAAAATTGCGTGTTCACTTAACCAGTCATTTAACAAGTTGAGCAAAGAAAAGTAAGTACAGTCAGCAGTTTTGGAAAAATAGTAGAAGAAGGTTCCAAATTATAATAGGAGTTTTCACAGGCCATTACGCTGTGAAAGGATTCTTCTCATTATTCTTCTTCTTAGTCGTGTTACTCTTTGCAGAGTGTCGTGGTCAATTAGCTGTATCAGGTACAGTTGTAACTCGTTGCACAATTTCTCGCCATTCTGGCCGCTTGGAGGTAAGGAGTAATCCTAACAAACATGTTTAAGAGTGTGCATATCCGATCTGATTCGGTTATTTCCTTGCATTGGTGGTGATTTGTTTGGAATTCATTAGGTTTATTTTAAAAAGGTTGCTAATAATTAGAGCGCTGGTAGCCTGGCGGTAAGACATCCGACTTTCAATCCGGAGGTCTCGGGTTCAAACCTCGGCTCGTACCACTGAGTTTTGCGGAGCTTATGTACGGTATATCATTTTATATTTACCAGTCGCTTTTCGGTGAAAGAAAACATCGTAAGGAAACCGGACCTAATCCCGATACGGCCTGGTTTCCCCTCTGAGTTGGAAGGTCAGATGTCAGTCGCTTTCGTGATATCTAGTGCCTACGCCAACGGAATTAGGTTGTCAAGCGGACCCCAAGCCGGTACAAATGCTAGGAGGAAGAAGAGAAGAGCTAATGCTGGTAATAATGGAAGCTTGTAATTTGCATCTAGTTGATAGGTCTATTAACATATGTATATTAGGCAGTAAGCATCCCAAATAAAATAAAATAAAATAAAGGAACGCGTGTTCATGGTCGTTGCTTGTTATTATATCGTGTTTTTAAATGATCACGGATACAAAATTTGCATTAAAATCTGGCGCTCTGCAGTCACCCAAATGTAAACAGAGCTTAAAAAACAAACTCAGTGCGATGAGCCTATCAATCTTCGTCATACCAGCTTCTACTGTAGTATCATAGTGTAGGAACTACATTTGAATCTCGCTCGATTATGTATCTTGTTTCCTTCGCATAAAGTAGATATTTGAACGGGGTTTCGAATGCAGTTATAGCACTTTTAATAAGGGCAGCATTCGCTCGGCTTAAATAGTCCGATGTTATTAAATTGTGTGGCGAAAAACGGATTATGAAGCTTGTAGACGCATTATTAGGTTGTATGAAATATGTATTAATATGTTGTTTTGTTCCGCGAATGTGTTTGAGCTATGTTGAACAAAATCAACCTGTACATATAGAGGATTGCAAGATCTATATCATTTGTATATATAGAACACCATTCAGTGATGTCGACATATTTTTCGCCAAATTGGAGCAGTTGCTGAATAAGTTACTTTCCAAGAAAAAAAAAGTCAAAGTTGTTATATGCGGCGATTGGAACCTTAATACGTTTAAAAAAACAAAAGCCAGTAAAGAATTTAACAGTATTCTACTAAATAATAATATCCATATACATACGAAAGAAGCCACCAGACAAATGTCATGTATTGATTTGTTAGCAAGCAACATAGATGGAGTAGAATCGAAGATACATCATCTTGCACTGTCAGACCATGAAACTGCACAAACAATTACCATACAAGTAAAACACCCTAAAAAATTAACTGAATGGTTTGAAACTCGGCGTGATTATCATCCAGAAAATATTGAAAAATTCTGCCAGCACGTTGCATCACTCACTTTCAATGAAGTCTACCAAAAACAAGAAGTGGACGACGCTTTTAATGAGTTTCATAATTGGATGATTTTATCGCATAAGCTTTTTTCCAGAATATAAACAGAAAATAAACAATAAATCTCCGAAGCTGAAATGGTTAACAAATGGACTTCGAAAGTCTTGTCAAAATAAGAGGCAACTGTATCTAAAGTATATACATTCAAAAAGTAACAAAAATAAATACAAGAGGCAATAACAGCTGTATAATACAATACTCAGAAGATGCATAATCAAGTCACAGCAGATACAACACTATAAATATATAACAAAGAATAAAAATAAATGTACAGCAGCTTGGAAAATAATAGAAAATAATATAAATGAAAGCTTGAGTAGAATAGCTTGAGGAGATAAAATAATACATAATGAATCGACATATAATGACAGTAGAGACATAGCTGAAATATTTAACGATTATTTTGTGAATTTAGCAAGATCGGAGCCTTTATTTGACATAAGGCATAAACGAATAAAATGTTTGAAACACATTCAGAACACAAATAGTGGCTCTATATATGTTCAGCCAACAGATAAGAAGGAAATATTAAAAATTATAAGTAATCTTCGTACCACGTCAGCCACAGGATACGACGAAATAAATACACATTTAATTAAAAGATGTAGTGCATTTATATGTGGACCATTAAGCCACATTATGAATCTTTCTTTTGAACAACGACAGTTTCCAACAACACTTAAAATATCAGTAGTAAAGCCACTCTTCAAGAAAGGCGCTAAAACAGAGCTGAACAATTACAGACCAGTGACGCTAATACCAATAATTGCTAAGATATTTGAACGCGCAATGTATAACCGACTACTGAACTTTGTCACAAAACACAATCTTTTAAGATCCGAACAATTTGGTTTCAGGAAAAACTGTTCAACCTCGATGGCATGTTTCCATTTACTTAAAATAGTTACGGAATGCTTAAACAATAAAATCCCCATCGTGGGAATATTTTTAGATATGACAAAAGCATTCGACTTTGTAGATCACGAGATATTGCTTTCCAAATTAGGACAATACGGGATAAGAGGTAAATGTGAAGAATGGATCAGTAGCTATCTTAGAGAGCGCAAACAATATGTAGAAGTCACTAAAATCGATAACGGAAATAAAGTGACAAGTAAATCCGAATTGAGGCATAACAAAACAGGAGTTCCGCAAGGGAGCATATTGGGGCCACTTCTATTCCTAATATACATCAATGACCTCCCTAATGCTACGAGTCATGATTACATCTTATTTGCAGACGACACGACCCTCCTTGTGAAATGTGACGATACCGAAACTTTCGAAGAGGATATAAATTCGGCTGTCACCGACATAATAACATGGTTAAATGACAACAATTTAAAGATTAACATATCAAAAACAAACTTTATTAATTTTCAAAATTACAGAATCAAGAATTTGCCGATAAAAGTACAATATAAAGATAGAATACTAGAACAAGTAGAGTCAACAAAGTTTTTAGGCATAGTTATTGACATTAATTGTAAGTGGATGTACCATATCGACTCCGTATGTGGTAAACTCGATCGATTTGTACATGCACTTAAACGACTACGGCAGATTGCATCATTAGAAACTGCGCTGATTGCATATCATGGTTACGTAGCCTCAGTTCTATCATATGGTCTATTGATATGGGGAAACGCAGCAGACATAAATAGAGCCTTCATAGTACAAAAAAATTGTATACGTGCTATATGTGGAGCTTGGTTCTTAGAAAATTGTAAGCCACTATTCAAAAAAATTGAAAATATTAACTCTGCCATGCATGTACATAAAGGAGACCTGCCTATTTGTCAAGGTAAATCAACACATGTTTAAAAAATGGTCAGAAGTATCTAGATACTTCTCGTCGTATTGGTGTCTCACTTGTCGTCTAGACGACAAGTGAGACACCAATACCAACAGGCACTTTATATTCCACGACAGAGCACAGGCATCTACCGGAAAAATTCTTACTCCATGTGCATACAAATATACAATAAACTACCGGACAGATTTAAGGAATTGTCACTAAGGAGCTTTAAGAAAGAACTGACTAATTGGCTACTTAATAAGTGTTTTTATAGTGTTAATGAATTTTTCTCAGATTAGGTAATATTATTAATTAAGACATTGTAATTGGACATAGGAATAATTAATTGATAGGCATATCTACGTACATTTATATTTGATAATATTATGGATAATTGACATGTTTTCTAATTTCATGCACATAAATTTAATTGTATTTCATTATTGTTATTCTATATTTTATTTTATTGTAATTTAATTTTTTTTTGTTCTAACCAATAATTGACGATATGTAAAAAAAAATATCATTTTTGCACGCCACTAAAAGGCCGGATGTAAATGGCACCTAGAATTAACACCCTGACATCTTGTAATTTTGTATCTACATTCTTGCAAATAAAATAATTGAATTGAATTGAATTGAATTGAACCACCGTCTCGTATATTTATATGAAAAAAATGTTTGAACGGCGTCATATTTATACAAAAGGTTACGTTACCCAGTCTGCAATTCTAAATAGAACTTTTCACGAATGTAGGAACTAAGTTACACACAGTATAGGAGAATCTTTTAATACCGGAAATTGCCCGTGGATACGTATAAACGTAACTGCAATACAAAGATCGCTTTTATACTTTGCCTTTTCATTAATAATTAGTCTAAAGGTATATATGTGTTATATTTATGAATGAAACCATCGACTTTTACCATTTATTTTATTTATCGTATGGGTACATGTCACAGGACATAGTTAGATAGGCATTTATTCCCTGGGGTAGTAGTGGGAAAGCAGATGATGAAGAAAATCCAGTGAGTGCTGCGAGATCCAGATGGGACAGTGCAGCTGCCAAGTTTGTTACTCTTTTAACACCACCCAGGGATCACGTGTAGGGTTGTCTAAGGTGTTTCCTATGGACGCAGAGTAACATTGATCCCCAGAGTTTTACCATGACGTGGACGTTCACGGTAAAGTATAAAAACGACTAAATCAAGCTATTTGTGACTAGGGTTGCCAGGCCCGAAAACACAAAAGCCGGACTCTGCGCTTAATTTAGCCGGACATTTCACCCTAAAAGCCAGACATACCTAACTTTTTAATAGCTATATCGCAGTTTTCGACTTTCAACTCGTGCCTCTCGCGCATCTGTAAGACAAAAGGCCTAACAAAACCGGGCAGGCCGGACAAGCAAATATTTGGCCGGACACGTCTGTAAAAAGGCAAACATCTAAAGCCCTAATTGTGACAAGGTTCTACAGCAGTTCCGTGGATTCAAATTAGTCGACTGTACCTACGTGTATCCCTATGACCTACGGAGCTGAGATGTGGACACTCACAGTAGGGCTGGGCCACCAGTTCAAAGTCGCTCAGCGAGCTATGGAAAGAGCTATGCTCGGAGTTTTTCTGAAGGATAGGATTCGTAACGAATACATCCGACAGAGAACCAAAGTTATCGACATAGCTCAAAGAATTAGCAAGCTGAAGTGGCAGTGGGCCGGCCATATCTCGCGAAGAACCGACAACCGCTGGGGTAAACGTGTTCTTGAGTGGAGACCGCGTCTCGGCAAACGTAGTGTAGGACGCCCTCCGGCCAGGTGGGATGACTATCTGCGAAAGACTGCTGGCAGATGCTGGATGCGGCAAGCTGAAGACAGGGCGCTATGGCGCTCATTAGGGGAGGCCTATGTCCAGCAGTGGACTAGTATAGGCTGATGATGATGATGACCTACGTGTATCAAGCTACTTGGTATAATGCCACATCTAAAAACAACAACCAGGGCCCGTATTCTGAATTCTATCATTAAACCACGTTTAGACATGATCCAACGTCAATACAACTCCAATGCTTTACTTACCAATACAGCTAGCGCCTGAAAGTCTGAATCAGAAATATCAGAATTTGCCTGAAAATTATTCCGACGTGACTAAAATACAACTTCAATAAGTATTGGTTGATTATTTGTTGTGTGTTGAAGTTATATTTGACATACATTGTGTTTATAATGTATTGTTTATGTATTTTAAAATTAGAATACGGCACCAGTTTATCACTTTCATGGCCCTCGCGCCGACTAAGGTTAACGTTCTAGTACTTGACACCCTAATGTCCAAAAAATGACACCTTGCTGTCCCCTTTATTGCGAATAATACAGGTTGTGTTGTGACCAACCCCGAAATCCCAAAAAAAATTTGGCCTCCCCATAGAAAACGTCGACGTCTGATAGGGCGAAATGTATAAAACGGCCAAAAAACTTTTGTGATTTGAGGTGGTCCCACAGTAAAAGTTGTTTAGTATATGGCCTACCAAATCACCTGTACATATACTTCTTACCTCCTTATTCATAATATAAACGTCTCACCACCATCTTGAGCTCTAACGGTTATCCCTTAATTGGTTAATTTATGTTTCTAGGCGCGCCACATCAACGAAAGACGAGTGTCGATTTTGAAGTATCGGAGCTATCAACATGGCGCTTATAATATAGTTTTGACGTCCTCAGATCTTAATATGGCGGATTTTCGGCCGCATTGGGTTTTTACGTATATACTCTCTTTTTGCTTATGAATATGGCGCTGAGTTAAAACGAGGCGAATATATTTTTATGAGTTTTGATTTACATATGTCGGATCCCCTATAAGTATATCCATGGTTTCTACCAAACACAACTGTCAAAGTGACAGATAAGGTAAAACGATTATTAGTTAAGTGAGGCTTGTGAAACGTTTATGAATAAGGAGACTAGCTTACAGATAACATGTAGGTACCACTGCGACAGAAAGCGAGAGATGTGGTATTGTGGATTTCCTGACGAGTTCCCGCCACTCGTGTGAGAAAAATCAAATTCTTAACGACAAGAACAATAAAGGTGTAATGATTGCAAACACATATCAACATAAAATCTTAGGTAGGTAGCTTGGCTATGAAATAAGCTTAGAAGTATTATCTGTGCTCATGCTAAAGTGTAACTTATATATAGTAAAAAAATCATTGCAAACATAAAAGATAGGTATATGAAATGAAATGAGTTTTTGCCCGTTCTGTATAACAAAATAAAATATAGGTATCCATATAATATAAAGTTATTATTATGTGGCCTTTTATGTTTTTATAAGGTAACAAACATGTTTGCGAAGCTGAAGTCTCACGAGTGACACTTACCTATATTTTTACAGGACAGCTTTTGTTTCCATTCAAAATGACAACGTTCATCACTTTCTCAGCTCGACTGTGAGCGTGTGTGTACTGTGTATAAGGTTATGTGTATGTGTATGAAACGTCAGGGTAATGTATCGGAAGCACCGAGCTCGCGACGGGTTACAACAATAAAAGCTCCGCAAACGTTTAGAATATATACCAAGAGCTAGAGTCGTATTCGAACTCAAAAAATCTGATTTATAATAACTTAAATTTTGCTGCCAGTGTTATTCAGAGCAATGACGCGTAGTTTCAGTGTCCGCGAGGCAATCCGATGGCTTGCGGTATTTAAGCTCCCTATGTGTTGTGGAACCACCCTGTGCAACTCGAACTGACCCACGTTAGACTTTGTTTTTCAACCCCCCCTTCCTCAATTTCCAGTATCTGTATGTTATGAAGAACGAGCATGCAAATTGGCATTCACGCCGGCTGGTCGGTTATTGATCCGTCAGAGTTGGAAGAAAAAATGACGCGCGAGGGGAGGGGGTGAAAACAAAGTCCAACGTGGGTCAGTTCGGGCTGCAACGGGTGGTTCCACAACTTGTAGGGAAAATACCGCGAGCCATCCGGTTGCCTCTCGGACACTTACTATAACTACGCACCATTACTTTAACTATGTACCTTGTTGGCTCCAGTTTGTAGGAGCGAGATCAATATTCGACTAGGGTCATATCTATTTCTTTTTCTCATTTCGCTCCTGGTAAGTAATAAATGATTCCATAATTTCCCACAATTTAGATAAAGGTTAAAACTCGTCAATTAAAAACAAACATTTTTTTTCAAAAATGTCCCGCAATGTTAACTTTTGCGGTTTAAAATATGGCGGCGAAGTGCCCAGTTTATGGTCAAACAAAAATTTTAAAGTTTCGGAAATTGCAGGCTACATTTCTCGACAAAAATGTTGCATAAAAATATTTTAGTTATCTCAAATAGCTTGCGGTAATTTCAGAAGAAAAATGTACTTCCAACTTTTGAATTAAAAAAATATTAAGGCGGCAAAGCTGAGTGTGTACCTACCACGAACATAGAAAATTGTAGTTTCGACTATATCTGTCTCTGTCACTCAAAATGACAAGCGATGAAGATGGAGATATATGATTCGAGTCGAAATTCGATGATCGTGGTAACGGTCATCCTGCTAACCTAGAGGTTATCTGAGATACACTATTTATGTCAATATTGTTTGTTGTCTACCAACGTGCTGGCATTTGGCTGTTGTATCATTTTTGAAAATATTAGACTCGGCGCGAAGGGCCATTGCTGGCTTCGTATTAAATTAAACGGACTCCTAAAGTCGTCAGTTTAAACATAATACTTAATCATCAATGTGCTACTTCGCCTCCTCGACAATAATGTACTATTATTCGTTGGTTTCTCATAGAAAAGTGTTCGTGGCTAAAATTCAATATTTTATGTCCTAATAAATCCTTGCTGACAGGAAGTGATGATGATGATCCGAAAGAAACGGAAACCTATTCTATTTTTAAAGGATAGCTCTTGGCCTATGTACATTTGTGTGGCGCGTTCGCTCGTACTATCAAGATGTGGGACCATAAAGTTGCCGCACTGGCAGCGCATAACACAAATACGAGTATCTTCAGTATCTCTAATAAATAGGAAATCAATACCACTAAAAAATTAAAAAAACCCAAGAGTATTGAATTATTTACTTTGGGAGTCCGATTTTACTTTGTAGCCCCTGATATGACCAATTTAAAATTAATGAAGTCATACGATATTATTGCTTGGTATTTAATATATAACCTCATCATTACTTAGTGCCATGAATGAGTTAATTGCATTATTATAAAGAAAACATATAATAAAGCTGAAGAGGGTCGAAAGTCTGTACATGGAAGATAATCGAAAAAAAGTTGGCTGGGGATACTTAGAATCGATAACAGAACACGTTCCAACAATTTTTAGAATTTTTGTCTGTTTATCTGTTTGTCTGTTTATCTGTTTGTCTGTTTATCTGTTTGTCTGTTTATTTGACCGCGCATCACATGAAAACGGCTGAACGGATTTGGATGAAATTTTGTATAGAGATAGTTTGAGTCCCGGGAAAGGATAATATATAGTTTTAATCCCGAAAATCAACCCGGGTGGGGGTGAAAATGGGGTTGAAAGTTTGTATGGAGAATTTTTAACCGCTGAAACGATTTAGATAGAAATGAGTATGGAGATAATATGAGTCTCGAGAAACGTCATAGGATAGTTTTCAAACCCTTGTGGGGGTGAAAAGGGGGTTGGAAGTTGGTATGAGGATTTTTTTACCGCTGAACAGATTTAGATGAAAATTGGTATAGAGATAGTATGGGTCTCGAGAAACGACAACGGATAGTTTCATCGTGAACCCCCCCCCCCCCCCACCTTACTTCTGCCCTCCTTATGAAGAGTGCAGTAACTCGTATTTTTGTCAAAATTGAGTTAGATACATATCCGGAATCAGGAAGAGGAGCTCTACAATTTCTTCTTTGACATGACATATAAAAGTTGTCAGGAACCTGACTTTTCATTAACGATAACTGCAGTAACTCAGAATTCTGAATACAGTTTCCAAAGCATAAGTGCAGTAAGTTTAGATACTGCAACAGTTTTTGGAATAGTTTTGTTAAAGTTCAATATTTTTTAGTTAAAAGTGCAGTATATATAGTTACTGCACTTAACAGTAGGATAATCCACCTTTGACATTATTGAGCACAATATTCTAAAGTGCAGTAAGTATAGTTACTGCACTTATGATTGTGAGCAACGTTATTTAATATTATTGCTTATTAGTCATTACTGCAGTAAAGGCTTATACTGCGGTTATGCTAGGAAAATATAATTTCAGCTTTCGTAACATTCTTCATTATATGTGCAGTATGTCAAAGTTACTGCGCTTTTAACTAGGTGAAAGCATATTTTTTGCATTTCAACTTGGTGGCGGGGAGGGTGCGTGCGGCGGGTACGGTAATAGTCATAGAGGCGGGGAGTCAGTGCGGCGTAAACGTTGAAGGCGGGACCACGCATGTTTGGTCCGGATCTTTAAGCGGTAAGGTTGTGTACAATTTTATTATGAAATTAAATACATGTCTCTGTGTTCTAGTAGCTAAGGTGGTAAGTAATTCTAACAAATAGGATAGGAGAAGGGTAAGACGTTAGCGAGCTATGTAGTCGAGATTAGCAATAAAATTGAACTCTTATTCATATTCATACTCACTCATTTATTTAATTAGTGATTTTAATTTTATAATCAAGGTTAAGGACGTGAGCTTATAAACGACCCTTTAATTTTGTCTTTGAGTAATTATATAAATATTACAAACAAGAATAATGACCATTTTTTGTAATATTGATTATATTACGACATTTCATAAAATAAAATAAAATTAGGTCTTACGCAGCGATGTAGTTTGTGCATCAGAGTATAGTTGTATTTTAAAATACATAGTTAAAGCTGATAAGGGTTTTTAAATTTTTAATCTAATAGAAATAACATTTTATTTATAATTTAGATCCGATTTTTAATCACAATCGGTATAGAGGCATTTTAGAATCTGTCTAGATTGTCCGCGTGTCTACGCGGTAACGTCTCAAGCCACATTCAAGTTTAACAGAACTGGCGAGCAGCACCTTGTGTAATATTACACGAACCATTTGGAGCCACTTTTAAACCCCTCATAACTCAAAAACTATTTCACATAAACATGTCAAAATTGGCTTATATATTGAAACTTGAGAGATACATATGTTTTGTAAATTTCATAAGCACACCTCAAACGGTTATTTAGATATTAACGTCCAAAAATCGTCATTTTTATCACGTATTGACTTATAGACCAAAACTCTAACCCTGTTCCAAATGACCTATAAAGTTTAAATTTGGCATCCAGATAGGTAGTAGGGTGAACACAAAGAAATAAATCAGAAACTAATATTTTTTTATAATTTTATTATATTTTTTCAATTAATTGATTCTATTAGGAACACTTACTTATAGTGCCTGTAATGTAAGGATTAATAATAAAATTGATAACAGCTTGTCTTTATGTGGATTTTATGGTCTTCACGTGAATATATAACGTTTCGGGTAGAATTGGTATTCTACCCTTACTTTTTTTTATTTAAACGTATATCAGTTTTAGTACTTATTATATAACTACTTATAAGTTATAACTAAAAGTATAGTCGACTTTCGTATTTATTACGTTATTAACTGGGGTTTAGTTTTAATTATTATTTCAATATTTAACGCACATCAATAGTGTAAGATATTCATTACTTATAAATGGGCAATTAACTTAAACATTTTAAAGGTACAAGAAAATATAGAAAATAACACAATTATACCTCGTAAATGTAGGAAAATACAGTAGATTAACAAAAATCATTGGTATTAATTTTATTACAAATAACAACCATTGAACTTGGCACCCATTTAGATCTCACTTCTTTTGTCGTTGAAGTCTGTTGACCAAGGCATATATAATATGTATATTGAACTGGGCTCTCATTTCACATTTATGTTTTTGATGGGATTAAATAAATGATTAAATATATGAATATGAGTTAATTTTATTGCTAATAGTAATGTTTAAGGGTTTTTTTGGGAATGCAAGACGAAAGTAAACGCCAAGTCAACGACACAACTGATTTATTTAACCGATCAATTTTTTTCAATTTTACCGATCGGCATGTTTATTTACAACAACACTGCCCGCTATTTTAACACTGATTTGATACAAATTATCCTTTAATCCCGTCGCCAGTAAAGTTTAAGGGCTTTTTGGGAACGCAAGACGAAAGTAAACGCCAAGTCAACGACACAACTGATTTATTTACGGCTTACCCTCAAACGTAATCATAACCAAAGTACCCTACATTTTACACATATATTACACTAATGTCGACTCCATAGCTCGCTTACGTCTTACCGTGCTATGAATACTCCGATGCCTAGTGATTATAATTAGTTTTTAATTAATATTGTTTTACGTTGTGCTAAGGAAAGTATTTGTTTTTGAGAAGTTTTATGTTTTTGTTTCTTTTACTTTATTTTATTTGCATTCATTATTAAAATATTATAGAGAAGTTTCGTTTTATTAAGAACATAAGTCAATAAACATCATCTTTTCTACCACCGGAGTGAGTTAAATACTTAGTTACTACGTTTTTACTTAGGCTAGCCTAACACTGTATTCAATAATTCTGTAGCGATAACTGCAGTAAGTACTTTTTCTTAATCATAAGTGCAGTAAAGCGGTTACTTACTGCAGTTATCGTTAGGGATACTTATGTCAAATCCTATGGTATATCTAACAATTAATGCGTTTTCGTAATTTTTTTATCACTTAAACAAGTTTATATGTTTTCAGTAATACATACACATTCTGTAAACAATAACGATCATTTTGATGTAAGACTTATGTCTGTCACTAAGCTAGTCTATGAGATACACTAAAAAATTGAAACCAATCTTAAAACCGCCTTTTTCTCGAAAAGTGGTTTGATCGAGATACTGCACTCTTCATAAGGAGGGCAGACTTTAGAACTGTAGGTCCAAAAAAATTGAAAAATATAATGGAAGTGAAGCCTGAAAGGTACTTTCAATAAAAACTATCTATCTGTACCTACATCTATCACGTGAAAACGGCTGAACGGATTTTGATGAAATTTTGTGTAGATATAGTTTGAGTCCCGGGAAAGGACAAAGAATAGTTTTCATCCCGAAAATCAACCCTGGAGGGGGTGAAAAGGGGGTTGAAAGTTTATATGGAGATTTTTTAATAGAAATTAGTATACAGATAATTTGAGTCCCGAGAAACGACAGAATAGTTTTCATCCCGAAAATAAACCCTTTCACGCCGAAAAGGGGGTTGGAAGTTGGTATGACGATTTTTTAACCGCTGAACTGATAAAGATGAAATTTGGTATAGTATGGGTCTCAAGAAAGGACAAAATGATAGTTTTCACTCCGAAAATCAACCCTAAAGGGGTGAAAAGAGAGTTGGAAATTTGTATAGGGAATTATTAACCGCAGAATCGATTTAGATAAAATTTGGTATGGAGATAATTAATTAAAAAAGGAAATAAAATAGTTTTATCTCGGAAATTATCCTTTAAACGGATACAAAAGGGGTGAAAGTTTACATGGGGAAGAAACAACCAATAACCGCTGTCCGTATTTAGATGAAATTTGGTATTTAAATAATTTGTAATTTTTTGGTCAAGGTGTTCATATTTATAACATGTTACCCGTCGATGCTTTAAATTTACCTTTACCCCCTCTTAAGAAATATTTGAAAATGTCATGAATGTCAAAGGGTTATTGCAGGTTCGAGTATTATATATGACGGACAAAGATGCATGGCCCAAACCAAACATTTATAGGACACCGTTTAGGTAGGAAAACATATCAAACGTTTTGTGAAGCAGTCAGATTAGGATTTATTTTTCTTTATAATTAAACAATAGGTATATTATCTGTCTCTCAAGCTGTTTTGATATGTCTTCTTGAAGAACTACGCATTATTTTGTATCTTTAAGATCTAATAATGTGTTACTGTTTTGAAAAAAATAAGTCCCGTCGAGTATCTTTTCGGTCATAATACTTCTTGGGCCAGAGGTGTAGGGTTAGAACCGGTGGTAGTTTTGGAACAAAGTTCCTTATTGGACGGTTCGCGGATGGGGGGCTAGGTGAAAAATAGTCACGTGACCGTCACGAAAAAGCGTCACGTCACGAAAACGCGACACCCATACGATTGAAAAAAATATATAAAATAGAATAAAGTGAAGTGAAGTGAATTGTAGTGAAAGTGAGAAGTGACAAAGTGATAAAAGTGAAAAAAGTCGAGAACCTAAAAGTAAAAAATGTCAAAAATGGCAAAATTTCTAAATTTCAAAAATTTCATAAATTTCATAAATTTCAAGTTTCAAAAATTTCAAAAATTTTATAAATTTCAAAAATTTCAAAAATTTCATAAAAATACAAAAAAAAATTAAAACTACAAAATTTACGAAAAAGTCAAAAATCAAATAAAATTAAATAACATAACTTCGTTCCAACAGAGTGTTCCACGACACTCACGTATTTTATTTTTCTCTGACGTTCATTAGTGCATTGTAATGTGCTTACCTTGAAGTATGTAATTATCGCAATTATTGCAACCAGTAACGTAACATCAGTGTATTATCTGTGACAGTGTGGTAAAAACGTATGAAAATTCATTACCTACGGTAACGTAATCAAAATCCGCCCCCCCCCCCCGACCCCCGGCACGCATGGTGTCAGTGGATTTTTAATATGTAAAGCAGTGTATGCTTCTGTACATAATTAGGCCTTTTTACGTAACAGTTACATAAACTACTATTTATCTCTTTTTAGGGTTCCGTAGTCAACTAGGAACCCTTATAGTTTCGCCATGTCCGTCCGTCTGTCCACGGTCTAGCTCAGTTACTGTTCGCACTAGAAAGTTGAAATTTA
Organism: Pammene aurita; assembly: GCA_947086415.1. Classification (NCBI taxonomy): domain Eukaryota; kingdom Metazoa; phylum Arthropoda; class Insecta; order Lepidoptera; family Tortricidae; genus Pammene; species Pammene aurita. The sequence goes on from OX352295.1 coordinate 20,091,267, forward strand.
ATGGTAAGAACTTTCAATAAAAACTATTGAATAAAATCGGTTCAGCCGTTTTTGAATTATCAGTCAAAATCGCATAGTGAAAGGATGTGCCGGATAGTAGACTGACGTAAGCGCCGCTAAACATCCCTTAATAAACGACCGTTTGAACGGATGTTTCGTAACAGGGCGGCACTTACGAAACTACACTGAGCATTGCCCGACATGCTCTTGGCCAGTTTTTTTTGCATTGTTATCCCGGAAATCAAGGATTACTAATTCCTCAAATAGAAAAAAAACATTTCTGCATTTGTGACACCCCCCCCCCCATTTCAACCGCGCCTGTTCTTACCTTTCATGCTTAGACTGATGTGACGGGAGGATCGATTTGGATGATATTTTCCGTGGACATGGACGTATAAATACAAAAGTGGTCCTGTATCGTCCGATATACACCTACTATTCTATGTCGTTTAAATCATGCCAATAAAAATTAATAGGATAAATCCATCTGTCAACTTAACCTCAAGTTCCGCCTCCAGGGTAGCGGGAGAGAAATTAGGGGTGAATTAGCCGCTTACTGACACCGACCGAATTCCACGCGGGCGGAGCCACGGGCACAGCTAGTCTATACATATAATAAAGCTGAAGAGGGTCGAAAGTCTCTCCATGGAATATATTCGAAAAAAAGTTGGCTGGGGATACTTAGAATCGATAACAGAACACGTTCCAACAATTTTTAGAATTTTTGTCTGTTTATCTGTTTGTCTTTTTATTTGACCGCGCATAACGTAAAAACGGCAAAACGGATTTTGATGAAATTTTGTGTAGAGATAGTTTGAGTCCCGGGAAAGGAAGAAGAATAGTTTTCTTTCCGAAAATCAACCCTGGAGGGGGTGAAATGGGGGTTGAAAGTTTGTATGGAGAATTTTTAATAGAAATTAGTATGGAGATAATTTGAGTCCCGAGAAACGACAGAATAGTTTTCAGCCCGAAAATAAACCCCTTCTGGGGGTGGAGAGGGGGTTGGAAGTTGGTATGAGGATTTTTTTACCGCTGAACTGATAAAGATGAAATTTGGTATAGAGATAGTATGGGTCTCGAGAAAGGACAAAGGATAGTTTCAACCCGAAAATCAACCCTAAAGGGGTAAAAAGGGAGTTGGAAATTTGTATAGGGAATTATTAACCGCAGAATCGATTCAGATAAAATTTGGTATGGAGATAATTTGAGCTCCGGAAAAGGAAATAAAATAGTTTTATCTCGGAAATTATCCTTTAAGGCTCCTTATTCCCTAAAAGGTCGAAAATCTCTATTAATGAAAAAAGCCGCATAAAATCCTATCTATAAGATAGTTTGAAGTATTAGTAATACAAAAAAATACTTTTGAACCATATTTATTATTATTAAGATCCCAAAAATACGATTCTTACAGAAAGTGTCCTGTGAAGTGTGATTTATAGGTCATTTTTAAAAATTCATACTAAATTATAACGTACCACTATAGTAATAATATTTTTTATCGTGATAGAAATATAGTTTAACTTTCCTATGGTAATCTTTTTAGGGCAAAATATTTAAGAGTTTTCGTTGAAAAAATTAAATGTAAACGTGTTTTCATCAAAAAACTGGCATATAATCAGGAGGTATTTTGTCTATTATCCAAGATGAATCTTCGATACAAGTATTTATTTCCATGGCCGTCTCAGACATGATATACTCAATTGAATTTTATTCAAGTTGAATAAGAATAGTTACCCTTTTCTGCATAATTTGGAAATGAACGGTACATCTAACTGGAAAATCCGGAAAGGCCTTCCAAGACGACCAATTTTTTTCATGTTTTACTCGTTAAAATGTAATATTTGCTCCGATGGCCGTCTAGATAAAGAAATGAACTATTATATGCATCAATAGTTGATTAAAAAAAACTAAGTACTTTAGCCATAGCCTTCGAAGAAAATGAAGCATTTTAAGAAATTCGCGCGTTTTGGGAATAAGGCCTCTTAAGCGGATGCAAAAGTTTACATGGGGAAGAAACAACCAATAACCGCTGTACGTATTTAGATGAAATTTGGTATTGAAATAATTTGTAATTTTTTGGTCAAGGTGTTCATATTTATAACATGTTACCCGTCGATGCTTTAAATTTACCTTTACCCGCTCTTAAGAAATATTTGAAAATGTCATGAATGTCAAAGCGTTATTGCAGGTTCAAGGACTATATATGACGGACATAGATGCATGGCCCAAACCAAAAAACTACTACAAAATCATCGAACATTTATAGGACACCGTTTAGGTAGGAAAACATATCAAACGTTTTGTGAAGCAGTCAGATTAGGATTTATTTTTCTTTATGGTTAAACAATGGGTACATTATCTGTCTCTCAAGCTGTTTTGATGTCTTCTTAAAGAACTACGCATCTTTAAGATCTAATAATGTATTACTTTTTTGAAAAAAATAAATCCCGTGAGTTTCTTTTCGGTCATAATACTTCTTGGGCCCAGAGGTGTAGGGTTAGAACCGGAGGTAGTTTTGGAACGAAGTTCCTTATCGGACGGTTCGCGGATGGGGGGCTAGGCGAAAAAAAGAAAGTCACGTGACGTTCAAGAAAACGCGACACCCATACGATTGAGGAACATGTAAAATGGAATGAAATAAAAAATATATAAAATAGAATAAAGTGAAGTGAATTGAAGTGTAGTGAAAAGTGAAAGTGAGAAGTGACAAAGTGATAAAAGTGAAAAAGTCGAGAACCTAAAAGTAAAAAATGTCAAAAATGTCGAACATGTCAAAATTGGCAAGCTTTCTAAATTTCAAAAATTTTAAAAACTTAAAAAATTATAAAAAGTTCAAAAAAAATCCAAAAAATCCAAAATTTCCAAAATTTCCAAAACTTCCAGAATTTCAAAAAAATACAAAAAAATTAAAACCACAAAATTTACGAAGCAGTCATAACTTCGTTCCAATCGAGTGTTCCACGACACTCACGTATTTTATTTTTCTCTGACGTTCATTAGTGCATTGTAATGTGCTTACATTGAAGAATAAATATCTTGATCTACACCAATATCATAAATTCTCGATTCCACGTTCGGAACCGTATGTAACCACCATTATTGCAACCAGTAACGTAAGATCAGTGTGTTATCTGTGACAGTGTGGTAAAAACGTATGAAAATTCATTACCTACGGTAACGTAATGAATTTCCCTTTCCCCCCTCCCCGACCGCCGGCGCAATAAGGTTGGTCATGGCGGTGTAATGGCGGTCATTCTAATGGTTTCAATGGATGGATTTTTAATATGTGTGTAGGTAAAGCAGTGTATGCTTCTGTACATAATTAGGCTTATTACGTAACAGTTACATAAACTACTATTTATCGCTTTTTAGGGTTCCGTGGTCAACTAGGAACCCTTATAGTTTCGCCATGTTCGTCCGTCTGCCCACGGTCTAGCTACACTACCGTTCGCACTAGAAAGCTGAAATTTGGTGAGGCCTGAAGAACTTTCAATAAAAACTATATTGAATAATATCGGTTCAGCCGTTTTTGAATTATCAGTCAAAAACGCATAGTGAAAGGAAGTGCCGAATAGTAAAATGACGTAAGCGCCGCCAAATATCCCTTAATAAACGACCTTTTGAACGGATCTTTTGTAACAGGGCGGCATCTACGAAACTCTACAGATCTCTGGAGATCATACAACCCTCATTCGTAAATTAGAACATTATGGTTTGTCAGAAAATGCCTTGAATCTCATGTCTTCATATCTTAGCAACAGAACACAAACAGTTGTTGTAAATAAAACCCAGTCTTAAGGGACTTTAGATAAATCAGGAGTGCCACAGGGTTCTATTTTGGGCCCATTCCTGTTTTTGGTTTATATAAATGATTTACCTTGTGTGATACAAAACCTTTGTGATATCGTTCTGTTTGCCGATGATACATCTTTAATTTTCAAAGTTGACCGGCAATCTACCGATTTTACTGTAATCAATAACACACTAGCTGCTGTACTGAACTGGTTTACTATTAACAATTTGCTACTTAATGCTAAGAAAACCAAATGTATTAGATTTGTTTTGCCAAACGTTGCACCGGTGGACACTAAGATTCTCCTGAATGGTGAATGTTTAGAGATAGTAGATAAAGCATCTATTAGAACTACGCATTAATGTGTATCTTTAAGATATAATAACTGTATTACTGTTTTGAAAAAATAAGTCCCGCCGAGTTTCTTGCCGGTCATAAATAATACTTCTCGGGTCAGAGGTGTAGGGTTAGAACCGGTGGTAGTTTTTTTTCTCTCTGACGTTCATAAGTGCATTGTAGTGTGCCTATATTGAAGAATAAATATCTTTTATCGTTTTATATACACTGAGCATCGCCCGACATGCTCTTCGCCGGTTTCTTTTGCATTGTTATCCCGGAAATCACCCCTTAACGATTACTAATTTCAATTCAAGAAAATCCCCAGCCAGGACGTAGCCTATAAAACTTCAACGTCTAAAAGGGGCCACTACACTCGATTGAGTTAAATTCCAAGTGCACCTCAAATAGAAAAAAATCATTTCTGCATTTCTTACCTTTCATGCTTAGACTGATTTGACGGGAGGATCGATTTGGATGATATTTGCCGTGGACATGAACGTATAAATACAAAAGTGGTCCTGTATCGTCCGATATACACCTACTACTCTATGTCGTTTAAATCATGCCAAAAAAAACATATGATAAAAAAAAGTATTCATTTTTGAGTGTAGTTTCATTTAGTGGAAATTGTAAAATATTTTATTAGGACTACTGTCCTCTAGCGTATCCATCTGTCAACTTTACTTCAAGTTCCGCCTCCAGGGTAGCGGGAGAGAAATTAGGGGTGAATTAGCCGCTTACTGACACAGACCGAATTCCACGCGGGCGGAGCCGCGGGCACAGCTAGTAAAGAAATATTTTTTTTGTCGGATGGCTCTTGGCCTATGTACATTTGTGTGGCGCGTTCGCTCGTACTATCAAGATGAGGGACCATAAAGTTGCCGCACTGGCAGCGCATAAAAACAAATACGAGTATCTTCAGTATCTCTATAAATAGGTAATCAATACCTCTAATACTAAATACTTATGTTACATGTCAAATATGGATTCATATATTTGGGAATCCGATTTCACATTGTAGCTCGTGATATATCCAATTTAAAAATGATTTAAATCGTAAGATATCGTAAGGTATTAGTAGTTTATGTGACTGGTACATAATAAAGGGCATTAAAATACAAGTGTGGTTTTATAAAACGAACGAAATGATTTTATAATACGAGTAATATCACACGAGTGTTTTAATGCCTAATTATGTACAGTTACATATATGACTTTATCTACACACATATTATAACTCCTCAATGACGTGTTGAGATTCATTAGAATGACCGCCATTGCACCTCCATGGCCAACTAGATTTCAAATCATGACCTACTAGATTTTAATAACAACGGGTAGGTATTTTAATTACATTCAAAACATTTTTTGAAATCGGTATACCAGAAGATTCGAAATTTGAATGTAATTATATTATTGGTTATCAATATTGTAAAGTAAATTTTACGGTACACCACAGATACAGGTTTCTTAATATAAGCCGTTAGCTTATCGTTTCTGAACATAGTATAGGGAAGTTATGATATATGATATGGGTGTAGATTATTAATATACCTATAACCCCATCATGGGCGTTTTCACTAAATAATGTACTATCACAAAACTTATGACTTAATTTTAAAATTACATCATCATCCTCTTGCCCTTATCCCATTTACTTGGGGTCGGCGCAGCGTGTCTTTTTCTTCCACACCTCTCTATCACCCGTCATCTCATCACTCACATCCTTTCTTTTCATATCATCTCTCACACAGTCCATCCACCTTTTCCTAGGTTTGCCTCTTCTCCTACATCCTTCCACATTCATTCTTAATACCTTTCTCGTAACATGACTTTCATCCCTCCGCATAACATGCCCGTACCACGCTAGGCGATTAGCCCTTAATTTGTCAGTTATGGGTGCGACTTTCAGGCTTCCTCTTATATATTCATTCCTTATCCGATCCATTCTCGTCACTCCACACATCCACCTTAACATTCTCATCTCCGTTGCATGCAATCTCTTTTCATCCGTCACCTTTAGGGCCCAACACTCTGATCCATACATGACGACAGGTCTTATAATGGATTTATAGATTTTCCCCTTCAGGCGAAGGGGCATTCGGGCGTCGCAAATGATTCCCGTGACCTGTCGCCATTTCATCCATCCTACGCTAATCCGGTTTTTGACGTCCCGGTCAATATCGCCATCGCACTGCACGAGCGAACCGAGGTATTTGAAGTCGGAGCAGATCGGCAATAAAACGCCATCGAGTTCTATGGCTGCAGAACTGGAGAGACCGCCGAAATCGCAGAACATGTGTTCTGTTTTCGATCTGCTGATCTTCAGGCCAACACTCTCCAGTCTTTGCCGCCACTTCTCGAGTCTGCTCTGTACCTCGAGTCCGTCTTCACCCACAAGGACAATGTCATCGGCGAAAAGCATACACCAGGGTGCCTCTTCCTGTATGTCCGACGACAGAGCGTCCATAATAAGCAGGAAGAGGTAGGGGCTTAGAGCCGAACCCTGATGCAAGCCTACCGTGACACTGAACCTGTCGGTGGCGCCAGCCGCTGACCGGACACGTGTACAACATCTGTTATACATTGACCGAATTAGCTTCACATACTTTCCAGGCACGCTTTTCTCTCTCAGGGCCCACCACAAAACCTCTCGGGGTACTCGGTCATACGCCTTCTCTAGGTCAACAAACGCCATATGCAAGTTCTTTTTTGCGTGCCTGTACTTTTCGCACAATTGGCGAAGTGCAAAGATGGCGTCTGTTGTACCTTTTCCCGGCATAAACCCGAACTGGTTTTGTGTTATATCACTCTCATCTCTCAGGCGTCTCTCAATTATTTTCTCCCATATTTTCATACTATGTGAAATAAGCTTTATTCCTCTATAATTGTTGCAATCCTGGACATCCCCTTTGTTCTTGAAAATGGGCACCAGTAAACTGTCGCACCATTCGTCAGGGATAGTTTCTTCATACAACAACTTATTGAAGAATAAAGTTAGCCACTTACATCCGTCCTCACTCAGTAACTTCCAAACCTCTCCAGGTATATCATCCGGTCCTACAGATTTGCCAATTTTCATACTGCGCACAGCCTTTCTCACTTCATCCATCCCTATCTCTTTCACTACACCCATATTCTCAGGCTTGTTGTTTAGAATCCTATTCCAATCATTCTCTTCATTCATTAGCCTTCCAAAGTATTGTTTCCAACGCTCTTTTATACCTTCATCATTAGTCAGTACCTTTCCTGCATCATCTTTCACACATTTTACATGAGATATATCCCTAGAATTCTTTTCTCTCGCTTTGGCTAGGCGGTATAGCTGCTTTTCGCCTTTAGGACTATCTAACGAGTCGTACAATTTGTCCTGTGCTGCTGCTCTGGCAATAGCAACTGCTCGCCTTGCTATCTTCTTACATTCCTTATACACATTTCTCTTCCCTTCTTTTTCACTCTCCCGTCTACTGTCAACACTTTGCCATTCTTTAAATGCTTGTTTCTTTTTCTTTAATCTTTCCTGCACCTCCTCATTCCACCACCACGTTTCTTTATCTATTGCATATTTTCCTTTTGATTGACCTAAAATATCCTTTGCGGCATTGCGAATACAGCTGGCCATATTGTTCCAACATTCATTCACATTAAAACCTTCCATATCCTTCATTTCTATCATTTTATCAATCACACGTTCATTGAATTTATTTGCGCATTCATTCTTCTCTAGCATATGCCATTTTATCTTTGCTGGTCGCACTTCTTTTCGGGTATTTGTTTGGACTTTAATATTCACGTCGATTACTAGCAGCCTATGCTGTGAAACCAGATGTTCCCCTGGGATTATTTTACTGTCTTTGACACAGTTGATTTTATTCCTTTTTACAAGGAAATAATCAATCTGTGTTGCATGGTTTCCACTTTTATAAGTGATTAGATGTTCCACTCTTTTCTGAAACCAGGTGTTGGTGATTGCAAGATCATAAGCAGTAGCTGCTTGTAATAACGTTTCCCCCTCGGTGTTGCGGCTTCCAAAGCCCCAGCCCCCATGTACTCTTTCGTAGCCTCCATTCACTCTTCCCACATGTCCATTAAAATCTCCCCCGATATATACTTCTTCAGTGTCTGGAATATTAATTAAGACCGAATCAAAATCCTCCCAGAACTTCTCTTTCACTGCATCATCACATCCACTCTGAGGCGCATACACACATATCAAATTTAATACTACGTTTTCAAGCATAACTTTTAGGGCGATTATCCTGTCACTCTTTCTACTAACATCCGTCACACCTTGTTTTAAATTAGTGTCCAGGACTATACCGACACCATTTCGTTTTCCGTCGCTCCCACAGTAGTAAAACTTATACCCTTCCCCAATCTCTCTAGCCCTTGCACCCTTCCACTTTGTCTCCTGCAAAAAAGCTACATGTATCCTTCGTTCTTTCATCACATCTGCTAGTTCCCTACCCTTTCCGGTCATCGTCCCTATATTCCAACTCGCATATCTCAATCTCACATACCTTGGTTCCCGGGCTCGCTTCTTACGTCGCCCCCACCCGGGCTGGTGCGACAACCCTTGTCCATTTCCCACAGGAGCCGGGTGCTGCCCCTGCGCGTCGCCTGCGGGGTACGCCCTAGCCCTGTCGCTCATCTCATTTGGTACCAAAGTCATGCTGCTAAAACGATTTGGCATAGTTTTTACAACCGGCCGCCTGCCTGACGTTAACCCTCCTTGGGAATTCCTAGTTGACTTAGACGTTGGTGAAATTTCTCCTTTAGTCGCCTTTTACGACATCCATGGAATAGATCGGAGTGGGCTATTCTTAAGCCGGCCACCACACAGCTAGCTTAATAGCTTAATTTTAAAATTACATATTTCTGTTAATAGTGACAATACGATTATAGCTTATATTATAAACTAACTGAGATTGAGAACACATGGCCTGATACTGCAGCATTACCTAGACTAGAAGTATAACGCTGATATTTAGGTACTTATTACAACGCAATAAGGTCCAAAAGTGTATACATCTCTTTGTCCTCGACTGTACCTAATTGTTGGATATATTTAATCATGAATACACGAATAGTCTGTAGCGTATGCACTTACCTAAACAATTAATTCATCAGAATGTGTCATACTGCAAATGAAGTTATCACGGCCATAATTATATCGGACGGGTATCTTAACGATTGTAGGTGCATTGTACGATAAACGTCACATTTATCTTATCAACGATAAATTCTATCGGTCGTTTATTCATAAATATAAAATGTTAATTCGCCTACCCTATATACTTCTCTGTATAAAAAAAAATATTACAATTTTTTTTGAATAAATAATTAACCTAACTCTTTACTTGTATTCCATACAAATTGAAACTAATTTCAACTAAAATACATCTAAAACCGGCCAAGTGCGTGTCGGACCACGCATAGGAGGGTTGCGTACCTTCAATGGAATAAGAACCAAACTAATAGCTCACCAAACGAAGACGCTTAACTGCCTGATAGGGGAAATAATTCGTGTATAGCTGAATTTTGGTGTAATTGTAGATAAAGGTATCTTACACAACATACTAAAAGTACCGGTGGATGGGGGCGCCGCTAACGGGGTGAGGGGGGTGTAAAGGTCCCTTTTTTTGGTTTTTCGTAAATAACTCAGTAACGGTGGCTCATAGGAAAAAATGTTCTTCTACTCAATTCATCCACATATAATTTTCTATAAAAAAGATTCTTTGTACTTTTTTGCTGGGATCAATGTTCAATGAGATATCGAGTAAATAGGATAAACACTTTTTTAAACTTTCGGAGCTATTATTTACGAAAGTATTAGTTTTATCCAAAAATTGTTTTAGAATACTCTTATTTTTTTAAAGACCTATCCAACGATATTCCACACATTAGGATTGGAGTAAAAAAAATATTTACCCCCCACTTCATATAACAAAATAATATTTTTTCAGATTTTGTTTTAAAACTTCGTCGGCGTGAGTAAAACACATACTCAGCACATGAAGTGGGGGGGTAAATATTTTTTTTTACTCCAACCCTAATGTGTGGGATATCGTTGGATAGGTCTTTAAAAAAAATAAGAGTATTCTAAAACATTTGTTGGATAAAACGAATACTTTAGTAAATAATAGCTCCGAAAGTTTAAAAAAGTGTTTATCGTATTTCCTCGATATCTCATTGAACATTAAATAAATAAATAAATAAATATTTGGGGACAATCTTACACAAATCAACCTAGTCCCAAACTAAGCAAAGCTTGTACTATGGGTACTAGGCGACGATATACATACTTATATAGATAAATATATACTTAGATACATAGGAAACACCCATAACTCAGGAACAAATATTCGTGATAAACACACAAATAAATGCCCTTACCAGGATTTGAACCCGGGACCTCCTGCTTCATAGGCAGGGTCACTACCGACTGGGCTAGGAGGCCGTTTATTATTGATGTTATTGATCCCAGCAGAAAAGTCCAAAGAAACTTTTTTATAGAAAATTATATGTGGATGAATTAAGTAGAAGAACATGTTTTCGTATGAGCCACCGTTACTGAGTTATTTACGAAAAACCAAAAAAAAGGACCTTTACATCCCCCTCGCCCTGTTAGCGGCGCCCCCATCGACCGGTACTTTTAGTAAGTTGTGTAAGATACCTTTATCTACAACTACACCAAAATTCAGCTATACACGAATTATTTCCTCTAAGTTTTCCTTCGTTGGGTGGGCTATAATACCAAAAGGTCGTATCTGATGCCTATGGCAAAAGTTTTTTGGAGATAACTCAAAAATGGCTGAACCGATAATGTTCAAAACAATTTTCGTAGAAAGTATATGATAAGGCGCATCTCTTCAAATGTTTTCATATTTTTTGAACTTACGGTTCAAAAGTTACGGGGGGGGGGGCTACACAACTTTTCTGACTTTCGAAGCGATTATTTCAGAAAGTATTTACTTAATCACAAAATAGTCAGAGAAACCTCAATGTTATTTTGAAAGACCTATCGATTGATGTGTGACATGTTGATATTTGGTAAATTTTTTTTGTTAAATTTAGTTACCTGTATGGAGCGCCCCCCTAAAAATATTTTTTTTCAAATTTAACTACATAACTAAGTAGCTGCATACAAAATACACCTTATGTGTAAATTTTATTCAGATACGTCGTATAGTTTCCGAGTAAAATGCCTATGACATACGAACGGACAGACAGACAGACAGACAAACAGACATGACGAATCCATAAGGGTTCCGTTTTTTGCCATTTGGCTACGGAACCCTAAAAAGGCTCCCATATGCAGCATCGCCAAGGAAACGTTTACCTAATATCTACTTGAATATGTTTAAGCAATAAAATTTAGCAGAGCTCAGTATATTTCAATTTTCCGCCTGTGAGAACCTGGTCCCGGCACCTGAGGCTGTCTGACTGATCATGCCCAAGCTATTCTCTTTTCGAGTCGAATTTGCAATCTACGATTTCAAGCTCACATTATCAATCACTACATACCTAGTATAAAACAAAGTCGCTTTCCGCTGTCTGTCCCTATGTATGCTTAGATCTTTAAAACTACACAACGGATTTTGATGCGGTTTTTTTTAATAGATAGAGTGATTCAAGAGTAAAGGTTATATGTATAATTTGAAATCTCTAGAACCAGCGGTTTGGGCTATGCCTTGATAGATCACTATGTCAGTCAGTCAGTCACCTTTGAGTTATATATATTTAGATACACGCATAATATTGGAGAGAAACACTGATAATTTTAGAGGTTTCTAATGTGATGTCGTAAATAAACACATTTTTTGCGCTTACATTGCAAACGCTGGCTGAACCCTACAAGATACATCAACATAATGTACTACAGTAATGTACACCTTAAAAAGGTCTACAAAATACTCGTAGTCTGCGATGGTATATGTCCATCTCTTAGGGATAACCCACAATAACCATTTTTTATCCCATGCGAAGCCGGGGCGGCCGCCGCTAGTAACTATTATTTGTAACGGGATATTTACCACCGGGGTAGTTACTCCTTGATGATGGTGCATGCAACTGTGCACCGATATTTCGGGTGCTCATAAACTCTAATATACATGGTAAATACCCCGTTACAAATAATATTTAGAATTTGCAATCTGTTTATAACGGTATTAAATGGCTATGGAACAGTTAAATATTTGTTGTAATGATTGTTATTAGTACCTAGTAGATTGTTAAATTTATTAACCAGGGTGCCGTTCAGGGGCCCATTTACCTTTTGTTTTGTTTTGTTGTATATGGGGTTTGTTCGATTCAATTCTTCATTGCGTCTTGTTACTTTTACTTACGTCCTCGATGTCACCCTGTACGATTCATCTTTTAGGTCAGGTGATCTGTGGTTCGAGTGCATTTTTATAGATATGACAAATCATGCAGCGGTTGCAAATATGTTTACGTCATATTCTTGACAGATCCCTTTTGGTCTAAGAGCTGGCCACGTCAGATATGACACAATAATGAGAGCAATGAAACCTGTCTAGTTAGACTGCTTTACTATCCTTATTGCTGTGGCAGCCCTTTATAGTTCAGTAATGAACTATAAAGGGCTGCCACAATAGATCAAATCTGGTCGACGCGGCACATCGATAGCCCAATTAAGAATAATAATAATAATAATCCTTATTGCTAGATCCGGGCATCTGGCAGCTTTTAATGGGTGGAGGTCAGAGTAACATACCAACAAAGTTTTTAAGTTGGATAAAAGTAATACCAAAATAGGTAAAAACTGCCAAAGTTGTGTTATTTATAGAGGACAGGGCCTATATTTTAACATGACATTAAAAACCATTGTCTATTATTGCGGAAACAAAAACAGTAGGCGACTAACTAAAAATTACATTAAACATCATTTGGCACTACTTTCCCCCAACAGAAATTTCTAGACATGATCTAACCTAATTAATTACATAATTTTCCATAATATTGCATCAAACCCAGAACTCTAGGATTTGTTTTCTTCAAGTTATTGGCATTCTTTGACCTCCACCACTCTACAGCTGCCAGATGTCCGGATCTAGAAATAAGCATAGTATAGCAAACTAACTAGAGGAGTTTCGTTGCTCTCATTATTGTGTCATATCTGACGTGGCCAGCTCTCCGTCTATTTGGGAAAACCTCACTTTTTTCGTATTAACAACAATTTATGTCAGACAACGTTAAGCTACTCGTAGTCTCGCAACGTTAGGGCTTATTTGAAGACTTCATGTTTTATTTAAGGCAATCTCACAAAGCTGTTGGAATTTATCCGTTGGTGCCATTGAACTCTTATTATACCGCGAATCACAATCAGCAAGTAAAAAAAGTGGCACAGTAAAAGACGTAGCATACTACGTCTGTTGCTGAAGAGAGTCGATTGTTCTAAAGACATTGCTATTTACAAAGGACCGCCCGCCGCCGTTAAAGTTAGTCCAAGTGACTACTGAATGAGCGAGACTGCTACCAATATGGAGTTCAAGATCTACTAGTCTCACACTCGCGGAAGAAATAATAGGTTCTGTGAATATAATAGGAATTGACATGCCATATTTTTGGTGAATTTTGTCTAGACAAGGTTATGTGGGGCAATAACACCACTCCACAATATATAATCCATAATCGATATCCTTACACAAATAAAAGAAGAAAAGCTCCTTTAATGCTTAATATACTAAGCTGTGTGAAAAGAGAGTAAATAGTAGTTTATGTAACTGTTACGTAATAAGGGTCCTTAAAACATGAGTGTGGTTTTATAATAAGATCACACGAGTGTTTTAAGGCCTAATTACGTACAGTTGCATACACTGCTTTATCTACACTCATATTATTTATTATAAATGCCGTATTCGGAAATCATAGAATGGCCGCCATTGCACAGCCGCGGCCATCTCGATTGTGTCGGCGTGGCCAACTCGATTGTGTCGGGGCTCGCGCGGGACCAATCGAGTTGGCCATGGCGGTAACATTATGTTATCAAATTCGTGGTTCCAAATTTGAAACTCAGTGCTTAACAATATTTGAGCATGCAAAGTTAAAATTACGTTACTGCCGCAGATAAGAAACTTATCATAGTTAAATCGTTTGTTGTAATGCTTGTCATTGTCTACGGTTTTTGAACGCATTTTAGAGTACTTACAGTATGAGTGTAGATAAAATATATTAAGCCGATTTATTTTTCTTAGTGTAAAGAAAAATGTATTTTATTTTGTGCTAGCGACCCGCCCCGGCTACGCACGGGACTTTTTTGTAGACCTTTTTATAGTGTACAATATTGTAGTACATTATTTTGATCTATCTCGTAGGGTTCAGCCAGCGTTTGGGACGGTTCAGTAGTAAATAAACACAAAAAAATGTTTATTTACGACATCACGTTAGAAATCTCTAAAATTATCAGTGTTTCTCTACTATATTACGCATGTATTATACATATAAACCTTCCTCTTGAATCACTCTACCTATTAAAAAAACCGCATCAAAATCCGTTGCGTAGTTTTAAAGATCTAAGCATACATACATATGGACAGACAGCGGAAAGCGACTTTGTTTTATACTATGAAGTAATAGTGATAGCGATGATAGTGAAGAGATAGACATATACCATCGTGGACTTTTTTGTAGACCTTTTTAGAGTGTACAATACTGTAGTAAATGTACTTTTAAAATAATGATTTTGATATATCTCGTAGGCTTCAGCCAGCGTTTACAATGTAAGCGCAAAACAATGTGTTTATTTACAACATCACATTAGACACCTCTAAAATTATCAGTGTTTCTCTACAATATTATGCATGTATTATACATATAAACCTTCCTCTTGAATCAGTCTATCTATTAAAAAACCACATCAAAATTCGTTGCGTAGTTTTAAAGTTCTAAGTACTTCGATCCGATTTAAAAGCGATTAGTGTAAATTTTTTCATGTTAAATCGACTTTATTAAGCGACAAAAAACCGTTTATTCACAGTTGACAAGTAGTAGTTGTATTGGAAATAATACACAGTAGAAGATTTTAGACTTATATTTATAATAAAAATTAATTATTTGCAACCGGTACAACACGCCATAGTACGAAATTGTCCAAGGAGGACGAAGGGAACAAAATGTTGCCAGTCTACAAACTGACCATAGACAAATTTAAACAAATTATGTTTTTGTTCTGAAACATAGTTGGGGCGGCCAACATAATATGCCCACAAAAAACTAAAAAACACACATTGCATTACTTATGCTTATAAAACCTTAACTAATTATCATTAATAGGCAAAGGACATAATTTTTTGTAAGAGCGGAGGAATATTTTGCCAGAGCCAGCCATCTTTATCTCTGCAACCCTTACTCTACCATCAGGTCCTGGTATGACCTTTACTATTCTAGCCATAGGCCATTCTAGAGGAGCAGTATTATCTGCTCTAACAATCACTAAATCGCCTTCTTTTAAATTAGGCTGAACATGCTGCCATTTAGGGCGATTTTGAAGTTGGGTAAGGTAGTCTTTTGACCATAACTTCCAAAAGTCTTGCTTTAATCTTTCAACAACTTTCCAAAATTTCAATCTATTAACATTTACATTAGTCTGGTCGAGTTCTGGAAGGCTGGTCAATGGAGCACCAATCAAAAAGTGTCCAGGTGTTAAATACCTGTAATCAGAGGTTTCAGCGCTTGTTGGCAACAAAGGCCTGGAGTTTAAAACTGCTTCAATTTGAGTAATTACTGTATACAATTCTTCAAAGGTAAGTACCAAACTTCCAATTACCCTCTTCAAATGATACTTAAGGCTTTTAACACTTGCCTCCCAAAGGCCTCCAAACTCCGGAGAGTAGCTCGGAATGAATTTAAATTTTATATAGTTACTGCAGCAAAAACTATCAACTTTCTGTCGGTGAGCCTCTGAATTAGTTAAATCATATAATTCTTTTAATTTATTTGAAGCTCCTTGGAAGGTCTTGGCATTGTCAGAAAATATTTGTTTAGGAACTCCTCGTCTAGCTATAAACCTTTTGAGGCATGCCAAGAAAGCTTCTGTAGTTAAGTCACTTACTAATTCTGCATGTACTGCTTTAGTAACAAAACAGACAAAGATTGCTATATAAGATTTGGTTATTAATGGTTTTCTGATTCTGCCTACTTTCAGGTTAAATGGCCCACAGAAGTCTACACCTGTTACTTCAAAAGGACGTGCAGCTGTTACTCTTTGAGCAGGTAAGGAACCCATTAATTGCTTTGCAGCTGCAGCTTTTAGTTGGAAACACTTAACACATTTTAATAGGACATTCTTAACTTCCCTGATACCATTTATTATAGAATACTTTTGACTTAGTGAACTTAGCACTAATTTGGCACCAGCATGCAACAGTCTTAAGTGTTCCCTATGTATAAGTAGCCGAGTAATATGACAAGCTTTTGGCATTATAATGGGATGCATTTTATCATATGAAATATTTTTTGCATTTTGTAACCTACCACCTGTCCTGAGAATTAAATTCTGATCCAGAAAGGGGTGTAACCCACTTAAGCCAGTCTTAATAGGAATGTCTTTTAATAAACAGTCTATTTCTTTTGAAAAGAAGTGTCTTTGAGTTTGTCTTATTATGACAATCATAGAGTCATTTAAGTCTTGTGGTGTCAGGGTGCCAGTAATCTTGTTATCAGGTTTTTTACAATTATTGCAAAAGCGGAGCATATAGGCTACCACCCGTTGAAGTTTATTAATGTCAGAGTATTTATTAAGCAAATCCAGGCAGTTATTTTCTTCATTATCATCTGTGGTTTGAACTAACACAGTCTTTACTGGAAAATCATATTTAATAGGATACACTTTGGTATCAAACTCTGGATTTAGTAAGTAAGATGGCCCATGAAACCACAACGCCTGAGATGTTAGCTTCTCCGGAGACAGTCCCCGTGACAAAAAGTCCGCCGGGTTCTCTGAAGTTTTGACATAACCCCACTTAGAGGACCCAGTTAAGGTATGTATCTGTTTTATCCTGTTATATATGTATGCATTACATTTAGGTGGATTATTTATCCACGCTAGCACTATTTGAGAATCGCAATATAGAATTGTATTATGCTCAAATCGAGAAGTCAATGTTTTGCTGACCTTATTTACCAGTTTAGCTAAGAGTAAGGCAGCATTTGCCTCAAGCTGAGGAATAGTGAGGGTTTTACCTAATGGTGCTACTCTAGATTTGGAGCAAAGAAGATCTACGTTGACTTTATTATTTTTATTGGTAGTTCTCAGGTATAAGCAGCATCCATAGGCTTTAAAGGAGGCATCTGAGTATCCGATCAATTCAACTTTTGCAACGTTTTTTACATTTAAACATCTTTTAATTTCTATTTTATCCATGTCATTTAATTTTTTCAGATACTTTTTCCAGGTGTCAAGCTGCTGATCAGGTAATGTAGAGTCCCAAGAAACCTTTGAAGCCCATAGTTCCTGCATGAAAATTTTGGCTGTTACAATAATTGGGTTAATTAAGCCCAGCGGATCAAAAATTCTCCCTATGAAGCTTAAAATAGCCCTTTTAGTTTTTAATTCACTTTCCTCCCCTTGGGGGCTTTCAAATGTGAATGAATCAGTGTCTATATCATATTTGACTCCTAAGGTCTTTACTACGTTATCTTTGTTCAACTCTACTGGATCAAAATATTTTTGTTCCGCAGGTATATCTGAAAGCACCTCGTTTACATTTGAGCACCATTTGTGCAACTTAAAGCCACCTAATTCTAATAGACTTATAAGCTCTTTTTTTAGGTTTTTAAGTGAGTCAACATGATCAGCACCTCCAATCACATCATCCACGTACGTATTTTGCCGTAAAGCTTTTGCAGCTAAGGAATATTCATTTTCGTACCTAGATGCCAACTCTATTAAGCAGCGGGTGCTTAAAAATGTAGAGGATTTCAACCCGTAGGTAACCGTCTGCAGCTGCAAGCACTGAATGGGCTTTAATGGATTGTCACGCCAGAGTATATTTTGTAAGCTTTTTTGCTCATCATTCACAAGCACATTCCGAAACATTTTTGCAATATCACATATTAATGTATATAGATAGGTGCGGAACAGAACTAATATATCAAAAAGTTCGTTTTGCACTACTGGCCCATTTAACATGACTTGATTTAATGATTTGTTATTTTTTGTGGTCATACTACCATTATAGACTACGCGTAACTTTGTACTTTTACTAGATTCGTTCAGCACAGCATGATGCGAAAGAAAGTACACAGCACCATTATATATATCATAGTCGCTGATATCTACAATCTTGGCATGCCCCAGTTCTAGGTACTCTTTTATAAAATCTTTATATTGTTCGAAGTAATGTGGATTGTTTTTAAACTTTTTCTCTAAACATAGAAACCTTTGCAGGGCAGCAGAGAAGGAGTCTCCGAGTTGCAGTTCACTCATAGGAGCCTTCAACGGCATGTCAACTTGAAATGTATTATTTTCTAATTTTACTGTTGCCTGAAATATTTCTTCTGCTTTTTTAAACTCTTTGCATTGCTTATTATTGTCAATACTTATCTTGGATTCTCCAGGAATTTTCTCTGAGAGCCAAAATTGTTCCATAATATTTTCCAATTCATCATGTCTTTTTTCACAGGCAATAAAATTGGCCACCAAAGTGGTTTTTGACGAACGGCATGATGATTTTAAACACTCCACTTTACCTCCAACAATATACCCAAATACAGTGTTTTGAAATACTGGTCCATTTTCCAGTTGTATTTTACCATCTAGAAGCCCCTCAAAATATATGTCAGAAGATAATAGTATGGAGATTTCTGATGGCTTATCAAAATTGACATCCGACAATTTTATGTTTTCAGGAATATTTATTTTTAAAACATCCACAGGATGTTGTGGCAAGCATTCATTTATCGAATCAACTACATAGCAGCAAACATCAACATTTACATTGTGTATGCATGAATAAACTTTTAAATCAATACACTGTTTTATTTTATTATTCTGCTTTCCAATGCCAGTTAGGTCCATATTCTCAGGTTTCGTCTTTAAATTTAATTTATTAGCTAACTCTTGTGTAATAAGGGAAGCTTGGGAGCAGTTATCTATAAGCCCCTTTACAATATGCTCACGACCATTGCTATCATAAACCTTGACCTTTATAGAAGGCAACAAGACATTTACACATTTGTTTATTTTTGCATGGCAATTGACCATTGGTTCTGAACCAGTGCTTTCAGTAATATCCTCATGCAACAAGGTGTTGTGCCCTTCTTTACAAACTTTGCACTTAAATGTCAATTTACAATCATTTTTATGTTGTTTCAGGCATACCTTGCACAAGTTATTTGTCTTTACAAATGCTATCCTATCTTTTACTGGCGCCATTTGAAATTTAGCGCATAAATACAGAGGATGCTGCGTTTTTGTACAAAATGCACAAGGACTGGTATTGCTGTTTGTGACCACATTTGTGACTTTGTTATTATTATTCGATTTGAATTGAAATTTAGCTTCATTAACAGGATTTCTCTCCGGTGGACTGTCTTCTAGTGCTATAGCACGCTTTTCTAAGAAAGCTACAAATTCAGCCATAGTAGGCATTTTATCAGGGTCCACACGATCTAGATGATAAGCACGGTTAGTATAAGAATCTAACTTCCTAGTCAAGACAGAAATTAACAGCATATCCCAGTCCTTGACTGGCTGCTGCAAGTTTTTGAGTGCATGCAATTGCTGTTGAATTTGGGAAATGAAAGCCCTTATATTTGCAGCAGTCCCTTTTTGCATAGAGGGCAAGTCTAAAAGCACTGCAATGTGATTATTAATGAGGCGAGGTTTGTTGTCAAATCGTTTTTTCAATAGCTCCATCGCCTCTTGATATGATTCATTAACAATGGGTAAGTTTACTATAATACCTAAGGCATCATCAGTTACATATTTTCTCAAATAAAACAATTTTTGAACATCAGACAGTGTTGGGTTTTTGTCAAACACTGCACAAAAAAGGTCCATAAAAGGCTTGAACTTTGTGAAATCTTTTCCACTAAAGTAAGGGATATCTATATTTGGTATCTTAGAGCTCGACGGTTGAGCACTCTGTGTTTGCTCACTTTGTGGAGTTTGTTTCAAAGCTTTTATGGCCTCATCCAATTGACCTACTATTTTGAAGTATTTATTTTCTATCACTGAAATGTCAAAAGACTCACTGTCACTTTCATCAACTGTTGAGATTTCTATATTCACTGATTCATAACTTTTAAAAGTACTTACAATGCTTTCTCTTCTAGCTAAAAGTTCACCTTGCGTGGCGGCTTTGCAGTCACTGGCAAAGGTCTCCGCTCTCGTGACTGCTCCCTTTAGTGAAGTCCGCTTAGCCTTTAGCCGCTTTAGTTCCGCCATCGCCCCTATCGCTGCTTTTTCTTCTGGAGTCATTTCAAAACAACAAATAGTCTCCAAGTTCTATAAATAGAATTATTTTATTCGACAATGTCATTCGTACGTCAGTGTCATTCTGACATCTGTCTGTAGTTTGACGCCTTCGCACTGCTACCAACATGCAGGCGGAGTAGCTGTCATTGAACGTCACCGATCTCGTCGCCGATTTTAAACACAGGCGGGAAGTCAATGAAAAAAGTATGGCTGCCGAATTCTCAGAAATTGACTTGAATTTTTTCTTTGTACGAAGTAAGGATATAGCCGCACTTCTTATCACTAATCACAATTAGTAGCTTTTATCACAATTGTTCGCTGCACGAATGCTTCGCGGGCCCAAATATACGAAAATTATAGATTTTCTTGACGGGAACTTTCACGAACGGCACACGCACTTTATCACGCGAGCAGTTTATTTTCTTGAAAAATATCACTTTTTATAAGTTTACTCGAAGGACCACTTACTATGTATTGGAAATAATACACAGTAGAAGATTTTAGACTTATATTTATAATAAAAATTAATTATTTGCAACCGGTACAACACGCCATAGTACGAAATTGTCCAAGGAGGACGAAGGGAACAAAATGTTGCCAGTCTACAAACTGACCATAGACAAATTTAAACAAATTATGTTTTTGTTCTGAAACAGTAGTAGTACACTTTTACTGAATAAAGCGGGTTGAAAGTCATACGTTTTAACCCCGAGCGAGTTTCCCTTTCTGAGCATGATTTCCAGTCTGATTTTTAACTCTCGATTCTACAAACGTCTGACGATCGTTTTACCTTAATTGTTTAAGAAAAGTTACCACAAGTCTGTCCTACTCGAACCCACTAATTTCTTTGGTGTCGGGAAAAACCAAAGTTCACGGCATCCATCTTGTGGGTCATAACGCCTCGATAAGTCGCGAGTAACGCGACGTTGACGGATGGCTGTACTTCACCCAGTTCATCATGTATACATCCACACCGAACTTTGGGTTATAAAGGGCATGTAACACTTATTTCGTATGTAAACAACGTTTACCGTGTTTTTATATCCGTCATTGGCAAACAAGCATCGGGCCGTGTTTTTTTAAATTTTGCTTCTAAAACAAGTAATCGTACTCTTTTCGGTATCTACCGTTTGATATTCAATATACAAACGAAGTCGCCCTTATTGAGATTGGGTGCAGGTTTTTGAAAGCTCAACTTGGTTGTCTTAAATAACACTCAAAATCAATATTAATTTGTCACTTTGCAAAAACGACTTTTTTTTTTTTTTTTTTTTTATACTACGACGGTGGCAAACAAGCCATAGATTAATTAGTTTAAATAGATATTTCACTAGGAACATCGCTCGTTTTGTTCCAATGTTCTTCAATAGATGTCGCTCAGAGTACCACTGGCTCGTAATCATTTTTTATGTTATTTGAAATCTAGTACCTAGTTATCTAAAACTACGTCATTATATTACCAAAACGGATTACAACAAAACCAATTAAAAATAACTGATTAAACCTGAGAAAAAAACAATTCCACGTAAAATCGCATTTTTAGTTTAAGCGCCATCTATTGTAGTTTCTCATAATTTTACAGTTTAGCTCGATCTCGAAGTAACACTTTATATAGCTAGTTTCTTTAATAATAAAAGCTCATAGATGTCACTAAAATAAATCTCAAAAATACTTTTTGGTCAACAAAATCAAAAATTATTGGAATTTTCAATGAAAATTATGTACAGTCAGCTGCAAAAATACGTATCGAAAAAATCGTCTCATAAATATGGTACTATGCACTTTATTACAACGGAATAAGATACTATGGGACATATTTTTGAGTAAGATGAGTACACTCATATTTTTACAGCTGACTGTACTTAATAATTTAATTCGGCTAGGTAATAATAATAATAAATATTACAGTACAATCTTACAAAAATCGTCCGTACGTAAAGTAATCAATAGTTAAGGCTTGTGTGTACTAGACGACGATATAATTATATAATAGATACATATATATAGATAAATACTTAAATACATCGAAAACATCCAAAACTCAGGTACAAATATTTGTGTATTTGTCACAGATCAAACACACAAATAAATGCCTTTACCAGGATTCGAACCAGGGGGCTGATTTTTGACATTCGAGCGCTCGAATTCAAAGAATTTAACTTGGAATATAATCGCACACAAAATTAATAGTATAAATAATAATGACTTTTAATTACTATCGCTGTTATTTTTAAAGCATAATTTCTTCGTTTTATTCAGTTTTAAATGTCATATTCGAGTGCTCCAATTTCAAAAACCGCCCCGCTGACTGTCTGCTTTCTGTCTACTGCCTCCATTATTTATAGGCTAAACATCGACTGGGCTAGGAGGCTGTTAAATATAGTAATTTTACTAAATATCACCACCACATCACCATCGCATCTTCATTAAATGTATTTTTTTAATCTATAGGTACTTATTTTACGCTATCGTTGAAGTTAATAAGATAAGGTTTTATTATATACCATCCTTTAACCACTTTACAAGTTTTAAGGTACCGCCACTGCACTCAATTACGAATTCTACTCTAAGTAGGTACAGAAAACCAAAAAGAACTTTGTCGTAATGACTGTTGCCCTTGGATACGTATAAACGTAACCTATTCGCTACAAAACTAGCTATTGTGACTAGGTTCTAGAGTGGCCTAGGACTGAATCAAATTGGTTGACCCTACCTTCAGATCAGACCGCGAGTCAGCGACCAATTTCTATGAGCAAATAGTTCAGAAATTTGTTACCGATTCGCGGTCTGATCTGAAGGTAGGTACTTAGAGTACCTACTTAGAGTACAATTCATAATTGAGTCAGTAATTTGACAGTAATGATTACGTCAAAAATCATAAATAATTAGTAGTATTGAAACTAGATATAGGCACCCATGAGGATGAAACGGTATACTATAGACATAAAATAAAAAGACGCGGTGCCTTGAAGACCATAGTGAAGACAAAATTGTGATTACATATTAAGCCGATTTCCTTGTGTTTACGCGCGAGTCGCGCGACACGCACACGTGGAAGTCGAATTTCAGCTCAGCGCCCGACGGTTCGCGACGCGTAGGTAGGTAACTAACAGAGCTCGCGCGTTACCAAGGCCTGACGCGACGTTGTCAGCTTGCTGTGACGCAGGCGGCCGAATTGGCAACAACGCACAAAACTTACTCAACGTCTTGTCATTCCCAAATCAGTTGTAGGTTAATATTTGAATGTAGGGAAGTGGTTAACAATTTGCATCTTAAATTTAAAGACCTCGTAGCGCAGCGGATATACATATGGACTTATGAGTCGAAGGTCCGGAGTTCAAACCTTATCACAGACAATTTTAATGTTTTTATTTTTTACCCTGCTACACACGTGGCCTAATGTATCGAAAAAAATATCTCTTACTTTTGTTTCATTGCAGGATTTGCAGATAATTACCCAAGTAACAAAAGTTTCTATAACTAAGGCCTTTTATCACCAATCAGTGATATAGTAGGCCTATAATGGTAACCATTGTGACTGCTTGTACTATAAAGGTTTTTAATAGAGCGTTTTGGTTCTATAAATTAAAGAGCAATTTAGTTCTATAAGTTAGCTCTTAGAACGCTTAAAGGACCATAAAAAAGAATCTTTAAAGTGTTGCACTGTAATAGATTTGCAAAAAGCGATTATAGTACTATTTAATACTATAGACACTTTACTGACACTTTTATGTACCTATTATGCACTAATAATGCGTCGAATTAACTTTTAGAGTACTAGTATTGTAGCAGTATCGCATAAACTATTACAGGATCAATCTGCACTATAAAAGGACTTTGCACGACCATTACATAACGTTTTAGCTTTTTAAATGCTCCCTCAACATCGCTATAGGGCTACCCAAATCCATTAAAATATGGCTGCCGTTTTCTGAAAGTGATAGCACATTAGCAGCATGACTGGAGCCCATGTGTACTATAGCAGCCACAGTCGGGACAAGTCCTAATTTTATTAATTAAAATTTAATTAAAACAGTAAAATTATGAAGGCGCATTGTCAAATTTGAAATCAGCATAATGATTTTGTCAATACAATTATTTTCGCAAGTGCAAGTACCGGCAGAATTACGGTTCACGAATGTTTTTTAGTATGTACCTTTATATGTCACTTTAAGGAACTAAAGGGACATGGCGAATGACTTACAAATATATTTGTTTAATTTCTTGTGAAATAAACTCACGACGACGACAGCACACAACACGATGCTTTTGGTGATAAAAAAGCACACTGGAATCGTTTACGGCGCAAATTAGCACTATAAACATGTTTTGGTTACTTTAATAGTTCCTAATTGTGACATAAACATTGCAGACATTTCAATTATAGAGCTGATTTATCACAGTGAGAGCCTTTATGTAATGTTTATGGAATAAATCAGTGATAAAACTAGGGCCTATTTGGGGTTAGGTAAAGGTTTACGACACTATTATAGTGCTAATCATGAACACTAATTAGCACGTTCTAAAATGTTCTCAGGACTTTTATAGTGCCAAATTTTGCTACTTGGGAGTGTTTACTTACTTAATAATATAGTATCTTGTTCGCGAGTGCTATATATGTAGCATAGCTCGGCAGACAACTTTCGGAGACGCCTGTTGGGTTCATATTTGATTTACATATACAAAAAAAAAAACAAATAAAAAAAAATACAATTTACTCAATATTTCTACTGTAAAGCGACATCTATTTATTAATAGTATTGTTGAAGGATTTTCATCTAGGGAACTTTTACATAAAGACGTGTAGATGTCGTTAGTAGCCATGGCAAGTATTATGACTTCTCTGTGACGTGTAACGCCATCTCTAATCGAGAGATGTAAACAGTGAATTTTCAGTAACGCCATCTAGTGCTGATAGTTCTTTAGGCGGTCGCATTTTGTAACAAGGCATGGGCCCTCTATCATATACTTACTTTATGAACAAGCATACGGCCTGCCTGATGGTAGGCAGCTACCGTAACCTATGGACGCCTGTAACTCGACAGGAGTCACATGCGCGTTGCCGACCCTTTACAAAAAGGAGGATTCACTGTGTTTACGGCTAAAGGAACAAGAGGGTCCCTCATCATCAACACACTGGGTCCTCTTTGAGCTCTTTGGCAACCTTACTCACCAGCAGGAACACAACACTATGCGTAGGGTCTAGTGCTATTTGAATTTTTTATTGCTCTGTAATGTATAAAGTTGATCATAACACGACGACAAACCAAACACGACCACGAATTTTTAAAATACTTGATTGACCAATCAAGTATTTTAAAAATTCGTAGGTATTTCTGATAAAAATCGAACAACAAATAAACAGTCTTGTTACCCAGAAAATGAGAGAAAATGCACAGCGTAAAGCATTGACGCCGTTTACACATCTCCGCGGCGGAATCGACACCGCGGTACAGCGCTACATGTTTTATCGCGAAACCTGAGCGAATCAAGAGCAGAAACGACACCGCGGAAATGTGGCGTACGATGTCGCTCTTGTTTCTTTTTGATCCGCTCATTTTTCGTGGCGAAACGTGTAGCGCGGTAAGCGGTGCTCATTCCGCTGCGGAGATGTGCAAAGGCCCTGACGGTAGAACTTTAAACTTGGAATGAAATAATAAACAAATAAATATGGGACAAACTTACACAAATCAAACTAGGCCCACGGTAAGCTTAATAAGGCTTGTGTTGTGGGTACTAGACGACGATATTGTATTATAGATATGGATAAATACTTAAATACATAGAAAACATCCATAACTCAGGAACAAGTTTCTGTGATAAATACAAAAATAAATGTCCTTACCAGGATTCGAACTCGGGAGCTCCTAGTTGGGCTAGGAGGCCGTTCGCCGTTTTTAATGTCTTTAAACCGAATATGTAGTATTTTAGTCTCTACCCAAGTAACACATCAAAGCAGTATAACGGCCGTCTTACAGCATATCTGTATGCTTTTAGCATTTTGAGTTCGTTTTATAGTAGCATTATAAACGTTTATAGTGCTGATATAGGTCTTAAATGGGCACAAATTACCCAGCTTGAGATCCTATACAGGTCATTTAATAGCATTGCAGGCGTTTTATGTCTGCGCTATTAGCATTATCGTTGTCATGGAAAGTGCCAATCGCCTTAAAGAAGCATTAGTACGCTCTATTAAGTTGCCGACTGCATTAAAGAAGCCTTAATACGGCCAAAAAACTTGCTAATCGCAGTAAAGAAGCATAAGTACTCTCGATTAACTTGCCAATCGCAATACAAACGCATTATACTAGCATAAGAGTGTAGTAAAATAAACCGTACGTCAATGCAAAAACGTCTCTAATACCGACGGAACAAATGTTATAATACAATGAACGTTGTGATTTAACTACTTTGTCTCGCAATATAAAATGGACGAAGACGGTACAAAAAACTGAATGAGTGACACGTCATATTTGTTTGCATCCTAACAAAATTTATAAAAGTTTTTGACACTTTTACGTTATTATATCCTTCAAATATGACTGCGCAATGTAGTTTACTGTAAATGTGTATATAAGTTTCATTGAAAATTTTCACGCGCCTTTGATTTATTGTGGTTTTGCTATAAAATATTATAAAAAGATATGCGTCAAATAAACAAAACAATTGTGTAATCCTCGTATAGAACGAGTTTTGCATTATTAACACAATAGTATTGGTTGAGCAGTCTTAAATTAAGTAATTTCTTTATTATATAGGTATTTTCCTTGTATAAATAGGTCCGCATGAATTTATTTTTAGGTTATTAATTATTTACAAAATGGCGTTGGTCTATATAGACGGAGAGCTAGCCACGTCCACGTCGGATATGACAATAATGAGAGCAACCAAACCCCTCTAGTCAGTTTGGTATATTATGCTTATTTCTAGATCTGGACATCTGGCAGCTTTAAAGTAGTGGAGGTCAAAGAATGCAAACCATTTCAAGAAAATAAATCCTAGAGATCTGGGTTTGATGCAATATTATGAGAAACTATACAAATACTATACAATATTAAGAGAAATTATACAAAAATTTATGTTGGGAGAAAGTAGTGCCAAACGATGTATAATAAAATATAGTTCATAGTTTTCGCCTACTGTTTTTGTTTCCGTAATAATCATATATCGGGGTTTTCGGTGCGGGAACGATTTGAGAAAGAGTAGAGATAAACAGATAGGTTGAGAGTTAGTCTGAGAAAATATCATATTATGCTTAATGAATAACTACCTCTCTGTGAATAGCTTACACACTATGATACGAGCTTTTTTTCTTAGAGGCATGTTTGTATTGACTATTATATACTTAGTATTTTAAAAATGCAATTGCATATCCGAAATTTATTAACTAGATCTACCTAAGACAAAGACACGGTATAGTAAGTGTCAAATATTAATCTTGACGTCCGATATTTATGAACTATTTGATTAACTGAAGAGGTTGACAATGATCAGTCACTACATGAATTAATAAAAAAATGCTGTAAAAAAATCATAGGTATATGTACCTACAATATATATACATAATAGTCAGCTATTTCATATAAATTGTATATACCTATGATTTTTTTCGATCAATTATTCATTAGGTAGAAACGTGCTATTCTGTTTTTTAAGCTAATGCCTACTCTTTGGCTAATGTCAAACATTCCCGCACCGAAAACCCCGATGTATGGTAAGAATACACAATATTTTTTGGTCTAACGTTTTTTTTTATCGATTTTTGACCAGTTTTGAGTCGATATTCCAACATATTCACTATAGATAGAATTATAAGGCAAACGACTATCGGTTTTTGAATCTTTTATCTCCATTCTGTAGAGCCGGATCTTGAAATAAATGAGCCGTTATTTTTTTATGATATTTTTAAAATATGGTGGTCTAAAAAAACACTTTTATCGATATTCGAATGGTGTAAAGAATCTTACATATACGTAATCTACATATTAGGGTTCCTCTTTGATGTCTCTAAAAACTGTAGAGAGATTTTAATTTTTAACTAATTAAAACAAAATTTATGACCATAAAACCACTTTTTTAGTCTAAACCGGTTCGACTTTGATGTCAAATATCTCGAAGACAATGAATATTGAAGTAAATATAGGATACTATATTGTTAAAAGCCGTTACTGATAATATGATAAGCTATATAAATAATTAGAAAACTAAGGGAATCAGATCTAAGGTCGTTGGCGCCAGGGAGCCCCTTAAAATATAGGCCCTGTCCTTTATAACTGAGACAACTTCGGCAATTTTTACCTAGTATGGTATTACTATTTTCCAATTAAAACATTTTGCTAGTCTGTCACTGTGACCCATTAAAAGCTGCCAGATGCCAGGATCTAGCAATAAGAATAGTATAGCAATCTAACCAGACGGGTTTTGTTGCTCTCATTATTGTGTCATATCTGACGTGGCTAGCTCTTAGTCCAATAGCAGCTCAGTGACCCTTAAAAAATGCCTTATTTATGCCTACAGCATTACACGTGAATAATTATGCTATTAAACAACATTAAGCATTTATTTATGCTATTGTAGAACCTAAGGCACTAAAACCGCTAAAAGCTGTATAGGGGCTGTTCATAAATTACGTCATCAATTTTTGATAGTAAAGCTGCCAAATAAAGTGACGTCATTAAAAAAAAATGCGTTTTAAGCTTAATTGTAAAATAAAAAACTATTTAGTAGATAATATTTTATAGCATTAAAAGTTTATAGAAACACGACTTTCATTCCTTTTTTACACATTGATGATGTGATCTTTGGAATGACCGCCCCCCCCCCCCCTCCTACGTCATGCTACCATCATCCGATGTCCAGACCCCCCCCCCCCATTTGAAATGACGTAATTTATGAACAGCCCCTTATAGTGAATTACTTGGCTTTATAATGGTTTATATTATTGCTATTATACTGCATTAGGAACGTATTACCTACTTATAAATGCTATTGTACACCCTAAGGCATTAAAAATAGCTGAAAGCTGTATAGCGAATTTACGTGCCATTATAATGGCTAATATTCATGCTCTTAAACAGCATTAAGCATTTATTTATGCTATTGTAGAACCTAAGGCACTAAACCAAACCGAAGCATTAGTGTAGCAAACCAAAACGCAACTGTACAGCATTCAGCTGTACAGTTGCATGTTGTTCGCTGCACTAAAACTAATGGCTAAACAAAAGCATTTACATATGCCATTATACAACCGTTATACAGCGTAAAGCATCATAAAATGCTATTGTAGAACCTAAAGCACTAAAAACAGCTGAAAGCTGTATACCGGATTTACGTGGCATTATAATGGCTAATATTCATGCTCATAACCAGCATTAAGCATTCATTTATGCTATTGTAGAACCTAAGGCACTAAACCACACCGAAGCATTAGTGTAGCAAACCAAAACGCAACTGTACAGCATTCAGCTGTACAGTTGCATTTTGGTTCGCTGCACTAAAACTAAAGGCTTTAAAAAAGCATTTATACATGCCATTATACAACCGTTACACAGCTTAAAGCATTATATAATGCTATTGTAGAACCTAAAGCACTTAAGTGCTTTTAAACAGTCGAAAGCTGTACAGTTGCGTTGTGGTTTGCTGCACTAAAGCTAAAGGCTTTACAAAAGCATTTAGATATGCCATTATACAACCGTTATACAGCTCAAAGCATCATATAATGCGACAAGTTGCTCGGTGAACGTATATAAGAGTTTATACGGTCCTTAAGTTCGAAATAAGTTAACTATTCATATGTTATAATGCTTCCTGTGTTACTTGGGTAAACACCCTTGGAACTGGACTAAAAAACAAAAGGTCTCGTCTCGTCTCGAAACGTAATTAAATTCTCAGATGATGTTTAAAGGCCGACGTGATTTAATTTAATATAAGCATTATAAGTAGTGTAGGTATGGGTAAGTACATAAGTAACAGCGTTTCTACTTTGCATATGATGTAAACAAGATTATTAACATAAGCATACTCGCAACTGCTGGAAGCAAAGCGTTGTATTGCGAGTATTAATTAGGATTAGAATTTAGCTGTACGTGTTTACGTGACTACAGCTCAAAGCAAGGGTAACTGTGGGCCGTATTCTAACTTTAAAACACGTATAGACACGATCCTACTTAAATACAACACCAATGCATTAACTATGCAATACAGCTAGCGCCTCAACGTCTGAAACAGAAATATCGAAGTTTGCTTGTAAATTATTCCGATACAACTCCAATACAATTTCAATATTGGTTTATTATTTGTTCTGTGTTGGAGTTTGTTGATGTTTGAGATAAATTGTGTTTTTAATGTATTTTAAAATTAGAATACGCACCTATAGAGTTGTCACACGACAGGAGTGCGCTCATGAAAGGTAGAACATATTATTACGCAAGTCTAACTTGAAAATACACATCAAAATGGCTGACAGTATAACGGTAAACTAGTACGTAACTTAGTCGGGTTACAGCTCGGCTCATAAATTTTGTAGGAAAAAAACCCTTACCTACTTTGGATCTTTTAGTAGCTATTTATTTAGTGGTCCTTACACTGCTGGGCAAAGGCCTCCCACGCTTTCCACGTTGTAGGCAACAATTAAAAAGTGATACAGAACAAATAATAATTATATTAGAGTTTTCTCTGTAACACCTATTGAAAGTTCCATTGGATCCCGTTGGGTCTTGGTATTATTATTGCCTTCTCTAGCTATACTTACTACATTTATTCTAAGTCCATGATCTCAAGCAACGCTTCAATGTTTGGTAAACAATTGCGTAACATTCCTAACTAGGTGCCCCGTGTTCTAGATTCCAGAGTAATTAGCAAATATTATGTTAACTTAAGACAAAGATCCATCGAGCTTAGAGTGGTAAAGGGAGTTAGGTCGTTGTCGCACTAAAACTGTGAGTGTGATACGTACCAGTAAATTTGGAGATAGTTCAAAGCGGTACCTCAGTATATCTCAAGGAGAGTGCCTATTTGTTAAAATATATATACCTCATCTGGAAATCTGTTTCTATGCACGAATAAACTTCTTAGATGACAAATGATCTATTTCGAACCTGATTTATGTAGATTTATATTCCTTTGAGTAGTTTGAATGTGTCTAGGAGTGACTAGAATTGAGTTTAATCGTCCGATTACGTCCACTGAGCAACTTTGAGGAATAGTCTAACTAAATATTTGAAAAATGCAAGGTCCGTAATCATTCTCAATCATGGTACAATAACCATTTAACAAGTCTCAAGAGATTTAGGTAGTGGTTCGTACGTCACCGGCAATAGTAGGTATCAAATAGGTAGGCTAAGAAGGCCGCAAATATATGTGACACATATTTTTGCGGTTGTTGTAGGAAGATACTATTGCCGGTGACTATACCATAAACTTATCCAAACGCAAACGATTTTACTATCCTACTATTTGGCAGTAGGTAGATCGTAAACTACTGTCAAATTAGATCTAAATTGCCGGTGATGACTAGAAGAGTGAAAGATAAAGATCTTTCACTTTGATAATTGTGTTTGTTGGAAAGAGACAACAATTAATGGAGGTTTGCACTTTGCAGTGCTATGAAGAAGTAAATGGTGTTCGTTTACATATCTTGCACAATAAATAACATTGCCACGGGGGAACAGCACGAAAGCAAAGTTACCAAATTTAGTTCCAACCACGCACGCCTCCATTCATATATGCATACTTTAATATCGAATGTCTTGAAGGCCCAACGTCCCATGGGACGCACCGACAATTCCCAGAAAAGAATTTTATTATGGGCCCGATATCATACCTTTTTAGATGCTGCTGTAAAACTCTTCCAGAGAGCGCCATAAATAAATTATCTTAGAAAAGCTGAAGGCGTTCCCGGCGGTATTAGTTTTTGCGTTTTAATGAAGTAGCAATTTTATGAAAGGTATCGAAAGGGAATTTAAATTATTAATTTGTTGTAAAAAGGTTGTATATTTATAGAATTCACGGAAAGCTCGTTACGCTGAATTAAAATTTTCTCAGGGTCGGGTCATGAAAATGTTCATGTTATTAATTCTCACACCCTATCCTTTGGGTACTATATAATTTTTAAGAAAAAAAAACCGACTTTAATGGGGGTAGCCGGTGAAGGATTATTGTAGATGGTGCACTTAGATTTCATACAATGAAATAACCTGCTTAAAAAACGCAGCGGAGAGGACAAATCGCCAAACGTGAACTATGCGTCGTTGAAGAGTTCCGTTCTGATTATCATCAGCAGTTCCACTTCATCAAATGTCACTCTTTTGAATGAAAATGCTTGATTTGTTGATAAAAATACAAAAGTCACTTTATGTATGCCTTTAAGATTTGAGGAATTCCCTCGATTCCTCGTGGAACTCATCATCAGAACTTGAGCTTGACGAAAATTGGTCCTGACAATCTAACTTGCTTAACAAACATAGCGAAGAAGAAGAATCGCCAAACATGAACTATGCGTCGTTGAAGAGTTCCGTTCTGTTCATCATCAGCAGTTCCACTTCATCAAATGTCACTCTTTTGAATGAAAATGCTTGATTTGTTGATAAAAATACAAAAATCACTATGTGTAAGCCCTTAAGATTTGAGGAGTTCCCTCGATTCTTCATGGATCCCATCATCAGAACTTGAACTTGACGAACATTTGTTCTGACAATTAAACTTGCTAAACAAACACAGCGAAGAGGACGAATCGCCAAACGTGAACTATGCGTCGTTGAAGAGTTCCGTTCTGATCATCATCAGCAGTTCTACTTCATCAAATGTCACTGTTTTGAATGAAAATGATGGTTTTGTTGATAAAAATACAAAAATCACTATATGTATGCCTTTAAGATTTGAGGAGTTCCCTCGATTCCTCATGGATCCCATCATCAGAACTGCGTTTTGAAAAAAACGGGACCAATCTGTATATATATACTTACAATCAAAAAAAGAATTTTCAAAATCGGTTCAGACATGACGAAGTTATGGAGTAACAAACATAAAAAATAAAAAAAAAAATAAAAAAAAAAAAAAAAAACATACACGCCGAATTGAGAACCTCCTCTTTTCAAATCTTGAAGTCGGTTAAAAAATAGTAATAGTTGTATGTCTATTTAGTTAAAAATTTTAACTAAAGAAATATGGAAATGACCTCTGTCCCACACACAGATGCGGCCTTTTATTTTACACATTCCGTAAAACCAACCAATTGTGCTACGTAATACTGTTATTCTGTTCTACGGCCCAAAAGTTCAAGATATAATAAAGTATCAAATATTTTTTAGTTTTTTTTCAAGTTTTTTTTGTTCTAGAACTGTAATAAATCGTAATAAAATTCGCATTTCAACGAATATATTCAAGTAAATTTTTGGATCATAGAGGACTACAAGCTGGGTGGTTTTATTTTACGGCTCTGTTTTTAACAGCCATTTTGTAAGTTATTTATTGTCAAATATTATCGTGTGAGAAAAGCACTTGATACTAGCTAGGCTATTATGTATTTTCCCGAACACTGGCCTAGGTACGAAATACCGTGAGATCCTTTAAGGAACGCCAGTGACAGCATACCTTCAAGCGGCCAGGCGCCGAAGCTATTTAGTAGAAATACCAGACGGTACTAACTACCGCAGCCATAGACAGCGGCATCTTGCCTTCCGAGCTCAGAGCTGTTATTCCCACCGCTGTTTTGAATACTAATCAAATTTAAACTAGCAGTCCGCCTCGAACTCAGAACTCGCGATTTCCACGCAAACCAGATGACCAATATATTATTTTTCGCACCTTCTAGCTCCATGACCCCTAGGTCGATCCTGCTCATATACGAACTCTCAAATTATGTGTACCTATCTCTGCTACAACCCCAACTTTCATGAAGATCAGAAAAGCATTACTAAAGTTATCGCGGAACAAACTCTCTAAATCAAAAACCCATCGAAATGCCGAGATGTTCCAGTAGCCAGAAGTTGTTTGTAAGAACATGCTTCGCTTTCGCTCCGCTCGTTCGAAAAATACCTGTAGATAGTTATGAGCCGAGAATAATATATCCTATGGAGTATGCTTAACCTTATCGGATTGTAGAAAAGTTTATATTCACCCGTGCATTGCTCTTTGTTTTTCTTTATGAGGATTCTATTAAAAGTTAGCGGCGTAGTAAAGTTGAATTCGCTTGAACGCAGCTAAATACTCGTAGGTATTTTGCTGGCATTTTGACAATAGGTCCCCTTCACCGTGTACACTAGGCTACACGGGTTTTGAATGTGCCAGAGTTCAGAAAGGGTGTGCCTAATTGTACCTTATGAGTGTCTAAACTACGAGCATAATTTAGTTATTTTACCAACCTACGCTGACTCAAAATCGCAAAGAGAATCTTTGACTCGGACACCAGAGATCGCCACTCTTCCCTATTTTGCGTCACTTCGTTCTAGTGTTAATTTTCTAAGTGGCTCCTCCGAGGCGAAGCGCTCGGTAAACGTTGTCAATAACTTCAAGGATGTACTGAAATATGCAACCGAATCACGGTTGGATTTGCACTGATTCAGAAGGAATGAACTTCGAATTTGAAGCAAAGCTGCAAAGATATAGGGCTTGATTTATGTATCTATATCCCTTTCTTTAGGTTATAACTGTTATAAGTAATAACAAATGCTTAAATGAGTTCATACTTTCGCTATCGATCATATAAGCGTTGGGGCGAGCTCGCTGGAAAAAGGTCATCTCATTTACTATGTTATATCGTAAAAAAGATGGACAACACCGTCTCATAACCTTAGATTCCTTAGATGTATAACGATAACTACGTAAATTGAGACCTAAGCCCTCCTACAACTATAAGTGCAACTCTACTATACCGCACGTGGAAAAGGACTTTTTAAACCCCACTTTGGCCTGGCCAGCCATACAGTAGCAGTCTTACAATACTCAACGTCCATAAGGTTTACTTTAAGGTCGCCGGCATCAAAAGCGATGAGTACTTATATGTACCTATCTATACTTCGTTCGAAGAAACGGATTTATGTTAACCTTAAAAGCTTCGGGCTTATCGTAATCTCTTTCACACCGGTAGGTACCTTGACTAGATCGATGCTACTTAAGCCGTGGCTCCTCACACATATTCAAATTTGATTTGCACATCATCTTAAAATTGGTACGTAATAGAGATGTAACGAATATTGGATTTTTTATGTTCGCAAATACGAAATCGAATATTTGCTGCTTATGAATTAAATAAATGAAAATCGTTATGTTGTAATTTAGGCACTTTATAAAATGGCTTAACTTGAGAGAGATGGGGTAACTAAAGACAATTAACCTCAAACCTTACACATCTGACACGAGAAGTTATTACCGGCAAGAAACTCGGCGGGACTTTTTTTTTTAAAACAGTAGGTATATTCATCTTCCGACTAACATGCATTATATTACTAGGATTGATTACTATGCCGCTATTTACGAATGCGGGATCAAATAGCCTTGGTTGTGTGGTCAATTTGAATGATTCAGGCGTGATAAAACTGACTTTTGTATTGTATTTTTGCACGGCATGTTTATGAATCCCTGAAACTACAAAAATATTATTTTCCTTTATTATATCATCATCAATTCATACAAGTAAACACAATAACTTAATTAACAAAAAAAAATTAAAACTAATTTAAAATAAATTAAAACTAATCTAAACTAAAGTACATCTAAATAAGGCCCCCGCGGCATCGTGCCATAGATGCCGGCAGCATTCCCTCTGAATAGCAACGCTGATGCGCTGCAAGAGAAAGCTGCCAGCTCTCTGGTCCCCGGTGATTTCTGTTAACTTTTCCTTAGTTAATAGTAGATATGTATGTTATGTAAACACTTTATTGTACATAAAAAAGTAACAAAACAAACAAAGTACAAAGTCGAACTTATCCTTTTAAGGGATCTCTTCCAGTTAACCTTTGAGCAATTGAGAGAAACTATAAGATAGACAAATATACACTATGTACTTAGTGTACTTACGGAAACAAATATAAAAAAAAAAACTACTTAACCTAAGGTATAATAAATACACACATAATATAATAGTACCTAAACTATTTGAATAAAATACCCGAAATATATTCGCAACGAATCGTGTTAATACGAATGGGAATATTCGCGATGCGATTGAGAATATTCGTCACATCCCTAGTACGTAATGTATTTTCGTCGAGCCTCCGTATACATATAAGGAATGTAATCGGAATATTTTATAAGGCGAACATCTTGTTTTTATATTGATGTCGAAATTTGTAGACGAAAAAATACGTCTTGAGTCAGTTTCTAGATAAGCTTGATCTAAATCCCAGACTTTCCCATCATAGCTTAATGATACCTATCATATATTAAATTTAAAACTTTAGGCAAAAATACCAGCTGTTTTATAGGATAATATGCATTCAAAATGACCCGTTTTTGTTGCTTTTAAGTGTAATTAAATTTATTAACCCAAAAAGTATTATTTAAATTAAATTAAAAAAATTCAGACGCATTAGCTTCCATAAATACATAATAAATGTAAAAAGCGCAGGCCACTACTAGATACGTTAGATTTTAATTAAATACCACATTGCAAAAACACGTGAAAATAGTCACTGAAAACTTCTAGTTGAATAGAAACAAATAAAATTGTATAATTTTCCATCACCATAGTCAGCGAACCATTAACTTAAAGATAAAACAAAATTTTCTGGCAAGAAGCCAAGATGTGATAATATCCGATGTGACATAGCTTCCCGCGCGGTAATATTTCACCCGGGCTTTTAATAAAATTGTCATAAATGTATGAATTCCTTTGAGACAAAGGAGCGTCAATGTTTAGACGAAAATGGTTTCAGCGCTAAAGAGAAAATCTCCAAACCCACTAACAATCTAGGGGCAAAGAAGTGCTTTCGCCAAGTCGGGCTAACTCTAGTAACTCTAGTTTTCCCTTTGTAAAAGAACACTACACCCCTTTTGGTGGACATGCGAGCTTTAAACTTAAGATGGCAATTCCTCTGCATTCACAAGAGTTTAGATCAAAATTCTCTATGCAGCAGAAACTTGGACTTTAAAGGCTCGGACCAAAGCCAGAATAGATAGTTTGAAATGTGGTGTTGGCGCAAAATGGGCGTTTCCTGGACAGCGCGTCGCACCAACGTGTCTATTCTGCAGGAGCTCAAGATCCAGACTCGTCTTTCCGCTACCTGCCGAGGGAGAATGTTCGGTTTCTTTGGACACTTGGCTCGTTAGGCCAGTGGAAGACGATCGAAAGCGGGGAGCCCCACCTGCTGGTTCATTGCCATTGAGAAGGTTACACGCGTCGGACTCCAGGGTTCCTTTAAGAAGGCAATGAATCGGCCAGGATGGAGAGCATTCCAACGTAGAACGACTTATGGTGGTCAAGACCCTCAGACATGAGGATTCGACTTAGAAGAAGAGAGATCATTTATCAGTGATTTATTTATTTATTTATTATTTATTTATTATTCAAAAAATAGTTACACAGCATTACAGTAAAAACCAAGGCACTGCGAACGACAAAATAAACATATAAAATGACTTAATACTAGGTTAATTTAGGCGACGTATATGCGTGGCTCCGTTGCGTCGTCTGATCGAGCGTAGGATTCGGCAGATTGCCCCGGAATCGCCGAAACACGACACCCTTCAGCCAGAAATCTGCACTTGCGATGGTGTCCTGCAGCGGCCGCGGCACGCGCACCACAAACGAGTTGAAGTGCACGTAGTGCCGGGACTGTAGCTAGTGCACCCTCAACGTTAAGCCAGTCTTCCGGTGAACGTACTCCACCACATCGTCGGCCACGGTGGAGTGATGCAAGCGCGACACGTAGAGCGCCCTATTCGGTATTGCAATCCGAATACCAGAATTACCCGGTTCCGCAGTGCCATACAGAGTCTTGCGGGGCGCCCTTTGCTTCTTGCTCTTCCTTTCCACCAGTGTGAATCCCTTCTTATCCACATTGGTGCGGGAGCACTTTCCCTTTTCGGGACCCCTACGCATGCCTTAGAAGGCACCGTGACCCGGTTAGCTGCGACTGGCTGACCGGCGACGTCAGCATAAGCACGCTGACGTGGTTTAGAAACAGGATGCGGCCGCACACGCGGGGGGTGCGCGGGCGGTGCAACGGCGGTTGCGGCACATTTTACAGCGTCAGCAACACACAAATTGACAGACTCAGCGTTTATAGCCGCGGGTCGGTCATCGTTCTTGAAATCTGATGCCACCCACCGAGTTGGAGCACTATTTCGCAAACTGTTAACTTCGTTGCGTAACTCGGCAATAGTGACTTGGGCCGCTTCAAACTTCAAAATAATATCGGCTAAACTTGTTTTTAGGGCCACGATATCCTTGAACAAGCAGCGAACGTCGACATTATCCGGAACATGAGACTGCAGGATAGAGGCATCCTTTGTCACAAATTCAGGAATCCGCTCTTGGTTCTCCCTCAGGATCTTCTTGATATCCGCAAGGGTCTTGTTTCCGGTTTCATCCCCTTTACGGTGAGGTATATACGTGCCAAGGACTCCAAGGGACTGGC
Organism: Pammene aurita; assembly: GCA_947086415.1. NCBI lineage: Eukaryota > Metazoa > Arthropoda > Insecta > Lepidoptera > Tortricidae > Pammene > Pammene aurita. Next base: position 20,130,415 of record OX352295.1, read on the forward strand.
ACAACACCTGCTTCGCTTCACAGATGTCTTCGACGGGGAAACTCGATGCCCACGAACTAAGCTGGACAGCGGTTGCCGCATCAATCTCCCCTTCCAGCAACGCCTTCTCCTTCTGTTGCAGAAAGGCGAGGAAATCATTCACGACGGGTTGACTCTGATTGGAATCACTCATCGTGTCGATTCGCTAGCAGCGGCCGGGCCGCGCTAATTTCGCAATTAATATTTAATTACTCATCAATGCGTCTACGCCGCTCGGCGCACTAGAACGGACTCGGCGCACTGGTGATAAAGCAGGTTCTTGATCATCATTCACATACATATGGTTGGAAGCTCAGATGGCAGTCCTTTCCGTAAAAAATAGTGCGTACGCCAATTTTGGGAATTAGATTGCTGAGTGTGGCCTTAAAAATTGAGACGTGGCAAAAAGTCGGGACAAACGCTAGGAGGATGATATTTATACATACAGGGCGTCCCACGACTTTGCCACATGGAGGGGAAGTACTTTAAATACTGTAGATAGGACATTTTACTGAAAGAAGACTTCATTTATATTTTTAACACAATACAAACTGCATTCAAAGAATTTTCAATAATCGTCTGTCTGAAATCATGTCTGTTGTATGGGAGCTCCCTTAAATATTTATTTTATTCTGTTTTTTTTTGTATTTGTTGTTATAGCGGCAACAGAAATTCATCATCTGTGAAAATTTAAACTGTCTATCACGGTTCATGAGATACAGCCTGGTGACAGACCGACAGACAGATACACGGACAGCGGAGTTTTAGTAATAGGGTCCCGTTTTTACCCTTTGGGTACAGAACCCCAATTATTTTCGCTTTTAATAAAATCTTATCAGTGCCCACCATATTTAGGGGGTTCGATTCCAGGTTCAGACAGGCGATAATTTAAAATTCTTTAAATGCAGATCGTATGGTTTTAAAAATAAAAATGAAGTCTTCTTTCAGTAAAATTTCCTATCTACAGTATTTAAAGTACTTCCCCTCCATGTGGCAAAGTTGTGGAACGCCCGGTATATTTCTGGAATACTAAACTTAATATCTAACGCCAAGGGCGCGCATTCCTGGTCCGATGGGCGAGGGGAGCTTAATTGACTGCATTCCTTAGCGATCTGTGTAACTTAGTCCGAATTTAATTACCTCTATAGGCAGAGAACATTTGCCCATTATATCAGGTAAATAAGTTAAGTTTCTTGTCTAATCCAAATAAACCGTAGGTTTAACTTCCTATTCCTTTTTTATGGTTTTTTGTATATCTAGCCAACCTTGTAACTGAAGGCTTGGCAGCTCCTACACTAGATTTGGCATTAAAATAGATCACCGTCATCACGGTTTGGTGGCAACTGGCACTCCAATATTAATTAGTAAAATATCCACAACAGCGTTACGGGGGGTCGAATGACGTGATAGTAGGGTTTTCTCTCAGTACAAAAGTGAAAAAAAATGTGCGCATCGAGAAAAAGTTGTAAATTTTTCTCGATATGAAAACAGGTATGCAGAATTCATTTTTGATATTAAATAAGTAAAAATCCGTATTAAAAAAAAAGTTCTGCGAAGAGGAAAAAACACTCTAAAAAAGATTATTTTTTAGAAAGTTGTATAAGCAATAAATTTCATTTATTTGTGTGAATTAAAAAATGTTAAGGAGGCATATTTAATGGAGTTTTTAAATAAAGACTGTGTACGATAAAATCCGGACATGCATGATCTGGTATATCTTTTTTTCGGTACCACATATTCAAGCATCTCTTTTATTTTAATAATCTGGAATTATAGTAATATATACTAAAAATATAATCATATTAAAATTGTATGGGCTTGTGTGAGTTTTTCCAAATATATTCCATCATATCTTGAATTTCTTGTCCAGCATTTTTGATAATCTTCACTCACTGCCTGCTACAATTATTTTCACAAGCTGTTTTATGCTCATTAGAATGTTATCTTACAAAAAAATACGATTTGAAACTCTTTTCTACTTGAGGCAGTCAGGAAGACTTTCTACTCCAAGCACTAAAAGTAGTTTTTATATGGGAGGCATATTTTTGTAAGAAAGTCAAGCTCACCAAAGCTAGAACACATCAGAACTATTTACATCTAAGTACAATTAGAAAAATGTAAGCTATTATGAAAAGAGAATGTAATAAGGTCTAATTTGGTTTATCTAAAGAAAAATAAAAAAACTATTTTTCACAGGAAAATTTGGTAAACACTGTCAGAACACCATGTACAAAAAAATATAGGCACTGTGGATCACTATATATAGTGATCAAAGTCACAGATAACGTAACGTTATATTATGTAGCTTGATGATCACAAATTATTTAAAAGAAGTGTTGCTTGAATATGTGGTACCGAAAAAAGATATACCAGATCATGCATGTCCGGATTTTATCGTACACAGTCTTTATATACAATTCTAAGGCCTTTAGAATATAAAAACTACGTGAAAAAAATCATTCGCGTCGTGGTGTATATGTTTTCTCCATAGTAAGTATCGAAAATCATGTGAAACGTGAACATCCGTAGCGTATTGACCATAAATGTATGTATTGTTTATTATTAGTCACTTTTGCTCATCTACAAAATGCAGAAATGAAAAAAAAAAAAAGAATAAAATAGTAGTTTATGTAACTGTTACGTAATAAGGGTCCTTAAAACATGAGTGTGGTTTTATGAAATGAGCCGCAGGCGAATTTCATAATAAGATCACACGAGTGTTTTAAGGCCTAATTACGTACAGTTGCATACACTGCTTTATCTACACTCATATTATATATATTAAATTAATTGTTCGGAAACCATAGAATGACCGCCATTGTACCGTCATGGCCTACTCGATTGTGCCGGCGCTCGCGCGGGACCAATCGAGTTGGCCATGGCGGTAACATTATGTTATCAAATTCGATGTTCCAAATATGAAACTCATTGCTTAACAATATTTGAGCATGCATAGTTAAAATTACGTTACTGCCGCAGATAAGAAACTTATCATAGTTAAATCGTTTGTTGTAATGCTTGTCATTGTCTACGGTTTTTGAACGCATTTTAGAGTACTTACAGTATGAGTGTAGATAAAAATATATTTGTTTCAATTGTAACGATTAATACTTAAGTTAGTATAAGGAAATATGTGTTTTTTAACCCTTTATAAGGCCCCAGTTATACAGATATGCTACGTGAAAGTTAAATACACTACCATGTTTGTAATGCACTGGGGAACACATCTACGGCAAAAAACGAAATCATTAAGAAAAACATGTGGTCAATATATGCACTCAGCCTGTTAGTGCACTTGAGTTTTCAGATGATCTGTTTCCAATACACCTATTCATTGACATTGACATAACAAACATAAGGTGCTCTGTACAGACTGGCGTTTAATTGACTACATACGGTACTCGAATATTATTGTGTATCTTGTAGTGGGTAGGATTAATATACGAATATCACTGAAAAAAATATAACCTGTGGCCCGTTTCACGATACAATTTACAAGCGGAAGTCTCTTTCTATCAAGGAGTTAGAAAGAGACTTCCGCTTGTAAATTGTGTTCCGTCAGGTCTATAGATATAGCATGTAACCTTTTATAATTTTATTAATCTTAAGTGGCAAATGATACACTTTCCTGACACTACAAACAACGTAGTACAGTTATTGCAATTCACGATGGAGAGTGGATTTCTCAAAATTAGACCTTCATCATACCAATAAGTCTCGCCACTCGCCATCGTGAATTGCAAGAGCTATAATTCAAATTATTAGATACAGCGACTTGTATATTTTAAATAGTATAATGGAAACAATGACGATAGCTTGCTTCCCTTGACAGGCATAGTGCATACATTGACCACGTACTATAGATTAATTAATTACACTAAAATTAAATACTGACCGAAAAAGTATGAAAGAGGAAAGAAAACCTGATATATTCGCTATATAATACCATTAAAGTTAAATAAAAAAGAGGATGTTCTTCTCCGTAAATGTTTATTAACTAAGTGGTTTCCATATCGTCTAAGGGTTTCCTCTCAACAGAGCTTTTTTTTAGGTTCGATTTTTACTTTTTTATTATAAAAAATGAATTCTGCATGTCTGTTTTATACGGAAATTATACCACACAACCCCTAGCAGCCTTAACCAGAGAGTAATAACATATTGCACCGACCCCTGATTTTGACGTGAAGGTCCAAAAATTTTACAGACCTCCAATACTAAAAAATATTCATCGTGGGGCACTCTATCCATGGCCAAAAATTTACAACTTTTTCTCGATATGCGCACATTTTTTTCAAATTCAAGCTCTGCTATGAGTGGCTTCGGGAAAAAGATGGTACGGCCATGCATTGGTAGTTTGTTTTGCTCGTCTTGGCGGAGGCACTCCCATGCCCCCAGATAGTGACGCAAAGGCTTATTTTTGTCAATTACAATATTTATGTCAATTAATTGCAAATATCAACCAAAATTTATTTCATAATTATTTTACATGTTTTTTAAAGTGGGTATTCCACTCATACATTAGTATGTTATTCAATCAAATACAAACATTGAAAACATTGAAAAAATAATCAACCCAGTTGGACTTGAACCAACATCGAGCCCCGGTAAGGCGTATCGATGTTGGTTCAAGTCCAACTGGGTTGATTATTTTTTCAATGTTTTCAATGTTTGTATTTGATTGAATAACAAAATTTATTTATTAACAACGTGTGCGTTTGTTTTTGCGGCTTAGCAGACCACGACTAGACCACTACTAGAAACATTCATATTTTTAAATTTCACCCTACATATCCCATATCAACATATCACGCAAAATATAATCCATGAAAAATGGCGTTGATGGTAGGCATACCGTGTCTAATCTCTCTTTACATTGCCTACTGTAATTTACACCTAATGCCTAAATTAGAAGGTTCAAAATTGTGTAAATTTTATCGACCGAATCGACGTACTAAAAAGCTTCGTACCATCATCGACACACTGTTATGCATTAATGGGCCTTATACTGTTGGAATACGGCATACAAATGGCTGATTTATTATACCAACGATCAACGATACATGAAGCGAACGAGGTTTATGAGAAGCGTGCATTCCATTACGCTCTCCATCAATCAGAGGGTAATTTGTAGCCATATTGACAATCTCTGTAGCTAGGTACCTATCAATCTAGTTACTTATGGTGTTTTGCTTTCAGCGTTTTAAATGGCTGTCGGAAAAAAATATGATTTTATATGATTAATACATATTTATTTCTTTATCAGTTGGCAATTTGGGTATTACCTACGTACAAACTTCTACGCAGTTGGGTCCAAATTACTTCCAAAAAATGTTTAGAAATTCAGTTTACGACGAATAAGGCATAAAAATCTAGAGATGCAACGGATAGCTGTTTGGTTATAACGGTTATACTGGATATCCGGTGGACCCGTTGCAACGCGTTGGCCGGATAGCGGGATATCTGACGACCGGATAATCAGCCAAAAGTTTTGCTAATTCGAGCAAGCGGGTGCCACTCCGTGCAGGTTGCAGCTTGTTTAAGAAATTATAATTTACCTAAAGCTATCCCCTTTTTTGAATGGAACAATCACGTGTCATAATAAACTAATATTAACAATTGATAAGTAATTTATTTAGTGGTTTACTATGTATTCATCCCGTTTTTAAACTGAACTATGTATCATTTTACTAGCCGGTACCCCGACGGATAGTACGCAACTATCCGGTATTCGGCCGAATAGTAAAATTGTGGCCGGATAGGCCTGATACCGGATAGTGGCCGGATATCCGTTGCATCTCTATTAACATCATTAAATATAAATTTAAACCCGGAATGATTATTATAAGCTGTAGTAAGCACCTATTACCTATTAACTACTTAGACCCATATTAGACAAGCCAAACTAACATGTGGATATACATACATGCGAGATCACTACCTGTTTGGCACATGTACTAGAATTTTTCAAAGTGGTCTCAGTCATTTTTGGGTTGTTCAAATGGGCCCCTTGTTTATTATAAGTAACAATAATTGTAAACAAAAAAGAACCAACTTCACTTCATCCATCTTTCTAAGAGCAAATGCCCGAGCTATACTACTATAATAATTTTAAACAAAAAAGAACCGACTTCACTTAGCCTCCACCTTTCCAAAAGAAAATGCTCAAACTCCTGTAAAATATACTCAAATCAATATATGTTTGCAATATAATCAATAACAGTTTAAGAGTTCTCTCGGTTTCTTCAGGATCCCATCATCAGATCCTGACCTGGTGACAATGAGACCAACTGTGACTCTTTCAAACAAAAAAATAATTTTTCAAACCGGCCCAGCCGTATTCGAATAATCGGTGAACATACATTTAAAGAAATTAGCAAAAACAAAGACTCCGACGAATTGAGAACCTGCTCCTTTGAAATCTAGAAGTCGGTTGAAAATGGAGTATGCAACTTAATAAGCAACAAATGCGTTAGGAGATACGTATACTTACACGTTTTAATTAATCATATTCATTTGCATTTCTTACATGGTATCCCCCTGTCACCTTCAGATTTCTCCCTATCTTCAAACAAAAACATACCTAAGAAGATGAGTTATTACTCCGACGTTCATTAATCTGGATCACAGTATTATGTATGCTGAGAACCTTTAACAAAATATTCAACTTTACCCAGCATATAAATTGTCTGTATTTAATTACAATGAAAAACGGTCACCTTGTAAATTTCTATACTAAATGTAACCATTTTCATAAGCTTGGAATATATAAAAGTACGTATAAAATGGTAAAAGCTATAAATTTTCTTACCTGTAACTGAATTAAAAATACCTGCGAGTCCTGTAACATGTACACCTACAGGTGGCCCAAGTAACACATCAAAGCAGTATAACGGCCGTCTTACAGCATATCTGTATGCTTTTAGCATTTTGAGTTCGTTTTATAGTAGCATTATAAACGTTTATAGTGCTGATATAGGTCTTAAATGGGCACAAATTACCCAGCTTGAGATCCTATACAGGTCATTTAATAGCATTACAGGCGCATTATGTCTGCGCTATTAGCATTATCGTTGTCATGGAAAGTGCCAATCGCATTAAAGAAGCATGAGTACGCTCTATTAAGTTGCCAACCGCATTAAAGAAGCATTAATACGGCCAAAAAACTTGCTAATCGCAGTAAAGAAGCATTAGTACTCTCGATTAACTTGCCAATCGCAATACAAAAGCATTATACTAGCATAAGAGTGTAGTAAAATAAACCTTACGTCAATGCAAAACCGTCTCTAATACCGACGGAGCAAATGTTATAATACAATGAACGTTGTGATTTAACTACTTTGTCTCGCAATATAAAATGGACGAAGACGGTACAAAAAACTGAATGAGTGACACGCCATATTTGTTTGCATCGTAACAAAATTTATAAAAGTTTTTGACTCTTTTACGTTATTATATCCTTCAAATATTACTGCGCAATGTAGTTTACTGTAAATGTGTATATAAGTTGCATTGAAATTTTTCACGCGCCTTTGATTTATTGTGGTTTTGCTATAAAATATTATAAAAAGATATGCGTCAAATAAACAAAACAATTGTGTAATCCTCGTATAGAACGAGTTTTGCATTATTAATATAATAGTGTTGGTTGAGCAGTCTTAAATTAAGTTATTTCATTATTATATAGGTATTTTCCTTGTCTAAATAGGTCCGCATGATTTTATTTTTAGGTTATAAATTATTTACAAAATGGCGTTGGTCTATATAGACGGAGAGCTAGCCACATCAGATATGACACAATAATAAGAGCAACCAAACCCCTCTAGTCAGTTTGGTATACTAAGCTTATTTCTAGATCTGGACATCTGGCAGCTTTAAAGTGGTGGAGGTCAAAGAATGCAAACCATTTCAAGAAAACAAATCCTAGAGATCTGGGTTTGATGCAACATTATGAGAAACTATACAAATACTATAACGATATTAAGAGAAATTATACAAAAGTTTATGTTGGGGGAAAGTAGTGACAAACAATGTATAATATAGTTCATAGTTTGTCGCCTACTGTTTTTGTTTCCGTAATAATACACAATATTTTTTGGTCTAACGTTTTTTATCGATTTTTGACCAGTTTTGAGTCGATATTCCAACATATTCACTACAGATAGAATTATAAGGCAAACGACTATCGGTTCTTGAATCTTTTATATCCATTCTGTAGAGCCGGATCTTGAAATAAATGAGCCGTTTTTATGATATTTTTTATGATATTTTTAAAAAATGGTCTAAAAAAACACTTTTATCGATATTCGAATGGTGTAAAGAATCTTACATATACGTAATCTACATATTAGGGTTCCTCTTTGATTTCTCTAAAAACTGTTGAGAGATTTTAATTTTTAACTAATTAACACAAAATTTATGACCATAAAACCCCTTTTTTAGCCTAAACCGGTTCGACTTTGATGTCAAATATCTCGAAGACAATGAATATTGAAGTAAATATAGGATACTATATTTACTTGTTTAAAGCCGTTACTGATAATATGATAAGCTATATAAATCATTAGAAAACTAAGGGAATCAGATCTAAGGTCGTTGGCGCCAGGGAGCCCCTTAAAATATAGGCATTGTCCTTTATAACTGAGACAACTTCGGCAGTTTTTACCTAGTTTGGTATTACTATTTTCCAATTAAAACATTTTGCTAGTCTGTCACTGTGACCTCCACCCATTAAAAACTGCCAGATGCCAGGATCTAGCAATGAGAATAGTATAGCAATCTAACCAGACGGGTTTTGTTGCTCTCATTATTGTGTCATATCTGACGTGGCTAGCTCTTAGCTCAATGACCCTTAAAAAAAGGTTATTAATGCCTACAGCATTACACGTGAATAATTATGCTATTAAACAACATTAAGCATTACATACTACTTAAAATTGCTATTGTAGACCCTAAGGCACTAAAACAGTTAAAAATCTGCTAAAAGGGGCTGTTCATAAATTACGTCATCAATTTTTGATGATTTTTACCGCCCCCCCCCCCCCCTAAAATGCTGCGATTTTGCTCAACATTTTGTTGCTCATTTGTTATAACCGACAAGATTTGTTGGAGTAGTACGTGTTTTTCTGTTTTTTTTTTTACAATTTAATCCATTTTTGCTTAAATATCAAACGAGGTGGACATTTGGATGAATAATTATGAAGCGTGGATCGATCATGTTAATTATGACTTTGATAACAAGCTTTTTAAATCCGTCGTCCGTACTTATAACTATTATATTATATGTACTTATCTCGTAAATATAGTCATCGGAAAAGTAACGATCTGGCAAGACTCACCAAGCGGAGTTCCGTGGCCAAATCGACGACCAATTGGTCTTGTTGTCTGGAATATTCTTCATTCACCAAGTTTTCATTCGGCCCTGGAAGATACATAATTCATACAAACGAATATTTACGAATCATCACCTATTATTCAATTAGGTTATCAAAAATCATTAATTAAAACTATAAATAAACTTCATCCAAGAGGCCAGTATTTATTGTATAGTTTTTACCAAATAACGTAATAGGTAGGTGTAGGTAGGTACGAGTACTTAGGTACGAACAGACGGTGTAAATTTTGGTACATTTTGGGCTACCTGCTTACTTTGATAGATAATAAACTTTCATAAACGCATCATTATTTACAATTTACTTGGTAAACGTCTAAAATTATTATGAACTCTTTCGTAATACCGAATTTGGCGAAATAAAAACAGTCCGTTGGCGTAAAAATTCATTTTTTAAATAACTCTTGTAATATAAAGACAGAGCCTTTATATTCACATTACATTTTACATAGATTTCATTCAAGTTAAACATAGTTCTCTGGAATGTGAGTATAAATAGACCGGCGGGTGCTATAGTTTGATTAAAGTAAAAAGAGGTTTATCAAAGGTGCTATATGCCTTTGCGCTCTCTCATGGCCCGGACACGGACTAGCTCTGTGTACTCCTTATATTTTATTAAATTTTCGAAAGGGATTCAACGTCTTGGCGTCAACATCAAGTCATCGCATGCCTTCCATATGTCCGCGACCATTTTTCATTGACTAACTGGTTAGGCGACTTTCACACTGCTGCGGTTTCCGCATACGGCGCCGGTGCGCGAGCGAGATAGCACTCTGCATGTGTATAGCGCTGTCACGCTTGCACACCGTCTCCGCATCCGGTTAAGGCGCCAGTGTGATAATCGCCTTAAGGTGTTCAAATTGATCTTGGTACGACTTCGATAATAGTAAAAGGATAAAGAGTGTATGAAGGTCGTTTTGAACACCTCACCAGCTAAGCTACTTTTGCTTCTACGGAAAAGAAACAGTACAGTAATTATACCTTCGTACGAATGTATTATGACCACCCAGATAGCGGTCCATACGATGATGAACGTGGTTATCCCGAGTTGACAAGCCATGAACCTGAAGAGAATGGATGGGATGCTTTCGTCGGGCAACACTGGGGCCGGGTGCATTCGCAACCATGATTCATCGTTCTGGAACATTATTGTCATCTTTCAAAAGATTATTATAAACTAGCTGTACCCGCGGCTTCGCCCGCGTGTGTGGGAGGTTTTGTCATTTTCATTTACTATCCAGGCCATGAGTGTAGAATTTACGCGTTCTACATATAAATATTCATCTAAATTTATTAGTTGATCCGTGATAAAGATAACTGACTAAAAGGCGTGCGTCGAGACCTGCAAATGCTAAATGAGTTCCTGCAGGAGAACATGCTTCGAACAGAGGGTCAAACGCTGAAGGTATGAGCGCGAGGTAGCGTGTGAGCGCAACGTCCCAGCGAAAACTGCTTTTGCAGCAGCAGGCCAAAATCTAATAAGGCCAAAGGCAGCAAGAATTGTTTCATGGAGGACATGAAATGAGGAGGAGCATGAAAGGGTCCCCACAAAACTCAATGGTCAAGTTTTTTGGTGAACCCGAACGCAGAAGCCGTGACGCGGTGAGCGCCGATATCGCGAAAGCCATAGGGCGAGTACCGCGTAGGACCCAGGCTCGGAGGATCGCACGGCATGGCAAGCAGCATGTTAGGGACCAGACATAACTCAATGGCGAAGTGTCTTTGCGAACTCGAGGGCCGTGGCTCGAGGGTGAGCGGCAACGTCTGAGAAAGCCAAAGTACCATTACAGGGACCGGACATATCTCAATGGTGAAGTGTCTTAAGGCCCGAGGGTGAGTGGCAATATCTGCGAAAGCCATAGGCTGAGTACCGCATAGGCCCAGGCCCGGAGCGTTGCAGCGAAAATTTCTCCAGCAGCAGCAACATGATATAATCCGGACAAAACTCAATGGCGAAGAATCTTAGCTTATCTGAGGGCCGGAGGCCCGAAGGTGAGCGGCAATGTCTGCGAATGCCATGGGCCGAGTACCGCTTAGACCCAGGTCCGGAGCGAGAATTTCTTCAGCAGCAGCAGCAGCAGCATGACAGAGACCGGACATATCTCAATGGTGAAGTGTCATACATAAGGCCCGAGGGTGAGCGGCAATGTCTGCGAAAGCCATAGGCCGAGTACTGAGTTGGCCCAAGCCCGGAGCGTCGTAGCGAGAATTTATTCAGCAGCAGCAGGCAGCATGACAGAATCCGGACAAAACTCAATGGCGATGAGTCTTAGCAAATTTGAGGGCCGGAGGCCCCATGGTGAGCGGCAACTTCTTCAACATCATAATGACAGGGACCGGACAAAACTTAAAGGCGAAGTGTCTTAGCGAACCCGAGGGCCGTGGCTCAAGGGTGAGCGGCAACGTCTGAGAAAGCCAAAGGCAGAGTCCTCAGTAGGCCCAAGCCCGGAGCGTCGTAGCGAGAATTTATTCACCAGCAGCAGGCAGCATGACAGAATTCGGACAAAACTCAATGGCGAAGAGTCTTAGCAAATCTGAGGGCCGAAGGCCCGATAGTGAGCGGTAATGTCTGCGAAAGCCATAGGCCGAGTATCGCGTAGGCCCAGGCCGGAAGCGTCGCAGCGAAAATTTCTTCAACAGCAGCGTGATAGCTAGCAGCTAGTAATTGCTAAATTCATGACTACCCTTTTTATTGCAATCAGCTGTTAAGCGTGTAAAGCGTGTGTAAAGCGAGATAAAACAAGTTGCTCTCACAAACGGTACAATTTTTGCTGTCGGGTAATTCGTAATAGATAATTCTTAATTACCTGTTTTATTTATTTGTTTTTACGTAATATTGTAAGTAGGTTTCATGTATTGATAAATATATTATTTTTACGTTGAGAATAAAATACCTCCAGGTATTAATGGATCACAATATATGTCCGGATACTTACAATTTCGAAAACGAAGTAACGTTTTCAAAATATTTAACCCGCAATCCTTAAATTGGGAAGGCATTTAAAAATCCATGGTTTAGACCTCGGCGGAACGCAACAGACCGAATCGCTTAATTTAATCTAAAGACGTCCTTAAATAATGTTTGTATACAGTATACAGGGTACTTATACAGCGCCATCTGTGACCACTTTTGAGAACTATTTTATATGAAAATTATGTTGTTAATAAGCAGAATAAAAACTACCCTATATGTTGCTCCGGAGTATAAACTATTACTATACAAAATTTCGTAAAATTCTGTGCAGTAGTTTTTACGTAGTGCGCGGACAAATTCACAGACAGACACACAAGAATTCCAAAAATCACTGAAATGTATTCAGTCAACATAAATAAGTTTTTCTAAAATATCTTCAATGTACATTTTTTTTCTCCTGACGCGTTTATTATATGTATAGATATTCAAAAACAAGTAATAGTTATTTGTGCAACAAGAAAGGAAAGTTGTTTTTTTCTTGCAAGTGTTGATTTTGAGCGTAGCGAGGGACTCAAAAACACGAGATGTAAAATAACTTTGCTCTCGTGTGACACATACAACTTTTCACCTCAGTAGTGAGAACATATTAAAGTTCAAAAATGTATTTCGAATTTGTAATAGACCCCTAAGTATGAAGTGGCAGTTCATGGCCTTCACTAAATTAAAAAGCTACTTTGTGAGACAAAGTAGCTTTTTAATCCAGGGAGTGACGAAAGTCGCAGTTTCGTCACTGTTTTTTCGCAGGGAAGTAGGCTTGTTCGAGCTGCTGAGGTGAAAAATAATAAACCAGTCTATTGCAAGTCGTAGAACATTTATGTCAACTTTAATCCCATCACTCAGAATATATGTGGTCATCTCGTCAGAACCATATTTTTTGTATAAGCAGGCAAAAAAAAAAAATAGAGAGGTCGTGTCGTGTCGAGTAATACTAAATCAAGGGGTGGGCGGTCAAACCCGATAATTAAAAAAAAATGGTTTTAGAAATTATAACTATATGTGACTTATTTTAAAATTAGTAGGTTTTAAAAACCCTTTCATCGGTTATTCCGAAAACCGCACTAGATAATTTGAACTATACTGACTCTTGTTGAAAAGTATCGTTAACTCAAAATGGCTGTAATCTTTCTAAGCACTCTGTTTAGTAGTTTCTCGCCCGGGGAACGATTAGAAGGAGAATGGCCCGATCATTTTAAATACCCTATGGTTAGATTTCCACGAATAGGATAGGTGCGAATATTTACACAAAATTGTTATTTTTATTTTATTTAGAGCGCACTATTCTCCAACAAACTGTCCACGTGGCACGTATACCTACCACTTGAAATAAATAAATAAATTTCACGATTTGAGAAATAAATATGAAAAATTGTTATTAAGTAAGTACCTTTTTTTTTGTCCAAGTTACCTTTCCCAAGCAGAGTTTTACGTTACGTAGATAATACTCAAATACAATTCAATAATTTTTATGAGCTAAAAATAGCGTTTACTGCTTTTTAGGGTTCCGTACCTCGAAAAGAAAAAACGGAACCCTTATAGGATCACTTTGTTGTCCGTCTGTCTGTCTGTCAAGACCATTTTTCTCAGGAACTCGTGGAGGTATCAAGCTGAAATTTATATCAAATACCAAATAACCAGGTCTACTGTCCCTTGGAGCTGTGAAAAAATCAGACTTCTAAGCCAACGCAATCAAAAGATACAGCCGTTTATGCCGCAAATTTCCGCAAATTTTCGAAACTCGCAAGGGAATCAAAACCTACAGGGTACTTCCCGTGAACTCAGAATCTTGAAATTTGGTACGAAGCAACGTCTTATAGCACAGATAAAGGAAAAATTGCGAAAACCGTAAATTTTTCGTTACATCATATAATAAAAATATTTTTTAATAATTTTAAAGTTACTACCCCTATATACCTACAGGTTTGTACGGAACCCTCGGTGTGCGAGTCCGACTGCGGCCAAGTGCGGCCGGTTTTTTTTCTTTTTTTTTGACGACACGTTTTCCATACAGGGTACGCTTATCGTCCAATTTTTAGTGAATTTAAGTTTCTATCCTTAACGAAGATGAACCATTGGAAACCGCAGTTTACGTTTTCTTTATCTATGTCAGCAGGCCGGGCAGATTTAGTGTTTCCACTGGGAATCGAAGTAATCCCCGGATTTAGGACAAGATTTAACTTTATCCTCGTTCTTGTCTTTGACACGGGGCTCGGGCTCGAATGATTGAATTCCTACGTTGTTACAACTAAATGAAAACAAACGTTACGACAATATTAACCTAACCGGTGGTACTTTTTTTCTCTCTAAGGACCTGTTTCACATTGTCCAGTAAAGTCCTAAATAAGCTACTTGCCACTTATCTAACGAATAAAGTCATTGTTGGCGTTTCACAATCATCAAATAAGCTTAACTGGTAGATAAAGTGGTAAGTTTTGCAGGTAATTTTATCTGGCAGTTAATTTAGTTGTTAATTAGCTATCCAATATTTTACTTGGACATTGTGGCCCTTAGTATCTGACGTTCATAAGTAATTTACATTACAATATGTGCCTAAATTGAAGAATACATATCTGTTATCTTTTTTATCTTTAAAGGTTAGCCAATAAAATACAGAGCAGTTTGTTTGATTTGTCTGTAAATTGAAAATGATGCCTACGTTTGTTACAAACTAACCCCTTCATTGATAAATGTCTCTCATACCACGATTAGTTAATTTATGTTTTGTCTATTTCTAAGAAAGACAACTATCAAAGTCAAATAAATTAACTAATTGAGGCCTGAGAGACGTTTTTGAATAAGGGGGTAATTGTACAGAAAAATTAACAGGCATGCTCTGATTTTTTTTACTTGAGACTGAGAGTATTTAAGGGCATGTATTTAAACAGGCGGCTAAATAATTGTATTTGGGTTACTTTAAAAAATAGAAATGGGTATTAAAATTAATAGGTTGGCGACTAATTCGAGGCGACTAACTATTTCAATATTTTAATGCTTTTACAGGTATCAAATAATTATATTTACAACTGAATTAATAAGTGAGAAGCATTTTAAGAAGCCTTTTTTAAATAAAAAACTATCACCTATTAATTTAAAGATAGTTAAGATACTTAGGAAGCAATTAAAGTAAATAAAATATTCAATATTAGTACAGTCACCGGCAATAGTATCTTCCTATACGAAGGCTACAAAAATACAGGGTGTTTGGTAACCGGATGCAAAGCCGAAAGTAGGAGATAGCCTAGGTCATGTAGAACATTTTTAGCCATACTTGTCTTAGACAAATGTTATTAGTTTTTTTAAAATTTAAATTTAAAAATTTGTCGGAGAAAACTGCAAAACTTCAGACTAAATCGATAATTAGTACTTTTTTTACTGCAGGTAGATTTTTTTTTGTTTTATTTCGTATTGTGCAATGTCTATCAAACACTAGAAAAGTGATTTCAAACATCTGTGTCTAAAGAAAACAAGTTGACAGCGATTTAAAATTTTAGTTATATGAAAATGTAAACGATTTAAGTGATTTCAAAGTACGAAAAAAAAAACTAAAATAGCCACGAATTTTCAAACCATTTTAAAAACATGCTTGGCTTTTACCCTTTTATTTAAGCTATCAAACACGACTGTAGCTACTGTATCCTTGAAAATAAGCCACCTAAACCAACTGGGTAGCTAAAATGTTTCACTCTACTTGTGATACTTGTGGTAGTTGTGGTGACGAATCTCATTATGATTTTATAATAAAACATTGGTTCTGAATACTAAGTTGGCGTTGACTTGACATTTGACTTGTTTTAAAAGGGTTAAGTGTACTGGACAAAACTACCACATGCAATTTTAACAAACAAAGGCTTGCGGCGGTGAGAGACAAAAGGGACTGATAGCGGCAGGCGGCGGGCGATAAGACAATCATGTCTCAAGCCATTTTATCTTTGAAAATAGGCTACCTGTACTAATAAGAGGGAATGTTTAGGGTAAATTAAAACAAAAGCATAAAAGATAAGTTATTTATTTTTACGATCAACACATTAAAATTACACATCATCGCTCGTTTTCAAAATGTGACCCGCCGTTTCGAATACAAGCACGAGCCCGTCTTCTTACTTCTGTGGTGGTTGTTCCGAATATCATTTCTTCCCTCATCCTTTCGAACGCCGCTTCTATCCTCTCCCTCAGCTCTTCTACGGTATTAATGACCTCTTGTGTGTAGACTAGCTCCTTAGCTCGGCCCCAAACGAAAAAATCCAATGGTGTCAAATCAGGTGACCGAGCGGGCCAAGGGATTCGTCCGCCTCTGCCGATCCAACCGTCCGGGAAACAGTTATCCAGATGCTCCCTTACAGCCAGAGAGTAATGGGCGGGACAACCGTCGTGTTGAAATGTCACTGCACCGGGCAGCTGGTCTTCGTCAATAAGCCTGGGCAAATCGTTTTGTAAAAATTCCAAATAATTTGCCCCATTTAAATTATTTGGCAAAAAATGTGGCCCAATAAGGACTCTGCCGATGATTCCAGCCCACACATTGACGGAAAACCTTCTTTGGAAGGACACTTGCTTTTTCCAATGTGGATTGTTGTTTTTGTCAGCCCATTGGTGTAGGTTATGGAAATTTGTGATCCCCTCCCGGGAAAATTTCGATTCATCGGTCCAAAGAATGCTTCGCAAAAAACGTCGGTCTTCGATATCCGCATTGAGTAAAAATCGGCAGAAGTCCACTCGGCGTGCAGGATCTCCTTCGTCCAAACCTTGAACTCCGATGCCGCGAAAAGGATATTTTCCCTCACGATTCATTGTGGCCCATACTTTCCATGTGGACAAGTTCAGATTATTACGAGCTACCACTCTGATGCTCGTATTCGGATCCTCTGCAAATGCCTGTAGAACGTCTTCCTCCACTTCAGGGCGATTACGTCCTGGATTCCCTCCATGTTGCACAGCAATACCATTCTCACGTAGCCTTCGGAATGAATTGTAAAACACTCTCACATTAGGCAATCTCCGGTTTGGAAAACGCTCTTGGTACATCCGTCGGGCCATCGCTCCATTACTGTCAGCTTTGCAGTACATGTAGATAATGTCGGCGTATTCTTCGTTCGTAAACTCCATGTTTACAATGAAGAAGTCGTAATTACACGTGAAGGAGCGCCTACGGCAGCTACAACTTGACACGGTAAATTGAGATGAGAGCGGGAAATTAAACCACAATGAACGTCTAATCGCAACTGAAGTTGTAACTAGACTAAATTACTAGTTTTTGCACAAATACTCATGTAGCTAATCAGTTTATCTTTGTCAATAAAGCACAAAACCGATCATCTTTGTTTAACGCCGCTCACCGCCTGCCGCTATCAGTCTCTTTTGTCTCTCACCGCCGCAAGCCTTTGTTTGTTAAAATTGCATGTGGTAGTTTTGTCCAGTACACTTAACCCTTTTAAAACAAGTCAAATGTCAAGTCAACGCCAACTTAGTATTCAGAACCAATGTTTTATTGTAAAATCATAATGAGATTCGTCACCACAACTACCACAAGTATCACAAGTAGAGTGAAACATTTTAGCTACCCAGTTGGTTTAGGTGGCTTATTTTCAAGGATACAGTAGCTACAGTCGTGTTTGATAGCTTAAATAAAAGGGTAAAAGCCAAGCATGTTTTTAAAATGGTTTGAAAATTCGTGGCTATTTTAGTTTTTTTTTTATCGTACTTTGAAATCACTTAAATCGTTTACATTTTCATGTAACTAAAATTTTAAATCGCTGTCAACTTGTTTTCTTTAGACACAGATGTTTGAAATCACTTTTCTAGTGTTTGATAGACATTGCACAATACGAAATAAAACAAAAAAAAATCTACCTGCAGTAAAAAAAGTACTAATTATCGATTTAGTCTGAAGTTTTGCAGTTTTCTCCGACAAATCTTAAAATTTAAATTAAAAAAAACTAATAACATTTGTCTAAGACAAGTATGGCTAAAAATGTTCTACATGACCTAGACTATCTCCTACTTTCGGCTTTGCATCCGGTTACCAAACACCCTGTATGTGACACGCTCTACAAATAAAAGCGTGTCACATATTTTTGCGGCCTTCGTGTAGGAAGATACTATTGCCGGTGACTGTACAACGGGCAACTTTACACGAGCTGTAATTATATGATAAAAATGATTTTAAGAAGTTACTGGGGGTCTATGAATATTGATAGGTGCCTATACATCTCCACGAAGTGACAGCTACGGCTGTGGAACGTATCGGATACGTTTTCGGGGATAAGATAAAAATAATACGCACAATATAATTGTTGAGCTTGAAATATTACAAATTCTGAGTACACAGTACTTAAAAATAAATTTGAAATTTAATAAAACCTAACTTATAGCGAATAAAATGGGTATTTCAGAATTGTTCCCTGCGAAAGGGCGCCCATAATGATGGCTACATTCCCTCGCTGAATAGCGATGTCGATTTTGCTTAGTATAGAAATGAGTCTTTACTTCAAACAAAAATTCATATAATTAGTCAATAAAGTTTAAATATAATAAGGTAAAAGGTTCAATTCAAGGGTATACTTACATCGTCTAAAACCAATTCCAAAGAATCACTAAATGAAATGTGTTTCTTTCCATCTCTTGTTTTGCGCTTATCAGAAACAGCTCGGATAGCATCACTCAAATTGTCTATTTTATCATTCATTTCTTCCATATTGTCACCTCTATCATATTTTAAATCATAATGATTGTAGACCTCACAAGCACCCGGTAGTATCTTATATTTTTGTGATTCCTTAAACGTAACATTAGGTCCATTTTTAGTCGAATCAAAGGCATTGCCAACTAGATTAGTCATGTCAATAATATTAGGAGTTTTCGTGAGTTTAACTCTGTAGAGAGGTTTTACAAAATTTGTTGCTAAGAACTGTTCCTTGAAGATTGAATTTTTCATAGCGACAGCTCTGGCGTAAGTATAGGGAAGGACTGGTCTCAAAAGGTTCGTTGGTGGCGTGTTGGAACTTAAAGTGCTTACTTCCGGTTCAAAGTTCTGAATAGCGGAAGCGATTGCTCATCAACTATGAAAGTTAAGGCAGACATTGAGAGCACTAACACTCTGTGTTATTTCAGAGTTATATTTTCGTCTGACGGTTTGTTAGAAAGAAGGTAGAATTAAGCAGGCAAAATAATAAGACGACATAATATTTGCTTAAGTAGGTATTCATAAGTTAATAACTTTGCAATGTATAATTCAAGTTATACAACGATATAACGTTCGCTTTTATCGTTAAAAAGCGATCTCTTTTAGACATCTTTAGGTAGCAAAGTATGTGTTAATTTAAAGTGTCAAAAATCGAATGTCTACGTTTAGTATTTACATTTAAATTTACGGCAGGCCGCAAAAATATGTGACACGCTCTTATGACCCTACAAATAAGATGGCATATTTATTTAAACTTAAACAATTTACAATAAACGTGATACCAGAGTGCCAACTATCGATCATTAGCGTGTTGAGCACTAGGACGTTTACCTTAGCTAATATATATAATACCTATCTACAATATATGTACAGATCCAGGAAGTATCAAGTCAAACAAAATTTTGTTAATTGTGTTAGAAGTTTATTAATTATTGCAAAAATAAAGTATAATTATTAAGCGTTAACAAAGTTAATGTTAAGTATGGTTTATGGCAGGGGTCGGTAAACTTTTTTGACAAAGAGCCTGGCGGAAAAATATAGAATTTTAGGAAGCTCATAGAGAAGACCCCTGGTTTATGGAGATGTACGTTCCTGGTGTTGCAGGTTCACATCACTTGCTCCAGTATCTCACACACCTGACGGTCAAGCGCGTCCTAGGATTAAAAGTTATTCACATTAATACAAATTCTCACGGTTTCAAATCAGTTATGGTAAGAGCTTTCGTAGCCTATAGGTATCTTACGTAGCAACTGAGATTAGCAATCTGTTCTAATAAATCGAAGATATGACAGCGAGTAAACTATTCGCTATTGTACCGAACTGGCGCAATTTATCCATCTCGACTGCTTCTTAATTACCAATACGAAAGAGACAGTTTACATACCGTATTGTCCTGGATGATCCTATTCAGGGCCTCTATCCTGCCGTTTATCTTGTCAGAGATGTCGCGTCCCTGCCACGTCACCTTCTGGTTAGACTGAAATAAGTATTGGTTTTTAAGACGGTTCTAAACTTGCATATTGGTTAGATTATTCATATCGCTGTCAGGAGACCTGGATTAGTGGAAGAAAGAGTTAGGCCTAAAGGCTAACCTAGCGTGCACGCTACGCTAGGCATTTCCCAGCTGTAGGAAACTTAGCGGATCAGTGCAGCAACATACTCGGATGATGGCGTTGAAGTCCAAGAGGCAGTCGATGAAGCTGACACCGCTGATGGGACCGCACGCGAATGCTGCCCCCCACGCTGGTGCCGGTTAGCTCCAGGCTGTGGGACAGAAGCATGATGTCATTCACTATAGCAGCGGTTCTCAAACTTTTTTGGAGACGGACCCCTTTTGGAAAGCGAAATATTTGACGGAGCCCCAAAATAAATAAATAAATTAAATGTGCTAGATAGATAGAACAGCTGGTTTTTGTTTTTTTTTCTTGATATTAAAAGTATTCTCGCGTAGCTTTCTGGAGTCCTAGGGCTCCGCGGAGTTTGAAAATGGCTGCACTATAGCATAGTCTGGCTTAGCATCATTTCATTAGTCAATCATCGGCTTTTCAACTTACATGCCAGAGACTGAAGTTGTAGACATTTCGTAAATAGGTATTTATCTTGTCCAACTTCATCTTGAGGCAGAGCATAGATGCCTGCTATTTATCAGAGGAACAAAGGCGGTTGCGATGAATTTCATCTTGAATTGAAAGAAACTGGGAGTTGGTCTTGATTGAAACTGAACTGTTGTTTCTCACAAATTAAGTAGTGATATGACGATGTCTCCGAAATAAGCCCTATTTATATGTAAGATAATGAGTCGACTTCTGATTTTTTAACCGACTTCAATTTCATAGAAGGAGGAGGTTCTGTATTCGGTTTGGGCTTTTTTTTATGTATGTTCACCGATTACTCCGAGATGCGTGGTCCGATTTGAATAATTCTTTTTTTGTTTGAAAGGATATACTTCCAAGGTGGTCACATATTAATCTGGTGCTGTTCTGATGATGGGATCTATGAGGAATTGAGGGAACTCCTCAATTTTTAAAGGCACATGTATGGTGATTTGGGTGTTTTCTTAAGCAACTCGAGAGTTTTCTCTCGAAAACCACCAATTTGATGAAGTGGACCTGATAATGATGATTGTTTTGATGATAATGATGATGATTTTTTTAAATGTATGATGTTCAGCGATTACTCCGAGACCCGTGGTCCGATTTGAATAATTATTTTTATGTTTGAAAGGATGTACTTCCAAGGTGGTCCCAAATTAATCTGGTGCTGTTCTGATGATGAAATCCATGAGGAATTGAGGGAACTCCTCAATCTTTAAAGGCACATGTATGGCGATTTGAGTGTTTTCTTAAGCAAATCAAGCATTTCCTCTCGAAAACCACCAATTTGATGGAACGGACCTAATGATAAAGACCACATATGACATGTGGAACTTTCCTTACATTGAGTAGGTATTATGAACTTTTCCTTATATATCTTCACCGATTATTGCGAGATCCGTTGTCCGATTATGATAATTATATAACCACTAAAAATGGAAAAATAAAAACTTTTGGAAAAAAAAATAAAAAATAAACCGACTTCAAAACGGATAAAATAAATTATTATATTATTTATATGCGTTACAAACTGATATGTTTGAAGTCGGTGCCAAGCCAAAATGTTACAATACCGGTCAAATCAGCTTCAAGTCTGAAAATCACAAAACATATCGATACCTACTTATCTTGCAAAGGTGAATGTGAATCTATCTGTTACATTTTCACGTCTAAACCACTAATCCAATTTTGATGAAATGTGGTACCCTTGTCTATATACTCTGATACACCTATACTTTGTCAATAATCAGAAAAAGACAGCAAATTAAAAAAAAACATGTATGGTTGACCTTCCATAGAATATTTGAAATATCGCGCCTTTTTCTACCGAAAAGGTGGGTCCCACACACCCAGTGTGTCTGAGTATAGAAAGATCAATCTAGCCATTGAATTCCTTTAAACTTTGATATTACTCCTTAAATGAAGTAGGATAAATAATTCAAACCGAAGCACGGGCTCCGTTCGAGATATGGTTAGTCCGAAAACTAGTAAAAAGGTTTATTAAGAAACATCATAAGACGCATGATTATACTTTCTTTCTGTACTTGAATGAAAACTTACGTGCAGTCAATACCGTATTATAATAGTTTTATAGTATGAAGAACAATTCACTGAACAAATACGCCTCGTTCATATTAACTGTTCTGTGATTTTCAGACTTGAAGCTGATTTGACCGGTATTGTAACTTTTTGGCTTGGCATCGACTTCAAACATATTCGTTGGCTGTATGTACTATTTCCTTTGTCAGTCTAAACTTAGTGAGCAAATTTAAAAAGTTAGAGCAGCGGCCAATAATGTACGTTTCAAACTAACTCCTTACATTACTTCTTGGCCTAAGGCCAAGAAGTAATGTATGGAGCCATAAATGAGCAAATTCATGTCTTCATTTCGTGACATTAACGCATACATTTCTGAGTATGTTTGAGAAAAAATACTAGTGATCGTTTAAGGGCATAATTGGTATCGTGTTGCGAGTAAGAAAAAGTAGGAGACAACATTTTTGGACGCGAAAATATTTTTTGTATGAGACAAGTCGTCCCGGCTGGCCAACCTCCGTACGAAAATAGTACATTATTGTCGAGGAGGTGAAGTAGCACATTGATGGCTGAGTATTACGTTTAAACGGACGACTTTAGGAGTCCGTTTAATTTAATACGAAGCCAGCAATGGCCCTTCACGCCGAGTCCAATATAGTGCTTTATTCAAAAATAATGCAAAACAGCCAACGTTGATGAACAACAAACAATATTGACATAAATAATATATTCAGGATAACTTCTAGGTTAAAAGAATGACCACTACCGCGAGCATCGAATTTCGATTCGAATCCTATAATTATCTCCATCTCCATCGCTTCTCATTTTGAGTGAGAGAAACAGCTTTATCTGAAATTACAATTTTCTATGTTCGCGGTACACGCTCAGCTTTGCCGCCTTTATATCTTTTTATTAAAAAGTTTGAAGTGTATTTTTCTTCTGAATTTACCGTAAGCTATTTGAGATAACTAAAAAGTCGCGGTACCAACATTATAAATAACAAATACCGATGTTGTGTTTTGGCTGATTAGGACCTTTACCTTTATTTTTGTATGGCTGTTGAACTTTTTAAAAAGTTTGTACCTCGACAAAAATGGAATTTGTATGCAACATTTATGTCGCGAAATCGAGCCTGCAATTTCCGTAACTTTTTAATTTTTATTTGACCATAAACTAGGCACTTCGTCGCCTAGTTTTTAACCGTAAAAGTCAACCTTGCCGGACATTTTTGAATAAAAATATTTTTTTTAGCTAGAAAAAATATTTTTCCTAGTATTTCATTAATAGAATACGATAAAAATCTCTTAAAAGCATCACCAGCATTTTTGTTACACCTGGTATAGGAACAATTATGTACTTTAAAAAATATTTAAGATTTATTTTGATAAGTTTTTAATTATAGTTTTTTTACACAAAAAAAAACACATAGAAATGAATACCGCAAAAGATTCTGAATATGAACACATATGTACAAAATAGACAAAATTAGGCCATTGTTGTCTGACTTTCAGATTCATTTTAATTAACTGTAGGTATCGTTATTAAAATCAGTTTTCGTCTGCCCGGTGACACATTCGATTAGATCACACTTTTGATAATAAAGGACTCACTGACTTTCCCTATCTTTGTTTGTTTTTATAAAGCTGCTATCGAAAATTCCAATCTCGTATTAATTGAATATAAATAACCAATAGTTTAGAGACGTCATCATAATACGGCTGCATTTCCGAAGTGCATCAGTATAGCATATAACTAACTAACTCAAAGTTTCTTAAAAAAAGCAAGATGAAATTCATCACA
This sequence comes from Pammene aurita, assembly GCA_947086415.1. Classification (NCBI taxonomy): domain Eukaryota; kingdom Metazoa; phylum Arthropoda; class Insecta; order Lepidoptera; family Tortricidae; genus Pammene; species Pammene aurita. The sequence continues at coordinate 20,154,900 of OX352295.1, forward strand.
CCCTTTGCTCTCCTGTTTGCAGGCACATTTGCTCTGCCCCAGGATGAAGTTGGACAATGTAAGTAATAAATCCCTCATAAATCTTGATGTTAACCTAAAGTATAACTTTTTCCTAAAAGTTGGTGGCAAACATACAACTCGCCTGGTGCCCGTTTCTCAAAATCTTGTTTTTGGTAGCGGGGCGGGTGGGATTCACTTTTTGATACCTTTTAGTAGCAATTTCGCTTGTTTCACATGTTACTAGCTTCTGGGAAGATAAGCTTCTGATGGAAAGAAGCCACCATCGTCTCTAGGTAGCTTGTAACCCCAGAGGTGTCACATGCATGTTGCCGACCCTTTATAAAGACTATTTACTGTATGGGCTGCAAAAGGGCAAAAGGGTTCTTCCCCTTCTTTATTTGTGTATGTAAAAGGGATCAAATTTCTTGACTTTAAACTTTTCTTTGCCAATATTTTGCCATTCCTATCCCTGCTGTCAACACAGTACATATTTTTCGAGCTCAGGCCACCATGCTAACAAGCAGGAAAACAGAACTATGATGGTCTAGTGCTGATATGGCTGAGGTTTTCTGTAAGGAGAAGGTACTTCCCCTGATCTACTTGGATTCTTCTTCCAACTTGACCGAAATATGTTATATATCTATATAAATAATGTGTCGACAGATGTTGAGCCGCGCCTGACCGTGACGAACAGGATCCAGCGAGCCGTCAACGAAATGAACCAACAAATTCGGGAGCGCGGGCTGGACCCGGCGATTGTACTCGACAGGTCCCTCAACGTAAACACGCTCCTAGGAGGGTAAGGAACTAAAACTATACTTTCTTTGTTTAAATTAGTGATGAGCGGATGTTGATTCGTTATTTCGATAAATCAAGGGGTTTACATTTATTTTATTGATTTAGCGAAACCTAAGGTACAATAGTATGAAAATGTGATTCGTTTCAACGAATAATTGATTATATCCTTGAGAAAAAATTCGAATAAATGGAGGATTCCAAAATTTTATACCTATATTTAAAATATATACCTATTTATGTAAGATTGTCCCATAATATTTATTTAATATTTATTTTATTTATATGGATTATTTCAAACATTAGGAGACAATTCACAAAAGTAGAAGTTTGAAATGAATATTTGTTCTGACGCAGGGTCGACGCGCACTTGAAGGGCCTGATATGCTCAGGGCTCGCCCAGAACAGTTTCACCCAGCTCAGCTTCAACGCCATCACCATGCGGCTCAACTTTGAACTGGAGTGGGCGAGGATTGCCTGCGAGCTCAGTAAGTCTTCATTGTACCTGCTGTTTCTACTAAGTGAGCAGGATAGCTTAAATACATGTTTCTCTTAAAACTACAGTATTAATGCCTTTTTTGAAAAGTTTCTGGTCGCATTGTCTTTGTATAGCTACAGTGAGAAAAGTTTTTCCATGTAAAAGTGTTTATGTTATTGATTTTCGCCTGGAAAAACATTATTTACTATATGTATACTGTGTTAGGAGACAAAAAAAAACACAGTAGCAAGTTTGTTGCGATCCTTCTGGGATTGAGTTACTACTTTGAAGATCCTGTTATTGTCATCACTATCCTACTTAATCTAATTATATTGTTATAGAATCGTTAGGCGTTGAAGTAGCCTTCCTCGGACGTCTATTGGAAGCTTCAAGCTCTGGCGTGTAAGTTGAAAAGCTGACGATTAATGATGTCAATGTTCAATCTACATTGTACTGCAGGAAATCACATCACGTTTCTGTCCTACAGCCTAGAGATGACCGGCACCAGCATAGGGGGCACCATTCGTGTGCGCGCGCTACCCATCAGCGGGGTCAGCATCGCGGAGTGCTCCTTGAACATCGACACCACCATCAGGGTATGTTGCTTCACTGGCCTGTATATAATATCTCTCTCACGTCTTAGCTTTTTCTCTCATTGGTGGTGGGGTCAGCTTTGTGCATTTCTCCCCTTCGCACCAACTACATTATCTACAATGTATTCTTTGGACACCAGGCATTCGCTCATGTTAGGGTTCGCACGACGGATCTGGAGTATATGGGAAGATCCGTGGATCCGGATCCCGATACGGATAATTTTATTTTGTGATCCGGATTTTAAGCCCTAGCATGCGCTAGCATGTCTTTCAGCACCACATCCGTTCATTTTGTTTTGATCCGTATTTAACATACCTCGGAACTGTTTTTAAACCGATGCTTGTTTCAGTCTAACCAGAAGGTGACGTGGCAGGGACACGACATCTCCGACGATGTAAACGGGGGGGTGGAGGCAATGAACAGGATCGTCCAGGACTATAAGGTATGGGACTAGTTTACTCGCTATCAAATGTTCGATTTAGGAATTATTGCAGGGCCGTTGCCAGGGGAGGGGCACTATGGATCAATGCGGGCCTTCCTTGAAATACTAATGCCCTAACTTAAAATATCATCTGCTCAAAAACCTATGAAAATAAAGTAAAAGTCCTACCTTAAAATTGCCCATGCCCTTAACTTAGCAGTGTCCTATCTTAACTGCAACTCTGTCTTCGGCCTTGACTGATTGCCAATCTCAGTTGCAATAGGTTACATACTACCGATAACTTTATAAACTCGCGAATTTGTGATGTGATTTCTTTTTTCTCCAGGATGCGGTTGGTCGTCTGCTGTGTGAGATACTGGAGCAGGTGATGTGAACGTGCAATACCAGCGGCTAACTCAAATGATACATGTTTAAAAAAAATATGCTTGCTTTTATGTTGTTCTGTCCATCTTATTTAATGTTTAATTTTTTACTACTGTAAATAAATAACCACTGATGTAATTAATAACATTTTGATTTATTAAAAACTTCCTGGGCCTCCACTTTAGACATATGTCTGGGTACTGATTCGTAAGGGGGTGACAACAGCCGATGACCTTGAAATTGACTTTACTTAAACAGTTTTCTAGCAATAACTATTTGTTTTGTGAACGTCATCGTGACGGGATCCTGGAGAAATCGAGGGAACTCTTCAACTTCTATTACTATAATAGGGCACACATATAGTAATTTGAGTATTTTGTACAGAAGCTCGAGCATTTGCTGTTGGAAAGGTGGAGGCTAAGTGAAGTCGGTTCTTTTTTGTTTAAAATTATTTTCAACCGACTTCAAGATTTCGAAGGAGGAGGTTATCAATTCGTCGGGATCTTTGTTTTTGCTATTTTTATGTATGTTTACCGATTATTCGAAGACGGCTGGACCAAAGCGGAAATTTCTTTTTTTTGTTTGAATGAGTATACTTCACAGTTGGTAATTGTAACCAGGTCAGGATCTGATGATGGGATCCCGGAGAAATCGAGTAAACTCTTTTACTATTATAGGCACAGCTATAGTGATTTGAGTTTTCTTTACAGCAGCTCGAGCATTTGCTTTTGGAAAGATGGATGCTAAGTGAAGTCGGTTCTTTTTTGTTAAAGAAATAGCAATTTAAGTCGCATATTTTGAAACTGAATACTCGCAAGAAACTCAAAACCTAAAGGGTACTTCCAGTAAACTCAGAAACTTGAAACTTGGCACGAAGAAACTTCATATAGCACAAACAAAGGAAAAATTACGAAAAGTAGACATTTTTAGTACAATCATACAAAAAACATTTTTTTAAATTTTAAACTTACTACCTTTTTCCTCGTAAACGCGTAGAGGCATTAAATTGAAATTAGTAATAAACATACTACAACTTTTGCTTGTTATAGGTTTGTACGGAACCCTCGGTGCGCGAGTCCGACTCGCACTTGGCCGGTTTTTTTACGGCAATGGCGCTCACGTCTTCGCGGAACTCTAAATCAGATTTTCTGTAAGAGGATAGGGGCTTCTAATTGTGAAAGGCGAAATCAGTGGAATCACGACGGTCATTAAGAGTTTAAATATTAACAGGTTTACAAGCAGTCGGCAGTACCTATTGTAAGCAAGTCCAGTCCTGAAGGCCAGTGATTTAAGAAATTTATTTTAAAGTCGCTCAATTCTGTCGATGTGAACTTTATAAAAGGGTTTCCATACTGAGCAAGAAAATTCAAGGTGGCTACGAACAAAACCATTATAATAGTAGTTTATGTAACTGTTACGTAATAAGGCCTAATTACGTACAGTTGCATAAACTGCTTTATCTACACACATATTATAAATCCTAAATGATGTGTTCGGAAACCAGTAGAATGACCGCCATTGCACCGCCATGACCAACTCGATTGTGTCGGCGGTCGCGCGGGCGCGTGCCGGCGGTCGGGAAGAGCGCGGATCTTGGTAACGTTACCGGGCCTAGATACTTTTTAATGCCTAATCTGAGCATAAAATTTTGAAATAATTTTTAAAATGAAAGTTATCGTTATTTTAAATTTTTGTGCAGATATAGATTCGTTATAGTTCAAGTCATAATATACTTACCTTTGCAGCGATGGTTTTAATGTTAAAACTATATTTGTGGCAAATAATATATCAAGGTGTCGAAAAAATTAAACAACAGCGTTACTTTTCTACAAATTTAAGTTTTATATTAAAATTTTACAATGAGACTCACTAATATGTCAGTTTTAAACTGTGATGCTTATATTAATTTCTTATAAAATTAAATCACAAAAATAATCAGTTTCAAAGAGTTTTCTTAATAATTAAGATCACTGCGTTACCAAAGTCTCATTTTAAAACTTCAACTTTTCTATTAGTGACAAAAAAAAAACTTAAAATGAATACTAACTAACGATAGAATCTTCAATTTTTGATGAATAATACGTACGTATAAAGTTAAGGCATTTTAAATTATTAGAAGACCAAGTATGACTGAAAATACTATAATAATCAGAGGGACACACACGTAACGCAGTAGTAAGCTTAGTAACACAGTAGTATTTTCTTATGTTAATATTTTGTATTTTCTACAGAGATACCCCGGACCCGGGGTATGTCCTTAAACTACGTCCGGACCTGGGTATGTCCTTAAACTACGTCCGGACCTGGGTATGTCCTTAAACTACGCCAAAAAGAGAGGTATGGGCACTGCGAATGGCATCTCGCTAAGTGTGGTAGGGCACGTTCAGCGAATGTCATCGCTCAAATCTGGAGCAGAGCCCGACTGGGGAAGTACCTCCACCTTACAGAAAACCACAGCCAAATAGCACTAGACCCTACTCATAGTGTTGTGTTCCTGCTGGTGAGTAAGGTTGCCAAAGAGCTCAAAGAGGACCCAGTGTGTTAACGATGAGGGACCTTCTTGTTCCTTTAGTCGTCAACACAGTGAATCCTCCTTTTTGTAAAGGGTCGGCAACGCGCATGTGACTCCTTTGGAGTAGCAGGCGTCCATAGGTTACGGTAGCTGCTTACCATCAGGCGGGCCGTATGCTTGTTTGCCACCGTCGTGGTATAAAAAAAAAAAAAAAAAAAAAGAGATTAGTATAATGATAAAAACAAAATAAAATTTAACTTCTTATGACTTGACATAATATATAGTAATTCAACTACTTTCAAAAATTGCAAATCTTAGCTAATTCAATATAAAAAAAATATGTTTTTCACGTGCATAATTTTCAACAGGTTTCTGTGAAGGAACCAACTAAGATTAGATAATCAACCCTTTAAACTAATGAAGCAGTATCGAACTTCAGTCTTACTTTTCAAAAAAGTTTAACATTTTTCATAATTTGTACAAAAGAGATATAGTATAATGGTAAAAATAAAGTAAGATTGATTTTTTTATGACTTGACATAATATGGGTATATATTACTCATAGTTACTCAAATCTTTTCAAAAATAATAAATCTTAGCTATAATTCAGTACATCATTCGCGATCAAAAAAGTTTTTAATATTCTGAACCAGAAGGGTAATCTTAAGGAAACTCTGCTTTTGTTTTTTGTTTCATTACTTTCATCTGGTCAATGCCCAAAGTCTCGCGTATAATAGCAATCTTCATTTTAGACTTAGATATCCCTTCTTCTTGAAAAATTCGTTTTTCCTCTTTCACTGTCTTCAAGCTTTTGTAATGATCTTGGCATTGGATAGCGTTGAATATTTATTCTGGTTAAGCTTAATTACTTCGTGCTTACCCATGACTTTAGCTATTCCTCTTTGGTATCTCTTTTTGTATTTACAAGACATCCTTTTTACCTTTTCTGTACACTGCAGATCTATCTCTTCGTATTTGTCTTCGACCTCTAGAATGCAGTGAAACTAGAGTTCCAGGCCGTGGGCTAGACGCCGGTGTAATGTTCATAATTGTATGAGCAGTTTTTTGACGTTCTCGTCGTTTCTTATTCGCAGTCTTTCATTTACGCTTAGCATTTCTGTGTTCTCGCTCTGCCATATCCTTCACAAGTTTTTTGTTTGCGTGGTACCTCTCAAGATGTTTTTTTGGCTTCTGCATTTTTTACAGAGTCTAGCTTTAACTTAAGCCTATAGCGGCGTTGTTTTTCTGCGTTCGTCAACGTCATTTAGTGCAGAAGCTTCTTTCTAAAAAAAAAAGAAGTAATATATGTGTATTTTGATACATATGATGAACATATTATTAACACAAATAATTAATAAAAACCACTGCGTTACCGACGAAACTACTGCGTTACTTATTTAGTAACGCAGTGTAGCAGTAACGCAGTTGTAAATATTTGACTATGTTGGAAACGATTACAAAATAGATAAACAAAATACAAATATTCTTACACTGACAGAACCAATGCATGACTAACTATGCATAAAAATAATAATAATGTTAATATCGCCAGTGCTTACCTTTCGACGGCGGTAACTCAGCGGCTACACAATAAATACACGCACCTCTTACAACGACTGTGAAGCGACTGATCCGCCTAGTGTGCTCTCCCCGCGCAGTTGCTATCATTCGTTGTTAAGAGTTATAACAGGTCGAACATAATGAAGTGCAAGAAAACGTAATACACACACTTTAAGGTTTATTTTCATATAGCAACACAAGGTAGTTACGATTTTATTCTTTGTTGGGGACACAGACTAAATATTTTTTTAATCCATTTAATGTTTTGTGTAAAACATATCTATTGGGCAATGTAATAAGGTTCAAGACTTCCAATTTTATAGTGGTATAAAAGAAAAATGGCATCTAGAAAAGATCGTGAGAAATTGCTCAGTATAGCTCGAGACTCGTGGTCAAGGACAGCAATATTTTGTATGAAGAATAACTACGTAACTAAGAATGACAACGTTGTTACCGTGATTTTCGAATAAATAATATTTTTTTATGGTTAAGGCTTGTTTTCTGTATTAGATAATACAGTTATATTTCGAAATTAGTATACTTTTTTCACAAGTTTGTACTGATTTCCTATGAAATTGAATATTCATTCGGAGAGACCGGTTTTTAGGCATAAAAAAGTATTTTGGCTCCGTGGGTAATGGATTTTCATACGTTTTTACCACACTGTCAGTGATGTTACGTTACTGGTTGTAATAATGGTGGTAGTTACATACGGTTTCCGAACGCGGAATAGAGGATTTATGATAAATAAATATTATAGGACAATCTTACACAAATCGACCTAGGCCCACGGTAAGCTCAATAAGGCTTGTGTTATGGGTCCTAGACGATGATATATATAATAGATAAATATGGATAAATACTTAAATACATAGAAAACATCCATAACTCAGGAACAAATATCTGTGATAAACACACAAACAAATGCCCTGACCAGGATTCGAACCCGGGACCTCCTGCTTCGTAGGCAGCGTCACTACCGACTAGGCTAGGAGGCCGTTTGAAATGATATTGGTGTAGATAAAGAATTTTATATGTTAAGCGGCTTTTAAACGGTTTACCAACGCGCATTATAAATCCTAGTTGTTTATAATATATGATTTTGCCAGCATTTGATCAATATGTGGGATAAAAGTGAGCTTGCTATCCATAATGTTTTGAATGATACTCATTGGTCAGTCGAATGCAATAGCTTAACTGGACAATTTACTTTTTACGCTACGATTTATCGAATGTTACAGCTAAAGCTTACTATTCAGCTTGGATTTTGACCATTGTGTGTCTCATTTCCGAAGAGTGGAGTAAAATACTTATTTATTATACAAGGGGGCAAAGTTAATGTTAAAACTCTCATGCTTTTATTGAAACCCGAGTCAGCGAAAGACCCAAAAAGAGCCGCGAGCGTAGCGAGTGGTTCAAAAACTGGAATATTGAGCGTACGAGGGCTCCAAGCACAGAATAACTAATAGTACCTACTACCGTACAGAAAATTCACTCTTTCACAGAAGTCAGATTTAGGTATAAAATTATACCTATACTCGCCGCCTGCAAGCAAAATTGAAACTTATAACCGCGCACGAACCGTGAATCTTCTTTGCGCAACGCAGTTTTATGACTGAGCTGTGAGCCTCGGCACGGGGTTGTCACTTGACAAGTTTTTGTACCTATACCTACTGCGTTACTATTTTTAAGATAAATATGTAGTAATTACAAACGATGATTCTGTAAACATGATTTTTTTATCCGGAGATAGATTTTTTTATAGAAATTATGTCTGATTCTCACGAAAGTAGGTATGCCACAGCCGTATTCCTTTTAAAATATGTCGGTCATTTCCTAATATTGTTTCTGGGCAACCAATATTCAATAAATTAAGGATGTTTATTTTAACTATTACTAAGTAAGGACTTCGGGACCTTTCAATATCGTCCGGAAATTAAAAATGTTATTTCTGCTTCCTTGTTCTTCCGTTTATTCAGACATCCGTAAAGACATCTTTTATACGGATTAGATCGAGATTTAGGTTTCGAAGCCATTGTGTATTTTCAATTTTGCGCGAGCGCCACGTGACACGATTATCGTGCAAGCCGAGCGGCAGCCCACTGTCATACGCCTGCCCGGGAGGCGCGCCGGCCAAATGTACCTAAACTGCGTAGTGAAACCCCCCTGTCCCAAGGCACGAGACACTGGCACAAAAGCCCGATCTAGCTGGACAAAATTATTTTACACTCGTAATGCGATGCGTTGAGATGCATTTATTTATGGTTTGCCTAGATAGAATAAAATTAACTATTTTTATTATTATTTTGCCATAATTAATGTTAAAAAAAAACATAAGCCAGTGTAAGTTGACCTAAAAAGAATTACTAGGGCAGAAGTGGTCAGCTAAAATTGGTTGTGTAATTTTAAGAGAAATGAAGCATTATTGCAAATGGCACTTAAAAAAATAAGAATTGCAGAAATAAAAATACTTAATTATAGTTTAAGCATTTAATTACGAAAAAGTATAAAGATACACTTACGAAACCAGTCACATATCTACTAGCTCTTCTTCATCCTCAGTGTCATCACAACTGGGTAAATTGATATTCTACAAACTCTTTTGCTACGGGACTGAATCAAATCGTCCACTCTTCGATTACTTTTACGCGATGTTTTGTAGAACTCAATCTTAGGGCGTCCAGGACCCGGAAGAGGCTTACATTCTGCTTGTGACGTAGATGGCTGCTGGTAATCTAAATCTCCTCCATTCAACAAGTCAATACATGTCGACATTGTTTCAAAACGCACCACATACCACCCATTTTTCATGGAGATGTTAAGAAATCCGGGAAATATTAAGTTTTAGTTTTCGAACAAACTCCTTTGTAATAAACAGTACGGGCGGCGACCGCATGATCTGCTACGTTACGTGATACAAAGATAAGCCCCATGGCATGGCACATGTTCATAAAAGTTACGCTGAGTTCAGAAAAAATAGTTTAAAAAATTAGAATTGGCCGAAAGCACAAAAAGTTACAACTTCCGCGTAAAAAATGGATGTTATTTACCTACGTCATTTGATACAAAGATTACACTTGTGGCAACAAATAACAATTTGTATGTAGGTACAGAAAAACCCAGTCTGCCAGTTCCTGCATGGCCGGAAGTGCCCGGCAGACTAAAAAGTAACTTGTTTGACTCCAAATTTACGTCCCAATTCTATTTTTTTTAACTATTTTTTCGGAACTCAGCATCACTTTTGTAAACATGGGCCATGGAGCTTATCTTTGTATCACGTAATGTAGCAGATCATACGGTCCCCGCCTGTACTATAACTTGATTAGTATGAAATTGCATTGAAATGTAATCAAAGAAGCAGTAACTTCTTTTTTTTGGTATTTTACCTAATTGTGATAAAAATTCTCCTAGATATAATTACAACGTTTTCAGACAAAAATTACTTAGCTTCAGTTTTAAATTATTATGGCTTGGTTCCGCAGCCGCCCGCAGTTTCAAAAGTACATAATTCAATACTTTATAAAACAGATTATAATTTTAAAAAAAATACAATTCAATACAATTCATTTATAAATTTTTAAGATAACAGTGATCTCATTTTTGTTAGTAGCACTTAAAAACTATGTTAACACATAAAAACTAAGTTAGACTTAACTAATTTAATCATAATAGGACAACATACATGGTTCGCGATCATCCTAAGAATGCTGTTTGTGCTCTCCCGGGCTATGCAGCAGAGACGCCGCTTTTTTGCGCATAATCGCTGCAAAGCCGTCGGTTCGGGGGAGACGCTATTTTTTCGACTGTCGAAGCGATTATTTCTGAAACTATTCACTTAATCACAAAATGTTCCAAAAAACCTCAATGTTATTTTTAAAGAGCTATCGATTGATGTGCAACATGTTGATATTTGGTCAATTTTTTTTTTTGTAATTTAGTTACATGTATGGAGCACCCCCCTGAATTTTTTTTTTCTGCAATTTCACTACATAACTAAATAGCGGCATACAAACTACACCTTATGTCTAAATTTTATTAAGATACGTCTTATTGTTTCCGAGTAAAATGGCTGTGACTTACGGACGGACGGACAGACGGACATGACCAAAACTATAAACGTTTTTGCCATTCTGGCTACGGAACCCTAAAAATTGCTAACCATCTTCTTCACGATTCTTGACTAAATACTTAAAAATTCGTCTTACAAACGCTGTACAATACGCACCAGCAAATACGGAAAGCGAATGATTTTAATGTGTATGACAGCGCCCTTATTGATACTTAGAGACTAATTATTAATTATTAGTGGGTTCTTACGCAAAATGGTCAACGGAATCGTGACCTCGGGGGTATATGCTATCGTTTTTGCTAGTACAATTAAAGAATTGAAGTGACCATTTTTGTTCAGCTAGATCGGAATTTTGGGCCATATTGCGAGAGGTTGAACTAACTTTGCTGCCGAATATTATACAAAAATGTTCACCATACCACCACAGGAAAAATATTACTATCACTACATCGTATAAAACAAAATCGCTTTCCGCTGTCTGTCCCTATGTATCCTTAGATCTTTAAAACTACGTAACGAATTTTGATGCGGTTTTTTTAATAGATTCAAGAGGAAGGTTTATACGTATAATACATGCATAATATAGTAAAAAACACTGATAATTTTAGAGGTTCCTAATGAGATGAAATACACACATTTTTATGCGATTACATTGCAAACTCTGACTGAACCCTACGAGGGTTATCTCTATCTAGGCCCTTAAAAAGGTCTACAAAAAAGTGATCGATGGTATATGTCTATCTCTTAGGGATAACCCCAATATTACCATTCGACAAATTCGGTTATATTCATAAAACCTATGGATTCTATTGCGAGTACGCGACTCCATAATTATCTGTAACATTAACGTTTATTCGGTAGTCCTGCTTACACTAGACTAAATTTTAACGAAGCACTTGATCGGTCTTTTGTGAATAACAATTTCCTTAGAACGATCGGTTCTCTTCGGCAATAGGTCATTTTAAGCCTGTGCCAAACGGCAGACGGCCGCAGCTTCTGCCACGTGACCTTGGTTGATGCAAGTTTAATGCTTTGCTGTCTACATGGCTGACAACAAGCCCCCAACTACAGTGTGTTCGAAGCGTTTGTGCTGAGCAAACGTGCACGGAATGCCTACAGATAGCCATCATTTTTTAATTGAAATTCCAAAAGGTTGAAGTTTGTTGTACACTTGTGTGCAATTGAGGAAAAAAAAAATTAGAAATAATACATTTTATCGTAGTAAACTTATACAGCATACAAAAGTAGAAACCACAAAATACATTTTAAACATATAATATTATTGTACATACGAGTATTTTACCGTGTGCGTGCGCCATGCGTCTGCACTCGGTGCGTGCGGCGGCGCGATTGTCGTTCTCATGGTTTACAACAAGCGGCTAGACAATTACCAACCACCGTGGATGGTGTAATGACATTTTGTATATTCCCGATTTTGTAGAAAGTTAAGGCAGACATTGAGAGCACTAATACTTTGTGTTATTTCAGAGTCTGACGGTTTGTTAGAAACAAGGTAAATTTTAGCAAGCAAAATAATAAGTAGACTTAATATTATTTACGTCACACCTGGCCATAATGTGAGTTTTACCGCACGCTACGCGTACCCCTGTATGGACCCCGAAAGGGGTTCGCCACAGAAAGAGGTTTTTAGGGGCCCATAGGGGCTAAAACTGCATTTCAGAGACATTTCATACAAGCCATTCATGAAAAAAGAAATAAAAATAAGTTGATAGGTCCGTCAATTCACAACCAACGTTTCGGAATAAGAGTACATTTGAGGGGATGACAACAGGTAAATTCCGTCTCTATCTTTTTAAGTGCATTCACATTCGTAACACTGAATTACGATTACTACGGGAGCTCATTGCAAATTCAGCAAAATATTTAATTAAAAAATAATTATGCTTTGATTCAAAAATATAAAATAATTACGTTTTTAGTATTAGTGTGTTGGAATTTATACGTATAAGTCAAGAAACAAAATACATAAAACTGTTTGAAGTTACTTTCAAGACATAACTTCGGAATAATTTTCCATCGAGCCGATTTCGTCCAATAGTGTATCGAATTTAACAAAGTCATTCAAAATATAATGAATATTTTTTTACGTTTCCAACACAAATGGTTATTGCTAGAAAACTGTTTAAGTAAAGTCAATTTCAAGGTCATCGGCTGTTGTCACCACCTTACGAATCAGTACCCAGGTACATATCTCTCAATTGGAGGCCCAGGAAGTTTTTAATCAATCAAAATGTTATTAATTACATCAGTGGTTATTTATTTACAGTAGTAAAAAATTAAACATTGAATAAGATGGACAGAACAACATAAACGCAAGCATATTTTTTTAAAATATATATCTTTTGAGTCAGCCGTTGGTATTGCACGTTCACATCACCTGCTCCAGTATCTCACACAACAGATGACCAACCGCATCCTGGGGAAAAAAAATTCACATAACAAATACGCGAGTTTATAAAGTTATCGGTAGTATGGAACCTATTGCAACTGAGATTGGCAATCAGGCAAGGCCGAAGCCAGAGTTGCAGTTAAGATACAACAATGCTAAGTTAAGGGCATGGGCAATTTTTAGGTAGGACTTTTACTTTATTTTCATAGATTTTTGAGTAGATGGTATTTTAAGTTGGGGCATTAGTATTTCAAGGAATGCCCGCATTGATCCATAATGTCCCTCCCCCTGGCTACGGCCCTGCAATCATTCCTAAATCGAACATTTGATAGCGAGTAAACTAGTCCCATACCTTATAGTCCTGGACGATCCTGTTCATCGCCTCCACCCCCTCGTTTACATCGTCGGATATGTCGTGTCCCTGCCACGTCACCTTCTGGTTAGACTGAAACAAGCATCGGTTTAAAAACAGTTCCGAGGTATGTTAAATACGGATCAAAACAAAATGAGCGGATGTGGTGCTGAAAGACATGCTAGCGCATGCTAGGGCTTAAAATCCGGATCACAAAATAAAATTATCCGTATCGGGATCAGCATCCACGGATCTTCCCATATACTCCAGATCCGTCGTGCGAACCCTAACATGAGCGAATGCCTGGTGTCCAAAGAATACATTGTAGATAATGTAGTTGGTGCGAAGGGGAGAAATGCACAAAGCTGACCCCACCACCAATGAGAGAAAAAGCTAAGACGTGAGAGAGATATTATATACAGGCCAGTGAAGCAACATACCCTGATGGTGGTGTCGATGTTCAAGGAGCACTCCGCGATGCTGACCCCGCTGATGGGTAGCGCGCGCACACGAATGGTGCCCCCTATGCTGGTGCCGGTCATCTCTAGGCTGTAGGACAGAAACGTGATGTGATTTCCTGCAGTACAATGTAGCTTAACATCATTAATCATCAGCTTTTCAACTTACACGCCAGAGCTTGAAGCTTCCAATAGACGTCCGAGAAAGGCTACTTCAACTCCTAACGATTCTATAACAATATAATTAGTTTAAGTAGGATAGTAATGACAACAACAGGATCTTGCAAGTAGTAACTCAATCCCAGAAGTGTCGCACCAAACTGCTACTGTCTTTTACGTTTTACATCTGCCAATACAGTAATGATATAGTGAACAATGTTTTTTCCAGGCGAAAATCAATCTTAAGTCAATAATAAACACTTTGCCATGGAAAAAATGTTTCTTACTGTAACTATACATAGACAATGCGACCAGAAAATCTTCTCTAAAAAGGCATTACATGCTGTAGCTTTAAGAGAAACATATTTATTTTATTCCTGCTCACTTAGTAGAAACAGCAGGTACAATGAAGACTTACTGAGCTCGCAGGCAATACTCGCCCACTCCAGTTCGAAGTTGAGCCGCATGGTGATGGCGTTGAAGCTGAGCTGGGTGAACCTGTTCTGGGCGAGCCCTGAGCATATCAGGCCCTTCAAGTGCGCGTCGACCCTGCGTCAGAACAAATATTCATTTCAAACTTCTACTTTTGTGAATTGTCTCCCAATATTTGAAATCCTCCATTCATCCACTTTTTCATAATATTGTACCTTAGGTTTCGCTAAATCAATTGATTTTTATAAACCCCTTGATTTATCGAAATAACGAATCAAAATCCGCTCATCACTAATTTACACAGAGAAAGTATAGTTTTAGTTCCTCACCCTCCTAGTAGCGTGTTTACGTTGAGGGCCCTGTCAGGTACAATCGCCGGGTCCAGCTCGCGTTCCCGAATTTGTTGGTTAATTTCGTTGACGGCTCGCTGGATCCTGTTCGTCACGGTCAAGCGCGGCTCAACATCTGTCGACAAATTATCTACATATATGACATATATCAGTCAAGTTCGAAGAAGAATCCAAGTAGATTAGGGGAAGTACCTCCTCCTTACAGAAAACCGCAGCCATATCAGCACTAGATCATCATACTTCTGTTTTCCTGCTGGTTAGTATGGTGGCCTGAGCTCGAAAAGTATGGACTATGTTGACAGCAGGGAAAGCAATGGCGAAATATTGCCAAAGAAATGTTTAACGCCAAGTAATTTGATCCCTTCTATATACACAAATAAGGAAAGCG
Organism: Pammene aurita; assembly: GCA_947086415.1. NCBI lineage: Eukaryota > Metazoa > Arthropoda > Insecta > Lepidoptera > Tortricidae > Pammene > Pammene aurita. Next base: position 20,170,262 of record OX352295.1, read on the forward strand.
GAAGAACCCTTATGTCCCTTTTGCAGCCCATACAGTAAATAGTCTTTATAAAAGGTCGGCAACATGCATGTGACACCTCTAGGGTTAGAGGCTACCTAAACACGATGGTGGCTTCTTTCCATCATTTCCCAGAAGCTTGCAACTTTGTGAAACAAGCGGAATTCTTAATAAAAGGTGTCAAAAAGTGCCTCCCGTCCCGCTACAAGTTACAAGATTTTGAGAAACGGGCACCAGGCGACTTGTATGCTTGCCACCAACTTAATAGAAAAAAGTTATACTTTTAGGTTTACATCAAGATTTAGGAGGGATTTATTACTTACATTGTCCGACTTCATCCTGGGGCAGAGCAAATGTGCCTGCAAACAGGAGAGCAAAGGTTGTGATGAATTTCATCTTGCTTTTTTTTAAATAACTTTGAGTAAGCTTTGAGTATACTGATGCACTTCGGAAATGCAGCCGTGTTATGATGACGTCTCTCAACTATTGGTTATTTATATTCAATTAATACGAGATTGGAATTTTCGATAGCAGCTTTATACAAACGAACAAAGATAGGGAAAGTCAGTGAGTCCTTTATTATCAAAAGTGTGATCTAATCTAATGTGTCACCGGGCAGACGAAAACTGATCTTAATTACGATACCTACAGTTAATTCAAATTAATCTGAAAGTCAGACAACAATGGCCTTATTTTGTCTATTTTCTACATATGTGTTGTGTTTTCTACATATTCAGCATCTTTTGCGGTATTCCTTTGTATGTTTTTTTTCTCTAATAAAAAAAATTATCAAATAAATCTTAAATATTTTTTAAGCACACAATTGTTCCTATACCAGGTGTAACCAAAATGCTGCTGATCCTTTTAAGGGGTAAGTAATAGAACGTATACTAATTTATGCTATATTGATAGTAACATATAAATTCAATTTATATAATTTCAATTTGTATAACGTGCATGAAGTATAATGTACAAATTGAATAATAACAAAATATATAATTGACTAATGTATAATGAACTACACAAATAATATCATTTACGATAATTATAATGTAGTATAACGTTGAAATAATCTAATGTTCCAAACAGATATCGTACATAAATTATAAACGCCTCTAATTTAAGTTTAAAAAAGCAAAAGCTTTAAAAATGTTTTAATAGTAGTTTACGTCACACCTGGCCATAATGTGAGTTTTACCGCTCGCTACGCTTACGGTAAAACTCGCATTATGGCCAGGTGGGGACGTAAAATTGTGTACTCACCACGGGCAGTAAAAAAGAAAGCCCTCTATCGCATATTTACAACCCTCGCCTGCGGCTCGGGTCCCAAATACCTGCGATTTCGGGCTTTCTTTTTTTTACAGCCCTAGGTAAGTAATGTACTATTATGTAACTGTTACGTAATAAGGCCTAATTACGTACAGTTGCATACACTGGGAGTCTAATCGACATGGCATAACTGACAGTCGCATGCGAGACAACTATGATATCACACTTTTGTGACAGTTGATTCACCTAACCACCTACGTCAAAATCAACAGGTCTCACTAGAGGAATTTCTCTATTGGCATGGGCGCCATCTTATTGTTTTGACGTTGACGTCAGTAAATTATGGGAATCCCACGTAAGGCATTTGTTTACCTCTAGTAGGTAAAGAGAGCCTTGAAGCATTTTATGAAAACTCATTTGAAAGCGACATCTCTGAATGTCTTCTGAAACTAAATACGTGTATGAGTATGTGTGTAAATCATACGTGTATTTTCGTGCTACAATACTAGGCTAGAACTAGGGTAGTCTACATAGACGGCTTACAAGCAATTTTTTAGATTTGACTATGCATTTTTGGGTGTAGCAACGATGACGAAACCTGTGCTTTGGGTAAAAGATATGTGACAAATATTACATATTGAATAAAAATGACTGGTATGAATGATTTTAAGATTTCTTGTAACCAATAAATGTTTTTGTCACAAGAAATAAAACAATATATTGACTTGTAAACCGACTACGTAGATCCAATATTATGTAGAATAGGTTTAGCGTAAATAAATTATAATATCAAGAATACAACCTTGATATCTATCTCACGTGTTTATATCGAGACTCGAAAAAGTGAAAGATTACAAAATTATAACTAGTGTATGGTTAAAAAAGTTGTATCTTGAGCGTTGCGGGGGGCACTAGAAGCAAACAAACTGCTGCCGAGAGTATTACAACATTTTTCACCACGCCACGGCAAAAAAAATTCAAGCTTAGGTAAATACATAAAACAAAACAAATTAATTCTGCCAAATATTTATGGTTCAAAATCATCGTTCTATAACGTAAAGTAATAACTGTTCTCCCTTGTGAAAAAAAAACAATTTTACTGACGCTTTAAAAAAATCAAGATAGGCGGTGGTGCTGATGTGGTGAAAAAGCATTCACACACAAGAAAATAATTTTAATAAGAAAACCTAACTACTAATAATATAATTATTTAATTTTGCAATGTTTCTGTCTGTTTTAATACCTACTTATAGTGCTGCAGTCTTTGTTACGTCAACGTCTATGGAAAGTTTTGAGGCATTTCAAAAACATCAGAAAAGAAATTAAATTCGAGAAATAAATGAATCTTACACGAATCGAACTAGGCCCACAGTAAGCTCAGTAAGGCTTGTGTTATGGGTACTAGACGATATATATATATATATATATATATATATATATATATATATTTGATAAATATGGATAAATACTTAAATACATAGAAAACATCCATAACTCAGGAACAAATATCTGTGATAAACACACAAACAAATTCCCTGACCAGGATTCGAACCCGGGACCTCCTGCTTCGTAGGCAGGGTCACTACCGACTGGGCTAGGAGGCCGTTATTTCTATCGGTAGCCTGGTAGTCAGTGCCTTAAAACCCTTAAAGGATTGTTTGACATTTGATCACGCAGATAAACATAGTAGAAAAATGGAGCAACAGTATAGTAATTATCAAAACAAACTCTGGTAGCCTGGCGGCCAGACGCGTGACTTACGCTCTAAGGATCGCGGGTTCAAACTTGGCTCCTACTACTGCCTCCTAACTTAACTAAGGTTTTAGACACTTCAAACAATATTACACATATTCTTCATAGATTCTAATCTAATGTAAGACTCTTATATTACAAAGGTATTCCTAATCCTGAGAGTTGAGGATGTTATGGAAATATAAACATATCAGGTAAATAAATACAGTGCACAGTAGTATTAGTCGTAATCCTCATGATTATAACTAATTGCCACTAACAAGACCCAAGTTTTGAATTACTATTTAGGAGACTCGGGATATGAAAACCAATGGGTCTTCATTTCAAAAAAGAAGTTGACGTTTACTGCAAGTAAATGTAATTGTGTATCTGACTGACATACGTGTAAGTTATATTCCAATATTATATCATATTATATTTCTTATATAATGAATTGATATGGTTACACATGGCACTTTAAACTATACATACTAAACATACTTGTTTCTTTAAACATCGATTTTTTTTAAGGGTGTTCAGTTTTTCAGCTGCTTTCGCCACCGCATCTGTATGTTTATTGGATCCGGTGAGGTGAGAAGCCGCCAGTGTGTCTACGCATGTAGTATCCCACATGCACATGTACATGGGGAATGGCTATACAGCCGCATACAGTCAAGGCGTTGTAGGAGATTTATTGCTAGTGGCTTGCTTAATCTGAGGAAATCTACTCTAACACAGCATCCAAATTACACAAAATAATGCAGAGCACAGTGAATGCAGGGTACTGTAGAGATATTCTCAACAGCAAGGTGGAAGAACCCTATAACTCATCGCACTTTTTGATGTTTATCCATTCGCTCCTCGGCCAGATATCGACATTTCTTTTATGGCATATTAATTGAACTTTAGGTTAAATAGGTAATGCCAATCATATTATATTTTAACAGTTATATATTTTTAATAAATACCTACAATTAATAATCATAAAAATTATAAATATTAATGTGCTCTCAGTGAAAATGTCTTAAAATCATATCAATTTTAATATAATACTTCTAGAGGTATTTTACCTAGTTTGAATAGTCAGAAATCAACTTCGCGCAAAAGTTTTGTGGGGGCAATTACTAGAGGTCGCCTCCATCATTACTATCGGTAGCCTGGTAGTCAGTGCCTTAAAGGATTGTTTGACATCTGATACTTCACTACTTAAACATTATAGATACTGGTACCGGCTATACTGTAAATTTATCAAAAATCTAAAATTACCGGTCGGCTTCCATATAGCGTTGACAGCGTTGTAGAGCCCATCACGGAGATATTGAAAACATAAGTCTTAAAGGTCGTAAATGGGCGCTAGTATGTGTGGCGTCAAGTTGAAAATACAAAAAAAAACCGGCCAAGAGCGTGTCGGGCCACGCTCAGTGTAGGGTTCCGTAGTTTTCCGTCCGTCACAGTAAGTGTCCCCACTTAAGAGTTAAAATAACACCGCCATGTAGGATATGATATGAGCGTTCCACGTACAGGGACATCTATCGGCAAATTAAGTAAACTATTGCGCGCGAGCTTAAAGTATGGAAGATGATTTTTATGGGATAATTCTTTATTGCGTGAACCGATTTTCACCGTTTTTACTTTATTTGAAAGCACGTCATTTCATTGTGATTTTGTAGAAATTACAGGTACAATAAACACCTGCTTATACGGTTAAATTACAAACTTATTTCAGAAATTATTTTGTAGTTTTTTTTCAAAAACTATTCAACCTATCAAGTTCAAAATAATTTTCCTAGAAAGATTTTATAAAGTTCTACTTTTGAATTTTTTTTTTAATTTTTAAAAGTTATGGTTCAAAAGTTAGAGGGGGGGACACATTTTTTTTAATTTCTGGAGCGATTATTTCCGAAAATATTTACATTATCAAAAAATTATTGTAGTAAACCCCTATTCATTTTTAAATACCTATCCAACAATATATCACACGTTAGGGTTGAAATGAAAAAAAAAATCACTCCCCACTTTACGTATAGGGGAGGTACCCTAATAAAAAAAAAATCCACTTTTTATTTTATCACTTTATCGGCGTGATTGATATACATATTAGTACCAAATTTCAGCTTTCTAGTGCTAACGGTCACTGAGATTATCCGCGGACGGACGGACGGACGGACGGGCAGACATGGCGAAACTATAAGGGTTCCTAGTTGACTACGGAACCCTAATACTTTAATTTATCGTTACGCTTAAATTTTGACACACGGCGAAGCCCACTTACTTAACCACCCACAAAATCTACATACTTACCAAATTTAAGGCCATTACGGTGGGCGTATAAGGTTTTAAGACCAGTTGAAATCGCAATTTGTTGAGCCTTAATTTTTTGTGAGCTTACTGCTCGAAATTTTTACAGAAGCTATAAGACCCGTTTAGTAAGAAAATACCAAATTTAAGACCATACTGGTGGGCGCATAAGGATTTAAGACCATTTTAAGAAATAGTCGGCTTCATAACATCAACTGTAAGACACTCCTCCGTCTACAGCTCAGCTAGCCTCGTAGGTAAAGTCACTAAAATCTTACAGGACCCCCACCCCCAAACCATGGAACTGTGGGCTTAGAGGAGGCCAAAAAGCTTGGTGAAGTGGTTGGCGGGTCAGGATGTTTTTACCCATCCAAATTGCCATTGGAGCTGCGACGACGTATTGTGCCAAATTTCTTATGAGTCACTCACTCCTAAGCCGCAGCACTGGCTACCGGCTTACCCGTCACCAAACAGGAGGTTTGGTGACGGGTGGACAGCTTTTCCAGACATTGTCAGTAATAATGACATTATTTCTCTACTCATCTTGCTCATCCTTCATTCATATACATATAAAAGGATGGGTACAGAAATATTGACATTATTACTGGATAGAAATAAGTCAAATAATAATAACATTAAATAATTAAAATACTTAAAAAAAAAGAAAAAGAAAAAATATATAAATGTACAAAAATGTATAACATAAAAAGTTAAAAACTAAAATAGAAACGTCTTCTAAGGCTTTTCCACAAAATATGCACTTAATGAATACACACAAATCATATGCAAGTTAACCAGTGAACGCACCGGGTAGTTCGGTTTAACTGGTCCCTATGCACAACATTACATTGTTGCATTGCGCTTGGTGTTACCGAGCGCCTTTGTTCTTAACTCGTCCACCAGTTTTTGCATTCTACCCTCTCCCATTTAGCTTTAAGATAAATATTGTTTTCTCAGTAAGTGATTTATGTAAATCTTTTTGAGAAATAAATGTCTTAAACTGTATAGTATCTGGACCGCACCTGATTGATTGAAATCTGATTCCGGCTTTGAGTCCGTGTTTGTGCTCCACACAGGTGTTATTGCGGTATGTAATAGGTACATAATCACAGCAGCTGACTCAACTAACTTCACACTCTTCAAAGCCCACCCAAGGCGAATAGAAAAATTAAATAAAAAACAACGTTCATTTTCTTAATGTAATATGATACGCTACAACCATATACGGAATATTATAATAAATCATTTTCTGTTTGCTGTGACCTCGGCCTTGATCAGTGTATTAACCTAAACCGAGAACAAAGGATTGTGTACCTATATAAAGCGATCTATTTTCTAACATAAAACAGTTATTATCCACACGTTAAGCGTTTCACTTACCTAACTCCCGTCCCATTACCATATGGCGACCCTGCCAGTCGGGCTGCTCAAGGCAGCCTCGGTTTAAATACCAGCCAGCTCAGCGAGCTCCACGAACCAGCCAGCAAGCTCCATGAACCAGCCTAGCCCGGACCTGCACAGCACAGCTCAGCTCACAATGGACCAGCCCCGCTCGACCCTTCAAACCCCCGAAGCAGCATAGGCCTGCCCTGCCCCGCCTTATCGTCCAGCTACACCCCACGGAATCGCGCCTAGCAGAACTTCGACGCCGCCGCCCCACGCGCCCAAGCCAATTCAACACACCGGAAAGCAAATGACATGGGAGGAGGCTGCACGAAAGAAGACAAGAAAGAAGAAATAATAATAGCGCAAAACGGAGCAGCGAACAGTGCCATAGCCAGCCAGATCGACAGCACAAGAATCACCACGTATATGATAGCAACAGTACTCGTCATAATAGCCATCATAATTATCTACAGTATTTGGAAGAAGCTACACAAACGCCTCACAAAGAAGATAGAGCGCCAGACCATCGCCACCATGATGCGCAGCAGCAGCAAAGCAGCACGCCAAGCAGAACAGGACGTATAGCAGCCGCACCTGTTACCAGCATCAGCCCCGCAGCACCTGACATCGTCATCAGACCGCCGCTACAATCAACATGCATCGCAAGTACAATACTAACATTCCTTGATTACAAGTAAATTCAGTGTTAACTTTAAGTATCCAATTCTAAGTTTAACTATTACAATGCACATTGCATATATATTATGTCCCAAATAATAGATATATATAACAAACTAACAGCTCTTCAGGTAGACATTCGAAAACTAGGTCAGAAACGCCGTAAAGAAACTCTTGGTCAGAACAAGCTCAAATTAGCACAATCACTGTATGAGCAATACGAGTTATGCGTTGAGGAATACAGCTCGAAGTTAGAAAAGTCAGAAATATCCATACCACACAGTGATATAATTCAACAATACCTCGCGCAAATAGAGGACGTATATAGTAAAATATTATCAATTTACGACCAGGACAAAATGACAACACAAGACAGTTTTAGCTTAAAAACGGCAGTAGCATTGCTACCAGCCATGGACGGTTCCGAATCAGTCACTAAACAACTTATAGACGCAGTAGAGCTGTACGCATCTATGATAAAATCTGAGGACGCGAGATTACTAATAAATTTCGTAGTTAAAACCCGTCTAACCCAAAACGCGAAACTCAGGATATCAAGTACACACACCAGTGTAGACGCTTTAATTGAGGACCTGAAAACCAGTCTCTTACCAGTAAAATCGGCTACCGCGATACAAAATAAATTAATTTCCTCTAAACAAGGAAATCGGTCTATCGAACGGTACGGACAGGAGTTAGAAGATCTATTCGTTAACTTAACAATAACACAAGCTAACGGCAGACCGGACGCTTATAGCATCCTACAGCCACTTAATGAAAAAATGGCTATTACAAAATTCGCCGAAGGCTTGAGAAACGAAAAATTGAGCACTATCATAGCATCACGCGGATTCACCTCGCTAAAAGATGCCATACAAAGCGCAAAAGATCACGAAACATCCATCTTATCAACACCCACCACAGAACAAGTACTTAACTTCCGAAAGTACAACCCAAACAGACCTCAAACTAGGACGTACACAAACAGACAATACATAAGGCCGTATACAGACAGACCGCGAGCTACATACACGCAGAGTAGAAACCCCAGGCAAATCGCCCCGACTCGACCACCACGGGTACATGCCTACAAAGGCAAATACAGGCCTATACAAACCGCGAATTATCGCAACCCGCGAACTTACACCAATACAAATTTCCGCGGACAACGCAAAGAGACGCCTTCCCGACACCATCAATTACACACGGCGATAGAAAACTCACGAGAGCTCTCCAACTTACCATTTTTTCGTGACCAATAATTATATCCTTACTTATGGCCACATGAACTCAGTTCAATTTACAATAAACAACACATCATACTTATATCTTATCGACACCGGCGCCAGCCTAAGCACGATAACGCGCGCCGCGGCACATAGAACTCAAGGTCGCATGCACGCAAACTTGACCTACATACAAGGCATAGGAGGAACAATTACATCATACAATACAATTACTCTACGCTTAGAGAGTGATAGCCAATCTTTCCCGCACAAATTTCATGTTTTTCAAAAATTACCATTACAAGTTGACGGAATAATTGGACAAGACTTTTTAATAAAGTACAAGTGTATTATAGACTATGAAAAAGGGACAATCACGTTAAACAATCGCAACAAAACAGTAACAAAACCATTAAATTTAGAACATTACAATCTCAGAAACGTTAATCCAAACCATATACAGTTACCAGCAAGAACCGAATCTATCATAAAATTACCAGCAAATAAACCAGGAGACTACGTAATCTCAGCTAGTGAAATCGGAAAAGGAATTTTCGTAGCCAATACATTAACTTCCACCAAAAATGGAAATATCACTATTAAAATATTAAATACCCGCGAAGAAGACGCAATACTAACCAATTTTACGCCACAAATAACACCACTCAGCGACTACAAGTGTTTTTCATTCGAAAAAACTAAGAAAGATGCAGACAGAGTAAAATTGCTATTTTCATTTATAAACTTAGACAACTTGAAGGATGACGAAAGTAACTCCATAGCTAGTATATGTGCTAAATACGCCGACGTATTCCAATTGCCAGGCGACACACTAGCCGCAACCAATCTATACGAGCAGAAAATACGTTTGAAACCCAATACGTCATCAGTGTACACCAAACCCTACCGTTTGCCACAGGCACAAAAATCGGAAATAAATCGTCAAATAAAGGAAATGTTAGATAATGACATCATAGAAGAATCACAGTCAGAATGGTCATCTCCGTTACTTTTAGTACCAAAAAAATCAGACTCAAACGGACAAAAGAAATGGAGACTAGTGATAGATTACCGAAAAGTAAACGAAGTAATCGAAAACGACAAATTTCCCTTACCCAACATAACAGACATTTTCGACTCCTTAGGAGGTTCCATGTATTTCAGTACTTTAGATTTAAACCAAGGATATTACCAAATAAAACTCGACCCAGAAAGCAGAAAGTACACATCATTTATTGCTGACAAACACTACCATATGAAACGACTTCCAATGGGAATGAAAAGCTCGGCAAGTACTTTCAGCAGAGCAATGACTATAGCAATGTCAGGATTAAACTACCTGAAATGCATAGTTTACCTAGATGACATAATTGTCATGGGAAGAAATTTACAACATCATAATAAGAACTTGATGGACGTTTTTCAAAGATTAAGGAAGGTCAATTTAAAATTAAACCCGCAAAAATGCAACTTCTTGCAAAAAGAAATTTTATATCTCGGGCATGTAGTAACCCAAGATGGCATAAAACCCGATCCAAAAAAAATAACAACAGTACAAAATTACCCGGTACCCACAAACTCAGATGAAGTTAGACGTTTTATAGCATTCGTTAATTATTACAGAAAATTCATAAAAAACTTCGCAGAAATTTCCCAACCACTAAATAACCTACTACGGAAAAATGTTGAATTCTATTGGACCAAACAATGCGAAGACGCGTTTCAAAAACTAAAAATAGCCATCAGTACACCACCAACACTACAATACCCAGATTTCTCGGAAGACAACACCTTTACGATACACACGGACGCATCAGGTATAGCTCTAGGGAGCATTCTCTCTAATAAAAATGGATTGCCAGTTGCGTACGCGAGTAGACCTTTAAATAAAGCAGAGAAAAACTATCCCACGACAGATAAGGAATTACTAGCCATAGTATGGGCAGTAAAATATTTTAGACCATACCTATACGGACGTACATTTAAAATCATCACCGATCACCGCCCACTAATTTATTTATTCGGCATGAACAACCCATCGAGTCGACTCACTAAGTTTCGATTGTGTCTAGAGGAATACGACTTCACAGTAGAGTATTTAAAAGGAAAAGATAACGTAGCTGCAGACGCGTTATCTAGGATTGAAATTACCAGCGAAGATCTTAAGAATATGACAAAGAAAGTAATATCAGTGATGACTAGAGCACAACGAAAACGAATGAAACAACAAGAACAAAAACAGAATGACGCGAATCATTCTCAAAATACAGACCCTAACCGTGACCGGCCTGCGCAACCACGAGCGGTAGAGATTCTTAAAAAACCAGACAACACCCCAGAACTAACATATGATAAAAGAAACTATAACAAAATACTGAAACAACGAGATTGTTTAATCAGTCATAATAATATAATAATATACTCGCCATCCTTAGCGACACTATGTGTCACACCTTTTACTCAATCGCAAACGGAACGAGCTTTCCTTGCGAGAGAATTAGGATCGTTTTGCAAGGAGCAGCGTATAGCGGAAATATGCACACTATATAACGATGACACCGCAAATATTATAATAGAGCTAGCACAGTGCATAAATAGATATAATAAAGGGACCGGCCCCAAGTTAAGTATAATTAAAGGTGTCAAGAGAATAAATGATAAAGATGACAGACGTGTCATATTGAATGACTTTCACTTATTGCCTACCAGCGGACACGCAGGTATAAGCAGAATGACTAATAACATTAAGCGTTACTACTATTGGCCAGGAATGGATAACGACATTATGAAATTTGTAAAAGCTTGCGACAAATGCCAAAAGCAAAAACACCATAGATACATAAAACAACCACTATGTATAACTAGTACAGCCGCATCATCGTTCGACAAAGTATTTTTAGACTTATGCGGACCCCTAACAAAAGATGCCAACGGTTACAGCTACATACTTACTTTACAGTGCGAGCTAACAAAGTACGTAGAGGCATACCCACTCACTGATAAAGAAGCCGACACAGTCGCGAAAAGTTTTGTTGACAACTTCATACTGCGATATGGAATTCCTAAAGAAATCGGAACAGATAGAGGAAGCGAATTCATTAACACAACTATGAGAGAGATTTGTAAAACATTAGGTATAAAACAATTACAGTCAACCGCTTACCACCATGAAAGCCTAGGATCTTTAGAAAATTCTCATAAAGCACTAGGAGCATTTTTGAGGATACAAACAGACAACCAGACACACCAGTGGTCTGACTTTTTGCAATATTGGACCTTTTCATATAACACAACGGTCCATTCGGCAACTAAATACACACCATATGAACTAGTATTCGGCAAACTATGCCGCATACCCAGTAATATTGCGAATCAAGTAGACCCAATGTATAATTTTGATTCTTATCCCATAGAATTTAAGTATAGGTTACAGAAGTCCCAAGAGGATGCTAGAAATAATTTAATTAAGTCTAAAATATTAAGAAAAACTAATTACGATTTAAAAACTAACCCCATAAGTTATAAAATTGGAGATTTAGTATTAATTAGAAAAGAGGACAGAAAAAAATTGGACACAATATATCAAGGACCATTTACCGTCATAGAGGATCAGGATCCAAACGTAAAAATATTAGTATCAGGAAAAGAATACACACTCCACAAAAATAGAACTAAACCATACTATAATTAAAACAACCACACAAATACAATAAAAAAGAGAACAATTTAACTGAATTCAATAAACAAACATAACATACATAAGTTTAGCAACTAACATAGAGATAAGCTAACAATTAAGCAACCATGTTTAATCCTTAGTGAAAAATTTAACAATACAGTAACTAAACTATAACTAGATTAAGACAAAAATGTAATCATATTTTTAAGTGCATTAACAAAAAAAAAAAAGACAAAAATGTAATCAAAAAAAAAAAAAAAAACCCTAGCCGTAAGATTAAAATATTTTTTTTTTATATAAATTAGTTAAGAAACAGAATGTAAACAATAGAGTTAAGCAACAATGTTTTTCATACAACACTTCTAATAGAGCCAAGATTTATTTTATATTCGGAATTACCTTTTAAGAAACAAATTTATACTTATTACTGTAAAGACAAAAAACAGTTTAAACCTGTTTTTCTGTCTCAAAAAAACCGACGGACGTGTAATAGGTACATAATCACAGCAGCTGACTCAACTAACTTCACACTCTTCAAAGCCCACCCAAGGCGAATAGAAAAATTAAATAAAAAACAACGTTCATTTTCTTAATGTAATATGATACGCTACAACCATATACGGAATATTATAATAAATCATTTTCTGTTTGCTGTGACCTCGGCCTTGATCAGTGTATTAACCTAAACCGAGAACAAAGGATTGTGTACCTATATAAAGCGATCTATTTTCTAACATAAAACAGTTATTATCCACACGTTAAGCGTTTCACTTACCTAACTCCCGTCCCATTACCATAGGTACTTAAGTAAATACCACATGCGTGCCTGTGGGATGCTATATGCGTAGACACACTGGCGGCTTCTCACTTCACCGGAACCAATAAACAAGCAGGTGCGGTGGCCAAAGAAGCTGAAAAACTGAAGACCCATAAAAAATTATACCTTTCGTAGTCGAGACCCTTGGCGCGTGGGGACCCAGTGCTCAGTAACTTTTTAAAGAACGCAAAAAGAGGCTCGTCGACTCAATTGGTGACCAAAGAGCTGGCAGCTTCCTCGCTCAACTCATAAGTTTTGCGATACAGCGGAGAAATGCTGCCACTATCCTCGTTTGCTAGTTTCTAACATGTCGATACATATAATATATATCGAAACCTCGACAAAACAAATACCCACGGTAAATACCCCGTTTTAAATAGTTTTTGTAACTTCCATAAAAAAAATTGCGTTCTACGACGTTAAAAAAAATTGATTTATTTAGAACGTCATATAAATATTGAATACCATTTTTTTTTTCAAAAATAAAAAATATAAGGATGAACATTTAAAGCATTCTTTTACAAACATGAATGAATGAATGTAAGATTTATTCATGACAATTACAAAAAACATAATAAACAATAACATATACAACCCGAAACATTAATTGCCACGAAATCGTCGCAACTCAGCGTTAAATGCCGGCAGGGCCAGCGCTGGTCTTCCGTTGCAACCATTTGACGACACGTCGCATTGACGCCACGATCACATCCCCAAAGTAAGAATACCTTAATCAAAACAAGAGAAAAAAAACAATAAAAAACAGGAAAAAAAACATATACCTGTTATACACTTTATAACGGCATGTTAAACTATAAGCCACTTAAACATTAAATTAAGTAAATATTTGAAACTATTTAAAGTTTTTTTTTTTCAAAACTGTCCCGCAAGGTTAACTTTTACGGTTTAAATTTTAAAATAAGGCGGTGAAGTGCCTAGTTAATGGTCAAAAAATTTGGAGTGTTAGTTCAAAAATAATACAAATGCAAAAATTGCGATTAGATTCCAATCTTAAAATAGGCATGATGACACATATTGATTTATGCAATAAAATTTAGTTGATAGGATGCAAAATGATCAATATATCCAACTAAAGTAAAAATTTATAAATTCTTTTGAAGTGGCTCAAAGATATCAAGCTGCAAAATTTCAAAATTGTACGATTTTTTAAAGTGTGAATTGAAATGAAACCATACACATAAACGCAACATTTCACTGTAAAAATAGCAATTTCATATTTTTTCCATACTTTAAACAGGGCAACTATGTGATCGTGACGTAACTTTTGCACGTCATTTTGGAGCGTTTTGAGAAACAAATGCAAATCTCGGACTTTAAGTCTCATTTCTGACTTTTCTGTTGCTTTAACGCAATTGGCCCCATATAGACATTTGATCCTCACAACAAAACGAATCGATTGATACCATACATGAAAAAAATTCATCATGCCTATATTGTATGCTCCCACCGGAATTTGGTATGTAGGTTATTTGAAGTAGACTTTACCGTAAGTACAAATTTGGAGCGGTAAAACCACTGATTAATTAACGGTATTTTCTTGTATTTTCAACTTGACGCCATATGATATGCTATGATATTTATTCAAGAACAATTTACATCGTGTTATACATACTAGCGCCCATTTAAGACCTAATAAGACTTATTTTATATATCGCTATATGGAAGCCAACCGATAAGATTTTTGATAAATTTACAGTGGGGCGGGCTAACAAGGTGTAATCTGTGTTCGTATCACGGATTTATATGAAGTGGATCTTTTTCTTGAACCTTGTCCCTAACCAAGGATGTGCATTTCTGTCATTGAATTTGACAACTAGTATCCGATACGTTTGCCTAAGTGAGAAAGAGAACTTGCCATGCGTGAAGAAGGGACAACATGATTCGTAACGTCTAAGAGGGACCTCTGTATAGTACTATTGTTTACTCGGTGCCCTAGCCACAGTTGAAAATTATTACCGAGTAAAAGAGTCGTTCATAGGCGACTAGCATAAAACCGGCCAAGTGCGCGTCGGACCACGCATAATAGAGGGTTCCGTACCTTCCATGGAAGAAGAACCAAACTAATACCAGAAGGTCGTATATCTGATACATATGGAAGAAGTTTTTTGGAGATAACTCAAAAATGGCTGAACTGATAATGTTCAAAATAATTTTCGTAAAAAGTATGTAATAGAAAAATAAGATAATCTTCTCAATTTTTTTTAAGTATATTATATGGACTTAGGGTTCGTTACGGGGGGGGGGGGATTCACTCAATTTTTCTGACTTTCGAGGCGATTATTTCTGAAAATATTCACTAAATCACAAAATATTCAAAAAAACCGCAATGTTATTTTTAAACACCTATCGATTGATGTGTAACATGTTGATATTAGGGGAAAAATTGTTTTTTGTAATTTAGTTACATGGAGCGCCCCCCATAAAAATATTTTCTCCTTCAATTTAACTACATATAGTCTGTCCAGCCAACGAACGCAGTAGCAATGTACAGTGACCAAAAGTATGACAACACTAAGAATCAGTGAAAAAAGCAGCAATGATCATCAAATTCTATGTTTTAATTTTAGTTGGTATTTCCACCCCTTTCATTACGTGACATTCACGGTGTGTAAAAAGGAGACGGATATATTTCGTCTGATCTGTCATCAACTGTAACAAATAATCTGGTTGAGGCAATTGACATATGCCATAAAAACGAATTTAAATTCAATGTAGAACGTTGCAGGAGTTCTATCTCACTCGCGCTTAAGACGAGAGAGTGAAATGCACTAGAAACAAATTCAATGTAAAAGATATGTGAATTGAAATGTTCGTCACGAACACGGTGTCTCATCACAAAGGGTTGGCACATGTACGTATTTTGAATTTGCCGCGCTTTTCTACTGAAAAAATGGTTTGCCAGACTATAATTAAATAGCGGCATGAAAAATACAACTTATGTCTAAATTTTATTTTATTCGTCTTATAGTTTCCGAGTAAAATGGCTGTGACATACAGACAGACGGACTGACGGACAGACAGACGGACATGACGAAACTATAAGGGTACCGTTTATGCCATTTTGGCTACGGAACCCTTAAAAGTACTAAAAACGGTCCGATAGAGAGCATAATAGTGCGGGGCGGTACCTCATTCGCACTCGTTACAAAATTGTCACATTTGACACATATTCACATTTTGATTGTCTGCTGACGTCATTACCTCCTTAGTCAAAACGAGACACTCCCTTAGATAAGCTTCTCTGTCGGCCTCACTTTGTGACCGAAGAATGAGATCCACTTCTTATACATCCATGGTTCGATACCTACGTATACCTACTAAAAAAAAACACCAAACTCTCTGCCATGGGATTCCCAATGTCCTGTCAACATATCTAAAATGGTGGCCATAGCCATAGACAAAACGCTCTAGCGAGACCTACTGACAGCTTGACAGTTAGGTGTATCACTCTATCACCTAGTGAGACAACTGTGAGAGCAACGTCTTACAGTTTGGCATCTCGAATCGGGGCCCTGCTTTATCTACACTCATATTATATATATTAAATTAAGTGTTCGGAAACCATAGAATGACCGCCATTGCACCGCCATGGCCAACTCGATTGTGCCGGCGGTCGGGGAGGCGCGTGCCGTTGGTCAGGAAGGAGCACAGGATTTACATTATGTTATCAAATTCGATGTCCGGAATTTTAAACTCATAACGTATCAATATATGAGCATGTATAGTTAAAATTACGTTACTGGCACAGATAAAAAGATTATCATAGTAAAATCGGTTGTGGTAATGCTAGCCATTGCCTACCGTTTTTGAACACGTTTTAGAGGACTTACAGTGTGAGTGTAGATAAAAGTATATAATAAAACCTATGTTTAAATAAACTATTTTTTTTGTTGAATGTACTAAATTTTTTTTTTCATACCCTTCCCTATAACCTAACCTACTTTCCTGGTAGCAGTTTTCTTTTGTAGGTGGACGCAGTTCTAACCTAACCTAACCTACTTTCTGGGTAGTATTTTTTTTGTGGGGGGGTCACAGTTCGAACCTAACCAAACCCACTTTCCTGGTAGCAGTTTTCTTTTTGTGGGGGTCGCAGTTCTAACCTTACCTAACCTACTTTCCTGGTAGCAGTTTTCTTTTTGTGGGGGTCGCAGTTCTAACCTAACCTACTTTCCTGGTAGCAGTTTTCTTTTTGTGGGGGTCACAGTTCTAACCTAACCTAACCCACTTTCCTGGTAGCAGGTTTCTTTTTGTGGGGGGGTCGCAGTTCTAACCTAACCTAACCTACTTTCCTGGTAGCAGTTTTCTTTTTGTGGGGGTCGCAGTTCTAACCTAACCTAACCTACTGTCCTGGTAGCAATTTCCTTTTTGTGGGGGTCACAGTTCTAACCTAATCTAACCCACTTTTCTGGTTGCTGTTTTCTTTTTGTGGGGGTCGCAGTTCTAACCAAACCTAACCTACTTTCCTGGTAGCAGTTTTCTTTTTGTGGGGGTCGCAGTTCTAACCTATCCTAACCTACTGTCCTGGTAGCAATTCCCTTTTTGTGGGGGTCACAGTTCTAACCTAACCTAACCCACTTTTCTGGTTGCAGTTTTCTTTTTGTGGGGGTCGCAGTTCTAACCTAACCTAACCTACTGTCCTGGTAGCAGTTTTCTTTTTGTGGGGGTCACAGTTCTAACCTAACCTAACCCACTTTTCTGGTAGCAGTTTTCTTTTTGTGGGGGTCGCAGTTCTAACCTAACCTAACCGAGATTGTTATTTCAGATGTTAGTCGATATTTTAACTATTATACGTAACTATTATTATGCAAAACGGAATTCGTCTATATGTACGTTAGACTAAACAACGGGATGTATAATGTACGTTATATTATTTTTGAATTATACTAATTGAAAATAGACATTTAATACATTATATCTAACGTTAGTATACTTTTTGAACGTTTGTAAACTGAAATTATACCAAAAGTGCGTATTCATTATGTTACGCACCCCCTTTTAAGAGATTGGTATCGTATTCTAATAAGGAAATACTAACAAAAATATTTTTTCTCGCGAAAAAAATATATTGTTCGTACGGAGGGTTGGCCAGCCGGGACGACTTTTCCCGGATACAAGAAAACAATTTTTTTTTCGTATCAAAATTTTTTTCTCCTACTTTTTCTTACTTGCAATACAATACCAATTATGCCCTTAAACGGATCACCAGTATTTTTGTTACAGCCTGTATAGGTATTTCTAGGTGTATATATATGGAGTGCCTGTTTCAGGAGTGAATGCTTGTGAAATGCCATATTCTTCTTTTTACTTTAATCTAAATAGATATTAATTTGTAAATATCAGTTTCTGAATTTCTAAAGCGGACAAGACATGCCATACGAATAAAAAAATAGATGATTGTCACAGTTACATATGCCTGAAATGAAGAAAACTTAAGTGTAGGTACCTGCTCGTATGTTACGGAGTAAGTCTTATAAAAGCTACTCTTTTATAAGTACGATGTCTGCTCATAATGCCTTCATGCTTTATGGCTAAACTTTTTTATTATCCCTAAGTAATTTCCACCTAACTACTACATTCAGTAATAAATACCTATGCTGGTACCTATGTTGGGCTACGTACTTTTTTAACGAACCTTGAGTACAGCTGGTGTTGAGAACCTAATGAACTTATTTTTTCTTTCATCTTTTTATTATAATACTAATGCCTCATTCACAAAAAACGCTACAAGCGATTTACACCTTTTTTTTTTAAGAAAAAAACGCGAACGTGACAAGGGGCTTATAAATATAACTATGGTTTGATTCATACGCTATATTTCCACCGACATTTTCAAAATATGGCCTTTGATTAAAGTAAAAAGAAGAATATGGCGCGGAGCATTCACTCCTGAAACAGGCACTCCATATATATATACACCTAGAAATACCTATACAGGCTGTAACAAAAATACTGGTGATCCGTTTAAGGGCATAATTGGTATTGTATTGCAAGTAAGAAAAAGTAGGAGAAAAAAATTTTGATACGAAAAAAAAATTTTTTTCTTGTATCCGAGAAAAGTCGTCCCGGCTGGCCAACCCTCCGTACGAACAATATATTTTTTTCGCGAGAAAAAATATTTTTGTTAGTATTTCCTTATTAGAATACGATACCAATCTCTTAAAAGGATCAGCAGCATTTTGGTTACACCTGGTATAGGAACAATTATGTGCTTAAAAATATTTAAGATTTATTTGATAAGTTTTTTTTATTATAGAAAAAAAAATATACAAAGGAATACCGCAAAATATGTTGAATATGTAGAAAACACAACATAGTCCCGTCTCGTTGGCAATATTTTGAGGGTTAAGTTTCGAAAATTCTAAAGTCACTTATTATTGAAGTTGGAAATACAGTGTGTACTCGTACATGAGAATCTTTCAGTGCGTTTTGTGTCATATTCAATTGGTGCTTTTTTTGTAATTCAATAATTTGAGGTTAACTTTTTTAGCTTGCCATAACTTGAGTAAAAGAATATTAGAGTTAGAAAATATAACTGTTTTGTATTTAGAACAGTTTTATTGTTGTACAAAACTAGTTTGTGTCATTTACGTCGAGTGCAATTTTATATAGTATGACAACGCTAAAAAACTACGTATAAAAAATTAGAGTTCATAAAATAAGGATTAACTATATCATCACCTCAAAATATGTCAATAAAATCAATATGTGTCAAATTAAGCAATGAAAATTTAAGTTTCTTGGTAATTTCGTATTTTTAGGCTGTTATCGTTTTAATAAATTATTAAAGTCATCAGAGTTCACATTCTAATAATCAAAAAGGGATTTTAAAGTAGATATTTCAATTTGTGTCACTTTCATCAATGATATTTCGTCTAAAATTAAACATAAACAATATTTGCGTTCAGAGGAAATCTTCTTAACTATAGCGCGTGACCTTGATGGTACGCCTGTTCGGCTTACTTCTGTAATGACCACTAGAAGTAGACCCCCGGCTCGCTTCTTAACAAGCTAATCCATGGGTCAACCAGGCGCTGGCATCTTAGCTGTTACGATGTAGGTACTTGGTCACGGAGGCGCGCGCGGGGTGATAAAGCTGACATACTCGACAAAGGAACTGAGCGGAGGAGCGAGTCGCGGGAAGCCGGCGAGTAGGGCAATGAACTCGTGCGTGTTTCGCCAATACGAGTACGTACCTTTTTGAGCGGTAGCCGCTTTGTTTGTGTTTTGACTAGACTGTTGAGTACATTTTCGAAGATTTCAAGCATCGTGAATTATGGGTAGAAAACGCAACGTAATATGTTTATTTAGTTCTGTTTTATTGGAACGAAGTTCCTTATCGGACGGTTCGCGGATGGGGGGCTAGGCGAAAAAAAGTCACGTGACCGTCACGAAAAAGCATTGAGAAACATGTGAAATGGACTGAACTAAAAAAAAATAAAAATAGAATAAAGTGAAGTGAAAGTGAAAGTGAGAAGTGACAAAGTGAATAAAGTCAAGTTAAAAAATTTCTATAATATCAAAAATTTCAAAAATTTCAAAAATCTCAAAAATCACAAAAATCTCAAAAATCTCAAAAATCTCAAAAATCTCAAAAAGCTCAAAAATCTCAAAAATCTCAAAAATCTCAAAAATCTCAAAAATCTCAAAAATCTCAAAAAATCTCAAAAATCTCAAAAATCTCAAATATCTCAAAAATCTCAAAAATCTCAAAAATCTCGAAAATCTCAAAAATCTCAAAAATCCAAAAATCTCAAAAATCTCAAATCACAAAAATCTTAAAAATTTCAAAAATCTCAAAAAATTCTAAAACACCAAAAATTACGAAAAAGTCAAAAATTAAATAATATTACTTCGTTCTAACCAAGTGTTCCACGACACTAACGTATTTTTTTTTTTACTTTTGTTTTATTTTTGTTTTTTCTTTTCGTCTGTATTTTATTTTTATTTTGTCATTTTGTATTGATTCTGTTTTTATTCCGTTTATTTTGTTTAATTGTATTCTTATTTTACTCTTTTTTTTTATACCACAACGTGGCAAACAAGCATACGGCCCGCCAGATGGTAAGCAGTAGCATATGGATGCCTGGAACACCAGAGGTGTCACATGCGCGTTGCCGACCCTTTACAAAAAGGAGGAACAAGTTCAGAGTTCATTACCTCGGCCATTTTTAGGGTTCCGTATCTCGAAAAGAAAAAACGGAACCCTTATAGGATCACTTTGTTGTCCGTCTGTCTGTCTGTCTGTCAAGACCATTTTTCTCAGGAACGCGTGGAGGTATCAAGTTGAAATTTATATCAAATATTCAGGTCTATTGTCCCTTGGAGCTGTGAAAAAATTAAACATAAGCTAACGCAATCAAAAGATACAGACGTTTATGCTGCAAATTTTATAGTTTTTCGGCACTCGCAAAACCTACGGGGTACTTCCCTTGAACTCAGAAATTTGAAATTTGGCACAAAGCAACGTCATATAGCATAGACAATGGAAAAATTACAAAAAGTAGACATTTTTAGTAAAATCATACAAAAACATATTTTTTTAAATTTTAAACTTACTACCTTTTTCCTCGTAAACGCGTAGAGGTATTAAATTGAAATTCATGTCAAATACTCAAGGCTATAGGACCTTTCAGATGTAGCAAAACCAAACTTTTATATCATCCCAATCAAAAGAAATAGCAATTTAAGTCGCATATTTTGAAACTGAGTACTCGCAAGAAACTCAAAACCTAAAGGGTACTTCGCGTAAACTCAGAAACTTGAAACTTGGCACGAAGAAACTTTATATAGCACAGATAGAGGAAAAATTACGAAAAGTAGACATTTTTAGTAAAATCATACCAAAAATTTTTTTTTAAATTTTAAACTTACTACCTTTTTCCTCGTAAACGCGTAGAGGTATTAAATTGAAATTAGCAATAAACATACTACAACTTTTGCTTGTTATAGGTTTGTACGGAACCCTCGGTGCGCGAGTCCGACTCGCACTTGGCCGGTTTTTTTATTTTAGAGCAAAGTTTTTTAAATAAAACACGCTTATTTTACCGTATTCTATATGGAAAAATCATACAAAGGACATGTTATAATGACGTCCCGTCGATGGTTTTTTTTCGAAATCCATATAATATATAAGTTCAAAGTCCATTATCACGGCCATTTTTGATTTGAGAGAAAAGTTTTTTAAATAAAACACGCTTATTTTAGCGTATTCTATATGGAAAACTCATAAAAAGTACATGTTATAATGACGTCCCGTCGATGGTTTTTTTTCAAAATCCAAATAATATATAAGTTCAAAGTCCATTATCTCGGCCATTTTTGATTTGAGAGAAAAGTTATAATGACGTCCCGTCGATGGTTTTTTTCGAAATCCAAATAATATACAAGTTCAAAGTCCATTATCTCGGCCATTTTTGATTTTAGAGAAAAGTTTCTTAAGTAAAACACGCTTATTTTAGCGTATTCATAACGGAAAAATCATAAAAAGTACACGTTATAATGACGTCTCGATATACAAGTTCAAAGTCCATTATCTCGGCCATTTATGATTATAAAGAAAAGTTTTTCAAATAAAACACACTTATTTTAGCATACTTTATACGGAATAATCATAAAAAGTACACGTTTTAATGAAGTTCCGTCGATGGTTTTTTTTCGAAGTCCAAATTATATACAAGTTCAGAGACCATTATCTCGGCCGTTTTTGATTTTAGAGAAAAGTTTCGTAAGTAAAACACGCTTATTTTAGCGTATTCTATATGGAAAAATCATAAAAAGTACATGTTATAATGACGTCCCGTCGATGGATTTTTTTCGAAATCCTAATTATATACATGTTCAACGTCTATTATCTCGGCCATTTTTGATTTTAGAGAAAAGTTTCTCAAATAAAACACGCTTATTTTAGCGTATTTTGTACAGATAAATCATAAAAAGTACACGTTATAATGACGTCCCGTCGATGGTTTTATTTTGAAGTCCAAAATATATACAAGTTCAAAGTCCATTTATCTCGGCCATTTTTGATTTTAGAGAAAAGTTTGTCGAATGAAACACGATTTTACATATATACAAGTTTAAAGTCCATTATCACGGCCATTTTTTATTTTAGAGAAAAGTTTCTCAAATTAAACAAGCTTATTTTAGCGTATTCTATACGAAAAAATCATAAAAAGTATACGTTATAATGACGTCCCGTCGACGGTTTTATTTCGAAGTCCAAATGATATACAAGTTCCATGTCCAATCGGCCATTTTCGATTGTAGAAAAAAATGTTTTTAAAATAAAACACGCTTATTTTAGCGTATTCTATACGGAAAAATTATAAAAAGTTCAGGTTATAATGACGTCCTGTCGATAGTTTTTTTTCAAATAAAAATTATATACAAGTTCAAAGTCCATTATCTCGGCCATTTTTTATTTTAGAGAAAAGTTTCTCAAAAAAAAGCTTATTTTAGCGTATTCTATACGAAATATCATAAAAAGTACACGTTATAATAATGACATCCCGTCGATGGTTTTTTTTCGAAGTCCAAATGATATACAAGTTTCATGTCCAATCGGCCATTTTATATTTTGGAGAAAAGTTTTTCAAATAAAACATGCTTATTTTAGCGTATTCTATACGGTAAAATCATAAAAAGTACTTGTTGTAATAACGTCCCGTCAATGGTATTTTTTTTGAAGTCCAAATTATATACAAGTTAAAAGTTCATTGTCTCGGCCATTTTTGATTTTAGAGAAAAGTTTCTCAAGTAAAACACGCTTATTTTAGCGTATTCTATACGGAAAAATCATAAAATGTACACGTTATAATGACGTCCCGTCGATGATTTTTTTTCGAGGTCCAAATTATGTACAAGGTCAAAGTCCATTATCTCGGCCATTTTTGATTTTAGGGAAAAGTTTTTCAAATAAAAGACGCTTATTTTAGCGTATTCTATACGGAACAAATCATTAAAAGTACACGTTATAATGATACCCCGTCGCCATTTTATTTTTTAAGTCCAAATTAGTCCATGTAGTCAATCTTCAAAGTCCGGTAACTTCGATGTTTTTGGGTAAAAAAATGTTTCTTATAAAACTTGCTTATTTTAACACATTCTACAAAATAAAATACGTGTCATAATGACACCATTCCAACCAAAATAGTCCAAATTGTACTTAACCTTCAGGGCCCCATAACTTCGAAATTATTGAGTTAAAAGTTGCTTATTTTTATGTGTTATATACGATAAGTTAATAAAAACAGCCTTATTATGACATCACACTGATGAAAAATTTATTAAGTCCAGCCCGGCCCTTTGCTAGTCCAACCGAGAGCAGATAACGATATTTCGATTTTCGCGTCTCACGATAGCCACTCTGTAAACAAACCGCCTTGATGCATAAATTACATATTTATTAGTTACAAATTATCTGTGACAATTTGCCAAAATACTGTTTAAATGGTAAACTAGGTTTACCGTGGCACACAGATCCGCCGTTGCAGTCCCTTATGGACTACGTTTACATTAATTATCCTTAACTTACTTAGGTTTTATATTATTGCTTTCTTTACTATGAAAAATAAAGAAGAGCGACTGAAAAATTGCTGTTTGTCTTTGTCGCACTTATTACTACTATTACTATATGTATGCATAGAGTAATAATAGAAAACAAACAGCCTGGTCGGCACGTGAACCCCACCCGCACCTTACCCTTCCCCGCGCATGCCCTTTACGCAAAACAAGTTTTCATTCTGAAAAATAAAAATAATCCATTGATTATAATGACACAAATTTCAAACATTGTTTCGATACGCTTTTATAAAAATATTGATGCAAACTTTAATAACTTTAATATTTTATTGTACTGTTAACAGGGGTCATACAAGAAAAAAAATTAAAGTAAATAAATATCATTGATTAATATGGCACAAATTTATTCAAATAATAGATACCGATATACTAGAAAGCACAGTACCTAATCGATCAACTCTAATTTTATATAGGCTTGTAAAAATCCACATATATGTGCCGATTGAACGTCAGTATTCCCATTGACGAAAGTGACACAAAACGCGTCCGTGCGTCAGTAACAACTTTGCTGTTAAAGTGAAAAACAATTTTGATCTCTAATTTTCTATTTAACGAATAATGTTAAAAAAAAGAAATGTCTAAGTTTCTACCTACGCAACAACCTAGGATGACACAAATTATTATTATTAGCTAAGTTGGATGGCCTGAACTCTGTATGCGAATAATAAGCATCTTTAATATTATCGAAACTTCATAATTTATCGGTACGGGTCTAACACATATATGTAGAAAATAGACAAAATAAGGCCATTGTTGTCTGACTTTCAGATTAATTTGAATTAACTGTAGGTATCGTAATTAAGATCAGTTTTCGTCTGCCCGGTGACACATTAGATTAGATCACACTTTTGATAATAAAGGACTCACTGACTTTTCCTATCTTTGTTTATTTTTATAAAGCTGCTATCGAAAATTCCAATCTTGTATTAATTGAATATAAATAACCAATAGTTGAGAGACCTCATCATAACACGGCTGCATTTCCGAAGTGCATCAGTATACTCAAAGCTTACTCAAAGTTATTTAAAAAAAAGCAAGATGAAATTCATCACAACCTTTGCTCTCCTGTTTGCAGGCACATTTGCTCTGCCCCAGGATGAAGTTGGACAATGTAAGTAATAAATCCCTCCTAAATCTTGATGTAAACCTAATAGTATAACTTTTTTCTATTAAGTTGGTGGCAAGCATACAAGTCGCCTGGTGCCCGTTTCTCAAAATCTTGTAACTTGTAGCGGGACGGGAGGCACTTTTTGACACCTTTTATTAAGAATTCCGCTTGTTTCACAAAGTTGCAAGCTTCTGGGAAATGATGGAAAGAAGCCACCATCGTGTTTAGGTAGCCTCTAACCCTAGAGATGTCACATGCATGTTGCCGACCTTTTATAAAGACTATTTACTGTATGGGCTGCGAAAGGGACAAAAGGGTTCTTCCGCTTTCCTTATTTGTGTATATAAAAGGGATCAAATTACTTGACGTTAAACATTTCTTTGGCAATATTTCGCCATTCCTTTCCCTGCTTTCAACATAGTCCATACTTTTCGAGCTCAGGCCACCATACTAACCAGCAGGAAAACAGAAGTATGATGGTCTAGTGCTGATATGGCTGCGGTTTTCTGTAAGGAGAAGGTACTTCCCCTAATCTACTTCGATTCTTCTTCCAACTTGACTGATATATGTCATATATGTAGATAATTTGTCGACAGATGTTGAGCCGCGCTTGACCGTGACGAACAGGATCCAGCGAGCCGTCAACGAAATTAACCAACAAATTCGGGAACGCGAGCTGGACCCGGCGATTGTACCTGACAGGGCCCTCAACGTAAACACGCTACTAGGAGGGTGAGGAACTAAAACTATACTTTCTCTGTGTAAATTAGTGATGAGCGGATTTTGATTCGTTATTTCGATAAATCAAGGGGTTTATAAAAATCAATTGATTTAGCGAAACCTAAGGTACAATATTATGAAAAAGTGGATGAATGGAGGATTTCAAATATTAGGAGACAATTCACAAAAGTAGAAGTTTGAAATGAATATTTGTTCTGACGCAGGGTCGACGCGCACTTGAAGGGCCTGATATGCTCAGGGCTCGCCCAGAACAGGTTCACCCAGCTCAGCTTCAACGCCATCACCATGCGGCTCAACTTCGAACTGGAGTGGGCGAGTATTGCCTGCGAGCTCAGTAAGTCTTCATTGTACCTGCTGTTTCTACTAAGTGAGCAGGAATAAAATAAATATGTTTCTCTTAAAGCTACAGCATGTAATGCCTTTTTAGAGAAGAGTTTCTGGTCGCATTGTCTATCTATAGTTACAGTAAGAAACATTTTTTCCATGGCAAAGTGTTTATTATTGACTTAAGATTGATTTTCGCCTGGAAAAAACATTGTTCACTATATCATTACTGTATTGGCAGATGTAAAAAGTAAAAGACAGTAGCAGTTTGGTGCGACACTTCTGGGATTGAGTTACTACTTGCAAGATCCTGTTGTTGTCATTGGATAGTAATGACAATAACATACATTTAGAACTATTGTTGAGTCACGAATTACTCTTATTTTCACAAATGACGAAAAAAATATTTAGTGCATGTTGACTTGAAACGTCAGTTGACTCGTAAGAAAGCATGTTACAAAACTATAAAACTTTCGTGAGACTCTAACATATTAAAAATATTTTTCACCTCAGCAGCTCGAACAAGCCTATTTCCCTGCGAATACACAGTGACGAAAGTCGCACTTTCGTCACTCCCTGGAGTGAGACAAAGTAGTTTTTTAATTTAGTGAAGGCCATGAACTGCCACTTCATATTTCGGGGTCTAATACAAATTCGAAATACATATTTTTAACCTTTAATATGTTCTCACTACTGAGGTGAAAAGGTGTATGTGTCACACGAGAGCAAAGTTATTTTACATCTCGTGTTTTTGAGTTCCTCGCTACGCTCAAGATTCTAACTTAGAATCACTCGCTTCGCTCGTGATTCAATTAAAGAATCTTTCGCTTACTCGGAACACAAAATCAACACTCGCAAGAAAAACCAACTTTCCTCTCTTGTGTTGCACAAATAAATATATAACATATCGAGCAAAAATCGACTTAAATTACATGAGTAACCCGTTATAAACATTTTTAATATGTTACAAAACTGTTTATAGTTATGGTGTCACTGCTTACATTACATCTCTGCGTTAACTTTAGGTATGTAGATTTTGTGGTATCGTTCAGGAGAAAAAGAAGACATTAATCCAATGCACATAATTAACTTTGGAATATGTGACACTATTATTATAAAAAACCGGCCAAGAGCGTGTCGGGCCACGCTCACTGTAGGGTTCCGTAGTTTTCCGTCCGTCACAGTAAGTATCCCCACTTAAGAGTTAATAACACCGCCATGTAGGATATGATATGAGAGTTCCATGTACAGCGACATCTATCGGCAAATTGAGTAAACTATTGCGCGCGAGCATAAAGTATGGAAGATGATTTTTATGGGATAATTCTTTATTGCGTGAACCGATTTTCACCGTTTTTACTTTATTTGAAAGCACGTCATTTCATTGTAATTTTGTAGAAATTACAGGTACAATAAACACCTGCTTATACGGTTAAATTACAAACTTAGTTCAGAAATGATTTTGTATTTTTTTTTCAAAAACTATTCATCCTATCAATATATACTTAAACTAATTATATTGTTATAGAATCGTTAGGAGTTGAAGTAGCCTTCCTCGGACGTCTATTGGAAGCTTCAAGCTCTGGCGTGTAAGTTGAAAAGCTGATGATTAATGATGTTAAGCTACATTGTACTGCAGGAAATCACATCACGTTTCTGTCCTACAGCCTAGAGATGACCGGCACCAGCATAGGGGGCACCATTCGTGTGCGCGCGCTACCCATCAGCGGGGTCAGCATCGCGGAGTGCTCCTTGAACATCGACACCACCATCAGGGTATGTTGCTTCACTGGCCTGTATATAATATCTCTCTCACGTCTTAGCTTTTTCTCTCATTGGTGGTGGGGTCAGCTTTGTGCATTTCTCCCCTTCGCACCAACTACATTATCTACAATGTATTCTTTGGACACCAGGCATTCGCTCATGTTAGGGTTCGCACGACGGATCTGGAGTATATGGGAAGATCCGTGGATCCGGATCCCGATACGGATAATTTTATTTTGTGATCCGGATTGTAAGCCCTAGCATGCGCTAGCATGTCTTTCAGCACCACATCCGCTCATTTTGTTTTGATCCGTATTTAACATACCTCGGAACTGTTTTTAAACCGATGCTTGTTTCAGTCTAACCAGAAGGTGACGTGGCAGGGACACGACATCTCCGACGATGTAAACGGGGGGGTGGAGGCGATGAACAGGATCGTCCAGGACTATAAGGTATGGGACTAGTTTACTCGCTATCAAATGTTCGATTTAGGACTGATTGCAGGGCAGTAGCCAGGGGGAGGGGCATTATGGATCAATGCGGGTATTCCTTGAAATACGAATGCTCCAACTTAATCTTGTCTGTCTTATCTTAACCTCACTCTGGTTTCGGCTACCTAACTGATTGCCAATCTCAGTTGCTTTACGTTTGATACTACCTATAAACGACGTACACTTTAACCATAACTTTATAAACTCGCGAATTTGTGATGTGAATTCTTTTTTGTTACAGGATGCGGTTGGTCGTCTGCTGTGTAAGATACTGGAGCAGGTGATGTGAACGTGCAATACCAGCAGCTAATTCACCACATACATATTAAAAAAAAAAGTGCTTGCTTTTATGTTGTTCTGTCCATCTTATTTATGTTTATATTTTTACTACTGTAAATAAATAACCACTGATGTAATTAATAAGATTTTGATTGATTAAAAACTTCCTTGGCCTCCACTTTAAAGTTATGTACCTAGGTACTCGTACTTATTCTTAAGCGGCTGACAACAGCCGATGATCTTGAAATTGACAGCACTTAAACAGTTTAGCAATAACTATTTGTTTTGGGAAAGTACAAAAAATAATATGTTAATATTCATTATATTTTGAAGAACTTTGTTAAATAAGATACCTACATCATTGGACGAAATGGGCTCGGATTGGAAGAAAATTATTTCGAAGTTATGTCTTAAAAGTACCTTTAAACAGTTTTATGTATTTAGTTTCTTGACTTATACGTCTGTAATTAGTAACAAAATTCCAACACACTAATACTAAAAACGTCATTATTTTATATGTTTCAATTAATGCGTATTTTGGAGAATTTGCAATGAGCTCCAGTAGTAATCGTAACACAGTGTTACTCATTCACTCGCGCTTAAAAAGATAGGGACGGAATTGACCTGTTGTCATCCCCTTAAATGGAAACTTACTCCGAAACGTTGGTTGTGAATTGACGGATTTATACGACGGTGGCAAATGCCTGATGGTAAGCAGCTACCGTAGCCTATGGACGCCTGCAACTCCAGAGTTGTCAATATACTGGGCCCTTTGAGCACTTTGGCAACCTTACTCACCAGCAGGAACACAACACTATGAGTAGGGTCCAGTGCTATATGGTCTTACTATCTGTTTTTAAATAATAAAAAACCCCAAGAGCGTGTCGGGCCACGTTCAGTGTAGGGTTCTATAGTTTTCCGTCCGCCACAGTAAGTGTCCCCACTTAAGAGTTAAATTAACACCGCCATGTAGGATATGAGCGTTCTACGTACAGCGACATCTATCGGCAAATTAAGTAAACTATTGCACGCGAGCTTAAAGTATGGAAGATGATTTTTATGGAATAATTCTTTATTGCGTTAACCGATTTTCACCGTTTTAACTTTATTTGAAAGCACGTAATTTCATTGTGAATTTGTAGAAATTACAGGTACAATAAACACCTGCTTTTATGGTTAAATTACAAACTTAGTTCATAAATTATTTTGTAATTTTTTTTCAAAAACTATTCAACCTATCAAGTTCAAAATAATTTTCCTAAAAAGTTTTTGTATAGTTCTACTTTTGAGATTTTTTTCATATTTTTAAAACTTATGGTTCTAAAGTTAGAGGGGGGGGGACACCTTTTTTTTTTACTTCTGGAGCGATTATTTCCGAAAATATTTACATTTTAGTAAACCCCTATTCATTTTTAAATACCTATCCAACAATATATCACACGTTAGGGTTGAAATGAAAAAAAAATCACTCCCTACTTTACGTATAGGGGAGGTACCCTAATAAAACATTTTTTTCCACTTTATATTTTACCACTTTGTCGGCGTGATTGATATACATATTAGTACCAAATTTCAGCTTTCTAGTGCTAACGGTCATCGAGATTATCCGCAGACGGACGGACGGACGGACAGACATGGCGAAACTATAAGGGTTCCTAGTTGACTACGGAACCCTAAAAAGGGCTTTCCGAGCTAGTGAGGAGATAAATATATAAGAGTGTTTTCGTATACAATGGAATAGAAATAAGTAGTAAGTATATTTTCTTGATAAATATCATTGCATGAAAATTTCCTAAGTAATTGTCTTTTATTACGGAGGTAAAATTATACGAGTATATCTTAATCCCGTCACTTCCAAATAAATAGGTATTTTATAATACTTGAAGCAAAGCAATATAAGAAGATTTGTTAGAAGTTTTATTAAATCTGCCGAATGACAACAGTAACACATGTATTCAGCCAAACCGCGTCAATATTTTTATTAGTGTGCTACTATTAGTTACTAGTTTAGTAAAATTATTTAGGAAACAGAAAATATTAGCACGTCTTCTTAAACTTGTAATAGGAAACAATCATATTACGTTATTTTTAACATAGGAAACCCACTAACATTCAGCAACAACATGGCGGAGATATTGATTTTGTGCCGTGCGCGCGCAGAATCTGTCAAAATGTACTGCACCGAAAAATAATTATTTAGCTAAATATCTGTGTAATTAGTGAGAAATAAACTATGATAACGTACCTGAAAGGGAGGACAAAAAAATAAATCATTTTCTGGCCGAATCCTTAATCTGTGAATATTTGGGTGCGAAGAACATGTTGGTTATATTCTCCTTCGAGTGTATCAACTATTTTGTTTAATGCAAAACGTCATTTGTTTTATTTTCGCATCGTATTCCGATTGTTTGCGTGTATTTTCGAACGGACCTTATTTGAAGTTTGCATTAGTATAAATAGCTAGGGTCGCCGGCAGCTAAACAAAAGCACCAGACGCGATAACTCAACGGAAACTGATAACGTTCAATTGGTAACTAAATAATATCTACAAATTAAGCTGTTCAACACTAAATACGTTAACGTTTTTGTATCCAATGGAATTATCTATTGAAGTGTGTTTCTGAATCAATAAAATGATACTTCAATATGTCGAGATGCCTGCGGATCTTCGGAGCATACTCGTACCGGGTGACGAGGCGACACTCAACCCTGCTGCTCATAGTATCCACCATCGTCACCCTAACTGTTATCTTCCACCTCTACTCGCACCGGCATCATCACCACCACCACACGCATATGAGGATCGGTGACTTTGACTACCAACCGGGCGCATTTCTCAGGGGACAGCAGCCTAACGAAAACAAAACCTATTGCCAATTCAATTATGGCCTTCCAGATGCTCTTAAGTGGGGAACTTTTCGTGTTATGCCTACTCCCGAAGCTGGGTTTCAGAGTCCTTACAGAGTCATCTATAATGCAATCAAAGGTACTGCTTACTCTAATCATAGTAAATATAATGCCGTTACGTACGCTACGCAAGCGACGCCGGAATACATTTATCATATAGTTGAAATTGCCAGATATTGGGACGGTCCTATCAGTCTCTCAGTATTCGTACCTAATTACGATTTGGATATTACTATGCAGATCATGAATCAACTCTGTCACTGTTATTCCGGAATGTCAAAAGTGTCGCTCCACCTCTTCTATCCTAAAAAGCATCCACCTAAATTGCGAAGCAAAGAACAACGCACTACGACGACGGAACTACCGACAACTACGTCAAATATAACTATAGAAGAACTGCTGCAGAAGAAACTGAATAATTACAGGAAATTAGATAATAAAACGAGATACGAATATATTCAACGTGTCAGGAAGAGTAAAATTGAAAGGATGATGTCGCGAATGCCAGGGAAAAAGATATTTGCCCCAAATTTAATGTTTAATGATTGTTCTGGCATCGATTATGGTATAACCACATTTAAGAAGGATAACAACTTGATATATCACATAAACGTAGGTAGAAACGTTGCCCGAAATGCTTCAACAACAAACTACTTTATTGTTTCGGACATCGAAATGGTGCCTAGTGATGGATTGGCGCCCAAGTTTTTGACCATGGTTAGAAAACTCATGGGTGACAAGAAGAGAGATGAGGGTTGCGTTTTCGGGAAAACTGTTTTTGTGGTCGCATTGTTCGAAGTGGAAAAGGGAGAGGAGATACCGCGGGACAAGGACACGTGAGTTGGCAAATGAACAAATTTACTTGAGTCGCAACAGTTGAGCGCGACTTTTTCAAGTCTCGCCCACCTGTTGGAGAGTTATTGTCCTTGTTATTTGCGATCCCAGAGGGACGTTTAATAGTGTTTGTTTTCTTTGTGACAAAATAATACATTAGTTCGTAAAGATTTGTCTCTTTAAATAGCGCTTTTCCTTGTGTATCTTCACTTCTGTTGTTTGTATTTCTTACTTTTAAAATAATACCCAAGAGTTAAGAGTCGGACACGAGTATTATAGACATTGCTTTTCATCGGGTTAGGTAAAGTGTGTGTAATTTTTTTTACAGTGTTTTTTCTGACTGGTGTTCTTTACATATCTATCAAAATACTTCTCATAACACTTCGAATGAACCCAAACTCGACGCGAATGAGGTCGATGTTACCGAAAAATCGATCGAATAGAAAATTAATTATCTTCAACCATGACGTGAGCCAGAGTAATCTAACCCACTATTTGGAAAAATGACGATATTTTTTGCACGCAGATATTTACCTCAAATTTGATAAAGCATTAAAATACCTTCATATTTTCCACCAGGGTTATTTAGATTTCATTCCTACTTATTATTCGGTTCACACAAATCGCCATATTTTTGCGAATTCCGCGATATAATTGGAGGAGCCGCTAGGCTAGCACAACTCATACATATTCGTGGTTGTAATATAATTTAGGAATCGTGCATACTCGTATATCATAATGCCGGAAGCGAAATTGGCGGCATAAAATATTCTTCATCAAGCAACGAGTTTCGGAACTGACTCGTACGTGAGGATTATGTTGAGTAAATATTTTTTTAGTAACACGTAGTCTATAGGGGTAGGGGTAGTAAAACCACATAACAAGACAAAACTATAATTTCGCAGCAGTATAAATTCCTTACTCAGATAATTGTAGCCCAAAACTTTTTATAATAAAAATCAGTAAGATACAGCTTATTTAACGCGTTTTTTTATGAACTATGAAGTATGCTGCAAGCTCGCACCGTAGCGCATGTCAAGAAGATTTTCTGAATAAATTAGGTATCAAACTTTCGCGGGTTACGAACTCCAACTACGTTAATTTTATTAAATTATTCATTAGTTCGTTTTTATAAATTATTTATACGTAACTTCCGTGGCACCTTCAAATATTTAATATATTGAAATGGGTTATTTTGAAGGGTTTAATACAGTATTAGTCCGCCTCTAACTAATAACTCGCGATTCTTACAAACAAGTTGACTAGCATAACAAAATCTGCTTTTACTTCTAGCTCCACAACCCCTTGTATCGGTAATGCACATATTTTGATCAATACATTTTACTTACTTAACTACGCTTATGCCGAATTTCATTTTTTTAATATTAAAGTTATTACTAAGCAAAAATTAATAATCAAACGACTTCGAAATGCAGGGACGTGCCGTTTATTAACATGAAAGTGAAAGCTCCTATTTAACCAGATCACGTGTCTAGAAATCTTATAAAATATTAATAGCGTAGGTACAAATGCCTGACAAGAATGGTAAAATACGTTATTACATTATTTGGTATTCATATACTTATATAAGGTAGGCAAAAATCCTCTTCAGAGAACCTATATCATAGGTAATAGACGGAGAGCTCTAGCTAGTTTGCTATAGTATGCTTATTTCTTGATCCGGACATCGGGCAGCTGTTTCAAAAATACAAATTCCGGAGTTCTGGGTTTGATGCATTATTCTGAGAAATCACTTATATAAATGATTACATTATAATATCATTGCCAAAAGTTTATTTTGGGGGAAAGTAGAGCAAACGACGTTTAACGTAATTCATAGTTTGTCGCTTACATCTTCTTGTAATTGTAGAAAAGACTATTTCTACTGCCAAGAGTACCAAGTCGGTGCAATCTTAACGTGACCGAACTCTGTGCAACTAAGTCTAAAATGACAGTATACTGTATAGTTAGGTAATGACAATGACATTGTTTTCAGATTGGTGAAGATGGTGGCCTCCAATCGCGCCATGTACTTCCACCAGAAGTTCTGCTCGCATTGCCAGAGGTTCCCTGGACTTCAGACTTGGCTCACTCGACAATCACCAGGCATCGTCGAGGTAATTCTAAATCTAGACTGCATGGTTTTGATAGTGCTGTCTTCGTAAATAAATCGTGTAAACTGCACCGCCGGCTCCCGCAAAAGGTTCTGCCTCTCGAGGGTGAGGGTGAGCTGAAAGTAGCCGAGGGGGGAATTATAAAGGCTCAAAGCGGGTCGAACTACCGTTGCCGGCCTCAGAAAAAATAATCCCTAAAGAAGTCAAACGCTACGGATTTGAAATTGACTGTTTTTTTTTTCGTGAACACGGCTGATACTTTATTCGGACTGAGGGTAATACATGCAAAATTATAAGTACCCACATAATATATAAAAGAAGAAACTGACTAACTGACTGACTGACTGACTGATTGACTGACTAATTGATTGACTGACTGACTGACTGACATATCAACGCACAGCCCAAACCCCTGGTTCTAGAGATTCCAAATTTGGCACGTAGGTTCCTTATAAGGTCTAGGGATGCACTAAGAAAGGATTTTTCAAAATGCATCCCCTAAGGGGTAAAATGGGGGTCCAAAGTTTGTATGGCGAATCAAGATTTCTTAGACTATTTTATTCGAAACTTCACAGGAGTATCCCTAACGATAAATGAGTAAACACGTGTTTCAGGTTTTTTGAAAATTCAACCCTTTAGGGGGTAGAAGCAAATGTAGTCACAAAGTCTGAAAATCAACATGGGTATCGTATCCTTTTTGAGTACTTATAGTACGCGGACGAAGCCGCGGGAAAAAACTAGTCTATACATAACAGCTAGGGTGTCGGTTCGTCGACGTGTAGGACGCCGAACGCTACAGCGTGAATCATCCTTAATTGAGAATCTGAAACTATGCGTACTTGAGAACTGAAATTGTGATGATGAATTTAATCTATAAAGCTGTGACAACAGTGTAGTAATTGATATTGTTATTTTTTGAACTTGACTCACGTCACAGAAGAGATAATAGTATTTCATCTCACGTGGCACTCTAAAACCCTGACTAACAATGATGATCCTACAGGTTAAATGATTCTGAGCCATTCATCTAATTCGTTTAAAGCTTTTTTTCAGACAGTCTGTGGGCGTTATTGTAGCATATGTATCAAAGCAACCTACCCACATTCTAAAAGCTCCATTCTTTAACTGTCAAACAGGTGTGACGTAAAACGCGAGTGTTGAATAGAATTATGAGCTTTTAGTAGGTTGGTTTATTTTCGTTGGTGGAAGGAATATTTTAGGCTATTTAGGTGTGGGTACATAAGGTTGAACCACGGAATTGTACCCACAATTCCTATATACGGTGAATCTGAGTAACCCGACAGATTTTAACCATAAATTCCTGATCATAACTGGAGACTAAAATGTCGTTTAAACTTTTCTGGAATTGGCCTAGTTTCAGAGTTACTACCAATTAAATAAATAAAAAACATTTTTTTATTTAATTAGTTGGTGTGCAATACGCTTTTTTGATGGCGATTTCACCTTTTACGGGGTCTAGTCTAGACATTCTTATTGACTGATATCAAAGTGCCAAGGAATACTTTACGTAAACTATTTTTTTACGAAAGAAAATGTACTAATTTATTTTAATCGATAGTTTTACCAATAACATTTATGTTTTTATGTTCAAAAGCATTTAAAAAAATCGAAAAAAAAACAAATAAAATTGACCTAAATTCATATAACATTTATTACTCCTTATGACCTCAGGAATTTATGGTTAAAATCTGTCGGGTTACTCAGATTCAGCATGTATAAATAGGTACATTTTTAGGCCGAAAATTGCTAAATAAGTGTTTTGGTTCTGGTAAAAATTGTGGGTCATTCCATGGGATAACAGTTCAATATATTTAGTAAAAATTCACAGATTTCGTGCCTCACACGACTATCGAGCACATTGGAAATTAATCTACGGAAGTCGAAAAAATATTGTCGCTGAGCGACGAGAAAGTCGGGATAAGGAAAATGTTATAAAATAAAATTACGACGTAGAATGATAATTATTTTATTCTTAGATTAACATAAGTATCCTCGACATAACGCCTGTGAACCAGAGTTGGGCAAAAATTAATGTGATTGAAACTAAAGTTAAAAATGAGAACGTTACTCATAATCATATGAACATGATTACGAATTCAATCATGAGCTTTCTAATCTGATTAACCACCAACATGAGTGAGTGAGAGCTGAAATGATTACATTAGTAAGACAGTATGCTTAGTTAATCTAACGATTTAGTTGATTAGATGATTAGATTTTGATTAGATTTTGCGTAGCTACTAGCTCGTTCACTTTTTTCCCTGACGAAACTGAGGCGGTACCTAGGTGAGTATAATATACATTTAGGATAAATGGCTATTTGTGACAATATTTCTAAAGGTATCATTTGGCGGTTGGCGCTTACGTCTTAAGTTGTATAGTGCAGATTCAATATTGAGCAATAAAAGCGTAAATGCCAGTGGCAAATGTTATCTTTACCAAAACATCGTTAATTTTTTTGTTTGTTTTTGGTATGAGTTTACAAATGAATGCTCCCATTTAACTTTGAAACGGAATGTTCGGTTTTATTGGGGTTTTCGGCTACAGTTAAGGCAGCTATCACACAGCTGCGGTTTCCACATGCGCTTTTAATTTTCATTCTCATTCTCATTCTAATTCTCATTCTCATTCTCATTCGCATTCTCATTCGCATTCGCATTCTCATTCTCATTCTCATTCGCATTCTCATTCTCATTCGCATTCTCATTCTTATTCTCATTCTCATTTTCATTCTCATTCTCATTCTCATTCTCATTTCTATTTTCATTTAGGATAATGAAAATTTCTACATATGTATCTGGTTCAATATGTGAAATTCAGAACAAACGATTCAAGTAATAATATAAATCAGCTTAAGAACACTCTAATCATACATTCGTCAATCACATTGAACAAGTTAGTTGATTAGCGTTAATTTAGTTTCAATCAGCGCCCGTCGTTAATGATTTACTCATGGCGAAATTACTTGATTGTTTTGTGTTATGATTTAATCAGCGATTATTCAATCAGCGACGATTAGTAATCGATCACCGATTTTAATCAAGTGTGCCCAACTCTGCTGCGAACAAAAAAATTGAAAAATTTCCACACGCATATCGAAGTTTGAATAATTGTCGCCGTGGCGCCTAAGTATACATATTTCATTTTTAGATTAATAATCAGGATATAATAATGTTCAAAGTACAAGAAAATTATTACATTACAAATCCGTAGTCAACTCGAGAAATGGTAGCCACATAGCTAAATAATTTTTAAGCAAAAAAAAAACCGACTTCTTCAATGGGGGAAGCCGGTGAAGGATTATGGCTCATTCTACTTTTTCGTGACCATTAACCTATTGGCAGAAAAAAGTATGATAGACATTGAATTTCATGTATAAAATTGTATTCCTAAATTTTACCTGAACCAAATAATAGGAATTTGTTAACCAAAATTCATATATTCATATTGATTAATAAAAAAAGATGGTAACGCAGTGGTAAATGCCTTATTTTCATACAAATCGGGAGACAATCAAGGACCACTGAGTTACTGAGATTACGAATGTCCACAGTTGTTATTGTTAAACTAAGCTATCGGGATTGACAGCTTAATTCAGCCTCTACCTCCGTCACAAATCAGCAATTGAAAGAATTGGCCAAGTATTCTAAAATATGCATTTTACGAAAAAGTGTCAAAAACTTATGTACAACGAAAAGTAGAATGGCCCTTATTGTAGATGGTGCACTTTATACAATGAAATAACAAGTTATTTCATTCGCTGTGTTTGTTAAGCAAGCTTAACAAACACAGCGAAGAGGACAAATCGTCAAACGTGAACTATGCGTCGTTGAAGAATTCCTTTCTCATTTTACATTTCACATGTTTATGGCATCAGCCGCAGTTCCACTTCATCAATATGTTTTCAATGAAAATGCTTGATTTTTTGATTTAAATACAAAAATCACTTTATGTATGCCTTTAAGATTTGAGAAGTTCCCTCGATTCCTCCTGGATCCCATCATCAGAACTTAGCTTGACGAAAATTTGTCCTGAGAATCTAACTTGCTTAACAAACATAGCGAAGAGGACAAATCGCCAAACGTGAACTATGCGTCATTGAAGAGTTCCGCTCTGATCATCATCAACAGTTCCAGTTCATCAATTGTCACTCTTTTGAATGAAAATGCTTGATTTGTTGATAAAAATACAAAAATCACTATGTGTTTGCCTTTAAGATTTGAGGAGTTCCCTCGATTCCGCATGTATCCCATCATCAGAACTTGAGCTTGATGAAAATTTGTCCTGACAATCTAACTTGCTTAACAAACACATCTTAGAGGAGAAATCGCCAAACGCGAATTATGCGCCGTTGAAGAGTTCCGTTCTGATCATCATCAGCAGTTCCACTTCATCAAATGTCACTCTTTTGAATGAAAATGCTTGATTTGTTGATAAAAATACAAAAATCACTATGTGTTTGCCTTTAAGATTTGAGGAGTTCCCTCGATTCCTAATGGATCCCATCATCAGAACTTGAGCTTAACGAAAATTTGTCCTGACAATCTTACTTGCTTAACATACACCGATGTGTGTTCGATAAGAGGAGGAATCGCCAAACGTGAACTATGCGTCGCTGAAGAGTTCCCTTCTGATCATCATCAGCAGTTCCGCTTAATCAAATGTCACTGTTTTGAATGAAAATGATTGATTTGTTGATAAAAATCACTACATGTATGCCATTAACATTTGAGGAGTTCCCTCGATTCCACATGACGGAGTTATGGAGTAACAAAAATAAAATTAAAAACAAAATTAAAAAAAACATACACGCCGAATTGAGAACCTCCTCTTTTGAAATCATGAAGTCAGTTAAAAAAAATTAATGTGAAAAATCTCGTTCTGACTTTTTTCAAAAAGGTTAGGCTACAGGGCAGACCCTTAACCCGATCGTCTTTTTTTTAGGCTTAAATTGTAGCTGACTAAATTGTCCAGAGAAGTTCTTCTCAAATTTTTGATATCATTCTTCGTTTCAAAAATATCGAACGCCAAAATCTAAAATTTGGAAAAAATTGTTTTTTTTTCACTATTCCGGCCATAACTTTTTTCTTTTTTGATTTTCTCGAAAAATTCTTGTTGCAACTTACAGCTCTCGTAAATATGAGTCTTTTGAGACATTTTTGAATATCATATCTTTACAACTTTCCGAGTTATAAGGGGATCGCACTTTTTCGTGAAATCGGGGCCTATACTGGAACGAACGAAAAGACATTTCCAATGTCAAAAGTGTCATTATTCACATGCAAATATAAATGCGTTAAAATAAAATAAATTAACACGCAGATAGCGTTAGGTACATTTGTTTAAAAATCCTCTCTTTATATATCTAATCTAGTCATGTGTACTGCACAGTATAAAAAAGGCAACTGACACTAATTATAACCTATAGTTTTTAAATTTTTTGTTCATTTAATGTAACATTATATTTTATTTATTTATTCGGAATTATTGGATTTTGTTGTAAAAATATCTATTATATTGCCATTGCATTTGTATGTTAACTAAGACACTAAGACATCGTAACTAACAATAATTATGGGCTCCCGGCCTGAAATAAACGTATATTTAATTTAAATTATTTTAAAATAATGCATATAGTTAATATACGAAGCGTCATTAGATTCGCCCCTTTATTAAACAAATTTTTGGTTTAAGGAAACATTTATGTTTTAAATTTACATTATTATTGCATACCTATCTGAGTATCGCCAAACAAATTATTTTATTTTATTTTAAGAGTAGTTGTAGGGCATTTTGTCCCGCTATAGGCACTGCCCGCGCTACCGGCACAATGACCCCATGGTTTGCAACTTTTTATTTTATTGTTTAAATTAGACCCTTAAAGCGCCAAGGGACTTACAAGTCTTATAACCAATAAAATTTCAAGTCAATCGATGTAGCAATTTCAGAGCAAATAGGCATTGTGACAAGACAGAGTAGCACAGGGTCCCTTTTTTAACATTTTGGTACGGAACCCTAAAAATATTCCAGTTTCCCGAAATTTTACTGCTACCGTAATTAAAATGATACCTGCAATTGATACACTCAAAATGGTTAATTAGCTAAACTGGCAACAGATATTTAAAACAAGCCTGCTTTGAATAATAGAGGCCAAGTTAATAATTTTTAATGGCAACCTATTATTTAAAGTTCCCTGTTTAATTTTTAGTCAGCATACACGGTGCTCGTGAGGATTGCGTGAGATTTTAACAGTGTATTCCTGATCATAATTGGAGACTAAAATGTCGTATAAACTTTTCTGAAATTTGCCTAGTTTCAGAGCTACTACCAATTAAATAAAAAAAACATTTTTTATTGTGACTCAGTGCAAAACGCTTTTTTGATGACGATTTCACCCTTTATGGGGTCTAGTCTAGACATTCTTATTGACAGATATCAAAGTGCTAAGGAACACTTTACGTAAACTATTTTTTATAAAAAAAAAAATTACTAATTTATTTTCATCGACAGTTTTATCAATAACATTTGTTTTCATGTTCAAAGGCATTTAAAAAATAAAAATAAAAACAAAAAAAATATTTTTTTAAAATTCTAAATTCATATAACATTTATTTTACTCCTTATGGCCTCAGAAATTCGTGGTTAAAAATAAAATCTCTCGCAATGCTCAGGAGCACCGTATATTGCTGCCGTTTTTCAATTATAATATATGATGCCTAATGTTTGAAGCTTATTTAAATTTATTGTCGCTAAAATATTAATACGCAGCCAATTTTTATTATTATATGCCTTACAAAGGTTGCCGATTCATAATTTGGATGTCCGAAAAATTATAAGCCATTTTTAGGTAGTCGAATGAAAGCTTAAGAATATAATTTTCTTACGAGAATAATAAGAGGGACCCTGAAACCTCAACTTACTTAACCAGATAATATTCCAAAACTCGCAAACTTTCGTTAGCGCGTTGTTAAACAAAACCCGCTCCAAATTTAAAAAACCATCAGCCTAGCTTCGCAAAGTATCCGCGTAATATTTCCAAAGTGGCCCAGTTAGGCGCCCTCCATAATTAGTAACCAATTAGCGGGGGTGAGGTAGGGTAGGGGGAGGGTTAAATTCGTTAAAACCTCGGCTGTCACATGCGGGGATTTGAGTGTCGTTTGAAATTGGAACGGCGAAGTTGGTGCAGCGTGTGCATGAGGAAAGTTTGTAACAAGACTGACGTTAAGTTTCCGTTGTAACACGGTTTTGGTGAGTTGGCCCTGTTACTTACTCTACTGGACTACTATTCTGGTATAGTGTTTGAAGTGACATTGATGTTTTTTTTATAAATGTGTAGATATTTACTTGATTTATTTAATTTTGTGCCTATTCGTAATATTGGGCCCGGGTATGTCCTTAAACTACGTCCGGACACGGGTATGTCCTTAAACTACGTCCAAAAGAGAGGTATGGGTAGTGCAAATGTCATCTCGCTTGTGTGGTAGGACACAGCATAGCGAATGTCATCTCGCTCAAATCTGGAGCAGAGCCCGACTGGCGAAGCACCTCCACTAGGGTGTCCCTTATATTGTGATTTTGAGAAATTAACAACGCATGGGTATGCGTTGTTAATTTCTAAATTAATTCCTAAATATATTTCGTTTACCCCAAAATACTCTACAAAAAAAATTCCGGCCATTCCTGTAACTGTAACCCGTGCCGACTTTTATCCGATTTTCCCATACAAAGTACCAAAAATATGACCAAAAAAATATTTTTTTCATATCATCAGTGCATCCTACTCCTGTATGAGCGGTTTTTAGGGTTCCGTAGTCAACTAGGAACCCTTATAGTTTCGCCATGTCTGCCCGTCCGTCCGTCCGCCCGCGGATAATCTCAGTGACCGCTAGCACTAGAAAGCTGAAATTTGGTACTAATATGTATATCAATCACGCCAACAAAGTGGTAAAATAAAAAGAGGAAAAAAAATGTTTTATTAGGGTACCTACCTACCCTATACGTAAAGTGGGGATTGATTTTTTTTTCATTTCAACCCTAACGTGTGATATATTGTTGGATAGGTATTTAAAAATGAATAGGGGTTTACTCAAATAATTTTTTGATAATGTAAATATTTTCGGAAATAATCGCTCCAGAAGTGAAAAAAAATGTGTGTCCCCCCCTCTAACTTTTGAACCATAAGTTTTAAAAATATGAAAAAAATCTCAAAAGTAGAACTTTATAAAAACTTTCTAGGAAAATTATTTTGAACTTGATAGGTTGAATAGTTTTTGAAAAAAAATGCAAAATAATTTCTAAATTAAGTTTGTAATTTAACCGTATAAGCAGGTGTTTATTGTACTTGTAATTTCTACAAAATCACAATGAAATGACGTGTTTTCAAATGAAGTATAAACAGTGAAAATCGGTTCACGCAATAAAG
This sequence comes from Pammene aurita, assembly GCA_947086415.1. Lineage (NCBI taxonomy): Eukaryota > Metazoa > Arthropoda > Insecta > Lepidoptera > Tortricidae > Pammene > Pammene aurita. Next base: position 20,213,949 of record OX352295.1, read on the forward strand.
AATTATCCCATAAAAATCATCTTCCATACTTTAAGCTCGCGCGCAATAGTTTACTTAATTTGCCGATAGATTTCGCTGTACGTGGAACGCTCATATCATATCCTACATGGCGGTGTTATTTTAACTCTTAAGTGGGGACACTTACTGTGACGGACGGAAAACTACGGAACCCTACACTGAGCGTGGCCCGACACGCTCTTGGCCGGTTTTTATAAAAAATATCTCGCTTGCGAACCGAATACCGATAAAAAAGTAGCAACATATCTTCTGCCCAATTTTTTTCATAGTTTGTGGGGTAAAACAACTACATTTAGGGGGTATGCGTTATTAATTTCTCAAAATCGTAATATAAGGGACACCCTAACCTCCACCTTACAGAAAACCACAGCCAAATAGCACTAAAACTTACTCATAGTGTTGTGTTCCTGCTGGTGAGTAAGGTTGCCAATGAGGATCCAGTGTGTTGACGATTACTCTTGTTCCTTTAGACGTGAACACAGTGGATCCTCCTTTTTGTAAAGAGTGTGCAACTCACATGTGACACCTCTGGAGTTGCAGGGCGTCCATAGTCTACGGTAGCTGTTTACCATCTGGCGGACCGTATGCTTGTTTGCCACCGTCGTGGTATAAAAAATAGGTGGTTATGTAGGCAATACAATTTTTTATTATTATGGGACCAACTTCGTCAATATTTACAAGAGAAAAAAAATATTTTCAAGATAATTCAGTTTGAACCCGACCTACATCGTTTCATGTAATTTATTGTATCTAAAGACAAAGCGTTATTGAAGCTGAAACAAATTATGCGCCCATTTCAGTAAGCTGAACGCGAATTGAGTTAGGGGCCTATTTGCATGTGACGAGGCCTAAACGGGACGAAATCTCGTTGAAACGTTTTATGCCCTGTATTGCGCCAGTGTAAAGATATGGAATTGATAAAACTGTTTACTTTTATTCTGTGTACTTTTATCATGAAAGTACCTACGTACGGTCAGCTGGAACCGTAAAACAATTGTGCACTTTATACCTAAATACTTTCGTTTCACGGCTTAAATTTACAAGTTCCGCAGAATTACACTTACTGGCAAGACCAATTGGACATCAGTTAGCGAAAAGGATCCTCATAAAATTGCCATTGAAAGTAACGACCTACAATATTGACATAAAGTTTATTTTATTGACAGATTTTTGTGGACTGGATCCTTTCCCCCAAACTACGTCCAATTATGGTTCAATATGTATCGCAATTCATCTTAAGGTCTCAATCTACCTCCTGGTTGGTGTGAACCTTTCGCTAAGCGATGGCGATATGAGTCTTGTTCTTCTTATCGAATTACACCGACTCGCGTTTTGTTACGAAGAAGCTCTCTTACCATTGAATCTTGAAGTAAATCAAATTATTTGGATGAATGTTTTTTTATTTGCTGTTTTTTAAGTATAAATTGAAAATTGTCACATACTATACTCCAGAAAAAGTGACAAAGTCCTCCGGTGCCCGAGGTCAGATTTGAACTGGCATCTTCAGCTTTCGCGTCTGGCGCCCTGACCACTAGACCATCCGGTCACGGACACCCGGACACCGGAAGACTTGGTCTTCTTTTCTGAAGTATGTGATATCTATTTTAGTTTATCTATACTAATATTATAAATGGGAAAGTGTGTGTGTTTGTTTGTTTGTCCGTCTTTCACGGCAAAACGGGGCGACGAATTGACGTGATTTTTTGAGTGGAGATAGTTGAAGGGATGGAGAGTGACATAGGCTACTTTTTGTCTCTTTCTAATCCCCTACTTCCCTAAAATGGGGGGTGGAAGTTTGTATGGAGCATTACGGGGGGCAAAGGGGAACCGTGTTACCCCGAATTTAACGCGAGCGAAGCCGCGGGCAAAAGCTAGTAATTCATAAATTGTACTTAAAAAAGTGCAAATAAAAAAATATTACCTAGAGTCGAAATAGTCGCAAAAAAACGAATATGCACTGAAAATATTTCTACAGTCTCATCTCATTGTAATCATATTTTCTGAGAAGCGTTTCGAGCGTCAGATATGGAGTGTTGGAGATTAGTTCCATTAAGGCATTTCATGCTCTCCATAAACAGGATTGGGATTAACATCACTAGCTATTAGACCAAAGCGATGCGTATATTTTAATGATGGTGGTAAACGAGGGGTTTGTTTCAGCCAATGCTGATAGCACGACGGGAGTACCCGTTCCATAGATGGGAGCCGTTGTACTTCGGGACTCTGAAGGAGCCGTGGTATAGTGAGTCCCTTTCGTGGGAGGGGCGGCAGGACAAAATGACACAGGTACTTTATACTCCTTTTCAGCGCTTTCTGGGTTGCTACTAAACTAGGCCTTAATAGATTAAAGTGTCTATGGTTTCTTCGTAATGGTTTTAGCAACAAGGAAGTATTAAATATCAAATGACATTTCAAAAAATAAAATCGTTGACAAATTGAAGTCGAACTTACCTCTGATTATTATGTCTCAGGACGAATTTATTTCCTAACACTGATTAAAGTATGTAGTAACAATGACAGGTGTTCACTATTCAAACGGTCGCGACGACTGCCCTTTCCAATTCATACTACGAACTTACTTTGCCTAGATGCTGGAGCTCTGCCTGCAAGAGTACCGACTAGTCGTCCTGGATGGAGGGTTCCTCTGTCACGCGGCTGCACGCGCGCCGGCGCGTCACTCCCGCGCTGAACGTGCTAATACTCAACAGTACCACAAGATAATCGCTGCGTTGAAGGCACAGTACCCTGACCGGCCCGCTTGCAGGCTCATGTGGGGCTGCAACACCTGAATTTGCTACTGGATAGTAAAGCGGCACGGAAGTTTTCAGTAACCCAAGAGTATCAGCGGAACTATCTTGACTGAGCTGTTTAAAATCTCCCAGTAACGGTTGAAGGTGTGGGGGCTTAGGGTACTCGCTGGTGGTTAGGTGGGTTATTTTAGACTTAATTATATTTTAGTTTCCCATAGCTTGCCCTATTAGTGCCACCACCAGATTTCAAGTAAGTACATTATCGAGAATAAATCTGCCAAAGTGCATTATTTTGATTAAAATTGTCGCTATATATCAAGTTGTTGTTCCATCGCTATGGCATTTCAAGTTATTATATCAGTTCATGTCATCTACTATCTGTTTTTCTCACTCTGGAATACGAAACCAGAAAGAAATCTAATATTTACGCCGCCACTTCTAGATTCGTCACCTATAAAAATATGATGGATAAATAATATACTAAAATTACTTAAATTAATCAAACAGATTTATTCCTGAAGCAAACACCCGTTCTCACCCAAGTAAATGATATTTATTACCATTATTCGGACCTGGGACCAACAAGTTGGTAAAAGCGTAACTATCAAATTTACCTAGTTTTTTTTTTATATATCTGTTTTTTGTCTGACTTCGTTGCCATCGAATGAACCAATTTTTTTCAATCAAATTGACTATAAATGCCAGTAGTACAGTATTTAGCATGTTTGATTGAACCTCACTTGTACCGGAAATTTATAAGGGCCGCGCGAAATCTCGTTGGCTCTCGAGATGAACGGAAATGACTCTCTGATAGCGCCACACGGCAGGCAGGTCTGACAACCCTTTACATAGTAACTGGTTTAGAATAATAAAGCCTAGAAGCCTTCTTTCATAACGCCGACCTGTTAAAAGTAAAGCCTTGAAGATCTTGCTTGCTATTGTAATATTCGAGTGATAAAGTGCTAACTTCAAAAAGATGGCGGATATTAGTTGAACCAAAATAATGACATAATATTACTGTGCGAGTAACATCAACTTGTACATACAAAAGTAGTTAGGTAAAGTGAGCTTGATAAGACTTTAATGTCAACACAACAAAATCATTTAGAGTGAAGGCATTTCCTCACTCTTGCCGCTAACGTACGTAACTTCAGAGTCAATAGAAAAACAAACTCATTTGCTTCGCAATCACGCACTTTTAAAGAACAGCCATGGTTCTATTGTCAGTTTATACACATAAACTTGTTATATACTCGTACTTATTTCAGTGAAAAACAATTTCTTTTTCATCTCTCCTGTTCGGAAAGTTTTATTTTCCTGGGTAGATAGCCGGGTGGAAAATTACTTTTCCATCCGTAGGGTGGAAAGTAATTAGCTGTGTTAATTGTGGATTGAGCCGGTGCCCATCCGGATGCCCTCCTCGCCGACCACCGGCAAAACATTGAATTAGTCTTTTTCAAATTGTTCAAATTTTACTTATAGATTATTCTTTATAAACCTGTTTTATAAAATGTGCGTGTAGTATTGTACTTTCCTCACAGTCGAAAAGAAAAGCAGAGTGTTTAACTCGGGTGAAATTACCTATTTCACCCTCGAACTATTGGCGCTCTCACTTCGTTCGAGCGCCAGAAATATCTCAGGTGTAATGGGTCACAACCCAACTAGCAAAACTAAGTACTATAAAAGTTCCTAGAACGTTTTCAGAAACACCAATAAGTGTTTCATACATGTCCTATAACATTGATGTAAACGTTAACAAAGGCCGGTTTTGGCACAATTATATCGCAATTCCGTGACATGTTATTGCGGCTCCATAGATCACATATTAGTACTATAGTCGTACTATAACAGTTACTGTAACACTTTTCAAGGTTTTAACAGTGATTTTCGTGCCGCTTACATCACAAAAAAGCTACAAAAAAGTAATCACAGTGCTGTTAATGGACTTTTTAGACCTGTAATGAAGATCAAGGAGCTACTATAGTTCATTAGTAAGCTTAATGTGAGTTGTTGTGACAGTGAGTGGTACTCCCAACATAATAAAAATAAAAACAAGTTTATGTGGTAAGTAAAGTGATTGAATTATTTAAAACATGATGGTCGCTCACTGTTTGTGAAGTTGGAGTGTTAATGTTCTACACAGCTGTTTTTACTTGCGATTGAAGTTCTATTGAAAAAGTATACTAGTATAATTAACAAAATTTTTATGCGCTCCCTTAATTATTAATATTTATTAAATTAGAACAATTAAAATTTATAAATGTCTCATTCGCTGGTAAACAAGAGTTTTCGTGCTTATTATAGGCTTAGTATATGACTATCTGTCAGGTCAGCCATTTGCCGCCATGACAAAAATAGGGTTCCTTAACACCGGATTAACCGTATGAGAAACCTTTGATGTCATAGTTACAAACGTGTGCTTTTTTTAAATTGGTGTCGGTGAGTGAACTGTTATACTACATGGAGGGCAATCATCACGTAATTATGGTATAAATTGGAAGTACGGTTCCTACTCGTATTTATTCATCTAATTTGAAATGTATGTAATACATTCTATACAATGTATGTAATAAAAGTCATTGTGACTTTGAAAAACTGGCTAAGAGCATGTCGGATTATGCTCAATGTAAGGTGCCATGGTTGTCGGCCCGTCACAAGACACTCTGTCAAAAGGTTGCTTTTTATAGGATATTTTACGTCCCTTTACTATAAAATGACAACTCTTTGCGACAACTAAAAAATGGCTCAACCGATTTTATTAAGTATGGTTTTTATTGAATGTATTTATTAGTCGTCACTTCATGAATTTTCCCATATTTTTTCGACTCGCGATTCAAAAGTTAGATAGGGGGACACATTTTTTTGAATTTTGGGAGCCATTACATAATGCCAAAACAATTGGATGTATTTAAATAATGTTATTGAAGCCTTCTATTCTTTTGGAAATAAGGTTGAAGCGAAAAAAACATAACCCCCACTTCACTTCTACGGGAGGCACTCCGAAAAATATTGTTTTTTATTTTACCGTTTTCTCGGCATGATTAATATACGTACTCATACCTTTACCATAATTTTAGATTTCTAGCGCTAACGGTCACTGAGCTAGGCTGCGGACAGACAGGCAGACAGACATGCTGGAATAATCGAACTATTATTTTGTACGGAACCCAGCCTTGCTGCGCTCTTACCATCTTGTTATATAAAAGATTTCAAAATTTCCGCTATTGGACATTTCGGTTGATTATAAGTAGTGAAATGCTACTTTTATGTATCAGAAAAGCTCATTAAAAGTAATACAAACTCTATAACTCAACTATGAGACATACTAGTCACCAAATAACCCATTTTAGAACCATTCAGTGTTAAAATAGTATTCTCAGGGCTACTATAGCAACCGTCCTATAGTAGCGATTAGGGAATACTTATAGCGCAAATTTGAAACATAACAGTGTTGCAAAAATTAACAATAGGGCATTATTATCCTATAACTGAGTTTATGTAACAATTTTGACACTTGCACTATAATATTCACTTGGAAGCGACAATAACACAAGTGTGTCCTAAAGCGGTACTATCTAGAACTTTAATAGGACCAGGAAGCTCTATAGTGGTAAAACAGTATCTCTTATAGTGCTGCGTTAAAGGTGTGATTTAGGCATGTCATGTAAACGTTTACATCACTACTTAATAGTACTAAAGTGCTGTATAAAATTATACAGCTGAATAGTGATAAAAGATACTTTTATAGAACACATGGTCATAACGAATACCTTTATAACGCTTTAAAATAACTTTTTAGTGATAAACTGCTAAGTTAATGGACTATTTTGCTAGTTGGGAATCTACTATATATGTGTCAAATGCCTTTTTGGATACTAATGCAGTTGTCAGTCAGCCATGTTCGTTGAGGTACCTTATTTTACTTTTCTATTGACTCTGTGCCGTATTAGAACTTTAAAATGCAACTCCAATACAACTTTAATATCGGTTGAGTATTTGTTGTGTCTTGGAGTTATGTTTGAGATAGTTTGTGTATTTTAAAATTATAATACGGCGCCCTGAATTTACTTTGCTGCGCACTTGTAATTGCGTTTTGATACATTTTGCCTTAGGTACTACTTGAAATAGTTTCTGTCATTCATTTTAACTTTGGTAATTTGACCTAAATCTTATTATAATTAACTGAAGCTATTCAATCTGACTGTGATTAAGCTGTTGTGAAATATCATACGCTTGTTAATGTTAAATTATTTATTTTAAATGTCTATTACTTTACAAAATGTTATCATATCATTAAGTAGCAAGTTTAAATTAATATTATTAGCATCATTTACATCTAATAGTACGGGTCTAGTGTGTTAGCTGCAATTCAATTTTTGACTGAATATAATATACATGTACTTAACCAACGAGCAACAATATTTACATATAATATACAATATAGGCACTTATAATTGTTGATCGGTGTACTTAACAAAAAAAACCGGCCAAGAGCGTGTCGGGCCACGCTCAGTGTAGGGTTCCGTAGTTTTCCGTCCGTCGCAGTAAGTGTCCCCACTTAAGAGTTAAAATAACACCGCCAAGTAGGATATTATATGAACGTTCCACGTACAGCGACATCTATCGGCCAATTAAGTAAACTATTGCGCGCGAGCTTAAAGTATGGAAGATATTTTTATGGGATAATTCTTTATTGCGTGAACCGATTTTCACCGTTTTTACTTTATTTGAAAGCACGTCATTTCATTGTGATTTCGGAGGAATTACAGGTACAATAAACACCTGCTTATACGGTTAAATTACAAACTTAGTTCAGAAATTATTTTGCATTTTTTTTCAAAAACTATTCAACCTATCAAGTTCAAACTAATTTTCGTACAAAGTTTTTATAAAGTTCTACTTTTGAGATTTTTTTCATATTTTTAAAACTTATGGTTCAAAAGTTAGAGGGGGAGACACATTTTTTTTTACTTCTGGAGCGATTATTTCCGAAAATATTTACATTATCAAAAAATGATTTTAGTAAACCCCTATTCATTTTTAAATACCTACCCAATATATCACATGTTAGGTTTGAAATGAAAAAAAAATCACTCCCCACTTTACGTATAGGGGAGGTACCCTAATAAAACATTTTTTTCCACTTTTTATTTTACCACTTTGTTGGCGTTATTGATATACATATTAGTACCAAATTTCAGCTTTCTAGTGCTAACGGTCACTGAGATTATCCGCGGACGGACGGACGGACGGGCAGACATGGCGAAACTATAAGGGTTCCTAGTTGACTACGGAACCCTAAAAAAAGCTCCATCCACATTTGAGCCGTATGATAAATTGGAAAACTATTTTAAATTTGGAATTTATTCGAGAATACGATAAATTATTGGATTTTGTTTTACAATGGCTTTTACGACTCTTATGTGTGGTGAGGCAAATTATACTCCAACTTCAAAATCTTACTCTCGTAAATATGTTAATTGAGATGATGAAAGCAAGTTATCTAACTACAGATAAGCATAACTATAGTTAAGATTTATAGTATTTTGTCCGAGTAATTCTGAAATTTTAAAGCCTTAATCACTACAAAAGTTTGCTGAGTCGCGTTTTTAAGGGTTCATTAAAATAATCTTTGCTACGGAATTCGGTATTGTGTAAAAAAGGTTGTAAATAGTCTGCTTATAATTATTAACTTGGTAGATAGATTATTTGGTAAATGTACACTTGATAATGATAAAAATTGTACTTACACACCTAAGTAGGTATAGGCTTGGACGAAAAAAATTAAAGGACGGAGCATGGCTGTACAACAAATTGTGACGCAAGATGGCGACTGGTTTGAATGTGTGTGTCCAGACGAGTGTTGCCATGTAATACAAATTTTCCCGATTAAGAATACAGTATTTTTGAATTAAAAAAAAATAGATTATTAATATATATGTTTAAATAGAATTAATAAGCACCTGTTTTAATAAATTTGATGAAATATATTTCTGAAGAGGCGGATAAAAGAAAAAATAATGAAGTTAAATATCTAAATTTATAAATTAATAAAAGGACACGACTTGAGTGTGTCCGGCCTCTCTTCGACCCAATATTATTATTTTAAGCATTTATCATACCTTTTTAATATGGCCAAGGTGAACCCAACTAAAAGCGTATTATTATAAACTTACCTTATCTCAAACCGTTTCACACTAGAGAACCAAAATTCAGTCAGGTTGAGCTTCGTCGTCAGCCTTGTTGGCAACCATCTAGCAGACGCTAAAGCGTTATGAGCTTGTGTTGTGAGTCTTGGCCGCTAATTTTACATGGCTTGCTTTTGGTAAGATTAGGCGCAACACACACTTAGCGGGATTCAGTTCAGCCAGGTCTATGGGTTCTGGCTTTTTTTATATGGAGCCCACTGATAATTTTCCATCGTGCAAAACCTACTTACGACAGCCTTCTAGCCACAGTCGTGGACAGTGGGCTTTCTGGCATAATTATAAGATGTTATTAATTTAGTAGAAATAAAATGTACTAATATAATATGGAAACTTTCGAAATAAATGATCTATTAATTGAATTGAATTTATATTTATATCAGGCACGTGGGGTACAAGGGCAAGTACACCTATATTATTTGTATGTTGTCTATAACACTGTCATTCCTAAACTACAAAACCGATTTCGATAAGAAGGTGGCATTTGTCGCTCGACACGATTGATCTGAATTCATCAATTCATAGACTATGGTTGCGGAAATTTGTCTATGGCCTCCATAAAAAAAATCAGTTACAATCTTACAATAGACAAATTTCCGCAACCATAGACAATCGCCTCTGAATATGAATGATGACTATCGCGTACGAATTTCCGCTAGAGGCGTTAGTGTAGACGGAGGTCTTCGAACCGTTAAATTCCATAGTAATTCAATGGAATTCACAAAATTATTTTTAATTTGAACAAGGTTGTGAAAATGTTGTAATACCTGATATTAATTATGGCAAATATGAGTTACGAATCATTGAATGTGAATCCTTTAAAAGCGTAGCTCACAAAATTCTCCTTTTTTTCGAAAAATATGGAACTACGCAATGCTGCGGCGTGGTAAATTTTATTACAGTAAAGTTCAGTGTATTAGATATTATTTAAAGGTATATTTTGTTTTCACGAACGCGATAGATAAAAAATACAGCTGTTTATAAGGACCGCATCAAAATTGGTTCAGCCAAACGCGAGATAAACGTGAACAAACATATATACACACACATAAACTGAGAACCTCCTTTTTTTGAATTCGGTTAAAAATGCTCCTAGATCGATCAGCACAACCGGTTTGACAGCTAACCTCTCATTCTAACTGTAGTTCAATTTCGTTCTAATCGCTTGACCAGTCGCTTACTAAAGCGACTAGTCAACCGATCAGAGTGAGAGGGAGCGATAGTTAGAATGAGACAAAAGTTGGCCAGATCACTCATTGTGGCATAATTTTGCGCATTCAACCTACGACTTGATAATATTTTATATAAGCTTTATGTTTTACGCAATTTTTGTAATTATTTTAAGAAATATATAATTTAGTTTATTAACTAATTTTATTCAAAAAATACTAAGGAATATAATTTGCTTTCAAAAACTTATAATTTATGAACTATTAGGTAATATGTTAATATTAGTTGAAAACGTGCGTGAAATAAAACATCAAGTTGTGTTTGGTTCATATCGTGTTGACACCATATCGCGGCGATTATAGACCCCTTTACATTCGGGAAGTTTCCCTATTGAACCACCTGGCAACACCGCTACCATGAAGTTAATAGTTTATGAAATTACTGATATTTAATGTGATTACGCAATTAATTGTTTACTTAACGGTGAAAAGTTATCCCATCCGTTTTTTTCTTTCGACCGGTGGCATTTCTGCAGCATTTGACAACGCACGACGGCATATTTTAATTATTTTTTAACTGCTCTTGACTGCATAGACGTTTGGACACGAATGGCGGGGGAGCGGCTCATTATTGCTGTGCGTATGTGTGTGTAGTGCGTAACGACGAGGACACTGGCTCTTTATGGAATCACAAAATTTTGTTAGCCGCACTCTATCTGGGACTTATATAATCTATGGGTATAGGTATTTATGTTATACCCAAATTCAATTTTTTTATCCTATTGTTTAATATTTAGAGTATCTGAATAAATAAAGGTTTGATATTGGTAGGTATATTGTTTGTTTGCTTTATTCACGAAAATATCGTGGTTTTAATTACATGTACCAGTGTACAGTCACGTCTGAAAATATGGATACATTTTATGTGACAAAAGTATGTAGCCACGACTCTATTACCAAGGCGTAAAGTCGTGGCTACATATTTTTGTCATATTAAATGTATCCATATGTTCAGACGTGACCGTACCTACATTCACTTCACTCATTCGTTTCATTCATTCACTTTTGCAATTAGTACGTAATGTCGCTGTGTCAATCATTCACCTCAACTCTTGTGGCGATGCTATAAATGTATGTCGCAAAAGTCCGCATCTAGCTCCATATTCCACAACCATTAACAAAGTCCTTATGTCATCGAGAAATGTATTCAATACCTAAAAGGCAGACAATGACATGACAGTTCTATTAACGTACGGAATGGGTACTGCCGAGCGTAGGTATAAAGATTCGTCAACGGAACTTCATACAAGCAATTTTGGACCTTATTTACATACTGACATCGGAGTTTTGAAATGCTACAAATATAAGTTGATAGACCAGTATTCATGCCTTTGAATTTCTGATTTGGATTCCCTTGACATTAAAATGTCTAGATAGTTTAGGATAGAAAAGGGCAAGTTGTATTGACAGGGGTTTTAATGTGATATAAAAAAGATATTTTGTAAGTATTCATTATATATTCGCATCTCAGAGCGTTAATAGTACGGTCGGGGAGTACGTAATGAGTAACCCCAAATTTACGTCACTTTTGAACCAGTCTGCCGGGCACTTCCGGCCATGCAGGAACTGGCAGACTGGGTTTTTCTGTACCTTCATACAAATTGCTATTTGTTGCCACAGGTGTCATCTTTATATCAAATGACGTACATTTTTTAAACCGAAAGTGGTACTTTTTTGTGTTTTCGGCCAATTCTATTTTTTTTTACTATTTTTCGGATGATTCGGATCTCATCATCACTTTTATAAACATGTGCCATGGGGCTTATCTTTGTATCACGTAACGTAGCAAATCTTGCGGTCCCCGCCATTAATATAATGTGGTAAGTGGATAAAATTCTCACTTTTGTTTTTAAAGAACGGTGCGTCGCAAAACGACAGAGTGAAGCGAATAGGGTTGAGAATCTAGTGCACCGAGAATGATTCTAGATCTGGAAATGGTTAGTCGATAATGGGGTGAGTAGCAAATATTATAACTTGCTCATAAACGAAATAGACGATCAGTCCATAATAATAAGTCCAATAAACGATCAGTCCAATAAACGTCCATCAGTTAAGTTTTCATCGACTATTGGTAACGACAGAATTTCAAAGGTCACCGAGGGTCAAGTCAAGTGTTAACTGACCAGTATATTAATAATGTGTGGAAATACATATATCAAATGACTTTTCAGTCATACCTACATTCTCATACATTTTTACTTTTCGGCTGACGTCGAGAAACGACTGTCATTTTGACCCCAGAAACACAATAATTCCTATTAAAATGTGACGTACCTTGTGTCATTTCGTGTTTGCCAAGTCTATCTATACTTATGCTTGTTTCGCGAAAAAATGCTCCGAGCTTTTTCGCTTTGATTTTACACTATATACGGCGAGTTTTCTTGTCACGCCCACGAAAAAACGCTCTAATTTGCAGCGTTTTTTCTTGGAGCATGCGTCAAACGCTCGGGGCGCTTTTTCGTAAAACAGGCATTAGCTGGACTATACGCGTTTGTCTCGCCTATATAATAAACGAAGGGAATATGTTATACAGTATGTATAGAGACATCAGCACTAGTCTCGAGTTACCAGAGTGAGTTAGGAGTTGCGAGATGAAGGTTACAACTAATTCTCAACTTGCCTGTATGTCTGTCTAGTCCCTTACGGTGCACTATTAGATTATTTAGTTAACCAAGCATTCCTGTTGTTTGCCAAACCTAAATACAACAGAACGCCTCGGCCACGCTAAGAATGCTGCAAGTGATATCGCGCAAGTTTCGAGACCGGCGGGAGCGTCGAGCGTTATTTCCATGGCCTTCGGGTACGGTTGCAAACTGAGTGGGCGCTCGATCATGCAGCCCAGTGTCGGTCTGTCAGTGTTAAGCAATTACAAAAACGTAGGAATTGATACAAAGATAAGCCCACATGTTCATAAAAGTGATGCTGAGTTACAAAAAAATAGTTTAAAAAAATATATTGGCCGAAAGCAGAAAAATGAACTACTTCAGGTGCAAAAAAAACAGTATTTACGTCATTTGACACAAAGATGACACCTGTGGCATAAAATAGCAATTTATATGTAGGCAGAAAAACCCAGTCTGTCAGTTCCTGCATAGCCGGAAGTTCCCGGCAGACTGGTTCAAAGGTGACGATTTTGACCTCAAATTTACGTCATCTAATACAAAGATGACACTTGTGGCAACAAATAGCAATTTATAAGTAGGTACAGAAAATCCCAGTCTGCCAGTTTCTGCACGGCCGGAAGTGCCCGGCAGACTGGTTCAAAGGTGACGATTTTGACCCCAAATTTACGTCTTTGGCACTACTTCCCCCAACAGACACTTTTGTCAATAATATAATCTAATTATTTATACAATTTCTCATAATATCGCATCAAACCCAGAACTCTAGGATTCGTTTTATTGAAGTGGTTTGCATTATTTGACGTCCACCACTTTACAGCTGCAAACTGACTTCGTTGCTCTCATTATTGTGTCATATCATATTTGACGTGGCTAATTCTCCGTCTATGAATTGGGCACCTTTAAAGTAATTTTTAGACTAATTGGCAACTCATATAGATAAATATATGCAAGAGACGCGTGAGTTCCTAAGGAAAATCTATTTCTGTTTTCAATTATTACATATGATATCGCGCGTTGGAAAGTAAGTGATCTACATACGAAGGAAATAAAAAAAGCAGCGGTATTCTATCTTGATTTTTTACAGATTTGTTATCAACATGATCTTCTTTTGTCATCACGAAATATGTCATTAAAACGTTTTAGCATAAAGCAAGTTTATTTTTATATTTATTTTACATCTGATAACAAGATAAGGACGACGCCTCGTTCTGATAATCCAATCCTGGGCAATATTCAATACCTAATTATATTTTTTGAATAGGCGTCTAGTTACATAGTTAGAAATGTTCGGCAGTGCATGACATGGTACAGTCACCGCGGCAATAATATCTTCCTACACAAATGTCGCAAAAATATGTGACACGCTCTTGTGGCTCTACAAATAAAAGCGTGGCACATATTTTTGCGGCCTTCGTGTAGGAAGATACTATTGCCGGTGACTGTACACGGTGGCGAATGGATCTCAAAAGTTTTAACAAGCGCAGCTTGGACTCTCGATCGGCCGTGTGACATGTTGATCTTTTTGATGACCCCGCTCGCTTCTACAATTCTGCTGCTGACTCTATATGTACTGGTAGTCCGCCTCGAACTGAGCACTCGCGATTTTCTTGCAAACGAGTTGACCAATATAACAAGACCCTAATGAAGCCTTCTAGCTCCATAACCCCTTGATATTTCATGCTCATGAACGAACTCTCAAATTTTATTGAGCTCTACTACAACCCCAACAAATTTCATATATTATAGATCAGAGAAATGTTACTAAAGTTATCACGCGACAACTATTCAAAATTAAAAAGCCATCGCACAGACGTCTAGCCAGCTGAAAGTTCTGTTATGTCCGAAGTTGTCTGTAAGAACTTCACTTCGCTTACGCTCCGCTCGTTCGATAAAGGGGCAAAGGACCAGAAAACCATTACGAATAAATGTAATCAAGTAAGTGCGAATGCGTTCCCTATTTGTACGATTCCAAGTATAATATAGTTATACGTCTCGTCTCTCAATATCTCTTTACCAAAGGTAGTGTTTTCTGATGAAACTTCCAACAAATACAGTAAAAGCAACCATTCCCTAGGGACTCGCGTAATGTCTTAATCAAAACGGACCTGGGATGGAATGTACCTTCGCAGCTGTTTCGTTCCCACAGACAATAACAATACGAAACAGAGGAAATACCCACACAGAATAATGTTCGTAAGAAATAGTTGGCGACTATTATAGACGGAGAGCTAGCCACGATATGACACAATAATGAGAGCAACGAAACCCCCTAATCAGTTTGCTATAATGTTTATTTCTAGATCTGGACAACTGGCAGCTGTAAAGTGGTGGAGGTCAAATAATGCAAACCTCTTCAAGAAAACAAATCCTAGAGCTCTGGGTTTGATACAATACTATGAGAAATTATATAAATAATTAGATTATATAATTGCCAAAAGTTTATATTAGGGGAAAGTACTGCCAAACGACGTATAATAGAACCGTTTTTCCCCCGAAGGGTAAAAAACGGATATTTAGGTTTCTGCCGTAGCTTAAACCACTTATGAGATTACACCCTTGTAACTCAGCCCTAATCGAGTGAATTCCTCGACTAGTAGCGCCATCTGTCGCGCCACTCAGGTACTAATGTCGCCCGGTGCTAGCGCCAGGCTGATTTCTCCTCAGTACGTTAAGTAAGCCGGCAAGGCCCTTAGGTGTGGTTTAAGCTACGGCAGAAACCTAAATATCCGTTTTTCACCCTTCGGGGGAAAAACGGTTCTATTTAGGTATTCGTGCCTTCGCTTAAACCACTTATGAGACGTGTTTAAACCTCTGCCGGCGCTGGCCCGGGCGTACTGTGATGATTAGACATTAACCAACAAAAATTTCAGAACAAAATGTGTATACAAGAGATACTTGTTGCTATACGTTATTATTTTGCGCAATAACTTAACCAGCATTATCTTATATATATATTTTATTTATTTATTATTATTATTATTTTTTATAATATCCCTTGTGAAAATATCCTTATCTGCCGTAATTGGCAGTTTAGCTACTTATTTTAATGATAGAGTTAGGTTAACATTTCCTCCTCCTAGCATTTGTCCCGGCTTGGGGTCCGCTTGACGACAAATTAGTTTTTTTTTTTTTTCCGTAGATTAGGAATATTTCTAGTAAGATGTACTGTGATCGAAAGTGACAGTTTATGTGGTAAAGCCTAAAACAATCGATCCGGTATTCGTATGTTTGTGATTTTAGTTAAGCGAGCTTCGATATTCCTATCTGGAGATATTGCGTTGATAACCTCAGGTAAGATTTCCTTCAAACGGGTGATTAAGTTATGAATGATGTAAAGAGTTATTTGATTTTGCTATTTGATCACTGATTTGTATGATGTACTTTTTATTATTTATCGTAACATGGCCAGATTGAAAGTTCTTCCAAAAATCTGTTTTAAAAGTTGTTCTTGATTGAGAAAACCTGTTTCACATCTGAAATCTTTTGTATTATTCGGGACTTAACGGCCATTTTAAAGTCTAATTATGTACTGTTACATACGCTGCTTTATCTACCCACATATTATAAACTCCCTGTGATGTCTTCAAAGACCGCATGCTACGACCGGCATTGCGGCATTGATCAGACCTATTAGGTAGCGATCATTTGTTAGTAAAACCGATTGGGAAATCCAGGTAATTTTGCGAGATCCTTAGGAAAGACAATGTCTTGAATTACATCCAGACCTTATAGATGTCAATTGGAGTTTTGAGTGAGTATTATATTCTTATAGTGCTAAATGTTGACGACAGCAACTATGAATTTTAGAACTAAACTGGTATTGCTAAATTGACAATACTCCACCGGAAACCGACCGGATATACTAGGTAAGCAAGATCCGAGTTAGTTTATATGATTTTCAATATAATGTTTATAGGTTTGAGAGAAGGACGAAGGTGAAACAACCATACCGATAAGAATATTAATTAAAAATGATGCTATCGTCTTCAAGGGCTGTAGGTATATTACTATGACTATAATGTTATTTGTATACATACAATTTTACGTTTAAATACCTATACCATTTACTCGTTGACCTTACGTCTACCAACTAAATACATCTCTATCTCTCTTGATTATGTAGTTATTTTCTGTAGCCGGAATTAAGATCATTGGGTTCACAAGGATTGTCCGGGTTTGTAATTTGAGCTTGTACACCCTCTGTGGCGGCGATCTGATTCACAAAGCCAAAGCAAGAGGTGTTATACCTTGCTTGTGTATGTTTTTTATGTTTTATTATCCAATATCCTTTGTGTTACGTCGGTAAAATATTATTTAAGTTGCATAGTATAGATAATGAATATGATGATACACAACGAGAAGTCTAAACTGTTTAGGGTAGGACCTTGAAGTTTAAAACTTATAATCTTTGGATGTTTTGGAGGTCCATTAAGAGATAACTTTTTCAAATTCAACATCTAACGGCGTGAAAAAGAGATTCAACGATTTTGAAATATTTAGCGCGTAAAACCATTGGCAGTGGCTAGTATTATAATATTAATACTACTTTGTTTACTCCCAGAGATTGTAAAACCCTTAACGATTCTAGACTCTAATGAGCCGATGAGGCGACATATTCGCATTTAGTTTTAGTGCAACCAAAAGTCACGTATTGACGGGTCATACCTACTGAGTATTATACAAGTGAGTATTCTCTTATACCTTTGTATTCTTAAGTCTACGAGTACAAATATATTACTTGAACTGAGGATATGATTGTTTTTTCTAATGCCTTCTTGCTTAACTTTAAAAGCAGCTGCATTTCAATCGTCCATGTGTATAATAACCACGACACGATACAATATACAGTCGTTTTTGGGATGCTCTCAGCTCTTTATTGGCTACGCTGCCAATATTGTTTACAGTATCCCTTAGTATGCTAATCTAAGTCTTCTGCATCTTGCTCGCATTTCTACAGAAATACAGAGATTATTCGTAAAAATTGTAAAAACACATTTTACACGTCATTAAAATTACATACAATAAGTGAGTATACCATAACTTATTATCATTATTACATGTTAAATTATATACATTAACAAATTCGTAGGTAGCTAGTAGTAGTACCTAGTAGGTAGAACCTGTTTTCGAACGCTGCTGAGTCAATGATTCACCTGCGCAATCATGAAGTCATCGATACGATAATATGCTGACATTCAGTTTGGCCAATAAGCTTTACACTGGCGACACATAATTGTCGTCGATTTTAAGAACATGTTGAATTCATTCTGGATCCTTATTCGACAAGCAATGCCAAACTGTGACACGTGGATATCCTTGCGAGATCATTATGTACTGGTTTGACATATGTACTAGAATGTGTCAAAGTGGTCTCACTATCGAATGTCTGTTTTCGGTTGTATAAAACTGGCGACCATATTGTAGTCTTATGTCACTACGAAAGGTTGCTGAACTTGGTATCAAAGACACTGACTGGTCTTTGATGTGCTCTTTATATCATATCATACATATTTAAAACCTCGAAAGGGTTAATGTATTTATATGAGTATTATTACCCTAACAGTGCGTTAGGTTTACCTACCATTGATGACCTGACGACACGTCCAAAATATTCGTAGACAAGCCGTGGCAAATTTGGTTATCGTTTTCTTCATAGCCCACAGAAAAGTCGCAAAATGAAATTAGGCAAGCCGTCGGAAATCGAGTTTTATGGGCGTTTCGCCACCGCTACCTACTTAACTATCTGACGGCATGTTAGTGTTGACGAATCTTTATATGGGTCCCCAAACGGGTAGCCCCTTGAAGTATGTTAACAATTTCATCCAATTATGCCTAAATCACCATTCTAATAAGTTGTGAATTTTTCCGTAAGCACTTAGTTACTGAAATCCTTGGGGCGCCCTCATCTGACAAGCACTCGAATAGAAAACCTATCTTCTTTCACAAACAGGCATTTGCAATTCTTGTTTATAAAAAGGCCACCTAGGTTTACATCGTCGCTATTCACCTGACTTGCCCCGCAGTACAAATTTCTTTGAGGATTTTGAAGCGGGAACGTTACATTTGACTTGGATGTGGAGTATGGTTAAAATCCCTCGAGATCCCATTTTTCATTCATTTATCACTTCCTTCTTTGTTTACTCTTACGCCTCAAAGGAGACTTCCGATCCTCTATAGAGAGACATAAGCCCTCTTACGTGTAAACCTGCAACGCGACTAGCAAGCTCTGCTGCTACATGTATAGAGGAGTATTTCAAACCGAGTTAAGCCTAGCCAGTCATTTTAGGGGTCAGAATAACCAACTTCCATTATGTTAGCTTTTAAGCTCGCTGGCATCGAAATCGATGAGGAGGACTATATATAATATATTTAGGGAAAAGTTTGGTAAGTTTCCACTGTTACTAAATATTTTAAGTTTATTGTCATGCCTAAGTAGGAGTTAATTCTATCGAAATGGAATCTTGTAAACTTATCTTTATACCTAACCTGATCAACTATATTTCTAATGCCTCTGTTGTTATACTAATTACAAGTCTATTGAACCGCAGCGGTTTGTATGTATTCCAGTTTCGTGGCATGTGTCTATCGTACTTTGAAATATTTCAAACTAGAGCTTGTTCTTCTAGTAGTCGCACTGAAAACTCACACGTTTTTACGTTTTGTGATGCGAATGAAGTGATATGAATGGAATGTTTTTGTCAGCACGGCTTGCTTAGTTAGTGGCATTATGTAAATCATTTTGTTTACACAGCTACATACTTATTAATGTGGACGTCTTAGTTTTGTTTAATCAAAATTGTAGCTTTTTAGATTTCTTGGATATTTTTATTTATTTTGGTGTTAATTTACTCGTTAAATAATTTGTTGCTTGACAAACAACAATCCTTCTTTGTGTCAAACGTGCCTGTGGACACAATCAGAATTTGACTCATACTCGTATGTGCCTCCAAGGAGCAGACGTTTGCTGTTTAGATTGATATGAGGTAATGCCGGTTATTCAGCTCAGCTAACAATTCTACGGCATTACTACAAATTTATTGTTTTTGATGTTATACGACAGAGACAAAACGGTTGTGCTATTCCTTTTCTAAATAATACCTACTGCGGTTAGCGGAGGAGAGAGTTCTAGACTTCCTACGTCTAAGGTTGTTTTTCCTTGCCTCCCCCTTTCTTTTAAAGTAAAGGATCTGGTTGCGTGCTTACAAAACCTTGTCGGTTTTGACTTCTACAGATATCTTGATCTAAATAGCTTATTTTGCGTTTATTCGCATTGATTTGTAGTATAAACAGTATTTGGCAAGATTTTTAAATCATTATAGGCTTACGTGTACCTACTTCCTGGGTTAAATCGAAATGTCCCCACACCTATTTATTGGTGACTGTGGACAACTTTTATACAAGCAAGTCTACAAGAGACTACGTGTCTTCCATTCTTCTTAACAGATGTACCAGACAGTTATTTTACCCATGAACCATGCTTTAGCGATTGAAAGAATTTGCATATTCTATTTTTCGTATCCGAGGTACGAGAACAGAGGAACGACATTTGAACTTCGTTTAATAAATCGATATTATATCGTTCAATATCGTGACCGATGTCAAAATAATTTTGACTGTGCAACCGTTGGCGTCGTCTGTTAAAGGAGTAGATCAGCCAATAAGATGGCAGTTTTTAAAACTGTATCCATATAGATGTACATAGCCTGTGGAACGACAGTTACAAAACGATGCATGGACATTACATGACGTCTCAAGGGACGACGCTGTATCATGATACAGGTCGATGCAAGCCATATGAGATGATACAATGTCATCTTCCAGAATGATAGACATGAGTACTCCGACATTGGCGACATTGCATCATGTCCAGGACGACACAATGTTGTCTTACACGACGATGCATATCGTATCACGGGACGATGCAAGTCGTGACCAGGGATGAAGTAGTGTAGTCTTACAGGCTGGCACAATGTCGTCGCAAGGGACGACGCAATATCGTCTCACGGGACGACGCCTGTCATCTCGTGGGACGACGCCTGTCGTCTCACGGGACGACGCCTGTCGTCTCACGGGACGACGCATGTCGCCTCACGGGACGACGCCTGTCGTCTCACGGGACGACGCATGTCGTCTCACGGGACGACGCCTGTCGTCTCACGGGACGATGCCTGTCGTCTCACGGGACGACGCATGTCGTCTCACGGGACGACGCCCGTCGTGGAACGGGACGACGCATGCCGTCTCGTGGGACAATGCATTGTGTTTTGACGGTGCCTATTGGAGGTCACTGCGTCTCGTCGCTGGGCCACGGGCACCGAGCGGAATGTCACAATATCTGAAGTAGCAATAATGTCGTCTCATGGGACAATGCATTGTGTTTTGACGGTGCCTATTAGAGGTCACTGCGTCTCGTCGCTGGGCCACGGGTACCGAGCGGAATGTCACAATGTCTGAAGTATCAGCAATCATTATAGAATTTGCTTTTATTTATTTATTTACATTTTTATGCAATTTGCACAAAATAAATTCCAAAGAAACCGTGCAATCATTACACAATTTGTGTTTGCAATTTACTTTTCGAAATTTTTTAAACTTGATTGAGCACGTGTTGCTCGGCTGAGTTACAAAAGCGTACTGGGGAGAAATCAGCCTGGCGCTAGCACCGGGCGACATTAGTACCTGAGTGGCGCGATAGATGGCGCTACTAGTCGAGGAATTCACTCGATTAGGGCTGAGTTACAAGGGTGTAATCTCATAAGTGGTTTAAGCGAAGGCACGAATACCTAAATAATGCAATTAATTCTTTGTCGCCTACTGTTTTTTTTCCCGTAATAATACGCAATGTTTTTTGTTGTAATGTTAAAATATAGCCTGTCCTTTATATTTGAAACAACTTCGGCAGTTTTTACCTATTTTGATATTACTATTTTTCAATTCAAAATTTTGCTAGTCTGTCACTCTGACCTCCACCCATTAAAAGCTGCCAGATGCCCAAAGCTATCAATAAGGATAGTTCAAGCATAGCAATCTAACCAGACGGGTTTGGTTGCTCTCATTATTGTGTCATATCTGACGTAGCCAGCTCTTAGTCTATTATTAAATCTGTCTCTGGGCTGCTATTTGTTGCGAGAATATGTTGCCTGACAACGTATTTATACATGTAAGTGTATTTCCTTTATTTAATATCATGTAACGTTAGGTATATAGGTACTTTAGGTGGTATTTTATTGAAATCGCGCTATGGTAAGGCGGTGGCTTTTACAATGTTTCCTTTGAAAATATTTGCTTTTCAAAAATTGTCGTTAACTATGTTAGTCATAAGGCTGTTCACATGACACAAATTATACCGAGTATTTAATTCCGAGTACAGTGAACTCTTAGGTTTTAAGTTTTAAGTGTAGGTCGCGTTAAAGCTAAAGGTACACATTTACTTCGGTGTGAAAACGGATTTCCGACCTCGAATCCCTACCCGTCTATAGGTACCTACTTAAGCAGAAAATCCCTATTTTCCGGTTTCTGCTGTTATAAACCAATAACTTCGCTAAGTCAGGTACATTTACCTATTGTACCTATCCAGTCTGATATACTCGTAAAAAAATATTTTACAAGTATAAAACTAAATTTTTGAACAACCCTTGTAACACATAGACACCTTGAAGTAATATTGTGTGATCCTACGTTAAGTGATCATTAGTACATAGCGAGACCTTTCTTGACGCAATAAGTTGTACAAGAGACCACGTCTTTGTTGGTTTGACATGAAGGTCAAGAAGAGTCACAAGTGAAAGGCAGTTTAAGAGACAATTTTCTTGAAAATGTCAAGTAACGTCGCCTTTGTCACGTCGAAATTAACCTAACTTTGAGAGGTAAGTTCTGAAATATGTGGATTACGAATTAAAATTAAATTAGCATCGTAAGAACGCCAACGTGACACTGAATAGGTGCGTGTGTGTGCGTGTAACACTCATGATATATGATTACTTAAGTAAATCATAATTGGATTATAATTCGATTGGGATAGGTAGCTCTTTTGAATAGGTAACATCAAATAAATAGCTAGTACCTAAACAGACCAGCATTATCAAATCTGTCCAAATGGTAGGACGTTTTAGAAAAAACCAATCCAAGTCCAAGACGGTCAATTCCAAATGTCTGCAACAAGGCAATTGCAACCGGCAATTGCACATGCACAAAGAGTGTACGGACCAAAGTAGGGTAGAGATAGAGATAAACTACCATAACATGTCCCGCCACTCCAAATTACTGTTTCAATGTGTTTAGTCACATCTTTACGAAAGAATTTGGTTTTTGTTTGACGGCTGTCTCAGCACGCGCACATGCGTTGGGAGTCTTGGTGGTGCTTATAAATACTTTCACAAATACATTGAAGCATTTTGAATGTTATCGTAGTTTATCTCTATGAGATACCGGTATTATTTGATTTCCAGTATTGACCATACAAAGAATCCCGTTATTGTTACCTAGCACTTAGCAGTCTATGGAGGAACTTGGTTTGCATGACTAGGCACGTCACGTTGCTCAGTGTTTAGAAAATGGATTATGATGATTATTATCTACCCGGTTTATATTATTGGAAAACAAAGGACAATAATCAAACACAGCTTACGTTAAATGCGTATATAATTAATGTTTTGCGTTTCCGGCGGTACCACTGAGCTTGATATATCACTCTGGAATTCTTGGGATAGTGCCGTATTCTATATAAACAATACATTAAAAACACAATCTATTTTAAACATAAGTTCAACACACAACAAATAATCAACCAATGTTGAAGTTGTATTGGAGTTACATACGTCGGAATAATTTTCGAGCTAATTCTGACATTTCTGATTTAGACTTTTAGGCGATAGCTACGTACATAGTTACCTAATGCATTGAAGTTGGATCGTGTCATAACGTGTTTTAAAGTTAGAATACAGCCCATGGATGTACGTATGTATAAATGTTACTAGAAGCAAATGTAATGATTAGACCACATGGGAAATAAATGAAAATGGTACTTTATAATTATGAAGAGTGACTCCGCGGTCGGTAATCTAACGCATGACTGTCTAGAATTCTAGATAGATAATAGTCAGGTGCCTATAAATACCAACATAGACTATTATTAATTTAACAAGAGTAAATTAAAGATATATTTAAAAGAAAATAATAACAATCTATTAGAAAACAAAATTTGTACCTACCTAGGTATTAATGAGCTTTTGAGCTAATAGGTATTGAATTGAATTGAGCTTTCTGTAAGTACTTAAACGTGCGTTTGCTCGTCACTGCTTCAGTCTATTTGTCTTCCTTTAGCTAGCAATAAGGATGACATCAGGGTATCAACTAATAATAGGCATAAGCGTGTCGAGCACCAGGACATTTAGGTACTTAACCTACTCGTATAATTACCGCGTTTTGAATGGAGTTTGGCCAAGATCACGTGTAACTGGAAAATGTTCAGACAAAATCATTTGTCTTGTTCTTACGCTATCAGTATCACCTGTTAGAAGTGATGTGTATATTTTGTTTAATTCTACGGCTAATGACAAAATTGTTTTGCCATATAAAATCTACATGTACTTGGTTATTTTTTTAACCATCTTTATGTAAATGAAACTCTTTCTTTCGACTCAATAATCCGGAAAAATCCAATAAATCAACTATGTATTGACCGTAACAAAAGTTATTGCTCAATGCCATACGACTCAAAATAGAAAACGTATTGCTACTCCAATATTTATCAACAGGGCAACAATTTCCTACCAAGAATAAAAGCAGTATGTACATTACAAAACTAGTCTGAATTCGGACTTTACAGCATGAACATACGATAAACTATTGAATGACTTTTTCAATGTCTGTTACAACTTTTTATGCGTGGGGGACAGAACATGTATTGGAAGAAAAATGTCGTATAATTGTAAAGTTTTCAGTGACTTGTCATGTTTTTATATCGGTGCTCAGCCCTTATACCCACATGTCACGTTTCAATAAGGTCCTTCTATATCCTACAGAATATACCTATGATATCGGCGTCGATGCCAGGACAAGTTCTGTAATAATGCATTTTAAGCTGGTAGGTATAGTAGTTTATGTAACTGTTACGTAATAAGGGTCCTTAAAACATGAGTGTGGTTTTATTCATAATAAGATCACACGAGTGTTTTAAGGCCTAATTACGTACAGTTGCATACACTGCTTTATCTACACTCATATTATTTATCCTAAATGCCTTATTCCGAAACCATAGAATGGCCGCCATTGCACCGCCATGGCCAACTCGATTGTGCCGGCGGTCGGGGAGGCGCGTGTCGGCGGCCGCGCGGGAGCGTGCAGGTGTACATTATGTTATCAAAACTCATAACACATCAATAGTTGAGCATGTAAAGTTAAAATTACGTTACTGCCACACATAAAAAGCTTATCATAGTAAAATCGGTTGTGGTAATGCTAGCCATTGCCTACCGTTTTTGAACACGTTTTAGAGGGCTTACAATGTGAGTGTAGATAAAGTATATTATTTTAATGAATATATACATATAGGTAAGAGGAAACCTGAAAGTCGCACCCATAACCGACAAATTAATGGCTAATCGCCTAGTGTGGTACGGGCATGTTATGCGGAGGGATGAAAGTCATGTTACGAGAAAGGTATGAAGAATGAATGTGGAGGGATGTAAGAAAAGAGGCAAACCTAGGAAAAGGTGGATGGACTGTGTGAGAGATGATATGAAAGAAAAGATGTGAGTGATGAGATGACGGGTGATAGAGACTTGTGGAAGAAGAAGACATGCTGCGCCGACCCCAAGTAAATGGGACAAGGGCAAGAGGATGATGAGGTAAGTATATTAATTATCTAATTAAAATGACATAAAAATACAAACCCTATATATACATCTTAATATAAATAATATATGTGAAAACTAAAAAGTACCATTTCAGTTTGGAATTTTCAGCCCTCATACAAACATATTGCATGCAGATGCAGATGTATCGACGCAAATCCGCCCTATTTATAATTTTCTTGATTTTATTTCTGTTTAATATAGGGCAATGTAGAAAGGTTCTCAGGGCTGCTCCACTGTTCACTTGGCAAATTTACGGCCTTCTTTTGTTATGTTATTAAGAGGCTCTCAACACCCGATGACCTTCAAATTGACTACTCAAACAGTTTTTAGCTAGAACTACTTGTTTTGAGAAACTAAACAAAATATATGTTATTAATCGTTATAATATTTGGAAGAACTTCGTTAATTCCGATACACGATTGGACGAAATCGACTTGATAGAAAATAATTCCAAAGTTAAATCTTAAAATTTGCTTTAAACAGTTGCATGTCTTTAGTTTATTGACTTATACGTCTGTAACTAAGGACAAAATTCCACCGCACTAATACTAAAAAGTCTAAAAACTTCGTTATTTTATATTTCTCATTTAATGCGTAGTTTTTTTTTAATTCATCATTTTGCAAAATTTGCAATGAGCTCCCATACTAATCGTAACACAGTGTTTCTCTTTCACTCGCGCTGAAAAAGATAGGGAGGGAATTTAGCAGTTGTCATCCCCTTAAGTATGTTACTATTACCATACAACTACGTCAGCGTAAAAATGCCACTCTCTGCTCTGCCTCTCACCGTCACTATTTCTTTTTTAAATTTCACTTTCAATTTCATCCCTTCGGGGTTGATTATCAGGATAAATTGTATCAGATCTAGCTTTCTGTACTTATATCTAATTTCGCTTAAAAGCCGTTTACGTAATAGTGTTAAATATTAACACATACACAAACATAATAAACTCTGACATCTATTATTAGTAGGATGAGGATGACACATTTGGGGGGATATTACTAAGGTTTTCCTCAATTGTTAAAAGGCGGTGCACGAACCCACCGTCAAACAATGTCAGGGCATCATTTATTATTATATTAAATCAACTTTGTACGTGTGTAACTACTTGACTAACTGGGATTAACGTAACCGTGAGGCGTGAGATTTGATTTTGTTAAAAAAAACCAAGCAACCGGATTAGTTATTTTGTAAAAATATATGGTAGGTATTTGATTAAAAAACTTCTTCATCATGTAATAACAATCCATTTCGACAACCGAAAACTGACAGTTGCTGGTGAGACCACTTGGGTCAAACAAAGTACTTATGGTCATGACTACAAATGACAATTTACAAGCGGAAGTCTCTTTTTAACACTTAGGGTTAGGAAGAGATTTCCGCTTGTAATTGTCACTTAAGCTACAAGTGACAATTGGGTACTTTCCTGGGTAAAAAATATATAATTCTATTTAGTCCGTCAGTTAGATTATCAAAAAATATTGGACACGTATTTTTTATTTTGTCAATCAAACAAAAATTGGTGAAGATATAGCCCGTTAATGTTCCGCGTGACGTCACAGTATACTAAATATTGTACTAAAAAATTTTTTTTTAGCAAAGTAGCCAATTACAAGCGGAGATCTCTTATCTCTATTAAATAGGTCAATGGTGCGCTTCAAGAAACAGGCTTAGCCTAGTTTGGAACGCATCAGACAACCCCTGGAAACTAGTTTCACATTGTTTTTGAAATTAAATTTTACTTTACTTACAACGATGTCTGGAAACATCCATCTATCGTTTATCATTTATATCGAAACTTTAAGTTCCGTTTATGCTGTAGGGTGTGTGTAGGCTACGGCATCCTAAAAATAAGGTGACAGCTGGTGTTCAGATTGTCCCCATATCAACGTTAATGAATAAGGGTCACCCTTAGTCCCTGCGTACGATACAATGCGGACAGAAATGGTCTTCAATTTAAGCCCTTTGTCAGTAAATTGAAGGGAAAGGAAAACAAGGAAGTTCGCTCTGTTGTAATTGACAGGGAAAGTAACGGTGCCGAATAAGGTTAAAAACCCACGGATTAAAACTGGTCCCAACTGTGTTTTGTTTTGGGACTGTTTTACATGTTTACAGATTTTTGTCTATAGTTTATGTATTTGACATAAATAAATAAAAAAAAAAAAAAATGTATGTAATATTTTTGCAATCCACCCAACTTACTATGTTTTGTTTTGGGACTGTTTTACATGTTTACAGATTTTTGTCTATAGTTTATGTATTTGACATAAATAAATAAAAAATAATGTATGTAATATTTTTGCAATCCATCCAACTTACTATATTTAATAACTTAATAATAATAGTACATTGTTTATTTGTTAGATTTTTCTCGTTGTGTTTTATTAATTACAATTATATTAAAATTATATTTTAAGTGAATGAGAAGAACTTTAGTGTTAATTTATCCTCTTGATATATTTCAAAATTGTCATACATACTAGTAAAATGTTGTCATAAAAATCTAGTGAGCGATACGTATGAAAATATACTATTTATTGGACAATAAATGTAAAGAGTTTAATTTTATGAAATGTTTCGAAAAAGAGATCCAGATAGTCAATAATATCACAAAAAAGGGTTCATCATCATCATCATGAATTTTCTTAGGTTCGTAAGTACCTCTAGCCTGTAAAAATTCTTACAATGAACGTATTTATCAAAAGTTATTAATTACACTATTCTATTATTTCCTCGCAAGTGTGTTGAAAAACGTCGTATGAAACGCGTGTGCTTGATCATTACATAGCTCAGCTTCCTTATGCGCACTCACATGCGATCGTGCGCACAATATGGCTTCGTAAGTAATGTAATGATCAACTTAGCACACTTGTATCATAATGTACTATTATTTTGCCCTTTGTCACAATATTTACCTAATTGTCTAGATAGCATAAATATGATGTAATAAAGGTAAGATAACTAATTATAATGATATAATAGCATACAAATTATGTATGTTCGGAACATTACTTACGAATAACAGTGGCAAAATAAGAAAGGGTCGACGAATCTGTACCTCCATCGAAGCAAAGGAAATTACAAATGGCAGAAAAATCTCAACACTGAAGTTATCAGCACGGGAAAACAATTTTGAGAGAGCTGTCCGACAGATTTCAGATGCCCACGGGTAAGTTATTAGGTTTCAATTTTCCCGTTTCTACGTTAACGAATGCACGTGATTTTACTTAGCAGTAGAGAGAGATACGACGAAAAAACCGTCTCTTTTAATTTTATTCTAAAATTGACGTGTAATTTTTCAATGCGTCATTTTTTCGAAAGCCGTTGTCCCTATCATAGATTACAGTTAGGTGCATAACTGAACCAATGTGCATCACTTTGACATGTTTCTTTCATTATTTCAGAAGAGGCTAGTTATTAAGTTACTATTTTATTATTAATTGGTAACAACGCTAATAAACTTACTGACCTATTATGTTATTGTAGATAAAAATAAACATTTTCTCTATTAGATAATATTTGGTACTGACTCAGTTTTGCACCGACATCGTTAAATGAAGATAAGTCTTATCAATTATGAAAAAAATAAAAACTTTCAGGTTATATTTGTTCGTCTCGGTGTCAGCTATGTATCCATATGAAAGCCAATTTCGATTCATTGCATTCACAATCTTGATTTTTTTATTCGTCCATGATTTTGAACCAAAAACCGTTAAACTACATTTTTTTTATTTAACCCGATATTGATATTTTTCTTTTACACAACCAGGTAAGACAACTAGTTGAAATAGTACATTATATGCTCTTTAAAATGAGGTGTATGACTTTTATATCACTCACGTATTTTTATGGTTATCTCAGAATGAAGTCCGCTACAAAAATTAACTAACGAGAAAGTTGTTCGGCCATTTGCCTTGACTCAGTTTTGCACCTGACAATACATTGCCAGTAACTAATTACAAAAATAAGCCTGATTTAAATGTTTGATAACTAAAATAATGGTCGTGGAATTCCTTACTTTAAATGAGTTACTGAATTGGGAATGCCTAAGAAAAAATGAAATAATGGGAAAAATAAATTAGGTGAAATTTCACAGTTTTCGGTATGAAATTGAGAAAAATGTATAAGTCGGAAGAAAATAATTTGTGAAGCAGTTTTGTAGCGGTACCCAAGGATTAATATTTTACGTTTAGAACTTTTATGTAACTTTGATTGTTATCAAATTATTTACATTTTACTAAGGTACTAATTTTGACTCAGTTATGCACCTAACTGTATATGTCCCTATATTAAAAATCTGTCTATAAAATGGAAGGTAACTGTTATTTACAGTTTTTGGCAGAAAACAAGACTACCCCCATAATTGTCATATAAAGGTTTTTTTTGTTAAAGTTTTTAAACAAATATTTGTTTAGTTTATCATTTTGCACCTTAAAAACACGTTCAATAGGTAGCAAGGAAAGTTGTCGAACGAAATTAGATTACAAAAGTAACTGGACACATAAAATAAATAATAAACAAATATTATGGGAAAATCTTTACACAAATCAACCTAGTCCCACAGTAAGCTCAATACGGCGTGTTGTGGGTACTAGGCGACGCTATATATAATAGATATATACATATAAATACTTAAATACATAGATAACATCAATAACTAGGAATAAATATCCGTGATAAACACACCAATAAATGCCCTGACCAGGATTCGAACCCGGGACCTCCTGCTTCGTAGGCAGCGTCACTACCGACTAGGCTAGGAGGCCATTACATTACTTAAGTTACTGAACAGCGCCTCAAACCACTTGTTCGGAGGCGCTGTTCAGTAACACTTACGTAGTAATTATGTACCTACTTATGTAATAGTATGTGTCTAGTTACTCTTGTAATCTTATTTTGTTTGGCAACTTTCGTTGCTGAGGGTACATAAATAATTAAGTGCGTACGAATTTGGTACGAATGTACACCCACGTTTTCACTTTTCATGCCATTTTTATATTTTTTGGGATAATTGTAAGTAACACGGTCTCAAAGAAGGTACCTAATAAAGATATAAGATATGAGAAATAAAAAAAACAGTGTGTAATAACTATTAATCCTTAATTGAAAATCCTTCATCGATATTATTCCACTCTCCCTTGTTTGTAAACCAATAATAATTAGATTAAATAGTTAAGTTCGTCGACACAGAGTTTGCACCAATAAAATATTGTGAATGTATAGGAATGCCATACTCCATACACATAACACTTAACGCGAAGACTTGGCGTGGTCGAACTTTTATGGACTCAAAACAAAATAAAAGCTTAAAGTAAAAAAATAAACAAGAGTCAACCATGAAGCTACGAATTTATTGCTGTAATAAAAATACAAAAGGTATAAATTCCGTAAATTAATATATTAGATCCGTCCGTCCGGTAAACTGTAACAAAGAAATAATAATTATTATTAACAAATAGTCAGGCATGGAGGTATTGGGATCCGCAAAATTTCAATAGTATCTCTACCCGCTTTCCTCTCATCAATCCATAGCACTCGACATTTGACCGCAAAAATTCGCATTC
Organism: Pammene aurita; assembly: GCA_947086415.1. Lineage (NCBI taxonomy): Eukaryota > Metazoa > Arthropoda > Insecta > Lepidoptera > Tortricidae > Pammene > Pammene aurita. The sequence goes on from OX352295.1 coordinate 20,245,198, forward strand.
TACCAGCCCCGTGGAGCGCGCTCGTCTCCTTGCTTGTAACGAATGGGAGTCGGGGTCTTGGCTTCGGGCCTTACCCTCTAAGAATCTAGGCACCTTACTGAGTAACGACACATTTAGGCTCTCCATAGCGTTGCGCCTAGGTGCGCCTTGTGTTGCCCCGCACAGGTGCCAATGTGGTGTCAACGTTAACAGCACAGGCCTACACGACCTCTCCTGCAGCAGGAGGGCGGTCCGTATCGCACGGCATGCCTCCATCAACGACATCTTGCGCCGTGCCTTTACGAGTGCCGGAACTCCAGCCATATTAGAACCCACAGGCCTGGCTAGATATGACGGTAAGCGGCCTGATGGCAAGACCCTCGTTCCCTGGGAGCTGGGACGACCCCTGGTATGGGATGCCACGTGCGTGGATACCCTTGCGCCGTCCTATCTTCCAGGAACCTCGTCTAAGGCTGGAGCGGCTGCCGAAGCGGCTGAGCGCCTCAAGCGGCGCACATATGCAGCAATCGACTCAAGCTACATGTTTGTGCCCTTTGGGGTAGAGACCCTCGGACCCTTGGGACCCGGAGCTCATGTGACAACTTAGCAAACGCCTCAAAGATACTACGGGTGACCAGAGGGCTGGCTCTTTCCTTGCCCAGCGCATCGGAATCGCTATTCAGCGTGGCAAATCCGCCAGTCTTCTGGGCACCCTTCCGTCAGGCTCAGAGCTTGAGCCTGTTTTTTACTTATAAATATGTACACATTTTATGATTAATTTATTAAGTTATATATGTATTGTTTTTAACAAATAGTCTGTAAAATATGTTGAAAAACTATTCATTCTTATATGTAAGGGCGCGTTTTTAGATTGTCCTTTTTTAAATTTTATAAGTTCATGTTCGAATCTTGCTCGACGCGGAGAATTTTTCCATTTTGCTTTCACTTATAATATTGAAATCTCGCTTGCAGACGTTTCTGCTTAGTACAAAATTAATTCAGCCTTTCTTTCATATCGATTAGATACTTTCACTTAGTACTTCCATATCTTGAACCCTCATTTCAACTCCTTATAGAGTTTTATCCTAGTCAGATCAGCTGTTTTTAATTTAAGGAGGAACAAATAAATATTCATAGGTACATACAAACTATCACTTTTATAATGTGCATAGTTATTCATGTGCAAAATAGGAGCTGTAAGACCTGTATGACCACATACTTTCATTTAATAAACGACTTATGAGTGCTTTTATATTGTGCTACATTACATTGTGGCTGTCACTCTTCTTTACTATTTTTTATTACCTATACCCTAAAACTTCGATGGTCGTATCGCTTCAGTATTTAGTCAACATGACTAAACATAACATACATACTAGTAGGGGAGCCCACGACACTGAACCTAGTTCGATAAGTCTCTTAGATGAGATATATATAATTAGACGCGTCTTTAATGGGGGAACACGAAATGCTGATGCTGCAATGCAAAAAAAGTGGTGGCGTATTTTAATATTTTTTTTTAAATAAAAAAATCCGGTTTCTAGTACGATAAGTCTCCTAGATTTCCTTTGTTCCGAAGAAAAGCTGCTTCGAAAAGCAGGGGAGGGGTAGGGCTACACGATAATGCGGTGCTGCAGGCCCACCACTTTTTTGCATTGCAGCATCAGCATTTCGTGTTCCCCCATTAAAGACGCGTCTAATTATATATATCTAATCTAGGAGACTTATCGAACTAGGTTCAGTGTCATGGGCTCCCCTACTATACGTACTTACCTCAATCCATTTCAGTACAGTCAAGTAGGTAAATAAACAGAAAACAAAAAAGAATCTACTTCAAAGCCTATTTAAGAACTTAGACTACTCCACCAGCCGCCTTCGGCGAACATACATAAAAAATAGCAAAAAAACAAAGATCTCTTCGAAATCTTGAAGTAGGTGGAAAACAAAGTCACAAATTTTAACTGTGTCGGTTAAAAGATACAGCTTACAGGATTTTACGAGTAGAGATTACTATCATTTCCAACCCGCGCCTCAGAGATATCTCCGCGTCGGTTGAATCCAATTTAAAAAGTTCTTTGACTCAAGGAGGTTGTAAACTTGTCTCCGGGTGTTTGCGGATGGGAAACAGAGAGGTTATTTCAGTTTTAAGGGTTTGTTTAAAAAAACTTGAGAGTTGGGGTTTTTTCTAAAATTTCATGGCACTCGTGATTTGTCGCATCATGTTATTTACACCATTGAGAAACGCTTTTAGTCATATATTATATTTTAAATAAATAAATATTATGGGACAATCTTACACAAACCGACCTAGTCCCACAGTAAGCTCAATAAGGCTTGTGTTGTGGGTACTAGACGACGATATATATAATACATAGATAGATATTGATAAATACTTAAATACATAGAAAACATCCACAACTCGGGTACAAATATCTGTGATAAAGACACAAATAAATGCCCTTACCAGGATTCGAACCCGGGACCTCCTGCTTCGGCAGTGTCACTACCTACTGGGCTAGGAGGCCGTTAATTGTTCGAAGATATACAAAGGAGAGAACGTATCTCTCCTTTCGCTAATAGAAAAAGTATCAGAACATAGTTTAGTTTAACTTAGCTAACTTACTTATGGAATTATTTGACATGAAATGATCAATAGTATTTACTTATTTCGTTATATGTTTAATCGTGACGGCCAGTGCGAATATAACATTATTTTTTTCAAGACAATTAAAACTTTACGTTATAATAAATACGCTACTCTACCTAATTTACAAGTAAATACAAATTTTCAGAAGACTTTTTAATTTGCGAAAAGATTAAAACGACAAGAGTTTCGAATATCTTGCCCCGGGGACGTGAACTTGCACAAGCACAGGTAGACGACGTTTTCATTTAAAACTAATTGGTCGACCTAACATCTTACCATTCTTTTGAAACTAAATATTTTCTTATTTTCCTAAAGGTGACACTGGGTTTTTACCTCCACAATTTAATCTAGTTATATATTTTATGTGAGTTGTAGTAACTCATCGTATTGTTGAAATACAATATACTTATCGCTTAGCAGGGAAAAAAGGTCATGGTATTCACATGCCGTGAACGTTTTTACCCATTTCAAAATTATTGCTTCATAAACAAAACAAGCAGGGTTTTTGTCTTTTTATCAAAATTGGGTATTTCTGTATTAAAAGATCCTATCTATTTACTGTTGAAAAAGGTTGACACTTCACATGGCTTTTTGTCTCACATATTTTATCTTATCAATGTGTCAAAAAAGGTTAATTAATGGTTCCTTCACAGTTTATACCACTTTTTTTTCAGATTAGAAAAATAACGGTCGATAACGCCAATTTATCTTTATCTTTTCAGCCATATCAGGGAAAAAACTAAATAAAGACTACTTTTTCCATTATTAGTGAAACGTTCAACAAGATGCAAAATGGCGAATTTTATAATCGTTTTCTAATCGTAACAAATCGAACTATAGTTACGCAATCAGACAGCTAGAATGGTTGCCATTTTATCGCCTGTCGCGTTATGTGTCAATTTTATACTTACGCACTTGTTAGAAAATTGACGGACGATAAAAATCCGACTATCTTAGGCTAGTAAAAATCCATTGGCTCACAGTGATTGTTACCTCATAAGTTAGGTAATGTGCATGTATTTCGAACAAGAGCAGACCAGCGCCTTGAGAATACGGAGGATACGGATTGAAAATACGGTGTCTTAGTCCCAATCTGTAAGCGGAAGGCTCGTTTGCTACCATAGTGACTTGGGTTTCATTACGGGGCATCGATGACAGTCCTTGACTAGATGCTGAAGATAGCAACATATTAGGAATCGATGAAGACATCGGCTCATATAATGATAAACTCACTTACTTTGGCGACATGAGATGGAAGGGCATCTTCCTAACGGCCTCTTCGGCCAAGTCGAGCGGGAAGGCGAATTCAATCATGTTCTCATTCAGGCAGTCGTTGTAGGTAGAAGCAAGCTGGCAGCGGTCTGATAAGCCATCTATGGAGTCGAGGCACATTCGGGATACAGTGTTCAGCTTGCGGACCACTCGAGATTTCTTGCCGTTCACGAGGCTAGCGAGGTGGACAAGAAGCTCGCGGTTAACCTGTGAATAAACGGTTAAATTTTAATTCAGTATAAACGGGGCTTTCTATCCGCAGATGACCTTGCAATCGAAGAAAAACAAACATCTTGTTGGTTATAAGTCATAAGTCATAAGTCATAAGTCATTTATTTGCGAAAGATATATAAGAAGAGTCAGTTCATAGTTAAGTGAGCCAAGCTACCTTGTCACACAGTTCGTATGGTTCGGAAATGTCAAATCCATAGTCTATTGTAAATATTCTCTGTTAGTCCTCAAGTAAATGGTTCTTAATCTTTATAATAAAATCTTGTGGTTTTTAATCCCTTTTGTTGCTTCATTCACATTTATATTATATATACTTTACTAGCGTGCAAGAATGTCAATCTTAAATAGACTGTGGGTGCGCGCATCCGTGCATGCAAATGCGTACCCAGTGTTGGTATTTCAAATATCTCTACAGATTGTTACACAGGCTTGCTTTAAATATTCAGATTAAGCCCGAGTTAATAGGCATTACAGACACGCGAGCAGCGTGCTTATAATGTTTTTCGCCCGACTTTATAAGCGCAGAATGGCCTGCTGCGAATGCCTTCACATTGTAGCGGAGCATTATATCAATGACGGGCCCATACCGGAGTTTATGAAGTTCAAGAAGTATCGATGCTGCAGGAACTTAATTCTTATTAAAAGCTAGATTTGTAAGCTAGAGCGCGTTACGAGGGCAGAGTTTGTAAAGTACGCGGACGTGGCACGGACGCGGATAAACTAGGCCCTGCAGACTAGGGCGTTTAGGTGATTTTGGGACCATTCCTAAGATCACCTAAAGTCTTCCATAGGACTAACCTTCCCATGGTTGATAATATCGCTCTGTTCAAGCATGCACGCAGCGAAGCACTGCCCAGAGCGCGTCACAGGGGCAGAGTTGGTGAAGTACGCGCGGACGTCCTTGGGTGAGGCGCGGACGCGTATCACGCAAGACTGGGCCATACGGACTAGGGCGTCCAGGTGACCTTGGACCTAGGGAAATACAGGTTAGGATCAATTTAAAACAAGCAGAGCTTCGAGTTATCACTGTGAATTAAAAATTCCTGACAAGACATCGACATGAGATACTCACCCGGTATGTTCTATTATTGTATCGGGCATTTGTGAAAATTAGTTTGATAAATATAAAGGGAATAGATATGGTACCAGGCGCATGATCGTGTGCCATCAAATATAGGTGCCGGCGCCTATATTGAATCAGTCGTGTCATGGCCGCCGAAGAGCGTGCTTTCAAGAATAACGACTAAAATACCCGTAAATCATGCCAAATTGTACCTTCTTTGAATGCTTTAATAGCTCAAAACATAAAAACAAAGCTCACGGAATAACTTTTCATTCGTAAGTACTGTTTTAAATACGCAAACATAATTTTTTATCAAAATTTATCAAAAACATTTTTGTTATTGAGTAAGCGAGACAGCTAAATAGGCAGTACCCACGCGTGAAACACGTATGTCCGAGTGTCATGCCCCTTTGGGTAGCGTTAGCAAATAATATGCTGATAAAAATTTATTTTTATTTCATTCTGTTCTCCTAGTGCTTGAAACCGTTACCAAGCTAAACGTATGTACAAATTATTTATGTATAGAATTGCTATGGTTATGTAATTTTTTTAAATTTATACTTCTAAACTAGAGCCTGTTGCTCATGCAATTTGTGAATTGTAATATTTGCTGAATGTAGGATTCCGTAGTTGCCGTCACAATACATCCAATCAAAATGTATTTTTTATAGGATATTTTACGTCTTTTTACTATACAACTTTTTGAAATAACTCAAAAATCGCTCAACTAACTCAATAGTTTTTCAATATAGTTTTCATTGAAAGTAATTATTAGTCCTCATGCTCTTGAATTTTCCCATATTAAAAAGTTAGAAGGATTTTTGGAGCCATTATATCGCGAAAGTTTCAATCGGGACGCGATGACCATTTTTTTTAATTGATTAAATCGCTGCCGTTCCTCAACCCACCAACGGAGAGGCAGCTGACCTTCACGAGGCTTCATTAAACATCACCCTTAACCACTTGACAAGTTTTCGCCTGGGACGCGATGACCAACAAAATTTGTTCATGGCTTACGGTCTATAGAGACTTATTATTATTACTTAAGCCTATAGGTATTATAAATTATTTTTTTACTTGAAACATCTGTCAATCAGAAAACATGCATACCTACAGTTTTCTAGTCTAGACATAAATTTCGATTTTATATATCAAAACCTTTTAAGCAATTATCTTTAATACCAGATACCAGAGAATAAATACGTTTCTAAAAAATATAATTCGTCAGGTAACAACCAAACCTCAGTAATTGCAATAAAATTATTAAACTTTCTTTTTTTTTAATACCACGACGGTGGCAAACAAGCATACGGCCCGCCTGATGGTAAGCAGTTACCGTAGCCTATGGACGCACGTAGGCACGGATTCGCATGCGCGTTGCCTACCCTTTAAGAACTAAAATCAACCTTGTTTTGTTAGTGATATGGTTCATTACGGCTATAAACTTGTGGTAGTAATTAGTGAGTTTTGGGTGTTACCCGGTTAATGTAAGCAATTATCTTTAATACCCGAATTACCCGATAATGAAAACGTTTCCAGAAAGTATATTACTTAAATTTCTAACAGTTTCATTTGCTCTTGCTCCTTTAAGCGTGAACACATTGAATCCTCCTTTTTGTAAAGGGTCGGCAACGCGCATGTGACACCTCTGGAGTTGCAGGCGTCCATAAGCTACGGGTAGCTGCTTACCATCAGGCGGGCCGTATGCTTGTTTGCCACCGCCGTGGTATTAAAAGGTCTTATCTTATTTGCTAACGCTACCTCGAAATTAGGCACCTAGCGCTAATTCCCGAGACTTACAACGCGTTCAGGATAAGTGAATCTTTATGACCATTATGACTATGCACAATCGGGGTCACACGTTTATATTGGTTTTTTTGAGTCGTGCCCGAGGTAGGCGATGGAAATTAAAGTACTAGGACCACACGGATCATTCGTCGTTTCTGCGTAGTGCAATATAACCGTCGCTTACCATACGCGTCTCTTTTGACAAACCATTATTACATTAAAAAGATAAACCTCTAGATCCGTAACAACTACGCGTAATCGTAGATGTCTTTATACTGGTTTTTTGAGACGATCGTTCGTTACATATTTCGTTGAACACTGGAATATTCGACTAGAGCACCAGAAGTATAGAACTGAGAAAAAAAAAAAAACAACTAGAGATTTATTCATATTTTAAAAATATAGTATGCTATTGAGTCGACATTTAATTTTCTATCTCGGTCCATCTTGCCCGCTTTCATATTGACGCACGATTAATATCAATTCAAGATTTTAATTGTTTCAAACCCAAATGACTCGCTTTTTACTTCTATACGTCATTGTTAGAAATATATCGATCTTGCCTACACTACTGTAAATTATATTTGTTGGTCTCTGTCACACTTTGTGCAATGCGCAAAAAATGGAAATCTCGCTTACACGCCCGTGTTAAGTATATTGGTGTATCTCTTTTACCCCTGATGCACATGTACATTATTATATTTATAGCAGTGTGTAAGCATTTACAAGTGTGTGGGTGCCGGAACACATTTCAGTTTTGTCAGCTATGAACGTCAGGTATCTTCCTCTTTTTACTTTAATCAAAGGAAAATTATAATATTAATTTCACTCTTTTTATGATTTCTGATGTGAAACATTGTAAAATAACGGATGACTGTTATTGGCCTTTTTTACGTAACTACTTTTATATCATTGTTATATCTATGGCTGTTGTTGTCCTGAATACCAATAAAATAAAAAATAAATAAATAAACGGAGTCTGGGTTGCGAGAGATAATTTAAAAGCTTCAAAATGTATGCCTAAAAAAGCAGTCATCACATTTAGCCAAAATGAACAGGTAAGTGTCAAAGTGGGCATGGAAGTAGCCAGAGCTATTACACAAATGGTCCACTTTGCTGCCCGGCGTTTCGAAGTAGGGTTTTTTCGCGCGAAACTCGCGAAATATACTTGGAAATTATTTCCGGTAGCGGAAACCGGTACCGGCTATGAAAAAATCTAAATGAAAAGTTAAAATAAAATAGTGAACATTTCTATTTTTCTTTCTCAATCCAGTTTCCATCAAAAGACAAGCCTTAGGATGAAAGTGTACACAATTCTGCGCAGTTTTTCAGTAAAGGATTCCCTGGAAAGAGATAATCTGACCTGTGTGGCCTAAACTAAGGAAAAAGTAAAATATTGTTAGGCACGAGACATTTTAGTACAATTTAGTAACGGTTTCAAATAAACTTCACGTAACTTCATTAAAAAGAGCGTGTGCAGGTATAAACCATTAGGGATGTTACGAATGCACAAATGTCGTTTCTCTCACATTCATGAATGCAAATGCGAATATTGAAATGCGAATGTTCGACTGCGAATAAGAATATTACGGAAAAAAATTAAAAAGTTAATCTTTGTCATATTTTTTTGTTTACGTAGTTCAAAAAACAGAAAATGATATATGATGAGTCTATATTATTGATCTTAATGAGTCAAGTGATGCAGTCGTATTCTCGTCATGTATATGCGCAAGCCTATGACCAGCAACCGGGTCAGAGTCGTCAAAATAGGTGACGGGATACGCAAACACGTAAAATTGAGGTATTTTTGTGCAAATTTTGTGATGAAATAATAGAACTTGGGAGCGTGGATGTAGCTTGATCTGAATGGTCAGGTTTGATGTGAAGATAATGGTTTTCTCCTGTATCTCATAATTACGTATATACAGGGGTATAAAGTGAGGAGATATTTTTAACCAGTTTGTAGGGCAGCTACTAGATCCCGTGACGCAACGAGAAAATGGTCTTTCCTAACTTTTTAATCTATTATCATTGCCGTTATTATTTTTCTCGAAAATTCTACAGTCAGTACGAAAATCGCAGTTTTCCAAAAATAAATAAATTTGCCAATCGATCCAGTTTCAATCAGGAATTAAAGTCTCTTAGGAATTAGGAACGAACCCGGTCAGGGCACAAGGAAAGGAAAAATCAAAGAAAACATTTTATATATAATTACCATCTAATTTTCTCTGACTGTACAATTTTCGGAAAAAATAACAATGGCAATAATAATAATAAATTAAAAAGTTAGGAAAGCTCTTCAAAGACCATTTTCGTGTAGCGGCTAGGGATCTAGTAGCTGCCCTACAAACCTATACCTAATTATGATATACTGAAGAAAACCATTATCTTCACATCAAATCATGCCACATCTACGCTCGTGCTTTGATTTCATTAAAATAAACTTGCACAAAAACACCTCAATTGTACGTGCTTGCGTATCCCGTCACCTTCTAATCGATTGGTAGCACTCACCTTTGGATCCGAAAAGTCTACCACGGCACCACCACGGGGATTCGCAAAAGCAACGCCTGCTAACAGGAAAACGAGGACTCCGGAGCACTGCATTGTCCTGTACGAAAATAAAAGATTTTTTAATTTTAGAAATAACCCCTAAAAGGCATATAAACTTGTATCTACAGGTGCGCATTATTTGAAGTTAATACATAACTTTATGAGTGCAAATATAATTTTCAGAAAATAAATTGAAAATTAGACTTTATATAATATATTATCATTTTTGAAAACGGGCTTTATTTAGAGGTAGGCTATTAATATTATATGTTAGATTTGCAAGCCAAAAAGGACATCCTTAAAGTAATGTAACGCATAAACCTACTTTGCAAAAGATTATTGAAGCCAAAAGTTACTGATATATTGTAGAGGCAAGTACAACTCGATAAAATAATTTAATCACCACTCATTGAAACATCACTGCTAAAGCAAAGCAAAATTAACCCGCGTACCTTTCAAAATGTACAGCTCCACGGCAGAAGAAATGTCACGGAAAAATCTTAAGAGAAAATTAATAATTTCCTGCAGAAGACGGCAACGAAATAAATGTTTCAAATGAAGTTAGCTGAACGCTCGTCGACACTAGGACTTAAATGCTTTGCGAACGAACTGTGGAGACAAGGCACAGGACACACGGAATCAAACAGCAACGTGCACCGCTGCAGAAGGCACTTTTTGACGGTAATTATCGTCCTTCTAGCGTTTGTCCCGACGTTTTGCCACAGCTCAGTTAAGCCTGGGGTCTCATCGCCATCCTCATCGAATTAGCGTGAGCACTAGTTTCACACACAAATATACGCTTAGGGAGGTAGGCCTTATGTTATTGGGGTAGGTACATACATGTTTATAACGGTCTTGTTCGTTATTGCGCAGCAATTCGCGTGTTGCTGATATTGAGAAGCATGTGAGATTTTCTAATATTCATAAGATAAGATAATTTAAACAATATTTTTTATGTTATCAATTCTTCAAAGAACTGGCTACTAAAAAAGTGAGCCTTAATAATAACATGTGTTTAAAAATTGGAACTGATGCCACGTGGTCTAGAGGTTTAGAAGTCAGTTACGAGAAGCTTTTTCTAATCCTAATAAAAATAATAAATAAATCACTCAAGTTTAAACTTTGTATAACATTTATTTCAACTTATTATTAATTCACTTTATATTTCGATAGGTACTTAATATTTTAGATGGCAGTAGGTACTTATTATTTATTTTTTATTTTTATTATTAAGGTAATTAACAATAACAATAACATCTTGATACAAGAGTATCGGTAAACCGGTGTGGTTTGTCTCGATACCGATTCCGCAGTAATTTAGATAAATATTATTTTGCATTTTTTGTTACATACTACATAACTACTTATAATCTATTTAAAATTGAAAGTACACAGTAAAAACCATTGCATCGGGCGCTGATAACGTTTTTCTTGTTCTTTTGTTTAGTGAGCCGGTCGCGCTAGCGGGACCGGTCTGCGCTCGCCTATTACAGGATGCTCCAACTATGTACGAGAACAACTTTTGATAATTTATACATATATTATTTTTATATACACAAACACACACACACACACATATATATATATATATGTATACCCAACGTTACACCTCTTCCAACTGCTTCAGCATTTCTCTTTTAAGGTACATGGAAATATTGTGGGGTGTAATGTTAGCCTTCCATTCAGTAGGGAGTTTGTTTATTAAATCTGGCAGGATATATTGCGATGTTCGTCGTTAATTTGGATAATATCGTTTAGAATAATTCTTCATATTTCTTATTGTAAATTAGTAATTTATTAGATTTGTGAATATGTATGTGTCAAAATGTATCTCTAACCGTATTTTTAAACAGAATCCTTGTATTGTCCGTGAGTAAAATTCTAAGACTATATTATTGACTATGACCAGTTTCGGCGCGGCGTTAAATCGTCCCGTGTGTTCTACGCCTAAAGCAAGAACAATGTGGATTGTACTAATTCTGTTGCCTTTATTGTGCGCCAGATGCACCTTTACGTTTCAGCTGATGTTCACGTAACCTTACGTATTGTTTGGCCTTTTTGATAGGCTAGGCTGGATGATTTTTTATATAAATCCATGTTAAATCTACACAAAAGTCAGAAATGAAACTCAAAGTCAGGCATTCGCACTTGCCGCTCACAACGCTCCTAATAAAATGGTATAAAGTTGTGACGTCACGTGACACTTCCATTAGTCGCCCTCTTTAAAGTATGGGAAAATCAAGGACTTGCGATTTGATGACCGTGAAATATGGCGTTTACGTACAGTAAACATTCGCTTATGTTACAGTAAAATGTGCGAAATCGAATGGTACCTATCATTTTGAATCAGAATCAGAATCAATCGTTTTATTCGTGATAAACCATTTTGGTACCTTTTTAATTTCGTACTATGTAGTATATAAAAATCTTAAAAATGGTAGGTTTTGTATTCTGCTATCTTTGAACCATTCGTTTTAAATTTTTACTATTAAGCAGTCGATATGCTTGTTTGATATCGACATGGTATTTTGATTAAATCAAGCTTTCTATACACAAAAGGAAATCAAAATACCCTTTTTAGGTAACAGTACGTAATGCAGGTAGGTAACACATAGAAAAAAAAAGCATTTTGAAAGGTATTTACTCCCGCTATGCGCCAGATGTGCCAGTTGTATAATCGAACGAATAAAAAGACATTTAAGAAGCGCCTATACGAGCCCAGAAGTGAAATGAACGTCTGTATTTTAGCACTTTTAGGCCAGTCAACAGGGATGATTTATCAAAGTGTGTTCTTGGATTGTAGCATAAATACCTTACTATTTAAAGGGAAATGGCTACTACAAATATACTGTAGGTATTTAGTAGCTCTATCGATCTAGACATAGACAGTACTTATAAAATTTGCCTCGACAATTACTTGTATTTTAGTTGTAGTACATCTTGATGTATACGCCGATATCAATGCAAAACATTTATTCGCCTGCCTAAAGATCAATAGATAATATGTAGAAGTAATTCTTGTACCTATAATACCTATAGAAATTATACAGTTATGTTTTTATTTTATGAAGCGGTCGGGGTTAAGTAGTTGGATTTCTTATATTGGGTAGACCGCATTTTCGTTAGATGAACTTCGTGTTAATAAACAAGTCACTCTTTTAATATCTCTAGTCACGGCAGGTACCGTAAAATGGGGCTAATTGGTTCAATGTTTAGACTAAAACATAAATAACTTTATATTTTACTTACTTATCAATAGTTTTTATATTTTTTACAGATAAAAGTCATACTGATTCATCATTCTGCATTGCACACATGTCTGAATTGTTAACACAGAACGAGTAATTTTTTTCAAAGAGGTGTCCCAAATTACCTCGAAGTTGGGGTTTTATGGAAATCGAGGGGTTTTGACCTGATTTTGCCTAAATTTTGAAGCCTGTGTTGTTTTAAGCATAACTATCTCTATTTGGGACGCTTCAAGAACAACCGCTGGAAGCAATAAAAGTAAAGTAACCATAATTTTTGGAGTTCTTATGGGATAAAAAAAATCATAAAGTTTTACTAATGATATAAGATGTACTGAAGTGCTATCTTTCCTGTTAATGTTTCCCTATGGGAGATGAATTACATAAATATTGAGTACTTTTCTATGTTAAAATAAAAATAATACAACTACGTAGCAGCAAACCAAATAAAAAAATTCTTCTCAGTCAACTTTTGACATAAACCCTTAACGTGCTATGAGGTCAATCAACATGTTTCTTAAACCATATTAAATACCAGTCTTTAATTCTGTTAAAAATTAAATTAAAGTTATTTGTTTTTCTTAGCACGACTATGTTAATCTAGACAGACTAGATAAGTGAATATGAGCGGAGCCAACTGCCACCGCTACCATAGCATCTGCCAGTGCTTCTGGTGAATATTGTGTATATGGAAGCTTTTATTTCCCTTTCGGCAATTCCGGAAGGTACGTTTGTAACTTCGCACCATCGTCCTGTTGAGAAATAATATGGTCAACCTACATTTATAGAAATGTATGTAGGGGATATTTGGTATTAGAAACCAAATAACCCCAAAAATCGTACCAAATAGTCCCAATTAAGAAAATTGATGATATATGATTCAAATTAAACGGCTAAAAATATTTGCCATAGCTTAAAAAACTCTCGAGAATATACACTTTTAGGTACATATAAAACAAAAACAAGCTGGCCCTAGCACCAACGGACATCTGAACAAAACTAACCAACTACAAATTAAACACAGGGTTGTCAGACGAAGGTTTACCAATCTACTATTGCCACATGAAAAAATAAATGGACTTAAAACTTATAATTTTTTTATTCCAAATAGCCTCATGGTTTCTAAATAGCCCCAGTTTACGGTACTTTATTATTTACTTGCAAATTGTTACTTATAGAAGAATATAGTATATCCGTAGACACACACAGATATATAATACATTGAGAAAGAAGTAGGAAAAAAACCGGCCAAGTGCGTGTCGGACCACGCATAGGAGGGTTCCGTACCTTCATTGGAATAAGAACCAAACTAATACCAACCTTTTGGTTTGGTTGGTGGGTTTGGTCGTTCAGATACGACCTTTCGTATCTGATGCCTATGGAAGAAGTTTTTTGGAGATAACTCAAAAATGGCTGAACCGATAATGTTCAAAATAATTTTCGTTGAAAGTTTATGATAAGGCGCATCTCTTGAAATTTTTTCATATTTTTTGAACTTACGGTTCAAAAGTTACGGGGGGGCTACACAACTTTTCTGACTTTCGAAGCGATTATTTCAGAAAATATTCACTTAATCACAAAATAGTCAAAGAAACCTCAATGTTATTTTGAAAGACCTATCGATTGATGTGTCACATGTTGATATATGGTTAATTTTTGTTTTAAATTTAGTTACCTGTACCGCCCCCCTAAAAATTTTTTTTTTCAAAAACTACATAACTAAGTAGCTGCATACAAAATACACCTTATGTGTAAATTTTATTCAGATACGTCGTATAGTTTCCGAGTAAAATGCATGTGACATACGGACGGACAGACAGACAGACAGACATGACGAATCCATAAGGGTTCCGTTTTTTGCCATTTGGCTACGGAACCCTAAAAAGAGAAAGTGTCACGATAAAAAATAATTAAATTTACTTATAATGTTTTATGTCAGCTACCCTATAAATAGAAACAAAAATGTGTGTGTTTCGCTGAATGGCATGCCTCATTTATTGGGGTATAATAACGCCCTAGAGAGTCTTGCCACGTCTGGGGTCGCAGTTTAGGGTTATTGTCGTAGACAACGTCTTGTTTTGAGGCCGGTTTCGATTTTCATTTACAGTTTGAAACCCACTCTTCGTAGCGAAATTACGTCATCCAGCAGCAAAAGAGAGGCGCAGGTAAGTGTCAATCAGTATCGAGGCTTCAATACAACTCCATTTTACCCCAACCGTTAATAGCAGTTTATGAAACTGTTACGTAATAAGGCCTAATTACGTACAGTTGCATACACTGCTTTATCTACACACATATTATAAATCCTAAATGATGTGTTCGGAAACCAGTAGAATGACCGCCATCGCACCGCCACGCCATGACCAACTCAATTTTGTCGGCGGTCGCGCGGGCGCGTGCCGTAGATAATGAACCGTAGGTAATGAATTTTCATACATTTTTACCACACTGTCACAGATAATACACTGATGTTACGTTACTGGTTACAATAATAGTGGTAATTACTGCAACCAGTAACGTAATATCAGTGTCAGTGTGGTTAAAACGTATGAAAATTCATTACCTACGGTAATATACCCTCCTGTCAGCCTGCCGGCACGCGCCCGCGCGACCGCCGCCGGCACAATCGAGTTGGCCATGACGGTGCAATGTCGGTCATTCTATTGGTTTCCGAACACTTTATTTAGGATTTATAATATGTGTGTAGATAAAGCAGTGTATGCAACTGTACGTAATTAGGCCTTAAAACGTAACAGTTACATAAACTACTATTCCCTCCAGCTGATGAAAAAAGTAATAAAATTGGCTGTGACTTTTGACACACTACAACTGTGAAAATTCCTAGAATTTACATGTTGGTAACTGTACCAACATATCAAATGAGTATTTCTGGGCATCATACATAGGAAGATAAAAAAATATTTCAATAAACCGTTTGTCTCATATCTCAAATCAGTCGGAAATATTGAAGCACAAATAACTTCCCAGAACGAACGTATTTGCTAGCGGTAAATATTTTGGGAGGACGGAGTTTTTGATTACGACTCGTTTTGTACACTCGATTGATTCTGCTTCTGACCCTGGGGCCACACTTCGCGCATTCGGCCGAATGTTCGTGGTGCGTCTCTTATTTTATAGTAAAGAGAGAGTTATAACACGAATACTCGGCTGAATACCCGATAATGTGGCCGTAGCCTAAAAAGCCGATCCGCAACTTGACTAGGATTGTACATAACTCGTCACATGAAAACCACAAACCCTGAATTTGAAGTCGATTGTACACCGGGCCTTATTTGTCCAAATATTTGTGTTATCTCTATTTGTTATCACTTTATCAGTTATTTTCTTCGAGCAACCATGTAAAGGAGGTACAGACTCTAACCCCCTTATTCATAAATGTCTCTGACATGTAAATTAACTAATATTCGTTTGTCCCTATCTGTCACTTTGACAGTTGTGTTTGTTAGAAACAGACAAAACATAAATTCACTAATTTAAGCCTGCGAGACGTTTATGAATAAGGGGTAACAATTTACTGAAATGAGATAAGACTATTACGGTATAAGACATGGCTCGTGAAAATTTGTAACCGGCCAGTCTTATACCGTAATAAGACTGTCATAAAAGTACCATTTTTTGGGCATTGTGTATCCCTAGTATTATTTGATCGGAGGTTATTTCTTTCGTAATATCAGTTATAATCAAATAAATGATGTGAACATTACACAACCCGTGAATTTACTAGTCGTTAAAATATTTGGATATTTTCCCATTCAGGGTTTAAAAAAGGGTTGGCCCTTTTTTCACCCCTGAATGGGATGGATATCCAAAAATACTTTAACAGTGTAGCTCTACGATATTTAAAGTAGGTTTATGTTCCATATTTCAAGGTACTAGCTACAAAGGGTTAGGCTGTGAATTGTCTGTCAGTATCTAAGTACTAGTATTTATTATATTTGAGAATCTTATGATACGAAGTTGATCTGTTGTCATTATGAGACAAAATTTGTTTTAAATACAAAGACTAAACTTTAAAGGAACACCTATAAGGAAAATTATTAACAGTCTAAATATCTATATCTGTTATTATAAATACGAAAACTGACATAAGCAAACTATACACATTACGCTTGATTACTTTCTCTCGCACATACACTTAATTAAATATGTAAGAAATAGACGCAAGCAACATCTGGCATTATCCTTAAACAGCCCGGGAAGTAACCGCAATAATTTATTCAAAGCCTGAAATACATCAATGTTTTTAGTAGAACGAGCGATCGTTTCCCCAAATTGAGTTAACTCCTGCCTATTTGCTTGTCTTTACTGTGACAGGCTGTCGGGTGATTTCGTTTCGTGGTATACTTAGAGAATACAACCCGGAGTTGCCATGTCTATCATTTTCTATACAAAATAAGTCTGCCGATTTTTGCGGGGCAGGGGAACCTCAAATGTATGGCTATTCGTACTGTAACGTACAAACAGCCACGTCAGATAAACGTCATACATGTGTATAACCACTAGTCATATGTTTTCGGCAGAGCGAACGCCTGTCAATGGCGATTCCGGTTACTTAAATTCTCTAAGGTGGTATACGTACAATCACTTTCAGAAGTATCTAAGCTGGTGAAGTGTTCAAAATGATCTTCAATCATAAGAGCGCGAACTTATTGTTGAACATAATGTCGTGCCAAAGTCGATTTTTAAATCGTGTAGCTAACCCCTTGAGACGGTCTTGAACGTCTGCTAGTCTGCTACTTCTGCTGCTGTACCTAGATTGTGATTTTATTAAGTTCAACAAAATGAGCACAGAAACACTTCTAGAGTTATTTCATAACCTAGTAACGATTCTGTTATGTTTTTTTTATTTAAACTTTATTGCACATAAAATATACAAATGGCGGACTTAATGCCTTAAGGCATTCTCTACCAGTCAACCACTGGGCCAAAGAGATATATGTTTGTTGCAGGCTTTATGAAAGAATGTACTGAAACAGTATCACACTTACTAAATATAAAATAAATATTATATACTTAATCAAACATTAAGAATAATCATAAACTTACACATATACTTTATATAATAAACTTACATACATATTGTTATATAAGTGTACCTATAATGAAACATCAAGACGATAATCAATCACGCAATTTATCAGACAAATGCTTACGCAACATGCGCTTGAAAGTGAACTTACTCTGAGCTTTTCTGATGTCAATCGGAAGGTCATTCCAAAGGCGTATTGCCTGGAGAGTGAAGGAATTGTTCATGAAACCGGTGCGATGAAGGGGCTGCGAGAAGTGCGAAGATTACATCCAGGGCGTGCAGTAACAAATTTAAAGTTAGATCGAAGATTTGACGTGTGGTAGGATCAAAAAGAAAAGAATACAGTGTACTTAAGAGTCTAAGATCTCTACGCTCGCGTATCGGAAGCCAATTCAGCTGCTTACGATAAGCTGATATGTGGTCGTACTTCCGAAGGCAAAATATGAACCTATTACAGTTATTGAGCAGTCTGTCCAGTTTATTCAGAGAAGTTTGAATGGCATTAGAGTAGCACACATCAGCATAATCATTATGGGAAGGACAAGAGCTTGTACGAGAAGGGTCTTAGTGCTTACTGGCAAGAAATTTTTGAATCTGTGCAGTGATCTAAGTGTATGCGACATACATCAGACACCTGGGGCTCCCATGTGAGGCCACTGTCTATGATCAGACCAAGATTTTTCACTTTAGGTGATAGGGGATATCACAACATCCTCGAATCGGACCGGACCGGAACCGTTTATCTATTTTGACAATCGTTACATCTTTGTCACTCTCATTGTTAGAAAATTAGAGTTTGTCTCTTTCTCTCGCGAGTGACGGGAGCTCAGTGGCCGAGCCGAGTGGCACAGTTGGCACGTCCGAATCTCTCGCTTGCCGGTGCGCGACTAGCGACAATTGTTTGAATTCACTGATTTTAAGTGCTTCACTTTTGGAGCGTGCGTAACCTATCTGTCATTATTATAATTACTAGTTCATAAATTGCAATATAAGGTAAGTTTTGTATTACCTACAAATAAAGTTATAAGATAACGTAAAGACTCCTTATTGCACAGCTTTGCAAAATAAAGAAACACAGTAAATACATATTACAGAAAGCAAAAGTAGAGGTAAAACAATTTGCGGTATTGTACGTTACTTTCATATCACATAGATTTATTGTACCTACATACCTACTTGTCTATGCACAACCTTAATGCTTATTAAATAGGCCTTCTTTATCTGTATGATGTTTTTGGTCAATAACACAATATCATTGTGAAGTCACCAATTTCCTCTTATTATTAAGTATCTAAATATATGTAAATTAAAAACCTGTCTACCTACCTAACGAAAATTTGCAGTAACAGACATTCGAAAACTCATTCAATTGTTTATCGTCAGGTCGCTCAATACATTCTACACATATTCAAACTGTTTATCCAATGTAGTTACGGCCTTATGCGTGGCGTGGCAGTACTTAATTTAATGACATGTATCGTACGTAATGTATTTGTCATCAAATCTCAAAATGTAAATATCATGCAAATAACTAAATAAAAAGGAATTATACTTTTCAGTGGGTTTTTATGCTAATGTAATATCTTATAACAACTTAATTTCCCTTAATTTTAAAATATTCTACAAAGTGGGATGGCTCAGGAGATATTTTTTTGCAGACGGGGCCTAACTTATATAAAAACTATATTTTTGTAATACTCACCTATAACCATTACAGGTCCTTTTCAGGTCCCCCCCCCTCAATTTTCAGTATCTTTATTTGTGAAGAACGAGCATGCAAATTGCCATTCACACCGGCTGGTCGCTTATCGATCCGTCAGAGTTGGAAGCCGGAAAAAAGCCGGGGGGAGATGAAAAACAAAGTCCAACGTGGGTCGGTTCGGGTTGCACACGCTGGTTCCACACCACGTAGCTTAAATACCGCCAGCCATCCTGTTGCCTCTCGGACACTGTAACTACGCGCCATTGATTTAACTATATGCATTTTACCAGGCTGAAAGACTATTGTATACCTACTCAGTTAATCTGTGCTGCAAGGAGACCTTACATATTACTCGGTACATAAGAATAATAATATAATAATCCTCCTTCAGCATTGGGGTAAAAAATAATGGAAGAGATTCAGGTAACGAATTAAAGCTACAGGTAGGTAAACACGACTACCAGTACTATCTAAATCATAACTTCGAAGTACATACAAAAGTATAAATAACATGAAATTTAAACATTAGCATAATGCTGACCCGAGAGCCAGCGCTGACCTTCCGGCGAGTCCATCTCTATCTAAATATGTCCAATCAAAGTTACGAAACATTTGCAGTACGGAAAATATATCAAAGCAATTTGTAACTTATAATTGAACCTACGTATGACTATAACTTTGATAACACCAAATTCATGTTATGGTTGAAGTTTATATTTAGAATAAGTACTATAATAATTTTATATTTGATGCTAAATTTATTACATAAGTTTACCACTACGAATCCATCAATAAGTATATTCGTAGAATATATTGATGAATTCAGTCGGCGAGTACCTACGTCATAATTAGGAACATGCATGATTTTTTTGGAAGACGTCATTCGATTCTATTTCCCTGTAGATTCAAATGTCTCTAATAAACCTACTATCTATGATAGCCCTGAAACGTCAAAAATGTGAAAATACGTTAGGCGTCTGCGCCGCGCGTCAAAACGCCCCATACAAAAAGTGTGAGGATTGTGACGTCACCGACCACAAAGTTGCAGAAAACTGTTTGGAAAGAACAAGTTTTAGGAAGATTTTTGTAATTTTAGGCACGAAAAAATGCGTTTAGCTGTATAGTTGTCATACATTTTTTTTCTTGTTAGAACATAAGTAATCGAACTGAAGTTTCGAAAATACATTTGAGGTATAAAAAAAAATGCCTAAAATTTTATGTTTTTAAACAGCAATATCTTAAAAAACTGTTAAAAATTATTACGGATTTCCACTTATTTATATTAATTTGGTGTTGTTGAACGTGTTTATGCAACAAATTCAATTAAATAATTATCATGCATGTTCTCTATTGTATTACTGGTTCAACGTTGTCACTAGCGTTTATATTAGCAATAGGGAAGATGCAGCTATAATATTTACCATTATTTTGTGACCAAAATGTAGAAAAAATAATAGCTATTGAAACGTTTTTACTTTAGTTTATACTAATTTCAAACAATAATTACGATTTTAAGTAATGTGAAACGGAACGTGTTTTAATCCACCAATCAGCGTCTGGTGACGTCACTCCTGTTATGACAACTAATGGGGATAGCAACTGTCTATGAGATTTGGCTTAAAGGGCTAGCATCCAGGTCAAAAAATTGAAAAAAAAACCAAGAAATTGACTCTGTGGACAAACAAATATGGCGAGTGACGTCACAGGAACTGTAGATCCGTTTAGGCGCGAAAATTTAATTTGTCAGTTTGTAACAGCTTTTTTTTTACTATACGAGTAAATTATAGTATTTTCATTTTTTAATACACTTGTGGTCTATTCGACGTACAATTCCGACGTAAAATATTGCATCTTGCCTATTAATAGATTAATAATAATATTGTCCACATCTATTGCAAAATGAGTGTTTAAAACTTAAATACGATCATATTCGTACGAATTAAAAGTGGCCACCTTCGGGCACTTAGTGGTCTTGGTCACTTTTTTGTTAATCATGGCTATTTAAGTTTACTTTGTTTGTATGCAGGGTGGGGGGGGGGGGGGGGGTCTTTTCTCTGTAGCTGACCGTATAAAGGTAGGTAAATAAGTATTTATATCTTCTTAAAAACATAGGTACTATTTATTTGTAGTATCGTTTCTGTATCCACAATCTGATTAAATATAACTTTAAAATGTTGTTAACAAATCTTTGAACTAGCTTGCGGTCCAATTTAACTTGTTTTGATTCAAACCGTTCATAGTCGCGCCAAGTTGCAGTTCGCTTTAATTACTACGCTGCAATTTGACGTCAAACGTTGTTTCAACTAACCACCGCCCGCGATTTCGTCCACGTAAAGTCAATTAACAGTTTTTTCAGGCATCAAACGTTTCACTTAGTACACCCGTAATTTCACACCACAGTTTAAACTTTTAGTAAAATTCCTGGATAAAAATAATTCTGGTTCCTTTTTTAGGTTAATCTACCTGTGCGGCGAATTTCATCCAAACCCTTTCAACTAATTTTGCATGATTGAGGAACTAGCATTCATAGATCACAGTATCCGAGCATCTAAACAGACAAATCTTTGTATTTATAATGTTAGTAGAATGTTTCATAGTTCCATAAGGAAATGGCACGGGAGTTCTGTCACTGGCGTTTAAGTGTTGAACTAAGCGAGAATTACCTCAGTATTTCTCAGTTCTCTATCCGCATTTGACTAACGACCACGTCGTTTATCGACTAAGCTTGTAACCCCTGGAGTTCTAGGCGTTCTTATGCTAAAGGGACTATATCACCATTAGGCTAGCAGTACGCTGGTTTGCCACCGGCGTGGTATAAAAGAGTTTCGATTGCGTTTTGTTAATTGTTTCTAAAGAAAAGAAAGCCTTACTGAAACAATATAAAACTGCAATCCTGCGAATGTTTATTTGAACACGAAAGGTAACAAATACTGATAACCACTAAGCCATTAATGTTTTAATTACTTACATATGTAAATGTTCACCACTCACCATGTTGTGAAGAAAAATAATCCGCTGATAACACTCCCGATTTTCTGCGGTAGGATGGGTATGGTGACGGGCAACGTGCATATCACCAATAGTTGGAATATTTCAGTATCACCAACAAGAGGCCTTTAATCTAGATAATATTGGCAGCCTTTAAATCGGAATAAAATATTAAAGTAGAGACCTATTGTTTATTCGCTGTATTTATCAGTTCAAACATTCTACGCTTTAGCCATTTGACTGATTCCAATTCCATTTGATTGAAATTGAAATCAAATGTTGATTCATCAAGTTAGATTTCATTAGCTTAGTTTGAAATTCGAGTTATTAGCGCTATGGAGCGGTAAATGTAGGTAATAACACTTTATTGGCTTTTTGCTTCAAATTATAAAATGGGTAATAGAGAATATTAGGTTTCTACTCGATTTAATTTTCAATATGTTTTATAACAGGTGAAATCTATATAAAACCGTGAATATTATAAAGTAGATTACCTTTAAACTAACGGGTAACGCATCGTATATAAGCCGTTAAAACAAATTGGAATATGGAACACTGGTTAAATGTCGTCAAGAACACCTTGAAAGTTTTTTAAATTTAAGTTCTTCAGTGGAAGTGCCTATAGTTTAAGATTAAAGCTTATTAGATCAGTACCTATGTAAGTCTCGTGCTTTAAAGAGACCCCCGTATTTGTCGGAGAGTACTAATTCGAACTAGATATGCAAATGAAATCCACTCTGAAACGCAAGCATACTTTAACTGAATTCAGCTACTATAGATAGACCAAAATCAGCCAGAAGACGGATAAATCCAACTTGCGGCTGAATGTCGTGTATGGGCTCCATACAAAAATTCAGCAGCCACAGACGAATTTCCTACTTCCGGCTGATTTAAGTCTATGATTGCTGAATTCCGCTCAAGTACTCATAAGCTTTAAGTACTCATAAGCTTTAAGTACTCATAAGCAGTTCGCATTGAGAAAGATAAGTTAAGTATATCGCTGCGTGTTGATAATGAGTGCGTCATTCATTTAATCAAAGCGACACAATTAAGCACGTAGGTAATTAGTGCCTTAATCTCATAGGTTTACGTTTAATAAAAGTTATTCGTATAAATTAAATATGCAATAACATAATAACTAATGGTTTCCAACAAAATGGTTAGAAATCCTAAACAGTTTCAAATAAAAGTTTATTACTGCGACCCTGCAACAATTTACGATAAAACGAATTTGTGTAGGTACTAACAACGAAATTGTTTTTCTGTTTATATTCCAAGGGCACAGATACAGTCTAAGGGCGTCCCACACGTTGAATATAATACTTAAAGTCTTGAAGGATACTCCAAAGTCAATAATAACATTTACTTTCAGGTACCTTTTAACTCCGACAGTCGTCGGGCCTAGCTGAGTTTCTTGCTGGAGTCTTCTCAGCTAGGCTAGGAGTAGCAAACCAGCGACAAAATCCCCATTTGTTGATTCCCACATACACCCCAGGCAAACAAAAATTGTATTGTATACAAATTCAAAGATTTCAACCATTTTTCTTGTGAAATTGGTGATCCAAAATTCACATCACGCTTCACCAAAGAATTGAAAAAGTCCATAAGTTTAGAAATTGTTATAGATTACACTGATTTAAACTTTCACGATTTTTACACATTCGGGACCACAGGGACAATGTTGTCCTCGAAACGTCGAGGGTAATCTTAAAATTATATACGCGGTTAAGTCCTGTTAGTACAAATAGATTTGTTATAGATTATTAAAAAAAGTAAGTATTAAGAAAAAGTAGATTTCGGCCTACCGCAAAGTTTTTGTGAAGTTTAGAAAAACTAGATTATTCCCATAAATTAAATCGAAGTGAAATGTAGATATATCTAATATATATTTTCTTCAAACTAAATAAATAAACTTTTTGCCTGATAATCATCGCTTTGTATATTTTTTCCTGTCATATTAAGCTCGTTTCCATACTTTTGGCCTACGGTGTATCTATCATATCTGGCTGGTCTGGTAAAAATGTTTGTAGTTAGGGTCTCATTAGTCCAAAATCTCAAACAACTCAAAGTGATCAGGGTTAAGATTGGCTTTTAATGCCGATCCTCGGAACCCGACCTGACCTTCGATCTGACCTCGTGTAGCAAGCCTTAAAAGCCTGCCCACCCGACTGATTGCTATGTAAATTGGTTGTGGGCGACGGAATGAAATGAAAACAACATTAAAAACTGAAACTGTTATTACCAAAAAGTCGATTTGTATTCGATGGGCTTTAGTAAACAGGACATTTACATACATAGTTACATTCGGATTGGGTATTTATTTTTATTTGATGAGTAATATACAAGGCGTAACAAAAATAGTGATGATCCGTTTAAGGACACGATTGGTATCGTATTTTAATTATGAAAAACTAAGAAAAAAATTTTTTCGCGCGAAAAAATTTTTTTTATGGACGGTTGGAATGGATTTTTTTTTGCGTCGAAAAAAGTTTCCTCCTACTTTATCTTAGTCGTAATACGATACCATTTATGCCCTTAAACTGATCACATTACATCCTGTATAAAACTACGGATTTTTTTCCGTCCCTGGAAGATGGTGGGATGTGTGCTGTTTGTGTCACATGTTGCCAGAGTAAGGTATATCGGTCTCCATTCTTATTTTCTATGATTACACAAAAAAAGTGTCGAACATTGGCTCCTGTCGGTTATTGGTGCCACTACTTTAAATAAATAAGTTTTGACTCAGTTAAGTCACAGTTAAGTTCAGTCTGAAAATACAGCCCAACTTACCTGTATATACCAATACACATCATAATTGTTAGGGTTCCGTAGTAAACTAACCCTTATAGTTTCGCCGTGTCCGTCCGTCTGTCTGTCCACGGGTAAGCTCAGAGATAATTGGCACCAGAAAGCAGAGGTATAAGTACGTGTTATACTAATTATATTAATTCGTAATACTAATAATATACCAGGCCGACAAACTGGTAGAATAAAAACAAATTTTTTTTTTGGGGTACTTTCAATATCATTAATTGTGGGTGAATTTTTTTTCGCTTCAACCGAATTGTGTGGCGTGTCGTTGGATAGATATTTCCGATTTTTTTATTTAAGTTGTCAGTACTTTCGGAAATAATGGCTCCCAAAATAATAAATAATGTATCTTTCTCCTCTAAGTTTTGATTGGTGGGTCCAAAAATATGAGAAAAATAATGAAAGTAAAGACTAATACCTAAGTAGGTACTTTCAATGAAAACCAAATTTAATAATATCGGTTCAATTGTTTTTGAGTTATTGCAAAAAGTTGTCATTTCATAGTAAAAGGACGTAAGTACCGCATAATATCCTATAAAAACGACGTTTTGACGTGGGTGGGTATTGTGTGTGGGAGCTGGCAACTACGGACAACAACTACTTCAGTTTAATTTTATTAATTATAAGTTTCAAAGATCATTTCCACGAATCTTTCAGAACTTGTGGTAACTTTATCTCAAACGAAGTTAATTTTAAAGTTTCTTTGGTAGTAACTATCTAAGGACGAGTAGTTATTTACGTTGTCCTCTGGGGTTAAAATCTTACAATATAAATACATTAAGTATAGGTATAAAATAATTGCATTTCTCTGAAAGTTATTTATATAGATCTACATAAACGCAGAAAGTACAACTTTTCCGCACACGTACGAGAAAGTAATTAGAGCACGCCCTTGCGTAGTCGTGCAAATAAGACAAGGTAGGGAGCATTGATTGCTGTGGCAGTTATCTTACCGTGGAAAGTTATATTTTGCCATGCGTTATCATCGCTTTTATTTTTATCTCCATGCACTTCGCACAAAACAGCATAATTAACACATACACAATGTCAAATGTCCACCATTTTTTCTCAATACAACATTCAAATATGTAAACCAGTGTATGTATCAAGTTGTGACACCAGAAAAGAGATACAAACAACCATAGAGATAATTTTTCGCACCTAAACGAGTTGAATGTTGTATTGAAAAAAATGGTGGAAAAACATTTCGAAAACTTACTACAATAAAGGATATGAAAACAATGCATTTTATTCTTACTGCTTGTCTTAAGCAGTAAATGTTAAGACCTACACAATCGATATCTAAATAGAAAAAGAGTCCGGGTTCGATTCCCGAGTTCAGTACAAGTTTTTTTTTAAATGTATGAATGCAGTTTTTCTTGTCACTAAAATCGATGACATGGTTCCTAAGAAGAGATCTTCGTATGTTTTATAGTTTCAGATTTTCCCATACTGACCGATCTAAATGTGCCATGAAACTATATTTTTCAAATGTCTTGAAGCCTTAACCGATCACCAAATAAATACGAAGTCGATGACCTAATTTTGGCTACTAGAATAATAGATCTACCACCAAATTGTACCATTAAAAATATCAAAACGATTACCAAAAATATTACTTAAAATTTCCGGTAAATAATATTTATCACCAAAGTAGAATCTCCAAACCATATGAAAATGATAACCTAAAAAAAATATTGGTCATTAAAAAAAATCTCCATCTTTAGGAGTTTATTATATTTTATTATTTGGTGGTATATCAAAGTTTTATATTGGATGCAAATATCCATTAATTTGGTCTTTGAAAGTTGGAGACCGTTTCGATTAAAATGGTCACAGATATATTTGTTGGGGGCAGATATTATAATTAGAGGATACAAATTAGGTGGCAAATCTAAATTTTGGTCACAGAAAATATAGTTGCCGTTCAAAATTGTTCAGCCTCTATTGGGTGAAAATGAGGTTGTGAATGTTTATGACTTCTGCGTGGGCAAAATCGCGGGGGGGAAGTAAGGTTTGTTCAAGGTTGTAAATCAGTTTGATCGCGAACTAAGCACAACCTACTGCACAGAATTTAATAACATTTTGTATAGTCACGAAGTTCAGTATAGTTTCCCCTCCAAAACGTAAGCGGGCGAAGCCCGGAGAGCAGCTAGTAGTAGGTACATAAAACACTTGTGTGACGTTGCGTGAAATCAAACCTTTTTTGTGAATGGAAAAGCTCGCATTTCTTCCCAAGAGGGTTTAAAGTGTATTTCACCGCCTTAAGTTTAACCAAGTATCTCAGAACTAAAGGAGATTGCATGAAGAATCAGAATTTGAAGCGTGAAATGCAGCCATTTCATGACGTAATGTTGGAATTGGCGTCTTTTTCGTTTATTCTCTTGACCGCAGCACAACTGCTGTCAAGCAAATTCAAAATCTACTTCAAATTAGAATCATCCTGACAAATAAAACAAAAACTAACAGGAATCCCTAAGGATTGCTATAATTTTGTTATAAAATAAGTACATGTGTATAATAATTGCCATAGAATAGTCAGAGTTGACATAAGAGCAGCCCGACGCAGAGACGGTAGCGAAAAAGCCGCGATATTCGAAATAAAATAAAAACATTTACCACGTCCTCCAGAAAGAGACAAGTTCCTTGAGCAAGCACGGGTTAAAGAACTTTTTTCAACCTGGTCGAGAAATGCAACTCTTTGGTTCTAACCTCCTTGCGTTTGACGGTAATCTGTGATGTTTGCGCTCTCAATGCTGAAGTTAGCAAAGTAAATTCAATTCCCGTCCAGGGAACTTTGTACGCGAAAATACGTTAGTTTCTAAACGAAATGAGCTGTCCAAATTAAAGTTAGTTTAATTTATTTTGCGCTGATGATTGATGTCGGTAATCTGTATCAAATGGCTCTGACTCTGGATGGAAAGGTACTCGGAAAAATAATTTAAATTAACAAATTAATTGGATGGCAATTAACGACTTCCCAGGAACTATTTCAGAGTTAGGGGTTCGCTTTCCGACATTTTCCCTTTGGCCGCATTGATGTAATAATAATATTATAATAATACTAGCTTTTGCCCGCGGCTCCGCTCGCGTTAAATTCGGGGTAACACGGTTCCCCTTTCCTGATTTAAAACACAGAAGAGAACTCGGAACAGAATAGACGGCACACAAATAGTCCGCATACCAATTTTTAGCTTTCTACCTTGAAAATTGCGGAATGCTCCATACAAACTTCCACCCCTCATTTTAGGGAAGTGGGGGGTTAGAAAGAGACAAAAAGTAGCCTATGTCACTCTCCATCCCTTCAACTATCTCCACATAAAAAATCACGTCAATTCGTCGCCCCGTTTTGCCGTCAAAGACGGACAAACAAACAAACAAACACACACACTTTCCCATTTATAATATTAGTATGGATATGGATTAGTATGGATAAGCCCTTTGTTCCAAATAAACTCATTAAATTACATTTTAATTTATTAATTTAAAAGATAGTTATGTAATATTTCAGATTTCTATTAAGTATAAGTACCTATGTAAATAGTAGTATGTATGATATTTGAGTATATTTTTAACCGTCTTCAATTTAATTTTTTATTATATATAATCTATTTGGTTGCCTATTGATGGGCAAAGGCCTCCTCCATCAAATGCACTTTCTGTCGGCTGCTAGTCTTGTCCAGGCAGGGCCCGCAAACAATAGTATGTCATGATTTCATCTGCGCCAGGGACGACGCTGTGGCCGTTTGTTTTCACGCGGCCACCAGTGGAGTACCCGTTCGCTCCACCTTCCATCTTGAGCTCGGGCTACATGTCCCGCCCATCTGCACTTTGTTCTGCAGGCTACGTCCACCACACATTTCAGCCTTTTCCTCTGCCTTATGTGGTTAATCCTTATTCTATCACGCAGTCTTAAGCCCAGCATACTTCTTTCCATTGGTCTTTGGAAGAATCTTAGTTTCTTAACTGCCTCTTGAGTAAAGCCAGGTTTGATGTAGGTGCCATAATATTGAGAAACATAATCAGTACACAAAAAGTGGCACAGTAAAAGGCGTCGCACAGGCCGACTTTTGTCGTAAACAGCCGATCGTTCTAAGGAAATTGCTAGTCACAAAGGACCGACAAAGCGCTTCGTTTAAATTGGACCAGCGTTAGCAAGACTACCGTCATTTTATACAAGATGTAAGAAAAATAGTGGTTATCCGTTTAAGGTATTGATATCGTATTCTAAATATGAAAAACTAAGAAAAAATGTTTTGTATGGAGGGTTGGCCGGCTGGGATGACGGTGTCCCATACAATATCTTTTTTTCGTCCCAAAAAAAATTCTCCTACTTTTTCTTAGTGGCAATACGGTAGCAATTATGCCCTTAAATGGATCATCACTATTTTTGGTAGGTACACCATGTACCTAGTCAGTTACTCGTGATAAAATATGTAGTTTATGTTAACATAACCCAACTTGTCATGCCATATTTTCGCTAACAATTCGTTTGTGTTTTCTATTATCTTTAATTATTCTACGTTTGGCAGCCTTTTTGTTGTTGGCTGGCATACCTGAATAATGAGTTATTCGGTACTATTAACTAACTTGTGTTTTAATTTACGGTACTAGTATTAGAACTGCACCTGGGCTGCACAGTTAGTAGCTGCAGCTGTAATGCAGTTTCCAAGGAAAGTAGTTCATTGTACGAGTGACATCTGTTCATAGGTGAAATGAAGGTAGAATGTAACGAATGTAATAAAATAGGTAGAATATTCATTTATTTTTATTCCTGTGTTCAATTGTGATATAAGTACCTACATATATATGCTAATTATGTTCAAATGATAATAATGTTTTCACAAAACTTAATTATGATTAATTATTGTATATGCCGTATAATGCCGTAGTAGGTATAATGTAAATATAATTATTAAAATATCTAAAGCGGGAATTAAATCCATCATCAGTTTCATATCAAATAATAATATCCATTAAACTCACTAAAATTGCTATCATAAAGCAAAAAACTGTACGTTCCAAATTTATTTCCGCCGAGATAAACATCTAAATTATGGTTATTACCAAACCATAAATATGAGTCCATTTCAAACTGCTCTTCCAACCAACCACGACTACAGCTTAAAATTTAAAAATCTAACCCAAGAAACAAAACACATTTTAAAACAAAAGAGCGACCAAGGAATAAAATAATGAAGGTAATTTCTAAGTTGTGTTTGGTAGGAGTGGTGGCAATACTGTTTGTCTCTTTCGTGTATTGCCAAGACGACGCAAATGCTGCCACGACGGCTGCGACCACAGGAGGGGAAGAAGAGGAAGAGGAACCGCCGAAGAAGGGCTGTTCCATCTGGTGCTGGATCCAGAAGATAGCCATGTTCGTTATATCGCAGTTGTTGAGCGGTTGAATATTGTAGTGGAGTACGGGAACGCCTTTTTAACCTATAAAAATGACATAAATCACAAGTCCGATTTTATTGCATTGCGCTAGAATACATGTATTTGTTTGCTACACATAGAAAAGATTATGTAAGTTCTATTTTCTTCCACCAGGCTATCGCTTTTTACTATTGCAACATAACTTCACATTTTATAACGGTTTTGTCAAGAGCATATGTCGTTTTAGCCATTTGTAATTCGTTTAGAATTCAAGATTTTGACAAATTGTTTTCAATTATGCTCACGTAATCTATTGACCAAATTGTTATAAAATGGCAGATGATGTTGAAAAAGGTGAATGCAATAGTATAGTAAAGGAAAATATATCTTGTATAAGCGTTACTTGTCGTTATTAAAAATATCTATATAATACCTAGCGCGACGTCAAAAACTGTTAGAAAATATTTTTTACTATAAGTAATCATATCATATTCTCCATCTAAAAAGAAAATCGCACTTGTGAGTTACCGAAGCTCAAATCTGTTCGCGTAGTATTGGGTAATAAAGGCGTTTCGAAATTTTGTTGTGTTATTAAATACGTTGTCCTTTCTAAAATCGTCATCATTCTTCTAGAGTTTGTCCCGGTTTTTTGCCACGGCTCATATTGAGCCTGGGGTCGGTTTGCCAACTAAATCCTATGGATTGGCGTAGGCACTAGTATTTCGAACGCGACTGCCGTCTTCCCAGGGCCAACCTTCCAACCCAGGGCGGAAACGGGGTAGTATTGGGGATTAGGTCCGGCTTTCTGACGATGTTTTCCTTCACCGGAAAGCCACTGGTGATTGATGATTATCAAATGACATTTCGTACCTAAATTCCGAAAAACTCAGTATATAGTACGAGCCGGGGTTTGAACCCTAGACCTCTGGTTTGAAAGTCGGGTGTCTTACCGCCAGGCTACCAGCGCTTTCATTCTTCGAATGAGATTCCCGTTAGCTTTATATAACATCATTCCTAAGCAGCCGGTAGCATCAAACTTAGCATTATTTTATTTTTAACGAGTTTTCAATTTCTGTATGACAACCGACTAGTAAGTAACTTCTGTTATGACCCTATTTGCTTCAGTAAAATAGAAATGAGCTCTAAAAAAGTTGCTATATCACTATCTAACCGGGATTAGGGATTTATTTATCACTATTTTACACTTCATTATGTATTTTAATGGAGAATTTTCGCCTATTCCAAATGTTTGCGAATTGGCTGTGGCAGACGGCGAGACAGATACAGCAGTGATACTATACTATAGTAGTTTTTTTTTTCCATTTGAGGTACAGAACCATATAAATTGCAATATAATAAAGCGTGAAAAACCACGTAACTGAGAACCAGAAATTGTTGCCCGATATTTTTTTAGGTAAGATTTTCATCCCAATCATGCATACAATAGATGCAAAATATTGCGTAATTTTCAAAGGAGGAATCATAGTAGGTGATTCGTAATAAACTTTGATTATTAAACCAACCGGATGCGAGACGCGCACTAATTTCTATCAGAAA
Source organism: Pammene aurita (assembly GCA_947086415.1). Taxonomy (NCBI): domain Eukaryota; kingdom Metazoa; phylum Arthropoda; class Insecta; order Lepidoptera; family Tortricidae; genus Pammene; species Pammene aurita. The sequence continues at coordinate 20,277,463 of OX352295.1, forward strand.
AAGTCTGCCAATTTCGGCGCGGGGGACGAGGAAACGCACACAAATACTGTTAACACTAATGCATTTTCCATTGACGTCGCTACACACGCACACGATAAAATTATCAAACACTAGCATAAAATATACTCACACAAGTATAAACACAGCCACAGACAACCTGTCCGTGAACGAGATAATGTCATCTTTAAGTAAACGTACACAGTGCGAGGAACGCGTCGATAATAATATACTTAAGTATCGATATTTGTGACGTTTTCAAGTCAAAGGTACATCATTGTCGGTTGTTAATAGAGTTAATTTCTAAATGATTTTTTTTATGGTAACGCCTTATTGACAACCGATAATGATGTACCTTTGACTTGAAAATATCACATCTTATCGTAGATTTATTTATCGTATGCCTACATGTCACTGGATATAGATAGGCATTTCTTCCCTAGGGTAGTGGGAAAGCAGATGATGAAGAAAATCCAGTGAGTGCTGCGAGGTGCAGGTAGGACAGTAGAGCTGCCAAGTGTGTAACTCTTTTAGCACCACCCAGGGATTACGTGTAGGGTTGTCTAAGGTGTTTCCTACGGACGCAGAGAAACATTGATCGTAGGTTAGTTATATATTTTTGTTTCTTTAACAAGTATAAGGTTTAGCTGTTGATAAAATTATAATGTTAAGTTGTGATTAAATATCAAGTTTTTCTACCAGAATATTACTTACAATGTTAGTATTCTACGTAAGTTAGTTTGTCTATTTTTTCAGGACAAATCTTGTAAGCTGATTTAAAATAACTTTTATATTATCAATTTAATATTTTGATGTGTACAAATTGGAAACAAATAACTATTACAATGAAACATTGAACTGCAAAGAACTCTGGAACATCACGGGATTCGAACCCACGTGTTTAGATTACCGTTCCAATGTGCTTCCAATTACACTAGACGTTCCTCTATCCACCTCAGTGAATTTTTCACTGTAATGAACAATGATGAATCAGTCACTAGCGACATCGTGATGTTCCAGAGTCCTTCGCAGTTGATATTTTGATTGTAATGGGCATCTGTTTCCAATTTGTGTTTCTATTTCTATTATCTCTTCTTCACTTTCTATTATAAATGAAAAGTATAACATACTGCTAATGTTAATATCGACATTTATTTTTGTGCTGTCCCATCACTAAAACTTACCTGTTAGGTACAGTGATACCAGAGTCAGAAATTAAAAGTGCCTATTTAAGGGGATAAGTGTGTATACCGTACCTTATAATAAATAAAGTATAATCCATACAAAATTAAAATGCTACATAAAATGTATGGTGAAAATAAAGGAACGAATTAATTTCTAAACAGGAATATCGTTATTTCAAGCATCTACAAGTATATTTCACTTAAGGGGCGCCACACATTAGAGCGGAATTCAGCACACTAGCTGAAATTTGTCTATTGAAACGGAAATTTGTTTATGGTAGCTGTATTTTTGAGACCATAGACAAATTTCAGCTATTGTGCCGTACTACAAGCACACATACGCTGAGTTTCTTCCGCTGGTTCTTCTCCTTTCCGAAACAGTAGTAGTTTATTGCCCTTCCCATAATACGGTTTTAAAAAGATTTGATTTCAATACAGTTGTTAAACCAGTGCAGTGTTTATGTTTTATTTCATTACCGTGCGTAATGTGCTATAGGCTAGTTTATCCTGATAGAATCAGTTTTTTGAGTTCCAAACCACCTTACAGCCCTGCCCTCGGCGGTCCTCGACGACATATATAATTTAAAAAGCTATGCGTGTGAATGAGTTTTACCTTTGAAGTACTGACGTTAATCTTTTCATTTTTGTTAATGACTAAAAATAATATGTAATTTGAATAATTTAAAAGTCGATTAAAATATGTTTAGAAACAATTTGATAACAACACACACACACAGACACACTGCTTTTTTAACAGAGCAATGCTTTACAATTATGGCTGTATGCCGAATGGGTCTCTGCCTAACCCACGGAGTACCTTTTAAGTGTATTGCCTAACCTGTCCTATCAATGACAATGAATGACATAATGACGGACGTATTTCTGCCGCACTGGAGTCTATTACTCTTGATTGCAATATTTCACTTACCTCCCTCGATGTAATCGTGTTCATAATTGCATACCCAATTTATAAATGAATTCATTGATAAATTGGGTATGCAATTATGAACCCGATGGTACAATGTACTATGAAGAGTCAAGTTTAAAAATTACCCTAAAGCAGATGTAGTACCATTAAGTGGCAATACTTTTTGATTGACAATATTTTTTAGTTTTTTGCTAATTTCGTGCACTATTTGATGATATTTAGACGTAATTATACTTACAGATGAAAAGAAACGTTATCCTTATGTAAACTAGATAATTCAGATCTTTTCGTACATGAAAACACGCAGCAATTCGGCATTTTTACCTCAGATCGTTCTGGGCTGACAGACATTCATTGAATGGCGTTTGACGCGCGACAACTAGTTTTATATAACCGCTACGACCAGTGGTCTTGTACTTTTGGCAGAGGGGGACGCCTGACAATTACCACTCCGTTGGTTTATTTCTCTGAGGTAATAAATGATTGTATTCTTACTACGGGTATTTACAGTATCTTATAAGGTTTCTACTCATACGAATGTGGTTTTTAGAGTACTTTATAATAATAATTTTAAAAAATGTGATACCGATAGTCCCTTTATATTATTTTATTTATATCAATAAAAATACAATAAAGTTTGTCCAGAAAGAGAAGTGTCGTAGAATGTATGACTTCCCATATAAACCACGGCACTTCTCCTTCCGGACAAACTCTAAAGCACGATAAAAAATAACCTAAGTGCCCTAATAAATACCAACTTAAAATTACGGATAAAAAATATGACCCAGATCGCTGTTAACGGGCGGGGTGCCTGGATGGCGACAGCTATATATTCGATGTGCGAAATGGTAGATAGCCTTCTGATCATCAGCCCTGCTTAGACAGACTTACATTGTCGCGCGACTCTCCATACTTCAGGAGCGACTCGAAGTATGAAATATAGGTATCAGCACAAGTAGCGTCCCAAACTAGCGACCGACTCATTCTCGAAGGCCTAGTGTCACTCCATTGTTATATAAACATTGATATAAATAATCGCAGAAGTGCACTATACTTGATGAGGTATTGAACAATAGCGCCATAGCAATATCCGTTACATTTTCATTAGCAAGAGTAGTGACCCTTTCTTACTAACTGATTTATATACATTTGCTTTTTTTGTTATTGATTTTGATTACTAAAATTAGACCTACCTGCTTCTTCTTGTATTTAATTTGGCCCAAACCAAATGGTTATTTTCGACTCGACTAGGAATGGTACCCAGTGCTTACGGACATAAGCCTCCCCCGCTTCATGTGCCCGATACGTATGGGAATCCGTTAAGAAATGCGACTTGTTGAGGAGAACATCCGAGCATTCAAAAGCATTTTGGCTCAAGCTGAAACGGAGACCTTCGCTATCGCGTCAATAACGATACCGAAATAATACCGGTTGGATATCGTTATAATAAAGGTATAAGTACCGTAACGAAAAATAACGACATTGGAATTTTATTAATTTACTTATTTAAACTTTATTGCACACAACAGAAAAATGTGCAAATGGCGGACCTAATGCCTAAAGGCATTTTCTACCAGTCAACCATTGGGCTAAACAGAGACATGACAAAACCGCCGGTTTTATGCCGGCAGCGTACCATTATATTTTAACCGATATAGTGCTACCTTTATAACATAAAGGTATCAAAATTCTATAGCGCTCCGTACCGCTTATACCGTAATGAAAACAGTCCCTGGGAAGTAGAGACTTGAGGGCGCCTCGTCTTAACTATCACGTGGCTTGGTTAATTGCCTATTATACTATATTTATTGCCCATTAATTTCCGTAAAATCAGTCGAAGTAATTCTCTGTTGGATCGTGACGACACTTTCCGTTGTACATGTCGAATACTTATAAAGTTTACGTTTTATCACTTTTCATAACGCAGTTCGCTACGCTTTACACTTGTAGCCGATTCCAGCGTTTTCCCACTTTGTAGCGGAAATTCGCTACACACAGAATAAAACTACTCTTTATGAAACGTAAGCTGATTTGACAAGCAGCCCAAAACCTTATTGAAAATCTCATTCTATTGCTTAACGTCAATGATTTTTTTTACTATGGATGAGTTGAACTCTAACATAATGAGAAAAAAAAAATACTTTCAAAACTTTATAACCTAGCAATTATTCTACCTAGCATTTATTATATATTTTTACAAAAATGTATTGAATAAAATACAATAACAACAATACAATTATCTTTTTAAATACAATTTCAATTTGTTTACAAGACCCATCGTACACTTATTTAAGTACTTAACTTTTAGAGCGTGCTTAAGGCCAGGTAACTATTATGTATCATAGTTTATCGTATTATTGTGGAATAAATTCGAAATTCAAATTGATTTACAGTGGCTGTTACGGCTGTTATGTATGGTGGTGCAGAAATGGACAAACCACAAACTAATCGTCTGCATCTAACGTATTAAATTGCCGCCGGGGAACATTAAGTTTCCAAACTAAGTAGAGTTGAATCTGTATGGGTTCATTTCAAAATTTAAACATCAAATTAGTTTTGTTAGTGGGCCTCAAGGGCGCTTTCACATGTCAATAAAACATTACCGAAGTGTAAGCTTACTTCAGTCAGAAACTAGTGGGTAGGTTTTCAGGCTATAATACTTTTTAATGTCTAAGTACCATTACAATAAAGTCTAACCTAATAGGTATGCTGACTTTGGTAGGAGAGAACAGATACCTGCTTAAAACGATTGAAAACAGAATAGGAAATATGTTGGGCCACTTGATACGTCATGATGATTACATAAGAACTATTATTGAAAGGAGAATTCTAAAACAAAGAGGCCGAGGAAGACCACGACGTGCGTTTCTAAATCAAGTCAAAGAAAAAGCCAACGTCATGACGTATTAAGAACTAAAATAATTAGCGGATAACAGAACGGAATGACAATTACTCCACCGATCATCACGGGGCTTAAACTAAAATTTGTTACTTGTCGTCTTTCTACTTCTAAAGCAATAAAGGAAAATACAGAATTCTTGAAGTCAAGTTGCGATTTCCCAGACGGAGGTTGAATTGATTGTAATTCTACCTCTTTTGATGTGTCGCGTGTGCGCTGAACCTTAAATTCACCGAATCCTTTTGAGATCTCCCGGGAATTAGCTTTGAGTATCGGTGTTTTCCTCTTGCCTTATATGTAGGTATACCTAGTGATAGGTAATACCTACTAGAAACGTATTACGTTGCTTTTAAATACCACGTTTTTTAGCAGTACCTACTGTATTTTTTTAAGTGTATTTCTTTATTCCCCTACAGTGGCGGCGCGTCAAAATATTTCTAAGGTGAGGGAATATTTTGGAGTTCTCCATGAGCCATTGTTAAAGTACTCAACCGGCTAAAACCAAGGGAAGCTAGTGGGAATCGAGTTCTATGGACGCTCCGCTACTGTTCCCCTTATCTTTAATAATGGCAAATATATTTTCTAATCAGGTGTCTAATTATATTTTTGTTTAAAAAAAAAATTTTTTTTAATCTAGATTTTAACGCCGACTGTACTTGTTTTCCAAAAGTTATCTACTGCTCAACGAGATGATTCTAACAAACCCAAACACAATGAGCTTCCATTTTTTTTATCACAGACTTCTTATGACGACCTTCGTTCTCCATCATCAGACCAGCTCAATGTCATCATAATATTGCATTGTCACGCGATATACCTTATGCGTGAAAAATTTCAGCTTAATCGGAAATCGGGAAGTGGCTCAAATTTAACTCGCAAGATTTGATTATCTTCGTGATTCTCAATCACGAAGAAGTTCAAAATATATGTGGAGTCTCCATCCCGCTATGGGGCAAGATCTGGATTATAATACAATCCTTCACTAGCAAGAGAGGAGGCTATACTCAGCATTGAAACGTACATACGATAGCATAACTATATTATTATTAGACTAGCTGTGCCCGCGGCTCCGCCCGCGTGGAATTCGCTCTGTGTCAGTAAGCGGCTAATTCACCCCTAATTTCTCTCCCTGGAGGCGGAACTTGAAGTAAAGTTGACAGATGGATACGCTAGAGGACAGTAGTCCTAATAAAATATTTTACAATTACCACTAAATGAAACTACACTCATAAATGTATACTTTTTTTTATTATATTTGTTTTTGGCATGATTTAAACGACATAGAGAGTAGTAGGTGTATATCGGACGATACAGGACCACTTTTGTATTTATACGTTCATGTCCACGGCAAATATCATCCAAATCGTTCCTCCCGTCAAATCAGTTGGGGGGGGGGGGGGGGGTGTCACAAATGCAGAAATGATTTTTTTCTATTATAGGTGCACTTGGAGGGTGGGGGGGGGGTCCATGACCCATGCAAATTTAACTCAATCGAGTAGTGGCTACCCCCCCCCCCTTTTAGACGTTGAATTTTTATAGGCTACGTATAACCTGGCTGGGGATTTTCTAGAATTGGAATTAGTAATCCTTAATTGGGTGATTTCCGGGATAACAATGAAAAAAAAAACCGGCCAAGAGCATGTCGGGCGATGCTCAGTGTAGAGTTTCGTAGATGCTGCCCTGTTACAAAACATCCGTTCTAAAGGTCGTTTATTTGGCGGCGCTTACGTCAGTTTACTATTCGGCACTTCCTTTCACTATGCGTTTTTGACTAATAATTCAAAAACGGCTGAACCGATTTTATTCAATATAGTTTTTATTGAAAGTTCTTAACAGGCCTCACCAAATTTCAGCTTTCTAGTGCGAACGGTAACTGAGCTAGACCGCGGACAGACGGACGGACATGGCGATGTAACTGTTACGTAATAAGGCCTAATTATGTACAGAAGCATACACTGCTTTACCTACACACATATTAAAAATCCATTGAAACCATTAGAATGACCACCATTACACCGCCATGACCAACATTATTGCGCCGGCGGTCGGGGGGGGGGGGGGCATGCCGGCGGTCGGGGGGGCGGATTTTCATTACGTTACCGTAGGTAATGAATTTTCATACGTTTTTACCACACCGTCGCAGATAATACACTGATGTTACGTTATTGGTTGCAATAATGTTGGTAATTAATTACATACGGTTCCGAACGCGTAATAGAGGATTTATGATATTGGTGTAGATCAAGATATTTATTCGTCAATGTAAGCACATTACAATGCACTAATGAACGTCAGAGAAAAATAAAATACGTGAGTGTCGTGGAAAGTGTGTGAATCAAGTGCGATTGGAACGAAGTTAAGTTATTTAATTTTATATCATTTTTTACTTTTTCGTAAATTTTGTGGTTTGAATTTTTTTTGCATTTTTTAAAAATTTTGGAAATTTTGGAAATAGTGGAAATTTTGGAAATAGTGGAAAATTTGGAAATTTTGGAAATTTTGGAAATTTTGGAAGTTTTGGAAATTTTGGAAATTTTGGAAATTTTGGAAATTTTGGAAATTTTGGAAATTTTGGAAATTTTGGAGATTTTGGAAATATTGGAAATTTTGGAAATTTAGAAATTTAAAATATTTGACATTTTCGAAATTTTTGACATTTTCGACATTTTTAAAATTCTCGACTTTTGAGGTTCTCGACTTTTTTCACTTTTATCACTTTGCCACTTCTCAGTTTCACTACACTTCACTTCACTTTATTCTATTTTATATATTTTTTATTTCATTCCATTTTACATGTTTCTCAATCGTATGGGTGTCGCGTTTTCGTGACGTGACGCTTTTTCGTAACGGTCACATGACTTTTTTTCGCCTAGGCCCCCATCCGCGAACCGTCCGATAAGGAACTTCGTTCCAAAACTCCACCGGTTCTAACCCTGTAGGTGTACCTCTGGCCCAAGAAGTATTATGACCGAAAAGAAATTCGACGGGACTTATTTTTTTCAAAACAGTAATACATTATTAGATCTTAAAGATACAAAATAATGCGTAGTTCTTCAAGAAGACATATCAAAACTGCTTGAGAGACAGATAATGTACCTATTGTTTAATTATAAAGAAAAATAAATCCTAATCTGACTGCTTCACAAAACGTTTGATATGTTTTCCTACCTAAACGGTGTCCTATAAATGTTAGATGATTTTGTAGTAGTTTTTTGGTTTGCTGCAATAACCCTTTGACATTCATGACATTTGCAAATATTTCTTAAGAGCGGGTAAAGGTAAATTTAAAGCGTCGACGGGTAACATGTTATAAATATGAACACCTTGACCAAAAAATTACAAATTATTTCAATACCAACTTTCAACATACAAACTTTCAACCCCCTTTTCACACCTTCCAGGGTTGATTTTCGGGATGAAAACTGTTCATTGTCCTTTCCCGGGACTCAAACTATCTCTACACAAAATTGCATCATTATCCGTTCAGCCGTTAACTAATTAAAAATACTTGGAACGTGTTCTGTTATCGGCTGGAGATCCAGCCAACTTTTTTTCGAATATATTCCGTGAACAGACTTTCGACCCTCTTCAGCTTTATTATATGTATGTATAGATAGTTTTTATTGAAAGTACCTTTCAGGCGTCACTTCCATTATTTTTTCAAATTTTTTGGACCTATGGTTCTAAAGTAAGATGGGGGGGGGGGGGGGGGGGGGGTTTGAAGAAGAAACTATCCTTTGTCATTTCTCAAGACCCATACTATCTCTATACCAATTTTCATCTAAATCAGTTCAGCGGTAAAAAAATCCTCATACAACCTTCCAACCCCCTTTTCACCCCCACAAGGGTTTGAAAACTATCCTATGACGTTTCTCGAGACTCAAATTATCTCCATACTCATTTCTATCTAAATCGTTTCAGCGGTTAAAAATTCCCCATACAAACTTTCAACCCCATTTTCACCCCCACCAGGGTTGATTTTCGGGATTAAAACTATATATTATCCTTTCCCAAGACTCAAACTATATCTATCCAAACTTTCATCAAAATCCGTTCAGCCATTTTCACGTGATGCGCGGTCAAATAAACAGACAAACAGATAAACAGATAAACAGATAAACAGACAAACAGATGAACAGACAAAAATTCTAAAAATTGTTGGAACGTGTTCTGTTATCGATTCTAACTATCCCCAGACAACTTTTTTTCGATTATCTTCCATGTACAGACTTTCGACCCTCTTCAGCTTTATTATATGTATAGAAGTAGTTCATCATCATCGAATTTTGGTTCCCCAACAGTAGGTACAGATCCACACATCAAAAGGAAAATGTATTTCAACACGTTTATTATTATTATAACATGATCCTGTACAAATGGGTGCAATCGTTGAAGATCTTGGCGGTTCGGCAGACGTCCTGGTAGTGTGGTGATTCCTTTGCGATCTTGATGCACCGAGCCCCCACTTCAGCTACGGTGTTCAGCTGAGCCAGCTGGTGTGCTGTTTCTACCCTTTTTCTGAAAAAATTGTCAAAGTTAATAATAATAGTTTCCCGTACACTCACCTGGTCATATAGGAGTCGTATGCGGAGCCGAAGGTCCTGCGCGTTGGCCTCCTTTCGTAAATGTAAAAAAAGATTTGGATACTGCCCCTGTCCGTGTCATGAGACGTACGTAAAAGCAGCACCTGACATGGTGTAAGATCACCTATTGAGAGTTAATGGAATCTAAAATGTACCTACATTAATCAAGACTTTAGCCCATCCTTTCCTTTGCAACGATTGATGCAAAGGATAGACTAAAGTTATTATATTATTAAGTTTTATTCTTGCCGTTACATATTCATATTATACTCGTATACACAATACGTAAATCTATAACAATGCCGTGCTGGTATGATGTGATATGAAACATTATGTAGCGTAATAGAGCGGGTAACCATCAGCCCTGAGGGACATAAACATTTTTTTGTTCATATATGAAGACATTTCTTGGTAGCACCCACCCAGGTTTTTCCAATTTGTTGAGGTTCTTCAAAAATGGAGTGTATAGGTTCTTAAAGCGTCGACAACGCGCATATGAATCTTCTGGAGCTACAGGCGTGTACTACGGTAACTGCTTTACCATCAGCCGGGCCGTATGCTTGTTTGCGACCGTTGTGGTATAGAAAACAAACAAATATAAACATAGCTCACCTATACACATCCAGATTGAACATTCCATTCGGTGTCATGATGCTGAGCTTTTTAAGCACACAGAAGATGATGCATGCCTCGTCGGACTCCTGGAACTCGATTTTTTTCGGCTTAGGGAACATCTCGCTGAGACACGACTCCACCACCATATCGCTGAGGCGGTCGTGTGTATACATGACGGACATCTTTGCGCTTGCGCAGCTGACCAGCAGGAGAAGGAATAACGCTGGAACAAAGGTTCTCTTACCGTACCTATAGCATGATATATTCGTTGGTTTTTTATTAAATCAAATATAAATATCGAAAACGTAGAAAAAGTTATTAACTCAGCCGGACTTGAACCAGCATCGATACGCCTTACCGGGGCTCGATCGCTTTACTAATTAAGCTATGGGTCAATATAATAATAAATGTAAATGTCCTTAAGGGACCCGGATCCCCGGGCCCCTTAAACTACGTCCTGACACGGATATGTGTTCTTAAACTACATCTAAAAGAGAGGTATGGGTACTGCGGATGTCATCTCGCTATGTGTGGTAGGGCACAGCACAGCGAATGTCATCTCGCTCAAATCTGGAGCAGAGCCCGACAAGGGAAGTACCTCAACCTATAGCTGTTTACTATCAGGCGGGCTGTATGCTTGTTTGCCACCGTCGTGGTATTAAAAAAAATGTCAACAAGTAATTGAGCTGACAAAATCTTCAATGCCTTCGGTCATCTTTTTCATTTTTTGATCTACATCGGCTTTACAACAGCTAGTGTATGAGTGGAATGTTTCACTCTAAAAATACAAAAATAATTATAAATATTCGTCAGTCGTCGAGGGTGTATGTTACATTTATTATTATATTGACTTACTTTATTGATCCATAGCTTAATTAGTAAAGCGATCGAGCCTCGGTAAGGCGTATCGATGCTGGATCAAGTCCGGCTGAGTTGATTACTTTTTCAACGTTTTCGATATTTATAATCGCTTGTGGTATAGTAATTGCAGAGACAAACGGGAATGCTTCCTATGAAAACTCTTATTCCCCTACGTCCCGGCGTGTACAGTCAACGGCAATAGTATCTTATATAAGGCCGCAAAAATATGTGACACGCTCTTATGGCACTACAAATAAGAGCGTGACACATATGTTTGCGAACTTCGGGTAGGAAGTTACTATTGCCGGTGAGTGAACAACATATGGCAATGGACCATCGTCGAGTTGCGGAAACTTGTCCGTACTGAAATACAGTACGAAAATATAATACCGTACATAGTAGTAGCTTAGGACTTACGACTCGGATTTTTACCATGTAGTGTTATAAACGTAAAGTAAGATTCAGCAGTGCAGGTTACGTTTAGAAACTAAAATTTAAATTACGATCAACCTTTTTATACCATAAAGTTAATTTCGCTAATATTTTTTCACCAATAAATTCTTACGGTTCGGTTAGCGACCTTCTACTTTTAGGCGTGTAGCCTACAACGAGGAAAATATCGAAGAGATTGATTCTGACAAAAATATTGTTTATTTGTTATTAATATATTGTGATGACCTAGTTACCCAATTCACTCCAATCACTTTCAAAGCAAATCATTGCCTGTACCAATAACCGCCAGAGGCTTACGAGAATAATAAATTGGTGCTAGTATTTTTGCTACCATTTTTTATCTCGGATTTTTTAAATTATCATATAGTTATATAACTTTGCAAGTAGGTCCGCTTGGGACTTTATTTGAACTTTGCTAATTAAGCAATATCTATTTAATTTATTAATTTATTTTATTCTACAGTTGTGTAATTTATAAAAGGTTAGGTTTTGTCACAAATAAAAAAATCAAACGAATAAGAGACATAATCGATATTTTATTTATAAAAAATGTAAACAAGTGTAAGAAAATCCTCATTACATTCTATATTTACAATTTACTGGATATGATCTGACAACGTGATAGCATATAGTTGCGTACAATCGTTAAACACTTTCGCCTTCTTACACACGTCATGATCTAAATTCATGTTGTTGATGTTCTTCGCACATGTTTCTCCAACATCCGAAATGAGAATTCTCGGGTCATATCTGTGTATCGCCGCCACCCTCCTGTAGTAGTTTCTGACGTTGATCACTCCATCATTCGTCATAATCCTAAACTTCTTGAGAACACAATGTATGATGCATGGGACGTCGTTTCTATCAATACGCAAGGGATACTTGTAGAGCTTGCGCGGGTACATCTCTCCGAGGCAGTCCTCAACCATCTTGTCGCTGTTTTTGTCATGAGTATACAATATTGACAATGATGGTTCGTTCTCAAGCTGATTCGAGAAGAATTTGTAAGCGTTTATTGATAAGGCTAACGATAACACCACGAAGATTTCTGAAATGGTTTTTAAAAATGATTAACCTAAACTTATATCGCGTCTATATTAGGGCTTCCGGTCGTATCCGGGTCTCGTGTACCCGTTTCGAATACCCGTTTCTGAATAACACGCTACACGGTTTTCTGGCCCGTTTCGCACGTGTAATTAAGAAACGTGTAGTTAAGATCCGTTTCTGCGGGTAAACGGGTAGCCGAAGACACGTTTCTTAAATACACGTGGATCTGGAAACGTCCTTACCGAGTGGCTGGAGGTACGGGTCGAAAGGTGTCGAGTCGTTTAAAAGCTACGAATAAAAAACAAATAAAATAAAAATTAACCTTATTTGAATCGGTTCTAACTACTTCGGACCCATTCAGGTCGGTATTAACTATCCGTGTACCCGTGGAAACGTGTCTGAGAAACGTCTCTTGGAAACGTCTCCAGGAAACGTTTCCAAGAGACGGCGGTTCGTGTAAACCGGTTCCTTAGCACCGCCGGTATTAAGTACACGGGTATTCGTCTCCGCGTGTAACACGTGTAGCGGGAGCTCTAGTCTATATGTTGGACAAACCACTTGTAATATGCAATACATAGTTTATATAAATATAATACAATTAGTCTTATAAAGACGCTCGCAATAAAACTACAACGTTTAAGTAACTAAAGAGGTATTATGTGACTTCAAAAATTGAACCTAATACGTATTAAACACAAGATTCACAGGGATACTTACTCTAAGTAATTATTAATGTCACGACTCATAACACGCAATAAAATACTTAGTTTGCCATTTAAAATGATTAAACTGATATAACTTTACCCGAGAGCGTAACGTAACACAAATGGATTCTCTCTAATCCCTAGAAAACCTTCTTATGATCTACTACAAAAGAATTAATCAAAAGTTCCATTGGAATATTAAAAAGATTCTTTTGTTGCGTTATTTTCGCGCTCCTACTTTCGTTTAAGTTGGATTTCCTTTACAATTCTTTTCCATTACGTTACATCATTTAGCAATAAAAAGTTTCATTAAGATTCCGCATTAAAACTTCTTTAATTATTAAACTTACTTTCCATTTTAACTTTTCACGTGTTCACTGTAAGGAATCACTGCATTGTCCTCCCGGCTCAGTGGATACTGAGCGTAATTTTAGGTGCTTCGCTGTAATGTGTTGTTTCGGAAAGCAGGGCTTGTTTTATGTATTCTCGAGGACTAGGGAAACAATGTGGCATTGTTAACGATAAGATTAGTTTCGTGGCGCAAGATTGGTTTTGTGCAGGTGTCGCGGCGGGTTATGTAACTAACGCTGTTTAACAGAAGGACTAGGTAGCTCAAGTTACGAGTAGGCTGTTTGTGAAATGTTTTATTTGCATACTGACGGGTAACATGTTTGCTTATTCAAATGTATGTTTTTTAGTTATCGGTGAACACGGAAAAATACATTGCAACTTAAATTACTTAGGTACCTACTTATTGTGTTAATGGTGTATAACAAATTGATTATTTTTGTACCAATCATCGTGAAACTCAATTCCTGCTCCCTATTCAGAAACAATTTCGGAATACCGCATTAAATTCTCTTTGAAGTATTACGAACAAGTTTGCTTTTCGTAAGTAAATATGTGTTTATTCACTTTCCTCGCTTTCGGGGATTCATTTGGATGCAATACACAATTTAAATTTTGAAACATTAGCAGCCCTAGCATTTTTTAGGTGACGAGCAATGTCACTTTTATTTTGAAGACGATCCCAGAAATTATTTACAGGTTTGTATGCCCTGGCCTTGTTAAGCGATTATCCCACTGGCACCGCAGTCGGATGCGGCGGCGGTGTGCAAGCGTGACATTGCTATACACATGCAGAGCGCTATCTCGCTCGCGCACCGGTGCCACAGGCGGAAACCGAAGCAGTGTGAAAGCCGCCTAATGCCTACTGCAAGTTCACGTAACTGCAAGACCCAAAAAACCAGCACGCTTTTTATAAAAGCTTTTATTTACTTTAACTGCAATATTATGATGACATGAAGCTGACCTGATGATGGAGCTGGAAGATGGCCATAAGAACACCTCAACTACTCAACATTATCCCGTCCTGTTTGGGCTCATAGCATTCGTCTTGGTTCCAAAGAAAAGAGTACAGTTAGCAATAAAAGTCGGTCGCAAAATTTGTTTTTTTTTAATACTTTTTTTACGACCCCTTGCCATTTGGTTAAAGTGGAATTTTTTAATAAGGGTTTCCGCGATCGAATTTTTCACTAGATGGCAGCACCATGACCAGAGGTCTTGCTGTCATAATCCACCATAGACTAATAATAACCCAAGACCCCGCATAGCCGGGCGACCCCCGCTGCCATGCTCGAAGTAATTTCACCCTATAGTGAGACACTAATTTATTGTAAGTGACAGTAAACTTAGTACGTCGCCATGGCAACCATTTGTCTAACTCTCTCTTACGCCCCACGGAACAATGGCGCGTTCCGTATAGAGATATCTTGTATATGTAATCCACTAATCACATTTAATCATATTGTTTTTGATCGGTGGATTTTGACAGCTGCTGTCAAAAAGACCTCTCACCACGGTGCTGCCATCTAGTGAAAATCTCGATCGCGGAAACCCTTATTCAGTGCATAGCTCCCGGCAAATAAAGTAGTTTGCAAAGTAATATAAAGGTGCTGTTAAATTATTTCACTCAATTTATTTACAAACGGATCAATATTTACCACAGGATAAAGGACCAAAGATTAAAACCATAATCAACGATTTCAAATCCATACTAATATTATAAATGGGAAAGTGTATGTGTGTGTTTGTTTGTCCGTCTTTCACGGCAAAACGGGGCGTGACGTGATTTTTTAAGTGGAGATAGTTGAAGGGATGGAGAGTGACATAGGCTACTTTTTAACCCCCCACTTCCCTAAAATGGGGGGTGGAAGTTTGTATGGAGCATTCCGCCATTTTCAAGGTAGAAAGCTAAAAATTGGTATGCGGATTATTTGTGACTAACAAAAAAATCGTGCATCATTTTTTTTTTTGGAGATCTGTACCCAACCCCTTGAAAGAGGGGGTGAAATTTTAATAATATTCTGTTCCGAGTTCTTTTCTGTGTCCCATGGACACAGAAAAGAACTCAATCAGAAAAGGGGAACCGTGTTACCCCGAATTGAACGCGAGCGAAGCCGCGGGCAAAAGCTAGTTTATAATATTTTTATCTTAATAATATATACCTAGTACCTACACTATTGCACTACCTTTAAAAGAACAATTACTGACTGTAGATATTGCCATAATTGGACCTGAATAAAGAGAAAAATATAAAGAATTTCGCATTAAGTTATGACGTACAGTCGACGTCAAAGATATTTTTACACTTTTGGACCTTAATCCTTTGTAATAAGGTGCAAAATTGTAAACATATCTTTGACGTCGATTGTACATAAATAAATGGTAATGATCGTGAGATAGCGAGCAACAATCTGTTTTTCCTTGAATTATGTTCTTCCTTGGAGTCTAAGACAAGATGAATGGCCTGTAGAGACTGTATTACTGTACACTGTACAGTAATATGTCCTGGAGCAAAGTCATAATAGTCAAAGAGCCAGGCGCGGATCTAGCATTTCATTCAGGCGGAGGGGGCAGTGTACTTCCCAAAAAAATCTTGCGGTCCGCATCCATAGCCTCCGTATCATACGAGGCTTGCGTGTCAGGGGGGGACAATTGCCCCTGTTACCCCCCCCCCCCCCCCCCCCCATGTATCCACAAAAGCAAAGCTGCGCCTGCAAAGAGCAAGGGGCAGATTATATTCGTTGCTTCTTTGAAATACAGTACAGATTTTAAATTATTATTTTTAATTTTAAATGTTGTTGTCTAGTACCTACGACTATCTCCAAGAATTTGTACCTCGTAGTCGGGGAGTCCTTGATTCTAAATGCTCGGAAAGAGAAACTTTAATCAACTACTGTCAAATGATGCTATTTTCAAACCGTGTCCAGTTATCCGGGACAAGATTTCTACGATGGTCTTGCTTAGGTACAATGCTTAACTTTAGATAAAGTGTCGGTCATTCCGTAAAAATCGCAACGAATTATGTGAATAAGGACATACAATGAAATAAAGTAAAAATTAGACAACTAAGGGTCTAATGTTTACTTTAATTTTTATCATTATTATTTCGGACAACTAACCCCATTTGCCCTCATATCCATAAATACCTCAAAAAGGTAGCATTACTACCTTTTAGGAATACATAAGTACTTATCCACTCAATGGCTATGTGTACAGCTGTTATAGCAATTTTTACCACTATTTTACTTTTCCCATGTAAATATTTTTATTCCAACATCAGTTTCTAGCTCTGGGTCTACAATGTTTTTGTGGTCCGAGCTGTCATGATATTACCGTTCTTGTGTACGTGATATATTAGGATCATCATCATTATGTGTACTCACTATCTGTGACTTGTATGAGCGATAAGGTTAATAAATCGTCAGATTATGCTATTACTTAATTGTGTACTACAATTTATCAAGGAAGAAAACGTTCTCCAAATGTAATAGAGTTTTTCACATTTGGACTAAGAGCTGGCCACGTCAGATATGACACAATAATGAGAGCAACGAAACCCGCCTAGTAAGATTGTAATACTATTCTCATTGCTAGATCCAGGCATCTGGCGGCTTTTAATGGGTGGAGGTCAGAGTGATAGACTGGCAAAATTTTTGAGTAGTAAAAAAGTAATACCAAATAGGTAAAAACTGCCGAAGATGTCTTATTTGTACAGGACGGGGCCTATATTTTAACATTAGAACAAAAAACATTGCGTATTATTTCGGAAACAGAAACAGCAAGCGACACACTATTAACATAACAAATCATAAACATAAATACTCTTTATTGCACACCTCAAATTAAAGAAACAAAGTATACACAAGTTACAAACAGAAAAGTAGAGGTAAAACAATTCACGGTCTTATCGCTAAAGAGCGATCTCTTCCAGACAATGGTTGGGAAGTGGAAACTTTTGTAAATTAACAGAAAAGTACTGCATCAAAACCAGAACTCTAGGATTTGTATTCTTGAAGTGGTTTGCATTCTTTGACTTCCACCACCTTACAGCTGTCCTTACAGATGTCCGGATCTAGAAATAAGCCTAGTATAGCAAACTGACGAGAGGGGTTTCTTTGCTCTCATTATTGTGTAAATAAATAAGAACTTATATACAGGCTGTAACAAAAATACTGGTGATCCGTTTAAGGGCATAATTGGTATTGTATTGCGACTCGCATTTGCGACTAAGAAACAATAGAAGAAAACATTTTTAGACGCGAGAAAAAAAAATTGTATGGAACCTATCGTCCCAGCCGGCCAACCCTTCATACAATAGTAGTTTATGTAACTGTTACGTAATAAGGGTCCTTAAAACATGAGTGTGGTTTTATGAAACGAGCCGCAGGTGAGTTTCATAATAAGATCACACGAGTGTTTTAAGGCCTAATTACGTACAGTTGCATACACTGCTTCATCTACACTCATAATATTTATCTAAAATGCCGTATTCGGAAACCATAGAATGGCCGCCATTGCACCGCCATGGCCAACTCTCGTATGCCGGCGGTCGCGCGGGCGCGTGTCGGGCTGTCGGCGGATGCGCGGGAGGGTGCAGGTGTACATTATGTTATGAAAACTCATAGCACATCAATAATTGAGCATGAAAAGTTAAAATTACGTTACTGCCACGGATTAAAAGCTTATCATAGTAAAATCGGTCGTGGTAATGCTAGCCATTGCCTACCGTTTTCGAACACGTTTTAGAGAACTTACAATATGAGTGTAGATAAAACCAATTTTATTGTCACGTGAATTTTTGTATACTATTTTAGAATACTATACCAATTATGCCCTTATACCAATCAAACCCAGAACTCTAAGATCTGTTTTCTTCAAGTTATTTGCATTCTTTGACCTCCACCACTTTACAGCTGCCAGATGTCTGGATCTCGACACAAGCATAGTATAGCAAACTAACTAGAGGGGTTTCGTTACTCTCATTATTGTGTCATGTAGATCGCGATCTACTGTTCTTAAAAAAGTGGACCAATATGAACACCAGCGTTTAGAAGACCTGGATGCTAGACGGCATATAAGAAAGACTCGCCCAAAGCCCTCTTACGTATACACGTACAACCCAGCTGGTCAACTTCACTGCGCCTCGTGTGGCCGCGTCTTCAAGACGAAGTTTGGCTTTGCAAGTCATACCCGAGCCTTCCATAATCCGGAAAGGAATAATTGACGGAGTCGCTGTCGCCAGACACGGCGAGGAGGGAATGATGATGATGTATTGTGTCATATCTGACGTGGCTAGCTCTCCGTCTGAAACGGATCACCAGCATTTTTGTTACACCTTGAACAGTCACCGGCAAGTATCTTCCTACACGAAGCCCGCAAAAAAAATTGTGACTCGCTCTTATTTGTAGGGCTATAAAAGCGTGTCACATATTTTTGTTGCCTTCGTGTAGGGAGATACTATCGCCGGTGACTGTATTTATACTCATACGTGTGTACTAATATTAAATGAATTTTTCACGCTACTGTTCGGAAATGTGACAAAAGATGGTCAAAACCCAAGTTGGAAAGTAAGCATTTGCTGTAGCACCTGAACCACCACTACAGCAATGTTATTGTAGCGATGAAATGTCATTAGTTGGAAAGTAAAGTGTCCAGTTATGTCATTGCATTCATTAAAAACATTAAAAGGTATTTATTTGGCACAACTTTGTTTCAAAAATAAAATAAGGTTGTTTATCGGGCCAACTACCTGTTTAAAAAAAAAAGAAACGTCAATCAAACCATTCACCCTTAAGGCGTTTTTACTTTTTTAGCCGTTTGTGGTTTTCTATCAAAAACGCCTCTAAGTAATGAGTCGGTTTGAAGCAAACAACAGAAAAACGCTTCTTGAAAGTGAAAAAAAAAGTAAAACGGCGGGAATGGAATACTGAATTGGATATTCTATTAAAGCATTTATATTATTATGACAAATGTTTTTTTTATTTCCTCACAGTAGTCGTGAAAAGCTCTATGTAATGTCTCGGCCGAAAGCGCTATAGGTGGACTCGTATCTTCGAGGGCCTCCCCTAGCGGGTCGGCCCTCGAACTAACTCGATCCACCTATAGCTTACTTTCAAGCCTCTACAACAATGTACTATAATCGGTACTATATTGTACTTTAAAGAAAGTAAATGGTAAGCGTAGGTGTAGGCCAAATGTTATAATATTGTAGTACAACATTCATAATTACATGTTTATTATTTTGGTAACTTAACTACCCACTCATAATCGGTTGGTTATTTTCAGTATACCTAATTTACTATTCACGACTCAATACGACTTAACATTAAAAGTTAGTACCGACGAGTAGGTATAACTTACAATAAACTGCCAATACAAACATTCATATTAAATATTATAGGATTTTGTAGGATCTACACGTACAATTAAAAACAAAAAATATGTAATGATTTAATTAATATAATAATAATTGGATTACTTTCTTTATGAATACTTTATTGTGTTTACATAATTTTTAGGGTTCCGTAGTCAACTAGGAACCCTTATAGTTTCGCCATATCTGTTAGTCCATCTGTCCGTCTGTCTGTCCGCGGTTTCGCACAGTGGTCGTTAGTACTAGAAAACTGAAATTAGGTATCAGTATGTGTATTAATCACGCCGACAAAGTGGTAAAATGAAAACTGATATTTTATTAGGGTAGTTCTCGTATACATGAAGTGGGGTGATGTTTTTTTCGCTCCAACCCTATTGCGTGGTGTCGTTGAATAGGTATTTCAAAAAGAACAGGGGTCTTCTACGAGTAACACTTACTATATCTGCTTACTTACATTAAATTACAAACACGGTAATAGAGTAACACTAATTATTTACAAAAACATATTATAATGACTGCAATTGTTATAACCTTATTCAATCATCATCATCAGATAACAATTGTTGTACAATATAAAGAACAATTCTTCTTAATCTGCAATAAATATCGCATCCCTTCCGTATCTGAACACTTTTCACAGTAGTTGTGGTTTCATAGTCAACGTAACAAGCCGATGTGTAGAAAACAATTGTTAATAGCATTGTATATAATTTTCTGTTCAACATTATTGCATTCAGGAAAAAATCTATTTCATTAATAAGAAGTGGAAACTATTAGTTGCCTTAGACGGTACATACAGCGGAATATAAAATACTTAAGCGATCTTTGCATTTACCGGACCAGTGGTACGTCACTCATCCAGTTGACGGACTGATCCCGGCTGTAAGTACTTAATTGTGTAAGTGAGAAAGATAACGTTTCATGTCACAGTGGTACGCAGTGTATTATTTTCTCTGTGACCTTACACAACATTAAAAATAGAAAATTAAAGGCGGCAAATGTCCGATCAATCGTCGGATGGTCTTATATTCGCAGGATGCTTCTAAGCATTGTAAGATAATTGATTTCAAGTGAAATTAACTCGTAGAAGCGGGATCTGAAACAATCAAATGGAAACGTTCAGAATCTCAAGTACTATTCTACGGGTACACAAAAGTGTCCAAATAGTTACCTAGCATTACAATAAATAAATAATAATAAATATTACAGGACAATCTTACACAAACCGATCGAGTCCCACAGTAAGCTCAAGAAGAATTGTGCTTTGGGTACTAGACGACGATATATGTAATAGATATTATTATTACAATTATACTTATGGAGCCAATCATGTCCCACTGCTGGGCAAAAGCCTCCCCCAAATCGATAGATATAGATAAATAAATATAATAGATAGATAATGATAAATACTTAAATACATAGAAAACATCCACAACTCAGGTACAAATATCTGCGATAAACACTCAAATGAATCCCTTACCAGGATTCTAACTCGGGACCTCCTGCTTCATAGGCAGGGTCATTACTAACTAGGCTTAAGGATACCGTTCATTATCACAATAATTTCTAAAAACACCTAAGTGAAAATTCAGTAAAATTGTACAAAACAAGTATCACAATATATCACTTAAATGGTTCACTAACAATTTCGTTAGCTGTAGAAAGGGAAGGTGTCAAACAGAAGATTTTGTAAACGTCACTTCATTGTTTAAAATCAATTAGACGTCAGGGCACTCGGTGTTGATGAAATCTTTTGAGATAATTTACATTTATTGCTTCTGTCTTTAGGGTCCGCTATTATGAAGGGTTGATATTTATTAATGGCTGCTCCTTCGGGTTAATTATTATTATCTTTTAATACCACGACGGTGTCAAACAAGCATACGGCCCGCCTGATGGTAAGCAGCTACCGTAGCCTATGGACGCCTGCAACTCCAAAGGTATCACATGCGTGTTGCCGACCTTTTACAAAAAGGAGGATTCATTGTGTTGACGGCTAAAGGAACAAGAGGGTCCCTCGTCGTCAACACACTGGGTCCTCTTTGAGCTCTCTGGCAACCTTACTTCCCAGCAGGAACACAATACTATGTACTCATAGGGTAGTAGGGTCTAGTGCTATTTGGTTGTGGTTTTCTGTAAGGTCTCCCGAGGTACTTCCCTAGTCTGGCTCTGCTCCAGATTTGAGCGAAATGACATTCGCTGTGCTGTGCCCTACCACACAAAGCGAGATGACATTCGCAGTACCCATACCTCTCTTTTGGACGTAGTTTAAGGACATACCCGTGTCCGGACGTAGTTTAAGGACATACCCGGGTCCAAACGTTACTGTTACACTATAAAATTTTGTTAGTTTACTCAGTAGAGGCTTAAAATAATCTATTGGTCTTAAATTATATACTACTAAATATTTTATAATAGATACCTGCTTGCATCAATAAAACTTGTTTCCTAGTGGCTTAATGCTTTCTGACAGTGAGTTATTTTTCTACTGCTCATGAAATAAAGGAAAAGCCAAATAAGTTCCGACTTGCTAACTAACATTTTTATGTGCCTCTATTGGTAGGTACAGTCGTCTGCAATAGTACCTATCTAATGCTACGGCCACACTGAAGGGCGAAGATTCGTGTCGCATTTTCGCGATAAAAACTTAGTGGTACAACGAACACGACAAAGCTTCGGGCGAACTAAATCGGTCAATACATTCATACACTTGAAATTAAGTTTTTAAGTGTAGCTACATACTTGCACGAACTTCATCGCGATAGAATTCCTTGGATGTGCGGAAAAAATCGACAAGAGCCCGAACACAGTTCGTGTTCACCCGAATGATTCGCGATAACAGCGAACTGCGTGGCTACACATGTCGCGACAGGCCGATCATTCGCCGAATCCCGTAAGTGTGGCCGTAGCATAAGACGAAGTGCGTAAAAATATCTGACGCTATACTATTTCAATTTACTAATAACTTAAAGCAAAGGGAATAATGTGTATCAGTATCAACTTTAAACTATAAAACTCGTACTATGCTCCATATTAAATCGGATAACTCATGTCTAGAATCTGGTGTTCCCCAGGGGAGTATACTGGGGCCTATATTGTTCCTACTGTATGTAAATTACCTGCCTCAGCTATTATCCAACAAAGTAATTATGTTTGCTGGTGACATTTCGTTGTTAATTAAATTCAAGAAAAATGAAACTCAAGACCTTAACAATCTAGTTACAAATAACTTTTCTACTGTTGTAAATTGGTTAAGAATGCTCAACCTAACTACGAATATAAAAAAAACTAAATGTATGCACTTTAGAAACATAAGAACTGAAAGTGTTAGGCTAGGCATTAAATCTAATAACTTGTCTGTTCTGGCTGTAAATGAAACTAAATTTTTAGGTATCTATGTGGACGAGAACTTAAATTGGAAAAAACATGTTGACTTTCTCTGCAACAAACTTAGTAGCTTCACTTTTGCTCTAAAAGGCCTAAAAATATATCTACACAAAAAGCTGCTTTGCAGGCGTATCATGCGTTTTTCCAATCACACGTTCACTATGGATTAGCCGTATGGGGTAGTTGTAATGAATCCCATCGGCTGTTTAAACTACAAAAGAGATGTGTGCGTATTTTGATTGGCAGCAAGTCCAGCCGAGAGTCATACAGAACATCTTTAAAAAAACTTGGTTTGCCCACTCTTTCTGCACTGTATATCATAGAGCTCTGCAAACTAGTTCGTCGGCATGCAAATAAATTTCCTGCAAAAAATAATTTTCATAGTGACAGATTAAACTCGATGTTTGCTCACGATGTACGGGCTCCTTTTGCTACGACAGCGCTCTATCAGCGTAGCACTATCTATGTGGCTGCTAAAGTGTTTAATAAGTTACCCGTAGAAATTAAATCACTCAATGACGTAAAATTTCTGACAGCACTTAAAAAACATGTAATTGACTTATGCCCCTACAGCTAAGTGAATATTATAATACTGGTCACTGTTAGTTAATAAGTATGTATATATTATAAAATGTTAGTTCATAAGTATTTAAATATGTAGCTACACCCACTGGGTAAAATTGTATTGATACTATCTGTATAGCTTAACATCATTATGTACACATACAATTTATGGCTTACGAAAAAAAAAAATATATTTGTAGCTAAAAGGATGTGTCAAATATTTTGTTGCCATCTATGTGTAAGATATTATTGGAGGTGGCTATACCGTAACGTCGGGTTACTTGGATCCACTTAAAAATCACGTACAGAAGGATCTAATCAAAAATATACCTAAACATAAAATCCGCCTATTGACAATATGACATAAATTCAATTGCGTTTATAAATCCTGGATCAAGTACATCCCAAATACCTAAGCTACCCCCCAGAGCCGGTGTAACTCGACTTTAATGTACATAAATACTTTCACCCAACCCGTCGGATAATTCTAAAAATGAGATATGATGACAAATTCCAAGAATAATAAAAGAAATCCCGCTATAGTATATCGTCTGTCCAGAAAAATAAGGGTACTACGACATTTTTTTTCTCGGACAGACTATCTATTTCGGTTGAATGTTGAGGTTTTTCTTAAACAAAACCAAAGCGTTGTTAAAAAACTAAAAAATGTTAAATTTAATTTCTACGCCAACCCCTATTTTGACCCCTATGTGACTTTATTTTCAAGATTCGAAGTATCTTTATGTAATTGGAAGAGAAATGTGACATCTTTCGTTCTTAACCGTCGTCAAAATCACATATCCCCTACTGTCTATCTGTCCAAATATAAGATCACCCAAGGAACGTAGGTATTTCGCTTGCCATTTTAATATTTTGATAAAATAAACTTGTAATAATAATGGAATGATAATCCAATCAAATACAAACATTGAAAACATTGTTTGTATTTGATTGAATAACATACTATTGTATGAGTGGAATGACTTTAAAAAAACATAAAATAATTAAGAATGATAATCTACAAAAATATGTTATATTTTTTAAAGATTATTTTTGCTTACCTGAGTATAGTAAGTATTTCCTCCTTTGTTTCCAGTTGATATGTATTTTATAATTATAACAAACAACGTCCAAACACTAAATTCATAATTTTATAAATCATGTTCTTTGACGTGAATCACGCAAAATGCTAATTTCAACGGCATCCATGAAATAGGGGCCTATTTTCACAATCTTTTTCCTGTCAAGTGCCTCTGAAAATTGGTTTTTATTAATAAAATTGGCCCGGCTTGTTTTAATTTCCGTTTCCAGTGACATTTTTCCGATTTAGTCGACCTTCTCGCCTAATGTTACTCTATTTTGGGGTTGGAGCTTCGTACACGTCGCTATCTGTTGCCGTATTTTGTGTTATGTAATAATTACGCTTTTGATCTTGTTCTCGTCACGTAACGTACCATACATTATATAATAATGAAAAAGTACGTAGTTGAATAAGTAAACGTTTTACAAAGAATTATTATTCATACAAAATAATGGCTATTTTCGATTTTAAAACGGCAAAACTGTAATTTTATAAGTATAAAATTACAGTTTTGCCGATTACAGTTGAGGACAGTGATAAAATTACAATGCAATGAGGGTTTCCACGATCGAGTCTTTCACTAGATGGCAGCACCGTGGCGACAGGTCTAGCTGTCATACCAATTACGTACAATCATGTTTTTTTTATTGGTGGATTTTGCCAGTTGCTGTCAAAAAGACCTCTCGTCACGTTGCTGCCATCTAGTAAAATCTCGATCGTGGAAACCCTCGCAACTATGGCTACTTTTAACTACATACAAGATTCAATTGCTACGTTCTACGGCGTAGCAGTGTCAAGTAGGTACGGTCAGCTGCAGAGAAAAAGGCCCACGCTGCATAACGTTTGTATGCAAGGGGGTGTACTTACATAGTAAATTAGAATATGGCACCTAATAAATTAAAATATTATCGATACATCCCCAGTATAGGCTCCATAGCGTATGATATGCAAAGTTACAAATATTTTAAAATAACAAATATAAGAAACATAAAGAAAAATAAAGAACCCCTATGTAATTTTGTAATCACGGAAAAAAATGCATGATTCGTCGTAAATGTCGTGACAATTTATTTATACCTTCATACGAAGCCTCCTACCCTAGTATGTAGTGACCTTTGCCTACGACGCAGGGGTGGGGGGGGGGGGTGTCCCGGGTTCGAATCCTGGTCAGGGAATTTATTTGTATGTTTATCCCGGATCTGTTCCTGCGTTATGGATGTTTTCCCGCCTCGCCTAGTACCCACAACACAAGCCTTATTGAGCTGTGTGTGGGATTATGTTGATTTGTTGTGTAAGATTGTCCCATTAATATTTATTTCTTCATTTATACGAAAATGTAAACTACTCCGTAACAACTACATAACACTTGTCCCCTAAATAATAGTTGACTTCCCACGCAAATTACTCCCACGTCGCGCCACGCTTACAATGTCTATTTTTAAATATACAATGCACAGAATCAATAAAGACCCTTAACTTTCATATGAATTCAAGTAAACTTTGGACAAAATAAAAGAACGAGTAGGCACCGGTACTGTTATAATATGTGTCAAGTATGACTTTGATTTAAACTAAATAAATCCCGCAACCGTGAAAGTACCCACTTTCACGGTTGCCACTAAAGTTTGGCCTAGGTCTGTAAATAATATATCTTTCGCGAGTTGGCGATAATATATCTAGGTACAAAGGAAAAAGGGGTCCCTGGGGAGTAACAACGACTGTTTAACAAGGTAGACTCCTATCTACTTCATTAAATAGTACCTACATTAATTTTACTCAAGTGTGCTCATTAACACTATCTTAGTAAAACGTGCAACACATTAATTTTTACGAGAATCCTGGATCCGCGCCTGGGTGGATACATAGTACAAGGTGGCCAAATAACAGGTATACACTTTGGTTTTTGTAATTTTATTCTATGAAATATTAAAATTATTAAGTATTTCCTGTTAAATATAGTATTAAATAATGAAATAGAAAATAATGTCAGACTAAATGTCCACCTCTAGCACCATGGCAGATGTGAACCCTTTTCATCGCGTTTTTCATCACATTTCCTGCGTTATCTCAGTGACTATGTCTCGAATATTTTGTTTTAATTGCTGACACAATGGGGAACTACTTTATATGTTACAATGCCATACTACTCAAAATTATTCACTAAATGAGATATTGTTAGCCGCGAAGGTAAGTGATTTCTACTAAAAAAAAAGGGCCGCAATTTTCTTAGAGTTTCCGCAATGGATGATTGGGTTGAGTAGAAAGTTTTAATAATTGTTCAGTCGTAAAACGCTCCATAACAGATTTGCCGTATCTAAACAAAGTAATTTTCATGCAACAACTGATATTTGCCGCCAAAACAAAAAAATGGCGGCAAAAATAATTTGTATACCTCCAAGTTTGCCATCCTGTACATACCTAACCATTGTATGTATTTTCACGGGTAGGTTTCCGCTACTCAGCAACCTACGTCTATTTTGCGATACAGATATATGTAATGTGTATATCAGAGAGTCATATCGATAACGTATATCAAAGTAATTAAACCTAATATTAATAGTATAGTATTTAATGTAACAATTTCTAGGTTAACTAATCTTTATAACTTACGTCAAAATATTCCCCTGAATTCCAAGAGCATCTAACAATTTAGTGCAACTAAAATTAATATTTCGGTGAATTCGCTGCTCAGGTTGTTCTTCTAATCGCTGTTAAAATGTGCGTGAGTTAACAGTTAGGTGGACCATTATAAGATGACCCAGGGCCCAGGGTATTGTATCCACGAGAAACATTTAGTTACGTCCTTTAAAATCAGAAGTAGTAGAAAAATGTCTAAGAAGTTTTTATATAACGTCGGTGGCTCAGCATACATTACGCCAGGTGATAAGCTGTCACCATAGGTTAAGGACTTCTAGAATACCGATATCCTGCTCCGAGTTCACGTAGTCTCAGGAATTTTAGCTTAGGAAGTCGGAAGTGGGACAGTGCGACAGTGTGCGACAGTGGTCTTCGCCTGGAAAACAATTCTAGCTCTAAATCTTGAACTGGTTCTGTTATTGTTTCGAGTGCCGTAATAAATGATACAATTCGCAGGGATTCTCTTGCGGATGAACGATCTCAAAAGCATAACTATCACGATATCAAAGACTGTCTGGTGCGAAGGAGAAATCCGTCAATTATGGCGCTATTCAGATCTGTCCGCAGTATACGAATATCCTATTAGATTTTGAATATCCAGCCCTATTCTAAGTGGTTGAGGGCAAGAGGGACTCCCCATACTTCCTCGGTGTACGGCCTCCCGCCTCAATAGTGATCGTTCGGCAGCGCATTCAGCGCTGTAACCAGCGTTGCAACGAGCTTCTAAGGTATTTGAGCCGCGCAACAGAGGCCGCATCCATACGTTTTCATATGTTTGTTATGGACGCGGCGCCAGACGCGCAGTCGATAGCTGCCTCCCGAGTGGCCAACCAGTTTAAACCGGTATTATACTTAGCAATTTCTCGGACCCGATCTGTTGCATAGAGAGGTGTAAAAAAAATTAAGGCACTTAGGGAGTTGAGGGAGGGTAAGGTAAAGGCAGAGTACTCGAGACAGAGTAATAAAAGTTAGGGCACTTAGGGAGTTGAGGGAGGGTAAGGGAGAGTACGCGACAGATCGAAGTAGATGAATTGCTAATAAGTGTAATACCGGTTTTATACCCTTACTGTTTGTCGAATTTTGTGCGTGAAGGGTGATGGTAATATTGGTAACTAGTGCGACAGAGTCGATATGCGAGCGCTCGTAGGTAATGGGTCTGCAGCCAGGCATGTCCGTGAGATACCATCACTCTGTACCAGTTTCCGTTTATTATCGGTAATTTATGATGGTTTTGAAACATCGAACAATGCTTCAAATTGTGCGTGTAATGTTTTGTAATTGTTGTCTGATTTGCTTTTAATTAATATCGTATTTAGTGCGAGTCAGTTATTAAATATTTAGTTAGAAATATGTCAGACTTTTGAGACGACTATGACACATAATGTTGTAACCGACGATTGAATTAAGTAATTTAAAAATATGGCTAAATATTTTAAAGATTTTACCATGACAGTATAGGACAATAAACTTTTAGTCTGACCCATCTATTATGCATGAACTTTGAAACGAAAAAAATGTGGACGTCATCTTCATTTAAATTTGACAATTACGCTGCCTCTACCATCCCACTTGCAAAATCGGTGCTGAGTTATCGTGGTTTGACTATAGTTTTGTTGTTTTTCAGCATGGTCACATTGTCAAGTAATTATATTACTTCAGTCAGAAAAATCCTTCAAGTGCCTGAATCGACAACCGAAAACTGAGTTACTAATGGTGTCACTTTTCACACAGAGTGCTACTTGATGCTACTTGATAATACTCGACCACTAACTTCTTTGACAAGCTAGTGCTTAGTGAATGCCAAATTGTGACATGTACATACCCTACTGTGATCAGTAGGTATGTATCACAGTTTGGCTTGTCGAATAGGGCCAGTTGGCGATACAATTTTCAATGGAAGTAGGTAAATTCTAATTAAAAACTGGTTTTTTATCAATAATTTTTCCACAAATTTCAACACATCTCACGATTGCGGTGACACGTCAGCCAAGCCACTTTGTATGCATTTAACTCGTTGAAATAATGGAGAGCACTAAAACTAGAGGGTATTGAAATGCAAAACGCAGCGCCGAGATAAATGGAGGGAAACAATTAGAAACTTGTTTAGTTTAGTTATTTAGCGAACACACAGCAGTTTTTTTTTTTTTTTTTTTTTTTTATACCACGACGGTGGCAAACAAGCATACGGCCCGCCTGATGGTAAGCAGCTACCGTAACCTATGGACGCCTGCAACTCCAAAGGAGTCACATGCGCGTTGCCGACCCTCTACAAAAAAGGAGGATTCACTGTGTTGACGGCTAAAGGAACAAGAATGTCCCTCATCGTCAACACACTGGGTCCTCTTTGAGCTCTTTGGCAACCTTACTCACCAGCAGGAACACAACACTATGAGTAGGGTCTAGTGCTATTTGGCTGTGGTTTTCTGTAAGGTGGAGGTACTTCCCCAGTCGGGCTCTGCTCCAGATTTGAGCGAGATGACATTCACTGAACGTGCCCTACCACACTAAGCGAGATGCCATTCGCAGTGCCCATACCTCTCTTTTTGGCATAGTTTAAGGACATACCCAAGTCCGGACGTAGTTTAAGGACATACCCCGGGTCCAACCGGGGAGTTGGGAATGCAGAGGAATTTATATTTTACTATAAAATTAATAATAAGTTAGTATAAATAAGTAATAATAATAAATATTATGCGAAAATCTTACACAAATCGACCTTGTCTCACGGTAAGCTCAATATGACTTCTGTTGTGGGTACTAGACGTCGATATATATAATTTATACCTAGATATACTTAGATAAATACTTCATTACATAGAAAACATCCATGACTCACAAATATCTGTGATAAACACACAAATAAATGCCCTTTCCAGGATTCGAACCCGGAAGCCTCCTGCTTCGTAGACAGGGTCACTACCGACTGGGCTAGGAGGCCGTTTATAGAGTGATTCAAGAGGAAGGTTTATTTGTATAATAAATGCATAAAATAGTAGAAAAACACTAATAATATTAGAGGTTTAATGTGATGTCGTAAATAAACGATTTTGTTGCGCTTACATTCCAAACGCTGGTTGAACCCTATGAGATAGATCAAAATAATTAACTACAGTATTGTACGCCTTAAAAAGGTCTACAAAAAAGTCCCGTGCGAAGCCGGGGCGGGTCGCTAGTTATTAAATATAAAGCATAAATTCGTAACAGCCAAAAAATGCATAAGATCAGCAAAAGTAGTTAGTAATAGTTGTCCATACTGTTCTGTATCTATTTTAGCATCTGTGTTCTCCGGAAGAACACAAATTGCTTCTTTTAGTATCCTTCCAAACGTCTTGAATATTTATTTAGTGCAGCGACTTGTCTCGTTAAATGAACAACTGAAGAAAATTATTACTCTTTCTTAACCAATAGACATTTTGGTATGCCTAAAAGCCCCGTTACATTTGTTGTAGTTAGCTTCCTAAATGATTTAGTAACTAAATTTAGTCAACCGCATTTAGCAAGTGAATTTACTATGAAACAAAGTTAGGATCCTAATTAGGATGCTAGTTAGGACACTAAAAAAAGTAAAGTGTAACAGGGCTTTAAGTCTGAAAATTAACCGGTTTCGTTGGCGAAGTTGACGGACAGAAAATCAAACAATACAACGAATTTTTTTGCATTTTTGTGTAATTACATTTGATTCGGATATTTTTTTGAATGAGCACGCATTTTGTTATTTATTTCATTCAATTGCGCAACTTACTTCTCCTCTTGAAATTGTTCCAAATCATGATCAAATTATTACATTTCATTTCTCATATCTCGGGTTGAGCCAATGACCAAAATCGCTCAGCGCTCGTGTGTCACGCGTAAACACGAGAAAAATCGGCTTATAATAGAATCATAGTATTTTTTCAGTGGTGGCAAGGGATCCGTAATTAATTTGTACTCCCATGTTCCGAATGCGAAATTAATATCAGCCGCGGAAGTGAATGTTATCTATCGTGAACACGCGGTATGAGAACTAGTTGCGACTCGTAACTTGTAAACAAACATGCAACTTGCTGGCAATAGAGATTACTGGGGAGCAAGGTAAATACCCTGTGATAACTACAGAAACGTTATACGCACCCTAAAAGTTAAGCGCTTAAATGATGCTCATTGGCACATTTTCTTTAGTCGCGTCCCAGCAAGCGATAGAAGTGGACGTGCTAACGAGCTGCCGCAACCAACATGAGAATCACGAATTGGTGAAAATAAATTTTTGCATACAATTTGGTCACCCTATTCAATGTGACCGTCTCATCGTTTCCCATACAGCGTCTGTCAAAAGTCATAGGGTGACCGTGATTTACATCATTCATGATTAAGATGAATTTTATTTGAAAATTAAGAAAATTTAAATTAATTTTGTTTTGTGAATGTAATAATGTCATACAATAATGTTGATCAGTTACTGAGTCAGAAAAATTGGTTCCGGATCACGACTCAAAAATCACAGGCTTAAATATAAGTATTATAATAAATAACAACACATCTACCTATAAATAATAATATTGATGTGTATATTGTGTATATAGGCCTCCAGTGTGAGCTCGACGCCAAGACAACTTTCTTCAGAACTATATTCGGTAATTTGCTCAAATTGATATTATGTCACGTCGCGGCGATGTGTCCCATAATTCAATTTTGGCGGAAATTGCCGGAGTTGGTGAACTTACTATAACAAGATATAGCCACTATAAGTGTGACAGTATGTACAATTAATTGTAGTACGTGCTTTTACTAAGCACCAAATAGATTGTGTATTGTTAAAAATACATTTGCACCTTAACAGCTAAAGCCAAAGCGGCACAAATTAAGACAATAACATAGATAGGTATAATATAATATAGATTATAAAATTATTCAATACTACTTGCAGGCATCTCTCGTTCAATCACTCTCTTGCACTCCGTCATCAGTCGTCATATCGTGCTTACAAACAAATCACACAAAGGCTGAGCCTCAAGCACGGAGTTGAGCAACGTCAGTGCGCGTACGACCGGCGCCTGCGCGTGCGACTGCGTGCGCACCGCGCCCTCCGCCAACAGAGGGTGTCGGCGCGCACGTATGTACTGGTTACGGTAGAGATACCCCAACAGAACGAATTTTTAAATAATAATAAAACTTATCTTTAGTAGACTCTGTCCGCAAAGAGAAGAGTCGTAGAATGTATGAGCTCCCAAATAAACCACGACACTCTTCTTTCCGGACATACTCTAAATAATAAATAATTGCTTACCTAGTTATGAAAACGTCATAATTGTCATAAACCAGCAGTCACATCATGATAAATGACTTTTAACAAAAAGAAGAACAAACTTAACAAATATTTATTAGGAATATAATATTATTTTATGGCTTTTAGCAGCACTTCGACCTGGAAATGCAATTAGGTTTCATAACCTTAAGAACCTCCTTCGAAATGTCTAAGTCTGTTAATGAATAATAACTAAAGCATAAACTTAAAGTTGGTTAAACGTCGCATTTCTACCCAATACATAAAGATTAAAGCCTTAATGTAACCTTTGTATTATTAATTATTTCTATTCAGAGCCAAAAAGCTCAAAAGATCTCCGCTACTAATAGCCCTGTCTATAATAGTTCTCTCTATCCACGAACCATTGTATCACTGTTGTTGCCTATGACCTGTTGATTCATACCAATGTTACTGATCTGATGGTCTGCATATGCTGGTTCGGATGTACTTATAGCAAAGAGGCCTTTTAAGCTCGGTTACACGTCTACATATAGCCAACGGTCAAAACCGTTGTGACGTAGGCTTTATTTTTACTCCTCAGGTTAAAAACGATTGAATCAATTGACATTTTGGCCCCACATCTAGTAAGTAGGATGGTAAATGAATACCTACTTAAATATTAACGTGGCTCTGGCTTACCCGATCACTCAAGACCGCCCACCGCTCCTTAAAAATAAATTACAGAGGACTTCTTAAGGAATGAACGTGGGAGTTTTAAATGTAAAACTGCACCAATTTAAAAGCTTTTAAACGGTTTGGTGCATAGTATGACAAATGCTATCCCCACAACTGAAGAAAGGTCACGTTCCGTTATTTGTGTACTTTTCTCTTGCATTTTCACTTTTTTTATTGAATGTAGGTACGATCATTGTCATGCACAATGGTAATTTTACATAGTTTAGCAGTGACTACTAAACAGTAAAAAGTTGTAACGGTTGTAATGTATATATTTTGGAAATGACTATGATTAACTGACGTTGTTACAATTTGACAAGAAATGTAAAAAAGAAAGCGCGGTGTCAGGCGTTTGTATGCGCAGGTGTGTACCTGCGCATACAAAAAGTAGTGTTACTTAGGCCCCACGGAAAAGACACTCCGAGCGTTATCGTATCAAACTGGAGCGTCATTTAGAGGCCATGTCAAGAAACGTTTGTTTTAAGGACGTAGCTGTACGACGGGATGAGATCGTAACATCGTTTTTCCCTCTAACGCATAGGGGTGTCCCTATGATGGTCCATGATGGTGTAGAGGAGCCAGGAGGAGCCTTACACGCTCGATGCCGACAGCGTGGCTCCTCTACTCCGTGGCCCTCAAGTAAAACAACTCGTGCAAGATCGTCACAGCCATACATGCCGTACTCTTCTAACTTATGGACTTTCAAAGCACCTGACGCCATTTTATTCATACTATACGGCTTTGACAAGATTATCCTTGCATTTTGAATACAAACAGGAGCCCGTATTAGCAATTTTAATAAGACGACGAGATAACGAGTTTCCTCAATATATTCAAAGGAAAAGTTTGTAAGAGATAGCGGCACTTACGTCTTACTAACTAAATTATTCAGAAATTGGAAAGCTCTATTAGTTTAACGTATGAGTAAAGATAACGTGAGAAATATTTTGAATATCGTCTTTAATACACTGACATAAGGTATAATATGGCGTAGCCTGTGACTAGGTTTATAGGTAATAAATCTGAACCTATGCAACTTTACTTAACTAAGTACTTACTCAACTCACGATCTTGAATAACATACCAGGTAACTTGTTCTATTATGAACTTAGACAAAGATAATAGACGAACAGACTCACTCAAAATTCACCGAAAATATGGCCTGACAATTCCGATTATATTTACAAAACATGTGGTTTCTACCGTAAGTACATTACTAGTATATAACTTGACCTACATATTGTAGCATTCACGCTTTTACTCTGGCTTATATTTAACGACGCGATCGGTTAGTCTTTTGTGACTAGCAATGTCCTCAGAATGTTTGGCTCTCGCCTGCATCGGTTTGTAAGAAAACATGTGGATTTAACGCGATGGTCTTAGGCACTGGTCCCACCAAGAGTGAATGAGCGAGTAAAGTTAACCGAGTAGCATTACATTGCGGTTTGTCGAGGTATATGTAATGCTACTCGCTTAACTTTACTCGCTCACTCGCTCTTGGTGGGACCAGTGCCTTATTAAGGTAGTCCCTTAATGAGGCACTGGTCCCACCATGAGGTACAGGTTTTAAAAGGGATCGGCATCCTGCATCTGACTCCCTTGCGAGTTGCACGAGCCATGGGCTACTATAACTGCTTCCCATCAGACTGATGCTTGTTTGCCATCTTCACCGTATTAAAAATATATTTAGACATACGTTTAGGATCGAAACCACTCTTTATTATTTTCAAAAAAGTAATTTTAGGCAGCTTACACACTGGCGCTGCGTCCCGCTCCGATGAACAAGACAGCGCTATACACATGCAGAGCGCTATCTCGCTCACACACCTTCGCCGCATGCGGAAACCTAATCAGTGTGATAACCGTCTTAGAGTTGCAAATCTGACGAAAAAAACCTCATTTCACCCGTTTTCCAATTTAGTTGCATGCAATCCGTGTATGCTATTACTATCACCAGCTGCCGAATTCATTAAGCTGAACCCTCATAGTCGGGAACCCCTTATTATCCAGAAAATCCAGATTACATGTGCTCGAGGTATTTTCACTCTATATGATAATTTTACGTATGCTTCGTAGCGAAGCATTTTCCTTTCCGCCACAGCCTAAACCCATAACCTTGGGAAACTGAGTACAGAGTAACAGAATGTAAGCTTTTGATTAAGTAAATATTTGGTCTATGACCTTTTGTTGATGGAAGTAAGTTAATAATAATAGCAGGCAAAGGTTGAGGCTGGACTTTAGGAGGCTTCCATAAGCACCTAACTAAAAGGTGCTTCATAAATGGGTTGCATTGCAAGTTAGCTTACTTAAGGCTCCTTATTCCCCAAAAAGTCGAAAAACTCTATTAATGAAAAAAGCCGCATAAAATCCTATTTATAAGATAGTTTGAAGTATTAGTAATACAAAAAAAATACTTTTGAACCATATTTATTATTATTAAGTACCCAAAAATACGATTCTTACAGAAAGTGTCCTGTGAAGTGTTATTTATAGGTCATTTTTAAAAATTCATACTAAATTTAAATTTACCACTATAGTAATGATTTTTTTGATCGTGATAGAAATATAGTTTAACTTTGCTATGGTAATATTTTTAGGGCAAAATATTTATAGTGTTTTCGTGGAAAAAATGAAATGTAACCGTGTTGTCGTCGAAAAACTGGCATATAATCAGAAGGTATTTTGTATATTATCCAAGATGAAACTTCGATTTTTTTCGCCATTGCCGTCTTATACATGATATACTGAATTGAATTGTATTCAAATTTTATAAGAAATGTTCCCTATATTTGAGTAATCTTAAAATAAAACAACACGTCTAACTGCAAATTCTTGAAAGACCTGCCATGAGAAGCTATGTCATGTTTTTCTCTTAAAAATGGTATTTTTTTCCCATGGCCGTCTAGATAATGAAATTGATTATTATATGCATCGGAAGTTAATTTAAAAACACTAAGTATTTTCGCCATATCCTCCGAAGAATATGATGCATTTCGCAAAATACGCGCGTTTTGGAACTAAGGCCTCTTAACTATAATGTTCTGTCCTGTGCCGGGGAGGGGGAAATATTGTACACCTTACAAGATGTAAAAAAAATCCTTTTAAGGGCATAATTGGTATCGTATTCTAATTATGAAAAACTAAGAAAAAAGATTTTCTCATGAAAAAATAAATGATTTGGCGGGCTGGAACGACGTATCGATCGAACAACTTTTTCTCCTACTTTTTGTTACTCGCCATACGATAGCAATTATTACAAGCTGAACATCGTATTTTTGGAATACCTACTAAGAGGCAATCACAAAACCATCTTAGACAACAAAAGCCGCAAAAACATCTGATACGCTCTAGATTACTTCTGTTTAGAGCCAAAGAGCGTGTCACATACTTTTTGCGGTCTTCATTGTGCAAGATATTATTGCAGGTAACTGGACGTATTATACGTAGATCTTATATTCGGGGTCGATAGAAAAATAAAATCATGTAAACAAACCCATTTACATTAATTGCTTCGCAATCACGCACTTTAAAGAAAAAACATTATTTACATTTGTTTTAGGTAAAATATCCGTTACTTACTTATATTTCAGTGAAAACGAATTTTTATGATGATATTTGTTATGTGTCAAAATATTTTTTGCCTAGAAATGCAGTTGTCAGTGAGCTAAATTTGTTTACCTTATTTTATTTTTCCATTGACCAGTTTACTAAACTAAGCTTGCGGTCCGTCTCAGATCACTGGCATTCATGGTCCTGTGTAACGGATCACGGTTGAAAAATGTCCCCTATCTCGCTACGCGGTCGCAGCTGGGGAGGGGTACGGTTCCTTATTCCTCGTAAGGACACTTCATATAACCCTAGCTGTTTTATATAACCGCCAGGGTTAAATAAAACAGCTAGGGGCAGTTAGGTTGTTCCAAATGCCGCCCCCATGTGTAGTTTACCTCTATATTTCATTCACTTGTCTACCTGACTAACTTATCTTCGCCTTGTACACAAAAAAACGCGCTGGCAGGATGACTACTGACTTTACGTCAAGAATAATCTTAAATTATGTTAAGAAATGTTATATTATAAAATGTATCTTATAAAATAAAAATGGCCTTTATTATTGAAGTTTAAATTACATTATATTGTAAGTCTTCCATCGACAACTTCAACTCGTCCTTTGACGTAGGACTCCTTCAAAGCCTTTCATAATCCTGTCCCTTACCGTCTTTATCCAGGCACCTCCGGTCATCAGGCCATCTGTATTTTTGTGGGCCACTTTTCCTAGGGTTGTAGAAATCTTATAGATTTTATACAATCGTGACATAATGAAGAGCTTTTCGGTCGAGTACCGTGTTTAGGCCACGAAGCTTGCTGAGTGGCCTTAGTAAGTTACGAGATTGGAAAGCTTACTCATGTCACTATTGTATACAATACTTTTTCTACGAGTGCTCAAAATAGGCTAACCGGTAAAAATTAAGTTCGACGAATGCCATACAGCCTACTCCCTCTATACAATTTAGTAACTTCAATCCAGGTGGATTGTGCCGGCGGTCGGGGAAGAGGACGTTATCCTCCTCCACGACCGTGCTATAATATTGTATGAAAATCCATTTAAGCATCGTCGACGATGCTAAAATATGCGACCTTTAAAACTCCATCGAAATGTTCGGTCTACAAAGTTTCAATTCAAGCACGAGTATTAGAAAAAAAAGAATATAAATAAACTTCTATGTACGAGTTTCTAAGTACTTCTGGCTTATACAATTTTCTAGAAAACGCTATTATGGGTATAATTCCATTACAATAACGTAAGTTTCAGAAAGAAGGATTACGGACGATCCCAGCATTCGCAGTGGAATACCAAGAAGAATGTGATAAATACGAGTAGATCATCTTTTTCCATGATTGTTTAGTACCTACTTAAGTACCTATATTTTTATGGCATTTAGTAAATCGTTAATTTTAGAACAGATTTAAGTATATCTCTAAGTTTAGATTCTTGCTAAGTAATTTTAATGCACAATTGCATGCACAATTTTGCTTAGTAATTTAAGTACACGATTAAAAAACGACCACCCACACAACACGACATAGGGCATGGCATGAGACACTTATAAGAGGTCCATGTATCAGAATCATACATAGAGTTGAATTTCCAATAGGTATTTTTTAGCAGTAAATAACCTTCGTTGTTTGCTCTCGTATTTAGCCGTAAAATATACATTATTTTTCTCAGTCTCACTTATTAATTGATGCAAAATAAGTAAGTACTTACTCGTTACAAAAAACCTGGCGTTTAGTGCAAGTGCGTGAAATTTGGGAAAATTAGTTTAACATGGACAACAGCTTAATTTTATCGATTTCTTACTTTGGTAAGCCCTTATACCCACCCATACACCCAAATATGTATTGTCAAAATGCTTGGAGCCATTTTAGAGAACTAAATATTTCGCGATAAAAATGAAGTAAGAAATAAAACAAGCCTCTTCAATAGATATTTTCCGGTAGTTCCAAAATATTTACACTCAAATGCGTTAAAAGCACTGCTTAGGGAAGAAATGATCGTTGAAAACAAGTGTAAGTCATGCGTGAATAACCTGAGTGACGCGTCCCCGAGCATTGTTTCTATAGTAACCAGTCCGACCTGGTCTATGTCTCAACTAGCTTTCTATGAATGTTGTATTGCTCAGGGAGACATCATGGGTCCTATAATATTTGTCGAGCTAATATATTGTTCTTGCCGTGAGATAAACTGTTTTCCTTCTTTCCATGGAAACGGAGGATGAAGTTCGTATAACGGATGTAACAATGATTCAGAAATAAATCTTATTTTTGTTGTTATTAAGCTTGGATTAGTCGCAAAGGAAACAGGATTTTTATTGTGACATGATGCCGTATACCAATTATACGAATACATTTTGTATTCAACAGGTTTCCAGGCCAATGTCATGGGGACGCTTAAGCCAGCTACGTTCCGGGTAGTCCTCGGTTTAACTAGTTTTACCGTGGTTAAGATTTACAAAGCCAGTTGTAGTTTATAGATATCTATACGACGAAGCCTGTAGCTGATCTGTTTCTGTATTCACTGGACGAAGCCGTGCACGAGAGGGATCAGGTTATAGTTCCCACGCTGGTCCATTTTTCCGATGAATAAAATTTCCTTTTGTATTGTACAGTTAACAAAACTGTAAGGACCGCTGTATCTACATATTCATAATTGCTTAGTAAGTTTTCCTGACTATGCGCATCCAGCTACAAAATGTCATAAATCTTGTTTTGAAGTAATCTTAGGTTTTTATGTTTAATCAATTCAAAAGGGTCTACATAGTAAGGGACTTGAAAATAGTGAAACAAAATATGTTCATAGAATATCATAAGCTTTTCATAATTAGGCGGTTGTCACACTGCCGCCGCGTCTCGTTGCGAGACGCGGAGCAACGGACTCGCATGCGGAGACAACGCACCAACGTCCGAGTTTTCTCCGCATCTCCGTCCGGAGCTGCGATGCGCGACGTCCCGCGTTACTTCCGTCTCGCGTTCATTTCACATTCGAACGTTAAGGTGAATATAGTTCCTATTTGTCGATAAAATGGACACGGAACTTATTCAGAACGCTGCGGTGATACTTTCAGTTTGGTTTTTGTACAATCGAGTCATAAAACACAGAAGACACTGGGTACATCCCTATTTACAAAATGGGTCTTTTGCTAGAGATTACCAAGATTTAAGGCAACACGAAGAATTTTGTTTTAATTGCACCCGTATGTCAACCGCGTCATTTGATTATTTACTAAGCAAAATTGGAGTGATTATTACTGGAGCGGACACAAATATTCGACGTTCTATTTACAGCGGAAGAAAAGCCAAGGCAAAGCGTAGAAGGGCCAAGGCTTACATTCAATTAAGTAACAATCAACTACTCCAATCTTCAATTATACTTTTATAAGAATTCCTAGATTATGATTAAACGAAAGACTTTCAATTTCAAAAATAAACTTATAGACGTCGATATCCATTGCGCCTACGTCCTTTCTTGCACTAAAATCCGCACGGCACTGCGGAGCTCGGTGTGACATATCCTGCGGCACGCACCGTGTCTCCGTCCGAGCGCGCAAGTCGTCGTGCGTCTCGCTCCTCCGCGCGTCGAGGCGGAGCCAGGTAGCCACTCGAAAGCGATACTGGCATTGTTCGATGCTCCTCTTCGAAGGGTATGTCCATGACTTCAGCTTCCTCTTGAAGGCTCTCGAGTTTAGCTTTAAGATGGGCTAGAGATGGCGAAATCAGCACGATATCATCCGCGTAGTCAAGATCTTCCAGCTCCTTAGTGTCCCAGTTTCTCATCACATCATCAAGAAGAATTACGAATAAAAGCGGTGATAGGAGGCATCCTTGCTTCACACCGGCGGTTATTCTTATAGGCGCTCCCATTTCCTTTTCATGGATCACCCTGCATGTACTCCCTTCGTACAAGGAGCGGATGATCGGATGATACACTCAGGTATGCCCCTGCGACTGAGGCTGGACCACAGCGCACTCCACTTCACGGTGTCGAAGGCTTTCTCAAAGTCTACAAAGGCCAGGAAAAGCTCTGATTGCCATTCGACATGTAGCATAGACAATGGAAAAATTACAAAAAGTAGAAATTTTTAGTAAAATAATAAAAATAAATATTTTTTTATATTTTAAAGTTACTACCCCTATATACCTACAAGTTTGTACGGAACCCTCGGTGCGCGAGTCCGACTCGCACTTGGCCGGTTTTTTTAATACTTACAAAGGTTCTCTGAGAAGTGACAGGGCAGGGCACTGGGGAATAAAGCCACGGGCAGAAGCTAGTGTAAAATATTTCATTAAGCTTCTTCGAGATATCTAAAATATTTCCTTATTTAAAAACGTTGCACAGACTAAATAATTACGTCATAGTAACGTCTCCGATATTTTAATCAAAACAAGCAAGTGAACATCAAAGACAGGCTCGTTTGTAAAATGAATGCAAAAGATAGCTTTAAAGGCAAGTTATTTTTCAATCCGAAAATTCTCAAGTCTCAAAGGCTCTGAACAATCATTGTTTGATCTCAACGCGTAATTCAGAGTGCAAGCGCATCACCTGCGCTAAACCAGTACGAGTATTTACGCATTTTAGGTGAAATAGGCTTAGAAAAATTTCACAACATTTTCCAAACCATAGAAGACAACAAAAACTGAGATGGTTTTCTTTTCGCATTAATTATTATAGATAGTTGTTAAAATTTTATGGAGAAACGATTCCAGATAATATAAAACACAAATGCTACAGATAAGCTGCTGCGCAAACATAATGTTTATTCTGATGTTTTCCTATCCATGTACTCCGAGGACAAACGCTAAACAGGATTAACCCCAGGAATCATTTCCATTTATTTGTCCCACAATACTCCACATTAACGCGACCGAAGCTGGAACAGCTTTTTCTTAAGAAAAGGAGGGCTTCACTTCAGAATCCTCTGTCGTCAACACACAGAATCCTTTTTTAGCTCTCTGGCAACCTTCTGGTTATACTAGGCTGTGGTTTTCTTTAAGGTGGAGGTATTTCCCCAGTCGGGCTCTGCTCCAGATTTGAGCGAGATGACATTCGCCGAGTTGTGCCCTACCACACTCAGCGAGGTGACATTCGCAGTGCCCATGGGTCTTTTGGACGTAGTTTAAGGACATACCCAGGTCCAAACTGGACCGGACTGTCAAAGAAAGAAGTCTCCAGTCTGAAGGTCAAGATATACTAGTTAAAGCTTATAATCAATATGAAACGTTTTTGAAACCAGGAAACAGGTCGATCTATGTACCTGCACCCTATGTACAGCTTTGAGTCCCCATTTCCTCTAACTAGACTCCTGAATTATTCAGGTTAGCGAGCGTGTAACGGTATAATGAAAAGAATTCGAGTGTAGAGGCGCTTTAATGAACCGAGGTTAAGAATTGACGCTTTTGACTTTATAGGCGAAGGAGAAAGGAGAACGGGGTGTGAAGAAATAGTTCCCAAAAGCCTATTCGAACATTACAAATTGATCTCATTAACCCCCGACGCAAAAAGTGCGGTGTTATAAGTTTGACCGCTATGCTTTGATAAATATTTTACTTTAATCAAAGCCGCTATGTCAGTTTGTGGTACCGTAGTGCTTAACGGTTGAACAGATTTACTTGTAAATGCGTTTTTATTATTATTTGTTTTCTACCGAAGTGATATTAGATATGTGAACTTAGTTAAGTATATTGAAACCTGCACCAGGATTGGTAGAAAAGGACAAAGAAGACCTATAGTGATAGAGCTATTAAGCAAAAAGGTCACGAAATACCTACTGGACAACAAAGCTTACCTCAAGAACACAGGTGTATGGATTTCTGAATTCCTTGATCAAGAATCCCTAAAAAATAGGCACACATTAAAATCACTCTACAAAGCCAGACAAGAAGGACACGACGCAGTTATAAAACACAACAAGTTATACATAGATGGAAAACTCGCAGAGCAACAAGACCAGACCAACTCACCTAAAATATCTCTCCAAGACAGCAGTGCGGAAAACTCTACCGACGTAACGACCATAAACACAAATAATATGACCCAATCTATAAGTAGCATTGGAAATGTTGAGCCTTTTTTTCGCAAATAAGTTTATAACACTATACCAAAATATTCAAAGTATAAGGTATAATTCAAATAAACTACACCTTATTGAGGAACTAACAGAGGAAATTAAACTTCAAGCTATATACATTACAGAAACGTGGATAACTACAAAGAAAAATGACTTATTAACACTAGATCGTTACAACTTAGCGTGGTGGTTACAACTGCAGGCAACATACAGAAGGCGGCGGCGTTTGTATATTTTTGCGCGAAAATATAGAGTACCTAGACAGACAAGACTTAGTAAAAATCAGTAAAGAATGTATTTTTGAAATTTGTGCCGTAAAGCTTGTAAAATTTAACACTATATTTATTGTACTTTACTGGCCACAGAGAAACAGAGAGTTTCAAACTTTCTATAATTGTTTAGAAAAGCTCCTACAACAACTATCATTAGCAGATAAATGTAAAAATATTATCATAGGTGGCGACTTTAATATAAATGCTCTAGATAATTCGAAACTTACGCAAACTGTTTTAAATCTATTTCTAACTTTTAATTTTAAGCAAAAAATAAAAGAACCCACGCGTATCACCCAGTCATGCGCTAGCTGTCTAGATCTTAGTATTCACAAATTTCCAAGACCAGGACATGACAACCTCTGTAAATGAGTATGGTTTCTCGGACCACAAAGGTATCTTAGTTAATTTACCCCTACATAATACGTAAACAAAAATATGGTTTACTGAAAAAAGAATCTATAATGAGAACAAAATAAACATGTTTAAATCTGAACTACAAACAATTAATTGGAATTCTTTAATTTTATTGCATCAAAATGTAAATGAAAATTATAATAACTTCTCAGCTAAAATAATGGAAGTGTTTAATAAGACAATCCTAAAATAAAAATTAAATTAACATTAAAAACTAAAAAGAATTGGCTAACAGTCGGTATAAAAAAATCGTGCAAACATAAGCGGCTCTTAAAAATAATGTTGTCGAAAACAAAAGACGATATCCTTGATAGTCACTATAAGAAATACGAAAAAATCTTAAAAATTGCTGTTAAAAATTAAAAAAAAATACAAAATATTAAAATAATGAATAAATCTGAAAATAAAATCAAAGGGATGTGGCAAATTATACAAGAAAATTCAAATAAAATACCAAAGAAAATTCACAAAAACTTGGCTTTGAAGGTATCAAATAAACTTACTGATGATCCATACACAGTTGCTAACTCATTTAATGAATACTTTGTGTCATTAGGTAGTCAAAATATGAACAAAATAAACCCACAATCAAAGTCTGGCGTCCCTACAAATATCGACTCTCCCATAAACTCTTTCTACTTAGGTCCGATTAGTGA
The DNA here is from genome assembly GCA_947086415.1 of Pammene aurita. Taxonomy (NCBI): domain Eukaryota; kingdom Metazoa; phylum Arthropoda; class Insecta; order Lepidoptera; family Tortricidae; genus Pammene; species Pammene aurita. The sequence goes on from OX352295.1 coordinate 20,322,045, forward strand.
CATAGATATATATAAAACTTCCTCCGACTCTCATAAAGCAATGCTCCAAAGAGTTAACGATTCCCCTTACACTAATTGCAAACCAATCATTTAGCGAAGGTGTAATGCCAGACCTTCTTAAATTATCGGTAATAAAACCAATTTTTAAAAAAGGAGACCCCAGCAATCCACAATATCGCCCTATAGCTCTATTGCCCACATTCGCAAAAATACTAGAAACTATAATGGCTAATCAGCTCTACGCATTTTGTGAGAAATTTAACATCTTGTGCGAAAATCAGTACGGCTTTCGTAAAAATAGATCAACGGTACTAGCTCTTTATAAATATGTTCAAGAAATACATAATATTATAAACGATAGGGACTATGCCATCGGTTTATTACTAGACATGAGCAAAGCCTACGACAAAGTGTCCTATAAAATCTTACTTGATAAACTCTACAACATAGGTGTGAGAGGCATTACTCATAAATGGTTCCAATCTTACCTGTCAAATAGAACACAGTTTGTCCAAGTGGAATATCATAATTCTCACACTAGAATAATAGAAAGCGTACAATCTCAAAAGAAAATCTTGTCAGGCTCGATACCACAGGGAAGTAATCTTGGATGTCTCCTATTTTGAATCTACATAAACCATCTCCCTAAAATGCTAGATCATACTTGTGTCCTTTTCGCTGGTGATATCTCCATAGTGTTCCCTTATTCTACTAATAGTAATAACCTAAACTCCATATTACACAACATTAACACAACAAAGTTAACGACTGGCTCGATCTTCACAACCTTGAAATGAATTTAGAGAAAACAAAAATTATGCAATATAAACCATACCAAAAAAGTAACTTAGATATAAATTTTATTTACAATAGCCAGACGTTGGAATGTATTGACTCATCAAACCTTCTTGGACTCGAAATTGACACAAATATGAACTTAAAATTCCACATACAAAAAATTGCCTCAAAACTATCAAGCTTTACCTATGCCTTAATGGAAATAAAAAAACACACCGATCTCAATACAGCTCTATGTGCCTATCACGCATTCGCCCACTCATGGCTACGGTACGGGATTATCATATGGGGCAACAGTACAAATGTTGACGATCTCTTTCTGTTGCAAAAGAAATGTATAAGGATCTTAGTAAACATAAACCAAATGGATAGTTGCCGACCACATTTTCCCAAGCTCAACATTATGACCCTGCCTTCGTTATACATATTCAAACTATGCAAATTTTTAAGAAAATATAACCAATTCTTTCCAGCAGCAAAAATACCCACAAACTGTAACTTGCGCCCTAGAGACCGAATTCCAATGCCACCATCAAAATTAAAAATGCACGCCTCTAGTCCGCACCTAATGTGTATTAAAGCCTATAATAAACTCCCAAAGAACATCAGAGATGAAGAAACAAATACTATTTTTAATAGGAAAATTTCTAAATATTTAGTAGATAACTGTTTTTACTCACTGAAAGAGTTTTTCGATAGTCAATAATGTATTGTTATAGTATTCATTGTAGTAGAGTTTAGATATAGGTAGCAAGTAAAAAATAAAAATATTACCATGTCTTAAGATATATAATATTATTTTCTCAAACATGCTCGGAAATGTTCCTGTTACGTTAGTAATTAGAGACCAGTAGGGACTCTATTCCAAGGCAGGTTCAGCGCGACGTACGTAAAGGATTTTCATACAACATTAAATCACTCAGCCAGTAACTGAAGTTGTTTTAAATTTTTGATCAATCTTACTATGCCAAAGGCTCGAGTCATTCTGCCAGAAAAAAAAGGTCAGCAATATTTTTCTGTGTTTTCCGGTTTTTATGTAGGTACAAAAAGTAATACTTATAAATAAAACTATTATTAACACACCAAAAACTTTATTTTAAAACCGAATATGTTACAATAAATCGACAAAGACAGTTTAATCTCGAATAACCGGTAACAAGTTGAAAGAAAAATACGAACATAAAAAAAAAAAAAATTGGAGGGAAAATACATATATTTTATTGCATCGTTTTCTTTCATCGATAACGAATAATTTTATCTTGCTTGGATACTTGGATAGTATTAAAATTTTTAATAAAATGACTTCTGACGAAAACGACATGGAAATTGATGGGACCCCTCCGGAACTACGAGCCGAGGCGCAATTAGCTTTAAACAATTTGCTGCCAGCTAAATCAAAAGAGAGGTATATCACATGTTACGAAAGTTTCCTTAAATGGAGGGCAGATAAAAATGCACATAGCTTTTCGGAAACAGTTTTCCTGGCCTATTTCACAGAAATGGCTCAATCGAAAAAGCCATCATCATTATGGGCAATGTATTCCATGATGAAGGCTACAATGCAGCTGAAACATAATATTGACATGCAGAGTTTTTCAAACTTACGTGCTTGGTTAAAAAGGAATTCAGCTGGGTACAAGGCCAAGAAAGCAAGAATATTTAGCAGTGAAAACATAGAAACCTTCCTCAACTGCGCACCTGATGATACATATCTTGCTATAAAGGTAAGCAAATCTGACTATTTAATCATATTTTACATACCTACTTGCATAAAAATGAAGTAACTACATAATCTTGATAATTTACTGCTCTGTCCAGTGTCCTAGCAAAACCACATTTGCACTAATAAGATACAAAAAATAACAAAAAAAGTTTTGGTCTGACTATAATTTAATAAATAATAATGAATGTACCTACCTAACAAAAAACTTAACTAAAACTAATCAGGACACCAATAACATATTCTACATATTAATTTTATGACTGAATATTTACAAAAAAGTCTTAATTCATTTAATAAAAAAGCCTAGGTAATGAAATATATATCTACTATTATCTATTACAGGTAGCCATGATCTTGGGCATAACAGGAGCATGCAGAGGATTGGAATTAAGTATGATTACTACCAAAGACATTGAATTTCAAGGCGATATAATCGTAATCCAATTGAGAGACACTAAGACAAAAATAGATAGATCATTTGTGGTCCGGGATGAATTTAAAAATATTTTTCAAAAATATTATGACTTGCGGCCCAAGGACACAATTACTGATAGATTGTTTCTCAATTACAAGAATTCCAAATGCACTAAACAAGTAATTGGACGGCATACCATAGCTTCAATGCCTAAGAAAATTGCAACTTTTTTAAATTTAGATGACCCGCACTTATATACTGGACATAGTTTCCGACGTAGTTCAGCAACACTTCTGGCAGACTCTGGAGCCGACCTTCTAGCTCTTAAAAGGCATGGTGGCTGGAAGTCGGATAAGGTTGCAGAAGGTTACATTGAAGACTCCATAGGAAACAAGGACAAAATATCAAAAAACATTACAGAAAACATAAAATTAAGAAGTAGCACAAACACAGAAAATCAATACAACTCTTCGCATCAGAATTATGAATTGTATGAAAATCCACAACCAGGCTGCTCCAAAGATCCTCCAGGTTTCATTCGGCAAAATGTAAAACAACCTCCATCCATTCAAGTTCAACCTTCATCTTCAAGTACATATTGCCAGGTTCAAAATTTGACAGATTGTCCACAACCATCACTGCATGAATCAAATCCCCAGCCACCGCCTTCTCATCAAGATGTTGGAAATAGCGAGCAGTCCACCGCACATATCGTACCATCACAAGCAGGTTCTTCAACAGATATACAACAAACCAACATTTCTGTTCCTGGAAAAACAATAAAAATATCTATAAGTAACTGTCCTAACATGTCCAATATCACATTCAACATAAATTAATAATAACTTTGACAAAGTTTTCCCGTTATGATTGATTCTAAATGTATGATAAAGTACGTAATATAAGTAAGTGGTCATATCTTAGACACTAAGAATGTTTAGTGAGTATTAGTAAGACTTTGCATTTCAATCTTACCTGTAGGTAGTCCCCTCATGATTTCATTTTTATGAATGTTGTACTGTACAGTTAATGTAAATAGGTAGCCACTTTATGTTTGTTTGTTCCCTTATTCCCAACGAATATTGCGACGTCCGAGTTCCGATATGTTGAAAAAATATTTAAGGTTATTATAAATGTCAATTTCCATTGGTTCGTTGGGTCGTTCTCGTTGTGACATATCGTTCAGAATAGTAGTTTATGTAACTGTTACGTAATAAGGGTCCTTAAAACATGAGTGTGGTTTTATGAAATGAGCCGCAGGCGAATTTCATAATAAGATCACACGAGTGTTTTAAGGCCTAATTACGTACAGTTGCATACACTGCTTTATCTACACTCATATTATTTATTATAAATGCCGTATTCGGAAATCATAGAATGGCCGCCATTGCACCGCCGCGGCCATCTCGATTGTGTCGGCGTGGCCAACTCGATTGTGTCGGGGCTCGCGCGGGACCAATCGAGTTGGCCATGGCGGTAACATTATGTTATCAAATTCGATGTTCCAAATTTGAAACTCATTGCTTAACAATATTTGAGCATGCAAAGTTAAAATTACGTTACTGCCGCAGATAAGAAACTTATCATAGTTAAATCGTTTGTTGTAATGCTTGTCATTGTCTACGGTTTTTGAACGCATTTTAGAGTACTTACAGTATGAATGTAGATAAACTAGTATAATGATTTTCTAAATTATATTTTGTATTAAAGGTTGAGCTGAAAGATATGACGGTGTACCATGTTGCAGTGTCTATTGAATCGAAACTGGCAATAGCAGCCAACCTTTTGAAATGATTTATAATTAAAACTTTTAGGGGGCGTATGCACGATCAACTTATTTTCAGAGCGATTTATTTCTCTTTGTCGCAGTTTGCTACACTTTATGCGCATACAAAGAGAAGAGTCGTGAAATGTATGGGGCACCATACATTTCACAACTCTTCCTAGGTATGAAGGGCAAAATAGTAGCCGAGAAAAGTCTCTTGTGTGTGTGTGAGCCCTTAAATAGTTTAGTATAATTATGAACTATTATAGTAACTATAATGGGCTGATATATCTAATACAATAACTATATATCTACACTCAAGAGCAAAAGTAACGGGTCACTTTGTACTGATTTCTCATACAAAGTGACCTAATATTTTTGCTCTTGAGTTTATATAAAGACTTGTCTCTGCAACTATTTTGTATGTAATGTAAATAACCCTGTGTTAATTTTAGCGATATACCTAATATGATAAAATAATTTTTTATACCCATATACCCCCTGTGTTTTATTTTATTTTATTTCCTTACATGTTTGAGAAAAGCACTATACATGCTTCGACCGTAATCAGCTTTCCTGGCTTCGTATTATAGCCGTCCTCGTCTTCGACTCGGACGGCTACTAAATACTCAGCCAGGAAAGCTTACTTACTGGTCTCTGCAGTAATGTACTAATTTTGCATGATAGCCTTAAGCCTTAGTTAAGTTAGATTTTAAGTTGTATATTGCAGTGCCCTACAGGGTTTCATAGTTGAACAAAATAAAATGTAACATCTTGTAAACCTATGAAAGCAAAAAAGATACTGATTACTGATTACTGATATGTTTTACGAAAATCGTGTCAGCCGTTGTCGGGGGTTTTCCTAAATGTTGAATTTAAATATAATAGTTAATTTACTAATAAAATATACTTTTTAAGTAAAAGCATTAAAAATAAGTCGGTACTTAACAAACTTACACACTACTAACTAATACTTTAGTTAAAATCTTTCGGCTTCTTCGTAGGTAACTTGTAAGTAGGTACTGCATGTATATATGAAGACGGATTAGATCTTTATATTTAGCGGGGTGAAGGTAATTAAACACTACACTACACTACATTTTTCTTTTTTTTTACATGTTTTTGTAATGTATTTTTCTTTCAAAAGTGATATATTAGTGTAAAACAGTTTTATAAGATATTTAAGGTAAAAAAATATTAAATTACATTTTATCCGGAATAAATGACAAAATTGTTATTAACGACGCCATTTCAAAGAGGTAATTCAATTTACTTATTTAAATATTCTAATAAGTAGTTTAAATATCCCGAAAACCCCGTCAAATGAAAAATAAATTACAAAAACATGTAAAAAAAAAGAAAAAAAATGTCTGATTTTAGTAAAAGTTGGGGCATTTAACTGCTAGTTGTTTATGGAGTTAGAAAACATATAACTGATCACGTCTCAGATGGCACCCTGTATATGAAGACGGATTAGATCTTTATATTTAGCGGGGTGAAGGTAATTAAACACTAGACTCTCACTTTTTCTGTTTTGTTTAACACATTAGAAGACATCACCTTAATAATATATATACCTACACCTACTAATATTTCGTCGGGCTAGTTTTATTGTATTACCGAATACAAGAACTAAATTAAGGAAAAAAATGTTTACTTATGAAGGTGCACAGTTTTATAACAACTTACCGTCTGTTTTGAAAGGAATATGCTCACACAATACATTTAAGACTGAGTTAGCCGACTACATTTTAAACCACTACCCACCCTGATAAAAAAATTGTGTGAGTGTGTACCTATCGGACGATTTGTGTTGATACCGATTTAACAATAATAAGAATATTTTTTCTGTCCAAAACGCTGTTCTCATATAAGTGACTTGTATGTCTTTTTTGAGAATAAAATATCTTTAAACCTATATTTGTTAATTTAGACGATAGAATTGTAAAAATAAAACAACAAAAATAAATGAAGCAGTATTCGTTAATGATTGACGCGTTCTTAAAATAAGTACATTCTCAATTTATTCTTGTCAATTTATCGAATTAGGAATAGCCGTCTGCTTAATAAATATACTTGGTTAATAAATAAAAAAATACACGCATGTGGAGGTATTCCTATATTACACCTTTGAAACTCCTTTATTAAAATCAGGGTCACTGCATTAATATAGGATAGGACAGAGCGGCATACCCACAGGAAGTTATTATAGCAATCATTTTAATCTAAGTTGAGTATCGTCCCACCGTCGCTAGCGAAAATGGTTTCTGCGTGAACACGTGCACATTATTACACTTAACATGGTATTAAATTACCATAGGACATATTACAACAATAAATATTGCGACATAGGCAATGTATTAAAGCACGCATTATTACTTAATATACGATCGCATATAATCACATAGAATTACACAGATGATGATTAAAAAGTTAAAAGCGAACATCACTTGAATGATTTGTATAATTATGTCATACTCGTAGACGGAGAGCTAGCCAGATCAGATATGACACAATAATGAGAGCAACGAAACCCCCTAGTCAGTTTGCTATATATACTATACTTATTTCAATGAATGCAAACTACTTCTAGCAAATCAATCCTAGAGTTCTGGGTTTGATGCAATATAATGAGAAATTAGATTATATCACTGCCAAAAGTTTCTGTTGGGGGAAAGTAGTGCCAAAAGTAGTTTTTTGTTCTAATGTTAAAATATAGGCCCTTATAAATGAGACAACTTTGGCAGTTTTTACCTATATTGGTATAACTATTTTCCAATAAAAAAATTTTGTTAGTCTGTCACTCTGACCTCCACCCATTAAAAGCTGCCAGATGCCCGGATCTAGCAAACAAGGATAGTATAACAATCTAACCAGACAGGTTTTGTTGCTCTCATTATTGTGTATACGTGACGTGGCCAGCTCTTAGTCCATATATCATACGTAGGTAAACTTGTAGAAGATTCAAGAACCGAAGACAGTTGGAATAACGATCTGTCGATTCTTTAACTCTTTTGTTGAGTATAATGCGTTTACATGCTTGTGACAAACGGCAAGCCACCGCAAAGCTGAAAAAAAATCTCTTTTTGATAAAAGTAGATTTGTAATTCGCACGCGTTGGCGACGCAATACATTTATGATAAAAGTCGTTGAGGTTGTACAGTAAGCATCAAAAGTAACTACGCAATCGAAGACGTTAAAAGCTCTTATTAATAAATAAATAATAATAATAATAAATAAATATTATAGGACAATCTTACACAAACCGACCTAGTCCCACAGTAAGCCCAATAAGGCTTGTGTTGTGGGTACTAGACGACGATATATATAATAGATAGATAATTATAAATACTTAAATACATAGAAAACATCCATAACTCAGGTACAAATATCTGTGATAAGGACACAAATAAATAAATAAATGCCCTTACCAGGGTTCGAACCCGGGACCTCCTGCTTCGTAAGCAGTATCACTACCGACTGGGCTAGGAGGCCGTTCAAATTCCCTTTTAAAAACGAATTTTGACGTCTTCGTTTGCGTCGCCTTGCTCTGACTTGAGAAATTTAAATTTAACAAAGACGTGGCAGTATCGCCTATGGTCTTAGCCTGTCCAATAGGCTCGTGGTTCGCTCATGTATGGAAAAAAATCGAATTACTAAATGACAGGCATCGGAAATGTGTTTTTGACATAATAGCATTATGTATGTGTAAAATAATACTAACCTCAGAGAAATAAACCAATCAATTGTCAGGCGTCCCCCTCTGCCAAAAGTACAAGACCACTGGTCGTAGCGGTTATATAAAACTAGTTGCCGCGCGTCAAACGCCATTCAATGAATGTCAGTCAGCCCGGAACGATCTGAGGTAAAAATGCCGAATTGCTGCGTGTTTTCATGTAAGAAAAGATCTGAATTATCTAGTTTACATAAGGATAACGTTTCTTTTCATCTGTAAGTATAATTACGTCTAAATATCATCAAATAGTGCACGAAATTAGCAAAAAACTAAAAAATATTGTCAATCAAAAAGTGTTGCCACTTAATGGTACTACATCTGCTTTAGGGTAATTTTTAAACAAGCTTAAGAGTCAAGACTCTTCATATTACATTGTACCATCGGGTTCATAATTGCATACCCAATTTATCAATGAATTAATTCATAAATTGGGTATGCAATTATGACCACGATTACATCGAGGGAGGTAAGTGAAGTATTGCAAACAAGAGTAATCGACTCCAGTGCGGCAGAAATACGTCCGCCATTATGTCATTCATTGTCATTGTTATGACAGGTTAGGCAATAACTTAAAAGATACGCCGTGGGTTAGGCAGAGACCCATTCGGCATACAGCCATAATTGTAAAGCATTACTCTGTTAAAAAAGCAGTGTGTCTGTGTGTGTGTGTTGTTATTAAATTGTTTCTAAGCATATTTTAATCTACTTTTAAATTATTCTAATTACATATTATTTTTAATCATTAACAAAAATTAAAAGATTAACGTCAGTACTTCAAAGGTAAAACTCATTCACACGCATAGCTTTTTAAATTATATATGTCGTCGAGGACCGCCGGGGGCAGGGCTGTAAGGTGGTTTGGAACTCAAAAAACTGACACTATCAGGATAAACTAGCCTATAGCACATTACGCACGGACGCACGGTAATGAAATAAAACATAAACACTGGTTTAACCACTGTATTGAAATCAAATGTTTTAAAACCGTATTATGGGAAGGGCAATAAACTACTACTGGTTCGGAAAGGAGCCCCAACTGAGAAGAACCAGCGTAAGAAACTCAGCGTATGTGTGCTTGTAGTACGGCACAATAGCTGAAATTTGTCTATGGTCTCACAAATACAGCTAGCATAAACAAATTTCCGTTTTAATAGACAAATGTCAGCTAGTGTGCTGAATTCCGCACTGAATTCCGATCTAATGTGTGGCGCCCCTTAAGTGAAATATACTTGTAGATGCTTGAAATAACGATATTCTTGTTTAGAAATTAATTCGTTCCTTTATTTTCACCATAAATTTTATGTAGCATTTTAATTTTGTATGGATTATACTTTATTTATTATAAAGTACGGTATACACACTTATCCCCTTAAATAGGCACTTTTAATTTCTGACTCTGGTATCACTTTACCTAACAGGTAAGTTTTAGTGATGGGACAGCACAAAAATAAATGTCGATATTAACATTAGCAGTATGTTATACTTTTTATTTATAATAGAAAATGAAGAAGAGATAATAGAAATAGAAACACAAATTGGAAACAGATGCCCGTTACAATCAAAATATCAACTGCGAAGGACTCTGGAACATCACGATGTCGCTAGTGACTGATTCATCATTGTTAATTACAGTGAAAAATTCACTGAGGTGGATAGAGGAACGTCTAGTGTAATTGGAAGCACATTGGAACGGTAATCTAAACACGTGGGTTCGAATCCCGTGATGTTCCAGAGTTCTTTGCAGTTCAATGTTTCATTGTAATAGTTGTTTGTTTCCAATTTGTAGTATTTTCCACTAAATTTAAAAGCAAATACACATCAAAATATTAAATTGATAATATAAAAGTTATTCTAAATCAGCTTGCAAGATTTGTCCTGAACAAATAGACAAACTAACTTACGTAGAATACTAACATTGTAAGTAATATGCTGGTAGAAAAACTTGATATTTAATCACAACTTAACATTATAATTTGATCAATAGCTAAACCTTATACTTGGTAAAGAAACAAAAATATATAACTAACCTACGATCAATGTTTCTCTGCGTCCGTAGGAAACACCTTAGACAACCCTACACGTAATCCCTGGGTGGTGCTAAAGGTGTTACAAACTTGGCAGCTCTACTGTCCTACCTGGACCTCGCAGCACTCACTGGACTTTCTTCATCATCTGCTTTCCCACTACCCTAGGGAAGAAATGCCTATCTATATCCAGTGACATGTAGGCATACGATAAATAAATCTACGATAAAATGTGACATTTTCAAGCCAAGGTACATCATTATCGGTTGTCAATAAGGCGTTACCATAAAAAAAATCATCTAGAAATTAACTCTATTAACAACCGACAATGATGTACCTTTGCCTTGAAAACGTCACAAATATCGATACTTAAGTTTTTTTTTTTTTTTTTATACTACGACGGTGGCAAACAAGCATACGGCCTGCCTGATGGTAAGCAGCTACCGTAACCTATGGACGCCTGTAACTCGACAGGAGTCACATGCGCGTTGCCGACCCTTTACAAAAAGGAGGATTCACTGTGTTGACGGCTAAAGGAACAAGAGGGTCCCTCATCGTCAACACACTGGGTCCTCTTTGAGCTCTTTGGCAACCTTACTCACCAGCAGGAACACAACACTATGAGTAGGGTCTAGTGCTATTTGGCTGTGGTTTTCTGTAAGGTGGAGGTACTTCCCCAGTCGGGCTCTGCTCCAGATTTGAGCGAGATGACATTCACTGAACGTGCCCTAATACCACACTAAGCGAGATGCCATTCGCAGTGCCCATGCCTCTCTTTTTGGCATAGTTTAAGGACATACCCAAGTCCGGACGTAGTTTAAGGACATACCCCGGGTCCAGAAAGTAGTTTTAAGTATATTATTATCGACGCGTTCCTCGCACTGTGTACGTTTACTTCAAGATGACATTATCTCGTTCACGGACAGGTTGTCTGTGTCTGTGTTTATACTTGTGTATTTTATGCTAGTGTTTGATAATTTTATCGTGTGCGTGTGTAGCGACGTCAATGGAAAATGCATTAGTGTTAACAGTATTTGTGTGCGTTTCCTCGTCCCCCGCGCCGAAATTGGCAGACTTTTTCTGATAGAAATTAGTGCGCGTCTCGCATCCGGTTGGTTTAATTATCAAAGATAATAACGGAACCAGTGCAAGTACTGCCGCAATCAATAATAAAAAATCGTATTTGTTCTAAAATTGCTTTTATGAAAACCATTACCACATAGTATTAGCTAGCTTATTTTAAACTTTTATCAGTTTTTTACAATATATTATGTGCATAATAAAAAAGTAATATATAATTCAAAATTATTTTATCTTTATTTCGTCACGTTCTGTTCTTTATAAGATTTTTGTAGTTTAATTTGTATTTCGTATTTTACCAAATTATAACATCAATATGACCTTACTCGTACTTAAACTATTGTAGTACTTTTATGTGACGAACAACGAAACCAATTGTTAACATTTTGCAAAATTAAATGTTCATGCGGCAGTACTTCTGCTCAAAATTTTGCAAAGTGTTCTTATAAAGTTTTGATCGTTTACCTCTAAAGCATCTTCCCGACATACCGCCCTTTTTGATATCCAAAAATTTTTTTTACCGTCCAATAGGCGAATAAAAAAAACTTAACCCTGCCCATTATTACCTGTCACTTTCGCACTAACATGCTCAATGGAAAATGATTAGCAAACAGTTTTACATCTGTGTCACTTTCAATAATATATTTTGGATGGTGTTTCTTTACCTACTCTAAGGTCGTTTGAATTGGAGTCTATGCAATAATCATCGTCACGTAACAGCTGTTTTGTTAATTACAAGGTACTCTAAAAAGAAATGAACAATAATTCAAAAGATCATCGTCAGGCAAATATGCCATATACACGGTGAATCTGAGTAACCCGACAGATTTTAACCATAAATTCCTGATCATATTTGGAGACTAAAATGTCGTATAAACTTTTCTGGAATTGGCCTAGTTTCAGAGTTACTCCCAACTAAATAAAAAAAACATTTTTTATTGTGACTATTTTGATGGCAAAACGCTTTTTTGATGGCGATTTCAGCCTTTATGGGGTCTAGTCTAGACATTCTTATTGACAGATATCAAAGTGCCAAAGGATTACTTTACGTAAACTATTTTTTAAGAAAAAAATGTACTCATTTATTTTAATCGACAGTTTTAACAATAACATTTATGTTTTTATGTTCAAAAGCATTTAAAAAATCGAAAAAAAAGAAAAAAATTTTTTTGGCGAAATTGACCTAAATCCATATAACATTTATTACGAGCCCAAACGCAAAAGAGTTCGTCTTGTCACTTGCAAAGCGACAACTTTTTTTTAAATCTTTGATTACCGCTGCAGCGTTAATATTACAAAAATATATTTAGCATTGGTGACGATGTTGACAAACATAGTTTTTCTTTATATATTAATATTGAGCTGATATTGTACATAGCAAGAGAATGAGTCGTTCCTTTTTTCACGAATCACAAGCAAAAGAGTTCGTTTCACACTAATCGGTGCAAAATAGTTCGTCAAGTAAGCAATTAGTGCTTTTAGAATAAATTTAAAAATAAATTTGTTTGAAAATAGAATTGTTTGATATTTTAGAAATGTCACTGTGGCTATAAAAAGACAATTTTTCTCAATATCGTATTATTTATCAAGTTTTCATTTTCAAAATGGGTCGTGGTAAACCAATTTCACAAGACGTTCGAAAAATTATTATTTCAAGCAGTCAATGAGGAATATCTGTGCATAAAATAGCTCAAGACCTTCACCTACCGAGATCTACAATACATTCCATTATCCAGCATTATAAGAAAACTGGATGTATATCAAACTTGAAGAAAAGTGGTCGCCCACGCATTACTACACCAGCCGAAAACCGAGTTTTGAAAAAGATTATTAAGCAAAATCGACGTGCTCGGGCAGGAGAACTCACCGTGCGATGGCGAGAAATGATCAAAAAAGATGTGTCTGTCGATACATGCAAACGAGTCTTAAAAAGAATGGGATACGGATTCTATACGGCGAAAGAAAAACCTTTGCTTACTGAACTTCAGAAAAAGAAGAGGCGAATATTTGCTTTAGCTCGTCGAAACTGGACCGTTGACCAGTGGCGATCCATAATATGGAGCGATGAATCGAAGTTCGAAGTGGCTGTTGGAGACGAACGGAAAAAAATTGTTGCAATAAGAGCGAAGCCTTTCATAAAGACTGCCTAAAGAGAAAAGTCAAGTTTCCTGCCTCGCTCATGATCTGGGGGTGTATGTCAGCTCAAGGTGTGGGTCGGCTGCAGTTTATTGAGGGCACTGTAAATGCTCCTAAGTACCAAGAAATCTTAAAGACGAGCTTATTGCCTTCAATTCCCAGTTTACAATATATAAGAACCGGTATGTTTTCCAGCAAGATGGTGGCTTCTTGCCACACTGCCAAGAGTACGAAGGCTTGGTTAAAAAAACACAATATCCCTACCCTGGAGAATTGGCCACCTAGTAGCCCAGATTTGTCTCCGATCGAGACGTTGTGGTGGAAGATGAAAAAGAAACTGCGTAAGGATCCCGCCAAGTCGAAGGAAGATTTAAGAAACAAGATAAACGCAGTGTGGGATTCAATATCCGTTGCGGAATGTGCGGCGTTAGTGGACACCATGCCACAAAGAATTGAAGCCGTCCACAAGAGGAAAGGCGACACTACCCAGTGGTAGACGAATTCTTTTGCACCGTGTTACTAGCAGACGAACAATTTTGCTTCGGTAGCTTAAGTTTATAAATGTGTTTTTTACAGCAAATAACCGTAATATGTACTGTTATCGAAATATAAATAAAAATACATAATTTTTCTAATCTTTTACTGTGTTTATTTATTGCTTTAGTTATTTACTGAACTTGATATTTCTAGTCTAAAAATCTCTCCAGTATAAAAATGTTCATAGTCGAACTCTTTTGCATTTGGGCTCGTACTCCTTATGACCTCAGGAATTTATGGTTAAAATCTTTCGGATTACTCAGATTCACCGTGTATATACCTAGGTATGTGCAAATGTTTTGTATGTGCTACAATTAAACCACTTGAAGGCAAGGTCATATTTAATAGAACCATAACATTTGAACGGCCTCCTAGCCTAGTCGGTAGTGACCCTGCCTACGAAGCAGGAGGTCCCGGGTTCGAATCCTGGTCAGGGCATTCATTTGTGTGTTGATCACAGATTCCTGGGTTATGGATGTTTTCTATGTATTTAAGTATTTATCCATATTTATCTATTATATATATCGTCGTCTAGTTCCCATAAAACAAGCCTTATTGAGCTTACCATGGGCCTAGGTCGATTTGTGTAAGATTGTCCTATAAAAGAAAAAAATAATAATAATAATATGATACATTATATCAATTATGTTACGATAATTCATATTACAACATATGAGACACTAATTAATTATAACACGTTTATTTCAGTAGCAATGTTATTATAATTAATATTAATAGTTACATGATTAAAAGCACTATTACACATTAAAGTTACTTAAAAAGGTGAACTTTCGTGAGACATAAACTACTAATAATATAAATGAGGTAAGTATATAAATAGTTACCGTATCAGTTATGTGTATGCGCGATATGCGAAACCCGTGGGTTTTCCTTTCGCCAACACATAAGCTAATCCTTAAATTTTATATTACTTTAAATGTGTAAAAAAACTCCACACAATTCAAATTCTAAACCCTTTCGCAACTTTTTACGGAAACAACCAAAAGTTTTCCAATTTTGTTGTAAACGGGAACCGTGAAAGGGGGTCGCAACAAAAAACAATGTATCTGAAGCCGAAGCTCATTACAAAGTGGGGAACAACTTGTATAGAAAATTCGCACCTCATCTGTCGTAACTTAGGTACAGTCAGCAGCAAAATAAGCCTGTGACTGTAGAACTGTAGAAGAGTTCCTTTAAAATAATCACATTTTCAATTATATGCATTGCTTTTAATTGAACCGTAATAAATAAGATAAATAAGCAAATAATAGAATAGAAAATCAACTCTAAAATAAATAATTCTCAAAAACTTATGATAATGCGTAGTACAATCCTACCAGAAAACATAATTTAACAAAACTATTTAAGATGAAGACCTTGTCTAACCTTTTGAGGACCGGCGTCCTACACGTAGCGTAATAAATCAATTTACAGAGTTAAATTTAAACTAGTTTTGAAAATCGATCGTCAGGAAGTAAAAATAAAAAAGCTTTTATTGAAGCAAAATAAATGCATTGAATTTTAATAATTAGTCTCAGTTAATGTTCGGAATGCCAACCAGACAGTAGGTATCGAGTTTCCGCCAACTCTTTGAGAAGGATTCCTTTGAAATTCCAATTAATTTATTTATGGGGTGTATAAAGTGCTTATAAGACATTTAGTGTTTCACGGTCCAATGTATTGAACAAGCTTTTTAATTAGACTTCTGTGTTTTCTAAATAATTGGAATTAATTCGTCGCCACACGCCAGGTTTATAAATATAACATTTTTACCATATAATTCTAGTCAAAAAAGGCCATCCGTCACAAAACTTACCTAAAGCATTTATAAAAAAATAAAAGGGCAGTGGGTATATTTTATCGTAATAAAGAAAATAAACGTTTTTGTTAATTAATGCGGTGGCGTAAGCTCATCCTTTTTGTGGGTTTAATGTACTTTTTAGGGTGTACATTAAGTAATACCCACATTAACTTAACGTTCATGATTCTAGTCCTGTGTTTGTTAATTTGCCAGATTTATCTTTTATTAGCTTTATTGTAAAGGATTTTGCTATTATAACCATAAGAGTTAATATCATAAAACATGATTTGACCATGACGTAAGTAAATAATAATTATTTTAGTCGTCGTCCATTTACCATAAAAATTTAAATAATAGTATATTGTGCAACGTGGAGGGAAAGATAACTATATCTACCGACCAGGATGTAGTTAAACAAGCCTAAGGGCAAAGCCGAGGAGTCAAGTTTGCAATATTCTTCCCTTCCAAATTAGACAAAATGTTCTTTACCACATTTACGAAAAAAGTTAATAGAATTAAAAATTATATAATTATGGTAACAAAACATCCACCGCTCCATATATAGGTAGGTAAAAAGTTACTACAGTACAGTTTTCGCTATGACTGTGTTTTTTACAATATTTTCTCTCGTTTCGCTAATGAATGTAAATTTCCGTACGTTATAACAACGCCCGAGTTCACCCAGATGTACATGACGCCATTATTCATAGGCAAGCCATAGCACCCAAATGCTTTGCTCATTTCTCATGAGCGGTAAAAAAGTTACGTATTACGTATAGGTATGGACACCACTGCTGGAATGTAAACACTAAAACGGTTTAATATTCAAATCTTTCCCGTATTGTACGGTCAGCTGAATAGAAAAAGACTGAGGGGGGGGGGGGGGGGGGCTACATACAAACTTTGTATTTGTACTTAATATTACATTGTGATACAAGTGTGCTAAGTTGATCATTACATACGAAGCGATATTGTGCGCACGAACGCAGGTGAGTGCGCTAAGGAAGCTGAGCTATGTAATGAGCAAGCACACGCGTTTCATACGACGTTTTTCAACACACTTGCGAGGAAATAACAGAATAGTGTAATTAATAACTTTTGATAAATACATTAACTGTCAGAAAGTTTACAGGATAGAGGTACTTACGAACCCAAGATAATTAATTTTAACTAATTTTTTTGTGATGTTATTGACTATCTGTAACTCTTTTTCAAATCATTTCATAAAATTAAAGACTCCACATTTATCGTGCAATAAATTAAGTAAAGTATTATTTTCTTACGTATTGCTCACTAGATTTTTATGATAACATTTTACTAGTATGTATCACAATTTTGAAATATATCCAGAGGTTAAATTAAGGCTAAAGTTGTCTTCTTATTCAATTAAAATATAATTTGTTTAAATTAATAAAACACAACGAGAAAAATCTAACAAATAAACAATGATTTGAGGTTAACTTATAAATGGCGCGCAATTTTCTTTTTAGGTAGTGCGTGCACTTGAGGAAAAGGCTATGCCAAACAGCCAATATTAAATCAGACAATTCGTTTTAAAACATAATTTATTGTGTATTACGAGTAATATAATAAGTTGAAATGATTCTTTTTCACAATCAGGATTGTATAATTTGTATTCTATCGTAAATGTGTATATTTATAATATATTTACTTTTTTTTTACTTTTTTAGAATGCAAACTCCTAAAGACTTAAAAAAAGTAAAGGTAATACCCGACTAAATTACAACACGTCGTCTGCGTACATACAACTTTGTACTAGAGTACAAACGTCACTTGATCGGCTTATTAAATTATTGACTATTTCGATAACTATTGTGAAATGCACGCGTGTTTAATATCTATGATTATGAGCATAAAAGCGGTGGAATAAGAACCGCGTTACGAGCAGGTGTGTTGTAAATCAATTTATTCCCGATCGATCCGTATAATGTTAGCTAAAACGATACGATTTCATTTTCTACGGCTTGCTCCATTGTATTTTTCCGTTATCAAAATCCCTCACGCAGAAAAAATCCTTGTAAACCCCCAGCCCTGTAATCTCTATGGCTTGGCGATTATACGTCTCGTGCAAACAAAAATAATAATAAGATAAGATAAGATAATGCTTTATTTGCAGAAAAAGGGTATAATACATGTCTTATGGTAAACATAGACATAGACATAGACATCATTTATTGGTAAAAACTCATTACAGGTCACGCTTAACAACTAAAATCTGTCACATTATATAACATAATTTAACATCATCATATCATCAATATCATTATTAAATAACAATTTTACACTATTTTATTTATACAATATTACATACTTTAAATTATTTACATTCTATAAAATCCTTATAGCTATAAAAACATTGCTTTATAAGCCATCTTTTTAGTTTAAATTTAAATGCTGCAAGGCTAACAGCTTCTGTAATACAATTAGGCAGTTTGTTATACACTGGAGCGCCCGTAACATGTATTGTCTTTCCAGTTTTTACGAGTCTATGTGGAATCGTATTTAGTTTGTGTGCATTTCGAGTGACCCGGGTTTTTCCATCTCCTCGTCTCCCATATAGTTCTAAGTGCTCCCTTGCGTAGACTGCCGCTTGGAATATTAAAAGCGATGGTAGCGTGAGAATACCTAGCTTTACGAAATATGAGCTGGCACTTTCATCGTACTTGGCCCGGGCCAGTATGCGTACGGCGCGCTTCTGTAAAATAAACACGCATTCCCGTTCAGCAGCTCGCCCCCAAAACTCCAGCCCATACTGCATAATAGCTTGTATGGTAGCAAAGTAGCATGTACGGACTGCCTGGCACTGTAAGGTTTGGCGTAACCTTGACAATGCAAAACAAGTCTTACTTAACTTGCTACATACTGCATCTATCTGGAGTTCCCATGTAAGGCCTTGGTCAAGCTGGAAACCCAGGAAAGTGGTAGAACGCACTTGGCTGATGATGGTGCCTTGGTGGTGTACATTCAGCGAGCGACGTTTTCTGCCTGACAGGTCAAATTGTACGAACTGCGTTTTGGTCAGATTGAGTAGCAGTCCGTTCAATCGGCACCATTCTAATATCTGCCGTGCTATTATATTCAATTTCATTTCCAGGTCTTCCAGGTTTTCAGCAGTAACCACAGCGGCCACATCGTCTGCATACATAAAAACTCCACCACTGTCTACAACGTTGGGTAGGTCGTTGAGTAAGAGGGAAAACGCTAGGTTGGACAAAGACGAGCCCTGCGGTACACCTATTTCCGTGGACAGGCCGTCTGATTTCAGGTTTCCTCCTTGGCCTACTACGTATTGCTGTCTGTCTCGCAAGAATTTCACCACAAAATTAAGCGCTGGTCCTCGTATGCCGTAATGATGTAATTTGCTTGTCAAAGCTGCGTGATTCACCACATCGAAGGCTTTAGAGAGGTCACAGAAAAGAACTGCGACCTCTCTCTTAGCCTCGCGTGCGATGAGGATACGATTTAACACTTCACGGGCCATCATTGTGGTAGATCTTCCCGCACGATACGCATATTGCTTATCAGACAACTGACCTGACGTGTCTAGGAAAGCGGTCATACGGGACGCTATGCCGTTCTCCAGAACTTTAGCGACTGCTGGTATAATGCAAATAGGCCTGTAACAGTCAGAGTCGCTCGTTTTACCCTTCCCTTTGTAAATAGGGCAGACTTTAACTTGTTTAAGAGCTCGCGGATATTTTCCTTCACGCAGTAACTCGTTAAAGACTGACGCTAACGGATTTGCCAGGTCTGTTGCAACTATGTTTAGTAAGTCTGTCGAGATACCGTACATATCTTTAGTGTTTTTATTTGCGATTTTCCTGGTTATGATGGTATTGATTTCTTGTGGGGAAAAATGGGATAATAAGAGCGATCGGTCGTTGGGTGGTCGCGCGCGGATCAGTGCAGCAAGTGCGCGTAGGGGGTCGGCGCGCGGGGCTCCGCATTGCACCGCCGCTGAGACAAACTGATTGTTTAAGGTGTTGACTAGCAATTTCTTTGAGGCAAAGCTAGACCCATCCCTTTTTTTAACTATGTCGGTAAAGTCAGCGGACTTTTTAGACTGTTTGCCAGACTCCGTGTTCACTATTTTCCACATGGTTTTACTCATGTTGGGACTATCATTTATCAGGTTCGTGTAGTGCGTTGTTCTGGCATAACGGGTTAATTCGCTGTATTTTCCCTTTAGATCGTTCACGCGACTTTCGATTACGGCGTCTGTGGGGAATTTGTTTTTAAGGTCCATTAGATCAAAAAGTAAGTATTTCAGGTTGATTATATCGTTATTGATCCAAGTTCCCTGTTTACCGCGTGCTATATTTTTATTTTTGTATGGAAAACATATCTCTATTTTATTAGAAATAATGTTAATAACGGCTTCAATCCTATGTTCTGGTGTTAATTTACGCGTGAATACCTCAGGCCAATCAACACTTCCTATAGCGCCTGCAAAGGCGCTCCGCGCAGCTCGCGTGTAGTCACGAACGCGCCGGACACACGGCTCAGGCGCTGCGCGCGGAGCGCATTTCACGATGGCGCGGGTTCCGTAGTGGTCGCTGATGTTCGTCACGACCGCTGCAGATGTTATCGCGGAATGGGTCAAGTTGCTATACAAGTGATCGAGGCAGGTAGAAGTTGTACGGGTCACTCTGGTAGGAAATGCAATTTCGTTAGAAAAGTTATAACATGCTAAGGTATCTTGTAATATTTTCTTATCTAAGGAACTAACTAACCAGTCTATGTTAGTATCGCCCACTATAATACAATCAACACATAGGTCGTTTACCCTAGCCAAAACCCGTTCTAAAATAGATATAAAATCAGGTGTTTTGACTAAGTTAGTACGGTAAATACATATGATAGCTAATTTATAGTCAATTAACTCAATGGCGGCTACTTCGCAATACCGTTCCACTGATAAATTACATATGTCTGGAAGTTCTATTGCTTTTATTGTATTTTTAACAAATAAACAGGAGCCACCATGCTCTTTGGAATTTCTACAGAACTGAGACTTTAACTCATAATTATTAATATGTATACATTCTAAATGCGGTTTAGTGAGCCAGTGTTCTGTTAGCGCAAGCACGTCGCAGCTAAATTCGTTCGACAATAACACTTCAAGCTGTCTTGTTTTCGAGTTTAACGATTGTATATTTTGATGGCATATTACCAGCTTCGTCGGTACCTTAGTAGACTTGTTTACGTTATCGGCAGCTCGCGGAGGTGGTGGGAGCGATATCGGTGGGGCTGCCGGTGCGGGGGCTGGGGTGTGTGTTTCTGGCGGGGGCCTAGCGCTCGGACCGGTTTGACGAGCGCCCCGCTCGCCCGGTGCTGCGGCGAAACCACTTACTGACCTTAGTTCCTGGCGGCCAGTTGTCTGGGAGCATGAAAAAATCGTATGCGCTTGCGGGCAGTACTATTTTAAATGATGCGTAATACTGGTGTTTGAGCGTTAGTTTATTTACGTTATAATCGTGCGTTGCGTTTTTGCTTTGCATATAGATCTTGAGGGACTCCTCCGTAGTTTCCGGTTTAAAAAAACAGGCGTGTATTTTTCTTGTCTGTTCTACTGTTTGCAAGTTTGTATCGACAAGACCTGCGCCTCGGATTACTGCTCGGCGTGAACGGCGACGTTGATTACGTGATTGTGCCTCTTCCCATTGCGAATCATCCTCAGCGTCATGTGTTGACTCGTCTATGTTGTGTGGTATTACGTTAACTGGACGTGTTAGTGGGACGTGTAGTGTCACCTGTGTT
This sequence comes from Pammene aurita, assembly GCA_947086415.1. Classification (NCBI taxonomy): domain Eukaryota; kingdom Metazoa; phylum Arthropoda; class Insecta; order Lepidoptera; family Tortricidae; genus Pammene; species Pammene aurita. Next base: position 20,343,841 of record OX352295.1, read on the forward strand.
ATTTATTGAGGTATTAGTATTTTCAGTTGTCAGTGGCGATGCAATTATTTCTGCAGCGGTCGACTTTCGCGAGGGGCGAGCGACTGCTTTGTTGACTGTTGTTTGCGTTGTTGTTATACTGCTTTGCTGCTTGTTTCGAATAACGCGTGCATTTGCTCTCTGGCTTCGTTGGGAAATAGAATTGGATGTACCTTGCATTGCGTTTGGTATTACCGCTTTTGCTGTAACTGCGGGCTTTGCTACGGCACTTGGCGCATCCGTTTTCAATTCGCTGTCACTGTGTAACGGCCATTGTTGGGCCAAATTCTCTTCTATCTTCCTTATAACTTTAGATAACACTGCGATTTCTTTATTAATGGGTGCTAAACACTTTTGTATGACTTTATCTATTTGATTTAGAGTTAAATTAGCCATATTTGTATTTTAAAAATATATTTTTCTGGGAGCTCTATTGTTATGACAGCTACTACCACAGACTACTCATACAATTGTTATACCTTTTCCTGCTGTTTATCAACAGCATGCAAATATATAATTATGTAAGTTACAAGACTTCGGGATAATTTTACAATAATAACTTAGTAACTATTTATTTATTTATTTTACTCTTTGTGAGCCATGTATTCAGTACTCGTAATATTGTAAAAACAGTTATTTTGAAGCCATGTTCTCAGGGTTTTATAGAATTTGTTGCCTTCAAGTGGTTTGATTTGAACAGGTAAATTATTGTATACCTTAATACACATGTTAAAGGCATTTCTTATGTACCTGTCTTTAATACAGCGTGGCTGATGTAGCATATCTCTGTATTGCGGTCTTGGTTTAATTGAGATCTCGAGTATTAGTTACTTAAGATCAGACTTAAGTTTACATTCCCTACCTAACGGTACCTATTCCCTTAACATCCTTCGCTTCCTAAAAGCCAAAATAAACTTTTACAGCGGTCAAAAAATCAAATTAACGGAAATACACTCAAAATACGTATAACGTATTTTTGTGTAATTATAATTTAACAAAAACTCATTAAAAAAGGTGGCTACATAGTAACGTCCACAGTTCAGTTATCATACTAATGTCATAGTAGCAAATCGTTTGACATATAAAGAGTATCTGTCTAGATACTCTTAGACTAGTATCTAGTACACGTATCTGTGTGGCTGTGCCTCATTGCGACCGGCTGAATTGAGAATTCTGGTTGATCAGGAATTTAACCTGCACATGGCTTGCCTACTGCCATGGCGCAACGAACCGTGGATCTTGGCTTCCGACCAAAGACTGCCAGTCTTGTCAACGCTGTCTCTGTCCAGTCGACGACACCTGTACCATCAGGTTCAAAATTGCATGGTCAATTTATCAATGAATTCATTCATAAATTGGACATGCAATTCTGAACCCGATAGTACATATACAAAACCATTTTTTTTTGCAAAACACGTTCATTTTTTGTTTTCATTGTTATTGTCTCTCAATGTACATGTAAGCGTCGCAAATAAATGTTTTTATTATTAATAAGGCTAATCTTGGCGTACGGATGCGAGGCTTGGACATTAGCATACTAGTAAAAAAGAAAAGCGTGATTTAGTGGAGGATGGTGGAACATGGAGACTCCTTTAGCCTACGTCTACACATAACAGGCGGCTTGCTTAACGTCTACAGCCTAGCGGCTATGCCTCGCGCCTGAGTCGCGCCTCGTGACGAAAAACAAACACGTTTGTTTATATCGATGCACGCTAAGCGACTAGCTAGACGCCAAGCGCGCAGTACAAGCGTACAAACGACTAGCAAGGCCGGTCGCGAAAATTCTAGAATATTCGTTTTACTAAGCTACTTGCTAGGTGGCCCGCTAGGCTGTAGACGCTAAGCAAGCCGCCTGTCTGTGCGGACGTAACTTAGTTGGCTTGTGAAATAATCGCTTGTAGCTTGGAATACGGCTGCAGTCCACAACGCTTATCCTCGGGATTTCTGTTTTAATTACATTTGTTGATGCGTTTAATACGCTCCGGTTTTATTTCAAAGTAAAGGAACCCGCAAACCGTTGGCGCTCGTGGTTGTGCAGTACTTTCCCCGTGAATGATTACCATTGTATATATTTATATGTGTATGATATATGTATGTAAATACATTGTCACCGAGCAGGTATCCAAAACATAAGAGTTATCGAGCCTCCTGATATACATAGCATTGCGAAAAATTACAATTCTGTATACATATAGAAACTCCTTACGTTTTAAAACTTAGGTACCTAAAGCGTCATTCGAAGTTTGGATATTCCCAAGATTTTATTAACGCACGATCATCATGCAATGTGAAATGTGAATGATGTCAAAATGAAATTAAATTATATAAAATGTAAAATTCTAATGTCGCTCCCGTGTGCGTTCAGTCATAAGGTGAAAAGTAATATTCGTGAATAAATAAAAATGGTCTTACTTAGAGAACATGAATATGCCTGGCGGTTTATTCGCCTCACCGTCATTATGTGAGTTAATGACGATTTTCTGCGTGAGTAATGTCAACATTAAACAGCCAATGTTTTTGTTTTCATATACCGCCGCGGTACACAGTGAATCATTGTGATTCACAATGAAGGCGTAAAATAAAACATTTTAAAAGTTTTTTTTTAACAAATAAGTGACCGGGTCGCTCCGGCGGATTTAGAAAAAGATTAGTACCGTTTTTTAAAACACATACTTGACCCCTACTCGACATACCAAACTGTGACACGTGGCTATCACTACTTTTTTGACACATATACCTAATTAATGGAATCAGGCGTTACTTTGCGGAAGTCCATAATATCAACTACAATAATATTGCTTTGCTATTCCGCGCACAACTCAACTAGCACGTTATTATACCGCGGAATAGCAAAGCAATATTATTGTAGTTGACATATACCTACATAATGTGTGGTTCAAAATAGTCTCAGCGACTGTCAGTTTTCGGTTGTTGCATTGGGTCCCTTTAGCTCCTTACAAAATAGTGTAATAGGTACAGAATCACCCAACAACAGCTGACTCAGCTGACTTCACAGCCCACCCAAGGCGAATAGAAAATTAAATAAAAAACAACGTTCATTTTCCTAATGTAATATGATACGCTACAACCATATACGGAATATTATAAAAATCATTTCTATTTTCTGTGACCTCGGCCTTCATCAGTGTATTAACCTAAACTAAGAACAAAGGATTGTGTACCTATATAAAGCGATCTATTTTCCAAGATTAAACAGTTATTATCCACACGTTAAGCGTTTCACTTACCTAACACTCGGTCCATTACTATATGGCGACCCTGCCAGTCGGGCTGCTCCAGGCAGCCTCGGTTTAAATACCAGCCAGCTCAGCCAGCTCCACGAACCAGTTAAGCAAGCTCCATGAACCAGCCTAGCCCGGACCTGCGCAGCACAGCTCAGCTCACAATGGACCAGCCCCGCTCGACCCTCCGAAGCCCCGCTTAGCCGAACTCAGACGCCGCCGCCTCAGCAAGCTCATCAGCCATCTCAGCCGTTCAAATCACGACACGACACAATGGCCCAGCCCGGCTCCAGTGCGACAACCAACAAAGGCACCAACGCACCAGGCAGCCGGCCAGAGTCAGCTAAAACCAAGGCCATGATTACCATAACGGTAACGTTCACGGAACAGAGGACCCCAACCAGAACAGTCCGATGGACCAAAAGATGGACACCACGTTACCACCATCAGCCCCAACAACCCGCACCAACGGGTAACCCAAGCCAAATCACCATCGCCACCAGCAACCAGCGAAGCGGAGCGGAGCGTCTAGATCCAGCACGTCAAGCAGAGCAGAACGTGTAGCAGCCACCAGCCGTCACAAGCCCCGCCGCACCCAAGTCACCAGCCCCGCCCCGCCGCACCCCATCGCCAGCGCCCAGCACCGACCATCGATCGCAAGTACAATTCTAAGACAGTTTGATCATAATTACTTAAATTCAGTGATAAATTAAAGCCTTCAATTCTAAATGTAACTATAACAATAATTCACATTACGCGTACAGAATGACCCAAATTATAAAAATAAGTTAGAAGCATTGCAAACAAACAAATATTCGAAAGTTCGTTCAAAAACACCCTAAACAGACAACCGGTCAAAATAAATTCAAATTAATCCAGTCACTAAAGAATACAGCCCAAAAAAAAAAAAAGAAAAAAAAAAAACAACAAATATCCGTAGGACAGAGCGAAATATTTCAATCTCACCTCACAAAAATAGAAGACGTGTACAGTAAAATCTTATCAAAATACAGCCAAGACAAAAAAAAAACGGACAAAACCTTAATTAATTAACCAAAAAACGGCAGTAACATTGCTACCAGCCATGGACGGATCCGAAACCATCATCAAATAGTTTATAGACATCATAGAATTATACGCGATAATGATTAAAATCAATGACATAACATTGCTAATAAATTTCATAATTAAAAAACCCATTTAACCAAAAACAAAATATCCAGCAAACACACCAGTATCAGCGTTTTGACATAAAACTTTATCTTCTACCAGTAAAATCAGCGACCGCAATCCAAAACAAACTATTCAACACAAAACAGGGAAATCGGCCTACCAAACGGCACAAGCAAAAAACTAGAAAATTTATTCACGACGGCACAGGCTAACGGCAACAACACATATAACAAAAAAAAAAAAAACACATCATTTATTAATGTCAATTATTACCAGAAAAATTACACGCATAAGATGCACACTTTTAAAAATATAAACATAAGACATACTTTACATAATATGACGAAAATAAAGTAGCCACACTATACCAATAGAATAAAGAAATACATTCAACCATACGCACGTATTACACTCAAAACATTTAATAACGCATTATAGTGTATTGACGTATACCTACGCCGACAAATTAAAAGTAAAAAAAAAAAAAAAATTTTTATAATATCTACACAGACATTACTTTAGTGTTTTTATAGATTGATATAAAAAAAAACTACATGATGATAGTATACGCAGCAAAATTTAACTATGGCAAAAATACAATTAAACAAGTTAATATATTTTACAGGCACTAAATCCTTGATACATAATGATAGTGTTGAAAAACCAATTCGTGAAGGTCCTTGGACACAATACGTTTATTGAAATAAACTAGTGTTAAAAGAACTGCCTCAAAAGTATAATAACTACATAATAAAATATCATAATGGCAAAAATAAAACAACACACCAAATCTGATGCAGCTAAAATTCTCAAAAATCACCATTGTCAAAGTAAAAAAAAAAAAATAATAATAATAATAACAAAGGCCAGATCAACCGTCTGCGCCAGCCAAACCAATAAAACATTAAAACTAATAGACACATAAACTCAGTTCAATTCACAATAAACGCCACAACGTACTTATATCTTATTGACACCAGAGCCAGCCAAAGTACAATAACACGCGACGCGACATTGAAAACCCAATGTCGCATGCAAGCTGACCTACATACACGGAATAGGAGGAACGATTGCGTTATACCATACAATTACGCGACGCTTAGAGAGTGATAGCCACGATTTCCAGAATAAATTGACATCACGAGGTACCACAATAATTAAACAAAATTTTATTTACAAACTTATTATGACTGCTACATGACACGACATAAATAGGGATTTTATTACGATAAGAATAATAAGAGATATATGTAATATCTTAAATATTACAAATGACTGACTATGACTATGACTGTGACTGTGTCTGTGACTATAGCGTGCAGAAAACTAAAACAGATAAGTGTCGCAACCAACAATTAGCCTGATCACCTAAAAGTTGTTGTGACCCTTATATGCTTTAAGTTTACAAAGTAGAGGGTTTCCTTGCATTCCTCTTTACTTCACGCAATATCAGGTAGCCCATAAGAGAATTAAAAGTAAGCTGAGTACACCAGGATACAAAGCAGACGCTAACCCTTGGAACCAAACAAATTCGAGCGAGTTCTCAATTGACCAGGTCCTTGGGCGCACGGAATGTTCTAAGTCTTCCGATGCGTTAAAACACTGTCTGATAGTACATAATAATAATATGTACCAGCGCGCAATAATAAATATTTCCCTGTATCCTTAAATCGAAAAACTAAAAATAAAATAGTATGCAATACGGTCGGCGGACCCGATTCGCTAAAATGCGCCATGTACTCATTTAAAAAAAAAAAAAGTGACAAGTATCACAAAGAAGCTTACATAAGGACAAAATGCAGACATTGCAATATGGCTCATTTATTGTTCTATACTGTGTGTCGAACCAAGTACTCTATCGTGTCCGAAACGAGCTTTCCTCGCGAGAGAACTAGGTCGCATTTGAAAGGCACAACAGATACAAGAAGAATACCTACTACAAAAGAAAAAAACAACCAAAGAAGGAAAGAGCTACCAAAGTGTATAAACCACACATGACAGACGATCCGTACCACAACTAATTATTAAAGAAAAAGTCAAGAAAATCACAGACAAAGGTGACAGACGTGTCACATATAACTTATTACCCACCAGCGGACACAGTCATAAGAATAATGACCAATAACGTTAAACGTTATTACTACTGACCAGGAATAGATAACGACATTATGGAATTCATAAAAGCAAAAAACAGTCATACAGAAATCAAGGCAGACAGAGACAGCAAATTCGTCTCCACAACTATGAGAGAAATTTGTAAAATATTAGGTGTAAAACTATTACAGTCAACGGCTTACCACCAGTAAAGCCTAGAATCCTCAGAAAATTCGCATAAAGCAATAGAAGCATTTTTGAGGATACAAACGGACAACCAGACACACCAGTGGTCTGACTTTTTACAATATTGGACCTTTTCATATAACACAACGGTCCATTCGGCAACTAAATACACGCCATACGAGCTAGCATACCCAGAAACATTACTCATCAAACATACCCATTATATATATATATAACTTCGATTCCTATCCCATAGAATTCAAACATATGTCACAAAAGTCCCAAGCAGACGCTAGAAATAAATTTAATTAAGTCTAAAATATTAAGTAAAACTAATTACGATTTAAAAATTAAACCCATAAGTAATAAAATGTGAGATTTAGTATTAATCAGAAAAAAGAAAAAGAAAAAATTTTGGACACAATATATCAAGGACCATTTACCGTCATAGAGGATCAGGATCCAAACGTAAAAATATTAGTATCAGGAAAAGAATACGCAATCCACAAAAATAGAACTAAACCATACTATAATTAAAACAACCACACAAATAAAATAAAAATAAAATAAATAAAAAATTTCTTAAATAAAAATAAAGTAAATATAAAAACACAAACAAAACACATAAAACACCACATCAACACCTTTCATAAAACAAAAAAAAAACTACTTACGATTTAAAAATTTAATCCCATACGCTATATATCTATCTATATATACATAAACCGGTGATCCACTATAAATCAGAAAATAAGACAGAAATAAAATAAATATAGTATAGTATGTTATTCAATCAAATACAAACACTGAAAACATTGAAAAAATAATCAACCCAGCCGGACTTGAACCTGGCATCGATACGCCTTACCGGGGCTCGATCGCTTTACCAATTAAGCTATGGGTTCAGTTACTGAGTTGACGAAATTCTCAATGCCTTCAATCATCTTTTTGCATTTATTTTTTACATCGACTTTATAGCAGCCGTAAGCGACATCTAGGTGCTAACTACTAGAGTTAGATACCCTTCCCGCCGACGCTTTTACAAGTGTCACAACGGAAATCATAGATGGCGCTGCTATCAACTCATAATTATTTTACATGATTTTTTTAAAGTGGGGCATTCCACTCATACAATAGTATGTTATTCAATCAAATACAAACACTGAAAACATTGAAAAAATAATCAACCCAGCCGGACTTGAACCTGGCATCGATACGCCTTACCGGGGCTCGATCGCTTTACCAATTAAGCTATGGGTTCAGTTACTGAGTTGACGAAATTCTCAATGCCTTCAATCATCTTTTTGCATTTATTTTTTACATCGACTTTATAGCAGCCGTAAGCGACATCTAGGTGCTAACTACTAGAGTTAGATACCCTTCCCGCCGACGCTTTTACAAGTGTCACAACGGAAATCATAGATGGCGCTGCTATCAACTCATAATTATTTTACATGATTTTTTTAAAGTGGGGCATTCCACTCATACAATAGTATGTTATTCAATCAAATACAAACACTGAAAACATTGAAAAAATAATCAACCCAGCCGGACTTGAACCTGGCATCGATACGCCTTACCGGGGCTCGATCGCTTTACCAATTAAGCTATGGGTTCAGTTACTGAGTTGACGAAATTCTCAATGCCTTCAATCATCTTTTTGCATTTATTTTTTACATCGACTTTATAGCAGCCGTAAGCGACATCTAGGTGCTAACTACTAGAGTTAGATACCCTTCCCGCCGACGCTTTTACAAGTGTCACAACGGAAATCATAGATGGCGCTGCTATCAACTCATAATTATTTTACATGATTTTTTTAAAGTGGGGCATTCCACTCATACAATAGTATGTTATTCAATCAAATACAAACACTGAAAACATTGAAAAAATAATCAACCCAGCCGGACTTGAACCTGGCATCGATACGCCTTACCGGGGCTCGATCGCTTTACCAATTAAGCTATGGGTTCAGTTACTGAGTTGACGAAATTCTCAATGCCTTCAATCATCTTTTTGCATTTATTTTTTACATCGACTTTATAGCAGCCGTAAGCGACATCTAGGTGCTAACTACTAGAGTTAGATACCCTTCCCGCCGACGCTTTTACAAGTGTCACAACGGAAATCATAGATGGCGCTGCTATCAACTCATAATTATTTTACATGATTTTTTTAAAGTGGGGCATTCCACTCATACAATAGTATGTTATTCAATCAAATACAAACACTGAAAACATTGAAAAAATAATCAACCCAGCCGGACTTGAACCTGGCATCGATACGCCTTACCGGGGCTCGATCGCTTTACCAATTAAGCTATGGGTTCAGTTACTGAGTTGACGAAATTCTCAATGCCTTCAATCATCTTTTTGCATTTTTGCATGCATTTTGCAAAAAGATGATTGAAGGCATTGAGAATTTCGTCAACTCAGTAACTGAACCCATAGCTTAATTGGTAAAGCGATCGAGCCCCGGTAAGGCGTATCGATGCCAGGTTCAAGTCCGGCTGGGTTGATTATTTTTTCAATGTTTTCAGTGTTTGTATTTGATTGAATAACATACTATTGTATGAGTGGAATGCCCCACTTTAAAAAAATCATGTAAAATAATTATGAGTTGATAGCAGCGCCATCTATGATTTCCGTTGTGACACTTGTAAAAGCGTCGGCGGGAAGGGTATCTAACTCTAGTAGTTAGCACCTAGATGTCGCTTACGGCTGCTATAAAGTCGATGTAAAAAATAAATGCAAAAAGATGATTGAAGGCATTGAGAATTTCGTCAACTCAGTAACTGAACCCATAGCTTAATTGGTAAAGCGATCGAGCCCCGGTAAGGCGTATCGATGCCAGGTTCAAGTCCGGCTGGGTTGATTATTTTTTCAATGTTTTCAGTGTTTGTATTTGATTGAATAACATACTATTGTATGAGTGGAATGCCCCACTTTAAAAAAATCATGTAAAATAATTATGAGTTGATAGCAGCGCCATCTATGATTTCCGTTGTGACACTTGTAAAAGCGTCGGCGGGAAGGGTATCTAACTCTAGTAGTTAGCACCTAGATGTCGCTTACGGCTGCTATAAAGTCGATGTAAAAAATAAATGCAAAAAGATGATTGAAGGCATTGAGAATTTCGTCAACTCAGTAACTGAACCCATAGCTTAATTGGTAAAGCGATCGAGCCCCGGTAAGGCGTATCGATGCCAGGTTCAAGTCCGGCTGGGTTGATTATTTTTTCAATGTTTTCAGTGTTTGTATTTGATTGAATAACATACTATTGTATGAGTGGAATGCCCCACTTTAAAAAAATCATGTAAAATAATTATGAGTTGATAGCAGCGCCATCTATGATTTCCGTTGTGACACTTGTAAAAGCGTCGGCGGGAAGGGTATCTAACTCTAGTAGTTAGCACCTAGATGTCGCTTACGGCTGCTATAAAGTCGATGTAAAAAATAAATGCAAAAAGATGATTGAAGGCATTGAGAATTTCGTCAACTCAGTAACTGAACCCATAGCTTAATTGGTAAAGCGATCGAGCCCCGGTAAGGCGTATCGATGCCAGGTTCAAGTCCGGCTGGGTTGATTATTTTTTCAATGTTTTCAGTGTTTGTATTTGATTGAATAACATACTATTGTATGAGTGGAATGCCCCACTTTAAAAAAATCATGTAAAATAATTATGAGTTGATAGCAGCGCCATCTATGATTTCCGTTGTGACACTTGTAAAAGCGTCGGCGGGAAGGGTATCTAACTCTAGTAGTTAGCACCTAGATGTCGCTTACGGCTGCTATAAAGTCGATGTAAAAAATAAATGCAAAAAGATGATTGAAGGCATTGAGAATTTCGTCAACTCAGTAACTGAACCCATAGCTTAATTGGTAAAGCGATCGAGCCCCGGTAAGGCGTATCGATGCCAGGTTCAAGTCCGGCTGGGTTGATTATTTTTTCAATGTTTTCAGTGTTTGTATTTGATTGAATAACATACTATTGTATGAGTGGAATGCCCCACTTTAAAAAAATCATGTAAAATAAATATAGTATATCAGAGACTATTTACCATCATAAAGAATCAAAATTCAGAACGTAAAAAAAAAAGTTTCAGACAAAGAGTACAATCTCTAATCTATTCTAAAAAACCCACAATAAATAAAAACAGCAAACATATACATATATATATATATATACAAATTTAATACACAACACAAACCCATAAAACAAAAAAAAAACACGCTCACACTCGACACTACACTAAAACAGCAAACTAAACGTTTCCATGTCAATGATCACATCTCATTCCAAATACGGAAGTACTATCTCCACACTGTAATGATATCAAGTAACAAATAAACATCAGGTCAATAATATACAAAACACAAACACCTAGCCATACAAGGATCGAAACAAATAAACAAACCGCAGCATATAACTTAGCAACAAACTCACCGCTATTTTAAACAAAACACAACTTCGACAGAAACCAACACCTGTATAACCATAAACTTTGATCATTTTCCATGTATAAACATAACCTAACCAAAGGCATAAAGAATAACCTAAGAATCGAAATGTAACCCATCCATAGTCCTTATATAACCATACAATTTAATATTTTTCTTTTATATACCATAAACATAAGTTAACCTAAGAACCAACATGTAACCCATAGACATAAGCCAAATTTAATGTGAAGACAAAAAAAAAAGGTTCAATCTATCTTTTTGGCCTCAAAAAAAAAAAAAAATTTTTCCCGCACGAATTTCATGTATTTCAAAAATTACCATTACAAGTTGACGGAATAATTAGACAAGACTTTTTGTAATAAAGTACAAATGTATCATAGACTATGGAAAAGGGACAATCACGTTAAACAATCGCAACAAAACAGTAACAAAACCATTAAATTTAGAACATTATAATTCTTGAAACGTTAACCCTAACCATATACGAACCGAAATCAATAAACAATATAACATAGATAAGTTTACCAACTAACTTAGAGATGAATTAACAATCAAGTAACCATATTTAATCCTTATTCAAAATTTTATCAATAGTGTAACTAAACTATAACTTAATTAAGACAAAAATGTAATCATATTTTTAAGTACATCAACAAAAAACAAAAAAGACAAAAAAAGAAAACAAAAATGTAATCATATTTATAAGTGCATCAACAAAAAACAAAAAAGACAAAAAAAAGAAAACACAAATGTAATCATATTTTTAAGTGCATCAAAAAAAAAACCCTAGCCGTAAGAATAAAATATTTTTTTTTTAGAAACAAAATGTAAACAATAGAGTTAAGCAGCCATGTTTTTTCTTATATAACACTTTTAATAGTGCTAAGATTTATTTTATATTACTTTTTAAGAAACAAATTTACACTTATTAATGTAAAGACAAAAAACAGTTTAAACCTGTTTTTCTGTCTCAAAAAAACCGACGGACGTGTAATAGGTACAGAATCACCCAACAACAGCAGACTCAGCTGACTTCACAGCCCACCCAAGGCGAATAGAAAATTAAATAAAAAACAACGTTCATTTTCCTAATGTAATATGATACGCTACAACCATATACGGAATATTATAAAAATCATTTCTATTTTCTGTGACCTCGGCCTTGATCAGTGTATTAACCTAAACTAAGAACAAAGGATTGTGTACCTATATAAAGCGATCTATTTTCCAAGATTACACAGTTATTATCCACACGTTAAGCGTTTCACTTACCTAACACTCGGTCCATTACTATAATAGATACTGTTCAAATTATTATATGGGTACGTCTTTATGTTGGTATACTTTTATGTATCATTTTTATCATCACGAAAACAATATTAGAAACACGAAAGTATTTTAAAAATTATAATTCTTGATTATATTTTCGTCACTACTAGAAAATGCAATACCGGTATTTATTGTCTGGCCCCATACTGGTATCCAATGATTGCCTATATAAAGAATACCGGTTTCACATTCCCTAGTAACTATTACACCTTATTTGGATTTCAGGCGACGCAAGTGTGTTCTGAACGCAAGTTTTTAGTTAAAATTTCGAAATTTAGACTAATTCTTCCCACTCTGCATTGTGAGCTGGCAGACTTCAGTCGCAATAAAAGCCTGTTAGGCTAAATAATGAGAGGGAGCTTACAAAAAGCTCGGCGCCGCGTGAAAGTGTCGGACTTTACTTTATAATTTAAATCGAAAATTAATTACACGCTAAGCTTTTTTCCATCAAGCTCGGGATCGGAGCTTGTAAAGAATTTTCTTTCCTTCGTAGGTATACAATATATCTATAAATGTTATTGTGTGATTAAATTTACTAGTATTTAAAATTAATGAAAGAGTCACCCATTTTGTACAGAGTAAAACTCGTATTTCAAAACAAGATCAACAAGATCTCTCGTCGTTTGTTACCCTTAAACTAGTCCCGGAAATTTTTACTGCGCGCGAGGAAAATGGCTGTTCCGTTTCTGCTCACCATTACAGCACTAAGATATTATGTCGGCCTGACATAATATCTTAGTGCTGTAATGGCCGGATTTCCTATAATGCTCATACTCCCTTGTTGCGTTTTTCTTCCAAGGCCGGGAAATATGACGCGGGCTAAATCACTTCATTTAGGCGGCACACAAAAGGATATCTGGGGCTTCGCCGGAAAAGTTGTTTTGCGATGCCTGTTGATATACAGGGTTATTTCAAAGAGGTAATACAAAACCCGCGAGAACAACAACGAATTAAAAAACGAACAAAAATAAAAATACCTACACAAAGAAACTGTACTTCATACTTTAATCAGATAATATAAAGCATATTAGGGGCCATAAAAAATCATAATTAATAATCAAGCGAGAAGATTGCACGAATCAACGTCCTCACTAAACAAGCTCTGTAAGAATTCAGTTTTAGGGTAAGTATTAAATATTAATATATATAGACCGAAATAACTTTTTTGCAATCTATCTTATCAAATGCGATTAATGTGCGTAATTTCATTATTAGCGATTTTCGTTTTCAAATCGTTACCGGACTCTTAAAAGGACTAGGGCAGACATTTTGCCGCTCCGATGTAGTTATGTTAGCGACTGTACATTCTAAAGATGCTTTTAAAAGCAATAACGTATATTCGCGTAAATTAAGAGTCTGGTTTCACCCCAATTTCGCTAAGCAATTACGGAATCGCGTAATTTAGTGTAACTAGAGAACTTTTCTTTTTAAGTTCCCGAATAATTTACGTGGCAAATGAAATACGATATTAATAATGCTTTAGCGCCTAGCCGAACTTGAAACCGCTGAATGTACAAAGGGAAATTTGTAGACGTAATATAGTGAATGTAATAATTAGAGTGAAACGATAGTGATGTGTGTCTACAATAATTGGAAAAGAACTTTAAGCAATTATTAAATGAACATTAAACAGATAAATGCTTCGCTAAATTAGGACCGATTATTGGTAATGAGGTTAAAATCCTACTAATTATACTGTGAGGGGTATGTATAGCTTCAGATAAAACACAGGGGGTAGAGCTTGATAATCTTGATTTATTTAGATTTTATTTTAAGGAATGCGCGCGTGACCATGAGGCTGGGAGCCTCGATGGTGACTGGTTTTCATATTGGATTCATTATTTACATTGACTTTTAATTTGAATGAAGAATATTTGACATAAAACGACCAGTAATGTAGAGGTTTCTATCCAACCTCAACAATACACAATTGGTTTCAACCTGTTGGAACCTGCTGTGGCTATGTTGTATTTTATTGATATAGGCATCCTATAAATGTTTTTTTTTTGTTCCATTCCATTTGCGCGTAGCTTAGCGCGATAGTTCTAATGAAACAATTTTATATTATCGTTTTATGTAACGTGTATTTTGTGTTACGTCGTGTTTTTGGTTACACGTAGCTTAAATGCAGCCAACAGTGAATTTACGTAATGCTTATATTTTTATTATCATCTCATACTTGACAAGAGTTCACATGATAGTCAACCAAGACAAACAGACGTCAGACGCATGTATCTAATCTAAGCTCCTATCGTCGTTCTTGCCGCGGAGCACCCACCTCTGCCCCAGGTTCTTGTGCCACCCTGCCCCAGGTTCTTGTGCACCTCTGTGAGAAGTTCATCATGAGCAAACATCAACTGGACGAGGAACTTGCGACGCCATGAGAGGTTACGGTAACTGCCGTGGAGAGGCAGGTAGGAGAAGAATAAAGTTGGTGCAAATAAAATTGACATACCGCTGTTATTTTTCAATTTTAGTTTTTTTTTCTAGACCGATACTTGTTGAGATCAAAGGGAGAAGCCTTTGCCTAGCAGTGTGACACTATTGCAGACTAATAAATAAATAAAACTCCCATTGAGAGTCAGGTAGGAGAAGAATAAAGTTTGTGCGAATAAAATTGACGTAATGTATATATTACGTATTTTTCAATAAATACAATAAAACTTTACATATGAAGTAGTCAACCAGAACAAAAACAGACTTCAGACGCACGTATCTAATCTAAGCTATTATAGTCATTCCTGCCACGGAGTACCCAGCCCTGCCCCAGGCTCTTGTGCACCTCTTTGAGGGGTTCATCATGAGCTGACATCAGCTGGATGAGGAACATGCGGCGCGGACGCTCGGAGAGGTTACGGTAACTGCCGTGCAGCGTCAGGTAGGAGAAGATAACCACGTCACCGCGCTCAGCAGTCACGGGCATTGCCTTTTCTAAGGAGTAATTTTCCTGCAAAAATGTAAGGGTTAGTAATAGGTCAGCGATCGACTTGTACGTGTACTGTTTCCGTGGTCAGAGGGAAAGCCTTAGAAGTTGCGGTCAATTTGAAATGCAATTACTGGTGCACATAGATATTAAGGAAATGCTGTTGGGCTGTTAAAGATGATTCAACAGAAAGAGAAACACTGAGTGGTCCAAATCACAAACAGGGGTTCAAGCTTTATAAACCTGTGATTGGAGACTGCTAACCAGACATTTACATCCCAATTCTTAGTTAATAATTTTCAAGATTATCCCAAAGTCCCTTTCCACATCCCTGGCGATCTCACTCATTTAAGGTGTAAAAGGATCAGCAACAGCAATCAAGGAGGTGTATTAGCGCATGGCCCTGCGCGACCCTGACTAAGTCATTGTATTTTGTATCATAAAAAGAAGAAAATACCAACAAGAGGTATTTTGTAGTTTTTGTGGAGTATTAATATTTCTTAGCCCTTTTTCGCCTTAAACCTACTTACAGGATCTGCGTAATGGTATGCGTATCCATTTTCAACGGTGCCGAAGTCTTCCAGCGGGCCGTGCTTGTGAGAACCAGGGTAGATGCATAGACCACCGTTCTCGGGGTCGGCCTTGTCGATGTGAATGAAGGCTGCTACCATGGTGTGATTCTTGAACGGGAAGTAGTGGTAGTCCTGTAAGGAGAAAATGGTTTAAGTTAGCAATCCAGAAATATTTTTTAAGTCACTGACGCTCGAGATAAAAATATTTAAAGAAAGTTGGGGAGAAATTCAATGCGCCGGACAGATCATATCAAATTGGATACTATAAAAGCCGCTGTAACTCTTATCATTCGTGAATAATTTAAGTATCGCAATATAATAATGTAACTTTTTTTCTCACTATCCACATATGTTCACCTTATCCGCAACATCTATGCCTCTAGCACCGCCAGTATCAAACTGCAGTCTCCCGGACCCTCCTTTAATATAAACAAGGGCGTCAAGCAAGGCGATCCTCTGTCCCCCAAATTGTTGAGCAAGTGTTCAGGAAGCTGGCGGCAGGGTGGGAACGTAGGGGCATTGACGTCGGAGGGAAGCAGTTAACCAAACTGCGTTTCGCCGACGACATAGTCCTCTTCTCATCTTCGGCTACCGACCTCTGCGACATGCTGCAAGACCTAAGCAGGGCAAGCCTTGAGGTTGGATTAGTGATGAACATGTCAAAGACTAAGCTCATGACCAATAGCGCACCAATAAGAGTAGAAGTGGACGGGAGAGAAATAGGATATGTCCATGAGTATATATACCTGGGCCAAATAGTCTCCTTCCAGGCACGGCAAGACAAAGAAGTCGCAAGACGGACCGAGAATGCCTGGAGGAGCTTTTGGTCTATGAAAAAGTACATGAAGGGAAACCTTCCTATACCGCTAAAAAGAAAACTCATGGACATGTGCATTCTCCCCATCCTTACCTACGGAGCACAGACTTGGTCTTTGACAAAAGTTCAAAAATCCAAACTCAAGGTTTGTCAGCGGGCCATGGAGCGTAGTATTTTGAGCGTGAAATTAACCGATCGCATTAAAAATACAATACTACGCTCCAAAACGCGAATCACTGATGTAGCTGAAACTGCCGCCAAGCTTAAATGGGACTGGGCGGGACACGTCTGCCGTATGCCGGATGCTCTGTGGGCCAAAACTGCCACCCGTTGGGTCCCACAGATTGTAAGGCGTCACGGTAGACCTCGTCGGGAAGGAGGGACGAGCTTGACGCCTTTGACAGAGACTGGTGGGAGACTGCAGGGGATAGGGATACGTGGAAAAATAAGAGGGAGGCCTTTGCCCAGCAGTGGGACAATATTGGCTCATAATGATGAACTTTTTTTCTCACTTATTCTATTATTGTATCTTGTGCATCTTAACTGTAAAGTAACAAATGTTTTTAAGTTACAAATTTAGACAACACTGTAAGAATGTTAACCTGTACTGTGTTAGTTTGTAATTTGTTACTGTTCCTATTTCAATAAAATAAAATAAAATATCCTTTTGATACCTTCGATAGATATATCTTTCAATTTGACGTTTTGTGTTCTTTTTTTGTACCTACCTCATAATTGTGTAAAATGTGTAAATTACAAAAGCTTTTGTAAATCATGTAAAATTGTAAACTCAAATGGTGCGTTTGAGTTAATGCTATTCAAACATTATCGAGAAATGTTGCAACTCGCATAGAGTTTTCCATGTGAATACATCTATATTCGTAATTCTCAAGCGGCATGAATTCAGTTTATAAACAAAGCACTCATAATTTGTATCGGTTGTATACGAAGCTTATCACTGGTGTGGGTGGGTGTTACTTATAATTAGCACGGGTTCGTTTGTTGGTCATTTTTACATAACATGCTGTTATTTATCGTAAATCTTGTAATCGACGTGACCTATAAGATCATTAGTGAGTTAAAATCAACGCTGAGTATCTGTTTATTTGCATGAATGATGTAATTATGATAGCAACGCACACGTAACACCTCTGAAGTTGCAGGCGTCCATAGGCTGCTTACTATCAGATGGGCCATATGCTTGTTTGCCACCGTCGTGGTATAAAAAAGCGCCTTATTAACAGCCGACCATACGAGTATGTACAGTCACCGGCAATAGTATCTTCCTATACGAAGGCCGCAAAAATATGTGACACGCTCCTATGGCCCTACAAATAAGAGCGTGTCACATATTTTTGCGGCCTTCATGAAGGAAGATACTATTGCCGGTGACTGTACAGTTACGGACTTTAATTGTTGAGTCATTTACGGTTTAAGCTATCTTTTATTTAGTACTTACGCTATGAAATGTCCAACATAAAGTGAGCCCTAAATGCTCAACAATTAAAGTAAGTGACCGATCTTGCCTACACTTTTGCTTAATAACTGGTCATTTAGTTTTTCCAGAGAAAACCACTTAGGTAGTTGTAAAAGACGCGCCATTTATGGAGGCTTGTAATGCGCCTTAGTATGGTGTAACATGATGTCTTCTGTGCCCATGACGCCCTCCAGGGCATCCAGAAGGTTTTCATTGCATAGTATGGTGAATAATAGCGTGCTGTGTATCTTACCTGATGCATAGACGCGCATTTCTTGGGAGGTTTGTTATGCGCCTTAGTATGGTGTAGAAGGATATATTCTGTACTGATGATTCCATACCCTCTAGGGAATCCAAAAAAATATCATTGTATAATAGCGCGGTGTATAAAATTTTACCTGATGCATAATTAGGGTAAGACGCGCCATTCTTGAGACGTTTGTATTGAACTTAAGTGTGGTCCAGCAGGATGTCCTCTGTACTCATGACACCCTCTAAGGCACATAGAAAGTTGTCATTACGTAGTATTTTGAATATCAGCTCGCTGTATAAAATCTTACCTGATGCATAGGGTAGGACGCACCATTCATGGGCGGTTTGTAGTGAGCTTTAGTGTGGTGTAGAAGGATGTCTTCAGTGCCCATGACGCCCTCCAAGGCGTCCAGAAGGTTTTCGTTGCGTAGTGTGTGTGAGAATACCGCACTGTGGTATTGTAGGTTGTGGATGGAATGGACCTGGAGGCAACAAGTTAAGACAAGTTTATCTACCTATTACAACATAGGGAAAAGATAGAACTTAAGAAACTTAGTTATGGAACTAACGTGTCTGTAGTCACGGCATGTAAAAGCCAAGCGTTAATAGCGTAAGAGACCAAAGATTTTCCAGCTTCACTGGCTTCGTTAGATGGTGGACAACGGCAAAAATTCACCTTCTATTAGTAAGGCCTAATAGACGCGTATACGTCGACTTCGCCATGTGTTTCTTCAATCCGTTCCGGTTTCCTCAACTTTTTCTTAGAATAAATCTTATCTGGCAAAAATACGACTCTTACCTTTGCAACTTTTGCAAAGACTTTGTAACAGAACTTGGGTTTTCTCGTCTAAACTTCACCTATTCTACTGTGAAGTCATAAAGGGATCAGCTACAAATACTACCCTAGGAGGCTTTATACCGTCGAAGATGAAATACCTACATGGTTGTTTCTTGAAAAGGGAGACCACCTCCTGATGACCTAGTGAAGCACCTTGAAAAAACGTGTAAATAATAACATCAAAACACGACTCGTATAGATCCTTTAAGATAGGTATTCCAGCATCTGCGTACGATATGTTTCTCGATCCAGCAGTCTGGCCTATAAATACTCGTATATCAAAGTGGCAGTCCTTTCTCCGACCCAGGGAAAACAAGGTCCCCAAGGAAAAAAGTACCTGATGTGTTAAAACCACAAAGATCAACCCAAATGCGATTAAACATAACTCATCAAAATATTAATCGCCTCGAACACAAAACTCACAAACTGGAAGCCGAGCTACAGCAACTCGAACTACCTGTGGACATCCTGTGCCTGACCGAACACTGGCTTCAACCATACCAGATACGCTCAGTCAAAATACCTTAACTTTAATCTTAGCGCCCACTACTCCAGAGCCTCACGGCGCGGTGGAGGAGCATGCATCTACACCAGATCTGACATGATTGTAATGGAACGACCTGAAATTGCGAAGTTATCAATTGAAATGCATTTTGAAACATGCGCAATCGAGTGTGTCGGGCTAAACGTCATCGTAGTTTGTTTATACAGACCTCCAAGTGGTGATGTACAACTATACTTTTCAAAACTGACTGAGTTACTTAACCTAGACCTAATACAAAACTATAAAATATTAATAGTAGGTGATATTAATATAAACCTTTTAGCCAAGTGTACCATATGCAAAAAAGTGAATAACATACTAAAACAATATGGATTTAGACAATTAATAAACACTCCAACTAGAATCACGCACTCCACGAGTATATGTATAGACCACGCATTCTCCAATATCTCTAAAGCTGACATTGTAAATGTTTCATGTGACGAGCTCAACCTCTCTGATCACTTATGTACAAATGTTACCTTAACGATTCATAACAACCATCAGTCAACCAGCCATGTGTTGAGGCGAACGTTCACCAAAAACAACATAAATAGCTTCGCAACAAACCTTGATATGTATGACTGGAATAGTATAATATCAAAGAATCTCTGTCCAGGTGACAAAATAGGTTTAGTTGTTAATGTTATAAAACATTACTTCGACATTTGTTTTCCTCTTAGAAAACTTTTGAACAAAAAACCTGTAGACGTATGGGTCAGCGCCACTATCCGACAACTACGTGACCAAATATGTAAACTAAAGCGAAAAATCATCAATGAACCGCATGACACCGAGGTACATCCCTACTTGCAAAATTTGGAAATCGCTTATTGGAACAAGCTGAAAGTTCAACGTAGTGAGTACATAAATAATCAAATATCCCAATCAAACGTGAATATGTGCCGCAGTGTTTGGCGCGTAATAGCTTCTGAGACCTGTAAAAATAATAACAAAAAAAATAGTGCAATCAACATATTTGTATCACAATCAGCTGGTGACTGCAATAAGGCGCGCGCCTCCGCCGCGGCAGCCCGACTAAACCGGTATTATGTAAGTACAAACGCTACTGATAAGCATCCGTGCGTCCAATCTGCTCTCGATTATCTGTCTCAATACATACCGTTAGACACATATAGACCAACTCTCCGATTCCAACCGTATACTCTTACTGACATTCAAAATGCAATGAAAAAAATAAAGAGGAAAGAATCAAAAGACATTAACGATATGTCAACCCGCGTACTAGATTATTTACCACCTGTAGTTGTGTCAATTTTCCTTTTGCTATTTAATCAGTGTGTTGCAAACGGCGTATATCCTGACTCATTAAAATTAATCAAGGTTCTACCTATATAGGTAGAACCTTGGTTGGTTGCGCCCTTACCCTTGTATATACAAGGGTAAGGGCGCAACGGGTCTAGAAAAAAGTTATCGTCCAATATCCCTAATACCCGTTATATCTAAGATATTTGAATGTTTAATAAACTCAACACTCATGAGTCATCTAACAACAAATAATCTGTTAAACAGTAGGCAATATGCTTACCAGACGGGTAAATCGACAGCGAACGCTTGTTGTGACGTCGTGTCGCGTGTGTTGCAGCTTTTCGAGGGCAAGCGACAGGTCGCCGCAATATTCTGTGACTTGTCGCGTGCCTTCGAAATGGTTGATGACGCACTACTCCTGAACAAACTGTCTAAATACGGAATCGAAGGAGGGTTTTTCCATACCTTTTTAAAAAATAGAAGGCAAATGTCGTACGTCCTAGATACACCATCGGAACTCGATCAAATTGGAAATCGCGCTGTTCCTCAAGGTTCGTCCATGGGAAATAATCTTTTTTTAATTCTAATGAACGACATCCACACGGCAAGCCCCGAGCTTGAATTTATAACATTTGCAGACGATACGTGTGTATTGGTAGACGCAGAAAACCGTGAAATCTTAGAATTGAAAATAAAAAACGCTATTTACACTCTATCACACTGGTTCTCTGTTAATGGTATGCAATTAAACATAGAAAAAACATCATGCACTTCAAATTAAAGTCAAACAATAACAATCTGAACATCTTACTCGACGGGGTCATAATTCCACAAGTTGATCAGGTCCAATACTTAGGCTGTACCATAGATTCCGGCCTCACGTGGTCTGCTCACATCCAGTCGCTGTGTGACAAACTATCATCAGCTTGTTTTGCACTTTCTAGACTTGCCCCTAGCCTATCACCTAATAATATCAAAAAGGCTTACTATTTATATTTTCACTCCCTATTAATCCAAGCAGTAGATCTGTGGGGCACAGCGGCTGACCGTGAAAAAGCTTTCATAATCCAGAAGGCTGCAATAAGAATCATAACATGCAAACCGTTCGACCATCCTGCAAAAGACCTATTTAGGGAGGCCAACGTGCTTACGCTGCCAGGAGTTTACATTCTAACCGCTTGTAAGTACGTGAGAGCAAACCTTCTCAGCTATGGCAGGTCCCACGCCCACAACAGAAGTACTCGTAGGCGCAACCTTTTAATAGTCCCTGAACGTAGACTCGCCAAGTCTCGGAAGTCTCTCGGTGTCATAGGGGCCAAATTATACAATTCACTCCCAACTGAAATATGGGAGGAACAAAGTGATAGTTTGTTTAAAAACAAACTTAAAACGCTACTAACAAATATGGCTTGTTATAGCATTGATGAGTTCTTCGGAAATGGTGGCTGACCGGAATAATTTGGTACCTACTAAATAATAATAATATAGACAATGTAAAAAATATTTAATTGTGTAAATTAATTTTACTATTTTGTGCTGGCATTGTTGTACATATATATATAAGTTGACTTGTAAAATTTTTATCAATAAATAAATGAATGAATGGATGAATGAATGTGTTTACAATTAGCCAATACTCACTGAATACTTCTCGCCTTTATTTGCTTTGCTCACGGCATCTCCGAGCCACGATCCCTCCATGCCAGGGTTATTCTTCACGAAGAACAGCCGTTCATATTCCCGGGACATCTCGTCTTTCTCCTCTTCCGTGAAGATGTTAGACAACTTAATGTAACCATTGTCTTTGTAGAATTGCACTTGCTCGGGAGTTAGTTTCACCATTGTTGCAAACTATTTTGTAACTAATACATATCAAATGATTTCTGGTAGAAAAGAAACCCAGTCTTTATGAAAGTCTATGTAGTTCGTGCATTGAAATGAAAAGATGACTGACTTGTGAAGAACGATAGCAATGACGGATTGATGGTCGTGTTTTGTATTGTAGAAATTATTATCGTTAATACCAGAGTAGATTAATAGAAGAGTACTCTATCTTCAAACATCTTAGTTCCAACACGCCGTATCGTTGTGTGAACGCGATGGAATGCACGTATATAATGATATCCTGCTTACACCTGAATTTAAATCCGATTTAGAGAAAAACTAAGATTTGATTGAACGTCGAGCGTCAATACTTACCTAATATTTGGAATTTAGGTTACTGTTTTTTATCTTATGCATTTACTGTGTTATCACTGATAGATAGTGTACCTTTGACCCGTCAAAACTGTTTATCGGGTTACATTGTTTTAATAACATGGCCGTTCTTTACGTTCTTTAATCAAAGTAAATAAGTAGTTCAGAAAATATCTGTCTTGGTATCTGTTCGATCGTGTTCCATGTACATAGGCTATTTTAGGGAAAAATAAACAAAGAAACAACTTATCCCTGTAAAATCGTTTGAGCCCTTAATCCCTCAATAATGGTGAAAAATTAAAATCGCAAAAGGAAAGGAAAGATATTAAAAAAAGTGAAGTCTTCGTGGAAAATTACGACGCAGAAAATCCGTAGAAAACTAATGTATTTGAGAATTTACTTTAATAACGAGATTTTCCTTTGGTGGAAATTTAATGACTCTGTTCATAGAAATCGTGTTAACGCCTGAGTTTGAAATCATTTCTACGCTTAATTATAGCCTCCTACTCTTTCTACGTAACATTCTGAAGAATGCTCTCGAACTTTATGCTCGGCCCTCGGAACTGCATAGGCACCTAAAGGCGCTACCTACTTTAGACGAAAGCAATTAAGGGAACTCTGCGATGGCTTGACTGATAGTACCTATTCATAATATGGGGTATAAGTTATCCTTGCGCAACTTTTTATTTTGTTACAAATAACTAACTAACAACAATAACGCAAAATTACAATATCTGATTTTTATTTACGATATTTTTTACAGTTCCAATAGTGGAAATGTAAAAAAATTACGTAAGATAAATAAATTGTTAAATTGTTTTTGCCGCAGCCGTTAAATGGTGTATTACATAATTGACAAATGGCGTCATACTCATGTAACCATTTGTTACCTGTCAAGTTTATGAAATATTACGCCGATAAACTGACGTAAGCGATCGCGAGCGTATTTACCGATCGTATATGCTTAAATGCTTTTTATTTATGCAAGCGGTACAATACATTCTGTATTACCTACGGATCAGCCACGAAATGCACGCTTCGAGCGTGCACGCTCGACACTCGTCCAACTTCTGGCTATACCTCGGTATACCTCATATTTTATTTAAAGATTATAAAAATAACGGTCGATTTCACTCAAGCATTTTTTTTCAGCCATGTCAGGAAAAAATTTAAACGCGACTACTCCATGATGGGTGATACGCTTGAGTCAATAAGAGGCAAAATAGCGAATTTTAAAATCTTTTTCCCAGAAATCGCACGATTTTTCTAATCTTACCGGAATCTACTGGAAGCGTGCATAACGGCATAAGTGGCATAACGAGCACTGCAGTGCAGTGTCAAGCTACTAAGGTATTTGAAAGGCTTGCATTGAGGCCACTTGAATGCATGATCATCTTTAACATGGACTTCCCACTCATTGTGGACTCTTATTTATCGTTTCCAGAATAAGTTGGATAGAATCATATCTAATGAAGGACAAGGAAAGCAAGCGGCTCCCTCAGCATTTGGCTGTTTCATACTACTTTCCTCCTAATAGTATAGTAGAAATAAAACAAAATGTATGGGAGGGGTAAAACTAATTTCCAAAAAAATAATTTTGGTTTTTTTCGTTCTATCTATGCATGCGAAATGTGTTTTTTTGGGTCTATTTTAAACTAAAGTCTGTCCGGAAAGAGAAGTGTCGTAGAATGTATGACCTGCCATATAAACCACGACACTTCTCTTTCCGGATCACTATTTTGTATAGTATCTCTTTACAGCCCACATTATATAGTAGGGGTTTCTCTCAGTACCCACCGCTGCCACCATGTCGTAAATGAAACACCGAACTCGGATGACAACTGATTTATTAAACTAATAACGGGTATATATGTATATGTTTAGTTTTTACTGTATATATTTTTATATTTATTGAATATTAGTATACACTTATTATATACTTATTATATTTTTAACTTTATATATATTTTTCAGATGCCTTTCAGTGATAACAGTGATCAGTATTTATCTTTTTCCTCCTTAGATAGTGCAAGTGAAGACAGTTTCCATAGTTTGCCTCCTTCGCTTCACGACATTCTGGAATCTCAGTTTAATGATGTACCTAAAAATTTTAACGTTGTGCATTTAAATGCGCAAAGTATTCCTGCACATTACAGCGATATGTTGCTCTCTTTTGACATTAAGAACATTCATGCTATTTTAATTTCCGAATCGTGGCTCAGACCAGCTTTGCCTTCAACGTCTTACTCTTTACCTGGTTTCAATTTAATTCGGCACGACCGCCTTGGAAGAGGTGGCGGTGGAGTTGCGATTTACCTTCGTTCTTACATCCCCTATTCAATTGTTAATGTATCTGCCAGCTCTTCTACTTCTGATGCCGCAGAGTATATGTTTCTCGACGTTTCCCTCTCTCATTCCAAACTTTTACTTGGCGTTTTTTATTCCCCCTCCCTTCACGTTAATTACTTTGATTCTCTTGAGAAACTTCTCGAGGACCTTATGCCTTCTTATAATCATCACATTCTTATGGGAGAAATAAATACGTGTCTTCTGAAGGATGACAGTCGATCCCGGCGCCTTAAATCCCTGGTAGATGCATGCAATCTAACTATTCTCCCTTCAGACGCCACACACTATTTTCCAAATTGCTCGCCTTCTCTTCTTGATTTAACTTTAGTTTCTTCGACTTCTCATGTGTCTAAATTTGGACAATACTCCGCGGATGCCTTCTCATATCATGATCTGCTCTATCTCTCTTACAAAATTCGTCCTCCCAAATCTAAGTCAAAAATTCTTTTGCAGCGCAATTTTAGTGGATTAAATGTGGAAAAGCTTCGAGATGACGCTTTAACAATCGATTGGAGCAGTATCGCTCGAGCGGGTTCGGTAGACGATCAAGTTTCTCTCTTTAATTCGCTCCTCATACAACTTTATGACGCTCATGCTCCTGTTCGTGCAATAAAAGTCAAGCATCTCCCTGCTCCTTGGCTCACTGAGGATATTAAAGCCCTTATAGAGAGGAAGAATCAATCTAAATCTAAGTATAAGGCTAACAACTCTGAGAAAAATAAACTTAAATATCATACCCTGCGCAATCGCTGTAGCACTATATGTCGAGATGCTCAGAGGCGTCATATTCACAGTTCTGTTGAAGATGGAAATCCAGCCAAAGTGTGGAAATTTTTGAAAGGTCTCGGAGTTGGCAAATCTCAACAGGCAACCAATTTAAACAATATTAGCGTTGACCAGCTTAACCAGCATTTTTCATCGTCCACCTGTTTCAGTGGTCCTAAGAAATCTAACTCACTTCATCATCTTTCATCACTTCCTGCCTTAGATTTCTCTTTTTTCTGTTTTAGCCATTTCTGTGAGAGTGATGTTAGGAAGGGTATATTGAATATCACTTCTAACGCCGTTGGTGTTGACTGTGTTAGCCGAAATATGATACTCCCTCTCCTTGATTTGTTTGTTCCTATTATCACCGGTATTCTGAATTTTTCCATTTCATCAAGTACTTTTCCCAGTCTGTGGAAGGATGCCAATATTATTCCTTTACCCAAAAAATCCAACCCCAGTTCCTTCTCTGACTATCGCCCCATCTCCATTCTTCCTTTCCTATCCAAAGTCCTCGAACGGCTAGTGCATCAGCAACTAACTTCCTTCCTGAATAGAAATGACCTCCTAAACCCATTTCAATCTGGTTTTCGTCCGGGCCATAGTACTACCTCGGCTCTTGTCAAGGTTACCGATGACATCCGTTTGGGTATGAATGACCAGAAGCTTACAGTTCTTGCACTTCTAGATTTCAGTAATGCCTTTAACACGGTCGATTTTGACATTTTGCTCGCGTTCTTACAGTCTCTTAACATATCGGCTGCAGCGATTGACTGGTTCCGCAGCTATTTGGTTGGTCGTCGGCAAAGAATTAAACTAGATTCTACGTGTTCTTCCTGGTGCAGCACATCAGCTGGTGTTCCACAGGGTGGTGTGCTGTCTCCTCTTTTATTTTCTATCTTCATTAATTCCATAACTCTTGATCTCTCCTCTTCGTATCACCTCTATGCCGACGACCTTCAAATATATTCGCAGGGTATGCATAGCGATCTCAATTCAGTTATAGAAGCCACGAATCTTGATCTGCTCCGCATATCAAATTGGTGTCAAAATTACGGTTTAAAAGTAAACCCCCTAAAGTCACAGGTAATTGTGATGGGTAGCGCTAAACAAATCTCCAAAATTGACTTTCTCAGGCTCCCTCCGATAGTCTTCGATGGTATCCAAATTCCTTTTTCCAACCAAGTGAAAAATCTTGGCGTAATCATGGATCGTTGTCTATCATGGGTGCCTCAGGTGAGTGAAGTGAGCAGGAAGATGTTTGCTGCCATAGGGTCTCTCAGACGGCTCCGGAATTTCCTGCCAAATGCTACTAAAATTGCGCTTGCTCAGTCGTTACTTCTCCCCATTCTTGATTATGCAGATATCTCCTATTTAGACCTAACCGAGGAGCAACTTAATAAGCTTGAGCGTATTCAAAATGCCTGCATTCGGTTCATTTTCGGATTACGCAAATTCGACCATGTTTCTAGTTTTCGTTCTCAACTCAAATGGCTCCCTATCCGTCACCGCCGTAACTCTCACATACTTTCTTTACTCTTTTCTATACTTTTTAACCCTGCAACTCCCCGCTACCTCAAAGAGCGTTTCTCTTATCTTAATTCTATTAGATCCTCTCAAAAATTGCTCCTAAAAGTGCCATCTTCATCTTCCAAATTTTATAATTGCTCATTTACGTTCCAGGCCGTTCGTTTGTGGAATTCTCTCCCTCTCAACATAAAACGCGCGCAATCTATTGGTAGCTTTAAATCGCAACTTAAGGAATACTATTTATCTCTTCCTTAGGTTTTTAAGTTGACACTGTTGTTTCTTATTGTGTGTATTATATATGTATATATGTACGTATATGTATGTTTATTTTGTATTTATTTAAGTATGTATATTCATATGAATGTGCTGTGTTATCTATTTCGTCTCTTTTGTTTCTATGCACCACCTACTGCTTATTGTTTTTCTCTAGTCTCCACTACCCAAAGGTTGTCTGGAAGAAATCGCTCATTAGCGATAAGACCGCCTGTTGTTACCTCTACCTAAATTTATCTAATTGTAAAATTTGTGCTTGTAACTGTATGAGGTGTGCAATAAAGAGTATTTATTATTATTATTATTATTATTATTATATGTTGCGGAACTACCTACTACAAAAAGTGAAAAAAATTGTGCGCATCGAGAAAAAGTTGTGAATTTTTGAGCATGGATAGAGTGCCCTACGATGAATATTTTTTAGTATTGGAGGTCCGTAAAATTTTTGGACCTTCACGTCAAAATCAGGGGTCCCGTGCAATATGTTATTACTCTATGGTTAAGGCTGCTAGGGGTTGTGTGGTATCATTTCCGTATAAAACAGATATGCAGAATTCATTTTTGATATTAAAAAAGTAAAAATCCATATTTAAAAAAATAGTTCTGCGAAGAGGAAAAACACTCAAAAAAATATAATTTTTTAGAACGTTATATAAGGGTCGTTCTACAGTTTCGTGCCGATTTGGCACTTTTTTGGAGATTTTTTTATTTTTTAACTTGCAGTCTAGATTTTGATATTGTGAATGTGTATACTTATTGGGTATAATATTTTACGAAAGGCACCTTTATACTAGTTATACTTTTGGAAAACACATAAGGAATGTAATATGGAAATGAAAAACCAAGGGATGGTAATGAACCATGTATTGAGGGGAATGAAATTTGACTGGACGGAAATTAAACTTAATTGGATAAAAATGAAATTTGTAGTACTATAATAGTTAGATCAGACAATCTTGAAATAAACCTTGAAATAAAACAAGTAATTGTACCTTTATGATATTTTTATTACAATAATCAACATTTTGACAATCACACTTTAAGAAATATCAGTCTACGTCTTTAATGTCATTATTTAGCTTGAACTAAAACAAATTATGTAATAACTATATCTGTGGAATGTTTAAACAGCTGCCTGAACGAATTAAAATACCAAAAAAATTCAATCTAAAACAATAAAAAATAACATATTAGCAAATATTGATTAAGTGTAACCCAATTGAATAAGAACTAATTATAAAAACAGTTTCGAATTTTGTGTTGCCTCTCTATATTGGTTCTTGCGCAGCGCCTCATTTTCTTTTTGCAAAATGTTCATTTTCACTTTCAATTAATTTAATACCTTTTGATGGTTGTATCTTACTCGCCTAATTATTTTCTTGAGTTTGAAAGTATTTTCGTTCTTGCTGGAGCCAGGTTCAGGTTCTTTTTCTGGATTACATACACGCACAGGTGAGCTTGCTTTGTCAGCCAAAGGATCGCCTTGAACAGCCCGAGGTGCTTGTATTACCTCCTTGTTTTCACTCTCTGGTGGTGAGTTTTCAATGATAATCTGTTGAAGTTTTGTATTATCTTTTTTTTCTTAAGATATTCTAGATAATTTTTCCGCCATATGCGCCGCTGCTCTCTTCACCCATTTCTTGCCCTTGTCCCTTTCACTCATTTTTTGAATGATTGAAAGGACTACCTTCGTTCTTTTTTTTCCAACAATTATCGCTGTTTCTCCTTTTCTTGAAACATGCGATAACGTTTCGGATGGCTTTTCAATTCCGCATATTTCAATTTCTTACATTCTCTATCTTTGGCTAACTGTTCCTCCTTAGTAAATTTTGTCTTTGTTTTTGCCATCTTCCTGACCTAAAACATACATTCGTGTTAGAGTCGAACCAAAAAAAGTCTGCAGCGATTTTGATAGCACAATAAATAGTGCAAGTTTTATTTTAAATGTCTAACTTCTATGACATTATGTCATATAAACATAATGTTAATCATTTCTTTCCAAATCGATTCATTTCTTTCCCCGTAAAATTTGGAAGGAATGGCTGGAAATGAATTGGAGTGGAATGAAGATTCAACGTTTTTTTTAAATTACTTCACCATTATTCTGAGCCATGTCTATAAGCTGTTTTCAAGAGTCATTACGAACCGTCTCGCACGTAGGCTAGATGACTTCCAGCCTCCCGAACAAGCCGGTTTCCGAAGAGGCTTTAGTACCGTAGACCACATCCATACGCTCCGTCAGGTTATACAGAAGACTGAGGAGTATAACCTGCCCCTCTGCTTAGCGTTCGTGGACTTCGAGAAAGCCTTCGACTCGATCGAAACCTGGGCTGTACTACAATCTCTCCAGAGGTGCCAAGTGGACTATCGCTATATCGAAGTGCTGAAGTGTTTGTACGAGAACGCCACTATGTCAGTCCGACTCCAGGACCAGAACTCGAAGCCTATTCCGTTGCAGCGGGGAGTGAGGCAAGGAGATGTTATTTCTCCTAAACTGTTTACCGCTGCACTGGAGGATGTTTTCAAGACTCTGGACTGGCTAGGCATCAACATAAACGGCGAGTACATCACTCACCTTCGGTTTGCTGACGACATAGTAGTCTTGGCTGAGATCATGGAGGATTTGAGTACGATGCTCGATGTCCTCAGTAAAGCCTCCAAGCGAGTTGGTCTAAAGATGAACATGGATAAGACGAAGATCATGTCAAATACCCATGTAGCACCAACTCCCGTTACAATCGGAGACTTTACACTCGAAGTTGTGGACGATTATATATACTTAGGACATACTGTCCAGTTAGGTAGATCCAACTTCGAGAAAGAGGTCAATCGACGAATCCGACTCGGTTGGGCAGCGTTCGGGAAGCTACTGCATATCTTTTTGTCCAATATTCCACAGTATCTCAAGACGAAAGTTGTGACGAAAGACCAGTGTGTGTTGCCAGTGATGACATATGGTACTGAAACGTGGTCGCTTACAATGGGCCTCATAAGAAAGCTCAAAGTCACCCAAAGGGCAATGGAGAGGGCTATGGTTGGAGTCTCTCTGCGTAATCGCATCAGAAATGAGGCCATCCGCAGCAGAACCAAAGTAACTGATAAAGTGGCAGTGGGCGGGGCACATTGCTCGTAGAACCGATGGCCGTTGGGGCGGAAAGGTTCTCGAGTGGCGACCACGAACCGGAAGGCGCAGCGTGGGTAGACCCCCCGCAAGGTGGACTGATGACCTGGTGAAGGTCACGGGAGTCATTGTGGCACTCTTTGGGGGAGGCCTATGTCCAGCAGTGGACGTCTTTCGGCTGATATGATGATGATGATGATGATGATGACTTCACAGCCTTCCTGGTTAGTAGACTATCGAGCATAACAAATGAAGATATACCTAAATGTTAACAAATAACAAGTCAAGTGATTTTTTTGCATCAGTTAATACCAAATTACTAATAGGATATTAATGAGTACTTACCCGTGACAAACTGGGTTTCGCGCGAGGAGAATCGAAATGTTGCGTCAACCATGAGCGCAGGACCTTCCCTGTTGATGTGTTGTGGCAGATTGAGACGGTATGGACGCGTGGGGATCACGGGCATTCGTAAATAAAGGCGCGTTCAGACTAGGCACGTCCGACAATTTTTTCGGTGGGAAATGAAGTTGTTTACGTGACAAAATTATAAAATTATAAATTGGGTTCTCTCTATGATAATTTAACTTTAAAAATACGTACCATGTACTTTAACATCAGTATTATAATGATAATACTGATTATGTACTAATTTATAAACAATAATGGAAAGTAGTGTTTATCTGGAAATAATAGTGTTTTTTAAATTTCGAACCCAATGGTACGCTGTTTTAGGTACGAGGGAAATGAAGTTTTCGCATGTTTTTAATTTTTATTTAATAGATAATTACATTAGTTTTAGCTAAATTCCAAAACTGTCGCATTTTCCGCACCACATAAATATACCTTTTAAAAATAACCACTTGTAAATTTATTTAATTTTAACGGTTAACCGTTACATATTCATGAGAAAATTTGTCAAGTTCCGCCGTGACCGGGTGGTCTAGTGGTCAGGACGTCAGCCGCGAAAACTGAAGACGCCAGTTCAAATCTGGCCTCGGACACCGGAGGGTTTGGTCACTTTTTCTGAAGTATATGACATCTATTTTCAGTTTATATATAGTAGTGTAACTACTTAAAAAATTGCAAATCAAAAAATATTAAACTAAATAGTTTGATTCGCTTCAAGATTCATAGATGGCAGCACCATCTCTCTCGCTATACCAGAATCACGTAAGAGATTCGGATAGGAGGTGCAAGCACGTACTGCGCATGCCCTTAGAGTATGGTCAACGGCGCCTAGCCGTTTCAAATTCGGAGATTGCATATACATGAGAAAATTTGTCAAGTTCCGCCGTGACCGGGTGGTCTAGTGGTCAGGACGTCAGCCGCGAAAGCTGAAGACGCCAGTTCAAATCTGGCCTCGGACACCGGAGGGTTTGGTCACTTTTTCTGAAGTATATGACATCTATTTTCAGTTTATATATAGTAGTGTAACTACTTAAAAAATTGCAAATCAAAAAATATTAAACAAAATAGTTTGATTTGCTTCAAGATTCATAGATGGCAGCACCATCTCTCTCGCTATACCAGAATCACGTAAGAGATTCGGATAGGAGGTGCAAGCACGTACTGCGCATGCCCTTAGAGTATGGTCAACGGCGCCTAGCCGTTTCAAATTCAGAGATTGCATATACATGAGAAAATTTGTCAAGTTCCGCCGTGACCGGGTGGTCTAGTGGTCAGGACGTCAGCCGCGAAAGCTGAAGACGCCAGTTCAAATCTGGCCTCGGACACCGGAGGGTTTGGTCACTTTTTCTGAAGTATATGACATCTACTTTCAGTTTATATATAGTAGTGTAACTACTTAAAAAATTGCAAATCAAAAAATATTAAACAAAATAGTTTGATTTGCTTCAAGATTCATAGATGGCAGCACCATCTCTCTCGCTATACCAGAATCACGTAAGAGATTCGGATAGGAGGTGCAAGCACGTACTGCGCATGCCCTTAGAGTATGGCCAACGGCGCCTAGCCGTTTCAAATTCAGAGATTGCATATACATGAGAAAATTTGTCAAGTTCCGCCGTGACCGGGTGGTCTAGTGGTCAGGACGTCAGCCGCGAAAGCTGAAGACGCCAGTTCAAATCTGGCCTCGGACACCGGAGGGTTTGGTCACTTTTTCTGAAGTATATGACATCTATTTTCAGCCTTTACAATACAAAAACTACGTGAAAAAAATCATTCGCGTCGTGGTGTATATGTTTTCTCCATAGTAAGTATCGAAAATCAATGTGAAACGTAGTATTGACCTTAAATGTATGTACTGTTTATTATTAGTCACTTTTGCTCAGAATAACTTCTACAAAATGCAGAAATGAAAAAAAAGAATTAAAAAACACATTTGTTCCAATTATAACGATTAATGCTTAAGTTAGTATAAGGAAATATGTGTTTTTTTAATTATTTTTTTTTCATTTTGTAGAAGGTATTGTAAGCAAAATTATCGAGCAATACATACATTTTAAGGTCAATTCGCTACGAATGTTACGAACGTTTCTTATTGATTTTCCATACTTATAATGGAGAAAACATATACACCACGACGCGAATTATGTTTTTTCGCGTAGTTTTTGTCTAGTAAAAGGTTTAAAATTATATATATTTAAAAACTGCATTAAATATTCTTCCTTATTCTATTTTTTGTATTTAACAATAAATGATATTTATTAGTTATATAACGTTCTAAAAAATAATCTTTTTTTGAGAGTTTTTCCTCTCCGCAGAGATTTTTTTAAATTTCGATTTTCACTTTTTTATTATCAAAAATAAATTCTGAATGTCTGTTTTATACGGAAATGATACCACACAACCGCTAGCAGCCTTAACCAGAGAGTAATAACATATAGCACGGGACCCCTGATTTTGACGTGAAGGTCCAAAAATTTTACAGACCTCTAATACTAAAAAATATTCATCGTGGGGACTCTATCCATGGCCAAAAATCCACAACTTTTTCTCGATGCGCACAATTTCTTCAAATTTAAGCTCTGCTAATAGGACATATGATATAGGTATGATTCAATAATAAACCGGACTAAATATAACTTGTTTGTGCGATCAATCACATTAAATATTAATTGAATTTGTAATAAGCGTGTTACGTAGGAGAGCTAATAGATCAAGAGTAGGCCGTAGACAACCCTGCCTTATCGAGTAGCAGAATTCGGCTTATAAAGGGCAATGCACGGTAAAATGTTATGCATTTTAGCACCCTGGTAGCCTGAGCCAAAGTTGTAGCATTTTGTACAGTCAGCACAATATTACCCTATTTTTTGACTAAAACCACATCATTGACTAGCAACTGGACAGTGGACTCGTGGCCCATTCGACAGTCCTCATCGAGAAGTGCCGAAAAATTTGTGGGAGGGACAGGCAAACCATATTAAATTAAGTTTTTTGATCTTATAACTTCAATATTTTTTAATAAGGTTTAATCATGAAGTTGCCAGTTTTGGGTAATGCTACCTTTTATTTTTTGGCACTTGTTGATAAACAGTGTCTTATGTAGCGCGTAAAACCGCATTTAAACCATCTCTTGATCTCATTTGCACGTCGTACTTGCATTAGTCGATTTTCACCTTAAAACATAAAACTTGACTGAATAACAAAAAGTCCAGGTTTAGGTCGGCTACCATTTTTAGTACTCGATGAGGTAGGGTTACTTACGGCCTACTCTTGAGCATTAGCTCAAGTTAATTTATTAAAATAATGCTACGACAAACTAACAACTTGACACACACATGAATAAGTTTTTCAGGGGCTGTAGCCAAGATGAAAGCTGTTAAATGCGCGTCGGACCACGCATATTAGAGGGTTCCGTACCTTTGACGGAATTAGATTTTTTTTTATCAAAAGGTCGTATCTGCCTATGGAAAAGGTTTTATGGAGATACCCGAAAATGCTTTGACCGTTAACCAATTTTTATTGAAAGAATATGCAAAGATGTAACATACGGACGGACGGACACACAAACGGACATGGCGAATCTATAAGGGTTCCGTTTTCGAAATGACAGATGGCAGCGAAGAATCACGAGATCATTGACAACACCCGATGATCTTCAAATTGACTTAGACTAATTCTCAAAAAAGTGTCCCGTCATGAAATTGTCAAGAAATCAGTTTGTCAAGAAACGTCAGGAAATTAACAATACTAGGGATGGCATTATACCACAGAGCTATAGGAATCAAGTAACGCAAAATTAAACACATGTTAGTCTCATAGTAATTAAATGTATTTTTTAATTATCTGTATTATAATAATCTAAATCTAAAACATAAGCAGCTACATCGAGTGGTAAAAAATGAAGACAAAATATATGCGTTTTATCAAAGGAGGAGGTATTCCACTTCAAAACATATCCCGAGTCGACGAGAAAAATATATATCCGAGGCAGGAGGGTAACAAATTTAAATTTCTTTTACATTTATGTCAGTAGGAAAAATGTAGCAGTTTCCTTCTTTTTTTGGTTGGTTAAGGAATTCAACAATATTTTCTTTTTCGATTATTGAAATATCATTCTTTATAGTAACATAAATATTTTTCATCTTTTTAGACTTAAACCCTTGCACTACAAATTTTCCGTCTGATGTGTCCTCGATTCTGCAAACAAAGCGATATTCTTTATTTCTTTTATTGGAAAATTTAGCCAGTACAAATTCTCCCGTCTTCATACTTGTGTTACAAGGCTCATCTGATGCTATTTCAATTTTATCATTAAATTCGCTGCTTAATGATCTACACAAGTAATATATTGGTTCAGGTATCTCGCTTTCATTTTCAGGTATTCTTCCTTTGTCTTCAACAATCTTCATTTCAAGTCTTTTTACGTTTTCAGATCCAGGTGTTTTGCTTTGATTTTGTTTGACGATGTCGTCAGGTGCTCTTTTTTCTTCTTTACCAGTCTTCAATTCAAGTCTTTGTTCCTTTTCAGATCCAGACATTCCACTCCAATTTTGTTTCATTATATCGTCAGGTAGTCTTCCTTCTTTTTTATCAGTCTTCATTTCAAGTCTTTTTACGTTTTCAGATCCAGGTGTTTTGCTTTGATTTTGTTTGATGATGTCGTCACGTGCTCTTTTTTCTTCTTTATCAGTCTTCAATTCAAGCCTTTGTTCCTTTTCAGATCCAGACATTCCACTCCAATTTTGTTTCATTATATCGTCAGGTAGTCTTCCTTCTTTTTTATCAGTCTTCATTTCAAGTCTTTTTCCCTTTTCAATTGTTTCAGTCTGTTCGCTTTTTTTCTGTTTAAATTTACTTTTGAGTATTGATTTTGATAAAGTCTTAGTTTTCAATTCTTGATCTGCGGTTTGTTGATCTGGTGATATCATTTTCACCTTGAAAGTGCCTGTTTTTTCGTCTAAGATTACGTTTACATCACTATTGGATAGAATCTTAACTTCTGAAACTCTAAAATTCGCTTTTGTGGGACTAGTATTTGCTTGAAATCTTTGCTCAATGTTTTCTTTATGGCTGCTATCTTCAAATTGGTTATCCCACAGTGAATTATTTTTTTCATAGTTCGTTTCAGTGTGCTCTGTTACAGAGTCTTTCGAAGATGTGTTTTCGTTGTCACTTGCAGCCTCCTCGAGGTCCGAATCTGCATATGTGATGGCAATATCACTTTCAGAGGATTCTGATTGAATATGATTGGACTTTTTTCGTTTTTTTACTATGCTTGTTCCCTTATTTTCTTCACGTTTTCGTTTTTGAGTAACAGTACATTTATTACCAATTAAATGGTGTAATTTTACCTGATGGCACTTACAGAGTCCTTTCTTCGTTTCATGGCCGCAAAAGCACGAAACGTTTCTGTAATATACCGCAGCATACTCATTTGCTGTAATTATTTGGTGAACATTTAATGTTCCTGTTACCGCTACAAGGTTCAATGGTATCGATACTTGTATGGTACGAACTGCTTCCTCCGTGATGTAAAAAAGCTTAACTTTTGATTTCTGTGCTTGTAGGATTTTGTAGGCTGTTTTTGAATCTGGTATGTCATTGCCTTAAGCTACCAACTGGTCTAGTTTATTTAGTTTGAGCGACCCACCAACTCCATCTGCCGGCCCCTTGCCATGAGATGCTTCGAAAAAATTCCATGTTGCATATTCAAAAACACTTTCACAAATCATTTTAGACAATAAAAAGAAATTCTTTTTTTGTCTGTATTGAGTTGTGGGCCCATCCGAGAAAATATGAACAACTCTGAACATGGGGCAAATACTCTTGGCGTAATCAATGACGGGATTTAAATGAGCCCATATGGCACCGGGATCATGGGCAGTTGATGGAGAAATTGTGCAGAATGATATTGGTTTAGTGTCTTTGGCATATATAACTCCCGTATGTAAACTGAACTGATTTTGACTAGAGCCAAAATGTGCTGATTGAACTTGTTCCGATAATTTACACGTATAATTTTCAGAGAAGTCACACAATATCGCTATTTCATCATGTTGTAAATTCTCAGTGCATTTTTTGAATTCTTTGTACTGGTGCAAAATATTGTAGTAATGTTTTTTGAATAAGTTTAGTTCCTGTTGAAACTCTGAGACAAGCTGTTGAATATTGCCAGTAATCATTTCCTTAGTAACTTTTTTGGTGGTCATTTCTTTTGGTCCTTCTTTAGTAGCTTTGGTGTATGAATGCTTATTTAGCACCCACTTAAACCATTGTATCTGCTTATCTGCATTATCAACTTTTATGTCTATCACCTTGTTTTTGCATGTGATGCACGTGGAATGCATGCAGTCTTTGGAATTGCTGTCACATGCAATTTTTTTAACAAGTTCGGAAAGGTCGTCGGTTTCTATTAAACGTAGTGATTTCAATTTGTTGGCTTTAAAAGACAAATTTGAATGTTTGGTACAGGCACATGTGTTTCTATCATGGACGTTTGGCCTTAGTACATAAAAAGGTTTCAGTCTTGTAAAAGTTGCATATGAAAGTTTCCCTCCTTCTTGTCTGTATTTCATATGCAACTTTAGCATGGAATCAATGAGGTAGCGTCTTTGTTTCTTATTTTTGTGTTTTGTCTTGGTCTCTTGCTTTCCAGCAGTTGCTCTGCTGACGTCATCTCGACAAAAGAAGGACTTGATTTCTTCGGAATGAATAGTAGAAACTCGTAATCTGTTGTTGATTGGTTTTCTTTAACTCGATTGATACCCAGTTTGGGTGACATTTTATTTTTCATTTTATATCG
Organism: Pammene aurita; assembly: GCA_947086415.1. Classification (NCBI taxonomy): domain Eukaryota; kingdom Metazoa; phylum Arthropoda; class Insecta; order Lepidoptera; family Tortricidae; genus Pammene; species Pammene aurita. Next base: position 20,382,483 of record OX352295.1, read on the forward strand.
ATGAGTTATATCATTGTCAACAACCTCCCTTAAGACTTCTTTGGTTTTATATGAATCTGCATTTGAATAAACTGTTTTTAGTGAATCAGTCAGTAGGTTTAATTCAAAGAGCTTTTTCTTAATTTTTTCTTTATTTTAATTTGAAGTACATGGCAGAGCTTCATCAACAAATGAACTGGCTTTGGTTCGCGGCGTCATGTCATTATCAAGTTGTAATTCACTCTCTCCGTTTGCTTGTCTTTGTTCGTCATTTATAAGTGATCGTATATCATCGTAAGCTTCCAATTGGCTTTGTAGGTTATTCACTTTGAACTTATATCTATTAACTTTCTTTTTTAGAGTTTTGATTTCTTTATTTAACAGTGAAACCTTTTTTTCCAGAACTGAATTCTTCCTACGTAATTCTATGTTATTTTTTATTGTCTCTTCTTGTTTCGTGTCTTGTTGTATAGATAAGTCTGCTTGTTTTGTTTTCGCAGCATTTTTCTTTTCTTTTATCTTTTCTTCATCAGGTAAATCTTTTTTTTTGTCTATTTTTCACCTTCTGTAAATGTTGTTTTCTTTTACTTTCGTATTTCTCTGGGTTTTCTCGTTTCAATTTCTCAATATATTTTTTCTGCCGTTCTGCAGCTGTCATTGGCATCTACAACAAGTTAAAATATGCTTAAAAAAAATAAGTACTAAAAATTTTATTTCATTTTCATTTGTATGACAGAGACCTTAAATAATCAAGCTATAATAATAGTTTAAATATTTCAGAAAATAAGCCCAAATACAAAAGTTCATCGAATTGGATTCAACCGTTTAGGCTCTAGAGCCGGCAGCGAAAATACAAACACACACACACATACACTTATATACAACCAACGACGTTTTAAGGAATAAACGCAAAATGAGAAAACATTTTTTTTAATCACTAGAACGTTTGGAAAAAAAAAATTTTAAAAATCTAGCTTAATTTTCTTTTTCAAATCTTTCATACTAACTCGAAAAGGCACCCGGCAGATTTGTATGGAAATGTAAGAAAATCTTGAAATATATACGTATATATATATATATATATATATATATATACGTATATATATGTATGTATTTAATTGACTGTGCTGGTGATTCCAAAGTAACGGTTCTTTAATTATGCGTTTATTCATTAACACGTTGTATACACACATACATGGTACACATTTTACACACAAATTTTTCTTTTACTATGCAACTCCTGCATGAAACATCCAAAATTTCTTGACGTCAGGAAAATGTCACGAAATCTTGTCAGGAAAATTAGTCACGCAGTCGTATTTTTGTAATCACATCAAAAGTATCTATTGGATCCAACTACAAAAGCTTCCCGAGTATTTATCACCTTTACCACAAAGTTTTGTACATATTTGATTATAATATTACTTACTTTTTGAGGAAAATCGCGTCAGGAAATATTTTTTTATGGCACTTTCACTTCAGACGCTCCGACGTTTTGCTAAACTGACAACTGAAACAAAATGGCGGCACTATTGTCTCATTGTATATGGAATCCAACAGGGTTGCCATCCGCAAAATACAAATTTCTACCATGAGAAACTGTTCTGTTGATTGGAAATAGCGTCAAGAAATGTGTCATGAAATTTTTTTAAAAATGGTGGGACATTTAATGTTTTTGGATTTTTAAATAACAGAAAAGGCTTAAAAAAGCTCAGTTGTGATTTTAAATAGTGTCACATATTATATAACTGTAGATTAGATCAAACCCCTTTCTAAGTATTTGAAAATATAGGTTTCACGAAGACTTATTATCTATTGGGCAGGGTGGGGACATATACTTTTTTATATGGGGGGCTACTTTTGACCAAACCGAATTCATTTTTTACATATTTGTTTTAAGACTTAATGAGTATTAAACGTTTTTAAAGAAACATGATTGACCCGCACAACAATGTATGTAATATAATTTCTAAATAAGAAGATTAATTTAATTCATAAAACGCTTTTCATAAGTGGACAAAAAAAAATTCTAAAAGTGGACAACTTTTTGAGAATGTCTTTAACTCAAACAGTATTTTAGCTATAACTACTTGTTTTGAGAAACTAAAAAAAATATACGTTATTATTCGTTATATTTGGAAGAACTTCGTTAATTCCGATACACGATTGGACGAAATCGCCTCGGTAGAAAATAATTCCAAAGATACATCTTAAAATTTGCTTTAAACAGTCGTATGTCTTTAGTTTCTTGATGTACATATACTTCTGTAACTAAGGACAAAATTCCAGCGCACTAATACTAAAATCTTCGTTGTTTTATATTTCTCAATTAATGCGTAGTTTTTTTTAATTCATCATTTTGTAAAATTTGCAATAAGCTCCCATACTAATCGTAACACAGTGTTTCTCTTTCACTCGCGCTGAAAAAGATAGGGAGGGAATTTAGCTGTTGTCAGCCCTTTAAAAACGCTTGTCATTTGTCTAGATCACCAGGGGCGCAGCCAAGATGTCAATCTTTATTCAATCAAAAAGTAAAAAAAATAATCTAAATCCATATCCATACTAATATTATAAATGGGAAAGTGTATGTGTGTGTTTGTTTGTTTGTCCGTCTTTCACGGCAAAACGGGGCGACGAATTGACGTGATTTTTTAATGGAGATAGTTGAAGAGATGGAAAGTGACATAGGCTACTTTTTGTCTCTTTCTAACCCCCCACTTCCCTAAAATGGGGGGTGGAAGTTTGTATGGAGCATTCCGCAATTTTCAAGGTAGAAAGCTAAAAATTGGTATGCGGACTATTTGTGACTGACAAAATAATCGTGCATCAATTTTTTTTTGGAAATATGCACCCAACCCCTTAAAAGAGGGGGTGAAATTTTATATGGGACTTTTCGCAGTTTTCAAGGTAGGAAGCTAAAAATTGGTACACAGACTCTGTTACCAACAAAAAAAAACCTGCCTTTTTTTTGGAATTATCCCCAAATGGAAAGACATATAATATCGTCTACAGTAGCGTATTAAAATAATATTCTGTTCCGAGTTCTCTTCTGTGTTTTAAATCAGGAAAGGGGAACCGTGTTACCCCGAATTTAACGCGAGCGAAACCGCAGGCAAAAGCTAGTATATAATAAAATCTATATGAATGAAAATCGAAATATCTAAGTCACGTGATTATTTCCATACATTAAAGTAAATGTCCGAGTCCTCGACTCACTTATGCACTGGTGTTATTATTGCAACATGAAATCTATAGGCATGCAGTTTTCATTCCACCCGTATCGCATTCAGCATACCATTGTTTACTCCGTATTTGGGCGCGGCGTTTCAGTTCGTTGCTATGCAGATTGCATTGAATATTGAAAAATACTAGGCATGGAAAACTAATACTCGAAACGTAGTTTATACCAGCCAATATTGCGGTCGAGTCGTGTAGTTCATATACAACTATTTTTGTTATTCCTGTTAAAATATGAGTAGATATAGTCGTTTGTATTTTTAATTTCCGGAGTAAAAAAAACATTGGTTTTCTCATGATCATATATGGACATGAAGATCCCTTTTTCTTACCCTAATTGAACTAACGGTCGACAAATATGTCACGATGTACGCTGCGTTAGTAAAGTAATACTTAATTTCCATTAGTTCAGCTCTGGCCCCTAACAAATTTACAAAATCTGGTCCAATTTCAAAGAAAGCATGAAACTTTACGTCCACGTAGCTGTAGGTACGAAAAAAAATAAAAGTATTAACATGTCGTCAAGTGATTTTTTTCCCCACTTCCCCACACTTTTGTATCCGTATTTGCAGTTTTTTACACTTTTTATTAAAACGGTCAAAGTAACTACAAAACTGGAAATTAACAAAACATTTTCCATTCAATTCTCTACAATAATTGTCAAAGAAGTATTTTGCTAGACCTTATAGTTTTCAAATTATGAGTCGCGAAAGCTGCGGTGAGATGTATTTTCTGCCATATAAAGACTATATCGACAATTAGAAATACAACTTTAGATAGGTGTATAGTAATACAAACATTAACAATTTCATTGCAAATTTAATAACATAAACTTAAATAATAATACGAATATAACTATTTATAAAACAAAAGTACTAAAATTAAGTCTAAACTTAAAAATAAATATATAACTAAAATCGATCCTCTAAACCTTGGCTCCTCGGTAAGGTGCCCATCACACAGGCAGCATTCCCGCGTTGAATCGCTATAGCGAGTCTTTGTGCGAGAAAGCTGCCTGCGCGAGGGTCACCTGTGGCCTCCCTCAATCTTTTGCCCAGTTCCCTGTGGAGCCCGCGCGCACCCCTGCCCCACGGACCTAGTGTCTCGACGCCAAAATCTACAAATTCGTAATTGGCGCCGAGACAGTTATATTTATTTACCTTGATGCTGCGCTCTCGGGCGTCCACCGCCGCTCCGGCTTGTCGGCTGGTGCGTGAGATGTAGGACGCCGCCAGCGTGTCAGCGCAAGTGGCGTCCCACACCAGCGCACGGCCTCTATTCCCCCTGGAATAGAATCCCCTGATTAACGACATCCCGTCGGGGCGCTTGCCATCGTCCCGCACGATCTGGGGTTCCAGAGCTGCGGGGACGTTGGCACTGACGAGCGCCCTTCTGAGGATGTCGTTCAGAGCGGCATGGCGAGACAAGCGGCCGGCGCCCGAGGAGCACGAGAGGCCGTGGTGGCCAAGTGTGTCTACCGGAGCTCCACAGGCAACACAGCTGTGTTCCGTGCAGATTTCGACCCCGAGACGGAGACCGACGGCTACACGGAGTGTGCTTGGGTCGATGAAAGTACCCGCGTTGGGCGACGGATAGACATAGAGCCAGTGCCCTGACTCCGGTTTGGAGACTGCTAAAATTCTAGCTAGGTCTTTACCTGACGATGTCGCAACCAGTGATTTTACAATGGCGGCGGAAGATATTGTATCCCATGCTATTTGGAATTTGGGCTTCGCGGGTAAATTTTGACCCGGCATAGCTAGCCAGGCATTCGTGGCCCCACCCAAGCACGCGATCTCACAGTTTAATGTCAGATTAATGTCAATGTGCGCATCAGTATATCAGCTTTGATCGATATTATTTGATTTTATCATTCATGGGTTCAAGCTAAAGTTACATGTACTTTCTACAAAGAAAGAAAAATAAAAGCGGACAAATGGTGTTAGTACACCATGGTGTTATAGTCAATGGTGTTGGTACACCATTTGTCCAAAAGAGAATTTCAGAGAAAAGGATAGCTGAACTCGATAAACTTTGTATCTGTGCTGACCGAATCGACGTTAAGACATGAAGCCAAGTATATTGTTCCAATGACAAGCTAAAACTGGACCGGGAACATAGTTCTTCGACCAGTTAAATGGTTAAAGTGTGGTAAAGGTATAAAGAGTAATATAAATAGGCACTCGACTCAACGTTCCCAAAAAAAAAATAGGCTTTCAGGTGGAATGGTTAAATATGTTCAAGAAATAAAATGATCGGAAGGCCTCCAAGAACTATCTGGCACACCAAATAAAAATAGAAAATAGCTAAACTCAGTAAAATTCAGTTTCAAAGGCCTGAGACTGTATACTCGCAGAGAAAAAACATGCATAAATAAATCAACGATTAGTCATAGCAAAATTAGATAATTACCCATAGGACCATAATAAATATGGAGCATTTTATAAATACTTATGTTTCACTGAATCTGAAAAGCCCATTATTATTGATAAACTACCCTAAGATTCAAGGTTTGGCAGCTATCTTTATAATACGGTCTTAAAATGAATCCGTTTTTTACTACCTCTAAAATTTCAGATGAGATCTACGTCAGGAAATGGGTTAACACACAGCCACAGATTATATAATAGTTCTTACGAACAGATATGAATCACTCATAGAAAAAGCAAATACCTACGGTTTACGTACCTACGCAATAATACAATGGAGCGGCCTTCAACGCGCGGCACCCCGCACCTCCCACGCACCCGCACAATCGCTAGGGTCGCCTATGTTTGGAAATGTTTTATAGTTAAGGAAATAGGTATTTTGCATTGATTCAGTGTTTAAGTGGTTCGCATGGTGCATAACAATTATAGTTACAGGAGTAATATTGATTGATATTTTGTTGCCGCGATGAGAGTATGATTAATCTTGACAGATTTGCCACACACTGTCAAAATTAATATGGATTGACAGCTATCTCAATCTTATTCTAATCGCCTTTTATCAATATCATCATAGTTATTTGAGAGATTAATAAAGATAACATGTCTATTATTATTATAACATAAGTGAATTCTCCTTTTTTGTAAAGCGTCGGCAACGCGCATGTGACTCCTTTGGAGTTGCAGGCGACCATATCTTACGGGCTACCGTAAGCAGCTATGCTTACCATCAGGCGGGCCGTATGCTTGTTTGCCACCAACGTGGTATAAAAAAAAAGTTTGTATGCCTACTAACCTATCCCCAACCGTCGGCAGAGCGAAAAACGATAAGTTTTTATTAGCTTTGCTATTTTTACATCCAACCACATCGCAATATTTTTTTTTTCGTGATGACATTGTTCCGAGTTCCGAGTAGCGTCGCGCGCGGTACGACGTGCGTTCAGTGAGCGCGTTGGTAGCCCACTGACTTTAGCTCCCTCGGCGAAGGCGCAAAACGTAGGTATACAACTCGCTCGCGCGGGCATGATTCATAGGCCTGACACAGCTTCTGAGGGTAATGAGAAAGCACACAGTCTTAAGTTTGTAACAGCCAAATTTAAACCTACTGGATGACCTGTTTCGACTTCTATTTTCTTTCTTATTGTTATGACCTACGTTCATGCAAAGGTTCATGCCTTCTTCCGGATGGGACCAAAATATCTTTAAATTATACTTCAGTGCTTCGTTCTCGATATATTTCTTACCATGTAGTATCTTTATGTTACTAGGCAACTAAACGCATTTTTAGAGCTAGATTTTAAAGCTGAAACAGTAAAAAAAATATTTCTTGTCTTTGCTTTCCTAGCTCCATAGATTATGTCACCTTTATGTCATTCTTTACGTTTGCGCGGCAACCAACGCCGTCTCTGCACGAAAAAAGTACTAAAAAGTAGAGAAATCAGAAGAAAGTTTGTGTTATTCTATGTTTAATTAAGTGATTCAACGATGCCGAAGCGGAAGAAAGATTACGATACAAAAATAGAGAAATATCTAAACAAAATCAAACGATTAAAAGACCGGCGGGGGCAACGCTCGCCATCATACAAGGATTACGAGGTCGATGATTTTCATTCAGGTATGCCTTATTTATTAATATTTCTTGCAGAAAATTTATACTAAAGTAAGTGGGAAGTGTATATTTTGCTACGACAATACTTAACCTCAAAAACTGTTGCCAAACAAAAACTTGTTTACACGGGTGATACGCGAGACGTATTGACGTGTTATACAAATACGGGTAGTGTACGGGATGCACTAACGTATTTTATCACATCTTGGGTCGTATACGAGATATACGAGCAAGATTGTTTACAAGAAAAAGTACATAACGAGGTACCGCTACGTATTTCAGATGCGGATATGACGCCATCAAAAATGGGACAAGAGGAAGAGATTGGCTCCAATCACGGCGATTACATTAATCTAGAATCAGATGGCGAAAGATCTCGAAAAGAGGAAGGCCAGCTTATAGTAGAACATGACCAAGAAAATATTCCCCCGGAAGAGGTTGACCAGTCAGAGGTAACCTTAGACAGTGAAACGTTAAAGGCCCTTGGAAAGCCAGTTAAGGAAAAACAGATATATGGTTCTAATATAAATGGGGACCTGGCTAAGCTGTGGTCACCCATTCTGAAGAATGGGTTAGGGGACTATAAAGAAAAACAGCAGATGCTCGAAAAATACTTGGTGCCTAACAATTGTCAGCTTTTACAGGCCCCCAAATTGAACCCAGAAATAGTGGCTACAGTTACAGATGCCATTAGAAACAGTGACAAAAAGATAGAAAAAGAACAAAAACAATTAGGTCACGGCCTAACAGCCTTAAATAGAGCATTGACAATGTTAGCAACAAATACCGGAGAAAGGTCCAACATCATCAACACACTCAGTGAGGCATCTCAAATACTAAGTGATCTTCACTACACTCAGACACAGGCAAGAAAACATCTGATTACACCAATCTTAGATAAAAAAGTTTAGATTTGGTTAAAGACACAGACCGTGATGCATATCTACATGGAAATGACCTGTCAGAAAAAATAAAAGCCATGAAATATGCCGAAAAAAGCTCACATTCAAACAAGAAAACTGTTGATAATTTTAAACATTACAAAAAACAAAGTCAGGCATACGGTCAGGGAAACTACAAGGGCCCGTCTCGATACCAACAGAAACCATACAATCGGAGCGGGCCAAAACGCCTATCAGACCGGAGCTCCTACACGTCCCACTACAAGTCCCACTCCTACAACACGAAGAAGTCCAAACCCGAAGGCAAGACACCTGCTCGGAAGTAACGGTATGTCATGGCGGTAGATTAACACATTTTTTAAAATGTTGGAATAGCATTACTAATGATAAGTCTATACTTACACATATTAAAAATGGCTATCGCATACCTTTTGACTGTCTGCCATTTCAAGCTTGTCTCCCAAAAGAATACCAATCTAATTCAGAGCTTGAAAGTAGAGACATGGAATCTGCAATTTTAAAACTCCTTGATTTAGGAGCCATATCAGCTTGTGAACCCATTCAGGGTCAGTTTTTATCCTCAATTTTTCTTATCCCTAAACCAAATGGTAGCAAAAGGTTTATACTAAACTTAAAGAATTTAAACAAATCTTGTATCTACAGCCCATTTCAAAATGGAAGATCATAGAACAGGAGCGACAATGATAATAGACCTTAAAGAGTCCTATTTGCTTGTACCTATTGACAAAAATGATAGGAAATACCTGCGCTTCTCATATAAAAACCAGTTATATACATTCCTTGCATTACCATATGGGCTCTCTGTAGCCCCTTACATCTTTACTAAAATAATGAAAGTTGTGGTAACACACTTAAGAGAAAAAGGTTTTAAAAATATAATTTATCTAGATGACATACTGTGCATAGGTTCAAATTATAAGGAATGTTTAAATAATGTCAAATAAACTGTATCACTATTGCAATGTTTAGGGTTTGTAATTAATTTTGATAAAAGTAATTTAGAACCTTCCAAAATATGTATTTTTTTAGGATTTATATATAATACTAGTATTATGGAAATGGAATTACCCATGGAAAAACGGAAGCATATAAGCAGTCAGGTTAAAAAATTCCTTAACTTAAACAGATGTGTTATACGGGATTTACCTCAACTGTTAGGAATGCTTGTATCTGCCTGTCCAGCAGCTCAGTATGGATGGATACTACATATTTAGAGAGACAAAAGTATTTAGCTTTATTGCAACATGATAACAATTATGACAGTACTACAAATTTACATCCAGATACAAAATTAGATCTTAAATGGTGGTCAGAAAACATTTTTAAGACTTCTAAATCCTTTGATTGTCATATGTTTGACCTAGAGATTTATACAGATGCCTTCAGATCTGGGTGGGGAGCGGTGACAAATAATATTAAAGTGAATGGGGCATGGAAACAAGAGGAACTTAAGTTTCATATTAACTACTTGGAATTATTAGCCATTTTTTTAGCTTTAAAAGCTTTTGTCAAAAATAGTAAAAATTTACATATACTGTTAAGAGTTGACAATAAAACGGCAATTTCTTACATAAATCGTATGGGTGGAGTCCAGTTTCCACACCTCAATAAGCTTGCCAGAAGTATCTGGGAATGGTGTGAAGAACGGAACCTATTGATACTTGCTTCTTACATAAAATCTTCAGAAAACGTAGAGGCTGATATAGAATCCAGAAAAACTAATACTGATACCGAATGGGAGTTAAATATTAACACTTTCGAGATTATAAAAAACCGACTAGGAGCCCCAGATATAGATCTTTTTGCAACTCGCGTTAATGCCAAGTGCCCCTTGTATATAGCATGGGAACCAGACCCAGATGCAATAAATATACTGTAAAATGGTCACAACATTTCTTTTATGCCTTTCCACCGTTCAGTTTAATATTAAAATGTCTACAAAAAATTAATCATGAAAAAGCCACAGGAATTATGGTTGTACCATATTGGCCCTCACAGCCATGGTTTCCAATAATGCAAGAAAGGCTCAAATCTGAGTTGTTGTTTTTTGGACCTGATAAACATCTTCTTATCTCTCCTTACAGGAGCTGTCATCCCTTGCATCAACAGCTTATCCTGGTGGCAGGAATCTTATCAGGCAAGCCATGATAAGACAAGCAGTTCCCACAGTCTCCTTAAATACTATGTTAGCATCATTATCAGACAACACGTTAAAGCAATATGAAGTCACTTTTAAAATTTGGTGGCGTTATTGTCAGGAAAACCAAATGGGTCCATTATGTACATCAGTTCCAAAAATAATGCAATTTTTGTCTGCTCAGTTTGATAATGGTACATCCTATGGAACGCTTAATTCACACAAATCCGCTCTCTCTTTAATTATTGGTTCTCGTATTGGTAAAGATGAAAGAATAAAAAGGCTTCTAAAAGGTTTTTATAAAACCAAACCACCGTTACCTAAATATAAAATTACATGGGACCCATGCATAGTTTTAAATACTCTAAGAGCTTGGCACCCATGTTCCTCGTTAAATTTGGAAACTTTGACCAAAAAAGTAATTACTTTAATAGCACTCTGTACAGCGCAGAGAGTACAAACGCTTTCACTAATAAAAATAAAAATATTACTTGCCTTGAGTCCCGAATACACATAAAAATTACAGATATAATAAAAACATCAGCTCCAGAGCGGCCCCAACCAACACTAATTCTACCGTTTTATAGTGACCCTGAAATTTGCCCTGCTCTTTCATTACAATATTATATTAACTTTACTCAGGGCATCAGGGGCGAAGTTGATAATTTGTTTATTACAACTAAAAAACCTTATAAAGCAGCCACCCCATCAACATTAAGTCGCTGGATTAAAGCTACTCTAGCAGTCTCAGGAATTGACACTAGTATTTTTAAAAGTCATTCGGTTCGGCACGCTCCAACTTCCACAGCCAGCATGAAAGGTGTTTCCATAGACGCTATTAGGAGCGCAGCTGGCTGGACAGGGTCATCTCAAACATTCGCAAAGTTTTACAACAGATCAGTTATTATTGACCCTAGCAATTTTGCTAATGCTATCTTGTCAATGTAAAATTAACTGTATATTTTACCTTACAGTATTACATTACATCAATATATATTATTGTTAATCTTTATAGGCATCTATGGATACCTGATAGTATAAGCTAAGGGTTACTTATTAGTTAATTGTTAAATTTGCTGTTAAAGCAGTTTAATTTCGTTACCCATAGTTAAGCATTAAAATTTGTATTGAATGTTAAAAATTTTAAAGATATATATGTTACGAACATATTTTAGATAAGTACTTACATATTAAGTTTCTGCAAAGGAGCAGTATTATTTGTTACAAAAGGTATCAGAATACCTAATTAAAGTACTTATTAGAAAATAAAAAACTGATTCATCATCATCATCATCATCATATCAGCCGAAAGACATCCACTGCTGAACATAGGCCTCCCCCAAAGAGTGCCACAATGACCGGTCCTGCGCCATCCGCATCCAGCGGACTCCCGCGACCTTTACCAGGTCATCAGTCCACCTTGTGTGGGGTCTACCGACGCTGCGCCTTCCGGTTCGTGGTCGCCACTCAAGAACCTTTCCGCCCCAACGGCCATCGGTTCTACGTGCAATGTGCCCCGCCCACTGCCCGGCAATTCGGAGGGCTACATCGGTTACTTTGGTTCTGCTGCGAATGACCTCATTTCTGATGCGATCACGCAGAGAGACTCCAAGCATAGCCCTCTCCATTGCCCTTTGGGTGACTTTGAGCCTTCTTATGAGGTCCATAGTAAGCGACCACGTTTCAGTGCCATATGTCATCACTGGCAACACACACTGGTCATTTGGACTTTCGTCTTTAGACACTGCTGAATATTGGACGTAAACATGTGCCGTAGCTTCCCGAACGCTGCCCAACCGAGTCGGATTCGTCGATTAACCTCTTTCTCGAAGTTGGATCTACCTAACTGGACAGTCTGTCCTAGGTATAAATAATCGTCCACAACTTCGAGTGTAAAGTCTCTGATTAGTACTGAAAAAACTGATTAGTACTAACATATGTTTAATTACAGAAATAATTATCTAGCCATTCGTATTGCAGAAATAATAGCAGATTACAACTCCCATTATCTCTAAACATCTACATGGTAAGAAATATATCGGGAACGAAGCACTGAAGTATAATAAGTGATCAAACGAACTTACCTTAAGTGATGTTCGATCATTATTATATGAAGTGCTTCGTTCGAAGATATATACCCACCCAACCCAGGCAAGTGAGGCTCGGGCCTTTCTTGGCTACCCCTGGGAGTTGTAATGGCTCTAAAAGAATGACATAAAGGTGACATAATCTATGGAGCTAGGAAAGCAAAGACAAGAAATATTTTTTTTACTGTTTCAGCTTTAAAATCTAGCTCTAAAAATGCGTTTAGTTGCCTAGTAACATAAAGATACTACATGGTAAGAAATATATCTTCGAACGAAGCACTTCATATAATAATGATCGAACATCACTTAAGGTAAGTTCGTTTGATCACTTAAAATCCCGGAAATCCCAGTTCGTGACTACAAAATCAGAACCGGGCACAATACAAACTCTAATCTCCACACATAGTTTTAGCTGAGTAAATCGGTTCAGTGGATTACACGTGAACAGGTCATAGACAGACAAAGTTGCTTTGCATGTGCCGCGTGTAACGCTGATATAACCGCAACAGGAAACCAGACGCAGGTTTTGAAGTTATACATAGATATCGCAATAAATATCGACTGTTAATTAAAACACAGAATACAGAATACAGAGAAAACAGAGTACAGAGTAAACAGAATTTTTCTTTAACTTTTTCTTAGTCGCAATATGATACCAAATTATCAAAATGGAGGAGCCATACATCCATCCAGTCTTAGCTATGCTCACGAGGTCGACAACCCACAGCACAACTAGTTATGATTTTTTTAACAATTTATCTCATCTACCTACAACAAGCTTCCAGTAGCGTGTTGTTAGCACGCCATATGACCGGCTGGTCTGTTTCCCTTCCAGTAAGTGATTGATTGCGCTGACCTATTATAAAAGTGGAACAGGGCCGTGGCTTCGCAGCCTCGAGATGCTCCCTTGTCATATGACAGGTCAAGTGCAAGTCATATGATAGCTGGGGGTGTAAAACGGTCCATTTTGCAGACATACGTTAAAATTAACAGATCACTTAGCTACGTAATTAAGTCAGAGACGTGTTTAGATGTACTTTTTGAAAACTTATTTTGTTTTCAATTTGATTTGAACGTAATATATGTTTCGCTCGCAAGATTACATAAATAAAGACGCCTTCACCAATGTTTATTTGTCAGGTTTTTTTCTTAAATAAGTAAATTTTTTTTGATACGATTGTATGAATATTTTGCACATACATAAATATTTAATATAAATATGTTGCACAATTCGGTTATAAAAGTGCAATCATTTATTGACCAAATGGTAAACATACAGACAAATAAAACATATTTCGGTGGAACTAAGCAATAAATATAAAATGTCAGTCGGAGTGTGGAAGCGCAGCACCATCATCGAAGCCAAAGAGTTTTGCTACTGGCTTCCATTTATGGCGGGTACCTCGGATGCACATGCTCGTCGCTCTAATTATAGAGGTAGTTATACGGGCCCTGAGCCAGCCTAAAACACTGGACAGGGATCTATTCCAGCGAGATGCCAGTGCTTCCCCGAGGTGTTTTACGAAGGTGGCCAGTTGTGGGGCAAAAACTCCATCCACAGAGGTGACGAGGGGTATAAAGGTGGCATGACGTGATTCGCAGGCATTCGAGTATTTTTTTTGTTTTTCTGATTCAGCAGATTTCAAGACAGAAATAACAGGGCGTGATATGTAAGAGGGAGCGTCGGTGTCAACAACACGGATATCGAATAACGCCTCCCTCTGTGCAACCCACACGCCTCGGCATGCTAAATCTCCTCGTAGACCAGTGTCACCTTCAGTGATTATGGGTTCTTTGACAACATTTCCCCATGCATGTTGACATAGTTCGCAGAAGAGATCCCTTAATTCATTGTGTCGTCTCGTGATGAGACCGCCGGTTTTACAACACAGGGCATGATCGATGTTGAAATCGTTATTACCGCATCCATCACAAGATTTTGGCATTGAGATCGGTGTTCAATGGTAACGTATTGAAAGGGCATCTCGGAATTCATGTGGAGAAAGGTCAAAATGGTCTTTGCTTGTAGGTATAACGGATAGCCAACTGGAGGATTTTGTTTTCATTTTGGTTGCAATTGACCTTTCTATGGCTCTTTTTTTGATGGGTGGGAGATTGGTTAAAATCGAGTCTAAAAAATTATCGTCGTGAGCTTCTTTTAGTTTGTGGCATTCTTTACGTGCATCCATGAGGGATTTATGATGTTTTGCAAGTTCCATATGGCTCATTTCAATAAGGGACGATGAAAGAACTGAGCAGCCTTTTTTAGACATATCATAGTATAAGTTTGAGGTGGTAGCACCATTAGATATTGCTAAGCCACCTTTATGAATAGGTAGTGAAAATAAGTCGGCTTCTAATGATGACACGTCACCTCCAAATAGGATCGGCAAAAAGGTTGTGCGTAAGGTATTTGTTAAAGGATCAAAGTATTCTGCGGCATCCTTAAGAACTCTTGACAAAAAGGTCCATTGAAATTGTGCAGCTTGAGGTGGCACTGGGTCCACGCATATATATCTGTATATATGTCTATAATATCTATATATTGAGCAAACTATATCTTTATGAATTAGAAAGATAAATGATGTATAAATTACTGAATCTGAATACTATAAATTATTAAACTAACTGAATTGAATTGAAATCGAATTAAATGCCTGAATTACTTGGGGTAGCTAAGGAAATAAAGGTCACATGGCGATTTAAAAATGGTTATTTATTATCGCAATCGGTACGGGCCTACCCTATCTGATTTAGCATTTGCTCTAAAACAACACGTTTTAGGACCCAGGAAAACCCGTGGAAAACCTAGATCAAACCAGCCTACTTCTACGAGACTATGATTTAATGTGTCTGAGCTTAATGAACTTCACTTTAGTTACGACAACTGTATAATAATGACTAAGAGATTAGTACAACGACAAATGTGGAATTTCCAAGACAATATACGCACATTAAGTAAATATAACACTAATAAAATATGAACAAGTTCATTGATATAACACATTGTTAATGGATGGGTGACATTATAATATTATTGTATAGAATGATGAACCTTGATCAGGTTCATAATTTCATAATCCAGGAGAACGTTACACCGGGGAATTGAACCCTAGGCAAAACATAGATTTTCTTTACGAGGCTCGAACTCGTTTAAAATGATGTACAAGTCACAATCAATTATTATTATACATACAAGCATATGAAATGTCCAAGAAAGTAATTTACATATAAACAAACATTATAAGTGCTGCGAAACACAGCAACTAAGTAAGGTCTCCATATGAAATATATTTAAATAATTAGCAGGTTATGCTTGTATTTAATAAATCATCAATACTGCAATTTTATCTCATATTATGCTATTCTATCCAAATATGAAAACCAAATATGATTAACCAATTAATCAAAATACAGGATTCGAACCTGTGTCTTTACAATGGTGATTGAATTATAATAAAATGAGTATCATGCGCATTAAGTTACTAAAATATTAATAATATAAATAGGTAAATTCCAAGTACTAAACAAACTAAACCAGTTTAATAGCTAAATGCACATGACTCAATCAACAACAAAGTACTTAGCTGTGTCAAACTGCTATACTCCAACCACTGACTCTATTTAACCAATTATGGTACTTTTAATTAATAACTTATAATTACTGTGCCGAATTGCACCAAGTCTGCGAAATCTCCACGTCCCGCGACGGTCCAAAATCAAGTGTCCCTCCCGCTTTCGAAGCCTATGCGAAATGCCTTATAATTATCCTTACATCTAGTTATTTACTATTTTAGACTTTATTTGACAATAACAAAAGATTTGTTTTCGCTCATCGCGGCTCGGAGTTTCTTCGTCCCTCCAAGGCGGCTCGCGTCCCTTTCCGACGTCCTGATTGGTGTTGTCTCACTATGACCTGAAGTTCTTCCATCCCGCACGCACACCGTGCATTGTGCATCGCCTCTCCTCGCTCTGGTGCCGACATCCCGGTGGCCGCACGCGCCGCATGGTAACACAACATCTGTTGTCCAGATACATCTGTAAAATGCAATTTTGAAGAAACGGAGTAATTTCTGTATTGTAAAATAAACCCCATGTTAACAGGATATCCCTGTCATTGTCTTAAAACTTTGCCGACTATTTCACACTAAAGACCGTCATAAATATAAAACGATGCTTATTTAAGTTTATATTTCCGTCTATTACTATGGAGTTCGCAGAATGAATTTCTTTAAATTTATTGCCTCTATAACTGGGATCCCTTTATCATCTGTAGATAGCAAATATATGCGTTATTTAGACTGGTCAGACATGGGAGATGGCTATGCCATCACAAGCTTTGGTGAGAGCAGTGTAGGCAGCTTGTGGTGAGTCTTTACATATGAGTGATAACTTTTCTACAGTGGAAACCCAACGATTTATGTTATTTTTTACATATTCTTCTTTCCCTTCTCCGATGTAACTTCCAAGATATCGAGATCCAGTTACAATTGAAACATTAGTGTTTTTGAATATATGAGTTGCTTCTTGTTTGTCAGACTCTGATACTATTAAAAATGATTTTTTGCCTTGGGGGAAATATCCGTAGGCAGGCCCTATGCTACTTATCTTTTTCCACCATTTGAATAGGTTATTAATGTTACCTTGGGCAGAAGAGTCATCAGCATACCAACATTGAGTGGTGCTTTGGTCATCTTTGAGTTTATTTATTAGGGCTAAAGTAGCAAGGGCATAAAGTGGCATAGCTAACGGATCTCCTTGGGTGACACCTTCTTTGCTGTAAATTCTCATATCCGAATTGCGAATGACTAGCTCTGCGTGACCATTATATGTATTGTAAAGAAAGCGAGCACAATGTGGCCAGTATATTCGTGCTTGCCAAAGGGCTAGTTGCCTGTTGACAGCATTAAAAGCATTGTTTGCGTCAACAAGAAGTAATCCCCAGTGTGAGCTGGGTTGGCATTCTTTTTCGAATAGATCATTCATTGCGTGTATTGCACCTTCGATGCCACTGCTTAATCCACTGCAAAGTTGCAAATTTGTGCAAGCTTCGGTAACCTCGGAGCCAGTGGCTTGAATCATACATTTTGATAAAATTCTCCGAAGGCATTCACCAATACCGATTGGTCTCACTCCTGGGCATTTGTCCAGGGCTACAAGGCGACTTGACATGAGTGCTTGTATGTCGGTCCAAGGAACATATTCATTATTTAGTTTCATAGTTAGATGAGCAATAGCAGTCCTAAGGTGTAAGCTTGCTTCGCCAAAACGTAATAAGTAATCTTTCCAGTTTTCAGATCTGGTGCCTGTTGGCCCACCTCCGCCGTGTAATTTCCTGGCGACTGATTCGACACGGTCACAGGTTATGTCAACATCGAGTAGTGGAGGTATTTCAGAAAGGTTTTCCGGTAGTGTGAATAAGGATGGGTCTGGGGTAGTTGCGGGAGGATGTTTTTCTTCTAAGACATCTCCGACGGTTTTTCCCAATGTATCAACTTCATCATTAGTGTTAAGAATTTTGCATGTGTCTTTTGTTAGAAGCCAATTTAGGGCTTCGCGAATTTTGCCTTGCAAAATTAAGCGTGTGAAAATTTTGGTTACGTCGTCAATGTTGGAGTTTTTACGATTATAAGCATTGCTTAGAGAGATGTCTGCCTTCGTAGATTCAGTTATCAGGATTTCATATTGTTCTTCAGCCCATAATTTTAGGCGGCGATCGAGTAACCTGGTTATGTCTCTTGCTTTTTTTATGTTCTTGTCTCTTTGTAACATTACAGCGATAAAGATTAAAACGCGTTCTGAGGGATAATCCAATTTGACAAGAAGTTCAATTTCATCGGCTAATGTATGTATAAATTTTCTACTAACGGTGTTAGAAGGAAGATCGTATAGTTTACCGTGAAGATTACATATTTTGTCCCAACGTTTTTGCCAAGCTCCTGTCTTTGATCCGATATTGTTAAGAAAGGGCGAACCAAAGGCGTCTTCTAGGGGCGATGTGTACGTGTGCCCAACTCCGTCAGATATTCGTTGTGTGCTTGATTGAATATCATGGGCGGCACGTATATGACGTTGTAAACCATTACGTTTGAAAGATCTGGAGCAATGTGGCACTGCACGGTGCTCGAAAGATTTTCATGTCGACTTGTCAAAACAATATTTTCAGAACTTGCGGAAGCCATTATAAGGCTTTAGTTTTTCATGGTGATTTATTGAAATATATATGTTAATGATTGCACTGATTACTAAACACTGATAATTTTGATAATAAGAGCAAAATAATAGTATACTTGAAAAAATCTGATTTGGTAAACAAGATTTGAAGTGTTGACTCGTCGCTAGGCAACCCAGAAAAACGGTTATAAAATCTTGTATCGTAGGTAAATAATATTTTGATGGATTCATAAAAGTAATTCTATTTAATTTTGTCACTTGCCTAATACAAATTTCAAAAAGAGGAATAAAGCAAGGCTGATCATTTAATACATATAGGTAGCCTAGGTAGGTATTTGTATTCCAAAGCTATCCCAATTACATTTCTACTAAATAATAACCCTTGATAAACCCAATTAGGTCCTAGCTATGTATTTACCACGCGCTTATAATAATATAATCGCTTAATAAAGTGAATTAACAATTAAAAAACAAATTAAAGAATTTCCCGATATATTAGTTTAATGGGTGACTATTACGATTGTTTTATAATATGACCTATTTTGTAATTAAGACGTTTTACGACGTACTATACGTACATTGAAGGTGCGTTAACTTACTCGCCTAAACTAAGCGATGGAAACAGCAGCCTTAAATGAACCGCAGTCTGTTAGATAAGACGAGCTACTATTGAAGATATTGATGGCTGGTCAGGCTTCACCGCAGTTCTAAGGGTCCTTAATTGATTGAGTTGCACCATGAAAGAGGCCTTTATCTGTGGTAATGGATAGCGTCATACTCGTACCTGATGATAATTAATGTTTCTGGGCTAATATTTGTTTAAAAAAGGAAAATGCTGCTTGTAATAAAACATAAAATAATAGTAAATTTTGATGGAAAGGCGGAATGTATGTCATTATTTTACGAGTTCCGAGACATCTCGCAAGCGAGTAACAAAGACTTGGAACTTGGAACGAGTTAATAATGTCATTTTTGTGCTTGCATAAAATAAAACCTAACTCTTTAATATAGTTGCCAGTAAATATTAATAAAACAAACACTTGTACCTACCTACAGGTACTCTTACTAGTTACGATTTCGTCCATGAATTTTACCAAATTGCAAATTTTGCTTTTAACCTTTAACGACTGCTCTTCTATAAATTAAACATAGATAGCAGACAGATTTGGAATTTATTATTTATTTTCAACCGACTTCAAGATTTCAAAAGGATTTTTTAAATGTGTGTTGCTCCATAACTCTGTCATGTCTAAGCCAATTAAAAAAAAACACAATTAAAAAAAAAGGCTTGTTCCAAGTGTTCTAGTTTACACAAGGAAATAGATGATTAGTTAATTAATGTCGTAAGTTTAGTGATATTTCACAGCACAGCCTGTACTTGCGTCCCACGCCACGTTTGACGGCCACCGTAATTTACGGCGTAAACTCCACCCGCGTAGGTACTAATGAAATACAAACATCCGGCCAGTATAATTGCCATTGAAGCTTGTTGGGATGAATGGGAATTGGACCAGGATCTCCTACTATGATAAGGATTTTATATTAAAGATTCTTAGACAGTTTTTTCTACTCCAGGATAATCTGTCAATTATGGCTCAGGATAATATTTAAATGGCTGACAGGTATAATAAAAATATAACTGTTAAAGTGTTAATATTTAAGTTATAAGATTATTCATTGTATGCCGCTGTACCAGCACTATCAGCACAAATCGGTGCTTAAGTCTTAAAACAATATTTAATTTTATTAGATTTCGCTAAATGTCGCTGTTCACCCAGCAAACTAGACAACGATATGTCTACTCGAACGAAATGTGTAAGAAGTATATATTAATTTCTAATTGTTCCAATTTATCACTAGATGGCGCTGTACTACGTACAAACTAGCGCACGACATTCTGTTACTAATTTATATAGTTTTATTGTAAAATTATAAATGAACCTTTAAATAATAAATGTCTGAAATAATAAATGTGTTGATAAATTGCATTGGCTTTTTCGTTGAAGGTGTACAGCACGGAAGTTAAGCATAAGTGTTGTCTGTCTGTTACCTCTTCACGCTTAAACCGATTTAGATGATATTAGGTATGAAGATTGTTTGAGTCCCGGGGAAGGACATAGGATAGTTTTTATTTCAGAAATCATCCATTAAGGGGTGAAAAGGGGGGTGGAAGTTTGTATGGAATTGTTGCTCGCCGTAGATGTGAAATAGCATGTGCACTAAAATAATATTTGCTTTGAGATTTTATTAAGGCGTCTCATTTATCTTGTACCTTTTTTTGCGGTACTAGACTGAAAAGCTCTTCATTATGTCACGATTGTATAGAATACTCTTGTAATGCTACGGCGGCAAACCAAAAAAAAAACACAAATACTAATATATATGTCAAAGTTCCATATCAGTGTGATATTAACTAGATACACGGCAGGGTATCAGCCAAGTTCTCAGAGCAAAGAGGCGACACACCAGCTGTGGGTGTATACTTATATATATTTACACAAACCATTTGGAGCCACTTTTGATCCCCCAATAACTTGTCAAATTGCACTATTAAGTAGCAAATAACACAATACATAATTTTAAGTAATTGAAAAACGTAATGTATGACAAAAACAGTGATCTGAGGAGCTTGGTTTCCAGTTAAATCTCATCTCATTCCTTTTATTAGCGAAACCATTTATTCATTGTCATTTTTTGTTGGGTAGGTACCTATTAAACACTAACTTACACACTAAACATGACAATGCCTGAACATTTAAGTGCTATAATTTTGCAATAGTTTTTTTTACTATGCGAGTATTAATAATGTTTTTCCAAAAATGTGTTTTTAATCTACTTTTCAAGTCAACTTATGCTGCACTTTTTATCCTCTCTTAACCAATCCGTCTCGTTACCATATTTATGTTTTTGATGGGATTCATTTTTGGATTTCTCATTAATTATATTGAGCACCCAATGACGTCACAATATCCAAACAGCCTCAGCCTAATTCTCGTTTCAAACGGTGCCAAGCAGATGCATGTTCAAGTGCTACCTCAGTATATAAATAGAATTACCAACTTAGGCTTGGCAGAGCTCCCAAGATGTAAATCCTTTATGCATATATGCTAAATATAGCATTTGATTTGAGACTTGATTAGGAATAGGAGGTTATGCTTGTTTGAATTTGTATACATATATGCGATTAAATAATAATTAAGTATATTTAGGTTTTCCTTAACTTTGTAGTCCTGCACGATACCTAGGGCATGGTTTGAGCTACTCATTTAATCTTTATTGCACAAAAGAAAACCTAAATGTATAAAAGGCGAACTGAATGCCATGAGACATTCTCTACCAGTCAACCAAGGCAAAACAGAAGAGTTGAGAAGAGTTGTGAATCCGCAATGGAGCCAAGAAACTAAGTCAACGACATCAAATTATATGTAATGGAGCCAGTTTATAAATAAAGTCATTTATTTCAACCTTCCGTTCATATCACACGTACATTATAAAAATGGACACATTTTTTGTCATATTCAGTTATCGTACATTTTCCAGCATTTTTGGTGCAATGACGTTTTTTTGTGAAATTGTAATTTAATTACAAACCATCACTACATTATTACTTAGTTCTAAATGGCTTTGATTTTATTTGATCGCAATTTTAACAATTTAATAGCGTCAAAATAATAATAACCCTAGCACTGCACCAAAAATGATGGAAAATGTACGATCACTGGTCATATTCCATGATAGGTATTTCATTAGACTAGTGCAATTTACTCATTTAAACAGTACAAAACATGGGCTAAAAACTTTTTATTACCCTTATTACATCTATTTCCGAAGTGCCCGATGCTGGTTCACTTCTACTCCTTATATTAATTTGGAAAATGAATACATCCACTACATCCAGAACTCATCGTGAGTTATTGTTTTGCATACTTTTACAACTATTCCTACGTTTGCAGAAGCTTTTATGTTGCATAATCCTAAGCATTATGCATGTTTTGAAATCTACTTTACTGAAGTATGAATCAACAACGATCCAAACAACCTAAAAGGTCACAAGTAAAGGGTATTCAATACTACGCTCAGCGGTTTTGTGCATAATGTCGTAAAACGAATATCTTTCGAGAGATAAATGCGGCACGTCTCTCAAATGCCCTTATTAGATTCCATGGCGCGTTTCTCCAATACTTCTGTAGTCTTCAACTCTTCATGTTCAATATACATACATTTCATTACCGCTTATCTACTTGTAAGCGTTGTAAGTAACGAGAAAGGGTGCGAGAAATATTTTTCTTTTTATTACAAAATGTAACTTAAAAGACGATGTGTGAACTATACGAAACGCGATGAAAAATGGAATTGTGTCAAGTGCTCTTCAGAGAGTGGTAGTCTCTTATTAGGTGGTATAATTAGTTTGTACAACCTACCAACAATTTCTTTTATGAGTATTTTAAAAAAGTGTGCTAGAGTTTGAGCTATAAAATATAATCTCATTGTAGAGGGTGGCATAATTCCATCACAGGATGCTAATACAACGGAAAAATCCAAAGAAAGTCGACATAATACGCAGAGTTAAACAAACAAGTTAAAGTAACGAAGCACTCTGTAACAAGCCAATACATAAAAGTTCAAAGGCGCTGCATATTGACAGCGTTGTACATCTAAATATATGTAATAACGCATTATTTGCATATTTGAGATCATAGATTTCAAGACCCTGTATTCAAAAACCTAAGATTTCATTCCTTAGGTTTTTGAATACAGGGTCTTGAAGGTACGTGCGTACGAATATACGTGCGTTGTTCTAAAAACAATCAAATCAAATCCAGTGCATGAAAAATAAACTTTAAATTAATGTACCTAAATAGAAAGCACGTTCAAAAGTTGGTTACAACCAGTCATAAACAATACCTATAAATATAGGCATATAATTTAGACGGATATTTATGTTGCATCTACAGGTTGTTAGTCAACAACTGAAACTATACCGATGATACAAAATAGTGTATTTTTTATTGAAAGTTGCATATTGCCGTGACAATATTCATTTGACCGGTCCATACTTGACACATTTTGGCAAACCTAGAGACGGACTATAGACTAAAACGAATAAACGTTTTTTCTTTTTCTTTCTTTAAACTTACAACTTACAAAGCTCTCTCTTGTAGTGTGAAATCTTTGTTCGTTTTTTATTGACGTACTTCTACGAAAGCCCTTCAAGTTTCATTCAGCGGACCTGTTTGCGGAAATATGGTAATATTCATCGTTATAACCAGTACTAGAAGAAGCCTGACTTATTTTCAATTATGTACTACCACGTAAACTTTGGTTTTAATCAAAAGTTTATGCAACACGAGCTTCTAGAGATGAGTCTGCAATGAAAACTTTTGAAATCATTACGAATGTATAAGTATTTCTGCGAATTTACCTCGTCCTTAATTTCATGGCTTTTTATCATACTGTGCATCACTTTCCTAAATATGTCAACCGAAAGTGACGCCGCCACGTAACATAATAACTAAGAATGAAGATCAAATATCCGAGTTACAATTAGCGAACTTCACACATACTATGCAACAAAATTTTGGACTAGGGCCAAGGAGTTCCCTCACGGAACATCACGCAAAACAGGGGCGCTAGCCGTGGAGTTGCGGAAACCTGCCCGTACTACAATACAATAGAAGGAGTTCCCTGAGTGGCTTAACTCGAACACACCCAAATATCGTGCTACACTGTAGCAACCTTGTTTATAATAACCATTGCCCGACCATTGATTTTTTTTCGGTAATATTGCTTCTGTTCTTTTGAGTGAATAAAGAAGCAAACACCCTCTCTTGTGTTGGTATTAAGTACCCACGTGATCCAGTGACCCACTGTTCCCTCCTAGATCCTACATATTTATATGATTTTATAGTCCTTGATCACTGTATGCCTTCTACAGGTGATTAGCCCCGAGCACACCATTTAACGTTTTTGAATTTCAGAACAATAGGACAATCTAGCGGCCAGTAACTTAATACTGATAGTGACGCAATTATCGACCAACATAATTAACGTGTTTGTGTTGCCTACCGTGACTCAATTAGTTCCTAATCGAGTGGTCATATAACAAACTACTTACGTATATAACAAACTACTAATTTTATCTAAACTAGGTATTCTAAAACTTAAGTAAAAATTCTGCCTAGACCGTATCGCTAGTAAATAATGGTACCCAGAAGGCTGGCAACGTTACCTCTTTCGATGGTCCGACGCGGGCTGCGTTTCCACCAGAGATGAGCGAGGATGAGTTGCGAGGAATGTGTTTTTTAACAACCAATCTATTATATATTAGGGTGCCGCAGATGGACGGTAATTAATTGATACACATCACTTCACTGACAAACATTTGTTTATATTTTATTTTATTTATAATCAACTACTACATGCTTTAATGCAAAACCGAACCAACGGAAGAGGTGAGTCAAGACTCCGATGCGTTCACGCATGCGCTAATATTTTAAATAAAGAATAACTGAATGTACTACACTCTTCCCCGCATAGCAAATAAAATTATAAACCTTATCAACTAATACTGTTTGAACTTCTAACACAATAAGAACACAAGTAGGACTTTAATCTTGTTGACTACACTCTAACATTTGGTCAACATGTCTCTTCCATCTTAAACCATCAACATCAATATAATATATTCCAGGAATAGATTCCTCAACAATAGTGCCTTTAGTCCAAGGCTTTTGACCCCTCCTGAAATCACGAGTCATCACTTTTTGACCAACTTGGAATATAGCTTTTCTAGATCCACCGAAAGAATCTACAACCTTATTTTGTTTTAATAGCAAATCTTGAAATATTGGAGTTGGCCTCAAAAGTGATAAACGATCCCTGATTTCTCTCCCCAACATGAGTTTTGCTGGTGACACACCAGTAGCCTTATGAGGTGTACAACGATAATCAGATAAAAATATGCCAATAGCATAATTAAGTTGTTTTCCACTTTCCACAATTTTAGTAACATTAGACTTAAAAGTCTCAACAAATCGTTCTGCAGCACCATTGGTGCATTGGTATGGTGTGGAGCTGTAAATGTATGATTAATTCCCCGCTACTCACAAAAATCTTTAAAATCATGGCAAGTGAAGGATGTACCATTGTCAGTTACGAGATGTATTGGATACCCATACCTTAGAAAAATGTCATCAAATTTTTGCATGGTTAGAGAACTACCAATATTGGCCATTTGAAATACTTCAGGCCACTTACTGAAACTGTCCATCACAATCAAAAACATCTTGCCAAACAAGGGTCCAAGGTAATCTGCATGAATACGATACCATGCAGAAGGCGGAATAGGCCAAGGTTTTAAATTTGTTTTTGGTGGAGTGTTTCGGTAAGATAAACAACTTACACAAGTTTGGGTAATACTTATAATATCTTCATTTAACTTTGGCCACCAAAAATAAGATTTAGCCATGTCAATCATCCTGCTACTACCAAAGTGGCTCTTATGGAGCTCATTTAATACATCATTTCGAACAGACTGTGGTATTATTATTCTATGACCCCGGAATAAACAATTTCTGTCAATACTAATTTCGTTTCTATTTATAAAAAAAGGCTTTAAGTCCGATTCTATTAATTTTACATCAGGCCATCCATCATAACTGTACCTAATTATTTTTGTCAACAAGCTATCTTTTACAGTCTCTTTTTGAATGACTTGCCAATTCATATCTGAACTGTTTAAGTAATTGACACTAACCTTAAATTTTTCATCAAAATCAGTAGCTTTATTATGGTTTTCTGTTGGCATCCTAGATAGATAATCTGCCGGATTCTTGTTAGTAGGGATGTGCCTGATTGTATAGCAGAACGCAGACAAGAAAATGGCATAATGTTGTAAGCGTTTAGCTGCCATTTTTGGAATACCCTTGTTTGGGCTGAATATTCTCACCAAAGCCGCATTGTCAGTTTCAAGTTCAAATTGTCTGCCATACAGAAAATTATAAAATTTGGTTATCCCAAAGACAACCGCCAACGCTTCTTTATCCAAAGCACAATATTTCTTTTCCCGGTCAC
Organism: Pammene aurita; assembly: GCA_947086415.1. Lineage (NCBI taxonomy): Eukaryota > Metazoa > Arthropoda > Insecta > Lepidoptera > Tortricidae > Pammene > Pammene aurita. The sequence goes on from OX352295.1 coordinate 20,409,128, forward strand.
TAAGCTTTTTGCTTGCAAATGCAATAGGTTTAATTACATTATCAGGTCCTCTATTTGACAAAATTGCACCGATACCTTCAGACGATGCATCACAAGAAAGTATTATAGGTAAGGTTGGATCATAGTGATGTATGCCCTGTGCATTTGCAAGTTTCCTTTTAATTAAATCAAAGGAATGTTGACATTCTGAAGTCCATTCAAATTTAGCCTTTTTTGTACACTCATATAATGGAGTCAAAATGACTGCCATGTCTTTCAAAAATCTGGAATAATAATTTATTTTTCCAAGAAAAGATCTGAGCATTGTCATGCTTTTTGGTGGAGGGAGCTCCAATATTGGCTGAATGTTTTCTTTAATAATGGAAACTCCTTCTTTATTTATCCTATATCCAAAAACTTGTATGTTTTTTTGGAAAAATTTACACTTTTCAGGTTTTAATTTTAATCCAGATTCCTTTAAGACTGTAAGCACTGCCTCTAAAGTAGTATACATGTCCTTTAAGTCTTTGCCACACATATGAATGTTGTCTATAAACACAACTGTATTAGGTATATGATTTAATTTAATGCTCATCAGTCGCTGGAAAGAGCCCGGTCCGGTACATACCCCGAACGGTAAATATAAATATTTATAGATGCTAAATTCAGTATTTATGGCAGTTAGGATCTGTGAATCTGGATCCAAAGCTTCTTTAAGATCAAGTTCACAATAGTATTCACCACCTTTAAGAGTCTGAAAGATACTGTCAATATGGGGAAGTGGGTAATGATCAGTTTCTAAGCAGGGATTTATTGTCACTTTATAGTCTCCGCACAATCTTACCGAGCCATCTGGCTTTAAAACTGGTACCACCGGAGTACTCACTATATTTCACTGGCTCAATCCTTTTATTCTCTAACAGTCTACTAATTTCATCTTTGACCTTATTTTTGAGCGCAAATGGCACCTGCCTCACATTCATAGATGGCAGCACCATCTCTCTCGCTATACCAGAGTCACGTAAGAGATTCGGATAGGAGGTGCAAGCACGTACTGCGCATGCCCTTAGAGTATGGTCAACGGCGCCTAGCCGTTTCAAATTCAGAGATTGCATATACATGAGAAAATTTGTCAAGTTCCGCCGTGACTGGGTGGTCTAGTGGTCAGGACGTCAGCCGCGAAAGCTGAAGACGCCAGTTCAAATCTGGCCTCGGACACTGGAGGGTTTGGTCACTTTTTCTGAAGTATATGACATCTATTTTCACATAAACTCTATTAACAACCGACAATGATGTACTACATGTCAAAAATATTTTATAAAAAAAAACAATATGTCAACAACAATACATAACATAATAATTAACTTACTTAAAACTACTATTAACCTAAATACACAAGTCCTTAAACATAACTTAACATAAACATAACACAACTATCCTAAACTAAATCTAAAAAAGGCCCCTGTTGCATGGTACCAAAGATGCTGGCTGCGTTACCCCGCTGAACCGCGAGACTAATACGTTGAGCGAGGTAACTGCCAGCTCTCCGGTCCCCCGTTGCGTCTCTGAGTCTTTTCGATAGATCACCGAAAAGACTCAAAGCGCAAGGGCCCCACGGACCCAGCGTTTCGACGCCGAACGGGACAAATGATGAATGATGAATGATGTACTTGAATTGAAAACGACACATTTTCTCGAACGCACCCATAAGGTAAAAAGCGATGTGCCAACCCTACCCCCATGAGCCCTCATATCCGGTTGGCGCATCAGGAAAAACGGGTACAATGGAGATATACATAGTGAAACTCCCCTGTCTTGACGTTGGTTTTAGGACTTTTAGGGACATCCGATATACAAGTTGTTACAAAAATGCTTGTTATCTTTTTAAGGGCATAATTGGTATCGTGTTCTAATTATGAAAAAGTAAGAAAAACAATTCTCGCTGTAAGTGGCGGGATCGATGGGGCGTTCCAAATCAGCAAAGACAGAGGTTGACAACAACTTAGTTTAAAACTTGGCGGGGATTTTGTACAGCAATGTAACAGTGCACAAAAAGAGGCAACGCTGTTTGTGTCAAGCGTGCAGACCCACAAAACCGAAGCATGCAGGAGCAAACACTCTCAAGATCAAAAAAAACCACGGGCTACAGTTAAGTCAGGAAAACAGTCTCAAGTATAACACGAGTGAAAGTACTCAGAGCAGCTGAATATCGACCTTAATGCAATTGTGTCGCCTTTACAATAGTCTCAAATAAGAAGAATTAACCTAAGACCTTAACTATTCTACATTAAGCTAACGTTAGTGCGATGTATCTATGTAGCCATCTAGCGGGTAATTGGGTAAACTTTTATAGTTGGAGTGTTACATCGCGTAAAAAATAGTTGGTTTTGTATGGACGGTCAGCTCGGACGACGTAACCCATAAAAAAAATAGTACATTATTGTCGAGGAGGTGAAGTAGCACATTGATGGCTGAGTATTACGTTTAAACGGACGACTTTAGGAGTCCGTTTAATTTAATACGAAGCCAGCAATGGCCCTTCACGCCGAGTCCAATATAGTGCTTTATTCAAAAACTAGCTGTGCCTGCGGCTCCGCCCGCGTGGAATTCGGTCTGTGTCAGTAAGCGGCTAATTCACCCCTAATTTCTCTCCCGCTTCCCTGGAGGCGGAACTTGAAGTAAAGTTGACAGATGGATACGCTAGAGGACAGTAGTCCTAATAAAATATTTTACAATTACCACTAAATGAAACTACCCTCAAAAATAAATACTTTTTTTTTTGGCATGATTTAAACGACATAGAGTAGTAGGTGTATATCGGACGATACAGGACCACTTTTGTATTTATACGTTCATGTCCACGGCAAATGTCATCCAAATCGATCCTCCCGTCAAATCAGTCTAAGCATGAAAGGTAAGAACAGGCGCGGTTGAAATTGGGGAGGGAGGGGGCTCACAAATGCAGAAATATTTTTTTGTGTTGCACTTGGAGGGGGGGGGGGGGGTCCATGGCCCATACAAATTAAACTCAATCGAGTGTAGGGGCTACCCCCCCCCCCCTTTTAGACGTTGAATTTTTATAGGCTACGTATAACCTGGCTGGGGATTTTCTTGAATTGGAATTAGTAATCTTTAAGGGGTGATTTTCGGGATAACAATGCAAAAAAAAACCGGCCAAGAGCATGTCGGGCGATACTCAGTGTAGAGTTTCGTAGATGCCGCCCTGTTACAAAGCATCCGTTCAAAAGGTGGTTTATTAAGGGATATTCGGCGGCACTTACGTCATTTTACTATTCGGCACTTCCTTTCAATATGCGTTTTTGACTGATAATTCAAAAACGGCTGAACCGATTTTATTCAATATAGTTTATATTGAACCTTCTTATCAGGCCTCACCAAATTTTAGCTTTCTAGTCCGAACGGTAACTGAGCTAGACCGCGGACAGACATGGCGAAACTATAAGGGTTCCTAGTTGACTACGGAACCCTAAAAAGAGATAAATAGTAGTTTATGTAACTGTTACGTAATAAGGCCTAATTATGTACAGAAGCATACACCGCTTTACCTACACTCATATCCATTGAAAACATTAGAATGACCGCCATTACACCGCCATGACCAACCTTATTGCGCCGGCGGTCGGGGGGCGGATATTCATTACGTTACCGTAGGTAATGAATTTTCATACGTTTTTACCACACTGTCACAGATAATACACTGATGTTACGTTACTGGTTGCAATAATGGTGGTAATTACATACGGTTCCGATAGAGGATTTATGATATTGGTATAGATCAAGATATTTATTCTTCAATGTAAGCACATTACAATGTGAACGTCAGAGAAAAATAAAATACACGAGTGTTGTGAAACACGCGATTGGAACGAAGTTATGTTATTTTATTTTATATTGTAATTGACTTTTTCGTAAATTTTGTAGTTTTAATTATTTTGAAATTTTGGAAAGTTTTGAAAGTGTGGAAATTTATTTATTTATGAAATTTTAAATTATATGAAATTTTGAACTTTTTGAAATTTTTTAAATTTTTGAAATTTTGGAAATTTTGGAAAATTTGGAAAATTTGGAAATTTTGAAAATTTTGGAAATTTTGGAAATTTTGGAAATTTTGGAAATTCTGGAAATTTTGGAAATTTTGGAAATTTTGGAAATTTTGGAAATTTTTGAAGTTTGTGAAATTTTTGTAATTTAGAAATTTTGCCATTTTTGACATTTTCGACGTTTTTTACTTTTAGGTTCTCGACTTTTATCACTTTGTCACTTTTCACTTTCACTATTCACTACACTTCACTTCACTTCACTTTATTCTATTTTATATATTTTTTATTTCATTCCATTTTACATGTTTCTCAATCGTATGGGTGTCGCGTTTTCGTGACGTGACGCTTTTTCGTGACGGTCACGTGACTTTTTTTCGCCTAGCCCCCCATCCGCGAACTGTCCGATAAGGAACTTCGTTCCAAAACTACCACCGGTTCTAACCCTACACCTGAGCCCAAGAAGTATTAAGACCGAAAAGAAACTCGACGGGACTTATTTTTTTCAAAACAGTCATACATTATTAGATCTTAAAGATACAGAATAGTGCGTAATTCTTCAAGAAGGCATATCAAAACATCTTGAGAGACAGATAATGCACCCATTGTTTAATATGAATTTCTTAATACTATATATATTTCTTAAATAACAAACATACAAATAATTACAAACGACTATAAACTAAAACTTAGATACTTATAAACAAAATAATTAACTCTAAAATAAAACTAAACTAAAACTAAGGTATATTTAAATACGGCCCCTGCGGCATGGTACCGAAGATGCTGGCAGCATTTCCTCGCTGGATCGCGAGACTAATTCGTTGACCCAGATAGCTGCCAGCTCTTCGGTCTCCTGTGGCATCTCTGAGTCTCTTCGACAGGTCTTTGAAGAGACTCAGAGCGCTAGAGCCCCACGGACCAAGGGTCTCGACGCCGAATGGGGCAAAAATATATTCGACGCCAAGACCACTATATTTTCCCACCTTAGCTTTTTCGGCCGCCTCTGCCGCTGCCGCTGCCCTCAGGGTGGTTCGGTGGAGATGTGACGGGGCCAGTGTGTCTACGCAGGTTGCATCCCACACCAGCACCCGTCCCATACTCCACAGAATCAAAGTTATACCGTCCGGTCTCCTGCCGTCAGTTCTAGAGATGCCGGCTGGCTCTAAAAGAGCCGGCACATTAACTGATGCAAGAGACCGGCGGATGATGTCATTAAGGGCAGCATGCCTTGAGAAGCGGCCCGCGCTTCTTTGGCAGGAAAGTCCGTGGTGGCCCAGGTAGTTCACATCGGTTCCGCAGGGGCAACGATGTGGAGCGCAGACCGGGACCCCGAGACGGAGCGAAACTGAAATGCGAAGGGTATCGGGGTCTAAAAAGGTTCCAACATTTGGGGACGGATGTGCTTGCAGCCAGTATCCGGCTTCCCTGGTACTGGCTGCTAGGAGTCTAGCACGTTCATCGGGACAAGAATGGGTTAGTAGATTATCCAGAGTCAATTTACACGTGATGTCGTCCCAACTCCTTTGTGATTTTGGGTGTTCGGGGAAATTTTGACTGGGGCAAGCAATAGACCAAGCATTTTTGGCGTCAACCAAGCCCGAAGTCTCACAGTTTGAACGTAGGATTTTTCCTATGAGACTGGAAGAGCTGTGGACTGACGACAAAAATGCCGGTAACGCGACACTAGAAATTTTGCGGATCCCTAACCCACCGTACCGAATGGGAAGGGATCCTTGGGTCCAGGACTGCTCGCTGAGTTGAATATTAAGAACGGATTCTAAATTACTTTTGATGAGACAGTCTATTTGTGATAAAAGATTTTGATTTTTCCAAAGGGGACAGCAGCGAAGCACATACGTTAATTTAGGAACGAATAGGCAAAATTTTATAATAATGAGAGCATAGTGTGAGCTTATTTTATGTAACCGATGAGAATGATTTTGGAATTTGGAAACAGAATTTTGAACGTAATCTGAAAAGCTTTCTTCGAAAATGGGAGATCCCAGGAGGCAAAGGTTACTCTTATCGAGTATTTTAATATTTGGTGCAAGTTGGGTGAATTTTTGTATCAAATTATCAGTGTTGTTACAGGAATTTTGTACAAATAGTTCGCATTTATTGAAATTCAGTTCTAACCCAATAGATTTGAATTTACTAATAATTACAGAGAGATCCGATAGTACTGAGTCTGCGTTTCCTCCTAGGGTTCCATCATCCAAGTACCATACGTTAAATTTTGAAGTTAAATTTTGGATTATAGGGTTTATTGCCAAACTAAAAATTGCGGGCCCCAAGGGATCTCCTTGTTGGCAGCCGACTTCAGATGACAACCCGTTTGATCGGTACATCAACTTTGTAGTTTCCGCGTAACAGTGGAGAAGATAGTTGTAGATTTCAGGAATATTTGACTTAACTTCTGCCAACAAGGTATCTCTATCCAGAGAATTAAAAGCATTTTTAACGTCAAATTTGAGTAACACTTCGCACTGGCCGTCGCTGAGGAAGGTCCTAAGGGCATGTACGGCGGCTTCGCATCCTCCTTTAATTCCGAAGCATAATTGAATAGGTTCAAAAGATTTCTGTAATTTTGGAAGGATGTGCCAAACCGCAATTTTGGAAGCTAACCGGCGAAGTGTTGCGCCAACAGCAATCGGTCTCACCCCTTCATCTTTTTTAGTTAGAGCGATCAAGTTTGCGCCGTATAAAACTGGTACGATATCCGGGTGAATATTGCCTGCATACATGATGTTTATTAATTTGGTGATATTACTGATGAGTTGCTCACCTATATCTCCTAAGGACGGAGATGTCAGGTCCTCAAGATGTTGAGGGCTGAGGCCATCCAGTCCTGCTGCAGAGCCGGTTTTAAAAGATAGGATTGCATTTAACACGTCGATGGGTTTAATCTGCAGGCATGACTGGGTTGCTGTTGGAGGGTCGAAAAAGTAGGGGATCACAGGAGCTGGGGGATGTTTAGTAAGTAAGGCCGAAAGAGTTTGAGGGTTATCTGGAGACAGCACGTCACTAGAAAACAACAGTCGAGCGGCTCCTTTCAGGTCTCCCTCGCTAATCTTGTTTTCAATGATTTTTATTTCATTATAGTATGTTGCAGAGGGATGTCTATGTATGGTTGGAGGGGGTGAATGAACTGAACAGTTATTTTTAATTTTTTGCGTTAAAGATATATTATCATCGTCATCTTTCGCGTGTAAAACCATATATGGGAATAGAAGAAGGTTATGCCAGTCTTCAGGAGTGTTAGTTTCACAACATTTTTGAATAAGGTGGGCGAGATGAGTTGCAACCGTGATTCTGGCCCCGCGGGGGATACGTTTTATCACTGGGGCGCTGTGCTTGAGCTCACTTAGGCGTAAATGGAAAGGATGATTATGATGATCGGGCGGGGGTGGAATTACGGGCGGTGTACTATCTAAATTTAGCGGGGAGGCGTTCTGACTAAGACAGTAACCCCCTTTTCACCCCCACAAGGGTTTGAAAATTATCCTATGACGTTTCTCGAGACTCAAATTATCTCCATACTCATTCCTATCTAAATCGTTTCAGCGGTTAAAAATTTTCCATACAAACTTTCAACCCCATTTTCACCCCCACCAGGGTTGATTTTCGGGATTAAAACTATATATTGTTTAATTATAAATAAAAATAAAATCCTAATCTGACTGCTTCACAAAAAGTTTGATATGTTTTCCTACCTAAACGGTGTCCTATAAATGTTAAATGATTTTGTAGTAGTTTTTTGGTTTGGGCCATGCAACTTTGTCCGTCATATATAGTCCTCGAACCTGCAATAACCCTTTGACATTCATGACATTTTCAAATATTTCTTAAGAGCGGGTAAAGGTAAATTTAAAGCATCGACGGGTAACATGTTATAAATATGCAGTAGCATCAACATTCTGAGGACGATTGCCGGTAGATTTGATTGCCCGATAGTCTACGGGTTGATCAAACTGGTAAAGTCCAATTTAGAATATAAGTTTTAGATGTTTTATGTTTATTTTAAGTATGTTAATATGAATACTTACTAACAACTTAGAATGTATACTAACAAAATGGACCATGTTGTATGAAATAAATATTTTTGAATTTGAATTTGAATTTGAAATATGAACACCTTGACCAAAAAATTACAAATTATTTCAATACCAAATTTCATCTAAATACGTACAGCGGTTATTTTTTGTTTCTTCCCCATGTAAACTTCCACCCCTTTTGCATCCGCTTAAGGGATAATTTCCGAGATAAAACTATTTTATTTCCTTTTCCAGAGCTCAAATAATCTCCATACCAAATTTTATCTAAATCGATTCTGCGGTTAATAATTCCCTATACAAATTTCCAACTCCCTTTTCACCCCTTTAGGGTTGATTTTCGGGTTGAAAACTATCCTTTGTCCTTTCTCGAGACCCATACTATCTCTATACCAGTTTTCATCTAAATCAGTTCAGCGGTAAAAAAAATCACATACCAACTTCCAACCCCCTTTTCACCCCCACAAGGGTTTGAAAATTATCCTATGACGTTTCTCGAGACTCAAATTATCTCCATACTCATTTCTATCTAAATCGTTTCAGCGGTTAAAAATTTTCCATACAAACTTTCAACCCCATTTTCACCCCCACCAGGGTTGATTTTCGGGATTAAAACTATATATTATCCTTTCCCGGGGCTCAAACTATCTCCATACAAAATTTCATCAAAATCCGTTCAGCCGTTTTCACGTGATGCGCGGTCAAATAAACAGACAAACAGATAAACAGACAAAAATTCTAAAAATTGTTGGAACGTATTCTGTTATCGATTCTAAGTATCCCCAGCCAACTTTTTTTCGATTATCTTCCATGTACAGACTTTCGACCCTCTTCAGCTTTATTATATGTATAGAAGATAATGCAAAACAGCCAACGTTGATGAACAGCAAACAATATTGACATAAATAATATATTCAAGATAACGTCTAGGTTAAAAGAATGACCACTACCGCGAGCATCGAATTTCGATTCGAATCCTGTAATTATCTCTATCTCCATCGCTTCTCATTTTGAGTGAGAGAGACAGATTTATTCGAAACTACAATTGTCTATGTTCGCGGTACACGCTCAGCTTTGCCGCCATTATAACTTTTTATTAAAAAATTTGAAGTGTATTTTTCTTCTGAATTTACCGTAAGCTATTTGAGATAACTAAAAAGTCGCGGTACCAACATTATAAATAACAAATACCGATGTTGTGTTTTGGCTGTTTAGGACCTTTGCCTTTATTTTTGTATGGCTGTTGAACTTTTTAAAAAGTTTGTACCTCGACAAAAATGGAATTTGTATGCAACATTTATGTTGCGAAATCGAGCCTACAATTTCCGTAACTTTTTAATTTTTTTTTTTTTTTTTTTTTTTATACCACGACGGTGGCAAACAAGCATACGGCCCGCCTGATGGTAAGCAGCTACCGTAACCTATGGACGCCTGCAACTCCAAAGGCGTCACATGCGCGTTGCCGACCCTTTACAAAAAGGAGGATTCACTGTGTTGACGACTAAAGGAACAAGAAGGTCCCTCATCGTCAACACACTGGGTCCTCTTTGAGCTCTTTGGCAACCTTACTCACCAGCAGGAACACAACACTATGAGTAGGGTCTAGTGCTATTTGGCTGTGGTTTTCTGTAAGGTGGAGGTACTTCCCCAGTCGGGCTCTGCTCCAGATTTGAGCGACCATAAACTAGGCACTTCGCCGCCTAGTTTTTAACCGTAAAAGCCGGACATTTTTGAATAAATTCTGTTACTTTTCTTACTCGAAATACGATACCAATTATTAAAAACCCTTGAACTGATCACCAATATTTTTGTTACATTCTGTATACAAGGTGTAACCAAAATGCTGGTGATCTGTTTAAGGGCATAATTGGTATCGCATTCTGATTACGAAAAACGAAGAAAAAAAATTTTCACGCAGAAAAATATGGTTTTGTATGGAGGGTTGGCCGGCTGGGATGACATGTCCCATACAAAAATAATTATTTCTCAAACATATTCCGAAATGTATGCGTTAATGTCACGAAATGAAGACATGAAGTTGCTCATTTATGGCTCCTTACATTACTTCTTGGCCTTAGGCCAAGAAGTAATGTAGGGAGTTAGTATGAAACGTACATTATTGTCCGCTGCTCTAACTTTTTAAATTTGCTCACTAAGGTTAGACTGACAAAGGAAATATTACATACAGCCAACGACCACTCTCTCTGTAAGTATACTTGCGACATTAAAATTAAAAAAGGAAAAACAAAATCTATGGTACTTACTAAATTTATAAGCGGTTAAACATGGTGCTCGAATAGCTTTTTCAAATGTCAAGTTAAAAAGTAAAAAAGGCGGCAATTTAAACTTATTTACTTGATTACTTAGTAGTTATTTTAATTATAATATTTTCTTACATTGTTTGAGAAAAGCACTATACAATCCTTGGCCGGAACAGGGATTGCAGGACTCGCTTTATCCGGCTTCGTCTACGACTCGGCCGTCTACCACAATCTCGTCCTTAAATCCCTTACTTCACGGCCTCTGCAGTAATGTACTATTTTTCGCGTCAAAATTTTTTTTCTTCTATTGTTTCTTAGTCGCAATACGATAGCAATTATGCCCTTAAACGTATCACCACTATTTTTTAGTAAACTCTGTATATTCTAGCCATGTATCTAAAATTATTGCCCACCATTATCTAAATACCATACATACCTATTCAACATAATTTCCAATCAATATCTATTTACCAATTCAAACATTTCATTGCGTACATAGCCATGCCAAAAGCAATTAAGGTATTCAAATCTCGCGGCTCGAAATTAGCATAGATCAGCCTCTAATTCGGTTCCGGCAGCTTTGCTTCATGTACTTATGTAGGTACGAGTACTTTATCTATGTGCAACGAAAAGCGATTTCCCTTGTATAAACAGCGGTGCTAATAAGAAATCTGATTTTATTTTATTTCATCTAATTCCTTGTAGGATTTAACCACATCTCACTTATTAACTATTTTAAGTAAATAATTGGACAATTACTGATAGGTAACGGCTTGGGGATGTGATATAATTTATCCCCTTTGTGTTTTTAATTTAGGGTACAACATAGGTTTAATTCGTTTTTACTAGTGAAGTACGTTAATAGTTTTGGATAGGCATAGTTTATTTTTTTATAATTAAAAGAAATACGGGAAAATTCACCGCGTCGAGTAAGATTCGAACTTGCGATCTTTCGGAATTGAAATTTTGCCTGGAGACGTTTCTGCTTAGTACAAAATTAATGTATGCATAGTTTATCCCTGACATATAATCACTGATTGCAGGCTATACCTACGGTTAACTATAAGTATTAAATTAAACTATATGAATATAGAACCTATAGAAAACCATTACACTCTTTTCTTCAAGAGTCGGATAAAAATGAATGCTTCAGTGTGGGCGTTGACGATATTGGTATTTTGCAATCCTTTAGCAGTAAGAATTTTACGAGGAACGAAATTCCAAGAAAAATATACTACTACAGATAAGCCTTACATATTTACTTGCGTTTATCTTTTTACATGAATAAAGCTTACATGAAAATTTATTTAGAAATATGCCGAGCTTGTATTTTGGTCTTAGGTAGAAAATCCCTTTGAAGATATACGAGTATCAAGAGAGAGCAAAACTAACAAAGAATTTTACATACTTACTCGTTTCTATCGTAGCATTTTTTTTTCTTATTTCTAAGAAATGTTTAACTATAATTACTATGTACAGAATGATTCATAACCAGTGATCGATCAGCAACATTTTTTTCTAATTTATCGATAGTGATACATATATGTATACAGCAGTTGGATCATTTAACTTAAAGTTATATAATCCACTTTTCCGACTCAGAATCACGAGCTATTTCGATCCTATAGGACAAAAAAATGTGTTCCAAGTTTTTTTCTTTGACGTCGACTGTACCTAGGTACGTAGGTGGTCTAGACCACCTTACTGTCTTCTCGAAATCGATGTGCCACAGTTATCTATTACAACGGGACTAAACCGTGTTTATACTAAAAAATATATATATTAAAGTTACTTATTTTGTTTGTACTAATATATATGTGTAAAAACCGTGAAAGTGCAACTTCTTTGATCGCTGTCTCTGATTAAAGAAAGACCATATCTAATAATCTTCAATGTCTCTTACGAAATTATACCTCTAAATTCGATATTCTATTTGCAAGTATTCAAATTATGTTATAAATTATATATCTGTTAGACAAACTTAAACTAGTAGTTCAGACACTTAATTATATTACAGTTTTCAAAGTAAATAACATACTCCCATGAAACTTTGGATATCGATAGAGACTTAGTACCTTGTGAGTATGGAATCGCGTCAAACAAACATGTTGAAGCTGGCACGTCGATTAACTATTAATTAAATCAATATTTGTTTTGGAATATTAACGGAGCGATAGTGTAATACTTAATTAATTTAAGTATTCAAGTTTGGATACAATATCTTAGAAAGTACCCAGACATGAAAAGATCAGTAAGCGGGACATATACTGATCCTAGAAACTTATTTGTTAGAAAAAGGAAACCAGGCGAAATTGTTACTTACAAAACTCGGCCCGGGCACACACCTGCTGGGTCAGAAAGCTTCAGAATCAGAAACCTTCAGACCTGATAATACATACCGCAAATTCCTAAAACACTCAGAACCGACGAATAAGGATTTTCTTGGATTCAGCAACAGGGGCACTATACTATAATATTATACGGGTCACATGGAAATTGAACTATATAGGTACCTATACCCAAAAGAGTCCCTGGAGGACTACTACGACTACTTGGATGGGAACCATTTCCTAAGATATGAAGGTGACGGGCTTAAAACCAGAAATGATACAGAAGCACCTAGAATGGCGTAAAAGCGTAGGGCTGACCCCAAGAGACATAGGAAATGGGTGCAGGAAAAGAAGCCTTTCCGGTTTGTTTTGATGTTTTTGTAAAATTTTCAGTTTTGCTCATTGCCGCGCGTCTCAAATTTTTTACCCGACTGCTGAAAGATATGAGGGTTATGTTATGTCCGGAGCCTTCGCGTTAGTAGGTAGGTACCTAAAACCTTATATTTTACACTTGTCAAACTTCGAGAAGTTATATAACTCTTTTAAGCTGCTTACTTTAATGAAAGTTGCAATTTAGCGTTCCAGTAGTGTCCACTATAAGTACTAAAGCGTAGGTTATTACTAGTTTACAGAGTAGATAATCTTTATTACGTACTTTGTTTCACTTAAGAAATCGTAATTTTGAAAAATATATAACTGTATTCCTTAACACGTTTTGAACTGTACGTCTTACAAAATACGTCACATTTTGCTTCGTTGCGAAGATGCAGAACATTAATTTTAGATCCACTCTAAAATCTAAAGTTTCCCGTGAAAGTGCTGTGTTGGAACCAATTTTTCAACGCTGACTTGAAAAGTGATAAAAATTTAGCACTTCGAGAGAAAGCGGGTCGTTTCCAGAGTAGGACGGAAGTTGTTTAAGATAGCGTCACTGCTTCGGAAATGTCTTTGATTTTTCGCGTTTAAGCCTTAGCGTAAGGCCTGAGTGAACACTCGGAGCGGCGCGTTCGGCGGGGCGTGCAGGCGAGCGTGAATTCACTTTGTGCAGCGTCGACTCAGGCCACCAGTATGAGTTTCATTTTTTGAACATGCACACCGCACACCCCGCCTCGCTGCACGCCCAACTGGAGCCATTTTCAAGTTTAGTAAGTTATAGACAAATTTACAAGGCTATGGTTTATAGTTAATATAAGAGTAAATTATGGCAGAACAGATAGCACTGTCATCTGGCATGTATCGGTTGTCATTCAGTTATCAGAAACCATGGAAAAAAGTAGCCAAAACTGGTTCCTGAAGATTTACTATCAGAATCTTAACAGCGGAGATTAATATAAATATGGTAACATATTTTCAGTGACTCAGTAGATACATAACTTGTCATAATTCCTTATTGACACAAAATGACGGACGTCTGTAAAGAGACAAACTCTCCTTTGAGTGGCCAACACCGGGGCATCTCCTATTCCTATCTTAGGCTCTCTTTATGGTCTAAGAGCTGGCCACGTCAGATGTGACACAATAATGAGAGCAATGAAACCTGTCTAGTTACACTGCTTTACCATCCTTGTTGCTAGATCCGGGTATCTGGCAGCTTTTAATGGGTGGAGGTCAAAGTGACAGACCAACAAAGTTTTTAAGTTGGAAAAAAGTAATACCAAAATAGGTAAAAATTATAAAGTTGTGTCATTTATAGAAGACAGGGCCTTTAGGACATTAGATTAAAAAACATTGCGTAAACAAAAACAGTAGGCGACTAACTAAAAATTGCATTTTACATTATTTGGCACTACTTTCCCCCAACAGAACCTTCTGGATATGATATAAACTAATTAATTACATAATTTCCCATAATATTGCATTAAACCCAGAACCCCTCTAGGATTTGTTTTCTTCAAGTTATTTGCATTCTTTGACCTCCACCACTTTACAGCTGCCAGACGTCCGGATCTAGAAATAAGCATAGTATAGCAAACTAACTACTTGGGTTTCGTCGTTCTCATTATTGTGTCATATCTGACGTGGCCAGCTCTTCGTCTTTTATATTCGTCGCAGATCCGAACCCCGAGCGATCACATCGCTATATGTGAGTCGGCCGCAAAAGGGCGGCCGCGCTTAGGCGATTAACACACTGGCGCCGCAACCGCATGCGGCACAAACACACGCAGAGCGCTATCTCGCTCTCGCACCGGCGGGATGCGGAAATCGCAGCAGTGTGAAAGACGCCTTACAGTTATTGCGCGAACACAATATTGTATTTGTACAACGTACGACGTAAGCGCGTTCCCACTACTAGCTTTTTCATGTAGACTATCGCATATACATGCATAGCGCTGCCTCACTCACACATCGCCCCCATCCGAGCGACGTACGGTAAGGCCGTGATAACCGGGCGCCGTATTCCAATTTTTACAAAAACAATACATCCCAAACATAACTCAAACACACAATAAATAATCAACCAATATTGAAGTTGTATTGGAGTTTAATCGGAATAATTTTCAAGCAAATTCTGATATTTCTGATTCAGACGTTTAGGTGCTAGCTGTATTGCGTAGCTAATGCATTGGAGTTATATTCAAGTTGGATCGTGTTTGAACGTGTTTTAAAGTTAGAATACGGCCCCAGGTCACCGATTGCTGTACCCCTGACACCCTGATACAATACATATAGATGCAAACTACCACCACTATGTGAAATCAATATGCACACTATTGACAATATGATATGTGTTCTTCTCTTCGCATGATATGAAACTTCTGGGCAATATTACTGTTCATCAAGACTTATGTATACCTACTACCCGATAACACCCAATATTAGGGTCTTCGTTTTGTTTTCGTAGCAGAACCCAAACAAGGCCAAAAAACGTAACATTTTTCTACCGAAATGTACGGCAACGCGAGGCTCTAAAATGGTTTACGATAATTTTATGTTTGGCTGGCGTAAACTTTGGACGTGTTTGATGAAAGGACTAGGCATTACAACAGGAAGCACGCAAAAATATCTGATAGAGAACACACTTGGCTTGCTTGTTCGTATTATAATCTCTTTCTTTACTGTGGAATAAGAGGTGCAACACAAATATATAGAAAAATAAAAATACGACAAATGTAGGTGTAGCAGGCCTTACATATACATAGTTTTATTTGTAGAACAATAAAAGCGAATTACGCTGTTTAATTATAGGTACCTACACTAGTCATCTAGTGATATAGTTACGAGAAACTAGTGATGTGCCGTGGTCAGCCAGTCATTCTCGGCAATACTGCCTCCTACAGCAATATGTAGTAGGTATTGCCAGATCTTCAAAATAAAATAGTTTTAAGGAAAAGCACGAACGTTTGCGTACCCCAAGCGTACCCTTAAGAAGGCGGCTGCTAAAAGCTGATTTCAGGTAACTGTATTTCGACAAATTTTACAGGAGGGCAAAAAAAAAAGAAATAGATTTTTCTGATTATGTATACGGATTTATATATATTTGGTAATAAAACCGCAGACAAGCTATTTAATACTTGTTTTGTATAGACTTAATGTCAAGTGCAAACATATATTAAAAGTGAATACAAGTATCTACACAAACCATTTGAATTTCAAGTATGATCTGATTTGAAATTACTTACTTGCTTTTAGCGTAAATGTACTGTAGTTGAATTTATCGTAGAATTAGGTGATCACGAAACAAAAAGCTGAAGACGAAAAGTATCAATAACTCAAAAACTAAGAGGTTTTGTAAAAATCGTGTGATGAGGATCGATGGGTTAGAAATTCCTGAATCAGAATTTGTTTTTTTTTTTCAATGCAGTTACTTGAAGTCAGCTTTTGGCAACCAAAGGGCTTACTGTACTGTGTGGTACCCGTTACTACCTAAAGCGTCTAATGCGATAAATCCCAAACCAAAACATTTAATTGTAGCGACTATATTTAAGGTGCCCTTATTCGTAGCTGCCGACAGAAATAAACTAATTACATCGAATAAGGTATTAAAACTAAATCTGTAAGGCATAACCTAAAGCTGACCTGTCAGGAGAAGGCCCACAATCCGTATTAGAAAACGTCTGGAACGTGTCAAACCCGTGTCTTGTCTATCCCGTGACACTAATGATTTAAAGTGCTTGGTGTGTTGGACGATGTTATGCAACAAGTAAAATAAAGCGATTAAAAGATGTTAAATTACAGTCAAGTTCACAAAATATATGTGTAGGTACACGACCGTAAACCCATACAAATAAGGTTGTTTTCCTATATTTTTATACAATTCATCGTATTGGAGAACTCGACTGTACGAATTAACATCAAAATTACATACAACAAGTGTCTGCTGATGTCCTGGTTACCTAATTATTGTTTTATAATTCATACTAGCTATGATACCCGGCTTCGCTCGGAAGTTGATATGAGATTACGTGGTAGATGAAATAAAAAAACATACTATGACGTAAAAAGTAAAAAATATAGTTTGAAAACATTTTCTAGTTATATTTACATGTATTTACATTTTCTCATTATTTACACTACTTGTTTATAAACAACATTTTTTATTTTATTGTCCGGGGTATATATATATAAATTTTTCGAACTCCTACTCTTGAGCAAGCTACATATAGCTGACCGTGAGAGAAGCAGGATTCTTTGAGGTTGATGCCACAATATTTCAAAGTTTGCCCTTGCGCTTTGTTAATTGTAAAACTAAAGGCTAATTTAATTGGAAACTGCAATCTTTTAAATTGAAATGGCAATTCAGAAGAGATCAGTGGTATTCTAGGTATAAATACTGTGTGTCCTTTGTTCTTTCCAGAAATAAGTTCAGCTTCAATGACATTATTCGATAGCTGTTTTACGATCATCCTCGTTCCATTGCATAGTTTTGGGGAGTTGAGATTTCTGAGTAGTATGATTGGAGATCCAATTTTCAGACGAAGGCAGTGTAATGGCATTCCTGGTACTTGTAAAGAGTTTAGAAGTTCAATAGGAAAGTTGACACTTTCTTCAATGGATACCATCGTGTCGATCGATTTATATACTTTCTCTTCACCAGGTATTTTCTTTAGAATATTAAAATTGATATCGTCAACAATATTATTTTTAGTGGCCAAAATTGCTCTTTGAAATAACCACTCTACGTTGGTATAGTTCTGAATAATATTTGGATAAATTTTGTCGATTAGTTCGTTTTCAGTAGTGGCTATGTTACAGAAATCACTATTGAGTTCAATGAGGCCGGTCGTTTGGTCAGTAGGATATGTACCTTCGCCTATTTGTAAAAGTATTTTAGCAAAATGTGCTGTTGTTTCATCTTTTGATAATTCAACCCTCATGTTTTTTGTTAATTGCAGTATTTGTACTTGCGGCCAGAGATGTGATTTTTTTAAGCATGCATTGATCTCGTCTGCTGGTGTTGATTTGGGAATAACTGGAAGTGTTTGTCGAAAATCTCCTGAGAGTATGAGTAGAGCTCCTCCCATCATTTCAGAGTTTTTTCGCAATTCTTGTAATGTTCTGTCCATGGCTTCTAGTGATTTTTTATGGGCCATGGTGCATTCATCCCAGAAGATAATTTTAGCATGTTTTAGAAGTTGACCCCGTCCAGATGTTCCTGAGATTTTACATACCGGGAATTGTTGTTCGGCTATATTCAACGGTAGTTGTAAGGCAGAATGGGCAGTTCGTCCTCCTTCCATAAGTGTGGCTGCAATGCCGGATGATGCTAGTGCCAGTGCGATGTGTTTTTCAGCACGTATTTCCGCCAGTATTAGATTTATTAGAAACGTTTTACCGGTGCCTCCTGGTGCGTCCAAGTAAATAATTCCACCAGTGTTGTTATTTATTCGGTTCATTATAACGTTGTAATTTTTTTTTTGATTGTCATTGAGGAGTGGTTTGTTGTGAGCAATGTATTCAAGTAGTTCATTGACGTTGTAGCTTTTTTCCTTTGTAATTTCGTAGTTTAGCACACTGAAAGTATTTCTTTGTGGTGCTGGCATTCCAATTTCTACTAAGGTCTGGTTATTTATTGCTAAACATTTATCTTCTAAGCGAATGAGTGTTTCATTGAAGATGTCGTCATTGAATTCTATAGTCAGTTCTGGATTAGCTTGTCGGATTTGGCATCACTCATATTCCTTTTGAAAGAGTCCCATAGCTGTTTTGGGTTTGATGGGTTACATGTTGTTAGAATTATGGCGAATAACTCTCGAATTTGTTCAGCTGAAGCTGTGAGTGTGGCTTCTTGTAGTGTTAATTCCCAGTGGTTATCGTTTTCCAATAATCCTAAACGTTGACATGCTTCTCTGTAAGTCTGGCATATGTAGCCGTCAATAGTCCTGAGATCTGTGAAACTTGTTGGTCCCCGTATTTCGTGTAACAACATTCGGAGATAGAAACATTCGGCATTGTTTGGATGTACAGTGTATACTCGACCTATTGCGTTAGTTTTCATTATTTCTGGATGACCCTCTTCTGGCATTCCTTGTTTTCGTCGTTGAAAAATTTTCCTTGTTTTGTCCCACGTATAATAAATAGGGACGTCGACATACAGTAACGTCTTTGCGAATGGATCCGTTCGGCAAAGTTGGAAAAAAGCTGTTAATGTTGTGTTCTGAGGTGGTTCGCTTGCAATTTTTCTAGCCGAGTCTTTTGTGAAGTAAACTCTCTGTCCATTCTCCAAATGTACTGCTAGATGTTGCACAGCTGGTTCGCGTTCGTGTATGGGAAAACTAAAAATCCTCCACGCTGCTTCGTTACTGTTGATGTATCTTCCCATTTGGTACATGAGGATTTCATCATTTCTATTATTTTGTTCGCTATTTTGGACTATTTGAAATACTGCCATATCACTACCTTTGTTTACGTACTTACATATATATTTAATAGATTTTACTGAATTGCAATATTCAACGTTTATGTACATTTATGGAACATTTTGGAAAGTAGTGGGTTATATGGTACTACCCATTGATTATCTATTTCCAGTTCGTCTCTGCCTTGTATTCGTATTTTTGCTGTGAAGCCACCGTTTTTCGGTGATCGTCTTCTATATTTGGGATAGCCGTCATCTTCAGTTTTTGTATCGTCCAAGTATGGTTTTGGATATTTTTTTGTACATTTTCCATCACTCATGCATGGCGCATTGAAGTTTAATGGTCCACATGGTCCGTGAATCATGTTTTTCACTACTATGTTGTATAGTTCCGGATCATTTTGTGGATTGGGAAATTCAGCTTGGATGATTTTGTCGATATCCGTGGGATAAATTTTATCGTGTAGCCATATGAGATTGTGTGAGTGAGGTAATCCTCGTTTTTGCCACTCGATTGTATACATCCAGCATCTAACGGTTCCAAAGATGTGGTATTTTGTGATGACTTCAATAAATCTTATTTGTTTTTGTCGAAAAACTCGGGCTATCATGTCGTGTCGATCCATGGAGGTTTGTCCGTATTTTAGTTGTTCTTTGATTTCTGGCCATGATGAGTTGCATGTAAATGTTATGAAGAGATCAGGTCGTCCATATTTTCTTACGTAGGTCATGGCATCTTGAGTATATTCGTGCATATGTCTTGGACTTCCTATGTATGATGAGGGTAAGATTACCATTGTTCCAATATCGTCAATATTGCCGTCATTTATGATCGCATCTCGAAGGTGGATGTATTCTTCTGTGCGTAGTTTCTTCTGATTCAGTCTTATGTAAAGCATCCGTTCTGCTTCTATTTTTGCGTACATATCTACCAGAAATTGTTGGAATAAACGGCGAGTGTTGAGAATGTGATTGTATATTTCATTGTCTCTGATCATTAAGCGGTAAGCATAGAACTCCTTGGAAGTGACTTTTTTGTTTGTTTCTATGCCTGTTTTAGGATGAATTTGTTTTATATTGAAATGATAACCATCCTCTCCGTGCAGAAATATTAACGGATATTGAAGAGCATCATATGAACGGTGTGTCTCTGCAATGCGTTGTAGTCCTTTTCTTCTTCGTTGTACAATTATGTCACGGCTTGTATTTTCATTGTCCACAATTACGATGGCGACTTCATCTATCTGAGGTGCATTAAATTTACGTTCGTGTTCTCCACGTGGTCTTTTATCGGCTCGAATTACAATTTTATAGTCATCAGAAATCATGCGGTCTAGTGTTGTTTTGAATATGTAAATCAGTTGATTGTATTTGTTTAAGATCCTCTGTACATCTTGGATTATTTCGCGTTTCAATCCAATAAAATTTGTACATCGTTGATCAATTTCGTTTTCTTCATTTCCGATGAAATATACTTGCAGAAATTTATAGTCATCGTTAGGCATTGGTAGTAACGATCCAATTTTGTGATAAATTTGCCCTTGAATTGAAAATACATATTCAAATTTGTCTCTATTAGTGTCAGTCGAAGTAACACCGAAAGAAGTCATTTGAAAGCAGGAGTTGTATGATCTTATATTTTGAAGAAAGTGTTTTGATTCTGGTGTTTCCCCGGTCATGTAATGTAGAAATTCCTGTGGAGGTGCTTCCAGTGGTGGTAATCGAATTTTTCCATTCATGCAACAGAGACCTGGTGTTTCTTTACTGATTTTTTTCGCGTGGCAAAATTGGCAAATGTTATTCATTTTTCCGATCACAACATATTTATGATCGTAATATTTCTTCGTCGGTTCGTAGTGGAATGCTTCCTTTGTTAGATTATCTTTTAAAATGCTCGATTCTTCAATACTTTTATTTTCTTTTCTTTCTTCGCTTTTTCCGCTTCTCAGGGTGCTCATTCTGGTTCGTTGATTTTGTAAACGTGCTTCGCGCTCTTCTTCCGTTTCATTTCTTCGATTTTCTTTTTGTTTCCGCCGTTTCGCTGCAGAACTGGCAAGATCTCCACCTCTTTTACGTCTAGGCATTGTATTCTGTAAAATATAAATTAAATGAACATTTTATAGACAAATATATTGTTACGTAAACGTGGAGCACGTTGAGACAAAGAAAAAAAAAATATTTAATCTTCAAGCGGTCGCGCGATATTTTGTTTACGGCCAAAGTATATAGAAGGCATCGATTCAACGCCGCGTGACTACTTGAAAGTTAAGGAAATTACAATTAAAAGAAAAAAAAAAAAAAACCATTAGAATTAATTGAATACACTATTAAAAATATTCACATTTGATATTTCACAATAAAGGCTCACAGATAACTTTTTTCTTCTTCGCTTCGATATCGAGAATTAATTAAACACACTATTAAAAATACTCACACGTGATACTTCAAAATAAAGGCTCACACACAGATAATTTCTATCTTTTTCGTTTCGAAATCGCTTGTTTCGCTGTTCAAATCAAACTAACTCTGGCGGGTGACACCGGGCTATTATATATTCAGAAAGCTAGGCTCTAGGATATTCGAGAAAGTTGGCGCTAGGATATTCGAGAAAGTTTGGGAATAATCGTTCGTTTAAGTCTATATTGTGTACAATGAATGAAATTCAACTATTCGACAACAGATGGCGCCACTTTGGACAATGAATGAAGTTCAACTACTCGACAACAGATGGCGCCACTACACTTACTTTCCGAGTTGATGGGTTGGAAAAGCCCTTATATCTTTAAAGACACAGCCTTTAGGTTAAAACGGGAACTTTCTTTTCGAGGGGGAATAAAGGGCTATCACACTATATAAGTCCCTTTATCGTGCTGGGACTCCTTTTTAAGTTTTATCGGCACGCACATTTTCTCAACTTAGTTTTATTATATATAATGATGTAAAAGTAATTACAAATATAACATTACGACATAAATTCAGTACTTATCCTTCTTGTGTTATATTACCGTCGTCGCTAACAGACTAGTCAAGTTACTCATCAGAATTGAGTTAATTTGCATTGTGCAAAGACTTTATTCCAAAAACAAAAAAAAAATTAAAACAATTATCTTTCACTATAACTAACTTTGATATGGCAGCAGAGTGATTTGCTAACCTATCACGCCACAAGCCGGTGAGTGACATATATATCAATGAAATTAGACATATCGCATAATAACATCCCCGCATCTCATTTGACCTTAAAGCGGTCGTAACCACTGCCGGTTATTCGGATGTCGGATCTCAGGGTTTTCAGGTTTAATGGAATAGTCTTTTAATGGCTACCCTTCTTTAAAAAAGTACAAATCTTTGACACCGTTTGTGCGGAGCTTTAACGTCTGTTTCCAAAAAAAGAGTCGCAGATAACGAAATTCCAGTTTTCGAGGTTCGTGGTAGGCCCTCCTCACCGGGGCCCTTATACTATAAAGTCGATCGGGAAATCGGTAAGTAGTGGGAGGTAAGTGTGAGTCAGATTTGTGTTACTTGTCATCTGAAGGAATTCTTACAAATATCGTTTATAATTATAATATCGCGTCAAAACACCTGTAAAACTAACCAGTCATGGACTTTAGCCATAGGTATCGGAAAGGTTCACTGACTCCAATTTGCTAAATGGAACCGCTTACTATTCGAGACGGATAGATTAACAGCGTGGGTAGAATTAATAAATATCCTATTTTACGGTGGAATAGTTTTCTGATAAAAGTGTGCGTCATCACCGTCAGCGAGAGTGCTACAACTGAAATAAGTTTGTCAATAGTATTTTATCTACACTCACACTGTAAGTCCTCTAAAACGTGTTGAAAAACGGTAGGCAATGGCTAGCATTACCACAACCGATTTTACTATGATAAGCTTTTTATCTGTGGCAGTAACGTAATTTTAACTTTACATGCTCAAACATTGATGTGCTGTGAGTTTTGATAACATAATGTAAATCCTGTGCTCCTTCCTGACCAACGGCACGCGCCCGCGCGGCCGCCGACACGCGCCTCCCCGACCGCCGGCACAATCGATTGGCCATGGTGGTGCAATGGCGGTCATTCTATGGTTTCCGAGAACTTAATTTAATATATATAATATGAGTGTAGATAAAGCAGTGTATGCAACTGTACGTAATTAGGCCTTATTACGTAACAGTTACATAAACTACTATTATACAGTCGTGACATAATGAAATGCTTTTCAGCCGCGTACCTACACTACCTACCGTGTTTAAGTAAGGTACGAGATTAAAAACTTAATTATGTCACTATTGTATACAATACTTTTCTACGAGTGCTCAAAATAGGCAAGCCGGTAAGAATTAAGTTCGAGAAATGCCTTTCAACCTGCTCCATCTACGAGTATACAATTTAGTAACGTCAATTGGGCTGGCGGTCGTGAAGGAGGACGTTGTCCATCCCCACGACAGTGCTATAATATGTATAATAATTTTAAACAAAAAAGAACCGACTTCACTTAGCATCCACCTTTCCAAAAGCAAATGCTAGAGATGCTGTAAAAATACTCAAATCACTATAGGTGTGCCTATAATAGTTGAAGAGTTCCCTCGATTTCTCCAGGATCCCATCATCAGATCCTGACCTGGTTACAATGGGACCAACTGTGAATTATACTCTTTCAAACAAAAAATCGGTGAACATACATAAAAGAAAAGCAAAAACAAAGATCCCGACGAATTAATAACCTCCTCCTTCGAAATCTTGAAGTCGGTTGAAAATCCATTTTTTTTTTTTTTTTATGAAATAGGAGGCATACGAGCAGACGAATCGCCTGATGGTAAGCAATTAACGCCGCCCATAGACGCCCGCAACACCAGAGGGGTCACAAGCACGTTGCCGGCCTTTAAGATGGGAATACGCTCTTTTCTTGAAGGTTTGAAGGTCGTATCGGTCCGGAAATACCGCAGACGACAGTTCATTCCACAGTTTTGTTGTGCGAGGCAGGAAGTTTCTCGAGAAACGCACAGTTGAGGACTGCCAACCATCTAAGTGGTGATGATGGTAATGCTGTCGCGTAGGACGATGGCGGAAAGAAGCGGCAGGGATTAATCCGAACAATTCCTCGGAGCACTCTCCATGATAGAGGCGGTAGAAGATGCAGAGCGAGGCTACATCTCTACGCAACGCCAAGGAGTCAAGCCGATCCGTAAAATCCTGGCAGCCGACAATTCGAGTCGCTCTCCGTTGGATGCGGTCCAGAGGGAGAAGTTGGTACTGGGGCGCTCCCGCCCACAGATGAGAACAGTATTCCATATGTGGGCGTACCTGTGCCTTGTAAAGCTGGAGGCGGTGGGCCGGAGTGAAATACTGTCTCGATCTGTTGAGCACACCGAGCTTTTTTGAGGCCAACTTGGCCTTACCCTCTAAATGGCCGCGGAACTGGACTTCACTCGAAATGTCGACGCCAAGGATCTGGACACTGGCAGTGGCAGTTAAGGAAGTGCTCTCAAAACGAGGTAAAGCGACAAACGCAAGCTTTTTGCGGTAAACGCGCAAATCTGTGTCTTGGTAGGGTTAAAATGGACTAAATTTAGTAGACCCCATTCTGAAACTTCTTTAAGGGAAGTCTCAACTTCAGACACAAGTTTGTCCCGGCTCTCAATGACATTCTCCCGAGAAATGTTGGTTCGGCCGGTGTAGTAGGCATCATCCGTACTATCGTCTGCATAACAATGTATGCCGCTAATCTGCAGCATGTCATTGATATGCAGAAGGAACAGCGTGGGTGATAGCACGCAGCCTTGGGGGACACCAGCATTCACAGACATGGAGTCAGAGCATTCACCGTCAACTACGACCTTGATGCGTCTGTCTGCAAGAAAGCTACTGACCCATTCACACAATTTCTCGGGAAGCCCATAAGAAGGAAGTTTCGATAGAAGTGCTTTGTGCCATACCCGATCAAAGGCCTTCGCAATATCCAAACTAACTGCCAATGCTTCACCCTTTGTCTCGATCGCCTGCGCCCAACGATGTGTCAGGTAAACTAGAAGATCACCAGCCGAGCGGCCCCCACGGAAACCGTATTGGCGGTCGCTTAGCAACTAGTGGTCCTCTAGGTACCGAAGGAGCTGGCAGTTGATAGTGGATTCCATTATCTTCGAGAACAGGGAGGTAATAGCTATTGGCCTGTAGTTGGATGGATTTGAGCGGTTACCTTTTTTTGGGACCGGGTGCACCAAAGCTGACTTCCACGAGATCGGGACTATGCCAGAAGAGTAAGAGAGCCGAAAAAGGCGCGTTAAAACCGGGGCCAACTCAGGAGCACACATCTTCAGCACAATCGCAGGGATTCCATCGGGCCCACTCGACTTATGAATGTCGAGGGAAAGAAGTGCTTTACGCAGTGAGCTTTGGCGGAACTGCATATCCGGCATACTGCTCTCACACTGCGGTATGGTCGTTTGTATTACTAATGATTTTTCAGCCAACTTCAGTACTTACTCTTCACACTCTACAGATTGCAGTGATTCTAGCAGTATTTATAAACCTTAATAACCTCATTAAAGTTATTCTAAAAATATCGAGAATATACTGAATTCTTTTTTAAATTAGTATAAATAAAAATGCTGCTCTTTTAAAATCCAGTTTTTAGAACAAGTATCTCACTTAATTGCCCATTCCAAGAAAGTAAAGGCTAAGTTAATGGCCTAAGGTTTTCTACCGCCAACCTTTGAGCTAAACAAAAACGTTGCTTTATGTGCGTAAAGCGTAACCCTTAATGTATTTATTAATGAATGTGCCTAAAGTCTTAATTTAAGTCTCTGTTGTGCAAAATACACGAAAGTGCTTCAGGTAACGAGGTACGTTACGTTACACGTGGAGTTTACAACTTTCTTAACTCCTGTGTGACCCAGTGCGAAGTCTAAAAGCATAGTTTTGCCATTGTAATTCGAGTGGTTCTGTGGAAGCAATATATCAGGCATGAATGGCATGATATATGTAACTACACAACTTCAGACACTTCGGCGTCAACACCTCAGGCTCATCGAGTCGCGACCACACCCTCTTCAAAACGGTATCATAAAAGCTAGTCAATACTATTGAACACTCTGCACCTCACTGTGCTAGCTGGCTGCTTTTCATGGTTATACTTAATTATTATGTCCTAACACTATTTGATTGGCTAAATGTCAATTAGTACAATACAACTTAATAGTGTGACGATGAATATCCGTGCATATTATGATCATACCCCGGATATTTGGGTGCGGAAATGTTTTGCGTTAGCTAAAAAATAGTAAACTGTAAAAAAAGAAACTATTTGAACATTTTTAGAAATGTTCAAATAGTTTCTTGCCTATTTGGATCTTACTACCTATTTTTTATTCATAGTTTAGCAACTATTTTACAATAAATAAAATTATAAACACACGAAATCATTTGTGCCGCCAAAGATCCGGGGTATGATTATGATACACCTGGAAAGTGCTGTCAGAATCTAATGTATGTATAAAACCATAGGAGGATAATTTTATGTCCTATTTAGTGGACTCTTGGCACCTTTGGGAGACAAATTAATAATAGATGGCAAAATTACTTGGCAGTTTTTTTTCTCATTTAATAGAGCTGCTTTGACTGAGCACTTTTTAACGGTAAAAGTTTCAAATAGACGTTAAATTACTCATCCTTTACATGAAAATGGGCACAAGAAGAATTTTGTCAAAGGAAATTTAAAAAGCATGCAATAATAAAAGTTGATACTTTGAGCACCTACTCAGAAGAAGACAATGTTACAACTACAAAAAATACAACAATATAAAATGGGGAAACGCCACTAGCGTGATCGGGACTATGCCACAATCGAAGCTGCTGGACGGGGTATTATTTTTATAAGTTTGTGGGTTTGTTAGGTAGGTATATTTTTTTAATGGTTTTTATGACATTTATTTAAGTGAAGATAATATGTATTAAATATTCATAATGTCACAAAATATTACATGTCCAAAGTAATAATAAAAATAGCAGTCCAATTAAAATTAAAAATTATGTCTACGTAATGTCAAATAAGCCCCCACGAGTTGTCCCGGGCGCAAAGGTGCCCATCACACTTGCCGCGTTACCACGTTGGATGGCGATGGCCAACCTTTGCACCAGGTAAGAACCCGCGCGAGCCTCAGAGCTCCTCTCCCTAATACGGCGGCCCACTTCCTTTATAAAGGTTAGAGCCTCCGACCCCCAGCACCCTGTTGTCTCAAACGCGAGAGGCACGAAATAATAGTTGGACTCAAGGGTACAGTACTTGCCCCGCTTTCTAACCGCCGCTAACTCCGCTGCAGCCCCAGCCGTTTGAACCGTTCGACCGAGGTGTGAGGCGGCGAAAGTGCTGACGCACGTGGCGTCCCAAAGGAGGGACTTACCCTTCTGCCATGGCACCAGCGTTAGCCCGTCCAGCCTTTTGCCATCAGTGCGACAGAGACCTGGTGGTTCCAGCACGTTTTTTTAATTATTTTTCTTGTTTTTGTTTTAAAGTATCGTTTTAATTTAGTTTCATATAATTTAGTAAGTAACTCATATTGTATTTTTTTGTTATTAATGTTTAAATATGAAAAATAACCTTGACACATACCTATCGGTATGCAATTCTTCCCGAGTTCCTTTTCCCTACGCCTGAAAGAATAAACGTCACTTTGTTAGCATCGATAGTTTTTCTATGAGAACATTTTAACCATTAGATTGGAGTTATCGATAAATAATTGGCATTTGGCTACACTCCTACTAACACTAATAATAGTTTACCTACAAAGCGTTCCTATCTCCGATACTCCTAATTTAGACGTTCAGTACTGGAAATCTACCATCAGTATTTATTATTATTCTTAATTGGGCTATCGATGTGCCGCGTCGACCAGATTTGATCTATTGTGGCAGCCCTTTATAGTTCATTTCTGATTCCCGTTGCATCTAGAAATTTCCAGATTCTTTGGGCTGTAATGTGTTGTACCTCATCGGGTTGCAGTACATGTCGCCCTAGGTGGGTACTTCTTTTATGCATTAGTGGTCCGCAGGAGCAGAGGATGTGCAAGGCTGTTTCCTCTTCTTCGTGGTAGAATCTGCTTACTGAGTCCTGTTTCTTACCTTCTGATCCTTTTGAAATAGGATCGCCAGGCGAAAAGAGCTTCCTGGCATGCCAGTTTTGTTCATGAAATAACCAAATAACCATCTCAATGATGACAGCAGTTATCGTGCGGATAATGCATGTACAAAATGACAGATGCGGACGTGTCAATGAGGGCTAATCGTTTGAGCTCAAGATAGCTGCGACGTCTTTAGAATAGTTTTTTGTTTTTTGCTAATTTAAGTAGTTCAGTGTGTAATATTGATAGCTTATTGTGCGGCGACCTAACGAACAAGTGTACAGCTAATGAAAAATTAGTCTCAAAATGCGCGTAACCACACTTTAGTTGAACAAACGGTTATCCGGGGTTTCGACTATTCACGTGTTTGTAGGGAGGCTATCACCTTACCAGCAAGGCCTCAACCGAACAACGTTGCTACTATTTTATTTAAAAGTTAATAAAATCAAAAGTATACGAATAGAATTCACCTCGCTAAAGCCGGCGAGGAGTAAAATCCATTAAAAAAATTAGTGGTTCCGCGATCGAGATTTTCTCTACATGGCAGCACCGTGACGAGAGGTCTAGCTGTCATAATCCACCAATCGTTTAATCATGTATTTTTTTCCAGCTGCTGTCAAAACGATCTTCCGCCACGGTGCTGCCATCTAGAGAAAAACTCGATCGCGGAAACCCTCGTTCATCCTTGGTCTATTGGTAATTTAAATGTTTGGAAGAGCTTGCAGATAAAACATTAATTTTATTCCTTAATTAGGAAGTTAATTAGATTTGCCGTATGTGGTGACCGCATCTGGAATGAGTGTGTACTGTATTTTCCTGAAATCGTTTTTCTCAAGTTGCGATTTTTACCATTCGCAATTTTCTCCATATCATTTTTTCTCAATAGCATCCTTTCCCGAAAGCATTTATAACCAGTCGCATATTTTCCCATTTTTATGTTTATCCAAAAGCTTTTTTTCCTGGTTGGTTTTCTTAATATTCGCATATTTTCCCACTCTTCTTATTTCTCAATAGCTTATATTCCTGGTAGATTTTTTACCATTCGCATTATTATCTATAGAACTATTCATTATAAAGCAAAACTCACGTTTTTTTTGGAGAGCTTAGATCTCAAGCTCAAGCTTAGCTCTATCTTCAAGCAATAAGAATTCCGAACTAGAACTGTATCTCAAGAACCTTTGGCCAGTTTTTTTTGTTAACATGTATTATGAAATTTTGTAAGATTTTCCACATGTAGGTATATAATATCAATAATATGTTATATGTAGGTGCATAAGAATGTAAGTTGTGGAAAAGGGATAGGTATAGTCAGTTTTAACATTTACTCGGCATAGCCGCCGCCACATCGAGCTACTTCAGATTACACACAAAGGTTGCAATAGTAATAGATAATTATTAATCATCGTGTATACACTTCAATGTCCGTGATATTGTCATATGTGACATATCTTAAAGACTACGGCTTTAAGACAGAAAATAAAATTATTTAAATAAAGTCCGTAAAAGCTTCTAAATGGAGCCCAATAAAGAAGACGAACGTGTTTTGGGGTTTAGTTTTATAGAAAGTAGTCACACAGGTAGAATACTCATCAAGGGGGGTCGCAGGCATTATTTAAAAAGACAGAATAAAAAGTCTCTAACTTCTGTATGGATCTGCGACAAGATCAGAGTTTGCAACGGATCGGTATTTCTAAATCCTGAGAAAACTCAGATCATTCGCGAACGCCAACATTGTTGTGTACCCGATGATGAAAGTATTGATATAGAGCGCAGCATAATTAATTTAAAAAAGAAGGTAACTATATCCTATAAGCCAATCCCTTTTTTGTTCAACCAAGAAATGAGGCAATATATGACTGAGGAATACGTAGACAAACTCCCAGTTCTACGCAACAAAAAAGATTGCCTATATAGAGCGCGCCACGATGATGAATCTTTCGAAATAGGCGAAGACGTGACGTTACCGGAGAGGTTGGCTAAAGACTGGCTTTGTGTTAAGGGGGATAATTTTCTAGTGTTTGTCACTGCCAAAGCCATGGATTGGCTTGGAAACAGCAAAAAGTTTTTTGCAGACGGAACTTTTAAAATAGTTCCAAAACCGTTTGTACAATTGTACACTTTTCATGGAGATATCGGATCTGATGCCGAACACACCAGAGTATTGCCATGCATGTATGCATTACTCCCTAATAAGCAACAAGAGACGTATGAGAAAATGTTCGAGTCATTTAAAGAAAATATTCCGAATTTCCAAAGCGGCAATAAATGCATTTCGCAAAACATACCCGTTGGTTCAAATCAAAGGGTGTTATTTTCATTTTTCTCAGGCGGTGTACAATAATGCCGAAAAATGGGAAATTCTAGAAAGTCGCAAAGGACGCAGCTATGCTGCAAAATGTGCTGCCCTTGCACATTTGCCGGCCCTAAAAATACACGAAGGTTGGTTCGAAATTTCAGCAGAGGCACCAAAGATTCCAGGCATTGAACATTTTAATGAGTATATGTCTTCGCAGTGGATACAGGTTGATATGATCAGCATTGTATCGTGCTTTCTGCACAGACATCGCACAAATAATGTGACCGAGAGTTGGCACAAAAAAATAAACAATGTGATTAGAAAAAAAATATATTTTGTTAGTTCTGTCTAAACTTAAGGATGAAGCAGGAATTATTGATTTTAGAGTGCTGCAAAATGATGTCCGCCCTGATACCTTTCGCAAAAGACATAAAAAATATATTGCTATGGACGCAAAAATTGAAAAAATCTTAAATAATTACTTACAGGGAAAATATGATTTAAAAAAAACCATTTCCCTTTTGTCGTGTGTACGTGGTCGTACTTAAAGTATACCTAACTAATAAATAAAAACGAAACTATTTCATTAAGTGTCAATTTCGTCGTTTAATTTGTTCGTCGTTTTTGTTTGACGAATTTATTAAGTTTGAGTCGTACTTATAAGCTCATAAAACTGCAGTCAAGGGCAAATATATCGAGGCAAACGACAAAAGTGCCCAAAATAAATGTACCAAATATACTGTTCAGCTTTCTTTTGCTTGATAGTAAGTTTTGTTTCTTTTCATAGAGATTTTTCATTTAACTTTAATATTTTCTTAAAATTCTAATATTTTATAATAAATAAATAAATATTATAGTACAATCTTACATAAATCGACCTAGGCCCACGGTAAGCTCAATAAGGCTTGTGTTATGGGTACTAGACGACGATATATATAATAGATAAATATGGATAAATACTTAAATACATAGAAAACATCCATAACTCAGGAACAAATATCTGTGATAAACACACAAATAAATGCCCTGACCAGGATTCGAACCCGGGACCTCCTGCTTCGTAGGCAGTGCCACTACCAACTAGGCTAGGAGGCCGTTAAATTATATTCTATTTTTAATGACTTAGTTTGCTATTTATTTAGTGTCGATACCTTTGACCTTGCCAGTAGAATGTGATTGTTCTTACGTGATTTTATTTTATTTAAGCTATAATAAATACGAAATGTATTATTGCCTGTTTAAGTTTGATTTTGTATAATAGATCATCACCACGTATGTAAGAGCTGGGCTCTTGCCGATGGAGCAAATTCCATGTATTTCTTCTCTTTAACAGCCTGATAATAACCAAACGAATAATTGCCGAATTAATTTGAATAACTACCTAACGTATAGACATAAATAAATAAAAATGGTAAAGAGAGTATTTTTATTTCTATACACAACACATTTTGAGATAAATATCTTATTAGTAAGCGGACTTTACATGTTTTTTCCATATAGGACCTTAGTAATTAGTGCAATAAAAACAGAGAATGAGCTATTGACAACATATATATATATATGTATATAATATAGATAATAATGCGAATGGTAAAAACTCTACCAGGAATATAAGCTATTGAGAAATAAGAAGAGTGGGAAAATATGCGAATATTAAGAAAACCAACCAGGAAAAAAAGCTATTGGAAAAAGAAAAAAATGGGAAAATATGCGACTGGTTATAAATGCTTTCGGGAAAGGATGCTATTGAGAAAAAAATATATGGAGAAAATTGTGAATGCTAAAAATCGTAACTTGGAAAAAACTATTTCAGGAAAATACAGTACACACTCTTTGGAATTGTTCCTCGAAATAAATTTACCAGGTTTTACCGCTGCGAACTTCTGACCACTATTTAATTACTCCGTGGTTTCTATTTAAGAAATGCAGGTACAGTCAGAAGAAGCAGCGAAGCGAACTAGTTGCTCTAAATGTTAATTACGTCAGTCCGGGCAGTAAGTGAGAGTTAGCGGCAAATCTCACTTCACATCCAGAAGACGTAAAATTGTGGACGCACCACGGGCGGTGATAAAAAAGGCCTCAGATTGCTTGTTCTTGAAACTTGATCGCTTGTTGTTGTTGAAATTTCCGCGATTCCTTCTTTATTTTACCGCCCTTTGTGCGTAATGTACTATTACACGCCCTTATTCTCTAAATAATAATGTCGTGCTAGGACCATTTTGACCACCTCGTCCGTTTAGATATTTACTTCTGCTGCTGACTAGTACACTCATTTAATTAAAGTGAAGGACAGGAGGTTTAATTGTTTTCCTTCACTATCGGCAAAACCTAAGTTTTGATTTCGGAAAGCGAACTTTAGGAAAATTTGTTTTTCACGATTTTTTTTTGTTTATTAATAGACTAAGAGAAAATAACAATTAAGAAAATATGACACAATAACGAGAGCAACGAAAACTCTCTAGTTAGTGCGCTTTACTATTGTTATTACTAGATCCAGGCATCTGGCAGCTATTTATAGGACAGATTGATAGTCCAGTAAAACTTTTCACTTGGAAAAAATACCAAAGTACGTAAAAAAGACGAAGTTGCCTCCTTTATAGAGTGTAGGGCATGTATTTTAACATTATAACAAATAACATTGCGTTTAATGGCAGAAACAAAAACAGTTACCCTCATTATCCACTAGGTATTTATACTATTTATTTATAACGTGTTTTCCACCTCCTTTTTAAAACCTAACATGTAGGTACTCGAACTGACAAAGTTTAACAAAAACCGGGATTTAATGCCAGAATTCGAAACTAGTAGGTGCTAACTAGTAAACAACATCGACAATTGAAAAGTTTATACAATGCGTGCGATTCGCTTTGCTGCGAGCCTTGTTCTAGTCGTTTCTACTCCCGTTAAAACAGTTAATTGCATTTTACACATACCTCAACACTTTTCATTAACATACTTTTGCTTTCATTGCGTTTGTCTGTTTTAATACTTCATCATAATTTTTATTGTAATTACTCGTACCTACGAAGCAGGAGGTCATGTGGTCCTTTATGGACTAAGAGCTATTATGACACAATAATGAAAGCAACCAAACCCATCCAGTTAGATTGCTATACTATCCTTATTGCTAGATCCAGGCATCTGGCATCTTTTAATGGGTCGAGGTCAGAGTGACAGACTACCAAAAAAATTTAATTGGAAAATAGTAATACCAAAATAGGTAAAAACTGCCAAAGTTGTCTCAGTTATAAAGGACTTATATTTTAACATTATAACAAAAAAATATGGCATATTTTTCGGAAACAAAAACAGTAGGCGACAAACTATGAATTACATTATACGTCGTCTGGCACTACTTTCCCACAACAGCAACTTTTTATATAATCTAATTATT
Organism: Pammene aurita; assembly: GCA_947086415.1. NCBI lineage: Eukaryota > Metazoa > Arthropoda > Insecta > Lepidoptera > Tortricidae > Pammene > Pammene aurita. Next base: position 20,443,418 of record OX352295.1, read on the forward strand.
TATATTATTTCTCATAATATTGCATCAAACCCAGTACTCTAGGATTTGTTTTCGTATGCGTGATGTCAACAATGGAGCCGCCTTGTTGCCGTGCGTACGTATTTGCTGATCCTTTGTTCATGACAATCAGGTTGGCGGCAATTGCCCACTCCAAAAGAGCATGCTGGGCATCCCCACGCAGCATTCATTACATTGAAATCGCCGGCTACGATGACCGGTCCTGAGAAACCCTGGTGCTTACAATGGCTCCTACCTGGAGAGCTACTGCACGCAATGAATGGAAACAGACGTAAGATCAATCGCCGATTGACTCGTGTACAGTGTCATGTCTGGCATGTCCGCGTCCTCCCCTGGTCCCGGAGGCAGAATCTCACGCGGATAACTCACGCTCCGCTTCATTCGCTCTACCTCTACCTTTAGTTGGCTCAATTCCCCTCGCAGGTCGGCCATCTCCGCTTGTAGACGGATGTTCGCCTCCTGCAGTAGGCGAGTCTCATCTGAGACCGTGCGCTCGCTCAGTTCCTCAAATATGTTCGCAAGAGTATCCGCTGCCTCTTTGAGGGCGCGCACAGAGGTTGCCTTTATATATTACTAGCTTTTGCCCGCGGCTTCGCCCGCGTACTAAAAGTACTAAAAAAGAACGTAACGCACGAAAAGAACATGTCGCGGGGACTGTGCGTTGATAGATCACTATGTCAGTCAGTCAGTCAGTCAGTCACCTTTGAGTTATATATATATAGATTAGATTGTAATTGGGCACAAACACATTCGTGTCCACAATATTAAACTTCCAAATCGATGTCATTTTCGTAATTTACGTCCCAAAAAACCATAAAAACGACACCCATATTGATATTTAGACATTTCCACCCCATCGCACCCCAACAGGAGAGATGGTATTTCACGTCCGTCACGTTAGATTTTAAAATCGTTGTTGATCAGCGACCCGATAAACCATAGAAACAATACCCATGTTGATTTTCAGACTTTGTGACCACATTTGCCCCTTTTAGGGGTTGAATTCTCAAAAAACCTGCAAAACGTATTTACTCATTTATTGTTAGGAATACTTCTGTGAAGTTTCGAATAAAATAGACTAACTAATCTTGTTTCCCCATACAAACTTCGGACCCACATTTTACCCCCTTAGGGGATGAATTTTGAAAAATCCTTTCTTAGTGCACCCCTAGACCTTATAAGGAACCTACGTGCCAAATTTGGAATCTCTAGAACCAGCGGTTTGGACTGTGCGTTGATAGATCACTATGTCAGTCAGTCAGTCAGTCAGTCAGTCAGTCACCTTTGAGTTATATATATATATATAGATAAATTCTTTGACTTCCCCGCCATGCCCTTTATAACTGCCACTTGGATGGCCGCCGTTTTGGCGAGGTCTGCAGTAGATTTGTTTAAGTCTTCATTGATTGAGGGCGCCTTGGGCAGGAGTATATCCCGCAGCCATCTTGCCCTCTTTGCTTGGTCTGCAATGAACTGTTCCGCCTCTAACTCGAGGGCCTCTCGTTTTGCCTCGTTAAGGGCTCTCTGCGCTACTGCTAGGCCAACGTACTGACCTGTCGTGGGTGGACGGCCCCTTGAGCACTTTCTTCTTCCCCTTATGATTTGTCCGCGCTGCTGGCTCAAGAGAGTCTCCTGCTGTCCAGTCATCCACATATGGCACAGTCATACATCGTTGTTTTTTTTTTCGGGAGGCACCCCATTTCCCGTCGCCCCCAATAATGCTGCCCGGAGAAGGCCACGAACCGCCGCAGCAAGTAGGTCTTCACTATTCGGCTTAGATGCGGGGGCACTTGGTGGTACAAGAGCGCCTGGTGTATGCAGTTACAGGAGAGAGTATTAAATGCCTTGGAAATGTCCAACGAGACTGCCAAGACTACCTCATCCTGGGACACTGCGCCCTTCGCTAGCTTCTTCATCCGCAGAATTGCATGTGAGCGACCACTGCAAAATCCATACTGGCAGTCAGCCATGTCCGGCCCGTTCGTCATTAAGTGCTTTATAAGACGGTTCGCGATAATTCGCTCAAAGAGCTTGCTAACCTCACCAAGCAGCACGATGGGCCGGTAGACCGACGGTGAATCCGCAGGGCGACCCTCCTTTCTCATCAAAACCAGTCGATCAATCTTCCAGGCGCCAGGAAACCGACCCTGCTTAAGACACGCGCTGAAAAACCGTCGCAGCCTCGGCTCCAAGGCATCCATAGGACCCAAGCACGTCCCGGTATCCCGTCTAACCCGGGTGCCGTACGTGTTTTTGGTCCTTAGCCTCTGAACCGCCGCTCCTAGCTCGCCCTCGGTGACAGGTGGCGTCACCGTTTCGCCTACCCGTTGTCTTTTTTGTCGCCCTAGGTGGTGCTATAGGCGGTGGAAGCTGCTGGGCCTGTGCGGAAATAGACCGACAACTACGTGATCCCGCAGCAGGGGCTGGAGACTCTGCGTCAGCGGGGGGCCCAGGGTCGAAGCTTTTGGCTAACCTGCTTGTATGGCCTTCCCCACGGATCGCTGTTCAGTCTCCAGAAACTCCTCTCATGACCGATCAATGGCTAGTCCGATGGCAGCTTTTAGTGCCACTTTTGCCTCCTTATATTTATTGTATAGGGCCACTTCTGTCATTTCGTCTCAATGCTGTCGACCTCGTCGTCGCGTGTACTGGCGTCTCGCAAGCACGCACTCCTCGTGAGTCTGCGCAAGATCTGGAGACCACCAATACACGGAGCGTCGGGGAGAGAAGGCTTTGGTTCGAGGCATGGCCGCGGCACGTCATACAGTTGCGAAACCATTCGGCTTCGGCCTCAACATCGACCTCCGCCTCCGGCTCCATTGTCCATGTCCGTACCATGGCCGCCAAGTCTAGGGCTTCTCTTTTGAGCATTTTGAGTACCCAGCGTGGGCCGTTTTCGATCGGGTCATTCCGTCTTGGGAGAGGTAGTTTAGGTAGCGCAGAGACTGCAAATCTAATGTAACGGTGATCTGACTGGGTCTCGACACCCACCAGGACCTCCCATCCATGGACACGGACAGCAAATGCAGCATTCGCAAACGTTATGTCAACAATGAAGCCGCTTTGTTGCCGTACGCACGTATTTGCTGTTTCCTTGTTCATGAAAACTAGGTTGGCGGCAATTGCCCACTCCGCGGATCAGTTACTGGGCACCCCCACACTGCATTTTTTAAATTGAAATCGCCAGCTACCACGACTGGGATGGGATGCACCGACCAACAAGAGCATCGACCTCTACAATGAATCCCTCAAACTCAGCAAGGGTTTTGTTTGGGGAGAAGTTCTGATTATTGCCAAATCTCCGCAGACCGCCGCGACGCAGCCGTGACCTTTTATTACGCTTTTAAATGGATTGGAGCCGGCAGCGCCCCGCGTAGTTATGGCCACGGTTCCGTCCAGGTCCCCAATCTAGTCATCTCTGACTGGAACTCTATAGGGCTCCGCTACTACGGCAATATGGATCGACCACTGTGCCATGCTTTGATGTAAGAGCTCCTGAGCCCTGGCAGCGTGGTTGAAGTTCCCCTGTAGGAATTCAATGGTCTCCATTTAAAATTAAAATATTTTATTTTATTTTTTAAAGTGACAACCATCATTTAATCCTCCTCTGTCGTATCCTGTTCCATGGCTGTCGATTCGACCGGCTGCCAGGGGGCTCAAACTCAAACTCAAACTCAAACATTTATTCAGTAAGTAGGCCACAAGGGCACTTTTACACGTCAAAGTAAAAGAGAGAGAAAAAAAATCAAACTACACCGGTTCTAACCCTACACCTCTGACCCGAGAAGAATTATGTCCGGCAAGAAACTCGGCGGGACTTATTTTTTCAAAACAACAGTACATCAAAACTAAACAATACATATAAGTGCGTTGTTCTATAAGAAAACATATCAAACCAAGGTTAGATTAACCAACAATAGGTTATAGTTTAAGAAAAATACCAAAGAAAAAAGATGAGTCCAAATCTGACTATTGAAAATAAATTACATACAAGTTTGATATACTTTCTTACCTGAACTGTGTCTTCTACATAAATTTCCAAATTATAATAATCCATCATCAACAGTTAGAAATAAACTTTGAATTTAAATAATATAAAAAAAAGTACTTAAGTGATTCTAGTATACAATAAACATACTATTTCTAAATTATACTTAGAGATGTATAAGGTCTCCAAGTGTCTTGATCTATATATTCTATATAATAAAAAATATGGATAATCAAGCACCGAATGTTGTGTCTAAAGCCAATTAAACTAAAATTAAATATGATTAATAAAAAGTATTAATTAATAAAAACTAGCCATGTTTAGTCTGGTGAGAAACAATATTCTGTGCTCGGGCTCGGGCTCGGGGCCCATCGGCGAATTTGGTCTTTTTTCTTTTACTCGTATTCTATTTGTATGCACGCCTTGCTGCTTACTCGTATTCTATGTTCGGACAGCTTGCCAGCCGCCGCACATTCAGCACAGTGCGGTGGGGCAGTACATTGAGCCGCTTTGTGGCCATCTTTGCTGCACTTAAAACAGCTTTCAGACCGGTCCGTTTCCGCCTGACATTGCGCCTTTACGTGTCCATTCCTGAAGCACCGGAAGCATCGTAAAGGTCTCCTCCAGCAGCTTTACTTGCGCCGAAACCCAGCCTACCAGCAGGCGACCCCCAGCCATCCCCTTTTTTGCAGCCAAATGGGGCATCAAATCCACACTGCACCGAGCCCTGAGAAACCTTGGTGTATCCGGCCTTCACCATGTCAATAGTACAACCTCCGGTTCTTGCCACCGCAGCACCCACCTCTTCCGTAGAAACTGACTCGTCCAAGCTCGTGACGCGAATGTCAACACTTTTTGAGGGACACCCGTATCTTCTCCGTGCCTTTGTCAGCTTTATCCTCCCTAGATGCACCAGGGATCTCTGGAATGCACGCTCCAGTAGCCGCCCGCTGGAAACGCAGTCCGCCTGGGATGTCCATGTCCGTCAGTTGACCTTGGTCCTAGCCTCAGCGATCACTTACTTAAGTAACACCCCTTCTCCACAGCTTCCGGTAGTAGTTTAACCACAACACAACGGCCACTGAGCGTGGGGCTTTTAGCTTTGGAGCCTTCGCCTTTTCTGTTTATTGCCGCTGAGCAGTCCCCTCTTTGTCCCCCTTGCCCGCCACCCTATTCCAGCCCTTTTTTATAATTTCGGGCGCAGGTGGCAGCTCGCCGCAGAAGAAGCCGTGGACGCTGCAATCTGCTTCTTATTGTCAGCAGCCACCTTCCGGCCGGTCGCAACTGTTTGATCGGCAGCAGACGACTTTCGGCTTCTAGACCGTCCAGGCGCGCGCTTACAATGGCTCCTACCTGGAGAGCTACTGCACGCATAAATTCCACGTCCTTGGAAACAGACGTAACATCAGTCGCCGGTGGACTCGTGCGCGACGATGAACTTCCCTCTGGAGGAGGCAGCGTGTCCAGTGTCATGTCTGGCATGTCCGCGTCCTCCCCTGGTCCGAATCTTGTAGCAGAATCTCACGCGGATGACTTACTCTTCGCTTCATTCGCTCGAGCTCTACTTTTAGTCGGGCCAATCCCCCTCGCCTGAGACCGTGCGCTCGCTCAGTTCCTTAAAATTTTTCGCAAGAGTATCCGCTGTCTCTTTAAGGGCGCGCACAGAGGTTCCCTTTAAATTCTTTGACTTCCCCGCCACGCCTTTTATAACTGCCACTTGGGCGGCCGCAGTTTTGGTGATGTCTGCAGTACATTTCTTTTGGTCGTCACTGACTGAGGGCACCTTGGGCAGTCGTGTATGCCGCAGCCATCTCTCTCTCTCTATCTCTTCGCGCGCCCGCTCCACTTCCTCCTTTTTCTTTTTACTTTTACTTTTACCTGCACTTGCCTGTACGTCAGGGTTCCACTTTTGCAATCAAGCCAGCTATCGAAGGATGGGAGAAGCGCCCCTATACTCGTAGTATACGTTCCATAGGGCTCTTCCTCCAGCTGGCATTTCCACCGATCTCTTTGCCGTTCTTTCTTTGCGTTCTTTTTTCCGTCTCAAGCCGGGCCTCTAACTCTTGAGGAGCCAGACGCCTCCTTGTCGTCGCCTTGGTTAAGATCTCCGCATATGTAGCCTCAGATTCTGGTTTGAGAGCCACTACAAAGGCCGCCGTCGATGGTGCCACCAGTTTACGCGGCTTCGGCTTTGGCTCAACAGCCGGTTGGGCTGCTGCAGCTGTTGGCTTTTTAGCTTTCTACTTTGCCTTACGGCCTACTACCTCCGTCCACGTCTGATCGGCAGTCATCGGTGGTGGTGGCGGCGCCATCTCCGCAGAAAAGGGAGGGGCTGGTACCTGCTTGGTAGCCGCTTGTTTCTTCCGCGGCACTTTTGGACCTGGTGCAGCTCTCGCAGGGGGCATAACTAAGCGTTGATCACGATAATACTACAGATCTATCTACCGTTTGCCTGGGTCTCCCGACAAGGGCAGGCGCAGGCAACAGGGTCCGTGGATCAACCGACAGAACACCCACGAGGGCTTTTTTCAGTCCGCCGCCAGTGGCGACGGCCGGCTCCGGAAGTAGGCGGTTCTTTATGTCGTCCAAGAGGGCATTGACCATATCCAGAGGTTTTGAAGAGACTCACCGACACTTCCTCCCTAAACTCAGACAAGGCATCTGTCACCGCCCCCAGGATCTGGTTAGCCTGGTTTCTTCTTTAGACTGCCTGCTAGAGTCTCCCTCTTATTCCGATCGGAAAAGGCCCTTCTATGCCCCGTTATCTTGTCCCATAGATATTGTTTTTCAGTTGAGCGTGAATATTTTTTTTCTAAATGTCGATACTGTATGTCACTGATAATTTCAAAGAGGTGTCACTAGGTAGTAGGTACTACTTATTACTTTTGTATAAAGATATATATAATAATAAACGAAGAAATAAACGTCTAGGGTGTTCGTTAGTTAGTTAGGATTAATCATATTTTTTCCACAATAATTACAATAAACTTTACACAGCTGTACATCGTCAGCGAATCGTCAGGGTTATATAGGGATTTTCGTGATGACAAGTTCACATTGGGGGGCAACTGTAAATCCTGCTGAATATTCATGCGAAAGACGCACTGACCAGCCCCACAACACGTCAAAAAACAAATGCCTTTTAAAAGCTGCTGGTAATGGTAATACAAAAATAGCTGTTGTTGTACGTTCCATCTAAAAATAACAAATAGGTACTTACAATCAGCGTCAACAAAAATAAAATCCAACAATACAATTACAAATAAATACCACTTACAGTATTGAAGTTCCCGATTTGGAGATCATGAGTTACTTTTCGTTGTAAATTTTTAACAATGCTGCGCATAGTAAGGGTAAATGAATGAATGAATGAATGAATGCATTTATTTCGAGTAACTGTGACTCATACATGTTGTTAATTAACTTAAAAAACCTTTGATAATTAAACCAACCGGATGCGAGACGCGCACTAATTTCGATCAGAAAAAGTCTGCCAATTTCGGCGCGGGGGACGAGGAAACGCACACAAATACTGTTAACACTAATGCATTTTCCATTGACGTCGCTACACACGCACACGATACAATTATCAAACACTAGCATAAAATATACTCACACAAGTACAAACACATACACAGACAATCTGTCCGTGAACGAGATAATGTCATCTTTACGTAAACGTATATAGTGCGAGGAACGCGTCGACAATAATATACCTAAGTATCGATATTTGTGACGTTTTCAAGTCAAAGTATATCATTGTCGGTTGTTAATAGAGTTAATTTCTAAATGATTTTTTTATGGTAACGCCTTATTGACAACCGATAATAATGTAATTAATGTACCTTTGACTTGAAAATGTCACATTTTATCGTAGATTTATTTATCGTATGCCTACATGTCACTGGATATAGATAGGCATTTCTTCCCTAGAGTAGTGGGAAAGCAGATGATGAAGAAAATCCAGTGAGCGCTGCGAGGTCCAGGCAGGACAGTAAGCCCAGGGATCACGTGTAGGGTTGTCTAAGGTGTTTCCTACGGACGCAGAGAAACATTGATCGTAGGTTAGTTACATATTTTTGTTTCTTTACCAAGTATAAGGTTTAGCTATTGATAAAATTATAATGTTAAGTTGTGATTAAATATCAAGTTTTTCTACCAGCATATTACTTAAAATGTTAGTATTCTACGTAAGTTAGTTTGTCTATTTGTTCAGAACAAATCTTGCAAGCTGATTTAGAATAACTTTTATATTATCAATTTAATATTTTGATGTGTATTTCCTTGTATATTTAGTGGAAAATACTACAAATTGGAAACAAATAACTATTACAATGAAACAATGAACTGCAAAGAACTGTGGAATATCACGGGATTCGAACCCACGTTATTAGATTACCGTTCCAATGTGCTTCCAATTACACTAGACGTTCCTCTATCCACCTCAGTGAACTTTTCACTGTAATGAACAATGATGAATCAGTCACTAGCGACATCGTGATGTTCCAGAGTCCTTCGCAGTTGATATTTTGATTGTAATGGGCATCTGTTTCCAATTTGTGTTTCTATTTCTATTATCTCTTCTTCATTTTCTACTTTCTTTTAAAAAGTATAACATACTGCTAATGTTAATATCGACATTTATTTTTGTGCTGTCCCATCACTAAACCTTATCTGTTAGGTACAGTGATACCAGAGTCAGAAATTAAAAGTGCCTATTTAAGGGGATAAGCATGTATAACGTACCTTATAATCAGACATAGGAATCCACGGGGCATAATTTTATGACAGGTAGGGAATTCCTATATCGATGAACTCAGTTATCGATGCTTTTCTCATTTAGTTACCTTCTAGCGATCATTCCATGTTTTGTCCGACGACATCAAAAACCATTGTTTCTTATAAGTGTAGTAAGTAAAATATTTAGGTGATTGTCTAAAGGGGTTTGATTTAATAATCAATATTTTATAGCACTTAAAACTTAGCAATCATTGAAAATATGCTTTAGTGTAAATTTTATCTTTGTCGTCGAAATGACACTTTACAGACAAAGCTGAGGGCAATCACTAGTCTATGGGTAAAACATCGATAACTGACTTTATCGATATAGGAATTCCCTACCTGTCATTAAATTTTGCCCCGTGGATTCCTATGTCTGCTTATAATAAATAAAGTATAATCCATACAAAATTAAAATGCTACATAAAATGTATGGTGAAAATAAAGGAACGAATTAATTTCTAAACCGGAATATCGTTATTTCAAGCATTTACAAGTATATTTCACTGAAGGGGCGCCACACATTAGAGCGGAATGCATCACAATAGCTGAAATTTGTCTATTAAAACAGAAATTTGTTTATGGTAGCTGTATTTTTGAGACCATAGACAAATTTCAGCTATTGTGCCGTACTACAAGCACACATACGCTGAGTTTCTTACGCAGGTTCTTCTCAGTTGAGGCTCCTTTCCGAACCAGTAGTAGTTTATTGCCCTTCCCATAATACGGTTTTAAAAGATTTGAATTCAATACAGTTGTTAAACCAGTGATTATGTTTTATTTCATTACCGTGCGTCCGTGCGTAATGTGCTATAGGCTAGGTTATCTTTATAGTGTCAGTTTTTTGAGTTCCAAACCACCATACTGCCCTGCCCTCGGCGGTCCTCGACGACATATATAATTTAAAAAGCTATGCGTGTGAATGAGTTTTACCTTTGAAGTACTGACGTTAATCTTTTCATTTTTTCAATATGTAATTTGAATAATTTAAAAGTCGATTAAAATATGTTTAGAAACAATTTAATAACAACACGCACACAGAGACACACTACTTTTTTAACAGAGCAATGCTTTACAATTATGGCTGTATGCCGAATGGGTCTCTGCCTAACCCACGGAGTATCTTTTAAGTGTATTGCCTAACCTGTCATAACAATGACAATGAATGACATAATGGCGGCGTATTTCTGCCGCACTAGTGTCGGTTACTCTTGTTTGCAATATTTCACTTACCTCCCTCGATGTAATCGTGTTCATAATTGCATACCCAATTTATGAATGAACTCATTGATAAATTGGGTATGCAATTATGAACGGCTACGACCAGTGGTCTTGTACTTTTGGCAGAGGGGGTCGCCTGACAATTACCACTCCATTGGTTTATTTCTCTGAGTAAAAAACTAATCCTTAGCGACTAGGTTTAGTAACTACATTCCATTTACTTACATTACTAACTACACTACATACAAATACATTTTAATATATAGGTACAACATATTACTTTATTTAGACCAACATAGGAATGCCGTCATCTATTTTGATCTAAATTTAGCAAATGCCATTATTTGCCCGATCCAATGCGACTGGATCTTGCAGTCGTACTTATCAATAATCACACTCAGGATGCTATTGGGACTATGCCGGCATCGGTACATCATCGACGCGATTTTTTTACGCAAGATGGCCTGAAAACCGTCCGTGCGCGCCTCGGCGAACATACCCGAAGCACTTCACCACTTTGGTAATCCCAGCAACATCCTGAATGCGTTATTATACTGCACACGCAGGGCATCATAGACTCTTTTTGTATACTTAACCCACAGGCTGCTCGAGTAAAATGATTGGCAAAATGCCTTAAACAGTACTATTTTGGCAAGCCAGCATATTCGACCTAACAGCCAGTGCCCTGCGCTCTCGTTCAATATCCAGGTCATCATTCAGGTCACAAGTTATTATATGACCTAGATATCTAAACTTTTTTGCGAAAGCTAGGGTGACCCCATCTAGTGTAAAAGGAGGCAGGAAAGTCGGCTTTTTCGTTCCCGTCTTAAATATCATAACCTCACTTTTTCTTGGGTGGTACGGCAGACCATGAAGTTTGGCATACGTCTCACACGCCGCTAGCAGCTTCCGTAAGGCACTGACAGACGGAGCCAACAGCACCATGTCATCCGCATAACTGATGTTGTTTACGCAAACTCCATCAATATGCCATCCGACATGCATGCTGTTGAGTCCGGCTATCAGCTTATCCACGTAGAGGCTGAACAGCCTGGGAGACGTGAGCCCCCCCTGCCTCATTCCGCACTCAAGTCTATACTCGGAGGAAAAACTATCCGCCCATCTCACCTGGTTAATTTGGTTCCCATACCAGTGTTTAAAGATATTTATAACTTCCGCTGGCGTGCCTGTCTCCTCTAGCTTTTTCCATAGGATATCATATTCTACTCTGTCAAAAGCTTTTGACAAGTCGAGGAAACAGGCATAGACCGGAGTTTTCCTACTCGTATAATACCCCACCGTATTCTTGAGACAATAAATAGCACTTTCTGTGGATAATTCACGCCTAAATCCAAACTGATTATCCTGTAGTTTTAGGTGCCCCTCAAGTATGGTGTCCAGCATACGGTCGAGTATTTTTGCAGCTGTTGTCGCAAGCGAGATCGGCCGATAGTTTTCCCTGTTAGACAGGTCACCAGGTTTATTTTTTGCTACAGGCACCACAATAGTCCTCATAAGCGCTTCTGGCAAGTATGAGTGCCTCATGCATAGATTAAGGAACATAGCTAGTACACGCGGCAGGTGCTCTCGAGCATATTTGAAGTGCTCAATGCTGAGACCGTCATGCCCCGGTGACTTCCCCCTTTTCATTCTCTTTATAGCTATCGCAACTGCTTTTGCTGAGAAGGTAGTCCCAGTCCCGACGGTCCCAAGACCGTACACTTCCGACGCTTAGAGACATGTACATCTCTATATCACTTTTATATTTTAATTTAGTTCACGCATGTAAAATACGAGCACAGAATATTGTTTCTCATCAGACTAAACATGGCTAGTTTTTATTAATTAATAAAGCCCGCCAGCTTGAACATGTCATGCTCGCTTAAAAGGCTCTGCTTATGGTGGCGTCGTTGATCGGGTCGCCACTTTCCCGAAGAAAGGTTGAGGGAGGCGATGGCTGAGATATGCGTCATACTCGTGAATGGGTGCTGTTTGTGGAGACCGGTCTGTTTAGGCTAACTGGGGTAACACATTTACGTAACTTTTTATTAATCATATTTAATTTTAGTTTAATTGGCTTTAGACACAACATTCGGTGCTTAATTATGCATATTTTTTTTATTATATAGAATATATAGATTAAGACACTTGGAGACCTTATACATCTCTAAGGATAATTTAGAAATAGTATGTTTATTGTATACTAGAATCACTTACTTTTTTTTATTTATTTAAATTCAAAATTTGTTTCTAATCTGGAGGATGGATTATTATAATTTGGAAATTTATGTAAAAGAAAGTATATCAAACTTGTATGTAATTCATTTTCAATTGTCAGATTTGGACACATCTTTTTTCTTTGGTATTTTTCTTAAACTATAACCTATTGTTGGTTAATCTAACCTTGGTTTGATATGTTTTCTTATAGAACAACGCACTTATATGTATTGTTTAGTTTTGATGTACTGTTGTTTTGAAAAAATAAGTCCCGCCGAGTTTCTTGCCGGACATAATTCTTCTCGGGTCAGAGGTGTAGGGTTAGAACCGGTGTAGTTTGTTTTTTTTTTCTCTTTTACTTTGACGTGTAAAAGTGCCCTTGTGGCCTACTTACTGAATAAATATTTGAGTTGAGTTTGAGTTTGAGGGTTTGGGCCATTCCAATGTCTGTTGATCCTCGTGGATTCGCAGACAAGCTTATGGCTGGTGCGCCCTGGGGGCAACGGTAAGCAATCTCCTGCGTGGGATTGCTTACCGGTGCTGCCAATAACCCGACACCCGGGGATATCCCGGAGTGTGGGGGGGAGGGGTGCTCTTGGCGTGTCTCTGTGATCTCCTAGGCTACACCGAACAGGGCTACCCATACCGGGCAGGCGAAGGGTGAGGGACGCTTTCAAGAGCAGGGAGGGAATTCGTGAGGGGAGGGGGACGGGCCTCCGTCCCCAAACTCGTTATCCCAGATAAGGTGTGTTGTCATGTCTAGCAGTCTTTGATGGGACCGAGGGCCTTGCCTTGGTCGGCCAGGTTAAGAGGAGTCAACCTCAATTAAAAATCCACAATCCCCGCATGGCGGTTCACCGTGTCCCCACACCCTGGTGCACACCCCAGCAGCCGCAGCCACTAGTAGCCAATCCTGTGATACCGCCCGAACTCACAGCGTATATAGGGCCACAGTTTGGGCACTGGGATCTCTGCCACTGTGGAGTTTTATGTTCCGTCCGTTTTCGTGGGAATCTTATGGAAAATCTAAATAAAAACAAATCAAACAAAATAAACCTTGAAGGTGTATAGTGAGCGCTACAAGCGCGAAAATGAGAGGGACAGAGGCGCTTCTGAACTTAACGCGACGCCAGCACAGCTACGGCTGCGAGGATGCCGAGTGTTACTTGAACGTCTGGACAAAACGATGGACACAAATGTAAATAGCAAGGACCGGAGTCAATCCGAAAGGAGAGGGATCAGGAATCAAGCCATAGTCAGGGAGGATGCGCCGACTGTCTGACGCGACAGACGAAATACGACCTGATACCGGAAGGCCGTCAGTCTCCGGCAACTGATGTGGCCCGCGAAGCAGCCAAGAGGGTGCTGGCAGAGATCAGCAAATCAAAGAACATTATAGAAACAACCCGCGGCCGCATTAACAAGGCGTGCCGCAAGATAGTAACAACTATAGATAAAATGGACTCAAGAAAGGAAAATGAGGAGGTGTTTGCCCTTCGGGCGATGAAAGACTGCAGGCAGAGCTAGCTCATGAGTAGACCCCGTTATCTTGTCGCATAGATATTGTTTTTCAGTAGAGCGTGAATGATTATTTATCGACCTTCTTGTAATCGATGTTTATATAATGCAATTAAATTTTCGCCTTTTAAGTCTATACTCAATTTAAATTAAAACTTTTTGTTTACAAATAAGTACATAACCTTATTGGTCTTAGGGTGGGCGCGCACGAGCAACTTTTATCACCGCGACTATTTTGTCTCTCACATCAAGTCTATGGGTTAGTATGGAAGTACGCACACGTAGCGACGCAACTCCCGGGTGACTTTTTTGTCTGCAGGTTCGGAGACAAGCCCGCGACGCAACTGTCTCCTTCCCTATTGGTTTTAATGCTAGTGTGCGCACGGGCGACAAATAAGTCGCCGGTCGGCCAGTTGCCACTCGACCTCGAGAGCTTGTACGTGTACGGATACGCGTCCGCATTAAATACGAAGTAAAATGCCGGTCGTAGAAGATGATGTCAACAATAGTAGGCTAATTGAAGAAGTGGCAGATATTTTTCGGTATGCTCCCAATTTCATAAACATAGTCTAAAATTTTCCGAGAGTCAGCCGATTGCTCCATAATGGATAAATATAATAATAATAATAAATATTATGGGACATTCTTACACAAATCAACCCAATCCCACAGTAAGCTCAATAAGGCTTAGCGATGGCTAGGCGACGATATATATATAATAGATATATACATATAAATACTTAAATACATAGAAAACATCCATAACCCAGGAACAAATATCAGTGATAAACACACAAATAATTGCCCTGACCAGGATTTGAACCCGGGACCTCCTGCTTCGTAGGCAGGGTCACTACCGACTAGGCCAGAAGGCCGTTAAATGGATGCACCCAATATTGTTTTTTTTTTCGACGTTTTCTTCGGTTTTTTTATTACGAGTGCAACGACCACAACCTTCTCTTCAAAATCCATGTTGATGACTGCGTAGAAAAAAGTCGTGTTGCTGTCGCTCTCGTGCGCGCATCACGGCGAGGAGGCGATTAATTTGTCGAAAGAGACAAATAAATCGCCTTGCGACTAAGTTGCTCGTTCGCGCCCGCCCTTACGTGAAGCGATAACCTTAGATAAATGATTTACCTACTTGCAATTGCATGTCACATTGACAGACGCTATAACTTGCCGTTCTTTGGAAAAAGTGTTAGTTTAATATTGGCGTGGAATTTATTTAATTGCTTGGTAGGTACTATCGGGTTCATAATTGCATACCCAATTTATGAATGAATTCATTGATAAACTGGGTATGCAATTATGAACCCGATGGTACAAAATACTATGTTTCAATGGAAGATTTGAAAACAAAATACACTAAAGATTTTCCCTGCTTGATAAAAGTAGAAAACGAATTGTTTTGTACATGGTGCAATTTACGAATCACTCCAAAAGGAGATACCATACAAAAACATCTAGATTCCAAAAAACACAATGAGACAGTAGGCGGAAAAGCAAACCAAGGACAGTTTAATATGGATGTGACAAAGTTTATGATTTCCTGCAATATCCCTTGGAGTAAATTGGATAACACAGAATTTCAATTGTTTATCCAAAATTGCATGAAAGGTAAATATGCAGCATCAGTATCTGTTCCTTCTGAATCTACACTCCGATTGCAGTACTTACCAAAAGTATATCAAAATACATACAAAGCAATTCAAGATGAACTGCGTGACGCATACATCTATATTTCTATTGATGAAACACAAGACGCTATCAAAAGAAAAATAGCAAATGTTATAATAGGCGGTATGTAAATACAAAGATAAAGAGGGTAAGCCGCATATCATTGCCAGCCAAGTTCTAGAAAAAACTGACAGCAAGACCATTCTAAAGTGATAACTGATTCCTTAGACTGTTTTTATAAAGGCGTCAATAATTATCAAGAAAAAGTTTTGCTTTTGTGTAAAGACGGAGCTGCGTACATGTTAAAAGCCGGAAGAGAACTAATACAAACATATACAAACATGATTCATTCAACATGCGTTGCTCACGGACTAAACAGAGTAGTTGATGTTGTGCAGAAGCAATTTCCAAATGTCAATGTACAAATGTCAAAAAAGTATTCCTAAAAGCCCCATCTAGGATTGCCAAGTTTAAAGAAATGTTCCCAAATCTTGCGTTACCCCCTGAACCTATTTTAATTAGATGGAATACATGGTTAGAAGCCTGTTTCTATTATTCGAAGAATTTTGATGAGGTAACAAATGTTATCAATGCACTGCCAGATCAAAACGGAATAGTTAAAGAAGCAAAAAGAAACTTGTTAAAAGATAACATCAAAAAAGAATTGCTGTTTATAAAGGATAACATGTCAATTTTATCACAAGCAATCACAAAATTAGAAAGACAATCAATTGAGCTTTCAGAATCAATTGCCGTAGTAAACGACGTAAAGAAACAGTTGTCGAAGTTAGTGTTGCATGAAAAGGGACGGCATATTTATAAAAAGCTATCTTTAACATTAAAAAAAATGTTGGATATAATACATCGCAAAAAATTGGTATGCTTAACAGAGGCTTAGAAGTAGAAGTAATGGACGACGATCCATGCAAACCCAGCCTCCAATACTTCTCTTTATTTAAGTACGCTCCCGTCACATCTGTCGCAATAGAAACAAGTTTTTTGTTCTTAAAATGGATCTTTTCAAATAGAAGACGCAGCATGACTTCAACAAATCTAGAACAACTCTTAATTTGCTTTGGAGAGCTAAAACAGCAATGAGTCCATATAAGTATGTATACATTATTTCGAATTTGTTTCGTACTGGCTACTTTTTTATTTTGAATTTTTAAAAATATGTTTCATTGCACACAAATTGATTTCAAGAAACTTCAAAAATACTTTCTTTTCAAAATGGCAGATAATTTTGAAGAATTATCAATATTCCATAGAATTCATGTAAATAAAGATGTAACATTATTTAACAGTTGAAAATCAAGTAATATGGGGGACTCGAACGGAGGAACAGATAGATGTGTACCATGGCTTCTGTAATGATAAATTAAAAAACGTAGACTTCCCCAGTAGCTTAAGTACTTGTTGTATGAATAGTGAGTCTTGTAGTAAAAGGGAACACTTTTTAATCTTAGACAACATGTATGATTAAGTGGTTAAAATTCTGTCTAATGCGGCAGTTTTGTCCTATAAATGTAAGAAACGTCGTAAGGGTCGCTACGTAGTCGGCTGGAATAAGTATGTGGCCGAGGCACACAGGGAGGCCAGGCTTCACTTTCAACAGTGGGTCCTAATGGGAAAGCCTAGTCGGGGCAAATGGTACCTGATGAATGAGAGCAAAAAAGTGTTTAAGTCCAAATTAAATTGGTGCCAGGACAGACAGGATCAACTTAAAATGGATAGGCTAGCCCTGGCTCAAAAAGAAGGAGACTTTAAACAATTTTGGAAAAACACTGAGACAATGAATGTGAGGCCTGGCCTTCCTGTGGGCGTTGGCGATAAATGCGACTCTGGTGAGATTGCGGAACTATTTAGGGAGCATTTCAAGGTCAAGTCGCTTATAGGAGCTACTCCATGCGAGGCGAAAGGTATAAATATTTGCGAATGCAAGACTTAGAGATGTATAACGTCTCTCAGTGTCCAAATACTAAATAAAAAAATAAAAAAAGGAAAAACAGGTAATACTGGACACTAGTAAAGCTGCTTCATAGAGTAATGTACCTAATAATTTCTCGATTTGTATTGTACTAACCATATCAAGCTACAGGCTTAAAGGCATCGTTATCCTCAATGAATTCCTTTAAAGTATAGTACTCTCTCCTCAACAAATAGCGCTTAACATAAGACTTGAATTTATTTAGTGGCAAATTCACTACATCAGCGGGGACTTTGTTATAAAACGTGTACAGTTCCCAGCAAAAGACGTACGAACCTTACCGAGGCGGTGGCCAGGCTCAGCAATCTTATCTTTATTTCTAGTGTTAGAGTTA
Organism: Pammene aurita; assembly: GCA_947086415.1. Taxonomy (NCBI): domain Eukaryota; kingdom Metazoa; phylum Arthropoda; class Insecta; order Lepidoptera; family Tortricidae; genus Pammene; species Pammene aurita. Next base: position 20,461,157 of record OX352295.1, read on the forward strand.
TGGATATCACTGTTGAGCTTGAATTCATGGATGTTTTTCCGCACATACATAATGTTTTCAAGTACGTATTGAGATGCTACGGTAGGAATATTTGCCTCTTCAAATTTTCCTCTTACGGATGCTCGACCGCGCATTTTATAAATGCCACGTACAGCTCGTTTTTGTAGCACAAATATGGTCCCAATAGCAGCCGCTTTACCCCACAACAGAATTCCATACGACATAACACTATATATTTTTTTTTTTTTTTAATACCACGACGGTGGCAAACAAGCATACGGCCCGCCTGGTGGTAAGCAGTTACCGTAGCCTATGGACGCCTGCAACCCCAGAGGATTTACATGCTTTAGGAACCTATACACTCCTTTTTTGAAGAACCTCATACTGTAGCCCACTGGGAAAACCTCGGCAGGGAGTTCATTCCACAGCCGCAGCGTTCGTGGGAGGAAATTCCTCTTAAATCGTACTGTGCGCGACCCATTGGGCTCCAGGGTGTGGGGATGAACACCCTGCCGGCGGCGAGCGGTGCGGTGATAAAAAGCTGCCGTGGGCATCATATCAAACAGTTCTTCAGAGCACAACCCATTGTACAAGCGATAGAACACGCATAAGGAGGCAAAGTCCCTCCTAAGACTCAAAGGTTCAATATCGCTCGTGAGTTTGGGATCGTCGACGATCCGCACAGCGCGCCTTTGCACCGAGTCAAAGGGCCCAAGCTGGTATCCAGGTGCTCCCGCCCAAAGGTGACAACAGTACTCCATGTGGGGTCTGACTTGCGACTTGTATAGGAGCAGTCTCTGCCCCGGAGTGAAGTATCGCCTCGCTCTATTGAGCACACCGAGCTTTTTGGATGCCAGCTTGGCCTTCGCTTCAAGGTGACTACGGAATTGGACGTCACTGGAAATGTCCACACCGAGGATCCCAATACTCCCTGACATTGTAAGGGTTGTGCCTTGGAACTGAGGGGCCACAGTAAATGGGGTTTTCTTAGCGGTGAACGCGCAAACTTGTGTCTTTGTGGGGTTGAATCTGACTAAGTTGTCCTGACCCCACACCGAGACTCCAGAAAGAGTATTCTCGATATCGGACACAAGTTTTTCACGACTCTCTACCACAACGGATCGAGGGATATTGGCACGGCCCGTGTAACAAGCATCCCCAGTACTGTCGTCCGCATAACAATGAATGTCGCCGATAGACAACATATCATTGATATGCAGCAAAAACAGCGTTGGGGATAGCACGGACCCTTGCGGGACACCAGCGTTAATGCCCATGCTTTCGGAGCAACTTCCGTCGACTACGGCTCGTATGCTCCTGCCGGACAAAAAGCTGGCAACCCATCTGCACAATCCCTCGGGCAGGCCGTAAGCTGGCAACTTCGACAGAAGACCTCGATGCCAGACCCGATCGAACGCCTTAGCTATATCAAGGCTAACTGCCAAGGCCTCTCCCTGACTCTCTATGGCTGAAGCCCAGCGGTGAGTGAGATACACTAGAAGGTCACCAGACGAGCGACCGTGGCGAAAGCCATACTGGCGATCACTGACCAGGTCGTGCTCTTCTAGGTATCCCAGGAGCTTTGCATTGATTATGCGCTCCATAACCTTAGAGAGAAGTGAGGTTATAGCGATAGGCCTGTAATTCGACGGGTCCGAACTGTCGCCCTTTTTAGGACAGGGTGCACGAGGGCAGTCTTCCATGAAGACGGCACTTGCCCTTTGTGGTAAGAGAGTGTGAAAAGGCGCGTTAGCACGGGACAATATATTAACTATACCTAACATATTGGCTGAACACATACGCTAATCCACACAAGCGCGCACACGCACACACACATAAACATACACTCTCTCACACACACGCACGCACACACACACACACACACACACACACACACACACACACACACACACACACACACACACACACACACACACACACACACACACACATTCATACATACATACAGTATTTTATTAAGTAATTTAATTAGGTTAGAACACTAATTAATAGCATAAATAACTAAAATTATAAGTTATCTATACATATAATAAAGCTGAAGAGGGTCGAAAGTCTGTACATGGAATATATTCGAAAAAAAGTTGGCTGGGGATACTTAGAATCGATAACAGAACACGTTCCAACAATTTTTAGAATTTTTGTCTGTTTATCTGTTTGTCTGTTTATTTGACCGCGCATCACGTGAAAACGGCTGAACGAATTTTGATGAAATTTTGTATAGAAATAGTTTGAGTCCCGGGAAAGGACAATAAATAGTTTTCATCCCGAAAATCAACCCTGGAGGGGGTGAAAAGGGGGTTGAAAGTTTGTATGGAGAATTTTTAATAGAAATTAGTATGGAGATAATTTGAGTCCCGAGAAATGACAGAATAGTTTTCATCCCGAAAATAAACCCTTTTGGGGGTGAAAAGGGGGTTGAAATTTGGTATGAGGATTTTTTTACCGCTGAACTGATAAAGATGAAATTTGGTATAGAGATAGTACGGGTCTCAAGAAAGGACAGGATAGTTTTCAGCCCGAAGAAGGGTTGCAAATTTGTATAGGGAATTATTAACCGCAGAATCGATTTAGATAAAATTTGGTATAGAGATAATTTGAGCTCTGGAAAAGGAAATAAAATAGTTGTATCTCAGAAATTATCCCTTAAGCGGATGTAAAAGGGGTGGAAGTTTACATGGGGAAGAAACAACCAATAACCGCTGTACGTATTTAGATGAAATTTGGTATTGAAATAGTTTGTAATTTTTTGGTCAAGGTGTTCATATTTATAACAAGTTACCCGTCGATGCTTTAAATTTACCTTTACCCGCTCCTAAGAAATATTTGAAAATGTCATTAATGTCAAAGAGTTATTGCAGGTTCGATGACTATATATGACGGACAAAGATGCATGGCCCAAACCAGAAACTACTACAAAATCATCTAACATTTATAGGACACTGTTTAGGTAGGAAAACATATCAAACGTTTTGTGAAGCAGTCAGATTAGGATTTATTTTTCTTTATAATTAAACAATAGGTACTTTATCTGTCTCTCAAGCTGTTTTGATATGTCTTCTTGAAGAACTACGCATTATTTTGTATCTTTAAGATCTAATAATGTAACTGTTTTGAAAAAAATAAGTCCCGTCGAGTTTCTTTTCGGTCATAATACTTCTCGGGCCAGGGTGTAGGGTTAGAACCGGTGGTAGTTTTGGAACGAAGTTCCTTATCGGACGGTTCGCGGATGGGGGCTAGGCGAAAAAAAGTCACGTGACCGTCATGAAAAAGCGTCACGAAGAAGTGTAGTGAAAAGTGAAAGTGAGAAGTGACAAAGTGAAAAAAGTCGATAACCTAAAAGTAACAAATTGTCAAATATGTCGAAAATTTCAAAAATGTCAAATGCCAAAATGTCAAAAATGACGAAAATGTAACAAAATTAAATAACATAAATTCGTTCCAAGTTCCAACCGAGTGTTCCACGACACTCACGTATTTTTTTTTCTCTGACGTTCATTAGTGCATTGTAATGTGCTTACATTGAAAAATAAATATCTTGATCTACACCAATATCATAAATCCTCTATTCCGCGTTCGGAAACCGTATGTAATTACCACCATTATTGCAACCAGTAACGTAACATCAGTGTATTATCTGTGACAGTGTGGTAAAAACGTATGAAAATTAATTACCTACGGTAACATAATGAAGATCCACCCTCCTCCCCGACCGCCGGCACGCCCCCCCCTCCCTTCCTCCCGACCGCCTGTACAATGGTCATTCTAATGGTTTGTGAACACGTCATGTAGGATTTGTAAAATGTGTGTAGATAAAGCAGTGTATGCTTAATTAGGCCTTATTACGTCACAGTTACATAAACTACTATTTATCTCTTTTTAGGGTTCCGTAGTCAACTAGGAACCCTTATAATTTCGCCATGTCCGTCCGTCTGTCTGTCCGTCTGTCCGCGGTCTAGCTCAGTGACCATTCGCACTAGAAAGCTGAAATTTGGAATCATTATACGCCGCCAAAGTAATAGAATAAAAACTAAAAAAAATTTTTTATTAGGGTACACATAAAATGGGGGGTGAGTTTTTTTCGCTCCAACCCTATCGTGTTATTATTGAGTAGGTCTTTTAAAAAGTATGGAGGTCTTCTGATACATTTTTTGGATGAAACTGATAGTTTCGTAAATATTAGATCTGAAAGTTCAGGCGTCTCCTCCATCTAACTTTTAAACCGTGGGTCCAAAAAAATAGAAAAAAATTATGGAAGTGAGGCCTGATAAGAACTTTCAATAAAAACTATATTGAATAAAATCGGTTCAGCCGTTTTTGAATTATCAGTCAAAAAGGCATAGTGAAGGAAGTGCCGGATAGTAAAATGACGTAAGCGCCGCCAAATATCCCTTAATAAACGACCTTTTGAACGGATGTTTGGAACAGGGCAGCAACTACGAAACTCTACGATTGAGTTAAATTTGCATGGGTCATTGACCCCCCCAAAGTACACCTCAAACAGAAAAAATCATTACGGACCCCCTCAAAAAATCATTTCTGCATTTATTATTATGCTCTTTATTTATTTTTCTTCTTAGTTTAGGCTTTTTACAATATTTTTATAAAAGTAAAATATAAAAATACATCTAAAACATATAAAAACAATAAAAGCATTATAAAAAACCTAAACTAGGGTGCCGCCGGCAACGGAGCAGGGCCCAGGCTGCCGGTGGTTAGGGCCGCAGAGTGAGGAACCTTCGGACTATGCGCGCCGTGTCCAAGATTACCGCCTTCTGAATCTGACCCCTAATCCAACCACAACCCCGTAGCGAAAGTCTCTCAAGATGTTGGTCGAGACTCTTCGCTATGAGACCGTTCGCACAGACAACTATCGGCACAATGATCGCCGAATCGACCTCCCACATGGCGGTTACCTCGTGAGCCAAGTCTAGGTACTTGCTGGACTTGTCCTTCTCGGCCTTCACGAGGTTCTCGTCACATGGGACGGTGATGTCGATGAGCATGGCCCGGCGTTGCGGTCGATCTATTACCACGATATCAGGCTTATTGGCTACAATAGTCCTGTCCGTGATAATAGATCGATCCCAATAGAGCGTGGCACGACCATTTTCGAGAACTGGCGCAGGTGTGTACTTGTAGTACGGCACTTCGTGGTCCACAAGACCGTATAGGAGAGCAAGCTGCTGGTGTATAATCCTGGCTACGAGGTTATGTCTGTGCAAGTACTCGCCGTTAGCAAGATGAGAACAACCGGAAATGATATGCCTGAGTGACTCTCCAGGACGGCGGCATGCCCGACAAATGTCGACCGTACCGTCCTTCAGGATATATTTCCGGTAGTTATTCGTCATGATAACTTCGTCCGCAATTGCACAGGCAAAACCTTCGGTTTCTCCGAAGAGGTCCCCGAATCGTAACCAGTTCACCGACGCGAGCAGGTCCACGTCGGGTCCCGTGAGGGCCCTGTAGAACCGCCCGTGTAGCTCCTTGCTCTTCCATACCGCCTTGCGATCCTCGGTGCTTAGCACCACAGGTTTGCGCCAGTTCTCGTTTGCCAAGGAGAGCGGCGTGAGACCCTTATCTACTGCCACCACATCACGATGCATCCCACACTCGTTGTTAAGGAAATAATTCCTGAGATTGTACACCTCACGATTGTGGAGATTTTTGGCGTTTAAAAAGCCGCGACCTCCACATTTCCGTGGGATGTACAATCTCATAACAGACGAGCGTGGGTGAAGCATACGGTGTGTGGTGAGCAATAGACGGACTCTCCGATCCAGGGCATCCAGCTCGGTCTGAGTCCACCTTAGTATGCCAAAGGAGTATGTGAGTAGGGGCATCACCCAGGCATTGAAGGCGCGCACCTTGTTGCCACCTGACAAAAGACTATTAAGTACTTTTGTCAGCCGACTAAAGAAGCGCTCCTTCAACGCCTGTTTAATACCCACATCCTCAACACCCAAAGACTGTGACATACCAAGGTATTTGTAGGTTTCTGATTCAGAGATAGATCTGAACGTCATTGTCTCAGAAAGCTGTAAATTTGCTGAATTTACTACTTTCCCCCGCTGTACATGCATAACCGCACATTTATCAACACCAAACTCCATCTTGATGGAACTACTGAAGACTTCAGTGGTCTTCAGTAGCTGCAACAAGTCTCGGTTATTTGGTGCAAATAATTTGAGATCGTCCATGTACAGAAGGTGAGCTATGACTTCACCCTCTCTCCGAAGCCGGCAACCTAGCCCCGAATCCTTCAGCAGAGTGCTGAGCGGATTTAGAGCTAGGCAGAACCACAGGGGACTCAGACTGTCACCCTGAAATATTCCTCGCTCGATCCTTATAAAGTCCTGTGGGCCAGGGGGGTCATCCCCACCTCCTGGTTGACGAAGGACTGTGGTCCACTGCCTCATACACGCGCCAAGGAAGGATCTTAAAGCTGTGTCAATTTTATACAGCTCTAAGACCCTCTCCAGCCATGAATGAGGCACCGAATCATAGGCCTTCTTGTAGTCAATCCAAGCGGCCGAGAGGGCCCCCCTGTTCCGCCTGACTCGTTGGCAAATGGTCATGTCTATGAGGAGGAGCTCTTTAGTACCACGGGACCCAACCCTACATCCATTTTGAGCTGAGGCCAAAATGTTGTTTGCGACCATGTGCGCGTTTATTTTTGCTCTCAAAATGGATGTAAGGAGCTTGTAAAGTGTAGGCAAGCACGTGATGGGTCGGTAGTTCTTCGCTTCCGTGGTACTACCGGACTTATAGAGCAGGAAGGTTACACCGGTTGTTAAGGAAGGCGGGAGGGAGCCAAGTTCGAGGGCTTGTTGAAATTGCGTTGCGAGCCGCGAGTGCGAGCACCGAAACCATTTTAGCCAGAAGTTGTGCAATCCATCCGGGCCGGGACTTTTCCAGTTCTGGGCCGTACGGATTGCACAACTTACGTCATCGGGGCTGATGGTGATAGCCCCCATAGGTTCGATGGACTCGCACTCACGTCCGACAACGCTCATCCACTCGCCCTCCGTGTGTTCAACGGGCGCTGACCAGATGCTACGCCAGAAATCAGTCATGGCAGTAGCATCCGGCAGTCGCACGTTGGACACACGGGGGTAGGTTTCCTCCCACCTTCGGTATACCTTTCTTTGGTCACTTTGGAAAAGACGATTCTGCTTGAATCGGTCCACACGCTCTCTGTAGCGGCGAATACGGCTTGCCCATGCATAAACTTTCTGCTTCAGAAAGTCGATGCGCTCTATGACATTGGCCATGTAGTCGCGGGGCTCGATATTCGTCCCCGCGAACGCCTGGTACACAAAGCGCATTACTCGGGGGCGGTTATTGCCCCCCCTGAAGCAGATCAGCTTTGCAATGAGAGTCCTAAATGAGTTGATACGACGCTCGATCCGCACTTGCCATGCGGGGACACCTCCGGTGGTCCTAGGTGCACGTTCAGCGTCCGGAAACTTGACTCGAGCAACACGGCACGCCGCGATGGCTCCGCAGTACATGATCGAGTGCGTATCATCTAAGTCTTTACTAGTCCGCAGGAGTGGATCTAGCAAATCATTCAGGGCTCCCATCAACGCTAGATTGCGTCTATTCATAGGCAAGCGTGGTAATCGCGGCCTAGGGGTGTTTGTGGAGCGATACTGCGTAATTGCCTCTTCCAAAGTCCTCCTCAGTTGCTCATTGGCTGTACTACTCACACTCTGATTCGCGATCTCCTCATCGGCACTGAGATCAACCCGCGGCGCCCCCGATGCCAGGTCGGGTCCGGGCATCGGATCCGGCGACGTGGCGGGCGGATCCCGCACCGAGATGTTGGCCGCGCAAACAGAGAGAGCCTCCAGGCGAAGCCGATCAAGTGTCGCGTCATTCAACCGCTTTAGCCGCTGAATGACGCGCACCTGATCCGATAGGCGTTGCGCAGTCGTGTCAATAGCTGGTTCAAGGGCCTGAAACAGAGGAAGCATCCGGTCACGATACGCGCACAGATTAGTTCCCCCCTCTGTAGCCCCATAATAGGCGCGCATGACGTTCTCGTTCATGGAAGGAGTCCATTTCATGCGACGCACTATACCACCGGCAGCGGGGGCCCTGGGCGGGGCAGAATGTCCCGCAGGCCCCAAGCGTGCCGGCAGCGGTGGCCGTCCCCGTCGCGCTGGTGGTCGTGGCGGCGGCGGCGGCGGCCCGCACTCGTCGCTCGACTCGCTGGTCTCGGGCGCTGTAGCAAATTTGTCGCCCGATGAGGATGGCGAGGAGACGGACGAGGCGGGCGTAGATGGTGGGCGTGCGTTTGGTGGGGACGCTTGCTGCAGTCGCGATTTACTTCGTGTTATCATTATATTATTTCCGTTGACTAGTTTGACGTTTAGTGATGGTATTTACGTCCTATATCCATATTTACAGTTATTTTCGAACTTGCTCAGCTGTTCTCGACATCGCGAACAACTTTTTCGCAAATATTAATGCGTAAATAGATATAAAAACGCCCGTAAACACATAATTTATCAAAAATGTATAGGAAAGTAGCAAAAACACGACTGACTTTGACGGCGTCAATTTTATTATTATTATTATTAAATTATTTATTCATGTAAAACAATTACAGGTTTCGGGAGCCACAATATTGCGCCAAACTGGAGTGACCAGTTTGTTGGCGCGTCGCGCTCAATCACATAGGTACTTAACAATAAAGTAATTGTTTACAATAAATATGTGACTTATGTCTATTGTTAATAGGTAACTAAATAAACAGTAAAAACATGCATAAGTGTTAGGTAAAAGTTAATGAAATAGTTCAGCAAGTAGTTACATTTGTAACACCCCCCCAATTTCAACCGCGCTGCAACCGCGCCTGTTCTTACCTTTCATGCTTAGACTGATTTGATGGGAGGATCGATTTGGATCATATTTGCCGTGGACATTTAAATATATATAAAAGAAGAAACTGACTGACTGACTGACTGACTGATTGACTGACTGACTGACTGACTGACATATCAACGCACAGCCCAAACCGCTGGTTCTAGAGATTCCAAATTTGGCAAGTAGGTTCCTTATAAGGTCTAGGGATGCACTAAGAAAGGATTTTTCAAAATTCATCCCCTAAGGGGGTAAAATGGGGGTCCAAAGTTTGTATGGCGAATCAAAATTTGTTAGACTATTTTATTCGAAACTTCACAGGAGTATTCCTAACGATAAATGAGTAAACACGTGTTTCAGGTTTTTTGAAAATTCAATCCCTAAAAGGGGCAAATGTGGTCACAAAGTCTGAAAATCAACATGGGTATCGTATCCTTTTTGAGTACTTATAGTACGCGGGCGAAGCCGCGGGAAAAGGCTAGTGAGCGTATAAATACAGAAGTGGTACTGTATTGTCCGATATACACCTACTACTCTATGTCGTTTAAATCATGGCAATAAAATGTATAACGACAAAAAAAGTATTGCTTTTCGAGTGTAGTTTCATTTAGTGGTAATTGTAAAAAACATATCAGGACTCCTTTCCTCTAGCGTATCCATCTGTCAACTTTACTTCTCGTTCCGCCTCCAGGGTAGCGGGAGAAAAATTAGGGGTGAATTAGCCGCTTACTGACACAGACCGAATTCCACGCGGGCGGAGCCGCGGGCACAGCTAGTATTATAATAAGGTTATAAATAAAAATAAGTAACTTTCATGTATACCTACAATATTTCCTAACTAAGAAGACTTAGTTTTAGAGGAGCGGGGCATCCTGATACAGGTTAATCCACCTAATAGGAAGTCCCACCCAAGTAACACATCAAAGCAGTATAACGGCCGTCTTACAGCATATCTGTATGCTTTTAGCATTTTGAGTTCGTTTTATAGTAGCATTATAAACGTTCATAGTGCTGATATAGGTCTTAAATGGGCACAAATTACCCAGCTTGAGATCCTATACAGGTCATTTAATAGCATTACAGGCGTATTATGTCTGCGCTATTAGCATTATCGTTGTCATGGAAAGTGCCAATCGCATTAAAGAAGCATTAGTACGCTCTATTAAGTTGCCAACCGCATTAAATAAGCATTAATACTGCCAAAAAAGCCGCTAATCGCAGTAAAGAAGCATTAGTACGCTCGATTAAGTTGCCAATCGCAATACAAAAGCATTATACTAGCATAAGAGTGTAGTAAAATAAACCTTACGTCAATGCAAAAACGTCTCTAATACCGACGGAACAAATATTATAATACAATGAACGTTGTGATTTAACTACTTTGTCTCGCAATATAAAATGGACGAGTGACACGTCATATTTGTTTACATCGTAACAAAATTTATAAAAGTTTTTGACTATTTTACGTTATTATATCCTTCAAATATTACTGCGCACTGTAGTTTACTGTAAATGTGTATATAAGTTTCATTGAAAATTTTCACGCGGCTTTGATTTATTGTGGTTTTGCTATAAAATATTATAAAAAGATATGCGTCAAAAAAACAAAACAACTGTGTAATCCTCGTATAGAACGAGTTTTGCATTATTAACATAATACTGTTGGTTGAGCAGTCTTAAATTAAGTTATTTCATTATTATATAGGTATTTTCCTTGTATAAACAGGTCCGCATGATTTTATTTTTAGGTTATAAATTATTTACAAAATGGCGTTGGTCTATATAGACGGAGAGCTAGCCACGTCAGATATGACACAATAATGAGAGCAACCAAACCCCTCTAGTCAGTTTGGTATACTATGCTTATTTCTAGATCTGGACATCTGGCAGCTTTAAAGTGGTGAAGGTCAAAGAATGCAAACCATTTCAAGAAAACAAATCCTAGAGATCTGGGTTTGATGCAATATTATGAGAAACTATACAAATACTATACAATATTACGAGAAATTATACAAAAGTTTATGTTGGGGGAAAGTAGTGCCAAACGATATATAATATAATTCATAGTTTGTCGCCTACTGTTTTTGTTTCCGTAATAATACACAATATTTTTTGGTCTAACGTTTTTTATCGATTTTTGACCAGTTTTGACTCGATATTCCAACAAATTCACTACACATATAATTATAAAGCGAACGACTATCGGTTCTTGAATCTTTTATGTCCATTCTGTAGAGCCGGATCTTGAAATAAATGAGCCGTTATTTTTTTATGATATTTTTAAAATATGGTCTAAAAAACACTTTTATCGATATTCGAATGATATAAAGAATCTTACATATACGTAATATTAGGGTTCCTCTTTGATGTCTCTAAAAACTGTAGAGAGATTTTAATTTTTAACTAATTAACACAAACTGTATGACCATAAAACCCCTTTTTTAGCCTAAACCGGTTCGACTTTGATGTCAAATATCTCGAAGACAATGAATATTGAAGTAAATATAGGATACTATATTGTTTAAAGCCGTTACTGATAATATGATAAGCTATATTAATCATTAGAAAACTAAGGGAATCAAATATAAGGTCGTTGGCGCCAGGGAGCCCCTTAAAATATAGGCCCTGTCCTTTATAACTGAGACAACTTCGGCAGTTTTTACCTAGTTTGGTATTACTATTTTCCAATTAAAACATTCTGCTAGTCTGTCACTGTGACCTCCACCTATTAAAAGCTGCCAGATGCCAGGATCTAGCAATAAGAATAGTATAGCAATCTAACCAGATGGGTTTTGTTGCTCTCATTATTGTGTCATATCTGACGTGGCTAGCTCTTAGTCCAATAGCAGCTCAGTCACCCTTAAAAAAAATGTTAATGCCTACAGCATTACACGTGAATAATTATGCTATTAAACAACATTAAGCATTATATACTACTTAAAATTGATATTGTAGACCCTAAGGCACTAAAACAGCTAAAATCTGTATAGGGGCTGTTCATAAATTACGTCATCATATTTTGATGATTTTTTACCCCCCTCCTCCTAAAATCATTCAACCGTCCCCCTGATAAATAAAGTGACGTCTTTAAAAAAATGCGTTTTTAGCTTAATTGTAAAATAAAAAACTATTTGGTAGATAATATTTTATAGCATTAAAAGTTTATAGAAACACGAATTTCATTCCTTTTTTTACACATTGAAGCACTTTTTAAAGATGCGAGAGATGATGTGATCTTCGGAATGACCGCCCCCCCTCCTACGTCATGCTACCATCATCCGATGTCCAGACCTCCCCCCCCCCTATTTGAAATGACGTAATTTATGAACAGCCCCTTAAAGTGAATTACTTGGCTTTATAATGGTTTATATTATTGCTATTATACAGCATTAGGAATGTATTACCTACTTATAAATGCTATTGTACACCCTAAGGCATTAAAAATAGCTGAAAGCTGTATAGCGAATTTACGTGGCATTATAATGGCTAATATTCATGCGCTTAAACAGCATTAAGCATTTATTTATGCTATTGTAGAACCTAAGGCACTAAACCACACCGAAGCATTAGTGTAGCAAACCAAAACGCAACTGTACAGCATTCAGCTGTACAGTTGCATTTTGGTTCGCTGCACTAAAACTAAAGGCTTTAAAAAAGCATTTACATATGCCATTATACAACCGTTATACAGCTTAAAGCATTATATAATGCTATTGTAGAACCTAAAGCACTTCAGTGCTTTTAAACAGCTGAAAGCTGTCCAGTTGCATTGTTGTTTGCTGCACTAAAGCTAAAGGCTTTATAAAAGCATTTAGATATGCCATTATACAACCGTTATACAGCTCAAAGCATCATATAATGCGTAAAGTTGCTCGGTGAACGTATACACGGTGTAACATGAGAAAACCGAATAATTTTAAAAGCGTATTCCTGACCATAATTGGAGACTAAAATGTCGTATAAACTTTTCTGGAATTCGCTTAGTTTCAGAGTTACTACCAATTAAATAAAAAAACATTTTTTATTGTCACTCAGTGCAAAACGCTTTTTTGATGGCGATTTCACCCTTTATGCGGTCTAGTCTAGACATTCTTATTGACAGATATCAAAGTGCCAAGGAATACTTTACGTAAACTATTTTGTCGAAAAAAAATTTACTAATTTATTTTAATCGACATCTTTACCAATAACATTTATGTTTTTATGTTAAACACAAACACAAAACACACAAAAAAAAAGCAAAAAAAAAAATTTTTTTTTTCGCGAAATCCAGAAAAGTTTATACGACATTTTAGTCTCCAATTATGGTCAGGAATAGGCTGTTAAAATTATTAGTGTATAAGAGTTTATACGGTCCTTAAGTTCTAAATAAGTTAACTATTCATATGTTATAATGCTTCCTGTGTTACTTGGGCAACCACTGATGGCAATTTGTAGAATAAGCTTAATAAGGAAATAAATAATTTTTCATTTTTTTCATTTTTCATTTTCATAACACTGTGAAAGTAACTGAAGTACCTCGTGGAGGTTATCCGACCTAGCGCCCCCAACTAACCTAACCTTTTTTTTTGATACCCAGGAAAAATCTTCGAAAGGGGAACCCATGCCGCGAGGTGGTGCGCCCGCGTATGTGAGATTCTTACTTACTAACAACCTGGGGTGTTCGTCACACTGCCTTTGCGGTGGAGTGCGCTCTTTCCCCTTCGATTGCTGTCACCTTGCCGTGGTGAAGGGGTTGCGTGCTCCTATGACCCTCAGGGCTATGCCGGATAGGGCCTCCCAAACCGGACAGGCCTCAGGAGAGGGGTCAGACTAAGAACAGCACACGGGGGGCGGCTTTGCGTGTCCCTCTGAAACCAGCAGAGGGCACAGTGCGAGACGCCAGGTCCCCTTGGGACGGAGTAGGAGCTCAGCTTTACAAGCTACTCTAGGGTGGCTTGACCACCTGGCGCGATGTTGTGGCTATATACGGCCACCGACGGGCAACCCGTAACCCGCAATGAGCGTACCGGGGACCTCCGTCACTGAGAGGAGGGTCACGTGGAGTTAACCACTATAAAAAATCCCCAATCCCAAGGTGTGACTGGCGTGCCGATGGGATGCGTGGCTGGGGGGAGCCCAGTCACGAACGTCAGAGGAGGGGGGCATACCTCCTTAAAAAATAGCTAAATCATGAGTGGCCAAAGTAGTAAATCACTACCCCGGGGGGTCCCTATCCCCTGTGACACCACAGAACGGGCAAGTGTCCGCGCTGTGGTGTCATGCTGCCGCCCACCGTATTCTGGGGGAGCACACCGCTCAAGGACGACGAAAAACGACGATCATGCCAAACGTTTAATGGACATCGATGCATGTAAATTAGTATTAAGGTTACATGGAGGAGGGGACGAGGAAGGTGCGAAGGCGGCACCCTCTCCAAACCCCAATGATGGAGTTTCGCCCAGTCCGGGACAAAGCGGGGCGTTTTATACGTCACGCCATCCCCGATGTCGAGGAAGACGAGGATGGAAGTGGCGCCAATAGTGCTGCAGGAGTTCGTGCGGTCGCCCACACCAATCCCCACGAGGGTGTTTTGTGGGAGGAGCATGGGGTCAGTGGCTGTCACCGCGAATGAGAAGGAGCAGGAGGTCCGCGTGGGTGAGAAAGGTACGGCTGTTGAATTTGATGCAGAGAGCATGATATCTGTGTGCTCTGATTCAGTTTGAGGCAATGGACATCGAGATTATCGGGCTGAACCAGACGATTTCTTATCATTGAGCGACAGTAACGGGCGATTCTGGCAAAGACGCGGGTCTGGCGGCCTGGGGTCAGATTCCGAGGGGGGCCCCGAGAAAAGAGTCCAACCTGCGTCTAAGCGAGGTCGCGGCCGGTTACCTTCCAGAGGCCATAATGCTGGCCTGGCCAATGCCAAAGAAGAGTTAAAACGCGCCAACAGAGAAGACCTTAGATCAAAGTCTGAGGAAGAGGCGGCTGTCAAATAACGGTCATTGTCAAGTCGCAGCCAGGCAGGTAGCACCAAAACCAGCTCTGATCACGGTCTGGTACGGAGAACGACCCCTCTGCGGCTGCGCTTGACAAGCGAGTTCAAGGTAGCCTTCAGGTGATATCCTCGGTTGCCACAACCTCCAACAACCTGAAAGGCACCCATGTGAGGAAACTAAAGGACGCTATCAGAGACGCGTTCGAGCACCTTGCAGAGCACACTTCCTCAGAAGAGACGAGGCGAATACAGGCGCAAAATGACTATCTGCGCGCCCAGGTGGCGGAGCTCCGAGCCGACATGGCGCAGCTGAGAGCGGACTTTGGGGACCATTTTAAGAGGCCGTCTCCGCCAAAGGGATCCCAAATCAAACTAGTATCTCCCGCAAGGTTCCTGGGGGATCTTTCAATTTGGAGGATATAACAAGATCCGTGACGGAACAGATAGGGTTGATGCTGGATGCAAAAATGATGAATGCTTTAGAAGGCTTTAGAGCTAGAGGGTAGGCTACTGCCGGCTAAACTAATGCGGCCCCCGCTGGCCGCCGACAGGAAGCCTCAAGCTAAGCAGGCTGCTCCTCATAGACATGACGCTGAATCCGCTTCCACGCCCGCTGGAAGACGAGGTCCTCTAAACCTTACCGGGGAGCCCCAAAAGGGCAACAAAGAGATCATCACAGATCTAACCTAACCTAACCTAAACAGTGGTAACTATTTAATTTCTGTCAGGGATACCAGTGGTAAATATTTTATTTTTCAAGCGAAATTGAATTTTCCACAGCGAAATACTGTACCTTACTCGCCACAGATCACTTAGTTAAATTACTAGATGGAACATGAACAAGTCAACATGCGGTCGCCACTTGTCGTCGCTCCCACTCTATAAACTCAGGCGGTTGGTAGAGTATATTAGTAACTACCCAGTAGTAATTTGGCAAGTCGACGATAAACATACCTACATAGAAAACATCAACACGTCAGAAGCATTCGTGATAAACACACAAATAAATGGCCTTACTGGGATTGGAAACCAGGGCCTCCAGCTTCGTCACCCACTAGACTACAGAGTCTTTGGTGTGTAGTCTGTGAGTAGTTCAAGCTTGCAAGCCCATTTACCAGAGGAATGCAATTTGCGGGGTTGCAATAGTTTCCTAAAACATTATCTTTGATTTGTAGCTGTCCTAGAGCTCTAACCCGGCTAAGTTTCTACTAAGAAACACTGACATTAATAAATACAGGAACCGTAAAACCACCCAACTATGATCCACAAGTTCAGAACGCAATTAGATATTAATCACAATTTTTCTTTTTGGTTTTATCTAAGTTTTATCATTAATTTATGAACATATTTTGTCTTTTAAATAAAAGTTTTTATACTACGACGGTGGCAAACAGGCAAACGGCCCGCCTGTTGCTAAGCAGCTACCATAGCCTATGGACGCCTGCAACTCCAGAGGTGTCACATGCGTTGTCGACCATTTAAATAATTTTGAACAAAAAAGAACCGACTTCACTAAACATCCACCTTTCCAAAAGCAAATGCTCGAGCTGCTGTAAAAAATACTCATATCAATAGTGATATGAGTATTTTTTACAGCAGCTCGAGCATTTGCATCAGGTGTGCCTATAATAGTTGAAGAGTTCCCTCGATTTCTACAGGATCCCATTATTAGATCCTGACCTGGTTACAATGTGACCAACTGTGAAGTATACTCTTTCAAACGAAAAAAATATTTTTCAAATCGGTCCAGCCGTCTTCGAATAATCGGTGAACATACATAAAAAAAAATAGCAAAAACAAAGATCCCGACGAATTGATAACCTCCTCCTTCGAAATCTTGAAGTCGGTTGAAAAGGAGGATCCACTGTGTTGACGGCTCAAGGAACAAGAGGGTCCTTCGTCGTCAACACACTGGTTCCTCTTTGAGCTCTTTGGCAACCTTACTTACCAGCAGAAACACAACACTATGAGTAAAAGTCACACCTAAACGAAGATTTTGGGTGGTTTTATGGAACTTATGGCATCAGAAATTTGGTTGGATTAATTACAGTTTTCTCGGAGACTGGAATTTTTTTTCTCCAAAACCCCTTGAATGGAAATCATTACACATTAAAAAGTTGGGACAGCTGTATTAAGACCAGTTTAGCATAGCCACATGGGGTCTATTACCTGCCCATACCGATTCATTAAAAAACCCATCCTGTATGCGCTTCTTATATGGAGTCCATGGGTATAAGTCCAGGTTCGGTCAAACAGGATCTAGTTACTGCACATATTTTCTAGCCCGTTCAATAAATCTACCACGTATAATACTCTTTTTCGATGGAGTCTATGGAGAGTAGTTTGTAGGGAAGGTCTTCTAAGATCTATTTCGCATAGCACGGGATCTAGTATAGGGCTTGTAGTCTAGGGTATCCGTATTGCAAACCCTAATCTAGTAGCTGATAAAGATAAGAGATAAAAGATATTCATTCTTCAATTTAGGTACATTACAATGCACTTATAAACGTCAGAGAAAAAACTACCACCGGTTCTAACCCTACACCTCTAACCCGAGAAGTGTTATACCGGCAAGAAACTCGGCGGAACACATTTTGTAAAAACAGTAATACATTAGATCTTAAAGATAATGCGGAACGATGCGTAGTTCTTCAAGAAGACATATCAAAATAGCTTGAGAGACAGATAATGTACCTATTGTTTAATTAAAAAGAAAAAAAAATCCAATCAGATTTGAATGTGTTTTTAAAAACTAATAGAATCACTTTATTTACTTATCTTCACTCAGCGTAGCTCTAGGATTGGTTCTTAACACGTACATTCCTCGCAACGCATCTCTCTGGTTGAAACGCAGCCTTATATGGAGTCTGTGAGTGTTAGTCCAGGTTCGCAAACCCTTTTACAGCGGAATGCAATTCGCGAGGTTGCAATAGTGTTGGTATCCGTTCAGAACCCCGCGTAGGGCCGCGCCGGTCCCATGATGGTGGCTAATGTCATTTTGTTGACAACACGCGGTGGGACAGAGATGCGAGAGAGATGGACAGAGAGCTGGTACAACCGCCACCGATAGAGCTTTAACACTGTTTTTTTATTTTTATTTCTTAATTAGGAAACTCTACTGAATCCCAATGACTTAAATAAGGTAAGTAAGTTAAGGTTACCTTTCTTACCTTACCTAAGTACCTTACTATACACCACAACCGACAACCTTGTCTGGAAGACATCGCTTTTTAGCGATAAGACCGCCAATTTTCCTCTACTTTTACTGTTTGTAACTTGTATTTGCTGTTCCTTTATTTCGAGGTGGACAATAAAGAGTTTTTATTATCAACCGTTACATGCGCCTTTTACACACTTTTCAACCGACTTCAAGATTTCGAAGGAGGAGGTTATCAATTCGTCGGGACCTTTGTATTTGGTTTTTTTTTGTATGTTCACCGGTTATTCGATAACGGCTGGACCGATTTGGAGAATTCTTTTTTTTTGTTTGAAAGAGTATACTTCACAGTTGGTCCCATTGTAACCAGTGTTATTCTTAAAGACCTATCGATTGATGTGCAATATGTTGATATTTGGTAAAAAATATTTTTATGCCATTTAGTTACATGTACACTCGCGTTCAAAAGTGCATACCCAATTCAGCAACAGAATCGTTTGAAGCTAAATTAGACGCCATCTATGCGTTCTTTGTGTAATAAGGCTTATTACGTCTATCTGTAAATCTTACTAGTACAGTAAGCTGTTACTAGATGGCGTTGAATGCAGTTAAAAATAAAAAAATTAATTGTCCAGTTATTATTATTTATTATTATTTACCAACTTTGTTTGCCCATTTTGCTTAATTCAATATTTCAACGATGCATTAAATCGGTTTTGGAAATTGAGAACAATTCTTGTTTTTTTCTCTCTCTGTTATTTCATTTCAATCGTCCATCCAGCTATTCAGAATCCACATCGGAATTATCTGTATTTACCATATTGTATGGCGTCACGGAATGCCCTTTCATTCCAAGACATTAAAAAACACAAAATCTCATAATTATGGGCGGGGATTTGAACCCGGACACTCTTGCGTTCAACTCGCATGCGCCAGCCACTGGACCAAAGCACTATTGACAATGCCGGTTAAATTCATTACTAGTTGAGACCATGCATATCAAGCTTGTCATTATTGAACTAAATCCATAAAACATGCCAATGGAATTAGAGTTTTATTAGAATGAATCAAGCGTCAAATTTGCATACCAAAATTTAGGTACTGTCGTCAGCTTCACCATGTTTTTCTGGTGTACTGAACCGATGCGTTTACTGACTAGAGAATACGAATGATGTAAATATGTTAACGGACACGCAGGTACTATACGTAGACACGGCCTGGACGTTGATGGTGTGAGCTGACGATATCTCCTTTGATTACTACTACGGACATGAGCCTCCCGTGATTATCCATCTGGAATCTTGGGCTAAATAGTCGCCTCTACCTCCCCTTGCAGCGACCCCGTTCCTCACACTATGGTTACCCTGAGTTCATAACCATTGACAACTCACTGGGATCAAAGATCTCTCTGAGCACTGATACACGCTGGTAAATAACACAAGACACATGATCATCATAATAACACACTAAGAAAGTCCATGAACTGATACGAGTAGAAAGATAAATATTAAAGCGCTTACCATTGATTTGTTTGCGCACAACCTTCTCTCCTCCCGTCGTCCGTGTATCTACCCTACAACCCACCCATAAAAAATCCGTCCATACTAAAAGCGATATTGAGATCGAACGTGACTGCCACCGCCATCTATCCGAAAAACCGGCAAGCAGGAACTGCTTCGCGATATTCGCGACAGGTAATGTTAATTTGCGACACACTTTATTTTTGTTAGTAATATGTCAAGTAAATGAAAGAGGGTAGATCTAAGTTTTCTAAATACCATACTAAGGGCCTGTTTCACAATCTCCAGATAAACTTATCTGCCAGTTAAAATTATTGCTATCCTTTTCTCCAGTCATATAAAAGAAAAGGACAGCAAACATTTATCTGACAGATATGCTTTAACTGGAGATTGTGAAACAGGCCATAAATGTTTTTCTATTACCTGACCGATTGCTTCTTCTTTTGTTCGTTGCGTTATACGTCTGAATTCATTGCTTAGTTTATAATTATCAATTATTAAAACAAAATGAGTTCTCGAAGCAATATTTACTTGTTATTAAGATCGCGAATAATTCAATTGCATAATGAAGGCTATAAATACATCAGAGATAGCTAGAGAAACCGGTGTAAACGTAACTAGTTTTTTTACTTCTTTTCCTCATTAAAAAATGTCTACATATATTATACGTCAATTATGATAATAATTTTTTTTATTGTTTCAGAGGAAAACTGTTACTTTATGGGTAGGACGATTCCAAGGAGGAGGATCTTTGTTACACTAGCATAAAACTGGTAGACAAAGTTACAGTTTGCTCACACACATCGAGACGACGACTGGACTAATGTCATCTTTACTAACGAAAAGACTAAAATCCAGTCAACAAGGACGCCTGTCTTTGTGGCGTCGAAATAATACGCGATATGACAACGAGCATGTCTTGCCCGACATGGAATCGGTTCGTATCGTATCACAGTGGAAATGTGTATCCAGAGACTGAATTTCCGTTGGTATTGTTTTTGCAAGATGATTGCCCAATACACCGCTCGCGTAGTGTGAAATAGTGGTTTAAAATACACAAAAATAACATCAAGGTCATTCCCTGGCCTGCCAGATCACCGGATTTAAACCCTATAGAAAATCTATGGGATTTTATAGTGCAACGCTGGGATAATCAAAATGAAAAGGACCCCGGAAGCGCTGAAAGCACATTGCATCAAAATATGGGATAGTGTTCGTGGTTCAGATTTCTGTCAAAATCTTATTTCATCGATGCCTTCCCGCTTACAAGCAGTTATTGATAACGGAGGAGGCTGTACTAAATATTAGAGCAATCATAAAACAATACATTTGGTGAAATCGGTTTAGTGCTTAATTTCAAGGTATTTTATTGATTTGATAAATCTATGTTACTTTGAGGTGGCCTTTTATCGAAACGCTAGTTAAAGTAGGTAAGTAAGGTCGGTGTCAATAGAAAAGTAAAATAATGTAAACAAACACATTTACTTTCATTGCTTCGCACTTACGCACTTTAAACGTAATCTTTACATTATTTTTTAGTAAAAATATCTGTTAATTACTTATATTTCAGTGAAAACGGGGTTCTTTAATAATATTCTGTCTTGTGTCAAATACTCTTTTTGCTTAGAAATTCAGCCATTGGTTTACTTTATTTTACTTTTCTATTGACACTGACCTTAGGTAGTATTAATAAATAAGATAAATAAATAATGCTTAATAATGTGAGACAACAGTAAAAAATCAAACTTATATACTTACTTACCTAACATGTTGACTACCTATATTAATTACCTACTGAAAATTTCTCCTTGCAAATTGCAGTAAAGTTCTGTGGTTTATGTTATCTATAGATGCATAACTTAAGTAGGTATTATAACATATTCGCGGCCTCAGCTGGATTATAAAATAAGATATAGTTAGAGGATCGGATTCTCGGATTGGTGTGCGGCTTTTTATTCATTTATACTTATTGGTATATATTGATGCCGATCCTGATTATCCGTAAATAAGTATCTAATTATAATACGATAATTATTGAATATGTTTCGATTCAAAGTCATATTTTCAATAAATTGTTCTCGAAAGCAAAGTCGTAATAATTGTTTAAGCTATGTTAACTAAATTTCCGTTTGTTTGTTTGTTTCAGTTGCTAATAAGTATGAATGTAACCATTTGATAACAGTCCGATCCTCTATTATGGTAGCTAATAGGTAACCCTTGAGGTAACCTACTGTTTTTATTGTGGTGAAGCTTCAATCCTTTTCCGTTTTCGGAAATGTTACTTAAGCTTAAACCTCAATAAAATGTAAGGTAATTGCCTGTCAAAAGGTTGTTTTACATAACAGTATTTTTATCTACCTATAGTTTACCGTGTCAGTTAGCTAACTAAGCTAAGCTAATTCTTTCAACCTAATGTGCATTAAAGTTCAACTCTCTGGAACATTTCATCGAGTGAAACACTTTAAATAATAATTTATTTCATTAAGATTAAGATTGGCCGTAAGTAAGTAATATATAAATAAAGAAAAAGAAAAACAAGTTTTTTTATTTTTTAAATGTTTCAATTCCTTTAACGTTCATCCCTTCATAAACACAATCTAATTAAATGTGGAAGTAAATCTAGAAGGGACCCATTATGCAGGTTGTCGACAAGGCAATCGTCATTATTGCCAATCGGCACAACAGGCCTTTACCAATTTCAGCTTCGCATATGCTTTTTCAAGAAAATTACACAAGCATATAGGCATTCAACTGAATCGCCATATTGTGCCAGATTAAATCTCCGGTTAATAAGGGTAGGTAGCACTACACTAAGCTAACTGCCTCTGCTGCCGCCTGACCGAGCCATCGATTTTTATTGACCTATGAATGCTAAGCTAAGAAGTCAAAACTACCTTAAACTAGGTAATTATAAAAGTTGTGCGACTGGTCGACACTACATATAGTCGTTACTACAGATTTCCTCTTAATGATTTATTAAGTAATATTATTTGGTCAGTAATATTTACCAATTTTGTTATTTATTTCCAGCATTATTATAGCATTTCCAGAATTAACACGGCCGTCAGGGGTTCAGCGGGAACCGAAGCACAGCACAGTGCATTTTATTAAAACTACACCGGGGCCACCAGTTTCTGCCCCTCCACGTAGACTGGCCCCCGACAAGCTGCAGATAGCCAAAAAAGAGTTTGAAGCGATGTTAAGGGACGGCACCGCACGACCATCGCAGAGCCCATGGTCATCTCCTCTTCACCTCGCGCCTAAAAAGGAAAATGGGTGGAGACCGTGCGGGGATTATCGGATGCTGAACGCACGAACCGAACCTGACAGATACCCAATACGCCACATACACGACTTCGCACATAATAGCACGAAGTTAGATCTCGTAAAGGCGTATAACCAGATACCAGTCAGCCCTATGGACATACCGAAGATAGCCATTACGACACCGTTCGGCTTATACGAATTCCCGTATATGACGTTTGGATTACGGAACGCGGGACAAACTTTTCAAAGATTTGTTGACGAAATGACGCGAGGATTGGACAACTGTTACGCCTACCTCGACGATTTTCTCATATTTTCAAGAAACAGCGAAGAGCACGAGGCTCACCTTCGACAGATCTTCACGAAGCTCACCGAATACGGCATGCTCATTAATACGTCGAAATGTATCTTTGGTGTGTCGGAGATAAACTTTTTGGGTTATTCAATCACTGCAAGTGGAACTAAACCCCTCAATGACAAAGTCGAGGCCATATCAAGCTTTCCAGTACCAAAAAATGTTAAGCAATTAAGAAGATTTTTAGGGATGCTGAACTTTTATAGGCGCTTCATTCCCAGGGCCGCCCAAGTTCAAGCACCACTTAACTCGTTCTTGGTTGGTCCGGTAAAAGGCTCACACCCTATCGAAATCACGGGCAGAGCACTGCAAGCACTTGAGGACTGCAAGGAAGGTCTTTGCCAGGCAACGTTGCTGGCCCACCCAGACTGCCACGCAAAACTCGGATTAGCGTGTGACGCTTCCGACACGGCCATCGGCGCGGTCTTACAGCAGTACAAGGACGGTTCCTGGCAACCATTGGCATTCTTCTCAAGGAAGCTCAGCCCAGCGCAACAAAAGTATTCCCCATACGATAGGGAGTTACTTGCGATTTATGAAGCAGTGAAATATTTCAGACACATGGTCGAAGCGCGGAATTTCACTATATATACCGACCACAAACCACTAACATTCGCGTTTAACAATCGAAAAGAGAAATGCCCGCCTCGTCAGTATCGTCACCTCGATTATATCTCGCAGTTTACGACGGATATCCGACATATAGCAGGGACAGAGAACGTCGTTGCTGATATGTTATCCCGTATCGAGGAGGTTGCATCGCCTGTGAATTTTGAGCAGCTGGCCCAAACCCAGGCCGAAGACCCCGAATTGACCCAACACTTAGAACAAGCTACATCACTACGACTCTCGAAAACCATACTTGCTGGGGCGCACAAGGAGCTTTATTGTGATACTAGTTTGGCAACCCCAAGGCCGTATGTTCCGAAGAGCTTGAGGAAAAAAATATTCGACAGTCTTCATAGCCTGAGTCACCCAGGGGCTAATGCTTCAGTGAGGTTGGTGGCGGAACGCTTCGTGTGGCCTGGGATGAGAAAGGATTGCCGGAAGTGGTCAAGATGTTGCTTGCCATGTCAAAAATCCAAGATATCACGTCACGTCTCCGCACCAGTAGGGGCATTTCAACTACCACGCGCTAGATTCAGACACGTCCATATAGAGCTCGTGGGCCCGCTGCCACTTTCGGACGGGTTCCGGTACTGCCTTACTGCCGTTGACAGGTTCACGAGATGGCCTGAGGCGGTCCCGTTGACGGACGCAACTGCGGAAACAGTGGCCAAAGCTCTGTTATCCACCTGGATCTCGAGGTTTGGCTGCCCCGAAGAAATAGTCACGGACCGTGGCCGCCAATTCGAATCCTCTTTGTTCAAGCACCTCGCACTTATGTCAGCATTTCAGCACAAAAGAACCACCGCTTACCACCCTGCGTGCAACGGCCTTGTCGAGAGATTTCACAGACAACTAAAGACAGCAATCGCTTGTCACTCTTCAGAAAAATGGACGGAGTCATTGCCTTTGGCATTGCTAGGGGTTAGAAGTGCATACAAAGAGGACCTACATGCCTCGTCAGCGGAAATCGTATATGGCGAAACCTTGCGATTACCAGGCGAATTTTTCGAGCCGCATACGCCAGGATCTACAGATATCACAGATTATATGGCACGACTTCGCCAGTTAACAGGAAAACTCCAACCAATGCCAGCTGCACGCCATGGCAGAAAATCCGTTTTTATTTTTAAGGATTTAGCCACATGCAGCCACGCTTTCCTAAGGGAAGACGCTCTACGCGGCGCTTTGCAAACCGCATACACTGGACCTCATCAAATAATGGAAAGAGATGACAAAGTTTTCATACTGATGATCAAAAACAAACGAGTTTCAGTAACAATAGATCGCCTGAAACCGGCATACATTTTGAACACCCACAGTCATCCTGAAGAAACCAGACCAGAAGTCACCAGGGAGCCAGCAGTAACTAAAACAAGGTCAGGTCGCATAGTGCGCTAACCATGTTATTATCGCCCGTAGTGACGGTCTCAGGAGGGGAGTGATGTGGCGATCCACGCCACACGTTACGTTGCATTCGTTTACCGTATTGAATAATTGACGGACGAATTCCGTACGTAGTAACTGAACGGATAGTGGAGACGGGGCGCCGGACGTCATCCTTTGTCTCGCACCTAACCGGCTGCGCGAGCGCCGCCACGCTGCTCGCGCGCCAGTCGACCTTGCCGCTTGACGCAGAACGCACGTCGCTTTGCGCTCCCGAATCCTTCCGCTATTCTGCTTTGTTTTGCTTGTTTTGTGTTCCTTTTGCCTTCTATGCTTGTGTACTGACTTTCTCTTGTGCCTGTGCGAATAAACTACTGTGTTGTGTATCACTGACTTACTATTTTATGCACCACGGACAGACCTGCCAAAAGATACGGAGTAAGTGCTACACTGGGTGCATTTCGCTAGCAGCGCCATCTAGTTTGGTATCTGAACAACCCATACAATCAGAGCGCAAGCGGCCGCATACGAAAGTCGACCTAGTGGTGTCCATGCAATTATGAACGCCATTGTACACTGCCCCCCTAAAAATATTTTTTAGCAATTTTACTACACAACTAAGTAGCGGCACACCAAATACACCTTATGTCAAAATTTCATGAAGATACGTCTTATAGTTTCTAAGAAAAATGGCTGTGACATACGGATGGACGGACGGACGTACGGACGGAAGGACAGACAGACGGACATGACGGAACTATAAGGGTTCCGTTTTTGCCAGTTTGGCTACGTATATCATCTTACGTATATCTTGTCCTATTTATAATATCGTTTTAACAACTCTATATCAGCTCCGCCCACAACCATCGCGTAGGGGTTGAGGCGCCGTATAAGGGCTGCCGCGGCGCGGCGGCCGGCACTCGCGTCTCCGCTCGCCTCCCAACCGCACGGGGCGCCAGGGTGACAGCCCTAGCCCTACCACCGCGCGCGTACGTATCTCATTCGAACCTAAAGTTACATTCAAAATTTTACCAATTCTGTCTACGTCTCCGAAGTTCTAAGTAAGTGCTAGTGTAGTGGCAAAGGAGAACGTGAATTTGGTAATATCAAAATAAATGTGTTAGATTATGTGTACGGTATGTGTTTAATTTGGTTTGTACGTGATATGTAAACAGGGTTCGTATTCAAATTGGAACCGATTTGTATTCAAGCGCTGGGTTTTTCTAAAGCCTCAGACACGACTAGTTTTGGGATCCGTTTACATATGGGTATGTTATTGCTCGTGTTACGGTTTAGGGTTGGCAATCGTTTAATCCAAAAATCTTAAAACATACTATAATGAAAGTTATTTTCAGCCTACCAGTTAAGCTTACTTTTTTAATTTGATCCACTTAGATACTGATATCTGTATTAAAAGATCATTAACATTTAATAGGATACAGGCACATATCTTTCCGCCGTGTCTGTCTGGCAGATGTGTCTGCGGACATTGACGATCTGTCCGGATTTATGCAAGATTTTTCATCAATTTTCATTACCTGCATAGAAACATCTAAAATTATCTTTTTCCTAACCTTTCGACCACACAATTCTAGAATTTTTAAAACAAGTTCTATGTTATTTTATTACATGTAGGAAATTTTTCATAAAAGAGAAAACCAAGCTCTTTGGACACTAATAATTAATAGGTAAAAATCTTCAGACAATAGATTCTTTGAACCGAAAATGTGTCAGGTTTTTTTTATACCACGACTGGAAAACAAGCATACGGCCCGCCTGACGGTAAGCAGCTATCGTAGCCTCTTGACGCCTGCAACTCTAGAGGTGTCACATGCGCGTTGCTGACCCTTTACAAAAGGGAGGATTCACTGTGTTGACGGTCGGGGTCAAGCTAAATAAAAGCGTTTAAAAAACGTAATTTATTTACATGGAAAATTTAAGCATTAAAACGCATGATTTTGAACTGACTAAAATATTTGGATGGAGCCGGAAAAGGCGTTTGAATAGCGTTTCTCGTAAAAATGACCCAAATAAGAACTTTGATCAAAACCAAACAGTATCGATAAAAAAAGAATGCCGGAATAACAAAATATCTTTAGATCTAAATTCTGAGATGTAAGGGTAAATTAAACCGCGGACAAGAGATATTTCTCTTTAGCCGAAATTACTCTCACCCAACAGCCGGTACTTATTGGGATTCCAATTTAAAACTTAATTAAACATTGGGCGTCAAGACAGCTAGGGATTGTACCGGTACCGGATACTGAACCGGGTATTAACCTAGTTTCTGAATACTGTGGGATTAGTAGGAAATATGTGTTGTATTTTAGAACATTGTAACATGAAGAAGACAGTAATTTATAAAGTAAGTAAGTACATTAACAAATTAAAACAGGAGCTAATCTGTTTCTAAGTCCTGATTAATTTGACATAATG
Source organism: Pammene aurita (assembly GCA_947086415.1). Taxonomy (NCBI): domain Eukaryota; kingdom Metazoa; phylum Arthropoda; class Insecta; order Lepidoptera; family Tortricidae; genus Pammene; species Pammene aurita. The sequence continues at coordinate 20,488,756 of OX352295.1, forward strand.
AGGTATTCGTAGTCGAGTTGTCCAATATCTATGCAATTATTTGGACAAAAATATGTTGACACTAAGGTCGTGTGTACATATTTTACTCATATAAATAAGGTTAAATTCATATATTTTTGTATATTTAATCGTATAGATAGATAGGAGAACTCGACTGTACCATGCCACAACTGCCATTTTTTAGGCATAGATTTTGAATTTTTAGTATATTTTTAAGTTAACTTTAGTTTCTTAACATAGATTATTTAAGTTATATTACGTGCCTACCATGTATCGATCTTTTAAATAAATTATTTGTATTCTCATGAGGTAAAATAATATTTGTATAGATTGTTGAGAGTGGGAGATCATACGTACATTATCATTTGCAAGGAAAAAATAAATTTCCTCCAGAGCACAATAATCATTTACTGAAATATATCCTTGTACCATCGGGTTCAAAATTGCATGGTCAATATATCAATGAATTCATTCATAAATTGGCCATGCAATTCTGAACCCGATAGTACATTACGTCCATAAATTTATTAATCGGGATCGTAATATTACACTCGTTTATCCAGATTATACATACCTACCTATATAAAGAGGTAGCTATGTATTATTACGTTTATCTCTCTCATATTTCCTCATTTTCGCTACCTAAATAAATAAATAAATAGTCTGGCCAGGGACTGTTTTACGTAGACGGAAAGAATCATACTATCTCTTTTTTACGCTAGTACTCTAGCTACTAAAAATGGATGAGTATAGCTTATTACTTCCACTGCACTGCACTTTTTGGCCAACCAGACTAATATAGTCTCGTTACTTATAGGCTAAACCGTTAAAGGTAGAGCCGTGAAATCTACATTAAATTTAAGCCAAAATCTTCTGTATATTATAGTCAAATTGGTAATGACCCTGCCCATATGAAGCATGAGGTCCTGGGTTCGAATTCTCTTCTTATTTATTTGTGTGTTTATCACGAATATTCGTTTGTTTCTTACGGATACTTTCTATGTATTTAAGTATTTATCTATTTCTCGCTATTATATTTATATCCAAGTCGAGCCGCCAAGCAACCACAACACAAGCCTAATATTGAACTTACCGTGGGAAGTGGAACTAGATTTGTATAAAAGACTGTCCCATTATATTTATTTGATTATTCTTAAAATAGCTCCACTATTTTTTTTTTATTCAATCTCTAAAGGAGTGAAAACATGGTTCAAAGTTAACAACAACGCAGATAAAGTCGTGGACGGTTACTAGTGTATCTATATATGGTATCGTTATCCTGTCTACTAGAATACGAGTAATTTCGAAGGCTAATGAGTCCGGTGGAGGACAAAAGTATTGAATTAGCATTTACTAGCTCTGCAAAATGAACCTACATTTTAGAAAGTGTTCATATGAACAAGCATACGCTAGTTTGATAGCGAGCCGTTTATTTCAGTTTAACTGCGCACGACGCTTACAATCAGGGACCGGAACCGGTAACCATTAAAGGGGTATTAGATTGGGTATTTGATAGAGTTGTTTTTAAAAACCCTATCAATTCGGTAAGCGTATCATTTTACTTACCCGAACGAAAGGCTAACCATGTCAATACAGTTAATTCGGGTAAGTGGTTACAACCCAGCATATGGTTTCCCTATCAGATAGGGTTTTTCAAATGCGATTAAGCTATTTTAAACTCTGTGACCAACACATTTGGCTTATTTATTATTCGAGCATCCTACGAGCTAAGCGCTGCCGGTTGGCGGCACGAGCGAGCCTACAGACAAACAAGAATCTTTTTGCGTATGTTTTCGTACTTACGCCTTTGATCTAGACGCTATTATTGCCTGTTAGTGCGCTAAAAGATCGTTGTGTGGTGCCGGTGTTTTTGTTCTTGCCATTCGAGCGTGACGGCTCGAGTCGATTGAATCTTAGACCTAGGCTTATAGGACCCAAAATCAAATGCATATTGTGAAGTGTTAAAATATATAATTTGGTGTTATTCTAGTTATAGGTAGTACTTTGTTTCAATGGCTCCAGCAAAATGTGACGCCGTTCACCGATACTTCTAGTATAATGAAACGATCAATATCAGTCATTGTTGGACAATCAAGAATAAAATGATTATATGAAAAAAATATGGTAAGAATAAACTTACGTTGATTTTTTCCCGTTAAAATGATTCAAAATAATTTCGTCGGGACTAATTCATATGCGAGAAAATGTAATAAAAATAATTGATTCTTAACAGAATTATTTAATCATGCTTTTTATTTTAAATAATGTTCCGCGTATAAGAATGTATTCTGGGTTTTTCGGTGTAAGAAAACATCGTGTAGAAACTGGACCTAATCCCAATAAGGCGTAGTTTCCCTTATGCCCAGCAAAAATTATATCTGTTTTAAAATCCACGGTAGGCAGATATACTCTTTTCACTTCTCATGCTCGTAAAGTTCGACTTTAAATCGTGCGTGGACGATATAAAATCGCATTTTAAGCTCTAGGGCATAAAGAAAAATTTTCTTCTAAGACGAAGAATGTGGCTCAACAGCCAAACAGAGTCAAAATATATTGCACAATTTAATTGAACAGTAAAATTTCGTAGAATACTGAAACTTGTTCTTTTATTATATTCTTGTACTCAGATAGAATAAGCTTTCTGGCCTGGGCCAATTGCCAATAATCCAATAGGAATTGTCTGGACAATTCCTATTGGATAAGAATTTTTTTTTTGTATAGATCAAAGTGTCAGGAATTGACACCAATAAAATTTATAAGTGAATATTGGGCGCTAAGGTGCCAAAAAAATGGTAAAAATGGTAAAAACCAGTTTTTCGCTTCTAGAGGAAAAACTACGGCTCCGACAAAAAATAGTTAAATGTAACAAATGTGCGCAATAAAAAAACAAAGAGAATGAGCCTCAGTAGAGCAAAATCTGTTTAGAGGATAGTCCGCAATGTGAAAAAAGTACCAATGTAAGTTGACCTTTGTATAAGAATAATTACTAGGGCAGAAGAGGTCAGCTAAACATGGTTATTTAATTTTAAGAGAAATGAAGCATTATTGCAAATGGCATCTAAAATATAAGAATAGAAGAATTAAAATACTTAAATATAGTTTAAGTTAATTATAATTTTTTTTAGGTGCCATTTGTAATAATGCTTCATTTCTCTTAAAATTAAAAAACCAAGTATAGCTGACCTCTTCTGCCCTAGTAATTATTCTTATACATAGGTCAACTTACACTGGTTAAAACACGTTTTTTTTTGCAAATATTGTAAATTCAATAACTCGCGTTCCGAAAGTTCTGGAGAGCTGAAATTAGAATATGATGTCAGTTTTGTGGTCCTCTAACTAGTTAAATGTTCAAATGAAAATGTTGTAAACTTTTTACAAACCGTCAAATTTTGCAAAAAGTGACCTTTTTTTAAATCGACTGGGAGGGTATTTTAATTTTCGAAAAACGTTATAATTTTGCTATGAATATATTTTTAAGAATAATTACTAGGGCAGAAGAGGTCAGCTAAACATGGTTATTTAATTTTAAGAGAAATGAAGCATTATTGCAAATGGCATCTAAAATATAATAATAGCAGAATTAAAATACTTAAATATAGTTTAAGTTAATTATTAATTTTTTTAGGTGCCATTTGTAATAATGCTTCATTTCTCTTAAAATTACACAACCAGGTTTAGCTGAACACTTCTGCCCTAGTAATTATTCGTATACAAAGGTCAACTTACACTGGTTAAACACGTTTTTTTTTGCAAATATTGTAAATTCAATAACTCGCGTTCCGAAAGTTCTGGAGAGCTGAAATTTGAATATGATGTCAGTTTTGTGGTCTTCTAACTACAGTTAAATGTTCAAATGAAAATGTTGTAAACTTTTTGCAAACTTTTTTCTATGCATTAAGGAGGAGTTGAACTACAAATTTCCAAGTTTACAAATCAATACAAAGAATAAAGTTGTTTAAATAATCTATGAAGTTCAGGCAGTTTTTGCGCGCGCGGCGGCGACGCACTATGGCCCAAATGCCCGATCTAGCTGGACAAAATTATTTTACACCCATAGACTAAAATTGACTATTTTTATTATTATTTTGCTATAATTCATGTGAAAAAATATTATCCAGTGTAAGTTGACCATTGTATAAGAATAATTACTAGGGCAGAAGAGGTCAGCTAAACTTGGTTTTGATTTTAAGAGAAATGAAGCATTATTACAAATGGCACCTATTTAAACTATTTAAACAAGTTTATTCCTTGTCGAATGATATGTAAATTTGGAAATTTGTAGTTCAACTCCTCGTTAATGCATAGAAACCGAAATTATAACGTTTTTCGAAAATTAAAATACCCTCCCAATCGATTTAAAAAAAGGTCACTTTTTGCAAAAGTCGACGGTTTGCAAAAAGTTTACAATATTTTAATTTGAACAATTAACTGTAGTTAGACGACCACAAAACTGACATCATATTCAAATTTCAGCTCTCCAGCACTTCCGGAACGCGAGTTATTGAATTTACAATATTTGCAAAAAAAAATGTGTTTTTTTACGAATTGCGGACGATCCTCTAGACCGATTTTGCTCTAGCGAGGCTTATTCTCTTTGTTTTATAATTGCGCACATTTGTTACATTTAACTATTTTTGGTCCGACCCGTAGTTTTTCCTCTAGAAGCGAAAAACTGGCTTTTACCATTTTTTTGGCACCTTAGCGCCCAATATTGATCACTTATAAATTTTATTGATATCAATTCCTGACACTTTGATCTATACAAACAATTTTTTTCCCGTCCAATAGGAATTGACTGTACTTTTTATGATTTTTCCGCTAATTCTATCTGAGTATTGCTATAATTATTTGAATTGCGTGTTTTCTATAATTAAATAAATGAAATCAAATAAAATAGGAGTTGATAATAGTTTAGAAATGCCCCGAAATGTTTTGATGACTTGGTAGAAAATTTCTAAATTCACATTTTAAAAATTCAAAAAAATATATTAAAAAATTAATTGGTTGGAACCATATTTGTTTTCATTGTAATATTTTTGTTAGAACTTGAAATTGTTTTACGATTACCGATAAATAATTTCCTCGCAAATGAAGTGAAAATTAGAATGTAACCCTCGTCCATAAAACCCATTTTACACTCGACTTTTAAACCGCGTAAAATCGTACGTTTTATGCACTTGTTGTACAATCTACTATTATAATAAAAACGAAAATAAAAACGAAAATAAAAACGAAACGAAAACGAAACGAAAACGAAACGAAAACGAAACTAAAACGAAACGAAAACGAAACGAAAACGAAACGAAATCGAAACGAAAACGAAACGAAAACGAAACGAAAACGAAACGAAAACGAAACGAAAACGAAACGAAAACGAAACGAAAACGAAACGAAAACGAAACGAAAACGAAACGAAAACGAAACGAAAACGAAACGGAAACGAAACGGAAACGAAACGGAAACGAAACGGAAACGAAACGAAAACGAAACGAAAATAAAACGGAAAAAAAATGAAAATAAAACGAAAATAAAACGGAAAAAAAAATAAAATAAAACGAAAAAAAAAATGAAAAAAAAAAATGAAAAAAAAAATAAAAAAACCAAATAAAATTAACAAAAATATTATACACTGAATTTTTTAAAATATAAAATGAAAAAAAAAATATATACACGGTGAATCTGAGTATCCCGACAGATTTTAACCATAAATTCCTGATACTGATAAATAACTGACTGAGACTAAAATGTCGTATAAACTTTTCTGGAATTAGCCTAGTTTCAGAGTTCTTCTTCTTTGTCGTTACACTCTTTACAGAGTGGTCGTGGCCAAAATGTACTAATTTATTTTAATTGATAGTTTTACCAATAACATTTATGTTTTTATGTTCAAAAGCATTTTAAAAATCCGAAAAATGAAAAAAAAACATTTTTTTGCGAAATCGACCTAAATTCGTAAAACATTTATTACTCCTTATGACCACAGGAATTTATGGTTGACATCTTTCGGGTTACTCAGATTCACCGTGTAATAATAAAAAAACCAGTCTGTCTTGAATTTTAAAACAGATATAATTTATACACCCCGAATAATTAACCGAAAATAACTACCATGACTATTTTTCAGTAAAACGTATATAACCTTGGATTATAAAAAAGAAATAATTTTCGAAATTACATCCTCTAATTATAAATATTAATTATTTGAAACGGGGTATTTACCTCGCACCCGAAATATCGGGTGCCCAATAACGCTAATATACATGGTAAATACCCCTTTTCAAATAATATTTATAATGTGAATGACAATGTGAGCTTAAAAAATCGTATATCCCATAATTAGCTGAAAACGACTACCAGTCCCTACGCCAATTCATGGGATTAGGTTGCCAAGCGGACCACAGGCTCAACTGAGTCGTGGCAAAAGCCGGGACAAACTCTAGGAGGATGAATATTGGTTTTTGTCAAATCGATTTGAATATGAATAAAAATTGTGTTTTTATTCTTATTCAAAATAATTATTGCCCATCCCATCAGTACGTGCGAACTATGCAAAAATAAACTGAACGTAAGACACATTTCTTTAACAGAAATTCTTTAATGGAAAGTTGTGTACGTGAGCAGAGGACTGGACTGTGAGTGTGACTTTTCCAGAATGAATAAACGACAGCAAATCTTATATTTACTCAATTTGTTCCGCCGCCACCTCTCCTGTTCCATTTCAAATGAGAAAGATAGAACCGCCTGCCTGCGTGGAAAAGAGACAGGAAAAGGGTAGCCCTATGATAGGGTAAGCGGTAAATATTAAAGCTATCTTTACCCCATTCGACTCGGAAACCACATTGAAAAGGGTTAAGCCTATTCAAAATGATTTCCATATCGATAGGGTAACCCAATGATAGGGTAACCCTATCATTAGGGTAAGACTTTAATAGGGTTACCCTATCGAAACGATTAATCAAATGAAGGGGTTTTCCGGTCCCTGCTTACAATTTTACTTAAGACAAATTGAATAATCACAACTTTTTTTTAATGCCTAATGGGAATTTGAGTATTGGGTCGTGAAGGTATAGCTGTCAAGGAAAAATCGGGACCGTTTTAAGAGCCATATTTGTACTGAAGACACCATCCATGTCTCTTTAATCGTAGGATAAGTCACCTAAGTACATACTTGTCGAAACGTGACGGATTTATATAACGGCGCTAAAAGTGGGATAACCCAGCATATGTTACAAAGGGTGTGTTGGCGGTCGACGATAAATCCCAGACTGCCTGTAGGCAACAGATTGTATGCGTTGTATGTACAAGTATATCGGGTTATTAGCATCGCTACGCAAGCCACAGGCCATTAAAGTACAGATTTGGCTATTATACCTCTCTGGCGTAGAGAATTCAACCGGTTAATATACGCATGGCCAACTACACACAAGAGCCGATGGAAAACTAATCAATAGGTTAGTGGATTACTAGTCAAATTTGCTGCTATTTATGAAACTTCAAAACTATTTGTCCCTATGAAAATGAATCGAAATCCCCTTAATAAGATTTTGTTAATTTACAAAAAAATTAAAACTTCTTTTTCAACGGATTTCCGTAAACTTGATCCTGGACTTTACTGGGACACAGATAAGTAACTGGGAAAGAAGTTACAGGGGTGGAAAAACAGGCTCAAAGGGGCTCGTATAAATATACGCACTGGTATTGCGTCGCACGGCCACTTATTTAAACTTGACCGAGACTCACTGCCGTGTCTAGATTTCATGATAACAATGAAACAATTAAATTTGTCTATAGAAAAAAAGCCTTGTTAAATCGAGTCAGACCTTTAATAGCTAGATGGCTAGCTACTGATATTTCTGAAGCTGTGCTCTCATGTAATATAAAGAGCAGACCCGATCTGAATATTTTTGACATTAGGGTTTACTGCCCAGTAATGCGAGGGCTCGCGTGTTTATAGACCCACATAAAATGGCGGTTCGTAGCCGCAATTGTCTTAGACGTATTTTTATGGACTATGTGCGGTAAAGTGCGGTTTATGTGCGGGTTTTGAACTCGTAACATTGCCGCAAAAATGGAGTACCTAAGTTAATTCTATTACGTTGTCTTGGTATGCTACAACCATTTTTGAAATATAGGACGGTAGGTAAGAGGTATATGTGTATATATTTTAATTTCTGGTTTAAATCGCTTTGAAATTTGAAATTCTTAGCGTTAAATTTTTATATCATAATCTTAAAATCTATTTCTTCAGGAATGTTTCTGTTTTGTACTGAACGCGTTGTTATGAATAAATATATGAAGAAGACTGGATTGGAACTTATTAATGCAGGAATAACGTGTACAATTGTCACCATAAACTCTCGTTTTATGCGTAAAGAAATATTCAAACTCACATTTATATTAAGCTAAAACAAAATCAATTAAATTCTCTAAAAATATATTTTGTATCGTAGATTATTCTAGCCTATGTTTCTATTTCTTGAGTAAACCATCTAGTTTAAAAGCTAGCCTATTATTCTGATCACCGTTAAACAGCCAGATGTCCAGATCTAATAATAAAGGTAGTATAGGAAACTATTTCAAACAGCCTATTTTTTTCTAAGTTCATTGCTCTAATTGTAAATTGTATATAGCCTTACTAACAGAAGGCAAAGACAATATTTACTTTACGCAGTAGATAGGGTCAACAGTAGAAATGTTTGAAACACCTATTTTTACCCTCATTTATGCAATAAATATATTGAATAGCCATGATTAATTTTTTTCATGTATGGTAACGATTCGTTTTGTTGTGAGTATTAAATGTCTATATGGGGCCAATTGGCTACTTTCCTAAAAAAATATATTTAGTCCGTCAGTTAGATTATCAAAAAATATTGGACACGTATTTTTTATTTTGTCAATCCAACAAAAATTGGTGAAGATATAGGCCATTAAAGTTCCGCGTGACGTCACATTTCGGTACAAGTTTTAGTATAATGTGACGTCACGCGGAACTTTAACGTGCTATATCTTCACCAATTTTTGTTTGATTGACAAAATAAAAAATACGTGTCCGATATTTTTTGATAATCTAACTGACGGACTAAATAGAATTATATTTTTTTTACCCAGGAAAGTACCCAATAGCGTTAAAGTAACACAGAAATGAGATTTAAAATCTAACACTCGCTTTTGTTTCTTAAACCGCTCCTAACTACATTTAGCGTATCATTATACGCAACAGTTACGTCAAGGTTGCATAGTCGCCTCGTTTAAAGTATGGAAAAATTATGAAATTTCTATTTCGACAGTGAAATATTGCGATTTTGTTTCAATAGATTTTTTTAAACTTTTACTTTATTAGGACATATTGACCATTTTACATCCATGCAACTTGCATAACAAAATTCAACACGAGTCATCATCCCTATTGAATTGAATTCAAGTATCGTAACGTAAGTTAACGGTTTCACTCACATTTATGTTTTATACTTTATACAATTGTACTATGTCTCAAGAAAGTTTTAAATTCAATGAGTTCAAAATGGATTGGGCTGTCCTTTATTATTAAGCTAATAAGAACGTGTGAAGAACATTTTGACCATCTCATCCGCTGATTCACTAGTGTTACTGAGTGTACCCACATAGGAACCAATAAATCAATAACAGAGCTGAGTAATTAGCGACTAATCAAGCGAACGGCGTCTCAAAAGGCAATCAAAGCCGAGGTTATTGAGGTTGATATACACCCATTAGAGTAGAACTGTTATTGCCATGTTCATTTATTGATTAACTCTCTTAGGTCACTCTTGAATCTGGCAAAGAGGAGATAAGTTCAAATAATTTATTTATACCCTCCTCGTAGTTAGTAGTAGTAGCCTATGGGCGCCTGCAACACCAGAGGTGTCACATGCGCGTTGCCGACCGTTTACATAAAATAGGATTTACTGTGTTGACGGCTAAAGGAACAAGAGGGTCCCTCAGCGTCAACACAGTGGGTCCTCTTTGAGCTTTGAACACAACACTATGAGTAGGTTTGTCTGCGTGACATTAACATTCGCCGTAAGGAATGAATAAAACGCCTGAGTAAAATTGAATAGCAAATATTAATTTAGCGCATCATCATCATCATCATCAGCCTATATTAATCCACTGCTGGACATAGGCCTCCCCTAATGAGCGCCATAGCGCCCTGTCTTCAGCTTGCCGCATCCAGCATCTGCCTGCAGTCTTTCGCAGATCGTCATCCCACCTGGCCAGAGGGCGTCCTACACTACGTTTGCCGAGACGCGGTCTCCACTCAAGAACACGTTTACCCCAGCGGTTGTCGGTTCTTCGCGAGATATGGCCGGCCCACTGCCACTTCAGCTTGCTAATTCTTTGAGCTATGTCGATAACTTTGGTTCTCTGTCGGATGTATTCGTTACGAATCCTATCCTTCAGAGAAACTCCGAGCATAGCTCTTTCCATAGCTCGCTGAGCGACTTTGAACTGGTGGACCAGCCTTACCGTGAGTGTCCACGTCTCAGCTCCGTAGGTCATTACGGGTAGGACGCACTGATTGAAAACTTTCGTTTTCAAGCATTGCGGTATGGATGACGAGAAGACTCGGCGTAGTTTCCCAAATGCTGCCCAGCCTAGCTGGATCCTCCTTTTGGCCTCCTTCTCAAAATTGTTTTTACCTAACTGCAGGATCTGCCCAAGGTAGGCGTACTCAGAAACAATTTCAAGATGGTGGCCATGTACGACGACCGGTCCCGGATCAATGTGGCCATTGATCATGACTTTGGTTTTATCCAAATTCATGCCAAGACCGATGCGTCGCGAGGCTGAAGCTAGGCCGTCCAGCATCTGGGTCAGCTCCTCTAGCGACTCCGCCATTACGACTATGTCATCAGCGAATCGCAGGTGTGAGATGTAGTCGCCGTTTATGTTTATGCCCTTACCTTTCCAGTCCAGCGTCTTAAACATGTCTTCCAATGCGCTCGTGAACAGTTTCGGGGATATGACATCCCCCTGTCTCACCCCTCTGCGCAATGGGATGGGTTTAGACTGCTGGCCCTGTACTTGGACACTCATAGTGGCGGCTTCCGAGAGACATCTCAGCACCTCGATATAACGATAGTCTACTTGGCATCGCTGTAAGGATTCCAGAACAGCCCACGTTTCCACGGAGTCGAAGGCCTTCTCATAGTCCACAAAAGCGAGACACAGGGGCTGATTATACTCTTCGGACTTCTGTATAATCTGCCTCACTGTGTGTATGTGGTCTATGGTGCCATATCCTCCGCGGAACCCAGCCTGTTCCGGTGGCTGGAACTCGTCGAGCCTCCTGGCGAGACGATTCGTGACCACTCGTGAGAAAAGCTTATAGACGTGGCTCAGAAGTGTGATGGGTCTGTAGTTTTTAAGGAGGGTTTTATCACCCTTCTTAAAAAAGAGCACCACCAAACTCCCGCTCCACGCCTTAGGAGTTCTCCCACTGTGAAGGACGGCATTGAAGAGGTTCTGCAGCTCCTGTATAACAGGAGCTCCTCCTGCCTTCAGAAGTTCTGAAGTAATACCGTCCTCACCGGGGGCTTTTCCATTTTTAAGCTGCCTCAGAGCTAACACGATCTCGTCTTGACTGATGTCCGGCAGTTCGTCGGTATAATGGCGTGTCAGGGTGGCTCTGGAATCATGGTCATCTCGTTGAGTGTGGGGGGCATGTGCTGAGTACAGCCGGCCATAAAAATCCTCTATCTCGGCGGAGATCTCCGGCTTCGACAATACGGTCCTCCCGTCGTGCGTTTTAAGCTTCGTCAGGTGGCTCCTGCTAAGCTGCTGAGTGAATACTTTGGACCCTCGGTTTCGCTCTATCGCCTCTTCAATGAGGCGTGTGTTGGAGCTCCGAAGGTCGCGCCGTACCATCTTCGCAATTCGCTTGTTCAGGTCTGACCTCTCTAACGAAGTCGCTTGGGTGGTCTCCCGTCTTCTTGTCATCAGCCCCAGAGTCTCATCCGAGAGTTTGGACTTTCTGCCAGTATGCTGTTTTCTGCAGAACTTGATACCCTCGTCCCTCAGCGTTTCGACCAGATTGTGTAGGGTCTCGTCAGCGTCATCAGTGGGTTCCAAGGCAACAAATCGATTCCCGAGAAGCTGCTGAAACTTCTCGGTACCCGCGATGATTTGGATTGGGTTAGGCCGGAGCATGGACTTCATCAGACGGTTTCTTTCAAGCTTCAAGTTGATATTCTGAGAGCCTCGGAGCAGTCGGTGATCGGATCCGGTATTGAACCTGTTGATCACTGAGACATCTCTGAATATGTGCTTGCTGATGATTCAAGATGAAGATGAAGTCGATCTCATTTTTTGTCACAGTGTCGGGGCTCTGCCATGTCCACTTCCTTTGAGGCTGTTTCTTAAAGAAGGAGTTCATTAAGAACAGCTCCTCTTTCTCAAGGAAGTTGACAAGCATTTGCCCCCTGTGATTCCTAACTCCATAACCATGCGGGCCTATTCGGGATTCGTTGCCAGTCTGGATTCCCACCTTGCCGTTAAAGTCCCCCATAACAACGTTGAAGTGAGCCTTTGTGGTGTTGTGCAAGGCTTTGGATATGTCTTCATACATATCCTCCACTTCATCATCCGAGTGTGCCGAGGTCGGTGCGTAAACCTGAACTACCTTCATGCTATACCTCTTGGAAAGCCGAAGGATCAGGTACGCTACCCTGGTCGACACACTGGAGATTTCTTGGACGTTGTTAGAGAGAGCCTTATTGACGAGAAAACCTACGCCACCCTGGGATGTTTTATCAACCTCGCGAAAGTAGAGAAGATGGCCCGAGTCTAGGGTTACGGTGTCCTCCCCCTCTCTACGGACTTCACATAACCCAAGAACATGCCATTTAATGTTCTCTAACTCCACTTCCAACTGCGCTAGATGATGGTCAAGCCTCAGAGTGCGTCCGTTAAACGTTGCCAGGGTCAATTTTGAAAGTGTGTGGTAGCCTGTTGTAGCCCGGGGATTCCTAGCACCCCCTGCCCCGCCGTTACCGTGGCCGCTACCATGGCCAGGAATAGCGAGGCGGCCGGGAACTGGGGGCCATTTCTTGGCTAAACTCAACATCAAGGGGTAATGCCCATAATCCCCACGCTGGGCATGCGGGTTGGGGATCGCAGTTTGGTGGTGGGATTGTTCTGCAGGGGCGCTGCTGCCCGCCCCCCGGTATGTCCCTTAGTCGCCTCTTACGACACCCACGGGAAGAGTTGGGGTGGAGCAATTCTAAGGCGGCACCACACGGCAACATTTAGCGCATTTGCTATTTTAAGTCAACAGTGAGCAACAATTCCATTCAAACTTTCACCCCCCTTTTCACCCCTTTGTGGGATACTAAGTCGGTAAAAAGTCTCGAATAACTTTTTGTTATTTTTAACTTAGGTTCATTGAAATTTCCGATATCTAAAGACCCCTCCGTCTAAATTGCTAAAGATAACAAGATCTCTAAAGACCAACACATCATATTTTATTTCAACATAAATCAAAAATTAATAACAATGTAAGTAAACATTAAAGCTAGACTTAAACATATATTAATATTAAATATAAACTAAATTAAAAACTAAATACTAATAAGTAAACAATATACTTACCTAAAAAGTCTTAGGCTACGTCCCCAGATCTGTTGCCTGCGGAAGGGTCCCCATAAGGCTGGCTTCATTTCCTCGTTGAATGGCGATACCGATTATTTTCCTGAGGAATGAGACAGCCTTGTCACCGGTCGTTTCAAACCTTTTAAAATGGCGGATCTTATAACATACATATTAGACGGAGAGCTGGCCACGTCAGATATGACACAATAATGAGAGCAACGAAACCTATGTAGTTAGTTTGCTATACTATGCTTATTTCTAGATCCGGACATCTGGCAGCTGTAAAGTGGTGGAGGTCAAAGAATGCAAATAACTTGAAGAAAACAAATACTAGAGTTCTGGGTTTAATGAAATATTATGGGAAATTATGTAATTAATTAGGTTATATCATATCCGGAAGGTTCTGTTGGGGGAAAGTAGTGCCAAATGATGTAAAATGCAATTTTTAGTTAGTCGCCTACTGTTTTTGTTTTCGCAATAATATACAATAGTTTTGAATCTTATGTTAAAATATAGGCCCTGTCCTCTATAAATTACACAACTTTGGCATTTTTTACCTATTTTGGTATTACTTTTTTCCAACTTAAAAACTTTGTTGGTGTGTCACTCCGACATCCACCCATTAAAAGCTGCCAGATGCCCGGATCTAGCAATAAGGATGGTAAAGCAGTCTAACTAGACAGGTTTCATTGCTCTCATTATTGTGTCACATCTGACGTGGCCAGCTCTTAGACCATATATTATCCTTTCATAATTTATGGAGATTTTTTTCTTCGATATTAGTTGTCTATGTTGTAAAATTACATTAATGTATTATTGGTTTTTGTAATGATAACAATATGATAGCAATGCGGAAGCCATAATTTTTTTGGCCTTGCAAATATACTTGAGCCAGACTCTACGCACGTTATTGAAAAAGCAACAGCATGTACTCAGTCTAGACTATATCTAGACTTTCTTATGATGGTGCACTCGATAAAACGCTAATCTTCAACCTCGATGCACGAACCATCTACCAGACATTCAACCAGGAGGTTTATTCTATATTAAAATCTTGACTTGTTACGGTTTTGTTTTGTTATCAATATGATTTTCTTTTGTTGTTATACGATATTTCAACAAATTGTAATACTGAAAAGACCACTTACTAAAACGTTTGACGTATTGTATATATTCACGTGTAATCCAGCTGACAAATTCAAGGCATGTGGTTTTTCTTAGCCTGGCCCACATATGTAATTTAAAATCAATATATCTTAAAAGTAAAACGCGGGTAGAACGCTATTATCAAGAAGTCTAAAATCACCCGAGAAGGGTGCGTGCTAGGTAACCTAGGCAACCTTAATTTCTCATCGCCCCCGTATCAAGTTTATTACGTAGGTAATTCCAGCCTGGCGGTATGCTGGGCTTAATGAAATAATTGCTTCCTACTTTTAAGAGTTTCACGTTTTTGGCGCCAAGCAAAAGTAAACCTTATTGAAATTCACGAGGGTTTAATTTAAGCTGTAACCGTACTCGAACTGTAGCGGTCAAAAGGTTAATGTGTAGGGTAGAAGAGTCAGACAGAAAAATAAAAATACTCTCTCAAGTTCGTAGTAGTAGACGGAGTATTTTTGTAAGACTCCAAAGTAGACCTTTAAAAATACTTTTTACTGCGCATGTAAATATATCGCTGAAAGATATCGCTTTTATAAAACCACCTGCCGATATCTAAGTTTGAATTTATTATAAAAACTCTTTTTCTTAATGTTATTATACTTAAACAGATGCAATAAAGATTTTTCTTGTTTACTAATACAAACAGGAGACAGTTTTATCGCTAAGGAGCGATCTAATCTAGTCCCTAGGTCCATTAAAAGCGACCTGTAATTCTAAACCAGTCTTAGTTAATAAATCTCAGTAGATTAATCCCCTAGGACTGGTTCGGAATTTGAAACTTGGGAAAGTATAAATGAGTCATCTTAATGGAAATATAGTCAGACCTGCACAGTTGCCCAGCACTTCTGTGTACATATTTTAATCCTATATATATATATATATATATATATATATATCTACAGCTGACTTATAATGTCATTGTAATTGTTTAAATCTCTCGTTATTCTACTAATATCAATACAGGCATGACGTAACTATGAAGGGTTCGTTCTTGTCGTGTTGGCTACGGATTCTACGGAACCCTTAAAATTCTTAACAAGTACGTGTTGTTTTCACGAACGTATTAATCATAGGTATCTGTTGTACATTTTCTAAAAGTAGCATTCTCAAATTTCATGGCTGCGATCAGACTCAACTCAAACTTTGCATATGTACATTTAGTTCTCATAGAGTACATAACAAGCCATAAATATTTAATTATGTTCATTCTCCTGTAATGAGACTATAATCTAATTCACGTTTATTTAATTTCAGAATTCAGTTTATTTTTCGCTTAAATGTCCTATATTCTTTATTAGGTTACAACTCTTCCATAATTTTCCAATTTAGTTTTACTTTGCAGCAAGTCAGTTCGTGTCCTTTTTAAATTACGCTTGTCTTAAGTTGCTTAAGGTAAATGAATCAAAAAACAATTAAACTCAAATGCATTGGCAAATATACAAAACACGTACCAAAATTAAGAAGAAAACACGTGAATCTTGAAAATCGTTTCAAATTCAGAGATTGCATATACATGAGAAAATTTGTCAAGTTCCGCCGTGACCGGGTGGTCTAGTGGTCAGGACGTCAGCCGCGAAAGCTGAAGACGCCAGTTCAAATCTGGCCTCGGACACCGGAGGGTTTGGTCACTTTTTCTGAAGTATATGACATCTATTTTCAAGAAAACACGTATTCAGAGCAGGGCTTGTAACCGGTTTTCGCAAAAAGCCCCGAAATAACCCAATATGTTTACATATTTTATGGTTTTTACGTACAACTCAATATTGTTTTTAGGTTATGACTTTATATTGTAAGATTTTTCGATTAAATATGAAATAGTGAGCGAAAGAACGAAAAAAACCGGTATTTTAGTATGGAGCAAAATACCGGTTACAAGCCCTGATTCAGAGGAAGAAAATCAAAGGACTTTTTACTTACGCCATGTTTAATATATTAGAGATCAAGGAGACACAGGCAACGTTAAAAGCCCTTTTAAAGAAAAATATGACAAAGTACCTAATACTTTTCTAGGTCATTTTACATAGACGATAATAGTAACCTACACTTGAAGAATCGACCTCCATCATGCTTTGACAGAATAAGGACGCATATTGTTATGGGAAAGGCAACTGTCAATTAGGATAAACTCGCTAAAACCGGTATTAGACATTGCAATTTCTAGGGCCCAATCTGTCATATTGGGAGGTGTAATAAAAGTTAGGGCACTTAGGGAGCTGAAGGAGAGGTAAGGATAGGCAGGGTACACGACATATTGGTCCTAGAAATTGCAATGTCTAATACCGATTTAAGCAACGCAATATGTCAAATACAAACGCCATAGATGAAAAAAGTCTGATACAGAGCATTCCAAAACAAACTACAGTCGAAACCTACTGGAATTCATTTGGTTTATATACCACATTTGTTTGCTTAAGATATAACATTTTTAATGAAGCATATTGATTGTAGTATCCTTTTATATATGGTGAAACGTACCATAAATAAGAATGAGATGTCAATTATAAATGAAGAAATTAACTGTGAAATTTGAAGGATTCTGCAGTTTACCAGAGTCGTTCAGTGTAAAATACAGTAAACCAATAACAAACTAGGTGTAAATTTCTTGTACATATTTTACTGTTTCAATATTACAGGGTTGATTTTAATCGAATGAAAAATTTAAACATTGTTATAGTGACCCCAAGTCTAAATTTTACTATCATGAATATGTAACATAGAATCCTTGGGCCAGGGGTTTATAAATTGGTAATATAGTTAGATGCCCAATAGGTAAATAACATTGTTTCTTGTTTTTGATTTACCTATAATTTAAATGTTGAGCACAAATCATACCCTAGCATTAAAAAAAATTAAGTCCAAATATTTTTTCGGTGTCTGAATGGTAGAAAAGGCTCTTATGTTAGTAATATTTGGATATATTAAGACATTTTTACTACATTACGAAATTAAAATGTCCAACAGAAACGCACTACCAGTTGTAAGAAATACAAAATGCATAAAACGAATATTTAGCATTCCAATAAAATAAGTATAAAAATGACAATAAGGTAAAAGTAAACTGTCCCTTATTGTTACACGTTTCAAATGTTTCAATGCAATAAAGTGTTTATACGTGGACATAAAAAAGAGCGACATTGTTATTGTAAAATTTTGATCTGGATTTGACATTACTCGCAGAATACCTTACAACCTGGAAAAAATCTTTCGAAAGTAGCTGTAAATTACATTCGCTTGAAAACGACTGTTGGGATACTATATAGAGAATTACTGCGAAGAAAGAAATTGCAACGCCGACATTGCCAGTAATGTCAAGTCAATATCATATTAAGATCAAAATTCAACGTTGGAATGCCGTTACAAATATCGTTTCGTTTATTTTTCTTTGATTGTTATTCCGCCCAAGTGGATTGGTCGAGATGTTTGTTTATTATTATAGATTTCCGCATTCACAATTGTATTTTCTGCACGTGGACCAAACGAAGTTGAATAAGATAAAACAACGGCGTCTTTTTACTCTATTTGGTAGTGAATCTGCATACAAAGCTGTATACAAGCTGCATACAATACAACATAACATAAATACTATTATAGAGTAATAAGTAATCTTAGAGTGCTTACTCCATTGATTGCTAAACATATGCTAAAACATTAATTTACAACAAGTTCTAAGTAAGCCTTGCTATGACTTTTTATTAATAAGATTTAAGCTTCATTAGTATTATATTTTAGGTGAGGTTATAACTTATTGATATTAAGTTTTACCATAACTCCCACGCAACTTATTAAAAAGTCCATACATTTATAATGTAAGTTACTTATTATTGAATAAGGTAGACCTTCAGAACCAATTTGAAGGGCTGGAAGAACAAAATCTTGATGTTGATCATATTAATAGTTTATTAAGTAAGGCAATTATAGAAACAGCAGACAAACACCTTGGTAAAGTGCAAAAGAAGGAGGGAAAGTTATCACCTGAGACGCTAGTATTGCTAGAAGAAAGAAGGCAAATGAGACATGAAACAGTGATAGACCAGAAACAATTAGAACGTATGAGTAAGAAAATTAGTAAGTGCATAAGGAGAGATTTGAGGAAACATAAAACAGAAATAATAGTAAACACAATAAAAGAATGTAGAGGTCCAAAGGTATTTAGAAGAAAATTAAGGACAGGAGTCAAGAAAATAGTAAAACTCACAGACACTGATAACAATTTGGTTATAGATCGTGATCAAATTGTTAAAATTGTTGAAGAGTTTTATAGTACCTTATACTCATCACTATCTGAGGCACCACACATATCTACAATTGACCCTAGAGCACCTCCCATCCCGTATAGGAATAACGACAGCATACCACCAATAATAGCCAGTGAAATCCGAAAAGCATTGTACCAGATGAAGGCTGACAAATCTCCTGGCGAAGATGGCATCACAGCCGATCTACTTCGCGCTGGTGGCGACCCTGTCATCTGTGTCCTGGTAAAACTTTTTAATAAAGTTTTACAAGATACTCGCACACCAGAATTATGGAAATCTGCCATAGTTACCATCCTACATAAAAAAGGAGACATTTCGAAGTTAAATAACTACCGCCCCATAAGCCTCCTTTCCCACACGTACAAACTCTTCGCAAAAGTTTTATGCAACCGTCTTGGGTTGCTACTTATATATCCGGAAACAAAAAAACAAACAAACGTACACGGCTGAAAATGGTTTTATTGTTTTTCAAAGTATTCCCCTTGATGATCTATGCACTTTTGCATTCGCGTGAACCAATTTTTAAAGCACTTCTGCCACTCCGCCTGAGGTACCTCCATAACGTGTTGTTTGAATGCGTCGACAGCATCTTCAGCGGTCGAAAATCGTTGACCGCGTAATTTATTCTTTATATTTGGAAATAAATAAAAATCGTTGGGTGCCAAGACAGGGCTGTACGGCGGATGACCCGTTAATTCCACATTTTGACCCTCCAAAAATAGAGTTGTTTCGCGTGACGTATGACAGCTGGCATTGTCATGATGAAGAATGATTCTTCGTCGCTGGTTAGTTTTACGAATTTGTTCAAATACTTCCGGTAAGCAAATGGTCGTGTACCACTCTGAATTAACCGTTCTACGGTTTTCTAGTGGCACTGTAGCTACATGGCCATTAATACCGAAGAAGCAGGCCACCATTTGTTTCAATGTACTTTTTGCACGAGTAACTTTCGTAGGGTTCGGCTCATTTTGAAACACCCATACCGTTGATTGTTGCTTCGTTTCGGGATCGTATGCATAGATCCAGGATTCGTCACCTGTATAGATGTTATAAACGGCTTTTGAGTCACCACGGTTATATTTTTTTTACATTTTATTGCACCATTCGACGCGAGCATCTTTTTGCTCTTTTGTTAAGTTGTGGGGTATCCAACGCGAACAAATTTTTTTTACAGCCAAATAATTATGTAATATGCTATTAATGCTGGTCATAGAAATACCCAGAGTCGCCTCTATCTCGCAGTACGTAACATGTCGGTCGTCCATTATAAGTTTTCGCACAGCCTCGATATTTTGTTGTACAACGACCGATTTCGGGCGACCTGCCTTAACTTCGTCCGTAAGCATACTACGTCCACGATTGAACTCACTAAACCATTGATACACAGTAGTTTTAGATGGGGCTTCATCACCAAAAGTTGAAGTTAGTTGATCTATGCACTGTTGTTGCGTTAAACCACGCCGAAAATCATAATAAATCATAGCACGAATATTTTCACGAGTGAGTTCCATTCTTGCTGCGAGATGACATTTAAAACCCGTCAAAAACAAAACACGAGCGTTAATAAGAAAGAAAAAATATACCGGCCAGTACTTAAAAAAGTTCAAATTTTACCATGGAGGTCAAATATGCTATTTAAGAAGATTGTAATCCCGGTTTCCGGATATATAAATAGCAGCCTATGTACCCGTATCCTCGACGAATGCCAACCTCCCGAGCAGGCTGGTTTCCGGATCGGATATTCCACCATCGACCATAAACATGCGGTAGCAGTTGATGGAGAAGAGTCACGAGTACAACCGGCCCCTGTGCATGGCCTTCGTCGATTACGAGAAGGCCTTCGACAGTGTCGAGCACTGGGCCGTATTTGACTCTCTCCATCGTTGCTCAATCGATGCTCGCTATGTAGATGTGCTTCGGGAGCTATATAGCTCGGCAACAATGCAGGTTCGGCTCCACAAACTCAGTAACCCGATATTTATTCAACGGGGAGTGCGCCAAGGGGATACCATTTCACCCAAGCTTTTTACGGCGGTACTAGAAGACGTCATAAAAACGCTTGCATGGGACAGAACTGGTATTGACATCCATGGGGTCTTCTTGTCGCACTTGAGGTTTGCCGATGACATTGTTTTGTTTGCCGAGAACCTGGAAGATCTTCAAAGCATGATCCAAGACCTGTATGATGCTTCATTAAAGGTAGGTCTTAAGATGAATATGTCCAAAACTAAAGTCATGACCAACACCCCTGGTGGT
Source organism: Pammene aurita (assembly GCA_947086415.1). Taxonomy (NCBI): domain Eukaryota; kingdom Metazoa; phylum Arthropoda; class Insecta; order Lepidoptera; family Tortricidae; genus Pammene; species Pammene aurita. The sequence continues at coordinate 20,510,037 of OX352295.1, forward strand.
TCGAACCCAACCATAAAGGTTGGGAACGAAACACTACAGGTGGTCGACCAATACGTATACCTTGGGCATATTCTATCTTTCGACAAAAAACATCACCAGAAGGAGATCTCCAGGAGAATCCAGCTGGGTTGGGCGGCATTCAATAAACTAGCGGACATCCTTAAGCCCGTCGACGTTCCACAATGCTTGAAAACTCGCCTCTTCAATCAATGTGTCCTGCCTACCATGACGTACGGAGCCGAGACATGGACGCTCACTAAGGAGACTGTGCACAAAATCCGAGTGGCACAGAGGGCCATGGAGCGCGCCATGCTCGGCATCAAGCTTCAAGACCGAGTTAGGAATGTCGAGATCCGCCGTCGCACTAAGGTGCAAGACGTGGGATGCGTCATTACCAAACTTAAATGGAGTTGGGCAGGACACGTTGCCAGGCAGAGTGATGGCAGGTGGACTGAAACGTTGACGGAGTGGTGGCCTCTTTCAGATGAAAGAAGCTCCTGGCGTCCGTTAGCTCGTTGGGTAGATGATATTCGGAAGGTTGCGGGTCACTTCTGGATGAAATTGGCACAGGACCGGGACAAGTGGCGTACACGAAGCCTATGCTCAGCAGTGGGCGATAAAGGGCTGATGATGATGATGATGAATAAGTTGTATCGAGTGAGCACTCTAAGCTTACTTATTTCTCGATGACACTATTTATTGCACACCTCATAAGAATAAGTCAGACGTCTGCACCGTGCGTGAAAACGCTCCATACAAAAAGCGTGAGGTGCATGACGTCACCCGGTCTCCAAGTTGCGGAAAACTTATTGGAAGATTTTTTTCATTTTACGCGTGAAAAAATGGGTTTAAGTAAGTATACAGTTTTCGTACATTTTGTTTTTTTGTTATAATACAAGTAATCGAATCAAGGTTTAAAATACAATACATGCATAAAAAATGGTTCCAATTTTACGTTTTTAAACAGCTATTTTTAACTTTACAAAAATGTTGGAAAATTATTACGATATATTTTTTTTTAAATTAAGTTAGTGTCGTTGAACGTGTTTATAAACAAATCCAATTGAATATTTTTCACGCATGTTCTCAATTAGTTATCAAAAGTCCCTTATACCCCTTTTATCCAACAATACTAGCGTCGGGTTACAATAGGATCGCTTTTCAACAAACGATCGTTACTGGATTTTTTGCCTTTCCAGCTGGCGGCTTTATCAAACCAGCATTTTATTATATTAACATCTGTGGATGTTAATGGAAAATAATAAAATAATACGTTAAGTACTTCCGGCATTTAATTCCCGGTTGCTCTGTTGTACACTCGCCATCAAATATATCATCGCGGCCAGGGTACTCAAAAATATCTGAACATGTGCTTTATCGCCTTGACAATAGAGCAGTTGTTTAGATATTTGTGACAACCTTGGCCGCTCCGATATATCAAATGGCGACTGTACAACAAGATTAGGTATTCTTTAAATTTATCGACAGTTGGAAAACAAATAAATTTATTAACTTGTTAAACTTACTATAAAACAATGTTTTTTTTTTTTTTTTTTATACCACGACGGTGGCAAACAAGCATACGGCCCGCCTGATGGTAAGCAGCTACCGTAACCTATGGACGCCTGCAACTCCAAAGGAGTCACATGCGCGTTGCCGACCCTTTACAAAAAAAGGAGGATTCACTGTGTTGACGGCTAAAGGAACAAGAAGGTCCCTCATCGTCAACACACTGGGTCCTCTTTGAGCTCTTTGGCAACCTTACTCACCAGCAGGAACACAACACTATGAGTAGGGTCTAGTGCTATTTGGCTGTGGTTTTCTGTAAGGTGGAGGTACTTCCCCAGTCGGGCTCTGCTCCAGATTTGAGCGAGATGACATTCGCTGAACGTGCCCTACCACACTTAGCGAGATGCCATTCGCAGTGCCCATACCTCTCTTTTTGGCGTAGTTTAAGGACATACCCAAGTCCGGACGTAGTTTAAGGACATACCCCGGGTCCAAAGTGTCACTAAAAACTAAAACAATACTAAATTAAATAAATAAAAAGTAACATTACCTACCTAACTGAATAAATATTACCTGGCAAGATTACTAATCTCTGTCTAGTAACTAAATGTCGTGTTATTAATAGTAGTTTATGTAACTGTTACGTTTTAAGGCCTAATTACGTACAGTTGCATACACTGCTTTATCTACACTCATATTATATATATTAAATTAAGTGTTCGGAAACCATAGAATGACCGCCATTGCACCGCCATGGCCAACTCGATTGTGCCGGCGGTCGCGCGGGCGCGTGCTGTTGGTCAGGAAGGAGCACAGGATTTACATTATGTTATCAAATTCGATGTTCGGAATTTTAAACTCGTAAAGTATCAATATATGAGCATGTAATGTTAAAATTACGTTACTGCCACAGATAAAAAGCTTATCATAGTAAAATCGGTTGTGGTAATGCTAGCCATTGCCTACCGTTTTTGAACACGTTTTAGAGGACTTACAGTGTGAGTGTAGATAAAATATTATTTATTGTTGAAAGCTAACATTATTATCAGTTATTTGCTTTGAGTTATTTATATTAATTAAGTAGTAAACATGTTTTATTTCTAAAGGTAGACTGTTGTAGTTTACCGTCTTGTTACCATTTTATCATAGCACATATTTACTATGAAGTGTTGCTCCGTAGGCCGTAGCAAATCACATACTATAGGTATGCAGCAGTAGACCTGCCAGCACAACACTTATGACAATAAACGTTTCCATCAGTTAAAATCGCGGTAAAAAATCTTTGGACTCAAAATTCAATTAACAGACATAAGAGCCGTAACAGCCATCGGAAAAGTCATTCAATTTGCAAACGGCTCTGATACGTGGTGGGAACAATGCACATGTGATACCTACAGTCGCCATCCATTGAGTAACAGGAGAAGACATCCCTAAGAAATTATTTGTACCATGAGTTTTAGTGAAAATCACTACAAGTCTGACAGTGGCAGTTGGACCACAGACATGATTACACGCAAGTGTCAAAAAAATTTAAAAATCAAATACTAAACGTAAAGGCTTCTTGCGTGATAATAAACTGTAAAAATAATTCTAAAAATAGTAATAAAAGCCACGGAATTACATTCCATAAGTAAATAAGTGCAAAGTTTGGTGTTATATTAATTTAAAATATTAATGTTGGCGGTGCGACGCCATATTCCTTGGCGCACAGATTAATGTCGCAGAAGTAACACAGCATATGTGACTACACTTGATATACCTTGACATTGTTACACTTGATATTGTTTGTTATTTACGTAATAATCATGTTTTAGATAAGTACGATAGGTAATGTTTAGTTCATTAAACATATATTTATTGTTCAACAAGGGCGATTTTGCTAAGATTGTTAATGCGAGTAAAATACATAGAAACGGTTTTTATGATTTGAATTTAAAACTTAAATATTGAAATATCACCCGTGTAATACGTACTTACACAATGTTTTTTCATTCGTGCGAAGAAACCAATGTAATTTTAAGTATATATCAAGGATCATTAACCCCCAAAGTTCGTATTGAAAGGCGCTTGTCGGCGAAAATAGTATTTTACTCCATTCGTTCCTAAAACTCTAGGGTAAGGAGCAAAATAAACATTAGGTATAAATAAAACAATAATTTAGTTGATTACGTTTCCTTACAAAATTTCTTTAGGCAGAAAATGAATTTTGTCAAAACAGTGTTACGTCAGTTCTGTTAAAGCTACTCTTTGATTCAGTGACAGCTGTCAACCGTCAAACATGGGGCACAAAATTTGTTCTAGATAGCTCATCTAGTAGAATACATAATACATCAATGTCGCCATCAGATATATCGGGGCTATTACCAGGGCGATAAAATGCATGTTCAGATATTATTGAGCACCCTGGCCGCTCCGATATATTTGATGGCGACTGTACGTGTGAAAACAATAATTTCGTGTTGTTGTTACTCCGTTTCATCATTTCTATTTTTTTGCTTTTAACTTGTTGACCCTTGGGGAGGTAGAGAAAAGAAACAGAAAAATATCTCCGTGCAAATTTTGAGCCCGTGTTTTGTTCTCGTAGGGTAAGCTCGAATTTCAACCCGAGACGTTATCTTTTACGAAAATCTCTATTTATACAACATTTTATTGTTTAATTTACAACCGTACGTCGTGTTGCGTATCTTCGCCTGTGCTACCTATGTTCGCCTATTTTAACATAAATTGACTTTAACAAAATGTTTTTAGTGCAAGCCTTACACAAAACTACTAAATACAAAGTATTTCTTACGGGTGTCAACATTCTTCGAACGATCTGTGGCTAACTTCATATAGTTGACATTCAGTGAGGTTTTTGCGCGACACCGACCACACGTTCTTTTAAGCCAGTGTTTTAACTTCAGTTTTAAACAGTGATACAGGCCAGGTAATGTTAAACTTTTTACATGATTATATCCTGTAACTATTTCTTTTTAATATGTAACTATTATTTAATGGCTAGCTTACGTTTAGAAGTCACAATTGGATAAAACATTGGTGAGGGTATTTGGCGGCCATCTTATTACTGAACTTCGCCTACCCCTAGGGTAGTCAAATTTGTTTCCAAATGTACATAGTTTATTATGTTTGGTTTTTCGGAAATGGGATTAGCTATTTGGAGGAAAGTTAGTAAGATAAAGATATATGTAGATGTACCCAGTAGTACTAGTAGGTACGTGGTATGAACAAGGGACCCTTAGAAGGCAATCATTGTACGGTTGTACGGTCTCATTTTGAAAAGGTAATTATGTGTAGAAGCCAAAGGTTGATTTGATCTCAATTACGAAAATACTGATAAGCGAAAAGAGATATGTTTTTTGTTTATATAATAAACATTTTTTTTTACTTATAAACCATTACTCTCCTTTATGTCAAAAATTAACCAACATGTCAACATGTAGGTTAATTTTTGGCAGCCCTAGCATCATTTTAGAAAATGTTTGTAAACAACTTCAGACTGTTGCCAATCTTCGCCTACTACACATTTTTTTTTAAATGTGCCTAGTCTGGTGTAGTTACGGTTCATATTATATTAACACGTTCCAGAGAGATAAGACATGATAGGTGTAAGTCCCAGAAAAGTTTATAATTAGCGGTAAGGCATGCCATAGGCGAAGATTGGAGAAAACACCCAAACTTCGCCTATTGCCTTCGGGGCCATTTATTGCCAAGTTACCCAATGAAATTCAAAGCTTTAATGGTATATACTGATAGTCAGGAGTACTAAAATACGTTTTTTGGCCATAAAGGACTAAAATGCTTTCAAAATTGAAAGATTTTTTGGGAAATGTGTCAAAATCCAGGCGAAGATACGGAACTCGACTACTTGACATTTTATCGTGGGAGCTTTCCTGGTTAGGCTTATTTGAGGTTATTTTGGTACTCGTACACTGAGTATTTCTGTTATTTTAATTTTAAATGTTAGTCTCTCAAACATAATTTATAGGACAGGAATGGATTCTTATATAATTTTCGTAATTAAAGTGGTATTTTTGTTTTGTTTCTGTATTATTTTGAAAGAAAGAAAGAAAGAAAGAAACATTTTATTATCAAAAAGCACACATTACAGAACAAAAAAAGGTAAGATTACAAAACTAAAACACAAAACAGAAACATTAAAAAGTTGAAAAAGTAACACATTAAATACAGAAAAAAAGAAGCTTAAATATAAATATGGGAAATGCTGGTGTTTCATTAAAGTTCCACAATGTGTACAATCAAGAACAGGCAAAGATAATCTCAGCATAATGTTGCAAATTGCAGGTGAGAAATTTGCAACGCTGTTATTCTGTCTCAACCTTGCGGAGTGACATAAAACCTAAACAGGTACACTAGTAAAATTAAAAATAAGTAAATACATATGTGTGAAAATTCAAATTATACGGGTAGATATATAATAACTCTCTTTTCGATTTATGTCGGAAGGGAACAACATAAAATAATAAGGGGGATAAGGATAATATGAAAATGTACTTAAATAGAAATATATTTGATAGGTGTATAATTGTATTAAGGTGACATTGTTAATGTTACGATTTATAAATACATAGGTAGATATTAAATATATGATAATTGAAATGTTACGATTTATAAATACATAGGTAGATATTAAATATATAATTTATCAGCTTGACTGTTGAACAATTGTTCCAGAGATCTCGGACTTTTGGACATTTAATAATAATTCACGCAATTTACGCTGAACGCCAAGCTTGGAACCATAGCTCCTAATCGGAGGAGGCAGATCATTCCAGCATTTTGTAGCCTGGAACCGAAAGCTGCCCCGGAAGGCTGCGCAGTTACATTTAGGGACTATGAGTGGTTTATAGTTGGCTGTAATACGTATCGCTCGATGTTGTTGTCGCCAAGCTATTTTCGTCAAGAGGTAAGGAGGTTTGCCTAATTTAAAGACGCCAATAATTCAATTTAGACAGCACAAGTGATTCACAAAGTTTGATTCTAAGTTCCACAGGGATGAATTGGCGAATATTGTACAGCACCTTAAGCCTGTAGAAACAGTTACGGACTGTGTTGAGAACATGTTCTTCGAAACGCAAGTGAGAATCCATCAGGACTCCAAGATTGCGTGCAGTGTACACCCGCTCAATAGGAACACCACAAGCATGTACCTCATTGGTGCATTCCGCAAATACAGATATTTGTTTCTTACTCCCATTTCCCATTTTTGCGATAATAAATGCCAAGACATATTTTTTACGACTTTGTTTTATAGATTTATTACATCTCATTCCTATTTTTTTAAAGTGTTACCGTTCTAGATTTAACATTTCTCAATTTATATGAAAATTTTCTGCTGGTCTTAGAAAAAATATTTTTTAAGTTTCTGTAACATATTGAGCGTGATTAAGTACCAAAAGTTGAGGAGAAATTCGTAAAAAAATACAGAAGTCTTTCTTCTAACAAATACTACATTACGGAAAGCGCGGACGTCTTGAAATTAGATTAAAATCGCGTTGATTCGCAGTCTTACAACGTTCCGAGCGGTATCGCTCGATGCTTCCGCCGGCCACCATACATCGATTGGTTCAACCAACTTAAAACAAATGCTCGATGGGATCATCGAGCGATATCGTTCGTAGTGTTTTTATAAGATTTTATATATACTTTCACCTGCCCCGTTTTCTTTCTATAATGAAATCTTGCAAGTTAAATTTGGCCCACTTTCAGTTTTCCAATTGAGCTGAATTTTTGCATGCGAGTGGAAATCGGATGACAATGCAATATTGAGCTGGAGGATAACATGGAGCTGATCTTATGATGGAGCTGGAAGGTGGCCACAGGAACTCCTCAACTAGTCAACATTATCCCATCGTGTTTAGGCTCTTTGCATTCATCTTGGTGAGCAGTTAGGGACTGAACAAAGAAAATACTGTACTTTTATTATATAGGTAGATAAAAACTCTTTGGTAAAATAAAATAAAATAAAATAATTGTTTCCGTTGTCTTCGGATTAGATTTGTTTTATCTAACGCTGAATATAACGGGAACTAAGCGTTGTAACTTTTATCCAGCTCGTTTGTACTTTTAAATATTTTATGTTTTGCCTCGGGCCTTGAATTATGTTGGAAAAAGTTGTATCTCATTTAATGTAATTTATTTTGCATATTGCTGCACTGTGTAGCTTATCGAGTTAAATGAGGGTGAGGATGGAATTTGCTTTAATACGCGTATAACAAACGATTTCTACTTAAAATTATTGTCATCTGCAATACGAACATGAGCTTGACGTGCACATGAACTTTTCTTCAAAATTTGCAAAATATTACTTTTTTTACCACAATATTTGTGGCCTTTTTCTAACTTGAATACCGAGTCTTAAAGTTTGACAGTCACTTTTAACCTTTAGTAACCTTGGGTATAACAGTACTGCTAGTAAAATCTATAAGTTTTTTGTTATTCAATGCTTCAAGAATAAATAAGCCGCACAGTTAGGTACAGTCATGTCCTCTAATATATAAACGATTAATTATACAGAAAAAATATAAACACAACCATATTTTTATGGGTTTAAAGTCGTGTACACATATTTTTGTCTACCTATAATTAATCGTATAGATATTGAAGAACTCGATAGTACGAAAATGCTAATTCAAAAACCTGGGTCGCCAGTACCTGCTAACACTCAAAACTGTCTCTCAACACTAAATTTAATACACCTCGCTGCGATAAGCTACAGAGCGAACTCGTGAAAAGGATAATTTGTTAACAAAAGCCAAGCCTGTGCTTACATTGAAACGTCGTATGTGCTAAGAGATTCACATAAAGTGAGGCTGTTATGTAATGCCAAGCCTCGTTATCATGGTTCCTATTTCAGTTGCTTACGAGCGCAGGCGGGCGGTAGATTTAGGTGAAGCAGTTTATAACGAATTTTTAACTATATTTGGTATCAATTGTCCATAGCCACTCAACAACTTACTCAACTACTTCAAGTTAGAGTGGCAATTAACTACTAGATTTTTTTAAATTAATAAGTAGTAACTAACTATTTTGGCTCAACGATCCAAAAAGAATCTTGGCCTTCGAAATGAGAGCATGCCACCTGTCCTGGTCCTAGTGATCCTGCGTAACTTCTTGCCAGTTATTGACGCGAACCTGGAGCAGATCCGCCGCCTCACTGTCTCCCTAACGATACCTGGGCCGACCCACCGGACGGTGACCAGTCGGTCGTCCCAAGAGCGTTCTCTTGACATCCCGATCCTCACCCATTCTCTGTAGGTGACCGAACCAGCGAAGTTTGTGTGCTTTTGTTTAGACCTATCCTTATATGGCTGTAAGGCCTGGTCCCTAACACTGGATAGTATTCGGTAAGATCCTGGGACCTATTTAGAGAGATGACGGCACCTGGAGGACTCGAAGGAATGCCGAGATAGAAGGATTAGTGGCCGGACCCAATATCATCGACACAAAATAACGAGTAACAGTCAGTAATAATCAAATAGGTATGGACGTAATCAAAACCGCTCTTGGTCTGAGACTATAGCTTGTAAAGCAACGGGAATGACCAGGAACGTAATTTCAGGGGAACTGTTCGAGCTGAATTAGAATTTCCGGATAATTTTTAGAGATCCTGGAACAGTGAAAGTTAAGTAATGTTTTTTTAATGATTCTGTAAATATGGATCGTTTTGCGTCACTGAGGATGAAAGATGTTGCAAAACGGAAAAAATATTATTTCTGCTTTGAATGACTAGGATATATCTCGAAACCAAAGTTATAAGTATTACCTTACTAACTGTAAATTAATCGTACAACATCATAATGTTAATGTTTTACCTACAACTATCTATAGCACATAGTAAAAAATAGTAATAGAAAAGGTTCGCTGATAAAAAAGGGCCTTATTTCATCGCGTTATATTAAAATATTTGGCCTGGATCTATAACTAACTGGCCCGTAATGTAACTAAATGCCGCCGGTATCGGCATGCACTTGCAGCCAATCATGCAACGGGTCGCACCAGGTGAATGACAGAAGCATGGAAATAGTATATTAGCTCTGGAATATCACCCCACGTTTTTGTGGGCATCTGGCATTCGAGACGGGGCATACAAGCTATGACAGCAAATCTTTAATTTTAGTTCAACCGCGCATGAGGATTTTTTAGCTAATGACAACTTTGATTGACGAATCAACTTTTTAGGATTCCGTAGTCAACTAGGAACCCTTAATATAGTTTCGCCATATCCGTCCGTCCGTCTATCCGCGATCTAGCCCAGTGACCATTAGCACTCGAAAGCTGGATTTTGATATGAGTATGTGCATTAATCACGCCGACAAAGTGGTAGAACGAAAATTTGAAAAATATTTTTTATTAGGGTACCGCCCGTACACAAGAAGTGGGGGGGGGGGTGATTTTTTTTTCGCTCCAACACTGAGCATGGCCCGACATGCTCTTGGCCGTTTTTTTTTTTATATTGGGGGACATTGTGTATTGGGTCATATTCAAAGCGGGATCAGGGGAACATCAGGAGCATTTTTGAGATGAGAACCATATGAACTGAGGACGCCATCCATGTTTTATTTTATCGTAGGCCGCACCTGCCTGAAACCTTGAGACTCAGAAACACCTAGTTTTTCAATTTGAAACAAGTACACGGGATCTAGGGAGGCCAGAATACGTTAAAAATTAAAAAAATATACAAGCCGCATGAGTATTCGATGGGTTAAAAACATTTCAAGTATCTAGAGACCGATGGGATAAATCATTTCGGACGGCCCAGAATTCCCAATGTAAGCCAAAACACATTACAATAACTATAAAATGGAGTTTACGACTATAGTCCCGAAGGAAACATTAAGAGGCTGACAACACCCGATGACCTTCAAATTGACTTTACTCAAACAGTGTTTTAGCTATAACTCCTTGTTTTGAGAAAGTAAAAAAAAATATGTTATTATTCGTTATATTTGGAAGAATTTCGTTGATTCCGATACACGATTGGACGAAATCGGCTCGATAGAAAATAATTCCAAAGTTACATCTTAAAATTTATTTGCTTTAAACAGTCGTATGTCTTTCAGAGCTCGGATTTTTCACGGCAAAACAAAACACTAGCGTAATTTAGCCAGTGCTTGAAATATTATTTTATCGACACCTATCGAGTCTTACTAGAGTATATGACAGGTATTGCCTCAGTACATTTTTTCTTTTTTTATTCGATGGTACACCTATCAGTGTGAATGTCAAAATTTAAAAACTAACAAACGTGCGAAAATTTCGAAAAACAGGAGACTTACTAGAGCTCAAAATCAATATTTTTGACCAGTCTAAGGTGACCTTCTGGGGCTTAGAAGGTTGTGCATTAATTACCGGACATCCTGTATAAGTAATAAAATAACTTTTCATTTTAGCTTTGCCATAGTCCAAAGAGGTAGGTCTGCATGTACAACTTAGAACGAAGTAACTATACCACCTCATTTAAAATGATAGAAACGACTGCAAATTTCATCTCACATGACATCTGACATTCACACTTTAACTGTCATTTCATTACGTATAAAACGTAAATTGCATCTAGGTATTATTTATTTCGCAACGCATTGAATCCGACGTGTTGGATATACGTATAATAACTTAATATTGCAAGGTATCAATTAATACAAAAATGAGTAATGTACAAGATCGGATCAAAACGTGGATTGAAAATCACCCTGAGTTAGTCTATAATGAAGTGACCTCCACTATATACTGCTCTATGTGCGATATGCATCTAAAACTGAAGAAATGCAATATTGAGAATCATGTGAAAAGCAACCGCCACAATTACCGTTCGGGGCAACCAAATAGGAAACATCAATTTTATTTCGATTTAATTATTTTTCCTATTTCATGCAACATACCATGGGCAACAGTCAACAACAATAATTTTCGTCATTTTTTTAACAAGTATTTATGTTGCGACTGCTCTATGACTTCTTTACCGGACGAATCGACCCTGCGAAAAATTTATTTAAATCTCGTGTACAAAAAAACTATACAGGGTATAAGAGAGGTAAACAAAACCAATTATTTGTGGATATCTATAGACGAAACACCAGATTTCATGGGAAAATGTGTGACAAACGTGGTGATTCGGTCTTTGCAAAAAAATTGTTCTAAGCAATTTTATCTTTTGGGGTCGAAGGTTTTAGAGAAGGTAAATGGGGAAACAATAGCAAACCTAATAATAAACCAATTAAAATTTTTGTTTCAAAATTCTTTCAATGATAACGTAAACAATTTGCTTTTACTTTGCACAGATAGTGCCGCATATATGCTTAAAGCCGGTCGTATTTTAAAAGCAACGTTTCCTCGTATGAAACACATTACGTGTTTAGCTCATGGTCTGCACCGGGTTGCCGAAGAAGTGCGAGATAATTTCAAAGGTGTGGATGGGTTGATATCGAATGTCAAAAAGATATTCCTAAAATCTCCAGAGCGTGTACGCCTTTTTAAGGCAAAATATCCGTCCATTCCCCTACCTCCCGAGCCAATTATCACCAGATGGGGAACTTGGATATCTGCTGCGGTATATTACGCTCAATACTATGAGCAAATACGTGATGTCGTCTCCATACTTGCTAATGACTCGGCAGCTATAAGAGCTGCAAAAAAATGTTTTCAAACACGCAAACTACGACCGGAGTTAAATTTCATTCGCGACAACTACGAAGTAATAGCCTCTTCAATAGAACAATTGCAATGTTCGACTTTATCCATTGCGGAATCCTTCCTCATTCTGGATACTGTTCGTTGCTACGTAAACTGGAGTAAACTTTTACCAGTGATACGTAAATTTGAAGCCGTGCTCGAACGAAATCCTGATTACGAAATTTTAAGAGACATATCTGAAAATATTACCCGAACTGATAATGAATTCTATAAATTTGCTCCCTTGACGTCAACTGAAGTTGAACGTACATTTAGTGTACATAAATGGATTTATAGTGATAAACGCAACTGTTTACTCCCAGAGAATGTTGAAAAGATAATGATCATCTACTCCTATCACTATTACCCAAATAAAATGTCTTGTGCTGCTGTGTGTACTGACGTAGATTTTGAAGAAGAAATTGCGTCTGTTTCTAATATATAGTAACTTTATACAAATGTTTTTATTAGTTTTATTACATATTAATTTTATTTGGTGACTTTTATTTCTTCTAGTTCTGAATTATCGATATCGATAAAATAATATTTCAAGCACTGGCTAAATTACGCTAGTGTTTTGTTTTGCCGTGAAAAATCCGAGCTCTGGACTCTTTAGTTTCTTAACTTATACGTCTGTAACTAAGGACACAATTCCACCGCACTAATACTAAAAACTTCGTTCTTTTATATTTCTCAATTAATGCGTAGTTTTTTTTAATTCATCATTTTGCTAAATTTGCAATGAGCTCCCATACTAATCGTAACACAGTGTTTCTCTTTCACTCGCGATGAAAAAGATAGGGAGGGAATCTAGTTGTTGTCAGCCCCTTAACGGAAATAGCGGGAGAGTGACTAGAGTTGTTGGGCGATTACTAGTTGTATCTTGTGGGTTGTAATACATTTTAATACATTGAGTGTCAGGAATTTGCTAAGCGGGTTCTGTTCTAGCCGCTTTCCTCTACAAAACGGGAAAACGCTAGGATTAACTACGTGCGTAGTGCGTAGTAAACTGTGGCACGGATAGTGTTAAATAGAATAGTATTATAGTGTCATTGAATTTGTTTATCGATATAAAGTAAAAACTTTAATATAATTCAGATACACACAATTACTATTGATATAAAAAATATAAGTGACTTGATAGAAGATTATCTGCATATTACAATAAACCGAAATCAAAATAGTTGTAAATGTAGTCGTAAAATAGCTATTAGATTAAAACTATACCAAGCAGTTTTCCGTGTACCGAGTAGTCGCCCTTTGTGTCACCATAGCTTTAGGCAGGCTGAAAACAACGCTGAAACCGCGTCGTAAAGGCGAGGCTGAGACTGTCCTTTTGTCATGCGTTTTGTTTATAGATTCATATACACAATAATAGTGATAATGTAAAGGCGAAGTTTAGTTAGTGATTTGGTGTAAAAGACCCTAATTGTAATGTGTTTTACCTATAATATCTTACTTTGCACATTAACTTTTCTGTTGACATCCAGGTAATTTGCGCGTGAGCTTCGCCGTAGCAGTTTATCCGCTAGCAGATCCGATTTTTCATAGCCTCGTATATAAAAGCTCGGTATAATAGTGGGTTGGCGCCTCGCTTGGGTTCTGCTACGAAAGCAAAACGAAGACCTTAATTTTGGGTATTATGGTAGGGTACATAAGTCTTGATGAATAGTAATATTGCCCAGAAGTTTTATATCATGCGAAGAGTAAACACATATTGTCAGTAGAATACATATTGTATCATCACGTTGTCAGGGGTGCAGTAATCGGTGACCTGTGGCCGTAATCTAACTTTAAAACACGTTTAGAAACGATCAAACTTTAATACAACTCCAATGCATTAACGACGACACATTGTGCCGGATTCTAATTTTAAAACACATTAACAATACAATAACAACACAACCTATCTCAAACATAACTCCACCTCACAACAAAAAATCAACCAATATTGAAGTTGTATTGGAGCTGCGTTGGAATATTTCTCATGCAAATTCTGATATTTCTGATTCAGATGTTTATGCCGTAGCTGTATGCATTGGAGTAGTATTGAAGTTGGATCGTGTTTATACGTGTTTTAAAGTAAGAATACGGCCCATTGACTCATTCACCGTTATGCTACGCGCGTAGCGCTACGCCGTAACCGATAAGTTAACACTTTCCGTACCACCCAGTGCTACGCGCTACGCTCGTAGCCCGTAGCCACGTATTTGTCGTATGTAGCGCGTAGTAGCTACGAAGAGAGAACCCGGCAGTCGGGTTCCTGGTCGTGAAAGTGTTAATAACGTCAGTTAACACTTTCCGTACCACCTAGTGCTACGCGCTACGCTCGTAGCCCGTAGCCACGTATTTGGCGTATGTAGCGCGTAGTAGCTACGAAGATAGAACCCGACAGTCGGGTTCCTGGTCGTGAATGTGTTAATGTAATATAAATTGAGGGTAAATATTTAATTTTCATGTTAAAGTGTTTTCAATTACTCGTACAAATTGGGTGGCTGGGGCTGGTGGGATTTTTTAAATATTTTTGTTATTAATTTTATTTCCTTTAAAACCTCCGTAAGAAGTAAGAAAATGCCAAGTCAATTATAAAATGACTTAAATAGGAAGTTTGGAATTCCATAGAGTGCGAGAATATTTCAATGTTTTCATTTTAATTTATACTAAGTATACTATTTATGCATTTACTTCACAATATTTGCGACTTTTTAAATGGCAACCAACATTGATCATTAACATTGTTATACTAATTAGACATATTGTGAAATGACACTAATTTGATCACGGCAACTATATTTCCTGCCACCAAAATTTAGATTTGCCTCCTAATTTGTATCCGCTTATTGTAATATCTGCCTCCAAGAAATATATCTGTGATCATATTAACTTTGAAATACCAAATTAATGGATATTTGTACTCAATAAAAACCTTTGATCACCAGATTTGTATTTACCAAAATAGTAGATATCAGTCGACGTCAAAGATGTCTTTACAATTTACAATCGGAATGCTAGATACTTTTTTGGTGCGTATACTGTGTAAATAATTTAAGTCCTTAAAAAAAACATTGTATTTAATATCAACCAATCAGAATACAGTAATGTTAAAATCGACCAATCAGGAAATGCAATTTATTTCTCAAAACATGAGGTGTTTTTTAGTTCCTACTTCACAATCATTAAAAAAGATTTATTTTTTGTGAAACGCTTTAAAGTGTGTTTAAACTGTTTAAAGAGCTAATTATACGTCTGTGACATTTATTCGCGGTATTTATATTTTGTATCTATGTCAAAGAAGTTAAAAAAATTAAAAGACCGTCAAGTTATACCATAATTTCACCTTAGTTTAGTTATTGTGCGTAAATAATAAGTATTTTTATGATATTTTCTCGCAATCGAAGTGAAACATTGTATGCATTACTCTGGTCTAAAAGCCATATTACCACTCGAACAATTTTCCCTCACTTCGGTCGGGAAAATAACCACCTGGTGGTAATATGGCCTACTTAAGACCCTTGTCAAACAATCTACTATTATTTCATTGTAGTTTTTTCGCAATTGCATTAAAAAACGTTGTTTGACACACGTGCAGAAGTGTCATTTTCACTCGTCCCGAGTCTTGACCCTCGCCTCTCGGCTCGGTAACCTCGGTACTCGTGCAAAATGACATACTTCTCGCACTTGTATCGAAAACTACTATTTTAAATGACGGAATTAAGATAGGGTCGACGACGATCGAAGCAAGGAGGAGTGTGTTAGGTGAACTGCGAACTAAAGGTGCGCGAAGCCGAGCGTGTCGCGGCAGCGGCCGGCAAGCGCCAGAACCGACTTGTAAAGATGAAGCATTTTTTTTTTTAGTAACTAATATGTTTTTTAGGTAACCGTTTTCATATTGTTTAGGGATCCGATTTTGATATCAGATATATTCTTTTGGTGATTATAATTTACAGGAAATTATAAGAAATTTGTTTGGTAATAATTTTGATATTAATATTTGGTGGTACAATTTTGGTGGCAGATCTAATTCTAGTGGCCAATCTTATTAATTAGGTCATCGACTTCATATTTATTTGGTGATCACTTAAATTATACCCTTTGATCGATAGATACTATAACATACATTGTCATAATTATACAGGATTTTTAACACTTTACTCAATGTCACTTTTAATTTAAATCCACCGTCGTATACAACCTGCTACCTACAGAAATAACTTGTTTATCACTGAAGGACTTTAAAAACAAAATTAAGAGTTTATTGGAAAAAACCCGGTGTACTCTTTAAAAGAGTTTAGTGATTTAATATAACCAAAGAAGTGTTTGACTTATTATTAATATTTATTGATTTCTTGCATTATACTTTGTTATTTATGACGTGCTAAATGTGTTGTATGGTCAATAACTATCTTATAAATAAATAAATAAATAAATATTATAGGACAATCTTACACAAATCGACCTAGGCCCACGGTAAGCTCAATAAGGCTTGTGTTATGGGTACTAGACGACGATATATATAATAGATAAATATGGATAAATACTTAAATACATAGAAAACATCCATAACTCAGGAACAAATATCTGTGATAAGCACACAAATAAATGTCCTGACCAGGATTCGAACCCGGGACCTCCTGCTTCGTAGGCAGGGTCACTACCGACTAGGCTAGGAGGCCGTTAAATCAATCTAATCCGCCGTTATCTTATAAATCAATGATGCAAAGGAAATGCGTCAAATTCTACTACAACGAGCAGAAATTGACTTCCATAACTAAATTACATACTGCCAATGCCAAGCGAACGAATTATCGTGTAGAAAGTCAAAGGGTCTGCTTCGTTATTTCAGTGCATACCGTATCTGGGTCAATCACATATTGGGTCTGTGTTACGTGTGACGTGCCTACATTTTAGCCAAATTTGGGTTGAGACGACTTGTCAGTGTTAATAGTGTCTCCCTTGGATTTCATGACGAATTTTTATTTGGATATTGCTTGTCTCAAGCTGTCTCCATATACAAGCTGAAGTTTTAATCACCAATCATACTGAGCGAAGGGATTAGGTGAGGTGACCAATCTCGAAATTCCAAAATGGAATCCCCATAGGAAATGATGATATTTGATCAGCCAAAAAATATTTCGCGATTTTGAGTTGGTTCCATAGTAAAAGTAGTTTAGTATGGCCTACCTAATTAACTCACTCAATATGACTGGTGATTAAAATTTCCTGTATATTTAATCTCACCTTTATATAGTTTCTATAAATATTTATGATCACTTATAGAAATATAACTAACATTTTGCAGAGAAAGAAAACAGGTCTGAAACCTACAACAATTGATACGAGTACTCGTATTATACTCGTAGTAGGTACATATATATGTGCCCAAAACAAAGAACACAATATGCAGCTCGGGTACAAGTTTAAAAATTAAAAATAACTCTTTGATATGAAACTATTTGCCTCCAGCTGGAATTGGTTGCATTTGGCCCCATATAGCAATAATTACTTATGTTAAACTATTTCGATCGAACAGTTTGAATAAGAGTGTCAGCAATGTATACTTTTGACAATCTAGTTACCACCAGAGAGCTTACCAAGTAATTTTAGAAAGACCCACGCTGTCAAATTTATGCACGGTCTAATTTTCAAATGTGTGTATACAGGTTGAAATCCGGGTCATGTAACAAGCGATCAAGGCATGATACACAAGGCCATACTGAACAACCTTTACTATGGGACCAACTCCGAAATCGCGTAAAATTTTTTGGCCGTTTCATACACTTCGGCCGATACATGTTGTCATTTTCTATCGGGAACCCAAAATTTTTACTGAGGTTGTTTTTTTCCTGTAACAATTTATTTGATTATTGATATTTACTTATTGAAAACTAAATTGTCTTAAACCTCTTAAAGGGTTATTAAAAAAAGGTTTTATTAACTAACTTCTTTTTTTAGTCCACTTTTATTACATGAATTATATTTTTTTGCGTTTTATGTAGTTGTCTAACAATTCATTTTCACTTGACATTTTATTGCTACAATTTGATCCAGACTCGACATTTGCAGCCAATATCATTACAGTCCAATATCAAGATGGCACTTTCGATAAAAGTTATCGGTAATTTTATGAACGAAATGAAACATCTCTAGTTTTACTGCGGCTAGTAAACGATAGTGGTGCTCTTATGTCATCGATAAATACTGCCTAGAGTAGTTTTCTGTGCCAATACCGTATTTAATTATCTTTGTGGTTGCTCTCGTAAAATGGGTGTTCGGCAAAGAGGAGCCAATAGCCATTTTATCATTGCCTCGGTAACAAAAACCTTTTATCTTTATTGTAAGCATTATCATCGCTTTATGTAGTCTTAATTTATTTAGAGAACTTTTTTAATGACTGTACCGGCTACGTTAGGCCTCTACATTACTAAATGCGACACTTTTCTAGGGTCCCGTACCCAAAGGGTTAAAACGGGACCCTAGGACCCGGGGAGGCTGTCCGGCTGTCATTTGTACGTTACGTTCGAATAGCCATACATTTGACGTTCCCCTCTCCCGCAAAAATCGACAGACTTTTTTTGTATAGAAAATTACAGACTTGAAGCAAGCAAGACAAGCAGCAAACCACTCCGGCTTGAAGCATTTTGTTGTACCTATAGTCACAACAAATTTCTTATTAACATGAAACATATACGCAGTGAATATTTAGGTACCTAACTACAACAACAATTTGCTTAGATTTTTGGCATCCACCCATTACGAGCCATGTTAGCATATTAAGCTGTTATACGGCTCGTACGAGTAGCTTACCTCGTAGTAATCGATTGGTTAGTTAGAACCAATTTTGCGGATGCTATCGCCTGGTTTTGGTCGATCCGCTTTAATCCAATGAATGCATCTTCCTAGTTCTAACCTAAACGGACGCTGGAGTCATATATCTATTTTTTTAGTTTCCTAGGAAGACATCTTAGAGTCCACTCGTCTGCTAACTCGGCATGGAAGTTACAGCGGCAAAATGCACCGACACTTTATCATATTTTGACATTTCTAAAGGTCTCCATAATACTCCACTCCATTCCATTAAGTAATTAATTAAGTTAAATTAAATTAGATATAGATTTAGGTTACTAATTAAGATTAATTTAATTTAAAAACTTATTAAGTAGACCTTACTCTTTGTCGCTTGCAAAACAGTGCAGATTTATTAACTATATACCGCGCTTAGTAGAGTTTTGTTAGTAACGATAGTGGTTTTCTTCTTGTTACGCCTGTAACAGACTCTTATGGGATTAAGTGTTCCGTAAAGTTTGTTACGAAGCAATAAAACCATACACGAGCGACACGAGCGTCGCCATGAAACCGGACTTTAAAAGACAGGTAATGTAAATATAATCATCCCCTAATAGAAGGCAGAACCTCCCCTGGGGTACGCAGATGTCATTGTGACATTGACAGTTATTGCTTCCAAGAACTTGAAGCTGAGAATCTTTAATAAAGTCTAATTTTTTACCCTTGGGATTTGATTTGTGCGACGCAATTTCGTTCATGTTAAGTGTTTCGATTTTTTAAGCTTTTAGTCGTAGGAAATTTGAGATTTTTTACTTAGGGATGAAGATTGTGATAATCCCTAAATTATTATTGATTTTTTTATACCACGACGGTGGCAAACAAGCATACGGCCCGCCTGATGGTAAGCAGTTACCATAGCCTACGGACGCCTGCAACTCCAGAGGATTCACATGCTCGTTGCCTACCCTTTAAGAACCTATACACTCCTTTTTGAAGAACCTCATACCTCATAATTTTAAGTTAGATTTGAGGGGTCGTGACCGTGGTATGACACACGCGCGTTATTTTAAATTTGTTTTTTGTTCATTAAAAAAATAGAATTACATGTCGGATTTTTTACATGAAGTAAGTACCTATATATAAGGTGCTAACAAATTAGTCACGGATATTTTTACCGCTGATAGTACTCGGTTCTCGGAGTATATTTAAGTATGAAACATCATAGGTTTTGTTATGTTTTTTTGGAGAAAACTAGGAAACAAATTTCCTACGTTAAAACACCCTGTTAATAAGATAATTAAATGAGACCTCTTTAGACCCGAATCATAATGACATTTAAGAAAAAAAACTTTTGACGTGACATGACAGACAGTGTTAAACATCTTGACAGGTACATTATAGGGGTGGTTATTTAAAAAAAAATATTATAATATTTTTTTTGTTCGGTAAATGAAAACAAAAAAAAAGATATACAAAGGTTCCTTAATTACAGTTAAAAGTTAATTGTTTTAATGTAATGTAACTTAAAATATCCGTGACTAATTTGTTAGCACCTTATATGTAAACTTCTAACATGTCAATGTCACGTTCAATGTGATTTTTTACGTGACTTTCACGCGGTACAGCGCGCCTACCGCGCCTGGCGTACCGTAAATTTAAAAAATTTGATCTAATCTTGACTCGGCCGTAATTGGCGCGCACAAGAGGCGCACCAATCGTGTAATTTCACATATCTCTCGTACTTATTAACGTGCGCGAGATATTTAAATTACAAATCGTGTCTAGGTAGTATTAATTCATAACGATAAAGTTGGCCTGCAGCAGCGGATTCGCAGCTTTACTTGTGGCGTCTCCTCTGCCAGCTATATACCCTAGTGTCGCGCCACAATTCCAATAGATAGCGACCTAGTTGCTCCGCACTGTCAACTTGATAGTAACTTCGTAGTGCAAATCCTACATCGCGCTAACGAAGTTTCTAATGTCAGTATATGTTGTTGTTGATGATGATGATCCTAGGGCACCTTGGTATATTACAATTACAATTAAAACAAATACTGCCAGTTACAAACACTTAAAGCCCTTGTAAGGCTTATTAATTAGTACACTGCCATATTTATAACGGTTATTAGTTCTCAACAGCCCATTCGAATCCACTCACTATTGGTTGAATTATTACCTGTTAATGAACTTCGTTATTTGAAATCGAATAAAACTTCAAAATTTCGGATGGAACTGCTTCATGGTATTGCAATTTATTTAACAGTAAGACTGACTTAGTCCTTAGTTCAGGCTTTGAGTAATTTATTGGCCATTAACTGTAATCCTCTTTTAAAGTACCCAATAGAAGTTTTGGTAGGGTTTGCAAATTTTACCCATTATTATAATGACATAAATATTAAACATAGTTGTAGTGTAATAAATTTAAACCTAACCTTATTCTTAAAACTATACAAAACTGTTAAGAGGCTGACAACGCCCAATGATCTTGCAATTAGTGTTACTTTAAAATGCATAAACAATATATTAAAAACACAATCTATGTATTTCAAACATAACTTCAACACACTACAAATAATCAACATATATTGAAGTTGTATTGGAGTTAAATACGTCGGAATAATTTTCAAGCAAATTGTAACAATTCTGATTGAGACGTTTAGGCGTTAGCTGTATTGCGTAGTTAACGCATTGGATTTGTATTTAAGTTGGATCGTGTCATAACGTGTTTTAAAGTTCTATCTTCGTATTCTAATACGGACCCAGGTTTCCGTGTTACTTAATCAGTATCTGGCTGGGGCCGTATTCTAACTTTAAAACACGTATAAACACGATTTAACTTCAATACAACTCCAATGCATTAACAACGCAATACAGCTACGGCATAAACATCTGAATCAGATATATCAGAATTTGCTTGAGAAATATTCCAACGCAACTCCAATACAACTTCAATATTGGTTGATTGTTTGTTGTGTGTTGGAGTTATGTTTGAGATAGGTTGTGTTGTTATTGTATTGTTAAAGTATTTTAAAATTAGAATCCGACACCATTTGATGCTATCGTGTTACATTATGCATCACGACTGCGTCTATTCTAAATCACAATTGTATACCTATAGGTATAGTATAGCTGTACCTATCGTCGGAAAGAGTCACCTTGTATTGTGTCATTTTAATTTCGTTTTATCGGTAACTAAATCCCCCGAAATTAACTTAAGTAGGTAATAAAAGTCTTTATAGCGTCGGATTTCATTTTCATCTGTCGAACGTTCTCTGCAAATATTGTGGGCGTTGGCTAAAGCTACGCAGTGATGATAATGCCTTTCATTTTTCATCCCTCGCGTTACTTTCACCGTGAAATCCGTAAAATAAACAAACAAAAGTCCGCAATAAACCAAATGGATTTAAATTTATTACAATTTATTTATGAAGCGGCAGTTTGGAGCCAACGCCAAAATTATAACTAACCTACTGTCTGTCAAAGTAAAAATCACCTTATTTCTTTGAGATAAGTTTTAAATAAGGAAACGGACGAAATTGTTAAGATACGAAATTGACATACTAAGTGGTTAATAAGTGATAGGACCCTTGAGGCATACCGTCGCGTAAATTGTAAATAAGTTATTATGTTTCCAAGTTCGAATGACCTGAGTTATAGACTTTATGACTGTGACATAATGGTTGTTTTTGTTTGATTCAAGCGACTTGTAACTGGTAATTGTCATTTTAATTATTCAGATTATGCCACCCGGTGACTGTTCCTACCGATAAGTTTTATAACATTAGTGGGCAGGACCAATATCTACAAAAGCCAGACTTAACTATAAGGCAAACTTAAGTATTCGATAACAGTGTCGTTAACGAGTTCATCGTGGACAAATTCGCGGGCAGTTGCTAGTTGATTTGTTGCTTTTCTATTGCCCTAACCTGAGTTGGTCTGTAAAAGACTTTTGATCCCTGTAACAAACATGACCTATTGGTATAAAAACATATTTTTTGGAAAATACATATTTATTGGAAAATACATAGTTTTTGGAAAATACGTTTTTTTTTCGCTGACTGCGCATTTATTTTTAAATCTGTAAATGTGAATCGTAGTTTATTAAAAAGTTTGGAACCATTTTCACGGAAGATATGGGATCATTTTGAAAATCCATTCTGTACACCACCAAATAATTAAGGTAGTGATAATAAAATTTCAATATCTCTTTACAAAGATTTCCTGTGTTTTGAAATTTCCGGAAAATTATTACGTTAATCTCAGCAAAACATGAAAGAATCTCTTTTGAAGATGAAAATTCCATGCATTCCACTTCTTAATTTTGGGCCACGAGGACTAGAGGTGGCGGAATGGCATAAATAGAAATAAAATCTTCAACCGTATTATATCCATAAATAAGGAACAAGTAAAAAAAAAGAAAAACATCGAAAATGGCTGATTTATAATAGGCACTAAATTTTAATTATTTAACAGCAGTTATGAATAGAATATAGGTACACAGAATAGCTTTAAGATCTAATGTATTACCGTTTTGAAAAAATAAGTCCCACCGAGTTTCTTGCCGGTCATAATACTTATCGGGTCATAGGTGTAGGCTTAGAACCGGTGGTAGCTTTTTATCTTTCTGACGTTCATAAGTGCATTGTAATGTGCCAAAATTGAAAAATACATAGGAGCACTACATTCATCGCGTACTAATGACGCACTGTGGGCTGAAAATCGGCTTTCATATAAATAGAAATCGATTTCATACTTTGTGCCTTTT
The DNA here is from genome assembly GCA_947086415.1 of Pammene aurita. NCBI lineage: Eukaryota > Metazoa > Arthropoda > Insecta > Lepidoptera > Tortricidae > Pammene > Pammene aurita. Next base: position 20,533,783 of record OX352295.1, read on the forward strand.
TTTTCTTGAAAAAGCTTTAGCTAGGTATTAATATGTCCCAAAATGAGTCCCAAAATAATTATTCTTGATTTTTTTGTCATACACCAGGTGCTCTTTAAAAAAAATCGATTTAAAAAAAAAAGTGCACCTGGTAGAAAAAAAATTAGTATGACAAAAAATCACGAATAGTTGGTACTATAACCATCTGCGAGGACATAACGGTTTATTTTTTATGTTTGAAGAAAATCTGACATGACCATACGCTCCATACATCTATTCGAAAAAAGCTCACTGCTCCTAAGTGTTTGACTCAAATGGACTCAGATTTTTTTATTAAGGTCAAAGTAATGAGTAAAAGCTATTTCTTTATAAAAGTTCGAAAAAAAAATATTATTTTTAAATCGATTTAAAAAAAAAAGCGCACCTGGTGGAAAAAAATTGAGTATGATAAAAAATCTAGAATAATTGGCACTATAACCATCTGCGAGGATATAACGGTTTGGCTTTTATTTTTGAAGAAAATTTGATTTTTCTCATTCGCTCCATACATATTTTAATTTATTTTATTATAATTATTTTTTTTTCCAACCAAATTACCTCAGACTCATTTTAGAACATATTAATACCTAGCTAAAGCTATTTCAAGAAAAAAAGGTACAAATTATGAAATCGATTTCTATTTCTATGAAAGCCGATTTTCAGCCCACAGGACGTCACAAGATAAATAACCTTTCTAACTCCAAAGTAAAAAAAACAGAGTAGGTAGCTGATTTCAATCGGCTCAATAAAAAAATTTGCTAGTATAATAAGACTATGTTTGGACTAATATCCTTAATTCTAGATTTTCTAGATTAAAAAATATATAGCTAAGCCAGCATTAAAATATCGGATACTGGAAATGAACATCAATCATTATAAAAGTCAATCAATTGATTGACATTCATATCACCTCTCCACATCCCTCCCTCGGTCGAAAATAATCATATTTTCGTTTCGTTTGAAGGCTACCGGGAACTCATAATGCGACGTTGAAGAAAGAAATGAATTATTAATGATCCTCCAACAATGCTCCGTTTTCTGCACACTTTTGAACGCTTAATTAAAATATCCTCCGCGAGGTTTTGTACCAGGAAATTAATGGAACGGCGGTAGTAGCATAGATCGTCAGGTTTCTTGTAAGATTTACATTTTAAATATATCCCTAGGGAAGTAAAGCTGGGCAAGCCGGCAACTCCTTTATTTACCGTTATGGGTTTAAAGTTTCTGAGAAACTTAAATACTTGTGCAAATAACAGGTTTCTACGGTAACGGTGAACTCTGGCTTAGAAGTGAATAATGTCTGGCTTGAAAACTTTGTAACAAGTCTGTTTCGGCGGTACTTCGTATGTGGGGTAGGTTAATGACATGACCTTAGGTATACAAGTAACTCCCAATATATATTTTTTGGTACAAACTTTAATTGCTGATTGTTTTGGCAAAAAATTTTTTGACAACTAGTAAATGTATGAAAGTGCCCCCTTAAAAATCTTTTTTTCAGCAATTTTACTTGGAACATAAGTAACTGGATACAAAACGGATGGATGGACAGACGGACATGACGAAACTATAAGGGTTCCGTTTTTGCCATTTTGGCTACGGAACCCTAAAAAGGAAGCTATGCATTGCAGGCATTCAACTGTCTGTCACACACAGGCTCCCTCCGTCACGATGCCGGCGATTTGAATGCAGATTTTTTAATGCAATCCCAACAAACATTTTAGTCGTATAAGGAGGATTTATGCGACTCAAAAAGCTATAAACATCATTTTTATAATTGCTCATTTACGTTCCAGGCCGTTCGTTTGTGGAATTCTCTCCCTCTCAACATAAAACGCGCGCAATCTATTGGTAGCTTTAAATCGCAACTTAAGGAATACTATTTATCTCTTCCTAAGGTTTTTAAGTTGACACTGTTGTTTCTTACTGTGTGTATTATATATGTATATATGTACGTATATGTATGTTTATTTTGTATTTATTTAAGTATGTATATTCATATGAATGTGCTGTGTTATCTATTTCGTCTCTTTTGTTTCTATGCACCACCTACTGCTTATTGTTTTTCTCTAGTCTCCACTACCCAAAGGTTGTCTGGAAGAAATCGCTCATTAGCGATAAGACCGCCTGTTGTTACCTCTACCTAAATTTATCTAATTGTAAAATTTGTGCTTGTAACCATTGAGTAACTAATACATCAATGCTTGTAACTGTATGAGGTGTGCAATAAAGAGTATTTATTATTATTATTATTAAACATCGTAAAGAAGTATTTTTAGCATTTTATACGACTTATAGTCTTTTATCTTTATACGACTTAAAGTCGCATATAGACGTCGTAGAAACTTCTATACGACTAATTTTGTATTAAGCAGAACGTCTGCTAACGATACCACAATGCTTAGAAAAAATGGAAAAGTAGAAAAATCCACTGCCTCAGGCGAGACTCGAACTCGCGACTCTGGGATACATGCCCATCGCTCTGACCAACTGAGCTACTGAGGCACACCTGATGGCTGCGAATTTCTCCACTATGTCCCATATGCGTCTTAGGGGGACGCCTAGCGACATCTGCCGAAGAAGTCTTACACTTCTTAACCGGCCATCGGAGTCCCAAGTTGTATTGAGAATTCACCGATAACAATGCGCTACCCCATACTACAATTAATTTTGTATTAAGCAGAACGTCTGCTAACGATACCACAATGCTTAGAAAAAATGGAAAAGTAGAAAAATCCACTGCCTCAGGCGAGACTCGAACTCGCGACTCTGGGATACATGCCCATCGCTCTGACCAACTGAGCTACTGAGACACACCTGATGGCTGCGAATTTCTCCACTATATCCCATATGCGTCTTAGGGGGACGCCTAGCGATATAGTGGAGAAATTCGCAGCCATCAGGTGTGTCTCAGTAGCTCAGTTGGTCAGAGCGATGGGCATGTATCCCAGAGTCGCGAGTTCGAGTCTCGCCTGAGGCAGTGGATCTTTCTACTTTTCCATTTTTTCTAAGCATTCTATACGACTGTTTTACACGACTATTATTCAACTCTCAGTGGTATAAGCAAAATGGTCGTCATAGTAACGTCTATACGACTTTTACACCGAGATTAGTCGTAATAGAGTCGCGAACTATTTTTACCCTACTTCTATGTGACCGGTCGTTTAAGAGTAATAAATATCACTTAAAGTCGCATATAGACGTCTTAGAAACTTCTATACGACTGTTTTACACGACTATTATTCAACTCTCAGTGGTATAAGCAAAATGGTCGTCATAGTAACGTCTATACGTCTTTTACACCGAGATTAGTCGTAATAGAGTCGCGAACTATTTTTACCCTACTTCTATGTGACCGGACGTTTAAGAGTAATAAATATTACTCTTATACGATTTTAAGTTTTTTACAACACTTTTTTACGACTTTTACACGACTACTTTTGTAAATATGGCTGAGGAGATGCAGAAAAAAAATTGTACACACAGCAAAAAAGTCGTAAAGAAGTCGTTAAGTGGTGGCGCTTACTACTTTAAGTCGCCTAAAGGTAAGTCGATAAAATTACTTTCCCAATAGATTTGGGACCCTAAATACATTGTATACGTGTGTCGAATATGTAACACTAAGTTGAAGTATGTTATATTAATAAAATGGTTGTACCTTATAAGCTCTTATTCCGATGTCAATGTTAAACTTAAAACATATAAATCGAAACGGTACTAATTATCACGGCATTACATCAAAATTCCGTATAAGGGTCGTGATAAACCTTGATAAACACTTTTATACAACAAAATGTCGTATAGCAGCGGTAATAGATGAATGTTACGACATTTATACAACCACTATACGACCAATTAATGTCTTATACGACCGCTATGTGACTTTATTACGACGCTGAATCGTATAAAATGGGCCCATTTTCGGTCGTTTCGACGTCATGGCGACGTTATGGCGACCAAGCTAGGAACTAAAAGTTACCATCGGCACGTCCTGGCGACCTAAAAAATGTTTGTTGGGATAGGCATTTTGATAAAAAAAAATGTAATTGAATTTCATTACTATATCTTTATTAACACACATTAGCTCACCAAACGAAGACGACTTACTGCCTGATAGGGGAAATAATCCGTGTAAATATAGCCGAATTTTGGTGTAGTTCTAGGTAAAGGTGTCTTACACAGCATACTAAAAGTACCGTTTGATGGTGGTGGTGCTTACGGGGAGGGGGAGGGGGTGTAAAGTTCCCATTTTTGGATTAGAAAATTGTATGTGGATGAATTAAGTACCAGAACATTTTTTCGTATGGGCGAGCGTTACTGAGTTATTTACGAAAAAAAAGGAAACTTTATTCTCCTTCCCGTTAGCGCCACCCCCATCCACCGGTACTTTTAGTAGTTGTGTAAGACACCTTTACCTACACTTTTAATACACTAAAATTCGGCTATACACGGATTATTTCCTCTAAGTTTTCCTTCGTTGGGTGGGCCACAAGGCAGTGTATTTTATTAGGATAAATAGGTAAGCGATCTTTATTATTTATGCTACGAGTATGTGTTGGTTTTGTTACATCTCAATAATTTTGATAGCACGCTCTTAATTAGGTATGTACTGACTCAATGTTGGATCAGTTACAATACATTACGCCGAAATGTTACAAGTCGTCTAGAATCCACTTAACTGCCAATGTACCGCAACCGACCGATTTCTCGCTCCGCCGCCCAACACCTGCCATTAGCTGGAGGTGTGTTTGCGGCGGGCCTACATCCGCACCTTTGACTACCTTCATTTAACCTGCTCGGTTTATTGGCTCCCGTCTTTCGGAGCTATTTAATCTTGTTACGATTGCATACGGGGTGAGTAAGAGTTTCAAAAAATTCTTATTCCAGACTCATTCTATTTTTAGGGTTCCGTAGTCAACTAGGAACCCTTATAGTTTCGCCATGTCTGCCCGTCCGTCCGTCCGTCCGTCCGTCCGCGGATAATCTCAGTGACCGTTAGCACAAGAAAGCTGAAATTTGGTACTAATATGTATATCAATCACGCCGACAAAGTGGTAAAATAAAAAGTGAAAAAAAAATGTTTTATTAGGGGAAAAAAAATCACTCCCCACTTTACGTATAGGGGAGGTCCCCTATACGTAAAGTGGGGAGTGATTTTTTTTTTCATTTCAACCCTAATGTGTGATATATTGTTGGATAGGTATTTAAAAATGAATAGGAGATTACTAAAATCATTTTTTGATAATGTAAATATTTTCGGAAATAATCGCTCCAGAAATTAAAAAAAAATGTGTCCCCCCCTCTAACTTTTGAACCATTAGTTCTAAAAATATGAAAAAAATCACAAAAGTAGAACTTTATAAAAACTTTCTAGGAAAATTATTTTGAACTTGATAGGTTGAATAGTTTTTGAAAAAAAAATACAAAATAATTTCTGAACTAAGTTTGTAATTTAACCGTATAAGCAGGTGTTTATTGTACCTGTAATTTCTACAAAATCACAATGAAATGACGTGCTTTCAAATAAAGTAAAAACGGTAAAATTCGGTTCACGCATTAAATAATTATCCCATAAAAATCATCTTCCGTACTTTACGCTCGCGCGCAATAGTTTACTTAATTTGCCGATAGATGTTTCAACGGCCTCCTAGCCTAGTTGGTAGTGACCCTGCCTATGAAGCAGGAGGTCCCGGGTTCGAATCCTGGTCAGGGCATTTATTTGTGTGTTTATCACGGATATTTGTGCCTGAGTTATGGATGTTTTCTATGTATTTAAGTATTTATCTATTATATATATCGTCGCCTAGTACCCACAACACAAGCCTTATTGAGCTTACCGTGGGACTGGGTTGATTTGTGTAAGATTGTCCCATAATATTTTTAAAAAAATGTCGCTGTACGTGGAACGCTCATATCATATCCTACATGGCGGTGTTATTTTAACTCTTAAGTGGGGACACTTACTGTGACGGACGGAAAACTACGAAACCCTACACTGAGCGTGGCCCGACACGCTCTTGGCCGGTTTTTGTTTTGGACAAGGTAAGTATACAGGTGCAGTATACTAAAACAAAATGCGCGAAAATTTCTAAAAACGACGTTATTTATTCCTTGAACACCTTATTACTATATTTTTGACTATATAAATAAATATTCTGGAACCACGGACTAGATGAATACTAATGGACGCGGTAATGGGCCGGGAGCGCGTTACATGGTTTATGATCAGATGCGCATAAACTTGTCGAAACCTCATGCCGCGCGGTTCAGTCGTCGTTCGACCACGTGTGACGAATTTAGTGCCAAAAAACATGTAAAAATGCCGTGTTGTACAATTTTGTCGTGTCACATGACGTGTTGCTTCGTACATACGAAGCAACGAATTAAAAGAGGCCCCTGGAGTAGTTGCTTTCCACCGGTAAGTATAAAAACCGAGTATTTAACATTTTTTCCAAAAATTGTAGGCTTTTATTACGACATTCACCCATTATCTGATGGTACAACAGTATTCACATCAATTGCTCGCTGGCTATTGCTGGCGGTCGCAGGATTACGCGAGTGACGCGCAATGTATTTGGAAATACGAACGTCGCTCGTCAGTCTCGTCACACGATCGGTAGCCACGTTGCTGGGCAACATGGCTGACACGAGGCAGTGGTAGTGGTTACGTATTTTCGAGTGTACGCACACATTAACACAGCGAGTGAGAGACTGACATTTCTTTGTGTGTATCACCTCGTGCGTACTTTAATGAGAATGTGTGCGTGTAAATGCCGGCTACGCTGGTTTTGGAACAAACTACGACTGATACCGTCTCCATATACTCCGTGTCTGGAACAATCATACACAAATGGACCTAGTCCCACAGTAAGCTCAATAAGGCTTGTGTTGTGGGTACTAGGCGACGATATATATAATAGATAGATATAGATAAATACTTAATACGTAGAAAACACCCATAACTCAGGAACAAATATCCGTGATAAACACACAAATAAATGCCCTGACCAGGATTCGATGCCGGGACCTCCTGCTTCGTAGGCAGGGTCACTTCCGACTAGGCTTGAGGCCGTTAGCCGGACATATATAATGTAATTTTAAGCAGAAACTTTACGTGTATGCTTAAATTGTATGCTTAAAGCGTATTTTGAAACTTATGTCGTCGGTGGAGCTAGACTAGATGTGTCAAAATTAGACTGGCAGAGTTTATCTCGGATTATATCTCAAAATTAAATTCATTCTTTATTATTGTTGATTGATGCCAACCTGTACGGTTAGCACAAGTGTGCAGCGACAATATCTCGCGGGCGAGATAGACATCTATCACTTGCTGATGAATACAGTTAGAAAGTGACAGATGTCTATCTCGGCTGCGAGATACTGTCACTGCACACTTATGCTAACCGTGCAGTTGCGTATTTTTGCATACGTCCCATCGCGAAAATAAATACGCAAATAAATATAAGTACCTAACTAATTACTAATACAAAACATGATTCATATTTCGCTCCATTATGAGGCATACTCAGAAGATGGAGATGTTGTTGGTCTCCATTTTAGTAGATCTTTGAAAGGATAGCGTAAGTTCTTAGTGACTCGGTGATTTAGAACCCATGCGTGTAGCTTCACTATTTAGTAATTTTCTAAAAAGGCTTTTCGCTTGAACGACTTTTTAGATCTTGTTATGAGCTTAATAAGGTTATTAGAGCGTAGGTTACTTTATAAGCCTTATAAGCCTTTATAATACCTTGCCTTATTAGGTACATATTATAAAAATGAAACGTGTAAAAGTAAAACAAGACAGTGTATACGGCGTTAGGGTTGGAGGATAATAAGTTCCAAATAACATGTTATTTAAAATAAAATGCCACAGACGAATTATTTTATATTGAATTACATTCTGGGCCGATGTCGATATATAGATACCTAATCAAATCTTGAAAGTTAAATTTGATCCACTTCCTGATTACCGGTTGAGCTAAAAAAATTCAGCTGAGCTAAAATTCTGTCCATTTGTTTATTGACTCAAGGTTTCGAGTTTTTCTACTAGATAGTGTTTTATTTTTTATTACCAAGAAACGAATTCTTATAAATAATTTTCTTCATCTAAAAGCTCACATTCACTTCACAAGACATTTTAAAATTTTCCAGTTTTTTCTTTTTCAGCTTGATATCGTCCAACATTGTTTCCTTCGACAAAGCTCTAAAATATAATGTGAACCTGACACTGTGGGCGCTGTTCAAGCAGTTAACTTTTACTGTTATCTTTATCGTCCACATGTTGAGTTGACATCAAATACAAGTATACAATTTTAGTCTTATTACAATAGATTAAAGTACATTTTGCACATATCTTTGATGACGACCAACCTTAACAAATAACCTGAGTTCCCGTGCAGGCACTCGTTTGTGGAGTGTTGATTACTGTGGCATTATTAAAACTTGCGAAGCACGTGTATATTCTCTTAATAATAACGATCAAATCTACGAACATACAGATAGCAGTCTTACTACTACACTACTAGGATCTCTACTTTACAGATACGTAAAAATATCTGACTGTTTTTGTGTGTGTTTTATTAGGTAAACGATGGTGCTGGTGTTAGGCAACTGAAGTGCCATTATCGATTATGGCATTTCAGTGCCATATACGAATATATTGGTCTCATATGTATGGGGTATTCATTCATGTTTTCTTTATACGAACCTTTGTACATATATAGTATAACTATCTTCACTAGATATAGCAGGCAGGTGGTACTAGGGCCTCTATTCGATTGTCGAGTTAAAAAATTAAATAGCAATATCTGACTGGTACGTAAGAAGACGAAGAATTTGGGCGAGTGAAGTTATGAAAGACGATTACTTATTTAATGTATACTTATTTTAAATACGATTATATAAAGTACAGTTACCAAATAGCATTAAAAACCTGTTCCAATTCGCAGTTGGTTATATTAATTGCCTTTTTGAAAGAAAAACTGTAGCTGGCTTTAATTAACCTGTTTATATATTTTAGATAATAAGTACTGAGGATAAACGAGGCTATTTTCCTATTAAGTCAAATCAGCTACTTTTTAGGAAACGTCATAACAATTTGTTACTATGGAGTTTATATTGGAGACTAATATTATGACTTCACAATACTATATGATAAAATAAATACATCTCCCTTATAAAAGTTTAAACCATTATAAAATCATTTAGAGTGCAAACACATCATCTAGGTGTAAGGATTTCCCGTGTATTTTTGAAATGTTGATTTTATTAATGCAACGAAATATTTAAGTTTATCTATTGGAAAGTACCCAAAGAAAAGAAAAATGGGAAAAATTAGACCGGGTGGCATTAAAATCTTTAAAAAAATATGTCGGAATGGATAAGATCAAATACACCACGGCAATTTTGGTATAAACTCGGTATATTGTCTGTTTGGTTACACAGTCTGCAAACTTGTGTATGGTTCCAAAACAAAAAACCGGCCAATAGCGTGTCGGGCCACGCTCAGTGTAGGGTTCCGTAGTTTTCCGTCCGTCACAGTAAGTGTCCCCACTTAAGAGTTAAAATAACACCGCCATGTAGGATATGATATGAGCATTCCACGTACAGCGACATCTATCGGCAAATTAAGTAAACTATTGCGCGCGAGCTTAAAGTATGGAAGATGATTTTTATGGGATAATTCTTTATTGCGTTAACCGATTTTCACCGTTTTTACTTTATTTGAAAGCACGTCATTTCATTGTGATTTTGTAGATATTACAGGTACAATAAACACCTGGTTATACAGTTAAATTACAAACTTAGTTCAGAAATTATTTTGTAATTTTTTTCAAAAACTTTTCAACCTATCAAGTTCAAAATAATTTTCCTAGAAAGTAATAAAGTTCTACTTTTGAAAATTTTTTCATATTTTTAAAACTTATGGTTCAAAAGTTAGAGGGGGGGAACAATTTTTTTTTACTTCTGGAGCGATTATTTCCGAAAATATTTACATTATCAAAAAATGATTTTAGTAAACCCCTATTCATTTTTAGGGTTCCGTAGTCAACTTATAGTTTCGCCCTTATAGTTTCGCCATGTCTGCCCGCCCGTCCGTCCGTCCGTCCGTCCGCGGATAATCTCAGTGACGATTAGCACTAGAAAGCTGAAATTTGGTACTAATGTATATCAATCACGCCGACAAAGTGGTAAAATAAAAAGTGGAATTTTTTATTCATTAGGGTACCTCCCCTATACGTAAAGTGGGGAGTGATTTTTTTTTTCATTTGAACCCTAACGTGTGATATATTGTTGGATAGGTATTTAGAAATGAATAGGGGTTTACTAAAATCATTTTTTGATAATGTAAATATTTTCGGAAATAATCGCTCCAGAAGTAAAAAAAAATGTGTCCCCCCCCCTCTAACTTTTGAACCATAAGTTTTAAAAATATGAAAAAAATCTGAAAAGTAAACCTTTATAAAAACTTTCTAGGAAAATTATTTTGAACTTGATAGGTTGAATAGTTTTTGAAAAAAAAATACAAAATTATTTCTGAACTAAGTTTGTAATTTAACCGTATAAGCAGGTGTGTATTGTACCTGTAATTTCTACAAAATTACAATGAAAAGACTTGCTTTCAAATAAAGTAAAAACGGTGAAAATCGGTTCACGCAATAAAGAATTATCCCATAAAAATCATCTTCCATACTTTAAGCTCGCGCGCAATAGTTTACTTAATTTGCCGATAGATGTCGCTGTACGTAGAACGCTCATATCATATCCTACATGGCGGTGTTATTTTAACTCTTAAGTGGGGACACTTACTCTGACGGACGAAAAACTACGGAACCCTACACTGAGCGTGGCCCGACACGCTCTTGGCCGGTTTTTAAATACCTATCCAAACTCATATCACACGTTAGGGTTGAAATGAAAAACAAAATCACTCCCCACTTTACGTATAGGGGAGTTACCAGGGTTGGCTTAATCGTCCCCAACCCAAAAAAACCCACTGGGTTAAATTGGGTACAACCCAGCTGAAAAAACCCGTGGGTTTTTGACTAAAGTGGGTTTTTTAAATAAATTGACTTAGGAAACCTGAATCTTGAAGCAAATCAAATTATTTTGTTCAATATTTTTTTGATTTGCAATTTTTAAGTAGTTACATTACTATACATAAACTGAAAATAGATGTCATATACTTCAGAAAAAAAAAAGTGACCAAACCCTCTCCAAAATATCCAAAATATTCCACTAGACTAGAGTCTAGTGGTCAGGACGTCAGCCGTGAAAGCTGAAGACGCCAGTTCAAATCTGGCCTCGGACACCGGAGGGTTTGGTCACTTTTTCTGAAGTATATGACATCTATTTTCAGTTAAGAAATCTGATTTAAGCTGTAAAATGTCTTAAATTATATAATGGTTACCTACTAATTTATTTATTCTTGTATTTTTTGGTGAAAATTAATATTTGGGGTTTAGTTTATCATATTTATTAAGTAGGTAGCAGCCAACCAATATATAATTCATCATCATCATCATCATCCTCCAATAATAAACTTGAAGCCAGACTGGCGATTTCCCCAACCGACAGAAAACACATGCCATATTATTCAGTTACAAAAATATTTGGTAGAAAAAATGCAATAAAATTAAATGCATTTAAATCTAAATTCAAACCAAAAATTTTATTATCCTGAAATAACCCGAAAATACCCAAAAAACCCGAAAAAACCCAGTGGGTAGATATTTTTTGAAAAAACCCGGGTTTTTGCCAACCCTGGGTGGTACCCTAATAAAACATTTTTTTTTCCACTTTTTATTTTACCACTTTGTCGGTGTGATTGATATACATATTAGTACCAAATTTCAGCTTTCTAGTGCTAACGGTCACTGAGATTATCTGTGGCTTGGTAATATCCACATTGTTTCCAACATAGCAAAACTCAAGAGAATCGTATGGCTGCGCGCGTATTGAATATGTGCCAGGAGGCGAATTAGGTACCTATTATAAAACTTTATTGTACTTTACACTTTGGTGGCCTTATCAGTAGAAGGGGTGAATGGTAATAAGAAATTATCTCCTGTTAAATGCCTTCTGAGGGCGAAAATGTGTATGGATTTTGACTTAGGGTTGTATGTTAATCTGGATTAGATAGAGATGTATGTAGATTGAAAACATATCAATATTAAAGGTTTTTTACAGTTACAATAAAAATATACATGATCGGCGTTCAGAAAGATGCGTGATCGTTAAGATGCGTGAAATATGACTATGGACGAAAGACCAGATTGAAAAATAAATCTCCGAGCTAAGCCTAAGGTAACGATGATGATAATAGGTATGGTTTATGATAAGTTTATAGCCACAGACAACATCTTTATGAGTTTAGTGAAAAGGGTATAAGTTTATACAAGATATATAGAACTTATATCCGTTCTCACCATAGTTCTAATGTTGCAACATAGCAGCATTAACTGCCTCTAAACCTACTTCGTAACTTGAGTCTTAACTGAGTCGCTTACACACCGTAAAGGCGTAAAGCGGCTTATAATCTCACATTAACGACGCTCACCCTCTAGCGGAAAATCGGTTTAGAAAAACCCTCCCCCTTTCTTATTTTTGCTTAGCCCTTCCGCAAATATATAGGTATATGTACCATTGTTTTCAACCGACTTCAATATTTCGTAGGAGGTATCAATTCATCGGGATCTTTGTTTTTTGCAATTTTTTATGTATGTTCACCGATTATTCGAAGACGGATGCACCGATTTGGATTCTGTTTTTGTTTGAAAGAGTATACTTCACAGTTGGTCCCACAGTCATCAAGTCAGGATCTGATGATTGGATTCTGAAGAAATCAAAGGAACTCTTCAAATATTATAGGCACACCTATAGTGATTTGAGTATTTTTTACAGTAGCTCGGGCATTTCCCTTTGGAAAGGTGGTGTCAAATATTCGGCTACGTATTTATCGCATTAAGTAAAAACCGTACAGCGATATCTATGTACTTCTTAAACATGCGGCTTCAATATTTATTTATTACTATTAATCAAACAACAAAGATTACATTTTAAACAGAAGCCCCGCAAAACTGCTTGACAGTTTGTCTGCAGATTTCTCTACTAGATAAAGTATAACCTTTCTTAATGATAAAACAATATAACACCGAATAGATTTAAAAAATATTTAATACCTACGCACTGTAATATTTTACGAATGAAAATGGTAAGTAACGGTTAGAAAAAAAAACACCTGAGCCAAATAATTTATGAGCGCATTTGCGTTCGGGTTTCCAAAATATCTTTTAAAACGCTTTTCGTATCCCAGCTAAGATGTATTTAATGGTCCCGTAAGCCCCGACCCTTATGTAGTTAGCAGCTTACTTTTGGTAAATATGCTACTTTGTTTAAGGACTCTTGAAACAAAACGCACAATATTTTATTGGGTTTAATAGTTCAGTTATATACATTAAAGTTGTGATTGAGACCTCCCTTGGGACGTAGGTATAATGACTTGTGTCGCGAGACCCCGCTGTTTCATAATAGATTGTATAAATAAACCAACAAACTTTTTCATACAAAAAAAAAATTACATTCAAATCAAATATTAATTAAAATTAATCTAAATTAATTATACTAAATTAAAATTAAAGAATTCAGTTATAAGTTGGATACAAACTAAATTAAATCAAATTATTTGCTATCAAAATTAAAATCAAACTCTTCGAGCTATATATTTAGCAGGTTGATTAAAATTTCGGTAAGGCATTGTGTTTAAAATGTGCAATTTGTAAGTATTAATATTCCATTCAATGTAATATTCGTATTTAAATTTAAGTTAGGTATACTAACACGCACACACAGATATGTGTGCGTGTTAGTGTGTTTGTGTGTTTGTGGGAAATTATGTGTAATAAAAGTTCAGTTTCATCATAATTGACCTTTAGCCATGATCTTATCTGTCTTTACAATTTAGTTCTTTTCATTAACAGTACCTATTGTACGAGTATATACCTATCTTGGCAGATTGACTTGGACTCAGAATGGTTTATATTTAAGAAACCTATAGTCGTGTCCTTTACTAATCTACAAGACCAGCTTTTTGCAGGAAAACCCTTTTTTTGTAGGTATATCGAATATCGAGACTATCGAATAAAAGCTCGGAATATTTACTGAAATATTCAGAATAGGACCAGTTCAGTGAAATTTCATCTTTTTGTCAACATGGAATGTGATGCGACTGCAACTTATTGTAATGCATTAACACAGAATTCTAAATTGCAACGATGAACGAAATTAAAATTTCGCTGTATTATTATATCCGAAAGGCGTTCATTTGGCATTTCTCTTAATTAATTTTAATGATAACCCAATAAAAAGTAAAAGTTATCGCACAATGTGATTTCATTCGCTCGCATGACATAATGAATTACTTAGAGTAATGTGAATAAAACAGTTGTTGCCACTCTCTTATTTTCAACCGCCTTCAAGATTTTCTCAATTCGTCGGTATCTTTATTTTTGCTATTTTTTATTTATTTATGTTCACCGAATTCGAAGACGGCTGGACCGATTTGGAAAATTATTTTTTTGTTTGTAGGAGTATACTTCACAGTTGATCCCATTGTAACTAGGTCGGGATCTGATTATGAGATCCTAGAGAAATCGAGGGAATCTTCAAATATTATAGACACACCTATAGTGATTTTAATACTCTTTACAATAGCTCGTGCATTTCCTTTTGGAAAGGTGGAGTTTAAGTGAAGTCGATTCTTTTTTGTTTATAATTATTATATAATACAATAGAATCCGCTCAACACGATCACGTGTAATACGATTTCTCGCATAATACACCATTTTATATTAGTCCCAGCAACTTGTCCCACGGGACAGTGCCGCATAAGACGCGCTTTTGACTTACATACCTACATAGATAGTTCCTTCAAAATCGTCTTAGGCGTCTCATTTAAAGTAACACGAATCTTTTTTTGCATTATAACTATTTAACTCGCCTAATAATGTTTCTGTTTTGTGACTTCATGTATTGGTTTAACCACCGTACCGTGGCCACCACGAAATTCAGAATTCATTTACACGCCGCTAAAATCACTGAGATGAAAATGCAGAGCTTCATTTCCGGACGCCCATTTTAACCGTTTCGTCTGTGAATGATATAAAACTGTTAAAAATAGTTGGATTCGCTGGATAGAGCAGATTGAAATAGCCTAGTAAAATTGGTAGAATTCGGAAATAAACTGCAGATTTTACTACATCAAATCGAGCAAATGACGTTATTTCTTGGCATGAGAAATTGTTGGTTGTATTTCTAAACTTTTGGTTCATGCCTTCGATATTTCAGTCCTGCGATTGGAACTACCGATGCAAGGAAGCGGTATTTTATAATTAGTTTAAATATATAGGTAGTTATTTATGAAAAGTAAAGGTAACAAATTTGTTGTTTATTTATTTTCTGTGCTGATATTGTGATTTCTAAATGTGGAATCATGAGGATAATGAAGGGTCTCATGGCACGAGAGGCAAACAAATCTTGCTTGCGTGCGTAACACAACATTGTAAATCGTACTTATCATACTAACTGTTCTTTAAACTGTAACACCTTAAGGAGTATAAGCTATCTCTCCCTTGAGACAAATGTTTGCTGACTGTATATTATTTCTTTATGTTTTTATTTACTCTGTGTATGTAGTAGTTATATGTATGTTTATTGATAATTTTATTTGTGTATGTATATGTATAACTAAGCTTTTGTATTTTTTTATTATTGTTTACTGGTTTTTCTCTATTTCTTTTGCCTTGCACCTACTACTACGATTATTTTCGACTATAGATTTCCGCTACCCAAATATTGTCTGGAAGAGATCGCTTTCTAGGCATAAGACCGCCTGTTGACATTGGTTTATTAATTTTATGGACCTAAAAATGTTTGTACTGAGATGCTAGATTTTTTGTGAGCTATGGTATTTAGAAAAATTGGTCATTATCTACATTGATGATGACCAAAATTTCAAAATACGAGCCCTACCTACCTGACCTACTGATAGACAATACGAACCCTAAGTATACCTTATGAAAAATGTCGCGTTTTGTGAGTAAATAATATCTACGAAACTCAGTAAATTATTGTACATATATTGTTTGAGATGCAGGGTTTTTATAGTGGTATTATTAAGTAGTGCTAACCCTATTTAGATAAAATGATAAAATAATAGTATACTCTAACTAGGTACCTACTGTTAACAACATATTGGGTTATCTGTTTATTCTATGTTATAATTCGAATTTGTATATTGGAAATTGCCACATGACGTGTGTGCTACGTCACACACTATACTTATAAACTTAAATAGATGTCAAATACGAAGGAAAAAGTGACTAAAGCCTTTGGTGCTCAAGGCTGGGGTTAGTCCCAAGTAGTTGAAGATATAATCTTGAAATTTGGAACACATTTTCTTCAATAGTCATGAAAATTAAACCAGAAAGGAAGTAACTCATCAAAAGGACTTTATAACATTACAATAATAAAAAAGTAGTAACTAAGTAGTATTATCAAATTAGGTAAGTAGGTATTACGTTTAACTTATTAAAATGTAATTACATTAACGCAGGAAACAAACACACTTCTCAAAATCCCTCCGCAGTTATAAGCGGTGGAAACTGGCAAGAACACACAGACTGAACAATTAAGACAACACAAGGAAAATTCAATTAAATTCTAATTCGAACGTAATCTAGAGGGTGTTCGGTTTCTAAATAAGTAGCGGTACTTACTCTTAATGTTTACCTACAGTCTCAATAAGAATATCGGAAAAGGGGCAAACGGTTAAAATTATTATCTGCTCGTATTATATTTTAACTGATTATAGTTTATAGAAGTCGTATCAATCAATGAGTAATGTAATGATATTCAACTAAACGAGGACCGAAAAACGTCAAAGGCACTCTTAAAATGTAAGTAGAAAAAGCGTGCATTAATTATTTGCGTAAAAATGTTAATAGGTACTTACATTTTCCTTACATATAATACATATATGTATAGTCTGAAATACATAAAAACAGATAAAGTTAAACTACGAACTAATTACAAATACGTACACATATTCATAAAGAATAAATTACTAGTAGAACCCGAGAAAAATATCTTGATAGCAATAAAAATAGAAAAATAAAACACTTAGTGTGCAGTTTTCCTTGTGTTAGCAGAAAATTTATAAAAATTACATCAAAAGATATGGTTTATTTTACTTTTTTTATAGAAGCAAGTTTCAAAAATACATAATTTATTGTTTAATCTATTTAATGCAAATATTTTTAGTGG
Source organism: Pammene aurita (assembly GCA_947086415.1). NCBI lineage: Eukaryota > Metazoa > Arthropoda > Insecta > Lepidoptera > Tortricidae > Pammene > Pammene aurita. The sequence goes on from OX352295.1 coordinate 20,551,120, forward strand.
TCAAAGTGGTTAGAGTTCAGTGTTTAAACAAAATGTAATTTTGTTTACAATTCCATCCCCTGTCTCTAACACGTAGGTATACGTACGCCTACCTAAATATAAAAGATGTATAAATTACCCTCCTTTCCTTTATACGCGTGACTGGTATAAGCGCGACCCAAATTTTCCTCAGAATGTTTGATGCTTCTGTCATTTCACTAATTGAATTTCATGCTCTCTAATTGTTCACTTTTGGACTTTAATTCGAAACGATTCATTCATTCCATTTACACTCATGAACATTTGAGGAAACTCAAATGTTAGAGACGCTAACTTTTATCCCTGCGTCGCGAGTTGGAGTCTCGCCAGAGGCAGAGAAAGGTGTAGTTCTCCTGTATTTAAAATATAGGTACTACAAAAACTTAAGATTTAATCCATTTGACTTTATATAAAAAACTTTAATATCCAATAATCCAAAAAGAGGAATTTTCATAAGCCTCATAATAATAAGGAAAACTTTGACATGTTGATGCGCACGTACAAGCAATGCAATCTCGAATGAGTAATGTGATCCTTCAGGTTACTGGATAACTCAAGATACCGATTTTTTTAATTCAACGTCGAAGGTAAACAAGCATATTGCTGGTAAGCGGTCATCGTAACGTATGGACGCCTGCAATTCTAGAGGTGTTACATGCGCATCGCCGATTTTTTAAAAACCCTTTAAACTAATACTTTACACTGCTTTTTATGACCCGATACGGTATAACTCCACGAGAAAACCTATAGGACCTATAAACTTAAAGTATACTTGTTCCAAAGCCGGAGTGTTTTTTCTGAAACGGTCTGAAAGGTTCTAGGATAAGTGGATGCCCTGCCGACGCCGATAGGGATAGTAGGCATCATGTCAAACAATTCTTGATAGCAACACCCATTATACAATTTGGGATCGCCGATTCGTTCTCAGTTTGGTATCAATATGATTTAAAAGAATAAATAAAATGAGATCCTTTTCAACCGTCTTCAAGATTTCGAAGGCGGAGGTTCTCAATTTGGCAGGAATTTGTTTAATTTTATGATAAAAAAAGATAAAAGATATTTATTCTTCAATTAAGGCACATTACAATACACGTCAGAGAAAAAAAAACTACCACCGGTTCTAACCCTACACCTCTGACCCGTAAAATATTATGACCGGCAAGAAACTCGGCGGGACTAATTTTTTCAAAACAGTAATAAGGTAATATTATACCTTAAAGATACACAATAATGCGTAGTTCTATAAGAAGACATATCAAAACAGCTTGAGCATCTAGCAGCTCATGCATGTTCATCGATTATTTGAAGACGGCTAGACCGATTTGGGTTTTTTTTAAAGAGAATGAATCCTAGATAAATCGAAAGAACTCTTCAAATACTATAGCGAGTATTTTTTTACAGTAGCTCGGGCTTTTGCTTTTGGAAAGGTGAGGTAGCCTAAGCGAAGTCGGTTCTTTTTTTAACCGACTTCAATTTCATAGAAGGAGGAGGTTCTGTATTCGGTTTGGGCTTTTTTTTTATGTATGTTCACCGATTACTCCGAGACGCGTGATCCGATTTGAATAGTTTTTTCGTTTGAAAGGGTCTACTTCCAAGGTGGTCCCATATTAATCTGGTGCTGTTCTGATGATGGGATCTATGAGGAATTGAGGGAACTCCTCAATTTTTAAAGGCATACGTATGGTGATTTGGGTGTTTTCTTAAGCAACTCGAGGATTTTCTCTCGAAAACCACCAATTTGATGAAGTGGACCTCTTGATGATGGTTGTTTTGATGATAATGATGATGATTTTTTTTTAATGTAGGATGTTGAGCGATTACTCCGAGACCCGTGGTCCAATTTGAGGAATTCTTCTTTTGTTTGAAAGTAACTACCTTTAAGATGGCTCCACATTAATCTGGTGCTGTTCTGGATGGGATCCATGAGGAATTGAGGGAACTCCTCAATTTTTAAAGGCACATGTATGGTGATTTGATTGTTTTTTTAAGCAACTCAAGCATTTCCTCTCCAAAACCACTACTTTGATGGAGTGGACCTAATGATGAAGACCACATATGATATGTGGAACTTTCCTTACAGTGAGTACGTATCATGAACTTTTTCTTATAATATCTTCACCGATTATTGCGATATCCGTTGTCCGATTATGATAATTTTATAACCACTAAAAATGGAAAAATAAAAACTTTTTACAAAAAAAAGATAAACCGACTTCAAAAAGGATAAAATAAACTATTATATTATTTATATGCGTTACAAACTGATATGTTTGAAGTCGGTGCCAAGCCAAAAAGTTACAATACCGGCAAATCAGCTTCATGTCTGAAAATCACATAACATTATGATTCCTACTTATATTGTAAAGGCGAATGTGAATCTATCTGTTACATTTTCACGTCTAAACTACTAATCCAATTTTGATGAAAAGAGCTACCCATGTATATATACTCTTATACACGTCTACTTTGTCAATAATCAGAAAAAGGCGGCAAAATATATAAACACGTATTCCTTCCATAGAAAATTTAAAAATATCGCGCCTTTTTCTACTGAAAAGGTGGGCCCCACACACCCCGTGCCTCTGAGTATAGAAATATCAATCTTGCCATTGAATTCCTTTACACTTCGATATTACACCTTAGATGAAGTAGGATAAATAATTCAAACCGAAGCACGCCGGGCTCCGTTCGAGATATGGTTAGTCCGAAAACTAGTAAAAATGTTTATTAACAAACATCATAAGACGCGTGATTATACTTTCTCTCTGTACTTGAATGAAAACCTACGTGCAGTCAATACCGTATTAGAATAGTTCTATAATATGAAGAACAGTTCACTGAACACATACGCCTCGTTCGTATTAACTGTTTTGTGATTTTCAGACTTGAAGCTGATTTGCCGGTATTGTAACTTTTTGGCTTGGCACCGACTTCAAACATATCAGTTTGTAACGCATATAAATAATATAATAGTTTATTTTATCCTTTTTGAAGTCGGTTTATCTTTTTTTTGTAAAAAGTTTTTATTACAAGCTTTTACTTAACTTGCACTGTTCGTATGTATGTATGTAAATATGTAAGTTGTCCGTCAAAATTTGTAATCCATTTCTCAGTCACTTCCCGTTATTTTGTTTAAAACTAGTTTTAGTTTTCACCGTATCCAAACTCGTCACAGTGTAACATGAGACCTAAACGCTGTGGTAAGGCATTATTCCGATGTCTATTGCTGCCTGAAGGCTGGAAATGCCAGAGGCTATCTAGGATAGATAACAGTCAGACCCTGGACCCTAAATGCTTCGACGTGTTTGCCCATATATTTGTGCTGTTTCTCTTATACCAATGCCTTAACTCATGTACAGTTAGCTGCAGAGAAAAAGGCCCAAGCTGCATACAAAGTTTGTTACCAATAACTGTACGTTTTGTACGTGAGACTGTTTAATCGTATTGCTTGTATCACATAATTTAGAATAAAATGGTTAACGTTTGGATCGTAAAACAATGTTAGACTCGCACGTCGCTACTTTAAATTTAAAACGATTATAAATAAAACGTTTGATCTTATTTGTATTTATCTCAATTTCATACGGAATTTTATCGTCGAGATGTGGTAGTCATCCAAATCCTAGTCGCTGTCCCAGTACATGAAGTCTTTGTATTTATAATCAAAAAAAGGACCAGAGTTTTAACTATTGGCCATTATTACGTCAAGCACTAGGATGCTCACCTTAGATTACTTCAAAGCTTTTTATTTTTCTAGAACTGTACCCTTATTCAAAATGCCGAACTGTGACATGCCGATATCCATGTGAGAGCACTACTTGAGTGATTCAATATGGTCTCACAAGCGACTGTCGGTTTTCATTTGTCGGATCGGGCCCCTGTACTTTAGTAAATTAAGCTAACACGTGAATGAAACCTGATTCGCACACTGGCTCATTGGAATCCAATTAATTGATTAATACGGGTTGATGGCTAATTTGATAATATTGGCCACGTGACATTTGTGTTCCAATTTTGGCTTAGTACGTAAAAATTAGTCTTACCTAAACAAGTGAAGTGGTATTTAGGAATTCCTATCTTATAAAAATATCTGTTAGACCTACCAACTTTATGGCAGTAATTTGTTTTTATTTTTTACTTTTTTACAAGATTTATGCTACTTAGATTTCATTATTCGCAAGTTTCGCAACAGAGCCTATTAACTACACGTTAAAATCATAACCCCTTTAGACCTCACCGTAACCTTATAAAATAAGCGTGAATCGTAGGTTCACATCTTTATTATATTTAGCGTTATAATATAAACATCTTTCTAAATAAAGACCAGTTGGTACGAAATTAATTAACCTGTCCACTGGAAACCCACACTTTTCCTCCGCGACGCAATGTTATTTTCTGTTCTATTTCAGTCTTTTGATGTCACCGCTGCGCGTCGAGTCTCTAGAAAGGTTCTGAGAGGTTCTTTTACGTTGATGTTATGTTACAAGTTATTTTATTTAACGTTGAAGGTTAATACTGAAAGGATAAAAGCGGAAGATTATTTTTTCAGTTGACCAAAGAAACGGGTATCTTGTCTGATCTACTTGATACAAAATGTGTGTAAGTATTTGTAGTTTAATATGCATAAACTATAAAATAGCAAATTGGTTGGATATACTATGGTCTGACGGTTTGATCGAACTGAAATTCCAAATTAATATCTAAATTCGTTGTTGATTTGGCATAAGTACCACTAATGAAAAAATGTGAAATTTTATAGAGATATTACGGAAGCATTGAGGAGAACAAGGATAAACTTGACAAAAGAGGCAATTAATATGGGACTTCTACTTTAATTTCTCGTATTAATTTAAGGCTTCCAGCGTTTAAATTGGTAATTTAATGACTATTGTTCTATATCCCGGCAAAAGTTGGTGACGTATTAATTATACAATGTATCATTATCATTTGCTTGCCCTTATCCCATTTATTTGGAGTCAGCGCAGCATGTTTTCCTCTTCCGTACTTCCCTGTCATACGTCGTCTCGTTACACAATTTATTGCAAGACAATTTACTACAATTTATTATTATTGTTATTATTTGTTCGTTCTTTCCATATCCCGGGACCATGGGGTCCCGGACCTTTGGAAGGCATGCGTGGAGCCGAAGCCAACAGCGCATAGGCCTTTTTAAACGATATTATATAAAAGTGATGGATACACATGGCAGATACCATCTCCGAACGCACAACATGATACATCCGGAGATGATCCCCGCCAGGTGCAAAGACTATTGCAGTGCAGCACTTTGTGCTGCGATGGGAACTAAGGTCATAAGGCTATTGATTTGAATGTTGGATGGACTGGATATCGGGCTATGGGAGGAGACTAGCGGACACCTGCCGTGACAATCAGTCTCAAAATTGTAAGAGACAGGTGGTGACTCGCCAACTCATTGAGTGGGCTCTGCAATGGCCGCACGCACAGTGCGACAACAGAGCAACACTTGAGAGTGGCTGTGAGGTTGTCGAGAGGTGAGTCTGCGGTAGCCAGATTCCGGTAATCCATTCAGCAGGCCGCCGGCGTTATGACATTTTACACTTCCAACCTGGAGCATAGGTCCCGCTCTTGCGACTCCACTCTGGCCGGCCAGTTAAGGCAAGCACAGAGGCGAGGGCCAGATGGAAAGGGCCCTCTGGAATAGGGGTCCGCGGTGTCGCCACACACCGTCAGCTTATTATTATTATTAATGAATGCACAGGCAGCTTATAGCTGATACGTGCATATCAATGTCCACTTGAGTTTAGTCCAGTTGAAATTGTTTGTCTAGTGTATTTTTAAATGAGTTCACTGAGGGCGCACTGATCACTGATTCGGGCAAACCGTTCCACACTTTCACTACGCGGTTAGACAGGAAGTGTCGTCTGGAGTTGCTACTACTCTGCGTCAATGTAAGTTGTAATTTATAACGCTTTTTTTTCTGCTAATCGCTTTAATATCGTGAAATTAAAAGTAGTAGCAAACAGGTAGTTTAACGAATGAAGTGTTAAAAAATATTAGCTTTTCTCGATACTCAGATACTCAGACACATCAAACCACAGAAACCAAAAATGCATAATTTTACGACCTATTATAATAATAATAATAAATACTCTTTATTGCACACCTCATACAGATACAAGTACAAATTTTACAAGTAGATAAACTTAGGTAGAGGTAACAACAGGCGGTCTTATCGCTAATGAGCGATTTCTTCCAGACAACCTTTGGGTAGTGGAGAATAGAGAAAAACAATAAGCAGTAGGTGGTGCATAGAAACAAAAGAGACGAAATAGATAACACAGCACATTCATATGAATATACATACTTAATATAAATACAAAATAAACATACATATACGTACATATATATACATATATAATACACACAGTAAGAAACAACAGTGACAACTTAAAAACCTAAGGAAGAGATAAATAGTATTCCTTAAGTTGCGATTTAAAGCTACCAATAGATTGCGCGCGTTTTATGTTGAGAGGGAGAGAATTCCACAAACGACCTATTTTATTTAGACTTCATAAATTTCTTTACAATCACTGTTTCTTATTTTTATATTTGCCTTTCAATAACTGCGTAAACAAAAGCTTAAAAAGGCCATATCATTTAGAACCGGAAAGCTCTCAAAAGGAAATTCAAGATTAAGAAACCAATAGGAATGGCCGCATTCATCTTCTACTCATTGTTTGCCCAAAGGGCTCTTGTTATTCAAATAACGAAGAGGTATTATTTTATAAAGCACTCGATATTAGACTTGGGGTGTGTACGAACTTTTATACGATTTATTTGAAAGCAATTAGTTTCCAACGTTTGGTTTTATGATGAAATACTTACTTATTTTTATTGAAAGGTACTTTACATTTACCATACATTATATTTATAGGTATTAAAAACATTTACACATTTAAACTATACCTAAATGAAAATATAAAAATAGTTACATATAAAATAAAAGAGTTAAGAAAAGAAAGAATTATATAAATTTTCATTATACCTTTTGTTGGCCTTCAATTGACCCCAGGGTTCGCGCAGTAACCTAATCCTATGAATCATCATCAGATCACCATGATATTGTGATGTTCTGCCTGCGCAGAGCTCACATATCCTCTGTGCCTGATGGGCTTGAGAGGTTTTACCGAGCTAGTCTCAGATATGGGAGAAAGGGGTGTGTGGAAAGTAAATGTAAACGCACGTTTTCGCTTAACTATTCGGACTTTTATGCCGTTTATTCAATGTAAAACCAGGGCTTATTCCTATAGCACTACATCTAACTAGGTTCGCCTTATTCTACGCGGTAGCTAACGTTCCCCGGCCGGCCGGAATCAAACGGAACCTACTCGGATAGCCTGAGGGGCTTTCAGCGGCACGAAATTATCTACGGGGAGGATAGGATAGAATTCCCGGCCTAGGCGCGCAAACTCACCCCGGCCTGGTAGGTAAGGATCATGCAATCGGGAAGCCGTTGGCAGGCGGTGTCCGCCACAAGCCCACGACTGGATACCAATCTGGCCTAGGCGCGCAAATCACCCCGGCCCCGACTGGGGGATGGTAGGTATGGATAATCAGGAAGTCACTGGCAGGCGGTGACCGCCACAAGCCCGTGACAGGAGAGAAGTCCCGGCCTAGGCGCGCAAACTCACCCCGACCTGGCAGGTAAGGAGAGAGGGATAGGTACACCACGGTCAAGCGGCGGGGACGGAAAGAGACTGTGCCTTTTTTTTTTTTTTTTTTTGAACCTGACTTGGGCTTTATGCTTCTGGAGCGCTAAAGCGGGCGGACTGTTTGGTGGGATGGTTGCCGGGGGAAAATCCAGGACCCTTCCGCGACCAGACGTGATGTGTTTGCTACGCTGGAATGCTCCTACCGAGCTTGCGCTTCCAGCGAGATCAGTTGAAGCGAGTTCAACCTGATCTGGGCGAGTGGGGGGGGGATCGAGCTAATGGGAGTTTTGTCGCTGGTTCGCTACTCCTAGCCTAGCTGAGAAGACTCCAGCAAGAAACTCAGCTAGGCCCGACGACTGTCGAGGTGACTCTATCCGGTATGCGGCGGTACCGGGTGGATAAGGGACTGAACGTGTCGATGTGGTCGCGACTGTTCCGAGGTGGGCGTCCCCGCCGGCGGGGGCGCCGCAGTGTACTATCAGCTGCAGAAATGCGTATGCAGCCTTAGGCTCAAGTTCGCTTGACAGCAGATACGCACGTAGCAACAGAGTTCATAAAAAATATACTAGATGGCGTAACTGGCGAAGCTAGTTAATTTAAGTTCGAATTCGAATATATACATTTAACAATAGAACAAAGGTCAATGACACATTTAGGTTGATACCTCTAGTCTCTAGAAATTATTTTTTATAAAATATTAACTACTTAGCAACTCCTATTTAACTTACTTCTCCAAATATGGATCAAAATTTCAAAGGATGGTATAATGGAACAGGTGGCTCAGTCGGTAGACACCTTGCTTAAAACAAAAGTAAGTCCATGATGGACTCGAGATCGAGTCTGGGGTCGTGTTTCTTTTGATTTTTTTCTGAAAGTTAAATATCCGTATTTTTATAAAAATACTTTCGTTTACTTTCAGAAATAAATGTATTTTAATATCATAGTTATAGTGGGAAATAAGACACTATTCAAAAAAAATATTTTATTTATTATCATATCTATTTAAATTACAGTCAAACCTGAAAACAAACAGCTAATACAACTTTAAATAATAATATTATACAATTTATACTAGTAAAGTCAGAACGCGTGGATATTGTATGATAATACACTATTACTACTTAAGTTTCTATTGCATGAGTGTAATGGCCAACGCTTACTTAAAGAAAATACCTGTTTCGCTCTTATGATTTTAAATATTACAATTACACAGTTTTGAGAAGGGGGTTACTAAACTTTTAAATATTGAGGCTAATGAAGGCTTAAATTACATTTCTGGCAACACAGAAAATTATTGAAACCTTCACCTCAATAAAGATAGCAGATTATTAATATTTCACTTTTTATAGAATGTCTACATAATATATTTGAACATTTATAGATAACTGTTATTGTAAACCTTTTCTTTGTCAAAAACTAATAATTTTACAATCACAAAATAAATGTGAGTAAAGGATAAATATTTGGTTATTATTGTAACCTGCCCAGAGACAAGAATACGTAATTAAGACTGTTAATCTTGATATAAAGTCACGTGCCTCATCAATCTCATCATCATGAATTTTAAAAAGTTGGCCAATTGAAATTTAAAATAATGAATTATTTTATCACTCCTCCTAGAGAGCTTATTAGATGACATTGCAATTTAATTATAGGCTGTTGTCTTATCTACTATCTAAAACACTAATGAGTTGCATGACTTTGTGGAGTTTAACAGTCTATGTTATTTACTTACTTTTGCCTTTTCTCAGCCGACAGCCATACACTTAACCCGACACAGTGTTTAACTATCCTAATATTTAGTATAACCCCCTTCCTTATCAATTACAGCTTGCAAGCGAGAACGCATTGATTTAATAAGATTTTGACATAAACTACTTCCTCGAATTTCATTCCAAATTTTCAAACAATGCGCTTCCAATAATTCCGGAGTTCGCTCGTTGCAATTATTCCAACGCTGGACGATAACACCCCATAAGTTTTCAATAGGGTTTAGATCCGGTGACTTAGCGGGCCAAGGAATGACCTTTATGTCATTTTTATGTTGGTCTAACCACTCCTTCACATTACGCGAACGGTGTATGGGACAATTATCTTGAATAAATCTTAAAAACGGCATTTCTTCTTTCGGATACACATTCCGAACTGTGGGTAACATTGTTTCGTTAAGCACATTCACATAATCATCACTGTTGGCTCGGCTAGGAATTCTGATGAGCTCTCCCGACCGGCTTCAGACATCCAGCCCCACATGTTCACTGATATGCGACCTGACTCCATATTTGGCACTAAGTGGTTGGTAAGTATCGCGTATTATTTCGACGCCATAAATGAAGACGTCCATGCTGACAAGATTTAAAAGTCTTTTCGTCCGTAAAAATTACATTACTCCAGTCGTCGTTTAAATGTTTACGGGCAAAGTTCAATCTTGTAGTTTTATGATCTGCTGTTAGCAGAGGTTTAACAGCAGGCCTCCGATGATGTAACCCTTCACTATGAAGCACTCTTCGAACAGTATCCACACTCGTGCCAAATAAACCAGCGTAGTGGCGTGTTGGCTTGAACCCATCCTCTTCGTACTCCTTAACCATGAGCTGACGTTGCGGTATGTCTAGGCCTACCGGTCCTTTGTCGGTTGAGCAATGACCTTTCCTCTTCGTAACGTTTCACCGATAAACCAACCGTTTTCCTCTGTAACAATATTCAGTTATGTGTTTAACGTATAAGTAAATTATTCACATATACACCCACAAAAGGACACACTTCGGTAATACGTATCCAAAAATTATAAAAAAAATACTTACAGTAACACCGGTTTCTCTGGCAATCTCAGACTTATTTAATCCTTTATGATGCAAATTGATTATTCCCCACTTTTTAATTAAGTCGATATTGCAATTAGAACTCATTGTTGCTTATAAAGTAACAATAAAAGGTCGCAATCATAAATAGGCAATAACAAAGTAAAGAACGGAGAAACTAAGAATGGCAAAAGAACAGAATGACAAAGAAATCTGTAAGCAATAAAAACTTAAATAGTATGGTATACCATAAAACTTTAGTCTACCCTCCTAAGTTTTTATATTAAAAGCGTTTCTTGTAAAAACTGTCAAACTCGGTGAATTGTTGTAGGTATACCGATATGAAATTTATTACAACTGATAAAGCACAAATTATTTTAACACTGTACATTATGTCTCACCCAACATAAATCTAAAATATTACATCTCGTTCACACTAACGGCGTTCACATATGTATACGCCGCCTTGTTGCATATTATGCTCGATGCAGCTAATGATAAATTTCGATACCACGATTAATTGATCATTTGGTCTAGCGGCTCAATGAGGCGACTGAGGCGAGGCTTGCTTAGATGATCCTGGGATCAAATCCAGGCGGTGTATCATTGGAATGTATATTTTGAAGAAAAAAAAACTGTGGAGTTTATGGTGGTGAGTTTGGTTAAAGTGAACGAAACAGTTCATCTGAGAATGCTGACAAAATAATTTAAGTGAATATATTCCAGAAATCTCACACTGTGACCGAACCGAAACTGGAAGGGGACGATATGTATATGTATTTATATATGATTCATCTATTTAAATACAAACGGTTGTGGTTGGTATTATGTTGGTAATTAATTGATAGAACAATCAAAAATATTATTCCATGGAAGTTGTGACAGATTGCTACTACTGAAATTCCAACTACTGTTTTTTTTATTTAGTAAATTTGACTGTTATAAACGCCATCTAGTGAGATCTAGGTAAACTAGTAAGGTATCTTGGCTGGTTGTAAAAGAATGTTAACATATCAGAGATTCAGATGGCGTTCATTCTTCATGCACGCCATTATTTTCTCAGGGTGGGTACGCATTTTTGCAGCTGATAGTACATGTGGGGGAGGGCGCACGCACAGCGTTCCATTTCTCATGAATGGCCGCTGTGAGTGCGTCGTCCTGGTCCGTGACGTAGTGTCTAGGCCGCCGAACCGAGCGGCCCCTAATCAGTGACTTCCGTGTTAAGAGTCTGAGGGGGGCAGGGTTGGGAATGTAGTTCGCAGCCTTCCTAACTAACGGATTACTACTGTGCGGAGCGTTGTCAAAATAACGCCGGGCAGTCTGCTTAAAGAAACCATAAAGGGAGTCAAGCCCCGCGTCATGGTGCAAACTGAGGGTCGTCTGGTACCACGGGGCACCAGTCGCCCTACGGAGGAAACGATTCTGAACGATCTGAAGCGGCTCGAGACTTGACATACCCACGTGGGTTTTTACCCACGTTACCACACTTGAGTATGCCATGATTGGACGAACACAAGTCTTGTAGAGTGTCAGCTTATTTCTAAGTGACATTTTACTAAACTTGTTAATCATCGGCCCTAGCCTTCCTATTTTCTATATTTAATTTCTATATTTAATATAGGTATATGTACCATTGTTTTCAACCGACTTCAATATTTCGTAGGAGGTATCAATTCATCGGGATAAATTGTTTTTTGCAATTTTACGGCTACGTCAAGTATGTCTGGTCGGTGTCCTTCAGTATGGGGGTAGTGGGTTGCTTCAAGGGGAGGGAGGATATCGAAAGGGAGGCTTTCGATCAATAGACGATTGAGCAGCCTACCGTTGGGGTTAGTCGCGACGCATACCCAGTCGACGTGTTTGCTATTTAGGTCCCCGGCCACGATGACCGAGGGGCCTAGGGCTGCTAAAATATCTAGGTCAGTCTGTAGTATGTTAAGTGATGGAGAGATGTAGGTTGACGCAATCGATATGGGGGGATGACCGTCCATCGATATGCGGCAGACCGACACTTCCATATTTGTCAGTGGAGGGGGGTTGAGAGAGATGCAATGTAGGAAACTTTTATAGAAGATGCAAGTGCCCCCGCGGGCCCTACCAATCCTATCGTTTCTAATCTGAGTGTAACCAGGGACACGGAAACATTGCATAAACGGTTTATAGAATGTTTCCTGTACTAGGAAGATGTCGACGGAATGATCGCGCAGAAAGAGTGTAATCTCATCCTTCATTCGGCTTAGGCCATCGGCGTTAGAAAAACCGATGGTTAGCGAACTGGGTTTAAGCTTGAGGCAACTATTATTCATTCTGGTGGAGAGCGACTTGACGGCCTAACACCGAGGCGAAGAAGTAATTGCTAGCGTTTGCTATATAAGCCTCATATTCCCTCTGCTCCTGGGGAGAGAGGGTCTTTGAGGCCAGTATAGAAACTGGGAGGGGACCTGGGGCAGGCCGGCCTGCTTGAGGTGCGGGGGTACCCCGGGCAACGGGGCCCCCCTGGGACGAGGGCACTGAGGGTGCCGGAGAGGGTGCTGCGACCGCAGAGGGCGGCGGGTTCTTTTTGGCAAGTCCTAATCCTACAGCCTTAAGGGCGGGGAACTCTTGTGCGTTAGTGGTCTGAGGAGCCACCTGAGTCTTGCCTGACCTGCGCCCGTCAGGTTACGAGGGCTTCGGTTTACCGGAGGTGTCCTTCCGCTTTGGAGCACAGGGCCAGCCTCCCCAGTTGGCGGTATGCCCATGGGGAAGCTTGCGCACCAAGCAGTTGACACACCGCCGGCCTACCGGGTCCTTGCAACCCTTCGGACGCGGGCAGTTGCGAGACGAGTGGTCGCCAGCACACTTGACGCAGCGGGGGGGAGAGTTACAGCCACGAGCGCTGTGGCCGTACCTCTGGCAGTTGTGACACTGCGTGACGTAGTTCCTCTTGTTGGGAGGTTCTACCCTAACCGTAACACCTAACACGTTCTTGATGGCTTGAAGAGCCTGACGCGAGCTAGGACTGGGATCAGTCTTCACCAGAACAATATCATGTTTGCCCCTAGACTTATGATAGAGACGACACACCTCCCGAACGTTGATTCCCTTCCTCACTAGATCCGCCTTTACCTCATCATCCTCAAAGAACCTAGGTACATTGCGGATGATGGCCCTGTGGTCTTTCTCTTCGAGGAAAGTTCGCCGGTTGAAGGACAGCTTGAGTTCCTCGAAGAGCCTGGCCAGGGCTCGGTAAGTCTTGGATCCCTGGACCGTGATCCTAAGCCCGTAATAGGGTTCGGTCTGAAGATCCGTTCGGTGTATGGCAATGCCCCTCTGCTGGGCCATGGCCCGAGCAGTGGTCCATCGCTGTACATCGACCAGTACCATCGAGTCGAGCCTATTATGGTCGATCCCTGGTGCCGACGACCCGCCGCCGCTTGCCTGAGGGGCACTACTGGCCTGAGGGGCCTGCACAGAGTGTGCTGCGACGGTAGGATTCGACGGAATCGCAGCTGTTGTCGAAGACCCGCCGTCTCTTGTCGGAGTGGCACTACAGGCCAGAGGGGCCAGCACAGAGGGTGCTGAGACGGAGGGAGTCCGCGGCGCCTTCGGCGCCGGCGCTGAAGACGTTGGAGACTTCGACCGCGCACGTTTTCCCTTACGGTTGCGAACTTTTTCCCAACCTGAGGTGTCAGTGTCTGTGTCCATATCGTCGGTTGAGTAAAGAAGGTCCCTGTTTTCATCGTCAGTCAATACGTGAGTCAGAGAGCGGGTTGGACACAAGCTGGGGGTGCGCTTGGAGTCCCGGTTTTTTCGCGCGTAGGAACGTGTCCTAGGCGAACGTGACCGGGATTTCCTCACTCTAATACCCTCAGGGGAAGCATTATGGGCTGGAGGGGATAAAGAGACAGATCAGATATGGGAGAAAGGGGTGTGTGGAAAGTAAATGTAAACGCACGTTTTCGCTTAACTATTCGGACTTTTATGCCGTTTATTCAATGTAAAATCAGGGCTTATTCCTATAGTACTATATATAACTAGGTTCGCCTTATTCTACGCGGTAGCTAACGTTCCCCGGCCGGCCGGGATCACACGGAACCTACTCGGATAGCCTGAGGGGCTTTCAGCGGCACGAAATTATCTACGGGGAGGATAGGATAGAATTTCCGGCCTAGGTGCGAAAACTCACCCCGGCCCCGGTAAGGATCATGCAATCGGGAAGCCGTTGGCAGGCGGTGTCCGCCACAAGCCCACGACAGGATGCCAATCTGGTCTAGGCGCGCAAATCACCCCGGCCCCAACTGGGGGATGGTAGGTATGGATAATCAGGAAGTCACTGGCAGGCGGTGACCGCCACAAGCCCGTGACAGGAGAGAAGTCCCGGCCTAGGCGCGCAAACTCACCCCGGCCTGGCAGGTAAGGAGAGAGGGATAGGTACACCACGGTCTAGCGGCGGGGACGGAAAGGGACTTTGCCGTACGCAGCGCGCCGTTAAATAGGGTCGGTCGGTGATCCCCACCACCGCTCCGTGCGCTGCCGGTGTGGTCGCCTGCGGGCTCGATTCCACGTGGGGCGCGCCGCTGCGGTGACATGGCGCGCTGGTGACATAGCTATGTCACAATATTATACATAGATACAAAACGTTTTTCACTGTAGTGCCGGTTCGAATCTTGTTGAATTGACTAACACCAACAAATATCGCCAGATAAAAGCTCAACTATAATATGTAAGACACAGTGTTCCATATCAATAAAATCCCTTTTATTGCTCATAATTTTCACGTCAACTAACTATCGTAATAATTTACCAGAAAAATGCCCGTATACCCACGTTCGAGTAATGCGTTCAATTTGTTCCTGTCCCGCGAGCAGCACTCGCTTAACCTGGACTCGTATTTCCAAACGGGGTTGGCCGGTCGAACATTTTTACAGATGGTACCATTATAAGTTGTTTGTCCTCATATCCTACCAATCCTTCAAATTCATTTTTTAATGTTCTAACCTGGATGCTTGCCATTTGAACCAAATAAATAATTAAATATTATGGTAAAAACTCACTTAAATCGACCTAGTCCCACAGTAAGCTCAATAAGGCTTGTGTGGTGGTACTAATTCTATTCTAATCGGGGTTCAGTAATAAGTCTAAATGGGTGTTATCATGTGTTAAAAAAACACGGCGGTCATTTAGTTTATTAAAAAAAAAATTAGACATGAGTTGACACTTCAAAATTCGGAACTGGGGACTCGTGACGTCGTGTCGTGCAAAAAACAGTGTAGTTCATATGTCACGGAGCTCCATGAAATATAACCTCTGAATGGGTGAAAACGAGGCTGAAAGTTTTAACGATTTCTAAATGGACTGTAGAGTACCTAATTGACTTACTAGCTAAAAATCTATTCTAGCTTCATATTCCGTATGACGCAGGACAATACAACTCACAAGTTAGTGATCGAACAACAACTAACTTAAGGTTAGTTTACGTATGTTTGTATGCAGTAGCGAACAATAGAGTAAACTAGTGCAAGGTCGATTAAAGGCAACGTACAATCAAAACTACTACCCACTAGATATATACTTGCTAATATGCCATATGGTATACTTAATAGGTAAAACCAAATAATATTTGGGAAAAAATTATACAGATCGATCTATCTCCAAATTAAGCGAAGCTTGTTCCGTGGGTGCTAGAGGACGATAAACATGAATAACTAGATAAATACATACAAGTACTCAAAAACTTTCATAACTGAGGGATATATATTATACCCGCGATAAAACAAACAAATGACCTTACTGGGATTCGAACCCTGAACTTCCAGCATCTTAGGCATGGTTACTACCGACTAAGCTACTTAGGCCATTGGAGGTGTACATGAGCGGTATTATTTTTACTACAGTGTTGAACTGAAAATAAACAATCTGTTGGACGATAATCTATGGCCAAAACACTTAAACTAATGAATAAAAAAGGAGTTTATTGCTATTTTTCATTAACCCTATGAACAATTATTTTTATGAGTTTTTAAACTCCCCGAGGTCCGGTATAATACAAAACACAATATCATACTACCAAGGGCAAGGTCACAATCCTGCGTACGAAGCTAGAGGTCCTTGGTTTGAATCCCGGTAAGGGTAATTATTTGTGTGATAAGCACGAATATTTGTTCGTGAGTTATGGTTGATTTCTATGTGTGTGTGTCTAGCTAGGTATTTATTTTTATGAGTTGTTTTGGATACATACTTCTTATATCGTTGGATAGGTCTTTCAAAGAGAATTGAGGTCTACTAATACAATTTTTTGTTAAAACTAATGGTTTCGTAAATAATAGCTCCGAAAGTTTAAAACAGGGCGTCCCCCCTCATCTAACTTTTGAACCGTGAATCCAAAACAATTAGGAAAATTCATGAAAATGAAGCCTAATAAGTGCTTTCATTGAAAACTATATGGAATAAAATTGGTTAAGCCGTTTTTGAGTTACAACTCAAAAACGCATAGTAAAAGGACGCAAGTGCCGCATTGTAAAATGACGTACATAAGTGCCGCAAAATATCCCGTCATCTTTTGACCGCCATACGACAAAAATTGAACTTGCAATTTTGAACTCTGTCATAATTTATTAAGGTGTCATTCACGTTGTCACTTGGTCTCATATATCAGACGACGGCGGTCAAAAGGTTAATAAACGACTATAATACTTCTCTAGATGACACAATACAAGCTGCTGAAGGATTTGTTGTGTTTACTGTGAGACTAGCTCGATTTTTGTAAATTGTTCTATAATATGTTTAGTTATACTCATATATCATTCATTGCCACACGTGTTATCTCCCACATTACATAAAAAAGCGATATCAAACATCAAAGGGATCAAACTGTGGAGATTATGAGAAGATCTTAGCTCTAAGCAGTCGTTTAACAGACTAATACAAAGATATTTCTTTAAAAGTACAAGAACAACCAGAAGAACCTCAAATATTCCTCGCTCCCTCATTATCTTTAAATTTGGAACGAATTAAATTCTCATAACTAATCTACATAATTTTCGAGTGTAAAACTTTGTGGAATTCGTAAATTCCGCAAAGTTCAAGCCTTGTTGAACGCTTGGACTTAGGACAAGCCGCGACAGATTTCAATTTAACTTCGTGTGTAGGTGCAAACGTTAAGTATTACACCTACTGTGCACTTTATTCCATTGATAGAAGGTGCAAAGCGTGTAATTATATTTGACTCTAACCGTATTTTTTTTAATTTTGAGTAGGTACTAAAAAATCGGTAAACACATTTTCCGAGATAGCGGCGGTTCCTTAATACGTCAAAAGGCCTAAGTAGATATGAAAACAGGACTGCGTTAAATTTCAGGACAGTCCTGCACTGCAGCAATTGGCTATTGCTAGTTTAGCAGCAATGCTAAACTAGTTAGCAAAAGCAATTGCAATTTCATGTCACAAAAACAACAACAATAGTCACGCGTCGCTATCACGTTTGTCATGCGACAATACCTTACTCTCTGTCGAAGCTTATTGATATATGACAAATGACAAGCCTTGTCCCAATAAAAATGTAAAGAATGTGTTCCTTGTTGATCCCAACGGGTCCATGACATTTTAAAGGCCCGTTCTACGAATCAGCAGTATAACCGGTCAAACAGTAGGTGCCCGTGTAATCAAACCTCTGTGGGCAGGGAACAAAGGAGGCCTTATTGAAAGCCGATGGTTTGTCTGGTATAAATGAGCCTTATGTCAACAATTGGAACGAGGATGTTTTCTTAAACAACATCGATGTTATATGTGAAAGACCGATTTGTTTTAGTTCATTTTAATTAAAGAATGAACACACTATTTCTAAAAGTTGTTACCGATAGAATCTAACGTAGCAACCAAGCAAATACCAACCCCCTTTGTGATTTTAGTAGATACTCGTATTTGGAGGTGTATCAATCTATATCTGTAATATCAGTTTATATAAAAAATAATCTCTTATCATTATTTCCGGAGGATCCTACTGGCTCCGCCTGTTTATTGAAATCATCTGAAGAATCTTATAATATATATTCGTCCATTATAATGCCTTATTTAAATGCGGGACCAATAATTTAGTCACAAAATAATGTTTATGACTGAATCCTTTTAATAGCCTATCATTTACTCATCAGAGATATTTGTATAAGCTTGTATGTCTTTCATTCAGTTTTGTACACTTAATAAAAACAGTACTCTTAACTTAAGGTGCCGTGAGTTCAGTGAAGCAAGTTGTATGGCGCTGAGCGGCCGGCCAGCACGCCCGGCTTGCGAAAATTCTAGTTATTATTTTTACATTACATATGTTAATAATAAAAAAGTTATCGCTAAGTTCCCTCAAAAATGAAGTTACGCATAATTAGCTATAACACCCATGTTGAATAGCTTATGAACAAAAATTGTTATGAATTTTAAATAGTTCGCTTAGACGTCTATTTGAGATTTGTTTCTATTGAGCGAAAGTGTTTAATTCATGTTTTGAATCGCTCTAGACCCTAAAGAAAGACCTCAAGATAGTTATCCATATTTTTTGCATTATTTATAAACATGCTACGATTTTTCGAAAACCATGTTGTATGACCTACGGCATCTTAAATGTAATCGAAGAATACAATGTCAAGTTTTGTCTTGTTCTTGGATCACGTTGTACAAATATTGCAGATAAGTGTGTCTGCGCTGGCAGGTTAATTGCAGTATTCAGAGAGCAACAGAGGATTTATGACGGCTCTCGGACGTGCTTTGTTCCCGTTGTTTACCAAATTAATTCCTACCTGCCCCTGACTCGGGTGAAAAATGGCTTTGATAACACTTTTGTGTGGTACGTGACACGATGGATGAATGAAAAATTATATAGTTCTTTTGACCAATTAATGTATTGTTATAAATAATGATTGATGTACTTTCTAGCAATATACTTACTTAGCTAAAATGCGGAATGAGCCACGCCTCTTTCTAATCAAGATAACGTTGATCCCCTTGCAATAAACAATCCAAGATCTCTCAAAGCTCAACTTTAATTACTTCGACGTTGGATTAGCGTCACCGAGCGAGAAATCGCGGGAGGATCAATCAGAACACAACTTGAATGAAACACTCGGAACTATGAAGTTATAACGAGTTGGTAGATAAAAGTTTACGGGAGATATCAATACCTTGCTTTTGAGAAAATTATTGGTAGAAAGTTTGAGTAACGACAGATCATTTTCAGCTTTAATGTCCTGAAGACGAAAATAAATAAATATAATGGGACAATCTTACACAAATTGAACTTATTCCACAGTAAGCTCAGTAGGGCTTGTGTTGTGGGTACTAGCCGAAGATAAGTTTTTTGATATATTTTTTATTTGCGGAATAATCGCCTGTAAACACTTATGGATTACATTCTGTATATAGATATACCTATAGATAAGTACTTAAGTACATAGAAAACATCCATAACTCAAGAACAAATATCAGTGATAAACACACAAATGCCCTTAGCAGGATTCGAACCCGGGACCTCCCGCTTCGTAGGCAGGGTCACTACCGACTTGGGTAGGAGGAAAATACACTGTTAAAAGCCTACCCGACGTAATGTGACGTCACGTATGCACGTGTAACGATGCCACGACACGCTTGCAATTTCATTGCGTATTTGTAATATATACGGTGCACGTAGGACTCCGGGACGTCGCGTTGCGTAGCGTTTCATTAGAGTGTTTGCACCAATAATTACCTTTATTTAATTTCCTAAGCTCACACTTATCGTCTTAATCAACTTGATGTGTGTACAGTTGTACATCGATTCAACCAATTAATCTGCCAGTATATTCCGCTTGTTTAAACACAATACAAATTAACTCACGGCAATCATCTCCTTCTGTTATTTAAACAGTAAAAAACACTAATACTGTCTTTTGTTGCCACGATAATAATTTATTATTGTATTAAAATTAAAATAGATTAATCGCGGTGTTAAGTACTAATTTAAATCTCCCGATGTTTTAAGCTCTTTACAGCGCTCGTGGTCACGGGACAGGATATAACACGAGCGCTGTAAATAACACGCAATTAATCCGTTTTAATTGTAATACAATAATATAAAAAAACCGTAACACGCAATAATATGGAAATCGAGTAAGCTACAGTTAAAAATCTAGGGTTAGTATTATGACTATCACGTCGGCACTAGGAGATATCATAAGTCTCCCGAGCGTAAGAATCTAACCAGCGCTTTGGCTGTTGGCGTCGCACCGCAGTAGTCACAGTGCTGACCAAACAACAACAGCTTGTACCTCTATGATCTCTTTAAAAAATGCAGCACGAGTTAGTGTGTGGCCTTAGTGGCAAAACGCAGCACGTTAGCCAACGCGCACAGCGTTGCTTCGAGCATACATGGGATATGAGCAGCATTTACTGAGGCCACTCCGTTTTCATATGTTTGCTATGGACGTAGTGCTAGACGCGTAGTCACCCACTAAGTGTATGGCTTTGATTTTGATTGAATGCTAAAATCAGCATTCAATCAAAATCAAACATTTATCCTGCAAGTAGGCCTCAACGGGCGCTTTTTGTCAAAAATCATCACGAATCTCACCGCTTGTCGTCGGCATTGGTGCATCCACTTTTCACTCATTCACGATAAAACGCCGTTTGACGCCAACTTCAAGATAAAACGCTGCAAATAGAAGCGTTTCTTCGTGAACGCGACAAGGGAACTCATACATTTGTTTCACGTGCTCGCCACCGACCGATATCGCTCGGAGCGTTTTTGTAGTGAAACCATTGATATTATGTATTCTACTAGATCCGCTATCTAGCTAGAACAAATTTTGTGCGCCATGTTTGGCGGTCGAAAGCTATCAGTTGCTTGGCATCATGTCAGTGGTTCAAGAGCGAATGTATGGACTTTAAGTGCCGGTCACTTAAACTCAGGGCTATCCCTCACTAGCGTCTTTCGAGCGTCGACGTCGCACGAGCGCCCGCCCAGCGGCGACGCTAGGCATGCGTTCGCGCGACGTCGACGCTTGAAAGACGCTTTAAGTGTGGGGTGGCCCTCTGGCGGAAAACATGGATGTCATCTCCTGTTACTCAATGCGTGAAACAGATATAATGTGTGAGTTTTGTTGCAGGCTAGCGGGTCGAGCGGCAGCATGCCGCGCGCCGCACTATTGCTGGCGCTGGCGGCGCTCCTACTCGTAGCTGAGTGGGCGCACGCCTCATACATCGATCCAGGTAACTTTATCATTCATCATTATCTCAGCCATAAGACGTCCACTGCTGAACATAGGCCTCCCCCTTGGACCTCCACACGTACCGGTTGGAAACGACCCGCATCCAGCGTCTTCCGGCGACCTTAACAAACTACTTAACTTAACGTAAGTTTATACTTGTTTTTATTTACCTTTTTATGCAAAACATGTTCAGGTATTGAAACTCTTCGAACGCATCATCGATTCGAGACTCCGGCAAGAGTGTACGGTCTCGGAATGTCAATATAGATTTCGGCCCGGATGTGGCCCAGTTGATCCAATATTTGGCCTCAAATCTGTGACCGAAGCTTATAGTAGTAGGAAGGATAGTAGAAGGCCACATGGCATTTCTTGACCTGCAAAAGGCTTTCGATTGCATCCCTCGTCAGATGATCTGGTGGGCACTAAAGGTGAAGAACGTACCACAAGTCTATGTTGACATTATCCGGGATATGTACCGTAACTCGGTTTCTCTAGTGAGGACCGCTGTTGGCGACACTAAACCCTTCCCGATCACAGTTGGCATGCACCAAGGCTCGGCCATGAGTCCTTTTCTGTTTAGTGTTGTGCTTGATGCTATTACGGCGGAAATCCAGGACCCGCCGCCGTGGCTGCTCATGTATGCAGATGACATTGCACTGACGGACGAGGACAAACAGGAACTAGAGTGAAAGGTGAACCTATGGAAGGGATCGCTAGAGAACGGTGGTCTAAAGCTCGAAGACCGAATACATGGCCTGCGGAAGTACTGATCCCGTTCCTATCAAAATAGGGAACGAACTTGCCGTGAAAACGGACAAGTTTAAGTACCTGGGATCCGTACTGCATGAGTCCGGGTCAATTGACCCTGACATCTGAGCCCGAATTAGCGCAGCTTGGTCTAAATGGCGAGACGTCACAGGAGTCATCTGCGATCGCAGAATTCCGCTAAGACTGAAGGGGCTAGTGTACAAGTGTATCATCCGACCGGTCTTAATATACGGAAGCGAGACGTGGCCGGTTCTTGGAAGGCATATTCAGCGTTACAGAAATGAAGATGCTGCGGTGGATGTGCGGCGTTACACGTGCTGATCGCATTCGTAACAGCAGACTATATAGGGAACGTATGCCTTGATCTAGCCCTGGACGGTTCTCGACGCGGTCGCGGAATACCAAAGAAGCGCTGGCTGAATGTCGTGGAGGCCGACATGAGCGAAAACGGGCTCGTAAAAGAAGATGCCCAGGACCGCGCAAAGTGGAGGAAAGCGAGCAGGAAAGCGAACCCTGGCAATAGCCGGGATAACGCTTGGTAGAAGAAGATGTTCAGGTGTTGAAGATATATCAGCAGTAGAGTATTGATATCTTGACTGCCGCGTCTCTGAGATTGAGCTTAAGTGTAGATACCGTTCATGTAGGTAGATACAAATACATTATTTGACTTCACGCCCCTTTATGCTGTAGTTTTAATCATTTACTTTTTGTTTTGACCAGCATACATTTTATTAAAACGTTTCATCACGCGTGTCATTGTAATTGAAATACGTAATAAGTTCGATTCTGTTTTCTTTTTTATATTTAACAATTTTACATAAATTGTTCTAAAATTGTTCTGTTATTTTATTTTATTTCAAAATGTCGTAAAATTTTATTCTAAAGTACCATTTCATTACTCAAAAGCACTTGCGTTGCGTCGTAATAAAGAACAGTTACGAGAAAGTAACTTTGTAGAACGATATTATATTTCAATAATGTCTGAAGTTATTGCAAACTTATTGCAGTGTCATAAAACATTTACTATATCTCACAAGGTACTTTTATTATCTTAGGAGTCCATTACGACTTGAAATTGAAAACTTAAAGTTGATTATTCGCAAATGAGTTATATACTTCGCATTTCAAAGAGTAATGCACTTAAGTGTCGTTAAATTGCTCTGTTTTGGTCTTCATCAGCAGACGCTACAAATTAAAAATAAAATGGTGTGTCTATCATGTTTGAGAGTTCTCTCAGTTTCAAGATCTTGCTCTGATGACAATGAGATGTCATGGAATATATGTCAAAATACATAAAGAAATAAGTACCTAAGCTTACTTACGAGTATGTCTCTAATGCAAAAGATGTTTTCATACAACAAAAAAAATTTTCTAGTTTAATACAACCGTTTAAAAGGTTGGGTAACCTGAGCTCTTCCTTTTATTAAAGTCCACATCATCATCAGACCATTAACAGCCTTTTAAGAGGCCGAAAACGTTTTTAGGGTTCCGTACCTCAAAAGGAAAAATAGAACCCTTTTAGGATCACTTTGTTGTCCGTCTGTCTGTCTGTGTGTCTGTCGGTCTGACAATACCCTTTTTGTCAGGAAAGCGTGGAGCTGTCAAGTTAAAATTTACATCAAATACGTATGTCTGCGGTCCGGTCCCTTGAAGCTGTAAAAAAATACTCTGTACTGTCCCAGTTCATGTTTTACAATAAATCATTCACAATAAAAATAACAGCAGGATATTAACTATTAGACTTTAGCGTGTCGAGCACTAGGAAGTTTATCTTTCTGGTTTACCTATAGTACCTATACTGTTAATTCGGTTAACATATTCACCGCCACGCTCTTAATTTTGCATACTAAAATCCGTCCTATCAGCCCGGCATGGCAGCGACAGGCTTAATGATAAAATTGATAAATTTGACTTTGTTTCAGGAGACGAGGACGTGGAGATCAGCGTCCCTGACTACGGCGAGGATCCGGCGGACTTGCAGCTGCTGCAGGATGTTGGGAAGTAAGTTCTTTCTTGTACCCGATAGTACCTACAGTAAGGACTAGGGGCCGTATTCTAACTTTAAAACACGTTAAGGCACGATCCAACTCCAATGCATTAACTACGCAATACAGCTAAGCTAACGCCTGCCTGATACGTATTAGCTTGATTGTTTGTTGTGTATTGGGGATAGCTTGTTTTTTTTATTGTAGGTACCTATTTTTGTGTATGTAAAGTTAGAAAACGGCACCAGTTGCATTTGATGCTATCAGCAATAGAAGTAGTTGAGCGCGCGAAGTATTCAAAATGACCTTACATTTGTCTGTCACGGTTAAATACTTCGCTAAACATTATTGCATGAGAAGTGACATAGTTCCCAGCTGAGCTACGTTTTTCAGCCATTGGTGAAACTGGCTTCAGTTCCAGTAAAGTTTATTTTGAACATCTCACTCGCTTCTGATCATTCCAATCGTCAGGGGATCTGATTGGAAATCAGATTCTCTTTGAGAGCGAGCGTAGGTTCGAATCCTACTGACTGCGCCATGTTAACGTTAAGGAATGCGTCAATAAAACTACGTGGTCGATTCAAGACGGACTGGTTTGTTTATTTCCTTAATCACATGCTTAATCGTATTAATTACCCACAAGCTACTGCTGCTGCTGACTGTATTAGTAAATACTATCAATTAATTACTTAAAACTTTTACATACGAGCAGATACATTATAGTTCTTGAGATAACGAAGTTTGCTAATATCTATTAAGAAGCTGGTTGCTACCATAGACAAAAAAAACCGGCCAAGAGCGTGTCGGGCCACGCTCAGTGT
Source organism: Pammene aurita (assembly GCA_947086415.1). Lineage (NCBI taxonomy): Eukaryota > Metazoa > Arthropoda > Insecta > Lepidoptera > Tortricidae > Pammene > Pammene aurita. The sequence continues at coordinate 20,576,414 of OX352295.1, forward strand.
AGGGTTCCGTAGTTTTCCGTCCGTCACAGAAAGTGTCCCCACTTCAGAGTTAAAATAACACCGCCATGTAGGATATGATATGAACGTTCCACCTACAGCGACATCTATCGGCAAATTAAGTAAACTATTGCGCGCGAGCTTAAAGTATGGAAGATGATTTTTATGGGATAAATCTTTATTGCGTGAACCGATTTTCACCGTTTTTACTTTATTTGAAAGCACGTCATTTCATTGTGATTTTGTAGAAATTACAAGTACAATAAAACACCTGCTTATACGGTTAAATTACAAACTTGGTTCAGAAATTATTTTGTCAATTTTTTTCAAAAACTATTAAACCTATCAAGTTCAAAATAATTTTCCTAGAAAGTTTTTATAAATTTCTACTTTTAAGATTTTTTTCATATTTTTAAAACTTATGGTTCAAAAGTTAGAGGGGGGGGACACATTTTTTTTTACTTCTGGAGCGATTATTTCCGAAAATATTTACATTATCAAAAAATGATTTTAGTAAACCCCTATTCATTTTTAAATACCTATCCAACAATATATTACACGTTAGGGTTGAAATGAAAAAAAATCACTCCCCACTTTACGTATAGGGGAGGTACCCCAATAAAACATTTTTTTCCACTTTTTATTTTACCACTTTGTCGGCGTGATTGATACACATATTAGTACCAAATTTCAGCTTTCTAGTGCTAACGGTCATTGAGATTATCCGCGGACGGACGGACGGACGGACGGGCAGACATGGCGAAACTATAAGGGTTCCTAGTTGACTACGGAACCCTAATAAAAAGACGGGGTGCCGTGAAGACCATAGTGAAGACAAAATTGTGATTCCATAATAAGCCGATATCCTCGTATTTACGCGCGACATGCACACATATACAACCCGTGGACGAGCGGACGAGCGTGGTGATTGGTTCAAATGTCAAAAGCGAGTGTGTGTGCACGAGACCGCGGCTTATTATGGAATCATAGTTCTATTTTCCTGGGACCACGTCTTCCTATTTCATATGTCTATGGTTGCTACATCAATTTTCTCTGTATCAGCAAGGGTATATTGATATTATCTATTAATGCGATCATAATACCTAAATACCCATTTTCTGAAATCTCTGTGATGGTAACAACAAACAGCGTTATTTTCATAAGAACTTTTTGTTTTGTATAAAAATAAAAATTCACTTCCGCCCTCGGGTGAGGCTTGAACTCTTGACTTTGGGTTATGAACTCGTAGCTTAACCATCTGAGCTATCGAGAATTTCAGGTATAACGATAGTGTAGTGTCCTGTAGTCGCGAGTTCGAGTCTCATCCGAGGCTTTTTCATTTTTCCTATAAGTGCCTATTTAAGAACATTGTAGCATCGTTAACAGCTGTCTCTGAGTAATAAACATTTTTTTACTTACTATAAGTATATCCTTGTACTCCTTGTTACTTACCCACTTACCTACCTAGGTACCTACCCACTGCCATTAATAATACTTGTGTAACTGTGACACTACACCTACTACATTTAAAAAAATCAAGACTATTGAAAATTAGGAATAGAACACACATTCACTCGTTTAAAGCTAAATTTATATATTATAGATTGTTATTAAATCAAATACAAACATTGAAAACACAAATTATGACATTATAATATATTGTCTCATTTATTCCCGTCAGATGAGCATGTTCCGCATTAACGGAGAAAATATGTGAGCGTCATTATTACACATAGGTATTGTTAATTATTCTTACGCACAAACTTAGTTTAGTATCCGATGGTGATTTCAGACGTTCGTCGCTGATCTACGTTTTCAGGAGAGCCTGTATCCGGCGCGGGGGGAACTGCGACCACCGGCCCGGTGACTGCTGCCACTCGTCCTCCTGCCGCTGCAACCTCTGGGGCTCCAACTGCCGCTGCCAGCGCATGGGCCTCTTCCAGAAATGGGGGTGAGGCCTCCTTCCCACCATGGCTCCCCTGAAGCGGCGGCCAGCTCCCACCAGCCGACTTGCCCGCCGCTCCATCGGACGCGACCACTATTGCGTTAACACACGGACATATTGCGTTCTCGGCTTTCTCATTTCACGTTCTATAATTTCTAACTAGAATTCGAATCGAAAACAGGGACCTAAATTTTAGTTTGGAAATATTTTTGGACCTTGTATACAAAATTTAGCTTTTTGGACGGTTATGTTACTTCTGTTCTGTTTTTAGTCTTTATGGTTTGTCTGATTGAGTCGAGTGTCCGCTTACGTGGTTGGGCAATCACCCAGCCTTATTGCCCAATCAGTACGCTCGACGCTAGCTCGGCCAATCAGATGTTCGCAGCGTGCCCGGCCGCCGCGCAGCTGGCAGTTATTTCAGTTCGGTTTTGTTCTGCCAGCGGTGCGGACGCGCCGCGCGCGCTTCAACATTCTTCTTACAATGTATGTATGTAGAGTTAACTAAGCTAAACGTAGAAATCTAAAGCAGTAGCTACTAAAAATTGGTGGTAAACTTATGTCAATAGGAAGTAGCGAATACAAAATAGAAAAAAATGTAACATTAATGTTTTAGAATTTTAAGAAACTATCGATAAAAACTTGGTGAAAGACGCTATATTAAGCCTTTATATGAAACAGCGCCATTTGTATTAGCGATTGGCATCTTAGACTTTTAACAATATGAATGTGTCATAATATAATTATTCATATTAAAATAGGAATCTTTGGTGTACTGTTTACTCTCGGACAGGGGGTACTCGGTATTGCAGCCTGGTAGACAATTCTGTACGTAGCTTCTTATATCGTACGTTCCTGATTATGGGATATGATAATTGTATTATTACTACTATTGGAATATGGAAAATGATAAAATATATTAATAAATGTTTATGGACGACCGTCGTATTTTTATTTCAAGTTTCCCATCCCATCCATCCACCCATTACGGCGCAACATAATTAGTAGGCAATATATACTGTGGCAGTCCAGGCTTAAGATATCCATGCGGCCAATTTAACATGAGTACATATTTTATTTCTATTACGGACCTACCTTAATATAGTATATGTATAAAATGGTGTGCCAAAATTGCTAACATACCTATTTATATATACCTAGGAGGTGGCATTATAAGTAATTACATATCGGAGGACGACTGTCAACCTCATAGTAAGTACGTGTATTAAATTAAAAACGCCAAGTAACTATTTACACTGTTTATAGATCAAGATTAGGCCGTAGGCAACGCTACCTTATCGAGAAGCAGGATTCGGCTTATGTCGGACAATGCACAGTAAAATGTTGAGCCAAAATTGGAGCATTGACTGTACAAGTCAGCAAAATGTGACTCTATTTTTTGACAAAAACTACTCCATGGTGTGGCCACCTTGCGGAGAATGCGGGGTGCAGGGCCAGGTTTAGATTCACCAGAGTTGCAGAGTGCACAATTCACAGAGGTTTTCAGATTTGAGATTGATTGATTTGAGGTTTTCAGATTTTCAGAGGTGCAGAATTCACGAAGCAACATCCACTAATTTAGTTACAATTTACCCCAAAATTGAAAGTTTGAGCATCAAAGTGGTGTCTGTGATGTAGGTGATAGCGATACCTTATTTTCTTCTACCATGGACACTATGGACAGCCGTTACAGGGCAGATACGCCATATCTACTACAAAACTCGTTTGAGAGCTTATGTGTGCACGGCACTTCTGTACAGTAAAAACTTCAATGTGTGCCGGAATTCTTTACCTTAACCTGACTGATAACCTACTATAGGTAGTTTCCTACCAATCGGCCGCCACGGGGTGAGGTAATTCCAATCGGGGCGGGCGTAGCGTGGCCATTCTGTATGAATTTATTTATTCTGTGCCATGCCTATTCTCTTCTCGCTTGCCGTCAAATGTTTAAAGGAACTCACGAAGGACCATTAACAACTCCTAAATGTTGAACTTTACGAAAAGTTGTGATTCGCTTCATCACTCATTCCTAATCCTTCACCATAAATCATTTCCTTTTAAGCGCACTTATTAAATTCCAAAGTTAGAGTAAGATCCGACACCTAATTTTCGGTTCAGTATAAATGATCCGGCGTTGAGATTTTATCGCAGTAACAGTAAAATTGGTTACAGTCACTGTTATAACTTTTATATTCAATAAATAAAATAAATAAAAATGTTATATTCAATTGAATCGTCTTCCTCCTAGCGTTTGTCTCGGCATCGGGTCCGCTTGACAGCCTAATTCCATGAATTGGCGTAGGCACTAGATATTACGAAAGCGACTTCCATCTGACCTTCCAACCCAGAGGGGAAACTAGGCCTTATCGGGATTAGGTGCGGTTTCCTTACGATGTTTCCCTTCACCGAAAAGCGACTGGTAAATATCAAATGATACATAAGTTCCGAAAAACTCAGTGGTACGAGCCGGGGTTTGAAACCCGAGACCTCCGGATTGAAATTCGGACGTCTTACCGCCACGCTACGCGCTCTTATATTCAATTGAATGTAATAATGTGGAAAAGACCTGGAAGGGACTGGCGCGAATAGCCGGTTCGGTTCCAGCTCAGGGCACTGGAGACCTTCGTCACATTCTCCTTTGTATATGAATATGACCTCTCTTTAAGTCTACTTAAAAAAATAAAAATACTTATTATAATAATTCGGTCTGTTCCCTATTTGTACAACCGCTACACTTTAAAAATGTTATTGGTTTTATATTAAATGATTGGAGATTTCGTCATTATTACCTATATTAAGTAGGTAGGTAGGTCGTCGTCGGTAGTTGGCAGCTACGCACGTCACACTGCCTCTAAGAAATTTAATCATATTAATTATCCAGAATGGCGTCAAAAGCCCTTGAGGGCGCCTTGCGTGACCTTCAACAAACAGTGACCACATTGACAAATCGTTTGAGTGCTCTCGAGACCAAAATAAGCGAGCAAAATGATTTAATCATGCAGCAAACCGAAGAGATCAAACATATTAAATCCACCGCGGAGGGTACTACAGCCAAGAACCGTAAGTCATTCGCCAATACGCCACCGGCCCCGGTAGCGCTGCAGCGCCGAATGCGCCAAGCGCGACTAAAATCTAACACATCCGCTACTGTTGCTGTCTCGAAAAAATCAGTCGCTACAAGCGCTAGCGAATCGCGGACACCAGTCGTTGCGACGACACCCGAGGTAAGCCGACCGGACACGAACGCACTTACTGAGACGTCGATGCCGCAAACAACCCAAACACCAGTAAACACGATTCCGGATTCTTTCAACCCAAACTCAGCAGTAGCAGCCGAAACGACGGATGATGATAATCACTCAACTACCGATCTAAATGAAAAGGACTATCGTAAAGTATCATATAAAAGAGGCCGTATGCAATCAGAATACCCTAATTCCAAATCTACACGAATCGCTATCACTGGAACTGGCCCGGTAGATACAGACCTACACACTATTGAACGCGGACGGAAGCTTCATGCTTGTTTTTTTAAGAGCGACACAACATCAGAGGCTATCAAGTCATACATTGCCAGAAAAACAGGTCACACAAACTGCACTGTCGAAAAGTTACGATTAAAACATGAGCACTACGCATCCTTCGCTATAACAGTGCCGTGCAGTAAGTTCCAAGAAATTTTGTCACCTGACCTCTGGCCAATCGGGACGGAGGTAAGTGAGTGGTTTCGTGCCGGCGCCGGGCGCGCCGGGCGCGCTCCCGCCCGCCACCCCCGCGGCCGCCGCTCCGCTGACACCGAGCGGTCGGCCGCCGCCGGCGCAGAACAACAATGAGTCACCCCGCGACACTCGGACACCACGGACTACGTTCCTCACAATCTGTCACCAAAATATAAGAGGGCTAAATGGAAAAACGAAGCAGTTAGAGATGCTAATTAGTACCGATCTAACTTGTGATGTTTTAGTTTTAACCGAACATTTCTTACGTAACAACGAAATCCAATCTGTGACGTTAACCAATTTTGACCTACTGTCATACTATTGTAGACTAAATATAGAACGCGGTGGTAGCTGCATTTACGTAAAATCGCATATAAAGGCCGTAAACAGACCAGACTATAGTGACCTAGCTCGCGAGCAAATTTTCGATTTATGTGCAATTCACCTAATACACGAGAACATTCTGATAGTAGGAATTTACCATTCCAACCTTACTAGCCACTCTGAGTACCTCAAATTATTCGACAGCCTACTGGCTAAAATAAATGACGATGAGCTGACTGCGATCATAATGGGCGATATTAATATAGACTTACACAATAACACTACCGCCAAAAGACAACTGGGTGATATTTTGTCAGCACACCAATTCGGTCAATATGTTAACCAAATCACCAGAAAGGACGGTGATAGCGCCACGTTGCTGGACCACGCATATTCAAACATACGCGACGACCGTGTGTCCGCAACTTGCGTTATCACTAACCTGAGTGACCACACAGCGCAGCGGCTCATTGCACCGCGCCCCCCGCGTACCTCACCGCCTATAGTGATAACAAAGCGAGTTTTTAACTGCAAAAATAAAACGTCCTTTGTAATCGCACTTGAGTCCATAGACTGGCAGGAAATAGTGGCCAAATATAGCGGCGAGTGTGAAGAATTTGCAAACAGAATCATCAATATACTTAAATTCCTACTTGATATCCACATCCCATTGAAAAGTATAACAATACAGTACAAACACAATCCATGGATAGATAGTGAAATTCAAAATTTAAAAGCACTCGCTTTTAATTTTATAGAACTTACAAAAAAATACCCTAGTAATGTCACCTTACATGAAGTCTCAAATAAGATCGTTAAAACTTACAACGTTAAATTAAAAAGTAAACGTACCGACTATTTTAATTCCTTAATAACTAACAACCCCAACAAAAGCAAAGCCATGTGGAGGGCCATTAACACCGAGTTAGCTCGGGCGCCCCGCGAGCGTGTCGACTACACCGAGCTGCTTGTGGACAGCACCGGTCGCCCGTTTGCGACCAAACAGCTCGCAGTAGACGCGCTCAACCACGAGTTCGTGTCGGCAGCCTCCGCATGTGGAGCACCCGCTGCGGATCGCCACCGCTGCATCGCCACCATATTAGAAAGAACAGCCGCCAGTGATTGCTCAGTTAGATTAAAACCTTTCACCACCGATGAAATCGTTAATTTGTTTAAAAACTCCATTGCGGGTAAAAACAGCACCGACGTTTACGGTTTATCTGCCAACCTCCTTAAGCAATCCAGCCCCTCCATTAGCTTTGCTCTGTCTCAACTATTTAACAGATGTATGAGGTCTGGTGTGTACCCGGAATGTTTAAAAAAGGTAAAAATATGTCCACTTTATAAGGGTAAAGGTAAAAAAGCTGTTTTACATTCCTACCGCCCTATATCCCTAATCCCAGGCCCGAGCAAATGATTTGAAGTAGGGTTAAACAAGAGACTACTAAGCTTCTGGACACCGAGAAACGCATTATCGAGCAGTCAATACGCTTACCGCCAAGGCCGGCCTACCACAGATCTGGTACGAGAAGTGGTTCACAGCGTGTTGACCGCCCGCGATGCAGAGATCCAAGTAGCCGTGATCTGCTATGACCTCTCGCGTGCCTTCGACACGGCAAACCACGGACTCGTTGCCGACAAACTGGCCCACTACGGTATCCGAGGCCCGGCCAACAAACTTTTGTTGTCATTTATGACTAACAGAACCCAAGTAGTTGTTGGCGATGGGGGAACTGTTGTGTCTTCGGAGCTCCAAAATATCATGGGCGTCCCACAAGGATCATGTCTCTCCAACACCCTGTTTAGCATTCTTCTAAACGATTTACCAAATGCCATAAATAGTGCTGAGCTGTTTATGTATGCCGACGACGTCACGGCAGTGGTCACCGCAACCACTGAACGGGAGTTGGAGAGAGCACTCAACCGCACAATGGAACAACTGTACCAGTGGTTCCGTTCAAACGGCCTTGTTCTAAATAAAGACAAAACGTGCTTCCTGACCTTCAAGTTGAACGGCCATGCAAGCCCAGCCTTGAGCGTGTGTGCGGGCGGGGCCCCTATACAGCAAACGTCCTGCACACGCCTCCTCGGTTTCCAACTCGACAAGGCACTTACGTGGAAGGCACACATTGACGAGATGTGCACAAAGTTAGGACGCGCGTGCTTTGCACTGCGCCGGCTGGCGAGCACCGCCGGAACAGGTGCCGTGCGAGAATGCTATTTTGCAACAGTACACTCGCACTTAACCTACGGCATTGAGCTATGGGCTCGCGCTTCCGACTGGAAGCGGGTATTTGCTATGCAAAGACGAGCTGTCCGCGCTGTAGCTGGCAAGCCAGTGGACGCCCCGGCACGGGATCTCTTTCGAGACCTAGGGATCATGACTCTGCCTTGCCTGTACATATTCCAAATGGCACTGTTTACTCGCGAGCACATTGATACATTCAAACGTAGAGGTATAAACACTAACTATCATATGCGTAGCAACAAGCACAAAGATAGGCTGGTGGCTGAAACACACAGACTCGCCAAGTCTCAGAAATCCATTTACTTCGTAGGACCCGCTATTTACAATCGTTTACCGGAAACTATACGGAATGCAGCTACAAACGCGGGTTTCAAAAATAATTTAAAAAAGTGGCTCTTAGAGCAGATATTCTTCGATTACGAAGACTACTTTAATCTACCTCTCCAATTATAATGTGAAGTTTTGTTTGACACGCGGGAGATATGATTAGATATAATAAAATTATGAAATAATTATGTAAAATGTTAGTTATTATATGTGACATGTAACTATTGTTATCAATAAAATATTTTGATTTTGATTTTGATTTTTTTGGTAGTTAATATGCGAATGTGCGGATAATTTTAATGTTTGTTGGTAGAAATGTAGATAACGGTCTGGGAAAGACAAATATTATTTTTTATTTAATATTTATCTAATAAAAGTACAACACTTGTATTTTAGTGTGGGAAATCTTCCGGGTCGTTGTATGGAGACCTCGCATTAATTCCTCAGTCGATGATTCTTTTGCTGGGATGTAGTATAGGTCATAACGAACACAAAACACAATTTTTCCAAAAAAAAAAGTATGTCAATTTTGGTATTTTTACAAAAAATTACAAAAACCTTAATAGTTTGTACTGGAATTTTCCTCAGGGTATATTTTTTTCACTAAACAAATTATTTTGATTACTCACAGATACTGTCAAAAGTAAAAAAAAAAATTCAAATAAAACTGTCACTTTTATTCAAAAATAATTGGTAACACTCGTCATTTTGTTTGGAAAATTTCTCAGTCAGGTTTGTAACAGTGGGTGTTATGTTAATCTTATTTTAGCATAATATTTACGAATATCCAAAAAAAAAAATCTAAAAAAAATAATGTTATTCAGTATATTTCATAAACTTTATGGAAAATTCCTCAGCCTGGTTTCGTTTTTTATTCACGTTAGGTAGTTTTTATTCACGTTAGTTCAACAGCCAAAACCGAAATTTCCAAAAAATAATCCACATACAATACGTCAAATCTCGAAATGAAAAATTTGTCTAGCTTTTTAAAGCGGGTGAGCAGGCAGTAATATGTCGTCGTGCTTCAGCTATTGAGTCCAGTTTAGCATGCGCGGTTACGACTCAGCTATGCTTGCGTCATAGTGAAAAAAGTGTAGTAAGTTACTTCAATTATATAATTGTCTAATTTCATATTTGTACTTAACTCGTATCATTATATTTTAATGAATATTTTGATAGCGTATTATTAATTAAACAATTTAGTATTTAATTGAAGCATCAGAGTATCATTGTCTCACTAAATAGAACACCATCACCACTACTCGCCAACAGATGACGCTTGTAGTGTCATAATGCACACAATGCAGCCGCTTGCACCGATACAACTACGCTTCGACACTAGTCATGCCGCCTACCAACAGATGGCGACTCGATCAATGTCGAGTTATATAGATGCCGCTAACGTTTGTTCAACGCAGAAACATGACCCTCGGCGCATTGCCGAGGACTTTTTGAGAAACGCGGTAGGTACGCACGCTATATGCCTCAACCAAGTTTGAGCATTTTAGTGTTGTGACGTGACACTAAGCCACTACGCCAGTAATTTGACCTAAAGGTGTGCCCATAGGACATATACAAAATTACAATATTTTATGGTTATTGTTGAGTTCAATTATACATTTTTTCTTTTATAATTTTCATTTGGTTTACAATTATTTTTATTATATATATATATTTTGTTTAATAATATTTATTTATGAATATTTGAAAAAACAAAGTCGTTCCAGGCGTCTCGGTCCCGGGCCACGCGTCTCCAGAGCGGCAATCGCGCGCGCAGCTCGTCCTCCCAGCGCGTGCGCGGATGGCCGGGCGGATGAATTTGGTATATAAACTCCATATTAATCACTTAATTGTTTATTCAGTAAAAGTATGGATTTCCTGAATTATCTTGCTAAATTTTCTCAGTTTCTCAGTCTCAGCGACGCGGAAATGGTTACTATAACTGTGCAATAGATACCATTTTTTTCAAATAGATAAGCCTGGTAAGTGTACCTAGATTATAGTTTTCTAATAAATAAATATTTTTGTATTTTTTTTCAGTAACATGATACAATTAGGAACATGCATGATTTTTTGGAAGACGTCATTCGATTCTATTTCCCTGTAGATTCATTTGTCTCTAATGCACATTATGCACAAATTCTACCACAACATAGGTAATCCACACCGCGGTACTCGAGGAGAGATTACCTAACTTAGAGGATTTTAGAATGTTAGTAAGTAAATAAATAGGTTAAATTAGATTAAGTTGCTATGTATTTTTTTTGTTTAAAACAATGAGCGCATCTCGCCATAAAACGTCACAGTTTGGCGAGATTTACAGTAACATGTATAATATAAGTTTAAATTAATAAATAAAAAAAATAAAAAAAAACCTACTATCTATGATAGGCGAAACGTCAAAAATGTGAAAATACATTAGGCGTCTACGCCGCGCGTCAAAACGCCCCATACAAAAAGCGTGAGGTTTGTGACGTCACCGACCGCAAAGATGGAGAAAAGTGTTTGGAAGGAACAAGTTTTTGGAAGATTTTTGTAATTTTAGGCACGAAATATAGCTATATAGTTGTCATACATTTTTTTTCTTGATAGAACATAATTAATCGAACTGAGGTTTCAAAAATACATTTGAGGTATAAAAAAAATGCCTAAAATTTTACGTTTTTAAACCGCAATATCTTTAAAAAACTGTTAAAAATGATTACGGATTTCCACTTCTTTATATTAATTTGGGGTTGTTGAACGTGTTTATTGAACAAATTCAATTAAATATTTTTTACGCATGTTCTCTATTGTGCAAATGAGTAAGATGACTAAGATTCGTGTTAAAACGTGTTAAATCGTATCTATATGACGGTTTCTAGGATGAAATGGTCACAGTATTCAAAACAATTATGACAAGTGGAAACGGATGGCCAAAAAATGAATTGTATTGCACAAGCGATAACCAGACATCAGAGTTAAGGAAAATGTTACCTAATGAAAATACCATCTCAACGAAAGGAAACTTATGTATTTTTTAAATATGTCACATGTTGTACTCGAAATAAAATATTATGTGACAACGCTATGATTCGATATCATTAAATTTTCACCACTGATAACGGAGTCTGCATATGACACATCTACACAACACGCTGTAACGAAGCACCCCCCCCCCCCCCTATATTTTTTAATCTACATCCCCTGCTTAACTAAAAACTAAACTTCGAAAATACCTATTATTCTAACTAAATATTCCAATAAGAAAATCAAGATAATCTAAAATACCTACTATTCAATCTATAGAATCTAATAAATAAACTAAAACCAAATAAATAAGTTAATAAAGTTAATTAATATCTTGAATTGGATCAGTAAATTGGCCAAATAATCGCTAGTGTGTCTGTAGAACCCATGTTGTAACCGCTAATAGTAACCGAAATCCTTTTCGCATGTAGGAAAGAGTTATGTATCTAATTGTAGTAAATAGCAACTAAATAAACAATCATCAATTACGTCAATGTCATGAATAGGTCAGTATGTAAGAAAAGTCCATAGTATGTCAAGTCAATATGTCAGTTGTCAGAGTACCTAAATCAAATTAGAATGTCACAAATAATTGGAATTGTATATTATTAAACATATTTTGTTTTTGGGGTAGAGATACCGCTCCTCCTCCGCGGCATCCGTAGTCATCAGTCCAGTTGCAGGTCAGACTCCCGCCCCACGCCTGCGGATGGTTTTCCAGTTCTGAAGGAACAACTATAGTTCTGAAGGAACTAATAATGACTAGACATTCTTGTCCATATTGTCATTATATTGTGACATTTAATGAGAGGACATCAAAAAGGGACCGTTAACATAACAAAATACTGGTAGTGATAACAGCAGTATTAGATCCAATCTGGTTCTCTAGTTTCTGTAATTTTGTAATATAGTTTTTGTATAAATATTTAGTATTCAATGAAATAATTCCATCTAGACTTTTAGTTGTAGTCATTTGGATCACCTTGGTACCAAAATAAACTACGATCTTGCTTCTGCCTCGATCAAGCCAAGATAAAACATTCACTGATGTCTAATTATAATTTTTTTAATGAATAGTGATAGAACCTTGTATTTTAAGGTCTGAAATAAATTACAGATCCGTAGATAACAGTATGAAATCTAAATACCAATTGCTATGAGAGAAGCAGGCTGCAAAGTATTTTTTTATAATAAGCAAAATGATTCTAACGTTAAGAATTTAATATTGTGAGTTATTATTTTAAATGATCCCACAATATTCTAACTACCAGTAGTATAGCAAGAACCGAAATATATACAATGTCAATTGTAAATGAATCGTGTTTGTCAATGTCATAGATAAATATATGTAATAATGTCCTAGTTATCCCTAACCCAACTTCATTCTAGCTAATTATACCTTTAAGAAAACCCATGAAACCCCGTGGTCAAATACTCATTCAAAACAAAAGCCATATAAATCATTACGTAAGTAAATATCCTAGCTATAAAAACATGAATGTCTAATGGCTTAATTAAATGATTGAACTATAACATTCCTATAAAATCCTACAATCCTAAATTCCTACAAATGACACGTAGACTAGCAGCTAAACTATCCAACTATTCTATCGAAATATTAGCAAACTAGGAATCCGGATTCCACATTTAAATTACTCGCGTAAACTTCCTATGTGCAATGGAAGTTTCTAGCTACAGCTAACTAAGACGGATGAGGATACTCCGATTTAGACTAACACCCTATTTCCTCACGTGGTCAAGTCACTCACATTTGGGTTTGGGACAGCGAGTGAGCCGACGAAGAAAGTGGAAAGGATAAATGGGTAAAGGAAGTTGGAATGGACAAGTAATCTGGCTGATTTAGGAAGTCTAGGTGACTACCCAAGCCGTTCAGCTACCAGGAGCAGACGTCTCTCCTCGTAAACCGAGACAACTGGCGACGCTCAATCGCTAATTACTGAAAACTCAACACCTTTCAGGGAACTTGGACTATAGTTGACACTGTTAAGTTACCCGTCCAAATCAACTGAAAGTCTAGCTCGACTATAGCTAGATCAGACTTGTTCTCTCTACTCAAATAACTAACCCCATAAAGTTAATTAACATAAATCACAAACTAACTATTGAACCACTATTAAAATAACACTAATTAATCTAATCAATAAATCTCCAAATATTTAACACAAATAAATCCCACAACATCATTTATATTTAACACTAAAATTCTATTTAGTACTCCCAACTGAGTTTTATTGCTTTAAAGTCCGAATTCCGTCAGTATATATTTAACACTAACGTAACTCAAGCTCGAAAACAACAAACTTTTAATTATTTAAAAATCACTAAAATTTACACTGATTAAATGAACTTCATTACATAATTTTAACTACAAACCCACAACTAAATACATTATGTTATTTCCCAATCCAAACTTCATTAATTTTATGAGAAACTAGCAAAGTCCAGGCTAGGTCACAACATAGATGTCCTACATTAACCCAAAATACTAACACAGAGAACACGTCCAACTGTAACCTGGGGCATTTCACGTCAAGCGGGCAGCGAAAAAAGGGTAAGGATCCGGATTTTGTTTATAACTGGGTTAATTGAACATGTATGTGATCTAAAAACATTGGCATCTTTACTTTTTTTATTTATTGCTTGGTTACGATTATATACGACTTTAAAAAAAATACAAAATCTGAGTAATGGATTTTTCAAATTGTCGTGGATGCAAATCATCAAATGCATTTTAAAATAACTTAATGGTGTTTTATATAGAATAATAATGGTATTTCTTGAAAATGAAAAAAAAAGTTAATTTTTTTTTTTTTTTCATATAGTAAACTGGAAGTATATATTTAAAAAAAATTTTTTTCTAACTTCGCATTTTTTTATTTTTTTTATTTTAGCATAAAAATTGTAGTTTATAAGCTGGAAATGTTATGTAAAAAAAATTATAGTTGTATCTTGAAATTCGTAAAAGAAACTGATCAAAAAACTATGGTGCTGCACGGTAGTCACGGCACGTTTTCCTGAGTTGTTTCGTAGTGCGGTGATATCAAGTGTAACATATGGTTTGTAAGTATGCAAAACGGCTATTACTATTACGATATTATTAAAATTAAGTATAAAACTTCTATATTTTTTATGTTTTTTATTGGGCACTTGGAATAAGTAAAACAAGAGAGTAGCATGTAATAAAATCTTTTATTTATTTGGCTATTTTAACTACTTTAGAGTCTGTGGTAAAACTGGTCCGTTTTATAGTTATACCCTCAGGTGTCGGTAGAAAAGCGTGGTATTTTTTCGTTCCAGGAATGGTGATAGCACTGTCAAATCGTGGTTGCAAGAACAGTCTGTGTTGCTGTATATCTTCCTTGGCACAATAATATACTGCTGTTTCCTTTAACGATGTTCTCGCCCATTCATATAAACGCAAAGGTGTGGTTATTGCTCTGTTTGTTGGCATTTGAAGGCTTGCACGGGTTGCTAGTCTTTTCAGGTTCCCGCCAAGACCATCGCAAGGCCCCTTTCCATGTGAAGTTGCATGAAAATGAATCTCTGCTTCAATGCCAAAGTCATCTTTATAACAATGTATATTAACAAAGTTAAATCTGTTTTTAAAATGTTGTGAGGCTCCATCGGTGCTATACATAATTTTTGTCACTGCAATATTTTTTTCTGAGAGATGTGTGTGAAATATTTTCTGAAATGCGTAAAATGAAGCTGTATCGTGCTTTAGATCATCGGATATCATTACAATGCTTCCGTGTTGTAATTTATTCTGGGCTTTGTAGTAAAATACCGATGTTAGCAGCGTTGACTGATCATTATTCCAATGAAAGGACTGTGCGGAATCTTGTATAACGAAACTGTAATTTTCGGCAAAATCGCATTGGACCAAGATTTCACCTTCAGATATTGTCTCTTTTAGCTGTTTAAAAAAGAGTGCTTGTTGTTCAGCGATATATGCATGTGGTTTTAGGATATCTAAAGCATTACAAAAGCTATCCACAAAGTCATCTGCGGGAAGCACTTGGGTGACTATCGAAAAGCGGTCCGTTCCCATCCATTGTTCATACTGAACGTTTGTGATGTTATTGTCATCAAAAACATTTTTTAAGTGATCCCGAATCGCATCCAATCCAGGACAATCGTTACAACGTTCAGTTGGGGATGATTTAGATGTCATCAAGTGACATTTAGACGTAGGGTTAGGGCACATCATTCTTCGCAGGCACTCTTTATAACAAGCAAGGTGGATGTTGGTTTCTGCAGTAAGTGAATCTATATTTCCTCCATTGAGCATAAGTTTAACATTCTGGTGATATGTACACACACACACAACGTGAGTTCCGGAATCGCCAGCAAGGACACACTGTTTCGGCCTGAGTGTGTAAAACTTAGTTAAGCCTACCTTAATGTCAGGATACTCATTTTTAAACTGTTGATACAACTCATTAATGTTGCACATCAAAAGTTGTTTCTGCAAGTGTGTTCTGCCGTCGTGCGTTTTGACAGATACAAAATCTTTTTTTCCAGGCATAACTCTGCTAATATCTTCACGAAGATAAAATGATGTGACTAACTCTTCTGTTTCGACCGGTAGCTTACGGCCACTACGGGAATTGGGTGATGCCAAAACGCCAAATTGATCCACCAGTTCCTTAGCCTTTTTAGCTTGTCGTCGCGATGTCCCAAATTCTTCTGCGAGTTTGCTTTCACTCCAAGACTTTGGAGCAATAGTAAGTATTAGCATTTTCTTAGACGCAGATGTAGACGGCTCATTGTATTTCTGTTTCAGCTGACACAGAATTTCCTCATCTGCTATAGCTATGTCTGTTTGAGTAGAAACAGTTTTACGACATTCGTCTTCCGGAACAAATGAATCACTTTCTTGGTGCTGTGAACAATCAGTTGATATCTGGCTACCTTGAGACGACTGCGACTGCACAATATCGAGATTGTTTTCCGGCGGTATTTCCGTAGAAAGTCGTATTCTGCAGGACGTGCACACGTAAACAAATGCTGACAATCCCCACTTCTCAGCTAAACTTGTAGAAATTTTTCTCACATTTTTAGTTCTCGGGTGAGATGTTAATTTAAAAGGATTATAACATCGATCACCGTAATAATTCATAGTATTCAAATATTGAATATTATTGCGACTAATAATACGACTGATTGCAGAAAACAGAACACAACGCGGTAGCGGCCTAAGTGACACTAAGAGGTAACGGAAATTCAAATATCGAATGACGCTTGCATAGCGTCACTATCTATCTCTTTCTAGCATATAACGTCGATATGAGGTGATAACTTACTGGTACCAATTATTTAATAAGAGATGGTACCACAAGTCTCTACTGAGTACTGATTTGTTTATTTAATTATGTACAGTCAGCGTGTACATGGAGATAAAATATTGCTTCTCATTTTATTTTCGTATCACAAAAGTAAACAAGAAGTGTTTTTCATTAAAATACTTATAACATATTGCAGTGTTTGCCTATGTTTGCGATTTAGACTGCCATATTAAGCAACATTTCCGTACGGAGAGACGCGTAACCTAGCGCAGTACCTTCATACTTTGATCACATGTCTTCTACGAATTTCAAGATACAACTATATTTTTTTTTACATAACATTTCCAGGTTATAAACTACATTTTTATACTAAAATAAAAAAAATTAAAAAATGCGAAGTTAGAAAAAAATATTTTTTTAATATATACTTCCAGTTTACTATATGAAAAAAAAATTAAATTTAACTTTTTTTTTCATTTTCAAGAAATACCATTATTATTCTATATAAAACACCATTAAGCTATTTTAAAATGCATTTGATGATTTTCATCCACGACATTTGAAAAATCCATTACTCAGATTTTGTATTTTTTTTTAAGTCGTATATAATCGTAACCAAGCAATAAATAAAAAAAGTAAAGATGCCATTTTTTTTAGATCACATACATGTTCAATTAACCCAGTTATAAACAAAATCCGGATCCTTACCCTTTTTTCGCTGCCCGCTTGACGTGAAATGCCCCTTCGTAATCTTCAAATCCCATGCCCCGAGTTGAATCCCCAGAAAAAGGTCTCCTCGCGTCTCCTGAAAACCCCCTTTTAAAACCTCGGTAAGCTTCTCCTACCACGCTCCTTTGTTGACGCCTCCAAAACTTCCCACCTATGACCGTTCCACCATATTGCCAAATTACCAGTTTCCATACTAATTAGTACAAATTGCACCTTATTAACAAAATAAAATAAGAACTAATTTGACCTACTTATTGAGTTCGACCCAGTATTGTTCTTACTTTAGCGTTATACCGCCCTAAAACCGCCCATAATAATCACAGACCATAACACTAAACTAGACAGTAAATGCACATCTGTTTTGTAATATTATCCGTTCGAACATACCCGTGTTCTATACCTCTAAACGCTTCGGTTGTCTATACAATAGCTCTAATCTGTGGCCCACTTAAGGTTTTTTCAATGCAATCCCTTTTTGTAACGTATATGCACATGTTTGTATTGTTGCATTTCTTTATTTAACGCTCTTGTATTACAGTTCTATTTGGTTTGTATTATTGAATAAATTATTACATTTCCAAATTGTATAGTTGCTAATTTATGGGTAATTATTTAGCATCTTTATTGGCGTTTCTAAGTTTGCTCTTTTGAGTTTACTAAGTGTGGCTTTTAAACAAATCATTAAGCTCTTGACTTAAAAAATTCGACATGGTGTAGATTACAAGTAAATTTATTATCGTGTGAAACTAATACTAGATATTTTTTTAAACCAAATAATATTTAATTAATATTAACTAATTATAAATAAATAAATATCAATGTAAGAATAATGAAACATGGCAGAGAGTTTCTGACTCGTTACAACGCATGCATTTTAAAAATGTATCAAATATATTACAACTGGCGTACTTTTTTATTTACACTGTGACTAGGCGTTTAGCACCACCACAAATTATATCAATTAAGATAAAATTACTAACAGTATGGGTGTATTAATGTAGTGTTAATGTATATTTTAGTAACGTGCAAAACCATAAAAGTAAACTTTTTCTTTGAGTTTATTAAAGGAGATAAGTAAAAAAGTGTATAGGAAGTTATAGAGATTTGAGCGAGAGTAGTTAGATAAACATTGTTCAGTCAACGTGCTTGCACACGCTGCGCATAACCCCTCGCATCCCCGCTCCCGCGTCTCGCGTCCTGCACGTGCACATTTCACTAACGAGTGAAATATTAGGTATCTTTATTTGTGACATGATTTAACTTTTTAATACGCAGGAATTTTTTTTGGATTTTTGTACAGTCACCAGAAACCCCTTAAAGGAAATATAATTTAAGAAAATAATTGATGGAACAATATTCTACTGCGAATAATAAGCAAATTTTTATACTGAAAAAGTTTGGTGATGAAATTTTTCGTTTTTTTTGTCATACGTAGAATACATACATGTAATGTCACTTCAGTAAAAAAAAAAAGACGGAGCAAATTTCCGATGTGAGTTACACAAAAAAAAAATATTTTACAAAAAAATATGTTCTGTTATGGATTTTTTTTTGATATTTTTAACATTGGTTACATACATCAAATCAATATTTCTAGTGAAATAAAATTAGACTGAGCATTTTTTCAAACGTAAATATAAACGATATAATAGTTTAGGTAAAAAAACCTAAGTAGGACAATAGTTTTTTTTGGAAAAAAGTATATTTACCATCTACTCCTGACACTTTATCATGCTGTAAAGTTTTTTTGGACTGAGGAGTTAATGCGAGGTCAACCCCTCTATTGCCTGGCCTATTTATTTAGACTCGTTTACTATTAAATAGAAGAACACCCGACAAGCTCCAACAAGGTTTGTAGAAAACACAAAATATAATTAGTTTAGGTCCACCACAAGGGAGACGAAAGGTCTACTGAGGGTCTAGTCACGTAGCGTCACCTAATAAAGAAAAAGAAATGCTACAGCGGCCGAATACCGCTGATTATCAATAGTGTCTACTCGTGTAAATACTTATATTGTGTTCCTGTATCTCGGGGAAAATTGCGTGAGCGGTTAATGCGATTATAAGACGATAGTAAGTATACTACGAACATTCGTGTGGGGTGGTCTAAATGTTAAATTTCGTCTAGCCATGTCTACCTTCTTGTAATTCTTTAAAAAGCTTAACCATTAGCCGATTCCGAATGTTTACGAAAATGTTGCATTCTTGAAACTAAGCTAGTATTTAATGATTTATGCACGGTGTCCTACCCAAATGTTAAAAATATAGTAAAAAAATTGTAATAATTTAGTTGATTGGCACCTGGATAAATGGGATCCCTTATTAATTGGAACCAAAAGGCCAGTCCCGATGTTTTGAAACTAAAACATTTTTTTTTAATTTACTCGTCATGTCCAAGGCCTTTATAATTAAAATACTGTTAATAAGTCCTCTATTTAATATCTAAGGGGATCAAAAGTAGATGTTTGTTCGGTTTACTAGCTACCTATCGCTACGGCGGTAAAGGAAATGTTCGATCCTAACAGGCCCGCAGGTAGAACGGAGAACAAGCTTAGCAGATAGGTAAGTCAAGTCTCCTGAAAATGGCAAGTAAGTACCTTACCTAGAGATAAACCATTTATATTTAAACTGCTTAGGTATAAAACCACATAAAAACCTACCGTACGTAACTTACACTCCACCTAATAGTGCCTCTATAATATTATATTATTTCAACGGCCTCCTAGCTTAGTCGGTAGTGACCCTGCTTATGAAGCAGGAGGTCCCGGGTTCTAATCCTGGTCAGGGCATTTATTTGTGTGTTTATCACGAATATTTGTTAGTTATGGATTTATATGTATTTAAGTATTTATCTATATATATCTATTATATATATCGTCACCTAGTACCCTCACTACAAGCCTTATAGAGCTTACTGTGGGACTAGGTTGATTTGTGTAAGATTGTCCCATAATATTTATTTTTATTTCTTCCTAAGTGCCCAGCTACGCATAAGAGCCGAACTTCGGCTCTTATGCGGGGCTGCCGAACATACATTGGAAACCGTCAGAATTTGGAATAATAAAAATTCATGCCAGAATACCAGATACAAATGAATGTATACTTATTCCAAGGGCTCTTAAGGCCCTCATGCATGGTGGGGCAGAATAATAAAGTCTTTAGTATCAAAAAGAAGAACAATAGAAAAAAATACCTGTCTCACATTTGTCATCGTACAAGAATAGTATTAGAATGAAAAACACTTTATCGAGGGATCTCTTCCAGCTTATTGCCTGCATTGGGATAAAAATAGCTCGTAATTCAAAAGTAACATAAAAACATAACAATATATCATCATCATCATCATCATCATCAGCCCTGTATCGCCCACTGCTGAGCATAGGCCTCTCTTCGTGCACGCCACTTGTCCCGGTCCTGTGCCAATCTCATCCAGAAGTGCCCCGCGACCTTTCGAATGTCGTCCACCAATAACAATATATGTCGTATAACAATATATATTAGTACTAAAATATTGTATCATGAGATTTTAATATTTTAAGTATTATCGTCACAAGCACGAATTACATTGAAATACCTTAAAACCTAATAATATTAAAACTAAATTAAAAACTAACTTACAACTAACAAAAATGGTTCCCCAGATCTGCCCACTGCGGAAGGGTGCCCATAATGCTGGCTACATTTCCGCGCTTAATCGCGATGCCGATTCTCTGCGCAAGACATGAGCCAGCTCTAGGGTCCCTAGTGGAGTTGAGGAGCTTCTTTTTGAGTTCCCTAAACAAAATGGGCATCCTGACACCACGGTCCCAGAGTCTCAACAGCAAACGCCGCAAACATATGGTTGCTTAATAGACCAGCATATTTGCGACGCTCCAGGGTTTCAGCCGCTGCCGCCGCTCCGCCAGCCCTCAGCGAAATTAGTACTTATGTACGAAATATCATTTAATATTTACCAATTGCTAGTGAAGGGATACATCGTGAGGAAGCCTCCATACAACCGCGGAGGTGTATTTAAAATCCCCCAACCAGCTTCCGGCCAGGGTTGGGACTAAGGCTCGATCCCTCTCGTGCATTAGAGGAGCTTGTGCCCAGCAGTGGAACGTATATATGTCGCAGGGAAATGATTAAAACAGAGATTTGAACAAATCTCTAAGGGATATGATCAAATTACGCAGGCTTTTAAAATGGAGACTCCATATCATCATTTCCCTAGAAACAATCAGTCTTTTCACCAAATCACTAAGTCTGTTTAGTGGAAAGACAAAATCGGCCAATAAGCGCGATACGCTTTTTCATTTCACTAGATTTGTTTAGGAAATTGACAAAATCCGTAACTACGACAGTAAGTTGACGAAACGAACTCAATAAGTCAGCTAGTTTTATCATTTCGCTAAACGAGTTTAGTGAAATAATAAAATCTCAACTGGAAGATGGTATATGGTGATTTGATTAAATCTCTTAACTGATTTAGCGAAATGGAAATGGTTTTTTTTACAAGTTTTGTTTTTGATGGCATAAACAACTTTGATACCTACTTTTGACATTTTATGTAACAATTTCACGTAATCTAGTATATATCTTCAAGTCATATCTTCAATCTTTCTTTAGTATATCTTCAAAAATTTTGCTGCATTTTTCCTCTCAGCTCTAATATTGCTTTCTTTTTGACAAAATTAGCATTTAACGACTAAGCCTTAACTTTCCTCTCCAACGATACTTCCACATGTTGCATGCACTGGATGTTCACAAATATTGCACCGGCCGATTTTGTCTTTCCACTGAACAGAGTTAGTGATTTGGTGAATTGACTGAATTTTTCTAGAGAAATGATGATATGGATTTTCCATTTTAACATCCTGCGTGATTTGATCATATTCCTTAGATATTTGTTAAAATATGATTTAAATCGGTACTTCCTTTCGTCATTTCACTAAACCAGTTCAGAGATTTAATCAAATCACCATATACCATCTTCCAGTTGAGACTTTATCATTTCACTAAACTTGTTTAGCGAAATGATAAAACTAGTTGACTTTTTGAGTTCGTTTCATCAACTTACTGTAGTGGTTAGGGATTTTGTCAATTCCTAAACAAATCTAGTGAAATAAAAACTCAAAAGCGTGTCACGTTTTTTGGCCGATTTTGTCTTCCCACTAAACATAGTCAGTGATTTGGTGAAATGACTGAATTTTTCTAGGGAAATGATGATATGGAGTCTCCATTTTAACATCCTGCGTGATTTGATCATATGTCTTAGAGATTTGTTTAAATCTCTGTTTTAATCATTTCCCTGCGATATATAGTCTAACAAAGTTTATTTTATTATTCAAAATCAGTTACACAGCATTACAGTAAAAGCCAATGCACTGCGAACCACAAGATAACATAATTATATAATAACTCAGTACTAGTTAAAACATTTATTGCAATATATGAAGAAAGATTAACATTAAAACTATACTTAAAAATTTACTAACATTAAATGTAAACTAAATATTAATAACAAATAAAAAATATACCTACCTAAAAAGTCCTATGCTTAGTCCCCCAGGTCTGTTTCCTGCGGAAGTGTGCCCATAACGCTGGCTACATTTTCTCGTGGAATGGTGATGCCTATTCATTGCCCAAGGAATGTGGAAGCCTTAGGGTCACGGGGTTCCTCGAATAGTCATTTTGTAATTTGTTAAATAGCGAATGTCCATTCAGGGTCTCTGCTGCAAACGCCCCAACTAGTTCAATTTAATCGACGGAACTGCGTGTCTCCGTTGTGTTGTCTGATCTGGCGTAGGATTCGGCAGATTGCCCCGGAATCACCGAAACACAACATCAGAAGTCTGCACTCGCGATGGTGTCCTGCAGCGACCGCGTACGCTTACCAGAAATCAGCTGAAGTGTACGTAGTGCCGAGAATGCAGCTGGTGCACCCTCAATGAGAAGCCTATCTTCCACCGGACGTACCCCACCACGACGTCGGCCACGGCGGAGTCATGCAAACGCGATACGTGGAGCACCCTTCTCGGTATTGCAAAGTACATAATATAAATATGTATCATTTAAAACGTACCTAAACGATGGTCATCTACCTAAAGACGGTCAAATACGCGGGGAGAAGTTAGAAATGAAGACACAAAGGTTATATATGTAATGAGTAATAACCAAATTGTTTTGCATAATCGCTTATCTTATTTCTTATCCTGTTGTTATTTTAAATTTAAGACACGAAAAATAGGTAACTGTCTGATAACGACCAGTGACTGTTATGCCATCGTCGGTTACAGTAGTTTTATTTTAATTACTAGTAAATATGGTGTTTATTGTGACTGTAGTGACTATATTAATATTATTGTACTACTATGGGACAAGGACTTTCGGTTATTGGTCTAAACGTGGCATCAAACACGACCCACCCATTCCGTTCCTAGGCACGTCTAAGCGCCAACTCCTTTGGCAGATCAGTCACTTCGAAATCTACGACGAGATGTACTGGAAGTACCCACATGAAAGATTCGTCGGATATTATCTTACGACTACGCCGCTTCTCATTTTAAGAGACCCGGACTTAGTAAAGCGAGTTTTAGTGTCCGATTTTAATCACTTCTACTCAAGATCAGTACATCCACTCGATAATGTTCCAGAACCATTATTGAACAACCTATTTTCAAGCGAAGGCGACTTGTGGAAATTTCTGCGGCAGAAGATGACACATGCGTTTTCTTCAGCTAAGCTAAAGGCGATGTTTCCTCTGATTATTTCTAGAACCGGAAAACTACAGCAACTGGCTGCTGATGCGGCATCTAGTGGCACAGAAGTGGACGTACGAGAGCTTATGGCACGTTACACCACTGATTTCATCGGTGCTTGTGGGTTCGGACTCGACACAGAAGCCCTGGACGACGAGAACTCATTATTTAGACGGATTGGACACCGCATATTCACCAACACGCCACGCGATTCGGTCGTGATGTTTTGCAAACTTATGATGCCCACTCTATTCAGGAGTTTACATTTCTTCTCCAAGTTTGTAGAGAAAAATATGATTGACCTTGTAAAAGATATAATGGCTCAGAGGAATTACAAGCCGTCGGGCAGAAACGACTTTATAGATTTGCTTCTGGAAGCAAAATCAAAAGGGAAGATCACGGAATACTCTTCAATCGAGGCGAATACGAATGGAACTGTTCTGAAGGAGCTGGAGTTGAATGACGAGCTCATGGCGGCACAAGTGTTCGTCTTTTTTGGCGCGGGGTTCGAAACATCTGCGAATTCATCTAGCTACATGCTACACGAGTTAGCTTATCATCCTGAGTACCAGAAGAAGTGTCAAGAGGAAATTGACGAGGTGCTAGCGCGATATGATAACAAGTTGTGTTATGACGCTGTCAAAGAAATGAAATACCTACACATGTGTTACAGGTAAACATTGATTTGTATTACTTAAATCTTTATTAAACATATGGTACACGTCCGATTGCTCGACACTGTCCCACTACGTGTCATTCAAACTTAAATAATTATTTAATCATTCCTACATAATTCCTAGGAAGAAGGGATATCAACTGGGTTTTTAGTTATGTGACAGCTGGGTGTCAACTATTGGGCATTTGTGTATCGAGCACTGGGGCGTTGAACTTAACATATTGATAATTAACACTTGGCCTGCATTGTGCATATTATCTAAAAAGTCACTAAAACAGGCATCACCTTCCACTCGTGCTGTTGTGACTACATTTTAAAGTGTCATTTTCATGTTTTAGCGAAACGCTACGCGTCTTCCCGCCGGTTGGCTACTTGATGCGTAAATGTCAGAAACCCTACATCATCCCAGGCTCTGACATTACGCTGGATGAGGGTGTAAAGGTGGTGGTCTCGGTCAAATCGTTTCACAACGATCCCCGGTACTGGGACCACCCGGAACAATTTCGACCGGACAGATTTCATCCGGATAACATTTCTAAAATCAATAAAAATATATATTTGCCATTTGGTGATGGACCAAGGAATTGCATAGGTGAGCACTTTTTATACCTATTTTCAGTGTCTTTACAGTTCTGATAGATAACCGTTTTTGTCACTAAATAGCATGATAACCTTTTTGATAATTGCAATACCTACAAATACGAGTACTTAAATAATATCGACGTTTTTTAATTAACTTCAGTTAGCAAAAACTGCAAGGCCGCTCTTTAATAATTTATGTCGGTAATCTACCGATAATATAGTAGGTAGGTAGGTAGGTAGTGACATAACATGGTCATTATTTATTGTTTACTTGGGGACTTGGTAAAAATAAAATGATATCATAGGAATTGTTAATACAACATGCTTAAAATACGAAGAACAGAAAGGATTTGCACATTGTATTCGTGATCATATTTAGAGATTGAAATGTCCTCTAAACATTTCTGGAATTCACCTAGTTTCAGAGTTAAAAGGTACAAGATAATAAAAAAATTTTAGTGCAAATGCCTTATTGATGGCGATGTCTCCACTAGAAAGTGTGTCTAAAAATCCTTATTGACAGGTAACAAAGTAACAAGGAACATTTTACATGAACTAGTTTTTACGACAAAAAGTACCTACTAATAGGGGGTATTACTGCAATGTTCTGCCGCCAGAGTGCAGCCCTAGCACATATTGTAAACCATAGAGTACTTATACATAGGCCTTAAACAGTTTTTTGACAAGGTTTTACAGAAATTTTATAACGAATAAATATGTCATTTAAGCGTCAAAGCAGTTTGTTTACAGAGGGTCTATCGCAAAACGCGAATATCGACATTTCGTTATCTGCCTCTCTATCGCTCAAATATGTAGGAATGATAACAACAGATAACGAAATTTCTATTTTCGTGTTTTGTGGTAGGCCCTCTGTGCTAGTGCCACCTCTACGCAGAGTTTTGCGTAATATTCCCTAATAATTTTAAGCGTCAGGTTTACCAATATCACTTACTTTGTTTGTCAATACCGTCAATACAAAAACATTCAAAAAGACAAAAAACAAAAAAAAGAAATTTACTTAAATTCAGATAAGGTTTTTTCCTTTTTTGGCGTCACTGGCCTCATAATGGGTTGTTAAAATCTTTCAAATTCCTCGTGAGCACGTTGTGTCGCCATCAGATCAGAGAGTGGCTAAGGTGGTCACAAATATCTGAACAACGCCTCTTGTCAATGCGATAGTGCATGTTTTTGAGTACCTTGGCCGCTTCGATATATTTGATGGTGACTGCGACATGTGTAAGATTCATATACTGGACTTTCCGGGCTCAGTTTTCGAGTTAACGGTTGCCTTTGCTTTGCAGGAGAGCGTCTCGGCTTCATGCAGTCGTTATCCGGGCTGGCGGCCCTGCTAAGCCAGTTCTCCGTGGCTCCTGGAAAGAGCACATTGCGGCATCCGCCACTCGACCCGGCCGTGTTCCTTGTGCAAAGTGTGCGAGGCGGCTTACCGCTCGTACTGCGCCATAGGAAGACGGGATATAAAGTGGATTGTTAGTAGCGAGTTGACGACAGAGGATCTTGGCAACATGCAGTAACTACGTAGGATGGCAGCCATGCTGAGCGAGCTCTCACTGATCCGTAGAAATCACCTCCGCGTCGCCCGCTCTCACTGTATTTTGATCTCAATGCTTCTGGCTCGCTGGATAGCGCTGAATGCGCTACTCCCAATTAGTAAAGTTAAAATTTAGCTTAATTTTTATTAAAATCTTATATGGTCTAATAAATTCATTATCAAAGTGATAATTAAGTTTGAATGTTATACGGCCAATTTATAAAGCACTACTTTGAAACTGGAATAACAATAATGTTAGGTTCAATTATTTCCGTCCAGAGCAAAGTTCTAACATTATTTTGACTGACTATTTTCTGCTTTCTCCGCAGACTATCGCTTAATCGACTCCAATAATATCTCACCTTAAGTAATATAATTAATTCTTCCACTCTATTACAGTGAGTGGTAATAAAAGGGCCGTGTCAACAGAATATGAAGTCATCTCAAGGGAGAATTCGGAAGACGTGACGCCTAAGTGTAACCTCCGCTAGATCCCGCAACATGAAACAAATTATTACTCAAGTATACTGAAAATGGGTAGTGACCCATTATATATATATATACAAAGTGTTGTAGGAAAATTACTAAACAACGGGCCCCTTTTTTGAATATATATAGATATAATTCGTAAAATAAAATAATTAAATAGCTCCTCGACCAGCTTCAGGCGCGGCGACTACAATCAGCTCTGGTTTTGTCTCTCGTAAGCTCGCAATTGGCTGACGTGGTAGCTAATTTTGTCGGAAAAGACACGCAGACATTAACATATACCTACAATAAAATATAAAGAGTTTAAGTTAATTTTGGCAGCAGACAGGGACTGAACATGCAGTGCCGACTAGACCCCTATACTATTCGACATGCCAAACACACATCCATCCGGATCACTAAGTACCTTGTTGGATACATTTACTGGAGTGATTCAAAGTGGTCTCACTTGCAGGCAAGCGACTGCCAGTTTTCGGTTGTCGAATCGAGGGTATCTTAAATTAAAAGTAGGCTGTTGTAGCTGCGAGATTTAGGATCAGAATGAGTACTCAACATGGACAAATCATCATGGGCAAAATCAATAGATTACCAAGTTTAATCATATTTTTACTCAGATCTACAACGGTCTTATGTGCAGTATCGCGATTCCGCGCTTGTTGCACTCTCGTTCCGCTCAGGATTCGCGGTGTCCATTCTTCTGTAGTGTATGTGCTACATCTTACTCACACTCATACATAAGGTTCTATATAAGCGCATGTACGTGTTATTTATCATTAAACCTATACTACCGAACTAAGTGTTTCACTCAATGTCATCCATCATACCGCCGCGGAGATTTCCAATTATTCATTACAAAGAATTAGATATATAGACAAGTATTTTATTGAGTCATGAGTGTCGATAAAACTGACTGAAAAAATTATTGCTATATTTTACATTTCCATCTTGCTTGTTTTTTGTTTACCTTATCTACATACCTATATATATACGAGTATAAACGTAAAAGTCCTGACTGACTGACTGACTCACTCACTTAAATCAACGCCCAGCCCAAACCGTTGGACCTACAGAGCTGAATTTTTCACAATAGGTAGTTTTTATAACGTTAGTATCCACTAAGAAGGGGTTTTTTTGAAATTCATCCCCTAAGGGGGTAAAAAGGGGGTTGTAAGTTTGTATGGATGTGGTTTAAAATTTTGAGTTAGAGATTTGAAACATCATACGTTTACTTATAATTAAAAAACAATAAAGTGATTTCAGCGTTTTTCAAAATTCAACCTCTAACAGGGTAAAATAGGGGTTGAAAGTTTGTATAGAGATTAATTTTTTTTTGTGACAGACTTGAAAGTTCGTTCGTACTAACTTCAAGGCAAAAAAACCAATTTCAGCGTTTTTCAAAATTCCACCTCAGTGAAGTAGAAACGGGGTTGAAAAGTTTGTATGAAAGGAAGGCCTTTACTACTGAAGCTAGAAAGTTGTAATTTGCAGGACGGGTTACATTTACAATCTGTACAACTAATAAGAAGCGAGTTATAAAAAATGAACCCATGGGGATAAAATGGGGGTTAAACGTTTGTCTCGGTGGGGTTTAAAATTTAGAGTCAGAGATTTGAAACTTCGTACGTTTACTAATAATTAAAAAATATTAAATGCAATATCAGCGTTTTTCAAAATTCAACCTAGAACGGGGCTAAAAAGGGGTTGAAAGTTTGTATAGAGATTTTCAATTTTTTTTGGTTTGAGATTTACTAGGAATTATTGTTCCTATTTCCGTTCCATTTGCGTGTTCCAGAGTGAACTCTGACAATAGTTTGGTCATCGTATCGCCAAATAAAACCACCACTATATAGTACACAAAGAAGTTACGCAAATAATAGGGTACATTTACGTTATTAGTTATTTATATATTAACACTTATTTGTAACTGAAACTATGTCTACGTTACCCGTTATTTCGCCAAAATTGCTATAAGTATAAATAGATTAAGAAGATGGTTCTGGGATTAACAAAAGTTAGTTAAGAAGTTACAATTGGATATGAAACTCTGTATGAGGAACCGTATTATCCGCGGACGAAGTCGCGGGCGGAAAGCTAGTTACATTATATATGTCAACATTTTTAGTGCAATTGCTTGTGTTATTTCTTAAAGTCTAACCTATATCTATATATGCTCTGTACTGTATATTTCCATTGCTGTGTATTATTTTTAAAACTCTCTTATTTCTATGTCTTTGTATGCTTTTGTTGATTACAATATTTCAATATGTTTACAATTTTATTACCAGCTTGCAAAGTTTAATTTGTTAAATCATTAGTATCTCAATATTTGGTATAGTGTATGTTACTCGTACATGCAATGTCAGCGGTGTGCAATTTCTTGAAGTCTAACAGCCTAACTATTAGCTCCTTGATATTAAATATAGAAACGTAACCCCTCTTATTAGTTTGCTATACTGCGCTTATCTCTAGAATCAGACACCTGGCAGCCGTTCATTCGCGAAGCTAAAGGAATGCACACAACCGTAAGAAAACTAATCCTAAACTTGAATTTCTAATTATAAAAAGTGACTTGACACATGACTGACAGTTAAAATGTTGCCTGGAATATCTAAAATAAAATAGTCATGGGTATAAGTCGATAAAAAGTATCTAAAAGTGTAATGTTGTACTAAACACTACCAATACGATTCCATTTAAAGGATCCATTAACGTTAGGAAATTAAATTATCATGTAACAGCCTGAAATGCTACAATAGTCAAATCAGACAAAAGTTTTGAGATACGTTGCCGCTGAAAAATCGTATCGTTATGTTATACAACATATCATATCTTTTTCTATCTCGTCGAACGAGCGGAGCCTAAGCGAAGTGAAGTTATAGATAGCTTCGGATGAAACGGAAACGGAACTGTCAGCTGGCTACCTGAACATCGCTGCATTTCGATGGCTTTTTGATTTTGAATAGTTGTTCTGTGGTAACTGTAGTAACGTTTTTTTCTAATATAATCTTTATGAAATTTGTTGGGGTTGTAGCAGAAATCAATACAATTTGAGAATTCGAATATGAGCAGGATCGATCAATGGGTTTTTTTTTAGTTTATTTCACAATAACAATACAACTAACATTATAATTTCCCAATGCGATAGTGTAGTAAATTAAACCTTATGGAGCTAGAAGGCGCAAAACAATCATCATAAGAGTCTTGTTATATTGGTCAATGTATTTACAAGGAAATCGCGTGTTCTCAGTTCGAGGCGGACTACTATTATCTAGTTTCTATAAATCTGAGCTCTTCATTATGGAGGCGACGTTTTGGAAGAACATTGTTCTGGTTCTAATTCTTGCACGACCACAAGAATCCGTAATCCGAGGCAATATCACTTAATAATTTAATTCAACACTTCTACGAGTAATAACAACAAAACGTAACTAAAGTCCGAAGACGATATTTCTAAAAATACCTACTTAACTTCTTCTAAAATAGACGAAAATATACTTGGATAATTATTCGTCCGCATAGAATTTGGCTATCGTGTGGCCCTCTGAAAAAGTTTTTTTTTCGGGATAAAAAGTAGTAAAGTATCCTCTGTCTTATTCCTCACTCTAAGCTACCTCTGGCGCCATTTTAGAGACGTGCGTTCAGCAAGATATTCACTCAAAAACTGAACGGCAGGCATGTGTGTAGAGAAATACCAATATTGGCCCGACCGCCGTGCGCTTGGAGAATTTAACTAATTTGAGCGGCCATTGACAGGCTTTTCCCTCTGCCGAAAACATATGACCAGTGGTCATGTTTATTGTATGGACTGACGTTTATCTGAGGTGGCTATTTGTACGTTACGTACGAAATTCATTTGACGTTCCCCTCCCCCGCAAAAATTGGCAGACTTTTTTGTATAGAAAATGACAGACATGGCCGCTTAGGTTGGTTGAATTCTCTAACTAAGCCATGCGCCCGGTATTAACCCTGCGGCAGGTATGTGAGTAGCCGCCTTTAGAAATTATTATTATCTCCTTTAGAAGTCATTCCGTAAAAGTATTTTCCACATCATTTTGCAGCATTCTTCAGCCTTTAAACCTTAATCAAGTTGCAACGACAATATCGCAACCAATAAGTCGCGGCGTTTGTAGAACTCTTAATAAATAAATAAAAATATCGATAAGAACAGCACTGGCCGAATTGTGGCAACATTTGTGTTTGTTGACTTGTCAAGTCACTCCGTATAATTATAAATTCTAGTTTAGAGTTCTAAGTTTGGTGCAATTTTATGAGACATTTTATAAGTTATTATCGCCGAAAGTTTATGTTAGGGGAAAGTAGTGCAAAACGACGTATAATGTAATTCATAGTTTGTCGCCTACTGTTTTTGTTTTCGCAATAATACGCATTTTTTTGTTCGAATATTAAAATATAGGCTCTGTACTCTCTAAAGACAACTTCAGCAGTTTTACCTGTTTTGGTATTGCTTTTTTCTAACTCAAAAATTTTGCTTTTCTCTCACTCTGACCTCCACCCATTTAAAACTGCCGGATGCCCGGATCTAGCAATAAGGATAGTATAGCAATATTAGCAATCTACCTACGACGGGTTTCCTAGCTCTCATTATTGTGTCAAACCTGATGTGGCCAGCTCTTAATCTCAAGTAAAATACGTATTGTATCTTATAGGTAATCTGTGGTACTTTTAGGTTGTGTACCTAGTACTTTTTTCGTGGTATAAATATCGTATAACATGTGGTATTTTGTTCAGCTGTAAATAAGTCAACAATACTCGTCTGAAAGCAAAGATAGCGAGGCGTAGAATTACAAAGAGAGCCTTTCACGATGGCATCAAGTTCACTAAAGCTTTGGCTGTGTCTTAAAATGTGCTTGTGTACACAAAGATAGAGAAAAAACATTTTGGCTTTTATTGGAGATTAAATTGAAAACTAGTTATATCATACACATTTTATACTGGTAGGTACTCTACTGGTGTGCCGTATGAATACACCTAGGTACGTCAATACTTAGGCAGAAAATCGTGTATTGGTAACGCAAGGACAAAACTGCGTATAATTACATGGTGTAATCGATATGTGTTTACATGGGATTATTTTGCAAATAAAAACTTTTAATTAATATCGAAAGAACGTTACCAAATTCGTTAAATTACATCTTGTTTTTTAAAACAATAATTATCCAAAATGTTAAGGTTAAAGGGCCCCTTACATTTAAGGCCCATTTACACATTGATTAGTGTTAAGTGCGAGTCCATATATTTTCTACTTGTGTTAGTAACAAATGTATGAACTCGCACTTAACACAATGTGTAGATGGGCCTTTAGTAGGCAAACGTTCGATAAGTGGTATTGGACGTTTAATTTATCTTCAGTCATCGTCGTGGTAGCCTTCTTCCCAGTATTTTTCCACGGCTCAATTAAACCCGGGTTCCGCTCAGCAACCTAATCTCATGAATTGGCGTAGGCGCTAGTTTCTACGAAAGCGACTGTCATTGGATCTTCCAACCCAGAAGGGAACCTAGACCTGATTGGGATTAGGTCTGGTTTCCTCTCGAATCATTCGACTGCAACCTAGCACAACTTTATATTAATCTCATCCCGGCTACATGATATTTGAATGGATTAAAGCTAAAAGAACTCAAGAAGAAGAAGAAGGGTGACAAACTCAGAAATGATGATATTCGTAGTTGATATTTGCTTTCTCTTCGAAACAAACTGTTCCCAATAGTGCAGCAAAACTAGTTTATGTTTCCAAAGAGTCAAGGAAATTGCTCCTTAAATAAGAAAGTATATTTATGTCTAGACGGTTTTACGTAAACACTGTTTTGAGTTCTGATTTCAAACAAAGGGAACATAGTTATAACTTAGTAAGTACGTTCTTGTTGTCTTTGACCATTGCGATTGTATTGTAAATGTAGCAAAATATCAGACCTCATTGTGATAAATTGTAAGTGATATGTAAGTAGTTAGGTAATAGAAATATGCTGCTGATCATTTAATGTCTACGTAGTTTAGTTTATAGTTAATTAGGTATAAGTAAATCTTGCTACGGCCTAGTAGGGTCCATGTCTGTAATGGCTAAACTTTAAGAACATCTTTTGTAATTCCATGGTTGCAAGGAATAAATTATTATAATTATCATTCTTAAAGCGAGAACTTTAAATTGCCGAAACAGAATAAAATAATGAAAGCTATGCTATAAGTAATAAAAAAAATTAAAAAAAAACTCAACTCAATGCTATAACATTGACATTTGCTATTCGAACAGATTTTCATTCAATATTGGTCTCACTTTGGTTTCAAATTGGTCACACATAGCGTTGAGTTGAGTTGGGTTGGAGCTGTGTCTGTCCAGTGTGTGTGTTTATTTTTCGAATCGCAGCCATGGTGTCTGTCTGTTTCTGTTTTTTTAGGATAATATATTTCATTTATATAAAACACATATCTTGTATTCTATAATTTTATGTTCGCAATGATATTCGCGACTTTTTCTGTTTCAATTAGTTTTATTTAAATGATGATAATTTGTTCTGCCTAATTTTCTAAAATATATCGTGTTTTTAATGACATTTACATTCACTTCACTCATTCATTTCATTCATTCACTTTTTTCGTAATCAGTACCTAATGTAGCTGTGTGCGTAATCATTCGACTCATCTTTCCTGACGACACCTATACCTATCTAGTCGGTCCTAAACCTGGAGAATTTCAAATGTAGTCAACTTTTGTGGTCGAACGAAAAATTCATGTGGTACGGTCACGTCTGAAAATATGGATACATTTAATGTGACAAAAACATGTACGCAAGACTTTACGCCTTGGTAATAGAGTCGTGGCTACATATTTTTGTCACATTAAATGTACTTATCCATATTTTCAGACGTGACTGTACCAGTACAACGTAGAAATGACCCCAGACAATAGTTTAAATGAGATATACAAGTATACCTATCTAGTTTAAGGATGAATCACGCTGTAACGTTCCGAGTCCTATATACGACACTTCTGTTCCGGCGATTAATTTTGTATAGAATACTTCACGTGCCCTCCGAGCGTCGCGTGACGCTTTCTATACAAAATGAAGTTTCGAAAGTGTCGTGTAGGACGCGGATCGTTACACCGTGAATCTTCCTTTATCATTCCAAGTTCCGTGAACCTTGTTGGCAAGGCAATTAATGATTTCGCGTAATTAAAAAAATGTATAGGTACCTAATGCATAGTCATAAAGAAAAACCAATTTGTTTTGTATCACGTTGGGTTGCAGTAAATTTAATGTAATGTGTATTTGTTTGTTTGGTTAATGAAATGAATGATGAAGTTGTTTGTTGTTTGGCGTTCGTTTATTTTGGGTAAATTATTCGAAAAACAAAAATCTGGCAAAAAGTTTTACAGTATGTACCTACCTAACACATACAGTACATTTAATACTAATTAATAGTTACTACCTAGTAACCCCTAAAAATGCAAAAAAAATGTACAAAAACACATGTGTAAGTGTGAAGGTAAATATGTAATATATTTGACTCTATAATAATTACTTTATCTAAAAAAAATCCACCTTATTACATTATGGCTAGCTGTTATCAAATACAGGACCGTTTTGAAATGCGGCGGTTCAACGATTAGCCGGATTTTCATGCGATAAGTTCTTCAACAAGGCCGCCCATGTTTAGTGGTTTAGCCGCATCGTTATCGCTTTCAAAATAACAAAAACCCATCCACCCATCCTATTACAAAAAGGGTAGTATTTAAAAGCACAACAATAAAAAACAAAACCTAATACCTATCCTATTAAAAAAAAGGTTCTTTTTCTTTTAAGGTTTCCCTAGTCAACTGAAAACTAGCTGTAATTCGGTATGAGTTACGCCGCGTGCATTAATCACGCCGACAAAGTGGTAGAATAAAAACGGTTTTTTTTTTAAAAATAGGCCCTGTCCTTTATAACTGAGACATTTTCGGCAGTTTTTACCTATTATGGTATTACTATTTTATTATTCAAAAATTTTTCCTGGCTATCACTCTGACCTCCACCCATAAAAAGCTGCCAGATGTCCTAATGTAGCAATAAGGATAGTATAGCAATCTTACCAGACGGGTTTTATTGCTCTCATTATTGTGTTATATATGGATGGTATAGGAAGGATGGAACTCTCTATTAGGAAAACGGTCGAAAAAGTGTCCAGCTGTAAGCACTAAACAATAGTTCCAAATATCTCCGGGTGGCGCTAGGTATAGTTCAGCACTTGAAATGAATTACCGATATTTAATACTTATATGACTTTCTAAATAAAATTGATATTCAGAGTGTTTTTCATCTCCGCAAATAATTATTTAGGATTAATTTTTTTTAAATTTCAAAATTAATTTAATCAAATTTAATATCATCGTGGCGCCATCAGTTTATCGCCTTTTGACGGACACTTTTATAACACAGAGATTTATATCCTTCTTGTACCATCCATAGTGTTATATCTGACGCTCTGACGTGACAGTGTCTTAGTCCATGAGGTCTTAGAGAATTCAACCAACCGGAGTCGCCATTGACAGGCGTTCGCCTCTGCAGAAAACATATGACCAGTGGTCATACACATGTATGGACTGACGTTTATCTGACGTCGCTATTTGTACGTAACGTACGAATAGCCATGCATTTGACGTTCCCCTCCCCCGCAAAAATCGGCAGACTTTTTTGTATAGAAAATGACAGACATGGCTACTCCGGGTTGAATTCTCTAAGCATGAGGTAGTATGATTTTCTTCTGAGGTCGGCTAGTACTACCAGGACCAGGTAATTAAATAATCAAGTATACTAAATAAATTTACTAGAACATATTTCTTTCTTATTCCGCAAAATCACTTAGATAATTCATTTAATAGTAAAATAAATCGCTTATAAATTATTAATATGAAGTGACTTTATTTATTAATTACAGGTAGGTATATTGTTTTATATAATTCCCTTTTACCTCATGATTAGAATACCCGGAGGCGCATATACATACATGCATGAGTATTGATTTAATATTTCATGCCTCTCGTGCCAATATGAATGAGATGCGCTGAGATTAATATTTAAAATCCCGATACCGATGTTAAAATTTTAATTTTTCTTTTGCGCAGCTACCCTAACTAAGGTTGTCTGGAAGAGATCGTATGTAATGGTTTATTGTAATTTTGTTTTAACTAACTACATAACATTTAAACATTTTAAGCGCCTCATATGCAACAACAATGCAAAGGAGGTACAAACAGACTCAAACAAGATTTACTTAAAATATAACACACACAGAAAACCACAGCCAAATAGCACTAGACCCTACCCATAGTGTTGTGTTCCTGCTGGTGAGTAAGGTTGCCAAAGAGCTCAAAGAGGACCCAGTGTGTAGACGATGAGGGACCCTCTTGTTCCTTTAGCCATCAACACAGTGAATCCTCCTTTTTGTAAAGGGTCGGCAACGGAGTTGCAGGCGTCCATAGGTTACGGTAGCTGCTTACCATCAGGCGGGCCGTATGCTTGTTTGCCACCGCCGTGGTATTAAAAATAAAAATGACTCCTAACTTATACAGCCAGTCTTATACCCGTAATTAGACTGTCAAAGAAGGTACCGTCCGAGTCGTTCTAGCCTCATATAAAAGTAGTAAGAAGTTTTTAAAGTGACCACATATTACTAAAGAGCTCTTTCTACAATTGGGATATCGTAAAAATCTAACTTTACGTACCTACTAACCAGGTTTATGAAATTTTACACATCAAATATGTGCAGGTAGGTACAATGTTTCTTCAAGGCGTTTTATTATTCTTAAGGGGGCTTAGACAAAATTACAATCGTTTCCAAAAAATGAATCGAAACACTAACCGTCTCTCTATTGCAGTAATGAAGAGTGAGCGAGAGCGTGTAGCGTTTCGTTTTCTGCAAACGATTGTTATCTTTGCTACAGGGCCTGGTCCCTTAACGGAACAAACAATGCTACTTACTGTGTATCTTTTATTTACAAACAACAGGCGCCAACAACCCTAAATAAATACAGACTGGGAGACAAATACTTTCGTTTTCGTTAGGTAGTGACTATTTTAATTTAACACTAAAATTCAAACAAACAGATTTAAGCATTCTCGTTATTGATCAGATAGTGATCTTGACAATAACTGTACAATCCATTTTTTTAATATCTACAATTAAAACCCCGTGATTGAATCATTTTGTTAGTGCGGTGTAAACCTTTATCATTGACTTAGGGGCCATAGAAAATTTCCCGCTACTATTAACAAATCTCCGCTAATTGTCTATGAATAGCTGAATTCCGCTCTATGTGTGGCCCCTTAATAGTTGATAATAGTTATAGTGCTACTTCTAGTCCTTGTAGCGTTAGGTCTTGTTTCAACAAGTAAAAACAGATGAGCACTCACTGGGTCGTATTCTAACTTTAAAATACGTTTAGACACGATCAAGCAATACAACTCCAATGCATTAACTACGCAATACAGCGCCTAAACGTCTGAATCAAAAATATCAGAATTTGCTTGAAATTATTGCGATGCAACTCAATACAACTTCAATATTGGTTGATTATTTGTTGTGTGTTGGAGTTATGTATGAGATAGATTGTGTTTTGAATGTAATATTAATGTAGGCACTTTAACATTAGAATACGAAACACTGGCTGTTCCAAACCGGTACTGTTTTAATTAATATATCGGATTAAACACATGCTGGTCGTCAAACGACAGAAGATTATCTCCACAGTCAAACCAGAATGTGGAGCAACGTAAACATTTAATGTTGTAATTCTTGTTTCTAATAAACAAATAATAAAAAAGACGCAAGTAGGTACGTATTCTCGCAGTGTGTACACTCATTTCTCGCCGACAGCGACAGCTTATCGACAGTTCCATTTACCATCGAACAGGTCGTCAGTTTTACATTAAATTCTTTGTAAACAATTCAGAAGGCCAGAAGAGGTACAGTAAAAAACCATATTCTTCCTAGTGGTCATACAACTAGCAAACCTTATCCCAAAATTTAGCACAGGTATACAATCACTGGTGTTTACGAAAGCAACTGCAATCAGACCTTCCAAACCATAGGGAAAACTAGGCCTTAAGGAGCTCCCTGGCGCTAATGACCTTCGATCTGAATCCCTTAGTTTTCTAATGACTTTCATAGCTTATTATATGATCAGTAACGGCCTTAAACAATTTACTTCAATATTCAGTTTTTTCGAGATATTTGACATCAATCATCATATGACAGTTGAACAATTTTATGCCAAAAAAGTGGTTTTCTGGTCATAACTTCTGTGTTAATTCGTTTAAAATTAAAATCTCTCATCAGTTTTTAAATACATCAAAGATAAACCCTTATATGTAGATTTCGTATATGTAAGATTTTTTACAGCATTCGAATATCGATAAAAGTGTTTTTTTACCATATTTTAAAAAATCAAAAAAAGAAGTGCTCCTTTGTTTTCAAAATCCGGCTCTACAGAATAGAGATAAAAGATTCTAATAGAACCAATAGGCGTTTGCCTTATATTATAATTCTATCTGTAGTGCGAATGTTGGAGTATCGACTCAAAACTGGTCAAAAATCGATAAAAAACGCGTGGAGCCCGTTAATTTGGTACTCTTACTTAATAAATTGAGTAGACTTACAAACTTGATGCACCTCCAACTTCCTCGTACCCAAGCAGGAAGTTGGCAACTAAGTTAAATGCATTTATCCACCTGTTGAGCGTTCCTTGTTCCTCATTGCACATTGCTGTTAGTTGCTCATTGTCTTGCTAGTTAAGCAAGTAGGTATTAAGCTAGCTAGCTTTCGAATCTTTTGATTAATACAACACACTAGTCAATCATTCAAAGTCATTATTGTTTTTATTTACATCACTTTATGAACTTATTCATAACTTTATTTACATGGTAGTGTAATGGCTACCCTATTAAGCTTAATACTCGAAGGCTTTCTAAACGCTTACTAAAGCCTATCAAGCTTACTTACCTCAAGCTTCAGGCTGAAATTTCTGTAAATATAAATACCTACCTAAAGGAACTTACTACAGGGAAAGAAAATCAAACAAAAGATTGAAGGTTGAAAAGAAAATGATTTATTTGAGTTCTAATTTTGGATTTTTGTTATTGAAAAGCGAAACACTGACTAATTACCCCTAATGCTGTCTTTGCAGACGTCATCAGTTTCCGATTCCTAGGCTTTGCGAAGGTAAAAACGAAACTAACGAAGCAAAAAACCTTCGCGCCGTATTACAGTGAAATAAGTAACGTAATTATAAAATCAAATACATTAATTAATAAACTATTTATACAATAGCTTGCTCTGATACGCAGTTTGGCCAAGATGATCGTGAAAGCTAGTGGAGACCCAACGTTGTGTGTGTAGTTACCGCCAGTCCTTTTCGATAAGGTGAGAAATAACCGCAATATTTAAAATACATATAATTCCTAACTTAAATCTAATGGAATATAAATAAAATAGACAATGATAGGTTAGCATTTTAACTGTTGACGTTAAAAATAGAATAAGAAGCATCATATAAATATACCCTAATTAACAGATTCTAATAAATAGTCAAATTGAATATTAAAGCTACACTAGAATTATTATGGTTAGTTAAATATTTCGTTGTTTGTTAGATAGTTATATTTACAACAAAATATATGTAAGGAGGTTTGCTGGACTTCCGACGTAATGATTGTTGGCGGTTGGCGAAGTACGCCTGTACAAAATATGTGGCATTTCAGTTTTGACGGTTCCGTCTTCCAACGGTGGAACCACGACCAGTAGTCTACGGTTCGAAGCTTAATGGATCGGGTAATATATGTTGTCTACGGCCAGTGGCCTTACAGACCTGTTGATTGTGCATTCTGAGCATTTGTAATGATCCAAGTGTGCGACCGGGCCAGTAGCCTACAGTCTCGCTTCATACATCAATGTATAGTTGACAGATAACCGCCAATTCCTCCACACCACATATGCAAATAACGACTGGTACATTTAATAATTAAGTAAGCAAATACCAAGCACCGTTTATGACGAATGGTATATAAATTTAGGAAGTAAATAGCAAGTACCTATCATCGTTACTAAGCAATATCTGTGCAGTAACCCAGACGTGTAAGACCCTCACCGCTCGCGATTCATCTCTGTAAGAGAACGGGATTAACGGGAACACCTTATACACTAATGGCGTACCTACATGGCAATAAACCTCTGTAAGCACATGCTATTTTTCATGTCATATGTTCAAGATCATTGGGTGATACAGAACGCTTTGGCCTCAAACCCGAGGGGAGTCCGTTGCCACCTAGGCACTACAACAGACACGCATTCTACATGGAATAATCCTCTACGCTAGAAATCCAGCATCTTATCGCTTATATAATTACTAAAGTGTTACGTGGAAGTACATATTACGCGATATCGTTTAACCATGGCCAATAGTTAACCGACATCGACAATTCACATTTAAAAAATCGTACCTATCTTAAACGTTGCATTAAAACTATATATTTATATTTATAAGGTAGTAGAAAGAAATAGTTAACAGATAGAACGTAGTTACCCGAAAAACTGTATAGAAATCTACTTAGATAAAATATGGCTTGGTACTCTCAAACTAGAACCTATTCGACACGTCAACAGTAAATATATACTACGGTGGAGAATAAATATTACGTATCCTAAATAGTTAGATATTGTAAATATAATATACGCACACATAAATACACACAGTCATATATAGTAAAATGTAAAAGGTTCAATGTTAAAATAAACCACAAACACAGGCCATTGAAGAACCTGGTTCGAATATAAGCTATCAGCCTATATAGTAGAATAGAAATAAATAGAATATCATCAAATAGTTAAATGATTTCCTCACGAAAACGAGTTCCACAGAAATGCAAAATACTATTATTTATTTGCTGTGTTAATATGTGTTTGAAAACCAAGTCAAATAATACCCTACATCAAGCAATAACTCAAATACTAAATCATTGCTCGGAGTTTAAACCTATGTTAAAACGTCCATACGATTTAAGAATCATTTATGAAAGAAGACGAAGATTGTATTTCAATTCCACACTCAATAAATAATCAAAACATTTAAGTACTTATTTAGATTAGACATACGGACGGCTCTAGGCACAGCGGAATAGTGCTTCGCTTCGCTCACTCAGTAATAGTTGAAATAGTACCTAATTAATATACTTAAATGCAGATCCCTACTTCATTGTAAACCCAAACACAGCTAAAATATTTACAAATGTGGGTTAATAATATATCCCTCATTATTCTAACACTCACTGCAAGTAAATAAGCGTAACGCCTGTAATATTAGTCCCCAAATATCCCAATTAATAAAATAAAGATATTGACCGTTATTAAGTATTATAT
This sequence comes from Pammene aurita, assembly GCA_947086415.1. Lineage (NCBI taxonomy): Eukaryota > Metazoa > Arthropoda > Insecta > Lepidoptera > Tortricidae > Pammene > Pammene aurita. The sequence goes on from OX352295.1 coordinate 20,618,461, forward strand.
TCGCACGCTTCACTAGTAAAGAAATTGTAAAATGCTAGTACACGACAAACAATTAAGATAAAAGTGAAATATTTAAAAGGACTTACATAAAGTTGTAGACCTCGATCTTGGCTGAAAGATGCTGAAGTCTTGAAATCTCGTTCCGACTAAGTTGTAGACCTCGATCTAGCTGAGAGATGCTGATGTCTTGAAATTCTCGTTCTGACTAAGTTAAGTTCGAACCTTACCACCCGCTTTTATAATTTCCGTACCCTGTCTCCCGCAATCACCTACATTCCCCTTTGTAGCTTTAATCCAAACACCTCTTTAAAAATCTTACCGATTACTCATCCGATTCCGCTATTGAACCTAGTTATCTAAATAATAAGGTTGATGATCCAACCTGTAGATACTAAAACCAAATAAATGTCTAACAGACAAGGTTCAAATTCGTATGAACTCCTCACTCGTCGTCTGCGCACCGCTTCTCGATCGCCTGCGAAAATCTAAGCAAATATGCGGGTGGGTTAAGATTAACCTCGCGCGCTGCAAGATTATTCCTACCCGCATTTATGTGAAATTATTAATTAATAATTACAATTTCAGGATTTTCTGGTAAATTGCTGAATAAAACTTAGAAACTACATTTGGATAAATATGCTAAAAATATAGGGAATATATATATGATAATGAAATATACATACAATAGTGTTTCTATAGGAAACGAAAGCAAATTCAATGTAACCGCATGGTCAATTTTCACCAATAATTATTAATACGCATATATTTCTAACAAATATCAATAGGAATGCTAAGAGGACTATATTGTTTATCGAATGAAAATATTTATTTGTACTCGGAAGTAAATAAATCACGTGTTTATGACACAATACTGTTCTTAACCAAATCTTCCTAAATAACTATTATTTTTATTCAATCTCACAAGAAACATTGTTACTTTTAATGCCTATTTAGATCAAGGAATTAGATTTTACGTTTTCATTTGTTTTCTGCTACATACACTAACATCTATAAATTCGAGGTTAGGTTTTTTAGGAACCAAAATTTATTAGAAAATACTATTATCTGTATTCCAAATGAATTACCATCTTAATATCTAAACGAAAATGCATATTATTTAGAAAAGCCACTTGAAATAAAGCTAGTTTTCAGTATTTATTTCAACACTAAATTCTCCTTCCCGAACTGCACCAAAGCTATGAAAATTAAGACATAACTACTAATTGATTTTATGATACTCCATATTTTCCAGGTGAGTTGTAATTCGAACTTTAATATTACAGTATAATTTTTCATTAAAGCTTAATCGTAAAGTCGTAAATTTTCCTGAAACTGAAAAATTAAATTAACTCCTACATAAGGTTAATAGCAATGTCACAATATCGAACAATTTTACCGTCCATTGAAATAGGCATTATATGGATGCCTTGGATTCATTACAGTAGTATTCAAATAAGAACATTTTCGGTCGACATGTTCGAGAGACATATAAAGGTAAATTTAACAAAAACCGGCCAAGTGCGAGTCGGACTCACGCACCGAGGGTTCCGTACAAACCTGTAGGTATATAGGGGTAGTAACTTTAAAATTATTAAAAATATTTTTATTATACGATGTAACAAAAAATTTACGGTTTTCGCAATTTTTCCTTTATCTGTGCTATAAGTCGTTGCTTCATATCAAATTTCAAGATTCCGAGTTCACGGGAAGTACCCTGTAGGTTTTGATTCCCTTGCGAGTTTCGAAAATTTGCGGTAACTTTTTTTTTTTTATGAAATAGGAGGCGAACGAGCAGACGAATCGCCTGATGGCAAGCAACTAACGCCGCCTATGGACGCCCGCAACACCAGAGGGGTCACAAGCACGTTGCCGGCCTTTAAGATGGGAATACGCTCTTTTCTTGAAGGTTTGAAGGTCGTATCGGTCCGGAAATACCGCAGACTTTTTCTCAGAAGTTTCTCGAGAAACGCACAGTTGAGGACTGCCAATCATCTAAGTGGTGATGATGGTAATGCTGTCGCGTAAGACGATGGCGGAAAGAGGCGGCAGGGATTAATCCGAACAATTCCTCGGAGCACTCTCCATGATAGAGGCGGTAGAAGATGCAGAGAGAGGCTACATCACTACGCAGCGCCAAGGAGTCAAGCCGATCCGTAAAATCCTGGCAGCCGACAATTCGAGTCGCTCTCCGTTGGATGCGGTCCAGAGGGAGAAGTTGGTACTGGGGCGCTCCCGCCCACAGATGAGAACAGTATTCCATATGTGGACGTACCTGTGCCTTGTAAAGCTGGAGGCGGTGGGCCGGAGTGAAATACTGTCTCGATCTGTTGAGCACACCGAGCTTTTTTGAGGCCAACTTGGCCTTACCCTCTAAATGGCCGCGGAACTGGACTTCACTCGAAATGTCGACGCCAAGGATTCGGACACTGGCAGTGGCAGTTAAGGAAGTGCTCTCAAAACGAGGTGAAGCGACAAACGCAAGCTTTTTTGCGGTAATCGCGCAAACCTGTGTCTTGGTAGGGTTAAAATGGACTAAATTTAGTCGACCCCATTCTGAAACTTCTTTAAGGGAAGTCTCAACTTCAGACACAAGTTTGTCCCGGCTCTCAATGACATTCTCCCGAGAAATGTTGGTTCGGCCGGTGTAGTAGGCATCACCCGTACTATCGTGCGCATAACAATGAATGCCGCTAATCTGCAGCATGTCATTGATATGCAAAAGGAACAGCGTGGGTGATAGCACGCAGCCTTGGGGGACACCAGCATTCACAGACATGGAGTCAGAGCATTCACCGTCAACTACGACCTTGATGCGTCTGTCTGCAAAAAAGCTACTGACCCATTCACACAATTTTTCGGGAAGCCCATAAGAAGGAAGTTTCGATAGAAGTGCTTTGTGCCATACCCGATCAAAGGCCTTCGCAATATTCAAACTAACTGCCGATGCTTCACCCTTTGTCTCGATCGCCTGCGCTAAACGATGTGTCAGGTAAACTAGAAGATCACCAGCCGAGCGGCCCCCACGGAAACCGTAGTGGCGGTCGCTGAGCAACTGGTGGTCCTCTAGGTACCGAAGGAGCTGGCAGTTGATAGTGGATTCCATTATCTTCGAGAACAGGGAGGTAATAGCTATTGGCCTGTAGTTGGATGGATTTGAGCGGTTACCTTTTTTTGGGACCGGGTGCACCAAAGCTGACTTCCACGAGATCGGGACTATGCCAGAAGAGTAAGAGAGCCGAAAAAGGCGCGTTAAAACCGGGGCCAACTCAGGAGCACACATCTTCAGCACAATCGCAGGGATTCCATCGGGCCCACTCGACTTATGAATGTCGAGGGAAAGAAGTGCTTTACGCAGTGAGCTTTGGCGGCACTTGCTTCATAAACGGCTATATCTTTTGATTGCGTTGGCTTAGAAGGTTGATTTTTTTCACGGCTCCAAGGGCAGTAGACCTGAGTATTTGATATAAATTTCAGCTTGATACCTCCACGCGTTCCTGAGAAAAAGGGTTTTGACAGACGGACGGACGGACGGACGGACGGACAACAAAGTTATCATATAAGGGCTCGTTTTTTGCTTTCGAGGTACGGAACCCTAAAAACAATGTAATGAATGGCTTTTGTATTTTATTCTAATAAAGAAATTTTTCCCATGTAATGGCTACGTTGCATGTACTATATAACGTTCCTAAATACAACGAATAAAAAAACATCACCTTTTAATATTAGATTGTATTTTAGTATGTAATCTTAGTCTTATAGGAATTCTAACATAGCTCTTAAGTAAAATACTGTTTCTAACAACATATGGACTATGTCTGAAATAAACCTATTTTGATTTGATTTTGATTTGAATATTAGCTACTTATAACCTATGCAACTACATATTTAACATCCTATTTGAGTTAGTATCACAATATTAAATTTATCTGTGACGCGGCCATCAGTTGATTGACAATTAAAAATAACGATTTTCAAATCAAGCTAACAAAATAATCCTTTACAGCACGTCTGCACAAAATTTAAGAAGTTTAAATTGAAACGATTTTAATTCATTTTTTAACCGACTTCAATTTCATAGAAGGAGGAGGTTCTGTATTCGGTTTGGGCTTTTTTTTTTATGTATGTTCACCGATTACTCCGGGACGCGTGGTCCGATTTGAATAATTATTTTTTTGTTTGAAAGGGTCTACTTCCAAGGTGGTCCCATATTAATCTGGTGCTGTTCTGATGATGGGATCTATGAGGAATTGAGGGAACTCCTCAATTTTTAAAGGCATACGTATGGTGATTTGGGTGTTTTCTTAAGCAACTCGAAGATTTTCTCTCGAAAACCACCAATTTGATGAAGTCGACCTCTTGATGATGGTTGTTTTGATGAAAATGATGATGATTTTTTTTTTATGTAGGATGTTGAGCGATTACTCCGAGACCCGTGGTCCAATTTGAGGAATTCTTCTTTTGTTTGAAAGTAACTACCTTTAAGATGGTTCCACATCAATCTGGTGCTGTTCTAATGATGGGATCCATGAGGAATTGAGGGAACTCCTCAATTTTTAAAGGCACATGTATGGTGATTTAGGTGTTTTCTTAAGCAACGCGAGGATTTTTCTCGAAATCCACCAATTTGATGAAGTGAACCTCATGATGATGGTTGTTTTGATGATAATGATCATGATTTTTTTAAATGTAGGATGTTCAGCGATTACTCCGAGACCCATATGGTCCGATTTCAGGAGAATTCCGGTAATCTTTTTTTTTGTTTGAAAGGAACTACCTTTGAGATAGTTCCACATTAATCTGGTGCTGTTCTGATGATGGGATCCATGAGGAATTGAGGGAACTCCTCAATTTTTAAAGGCACATGTATGGTGATTTAGGTGTTTTCTTAAGCAACGCGAGGATTTTTCTCGAAATCCACCAATTTGATGGAGTGGACCTAATGATGAAGACCACATATGATATGTGGAACTTTCCTCACATTGAGTAGGTACGTATCATGAACTTTTTCTTATATTATATAAGAAAAAGTTGATGATACGTACTATACTATATATCTTCACCGATTATTGCGAGATCCGTTGTCCGATTACGATAATTTTAACCACTAAAAATTGAAAAATAAAAACTTTTTACAAAAAAAAGATAAACCGACTTCAAAAAGGATAAAATAAACTATTATATTATTTATATGCGTTACAAACTGATATGTTTGAAGTCGGTGCCAAGCCAAAAAGTTACAATACCGGCAAATCAGCTTCAAGTCTGAAAATCACATAACATTTCGATTCCTACTTATATTGCAAAGGTGAATGTGAATCTATCTGTTACATTTTCACGTCTAAACTACTAATCCAATTTTGATGAAAAGAGGTACCCATGTATATATACTCTGATACACGTCTACTTTGTCAATAATCAGAAAAAGGCGGCAAATTTAACAAAAATATATAAACACGTATTCCTTCCATAGAAAATTTAAATATCGCGCCTTTTTCTACTGAAAAGGTGGGCCCCACACACCCAGTGTGTCTGAGTATAGAAAGATCAATCTTGCCATCGAATTCCTTTACACTTCGATATTACACTTTAGATGAAGTAGGATAAATAATTCAAACCGAAGCACGGGCTCCGTTCGAGATATGGTTAGTCCGAAAACTAGTAAAAAAGTTTATTAACAAACATCATAAGACTCGTGATTATACTTTCTCTCTGTACTTGAATGAAAACCTACGTGCAGTCAATACCGTATTAGAATAGTTCTATAGTATGAAGAACAATTCACTGAACACATACGCCTCGTTCGTATTAACTGTTTTGTGATTTTCAGACTTGAAGCTGATTTGCCGGTATTGTAACTTTTTGGCTTGGCACCGACTTCAAACATATCAGTTTGTAACGCATATAAATAATATAATAGTTTATTTTATCCTTTTTTAAGTCGGTTTATCTTTTTTTTGTAAAAAGTTTTTATTTTAAAACACGATTGTCTATATTTGAAATATAGAAAAGGTAATGATAGAAAGGCATACAGCTTATAAGACAGGGTCATCACTCATCTAACTTTAGAAGGTCATTTTACGCATTTTTTAATCGTAATTCTTGTGTTAAATTTTTGATTCAATTTCCCAACTTCTCAATAACAACACGGTTCACAGGTAAAAGGAATTGTTTTGGAAACAGTTCAAAGGATTTTTAATACAATTTGTGCTTCCTCGTGCCTAATCACGAAAATGCCGGAACAGAAGTCTGCTAATTTTGTTATAACGATATTAAAGGTGCTCTGTTTTTGTTTTTCATGTCTTTTGGGATATTCTTTCTAAATAAGATTCCTCACAACGAATATATTTTGTCTAAAGCATTTGTAACCTCTAAGGAGTTTTGAGTACTGGGTGACAATAAAAAATTTGGTATTTGTATACAAGGTGTTTGTGTAAGGAACGTAAAGTAGTAGCTAGACACTTATTAGAATTATGGTCTAGTCTATATAAAGTCGAGGAGATACCTACACAAAGTCACAAACACATACCAAAGGTACCATTTAATGTTTATATACCTACCCATAAATATAATACAAAAAGTTGAAAATTACCAAAAATTTCACTTGAACCTAATATTTGTTTTCTGTATTAGTTAGTCAATACATTAAAGTTGTTACAAAGTACTTAAACTTGTCCTTTCTTCATAATTCCTGCATCGTTACAATGTTATAATCCGCTTGTTAAAAAGTAAACACTTCAGGAATGCTGGGAGATATCCCAATGCTTACTAATGGCCAATTTGCGCCAACGCCACTCACGCGTCTCAAAAATGTAATTTGTCTCCTTATTGAACGAGTTTCAAATAAGCAAACAGCTAATCTGATAGTCTGTTGTGACTCTCGCCTATGGACATGTGCAACTTTAGACCCATTGTCGAAAGAAACAAGGAAAAGTTTTATTATAATGCGCGTTATGAAAAATCACTGAAGCGGAACAGTTCTTTAAGTTTATCTTATTGAAATATTTAATTTTCTTTGTTAATTATATAATTAGTTTTTCCCTCATTTTAGTGGTTACGCTATAACAGAAAGGTATCGTTGGTATGTATGTGTTATTATTTATTCCATTAGATATTCCGCGTCAAAAATTGTACGTACCTTTAATCAAAGTTATAAAAGTACTTAAAAATGATCAATACATTTTATATTTCGCAAGTAAATCTTCCGGAACGCAGGGGCATTACTAATGGCCAATTTGCGCCGTCGCCACTCACGCGTCGCAAAAATTTCATTTGTCTCTTTATCGTACAATTACGGTGGCAAACAAGTATATATCTTTTATAACTATTTCGCAAGTAAACACTGCAGGAACGCGGGGACATTACTAATGGCCAATTTGAGCCGACGCCACTCACGCGTCGCAAAAATGTTATTTGTCTCTTTATTCTGAAAATGCTAAACACGGATATTAATGGATTTGGCGGGCGCTGAGGAGATTTTGTTCGTGATGGGTTCGGAGTAACGTTGACAAAAGAGAGCATTTAGTGTTAACTTTAGTTTTAAGTTAACTTATTAAACATTGCTGTGGACTAGGGATGTCACGAATGTTGTTTCTCTCACAAACGCGAATGAAAATGTGAATACGAATGTCCCAAAGTAGCTTTAAATAAATCAATCTTAGTAATTTCATAATTTTTTTATGTTTCCTTAGTTCAAAAATTTAGAAAATGAGACTTGTGTGAGTGTTTTTAGTATTGATCTAAATGAGTCAAGTGATGCCGTCGTTTTCTTTTCATGTGTTTATGCGCAAATTGACCATCAACTTAACCAGGAAACCTGCAGACTGGATATAAGTTTCCTGTAGACACTGTATTGTTTACGTGCCACAGAACTGAAATATGTTCCTTTCGCATTACCAAGGCCGAGATTCGAAAAATAAACACACACACTGGACAGGCACAGCTCCAACCCAACTCAACTCAACGCTATAACGACATTGACATTTGCTATACGAACAGATTTTCATTCAACATTGGTCTCACATTAGTCACACATTGATCACACATTGGTCTCACAGTGGTCCAATCCACAAGGATACTGGCCCATCGCATTTTTGTTACTAAATGTGTATTGTTTTTGATGTAATATAATGACATAATACTTGTTTTTCTGATTGTGTATTGTTTTCACCTGATCATCGAAAGATCAGCGCTGACATCCGCCAGCATCATGCTGAGATGAGGCCATTTCGTGGCACTTTCTAGTTTTACGTCTTCTTTCCTTTTGTTTCTTTTGTATGCATGTGTTTACGAATAAACTATTTCTATTTCTATATGACCAGCGGTCGGGTCAGCGTGGTTAAAACACGACGCGATTTGTCCCTTCACACTTCCAATTTGTGAGTCTTGTAAGTCTATCTACCAATGACTGAATCCTGAATTTCAGCTAAAAATCTCTAACCATTCACGAAACATTGACCATCGACAATCACTATTTTTACCCACCCATGTATCCAAATAAGAGCATCGAAGTTAAGGTACATAGACACCTAATATAGATTACTATTCAAAAAAGAAAAATACTTGCCAAGTCGCATAAGTAGAAAATATAACACAACAAAATCATTTTAAGCAATTGAAAAACGTTATGTATGACAGAAACAGTGATCTAAGGAGCTTTGAAAGAACTTGGTTTCCAGTTACATCTCAAATCTTTTTTTTATAAGTGAAACCGTTTACGAACTTGGCATTCATTCACATTTATGTTTTTAAGGGGATTAATAGATCTAGATAGATAGATTTATTTATTTTTTGTAGAAAACCACATAGTATTTTACATCATAAAATAAAATGGATTCACTCAAAGATCGTCACTTACAATACAATAAAAAAAATAATCAATCAAAAAAAATGTACAGAAAAAAAATGTCAGTGGTAAAATATAAAGAATGTCAACAGAGATTTTGTGCAAGTATACATATCTAGAGATCCTAGGTAGTGGTATATAAATATTAAAAAATAAAAGAAAAATGTCAAAACCTAAAATAAAGTCAATAAATTAAAAATAACAATATAAACAAAAAATACGTAAAAATAATCTATAAAAATAATTAACATTTTGCAGTTCTTTTAAATTCTGCAGTGAATTCTCCGACAGAATATAAGTTCCTAGACAATAAAAGTTCCTTTAGCCGGTGTTAAAATTTATTATCGGAAGTTGGAAGTGCGGGTAGACTTTCATAAAATTCCGGGCCTATTACACGCGGGCACTTGTCGAGTAATGCAAGTCGATACTGGACGGGCTGTATGTCTAATAACCTTTGGGTGTCATCTAGAATCGCGGCAGGGCCCGTATGCTAACTTTAAAATATGTTTAGATACGATCCAACTTCAACCCAACTCCAATTCATTAACTACGCAACACAGCTAACGCCTGAACGTCTGAATCAGAAACATCAGAATTTGCTTGAAGATTATTCCGATGCAACTTCAATGCAACTTCAATATTGCTTGATCATTTTTATAGGTTGGAGTCATGTTACTCATGTTGAAGAACGGACGTAGGGACGTTACTGGGCCGTACATATTAGGGCAGCCACTGACGTTGGAGTGACGTCATATACTGAATCCATAGGGACGTTACTGGGCCGTACATATTAGGGCAGCCACTGACGTTGGAGAGACGTCATATGCTGAATTCATACGGACGTTTCTGGGCCGTACATATTAGGGCAGCCAGTATGTTCGAATAACGTCACACACAGGATTGATTGTGGCGTTACTAGGACATAGGCACAGGTCAGGACCTACGGGGGCTGCATTATGCTGCTGTGTTGACGATATCAGCAGTAGAAGTTAGCGATTTTCAATTTTATTAAGGCGGGTATTATATAAATTTAAATAACATATCTCTCAAAACACACTGCTGATATCGTAAGCACGAAAATATGCTCCTCGTAGCTAGGATGGGTGGGTAGACTGTTCAAAAATAGAACCGACCTGGCTGTTGAGTGAACTAACAACGTGCTAGATTTAAGTTCTAAGACGGTTCTAACTTATTGGCCAGGCGCCCTAGACAAGACGCCTACGCTATATTTCTTACGCGTAAGAGTAGAAAAGAGTTTAGCGCTTAGCATAGTAGGCATCTTGTCTACGTACCCTGAACAAACTCTAGGACTTATGGATGAAACTAAAAAACGCTATGTAAGTAGTATAATCTATATTTAAAGAGGCATTAAAGGACAGTGGGAACCAATAGCCCCATAACAATAATCCCATCAAAACATAAATGAGAAATGAGAGCCAAGTTCAATATACATATTATATACATATGCCTTGGTTGTTGACTTCAACGACAAAAGAAGTGAGATCTAAATGGGTGCCAAGTTCAATTGTCAGTTCTGAAATTTGTTTATAACAACATCTATCTATACATATAATAAAGCTGAAGAGGGTCGAAAGTCTGTACATGGAAGATAATCGAAAAAAAGTTGGCTGGGGATATTTAGAATCGATAACAGAACACGTTCCAACAATTTTTAGAATTTTTGTCTGTTTATCTGTTTATCTGTTTGTCTGTTTATTTAACCGCGCATCACGTGAAAACGGCTGAACGGATATCGATGAAATTTTGTATAGAGATAGTTTGAGTCCCGGGAAAGGATAATATATAGTTTTAATCCCGAAAATCAACCCTGGTGGGGGTGAAAATGGGGTTGAAAGTTTGTATGGAGAATTTTTTACCGCTGAAACGATTTGGTATAGAGATAGTATGGGTCTCGAGAAACGACAACGGATAGTTTCATCGTGAACCCCCCCCCCCCCCACCTTACTTTAGAACTGTAGGTCCAAAAAAATTGAAAAATATAATGGAAGTGAAGCCTGAAAGGTACTTTCAATAAAAACTATCTATCTGTACCTACATCTATCACGTGAAAACGGCTGAACGGATTTTGATGAAATTTTGTGTAGATATAGTTTGAGTCCCGGGAAAGGATAAAGAATAGTTTTCATCCCGAAAATCAACCCTGGAGGGGGTGAAAAGGGGGTTGAAAGTTTATATGGAGATTTTTTAATAGAAATTAGTATGCAGATAATTTGAGTCCCGAGAAACGACAGAATAGTTTTCATCCCGAAAATAAACCCTTTCACGCCGAAAAGGGGGTTGGAAGTTGGTATGACGATTTTTTAACCGCTGAACTGATAAAGATGAAATTTGGTATAGTATGGGTCTCAAGAAAGGACAAAATGATAGTTTTCACTCCGAAAATCAATCCTAAAGGGGTGAAAAGAGAGTTGGAAATTTGTATAGGGAATTATTAACCGCAGAATCGATTTAGATAAAATTTGGTATGGAGATAATTAATTAAAAAAGGAAATAAAATAGTTTTATCTCGGAAAATATCCTTTAAACGGATACAAAAGGGGTGAAAGTTTACATGGAGAAGAAACAACCAATAACCGCTGTCCGTATTTAGATGAAATTTGGTATTTAAATAATTTGTAATTTTTTGGTCAAGGTGTTCATATTTATAACATGTTACCCGTCGATGCTTTAAATTCACCTTTACCCCCTCTTAAGAAATATTTGAAAATGTCATGAATGTCAAAGGGTTATTGCAGGTTCGAGTATTATATATGACGGACAAAGATGCATGGCCCAAACCAAACATTTATAGGACACCGTTTAGGTAGGAAAACATATCAAACGTTTTGTGAAGCAGTCAGATTAGGATTTATTTTTCTTTATAATTAAACAATAGGTATATTATCTGTCTCTCAAGCTGTTTTGATATGTCTTCTTGAAGAACTACGCATTATTTTGTATCTTTAAGATCTAATAATGTATTACTGTTTAGAAAAAAATAAGTCCCGTCGAGTATCTTTTCGGTCATAATACTTCTTGGGCCAGAGGTGTAGGGTTAGAACCGGTGGTAGTTTTGGAACAAAGTTCCTTATTGGACGGTTCGCGGATGGGGGGCTAGGTGAAAAATAGTCACGTGACCGTCACGAAAAAGCGTCACGTCACGAAAACGCGACACCCATACGATTGAGAAAAATATATAAAATAGAATAAAGTGAAGTGAAGTGAATTGTAGTGAAAGTGAGAAGTGACAAAGTGATAAAAGTGAAAAAAGTCGAGAACCTAAAAGTAAAAAATGTCAAAAATGGCAAAATTTCTAAATTTCAAAAATTTCATAAATTTCAAAAATTTCAAGTTTCAAAAATTTCAAAAATTTTATAAATTTCAAAAATTTCAAAAATTTCATAAAAATACAAAAAAAAATTAAAACTACAAAATTTACGAAAAAGTCAAAAATCAAATAAAATTAAATAACATAACTTCGTTCCACCAGAGTGTTCCACGACACTCACGTATTTTATTTTTCTCTGACGTTCATTAGTGCATTGTAATGTGCTTACCTTGAAGTATGTAATTATCGCAATTATTGCAACCAGTAACGTAACATCAGTGTATTATCTGTGACAGTGTGGTAAAAACGTATGAAAATTCATTACCTACGGTAACGTAATCAAAATCCGCCCCTCCCCCCCCCCCCCCCGACCCCCGGCACGCATGGTGTCAGTGGATTTTTAATATGTAAAGCAGTGTATGCTTCTGTACATAATTAGGCCTTTTTACGTAACAGTTACATAAACTACTATTTATCTCTTTTTAGGGTTCCGTAGTCAACTAGGAACCCTTATAGTTTCGCCATGTCCGTCCGTCTGTCCACGGTCTAGCTCAGTTACTGTTCGCACTAGAAAGTTGAAATTTAATGGTAAGAACTTTCAATAAAAACTATATTGAATAAAATCGGTTCAGCCGTTTTTGAATTATCAGTCAAAATCGCATAGTGAAAGGATGTGCCGGATAGTAGACTGACGTAAGCGCCGCTAAACATCCCTTAATAAACGACCGTTTGAACGGATGTTTCGTAACAGGGCGGCACTTACGAAACTACACTGAGCATTGCCCGACATGCTCTTGGCCAGTTTTTTTTGCATTGTTATCACGGAAATCACCGCTTAAGGATTACTAATTCCTCAAATAGAAAAAAAACATTTCTGAATTTTTGACACCCCCCCCCCCATTTCAACCGCGCCTGTTCTTACCTTTCATGCTTAGACTGATGTGACGGGAGGATCGATTTGGATGATATTTTCCGTGGACATGGACGTATAAATACAAAAGTGGTCCTGTATCGTCCGATATACACCTACTATTCTATGTCGTTTAAATCATGCCAATAAAAATTAATAGGATAAATCCATCTGTCAACTTAACCTCAAGTTCCGCCTCCAGGGTAGCGGGAGAGAAATTAGGGGTGAATTAGTCGCTTACTGACACCGACCGAATTCCACGCGGGCGGAGCCACGGGCACAGCTAGTAAAAAAATATAACAACTCAAAATATAATTTCTTCTTAAAACTTACATAATATATTGAAGGCTAAGGTTTGACTTGTCTAGTTAGTCTAGGTACAAGATTGTTTACCTTATTTCTATTACTAAATAAACAAGTATAACTAGGTAATTTTTGTAGTTTTTATTTTTTGTTTTAATATGTATGAGACCATGACTTAAAATAAGATTTATATCTCTAATGCCCACTATCGGACTACTAAACTAAAAAAACACGACCGTAAGCTTGTAAATTTCAAGTAGATACATTAAAACTTCGAAGAAGTAGGTAAAAGTGGTGGCAACACTTCCTTAATGAAGGCGGCTGACCGCGTGTTCGCTCGCTCACATTGGTCCTACTCCTCTCTATCTTAATAGCATTAGTCAGAGAGAAGGGGACCAAACTGAAAAAGAGAGCATGCGGTCAGCCGTATTCATGTAGGTCAAAGCCACGGACAGGCTAGGGGGCATACCAAAAAATGTAATCCATAAACCGATTTTGAATGATTTATAAAAATCTGTAGTATTTCCTGAGCCAAATCTATACCAAGTTCTCTGAAATCTATAGGGAGCCGTAAAAGTGGTAACTTTCCAACATGATAGTCTTCATCAAGCTGCGAACGAAATGATTCATTGGTCCTTGTGGGCGCTGGCGCATTTTAATAGATCACGCGGCCGCGATATTCATTCACCTGCCTCTATGCACTTGTCACAAGCTGAATACCTACGATACACTCTCGCAGGCGCAGTTGGCAAAAAGGCTTTTTGTTGGATCTCTTTCCATAGAAGTTGTACTGTTCAGCTAGTTGGTCAGTAAAACAAAATTTCATCAACCGACACTTTGCTGGAAATATCCCTGCCTCCAAGTTTTCACGTATGAAACCTGTAACAAACAAGAGAATGTATAATTGTGAAATAGCAAATTATTTGTTGATCAGACTAAATGTGAAAAAAGTGAAGATTTGAAATAACTTTCTTCATACAATGTTTTAAGTGTGTAGATATTGTTATTTTATGTATTTTTATTACTACTACACAACTATAACTTGCACCACCTGCTTCGAGCTGTTTCTTCCTTCTTTCTTATGTAAGTTGCCTGGAACCACAAAAGGAAAAAAATCCATCTGTCCCTCCATACAATCCATACCCAAACAGGGTTCTAAGAAAAAGATAAGTTTGGCTACAAGACAAACTTCTATATGTATAACAGAGTTAGCAGTTAGGTACAGTCACCGGCAATAGTATCTCCCTACACGAAGGCCGCAAAAATATGTGACACACTCTTATGACCCTACAAAGTCACATATTTTTGTGGCCTTTGTGTAGGAAGATACTATTGCCGTTGACTGTACAGCTAGCTATATTGATCAAAATATGTTTTTCTAAAAAATTACATTTTTAACACAAGATATTTTGCCGACTGTACTTGATGTTACCTATTCTTGTACTGTCAGAAAGTACTCTAAACAACAAAACAAATGAGCCGAAACTCGACCATGCGAGCACTTTTCATCATTAGGTATGTTCTGGTATCTACATCCCAGCTCCATCATCAGATCAGCTTGATGGTACCATATTATTCCGCTGTCACCAAGGTTACATACAGTACCGGCCAACAATATAACACCTACATGTTTTACAATAGAACTTTTTTATATATTTGTAAGTGATTTCCACCTCACTACTTAGGTAGTCTAGTAGTAGCCTTTTGGGAGAGTGATGAGAATAATTGGTCTCATAATGGTTTTTTGATAGAGGTTTTTTTTTAATATACAGTCAACTACATTTTTTTATTAGAGCTTTTTTAGTAATATGCTGAGTCTCCTATTGTAATTCAAAGTATTTCATTGCAGTATTCATCATATATTTGTATAAAATGACTAGTAAAATATGCATTCTACAAAATAACCTATATTGTTTAGGTTTAACCTATATAAGGTAATATATTGGCTGGTACTGTAACATAACACCAGGAAAGGGTAAAATTTAATTTACAAAATAAAAACTTTTAATATTCTTTGTATATATCATATTTCCAAGGGAACCATGGTATAAAAATAAGTACATTAAAATATTCAAACAGGGCTCTGGCTGAAAGTTCTTTGAATATGAGAATGCGGCAAATATGTTAATGAACTAAAAATAACTACAGATAAAGGCTATTATGAAGTTAATCCTGACACTTTGCACAACAATGAAGTAGTTAAACTGAATATTGACAATATAAATCTTAGGAATGAAATGCTTTATTATTCTGACATGTGCAACAAGTAGTTGTGCAATGTGTCAGGATTTACTTCATAACAGCTGTTGACTATAAAACTCACCTCTATAATCTCCTAAGCCTACACTGCCAGCGGCTTGAAATTTTTGTATTTTCTCAAAGGTCTTTTTTTCAATGGTGGTGGGATTGTCATTATCTTCGTCGCTGCTAGAAACATATCTTTTGGCCCTTTTTCGTTTAAGACCTGGTTCTTATGTATCCTTATCAACCAGTTTCAGTTTTTTTTTGCTTTCTCTATGCCATCTTTAGGTACATGCAAATGAAATAAAAAAATACTCACAACATGCAAACATAATAAATGAACACAGCATAATGCATCTCTCACTCAATTAAAACAAGGTTATTACATTATTAGTAAAAATATAGGATGGAGTTTCATTAGTTGGAACAACCTGAAGTTGTACAGTCAACCAATTTGATTAGTAGGCCACTTTCAGCCTTTCACCATGAGTTTAATGTTATGTGATGACTTGCCACATAAGTAATTAATTAATTTAGTTATTGTGAAAATGGTTCAAAATTTTCTGCTGCTGCACCAAATCATCAACACACTCATAACAAAGTATCTTTATGTACATATGTATTATGATGTAATTTTTGCTTTCCCGCAGTAATTTCAAGGCCCGCCATAGACAGACCGCTTGAAGCAGTCCGACTGCTACAAGCGGTCCATGTATGACGAGTCTACAAACACTTAGGCCCGCCAATGGACCGCTTGAAGCAGTTGGATACCACTCTGACTGCTTTAAGCTGTCTGTCTACGGCAGGCCTAATATTTGTATGCAAATACAAAACTTACCCCAGGGCAGCAATCACATTTGTCCAAGCAGTTTTAAAAATTACCCATATTAGGTAGTAGTCACACAGTAACAGAAAACTTTCACCAACATCAGTAAGCTCTCGGTAAATCAGGAAATCAAACTGGAGACGTGTATGCCCAACAGTGTGCGCATACTTACTCGCTGAAGAAGAAGAATAAATCAGGAAATATTGCATTCAGAAACCAGGAAACGAAACTGTTTCGTTAATTTTCAAAGTGGTTTGTAAAAAAATTATTAAAATAAACGTACCAGTATCACAAAAAACTCTTTGAACACTGTATAATTTCCATTTTTCATCTGGTGTCTTGCATGAAGTTAAATACAATCTGGAGGTCATACTTCGACCACAAAGTGAGGCTGAAAGATTGTCTTCTGATCCGTGGTGTCTTGACATCAGCTAAAACCTTTTCAAACGCTTTAGCTCCCTTAACGGGTGGCCAAAAGACTTCACAACACTTTGGCGTAAACCACTGATTTTTTACGCAGTCTCCTACACTAAACTGTATCACTGAGTACATTTTTGTTCTTGTCTTGTTGAAGTTGAAACTTGAAACGCACATTGGCAGTAGTAGGTACAATCACGGACGCGTAAGACACAAGCCGGACACGGGCAGCAAGGCAAAGGAAAAAGGAGGGAAAACAACGTCACTCAAAGCGTCACTTCAATCAAAATGACAGAATTTCGTTCCGTTCCAATTTCTTATGTTTTTAAAAATCACATTGTTCAGTTTGTTTTGATGTTTAATAACATTAAAAAATCTGTAAAAAAATGACTTTATATATTAAATAACTTTGAAGTTAACTAAAAAGACGTAAATGTTTTTTTTACTTCATGAATGTTTTACATTACAAGATTGACAAATTTTATTGATATCAAGAAACGAAATTCGTTATATATTTTTAACCGACTTCAATTTCATAGAAGGAGGAGGTTCTGTATTCGGTTTGGGCTTTTTTTTTTATGTATGTTCACCGATTACTCTGAGACGCGTTGTCCGATTTGAATAGTTCTTTTTTTGTTTGAAAGGGTCTACTTCCAAGGTGGTCCCATATTAATCTGGTGCTGTTCTGATGATGGAATCTATGAGGAATTGAGGGAACTTCTCAATTTTTAAAGGCATATGTATGGCGATTTGGGTGTTTTCTTAAGCAACTCGAGGGTTTTCTCTCGGAAACCACCAATTTGATGATGTGGACCAGATAATGATGATTGTTTTTATGATAATGATGATGATTTTTTTAAATGTAGGATGTTCAGCGATTACTCCGAGACCCGTGGTCCGATTTGAATAATTCTTTTTATGTTTGAAAGGATGTACTTCCAAGGTGGTCCCAAATTAATCTGGTGCTGTTCTGATGATGGGATCTATGAGGAATTGAGGGAACTCCTCAATTTATAAAGGCATATGTATGGTGATTTGGGTGTTTTCTTAAGCAACTCGAGGGTATTCTCTCGGAAACCACCAATTTGATGATGTGAACGTCATGATGATAATTGTTTTGATGATAATGATGATGATTTTTTTAAATGTGGGATGTTCAGCGATTACTCCGAGACCCGTGATCCGATTTCAGGAATTCTTTTTTTGTCTGAAAGTAACTACCTCTGAGATGGTTCCACATTAATCTGGTGCTGTTCTGATGATGGCATCCATGACGAATTAAGGGAACTCCTCAATTTTTAAAGGCACATGTATGGTGATTTGGTTGTTTTTTTAAGCAACTCAAGCATTTCCTCTCGAAAACCACTAATTTGATGGAGTGGACCTAATGATGAAGACCACATATGATAAGTGGAACTTTCCTTACATTGAGTTACGTAATATGAACTTTTTCTTATATATCTTCACCGATTATTGCGAGATCCGTTGTCCGATTATGATAATTATATAACCACTAAAAATGGAAAAATAAAAACTTTTTACAAAAAAAAGATAAACCGACTTCAAAAAGGATAAAATAAATTATTATATTATTTATATGCGTTACAAACTGATATGTTTGAAGTCGGTGCCAAGCCAAAAAGTTACAATACCGGTCAAATCAGCTTCAAGTCTGAAAATCACAAAACATATCGATACCTACTTATATTGAAAAGGTGAATGTTAATCTATCTGTTACATTTTCACGTCTAAACTACTAATACAATTTTGATGAAATGTGGTACCTGTGTATATATTCTCTGATACACGTCTACTTTGTCAATAATCAGAAATAGGCGGCAAATAAAAATAAAAAACACGTATGGTCAACAATAGAAAATTTAAATATCGTGCCTTTTTCTACTGAAAAGGTGTGACCCACACACCCAGTGTGTCTGACTATAGAAAAATCAATCTAGCCATTGAATTCTTTTACACTTCGATAAAACACCTTAGATGAAGTAGAATAAATAATTCAAACCGAAGCACGGGCTCCGTTCAAGATATGGTTAGTCCGACAACTAGTAAACAAGTTTATTAACAAACATCATAAGACGCATGATTATATTTTCTTTCTGTACTATAATGAAAACCTACGTACAGTCAATACCAGAATTAGTTCTATAGTATGAAGAACAATTCACTGAACACATACGCCTCGTTCGTATTAACTGTTTTGTGATTTTCAGACTTGAAGCTGATTTGACCGGTATTGTAACTTTTTGGCTTGGCACCGACTTCAAACATATCAGTTTGTAACGCATATAAATAATATAATAATTTATTTTATCCTTTTTGAAGTCGGTTTATCTTTTTACTGTAAAAAGTTTTTTTAAGCTTTATTTTTAAGTCGGTAGTAGGTCGGATACTTATACAGTTTGTTCGGAAATAGAAGTATCGTGGTTTATATGGGAGCTCATACATTCTATGACACTTCTCTTTCCGGACAGACTCTAACGACTAATATGAAACTGTTTAAATTTCAAATTCCTATGCATAAGTACTGGCTTACTGGCTATATAAAGTCTTGTTATAATGTATTAATTAGTATTTTCTCTTAGCATTCGCTATGATAATGGACAGATTTACGAAGAAAGAAGATTTACAAAGCCTGAGTAAAGTATAGGATAATCCCAAAAATTGACATAAGCAAAACTTCTAGTTGCCGACGGATACTGTACGTCTTACTGTACATCGTACATAGTACAGGTGATGACCTTAAACTGACGTTATTGAGACGTCCATTTTGCGGTAAATATGGTACGTCCAGATGCTGACCCTCAATTGACGTAATTAAGACGCCCACGTTGCGACGAATACGGTACGTCCAGGTGCTGACCTAAAATTGACGTTATTAAGACGTCCACTTTGCGACGAACACGGTACGTCCAGATGGTGACCTAAAATGGACGTTATTAAGACGTCCACTTTGCGACGAATACGGTACGTCCAGATGCTGACCTAAAATGGACGTTATTAAGACGTCCACTTTGCGACCAATACGGTACGTCCAGATGCTGACCCAAAATTGACGTTATTAAGACGTCAACTTTGCGACGAATACGGTACGTCCAGATGCTGACCTAAAATTGAAGTTATTAAGACGTCCACTTTTCGGTGAATATGGTACGTCTAGATGATGACCCTTAATTGACGTTAGTACGACGTCCACTTTTTAACCTGACCTTAAATTGACGTCACTATAACGTACGTTTTCAGCGAATAAATGACAGACCTTAATATGACCTAAAAGTGACGTCGCTTGTGCGTCGCTGACGTCAGTTTGCTACCTGGGTAAGAACGACTCGTACAGCACTTTATCTGACAGTCTTATTACGGGATAAGACTGGCCGCTTATAAAATTTCACAAGCCATATTTTCAGTTAAACTTGTTTGAGTCTGTACCTCCAGAATATACTTAACTCTTAACTCTATGGTATTAGGTATGTAAAGCCTGACCAGAAATATATGATCATGCGCCATGTTGCGGAATTTCATTGGAACTAATTTCTTACACTGGCAATCATTTTAATGACAGGGTGATTACGCATGTGTGAGTGCATGATAGGCTGTCACTGTCATTGTGGCAGTTTACTTGAATAATAATAAAGTGTTGAAAATTAAATAATAAACGACAAAAAATCCCAAAATTGTCCGTAGGCAAGAGCGAAACATTGTAGTTAGTGTATATAATAAACTGCTGTAAATAATACACTCGGGAAATGAAACTATTTCGCTGTGAAACATTTTCAAATTAATATCAGAGCTGACAGGTAAACAAATCAAGTTGTCACCATACCATAGAGCTCTATGACTACTGAACTGTTGCCATATAAATGAGAGTAATAGCGCCCTCTTGACAATAATCATATATTTCTGGTCAGGCTTTATATTAGAATGAATTTGACTTGAATTTCAAATGGTTCAGTGCGACCTAAGAAAATCTTCCGATCTCCGTTCACCGTAAAACTGAACCGTTCAACCGGTCCGGTTGAACCGACAAGGCAGGCCAATTAAGTGTATGGCAAAGGCTTTATTCAGTTGAGGTGCACAAACAAGCAATAGGTTTCAAGTACTAGGTTGAGGTCATAGGATAAGAAAACTTGGTACAAAAACTGGAAGTGAGTGTTACCATCGCTGATAAAATTTATTGTTTGACGAAACTGATATTTTGTAAATTATACCATACTTAAATTGAAAAAAAAAAGTATCGTACATATCAGTGGCAACAAGAACTCGATTCGCGCCGGCTTCCCTAATTATTAAGCGCCTGGGTAACTTCACTACAGATCATGGAGAATAGTAGTTGCCTAAAATATTTATGACGCGCCGCCACTGGTACATTACACAACGTTCACGAAGAACCCGAAATAATTTAATCACGCATTTTTGAGGCCAAAGGAAGAAAAAAAGCGGCCAAGTGCGTGTCGGACCACGCATAATGGAGGTTTCCGTGCCTACTATCGAAAAAACTAATATCAAAAGGTCGTATCTGCATAGGCTTTCATAGGAAAGACGTGTTTTGGAGATAACACGAAAACGCCTTAACCGATAATAGGCCAAGCAAATAAGATCTATAAAAAGTGTTTTGAAGAATTAATTCCCAGCAGGCTGGAAATCGCTTTAATACCTTCATGTGGTCCTAAATGCATGTAATCCGAGTTTGCCCAATCCCAAGAGGTGTGCATAACTTTTTAACGAAATTTTTGCTCTTTGTCAAGTTTTTGCTTGTACGTCCGACGGAAAATGTCACGTATATCAATATTAAAGAGGGTTAAATTATGCGTCGAATGAGTAACTTAACTTCTAATTCGGTTCAGCGGTACAGCCGAAATCGAAAGTTATAAACCGGGAAAATGTCTCATTTAATTGAAAAACTAGTATTTTGAATTCCATACCACATATCTTTGAAAGAGATGACTCCTGTTGAAAAACCTATAGAATAAAAGTTGTAGAGAATACAATTTCAAGTTATACCGACATCTCAATTTTCAAGTAGAGTCATTTTGAAAGACTAAATTTGGCATGAATTCAAAATCAGTTTTTTCTAAATCCTGCTGAGTTGCATATTTTCCATAAAATATGAGGTGTGAGGCGTACATTTAATGCATCGTTACAACTAAAAATATTTCATTGCATATTTTCTAAAACGTATCTAATCAGAAAACTATTTATACACCGTGTTTTATTTTCATTTCCGGTAATTCCAAAGGTACATTCCTGAGCTTAACTTAAGTATATTTCTTAAAGACGCTAGTGTCTTAATTAGCTCCAGTTCTGAGGTAATCGATAGTTCTTTTTTCGTCTTTCTGATTGTGTATATTTTTCTTTTAGTCTGAGAAACCGCTATAAAGTCATGTAACTGTGTGTTAAATCAATACAATATTAATTTTGTACTAAGCAGAAACGTCTGCAATCGAAAATTCAATTTTATAATTGAAATAAAAATGGAAAAATTCGGACCGGTGTTCCGAAAGGTCGCAAGTTCGAATCTTGCTCGGCGCGGTGAATTTTTCAATTTTTCTTTCAATTATACAATTTTCAATACAATATGTTACTTTTGTATCACGGATTGTTAATGTTCGAAATTTCATTGACATGTCATAATGTTCAATTTTTGGTTGAGTTAATATACAGATTGGGGAATCAATCAATTAACTACTGAACCTATTTGACTTAACACACAGGTGCACCATTTTGGAGTGGGTTCTCAGAGTAAAAAAATAATTAAATATAGGATTACACAATTAGAAGGCATTAATAAAATATCGATTACCTCAGAACTGGAGCTAAGTAGGACACTGGCTTCTTGGAGAAATAAACCTAAGTTAAGCTCAGGAATATACCCTTGAAATTACCGGAAATAAAATAAAACACGGTGTATAAATAGTTTTCTGATTGGGTACGAAAGGTTTAGAAATTTGCAATGAAATGTTTGTAGTTGTAACGATGCATTAAATATACGCCTCACACCTCATATTTTATGGAAAATATGCAACTCAGAAGGATTTAGAAAAAACTGATTGAGAATTCATGCCAAATTTAGACTTTCAAAATGACTCTACTTGATAATTGAGATGTCGATATAACTTGAAATTGTATTCTCTACAACTTTTACTCTATAGGTTTTTCAACAGGGGTCATCTGTTTCAAAGATATGTGGTATGGAAGTCAAAATACTAGTTTTTCAATTAAATGAGACATTTTCCCGGTTTATAACTTTTGATTTCGGCTGAACCGCTGAACCGAATTAGAAGTTAAGCTACTCACTCGACGCAGAATTGAACCCTCTTTAATATTGATACATATGACATTTTCCATCGGACCTACTGTTTTCGAGCTACAAGCAAAAACCTGACAAAGGGCAAAAATTTCGCTTAAAAGTTATGCACACCTCTTGGGATTGGGCAAACTCGGATTACATGCATTTAGGACCACATGAAGGTATTAAAGCGATTTCCAGCCTGCTGGGAATTAATTCTTCGAAAAAATCTAATTTTCTTGGCCTATAATGTTTTAAATAATTTTCGTTGAAAGAATATACAATGGCTTATATAGATGTCATATCCTCCGGTGCCTGAATTCGTGGCAGACGCTCTAACCACAAGGCTACCCGGATCACAGCGGTACCGGTCGAATTTTCCCGTCTAATGTAATCTTTGTAGGTATGCCTTTTTGTGTCTTTGTAGACGCCTGTTCCATCCCAGCCCTGGGAATCGAAGGCCTAGGTAATTTCTTCCTTTATATTTGACATCTATGTAAGTTTGTAATTTATATAGTATGTATATTGTGTCTACTTAAAAATAAAAAAATAAAAATTATTTTAACTGTGTATTTTGTCAATTTTTATCTTATTTTTTGGATCTCCGGTTCAAAAGTTACACAGGGACACAATTTTATAGTCATTCCGGGTGAATATTTCTAAAAATATTCACTAAATAAAAAAAGTTCAAAAAACCTCAATGTTATTTTTAAAGACCTATCGATTGATGTGCAATCCGTCGATATTTGGTATTTATTTTTACAATTATTTACATATACGGATTACCCCCTTAAAAATATTTTTTTTAGCAAATTTACTACAAAACTAAGTAGCGGCATACAAAATATACCGTATGTTAAAATTTAGTTTCCTATTAAAATGGCTGTGACATACGGACAGACGGACACGACGAAACTATAAGGGTTCCGTTTTTACCATTTTGGCTACGGAATCCTAAAAACATTCAATGAGTTTTAGTTAATATCGCCAATAATAGTAAATAAGTTAATGTTATTTGTAAACGCAGTACAAGAGATAAGTTATTACGATTACGTTACGAGTAAAACGATTTTGTTATAAGTAATTTTTAGTTTAGGCCGGTCATGTTTGTCTGTCAAATAGCCCTTAAGAGTCCGGTAACCTTTTTTTTCGATTTCGCTCAACTTTTTGATACTGTTTTGCAGTAAGTAACGAAACTTCTAAATAATTTGTATACATAGTTAGTTTGAAAGAACGTTTCTTTTTAAATTGTATAAGTGGAACCATTTTTTATTTTCTTGATTCATTTATAAGTAATTCACCCTAATCTAACACCTATTTCGCGATTTTTGCTTGGAGAGGTGAAAAGAGTAAGGTTTTTATTGATTAAAATTAAGTTAGACTAGTACGTAAAATACATAAATACGTTGGAAAATGAGTCGTCTGAGGAATAAGTGGAACTTTTTATTTATTTTCATATATATTTTTTAAGGGAGAGTATGTTTAGCTAGAGCAATATCATGAAAAATTGCCGAAGTTTAGATGATATTTATGGGAAGGTTTTAAAGCATTTCACAAAAATATAAATACAGAAATAAACATGAAATGTATTTATTTAAATAGAAGGTATACAATTTTCATATAAAAAAGGGGGGGAAGATAAACAAGAAATTCAGTCGAAAAGCCCACCCCGAGTCATTCCTGGTCCAAAGGTGCCCATCACGCTGGCTGCGTTGCCGCGTTGGACCGCGATAGACAGCCTTTGTAACAAGAAGGACCCGGAGCGGGGGTCGAGACCTCTCTCCTGTAGCCGGCGCCCCACTTCCCTTAAAAATATTAGGGCCTCCTTGCACCAGCATCCCGAAGTTTCCACCGCAAGCGGTGCAAATAAATAGTTTGATAAAGCTAAATATTTGTCCCGCTTGCGGAGTGCCGCTAACTCAGCAGCTGCACCTCCAGACCTGACGGTTCGACCAAGGTGAGTGGCGGCGAAAGTGCTGACGCAGGTTGCGTCCCATACCAGGCACTTTCCGTACTTCCACGGCACCAAGGTCAGGCCGTCGGGTCTTTTGCCATCTGAGCGGCTCAGGCCTGGCGGTTCAAGGATGCAGGGGACATTTGCGGAGACGAGTGCCCTCCTAACGATTTCATTGAGGGCGTGGTGGCGTGGGAACCTTCCTGCACAACGTTGACAGCTCAACGCGTGATGACCGTTGCTCTCCACACGTGAGCCGCAGATGCATATGTGAGGTTCGCAAACATCGCAGCCCAGGCGGAGAGCAACTGCCACACGAATCGAATCGTTGTCCAGGAATGTTCCCAAGTGGGGTGAGGGCAGTGCGTGCAGCCAAGCTCCTGACTCCGGCCTTGACACTGCTTTAAGTCTGGCCTTGTCCACGCCCTCAGCGTTCTCTAAAAGTCCGTCGAAGATACGCTTGACCCCTACGTCATCCCATAGCCGTTGGCATTCCGGTTTTTTGGGAACTGTGGCACCGGGGTTCAGTGCCGTCCAGACCGACAAGGCCTCGGATGAGTAGGGTATGGAAGCCTTGGCACCTTCTAGTGAGAAAATATCAGTGACAAGGTCCACAACCCCACTCGCCGAAGCCAGGAAGGCCGGAAGGCTGACGTCCCGTGCTCGACGAATTCCCAGACCACCAGACCTGATGGGGAGAGATGTTAGCTCCCACTGCTCTGGGTTGAGTGCGACATTGAGCAGGCACTCTACTGATTCCTTTAGTGAGTAGTCGAAGGAGTCAACGAGTGCGGGGAAAAGCCAGGTAGGTACGGTGCGTAAAAAATAGGTGATTTTGGGTACCGCAAAGCAGACACGCATTAGGAGAATTGCTACGTGAGCGGAGATGTTTTCTAGTTTTTCCTTTGCGTTAAGGAGGAGCTGTCTCCTTACCTCAAATGCTAGTGGGATGGCAGAGGGGAAAATGGGTGAGCCTAAAAGATTAAAATTTTGTTCAGTTAATTCTTTGAGACCGGGGAGTAATTGGTTAAAAACTGGAAACGAAACACGAGAATTTGGACAGCAGGAGAATAGTTCGCATTTGTTTGTGTTTACCTCTAGTCCCAATTCCCGGAGGCGGGGGAGGAGGACGACCAGGTCTTCTTGAACTATATCAGGCTTTCCCCCCAGCGTACCGTCATCCAGGTACCAAATGTTGAGAGGGGACTTGAGGCATGATATAGCAGTTTGTATGGCGAGACTGAAGACTAGGGGCTCAAGTGGATCACCTTGCTGTGCCCCAACTTGGGAGAGTATTTGCGATTCATTGTAAAATAAGTTGGAGGGGGTAGAGTAGACCTGAAATAAAAAAGGGTAAAGAGAGGGGACACGTTTTTTCACTTCAGTAAGCAATACGTCACGTTCTACTGAGTTGAAAGCATTTTTTAAATCAAGTTTTATTATGACACAGTCGCCGTTTGACGGATTCAATGAGAATGATCGAGTTGCATGAATAGCAGCTTCGCATCCGAGCTTAATGCCAAATCCCAGTTGGCGAGGTTGCAGATAGGAGGCCTCCCTCACGACACTGCATCCTAGTTTAGCGGTCAAGCGGCGAAAAGTGCTGCCGATGGCAATTGAAATAAACTGTATATCATACTTTATTCAGGTAATATAAAACATATTAGGGACCATAAACAATAATAATTAATAATCAAGCGACAAGATTGCACGAATCAACGTCCTCACTAAACAAGCTCTGAAAGAATTCAGTTTTAGGGTATTAAATATTAAAATATATAGACCCAAAGAACTGTTTTACAATAACAAGACTTCAAACTATCTTATCAAATGCGATTCATGTGCGTAATTTAATTATTAGCGATTTTCGTCTTCAAATCGTTACCGGACTCTTAACCCTGTAATTACCCTTGGATGATATTGTCAAAATGGTTTGCGGACACTGCAAATATGTATAGTGTCTGAAGTATGTAGGTAAGAGCTTTTGCCTAAATGCATATGCAATTAGGTGAGATGCAACTTCATTAGTATGCATGTGTTATAGAGTGGCAAGTGATGTCAAAAGAGCCCTACTATGCAGCTCACAAGTCACCGGAGTCTGGTTATTAGACATGGGCATATATTTTGATTCAACTTCCTCACTCTTCAACTCACCGAAGATTTAACTCATTTAGTCATCTATCTCAGTGTTTACAGTGTTACTTGCTCGCTTAAGTATTCCCACTCTTGATTCTAATAAGTCGGCCGAGTCAAACGAGTGAGACGATGCGAAGAAATGCGAACATATCCACTGAGCGAAATGACTAATGCATATCTCGCGGAGCAAAAGATATAAATCAATATTTTCAGTTCAGTGAAGCGTTTTGCGCATCTCTACTGGTCATGAATAAAATTATAATAAGTCTAAGGAGACATTTTATTTTATAGGACGATCTTACACTCATCAACCTAGTCCCACGGTACGTTCAATAAGGCACATGGCAAAATGAAAGTAAACCAGAAATACCTACCGAAGTCATTATAACTTTTGCAAAAACTTTACGGTTCAGGTCTTATTAACCAGCCGTCTGTTCACCAGAACCCCGTATTAGGCCGACTTTATGGCAGAGATCTCATCCCTAATACCCGATCTTCCAATACCGAGAAAATCGCTTTGATTTGAAAACTAAATGCAATCCGATTTCATCACACGTGTAACGGTTATCGAAACGAAAAACCAATTCCCGTGACAAACGAATGAAAAACGATTGTCCAATATCGAAGTTGTCCTTCAAATAATTGCTTGGTTTGTGTTTGAGATTGTTTTCTATTGGTTTTAAAGTGATTGCATGATCAGTTACGTCAAACGAGAGGCAGAGAAGTACGATAACAAGGATCTTAATTCTTTATTAGGAGCGCATTAAATGCACTTGTGAATAAATAATAGTAGTTTATGTAACTGTTACGTAATAAGGCCTAATTACGTACAGTTGCATACACTGCTTTATCTACACTCATATTATTTATACTAAATGCCGTGTTCGGAAACCATAGAATGGCCGCCATTGCACCGCCATGGCCAACTCGATTGTGCCGGCGGTCGGGAGGGAGCGTGCCGGCGGTCGGGAGGGAGCGTGTCGGCGGCCGCACGGGCGCGTGCAGGTGTATACTATGTTATCAAAACTCATAACGTATCAATATTTGAGCATGTAAAGTTAAAATTACATTACTGTCACAGATAAAATCTGCTTATCATAGTAAAATCGGTTGTGGTAATGCTAGCCATTGCCTACCGTTTTTGAACACGTTTTAGAGGACTTACAATGCGAGTGTAGATAAATAATAATAATAAATAATGTAGGCATGAAACTCTGCCGTACTTGGGTATTTTATTCTGATATTACACGGGTCACTTGAGGATATTAGACGTGTCTATCAAGAATGACACGGAAACCTGTGTCGCAACTTAACTCAAGGTACTCAATCTAGGTAAGTTTATTTCACGAAAGTTCCGTAATTAATATGTATTTGGTAAACTACGGGTACGAGCGCTCGATATAGAAAAAAACCAAACTATTGAAAGGAAAAATGTTAACCGTAAGGGCAGAATTTCGACAAGTCTTTGATAGAAAATCCCGCTATTTAATGACGTAAAATTAAGTATAGAATAAACTTGTATAGAGAGTTACTATTATTATTACCCAATTGTTACAAACAAAAACATGTAAGCAAAGATAAACTACTCGTAAGCTTACAATAAATGTTTATTGCGCACTTTCAAAATTAAACGCATCATAACATAAGCATCACAGATAAGGCAGAGGTAAACAAACAATGTGCCTGCCTGATGGTAAACAGCTACCGTGGCCTATGGATACGTGGAACTCCAGAGGTGTCACATGCGCTTTGCTGACTGTTTAATATAAAGGAGGATTGACTATGTTGACGGCTGAACGGACGTCGTTAACACGCTGCATACTGCTGATTGTAAGAATTATCGTTTTATGTTAAACGCTTTTTATAACAACTAATTATGTGTTTTATCCCTCAATTTCTCAGGCTCTAGTATCAAGGCATAAATTATTTATGGCCCAATATTTTGCACTTATTACCCATTATGGAGCCCTTCGCGTAGGACATTTTTTATTGTGCGCTGTTTGACCATTATGATTAGGGGTGTACCGTTTATGTGGCATCTATTCCCGTCATTTATCATCGGAATATTCCCGGGAATTTCTACTTCTCTATAAATAAGTATAATTTCTTTGTAGCAGCTACGAAATCAAAGTTACGATCACAGGATAAGGTACACAGGAATAATCAAATACTCATATAAAACAGTTGCGTTCATATAATTTGTGATGTCACAAGTCTTCCATAGAAGCTACATTGTAACGAATCGTTTTGACATTTCATAATGAATAGATTTAACCCGTTAGGAAAAAACCTATTGCCCCTGTTCTGAGGATAAACATTAGTTTAAAAAAAAACCGGCCAAGTGCGAGTCGGATTCGCGCACCGAGGGTCCCGTACAAACCTATGAACTTTTTACCCATCACGACAATCAAGTCATAGCTACGCGTTCATGAGGAAAGGGGTAGTAACTTTAAAATTATTAAAAATTATAATTTTATTATATTATGTAACTAAAAATTTACATTTTTCGCAAATTTTCCTTATCTGTGCTATAAGACGTTGCTTCGTACCAAATTTCAAGATTCTGAGTTCACGGGTACAGGGTACAGTACCCTGTAGGTTTTGATTCCCTTGCGAGTTTCAAAAATTTGCGGCATAAACGAAGCCCTGTTACACTTGTCCTAGTTTGCTTCCTAAATAAGTTAGTTTCTAAATTTAGTCAAGTTTAACCGCATTTAGCAAGTACATTTACTATGAAAACTAGTTAGGATTCTAATTAGGATGCTAGTTAGGACACTAAAAAAAGTAAAGTGTAACAGGGCTTGGCCCTGTATCTTTTGATTGCGTTGGCTTAGAAGTTTGATTTTTTCACAGCTCCAAGGCCTGTGCCTCAAATCAAATACTGTTATTTGATATAAATTTGAGCTTGATACCTCTACGCGTTCCTGAGAAAAAGGGTCTTGACAGACGGGCGGACGGACGGACGAACGGGCGGACGGGCAGACGGACGGACGGACAACAAAGTGATCCTATAAGGGTTCCGTTTTTTACTTTCGAGGTACGGCACCCTAAGTACATATTTTTGTTTCTTGTGTCATCATTCAAAAAGTTACTCCTTTAAAATAATATTTCTGACAAGTCTAACAACGACACAGACAAAGAACGGCACCACAAGTTTCAGTGCATCCATCCATCCATCAAAATTTTAAAAGATACCCGTCGTGATGCGAAATGGGTGCGAAATTGTTCGAAGAAGGAATTTTATGGGTGTCAAATATTTAATATATCGAAGCACGAGCGGTCCAACCCGATAATTCTAAAAACTGTTTTTTTTTTTCAAAATATTACCATACGTGACCTAACGAAAAGTTCTTATTACAATGAAACATGTACAAAATACCAAGTGGCAAATTTGGGTGCTAGCTATTGGGACACATTTTTTAAAAATCTTAAGTTGCCAAGTTAAGGATTGATAATTTGTTGAAATAAAGATTAGTTGATTAAAAAATCGTAACAGACGGGACTGAAAAGACAATAAAAATTAGTTTGGCATATATACATAAGCTACATGCTCTGATTTAATCAGGATCATCAAAATGTAGGTAATCCTTTGCAAAATCCATATACATTTTACGTTTCTTCACCAAAGGATAATAAAAAATCTGCAATATTTTCTATGCTGGGAATATTCCTGGCCATAGCACATCACTCAATATTACGATATCCATTTTCCGCCCTTTTGAAGTTTTTTGCTGCTGGGACCTTGAGGTTTCCCGCTGATTTATAAAGGCTGTAAACGTTTTAGCGTCTCGTAAATTTGTAATATGGACCGTTTATATTCATTTGGCCGTTTGGAGCAAATTTTTTCCAAATATTTTATGTCAAAATGCAAAAAAAAATGTATAAGATTAACACTTTCACGACCAGGAACCCGACTGTCGGATTCTCTTTTCGTAGCTACTACGCGCTACATACGACAAATACGTGGCTACGGGCTACGAGCGTAGCGCGTAGCACTAGGTGGTACAGAAAGTGTGAAGGGTGAAAATAGCTCGAGTGGCAGTGACTGTGTGGCGTATCCAACAAAATCTATGGAAGCTCAACGTAAAGGATGATGCACGCTGTTCTGTTCCGCGTCCTACACGACACTTCCGACCCTCCATTTTGTATAGAGAGCACTTCATTTTATATAGAAAACAGCACGTGACCCTCTGAGGATCACGTGACACCCTCAGAGGTCACGTGCTGTTTTCCATATAAAATGAAGTGTCGCGTAGGATGCGGAATGGAACAGCATGCATCATCCTTAACGCTGGTCACGCCGATAAACTTGTCGCCAGACGCTCACAGCTCGCTCTTCACTGAGGACACACACCAGTGGTTCTTAATCTTTCAGAGGTGACGGACCACTTAGACAAAATTACCACCAATAGACTATGACTAATATCATCAACAAAGTGTTATTCTGTTAAACGGATTGCGGACCACTTCAGGTGCTTGCAGGGACCACCGGTTAAGAACCACTGGCCTAAGCGTTGCAGAAGCACAAGAAGAAATCTAAGCTGGGTTCGAATTTCGGTAAAGGCAATAGTATAGTACAAACACAGACATAAGACTACAGAAGGTTCACTGTGTAATAAAACCTTTATTTAGGTATTACAAATGTGGCTAAACGTGGGTATCTCCTTCTATAGCATGATTTCTGTATATCAAGGCCTGGATTCAGCTAAAACTGACTCGCAATTAGTAATTACAGACCACCGGTGTCGGAAGTCGAAATGTACTTGCAGCGATGCGTTGAAATCACGCAGTGCGCCACGCCTGGTATGAGCAGTTTTTTTGTGGTAAACACAAAAATTTTTTCCATGTGAGAGCATGTTTCTGTTATTTAAAGTTAAATATTACTACACATGTCCTACAACACCATTTTTTTATCGCTCGCTTTGTTTCTATTTCCATTTCCTATTATTTAATTGCCCCGCTACCGAATTCAAATCAATTTTGACCTAGGTAAATCGACAATACATCCAATTCTCGCAAAAATGCGGGTGAATTTGAATTGAACCTTTAAAGATTTTTCAAGTTTCCCCCTCGAAACTCCTACGAAACTTAACTTGTACCACAAGCTGGGTACACTGGCTCACTTGTTAGTTGAAGTTTACAAGTGCACGTCTTTCCTCTAGGCAATTTCAGCCTGCATTCTTGGAAAATGGAAAATACTTAGGAAGATTGACTGCATGACTCGAGTTTGCAATATTCTTACCCCCCAAATTATACGCAATGGTTTTCATCACAATTGCAAGTAAAATTAAAAAATTAAATTAAGAATATTAAATAACGTAACTATTACTCCCTAGGAAATAAGTTAATTCTACCATAGACATATAAGATAAGAAGACGTAACGCCATGAAGACAAAACTGTGATTCCATAATTAGCCGATTTCTTTGTGTTTATGCGCGACACCTACACATAAACAACTCGAGGACGGTGATTGGTTCAAACGTCAAAAGTGAGTGTGTGTGTGCACAAGGCCGCGGCTTATTATGGAATAGCAATTTTATCTTCGTGGGATTACTTCTCCTTATTTTATATGTCTATGAGTTCTACTAGAAATTGTGTTTTCATGAGCAAGTATGACGTAGTTCTACATTCGTATCACATAACAACATGAGTAACAAGACCGTAACGTGATACGCTGGTTATTTTCATTTGTTTGTGTATATGTGACGTCATCGGTTCCACTCTCCAATTAGCTAAATGGTGCTAGGTCCATAAAGGACTTATGTAGCTTCTTCAGCAGGGACCGGAAAACCCCTTCATTTGATTAATCGTTTCGATACGGTAACCCTATTAAAGTCTTACCCTAATGATAGGGTTACCCTATCATTGGGTTACCCTATCGATATGGAAATCATTTTGAATAGGCTTAACCCGTTTCAATGTGGTTTCCGAGTCGAATGGGGTAAATTAGCTTTAATATTTACCGCTTACCCTATCATAGGGCTACCCTTTTCCTGTCTCTTTTCCACGCAGGCAGGCGGTTCAATCTTTCTCATTTGAAATGGAACAGGAGAGGTGGCGGCGGAACAAATTGAGTGAATATAAGATTTGCTGTCGTTTATTCATTCTGGAAAAGTCACACTCACAGTCCAGTCCTCTGCTCGCGTACACAACTTTAAGTTAAATAATTTCTGTTAAAGAAAGGTGTCTTACCTTCAGTTTATTTTTGCATAGTTCGCACGTACTGATGAGTTGGGCAATAATTATTTTGAATAATAATAAAAACACAATTTTTATTCATATTCAAATCGATTTGACACAAACCAATACATTCATCCTCCCAGCGTTTGTCCCGGCTTTTGCCACGGCTCAGTTGAGCCTGTGGTCCGCTTGGCAACCTAATCCCATGAATTGGCGTAGGGATTCGTCGTCGTTTTCAGCTACTTATGGGATATACGATTTTAAGCTCACATGGTCATTCACATTATAAATATTATTTGAAACGAGGTATTTACCACACACCATGTATATTAGCGTTTTTGGGCACTCGATATTTCAGGTGCCAGGTAAATACCACGTTTCAAATAATATTTGTAATCAGGGGATGTAGATTTCGAAAATTATTTCTGTTTTATAATCCAAGATGGCGGTTATAAACTTTTTACTGAAAAATCGTCATGGTAGTTATTTTCGGTTAATTATTCGGGGTGTATAAATTATATCTGTTTTAAAATTCAATATGGACTGGTTTTTATTATTATTTTTATTATACACGGTGAATCTGAGTAACCCGACAGATTTCAACCATAAATTCCTGAGGTCATAAGGACGGTGATAAATGTTACATGAATTTAGGTCGATTTCGACAAAAAAATTTTTTTTTTCTTTTTTAAGTTTTTTTAAATGCTTTTGAGCATAAAGACATAAATGTTATTGGTAAAACTATCGATTAAAATAAATTAGTACATTTTGGCCACTCTCCACCACTCTGTAAAGAGTGTAACGACAAACAAGAAGAACTCTGAAACTAGGCTAATTCCAGAAAAGTTTATACGAGATTTTAGTCTCATTCAGTTATTTATCAGTCAATTATCAGGAATTTATGTTTAAAATCTGTCGGGTTCATTTTGATTCTATTTTCATATTATTTTCATTTTATTTTCAATTAATTTTCATTTTATTTTCATTTTATTTTCATTTTGTTTTCATTTTATTTTCATTTTATTTTAATAATAATAATAAAATACTTTATTGCACACTACAACACACGAACAAAAGAGTTATAATATTTGTACAGCATAGAGGTAGGTAACAACAGGCGGACTTATCGCTAAAAGCGATCTCTTCCAGACAACCTTCAAATATCGAAACGGCGATAATAGTTATTTTCATTTTATTTTTATTTTATTTTTATTTTATTTTATATTTATTTTCATTTTATTTTCATTTTATTTTCATTTTGTTTTCATTTTATTTTCATTTTGTTTTCATTTTATTTTCATTTTATTTTCATTATATTTTCATTTTATTCTCATTTTATTCCCATTTTATTCTCATTTTATTCTCATTTTATTCTCATTTTATTCTCATTTTATTCTCATTTTATTCTCATTCTATTCTCATTCTATTCTCATTCTATTCTCATTCTATTCTCATTCTATTCTCATTCTATTCTCATTCTATTCTCATTCTATTCTCATTCTATTCTCATTTTATTCTCATTTTATTCTCATTTTATTCTCATTTTATTCTCATTTTATTCTCATTTTATTCTCATTTTATTCTCATTTTATTCTCATTTTATTCTCATTTTATTCTCATTTTATTCTCATTTTATTCTCATTTTATTCTCATTTTATTCTCATTTTATTCTCATTTTATTCTCATTTTATTCTCATTTTATTCTCATTTTATTCTCATTTTATTCTCATTTTATTCTCATTTTATTCTCATTTTATTCTCATTTTAGTCTCATTTTATTCTCATTTTATTCTCATTTTATTCTCATTTTATTCTCATTTTATTTTCATTTTATTCTCATTTTATTCTCATTTTATTCTCATTTTATTTTTATTTTACTCTCATTTTACTCTCATTTTATTCTCATTTTATTCTCATTTTATTCTTATTTTATTATAATTTTATTATCATTTTATTCTCATTTTATTCTCATTTTATTCTCATTTTATTCTCATTTTATTCTCATTTTATTCTCATTTTATTCTCATTTTATTCTCATTTTATTCTCATTTTATTCTCATTTTATTCTCATTTTATTCTCATTTTATTCTCATTTTATTCTCATTTTATTCTCATTTTATTCTCATTTTATTCTCATTTTATTCTCATTTTATTCTCATTTTATTCTCATTTTATTCTCATTTTATTCTCATTTTATTCTCATTTTATTCTCATTTTATTCTCATTTTATTCTCATTTTATTCTCATTTAATTTTCATTTAATTTTCATTTAATTTTCATTTTATTTTCATTTTATTTCCATTTTATTTTCATTTTATTTTCATTTTATTTTCATTATATTTTCATTTTATTTCCATTTTATTTTCATTTTATTTTCATTTGATTAAATAATTATAGCAAGAATATAATAAAAGAACATGTTCCAGTATTCTACGAAATTTTACTGCTCAATTAAATTGTGCAATATATTTTGACTCTGTTTCTCTGTTGAGCCACATTCTTAGTCTTAGAAGTACTTTATGCCCTAGAGCTTAAAATGCGATTTTATGTCGTCCACGCACGACTTAAAGTCGAACTTTACGAGCATCAGAAGTGAAAAGAGTATATCTGCCTACCTTGGATTTTAAAACAGATATAACTTTTACTGGGCATAAGGGAAACTACGCCTTATTGGGATTAGGTCCAGTTTCCACACGATGTTTTCTTACACCGAAAAACCCAGATTACATTCTTATACGCGGAACATTATTTAAAATAAAAAGCATGATTAAATAATTATTTAATCATGCTTTTTATTGCTATGCTTGCTTATGCTTGTTAAGAATAAATTATTTTTATTACATTTTCTCGCATATGAATTAGTCCCGACGAAATTATTTT
This sequence comes from Pammene aurita, assembly GCA_947086415.1. NCBI lineage: Eukaryota > Metazoa > Arthropoda > Insecta > Lepidoptera > Tortricidae > Pammene > Pammene aurita. The sequence goes on from OX352295.1 coordinate 20,654,781, forward strand.
GAATCATTTTAACGGGAATAAAATCAACATAAGTTTATTCTTACGATATTTTTTTCAAATAATGTTTTCATTCTTGAGTCTCCAACACTGACTGATATTGATCGTTTCATTATACTAGAAATATCGGTGAACGGCGTCACATTTTGCTGGAGCCATTGAAACAAAGTAGGGTAAAATGCCAATTACTAGCCACTTTCCAATTACTGGCCACTTAATTTGATTTCTATTTATAGGTGAACAAAGTTCATTTTAGTATATAAGGTACGAAAATCCAATTATTAGCCACTTTTCAATTACTGGCCACCTATTCCAAAAATGAATTCTATTTACAGATAAATAAAACTCATTTTCAGTATAAGGAAAATGGCCAGTAACTGAAATTTATCCACAACCCACTCGTTCAATAACTGGCCGCCTCTTACAAAAATGAGTTCTATTCACCTATACACAGAATTCATTTTAGTATAGGTGGCCAGTAATTGGAAAGTGGCTAGTAATTGGCATTTTACCCTACTACCTATAACTCGAATAACACAAAATTATATATTTTAACACTTCACAATATGCATTTGATTTTGGTTCCTATAAGCCTGGGTCTAAGATTGAATCGACACGAGCCGTCATGTTCGAATGGCAAAAACAAAAACACCGGCACCACACAACGATCTTTTAGCGCACTAACAAGCAATAATAGCGTCTAGATCAAAGGCGTAAGTACGAAAACATATGCAAAAAGATTATTGTTTGTTTGTGGGCTCGCTCGTGCCGACATACCGGCAGCGCTTAGCTCGTAGGGTGCTCGAATAATAAATAAGCCAAATGTATTGGTCACTGAGTTTAAAATAGCTTAATCGCATTTGAAAAACCCTATCTGATAGGGAAACCATATGCTGGGTTGTAATCACTTACCCGAATTAACTGTATTGATGTGGTTAGCCTTTCGTTCAGGTAAGTCAAACGATACGCTTACCGAATTGATAGGGTTTTTAAAAACAACTCTACCAAATACCCAATCTAATACCCCTGTATTGGTTACCGGTTCCGGTCCCTGGTGGTGACACTTATTAAATAATACTAGGGATACACAATCAGCCCAAAAAAATGGCCCCATAATAGTACCGCAAGAATGACTCGAGCGTTACTTTCTTTGACAGTTTTATTACGGTATAAGACTGGCCGGTAACAAATTTTCACGAGCCATATTTTCAGTAAATGTTTGTTGCTCGAAGATGAGTGAGCTCTCCGGGCAATACGGTCCGAAAGAGAGTATCAAAGTAGAGTTCTCACTTGTACTAATTACACTATTGACATCTTAACTTTTTTATAATACTACGCCCTTAATTAAAAGAAGAAGATGCAATGCCTTTGACTTCTCTTTTGGTGTAAGTCCACGCTTCGGAGTCCGAAGTGGATTAAACATGATTGGTGGATTATGACAGCTAGACCTCTCGCCACGGTGCTGCCATCTAGTGAATATCTCTATTGCGCAAACCCTCATTGCGAGGTTGTTCAGATATTCCAGATATTGCCGCTCCGATATATATAGTCTCATGGCGACTGTACGAGCAAAGCGCGACCGTGTTGTTTTTTACTGTAACAAAATAACTTATCACAAAAATTTAGTTAAGAGATGCACTTGGGCTGGGACACTTGGTCGAGCTGCTTGAATCTATAAGTGAAATGCACTTGTGGCTAGGTCCTTTAAAAGCGTTTTATGATGCGGTGCGTAGTCTGTGATATAACATTGAACAATCAAACATGAATTAAACTTCGAACGCCCAAATTCCCGAACTAAGCAAATATAACTCTCCCTCCTAAATATCTCCCCACCGCATAAGAGCCATATGTACATTATAAAACCAGTTTGAATTTAAACTTTATTGCGCGATAATATGGTAAAGAGTTGAATGTTTTCCGATGGCTGTTGCCGCCCATGTAGTAGTAGGCGGTCGTAAAACCGTATTGCCCAAGTGCGGTCAACCCCACTCACACGTATTCTTAGCATATTTTACCATAATAGTTCACAAGTTGCGATGTAAAACCTTGACCCTAAGGGGTTAAACCGCTCCGCTATACGTGTCAGAAGCGTGGTCACAACCAGACGTAAGTCGTCGCCGTTCAGGTTTAAAAAAAAAACAAGTTTATGCCAACGTAGAAGTGGTTAAAACTTTCCACTCCGTTTTCACACCCTTATCTACAGACTGAATTTTTAAAAACCTCTTCTTAATCGAGCCTAACGACATTTGACAATTAATGTTCCTTTCAAGATTATATCTTTAACAATAGGCATTATGATTTTTTCTCATGTATGGTATCAATCGATTCGTTTTGTTTTGAGGATCAAATATATAGATGGGGCCAATTGTTTAAAAGAACACAAAAGTCAGAAATGAGACTTAAAGTCTGAGATTTGCATTTGTTTCTCAAAACGCTTCGAACAAAATGACGTGCAAAAGTGAAAAAAAAAATGTGACGTCACGATTTAATTCATAGTCGCTCTGTTCAAAGTACCTTTGGAAGAATAATGAAATTGCTATTTTTACAGTGAAATATTGCGTTTATGTATATGGTTGCCATTGCCATACTAATTTTTTTTACAGTAAAGTGTTAAAAATCGAATGGTAACACTGTTTTTTTTTAAATATCGCACTTTAAAAAATCGTAACATTTGGAAATTTTGATATCTTTGAATCATTTATATAGATTTTTTTTATTTTCACTTTATTTGGATATTTTGATCACTTTGCATCCTATCAACTAAATTTTATTGTATACTAAAACATATGTCATCATTCCTATTAAGGCTATTGCATTGCCTGTCTGTCATTATAGTACAGGAAAGATACGGTTGCATCAAACATTAATTTATAATAGCCTGATTTTTTTATTATTTATTCTTATGGAATATTTATATATAATATATGCAAAAATCCTACCAACTTTTCACCCGGAAGTAGTTAAATAGGTAAAGTAAAATATATAAAATTTTTGTATATTTTTATTTACAATAATATCAATTATTTTTATTTGTAAATATGACGATATTTAAGTCTTCTTTCTGTTTAAAGCGAAAAACAAGAAACCGTGTCCATGTAAAACCACATAAATAACAAAATGTACGGCGCGGGCGATATATATCCTAATTCGTTAGAAATAAATAGTAATAATTGGTAGTTTGTTCTTACACATTTTAAATGACTTAGAAACGATATATTCATTAAAATCCTACAGGAAAAACGCTTGAAATATGTATGTACATATTTGTGGCGGTTAGCGAATAACGATATTTTGTAGGATTTCATTGCCTAAATAATACTTGTATTATGATAAATCCGTTACACTAAAAATATTAGCTATTATTAATTATTTCCAATTCCCCATACTAGCCGCCCGTAAAATGACTGTAGTATTAGCGGCCAAGTGCGAGTCGGACTCGTGCACCGAGGGTTCTGTACAAACATGTAGGTATATAGCTTAAGTGTTATGTAATTAATTATTAATACTATATGGACTCTGTTCGAAATAAACAATTTTTTTTTATATATACGGATAGTAACTTTAAAATTATTAAAAATATTTTTATTATAAATGATGTAACAAACAATTTACGGTTTTAGCAAATTTCCCTTTATCTGTGCTTTAACACGTTGCTTCGCACCAAATTTCAAGATTCTGAGTTCACGGGAAGTACCCTGTAGGTTTTGATTCCCTTGCGAGTTTCGAAAATTTGCAGAATTTTGCGGCTGTATCTTTTGATTGTGTTTGCTTAGAAGTTTGATTTTTTCTCAGCTCTAAGGGACAGTAGACCTGAGTATTTGATATAAATTTCAGCTTGATACCTCCACGCGTTCCTGAGAAATAGGGTCTTGACAGACGGACGGACGGACGGACCAACGGGCGGACGGACGGACGGACGGACAACAAAGTGATCCTATAAGGGTTCCGTTTTTTCCTTTCGTGGTACGAAACCCTAAAAACAATGATTGACGCAGGTCGTATCTAAGGCACTTATCACCTCGGCGCCGCAACCGGATGCGGCGACGGTGTGCAAGCGTGACAGCGCTATAAACGTGCATAGCGCTATCTCGTTCGCACACCTTCGCCGTATGCGGAAACCGCAGCACAAGCCAAAAAAGTGACATCCCCATTTTATTACAAATTACTATAGTTTAGAGCATCACGAATGCGAGACTAAAACTCCCATGTTTCTAATATGTGTAGTTTTTGAAACATACATTTTTGAAAATCTTGTTTCTGACGCTCGGAAATTACGAAAAATAGAAATAATTTAAAAGATATTGCATGGACTGTTTGTTTGCCAAGGTGTTCGACAAAACATTCAAAGACATACATTTAAGAGCAATCACTACCTTCCTAGATACATTTGTTACAAAGATATTAATTGTTTTATTAATTTTTGTTTTTATTTTTTTCCTTCCATGTCCCGCCATAGTCGGTCGCAATATTGGTATGAGAGCTTCATTATTATGTCTTATATCTATACTATTTTTTACAAGACCTAATTCCGTGGAACATTGAAGTAATCAGCTAAACACTTTACATCCGGGTTACCCGGCCTCTAGGGTTGACACTTCGGTATTTTTAATGTTATACGCCGTTGTTTCCGGGATATCTATAATTCTTGGTTTTGATAATAGTTTTGAGTACATATGCAAAGAACTAGCCAAAAATATGTTAAAAATTTCGAATGGTGTCTTACGACAGTGACTGTACATAAACTTTTGGTCCATGGAGCTGCGATAATACGAAACTCGTCTGTTCCAATTGGAATGCTCTCCGAGCAATCATCAGAATCTCGTAATAAATATTGGTGTCACGATAGAGAACACCATACCCGCAAATCAGATCGAACGAAAACCATGTCTGATTTGTTTCATAGAGCGTTAGTCTCATTAGACCCAATAATTTCGGAACAACGGATGTCGCAACGACAAAAAATATTAAAAAACGTCTCCTACCATCTGCCGCAATAGCATTATTGAAAGCACCACAGGATGCTTTTATATCGCCATCGCCATCGAATGAAAACATAACACCATCATCAGTTATGTCCAGACGATAGCTATTCTGAGGTGCAAGATGGGGAGAGAGCCTGGAAGTAGAATATTGTTGCCTGGAAGTGGATAATTTTGTAGTAATTTATGTTTTAGAAAAAATATTTGCTAAATTGGCGATGCATAATAAATATTTTAGCCGTTCCTTCCAAAAAAAACACATAATTGTAGTATACGGCTTTAACCGGTTATTTTTCGACCATAACCGATCGAATACCCGGCTTTGAAAATTTACCTGTTATTGCATTCCCTATACAGGATGTAACAAAAGTACTGGTGATCCGTTTAAGGGCATAATGGTATCGTATTACGACTAAGAAAAAATTGTAGAAATTTTTTTACACATACAAAAATGTTTTTTTTTGTATGGGACACGTAGTCCCAGCCGGCCAACCCTCCATACAAAAGATGTTTTTTTTCACGCGAAAATTTTTTTTTTAAGTTTTTCATAATTAGAATACGATACCAATTATGCCCTTAAAAGAATCACCAGTATTTTTGTTACATCCTGTATACTGTGTTTATTTTATATCCAGGTAAATCCGGATATTGGTAGTGGCAGCCCTGACTGCAAATTTTAATCGACTGTAGATTAAATCTTCCAGAGAATTAGATCTTCTAAAAAATAGGGTAGATAGAAGACATAACAATGAAGTCTTACAAATATCGCGATCTACTGCGGTGGAATATGGAAGAAAAAAAATTAAAACCAAAATCATTAAAATAATTAATATCATTGTAAAAAATTTACCTAGAAAGGTTGTAATTACCTCTAAATGTACTTTTTTGAAAGGTTTATCCAACACTTTAGTCAACAGAAAAGTTTGTTACTTAATTTACAATACATAATTATTTTTCGTAATATCCGGGTGTCAGAATCAGGATTTTCAAAATTTTATTTCTCAAAAACTTCACATATTAGAAACGCGGGAGTTTTAGTCTCGCATTTGTAATGCTCTAAACTACAGTAATTTGTAATAAAATGGGGATGTCACTTTTTTGGCTTCCATAAAACACTGTGCAGCAGTGTAAAAACCGCCTAAGTTGTAGGCATCAATAACAACGAACAACAAAGTTTAATTTCTAACCAGTTATTTTTGACCCCGTTTAATAGGGATTTGTTGCAAATAAGCTCTAGTATTAGCCCCTTAAATTAATCCACCATTTTTGCATTATGTAAAAGGGATAACGGATAAGATTGGTACAGTAGTTGAGAAGTACTCTATAAGGACCGTGTACACACCGTTGTCGAAAATCGGGAAAATCTAAGGTCACCGAAGGACGTTATCCCTTTCCAGTCACCTGTCGTTTATAAGATCGATTGCAGTTGTGGTAGTTCCTACATCGGACGAACGAAGAGAACTATAGCAGAAAGAGTCAAGGAAAATATAGCAGCTGTCAAAAATTGTCAGGTGAATAAGTCTGCTGTTGCTGAGCATTTACTGGAGTCAGGACCGGACCATTGGATTGCGCTTCATAATCCTAAAATCCTTTCTACGGATCGTCGGTTTTTTAGTAGACGACGGTTTTAGGATCTCATCTACATGGATCCTGTCATTAGTCAGCTGTCACGCGGCGTTGTGAGCGCACGTACTGAGTCATCATGACTTCGACGGTTGTTAAATGTAATAATTTTAATGTTGTTATCTGTGAGGTTTTAGCGTTTGTGCAAAATAAACTCGAAGTAATAGACGAAGATAGTGTCGAAAAAATTTGTTTATCAGGATTTTCGGAAAAGGATATCAGTGATGCAAAGAAGTTGCTATTCGACTCGATGGTGGCAAAGAAGCGATATGTTCTAAGAAAAGGGGATGGAAAATGTGCAAGAGAGATCGAAGACATTATTCTGGCTTTCAAGGACGTGGAACCTGACCAATGTCCAATTTTTGGTTGTTGCTAGGGAGCTGCAGAAATTGCCCCCAGTCACTTTTGATAGCATAGATGTGACACGATTTTTAAAGGACATTGTTTTGCTGCAGACTGATGTGAAATTTATAAAAGAAAATTATGTACCTGTCAAACATATGAACGAAATAAAATGTCAGTTAGATAACTTGAAGTCTGCGTCATTAGTTAACAATTTTGCGTGCAACATAAACAGTAAAAGAGGTGCCTATATGCTCAGAAACAACCTCAGTTACGACAGTGGACCGTGCGGTATAATGCATGTGTCAGAAGATAATTCATCTCAAGTAGCAGCTGACCATGACTCATCATTACAACGGTCGTTTGCGCAGGGCAATGAACTTTACGATAATAACATTTATACGGAGGGTATTCCTAAAGTGGGGATGGATAATATACTGCTACCCGCAACTGAGGCAGACAAACAAGTTGTGCAGGCGCCGGCAGAGACCGTGATCGCGGCGGACGGCAGCGATAAAGGTGTGCGTGTGTGCGTAACTAAGACGACGTCACCTTGTACCACGAAACGTTACTAATCGAAAATAATGTAAACAATGGAACAAATAAGGATATTTCTGTTTCCGTGACGCCCAGTAATATCAAAAAGAAAACTATGTCCGAAGTTTTGCCAGAAGAGGGGGAATGGAAAACTGAAAAACCTTCTGATGAGTGGATTGAAGTTCAGAAAAAGAGATTAAAAAACCGTTTCATACCAAAGATTGGAAGGGCGCAAATGCAAAAACAAACCAATTTTAGAGCGGCGAATAACAATGTACAGTTGTTTATCTCATATGTTCATAAGGACACCACTGAAAAAGATATTGTGGAGTATATTTTCGAAAATACTCAAGTACTTGTCAAGCTCGAGAAAATTAAAATGTTTATAGAAAAGAGGCATTACTCCTATAAGTTCTCCGTGCCTTATCATAAACGGTATATTTTCTTTGACGAGCAACTGTGGCCAGATGGGACAGCCTTCAGGCGTTTTGTGCCCCTGTCTAAGAGGAGCGTACAAGATGAAAATAAGCAATAGACTATACAATAATTAATAACGTACGAATATGGATAGTACAAATAGTATAATTACGCTAGTTACATATAATTGTAAGTCGGTAAAGAGATCAATCGATGGGGTCATACAACTATGTAAATCGGCGGACATAATAGCACTGCAGGAAACATGGTTACTGAAACACGACCTGGAGTGTTTAGGTGATATTGATGCTGCGTTTGGGGCGACGCACTGTGGGCTGAAAATCGGCTTTCATAGAAATAGAAATCGACTTCATAATTTGTTCCTTTTTCTTCTTGAAATAGCTTTAGCTAGGTATTAATATGTCCCAAAATGAGTCTGAGGTAATTTGGTTGGGAAAAAAATTAATTATAATAAAATAAAATAAAATATGTATGGAGCGAATGAGAAAAATCAAATTTTCTTCAAAAATAAAAGCCAAATCGTTATATCCTCGCAGATGGTTATAGTGCCAATTATTCTTGATTTTTTGTCATACTAAATTTTTTTCTACCAGGTGCACTTTTTTAGAAAAAAATCGATTTAAAAAAAATTTTTTTATCAAGTATTTTTTTTTAAATAGGTTTTAATCATTACTTTGACCTTAATAAAAAATTCTGAGTCAAAAACTTAGGAGCAGTAAGCTTTTTTTCGACATAGATGTATGGAGCGTTTCGGACATATCAGATTTTCTTCAAACATAAAAAATAAACCATTATATCCTCGCAGATGGTTATACTCCTAATTATTCTTGATTTTTTGTCATACTCAATTTTTTTCTACCTAATGCACTTTTTTTTTAAATCGATTAAAAAAAAATCGAGTTTTTTTTTTATAAATAGCTTTTACTCATTACTTTGACCTTAATAAATTATTCTGAGCCCATTTGAATCAAAAACTCAGGAGGAGTGAGCTTTTTTTCGAAATAGATGTATGGAGCGTATCGGACATATCGGATTTTCTTCAACCATAAAAAATGAACCGTTATATCCTCGCAGATGGTTATAGTACCAATTATTCTTGATTTTTTGTCATACTCAATTTTTTTCTACCAGGTGCACTTTTTTTGAAAATAGATTTTCTTGAACTCGAAAAAATTATGTTTTTTGAAATAATCGATTTTTTTAAAAGTGCACCTGGTAAAAAAATTTTGTATGACAAAAAATCAAGAATAATTGGTACTATAACTATCTGCGAGGATATAACGGTTTATTTTTTATGTTTGAAGAAAATCTGACATGACCATACACTCCATACATCTATTTCGAAAAAAAGCTCACTGCTCCTAAGTTTTTGACTCAAATGGACTCAGAATTTTTTATTAAGGTCAAAGTAATGAGTAAAAGCTATTAAAAAAAAATTCAAAAAACATTTTTTTAAGAAAAAATCGATTTAAAAAAAATGCACCTGGTAGAAAAAAATTGAGTATGACAAAAATCAAGAATAATTAGAACTATAACCATCTGCGAGGATATAACGGTTTATTTTTTATGTTTGAAGAAAATCTGATATGTCCGAAACGCTCCATACATCTATGTCGAAAAAAAAGCTCACTGCTCCTAAGTTTTTGACTCAAATGGACTCAGAATTTTTTATTAAGGTCAAAGTAATGAGTAAAACCTATTTCTAAAAAGAACTTTAAAAAAAAATTTTTTTAATCTATTTTTAAAAAAAAAGTGCACCTGGTAGAAAAAAATTAAGTATGACAAAAAATCAAGAATAATTGGCACTATAACCATCTGCGAGGATATAACGGTTTGGCTTTTATTTTTGAAGAAAATTTGATTTTGCTCATTCGCTCCATACATATTTTATTTTATTTTATTATAATTAATTTTTTTCACAACCAAATTACCTCAGACTCATTTTGGGACATATTAATAAATAGCTAAAGCTGTTTCAAGAAAAAAAATCACAGATTTCGTGCCTCACACGACTATCGAGCACATTGGAAATGAATATACGGAAGTCGAAAAAATATTGTCGCTGAGCGACGAGAAAGTCGGGATAAGGAAAATGTTATAAAATAAAACTACTACGTTGAATGATAATTATTTTATTCTTAAATTAACATAAGTATCCTCGACATAACGCCTGTGAACCAGAGTTGCGCAAAAATTAACGTGATTGAAACTAAAGTTAAAAATGAGAACGTTACTCATAATCATATGAACATGATTACGAATTCAATCATGAGCTTTCTAATCTGATTGACCATCGACATGAGTAAATCATGTCGATTTTTAGTTTCACTCATGATTAGCTGAAGTGATTACATTAGTAAGACAGTATGCTTAGTTAAACTAACGATTTAGTTGATTAGATGATTAGATTTTGATTAGATTTTGCGTAGCTACTAGCTCCATCACTTTTTTCCCTGACGAAACAGAGGCGGTACCTAGGTGAGTATAATATACATTTAGGATAAATGGCTATTTGTGACAATATTTCTAAAGGTATGATTTGGCAGTTGGCGCTTACGTCTTATGTTGTATAGTGCAGATTCAATATTGAGCGATAAAAGCGTAAATGCCAGTGGCAAATGTTACCTTTACCAAAATATCGACTATTTTTTTGTTAGTTTTTGGTATGAGTGTACAAATGAATGCTCCCATTTAACTTTGAAACGGCCTGTTCGGTTTTATTGCGGTTTTCGGCTACAGTTAAGGCAGCTATCACACAGCTGCGGTTTCCACATGCGCTTTTCATTTTCATTCTCATTCTCATTCTCATTATCATTCTCATTCTCATTCTCATTCTAATTCTCATTCTCATTCTCATTCTCATTCTCATTCTCATTCTCATTTTCATTTTCATTTAGGATAATGAAAATTTCTACTTATGTATCTGGTTCAATATGTGAAGGCGCCGGAAGAGACCGTGATCGCGGCGGACGGCGGCGATAAAGGTGTGCGTGTGTGCGTAACTAAGACGACGTCACCCTGTACCACCCCAAGTAACACATCAAAGCAGTAGAACGGCCGTCTTACAGCATATCTGTATACTTTTAGCATTTTCAGTTCGTTTTATAGTAGCATTATAAACGTTTATAGTGCTGATATAGGTCTTAAATGGGCACGAATTACCCAGCTTGAGATCCTATACAGGTCATTTAATAGCATTACAGGCGCAATATGTCTGCGCTATTAGCATTATCGTTGTCATGGCAAGTGCCAATCGCATTAATGAACCATTAGTACGCTCTATTAAGTTGCCAACTGCATTAAAAAGCATTAATACGCCCAAAAAACTTGCTAATCGCAGTAAAGAAGCATAAGTACTCTCGATTAACTTGCCAATCGCAATACAAAAGCATTATACTAGCATAAGAGTGTAGTAAAATAAACCTTACGTCAATGCAAAAACGTCTCTAACACCGACGGAACAAATGTTATAATACAATGAACGTTGTGATTTAACTACTTTGTCTCGCAATATAAAATGGACGACGACGGTACAAAAAACTGAATGAGTGACACGTCATATTTGTTTGCATCCTAACAATATTTATAAAAGTTTTTGACTCGTTTACGTTATTATATCCTTCAAATATTACTGCGCAATGTAGTTTACTGTAAATGTGTATATAAGTTTCATTGAAAATTTTCACGCGCCTTTGATTTATTGTGGTTTTGCTATAAAATATTATAAAAAGATATGCGTCAAATAAACAAAACAATTGTGTAATCCTCGTATAGAACGAGTTTTGCATTATTAACATAATAGTGTTGGTTGAGCAGTCTTAAATTAAGTAATTTCATTATTATATAGGTATTTTCCTTGTAAAAATAGGTCCGCATGATTTTATTTTTAGGTTATAAATTATTTACAAAATGGCGTTGGTCTATATAGACGGAGAGCTAGCCACGTCGGATATGACACAATAATGAGAGCAACCAAACCCCTCTAGTCAGTTTGGTATACTATGCTTATTTCTAGATCTGGACATCTGGCAGCTTTAAAGTGGTGGAGGTCAAAGAATGCAAACCATTTCAAGAAAATAAATCCTAGAGATCTGGGTTTGATGCAATATTATGAGAAACTATACAAATACTATACAATATTAAGAGAAATTATACAAAAGTTTATGTTGGGAGAAAGTAGTGCCAAACGATGTATAATAAAATATAGTTCATAGTTTGTCGCCAACTGTTTTTGTTTCCGTAATAATCATACATCGGGGTTTTCGGTGCGGGAACGATTTGAGAAAGAGTAGAGATAAACAGATATGTTGAGAGTTAGTCTGAGAAAATATCATATTATGCCTAATGAATAACTACCTCTCTGTGAATAGCTTACACACTATGATACGAGCTTTTTTTCTTAGAGGCATGTTTGTATTGACTATTATATACTTAGTATTTTAAAAATGCAATTGCATATCCGAAATTTATTAACTAGATCTACCTAAGACAAAGACACGGTATAATAAGTGTCAAATATTAATCTTGACGTCCGATATTTATGAACTTTTTGATTAACTGAAGAGGTTGACAATGATCAGTCATTATATGAATTAATAAAAAAAATACTTGAAAAAATCATAGGTATATTTACCTACAATATATATACATAACAGTCAGCTATTACATATAAATTGTATAAACCTATGATTTTTTCGATCAATTATTCATTAGGTAGAAACGTGCTAGAGTACATTCGGTTTTTTAAGTTAATGCCTACTCTTTGGCTAATGTCAAACATTCCCGCACCGAAAACCCCGATGTATGGTAATAATACACAATATTTTTTGGTCTAACGTTTTTTTTATCGATTTTTGACCAGTTTTGAGTCGATATTCCAACATATTCACTATAGATAGAATTATAAGGCAAACGACTATCGGTTTTTGAATCTTTTATCTCCATTCTGTAGAGCCGGATCTTGAAATAAATGAGCCGTTATTTTTTATGATATTTTTAAAATATGGTCTAAAAAAACACTTTTATCGATATTCGAATGGTGTAAAGAATCTTACATATACGTAATCTACATATTAGGGTTCCTCTTTGATGTCTCTAAAAACTGTAGAGATTTTAATTTTTAACTAATTAAAACAAAATTTATGACCATAAAACCACTTTTTTAGCCTAAACCGGTTCGACTTTGATGTCAAATATCTCGAAGACAATGAATATTGAAGTAAATATAGGATACTATATTGTTTAAAGCCGTTACTGATAATATGATAAGCTATATAAATCATTAGAAAACTAAGGGAATCAGATCTAAGGTCGTTGGCGCCAGGGAGCCCCTTAAAATATAGGCCCTGTCCTTTATAACTGAGACAACTTCGGCAATTTTTACCTAGTTTGGTATTACTATTTTCCAATTAAAACATTTTGCTAGTCTGTCACTGTGACCTCCACCCATTAAAAGCTGCCAGATGCCAGGATCTAGCAATAAGAATAGTATAGCAATCTAACCAGACGGGTTTTGTTGCTCTCATTATTGTGTCATATCTGACGTGGCTAGCTCGTAGTCCAATAGCAGCTCAGTGACCCTTAAAAAATGCCTTATTTATGCCTACAGCATTACACGTGAATAATTATGCTATTAAACAACATTAAGCATTTATTTATGCTATTGTAGAACCTAAGGCACTAAAACCGCTAAAAGCTGTATAGGGGCTGTTCATAAATTACGTCATCAATTTTTTATGATCCCCCCCCCCCCTAAAATCATCCAACCCTCCCCCTGCCAAATAAAGTGACGTCATTAAAAAAAATGCATTTTAAGCTTCATTGTAAAATAAAAAACTATTTAGTAGATAATATTTTATAGCATTAAAAGTTTATAGAAACACGACTTTCATTCCTTTTTTCACACATTGATGATGTGATCTTCGGAATGACCGCCCCCCCCCCTCCTACGTCATGCTACCATGAAATGACGTAATTTATGAACAGCCCCTTATAGTGAATTACTTGGCTTTATAATCGTTTATATTATTGCTATTATACTGCATTAGGAACGTATTACCTACTTATAAATGCTATTGTACACCCTAAGGCATTAAAAATAGCTGAAAGCTGTATAGCGAATTTACGTGGCATTATAATGGCTAATATTCATGCTCTGACACTGCATTAAGCATTTATTTATGCTATTGTAGAACCTAAGGCACTAAACCAAACCGAAGCATTAGTGTAACAAACCAAAACGCAACTGTACAGCATTCAGCTGTACAGTTGCATGTTGTTCGCTGCACTAAAACTAATGGCTGAACAAAAGCATTTACATATGCCATTATACAACCGTTATACAGCGTAAAGCATCATAAAATGCTATTGTAGAACCTAAAGCACTAAAAACAGCTGAAAGCTATATACCGGATTTACGTGGCATTATAATGGCTAATATTCATGCTCATAAACAGCATTAAGCATTTATTTATGCTACTGTAGAACCTAAGGCACTAAACCAAACCGAAGCATTAGTGTAACAAACCAAAACGCAACTGTACAGCATTCAGCTGTACAGTTGCATGTTGTTCGCTGCACTAAAACTAATGGCTGAACAAAAGCATTTACATATGCCATTATACAACCGTTATACAGCGTAAAGCATCATAAAATGCTATTGTAGAACCTAAAGCACTAAAAACAGCTGAAAGCTATATACCGGATTTACGTGGCATTATAATGGCTAATATTCATGCTCATAAACAGCATTAAGCATTTATTTATGCTACTGTAGAACCTAAGGCACTAAACCACACCGAAGCATTAGTGTAGCAAACCAAAACGCAACTGTACAGCATTCAGCTGTACAGTTGCATTTTGGTTCGCTGCACTAAAACTAAAGGCTTTAAAAAAGCATTTATACATGCCATTATACAACCGTTATACAGCTTAAAGCATTATATAGTGCTATTGTAGAACCTAAAGCTCTTAAGTGCTTTTAGACAGTCAAAAGCTGTACAGTTGCGTTGTGGTTTGCTGCACTAAAGCTAAAGGCTTTACAAAAGCATTTAGATATGCCATTATACAACCGTTATACAGCTCAAAGGATCATATAATGCGACAAGTTGCTCGGTGAACGTATATAAGAGTTTATACGGTACTTAAGTTCGAAATAAGTTAACTATTCATATGTTATAATGCTTCCTGTGTTACTTGGGACGAAACGCCCCTGCACCAAGTTACTAATCGAAAATAATGTAAACAATGGAACAAATAAGGATATTTCTGTTTCCGTGACGCCCAGTAATACCAAAAAGAAAACTATGTCCGAAGTTTTGCGATAAGAGGGGGAATGGAAATCTGAAAAACCTTCTGATGAGTGGATTGAAGTTCAGAAAAAGAGATTAAAAAACCGTTTCATACTAAAGATTGGAAGGGCGCAAATGCAAAAACAAACCAATTTTAGAGCGGCGAATAACAATGTACAGTTGTTTATCTCATATGTTCATAAGGACACCACTGAAAAAGATATTGTGGAGTATATTTTCGAAAATACTCAAGTACTTGTCAAGCTCGAGAAAATTAAAATGTTTAAAGAAAAGAGGCATAACTCCTATAAGTTCTCCGTGCCTTATCATAAACAGTATATTTTCTTTGACGAGCAACTGTGGCCAGATGGGACAGCCTTCAGGCGTTTTTTGCCCCTGTCTAAGAGGAGCGTACAAGATGAAAATAAGCAATAGACTATACATTAATTAATAACGTACGAATATGGATAGTACAAATAGTATAATTACGCTAGTTACATATAATTGTAAGTCGGTAAAGAGATCAATCGATGGGGTCAAACAACTATGTAAATCGGCGGACATAATAGCACTGCAGGAAACATGGTTACTGAAACACGACCTGGAGTGTTTAGGTGATATTGATGCTGCGTTTGGGGCGACGCACTGTGGGCTGAAAATCGGCTTTCATAGAAATGGAAATCGATTTCATAATTTGCACCTTTTTCTTCTTGAAATAGCTTTAGCTAGGTATTAATATGTCCCAAAATGAGTCTGAGGTAATTTGGTTGGGAAAAAAAATAATTATAATAAAATAAAATAAAATATGTGTGGAGCTAATGAGAAAAATCAAATTGTCTTCAAAAATAAAAGCCAAATCGTTATATCCTCGCAGATGGTTATAGTGCCAATTATTCTTGATTTTTTGTCATACTAAATTTTTTTCTACCAGGTGCACTTTTTTTGAAAAAAATCGATTTAAAAAAAAAATTTTTTTAAGTATTTTTTTTAGAAATAGGTTTTAATCATTACTTTGACCTTAATAAAAAATTCTGAGTCAAAAACTTAGGAGCAGTGAGCTTTTTTTCGACATAGATGTATGGAGCGTTTCGGACATATCAGATTTTCTTCAAACATAAAAAATAAACCATTATATCCTCGCAGATGGTTATACTCCTAATTATTCTTGATTGTTTGTCATACTCAATTATTTTCTACCTAGTGCACTTTTTTTTAAATCGATTTAAAAAATAAAAAAAAAATTCGAGTTTTTTTTTAGAAATAGCTTTTACTCATTACTTTGACCTTAATAAATTATTCTGAGCCCATTTGAATCAAAAACTTAGGAGCAGTGAGCTTTTTTTCGAAATAGATGTATGGAGCGTATCGGACATATCGGATTTTCTTCAACCATAAAAAATGAACCGTTATATCCTCGCAGATGGTTATAGTACCAATTATTCTTGATTTTTTGTCATACTTATTTTTTTTCTACCAGGTGCACTTTTTTTAAAAATAGATTTTCTTGAACTCGAAAAAATTATGTTTTTTGAAATAATCGATTTTTTTTTTTAAAGTGCACCTGGTAAAAAAAAAATTGAGTATGACAAAAAATCAAGAATAATTGGTACTATAACTATCTGCGAGGATATAACGGTTTATTTTTTATGTTTGAAGAAAATCTGACATGACCATACGGCCATACATCTATTTCGAAAAACAGCTCACTGCTCCTAAGTTTTTGACTCAAATAGACTCAGAATTTTTTATTAAGGTCAAAGTAATGAGTAAAAGCTATTGAAAAACAAACTCGAAAAAAATTTTTTTTTTCGAAAAAATCGATTTACTTAAAAAAAAAGTGCACCTGGTAGAAAAAAATTGAGTTTGACAAAAAATCAAGAATAATTAGAACTATAACCATCTGCGAGGATATAACGGTTTATTTTTTATGTTTGAAGAAAATCTGATATGTCCGAAACGCTCCATACATCTATGTCGAAAAAAAAGCTCACTGCTCCTAAGTTTTTGACTCAAATGGACTCAGTTTTTTTTATTAAGGTCAAAGTAATGAGTAAAACCTATTTCTAAAAAAAAACTTGAAAAAAAAAATTTTTTTTAATCGATTTTTTAAAAAAAAAGTGCACCTGGTAGAAAAAAATTGAGTATGACAAAAAATCAAGAATAATTGGCACATTAACTATCTGCGAGGATATAACGGTTTGGCTTTTATTTTTGAAGAAAATTTGATTTTGCTCATTCGCTCCATACATATTTTATTTTATTTTATTATAATTAATTTTTTTCACAACCAAATTACCTCAGACTCATTTTGGGACATATTAATACCTAGCTAAAGCTGTTTCAAGAAAAAAATTCACTGATTTCGTGCCTCACACGACTATCGAGCACATTGGAAATGAATCTACGGAAGTCGAAAAAATATTGTCGCTGAGCGACGAGAAAGTCGGGATAAGGAAAATGTTATAAAATTCATTCAACGTCGTAGTTTTACGACGTTGAATGATAATTATTTTATTCTTAGATTAACATAAGTATCCTCGACATAACGCCTGTGAACCAGAGTTGGGCAAAAATTAACGTGATTGAAAGTTAAAAATGAGAACGTTACTCATAATCATATGAACATGATTACGAATTCAATCATGAGCTTTCTAATTTGATTGTCCACCGACATGAGTAAATCATGTCGATTTTTAGTTTCACTCATGATTAGCTGAAGTGGTTACATTAGTAAGACAGTATGCTTAGTTAAACTAACGATTTAGTTGATTAGATGATTATATTTTGATTAGATTTTGCGTAGCTACTAGTTCCATCACTTTTTTCCCTGACGAAACAGAGGCGGTACCTAGGTGAGTATAATATACATTTAGGATAAATGGCTATTTGTGACAATATTTCTAAAGGTATGATTTGGCGGTTGGCGCTTACGTCTTATGTTGTATAGTGCAGATTCAATATTGAGCAATAAAAGCGTAAATGCCAGTGGCAAATGTTACCTTTACCAAAATATCGACTATTTTTTTGTTAGTTTTTGGTATGAGTGTACAAATGAATGCTCCCGTTTAACTTTGAAACGGCCTGTTCGGTTTTATTGAGGTTTTCGGCTACAGCGGTTTAAGGCAGCTATCACACAGCTGCGGTTTCCACATGCGCTTTTCATTTTCATTTTCATTTTCATTCTCATTCTCATTCTCATTCTCATTCTCATTCTCATTCTCATTCTAATTCTCATTCTCATTCTCATTCGCATTCTCATTCTCATTCTCGTTATCATTCTCATTCTCATTTTCATTTTTATTTAGGATAATGAAAATTTCTACATATGTATCTGGTTCAATATGTGAAATTCAGAACAAACGCCTTATTCAAGTAATACGAGTAATATAAATCAGCTTAAGAACACTCTAATCATACATTCGTCAATCACATTGAACAAGTTAGTTGAAGTAAGTAGCGTTAATTTAGTTTGAATCAGCGCCCGTCGTTAATGATTTACTCATGGCGAAATTACTTGATTGCTTTGTGTTATGATTTGATCAGCGATTATTCAATCAGCGATGATTAGTAATCGATCACCGATTTTAGTCAAGTGTGCCCAACTCTGCTGTGAACAAACAAATTGAAAAATTTCCACACGCATATCGAAGTTTGAATAATTGTCGCCGTGGCGCCTAAGTATACATAAATCATTTTTAGATTAATAAGCAGGATATAATAATGTTCAAAGTACAAGAAAATTATTACATTACAAATCCGTAGTCAACTCGAGAAATGGTAGCCACATAGCTAAATAATTTTTAAGCAAAAAAAACCGACTTCTTCAATGGGGGAAGCCGGAGAAGGATTATTGAAGATGGTGCACTCTATACAATGAAATAACTTGCTTAACAAACACAGCGAAGAGGACAAATCGTCAAACGTGAACTATGCGTCGTTGAAGAATTCCTTTATCATTTTACATTTCACATGTTTACGGAATCAGCCGCAGTTCCACTTCATCAATATGTCACTGTTTTCAATGAAAATGCTTGATTTGTTGATTTAAATACAAAAATCACTTTATGTATGCCTTTAAGATTTGAGAAGTTTCCTCGATTCCTCCTGGATCCCATCATCAGAACTAAGCTTGACGAAAATTTGTCCTGAGAATCTAACTTGCTTAACAAACATAGCGAAGAGGACAAATCGCCAAACGTGAACTATGCGTCATTGAAGAGTTCCGCTCTGATCATCATCAGCAGTTCCACTTCATCAAATGTCACTCTTTTGAATGAAAATGCTTGATATGTTGATAAAAATACAAAAATCTCTGTGTGTATGCCTTTAAGATTTGAGGAGTTCCCTCGATTCCTCATGTATCCCATCATCAGAACTTGAGCTTGACGAAAATTTGTCCTGACAATCTAACTTGCTTAACAAACACATCGTAGAGGAGAAATCGCCAAACGTGAATTATGCGCCGTTGAAGAGTTCCGTTCTGATCATCATCAGCAGTTCCACTTCATCAAATGTCACTCTTTTGAATGAAAATGCTTGATTTGTTGATAAAAATACAAAAATCACTATGTGTTTGCCTTTAAGATTTGAGGAGTTCCCTCGATTCCTCATGGATCCCATGATCAGAACTTGAGCTTGACGAAAATTTGTCCTGACAATCTTACTTGCTTAACAAGCACCGATGTGTGTTCGATAAGAGGAGGAATCGCCAAACGTGAACTATGCGTCGTTGAAGAGTTCCCTTCTGATCATCATCAGCAGTTCCGCTTAATCAAGTGTCACTGTTTTGAATGAAAATGATTGATTTGTTGATAAAAATCACTACATGTATGCCATTAACATTTGAGGAGTTCCCTCGATTCCCCATGACGGAGTTATGGAGTAACAAACATAAAAAAAAAAAACAAAATAAAAAAAAAACAAAATAAAAAAAACATACACGCCGAATTGAGAACCTCCTCTTTTGAAATCTTGAAGTCAGTTAAAAAAAATGAATGTGAAAAATGTCGTTCTGACTTTTTTCAAATAGGTTAGGCTACAGGGCAGACCCTTAACCCGATCGTCTTTTTTTAGGCTTAATTTGTAGCTGACTAAATTGTCCAGAGGAGTTCTTCTCAAATTTTTGATATCATTCTTCGTTTCCAAAATATCGAACGCCAAAATCAAAAATTTGGAAAAAATTGATATTTTTTTCACTATTCCGGCCATAACTTTTTTATTTTTTGATTTTCTCGAAAATTCTTTTTGCATCTACAGCTCTCGTAAATATGAGTCTTTTGAGCCATTTTTGAATATCATATCTTTACAACTTTCCGAGTTATAAGGGGATCGCACTTTTTCGTGAAATCGGGGCCTATACTGGAACGAACGAAAAGACATTTCCAATGTCAAAAAGGTACAAATTATGAAATCGATTTCTATTTCTATGAAAGCCGATTTTCAGCCCACAGTGCGACGGGTACGTCAGCGGTGGATTCGTCGGAGGGCATACTCAGGGGTCGCCCCTACGGGGGTGTCGCTCTTCTGTGGCGTAAAAAAGTGTTCCAGGCGGTGTCCGTTATAGATTGTTTTAATCCAAGAATAGCGGCTATCAAAATTAAATTACAAGATAGGTTAATTATCGTGTTTAGTGTGTACATGCCCACGAACGTAAGTGACAACCTGCCGGAATTCACGAGCTGTTTGAGTGCTATAAGTGCAATAATAAATGAAAGTAACGTGGAATCCGTGTTTATGTTAGGGGACTACAACGCCCACCCTGGTGAGTTATTTTTTAATGAACTATCGCAGTTTTGCTTCGACCAAAACTGGCAGTGCGCGGATGTAAACAAACTGTGTGATAAACCGGACACGATACATACATTAGTGACGTTCATGGAAGTGCAAGGTGGCTGGATCACTGCATCGTAACGGAGGCGGCGTGGCAAACGGTCACGGATTTATTTGTCAGTTATGATGTATACTGGTCTGACCACTTTCCGTTGTATATGAAATGTAATTTACGAACTATAACTCAAAAATTGGTTGCCTACACTTTGCCAGTTAGTAAAGTTGTGTGGGGAGATCGGAACGCAGGTCAAATAAAACAGTACAATGAACTATGTCATTCGAAACTTAGACAGTTAGATTTCCCTACGGAATTTCAACATTGTTGTCAGTATTTTTGTAGTTAATAATAAAATTCATAAAAGTGTTATTAAAGATTTATATTCTAGTATTGCGTCCGTGCTGAGTTGGGCGGCCAGTGAAACATGCCATAAAACAAAACGCAACTCTCGGTGCGTTGCAGGGTGGAATAAACATGCTTCAGAGGCTCATAATGAGGCGCGTTTTTGGTTCAATGCATGGATTAATTATGGTAGGCCAAAAGTAGGTTATGTTTATGAAAACCTGATGAAAACTAAGAAAGTGTTCAAAGGTAGGCTCAAATGGTGCCAAGATCATCAAGACCAACTTAGAATGGACATTTTAGCTTCGAAACACGCTGATGGTGATTTTAAACAATTTTGGAAGTGTACAAAGAAATTGAGTGGTAAACCTAGACTGCCTGCGAGTGTAAATGGTGTTGCAGAACCTAAACAAGTTGCAAATATGTTCTCAACACTTTTTAAAGTACAATCGCCTTTAGGTCCTTCTTCGTCGTTCAGTGCTCAGCCTCAGCATGTCCAGTTTACTCCGCGTGTGTCGGCTGAGTCGGTGGCAAGGATCATAAGGAAAATGACTAAGGGCAAGTCTCCTGGGCATGATGGGCTTAGCATCGAACATCTACAATACGCAGGGCCTCATCTACCTCGAGTCTTGTCTCTGTTATTTAATGTCTGTGTTAGCCATTCCTATCTGCCTCCCGAGATGCTGCGTACTGTTGTGCCAATAGTCAAAAACCGAACGGGTGACGCCTCCGATGGATCCAACTACAGGCCAATTTCCTTGGCGACTATCACGGCTAAGATATTTGACAGTGTGCTCCACTCACAACTGGATAAGCACTTATGTTTGCACGATGCCCAATTTGAGTTCAGAGCGGGACTCTCTACTGAAACCGCTATCCTGAGTCTCAAACATACTGTCAAGTATTACTCGGATAGAAAGACGCCGGTTTACGCATGCTTTTTGGATCTGTCGAGAGCTTTTGACCTTGTTTCGTACGACATCCTCTGGGGGAAGTTAGAAAAAGCGGGAGTACCTCCAGATATTGTAAATATTTTAAGATTCTGGTATAGTAACCAGATAAACCAGGCCAAGTGGGCTGGACAGCTGTCTGAACCATACGGATTGGAGTGTGGAGTTAGACAGGGAGGCTTAACGTCGCCCTGTCTCTTCAACCTGTATGTGAATGAGCTCATAGAGGAGCTCAGCAGCACGCATGCAGGCTGCCATATTGGTGGCATTAGTGTCAACAATATCAGTTACGCGGACGACATGGTGCTGCTGGCTCCCTCTGTGGGTGCGCTCAGAACACTGATAGGGATTTGTGAACCCTATGTGAAGGCACACGGCCTATTGTATAATTGTAACAAGTCAGAACTCATGATCTTTAAGGCCGGTAACAAGTGCCCTAATCACACTCTACCTGTAACTCTTAACGGGACTGAACTTAAAAGGGTACAGCAGTTCAAGTACCTGGGGCATTATGTTACAGAGGATCTTAGAGATGATGCAGACATGGAGAGGGAACGCAGAGCATTGGCAGTTAGGGCTAATATGTTGGCTCGTAGGTTTGCCAAGTGTTCGGACGAAGTGAAAATAACGTTATTCAAAGCGTACTGTACGTCTATGTATGCGGGTAGTCTATGGGTCAGATATAGTCAAAAGGCTTACAATGCTCTGCGGGTCCAATTTAATAATGGGTTTAGGATGCTGTTGGGGCTGCCGCGCTTTTGCAGCGCTTCAAAAATGTTTGCTGAAGCCCGAGTGGATGGGTTTCACGCCATCCTACGCAAGAAAGCTGCATCCTTGTTGGGCAGACTGCGCGGCAGTAGCAACAACATTCTGAGGATGATTGCCGGTAGATTTGATTGCCCGATAGATAGTCTACGGGTTGATCAAACTGGTAAAGTCCAATTTAGAATATAAGTTTTAAATGTTTTATGTTTTATTTTAAGTACGTTAATATGATTACTTACTAACAACTTAGAATGTATACTAACAAAATGGACCATGTTGTCTGAAATAAATATTTTTGAATTTTTGAATTAGTAAATGTAGGCGTCAACGAATACCGCCGGTTCGAAAGCCGGACATTGTAAGTATTGTATGTCGACCGAGTGACATCCCTAGTGTGCAAAACGTTCAAGTTGATAATCAAGACCAAGTGCGGGTTGTTCGAAAAACTCGCGCGGCTAGAAGATGTTGATGTCAACTGGAGCCAGTCTTTCTTCAGGACCACAGTGACAATGTCGTCCTCGAAACGTCGAAAGTAGTTTTTAGAAATATATACGCGGTTAAGTCCCGTTATTACATTTTACATTACAAATAGATATGTGTAAAAACCGTGAAAGTTACATCAGTGTCCTTAAATGAATACCTCAAATTAGAGGTCAGCCTGTACGTATAAATAAGTCATTTACCTATTTAGATGATAATTCGCAGTGTATCTTGCTCATACTTTAAAATTAATCTTGATACGTAGGAGGTATAAATATTTGCTTACTATATTGACATAAGCTAGCACAAGCAACAAGAAAATAAAAAACTTACCCCTTTGCAGGCAATGTAACCTGATATTCGCTGAATATATTTCTGTGCCATAACCAACACACTACACTGTGTGGGTGTATGTATACTCTGTGTATACAGAAACGAACGCAGCGGAAAAACCCTGATCGACAAACGAAGGCAATAAACCTTGCTTTTAGTATTATTCCCTATGCGTGAGCGAGACGAAAGCTCACAGTAACTTTTTTAGAAACCGTCACAACATAAATATTTCAACCATTCTGCGAGACAGGGGATTTTGACTCCGTGGAGCACAGCAATTAGCAAAAGTGAGCGCAAAAAATGCACTTCTAAACAATCGGAAGCCGTAAGCCGCTCTACCGACCAGGCAACTAATCGCCGGCGATTTTCAATAAATAACGGTTCTTGATCCACCGATTGATTTCGTTGCACTTACCTAGACGGCAACGTATGGAAATTGCCGGCGATTTTTAAATCGATATCGCGCCGAGCATAGACCTCTTAAGTGCTTTATTAGTTAAACTAGCTATGATACCTGGCTTCGCTCGGGAGTTGATATGAGATTACGTGGTAGATGAAATAAAAAAACATACTATGACGTAAAAAGTAAAAAATATATTTTGAAAACATTTTCTATATTTACATGTATTTACATTTTCTCATTATTTACACTACTTGTTTATAAACAACATTTTTCATTTTATTGTCCGGGGTATATATATATAAATTTTTCGAACTTCCTACTCTTGAGCAAGCTACATATAGCTGACCGTGAGAGAAGCAGGATTCTTTGAGGTTGATGCCACAATATTTCAAAGTTTGCCCTTGCGCTTTGTTAATTGTAAAACTAAAGGCTAATTTAATTGGAAACTGCAATCTTTTAAATTGAAATGGCAATTCAGAAGAGATCAGTGGTATTCTAGGTATAAATACTGTGTGTCCTTTGTTCTTTCCAGAAATAAGTTCAGCTTCAATGACATTATTCGATAGCTGTTTTACGATCATCCTCGTTCCATTACATAATTTTGGGGAGTTGAGATTTCTGAGTAGTATGATTGGAGATCCAATTTTCAGACGAAGGCAGTGTAATGGCATTCCTGGTACTTCCTGGTTGTTGTTTGGTAGTTTAGAAATTCAGTAGGAAAGTTGACACTTTCTTCAATGGATACCATCGTGTCGATCGATTTATATACTTTCTCTTCACCAGGTATTTTCTTTAGAATATTAAAATTGATATCGTCAACAATATTATTTTTAGTGGCCAAAATTGCTCTTTGAAATAACCACTCTACGTTGGTATAGTTCTGAATAATATTTGGATAAATTTTGTCGATTAGTTCGTTTTCAGTAGTGGCTATGTTACAGAAATCACTATTGAGTTCAATGAGGCCGGTCGTTTGGTCAGTAGGATATGTACCTTCGCCTATTTGTAAAAGTATTTTAGCAAAATGTGCTGTTGTTTCATCTTTTGATAATTCAACCCTCATGTTTTTTGTTAATTGCAGTATTTGTACTTGCGGCCAGAGATGTGACTTTTTTAAGCATGCATTGATCTCGTCTGCTGGTGTTGATTTGGGAATAACTGGAAGTGTTTGTCGAAAATCTCGAGAGTATGAGTAGAGCTCCTCCCATCATTTCAGAGTTTTTTCGCAATTCTTGTAATGTTCTGTCCATGGCTTCTAGTGATTTTTTATGGGCCATGGTGCATTCATCCCAGAAGATAATTTTAGCATGTTTTAGAAGTTGACCCCGTCCAGATGTTCCTGAGATTTTACATACCGGGAATTGTTGTTCGGCTATATTCAACGGTAGTTGTAAGGCAGAATGGGCAGTTCGTCCTCCTTCCATAAGTGTGGCTGCAATGCCGGATGATGCTAGTGCCAGTGCGATGTGTTTTTCAGCACGTATTTCCGCCAGTATTAGATTTATTAGAAACGTTTTACCGATGCCTCCCGGTGCGTCCAAGTAAATAATTCCACCAGTGTTGTTATTTATTCGGTTCATTATATTATAACGTAAATTTTTTTTTGATTGTCATTGAGGAGTGGTTTGTTGTGAGCAATGTATTCAAGTAGTTCATTGACGTTGTAGCTTTTTTCCTTTGTAATTTCGTAGTTTAGCACACTGAAAGTATTTCTTTGTGGTGCTGGCATTCCAATTTCTACTAAGGTCTGGTTATTTATTGCTAAACATTTATCTTCTAAGCGAATGAGTGTTTCATTGAAGATGTCGTCATTGAATTCTATAGTCAGTTCTGGATTAGCTTGTCGGATTTGGTACAATATATCATCACTCATATTCCTTTTGAAAGAGTCCCATAGCTGTTTTGGGTTTGATGGGTTACATGTTGTTAGAATTATGGCGAATAACTCTCGAATTTGTTCAGCTGAAGCTGTGAGTGTGGCTTCTTGTAGTGTTAATTCCCAGTGGTTATCGTTTTCCAATAATCCTAAACGTTGACATGCTTCTCTGTAAGTCTGGCATATGTAGCCGTCAATAGTCCTGAGATCTGTGAAACTTGTTGGTCCCCGTATTTCGTGTAACAACATTCGGAGATAGAAACATTCGGCATTGTTTGGATGTACAGTGTATACTCGACCTATTGCGTTAGTTTTCATTATTTCTGGATGACCCTCTTCTGGCATTCCTTGTTTTCGTCCTTGAAAAATTTTCCTTGTTTTGTCCCACGTATAATAAATAGGGACGTCGACATACAGTAACGTCTTTGCGAATGGATCCGTTTGGCAAAGTTGGAAAAAAGCTGTTAATGTTGTGTTCTGAGGTGGTTCGCTTGCAATTTTTCTAGCCGAGTCTTTTGTGAAGTAAACTCTCTGTCCATTCTCCAAATGTACTGCTAGATGTTGCACAGCTAGGTCGCGTTCGTGTATGGGAAAACTAAAAATCCTCCACGCTGCTTCGTTACTGTTGATGTATCTTCCCATTTGGTACATGAGGATTTCATCATTTCTATTATTTTGTTCGCTATTTTGGACTATTTGAAATACTGCCATATCACTACCTTTGTTTACGTACTTACATATATATTTAATAGATTTTACTGAATTGCAATATTCAACGTTTATGTACATTTATGGAACATTTTGGAAAGTAGTGGGTTATATGGTACTACCCATTGATTATCTATTTCCAGTTCGTCTCTGCCTTGTATTCGTATTTTTGCTGTGAAGCCACCGTTTTTCGGTGATCGTCTTCTATATTTGGGATAGCCGTCATCTTCAGTTTTTGTATCGTCCAAGTATGGTTTTGGATATTTTTTTGTACATTTTCCATCACTGCATGGCGCATTGAAGTTTAATGGTCCACATGGTCCGTGAATCGTGTTTTTCACTACTATGTTGTATAGTTCCGGATCATTTTGTGGATTGGGAAATTCAGCTTGGATGATTTTGTCGATATCCGTGGGATAAATTTTATCGTGTAGCCATATGAGATTGTGTGAGTGAGGTAATCCTCGTTTTTGCCACTCGATTGTATACATCCAGCATCTAACGGTTCCAAAGATGTGGTATTTTGTGATGACTTCAATAAATCTTATTTGTTTTTGTCGAAAAACTCGGGCTATCATGTCGTGTCGATCCATGGAGGTTTGTCCGTATTTTAGTTGTTCTTTGATTTCTGGCCATGATGAGTTGCATGTAAATGTTATGAAGAGATCAGGTCGTCCATATTTTCTTACGTAGGTCATGGCATCTTGAGTATATTCGTGCATATGTCTTGGACTTCCTATGTATGATGAGGGTAAGATTACCATTGTTCCAATATCGTCAATATTGCCGTCATTTATGATCGCATCTCGAAGGTGGATGTATTCTTCTGTGCGTAGTTTCTTCTGATTCAGTCTTATGTAAAGCATCCGTTCTGCTTCTATTTTTGCGTACATATCTACCAGAAATTGTTGGAATAAACGGCGAGTGTTGAGAATGTGATTGTATATTTCATTGTCTCTGATCATTAAGCGGTAAGCATAGAACTTTTTTTTTTTTTTAATACCACGACGGTGGCAAACAAGCATACGGCCCGCCTGGTGGTAAGCAGTTACCGTAGCCTATGGACGCCTGCAACCCCAGAGGATTTACATGCGCGTTGCCTACCCTTTAGGAACCTATACACTCCTTTTTTGAAGAACCTCATACTGTAGCCCACTGGGAAAACCTCGGCAGGGAGTTCATTCCACAGCCGCAGCGTTCGTGGGAGGAAATTCCTCTTAAATCGTACTGTGCGCGACCCATTGGGCTCCAGGGTGTGGGGATGAACACCCTGCCGTGAAGTGACTTTTTTGTTTGTTTCTATGCCTGTTTTAGGATGAATTTGTTTTATATTGAAATGATAACCATCCTCTCCGTGCAGAAATATTAACGGATATTGAAGAGCATCATATGAACGGTGTGTCTCTGCAATGCGTTGTAGTCCTTTTCTTCTTCGTTGTACAATTATGTCACGGCTTGTATTTTCATTGTCCACAATTACGATGGCGACTTCATCTATCTGAGGTGCATTAAATCTACGTTCGTGTTTTCCACGTGGTCTTTTATCGGCTCGAATTACAATTTTATAGTCATCAGAAATCATGCGGTCTAGTGTTGTTTTGAATATGTAAATCAGTTGATTGTATTTGTGTAAGATCCTCTGTACATCTTGGATTATTTCGCGTTTCAATCCAATAAAATTTGTACATCGTTGATCAATTTCGTTTTCTTCATTTCCGATGAAATATACTTGCAGAAATTTATAGTCATCGTTAGGCATTGGTAGTAACGATCCAATTTTGTGATAAATTTGCCCTTGAATTGAAAATACATATTCAAATTTGTCTCTATTAGTGTCAGTCGAAGTAACACCGAAAGAAGTCATTTGAAAGCAGGAGTTGTATGATCTTATATTTTGAAGAAAGTGTTTTGATTCTGGTGTTTCCCCGGTCATGTAATGTAGAAATTCCTGTGGAGGTGCTTCCAGTGGTGGTAATCGAATTTTTCCATTCATGCAACAGAGACCTGGTGTTTCTTTACTGAATTTTTTCGCGTGGCAAAATTGGCAAATGTTATTCATTTTTCCGATCACAACATATTTATGATCGTAATATTTCTTCGTCGGTTCGTAGTGGAATGCTTCCTTTGTTAGATTATCTTTTAAAATGCTCGATTCTTCAATACTTTTATTTTCTTTTCTTTCTTCGCTTTTTCCGCTTCTCAGGGTGCTCATTCTGGTTCGTTGATTTTGTAAACGTGCTTCGCGCTCTTCTTCCGTTTCATTTCTTCGATTTTCTTTTTGATTCCGCCGTTTCGCTGCAGAACTGGCAAGATCTCCACCTCTTTTACGTCTACGCATTGTATTCTGTAAAATATAAATTAAATGAACATTTTATAGACAAATATATTGTTACGTAAACGTGGAGCACGTTGAGACAAAGAAAAAAAAATTATTTAATCTTCAAGCGGTCGCGCGATATTTTGTTTACGGCCAAAGTATATAGAAGGCATGGATTCAACGCCGCGCGACTACTTGAAAGTTAAGGAAATTACAATTAAAAGAAAAAAAAAATCATTAGAATTAATTAAATACATTATTAAAAATACTCACATTTGATATTTCACAATAAAGGCTCACAGATAACTTTTTTCTTCTTCGCTTCGAAATCGAGAATTAATTAAACACACTATTAAAAATACTCACACGTGATACTTCAAAATAAAGGCTCACACACAGATAATTTCTTTCTTTTTCGTTTCGAAATCGCTTGTTTCGCTGTTCAAATCAAACTAACTCTGGCGGGTGACACCGGGCTCTTATATATTCAGAAAGCTAGGCTCTAGGATATTCGAGAAAGTTGGCGCTAGGATATTCGAGAAAGTTTGGGAATAATCGTTCGTTTAAGTCCATATTGTGTACAATGAATGAAATTCAACTATTCGACAACAGATGGCGCCACTTTGGACAATGAATGAAGTTCAACTACTCGACAACAGATGGCGCCACTACACTTACTTTCCGAGTTGAAGGGTTGGAAAAGCCGTTATATCTTTAAAGACACACCCTTTAGGTTAAAACGGGAACTTTCTTGTTCGAGGGGGAATAAAGGGCTATCACACTATATAAGTCCCTTTATCGTGCTGGGACTCCTTTTTAAGTTTTATCGGCACGCACATTTTCTCAACTTAGTTTTATTATATATAATGATTTTTAAATAATAATAATAATAAATACTCTTTATTGCACACCTCATACAGTTACAAGCACAAATTTTACAATTAGATAAATTTAAAATTAAATGTCTATTCAAATAAATCAAATAATCATTTATTTTAGGCAAAGCCCATAAAAGACTTAACTTACAGGACTATTGTTAATAAAAGCAAAAGTCACAAGCACAAACACGTAAGTACACAAACCACAGCACAGAGCATAGAGACATAAGGATGAGCAAAAACAATAATAAAAATTAAATATAAACTTTTGCCAGAGTCAAGGTACCGTGACAAAGTAGGTACGGGGTTTGCGTTAGGTAAATGTAAAATGTTTACTCGTAAAGCTTGACGTTGTTCTGCAGTGTAGATACCTTGCTTTTTTTAAGTGATCTCCTACAATAGCCAGGTGGTTGTTTTACCAAACAGTTGTTCCACGCGTTTTGAAACTAATTCTCCATTAGCTACAAACTTTTTCGTTAGATCACCGCACAATAAGTTATCAATATTTTACACACTGAATTACGTATGATGAACAAAAAACTATTGTCAAGACGACTTTGCCAACTTTAGTTTAAACTGGGCATAATCAAGATCAAGTGTGGGTAGTTACAAAAACGCAGCTAAAGAGTTCCTCGTCAGTCTACCTGCGACTATGAACGTAATGTGACGTTTGAGCCGAATCAGGCTAATTAAAATCATTGAAAGCGCAAAAATATGTTTGACCTGGTTTTTGAACCCCGGGCCCCGACGCAAAAAGTGGGGGGTTATAAGTTTGACGGCTATGTGTGTTTCTCTGTGACACCGTAGCGCTTAAACGGTTGAATCAATTTTAATGCAGTTTTTTTCTTCTAAAGCAGGTTTTCTAGCGAGTTATGTTAGACATATCAAAATCAGTTCAACCGTTTCTTGGGTTATCCTAAACTTTTAATTTATAATAAATTACATTCGTAAGTTCGAATTCATAACTCCTACGAAGTATTTAAAGTTATAAGAAAGGAGAATATTCGACATCATAAGTGAGCTGGTAGCTCTGTTAGCTTTAGGAATAACGCCCCTTAGCAGCAGGTGTTAGCAAATTGCAGGGCATATTCCATAGACTTGCAAGTTTACAGATGACTCAATGTCTATAGAATATCGCGTTACTCCAAAGTTTATGCTTTACCATCTTAGGTGTTGCAGCGTTGTCTATTAGATTTATGTGTTACTTTACTAAAGTCAAACAG
This sequence comes from Pammene aurita, assembly GCA_947086415.1. Lineage (NCBI taxonomy): Eukaryota > Metazoa > Arthropoda > Insecta > Lepidoptera > Tortricidae > Pammene > Pammene aurita. Next base: position 20,686,088 of record OX352295.1, read on the forward strand.
CTGAACAAAATGTATGAAACTGAGACCCGATGCGTTATTGATGCGATAGATGGCGCTAGAGTTTGTTTGATTTATGGGAACGAGATTGTTGGGCCAGCGGCTATTGCAGGCACGGCTGCAATTTATAGTGTGAGAGCACACAACACTAAATCTAGTTCGATAAGTCTCCTAGATGATATGTATATAATTGGTTACGTTTTCAATATGGGAACACGAAATGGCGGTGCTGCAATTCCAAAAACCTGGCGGTGTATTAAAAAAAATTTAGAAAAAAAATAAAAAGTCAACGACGGCATGACAAACAATTCCGTTGGAGCTAAAACTACTTTTTTTTTAGCTGAGTTATAGAACAATTTGCTTAATTGTCTGAAAATTATGCAACCCCAAAGATTCGAGTTAGATAACAATCGGAATCAGATAATACCGGTGAGTCATGATTCATTCAGATTGTTTGGGCTGAGTTCCAGAACAATTTGCTAAATTGTCTGAAAATTATGCAACCCCGGGGATTCGAGTTACATAACAATCGGAATCAGTTACTACCGGTAAGTGATTTGGCTGTGAATATGAAACGTCACCTTTAATTACCTACTATGACCCAGATTCTTTGAGCTGAGTTACAGAAGAATTTGCTCAATTGTCTGAAAATTATGCAACCCCGGGGATTCGAATTGGAATCAGTTAATATCGGTAGTGATTTAGCTGTACACATGAAACTTCACTTTTAATTACTATGACCCAGATTTTTTAAAGCTGAGTTACAAAATAATTTGCTCAGTTGTCTGAAAATTATGCAACCTCGGGGATTCGAGTTACATAACAATCGGAATCAGTTAATACCGTAAGTGATTTAGCTGTAAATATGAAACGTCACCTTTAATTACTATGACCCAGATTCTTTGAGCTTGAGTTACAGAAGAATTTGCTCAATTGTCTGAAAATTATGCAACCCCGGGGATTCGAGTCAGTTATTATTGGTGAGTGATTTAGCTGTGAATATGAAACCTCACCTTTAATTACTATGACCCAAATTTTTATAATCAAAGGTTCGTTTGGAAGTTTATCGACTGCGACGAATCAGATGTTGTTGCATGTTATTTGTCCTCCTTCACACGATTTACGTAATATTTTCTTATAGATCATGGAAAATAACTTGAAATTATGGAATGCTATCCGGATTTTTTTACTATGATAAACCCGAAAATGATATTTCCTATAGGTGTTTTTTATGTTTGCCTAGATTCAGATATCCCGGATAATTCATTATTCATTAACACATTCTTTCTTTTTCATTCTTTTAATAATTACAGTCACTTTAAAACAATGTAGTTAATAGATTTGGTGCATCACATATTTAAGCAATCATAGACAAGCCGCATAGCCGAAAGTCGAAAATCTGTTTATAGTAGCTAAATATTTAGCCGGATTTACGCCCCCCGGCTGATTTTTGACCATGATATCTAAATTCCGCGAAGTGTAAGCCTAGAGGATCCGGAAATATCTACATTAAAACTCAAAGGATTTCCTTCGTTAATACCAATTTTGTACAAATTAGAGGAGATATTAAAACTCTTGATCCTTAACAAAAAGCTCAAGGATCATCGAGTTATATTGACTCATAATCCAATTTAAACATTTGTCCGAAGTCCAATCTAATTTGCTAACCCTTTTGAATCTGTTTTACGTTGTATACTCAATGGCCAAGAAAACGGGTACCTACTTATAGAATTTTGCACACGAGGTGATATATTTTCTTTGCCTTTTAGTGTCTGAATAAGTTTCAATCTACCTAAGTAAGTTTGTTGCTAAAAGTTGCCGAATGTATTACGGCGAAATAGGGTTCCTGGAGTCCGACATAAAAGTAAAAAGGACATAAAAGCGGTAATTTTCTACTCCATTTCTATGTTTGGAACTTTCACGAAAACTATAAGATACCTAAAATGTTTCTTTCTCTATACAGTCACAAACGCGGATTGTTAAGCCACTTGTCATTGCTCGTAATTGAGCCGTGTAATACACATTACGCGTTCATGACTGTACCATAAAGATAATTGGCTCATGCACAGAAATTAGGTTCACATTTTTCTCTGAACATAGCCAAAGTTGCAAAAAACGTTGGTAGCCCGGCGGTAAGACTTGCAATCCGGAGGTCGCGGGTTCAGGTCATACCAATGAGTTTTACGGAACTTATGTACGAAATATCATTTGATATTTACCAATCGCTTTTCGGTTAAGGAAAGTAGTCTCACTTTGCAATATTGAAAAATTCAAAATTTCGTATAATAGTATTTACTAAATGAAATTATTGTAAAAATTGCTTTCACGGGACTAGATATGGGGATATTAAGTATCATTAGTGGTATATTGTATTTAAAAAAATCTGCCATATCGTATCTGGAAGAGCCCAAACTTAGAGCTTAGGAAAAGCTTCATTAGATAAATTAATGCATGTAAAATTTCTTAATTTCCTCGAAATACCACAACATCAGTGATGTGATAAGCTGTCACTAAGCCCTCCGGACCCTTGTACCGGGCAAAAGAGGCCCTCAACAACGCATTAAAAAACCCAAATTCGCAGGGCTGTCTCAAGCCAGTGGAAGCACTCTTAGCTTAGGGTTATTACAACAACTTGCAGAGCTAATCGATCTAACCCGCATATGCGCATATGCGCAGTGGGTCGTTTTCGACCCAGGTCTCTTAAGGTTACTCACTCTAAGTCACATTTCAATGAGTAGGAGCGAGTTTTTTCCAGATGGCATATATCGGCTAAAACTGCCAACTTAGACCGATTAGCGGCTGCTGACAGCTGGCTGTAACGATAAGGGTCTCCCCAAACCTATCGACGCGGATTCGGCAAAATTCGGTGGAAAAAAGCTTTATGTCTACGCAATAAGAGCGAAAAAGACGTCGATGCGTCGGCAGGCGTCGGCCGAGCCGAGCCGAGTCGAACCTTGCATTGTTAGCTCTTATTGCGTGGTCATAAAGCTTTTTTCCACCGGATTTTGCCGAATCCGCGTCGATAGGTTTGGGGAGACCCTAAGCGAGATGCGAGTAGCGATTAGCGAGCTTTTTTTCCGGGAAGTGATTACTATTAAGCTGAGATTAGCTAGCGAAATTACTTTTTTGACCGAATGGTCATTCAATCCATTTTTGTCTAATATTAATGTTAAACAAAAAAGAACCGACTTCACTTAGCATCCACCTTTCCAAAAGCAAATGCTCGAGCTGATGTAAAAAATACTCAAATCACTATAGGTGTGCTTATAATAGTTGAAGAGTTCCCTCGATTTCTCCAGGATCCCATCATCATATCCTGATCTGGTTACAATAAACTGTGAAGTATACTCTTTCAAACAAAAAAAAAAATTCCAAATCGCCATTTTTTGCTGTCGTATCTTTCTCCAGGTTGAATCTCTCAACAGCTGCTGTCAAGCGTTCAACGTTACTACACTAAATACTCTCACAACAAAACTGATTCAACCGAGTAGCCTGCTGTCGCTAGGCAACAGGAACACACAGCCAGTAATTTGTGGTACACAAAAGCTAAGTGCCGGCCCTTACGCTGATAGGGCTGTCGAAAACTGTGCCGCTTATTCAGGACATATTTGTAATTTTTATGTGGATTTTAGAGGCATAATCGTGGTTTTGTTGAATGGCTTTTCTTGTTAAGGTTACTGTTATTTACGTCTTATTTTTATTTTATCGTTATGACCAAAACAGAAGCTGAAAGAGACTGTAACTCACTTTTTAGTGGGTTGAAAATGCTTAATTAAAAACAAGAAAATCCTTAAAATATATCTAACTAATACTAATGTTGTTATGCTGCCAAAATAATATGTTTTTAATTAGTATATCAGTTAGATTATTCAATAATAAAATACATTTTTTTTTATTATCAAGCAAAAAAAGTATTAAGATAAGGCGCGTCTGAGTTCTGGAGTGACGTCACGCCGTTGTAAAAAATGTGGCATGGCGTAACGTTTCACAGAACTTTAAAACGATAAAAAAGAACAGGCTATATCAGTTTTTCTCTAGATAAGTGTCCAATTTTATTAGATACTCTAACTGAAGGACTATTTAATTATATTTTTAGGACGCAAGCCTACTCTGTCATCATGATTATTATCAGGTCCACAGCGTCCGGTCACAAATATCTTACTAGTAACTTGAATCAGATAACACCGGGTCCATAAGTACTGTAAGCAATATGTTACCTACTGCGTTTTTGTGCTTTGGGGCCCATTTATTGAGCTGTAACTAATATTACTGGGTCATAAACTTTTTAGTGACATTATAAAATAAATGGACTTTAAAGCCTAATTTGATCGATAAACCCTTCTGCAAATCTTCTTATTTAAACGATTATTTTGTCGACTGAAAATTCGCCCGTTTTTTTCTAAATGTTTTTGACCCTATTTATGCGTTGTTTATTATAAACACTTATAGTACGATTTAACAATCAGGGGTCAATAATATTAGTCTTAATTAGTTCGAAAAATAGGCCCACACCATACGAATTTGCGTATGAAGTTCCACAATGGAAAGCTAAAATATGTGAAGATTTTTCAAACTAACAAACTGTCCGGCTGACAGCTCAGTCGTAGTAGACAAAGGAGAATTTAGGGTGGACGGAAAACCTAAAAAAAATTGTAAAACTACTCGTAGACAACCCTTGCAGTAAAAGGTCGTAAAAGTTTGTCCGCTTTAAATGAATAAATCCTAATGTAGTGGCCGTAGTGTCCGGTCCTGTGTTAAGTGACTGAAGATTTAAGAGAAATGTTACTACTTTCCTTACTTCCGTGCTTTTATTTACAGTAGTGGAAAGTGAAGAAAATAAGAGTTTATGTAGTAGCATGTGTCTACGGGCTCGCCGGTGTCAGCTACCTAGAGAGTAGTAAGTGCACAGAATATATCTGTCTGTAAATCTTTCTGTTCTGTTTACTTACAGAGGTAGGTGCCTACATAATTCTGAGAACCGATGTTTGACAGAGTACCCTTCTTTATCCATAGGGAAAAAGATATGAAAACTCGATTTTTAAAAGTTGCTGTACTTATGTCTCAAGTATCGATATGCCTTTTGTATTGAAACAGGATGGAGGATAGGAAATAAACACATGTACTCGTTCGTATACGTTGTATTCTCACCGCAACATTGTATTGCGGCATGTCAGCGGTTAGGCCCTGTTGATCAATCAAAACAGCTACGTGTATACATGATATTAGTTAAACGTTTGACACTTGTTTCACGGGATTCCACGAGTAGGTGCACAATTAAATCATATCAATCATCACTATGAAATATAACGGCATATACAAGATATCTCTATACTCCGCTTAGCGCGTTATTTCTTTGAAACCTAAGCTGCCAAACAGAAGGGGTGCGGGAGGGGAACTCGCAATGCTAGACAGGGAACGCGCCATTGTTCCGTGAGGCGTAAGAGAGAGTCAACATTAATGGTTGCCATGGAGACGTAGTAAGTTTACTGACACTTACAATAAATTAGTATCTCACTATAGGATGAAATTACTCCGAGCGTGGCAGCGGGGGTCGCCCGGCTATGCGGGGTCTTGGGTTATTAGTCTATGTATAACGGTTACGAGTACACTCACTGCGCGCGACATGTTGCGGAGACATGTCACGCGAAGTGACTAAAGTGACGTGAGTGTAACCGTTATATTTTATAGTTATAGTATGTCCTACGAAAGTTTAAATTTAATAAGTTCCATATGGACTAAGAGCTGGCTACGTCAGATATAACAAAATAATGAGAGCAACAAAACCCGTCTAGTTAGATTGCTATGCCTTATTGCTAGATCCGGGCATCTGCAGCTTTTAATGGGTGGAGGTCAGAGTGATAGACTAGTAAAATTATTGACTTGGTAAACAATAATACCAAAATAGGTAAACACTGCCGAAGTAGTCTCATTTATAAAGGAAAGGACCTATATTTAAACATTAGAACAAAAAACATTACGTAATATTTTATAAACAAAAACAGTAGGCGACAAACTATGAATTACATTATACCTCGTTTGGCACTATTTTCTCCCCTAGAGAAACTTTTGACAATAATATAATCTAATTATTTATCTACACTCACATTAATTGTAAATCCTCTAAAACGTGTTCAAAAACGGTAGGCAATGGCTAGCATTACCATAACCGATTTTACTATGATAAGTTTTTTATCTGTGGCAGTAACGTAATTTTAACTTTACATGCTCATATATTGATACGTTATGAGTTTCAAATTCCAAACATCGAATTTGATAACATAATGTAAATCCTGTCCTCCTTCCCGACCAACGGCACGCGCCCGCCCGACCGCCGGCACAATCGAGTTGGCCATGGCGGTGCCATGGCGGTCATTCTATGGTTTCCGAACACTTCATTTAGGATATATAATATGAGTGTAGATAAAGCAGTGTATGCAACTGTACGTAATTAGGCCTTATTACGTAACAGTTACATAAACTACTATTATATAATTACTCATAATATTGCATCAAACCCAGAACTGTAGGATTTGTTTTCTTAAAGTGGTTTGCATTCTTTGACCTCAACCACTTTACAGATGCAGAAATGAGCATATTATAGCAAACTGACTAGAGTTGCTCTCATCATTGTGTCATATGTGACGTGGCTAGCTCTCCGTCTAATAGAATGAATGAATGAATGAATGAATGAATGAATGAATGAATGAATGAATACAAGTCCTATTATCGCCGGTCGAATAAACCCGATGAAGGTAACACGTGACAATAACCCCAGCAACCACGAATTACCTTTCAGATCCTTTTATTCTCACATTACATTATTCGAACCTTCCTGTATGCCTTTATGACTCCCTCAACCCTATAAAAAAACTATTAAGGTTGATTTTTGAACACCATATTAACTGGAAAACTTCCAGCTTTGCGGTGGGTTAGATCCGATTTACCTTTCGATATTAAATTCGTGGATGAAAATATGGATTTGGGTATGATGCCTCAAGGTCGGGGACACGTGCGAAGGTTTCTATTCAAAGTTTTTATGCGACGGTGGGTTTTTCTACTATAAGTCACAATAACTAGAAGCCTATTAGACTATTAGAAGATGAGTTAAAGAACATACATTTATTGCAAAAAATATGCGTTGTTTGTTATTAAATTTGTTTTGCGGAAAACTTGAGAAAAGTTGAATGTCTCAGTAACCAGTTATTTTTGACCCCCGTTTAATGGGGATTTATTTGTTGCAAATTAACACTTATAGTAACGAGGACATAACTCCTTGAAGGAACACCTACGCTTCCCTATGAATGACAGTTTTTATTCACGCTATATACGCTTCCCTGACATTTTTAACACCTCGAATTAGAAGGCCGCCTGTATTATGATAAATACACCTCAACACTATTTTCTTTTGCGCATTACTATCTCACCAGTTTACCCTTTCTCTTAAGTACTCATGGTTTCCTCTCGCTCCAATCCTCAGTTGCTTAAAGGTTAGCTGGAAGAGATCCCTTAAAGGGATAAGTTCGCCTTTGTACACACTCACTATATTTTTGTTGGTCATGTATTTGTCTTGTGCAATAAAGTGTTTTCCTACTACTACTACTACTCACATCCTATATATTCTAGAAACAACCATATAGGACCGATGCCCCGGTTTTGGCCACTTTAAGGTTTTGGCTACTTTGGTCATTTTGTGTCAATAAGGAATTATGACACTCTTTGTGTACTGAGTCAGTGAAAATATATTACTATATTTATAAGAATCTCCGCTGTTAGGATACTGACATTAGATCTTATTTTTTTCTTTAATGAAATGTCAGAAAGGTACCCAGGAGCCAGTTTTGGTCACTTTTTTCCATGGCTCCTGACAACTGATACATGATACAGTGCCATCTGTGCTGCCATAATTGACTCTTATATAAACTATAAATCATAGACATTGTAACTTTATCTATACCTTAATAAAGTTGAAAATGGCCAAAACCGGGACAGTGCCCACAACCGGGGCATCTGCTACTATGCATACTAAGGGCCTGTTTCACAATCTCCAGATAAACTTATCTGCCAGTTAAAATTATTGCTATCCTTTTCTCCAGTCATATAAAAGAAAAGGACAGCAGACATTTATCTGACAGATATGCTTTAACTGGAGATTGTGAAACAGGCCATAAGACAACTATCTAGGGGGCAATCCGGAAGCAAGGAGTAGCTATCATTTCACGGAATGTCATAGCATTAATATGTCTTAGTAATTGCTTGACATACCACAGAATCGCATTAAGATAGCTCGCAATCAGGATTGCGGCTTCCTTGTTTTGCCTACGCTAAAATTTGAACCTTAATATTTGCGATACTAGGACGCTTTTTGTATGCATTCGATTTATGGAATTTTGTGAATGATAGTACCATTAACAATTTTCAGACAAGCGTGATGTCTTCGGATTCATCCATCTTCTTATTTTAAAGATAAGAAGGTGGGATTATCCGTGCGTTGTAATGCGTATAAATGACTTTGTGTGTCTGTGTGCACTATTAATTTCTTTCCAATTTAATACCTACCTCAGTTTAGCCATCCAGCGGGGAAATGCGGCTGGCGTGCGGGGAACGATGCCCCGGGCCAGCTTAGATTTATACAATCATTTTAATGTATTTTGTTAATGTAATACGTATTAAATAAACATTCAGTTAAAAAAAAATACCTACCTACGTTTGATGTCTCTGAATGATTAATAAGTTGATATAAAAGACCGTCCTACTTAATAGGTTACGCAATCAAAAAAAAACCAGCTAAGCGCACCGAGGGTTCCGTACAAATCTGTAGGTATATAGGGGTAGTAACTTATTAAAAATATTTTATTATATGATGTAACTAAAAAATTACGGTTTTCGCAATTTTTCCTGTATCTGTGCTATAAGACGTTGCTTCGTACCAAATTTCAAGATTCTGAGTTCACGGGAAGTACCCTGTAGGTTTTATTCCCTTGCGAGTTTCGAAAATTTGCGGAAATTTGCGGCATAAACGGCTGTATCTTTTGATTGCGTTGTCTTTAGACTAGGGTTACACGATCAGTTTGGCGTCAGTTCAGTCCATCATTCTGGGTCAGAATGATAAGAGAATGATCCGGACTGATGAAAATTCAATACAAATAGAAAATATTCGTCAGTCCATCCATCCAGAATGATGGACTGAACTGACGCCAAACTGATCGTGTAACCCTAGTCTTGTTTGATGTTTTCACAGCTCCAAGGGACAATATACCTGAGTATTTGATATAAATTTCACCTTGCCTCCACGCGTTCCTGAGAAAAATGGTCTTGACAGACAGACAGACAGACGGACGACAAAGTGATCCTATAAGGGTTCCGTTTTTTCCTTTCGGGTTACGGAACCCTAAAAGTAATTTTCACCCTTGTCTATTGCAAAGTCATTAATAACTTCAGTATAATATAAGCATTACACGCTTTTCCTATTTATTAGTGTAAAATGTGAAAGGGTCGTGATATAAGGTTACCAAAACCATTAGTTAGTCTTATTACCAAGGACGGCGTACCTCGTCATTTGTGTCATTTTCAACTAATATAAATGGTACATAGTTGTCGGTTGTGAATAAGGCGTTACTGCCAGTGTTGGCCGTTAATTTCAATTAGAATTGAAAATTGATCAATAAGATTGAAGATTAATTCCGTAACTAATCAATTACACTAACATCAATTTTTACTAACGTTAGTTCGCATTGATTTTGTGACGTCGTCAATTACACTAACCGTCAATTAGAATTAACCTATTAGTTACACTAACGTCTCGAAAATTTAATAAGAATTACAGTTAATTAGATTAACGTTAGTGTAACTAAATTAATCCTGTCTTACACTAATAATTAATTTTAAAACTGCATCTCGGGTTCGGAAGTCGGGACCAATATCACAAAATGGTGCTCATGCTGGACCCTAGGGCTACCTACTGGATCTCGGGTTTGGCGCATCATACTCATGCTGTTTGGGCTCATTCGACTTGTACTGATGAGCAGATGGTACCGGTATTAAAATCTGGAGCTCATGCTGGACCCTGGGGATCCCTACTGGATCTCGGGTTTGGCGCATCATAGACTCATGCTGTTTGGGCTCATTCGACTTGTACTGATGAGCAGATGGTACCGGTATAGCTCCTTTTTACTTTTACTTTTACTTTCGCTTTCGCTTTCGCTTTCGCTTCCGCTTCCGCTTCCGCTTTCGCTTCCTTTCTTATAGGTCGCAAATCTGACAGTGACCAAAATCAGTTACCTCGAATCGACGTGGATTCCACGTGGAATCCACCAAAGTGGGGAAAAAAAGCACGTGCCGGCTACGTCGATTCCACGTAATTTTAGTAATTGCGACCTAATGGTTACTACATAGGTAATGTTTGCGACGTGGATTGAACGTCGCCACGACGTGTCATGTGGTTGCAATGTACTAAATTGGTAAGACTTACCATTTTTCAACATGATTTCAACGTGTTTTTTACCATTTAATTACCCAGACAGGTTTATTTTTTATGAGATATCATGCAGAGAAAGAGACAAATATATTACGAGAGTATTATCTTTTCGCTCACAAACAAAATGTCTAACTAAAAATCAATCTTAAGTTTTGCAACGAGAATGGCGGCCATTACTTGGCGTAAAATAATTATCTAGTTGGATTACGCAGGAATTATACGATGAAATCTTGTGCGCTGAAAATTTTCTCGTGCAGTATGTTAGGTTTTTATTCAAAACTACTAATGGGCTTTCGAAATACTTAAGTATTACTTTTTTTAAGCTCATAAGTTGTATGTATTGCTTGTAATTGGGGTTCGTAAATTAGAGTTCGGTGTTTGTAAATATATTAAATTGACTTTATATATTTTTTCATTTAAATGATAATAAAAGTACCGTTAGATTTTATTGTTATAGGTATTACAACTTACCTAAATTATGTAATTTGCAATATCACGTCCTAATTATAACAAAACAAAATGTCGGCTCGACTAAGAAGTTAAAATTTACCTAAAAATACGACGTACTAGTATTTAAGTCAATTTTACGTAATATATACTTAATTCTGCGACCTAATGGTGCAGAGTAACCGTTCATGGTCGAAGCGACCGCCATCACAACGTCACTTTGACCGCGAGGCGAGCGCAATCGTATTCAGTATTTGTTTGACAGCGCGGGTGTAGGCGGTGTGCTTCCGATGAGGTGCCAAGCACAGACAGTTAGTGGCGGATTAACACATTTGCCGCCAGTAGGCTATTCAAGTTTTGTCGCCCCTTTTGACCTCTGCATTTCGATACCCTACACGGACAAACGAAGGTGGAAGAAAATATTTTAGAATTAAAAGACTAAAAAAATATTCTTTGTATAAAAAAAATATATCTTATGAAAAATTAAGAACTGATTACATTAATTCTAAACCTGTCCAGTAAATTTTCTAAACTAATAACATTTGTTCTAAACCAGTTTAGTAAATTTTCTGAACTTCTAAATAATGTAATCTATGAAATCAATAAATACTTACATACAGCAGCATACGAATTTCTAGTAAGCTTACTGATATTTAACATCATTGGATTCCAAATATTACTGCACAGTTTCTAAACAATTGGTATTCTCATCATAAATATTAAACTATATAAGAATACTTGTACAAATTTTTGATAAATGGTTGACAAAAAAAAAGTTTGTAAATTTACTAACCCGGTTTGTAATTTTCTGTGTTTCCAGTAAGTAAAGTTTGGTAACTTGAGAAATATAATTTTTGCTGAAGCTTAATTATTATTGCTAGTATTGCTACATTTTATTCCTGATTCAACATTAGAATCTAAATATCACTGTTTTTAAAATAGATAATCATTTTCAGTATAATATTTTTCTCCGTGTAGTTCATAATCATAATAATAATAATAATAATAATAATAAATACTCTTTATTGCACACCTCTTACAGTTACAAGCACAAATTTTACAATTAGATAAATGTAGGTAGAGGTAACAACAGGCGGTCTTATCGCTAATGAGCGATTTCTTCCAGACAACCTTTGGGTAGTGGAGACTAGAGAAAAACAATAAGCAGTAGGTGGTGCATAGAAACAAAAGAGACGAAATAGATAACACAGCACATTCATATGAATATACATACTTAAATAAATACAAAATAAACATACATTCGAAGATTGCTGAAGCGGTGGCACACAAACAGTTCTCTCACTATATTCAGGTAAATAAATTGCTGAGCCCCGTTCAGTCCGGTTTTCGACCTGGTCATAGCACCTGTACTGCATTAATTAAAGTGACGGACGATATTAGGCGTGGCATGGAGAGTCAGATGGTCACAGTACTGGTATTAATTGACTTTTCTAACGCGTTTAATACAGTAGACCACGACATTCTCCTTGCCTTGCTTAAGCATCTAAATGTATCGCAGTCAGCGCTCAACTGGTTCCATGCTTACCTTGAGGGCCGTCAGCAAGCGGTGCGTGTCGACCGGTCCCTATCGGACTGGTGCGACCTAGTCACTGGCGTACCTCAAGGAGGTATCCTTTCTCCTCTTCTCTTTTCCATCTTTATTAACTTTATAACTCCTGACTTTCGCTGCGCTCACCATCTGTATGCGGATGATCTACAACTTTACGACCAGTGCAAAGTGACAGACATATTAACCACCATTGACAAGTTGAACAGAGATCTCACGCACATACAACAGTGGTCCGAAAAGTTCGGCTTATTTGTTAACCCTACAAAGTGTCAGGCCATTGTCATTTTAAGCTCCAAACAACTTGTCAAGCTTGACTTTAACACTATTGGGCCTGTGCATTTTAACGGAATTCCCATTCCTTTCAGTCAGAGTGTCAAGGACTTGGGTGTGCACTTGGACTGCACCTTGAGCTGGAGACCACAAATTGCTGAGATCAGTCGGAAGGTCACATGGTCACTTCACTCACTAAACAAGCTCAGGCACTTCTTGCCCATTAAAACTAAGGTCTTGTTAGTTAACGCGTTGATATTGCCAATTATAGACTATGGTGATGTGTGCTATCCCGATTTGAATGAAGAGCACCTTGACAAACTGGATCGACTCCTTAATAATTGCATCAGGTTTATTTTCTGCCTCCGTAAATACGACCACGTGTCAGAGTTTCGCGCGCAACTTGGTTGGTTTCCCATTCGGCAGCGGCGAAATATCCGCTTGCTATGTACTCTCTACTCAATACTCAATGATTCGCAAGCCCCTGAGTATCTTAAAACCTCCCTTCAGTTTTATGGTGTCTCTCGCGATCGTCAACTTCGCTCTTCGGGCAATCTGTCTCTCTCCATCCCTCTTCATCGGTCTGGTTTCATGTCCAATTCATTTACCATTCGAGCAGCTCGTCTCTGGAACAGTCTTCCCCCTAAAATTAGAAAAGCACCGAGCAAGTACGCTTTTAAAAAATCTGTGCGTAATTTCTTTGCTGGTGGATCAAAGAAATTCTAAGTATCTTTTCTAACAAGATTCTTCGGATATGTATTTATATATGTATGGTCGTATGTATGTATGTATATATATGTATCTATGTATGTATGTATTGATTTATGTATTTTATGTATATTAGAATTATGTAGTTTATGTGTAAGAATTAAGGATGTAGTTTCGCATCTTTTTAAAGTTTTATGCTTCTGTCATATAATTTGTTTTCTGTATAGTTAGAAGCACCGCCTACAATCTTTCTGCTTGGCCCTAAGGTTGACTGGTAGAGAATGCCTCATGGCATTAAGTTCGCCTTTTGTACGATAAGTTTTCTTTTTGTGCAATAAAGATTAAATAAATAAAAATAAATAAATAAAATACATATACGTACATATATACATATATAATACACACAATAAGAAACAACAGTGTCAACTTAAAAACCTAAGGAAGAGATAAATAGTATTCCTTAAGTTGCGATTTAAAGCTACCAATAGATTGCGCGCGTTTAATGTTGAGAGGGAGAGAATTCCACAAACGAACGGCCTGGAACGTAAATGAGCAATTATAAAATTTGGAAGATGAAGATGGCACTTTTAGGAGCAATTTTTGTGAGGATCTAATAGAATTAAGATAAGAGAAACGCTCTTTGAGGTAGCGGGGAGTTGCAGGGTTAAAAAGTATAGAAAAGAATAAAGAAAGTAAGTGAGAGTTACGGCGGTGACGGATAGGGAGCCATTTGAGTTGAGAACGAAAACTAGAAACATGGTCGAATTTGCGTAATCCGAAAATGAACCGAATGCAGGCATTTTGAATACGCTCAAGCTTATTAAGTTGCTCCTCGGTTAGGTCTAAATAGGAGATATCTGCATAATCAAGAATGGGGAGAAGTAACGACTGAGCAAGCGCATCATATTAATTTGTTTGTCAATGAAATTGCAACTTGCATGGAATAGTACGAATTGTGTACTAAATTGGTAAATATTTTTTATTGGACTTATAGTTTAAAAACAATACGAACAATATTCTTATTAAATTATCTGTTAACAATCTGCATGGCGATCATGATCACAATAAAATCAATTCAGTTATAAAACTTTTACATGACCTTTTTGCGCGATTTTATGTCCGCAAAATCGTCAATTATACCGTCGTATGTAATTTTGCTCATTAGTTCTGACTCTATGCACAAAAGAGCTAAGGCATTTAGCTTTTTTTGGCATAATGTAGATCGTAGATAGTTTTTCACCCACTTTAAGCAAGAAAAGCTTCTCTCACCCGAACAATTTGTCGCTGGTGTACACAGAGCCATGCGAACTGCTATATCCAAGTTTGGATAAATGTTCTCCAAATTCTGATTTCGCAGAAACGATGATAGACTTTTTAATGATCCAGAATCTAGTTTTAACAAAATTCTTTCAGAAGAAAGGTGGCCTTGAAAGTGTACACATTCCTGAACTAGGCTAAATCATTAGGATACATTTTTTCCAAAAAAATTGCTTTTTCCGTAAGGGTCGATGTTGACAACTCACTTATTTTAATTTTCTCGTTAAATCCGTAGTAGGCCTCCAACTCGGACACGAGTCTTATCTAAGGTGACGAGAAACGTGTTAATCCTGAAAGTTTCACTCGCAGTCATTCTAATTTCTTCATCAGGTGTTTCATCAATCATTTTTTTTCTTTTCGGTTGTCTTTTTCCGATATATGTTGTGTATTGCTTCGATACGCTTAATTCCATCGACTTTTCTTTGAAATACTTGAAGTTCTCTCGTTCAGCTAAGAAAAACTTACAGTTTACTGTTTCCGGTCCGGCTTCCAACTCTGATGGTTCGATAACTGCCCGGCCTGGGCGGATGGTAATTTGTTTCCGGTGTCTGTATGTAATGAAGAACGAGCATGCTAATTTTCAAGCGGTTGCCTGACAATTGTTTTTTTAATTTTTTTCTTTGCTCTCGTGCAGGTTGTAAAACTTGGGACTGTGATGACTGAGGGTGCGACGAGAGTTTAAATAATAGGAAATGGTTGGTAAATTAATTTACCACAAACCTCAGAAGATTGGTCTAGAACCCCCAATTATCCCCTACTACAAAAAAATATTACACAGTGCTCACGGCTAAAAATTAAACTTTAACAAGGTCGCGGGTAGGCCTCCCTTGGAGCAAGGCGTCTAGGTCCAGTATTTAAATTAGGACGCCCTAGATCCTAGACCCTCGACAAACGTATGACATGTTCAAATAAAACAAACCATTACACAACTTATTTTTATTTATTATGCTCAGACAGTGATTAATACTATCCTTAGGGAACCATAAATTTAACATTCACATCTCTCCTGAATCATAAAGACAGTTCAAATACCTGGGGTTTAACCAGAAATGATCATCGGCTATAACCGTGTCAAAAATTCTAAATGTTTAACAAAATTACTTAATATACAACCTAACAAAAGGTAGCGCTCCTCTCCTTTCTTCATATCCCTTATTACATATTAAATATATGTTGTATGGAGGCAGGCGCTGCATCAACTACCTGCTAACCCATCTTCATATTATGTAGGTATATCTTTTACATGGTGCGTTCACGAAGGAAACACAACGCTCAAACAAGGACGGTTCGTTATAAGTTATAAGGAACTGAAAATTGACTTACAGTCTTCCGCAATAAAGCTATGGATATTTCCCCTACATATCTTTTAACTGGTAGTGTTCCTGGAACCAAGGATGTCCCCGGAAGGCTGGGGCGCGTCCTACCATTCCGGTGTGATCCGCTCTGGGCCGATTCCGGAACAGAAATAAAAAACCCTGGAATTAAAATATTCCCGTTAAAAATCAAATCCTTTAAATATTAATTAATTTCTAATTTCTTCCACAATAAAGCCCAAGATAAACAAGATGCCTTGTAATCCACTTACCAGAATTAACTGGGTTTTCTTTTATTTGCGCCTGTGACGCGCCATGTGGCGGGACCCGTAGAGGTTAGGCCGACAAAGACATGCCCAGGTTTCTGTTTAGGACAATATAGATATTTTAGGTTACGAAACATGAATAAAGCCACTCCCTACACAATCCTTTACTTATAAACCACGAAAATAACTTACCGAACATGGGTTATGTCCACTCGTGGTCCGACATTTGTTCGGCGAGCAAAAATGCTACCACGCCTAACGAGGCTAAAACAACGAAACAAATAGGATTATTCATTGATCCGACTATGGAAATACAACGTTTCATAACCCAAAATCCTCACCATTATATTAAATTATCACCTTCCACACAATTAGCTGGATGACATTATCTCAACGACAATGGAGCAATCAATGGCGTCCCGGCGAATGAGATATCCAAGCGAATGTAAGATTTTGAATGAAACCTTTGAATGAAACACACACTTGAACTATGTGCTCATATATTCTCTTATTAAAAAATACGAATAATTAAATTAAGTTCAACCTTTTAAAAGGAAAAAATATAAATTCAACAATTTACGAAAAGATATCACTCATTGAATGACGTCGCTTCGACGCAGCGAAACTACTGGCTCGAACAGCGCTTAAACTGTCACCTATGACAGATACGTCAAAACACAGCCGATGGGCCAGAGCCAAATATTAACAAATTGTTTTGATTCCCATTGAAACTGGTCTTGAACATCAAGTGAAAGTATATCAAGAGTGTGTGTATCATACGACAAACACGATGTGCACCTCGCCTCCGTGATTATAGGAGCGAGTACATGCAAAACAATGGAATTTCAAATACAGCAAACGACCAGACTACAATGTAAGTATTTTCGATCTTTCACGTCTTTAGGCCTTCGATACACAACATTTCAATGTAGATGGTCAATACCTATCTATAAACAAACAACTTACCACTACAAATACCAACTGTCCGCTGGAAATCTCTTAGTTCCTAACATATACAAACACCATCTAACTTACATTTATAAACCTACAAATTGACACCCTCAAAGTGTTACAAGGTAACCAGTCCAACCAGGAGGGATGGCATTAAAATTTTGTTATATAACCAGGGTACATTCTTTCAGGCAACCGCTGTTTCAATCGGTTGCCTCACGATATTTTTTTTTACACATCCCCCGTATTTCCGCTTCAGTCCAAGTTAGGTCAGTTCGGGTTGCACAGGGCGGTTCCTCATCACTTCAGGAGCTTAAATACCGCGAGCCATCCGGTTGCCTCGCGGTCACTGAAATTACGCGTCATGGCTTTAACTATTTATAAATTGTCGTAAATAAAGTTCCAAATATGGTTTTCCACTTCCATAGTAAATTGCTGCAAACATCGGCTTTATATTTGGCATGTCATACATTGTATATTGCCATAGCAATAGGCCACACTTCGGAAGCAGTACTGTTAAAAAAAGACATACCGTCTACGTTGAACATCAACTTAATAGGAACTTAAATCCATATCTGACAAAGTTTTTTGTAAACAATTGCTTTGATACCAAAACTTGCCTTGGCCCATAGGCACTATAAAGATATCGTCAGTTTTTAAAAGTGTTCGTCCATCTTTTGGCAATTTAAATCCGTAAAACTAACAAGTCTATGTAAAATTGCCAATGGTTGCAGTGACATGGCGGATATGCACTTTGATTCGCTTAAAACATTTATAAAAAGTGTGCGAAAATGTTTTTTACAACATTAAGCCAAGTTTCCATTTACTGGTGTTTAAAATAAATAAATGAATAGATATATTATTATCCTTAAGTAAAAACTAAAAATATACTTTTTTGTTTTGTTTGTTTTTTATGTTACACATAGTTGTTTACATCCAAATTATTTTGCATGCGGTGTTTACCTATAAGTAACTGTGACATTATTCATTAAGTAGGTTAGCTTTTAAAATGTAAACATGTATCGATGTCAACAATTTTTGGAAAACCTTAATGAATAAAAAAAATTAAAAAAGTCGTTTAGAGATGAGTTGGTGGGTTTAAGCTGTACTGTCCATTTTCTTAGGTCTTCCATAAGTTTTATTGATTTTATATTAAAGCAGTCTTCATTTCTAATGTACTCATCTCCAGAGTCTTTACTTTCCGATTCTTTGTTTGCACCGATTTCATTGCCATCCCTCATCTCATCTATATTATCAGATATTTGATTTTCTAATTCAATATTATAGGAATGCATATAATCAAGATCTTTGCTTGTGTGTGTTATTGAAACGGTATCAGTATCAGTAGATTGACACAAAGTTGGATATCCATGCAAACTGGATTTAGAAGTTAATTCACACTTTTGTTCTTTTAATAATTCACTTTGAATTTTCATATTGTCCTAATACTTCCTATAGTGACTACTGGAAAATCTATTTTTTTTTTGTCTTTGGCCATTGTAAATCCAACACTACTGTTGGTTTAAAAACGAAATAACTATTGGGTAAACACGTCCTATTTCAACAAGAAATGACTTATTTGTAAGTAAAACAAACTTGACCTGAAGTCGCCTCGCAAACTTCAACTTATTAGTTATTTTTTAAGGTTAATTTGACTATTAGGTAATCTAAATGAAACCTTATGGTATTTTTAGTACCTTACAAGTGTTTTTAACTTTATAGTCTCAATTTGGTATCTATGGAAGGTAATATTTACTACGAAATTGGTAGCAAAAGCTACTTAAATCGTCGACCTAAAGGTCCTCACTATAAGAACAAATTACGTCGCATATACACCTAATATGCACCTACAAGTATATATTAACTATTGGTCAAGTTTCGAAGTTAATTTTACCTTATATTTTGCTCATTCTCAACCCTTAAGTTTCTGACCTTATAGTGAATTGATTAAGGGAAATTTACATTTTAATGGCTCTATATTTTTACCCGGAAGTATAAATGTACGATATGTGAATTTATGTGGTGCGTATGATGTAATTTTTACCTAAATTAGTAATATATTCTAGAGCCTGGGGAAAAGTACTTAGAATGTTTGCTGGGAGTCTATGATGCGCCAAACCCGAGATCCAGTAGGGATCCCCAGGGTCCAGCATGAGCTCCAGATTTTGATACCGGTACCACCTGCTCATCAGTACAAGTCGAATGAGCCCAAACAGCATGAGTCTATGAAGCGCCAAACCCGAGATCCAGTAGGGATCCCCAGGGTCCAGCATGAGCTCCAGATTTTGATACCGGTACCATCTGCTCATCAGTACAAGTCGAATGAGCCAAAACAGCATGAGTCTATGATGCACCAAACCCGAGATCCAGTAGGGATCCCCAGGGTCCAGCATGACTTCCATCTTAGGATACCGGTCCCATTGCTTATTAATACAAGCCCCCGAGTCCAGAGTCAAAATCGAAACAAAAATCAAAACCTCGTAGCTTAACCTAAATTCGCGTTTAGTTAGGTAAATTATTAATGTCAATTACCAATTCAATCTACACTAAAAATTAAATTAATATTTCAATTTTTGAGAAAGACTAAAAATTAAATATCTTCAATTATTAGTTATTCGCAAAGGATTAACACGTTAGTTACAATTAATTTCAATTCTAATTGAAATCAATTTGCACTAAACTATTAGTGTTCAATTTTAACTAACGTGTTTCAATCTTCAATTTTTAATTTTCAATTACACTAACGTTCGGCCAACACTGGTTACTGCCATAAGATTTCATTTAGAAATAATAGTAGTTTATGTAACTGTTACGTAATACGGGTCCTTAAAACATGAGTGTTGTTTTATGAAACGAGCCGCAGGTGGGTTTCATAATAAGATCACACGAGTGTTTTAAGGCCTAATTACGTACAGTTGCATACACTGCTTTATCTACACTCATATTATTTATCCTAAATGCCGTATTCGGAAACCATAGAATGGCCGCCATTGCACCGCCATGGCCAACTCGATTGTGCCGGCGGTCGCGCGGGCGCGTGTCGGCGGCCGCGCGGGAGCGTGCAGGTGTACATTATGATATCAAAACTCATAACACATCAATATTTGAGCATGTAAAGTTAAAATTACGTTACTGCCACAGATAAAAAGCTTATCATATTAAAATCGGTTGTGGTAATGCTAGCCATTGCCTACCGTTTTCGAACACGTTTTAGAGAACTTACAATGTGAGTGTAGATAAACTCTATTAACGACCGACAATGATATACAGGTTGTAACAAAACGAGTGGTGGTCCGTTTAAGGGCATGATTGGTATAGTATTGCGACTAAGTAAAAGTACTTAGGCACAACCGTGATTACGGTCCCGTTGAGTTCTGGGTCCAAACTGAAACATAAATGCGATAAAGGGAAACGGTGACGCTTATGCACGTTTTAAATATTAAAAAGAGGTTTCATTATATAGTAAACCCTGAGGTACATAGTATTATTATTTATTCAGTGACATTAGGTACACAAAGTTTCATCCATTAAACAATACAATCTACCTTTTAAAATCTCTAACTGCACATTACACAAGAGAGTTTTGGTAAGATTTTTTGTTATGAACAACTAGCAGTTAAGACTTGTGTAGGAACCTATAATACAAATCCCATTTTTTTCTTTATTATGGAGTCAATAACCAGGATCATCATCATCGTCCTCCTACCGTTTGTCACAGGTTTTTGCCACGGCTCGATTAAATCTAGCGTCCATTCGGCCATCCAATCCCAAGAATTAGCGTAGGCACTAGTTTTAACGAAAGCAACGACAGATAGCAATCTAACATTCTCCCTTATCTCGGAAAAAATACCAAAAATTTTCTTTATCTGTATACCTTTGTCAGGAAAACTAATTGCAGTATAAAAAGTGTTGGGTCAAATGTGTATTGGACTTTAAAAAAATTATTGTTAAAATTGTGTGATGTACGAAACCCTTGGGGCGCAAGTTTTCCAAACATTAATAATGTAAAAGACAATTAATACATCCGATGTGTCAAATTGAGAACCTTTGCGTTTGTTATATCGCGATTTAATTGGTTATTATTTATTGATAACTCAATTCCTTCTCAGTTGGTAAAAAGAAACCTTCTCGTGCAACAAAATATACTCGTAGTAGATAAATAAAACAGGAAAATTAAAAAAATATTTGCTGGGGTGCGCCGGGCGATTTTTTGCAGCCCCGGCGCCCAGTATGGTTAAGACGGCCCTGTGAAAAAGTGTCCGCGCCTAAGTTTTGACAGTTAGTAGAACTATTCCCTTCACGCAGAATATTATATATCTACATTATCTACATAATCTTTTTCTTATAACCAGGCAATATTGAGAGACTCCAAGGACTCTAAATAGTTACGAAGTTTGCAAAAAGTGTAATGTCTTAGCGAAGTATCGGATGTTGAATAACTAACTTTTAGTTTGGGCACAAACGTGGATAAATGGAGGTCTTGTTTTGACAGCATTTGTTTTCTTTACATTATTATGTTATTCAGAGCAATGACACGTAGTTTCAGTGTCCGCGAGGTAACCGGATGGTTCGCGGTATTTTAGATCCCTACGTGTTGTGGAACTCGAACTGACCTACGTTGGACTTGGTTTTTCAAGAAATTTTGTGTGCCGCTAGTTAGTTTTGTAGTTAAATAGGTAACACAATATTTAAGGGGGTACACTCCATACATGGAACTAAATGTAAATATATATATATATATATATATATATATATATATAAGACGTATCTAATGATATGGCACACGTTGATATTTCCTAAAAAATAGCCATGTGTGTGCCATATCATTAGATACGTCTTATAAAATTACTTTTAGGTTCCTAAAACAATTTTTAGCTTAAGTCCATAGTTTCAGAAATAATCGCTCCGAGAATATTAAAAGGTGTCAGTTACAACACTGTAACTGACACCTTTTAATATTCTCTTGTAACCGTTTCTTATTGTAAATAGTTGAACGCATAAAAAAATTGTTTAAAACAAAAGTTGTTGAAAATATTATGCTCTACAATTTACTAATACATGTAAACTTCAATGGAGTTATAAAAACCTATATAATCACGAAAAACCGATTTTCGTGGACTTTGACCTTGAATAACTTACCCAGACACGATATTTTAAGAGATTTTTCAGACAACATTAAGAACACTATAATTAAGGTATATATATATGAGTTTCCAGCTTATTATCCCTGATTCCGAGGTTGATCCCTTAACACTGCTTATTTAACCAGACTACAACTAGTATGCTGAGAACTATTTCATTGAACTTCATGAATAATTTCGCAGTGGCGATTTCTATGATTGTAAAGGAAAATTAATATGTGATACTCTAGATCAAAAGGTACCATTGGCGGCCGGCGCTTACGCTTTTATTGCTCGCATACAATATTGAATCTGTCCTACCATGTACGTTGTAAGTGCCTTCTACCAAATGATACCTTATCCATAAAAAAGTGGCACATATGTCGACGAGTTTAGTGAAAGGGCCCATTTTGTCAATTTACAAGGACACTACTCTTTCACTAATACATAGCGTATACAAACGCGTGGAACAAAAATGCTAGTGACCCGTATAAGGGCATAATCGGTATCGTATTTTAATTACCAAAAACTAAGAAAAAAAATTATTCACGCAAAAAAAAAAATTGTATGCGACTACCACGGACGGCTCCCATACAAAAAAAAAAGATTTTTCGCGTCCAAAAATTTTTTCTCCTATTTTTTCTTACTCTCAGTTCAATACCAAATAATGCCCTTAAATGTATCACCAGTATTTTTGTTAAATCCTATATTGTGTAGTTTTAGGAAGTACTGATAACTCCATAATATTTACAAAATGGGAGCTTTTCCCCTGGACTGACACATATTGTCATCCGATATCTACGGGACATGTACAACTATCCTAAAGCCATTTTTTTGCCAAAAAAATGATGTTCGCTTTAAATGATATTCACCAACATCAATAATGTAGGTAGATGTATGAAATGTATATCCTCTACAAAGAGAAGCAAAAGTAATTTGTCAAACCACTGGAGGGAGCGAAGTTTCTGAGAATATAATAAATATATCTCTGCCGGCGCTACTAATGGCTAGGAAAGGTTCGGTAGAATATAGTCTTATCTCAAAGATAATTTACAAGTCAATTTACAGGCCAACTGGAAAGACAAAATAAGCAAGCATGGACCCAATTAAAAGTCTTCAAAAACTTCTACTTACACTGAGAAATTCATATGCAATTTATTAGTCATAATCTGAGATTACAAAAGTAATTATATTAACTTGGACTATCAGGATCATAATGCGTGATAAAAATATAATAGAGGTTAAAGGATATTTTCTGACGTTAGGTTCCACACAAACTTATCTCCGACAGTTCATGTAAATATACATATCTATATTACGTAAAGGGGCCGTATTCTAACTTTAAAACACGTATAGACACGATCCAATTTCAATACAACTCCAATGCATTAACAACGCAATACAGCTACGGTATAGACATCTGAATCAGAAATATCCGAATTTGCTTGAGAAATAATCCAACGCAACTCCAATTTATAACTTAAATATTGGTTGATTGTTTGATGTGTTTTGGAGTTATGTTTGAGATAGGTTGTGTTCTTATTGTATTGTTAATGTATTTTAAAATTAGAATCCGGCACTAGGTTTATACATAAGTAGGTATTAATATAAGCCGTGTTACCTAAACACTATCAAACAACTCACCTACAGCCTAAACCATTTAAGTTAAAACCATAACATCTGGAACATAATAAAGTTCTTAGAATGTCGTAATTTTTTAGAAAGGATTTTTTAGAATTCAACCTGTAACTGAGGATGTGAAAACGGGCATAAGTGTTATAACGACTTAATGGAGACATAGTCGTACGGTAAGGCTAATATTTAAATATATGGAACGCAATGATAATGCAATTAAAACAACTGAATCTACTCATAAAGTTAAACACTGAAAGTGATTTTAATTCCATTATCATTGCATAGTTATAAATACTAAGTATTAAAGACTTAATGGGTGTAGTAAGCGAAATTTTTTTTACCTAATTTCATATCCCAATTAACACATCGCAGAAGTTAGTATACCGACGTTTACGTACTTGGTTGTCAAACAAATGATTTTTTCGCATAGTTTTATTTGGACGAATTTTCATTTGACATAATAAGGTTTTTTTTTGAGCTTCACGACAAGAAAATCCTCATCGGGCACCAGGAAAGGGAGGCCCTGGTAGTGCCGGACTTCTACCGGCTAAAAACTTGGCGTGCCTTTCATTAACGCTGATTTTTCTTTTTCAGCGGTTATTTCTTTTGATATTGTTATTATTATTATACAATTTAGTTACCATTATTATTATTATTTCTTCTTATTTCGTTGTTTCTTACATACTAACTTATATCTTAATTATTTCTTTTACATCTATGTGGTGGTTTACTTACATTATTTAGTGTATGGTTTGGTATATATTGCATGCGGTGTCAGTGGTTTGGTTCCTTATAATCTTACAGTTGGACCTTTGGCTGTTTGGTATTAGTCATTTTGTTTGACATGTCAAGATTGTTACTAATATTATTACATTTGTCCCTTATAGACGGAGAGCTAACCACGTCAGATATGACACAATAATGAGAGCGACGAAACCCCTCTCGTTAGTTTGCTATACTATGCTTATTTCTAGATCCGGACATCTGGCAGCTGTAAAGTGGTGGATGTCAAAGAATGCAAAGAAAGAATACAAATTTAATCCTAGAGTTCTGGTTTTAATGCAGTATTATGAAAAAATATATAAAAATTTAGATAATATTATTGCCAAAAGTTTCTGATGGGGAAAGTAGTCCAAAACGACGTAAAATGTAATTCATAGTTTGTCGCCTACTGTTTCTGTTTCCGAAATATTACGCAATATTTTTTGTTCTAATGTTAAAATATAGGCCCCGTCCTCTATAAAAAAGATAACTTCGGCCGTTTTTACGTATTTTAATATTATTTTTTTCCAATTCAAAAACTTTACTAGTCTGTCAATCTGACATCCACCCATTTAAAGCTGCCAGATGCCCGGATCTAGCAATAAGGATAGTATTGCAATCTTACTACATGGGTTTCATTGCTCTCATTATTGTGTCATATCTGACGTGGCCAGCTCTTAGACCATTATGTCAAAATTGTCTTTATAAGTTACATACTAACTTATATCTAGATACTTGCTCTTTTTTATTTAATGTTCCTGTGGTCGATAATTGCATTAATGTATAGTTTAGTGTATATCACACGCGATGACAGTGGTGCAATTCTTAAAGTCTTTCGGTTGTGGTGTCAGCTATTAGATATTAACTATTACAGTTATGAATATGTCAGGATTATTATTTACAGAGCATTCATAGTTTCTTGTTAGCCTATATAATTTGTAATTTAAGTGACATTACTTGTCTAAAGGGTCCCTAGGTTTTGGTATGTTATAATGGTTGTGTCGTACCGCTTACGGATAATAAATGTAAAAGAAATGCTTATTTCATTTTGCTCCGCGAGCGGAGCAACCGTTCTTCTGCTCCACCATCGCAACCATACTTTGCTCCGCTAACGGAGCGTCCGCTTCGCCAACGGAGCATCCGTTCCGCTAACGGAGCATTCGCTCCAAATTGATCCCTTTATGGAGCGAAGTCTTGCTTCTCTTTCGCGAGCGGAGCAGTACAACTGAGCTCCGCGAGCGGAGCAACCGACATTTTTCTCCAAAAAATCCCTTGGTAGAGCTATGCCCATTCCACTACCTTGGCGGAGCAGCTATTTATTAGGTCAGTGTTTTTGCGTAAATATCATTTGGAGTTTTGTCAACAGCCTTTGGTGTTCTGTATTTGTAGGATTTCTTGAAAACGCTCGGCCTATTTGATACGGCGGTTCTTTCATTGCCCACGCCACTCATGGCTACCCTTGCATTTCTGTCAGTGGTAGGTTGCAGGAGGGCAAAGCTCTCATAGTTGGGCCCTGTGGTGCTCGCCCACACCACCAGCAGGTACGCGGCCATGGATGACGAGGGCCCCTTAGTCCGCCGCATCCCTGGCGCGCTGAGTCATCTTTTGTGCAGTTCTGGAATCCCACCTTGTTCCTATTTTATTCAATAGTGGAGCCGTTTGCTCTTGCCGCTGATCTGGTCGCTTTTAGGGAGAAGATCAAGAAGTGGTGTCTTGTTCGGTCGTTGTCCACTAGCAGGGGATGTCACTACGCAGTTTAGGTACATTTGGCCGGCGCTCCTCCCGGGCAGGCGTATGGCCGTGGGCTGCCGCTCGGCTCGCACGATAGTCGTGTCACGTGGCGCTCAAGCAAAATTGAAAATACACAATGTCTTCGAAACCTAAATCTCGATCTAATCCGTATAAAATATATTGTTCGGTTTACGGATGTCTGAATAAACGGAAGAACAAGGAAGCAGAATTCTTTTATTAAATTCCGGATGATATTGAAAGTCCCGAAGTCCTTACTTAGTAGGTAATAGTTAAAATAAACATCCTTAATTTGTTGAATATTGGTTGCCCAGAAACAATATTAGGAACTGACCGACATATTTTCAAAGGAATACGGCTGTGGCATACCTACTTCCGTGAGAATCAGACTATCTTCGGATAAAAGTTTCATGTTTACAGAATCAACGTTTGTAATTCCTACATATTTATCTTAAAAATAATAAATCAGTAGGTACTTTAGGTACAAAAACTTGTCAAGTCACAACCCTCACAGCTCGGTCATAAAACTGCGGCGCGCAAAGATGATTCACGGTTCGTGCGCGGTTATAAGTTTCAATTTTGCTTGCAGGCGGCGAGTATAGGTATAATTTTATACCTAAATCTGCCTTTTGTGAGGGAGTGAATTTTCTGTACGGTAGTACTATTAGTTATTCTGTGCCAATAGGTCCACTAGGTTTTCTTCCATTATTGTGATTCCCACTTGGTGCTCACAGCGCAGTCTTTCGTATGCGAATCTGGGGCAGTCGACCAAGACGTGTTCCAGTGTCTCGGCGGCTTGGCCGCAGACACACATAGGGGAATCCGCCAGCTTGAATCGGTGGAGATAGTATCTAAAACCTCCATGCCCGGTTAGCAGCTGCGCTGTTAGATTATTTATTTTAATTTTAGCTATTGCTTTCCTTGCTCTTCGGGTGTCCTTGAAAAATAACCTCGTGGGGGCACCCGTTTCTGCTTCCGTGTAGCGCTTTTGCCAGGCGTCAGCTGTCTCGTCCCTCAAGAGGCGCTTTGCGTACGATAGGGGGAACTTGGCGTAAGCTGGGGCTCTTTTATTTTTCAAAGCCGCCTCTTTGGCCAGCTCGTCCGCCCTTTCATTGCCTGCTAAGCCGATATGAGCTCTGATCCAGTACAGGTTGAGAGGAGTGCTTCGGTCGCTCGCATTGCTAATGATGATGTGTCTTATTTCCGTTGCTATGGGGTTGAGTGACATAGGGTCACGGATGGATTCTAGGGCTGATCTAGAGTCGCTTAGAATGTTTGCTGCTTCTCCTCTTTCGTACGCCATCGTTGCCGCTCTCAGGATGGCAACCATCTGCGCCTGGAAGACAGTGCAGTATTTTTCTAGTCTGAAACTGCTCCGTGATGTTTCCGTTCCTTGCATCCAAATAGATACGGCCGCTCCCACTTTTCCCTCGATTTTGCTTCCATCCGTGTAGTAGTTAGGGATTCCTTCTGGTAGTGCCCCCAGTGCTTCTGTGTTCTCTACACTGCCGAAGGCAAGCCATTCGCGTTCTGCGGGGTGTGGTAGTTGGGCTGGATGTTTCCGCTTTTGGAGGGGGCGCCATTATCTCGTAGAGTTGCAGCTGCTCGCTCAATCTGAGATCGAGTGGCAAGATTCCCGCCAGCAGAGTTGCGGCTGTTAATGATACTGTGCTGTGGACTTTGCTGATACGTATTGCAAATGCTTTTTTCACTCGGTCCAGGCGCTTTCTTATGTGTTTTTTGTTTGCAACTATGCCCCACGCACCGGCCGCATATAGGATTGTGGGTTCCACGACTGTGTAGTAGATGGTCTTGATTATTTCTGGGTTTAGACCCCACTGGGCCTTGGCCATACGTGATACTTGCTTATAAATGTTCATGGCTTTCAGTGTTGCCTGCTCCATGTGGGTGCCAAAACTGAGGTCCTTATCCAAGGTAACCCCTAGCAGTTTAAGTGTGTTTCCTACTTTCAGTGGGACGGACTGGAGAAAGAAGTGAGGTTCCTCGTATTTAGTTATTTTCGTTACTAGCATTTCCTAGGTTTTGTGCGGTGCGAACATCATTTTATTTTTCCTCCCCCAGTCCACCACAAGTTCAAGAGCCCTATTTATTTGCTGCTCTAGTGTCCTGGATGTATCCGCTTTGGCCATTATCAATATGTCGTCGGCAAAAGCGTGCAGTTGAAACTCTTCGCCCTCAGCCTGTTCCAGAAGGGGGTCCAGCTGAAGGTTCCACAGGATTGGGCCACCTATTGAGCCCTGTACGCATCCTCTCTCAGTCACCGCTCTCCTAAGTAATTGAGTTTGATGGTTCTGTCCTTGAGGTAGCTGAGAAGGTTGCCCAGGATGTACTCTTCTGTGCCTTTTTCCATTAGCTGGTTTATGATCGCCGGCCACCAGGCTGAGTCAAATGCACCTTCTATGTCCAGGGACACTAGAGCCATAATCTTTTTATTTTGTAGCCCCTCCTTTACGTATGTTACCGCATCATACGCATCCTCCGTGCTTCTTTGAGGAGTAAAACCATATTGTTTTGGGTTTAGGCTACCTTCCCTTCCAAGTTTCCAGGTTAATCTGGTTATGATATTTTTTTCCAGCACTTTGCCCATTACTGGGAGTAATCCTATAGGCCTATAGAATTTAGGAGCTGTGTAGTCTTCGTTCCCTGGTTTCGGTTTGTTATTCTGATACAAGCCTCTTTCCATGTGTTGGGAAAGTAGGCGAGTCGTAGGCATTTGTTATATATTTCCAGTAAGACCGGGGAGGCCTGCGCAACCTTGCTAACTATGTCTGCCGTTAGGCCGTCCTCACCTGGCGCCTTCTTGGGGTTCATTTGCATGAGCACATTGCACATTTCCGCTTTTGTAAAGTTTCTGACTTCCCTTTGCGTCATTACTGCCTGGTAGGTTTCTCTTATTTTCGCGGCTTCCTGCCTCCTGGTATTGTGAAAAGGGTCGTCTTGTGCAGGATTGTCTGCTAGGTAGAACGTTTTGGCCAGCAGCTGAGCTGACTCTTTAGGATTGAGGGTAGTTCCATCCACCGGACTCTTGAGTAGGCATTCATTATTTGAGTCGCGGCTAGCCATGCATTTTTTTAGGACCCGGTATGAGGTTTTCCAAATGTCCTCGCTTTTCTGCTTGGTGCAAAATGCCTCCCAACTTGCTGTTATCGCTTTTTCTATTGCTGTTTTGTACTCCTGTTTGGTTTTTAAGTATTCTTCGTGTACAGCTGGTTTCCGGTGCGGGTTCGCCGTTTTTATTCGACGCCGAAGTGTTTTTGTCTTAGATTTTAGGCCTTCTAGATCATTGTTCCACCATACCGTTTTGCTTTTACGTTTTTTATTCCCGGTTTCTGGCATAGCAGTATTGGCAGTTGCAGTTGTGGCTTCCGTCAGGAGCGCTATTTGTGCAGCCAAGTCCTCGGATGATATCGCTGACCTGATTGTTTCTTCCGTTAATTGCCTGTTTTCCAGTTTTTTTAGTAGTGTCTCTTCAAATAGGATCCAGTTTGCTATTCCCGTATTGTACTTCCTGGTTGTAGCTTTTTGGGTTGTGGCTTTGTTCCTACACTGTTTAATTCGGTACCTTATGCAGCGGTGGTCGGTCAATCCGGTGTCCTTGGTGAGCACTTCCCAGCCCTCGACACAGTCCAACAGTCTGTCCGAACACACCGTCACGTCCATTACGCTGGAATATATTCTACCCGCCCTATGTGTGTAAAAGGTCGGGGTGGAGCCTGAGTTTAGTACGTTGAGAGACGTTTCGGAGAGTAGTTCTGCAATTTGTGTCCCTCTTGAATGCATCCCCACCAATGGCTGGATACGTTTACGTCCCCTCCTATGAGCGTCTGTGTTCTGCGTCTGTGGCTGAGGCTATGGTCCTTAGCATGTTAAGGTGCTCGTTGAGGGGCAGCTTTAAAATAGACGCAAGCCACCTTAATTGCCAGTGCTCCAATCTCTAGCGTTGATGAGGCTATGTTCTTGGTAATATGGTCCGGGTTTATTATTACTTTAATTGTGCTGTCTAGTATGACTAGAGCTGCCTTAACTGGACCTGTTCCTTGGGTTTGCTGAACCACTCTGTGTCCTGCAACGCTAAGGTTACCAATGGCTCCAATGTACGGTTCCCTGTATGATGAGGATCTGAGCTCCTGTCTTCTCTGCCTCTAAGATTGTTTCCTTTGTTGCAACAAAGCCCCTTCCCAAGTTTGCCTGTATGAATTTAATCTGTGAGATTGTATTCCTTTGTAGCATAGGATTGGTGACCTTAGCAATAAAGCACCTGGGAGCGCGCTATTTTGTCCCACTTTGACAGGAGTTGCTGTATGCCGGATGGTCTGTTATGTGCCTCTTTACCCGCAAGCAGTCAATACACTGCGGTCCTTCACGCCCGCTGCTGCACTCTTTTTAGTGTCGTGAGGCTGAGCGCAGTAGCCACATTCTGCCGGTTTAGTGCTGTCCCGTGCGAAGTGCCCGAATCATAGGCATTTAAAGCATTGGATAATTGGGGACTGATCATACGCCGGGACTACTTGATATCCCAGCTTTATCCTTTGTTTTTTTAATATTAACCAGGTCTGTGTGTCTACTTCTAGTATGATATTGTTCACTTCTGCAACTCGCCCTCGGGTTCTTCTGAGTACCTTGATGTAGTTTGTATCTTTCTTAGTCTTCCTCAGCATATCTGCATTTTGTCGCCTGATCGCTTCCGGTATTTGGGCGTCGATTAGATCTCTTGCCACTCCCATTAATCGGATTTGTGGTTTTCTGTGGTTTGTTGAGGCTGCTGAGAGATTGGGACATTCCTTAATCGCATCAGTCATTGTTCGTCTGTCCTTTTCTATGGCAAGTCCATATTAGGTAAGGTTAGGTTAGGTTTCGTATACCCATATGAAAAATGGGTATGCGAAAGGATATTTCTTTTGAATAGGTAGGTACATGTTCGCCCAAATGACAGTATGGGATGAATTGTTTGGGAAGTAATAATTATGCGAAATACTTTTCGCCGATAATATTACAGTCAAGAGTAATTGAAATAAGTTACCTTATAAGAAATTTCCGTAAATTTCCCCGTTCCCCCTTTTTTTGCTCTCGGGTGTGTATAACCAATGCAATATCACTTTGAAGTAGAATATCGAGTAGAATATGAACCACGCTCGATTCGTCGGAAAATCATCGAGAGTTTTCGGAGGACCCTAATACCACAGTATAAGGTGGTCTTTTATACCAGTAACCCATCTTCGAACAAATAAAAATTCACGTTCGAAATTCAAATTTCAGACGCAGGGCTGTACCAAGCATGTTTCTTTAATTGATTTTGAATAATCTATGATAATTTCAATTCCATTTACCAATAAACTGGTATGATTTCATAAATATTATACAAGGTCTAAAATAACCAATGGGTATTTGTACAAGGTTTTTAGGGTTCCGTACCTCGAAAGGAAAAAACGGAACCCTTATAGGATCACTTTGTTGTCCGTCTGTCTGTTTGTCTGTCTGTCTGTCTGTATGTCTGTCTGTCTGTCAAGACCGTTTTTCTGCGCGTGGAGGTATCAAGCTGAAATTTATATCAAATACTCAACTCTATTGTCCCTTGGAGCTGTAAAAAAATCAAACTTAAAAGCCAACATAATCAAAAGATACAGTCGTTTATGCTGCAAATTTTTGAGTTTTTCGGCACTCGCAAAACCTGCGGGGTACTTCCCGTGAACTCATAAACTTGAAATTTGGCACGAAGCAACGTCATATAGCATAGACAATGGAAAAATTACAAAAAGTAGACATTTTTAGTAAAATCATACAAAAAAATATTTTTTGAAATTTTAAACTTACTACCTTTTTCCTCGTAAACGCGTGGAGGTATTAAATTGAAATTCATGTCAAATACTCAGGGCTATAGGACCTTTCAGATGTAGCAAAACCAAACTTTTATGTCAACGCAATCAAAAGAAATAGCAATTTAAGTCGCATGTTTTGAAACTGAGTACTTGCAAGAAACTCAAAACCTAAAGGGTACTTCCCGTAAACTCAGAAACTTGAAACTTGGCACGAAGAAACTTCATATAGCACAGACATAGGAAAAATTACGAAAAGTAGACATTTTTAGTAAAATCATACAAAAAATATTTTTTTAAATTTTAAACTTACTACCTTTTTCGTCGTAAATTTCGTAGAGGTATTAAATTGAAATTAGTAATAAACATACTACAACTTTTGCTTGTTATAGGTTTGTACGGAACCCTCGGTGCGCGAGTCCGACTCGCACTTGGCCGGTTTTTTTTTCATTTAATTTCTTACGTCGAACTCACTTTACTTCTCAAAGGTTTTCCTGTAATATATAGGCAAATATTATTTTCTGTATTTATTTCAAAATTTTAGGTGTAGTAATTTCGGAGATAATGACTACATGACTACAATTACGTCACATCAATTTCATGGTTTTTTTTTACCCCTAGTCACACTTGGTCACATTTAGTATAACCCCTTTATTTCATACACCCGATTGCAGCGCCACCCGTCGGGTCTAATTGAAATTTTACCATTCGGTAAGTTACTCAAACATGCATTGGATTTCTAATTAAAATCAAACCAGTCGTTTAGGAGGTCACGAAATCACCGAAATTGTCACTGCAGCAGCACCTGCCGAATCCAACTGTAAATTGAAATGAATTATTAAATTACTCAAGAATGCAAATACTTTTTTATCAAAAATAAATATTTTGCTCGCGCAACGGTAACTCCACACTAACAAACCCCTTATTTCGTCATGTCTAATCATGCCTATTTCGGTCGCGTCGTCGATTTTTTTTCGAAGTTGAACTACTTGTTGTAAATGGGTGTACTCTGCTAATACCGTATCGTGAAGTACTCGACTATCTATGTTATTACTCGTAGATAGCGAGTAGGAGAGGAGTGCGGTTTCCCTATCGAGTATTTGTAGAATGTGATCAAGCTATTTTTGCACTAGTAAATGGTACACCCTATTCGACACGGAAACCAAATTGAATCATTATCATCCTCCTAGCGTCTGTCCCGGCTATTTGCCAAGGCTCAGTTTGAGTCTGGGGTCCGCTTGCCAACTTAATCCCATGAATTAGCGTAGGCACTAGTTTTTACGAAATTGACTGCCATCTGACTATCCGAACCAGAGGGGAACTAAACCTTGGTGGGGTTAGATCCGGTTCCTCGCGATGTTATCCTTCACCGAAAAGTGACTGGTAAATAGTTATAAAATGATATTCCATAGGTACACAAGTTCCGAAAAACTCAGTGGTACAGTCGCCATCAGATATATCAGAGCAGCCAAGGTGGTCATAAGTATCTGAACAACGCCTCTATTATCAAGGCAATAAAGTGTACGTTCAGATATTTTTGAGTACCTTCACCGCTCAGATATATTTGATGGCGACTGTACGAGCCGGGGTTCCAGGCTACCAGCGCTTACGGAAACCACGTTAGATATTTTTTATAATTTAACTTACCTACTAATTACACCGTCGTCTGTAACATTTATTAGGGGCGTTTATATTTTATATCTGTAGCAAAGCAATTAAAAAAATAAAAGGACCGTTAAGTTAAAACATATTTTCACCTTAGATTAGTCATTGTGCGTAGACATTGCGTAAACTATTTTTTTTCTCGCAATCGAAGTGAAAAATAGTATGTATAACTCTGGTCTAAGAGCTATATTACCACTCGAACAATTTTCGCTCACTTCGTTCTGGAAGTTCCCTTGTCAAACAATCTACAATTGTTTTTATTTTTAATTTTCTAGCAACCGAAGTGAAAAATAGTATGTAGGTATAGCTTTGGTCAATAGCCATATTATCACTCGAACAATTTTCGCTCACTTCGTTCGGGAAAATAACCACCTCGTGGTAATATGGCCTACTTTAGACCCTTGTCAAACAATCTACTATTACCTTTTCGTGGCAGAGTGGTACGAGCCCAAAATGAATACAAAGGTACAAATCCATCTAGCTTGGTTGATTGGATCCCGTATACTGCCGCTTCGCTAGGTCCGATTGAAAATTTTATTGTTATAATTTATTTAAAAAATCTAAATATCACTATAAAGCACTGTCTGTATTAGCAACAACACATTCTCACATTATACTTATAAGTACGTACACCTAGTGAAAATATTGTAAGTTAAAATTAGTACATGCATTTAAGTATGTACAGTCGCCATCACATATATCGAAGCGGCCAAGGTAATCAAAAATATCTGAACAGGCATTTTATCGCCATGACAATAGTGGCGTTGATCATATATTTGTGACCACCTTGGCCGCTCCGATATATCTGATGGCTATTGTACACCGATAAAATAAATGAAAGTAGGTAAGTATCTAAGATTTTTTTATTCATTTGTTTTACCACTTTTACTCTTCGTAAGTTTTGAAGCAGGTACACTACACTTATCTAGTCAATACTAACCTGACCTACATTGCTTCAAAGGACGGTTGAACAAATATATTTTATTTGTGGGATGTTATGGCTGATGAGTGATGGCTATAAATGTTTGGTCCGCTTTAATAACTATGCTTCCGATTGATCAGTCTTTTGAGTAACGACCTTGAACAATCACGATCAGGACAGAACAAAGAAAAGTTTGAACTCAAACAATCATCCAAGTTATAAATTGTAGACATTGGATATCAGGAAAATCAGCGGTCAATATTTACTCGGAAGGCCTTTCCGTACAATTTGCTTGTTTTAACTTACAATAGTTGGGAATTCGTGAATTCCATCGGCATTTGTTTTTGTAGAAGGGATTTCCAATAACATTCAAGGGCCTGCCTAAGGTGTTAGGGTCGAGTGACATTTATTTTTGTATTTATCTTTTTTTAATTACCTATCAATGTATTTTATGTTCTTGGTCACATTTAGTATAACCCCTTTATTTCATACACCCGATTGCAGCGCCACCCGTCGGGTCTAATTGAAATTTTACCATTCAGTAAGTTGCTCAAACATGCATTGGATTTTTAATTAAAATCAAACCAGTCGTTTAGGAGGTCACGAAATCATCGAAATTGCCACTGCAGCGGCACCTGCCGAATCCAACTGTAAATTAAAATGAATTGAGAATTTCATCGGCCTTTGTTTTTGTAGAAGGGATTTCCCATTACATTCAAGGGCCTGCCTAAGGTGTTAGGGTCGAGTGACATTTATTTTTGTATTTATCTTTTTTTAATTATCAATGTATTTTATGTAGGTATGTATACGTATTTTTCTATATAAGTAGGCAATTAATACTGAACCACAATTTTTTATAACAGTTTAATAAAGCGTCAGCTTAATGAAGTTATTTATTTTCATAAAGTATAACGAACAATATTTTTTAGGGATTGGGAACCGAACGCTTTGATCCATACTAAAATACAGGTTTTTTTCGTTCTCTTTTTTTGTTTCCTATTTAACGAAGCAATCTGTAATACATCAAAGTAATACCGAAATACAATATTGAGTTCTACATGAAGCCCATAAAAATGTTAAATATCGCGTTATTTCGGGGTTTAAAAAAAATACCTTATAGATCTCTGATATTTTTTAATTTTCGAAACCATTTAAAACAAATTCGCATACATGAATTGTTTGGTTAGAAAGGATATTCCACAGAATGAAGCTTCACAAGTTTACACACCCAACGTTTTTTGAATCGGGGTTCTATACTGACCCACTACGTATGTTCGATTGCGACAGGATGCGGACTGTAGTTTCGAAAGCGCGAAAAGGGGAATGGAAAACCCGGGCGTAGATATCTTTAGAGACAGTAGGTTGAGCAAGAAAGTTAGTATAAAGTTTTAGAGATCTGGACTAGCTAGAGTTACGAGCGTGTGATGTGAAGTTACCTTGATTCCGTGGATTGAATGGTGCAAGATCGTTGGCTTCCGTTATGGGACCGTTAGTTCAGGCTGCCGTCTCTCGTCGCCAGCTAGAGTATCTAGTAACCGTTACCTCAGATCCTTTAACTTAGACCTCTGATGTACACCAGGATATCGCCGGCATTGTTCACTTGCACAACACTGATTCTAGTTAAGTTCTACGAGAAAGCGGGTTGATAATGGTGCTCTTAACAATAACGACAGTCGACAGGTTGTGTTCACTCTTTCGAGGTTCGAGATGACACTGACTCTCCTAGTCAACTGACAGGACGAACAACGGTAATATTTTTTAATTGTCACTGTGACACGATGTTGCCACAGTAAACACGAATCTTAAAAGTCAAATCTAAACATTCCGCCTACCAAAATACACTAGTATTTTACTAGACAAAGAACGAATACAAGAGAATATTGATAAAGTTAGAACGAGACGAAAAATAGACGACACTAATGTAATGAAGGGTTGAGTATTGGAGTTATTCCGTTCGAGAAGGACCCATCCGAGGCGTCCGCCCACCCTGAAACAATCTACCACGAGAGCAAAAACAGGCATGGCTACGAGGACGGAACCTGGGACTGCTATAAGTACCACCGCAGTGTTCGAATTTTAAACAAGAACGGAAGGTAGATAAGGACGCCAGGTCCATGAAAACGAAAGTGGGAGCGAAGGCGATAACGAAATTGAGAGCGAGGACAAGAGCGGGTACGAGAGCGAGAACGAGAGCGAGGACGAGAGCAAGAGTAAAGCTGAACACAAAAGCGAGAACGGAATTTGGGGTTGAGGCCGACCGAGAATGGGATCGATAGCAGGCCCAAGGCCGAAGGCGAGAGCAAGAACGAGAACCAAAGTCTGAGTGCAAGCTAGAGCGAGAGCAAGAGTCGAAGTACGAGCGAGAGCGAGAACCAGAGCGAAAGCGAGAGTTAGAGTGCGAGCGAGTGCGAGAACGAGGGCGAGAGCGAGAGTGGGAATAACAGCGAGACCGTTGGCGAGAACGAGAGCAGCAAGTAGGTTGTGCGAGAGGGGAGTAGCAGGACTCTACGACTCTTCGACGTGTAGAACCATAGATATCTGCGTTCGGCGCGCTTGCATCACCCAGTAACACCCAACCGAACATTGTATTGAGGGCAGTTGCCTGCCCTTGACCTCCTTGAATCAGACCGGGCCGTAATGATGAGGCGAAAATGTAACATTTAAAAGCATGTCGACAGGCGCCGTAGTATGCCAAGAGGGGTCAGCCAACTCCAAATTTTTTATGTGTTGCCACGATGATGCGTCAACACGCTCGGTTGGTGTGTCCGGACAAATCTTCGGCAGCAGGTATGCCTCTAACGAAAAGGTAGAGTCAGAGCTCTCATTACTGGTTGAAACCGTGCATGTTAAAGACCCACCAGGTTCAGTGACCGACTCACCAATGCCAGTCACAGCATGTTTACCACGGTTCACTCGGAGACCAAACCGAGTAGCGGGGTCATACTTCAAGAAAATAGGACAGGATGTAATACTGTGAGCCTCTCCACATACCTCACAAACCGGAGCAGACACAACCAAAGCCATCCTTGCCTTACTATTAGATCTACTAGTACTAGGTTGACTCACACTACTAACAAACGCTGCAGCGTTCAAAGCCCGGTGTCTTTTTTCAACAAAGTTCTGCAACTTATTGAATTCTGGAACATCATCAGAGTTATGCTCCAATTCGAACTGTTCCTTGGTGTCCTTATCTAATTTCGACCAGAGTAACTGCACTAACATAAAATTCTTGTCAGGTAAATTAAAAGTTTCTAGTATCGACAAATTCTCCTTAAATGTTTGATACACCCGTTGTAAATCACTTGCCAGAGAAGATTTCACCGGCTGACAATTGAGCAACTTATCATAATAAGTGCATGCGATAGGTCTCATCTTATT
This sequence comes from Pammene aurita, assembly GCA_947086415.1. Classification (NCBI taxonomy): domain Eukaryota; kingdom Metazoa; phylum Arthropoda; class Insecta; order Lepidoptera; family Tortricidae; genus Pammene; species Pammene aurita. The sequence continues at coordinate 20,724,466 of OX352295.1, forward strand.
ATATTGTTTATAGAGTGCATCATATGCTACCATATAATTCTCATTTGTCATGGGATAATTTTTAATTAATTCATTTGCCTCATTCTGCACACTGGACACCAAATAATGTAACTTTGCAACATCGGCTAAATCAGTACGCTTATGTACCAACGAATTAAAAAGCTGAATAAACGTTATCCAGTTCTCTATCTTTGAATCAAAAGGTTTAATATGTAGCTTTGGCAATTTGGGTAGGACCGCCGACTGCGGCCCTGAAACCCCTATGGTAGGTTTTAATTCTGACTGTAAACGTGCTTTTACTGACCTAAGTTTTGCGTCGAACTGTGCCGTGTGATTACAAATCTCGCGATGGTCTTCTCGCGGAGCACTGCTCAATAGCCTTAACTGAGCTCGGTGGAAGTTTTCAGCGATGGAATCTAGCTCAGCCGCACTACATAGGGCCATGTCAGCATCAGACAATGACCGAACAAGCTCAAGACGCATGACAGCGTAGTCTTGCTCAAGCAACAGTGGGTTTACAACTGCCTCTGCATCTTCCGACTTGTTACCATGACCCATTTTAACCTACACGATAATAATACTGCACAAAACAATAAAATGAAATAATAAATTTGTCCGTTTACTATAACCAAACAAACACCGACTGCCGACTGACACTGACATTAGTGATAGATGACAGCTGAGAAAATATTGCCAGCGGCATTAACCACTTCAATAACAAAAGAATGAACGATAAAATTCAAATGATTATTAAGAACACCACCACACGACTAACTTTCTTGCTTACCCTCAACTATTTTGTTAAGCCTACCCTAATTTTTCGAAAGCGAAAAAAAAACGAACGACAAAACCAAAGGTCGCTTATCAAATTATGCGGTTCGAAGACCAAAAATGTTCGATTGCGACAGGATGCGGACTGTAGTTTCGAAAGCGCGAAAAGGGGAATGGAAAACCCGGGCGTAGATATCTTTAGAGACAGTAGGTTGAGCAAGAAAGTTAGTATAAAGTTTTAGAGATCTGGACTAGCTAGAGTTAAGAGCGTGTGATGTGAAGTTACCTTGATTCCGTGGATTGTGTGGTGCAAGATCGTTGGCTTCCGTTATGGGACCGTTAGTTCAGGCTGCCGTCTCTCGTCGCTAGCTAGAGTATCTAGTAACCGTTACCTCAGATCCTTTAACTTAGACCTCTGATGTACACCAGGATATCGCCGGCATTGTTCACTTGCACAACACTGATTCTAGTTAAGTTCTACGAGAAAGCGGGTTGATAATGGTGCTCTTAACAATAACGACAGTTGACAGGTTGTGTTCACTCTTTCGAGGTTCGAGATGACACTGACTCTCCTAGTCAACTGACAGGACGAACAACGGTAATATTTTTTAATAATCACTGTGACACGATGTTGCCACAGTAAACACGAATCTTAAAAGTCAAAGCTAAACAACGTATAAGAGAAGTAAGTGCGTCGGAGCAGTCTGAATTTGGAACTTATCGCGCGAGCATACGATAGATAATTCCATGAGTTTCCCGATGACTGTTCAGCTCTTATGTGTATTGGGGGCATTGGGGCAGCCCAAGTGACAATTGTTGGGTCCGCACTTAACGTAACAGCGGTGACAGATCTGGTGTTGAGTGCAACCCATTTTAGGCGAAAAGTCGGGTAGAATTATTAAAAAAACATTTTGTCCTGCGCATCGAAATGTACAAGCAAATATGTAATATTTTCAATTAAAGTGGTCCAAACCTTAACTTCCAAAGAAATAAATTAGATTCCTCTCACCCAGGGCTGTCAGACAAAATATGCAGAATTACTAAGAAATAAAATTATATATAAATTCATAACTCGAAAACTACAAAAAATCGGTTAACCTAGGGTGTATTCTGACAGCCCTGGGTGTATTTTTGGACGTCAAGGTTTGTATTACCCAGTATGATTGTATATATTAAGATTCATGATAAGTACCACAGATCTAGTATAGTAAGATGGATTGACAACGATCAAAAGTGCGACGAAAACTGTAATGCAAGAGTGTGTAAATTGTCGATGTGGGCGTAAAAAATAGTGATGCCAAGTACAACAGGTCAATTATTTATCGATATTTGACTTTCTTATCGATAAGTTGCAACGGTAAATTTATATTCATGTTTTACACTAAAGGGCATATAAAAATTCTATGAAACTAAAACATATTTAGCTAAAAAAACTGGGTGGCGGTCATTAGCGGCACATAAAAAAAACACACCTATCTAGTTAATTTCATCAATACACGCTTTTTAGGGTTCCGTAGCCAAATGGCTAAAAACGGAACCCTTATGGATTCGTCATGTCTGTCTGTCTGTCTGTCTGTCCGTCCGTATGTCACAGGCATTTTACTCGGAAACTATACGACGTATCTGAACACAATTTACACATAAGGTGTATTTTGTATGCAGCTACTTATGTTATGTAGTTAAATTTGAAAAAAAAATATTTTTAGGGGGGCGCTCCATACAGGTAACTAAATTTAAAATGTTTTTTTTACCAAATATCAACATGTGATACATCAATCGATAGGTCTTTCAAAATAACATTGAGGTTTCTTTGACTATTTTGTGATTAAGTGAATATTTTCTGAAATAATCGCTTCGAAAGTCAGAAAAGTTGTGTAGCCCCCCCCGTAACTTTTGAACCGTAAGTTAAAAAAATATGAAAACATTTGAAGAAATGTGCCTTATCATATACTTTCAACGAAAATTGTTTTGAACATTATCGGTTCAGCCATTTTTGAGTTATCTCCAAAAAACTTCTTCCATAGGCATCAGATACGACCTTTTCGTATTAGTTTGGTTCTTATTCCATTGAAGGTACGGAACCCTCCTATGCGTGGTCCGACACGCACTTGGCCGGTTTTTATATTTATGGCTGTGATATAGGGACAGACTGGCATGACAAAGCTATAAGGATTCCATTTTTGCCATTTTGACTACGGAACCCTAAAAAGAGGATATAGATCGTGTCTTACAAATAAGTAAATGTAATAAATGAGTCCCTAAAATCGGGTATTACAGTTTAAATTTACTATTTATCGTTTGTCCGAAAAGAGAAGTGTCGTGGTTTATATGAGAGCTCCTCCATTCTACGATACTTCTCTTTCCGAATAGGCTCTATCAAGCAAGATTCAAAACGGGTACAAAAATACAATAAGAACACAATTTAACATTTATACGTAATGAATGACATAATGTTAATACGAGATTTATTTATTTATTATAATTCTTTCGAAGCTATAATTATAATTTTCATATCGAACAGTTATCGATATTATGTCCCTACAATATTTTGTCAAACCCTAGCGTAAAATGACAATTTTGATTTTTACACAAAATAATCTTTAATATTAACTATTATGATAAAATATTCACATGCAGTAAAAGAGACATTAATATTTAATGGTATCAAACGGTTATTTACATGATTTATTTGGCTAATTTGATAAAATATGGTTTCAAAAACATCGATCGGAATATCATATTTACCTGTGAAACGAGTGATTGCCTGGGTTTTTTATTTGTGTAGTTGTGTAATCCGGGACGCAACACGACACCATTCTTCTTTTGTTTCATTCCAGGTAAATGAACAGCGGATAATATTATATTTTTCAAGATTAAATATGAGCACTCACGACGCAGGTGTTTAAGTGTAAAGAGAGACGTCAAAAGTCGTCCTGCTAGGAGACTGATCATGTATCTCTTTCGCACTCGCGGAATGTTCATATACGTGTTGGTTTCTCTTTTGCGCACTTCGTTTGTCTTTTAGCAAAGCGCCATTTTAGGTCTGTGATAAGTACTTATAATTCAACTGTTTTGATATTTCTGCCTTCCGAGTAAGAAGCCTAAGAAAGCTTGGCTATGACCAATTAGTGGCATTAATTAATCGATATTACGTACGTTTCAGCATCGTTTTCGTACGGATACAAAATAATACTCATACTCGTATTAGATACTGTTCACGCAAAATGGAACGTAGAACTAGACACCGGACGAGTAGAGCTACGTCACGGAGATATGTCAAAGATACCACCACATCATCGCTTAACTGTCAATATCTCTACAAGACCGAACAACGGACACTTTGCGTGCTAAACCACTTTTGTATTTTTATTATTTTAATTAAAGTTTTTTTATAAGTTTGAAGCACGATTTTCTTATGAATGTCCCGTCCCGGACATATTGGCGACCGTGACAGGACAAGAACCGAAAATTGGCACATCATCGGATAAAGGCGAGCGGCAGGTCAAAGGGCACTCGCAACTGATATTCAAACCAAGTCTACAAAGGCCCCGTCTACCACCCTGCTCACCCTCAACCAAGCGAAGAACCGTCGAGTTAAGCGAACTACATCGAGGTTTTCTAATTTCGGAGCACTACAAGGACTATTTGAAAGGACTACGTACTTGGACTCACCGTAACCAGCCGGTCAGCAACGGATTACCAGCACCGCAGCATTGGTTTACCTTGATAAAAGTGAGCTCGTTCCATTTCTTTCCTTCCCTTCAGATACCGCTTCGATCTGACTAGAATCGAAACTATAGTTCTTCGCGCTTGCATTAGGTATAGGCTGCCAAATTTGCTTTCACTTAATCAGCCACTTTAACTGTACTTTCTTGCATTTTAACTGTCCATTTTGGCCACTAGCACTTAAATAAAGTAATTATTAAGCACATATTTCTAGTATTCAACACGCAAAGTCAACCTACACCGTTATTTATTATAGTAAACAAACACTACGTGCCTACTTAAGTAGCTAATCAGTAGGTGCACAAACGATAGTTAAATATATCACTCGTCAATTGAAATTTATAACTCAATTACTTGCTTTTAGCTACGTTTATATCTAATTCAAGGCTTAATTTCACGCAATCACTCATTAGAACTGCTCTTCGCACTGGATTATCCCATAACGCGTCCTAGATATTCATATATTTGCAACAATCTATTCCAGTATTTATCCCGTACGGCGCAGCCTGTTTACCTACTTCGAGCGCTTGCGCAGCGTGCACCTCTCGTCACCGATCGCCTGCTACTAAGGGCCAGTTTGGCCTACCACAGCCGGACTGCAGCATCAGCGGATCAAGGAGCGAGCGTATGCCTATTATTACTTTAGATTAAACAACTTTTTTTGCAAGTTTTAGTTTGCTAATAACATAGTTCATCATCATCATCATCATATCAGCCGAAAGACGTCCACTGCTGGACATAGGCCTCCCCCACCAAACCACCCGCTTGGTCCTGCGCCACCCGCATCCAGCGGACTCCCGCGACCTTCACCAGGTCATCAGTCCACCTTGCGGGGGGTCTACCCACGCTGCGCCTTCCGGTTCGTGGTCGCCACTCGAGAACCTTTCCGCCCCAACGGCCATCGGTTCTACGAGCAATGTGCCCCGCCCACTGCCACTTTAGTTTAGCGATTCGGAGGGCTATATCAGTTACTTTGGTTCTGCTGCGGATGGCCTCATTTCTGATGCGATCACGCCTTTTGGGTGACTTTGAGCTTTCTTATGAGGCCCATTGTAAGCGACCACGTTTCAGTACCATATGTCATCACTGGCAACACACACTGGTCAAAGACTTTCGTGTTGAGACACTGCGGAATATTGGACAAAAAGATGTGCCGTAGCTTCCCGAACGCTGCCCAACCGAGTCGGATTCGTCGATTGACCTCTTTCTCGAAGTTGGATCTACCTAACTGGACAGTATGTCCTAAGTATATATAATCGTCCACAACTTCGAGTGTAAAGTCTCCGATTGTAACGGGAGTTGGTGCTACATGGGTATTTGACATGATCTTTGTCTTATCCATGTTCATCTTTAGACCAACTCGCTCGGAGGCTTTACTGAGGTCATCGAGCATCGTACTCAAATCCTCCATGGTCTCAGCCAAGACTACTATATCGTCAGCAAACCGAAGGTGAGTGATGTACTCGCCGTTTATGTTGATGCCTAGCCTGCTCCAGTCCAGAGTCTTGAAAACATCCTCCAGTGCAGCGGTAAACAGTTTAGGAGAAATAACATCTCCTTGCCTGACTCCCCGCTGCAACGGAATAGGCTTCGAGTTCTGGTCCTGGAGTCGGACTGACATAGTGGCGTTCTCGTACAAACACTTCAGCACTTCGGTATAGCGATAGTCCACTTGGCACCTCTGGAGAGATTGTAGTACAGCCCAGGTTTCGATCGAGTCGAAGGCTTTCTCGTAGTCCACGAACGCTAAGCAGAGGGGCAGGTTATACTCCTCAGTCTTCTGTATAACCTGACGGAGCGTATGGATGTGGTCTACGGTACTAAAGCCTCTTCGGAAACCGGCTTATTCGGGAGGCTGGAAGTCATCTAGCCTGCGTGCGAGACGATTCGTAATGACTCTTGAAAACAGCTTATAGACATGGCTCAGAAGTGAAATGGGTCGGTAGTTCTTCAGTAACGCGTTATCACCCTTTTTGAAGAACAATACCACCACACCTCTGTTCCATGCCTTAGGCGTTCTCCCTTCTAGTAAAACGGAGTCGAACAACTTCTGAAGGGCCATAAGGACCGGTTTACCACCCGCCTTCAGAAGTTCGGCTGTAATTCCGTCTTCACCAGGTGCCTTATTGTTTTTGAGCTGTTTAAGAGCCATTCTAATCTCGTACAGGCTGATGTCCGGGATGTCTTCGGTATAATATCGGGTCAGTCTAGCTCTAGGGTCTTCCGCCAGATCAACTTCAGGTCTGCCAGTTGATGTGTATAGCTGTCCATAAAAGTCCTCTATCTCCCCCAGAAGCTCGGGTCTGGATGAAACGATTCTACCATCCTCAGTTTTTAATTTGGCGAGCTGGCTCTGCCCAATAGACAAATCTCTTGCGAAAACTTTAGAGCCCTTATTCTGCTCAATAGCCTCTTCAATACGATTTGTATTTAATTGGCGCAAATCACGGGTAAGGGACTTAGAGATCCGCTTATTGAGCTGCCGGTATAATGACGCATCTGCTGAGGATTGCAGAACCATTTCTCTCCTTTCCTCGATGAGTTTCTGAGTGAAGTCAGAGAGCCTTTTGGTTCTGTTGCTCCGCTGGGCCTTAAAAAACTTAGACCCAGTACTATGGACAGCTAACATAGTTACTATGAGCGAATTAATAGAGTTATTGGTAAAACGTATCTCCATTAAAGGACGTGTAACTAAATTTAAGAATTATTTAACTACATTACGGCTGGACGAGAGTATTTCAGTAATAGAAATTGGCAAATTAACTTGCAAATTAAGCTATTTTGAAGCGTTATTCAAGGACTTTGATGCGATGCAAGATGATATCGAAATAATAAATCAAGCCACTTTAAGTGCGGAATTAATTGAACGGGATTTAATCGAACAAGATTTCTACCATTGTATTGCCACGACCCGTGATATTATAGACACTTACAAACGTAATAACCCCGATCGCGGTTCCCGAACACGGCTCAATCGCGACAAATCCTCGCGACACTGACCGGGATCTCATGGGTTTTCGTCTGCCTGTCATAAAAATACCTACTTTTGACGGAACCTATTATCGGTGGTTGGAATTCCGTGAAAGGTTTCACTCTTTAATACACAATAATGAAAAAATTCAAAATATACATAAATTTTACTATTTAAATTCGTATCTAGAGGGTGAAGCAGCTCGAGTGATTTGCAATTTAGAGGCTTCTGACAAAAATTATCCTGAAGCATGGAAATTGTTACGCAAGCGATATGACAACAAACGGCAATTAGTTAACAACCATCTAAAATCATTGTTTAATTTGGACCCTATCACGCGTGAATCAGATAAGAACCTTAGGTATATGGTTGACCACGTTTGTAAGAATTTGCGTGCTCTCAAAACTTTAGGCCAGCCCGTGGACCAATGGGACACTTTAATCATTTTTATGATGACGTCAAAACTAGACAGTGCCACGAGTGTAAAATGGGAAGAGCACAAAAATTCGCTCGCGGACATGCCTACGCTAGATGACTTCCATGCATTTCTAAAAGGTCGTGCAGACGTCCTCGAGACCGTGCAGCGAAATAAACAGGACAGGCCATTCAAGCGTCAATCAGACGTACCTGTCGTACAGCAGCGGTCTAAAACTAGTCAGCCTAGTATTAAAACTTTCATAGCTCAAACTAGAGAACCTTCTGGTCCCAAGGAACTTCAATGCGTGATTTATGATGGAGAACTTCGCATTTTTGATTGTGCGTCTTTCAAGGCCAAATCACCCGATGAGAGGCTTGCTCAGGCAACTACTTTAAAGCTATGTCACAACTGTCTGAGAGTAGGTCACGAAGTTAGGCGTTGTAGGTTGCCAGGCACCTGCCGTTCATGTAAAAAACGTCACAATACGCTCTTGCACCAAGAAACCGAGTCCAGTGATGACGCTATCCAAGCCCACCTTTCTACATTAACTGCGTCAACGACGACCGGTTGTAAGGGACTACTTGCAACGGCTATAGTCGATTTAATAAACCCTACTACAAATAAAGTTGTTACCGCGCGTTGCATGCTTGATAATGGTAGCGAGACGTCATTCATATCTCAGGACATAATGGAAAAGTTGGATTTGACTTCTCTGACACCCAACGCAAGCAACCGAAATTTAGAGGGTATATGTGACATCACAGTTAATCTCAAGGTCGATCGTTGTGTTGTTGAAATCCAATCTCAACGAAGCTCGTTTAGCACTATTCTAACATGCTTAGTCTTGCCTAAAATAACTAAACCTGTTCCAAAGGCCGACTTTGACATCAGCCATCTAAACCTGACTTCGTTCCAACTTGCAGACCCTAACTTTAACAAGTCATCACAAGTTGATATGCTTATTGGTTCTGAGTTCTTTTGGGATATAATAGGATCCCAGGAGCGCTCTTTAGGCCATGGAAAACCTACTCTCCGTAGCTCTAAATTCGGATGGATAGCAGTAGGTCCCATGCAGCGTTTTGAACCTCAACCCAATTCGGCGATTCATTGCAACTTTACTCGCACAAGCGACCTTCATGATGAACTCGCAAAATTTTGGGAACTAGAGAGCATACCTCACAAAAAACAAGCCTTAACCGAGCAGGAACGTTTGTGCGAGGAAAGTTTCGTCACAACCACCGAACGTTCAGATGATGGGCGCTTCATTGTCAAGCTTCCCCTAAAGGACCAGCCTGACTGTTTAGGTGACTCATACCATTCAGCGAAACAAAGATTCTTCCAATTGGAGCGACGCTTCAAAAGACAGCCGGAAGTCAAGGAACGTTATTCCAAGTTCATCTATGAATACGACGAACTTGGCCATCTTTCTCCTTCGACAACTCTAAGGCCTGCGAATTCATTTTTTCTCCCCCACCACCCTGTCATCAAAGAAAAAAGCGAGTCCACTAAGCTTCGGGTCGTTTTCGATGCTTCAGCGCGCACTTCTTCTGGACTCTCTGTAAATGATCTTCAAATGGTGGGGCCTACAATCCAAGACTCACTATTTAACATCCTCATCCGTTTTCGGCGATATCGCTTTGTGCTTTGTGCTTTCCGGGGCCAAGTCTTAATACACGAGTCCCAGCGTAATCTGCAGCTCATACTTTGGCGTAATGATGAGTCACAACCATTGCAAACCTTGACACTCAATACAGTCACATATGGGTTTGCTAGTGCAAGTTTTCTTAGCACCCGGTGTATTTGGCAGCTAGGTGAAGAATGCCAAGATCCTTTACTGAAAACTATCATCCAGAAGGATTTTTACGTCGATTATCTTTTAACAGGGCATGATAATGAAGATCAACTTCGCTTTATTCAGAAGTCAGTCTCTCAAACCCTAGCCACAGGGGGGTTCCCTCTAAGAAAATATAGGTCTAATTTACCCTCACTGCTTACTGCAGAAGCTAACAATACCGAGGGCAATCTGCTGCTTAGTGCATCCACTGACACTCTTGGTCTCAACTGGGACCCATCTGCGGACATTCTACGATTTGCCGTTAAAATGAATCCAATCGAAAATCTAACGAAGCGGAGTATTCTTTCAACCACCTTCAAAATCTACGATCCGCTCGGCCTCGTCGCACCTTGCACGATCATACCTAAATTAATAATTCAAAACTTGTGGTCTCTGGGGCTAAATTGGGATGATCCTGCACCTCAAGACATAAAGTCCACTTGGCAGAAGTTCGCTGACAACATTAATTGTATTTCAGAGTTGTCAATACCTAGGAGAACATTGCTTGACAACTACACATCTGTAGAAATGCACGTTTTCTGTGATGCCTCCCAAAAGGCGTATGGTGCGGCCATTTACCTTCGATCTATAGACGCCGAAGGCAAAATTCTAGTACGTCTTCTATGCGCTAAGAGTCGCATCGCCCCAATAAAACCTGTCACTATCCCGCGACTGGAATTATCAGGCGCTCTTCTCGCAGCACAACTAAGTGTTACGGTGACTGACGCCCTCCGCTGCCAAATATCGCGTCATGTATATTGGACTGACTCCAGCGTCGTCCTTTCATGGCTAAATACAAGCTCAAATAAATTAAAAACGTTCGTTGCCAACAGAGTTAGCGAGATAGGAGAACTAACTGATGTATCTGCGTGGCGCCATGTTCCTACTTTAGAAAACCCTGCGGATCTTCTGTCTCGTGGCGTTGAACCGCAGCGCCTTGCCGACTGCTCTGCTTGGTGGCTAAGGCCTACTTTTTTGCAAGGCTCAGAAACCTCTTGGCCTTCACTGAACTCTACCTCCAAACAAGAGCCGCAAGAGCTGCCGGAATTGAAGGTACACACAGTATCAGTCACAGAACCTTTAATTCCCTTTCAAAATTTCTCAAAACTCTGTCGCTTACAACGAGCTTTAGCCTTTGTCTACAGATTCATCAACAATTGCAAAAATCCTAACAATAAACTATTTGGTCCTCTTCGAGTTGATGAGCTAAATAAATCATTCAATACATTGGTCAAATTCTCACAAAATGAGTCCTTTAGCAACGAATTAAGATTATTGGAAAATAAAAAGGCTCTTAATCCCAAATCGAACATAACCTCGCTTGATCCATTTCTCGATAATCAAAGTATCCTCAGGTTTGGTGGCCGTATAGCAGGTGCCTCTGTGTATACCTTCGACAAAAGGCACCCAATAATTTTACATGCGGACCACCCCTTTACCAAATTGCTTTTTCAACAAGAGTACCAGCGACTTTTTCACGCTCCACCACAATTATTACTATGTGCCATAAAGGATCGCATATGGCCTATTGGTGGAAGAAATCTAGCTAGGCGCACTTATCATCTTTGTCTCATTTGTAGACGATTTAGAGGCAAAACACTTGTAAACAAAATGGGTAACCTGCCTGCAGAGAGGGTTATCGCAAGGGCCGAGGATGTAAAATAACTAAGGCATATCTTTGCATTTTCATTTGCTTCCGATACAAGTGTATCCATCTTGAGGCTGTCAGTCAACTGTCGAAAGATGCTTTCACTTTATGCCTGCAAAGATTTATATCCCGTCGTGGCAAACCTAAACAAATCTTTTGCGACAATGGTAGAAATTTTGTTGTTACTGCAAAAAAAATCAACGAGTTCTTAAAGCTTAACACGGATGACATTATCGACTTTACGGCTGAGAAAGGCATTGAATTTCGCTTCTCTCCAGCATACCCCAAGTAACACAGGAAGCATTATAACATATGAATAGTTAACTTATTTCGAACTTAAGGACCGTATAAACTCTTATACACGTTCACCGAGCAACTTGTCGCATTATATGATGCTTTGAGCTGTATAACGGTTGTATAATGGCATATCTAAATGCTTTTGTAAAGCCTTTAGCTTTAGTGCAGCAAACCACAACGCAACTGTACAGCTTTCGACTGTTTAAAAGCACTTAAGTGCTTTAGGTTCTACAATAGCATTATATAATGCTTTAAGCTGTATAACGGTTGTATAATGGCATGTATAAATGCTTTTTTAAAGCCTTTAGTTTTAGTGCAGCGAACCAAAATGCAACTGTACAGCTGAATGCTGTACAGTTGCGTTTTGGTTTGCTACACTAATGCTTCGGTGTGGTTTAGTGCCTTAGGTTCTACAATAGCATAAATAAATGCTTAATGCTGTTTATGAGCATGAATATTAGCCATTATAATGCCACGTAAATCCGGTATATAGCTTTCAGCTGTTTTTAGTGCTTTAGGTTCTACAATAGCATTTTATGATGCTTTACGCTGTATAACGGTTGTATAATGGCATATGTAAATGCTTTTGTTTAGCCATTAGTTTTAGTGCAGCGACCAACATGCAACTGTACAGCTGAATGCTGTACAGTTGCGTTTTGGTTTGCTACACTAATGCTTCGGTTTGGTTTAGTGCCTTAGGTTCTACAATAGCATAAATAAATGCTTAATGCTGTTTAAGAGCATGAATATTAGCCATTATAATGCCACGTAAATTCGCTATACAGCTTTCAGCTATTTTTAATGCCTTAGGGTGTACAATAGCATTTATAAGTAGGTAATACGTTCCTAATGCAGTATAATAGCAATAATATAAACCATTATAAAGCCAAGTAATTCACTATAAGGGGCTGTTCATAAATTACGTCATTTCATGGTTGCATGACGTAGGAGGGGGGGGCGGTCATTCCGAAGATCGCATCATCAATGTGTAAAAAAAGGAATGAAAGTCGTGTTTCTATAAACTTTTAATGCTATAAAATATTATCTACTAAATAGTTTTTTATTTTACAATTAAGCTTAAAACGCATTTTTTTTAATGACGTCACATTATTTGGCAGGGGGAGAGTTGGATGATTTTAGGGGGGGGGGGGGGTAAAAATCATCAAAAATTGATAACGTAATTTATGAACAGCTTTTAGCGGTTTTAGTGCCTTAGGTTCTACAATAGCATAAATAAATGCTTAATGTTGTTTAATAGCATAATTATTCACGTGTAATGCTGTAGGCATAAATAAGGCATTTTTTAAGGGTCACTGAGCTGCTATTGGACTAAGAGCTAAACACGTCAGATATGACACAATAATGAGAGCAACAAAACCCGTCTGGTTAGATTGCTATACTATTCTTATTGCTAGATCCTGGCATCTGGCAGCTTTTAATGGGTGGAGGTCACAGTGACAGACTAGCAAAATGTTTTAATTGGAAAATAGTAATACCAAACTAGGTAAAAATTGCCGAAGTTGTCTCAGTTATAAAGGACAGGGCCTATATTTTAAGGGGCTCCCTGGCGCCAACGACCTTAGATCTGATTCCCTTAGTTTTCTAATGATTTATATAGCTTATCATATTATCAGTAATGGCTTTAAACAATATATTATCCTATATTTACTTCAATATTCATTGTCTTCGAGATATTTGACATCAAAGTCGAACCGGTTTAGGCTAAAAAAGTGGTTTTATGGTCATAAATTATGTTTTAATTAGTTAAAAATTAAAATCTCTCTACAGTTTTTAGAGACATCAAAGAGGAACCCTAATATGTAGATTACGTATATGTAAGATTCTTTACACAATTCGAATATCGATAAAAGTGTTTTTTTAGACCATATTTTAAAAATATCATAAAAAAATAACGGCTCATTTATTTCAAGATCCGGCTCTACAGAATGGAGATAAAAGATTCAAAAACCGATAGTCGTTTGCCTTATAATTCTATCTATAGTGCATATGTTGGAATATCGACTCAAAACTGGTCAAAAATCGATAAAAAAAAACGTTAGACCAAAAAATATTGTGTATTATTACCATACATCGGGGTTTTCAGTGCGGGAATGTTTGACATTAGCCAAAGAGTAGGCATTAACTTAAAAAACAGAATGTACTCTAGCACGTTTCTACGTAATGAATAATTGATCGAAAAAATCATAGGTATATACAATTTATATGTAATAGCTGACTATTATGTATATATATATTGTAGGTATACCTATGATTTTTTCAAGTATTTTTTTATTAATTCATGTAATGACTGATCATTGTCAACCTCTTCAGTTAATCAAATAGTTCATAAATATCGGACGTCAAGATTAATATTTGACACTTATTACACCGTGTCTTTGTCTTAGGTAGATCTAGTTACTAAATTTCGAATATGCAATTGCATTTTTAAAATACTAAGTAAATAATAATCAATACAAACATGCCTCTAAGAAAAAAGCTCGTATCATAGTGTGTAAGCTATTCACAGAGAGGTTTCATTAGGCATAATATGATATTTTCTGAGACTAACTCTCAACTTATCTGTTTATCTCTACTCTTTCTCAAATCGTTCCCGCACCGAAAACCCCGATGTATGATTATTACGGAAACAAAAATAGTAGGCGACAAACTATGAACTATATTTTATTATACATCGTTTGGCACTACTTTCTCCCAACATAAACTTTTGTATAATTTCTCTTAATATTGTATAGTATTTGTATAGTTTCTCATAATATTGCATCAAACCCAGATCTCTAGGATTTATTTTCTTGAAATGGTTTGCATTCTTTGACCTCCACCACTTTAAAGCTGCCAGATGTCCAGATCTAGAAATAAGCATAGTATACCAAACTGACTAGAGGGGTTTGGTTGCTCTCATTATTGTGTCATATCCGACGTGGCTAGCTCTCCGTCTATATAGACCAACGCCATTTTGTAAATAATTTATAACCTAAAAATAAAATCATGCGGACCTATTTATACAAGGAAAATACCTATATAATAATGTAATTACTTAATTTAAGACTGCTCAACCAACACTATTATGTTAATAATGCAAAACTCGTTCTATACGAGGATTACACAATTGTTTTGTTTATTTGACGCATATCTTTTTATAATATTTTATAGCAAAACCACAATAAATCAAAGGCGCGTGAAAATTTTCAATGAAACTTATATATTCATTTACAGGAAACTACATTGCGCAGTAATATTTGAAGGATATAATAACGTAAAAGAGTCAAAAACTTTTATAAATTTTGTTAGGATGCAAACAAATATGACGTGTCACTCATTCAGTTTTTTGTACTGTCTTCGTCCATTTTATATTGCGAGACAAAGTAGTTAAATCACAACGTTCATTGTATTATAACATTTGTTCCGTCGGTGTTAGAGACGTTTTTGCATTGACGTAAGGTTTATTTTACTACACTCTTATGCTAGTATAATGCTTTTGTATTGCGATTGGCAAGTTAATCGCGAGTACTTATGCTTCTTTACTGCGATTAGCAAGTTTTTTGGCCGTATTAATGCTTCTTTAATGCAGTTGGCAACTTAATAGAGCGTACTAATGGTTCTTTAATGCGATTGGCACTTTCCATGACAACGATAATGCTAATAGCGCAGACATATTGCGCCTGTAATGCTATTAAATGACCTGTATAGGATCTCAAGCTGGGTAATTCGTGCCCATTTAAGACCTATATCAGCACTATAAACGTTTATAATGCTACTATAAAACGAACTGAAAATGCTAAAAGCATACAGATATGCTGTAAGACGGCCGTTATACTGCTTTGATGTGTTACTTGGGACGCTCCTAACTTTGGTGGGCTATGGGAGGCCGGTGTTAAAGCCGCTAAATATCACCTCCATAGGATTTTAGGCAACGCTCATTTAACGTACGAAGAACTATCGTCCTTATTCAGTCAGACCGAAGCTATTTTAAACAGCCGTCCCCTATGTCCTTTGAGCTCATCACCCCAAGATTTCGCTCCGCTCACCCCGGGACACTTTTTGATAGGCCGACCAATCACTGCGTTACCGTCGCCGTGCGTGTTGGACTCCAACCCAAACCGTCTCGACAGATTTCAACGTCTTGAGCAGATTCGACAACATTTTTGGAAGCGATGGAGCTCCGAATACGTCCCTGAACTGCAGCAGCGCACAAAGTGGAAGCTCAGATGCAAGGACCTTAAACCAAATGACCTTGTTCTTCTGAAAGAGGAACTCATGCCCCCTCTTCACTGGCGTCTCGGCAGAATAGAAAGAACCTATCCAGGCACTGATGGCATCCCGCGAGTCGCCGACATTTCCACAGCTCGAGGCACTGTCCGTCGAGCCATCAACCGCATCTGTCTACTTCCGTCTCCAGATGACGCAGAGTCTTGAAAGCTTCAGGAGCTTTCAAGGGCGGGGAGTATGTTCACGCAAAATGGAACGTAGAACTAGACACCGGACGAGTAGAGCTACGTCACGGAGATATGTCAAAGATACCACCACATCATCGCTTAACTGTCAATATCTCTACAAGACCGAACAACGGACACTTTGCGGGCTAAACCACTTTTGTATTTTTATTATTATAATTAAAGTTTTTTCATAAGTTTGAAGCACGATTTTCTTATTAATGTCCCGTCCCGGACAGATACACTTTATTTAAAAATATATATATATAATGTTTTGTTACTGGTGTGAGGTCGCACCTTTACTGTATGTTGATCAAGTTTTGGTTCAATATAAATTCATTCATGTATCATCCAATACACTATACTACATAATCCAATTAGTTAACCTCATTACCTTATATCGGCTAATTAATAAGGAATGCGAATGAAATCAGGCCAATGTGAACAAATTACCTACGTAATTACGTCACATGAGCCGCGTCAGATTGGTTTTATAAATAATGAAATAAATACTTATTACCTATACAGGTAATCTACCGGCGTAGTTGGCGGCCCAAGCTTTATTGTAACTAGAGATGCAGCGGATATCCGGCCGCTATCCGGTATTCGGCCTATGCGGCCACATTAGGCATGGTGATTTTTTTCATGTATGGTATCAATCGATTCGTTTTGTTGTGAGGATCAAATGTCTATATGGAGCCAATTGCGTTAAAGCAACACAAAAGTCAGAAATGAGACTTAAAGTCCGAGATTTGCATTTGTTTCTCAAAACGCTCTTAACCAAATGACGTGCAAAAGTAACGTCAGGATTACAGATGTGCAAGTTGCGGAAACTTTCTAAATAATTGGAAATATTCTCGGAAATTTCTAGAAAATTTCATAAGAAATATAGGAAATTGGAAATTTAAGAAATGGAAAGTTTCAAATCCCCTACAAAAATGTAAGAATTTTCCGAAATTTTCATATGTGGAAAATTTCGCAATTTTGGAAACTTTCCCACGGCACATCAGTAGTCAGGATCACATAGTCGCCCTGTTTAAAGTATGGAAAAAATATGAAATTGCTATTTTTACAGTGAAATGTTGCGTTTATGTATATGGTACAGTAAAATGTAAAAAATCGAATGGTATCATTGTTTTTTTTTAATACGCACTTTAAAAAATCGTAAAATTTAGAAATTTTGCAGCTTGATATCTTTGAGCCATTTCAATAGAATTTATAAATTTTCACTTTAGTTGGATATATTGATCATTTTGCATCCTATCAACTAAATGTTATTGCATAATTCAACATGTGTCATCATGCCTATTTTGCTATTCGACCGAATACCGGATAGTAAAATGACACATAGTCAAGTTTCAAAACGGAATGAGTACATCAACATCACAATTATAACAAACCACCAAATAATTGACTTATTAAATGTCAATTATTAATATAGTTTATATACACCAATATCATAAATCCTCTATTGCGCGTTCGGAAACCGTATGTAATTTTACCACCATTATTGCAACCAGTAGCGTAACATCAGTGTATTATCTTATCTGTGACAAAAACGTATGAAAATTCATTACCTACGGTAACGTAATGAAAATTTGCCCTCCTCTCCGACCGCATGCACGCGCCCGCAAGACCGCCGGCACAATCGAGTTGGTCATGGCGGTGCAATGGCGGTCATTCTAATGGTTTCCGAACACTTCATTTAGGATTTATAATATGTGTGTAGATAAAGCAGTGTATGCAACTGTACGAAACCGTTACATAAACTACTATTATTACATCACGTGATTCATCCATTCATTAAAGGGAATAACTTTAGGTAGGTTACTATTTCATAAACAAGCTGCCCAAGTAACACAGGAAGCATTATAACATGAATAGTTAACTTATTTCGAACTTAAGGACCGTATAAACTCTTATATACGTTCACCGAGCAACTTGTCGCAATATATGATGCTTTGAGCTGTATAACGGTTGTATAATGGCATATCTAAATGCTTTTGTAAGGCCTTTAGCTTTAGTGCAGCAAAACACAACGCAACTGTACAGATTTCAGCTGTTTAAAAGCACTTAAGTGCTTTAGGTTATACAATAGCATTATATTATACTTTAAGCTGTATAACGGTTGTATAATGGCATATGTAAATGCTTTTTTAAAGCCTTTAGTTTTAGTGCAGCGAACCAAAATTGAACTGTACAGCCGAATGCTGTAGTTTTTTGTACCGTCTTCGTCCATTTTATATTGCGAGACAAAGTAGTTAAATCACAACGTTCATTGTATTATAATATAACATTTGTTCCGTTGGTATTAGAGACGGTTTTGCATTGACGTAAGGTTTATTTTACTACACTCTTATGCTAGTATAATGCTTTTGTATTGCGATTGGCAAGTTAATCGAGAGTACTAATGCCTCTTTACTGCGATTAGCAAGTTTTTTGGCCGTATTAATGCTTCTTTAATGCGGTTGGCAACTTAATAGAGCGTACTCATGCTTCTTTAATGCGATTGGCACTTTCCATGACAACGATAATGCTAATAGCGCAGACATAATGCCCCTGTAATGCTATTCAATTACCTGCATAGGACCTCAAGCTGGGTAATTTGTGCCCATTTAAGACCTATATCAGCACTATAAACGTTTATAATGCTACTATAAAACGAACTCAAAATGCTAAAAGCATACAGATATGCTGTAAGACGGCCGTTATACTGCTTTGATGTGTTACCTGGGTGCTACCTGCATGGTGTCTACCAGGGTGAAATACTGTTTAACGAATTTGTCTGATAAGATTCAGTAAATATTCTTGCTATCAGTAATATCCTTGATAGGATTATCATATCCAGTGGTGTCAGAGGGATTTCGTTAATAGAGCTGGCTACGTCAGATATGACACAATAAGGAGAGCAACGAAACCCTAATAATTATTTTGCAATGCTATCCTTATTCCAAGATCCGGGCATCTAGCAGTTTTAAATGAATGGAGGTAAGAGTGACAGACCAGCACAATTTTACAATTAGAAAAAAGTAATACCAAAATAGGTTAAAACTACCGAAGTCGTCTCATTTATAGATGAGAGGGCCTCTATATTTTAAAATTAGAACAAAAGATATTGCGTATTATTGCGGAAACAAAAACAGGAGGCGAAACTCCTAGCAATGATATAATCTAAGTAATTACATAATTTCCCGCAATATGGCATCAAACCCAGAACTCTAGGATTTGTATTCTTGAAGTGGTTTGCATTCTTTGACCTCCACCAACAGCTTCCAGATGTCCGGATCTAGATATAAGCATAGTATAGCAAACTGGACTGGAGGGGTTTCTTTGCTCTCATTATTGTGTCATATCTGACGTAGCCAACTCTCCGGCTATAATTTTGTCGTTTAATTATGTCGGAGACATGATGCGACATTATCAGTACAGTTTACTGCAAAGAAATGTATCCAGTTTTTCACCTTATTGCGTTGTAATAAGGTCCAAAAATGGATATATATTTTCTTTCACCGTAGTCGACTGTACCTGCCTTCACAATGAGCTGTCTGTTTAGTGTTGTGACATCCATGCGGTACAAAAAGTGGTTTGGTTAAAACGAGATGATGCGAGATACTTGCCCGACACACACACACAAATGCTGAGCGGCACCCATTTTGGTATATTGTAACTCATGTAATTTAATTATAAACTATGTTTAATAGTAAAATATGCCATATATTTTTTTATCTTTATCTTTAAAGCCTAACCAGAAATATGTGATCATTAATCAAGCGCCATGTTGCGTAATTTAATTGGTACTAATTTCTTACACTGACAATCATTTCATGGAGGGGTTGTCACTGTTGTAAGTGTCATCCTGGCAGTTTACTTAAATAATAGTAAAGTGTTGAATATTACATAATAAATGTCAAGAAATGCCCCAAACTATACATATTCAAGAGAAAAACATTGTAAATAATGTATGTAATAAACTGAAAATAAAACGCTCGGGAAATGAAACTATTTCACAACGAAATATTTACAAATTAACATCAGAGCTGACAGGTAAACAAATCAAGATAACATTATACCATGGAGAATGTACTTTTTTTACAATAGGTACTGAACTGTTGCCATACAAATGAGAATAATAGCGCCCTCTTGACAATGATCATATATTTCTGGTCCGGCTTTACACATGTACTAGAAATACTAGAATGTGTCAAACTATCAGTTTTCGTGGTATCGGTTGTGTCCCCAGATCACCTTAAACCTGTTGAACGCCAGGAACACCTAAAGGACCCGGGGTATGTCCTTGGACCCGGGGTATGTCCTTAAACTACGTCCGGACCTGGGTATGTCCTTAAACTACGCCAAAAAGAGAGGTATGGGCACTGCAAATGGCATCTCGCTAAGTGTGGTAGGGCACGTTCAGCGAATGTCATCGCTCAAATCTGGAGCAGAGCCCGACTGGGGAAGTACCTCCACCTTACAGAAAACCACAACCAAATAGCACTAGACCCTACTCATAGTGTTGTGTTCCTGCTGGTGAGTAAGGTTGCCAAAGAGCTCAAAGAGGACCCAGTGTGTTGACGATGAGGGACCTTCTTGTTCCTTTAGTCGTCAACACAGTGAATCCTCCTTTTTGTAAAGGGTCGGCAACGCGCATGTGACTCCTTTGGAGTTACAGGCGTCCATAGGTTACGGTAGCTGCTTACCATCAGGCGGGCCGTATGCTTGTTTGCCACCGTCGTGGTATAAAAAAAAAAAAAAAAAAAAGGTATCATGAATAGTCGTGCCCATGAACACCCATATGTGATTTGACGTATGGTGTCAATGTAACCGTCATACTTTCAAGTAAGGTTTATTTTGGCTCCCTTGCTATTGCTTGCTAAATAAGTTTTTGTAGATGACGTATGGCGCTCAGTCGCTACGACGCCATCATCGTCTTTATAGCGTTTGTCCCATTTTTTGCTGCGGTTCAATAGCGCATGGGGTCCCTAAATTGACGAAGGTTTTTTAGTTTTTAAGAAAGAACTGCCATCTAACCTTTCAACCCAGAGGGGAGACTAGGGTCTTGTTAGGAGTAAGGGCAGGTTTCCTCAAGGTTCCTCACGATGTTTTCCTTCACAAAAAAGTGAACCGTTAGTTCGAACAATCCGAGAAAACTCAGTAGTACATAGGCTGCTATTTATATATCCGGAAACCGGGATTACAATCTTCTTAAATAGCATATTTGACCTCCATGGTAAAATTTGAACTTTTTTTAGTACTGGCCGGTATATTTTTTCTTTCTTATTAACGCTCGTGTTTTGTTTTTGACGGGTTTTAAATGTCATCTCGCAGCAAGAATGGAACTCACTCGTGAAAATATTCGTGCTATGATTTATTATGGTTTTCGGCGTGGTTTAACGCAACAACAGTGCATAGATCAACTAACTTCAACTTTTGGTGATGAAGCCCCATCTAAAACTACTGTGTATCACTGGTTTAGTGAGTTCAATCGTGGACGTAGTATGCTTACGGACGAAGTTAAGGCAGGTCGCCCGAAATCGGTCGTTGTACAACAAAATATCGAGGCTGTGCGAAAACTTATAATGGACGACCGACATGTTACGTACTGCGAGATAGAGGCGACTCTGGGTATTTCTATGACCAGCATTAATAGCATATTACATAATTATTTGGCTGTAAAAAAAAATTGTTCGCGTTGGATACCCCACAACTTAACAAAAGAGCAAAAAGATGCTCGCGTCGAATGGTGCAATAAAATGTTAAAAAAATATAACCGTGGTGACTCAAAAGCCGTTTATAACATCTATACAGGTGGCGAATCCTGGATCTATGCATACGATCCCGAAACGAAGCAACAATCAACGGTATGGGTGTTTCAAAATGAGCCGAACCCTACGAAAGTTACTCGTGCAAAAAGTACATTGAAACAAATGGTGGCCTGCTTCTTCGGTATTAATGGCCATGTAGCTACAGTGCCACTAGAAAACCGTAGAACGGTTAATTCAGAGTGGTACACGACCATTTGCTTACCGGAAGTATTTGAAAAAATTCGTAAAACTAACCAGCGACGAAGAATCATTCTTCAGCATGACAATGCCAGCTGTCATACGTCACGCGAAACAACTCTATTTTTGGAGGGTCAAAATGTGGAATTAACGGGTCATCCGCCGTACAGCCCTGACTTGGCACCCAACGATTTTTATTTATTTCCAAATATAAAGAATAAATTACGCGGTCAACGATTTTCGACCGCTGAAGATGCTGTCGACGCATTCAAACAACACGTTATGGAGGTACCTCAGGCGGAGTGGCAGAAGTGCTTTAAAAATTGGTTCACGCGAATGCAAAAGTGCATAGATCATCAAGGGGAATACTTTGAAAAACAATAAAACCATTTTCAGCCGTGTACGTTTGTTTGTTTTTTTGTTTCCGGATATATAAGTAGCAATACAAGCCGAGGTTTGAACCCGAGACCTCAAGATTGAAAGTCGGGCGTCTTATCGTAAACATCTACGCTACTCATTCAAATTAACTACATGATGGAGTATATAAGACAACTCGTATTTAACCTATAAAATAATTACCCATGGGCGCCATAGTAAATAGTGTAGTGAATAACGCTCATTTCGAGGCTTAAAGACTCGAACCCTAAAGACTCTCGAGGCTCAACACTTTCACTGACAGTGCTACAGTTAAGCGTCGTTAAGCCCACTAGTACCCCGCATGTCGACATACTGCCAGCGAACGTGTTCAACTCAAAGGCCGTAAGACGCAACGACGATTGCTCGCATACATATTTTATTTTATTATTTATTTTATTTTATTCAATCAAATACAAACACTGAAAACATTGAAAAAATAATCAACCCAGCAGGATTTGAACCTCGCATCGATACGCCTTACCGGGGCTCGATCGCTTTACCAATTAAGCTATGGGTTCAGTTACTGAGTTGACGAAATATTTATTTTATTTCATAGGAAAACTTACGAGCTATGTTGAAACAGTGAGCCAATTAAAAGTTTGCACAGGTAGAAACTGAGTAAAATAAATACCGTTCGAAAGTACTGAATCAATTAATAACTACGCTTATGTAATTAAATATGATTCCTTAACAGCAGGAATGAACTTAACAGTCAACGAAGAAAGCAAATAAGATCTATAAAAAGTGTTTTGAAGAATTAATTCCCAGCAGGCTGGAAATCGCTTTAATACCTTTATGTGATCCTAAATACATGTAATCCGAGTTTGCCCAATCCCAAGAGGTGTGCATAACTTTTTAGCGAAATTTTTCCTCTACGTCAAGTTTTTGCTTGTAGCTCGAAAACAGTACGTCCGACGGAAAATGTTGTGTATATCAATATTAAAGAGGGTTAAATTATGCGTCGAATTAGTACCTTAACTTCTAATTCGGTTCAGCGGTACAGCCGAAATCAAAAGTTATAAACCGGGAAAATGTCTCATTTAATTGAAAAACTCGTATTTTGACTTCCGTACCACATATCTTTGAAACAGATGACTCCTGTTGAAAAACCTATAGAATAAAAGTTGTAGAGAATACAATTTCACGTTATATCGACATCTCAAGTTTCAAGTAGAGTCATTTTGAAAGACTAAATTTGGCATGAATTCAAAATCAGTTTTTTCGAAATTCTTCTGAGTTGCATATTTTCCATAAAATATGATGTGTGAGGCGTACATTTAATGCACTGTTACAACTAAAAACATTTAATTGCATATTTCTAAAACGTATCTAATCAGAAAACTATTTATACACCGTGTTTTATTTTCATTTCCGGTAATTCCAAGGGTGCATTCCTGAGCTTAACTTAAGTATATTTCTTAAAGACGCTAGTGTCCTAATTTGCTCCAGTTCTGAGGTAATCGATAGTTCTTTTTCGTCTTTCTGATTGTGTATATTTTTATTTTAGTCTGAGAACCCGCTATAAAGTCATTTAACTGTGTGTTAAGTCAATACAATATTAATTTTGTACTAAGCAGAAACGTCTGCAATCGAAATTTCAATTTTATAATTGAAAGAAAAAATTGAAAATTCGGACCGGTGTTCCGAAAGGTCGCAAGTTCGAACCTTGCTCGTCGCGGTGAATTTTTCCATTTTTTCTTTTAATTATAAAATTTTCAATACAATATGTTTCCTGTGTTTCTCGGATTGTTAATGTTCGAAATTTCATTGACATCTCATAATGTTCAATTGTTTGGTTAAGTTAATATACAGATTGGGGAATCAATCAATAACTACTGAACCTATTGGACTTAACAGACAGGTGCATCATTTTGTAGTGGGTTCTCAGAGTAAAATAATAATTAAATGTAGGTTTACACAATTAGAAGGCATTAATAAAATATCTATTACCTCAGAAATGGAACTAAGTAGGACACTGGCGTCTTCGAGAAATAAACCTAAGTTAAGCTCAGGAATATACCCTTGAAATTACCGAAAATAAAATAAAACACGGTGTATAAATAGTTTTCTGATTGGGTACGTTTTAGAAATTTGCAATTCAATGATTTTAATTGTAACGATGCATTAAATGTACGCCTCACACCTCATTTTTTATGGAAAATATGCAACTCTGAAGGATTTAGAAAAAACTGATTTTGAATTCATGCCAAATTTAGTCTTTCAAAATGACTCTACTAGAAAACTGAGATGTCAATATAACTTTAAATTGTATTCTCTACAACTTTTATTCTATAGGTTTTTCAACAGGAGTCATCTGTTTCAAAGATATGTGGTATGGAAGTCAAAATACGAGTTTTTCAATTAAATGAGACATTTTCCCGGTTTATAACTTTTGATTTCGGCTGTACCGCTGAATCGAATTAGAAGTTAAGTTACTCACTCGACGCAGAATTTAACCCTCTTTAATATCGATATACATAACATTTTCCGTCGGACGTACTGTTTTCGAGCTACAAGCAAAAACCTGACAAAGAGCAAAAACTTCACTAAAAAGTTATGCACACCTCTTGGGATTGGGCAAACTCGGATTACATGCATTTAGGACCACATGAAGGTATTAAAGCGATTTCCAGCCTGCTGGCCTTCTTGGCCTAAAAAGAGAAAGAAACAATATATAATTACATACATACTCGTACAAGTGATATCAGAGGGAGAAGTCTTGGGTCATTAGTTTAACGGCATCCTAGCCCAGTCGGTAGTGACCCTGCCTACGAAGCAGGAGGTCCCGGGTTCGAATCCTGGTAAGGGTATTTATTTGTGTGTTTATCACAGATATTTGTTCCTGAGTTATGGATGTTTTCTTATGTATATAAGTAATTATTTATTATTTATTATATATATCGTCGCCCAGTACCCACAACACAAGCCTTATTGAGCTTACCGTGGGCCTAGGTCGATTTGTGTAAGATTGTCCCATAATATTTATTTATTTATTAGTTTATATGCGTAAACTGAGCCAATACAATTCTCAAATATAGTCCAGTATTGAAGACTTACGAGTCTTAAGATTTAGAGTCTTTAAGTCTGAAAATGAGCGTTACTTACAACCGCTTTTTTGCCACCAATGTGGTATTTATTTTTTTATACCATGACGGTGGCAAACAAGCATACGGACTGCCTGATGGTAAGCTGTTACCGTACGGACGCCTTCAACCCCAGAGGACTCACATGCGCGTTGCCTACCCTTTAGGAACCTATACACTCCTTTTTTGAAGAATCTCATACTGTAGCCCGCTGCAAAAACCTCGGCAGGGAGATCATTCCACAGCCGCAGCGTTCGTGCGAGGAAATTCCTCTTAAACCGTACTCTACGCGACTCTTTAGGCTCCAGGGTGTGAGGATGAACTCCCTGCCGGCGGCGATCGGGTGCGGTGATAAAAAGCTGCCGTGGGAATCATATCCAATAATACATATACGAAATATCTTATCATTTCATTGTAGTTCCCCCATATTTCAAATGCAATTTCCCGCCGGCCGCAGCTCAAAAGCTCGTCGCTGTATTGTGTCTCGCTTGCGGCTTGAGCGTGTCTTTCGAAGCCCGAGTTTCCCCAGTTTATACAAGTTAATTTGGCCAAGTTGGAGGTATCACGTAGAAAACTGTTCGTTTAGCAGTTCTAGCTACATGGGCTAGTCGATATTACGACAGTAGGCTGGAATGTTATCTATAAATATATGTAGTTTTAGATCGAGAGCTGAGGGAACAAAAGTGCAACAGTTTTAGAAAGGCTGATATTTTAATATTTTTTTTTTTTTTTTTTATACCACGACGGTGGCAAACAAGCATACGGCCCGCCTGATGGTAAGCAGCTACCGTAACCTATGGACGCCTGCAACTCCAAAGGCGTCACATGCGCGTTGCCGACCCTTTACAAAAAGGAGGATTCACTGTGTTGACGACTAAAGGAACAAGAAGGTCCCTCATCGTCAACACACTGGGTCCTCTTTGAGCTCTTTGGCAACCTTACTCACCAGCAGGAACACAACACTATGAGTAGGGTCTAGTGCTATTTGGCTGTGGTTTTCTGTAAGGTGGAGGTACTTCCCCAGTCGGGCTCTGCTCCAGATTTGAGCGATGACATTCGCTGAACGTGCCCTACCACACTTAGCGAGATGCCATTCGCAGTGCCCATACCTCTCTTTTTGGCGTAGTTTAAGGACATACCCAGGTCCGGACGTAGTTTAAGGACATACCCCGGGTCCAGAAGTAGTAATATAAGTCATATAGGTATCTTCGGTCCTCTCTCTTGTAATATTTCTACTTTTTCTTTAATTTATACTATGTATTTTTCGATAAAAATACATATCGATACAATAAGGTACACTATAGTTATATAAACAACATCGATATGTTGTTTATATATTGTGTACCTTGTTGTACATGTTGCTGTAATTGTCTACCTTATTTCAATTTCACTCTAATTCACTCCAAAATTAACTGGAAGAGATCCCTTAAAGGGATAAGTTCGCCTTTGTGCTATACATCTTTTATTTACTATATTTATCTACTGTGTTATGTACAATAAAGTGTTACTTACTTACTTACTTAATTAGGTTGAATATCAATATCTTCCAATTAACTTTAGAAAGAACTGTGATATACATAATTTTAATACTAGAAATAAGCATAAACTGTCAGTGCCCACGACTCGGCACCATAAAATAAAAGATTCATTCATGGGTAATTGTATAAGGTTTTATAATAAACTTCAAACAGCAATTACCAAATCAATCATTTATTACTTTCAAAATTTGATTACATCATGTCACAATCATAATACTAAACTACTTTTACACATAATTACACCTAGTAATATACCAAATTATCAATCAATAAATTCAAGAATTATGTAAAACGTAAACTTATTTCTAAAGGCCATTATAGTATATAAGACTACATGGATGATAAAACACCGTGGGATTAAATTGCAACTGTTAATACCTATAATCTACTATTGGTATAATAGAAAAAAAATGTTATTCAGATTTTCCTTCTGACACTTAGATTTTATTCTAGAAAGATTCTAGATTAGCAAGTGCTAATAAACTTATTATACTCTTTTTTAGGGTTCCGTAGTCAACTAGGAACCCTTATAGTTTCGCCATGTCTGCCCGTCCGTCCGTCCGTCCGTCCGCGGATAATCTCAGTGACCGTTAGCACTAGAAAGCTGAAATTTGGTACTAATATGTATATCAATCACGCCGACAAAGTGGTAAAATAAAAAATGGAAAAAAAAAATAATTAGGGTACCTCCCCTATACGTAAAGTGGGGAGTGATTTTTTTTTTTCATTTCAACCCTAACGTGTGATATATTGTTGGATAGGTATTTAAAAATGAATAGGGGTTTACAAAAATCATTTTTTGATAATGTAAATATTTTCGGAAATAATCGCTCGAGAAGTTAAAAAAAATGTGTGTCCCCCCCCCTCTAACTTTTGAACCATAAGTTGTAAAAATATGAAAAAAATCTCAAAAGTAGAACTTTATAAAAACTTTCTAGGAAAATTATTTTGAACTTGATAGGTTGAATAGTTTTTGAAAAAAATTATAAAATAATTTCTGAACTAAGTTTGTAATTTAACCGTATAAGTAGATGTTTATTGTACCTGTAATTTCTACAAAATCACAATGAAATGACGTGCTTTCAAATAAAGTAAAAACGGTGAGAATCGGTTCACGCAATAAAGAATTATCCCATAAAAATCATCTTCCATACTTTAAGCTCGCGCGCAATAGTTTACTTAATTTGCCGATAGTTGTCTTTGTACGTGGAACGCTCATATCAATCCTACATGGCGGTGTTATTTTAACTCTTAAGTGGGGACACTTACTGTGACGGACGGAAAACTAC
Organism: Pammene aurita; assembly: GCA_947086415.1. Taxonomy (NCBI): domain Eukaryota; kingdom Metazoa; phylum Arthropoda; class Insecta; order Lepidoptera; family Tortricidae; genus Pammene; species Pammene aurita. The sequence continues at coordinate 20,752,908 of OX352295.1, forward strand.
GGAACCCTACACTGAGCGTGGCCCGACACGCTCTTGGCCGGTTTTTTTTATCTTTTAAGATTTCTACATGAAAATATTTTTTTATAATTGCATCAATATATTGCTCTAAATTATCTAAAGATAATATATAAGATAAAGATTATATGCTTAAGATAATAATTGTAACTGACGATTTGAAAGTGCTTGTTGCTATGCCTTCTTGAATAAACACATATACTGTTGCAAGGTGACTGCACAAGTTGACTATATTTTCGACGAATCTTTAATTTATTGTCGACTTGTTCATACAATTATAATTGTTGCTTTATAAAATTCTGTGTAATACAACAAATGTTTACTGATTTTTTTATAAAAACAACATTTAAATTAGCTACATTGAACATTTAAAATTACTTTTAATTGTATCTATTTACTTGATTACATTACACGTGAGTTATATTTAGTAAAAATAAAATATTCGTTTACACGTATAGACACGATCCACCTCCATTGAAGTAGAACTCCAATGCGTTAACTACGCAATACAGCTAGCGCCTAAACGTCTGAATCAGAAATATCAGAAATTGCTTGAAAATTATTCCTATGCAGAAGTCCATTGAAATTGTTTCAATATTGGTTGATTATTTTGTTGTGTGTTGGAGTTACGTTTGAGATAGATTGTGTTTTTAATGTATTGTTTACGCATTTTAAAATTTGAATACGGTAGGTACCTGGATCAGAGATATCAGAATTTGCTTGAAAATTATTCAGTTGCAACTCAATATTGGTTGAATTATTTGTTGTGTCACAGAATAACTAATAGTACTACCGTACAGAAAATTCACTCCTTCACAAAAGTCAGATTTAGGTATAAAATTATACCTATACTCGCCGCCTGCAAGCAAAATTGAAACTTATAACCGCACACGAACCGTGAATCTTTTTTGCCGCCGCAGTTTTATGACCGAGCTGTGAGCGTCGGCACGGGGTTGTCGCTTGACAAGATTTTGTACCTATACCTACTGATTTATATTTTTAGATAAATATGTAGGAATTACAAACGTTGATTATGTAAACATGAAATTTTTATCCGGAGATAGAATTTTCTATAGAGATTATGTCTTATTCTCACGGAAGTAGGTGTGCCACAGCCGTATTCCTTTGAAAATATGTCGGTCAGTTCCTAATATTGTTTCTAGGCAACCGATATTCAATAAATTAAGGATGTTTATTTTAACTATTACTAAGTAAGGACTTCGGGACCTTTTAATATCGTCCGGAATTTAAAAATGTTATTTCTGCTTCCTTGTTCTTCCGTTTATTCAGACATCCGTAAATACATCTTTTATACGGATTAGATCGAAATAGGTTTCGAAGCCATTGTGTATTTTAAATTTTGCGCGAGCGCCACGTGACACGAGTATCGTGCGAGCCGAGCGGCAGCCCACGCCTGCTCGGGAGGCGCGCCGGCCAAATGTACCTAAACTGCGTAGGGAAACCCCCCTGGTTGTGTGTTTGAGATACATTTTATTTTAATGTATTGTTTGTATCCTTATTTTAAAAGTAGAATAGCACATGGGCAGCACTAGAAACAGCATAGTAAAAATTTTCAATGTGAATTTCACCTTGTTTCTAATGCAATTTCCAACGGAAACGTCGGACCGCTTTTGTGCGAATTTAGTTCAATGGCTATGTGTCTTGTCCATAAAGCTCTATAAATGGAGTACGCTTCGCCTCATCTTTCCAAACAAAAAAGTCTGCCAAAATCTGAGGGGGGCGAGGTAGCACGCATGTGATGTTTCCTAGTCAAAGGTACATCATTGTCGGTTGTTAATACAGGTTATTTCTAAATGAATTTTTATGGCAGCAACGCTTTGTTAACAACCGACAAAGATGTACCTTTGACTTGAAAACACCAAACATATTTGACATATTCTTTTTATACTTCATATCAATAAATGGAGCAATAGATAGTCGACTGTACATACGTTAACATATGGTTCATTATTGGATGCAGTCTTTGCAAATGTCAAACAAAAAAGCCAAGGATCATTTTTGATTGTATTTTCAAACAAAATATAGAAGACAGCAATCCTTAAGCGCGTTAAATATGGAGAAATGTCAAACGTCAAATAGTTACTGCCCGTCAGAAAGAAAACGATTGTCTTTGAATCGATTCTGTAAACGAAGCTTGATTTTCGATTTAGGTTAAATCTTTTATTACGAAAGTAATGATAAATAAAGTAAAACTTTACTTACATCTGAAATGGTATTGCATCTTTTTGTAAACTAGACGAAATATAACATTTTTTACATCCAAAAACAGCGCATAAGGGCATTTTCACGGAGCTTGTTATCCATCGACAGCGATGACGAAAGTGCGTGACATTCGATTATTGAAATAGTTTTTATAGATGTACTAGATTTTCCTGCCAATACTTTTGACAGAGGGGAAATGATACCTAAGGCCTCTCCTGGTTTAGAACTCTCTGGTCTTGTCTGAAGCCTGAGTTTCGTGTTCGTGTAGGGCTCCAGATAAACGTCCGGTACCCGATGCGGTTATCTGATTCGGTTCCCCGACAGAGCCAGTTAAGCTCCGTACACAGCCAGTTAATTTTACTGTTTGCATTTTGACCTGACGTATACCTGACTTTAGGTTTTGAAGCCCAACAAATAGAACCGTGTTTGGTATTTGGTATGACTCATGCGCCTTCAGGTGACCTGATTTGGTAACCGTATCTGGGAACCTGACACGAAAACCGTAGGTTTTGTTTGACCCTAACTGAACCGTGCTTACTCGAACAAATTAATCAAAATGATGCTGTCAGTTTTATGTTATGTTATTGTGTCTGTGGTCGCTCTCTACGTGTATGCAAACAATACCTATGAATATAAACTAGTAATATCCTTCGAACTGAAAACTCAACATATATAAAATAATTTTAAACAAAAAAGAACCGACTTCACTTAGCATCCACCATTCCAACAGCAAATGCTCGAACTGCTGTAAAAAAAAACTCAAATCACTATAGGTGTGCCTATAATAGTTGAAGAGTTCCTTCGCTTTCTCCAGGATCCCATCATCATATCCTGACCTGCTTTCAAACAAAAAAAGAATTTTCCAAATCGGTCCAGCCGTCTTCGAATAATCGGTGAACATACATAAAAACCAAAAAAACAAAACCAAAAACAAAGACCCCGACGAATTGATAACCTCCTCCTTCGAAATCTTGAAGTCGGTTGAAAAATCTTGAAGTCGGTTGAAAAACTCTTGCAAACGATTTACCAGTACAGTGATAGAGCAAGATCCCTATGACAATCGCTTTTGGGTTTTCTATCTCCACAACCCCTTGATCGATTCTGCTCATATTTTAATGAATAAAATGTATTTACTCGAACTACCCTGCTGTAACAAAATATTGTTTAAATTTGACCAAAAACGATCGAAAATCAGAAACTTCGAAACGTGCCTGTAGCCATCTCACAGCTGAAGTTAAATGTAAGAACTCTTTTGCTCCGCTCGCTCGTTCAAAGGACTTCTTGCGCTGGCTCTAGATTTCGAAAATATGCCTTCTGTATAATAAATATTACCACTACAACCTCATTGTAGATATTTGCTTGACTCGCAATCAGAAAAGGCACTCATTACCAAAGTTAAATAAAGTCTTCTGAATTGTTTCAAGTCCTGAATTGAATGAGACCTGCTGCTTCTTTGACTGTTTCTAGAGAAGCCAAACTAACGCAAACTTAGTTTAGCCATGCCATGTCTGTTTATTTAACAACCAAATGGCGTATTTTAATAGTGGGTAGAGGTCGCTTAAGACATTTTGTGCTGAGCTATCCTAAATATTTATCTTCTTAAGAAAAAGTTAATCTTAGCTTAGCCGTATTGCTTTAATGAAAGAAGATTCACCGCTTGTAAAGCATTATCACCAAATAATTGTTTCAGAAAATGACGTCTATTTATTCTACTTACAACCACATTTTTATATAATTAAAGTAGGCAAAGTAATTACCTACCATTGTACATAAAATAAATCTTCTTTTAAACTTAAATAAATGTTCAGGAACTTCAGGGAAGTGAATTATTAAATTATAATAATTCAACAAAAAAAGGATAAATTTATTTACTCCTAGATTTCCATTAAAACTTCTTGTTAAATCCTTGATAAATTAAATACGCCACTGATTAATAATTCTTAGAAAACATGACTCTGTTCTACCCAAAAAAGTATATTTTGAGTCTTCCCGGATTTAGGATGAAATTGGATTAAGGGTCGGGTATATGTGGGAGAATTTTCAGATTATGTCAAAATACCCTGATTCACACACAACCAGACTTCACGCACACTACCACACTTTCGGGGGACAGGTCATTGACCGCTTATATTTTTTTACAGATTGCCATTACTAGTTTCATACGAAACGCATCTCCTTTGAGAAATTTAAACTGTAATGTTTTCCTTTGTAAGAAGACAGAGAAATAACATATTTTATCTTGCTTTCCTTGTCTATCCCGTTTATGTCACATAATGTATTATGTTTGATTATAAAAGATTAAATGATTTTTCAAATGAGTTATCGAGATACGCGTTTTGGAAAGTTAGCTAGCCGAACAAACCGCGAACCACTTCGTTCGTCGAATAGACTATTTGCATCACTCTCTTTCGAATATGCAAGAGCGATGGAAACGGACATAACGAAATGTCGATATTCGAAATTCGCGGTTGGCCTGTCCTGTTGTAGACTAAAAGTCGCTTATACAGTGTGTGTCTTTAATAACGACACTAATTTTAAGGGCTGAAAGTACAAGTCCTAATGAACTGAAATTGGCATATTTAATTAAAAAATAGAAAACAAAAAAATTTCATACTAATTAATTGGGCACGCAATGTATCAGTAATAAATTAATCCTAACAATTGACATGTGATTTCCTTGAAATTTCGCTCTTAGTGACATCCTGACACTTATGACAATTACCTACATCCTACATGGCGCTGACACTTTTGATTGACAAGACCGCCAAAAATCATGACAAGTGACCTTGTTCGTAAGAAAAGGACTTAACAGCTCTGCTATCGTGAAACACTACGAAGTTTCTCCTCTCTTTCTCACTCACAAAAGTTGCTCGAGGAGAAATTTCGTAAGTGTGTCTTGGTCAAAGTTAGATTAAAAATAAAAATAAATTTAAAAGTTTTTTTATTTAAAAAAGTAAAAATTAATGAAAACATTTAATTTACATGAAGTAAATTTACATTTACAAAAATAAACTCAATCTCTGCGATTCACTCGTCGAAGATAACGATGTCCGATGTGACGTCCTTGCATTTCGATGCAAGTGTTGCATCGGCGTATGAGAGACTGATGTACGCTTTCAAAATGAGTGTTCTGCTGAAGTTTTTGAAACGCGTCGGTTATTCTGTTCCGAAGATCTTCAACAGATATTTGTGGTTTTGAATACACTTCGTTTTTTATGGCCCCCCATAAAAAAAAATCTAACATCGTGAGGTCCGGTGAACGGGCCGGCCAACGTCGAGGCCCAAATCTACCGAGCCAGTGGTTTCCAAACATTAAGTTCAAATGATTACGCACGCGAACTGATGAATGTGCGGGAGCTCCGTCCATTTGCAGCCAAGTCAGTTCACGTTCTTCTTCCGGCAACAAGTTGAAATAATTAGTCAATGGACCTCTAAGCAATTCCAGGAATTTTTCACCATTGAGATTTCCGTCGATAAATACTGGACCGATTATACGGTCACCATGAATGGCTGCCCAGACGTTTACGGCCCATCGGTATTGATGACCGGTCTCTCTTAGTACATGAGGATTTACTCTTGCCCAATAGTGTGTATTTCTCTGATTCCACACGCCGTTCCGAGTAAATGTACTCTCATCAGTCCATATTACTTTTGAGGTAAATTGGGGGTCGGTATTGTATTCGTCCAATAGCCACCGACAAAATGTTAAACGTGGCACCAAATCCCTAGGCAATATTGCGTGTGTCTTCAAAAATTTGTAAGGATGTTGCAAGTTTTTTTTGAGAATCCTGTGAACTGTTTTGTGCTTCATTTGGAAATGTCGCCCGGCATTCCTTGTAATGTCTTCTGGATTTTCAGCAAAATGTTCCAGTATAATTTCTTCATTACGAACATGAAGACGGGGCCCATTTGCCAATGGTTGGATTCTCCCAGTAATGGGCATGTCTTCCCGAACACGCTGCAATGCACCCATTATGACTCTAGGGTTTTGCGGAATTCGACGATTTGGAAATCGTTCACGATACAATCTTAACGCTTGGTTAGCATCTTGCATAGCTTCGCCATACATTACAATCATTTCCGCTAATTCTTGCGAGGTATAAGGCGAAGGTCGAGGTATTTTGGCAAGAAAATTATGACATGACAATTTCATGAAAAAAGTCATTTAAACATTTTACGTCAACCTACCTGCATCCTGTCATACCAGCCAGTGCACTCAAAAGACTAATGTAAGTAGGTAACTTCTTCTTAACAAAGAAGGCGGAATAAGATAGGTAATCGCTTCGTTTAAGTACTGATTAATAACTTCACATTGATTGAGTTGAAGTGTCAAGATAACATCGAGTTTGTTGATCAACACAGATTTTCCTAATATTAATTAATTTAATAAAATAAACATGTTTGAACTAGGTAATGTGATTTCTAAGAAGTGACAATAAATGTATGTGCAGTGATTTTGAATAATTCAGTGAATAATGCGATTCATAAATGTGATTGCTAAGAAAAATAATTGTTGATGTAAATTTGTTGTGCTAGTGTGGTCAAAATCGCGTATGTTTTAAATTGCAGTGTTTTCTTAGTGGATAATTCAGTAAATAAGTTAACGTCGGCAACAGTTCAGAGTTATTTTAATGTTTTGATCGAATTTAAATGGAAAAGAAACTAGCTCTTCCTCTCTGAAACGTCAAATAAATGTTTGCTGCTCGAGATTTTTTTTTAAATTAATTACTCATAATTAAAAGGTAATCATTAAATTTTATTTTGTTAAAGTGGTTAACAGCACTTTAAACTATCGTTACTTAAAACCAATGTCGTTATGAAAGACACACACTGTATAGGGTGGGGCCTGTAACTAAAGCAAAAAATTAAAACGTCGATTCTAGTCCTCAAACTAGACAACTTTTGTGTAGCAACTTTTTAAAATCATTAAGTTTTTAGATTGTTATTTTTTCAAACAAAGTAAATAGTATTTTCAATGTACTTAAAGCAATGTACTGCAAGTTTTTTTTCAAAGTCGTCAAACAAACGTTGCGTAGTTTGAGGAGAAGAATGTACATTTTAATTTTTTGCTTTAGTTACAGGCACCACCGTGTATATAAGTAAGTCTTATATAGAAGTGAACGAAAATATGTCTGAATAACTTTTTAAGAGTTGTCTCGATGGATTGTAAATAAGGTAGGTATATATATGTATAGGTATAAACATACCTAGCTATGTCAATTACCCATGAAAATAAATCTAAATGTTAATAAATTAATGTTATTTACTAAATAATGATGGGCATAATTTCGTGTAAATTTCGTTTTAGTACTGGAGCCGGCCATACTATAAATTTATTAAAATTCCTACCCGTTGGCTTCCATTTAGCTTTGTAGAGGATATCTTGGAGATTAAGAAAACATAAATCTTAAAGTTCCTGTCGCTAGTAGGTATGTGCGTGAATAAACTTTTAGGACACTTATTATCTTTTACGAAAGAAAAACTTAGCAGACGACTTTACCCTAAAGTCGTCTGCTACTAATTATGAAGCGTTATAATAGCACTTCCAAAACAAAACCTAGGGACAACATGCTTTGCTACGTTACGACACAAAAATTAAAAATATATATTTTGGTAAACTTGTACATTGAACTTAGGCTTGATTGTCTGACTTAATAAACATGTAGCCGAATTGTAAACAATCTTTTGAAAAAAAAATACTTTTCTTAAAGTTGATTCACCCATATATTGAGTCAATTTGAAAATACACAAAAATTACATTATGTAATTTATCTTTAAGCCTACCGCTCCAAATATTCGCCACACGGCCATACCGTGTACCGTGCACTTCAAATAAGCTACATACTAAATTAAACATCCGGTAGGCGCTTAGGATTTTAAGACCATTTTTGAGATATTAATTTTTATCTGAAAAAAATAGCAAATACGCTATATACTTCGAAAGCCCAAAATTGGTGTATGTTTAAAAACAATAAAAATATTGCAGCAGGTAAGAGTTATTTTCGCATACCTAATATGTACATGTGTAACTATGTTGTAAGAAAAATATTAATTGTTCAAGTATCATTATTGTTTTTCGCCTTATACACTTTGTTGCAATACGCAGATTTTTTAATTTGACGCTTTTATCAGGGCCGAGATAGCGTAGCCATAATCTACTTAGATGTTCACTTTCATATTGGTTGTCAAACAAGTATAGAGCGGCAATAGGGATTTCCGCACAATTGAATCTGGGAAGTGAAAATGAGTAGAATCCATAAAATTTTATTTATCAAACCTAGCAGCGAATTGTAGGCAGATTGAACCTCAGAAGCCGATATTCGATACGCTTTATAGGAGGTTGCCACTGTTTAATCTGGCAACTAGGAGTTTGACCTAACGGCTAATCGTGCTAAGCGGCGTCATCTGAGACAAATGTGTCGACAGCTCCATACATTTCTGTCTCTTAACATCCGCAGTAATTAATATTTTTAAAATGGTACATACCTTAGAGTCATAAGATGAAAAATATTACATCATTTCCTTGACGTGAGATATGCGTTAGGAGATAAAATCTGTAAGGAAAACTTTTGAGTTCTTCAATCACTCAAATTACTGAGAAATTTAAACGATTAAAAAATAGATTGTTGTAAATTTCAAGTTACATAAAGCACTTGAACCACCTTAGACGCATTTTTGTTTTACCCAGTAGGAAGTATTATATGCAATAAAGCTTAAAATAAAATAAAATATGTCGCAGGACTCCCACCATCGCAATACTTTTATGACCATTTTATCAATTGAACGACTTAATACAAATCTTTAGGACATAGAATTTAAACTTACACGATTTTCACTCATTATTATGACAAAAACGGGACTTGATCGCGTACACTTACTTTTATTATTTTCCTGACGTTTCGAGCGTGCCGTAACGCTCGTGGTCGCAGGCAGACTGGCGAGGAATTGTATCAGCATCTCCTAGCTGCGCGGGTTTTTTCGAACTACCCGCACTTGGTCTCGATTATGCACATTCACGCTAGGGTTATCACTTTGCCTACACACAACACTCACGACATCTGGTGGTTTGGAAATGCAAGTATTTTCACGCTTACATTTGCTGATCACTGGATTCCACGAAGACGAGATCCCCTGTCCCTCGTTCTGGTTGAAATTTTTATACTTCCTAATTTCAATAGCCTCTCGTAGTTTCCTGCTATAACGAAGACGTTCTGTAGAGAGGACTTTTGGATTATAGAGCTCAATCCAGTGGTTTGGTCCAGATTCTAACAAATGTTCGGCCACAGCAGACTTGTTTATTTGCCGATTTTTGACTGCTGTGATATGTTCCCTGACCTTTTCCGCTATTGTGCGTTTGGTTTCCCCAATATAGGAACTACCACAGCTACAATCAATCTTATAAACGCCCGGTGTTTGATAAGGGATAACATCCTTAGCCGACCTTAAATGCCCCGACACCCTGGATTACGGCATGTATACGGTTTCTATAGAGTACTTCCTTAGTACTGTACCTACTTTGTCCGTCACTCCTTTGACATAAGGCAAAAATGCCAGTCGTCTTGCAACATCCGGATGCTTCCTTCCCGGTTTCCGTCTGGGTTGCCTACTGTCCACCCTGTACCCATTCCTCAGTGGCGGTATTTCCATACAAGCCCAAAAGCCGGGCTTGCCCTATACTTCGTTTTTTTTAGCATTAGAGAGACCTTTGCAGAACGAGATATAAGGTTTTTTATCGGGCACATTCTGCGGATCGAACAGCGAATACGAGTTAATAAATATCACGTATTTATTATCATGTTTTATTAATACATACATTACTCAGTGTTGTGAACAGATAAGAAACATAATATTAGTTAATTTATATTCTAAGATGAAAAGATAAGAATTTTAATAAATTGCGTTTGCAATTTTTCATGGAAAGGTTGTACATTAAAAAACCTAAAGAGGCAGAGTTCTCACACAATGGTCTATTTTTAAACGTCACTGTCACTATCTGTCATCTGTCACTCATGTGGGTTTCTCATTCGAGTGCATATTGTTGTCGGTTGAGTCGGTTGTGTTTTCTATTGCTGTTCGCTTGTTAAGATTGTTGTTATCGTTTTTGTTGAATTTCGTTATTAGTTGTTGATCTATTTAGTTTTGTTTGTTGGTGTACATTTAAAATGGATGAAGCCGAGGCTGGCCCGAGTGGGCTCGAGTGGGCAGAAGTCGCAGCCGGTTCCGGCTAATGTTTTTTCATCTCCAAAGAAGAAAAGCAGAATCCTCTGACTGCCAGTGAAAAGCGGATGGTGGTGAACATTTACAAATTAGTGTCAGAAATGTGCCATAGAAAGGAGTATCCCACTAAATCGGACCGTGTGAAAAAGACTGCCGGGACTGCTGGCATATCGTTGGCTACGGTATACAACATTTTAAAAGAAAATAGATCCGACAGTGGGTTAAAATCCCTACCTCCTCGGCAAAGGGAACCCTACAAATTTGGAAATATAGATGCAATTACCTTGTCTGGAATTCGGAGAAAGGTGCATAATTTTTACTTCGAAAACGAAATCCCTACTCTGGACAAGGTATTAGATGAAGTGAACAGAGATGACACACTGCCGAATATGTCGAAAAGCACTCTTCACAGAATATTGAAGGAAAAACTAAAATTTAAATATGCCAAACGCAGCCGTAAGAGTGCCTTGATTGACAGAAATCATATTATAGTGTGGAGAACGGATTATTTGGAGCAAATAAATACATTCAGAACTCAAGGAAAGAAAATTTATTATTTAGATGAAACCTGGGTTAATGAAGGTTTGTAGTATAGTTTGTACTGATTTAAAAAAAATCTAATTTTTTGACACAAGCTATCCGTTAAAACTGTTTTGGAGGTCATGTTTTCCCTATGGTTACTGGTACTGTCAGTCGGAGAAACAAGTCCTCTGAAACGGCTGGGTAAATACATTTGCCATAATTTGCTTAGCTGCATCGTGATAAAGTGCGATTTATTTCAAACATTGTATGGCAAGTGCTATTGTTGCATTGTTGGAGCAGAAATAAAACCGAAACCCTTGCCGGGCGAAGAGGCCCAATATAAATTATTTAGCAAGTGCTATACCCTGAAACCGCCTGATTCCGGAAGGCCCTTGTGGATGCCGGGCCGGCGGGACAGTCTGCAGCTGCCGCGATTTCCGCGGGTTTCTTCGCCACATCATCGGAGAGTTAGAGTCCGCATCCAGCGGGCTCTCGCAAGTGAGAAAAGGAGTTCAGCGAGCTATTGGGTCCGCCGTATCAAAGCGGACACTGGCCCACGAACTCTTTTTTAATTTAAGCAACAGCTTTTGCATCCTGCTTTCGAGAACATCAAATTATTTATATTTTTGTTAAAAAAACGTTACAAATCGGATTCCTTCCGGCGTTTTATTGCCGATCTGCTCCGACTTCAAATACCTCGGTTCGCTCGTGCAGTGCGATGGCGATATTGACCGGGACGTCAAAAACCGGATTAGCGTAGGATGGATGAAATGGCGACAGGTCACGGGAACCATTTGCGACGCCCGAATGCCCCTTCGCCTGAAGGGGAAAATCTATAAATCCATTATAAGACCTGTCGTCATGTATGGATCAGAGTGTTGGGCCCTAAAGGTGACGGATGAAAAGAGATTGCATGCAACGGAGATGAGAATGTTAAGGTGGATGTGTGGAGTGACGAGAATGGATCGGATAAGGAATGAATATATAAGAGGAAGCCTGAAAGTCGCACCCATAACTGACAAATTAAGGGCTAATCGCCTAGCGTGGTACGGGCACGTTATGCGGAGGGATGAAAGTCATGTTACGAGAAAGGTATTAAGAATGAATGTGGAAGGATGTAGGAGAAGAGGCAAACCTAGGAAAAGGTGGATGGACTGTGTGAGAGATGATATGAAAAGAAAGGATGTGAGTGATGAGATGACGGGTGATAGAGATGTGTGGAAGAAAAAGACACGCTGCGCCGACCCCAAGTAAATGGGATAAGGGCAAGAGGATGATGAAATACATTTTGGCTTGGGTAAATACAGTTAAATCCTGTGTTCACAAAATAATTAGTATGCCCTAGTGCATCAATTGAATGAAGATGTATAGCTTTGACTTTAGTATGGAGTCTGTAATGTGTTTGTTTGTATTTTAGGACACACAAGATCTGCGGTCTGGCAAGACACACAAGTAAAGTCGAAAAAAGAAGCACACCGTGAAGGATTGTCGACAGGCTTGAAAAATCCATCCGGGAAAGGAAAGCGGCTGATAATTTTGCACATTGGTAAGTTGTGGCAGTTGTTTACCATTTGCTATTGGTGTCACTCTAAATAAATTACAGAAAATGTATTGTATATTGTTGAATGAGTATGAATGAAGTGACCATTTTTTTTATACTGCTACTGCATCCATACATTTTGAATGGTATTGTAAGTATGTACATGTTTTATGTCCATTTCTTTGGCACATTCTGCAGCTTTAACAGCTGGACATGTTTGTATGTACATATGAAATTGCTGTTAAGTTACTCAGTTAAAGGAGCAGCATCATCAAATTGAAAAAAATTGTCTATAATTTCACTGTAACTGTTCTTTTTCAGGATCTTCAGACGGGTTTGTCGAAGGAGGGGACCTGGTTTTTGAAGCCAAGAAAGCAGATGGGGACTACCATTCGGAAATGGATGCATATAATTTTGAAAAATGGTTCTCCGGACTCCAGGAAAAAATAGAAAAAGGGTCAGTAATTGTTATGGATAACGCACCTTACCACTCAAGGAGAATTGATGCAGTTCCAACAACCAAAACAAAAAAGGCTCATATCCAGGCATGGCTGAAGGAAAAGAAAATACCTTTTGACATGAAAGAAGTAAGGGGTCGTCTCTTGGACAAAGTAAGACAGCATAAACATTTATATCAGAAATATGTTGTTGACGAAATGGCCAAACAGATGGGCTTCACAGTGTTGCGGCTTCCACCGTATCACTGGGAACTTAACCCCATCGAGTTAGTTTGGTCTCAAGTAAAGGGATATGTTGCAACTTGCAATAAAGACTTCAAAATGAAATCTATAAAACAATTAATCCCCGAAGCTTTTCGGACAGTTACGGCTGAGAAATGGAGTGCGTGCATTCAATATGTAATTAAAATTGAATCCAGCATGATGAAATTAGATAATATAATAGATAACAATGTGGAAAAATTTATTATAAACGTTAGTGGTTCCGAGTCCTCGGACTCTTCCACTGACAGTGAATAAAAGTATATACTGTATTTAATCCGAGTTTTATTTTCTAATTTGTTACCAAATTCAAACTACATTAGAGCCCGTCCCAGATTAAAGTAGCCTACAATGGCGACAAATACTAAACGACGATGCCGGTGGGTAGGGTTGTCTTACTATTGTCATCTGCTCAGTCCTTATGACTCCGGGTCCACTTTGATACCGATAGTTTTAACCCTTAATGCAATGCTTAAATGCATGACTTAAAAGTGCTGGGAGTGCATAATGTAAGCTAGATCAAATATGCAAATATTGATTAATTTTAGACTGAAAATTTCATTAAATTTAGTTAATGTAAAATCGGTATGATATGTGTTACAAATTCATAATAAAAAATAATTACTTAGTTAAAAACCGCCAAACACACTAAACGAAAACCTTGAAGGTTTATTTAACATTTTTCTAAATTGCCGCCATCTTGCTTATAAACACTTATAACTTTTTTTAAATACAGCCAACAAATTAGTAATAAATGTGAAAACTATGCGTTCAGCTATCGGTAAATATCAAATGATATGTATGTACATAAGTTCCGAGAAATTCAGTGGTATAGGCCGAAATCGAAAAAGAAAGGTTTACGACCACTGCTTCTTTGTTTACCAGTTTGACAGATAATTCTAATCTTAAAAAAAACGAAGTATAGTTGCCTCACCGAAATTACGTATTTTAATCGTCGCGCTAAATAACCCGTATTAATTATTTCGAGTGAGCTGTTTATAAATTTTGCCACACGCAACAAATGTCGCCACTGCCGCGCAAACGACTGAGGCAAACGAAACTAAACATAGCGCATGCTGCTGTCCCGCTCGCACTCACCACCGCCGCCGCCTTGCAAGCGGCATGCAAGCGGGCATTCATTTCGCCTATACAAATCGCCCTATTGGTGTCTGTATAACGAGCAACAATTTTTGCCCGGTGTACCTATAGCAAAATACGACGATTTAAAACCAGCTTTTTGGTGTGAAGTTGGCCGCATGCCGGAAAATCGCGCGACGCAAGTGAGCGTTAACGGACAACTTCAAGTGTATTATATTACAAAAGTCGAATTTGATATGCAAATTAATTGTTTGAGCATGTCAATGTGAATTGAATGGTATTGTGGTGAGGTGAGGTTACGAGTTAGTAAAAGTGCTTAATTCTTTTGTAAAACTTGTAAAACTGTTAAAATTACTTATTAATAATGGATGAAGCCGTCCCTTGTGACTGTTTGAGGTACGTCCAAGTGTTGATCATGATCAACAAAGGCAAGGTAAAATCTCTGAAGTTTGTTCAAAATCAATGTGTCGTTAAACTAATACCCGGCTTGTGTTATTTGTAGGCATGTCTCAGATAAACCAGTTGCATAAGCGAAAATGTAGTAGGGCTGCTTACAAAATACACTATGCTAGATTGTTAGTTGTTTTCATTCTAAATAACTTATATTGCTGTTCTAGCATATTTTTTTCGAAAGATGATGACATTTTGAGTCTATAAAGATTGAATAGTTAGTACGAAATCATGTCTTTAGGCTTGCCTTACTCCAAACCTCTGGGCACGCTACTGCCATTCCTCCTAAGGACCTCCTGAATATGTGACATCTCACTCTCTAAAAATTCAGGGTCACAAAGATCATGTGCTCTGTTCCTTAGGGAATCGACTACTGACAGTAGATGGCGAGGGTGATGGTGAGACAGAGCGTTAAGATACCTGTCTATGTGTGTGGGCTTCCTGTAGACAGTGTGCGCCAGGGATCCATCCATTCGACCTATCACTTTCACGTCCAGAAAAGGCAAACTACGTTCCGATTCCAATTCATAGGTAAACTTTACCTTGGGATGAATGGAATTAAGATACTGGAGCAACTGTTCAACTTCCTGTTTGCCACCCTTTATAATGCAAAACACATCATCGACATATCGCTTCCACAATTTCACTGCCCATGGTTGCAGATCTAAGCTGGCCTCAAAATGCTCCATCCAGATATTTGCTAAAACCGGGGCGACAGGGCTACCCATAGCAACTCCGTCGATCTGGAGGTAATGCGTTCCTCTATAAAAAAAGTAGCTTCCTTCCAAACAGTTCCTTAATATCACCATGACTGATCCCAGTATCTCATTGTCCGCAAGCCTTCCCCGAACTACCTCAAGACATTCTCTTACTGGTACATTGGTAAAGAGTGACTCGACATCAAAACTCACCATTATGTCATCTGGTTCCAGCGTTATGTTCTTAAGAATGTCTATAAAGTGACGGGAATCCTTCACAAAGGACGTTGTCTTACCCACAAGCGGCTGCAACACCGATGCAACGTGCTTGGCCAGATCGTAAGTAGGTGAGGCGATCTGACTTACAATCGGTCGCAAGGGCACGTTTGACTCGTGTACCTTCGGTAATCCATACAACTTCGGGGGTTGCACTATTTTAGGCTTGTATAAGCGGTCATAAACGTCCTCCTGAAATAACTCCTTATAATCCATAATAACAGCCCTAATTCCGGCGCGTAACTCTGGCAGTAGGGTCATATGAGACAGGCCTGTATACATTCGTGTCATTTAATAAAAGCCGAATTTTCGCGTCGTAATTAGACGAGTCCATGACCACAGTGGCGTTTCCTTTGTTCGCCTTTAGAACCAGGATATCCTCATTCGCTCTCAGGTTCTTCAGTGCTGATCGCTCTTCTGCAGTAACGTTACTCTTCGGTAGTGTAGCCTTTCGCAAAATAACCGCAACATCCTGTCTTAGCACCTCCGCATCGCTAAGCGGCATCTTGTTACACATTATTGCCTCCTCAACACTACAGATTACGGTCTCATATGGAATCCGCTTAGGTGTCAAAGCGAAATTCAACCCTTTCTCAAGTATACCGACGGTCGCTTTTTCTAAAGTGGTGCTTGATAAATTTATAACCGTGGAGGTAGGTTTATCATGGCGCTGCTTACCCCTGGTCTCGTTTATTCCATGTCGATATAGCAACCTCTCGTATTTCTTATCATGCACCTCACTACGATAATAATAAATACGGTCCGCTTGTTCGAAGGTAATCTGATCCTATAAGACGAAGTCATCACCAGATAACACTGCACTATACATATTATGCAACCCGTATAACTCGCACTGCACTCTGTCCAGGTCCGCGTAAACATTCTTTATTTGCTGTTTCAATAGACGGATACTAGCAGCCCTTAGGATTTTTGCAGAAAACGGTATGTCCTTACGCGGTGTTAGTTTAACACACGTAGGTATTAGGTCCGAATCGCGACACTTAATTAAAAATGACAACGATGTTGTTAAGCGCACTCGTTTTTTCCGCAACCATCCTAGACGTCTTAATTTTATTGGTAAATCCAGCCCGTACCGGTTTATAATGTACTGATTTAAACTTACACGATTTTCACTCATTATTATGACAAAAACGGGACTTAATCGCGTACACTTACTTTTATTATTTTCCTGACGTTTCGAGCGTGCTGTAACGCTCGTGGTCGCAGGCAGACTGGCGAGGAATTGTATCAGCATCTCCTAGCTGCGCGGGTTTTTCGAACTACCCGCACTTGGTCTCGATTATGCACATTCACGCTAAGGTTATCACTTTGCCTACACACAACACTCACGACATGTGGTGGTTTGGAAATGCAAGTATTTTCACGCTTACATTTGCTGATCACTGGATTCCACGAAGACGAAATCCCCTGTCCCTCGTTCTGGTTGAAATTTTTATACTTCCTAATTTCAATAGCCTCTCGTAGTTTCCTGATGTAACGAAGACGTTCTGTAGAGAGGACTTTTGGATTATGGAGCTCAATCCAGTGGTCAGATTCTAACAAATGTTCGGCCACAGCAGACTTGTTTATTTGCCGATTTTTGACTGCTGTGATATGTGACGGACAAAGTAGGTACAGTACTAAGGAAGTACTCTATACAAACCGTATACATGCCGTTATCCAGGGTGTCGGGGCATTTAAGGTCGGCTAAGGATGTTATCCCTTATCAAACACCGGGCGTTTATAAGATTGATTGTAGCTGTGGTAGTTCCTATATTGGGGAAACCAAACGCACAATAGCGGAAAGGGTCAGGGAACATATCACAGCAGTCAAAAATCGTCAAATAAACAAGTCTGCTGTGGCCGAACATTTGTTAGAATCTGGACCAAACCACTGGATTGAGCTCCATAATCCAAAAGTCCTCTCTACAGAACGTCTTCGTTACAGCAGGAAACTACGAGAGGCTATTGAAATTAGGAAGTATAAAAATTTCAACCAGAACGAGGGACAGGGGATCTCGTCTTCGTGGAATCCAGTGATCAGCAAATGTAAGCGTGAAAATACTTGCATTTCCAAACCACCAGATGTCGTGAGTGTTGTGTGTAGGCAAAGTGATAACCCTAGCGTGAATGAGCATAATCGAGACCAAGTGCGGGTAGTTCGAAAAACCCGTGCAGCTAGGAGATGCTGATACAATTCCTCGCCAGTCTGCCTGCGACCACGAGCGTTACGGCACGCTAGAAACGTCAGGAAAATAATAAAAGTAAGTGTACGCGATTAAGTCCAGTTTTTGTCATAATAATGATAGAATTTAAGACTTTAAATATGAATATCATAATATGTTTTTGACGTAAAAATATTTTTTTTTTAAGGAATTAATAATATGTTGTTATTTTCAGAATAATCCAACCGTTTCTTGAAAATGGTCTTAAATAAATATATAAATATTATGGGACAATCTTACACAAATCGACCTAGTCTCGCGGTAAGCTCTAGACGACGATATATACAATGTATAGATAAATATTTAAATAAATAGAAAACATCCAGAACTCAGGAAATATCTGTGATAAACACACACAAATCCATGGTCTTATAATCTAAACCAGCCTCAGAAAGGGTCTTTTTTTTAAAAGGTTTATATTGTTCGGTTAGTATATTTTAAATAGTACTGTAATCATTTAGGATTTTTTTTTCCTTATATCGAATTTTTAATTATCTGACAGTTATCTCCATACAAATTAATTTACAATGTGGGGCAGCAGCTGTCAGATTACTGTCTTGAATTAAAAATATTATATTAGTCTTAAATCCGAACCGGCTACTAAAATGGACTTAAATTAGCTATGTAGGTATTATTATGTACCTCAAGGATGGTTTCGGCGGATTAGTCTTCAAGACCTTTATGAAAAAATGTGTTCATGAAAAGAACGCTTCCTAAAACACTAGAAATATGGAAGCGGATCGATAGGAAATTAGATAAGTTTAACACCCGTGGCTCCAATACTTTTAGATACTAGGTACCACATTTGGGTAGTACATATTGTTTTAAAATTATGATTATTTACATGCTTCGTTAAGACTTGTATGTAAATTCACAGAACATTGATGAAATAATACACTCACATCATTTAATTATTTGGCGTGACTTTTTGAACGCTACATTTAACATTATGGACTAAGAACTGCATGGCCACGTCAGATATGACATTATAATGAGAGCAACGAAACCCGGCGATTAAGATTGCAATACTATCCTTTTTGTAGATCTGCGCATCTGGCAGCTTTTAATGGGTGGAGGTCAGAGTGACAGATGCAACATTTTTCAGTTGGAAAAAAATAATACCAAGAAAGGTAAAAACTGCGAAGTTGTCTTATTTATAGAGGAAGGGGCCTATATTTTAACATTATGACAAAAAAGATTGCGTATTATTTCTGAAACAGAAACAGTAGGCGACAAACTATGAATTACATTATACGTCGATTTGGACTATTTTCTCCCATCGGAAAGTTTTGGCAATGAAATAATCTATTTATTTATATAATCATAATACCGCATCGAAACCAGAACTCTAAGATTTGTATTCTTAAAGTGGTTTGCATTCTTTGACCTCCACCACTTTACAGCTGCCAGATGTCCGGATCTAGAAATAAGCATAGTATAGCAAACTAACGAGAGGGGTCTCGTCGCTCTCATAATTGTGCCATATCTGACGTGGCTAGCTCTCCGTCTATTATGTTCTTTGTCCTAGGTGGGTATGATTCATAAGTCCCGTTTAAATGTAAATAATGAGTTAAAAGCGCTGGTAGCCTGGCCGACTTTAAATCCGGAGGTCTCAGGTTCAAACCCCTGCTCATACCAGTTATGAATTATCAGTATCACTCACATTTCATATTTACCAGTCACTTTTTGATGAAAGAATACTTCGTGAGGAAACCATATATATTTCCAATAAGGCTTACAGGTTTAATTGAGCCGTGGCACAAAGCCACTAGGAGGATTATGAGGAGTGAAAATTGTGTAAGTTGAAGTCGGTAAACAACATTGTTTGTTAAAGTAATTTATTTGATCAGAGTACATTTGTGTAACGATAGATAAACGAAAGCAAACATATAGAAGGTTCAGGAACACAATCTGCCTGGAAATCGCCAAGAGGCGAACGTATTAGGTTTGTCCTCCCATGCTTTCAATGGCGTCGCTCTGTTTGGTAGTAGGTAGTGGTATGCTGTTCAGATGATGTGTAGAAGTGACGTTAGTAGCGGAGCTCGAATCGAGAGGCGTATCATGAGCTCGCAATGCCCCTTTGTAGCTCTGGGGTACCATAACATACCAATATGCGACAACAAATTAATGTGCGTATCAATTTGTACCTATACTCTGCAGACGGAGTCGTTCGACGTTCTTCAAGGTATACGCATGCGTTGCGCCAATGCCCATAACTACAAAAAACTGACTTGATTGACCTCCTCGCCAGATTATAGATCGTATATTGCATTAAATATTTGATTATATTGTTTGTATACGTAAAATAATCAATCAAGTCTTTTAATATTATGTAAATAGAGATTGGAGTTATAATAATATTGTCATTCAAGTATTTTGACGTTAAAAGTCATGCTAAATTGTCGTAATATTATGAGTACTATGACCAGCATAATAAAAATAAAGTCCAGCAATTAAAAACGAATCCAAAAACTCTTTTAATTTTGAACAGGTTTTGAAGCAATTAATTATGAGAATTCGGTAGATTAGTGTCTTTTATTCAATCTTTAGTTGTATTTTTGTAGTATTACGACGTGTAAATATAAAAAATCGAATTTAACAGGACTCACGGTCTCTACCTATTTTCCCTATTTATTTTGGATACAATCTGGCTACTGGTATCCTCTTTCGTGTACGTATACGATTTTCTGTCAAAATAAATGCCAAAATGAAATATCATGCCTGCTCATCCAACAAGACGTCCGCGTCCGACGGGCCCCGTGGGGCATCTGAGTCACAATGACAATTTGACTAATTTGGCGAATGTATGGGAATTTTTCAAAAGTTTATATTTACGTTTAAATTTCTTTGCTATCTTAATGATGAAAAATATGAATATGCCCTGATGCACTAGTCTAGTTATCTGGCTTTCAAAATAACATAACCATTGAACCACTGTCGAAGACAAAATTGTATTGCGACGTGTTCTAACGGAACGCCATTTTTTTCTTTTTTGGTACTTTTGGAGTCGGTTTATAGATAATCAAAGCTAATAAAAAATAAAATATCAATTGGAGCCTCTGCACGGCTTCTTTATGAATACGTAGACATTCATATTATTGCGAATACGTAGCATTAACTATACAAATTCCTTGTTCTAAGTGAGGTCTAAAACGATGTTGTCATATATCCGCCCCTTAACCTAGTTCTCGTGTAAATTTTTCCTTTTTACATAAATTCGCACCCTGACTCGTAAATCTATTATGGAAGAGATAAAACGTCCGTCAAATTATTGTGTCATTTTTAATGACTTTTCTAACGAAATTAAGGCGATGTTTAGGAGAAACTTCAAGGTTTAAAAAAATTAGAGGACACAACAAAACATAGAAAAAACAACTAAAACAAATAGGTACTTATTATTATGTAGGTATTAGAGCGTTTTTACATTGTCCGATCCGATATCGGATGTCGGATAGCCCTTAGAAGAACATCAGCTGTTAGAGAGTACACTATGGCATTAAGTCCACCTTTTTTGCGTTAGTGCTTTCTTTTGAGCAATGGACATTCGGTAATTAAAAAAAAATAGAAATGCACAAATTTTAAATTTGTCTTCTTCGTGGTCCTATCCGACATCCGATACCAGATCGGATAATGTGGTAGCGCACTTACTTAGGTTCTGTGCAGGACAGTAGCTTCGCATCTAGTTCAAGTATTTAACTCTACATTTAAATCTTGAATCTGATTATTACCTGTATGTGAAATAATTGTCCATGTGTGAATAAATACAAATATTCGTGTTTATTGTTGGTTTTCGTTTTATAGATTTTATTACTGACAAGTGAATTTTAATTTACATAATTAAGCGATATGACCACCTGTAATCTACCTCTTCTTTAAATCTGTGTCCTTGTTTAATTAATTGAAGTGTGCAATAAATTGTAATTTTAGTTGTAAATAAGTTTACATTGTTTTGTTTTTGTTTCCGTAATTGTTAGTAGGCACTGGCCTATACTAACAATTTTGAATTTGTTAATTATTAACAAACTAAGAACATGTTCATAGTTGGTTTTAGTTGATCGTACCCAAACTCAGGGAAAATGTAATTAGTAACACAAATATTTGATTTAATTTACGCGTGGTTAATGCTTTAACGGCCTCCTAGCCTAGTCGGTAGTGACCCTGCCTATGAAGCAGGAGGTCCCGGGTTCGAATCCTGGTCAGGGCATTTATTTCTGTGTTCATCACGGAGATTTGTTCCCGAGTTATGGATGTTTACTATATATTTAAGTATTTATCTATATCTATTTATTATATATATCGTCGCCTAGTACCCACAACACAAGCCTTATTGAGCTTACTGTGGGACTAGGTTGATTTGTGTAAGATTGTCCCATAATATTTATTTATTTATAAAATGTCTAAAATAATATGTGTGTTTTCGGACCCGGGGTATGTCCTTAAACTACGTCCGGACTTGGGTATGTCCTTAAACTATGCCAAAAAGAGAGGTATGGGCACTGCGAATGGCATCTCGCTTAGTGTGGTAGGGCACGTTCAGTGAATGTCATCTCGCTCAAATCTGGAGCAGAGCCCGACTGGGGAAGTACCTCCACCTTACAGAAAACCACAGCCAAATAGCACTAGACCCTACTCATAGTGTTGTGTTCCTGCTGGTGAGTAAGGTTGCCAAAGAGCTCAAAGAGGACCCAGTGTGTTGACGATGAGGGACCCTCTTGTTCCTTTAGCCGTCAACACAGTGAATCCTCCTTTTTGTAAAGGGTCGGCAACGCGCATGTGACTCCTGTCGAGTTACAGGCGTCCATAGGTTATGGTAGCTGCTTACCATCAGGCAGGCCGTATGCTTGTTTGCCTCCGTCGTAGTATAAAAAAAAAAAAATAATAATGCTAAATAATAATTATTTTACATGTTTTTTTAAAGTGGGGCATTCCACTCATACAATAGTATGTTCTTCAATCAAATACAAACACTGCTTACGGCTGCTATAAAGTCGATGTAAAAATAAATGCAAAAAGATGATTGAAGGCATTGAGAATTTCGTCAACTCAGTAACTGAAGCCATAGCTTAATTGGTAAAGCGATCGAGCCCCGGTAAGGCGTATCGATGCGAGGTTCAAATCCTGCTGGGTTGATTATATTTTCAATGTTTTCAGTGTTTGTTTTTGATTGAAGAACATAATGCTAAATAAAATATGAGCGATATTTTTGACATATTTAATAATATTGACATAGAAACAATACAAAAATGACAATACCAACTTACATTTTTTTTGATATAAAGGCTTTTTTAATTTTTATTATTTATTTAATTAATTCTAGACTTATGTTCATACATTTCGTTTAGCGATTTGACCGTAACTGACACCTGACAACGAAAGTCAGAAACACTGTTGTAGACTGGACTTTGAAGGAACGCCATTGTCAATCCATGTTTTATATGGTTTTTTACACATCGGCCGTGAGGTTTTTTTTACACCTTACGTTAAATATAGAAATAAACTTTTTAGGGTTCCGTAGTCAACTAGGAACCCTTATAGTTTCGCCATGTCTGCCCGTCCGTCCGTCCGTCCGTCCGCGGATAATCTCAGTGACCGTTAGCACTAGAAAGCTGAAATTTGGTACTAATATGTATATCAATCACGCCGACAAAGTGGTAAAATAAAAAGTGTTTTTTTATTTTTTATTATGGTACCTCCCCTATACGTAAAGTGGGGAGTGATTTTTTTTTTCATTTCAACCCTAACGTGTGATATATTG
The DNA here is from genome assembly GCA_947086415.1 of Pammene aurita. NCBI lineage: Eukaryota > Metazoa > Arthropoda > Insecta > Lepidoptera > Tortricidae > Pammene > Pammene aurita. The sequence continues at coordinate 20,776,646 of OX352295.1, forward strand.
TTGGATAGGTATTTAAAAATGAATAGGGGTTTACTAAAATCATTTTTCGATAATGTAAATATTTTCGGAAATAATCGCTCCAGAAGTAAAAAAATATGCGTCCCCCCCCTTCTAACTTTTGAACCATAAGTTTTAAAAATATGAAAAAAATCTCAAAAGTAGAACTTTATAAAAACTTTCTAGGAAAATTATTTTGAACTTGATAGGATGAATAGTTTTTGAACAAAAATTACAAAATAATTTCTGAACTAAGTTTGTAATTTAACCGTATAAGCAGGTGTTTATTGTACCTGTAATTTCTACAAAATTACAGTGAAATGACGTGCTTTCAAATAAAGTAAAAACGGTGAAAATCGGTTCACGCAATAAAGAATTATTCCATAAAAATCATCTTCCATACATTAAGCTCGCGCGCAATAGTTTACTTAATTTGCCGATAGATGTCGCTGTACGTGGAACTCTCATATCATATCCTACATGGCGGTGTTATTAACTCTTAAGTGGGGACACTTACTGTGACGGACGGAAAACTACGGAACCCTACACTGAGCGTGGCCCGACACGCTCTTGGCCGGTTTTATTTTGTTTTACTTATAGTCTTCAAACATTTTATAAATATCCTTTGCAGTTTGTAGCTGTCTGCTTCCCGTAAATTTGTATTGTTACCAATATTATATATAATAGTAGTAAAAAAATACTTTTTTATATATATATATATATATATTTATTTTATAACTTTTTTTTTTGGTAGGTATACATATTTTTTTCGCTAAACTGAGGACAGTTTGTTGGCGAATAGTGTAATGAATCCAAGGCATCCATATAATGCCTATTTCAATGGACGGTAAAGTTCTTCGATATTGTGACATTGCTATTAACTTTATGTAGGAGTTAATTTCATTTTCAGTTTCGGGAAAATTTATGACTTTACGATTAAGCTTTCATGAAAAATTATACTGTAATATTAAAGTTCGAATTATAACTCGCCTGGAAAATATGGAGTATCATAAAATCAATTAGTAGTTATGTCTTAATTCTCATAGCTTTGGTGCAGTTCGGGAAGGAGAATTTAGTGTTGAAATAAATACTGAAAACTAGCTTTATATCAAGTGGCTTTTCTAAATAATATGCCTTTTCTTTTAAACATTGAGATAGTAATTCATTTGGAATACAGATAATAGTATTTTCCAATAAATTTTGGATCCTAAAAATCTAACCTCGAATTTATAGATGTTAGTGTATGTAGCAGAAAACAAATGGAAACGTAAAATCTAATTCCTTGATCTAAATAGGCATTAAAAGTAACAATGTTTCTTGTGAGATCGAATAAAAATAATAGTTATCTAGGAAGATTTGGTTAAGAACAGTATTGTGTCATAAACACGTGATTATTTACTTCCGAGTACAAATAAATATTTTCATTCGATAAACAATATAGTCCTCTTAGCATTCCTATTGATATTTGTTAGAAATATATGCGTATTAATAATTATTGGTGAAAATTGACCATGCGGTTACATTGAATTTGCTTTCGTTTCCTATAGAAATACTATTGTATGTATATTTCATTATCATATACAGGGTGGAATTTTGTAATGCCACCTGAAGGGGAAGTACTCTTAATACTGTAGATAGAAAATTTTACTCGAAGAAAACATTCCTTTATTTTTTAAAGAAAGAAAACTGCATTCAAAGATTTTTAAAAATTCGCTTGTCGCACCCGGTAATCGAACCGACTAAAATCTTAAAAGTTGCACCCTGTACTTTTATTGCATCGATCGTTAGGGTCAATTATAAGGATGAAATCTATCTAACAAACTTCATAAATTAAATGAAAGGAAAACAATGAAATCTTAAAATATTTTAATTATTTACAAAAAATGGTAAACTAACCAATTAATTGTTCGAAATGGGCTCCTCCTTTTTGGTTACACAAATTTATTCTTCTAAGGAATTCATTTCTAGTAACCTTTAATAACGTGTTTTCTACCATTCTTTTCAGTACAAACCGAGGTGGTGCCTGTCGATCTCGATATTTCTCTCCATACCACCGCAGAGCACGATTCACATCTTTGTTATTTAAAAAATAAGCTTCCATTAAATCAAATTGTTCTTGATAAGCCATTTTTACCGTGAAACAAATATGAACTGATTTGTTTGTGACAATCAAATGTGAATAACAGATGAAAATCTATTTTCAAATGTAACATTCCATATTTAAACTACGTCACACACGGAGTTATGTCGCATCTAAGAAAGGAGTCTGCATTACAAACACGTGCAATCGTCTTATCTAAAAAGTAATACGTCATTTTAATGGATAAATGACGTCAATGATAATTATTAATTAATAACATAAGTAAACAGATGGATCTTTGAGTAAAAGTGCTTTAACTTGATCCATTGAATTAATAATTTAAGATTTCATTGTTTTCCTTTCATTTAATTTATAAAGTTTGTAAGATAGATTTCATCCTTATAATTGACCCTAACGATCGATGCAATAAAAGTACAGGATGCAACTTTTTGAGATTTTAGTCAGTTCGATTACCGGGTGCGGCAAGCGAATTTTTAAAAATCTTTGAATGCAGTTTTCTTTCTTTAAAAAAATAAAGGAATGTTTTCTTTGAGTAAAATTTTCTATCTACAATATAAAGAGTACTTCCCCTTCAGGTGGCATTACAAAATTCCACCCTGTATATATTCCCTATATTTTTAGCATATTTATCCAAATGTAGTTTCTAAGTTTTATTCAGCAATTTACCAGAAAATCCTGAAATTGTAATTATCAATTAATAATTTCACATCAATGCGGGTAGGAATAATCTTGCAGCGCGCGAGGTTAATCTTAACCCACCCGCATATTTGCTTAGATTTTCGCAGGCGATCGAGAAGCGGTGTGCAGACGACGAGTCAGGAGTTCACACGAATTTGAACCTTGTCTGTTAGACATTTATTTGGTTTTAGTATCTACAGGTTGGATCATCAACCTTATTATTTAAATAACTAAGTTCAATAGCGGAATCGGATGAGTAATCGGTAAGAATTTTAAAGAGATGTTTGGATTAAAGCTACAGAGGGGAATGTAGGTGATTGTGGGAGACAGGGTACGGAAATTATAAAAGCGGGTGGTAAGGTTCGAACTTAACTTAGTCAGAACGAGATTTCAAGACATTAGCATCTCTCAGCCAAGATCGAGGTCTACAACTTTATGTAAGTTCTTTTAAAATATTTCACTTTTATCTAATTGTTTGTCGTGTACTAGCATTTTACAATATCTTTACTAGTGAAGCGTACGAATATTATAATAACGGTCAATACCTTTATTTTATTAATTGGGTTATTTGGGTACTAATATTACAGGCGTTACGCTTATTTACCTGCAGTGAGTGTTAGAATAATGAGGGATATATTATTAATCCACATTTGTAAATATTTTAGCTGTGATTGGGTTTACAATGAAGTAGGGATCTGCGTTTAAGTATATTAGTTCATACTATTACTGAGCGAGCGAAGCGAAGCACTATTCCGCTGTGCCTAGAGCCGTCCGTATGTCTAAATAAGTACTCACATGTTTTGATTATTTATTGAGTGTGAAATTTAAATACAATCTTCGTCTTCTTTCATACACGATTCTTAAATCATATAGACGTTTCAACATATTAACTTCAGAACAATGGTTTAATATTGAGCTTACTGTTGAATGTATAATATTACTTGACTGGGACTTCAAATACATAACACAGCTAATAAATAATAGTATTTTGTATTTACGTAAAACTCGTTGTCGTGAGGAAACCATTTAACAATTTAATGATATTCTACTTATTTACATTCTATTATATAAGCTGATAGCTTATATTCGGACCAGGAGTGCGATTTTTGAATCTCACCAAGTGACTAATTCTCACCGATGTGAGTGATTTCCGAAAGTAAACAGTCACATCGGTGAGAATTAGTCACTTCGTGAGATTCAAAAATCGCACTCCAGGTTCTTCATAATATACGGCCAGTGTTTATGGTTTATTTTAACATTGAACCTTTTACATTCTACTATATATGACTGTGTGTATTTATGTGTGCGTATATTATATTTACAATACCTAACTATTTAGGATCGTAATATTTATTCTCCATCGTAGTATATATATTTACTGTTGACGTGTCGAATAGGTTCTAGTTTGAGAGTACCAAGCCATATTTTATCTAAGTAGATTTTAATATAGTTTTCGGGTAACTGCGTTCTATCTGTTAACTATTTCTTTCTACCACCTTATAAATATATAGTTTTAATGTAACGGTCGAAATTGTTTGAACGTACTATAACCAAGATAGGTTTCGATCTTTTAAATGTTAATTGTCGATGTCGGTTAACTATTGGCCATGGTTAAACGATATCGCGTAATATGTACTTCCACGTAACACTTTAGTAATTATATAAGGGATAAGATGCTGGATTTCTAGCGTAGAGGATTATTCCATGTAGAATGCGTGTCTGTTGTAGTGCCTAGGTGGCAACGGACTCCCCTCGGGTTTGAGGCTAAAGCGTTCTGTATCACCCAATGATCTTGAACATATGACATGAAAAATAGCATGTGCTTACAGAGGTTTATTGCCTTGTAGGTACGCCATTAGTGTATAAGGTGTTCTTAGCTAATCCCGTTCTCTTGCAGTGATGAATCGCGAGCGGTGAGGGTCTTACGCGTCTGGGTTACTGCACAGATATTGCTTATTAACGATGATAGGTACTTGCTATTTACTTCCTAAATTTATATACCATTCGTCATAAATGGTGGCTGGTATTTGCTTACTTAATTATTAAATGTACCAGTCGTTATTTGCATATGTGGTGTGGAGGAATTGGCGGTTATCTGTCAACTATACATTGATGTATGAAGCGAGACTGTAGGCTACTGGCCCGGTCGCACACTTGGATCATTACAAATGCTCAGAACGCACAAACACTCAGCAGGTCTGTAGGCCACTGGCCGTGGACAACATATATTACCAGATCCATTAAGCTACGAATCGTAGACTACTGGTCGTGGTTCCACCGTTGGAAGACGGAACCGTCAAAACTGAAATGCCACATATTTTGTACAGGCGTACTTCGCCAACCGCCAACAATCACTACGTTGGGAGTCCAGCAAACCTCCTTACTTATATTTTGTTGTAAATATAACTATATAACAAACAACGAAATAATCAATCATAATAAATCTAGTGTAATTTTAATATTCAATATTACTATTTATTAGAGTCTGTTAATTAGGGTATTTTATATGATGTTCCTTATTCTATCTTTAACGTCAACAGTTAATACGCTATCCTATCATTGTCTATTGTATTTATATTCCGTTAGATTTAAGTTAGGAATTATGTGTATTTTAAATATTGCGGTTATTTCTCACCTTATCGAAAAGGACTTGCGGTACAATCACCTCGGCCAAACTGCGTATCAGAGCAAGCTACTGCATAGATAGTTTATTAATTAATGTATTTGATTTTATAATTACGTTACTTATTTTACTGTAATACGGCGCGAAGGGTTTTTGCTTCGTTAGTTTCGTTTTTACCTTCGCAAAGCCTAGGAATCGGAAACTAACACCTAATGACGTTTGAAAAGACAGCATTAGGGGTAATTAGTCAGTGTTTCGCTTTTCAATAACAAAAATCTTAAATCTAAATTAAAATAAATAATTTTCTTTTCAACTTTCAATCTTTTGTTTGATTTTCTTTCCCTGTAGTAAGTTCCTTTATGTAGGTATTTATATTTACAGAAGTTTCAGGCTGAAGCTTGAGGTAAGTAAGCTTAGTAGTAGGCTCTTGTAAGCATTTAGAAGCTTCGAGTATTAAGCTAATAGGGTAGACATTACAATAGTGCGCTCTAAAATAAGAATAACAATTTTGTGTTATACCTACTTACCCATTACACAAACTTATTTTATATGTTAATTTGTACTAATGTTTACATAACTAAATGCAAGTCTGCATATCTACAGCTAGTACAGCCACCTGCTTCATCCCATGATATAGGTACCTACATGTCATAAATATCCTTTGGACAAATCCAACGATTCGCACAAGAACTGCGAAAAAAGACAAATCCTTTGTATATTAAAGTTTATAAATTTATGAAATGTGTAACAGGTTAGTGACACTACTCGCAAGATAATCATAGGACGAAACCATCAGCCGCTCAAGTATCAAATATTCACTTGTTTTACGTATATTTTACTACCAAATTGAGAAAAATACGAGCGTTTCAGATAGAACTTGAACTAAAACGCGAACACGATTCCAACTTCCGAGCGGGCAGTAAAATGTTTGTAACACTATTTATTCATTAGGTCCTAGTTCGTAGAAATAAAACAGCTTATACGCCGTACAATGACCTAGGAAATAAAACGTTTTGACGCCGTAGAAGTTGAGTCGCCGGGTTGCGTGAGATATAACTTTTCGTACTAGAATGATAGTGCTTCATTTAGACGACAAATGTAACTCTGGATCACAATATTACATCTTTATGAGGGCTTTACTAGGGCCACTATTTTTTTTCATCATATGGGCGCTGTAGTTTGGCTAGGAAGTTTTTTTGTACTGCTACATAAAACCAGGGACCGTTTTCGTTATGGTAGCGCTATAGAATATCGATACCTTAATGTTGTAAAGATAGAACTATACCGGTTCAAAATATAACGGTACGCTACCGGTATAAAATTACGATATCGTTATTTTTCGATACGGTACTTATACCTATACAGGCTGTAACTAAAATACTGGTGGTCCGTTAAGGGCATAATCGGTATTGTATTGCAAGTAAGAGAAAGTAGCGCATACTTCAATCTTAAACGATACGTTTATGAAAACGGTTGAGGTATCGAAAAAAATTACGGTACAGTTATATTTCAGTACAGAAAAATTTCGGTTTCGCCAGCAAAATCATACCGAAACAAACGGTATCACGTCATATCGTCTTAAAACGGTACCTGTAATTTTCCTAAATACACATATGGCCCGCCTGATGGTAAGCAGCTACCGTAGCCTATAAAGGCCTGCAATTCCAGAGGTGCCACATGCGCGTTGACGACCCTTTGACGGCAGTATTGTCAGCTAAAGGGTCAATAGGGTCCACCGTCGTCAAAACACTGCATCCTGTTTTGACCTCTCTGGCAACCTTCTTCATCGGAAGCGAACATATCTCCCGTCACTATATCGTCAACATCAATAGTAAAGTATAAAAATGCTCATATCGTTATCGTATATCGTTTTAGCTTCGAGCGTGGCTACGGTATCTGAGGAAATTTCATACTTACGGTCTATTGCACCAAACCATCTGTCACCGTTAAAACGTTCGCTAAATTTTATTGTATGGAAATTTTCATAGCGCTCTGCCGGATGACGCTGATGAGTCTGTCAAATGTAGTTGGTGCAACTGGTCCTCATTCATTTTACTGGATATTCCAATATCTCTTTGTAAAACTATTAGTTTAATAAAAGTACCAGCAGCAACTGCAAGTGTGACTTACAAAGGCCTTTTGAATACCTTTTGTCGAGACGAGCTCATCAGTTACGGAAAAAGAAATCTTTTATGATTTCCTTTTTGTTCCAATTGAAATGTAAACGCGTTATGTTGCTAGCTTCCGCCCGCCACATCGTCTGCATAAAGGTCGTGAAATTGCCATTCCCTAGGGTATGATTATAGGAGAAAATAGTCCCTAACTATGTAGGTAGGTATTATAGGTAATCGGAATTTATTATAGGATAAACTAAACAGTCCAATGCCCCGTTTAAGGGTTTATATCACCTGTGCGCCAAATTTTATCTAAATACACTTGCTGTTATTGAGTGAAGTTTACAATCGTTCAAACGGCCAATTGAAAAACAACTTATCATAAAATAAAATAATAGATATTTACCTAGGTATTTTAAGGTCAAGGCTCGCTCAATAGAATTTTCAACACAAACGTAAATACGACATTTCAAGCATATAGTTACGAAGAGTCACGTAACCCATTTCGTTTACTTCCGTTCCAGAAACGTTGCAAATGTTGCATCTGTTAACTATAACTATGTACAGGCACTATTAGATGTAAATAATTTCCTGACCTGGTTACAATGGGACCACCTGTGAAGCATACTCTTTCAAACGAAAAAAGAATTTTCCAAATCGGTCCAGCCGTCTTCGAATAATCGGTGAACATATGTACATAAAAAAAAAACAAAGGTTCCGACGAATTGATAACCTCCTCCTTCGAAAACTTGAAGTCGGTTGAAAAGCGCTCAAGGTGCTCATAAATAACTAAATATGACTATTATCGAGCTTTAGAGTGCATGTTTCGATATTTTTGAGTACAGGGAAGTAAATTATTTATATTAGTATGCTACCTGTGCCTACTGAAGTTGAAGGCTCAAACCATGGAAAACGATCATGAAAGCCATGGAGACAAATTCCAACCTTAACTTTGTCTATTGGTAATCAGCACGTCTGATCAAATAAAAACGTAATGTAAAGTAAAGCTTATACCTTTGCATTAAAGTTTACATTTATGTAAAACAAAAGGAGCATGAGTCTAAGTAAGGTGGAAGGATGTTTTTTAAGCCAAAGGTTTTTGGAAGAAACCGAATAAACGGCGTGACCCTTGTTGCGGCTGATTTATTTTTGATGATATCAGCCAAGACAGGGTTTCTCGAACTTTTAACCTCACCCTTAATAAATTTCCTAGGCAAACAAACCCCTTTCTCAGGCATTTTTTTAAACTATTATTTTCACGCAAGTGCGTTTTCCGTTACCGTGCCGTGTCTTTTTACAAACCCTTTCCAATCACTTCTGCGTTAGCGTACCCAAGTTTCAGAAACTCTCTATGTAAGTAACCGATGGAGAAGGAGTGAGATAACTTATAATTTTATACATATTATATTCGGCGTCAATAGGAAAATATAATAAGGTAAACAAATATGACTGCGTTTCTTAGTAAAAAAACTACACGACAAAATAAATTAATTTTCACTGAAATATAAGTATTATACATAGGTACGATTGTTTTTACTAAAAATTAACATAAATAACAATGATTTCGAATCAATGATCGTAAATGCGTTTTTTTACATTATTTTACTTTTCTATTGACCCTAAAGTTGTACATTTTAGAAATAACTGGTTCAAACAGTTGTACTTTCCATGTGCCGTATTCTAATTTTAAAATACATAAACAATTAAAACACATTGAAAATAGATGTCATAAAAAACATCAGAAAAAGTTTGGTTACTTCAGAAAAAGTGACCAAACCCTCCGGTGTCCGAGGCCAGATTGAAAATTGCAAATCAAAAAAAAATATTGAACAAAATAATTGAAGAAAATTGCAAATCAAAAAAAAAATGATTTGCTTCAAGATTTAATTAAAACACAATTTATCTCAAACATAACTCCAACACAACAAATAATCAACCATTACTGAAGTTGTATTGCAGTTGCATCGGAATAATTATCAAGCAAATTCTGATATTTCTGATTTCGACGTGTAGGCGCTAGCTGTATTGCGTAGTTAATGCATTGGAGTTGTATTGAAATTGGATCGTCTTTAAACGTGTTTTAAAGTTAAAATACAGCCCCCACATCTATTATTTGATTACATACTTATATAATAAACTTGTGTCACCTCTAAATAACGACAAACTATATACAGCCTAAACAATTGAAGGGAAAACCTTGAAATTTGGAATGTGTCTTCTTCAAATGTCATAGAGCTCGATATTTGAATTCGAACATTTCGAACCCTTAGAGGATTCTGAGTGTTATGTTGATCGGGCGCTGATATATTTAGATACGTATTACGAGTATGGAAGCGTTTACCTTCAATCCTGTAGTTGTTTGCTTTCGATCTCGCGTCCATTACTACGTTTACATTGACGTTTGGCTATCTAAACGTATCATGTCATGTTGACACACATGACCAAAAAATATCGTGACACGCAGTGACCGGTAGGACACGATATCTGTTTGATATATTCGGTATGTGCGAAGTGCATGGTGGGAGTAACGTGAACGATCGCAGTGCACAATGTGACAAGAAATTAAACTGCAAAGGGCTCTTGTCAAAATCAAATATTTGACATCCCCTATGTCACCTCAACTTCGTGAACTGTCAAAATAGTGAATTAGCCAGAGACATTTCATATAAGCAAGGAGTACAAGCAATTCATAAAAAGAAATAAAAAGGATTGAACCCCTGCCCAAGAGACGGCGCCACAATCATGCACACAGCGAATAGTTTGGCCAGGCAGGGTTGGTTTGTTGGAAAAACGCTCGTAGCTAATCTCATTAGCAGAGCCCGGAATTTTCGCGGCAAAACAAAAGACTGTCGCAATCTCGCTAGTGTTAGAAACATTTTTTATCGATATCGAGTATTATTATATAAAAAAATCATGCCGATATAATTACATTATTTTACCATCATTCGCGACCGTTCATTTAAAATATACAAAATAAGTGGTAATTTAAGGGATTGTTTTATATGTGTCATCCATCTAAATCTTAACTAAACTTCGACAAATTAAGTAATAATATAACCCTTCCTTTTGGCTTTGCCATAGTCGGGTAACAAAGAGGTAAAACTTTGAATGAAATTACTATACCACACCAGCGCATTGAAAATAATAGACACTTCAGAAAATGAGTGCTCCATAAGACATTGAATGTCATTTCATTACGTATGACAGTGATAAAATATAAATTGCGTCTAGATATTATTTGTTTCTTAAAACGCTTTGAAACGGACGTGTTTGATAACTTTTTTTATTTGGTGGACCGTATTTTTCTTATACACAGCTACCGTTATCGATAACAAATGTTACAAACACTAGCGAGATTGCGACAGTCTTTTGTTTTGCCGACAAAAATCCGGGCTCTGCTCATTAGCTACGAGCGTAGCGCTTAACAAACGGTGGCGCCGAAAGTGTTAAACAAAATAATAGCAATTTATACATAATGTTTTAACGAACAATGGAGTTGTTTGATTAGCTATAACAATTTGTAATATTCATATTTATATCATATTAATAAGTCAATCAGACTTGCTAATTTATTAAGCATTGTATTTTCTACTGTAATAATAAATACTTCGGCGTTTAGACTAATAATATTTACCCAGTGCGAGTGTTTATTCTCGCCTGCTATTACAGAAATGACGTATCTTAAAAGGCGTATGACTGTTTCTTAAGACTTATTGGTATTTTGTGGAGTATACTCGTAATAGAAGCCAATTAGCAAAATTTGTTCTAAAAGGGCCTTTAGCGTAAGTAAGCGGTTGCGATAATAATCGTAAAAATACACACACAGGGAGTAATGCCTCATATTCCTTCCAAGGGAATCATATTTTTGGGTCGGACATATAATGGACTAAGAGCTGGCCACGTCAGATATGACACAATAATGAGAGCAACCAAACACGTCTGATTAGATCGCTATACTATACTTATTGCTAGATCGGGGCATCTGGCAGCTTTTAATGGGTGGAGGTCAGACTGGTCACAGTGACGGACTAGGAAATTTTTGGAATTGGAAAATAGTAATACCAAAATAGGTAACAACTGCCGAAGTTGTGTCAGTTATAAAGGGCCTATATTTTAACATAACAACAAAAAACATTGCGTATTATTATCAGTAGGCGACAGACTATGAATTACGTTATACGTCGTTCTCTTAAAAAGCCATCGAAATGTCGAGACGCCTCAGTAGCGAGAAGTTGTTTGTAAGAACTTGCTTCGCTTACGCTCCGCTCGTTCGATAAAACAACTTCTTACTGACTTCTACTTCTACTTCTTCCGTGTCGTTAAATTTAGCACATAGTGCAGGTGCTATCTGGGCACATTTTCAACTTGTGTTGCGAGAGCTGCCGTCGACTACGGAAAACCTACATTTCCTGAGTGACGGTCCCGTTACGAGTAGTCAATACCGCAACAAAAGTATGTTCTACATTTTAGGGTGTAGACTTTTGGATTTTTACCCCGCTATTCTGAGGTTTTCGTGGAATTTTAATGAAGCGAGACATTGTAAAGGAGCTCCGGATGGAATCGGAGGGACATGTAAAAGTATAGCAGACCAAGCAATTTCTGAAAGTTTATCCGACTGAGTCTCTGTGCTTCGTGGAAAGTGCCCAGGAATAAAGGTTGTTGTTATTGAAGATGCCGACATAGAAATAGTTATTAAGGAAAACGAAAACAATCAAAAAGCTTTAAAAGGAACACTTCAGGTGCATCAAGTCACGGGTAACACTTACGTTCCAAATAAAATTATGATCTCTAAGGTATCTTTGCAACGATGATGGTTGTGCTCATTTTGAATTAGGGAGTTTAGAATACGCAAGCAATATCAATCGCCGTCGTGTTTCGGCAGTATTTACAGATTCTGAAGATGAGGAGCCAGAGGCCAACACTAGCCAAAGTGGGCAACATAATCGTAAAATAACCTATAGCAATGGAGATTACGTTTTAGTAAAGTTAAATATGAGAAAACGAGAATACCGATACGCTGCGGTATGCTCAAAATATTATGATGAAGATGGAGAGCTGACGGTGACATTTCTGAAAGTCTGTAATAAAGAAGGCACCGAAGTTGAACTGAACGTAAATGATGTCGCTGATGTGCCTTATGAAGATATAGTAGAAAAAATGCCAGTTCCGAACATAGATAATTCTAAAGCGGAAAACAGTATTTTATAAATTTCAAAATCCTATTAATGTTTATGAGAAGTAGACTTTACGTATAATAACTGTACGTATATAACGCCAGTCCCAGAAGTAAAGAGACCATTTTAAAACGTCGATATTGTACTTAGAATAATTTTACTATAATTTTAGGTAATCCGTAGCGTATATTTAGTATACATAGTTGATCTCACTGCAATTTAGTCAATGTTATGTACTCCTTAACTCCTCAGGCGGCTAGCTACCTCGCATGGGATGCTCTCTAATGATGCTGTTTTTTTTCAAGTAAGAAAGTGATAGAAAAATCTATTTGCTGCATTTTACGCGCAAAGCGCGGGAAACACTCTTTGTCCCATCCGAGGTAGCATGGCCAACCTGCAAACGTTGACAGCTTGCCTCGCTGAGGACAAGCCATGGGGGAGACAGTATGAATATAGTTGACGTTTGAAATGATAGAGTCGATCTCTATTAGTTGCTTCCAGACAACGTACCTTTGCGAAGCTAACTTCTGATTATGCAAACTACGTCACTAGTTGTCACTATAAAATTTAGATAATTTTAAGACCACAATGAAGAGACTAAAGTAAGTACATATTAATATTTTCAATTTATATAATTGTTTTTGCATTTATAAAAAATAAAATGTTTTAGGAAGAATGTCGATGTATTCTCAAGGGCCCTGGCAATACTGGTGAAAATTTTTCATAAGTTTCTAAGTTGTCAAACTGGAGCAGTGATGAAATCAAGTTGAAAATATGTCGATTTGGTTCTTCGTTTTAGTGCACTAATATCGATGCCCCGTTATGAAAACCTCCAGAAAGTGCGTTGAGTTGTAGCCTTGTGTTCCTCCGCCTTTCTGTTGAAAAATAAGTAGGTGTGTCTATGACAAAACTGTTTAATATATTTATGTTTGAGTTAAATCCTATAAAGATTTAACAAATCCTCCTAGAATTACAATAAGCCTACTAATATGAGTAACTGACAGTGATGTACCTTTTCACAGAAATGAATGTTGACAACTTGGAAATTTTGCATGCAAGTCGGAAAAATACAAGTGAACAAGCCTCCACCTCTAACTTCCAACAACAACTTCTGATGGAGCACCATTGCAGGCTGTATTACCGCCATCCAATACGGGTAAGATTAAATAAGTAGCTAGGTATGAGTATATATACCTACGAACTAAAATTCTCAGGATAGTACTACAGGGTTTACATTTTTGCACCTTATTAGTCTTATTACAAATTGTCTGTCAGTCTGGACCTACAACAAAACTGTTTAATAAATTCATATATTATGTTTGAAGTTAATCCCATAGAGATTTTAAATAATCCTCCTAGAATAAAAATAAGCCTTCTAAATATTAGTAACTGACAGTGATGTACCTTATTACAGAAATGAATGTTGACAACTTGGAAATTTTGCATACAAGTCAGCAAAATACAAGTGAACAAGCCTCTATCTCGAACTACCAACAGGGTTCTAATGGAGCACCACTGCAGGCTGCATTACCGCCATCCTATACGGGTAAGATTAAATAAGTAGCTAGGTATAAGTATACCTACTAAAAGTGTAAACATCACTTTGATGTTGACTGTACATAAATATTCGAGCGATAGCGAAGGTCTCCGTTTCAGCTTGGGAAAAAATGATTTCGTATGTCCGGTGTCTGTCCGGCTGTTTCTCTACAGGTCGCATTTCTAAACCGATTCTAGTGAAATTTTGTAAGCAAGCTACGTAAAAGGCATTAAACACAATTTTAAGCAACCCATTGCGTACTACTTCACAGCAGGGTTAAATAAAATGGATTTAAAAATATATATTGTGGATGTGATCAAACACGCACAACAATCCGGTCTCATTGTCGTGAAAACGGTATGTGACCAAAGCAAAGTGAATATTGGGGCTATTAAGGAACTAGTAAATGAAACATAAAAATATATATAAGCAGCTACAGAAAAAATGGCGATATGAGCATTATGAAATAAATGGCAGGTAAATAATTCACATTTACGATACTCCGCATTTAATAAAGGGGATTAGAAATAATACAAAAGATACGTCAGAAACGGCCAAGAAAAATTTGTAAAGTGGGAATATTATGAAATGTTATATGCTGCCGACAGAACACATGGGGAGCTACGACTGATGGACAAGTTGACCGAAGAGCATATGAATCGGCAGAAAATTAAAAATATGAGGGTCAAACTAGCGACTCAACTATTTAGCCACAGCGTAGCTGTTGCCACACAGCACCTATCGGCAAGTGGCGATATCCCTCATGAATGTCGTCAGTTAATTGATATAACATTAATGCTCGACGATTTATTTGATAGCCTAAATGGAAATACGATAAGTATTCCTAATGAATTATGGCAGAAATATAAAACTGTTTTAAATTTAAAATTTAAAATAAAACAAAAAATGTGTGGAAAAAAATCAGAAAAACCGAAAAGACCGTCCCATCTGTAATAAATTTCATTAAAACTATAGAAGGGATGGAAAGAATATGGACAGTTTTGTCTGAAAGATTCGGTTTTGATATATTATTAACCCGAAACTTTAATCAGGATCCCTTAGAAAACTTTTTCGGGAACATACACAGCTATTGGGCGAGAAACAATGGACCCAATACTACGGCGTTTAAAGCCGCCTTTAAAGCGCTTTTATTAAACAATTACAACTCACCACATTCGAGAAATGCAAACTGCGAAGATGGCTCTAATAAATGTCTTTAAACACTAGATTTCTTTCTGAAAGAAAGACACGCAGATGTTCCACCTGAAAAGGACGTAGAATGTAATGCTGAGGTTTTCTCTTGTGACAATTTACCCGATGCGGGTTAGCGGAATTATGTTTGCGGGTGGGTACTGACGAAATGTCTTAAAAATATCGTCAAAAGGTGTGAAACATGCAGGGAAAGCCTAGTCGACGGACAAGACGCAGACATAAAAAATGCTTTTATTAAAGCAAAAGAATACAGTACAAAGCGATGGCTTTGCTACCCGACTGAGGATTTTGTCGATTGTCTTCACGGCATACAAAATATTACTAAGGCATTTTTTTTAATGTTGCGAATTTTACTAGAAGAAAAACATTACCGCAATAACAGATGTGTTCGTTGATTATCCTTTTAAATGTGTTATACATACAGATAAACCGATCCAGTATTTCACAAATACTACAATAAATGTTTTACTGTATAGTTGGTGCAGATCAGTTAACCGCATATTTTGTGGTAAATTAAATTATATTGGTGACGATGACGAAACAAAATTTGCAGCACAGGTTTATTGCAATAAACATAAGCATTACAAAATTAAAATATATTAAAATAAATATTTGAATTTTTCTTATGAAATAAGACAGCAGAAGTAGACGACGCGTCGCTGCGACGATTGGTGTCTACATCAAAAAAATTGAAATAACATTAATTTTTAGCAACACTAAGTTAGAGACAGCAATCAAGGAAAAAAAATCTTTGGTGATCGCTGATAACTTGTGAAGTGGGTAAGGACGATAAATGAAGCCTCGTCAAGGTCACCCGCTGCTCCCGTGGTGGGTTGAAGAGCGGCATCCCTTTGAGCATATAAAAAACTGATCATCGCGTCCCAAATTGAAAATGTGTTAGTTAGACGGTAGTTCATATCCTGTTAAAACATGAAAAATCGTCAGCCGGCTTTAGCGAAATGAAAAAACCGTCAGCTGGTAACGTGAACATACGGGCAACAGATCACGGTCTTTCTGGTCGTAATGAAATGTATTCCTGACTTACTATAGAAATGCATAAATAGTACATTGTTGCCGAGGGATGGAAAGAAAGGCATTTTCTGACAAGGTACCTAGATGCCAAGCCGAGGCTTGTTGAGGCCTGGCAAAGGTCCGAGTCGGAAAATGCCTGTTTCTATTGAGGTATACATAGTGCTTTTCTCAAATTATGTGAGGAAATCAAACAAATTTCTAGCATTTTGGCTGTCCTTCCACAGCATGAACGTGTCGTAAGTCCTGTTATATTTGTCCCGCGACTTAGCAGGAAGCAAGTTGTTCATTATTAAGCTTGCTTCTTCTTTCAAATGAGGCGGTGTGCCGTTAATCTCACTTTCCTCATTTGAGCTCATACTGTTTACTATTTTAATTAATTTTAAAGAAAACGATAACATATTTCACAATGAATTGCCGCCTTTTATTTTGCATATTTTTTTAAATCTATTACCACACACACTAATCGTTCGATACGCGCATGCGCCAGTGCGCGCGCATCTTGAATTGCAACATCGTGTTTGCAATTATTTTGAAATTTGTCTGGTTGAACGAAGGTTTAACTTGGCATTTTCTTAGTCATTTATTTGCAATCGTAGGATTTAAAAAGTTAACGCAGCGGACAAAAATGGATTTTCATAGTCATTTTATTCCTAGGAGTAAAATGATTCTATTGAAACAATTTTTTTTCCGCTGCGTTTTTTTTTTAAATTTGAATAGAATATAATTCAACATTTTGTGTTTTCAATTTACGAACAAAATGCGACTATTTCCGAGCATGTTTGAGAAAAACCAATAGTGTCGCAGCGACACATCGTCTGCTGCTGCTGTCTGGCTCTCTTTATAAAAAAAACAGTAGGTTAAATCTATTTTAATTCAAAAGTGAGCACAGTAATTTCTTCAAGTTAGAAGGTAGGGTCGACTTTTATTTAGCAATGATTTTCAATCATTAACGTTTGCCAGCATTTATTCGGATTTGTTTTGTATGGTTTACCTTAGCTTGTATTTTGCATTAGCTACATACACTTGGCAACAAAGTTTGTTCACTTCTCGTGCCATCTCGACGCTCAAAATTCCAGGATTTTAACCACTCGTAATTTTGATTTAACACATGCTCGGATCGTCCTTATCGTATACCAACTTGAAATCAATAAACATACTTAAATATTTCAATAAACATACTTAAAACCTTTTCAACATAATATTAGGTCTGCTTGGGCGCTTTACAAATCAAAGTTTTATTTGATTTCTTGTGAAAAAAACACTTTTATTTGTTACAAGAAATCAAACAAAAAAATTATTTGAGAACCGCCTAAGCAGACCTAATATTATATAGGCTGAAAGTACACATACAAATGCATATGTAGGTGTGCACGCACACATACATAGTTAATTTCAGAAGCAATTCAGAGATGGCTCTTTCAAATTAGTTTCCATAAAATGCTTCAAGAGGGCTCTCTTTACCTACTTTACTCTTTGGGACAAGCGCCGCACCGTGCGAAAATTTAATATTTTGCGCTGCCGCCTTAGGGGTTAATTGTCATATTCGAGTAATTCAGCTGTAAATACCTTTTAAAATGGTATTTGTATGAGTTGCAATATATGTGATGTGGGTGTACTTTATTAAATAAATAAATAATGTCTTATTACTTATGTATACTTGGTTTAATGTGAACAATGTTGTAGCTAAAATTAGGCCTAAAACTTAATTTCCTATTTAGCGGGGAATAAATACAGTTTAGTTATTACTACCAGTGGTACCATTATCATTATTAAGTTTATATGTTTAGACGTTTGGATATTTATTTTTTTTAATTTGCGTGTTCTTCTTTTAATGTGTGTTTATAACGACCTAATAGATTCGATTACTCATGTACCTATCGGCAAATACACGTGTCATCATATCCCTTCTCAAACAATTTATCGTATACATACTTTCATTTCGACGATTAAGCAAATGGCACAATTTCATTTGCTTATTGCATGCACCTTTCGCATATTATTATTTAGCATTCAAAAACAAATTTTAAAAAAAAGTAAAGAAAGAAGACACATCAAATAAATAGATATAGAGCAACTAAATACAGCACAAATATGTAGATACATATATAAATGACATGATAAAAGTTATAATAAAAACATGCGATCAAAAACTTACCTTAAAAGGAACTCTCAGAAAGCAAAAAAGCACCTTACTAACATATTTAAAGAAGTACAGGAAGCCGAAAGTGAGTACGCAAATAAGATACGTACTACTTCTTCTGAATACTTCAGGGGCTTTTGCAGCAAGCAGGGAAAGGATGATGTATGGACTGTAACGAACCGTCTTTTGATGAATGCTGAAGGTGCAATTTATACCAAATCGATTCAAGATACAGCAGACAATTTAGCCACGAAGTTCTTCCCTGACGACACCGCACACGGAAATAAGAAAAAACACACAATTACAATAGATAGATGCAACCACCACTAATGATATAATAGAAATAGTAAAATATATGAGTCCCAGAAAAGCGCCAAGTCTCGATCATATATTTTGCAGCAAATATTTTGTAAAAAACTATACAGAATGTTTCCCAGAATCAATCAAGCGTAAACAATTTCATTACATGATTTTACCTTAAAACGCTTAAAATCTTACAAGAAATTTTATTTTGATCGATCCATCTTAATTGATTTTACATATTCCAGTTGTTTTTTTGTACCTATGTAGTATAGTCTGGCAAACCATTTCTATCAGTAGAAAAGCGCGGAAAATTTGAAAAATCGCGGGTTGGCAATACCTGTCTCAGAATAATTCGAAAATTGTGTATTGTTTTTGTTTTATCTGTGGCATGTAACTTTTTTATTTTAAAAAGTTAGTTTTGTTTACGTAATTTATGTAATATCTGCCATCACCTTTCAATAAATGTATAAAATCAACACAAAGACAAGCTGAGATATTTATGTAAGTACTTACGATAGGTGTAATACATTTTGGGTGATATATGTGACTTTGAGGTTCAATTATATTTACTATGGATGGGTTATACTCTAACAAATGGAGCACAAAAAATACTTCCAAAGTTATTTCATAACCTAGCATTGATTCTGCTATATTTATCCATTTTGACAATTATGACATCTTTGTCACTCTCGTTGTTAGAAAATAACAGTTCGTCTCTTTCTTACGCGGGTGACGGGAGATCATTGGCACGTCCGCATCTCGCTTGCCGGTGCGCGACTAACGACAATTGTTTGAATTCACTCATTTTAAGTGCTTCACTTTTAGAGCGTGCATAACCTATCTGTCATTATTATATATCATAGTTTGAGGTTATGTAGAATTATGTATTGAATTATCATTTCAAGTTCTTTCTTTTAGTATTAAATCGAATAAGTGAAGCGAAAACTAGTGCTAAATCAAGTCCAAGATCGTTTTTTGCAGGAGCAAGTGCTGCAGATTGTCACAAAGCAAGAAAACAGAGTAAAATTTAACAGCTTTAAGCACCAAGCATTCCGCTACCTATAAGTCCTATAACATACTTTTAGCAAGCCTTTGTAATGTTTTCCTTTATGTACCTAAGCTATGTATAAAATAAATAAACACCAAAATCTCACGTGCATTTATTGATTAATCAATTATATAATTCGTACAATAGATTAAATAAGTACCTACCCAATATAGTCGCCAAACGAAATGATAAAAGGAAATCATAATAAATAGGAGTATACTGAGTAATATAATATATGAAAATTAACATGACTCTCTTATTCATACAGACAATGAAGCTAATCCTGTTCCATTCTAAACTGAAAAGTTGTATTTACTAGTAGATATAGGTAGTTACTCGTTTCCCTCGACTGGCCTTATGATTTATATCAACTATTATTTAAATCAACTATTGTATTTTGACCGCATTATATTCTTTGTCATTTTTATATGTTGGTTATTTTAATTCCTTCGCACCTTCTTTTTCATTGAAAAGTCATAAATATATCAGAAATATCAACTATTTTATTATTCAATTCGGAATTACAATTTTTGAAATGACGTACAAAAGCGAGCAACAGGCGTTAAAAAAAACTAAGGTTTTTTGCTGTTCGATTCGCTTAGTGTTGCTATATGTTTGTTTGATGTACCTACATTGCTACTGCGTTCGTTGGCTGGCCAGAGTATATATTCCTCGCTTAAGGGGCGGATATATGACAACATCGTTTTAGACCTCACTTAGAACAAGGAATTTGTATAGTTAATGCTACGTATTCGCAATAATATGAATGTCTACGTATTCATAAAGAAGCCGTGCAGAGGCTCCAATTGATATTTTATTTTTTATTAGCTTTGATTATCTATAAACCGACTCCAAAAGTACCAAAAAAGAAAAAAATGGCGTTCCGTTAGAACACGTCGCAATACAATTTTGTCTTCGACAGTGGTTCAATGGTTATGTTATTTTGAAAGCCAGATAACTAGACTAGTGTATCAGGGCATATTCATATTTTTCATCATAAAGACAACAAAGAAATTGTAATTGTAATTGTGTAAATATAAACTTTTGAAAAATTCCCATCCATTCGCCATATCAGTCAAATTGTCATTGTGACTCAGATGTCCGACGGGCCTCGTCGCAGGCGGACGTCTTGTTGGATGAGCAGCCATGACGTTTCATTTTGGCATTTATTTTGACAGAAAATCGTATACGTACCATTGATGTATTATGTATTCTACTAGATGAGCTATCTAGAACAAATTTTGTGCCCCATGTTTGGCGGTTGACAGCTGTCACTGAATCAAAGAGTAGCTTTAACAGAACTGACGTAACACTGTTTTGACAAAATTCATTTTCTGCCTAAAGAATTTTTTTAAAGAAACGTAATTAAATAAATTATTATTTTATTTATACCTAATGTTTATTTTGCTCCTTACCCTAGAGTTTTAGGAACGAATGGAGTAAAATACTATTTTCGCCGACAAGCGCCTTTCAATACGAACTTTGGGGGTTTATGATCCTTGATATATACTTAAAATTACATTGATTTCTTCGCACGAATGAAAAAACATTGTGTAAGTAACGTACACGGGTGATATTTCGATATTTAAGTTTTAAATTCAAATCATAAAAATCGTTTCTATGTATTTTACTCGCATTAACAATTTTAGCAAAATCGCCCTTGTTGAACAATAAATATGTGTTTAATGAACTAAACATTACCTATCGTACTTATCTAAAACATGTTTATTACGTAAATAACAAACAATATCAAGTGTAACAATGTCAAGGTATATCAAGTGTAGTCACATATGCTGTGTTACTTCTGCGACATTAATCTGTGCGCCAAGGAAAATGGCGTCGCACCGCCAACATTAATATTTTAAATTAATGTAACACCAAACTTTGCACTTATTTACCTATGGAATGTAATTCCGTGGCTTTTATTAATATTTTTAGAATTATTTTTACAGTTTATTATCACGCAAGAAGCCTTTACGTTTAGTATTTGATTTTTAATTTTTTTTGACACTAGCGTGTAATCATGTCTATGGTCCAACAGCCACTGTCAGACTTGTAGTGATTTTCACTAAAACTCATGGTACAAATAATTTCTTAGGGATGTCTTCTCCTGTTACTCAATGATACGTACACGAAAAAGGATACCAGTAGCTAGATAGTATTCAAAATAAATAGGGAAAACAAATAAAGACCGTAAGTCCTTTTAAATTAGATTTTTTTATATTTACACGTCGTAATACTACAAAAATACAACTAATGATTGAATATAAAATACACTTTTCTACCAAATCCTCATAATTAATTGCTTGAAAACCTGTTTAAAATTAAAAGAGTTTTTGGATTCGTTTTTAATTACTGGACTTTATTTTTATTACGCTGGTCACAATATTACGACATTTTAACATGACTTTTAACGTCCAAATACTTGAATGACAATATTATTATAACTCCAATCTCTATTTACTTAATATTAAAAGACTTGATTCTTTAACTTATACGAATGATATAATCAAATATTTAATGCAATATACGATAATCTGGCGAGGAGGGCAATCAAGTCAGTTTTTTTGGTCATGGGCATTGGCATAACGCACGCATACCTATGAAGAACGTCGAACGACTCCGTCTGCAGACTATAGTGACTAGGGGAAGGTGTGGTAATACGATCCCTGGAGGTCAAATGATCCCCCGCCGTAAATCTGAGACAACTAGTGTCATCTATCCAAATGCGCATGAAACATGTGTCCCGCACCCCTGCCAGTTGCCTCTTCCAGTGTCATGGCGGTGCGAGCGCTTGGCGTGATTTTATTAAAAAATTATCAAAAAGTGTGGCTCTGATCTAAGGTAAGTCTGTTTTTGAACTTTTATTACTTTTGATATGTTCGTGTTCATTGAAATGTTGTTTTATTTGCGGGCATTAATAGCAGTTAGCTAATATTTAAGCAATGTACGATCTCCGCATGCGGTATTTGAAGGTTATGTTTTGATCGATATCTTGGAATTTGGTGTTTGGGACGAAATGATCCCTTTCTGTGTGTTTAAAATGATCCCTGGAATCATTTTACCCCATTAGTATTTGTTGTTTTTACAGATCATGCCGAGAATTTATATTTACCTATATAAGAGGAAGCCAAAAAGAAAACAGATATAGAACAAAAGAAAGCCCTTCAGGAAGCGAATAAAATAAAAAAAATGGTGACCAACAAACAGAATGATAAAGGAAAAGGTGGTGGGAAAGGAAAACGAGTCGGGAAAGGAAAAGGAGGCGGAAAGGGAAAAGGCAAAAAAAGTAAAACAGATCAGATTCTTCGGAAGAGGAGAATGATACCGAATGCCACTTCTGTACTGAAAGCTACACCAAAGACAATAAAGGCGAAGGGTGGATTAGGTGCGTTGTGTGTCTTAAATGGGGACATGAGGCTTGTGCGGGAGTAGATAGTGACGATTAAGGCGACTTTACTTGCGATATTTGCCTTTCTAGTAACAAATTTGATAGTCTGAAAAAAAAATAAGGCTATAGGTCTATTTCTAAGTTCCTTATAAGAAAATTATTATTTTTTAAATGAAGAGTTGATTTTTCTATTGCATTTTGACATCGATAAAAAACCTTTGATCCCTATCATATTTTATGAGTATAATTTGTGTTTTTTTTATTTAGAAGAAGAGTTTATTTGTTTACGTCACACCTGGCCATAATGTGAGTATTACCGCACGCTACGCGTACAGTAAAACTCGCATTATGCCCAAGTGGAGACGTAAAATTGTGTACTCACCACGGGCAGTAAAAAAGAAAGCCCTCTATCGCTTATTTACAACCCTCGCCCGCGGCTCGGGTCACAAATACCTGCGATTTCGGGCTTTCTTTCTTTTACAGTCCTTGGTAAGTAATGTACTATTACCTACCTTGATTAGGTATGCTGTTAATTTTGCAAACCTTTTAAAAGTTTGTTGCAATGTTTAATGTTTAGTTTTGTTGGTTGAGTAGTAGTATCTCTAATGAAACTAAAAGACTGAAAAAGTTTTGTGTAACTTGCTTATATACTGAAATTGTTATGAACAATACATATGATTAAAATAAACAGATGAGTATTTTATTTCTCTGATATTTATTAAGTTATGATATAAAATGATCCCTGGGATTATTTTACCCCTACCCCAGGGATCATTTTATACATAGGTGTGTATAAAATGATCCTTTACTAAACTTTAACAAAAACCTCTTGTACAAAAAAACTACATACATATAATAAAAAATAAGTATGCAGTTACAAAGTTAAGTAAATTCACTACCTCTAACAATAGAAATCTTGCGATTTTGCTTTAATCTTTAGCCACAGTTAAGTTTTTCCCTTAAGGGGATCATTATACCTCACCTTCCCCTATAGGTACAAATTGATACGCGCATTCATCTGTTGTCGTATATACATTATGTTATGGTACCCCAGAGTTAGAAAGGGGCATTGCGAGCTCATTATACGCCTGTCGATTCGAGCTCGGCTACTAACGTCACTTCAACACATCATCTGAACAGCATCCAACTCCTACCCAACAGAGCCATTGAAAGCACGAGAGGACCCAACCTACATTCGCCTCTTGGCGATTTCCAGGCAGATTGTGTGCCTGAACCTTCTATACGAGTATGTTTGCTTTACGTTAATCTATCGTTGCACAAATGTACTCTGATCAAATAAATGACTTACTTATAAACAATGTTGAAAAATTTATAAACAATGTTGTTTACCGACTTAAACTTACACAATTTTCACTCCTCATCCTCCTAGCGGCTTTGTGCCACGGCTCAATTAAACCTGTAGGCCTTATTGGAAATATGTAGATATGGTTTCCTCAAGTTGTTTTCCTTCATCGAAAAGCGACTGGTAAAATATGAAATCATATTTAGTGCATGTGATAACATTTTCATAACTGGTACGAGCCGGGGTTTGAATCCGAGACCTCCGGATTGAAAATCGGACATCATACCAGGCTACCAGCTCTTTTAACTCATTGTTTACATTTAAACGGGACGTTTGAGTCATACCTACCTGGGACCAAGAACATAAGAACATAACATAACATAATAGACGGAGAGCTAGCCACGTCAGATATGACACAATAATGAGAACGACGAAACGTTAGTTTGCTATACTAAGCTTATTAGATCCGGACATCTGGCAGCTGTAAAGTAGTGGAGGTCAAAGAATGCAAACCACTTTAAGAATACAAATCCTAGAGTTCTGGGTTAGTAGTCTGGTAGTGCGGTATTATGAGAAATTGTATAAATAACTAGATTATATCATTGCGAAGACTTTCTGATGGGAGAAAATAGTCCAAAACGACGTATAATGTAATTCATAGTTTGTCGCCTACTGTTTCTGTTTCCGAAATAATACACAACGTTTTTTGTTCGGCAGTTTTACTTAACGAAGCATGTAAATAACTATAATTTAAATCAAAATGTACTACCTAAATATGGTATCTAGTATCTACATGTATTGGAGCCACGGGTGTTAAACTTATCTACTTTCCTATCAATCGGCTTCCATATTTTTAGTGTCGTAGGAAGCGTTCTATTCATGAACACGTTTTCTCATAAAGGTCTTGAAGACTCTAATCCACCGAAACCATCCTTAAGGTACGTAACCAAACGTACCTACATAGCTAATTTAAGTCCATTTTAGTAGCCAGTTTGGATTTAAGACTAATATCATATTTTTAATTCAAGACATTTTACAGTAATCTGAAAGCTGCTGCCCCACATTGTAAATTACTTTGTATGGAGACAACTGTCAGATAACTGTCTTGAGTTAAAAATACGATATTAGTAAAAAAAAAACCTCAATTTATTTTTGAGCCTACCATTTCGATATGATTACAGTACTATTTAAAATCCCACCAAAAACATAAATGTAAAAAAGGAGAGCCAAGTTCAATACAAAAATTATGCTTGGCTGTGGGCTTCGCCGCAAAAAGAATGGAGATCTAAATGAGTGCCAAGTTCTATGCAAAATCCAAATATGTATTTATAGGAACAAAATAACATTATGAACAAGTATTAAACTCTATTTCTTTGCTTGATTGGATACCTATAACAATTGCTGTTATTTAAAAATGTGAGATCTGAACGTAGGTTAGATTTGACTTGGCCAGTTTTCATTACATCAGTCATTTTATAAGTTACTAGCTGTGCCCGCGGCTCCGCCCGCGTGGAATTCGGTCTGTGTCAGTAAGCGGCTAATTCACCCCTAATTTCTCTCCCGCTACCCTGGAGGCGGAACGTGAAGTAAAGTTGACAGATGGATTTATCCTATTAATTTTTATTGGCATGATTTAAACGACATACAATAGTAGGTGTATATCGGCCGATACAGGACCACTTTTGTATTTATACGTTCATGTCCACGGCAAATATCATCCAAATCGATCCTCCCGTTAAATCAGTCTAAGCATGAAAGGTAAGAACAGGCGCGGTTGAAATGGGGGGGGGGGGGTGTCACAAATGCAGAATAGGGATAACAATGCAAAAAAACCGGCCAAGAGCATGTCGGGCGATGCTCAGTGTAGTTTCGTAAATGCCGCCCTGTTACGAAACATTCGTTCAAACGGTCGTTTATTAAGGGTATTTGGCGGCGCTTACGTCAGTTTACTACCCGGCACATCCTTTCACTATGCGATTTTGACTGATAATTCAAAAACGGCTGAACCGATTTTATTCAATATAGTTTTTATTGACAGTTCTTATCAGGCCTCACCAAATTTCAGCTTTCTAGTGCGAACAGTAACTGAGCTAGACCGTGGACAGACGGACGGACATGGCGAAACTATAAGGGTTCCTAGTTGACTACGGAACCCTAAAAAGAGATAAATAGTAGTTTATGTAACTGTTACGTAATAAGGCCTAATTATGTACAGAAGCATACACTGCTTTACCTACACACATATTAAAAATCCATTGAAACCATGCGTGCCGGCGGTCGAGGGGGGAGGGGTGGATTTTGATTACGTTACCGTAGGTAATGAATTTTCATACGTTTTTACCACACTGTCACTTTATTCTATTTTATATATTTTTTATTTCATTCCATTTTACATGTTTCTCAATCGTATGGGTGTCGCGTTTTCGTGACGTGACGCTTTTTCGTGACGGTCACGTGACTTTTTTTCACCTAGCCCCCCATCCGCAAACCGTCCAATAAGGAACTTCGTTCCAAAACTACCACCGGTTATAACTCTACATCTCTGGCCCAAGTATTATGACCGAAAAGATACTCGACGTGACTTATTTTTTTTCAAAACAGTAAGTAATATATTATTAGATCTTAAAGATACAAAATAATGCGTAGTTCTTCAAGAAGACATATCAAAACAGCTTGAGAGACAGATAATGTACTATTGTTTAATTATAAAGAAAAATAAATCCTAATCTGACTGCTTCACAAAACGTTTGATATGTTTTCCTACCTAAACGGTGTCCTATAAATGTTGTAGCAGTTTTTTGGTTTGGGCCATGCATCTTTGTCCGTCATATATAATACTCGAACCAGCAATAACCCTTTGACATTCATGACATTTTCAAATATTTCTTAAGAGCGGGTAAATGTAAATTTAAAGCATCGACGGGTAACATGTTATAAATATGAACACCTTGAATGAACACCCACCACCCAAAAATTACAAATTATTTAAATACCAAATTTCATCTAAATACGGACAGCGGTTATTGGTTGTTTCTTCCCCATGTAAACTTTCACCCCTTTTGTATCCGTTTAAAGGATAATTTCCGAGATAAAACTATTTTATTTCCTTTTTTAATTAATTATCTCCATACCAAATTTTATCTAAATCGATTCTGCGGTTAATAATTCCCTATACAAATTTCCAACTATCTTTTCACCCTTTAGGGTTGATTTTCGGAGTGAAAACTATCATTTGTCCTTTCTTGAGACCCATACTATACCAAATTTCATCTTTATCAGTTCAGCGGTTAAAAATCGTCATACCAACTTCCAACCCCCTTTTCGGGGTGAAAGGGTTTATTTTCGGGATGAAAACTATTCTGTCGTTTCTCGGGACTCAAATTATCTGCATACTAATTTCTATTAAAAAATCTCCATACAAACTTTCGACCCCCTTTTCACCCCCTCCAGGGTTGATTTTCGAGATGAAAATTATTATTTGTCCTTTCCCGGGACTCAAACTATCTCTACACAAAATTTCATCAAAATCCGTTCAGCCGTTTTCACGTGATAGATGTATAGATAGATAGTTTTTATTGAAAGTACCTTTCAGGCTTCGCTTCCATTATTTTTTTCAAATTTTTTGGACCTATCTCTATACCAATTTTCATCTAAATCTGTTCAGCGGTAAAAAAATCCTCATACCAACTTCCAACCCCCTTTTCACCCCCACAAGGGTTTGAAAACTATCCAATGACATTTCTCGAGACTCAAATTATCTCCATATTCATTTCTATCTAAATCGTTTCAGCGGTTAAAAATTCTCCATACAAACTTTCAACCCCATTTTCACCCCCACCAGGGTTGATTTTCGGGATTAAAACTATATATTATCCTTTCCCGGGACTCAAACTATCTCTATACAAATTTTTATCGAAATCCGTTCAGCCGTTTTCACGTGATGCGCGGTCAAATAAACAGACAAACAGATAAACAGACAAACAGATAAACAGACAAAAATTCTAAAAATTGTTGGAACGTGTTCTGTTATCGATTCTAAGTATCCGCAGCCAACTTTTTTTCGATTATCTTCCATGTACAGACTTTCGACCCTCTTCAGCTTTATTATATGTATAGATTCAACATATATATATATATTTTTTTTAATTCGGATAAAAACTAGCCATGTCACATCTAACCTACTTTAAGATCTCACATTTTTAAATAACAGCAATTGTTATAGGTACCCATGGACCAGGTCGATTTCTGTAAGATTATTTAAGACCATTTTTTAAAAACGGTTTGATTATTCTGAAAATACCAACATATTATTAATTCCTTAAATAAAATTATTTTAACGGCAAATACATATTTAGATATTAATATTTAAAGTCTTAAATTCTATGTCCTAAAGATTTGTATTAAGTCATAATTATTTTTGCATGTTTTCAAAGTGGGGCATTCCACTCATACAATAGATTGTTATTAAATCAAATACAAACATTGAAAACATTGAAAAAATAATCAACCCAACAGGACTTGAACCTGCATCGATACGACTTGCCTGGGCTCGATCCCTTTACCAATTAAGCTATGGGTAATAATCAACCCATAACTTGGTTGATTATTTTTTCAATGTTTTCAATATTTGTATTTGATTTAACAACAATCTATTGTATGAGTGAAATGCCCCACTTTAAAAACATGCAAAAATAATTATGAGTTGATAGCAGCGCCCTCTATATTTCCGTTGTGACACTTGCGATAGTGTCGGCGGGAAGGGTATCTAACTCTAGTAGTTAGTACCTAGATGTCGCTTACGGCTGCTGTAAAGCCGAAGTAGATCTAAATAAATGCAAAAAGATGATTGAAGGCATTGAAAATTTCCTCAACTTAGTAACTTGACCCATAGCCTAATTGGTAAAGCGATCGAGCCCCGGCAAGGCGTATCAATACAGGTTCAAGTCCTGTTGGGTTGATTATTTTTTCAATGTTTTCAATGTTTGTATTTGATTTAATAACAATGTATTGTATTAAGTCGTTAAATTGATAAAATGGTCATAAAAGTATTGCGGTAGTGGGAGTCCTACAGCACATTTTACTTTATTTTAAGCTGTATTGCACAATAAGGAAGTACTTCCTACTGGGTAAAACAAATATGCGTCTAAGGTGGTTTAAGTGCTTTATGTAACTAAAATTTTACAACATATCATTAGTCGCAGGTGTAGCTATAAAAATACGGCTTTTCGTGAACAAGAGATTTCCTTCAGCATGATTATTCGTTAGGACCCAAGGGTGGATTTGAGAAGTGGAGCCACCAAGATTATTGATGTAAAATCTTAGGGGGGGGAGGCTCTCAACTATATCTTGATATCTACATCAGTGAAGCTACTAGGCCAAGTTTGGTGTCGTTTTCGTATAAATCAGGGATGCCCAATTCATTTATGGTATAATTTTGACACCATTCCGAAGCAAAAACATGTAAAATAAAAAAAATACTTATTTTGAAATTCCCTATTTCACAAGGAAAACATCCGTAACTTATAAATAATTATGAATCTTGAAAAAATAAAAGCAAATCCTAAGCGCCTACCGGGTGTTTAATTTGCTATTTGAAGTGCACCATACCGTGTGGCAAATATTTGGAGCGGTAGGCAGGCTTAAAGATAAATTACATAATGTAATTTTAGTGTATTTTCAAATTGACGCAATATATCAACTTTAAGAAAAGTTTTTTTTTTTCAAAACGAATAGATTGTTTACAATGCGGCTAAGTTCATGTTTATTAAGTAAACAATCAAGCCAACGTTCAATACAAATACAAATACAAAATTATTTATCTATACTCATATTGCAAGTTCTCTAAAACGTGTTCGAATACGGTAGGCAATGGCTAGCATTACCACGACCGATTTTACTATGATAAGCTTTTTATCCGTGGCAGTAACGTAATTTTAACTTTTCACGCTCAATTATTGATGTGCTATGAGTTTTGATAACATAATGTACACCTGCACCCTCCCGCGCATCCGCCGACAGCCCGACACGCGCCTCCCCGACACAATCGAGTTGGTCATGGCGGTGCAATGGCGGCCATTCTATGGTTTCCGAATACGGCATTTTGGATAAATATTTAATATGAGTGTAGATAAAGCAGTGTATGCAACTGTACGTAATTAGGCCTTAAAACACTCATGTGATCTTATTATGAAACTCACCTGCGGCTCGTTTCATAAAACCACACTCATGTTTTAAGGACCCTTATTACGTAACAGTTACATAAACTACTATTATTTGCATGAATACGGTACAATAAAAAGTACAAGTTCAATGTACAAGTTTACCAAAATATATATTTTTTATTTTTGTGTCGTAACCTAGCAAAGCACGTTGCCCCAGGTTTTGTTTTGGAAGTCTTATTATAACGCTTCATAATTAGTATCATCCTAAAGTCATCTGCTAAGTTTTCCTATCGTAAAAGATAATAAGTGTCCTAAAAGTTGATTCACGCACATACCTACTAGCGACCATTTAGGACCTTTAAGATTTATGTTTTCTTGATCTCCAAGATATCCTCTACAAAGCTAAATGGAAGCCAACGGGTAGGAATTTTGATAAATTTATAGTATGGCCGGCTCCAGTACAAAATTCACACGAAAGTATGCGAAACTTAATTAGTAAATAACATTAATTTATTTATTAATAGGATAACATTTACATTTCTTTGCACGGGTAATTGACAGGTAGATATATATATATATATATATACTCGTACCTACCTAATCTACAATCCATCGAAACAACTCTTAAGAAGTTATTCAGACATATTTCCTTTCACTTCTACCTATATAAATAAGCGACTTCTAGTCTACAACAGGCCAACCGCGAATTTCGAATATCAACATTTCGTTATGTTCGTTTCCATCGCTCTTGCATATTCGAAAGAGAGTGATGCAAATAGTCGATTCGACGAACGAAGTGCTTCGCGGTTTGTTCGGCTAGCTAACTTTCCAAAACACGTATCTCGATAACTCATTTCAAAAATCATTTAATCTTTTATAATCAAACATAATACATCATGTGAGATAAACAGGATAGACAAGGAAAGCAATATAAAATATGTTATTTCTCTGTCTTCTTACAAAGGAAAACATTACAGTTTAAATTTCTCAAAGGAGGTGTGATTAGTATGAAACTAATAATGGCAACCTGTAAAAAAGTATATGCGGTCAACGACCTGTCTCCCAAAAGTGTGGTAGTGTGCGTGAAGTCTGGTTGTGTGTGAATCAGGGTATTTTGACAGAATCTGAAAATTCTCCCACCTATACCCGGCCCTTAAGTGAGATGAAAAGATTTGTGTTACACACGGCTGCAAAGTTATTTTTACGTCTCGTGTGTTGCAACACTCGCTACGCTCAGGGTTCTATTTTTGAACTACTCGCTTCGCTCAGGATTGTATTTTCGAACCACTCGCTTCGGTCGCGGTTCAACCCTAGAATCCATTCACTAGCTCGTGCTTCAATTCCACACTCGCGGTTAAAATACAACTTTGCACCCTTGTATAACAAATAACTATTATGGGAATGGCAGATATTTTAATCAAACTTTACAATAGGTAGGTATCATAGGTATATGCAGCTTACATTTCGCTTACAGCTTAGGGTTTAGAGTATAATATAGCTCATATTTTGAATTAGAGTTTGCCCTTCTGTAAATCTTATAAAAATCATCTACCTCTTGATGTATAGTCGACGTCAAAGACATCTTTACACTTTTTGACCTTATTACAAAAGAACAAGGTGCAAAAGTGTAGACATATCTTTGTCGTCGACTGTACTTAATTTTTTTAACTTGATGGGCAAGTACATACCTTACAAAAAATCTAGAAATGTCTCTTTGAGGACGACTTGACAACATTTTTGTCAAAACCTCTGTGAAGAATTTAGGCTGCGGTCACACAGCGCCAACAAAGGAGCGCCCTACACGTAGCCGCAAGCATGCCTTTGTTTCGTGTTAAAGCTGTGTTCCGTTGTATTTTTACTTACTTTTAAACTCATTATCGAATATAAGACCAACGAAATCAATGCCTTCTTCATAAATCTAAATTGCAACTGGTCTGGTATTGTGCTAACGATATTTTACAAATATAGATTAGTTTACATATGTGCCCAATAAGTACTTCCAGATTTATTTCATCGCAATAGACATTTTTTTAATGCCGACGACCACAAACAAAACAAAATAAATCTATAAAAGCATTGAATTCCCCAAAAATGAATGAATGAATGGTTTATTGTCAGAAATTACAACACAAGAGAATAATTATGAATAGGCGGTCTTGTCGCTAATAAGCGTTTTAAGATTAGGATATTCCCACTCAAATTTCAACTAATCAAAGCATTCCCTGTGGCTCTCGAAATATTTGAAAAAAAAAATTAAAAAAAATTGGTACCTACACTAGATTCAACACTTGAACTTCCAAAGGTTTGTGAAATTGCCTAGTCGATTTTATACTTAAGTAGGAGGCAAAGTACCTAACATTTGAAAATAAACTATACAAGTCCCACAACTTTGAATGACATTCTTATCTTGCTCGTTGCTATTTTCGTTACCAAAGTAATCTTGGGTAGAAACTACTTCAACTTTACGAAACTCGGAATTCATATACAGTGAAACCTGGTTTATTGGGACCTGAATAAACGGGAAACCTGAATAATTGCAAAGTGTCGGTACTGGTCTCTTAGCACCAAAATACCTCTATAATTGAGATTATGAAAACTCTTTAAATTAAATTCCGATTTTTAGAATTTTACCTCTGCAATTGAAATTGTCGCTTAAAAGATATCTATAATTGAAATAGGGATACTAGTTACTCTTATATTAATTCCCCATGTTATCTTTACTATTGAGACAAGCCATGTAAAATAAATAGGAAATTTGATCTTTTAATGGCGTTTTAAATGGTACCTCTATTCTATTAAAGAAATTTGTGAGATTGCAACCTCTATTATCGAGCACCTCTATATTTGAAACAAGAAGTTTTAGGACCTGAATATTTGATACGACCTAGGGCTTGCAACCTAGGCCTTAATACGACCTGCTTAAATGAAGAACTTGCTTAATAGACACAAATCCGCAAGCCTCTTGAGATTTCAACTATCCAGGTTTCACTCTACATAGGTAAAACCTGTTAACAATACATTCTGCTCATCTTGCATACCGTAGCATAGCTATACTCATCCCGTTTTAGTAATACTAGAGTAAGAAAAAGACAGTATGATTATCTCTGTCTATGCTTGAAGTAAGACCGACCCTGGGAAACTATAGTTTAAATTTGGAATTTATTGCTTAAGAATACAGTAAGCAATGGGGAAGGCCGATGAAAACTTTGTGTAGAGGGCGCTGTTTCAGATTCCATACAATAAGAGAAAGAGACACATACAATGAGAGAAAAAGACAGAAGATGAATGGTCCTTAACTATTACGCAGTCAAAAATCTTTTCTTAGGCAAAAGCCTTCCCTATGACGTTAATCTACAGCATTTTAATGTTAGTGTATTTCAGAAACGCGAAAATAAATTAAATTACTTCGCACCATACAAGTTTAGCTTTTCTAAGGACCAATATTGGAGATATCACTTTGACGGCTGCCTTCCTTAAGTTGTCAGTTCTCAGTTGTCTTTCTTTTTGCCTTTTTAATGATTTTACGATTGTTATGGGTTATAGACGTTATAGTACAATAATAAATCATACAATACAATATTCTTTAATGTTTACCAAACCTACAAAAAAAGGAGAAGACAAAAAGCTTATCGCTCTCTACCTAACCTACCTAAAAGCGATCTCTACCAGTCAACCAACAACTATGTATAAAATATGTATTTTCACATTTATGAAATTACAGTCAGGAGCAGAAGCGATTTAGACTTATTCAAAACGATTTTGACAGATAATTTTTTTTACAAAGAAATTGTTCATAAGAATTTAAACTAAATATACATATACACAATGGCGTCAACACCTCACCGTATTTTCCCAACAATTCGTGTAATAGAGATGCAACGTCGTATTTACGAAAAGGATCAAACTGTATAGGCTCCATAATGTGAATCGCTTCCGAAGACAAGCTGGTCCGGTCTACGATAAAGATTGATGGAGGTCGACGCCGACATATCGGTAACTATAGATATATGTATTTATACGTAATCCGGGATCTATTCAATTTTATTGGTGCGTCTTCTTTCCTACGCCTACAGTTAACCTTAATGTACCTAGTTAGATCTAACATTTCTTTGAAATAAACTTTTCCTGCTTATTTAAGTATGTACTTTAATCTTCTGAACTTCATAGACAAGGAGCGATATTCTTACTTTAAAATCATGACTTGTTACGGATTTGTAGTAAGTATATTTTGGTAAACAAGCATACAGCCTTGGCCAGAAGTGTTGAGCACCCTCGCGATTTTCATACCAAACTAGAAAGTTTAGTCCGGCGTTTCTATCTTTTTTGAAGTTATTTCATAAATTAATTCAAACTTAACAGGCATGTTTTGTTTAAGGTAGTAGTAACTGCATAGAATATTTGCAATTTGTCGCACCGACTTAAATTCGCATTTTTGTGACCTCCACTTCTCATAATATATAGGTACCTTGAAAGTGTTATTAAGTGGAGTTTTCTAGATATATCAATAGAATATAACATTTTACGTCATCTTACATTGTTATGATATGGAATTAATAGCTAACATCAAAATTGTAAACAAAAAACAGCTATGCTCAACACTTCTGGCCCAGGCTGTAGTTCATGATGGTAAGCAGCTACCGCATGGACGCCCGTAACTCCAGATGCATGAACCATAAAGTAAAGGATCTTATATAGGGGAAAGGTCGAAAATGTGTCCAGCTGTAAGCGTAAACAATAGTTCCAAATCTCTCCGGGTGGCGCTAGGGTATAGTTGAGCGTATGAAATGAACTTTATATTGTAAGTGTCTAAATATGTAAATATTTAAGAACTGCATTAAATACGCTTACTTATAATATTTTTTAAATTTGAAATTATCGATATATGACGTTCTAAATAAAATTAATATTCAGAGTATTTTTCTTCTCCGCAAATAATTATTTTATAAATATGTATGGATTTTTATTTTCTTAATCTCAAAAATCATAATATACATACATACAAATATCCGTAAAAAAACTAAAAAAATAATGCCCTTACCGGGATTCGAACCAGGGACTTTCTGCTTCGTAGGCAGGGTCACTACTGACCGGGCTAGAAACGTATGCTCATGCTATTTGTGGCGCCATCAGTTTAGCGCCTTTTGACGGACACTTTTTTAACATAGAGATTGCTATCCTTACCTTCTACCATCCATATCCAGATATGTCACGCGTTGTCAACCCTCTATACTACGTGCCCGCGAGGAAACGAAAATATTTTAACAGTATATTCTAGATTGTATTTAGAGATCAAAATGTCATATAAACTTTTTTGAAATTCGCCTAGTTTCAGAGTTAATACCAATTTAAAAAAAAGATTTTTTAATCTGTTTTAGTGCAAAACCTAGTTTAAACAAAGTTTTGATAGCAATGTCACCACTATGAGGCCTAGTCTAGACGTCCTTATTGACAGATATCAAAGTGACAAGGAACACTTTGAATGAACTAGTCTTTTACGAAAAAAAAATGCACCAATTCATATTAATCGATAATTTTTCCACGAACATTTTACTTATTATGTATAAAAACATTCAAAAAGTTGAAAAAAAAAACAAAACAATTTTTTTTGCCGAATTCACCTAAACTTGTATAATGTTTTTTCCTATGACCTCAGTTTTTTTCTTATGACCTCAGGAATGCGTGGTTAAATTTTTTCCGTTTCCTCGCGGGCACCGTCTATACTCGTAAAGTAGGATTCACTGTGTTGACAGCTAAAGGGACAAGAACCCCCGTCGTCAACACATTGCATCCTCTTCGAGCTCTCTGGCAACCTTATCACCGGCAGGAACACAACATATTGAGTAGGGTAGCCTTATTATATGATCAAAATTGTATTTAATCAAATTGTGAGCCTGACACCAATGGCACCAATGGTATTGTGTTTACGTTAAGCAATATCTTCTTAATAGGGTTTTTGTTATCAAATTGATTACCAATTGATAATAAAAAAGGACAATCTGAATAAACCAAACGTCTCTTTTAAAATCAAACCAATAATAGAATATTACAAGAATAGACTTCAACATCCTAAACGGTTTTTATAATCAAGGGCCGTTTTATGTCGGAGTTTGTATTACCCGGGTCTACTTTACAATAAATTAAATTAAATCCGAATAATCTCTACTAGGGCAAAATACCACACATCGGAAACAGATGCCCATTACAATGAAAAAACCAGCTAAGTGTGAGTCGGACTCGCGAACGAAGGGTTTCGTACCATTATCTATAAAAACGGCAAAAAAATCATGTCTGTTATATGGACTCCCATACAACAGACATGATTTTACGTATTTACTTTATTCTGTTTTTAGTATTTGTTGTTATAGTGACAATAGAAATACATCATCTGTGAAAATTTCAACTGTCTAACGGACGGACAGCGGAGTCTTAGGACTTAATAAGATCCTTTGGATACGGAACCCTAAAAATCAACAGTGAAGAACTCTAGAACATCGAGGGCAAAAAGTAAAAAATCTAAAAAAACTTAAGATTCGGACTATTTTGACGGTAAAAGATGTTCAACCTCATGGTCTAAGAGTTGGCCACGTCAGATATGACACAATAATGAGAGCAATGAAACCTGTCTAGTTAGACTGCTTTACCATCCTTATTGCTAGATCCGGGCATCTGGCAGTTTTAACGGGTGGAGGTCAGAGTGACAGACCAACAAAGTTTTTAAGTTGGAAAAAAGTAATACAAAAATTGGTAAAAAATGCCAAAGTAGTGTTATTTATAGAGGATAGGGCCTATATTTTAACATTAGATTAAAAACCATTGTCTATAATTTCGGAAACAAAAATAGTAGGCTACTAACTAAAAATTGCATTGCATTGAAAGTAGTGCCAAATGATGTATTGGCACTACTTTCCCCCAACAGAAACTTCTGGATATGATATAATCAAATTAATTACACAATTTCCGATAATATTGCATCAAACCCAGAACTCTAGAATTTGTTTTCTTCAAGTTATTTGCATTCTTTGACCTCCACCACTTTACAGCTGCCAGATGTCGGGATCTAGAAATAAGCATAGTGTAGCAAATTGACTAGAGGGATTTCGTTGCTCTCATTATTGTGTCATATCTGATGTGGCCAGCTCTCCGTCTATCATACGAATCTCATATTTCCCCGAGTTCTAAGTAACCCCGCGAGATAGTAATATGAACACACAGTATCTAACTCGCAAAATAAACTGCATTTTTATTTCTCGCTCGCAGGTGTCAGCAGTTTCGCTTCCCAAACCTCCTTGTGAAAATCTGTGACTGCAACATTACAACGTCCTAAGCGCCTTAGTCTACCAAAGAGCCATAGGATGTTTTTTAAATTAGCTCCTTGAAAAAGCGGGGAATATTTAAAATGCAGCGAGATTCTATACGAGCGCGAATGACAAAGGGGTCACGACTTGGTTCTCGAATAGAATACATGAGGACTGGGTTAAGATAGGTTTAGAATATAAAACAATATGTTTTTGTCACCGATATTTAATAAAGAACGATACATAATCAGCCCAAAATCTGGCCCCACAATAGTGCTGTAAGAACGACTTATACGGCAGTTTCTTTGACAGTCTTATAACGGTATAAGACTGGCCGGTTACAAATTTTCACGAG
Source organism: Pammene aurita (assembly GCA_947086415.1). NCBI lineage: Eukaryota > Metazoa > Arthropoda > Insecta > Lepidoptera > Tortricidae > Pammene > Pammene aurita. The sequence goes on from OX352295.1 coordinate 20,815,110, forward strand.
CCATATTTTCTGTAAATCTGAGGTACTCTTCTATATTCTAACTCACTGGTTTTTGTTTATATTATGACTATTTATGACTTATGAACATTGGTTTCTGGACGGCCGGTCTCGATTTTTCGCTATGCGAAGGAAACTACACACAACAGTAGACTAGTACAAAGGTCGCATGAAACTTATACCTACATATTAACAATATTTCATCATCATCATCATCTCAGCCATAAGACGTCCACTGCTGAACATAGGCCTCGTAAGTCGGAAGCGACCCGCATCCAGCGTCTTCCGGCGACTTTAACAAGATCGTCTGTCCATCTTGTGGGTGGACGTCCTACGCTGCGCTGGCTAGTCCGTGGTCTCCACTCGAGCACTTTTCGGCCCCATCGGCCTTCTTCTCTGCGTGCAATGTGGCCTGCCCATTGCCACTTCAACTTGCTAATCCGGTGGGATATGTCGGTGACTTCGGTAGTTCGTCTACGAATCTCCTAATTTCTGATTCGATCACGTAGAGAAACTCCGAGCATAGCCCTCTCCATAGCTCGTTGAGCGACTTTGAGTTTTGAGATGAGGCCGATAGTGAAAGACCACGTTTCGGAGCCGTAAGTCATATGGTGGTAACACACATTGATTAAAGACTTTTGTCTTGAGGCACTGAGGTATGTCGGACGAAAAGACATTACGTAGTTTCCCGAACGCTGCCCAACCGAGTTGGATTTGGCGGTTGACCTCTTTCTCGAAGTTGGACCTACTTAGTTGGACTACTTGTCCTAGGTAGATGTACGAGTTAACAACTTCGAGTACCGAGTTACGAGTACAATATTTATAAAGGGGTTAAATACTCTTAGGTCGATAGTTTTCTATCGGTCTTTCGCGAAGCGCAAAAATCTACCTAAACTACGTGAGTCGTCTTCTTCCTCCTAGCGTTTGTCCCAGCTTTTTGCTCTATTAAGCCTGGGGTCAGCACGGCAACCTAATCCTAGGAATTGGCGTAGGCACTAGTGTTTACGAAAGCGACTAGCATCTGACCTTCCAACCCAAAGGGGAAATTAGACCTTGTTGGGATTAGATCCGGTTTCCTCACGATGTTTTCCTTCGCCGAAAAGCGACTGGCAAATATCAAATGGTATTTCGTACATAAGTTCCTAAAAACTCAGTGGTACGAGCCGGGGTTTGAACCAGAGACCTTCGGATTAAAAGTCTGACGTCTTACCTTCGTCTTACGCCAGACCACCAGCGCTTCTATCTAAACTACGTGAGTAACCCGTTATAAATATGTTAGTCGTGTACAATCATGAAATTTTCAGATAAATTTTTGAACATAATACTAAATGGCCACATACTGCTCAGGATCGAAAGAAATAGAGAAATTGAGAGCCCTTTGCTCCGTATTGTTACTACTTATACAGTATTTCTAGGATCACAAAAATAACAATCTGACTGTTAAAATCAAATTGGAATAATATTTTACATTACTAAATGAACTCCATCGTGGAATTCACAATTTAAAACTGTGATCTTTTATTTATACTAGAGTATAAAAAATATGTACGCAAACTATATCAATAAATAAAAATACGGCGACAATAATCAAGATGTGGACTGAATAGGCCAATAACTACCAACAAACAGTTTGGTCATCAAAGGACTTTGTTTGCATTTTAATAAAAATACTTGCCATAAAACGTGTCCCATACCTACTACTTCGATTTAAAAGAAGCGTTTATGATTTCGAAACACCTTACACTTACGTCGTTTCGGATTTGGATATTAAATATTCGAAAAGCAATAAACTACGAATAGGACGCGATATTGGAATCCAATTTATAATAGTCCGTACCTATTTCTGTGCAAACGGAGAAAATTTATACACTACCTCTAGAGACTCTTATTGATAGGTATTCTATGACACCAATGTCTTTTTCACGAAAACGCTGCTAACGTTTTACGCCTCCTTCGCGAAAAACGCTCTAATTTGTCGCCCAGTTTCGTGAACTGTAAGGCACTGTGGTTCGGCTTGTATGAAGAGATCATAAATCGATATCTCCTAAATAATTATATTTAACTCAAGTATAAAAATACGTCTTGTTTGTATATTTAAGGTCTATTAAAACATTTAATAATATTTCGTTTTACTCGGTTTAGTTCAATAAAAATAAAAAAGTTAATTAAAAATAACCTAAACTTCGTATTGTATTCAAAAATTATTTTAAAATAAAATAAAAGACAAAAATTCGTTGATTGCTTCAAAATCCAATAATAAGATACGGCCATTTGAGCCTTACTTTCTAATACTTCGCAGGAGACTCAAAACCTGGTACTTCCCATAGATATGCTGAAATTGACTGACATCATGAAATTTGGCATGAAGGGAGCTTTTACAGTACAAGAAAAGTAAAAAGTCCAAAAATTGCTAATTCGTTGTTTTATCGCCAGAAAATAAATTACTTATTTTTTTCTTTACTGTAATGTTCGGTGATTGTTAAAATTGTGTGATGTACGGAACCCTCAGGGTGCGAGTCCAACTCGCACTCGTACAGTTTTTTTAAGTATAACAGTATAAGGAGTAGGGCAGTATTAGTAGATTGTTAACCGAGGGCTGAAAGGCACCCATTTCTGTCGAGGTATTTTGGCGCTCGAACGAAGTGAGAGCGCTAATAGTTCGAGGAAGAAATGGGTGCTTTCACCCAAGTTAAACACTCTACTTTTCATTTCGAATATGAGGAAAGTAAACACAAGCCAGGTATAATAAAACTATTTAATAAAAAATGTGCAATAAAGTTGACTACTTAAAATTAATAGTAACGTTCGTACAATTATTGAACGTTAGAGAAAGATTCTTTCCCGGGATATTAATAATCGATACTTGTGATATTTGAGTATCATTTATAGACAGGGCTGTAAATGTCGGAGAAGGCATACTTTCGTTCGTAGACGTATGGAGTGAATTATTTCGCTCTTCATGTAATTGGCCGTGTTTTTCTATGTTTTCCATAGTTAGATTCGTGAGTTCAATGCTCCTACATGCGCCGCTTATGCCCAAAATTAGTGCCGCCTGCAATATAATAATCTCATTAACACACATTGTTACCGTTGCAGACTTTTTAAACAACACCTATAACTACTAAGAAATGTCTGTCTAAATTTAAATTGTGGATACCTACAAGCTTTTTCACAGACTGTGTCGTTCATTAAATATACCTACGCCAAGACGATTATAACGAGCCTAAACTCGATGAGATTATGTTGAGTGTACGTTAAGTTAAATAATAGTTGTAATGATTTCCCATACCTTTGTTGCCAAATATATTTCATCAGGGGCTTGATTCAAGAAGTTTTCTTGCGCAGTAAAAACCTTCGACTTTTTGCATTTAAAACCATCTGACTGCCTCTTCAAAAATGATATCAGCCTGGTGTAGTACTTTATATTAATGTCGTGTTTTGTACTTATGACCGTTCTTAACATTGAAAATATGCTCCATAGAGTTGAAGGCTGAAGGTTCTTTGATAATTCGTTGAAATAAGTAAGGAACACACTTTCCGATAAGAATTTCACTCGCTTTTCACCCCGCCACTTCATGAAATTGTTATACGATTTCATATATCGTTCCTTTGACACTGTCGGTAAAAGGTTCTCCACGACAGCTTGAGCCTCTTCTTTTATAAAATCAGGTGTTCAATCCATTTCAGAACCGCTAGAACTCATGTTATTAAAATTAATTTCAAAATTTAACACAGCTAATAGAACTTCCAAAGAAAGATTTGCACTTATTTATTTTAGGTTTCCCGCCAGTTTACTTTTTTTACGCCATAATGTCCATTTTTTTTTTACGAATTCCTGGTAGTTTAATCTGTCTTAAACAACATTTTTACTTTTTTCTCAAAGTTTTGTCTCCTGTCTTGAAAGCGAGTCATATAGTAGATTGTTTGACAAGGGTCTAAAGTAGGCCATATTGCCACGAGGTGGTTATTTTCCCGAACGAAGTGAGGGAAAATTGTTCGAGTGGTAATATGGCTTTTAGACCAGAGTTATGCATACTATTTTTCACTTCGATTGCGAAAAAATAAAAAATAAAATGAAAAGTAAAAATATATATATTCAAGAAAAGTTAAAAGTACAATTTGTACAATTTTTTATATTTATTGACAGGGTTTTTCCTGGTAAATTGATGGTTTGCTGCGTGAAGGTCGGAGACAACTGTCGTGGACTCGGGAGGTTTCCTGGATCCAAATTAGGTACCATACTCGTAGATTGCTGAGGCTCCGCACTTGATGTCGATGTCGACGTTTGCGGGTTGTTACTTTCTCGCAAGTTGATGGCGGCGACAATGCGCTGATTGATGTTACATTTATTTTCGATCGACTCTTCTATATACCCCTCAGCCACCTGATCGGACTTCCACCCCCCATGCCGTTTAAGTGTGGTTATATTTGCACCTGAATCTGCTAAAAGAGTCGCAGATGTCCTGCGAAAGCAGTGGCCTGTGTATTCACTGGGATTTGGCAAATTAAGGTATGTAGCTATATCTTTAGGCATATTTGCAAATTTATTTTTTCCTATGACTTGTTTAGTACATTTGCCACTCTGATAGTTTAAAAAAAATCTATTGGTAGTGACATTCGCGGGACGTAAATTCTGATACGATTTGACAATATTTAGGTACTCTCCACAAATCACAAACTTGCGTTCTTTGTTTGTTTTTGTATTCGGCAAATTGATAGCCTGCAATTTAGTCTCCGTTTCAACATCTTGTACTGTTATATTTGCGAGTTCTATTCCCCTGCATGCGCCGCTAATTCCAAAAATCAACGCAACCTATAAGCAATGAACATATTAATTAATAGATTATAATAAGTTAAGCTTTAGCAGACTGGCACGATTGCAGCCGCGGCCCATAGTTAACTATCATACATTATGAATTATGATATTTTACTATAGGCCGCGGCCGCAGGCATTGCGCAGCCACGCCAGTCTTCTGACTGCTGACTGCTGCTGGTATCAAGTATCAACCTTTTTAATAGTATATGGAAATAATAAATCAAAGTAACCTATTAACATATACTAATAATAATATAACATTACGAGAACTTTAAACATACCTTTGTTGCCAAATATTTTTCACTAGGAGCCTTATTTAGAAAATCCTCTATTTGCTGAGCAGTAAATACTTTAGATTTTTTGGACTTAAACCCAACTGAAAGTCTTTTCAACAAAGCGGTTAAATTTGTGTAACATTTTAAGTTAACTTGGTGCTTCAATTGCATCGTTGTTTTCAGCATAGACCATATACTCCACAGTGTCGAGGACTTGTATTTCTTGGAGAGCTCATCAAAATAATTAAGAAAAACACCTTCAGTGTTAGAATCAACTTGCTTTTCAATTTTCCAATCCATAAAATTTTGGTATGCCTTTAAATAAGTTGCACGAGATTTCGCCGGTAATATATTTTCCAGAAGGCATTTCGCTTTTTGTTCACTTCTTGCATTCGGCGTAAGTTGCAATTCATCATCACTCGATGACATGTTTATAATAAACAAATACTTTATTAACCCACAACACATAAATCTTAGGAGAAAATATGGTTTAATTTGGCGGTCTTTTTATTTTTTTAACTGTTTTGACACAGATACAAAATATAGCCACCGTGAATTAATGCTACAGACGACAGTATAATTAGCGGTTTAAAGCGCTTCCAAACGATTTTATCATTTTTTAATAATTGTGAAGTAGGAACTATAAAACACCTCATGTTTTGAGTAATGAATTGCGTTTCCTGATTGGTCGATTTTAATGTAGCTATATTCTCTGGTTGGTTGATACTAAATACAATGTTTTTTTTTAAAGGAATATAAGTTTTAAATAGTATACGCACCGAAAAAGAATCCAGCGTTTCGATTAACTTTGATATGTGTTGTGATTGGTGCATTTAATATGGTGAAGTGTTCTGATTGGTCAATTTAATTTTTTTTGTAAATCATAAATATGTATACATACTAGCCCTAGAGGCTAAATGTACTACTTTAGTCCGCCTTGGTAAGCATAATATGTCTTACTTTTTGAGCATGAGAAGTGAAAAATAATTTATGTTTATTATATTGAACATTATTTGTAATAATATCAAAAACAATTATCAAATATTTTCGTTTATAAAAAAGTAATAAATTTAAAATTAATCGTACTATGGCTGTATAGGTTAAGGCCGTTGCCCAATATAACTTCGATTAACCATACAATTTTTTTTAATACTTTTCTGCTCTAAATCAGAAATGAGCCACTTTCAGCAGGCCACTTAGATGAACAATGACCCACTTTCAGAGTATGAGAAATGAAATAGTAGATTGTTAACCGAGGGCTGAAAGGCACCCATTTCTGTCGAGGTATTTTGGCGCTCGAACGAAGTGAGAGCGCCAATAGTTCGAGGCAGAAATGGGTGATTTCACCCAAGTTAAACACTCTACTTTTCATTTCGAATATGAGGAAAGCAAATACAAGAAAGGTATAATAAAAATATTTAATAAAAAATGTGCAATGAAGTTGCCTACTTAAAATTAATAGTAACGTTCGTACAATTATTGAACGTTAGAGAAAGATTCTTTCCCGGGATATTAATATTCGATACTTGTTGTGATATTTGATTATCATTTATAGGCAGGCCTGTAAATGTCGGAGAAGGCATACTTTCGTTCGTAGACGTATGGAGTGAATTATTTCGCTCTTCATGTAATTGGCCGTGTTTTTCTGTTTAGTTCAATGCTCCTACATGCGCCTCTTATGCCCAAAATTAGTGTCACCTGCAATATAATATTAAATAAAAAATCTTATTAACACACATTGTTACCGTTGCAGACTTTTTTAAACAACACCTATAATTAATAAATGTCTGTCTAAATTAAAATTGTGGATACTGTAGCTTTCAATAACTAAACCTTATACCGCTTAAATAAAAATCGACCTGGATTAATAGTTAACTAAGAAAATAATTTAATTTGGCCATGTGATCGTCTAGTAAAAACCCTGTTATGAACCTTGTAACCCTTCGTCTTTTATGTGTAGACTAATTAGATTTGGATTTCCTTACTATTCCTAATAACCTTCTTGATTAAGTAATACAATTTACTAAAATGTACTGCAAAAATAATTATTTTACGGAGTTATTTTACTTAGGTAAGTATAAATCAAAAATATATTTGTTTTTTTAATAATATCTCCTACCGACCCTACCGTGACCAGTTACCGTGACAGTAGTAAGTCCTTGTAGTTTGTATTTTTATTTTCCTTTTTAACCCCTTAACCGACCTAGCTAGCTAAAGGAAAATATTTATTTTAATCAAGCAAAATTATTATTTTATTAAAAACCAAAGGATACAAACATACCTACTTACTGCCACGTACGGATGGAGTCAGGCCAACTAACCTTATAATACCTATTTTGTTTTGTATTGTTTTTAATAGGTATTCCTATGCACAATAAAAATGTATATTTACCAGCGTTTCGGAACCTACTTTCAGACAAGAAGAAACGCCAAGAAACTCGTCTGAATATTTTGTAAATATGTATGCAATACTGAGAACATTCGTCTAATAAATATGACTTAACTGCCCCTTTTTACCCCTTGTAGAAAAGCTCAATTGTCACTAGTGAACTGCTTCGCCTATCACTAGCTCCCTGTAACAAAATTATTTAGTATGTCCTCAAATAATTTTGTTCCCCTAAACTCTCCCAAAAAATATGTGTTAATTACCTTAGTATCATATTTAATGTACGCGTCTCAGTATCACATCCATATTTTACTGAATTTATTGATCCATATTTTACTGCTATTAAGGATCATAAAGTTGTAAACCAAACCAATTTTATATAAATGGTAACAAAAATATAACACTTTATCCCTTTCCCATCTCCACTGATTAAAAATAATACCACCATCCTGTGTATGACTCTACTCTAACTCTACCCCAATTCACCTATTCTAATGTATGCAAAAAAAAATTAGAGGCTAACCTCTATTTTACTTAAATGTGTGGGAAGCCTAGCCCTACTCTAAGCTAGAAAAAGTTCGGCCGACAAAACCGAGGTATAGCAATTCCTAGTGTCTGAGACCCCCCCCTCCAGATCTGGTCCTAAAAACTATACAGGATTCCTGAATAAACTTCATTCTCACCGATAGATGAAGTGTATTCAGTCAGGTTGACTATGCAACCTAGCCATTGATCTAGCTCAAAATCGCGGAAAAACTCACCAAAACACGTAACAAAAAGATTGAAAATCCAACAAGTTGTAGCGGAGACACTGCACTGCACTGTTGAACACTACACTATTGAACTCTCAACCTTATTATCAACAAAATAAAGTCGACAATTCAACACAATGCAACATAGTAGTTACACAGCGTCAAACTCAACCTTATCGACAATAACCTCACGATTCACCTTTTCACTATACACTATACGAGCGAGCCAGAGTCAATGACAATCCGACGGTCAAAATAAGAATGCCTCGAGTTCCCTCGGGGATCGGTATATATCAAACCCGACCTCGCTAGCGCACCTAGCTCGCCCAACCCGGCCGACCCGACCGCCTCTTTCAATCCGAGCCGCCTCTGTTCCTCTAAAGAGCCCTTGTTGATAAGTTTAAACAAACACTCGACGTCTGATTAATGAGCTATTATAGTCAAGTTTTATGAAACTATTGCTTGTTATTTAAGCTTGAAATAGAAATGCTTTGTGTTTGATTTAATTCAGAGAATTAAGAAAATACTTATTTAGCGTAAAAATAAATATTTAAATGAAATACTATTTACTAAAATATGACCAATTTAATCGTAGATTCAATTGCTGAGAATAATTTTATAACAGTTTTCTGTTTCACTCAATTTACTTGTTAGCTAGAGCAGCTAGTGCGTCTAGTTACAATCGCCCCTTCGAGAATTTGCAGTGTATTGTTACACACATACATGTAAAATTCTCGCACTATATTTCAATAAAAAGAATAAAAATTATGTGAAGATCCTATTTTTGTTGGTATTATCCCCTTCCCCCCTGTATTATTCTAAACGTGTGATGTATGGTGTGTGTTTAAACCAATACTTATTGATTGAAATTGATTTAGTACAAAACTCAGACCTTCTGAATCTCATTAATGAATAATGACCATCTTTTCGTCACGATTTTCCCATTTGCATAAAAGGTGCTGGGTTGTGAGGCCAACAAGCTCTACTAGCTCGATTTCGTGGTTGCACCCTAGTCTATGGGTCTTTCTACCCGGCGACTTAACCACATTGTCCGGTTAATAAGTGAACCAATAAAACCTCCCTAAGCATAATAAGAAAAACATTTGGTACAAGTACTGGGATGTTCGTTCTCCATTAAATAAAATTCGGTCCTAATTCTAGTAGCAAATAACTATTCCAATCAAGTTTTCTTGGAGCGTGTCTCATACATGAATGGGATATACGACTTCAGACTCATTTCCATATTAAAGATGAAGTGTTCAAGAAAACTAAAACTTGCATAACATTTTGATACATCGTATCAAAATATTATTATTACGTACAAAACATAGATATACGTCAAAACTATGTTATGCCTGTAATTGTCAATTTTAAAAACAATAAAGTCAACCAAAGTAAATTTTATTTATGATACAACATAATTCTCCATATCTACTACTTGTTAAACACTTTAACCTCATACATATGAAAATGAGTCTTACTGATTATCTATTTACTCTATTTCAAATTCTTTCTTAAATTTATATTTTCTTAAAAATTAAGTAGAGTTCTCTTTCTCTCATTAAAAAAAAAACTTATAACTGTATAATAATTTGTGAATAAATCCATAACAGATAATAATGTGATAATGCATGTTTACTGACATGTCATCATCTGTTTTAATGTCAAAGATCTCACTCAGTAAGAGGTGTGTATACTCAATCATATGTGTGCTTCTTAGCTTCTTGTGTAGTGTGTAGTCAACAAAAACTACCCTTCTAAAATGGGTCTAATCGTATAACGATTTTAGCCTACTGATAAGAATTTGTTGACTAGTTTGTGTATTTTGCAAAAAATACCAACAAATTTAGGTTGATTGCAATCTGGCTTTTGTCTATCTGTAAAAATCCATTTTTATAAAAATAAAACATACTTCTTTCAGATTCACCAAATATCCATCATTTCTCCGTAGTGAATAATTAAGCTCTTTCATTGCCTTTCATTGCCCTTTCGCTCAATTTCTACAAATAGCCAAGGCCTTTGATATGCAATCAAAGATAAATGCATTATAAAAGACTATCAACTCAATAAAATATAGAAATCTGCTTAATTTTAGGAATATGGGGAACTTTGTTTCCATTTCATTTAAAATATATATATATATTTTTTGTATATCTCTATGTGATTTAAAATTTAAACTCAAATAATTAAACGATACATAAATTGTTGAACAATCATTTAACGTTTCTGTAATTTAAGTATTACCGTTAATAACGTTTTCAATAACGTTACGTTACCAATTTTAAAACTGGCAACACTGTTATTTAAATCCCGCGCAAAGAGGCGGCGCCAACGCACATGGAAGGACAACGCTTCTGTCGAGTAGAAGGGATAGTTTGGCGTTTGTTCTCAAACAAGCGCTCCCCGCAGTCTTAATTTTACCTCGAGTTGAGAATTTAAGTAGTGCAAAATCAGTGAAGTGAATTGTCGGATATGTGTTATTTATTGGTAAGTTCAAAAATAATATGTAATACATTTGTAACGAATTTTATAAAAGTAAAACAATTACCAGTCAGGTTAGTGCTACATTAGTCTAGCTGTTTGCCAGAACTGAATGTAAATTTATTTTTAATTCAATACTATTTCCTTTTCATGGTATTTTAATAGACACCTTTTATTATTCTCCTGTCTTAACACTTGCATTACTAAATAATAAATAATCTGTCCCACAATAGACAAACAATAATTTTATTTAAGATATGTTTCAGTAATTATTATTTCTTTAGGGAACTCATATTATCACTGTATTTAAAAGTAGTCAATTTTACACTTACTCTAAAAATATACTACAAACTTTCTAAATCACAATTAATCCAAACTTCCTTAAAACATAACATTTCTAGAGCAGGTAATGAAATCTTGCTGCCTGGCTCGACCCTTTTTTTTTTGTCTTTGTTTCTCGCAACTCTGATCCTTTTATCTTAAGTGTTTTTTTTTTTTTTACTGATGGCGAGTACACCACAGACTCACAGATATCGTAATATCTGAAAATGTTTTGTAATTAGTGATTACGAACTGTAAAGATTTGAATGAATATCTTTAAAAGAATTAATCCCTCATAAGATTTAAACTAATCACATATGTTTTAATAATGTTTGAGTTTACACCAAATAATACGTTTGTACGGTTACTCCATTTACTTTACTAGCAACATTAACAATCAAAATTTCCCTTAAGATTTTGACTATATGACCATAGATGGCGCCCCTTAGCTTAAAACATAGCTTTCAGTTGTTGTTTCAAGAGCAAACCCGGTGCATACCTACTTCACAGTGTTTTGATTTAGTATATTTTTTTTAAATGTGTACAGGGTTTGACAAACTTATTATTAACTTCCCTGTCCTTTGGGATTCAGAGGACCTATACTTTAGGGACAAATTAAGAACTAAATAGGCTAAAGAGGAGTTATTAACATTGTGTCAAAAGACACACCCAGATTTCGATTTAAAAACCTTAAATAGGAAAATTAAAAATTTTAGAAACCGCCGATATCGACTTAAGGTATATTACTCTCTTACACTTTTGTTTTTTTTTCTTTTCTAATTTATTTGATTTTTAAATTGTTATTACCATAAAATATTTCATTATTACAGAAAAAACAAAGTACCAGTTCTTCGCATAACAACAGCAGAGTCATCCTAATTAATCTTGAATTACCTGCTGGTCAACCCCCTCACGATGACCAGTCCCCCGATCCAGTAAGTTAAACATTGTTTTTTTATTTTTATGTTGTTATTTTAATTTTAATATTTAACCTGTTAATTTAATCAAATCCCTTTACTTTACAGACCCCAGCTCCTCCCACGCCTCTGGAAGATCTTTTATTTAATTTGTCTCCCACAGTGCAGCAACCTCCTCCTGAATTTATCGTACGTACTATTTTTTTATTTCCTATTTATGCATATTTATATATATTGAAAAAAAAATATATTGTTTTTTAATTTCAGATAAAAGTTACCTATAGGTATTTTACAACAATTATTAAAATTATCTTAACATTGAAATTTGATTTTTCAGGACCCAATCAACGAGTTTAATTTGATGGACGACTTCACTTAAGTAAAGGTAAATGATACTCTATTTTATCTTTATTACTAAATAGTCACTGTAATCTACCTACACCTGATTTAATCAAACTAATGATATCGCGTTTTAATTTATGCAAACATTTATTTATTTATTTAATTTAAACTTTTTTTTTTTATTGTCATTTTCTGCTACCTAGTCTATCTACCATAATTATTTTCTTAAAATAGTTTACTGGTACTTCGACCAACACACTAACTTCACGTCTCATTTTGTTTATAAGAAAGCTTGCACACTTGATATTGATAAGAAAGCTCTACCGTAACTTCTACTTGACCTAATAATTTACTTTCGACTCTATTGCCTGTGTAATAAAAGCGATTTTTGATCAAAAGGATAACCACGTGTAAAAAGGAAGGAATTCCTGTGAACCATTTTTTTTAGAGGCCCGTTTAATAAGTGGGTTAGCGCGTACCTCAAAGCATGTTAATATTTTGTTTAGTTTTGTATAATTTATAGAGTATATTTTTTTATTTAATTTTGCTTCTTCATGTTTTCAGCTTCTAAGATACTGTTAATACTGCTCATATTTTCTTGTTATTTTTTTTTTAATAATTTTTTTTTGATTACAATTTATTTACGTATGAGTGATCTAAACATGTCTTGATTCCTTTATTATATCTACTTTGAAATTGAAGTTACATTTCAATAGTTTAATGTTATGAAATCAATATCATCATAAAAATAGTCTGCAAAAACTGAACTCTTCGGTAACCGTCAATAAACTGCTAAAATATTATGACTGTTCTGTGTTTCAACTGGTTTCTTCCCGTTTTTCAGTTAATCCCAAGTGACAAGGACCAAGACGTGTTCCGCTATATGCTTCGTGGAATTTCAACCGAAATAAAAGGTAATTAAATTGCTATTTCACTTCTATATTTGACGTCCATCTACTAACACGTTGATTTTAATGATTATCATGTAGTTATAATAGACTAACTTATACAGATGAATATTCAGTCAATCATTTATTCCAAATAATTGCTTCAGAGTGATTATTTTTTGTTAATGAAAATTAAATAATTATAATTCAATTTTTCTATTTGCAAAAAAAAAATTTTTTTTTTTTAAGTAAACCCCTACCTCCTAAGTGCGTCTTCGGTTAACATCAGGTAGTTCAACCCTTTATTTCGCTTCTTTTATTTTTAAAGGGTTTAGAAGTTTTACATTTACCTTTATATTCATTATAAAGATATGTTATTAAATAAAATACATTATATAAATTATATGTTTACGTACTCTACGTATGGTTGAGTTTTTTTTTTTTAACTCAATGCGACTTGTATGTATGAATAGTGTTACTTCCATACATAGAACTACCCGTATGCTGGATGAGGTTAGAAGACCCTATTCTAACCTACGTATCTCTTTTTCCCTTTTTATTCCATTTTTTTTTTGTTTTTATTTCTAAAACAAACTTAAAACTAATTTTACAAGTTTTAACAAATTACCTTTTTTTTTTAGTTTTTAATTTACAATAATATGATTATATGTATATGTATTTTTAACATAAAATAAAAAATTTAATAGTGAAATATAAAGTATTCACAATAAGAACCAAAATAGCAAACTACAATACTACAATGTCCATATATTTAATTTTTTTTTTCTAATTTCAGCTGTTGTACAACGTGCTGCGATTCTACATTTAAATCAACGCTATATATCTACATTCTACATAAGTCATCGTAAGTACATTTTAATGTCTATTTTAAGAATATAAAGATATTTGTATATAATAACATTTAACATTCTTATTAATATAATACTTACTTAGTTCTATAACGAATAATATATTTTTCATAAACACTAAACTAATACTATATGTTAACTAATGCTTCCCCGGACCAGCTAATCACTTTTATAATATCTTGACAAATGTATCGTATTGAATTTGCCTCGAACAATGTTTGTGTATGGATCTACCAAAACATACACGTTTGGAAAGGGAATAGCTGCAATTACATAAGTACCTTCGTAAATAGATTAAAACTTTTTGGTTATTTTTTGTTGAGCGTTTGATTTATTTAGTTTTCGTATTTTAACCCAAACTCCAATTTGATATTGTATCACCCTAAAACTTTGATTAAACTTTGCCTGTCTTGTATCTGCCGCTTTCTTTAAATTTTCTCTGACTTTTTGCCTTATATCCGCGATGTTCTTTTTCATATGACTGATAATTTCTTTGTCAAACGATAATTGTGTAGGTTGTCCATACATTATCTCACATGGCGTAAATCCGGTACTGTCATGGAATGTATTATTATACAAAGTTTCTATTTTCGGTAATATTTTCACCCAGCTTTGATGTCGTTTTTCGCAATAAGTTATAAATAAGACACCGAGCTGTCTATTGACTCGTTCCGTAGTATTAGGGCGTGGATTTCTAACTGTAGTGTATATAGTTTTAACCCCTTGTTCATTCATAAATCTTCTCCATTGAGCTGAACTGAACTGTGAACCATTGTCTGTAAGGACTGCTTTTGGATGAATAATTTTAAAGAACTTTTTCATGCTAACTATTACAGATAATGCGGTTGCCTTACGTAGTGCAAATAATTTGATGAACTTACTAAAAGAGTCTTGTACTACCAAAATGTAATTCATTCCAAACTGTCCTGATGGCAAAGGCCCATAAAGATCCGCCATGACTAAATCTCCAATATCATTTGACACTATTGATTTACATGGTCCTACATATTTCATATTATCGTTTTTCACCATTTGACAAGTGTGACAAGACCTGATTATTTTTCTAACCTCTCTAGTAATGCCTCTAAAATAAAATCTATCCTTTAAATATTTTATTATTTTATAAGCTCCCTGATGACCCATTTCTAAGTGTACCTGTTTTATGACATCTGTTATTAGTGACCTGGGCAAATATATTACTTTATTTTGGGTATTGTCTGGAGTGAAATACAACACACCATTTTGTATCGAGCACCTTTGAATTATTCGACCTATTTTATCACTACTGTCTCCATTCTCTAGACCCTGTATAATTTCGTCTATTTCAGAATCTTGTTTTTGGAATTCTTTTATTTTTCTTAATTTACTTATCAATTCCTTGTTTTTCTCAGTTTCGGTATAAAATATTTCAGGCAATCGTACTTTGTCTTCTTGCAACAAATCAGATTGTGGTGGATATCTAGATAGCACATCTGCACCAATATTTTCTTTGCCTTTTATGTGCTGTACTTCATATTGAAACTGCTCTAAATAATTTATCCAACGAATTACTCGTGCATTATACAGTTTCCAATTTTTAACAAACAATAAGGCCTTATGATCTGTTTGAATAATGACCTTTGTCCCTCTCAAATAAGTCTCAAATTTCTCTAAACAGTTAATTACTGCATAAAATTCTTTTTCAGAGGTCGAATAATTTAATTGCGCTCCTCTTAACGATTTACTATGAAAACCAAGAATTCTCATTTGTCCATTGTCATCTAGTTGGTATAGAACTCCTGCTAATCCTATTCCTGAACTGTCCGTTTGTAAATAGTAAGGTTTGTTAAAGTCGGGATGTTGAAGTTCTATTACGTCTATAAATGTCTTCTTTATTTTCTCAAAAGAATTCTGTTCTACCGTACCCCAGTGCCACAAAACATTTTTCTTTAACAAATTACACAAAGGTTGGATGTTTTCACTGTAATTAGGTATGAATCTACGGTAAAAGTTACACAGTCCTAGAAACGCCCTAAGTTGTTTTATCTTCCTAGGTACTGGAAAATCCTGTATAGCCTTAATTTTATCCGGATCAGTTCGTATTCCATCGGTTGATACTATGTAACCTAGCATATGGACCTCTTTACACAGAAATTTACATTTCTCTAAATTGCAAGTTAAACCTGCCTTTTCTAATTTCCCCAGCACTATGTTTATATGTTCTAAATGCTGTTCCAGGGTACCGGTGGAAATTATAGCCAAATCGTCCAGATAATTGACGCAGAATTCGCGAACGTCGTGACCGAGTATGCTGTCCATAGCCCGACTGAAACTTCCCACGGATGTTTTGAGACCCTGAGGCAGCACATTATACACGTAAGATTTACCATTAAAACTAAAACCTGTATACTTTCTGCTTTCGTCTGATATTGGGATCTGGAAATACGCATTATTTAGGTCTATGACACTAATGAATTTAGCTCCGTGAAATGAATTTAACACATCTAATTGCAAGGTAGGTTTCTCAGTTTCTGCGATCATGTACTTGTTTATTTCTCGCGCGTCTAATAAGACTCTTATTGTACCGTCTTTCTTTAGGGTGAATGTTAAAGGACTACAGTATTCTGTTTGCGTTCGACTAATTATTCCCTGGTCTTCTAATTCTCGTAATTTGGACTCTATTTTATCGCGATAGGCATACGGTATAGGGTAACTTCTCTTAACTACCGGCGCGTGTTTGTCCATTTTTATTACATGTTGATAGCAATTAGCCCGGCCCAATTTCGAATCAAATAAATTTTTATGATTAGATAATACTGTATGCAACGCCTTTTTCTCATGATCTAACAGAGGTATCCCGACTTTACAAGTGACCTGAGCCTGAGGTGTTTGCGAACTATCGATGCTACATTGGTCTCCCCATCCTATTGTATTATATCTATCGTGAAAAGGTATAAATGTGCTAATCCCATTGTGTTCTACATTAACACCACATTTCTCTTTTCTAAGGTCAATAGACACTACGTTTTCCTTAAGCCAATCAAATCCTAAAATCAAAGGAAAGTTTAGGTTCGGTATTACTACAAATCCGACTTCCATTTCTAGATCTTTAATACGAATAGGTAATAATGCCATGATTTTAATATCTTTGCTTTTGTGACCTGAAGCTGATTTTATATTAAAAGTTTTGATTGGCATCACGGGAATTCCTGGATATTTATTTTTCACTACTTCCCAGAATTCTTCAGATATACACGTTACATCGCTACCCGTGTCTAATAAGGCCCTAATTTCAAATTCTCGCATTCGAATAATGACTTCGCACTTGAACGAATTCGGTTCTGGTATTTCTTTTAACTCCTCAAATACAGACGCAACAAAATTTTCATCTACATTAAATTCTATCAGTTCACTTTTTAATTTTAAAACATTAATCAAATCATGTAATCCTATAATTTGTACTTTTTCAATACAGCTAAAGCCTAATCCTACTCCTTGATCACCATTTACAATTTCTAATTCGATTGGGGCACGCAAACCGTTATTATTTTTGCCTAATAGTTGTCCTGGCTTCCAATTCATATTGTTCATTAGTTTTAGAATTTTGACCCTATCTTTGTTATCAGCTGATCCGGGGACATTTTCATCAGCCACAGTTAGTTTTCCGGATCCTCGATGACTATATCTTGCACAATAGCTGCCGTAGTAGCTTCCGGTTTCCGCCAATTTGAATACTGCGTAGAATTTTTTTTCTTGTCTGGTTGTTTTGCAGTTCCGGGTGTAGTAGGTATGTGGCGAGGTTCTTGTTTATTGACATCATCCATAGAGTGTAGGAAATCAGCTGTTTCGAAAATGGTCGATATTTTAGAAGAAGCGAACGCCTGCTGTACATATCTGGGAAAATGCCTCATTATATCAGCTACCAATTGATCTTCCGGGATAGTGTAAGACAACATTTTCGCTTGGCCTACTATTTTGACAAAATAGTCGTGCATCGAATTTAGAGCCTTGTCCTATACTCCATGCACAATATTACGCCTTAGCTCGTTCTGTTCGTGATTACCCCAATAAGATTTGAGGAAGTCAGCTTTGAAATCGGCAAGGGTCTTCCATCTATCTTTGTAAAGCCTTGCCCACTCTCGAGCGGTGCCCTCCATACATTCTAAGATGTTCTCTATTTCATTAGTGTCTGTAGCCACTTTTTTTATGTATGTATCTAAATCTTCTAAGAACGTAACTGGGTGAGTTTTTGTCTTGCCAAACTTTGGTCTTTCTATGTTTGTGTTTTTTATGTTATATATGATAGTTTTCTTTTCCTCAATGGACAGATCCTTTTCTCCGCTTGGCCCTGCATCCTGCTGTAATGGTTCTTCTTGACCCTCCTGTGTAGTTTCGACAGATTCGAAGGCTTCGTCATGGGATGGACTGATAGCTGTTTGCAGTTCATTGCGCAATTGGCTAAGACCTTCGGTCATCTTCTGTTCCGTCCTCTTTAATAGATGATAAAACAGTCCGCGTCTTACATCCGATTTCTTTTTGATTATCCTTCTAGCTACCCTTGATCTTTGCTCCAAACGTTCAACTGTACTCTTTTTGATGGCTGGCGTAGCCTCCGTGTGAGTAGGCTTTTGTTTAGCTGAGGCTGTACGTTTCCTCGTAACTCTTTCCATTTTCACTTATTTACTGATCGCACTTGTTTATTTTATTCACTTTAAACAGCCACTGCACTTCACTTTAGGTAGACTTTTTCCAACAAAACAAAAAATATATATATTAACTTTTTATATAATATTAAAATCACTTCTTTACTCTTTTTACTTGCTTGCTATAATTTCGTTACATTACGTTAGAACTATGTATGTATGTATGGACATATGTATATGTCCAAACATACATACACACGTACATGTATACATATACGTGTATGTATATGTATACATATATATATAAATTTTATGACCTTTCGCCCCTTAACTTTTTAGAGCCGTACTAAGTATTGAAGACTTATTTTATATTTTAGCAATTATTGATAAATTAATTTTTGTGTTTATTTTTGTATTTTTTGTTTGTTTCAGGTATTATGATGAGTCTTTAATGCTCCAGACTACGCCCGAAAAGTCAAGCCAAGAGGAGGAAATGATTTTATTTATTTAATAAATACTATCTTTATATTTATATAAAATTAAATTAATTTTATTTTAGTTTATTGTACAATCCAAATCTAATCAGCTCACATTCCAGTTTTCTTACGGCAGCAAAAATGTAGCCATAATGGCTACTTCACTAATTAAACAGAAGCTAATTCTAATCCTGGTTTATCGGCACCAAAAATGTAGCTTTCAATAACTAAACCTTATACCGCTTAAATAAAAATCGACCTGGATTAATAGTTAACTAAGAAAATAATTTAATTTGGCCATGTGATCGTCTAGTAAAAACCCTGTTATGAACCTTGTAACCCTTCGTCTTTTATGTGTAGACTAATTAGATTTGGATTTCCTTACTATTCCTAATAACCTTCTTGATTAAGTAATACAATTTACTAAAATGTACTGCAAAAATAATTATTTTACGGAGTTATTTTACTTAGGTAAGTATAAATCAAAAATATATTTGTTTTTTTAATAATATCTCCTACCGACCCTACCGTGACCAGTTACCGTGACAGTAGTAAGTCCTTGTAGTTTGTATTTTTATTTTCCTTTTTAACCCCTTAACCGACCTAGCTAGCTAAAGGAAAATATTTATTTTAATCAAGCAAAATTATTATTTTATTAAAAACCAAAGGATACAAACATACCTACTTACTGCCACGTACGGATGGAGTCAGGCCAACTAACCTTATAATACCTATTTTCTTTTTGTATTGTTTTTAATAGGTATTCCTATGCACAATAAAAATGTATATTTACCAGCGTTTCGGAACCTACTTTCAGACAAGAAGAAACGCCAAGAAACTCGTCTGAATATTTTGTAAATATGTATGCAATACTGAGAACATTCGTCTAATAAATATGACTTAACTGCCCCTTTTTACCCCTTGTAGAAAAGCTCAATTGTCACTAGTGAACTGCTTCGCCTATCACTAGCTCCCTGTAACAAAATTATTTAGTATGTCCTCAAATAATTTTGTTCCCCTAAACTCTCCCAAAAAATATGTGTTAATTACCTTAGTATCATATTTAATGTACGCGTCTCAGTATCACATCCATATTTTACTGAATTTATTGATCCATATTTAACTGCTATTAAGGATCATAAAGTTGTAAACCAAACCAATTTTATATAAATGGTAACAAAAATATAACACTTTATCCCTTTCCCATCTCCACTGATTAAAAATAATACCACCATCCTGTGTATGACTCTACTCTAACTCTACCCCAATTCACCTATTCTAATGTATGCAAAAAAAATTAGAGGCTAACCTCTATTTTACTTAAATGTGTGGGAAGCCTAGCCCTACTCTAAGCTAGAAAAAGTTCGGCCGACAAAACCGAGGTATAGCAATTCCTAGTGTCTGAGACCCCCCCCTCCAGATCTGGTCCTAAAAACTATACAGGATTCCTGAATAAACTTCATTCTCACCGATAGATGAAGTGTATTCAGTCAGGTTGACTATGCAACCTAGCCATTGATCTAGCTCAAAATCGCGGAAAAACTCACCAAAACACGTAACAAAAAGATTGAAAATCCAACAAGTTGTAGCGGAGACACTGCACTGCACTGTTGAACACTACACTATTGAACTCTCAACCTTATTATCAACAAAATAAAGTCGACAATTCAACACAATGCAACATAGTAGTTACACAGCGTCAAACTCAACCTTATCGACAATAACCTCACGATTCACCTTTTCACTATACACTATACGAGCGAGCCAGAGTCAATGACAATCCGACGGTCAAAATAAGAATGCCTCGAGTTCCCTCGGGGATCGGTATATATCAAACCCGACCTCGCTAGC
Source organism: Pammene aurita (assembly GCA_947086415.1). Lineage (NCBI taxonomy): Eukaryota > Metazoa > Arthropoda > Insecta > Lepidoptera > Tortricidae > Pammene > Pammene aurita. Next base: position 20,836,102 of record OX352295.1, read on the forward strand.
GCACCTAGCTCGCCCAACCCGGCCGACCCGACCGCCTCTTTCAATCCGAGCCGCCTCTGTTCCTCTAAAGAGCCCTTGTTGATAAGTTTAAACAAACACTCGACGTCTGATTAATGAGCTATTATAGTCAAGTTTTATGAAACTATTGCTTGTTATTTAAGCTTGAAATAGAAATGCTTTGTGTTTGATTTAATTCAGAGAATTAAGAAAATACTTATTTAGCGTAAAAATAAATATTTAAATGAAATACTATTTACTAAAATATGACCAATTTAATCGTAGATTCAATTGCTGAGAATAATTTTATAACAGTTTTCTGTTTCACTCAATTTACTTGTTAGCTAGAGCAGCTAGTGCGTCTAGTTACAATACCTACAAGCTTTTTCACAGACTGTGTCGTTCATTAAATATACGATTATAACGAGCGACACCAAGACGATTATAACGAGCCTAAACTCGATGAGATTATGTTGAGTGTACGTTAAGTTAAATAATAGTTGTAATGATTTCCCATACCTTTGTTGCCAAATATATTTCATCAGGGGCTTGATTCAAGAAGGTTTCTACTTCTTGCTCATTTAAAATCATCTGACTGCCTCTTCAAAAATGATATCAGCCTGGTGTAGTTCTTTATATTAATGTCGTGTTTTGTACTTATGACCGTTCTTAACATTGAAAATATGCTCCATAGAGTTGAAGGTTGAAGGTTCTTTGATAATTCGTTGAAATAAGTAAGGAACACACTTTCCGATAAGGATTTCACTCGCTTTTCACCCCGCTACTTCATGAAATTGTTATACGATTTCATATATCGTTCCTTTGACACTGTCGGTAAAAGGTTCTCCACGACAGCTTGAGCCTCTTCTTTTATAAAATCAGGTGTTCAATCCATTTCAGAACCGCTAGAACTCATATTATTAAAATTAATTTCGAAAACACAGCTAATAGAACTTCCAAAGAAAGATTTGCACTTATTTATTTTAGGTTTCCCGCCAGTTTACTTTTTTTACGCCATAATGTCAGCCATTTTTTTTTACGAATTCCTGGTAGTTTAATCTGTCTTTTACAACATTTTTACTTTTTTCTCAAAGTTTTGCCTCCTGTCTTGAAAGCGAGTCATAAATAATTTATGTTTATTATATTTAACATTATTTGTAATAATATGAAAAACAATTATCAAATAGTTTCGTCTATAAAAAAGTAATAAATTTACAATTAATCGTACTATGGCTGTATAGGTTACGGCCGTTGCCCAATATAACTTGGATTAACCATACAATTTTTTTTTAATACTTTTCTGCTCTAAAACAGAAATGTGCCACTTTCAGCAGGCCCCTTAGATGAACAATGACCCACTTTCAGAGTATGAGAAATGAAAAAGATTTTTTATTCTAAGGTGTGGAATAAAGACGTTTTACTTTTCTTACTTTACCTTACTCCAATTTTGACACGTGCCATCTATATAATTCGTTTTAATCAAACTACGAACTACGGGCATTGGAGGTCAGGATATAATGGTCAATGGCTATAACAATAAGGGTGATTGGCTTTCAAGGGTCATACACAGTTGATTGGCTAAAATAACCGGGTCAGGTTAACGAGATGTGGTAAGTATTTCGGTGTGTTTTTCAGAACCAAGGATAAGACATGGATTGGCAATTTCTAATACAAAATCGCGTTCCTCCAAACTTCTGGTTACATGGCATTAAGTGCCATCTGTCGAGTCTGGAGTCGAGTTAGTCTGTCAGCGCAAATGACCCTAGGTCCATTTACACATTGATTAGTGTTTAGTGCGAGTGCATACATTTGTTACTACTAAACTCAAGTAGCAAATGTATGAACTCACACTAAACAGTTATCATGTGTAAATGGGGCCTTAATTGCCGAATAGGATATATGAAACTGCGACTTAGTTTGTGGTTACCGATAGATGGCGCTAGTACCAAAAATACAGGAACGCGATTTTGTATGGTCAATCCATGTCTTTGTTCAGATCGCACACGTTTTTAACCCCGGCGGAACGGAGATAATGTGAAATGTATTTAGAGTGAGAGCTTTACGTTAGCTTATAATTGTATACAATACAAATGAATGTTGCGGTTTTCAACACGGAAATTTTTTTTCAACAAGAATTTTCAAAAACTTTTTACGATTGATGCCTTTAAAATATTATTTAATTTTTTTATATAGGGTAAATCGCTAGTAACTGGCCCACTTTCAATAACTGGCCGCCTCATACTAACAGAATTCGTTTTAGTATAACTTGGCCAGTTATTGAAGGGTGGCCAGTAATTAAAACCTTATACTAAAATGAATTCTGTTTATAGGTGAACGGCGTTCATTATTAGTATGAGGTGGTCAGTTATTGAACGGTGGCTAAACTAGCGATTTACCCTACTCTATTTTTTGTTAGGGTCATCATTTCAATAGGATTAATTGCATTATCCTACACGATAAAAGTATAAGTCCCCCCCCCCCTCAATTTCCAGTGCCTGTACGTGATGAATAACGAGCATGCAAATTGCCATTAACCCCGGCCGGTTGGTTAACGATCCGTCAGAGTTGGAAAATGAAAAAGAGCTCAAATGTCGCGAGCCATCCGGCTGCCTCTTGGATACTGTAACTACGCGTTATTGCTTTAACTATGGGCGTGTACACATTAATTAGTGCTTAGTGTGAATTAATACATTTTCTACTTGTGTTTAATAATAAATCTATGAACTCGCACTATATAAACACTAATGAATGTGCAAATGGGCCTTTACCCAAGTATATACTATTCGCAGCTTCTTCTGAGAAAAATAGCCGACAGACGTTTTATACTTTTTTTGGCACAAACCGGCTTCCACTTCAATAAAGCCGTGAACAATGTTAGTACTAAACAAAGAGCTTTTGGCAAAAAGTTCGAACAATAGAAGCTTTATAAATCGGCGCTTGGCTGTACGGCAACTACGGCTTTTTAAAACTATGGTGGCAAATAGCGCATAATAGGCTATATGTTAAGCGGTTAGCTTAACTTATAGATGTAAAAGCTCTAGGGATCTTTTTACACTTCATAATATGTGTGAAGAATTTCCTCCTACTCTGATTTTTTTTTGTACAATGACGGTGGCAAACAAGCATACGGCCCGCCTGATGGTTAGCAGCTACCGTAACCTATGGACGCCTGCAACTCCAGAGGAGTCACATGCGCGTTGCCGACCCTTTACAAAAAGGAGGATTCACTGTGTTGACGGCTAAAGGAACAAGAGGGTCCCTCATCGTCAACACACTGGGTCCTCTTTGAGCACTTTGGCAACCTTACTCACCAGGAGGAACACAACACTATAAGTAGGGTCTAGTGCTATTACTAACCGTGACTCCTCCGACTCCTGACTTCCGATGAAGTTTCATGATTAGCTTCTCCCCATCGGCTTCTGTCCTCTGCCGCGTGGAGGGCCGTGCTGACCGGATATCAACGATATCTCCAGAATAGCACGGTTAGCACAAGAGTGACGTGACAGTATCCGTCTTTCCATACCTTTCTGACTGTATCAATTAAATAGAGACGGGTAGTCTATCTCGGCGCGAGATACTGTCGCGTCACTCTTGTGCTAACTGTGTCGATTACACCTGGTCTGTCCAACGTTCAGAACTCCGGCCAAGTTTCCCCGGTGACCATGAGACGTTGTAGATTTTTGGAACTCCTGGGAGGAATGTGGCCAAAATACTGAATAATACGGTATAGACATCAGTGTTGACCGTTAATTTCAATTAGAATTAAAAATTGATCAATAAGATTGAAGATTAATTCCGTAACTAATCAATTACACTAACATCAATTTTTACTAACGTTAGTTCGCATTGATTTTGTGACGTCGTTAATTACACTAACCGTCAATAAGAATTAACCTGTTAGTTACACTAACGTCTCGAAAATTTAATAAGATTAACAGTTAATTAGATTAACGTAATTAATAACTAAATTAATCCTGTCTTACACTAATAATTAATGTTAAAACTGCATCTGGGGTTTGGAAGTTGGGACCAATATCACAAGATGGAGCTCATGCTGGACCCTAGGGCTACCTACTGGATCTCGGGTTTGGCGCATCATAGACTCATGCTGTTTGGGCTCATTCAACTTGTACTGATGAGCAGATGGTACCGGTATCAAAATCTGGAGCTCATGCTGGACCCTGGGGATCCCTACTGGATCTCGGGTTTGGCGCATCATAAACTCATGCTGTTTGGGCTCATTCGACTTGTACTGATGAGCAGATGGTACCGATATCAAAATCTGGAGCTCATGCTGGACCCTGGGGATCCAGTAGGGATCCCCAGGGTCCAGCATGACCTCCATCTTAGGATATCGGTCCCATTGCTTATTAATACAAGCCCCCGAGTCCAGAGTCAAAATCGAAACAAAAATCAAAACCTCGTAGCTTAACCTAAATTCGCGTTTAGTCAGGTAAATTATTAATGTCAATTCAATCTACACTAAAAATTATATTAATGGGTTAAATTTTTGAGAAAGACTAAAAATTAAATATCTCCAATTATTAGTTATTCGCAAAGGATTAACACGTTACTTACAATTAATTTCAATTCTAATTGAAATCAATTTGCATTAAACTATTAGTGTTCAATTTTAACTAACGTGTTTCAATCTTCAATTTTTAATTTTCAATTACACTAACGTTCGGCCAACACTGATAGACATGTCGCAGAGAGTCTTTGAAGAAGTTAACCCAGCCTATTTACAACTGGGCTCTATAGCCTCTAGCTGTAAATAGAAAATGTTGTGTTGTTTATACGACTAATCGGGCGCATCTTATGACTACATAGTAGCTTGGTTCTTAGATAAAAATAAAATGACTTCGGGATAAAGATAGTACGGCCGTACGTTAATTGTTTGTTTTGCTCGACATGGTGCGGGCACTCTCGTGCACTGATGTTTCCACATTATTTTACTATTCAGATCGTTTTGAAATTCTAGAAAAACATTTCGATTTATTTTTCGATTCTAACATTTTTCCCCACAAAGAGCTTAAGTTACGGCATCAAGCTGCTACATATAAATCACATATAACCTCAACCACCAGATAGATCATAAGTAAAACTCGAGGTCACCACACATCAGCGCTTCCGTACTAATTTAGTATGAGAGCGCGACCGCATATTTCATTTAATGTGACGTTTTTGATCATTACTCATGTGAATTAAAAATATCCACAAAAATCAAATAATAGGGACTAACCTGGATTGTTATACTACAAAATGGTGTAGAATACTATTGAGATGTGCTGTTCGAATCGTAGAAATTAACGAATAAAATTGCGCTGGTGTGTGGTGACCCCGTGCTCCTTGTAAAAGCTTAATGATGAGTAGTCTGTGTAGTCTGTGATATAAATACTTCGATGTTTGGCGATTTTTTTCTGCTTCAGTCTAAACCGGCTGATTGGTTTTTGATAAAATTTAGGACACAGCAGAATAATAACTTGTAAAGGGACGTAAAATATTATTGTCTGGAAATATATTCCCTAAAGAAGTAAACTGAGGGTTCAAATTACGAAATAACCGCAAGACAGGCGAGTTGAGACGGGATTTGGCAATTTTACAACTTACCTAATTATATGAATTTTCATAAGCTTGAATGCTTCAAAAATGCGCTGTTGTGTTATCGTTGTCTCGGAAAGTAAACTATCCGAATTCTCATCACACACACACATACACAGAACAGAAAGAAACTTTTATAGACAGCTCCTTGCATAGACACGCCTCGGGCGAGGCAATGTTGACCGAGCGATAAAAAAGAAGAAAACAAACCGTTCTAGCGAAATAACAGTAGTGACAGAGACAATTAAATAACAAACTATCAGTCTCAATACGTAGTCGCATCATATTAAATCTCGTCCCTTAGATAGTACGTTTCAGTGGCTTTATTAAAAATATGCTAATAATTTCGGAAAATATAGTTAGAAAATTTTTCTTTCAGGGGCCGTATTCTAACTTTAAAACACACTTAGACACGATCCAACTCCAATTCACTAACTACGCAATACAGGTAGCGCCTAAATGTCTGAATCAGAATTATCAGAATTTGCTTGAAAATTATTGCGATGCAAGTCAATACAACTTCAATACGAGGGTTGCTACTTATATATCCGGAAACAAAAAAACAAACAAACGTACACGGCTGAAAATGGTTTTATTGTTTTTCAAAGTATTCCCCTTGATGATCTATGCACTTTTGCATTCGCGTGAACCAATTTTTAAAGCACTTCTGCCACTCCGCCTGAGGTACCTCCATAACGTGTTGTTTGAATGCGTCGACAGCATCTTCAGCGGTCGAAAATCGTTGACCGCGTAATTTATTCTTTATATTTGGAAATGGGTGCCAAGTCAGGGCTGTACGGCGGATGACCCGTTAATTCCACATTTTGACCCTCCAAAAATAGAGTTGTTTCGCGTGACGTATGACAGCTGGCATTGTCATGATGAAGAATGATTCTTCGTCGCTGGTTAGTTTTACGAATTTGTTCAAATACTTCCGGTAAGCAAATGGTCGTGTACCACTCTGAATTAACCGTTCTACAGTTTTCTAGTGGCACTGTAGCTACATGGCCATTAATACCGAAGAAGCAGGCCACCATTTGTTTCGATGTACTTTTTGCACGAGTAACTTTCGTAGGGTTCGGCTCATTTTGAAACACCCATACCGTTGATTGTTGCTTCGTTTCGGGATCGTATGCATAGATCCAGGATTCGTCACCTGTATAGATGTTATAAACGGCTTTTGAGTCACCACGGTTATATTTTTTTAACATTTTATTGCACCATTCGACGCGAGCATCTTTTTGCTCTTTTGTTAAGTTGTGGGGTATCCAACGCGAACAAATTTTTTTTACAGCCAAATAATTATGTAATATGCTATTAATGCTGGTCATAGAAATACCCAGAGTCGCCTCTATCTCGCGGTACGTAACATGTCGGTCGTCCATTATAAGTTTTCGCACAGCCTCGATATTTTGTTGTACAACGACCGATTTCGGGCGACCTGCCTTAACTTCGTCCGTAAGCATACTACGTCCACGATTGAACTCACTAAACCAGTGATACACAGTAGTTTTAGATGGGGCTTCATCACCAAAAGTTGAAGTTAGTTGATCTATGCACTGTTGTTGCGTTAAACCACGCCGAAAATCATAATAAATCATAGCACGAATATTTTCACGAGTGAGTTCCATTCTTGCTGCGAGATGACATTTAAAACCCGTCAAAAACAAAACACGAGCGTTAATAAGAAAGAAAAAATATACCGGCCAGTACTTAAAAAAGTTCAAATTTTACCATGGAGGTCAAATATGCTATTTAAGAAGATTGTAATCCCGGTTTCCGGATATATAAATAGCAGCCCTTGTATTGGTTGATTATTTGTTGTGTGTTAATATATTGTGTTTTTACGGCACCAGGAACCCGCTGGGCGAGCACTCTGTAGCGAATGCAACCGGTTATAATTTAGCATGAAAAATAAGGGGTTTTCTTATACAAAATAAAATTCGTTTGCATTCCCTAGCTCTCTGTGTGTATCGGTTTCCGCTTCAAAGCCGGAAAACGCTGAAATCGGTGACGAACGTAGAGCGTAACGAACTGCGGTACGGAAAGTGTTAATTCTTTTTCCATAAGCTATGGTCTAATATTCTATCCGTTTAATTTTGGAACTGACTGCACGAGAACACTATTAATAATTGAATAGTGTCGGCTTGCAGCTCTTATACTTGGCCTAGTAACTAGACAGAATATTAAAGTTCAGCATAAGAAAACAGTACTTTATATAATCATGACATAATTAAGAGCTTTTCAGTCGAGTAGGAGAAAATTGGCACCATTCGTACGCGGGGCCTTATATGGATTTGAAAAACACGTTGACACATTATTTCTATATGGAAGACTACCTCTCATACGCTTAGGATACTCACGAAGAATGGTAACAACAACACTGTTGGTTTCCTTGAAAGTAACTTTTGTGTTTTTAATAACTCTAAGTAATTCTTAGATGCAAGTTTAAATGCACTTATCTGTAGTAATATTTGTTACAATTGTAGTTATTTTGCATAATTTAATAGTCCAAGTACCAAACATCTCCCCCTTATAATCATTTTTAATTTGATTTATTTTCTGTTTTTTTTTGGTTGGGGTACATTCATACAGTCATATAAATGTACGAAAACTCTTGTTGTATTTGTATGAATGTGCCCCACTTCGTTTACAACTTAAATATTCCTTCAAACTTCATTGTAATTTAAAAACGAACTGATATTTTAACAGAAGGTTTATATAGGTACATTTAACTTGCGATAATAGAGGCAGTGTATGGAGCTACCCCGCATCACCCGCATGTGGGGTACATTGGGGCAATTTCCATACTTTACGAAAACCGTCATAGCTTGGATTTTTCGCTTAGTATATAGACTAAATGACACTATTATTAAAGCCAAATAAGTGTACTATTTAGGAATGTTTAATTTATTATGATTCAACTTATAGTAATTTTTTTACAAGGGTTGGAGTAAAAAGTGCACGAGTGGTGCCAATCTTCCCCTACCGTGTTTAGGCCACGAAGCTTGCTGTCACTATTGTTTACAATAATGTTTCTACGAGTACTCAAAATAGGCAAGCCGGTAAAAATTAAGTCCGACGAATGCCTTATTACAACCTACTCTATACAATTTAGTAACTTAAATCTACCAGTGCTATAATATTGTATGAAAATCTATTTTAGCATAGTTGACGATGCTAAAATATTTGACCATAAAAGCTCCATCGAAAAGTATGCGCTGGTAGTTCGCTCTACAAAGTCTCAATTCAAGCATTATAGTCGACGAGTAGAAAAACTTACTTAACAAACCTTGCATACCGTAGTACCCGTAGTGGGTCTACGCCAGCGGCTACACTCACCTGTGCTACGCCGCTACGGGTATTTATAATTTTAATGTCAAGCCTAGGGTGACAAAGGCTGAAAAGTCTTTATAGTTGTCGAAGTTTTAGGGTTGTCGATGAAATTTAAACAGAGATTGCTTTCGAGCAAAGCATTGCGGTACAGGCGTCCGACTCAATTCGAAGGTCGCGGGTTCAAACCCCGGATCGTACCACTGAGTTTCTTGAAATATGTGTATGTGACGTTGTCAAGTCCAAGGTACATCATTGTCGGTTGTCAATAAGGCGTTACTGGCATAAAAATAATTTAGAAATAAATTATATTAACAACCGACTATGATGTACCATTGACTTGAAAACGTCAAGTATGATCATTATATATTTACCAGGCGCTTTCCAATGGACGAAAACACCGAGAGACCAAAGCTAGTCACAATAAGCCGTAATTTCCCTCTGGGTTAAATAATTAGATGATGGTCCCTTTTGTTAAAATAAGTTCTTACAAAAAATCTTGGGATTAGGTTGCCGAACAGACCCCATATTTCATTTAACCGTTGCCAAAAACCGGGATTTTCGTACCGTAAAGCCGAGATAATTTGACCCAATGAGATAGTCTATACGTTTAAAATATAGAATGAAAGTTTACTCACAAGTTCTATTTTGCCATTAACTTTCAGGCAAAATATGATAGAATGAACAATTTTAAAAACGCTAAAAAAGTTTGCCACTCAATTAAATTTAAAAAAAAAGACAATGTAGAAACTTAACTTGTGGCAGCCCTAACATCTGGCTGGAGCTATCAACTGCCACAATGAGCCATTATGTGCGGACGACAGTTAGAAATATCTGCGGAAAATCGCATAATTAAGCACGAAAGCCATATATATATATATACAAATCTAGAGTGACTAAATAGTAACTTTGTATGAAATATAACAGATTCTTATTTGCAACATGTGATAGATTCTGCATTTATTTTTAAATTAATATTTACACATTTTAATTTTATTTTGACCTGTCTTGTGCCGTCCGCCCCATTAAAATAATGTATTTAAATGAAATTCCAAATTAATTAAACGAATAAAAGCTTAGAGCATTCAACCTGGATTAGCTATGTCTGTAATTTTCTACACAAATAAAGTCTGCCGAATTTTGGAGGGACGTCAAATGTATGGCTATTTGTACGTAACGTACAAATAGCCACGTCAGATAAACGTCTGTCCATACAATAAATGACGTATTGTATGACCGCCGGTCATATGTTTTCGGCAGAGGGGAACGCCTGTCAAGGGCGACTCCGGTTGGTTGAATGCTCTAAGAATAAAAGAATCCAAAGGAACTCATCAAAACAGTTGTGACATCTGCAGCTATCAACTGCCTCACAATGAGCCATTATGAGTATATGCGGGCGACGGACAAAAATATTTCCGGAAAATCGCATAATTAAGTAGCTCAAAGCCGGATTATTACCGCTGACAACGAAATGAAATCAGTAGCTCAATCAATACGGGATTCATACAGACTTAGGTCTTTTTGATAGCACCAAAGCAATTCAATGAGTACAATTTTATATTTTATCTCTAAACAATTATTATTTTTCTTTATTGGAGAAATAACAAAAGCATGCGACAATAAGAATTACATTCGTAATAATAAAAAATAGAAGTAAACACACCTTCCTTCGGTTTTTGTAGTGATATACGGAGGTTTTATTGAATTTATTTTGTCGAGCGTAAGTGTGGTGTCGTCGTCGTCGCCCCCCCCCCCAGTGTGGATATGTGGAATATTTTTTCTATTTATTTCTACTGTGTAGTGAGCTATATTTATAATGTAAATTATTGAAGTTATTGAGAGAGCAAAACTGGCCCGGAATATTTAGTTACATAAAAATTACACAACCCGCAGCTGGTATGTCGCGTCGTGCTTTCCAATCTTAGTTGCAAAACTGGCCTGTTTCTACATTTTGTCCTATGTATAAAATCAAGCTGAACCAATGCTACGAGTTTCGCAAATGTTGCTCAACCGAGTCAATTTCCGATTTTTTCTAGAGAAAAACTTGCATGCAATGGATTGCCGCAATTCGGCGGTAGCAGAGCACGCTTGCAATGCAGGCGCGTCACATTTCCTTCGCTTTGATAAAGCTAGACTGCTGGTTCGTGAAAAATACTACGTGCCACGCAAAATACGCGAGGCGATCGAGATTGGGCGTCGTCCTAATTTTAATCGAAACGGGGGCTGGACCGTACCGCCAGCATGGAAGCCAGGCCCTGTAGCCAAGATGACAATCGTATACAGAAAACGAAACGAAACGCTACACGCTCTCGCTCACACTTCATTACTGCGATAGAGACACAGATAGCCTTTCGATTCGTTTTCTGCAAACGATTGTCATCTTGGCTAAACCCCCTGTAACCCATGGCCAGAACTTCAGTGTGTGCTGTGATAGTTTAGTGAACACAGTTTGTTTACCGTCGCTCAAGTCGGATGAATCAAATACGTTGCAAAATACGTTAGCAGCGCCGGCGCAAAATCACGCACGGCACGCCGCGCCGGATGCAGGCCGGCAGTCTGCAATGCGACGTGCAACAGTGCGCTACGAGCCGGTTCAGATAGCACTCTTAGTGCTTGAAGATGGAGACCTAAGCTCTCCGAAACATGCCGCGCGAAGTGACTAAAGTGACGTGAGTGTAAACGTTATATTTTATAAAGCAAAACTTACATATTTGAACTTTACCTAAAAATTATTTAAAGTAAATGAAATATTTGGGGAAAAGTTTAGTACAATATTTATTTATTTATACAGTAAATAGATAGCTTTTTGACCTTTGGTCCGTGGAGCCCAGCAGCACAGAAACTTTTCCGGGAGTTGACTAAACGGCTGGTTGACGTAACCGGGGATAAAAGAGCTGGCAGATTCCTCGCCCAACACCCAAGTATTGCGAATATTGCAATCCAGCGAGAAAATGCTGCCAGCATCCTCGGTATCATGCACAACAACCAACTTTAGATATAGATTATTAGTTTTTGGTTTACATGTATTTAGTATTGGTTTTTTATTGTAGGTCTTTTAATAGTTCAGTGTTTTTTTTTTAAGTTGTGTCCGTCCGTTTTGTAGCTTTCCAGAAATATGGAATTAATGTTATGAATAAATTACGAGATGTTTGGACAACTTTTACAACCGTTCGATTGTTTGAAGCTTTCCGAGGCAAAAAATGTATTCAACAGCTTAGACTAATTTCTAATTTTGAAAATTTATTTATTTATTTATTTAAACTTTATTGCACAGTAACAAATATACGGTTACAAAAGGTGGACTTAATGCCGTAAGGCATTCTCTACCAGTCAACCTTTAGGCCAAACAGAGAAACATCAATGGTGCGGGTGCGACGTATGTCAAGAACATGGAAATAAACCAAACTGAGTTTGCAAAAACGTCAATATATATAGACTTATAAGTACATGGAAATATAATAAATACAGCAACAATATATACATAGAAGTTTATAAGTATACAAAAATATACACATAATATATATATATACATATATATATATATATATATATATATAAATATACATAAATACAAATAATATATATAGATATACCTGCTACTAAATTTACTATGAAGTATCAATCATGCGAATTGTCATACAAATGCTTGCGCAGCTTGCGCTTGAACGTGAATTTAGTTTGAGCTTGACGTATGCTGAGAGGAAGAGCATTCCAAAGGCGGATAGCGTGAACGGTAAATGAATTATAAACAATACATTAAAAACTCAAATATATCTCAAACATAACTCCAACACAACAAATAATCAACCAATATTGAAACCATTGGAATAATTTTCAAGTAAATTCTGATATTTCTGATCCAGACGTTTAAGCGCTAGCTGTATTGGCTAGTTAATGCATTTGAGTTGTATTGAAGTTGGATTGTGTCTATACGTGTTTTGAAGTTAGAATACAGCCCCAGCACTATAAGTAGAGCCCGGAATTTTCGCTGAGATTTTAAGAACTCCTAGGGAGAGAACACGACTGTTTATCGATACATCGATATTATCAGTCTATTACTCCGTCAATTTTATATAATAAAATAAGTAAAATAACACTTGCAAGCAAATATATACCTACTTAGTTTATCTACTCTAAGGATATCTAATATTTATTGAATTGATACATTCTCAGTGGGATAAGTAACCTGTTATCGTTATAAAATATAAAGGTTTTCGTTATTAAACTCATTTCAATAAAGCACATGGAACGGATTAAACTTGCCGATATTTTGAACTTTTTTATCACCAACCGTTGAAAACGCTCGATTAATCGATAACATTGATAAACAGTGGTGTTCTCTCCCTAGCACTTGTCAAAAGTCGCACTGTAAATTCAGGGTCCTAATTAGAAGCATCGTTTGATAGGGCAGCGTGTCAAAACTACGATATAGTATAAAGCTTTGGGGTAATAGCTACAAATACAAAACGCATTCGGCTTTTGTTGCTCAGAAACATGCTATTAGAGTCATAGCCAAAAAACCACAGCTAGAGACTTTCATGAATTACTTCGCAGAATTTGGAGTTATGACGGTACCCAGCCTGTACATTTTTGTATTGCTCCGCGACTTGGTTAAGTCCTTGAATGGGATTAAAGCCTCAGGGCAAAGTGAAAGTCGACTAGCTTCGAGAAGAAAAGACTTACCACTGACCATTGACTCAAATCTTCAGGTTGTAATGCATACGGAAGGTTATCAAGCTATAGTCTTATTCAACAAATTGCCAATAGAATTAAAGTCGCTCACAAATGTCCACTTGTTCAAAAAGGGACTAAAATAATTACTACTGAGAAAGCGATTTTATTCAGTAGATGAATATTTATTGGATGACGACACAAGGTTTTAGGTTAGATTAGATGTAAGTGACTTTATTTATTATGGACATTATTTCATTGCTTTATTGTAAATTGTAAATTAAAAATGTAAATATGTAGGCTAAAATATATAGAGTGTAATGTAATATTTAAAACACAATGTACAATTGTACATTGTTATATTGAATAAAATAAATGAAATTAAATGAAAGTGTCTATAATGTCATGTGACCATTTGGTGGAAGGATCAAATAGATCGGAGCAGCCAAGGTACTCAAAAATATCTGAACACGCACTTTATCGCCTTGACAATAGAGGCGTGGTTCAGATATTTGTGACCACTTTGGCCGCTCCGATATATTTTATGGCGACTGTACGTGGTACAGATTCAATATTGTATTCGAATAATAAAAATGTAAGCGCCAGCCGCCAAAAGGTACCTTTGCCGAAAAAGTGTCACATTTTTATTTGTGTTAAATTAATTGTCTTAATTTCAATATATAAACCAGCAATTATGTCGAATGTAGTTAAGGGTAGCTGGAAAGTAATCCAAACTCAATGGAACTTTAACGGGTAGTTTGCGGGTATGCCACGAAGACTCATAAGTTTTCGACCTCGAGGACCTTGTGGAATTTGGAGGGGGTTTGGGGGGGGGGACAAAAACATATTTTTTTTTTTAGTTTTTCGCTTATATCTCATAAACTAAGCACTTTTTGTGTACACCTTGTATGACAAAGTTAAAGAGCAATAAATTTCCTGAAAGTTAGCTGTCTAACCAAATTTTCAGGCCAAAAATTAACGAAGATACAATCGAAAAAAGTTATTAAAATTTAATAAGTAGCTTATATGTTTTTTTCATCATTGCTATGTTAATTATGTCGACCAATCACCAATATTAACGTCCTTTATTTATTTATTTATTTATTTAATCTTAATGCACAATACAAGATGGTACAAAAGGCGGACTTAATGCCATAAGGCATTCTCTACCAGTCAACCAATGGGCTAAACAGAAAGGTTAAGTAGGTGCAGGGTCCATTAAATATGACAGAATTAAAAGAGAAAAAAAAAACTAACAATAGATACATATAAGCTATATTCATAAACTTACACAAATACATATAATAATATGTTTATTATGTATGTTTACATACATATATTTTATATACCTTGTGTGAACCATTAGGAGGACGATGAAGAAAGCTTGTCAAGGAAATGCTTGCGCAACAAGCGCTTGAAAGTGAATTTAGTCTGAGCTTGCCTGAGAGAGAGCGGCAGAACATTCCAAAGTCGGATTGCCTGAATGGTGAAAGAATTAGACATAAAACCAGTACCATGTCGGGGCACATTGTCAATGAGCTTTAGAAAACGAGAAGAACGAAGATGTGTGCCGGGGCGTGGGGAAACAAATTTAAATTTCGATCGAAGATAATTTGGAGCGGACGGGTCAAACAATATGGAATACAGAGTGCAGAGAATACGAAGTGACCTACGTTCTCGGATCGGAAGCCAATTAAGTTTTCTGCGGAAATTGGAAACATGGTCATACTTACGGAGACCGAACACGAAGCGTATGCAGTTATTAAATAACCGGTCAAACTTGTTCAATGAGTCTTGGGTGAGATTGGTGTAACAGACATCAGCATAATCAAGGACAGGCAGGACAAGAGATTGGACAAGGAGAATTTTAGTGCTGACTGGGAGAAAATGTTTAAAACGATAGAGTGCTCTTAAAGTATTAGTTACTCTACGAGAAACGTCGGCCACCTGAGGTTCCCATGTAAGCCCGCTGTCAATAATTAGCCCCAGGTTCTTCACTTGCGATACTAGAGGTATCATTTCCTGTTCGTAGAGGATTGGCGCCACTTCAGCAGTGTCTATTAAAGAAAGTAGACGGGTGCTACCAAGCAAAATGGCCTGGCATTTCGTAGGGTTGACCGTGATACCAAAGCAGCGTGACCAAGTGGAAATACGGTTTAGGTCTGAGTTAATTTCAGCGATTGCCTGATCCAGATCCTTGGCACTCGCTTGGGTATAAAGCTGTAAATCATCAGCATACATATGGTAGGAGCATTTTAGTTTAGAGGTGATAAGATTAATAAAAAGGGAGAACAGAAGAGGTGAGAGAATCCCGCCCTGTGGGACCCCAGAAGTAAGATCGCACCAGTCAGAAGAAGTACGATCAGCACGAACCAACTGACGGCGGTCCTGAAGATAGGAGGCAAACCATCCAGCCGCAGATGCCGAGATATTGAAGTGTCTGAGAATGGCAAGTAACAAGTCATGGTTAACAGCATTGAATGCATTCGAGAAATCGATGAGCACCAACACCGTCAACAACGTCGAGTCCATACCGAGCCTTACGTCGTTGACCACTTTTAGCAAAGCGGTGGACGTGCTGTGGCCACGACGGAAACCAGACTGATAAGGAGAAAGCAATTGATTGGAATAAACGTGTGAAGATAATTGTTTATGGACTATTGCTTCTAGTATTTTTGAAAGAAAGGGGAGGATAGAAATGGGTCGAAAGTCTTTAAGTGCACTGGGATTAGAAACTTTAGGTAGTGGAATGACATAGGCATGACGCCACAATGACGGAAAAACCCCAGAAGACATTGAAAAGTTAATAACATGTGTTATAACTGGGAGAATACAATCTAAAATGTAAATAATCATCGTTCTACTTAACTCGTCATGGCCAACAGCATTAGATTTGACAGAAGTTATTGCTTTCCTTATCTCGTCATCTGTGGCTGGGGTAAGAGAAAAGGAGTTAGAGCATAAACAAGGCATGGCACAAATTTCAGCAATACTGAGAAGTTTAGTGGTGGTATCTAAAGAAGAGGGCTTAGCAAAGTGATAATTTAAGTCATTTACAGAAAAAACGGAAGAAGCTGTCTTAATTGAAGACTTAACTACACCAATAGATTTGAGAAACTTCCATGTCTCAGCTGGAGAGGCCACGGCGATGCTGTCATGGAAGTATTTACGTTTGGCAGCTCTTACCATGTGGTTACACTTGTTTCTGGCAGCCTTAAAGAGGCGCCAATTCTCCTCGCAACGGTCGTGCTTAAATTTACGAAAAGCTCGATCCCGCTTTGTCATCGCCATACGGACTCCACGCGTGATCCACGGCGCCGGAGGCCGCTTCAGCCTTACTGTGCGGACAGGCGCATGCTTGTCAAAGAGCCGAAGGACCGAAGAGTTAAGGGCCGCCACTGCCTCATCCACCGTCAGAGCTTGCAATGTCGACGACCAATCAACAGCGCGCGCGTCTCTTTGTAAGGCCTGAATATCTAGCCGAACGAAACTGCGGAGTTGTATCGTAAGACGCTGCTGCTTTGGAGGGCGAAGACGATAACTTAAAAATACGAGATCATGGTGAGAAAAACCAGGAGCGGGGACTTGGCCAACCATGTTTACGCGATCCACAGAGGAGACAACGATAAGGTCCAACCAGGAGTCGGGCGAGGCAATGTTATGATGAGTGGGCATAAGAGGAAGAACAGAGAGATCGGCCGACTCAACAACGACATTAAGTTTTTTCGTCCTGATGTTATTCTTTAAAAGGTCAGTGTTAAAATCGCCCATGATTATTTGATGTTCGTAATCGGCGCTAAGAGGCGAGAGAACAGTTTCGAGATCCTTGAAGTAGTCAACATTAGGTGGACAATACACTACACTGAGTGCAGCCTTTGTACCTCCAATATTAACCTCAATGACTAAATACTCCATAGTTCCCGAATACGGAGATGGAGAAGAAGAGATAATTTTAAAAGGGATATTGCCGCGGAGGTATATGGCAACACCACCGCCTCGCTTACCCATGCGGTCATTCCGCACTAATACAAAGCCGGGTAAGCTAAAAGAAGTTGAATCGAGGGTAGGTTTGAGCCAGGTTTCCGAAATGAAAATAGCGTGGACATTGCATGAAGAAAAAGAGTCAAGAAAGTCGTTGTAGTGGCTAGGGATACTTTGTGCGTTGATATGACAAGTGTTAAAGTGTTTCGTAGCAGTTTCAAAAGTGCGTCCTAGGCAACTACCGAGAGTGTCAGGCTCCGACATTGAGCTATTGAAGGAGTGAAAGGAAGCAGACAAGTCGCAAGCTGAATGAAACGATCCATCATCGGACATAACAGTTCACAAGGTACAAATATAAGATAAATATATATTATATATCTAAATAAAATATAAAAATGGCAATCGACTAAATTATTTTCAATTTAACCCACCAGTCGACCGTTTACACAAACAAAAGATAAAAAGAGAACAGTTAAAACATATTAAAAGTATAGAACCTTGTATACAAAAATTTTTTGAACAATATAAAACTATATAAAAAAAGAAATTGCTAAATTAAAAGTTGTCAGGCTAACATTACAATGAGCAATAACGAAACGCACAGCTAGTTGACATTACTAACGTCACGTCAGTGTCAATGAAGTGACAGGTGACAGATAACAAATTGCGCGCTCGCTTGTTCATCTACGTATACGTACGTCAAAAATTGTGAAAAATACTTACAGAACAATACAAGACGGTAGACTAAAAAAAAAAATAAGTAAACTTTACACAAAAATAAAAAAGTACCGTGAATAATAAAAGAGGGCAAGTTTCTGAACGAGACAAGGAAATTGCGTAATGTCGTTTGATAATACAGCTAAGAGAGGCGAGAAAACAAAATGAAACCGTCCTTTAAAACCTATAACATCGGAACTTTGTGGATATATTATTTTTTGGTATGCTGTCATGTGTCATCATACATTAATAGCAATGAATGTATGATATTCTGTGGATATTAAGTTAATGTAAAGTTAAATCCTCTCTTTTGCACACCTCAGAATAAGAAAACAGGTGTGCTGTTTACATATGAAGAGAGGCAAACAACAGGCGGCCTTATTGCTAATAAGCGATCTCTTCCAGACAACCTTTGTATGTATTATTTTTCGTTGATCTGTCAAGTGTTATTACACTTGAAAAGTCATAACTTTTCAGAATTGCTAAAAAAATTATGGTTCCGCCGCCATATTGGAATCTCAATAATAAATTGGCTGTATCTTCGTTAATATTTAGCCTGAAAATCTGGTATGACAGCTAACTTTTAGGAAATTTACTTCTCTTTAACTTTGCCATACAAGGTGCACACAAAAAGTGCTTAGTTTATGAGACATAAGCAAAAAACAAAAAAAAAATACTTTTTTGTCCCCCCCTCCAAATTCCACAAGGTCCTCGAGGTCGAAAACTACTGATAATCTACGTGGCATACCTCCAAACTACCCGATAAAGTTCCATTGAGTTTGGATTACTTTCCAGGTGAAATGTACATAACTGCTGGACTAATAAGACTCAAGTGAGATTCTAACATATTAAAAATATTTATAACGGGTTACACGAATATTCGGGGTTATTAGAAAAGTAAAATAATGTAAACAAACGTAATATTTGCCTTCATTGCTTCGCAATCGCCATTATTATAGAACGACCATGGTTTCATTGTCAGCTTATAGACATAAACTAAGAAAAAGAATAAGTTTATTGCAAAAATAACAAATAACAGGATCTGTCAGAGGTCTTCACTTGTATCGCGGTGCACCAGTTGTGAACCAATTTAAACTTGATTTTTATATTTATATTTATTAAAAGTATCCGTTAGTTACTTATATTTCAGTGTTTTTTTTTTTCAAAGCTTTTTGCCTAGAAACGCAGCCATCTTTGTTTACCTTATTTTATATTTCTATTGACGCCAAAAATAATTCAGGTATGTTTTCATCTTCTTATCAATTCAGATAATCTAATCTAAGCACTCCAAACTCAATTAGTGCCTACTTCAACTCTAGGCCTAGTGCTCTCGATTCGATTTGATCGGATTACGTCAATTAATTCCAGCTTAAGGCTAACACAGCGGCTTAAATTGCTTTCTAAGTTTAGACTGAGTTTAACTTTTAATTTTTCATCATTAACAGCCTCCTAACCTAGTCGGTAATGACCTAATGACCCAAGGATATTCGTTCCAATTTTATCAAGTACTAGCTTTTGCCCGCGGCTTCGCTCGCGTTAAATTCGGGGTAACACGGTTCCCCTTTCCTGATTTAAAACACAGAAGAGAACTCGGAACAGAATAAACCGCACACAAATAGTCCGCATACCAATTTTTAGCTTTCTACCTTGAAAATTGCGGAATGCTCCATACAAACTTCCACCCCTCATTTTAGGGAAGTGGGGGGTTAGAAAGAGACAAAAAGTAGCCTATGTCACTCTCCATCCCTTCAACTATCTCCACTTAAAGAAATCACGTCAATTCGTCGCCCCGTTTTGCCGTGAAAGACGGACAAACAAACACACACATACACTTTCGCATTTATAATATTAGTATGGATTCTTATGTAAGTATTTATATAAATCTATTTATTACCTTGCCAAGAGGTGAATCTTTATTTGATTTATTTTAAGTTTTTTAGATTAAGTTAGGTAAATTTAATTTTTATTAAGTTTAGTTTATTATATATATATATATATATATATCGTCCTCTAGTACCCACAAGTCCCACAACACAAGCCTTGTTAAGTACAAGCCCTACTGTGGGACTAGGTCGATTTGTATAAGATGTTACCATAATTCAAGAACTTTTTATCCCTGTCGATAATCATTCGACTAAATTGCGAGTTTGGTCAACAACACTTCTTTAACTATATCACACTCATTGCACCTCACCATGGCTGTCACGTTTTGACACCATGGCAAGTATGTAAGTGCGAAAGTGATGCATGGTGCGATAGGCGATAAAATGACAACCATTATCCATTGTGCTGGCAACTCGTGATAAGCTAGCCAAGCTATTTTTCAAGTACCAATGCGTGTGGAAGTCATCTTGAAGGGTCGAAATAGGCCCCATCGCGGTTCGCTGAGTGCGCGCGATTGACGGAAGAATGTCTTAAGTAGCTTATTGGCAAGAAGCTTTTACGCTCTCGACTCGCTTAAGGAGAAGCTATTATATGTGTAAGAAAATCCAGTTGGGCAGGCATATTTACTGGTTGCATTTGTCACGAATGCTAATATAATTCAATAATTTAATTTCCCCACTGCGTTGGAAGGTTATGGCAGTCGATTTAATAAACGTCGACGTTAATTTTTGGAATGAGGTCGTCAGTGCACTTTAGCGGTGGCAAAAAGCTGGGACAACACTAGGAAAGTGATAACTGTTACGGCATACAACATGGTGCTACTAAACTGATGTTATATAACACGTGTAACAGTGATGCCATTATTATAACATTATGGCGGCATCCTCGTTACACCGTGTTATATAACGATTTATCTACACACATATCATAACTTCCCTATAATTTGTTCAGAAACGATAAGCTGTGGTGCATTAAGAAACCTGTATCTGGTGGTGTGGTGTAAAATTGACCCATACTTTAATTACATTCAAATTTGGAACGTCTTCTGGTATACCCATTCATTCTAAAAGATGTTCTAAATTTGAATGTAAAGAATTTGTACTTATGAATGACATTATAGTTGTTCATGATTTGAAATCTAGTTGGCCATGGAGTGGAGGTGCAATGGCGGTCATTCTAATGAATCTGAACACGTTATTGTGAGTGCTCTTAGCTACAACAGACAACATCTTATTAGGCTCAAAAGCAGTCAAGATGCGTGTTACATTAAATAAGATCTTCGTTGGAGCAGTGTGAGTTATAATTTTTGTGTAGATAGTGTAATGTATGTAACTGTACATAAAATATCTTTTTTTTTGCAGCGTCGCCTTAAGTGAATTAAGAGTTGTTTGCTGCCATTCCAGACAACTCGACATATCGTGTAGGTATTCTTCTTGCACTTAAATAACTTAGTAAACAATTTTAGTAAATAAATTTAGTAAATAATTTTAATTTTGAAATTCTATT
Organism: Pammene aurita; assembly: GCA_947086415.1. NCBI lineage: Eukaryota > Metazoa > Arthropoda > Insecta > Lepidoptera > Tortricidae > Pammene > Pammene aurita. Next base: position 20,857,792 of record OX352295.1, read on the forward strand.
GACAACTTTGATGACAATTTTGATTGTTGACGTTTTGAAAACTTGTGAATGTCGTAAGTGCACTGATAGTTTTTTTTTTAATTTGAACTCTAACTGTATGGGTTTAAGATTCACTTTTCTACTTCACTGTTAATGTCGCTTAAGTCACTTTACTACTCAACTCGAAGGACCACTTTGTTTAATACTGTTGCTACGTTACCAAAATCTGTATTCGATATTGCTCAATACATGTAAAGAATCTATAAAACACAACCGTTAGCTAGTTTACGTATGTAACAACGCCATCTTTAGGGAAATTGGAACAACAACCTAAACAGTCAGGGTAAATCTTCCATACCATCTTCATAGTAACAGAGAGTATTATATTTAATAGAGCGGCACAGTCTAAGAACGTTTTGAAGCTCCAAGTCTGAAGCGCTATCTGAAAGCGAGCAACCCAAAGTTACTGTAGTAATGCCGTAATAATAGTAACGGTATCAATTATTAGATGGCGCTGAGGGGCAGAGGGTACTCTGACCTACTTTAGACGGTAGCTTTGGTTAGTCTTGGTCAGATGGCGTTTTAGACTTGGAGCCTCAAAGAGTTCTTAGACTGTGGCTGTCTATATATGTATAGTCTCTGATGGTAACAAATCATTTTGACCTTTATGTATAAAGAGCTTGAGTGCTTGTCAAGCTACTTAGGGAGCCGAAGCTGTATTGCATTCGCGTCTGGTGAGAAGTAACCTTCTATACACAGCAAATTTTTGAGGTACTTATATAAACGGATGTATGGTTACTATCCTCTACTTTTTCTTTCTATGTTTGTCTCGGGCATGGTGGGCACTAGAAATGCGGCGCAAAATACTTCTACTAATGCACTATTATGGTTTACTGCGAAATAAAATAAGTAACTCTACGGTCCTTGAACAGATAGGACTGCTCGTACCAGCGCCGAGCGAGCGAGTACGGGCGGTGCGAGCCAGGTTGGTGCTTTGACCCCCCGATATTGGCGGAGACTCTTCGCCATAGGGGGTGCGTACGCGCCAAGGTAGCAACGCTCCCATCAATCGGACACTTTAACTCTTGAAGGAATTGACTGTACGTCATCCCAATGTTGATGTCTTTCATGGTTCACCTAGCTCCTTAGTTAAGGCTATATACTTGTTATTCAGTTAAAAACCATTAAGCAATAATTACCACTTAAGCGATTTGGTTCTTGTACTGTAAGCTTATGATAATAATAATAAATATTCTTTATTGTGCACCACATGCGAAAAAAGGAATATATACAGCGATACAGTGATAAAACTAGGTAGCAACAGGCGGTCTTATCGCTAAAAAGCGATCTCTACCAGACAACCTTTGGCCTTTGTTTATGTGTAATAAAATCTTTAATCTTTAAAATAAGACCGCCAATCGTTTTACCTTTGCTTTTACTGTTTGTAACTTGTATTTTGTGTGTGTTTTTTTTATGTTTAGGTGTGCAATAAAGATTATTTATGTTAAGGTTATGATTAGCAGCGGGGCGTCCATATAACTCGACTCCCACTGGCTTAACTATTTTTCAAAAAAATTAGCAGTTTTCCTAGTATAGGTCACGGAGAAAAGGAAAGCTCCGTTTTGTCTACGAATATTATGTATATACTTGACTCACCGCCACTAAATATATAAAAGATATAACAAAAATGCTGGTGACCCGTTGAATGAAGGGCATAAGTGGTATCGTATTTTAATTATGAAAAACTAAGAAAAAAAATTTACGCGAAAAATATTGGATTTGTATGGAGGTTCAGCTGAGATAACGTGTCCCATACAAATAATTTTTTTCGCGTCCAAGAATTTCTCTCCTACTTTTTCGTACAAGGAAGGGTACCTAACTGTCCGGCTCCGATTGGATTTATTTTTATATATGTTATAGAGTAGTCAAAAATAGCTGACACGTAATTTTTTTTAGCTGCCCGATTTCAACCTGTTGGGAGAAATGGTCCTCCAAAATACTGAAAAGTGACGAAACCCTCTAACTTCTGTAGAGAGTTTTGTTCAAGCAAACTGCGTTGTTATTACTAGTTTTGATATATGTTGGAGAACATGAAAAAATAATGGACACGTGTTTTTTATAATAGATGAAACCGCCAAATGTTTTTTTTTTCAGGACCATGAACCATGACATCATGGACCAAACAGTTTTAAAGCTAAACAAATAACCAAATGGAAAGCGAGTGAAACGATAAAAAGTAGCGAACTTTGAAGTGTGTGTTTTTTTTTAAATATGAGTTTTTAGCAGTGCAGGCGATTAAGGGCAAGTCAAAAGATAATGATACTTAAATGTGGTTTACTTTCGTAAAAGGTTACAAATAGTGAAATGTATATAAAAAAAAGTCTTGTTTAGACGCGTGCGGCGTTGGCCGTGCCGCTAGAGCTTCTCCTCTTCCGGGGATCTCCCCCCCGCGCGCCCTCCTCCCGTGCGCCGTCCCGCCGCTCGGTAACTTGTTGTCGTAGACATGCTGGGGGCCCGTTGGAGGAAGTTGATGAGTCGGTTGTAATGGCTGGCTTAGATGCTTCTTCCAACACCTCATCGTTGTCATCTGGGAGGGGGCACACCTTATTCAGTGCCCGTCGTTCGATCCCTCTGATCGTTCGGAAATCGCCTACTCTGGCGATTCCATCCTTGCCGTAGTATAGACGATGTACTCGTGCAAGTTTCCATCTCATAGGGGGTTGGTTGTCGTCTTTAAATACCACCATAGCGCCTTCTTTAAGATTTTTGTAGGGATGTCTCCACTTGGTTCTTTTCTGTAATTCTGAGAGGTACTCATTTTTCCACCTCTTCGCGAAGCTGTCACGCATTGACTCGATCAGCTGATAGCGCGTCATTATGCCCTTGCCGGATGCAGCCGGAGGTGACGCCACAGATGTCAGCGGACGCCCGATGAGGAAGTGCCCTGGGGAGAGGGGAGAGAGGTCGCTGGGGTTATTTGTAAGAGGGGTAAGAGGACGGGAGTTAAGGACTCCTTCGGCCTCTGTGCAAAGTGTACATAACTCTTGAAATGTCAAACTAGAATTTCCTATAGTTCTTTTTAAATGATACTTTAAGCGTTTTACATTGGCCTCCCATAAGCCGCCGAAAGTAGGGGAGTAAGGAGGATTAAATATAAACTGAATGCGCTCTTCAGCTGTATAGTTGTAAATGGAACTCATGCCTGCCTGTAATGCTCGACCCAGTTCATTGTTTGCCCCTACGTAATTTGTACCATTATCACAATAAAGTTGACTGGGTCTTCCTCTACGCGAAACGAATCTGCGAAGACAGGAAATAAATTCTTTAGCACTAAGATCGCTAACGGTTTCTAAATGGACTGCCTTAGTGCAAAAACAGATAAATATACAAATGTAGCATTTACTTATACGATTCCCACGTCCTATTTTACTAGAAATTGGGAAGGGACCACAAAAATCTGTCCCTGTGATAGCAAAGGGGTAATTAGGAGTTACTCGATTAGCTGGCAGATGGCCCATCAGCGGCTCCATAGCTTTGGCACTAAAACGAGTACATATGACGCATTTATGACATATACTTCGTGCTAACGTTCTCCCACCTAGAGGCCAAAACTGGTCCTTAAAGCTTGCCAGGAGCAGTTGAGGGCCAGCATGTAATAAGCGTAGATGTTCGGCTCGCATCAACAATTTCGTAAAGTGATTTTTTCCATGTAGTAGCACTGGGTGCTTTTTATCAAAGCTATACTCAGTATTGTTGAGCCGACCACCTACTCTCAGGACGCCGCCGTCATCGACGAACGGAGACAGCTGTAACATATGAGACGAGGTAAGTTTTTTATTATTTTTTATTAGTTTAAGTTCTTCTTCAAATGACTCTGATTGCAATATTTTTATAAGGTAAGTTAAGGCTTGACTAATTTCGTTTTCTTTTAAGGGCCCAATGGATCTATTATGTTTTTCTTTAATTTTACAATTATTTATGAATCTGTGTACATATGCGAATATTCTTTTTAGCTTTAATGAACTTGAATAATTTTTTACGTCAATTAGCTTATTCATTTTGTTGTTATCATTTGTGTTTACGTGTAAGACTTTTATTTCAGGTAAGGCGATCACTGTATTGGGGTTCTGCGGCCATTCAGCTTCTTCAAGTTTCAGGAAAGCTGGACCTTCCCACCACAAAGATGACTCAACAAGGAGACTAGGAGCTACCCCCCTCGACGCCAGATCAGCTGGATTTTTGTCGGTGGGTACGTGACGCCACGACTCTCTAGAGGTAAGTTCATGAATTTCATTTACTCTATTAGAGACAAATGTTTTAAGTACTTTAGGACTTGTTTTGATCCAACCCAGTACTACCGTTGAATCTGACCAATAAACCTTTTTATCTATAGGACAGCGGAGAGCTTCGCTGACCTTGGCAACAAGTCGAGCGCCCAGTAAGGCTGCGGCTAACTCGAGCCTTGGAATGGTTTGTTGCGTTTTGATAGGGGAAACCCTTGTTTTTGCGCAAAGCAATCTGATGCTTATGGAGTTTAGGTTATCAGTGGTACGTACGTATACGCACGCTGCGTATGCGTCTTGAGAGGCATCCACAAAGCAATGTATCGCACAAGCGATCGGAGATGCACCTTGAACGTGTCTAGGTACGGAAACCAGAAGCAAAGCGTTTAAGTCGTTATGCAATTTTAACCATATTTTCTTAATGTCTACTGGTACCTCTTGGTCCCAAGACAACTGGAGAGACCACAATTTCTGAAGCAAAATTTTAAGTGTTATTGTGCACGCACTTAGGAGCCCAAGAGGGTCAAATATTTTACAAGTGTTGGACAAAATTGTTCGTTTAGTAGTTTTTTCGTCTTTAGGAATTGGTTCTATCGCAAAGGTAAGTTTGTCAGTACTTGGTGTCCACTGTACACCAAGAACACTGGATTGTTTACTTAAGGTTAGAGTGTCCGATACTACTGAATCTTTAAATATCTCAGGGCAATTGGAACGGAATTTATGCAACGGAAAGCATGCCGAGTTAAGTGTACCTACTACACCCTGGAGTATATGAGACAAAGCTTCCTCGCTATCCGCTCCGGTTAAAATGTCATCCATATAACAATCCTTTTTTATGACTTCGGAGACTACACTATCCGGACAATCTAGGGCGAGCTGCAAGAGACACCGTGTGCTCAAGAACGGTGCCGAGGCCGTGCCATAGGACACAGTGTTCAATTGTAGAACTTCCAGAGGCCGTGACTCATCATCTCGCCACAGTATTAATTGTAAGTATCGTTGAGATTCATGAATTTTAATTTGACGATAGCATTTTTCAATGTCACCTGTAAAAACGTATTTATGTTGTCGAAACCTAATCAAAATGTTGAAAAGATCGTCTTGCACCACAGGGCCAATGTATTGTATGTCGTTAAGGCTCTTTAATGAGGAACTTTTCATGCTAGCGTCGAATACGACCCTCAACTTGGTACTTTCACTATTTTCTCTTATAACACAGTGGTGGGCTAAGTAATAACCGAATTTCGGTTTATTGATTTTTGTTAGGTGGCCTAAAGCTTCATACTCCTGAATAAAATCGCTATATTGTTTTTTCAGATCTGGTTTTTTATTTAATTTTTTCTCTAATGTATAAAATCGTTTGGCAGCACTACGATAGGAGTCACCAAGAGACGTTTCAGGTGTCTCTTTAAGGGCATTAGAACTGAGAACCTGCCATCAGGTAAGCGGTAGGTGTGTTCTTTAAAGTGCTCCTCGCAAAACTCATCATCGGCTAACATGGGAGCCTTGTCGTCTGGAAGTTCTTCAAGGTTCCAGAACTGGGTCAATTTTTCGCTTATTTCTTTAGTAAAGAAACAGCGAGACGTCTGAGGTGTATTAGTACTATTAGTACACTTATTTGGATTTAACCGGCCGCCTACAATCCAGCCAAACTCAGTATCGATAAGAAGAGGCAAATTAGGACCTAATCTTATTTTTTCGCCACACAATATCTCGAAAAATATCTCATTACCTAGCAGCATACCAACATCGGAAACAATGTGAAATTCCGGATCAGCCAGTTGTATATTTTCAGGTATGTTTAGTTGTGTAAGGTCTACAGGTAAGTTAGGTAGCGGATCAGTGAGCTCTGAAAGTACCGAGAAGGTTAAGGTTACATCAAACGGTTTTACTAAGGAGCTAACAGTTACGTTGCATTGATCTGAAACGGTAAGTTGTATATTTTTAATGCCCGTGATATTGGAAGACTCGGGTTCAGGGTTGACTAAGCCAAGTTTCCTTTGCAGTTCTTCAGTAATAAAGCATGACTGGCTGCCATTGTCTAAGACAGCACGAACCACAAAATTGACATTTGTATTAGGATTAGATACCTTAAGTAAAGCGGTAGCTAGCATGACTTGCCCCCCTGCACGTACCGATAAAGTCCTACGGGGCTGGTTGACTACTTCAAGGTCATTTGAGGTTCCAGCCGTAGCTGGCGAGACAGGGGAAGCGGTTGTTACGGTATTTTCTTTATGTAAATAGGTATTGTGCTTTTCATGACAGGTCCTACATGCGCCTAATCTACAATTATTCGCTTCATGTCCCCTTCGTAAACAGTTCGTGCAAAGTTTTAACTTCAAGACTTCGCTCCACTTGCCTTCGAGAGGTAGCGATTTGAATGATTCACAGTCGATGATTCTGTGACCTTTACTACACATGGGACAAGATATACCTACTGGTTTAGTAGAACTAGACGTTAAAAAAGTCCTTGGAAATTTATGTTGTGTGAATGAGCCTTTATGTTCGTTATATGTGTATGAGCCTTTATGTTCGTTATGTGTGAGTGAACCTTTATGTTCATATTTTGATGAAGTATCCTTATGACCATGGGAAACGCCCTTTTCATGTCTATTAGCTAACGTGGTTTCTAAAATGTCCGCTCGGTTACGGAGAAACTCGATAAATTCGTCCAAGAGTGGTAAGTCGGAGAGATTGTTTCTATACTCCTCCCACTTAGCACTAGTGGTCGAGTCTAATTTACTAGACACCATAAATATTATCAACGTATCCCATTGGTCAACCGGTTGACCAAGTGTGGTTAACGCTCTCAGGTTTTTAGTCACAAGGTCAATTAAGTATCTTAATGATTTATGAGATTCTCTGATTAAGGGCTCGATTCTAAAGAGAGCCTTTAAGTGATTATTTATAAGAATTTTCTTATTATTGTACCTTTGGCATAACAAGTCCCAGGCCACCTTGTAGTTTTGTGATGAAAATTCAATGGACTTTATTACAAGCGCTGCACTCCCTTCTAAAGAAGAACGCAAATAATGGAACTTGTTTATGCCAGGTATAGTTTCATTGTTATGTATCAATGATTCGAATGTATCACGAAATTCTAGCCACAAAAAATAGTTGCCGTCGAAAACCGGTAATTTAATAACGGGTAATTTAACGTTTACATTTTCCTGACGCGAGCAACTACTGTATGCACTTTGTTTATCCTCATTATTCGAAGGTCGTAATTTTAATAAAGTTTGAGCACTGGCTAGACCACTGTAAAACCGTTTTTCCGTTTTTTCCCTTTCGCGTATTTGATCATCAGGATTAGGACAAAATAGTTCTAATTGACTTTGACATTTATCAAAATCACAGAACAATGTTTCCATTTTTACGCTTCGCAAATTCAGTTCACTAAATTGCGCTTCGGAAATCTGGTCAGGTTTTACCCCTTTTAACTCTTCAATAAATTGTTCGAAATGTGTTAAGCTACCTCTAATAGAACCGCGCTGTTTAATTAAATCTTTAAGCTTTAATTCATTTTCAAGAGCAGCTATGTCGGCGCCGTTAAGCGGGGTTCCAGGCGGAGACATTATTTTTAAGTTATTTACGTAAAACACTAAAGTTAAAATAGGTAAAATGACCAAATATATAAATCGGTACTATGCACGATCTAGTGAAGGGCAATCAATAAACAAAGATAAGGAAAACTGTGCATCAAACCAGGCAGGGGTTCCAGGTGCGCGCAGACACCGCGCGGAAGTAGGTCAGCAACTGTCGCGGGGTAGCTAGCAGCGGCGCGAGCGCATTCAGCCCGGAAGAATTTATCCTGAAAATGTCGGCCCAACTCGAAATCAGTGTTATGAAAATATATATTTAATAATTGGGACCCTTGAGGAATAAACACTATTTTTAGGAATGTAAGAATACTATATTTTAATAACTTAATGATTACGTACTTTATTTTTTAATAAAATGATTAGGCAAATAGCTTAGTAGAACGAAATAATGTTTAAGGATTGCTTATTTATCAAGAAAGCACAAAGGCGTGCGAAAAGCACCGTTAGATTCGTTAACTAAGTGATAGGTATGTAAAACTAATTGCAATTTTAAGCGGTGCAAAGATTTATTATGCAATGCAGTTACGCACTTAAAACTTATGGCTTAAGGTTGATTAACTCTAGCAGGCAAATAATAAAATGCTTATGATTTGGGCTTAAAATAATCTGTTTCACTTATCAAAGTGATATTTATGCTGTCTTATTGTAAATGCGCGTAGCAACAAGCGAAGAATGCACGCGAGATAAGGAAAATGATTAGCGAAAACTATAATCTTTACGAAGTTTTTTCAAAAAATTTGGAATAAAGTACACTTTACACAAAAATCGAAAGTAGGAAACGTGAAAATGGTAAGGAAATGAATTGGACACTCCCCTGGAAGTAGATTGCTGTGAAGATCCGCGTGGCTTGGAGTCCAAAGGTCGCGCGCCGCAGTTCCTTTGTTCGCGCTTCTCGAATGTTCTGGCTCCGTTGTTGCTAAGGGCGTACGCGCAGATGAGTGATGCAGTAACTCTTTATAATTACCGTCCTGTCACGGTCGCCAATAACTTGCAGGCGATTAAGGGCAAGCAGGGCTTGAAATACCGGTATTTTTCGGAACCGGTATCGTGGCTTCGATTCAGGAACCGGTATATGACTTGGTACCGGTTCCGTGGTACCGGTATCCAGGGATCGAATTACAGGTATTTTTCGGAACCGGTATCGTGGCTTCGAACCAGGAACCGGTATATGACTTGGTACCGGTTCCGTGGTACCGGTATCCAGGGATCGAATTACAGGTATTTTCCGGTTCCGAGGTACCGGTATTCAGGGCTTGAATTACAGGTATTTAATGGGAACCGGTATTGTGGCCTTGAACCATAAACCTGTATTAGACTTGGTACCGGTTCCGAATCACGCATAGGTACCGGTATTACTTGTCGCCGCGTATTAAAGGATTTGTTCTCTCTCTCTGACTCGTGGCGTCGGCTTTGTCCGCTTGGCGCTCGCTCACTCGCTGCGTTCATTTGTTTCGTTCGTCAGTTGGTGATCGAACTTATGTTTATTTGTACGTGCGGAAAACCTGGCCTCCCATATTGGACCCCCCAAATAACAGGGATTAGTATGTTTTTAAAGGTTTTTATTTAGTTTCACCTGTCCGTTGCCCATGGTTCAAATGACCAACCCAAGTAACAAAAGCTTCTATAACTAAGGCCTTTTATCACCAATCAGTGATATAGTAGGCCTATAATGGTAACCATTGTGACTGCTTGTACTATAAAGGTTTTTAATAGAGCAATTTGGTTCTATAAATTAAAGAGCAATTTAGTTCTATAAGTTAGCTCTTAGAACGCTTTTTGCCCGTTTCCGCCATCTTTGATTTTAAAACGGTCCTTATTTTCGAAATCTACACCCCTGAATTAATCGGAAACGACTAACATGATGAGTTTTACCAAAAAAGTGTATGACAGCGGTCTTGGATTTCAAAATAGACATCATTTTCGAAATCTGCACACCCTAATTAGTCGAAAATGACTACCATGACGAATTTGACAAAATTATCCATTTCCGCCATCTTGGATTTTAAAATTGTCTTTATTTTCGAAATCTACATCCCTGAATTAATAGAAAATGACTACCATGACGATTTTTACTAAAAATGTGTATGACCGCCATCTTGGATTTAAAAATAGACATTATTTTCGAAATATGCACACCCGAATTAGTCGGAAATGACTACCATGACGATTTTGAAAATTTTGCCCGTTTCCGCCATCTTTGATTTTAAAACGGTCCTTATTTTCGAAATCTACACCCCTGAATTTATCGGAAACGACTAACATGATGAGTTTTACCAAAAAAGTGTATGACCGCGGTCTTGGATTTCAAAATAGACATCATTTTCGAAATCTGCACACCCTAATTAGTCGAAAATGACTACCATGACGAATTTGACAAAATTATCCATTTCCGCCATCTTGGATTTTAAAATTGTCTTTATTTTCGAAATCTACATCCCTGAATCAATAGAAAATGACTACCATGACGATTTTTACTAAAAATGTGTATGACCGCCATCTTGGATTTAAAAATAGACATTATTTTCGAAATCTGCACACCCGAATTAGTCGGAAATGACTACCATGACGATTTTGAAAATTTTGCCCGTTTCCGCCATCTTTGATTTTAAAACGGTCCTTATTTTCGAAATCTACACCCCTGAATTAATCGGAAACGACTAACATGATGAGTTTTACCAAAAAACTGTATGACAGCGGTCTTGGATTTCAAAATAGACATCATTTTCGAAATCTGCACACCCTAATTAGTCGAAAATGACTACCATGACGAATTTGACAAAATTATCCATTTCCGCCATCTTGGATTTTAAAATTGTCTTTATTTTCGAAATCTACATCCCTGAATCAATAGAAAATGACTACCATGACGATTTTTACTAAAAATGTGTATGACCGCCATCTTGGATTTAAAAATAGACATTATTTTCGAAATCTGCACACCCGAATTAGTCGGAAATGACTACCATGACGATTTTGAAAATTTTGCCCGTTTCCGCCATCTTTGATTTTAAAACGGTCCTTATTTTCGAAATCTACACCCCTGAATTAATCGGAAACGACTAACATGATGACTTTTACCAAAAAAGTGTATGACCGCGGTCTTGGATTTCAAAATAGACATCATTTTCGAAATCTGCACACCCTAATTAGTCGAAAATTACTACCATGACGATTTTGACAAAATTATCCATTTCCGCCATCTTGGATTTTAAAATTGTCTTTATTTTCGAAATCTACATCCCTGAATTAATAGAAAATGACTACCATGACGATTTTCACTAAAAATGTGTATGACCGCCATCTTGGATTTAAAAATAGACATTATTTTCGAAATCTGCACACCCGAATTAGTCGGAAATGACTACCATGACGATTTTGAAAATTTTGCCCGTTTCCGCCATCTTTGATTTTAAAACGGTCCTTATTTTCGAAATCTACACCCCTGAATTAATCGGAAACGACTAACATGATGACTTTTACCAAAAAAGTGTATGACCGCGGTCTTGGATTTCAAAATAGACATCTTTTCGAAATCTGCACACCCTAATTAGTCGAAAATGACTACCATGACGATTTTGACAAAATTATCCATTTCCGCCATCTTGGATTTTAAAATTGTCTTTATTTTCGAAATCTACATCCCTGAATTAATAGAAAATGACTACCATGACGATTTTTACTAAAGATGTGTATGACCGCCATCTTGGGTTTAAAAATAGACATTATTTTCGAAATCTGCACACCCGAATTAGTCGGAAATGACTACCATGACGATTTTGAAAATTTTGCCCGTTTCCGCCATCTTTGATTTTAAAACGGTCCTTATTTTCGAAATCTACACCCCTGAATTAATCGGAAACGACTAACATGATGACTTTTACCAAAAACGTGTATGACCGCGGTCTTGGATTTCAAAATAGACATCATTTTCGAAATCTGCACACCCTAATTAGTCGGAAATGACTACCATGACGATTTTGACAAAATTATCCATTTCCGCCATCTTGGATTTTAAAATTGTCTTTATTTTCGAAATCTACATCCCTGAATTAATAGAAAATGACTACCATGACGATTTTTACTAAAAGTGTGTATGACCGCCATCTTGGATTTAAAAATAGACATTATTTTCGAAATCTGCACACCCGAATTATAGTTCAAAATCTGTAAGAATGAACGTTTGACACTTCAGTATTGACGTCATTAGTGATGAGGCTAAGACGTATCGTTTGTCAAATTTAGCGATTATTTATGAATTGTTCGAATCGATTTTACTACGACCGATTTTTTCTTGTTATATGCCTATATATTTTGTATCACATTTCTTCTCAAATTATAACAATAAGAATAAGAGAATAATAATAATGTTTATTGACTTAAACCTTATATACAAGTGTAAGTAATATTTGCACAGTACGCTAATAGCTTAAGAGAGACTTATGTTATGGTTTGAAACAGTATCACCGTAACTGAGCCTCTATCTCCCGAACTAGGCGGATGCCTGTGACTCGGAAGTCAGTGATTCCATCGAGAATATGAGTTGAGATGAGTTGTATGCAGTTATGCCTAATATACAAAAATAAATTAAAAAACCGGCCAAGAGCGTGTCGGGCCACGCTCAGTGTAGGGTTCCGTAGTTTTCCGTCCGTCACAGTAAGTGTCCCCACTTAAGAGTTAATAACACCGCCATGTAGGATATGATACGAGAGTTCCACGTACAGCGACATCTATCGGCAAATTAAGTAAACTATTGCGCGCGAGCTTAAAGTATGGAAGATGATTTTTATGGAATAATTCTTTATTGCGTGAACCGATTTTCACCGTTTTTACTTTATTTGAAAGCACGTCATTGCATTGTAATTTTGTAGAAATTACAGGTACAATAAACACCTGCTTATACGGTTAAATTACAAACTTAGTTCAGAAATTATTTTGTAATTTTTTTTCAAAAACTCGGCGTTGTTGTCGGCGTGATTGATATACATATTAGTACCAAATTTCAGCTTTCTAGTGCTAACGGTCACTGAGATTATCCGCGGACGGACGGACGGACGGACGGGCAGACATGGCGAAACTATAAGGGTTCCTAGTTGACTACGGAACCCTAAAAAGGAAAACTTAACTATAACAAAGCAGAAAATAAAATTATTTAGGAAATGATCATTAAATCATTGTTATCTACTAATTATGTATGGCATTATAATTTTATAATAATTCCATAATTAATACAATATGATAAGAAAGTCTTATATTGTCTGTTGATTACATAATCGATTTTATCGACTTACGAAAATGTTATATGAATCGGAACAGCAGACATGGTCACAACACTAAATTTAAAAAAAAGGAGGCGTAGACCGTAACTGTTTGCATGCTAAATTGTTATCGTAAAATATTCAATAACTAAGATATGAAAAAATTTAACATTAATTAAGTTATGTTTATTAAAAGTGAAATATTGTGTTTACGTACATGACAAGCTTTAAAATCGTTATGGGATTTTGTTTATAATTGCAAAGTATCTTGCGCGTTTACGTTCTACGGGCGTTGCGATGTGTCAAAAGTTCATTCTTACAGATTTTGAACTATAGTCGGAAATGACTACCATGACAATTTTGAAAATTTTGCCCGTTTCCGCCATCTTTGGCGTTTCCCGTTTCTTTAAAACGGTCCTTATTTTCGAATATTTTTTTAGGAAAGTAGCCAATTGAGAACCTCCTCCTTCGAAATCATGAAGTCGGTTGATAAATACACAACAATGAACTTCCACTTTCCGCCGTGTGTTCAATTCGAACTGAATCACCGCGCATCGGCCATCGCTGATTCGCCTGGCATGCTGGCAACGCGCAGCGCAACGCCGCGTTCGTTTGTAGTGTAGGTATGTTCCGCACCGAATATGCGTACCGCACTAAACGACAACGTCGCGTACACGTGGAAGAACCTTTATAGAGAACCGGTATTTTTCGGTGCTAATTCCGGTATTTGTTCTTTACCGGTTCTGCGGAACCGAAATGAAAAAAACTCATAAATATGGAACAGGTACCTTCGGTACCGGTTTCAAGCCAGGAACCTTTATAGAGAACCGATATTTTTCACTGCTAGTACCGGTATTTTTTCTTTACCGGTACTCTGGAACCGAAATGAAAAGAACCTATAAATACCGGTATGTAACCGGTATTTTTGGTACCGGTTCCAAGCCCTGAGGGCAAGTCAAAAGATAATGATACTTAAATGTGGTTTACTTTCGTAAAAGGTTACAAATAGTGAAATGTATATAAAAAAAGTCTTGTTTAGACGCGTGCGGCGTTGGCCGTGCCGCTAGAGCTTCTCCTCTTCCGGGGATCTCCCCCCCGCGCGCCCTCCTCCCGTGCGCCGTCCCGCCGCTCGGTAACTTGTTGTCGTAGACAAGCAGAAATAGCAAAACACGTGTCCATATTTTTTTCATGTTCTCCAACATATATCAAAACTAGTAATAACAACGCAGTTTGCTTGAACAAAACTCTCTACAGAAGGTAGAGGGTTTCGTCACTTTTCAGTATTTTACTTCTCCCAACAGGTTGAAATTGGGCAGCTAAAAAAAATTACGTGTCAGCTATTTTTGACTACTCTATAACATATATAAAAATAAATCCAATCGGAGCCGGACAGTTGGGTACCCTTCCTTGTAAGAAAAAGTAGGAGAGAAATTCTTGGACGCGAAAAAAATCATTATTTGTATGGGACACGTTATCTCAGCTGAACCTCCATACAAATCCAATATTTTTCGCGTAAATTTTTTTTCTTAGTTTTTCATAATTAGAATACGATACCAATTATGCCGTTAAAAGGATCACCACTATTTTGGTTACACCCTGTATAAGTGTCGCAAAAATATTGAGTGCTGTAAAGTGAAATGATAATAACGGTAAGAAAACACGAACAGTTCTTACACAAACATTGGTTGAACACTATCCGGCCAATAATTGCCTCCCGATTGTACCCGTTGATTTCCCATCGGGTACGATTTCGCAGCACATAGAAAGTCGCAGTAAGTACGACCAACACAAGCAGATACGGCTGTAAGCTCCAATAACATACATGCTAACTACAAATATAAATGCCAGTCAAAATTTAACTGATGATTCAACAACATAGGATTGAATTAGTTTTCATTTCAAATTCGAGTAGTATAATAACCAAAGAAGTGTTCAACTTGGTTCCAAATACAATTTATTGAAACTTTAAAGTGAAGGACCGTAGGACGCTACAGACTAGGATGGGGAGCGATTAAATAGCCCGCTTTGGGTGCCAAATGACGATGAAAGCGCCCTACAAAATATATCCCGTGATGACCGGACTAGTAAATGGTGAAGACTGGATCCGCCAAGCCCTCGTAGGGAGACCGAGGTAAGTTGTGACAGAGGAGAGTTGTGACATTGTCGATTTTTTCGGAACCTATAACTGCTAGCAAGCTCACAACCGCGTTTCTTAATTCAAGACTTGAACTCACAAACGCGCGCTGTTATAAGCTTGCTGGCAGTTTAATGTTCCGAAAAATCAATGATGTCATAACTCACCTCGGTCCCTTCTAATTCCACTAAATCCCAATGAATGAAATGGCACCATAGTACTCTAGATTTGATGATGATGGGTTTAAGTTTAGCATTCGACAAATTATAGTTCGTGACAAGGTTCATCCCGTTTACCTTCGTGAAGAAGATTTCGTTCACCCTTTTACAACGTGACGTCTTGAATCGGCCAACTTTATCGCCTCAAATTTACTTCTGATTTGAAACGCCATAGGTTTTAATTTTGGGTGTGATGAGTCTGTGTTTGTCACTTAGGTAACCCCGTCTACAATACACCCGGTATTCAATATAATTCATATTATTCCGCCTGGTCTGTCTCATCGCGGCATAGGAATCGTTGTAACATTTACGCTTACTTGTCCATTATGTTTTAGAATCTTATTTCCTTATGCCCACTCAAATTATTTGATCCTATGTACCTACTGTGTTTCTTACAAACACTGTGGTCGATAGCGTCACGCCTTTAGAGAGGCGATGTTTGCATTTCACTGCTTCTTATTCAATCAGCGATTGAGAAATTCTATATTGACTGATTGAAATCAATTGCAACTGGTGAATGGAACTCTTAAGTAATCCAGAAATATGTGATTAATATTTTTTCCTTTTACCTGACCGGCGCTCCGTCCTTATTAGGGTCATTAGGTTATTCAAGTTGTTGATGTCTAAATACGAGTAAACATAAAAAAAAAATTCTAAATTTAAATCTAAACTAAAATCGAATAAGAACTAAACAATATACATAGGTAGGTATAGTAAATGGTATTGTACTGAAGATAGATTGGGATTGGGGCAGTTTTTTTACTTTAAAACACGTTTAGGCACTATCCAACTTCAATACAACTCCAATCCATTAACTACGCAATACAGCTAGCGCCTAAACGTCTGAATCAAAAAAAAATTGCTTGAAAATTATTCCGATGCAACTCCAATACAACAATATTGGTTGAATATTTGTTGTGTGTTGGAGTTATGTTTGAGATAGATTGTGCCTTTAATGTACTTATTTTTTATGTATTTTAAAATTAGATTACGGTACATTGCCAAACTAATAAAATAAGCAAGAAAAAGAGTACTTACTTATATATCAAAAAGCACGGGCTTTTTATTTGTAAGTGCGGACAAATATTTCTCGCTTAAATACTAGGGTAAGAATGTGTATAAATGTATTGATAGATCATTCTTGTTATCTGAATACCGGCCTTTACGTATTGGATTAAATACTGAATCGAGGTTGATTGATAATCCGATTCACTGAAATATGTGTCCGCATACGAGTATTTGCATAATAATTTTCGAAGAGTTTGTTATATGAATACATAAAGTACTTTTTAGTGTATGACTGTGGTTATATAAACATCGTATACTTTTGAATCGAGTTTCATCGTATGCGAATCGACCAAATTGACATGGTGCCGTATTCTAATTTTAAAATCTATATGAAACATAACTCCAGCACACAACAAATAATCAACCAATTATGAAGTTGTATTGTAGTTGCATCGGCAAAATTTCAAGCAAATTCTGATATTTCTGATTCAGACTGTATTGCGTAGTTAATCCGTTGGAGTTGTATTGAAGTAGGACCGTGTATATAGGGTAAATCGCCAGTAACTGGCCACCTTTTAGTAACTGGCCCCCTTATGATTTCTATTTATAGGTGAATAAAGTTCATTTTAGTACAAGGTATAAATTAAGTAAAAATTTCAAAAACTGGCTACATTTTAGTTACTGGCCACCTATACTAAAAATGAATTCTATTTAAAGGTGAAGAGAACTCATTTTAGTATGAGAAAAATGGCCAGTTACTGGAGATTTGCCTACTAGCCACTCGTTCAATAACTGGCCGCCTCTTACAAAAATGAGTCCTATACACACAATTCATTTTAATATGGTGGCCAGTAACTGAATGGTGGCCAGTTACTGGCGATTTACCCTACGTGTTTTAAAGTTAGAATACGGCCCATATTAATATAAATAGGAAGCTATAATATTTACCGAGTCGTACACAATTGTTTACAAAATATAGTAGAAACAGATGGTACCATTTAAAGATTTTTTAACTTTTTCACATGGTATAAATAATTACATCATTTGTTTTTAACAACATGGGCGGTACTTAATTATTTAAAACGAAATTTAATCATTTAGGATAAAATTATATAAGAAGTGCTGGCTGGACGTCGTGAAAGCGGATGTGGCAG
Source organism: Pammene aurita (assembly GCA_947086415.1). Lineage (NCBI taxonomy): Eukaryota > Metazoa > Arthropoda > Insecta > Lepidoptera > Tortricidae > Pammene > Pammene aurita. Next base: position 20,875,425 of record OX352295.1, read on the forward strand.
AAAACAATCTCACAACTGAGGATGTCGAAGATCGGGCAAAGTGTTCAAGGCTAAGCAAAAAAGCGGATCCTGTCACTAGGCCGGTAAAACGGTAAGCCGAAGAAGATGAAGTCATATGATACGTAAATAAGTAAAAAGTACTTTAAAAAGCGCCCACAATGTATTAGGTAGGTATAAATTATGAAACCAAACTATCACTTCTAATTAATCGAACAACATTCGAGTAAAGGTGCGACCACACCGCTGCTTAAAATACGGTGACGCTACGGAATCGCAGTTACGCATCGTATTCGTACCGTTTTAATCGCATGCCCTCCACACCGCTGCTCAAAATACGCTGACGGTACATACAGACATACCATACGAATCTTTAAATACGCAAAAACTAAGTACGTATAATATAAATTACTATACAAATATAAATCTACATACCACGTACATAAATCTATATACAGGGTGTTTGGTAACCGGATGCAAAGCCGAAAGTAGGAGATAGTCTAGGTCATGTAGAACATTTTTAGCCATACTTGTCTTAGACAAATGTTATTAGTTTTTTTTTAATTTAAATTTTAAGATTTGTCGGAGAAAACTGCAAAACTTCAGACTAAATCGATAATTAGTACTTTTTTTACTGCAGGTAGATTTTTTTTTGTTTTATTTCTTATTGTGCAATGTCTATCAAACACTAGAAAAGTGATTTCAAACATCTGTGTCTAAAGAAAACAAGTTGACAGCGATTTAAAATTTTAGTTACATGAAAATGTAAACGATTTAAGTGATTTCAAAGTACGATAAAAAAAAAACTAAAATAGCCACGAATTTTCAAACCATTTTAAAAACATACTTGGCTTTTACCCTTTTATTTAAGCTATCAAACACGACTGTAGCTACTGTATCCTTGAAAATAAGCCACCTAAACCAACTGGGTAGCTAAAATGTTTCACTCTACTTGTGATACTTGTGGTAGTTGTGGTGACGAATCTCATTATGATTTTACAATAAAACATTGGTTCTGAATACTAAGTTGGCGTTGACTTGACATTTGACTTGTTTTAAAAGGGTTAAGTGTACTGGACAAAACTACCACATGCAATTTTAACAAACAAAGGCTTGCGGCGGTGAGAGACAAAAGAGACTGATAGCGGCAGGCGGTGAGCGGCGTTAAACAAAGATGATCGGTTTTGTGCTTTATTGACAAAGATAAACTGATTAGCTACATGAGTATTTGTGCAAAAACTAGTAATTTAGTCTAGTTACAACTTCAGTTGCGATTAGACGTTCATTGTGGTTTAATTTCCCGCTCTCATCTCAATTTACCGTGTCAAGTTGTAGCTGCCGTAGGCGCTCCTTCACGTGTAATTACGACTTCTTCATTGTAAACATGGAGTTTACGAACGAAGAATACGCCGACATTATCTACATGTACTGCAAAGCTGACAGTAATGGAGCGATGGCCCGACGGATGTACCAAGAGCGTTTTCCAAACCGGAGATTGCCTAATGTGAGAGTGTTTTACAATTCATTCCGAAGGCTACGTGAGAATGGTATTGCTGTGCAACATGGAGGGAATCCAGGACGTAATCGCCCTGAAGTGGAGGAAGACGTTCTACAGGCATTTGCAGAGGATCCGAATACGAGCATCAGAGTGGTAGCTCGTAATCTGAACTTGTCCACATGGAAAGTATGGGCCACAATGAATCGTGAGGGAAAATATCCTTTTCGCGGCATCGGAGTTCAAGGTTTGGACGAAGGAGATCCTGCACGCCGAGTGGACTTCTGCCGATTTTTACTCAATGCGGATATCGAAGACCGACGTTTTTTGCGAAGCATTCTTTGGACCGATGAATCGAAATTTTCCCGGGAGGGGATCACAAATTTCCATAACCTACACCAATGGGCTGACAAAAACAACAATCCACATTGGAAAAAGCAAGTGTCCTTCCAAAGAAGGTTTTCCGTCAATGTGTGGGCTGGAATCATCGGCAGAGTCCTTATTGGGCCACATTTTTTGCCAAATAATTTAAATGGGGCAAATTATTTGGAATTTTTACAAAACGATTTGCCCAGGCTTATTGACGAAGACCAGCTGGCCGGTGCAGTGACATTTCAACACGACGGTTGTCCCGCCCATTACTCTCTGGCTGTAAGGGAGCATCTGGATAACTGTTTCCCGGACGGTTGGATCGGCAGAGGCGGACGAATCCCTTGGCCCGCTCGGTCACCTGATTTGACACCATTGGATTTTTTCGTTTGGGGCCGAGCTAAGGAGCTAGTCTACACACAAGAGGTCATTAATACCGTAGAAGAGCTGAGAGAGAAGATAGAAGCGGCGTTCGAAAGGATGAGGGAAGAAATGATATTCGGAACAACCACCACAGAAGTAAGAAGACGGGCTCGTGCTTGTATTCGAAACGGCGGGTCACATTTTGAAAACGAGCGATGATGTGTAATTTTAATGTGTTGATCGTAAAAATAAATAACTTATCTTTTATGCTTTTGTTTTAATTTACCCTAAACATTCCCTCTTATTAGTACAGGTAGCCTATTTTCAAAGATAAAATGGCTTGAGACATGATTGTCTTATCGCCCGCCGCCTGCCGCTATCAGTCCCTTTTGTCTCTCACCGCCGCAAGCCTTTGTTTGTTAAAATTGCATGTGGTAGTTTTGTCCAGTACACTTAACCCTTTTAAAACAAGTCAAATGTCAAGTCAACGCCAACTTAGTATTCAGAACTAATGTTTTATTGTAAAATCATAATGAGATTCGTCACCACAACTACCACAAGTATCACAAGTAGAGTGAAACATTTTAGCTACCCAGTTGGTTTAGGTGGCTTATTTTCAAGGATACAGTAGCTACAGTCGTGTTTGATAGCTTAAATAAAAGGGTAAAAGCCAAGCATGTTTTTAAAATGGTTTGAAAATTCGTGGCTATTTTAGTTTTTTTTTTTCGTACTTTGAAATCACTTAAATCGTTTACATTTTCATGTAACTAAAATTTTAAATCGCTGTCAACTTGTTTTCTTTAGACACAGATGTTTGAAATCACTTTTCTAGTGTTTGATAGACATTGCACAATACGAAATAAAACAAAAAAAAATCTACCTGCAGTAAAAAAAGTACTAATTATCGATTTAGTCTGAAGTTTTGCAGTTTTCTCCGACAAATTTTTAAATTTAAATTAAAAAAAAACTAATAACATTTGTCTAAGACAAGTATGGCTAAAAATGTTCTACATGACCTAGGCTATCTCCTACTTTCGGCTTTGCATCCGGTTACCAAACACCCTGTATATATAACTCAAAGGTGACTGACTGACTGACTGACTGACATAGTGATCTATCAACGCACAGTCCAAACCGCTGGTTCTAGAGATTCCAAATTTGGCACGTAGGTTCCTTATAAGGTCTAGGGGTGCACTAAGAAAGGATTTTTCAAAATTCGTCCCCTAAGGGGGTGAAATGGGGGTCCAAAGTTTGTATGGGGAAACAAGATTAGTTAGTCTATTTAATTCAAAGCTTAACAGAAGTATTCCTAACAATAAATGAGTAAATACGTGTTGCAGGTTTTTTGAGAATTCAACCCCTAAAAGGGGGAAATGTGGTAACAAAGTCTAAAAATCAACATGGGTATTGTTTCTATGGTTTATCGGGTTGCTGATTACGATACCTCACACAATTCACAATGCATATGCTCAGTGTTCTCTTATATTGGTCCACCCATGCATAGAAAGTGCTTCTTTTTTCGCACGTGTCCAACGCCTATCTTTTTAGGCCTCTGCTTTGGTACACTTGGTGGTTAAACAAATAATTAAATATATCGTAGATAAAGTAAACATGTTCTTAAATCTATATATATATATATATAAACGTAAAAGTCCTGACTGACTGACTGACTGACTGACTCACTTACTTATTTTTATTGTTTTAATTAATTTTATTTCTTAATTTGTTGTGTACAATTTTTATTTTTGTTTTTTTGTATTGTAACTATGGATGCAAGTCTGAAAATAAAATATTATTATTATTATTAAATCAACGCCCAGCCCGAACCGTTGGATCTACAGAGCTGAATTTCACAATAGATAGTTTTTACAACGATAGTATCCACTAAGAAAGGGTTTTTCAAAATTCATTCCCTAAGGGGGTAAAAAAGGGGTTGAAAGTTTGTATGGATGGGGTTAAAAATTTTGAGTTAGAGATTTAAAATTTCGTACATTTACAAATAATTAAAAAACAATAAAAATAATTTCAGCGTTTTTTAAAATTCAACCTCTAACAGGGTAAAAAAGGGGTTGAAAGTTTGTATAGAGATTAGGTTTTTTTTTGTGAAAGACTTGAAAGTCCGTTTATAAGCTACTTACTTCAAGGCAAAAAAAGTAATTTCAGCGTTTTACAAAATTCTACCCCAGAGGGGTTGAAACGCTGTCGACAATTTTGTTTTAAAGGGAGGCCGTAACTACTGAAGCGAGAAAGTTATAATTTGCAGGACGAGTTAAATTTACAATTTGTACATCTAATAAGAAGCGATTTTGAAAAATTCAACCCCTAAGGGGGTAAAAGTGTGTATCGGTGGGGTTTAAAATTTGGAGTTAGAGATTTGAAACTTCGTACATTTACTAATAATAAACGAAATTTCAGCGTTTTTCAAAAACCAACCTAGAACGGGGCCAAAAAAGGGTTCAAAGTTCGTTTAGAGATTTACTATTTTTTTGGTTTGAGATTTACTAGGAATTATTGTTCCTATTTCCTTTCCATTTCCATGTTCCAGAGTGAGCTCTTACAATAGTTTGGTCATCGTATCGCCAAATAAAACCACCACAATATAGTACACAAAGAAGGTACGTAAATAATAGGGTACATATACGTTATTATTATTTGCATATTAACACTTATTTGTAACAATTTTTTCGCCAAAATAGCTATAATTATAAATCGATTAAGAAGGTGGTTCGGGGATTAACAAAAGTTAGTTAAGAAGATAAAATTGGATATGTAACTCTGTATTATGAGGAACCGCATTATACGCGGACGAAGTCGCGGGCGGAAAGCTAGTAAATATATATATCTTTTTTTTATATTTATTCAAGCCATTTAATTCCTCAATAATTAATTAATTATACATTATATTTCATTCTAAAATTAAAGTTAATACGATATTACAAAATTAAATAAATAATATTATGAAACATTTTTTTTTCATATTTTACTAGGTAGTAATTTCATATAAGTAGTAACTTTTATAAATTTAAATTATTAAGGACCTCATTACGAGTAAAGGCCTCCTCCATTTTACTCCACATTTCTCTGTCTTGGGCTATTGTTATCCATTCGTCACTTGCAAGTTTTTTCAGTTCGTCTGTCCATCTTTCCAGCGGGCGACCTGATCTTCTTTTACCGGGACGTTCTGCCCAAGTAGTGACTCTCTTGGTCCATTTTTTGTTGCTCATGCGTGCCACGTGACCAGCCCATTTCCATTTGAGGTTCTGGCAGTGTGATAATGCGTCGAGAACTTTATTTTCCTAATTGTTGTATGACGTTGTTTGTCTCTTAGTGAAATAAATATAATAATAATAACATATTATTCTCCCTTGAGGGGGCTGACCTTGAGTGTCTCTCTACTTGGATCAAGGGTCAGATTCAGAAGGTGTTAGACCCTAAATAATGTTTTCTTTACAGCCATTTCATAAAACGCATAACGATTCATTTAACATACCGTTATTTTTCTATAAAATAATATACGTATATTTCTCATGCTTTATAACCATCTCTCTAAAATTGGCTTAATTAAACAAAGACCCTTGGGACATCCAGTTTTTTTCTTAATTTTAATTATTAGAGATTTTCATCGAAATTATACGTTTTGGACTCCTGGGGAGGTATTTGATTAATGTACGTTAGGGAGTAACAAATTGAAGTATTAGGATAAGTACCTACATTCACTGGTAATGAATGAACCTAGTATATTTGAAGGGTACACGGAAAGAACATGTCTAGTCATTTTGACAACATGTTGAGTTGTAGCGCTTTTAAATTTTGGAACGATTCAATTAACCATACTATTTTCGTAACTAGATGGTTTTTATGAGTTAAAAATTGGAATAACGTTACAATTTACAGCTGTAACAAAAGTTGTTAGTAATAGTTCATGGCAAGCTCTACATTTTGATATTAAAACCTCATTTTACAAAAAATGTGACTAGACATGTTCTTTCCGTGTACCCTTCATTTTATTTGTAAAGGTGCGACCACACCGCTGCTTAAAATACGGCGACGTTACGGAATCGCAGTGACGCATCGTATCCGCACCGTTTTAATCGCATGCCCTCCAAACCGCTGCTTAAAATACGGCACGTTACGGAATCGCAGTGACGCATCTTATCCGTACCGTTTTTATCGCATGCCCTCCACACCGCTGCTCGAAATACGCAGACGCAACGTGTACGCCGTGACGTGCCCCATACTAAATATTTTGACGTAGCTCAATGTCTGCGTATTTCAAGCAGCGGTGTGGAGAGCATGCGTTAAATTGTGACGTTTACGGCACGTCATTGCGATTCCGTACCGTCAGCGTATTTTGAGCAGCGGTGTGTAGGGCATGCGATTAAAACGGTACGAATACGATGCGTAACTGCGATTCCGTAGCGTCACCGTATTTTAAGCAGCGGTGTGGTCGCACCTCTACTCGAATGTTGTTCGATTAATTAGAAGTGATAGTTTGGTTTCATAATTTATACCTACCTAATACATTGTGGGCGCTTTTTAAAGTACTCTTTACTTATTTACGTATCATATGACTTCATCTTCTTCGGCTTACCGTTTTACCGGCCTAGTGACAGGATCCGCTTTTCTGCTTAGCCTTGAACACTTTGCCCGATCTTCGACATCCTCAGTTGTGAGATTGTTTTCTGCCACATCCGCTTTCACGACGTCCAGCCAGCACTTCTTATATAATTTCATCCTAAATGATTAAATTTCGTTTTAAATAATTAAGTACCGCCCATGTTGTTAAAAACAAATGATGTAATTATTTATACCATGTGAAAAAGTTAAAAAGTATTTAAATGGTACCATCTGTTTCTACTATATTTTGTAGACAATTGTGTACGACTCGGTAAATATTATAGCTTCCTATTTATATTAATATGGGCCGTATTTTAACTTTAAAACACGTAGAGTAAATCGCCAGTAACTGGCCACCATTCAGTTACTGGCCACCATACTAAAATGAATTGTGTGTATAGGACTCATTTTTGTAAGAGGCGGCCAGTTATTGAACGAGTGGCTAGTAGGCAAATCTCCAGTAACTGGCCATTTTCCTCATACTAAAATGAGTTCTCTTCACCTTTAAATAGAATTCATTTTTAGTATGGTGGCCAGTTACTGGCGATTTACCCTACGTGTTTTAAGGTTAGAATACGGCCCATATTAATATAAATAGGAAGCTATAATATTTACCGAGTCGTACACAATTGTCTACAAAATATAGTAGAAACAGATGGTACCATTTAAAGACTTTTTAACTTTTTCACATGGTATAAATAATTACATCATTTGATTTTAACAACATGGGCGGTACTTAATTATTTAAAACGAAATTTAATCATTTAGGATGAAATTATATAAGAAGTGCTGGCTGGACGTCGTGAAAGCGGATGTGGCAGAAAACAATCTCACAACTGAGGATGTCGAAGATCGGGCAAAGTGTTCAAGGCTAAGCAGAAAAGCGGATCCTGTCACTAGGCCGGTAAAACGGTAAGCCGAAGAAGATGAAGTCATATGATACGTAAATAAGTAAAAAGTACTTTAAAAAGCGCCCACAATGTATTAGGTAGGTAAAAATTATGAAACCAAACTATCACTTCTAATTAATCGAACAACATTCGAGTAAAGGTGCGACCACACCGCTGCTTAAAATACGGTGACGCTACGGAATCGCAGTTACGCATCGTATTCGTACCGTTTTAATCGCATGCCCTCCACACCGCTGCTCAAAATACGCTGACGGTACGGAATCGCAATGTCGTGCCGTAAACGTCACAATTTAACGCATGCTCTCTACACCGCTGCTTGAAATACGCAGACATTGAGCTACGTCAAAATATTTAGTATGGGGCACGTCACGGCGTACACGTTGCGTCTGCGTATTTCGAGCAGCGGTGTGGAGGGCATGCGATAAAAACGGTACGGATACGATGCGTGACTGCGATTCCGTAACGTCGCCGTATTTTAAGCAGCGGTTTGGAGGGCATGCGATTAAAACGGTGCGGATACGATGCGTCACTGCGATTCCGTAACGTCGCCGTATTTTAAGCAGCGGTGTGGTCGCACCTTTACAAATAAAATGAAGGGTACACGGAAAGAACATGTCTAGTCACATTTTTTGTAAAATGAGATTTTAATATCAAAATGTAGAGCTTGCCATGAACTATTACTAACAACTTCTGTTACAGCTGTAAATTGTAACGTTATTCCAATTTTTAACTCATAAAAACCATCTATTACTGTAATACGAATGTGGCCAAGTTTTGTGAATGCATTGCTAGTCTATCTTTTTCAGATGTAATGACTACTCATAATTTAAGTGACGCTTTTGCTACCTTCCACGAGACGTTGTGCCTTTTCTACAACCTGTGTTTTCCTTTGGTAAAAGTCAAGATAAGTAGCCGACAAAGTAAAATAAAGTGGCTCACAAAGGGTATAAGGAAATCTTGTAGCATTAAACGTAAGTTGCATATGAATATAAAATTATGTAAATTTAACAAAAATGAGAACAAAGCCCAACTGAAAAAATACAGTAGTATTTTGAGGAGATGTATTCATGCTTCACAAAGAATAATTAACAATAAGTACATTCGAACAAATAAAAATAAGTGTAAAGCTACTTGGAATATTATAAATTCAGGGACATGTAGAAAAAGTTCGAACTATTTTGACTCTATAATATTTAATAATTTAATTTATGACAATCCTCAAGACATTTGCAACTTATTTAATGATTATTTTATTGACAGTATATACCATGAAGCAAGTAGCTCTAACACAGTACCTAATGTCACTTGCAGCTATAATAATCCAAGTTCTATATATTTAAGGCCTGTCGATGAAAGGGAAGTTTATAGGATAATTATGTCACTAAGCAATAGCAAATCATGTGGCTATGACAATATCACTACAGATTTACTAAAATTTAACGCTGCATATTTGAGTTACCCGCTGTGTCATATCATAAACCTATCATTCCAGGAAGGTATCTTTCCAGAGCAACTAAAATTAGCAAAAGTAAAGCCTCTCTACAAAAAGGGTGATTGCAATGACATTAATAACTATAGACCCATTACTTTGGTCCCTGTTCTATCCAAGGTCCTGGAAAAGGCCATGCATGTTAGATTGACAGAATTCTTAGACAAGCGAAATATACTACATCCTAATCAATATGGGTTTAGAAAGGGCCGATCCACTGAATTAGCATGTTTTCATTTAGTTAAGTATGTTACGGAAGCTATTAATAATAAAACTGCCATTACGTCAATATTCCTAGATTTGAGTAAAGCATTTGATAGCGTGAATCATAATACACTTCTAAGGAAACTAGAATCGTATGGTATTAGGGGTCAGGCACTCGGCTGGCTCAAATCGTATTTGGAAGGAAGAAAACAGCAAACTGAGATCTCAAAAATTGAGGAAGTTGGGAAAAAACTTGTAAGGCACACTTACCTTTCGGGATATCGTGAAAACCGTTGTGGCGTGCCCCAAGGCAGCAATTTGGGACCCTTGCTTTTTGTTATTTATGTGAATGATTTCCCTCATGCAATCTCATCGGAGAGCATTTTGTTTGCGGATGATACGACAGTGATGGTAAAAAGTGAAGATGATTCTTCTTATAATGAACAAATAAATCAAACATTAACTGACATACACCGATGGACATGTAACAATAAACTTAATATTAATCTAAGTAAATCTTTTTATATTCAATTCCAATATTATGATACTCCAAAGATCCAATTAAACGTTAGCTTGAACGATAAAGTAATAGACAGTTGTGATTATATAATTTTTTTAGGTTTGCATGTAGACAAGCATTTAAACTGGAAACTTCATGTAGATTATGTTTGCACTAAGTTGGATAGTTTTGTATATGCCATAAGAAGACTAAGGATGACTGTTTCAACAGAAGCTGCCATCACTGCGTATCATGGGTATGCGTCATCACTCTTGAACTACGGACTATTGCTTTGGGGAAATTCGGGTGATGTGAATAGAGCGTTTATTCGGCAGAAAGATTGCATTCGTGCTATAGCCGATATCTCACTCATGGATGACTGTAGGCCTATCTTCAAAAACCTAAACATATTGCCGTTGGCATGTATGTATATTAAAATAGCATGTCTATTTGTTAAGAAACATCCCGAGCTATTTAGATTTAGGACAGATGTCTATTACGGTAACAGAAGAGCGCAATATGATGGACTAATGTATCAACCTCGTTGTGAGTCCGTAATTTATCGAAAAAACGCATACAATATGTGTATTTTTTTGTTTAACAACCTTCCTAGAGAAATGAGGTTAATGGAATATAATAAATTTGAAACAGTAATTACAAAATGGCTTACTGAAAAATGTTTTTTTAGTGTCAAAGAATATTTAGCATTTTTAAAGTATAATTTATTCTAAAATTGATATTAACTTTGTGTAAATTGACATCACATTGTGGAGTTTTTTTTTTTTTTTTTTTTTTTTTTTTCTAATGTTTATCTTTGTGTATTAATTTTCATTTCATTCTAACTTATAAAAATTGACATTACTTTGTAGATGATGCTGTAATTGTATTGTTATTAATTTATTATTATATCTGGACATCACATAAAATTATTATTATTGTATTATTTTTGGATTGTATTATTAGGGTTAATTTAATTGGTTATTATGTTTTTTTTGTAGTTTGTATATAATTTTTGCATGTCGTTCATCGACTGAATACTTGTCTTTTGTACCTTAACACCTTGTACTTTATGTTATAAGTATTCTGGCAAATAAAATATTCTGATTCTGATTCTGATTCTGATTCTGATTCTAGTTACGAAAATAGTACGGTTAATTGAATCGTTCCAAAATTTAAAAGCGCTACAACTCAACATGTTGTCAAAATGACTAGACATGTTCTTTCCGTGTACCCTTCAAATATACTAGGTTCATTCATTACCAGTGAATGTAGGTACTTATCCTAATACTTCAATTTGTTACTCCCTAACGTAAATTAATCAAATACCTCCCCAGGAGTCCAAAACGTATAATTTCGATGAAAATCAAAGGCTCTAATAATTAAAATTAAGAAAAAAACTGGATGTCCCAAGGGTCTTTGTTTAATTAAGCCAATTTTAGAGAGATGGTTATAAAGCATGAGAAATATACGTATATTATTTTATAGAAAAATAACCGCCTATAAGACCGCCTGTTGTTACCTCTACCTAAATTTATCTAATTGTAAAATTTGTGCTTGTAACTGTATGAGGTGTGCAATAAAGAGTATTTATTATTATTATTATATTTCTTTCTCTAAGAGACAAACAACGTCATACAACAATTAGGAAAATAAAGTTCTCGACGCATTATCACACTGCCAGAAACTCAAATGGAAATGGGCTGGTCACGTGGCACGCATGAGCAACAAAAAATGGACCAAGAGAGTCACTACTTGGGCAGAACGTCCCGGTAAAAGAAGATCAGGTCGCCCGCTGGAAAGATGGACAGACGAACTGAAAAAACTTGCAAGTGACGAATGGATAACAATAGCCCAAGACAGAGAAATGTGGAGTAAAATGGAGGAGGCCTTTACTCGTAATGAGGTCCTTAATAATTTAAATGTATAAAAGCTACTACTTATATGAAATGACTACCTAGTAAAATATGAAAAAAAAATGTTTCATAATATTATTTATTTAATTTTGTAATATCGTATTAACTTTAATTTTAGGATGAAATATAATGTATAATTAATTAATTATTAAGGAATTAAATGGCTTGAATAAATATAAAAAAAAGATATATATATTTACTAGCTTTCCGCCCGCGACTTCGTCCGCGTATAATGCGGTTCCTCATAATACAGAGTTTCATATCCAATTTTTTCTTCTTAACTAACTTTTGTTAATCCCCGAACCACCTTCTTAATCGATTTATAATTATAGCTATTTTGGCGAAAAAATTGTTACAAATAAGTGTTAATATGCAAATAATAATAACGTATATGTACCCTATTATTTACGTAACTTCTTTGTGTACTATATTGTGGTGGTTTTATTTGGCGATACGATGACCAAACTATTGTAAGAGCTCACTCTGGAACATGGAAATGGAAAGGAAATAGGAACAATAATTCCTAGTAAATCTCAAACCAAAAAAATAGTAAATCTCTAAACGAACTTTGAACCCTTTTTTGGTCCCGTTCTAGGTTGGTTTTTGAAAAACGCTGAAATTTCGTTTATTATTAGTAAATGTACGAAGTTTCAAATCTCTAACTCCAAATTTTAAACCCCACCGATACACACTTTTACCCCCTTAGGGGTTGAATTTTTCAAAATCGCTTCTTATTAGATGTACAAATTGTAAATTTAACTCGTCCTGCAAATTATAACTTTCTCGCTTCAGTAGTTACGGCCTCCCTTTAAAACAAAATTTTCGACAGCGTTTCAACCCCTCTGGGGTAGAATTTTGTAAAACGCTGAAATTACTTTTTTTGCCTTGAAGTAAGTAGCTTATAAACGGACTTTCAAGTCTTTCACAAAAAAAACCTAATCTCTATCCAAACTTTCAACCCCTTTTTTACCCTGTTAGAGGTTGAATTTTAAAAAACGCTGAAATTATTTTTATTGTTTTTTAATTATTTGTAAACGTACGAAATTTTAAATCTCTAACTCAACATTTTTAACCCCATCCATACAAACTTTCAACCCCTTTTTTACCCCCTTAGGGAATGAATTTTGAAAAACCCTTTCTTAGTGGATACTATCGTTATAAAAACTATCTATTGTGAAAAATTCAGCTCTGTAGGTCCAACGGTTCGGGCTGGGCGTTGATTTAAGTGAGTCAGTCAGTCAGTCAGTCAGTCAGTCAGGACTTTTACGTTTATATATATATATAGATTTAAGAACATGTTTACTTTATCTACGATATATTTAATTATTTGTTTAACCACCAAGTGTACCAAAGCAGAGGCCTAAAAAGATAGGCGTTGGACACGTGCGAAAAAAGAAGCACTTTCTATGCATGGGTGGACCAATATAAGAGAACACTGAGCATATACATTGTGAATTGTGTGAGGTATCGTAATCAGCGACCCGATAAACCATAGAAACAATACCCATGTTGATTTTTAGACTTTGTTACCACATTTCCCCCTTTTAGGGGTTGAATTCTCAAAAAACCTGCAACACGTATTTACTCATTTATTGTTAGAAATACTTCTGTTAAGCTTTGAATAAAATAGACTAACTAATCTTGTTTCCCCATACAAACTTTGGACCCCCATTTCACCCCCTTAGGGGATGAATTTTGAAAAATTCTTTCTTAGTGATCCCCTAGACCTTATAAGGAACCTACGTGCCAAATTTGGAATCTCTAGAACCAGCGGTTTGGACTGTGCGTTGATAGATCACTATGTCAGTCAGTCACCTTTGAGTTATATATATATACTAGCCTTTTCCCGCGGCTTTGCCCGCGTACTATAAGTACTCAAAAAGGATACGATACCCATGTTGATTTTCAGACTTTGTGACCACAATTTCCCCTTTTAGGGGTTGAATTTTCAAAAAACCTGAAATACGTGTTTACTCATTTATCGTTAGGAATACTCCTGTGAAGTTTCGAATAAAATAGTCAAACAAATCTTAATCCGCCATACAAACTTTAGACCCCCATTTTACCCCTTTAGGGGGTGAATTTTAAAAAATCCTTTCTTAGTGCACCCCTAGACCTTATAAGGAACCTACGTGCCAAATTTGGAATCTCTAGAACCAGCGGTTTGGGCTGTGCGTTGATATGTCAGTCAGTCAGTCAGTCAGTCAGTCAGTCAGTCAGTCAGTCAGTCAGTCAGTTTCTTCTTTTATATATATAGATATCGATTAGATTGCAATTTGGCACAAACACTTTCATGTCCACAATATTAAACTTCCAAATCGATGTCATTTTCGTAATTTACGTCCCAAAAAACCATAAAAACGACACTCATATTGATATTTAGACATTTCCACCCCATCGCACCCCAACAGGAGAGATGGTATTTCACGTCCGCCACGTTAGATTAAAATCGTTGTTGTTTTCGTAATCAGCGACCCGATAAACCATAGAAACAATACCCATGTTGATTTTTAGACTTTGTCACCACATTTCCCCCTTTTTGGGGTTGAATTCTCAAAAAACCTGCAACACGTATTTACTCATTTATTGTTAGGAATACTTCTGTGAAGTTTCCAATAAAATAGACTAACTAATCTTGTTTCCCCATACAAACTTTGGACCCTTAGGGGATGAATTTTGAAAAATCCTTTCTTAGTGCACCCCTAGACCTTATAAGGAACCTACGTGCCAAATTTGGAATCTCTAGAACCAGCGGTTTGGACTGTGCGTTGATAGATCACTATGTCAGCCAGTCAGTCAGTCAGTCACCTTTGAGTTATATATATATAGATTTATGTACGTGGTATGTAGATTTATATTTGTATAGTAATTTATATTATACGTACTTAGTTTTTGCGTATTTAAAGATTCGTATGGTATGTCTATGTAATCTACATATTTATTAGCGTGTACTTGAAGCTTTCTGTGTTTCCAAACGTTTTCTTGATGCGTTTGATTGATCATTTGTGCATAAGTTTGTCTTCCAACATGTAGTATTTATTTCTTTCTCATTTTATCATTGATTCCCTTGTACGTTGGTTTGTGTACACAAAGGCGAGCTACATACATATATAAGATATACATCTTTTATATATTTTACTGTAATTTTAATGTTTTACTTGTTTATGTGCAATAAAGTGATTTATACGTACATTCATATTAAAAAGGTGTAACAAAAATAGGTAATTGCTAATAATTTGGTGCTTGGTTAACTTTCCTACAGAAAATGGAGAAACCGAAAACCAAATTAGCTCAGGCTTGCCTACAAATATTTTTAGTCGCCGCCACTGCTAACGAGGGACCATAAATACATATACATCTTAAGTAGGTACTTAGTTTAAAAAAATGTTAGAGATGTGTTGTGTGGTGTGTGTGTGTGTGTGTGTGCGTGTGTGTGTTGTTTTTAATATGTTAGAGTCTCACGAAAGTTTTATAGTTAAGTACTTACGTTGAGATACTTACAAGAATCTGCGTGTTCACTACACAGTGCCTACTGCTAACATCAAAAATCGAAATTATGCCTCTCTCTCGAATTTGCAAGAGTGATAGCGAGGCAGATAGTCGATTTTGGAATGCTTAATGTTCGTGGACTTTTGAAAAATTTCAAATACTTTGCAGGTATGTTTACTAGCTGTTCTTTAACTACCTACATACGCTGAGTACAGTCGCCATCAAATATATCGGAGCTGCCAAGGTACTGCTAAATATGTAAGCATGCACTTTATCGCGTAAACAATAGAGGCGATGTTCACATATTTGTGACCACCTTGGCCGCTCCGATATATCTGATGGCGACTGTACATGACGGGCATTCTTAGTGGATGCGGACTCCGTATTGATACGAGTGGCGTTTCCGTTTCCGGGAGACGCTCGTCTCGCCTAACTTTAGTCATATCTACGGGTTGTAGTGATTGTAACTAAAAATTATTTGTATACGGCGAGATGGCGTCCGAAAACTCACGTCATAAAAAATCACTAAGATAGATTGTTAATACACAGTTAATAATTTTTAAGAAAAAAAAACCGACTTCAATGGGGGTAGCCGGTGAAGGATTATTGTAGATAGATGGTGCACTTAGATTCCATACAATGAAATAACTTGCTTAAAAAACGCAGCGGAGAGGACCAATCGCCAAACGTGAACTATGCGTCGTTGAAGAGTTCCGTTCTGATTATCATCAACAGTTCCACTTCATCAAATGTCACTCTTTTGAATGAAAATGCTTGATTTGTTGATAAAAATACAAAAGTCACTTTATGTATGCCTTTAAGATTTGAGGAATTCCCTCGATTCCTCGTGGAACTCATCATCAGAACTTGAGCTTGACGAAAATTGGTCCTGACAATCTAACTTGCTTAACAAACATAGCGAAGAGGAAGAATCGCCAAACATGAACTATGCGTCGTTGAAGAGTTCCGTTCTGTTCATCATCAGCAGTTCCACTTCATCAAATGTCACTATTTTGAATGAAAATGCTTGATTTGTTGATAAAAATACAAAAGTCACTATGTGTAAGCCCTTAAGATTTGAGGAGTTCCCTCGATTCTTCATGGATCCCATCATCAGAACTTGAGCTGGACGAACATTTGTTCTGACAATTAAACTTGCTAAACAAACACAGCGAAGAGGACGAATCGCCAAACGTGAACTATGCGTCGTTGAAGAGTTCCGTTCTGATCATCATCAGCAGTTCTACTTCATCCAATGTCACTGTTTTGAATGAAAATGATGGTTTTGTTGATAAAAATATAAAAATCACTATATGTATGCCTTTAAGATTTGAGGAGTTCCCTCGATTCCTCATGGATCCCATCATCAGAACTGCGTTTTGACAAAAACGGGACCAATCTGTATATATATACTTACAATCAAAAAAAGAATTTTCAAAATCGGTTCAGACATGACGGAGTTATGGAGTAACAAACATAAAAAATAAAAAAAAAAAAAAAAAACATACACGCCGAATTGAGAACCTCCTCTTTTCAAATCTTGAAGTCGGTTAAAAATAAATATAAATGGATACACCGAGTACCGTACAGTGACGGGCATTCATAGTGGACTTCGTATTGTACTAAGAGCTGGCTACGCCAGATATGTATAATATAATATTGAGGACAATGAAACCTGATTAGTTAGATTAATTCACCATTCTTAGTGCTAGATCCAGGCATCTGGCAGCTTTTGATGGGTGGAGGTCAGAGTGACTGACAATAGTAGTTTATGTAACTGTTACGTAATAAGGGTCCTTAAAATACGAGTGTGGTTTTATGAAACGAGCCGCAAGCGAGTTTCATAATAAGATCACATGAGTGTCTTAAGGCCTAATTACGTACAGTTGCATACACTGCTTTATCTACACTCATATTATATATATATAAATTAAGTGCTCGGAAACCATAGAATGACCGCCATTGCACCGCCATGGCCAACTCGATTGTGCCGGCGGTCGGGGAGGCGCGTGTCGGCGGCCGCGCGGGCGCGTGCCGTTGGTCAGGAAGGAGCACAGGATTTACATAATGTTATCAAAACTCATAGCACATCAATATTTGAGCATG
Organism: Pammene aurita; assembly: GCA_947086415.1. Classification (NCBI taxonomy): domain Eukaryota; kingdom Metazoa; phylum Arthropoda; class Insecta; order Lepidoptera; family Tortricidae; genus Pammene; species Pammene aurita. Next base: position 20,892,877 of record OX352295.1, read on the forward strand.
TAAAGTTAAAATTACGTTACTGCCACAGATAAAAAGGTTATCATAGTAAAATCGTATAAAGATAGGTTGTTAATAATTATACACCTAGTTAAAAGCGGCCAAGAGCATGTCGCGCCATGCTTAGTGTAGGGTTCCGTAGTTACCGGCCTGTTACAATACATCCATTCAAGGTCTTTTAAGAAGGGATATTTTACGTCATTTTACTATGCGACACTTACGTTCTTTTACTATGCGTTTTTGAGTTTTAACTTTCAAGGTTTTGTTCAATATAGTTTTCATTGAAGTACTTATTACGAATAAGTACTTATTATTATTACTTAATGAATTTTTCCAAATTTCGCTCTTTTTTGAACTTTCGTAGCTATTATTTACGAAAGTATCAATTTATTCAATTTGTTTTTTAAAGACCTATCCAACGACACCTCACACTATACATATTAAAATTGTGTACCTACGATAAAATCCGGACATGCATGATCTGGTATATCTTTTTTTCGGTACCACATACTCAAGCAACACTTCTTTTAAATAATGTGTGGTGATCAAGCTACATAATAAAATTACAAACATAATATAACGTTACGTTATCTGTGACTTTGATCACTATATATTCCACAGTGCCTATATTTTTTTGTCCACGGTGTTCTGACAGTGTTAACCAAATTTTCCTGCGAAATATAGTTTTTTTATTTTTTATTAGATAAACCAAATTATACCTTATTACATTCTCTTTTCATAATAGCTTATTTTTTTCTAAATGTAGTTAGTTAAATAGTTCTGAGGTGTTCTAGCTTTGGTGAGCTTGACTTTTTTTACAAAAATATGCCTCCCATATAAAAACTACTTTTAGTGCTTGGAGTAGAAAGTCTTCCTGACTGCCTCAAGTAGAAAAGAGTTTTAAATCGTATTTTTTTCTGTAAGATAACATTTTAATGAGCATAAAACAGCTTGTGAAAATATAAATACAATTGTGGCATTGTAGCAGGAAGTGAGTGAAGATTATCAAAAAAGGCTGGACAAAAAATTCAATATATGATGGAATATATTTGGCAAAAAGTCACACAAGCCCATACAATTGTAATAAAGGTTGAACACGCCAAAACCTGGGCATATAAAAATAGCTATAGTTATTCGAAAAATGGAGATATTTAAACTTTTGAAACAACGATTTTCTCACAAGGAACTGGGCTATAAAATGATGATAGTTTTATTTTCTTTTATTTATTCGTTGGCAAAATGTCGAGCGTACAATATCATAAACGTGAACGCATTTTGCACGAACATGTAAAAAATCCCATGTTAAGCTACATAGATATCGCGAAAAGGCTGAAATATCCACAATCTACTGTTGGTCACGTATTAAAAAGTTTCCGTGAACGCTTGACAATAGATAGAAAGCCAGGAAGTGGTGGGTTGCAGGGAGTCAAGAATAAGAAACAGGAAAGAGTATTTTAAAGATTTTTGCCTCAAATCATACGATTTCATCTCGTGATGTTGCTAAAAAAGTGAAAATGTCTTAGTCATATGTCCAAAAAGTGAAACAGATGGCAGGACTGAGGAGTTATAAAGCCCAGGCCGCACCAGATCGAGACTCAAAACAGAACTTATCCGCAAAGATACGGTCGCGACAACTCTATGAAGATTTTCTTACAAAATTTAAATGCGCGGTGATGGACGACGAGACGTATATAAAATTGGATTGTAAACAAATACCTGGTCAAGAGTTTTATACTAGCAAATCTCGAACAGATACTCCTGAAGATTTTGAATTAAAAAAATGAGGGCAATTTCCAAAAAAATACCTTCTTTGGCAGGCAATATGTAGCTGTGGTAAAAGAAGTCGCTCGTTTATCACCACCGGGACAATAAACGGCGATATTTATCAGAAAGATTGTTTACAGAAGCGTTTGCTGCCTTTTATAAGACAGCATGCCTCACCACCGCTGTTTTGGCCAGATCTAGCCAGTTGCTAATACGCAAAATCAGTTATGGAATGGTACAACGCTAACAGGATAATGGTGGTACCCAAAATATGCAATCCGCCAAATAGTCCGGAACTGCGGCCTGTTGAAGAGTACTGGACTATTATGAGAGGAATTCTAAAAAAGAAAGGCGGAGAAGTAAAATCGGTCCTTGAGCTACAAAAAATATGGACCTGGGCGACAAAAATCTTTTCTAAAGAGATGGTGCAAAGTCTTATGAGCCGTGTGCGTAGAAAAGTTCGATCTATGGCTTACTGTGTAAACATTAATTAAAATTAAAAATGTGATTTTAGAATTCATTAAATTTGACATTAAATGTAGTATTCATAATGTAGTTATTTATTTTCAAACTGGTTTAAAAACAAATTTTGCGTGCCCAAGTTTTGGCGTGTTCAACCTTTATGATTCTATTTTTAGTATATATTACTATAATTCCATATTATTAAAATAAAAGAAATGCTTGAATATGTGGGACCGAAAAAAAGATATACTTACCAGATCATGCATGTCCGGATTTTATCGTACACAGTCTTTATATAGGGTTGGAGCGAAAAAAAAATCGTCCCCCACTTCATGTGTACGGGAGGTATCCCAAAAATAATATTTATTCAGATTTTGTTTTACCACTTTGTCGGCGTGATTAAAACAATAAAACACATACTCATATAAAATTTCAGTTTTTCTAGGTACTAAACATCACTGAGTAATGCCGCGGACAGACGGACGGACGGACGGACGGATATGGCGAAACTAAGGGTTCCTAGTTGACTACGGAATCCTAAAAATATAAATGGCTACACCGAGTACGGTGACGGTCTTTCCTAGCGGATGTCGGCTCCGTATTGATACGTGCGCCGTCTCTGTTTCCGAGTTACGCTCGCGTCGACAAACTTTAGTATTAGTTGGGAACGCCTAACTCAGTCGAATTCTCCTGCACTGTCCGTTTATAATCACTAAGTTGGTAATAATATTCCCATCCTAAATACGTGACGTCTCGACGAGTTTCAACACATATTTACGCATGTGAAGTATGGAATATTTTCTATATTTATATACTGGTTAGAATGTTAGGTGTAAAATTAATGGATCGTATCCGGAACACCATGCTGCGCTCCAAAACACAAATTGTCGACGTACCTCGGAAAGCGGCCAAGCTGAAGTGGGACTGGGCTGGTCATGTCTGCCGTATGCCGAGCGAGCTGTGGGCCAAGATTGCCACCGAGTGGCAGCCCAGCTCAAAACGGGGATCTGGCAGACCTGGTAGGTGATGACGAGATGAGTTAGACTCCTTTTTAAAGGAATGGCCGGATGCTGCACAGAATGGGGAGGACTGGAAAAACCGGGGGGAGGCCTTTTCCCAGCAGTGGGACATTACAGGCTCCTAATAATAATATACGTTATGGTTAGTTTTTGTTGGTCTTCCAAAAGGTGGCCCGCGAGCTTCTTGAATGAGATAAGTTATATTTCAATCACTCCCTATGTCTGATTGAGCTGAAATTTGTCATGCTTCCGTAATCAACCGACTTCAAGATTTCATCAATTCGTTGGGTTATTTGTTTGTTTTTTTGCAATTTTTTTTTACTGTATGTTCACCGATTTTTCGAAGACGACTGGACTGATTTGGAAAATTATTTTTTTGTTTGAAAGACTTCACAGTTGGTCACTTTGTAACCAGATCAGGATCTGATGATGGGATCCTGGAGAAATCGAGGGAACTCTTCAACTATTATAGTCACACCTATAGTTATTTGAGTATTTTTTACAGCAGCTCGAGCATTTGCTTTTGGAAAGGTGGATGCTAAGTGAAGTCGGTTCTTTTTTGTTTAAAATTATTTACATGACAATGTTATCTACTGGGTACAGGCAGCAAGTGCAAAGTGTGTACCAAAAACATATTTTTGGGAGTTACTTGTATCAAGTATTCGTCTAAGAGGTGGCCACGTCAGATATGACACAAAAAAGGGAAAAACGACCGAAGTTATCTTATTTATAAAAGACGGGGCCTATATTTTAACGTTAAAAACCAAAAAACATTGCGTAATATTTCTTAAACAAAAACAGTAGGCGACAAACTATGAATTTCATTATACGTCGTTTGGACTACTTTTCCCCATCAGAAACTTTTGGCAATGATATGATCTAATTATTTATATAATTATTCATAATACTGCATCAAAACCAGAACTCTAGAATTTGTTTTTCTAAAGTGGTTTGCATTCTTTGACCTCCACTACTGAGCTGAGCTTCCAGATGTCCGGATCTAGAAATAAGCATAGTATAGCAAACTAACGAGACGGGGTGGTCTAGTGGTCAGGGCATAAGCCGCAAAAGCTGAAGACGCCAGTTCAAATCTGGCCCCGGACATCGGAGGGCATGGTCACATTTTCTGAAGTATATGACATTCATTTCAGATATTGTATACTTTATTTGTACGTAGTTTCAATTTACCACAACGGCAATGTAGATTGTTTTGGCAAAAGCACAAATAGTTTGTTGGCATTGATTTCCGCTGCCTTAGCATTATATCAACAAAATACTTGGACAAAGCTTCCATTTTATTTTTGAAATTTCTAATAGCAGAGCATGAAATTGCAAAAATTGTGCGCTTCAAGAAAAAGTTGTGAATTTTTGACCATGGACAGAGAGAGGTTTTTTAGTATTGGAGGTCTATAAAATTTTTGTACCTTCACGTCAAAATCAGGGGTCTCGTGCAATATGGTATAACTCTCTGTTTAAGGCTACCCCTAGGGGTTGTGTGGTATCATTTCCGTATAAAACAGACGTGCAGAATTCATTTTTGTACATAAAAAAGTAAAATCGGTACCTACAAAAAAAAGCTCTGCGGAGAGGAAAAACACGGAATAAAAGATTATTCTTTAGAACGTTATAACTAATAAATATCATTTATTTTTACATACAAAAAATATTATAAGGAAGCATATTTAATGGAGTTATTAAACATATACAATTTTAAAGCATTTACTATGCAAAAACGCGAAAAAAAATCATTCGAGAAAACATATACATCAAATGGTGTATATGTTTTCTCCATAATAACTATGGAAAATCAATAAGAAACGTGAACATCCGTAGCGAATTGACCTTAAAATGTATGTATTGCTTATTATTAGTCGATCATGCACTTCCATATGATGGATTAGTGAGTGAGGCTTTGAAAATCACTCTATGGATTAGTCAGGCAATATCGCGTATAAGTTTATCCTATTTCAAGCTCACATGATCATTCACATTATAACTATTATTTGTAACGAGGTATTTACCATGTATATAAGAGATTGTGAGCACCCGATATTTTGGTACAGTTGCATGCGCCATCATCACGGAGTAACACGTCATGGATAACGGGTGCTCAGAAACTCCAATATACATGGTAAATACCCCGTTACAAATAATAGTTGTAAGTTTATCCTATCCACGCACATAAGGAGTGGGTTAAAATTATTGTGAAGTAACTACAAAAAGTATAAGTACAAGACCCTTATTCGACATGGCAAACTGTGACTATTTATTTGATACATGTAAGTACTAGAATGTGTCTTAGTGGTCTCACTGTCCACTGTCGGTTTCCGGTTGTCGAATTGAGTTCCACATTGCAACAAAAATCAAGCGGACGGACAGATTAAGGTAAGGTCGCACAAAAAAACTCGGATATAATCGGATAAATAGTTAGTTATTTAGTAATCAAGTAGCTTTGGTTCGTTTGCAAGTTCCATTCATTACATTTTTAAACAAAGCCGTAGAATAAATATTAAATGCTTTGTTTTTTGACCATTTGTTTTACCTCATACGATTAAAAGAGCGGAGTTATTGTATAGTTTTGCGTTAGTTGCGTCGTTTTGGCCATAAAGGGCAGTGTTGCCAAGGCAATTAATTAAAACTAGCCTAGCTTCATTTTCCTGCTTTTGTTAAAACATTCGCATTTTCTTGTTTTTGTTTCCGTTTTTATTGTTCTCTATAAAAGCGGTGATAATAGAAAATATGCCGTAAAACGCAATATCGTAAAATATATTAATGAATAATATATTCATTAATAAATTTTTTTTTGGCAAAGATAGTGTTCGTTCTTGATACTTGTCACTAGTAATGAGGCTAGATTCGATTATATTTCTTACTAATATATACCTACTTAATATATTTCGGTGTACAATCGCAGGTATTTTAAAAATAATAACGAAAAGTTTCATTTATTTTAAAAGTTCAATGCCGGGCAATATTATCAAAAGTAAAAATAAAAATTACACTAAGACCAAAGAGTTACTCGACCTAATACCGGCAAACCATTAAATTTTCAATTTGCGGCAAAACATCAATGTCAGACAATTTTAAAGTAATTATTTTAAAACCATCTCCAGATTATCCCCTGATTTAACAGTGTAAAGTGCCTATTATTTATGCACCACCTGGCTGCCACCTCATTACGGAACCCAAACAAGACACGCGTTTAGACAGTTTGTTGATCTTCCGTAACTCCGACTCGCAACTCGGGACCCCTAACAACCTTTCAAAGTTTTGCCCCCTTATCACTGAATTCATATATTCCAAGAATCACAATTACCACGTAAAAAGGTGCACAGTAAAAGGCGTAGCAGCGACTCCTTTTGAGTGACAATGTCAGGTAAAATTTTATGATTATAACTACAGTTAAACTACGGCCCTAAAAAGGGGTATTACGGGGTATTTAGTGACCATGGTTAGCTTAAAATCGTTGGTAACATTTTATGAAATGAATTGTACTAAATTCAACCCTGTTGTAGTTTAGATAGTGATGTGATTATTTCACCAAATTACCGAATTTTCAAATACCATACTTATATGGTAAATTTTGTTTGAGTCTGTGGTCTTATACCTTTAATGTCCATGCCCCTTATTCATAAAACTTACCAATCCCCTGTTCAATTTGGTCTCTTTCTAACAAGCTGAAATGTCTGACTGAGAGATAGGGAGAAACGATCAACGGCATTTTATGATCAACTGACTTTATATGAATAACGCCATGTGTGTTTTCGGAAAAAAGTTTCGTAGGCATTTTAAGTAAGGTTCCATTCGAATTCTGTGATTTACTTTCTCCTTTTGCTTTGAGTTTATTTCAAGTAAGAGTGCCGGGGGTTACCACTTTGGCTGGTAATTTAAATGTATCAATAATTGCAATGGACTTAAATCTTTTAAATCTCCTATTTTAATTGGGTAAAAAAAATTATACTAAAAATTGTACTGGAATGTGACGTCACGCGGAACTTTAACTGGCTATATCTTCACCAATTTTTGTTTGATTGACAAAATAAAAAATATGTATCCAATATTTTTTGATAATCTAACTGACGGACTAAATATATTTTTTTAAGAAAGTAGCCCATTATAAAGAAGTTAGACATTTTTATATCTAATGTAAAAATATATTTTTATATCTTATCGAAAAAGATACAGTTTTAGATTAGATTAGGGTAGATATGGTTTTTTTTGTATAGCTATGCAGGTCCCGAGCAATATTTAACGACATCGATTTTTATAAAAGATTATTTTCAGTAAATTTAAAGGAATAAGTTAATCAAATCAATATCACTATCAGTACCTAAGTAATACCTATTGCGTGTTATCCATTTAGTTAATCGTACTGATAAAAAAACGGAACGGAACGCTATAGCGTGGACCATCCTTTAGGCTGACTGTTGATCCCACAGAACAAATATGAAGCCAGAAGTAGCAAACACCCTGAATAATATAAAACCGCGCGTACCGATTTGTTCATACTTACTTGATACTTACGTAATTTTATAGCAATATGATATGGAAACATCATCATTTACTCGGCCGACATCTTTGGATGGTTTTTTTTTCTTTTATGTATATGGCTTTTACTCCTCGCCGATTTTGGCGAGGTGAATTCTGCCAATGTCGAGGTGTAGACTTATTATATTACTATATTAATTATTCATAAAATATAAGCAACGTTGTTCGGTAACCGTTTGTTCGACTAAAGGGTGGTTACGCGCGTTTTGGGTCACTGCACAATAAGCTATCACTGAACTACGTAAATGAGCAAAAAACACAAAACTATTCTAAAGACGGCACGCTATCTTGAGCTCAAACGGATATCTCCCAAATGTTTTTTTAAATTCAAGGTAGAAATCTAACAGCTCATGCCATACATTGTAAACCACTTTATATGGCAAGAGCTGTCAGATCTGCCTTGAATAAAAAGACTACTTCACAGTTTCTTCGGAGTTCGGCGTAATAGGTCACATTCTTCGAGTATTTAAGAGATCAATCCCTGACAGTTGGAACATAACAATTTCATGATTTGAATAGTTGAGTACTTCGAGCAACAATGTAAAGGAGACTATCAAAGAAAGTACCGCCTGAGTCGTTCTTGCGGTGCTACTGTGGGGCCATTTTTTTGGCTGATTGTGTATCCCTAGTAGGGCTTGTGCAATTCGGATATTTGTATGTAATAGTAATAATTAGTATGGAAATTATTCTAAATATCGGTATTATCCGGATAATATCCAGATAATTGCAAGCCTTAATCCCTAGTATCATTTGATCGGTGGCGGAGTACAAGCATTCGTGGCTTCTAGCTTAATGTATGTTCCGTGGTCAGCCCTAGATAAGGCGACTGTTTTTATATACAGAGATATACATTTTATCATGTCTCCGAGGGGTAACACAACGGACCGTGAAACGAAGTGAATAACAAAAGGTCATGTAGCCGGAAAAGGGTGGTAAGTGATGGAATTTAATAAAACTATAACGTTAACCCTCAACCCTTTGTGGACGACATATTGTAAAGGGTTCATGTATTAAGATCGCGTTTTTTTCATAATTCAGGCGTACTCTAGCGCCATCTATAAGATCACTAACACAGCAGGGCTCAATTTCAGCTATTTTTTTTAGACATATGGTATAGACGGACGAAGAGGTATAAACGGGGTATGGTAATAATAATACCAAGAATGAACGGGATGGTCTTATAGAACTTTCAATATGTATTACAGAGAAGGCGCTATTATCCTTGGTCCTTATCATAGTCTCACATTGTGATTATTTCTTACTACTAAAAGGCCCTAAGTACAATATAAACTTTTTGTTGCCCTTCAATTCAATTCCCCTCCAATACACCAACCGACTAAATTATGTAGGCTGGTCACGGCATGCTATCAGCCATCTTGAAACGTATTTTAAAATTAGTCGCTTTGCGTGTAGTCTGTCCTTCTTGGACGAACGCGTGTTTCAACTCTTGCTTTGAGTCTATTTTGTTCCATTCAAAACGGTTGCTGGGTACATAAAGCCTGACCACAAATATATGATCATGCGCCATGTTGCGGAATTTCATTGGAACTAATTTCTTACACTGGCAATAATTTTAATGACAGAATGATATGCATGTGTTAGTGCATGTGATAGGCTGTCACGGTTGTCAAGTGTCATTGAGACGGTTTACTTGAATAATAATAGTGTTGAATATTAAATAATAAACCACAAAAATATCCCAAAATTATCCATATTCAAGAGTGAAAAATTGTAAATAGTGTATATAATAAAGTGCTGTAAATAATACACTCGGGAAATGAAATTATTTCGCTGTGAAACATTTTCAAATTAACATCAGAGCTGACAGGTAAACAAATCAAGATGTCACTATACCATAGACAATTATACGCTATATGACTGTTACCGTATAAATGAGAATAATAGCGCCATCTTGACCAATACTTGGTTTGATATGTTTTCTTATAAATAAATAAATAAAAAATCATATATTTCTGGTCAGGCTTTACTTAGATACAAAGAGAGCACCCATATCTCAGGAACAAATATTCGTGATAAACACATAAATAAATGCCCTGACCAGGATTCGAACCCAGACCTCCTGCTTCATAGGCAGGGTCACTACCGATCGGGCTAAGAGGCCGTGAATAAAAATGAATACTAGGTAATGCAAGCTCTCTTGGGCTGAGGCCGTAAATAAATAAAAAATACCTAAGTTGTCAACTTCAATTTAAATGAGCAAAAAACTACATCAAAATATGTTAAGCTCAAAGGCATATCAAAGTCAAGTCTTGACATTGTCAAGCAACAAACAAGACCTCTTATCAGACTCATTCAACCTGAACATAAATTAAATTTTAAATTAATTCCCAACTCCTGACCAAGTTTGGCAGGAGTCGTAAACAATGAGTTTGAATTCATGTCATTAGCGTCAGAGTTCAACATTAGTAGTACAATTTAATTAATTACTTTTTTGAAGTTGAAAACATAAAAAACAAAAAAAAAACATAAAAAATTTGGCTAAAAGTATCAGGCAGATATAAGGCTTATCTACCTACACATATGTGTTTAACGGCCTCCTAGCCTAGTCGGTAGTGACCTAGCCTATGAAGTAGGAGGTCCCGGGTTCGAATTCTGGTCAGAGCATTTATTTGTGTGTTCATCACGGATAGTTGTTCCTGCGTTATGGATGTTTTCTATGTATTTAAGTATTTATCTATATCTATCTATTATATATCTCATCGCCTAGTACCCACAAAACAAGCCTTATTGAGCTTACTGTGTGACTAGGTTGATTTGTGTAAGATTGTCCCATCATATTTATTTATTATTTATAATTATTTATATGTAGTAAAGTGAAACGCAATAAATCCTTGTTAAATCACGATATTTAATAATCAGACTTAGGATTAAACAAGCATACAGCCCTCCTTATGGTAAGCAGCTACCTTAGCCTATGGATGCCTGCAACTCTCTGTTACATGCGCGCTGCCGATCGTTTAATACAAAGGTAGATTGTGTGTCGACGGCGAAAGGGACAAAAGGCCCTCCGACGCCAACACACTACATCCTCTTTGAGCTCTCTGGAAACCTTTCTCGTTTTTACCTACATTTTAATAAAATAATGATAATATGTTGGCCTACATATGTCACACTACTGGGCACAAGCCTCCTCTCATACACGAGAGGGATCTGGCTATGGTCCCGGCGCGGGCCCATAAAAAAATCTGTTTCTTTCCTTAAAAGAGAGGTACATTCACAAAGAACTTAACTACTAATCTTAAATTATAAAGATTTTTTGAATTAAGGAGTCTTCTATTTTAATTTATTAATTATACAATAATTTATTTACTCACGTCGGTAGCTCTTATCAACCGACTTCAAGATTTCAATTCGTCGGGATCTTTTTTTTGCTTTTTTTATGTATGTATGTTCTCCCTGTTCACCGATTATTCGAAGACGGCTGGACCGATTTGGAAAATTATTTTTTTGTTTGAAAGAGTATACTTCACAGTTGGTCCCATTGTAACCAGGTCAGGATCTGATGATGGGATCCTGGGGAAATCGAGGGAACTCTTCAACTATTATAGGCACACCTATAGTGATTTGAGTGTTTTTTACAGCAGCTCAAGCATTTGCCTTTGGAAAGGTGAAGGCTAAGTGAAGTCGGTTCTTTTTTGTTTAAAATTATTTTAAACATGTGTTTCTTTATCATGTTTCTGGCTTGTTTTACCTCATACGATTAAAAGAGCGGAGTTATTGTATAGTTTTGCGTTAGTTGCGTCGTTTTGGCCATAAAGGGCAGTGTTGCCAAGGCAATTAATTAAAACTAGCCTAGCTTCATTTTCCTGCTTTTGTTAAAACATTCGCATTTTCTTGTTTTTGTTTCCGTTTTTATTGTTCTCTATAAAAGCGGCGATAATAGAAAATATGCCGTAAAACGCAATATCGTAAAATATATTAATGAATAATATATTCATTAATCAATTTTTTTTTGGCAAAGTTAGTGTTCGTTCTTGATACTTGTCACTAGTAATGAGGCTAGATTCGATTATATTTCTTACTAATATATACCTACTTAATATATTTCGGTGTACAATCGCAGGTATTTTAAAAATAATAACTAAAAGTTTCATTTATTTTAAAAGTTCAATGCCGGGCAATATTATCAAAAGTAAAAATAAAAATTACACTAAGACCAAAGAGTTACTCGACCTAATACCGGCAAACCATTAAATTTTCAATTTGCGGCAAAACATCAATGTCAGACAATTTTAAAGTAATTATTTTAAAACCATCTCCAGATTATCCCCTGATTTAACAGTGTAAAGTGCCTATTATTTATGCACCACCTGGCTGCCACCTCATTACGGAACCCAAACAAGACACGCGTTTAGACAGTTTGTTGATCTTCCGTAACTCCGACTCGCAACTCGGGACCCCTAACAACCTTTCAAAGTTTTGCCCCCTTATCACTGAATTCATATATTACCAAGAATCACAATTACCACGTAAAAAGGTGCACAGTAAAAGGCGTAGCAGCGACTCCTTTTGAGTGACAATGTCAGGTAAAATTTTATGATTATAACTACAGTTAAACTACGGCCCTAAAAAGGGGTATTACGGGGTATTTAGTGACCATGGTTAGCTTAAAATCGTTGGTAACATTTTATGAAATGAATTGTACTAAATTCAACCCTGTTGTAGTTTAGATAGTGATGTGATTATTTCACCAAATTACCGAATTTTCACATACCATACTTATATGGTGAATTTTGTTTGAGTCTATGGTCTTATACCTTTAATGTCCATGCCCCTTATTCATAAAACTTACCAATCCCCTGTTCAATTTGGTCTCTTTCTAACAAGCTGAAATGTCTGACTGAGAGATAGGGAGAAACAATCAACGGCATTTTATGATCAACTGACTTTATATGAATAACGCCATGTGTGTTTTCGGAAAAAAGTTTCGTAGGCATTTTAAGTAAGGTTCCATTCGAATTCTGTGATTTACTTTCTCCTTTTGCTTTGAGTTTATTTCAAGTAAGAGTGCCGGGGGTTACCACTTTGGCTGGTAATTTAAATGTATCAATAATTGTAATGGACTTAAATCTTTTAAATCTCCTATTTTAATTGGGTAAAAAAAATTATACTAAAAATTGTACTGGAATGTGACGTCACGCGGAACTTTAACGGGCTATATCTTCACCAATTTTTGTTTGATTGACAAAATAAAAAATATGTATCCAATATTTTTTGATAATCTAACTGACGGACTAAATATATTTTTTTAAGAAAGTAGCCCATTATAAAGAAGTTAGACATTTTTATATCTAATGTAAAAATATATTTTTATATCTTATCGAAAAAGGTACAGTTTTAGATTAGATTAGGGTAGATATGGTTTTTAGGGTTCCGTAGTCAACTAGGAACCCTTATAGTTTCGCCATGTCTGCCCGTCCGTCCGTCCGTCCGTCCGCGGATAATCTCAGTGACCGTTAGCACTAGAAAGCTGAAATTTGGTACTAATATGTATATCAATCACGCCGACAAAGTGGTAAAATAAAAAGTGAATTTTTTTTTTTATTAGGGTACCTCCCCTATACGTAAAGTGGGGAGTGATTTTTTTTTTCATTTCAACCCTAACGTGTGATATATTATTGGATAGGTATTTAAAAATGAATTGGGGTTTCCTAAAATCATTTTTCGATAATGTAAATATTTTCGGAAATAATCGCTACAGAAGTAAAAAAATATGCGTCCCCCCCCCCTCTAACTTTTGAACCATAAGTTTTAAAAATATGAAAAAAATCTCAAAAGTAGAACTTTATAAAAACTTTCTTGGAAAATTATTTTGAACTTGATAGGATGAATAGTTTTTGAAAAAAAAATACAAAATAATTTCTGAACTAAGTTTGTAATTTAACCGTATAAGCAGGTGTTTATTGTACCTGTAATTTCTACAAAATTACAATGAAATGACGTGCTTTCCAATAAAGTAAAAACGGTGAAAATCGGTTCACGCAATAAAGAATTATCCCATAAAAATCATCTTCCATACTTTATGCTCGCGCGCAATAGTTTAGTCAATTTGCCGATAGATGTCGCTGTACATGGAACTCTCATATCATATCCTACATGGCGGTGTTATTAACTCTTAAGTGGGGACACTTACTGTGACGGACGGAAAACTACGGAACCCTACAGTGAGCGTGGCCCGACACGCTCTTGTTTTTGTATGGCTATGCAGGTCCCGAGCAATATTTAACGACATCGATTTTTATAAAAGATTATTTTCAGTAAATTTAAAGGAATAAGTTAATCAAATCAATATCACTATCAGTACCTAAGTAATACCTATTGCGTGTTATCCATTTAGTTAATCGTACTGATAAAAAAACGGAACGGAACGCTATAGCGTGGACCATCCTTTAGGCTGACTGTTGATCCCACAGAACAAATATGAAGCCAGAAGTAGCAAACACCCTGAATAATATAAAACCGCGCGTACCGATTTGTTCATACTTACTTGATACTTACGTAATTTTATAGCAATATGATATGGAAACATCATCATTTACTCGGCCGACATCTTTGGATGGTTTTTTTTTTCTTTTATTAACCGACTTCAAGATTTGAAAAGAGGAGGTTCTCATTTCGGCGTGTATGTTTTTTTTTTTTTTTTTTTTTTTTTTTTTTATGTTTGTTACTCCATAACTCCGTCATGTCTGAACCGATTTTGAAAATTCTTTTTTTGATTGTAAGTATATATATACAGATTGGTCCCGTTTTTGTCAAAACGCAGTTCTGATGATGGGATCCATGAGGAATCGAGGGAACTCCTCAAATCTTAAAGGCATACATATAGTGATTTTTATATTTTTATCAACAAAACCATCATTTTCATTCAAAACAGTGACATTGGATGAAGTAGAACTGCTGATGATGATCAGAACGGAACTCTTCAACGACGCATAGTTCACGTTTGGCGATTCGTCCTCTTCCCTGTGTTTGTTTAGCAAGTTTAATTGTCAGAACAAATGTTCGTCCAGCTCAAGTTCTGATGATGGGATCCATGAAGAATCGAGGGAACTCCTCAAATCTTAAGGGCTTACACATAGTGACTTTTGTATTTTTATCAACAAATCAAGCATTTTCATTCAAAAGAGTGACATTTGATGAAGTGGAACTGCTGATGATGAACAGAACGGAACTCTTCAACGACGCATAGTTCATGTTTGGCGATTCTTCCTCTTCGCTATGTTTGTTAAGCAAGTTAGATTGTCAGGACCAATTTTCGTCAAGCTCAAGTTCTGATGATGAGTTCCACGAGGAATCGAGGGAATTCCTCAAATCTTAAAGGCATACATAAAGTGACTTTTGTATTTTTATCAACAAATCAAGCATTTTCATTCAAAAGAGTGACATTTGATGAAGTGGAACTGTTGATGATAATCAGAACGGAACTCTTCAACGACGCATAGTTCACGTTTGGCGATTGGTCCTCTCCGCTGCGTTTTTTAAGCAAGTTATTTCATTGTATGGAATCTAAGTGCACCATCTATCTACAATAATCCTTCACCGGCTACCCCCATTGAAGTCGGTTTTTTTTTCTTAAAAATTATGTATATGGCTTTTACTCCTCGCCGATTTTGGCGAGGTGAATTCTGCCAATGTCGAGGTGTAGACTTATTATATTACTATATTAATTATTCATAAAATATAAGCAACGTTGTTCGGTAACCGTTTGTTCGACTAAAGGGTGGTTACGCGCGTTTTGGGTCACTGCACAATAAGCTATCACTGAACTACGTAAATGAGCAAAAAACACAAAACTATTCTAAAGACGGCACGCCATCTTGAGCTCAAACGGATATCTCCCAAATGTTTTTTTAAATTCAAGGTAGAAATCTAACAGCTCATGCCATACATTGTAAACCACTTTATATGGCAAGAGCTGTCAGATCTGCCTTGAATAAAAAGACTACTTCACAGTTTCTTCGGAGTTCGGCGTAATAGGTCACATTCTTCGAGTATTTAAGAGATCAATCCCTGACAGTTGGAACATAACAATTTCATGATTTGAATAGTTGAGTACTTCGAGCAACAATGTAAAGGAGACTATCAAAGAAAGTACCGCCTGAGTCGTTCTTGCGGTGCTACTGTGGGGCCATTTTTTTGGCTGATTGTGTATCCCTAGTAGGGCTTGTGCAATTCGGATATTTGTATGTAATAGTAATAATTAGTATGGAAATTATTCTAAATATCGGTATTATCCGGATAATATCCAGATAATTGCAAGCCTTAATCCCTAGTATCATTTGATCGGTGGCGGAGTACAAGCATTCGTGGCTTCTAGCTTAATGTATGTTCCGTGGTCAGCCCTAGATAAGGCGACTGTTTTTATATACAGAGATATACATTTTATCATGTCTCCGAGGGGTAACACAACGGACCGTGAAACGAAGTGAATAACAAAAGGTCATGTAGCCGGAAAAGGGTGGTAAGTGATGGAATTTAATAAAACTATAACGTTAACCCTCAACCCTTTGTGGACGACATATTGTAAAGGGTTCATGTATTAAGATCGCGTTTTTTTCATAATTCAGGCGTACTCTAGCGCCATCTATAAGATCACTAACACAGCAGGGCTCAATTTCAGCTATTTTTTTTAGACATATGGTATAGACGGACGAAGAGGTATAAACGGGGTATGGTAATAATAATACCAAGAATGAACGGGATGGTCTTATAGAACTTTCAATATGTATTACAGAGAAGGCGCTATTATCCTTGGTCCTTATCATAGTCTCACATTGTGATTATTTCTTACTACTAAAAGGCCCTAAGTACAATATAAACTTTTTGTTGCCCTTCAATTCAATTCCCCTCCAATACACCAACCGACTAAATTATGTAG
This sequence comes from Pammene aurita, assembly GCA_947086415.1. NCBI lineage: Eukaryota > Metazoa > Arthropoda > Insecta > Lepidoptera > Tortricidae > Pammene > Pammene aurita. The sequence goes on from OX352295.1 coordinate 20,909,566, forward strand.
GCTGGTCACGGCATGCTATCAGCCATCTTGAAACGTATTTTAAAATTAGTCGCTTTGCGTGTAGTCTGTCCTTCTTGGACGAACGCGTGTTTCAAATCTTGCTTTGAGTCTATTTTGTTCCATTCAAAACGGTTGCTGGGTATATAAAGCCTGACCACAAATATATGATCATGCGCCATGTTGCGGAATTTCATTGGAACTAATTTCTTACACTGGCAATAATTTTAATGACAGAATGATATGCATGTGTTAGTGCATGTGATAGGCTGTCACGGTTGTCAAGTGTCATTGAGACGGTTTACTTGAATAATAATAGTGTTGAATATTAAATAATAAACCACAAAAATATCCCAAAATTATCCATATTCAAGAGCGAAAAATTGTAAATAGTGTATATAATAAAGTGCTGTAAATAATACACTCGGGAAATGAAATTATTTCGCTGTGAAACATTTTCAAATTAACATCAGAGCTGACAGGTAAACAAATCAAGATGTCACTATACCATAGACCATAGACAATTATACGCTATATGACTGTTGCCGTATAAATGAGAATAATAGCGCCATCTTGACCAATAACTGGTTTGATATGTTTTCTTATAAATAAATAAATAAAAAATCATATATTTCTGGTCAGGCTTTACTTAGATACAAAGAGAGCACCCATATCTCAGGAACAAATATTCGTGATAAACACATAAATAAATGCCCTGACCAGGATTCGAACCCAGACCTCCTGCTTCATAGGCAGGGTCACTACCGATCGGGCTAAGAGGCCGTGAATAAAAATGAATACTAGGTAATGCAAGCTCTCTTGGGCTGAGGCCGTAAATAAATAAAAAATACCTAAGTTGTCAACTTCAATTTAAATAAGCAAAAAACTACATCAAAATATGTTAAGCTCAAAGGCATATCAAAGTCAAGTCTTGACATTGTCAAGCAACAAACAAGACCTCTTATCAGACTCATTCAACCTGAACATAAATTAAATTTTAAATTAATTCCCAACTCCTGACCAAGTTTGGCAGGAGTCGTAAACAATGAGTTTGAATTCATGTCATTAGCGTCAGAGTTCAACATTAGTAGTACAATTTAATTAATTACTTTTTTGAAGTTGAAAACATAAAAAACAAAAAAAAAAAACATAAAAAATTTGGCTAAAAGTATCGGGCAGATATAAGGCTTCTCTACCTACACATATGTGTTTAACGGCCTCCTAGCCTAGTCGGTAGTGACCTAGCCTATGAAGTAGGAGGTCCCGGGTTCGAATTCTGGTCAGAGCATTTATTTGTGTGTTCATCACGGATAGTTGTTCCTGCGTTATGGATGTTTTCTATGTATTTAAGTATTTATCTATATCTATCTATTATATATCTCATCGCCTAGTACCCACAAAACAAGCCTTATTGAGCTTACTGTGTGACTAGGTTGATTTGTGTAAGATTGTCCCATCATATTTATTTATTATTTATAATTATTTATATGTAGTAAAGTGAAACGCAATAAATCCTTGTTAAATCACGATATTTAATAATCAGACTTAGGATTAAACAAGCATACAGCCCTCCTTATGGTAAGCAGCTACCTTAGCCTATGGATGCCTGCAACTCTCTGTTACATGCGCGCTGCCGATCGTTTAATACAAAGGTAGATTGTGTGTCGACGGCGAAAGGGACAAAAGGCCCTCCGACGCCAACACACTACATCCTCTTTGAGCTCTCTGGAAACCTTTCTCGTTTTTACCTACATTTTAATAAAATAATGATAATATGTTGGCCTACATATGTTACACTACTGGGCACAAGCCTCCTCTCATACACGAGAGGGATCTGGCTATGGTCCCGGCGCGGGCCCATAAAAAAATCTGTTTCTTTCCTTAAAAGAGAGGTACATTCACAAAGAACTTAACTACTAATCTTAAATTATAAAGATTTTTTGAATTAAGGAGTCTTCTATTTTAATTTATTAATTATACAATAATTTATTTACTCACGTCGGTAGCTCTTATCAACCGACTTCAAGATTTCAATTCGTCGGGATCTTTTTTTTGCTTTTTTTATGTATGTATGTTCTCCCTGTTCACCGATTATTCGAAGACGGCTGGACCGATTTGGAAAATTATTTTTTTGTTTGAAAGAGTATACTTCACAGTTGGTCCCATTGTAACCAGGTCAGGATCTGATGATGGGATCCTGGGGAAATCGAGGGAACTCTTCAACTATTATAGGCACACCTATAGTGATTTGAGTGTTTTTTACAGCAGCTCAAGCATTTGCCTTTGGAAAGGTGAAGGCTAAGTGAAGTCGGTTCTTTTTTGTTTAAAATTATTTTAAACATGTGTTTCTTTATCATGTTTCTGGCTTGACCGCATGTTCGGCCTTCTAACGAGTTTAATAATTCAGTTAGAAATCTATTCAGTATACGCGGTTCAATGCATTTCCATATTCTTTTACCGTATTCATTGTTCGTGTTTTCGATCTCAAACGTTGGAAGGTTATCGAAGTTACGTAACCGTAAAGGTCGCGTTTTTTCACATTTCACATTCACCTTTAAATATCTCCGCGGGTGTATGCAGGTTTCCTCACGATGTATACATTAACCGAATAGCGACCCTATCCAATACATTTAAAAAACAATATTTTATATTTTGCACACGTTTTCTTCATTTATTTATGATTTCTTATTTGCCCCGATAATAGAATTAGATCGCGCAATATTTGTACAAGATCGAGAGCCTCAAGGCATCGACGTAAAAGATGGACACACAGTAGGTCCAATTTTTACTAATACATTAGGTAATTAAATCATATAAACAACTATTGACAGTGTATAAAAACCGGCCAAGTGCGTGTCGGACCACGCCACTGTGATTCCGCCCAAGGCCATAAATCGAAAAAAGTCATAAGCGTATCCCGGTTTCAAAGGTAAGTAAAATGATTAACTAATAGACAATCTGTAGAAAACTATAAATTTCACCATAATACATTGCAATTATCATTTGCATTTGTGCAACGAAAGTGATAACATCTCAACCCTCATTAGCAGTACGCCGTTGACGCCGGAACTTAATCACTTTGTTATCGTGTATTATTATTACTATTTATTTATTAACACGTGGTGAAATCATGGAAATCCAAGAAGAAGGTATGTACTTTACTTTCTAATATATTTTATTTATATATGTGTGTGTTTGAATTTTATACATATTTTCTACGAGATGCTTATACTTTTGTAAAAATTATTCTTTACTTCGAAATCAATTTGAGTTATACTTTGATGCCGACTTGTGCCGAGGTAGAGGCATACGTCATTTTGTAGATCTAACTATCCTTAATAAGGGCTGTAAGTTTCATTTGCGTCTGTTTGCTCCTTTTCTAGTTATATGTGTATCAATGAACAAGTATCGTTGGCCAAGAATAATGAGATTTTTTTCTAACATATTTATATGTTTGTTTTAGGTACTTTTATGAGATATGCTATTTCAAGGCGTGCTATTTTTGATATATGGCACTCCAAAGAAGGCACGGAAAAAGAAAAATCTCAACATGTTCTTGTTACTCTGACTGAAATGTCACCTCTTTCTGAGCACATTGATAATGTCGATATGAAGATTTTAAATGACAAAATTTGCAATATGTGCAAACGATTTTCATGTTATTGGAAAAAAAATGTATAGAAGTCAGTTTAAAGTAATAGAAAAATATGCAGATTGGCTTGCTGTAACGGAGTATATTGAAATAAATGGAAGTGTTGAGCCGCGTATTTTACAGCAGAATGATAACGTCGATTCGTTCCCTTCTTGTTCGCGTGGCCGTCCGAAAAAAGATTTTAATGAGTGTAGTAAACGGACTAAAAGGAGAAGACTTGCTGATCTATCCAACTTAGATACGTCTGCTGTTAGTACGTTGCTCAGTACTTCCGCTGATGCCAATTCAAGCTCTACAAAAATCGACGAATGTGATGCTTTGTCGCTTATTGCAGAAGCTAAGTTGACTAGGCACCAATATTTATTAATTAAGAATTTTATAGATACTAAGATATTAAAAGATTGTATGCCTTCCTACCAAAGTATTGTTCAAGCTAAAAAACAGTGTTATCCTCCTATTATAACTGTAACCCAGTCATCCGCCGAAGACGAACTTCAGAGTTTGTTAGACCACACTGCCACTCGGATTCTTGAGTCTCAAAAAGATGTTTTAAATAGAGTGCCATACCAATCTCTAGATAAAATATCTTTAATAGGTAAATGGGGTTTCGATGGCAGTACTGGACATGGCGAATATAAGCAATGTTTTTTTGATCCCAACCTTAAAGATCCACCACTTCAACTTATTTTTACGCCTGAAAATGAGAAAAACCCTGTGGTTTTGTGGAAAAATCCTCGTCCATCGTCAACTCGTTACTGTAGGCCAATTCGTTTTCAGTTTTTAAAAGAAACCGCTGAGGTAACAGTTCAGGAAGAGACTTATTTTAAACAAAAAATACATGACTTACAGCCAACGATCTTCAAATATAATGATCGTGAATTTTGTATTACGCATTACTTACAACTTACTATGGTAGATGGTAAAGTCTGTAATGCCTTAAGTGAATTCTGTTCATCCTCTAGATGTTATGTTTATAAAAGCTAGTCCTAACGAGATGAATCAAATTGATCTTTGTTTAAGTAAACCAGCTGATGCAAGCAAATATGAATTTGGTTTATCTCCTCTACATGCAATGATTCGTTTCTTTGAATATTTTATTCATATTGCTTACAGGATGGATTTTAAGAACTGGCAAGCATCGAAAGAGTTTAAACCATTGTACGAAAGTAGAAAAAAAGAAATTCATAAACAATTTAGGGAAAGATTGGGCCTCATTGTCGATAAACCAAAAAGCGGCGGAAGCGGGACATCGAATGATGGTAATACTGCTAGATGTTTCTTCATGAACTCAGAAATTTCGGCTGAAATAACTGGTATCAAGAAGGAACTTCTAGATCGATGCTGGACTGTACTACAATGTATGAACTCGGGATATAAAATTGATTCGCAAAAATTTCACGATTTCGCTGTAGAAACTGCTAAACAATTGGTTCATGAGGATAACTACAAATGGTATAAAATGCCCCCTTCCGTCCACAAAATTTTAATTCACGGTGCTGATATTATTAATCACAATTTGCTGTCTATAGGGGAGCTATCTGAAGAAGCAGCTGAGGCGACTAACAAACACATTAAAGCATATCGACGAGACCATACACGAAAGATGAATCGCGTTTTGACTAATACAGATTTGATTAACAGGCTTCTTCTTCATTCGGATCCCCTAATTTCAGGTCTAAGAAAGTTACCTAAAAAAAAATTACTGTATTATCGAAATCTGTATTAAAATTGTTATCTTAAAATAAGTAGTTTTCTGATTAACTGTTATTTGCTTTATTATTTATAAGTTTACATTTATACTAAGTATTATTACAAATTATACTGTTTCTTATTTTAGTTTTTTGGTTTTATTTGATGTTTATTATAAACAAGAAACATTAATACCACAATTTTTCCACTGAAAATCGCAGTATAAATTAAAAAATCACTGTCTCGAACATCATTTCTGGACATAAAAAAGAAGTATGGGTTTAATATATATACATACAAATGACACAAATATATCAATTTATATTACTTTCATGGTATTTCAACCTTTATCATAGATAAAAACATCTATTTCGCGATAAAGGTATTTATGGCCGCCCTTGTATGGGAGCGGAATCACCGTGCACGCATAGGAGGGTTCCGTACCTTCAATGGAATAAGAACCAAACTAATACCAAAAGGTCGTATCTGGTGCCTATGGAAGAAGTTTTTTGGAGATAACTCAAAAATGGCTGAACCGATAATGTTCAAAACAATTTTCGTAGAAAGTATATGATAAGGCGCATCTCTTCAATTTTTTTCATATTTTTTGAACTTACGGTTCAAAAGTTACGGGAGGGGGCTACACAACTTTTCTGACTTTCGAAGCGATTATTTCAGAAAATATTCACTTAATCACAAAATAGTCAAAGAAACCTCAATGTTATTTTGAAAGACCCATCGATTGATGTGTCACATGTTGATATTTGGTTAATTTTTTTATTTTATTTAGTTACCTGTATGGAGCGCCCCCCTAAAAATATTTCTTTTTTCAAATTTAACTACATAACTAACTTAGCTGCATACAAAATACACCTGATGTGTAAATTTTATTCAGATACGTAGTATAGTTTCCGAGTAAAATGCCTGTGACATACGGACGGACAGACAGACAAACAGACAGACATGCCGAATCCATAAGGGTTCCGTTTTTTGCCATTTGGCTATGGAACCCTAAACATCGACACACGACAAACGATGTCGCGAATGTTGTTTCTCTCAAATTCGCGAATGCAAAATGCGAATATTCAGGATGCGAATGCATGCTCCGAAGTTGCATTCGCCAAATATTCACATCATTTGATGCGATTGCGAATGTCGATACGAATGTAAAAACCAGCCAAGTGCGTGTCGGACCACGCATAATGGAGGGTTTCGTAGCTACTATCGAAAAAAATAATATCAAAATGTCCTATCTGCCTACCCAAGTAACACAGGAAGCTTTATAACATATGAATAGTTAATTTATTTCGAACTTAAGGACCGTATAAACTCTTATATACGTTCACCCAGCAACTTGTCGCATTATATGATGCTTTGAGCTGTATAACGGTTGTATAATGGCATATCTAAATGCTTTTGTAAAGCCTTTAGCTTTAGTGCAGCAAACCAAAACGCAACTGTACAGCTTTCAGCTGTTTAAAAGCACGTAAGTGCTTTAGGTTCTACAACAGCATTATATAATGCTTTAAGCTGTATAACGGTAGTTTAATGGCATATTTAAATGCTTTTTTAAAGCCTTTAGTTTTAGTGCAGCGAATCAAAATGCAACTGTACAGCTTAATGCAGTACAGTTGCGTTTTGGTTTGCTACACTAATGCTTCGGTGTGGTTTAGTACCTTAGGTTCAACAATAGCATAAATAATTGCTTAATGCTGTTTATGAGCATGAATATTAGCCATTATAATGCCACGTAAATCCCATATACAGCTTTCAGCTGTTTTTAGTGCTTTATTTTCTACAATAGCATTATATGATGCTTTACGCTGTATAACGGTTGTATAATGGCATATGTAAATGCTTTTGTTTAGCCATTAGTTTTAGTGCAGCGAACCAAAATGCAACTGTACAGCATTCAGCTGTACAGGTGCGTTTTGGTTTGCTACACTAATGCTTCGGTGTGGTTTAGTGCCTTAGGTTCTACAATAGCATAAATAAATGCTTAATGCTGTTTAAGAGCATGAATATTAGCCATTATAATGCCACGTAAATTCGCTATACAGCTTTCAGTTATTTTTAATGCCTTAGCCAATAGCATTTATAAGTAGGTAATACATGCTGTATAATAGCAATAATATAAACCATTATAAAGCCAAGTAATGCACTATAAGGGGCTGTTCATAAATTAAGTCATTTCAAATGGGGGGGGGGTCTGGACTTCGGATGATGGTAGCATGACGTAAGAGGGGGAGGGGGAGGGTCATTCCGAAGATCACATCATCTCTCGCATCTTTAAAAAGTGCTTCAATGTGTAGAAAAAGGAATGAAATTCGTGTTTCTATAAACTTTTAATGCTATAAAATATTATCTACTAAATAGTTTTTTTACAATTAAGCTAAAAATCCATTTTTTTTAAATGAAGTCACTGTATTTGGCAGGGGGAGGATTGGATGATTTTAGGGGGGGGGGGTAAAAATCATCAAAAATTGATGACGTAATTTATGAACAGCCCCTATACAGATTTTAGCTGTTTTAGTGCCTTAGGGTCTACAATAGCAATTTTAAGCAGTACATAATGCTTAATGTTGTTTAATAGCACAATTATTCACGTGTAATGCTGTAGGCATTAATAAGCTCATTTTAAGAGTCACTGATCTGCTATTGGACTAAGAGCTAGCCACGTCAGATATGACACAATAATGAGAGCAACAAAACCCGTCTGGTTAGATTGCTATACTATTCTTATTGCTAGATCCTGGCATCTGGCAGCTTTTAATGGGTGGAGGTCACAGTGACAGACTAGCAAAATGTTTTAATTGGAAAATAGTAATACCAAACTAGGTAAAAACTGCCGAAGTTGTCTCAGTTATAAAGGACAGGGCCTATATTTTAAGGGGCTCCCTGGCGCCAACGACCTGATTCCCTTGGTTTTCTAATGATTTATATAGCTTATTATATTATCAGTAACGGCTTTAAACAATATAGTATCCTATATATACTTAAATATTCATTATCTTCGAGATATTTGACATCAAAGTCGAACCAGTTTAGGTTAAAAAAGTGGTTATATGGTCATACATTTTGTGTTAATTAGTTAAAAATTAAAATCTCTACAGTTTTTAGATACGTCAAAGAGGAACCCTAATATGTAGATTACGTATAAGTAAGATTCTTTACACCATTCGAATATCGATAAAAGTGTTTTTTAGACCGTATTTTAAAAATATAATAAAAAAATAACGGCTCATTTATTTCAAGATCCGGCTCTACAGAATGGAGACAAAAGATTGAAGAACCGATAGTCGTTTGCCTTATAATTCTATCTGTAGTGAATATGTTGGAATCTCGACTCAAAACTGGTCAAAAATCGATAAAAAACGTTAGACCAAAAAATATTTTTTGGTTTGTTTGCTCTCATTATTGTGTCATATCTGACGTGGCTAGCTCTCCGCCTATATAGACCAACGCCATTTTGTAAATAATTTATAACCTAAAAATAAAATCATGCGGACCTATTTATACAAGGAAAATACCTATATAATAATGAAATAACTTAATTTAAGACTGCTCAACCAACACTATTATGTTAATAATGCAAAACTCATTCTATTTGAGGATTACACAATTGTTTTGTTTATTTGACGCATATCTTTTTATAATATTTTATAGCAAAACCACAATAAATCAAAGGCGCGTGAAAATTTTCAATGAACCTTATATACACATTTACAGTAAACTACATTGCGCAGTAATATTTGAAGGATATAATAACGTAAAAGAGTCAAAAACTTTTATAAATTTTGTTACGATGCAAACAAATATGACATGTCACTCATTCAGTGTTTTGTACCGTCTTCGTCCATTTTATATTGCGAGACAAAGTAGTTAAATCACAACATTCATTGTATTATAACATTTGTTCCGTCGGTATTAGAGACGTTTTTGCATTGACGTAAGGTTTATTTTACTACACTCTTATGCTAGTATAATGCTTTAGTATTGCGATTGGCAACTTAATCGAGAGTACTAATGCTTTTTTACTGCGATTAGCAAGTTTTTTGGCCGTATTAATGCTTCTTTAATGCGGTTGGCAACTTAATAGAGCGTACTAATGCATCTTTAATGCGATTGGCACTTTCCATGACAACGATAACGCTAATAGCGCAGACATAATACGCCTGTAATGCTATTAAATAACCTATATAGGATCTCAAGCTGGGTAATTTGTGCCCATCTAAGAGCTATATCAGCACTACAAACGTTTATAATGCTACTATAAAACGAACTGAAAATGCTAAAAGCATACAGATATGCTGTAAGACGGCCGTTATATTGCTTTGATGTGTTACTTGGGTATGAAGTTTTTTGGAGATAACTCGAAAACGCGTGAACCGATAATGTTCAAAACAATTTTCGTTGATAGAATATATTAATGATGTATGTTTAAAAAAATTTCAAATTTTCTTTGATCTCCAGTTCAAAAGTTACAGGTTTGACAATTAGTTACATGTATGGAGTGCCCCCTTACAAAAAATTTTTCAGCAATTTTACTACAAAACTAAGTAGCGGCACACAAAATACACCTTTAGTCAAGTTTTTTTTAAGATACGTCTTATATCTACGTCTTATACGTCGTCGTTTCCGAAAAAAATGGCTGTGACATACGGACGGACGGGCGGACAGACGAACATGACGAAACTATAAGGGTTCCGTTTTTGCCATTCTGGCTACGGAACCCTAAAAATAATGCCAAAAAAATAGCAACAAAGATCCCGACGAATTGAGAACCTGCTGCGGTTGAAGTGTTCGATCTGGAAGTCGGTTGAAAACGGCAACTACGGCTCTTACGCGTGGACAATATTTACGAGTATGTAGCTATGTATATTTATGTAGCTACATAAACAGAGCTGTGTAATTGCCTGTACTGTACTGTATAACCCTGTAGGATTCTACAGGTTAATAGAAAAGAAAATAATGATTCAATCAGAAAATTTGGCTTTATAAAGTCTAAATTCCTACACCTAAACCACCCGAAGCCCGGATATATGCCTTTGGGTATATACACAGGAAAGACGTGAACCTAATTGATGTGTTCGGCTGTTTTACTTTGTCGGACCGTGAATGATCGTCCTTAACGTATTTTTTTAAACGATATTTATACCATGCCGTAATCAAACAAAAAAAACAATTACATCAAAAATTAAATTTAGGAAAGTAAGCTACTTTCCTTACCAATTATAGGTAAGAAAAGTAAGCAAAATTTTACCTATAATAGGTAACCTCATTTGTATAACAAAACGCTGTCCTGCCGGACCTTTATCTCGTGTCCTTAAATACATACTTATATAATGTACGTATTAGCCCCAAGCGATGGTTTGTTTCCTATCAAAATAGGCTCGATCAACGGCAAATAAATGGTCTTTATATTTAGTAGCTCGGTAAATAAGGATCGCAATTTACCAGAAAATAGGTTCATACTGACATTTTGTTCTTGTTTGTTGACTGATGAACGTAACGCCTTGAAATGTGTTGTATTATTTATCTATTATCTTGGGTTAGGTACGATCTGATGGAAAATATTTAGAGTACCTAATACCCTCAATAAGGGCAGATAAATGAAATTTAACAAATCTCAAAATTGGAAAACACAGACCTATTTTAATTAGTAGTATTAGTACCTAGTGTTTCCATTGGATCGGCTACCATTATAGCTGTTATTATTATTGTAAGAGTAGATCATTTATATGCCGCTTTGACCAAGAGTCATTTATTGTGGCAGTCCTTTAAAAATCATTACTAATTTCAGTTGAATCTGCGAACGCGAAATGTGATGCTGACGCGCACATTTTTCGCGCCTTATTCCTCGATTATTGTCGGTTTTTTTTGCACCATCAAAAATAATGGAAGTACTCCTTATTGGTTCACGATTCGTTTTGCACTTTTTTTAGGGACTAAGTATGGACCGGGCTTTTCACTCCAAGACTTGACTAAAGTGCTCCTTAAGGTACGGATGTCAAACAATAACGACGCCTCGAGGCGCTTGAGCATTTCGCTTTAAAAGTTCTCAACTGACAGTAAATATAAGCTTTACAGCTCCTAAAAGACTGGAGCGCTATTCTAATTTCATTATCTTAATAATGTTACAAATTGGTTATCAGTAAGATCACTTCTTTTGTCATCGAAATGACATCGACAAAAGAGAAAGAATCACATATTCTATAAACAAATATCACTATAACGTTTGCTATATTGACGTGATGCAATTTCCTTTTGACATCAATTTGATATGAACTTTAAAAATTTAGAAGCAAAACGTCGCTTTGAAAGTCGAATGCAATTCATATCAAATTAATTAAAAATTATATCCTTCGAAGAGTCTCATTAAGTTTTATTAAAACGAGTCGCTATAAGCACTAAATAACACTAAATGGGATGGAACACGATTAACAAAATGTCGATATACCTTAATGTCGGCGTACCTGCGTACCATTTTATTTAACGACGCTTTGGGCGGACACATAAAATGTGTAGGTATTTTACACAAAAACCTGAAAAAAGGGTCAAGGTTCATGGGTTTGTTAAGTATATTTTTACTCCAAAGTACTTTACCAAGCCAGATTTAGAAATGTATGGTGCAGTTAGTGTTGTGGCGTTCTCGAGGACGTTCTCGCTCGAGAATATTCCTCATACAAACCGGAGAAGGTTCTCGAGAAAGTATACAACTCTCGGTACAGTCAGCAGCAAAAAGCGGACGAAGTGTTCAAAATTATCTAGACACGCTGTTGTCGCCTTAACCTTTTGAACGCCAATAACATCTAAAGTGTCATAATTAGTCTTGCGCACAGCGCCAACGACACCTACTTATAACAAGCGTTATGGCGTACGTTGTCATAGTGACCTTCATACTTTCAAGTAATCTTTATATTTGCTCGCTTGCGTACTGGATCTTGGAGTGTGAGTGGCGTTTGTGTATGACGAATGGCGTTCAAAGGGTTGAAAAAAATATCGTGCCGAGATAATTTTAAATACCTTACCAGGGGCTGTATTCTAATAGACACGTATAGACACGATCCAACTTCAATACAACTCCAATGCATTAACGACGCAATACAGCTACGGCATAAACATCTGAATCAGAAATATCAGAATTTACTTGGGAAACATTCCAACGCAACGCCAATACAACTTCAATATTGGTTGAATGTTTGTTGTGTGTTGGAGTTATGTTTGAAATAGGTTGTATTTTTATTGTATTGTTAACGTATTTTTAAATTAGAATCCGGCACCTGGTTAAGTACTTCTGGGGCCGTATTTAACTTTAAAACATGAATAGACACGATCCCACTTCAATACAACTCCAACGCATTAACACATACGCAATACAGCGAGTGCCTAAACGTTTGAATTAGAAATATCAGAATTTGCTTGAAAATTATTCCGATGCAACTCCAATACAACTTCAATATTGGTTGATTATTTTTTTGTGTGTTGGACTTATGTTTGTTAATTGGAACCACCTTTTTAGGGTTCCGTACCTCGAAAGAAAAAAAACAGAACCCTTATAGAATCACTTTGTTGTCCGTCCGTCCGTGCGTCCGTCTGTCAAGACCCTTTTTCTCAGGAACGCGTGGAGGTATCAAGCTGAAATTTATATCAAATGCTCAGGTCTACAGTCCCTTGGAGCTGTGAAAAAATAAACCTTTTAAGCCAACGAAATCAAAAGATACAGCTGTTTATGCCGCAAATTTCCGCAAAAATTTTGAAACTCGCAATGGAATCAAAACCTACAGGGTACTTCCCGTGAACTCAGAATCTTGAAATTTGGTACGAATTGGTGCTATAAGATGAGCAAAGATAAAGGAAAAATTGCGAAAACCGTAAATTTTTAGTTACATCATATAATAAAAATATTTTTAGTAATTTTAAAGTTACTATTTACTTCTACATGCCTACAGGTTTGTACGGAAACCTCGGTGCGCGAGTCCGACTCGCATTTGGCCGGTTGTTTTTATGTACATATTCGCCTTTGTTCATTTCATTGGTTCATTTATGGGTTGACCTACAATAACTATCATCGTATTAAATCGTGTGAGAATTAGGAAAAGAAAAACATAAAAGCGTGCTTAAACATACTTAGACTTAATAAAAATGGTCAAATGAGTGTTAGGGCCTTTTATAATTAGATCATTCACTGGTGATAACCTAATAAATAAAATTTACTAGAAAATGGACTTCATTCACTGTTGATTTTCATTTTTCTATCTATAATGTCGTTTTGTTTAAAATAAAAGAATATTAGTCTAAAACAACAGTATTATAATGAAACTAGAGTACTTGCTTATACCATTACAATATTTATAACCTACATAATATACTGGCAAATGACATAAAATATTTTTTTAAGTCAAAAGTTTTCCTAAAGGTTCACACCCTATTTAGATCATATGAAAGTTCGATACTTACAACTAATAGAAAGTTAGGTAGCTAATACCGTTGTCACTCGCAGCAATAGAAGACAGGCAAATGTTGGGTCTGTAATGTAGGCCGTAGAAAGGTCAGAAGGTCTAGACTAAAGCTAAATAAGTAAACACTAATAATACCTAGTTTCTATGACGATCTAGGTTCACATAATAGTAGTTTATGTAACTGTTACGTAATAAGGGTCCTTCAAACATGAGTGTGGTTTTATGAAATGAGCCGCAGGCGAATTTCATAATAAGATCACACGAGTGTTTTAAGGCCTAATTACGTACAGTTGCATACACTGCTTTATCTACACTCATATTATTTATTCTAAATGCCTTATTTGGAAACCATAGAATGGCCGCCATCGCACCGCCACCATGGCCAACTCGATTGTGCCGGCGGTCGCGCGGGCGCGTGTCGGGCTGTCGGCGGATCCCCGGGAGGGTGCAGGTGTACATTATGTTATCAAAACTCATAGCACATCAATAATTGAGCATGAAAAGTTAAAATTACGTTACTGCTACGGATAAAAAGCTTATCATAGTAAAATCGGTCGTGGTAATGCTAGCCATTGCCAACCGTTTTCGAACACGTTTTAGAGAACTTACAATATGAGTGTAGATAAAGTATTTAAGTAGGTACCTAGTAAAGGTAAAAGGGATTTGCGATTAAATAATATAAGCTAAGACAACCATGGCCTGTTAAAGCATTAGTATTTATGATGTATATTTCAGTTAAGTAAAATATTATTTACTTTTTTATTCTATTTGTCGGCGTGATTTATACACATATTCGTACCAAATTTTAGTTTTTTAGTACTAACCATTACTGAGCTAAGCCGCGGACAGACGGACGGATATACAAGTGTGATGAAAAATAGCTTATTTAGTTCGATAGGTAGATTACCTACCAAAAAGTTATGTTTGATTTAGAAAGTTTTGAATAATAATACCTATACTTCCCCTTATCTCAAGGGATTTGTTTCAAAACTTATATTGACATTATGGCCCTTTATTATCCTTGGACCCATAACAAAACCCATTTCAGTTAGATTGGGGTTTCTGTGTATTTAGGCGAGTTAAATTTACCGTGCCCGATTAAGATTTAACACTTTTATTTTCGTACAATCAACTTCATACTCATACAAAACGTTGATGGCCTAGCCAGCGACGTTCAATCGAAAAACAAATATCAAATGACATAAGTTTCTTGGTACTTATGTCATTTAATATTTGTGAGGAAACTGAACTCAATCACTTGTTTGGAACGTCAATAAAATGTCGCTTTCATAGTTAACTAATAAGTAATAACTAGTGTATTTGCCCCCGCGATTAGGTTGCCAAGCGAACCCCAAGCTCCATAGAGCCATGGCCAAAAACCGGGATTAACTTTAGGAAAATTGATGATTCATAATTAATTGGTGCTAAAATTACAATTGCAAAGCCTGTGTGTAAACCTTCCCACAACTACCTGGAAGCTGCTTTCAATCGACTTTGAACAAAAGTTAAAAAACCGCGCAGGTTCCGTAACCAAGTTGACAAAAGTTTATCGATAACGCCGATCCAACATTAAAATATATCGTAATGACAGGTGCAAACTAAAAGTCACGTTGTCTTGTCCATGCCCATACAATATGTAAGTTTCGACTAGCTTTTGTCAACAAACGCAGCGGGTTTGTGAACTATTAATTTGAGCACCCTAATATACAGATCGAATCCTATACAAGCGGAGTAACCGACATATTTAGTATGATAATATTATAAATAAAGGTCATTTAAATCAATTAAACAAAACATTTGAACAGATTAAAGATATAATTAAACACACAGGTATAACACACATGGTATGTAACCTAAATTAACATAAAGGGTAAGTTTTATTAAGACTGGATTTTCAAGACAAGCCACGATTTTTTTTCTGACCATACAAAAAATCTACTACATCTTCGCTAAATTCAAATATCATTCTACAAATGAACCACAAGGGTACTTTTACAAGTCTCGTCTGTGAGTTTTTCAAGATGTGACAGCTGGAAAGAAATTCCGAAAGGAACTTTGCATTTCAACGTTATTACAAATTACTCAAACATCACTTGAATTTCATTAAATATTCAGGTATGTACGTCTGATACACTTACTTTTTGCATATTGTTTATCACTTTGCCATCACATACCTAATTCTGTCATATTATAAAAGCCAATATATTTTTAGATGTTTGAATATTTCGATGTTATTCAAAAACTGCTTACTGGATTGGGAACAAATTGGGCACACAAGTATTATAACCCTTTTTATCCCGAAATTAATTTCCTAACGAGGTGAAATAAGGTTACTAAGCGAAAGAATGCTTTGGTAATTGCACTACGAAGAAGAAATTGCGGACGGAAGTTTCTCGAGAAACTCATTAGCATGAAGTACTGATTTAAACTCACGCGATTTTCACTCATTATTTTGACAAAACCTTAATCGCGTACACTTACTTTTATTATTAGCATGAGTCGGAGATTTATATTAATTAACTAAGTCTGCCTAGCACTTCCAACTTTCTCTCTCAATTGCTCAAAGGTTAACTGGAAGAAATCCCTTAAAGGGATACGTTCGCCTTTGTAGGTATATGTTGTGTTACATGTATTTCGTTGTGTTTTCTTGTACAATAAAGTGTTTTACTACTACTACTTAACCTTAATTATCATTAGGCCTCAAGATGCGTCCCGATCTAGCGATTGCACACGCCTATATGGTGTAAGATTACAAGTTTACAAGGTAGTTAAACATCTGGGTGCGTAACTAACGTTCCATTCCATACGTTAACGCTCCGTAGCGAACGGAACGCAACTGTCACTGACGCACTATTATGGAACAGTGATGAGTGAGGTAACTACAATACTACCAGGGGGGTTTCACTACGCAGTTTAGGTACATTTGGCCGGCGCGCCTTCCGGGCAGGCGTATGGCAGTGGGATGCCGCTCGGCTTGCACGATAGTCGTGTCACGTGGCGCTCGCGCAAAATTGAAAATACACAATGGCTTCGAGACCTAAATCTCGATCTAATCCGTATAAAAGATGTCTTTACGGATGTCTGAATAAATGGAAGAACAAGGAAGCAGAAATAACATTTTTAAATTCCCGACGATATTGAAAGGTCCCGAAGTCCTTACATAGTAATAGTTAAAATAAACATCCTTAATTTATTGAAAATTGGTTGCCCAGAAACAATATTAGGAACTGACCGACATATTTTCAAAGGAATACGGCTGTGGTATACCTACTTCCGTGAGAATCAGGCATAATCTCTATAACAATTTCTATCTCCGGATAAAAATTTCATGTTTACAGAATCAACGTTTGTAATTCCTACATATTTATTTAAGTATGTATATTCATATGAATGTGCTGTGTTATCTATTTCGTCTCTTTTGTTTCTATGCACCACCTACTGCTTATTGTTTTTCTCTAGTCTCCACTACCCAAAGGTTGTCTGGAAGAAATCGCTCATTAGCGATAAGTCCGCCTGTTGTTACCTCTACCTAAATTTATCTAATTGTAAAATTTGTGCTTGTAACTGTATGAGGTGTGCAATAAAGAGTATTTATTATTATTATTATTATATTTATCTTAAAAATAATAAATCAGTAGGTATAGGTACAAAAACTTGTTAAGTGACACCCCCGTGCCGACGCTCACAGGTCGGTCATAAAACTGCGGCGCGCAAAGAAGATTCACGGTTCGTGCGCGGTTATAAGTTTCAATTTTGCTTGCAGGCGGCGAGTATAGGTATAATTTTATACCTAAATCTGCCTTTTGTGAAGGAGTGAATTTTCTGTACGGTAGTACTATTAGTTATTCCGTGACGCTACAGAGCGTTAACGATTGGCACGTTGACTACCCACCTCGTAAACCTACACTCGTGGCGTATCTGGGGGCACGGCAGTGCCTTTCTCGAAGCAGTTCAGGCCATTTTCGACCCCCTATAACTTCGTTGTGGATTAAACTAGAAGCCTGTATTTCTAAGTAACCAAGCAAGCATTGTATATTTCAAATTTCATTCAATTTGAATCAGTAGTTTAAGAATTATAACTAGTCAAAGTTCTTAATTTTGTCACTCACTGACTGACCGATCATCAAAACTCTAAGGCACTTCTAGTAGACATAGAAGCTTCAAATTTTTGAATACAATTAGTGTTTAGTATAAATCAAGGAAAAACTAAAATATTTTGCAATTTTAGTCCAGTTTTCTAGATACACCAATTGCATGAATGACTTTGTAATCCCATATGATATGATATATATAATAAATGCTTAGTTAAAAATATGTCAAAAATTGTAACATCAAAGCCTACGAGAAAAACCCATAGACAGGGAGTGGGCTTTGAGAAAAACTGTAGCTGAAGCTCAAGAAGTAGTACCGGAAAAGAAAAAGAGGAAGACTACCTGCAAAAATAAGAAAAGTATGGGCTTGCCATCAAAAACAAAACTTGTAAAAAAACCAAGTCTCGCAACTCAGCGCGATTTTGCAATCGCACTAAACAATCTTGTTTACTATAATATGTATTACTTGTGAGTTACATTGTGTTTTCATGCGATGGCCAAGTCAATCTATTTTATTTAACATAAAAGATTTTTAATATTAATATAATATAATATAATATTTAATATTAATTAATTAATTAATGACTGAATAAATCAACCGACTTGGTATTACATGGATCTCACAACTTTTTACGGTAGAAGAACTGAGTTGCGAGACTTGTTTTTTTTACAAGTTTTGTTTTTGATGGTATTTATTAAATATGGACGCACTCTTACTCTTCGGCTTTATGCCAATAAAGTAGCTTGGAATTAGTAAGCTGAGGAATTCGTTTTCTACTTAATTAATATTATAGCGCGTAAATGAATATCCCCTTCAACTTGGTTGTGCCCGAAATTAATTAAAGTATCTCAGCACCGGAATGTGATATTTTTGCGAGTAGTTGGATGTTTTTGCGTGAAGCGTGTATGAGGTTCTGTGAGGCGATGGATAAACGTGAATCTTCTGTATTCTAGGTTTGTTATTATTGATATTTTTTATCTTGTTATTGTTGTTGTACTAGTCAGTACACCTTTAATAGTTTAATGTTGTATAAGCATATTGTAAGGTATATAGTTATATACATTTGTCTTAAATTTCACAGTGCATTAGTACTAACTGTCATACTGTGTAAATGATTTTTTTACAATAAATAAATAAATAAATCTTACAAACCATTTGAAATATAGCTATTTAGGTAAGATAATAACATCTTCAAGTCGAAGTAAGATTCAAGTCTGCTTTAAGTTAAATGAAATACTTATAATTTAATACACAGCCTAATTTCTAAAGTTTGCCGCAACAATGGCCTATAAATCCGCCTCCCAATTGTTGGTTGGTTATTTATTAGCATAATTTACCTTAATTACCGTTGTACAGGTTTACCGTGGTACAGGCATCAAGGAAATATCCTTGATGCCTTAACTACCCAATATATGCAAACCCAAAAACTGTCCAAGGTCTACTGGACACTGGACACCCAACTAGCAAAAATAAGTACTATAAAAGTTCCTAGAACGTTTTCAGAAACACCAATTAGTGTTTCATACATGTCCTGTAACATTGATGTAAACGTTAACAAAGGCAGGTTTTGGCACAATTATATCGCAATTCCGTGATATAACGATGTTATTGCGGCTCCATAGATCACATATTATTACTATAGTCGTACTATAACGGTTACTGTAACACTTTTCAAGGTTTTAACAGTGATTTTCGTGCCGCTTACATCACAAAAAAGCTACATAAAAGTAATCACAGTGCTGTTAATGGACTTTTTAGACCTGTAATGAAGATCAAGGAGCTACTATAGTTCATCAGTAAGCTTAATGTGAGTTGTTGTGACGGTGAGTGGTACTCCTAACATAATAAGAATAAAAACAAGTTTCTGTGGTAAGTGAAGTGATTGAATTATTTAAAACATGATGGCCGCTCACTGTTTGTGAAGTTGGAGTGTTAATGTTCTACACAGGTATTTTTACTTGCGATTGAAGTTCTATAGAAAAAGTATACTAGAATAATTAACAAAATTTTCATGCGCTCCCTTAATTATTAATATTTATTAAATTAGAACAATTAAAATTTATAAATGTCTCATTCGCTGGTAAACAAGTGTTTTCGTGCTTATTATAGGCTTAGTATATGACTATCAGTCAGGTCAGCCATTTGCCGCTGGATAAACCCTATGAGAAACCTTTGATGTCATAGTTACTTACATGTGCTTTTTTTTAAATTGGTGTCGGGTGAGTAAACTGTTATACTACATGAAGGGCAATCATCACGTTATTATGGTATTAATTGGAAGTACGGTTCCTACTCGTATTTATTCATGTAATTTGAAATGTATTAAACACATTCTATGCTGTCGCTTTTCACAAGTCATTGTGACTTTAAAAAAACTAGCTAAGAGCATGTCGGGTTACCATGGTTGTCGGCCCGTCACAAGACACTCTGTCAAAAGGTTGCTTTTTATAGGATATTTTACGGCACTTCCGTCCTTTTACTATGAAATGACAACTCTTTGCGACAACTCACAAATGGCTCATCTAATTTTATTAAGTATGGTTTTTATTGAATGTATTTATTAGTCGTCACTTCATGAATTTTCCCATATTTTTTGGACCCGCAATACAAAAGTTACATAGGGGGACATATTTTTTTTTTAATTATGGGAGCCATTACATATTTCCAAAACTATTGGATTTATTTAAATAATGCAATTGAAGCCTCCTATTCTTTTGTAAATAAGGTTGAAGCGAAAAAAAAAAATAACACCCACTTCACTTGTACGGAGGCACCCCAAAAAAATATTTTATTTTATTTTACCGTTTTTTTGGCGTGATTAATATTATAACGTATATACGTATTCATACTAAATTTTAGTTTTCTAGCGCTAACGGTCACTGAGCTAGGCTGCGGACAGATAGACAGACGGACATGCTGGAATAATCGAACTATTATTTTGTACGGAACCCAGCCTTGCTTCGCTCCTACCATCTTGTTATATAAAATATTTCAAAATTTCCGCTATTGGACATTTCGGTTGATTATAGGTGGTAAAATGCTACTTTTATGTATCAGAAAAGCTCATTAAAAGTAATGAAAACTCTATAACTCAACTATGAGACATACTAGTTACCAAATAACCCATTTTAGAACCTTTCAGTGTTAAAATAGTATTCTCAGGGCTACTATAGCAATCGTCCTATAGTAGCGATTAGGGAATACTTATAGCGCAAATTTGAAACATAACAGTGTTGCAAAAATCAACAATAGGGCATTATTATCATATAACAGAGTTTATGTAACAATTTTGACACTTGCACTATAATATTCATTTGGAAGCGACAATAACACAATTGTGTCCTAAAGCGGTACTATTTAGAACTTTAATAGGACCAGGAGGCTCTATAGTGGTAAAACAATATCTTTTATAGTGCTGCGTTAAAGGTGTTATTTAGGCATGTCATGTAAACGTTTACATCACTACTTAATAGTACTAAAGTGCTGTATAAAATTATACAGCTGAATAGTGATAAAAGATACTTTTGTAGAACACATGGTCATAACGAATACCTTTATAACGCTTTAAAATTACTTTTTAGTGATAAACTGCTGCGTTAATGGACTATTTTGCTAGTTGGGCAGTCTACCTGCACTCAGCACTTGGCTGGAATGCTCCCTCTCGACCCGGTTCGTGAAGCTTATTATATAAGGCCAAGAAGGGAATATCCCAAGTAACACAGGAAGCATTATAACATATGAATAGTTAACTTATTTCGAACTTAAGGACCGTATAAACTCTTATATACGTTCACCGAGAAACTTGTCGCATTATATGATGCTTTGAGCTGTATAACGGTTGTATAATGGCATATCTAAATGCTTTTGTAAAGCCTTTAGCTTTAGTGCAGCAAACCACAACGCAACTGTACAGCTTTCGACTGTTTAAAAGCACTTAAGTGCTTTAGGTTCTACAATAGCATTATATAATGCTTTAAGCTGTATAACGGTTGTATAATGGCATGTATGAATGCTTTTTAAAAGCGTTTAGTTTTAGTGCAGCGAACCAAAATGCAACTGTACAGCTGAATGCTGTACAGTTGCGTTTTGGTTTGCTACACTAATGCTTCGGTGTGGTTTAGTGCCTTAGGTTCTACAATAGCATAAATAAATGCTTAATGCTGGTTATGAGCATGAATATTAGCCATTATAATGCCACGTAAATCCGGTATACAGCTTTCAGCTGTTTTTAGTGCTTTAGGTTCTACAATAGCATTTTATGATGCTTTACGCTGTATAACGGTTGTATAATGGCTTAATGTAAATGCTTTTGTTTAGCCATTAGTTTTAGTGCAGCGAACAACATGCAACTGTACAGCTGAATGCTGTAGAGTTGCGTTTTGGTTTGCTACACTAATGCTTCGGTTTGGTTTAGTGCCTTAGGTTCTACAATAGCATAAATAAATGCTTAATGCTGTTTAAGAGCATGAATATTAGCCATTATAATGCCACGTAAATTCGCTATACAGCTTTCAGCTATTTTTAATGCCTTAGGCTGTACAATAGCATTTATAAGTTGGTAATACGTTCCTAATGCAGTATAATAGCAATAATATAAACCATTATAAAGCCAAGTAATTCACTATAAGGGGCTGTTCATAAATTACGTCATTTCAAATGGGGGGGGGGGGGTCTGGACATCGGATGATGGTAGCATGACGTAGGAGGGGGGGGGGGCGGTCATTCCGAAGATCACATCATCAATGTGTAAAAAAGGAATGAAAGTCGTGTTTCTATAAACTTTTAATGCTATAAAATATTATCTACTAAATAGTTTTTTATTTTACAATTAATCTTTAAACGCATTTTTTTTAATGACGTCACTTTATTTGGCAGCTTTACTATCAAAAATTGATGACGTAATTTATGAACAGCCCCTATACAGCTTTTAGCGGTTTTAGTGCCTTAGGTTCTACAATAGCATAAATAAATGCTTAATGTTGTTTAATAGCATAATTATTCACGTGTAATGCTGTAGGCATAAATAAGGCATTTTTTAAGGTTCACTGAGCTGCTATTGGACTAAGAGCTAGCCACGTCAGATATGACACAATAATGAGAGCAACAAAACCCGTCTGGTTAGATTGCTATACTATTCTTATTGCTAGATCCTGGCATCTGGCAGCTTTTAATGGGTGGAGGTCACAGTGACAGACTAGCAAAATGTTTTAATTGGAAAATAGTAATACCAAACTAGGTAAAAATTGCCGAAGTTGTCTCAGTTATAAAGGACAGGGCCTATATTTTAAGGGGCTCCCTGGCGCCAACGACCTTAGATCTGATTCCCTTAGTTTTCTAATTATTTATATAGCTTATCATATTATCAGTAACGGCTTTAAACAATATAGTATCCTATATTTACTTCAATATTCATTGTCTTCGAGATATTTGACATCAAAGTCGAACCGGTTTAGGCTAAAAAAGTGGTTTTATGGTCATAAATTTTGTTTTAATTAGTTAAAAATTAAAATCTCTCTACAGTTTTTAGAGACATCAAAGAGGAACCCTAATATGTAGATTACGTATATGTAAGATTCTTTACACCATTTGAATATCGATAAAAGTGTTTTTTAGACCATATTTTAAAAATATCATAAAAAAATAACGGCTCATTTATTTCAAGATCCGGCTCTACAAATGGAGATAAAAGATTCAAAAACCGATAGTCGTTTGCCTTATAATTCTATCTATAGTGAATATGTTGGAATATCGACTCAAAACTGGTCAAAAATCGATAAAAAAAAACGTTAGACCAAAAAATATTGTGTATTCTTACCATACATCGGGGTTTTCGGTGCGGGAATGTTTGACATTAGCCAAAGAGTAGGCATTAACTTAAAAAACAGAATGTACTCTAGCACGTTTCTACCTAATGAATATTGATCGAAAAAATCATAGGTATATACAATTTATATGAAATAGCTGACTATTATGTATATATATTGTAGGTACATATACCTATGATTTTTTCAAGTATTTTTTTATTAATTCATGTAGTGACTGATCATTGTCAACCTCTTCAGTTAATCAAATAGTTCATAAATATCGGACGTCAAGATTAATATTTGACACTTACTATACCGTGTCTTTGTCTTAGGTAGATCTAGTTAATAAATTTCGGATATGCAATAGCATTTTTAAAATACTAAGTATATAATAGTCAATACAAACATGCCTCTAAGAAAAAAAGCTCGTATCATAGTGTGTAAGCTATTCACAGAGAGGTAGTTATTCATTAAGAATAATATGATATTTTCTCAGACTAATTCTCAACCTATCTGTTTATCTCTACTCTTTCTCAAATCGTTCCCGCACCGAAAACCCCGATATATGATTATTACGGAAACAAAAACAGTAGGCGAAAACTATGAACTATATTTTATTATACATCGTTTGGCACTACTTTCTCCCAACATAAATTTTTGTATATATTCTCTTAATATTGTATAGTATTTGTATAGTTTCTCATAATATTGCATCAAACCCAGATCTCTAGGATTTATTTTCTTGAAATGGTTTGCATTCTTTGACCTCCACTACTTTAAAGCTGCCAGATGTCCAGATCTAGAAATAAGCATAATATACCAAACTGACTAGAGGGGTTTGGTTGCTCTCATTATTGTCATATCCGACGTGGACGTGGCTAGCTCTCCGTCTATATAGACCAACGCCATTTTGTAAATAATTAATAACATAAAAATAAAATCATGCGGACCTATTTATACAAGGAAAATACCTATATAATAAAGAAATTACTTAATTTAAGACTGCTCAACCAACACTATTGTGTTAATAGTGCAAAACTCGTTCTATACGAGGATTACACAATTGTTTTGTTTATTTGACGCATATCTTTTTATAATATTTTATAGCAAAACCACAATAAATCAAAGGCGCGTGAAAATTTTCAATGAAACTATAAACACATTTACAGTAAACTACATTGCGCAGTCATATTTGAAGGATATAATAACGTAAAAGTGTCAAAAACTTTTATAAATTTTGTTAGGATGCAAACAAATATGACGTGTCACTCATTCAGTTTTTTGTACCGTCTTCGTCCATTTTATATTGCGAGACAAAGTAGTTAAATCACAACGTTCATTGTATCCGTCGGTATTAGAGACGTTTTTGCATTGACGTAAGGTTTATTTTACTACACTCTTATGCTAGTATAATGCGTTTGTATTGCGATTGGCAAGTTAATCGAGAGTACTTATGCTTCTTTACTGCGATTAGCAAGTTTTTTGGCCGTATTAAGGCTTCTTTAATGCAGTCGGCAACTTAATAGAGCGTACTAATGCTTCTTTGAGGCGATTGGCACTTTCCATGACAACGATAATGCTAATAGCGCAGACATAATGCGCCTGCAATGCTATTAAATGACCTGTATATGATCTCAAGCTGGGTAATTTGTGCCCATTTAAGACCTATATCAGCGCTATAAACGTTTATAATGCTACTATAAAACGAACTCAAAATGCTAAAAGCATACAGATATGCTGTAAGACGGCCGTTATACTGCTTTGATGTGTTACTTGGGATCCCAAACGTTGCTGGGCGACAGGGAGATGGAACGCATGACCCCGGCGTCGGAAGCACCGCACCCAGCAAAACAAACGGAACTGCAGTACACGCGCATCGTTGACGGAGAGCAGTATGCCAACAACACCGATCTTGATATGCGTATCTTTACAGACGGCAGTAAGATTGAGGGTAAGGTAGGGGCATCGCTATCCTTGTGTAATGGTGAAACCGAAACCAAAGCCATCAAACTGCCGTCTTACTGCACAGTGTATCAAGCAGAACTCTTAGTGACGTATCGTGTCGTAGGCGAGGCTCTTAAAAGCACGCATGAGGCCATCACATCAGCATCTTTAGCGACTCCATGGCAGCTCTCCAGTAGGCCACGCTAAGTTCACCCCATCCCCTTGCAGTGGAAACAAGGGATTCGCCGCTGTGAACTCCAAAACAAGAGTCTCCTTGTGTTGGAGAAATGCTCATGCAGAATTGGAGGGGAATGAAAGAGCCGACCAGCTAGCAAAAGACGCCGTGCTGAGGTTGAAGAGGAAGCCGGACTATGACCTGTATCCGGTATAATACATAAATCGTGAAATGCGACTGGATATCATAAACGAGTAGAACAATCGGTACGAGGCAGGAGAAACGGCTTCTATAATGAAACTTTTCTTCCCAAAAGCAACCACGGCGTACAGCATTATCCGCAAAATAAAACAAGTTTATGTTACCCCACAGATTTTTACCGGTCATGGTGGCTTGTCCTCATAGTTGAACCGCTTCAAGTATAAGGAGAACCCATCATGCACCTGTGTGCTAGGAGTGGAGGAAACGGTGCCCCATCTTCTCTTTGAGTGTCCGATGTTCAGCTCACAAAGAAATTCCTTAGAGCAAGAGTTCAGAGAAAAAATTAACGCTAATAACATATCGTGTTATAGAGATAAATAAAAAGTAAAAGAAAGAAATGATACCTATATACAGTGAGTATATATTAGGAGTACCATTTATGTAAAACTAGCCTTTTCCCGCGGCTTCGCCCGCGTACTATAAGTACTCAAAAAGGATACGATACCCATGTTGATTTTCAGACTTTGTGACCACATTTGCCCCTTTTGGGGGTTGAATTTTCAAAAAACCTGAAATACGTGTTTCCTCATTTATCGTTAGGAATACTCCTGTGAAGTTTCGATTAAAATAGTCTAACAAATCTTGATTCGCCATACAAACTTTGGACCCCCATTTTACCCCTCTTAGGGGGTGAATGTTGAAAAATCCTTTCTTAGTGCATCCTTAGACCTTATAAGGAACCTACGTGCCAAATTTGGAATCTTTAGAACCAGCGGTTTGGGCTGTGCGTTGATATGTCAGTCAGTCAATCAGTCAGTCAGTCAGTCTGTCAGTTTCTTCTTTTATATATTTAAGAAGATAGATATAAGAAACTGTAAAGCACGCAAGCAAACTAAAATGTTAAAGTAATGTCAAAACAAAATGTACACCACTGTAAACAAACATGTATTAGCTTTTAAGAAACGAAAAGAATCCCGTCTAGTGTAACTTATTTAACCCTATATAGCATAACACATAGAAGAGTAGCAAAGCAGTGATAGGTGATAATCCCAACCACAGACTAGTCTGAAAGGCCATGAATGAGAGAAACCTTACGAAATCTAGAAATTGTTTTCTCTTTTTATAAACCAGAGCAAGTCGCCGCCCTACTAAAAAATGCTCAATTCACTTTACAAATTTGTGTCTATAATATTTCGTCGATTACACATCCTGACCTGGTGATAATGGGACCAACTGTCAAGTTGTTTTCGCTGATCGTATTTTCCAAATCGGTCTAGCCATCTTCGAATAATCGGTGATCATACATAAAATAATTGTAAAAAAAGCAGCAACAACCAAGATCCCGATGAATTGAGACCGGTCGTTCAGTCCTTCAAAGTCGGTTGAAAACTCAACACACTCTAGAACAAATCGTTTTGTCGTTTTATGAAGAGTATCTGATGTGGATACAAGATTTAGTATTGCGTTTCCACTAACACAGCCGATCTCAGTTCCATACATATAATTCGGCGATTTGACGCTATCAAAATAGTTTCCATCCCAAAACATAAAATGGCACCTGAACAAAAACAGAGGTACTTACCTAGAGTTTGTACGGAAACAGAAGTCACTTCACTTTCTGAACAGATTATATAGTTTTAATTTTCGAGGACTGCGATCAGATAATGCGATAGGCATTGTTAGTCCAGGTACTTGCTTGATAATAAAAGATGCCTATTGTACCGCGAGGTTCTTCTGGTTGCAGCTGTCAAATGAACATCGTTGTGAATTGGGCCCGCGAATACATCAGTGAAAAAGTAGTGTAGTGTTAGTTTAGTTTGTGAAAATAGTAGTAGTAGAGCGAAAACTAAATTACTATTTGGTAGAAATATGTAATTAAGTATGTAAACGTATAGTATGGACGCACAGATGGAAACAGTCTTTGAAAATTGAAGGAAAAAAATAGAAATCCAAACGAAAATACTATCAGAAACGTTATCTACTACTATGGAGAGCAAATTGAAGCCTAATAGAAGAGAATGATAAACTCAAGGAATAAGTGGGAACATTAAAGACAAAAGTTCAGATATTGGAGAAGGATGCCCGCTGACATCAGGCAGGAAATCAATAAAGTTAAGTTCGGAAAAAAGCTGCGTACTTTCCTTGTAAATTGCATAAGTTAATTTTTCATAGGCGTAATGTATGGATGTTACCTTTAGATAAATAAGAGTAGAGGCTGCACGATCCCACAGTCAAACCGTGAAAACTGTTTTGTGGTACCCTTTATTTGTGTAAGCTGTATCTTTTTCAAGTTAATAAATAAATAAATATAATAAAATATGTTAGGAAAAACAACATTATACTTCATAACGTAAGTGAAGTCGGGACGTCCATTAACGATCTATTATAGATAAATTAACGAGAGCATGGAATTGCATATGTAGTAGTATTGTATGTTTACAGGCATTCTATATTTGAATTTTCTATTTTCTCGTACTATCAGCATAAAAAGAGGTTTGTTACATATTGAAGAAGTAAATACCAAAATAATGTCAGTGTCAAATTGTGAATATTATTTACGTTGTGCATATATTTTTACGTCTGATTTTATTGTATTCTCACAATTATCAGAATAATTTTGTGTCAGCCCGTACGACTAAGTGTAAGTTACATAATTTTCAAAAAATATGGCAGTGAGTAATTTTGGTCCGATTGAGAGTCAAAGTAAGCAAATTATTTTTAAATATTTTGAACTTGAACTGAAGAAAAAATTAAATTCCCCTTACACCGCTGCCCAGTTAGTTGAAAAAGCTACAGGTGTTGGTCTCTCTACTGTTTATAACATTGTGTCTGAGAACAATACAATTGGCTGTCAATCGAGCGCGCAGAGCAGACGTGTCGCAAATTATTTTACTAAATTACTAATTTTTCCACTCTTTGTGTTAAAGTGTCTAAGTAGAAATTCAAGTGCGTAAACAGCGGGTGAGTTACGCCCATACCGCTCTTATTTGTTTTCGGGTGCAATCCCCACTAACTCGGAAACATGAATCTAACGCGCTCGCCAACTGGAAGTGGCCCGAGTTTTGAGCGAAGCGGCTCCGTTCCAGAGTTGACCAGCAATGCGTTTAGTCAAGACGGATCACAAAAAATACTTCGCCATAAACGTAAGCAGACTGATGACTACGAGGCGATCCAATCGGAAATAGCGGAAATGCGCAGAGAAATGAGTGAAATGATGGCTTACCTAAAAAACACCAATAAAACACAAAATGAAAATTTTACAAAATTATGCCTAGATGTGTCGGGTATCAAGGAGCAAATGGATACCTTTAAAAATATTACTGACAACCTGGCTACAGAGCAAAACAAAATGAAGAATGAAATTTCAACGATCGTTGACACAAGCAAAAAAATTGAACGGAAGATTGAGCACCTGGACAAGGAGGTAAACCAGTTCAAAACTAAAAATACATTAGTTTCCTCCGAAACTTCCCAATATGAGGAAATTCTTGGTTAAATGTGTGAGCGTAGCGTCAGAATTAAAAATGTAATTATAACTGGGCTACCCGAACCAACCTCAACAGATTTTAGGGAGAGACGGGAGCAGGATAAAACTGCAGTAATGGAATTATTTCAAAATGTTATCAGTAACTGTCCCAAACCATTGAAGATTGTTCGTCTAGGAAAATTCGATCCGGCTACGCACCGTCATATAAAGGTATGCTTCACATCTCAGGCAGATGCAACAAATCTGAAAAACAGCAAGATTAAAATATTCAGCGACCAGACACCACAGCAACAAGCCCATTACAAGACTGTTAAAAAAGAACTTGATCGAAGAACCAGTAACGGTGAAACATACCTGAGTATAAAATATGTGAATGGCGTCCCCACAATCATTAAAAATTTGCCAAAAAACTCCAACCTACAGCACCGAACAAAATCTCCCGAAGCCTAGCTATAGAAAAAATTACATACCAAATAACCAGCACCTATTCTGACGTAACCACTAGCAAAGGATCTCTAAACTTTCTCTATGCAAACGCCCGCAGTATAGTCAAACCTGGCAAATTCGATGAATTTAAATGTATCGTGGAAGCTATGAAAAGTACTATCCATGTTATTGTCATAACTGAAACTTGGCTAAAATCTGATGATGAAGCTACAGACTACCAGTTACCCGGCTATACCCATTATTATAGTACGAGAACTAACGAACGAGGAGGAGGCGTATCGATATTTGCTCACAACTTTCTAAAACACAACATAATAGAAAAGCAATGCTTACTTGGTAACCACTACCTATGGGTCCATCTTGAAAAGTTTTCTATTGATATTGGCGCTGTATATCGATCTAATCACGATACTGTTAAAAACTTTTTGGAACTATATTCGAGGCAACTTCAAAACAGAAAAAGGGCCGTAGTTTTTGGTGACTTTAATCTGAATTTACTGAGTTCTGAAAAACATGTAAGAGACTATAAATTAACTCTAAAAGAAAATAACTACCAGATAATAAATAAAATTGACAAGGACTACGCTACACGTGAAACCCCTACTACAATAACTTTATTAGACCACGTATGTACAAACTTAAAAGACAATAATTTTCATATTGCTATTATTGAATCAACCATGTCTGATCATAAACAAATATACTTCGAAATAAAAAAATACCATCCACCACCTTTGCAGAGAAAACAATACGAAAAAATTAACTATGCTAATTTGTACAAAACCATTGAAACTTGCAAGAATGAAAATAAAAACAATGACTATGCTGTACTTGAAAAAAGACTCATATCTAGTGTAAACAAAAATAAAGTAACGAAAACCAAAATACTTAACCCGCCAAGGCAAGATTGGATTAATAAGGAAGTGATAAATGAAATAAACTCCAGAAACACTCTATGGCAAAAATTAAAGCAGAACCCAGAAGACACAAGGTTGAAGCAAGAGTATAAAACAAAACGCAACAAAGTGGCAAATACCATTCAAGGCACTAAAACAAAATACTATCATAAAGTTTTCATGGACTGCAAAAATAATCCATCGAAAATGTGGGATCTCATTAACAGTCTATCAGCAAATAAATCAAAAGAGCGTTTGGCACCGGCAAAACTGGATACTGGAACAGGATTTACTTCAGACGAAAAGGAAATGTGTGAGATCTTTATGCTTTTTTATCCGAAATTGGACTGACGCTAGCAAATTTAATCCCCAAAAATTTTAATAACAATACAACCTATACTTGTACCTCCACATCAAACCAATACAATTTATCCAAATTCGAACCTGCTACTTCTGATGAGATTTCTAAAGTCTTCGATAAATTAAAACTAAATACTAGCTCAGGCTTAGACGGTTTAAATACAAAGTCAGTAAAATATCTCAAAAACCTTATACTCGAAGAACTAACTGGTTGCATAAACAGATGTCTAAATGAGGGTATTTTTCCTGATAGCTTAAAACTAGCTAAAGTTACCCCAATTTACAAATCAGGAATTCAATCTGATCCAAGTAACTATCGCCCATCTCTGTTCTCCCGGTAATTTCAAAAGTATTTGAGAAGGTATAGTCGTATTAAATCATATTTAGATAAAATTAATTTCCTCTATGAAAAACAATACGGTTTTAAACCTCAATCTAACAGACTCTCAGCAACAATTGACTTAGTTACAAGAATTAAAGTTAATATAGACAACAAACAAATAGCATTAGGCATCTTCATAGACCTAAAAAAGGCATTTGACACGGTCAGCCACAGCCTGCTTTTGCAAAAGTTACGTGCGTTAGGAATTACCGGTACAGCTTTAGACATTTTAGAATCTTACCTTACAAATCGTAGTCAGGTTGTCAAGATTCAAAACCATCATAGTGAGGCTAAAACGATTACATGTGGCGTCCCACAGGGCTCAATTTTAGGACCGTTATTATTCTTAATTTACATCAATAACATAAATAAACTGGGTCTTAAAGGCGATATTACACTATACGCAGATGATACTAGCCTTTTTTATTTCGGAAATTCTGTCAGTAATGTTATTAATGACGCGCAAAACGATTTGGACTTATTAAAGTTTCAGTGTAACCTATTAACTATTAACATTTCGAAGACCAACTATATCATTTTTGCAGCCAAAAATAAGAAAATACCGGAATTCCAACCTCTTAAAATAAATAACATAATTATCCATAAAGTGGAACAAGAAAAATATCTAGGGTTAATATTGGACAAACATTTAAATTGGAAACCACATATCGATAAAGTAAAAGCTAAACTGACGTCACTAACCGGGGCATTGCGTAGTTATGCAAAAAATATTCCATCTCAAATACGCTACACAATATACAGGGTGATTCATGAGACGTGAGCAGGCTTAATACTACGGATTCAGTTAAAAATAAGCTATTGTTTGATATCAGTATTAGTGTGATAAGCGCAAAAAATTTTTTTTAAATAAAAATAAAATGTTTGAAATTATTTACGACACGCATGGTCACTCTACAATTAGAATACTCCGTCGAGTACTGATATTCTCTTGTTTTTCTGTGATATGTGTCAAATTGATGTCTGGTTACTTTTGAAACATCGTATCTCACTTAATTTTTATTTTTTATTTTTCATGATCAAAGTGCTGTCATGATTGTCAAAGAGGTTTTATCTTTATTGATTTGTTTATGTGGGGTGACCATGATTACAGAGAATAAAATTTCTATGAAACAAAAAGGTTAAAAAAAATTGAAAGGCGTTATTGTTTCACTTAAACATGATGGCGGTCGATTCATTATCGTTAACTAAGTGTGTAGGGTTGTTCCTGCTCACGTCTCATGAATCATCCTGTATAACTCGCTTATAAAACCCCATATAAACTATCTAATTGAAGTGTGGGGTACTGCCACAAAAACCAACCTCGCAGCTCTGCAAGTTGCTCAGAACAAGCTTATAAAAAGACTATTTCAATATCACTTTTTAGAGGCAACCGAAACAATATATACCGAAACTAAACTATTAAATATAAGACAAAGCTATGTGTACCAAAATTGCCTACTAGTAAGAAAAATACTTAAAAAAGATATACAAACTCAATTAAATTTTACTAGGAAACACCATGTGCAAAGAATGAAATTACGAAATGCCAATGACTTAATTTTACGTCCGTCGCGGACAAATTACGGGAGGAAAAGTATTTTATATGAAGGTGCTCAATTATTCAATAAACTTCCAAAAATTATCAAGGACACAAAATCAATGTCCCACTTTAAATCACTGCTTAAAAACATATAATACATAATTTTTGACACGTTCACAAGTAAAAAAAACCAAGATATTAGCATAAAATAAAATACATAAGGGCAACAACCCATACAAAGTACGTACTGCGAACCTACTTACTAACTCATCGTCATCATAAAAAAATAAAAAATAAACAAGCTTATTACACTATTATTATACTATTTGATAAACACAAATAATATTTATAGTAAGATATATTCTTCTTATCTAGCCTTAAGTACCTAAACGTAATGTAATAATAAATTCTACTTTAACTACGCTCGGCGTACGCATGCCGCTTCCAGTTGTAACCTTTCCGTGTACCTATGTATTACTAAACTTGTTTTTGCATGGATACTTGCTCGTTATCGCTAACCGCGTTGCGCGCGGCCAAATAATAAGCGAAATTGTAAAACTACCTTTAAGTTATTATTATAAAATACTTTAGTAAGTATTTATATGTAGTTAATTAAGTTGCTTTGTGCGCTCAAAACTAACGAGTTTTATAAACTGTATTTGTATTTATCTCGTGTAAGTGAATTGTACAATTCTTAGAGAATAAATGATCTTAAACCTAATAGTGAGAAATTCGCAACAACAAAGAAAAGTTACGTACTTGTCCGTCATCAGCAGTAGACGATTTTGATCAGGAAGTCATCCGGAGAACTATATACAATTTTCATCTGTCCCATAAGCAATTTCCAACCTTAAAGGCACTCCACTCTGTGTTAAAATCCTATATGGATTACAAATTTGGCATTTCCACCTTACGAAAACAAATACAAAAATTAGGATTTAAATGGAAAAAGACCGAGGACAACTGAAAAATATGAATGGAAAGACGCAACATACGACTGCTAAGAATAAATTACCTTACCAAAATTGCGGAATATCGGTCTGAAGATAGACTACTAGTTTATACTGATGAAACCTACATCCACACTTCACATATGTCCGGAGAGGCTTGGACCGATGGAACAGAATTTGGTGTAAAAAAACAAATCAGTACAGGCCAGCGGCTAATAATAGTGCACGCAGGAGGAAAAGATGGTTTTATTCCCAACGCTTTGTTAATGTTTAAGGCAAACCAAAAAACGGGAGATTACCATGACCAGATGAACTTTGTCAACTACGAAAAATGGTTAAAAGAAAAATTAATACCGAACCTTAAACCGAATAGCGTACTTATCGTAGATAATGCGTCCTATCACAACAAACTTTTGAATCGTGCTCCAACGTCAAATTCTCATAAACAAGAAATGATGGATTGGTTGACAGAACACAACATTTCGTATAGCCCGTTGATGTACAAAACTAGTTTGTATGATTTAATTAAACAAAATAAAGAGCGGTTTCGTGAGTACCACATAGATGCAATTTTAAAAGAACATGGCCACTCCGTTTACGATTGCCACCGTATCACCCGACATTCAATCCGATCGAAAATATTTGGTCCATGGTAAAAGGATATGTAGCGAAAAGAAACGTTTCATTAAACATGCAAGGCATTATGAGTTTAGCAACTGAACGAATGAATACTATTACTGCTGAGGACTGGGAAAATATTTGTCGCCATGTCGAAAGTGAAGAAAATAAATATCGATGTCAGGAAGGGGAAATGGATCGAATTTCAAACAATCTTATTATCAATACTTGTGACAGCTCAGATGAAGAACATGATAGCGACTAAAAGCAAAAAACAGAGGACTACTCCTTATTCCATTTCTTAAGGGTATGTAATTTTATTAAATTAAGAGAAATTATTATCCTTTTGTTGCAAACGGTACCACCACTACAAATGCAATTCCATGATCTCGATAGAATTATCGAGATCATGATATCTATACAACTAGTTGTAGAAAAATAAACTTAGTGAAAACGCATATACGGAAAAGTGGGATATCTGGAAAATCAGTATGGCACCTTAGTGCTTAGAGCAAACTTAGCTGGGAAAGAAAAGAGGCAAACCCAGACCAATATTAGTGATTGTAACGTTAACATGGAGAAAAATCGTCAAACGAAAAGTTATTAAGAAAAACGAGCAATTCCAGGACAACATCTATGCTACTGAAGACTTTTCAAAGGAGAATCTTATGAAAAGGAACGAACTTAAAGGATTGCACTCCAAATTGTGCTCAGGAGAGCTCAGATAACCCAAGAAATGCACCTGAAAACAAACAAATAAGCAAAAAGAATAAAGTAGATGCTTATGCCATAATGTGCTCGAAACAATAACAACAACATTACAACAATAACAATAACATTAGCAGGCAACCGGGAGAAATAACCAAAACAAATACAACACCAACAAGGACATAACAACTCAACATTCCCCATCCGGCTGGTCCCCATATAACGACCCAAAATATAACAAATCAAACCAAATATAACAAACAAAACAAACTCAACAAGAACCACAACATAGAATATAGCAACTTTTAACACAAGAACCCTCAGAACAGATCGATCATTAGTAGAACTAGAGCACTATCTAATAAAGTGGGATATCATTGGGTTAAGCAAAGTGATGAGAATAGGTAAGCAAATACAAGAATAGGACTAATCAATATATCTCCTACTATATGGGCATGTGGATATATAACAGGCATGTATGAAGTCAGC
This sequence comes from Pammene aurita, assembly GCA_947086415.1. Taxonomy (NCBI): domain Eukaryota; kingdom Metazoa; phylum Arthropoda; class Insecta; order Lepidoptera; family Tortricidae; genus Pammene; species Pammene aurita. The sequence goes on from OX352295.1 coordinate 20,945,459, forward strand.
TTCCTTGTAAAAAAATGTTGTAAAGAATATATTCAAGATTAGAAATCAAAGATAAGGCTGGACCGATATGGACACGAATAGCCATGGACAGAAAATTATGGCAAATTCTAGGGGAGGCCTTTGCCAAAGGGATTGACAAATAAGATAGACACCAAGCTGACAAATTGAAATTTAAAAATCAGCTAAATAAATACCTACTGGATACACTTAGGTGACACCTGTATCACAAACAGGATGTCGCTTAAGTGTGCCAATAAATAACATTAGCATAACCGTAGAATAACTAGTTATTAACTATCTCACCTGCAGACAAACTGTGGAAACATTTATGCAGGGCACTGTATATATTAACGTTTACTTTTCGAATAATAAAGCAATCTATCTATATATCTAAAATAAAGAACCTCGGAAGTCAGGAACACAATCTAGATTAAGTTAAATGTTAAGAGGTTTTTATTGTTAAAAAAAGGCAATAATAAAAGCTTGTTTTATTTTATTGTACCGCTGCCACCAAATAAATTGGCGAACAGAGTGCCTACTATAATTGTACCTTGATCTTCAATAAGCCTCTGTTCATTACGTAGTCACCGAGCGTAATCAAGTTACAGCTCGGTCGTTACAAACTCAATAAAACTCTTGAGAATCAGAATATATTTTCAGCGATGACTTTATTTTTTAAATGGCTTTGCCGTGAATTGACCTTAAAAGAAAGTTGTTGATTACCTTATTTATCTTTTTTTGTCTTAAACTTAATTTTTTCTTCGCAAGAGTGATGAAAAATATTGCTAATTCAGAAAGTAAGAATTCATATAGCAAACTCGAATCATAAAGTATAAGCGCCCTAAGTACACGTACACGTTGCACATGGTACTTAGTATTTTACTTTACGAGCATACGTATTTTTATATATTAACACGACATTACAGTTAGGGTTGCCAGGTCATGTTTGGCGTTTTACGGACGTGTCCGGCCATTTTTTTTCTTGTCCGGCCTTTGTTGGGCTTTTTATCTTGCTGACGCGCAAGACTATAAAGGTAAACGTATGCATTATAGCAGTATATATTTAAACGTTTATACAAAAGGTACCTAAGTACTTACCTACATTACGAATTTCGATCGATATTGATTCTAATTATTACATATCTATGGATGTTATATATTTAATGTATTTTAATCGAATACATTTCAACAGTATAGGTTAGTTTTTTACAGTACTAGACTAACATACCGTGTAACTAAACTAACTAAATAATAAGTAAAAAACATACAGGGAAGAACAACTCATTTTATACACAAGTATATAAATTTTTATTAGAGGTACAGAGTACAGACTGCTTAATTCATATCAAGCGTAGTCTACCCACATTCAAATTATTATTAAAATACTTACCTACAATGCCAATTATCTGACCGTTCAGCAGGAAAACTGGGACTTAAATAGAATATAAATTTGGCTGTTTGCTTGAATTCTCGGAGTCTCATCTTTTAGGTTTCGTATTTTGTCTTAAACTTATTAGGTATAAGACACTCGCTCACACTTACACTACACCTCAGAGGGCGTTCGATTCGTTGCCAAGATTTCGGTACCAATGTTACTCAATCTGCCCAAATAACTCATAAAAGCCGTAAATCTTACTTGTGACCTTGTGAAATACCGTAAACAATAAGTATGTACCCGCAAGTCGTAAAAACCTCATATAGTGATCCCATAACAGCGCGGTTGGGCATAAATCTCGAATGACCCATTACATAACACTTTATTTATGCACTCTACGCTATTCGGGGGCTTTTAAGAGATCGCATGTAGTTAGTTGTTTTATTTGACACGTGTTAAAGGTATATATATATATATATATATATATATATACCTTTGACGATGCTAATTTAAGCCTCGTGCCGCGCGTGCAATTAGTCAGCAAAATATGCATAGCGCCAGTATCCTAGGATAGACGCACAGATCTGTCCACGTGATCTGTCGCGCTTGAGGGCAGATGTTGGGAATTGGGCACGGATGTATCTGCGGATAGATCTTGATAGCCATAGCAAGCTGCCAGACAGATCCGGAATGCAGATAGGCAGATCTGTGCGTGAATCCCTAGCTAATCATTTACAATAAATATTTGTATTTAGGTAGCTACTTTTCAGAACCATAACGACGAAGTACAAATATTTTTAAGGCTGATAGTATTCGGCTCCTGGAGTATTAGACGGAGAGCTGGCCATGTCATATATGACACAATAATGAAAGCAAACCCATCTAATTAGTTTGCTATACTATGTTTATTTCTAGATCCGGACATCTGGCAGCTGTAAAGTGGTGGAGGTAAAAGAATGGAAATAACTTGAAAACAAATCCTAGAGTTCTGGATTTGCTGCAATATGATGGGAAAATATCCAATTAATTAGATTATATCACAGCCAGAAGTTTCTGTTGGGGGAAAGTAGTGTCAAATGACGTATAATTTGTAGTTAGTCACCTACTGCCTTTGTTTCCGCAATAATAGACAATGCTTTTTTCTAATGTAAAACCAAAATATAGGCCCTTTCCTCTATAAATAACACAACTTCGGCAGTTTTTACCTATTTTGGTATTACTTTTTTTAATTTCAAGTTGGTTAGATATATCCTAAAATGGAGAAACGTGTCCATTTTGTATCATTGCATAAGGGGCTAATAATAGCCAATGAACTTGATCGATCACGTGAAGCAAGGAGTTTATTACACGTGCAGGGGTAGTGGGGTCTTGGAAGCTAAATAAGTTGGAGTGACCGAGAAACACCCTACCGGTAAGTATTTAATTAACTGAGAAACACTGGGCGGATAAATTTACGCAAGTAAAACATAAAGACGTTTTATCATTGAGCCTGTTAAAACTTTTAATTGTTTTTGAAACGAATCAATTGCAGATCCGTGCCCGGGGCGATTTTAGATATTTGAGCGCTCGAAATCAAAGTAATAAATGTAAAAAAACGTACGTAAAAACAACAAGTTATTATTCTCGTATAATCTCAATAAACAGGTACTTACAGTAAATAAATTATATCGTACATTTTTTTACCACGGCGGTGGCAAACAAGCATACGGCCCGCCTGATGGTAAGCAGCTACAGCCTATGGACACCTCCTTCAGAGGTATCACATGCGCGTTGCCGATCCTTTACAAAAAAGGAGGATTTACTGCGTTGACGGCTAAAGGAACAAAAAGATCCCTCGTCGTCAACACACTACCCACACTGAGTCCTCTTTGAGCTCTTTGGCAACCTTACTCACCAGCAAGAACACTATTAAAAGGGTCTAGTGCTATTTGACTGTGGTTTTGTGTTAGGTGGAGGTACTTTCCCAGTAAGGTGCATACATAGCGAGATGACCCATACCTCTCTTATTTCGTGGTTTCTGACAGAGTTTTAAATGACAGAGTCGAGCGTGCGATATTCAAAAGCAGGCATAATTATTATTTCAGCAGGTTGTCGTGGGAAAGCGTGATATAAAATGACAGTTTGGCGGCAACTGTAATTTTATATCACGCTATTCTACGTCAACCTGCTGCCATAATTAGCCTGCGGGCCATCGCAAATGTCAATTTGAGAATTACGTACTTTAAAACATGACATTGGAGCGCATTACTTAAAATTACAAGTGAGAATTTGATAAGTTTTTAATGGCAAAACTAGGTAACCAAAACGCCCCTCGCTACTGCTACTGGTAAAATTTCGAAAAACTCGCTACTAGAAAAAGTCATACAAATTAGTCCATATAGTTAGATCCTAAAGTAATCATAACCAACAACAGTTGTTGTGCAAGCACAGTTACTGTGCAAACATAAAATAAAAATATTGTAATTTAAACTAATTAGCATACTATAAAAACTCAACGAACTCTGACGCCCTAATGAAATAACTCAAAAGATAAATTCTAGGAAACCTAACGCTACTGGTTTGTGGGTTTCGCTTAGGTATTCTTAATAGTACGGAGCAGGGCTCGGAACCGGTTTTCGCAAAAAAACCCGAAATGACCCAATATATTTAATTATTTTATGATTTTAATGTAGAACTCAATATTGCATTTAGTGACTTCATATTATAAGATTTTTCGATTAAATATGAAATAGTAAACGAAAGAACGAAAAAAAACGGTATTTTAGTATGGAGCAAGTACCGGTTTCCGAGCCCTGGGTGCGTAGCCAACGTGCCAATCGTTAACGCTCCGTAGCGAAAGAAACGCAACTGTCACTGTCACTGTGGGCTGAAAATCGGCTTTCATAGGAATAGAAATCGATTTCATAATTTGTACCTTTTTTTTCTTGAAATAGCTTTAGCTAGGTATTAATATGTCCCAAAATGAGTCTGAGGTAATTTGGTTGGGAAAAAAAAATAATTATAATAAAATAAAATAAAATATGTATGGAGCGAATGAGAAAAATCAAATTTTCTTCCAAAATAAAAGCCAAACCGTTATATCCTCGCAGATACTTATAGTGCCAATTATTAATGATTTTTTGTCATACTCAATTTTTTTCTACCAGGTGCACTTTTTTTTTAAATCGATTTAAAAAAAAAATTTTTTTTTCGAACTTTTATTTAGAAATAGCTTTTACTCATTACTTTGACCTTAATAAATAATTCTGAGTCCATTTGAGTCAAAAACTTAGGAGCAGTGAGCTTTTTTTCGAAATAGATGTATGGAGCGTATCGGACATATCAGATTTTCTTCAAACATAAAAAATAAACCGTTATATCCTCGCAGATGGTTATAGTACTAATTATTCTTGATTTTTTGTCATACTCATTTTTTTTCTACCAGGTGCACTTTAAAAAAAACCGATTAAAAAAAAAAGAAATCGAGTTTTTTTTTAGAAATAGCTTTTACTCATTACTTTGACCTTAATAAATAATTCTGAGCCCATTTGAGTCAAAACTTAGGAGCAGTGAGCTTTTTTTCGAAATAGATGTACCTATGCCGTATCGGACATATCGGATTTTCTGCAACCATAAAAAATTAACCGTTATATCCTAGCAGATGGTTATTTATCAGACTCCTTCACTTTTTTCCCTGACGAAACAGAGGCGGTACCTAGGTGAGTATAATATACATATATGATAAATGGCTATTTGTGACAATATTTCTAAAGGTTTAGGCGGTTGGCGCTTACGTCTTAAGTTGAATAGTGCAGATTCAATATTGAGCAATAAAAGCGTAAATGCCAGTGGCAAATGTTCATCATCATCATCATATCAGCCGAAAGACGTCCACTGCTGAACATAGGCCTCCCCCAAAGAGTGCCACAATGACCGGTCCTGCGCCACCCGCATCCAGCGGACTCCCGCGACCTTTACCAGGTCATCAGTCCACCTTGTGGGGGGTCTACCGACGCTGCGCCTTCCGGTTCGTGGTCGCCACTCAAGAACCTTTCCGCCCCAACGGCCATCGGTTCTACGTGCAAAGTGCCCCGCCCACACTTCAGTTTAGCAATTCGGAGGGCTACATCGGTTACTTTAGTTCTGCTGCGGATGACCTCATTTCTGATGCGATCACGCAGAGAGACTCCAAGCATAGCCCTTTCCATTGCCCTTTGGGTGACTTTGAGCCTTCTTATGAGGCCCATAGTGAGCGACCACGTTTCAGTGCCATATGTCACCACTGGCAACACACACTGGTCAAAGACTTTCGTCTTGAGACACTGCGGAATATTGGACAAAAAGATGTGCCGTAGCTACCCGAACGCTGCCCAACCGAGTCGGATTCGTCGATTAACCTCTTTCTCGAAGTTGGATCTACCTAACTGGACAGTCTGTCCTAGGTATAAATAATAGTCCACAACTTCAAGTGTAAAGTCTCCGATTGTAACGGGACTTGGTGCCACATGGGCATTTGACATGATCTTCGTCTTATCCATGTTCATCTTTAGACTAACTCGCTCGGAGGCTTTACTGAGGTCATCGAGCATCGTACTCAAATCCTCCATGGTCTCAGCCAATACTACTATATCGTCAGCAAACCGAAGGTGAGTGATGTACTCGCCGTTTATGTTGATGCCTAGCCTTCTCCAGTCCAGAGTCTTGAAAACATCCTCCAGTGCAGCGGTAAACAGTTTAGGGGAAATAACATCTCCTTGCCTGACTCCCCGCTGCAACGGAATAGGCTTCGAGTTCTGGTCCTGGAGTCGGACTGACATAGTGGCGTTCTCGTACAAACATTTCAGCACTTCGATATAGCGATAGTCTACTTGGCACCTTTGGAGAGATTGTAGTACAGCCCAGGTTTCGATCGAATCGAAGGCTTTCTCGTAGTCCACGAACGCTAAGCAGAGGGGCAGGTTATACTCCTCAGTCTTCTGTATAACCTGACGGAGCGTATGGATGTGGTCTACGGTACTAAAGCCTCTTGGGAAACTGGCTTGTTCGGGAGGCTGGAAGTCATCTAGCCTGCGTGCGAGACGGTTCGTAATGACTCTTGAAAACAGCTTATAGACATGGCTCAGAAGTGAAATGGGTCGGTAGTTCTTCTGTAACGCGTTATCACCCTTTTTGAAGAACAGTACCACCACACCTCTGTTCCATGCCTTAGGCGTTCTCCCTTCCAGTAAAACGGAGTCGAACAACTTCTGAAGGGCCATAAGGACCGGTTTACCACCCGCCTTCAGAAGTTCGCCTGTAATGCCGTCTTCACCAGGTGCCTTGTTGTTTTTGAGCTGTTTAAGAGCCATTATAATCTCGTACAGGCTCATGTCCGGGATATCTTCGGTATACTGTCGGGTCAGTCTAGCTCTAGGGTCTTCCGCCAGACTAACTTCAGGTCTCCTAGTAGATGTGTATAGCTGTCCATAAAAGCCCTCTATCTCACCCAGAAGCTCGGGTCTAGAGGAAACGATTCTACCATCCTCAGTTTTTAATTTGGCGAGCTGGCTCTGCCCAATAGACAAATCTCTTGCGAAAACTTTAGAACCCTTATTCTGCTTGATGGCCTCTTCAATACGATGTGTATTGAATTGGCGCAAATCACGGGTAAGGGACTTCGAGATCCGTTTATTGAGCTGCCGGTATAGTGACGCATCGGCTGAAGATTGTAGAACTATTTCTCTCCTTTCCACAATGAGTCTCTGCGTGGAGTCATAAAGCCTTTTGGTTCTGTTGCTCCGCTGGGCCTTAAAGAACTTAGACCCAGTGCTATGGACAACTTCCACAAACCCGTCGTTGAATTTGTCCACATCGCCGCCTAGACAATCGAAATGGTTTTGGAGTTCCAGCTGAAAGCTATCGGGGTTCTGGATTTGAACTGCTGCCGGACGGAGCGTAGACTTCATCAGTCGAGAGCGGTCTAACTTAACACATATATTCAATGTGCCTCTCACCAGACGGTGATCACTTCCGGTTTTAACCGTATTGATCACAGAGACATCATTGAATATATGCTTCCTCGTCGACATGATGAAGTCAATCTCGTTTTTAGTTGCACGGTCGGGACTCATCCAGGTCCACTTCCTGTACTCGCGTTTCTTGAAGAAGGAGTTCATCATGTAGAGTCCCTCCTTCTCCAAGAATCCAGCCAGTAGTTGGCCCCGGTGATTCCGACTTCCAACTCCAAATCGCCCCACTTTCAGCTCCTCACCATCTCTTTTGCCTAGTTTCGCGTTGAAGTCCCCCATAACAACGGTGAAGTAGGTTTTGGAGCTATGCATGGCTTTCGATATATCCTCATACATAGCTTCCACCTCGTCATCGGAGTGTGCCGAAGTCGGCGTATACACCTGTATGACCTTCAACGAGTACCTCTTGGATACTCTGAGTATAAGGTACGTCACCCTAGTCGACACACTCTCGATCTTCACCACGTTGTTTACGAGGGACTTATGGACGATGAACCCGACACCTCCCTGGGACTGTTGGTCGCCCTCCCGGAAATAAACCAAGTTGCCGGACTTTAGGGTTATCGTTTCCTCCCCCTCTCTTCGGACTTCAGATAACCCTATGACATCCCAACGCAACTTGCTCAATCCTTCCTCCAGTTCCACTATCTTTTCGTCGGTCCGCAGTGTACGCGTGTTATATGTTGCCAGGGCCAGGAGTCGTCGGTGGTGGTAGCTGGATCTTTGCCGGAGATTCTTAGCACCCCTGACCCCGCTCGTACCCTGGCCGCTACCATAACCAGGGCACCGGGGGTCACCGGACACTCGGGGCCGTGGTTTTTGTGTGTATTCCATGGCGGGTGAATGCCATAATCGCCACGCTTGGCATGCGGGTTGGCGATCGCAGTATCTCCACCGTACTCCAAGGATGCTGCTGCCCATCCCCCGGTGGTCTTGGCCGTAGTTTTAGGACATACCCGGGTCCTAATCCGGGGGGCAAATGTTACCTTTACCAAAATATCGACAATTTTTTTGTTAGTTTTTGGTATGAGTTTACAAATGAGTAATCCCATTTAACTTTGAAACGGCCTGTTCGGTTTTATTGCGGTTTTCGGCTACCGTTAAGGCAGCTATCATACAGCTGCGGTTTCCACATGCGCTTTTCATTTTTATTTATTCTCATTCTCATTCTCATTTTCATTATCATTCTCATTCTCATTCTCATTTTCATTTTCATTTAGGATAATGAAAATTTCTACATATGTATCTGGTTCAATATGTGAAATTCAGAACAAGCGCCTTATTCTAGTAATAATATATATCAGCTTTAGAACACTCTAATCATACATTCGTCAATCACATTGAACAAGTTAGTTGATTAGCGTTAATTTAGTTTCAATCAGCGCCCGTCGTTAATGATTTACTCATGGCGAAATTACTTGATTGTTTTGTGTTATGATTTAATCAGCGATTATTCAATCAGCGATGATTAGTAATCAATCAGCGATTTTAATCAAGTGTGCCCAACTCTGCTGTGAACAAACAAATTGAAAAATTTCCACACGCATATCGAAGTTTGAATAATTGTCGCCGTGGCACCTAAGTATAGGTACATACTTATTTCATTTTTAGATTAATAAGCAGGATATAATAATGTTCAAAGTACAAGAAAATTATTACATTACAAATCCGTAGTTAACTCGAGAAATGGTAGCCACATAGCTAAATAATTTTTAAGAAAAAAAAAACCGACTTCTTCAATGGGGGAAGCCGGTGAAGGATTATTATAGATGGTGTACTGTATACAATGAAATAACTTGCTTAACAAACACAGCGAAGAGGACAAATCGTCAAACGTGAACTATGCGTCGTTGAAGAATTCCTTTCTCATTTTACATTTCACATGTTTATGGCATCAGCCGCAGTTCCACTTCATCAATATGTCACTGTTTTCAATGAAAATGCTTGATTTGTTGATTTAAATACAAAAATCACTTTATATATGCCTTTAAGATTTGAGAAGTTTCCTCGATTCCTCCTGGATCCCATCATCAGAACTTGAGCTTGACGAAAATTTGTCCTGAGAATCTAACTTGCTTAACAAACACAGCGAAGAGGACAAATCGCCAAACGTGAACTATGCGTCATTGAAGAGTTCCGCTCTGATCATCATCAGCATTTCCACTTCATCAAATGTCACTCTTTTGAATGAAAATGCTTGATTTGTTGATAAAAATACAAAAATCACTATGTGTTTGCCTTTAAGATTTGAGGAGTTCCCTCGATTCCTCATGGATCCCATCATCAGAACTTGAGCTTGGCGAAAATTTGTCCTGACAATCTTACTTGCTTAACAAACATCGATGTGTGTTCGATAAGAGGAGGAATCGCCAAACGTGAACTATGCGTCGTTGAAGAGTTCCCTTCTGATCATCATCAGCAGTTCCGCTTAATCAAATGTCACTGTTTTGAATGAAAATGATTGATTTGTTGATAAAATCACTACATGTATGCCATTAACATTTGAGGAGTTCCCTCGATTCCTCATGGATCCTCATCAGATTGACAAAAACGGGACCAATATATACTTAAAATGAAAAAAAAAAATTTCAAAATCGGTTCAGAAATGACGGAGTTATGGTGTAACAAACATAAAAAAAATAAAAAATAAAATAAAAAAAATAAAATAAAAAAAAAACATACACGCCGAATTGAGAACCTCCTCTTTTGGAATCTTGAAGTCAGTTAAAAAAAAATTAATGTGAAAAATGTCGTTCTGACTTTTTTCTAAAAGGTTAGGCTACAGGGCAGACCCTTAACCCTATCGTCTTTTTTTTAGGCTTAAATTGCAGCTGACTAAATTGTCCAGAGGAGTTCGTCTCAAATTTTTGATATCATTGTTCGTTTCCAAAATATCGAACGCCAAAATCAAAAATTTGGAAAAAATTGATTTATTTTTTCACTATTCCGGCCATAACTTTTTTCTTTTTTGATTTTCTCGAAAAATTCTTTTTGCACTTTATAGCTCTCGTAAATATGAGCCTTTTAAGCCATTGCTGAATATCGTATCTTTACAACTTTCCGAGGTATAAGGGGATCGCACTTTTTCCTGAAATCGGGGCCTATACTGGAACGAACGAAAAGACATTTCCAATGTCAAAAGGTACAAATTATGAAATTGATTTCTATTTCTATGAAAGCCGATTTTCAGCCCACAGTCTGTCGCACTATAGAATATCGAAGAGCGACAGAGAGAGGTGACTACGATACGCTACGGAGCGTTAACGATTGGCACGTTGGTTACGGAGACCATTTAACAATCCATTAAATCGATCTAACGCTGAACTAAGCAAAGCTTGTCCTAAAAGTATTTATCTGCAAATTTTAATATTGTGTTTTCTATGTCAGTTATTTTATATCTAAGATAAAGCAATTAAAATATTATTATGTACCAAAAATGCATATATAATGGGTTGTTTACGCCACGAGGGGGATAAACAGAGCATTAGAATTCTACTCACGACTTCGAGCCCTACAGCGAAGAGGGCCGATTATCATAATGCCGTGGTAAGGCTGTGGCAATTCCGGTACTTTATTTTTCGTAAGGGAGACTGGTATTAAAGAAAAAATAACTCCCAAAAAAAACTTTGTAAGCAATTTTATTGCTGACTATACCTAGTTTTACTTGCTATCGCATGTCATGTAAATTACAGAAATATACCAAAAGGTACATCTAAAAGATACGCGTGAACTGGTCCCAGCAGGCGTTGCAGCTATGTATGTATAATGTGTAAGGATTTCGATACAAAACCTTAAACTTAATAAAACAATGTAACCTTACGTTTAAACAGTGAGGCGGTATCTTGAGCGTACTGCGCTAACTGCCGCTTCGCACTTGCCTGACTCTAATTATTATGCTGTTTGACGCTATTGTCTGTAATGAGTGTGATAAACACCAGACTTTGTAAGTTATGTGACCTTTCATTGTTTTTCCAAGTGAGCAAGGAGATGTACTGTGGGGACTTTAAGGAAATTTGATACTATATAAATCCAAAACAATCCAAAATCCGCACAATTCAACATTAGAATTACATACCTGCATAATTTTTTTGGAAGATCCGTTAGGCTGCGTTTCCACTAGAGATGATCGTCATGATCGAGGATGCGTTGCGAGTAATGTGTTTGTTAATAACCAATAGAATCACTTCATTTGTTTATCCTCGCATAACACAGCTCTAGGATTGGCTATTAACAAACACATTCCTCGCAACGCATCCTCGCTCATCTTTGGTGGAAGCGCAGCCCAAACATACTATCTTTTGTAGCTCATTATGCATAGTAAAAATTTTTATGTATGTTATGTAAATATCTTTATTGGTGTATTTGTTCATAAATTATGTATATAACTGTAAAATGTTCGCTCGCACCACACCTATTTTTAAAGTTAATAACAAAAACATTATATTCACCATCATAATCAACCCCTTCACTCATTTTTACCACTTTAGTAAACTCTGGTATTCTAACTTGAATTGTACCGTTTGACTGTGTAGGGTCTGATATAATGTAAGTATCTTCATTCTTTCTAGTTTGTTTTAATATTGACACTGGTTTATTACTGCTTATGCCGTGTATTTCACCGCCGAATTCGTTCCAAATGTTGATGCCTATATAATTATGCTCTTTTATTTTAATCGCCTGTATATCAGCTGTATTTGCAAGGATTGTAATAGGATTTGAATCGACGTATGTTTTTAACTCATGTCTAGTAATTCCTGGCAACATTACATACGCGTAACTCTCATTTACGGGGTTTTTTCCATGATCAATAATTAATTTGCTATAGTTTCCGGAAAATATATCAGCACTCGTAAATTGTTCATTAATATCATAATATGTTCCACTTCTTCGGTCACTTATTGCATCTACTTTTTCTTTATTTGGGAAATAATAACCAATAGAAGCTTTATGAGAACTTTCTTGCAAAAGTATCCAATGTGCGTTTAGATGTCTCTTTCTCTTTTCAACAAATGTTGCAACAGCAGCCACAGCCGGATCATAAGCTACACCATCGTTTGCAAATATTAGATAACGTAGTTTATCATTTAATAACCGGTTGTCAACGATTGTTTCAATTGATGCTTTTGTGTTCCCTGTTATACCAGCACCTAACGCTACAATTTGTCCATCCACAATAAACCACGATTTCTTTGCTCGCAAATCCATAGCCAATATCTTGCCAGAATTTTTAGAATTTCTTTTATTTAAAGCCATTCCAATTACTGCTTGATTATTGTAAGCGACTCCACCCACCCATGTTTCTTCAGAAAATGTATTTGAATTTAAATATTCGTCAAATAAATGAATAGTATCGACGGTCGTTCCCGGTAAGCGATAAGGATCGACAGTTGGCCAATAAACGGAATTAAACTGGACGTCATCGTCATTATATAAATAAATCATGCCATCTGCAGTGTGCCAGCCCCGTTTGTTCTCACTATCTTTGGCGTCAAAAGCCGAAATTCTGCTAGAGTAGAGAGCCAACCCAATCATATAATCAGGAGTTCGTTGAACAAAACGATCCATACTTGCATATAACTTAACCCCATATAACGGTAATTCATCCCCAATAATTGAATCGTCATACAGTAGTTCAGTCAAGATTGATATATCATTGTAATTCCTCGTGTTTGTTAAATAATATCTTAGATTTTTTCGCATCCAAAATTTTATCGCTTCTTGTAAGTTTCTCTGAGTGGGCTGCGGAGCAGATTTACTCATTATTAATAAATCATATAATAATGATGACCCGTATCCGATTTTCGTGCTCGACTGAGCTCTAGATATAGCCCGACTACATACAGAAGCTATCAATTCTCCGTCATATATAAGTGGTATGAAAGCATGATCTATGATGACGAATAAAGATGTTATATCATCAGACTCTAACTCAAATGCTGTATCTTTTGTAATGAACATTATCTGCCCTACACTTTTTAGTAATAGTTTTCCGTAAAAACCCGTGTGTGGTATATTTTCATGAACAAACGACCCATCCGTTTGAAAACTTTTGACACCTTTTCTATGCGGCTTTAGAACTTCTATAACAGTACCTGTTGATAATCTTACTGTATCCTCTTCCCCGCCCAAAATACCTAAAGCTAAAACGATTTCAGCTAAACTACTGCTATATGCTCCCACATTAATATGATTTAATTGTTTTATTATTAGCGGATTTGACGCGTAGTTATTGACTATCCGGATATATAGATCTCTTTGGTTTTGAGTAAGATCATCATATATTATAATCATTATCTTAGTAAATGTGTCTGGAACGCCAATTAGCCAATGCCACCAATGTCCGTGATATTTTTTTCCGTCATATTTTCTCGTCCTTACCATAAAATCTATGCCGTCTATCACTGTTGTCAATATAGTATTGTTTTTATAATACGCGGTACCGTTCGTACCATATGCCAAGGCAAGTTTGTATATGTTCAAGAACTGCGTGGTGTAATCAGATGCAGGTGTATCACCTAATTTCAATATCCATAGATACGATCTACTTGGTTTTCTGTTTAGAGTATGATACAGGTTTGTAGCCATTTCACACAAACTTTGAACGTAATTGACGATAGCAGGCTGTGTTTCATCGTAATTATCAGAAACTAGTTGATTTTTCCATTTTTGTCGCATATAACGGTAAACATTTTGCTGTGCATTTGTCTGGAACAACCAAAATAAAATGTAACAACGCGCAACGCGACTTTAAAATGTACTGAAATCTAATAATGAATAATAATATCTTTATTAAACTTCAAAACCTAGGAGAATTTATTCACGGAGAAAGAAAGAAGATTTATATTTATTAAATAATTAAAAATGATACATAATGTACGTATCTATTCCTCTCACCTGGTTTATTCTTATTCGACTTAAATTTGCGCAATTTTTTGACACCGCCGATACCGTTGAGTTTGTCGTCAATTGTACATTTTCTAAAACTGGTTTTAATTCCACTGGAGCTTCCGCATTATAGATATCTTGTTTGTTTATTGGCTGAAAAAAAACACCTCTGATTACAAGTTTTCTCATATAGTTATACATACGGCCCAGACGTGTACGCCGCCATAAAAATCCGCGGCGGCGGCGCGCCGGGAATTTTTGGCGGCCACGCCGGCGTCAAGGTCACTATTGCCTACGCTTGCAAGGCTCACGTTTCGTTGCCGTTTGCTTCAGACCTGCCTATTTTTCGGAAATCGCTTTTATGTTTATGTTTTTCATAGTTGTGATAAATTAAGTTCCTTTCAAAGCCAACTCCATCTAAAGCGTGTACCAAGGCCAGCTACCAAGAACTGTGACAAGCTAGATGGTCCTGTCTTGCGGGAGCTCGCCAGAAGGTTGCCTCTCAAGATAAAGGACGTTATAAGGGATCTTTTTGAAGATACAGAGACAACATGGAATGGCTTCAAGGCGGTTGTGTCCGAAACAGCGAAAGAAGTCATCCCCACTCCTGGGAGCCAAGCAAGATGGAAACCCTGGATTTCTGATGCTACCTGGGAACTTATTGAGCGACAGAGGACTCTCAAAGAACAAGTCTTTAACACAGACATAGCAAGAAAGGCGTATTACAGGCTACACACTTGCGTGAAAAGGGCATGCAGACGCGATAAGAATAATTCAATCCATGCTTTGTGTGACAAAAGCGAAAACCATGCTGCAACTGCCCATTCTAAAGACTTGTTCCAGAAAGTCAAACTTCTCACCCGCGACTACAAACCTAGGAGCTGGCAGATAGCGAATACTGATGGAAACACTTTATCAGACCTGGGAAAAGTGTTGGCTAGATGGAGAGACTATTTGGAACAACTTCATCGAGAAGTTCCGGCATATCTTTTAGTGCGGTGACGCTGTGCATCCACTAGAGCGGGACATACTTATTTCCGAAGTGGAAGACGCTATCAGACGTCTGAAAGTTAATGCCGTGGGTACTGATGGTATATGCGCTACAGTTCTTACACCAGATTTGCTGCAAAGTGTGGAGAACTGGCCAGTGGCCGAGAGACTGGACTGAATCCATGGTTATACCTCTCCATAAAAAAAGGCTCGACGCTAAAATGTAACAACGATAGAACTTTGTCTATTATATCGCATGCCAGTAAAGTATTTCGTTACATCATGAATTCGCGATTGACAAAGTTCCTGGAGCGGCAAATACTTGCAGAGCAGGCTGGCTTTGTGTCTGGACGAGGGCCACGGGAGCAGATTTTCATCGTGCGCCAGATCATCGAGAGATGTCGTGAATGAAACAAGCCGTTAGTCCTATGCTTCATAGATTACGCCAAAGCATTGGACTGTGTTAGATGGAAAAACATGCTGTACGTGCTCCTGGAGATGGGTGGCCCTGCTGATTTAGCTCACCTTATTGAGAACTTGTACGCCGAAAGTACTGCCAGAGTGCGCATCGAGAACACCTTGTCGGACCAGTTCAAGCCGGAAAGAGGAGTAAGACAGGGCTGTATACTGTCTCCGAAGCTCTTTAATATCTACGGCGATTACATCTTACGCAAGGTCACCGAGAACTGGGATGGTGGCATATCAATTGGCGGCAAAACGATTGTAACCTACGCTATGTTGACGACACAATGCCTCCAATGAGGAGGAGATGTGTCTTTTGTTCCGGTGAATAGAAGCGGAGAGCATCGAATTAGGACTTCACGTCAACCATGCGAAAACCAAGTTAATGTTCGTACACCGGATACATTCTTCTCCACGAAGCCTAGAACTGAAAGTCCTAGAATGCGTCAGCGCCTTCACCTACCTCGGCTTACTTATATCTAGCGATGGTAGCTGTGAACGTGAGATCATTCGGAGAATTCAAATAGTAACGGGTGCTATGACTCAGTTAGATAAGATCTGGAGAGATCGCAGCATAGGCAGACTAAGGTTAGGCTTATGCGTTCCCTGGTGTTTCCAATTTTCCTATACGGTTCTGAAACTTGGACTATCAAGGCAGATCTGAAAAGCCGTATCGACGCGTTTGAGATGTGGTGTTGGCGACGGCTTTTACGGATACCTTGGAATGCGATGCGCACTAATACTTGCATACTAGAGAAGCTACGCATAAAACGCAGGTTGTCTACGACGTGCCAAGACGACATACTCACATACTTCGGACACCTCCCTCGACGCTCCTTGGATAGCCTGGAGAGGATCATCATGACGGGAAAAGTTGAAGGCACAAGACTAAGAGGCCCTCCCCCTGCAAGATCGTGTGCCCAAATCACTGCACCCATGCAATTAAAACTGCAATAGGCCATGCGCTTAGCGAGGGATAGAAGCCTATGGAGGAACCTGGTCTTCAACAGAAGGACATGATCCTCAGATCTGAAGGAACGACTAGTGATGATGAAGATCCTTTTTTGACTCGCAGTAGGTCCAAACATACCGTTCAGTTTTAAGGATCAATCCTGCCACCAAAAACACTTATTTTCTCAGGATAATTTTGTTGGTGGTACAATTTTGATGGCCATCGACTTCATATTTATTAGGTGAGCGGTTAATCATACTCATTTTTTAATCTCCCGAAAGAGAAGGAATTGACCAAACCCTAAATATTTCAATGTGTAGATGTTTTCATGGATTAATTCGTCAATATACGTTGTAAAATTTTCAACTGACTTTCCTTCATCGGTAATTGTCATTGGCAATTTTTTGCCGAATTCTAAAATTTTGGCCAACGGCGTGGATTTTGAAATACGCGGCGGCGGCGGCGGCGTGGGTCCCACGGCGCGGCTACGCCACGCCGGCGCGGCGCACACGTCTAATACGGCCATATTTGTTTGATAAATAACAAATAGGGATGTTTCCTGGGTAAAGATAATTAAGCATTTAACAAGCTTAATGTATAGGATTTATTTTCATTCTGTTGATAAAATGACAAAAGAAACAAACGACCTAAAATGCAACTCTAAAATGCTCACGTATGTAAGCAAGCACATAAAAATGATCTAACATAATTTGTATACCCGTTATTTTTATCATGTTGGGTCATTATGGATGTATAATGTTTTTAAAAAGGGATCCGCCGAGGGTTTTTCCGGGAATAATCTTCTATCTAGGATTAGAATTAGAACAGGTACAAGTTTTTTACATTCATAAAATTTAAGCATTTGTATAGATAATAGAGAATTTGTATTTCTATAGATAAGTTGAAATGCTTATATTACGAAATGACACGGAAAATGGGGACAAAAATATTTTTTCACTTTCAAACTCAGTTTTAAATCGGCATAAACGCATATAAATTATATTTCAAAACGTATAATTTTTGCTGAAAACGCTTACGTCGTACGTTGTAGTCACCTGCAATAGTATCTTCCTACACGAAGGCCGCAAAAATATGTGACACGATCTTATTTGCAGGGCCATAAGAGCGTGTCACATATTTTTGCAGCCTTCCTGTAGGAAGATACTATCGCTGGTAACTGTACAGATTCAATATTGAATTTGAGTTACAAAAGCGTAGGTAAGCGCGGGCCACAAAAATGGTACCTCTTAATGTAGATTGTCACATATATCGTGACGCCACAGGGTAACCCCCCTTTTTATAAACGTCTTACAAATATCTTACATAGCGCATTTAAATAATAATCGTGTGTCCTAATCTGTCACTTATGTTTGTTAGAAAGAGACTAAAGATAAATTAACTAAATGGGGCTTGTAGGACCGTTTTGAATAAGGTTAGTCTTTTATAGTAACTTCATAGTAACAAACCGTCGCAACGTTTAATAAAGAGTAGCTAGCTAATTTGACTCGCTACTTGCTCGCTACGAAAGTAGTTTTGGCTTATGAAATTTAATGTGCTGTGCAAAGAACAAACCATGGATAGATTCAATACACGCTGGAGGTTTTCTGGGCCAAATCTTTTGCGTAGTGGAGTTTTTCCTTGAATGTACATTCGTAATCCCTTCCATAGACGCTTGGCGAATATAGTAAAAGTCTTCTTGAGAACGGCCGCTCTCCGACGATCCCGTGGTAACGTATTGTCTGTAATTTAGAATTTTCGGAATCAATTTTGCGACAAACTGACCTACGTTTGACCTCAATGTATTTTAGTGAAAAATAGCAACACAGCCTTAAATAAAGTTGAACAAACCGCAAATTGGAAACAGGTGTCCATTTTGTACAAATGAAAAAATGAATCGTCATTCTCTGGAGAACCGTAGGAATCGACTTTGCCGCGTGCTCCCAGTTACACCAGGGAGCTGATTTTTCACAAACGAGTGCTCGAATTCAAAGAATTTAACTTCGAATATAATCGCACACAAAAGTTATTTACGTATGAAATTGATATGATAAATAATCATGATTTTAAATTACTATTGCTGTTATTTTTAAAGCATAAATTCTTCGTTTTATTCAGAGTTTAAATGTCCCCCCAGGCCTTCCTCAATCCATCACAGCGAATTTAGTCATCGTAATGGTGACAGAAGTAAATAAAGTTTACAAGTTGAAAGTACTTACCGTAAATCGGGGTGGCTTTAAAAAAATGAGGCTACTTTAATGGAAAAAAGTTTCAAAAGCAGCAGAATTTTAAATTAGGTACTTGATATGTTCAGTAGGTGTATTACCATGTGTGCCCGCCGTGGACATAGTCATTCCTATTTGACCCCACCTAAAAGGCTTTTTAAAAATATTAAAAAAGACTATTCGAGGCAACCCTTAAGAGTCCGGTAAACTTTTTTCTCGATTTCGCTCAACTTTTTGATACTTATTTTCAGCAACTGACGAAACTTCTATTAGTTTGTATACATATTTTGAAAGTACGCTTCTTTTTAAATATACCATTTATCAGTGGAACGCTTTTTTATTTTCTTGTTGCATTTATAAGTAATTCACCCTAATCTAACATCTATTTCGCAATTTTTGTTTTGTCGCAATAAAGTTATCCTAGTACGTAAAATACATAAATACGTTGGCAAATGAGTCGTCTGAGGAATAAGTGGCACAGTTTTTTTTTTATTTTCGTATATATTATTTCGTACTCTACGTTTAGCTAGAGCAATTTTATGAAAAATTGCCAAAGGTTAGGTGATATTTTTGGCAAGGTATCAAAGCATTTCACGAAAATAAAAATACAGAAATAAACTGTATTTCATGCTTTAATAATAATAATAATAATAATAAATACTCTTTATTGCACACCTCATACAGTTACAAGCACAAATTTTACAATTAGATAAATTTAGGTAGAGGTAACAACAGGCGGTCTTATCGCTAATGAGCGATTTCTTCCAGATCAATCAAATAATATAAAACATATTAGGGACCATCAATAATAATAATTCATAATCAAGCGACAAGATTGCACGAATCAACGTCCTCACTAAACAAGCTCTGTAAGAATTCAGTTTTAGGATATTCAATATTAATATATATATACCTAAAGAACTTTTTTGCAATAACACGACTTTAAACTATCTTATCAAATGCGATTCATGTGTGTAATTTCATTATTAGCGATTTTCGTTTTCAAATCGTTACCGGACTAGGGCTGGCTCATTCCTCGGGTAAAGAATAAGCATCGCTATTCAACGAGGCAATGTAGCCAGCCTTATGGGCACCCTTCCGCAGGGAACAGACCTTACATAAAACTTTTTAGGTAGGTATTTTTTCCTTTTCTCTATTTCTATGAATATTTAGTTTGTATGAAAACCTAAACGTATGTGACACTTTTTTGGAAAAGGTAGGAACCGTTTGACGGAGGCGCTTACGTTTTACGTTGTATAGTTTCAATATTGTGTTCGGGCAGTAAAGGCGTAAGCGCCGGCCGTCAAATGGTACCGTTTAATATAGACTACCACATAAATCTTCCTAAAATGCCTCTCATAAAACTTTTTTTCAAAAATGATTTTTATAACACAACTATTTTGAAATCACTTTCAGTTAAATATGACTCAGTTGATTTGTGATAATACTCACTTACAACAGATACATACAATAACTTACTTGCAATAGTTATGTTCTCACCACTTAAATTCACTAATGAGTCATTTGCCGGCACATCCAAATCTCTTGCCATACCACACTCCTGATGTGACGGCATTAAAAATATAATAAATAGTAATTTGTAAACCAACATTTTCAATCACTAGTCGCATATAGGTTAAACGTTTTTACAAAATATATGAGCATCATTTGAACACGACAAACACGGCTGTAGGCTTCCTTTAATCTCATCCGATGATGGCACACGAGTACACAATCGACGATTGTCAATTGTTTTATCCTCGCCTGAGAATGCTCTTTAAAAAAATAATAAACATTAAATTTGTGCATCATACAAATATACACGCGTAGAGTCTGTGTGGTAAGAGAATTAGAAAAGTTTTGTAGAATTCATTCGAGCCAATAAACCACGACGCCTTTCTTTCTACACAATGTAAAATAATGTCGATGTGCTGGTTCCTGGCGATAAGATACTATTTTTTTTAAGAACAGTAAACCGATTTTTTTTAGAGATTTATAAAAGTACATTTGTCATGATGAAATTTGTATAAAAATGAATTTAAATCCCGCTAATGTGCCTCTTAATATGTTTAGTAAATATATCATTGATAACGGAACCAACTTTATTACAATATTTCGCTTAACTCTACAAAATGCTCCAATGTTTCCAAGTGTGGCTCAGGCTACCAAGTACTAAAATACATAACATTTTACCGTGTATTGCCCTACATAAGCCGAATTCTGCTACTCGATGAGGGTGGGTTGCCTACGGCCTACTCTTGATCTAAGGGTGCATATGTAACTTAAACGTTTTTTTTTGTTTACGTTGATTTAAACTTTAAAGGATTGTTTTTTAAATAAAAATAAAAATTTTAAATAAATTTCTGTGAAAATGTTACGACTATTTTCTAACTTTCAGATAGTTTCCGATAGGACCGTAAAAGGTGTATTTTTTTCTAGAAAAATATACGTCTATATATTTCTCAAACCCCTTGTCGAACGAGTTTGTATCATTTTGCCGAATTGAAAGCACTTTACAACATTAATGACATCATTTTAATTTTGCCGAATCGAAAGCACTTTACATCACCAATAACATCATTTTCATTTTGCCAAAACGAAATAACTCTTAAAACATTATTGATCTACGGACGGTACGTTTCAAAATATGGATACATTTAATGGGACAAAACATGTATCCGAGACTACGCCTTGGTACCTAATAAAGTCGTCGCCACATATTTTTGTCACATTAAATGTATCCATATTTTCAGACATGACTGTACCTACTTATAGCACCAAAGGTTAAAAATGGGGACAGAATCACCCCCATTAGAGGCGACATCTGACAAAGATGGCGGACATCCTGTTGTATAATTCCGCACTTTCCGGCGAACCGAGACCACAAATTACATACGGCCTAGAGAGGTGATTTAAATGGTAGGATAGGATAGACCTTAAATTTTTAGCGCCTTAATATCTGAAAAATACAGAGTTATACAGTTATAACCCTGTAATTTTCAGGGTTTTCTAATAAAGACCAGGCACTATTTATCCAAATCAGAGACGGGAACCGGTTACCAATAAAGGGGTATTTCGGGTATTTGATACGGTTAAGCGCTTACCGAAATCAAACCCCGAAAGACGTTTCCCTATCAATATTTTAAGATCTATTGCTATGATATTCGAAAAGGCCACCAGACACTGTCAGTAATAATTACATTATTTCTCTACTCATCCTCAATCTATATTAATATACATAGAAAAGGACGGGTACAGAAATAATGACATTATTACTGACAGTGTCTGATGGCCTTAAGGAAAATCACATATGATATGGTTTACCGTGTTAAAAAACGTAACCCTATTTAATGGGGTTACCCTATCGAAAAGATTAATCTGGTCCGAATGCCCAATTGTGGCATTGAAGTATAATTGCCACAATGGTTTTATTTTATTAGGTACGAAAACGTAAAATGTGACGTCGTCATATAAAACCGATAAGCGAGCAACCGAGTAGGGAGGGTTTGGAACAAACTCCCAAAAGACGTGGTTTCGGCACAAAATGTGAACCAGTTTAAAAATAAATTAAACTACATCTACTCGTTAACGACAACTGTCGTAATGATGACTGGATACTTGCAATATCAGTTGTCATAACTGCCTGCCTGCTTAGTTAATAAAAAAAAATCTTTTTATTAATATTCCACCATATATTTTACCAATATTCCGCCGAATTAACGTAATTTTGATTCTAGGACAAAGGAGCTTTAATAATAATAGCCTTTTATTTATCACAATATAAAGTTTTGTAATCATAATGAAATTTTGTTTTCTGCTTATAAGTGGCGTATCGGCTTATTATGTAACCTGTGTCCAAATACCATGATGTATACCTTTTTCCTTATTTACCAGCTGATTTAAGGATTATACGGACCTTTGGTCATAGTGCACATTTATTTTAGACACAAACACAGACAAATTATGTACTTACATAAAATAAATCGTCTATGGCTGGTACTAGGTAATAGACTAAGAGAACCTAGACCTGGAAGCTACCCGGAAAATAGTAAAGAATTTTAGGTAAAGATTTTCTGAGGTCTACTATATCCTCTCACTCCACCGATGAATAGCTGCCAGACGCATTACGACCGTTGCTGATAGAAAACAATTCAAAGCAAATTTGAACTTCAGTCTATTTTATTTTAAATCTAATCCCTCAAAACTAATAACCCATAGAAAACATCGTTATTTCAGAATGCTCTGCAAATGGCCAATTTATTTTTCCGGGCGTCGGCTGCTATATTAAATTAGCGAGGTCCGGTTACTTGTGCACTCGGATTTATGTCCCGCTGCGGCCGGTGGTGGTGGCCCCAGGAATGAGTGAAAGCGTTTTGACGTAAGCGGTCTCAGGCGCGGACCCAGGATTTCGATCAGGGGGGAATGAATTTCCTTCATAAAGAATCTCGCGGTCCGCACCTGTGGCCCCCGTAGTATACGAGGTTTGCATTTTAGGGGGGGGGGGGGAGAGCAACAGGAGCAATTGCCTAAGCGGGCTTCACGTAACCCGATGTTGCGATGTTGCCAGGGTGAAAAGAGGTGCCGTCTTTCCAACGGCATTTTTAAATTCTCTATTCTCCTGTTACATTCGCCATTTTCACATGTCTCTTACAAATTTGACTAGCTTTTAACATTATTGCATACCCTATTAATCAATATTAATTGAAAGTGCGTTTCATTAGCTATTACGTACCATCAGGTTCAAAATTGCATGGTCAGTTTATCAATGAATTCATTCATAAATTGGCCATGCAATTCTGAACCCGATAGTACATTTTGAGCCGGATAATTAAATACCTACGAAAACACGTCTTTGTGTTTAACGGGCCTCAGTATATTAATCAGTGTACTGTGTACTCGTACTCATACTCCTCTACCAGTAATGAGTGTAATTCCCAAGACTGCAGATTTCTTCCACAATATAACGCTCTCTCTCCTGGAACTGAAACATCCCCCTAAGAGAAAAGCTTGTAGACGTCGGCAGAAACTTTAACGCAGAGAGACATATTTGAATCAACATCTTAATAATCATGGAGCGTGTGATGGAAGTAGTTATGTTGGCAGTTATTACACCGCGCGATTGAAATAATCAGTCACTATCATTATCACGCTGTAACGTCGTCTATTAGACCGACCATCATATCCGTGAACTCAACTATGTAGTGGATCTAAATACATACATTTTCTTACCAATTTTCTTCCATATACTGTTGTAGAGCATGGTGACTATGATAACTACGACAATGATAATATATCGGTCGCTATCACATAGCGTTGTCGCATTTTCGCTGCAGTCTTACATATTCCCGACCCGGTTACTAAATCGCTCCCGCTCATCGCATGGTCCACGCCCAGTGTCGTGGGTATTTTTTATTTTCACCACTAACTGGGATAAGAGCGGTATAAAAATACCCTTATATCGGGTCGGTTTTACAATTATGCCTGCTTTACGAGTACATTAAGAGCAAAGTGTTTATTATCGCTTTTATTAAAATGGAGAAGTTTTTTGCGCTATAATTTTACGCTATGGTACTTATGTGGGTTCTTATTTCACTAATGAATTTTCGAAACTTATACAAGTAATGAGTATATACGTTTCAAACAAAGAAGCAAAAACTTTCCTTAAATTAAGTCTTGACTAGCCTCATAGCTAACTGGTAATACAAGCGAGAGAGATGCAAATAACGAAATTTCTATCTTCAAAATTCGCAGTAAGCCCTGTGTTTTCATTGATCTAAAGAGCCCGTAGGTAAGTGCTTTTATTAATAAAGACTAAGTAGAAATAGAGATCTTTATTTGCAACCAAGTACATGAAAAAGTTTAGCACAATGGACCCTGACAGCTAAAGCATTATTCTTAAAACTAATTTTATATAATATGAATATGCCTGTTTATTTCTCAGAAACTGTCTAAAAGAACAGTGTGAAAATTCCCTTAGGTCAACCCGGAAGCATTTAGTACGAAGCTAACAAAACATTTTGTTATGAAAAGAGCAAAACCGCCTAATTACAACGTGCTTTCCCCATCTAGCTCATTCAAACGTTTCTTATCGTCATTTGTATCTTTTCTTTCTCTTAATTAGCTTGAGCTTAAACAATTGGCTTGAGATAGGGTCGGTAAACTTTTCGCCTCCACGGGAGGTCAGTAAAAACTTTACCCCTCTGTATCTTTTTGAAAATAAACAATTTGTTTTAAATAACGCGTGTGACAGACGGTTAGCACACTAAACGTCTATTTCTAGGTAATAAACTTTTAGGTAAGTACTTTTCTTCGAAATCGTATTTCTGTAATGACATTACTGCAATTAATAATGATTATATTGTTTTAGTTGCTTAGGGTACCACTAGGAGGCACCAAAATATCTTAAACACCGTTAACGGAACAACATGTCTACACCCTATTTTGAAACGTCAATCAAATCCCCTTTCAATACCCGTTTTAGGCCTCTGTGTGTTTGTGGTTGTGGTATAGCTGTTTCTGATGTATGCCTTTAAATATTAGTTAGTGACAACCCTAGGACTCTGATACTAATGACAGGGAAAATGAGCAAGGAAAAGGGGTGGGGCCTTAGCACAGCGTTTGGGATATCTTGGCATTGAAGGATTATAGTGCTAGGACAATAGAGTCCGGCCATTCTAACTTAACTCCAAGTTGTCATTGTCACTGGCAAGTACTAAAGTAATGGAGACTAACTACAGAAATCGACACTAGAGATCTAATTATAACAAAAAATAAACGCGTACTTTGCAACCAAAAACAAAAATAAAAAGTTTGAACATTTTTGACACCTTCTTGTACCTATATTCCCATCCCATGGAAATCGGTCTGATATAATTATGTACTTTTCAACTTATCTACCTACACCAATAAAATAATAAGCCATATACTAAAAACAAGATAGTTTAGAGAATAGTGTTCCTTACGCCGTAAACTTCAAACATTGTCAGACACAACTGTTGGCACAGCCATACAGTAAAAGGGTAGGGACGCCTTTCATAAATAAAACGTTGACATTTAACTATAAATGCTATATTCAAGTATTTTAAAACACCTATACATTAACACATTATCGACACTGTAACTAAAAACTCATTGGAAATGTCGATGTTGCATGTTTATGCTGATTTATATTAATATCAAGTAAATCTTATTAAATCGCGTCAATTTGATATCGGTATACAATTTAAATACTTGCAGTGTTACATTTACGAATTACGATTTTTATGTACAAAACGTTTAAACTTAAAAGAGGCTACAGACACGTGCGTATCAGTCGACGGGCGACGGGCAAGAGAGCGCGAAGCACTCGCCATCTGGTGACGTAAGCAACGAAGCAGTTCTCAGGTTTCGCACCTCAAACAATTGACTTCTGTAAATAAATTAAATAAATTTTAGTAAGTTTTTTGAAAATGAAACATCGAATGCTAGATACGCTAACTGACGGCCGTCCTGTTAACCGGAATGACCCTATTCCGATCCGGCCATTCGATATGGGGTATGACCCTATACAAAACTATCCTGTTTTATTTACTAGGAAACTAAGCATTTAGTATGGAATAATTCTGCATATGTACTCCTGATATAACTTTTCAGTAATTGAAAAATATATGTGCAGAAGACAAAACTTAACCGCCTGATATGCAAAATGAATTAGTTTTTAACTGATATTATGCTATTTATTTGCCAAAGATAGATTAGATTACTTTTTTTTATTAACAAATGATACGCTAGTTACATTTAAATAGTAATAATAAATTACATAGTCTTCGTTACGCTTAAAACATTAATATAAATCAGTAGTAAAAGTAATCTGTATTTCTAAAATGAAATAGTTTCTCATTTTATTTACAATTACTATTTGTTATTATCTGTCTTAATTAAAATATTGTGATGGACACCAAATTTCCAAAGTCCTAAGTGATTCAAAACTTATTTTAATAAAAGTCAATATTTTTATTTATTGTATTATCATCGTTGCAATAAATATCTGTATTATATTCGTGCAATCATTTATTGACCAAATGGTAAACATACAGACAAATAAAACATATTTCGGTGGAACTAAGCAATAAATATAAAATGTCAGTCGGAGTGTGGAAGCGCAGCACCATCATCGAAGCCAAAGAGTTTTGCTACTGGCTTCCATTTATGGCGGGTACCTCGGATGCACATGCTCGTCGCTCTAATTATAGAGGTAGTTATACGGGCCCTGAGCCAGCCTAAAACACTGGACAGGGATCTATTCCAGCGAGATGCCAGTGCTTCCCCGAGGTGTTTTACGAAGGTGGCCAGTTGTGGGGCAAAAACTCCATCCACAGAGGTGACGAGGGGTATAAAGGTGGCATGACGTGACTCGCAGACATTCGAGTATTTTTTTTGTTTTTCTGATTCAGCAGATTTCAAGACAGAAATAACAGGGCGTGATATGTAAGAGGGAGCGTCGGTGTCAACAACACGGATATCGAATAACGCCTCCCTCTGTGCAACCCACACGCCTCGGCATGCTAAATCTCCTCGTAGACCAGTGTCACCTTCAGTGATTATGGGTTCTTTGACAACATTTCCCCATGCATGTTGACATAGTTCGCAGAAGAGATCCCATAATTCATTGTGTCGTCTCGTGATGAGACCGCCGGTTTTACAACACAGGGCATGATCGATGTTGAAATCGTTATTACCGCATCCATCACAAGATTTTGGCATTGAGATCGGTGTTCGATGGTAACGTATTGAAAGGGCATCTCGGAATTCATGTGGAGAAAGGTCAAAATGGTCTTTGCTTGTAGGTATAACGGATAGCCAACTGGATGATTTTGTTTTCATTTTGGTTGCAATTGACCTTTCTATGGCTCTTTTTTGATGGGTGGGAGATTGGTTAAAATCGAGTCTAAAAAATTATCGTCGTGAGCTTCTTTTAGTTTGTGGCATTCTTTACGTGCATCCATGAGGGATTTATGATGTTTTGCAAGTTCCATATGGCTCATTTCAATAAGGGACGATGAAAGAACTGAGCAGCCTTTTTTAGACATATCATAGTATAAGTTTGAGGTGGTAGCACCATTAGATATTGCTAAACCACCTTTATGAATAGGTAGTGAAAATAAGTCGGCTTCTAATGATGACACGTCACCTCCAAATAAGATCGGCAAAAAGGTTGTGCGTAAGGTATTTATTAAAGGATCAAAGTATTCTGCGGCATCCTTAAGAACTCTTGACAAAAAGGTCCATTGAAATTGTGCAGCTTTGGTGAGAGCAGTGTAGGCAGCTTGTGGTGAGTCTGTATTATATTGAAACCTTGAAAATATAAATTTGTTGTAAATACGATCTTCTCTTGTCATTCAATTATATCAACACAAATTTGTTTACGGGAACTAATGTAACTAAAAATATCAAAATATTAAATCACTTTAAATAATTCGTTGAAAAGACAAACTGTTATTCGGATGAATCTGATAATTTAACCCAAGTCTTATAGATTTTAAAACTATAAAAACGTTGTAATTAAATTGATGATAATTATAGTTACTGGTGAACTACATTACTAATTTTAAACTAAACTTGAGAATGATATTTCTAATTCTACTGTTTTAATTTAGGCAAACTATAATTAATCAATAGTGTAAATATTTAATAAGCCTGTAATGTTTCATACAGCTAAAATCACTTGTAGTTTTCCTTTAAAATAGCAGCTACTTCTTCCGTGTGCACCTGTAAACAAAGCAATATATTTCTTAGAGCAATAAATGGCAATAATATTGAAGCATTTGTATTCTTTTTCTTTAAAAATCGTTAGAAACTGTAACTGTCAAATAAGTATTTTCTTAAAGAATAAATTAGTAACAAATATATAACAAAATTAATTTAAAATCAGAAATGAAGAAAGGTATGTAAATTTACATATTAGACCTGTCCCAAACTCAATTACTCCATAGATACACCTACTAACTTATTAATTTCTGCAGGATATTTTATTACACGCATACAATGTTTGCTGAAACGTGAGGCTTTTGTTAAAATCCATACCTTCCATATCGATACCTTTGGTTACTGATCACCGCATAACGCGGAATATTTCAGTTAAATTATATCTATACTTGCTGATTTACTGACCACTGCAGTATGCAGCATATTTCAGTTAATTATACTTGCTGATTTACTGATTACTGCAGCTTGCAGCATATTTCAGTTAAATTATACTTGCTGATTTACTGATCACTGCATTATGCAGCATATTTCATTCAAATTATACTTGCTGATTTACTGATCACTGCAGCATGCAGCATATTTCAGTTACATTATACTTGCTGATTTACTGATCACTGCAGCATGCAGCATATTTCAGTTAAAAAATACAAGTCTACACTGAAAAAAAGGACAAACGAACTTCTTCGGCTATTTTATTAATAACCAAAATTCAGTAAGGAGCTAATAAAGTTTATTTGCATATAACTCAAAGTTTACGTATAAATAACAAAACATTTTGGTAAGTAATAAGCCTTAGTTTTAAACTCCCAAAACTTAAGTTACTAGTAGACGAAGTTTGGTTGCTGGTAACAATTGTTTTTCCAGTGTAAGAACCGCAAAAATTTTATACTTAAGGAGCACATTATCATCGGCAAAGTGTTATTTTATTCCTCTTTATTTAAAACGGGTAGTTAGTGACCAACCCCGACCATTAAATTAAGTTTTTTTTTTAATTAATTATTTGGTTTTGAACTTTGATCAATATTTAAAATACTGAGCATCTATTTTAATTCAAGATTATAACTGTTATAAAACTCTTTAAAAAACTAAAACTCTATATTAAACTTAAAACTATCTCGAAACTAAATACTATTATAGAAAGAAAACCCCGTCTAATAATAGGTCGCCTTGCGGCATGGTCCCCATCACACTGGCGGCGTTACCTCTCTGAACTGCGATAGAAATTCGTTGCGAGAGGTAACTGCCAGCACGACGGTCTCCCGAGGTGTCAATCAACTTCGGCGACAGGGCCCCCATAAACTTCTTCATGTCGGCTGACCAGGGGCCCAAAGTTTCTATCGCAAGCGCCGCAAACTCATAGTCTTTAAGTAAAGACGAGTATTTGCGGCGCTTGAGAAACTGAGCCTGATCAGCCGCAGCGCCGGCCTGCGAGCGGGTTGCCTGGATATGAGACTGGGCGAACGTATCGACACAAGTAGCGTCCCATATCAAGGCTCTACCTAGCCTCCACGGCACCAACGTAGCTCCGTCGGGGCGCTTGCCGTCATCTCTTGCCAAACCAGTAGGCTCTAGGATGGCTGGTATTGAGGCAGTGGCAAGCGAGCGACGGATCAAATCGTTGATAGTGCCGTGACGGTATAGCCGGCCAGCGCTTTTGATGCATGAAAGACCGTGTCGCCCAAGCTGATCGACGCTCTTTCCACAGATGCAGGTGTGGGGGACGCAAATTCTGGACCCAAGCCTCAAGCATATTGCTATCCTTAAACAGCTTGGATCCAGAACGGTGCCTATTTGACGTGATGGGAGTGCATGCAGCCAGTGACCTGCTTCTGGAACTGATACCGCCAGAAGGCGGGCACGTTCCGAGTCGTCCTGACTATTATCGATGAGTGATGCGTGAACTGTCTTGAGGCGAGGGGCATCCCACGCTTTTTGAACATGTCGGGTGGCCGGGATGTCCGATCCAGGGCACGAGCCGCACCACGCTTCCCTCGCCTCCCCTAGAGTCGCCACCTCATCGTCGACTATCTGAGTATGGTTTAGAATGATGCCGACAAGAGATAGCGAGCAATAAGCAGAGGACAGGAAAGCAGGCAGGGCTACGCTAGCCGAGGTTCGAATACCCAGCCCCCCGAACCTTATAGGGAGAACCGCTTGGGACCAGGTTCTGAAGTCAAAATTAATATTTAGAATTTTTGACAGTGTTGTCTGAAGGGAGGTATCAATGGATGACAAAATGGTCGAAAATTTCCAAATTGGGCAGCTGCGTAATAGATACATAAATTTAGGAGTAAATAGACAAAAACGTATAATAAAAAGGGCCATATGAGGATTGATTTGATAAAGAAGGTCGGATGTATTGTTGAATAAGTTTAATTTACAGTTGATCACAGGGTTAATAGATTCTTCGAAAATGGGTGAGCCTAAAAGAGTGAGGGATGAATTTGAAAGTACGGAAACGTCGGGCAGTATGGTGTTAAAATTTGTAAGTATGTCAGTTTTTTTATCTTGTGAAATGTGATTTGGAATAAAAATTTCACATTTTGAAAAGTTTAAAAGAAGGCCGATTTCCGAAAATTTTTGGATGACTGTCTGCAAATCCTGCAAAACAGTAGATGCATCGCCTCCCAGTGAACCATCGTCTAAATACCATAAATTAAATTTTGAATTTAGAGACGAGATTATTGGCTGAATTGCTAAACTAAAAATTGCCGGACCAAGCGGATCTCCCTGTTGGCAGCCCACGCACGACGAAATTATTTTATCCCGAAAAACTAATTTTGATGGCGCTCCGTAGCACTGCCATAAGTAGCTGTAGAGATCCGGCAGCTCTTTTTTGGCCTCGGCTAACAGAGCGCCGCGATCCACCGAATTGAATGCGTTTTTTACATCGATCTTTACAAAAACTTCATAGTCTGGACGACTCAGGAAGGTGCGCGCAGCATGTACTGCGGCCTCCCAGCCGCCTTTGACACCAAACCCCAACTGTCGGGGCTTGAAACCTTTAGAAAGCCTCTCGCTGAATTGACGGCAACAGAGTTTAGACGCAAGGCGTCTAAGAGTGCAGCCCACGGCAATTGGACGAATTCCACCGTCTTTCTTTGCTAAAGCAATGAGATTGGCGCCGTACAGGACCGGAACAATCTCAGCGTTCACTTGTCCTGACAGCATTAAGTTAATCAAGCTTGTCAGTTGCTTTAGCAAAGTAGCCTTCTGCTCACCTAAAGACGTGGAGGTGAGGTCCTTAAGATGCTGGGGAGAGAGTCCGTCCAGCCCACCAGCGGACCCGTTGCGGAAGGATGTTATGGCTAGCTGGACTGCATCCTCGGACACCACAACTCTAGGTTCATCAGGAGTGGGGGGATCTGGTAATACAGAGGAGGCTGAAGGAACAGGGTGTTTTTCTCTCAAAGCGGCGTGGGTCTCAGCGGAGTATGCAGCAAGATCGTCACGGGAAAATAAAAGCCTGGCAGCACCACTAACATCCCCTTCGGAAAGCTTACTTTCTATTGTTCTTATTTTAGAATTTAAAGTATTTTTTGGCTTATTTGTAATGGTATGTTGATGATTTCGAGGAAAGATTGATAAATTATGTGCTTGAAGCGTATTTTGTTTAATTTGTGACGTAAGCGAGGCTTTATTGGATTTGTCTGCGTGTAAGACTTTGTAGGGGAATGTGAGTAAGCTCTCCCATGCTTGAGTGGTATTTTCCATGACGACCCTTGACACGCACTCCGAGAGGCAGGAAGCGACAGATGTGCGCGCACCGCGAGGTATTCTTTTTATAATATGATGATTTGCCTTTAACAGCCCTAGCCTTTCTGCAAGTGTTGCTGTAGGGCTCGCGGGAGCTGCTGTATCGTCCACGACAGATGGTAATGGCTGGGAAGCGCTGGGCGGTGGGGGGTCAATAACCATACGAACGCCATGGCGGCGAGCGGTATGGATAGCGAGTCCCCTCTGTCCTTTGTATTGTTTGTTGTCGCCGCAAGTTAGACAATACAGCACCTCTGCCGGGTTTACATTGGGCTGAGAAGGCATAAAATACTTAATATAAATGCTAGATTAGTTAAATTAATGTAGTCAAATAGGTATAAGAAGTAAGAAAATTAAAGTACCTAACAAGAACAACGACTACATAGGGATAAAAAAGAAAAATATAGACTAAGATATTGAAGTAGCATAAATTCACCACGCACTAGAAGACACTTGGGGCAGGAAGCTTATGTGAACACAGAGAAGAACACGGATGCAGTAAATGAACTTATGTAAAAACATTATATGAGCACTGCACTACGTTTTTCATTATTAGATGGCACAATTTCTTGATAAAATAACAAATATTACGCCTTTTGTATTTTGACAACTGTCAAAACAGTCCTTTACGCCAGGTGTAAGTAGGCCGGGGCTCCGCTCTCTGTCGCAGAGCGGTGTAGGTGGCTGCGAGTTGTCTATTGTGAATAAAAATTAATACTCATAGGTCGGGAGTCTGATAAATAAAATTTATATGATTTATAAAGTAAGAGGAAAACAAATTTCCTTGTTTCCTGCGTTGCTAGGCAATAATCTATTTTAAACTCATGTTTTATTTATAGTTTACAACGTATAATTCAATCTTGCTAGTCATACTCATACGTTAAAATATGTATGTAGTTATCATTTAGTAAAAAAATAATATCAAAGTACTGTTTTTTTATGGAATATAATTGTTACAATGTATAAAATATATATGTAGTGGCATTAGGGATATCCGTTCGGCCAACCGACTCAAAGTGTATTGTAATATTTTTTTAGAGAAATAAATTATATAACCATAATTCTTAAATCTTAAAAATAATATTGATTTTTTTTTAATTTTTGTAAATTATCGTAATTTTTAAAATTTTGGAAATTTTTGAAATTTTTGAGATTTTTGAAATTTTTGAAATTTTTGAATTTTTTGAAATGTTTGTAATTTTTGAAATATTGAAATAGTTGACATTTTTTTGATAACGGTCACGTGACTTTTTTTTCGCCTAGCCCCCCATTCGCGAACCGTCCGACAAGGAACTTCGTTCCAATAAATTGGAGGTGAAATTACGGTCATTATTTATGTCCGTTACCAAAGTAAAATGTACCAAGTACTCTAAAATGCGTTCAAAAACCGTAGACAATGACAAGCATTACAACAAACGATTTAACTATGACAAGTTTCTTATCTGCGGCAGTAACGTAATTTTAACGTTGCATGCTCAAATATTGTTAAACAATGAGTTTCAAATTTGGAACATCGAATTTGATAACATAATGTTACCGCCATGGCCAACTCGATTGGTCCCGCGCGAGCGCCGGCACAATCGAGTTGGCCATGACGGTACAATGGCGGTCATTCTATGGTTTCCGAACACTTAATTTAATATATATAATATGAGTGTAGATAAAGCAGTGTATGCAACTGTACGTAATTACACACTCGTGTGATCTTATTATGAAATTCGCCTGCGGCTCATTTCATAAAACCACACTGATGTTTTAAGGACCCTTATTACGTAACAGTTACATAAACTACTATTATATACTTATACTCGTAAGTATCAAAAACATTACATGTACAAAAATGCCAGTCTCGCAACGCAATTCTCCTACTGCAAAAAGTATTGAAATCTAATATAAAATCGAGCCCGTGTGAGTTTATATCATTATGATCCTTTGAATATTAGATGTCTATAATTTTACAATAAATAGAATGACCTGGCCATCGTACGGCTAAACATACGTATAGCACAAGCCGGCCTATCAATGTGTACATATTATATTATACCTATAATGTAATATTATTATATGATTTATTTGCCTAAATTTATTTAATGATAATACACTTCTTTATAAAATTTAAATTCCTATCATATTGTAACGTTGTTACATTGTTTTTTGTTCTAATTAAATTAGTTTCTTATCAATCAATTCCAACACCTTCGATTCGATCGGTTATAACAATGCTTCAAACAGCGCCGTTCGAATGCACCTTGTGTTTATCTGTATGGGGTTGTCATCTAATAAATTTAGCCTAAATTATGGGTTTTTCTTCTGTCATTTTTAATAACATTGGCGTTTCATAAATAGGTATTTTGGAAAATTAGTAAATGAAAAGTAGTCAAAGAAAATGTATCTGAAAATTCTGAAAGCGGGTTCTGAAGTAAAGTATTTGGTTATTTAGTATCATGTCTTTGACCTATTGATAGGAAAGTTGTTTGGCTGAATCAATCAACAATAATTAGAGGGATTTATATTTATTTAATTGGCACCCTGAATTGGGTCCTCTGCCCTCTGGTTCCTCCATCTTGGGAGTCACTGACATGACTCGGTCATTTGATTCGCGGCCTTGTGGAAGGGCGGCCTCATGCAGCCTTCTTTTGCCCTTGGTGGCAGCGAAGGTGGCGGTTCAATAATCCTCGGTTATCTGCAAAGGAGAATCGTAAGTAAAGATTAATAGGGTTTTTGGCTATCATGGCGTGAAACGTGTTCTAGCTATTTTGACCATGCTTTTGGTTTTCAGATTTGAACTTGCCTGAGGGAGGGCGTGCTCTGTAGAGATGTTATAGGAATATTTTCCATTTTCCGGTAAGGTTTCTTTCTTCAGTTTTGCCAATTTATCAGAGCTGTAGTTCAGTCGACTAATGCAGATAATTTATTGTTCCTTGCAGGAGTCGGGTGTTGTATTTTCAACCATCGTGTTGTATTTTTCAACCATCGTACAATGATGTTGTATCTAGCAACCATTGTACAATGTAGTACAAATGTGTTATAGTGAAGACTTAAATTGTACTCTCATATCATTAATGGATCGAGCAGCTGCTTCTCCATTTGTTTCATCACCACATTGTTCCGGCCAAGCGGTCTGAGCTTCTCGGAAGTTGGTGCCCCGCTGCAAAGTCTGTGTGAGCAGTATCCGGACAGCGTCGCTTTGCGACGTGGCAAGCTTCTTGCACATCAGCGACTGGCGAAGAACAGCTTCTGAGGTCGGTTCAGTCCTTTATTAATTATAAATGGCAGTAGGAATTCTGTGGAAAAGTAAATATCATTAGTTTTGAGAACCAACATTAAGTAATTTAAATTTAGAAATCTCTGATATATAAAACCATAGGGACTAACCTAAGTAGTTAAGTAGTAATAGGAACCTGAATAAATCTCAACCTTTGAACCTTGTTAACGACCTAGCTTAACCGCTGAGCTCCTAGGAATTTTAGTTGGTGTCGAACTTAACGAAAAGAGAGATTTATCCAGTGTTTAGATTTTAACAAGTTATTTTCAAAAGCAAGAATAGGAAATAAAGATTTAGTACAGTATCCACTTGTTTAATTTCACACCAGCAGGCTTATGATGGTTACTGTCGGCGGATAACTTGATAAAATGATAAACTGACAGGTTATCAAATTTTTTTTTTTAATGGCTATCGCCGCGGAGGCATTTGCCAGCATCACGTCAACAAGATAAAAAGTAGTGCGAATTGAAAATTTTACAAGAAATAGTCGATCAGATTAACGAGGGGATAGCAATATAATCATAACTTTAAATTATTGATTGTAATAAAATTGGAAAGAAGACGAAAGATAGAGGGGTTGGGGATTAAGAGTGAGGGCATATGCGTTGGGAGGGGGATTTTTTGAAAAACAAGGCCAGAGTACAGATGGGTATGATTTAAACGGGAGCAACTCAGGAACAGATGGTTCAGGGTTCCATCGTCCAGGCCACATTCACACAAGGATGTGTCCCGGCAATGTATTTTGAATAGGTGGGCGGGGGAGAGGCAGTGATTTAGTCTCATTCGGATAATAGTTGAGGTCGCCCTCTTGCTCAGGAAGATTTTGTGGAACCAAGGTTTTGACCTACATATGTCCGGCTGTAAAGACGCATAATTTTTAGCCTTAGTTTTACTCGATACGTGCCAACGTGTGTTCCAGTACTTATATAAAAGTTGTTTAGGGATAGAGAGTAGATCAAAAGCGCAGTTTTTGAAGGGGATCTTATCCCCGCATGATACCGCCTCTTTAGCGGTTCGGTCTGCTATTTCATTTCCTGGGATACCTGAATGGCTGGGTATCCAGGCGAGTACGATTTCACAGTTCCGACGGTAAGATTTTGAAATCTCCTCTTTGTTTAAAAATATTAACGGGTTGTGCATTTTAGAAGAGAAGGGGTCCGAAAGGAGAGCTTGAAGAGCGCTTTTTGAGTCTGAAAAAATAAGGGCCCGTTTAAGACAGGCCACTCGGCAGTATTCCAGGCATTTTAGAATCCCCGTGCATTCTCCAGAGAAGACAGAGGACTCGGGTGGACATTTCGCTTTCTGTACTATTCCATATTGTGAGTGGTAGGTACCAACTCCGACGCAACCGATAGGTGACAATTTAGAGGCGTCCGAAAATAAAGTGTGCCATCCGCTCCAGTTCTCCCCTAGGGCAAATTGAAGGTCATTCTTAGCATTGATATCGCCTTTTGCAGAACCGAAGTTGAGGAGGACTCGGGGTTGTAAAATGGTCACAGGGTATGAGTGCTCGAACATGGGAATGTTGGAAGAGTGAAACATTGGGTCTTTTATGGATTGAAATCTTCTGAAACTGGTTACTAAACACGGGGGAGATTGATTATTCCAAAAAGGCGACCGATAATACAATTCATTAAGGAGAGTTATTTTCGGGGAGATGGGGTGCATGGAGAATTGAAATGTGCGGAAAAGGAAGCGGTCAGAGAG
The DNA here is from genome assembly GCA_947086415.1 of Pammene aurita. Taxonomy (NCBI): domain Eukaryota; kingdom Metazoa; phylum Arthropoda; class Insecta; order Lepidoptera; family Tortricidae; genus Pammene; species Pammene aurita. Next base: position 20,982,804 of record OX352295.1, read on the forward strand.
GAACTGACGACGTAAGTCTAGAGGAGGTTCGACGCATTCCACCTGTAGGGCATTGATAGGGCTGGATTTCATCGCTCCTGTGACTATACGTAGGGCTTTTGACTGAATGCGGTTGAGGCTCTGCAGTGCGTCAGCGTTAGCAGGTTCGAGTAGGAATGTGCCGTAGTCCAGTAAACTTCTGATTATGGCGTTATAAAGTAGCTTTAGTGCAAAGGGGTGGGCTCCCCACCAAATACCTGCAAGACATCTCAGCATGGTAATGTTACGTTCACATTTTGTAACTATATATTCACAGTAGGCTCGTCCTGTGAGTCTAGAGTCAAGTACCAGGCCGAGAAATTTAATATGCGGTTTGACAGGGATTAACTGGTTTTTTAGAGTTACATGAATAGTAGGGAGAGACAATTTCCTGGAGAAAATTACTATATTGCTTTTGGTAGGTGATAGCTCAAAGCCATGTAGTTCTAGCCAGTTCTTAAGGGTTTTCAAGGAGTGGGAAATGTTTACACTAGCGTTATCAATCGACTTATTACAAGAGTATAGTAAGATGTCATCTGCGTATTGAAGGACTTTGGACTGATCACAGGCTGATTGTAGGTCGGCTGTATAAATATTAAATAGTAATGGGCTAAGGACTGAACCTTGAGGTAAACCTTTTCATATGAATCTAGATGGAGCAATAGACTGATCGTTACCTCTTAGGGTTATGTGCCGATCTGAGAGAACTCTAGTAATAAGGTCTTTCAGCCTAGGGGGAACGTTAAGTTGAACGAGTTTATTCCAAAGGATGGGTAGTTGAACATTATCTTAAGCCGCTTTGACGTCTAGGAAGGCCGCTACTACTGATTCGCGCTGGCTAAAGGCAACACGAATGTCGGTTGTAAACATAGCAAGACTGTCCATCGTACTTCTACCTTTTCTAAAGCCGAATTGTGTAGGGGAGAGGAGGTTATGGGATTCAATAAACCACTCAAGTCTGTTTTTAATTAAATGTTCCATGATTTTTAGAAGTACGGACGATAGGGCAATTGGGCGATAAGAACAAAGGTCGAGTGGATCTTTATTTGGTTTTAATAAGGGAATAATAAGCTGTGATTTCCAAAGATGGGGAATGATGCCGTTGGTAAAGATAGAGTGAATGAGATCGAGGAAATATGATTTAATATTTTCTGGAGCGTTACTAATGAATGAGTAGGGGATACCGTCATGTCCGGGAGATGAGTCCTTGACACGATACAATACCATTTGTAGTTCTACCGTAGAGAATGGCGAGTCTATGCACGCGTGAGAATTTTGACAATAGTCTGTCTTAACTTCAGAAAGATTTGGGACGTATTGAGGGGCGAGAGTGTCCATAAATGCTTCTGCCCATTCCTGTGATGGAGGGTGTGTACGGGATGAGGATTGTTTACATCCTCTAAATTTTCTAATGTTATCCCATAAAAAGCGGGCTGGAGTAGAGGGTGATAAAGAACTACAGAAAGACCTCCAATCTTCTCGTTTTTTAGACTGTAAAAGGAGTTTTGTTTCCGCCATGCATTTATTTAGTTCTATGAATTTGGCCTGGCAGATGTTATTGCGGTATTCTCTTTCACAGCGTTTCCTTTTTTTGACAGCTGACGTACATTCCGGGTCCCACCAAGGAGGGGAACTAATTATACCCGAGGATAGTTTTTTGACAGGGAACACTAATTCAGCGCATTCAATTATTATTTTTGAGAAAGCGTCGGCACATTTGTCAATGTTTGGGGCGGTAACCGGGGGTAGTAGATATATGGATTTGTTTAATTCGTTTTGGAATTCCTCCCAATCAGCGTTAAGTAAATGAAATTTGAGGAAAGGTGGGATTGGAGGGCGAGTTTCTTTGGATGATAGAAGTGATTCGATGAATATGGGGAAAGGATCGCTGCCAAAAGATGAGTCGAGAGTTTGCCAGGAGAGGTGAGGGGCTAGTTACACTAGTTATCTCACCCGGACGAGAGCGTCTGGTAGAGGAACCAGTATTGAGAATACAAAGATTTAGATCATCAACTATTTTCAGGAGTTCGTTACCTAATATAGGATCCGTTTTTCCACTGCCCCAAATTTGGTGATGACAGTTAAAGTCTCCTAGAACTAGGAGAGGAGGAGGTAGCGATTGTAGGATAGAGGTTAGCTGTGAGAGGATTATTTTGGATGGGTGGGCTAAGTATACCGATACAAAGGTACAGTCGCCCACACTAGCGGCAACGATATCAAAATCGGCAGGGGAGGTAATATTGAATTTATTGATTGAAAAGGAGTTCCTAATTAATAAAGCACAACCGGCGTAGCCGTCTGGCCGGTCATCACGTATACATGTGAATCCAGGGACTCTGAAGTTATGATATGGTTTTAACCATATTTCAGAAATTGCAAGAATGTTTAATTTATACTTATTGATTAGATAGATTAAGTCAGTTTTTTTGCCGCCGACGTTTCTACGGTTCCATTGGAGGATAGTTTGGTCCATAATCAGCAACAGAAATAAGAGGAGAAAGAAGAGGGGCAACGTGGGACATCATATTGTTATTAGGTGCAGATAATAATTTGGTCAAAAAAGACAGAACTTTTAATATAGCAGAAAGGGCTTTTTCCTGGTCCGATGATGAATAGGGGTTATTCAATGCTGTACCGTTACTTGCTTCTAAGAAATTATCATTGACCATAGCCATATGGGCTTTCTGGTCATATCCGATTCTATGAGGAGGAGGGGAGCGGGGTTTGCGAAAGTTTTTTTATATGCTGCTGGAATATGAATACTGGATGTTGGGTGAAGCTAATGCGTTGGCAAATGACTTGCCTACAACTGGGTGGAGTTTGTCAGCTTCTATGTAGGAGATATTACCCTCGGCCATAGTTTTTTTAATATTGCATTGCCTTTGGAATTCAGGGCACGATTTGCTTGTTGCCAAGTGGTTCGCTTCCCCCTTACAGTTAATGCATCGTAGATTTTCATTTTTTTTTTTATACTACGACGGTGGCAAACAAGCATACGGCCCGCCTGATGGTAAGCAGCTACCGTAACCTATGGACGCCTGCATCTCCAAAGGAGTCACATGCGCGTTGCCGACCCTTTACAAAAAGGAGGATTCACTGTGTTGACGGCTAAAGGAACAAGAAGGTCCCTCATCGTCAACACACTGGGTCCTCTTTGAGCTCTTTGGCAACCTTACTCACCAGCAGGAACACAACACTATGAGTAGGGTCTAGTGCTATTTGGCTGTGGTTTTCTGTAAGGTGGAGGTACTTCCCCAGTCGGGCTCTGCTCCAGATTTGAGCGATGACATTCGCTGAACGTGCCCTACCACACTTAGCGAGATGCCATTCGCAGTGCCCATACCTCTCTTTTTGGCGTAGTTTAAGGACATACCCAAGTCCGGACGTAGTTTAAGGACATACCCCGGGTCCATTCACAGGACTCTCCAAGGTGAGGGCCGCTGCATCGGAAGCAGCGAGGAGTTGACCGGCACTTTTCTTTGGTGTGTCCAAACCTGGAGCAGCGGAAACATTGAGTGGTGGGATAAGTATAAATTTCCACCTTCAGAGAGTTGTAACATGCAAATATCCTGGGGGGAAGAATTTGACCGTCGAAGGTGAGAACTACCGTCTCCGAGGGGACCCACTTGTACGAACCATCCTGGAAGTTCGTTTTTTTGTAATTGAGTCTTCGGGACTTCAAAACTCGACCGCATCCCTCTTGAACTTTTACAAAGTTTATTATGTCTTCCGGAGACCAGTCAGTAGGGAGCCCTTTTACTAGGCCCACTCTTGTAACATTAAATGTAGGGATGAACGCTTTTAGTTTTTTATTTGTTAGAGTAGGGGAAGTCAGAAAGTCGTTTGCATCCTGAAAAATGTGGAAGCTCACCGATACTCTATTGCGGCCTAATCTTTTAATCGATCCATCGATGACATTAGGGAACTGTCTTTGATGGAGGTGGATAAATTGGCCGAAAGAGACAGGGTGTAAAGAAGCTCCAGGCGAAAGGCTATCATATTGGACATGAATAGTAAATGGTCCTGGGTCACTTTGTTTGTACTGGTATCTATCAGACGTTGTAATTCAAACTCAAACTCAAACTCAAACATTTATTCAGTAAGTAGGCCACAAGGGCACTTTTACACGGGTTGTCTAGTTTCACAAACCGCACAGTTAACATTGTAATCCGATATAAATATATGCGATAGCAAAGTAATTTTTTCTGTTGCTAAAATTTTAGATTTTTTTCACTACATAATTAGATAATATAGTTTAGATACTTACAAAAAGGAATGAGATCCCATCAAACTCAAACTCAAACTCAAACATTTATTCAGTAAGTAGGCCACAAGGGCACTTTTACACGTCAAAGTAAAAGTGAGAAAAAAAATCAAACTACACCGGTTCTAACCCTACACCTCTGACCCGAGAAGAATTATGTCCGGCAAGAAACTCGGCGGGACTTATTTTTTCAAAACAACAGTACATCAAAACTAAACAATAAGTGCGTTGTTCTAACAGAAAACATATCAAACCAAGGTTAGATTAACCAACAATAGGTTATAGTTTAAGAAAAATACCAAAGAAAAAAGATGAGTCCAAATCTGACTATTGAAAATGAATTACATACAAGTTTGATATACTTTCTTACCTGAACTGTGACTTCTAAATAAATTTCCAAATTATAATAAATATAATAATCCATCATCAACAGTTAGAAACAAAATAATTTTGAATTTAAATAAAAAAAAAGTAAGTGATTCTAGTATACAATAAACATACTATTTCTAAATTATCCTTAGAGATGTATAAGGTTTCCAAGTGTCTTGATCTATATATTCTATATAATAATAAAAAATATGGATAATCAAGCACCGAATGTTGTGTCTAAAGCCAATTAAACTAAAATTAAATATGATCAATAAAAAGTTACGTAAATGTGTTGCCCCAGTTTGCCTAAACAGACCTGTCTCCACAAACAGCACCCGTTCACGAGTATGACGCATATCTCAGCCAGCATAATCGAGGAAGACATATTAGGAGTCGTTACAGCCGTGGGAGGAGTAAAGGTTTGTAGGTGTTCTGGAGGTGTTACCTGTGATGTAGCGTCTTGAGAGTTGGTAGTTTGTCCACTTGACTCCACTTGTCTTGACTCTTGGGAGGAGTCCTGAGCAAGAGGGAGATCTGAGAATGAGTTTTTTGAAAAAAAATCTGTGTTTATATTCCCTATTTCATTAGTGTCTGCCGCCCTCGATTGTGACATACGGGATCGCGAATTGGAGCGGGATCTGTTCATTGACTTACTGACATTTTTTCCTGAGTTTGGGATACGTGATTTCGCCTTTAAATTTGTATCTTGTCTTAATTTTCGGGCCAAGATGTCCCGGTTGTCGGTGACTATTACAAAAGCGCCAGGGGATGGAGGAGTCAGACCAATAGAATTTTTTGACCCACTAGGGTCACCTGGGGATCTTTCTCCATTTATTGAATGTTCCACCAAAATCTGATCAAAATTTTATATTTTAATATAATTTTGAAAAAAACCCGCGATTGACGTTCCGCCAAGCTGACAGTCCTTTTCTAACGTTTTTCGGTTATCAAGTTATCAGCGGATAGCCAGATAACATGACAATATGTCAAGTTGTCGGCTAGTTGCCGACATGATTCAGTAGTGTGTGTGTACCACAGTGTATACGATTGTCTACGACTAGCTTTTTAAAACCCATAAAATAGGTTAAGACTTTAAGGAGTACTAACTTCTTTTAGATAGTCAAGTCCATGTGTAGTCATACTCTAAAAAGTAATGCTTTAATCTTTAATATGTATAAAAAAACCGGCCAAGTGCGTGTCGGACCACGCATAATGGAGGGGAAGAAGTTTTTTGAAGATAACTCAAAAATGGCTACCTATATCGATAATGTTCAAAATAATATGTTGTGACCACAAATCATTTGATATTTACAAGCCAGTAAAGAAGTATATTTCCTTTGTATATGACGTCTCAATAAGTTTATAAGAAATATATTGTAGGAATACCGAACCTAATCCCAACAAACCCTAGTTTCCCGTCAATGTTGAAAGGTCTGTATCTTTCGTAAAAAACTGGTGTGTATGCCAAATCTTAGGATTAGGTCCTGGAGCAGACCTCGAGCTCCAAGAAAAACGTGCGGCCGAGATAATACGATCAATGCACGGTTTAGCCATGAAGTTATCATTTCAAACCCGAGTATTACCCTTCGGTCACAAAGCGAGGCCGAAAGAGAGGGTTATCATGGGGACTGTATCTCGTTTTGGCTAAGGAGGTAATGACGTCATTAGACAATCAAAATGTCAATATGTGACAATTTTGTAACAAGTGTGGGTGAGACACCCTACATTATGCTCTCTATCAGACCGTTTTTAGGGTTCCGTAGTCAACTAGGAACCCTTATAGTTTCGCCATGTCTGCCCGTCCGTCCGTCCGTCCGTCCGCGGATAATCTCAGTGACCGTTAGCACTAGAAAGCTGAAATTTGGTACTAATATGTATATCAATCACGCCGACAAAGTGGTAAAATAAAAAGTGGAAAAAAATGTTTTATTAGGGTACCTCCCCTATACGTAAAGTGGGGAGTGTTTTTTTTATTCATTTCAACCCTAACGTGTGATATATTGTTGGATAGGTATTTAAAAATGAATAGGGGTTTACTAAAATCATTTTTCGATAATGTAAATATTTTCGGAAATAATCGCTCCAGAAGTAAAAAAATATGCGTCCCCCCCTCTAACTTTTGAACCACAAGTTTTAAAAATATGAAAAAAATCTCAAAGTAGAACTTTATAAAAACTTTCTAGGAAAATTATTTTGAACTTGATAGGATGAATAGTTTTTGAAAAAAAATTACAAAATAATTTCTGAATTAAGTTTGTAATTTAACCGTATAAGCAGGTGTTTATTGTACCTGTGATTTCTACAAAATTACAATGAAATGACGTGCTTTCAAATAAAGTAAAAACGGTGAAAATCGGTTCACGCAATAAAGAATTATTCCATAAAAATCATCTCCCATACTTTAAGCTCGCGCGCAATAGTTTACTTAATTTGCCGATAGATGTCGCTGTACGTGGAACTCTCATATCATATCCTACATGGCGGTGTTATTAACTCTTAAGTGGGGACACTTACTGTGACGGACGGAAAACTACGGAACCCTACACTGACCGTGGCCCGACACGCTCTTGGCCGGTTTTACTACTTATTACTAGTCACAGTAGTAGTGCTCGGTAAAAAGGTTCAACTGTGGTTAGGGACATAGAGTAATGTCCGGTTTCTCTCTTAATCCGTGGGTTTAGCACTTTGAGAATTCAACCAACCAACCAACAATAGCGACTCCTATTGACAGGCGTTCCCCTCTGCCGAAAACATATAACCAGTGGTCATACACATGTATGGACTGGCGTTTATCTGACGTAGCTATTTGTACGTTACGTACGAATAGCCATACATTTGACGTTCCCCTCCCCCGAAAAAATCGGCAAACTTTTTGTTTCGGAAATGACAGACATGGCTACTCCATCCGGGTTGAATTCTCTAAGGTTTAGCACGATTGCTTTCGTACTTGTCAATAATGACAAAATTAAAAAGATAATAATTAATGTCATATTTTTATCTGAAGTGCTTTTTATTCTTTAGAGATTTATATTTATAATTCGGCACCAAGCAAAATATCAGTAATACTTGTACCCAAAATAAGTAAAATAGCAAGAAATAAAATAAAACAATCCGAATATGAGGGTAAGTAAATATAGATAAGCATTATAAGAAGACGCCTCCAAAGTCATCGGTTCCTCGAGCAATGTGTTTTTCCCAACAGGCTAGAATAGGCTTCTTATGCGTTTTTAGGGTTCCGTAGTCAACTAGGAACCCTTATAGTTTCGCCTGACTGCCCGTCCGTCCGTCCGTCCGTCCGTCCGCGGATAATCTCAGTGACCGTTAGCACTAGAAAGCTGAAATTTGGTACTAATATGTATATCAATCACGCTGACAAAGTGGTAAAATAAAAAGTGGAAAAAAATGTTTTATTAGGGTACCTCCCCTATACGTAAAGTGGGGAGTGATTTTTTTTTTCATTTCAACCCTAACATGTGATATATTGTTGGATAGGTATTTAAAAATGAATAGGGGTTTACTAAAATCATTTTTCGATAATGTAAAAATTTTCGGAAATAATCGCTCCAGAAGTAAAAAAAAATGTGTCCCCCCCCCCTCTAACTTTTGAACCATAAGTTTTAAAAATATGAAAAAAATCTCAAAAGTAGAACTTTATAAAACCTTTTTAGGAAAATTATTTTGAACTTGATAGGTTGAATCGTTTTTGAAAAAAAATTACAAAATAATTTCTGAACTAAGTTTGTAATTTAACCATATAAGCAGGTGTTTATTGTACCTGTAATTTCTACAAAATCACAATGAAATGACGTGCTTTCAAATAAAGTAAAAACGGTGAAAATCGGTTCACGCAATAAAGAATTATCCCATAAAAATCATCTTCCATACTTTAAGCTCCCGCGCAATAGTTTACTTAATTTGCCGATAGATGTCGCTGTACGTAGAAGTCTCATATCATACCCTACATGGCGGTGTTATTTTAACTCTTAAGTGGGGACACCATCGACATATACTTATTATTCTTCCAAGGGGGACACTTACTGTGACGGACGGAAAACTACGGAACCCTACACTGAGTTTGCTGCGTGCTTCGTTGGTTACATTTCGGCATAACCCTTTGATATAGGACAGGGGGAGGAGGTCGAAGTCTGGTGCCTTGTGGAGGGTGGCGGCTATTTTGGCTTCTTTGTCAGCTTCCTCATTTCCCGTCATTCCGACATGTGCTTTGATCCAGCAGAAGCGTATAGAGCCTATTTGTTGTATCTGTTTGATTTGTTTATGTATGTTGTTTATAATGTGGTTGGTGCTACTTCTGTTGGCGATTTCTTGGAGAGCAGACATGGAGTCAGAGTAGATGGTGATCTGTTTGATTTTTAGTTGCAGGCACAGTTCGCAAGCTGCACATATTGCCACATTCTGCCTGAAAGACTGTACAGTGTTTGTAAAGTTTTTTGCGCTTGATAGTACGCCTTCCATCCGGGTGGTACATGACGAAGGCTGCACCCACTCCTCCGTCGTGCTTGCTTCCATCGGTGTAGACATGATGCATATCTAATGTGTCACATGATTCGGTATCTGCGGGGCTGTTTATTTTGTTGATTTGTATGGATATTCTTTGAGAGGGGTGAAGTAGTTCGGCTGGAGAAATCTGTTTGTCTAAGGTGAAGTCAACAGGCAGGTATTTACAAAGTCCTTTGCGTTTGGTTCTCTCTATTTCAGCGACTTCAATAACTTTGAGGTGAAGCGGCGTGAGATCTGCTAAGGTTATGGATCCAATGATTAATAAGCTTAGTTACTTATTTATCTAAGCCTCCACCGATGAATAACTGACAGAAGCCAGGATCTAAAAAGAAGGATAGAGTCATTCAGGGTAACTATGCGCACTCTTGTCTTTGACTTCATACCTCACAAAAAAAATTGTATTAGAAGAACAATTGGAGTATTTATGAAAATAATAATCAAAACAGTAGCTTTTTTTGAAGCAGAATAAAAATAATGAGGAAAAACCGGAATGCGTATACTTGACCCTTAATGCGGGTAAATGTGCTTACCATTACGGGGTAAGTACCTAGGCGTATTCAGGATAAGTGTTTGCATTTGTTTCGTTACCATAAATAAACATTTTATAAATATTATCAGTTAAGTAATTAAAATTAACTAATACATCTGAAGATCTGTTGAAATTGTTATGAAATTGAGTCATTTTGATACAGAAAATGCGCACACTTACCCGCGCAGGCTTTCCCAAGAAAGCAAAATTTTTTATTACCGCCACTACATTTGCGCAACGATTTTAACTTTAAATTTTCGAACACTTAAATATACACTCAATTGATATTTAATAGACTCACTGTTTTGAGCTAGCAACTTTTCACATAACAAGGCTTTCCAACATGCAAAAAAAAATTGAAATGAGGCAACTAATATTTTTGCAAAAATATTCTTAATGAAACGTTGTGCAGCGCAGTGAGTCATAGCAACCGATTCGCCCCTCTTGCGCCTCCAATCGGATCATATGCGGCCACTTCCTTCATTTGGCTTCTAAGATATTCGCATTGCGCCCACTTACCCACTGCGCTCGGTTACCGCGAATGACTAGCATTTTCTTAGCTCTCGTTATTGTGTCCCATTTTCCGTGTCATGGATCCTGGCCCGACCACACCAAGATATTGGAATATAATGATTGTACAAATTCATCATATTTAGGTGCTATTTAGTGCTTATAGTCAGATGAATTTGTGCCACATAGTTTTCAAGTTATAGCAGTACCGTTGTGGTCGGGCGGGGGTACAGGATCCTGGCCCAATCACACCATTCAAACGAGATAAGGTGAACACAATTTCATCATTTTTAGGTGCTTTTTAGTGCCGCCAATGTCATGAATTTGTACCGCATAGTTTTCAAGTTATCGCGGTAACGTTGTGGTCGGGTGGGGGTACAGGTACCGTGATTACTATGTGGAACACATTCATGGAATTGAAGACACTAGATGACACCTAAATATTAGTTAATTTGTGCATTCACCAAATCTTCTTTGAATGGGGTTTTTCGGGCCAGGATCCTGTACCTACCCCAGCCCGACCACAACGGTACCACGATAACTTGAAAACTATGCTGCACAAAGATACTTTCGACCGAAAGGCACTACATACCCAGGATGGTCAAACAAGCCATAGAAATTTTTAAATATAAGTATTTTAACCGGGAAGATGGGTTTCGTCTATCAAGTGTCTGGTATCCAGTGATCCGGAAGTTCTATAATCCAAAATATACTGTTTCGCAAAAAAACGCGTGAGTTGATACTGTAAGTGTTGTGTGTCGCAATCGTGATCGAGTTCCAAGTGAGAACGCGGACAGTAGTAGTAGCAGTGACAATGGACGAAAAAAGCGAACTCGGAAGAGGGTAGATCGCTACGGTGTGTGGGTAGACTACTAAAACTCACTGCAACGTTAGTTACTCCGTGATGATGGTGCATGCAACTGCGCCGAAATATCGGGTGCTCGTAAACACAAATACACATGGACCATGTAACATGGTAAACATCCCGTATCAAATAATATTTATAATGTGAATGACCATGTGAGCTTGAAATCAAACAAAAAAGTTAATAATCGTTCATGGTGAATCTTTCGCTTATTAAGCTAAACACGTAAAATTGCCTGTGAAAATGGTCATCATATCTTCTTCCGATTCTAACCTTTTTAATTAAGAGTTGCCTGCTTATAAACTAAAAATACTTCCTTGTTAGAGTTTGTTGTACAGGTACGTGGTTTATATGGGAACTCATACATTCTACGGCACTTCTATTTCCAGACAGGCTCTAATCCAAACTGTAAAGTTCCACAGTACGCACAGTAGGTATCTAGATACGGTTGTACTTAACAAAAATCGACATGACACAAAAAGTGCGAATGTATACAGTTAACAATCGAATAAAACTGCAAGGAGAACTAACCATACGAATATATTTCGCAATTATTAACTGTTTAAAGAATCACTACTGATTTATTATTTGGGGTATCTGAAGTTTTCAGTCACTCTCATTGTATAATTACGTGCCAAACTGAAGCCGAGCGGTAAGACGTCCGACTTTCAATCCGGAGGTCTCGGGTTCAAACCACTGTGTTCTTCGCTACTTACGTACGATATATAATTTGATATTTACCAGTCGCTTTTCGGTGAAGCAAAACATCGTGAGGAAACCGGACCTAATCCCAATAAGGCCTAGTTTCTCCTCTGAGTCGCTTTCGTAAGAACTAATTCCTACGCCAATTCATGGGATTAGGTTGCCAAGCGCACCCAAGGCTCAAATGAGCCGTGGCTAAAGCCGGATTTAACGCTAGGAGGATGATATGTGCCAAACTTCGTCAGTCATATCGAATGAATTACAGACATCCCTATAAGCTCTACGATGGAGTTTTCTCAGCTGTTTTTCTTCGGCAGCAGCAGCTGCCAAAAAAAAATGAATGCCGCCATTCCTACAAAACAATAACATAGTAAGCATAGAATCATTCTAAAAAGTAACTTTTGTTACATCTCAAAAAACAGCTACTTGCTAGAAATCAATGACAAAAAGAAGAAGTTTCATACGTTTTAGTTCCCGACAACTCTTATCGGGGTCCGATGAGCACCTATATAAAATTAACAAGTTTTGCTGTCAAAAAATGATACATTATCAAGTTATCAGCTGGCGCTGTCAAAAGTGGCAAAACTGATATAACCATAGTGTAAACGATATTTTTTTAGACACACACATTCAAAAAACCATGCGTGCGTACAGTGGACAATATGTCAAGTTATCCTGCTATCAGATGTCAAATTAAAAACGGATAAAGTTACCATATTAATGACGGCAACTGTCATTTTATCAGATTTATATCAACTTATCCGCTGATAAAATCTGCCATAATAGGCGTGCTGCCCTGCATAGAGCAAGACCCTTGCGACATCAACATTTGATTTAGTGATTTGATAATAATTTATTTAATTGTGTTCAGGAAAAGTAAGCTGTGGCATAGTTCTAGGTTATCAAAACCTAGCCTAAATTCAATCTACCTGACAATATAAAACTAAAACTACTATTAAAATAAATTGAGTAAAACTAAAACCTAACTTATAAATAAAATTAACTACAAATTAAATGTACGTAAAAGGAAAGTTAAAATCTAATCCCCGGGCCGGCAGGCACCTCGTGGAAATGTACCTAATATGCTCGCGGCATTGCGTCGCTGCACCGCTAGGGATATTTGTTGCACGAGGTAAGAGCCGGACCGGGGATCGCCACCTCTCTCCCTCAAGCGCTGTCCTAGTTTGGTGATAATTTTTTTGGCCTCAGAGCACCAGGGTCCACTAGTCTCCACTGCGACCGGAACGAAGTCGTATACTGATTCTAGGTTCGACTATTTCACGTGCTTTAACTTGTCTGCGTTTTCAGCAGCAGCTCCAGCTTTACGTACTGTGTGGGCTAGGTGTGAGGGTGCAAACGTGCTTACGCACGTTGCATCCCAGATTAAGCTCCTGCCCCTCGCCCAAGGAACCAGTGTCAACCCGTCCGGTCGCTAGCCATCCGTTCTGTTTAGACCCAGGGGCTCCAGCACGCAGGGTAGATTGGCAGACACCATCGCTCGACGTATTATTTGTTGATGGAGTGGTGTCTTGAGAATCTGCCGGCACATCGCACGCAGCTCAACCCGTGATGTCCGTTGGTTTCGACTGCGGCGCCACAGACGCACTGGGTGATGTGATTTATTTGTCCTGTGCGATTGCCAAATCATTCTATTTATTATTAAAATAAAGATCTAATATTCAAAGGATCACAATGACATATTGTTAGTAAACTCCGGCACACGGGCTTGGTTTTACATTAGATCTCAATACTTTTTGCAGTAGGAGAACTTCGATGCGAGACTGGCATTTTTGTATAAGTATGTAATGTTTTTGATGTTTGATACTTCAGTTACTTTCACAGTGTTATGTCGTATGGAATTCTGTTGTGGGGTAAAGCAGCTGATATTGGGACCATATTTGTGCTACAAAAACGAGCTGTACGTGGCATTTATAAAATGCGCGGTCGAGCATCCGTAAGAGGAAAATTTGAAGAGGCAAATATTCTTACCGTAGCATCTCAATACGTACTTGAAAACATTATGTATGTGCGGAAAAACATCCATAAATTCAAGCTCAACAGTGATATCCATAACTATAACACTAGAAATAAAGATAAGATTGCTGAGCCTGGCCACCGCCTCGGTAAGGTTCGTACGTCTTTTGCTGGGAACTGTACACGTTTTTATAACAAACTCCCCGCTGATGTAGTGAATTTGCCACTAAATAAATTCAAGTCTTATGTTAAGCGCTATTTGTTGAGGAGAGAGTACTATACTTTAAAGGAATTCATTGACTATAACGATGCCTTTAAGCCTGTAGCTTGATATAGTTAGTACAATACAAATTGAGAAATCATTAGGTACATTACTCTATGAAGCAGCTTTACTAGTGTCCAGTATTACCTGTTTTTCATTTTTATTTTATTTTGTTTTTATTTAGTATTTGGACACTTAGAGACGTTATACATCTCTAAGTCTTGCATTCGCAAATATTTATATGTATAGATATATATTTAATGATCCTGACGCTTAGAGACATGTACATCTCTATGTCACTTTTATATTGTAATTTAGTTCACGCATGTAAAATACGAGCACAGAATATTGTTTCTCACCAGACTAAACATGGCTAGTTTTTATTAATTAATAAAGCCCGCCAGCTTGAACATGTCATGCTCGCTTAAAAGGCTCTGCTTATGGTGGCGTCGTTGATCGGGTCGCCACTTTCCCGAAGAAAGGTTGAGGGAGGCGATGGCTGAGATATGCGTCATACTCGTGAACGGGTGCTGTTTGTGGAGACCGGTCTGTTTAGGCTAACTGGGGCAACACATTTACGTAACTTTTTATTAATCATATTTAATTTTAGTTTAATTGGCTTTAGACACAACATTCGGTGCTTGATTATCCATATTTTTTTATTATATAGAATATATAGATCAAGACACTTGGAGACCTTATACATCTCTAAGTATAATTTAGAAATAGTATGTTTATTGTATACTAGAATCACTTAAGTACTTTTTTTTATATTATTTAAATTCAAAGTTTGTTTCTAACTGTTGATGATGGATTATTATAATTTGGAAATTTATGTAGAAGACACAGTTCAGGTAAGAAAGTATATCAAACTTGTATGTAATTTATTTTCAATAGTCAGATTTGGACTCATCTTTTTTCTTTGGTATTTTTCTTAAACTATAACCTATTGTTGGTTAATCTAACCTTGGTTTGATATGTTTTCTTATAGAACAACGCACTTATATGTATTGTTTAGTTTTGATGTACTGTTGTTTTGAAAAAATAAGTCCCGCCGAGTTTCTTGCCGGACATAATTCTTCTCGGGTCAGAGGTGTAGGGTTAGAACCGGTGTAGTTTGATTTTTTTTCTCTCTCTTTTACTTTGACGTGTAAAAGTGCCCTTGTGGCCTACTTACTGAATAAATGTTTGAGTTTGAGTTTGAGTTTGATGGGATCTCATTCCTTTTTGTAAGTATCTAAACTATATTATCTAATTATGTAGTGAAAAAAATCTAAAATTTTAGCAACAGAAAAAATTACTTTGCTATCGCATATATTTATATCGGATTACAATGTTAACTGTGCGGTTTGTGAAACTAGACAACCCGACTGATATTGCGGTATGTTTTTATTTTCAGTGGCTTTATAGCCTAAACCCAAGCAGTGTTCAAAATTTGAAGCTAGTGGGACTGCTAGAAGAGCCTTAGATATACGATGATCGTGATCAGTGAGTCAGCGGGTTAGTGACAAAATTAAGGAACTTTGACTTGCAATCATTCTTAAAGCATACGTTTAAATTCAATGATATTGGGAATATATCTTCCTTGTGTTACGGCCTCTTGGTCACAGAAATTTCAGCCTTCTAGCTTTATCGACAACAGAATTAGAGGGGGGTCGAAAATGGCCTGAATGACTTCGGAAAAAGGATGGTACGGCCGTGCCTCTGTTTAGCTCGAGTTGGCGGGGTACTAACATTCCCCCAGATTCTATCAATAATGGAGGATGTCAGAAGACGGTCGATGAACTTCTTTTGAAAGGATTGCTTCTTTTTAGTTTTTCATAACATACAATGAATGTGCTTTTGCCGATTTTATATCAGCGAGTAGTTTTTGATACTTTTAACTAAGTATAAATTATTATACTCATAACTGGTTCGATAAAGAATCAATTTAAAAATAACAGAAATCCTACACCTCTGGACTTGCAGATGTCCATAGGCTACGGTACCTGCTTACCATTCGATAGGCCGTATGCTTGTTTGCCACCGTCGCGGTATAAAAAAAATTGCTTAGATTCATCTCCATCATCGTATTTAAACCGGAAAGATCCGATTGGTTCGTTTCACGTTCGGGAATAAGTTCCGGAATCCGGGATGCATCAACAGCCGGTTTAATCCGGGTAATATCGTTAGTTTCCTCTGTTTTCGAGCACAATCCACTGGAGTACCGCCACAAAATGTCCAGGATCTTAATTCAATACGACATTATCGGTTCGGCTAAAAGGATAGGTTACTTGGGCTTTTTCATATCGATTCGCCCAAGCTTATCTGTAATTAATTTAATAACGAAAAATGTTTATCAGAAACGAGTAAAATGTAACTTAAATAAAAAAACCGACCAAGTGCGTGTCGGACCACGCAGAGGATATATGATTAGGCGCATCTCCTAATTTTTTCATATTTTTGGACTTACGGTTCAAAAGTTACAGGGGGGGAGACAATTTTTCTAACTTTCGAAGCGATTATTTCAGAAAATATTCACTTAATCACAAAATGGTCAAAGAAACCTCAATGTTATTTTTAAAGACCTATCGATTGATGTGTCACATGTTGATATTTGGTAAAGTAAGTAGCGGCATACAAAATACACCTTGTGTAAATTCAGATACGTCTTATAGTTTCCGAGTAAAATGGCTGTGACATACAGAGGGACAGACAGACATGACGAATCCATAAGGGTTCCGTTTTTTGCCATTTGGCTACGGATCCCTAAAAAATGCAGCATATTTATAAACCTACTCAAGGACAAGAAGAAAAAGTTTTATTGCAAAAATAATAAATTACTTACAGGATTTGTCACGGGCTTCCTTCGCCTGTAATACGAGTATAGTGGATGTTTACTGTAATAGGAGCATTAAATTAAAACGTAGATTTTACACCTCAAACAATAAATTTTTTGTTCAACAACCTTAAAAAAATATGTATCTCTTAGATTGTGTATTTTTCATACAAACTAGATAGTAATTTCAATGTACCATCAGGTTCAAAATTGCATGGTCAATTTATCAATGAATTCATTCATAAATTGGCCATGCAATTCTGAACCCGATAGTACATTAAATTCCGCCTAATCGACATTGCTTGTCAGCCTGTCATCCTACAGACATAATCAATTTCGGAATACTTTGCGTGTTCGAAGAAATGTTAAAGTGTACTAAACATCAAACCATAGGTTATTTTCAAAAGTCGCTGAACTAACGTTGTCTGATTATTTTGACAAAAACAGGACTTAATCGCGTACGCTTGCTTTTATTATTTCCCTAAATTTTTTTTATTTCGGAATACTTTGCGTGTTCGAAGAAATGTTAAAGTGTACTAAACATCAAACCATAGGTTATTTTCAAAAGTCGCTGAACTAACGTTGTCTGATTATTTTGACAAAAACAGGACTTAATCGCGTACACTTGCTTTTATTATTTCCCTAAATTTTTTTTTTATATAAGTCCCGTTTTTGTCAAAATAATGAGTGAAAATCGTGTAAGTTTAAATCAGTAAACGTTGTCTAGTTTGAGGAGTAGAACGTTTTAATTTATTGATCCTATTACAGGAAACACCCGGTATATCGCGGGGAACCAGGTTACAGTTCAATTTAAGAACTAAGTGACAAAATCAAATAAGATGCAGAATTTTTCACATATCTAGAGTATCTAGACTATGTCATAGACGTCATAGTTGTTTAACATAAATGTTAAGGCAATCGAGTATGATTTTTTACCGAGAGACAGTAATCATTATCCCAGAATATATTTAAAAGCAGTATGATTATTTTCCAACACCTCTTTTAGGTAAATGAATGTATTAGCTCATACTCTGTAACATTAACTCATTCACAACGGCTACCCAGGCTAAGTAATAATAATAACCGGATTCATATATTTAGGTCATTTAGGTTGATCGGATGTGAGACATATGGGCATTACCTACTCCCTAAGGGATGAACGTTTTCAACCGACTTCAAGATTTCGAAGAAGGAGGTTATCAATTCGTCGTCGGGATCTTTGTTTATGCTTTTTTTTATATGTATGTTCACCGATTATTCGAAGACGGCTGGACCGATTTGGAAAATTATTTTTTTGTTTGAAAGAGTATACTTCACAGTTGGTCCCATTGTAACCAGGTCAGGATCGGATGATGGGATCCTGGAGAAATCGAGGGAACTCTTCAACTATTGTGATTTAAGTGTTTTTTACAGCAGCTGAGGCTAAATGAAGTCGGTTCTTTTTTGTTAATTATTAATTATATGACCTACCAACATTTGCCCTTGCCTTGGTCCGCACAGAAGTCTTCAACTTTTCAACAAACAGAAAGTTTCAACCCCATATGGTGAATATGAGGGTGTTGAATTTTAAGAATATGATTAAGTATGTTCTAAATTTCAAGGTTCCTTCTTCAACGGTTGTCAGAACCGAACCATTGCAACCCTACTCGAACACTCCATTACAATTGAACAAATATTGCTCGTCTATTTGAACAGTTGAGTGTCGTTTACCACCTTAATTGTTTATTCAGGGGAAATTAAAGAGACGAAATTCCCCGATGAGTTGACAGATAAATAAATGACAATCAAGTTATCTGAGACACTTATTAGGTATTTGTGTTTGTTATTGAAACAACCCAACGATAACTGTGCTAAAGACGGACAGACACAATTATTAGAAATTTACATTCAAGATTATCATACGGAAAATTAAATTATGCTAAAGGAAAAAATATCCCACGATACCGTTTACGATAATATAAAACAATTTTGCCTTACGACATCCAATGTTGTTATCCTTCTGAACCGAGAATGTTGAAAATTACTCTCATGGCGAATCTTTACCGAAAATTTATGGCCACCATCTTGCATTTCCCGTTGCAAATCGTCGACATTCTCACAACTTTATTTTAAAAATCCTCTTAGGATTATACAAGGTGCCCGCGAGGAAAGGGAAAAAAATTAACCACGCATTCCTGAGACCAAAAGAAGGAAAAAAAAAATTGTGACTTTAGGTCAATTTCGCCAAAATAAAATTGTTTTGCTTTTTTTTTCTATTTTTTTAATGTTTCTTGCACATGAAAAGTAAATGTTATTAATAAAATTATCGTCTAAAAGAAATTGGTACATTTTTTTTTGGAAAAATTTAGTTTCTGTATAGTTTTCCTTGTCATTTTGATATCTGTCAATAAAGACGTGTAAACTATGCCCAATAGTGGCAACAACGCCATCAGAAAGGCGTTTTGTGCTGAGTTATAATAAAAAGTGTATTTTTTATAAATTGGTATTAACTCTGAAACTAGGCGAATTTCAAAAAAGTTTATATGACATTTTTGTCTCTAAATTAGGATCTACAATATATTGTTAAAATCTTTCCCTTTCCTCGTGGGCACCGTGTATAGCCGCTGAAAGAGTTTTTGTAACGTTTTCATAGTCATAGCGTTAGCAGTTAAGCAATTAGTCAGCAGGTCAGATGAAATGAGGTGAGGGTCGCAACCTTTCGGTCCACAGCCACCCGCGAGAGCAATTTGGTTGGCGACTATTTTATTGCCCAAATTGTTTGTGGCCAAATGAAAGGGAAATTGTTCGAGACGTTGGCTCGACCACAGTTGTAATCCTATTATGTAATTAGAATGAGGGCAGATTTTTAAAATAAAAAACATAGTTTAAAATGTCTTCAGAATGATGAGAATCATTACGCGGTGTTCGCGTTGACGGTGACTTCCAAAGAAGTAAGCAGTTTGAAAGAAAGAAAGAAAGAAAATAAATTTATTAACGTCACACCAATTAAATGAACAAAGGAAAAATAACAAACATTAAGGACGATAAAAGGGACCCCCACTCAGCATTATGCCGCAGCAAGCCACGGTGCTGATTTTCGGTGGGGACCTAACTTATAACTAACTTACAGCTAACTTATAACTAATGAATGACGACACAAATGCAGACAAAAAACAAACAAAAGCAAACCAAGAAAAAATAAATAAACAAGAAAATGGTAAGACCGGTTACAAGATAAATCTCTTTGCCCTTATGTAATATATAATTTAAAAAGAAGGAGAAAAGAAAAAGTTTGCAGACAAGAACAAAGAAGTTAAACAAATTTTGAAATTGTTTAGAAAAGTTCTAAGTGGTTACGGATCAAATGTATAAAAGGATAGCGGTATGGTTTTCCTCGCAAGCTTTGAAAATAGACTTTTCGTATTATTAGCAAAAAAACCGGGCAAGTGCGTGTCGGACCACGCATAGGAGGGTTCCGTACCTTCAATGGAATAAGAACCAAACTAATACCAAAAGGTCGTATCTGATGCCTATGGAAGAAGTTTTATGGAGCTAACTCAAAAATGGCTGACCCGATAATGTTCAAAACAATTTTCGTTGAAAGTATATGAAAAGGCGCATCTCTTCAAATTTTTTCATATTTTTTAAATTTACGGTCCAAAAGTTACGGGGGGGGGCTACACAACTTTTCTGACTTTCGAAGCGATTATTTCAGAAAATATTCACTTAATCACAAAATAGTCAAAGAAACCTCAATGTTATTTTGAAAGACCTATCGATTGATGTGTCACATGTCACATGTTGATATTTGGTAAAATTTTTTTTTTTTTAAATTTAGTTACCTGTATGGAGCGCCCCCATAAAAATATTTTTTTTTTTCAAATTTAACTACATAACTAAGTAGCTGCATACAAAATACACCTTATGTGTAAATTTTATTCAGATACGTCGTATAGTTTCCGAGTAAAATGCCTGTGACATACGGACGGACAGACAGACAGACAGACATGACGAATCCATAAGGGTTCCATTTTTTGCCATTTGGCTACGGAACCCTAAAAAGAGCGCCATATAGTTACATAAATACAAAAATTTTGTCGTCTATCTAACAAAAATTTACACTAAGCTTGGTTCATTTCGCCATTTATTCACGTACTAAAGTCTGGGTAACGAGACGTGTTGCGAGCTAGGAATCCTAATAAATCCCCTAACGTTTAAGATACGCAGCAAGATTTAAGACTCGGTAAAATACTGAAACTTAAAAGAGCTTATGTACAGTCACCGGCAATAGTATCTTCCTACACTAAGGCCGCAGAAATATGTGAAACGCTCCTATGGCCCTACAAATATCTAAGAGTGTGTGTGTATGTGTGTGTGTGTGTGTGAGAGAGAGGTTGTCTGGAAGAGATCGCTTTTTAGCGATAAGACCGCCAATTGTTTTACCTCTGATTATTCTGTTTGTAACTTGTATTTTATGTGTTTCTTTATTTTGAGGTGTGTAATAAAGAGTATTTATGTTATGTTATAAGACTTATAAGTATTTTTTGCGGCCTTCGTGTAGGAATATACTATTGCCGGTGATGTACTAGCAGTAAGTACCTAATGTCACTACGTAGGTACATAAATAGTAAATACTGGATTTAGCAAATTAGCATGTGGGTATGTAATATATCATACTGGCATTCGTAAGGATCATGGCATTTATGGCTTACTTAACTGAAGTTATTCTTTCTGCTCATCGACTTTAATGTTTTTATTAAGACTTTGTAGACCGATCTACTTTTGTATGGAGCTTCGCACTAAGCTGACATGATTTAGAAATTATGACGATTTTTTAAAGGTCAGAATCATTCCTAAATCACCTAACAAAAATTGACGATCTCCTTTAACGGGAAAATTGAGAAATCATGCATTTAAAACTTGAATCTGACAAAGACAATATTTGAAAGCGTGCATGCGTATGAGTTATATATATATTATTGTAAAAAAAGTGCCGGTGTTTTAGAGAAAATGTACAAAACGGGAATAATGATGAAATAATAAAAAGTCATTTTTTGATCGTATTTATAGTTCCTGTATTTCGGTAAACAAAGAAGGCTGTCAAACCATCGCGCTGGGCCACCTGATATAAACCGTATACAGCTTGTACTTAAATGTAAAATAAATACTCATTTTATTACTAAAGTAGACAAAATATTACTAAAAAATTAAACGGGAATTAGAAATACTAAATAAATAAACATTGTGTTGATCTTTCCGCGATTAAAATACAGCAAGACAAGTCGTCCTTATGGCATTGACATAAAGTTTAACTTCACCTGGACTGAAACGGGTTTGTTTTTGGTTTGACACTGTCATTGTCTACCGTTACATAATCTGCGTTTTGATACTGTTCGATAAGTTAGAACATTGTAATATTAAAATAATATTTAAACCTACAAATACGGAAGTTTAAATTAGATATCGACTGTATTAAAACGCCTAAAGATTTAAAATGCGTATTTTTGCATTTTTGAACAGAGTTTGAATATTAACCTTTTGACCGCCAAGCATTGAACAAAAATGACGCGCCACCGACGCCACGTAATCGCGTTTTGTCAAGCGAAATTGAACTTTGCGGAAGCCCGCGTAGGTGCCTATTGCATTACAAAGCCTGTCGGCTGTAGCCGTCGTTGGCGTCCATGGCACAACTCTTTGATGTCGGCCACAGCCGACTGTGGCGGTCAATAGGTTAAAAGTGGGTTTCATAATGGCCCAATATCATGCTCCTTCGATAACGGAACGCATTTTTTTTTCAATTTTGCAATGTCAGATACTGGTGGTATCGTGCTGAACGGTGGTAAACCTTATCCCTTCGCAATAGGTGTTAGGAATGTTCAGTTAATAATATCAACGAGCCCAGAATTGACGATCTCCTTTGACTACCTAGGTATGTGCCGCGCACGCAATGCACGGGGCGGGGCAGTACTTCAAACTGCTAAGTCGAATCAGGCGCGGATACAGGGGTGGGGAGGCAACAAGGGCAATTGCCATACTTACCATCAGGCGGTTGTATGGTGTAGGTATGCTTTTTTTCCAAAAACAACCGACTTTACTTGGACTCTACCTTTCCAAAAGGAAATGCCCGAGGTACTGTAAAAAATATATAAATCACTAGGTGTGCCTATAATATTTGAAGAGTTCCCCCATTTCTCCAGGATCCCATCATCAGATCCTGACTTGGTTGCAATGGGACCAACTGTGAAGTATATTATTTCAAACAAAAACAGAATTTTCCAAATCGGTCCAGCCGTCTTCGAATAATCGGTTAAAGGTAAAAACAAAAGCAAAAACAAGATCCCGACGAATTGAGAACCTCCTCCTTCGATATCTTGAAGTCGGTTGAAGAGGAATTATCTACAAAAATGCTTACTTTTAGTTTTTACGGATCTTGATTTGCAGATCGTTCGAGTTGCGATCGGTAAACTTTCTTGCAAGAATCAGCGCCGGGGGCGCTACCGCTCGTTTCGAAATTCGAAGATTGCATTTCTATCACCCTGCTTATGCGAAAGAGAGAGGCCAATAGACGAACGAAGGTACGAAGCAAAATTCCTTAACCCTCATACTATTCAAGTCACGTCCAGCTATAAAATCAAGGCGAGGCGTTTTGAAGGATGCGTTTCCCAATACGTATAGGTCACCCTATGTATGGAACTGATAATGCGATTAACATCAGCTTTGGGGTTCGTGTGGGAGATACTAAGAAGGGGCAAAAGTTTAAAGTGTTTTTACACCAGAAGTTTGCTTTCAATAGTAAATACTATAATTAAAGCTTGTCCCAGAAAAAAATGTCGTTTATTAGCTAGTTTATGGAATAACATAAACAATAAAAAGTTACCAAATTTTTGACAACATTTTATTAGAAATGTAGTAAACAAAATATATTTTTGGTATGTTTTTGTTCTATTGTTTATTCATCCAGAAACTTCGTAATTTTCTTTTGATACCTGCCTTCAGGTTTTGTACATCAGTGTCTGTGATTAGTTTTGAAGCTGTATTCCATTTTCGCTTGAAGTTTTCAACTGATGTGGCGTTAGTTTTATGTGACCAGATCAGGCCAAAACAGAACTGGCTTCTTGTGTCGCTTAATAAATGGCAATAATCGCTTTTCTATGCACTCTTTAAGATATATATCGCCTTTCATAGTTCCTTTAGCAAAGTATGGGGTGCTGCGTTTGCCGCAAGAACAGATCGCTTGCCATACAAGAACCTTCTTCGCAAATTTATCCGTTTTTAATACCTTGTACTCATCATTGACAGTTTTTCTATCGGTCCCCGAATAAAAATGATGTCTCGGCAGTGATTTAAAATCAAGCTTACAATATGTTTCGTCGTCCATCACAGCACAGTACTTTTTTGTCGTTAATTTTGAATATAGTTTTCTTGATCTTGTTTTAGCGTCAGTTTCTTGTTTCGAATTTCTATTAGGCACTTTAGTTTGTTTGAACGTCTTTATAGAATTATTTTTCTTTACTCGTTGCACAGTTGATTCAGACGTTTATCCTTTTTAGCTAAATATGTTACAGATAAAGTAGGTTTTTTAAGCAAAGCAGCTATGATACTCTTCTCAATATTTTTCTTAACAAACCCGGTCTTCCGACCACTTCCAGGACGCCGTCGAATACCGCCAGTCTCTCTGAATTGTTTTAGGACCCTTTGGACAGTTCTAACAGACGTGTTTAGCTCCATTGCCACTATTTTCGTGGAAATGCCTTGATATTGGACATATTTGTACAATATTTTCTCATGAAGTTTTTCTTGTGGAGACGACATCTTTGAAAATGTGACTGTGACAGATTTTTTTCTAATATTAAATAAAGAACCGAGATGCATTTAACATATAACCAGCCACTTACAACCATTTTGATTGAAACCTGATATACCAACGCTGCGTAAACTAACGACATTTTTTACTGGGACAAGCTTTAATTCAATTTCTCTATTTATTTACCTACTTACGTACATCTTCGAGCAACAATGTAAAGGAGGTACAGTCGCCATCATATATATCGGAGCGGCCAAGGTGGTCACAAATATCTGAACAACACCTCTATTGTTAAGGCGATAGAGTTCATGTTCAGATATTTTTGAGTACCTTGGCCGCTCCGATATATTTGATGGCGACTGTACAGTTAGTTACAAACAAGATTTAATGAAAATTTGTGTCTTGAAAATTTGTAACCGGCCAGTCTTATACCGTAATAAGACTGCCAAAGAAAGTACCGCTCGAGTCGTTCTTGCGTTACTATTTTGGGGCCATGTTTTGGGCTGGTTGGGTTATCCCTAGAATCATTTAATCGGTGCGTTACATACATAGGTACTCCTCAGAAATTAAATGAAAGCATAGATACTTCCTTACATGTAGGTACCTACTGTCATAAAACATCTATGAACTAAATAGTTAAGTAAGTATACATGATAATATAAGTATGTAGGTATATGTAACATGTAGGTAAGTACTTTGTATAGAAAAGGAACCTCCTCTGTCCATGCTATTATCAAGTTCTAATTAGGGAACGTACCCATACTACGTGACCAATTTTTTTACAATTTTCACCCCCTCCCCCCCCTCGGTGACCAACCGTAGTATATGCCAAGACCCCCCCTCCCCCTCTGGTTGTCACGTAGTAATTGTTAATATTGGTTTTTTGCAAACAGAAAGTAAAAAATATCATAATTTGACGCATATTTGTATTTATTAAAACGGCGGTTGCCGCGTAACGCCTCAAGGTGCGTGCAAACCATAATTAAAAAGTAAAAAAAAAATTGCGCGAGATTTCCCTAGAGCATAATTATAATAATTATTGATTACGTGACGTAAACCTAAACCCCCCCCCTCCCCCTTGTGACCATGAGTAGTATTTTGACGACCCCCCTCCCGCCCCTAAACGGGTCACGTAGTATGGGTACGTTCCCTTAGGTAGGTAAGCACGAAATACGTATCGGCTTCCTTGAAGTAATCGGAATCTCACAAACCGACGCTGTTTTTTTATTTTCGTACCTACTTACTTAAGTAAAAGTTTCGGAATAAATGACAAGAAGCTTGCCAAAGAATATTTGATTTTTTTTTTCATGTCACCCCTTTTGTCGTGTTTGTCATCAATATGGGAATAAGAAAACTTGAAGAAACATTTCAAGACCATAAATATTGGGATAATGGCAAAGTAACAGGCTATAAAAAGATATCCCATTCAGCTAAAAAAGTTGTACGCATTCAGGGTAATTGAATGCTTTATTTGACATGTTATTGCCAACACTTTTCAGTAGCGTTCCCCAGTCCTAGTCGCTAGAAGACTAGACAGTAGACAGATCGGAACGTGGTTTTTCTTTACATTGGTAGAGAGTATTAATCTTATTTTTAGCAATTGAGTTGTTTGTTAGTTAGCTCGTTAGATATTTTAATAAAATGTACACATAAAAAATACAGGAACGCCATGAATAGAATAGAATTAGTAACAACACGACTCTGGAAACTGCGTGGGGATTTCCGAGTGTTTTGGGTAGCAGTAACGTCTAGTTATTATGCTGGAGACAAAAACGGACTCGAGTCTCCGACAAAAATAGTACCTAGAGATCTGAAATACAACTTTATTAAAGAACTTTTGAAAGAATTACCCTTAAACTAGAAGTTCGTGTACTTACCTAAAGACAACAACGTGCCTTGAAAATTGTTGTTTTGTTTTTGCTTCTGGAGTCTCTAATACATACTATTTACTCTGAAAGACTAGCTCATGATTTTATGGTGATATCTCGCAAGATCGGATTCTTGGCAGCACTACTAAAAGCCCTCAAAATAGCGGAGTGACTGTGATATATTTGATAAGCCCAAGGGCTTATTGTTTGATATGCCATTGTTCCATTTTATGTCGATTTCCTTCAGTAAAATCCTCTTTGGCCAAATAGACGCGGCCTCAAACGAACCACACCCTACTGTAACTTGTCACATGAATCACATTCGAATGAAGATGAATTGATATTAAGATAAATCTATTTGACTGACGTTATTGCATCGGGGGCAGTTGGGTTTCGTGTTCAGTCCGAATTCAGTTAGTTATGTCGACTGGACACGAATTTGCGGTTAGTTTCGACTAGTAGATATTTTAGGTAGGTACTTTACTAGTAGTTTTACTAGGAATTTCCTAGAAATTGTGGGATATAAGGTGTATAAATCTTAATACTCCACTTCTAATGCTAAAGCATTACCTACAAACATTAATATTAATGTTTTAATTAAGGGCATTATTAGGACAGTTATTTATAACTAGTCAGCGTTAGGGTATGCTCTCGTTACCCGATTTTTATACTAAATCAGTACCGAAACCGCAAATTCCCAGTTTATGTCTACAAAATCAGAACCGGGAACATTTCCTAATCAGCGTCATCCATCAGCGGCGGAAACCGCAGCAGTGTGAAAGCTGCGTTGAGCCATTTACGGTTCAAGCTATTTTCTTTTGTTTAGTGCTTACTCTATGAAAATGTCAAATGTATTTATTATTTTAAAGAGAAATGGCAGCCTCTAGGGCTTCTGCCAAACTTCAATTAGAGGAAGAGAATATCAGCAAAATGTATTATAAATTAATAGCAAGAAAACGATCATATCAAATGGAGGTACTCCTAAAGTGAACCCTAAGGGCTTAACGATTAAAGTCCGTCACCATACCCAGCCGTACGCGTCGCACGTACAGTCGCCATCAAATATATCGGAGCGGCTAGAAGGTACTCAAAAATATCGGAACATGCACTTTACCGCCTTGACAATAGAGGCGATGTTCCGATATTTGTGACCACCTTGACCGCTCCGATATATCTGATGGCGACTGTACGTAACTAGGTATATCTACCTACTGGCCGGCCCGTTAGCGAAAAATAAAACAAATGAGTAAAAGTAGATCGTTTATTAAAATTACACAGGCGTTATATCCGTCAGTCACGAGTTTGGCAGTGTTACCACCAAATAAATAAGTTAATATATATTTAGAACAATCCATTGCTTGTTATTACTTGTCTAAATTACTCTAAATCTAGGACCTACGTTTATACAGGCAATGCAGCAATTCAATGCACGCAAATGAAAACTTTAATTTTTAGGCCCTCCTATATGTGTTGTGTGATTGTGTGCATATTGACTATATTAATATAGGGCCTGAAAGACCTGTTATCCCTTACTTAGCATCCTATATACAGGAACTGAAATACGTTAAGCACATAAAAAAAGGATGGTTTCATTTTCCGAATCGCTCCTGTGCCTGCATAAACATAGGACCTAAGGACCTTTTACATCTTCGTCTTCATAGCCATTCAATGGCTCACTAAAGTTTATTCAAAAGAAAAGTACATTAAGCATGTAATGCTTTACAGAAATATTGTTATTTTGCAAATTGACTACCCTCCCTACAATTACCATTACTAAACGGTAATGAGAATAGCTGTCAATCCATATTAATTTTGACGCTAGTGTATGACAAATATTTCAAGTCTAATCCTATTCTCATCAATCTCATCGCGGCTACATAATGTTAGTTTCTCTCATATCAATAATAGACGTAATCATCATGTCTGTATCAGAGATTTTTTGCAATCAACCATCAATGAGGCGATTCGGATTATTCGCCGGGCCGAATCTTCCCTGCTGGGAGGGATCAAAGTGGCATTTTCTATATATATATTCGGTATGTAGGTAGTAGTTTCATGGTGCTGGTATCTGATGATGACATGTTGAACGAATCGGACAGAACCAAAGTGCAAAAGCGATGTTATTTGTATTGTATTTACTCGTAGAGATTTTAAAATAGGTCAGTAAGTTTGTACTGAAATAATATTGAATATTCAGTTTCGGGCAAAAACCGGTTCTGAATGGGAGCTATGGCAGTCAGTCTCAAGCAAAAACTTTTGGAAACTGTGCCACTGGAAATAGTACAAGTCGTCTGATACTTGATCACCTTAAATTCCTTAAAATATAAACTCTACCAGGGGGCCAGATATCTTTGCATCTACCGTAGGTACTATCGGGTTCAGAATTGCATGGCCAATTTATGAATGAATTCATTGATAAATTGACCATGCAATTTTGAACCTGATGGTACATTCCTTTTTTTCATACGTTTTTCAACAAATTAATTGACAGGCCAAGAATATTAATTTGATAGTAGGTAAGTATTATTATTTATGTAGGTACATAGGTACCTACATAAATAATAATACTTTATATTTCAAGTTCCATTTTATATTTCTACTAGCCTTTTCCCGCGGCTTCGCCCGCGTACTATAAGTACTCAAAAAGGATACGATACCCATGTCGATTTTCAGATTTTGTGACCACATTTGCCCTTTTTGGAGGTTGAATTACAATAAACCTGAAACACGTGTTTACTCATTTATCGCTAGGAATACTCCTATGAAGTTTCGAATAAAATAGTCTAACAAATCTTGTTTCGCCATACAAACTTTGGACCCCCATTTTACCCCTTAGGGGGTGAATTTTGAAAAATCCTTTCTTAGTGCTCCCCTAGACCTTATAAGGAACCTATGTGCCAAATATGAAATCTCTAGACCCAGCGGTTTGGGCTGTGCGTTGATATGTCAGTCAGTCAGTCAGTCAGTCAGTCAGTCAGTCAGTCAGTCAGTCAGTCAGTCAGTCAGTCAGTCAGTCAGTCAGTCAGTCAGTCAGTCAGTCAGTCAGTCAGTCAGTCAGTCAGTCAGTCAGTCAGTCAGTCAGTCAGTCAGTCAGTCAGTCAGTCAGTCAGTCAGTTTCTTCTTTTATATATATAGATAGGTACCTAAGACCTAAGTGTGCTATAAATGCTGCACGCCCAGACGATTTTCTTTATATCTTTTTGTCATGAATTACTACATTTTTCGACGACATAAGAACTAAAATTTTCTATGTTTATTTAGGCACTAATATTAATCTAGTTTATGAAAATTCTAAGGTTAGGTATAATTTAATAATATACTTCGCAATGCGAGTAAGGTCTTTTAAAACTTATTCAGTTTGACAAAAAACTACCAACTAATCTAATCATAGATAATACAGAGACAGTTTTGCCTAAATATTGCCGAAATACATAACTACTACTACTATTGGTATACATACTATTGGTAAGAATTTACAATCCCGTAGAGATTTTTTTCTAAAAATATTTTCTACCTATATAGATAATCCATTTTTATATTAATTACTATAATTACAATAGGTAAGTATAGGTATAGTATACGTAGGTGACAATATAAATAGAAAATTGTATTTAAAAAATACGTAAAAAAGTGTAGAAAGATTAAATAAATTTCTACTTATTCAACCTTATCATGTGATCATTGTTTTTTTTGTGACTTCTCATCGAAAACATTTTGAAAAAATGTAGTTGTAGTCAAGCAGACGTAGGCGTAGCTAAGCGACCGAGGTGTCCAAAATCATCTTCACATGATTTAATTAGGTTTTACCTTGCCCAATTAACTCATTTTGCTGCTTATATGAACGCTAAAATACTTGTTAAGGCTACGTTCAGGAAAAATACATAAATATTTTGTGACTAGATACTTTCTTAAAATACTACTCCAGACTGTTACTATCACATACATGTAATACGCCATTTTAGGCTCGTTTATACAATAGAAATTTGATTCCCAGCTTTTTGAAGAAGGTAAGTTTATTATGCCACTACGAGATACAAAGTTTTATTTTAATCATAAGGGTTTTGAGTTAATATTCTTGGAAACTACAACATTCTAGTGAAATTGTAGCCTAACATGAATATAATAGAATCAAAAAGTGACCTTAAAAGTTAGTATAAGTACGGCAAAATCCTCTATTTTTATAAAAAATTATGAGCACCGTGCCTGTGTGTACATTGGCTCCGTGTTTATATTGAGTTATAAATTATTTCGAGTGGTGAAAAGTGACTAAAAGCCATGAAGAAGTCTACTCAGTGTCGAGACTCTTCACGAAACTGTGTAGGTTTCAAGTAATAATGAAATCTCAGTGAATAAAGTGAGCAACAATGAAACAATGAAATCTCAGTGCGTCGTTTAAACTCAAACTCAAACTCAAACTCAAACATTTATTCAGTAAGTAGGCCACAAGGGCACTTTTACACGTCAAAGTAAGAGAGAGAGAAAAAAAATCAAACTACACCGGTTCTAACCCTACACCTCTGACCCGAGAAGAATTATGTCCGGCAAGAAACTCGGCGGGACTTATTTTTTCAAAACAACAGTACATCAAAACTAAACAATACATATAGTGCGTTGTTCTATAAGAAAACATATCAAACCAAGGTTAGATTAACCAACAATAGGTTATAGTTTAAGAAAAATACCAAAGAAAAAAGATGAGTCCAAATCTGACTATTGAAAATAAATTACATACAAGTTTGATATACTTTCTTACCTGAACTGTGTCTTCTACATAAATTTCCAAATTATAATAATCCATCATCAACAGTTAGAAACAAACTTTGAATTTAAATAATATAAAAAAAGTACTTAAGTGATTCTAGTAGGTATACAATAAACATACTATTTCTAAATTATACTTAGAGATGTATAAGGTCTCCAAGTGTCTTGAATAAAAAAATATGGATAATCAAGCACCGAATGTTGTGTCTAAAGCCAATTAAACTAAAATTAAATATGATTAATAAAAAGTTACGTAAATGTGTTGCCCCAGTTAGCCTAAACAGACCGGTCTCCTTTTTTAACTTTCGGTTTAACTTTCAAGATGTGAATTGTGGGCAGTGATTGCCCGCAAAAGACGTAAGCTCGTTGCTATACAAAAGTGATTTGTGTCTGCAATAAAATATATTATAATATAACGAAATCAAGAGTGAACGAACGGCAGTTATTAGGGCAGTTTACAATATTAACGCCGGTAATTCGGTATTTATATTGGCGTACCCTCACTATGCCGGAACAATACGTAGCTGTATCTAGTCGATATTTTCGAGCTCTGCATGCAAGGAGCGGATAGTGCTGCGGAGAGAGCGGCGGTATTTGCGAAGCGTCCCATGTCCCACTAACTTGGGTTCGAGGCTCGGCCAGTGAGTCAGAAAAGCGAAATTACTTTGTGTGTTTTTTTTTCACTTTATTCTCCATGTTTTTTTAGGGTTCCGTAGTCAACTAGGAACCCTTATAGTTTCGCCATGTCTGCCCGTCCGTCCGTCCGTCCGTCCGTCCGTCCGTCCGCGGATAATCTCAGTGACCGTTAGCACTAGAATGCTGAAATTTGGTACTAATATGTATATCAATCACGCCGACAAAGTGGAAAAATAAAAAGTGGAATTTTTTATTTTATTAGGGTACCTCCCCTATACGTAAAGTGGGGAGTGATTTTTTTTTTCATTTCAACCCTAACGTGTGATATATTGTTGGATAGGTATTTAAAAATGAATAGGGGTTTACTAAAATCATTTTTCGATAATGTAAATATTTTCGGAAATAATCGCTCCAGAAGTAAAAAACTATGCGTCCCCCCCCCCTCTAACTTTTGAACCGTAAGTTTTAAAAATATGAAAAAAATCTCAAAAGTAGAACTTTACAAAAACTTTCTAGGAAAATTATTTTGAACTTGATAGAATGAATAGTTTTTGAAAAAAAATTACAAAATAATTTCTGAACTAAGTTTGTAATTTAACCGTATAAGCAGGTGTTTATTGTACCTGTAATTTCTACAAAATTACAATGAAATGACGTGCTTTCAAATAAAGTAAAAACGGTGAAAATCGGTTCACGCAATAAAGAATTATTCCATAAAAATCATCTTCCATACTTTAAGCTCGCGCGCAATAGTTTACTTAATTTGCCGATAGATGTCGCTGTACGTGGAACTCTCATATCATATCGTACATGGCGGTGTTATTAACTCTTAAGTGGGGACACTTACTGTGACGGACGGAAAACTACGGAACCCTACACTGAGCGTGGCCCGACACGCTCTTGGCCGGTTTTTTTTTGTTTAAATTGTGTATTTTTTTTATTTGTATAGACAGATTTTCTTTTTGTTCTGTTTTGACACTTGATATTTTCTGTTTTTTTTTTGTATACATACTGAAGTAATCTTGTAAAAAGAGTAAATACTATTATTTTTAAGATTCAAAAGCACTTTGGTGTAAGTACGGGTTTTTTTTTAATTTGCAAAACTGTATTTTTTTTTCTTTTTCTCGGATTTAATGACATATTTTTGTATAAATAGAACTATTAGATTTGATAAAAAAATAGAACTGAGAAGATAATTTTCTGTTGTGTGCGTTTTTGACTGTAGATAGTAGGTATTGAATAATTCCATATTAATAATCAAGCTTTCTTTTGGATTTATTGTACCTATGTTAGATGAATAATTATAAATGTTGATCTCCCCGGCATCGGCAGCCCGAACAGACAGCCAAATGAATAGTCAAACCCCGCTTGAACTCGTGCAGTGCCCGTATTGTCAAGAACCAAAGTTTTTTAAAGGACAGCGGGGCCTGCAAATTCATGTAGGCAAGGCGCATATTCGCTTTTAATACCTTACATGTCACTAAAAAAGACCCACGCCGTTCTCTC
This sequence comes from Pammene aurita, assembly GCA_947086415.1. NCBI lineage: Eukaryota > Metazoa > Arthropoda > Insecta > Lepidoptera > Tortricidae > Pammene > Pammene aurita. The sequence continues at coordinate 21,016,187 of OX352295.1, forward strand.
ACTTCCAAGATTAAATTAAATTGTACTCGTTCGAGTAATCTTGACGTATCGCGAGACAGTGCTGACCACAGGTCCAAGCCACGAAATATTTTCAAAGTGGTCGAGGTTAAAGTCAACGATGGTGACCTTAAAGGTGCTGCGCACATTTTATTCTCGAGCGACACGTCAGCACCTGACACACCCGAAACACTTGCATCTTTGCAAGCTAAGCACCCACTGGCGCCCCCATCGGTTAACTACCCTGATTCGCCAAACCCTACCCAGTCTTGCTTGCAGGTTACTGCAGATGCAGTCATGGACGCAATTTTGTCGTTCAAGAGCGGTTCAACGGGTGGGCTGGATGGTTTAACACCCCAGCACCTAAAGGATCTCTTGGTGGGTGCTCCAGGGGGTAGAAATGATGATTTGCTCGCAAGTATCACCCGCCTTGTGAACCTTATGCTGACAGGCAAGGTCGATGCTCAGGTTGTCCCTACTCTGTATGGTGCGAACCTCTGCGCGTTGCGGAAAAAGGATGGCGGCATTCGTCCTATTGCCATTGGTTCCACTCTCAGGAGGCTTACATCCAAGGTTTGCTGCAAGAGCATCGTCCCGGATTTGGAGCCCATTTTCCAGCCAATCCAGCTAGGATTCGGTTCTAAGGGCGGTTCTGAGGCGGCCGTTCACGCCTGCCGTACTTTTTTGCTCAGTGATACGGATCAGGTGCTTGTTAAGGTTGATGTCCGAAATGCCTTTAACGCAGTGAGTCGCGAGGCAGTGTTGAGGGAGGCTCAGAAAAATATACCCGGTTTGTACCCTTATCTGTGGCAATGTTACAGCCAGCCATCGAACCTAATGTACAGGAGACATAGCATACAATCTGCAGTCGGTTGCCAGCAGGGTGACCCTCTCGGGCATGCCATTTTTAGTCTGGCGATACACCCCATAATTTCGGCACTTCACTGTAAATTTAACGTTTGGTACCTGGACGATGGTAGCCTGGGAGGTGAAGCGAGCACGGTACTGAACGATTTGGTATCTCTTACCACGAAGTTCAGTGAGATAGGCCTCGAACTAAATACGAGTAAGTGCGAGCTGTTCGTTAGCCCTGACAGTGCATACAGATCCCAAATTATAAATGACTTTTAAAATGTCTGTCCAGGTATAAAACAAGTAAGTGCGAGTTCGCTTCATCTTCTTGGAGCCCCGGTTTTAGAGGAGTCAATACCTGATTTAATTGAAAATCAAATTGAGCGTTTCTCCCAGCATTCAGAGTGCTTACTTAAAATTTCCTCTCACGTTGCTTTTTTTATTCTGCGATTTTGCCTTTTGGTCCCGAAGTTTACATATGCCTTGCGGTGTAGTCCCTTTTGGAAGTGTGAGAGAGTTGATGGCGTGATTCACATCCATATGCAGAGGTTGCAATTGGGGAGAGACAATTCATGCAGGCTACATTGCCTGTCCGATTTGGGGGCTACACCGGAGACACGTCTTACTCCCGTAAGACGTCTTACTCCCATAAGACGTGTCTAGTAAGACGTGTCTCCGGTGTAGCGCTTCCAGCTTTCTTGTCGTCCGTGCATAGTACGCTATCCCTCGTTGGTAAGATCCTTTCGCCATCACTTCGTGATTTTGAGGTGGCATACTTGCCGGACGCTGTTAATGCGTGGAGTGTGGCTTGCCCGGACAGGGAATTGCCGTCTAGGAGGGAAGTGCAGAGGATGTGGGATGAGCCTCTTTGCCGGCAGGTACAGGCCGGGCTCCTGAACTCTGCCACCTCCGCGGTGGAAAAAGCACGTCTGCTAGCCTCGTCTGAGCTGGAGTCAGATTTCTGGTTGCAGGCTTATCCTTCTAGCGGCTGTGCCACCCTGCTGGACAACAATTCGCTGCGGTTGGCTGTCGGTCTTCGTTTGGGCGCTGAAATAGTGGTCCCCCACCGTTGCTTTTGCGGCGCTGAGGTGGACGGTTTGGGCTACCATGGCCTCTCCTGCCGTAAGAGCGCTGGCAGATTTTCTCGCCATGCTAGCTCGCTCAATGACGTAATCCGTCGGGCTTTTGTCAGCGTTGGTGTGCCAGCGGCATTGGAGCCACCTGGTCTGTTGAGGGATGATGGCAAAAGACCCGATGGAATGACCTTAATACCCTGGCGATCGGGTCGGCCGCTTATCTGGGATGCCACATGCGTGGATACCCTGGCTCCGTCCCATTTGGCTGCTACGTCTGTTCAGGCTGGCGGGGCGGCAGTTGCGGCAGAGGCCTTAAAGAGGCGCAAGTATGTCGGCCTCGGACAACAATGACTTTGTGGCTTTCGCTGTGGAGACTCTTGGCCCGTGGAGTCCGAATGCCCATGAACTCTTTAAGGAGTTGAAGAGGAGGCTTTTGGATTCCTCAGGTGATCGGAGGGCTGGCTCATTCCTCGGTCAACGGCTTGGTATTGCCATCCAACGGGGGAATGTGGCCAGCATAATGGGCACATTACCGCAGGGGAGTGATTTGGGGGATAATTGGGGACTTGGGGGCTAAGTGTTGTGTATTTTTTTTATTTTTTTTTTTATTGTGTGTTAGATTTATAAGTTAACCGTTCTGTGTATGTTTGTCAAAGGACTGTTTTTTTTTTGTTTAAATTTAAAGATAATGGTTATTTTGGTCTGCATGTAAGTTTTAACTTTCATTTTAATGTTTCAGATTGCGTTTTTAAAAAATGAATAATTATTTGTACATAAATAATTCAAAAGGTAACAATAATGCGCTAATCACATCAGATGTGGAGTACGAGTGAGACATCAATATGCTTGTCGTGCCTATATGTATATACGGATGTCCCGTTCACACAGCGGAGCGACGTGCGAATACGCATTCAATGATTTCGATCTTAAAAGCGCCTACCAATTTTTTGCAGCGCAGTGAAAGTAAATCAAAAGTCGATTCACTCTTATTTTGTAAGGAGAGATCAGTAGTTACTAATTTAAGCTAAGGCCAATATATCTCACTATCATGAGTAGAAGACTGTAGATCTATTATTCGCAACTACATAATGATGGCAGCAGCTATCGCGTGGATAGCATGACATAAGCTTGTGTAAAAATAAAATGACAACCACTTTCATAGTTCATATGACAATTTATCCATCTTGTCACGATATCGACGCGATATCATGTCATTCGTGTTAATGACTATTTCGTCAAATATTGGCCTACAGATTGAGGCACCAATGACGAATAAATTAACCTACTAGTAAAGGAACCCAGTACTGCAAGAATCGAGATATTAATTAAATACGCTACACTAGCGCCCCTGGCGAGGCATAACATACTTAAATAACTCTTAATTAAATCAAATAGTTCATATCAGACAACTTAAAATGGTTATAGTTATATAGCAGAGAGTATCTATTTAATAGAGGGACACAGTCTAAGAACTTCTTGAGGCTCCAAATCTGAAGCACCAGCCGCCATCTGAACGAGAGCAACCCAAAGACGGAACGGACGGAATTAGTAAACGAAGTTTTAAATTGTTTTTGTGTTTATGTTTATAAATTTTTCCTGTTTTTTATTGTTTTTTTTTCTTGTTTTCATTAGGATATTCTTATTTTGGGGATGTGACCGTGGCGTCGGTGCGCCGTGTCGTCAAATGGTTGCAACGGAAGACCAGCGCTGGCCCTGCCGGCATTTAACGCCGAGTTGCGACCATTTCGTGGCAATTAATGTTTCGGGTTGTATATGTTATTGTTTATTATGTTTTTTGTAATTGTCATGAATAAATCTTTCATTCATTCATTCATTCATTCATTCATTCATTCAATGCTACTACATAATGTAATGGAACCGTGCAGCGCCATATAGTAACGAGTAGCGTTACTACGGTTCCTAGTTTACTAGCTTACTGTGGTGTTACTTGGTTGATTTGTGTAAGGTTGTCACATAATATAGTTAATGACCAGCAAGTCAAATGAGTAATTTGGTATTTTCATGGATTTACATAATTTCACGTGTGATAACGTGACAAAAGGAGCTAACGGATAAACTGTCATTTTATACAAGCATTTCTCACATAATACACTCGATAACTGTGTCCATTGATGTGCAGACTTATACATACACATATAATAGACGGAGAGTTAGCCACGTCCGATATGACACAATAATGAGAGCGACGAAACCCCTCTTGTTAGTTTGCTATACTATGCCTTTTTCTAGATCCGGACATCTGGCAGCTGTAAAGTGGTGGAGGTTAAAGAATGCAAACTTTAAGAATACAAATCCTAGAGTTCTGGTTTTGATGTAGTATTATGAAAAATATATATAAATAATTAGATCATATCATTGCCAAAAGTTTCTGATGGGGGAAAGTAGTCCAAAACGACGTATAATGTAATTCATAGTTTGTCGCCTATTGTGTCTGTTTCCGAAATATTACGCAATGTTTTTTGTTCTAATGTTAAAATATAGGCCCCGTCCTGTATAAATAAACTTCGGCCGTTTTTACCTATTCTGGTATTACTTTTTTCCAATTCAAAAACTTTGCTAGTATGTCACTCTGACATCCACCCATTAAAAGCTGCCAGATGCCCGTATCTAGCAATAAGGATAGTATTGCAATCGTACTAGACATGAAACCCATTGCTCTCATTATTGTCATATCTGACGTGGCCAGCTCTTAGACCATAACGAAACTAACTGAGGCCCCAGAGTATTATATTTTATATGGCACTTGAAACTTTGTGAAAGTGTGCATATACATTTTATGCAAATGGTATGTATACATATAGGTATTTATATGCACATATGTACATACTATCATGTAGAGGCAAGCAATTTATAGTATTATAGACTTAGCTCATAATTACACCAACACAATAATTAATTTGGTACAGTCAAGTGCAAAAATACGTACCGAAAAGTCGTCTCATAAATATGGTACTACGCACTTATTACAACGGAATAAAGATACTGGGACATATTTTTGAGTAAGATGAGTACACCCATATTTTTACACTTGACTGTACCTACTATTATCTACTATCACGTACAAAATAGTTTTAAGTTTATCTTTCTAAGTAAGAAATACTATAATGTTAGTGGGACTTGGATTACTATAGTAAGATATTTAACATGAAACGAATATTAAGGCTGCAGTATTTTAAGCAAGGCTTTTTCTTGACCACTTGTATTTATTAGTGGTTTAGCTAATGTTCTAAACGCAAGCTATTTTGGCATACCTGCTACATATGTGACACTTTTTCGCCAAAGGTCCTATTTGACGGCGGGCGCTTCCGCTTTCTTTTTTTTTTAATACCACGTCAGTGGCAAACAAGCATACGGCCTGCCTGATGGTAAGCAGCTACCGTAGCCTATGGACGCATGCAACTCCAGAGGTGTCACATGCGCGTTACCGACCCTTTACAAAAAGGAGGACTCACTGTGTTGACGGCTAAAGGAACAAGAGGGTCCCTCATCGTCAACACACTGGGTCCTCTTTGAGCTCTTTGTCATTTCTCGAATACAATATTGAATCTGTACAACATACAATGTATTGTAAGCACCTCCCGCGAAATGGTACCTTTGTCGAAAAAGCGTCACATATTTCTGTAAATTTAAGACAACTGCTTTCTGCGGTATAGTTTTCATAAGATTCAACATTAAATCAGCACGTAGGTGTAAAAAAGTAGTTTTTTATTCTTAATTATTTTATGCTACTATTATGTTCTGTCTCTATCATCTAATAAATGAATTGAAATATTCCAAATATGAGAATTATTCTAAAATATGTGTAATATTGTTAATATAAATACGACATAGCCATATAAAATATCCATATTTACATTAGTATTGCATATACCCATTTAAGGGTAATCTTACCTAAACAGATTTTATTTCTAGTGCCCTTTAAAAAGGAAATCTGTGCTTTTAGAATATTATTAGATATTCGTCTAGACCTCGCTTTACTATGTGGGGTGTATAGAACGCCTTAAGCGTGACATTGACAGTAGATGTCAATTTACTCGGGAACACGGGAGAACTGTCACTTATCCTTACGACGCTACGCGTGGGTGGACTTTGCTTTATCTTGTAAATTGGTTAATTCGAGCCGATTGCGTGATATTATTATAAAACCTTTGATTATAGAACCCAAGTTTGATCTGGAAGAGTTTTATTTCCAACAATATTATATTAGCCGCTTTAGAGAAGAGGCCAGTGAGGGTTAACCCCCGTAGTTCCTACGTATGTATACTACTCGTAGATAGTTTCTTCACCAACTATGAATCCTACATTAAGACCATGAGGCCTGTACATTAAATAATTCTATATATTTTTTTTTACATCAATCTTAGACATTTACAAACTTGGCATAATATTAATGAGATCTTTCCAGTCCGTCTAGATCATCTTACAAGCACTAGAATGCCTTTTTACTAATCTAAAGCACATTTCATATACAGTCGCCATCAAATATATCGGAGCGGACAAGGTACTCAAAAAGATCTAAACATTTATTAAACAATAGAGGCGTTGTTGAGTGTTATATTTGACCACCTTGACCGCTCCGATATATCTGATGGTGACTGTAGTTACTCAAATCCTTGGCACAGATAATAAACAATTTCAGGGGCTGACAACAGCTAAATTCCCTCCTTATATTTTTCAGCGCGAGTGAAAGAGAAACACTGTGTTACGATTAGTATGGGAGCTCATTGCAAAATTTTCAAAATGATGAATAAAAAAAAACTACGCCTTGATTGAGAAATATGAAACAAAGATGTTTTTAGTATTTGTGTGGTGGAATTTTTTCCTTAGTTACAGATGTATATATATTCATAGGATAAGAAAACCTGGTACAAAAACTGGAAGTGAGTGTTACCATCGCCGATAAACTTTAATGTTTGGCGAAACTGATATTTTTGTAAATTGTACCATACTTTTATTAGAAATAAAAAAAAATAATAATAATAAAAAAAAAGTCAATAAACTAAAGACATACAACTGTTTAAAGCTAATTTTAAGATGTAACTTTAGTATTATTTTCTATCGACCCGATTTCGCCCAATCGTGTATCGGAATTAACGAGGTTCATCCAAATATAACGAATATTAACATATATTTTCTTTACTTTCTCAAAACAAGTAGTCACAGCTAAAAAACTGTTTGAGTAAAGTCAATTTAAAGGTGTTGGGTGTTGTCAGCGTCTTAACAGCAGAAGTACCTAAGCAGGTGAGAGTGAGGTGTTCAAAAATATATTTACACCAGGGCTCGGAACCGGTTATCGCAAAAGAAAAACGAAATAACCCAATATATTTAATTAGTTTGTGGTTTATACGTAGAACTCAATATTGTATTCAGGTAATGACTTCATATTATAAGATTTTTCGATTAAATAGTAAACGAAAGAACGAATAGAACAAAAAAAAAACAGTATTTTAGTAGCAATGGAGCAAATACCGGTTTCTGAATCCTGATTTACACTCTTATTCTCTTGACTATAAAGTCCTTTTGAGAAAGAGCTTCTATGTTTTTTTTTTAAACCACAAAAGCGCCTTTACGTTTAATCTGTGTGCTGTACTGTTCTATTTTATTGAAGTATGCAATAAAGAATATTTGTATTGTATTGCATGGTGGCAAACAAGCACACGGCCCGCCTGATGATAAGCAGCTACCGTAGCCTTTGGACGCCTGCAATTGCAGATGTCACATGTGCGTTGCCAGCCCTTTAATATAAAGGAGGATGGCTAAAGCGACAAGAGCCCCACCGTCAACGTATCCTCTTCGAGCTCTCTGACAACCTCAAATAAAAAAAAACAAATTACCCAAAGAGTAAAACTAAATGTCTTTTGAACACCTTGCCTGCTTAGATATTTCTGCTGCTGATTGTATAGTCAGTATAGTCAACAGCAGTAGTAGGTATCTCCCTACATGAAGGCCGCAAAAATATGACTCTCTCTTATTTTCAGGGCCATAAGAGCATGTCACATATTTTTGCAGCCTTCGTGTAGGAAAATACTATTACTAGTGACTGGGCTATGATTAGATTGATTAGGTTGGAGGAGCAGTCTAAAAATTTCAAAGTTTGGCAAGAAAACATTTCAAATTCTTTTCTTCTTCATAGCACATGCTTTTTGTACCTTCTTTGGCAGATGTGGAGACCACGGACTAGCAAGCGCAGCGTAGGACGTCCACCCACAAGATGGACAGACGATCTTATTATGGTGTCGCCGGAAGACGCTGGATGCGGGTCGCTTCCAACCGGTACGTGTGGAGGTCCAAGGGGGAGGCTCATGTTCAGCAGTGGACGTCTTATGGCTGAGATGATGGCAGATGTAGTGTAGGGACGTACAGATGGATACAGGATGCCTACTGTGAATCACTTTGTTGTTTGTCTATCAGCCTCTCTATTGCTCGTATTAGCAAGAGTGATAGAGATGCAGATGATCAATTTTCGAATTTAGATGTTAGCCGTAGGCCCTCTGACTGGCCGTTTGCTGGTTGCACTTATCCAGCCTTATTTGCTGTGTTGAGATGCAGATATCAGCAGCGTTCCCTCACTTTTCTCGAACTTCTACGGTAGTCATTTGTGCGTCATGGCTCTATGCCTTGCAGCTACATAATAGATGTAGCTGCAAGTTACCTTTCTCTTCTTAGTCAACTCAGCATATCTTGACAGTTTAAGATATCCAATAGGTATCCTTTCCATTTCTTTATTGCGTTCCAAGCTAAAGAACTATAGCGACTTCCGGTATAATAATTGTGCAGTTTTCATTGGAGTGTGAAGACTTTAAGGCATATTTTGGTTCTAGGGAGTCTAAATCTACCTCAATGCCTTTGCGGCTCGCCATTTCTAGTATGTAGGCCTTCATCCGGAGGTCACTGAAACGTTTTTTATTAAAGAAATTTTAGTACTTGAAAAATCTCATCTTATATGTATATTTCAACTTTAACATAATAATTTTAAACAAAAAAGAACCATCTTCACATAGACTCCACCTTTCCAGCAAATGCCCAAGCTACTGTAAAAACTACTCAAATCACTGTAGGTGTGCCTATAATATTTGAAGAGTTCCCTCGATTTCTCCAGGATCCCATCATCAGATCCTGACCTGATGACAATGGAACCATCTTTGTTTGAATGAGTATACTGTTTGAATGAGTATACTTCACGTATACTCATTCAAACAAAAACATAAATTTTCCAAATTGGTCCAGCTGTTTTCGAATAATCGGTGAACATTCATAAAAAAAAATAGCAAAAACAAAGATCCCGACAAATTGAAACCTCCTCCTCGGTCGGCTGAAAAGTATAAATGGCTTACATAATACCGTAAGGCATTCTCTAACAGTCTACCATGCAGAAATAAGTTTTCTTAAGTATGGATATACAACAATATTCTGATGGAAATATGCAACATGACAATATACGGGCTAATCAGTAAGACAGTAACTAACTACCTTTGTACTCTGTAAGATTGAAAACATTCCTACAGTTCATAGAAAACCTACAACACCAGTATTAGGCACTCGTCCCACCGGCGGCGAGTAAGCGAGTAAAGTTAAGCGAGTAGCATTACATCGCGGGCCTTGAAAGGTTGATCGATCACTCTATACCTCGACAAACCGCAATGTAATGCTACTCGCTTAAATTTACTCGCTCTTGGTGGGACCAGTGCCTTAGAGTCGAAGCACTCTTATATCTGCATGGACTTGGGTTGGCCGGTAGAGAGATTTACGGAGGGTGCCAGCATAGGTTGTATCAATGGACGCAAATAATTTTTCATGTAAATTTAACATTCTTACTGACTCCCATAATACTTCTCAGGACTGTGGTGTAGGGTTAGAACCGCTGGTAATTAATTTTTCTCTCCGACATTCATAAGTGGATTATAATCTGCCTAAATTGAAGAATAAATATATGTATTTTATCTTTAAATAAGTACTTCTAAAGTAAGTGTTGTCTGCATGACTATATTGAACGCACTATTGAATTTTTTACAGAACATTAGGTATATACGCTAAAGTAGGTCGAACTTACCTTATTTTCATATAAATACAGCAAAGGCAACACAAAAGCGCCAATATTAAAAACACACCAAAAGTCACGAGAATATAGTCCAGTAAGCTAACTTCTATCATATTATATGAAGTATCTACGTTGCAGCTCCAACTGAAAACGATATTAAATGTTTTTAATTTACAAAAACAAACGAACGCGGTTCATTCGATTTGTTTTGAATAAATAACAAATCAATACAAGGTAATTATAAGAGAGTACTCACGCAGATTATCTAGACATTGGTATATAAGGGTTTTGGCAACTGCTTGCAGTCGAGTTGAATAAATTCATCCAAATAATTATCAACAGTTATGAATTGAATGGACGTTAGACATATATTATACTATACGTCGTAATCGTCGTATTGTAATTGTTAAGTACATGTCAAAACTATGAAAATGAATGAAACGCAGTCAGAGCTGTCAGATTTAGGGTTACCATGAATTAAAAACGTTCCGTTGTTTAAAACATTTTTTGTCATTTCGTAATTCTCCAAATAATCGTGAAGTATTTACAAAAAAAGTGAGAATGTGAACGGACTTTAATTTTAAACACAGAACACGCCGGCATCTTCTACAACAACATTGCAACTCTCAGCAATTGGTTCAGTCGGGGCCTTGGCAGGCTTTTTCATTTGAGACTTTTTTCCCATCTTCTTCGCCAGCACTTTGATACTTTTTTTCAGTTGATAATCTCTAAAACAAGTACTTAACTTAAACTTTTTTTTAGTCCTTCGTAGCTCTAGTCCAGGTAAACACTTTTGTGACTAAAAAAGGGCACACTTAATTTATTCTTATGTCTAAATATTGTATATGTGTTATTTCACTTGTATTTTTATGTCTAATTGTGTATTATTTAATTCGTATGTATGGATCCTAGTTATCTGAAATAAACATATTTTTATTTGATTTTTTTGATTTATAATTATCTAGTAAGTAAACAGGTAAGTGAATCTTGAAGCAAATCAAATTATTTTGTTCAATATTTTTTGATTTGCAATTTTAAGTAGTTACACTACTATATATAAACTGAAAATAGATGTCATATACTTCAGAAAAAGTGACCAAACCCTCCGGTGTCCGAGGCCAGATTTGAACTGGCGTCTTCAGCTTTCGCGGCTGACGTTCTGACCACTAGACCACCCGGTCACGGCGGAACTTGACAAATTTTCTCATGTATATGCAATCTCTGAATTTGAAACGGCTAGGCATAGGAGGGTTTGGTCATTTTTTCTGAAGTATATGACATCTATTTTCAGTTAACAGGTAAGTATTAAATAAATTTAAGTTGAAGTTGAAAAAAATAGATTTAATTGGTTAAACTTGTGTTGCTGGTATATGTGCAATTATAAAATAACAGTCTAAACAATATATGTACTGTGAGGCCCATAAGTCGAGGTGACGTCCAAATTTCTAGTAGAAGAACGCACAATTGTTATAAAAAAATTTAAGGTACCTGGTAACGTTATTAACCCCTACTACTCTGTACTTAAGTACCATGCACTTTGTAATAATTTACCTAGCTTTGTAATAATTTAACAGCTTGTATAATTAAAAAAAAACTGTAACGAACATAAAAAGAATTGTCCTTACGTGTAATTAATTCTGCAACAGTAAATGCATGCAGTCAAAGTGCAGACGCTGGCACACGTAATGAAGAAAAAGGCGGCAAATATGACGCCTTTAAATATTCTGTCAGCTTCAGCCTGAAGTTTTGCTGAAAGAAATCAAAACAACGTCTAAAAATTCAACCCAGCAGTCCTGCCCATAGTCTAATTGGCTTAATTATCGTTGAAAATGCATTATGATTATTTTTCAGTTTTTTTAAACAAAACATAGTGTCCGGTAAATGCGCTTAGAAGGTTCTGTTTACCTATCTATCAATTTTTAAAGAAGTATATATGTGGATTTATTAAAAGGACCCCGCAGTAAATATAGGGAAAAAGTGGTTTCAGTCAAATCTCACGAAATTTTAATAAGATATAAATTCGAGTCTCCTGATTATTTTTTTATAAGGGCACAACTCGCTCAGAAGTATACTTTTAGAAATAATGAAGTACAGTTGTTTCATACATAACATATGTAACATACCAATTTTTCATAAATTTTTCTCTTTACTTTTGCATAATATAAATAACTAACAAAATGCGATTTCAACGTGACAGAAACGTTATTAAGATCATATTTAACGCCAGTCTAAGTCTCAGTCAATTCAAAGTATCAATTTTAAGGAACACGTCATAGAAAAATAATAATATAAACTTGATTATTTCTGACAGTGTACTTCTGAGGGAGTTGCGCCCAGGATATACAAATAATAAGGAGACCTGAATCTACATCGTACAAAAGTTTTCATGCGATTTGACTGAAACCACTTTTTCCCTATGTTTGCTGCGGAGTCCTTTATAAATTTAACAGTCAAGTATGTACATAGCTCAGTAAATTTAATTCTACAACACTTTTGAATGAAATGGAAAATTTAAGGCGGGAAAGAAAGTTTAGACCTTTAAAGTAACACATAAATAATATATTTACTCAGAGCTCTCAGGAGACAGGTTACAACAACGTGCAAAGAACTAAGAGCTTATGTAACGTACTTGCCATACCATCATCTTCAGTAGCCATATCATTATCTGTAAAAAGTTAGAATTTTAACTGTAAAGACCACACGGTTAAGTGCCTATAACATCTATCCATTTTTAGAACACTTTCTATCGAGAAGGAAAGAGAGAAGTATGTTATTTTTCTATCCCACACCAGAAACTGTCCTTTGAAAAGAAAGACGTAATAAGCGCTAAAGAACAAATTAAATTATTTTTAATAAACACACTACTATATAAATTACTAACTTATATAGATGTCATATACAAAGAAAAAATTATCTAGGCCTTCGGCTCCTATAGGTTGAGACCTAGGTCATTTTTCCTTTGTATATGACATCTAGATATAAGTTATGCAATAAGCGCTTAAAAAATTTGGAAGATTTTTTTTCTGCGTATTTATTTTTCCTTAAAGATATTCGTTACCTTCCGTATTATGTTTCTCGGATAGTGAGAGGATTAACAATTGAATATTGATGACACAGTCTTCAGTCTTGTTATCATAACTGATTGGGCTGAAATAAATAAGTTATAAAAAATTATGACATTTACACTATCCTAATCATATTAGTAGGTTCGAAGAAACGACCTCCCATAGAAATTTAAATTTCGCACTTTTTATAGAAAAATTGGTTCACCAAACTATAGACTTAATTAAACCATCAATCATAAAATAGTATTTAAGAAACGTAGTTCGTATGCATAGTACCTCGTGATAATTGCTCGATCTATAAGAGTCGATCATGTTTGTCTATGCACGAGTAAATACCACGAAAATAAATGGTATGAAATATAATCATACGTACATTTTTTTATCACAACCGCATATTTCCTTGCACTCTGTGTCTAGAACTGTTGGGCAGTCACCAACATCGGTGCAAGTCGTCTAGAAGCAAAAATAACAAAATTACACGCACATTCAGAGAAGTGATAAATGATTCTGGCATTCGTTTTAGTAGCGTTTTATAAGATTCAAATCTAATATATTAAAACTATTGTGAATTTCATGTTACAAGCCAAAATTGCTAACAATTCAATGGAATTTCTATAGTAAATTCTCAAAGGTTTTTATTTATATTTAATATGAGACGATGTAAAGGCTGTTGCCGGACAAGACTGGTTCACGACAGCAGCGGATAGAGAGCTTTGGAAAAGCTTAGAGGAGGCCTTCACCCTATAGAGGGGTTCTCATCAATCACCAAAAAACATTACTTAATTTTTAAATAATTTTATATTATTAGATCTGTCAATTTGCATGTGATCGAGAAATAAATGGCTTTTTTATTTATTTTATTTATACCTTCAGTCATTCAGTCAAAGTAATGATTTTTATTGCTACATACCACTTCACTCTCAACAGTCTCAACTGATGACAACTCAGCGTCTACAATAACAAGAGTTAGTTTTTTTTATTAATGCTGTGGTAATTAAATGTTATTTAAGGTTTATTTTTATGACACTTACATGATGCAGTACACCAACCACAAATAAATAATGCACTAATAAGAAATTGACGATACATTATACAACGATCTTCTGGTATCGAAATGTAAAAAATATGACAAAATCACTAAAACAATACCAAACGCTTTCTAAATGAGAGAATGCTAATTTATTAATAGCATGTCTTAAACACTTCACTTTACAAGAAGTTCACATACAAATGTTCTTCAGAAGGATGGATGTAGGTAATAAAGTGCGCATAACAGGTAAAATAAACATGAGAATATAATTATAATGGTTTAAATCACGCAGTAAGACGGCATTTGCGAAAATCAAAATGTTTAGTTTGGTCGCCGATTCAGAGCAAGAGATTCAAGGGAACTAAAATAGACTGGCCTCGAATCATGACGCTGATTGTTAGAACTGTGGTTGAACATATAATTTAAAACATTATAATACAGATAAGCTTTAAATTATATTACTATGACAACAAGTAACACAAAACTATAATAGGTATACATATATGAAACAAATAAGCTAAACCACGGAGACTTGGAATTCTTCTTTTATGGTTTTATATCTGTCTGTATTTTCTTTCTTTCCGAGATTTTGCTTGCTTTTGTTTGTTTGATGTGCTAGTACGTTTTTTTTTGCTACCATTTTCAAGCTTTTTTTTAATTGTTGATCACTGAAAACAATAAATAATAGATAGATACTTTTAAGTTGCACTATACAAACAAAACGTCTATATTATATTTAAGTAAATATTATACTTACGAGTATTGCACCCAAAAACAATAGAAGCATCCAAAGAATACACACGCGCTTGCGAAAATAACAAACATTTTTCCAGAATAAATTATTCCCCGAAAAATGATTTCACTGCGCTTGCGATTTTTTTCTGAAAAAAATATGAAATGCCCGATTGTTTATCATGTAGTTAATAAAGTCTACAAATACGCAATCATTTGTATTTAAAAAAAAAACATAACTATACTTACCTTCAACGACTGCGCCTAATTTATTACTTAAAACTGTAAATGACAATAATAATCCTATTAAGTTCAATTCGCAAGTTCCGGTTGTACTGTTGTAACGATAAGGTCTGAAACAAAACATTACTAATTTAAAACCACTTCAAGATGTAACCTTCTTCTTAGCTCGAGTTAATAATTGAAATATCACTGACATGGTTTTATTGCTATCACATTTGTCTTCTCTAGGTATTGTATCACTGTAAAAACACTCAGTTTCATCACACCACCAGTCCACAGGAGGCTAGAGAAACGAAAAAGAATACATAAGTAATTAATATAGTAAGGTAATTTAACTTGAGGTACTTACGGTGAAGAAAATTATTTAATACATTTCAATATATTGAAAAACAATGACGAAAACGTTAGAGATATTCAGATGATTCTTAATTGCCTACCTCATGTTTTACCCCCTCCGCTACTGCTTGAAAAAAAGACGTAATAATTAAATATGATCAAATTAACACCTTCACTTTGTAGACATCGAATTCATTTTAAAATAAATGATAGCATTTAAACTTACATACAACACAGGACCAAAAACAAATAAAGAAAATGTTTAATGCAAATTTATCCTGCCACATTGTATACAATAAATAGGTATTTTGTAACACGCCCGACTCTGAAACCACTGGGTCATACAATAACTAGAAAGGAAACATCATATTAAGAATTTATTAGGACGTTACATGCGTCGAAATAGCGTTTGTATGGGCACCATTTGAAAATCCAGCATCAACATAGGTTTACAGGTTTACTTTTTTACTTTGAACAATACGGTGTCGTTGTTACTATCGTGATGTTTTTGAAACCATAAATCCGGTTTTTTTTTACCTCTATGAAACCTAAACTTGACGCAAAAGGAGGTTTAAAAGCTATCTAAATAAAGCCTGATAAAAATCTTTCTCTTCATTCAAATTTAGAATGCAACAAAATGCTCAGTTATAAAAAATATCCTTTTTATCTTAATTTTTTGGACAATCATTAAGTAATATAAATACCCTTTTAAGTAAGTATTTAACAAACTTTGGTTCTTGTGAACATGTTTCTTCACATCAGTTTGCCACCGCAGATATACGCCACCTGTAAATGGTTCGTTTGGTAGATCTAATAGAATTATTATTTTGTTTATAAAATAAAACCGAACTATTTAAAATATTATGTCTTTTTATATCGCCATCGCCATATTTAAGTGAAATGGAACGTACTACATAATATGGCATTTTTGAAGCTGGTAACACTGTAACGTAGAAAAATGTTCAATTGAATAGCCAACGTTTTTATTAATTAAATACAAACGATTATTACAAAATGTAATAAATTCTAATAACAAATTTTTAAGAATATCATGTATGAATATGCAAAAAAATTATGTGACCACTTCACAGCGACAATCTTATTTCTCTTTCTATTGCAAGTGAACAAGTGAGTTACACATACTTAGCGTACTTTGGAATGGAAGTAGGGATTGTCTTGTTTGTCGTGGCAGCATGGCAACGTAGCGTAGGTAGACCGTTTCACTCACTCAAGTCATACTCGACCTGAGTCAAAAAACCAGTTTATTTACCGACCATATCCGTGGTGTGTCGCTTTGCGAGCGTACACAGTACGCCGAGCTTTTTCGAAATAATTTATTTATAGCCGTCCGTGTGTCCTTATCATAAACATATTAGTTTCGAAGAATATAAATATTTAAAGTTGTATACAAGTAGTCAAAGTTTAATTCAAACTAAGTGTCTTTCATAAATTAAAAAGTGATATAGGTGTGTAGCTTGATTTTTGAATCGTGAGTTAATTTGTGTGCACTCACGTGAAAATACAGGTGTTTAGTTGCATGTGCAGTTCAAACGTGTAAAAAAGAGATGTTGATAGATTGCGGAGCACATCTTCAGTTCGATTGCATACACCAGTGAACTTCGTGTGATGATTTCTTTGCGGACTTATTGAAAACGTGAGTAAAAGTAACAATGAAATAATTGTATTTTATAGCGTATAAAGCGGCTCATTATGAAGGGGCATTAGTGGATTTTTGTGTCAAATTCTTGTGAGATTTTAATTGGAACTGATTGTCTTATAATTTTTTCCAATAGGATATTTTGACAGTGCTAGCTATTGTAGATGTTTTGATTTCGGCATTCCTTTGTATCAACCGGTCTGGCTTTGGATTGATTAAATTTCAAGTATCTATTTAACTATTTGTACATGTTTTTTGGAGCAGAGCAGCCTTACTTTGTTAAGTAGTTTTTTTAGTGAGAACTAGATAATTGTATACTCAATATGTGTCAAAAGTAAAGTACTAATTGGTATTGTCTTTTGTTTTTATTTTCCTTATTACTTTCCATAGATTTTATATGTCTATGTTACTTTCATTAAAGCTGTAGTGTAATTTTGAGTCGAATATTCTTGTATAAAAAGTTTCATAAAACTTTTTTTTCACGTATTTTTAAATTCACCAAGATGAAATAAATAAAACTTCGTTTAGACAAGTGGTTAACTTTTTAAATTTTTTACAATTTCTATTCATAACTCTGATTACATGAGGAAATCTGGCAGCTAATAAAAATGCATTATTTTGCTTCCTTTGTAATTCCTTTCCTTGTACTTCATAGTTTATAGTATTTCCTGCACACAAAACATTCACCATTATGTAGATGTTCCATTTCCAATGCATCACTGTTAAAAAACCTGTGTAAACTATGTCAAATCAGGCGAAGAATTCCCCGGATGGCAGCCCAAACCTAGGGTAAACATAGATTATGAATGATCTTGATTTAAGTACATCATAAAGCGCATAACAGACACAGATACAAAATTCAGATGACCCAGGCATATTTTGAAAATTGTTTATGGGCTATTCGTCAGGTGACAACCAAAACTCACTAATTGCAAAAAAATTTTAAATGAAAATCAACCTTGTTATGTTCAGTGTGGTAGGGTTCATTCTGGCTAACTTATGGTAGTAGTTTGTGAGTTTGGGTTGTCACCTGACAATATACAAAAAACCAATTATAATATTTGGTTGCAGATGTCCGTATCCCCTAATCCGCACCAGACCGGCAACCATTCCTGATGTTCTGGCGTGAGATCGGCTGAGATGCAGCCATGGCGAGCGGCAAGGCTATGTATTCTATAGCCGTTGTTGTATTTGGATTCATATGTTTTGTGGTTGGGGCCATAGCGGTGGGCCTGCCGACTTGGGGCTATTATTACAGCTGTAAGTATTATATAAAATACACGGTCATTACCACATCTTCATCTTCTGATGTATATACCCTTTTATTGACCGTCTTAATAGCCATTTTTACTTAACTATGTACCATAAACCTGCAATGTACCATTGGCCTGTTAGCATGTGTCTCAAAACTGACGGTCAATGTCAAATTTCATACATTTGGTCAGGAATGTAACGGTTAGACGTTACTGAAACACGACTTAGGTTGTCCCTTAAAGTACAAGTTAAAATAAAAATGCCCTAATATAGCATACCTGCTCCTTGTTTTTTTTTGTAATATTTTTCTTCTCAGACACAAGCAAAGCCAATTCTAATAAGAGAAAAATCATATATTAAATAATAATATTAAGATACATTATAAATACAAAAAGGTAATATAAAAAAAAATACCTTTATAAAACCATCAAAAAGTATACAGAATAAATAACTTCAGAACATTTAAAAATGAAATGGAATGACAGTACTTATGAAAATTTTAGATGACTCTTTCTTTTATCTTAAGTAAAAGGTCGCATAAAATTTTCCATACCAACTTATCTAAAAAAAACAATGTTAAGTATGTTTCTTTTCTCCAATGTGCTCGGAAATGTTCACCTTACTGTGGTAAAATTAGTACGTGAAGTTCGTCATTATTTACTAACACAAATTTAAAGAAATTAAAATCATTATTGTCCTGTTTTAGCGGACGACAAGTTGTACTTGTCGTCCGCATTGTTTTTTACCTTTTAAACATTTCATTCGACTAAGAAATATCATTTCAAACAGCCAACCGTCTGAACGGCAATCCCTTCAAACTATAGGTTAGAGCGAGATAGTGAGATCAAAAACCTTGGTTGTCTCGTTCTGTGTCATAGCTTGCATGACCACGACGTCTGATCGTGTGGATACGGCTTCATATAATCATAGACAAAACAAGCTTTTACAGTTGTGTGAAAGGAGCATATTTAATACTGTCTTAAATAGTTTTTGACGAAAATTGATTTTTAAATATTATTTGAATGAACTTTGATTGGCAGTATAAGTAGTGCTCTATACTCAAAAAAATATTGTAAAGGGAAGCTAATTCATAAACTCATGATAGTCATGATATTTAATGCTAACCTAAATATGTAATTTATTTCATTTACTTTATTTCCTCGCACATTTGGAGAAAAGCGTTATATATGCCTCGGCGGGAATAGAAATTCGTGGACTCGTCTTATATTTTCGGCCTCAGCTACGCTTCGTCCGAAAAAATCGCTCGTCCACGAATTTATCTTTCCCGTCCTCTGCAATAATGTACTATTAAACGGTCCATTTGGCTATGGGTACAATAAAGGTGAAGTGTTTTCCTAATCAGATTATAATACCAAGGTGTTTTGTGAATAGAGGTGTTGTTTACCTTATTCTTTTAATGCTTCTCCATACATTTAACCTTAAAACTCAAGATGTTGGAAATGAGTGTGTTAATTAAAATAATAAATCATAATTTAATGGATTGATTAATCTTCCCCATTGTCAGAGAAATACGACCATATTGTTTTGGGTCACAGTCATTATTGACTAGCCTGATAGATGGAGAGCTAAACCTGGAAAATATGACATTATAACGAGAGAAACAAACACCCTCTGGTTAGTTTGCTATATTGTCCTTATTACTAGATCCAGCATCTCTTGTTATTGTGTAAAATTTTATAGGGCTAGCTCTTAGTCTATAACACTGACACACAGCCTTCTCAGTCCTAGGTTCAATTCCCAGTAAATCAATTTAACTGTGTTTTGGACACAAATGTTTGTTCTCGAGTCTTTTTTTGGGCTTAGTGTGAGTCAATTTCTGTAAATTATACATATATTTTTATTATCACAACGGTCCATTTCTCTGAGAATGTGTTTATTTGATAGATTGGTGTAACTAATTTGTATGTATTGTATGTGTCAAAAAAAGATTATATTTTGCAATTTTTTGTGAAATATAGTAATTTATGTTTATCTACACTCATACTGTAAGTACTCTAAAATGCGTTCAAAAACCGTAGACAATGACAAGCATTACAACAAACGATTTAACTATGATAAGTTTCTTATCTGCGGCAGTAACGTAATTTTAACTATGCATGCTCAAATATTGTTAAGCAATGAGTTTCAAATTTGGAACATCGAATTTGATAACATAATGTTACCGCCATGGCCAACTCGATTGGTCCCGCGCGAGCGCCGGCACAATCGAGTAGGCCATGACGGTACAATGGCGGTCATTCTATGGTTTCCGAACAATTAATTTAATATATATAATATGAGTGTAGATAAAGCAATGTATGCAACTGTACGTAATTAGGCCTTAAAACACTCGTGTGATCTTATTATGAAATTCGCCTGCGGCTTATTTCATAAAACCACACTCATGTTTTAAGGACCCTTATTACGTAACAGTTACATAAACTACTATTTCCTACAAACTATACTAGTAGTCATTGCAATGTAGGTACAGTCAAGTGCAAAAATACGTATCGAAAAAATCGTCGCATAAATATGGTACTACGCACTTATTACAACGGAATAAGATACTAAGGGACATATTTTTGAGTAAGATGAGTACACCCATATTTTTACACTTGACTGTACACTACTACACTATTCAAAATTACAGATAATTGGTTACATTCAATCTTTATTTAATTGGTCATTATCATGAATGAATCATTAAGTCATTACTTTAATGAATAATTGAATAATCATGAAATTCCTGCAGATTTGGTAGACTTTTAAGATACCTATATCAAAGGAAGTAGGTAACAGGTACTTACCTACCTCTTTACGTCTCATGTAAGTACCCTCGTCTTTTGTTAAGTATATTTTTTGTTTCCAGAAATACTATTTCTAATTTGGGTCAATTGCACATTGTTTTGTACCTTTATCTAATCTTTTCTAAAAAATTTTACGGTTCGTTACGAAATAGTAGTTTATGTAACTGTTACGTAATAACTAGTAATAAGGGTCCTTAAAACATGAGTGTGGTTTTAATAAGATCACACGAGTGTTTTAAGGTCTAATTACGTACAGTTGCATACACTGCTTTATCTACACTCATATTATTTATCTAAAATGCCGTATTCGGAAACCATAGAATGGCCGCCATTGCACTGCCATGGCCAACTCGATTGTGCCGGCGGTCGCGCGGGCGCGTGTCGGGCTGTCGGCGGATGCGCGGGAGGGTGCAGGTGTACATTATGTTATCAAAACTCATAGCACATCAATAATTGAGCATGAAAAGTTAAAATTACGTTACTGCCACGGATAAAAAGCTTATCATAGTAAAATCGGTCGTGGTAATGCTAGCCATTGCCTACCGTTTTCGAACACGTTTTAGAGAACTTACAATATGAGTGTAGATAAAGAAAATTATTAAAACATTAATCTAACCTTTTCTTAATTTTCTCATTTCGTTACAAATATTGTAACCAATTGATGTATGGCTACCAAGGATGATTAAGACATGGATTGACAATGCCTGTATAAAATCGCGTTCCCTTATTTCAGACTAAAGCACTAGCGCCATCTATCGGTCACCACAAACACTAAATTCCTACTTAACCTTTCTGTTAAGCCCATTGGTTGACTGGTAGAGAATGCCTTATGACATTTAAGTCCGCCATTAGTATCTTCTTATTTTGTGCAATTAAGATTAAATAAATAAATTCTAGTGTCTAATATTTTGTTCGGTGATTAACGCTGACAGAATAAATCGACTCCAGACTCAACAGATGGCGCTGTGGCACATTGTACCTTAAACAGACGTATAGCCTGAAGGTTCGAGGAACGCGATTTTGTATAGACATTGTCTATCCATGTCTTAATCATCCTTGATAGCTACATATTTGATATACCTAGCAATTCGGAATCGGAAAGAAACTGAGAAAAATAAAAAAGATAAGATAAAGGTACAAAAAAAATGCAATTGACCCACTTCAGTTATAATTATAAAGGAAGATGTGCTATCATCTATCTAACTTGCTAAATTATTACAACGTCGTTCATTGTATTGTGGCGACACTTGCCCCAGCATCTTTAGAACTGATATTTAAAATGTAGGTCAATAAATTCAGGTTCGCATTTTAGACCCAAGGCCCGCAGACACTGTCAGTAATATGACATTATTTATACTCATCCGTCTTATAATAGAACGTAAGCCAGGAACAAATTTCGTTGGTCATCGCATCCCAGGCGACAACTTGTGAGGTTAAGTCATCACGTCCCGATTGAAACTTTGTGAGATGATAGTTTATATCCTATTATAAATATAAAAAAGCGTCATTCAGATGTATCGCAGTGAAAAGACCGTCAGCTGGTCACTTGAACTTACGATCTTAAGGGCATCAGCTGACGGTCTTTCCCCCTAGATACAGCCGGCTGACGATTTTTCATGTTTGTAAGAGCATATAAACTATCGTCTGACAAATTTTCAATTGTGAGGCGATGACAGATCTTTTTAAAGTGATTAAATACCTGCTTTTTCAACCCACCAACGGAGCGGCAGCTGACCTTCACGTCGCTTACACAACCCACATTATACATCCCCCCTAAATCACTTCACAAGTTATCGCCTGGGACGCGATTGGTCATGAAATTTGTTCCTGGCTTACGGTCCATAAATAGAAACGGACGGGTACAGTAATAATGACATTATTACTGATAATGTGTGCATCGCTATACAGTATGGAGTAGTAAACCTTGCTGACATGATATTATAAACCATAACTACAGTACAGTAGCTACATTATCCTGATAATGACCAAACACTTGTACATAATATATTTAAAATTAGCCGCACAACTAGATGGACACTAATTCTTTCAGATGATTCTGGCATAGATCTCTCACTGCAGTGGCACTCTTGTAAGTACACCCCCTTTAATAGAAGCATGATCTAATTACCTGTCAAACTTTCCACAATGTTGGTCTGGTCAAATTGATGAAACGACCGGTTATATCTTTACTATCTACTTCTGATACTCCTCTTCAGGTGGGGGTGTGGGCTTGCTGTACGTTATTATGAGGACGCCTGTATCCTGTATCTTTGACACTAGTATAATCGGTAAATAGCTCCGATATGAAGGATATTACACCCGAAGGAAGAATTACGCCTCTCCTTTAAAGTAGTATTTATAATCGAGTGAAATAATTTGACAGCTCTAGCCCCTAAGGTAGAATTCAACATATTTCGGTGTAGTAATTTGACAGATCCTGGCATACACAGCGAGTGCCTCTGACCATGGGGATTTAAATATAAAGATCGATTTTGCTCATCAAACTGAGCTACTTTTAGTCTACAACTATTTGTATAAAGTTTATTTAATTATTATATTTATTTTCATACAAACTAAATACTATTTTCAATGTACGTCATCCAATTAAGCAATCGGCATCGTCTGTCACATTTCAAAAATTGATGACTTTGCACTACATTTCTTGCTGAAATATGTTTAAAACTGTATTTTTTTTTACAAATCCAGTTATTTTCGAAATTGTACTTCAGTTTTATGAGCAAAATCGATCCTTATATTTAAAGATTAATGGTTAGAGACACAGTGTACTTATATGTTTAGTGCCTAATAATATGACATAGCAAATAAAATTTAGTATGGTAGGACTAGAACATTTAAGGCTACTCGCACTAGTCGTAGTCAGTTGGTCCATATTGGCGTAGGAAGATCGTATTTTTAACATATGATGCTTACGCCATACGCCAAGGTCAACGATTGGGAATGTTTGACAA
This sequence comes from Pammene aurita, assembly GCA_947086415.1. Taxonomy (NCBI): domain Eukaryota; kingdom Metazoa; phylum Arthropoda; class Insecta; order Lepidoptera; family Tortricidae; genus Pammene; species Pammene aurita. The sequence continues at coordinate 21,040,264 of OX352295.1, forward strand.
AATACTGCACGTCTCAAAAAGCAAGGTGGTGGGTTTGTGCACGGCTACTTACAGCAGGTTTTTTTACATATATATTACATACTTAAATAGGCTTCTGCAGCTCTCATATCAAAACTGTTTCCAAACATGGAATCCTTATGACGTAATATTCTTAGGTATTGTAGCTGTCTAGTTGCACATAATGCAGCATGCAGCATGTCATGTTAGCTAACGACGATCATTACTACCAATTGTTTACCGTGAAGACCCGTCGTTAAATGTAAAGCTGCGTCCAGATTCACGCGCCTTGTTATTGTGACTTATGAATTAGTTATATGTTAATTGTAATTTTAGGTATATTTCCGACATGATTGTAAATTGTTATGGAATAAATTATCTATTCTAAAGTTTAGTTCCAACTTTTTGTAGGTCAAAAAAGTGTCAGAAATCTAACGTTTTCGCAATTAAGAAAAGTGTTTAATGGCTAACGTTGTTTATTTAATGAATGCAATCGCCTGTGTTAAATTCTTAAACCTTTTGGTCACGGTTCACCTATAGCAGGAAAAATGGTCATGACAACACATATTAGTAGAACTACACTTATAGAGATAAAACTCTGATATTTTGGACAGGAAGTTCTATAAAAAGGATCCAGTTTTTATTGGATGTTGATGCTTTTAAACATCGCCTACGAATAAGGGGTGTAAGACATGCTATTTGATACATTAGAGTTCTGTTTTTTTTTAGTGTAAATTTCCGATTGAATACATTTTGTATAAGGGTGTTAGAAGCCTTATACAGTGAACTGTTGTGAAACCGATCACTGGATACCTTACATAAACAATATTAAACTTTAACAATGCGATGGCGAAATATCGACACAAAAAATTGTAAACACTTTTAATAAAGTTAACTGTGTCCCACAAGTGAGTAAACACCTCTAGATCCTGCATTTGCAACGTCTCTAGCTGAAGCAGATCTTAACGAATATAGGCAGTGCTTAGAAAGAAAGGTAAATATCGAACTTGATTAGATAGTAAAATAATCATTATTTTTTGCACTCGACTACAAGTGAAATGGCGTTCATTTAAAAGCAAAATGAAGATATGTATAATTAATTATATTTTTATGTTTTCTTTATAATTAAATTTAGCAATAGACACTATTTATCGTCGTCTAGTAGGTACCCACAACACAAGCCTTATTGAGCGTATTGTGGGACTATGTCGGTTTTTGTAAGATTGTCCCATAATATTTATTTGCGGACGGGTTTAGTGAAAAGACCCATTTTGTCGGTTTATCATGTTTGTGTACTTGTGTGTTTTTAGGAACTATCTACTAATAACTCCATATCGATAAAGTGACACCTTTACATTTATGAAGCCAAACGGGCGGTTAAGAATTCAATAGGTACATACTTAATGTTAAATGCACTCTTGACCCTTAAAACAATGCATAATATGCATTCTTAACCTCTTTGGCTGGTAGTAAAATATCTCGTTTTAAGAAATCATAATGCAATAAGTTTTACAGAGATCGTAAGGGGTTAAGCTGTTCTTACCTTGGGCGTTGAGAAGCGTGGGTGAAATTACTTCGCCACCTAAACTCGCTTGTAAAAACCGGTCAAATGATGTCAAAGTATAAGTTACATACAATTTTATAAGCAGCACTACAATGCGAATCGTTTCACATTCAATTAGTAGAAGCGGTACAGTACAACTCTCGTGAATAAGAATTCTAAATTTCTTAATGAATTAAATAAAATTTTGAGGGTTTATAATTATTAAACCTATGCTGCTGAACAGATCTAAGATATAATTATTAAATTGTAACTGTTTATTTTTATTGAACTTCAACTGTTTTTTCCGTCTAAATCGTAACAAATCCGTTTCTTAAAACTCAAATGGTAACATGTAAATTTCATAAGTATTATAATCTAGGCCCTCAACTAATCATAAAATTCAAGAATTAGGAACACTTGAAATATTATTACACTCAAATCAAACCTTAGAAAACGGAACAGTTATTTTAATATGGAAGCTTGAATATATTATTTCATACAAAGTAGCATATTTGCTCTTGATTGTAGTTCCAATGACAGCGCATCTAAAAGTGTACCGTAAACGAAAACGTCTACACTTTGTACATTTAAATAAATCCATTTTTAACATAAAATCATTTAAGCAAACACTTCGCACTCAACATTCCCAACGGACGTCACTTTCCAGCCAAGTTTCCCCATCACACCGTATGAATGAATTAATATAAAACCAGTGAGAAACGTGTCGGTACATTGTATTTAAATAAAAAGTGACCTGTACGGATGTTAGTGCACTCGGACAGAAAGTAGGACAAACCGCGAGATTACGATGTATAGGACTTTTTAAGTACTTACGGTCTAGAAATGCATACCTACAGTTTCCGGATTTAATTTCATGTAGATCAAGCTTACGCTTGGAGATGGAGAGACTACACCACCAAATCTTAGTCATAGTCATAGTCATTTATTTATAATATTTAAAATATTACATGTCAAATTACATTACATTGCTACTTATTAAATAAATTGACTTTGGAGAGTGTACAGTGTACATATACAACGTGCCTCTGACCATGGGGCTTTAATTGTAAGGATCTATTTTGCCCATAAAACTGAACTACAATTGAACGTTTGAAAATACCAGGATTTGTAAAAGAATACAGTTCAAAACTTATTTGAGCAAGCAATGTACTGCAAAATCATCAGATTTTGAAGTGTGGCAGAGGATGTCAATTGCTTCATTAGAAATAGAAAATAGTATGTAGTTTGTATTAAAAACTATAATCATTAAATAATCTTTATTCTAATAATTATAGACGCCATTTTAATGGCCATGGTCACGGTCACAGGCAGGCTGTACATCCTATATTGTTGTCCCATCCTATACTGTTACCTATATTGATTGTAGTAGTACCTAGTATGTATTAATTTACTGTAATGTTTACCTATTTAGGTATTTGCTGTTGCAAAGCGTTATTGAGGCCTACCTGATATAAATGTTTCATTTCGGTTATGATATCCTAATTATAAGATACATTTTCAGTGAATCGTCTGCGTTGATCAGCAGCATCATTACAAATAATCTTAAAAAATGATTCAATATAGTGTCAGAATTGACCTTAACTTACTGAGAAACATTTCAAGTAAGTAAAAGCATTAAAATAAAATGACCTGTACTGAGTGCAGTGAGTGCCCTCGCGCGGTAACTAGGGCAAACCGCGCGATACATACGGTATACTGTTACTTACCTTTCTTAGACCCTAAGACGAGTCGATTAAACCACAGTGGATTTATAATTATAAAGTAGTCCATCAAGCGAAGGTACACGCGCAAAAAAACAAGTGACGATACGATACATAACGGCCTCCTAGCCCAGTCGGTAGTGACCCTGCGTACGAAGCAGGAGGTCCCGGGTTCGAATCCTGGTAAGGGCATTTATTTGTGTGTTTATCACATTAGTTCCTGAGATGAATGTTTTCTATGTCTATAAGTATTTATTTATATCTATATATTATATATATCGTCGCCTAGTACCCACAACACAAGCCTTATTGAGCTTACCGTGGGCCTAGGTCTATTTGTGTATGATTGTCCCATAATATTTATTTATTCTGATCGCACTCTGAAAACCATGATTCAAAGTCGGAATACCCTGGACATATACGACGTATCAATAAACCTGCTCCTGTCGATTTGGCCTATACTTTCGAGTATCTTGGTTACCCTCATCAATGAGATGTTTCTGGAGGGTACATACCCTGACATACTCAAGAGCACACGAGTTTGTCCAGTGTACAAAAGTAAGGGCGACAAAGCATCTGTCGACAACTACAGACCCATTTCAATAGTACCAAATATTTCCAAAATCATTGAGTCCATCCTGTCTCAACACTTAATGAAACATCTCGAGACAAACTTACTGACTGACAGACAATTTGCTTACCGTAAGAACATGTCCACTGAAACCGCGGCATATAACATGATTGACAGCATCACAACCGGCATTGATAAAAAGCAAAAAATAGCAGGTATATTTTGCGACCTCTCCAAAGCTTTCGATGTCATAAATCACGACCTACTAATTAAAAAGCTTTCATGTTATGGACTGCAAGGACGCAGTTGCGAGCTATTAAAATCTTTCCTAGAAAACCGAACGCAAACCGTTGAAGTGATGTCAGGTGGCAAAAGACTGAGATCGAGCACTGGCGGTGTGACGGTAGGAATTCCTCAAGGTTCTGCCCTGGGAAATACCCTATTTCTCGCATTCATAAACGACCTGCCATCTGCTATAACAGACGGCAAAATCATTCTGTTTGCCGACGACACAACGGTGGTAGTTAGTGCACCCAAATATGAACAACTTAATAACAAAGTCACCACAGTAAGCGACCAGCTTAATAGATGGTTCTCGGCGAACGGATTGATTTTGAACGTCAATAAATCAAACAGTATGCTGTTCTCAGGAAAGCGAGTCCCTGACACGAACTTCCAATGTCCCATTCCCACAAGCGATACATGCAGGTTTCTAGGCTTTACGATTGACCCCACATTGAGCTGGAAGCAACACATAGACTCGTTGTGTGGCAAGCTGGGCGGTGCGGTCTTTGCACTACGCAAATTGAAGCCATTGATTTCAAGTGCTGCGCTGAGACAAGCGTACTTCGCATACTTCCACTCGCTTATGACCTACGGCGTTATTCTTTGGGGTAACTCGACTGATGCCGACAGGGTGTTACTCATGCAAAAAAGAGCGCTAAGAACTATACTCGGTCCAAAGTATAGACATCCGTGTAAAGCGTTGTTTGCTGAGCATCAGATTATGACCCACTACTCGCAATACATTTTTGAGGTCATTATGTTCACACGGAAAAATATATCCCAATTTAAGCGGGTTGAAGTTGTGGGAAAATGCCTTCGTAACACGGGAAAGCTTCAATCCGTACCGCGTCGCACAGCATTCCACAAAAGAAACCCGCGAGTTATAGGTCCGACTTACTACGAGCATCTACCTGATGACATAAAAAGTGAGCAATGTGAAAAAACATTCAGGTGCAAACTAAAGTCTTATTTCATAAAGAAGTCACTCTACTCAGTAGGAGAATATATTGTAATTGCTAAATAATGTGACATTTGACTTATGACTAAATTGAAATTGTTATTATATAAACTGTAAGTATTGTTATTTCCCGTTACACATTTAATTTTTATTTATTATATTCAAATCTGACATTTTATATTATTGATACGTACTTTATGGTACTATTGTTCTTTTTATTATTATTAATTATTTTTGACATTGTATAAATTGTTATTTTATTCCTTTTATTATTATTAATATTTTTTATTTTATTTTTTTGACATTTTATTTTTTTGACATTGATAATTAATTTATTATTTTTGCTAGATAACTAGCAACATCAAAATACTTAATGTACTAATTATAATAAAGTTTCTGACGATCACTATACGATAAGTAATGCCTGTGTAATCTTACATTATGTATGAAAATTGTATTGAAGAGATAATAAAACTAAACTAAACTAAACTATTTATTATACATGCGACGGAGAAGGCTTGGATTAGCCGCGACGCCGACGCGTCCTTTCAAGATTTAGAATAGAAGTAGACCGTGATTTTTTTAAATATGATGATGTAGGTTACTGTGGTCGTGTGTATACTATGTTAAGACGAGAAACAAGATTAAAGCATTCGCATGTGATATTTAATTTGATTCTGGTTTTATGGGCTATTGTTTGAAGGTTCAATTAAAAGGCGAATTAATCTATAGTTGTAAAATTTTATGGTACAGTCGATGTCAAAGATATGTTTACACTTTTGCACCTTACGAGTATTAAAAAGGAGTAAAGTGCAAAAGTGTAAACATATCTTTGACGTCGACTGTACCTGCCTTGTCTCTCTACCTGCTTATTAACGGTTAACCTTTGTATTTAAAGTTGTTTTCCCATTGACTTTTATTTCACGAATTTCATGACCAGCTTTAGGTATGTATGTACTTTCACATTTATTTTTATTTATTTAAGCTATTGTCTCCAATATCTTCATTTGTAAGCTCTTAGGTTTAAATGTTTGTATTCTGTGATCCCTGAGGGTAAAAGCCTCGTCCATCTTTTTCCATTTTTGTTTTTTTACCGCTATGTCAGTCCATGCAGTTTTCTACTGCAATTGCCATAATGTCGACCCCCCATCTTTTTTTGTCCGTCTATTTCTTTTACTAGGTGGACTTTCACATTAGAAAAAGATATTTTTTTTTTTAAAGTAGGAAATTAAAAAAAAGTAAAAAATGTATTCAAGACCATAGTACGAACCTTTCCGACATTTATATAAATAATATCGTTATTTATAAGCGTTTGTCAAATCTAAAATACATGATCCTTTGACTCATTCCTTTCTGTCACTTTTACATTTTGTGTTTGTTAGAAAAAGACGTAACCATAACAGAGTTTTGCTAAATTTCTTGAAGAAGACGTAGGAATTTAATAAACTATTACATTTAATTGTTTTTAAATACCCATTGGGTATCTAACAACATCACAACCACTTGTAAAGCCAGCACAATTTGCATGAAAATCACGAATCTCATTAACGGTTATCAAATTTCACAATTAGCCGTACTTACTTAATTGAGCAATTATATCTCTAGTTATTAAAGCTCTTTGCAGTAATACCTAACTCAATTAGAATTACCTGTTAAAAGAATTGTAAAAGACCATACCCAAGCGAAAATTCGTTTTAACTATAGGCGTAAGCACCTTGACATAAAGTTCGTTTTTAGTTAAGTTTTGAGTTCTTGAGTCTCATCTTTGCACTAAAATCAAGCTAAAAAGGTCGTAAGTAGCTTAATGTTAAGGTCGTTTTTAGAATGTATCGTCTCAATTATCCAAAGCACGATGCATTTTTAACATGGCACGCCTGCCCTCCCGCCAAACGGGTTATTGACCTTAGACCTTTGTCACAGAACTTAGGAGCAGCAGCTTATGGTTTTTCGACCGATTGCCGATGAGGAGAGTAATGTTTTTCTTGTAAATTGTAAGTAAGTAAATGTTTAAGTATTTATTTGGCAAGGTATGAAGGCATAACTGAACATGGCGTACCTATTATGGTCGCGCGCGCTTATTAGGCATGATATGATAGATACGCTACGGCATACGTCAGTTTCTGACACCACACGTTAGTAAGAGATATACGTCGTGAAGCAATAAATGCTTTTTTGTCATCTTCGGTCGCGAATAATGTTAACACGCCAAAAAAGCCTAGATTAACGCTAAAATAGTGAATCGTTTTTTACAAAAGTCGGTCAAATCAGTACCCATTCATTGTAAATCTATTTTACTGCACCAGTGCACGATACGGCGTAATGAAGTTTAAACGCTTTCCAATAAGCCTTCTGTGTAAGAAAGGTAGAATTATCCATTTTGTTGAAAGGGCACAAATAAAGGTATTGAAGCATGTATTATTTCGTGACCCTTGCTTACTTTATCGTGGATGTATTGTAAGTAATTCTAAAAACCGGCCAAGAGCGTGTCGGGCCACGCTCAGTGTAGGGTTCCGTAGTTTTCCGTCCGTCACAGTAAGTGTCCCCACTTAAGAGTTAATAACACCGCCATGTAGGATATGATATGAGAGTTCCACGTACAGCGACATATATCGGCAAATTAAGTAAACTATTGCGCGCGAGCTTATAGTATGGAAGATGATTTTTATGGAATAATTCTTTATTGCGTGAACCGATTTTCACCGTTTTTACTTTATTTGAAAGCACGTCATTTCATTGTAATTTTGTAGAAATTACAGGTACAATAAACACCTGCTTATACGGTTAAATTACAAACTTAGTTCAGAAATTATTTTGTAATTTTTTTTCAAAAACTATTCATCCTATCAAGTTCAAAATAATTTTCCTAGAAAGTTTTTATGAAGTTCTACTTTTGAGATTTTTTTCATATTTTTAAAACTTATGGTGCAAAAGTTAGAGGGGGGGGGGGACGCATATTTTTTTACTTCTGGAGCGATTATTTCCGAAAATATTTACATTATCGAAAAATTATTTTAGTAAACCCCTATTCATTTTTAAATACCTATCCAACAATATATCACACGTTAGGGTTGAAATGAAAAAAAAAATCACTCCCCACTTTACGTATAGGGAAGGTACCCCAATAAAAAAAAAATCCACTTTTTATTTTACCACTTTGTCGGCGTGATTGATATACATATTAGTACCAAATTTCAGCTTTCTAGTGCTAACGGTCACTGAGATTATCCGCGGACGGACGGACGGACGGACGGACGGACGGGCAGACATAGCGAAACTATAAGGGTTCCTAGTTGACTACGGAACCCTAAAAAGGACAGAGTAATATGCCTATATATAAACTGAATTAGTATTCAGTTTATATATAGGTCAGTGTCAGTATCAGTGTGGTTACTGATGCGGTTTACGCATTCGGCGACGGTGTGTGAGCGAGATAGCGCTCTGCATGTATATAGCGCTGTGTCGTTCACCGGAGCGGGACGCGGCGCCAGTGTGAAAGCCGCCTATGATTAAACTTGTCAGAAAATTAAATCGTCCTTTCTACAGTAGTACCTATCCTTAATTGGTTATTAATGTTATTATCTGTATAATCTCTGGAGATTAACTAAGGTTTCGGGATTGCGGATATATATCATGATATGTGATTTTCATATTATACCATGAACCATAAGAGTCATAAGTATATTTATCTACACTCACACTGTAAGTCCTCTAAAACGTGTTCAAAAACGGTAGGCAATGGCTAGCATTACCACATCCGATTTTACTATGATAAGCTTTTTATCTGTGGCAGTAACGTAATTTTAACTTTACATGCTCAAATATTGATGTGCTATGAGTTTTGATAACATAATATAAATCCTGTGCTCCTTCCTGACCAACGGCACGCGCCCGCGCGGCCGCCGACACGCGCCTCCCCGACCGCCGGCACAATCGAGTTGGCCATGGCGGTGCAATGGCGGTCATTCTATGGTTTCCGAGCACTTAATTTAATATATATAATATGAGTGTAGATAAAGCAGTGTATGCAACTGTACGTAATTAGGCCTTAAAACGTAACAGTTACATAAACTACTATTTTTAATGAATTATTGTTACTGCATTTCGCACTAATTGTGTAACATGTATCCTTCTAATACCCGCTCCATAAGTAAACAAAAATACAAAAAAGATAGCTCATTAATTCGGACGGGGTAACGTACGCCAGGCAAATATTTTTGCGTGGGAGCGTGTGGACAGAATATCGAGTCCTAAACATACACGCGCAAAGGTACAGCAACTTCGTTGACCTATTTTAAACTTTATGTCGATGCATTAAGGGTTAAAAATGGTTATTAAACTGATTTTACGATTGTACAATGCACTGAGGTGACGACCAAAAAAACTTCGAGATTCGTGTATAGGTACAACGACAGTCAAACGTGCTTTGAGTTCCGTAAATATACATTTTAGGGGCAATAAAAATGGACTTTTGTAAGAAGCTCGCTAAGTGATCGTTTTAACTGGCTTACCAGACTTTCTCGACCGCTCTATAGAGCCGAGCCTAGAGCTCCTCTTTACCACAGCTCTATAGAACCTGGGGTCCGCTCGGAACCTAACCCCATTGACCCAGAGAAGTTACTATTAGGCCTTATTGGGATTAGTCCGGTTCCTCACGATGTTTTCGTTCAACAAAAAGAGACTGGTAAAAATATCAAACGATATTTCATAATTTCTTCTCTTCTCTTCGCGAGTTCCGAATATCGAGCGGAGTTTCGAAACCAAGACCTCCGGATAAAAACTAAAAGATGGACGTCTGGCCACCAGGCTAACGAGCGCTTGCCGAGGAACCCTAAAAACCGGATAAAACCTTATCGCACTCGTCTGAACCTTATCAAATCCACTTGGTTATATGTTATCTCTGATCCAAAATTTCCTCTCACAGTTCTATAATAGAGTAACTGTTGTTGATGTTTGCCAACGCGTATCGAGCCATCAATGAACAACATGACAATGCCATTTTTTGTGACTGACATCAGGGACGAGGTAATGATGAGGACTGCTAATCTCCGGCTAGGACTGCACGTGCTCCTTGGGCGCACAAGTATATGCGGTCTCTGAAATTTAAAATAAAGTGTTAGGCATAAGCCGCTGCTTTTTTTAGGCAAATGTCTCAAATGCAAAGATAGCTTAGATAAAGTTGTTGTACTAAGGAAAGTGGACGGTAAAATACAACAGGGATTCGTAGGTAGCCGCCAGTGATCGGTTTCCACTGAGAGAAAATCGTTTTGTAGTTATGTTGTTAATTAACGTCATTTCCGCGCATACATATTTTATATAGCCCTTTACGCTCGCCGAGTCTTCGCTCCGCTAATATACATTATTACATATTAAAACTGCAAAATAAGCTTTTAATTTCTCATGCTCGTGAATTTCGTGCACCGAACGACATAAAATCGCTTTTTAAGCTCTAGTGCATAAAATGAAAATTTTCTTCGAAGACTAAGATGATGAGACTCAACAGCCAAACATAGTTAAAATATATTGCACGATTTCATTAAGCAGTAAAATTTCGTAGAATACTGAAACTTTTGTTTTATTTTATTCTTGGTATAAGTATTTGAATTCCGTGTTTTCTGTAATTAAATTAATGAAATCAGATAAAATAGGAGTTGATAATTTTTGATAATATAATTATTTTAAGATAGAATAGAGAGTAATTGATAAGTTTTAAAATGCCCTGAATTTTTTTAATGACTTGGCAGAGAACAAGTATCTCTGTCTAAATTCACATGTTGGAAATTAAAAAAAAAAAACATTAAAAAATTAATTGGCGGGGACAATGATTATTTTCACTTTAATATTTTTGTTACAACTTCATATTGTTTTATGATTACCGATAAATAATTTCCTCGCAATTGTAGTGAAAAGTAGAGTGTAAAACTCGTCCATAAAACCCATTTTATGCACTTGTTGTACAATCTACTATTTTTACTATCGTCCGCTTGAAACTGTTTTATTTCGGAGTATCGCAACTCTGGAGATGAACAGTCCTTATTATTCACAAGTCTCTGCTGCCAGCCATTGACCTTAGATGCCTCGCAATATGAAGGTCCAACCTTTTTCTCTGCTTTTTGTTCCGCAGTCAGATGGCGTCTTCATTGTGCGCGACATTGATGCCAAATGAACTGTCAAGTCTGGTAATTTGTTACGTTTTGTTGGGCACAGTGTCATTATCATTATGCATTTTAATTACAACTGCATTAGTGCAGTCGGCTACAATAGTATCGGATAGAGCAATATAAATAAAAATAATATAATATAGATATTATAGGACAATCTTACACAAATGTGTTTTATAGATACTTTTAGTATCTGTCATACTCTTAAAAATTTGCAAATTAAGTATATCACATCACTATACAGTTCTCAATTTAAAGCAGGTAGATATGTGTGAATCTCATTTTTTTTCTGCGATATAATTGCAACTGACTATACAGTTGTTGTTGTATCACATTTTTGTCAACAATCTTTGGGGTTCCATAATCCATACCTGAAGACAGAACCATATTACAAAATGTGATGATCGATCGGTTGTCTGTCAGCCTAAAGCAAGAGAAAGACAAATAATAGCTACTTAAATAAAACTAAAAATTTACAGGTTAACATAAAAATGTTTACATCGTCTACCGCTGTTTCACAAGCAGGAAATCCCACTTTTTAGGAACTTCACACAACGGGGGCCGTCATTAAAAAACGTAGTTCCCATGTTCATAACATAAAAAATAGGTACCTATGATAAGCAGTAGTTACTTTACTGTTCAACGTTAAGAAATTAAAAAATAGGTGATTTACACACATTATTTGACATATCCAGGGCACAACGATAACAACAAGACGAGATGTTTTTTTACAATTGCAGCTCCATCTACGCACTGCTTTGCGCGTTTATCCTCATTCGTAAGTTTTTTTACAAGATGACTTAAGGGTCACCGATGGGTGTATTACCATCTGTCTCCGCTTTAGTGGCGTTCAGTGGCGATAGAGAGGACACATGGGAATGATTTCTTTGAAAAAAAAAACTATACCCGACGGGTACAGGATTACAGATTGGAATGGTCAGTTAACAATGTTGCTGTGAGCACAAAAGTGCATTAAACCCGTGCGTAAGTAGGCTATCGGTTTACCAGGACTCCTTGAAATCGTAAAAATTTATCGCTGAACTTAACGACTTATTGTTCCTAGCTTGCAACCTACTGTTACGTACAAACTGAAGTCCTAAGCTGTAAAATATACGGTATTCGACTTAAATACGATAGAGCTAAAACGAAATTATTTATTGTAAATAATAACGAACATACCTGTCAACCTCGTTCAATATTGTTCGATTCAAAAAGTATAGTAGTTAAACTAATGTAATGTCTGTTTTAAACTTCGTAATAATTGTCATATATATAAATATTATGGGATAATCTTACACGAATCAACCTAGTCCCACAGGCTTGTGTTGTGGGTACTATGCGACGATATATATAATAGATAGATAAATACATAAATACAGAGAAAACATCCATAACTCAGGAACAAAATATCCGTGATAAACACACAAATAAATGCCCTGACCAGGATTCGAACCCAGGACCTCCTGCTTCATAGGCAGGGTCACTACCGACTAGGATAGGAGGCCGTGTCATATTACTTAATTGTAGAATAAATGTAGGTATATTAAAGTTTATTTATATGTATGTATGTTATCATACATGCCAAAAGTAGGTACCTACGTCGGTGGCGTTTTTGACTGACACAAGCATCATTCAGAAAATTGGAACCAATATTAACCATATTTAATGTTATTATATAACTTTTGAAAACGGAAGACAACAGTTGGATTTTTGCGCGAAGAAGACAAGCCATATATGTATGTACTTCGCAATTAACACTTCACGTTACTATACTATATATATATATATATATATATATATATATATATATAGATGTATTTGAACTAATAAGGAATTTTTCAATACATTTTTTTTTTCAGTATAAAATATGTACCGTATTGTTCTTTACGCAACGAGTTTCAGTTTCGTTGAATTTTATATTTCGTTTATTGTAACGGACACCGTTAGCTAAAGCTAGCGGAACCGGCTATTGTTTTCTTGTCCGCCTGCTTGTCCAATATAAATGTGAGCTCCGTAGGCATACAGTTACTACATAAATTAGGTCATGCTAAAACTGGTAGCGTGAGGTGAATTGTACACGTAAACTAGCAGTCCTGTGTCATTTTAATGACGTGAAGAGTTAAGGGCTCAGGTGAACCAGCGTTAACATTTGCGCTCACCATACCCATACATTAGAGTTGGGTGGTCGAATCTTGTAAGACTAAATTCTAAGAACTCAGTTGTCTGAGACTAGAGAGGTGAAAGTACCTAAGTCTAAGTACAAGTACTTATTTATTTATTTAAGCTCACGTGCGGGGCAAAGGCCACTCTCCCTCGAGTTTCTAAGGAAGACTTAAAAGGTTTGATATGTCTATACAGGTTAAAAATCTGAGTCCTTCAAGACCCCAATTACACAAAACCCTATTTAAAAGTTTTTATGCATGTTACACTGGCTGGCCCAAATACTCTGCTCATCCGCGCACTAAGAATAAGTAAAAACACTGTCTGGTCGGATCTAACACGATTATCTGACAGATTGATGCTCTTGTACGGTACTAAACAAAGAACGAATCATACCTTTAGTAGGACGACTCGTCTTATTTTCTTCATAGACATTCATAGAATATACCGACTTTCAATGGCACGAATCATATTGAAACTATCAAAGGAGTAACTGTATCTAACTAATCTAGTAACTAGATGATAAGTTGTTTGTTATATTACGAAACTTATGATCGAAGGTTTATTCTAGTTAGAGGGTCAAACAATATTTGCGTAGGTTGTAGTTGTCATACAAGTTTAGTGTGTTTGGAAGTCATCGGTAAGACGAACATAATCCTAACAAGGTTTAGTCCCACTGTATTGGAAGTGTAATGCCTTGGCAGTCATCTTCTCAAAAAGTCGTATCTACTATATACATCAGTGGTGGCGTCTTAAAATTTTAGGCCAGCCTGGCGTACCTAATTTTGCGTTCCTAAGCTGTAGAAAACGGGCTTAACTATGTATATCATTCCACAAAAAATATCTGTCTGAAATTACCTGAGCGCCTACAGCTTATATCGAATATCGACTATCAGCATCTCTATCGCTCTTGCTAATACGAGCGATACGAGTAGACAGGCCGATAGACGAACGAAGAACGAAGTGGTTCGTGGTAAGCCCTCTCTAATAGACAAGCGGGAGAATAGTTAGATAGAATAATATATACTAGACGAAACGATAAACAGCTAGCTTGAAAACTGCATAATGCTGTCGCAATTGTCGGTGATCATGAAGCTAATTAACTCGTCACTTAATTAAACAATGAGTTGTGACGTGTAAAGGTGACGCAAAAGGGCGAGACCTCGAAAGGTCTAATTTAGGGCAGCGAGTTTATAAGTTAACTTAATGAAAGTTTAGCCTCAGGCGGAAGTCAGATAGATAAGGCAAATAAATGTGAAAAAAAGCGTAAAAACTCAGTTTCTTGTATGGGTAGATAGGTTCGTAAATAGGTATTTGCGTTACGTCGTAGAAATAGTCATTAGCATAAATAGGTAAGAGTGAGATGTGTTTAAAATGATCTCGACCTGACTTTATTTTCATACCTTACCACCAGACGAACTGTCTGCTTGATTGCCAACGTCGTGATATAAAAAATGCCTATTGCTGCTGCAGCCTGCAGCCTTAACATAATTGAGATACTTAAACAGTATTTAAGCCTCGTATGATAAGCTAACTCTATGATTGGTATTATCTAAATGATAATTTTGCAGATGATACTTCACTAGTTACATTAAAGCCAAAAAACACACAAGTTATTAAAATTACGAGATTTTCTTATCGGATCTTGATAACACACAGAATTAAAAAGAACTAATCTTGATTGCTCTTGTGATTTCATTTCGTATGTTCGGCATAACGTATCCGTGACATTTTGCAGGATGATAAAATAGAGCTCGCGGATAATCTTTTGATCAATCGTGTTTCCAAATGAAGAACTAGATATTTTTGAACGTTATAAAACATTACAATAGAAGATTTTAGTTACCGTCAAATGCTACAACTTTGCCTACGATGCTCAACTTTGTCTGGCTGGCTTTAAAACATGAGAGAAAGGCGGCCATTATGAGGAATTAAATATATAATCGGTACCGATAGATAATCACTGTTTTTCAAGCCAGGCAAAGTTGAGCATCGTCGCCAAAGTTGTAACCGTTGACAGTACTACGCAAGAAATGTTTTAGTGACACTAACTATCTGAATGCAGCAAGAGTAGCTGTGTGAACCCGGCCTTGACGATTTTTTTGTAATTTTTTTTTAATAGTGTTTTGTTTGTAGTTGCCCCAAAAACAATTAGGGAAGGGGTGAACAAGGTTAGCACCCTATATACGAAATCTATATATTTTATAATTGATTCTTGTTCAGAATCGTTTGTAGTTGATTGTAGTTCCTTTATTTTCGTTTGTATAGCCAACACTGAGAAAAAAATGTTGTTGGGCGTAACAATAAAACTTAAACGCTATACAACCGTCTATGGGGCTTGGCTAGTACAACTTTTATGTTGTCTAACTCTTATTGTTAATCTGACAATATTATATAAATAACATTTTCACTTTGTTATTATTACAATGCTTTATATGTTGTCGTTACAACAATATAAACTTTGTGATATTGGCAACTTTTAACCTAGCACGTTCTGGTTCAAGTTGCTACCAAGACAAAATTGCTATGTGCAAATGACAAAGTAACTTTGTTATTGTATTGTTTAAATTATGTTCTTGCAACAAATTTGTACTGTATTGTGGCAATACCACAAAATAGTTTTTGTTAACCTAAGCAAATAAACGTTGTTATAATAGCAATGTGCTTTGTTTTGGCATCAAATCTTTGAGGTCACTATTCTGCTAACGTAGTTAATCTAACCAAATTAAACGTTGTCATAGCAGCAAAATGCTTTGTTTTGGCATCAAATCTTTAGGTCACTATTCTGCTAACGTTGTTAAATTAACCAAATCTTACGTGGTCGCAATAGCAACATGCTTTGTTTCGGCATAATTTTTTTAAAGTCATAATGGCTAAGGCACTTTGTTATGCTAACCATTTGGTATTTCTGTTTCAAGATACAATTTATTGTTATTCATACAACATTGGTTCAATATTTTAATAACAACGACCTTCAACTTTAATTTTCGACATTTTAATTTATATCTCGCAATTGGATAATTATGCAAAAGACCAATTCATATAAATTGCATATTTTTCAATTGCGAGATACCAAATAGTTAAAATGTCCATAAATCGTGGTTCAAGGCCGTTGACATTATAAAAGGTGGAACCAATGTTGTATGAATAACATTGTGTACCTAAATGTTATGTTGAAACAGAAAAAAACAATATACAAAAAGCAGTGCCAATCATGACCAAACAAAGCGAGCAAGTGCGAACCATTACGACCAAAAAAATGATGCTGAAACAAAGCATGTTCCTGTTGCGCGACTATTACATCAAGAAACAGCGTTTCACGTTAGCAAAACAGTGACCTAAAAATATTTAGGGAGTATAAAACGTAAGATAAAACGAAAAAGTAATATATTTTCGTTTATTTTAAAATGGACGTTTCAATAAACGCTACTGGCTGTTGGTCTGTTATTAAAAGAAAATGCCTACCGATAAGATAGTGTCGCCATTTACGTAATGCTTCAACAATCGCGGCGGCTTCCTTTTCAATTGAAGACTACCTCTTTTGGAAATCGTTCAAAGATCGTGAGTAGAGATGTGCCGACTAGTCGGGAAAGCCGACTATCCGGCCACATTTATAGTCGGCGACTAGTCGGCAAAATGATCCGAATAGTCGGCTGCCTAGATCTTCCAAAAAAATAAGGAAATAAAAAAAAACTACCATCATTTAATCAAATTTCTTTATTGTAAGTTTAGAATCACAACAAGAGCAACTTATAAAACCTAACCAGGTTATATTATTTATTATGAACAAATTAACTATCAATCAAGTTAAGAAAAATTTAAACTTTTACCACACTGGGTAAATTATTAATTGGCTAAAATAAAACTTTAATACTTTAACAGGACCGGTTTAGGTGTTACATATAATTTAATTAGGTATGTTTTTTTATATTTCTTTACTAAGGGTAGATTGTGGTGTAGGAACGTTAATACCTCTGCCCGGTCAGGCAGCAAACGGCTGCGCTTGGCTTCATAGATATTCCCAGCCTCAGAGAAAAGTCGCTCACTGTACACTGAGCTACTGGGACAAAATAGATATTTTTTAGCTACGCGTGCCAATTCTGGTAGCCTAGAGCTATTACGCTGCCACCATTCAAAGGGATCTTCTTCTCGCTTAATGACTGGCGCAGCACAATACGAGTGGAATTCATGTGCTGCGCTCGTTCTCCCGTCAATGTCATCTAAATCTTGAATTTTTCTTGATACTAATTCTTGGTAATACTGCCAAAAATTGCGATGGATTGTTGACTCTAACTCATTATCTTGTCTATTATTATTTTGACTAGTATCTGGACTGCAGGTTTTTTCGTCGGTATTCTTGTCAGTGTCATTCATATTTATTTGAGTTTCGTACAGAACCTGCGACTTAACATTCCCTACATTTTCTTCATCAAAAAATTGCAGCTTATATCAGGGATCGAGTAAAGTAGCCAGAGCATATAACTTATTTTTTTCTAAGTTTAATTTGTCAAACCGGGTCTTCATCTCATTCGTTAGCACTTCTTTAACTTGCATTAACTGGTTATTTTCCTCCATATAATTTAGCAAGTATCTTCGCAGTGTTTTTAAATGAGGTAATACTTCAGATATCGACGAAAAGTTGGAACTAACAATTTTAGTTACCTCCTCAAATGGTTTTAGCAGAGCAATGTACTTTTCTATTACGTTCCATTCAGCACTTGAAAGATTCTCAAAATTTACATTTGTTTCAGTTAAATACAAAGATATCACTCTTTTTTGCTCAACTAGACGGGATAGCATATAGTACGATGAATTCCATCTCGTAGGAACATCTTGGACGAGCTGATGTTGTGGTAATCCCAATTCTGCTTGTAGGACATGAAGTTGAGTCTGAGCAGGCCCTGAATGGTTGAAGTGGCTGACAATACGCCTACATTTACACAGGACATCCGCGACACTGCTAATTTTCATTGTACCAGTTATAGCAAGTTGCATCGTGTGTATAAAACATGGGACTCCTGTAAAAACAGAGTCGTCAATAGCTTTGACAACGTTCCTGCCATTATCTCGTACAATCGCGTGAATTTTGCCAAGATTTATATCCCAAATAGTCGGAATTTCTTCTAAACATTCTTTTATATTGTGAGCAGTATGAGATTCGGGAAAATATTTCATTTGTAACACTGCGTGATAATATTTAAAGTTTTCATCTGCCCAGTGGGCAGTAAAGCTAAGGAAACTGCTGATTATTCGTGTTTGTCCACAAGTCAGTAGTTACCGATAAAGCGTCGGCGGCGAGCACGCCTTTCCGAATCTCAGATTTAGTTTCTTTGTAAAGATGGGGTATAATGTTCTCTGTAAAATATTTTCTACCTGGCATATTGTATTTTGGTTTCAATTTTTTCATTAACTCGATAAATCCAATATTTTCGACAATAGACATAGGTTGATTATCAAGGGCAATCATCTCCGCAATGGATTCACTTATCTCTCTCGCTCGGGGATCTTCGCGTGGCCATTGAATAACAAAACAATCTTGAATATTTTGTTGACGTCGGGGCTGACTTGTAGGTGCATCCGATGAAGGCGGCAACATCGACATCGGTGCCTGCGAACGTTGCCGCTCTTGCGACGAACCAGGCAATGAATCACCCGAAGTACTTTTAATCGGAGCTCCTAACTGACTCACTAAATGTCTATTTTTTATGTAGTTACATACTCGAAGTGTTTGCCGATTTACCCAGTCCACCTCGCGAAATAAGTACTTGGCATTGATTACACTTCACTTTACTTGAACCACCTTCAACATCGTCAAAAAATGTCCACACGCGCGATTTTCTTTTAGACATAATGTTTGTAAAGATCACTACTTGTTTATTTAATTATTTAAACAACAATTACGATTTGTTTCCTATTTTTTACCGGATCAACAAGTGAATCTCGGAAAGGTAAACAAAACTAGTCAAAACCTGAACGCCACCACGTGCCGCAGCGTATTAGGCGACCCGAACGTTCCCGATTACGCCCGAACTTCGGCTTCGAAGTCGGCTAGTCGGCCAACTTATGGATTCATCATGTCTGTCTGTCTGTCCGTCCGTATGCCACAGGCATTTTACTCGGAAACTATACGACGTATCTGAATAAAATTTACACATAAGGTGTATTTTGTATGCAGCTACTTAGTTATGTTATGTAGTTAAATTTGAAAAAAAAAAATATTTTTAAGGGGGCGCTCCATACAGGTAACTAAATAAAAATAAAAAAATTAACCAAATATCAACATGTGACACATCAATCGATAGGTCTTTCAAAATAACATTGACGTTTCTTTGACTATTTTGTGATTAAGTGAATATTTTCTGAAATAATCGCTTCGAAAGTCAGAAAAGTTGTGTAGCCCCCCCCCGTAACTTTTGAACCGTAAGTTCAAAAAATATGAAAAAAATTGAAGAGATGCGCCTTATCATATACTTCCTACGAAAATTGTTTTGAACATTGTCGGTTCAGCCATTTTTGAGTTATCTCCAAAAAACTTCTTCCATAGGCATCAGATACGACCTGTGGCGACAGCTATTTAATATAAAATATTGCCTCTGTAATTTTCTAAACATTATAAATAATTATATATATTAAGTAGGGTCAGGGAGGGAACAGTCGCTCGGTGGGAACAGTGACTCGAATGTGCTGTGCGAGAAACAGAAAGAGCTTTATGTCTGTCCTCTACATCAATCGGAACCGTTCCGTACCCGACCACGTACGAACTAGTTAGTGAGGCGCTCCGGCACCATGCGAATGTGTTATGGTGCGTTTTTGTGTTTAATGCTATCAAAATTACATTTCCAGATCAGTTTCACTCCTCTTTTTTCTTAACTCGTACGAGATTTTCAATTACTTATGTTATTATCGAAGAGTGTGTCTAATCTACTTAGTATTGGCTGATAATTCAAGGCCCTAGGTGTTTGTTTGTGTTTTTAATTTGAACTAAAATACAAATTGACGCCAAGGTCAACAGATGTTCGTTTTGGAAACGTACACGGTGGCTCGCGAACCACTGTGCACCTTACAGAGTTGGACTAAAATTTACTTGAATATGAATAAGAATAAAATTTCTGTGATTATTAAAAGTAATTCATGCACTCTTTTTTTTTAATAAAATGAAAGTGAATAAATCATGCGACATTTAGGTAGGTACCTATTTTAAATCAAGAATGAAATCAGGAACGATTATTCCGGGGGTTGTGCTTACCTATTCTAATTACCGTTTTATTCAACAAAAATGTTATTTGTTATATAATTTAGGTTCGATTCCTACGTACCTAGCAATTGTGTACTGTTAGAACTACTGTTTACAGGGCGTAGTATACAGTGACTCGAGCCACTGTGTACTGTTAGAACCACTGTGTACTAGCGGGTCCTAGTCACTGTGTACAGCAACGGGTACACAGCGGCTCGATTCCCAATTTCTAAAAAAGAATGGATATATATTTTTTGGTGAAAGTAACAGAAAATATATTTGCTACATATGAAAGTGTAATAATGCACGGTGCTCTGTGCTTGCAACAATTGGTTCAGGGATTTATATTTTTCATGCAACAGCCTGTTGAAAAAATCCTAGCGACTGTTCCCTCCCTGACCCTAATGTTTATTATAAAAATACCGTTGCGATTCCGCGCGGCGCGAGCGCAGCGTACAAGATCTTCCTTATCGCTCGGCTCGCTTCGTGATACTTCGGCGGCCGGCCATCGCGCCATTTCGTGCGCGCTCGGAAATCCCAGCCAGTCGGCAATTTACTACTCTCGAGGCTGGACGCACGCTCTCGCGCCGCCCGGGCTAACGGTTACTGCTTACGCGCCGACTCGCTAAGCATATTGTTTTCGGTTTGCTTTGTGCACCGTTTTGCGCTTTTAGCTTTCGCTGTATAGACGCTTTCTTTATGTACTTTTCCTATCTTCTGTGCTTACTTTAACTTTCTTCTTCTTGTAAATATTGTGCTGTGCTTTGACTGTTATTTCTTTCCTTTGTGCTTGTGACTCTTGTGTGCCGTTAATTGACAATATAATTTATGATGTGGAACTAGCTTGTTTTCATTAACTCGTTTGACTAATCATCCACAGACCTTTTGGTATTAGTTTGGTTCTTATTCCATTGAAGGTACGGAACCCTCCTATGCGTGGTCCGACACGCACTTGGCTGGTTTTTTATTTCGTTAAAGGAACTTATTGCAATATCAGAAAGTGGAAATTAGTTTGTTGGTTTAATTATTTCAGAAAAGTTTAGTATCAATCTGGAGTAAGATGCGTTTTCAGGCGCTGGTATTCCATGCAGTGGTTTCAGTCGGCTTTCGTCGGGTTAGATCGTATTATTTCTTATAGTATAGCCAAGTAGGTCAGATTGTATTTGGTGGCAGCTTTCTTGAATTTGGACAGATTAATATTTTCCACGTACAGTAACATCATCTAGGTAAGCAAAAGTACCGCTTAAATGTTCTTGTGCTATGGTGTAGTTCAGGGTGCGCTGCGCATACTATCGAAGAAACACAAAACGCGCGAGAGTAAAAGTATCTATAATTTTATGAATCATCATGATTGACTTTATCATTTACTGATTGTTCCGGCCAAGGCACTTTGTTAATATTCAGGACTGTTTGGAAGCGAAGCAGAGTTTGACTGAACAATTTTTGAGGCCTGAACATAGAACAACACACTAACACAGTGATGTTGCAGAAGTGTTCTTGTGGCACAGACATAACTTTCATTTTAAAATCATTATGCTCCTCCCATTTTCCAGTGACTCGTTTAATTATGGCGTAATAATGGTTGGCCGAGTGAATTATGGAAGATACAAGTCTATAAGTAAACCCCTCGAAAATTAATTGAGCTGGGATTTCTTAGATGGTAAACCGTGTACGAAATTCCGGATAACCCTGTCGAGCAGCTATCAAGTCGTTCCCGTCGTCATCTTCAATGTCAATCAAAACGTGACGACCTGCGGAGATAGATGTCTCTATTTTGTCACTATGACACCGAAGGCATGATGTGGTAGTTGACTTAGCAGCATTCACTGCGTCCTGCAAGTCCTGCAACCCTACCATTCCGCGTTGGTATATCGGGATGGGATTTACTTCGATCACAGGAACACAGTCGTTAACAAAATATGAACAGGATAAACAATTCATTGATTTTTCAATTCACGGCACGTCCTTCAAAATATGTTTCTGAATTAAATACGAAACATTGATTGTGCAGTTAATACTGCCTCCTTTAATCTTTTGAGTGCCACCTAAAATGAATTCCCGCGATTCATATAATTTCGCCGACACGCCCGTTTTTGATAAACTGTATGCCGGGCGTTTGTGCATAATCTCTATATCTGGACATGCCTCCAAGTATTTTTCTTTTTCGTTTCGCGTTTTTTATTAAGCCCTCTCCAAGAGTGTATACTGTAGTTTCCTAAATGGCAGTTAATACCATTCTCATTTTTTTCCACTTTTTATTTTTCTCGTAAGCTTCATTTATCAATAGCAATTATAATCATTCTCATATTTACCCATTCTATGTATTTATTAGTAGCTTATTTTCTCGATATGTTTTTGAACCGTTTTCATATTTTCCCATTCTGTGCATTTATTAGTAGCTTATTTTCTGGATATGTTTTTTAACCATTCGCATTATTCCCATTCTATGTATCTAGACGGGTCAAGATTAGGATGGTTGAAAGGAGAGGAGGGAGGCCTTTGCCCAGTAGTGGAACACTGAAGGCTCATATAAATAAATAAATAAAAAAATATGAATAAATTAATATCGTTTATTGAAACTTAAAGAATGTTTTTTTTTATTCTTAAAAATTATGTTTCATAAATATGACTGACAACTGTGAAAGTTAAAATCAGTATTCATTAACTTAACTGACAAGCATATTAATACTTCAAGCAGGCCAAAAGTAAGATGGTTTTTTTAATGTCATATTTTCCCAGCAGAAAATTATTAACAATGTTATCGATTTTCATGTCCATTGCAATGTATTTTTTAGCCCTTTTCCGAAAGACATCAGGGCGAACATCATTTTGTAGCTCTTGGAAATCCACTGCCTGTGCCTCGTCCTTCAGTTCTGAGAGCACTAATAAAATATTAGAATTTTTTCTAATGATATTATTAATCTTTTTGTGCCAGCTCTCAGTCACGTTGTTCGTTCGGTGACGCTGCTTAAAGCACGATACTATGTGGATCATTTCTATTTGAACCCATTGCGATGACATGTATTCATTAAAGTTTTTGATGCCTGGCATTTGTGGCATGTCTGACGAAATTTCGATCCAACCTTCGTGAATTTTTAGGGCCGGCAGATGGGCAAGGGCCACACATTTTGCTACATAGGTACAACCCTCGCGTCTAGATAATATATTAAATTTTTCTGCATTGTTGTACACTGCTTGCGAAAAATGAAAATAACATCCGGTGATTTTTGCTAAGGGGTACAGTTTGCGGAACGCGTTGATTGCCGCTTTCTCAAAATCCACTTTTAATTCATCAGGTTGAAACCCAGGAATGTTTTGTTGAAAACTTTTAAACATTTTTTCATAGGTCTCCTGCTGCTTGTTGGGCAATAGAACATAAATGCAAGGCAGTACTCTTGAGTGGTCAGCAGTAGACCCAATGTCCGCATGAAAAGTGTACAATTGCACAAACGGTTCTGGAACGATCCGAAAAGTACCGTCTGCAAAAAACTTCTTACAATTTGCGAGCCATTCCTTGGATTTTTCAGTAACAAATATTAAAAAGTCGTCTTCTTTGACACAAAGCCAGTCCTGGGCTAAGCTTTCTGGTAACAGGATGTCTTCGCAGCATTCGAAAGATTCTTCCTCGCGGCGGGCTCTATATAAACTATCTTTTTTGTTGCGTAGAATCGGCAGTTTGTCTATATACTCAACGGTCATAAACTGCCTCATTTCTTCCTTAAACAAGGTTGGGATTGGTTTATATGACGTGGTCACCATCTTTTTTAAATTAATTATGCTGCGCTCTATGTCAATGCTCTCATGGTCTGGTATACAGCAATGTTCGCGCTCTCGAATTATCTCAGTTTTGTCAGGGTTGAGCAATACTGAGCCATAGCAATGACCAACCTTGTCGCAAGTCCATACAGAAGTCCGGCATTTGTGATTTTCGCGTTTTAAGTAATGCCTCCGACCGCCCTTGATCAAAATTTTACCTCTGCGGTTGCTTTCAATGAAGCTAAAAGTTGCAACACTATCTTCCAAATTGCTTGAAGCCATTGAAAGTCCTGACAAATTACTTTTTTGAGAAGATAAGAATTATATTCTCACAACGACTAAATTATGTTATGTCACATATGACAATGATAGATACCTATGTTGAAGTGTATGCATATTGATTATTATCTAGTGTCTATGATTATTTAAACGTTTATGCCTAATCAACTAGTTTTCAACCTTAGAGTATTTACTAATCATCAATTTACGAACCGACTACTATTACTTCTTTGCTAACAAAAATATTTGAATATTTATTATTTATTTATTTAATTATGCGGCTGGTCATAAAACATATAGGGATATTAAGCTATTCATAAAAAAATTGTATGGAAAATAATGCGAATGGTTACAAAACATACCGGGAAAATAAGTTTTTCAAAAAAAAATAGAATGGAAAAATATGCGAATGACTAAAGTTGCTATAGGGAAAGGAAGATTACGAGAAAATATAAAGTGAGAAATAATGCGAATGGTATTAACTGCAATTAGGAAATAACGATTTTCGGAACATACAGTATACACTCCTCTCCAATCCTCTTCTTTCTGCAAACATTGCGATATGCTCTCACTATCTTTGCCGTGTTTCGCAAATTATATTCAATAATGGTTGGTGTCAACACGCCGTTTCCGTCAGTAGGAGTAGCAGAGTCACCTTTACTTGTGTGAATACACTCTCCTAAAGCATTTTTCTAATATTTTTGATTTTCCTTTTGTGGGCCTTCAAAAGGTTGCTAGTGCCCTCCAATGATCGCAGATGATAAAAAAAAGATAAAAGATATTTATTCTTCAATTTAGGCACATTACAATGCACTTATGAACGTCAGAGAGAAAAAGAAAAGCTACCACCGGTTCTAACCCTACACCTCTGACCCGAGAAGTATTATTTATGACCGGCAAGAAACTCGGCGGGACTTATTTTTTCAAAACAATACAGTAATATTATATCTTAAAGATACACAATAATGCGTAGTTCTATAAGAAGACATATCAAAACAGCTTGAGAGACATACAATGTACGTATTGTTTAATTAAAATAAAATAATAATAATAAAATCCAAATCTGATTGCTTCACAAAACGTTTGATATGCTTTCCTATCTGAACTGTGTCCTCTAAATGTTAGATGATTTTGTAGTAGTTTCTGGTTTGGGCCATGCATGTTTGTCCGTCATATAGTCCTCGACCCTGTACCCTACCCTTTGACATTAAACTTTGATGAGTAACCAATAATGTATCTATCCTTATCGATCTTCCCATAGAGAAAACAAGATTCTTCAGCTGTAGAAAATTTACTTCACTCCTAGCCGAAGTGGCAACCAGTTTTTGCAAGTTGTATTACAGCCCTCCGATCATTACAGCCGTCCACAAGACGCATGGTTTATATAATCCCAGCAGTTTAGTGCTAAAATCAGGACAGTGGTATGGATTTAACCGCCCCGCCCGGATAATTTCAGCGCTGAGGCTATCACAATCAATTTTTTATTTTATAAAGGGAGCCGGGAGCGTATTCTTGAGACAAGAAATTTTGAAATGTAAAATACCAATGCGCCCATTTCAAATCTGACCCAGTAGCACTTGGTTCTTCGTCAAATCGCTTGGGGCGAAGATTAGCGTGTCATACTCGTAGATGTAATATTTTTACTATCGGTCATTTACCTTTATTACTTTTGATACAATTTATGCTGAATAAATTGATATGTACGAGTATAAGAGAAATAAACCAATTAGGAATTTGGCTCTATTCAGCATAAAACATTACCGACAAGTAATTGACGTAGAATGCAACCATAGATACACGTGAGTCGCCTTATTTTCGTTTGTAGTGCTTTCATTTAGTTTGTAGTAGTAGTTCAAAAACCTACGTCAGACATCAAGGTGGACTTATTTTCGTTTGTAGTAACGCAATATCGTTTGTAGTAGTTCAAAAACCTACGTCAGACATCAGGGTAGCCCCATTTTCATTTGTAGTGCTTTTATTTCGTTTGTATTGGCTCAATATCGATTGTAGTAGGTAGTTCAAAAATCTACGTCAGTAATTTTTTACATAACTCACGAATAATAGGCAATGTGCAATAGTTGTAACCATTAGATCTATTGAAATCGTTAGGGTAGGAGTTTGATATCTCTGTCCAGTTCGACGCCTTCAGATTTATTTTCGCTCTCATTATTAACCGGTATCTCTACTACATTCCGTAAGCCGTGTATGCGATTGAATACATTGTTTATATTTTGTGACATATGTGTAAATATATGCAGTCTTTGGACATTTTGCCCCGTATCGCACAGGCCGCATCAGTCCAATCATTGTGACTTCGGTAGAAATTTCCCATTTTCATTGACCAATTTAATGTTTTTTATCTGCTTGTGAAAGCTTGTGTGCTAGCGATAAAGGCTCTGCGCATGGACTCGTTTTGATGTAGGTCCGCAGTTACTTGCGTGAAAATGCATTCGAGGGCAAGAAGTTTTAAGGCCCGAATGTACTCTTTGACAGTTTCATCTAGTATGCTTACGCGTAGCTAGCATATGTCTAGCACGTATTTCGTTTTTGGGTTTTTCATATATATTTTTTAATGTAGCAATGGCGTCGTCATACGTTTCGCTTGCACGTATATAAGAAAATATTGCAGGAGACAGATGATTTACCAGAAGCTTCAGTTTGATGGAGTCGATTGAGCCGGGAGCGTTGAAGTCTGAACATAGAACAACACACTAACACAGTGCTGTTGAAGAAGTGTTCTTTCCGGTACAGACATAACTTTCATTTTTAAATCACTGCTCCTCCCATTTTCCAGTGATTCGTTTAATTATGGCGTAACAGTGGTTGGCCGAGTGAATTACCGCAGATACAAGTCTATAAGTAAACCCGTCGAAAATTAATTGAGCTGGGATTTCTTCTATGGTAAACCGTGTACGGCATTCTGGATAACCCTGTCGAGCAGCTATCAAGTCGTTCCTGTCGTCATCTTCAATGTCAATCAAAACGTGACGGCTTGCGGAGATAGATGTCTCTATTTTGTCACTATGACACCGAAGGCATGATGTGGTAATTGACTTGGCAGCGTTTACTGCGTCCTGCTACCCTACCATTCGGCGTTCGAATATCGGGGTGGCATTTACTTCGATCACAGGACCACAATCGTTAACAAAATATCAACAGGATAAACAATTCATTAATTTTCCTTCAAAATATGTTTCTGAATCAAATACGAAACATTTATTGTACAGTTTATACTGCCTCCATTAATCTTTTGAGTGCCACATAAATGATTCCCCGTGATTCATGTAATTTCTCCGACACGCCCGTTTTTGATAAAATGTAAAAATTGTCCCACAGAAGGATTCAAAGCATCAAAAAGATAACGCGCGTACGAACCGTAACCGTGGTATGCAGCAAGTACACTTTGCATCGTTGAGTCAAATGCACAGGTATTTTTAATGTTGACAATTTGAACTATTAAACTTTCGTAAGACTCTAACATATTAAAAATATTTATAACGGGTTACTCACGTAATTTAAGTCGATTTTTGCTCGACATGTTTTGGTCAATTTACGATGACCATTTTCACGAGCTGCCTTCCGCGACGGCTACTACGCGCCTGCGCGCGGTGTGCCCTGCTACTGGCGGCGGGAGGCGGCGGCGGCGGCGGCGGCGGCGGCGGCGGTGCTGTGACAGATCTACCCTCGTTCACTTCTTCATTATTGTCGAAATGTTTGCACACCACACTAACGACGTCACTTGCTAAGGGCACGTCCACACTGTCCACCGACGCAGCATTCAAAACCGTTTTCCAACTAGTGGGCAATGACCAACCACCATCCCGATTGAAATTCAAATGACGACTCATTTCTATAGCTTTCCGTATTTTCCGCTGAACGAGGAACTTTTCCCTTGCCAGTACGGTTACCTTATCAATTCGGAATTCAGCCCCGATCTTAGCGGGATTCAGTCGACCATAGACAATATTAAGCCTGATGGTGAAAAATTTGTATATATATATATATATATGTGTGTGTGTATATATATATATATATATATATATATATATGGCTTCCATGCAGAAAACCCATAGACAATTTTCCACCTTCCGATTGATTATTGTCTATAAATAAATAATTTAAACGTTTATTTCAGGCCATTGCCCATGTTGTTGTTAGTGAAGTACAGACTTATACTAATTCATGTTATCAATATCTTAAACATATATTAAAATACACAGAGAAAGCCACTTAGTTTAACATAGGCCACACAGTTATTGTAATTGAAGTACTTATTTTATTTAAATGTAATGTATTTAAATGATCACCTTCAAGACCTGAGAAATCTGGTACATAGTCAACAATACCAAATTCTCGAAATGCTTTAACAAAATTCGATCCGTTGTCGGTGGTCGTGGAAATCAGTTGTTCATGTTTCAGTCCAAAATCAGATTGGAGTCCAAAAAGCATTTCAGCAATTTTGTCATATGTGTGTGAACCTTTGAATTCCTTGGCCCTTGTTCCTGGTCCCAAACAGGAACATTAACCCGGCTCCTGGAGAGATAGAGACAACTCCTCTACCTCTCACTTGAGCAATTCTTGTCCGACGCGTCCTAGTCGCGGGGGTGGGCACCTCACACTACAGTAGGCCGTGGTGTTCGGGTGGCGAAGTGCGGATGAGGACCCAGTGCTGCGGGGTATATCGCAGCCCCCTGCCCAGGGTTACGGGTGAAGTCCTCAACGGCTGCGAAGGCGGAGATGGTGGACATCGGCTCGGCGGAACAGGCGGAGGAGGCACAAACCTAGTGAAAGGCTGCCCTTACATATTGAGGTCACAGGCTACACTAGAGCTACGCCGTCAGGCAGGACGGGGTAGTAAGGATGGTGGCGAAAGACACTGTCTAACGTCGGCTCCTAAGCTCTCCAGGAGAGTTACTGTCTTGGCGTCAGGCGGCAGCCGGCCGTAAAACAGATCGCCAAATTCTATCTCCTCACATGAACGCAAACAAAAATGAGAAAAGGCATAAATATTAGGGCGTACCCCGTAAGCGACGCGAATGCGAATGATGCGATACTAGATGCAAATAATACTAGGGCGTCCCCCCGAAGCGACGAAAAGTGTGACAAGAACAAACATTCGCATTTGACCATGACTTGCAACATGGAACTTGGGGTCTCTCACAGGAAGGAGCCAAGAACTGAGCAATATCCTACAAAAAAGGCGTATTAACATCTGCTGCTTACAGGAAACGAAGTGGAAAGGCTCGAAATCCAAAGATATAGGAAATGACTACCAGGTTGTATACCACGGCACAGACAACAAAAGAAACGGAGTGGCAATAGTGCTCGACAACAACTTTAAGGCACGAATAATAAACATCACACGCAAGAGCGACCGCTTAATTGCAATCAAACTGGCCCTGGATGACCAGCAAATCACGAACATAATCTCAGCTTACGCCCCACAATCAGGTTGTACAGATGTAGAAAAGTCTGATTTCTGGGATGACTTCGATGATTTAATCCGGAGCATACCTCCAAACGAGTACAAAATAATCGGAGGGGATCTAAATGGACATGTGGGAGCTAACAACACTGCATATGAGAAGACTGTGCACGGAGGGTACGGAATGGGCGAGGCGAACAAACAAGGAGAAGAAATTCTAGATTTTGCGGCAAGGCACTCGCTAAGCTTGATAAATACGAACTTCCAAAAGAAAATGGAACATCTGATCACCTATAAATGTGCAGGAAAAGCCTCACAAATAGACTTTATAGTCTCAGACGTATCCGTGAAGCATAAGTTCAGAGATTGCAAGGTGATTCCAGGTGAGGCCCTAACATCTCAGCATCGTATCCTTGTGGCTGTATACGATTTACCTAAGCCCATCAGAGCAACGGCGGATAGATTCCCTAGAACTAAGTGGGGGTCTCTGGATAGCCCCAAAGGCGACACATTAATTAACGAGATGAGAAACTACCTCGAGGCTGACTTGGAGATAGATTATAGCTGCGCAGACCTTATGTGGAATAAATTTGAAGATCAATGCAAAAGTAAAGCAGTACAGTTCTTAGGTGTGTCTAAAGGCCCTCTTCGTACTGGCAAAGATCCTAAATGGTGGAACGAGAAAGTGCAAGAGAAGTTGGCAACTAAGAAATCTCAGTTCAAGATTTGGCAAACATCCCTATCCGACGAAGATAAAACTAACTATAAAGAAGCTAAGAAGCTAGCAAAGAAAACCGTTGCACAAGAGAGAGCCAATTCAAACCAGGCTTTTTATGCCGATTTGGAAAATGCCAAAACAGAGGCTGAAATACTGAAAATTGCTAAAACTAGACATAGGTCAACAATGGATATTAAAGTAAATAAATACATAAAGAATAAAAACCATCAACTAATCACAAACAATGAACAGATTAATGACCGGTGGCTAGAATACTACGAACAACTGCTTAATGAGGAATTCCCACATGACGAACCAGCACCCCAAAATGCTACACACGGCCCTATAACAAACGTAGATGAAAGAGAGGTCAAAGAAGCGGTAAAGGCAATGAAAAATCGTAAAGCTCTAGGCCCCGATGAAGTGCCGGCAGACTTATGGAAGCGACTGGGCCCGCTGGCAGTGTCCTGGCTGACCAAGTTGTTTAACATCATCTTAACTACCAAAAGCATTCCGCAGCCGTGGCGGAAAAGTTACCTTTTGCCTTTTTACAAAAATAAGGGAGACGTAGCAGAGTGCGAAAATTATAGAGGTATTAAACTCACCTCGCATACGTTGAAAATATGGGAACGCATCATTAACAAACGTATCACAGCGCTCATTAAGATATCTCCAAATCAGTTTGGGTTCACTGCATCCAGATCGACCTCCGACGCCATACAGGCGATCAGAATATTGATGGAAAAGCATAGGATTAACAATGAAGACCTACATTTAGCATTCATCGACCTTGAGAAGGCGTTCGACCGTGTGCCACGTAAACTTGTATGGCAAGCACTTCGAGCCCAAAACGTACCGGAATACTACGTGCAGATTATTCAAGACATGTATTGCGGTGCAAGCACAAAAGTTCGTAGCCTGGCTGGCCTGAGCAGGGCCTTTGAGGTTAGGGTAGGCGTCCACCAGGGCTCTGCGTTAAGCCCTTTGCTTTTTAATCTGGTAATGGATTACCTCACTGCGGACATACCAGCACCATTACCGTGGACTATGCTGTATGCAGACGATGTTGTACTCGCCGCAAACACTGCACAACATCTGCAGGAACTCCTTAATGTGTGGACACAGTCTCTGGAAACGTATGGCCTGCGTGTTAGTAGGAGCAAAACGGAATACATGAAATGCTCCTTCAGTGGAAACAAAACGCAGGACACTATACATATTGGTACAACGCCCATACCAACAGTGACCAAATTCAAATATCTAGGCTCCATGCTTACACCAGATGCAAACGTGGATGCCGATGTCACCCACCGCGTAAATGTTGCGTGGCAAAAATGGAGAACACTGACAGGAGTACTGTGTGATCGCCGCATGCCCGTAAAAGTGAAAGGTAAAGTTTACAAGACCGCAGTCCGCCCAGCAATGATGTACGGATCCGAATGCTGGACAGTAAAGAAAACCCACGAGCAAAAAGTCCACGTAAACGAGATGAAGATGTTGAGATGGGCGGGAGGTGTGACTCGACTTGATAAAGTGCGCAACGAATATATAAGAGGCAGCTTTAAAGTCGCACCAATCACCCAGAAACTCACCGAAAACCGTCTCAGGTGGTACGGGCATGTCAAAAGAAGAAGCGAGGACCATGTGGTTCAGATTGCACTAGGTCTGCCTGAACAGAAGAGAGGTAGAGGCCGCCCGCCACTAACCTGGTGGTCTAAAATACAAAGAGATCTCAAGGAAGCCCATTTGCCTGAAGAGACAATCCAGGATAGATTATCCTGGCGCAGAAAAGTGAGGAGACCCGACCCCAAATAATGGGAAAAGGGCAGGACAAAGAAGAAGAAGAAGTGTGTGAACCTTTGAATCGATCAAATAACAAAACGCAACTGTTTCGGTCAAGTGTAGTTTCATTAATCTGAAACAGAATATTATTACCATAAGTTTTTATCAAGATTGTTTTTTGATAAATTTTTGTACTGTACCTATTTGACACACACGCGCAAACGCAAAAAACACACACACACACACAAGAATTTAATTAGTAGTGAAAAAATGTTGTGGTTAATTTTACTTTGAATGCTCCATACTTAAAGTATGACTACTTGCTACAGAGATGTGAGGTTTCTTAATACAGGTGTTATTTACTTTCTTAATACAGGTGTCATTGTGTCAAATGTTTTAGGAAGTACATAAACTTTTTTTATTTTTCTCCTATTTCAAAACAGACAAACACACTTAAAAATACAAAAAATGCAAATTAGATTGTATAATCCTAAGCAACATAGCAGTTTATTTTATGTTATGAATTGTGCAATACACTGAATACACTTATATATTACATTACAAAAAAATACATACCCAATGTGCTGTTACACCCATAAAGCTTCTTGTTTTTGTGGACCAAATGTCTGCCGTTGTGGACACATAGTCCAATTTACTGAAAATACCTATAAGTTTATCTGATATATTTTTTTGGGATGAATTTAATTTTCTCCCTAACGTCCTTCGGGACATAATGTGAAAATTTTCAGATATGTCTGTAAACATTTTTATGAAATTTGTTTGGATCGTCCACAGTACTCAGTGGCTTCATGCTATCCACAACATAGTTAACTATGTTGTCGTCTAGTTTATGTTGCAACGTCTCTTCTTTTTGAGATTTGAAATTTGACAGATCCAATTTGGTTTGTCTTAGATTTTCCTCATTTACAGCCTTCTGTGTTTTTCTTCTTTTACCCTCTTTCCCTTTATCATTCTCATATTCAATTAAAGCGTCTGGATGTTTCCGCTAAAATTTAAAAAAAAGATACACATTCTGAACAGTAAGTAACAAATAATGCAGTTCCATTTCACTGCATTTCACAATTTAAAAAACATTAAGTTAACCATAAAGTAAGATGTGAACACACTTACTATACCCATAATACCACACACCTTACTATATAATATATATAGTAAAAGTACTCATAGGTACTATTAATTAACTGCAGTTTTAGAATAAACTTATATTAAATAAAAGAAGATTGTTTGCTAATTTCATCAAATGGTCAGTTTCATGACAAAGTTGCAGCTGTTATTATATTATTTTATTATAAGATAAGGATATAACAAATAGAGGGAATCAGAATAAGTAAAACATTTACTAAAGTCTATTAGGTTAGGTATTTATCTTTTTCTTAATAAGCTTACCTTTAGATGGAGTTTAAAGTTACTAGTAGCCTTAAGACTACCTTTAATGACTGTCTGGCATTTTGAACAAGATGCTTCAACTTTTTCTAGATCTTGCTCCTGTTACCACCGCAGACACTATGCTCCGTCGTGACTTTGAACTATTTGGCCGTCAAATTTGTGGATATGTTGTTGAAGTTTCACTGTGATCATGACCACCGGCACCGGCACCAGCACCAGCGGCACCGTTATCGTCTTTGTCGACACTACTTCGTTTCCCTCTTGATGTAGTCAATGGACGTGGATTTAAATCCATTTTTAAACCATTAATTAAAACAATTTAATTAATCCCCGTTTAAAGAAATATCTGCATCAAATTCCCTCTTACTTCTCAGTGTCAGTCTGACAGAACCAGAAAAAACCGCGTAACAAACGAAACTGTCAACATGACACTTGACGTTGACACTTTCACTCAGTGTTGCCATAGGACTCTAGGCTAAAAAAAGCGTCCCATTAAACGATTTTACGATTATGGCATTTGATAAAATGTATTTTAAAGCTTAACGTATTTGAAATAAAAAATACAAAATACATGTAAGTGAAGTATTTAAAATACAAAATACTTTTCGAAATCGTATGCGTATTTGAAATACAAATACAAAATACGTATTTGTATTTCAAATACATGTATTTGAAATACTGCCCAACCCTGCTTGTGTGAATACACTCTCCTAATGCATTTTTCTCATTTTTTGTTTTTCCTTTTGTGGGGCATTCAAAAGGTTGCTGGTGATCCCTCCAATGATCGCAGATGAGTAACCAAAAATTTCTCTATCCTTATCGATTCTCAACCAGTTTTTGCCAGTCGTATTCAGGCCCGATCATTGCAGCCACAAGACGAAATGTTTAAATAATCCCAGCAGTTTAGTGCTAAAATCAGGACAGTGGTATGGATTTAATCGCCCCGCCTGGATAATTTCAGCGCTGAGGCTATCACAATCAATTTTTTTAATAATTTTATAAATGGAGCCGGGAGCGTATGTAAAATACCAATGCGCCCATTTCAAATCTGACCCCGTAGCACTTGGTTCTTCGTCAAATCGCGTGTCATACTCGTAGATGTAATTTTACTATCGGCCATTTTTCTTTCTTACTTTTGATACAATTTATGCTGAATAAATTGATATGTACGAGTATAAGAGATACACACGTGAGTCGCCTTATTTTCGTTTGTAGTGGTTTCAATTAGTTTGTATTAGTTCAAAAACTTACGTCAGGCATCAAGGTAGCCTTATTTTCATTTGTAGTGCTTTCATTTCGTTTGTAGTAACGCTATATCGTTGGTAATAGTTCAAAAACCTACGTCAGACATCAAGGTAGCCTTATTTTCGTTTGTAGTAACGCAATATCGTTTGTAGTAGTTCTAAAACCTACGTCAGACATCAGGGTAGTCTCCTTTTCATTTGTAGTGCTTTCATTTCGTTTGTAGTAGCTCAATATCGATTGTAGTAGTTCAAAAACCTACGTCAGGCATTTTTACAAAACTCACGCAAAATAGGCAATGTGCAATCGTTAGGGGAGGAATTTGATCGCACAGGCCGCATCAGTCCAATCATTGTAACTTCGGCAGAAATTTCCCATTTTCATGGACCAATTTAATTTTTTTAATTTTCTCGCAAATTTTGTTTGGTGGATTCGCCGTTACCGTTGTGCGAGGCGTAGTTATAGAATCTGATCATTAACAAATAGGACTTTTTTGCCAGTTAACGGCTGTACAACGAAAAGACATATTTTGTATACCTATGCAAGACACAAGCCAAGAAAACTTACAACTTATTTTTCAAATTTTATTGATGATACCAAGATTTGTATTGGTAGACGACTAGTTTCCAACTTTCAGTACTAGATTTGTTATAGTTCTGAAACCTAGCATCTCAGCTGTTCTGTATGACTGTAGTTCTTAAGAAGACATCTAGTTCTGTATTATTAGAACGAAATTTGAAAGAGTTCTGATAGATAGATATTAAAATGATTTTTCAAATAATTTCAAATAAAACACTCTCCACTGCTGAGCTACGTCAAAATTTCTCATCACAAGCCAAATTTTTTTTCATCAATACCAAGAATTGTCTGAATCAGAAATTACACTTGAATGAATACAATTTTATAACAACTCAACTTGGAGCTATACAGTCTAGATAATTACATATAAAATATCTTGATTTAACTAGTAATATAAACTGGGTTGTAGTAATATAATATACACTGTACTAGGTTGTATTTAGTAATTAACTAAGGACTATGCTTTTTGTATTTATTATACGCTACAAATGTATTTGTTACAAGCTTGCGTACGTTACAAAAACATATTTTTTACGTACAATGTCAAAGATTTATTTTACAACTATTCACCTCACGTGTTTTTTGTACGACAAGGTATGTATATTTTAATGATTCAAATACAATAGTCGCAATAATTATTTGCTAATTAATAATTTTAAACACAAAAGAACCGACTTCACTTAGCCTCCACCATTCCAAAAGCAAATGCTCGAGCTGCAGTAAAATTACTCAAATCACTATAGGTGCCTATAATAGTTGAAGAGTTCCCTCGATTCTCCAGAATCCCATCATCAGATCCTGACCTGGTTACAATGGGACCAACTGTGAAGTATACTCATTCAACCAAAAAAATAATTTTCCAAATCGGTCCAGCCGTCTTCGAATACTCGGTGAACATACATTAAAAAAAATAGCAGAAACAAAGATCCCGACGAATTGATAACCTCCTCCTTCGAAATCTTGAAGTCGGTTGAAAAGGAGGTGCCTAAAATATTTACATGCGTAATGGATAGTTAATATAATTAAAATGCTGGTGGAACGATTAAACCAACTTATCGGCTCAATCGTAACGATGACAAGCCTCTTCGACAAATACATTCTGAAAATGTTAATATTTCACACACAACATATCAACGTTTAAGTAAAAACGAATACTTTAATAACTTCCGATACACATCAAAATATAATAAATCAACGCACACTATCGAAGAAACGCAAAACGCGTGAGAGTAAAAGTTTATACTAATTTTATGAATCATGATCGACTTTATGATTTGATTATTGTTCCGGCCTTTGTTAATATTCAGGACTGTTTGGAAGCGAGGCAGGATTTGTCTGAACAATTTTTGAGGTCTGAACATAGAACACGATAACACAGTGATGATGCAGAAGTGTTCTTGCTGGCACAGAAAACTTTCATTTTTAAATCATTATGCTCCTCCCATTTTCCAGTGCCTCGTTTAATTATGGCGTTATAGTGGTTGAATTATATAAGTAAACCCCTCGAAAATTAATTGAGCTGGGATTTCTTCGATGGTACTCGTAAACCGTGTACGGCATTCCGGATAACCCTGTCGAGCAGCTATCAAGTCGTTCCCGGCATCTTCAATGTCAATCAAAAGGTGACGGCCCACGGAGATAGATTTCTCTATTTTGTCACTATGAGACCGAAGGCATGATGGAGTAATTGCCATTCGGCGTTCGTATATCGGGGTGGGATTTACTTCGATCACAGGATCACAGTCGTTAACAAAATATGAACAAGATAAACAATTCATTGATTTTTCAATTGACGGCCTTCAATACTGCCTCCTTTAATCTTTTGAGTGCCACTTAAAATGAATCCCGCGATTCATATAATTTCGCCGACACGCCCGTTTTTGATAAACTGTAAAAATTGGCCCACAGAAGGATTCAAAGCATCAAAAAGATTCGCGTACGAACCGTAATCGTGGCATGCAGGAAGTACACTTTGCATCGTTGAGTCAAATGCACAGGTATTTTTAATGTTGACAATTTGGTTTGCGACCTTTACTGGATTTAACATTGTACCCTTAGCCAGTAAGGGCAAGTTAACACTAAGGCGAGGGCGTTTGTGCATAATCTCTATATCTGGGCATGCCTCCAAGTATTTTTCTTTTCTTTTCTCTCCAACCATCTTCTTTC
Source organism: Pammene aurita (assembly GCA_947086415.1). Lineage (NCBI taxonomy): Eukaryota > Metazoa > Arthropoda > Insecta > Lepidoptera > Tortricidae > Pammene > Pammene aurita. Next base: position 21,078,245 of record OX352295.1, read on the forward strand.
TGCAAACATTGCGATATGCTCTCACTATCTTGAGTTTGCCGTGTTTCGTAAATTATATTCGTCGAATCGTTAACCGATTCAATGGTTGGTGTTAACACATCGTTTCCGTCAGTAGGAGTAGACGAGTCAACTTTACTTGTTGTGTGATTACACTCTCGTAAAGCATTTTTCTCAATGTTTCCCTTTTGTGGGGCATTCAAAAGGTTGCCCTTTAATGATCGCAGATGAGTAACCAAAAATGTGTCTACCCTTATCGATTTTCCCTTAGAGAAAACAAGATTCTTCAGCTGTCGAAAATTTTCTTCACTCCTAGTTTAAGTGGCGACCGGTTTTTCAGGCTCTCCGATCATTACAGCCGTCCATCATTACAAGACGAAATGTTTAAATAATCCCAGTAGTTCAGGGCTAAAATCAGGAGAGTGGTATCGATTTCCATCAGGTGGGCCGTATGCTTGTTTGCCACCGTCGTAGTATATAAAAAAATTAATCGCCCCGGCTGGAGAATTTCAGCGCTGAGGCTATCACATTTTTATTTTTATTTTATAAATGGTCAGTTTGTTCGCGACGTAATTTGCATATTGGGAACTGTAATTTCCGCTTCTCTAATATTTTTAGCATAATAGTCTAGTTCCTGAGGAAGACTAAAATGCTTTAATTTATCCATAAGTCTTTTAGAGGCAGCGAAACAGAGGTTTTCTTTGTCCTGAATGTTTTCGTGTGTTGAGCGAGCAACAATCATGACATCCGTACAAATTTTAATCGCCTCTTCTAAATCCATGTGTTGGACACATCTGACGAAAAAAAAATTTTTTTAGTGCATTGTTTTTATTTGATATCATTTCCAACGACTTACTAACTTTATCAAATGTGTAATACTAATATCTATGCGAACAAGGCACTGCGGGCGTTCAATAAGCATTGTACATGTGTTTCTATCTACGACGATCCATTTTTTCACGTAACTTTCAAGGGTTTTGTTACTGAACGCTAAATAAACTGCATTCAATAGTGCCCATGAGTAGTCAGTGACTACTTGACCAGGACATGAGCCGCCACAGCGTAGCCACTCACGAATCCAATATGTGAGGGTGTTAGTATCGTGCTTTTCGGTAAACATTTGAAATAATGGCATGACTTTCTCTCGGAATCCACAGACAGCCTGATACAGGAATATGGGTCGTTTTGTATCATCAGGCCTCTTCAGTTGTTTGATAAAACTGCCTGTTGCGTCAATGCTAATTTGTTCCGTCCTCGTTTTCTTTCAAAAATCTCTTCCGAAGGAAGACCTGAGTTTTGGTCCAATACATGATGTAGAACTTATCAAGGCCTATTTCATGTGTTGAACCTAAAAAATCCTGGCCGTATTTAAGATCCCACAAAGATGCTACCGGTGAATGGACTTTAAACTATCCTAACTCCTTGTCTCGCGATTCTTGCTTCGCTTTGCGAGCTACTTCTTCTAAGATTGCTGACTTTTTCACGGCGCCATGCGCACCTTGATTTTCTCTGCAGCTCTTTACCTACAAAACGCTTTCCCCCCCGAATTTGGTGTGTTTTGGCGTACCTTGATACCTGACGTAGGTTTTTGAACTACTACAAACGGTATCGCGTTACTTCAAACGAAATGAAAGCACTACAAACGAAAATAAGGCTACCCTGATGTCTGACGTAGGTTTTTGAACTACTAAAATCGATATCGCGCTTCTACAAACGAAATGAAAGCACTACAAACGAAAATAACGATACGAGGTTTGCACTGAAAGTGTCGGGAATCGAATACTTATTAATTTATTTTTAACATGTATTATACCTTTTTATAATCTATGAAGTTTCCTTATCTTAACACACTGGCCACTTAGAAAAAAAAATCTATGGTTCGGTTTCAATTGTTTATTGAAGTCGTCGAGTCGCTGCTTAAAATGGAATTGTGCCGTGAAAATTTTAGAGCTATGATTTATTATGACTTTAAAAGTGGACTAACACAAAAACAATGTGAAGAGCGGATGGTTGCTGCTTTTAATGATGAAGCACCTTCAAAGACTACAATATACAGGTGGTATTCAGAATTTCAACGTGGCCGTGTATCCCTCACCGACGAAGTGCGTGAAGGTCGACCAAAATCGGCAGTCACGCAAGAAAACGTCGATGTTGTGCGTCGCCTGATAAATGAAGACCGACATGTGACATATCGGGAAATTCAAGAGTGCCCGGGTATTGGAATGAGTCAAATACAAATTATTTTAAAAGAAGAATTAGGCGTGAGGAAGTTATTTTCCCGTTGGATACCTCACCTAGATATTGTCTGACGAGCAGAAAATAGTCCGTGTCAATTGGTGCCGCAAAACTTTGAAAAAATTTAACAAGGGACGCTCAAATGCAGTTTTTAGCGTCACCTGATACTGGTGACGAGTCTTGGATATACGCTTATGAGCCTGAAACTAAAAACCAATCCCGAGTATGGGTCTTCGAAGACGAGCTCAAACCGACAAAAGTTGTTCGTTCTCGCAGCACGGCTAAGAAGATGGTGGCTACGTTTATCTCTAAATCTGGTCACGTAGCTACTGTTGCTCTTGAGGATCGTAGAACAGTCAATGCTGATTGGTACACCACTATTTGTTTGCCGAACGTCTTTGCTGAACTCCGAAAAACAAACCCTAGTCGTCGCATCATCCTTCACCACGACAACGCCAGCTCACTCACCGCTCGGACAACAACTGAGTACCTGGACGGTGAAAAAGTCGAAATATTGGACCACCCTCCATATAGCCCTGACTTAAGTCCCAACAACTTTTTTACATACCCCAGAATCAAGGACAAACTGCGTGGTCAGCGGTTTCAGACGCCAGAAGAAGCAGTGGAGGCCTATAAAATAGCCATTTTGTCGACCCTACTTCAGAGTTCAAAAAGTGCTTTACGGACTGGTTTGAGGGCATGTATAAGTGCATGAAATACAAAGGAGAATATTTTGAAAAACAATAAAAATAAATAAACTCACTTATACTGCATATTTTTTCTATTCCCGAAACTTTCAGTTTTACCCTCGTACCCTGATGTCTGACGTAGGGTTTTGAACTACTGCAAACGATATTGGGCTACTACAAATGAAATGAAAGCACTACAAACGAAATGAAAGCCCTACAAACGAAAATAAGGCTACCTTGATGCCTGGCGTAGGTTTCCGATTAGGGAATGCTCCCGGTTCTGTTTTTATATGGCGAGAACCGGGAATTCCCGGTTCCGGTACTGGATTTGTATAGAAAACGAGTACCGGGAGAAAACCCTATTTCCGATCTACCAATAACGAAACTGCACAATTTAGGTGACTTTCGGATAACGCGCTCACGTATCATTTTATTTTTTATTATTTAATTTTCCTTGGCTTTATTTGGATACTACAAACGAAAACATTTATTTTGCTACTTTGTAACCAAAAAGAAACTTCCTGTCAATCGGCGTAGACTAAATAGTGTAATTACCGGTATTTAGGCAATTTAGACGATTTTCTGCCTATTTTTTTTTGGGGCAACTACAAACAAAATCCGTTTTACTACAATCAACTACAAATGAAACACTATTAGAAAAAAAAATCGTCAGGGTCGGGTGCCAAGTTCACACAGCTAGCAAGAATGCTTGTCTCACGAAGACCTATCATGGCTATCATAATAACTCTTAAGTTTATTTCCTAAATTTCACCATTGAACTTGAACTACATTTTCCGTATAGCGATATTCAAGTCAACTATTCGTGTTTATTATGTGACCTAATTACGAGGTACGAGCATTAGGTACTTAGCCTCCCATCTACAAGTTTAGAGAAGTAGTGTAAATTCAATTTGCGTGAACACAGGATGTCGTGACGATACCCCACTGTTTTCTCTTAAGGGGGGGACGCAAGAGCACGAATTGGTTAGATTTGCGCGGTTTGTTCAGAAATAAATCTTAGAAGATTTCGTTTCTTGATTATAAATCTTCTTTGGATTAGTTTTAATAGTGGCGATGAAACACTAAACATTCGTTATAGGTACAACTGTGTTGGGATTGTGCTTGTAAATAAAAGTTCACACACGAGGTTAAATAGTCTATATTAAAACTACACAATTTATCTAAGCGAACACTTATAAATTAACACGTAAGTCAGGAGAGATACTAACTATCATGAAACTCGACTGAAACTTAACGCGGAGTCAGTAATTATTACAAGTTACTCGGAGTATCGGTACTACACGAGCTGAACCAGTGAGTCGGTACAGGATGACTTGTCGGTTCGACAGTTGGGTACTAACTGACTAATGTCTTGCGATCCCTCTGGCTCGTTACCTGTCGAGCTCAGGGGGCATCGCTGTACAGGGCCGATAATGGCCAGCCAGATGGCGAGATGTTCTCACGCTACCAGAAAATATCTTTATTATCCTAAATAAAACAATATTAGTTGGGCGTTGTAAACAATAACACAAATTAGAAATACCGACAAAGAAACAAAGTGAAATTGCTAAATCCTAGGGTAATAAACCAGATAATTATTTCAAAAGAATTTATCCATTTTTTTATCTGAGCGTACCGACAAAACAATAACATACTCGTACAATACAAAATAATAGTGTGCCGGCATGTTCAATGCAACACATGTATCCTAAGGTGATACCTAGAAAAGACCATACAGTTTTTACGTTAATTGGTAAAATCGTGCACATGTTGCACGTGCATATTTAAAATACATAATTGTAAAGCATCTTAGTTTGGGCAAATGTAGGACACAGTCGCTACATAATCTTTTTGCCACCTTCAGGCATGGAAGTCTAAACCGGCCAAGTGCTAGTCGGACTCTCGCACGAAGTTCCGTTCCATTATCTATAAAAACGGAAAAAAAATCATGTGTATTGTATGGGAGCCCCTAAAATATTATTTTTAATTCTGTTTTTTAGTATTTCTTGTTATAGCGACAACAGAAATACATCATCTGTGAAAATTTCAACTGTCTAACTATCACGGTTAATGAGATACAGCCTGGTGACAGAAGGACAGCGGAGTCTTAGTAATATGGTCCCGTTTTTACCCTTTGGGTACGGAACCCTAAAAAGATATAGCAAGGGTAGGTATGATATACCAGTGGCAGTGGGTAATTTATTTACTTAGGCAAGCCGGAGCTTTATTTCCCTTAAAATTTCTTCATGAGCTGTAGGATTAAACTGCTCAAATGCCTAAAAATAAGGCAAGCCGACGGGAATCGTATTCTATGGACACGCCGCCACTGATATGTACATAACCGTTAGTCGTGCCTAAGATAATGTATAGGTTAGGATTAGGAAGAATAATATAATGTCAATGTTGCACGTTGTTGTCCTTTCTTATTGGCTGAAGCGAGTCCACGGCCCGTTCTATTATTCACAAAGCTTCTGTTTCGTCGTCTCACAAGATACATACATCATTTACATCATACACTCACACTCACGTGAACTTGATTCATGGTGTAATTGTTAATGGTTAATAAATAAATTGATATGAATGTTCTTGAGGTTCACACCATGAAGTCATAGGTTCATTACGACCCTTGAGGGTTCGAATCGAAATTATCAAGATAATTATGGTCTCTGATATTTATCATATAATTATCCCCGGTGTGTTCTTTTTTATTATAGCTCAACTACGAATGCAGATTTTCACGCGCGATATTTTTTTGTGCATTCCGCCTTAACAAATTTTGGATTATTATCATATCGATAATTATCGGATATAAAAATCGGAATAATAATCAAGATAGCATTGAAATTTATCCTTTCGAACCAATAAATGTGACAGTCTAAATCAAAAGGTACCATTTACGCCGCTTACGTCGTACAGAATCAATAATGTTTTCGAGCCACAAAAGCATAAATTCCGTCCGCCAAATATACCGCCATGTAGACTGTCACATATTTCCTTACTAATAATCTCTAGTCAGGAAGAAGAGTCCACCTGACCCAGGTCAGGCTTTTACAACTTTACACTGTCAGAAAAGTGAGAAACTCCCTGCCAAGGCTATCACATTGGTCCGTTAGCAGCGAAGTGGTCTGTAAGCATGTATAATTCATCTGCCTAGCTATCGGTGAATGTCAGCTCGGATACCTTTGAACTATTCGAAGCTAAAAATAGAGTAGTCTAGTCTCAATGATTGAGACAAATGAGCGGAAGAATGCGAATAAAAACCATTGAGATTTCTTTGGGTCATACGGTCAACTAAAATTAATGTGTAATATGGCCTAGATAGTTTCATACTGTGCGTTGAAGATCAGGTAGAAGTACGCACAACGGATCTTCTTTCTCTAAGTTGAACTTATAGGAAGTATGTGAGGTGGCCTTTACAGTAATTACATTCGAAATATAGTACAAACAGCAACACCTTTAGCCGGCCATCAGTAGACCTTATGCCGTTGCAATAGGGATTACAAATGGCCGGGTAACAGTATTGGCGATGGTACGTCGGATTCGCAAGCCGATGCGGTGTGCGAGCGGGACATTGCGATAAATGTGCATAGATGTGTCTCAGCCCAACTAGCAAAATAACCTTATAAAGAAAGGCTTATATGGCCAAAACTCTTATAAACGTCATTTAAAGGCATCCTTTATGTCAACATACCGTATTGCTTTTTACAAGAGGATTAAGCTAATATGGCTACAGACTTTATAATAAGGTCAGGTAAACGTTTACAAACCTAAATTATATGACTACAATAAAACCTTTACTTATAAGGTTACAACCTTTATAATTGGGTTCGGTAATCGTCAATAAAACCAATTTATATGGCCACTATAAGACTATAAATATTAATTACCTTAAAATGGCCAATTATACGGGCTTTTAGCCAAATACTATTAAAAGACACATAAAGGCTATCATGGAGGCTTTTTATCTTGTAAAAGAAATGCACAGGATCGTTATAAAGCATTCTATCTTATAGAAGTCAGAAAGTTAACGTCTATACAGCAATGGAATACATGTCATTTATATGACTTTCAAAAGAGTTCAGATCTTGGTTAGTCAGGTATATAGTAATGATAAGCGTGTAATCCTTATTATTGTCATAAAACTTTTGTTTATATGACAAAGACAGCCATTACACGAATTAAGTTTGCTTAAATAAAATTATATAAGATGAATTCGGAAGAATGGAAAAAGTTCAAAAAAAGTGGTAGTTACAAGAGGAAAGTGAAAAGGATGTACGACCAAATGAATAATGATATTAGTAAAACTACGACTTCTACTTATGTCAACAACACTTATTTTGTCAAGGACAATACATCTGAAAGTGCAAGTGGTTCCGTACAAAATTTTAACTTAGAGAGTTCGGCTTACGGGTTTCAAAGTTCGGAACATGTTAGTGAAAATTTGGAATTTGACAGTGAGGAGACAAGTAGTAATTACGACCTAGAAGAAAGTGTTGAGTTTAAAAAAGACAACTTACGTAAGAACCTCCGGAATTGGGCTGTCAAGTATAACATTCCACATATAGCTATAAATGAGTTATTTCAAATTGTGAATGACGCATTGCCGTACACTTTGCCATTAGATGCGCGGACGTTGCTTAAAACAAATGACGGAAACTTATGTATTACAGAGATAGGAACCAGGGACCGGAAAACCCCTTCATTTGATTAATCGTTTCGATAGGGTAACCCTATTAAAGTCTTACCCTAATGATAGGGTTACCCTATCATTGGGTTACCCTATCGATATGGAAATCATTTTGAATAGGCTTAACCCTTTTCAATGTGGTTTCCGAGTCGAATGGGGTAAAGATAGCTTTAATATTTACCGCTTACCCTATCATAGGGCTACCCTTTTCCTGTCTCTTTTCCACGCAGGCAGGCGGTTCTATCTTTCTCATTTGAAATGGAACAGGAGAGGTGGCGGCGGAACAAATTTAGTAAATATAAGATTTGCTGTCGTTTATTCATTCTGGAAAAGTCACACTCACAGTCCAGTCCTCTGCTCACGTACACAGAAATGTGTCTTACGTTCAGTTTATTTTTGCATAGTTCGCACGTACTGATGAGATGGGCAATAATTATTTTGAATAAGAATAAAAACACAATTTTTATTCATATTCAAATCGATTTTACACAAACCAGTATTCATCCTCCTTTTGTCCTGTTTGTCCCGGCTTTTGCCACGGCTCAGTTGAGCCTGTGGTCCGCTTGGCAACCTAATCCCATGAATTGGCGTAGGGATTGGTAGTCGTTTTCAGCTAATTATGGGATATACGATTTTTTAAGCTCACATGGTCATTCACATTATAAATATTATTTGAAACGGGGTATTTACCATGTATATTAGCGTTATTGCCTATTGGGCACCCGATATTTCGGGTACGAGGTAAATACCCCGTTACAAATAATTAATATTTATAATTAGGGGATGTAATTTCGAAAATTATTTCTGTTTTATAATCCAAGATGGCGGTTATATACTTTTTACTGAAAAATAGTCATGGTAGTTATTTTCGGTTAATTATTCGGGGTGTATAAATTATATCTGTTTTAAAATTCAAGATAGACTGGTTTTTTTATTATTATTATTATACACGGTGAATCTGAGTAACCCGAAAGATTTCAACCATAAATTCCTGAGGTCATAAGGAGTAATAAATGTTTTACGAATTTAGTTCGATTTCGCAAAAAAAAATTTTTTTTCATTTTTCCGATTTTTAAAATGCTTTTGAACATAAAAACATAAATGTTATTGGTAAAACTGTCAATTAAAATAAATTAGTACATTTTGGCCACGACCACTCTGTAAAGAGTGTAACGACAAAGAAGAAGAACTTTGAAACTAGGCTAATTCCAGAAAAGTTTATACGACATTTTAGTCTCAGTCAGTTATTTATCAGTCAATTATCAGGAATTTATGGTTAAAATCTGTCGGGATACTCAGATTCACCGTGTATATAATTTTTTTTTTCATTTTATGTTAATTTGTTTTGTTTTTTTTTTTCATTTTTTTTTCATTTTATTTTCGTTTTATTTTCATTTTTTTTCCGTTTTATTTTCGTTTCGTTTTCGTTTCGTTTTCGTTTCGTTAACGTTTCGTTTTCGTTTCGTTTTCGTTTCGTTTTCGTTTCGTTTTCGTTTCGTTTTCGTTTCGTTTTCGTTTCGTTTTCGTTTCGTTTTCGTTTCGTTTTCGTTTCGTTTTCGTTTCGTTTTCGTTTCGTTTTCGTTTCGTTTTCGTTTCGTTTTCGTTTCGTTTTCGTTTCGTTTTCGTTTCGTTAACGTTTCGTTTTCGTTTCGTTTTCGTTTCGTTTTCGTTTCGTTTTCGTTTCGTTAACGTTTCGTTTTCGTTTCGTTTTCGTTTCGTTTTCGTTTCGTTTTCGTTTCGTTTTCGTTTCGTTTTCGTTTCGTTTTCGTTTCGTTTTCGTTTCGTTTTCGTTTCGTTTTCGTTTCGTTTTCGTTTCGTTTTCGTTTCGTTTTCGTTTCGGTTTCGTTTCGTTTTCGTTTCGTTTTCGTTTCGATTTCGTTTCGTTTTCGTTTCGTTTTCGTTTCGTTTTCGTTTCGGTTTCGTTTCGTTTTCGTTTCGTTTTCGTTTCGATTTCGTTTCGTTTTCGTTTCGTTTTCGTTTCGTTTTCGCTTCGTTTTCGTTTCGTTTTCGTTTTCGTTTCGTTTTCGTTTCGTTTGGTTTTTTTCTTTTTTTTTTTCGTTTTTATTTTCATTTTATTTTCGTTTTTATTTTTGTTTTTATTTACATTTTATTTTCATTTTACTTTCATTTTATTATCATTTTATGTTCATTTTATTTTCATTTTATTTTCATTTTATTTTCATTTTATTTTCGTTTTATTTCCATTTTTATTTCATTTTTATTTTATTTTATTTTTATTATAGTAGTAACAAGTGCATAAAACGTACGATTTTACGCGAGGCGTTTAAAAGTCGAGTGTAAAATGGGTTTTACGGACGAGGGTTACACTCAAATTTTCACTTCATTTGCGAGGAAATTATTTATCGGTAATCGTCAAACAGTTTCAAGTTCTAACAAAAATATTACAATGAAAACAAATATGGTTCCAACCAATTAATTTTTTAATATATTTTTTGAATTTTTAACATGTGAATTTAGAAATTTTCTGCCAAGTCATCAAAACATTTCTGGGCATTTCTAAACTATTATCAACTCCTATTTTATTTGATTTCATTTATTTAATTATAGAAAACACGCAATTCAAATAAAATCATAAAAAGTACAGTCAATTCCTATTGGACGAGAAAAAAATTGTTTGTATAGATCAAAGTGTCAGGAATTGATATCAATAAAATTTATAAGTGATCAATATTGGGCGCTAAGGTGCCAAAAAAATGGTAAAAACCAGTTTTTCGCTTCTAGAGGAAAAACTTTGGGTCGGACCAAAAATAGTTAAAGGTATAAATGTGCGCAATTATAAAACAAAGAGAATGAGCCCCGGTAGAGCAAAATCGGTCCAGAGGATCGTCCGCAATTCGCAAAAAAACAATTTTTTTTGCAAATATTGTAAATTCAATAACTCGCGTTCCGGAAGTGCTGGAGAGCTGAAATTTGAATATGATGTCAGTTTTGTGGTCCTCTAACTACAGTTAAATGTTCAAATGAAAATGTTGTAAAAATGTTGTTTCGAAAAACGTTATAATTTCGGTTTCTATGCATTAAGGAGGAGTTGAACTACAAATTTACAAATTTACAGATCATTTGACAAGGAATAAACTTGTTTAAATAATCTATGAAGATCAGACACTTTTTGCGCGCGCGGCAGCGTCGCACTATGGCCCAAACGCCCGATCTAGCTGGACAAAATTATTTTACACTCATAGACTAAAATTGACTATTTTTTTTATTTTGGTATAATTCATGTGAAAAAAATTAACCAGTGTAAGTTGACCTTTGTATAAGAATATTTACTAGGGCAGAGGAGATCAGCTAAACATGGTTATTTAATTTTAAGAGAAATGGAGCATTATTGCAAATGGCACCTAAAATATAAGAATAGTAGAATTAAAATACTTAAATATAGTTTAAGTTAATTATTAATTTTTTGAGGTGCCATTGGTAATAATGCTTCATTTCTCTTAAAATTTCACAACCTGGTTTAGCTAACCTCTTCTGCCCTAGTAATTATTCTTATACAAAGGTCAACTTACACTGGTAAGTTTTTTTTCACATGAATTATAGCAAAATAATAATAAAAATAGTCAATTTTAGTCTATGAGTGTAAAATAATTTTGTCCAGCTAGATCGGGCGTTTGGGTCATAGTGCGTCGCCGCCGCGCGCGCAAAAAGTGCCTGAACTTCATAGATTATTTAAACAACTTTATTCTTTGTCAAATGATTTGTAAACTTGGAAATTTGTAGTTCAACTCCTCCTTAATGCATAGAAATCGAAATTATAACGGTTTTCGAAAATTAAAATGCCCAGTCGATTTAAAAAAAGGTCACTTTTTGCAAAATTCGACGGTTTGCAAAAAGTTTACAACATTTTCATTTGAACATTTAATTGTAGTTAAAGGACCACAAAACCGACATCATATTCAAATTTCAGCTCTCCAGAACTTTCGGAACGCGAGTTATTGAATTTACAATATTTGCAAAAAAACGTGTTTTAACCAGTGTAAGTTGACCTTTGTATAAGAATAATTACTAGGGCAGAAGAGGTCAGCTAAACATGGTTGTGTAATTTTCAGAGAAATGAAACATTATTACAAATGGCACCTAAAAAAATTAATAATTAACTTAAACTATACTTAAGTATTTTAATTCTGCTATTCTTATATTTTAGGTGCCATTTGCAATAATGCTTAATTTCTCTTAAAATTAAATAACCATGTTTAGCTGACCTCTTCTGCCCTAGTAATTATTCTTATACAAAGGTCAACTTACACTGGTTAATTTTTTTCACATTGCGGACGATCCTCTAAACAGATTTTGCTCTACTGGGGCTCATTCTCTATGTTTTTTTATAGCGCACATTTCTTACATTTAACTATTTTTTGTCGGAGCCGTAGTTTTTCCTCAAGAATCGAAAAACTGATTTTTACCATTTTTACCATTTTTTTGGCATCTTAGCGCCCAATATTTACTTATAAATTTTATTGGTATCAATTCCTGACACTTTGATCTATACAAAAAAAAACCCATCCAATAGGAATTGTCTGGGCCAGAAAGCTTATTCTATCTGAGTACAAGAATATAATATAATAAAATAACAAGTTTCAGTATTTTACGAAATTTTACTGTTCAATTAAATTGTGCAATATATTTTGACTCTGTTTGGCTGTTGAGCCACATTCTTGGTCTTAGAAGAAAATTTTACTTTATGCCCTAGAGCTTAAAATGCGATTTTATATCGTCCACGCACGATTTAAAGTCGAACTTTACGAGCATGAGAAGTGAAAAGAGTATATCTGCCTACCGTGGATTTTAAAACAGATATAATTTTTGCTGGGCATAAGGGAAACTACGCCTTATTGGGATTAGGTCCAGTTTCCACACGATGTTTTCTTACACCGAAAAACCCAGAATACATTCTTATACGCGGAACATTATTTAAAATAAAAAGCATGATTAAATAATTCTGTTAAGAATCAATTATTTTTATTACATTTTCTCGTATATGAATTAGTCCCAACGAAATTATTTTGAATCATTTTAACGGGAATACAATCAACATAAGTTTATTCTTACGATATTTTTTTCAAATAATCATTTTATTCTTGAGTGTCCAACAATGACTGATATTGATCGTTTCATTATACTAGAAGTATCGGTGAACGGCGTCACATTTTGCTGGAGCCATTGAAACAAAGTACTACCTATAACTAGAATAACACAAAATTATATATTTTAACACTTCACAATATGCATTTGATTTTGATTCCTATAAGCCTGGGTCTAAGATTCAATCGACACGAGCCGTCACGCTCGAATGGCAAGAATAAAAACACCGGCACCACACAACGATCTTTTAGCGCACTAACAAGCAATAATAGCGTCTAGATCAAAGGCGTAAGTACGAAAACATACGCAAAAAGATTCTTGTTTGTCTGTAGGCTCGCTCGTGCCGCCCGGCAGCGCTTAGCTCGTAGGGTGCTCGAATAATAAATAAGCCAAATGTATTGGTCACAGAGTTTTAAATAGCTTAATCGCATTTGAAAAACCCTATCTGATAGGGAAACCATATGCTGGGTTGTAACCACTTACCCGAATTAACTGTATTGACATGGTTAGCCTTTTGTTCGGGTAAGTCAAACGATACGCTTACCGAATTGATAGGGTTTTTAAAAACAACTCTATCAAATACCCAATCTAATACCCCTTTAATGGTTACCGGTTCCGGTCCCTGATAGGAACTGGTCGTTACTGGCACAACAGTCTAATTACTCAATTAGAGAAAACGCTATCAAAAATCAATGATCTTCCAACTAAAATCTCTTTAAATGTCAATATAGATGGGTTACCAATTTATAAAAGCTCAAATATTCAACTATGGCCAATATTGTGCAACATCGCTGAAATAAAAAATATATCTCCCTTTGTGGTGGGCATATATGAAGGAAAGACAAAGCCATCTGATCTGAACTTATACTTGAATCCATTTATTAATGAAATGCTTCAACTACAAAATGGTTTGAGGGTCTTTACTTCGACAAGGAAGGAAATGAGCATTGAAGTTAGCATCAGAGCGTTTATATGTGATTCACCGGCAAGAGCTTTAGTAAAAGGTAAACCTTTATTTTAGTAAGTAATTATATTATGAAGGACACTACATACATAAGTAATACATTTCGTTTGCTGGTTGTTTAGGTAATTTACAAGTCAGTAATAAATATACAACTATTTTTTTTTTGCAGGTGTTTCGAACTTCAACAGTAAGCATGGTTGCCAAAAATGTACAGTTATTGGTGAATACAGTCATCTGTCACATACTGTAATTTTCCCAAAAATTGATTGCTGTAAGAGAAACGATGAAGATTTTCGTCCATAAAAGTACGGACAACATCATAAGGTTGATTCACCACTGCTAAGATTAAAAATTGATATGATTGAAAACATCCCCGTATCTGACTCTCTACACCTCATAGACTTGGGAATAATGAAGCGTTTGTTAGTTGGCTGGCGAGATGGGAATTTCATTAAACGGGTCACTAAATGGAGTAGTCAGGATATAGAAAAAGTTAATACATTTTTATCCACAATACGTCTTCCGAAGGAAATTCATAGAGCGGTGCGAAAAGTCGACGTTTTAGCGCATTGGAAGGCTTCGGAATTTCGCACTTTTTTACTATATCTGGGCATAGTAATTTTAAAATATGTAATGAAGCCCGATGCTTACAACCATTACATGTCTTTTTTTTGTGCTATAACAATTTGTTCGAATAAAAGCTATTTTATTTTTTTGAGACTGGCACAGGAATTGTTAAATTCTTTTGTATTGAATCACCGACACTTTTATGGCAAAGAATACATCACTAGTAATGTGCATAATTTGTGTCATCTTGTGGATGAAGTAAGAAAGTTTGGAATATTGCAGACTTTTAATGCTTATCCCTTCGAAAATAAGCTCCAAACGATAAAACACTTAATAAGACAAGGCCATAGTCCCCTAGCACAAGTTGCAAGAAGATTGCAAGAAAGACATCAAGTTGAAATTGACAATTATAATCAAAACTTAGTATATCCTTTCGTAAAAGAGCAAAGAAGCAAGAATGGGAAAATTTTTGTTCTTCATTTAGAATGTTTCATTATTTCAACTCAAGAATGCGATAAATGGTTTTTAACAACTGACAACAGGGTTATAGAAACTAAATCAATTCATTACAGTGAAGCTGAAGGAATAAAACTGACTGGATACATTGTAAATAATTTAAACGACGCCTTTGACTATCCCATAAAATCATCTATAATTAATATTTATAAGTGCATAGATTATATTGTTTCTAGGTCAAGCAATATTAGCGAGTTTATGATTGGTGATATAAAATGTAAATTAGTTTGTATTAAATATGATTCTGAAGTTTATTTATACCTTTGATACACACTTTATATAAATAAAACAGTAAATTATAAAGAAATTATGTTTTATTTTCCACAATTATATAGGACGACCACTGATCTCGGCCCACGTCTGCGCGGTACGGAGGCGCCGGGGTAAGGCCGATCCCACACTCGAACGGGAACCGCATGTCGTTCCGTTGTGGGAGCGGGACAGCTCTATATACGTGTGAGTTAGCGTACCACTGGTCAATTTCCTTATTCGTCAATTTCACTAATTCACCAGTTTACACATTAGATAGTTTCTTAATTCGCCTATTTTCCTTATTTGCCAGTTTCACTAAGCTGTCGGTTCCTGTATTAAGTCAGTTTCCTAGTTCGCTAACTTCTTTATTCGTCAGTTAGTTTAGTTTGTCAGTTTTGATATTACGTCATATTCCCAACCCGTTACTTTCCTTTTTCGCAAGCTTCTCTGTTCGTCAGTTAGTTTAGGTTGTCAATTTTGCTATTTCGTCATGTTCCCTACTCGTTACTTTCCTTGTTCGCAAGCTTACCTGTTCGTCAGTTAGCTTAGGTTGTCAATTTACCTATTTCATCATGTTCCCATACCTCAGTGCCTCAAGACAAAAGTCTTTAATCAATGTGTGTTACCAGTGATGACTTACGGCTCCGAAACGTGATCTTTCACTATCGGCCTCATCTCAAAACTCAAAGTCGCTCAGCGAGCTATGGAGAGGGCTATGCTCGGAGTTTCTCTACGTGATCGGATCAGAAATGAGGAGATCCGTAGACGAACTAAAGTCACCGACATAGCCCACCGGATTAGCAAGCTGAAGTGGCAATGGGCAGGCCCCATTGCACGCAGAGAAGATGGCCGATCGGGCCGAAAAGTGCTCGAGTGGAGAGCACGGACTAGCAAGCGCAGCGTAGGACGTCCACCCACAAGATGGACCGATGATATTATTAAGGTCGCCGGAACACGCTGGATGCGGGTCGCTTCCAACCGGTACGTGTGGAGGTCCAAGGGGGAGGCCTATGTTCAGCAGTGGACGTCTTATGGCTGAGATGATGATGATGATGATCATGTTCCCAACCCGTTACTTTCCTCCTAGATATGGAGAGGCAGCGCAGGGCAATTAGCCCAGCATTTATGTACTTACATTTTACCTGGAAAGTTTACATTCAAATTGTTAACTAGAAGTCATTTATTAAAGAAATAGCTATAGTTCAAAATCTGTAAGAATGAACATTTGACACATCGCAACGCCCGTAGAACGTAAACGCGCAAGACACTTTGAAATTATAAACAAAATCCCATAACGATTTTACAGCTTGTCATGTACGTAAACATAATTTTCACTTTTTATAAACATAACTTAATTAAAGTTAATTTTTTTCATATCTTAGTTATTGAATATTTTACGATAACAATTTAGCATGCAAACAGTTACGGTCTACGCCTCCTTTTTTTTAAATTTAGTGTTGTGACCATGTCTGCTGTTCCAATTCATATAACATTTCCGTAAGTCGATAAAATCGATTATGTAATCAATATAGACAATATAAGAGTTTCTTATCATATTGTATTAATTATGGAATTATTATAATGCCATACATAATTAGTAGATAACAATTATTAAATGATCATTTCCTAAATAATTTTATTTTCTGCTTTGTTATAGTTAAGTTTTCCTTTTTTAATTTATTTTTGTATATTAGGCATAACTGCATACAACTCATCTCAACTCATATTCTCGGTGGAATCACTGACTTCCGAGTCGCAGGCATCCGCCTAGTTCGGGAGAGGCTCAGTTCCGGTGAAACTGTTTCAAACCTAATACATAAGTCTCTCTCAAGCTATTAGCGTATTGTGCAAATATTACTTACACTTGTATTAGGTTTAAGTCAATAAACATTATTCTTATTCTCTTATTCCTATTGTTATAATTTGAGAAGATTTGTGATACAAAATATATAGGCATATAACAAGAAAAAATCGGTTGTAGTAAAATCGATTCTAACAATTCATAAATAATCGCTAAATTTGACAAACGATACGTCTTAGCCCCATCACTAATGACGTCAATACTGAAGTGTCAAAAGTTCATTCTTACAGATTTTGAACTATAATAATAATGTATAAAAAATAATAGTAATAATTCACATCCCTGCAATGCACGGTCAGGCAGGTGACAGTTTAGTTAGAGTAATTGTATATAACCTGGAAAGTAATCTGACAACAACGGAACGCGTTGTTTGGAGGCATACTAAAGATTAGAAGACTTAGAAAGACTAGACTTAGACTTAGAAGTGTTCGTGCTCGAAGACCCTGTGCTAACTTGGAGACGGGGCTAAAACCTCAAAATGTTTGACTTTTTTTTAGTTTTCCGCTTATATCTCATAAACTAAGCACTTTTTCTGTATGTGTACAGTTGTATGGCAAAGTGAAAGAGCAATTTTCCTGAAAGTCATACGACTCATACCAGATTCTTATTCTGAGGTGTGCAATAAAGATCCAGGCAGGCAGGGCAGGGCCGTCTATAGTACCCACAACACAATAGTGCTCTCCCTTATGGGAGAGGGCCTAAGTAATAGTTCAGAGCTGGATACGGTTACCAACTTTTAGTATGTTGTTGGGCACGACACTAGGACCCCAAAACTGCCGAGAGACGGGGACATAGGTGTGAATGTCTCCCGAGTAATGACGTCATAAAAATGGCTGCCGCTTC
Source organism: Pammene aurita (assembly GCA_947086415.1). Classification (NCBI taxonomy): domain Eukaryota; kingdom Metazoa; phylum Arthropoda; class Insecta; order Lepidoptera; family Tortricidae; genus Pammene; species Pammene aurita. The sequence goes on from OX352295.1 coordinate 21,095,959, forward strand.
GAAGATTGCGAAAAGTGAAAAGCATGAGCCTAATTATTGAGTAGTTTTTTTTATACATTCTGTAAGTTTTTAGGGTTCCTTGCCATTATAGTAAATAAAAAAACCGGCCAAGTGCGAGTCGGACTCGCGCTTCGAGGTTTCCATATTCATCACACAATTTTAACAATGTGTATTATTAAGATCGACTTACGCTTGATCGCGGACTTTTTACTATTTTTTCTGTAATCTACAGGTAAATAACGATTTTATGTTTATTTTTCTAAAATGTAGGTTCATCGGTTTCCGAGAGACTGAGGGGAATGGTCAAAATTCGCCTTTATTCTCGAATAATTTCAAAACAATAATATTATACATAGATTTATATAATTTATTCATCCAAGGTACTATAGTTGTAGTTCTCACATCAACCCCTTTCATTTGATATTATAACAAGGTAAAGTGTGTAGGTAGTTTAACAAAATGGCGAAAATTGACCATTCCCGTTGCTACTGGAATATTACAGTCGCCATCAAATATATCGGAGCAGCCAAGGTACTCAAATATATCTGAACATGCACGTTATCACCTTGGCGCTGGAGGCGTTGTTCAGATATTGTGACCACCTTGGCCGCTCCGATATATCTGATGGCGACTGTACGTAATATCATTTGATATTTACCAATTACTTTTCGGTGAAGGAAAACATCGTGAGGAAACCGAATCGAATCCCAATAGGGTCTAGTTTCCTAGCCTCTGGTTTGGAAGGTCAGATGGCAGCCGCTTTCGTAAAAACTAGTGCCTACGCTAATTAATGTATTCAAAATGACCTTGACATGGCTTTATTGTTAAGGGAATAAGAGCGTGTGATGGTCATTTTGAACACCTGCGCTGCTGAGCTACTTCTGCTGCTGACTATACCAATAATATTAAATTTATTGTTCGAAATAAAACAAATCTTTTTTTTTTTTTTTCTTAACTCAACAACATAACTCTTCTTCTTTACTTAACAACAAACTCTTCTTCTTAGAAATAATAAAAAAGGTGTTCTCATGTGCAGACATGACATGTGTGTTGGTTTTTTTATTCCAACTAGCAAATAATATGGCTATTTTTTTTAATTAATACGTTTATCTATTCTTCTTGACACGTTGATCATTTCCAGCCTGGTTAAACAAGTCCATATGTTTGTCTTTTCGAATAAAATAAAATCGTTTACTATATTCTTGATACGCTCATCTAGCCTTAGTGATCGTTTTTTCCTGTTACGGTCTTTGACATATATAGCATGCTGCTTTATTTTGAAGTCTACATGTTTCGCTTCTTGCCTGATGACACTTATAAAAAAATAAAGGTTCGGTTTTCGTCCAATTTTCTTATTGATTCGGTTGTGCCACGCTTCAACCATATTGATGGTCCGATGTCGCTCGTCAGAGCAGCTGAGACATTCGAAGTAGGTACCCATCCAAACATTTGTGACGTATGAATTAAATTGTTTATAACTAGAAATCATTGCAGACTTTTCGAGAATCGTGAGCCACCCTTCTGGGATATACATACTTGGCAGAAATGCCAAAGCTGAACACGTTCTGATATGTCGGCGGTCCTTAATAGTGTTGGTGAGTCCAAGTTCTTCAGCTTTACGCAACAAGCATTGCTTGTAATGGAAAAAACAGCCTACGATTTTTGCTACTGGAAAATTTTCTTTAATAGCCTGAATTGCACCCAACTCAAAATCCACATGTATTTTATCGGGTTTGAAATTCAGTATCAATTGTTTTAAATATTTAAAAACAGTGTCGTACGTAACTTTTTCTTTATTGGGCACTAGGCAATAAGCCAGCGGAACGACATTTGTTTCCGTTTGAGTGCTCCCTACATCGGCATGTATAGAATAAAGTTGTTTATAGGGGCTAGGGACACACTTAAACGTGCCGTCACAGAATATATCTTTAATACCGCTGCTTTGTTCTATAGCAAACGGTGTCATGAAAATAAGAATATTGTCTTCTTCATACACGAGAAAATCTTTAGACAATTTTTCTGGGATAACCACATCCTGTAATGATCGGCAAACGGTATTTTTAACGTTCAGTTCTTGTCGTCGGGCCCTGTATAAACCGTTTTTAATGGCGTTGAAATTTGGTATTATGTCAACACACTCAGAATCTGGCGTTTTTAGATGTTTCAAGCTATCTTCATAAATTGTTTGCACTGATCCGTATTCTTCACGCACTCTTTTTTTACAATTATTTAATGCCTCTGCGACGAGATTTGTACCGTGATCCGGGTCACACCCATAGCTATGTTCACTTTTTCGGATCACCGTATTCACATCACTGTCTGTGGTCAAACTGCCTTTACAAGTATTTCGATTTTGGCATCGCCACCATGTTGTCTTATTACCATTTTTTTTCCCGAAGTTGTAACGATGTCCGCTTTTTAACAAGATTTTTTTATTTCGTTCACTTGAAATCACAATTAGTTTATCTTCCATTTTAAATTACGAACCTACAATTATTTCTTAAATGGTAAGAATGACATATATTTTAGAGAATGACATGGTTTACTTATAAACATTATAACATATGGCCAGTATTATATTATCATATAAAAGACTAAATATAATCTTTAAGACGGTCAAAAGCCATAGTTTGTATCTTTATAAGGAAATCAGAAATCATTATATTAATTTTATTCGCGATAAACTTATACAGCAACAGCATATAAAATTAGAAAAAGAGTACCTACTTTTTCGTGTCAGGTTGCCGGACACGGTTACCAAACCTAACGTTGCCGACGTGAAATGCCCATGGTTGCCGCATACAAAATGAGTTTTTGTAATATACAGGCTGTCCTTAAAACCAACGTCGAGACTTAAAGGGCTGGCAGAACAGCTGATGGGCTATCAGGTTAAGCAAATCTGGCCTGAATGAACATGACATAGTTTTCGAGATATTGGCACCTGTATACCATTATAACTAGTAGTCTGCCTCGAACTGAGAACTCGCGATTTCCTTGCAAACGAGGCGACCAGTATAACAAGACCCTTGTGATGATTGTTTCGCGCCTTCAAGCTCCATAACCCCCTTATCAATCCTGCTCATATACGAACTCTCAAATAGTATATATCTCTGCTAGAACCCCAACAAATTTCATAAAGATGAGAAAAACGTTACTAAAGTTATCGCGGCACAACTATTCAAAATCATAAAGCCATCGAAATGCAGGGACGTCTAGGTAGCCGGCTGACAGATCTGTTGTGTCCGAAGTTGTCTGTGAGAACTCACTTCGCTTACGCTCCGCTCGTTCGATAAAGCTAGTCATCTGCCAATATCTCGAAAACTATGCCATTTTCATTAGGGCCAAATTTGCCTAATCTGATCTGATAGTTCTACCAGCCCTATAAGTCTTGACGTTGGTTTTAGGGACACTCGGTATACTTATTAGACAAAACTGATGTTGTTTTGTACTATTAACTATGTATGTTTATTATAAAACATTGATCTATGAGGAATAATAATTTTGGCAACTAGTGTAATAGGCGAATATGGGAACCGACGAATAAGTAAACGAATACACAAGGAAACTAGCAAATTTACAAAACTGACAGCTTAGCAAAACTAGTGAACGAGGAACCTGAAGGATTCTCGAAAAAAGCAAACTGGCAAAATTGTCTACCTAACGTAACTGACAAATAGGAAAACCGTTCAATTAACGAAAATGACAAATAACGAAACTAGCAGATTGCAAAACTAGCATTTTTACGAAACTGATAGCATGGCAAAACTAGCGAAGGAGGAAACTGAAAAATCAGTAAAATGCCTGACTAGCTAAATTGTCAACCTAGCGAAACTGTCTAATGTGTAAACTGGTGAATTAGTGAAATTGACGAATAAGGAAATTGACCAGTGGTACGCTAACTCATACGTGTATAGCGCTATGCCGCTCCCAAAACGGAACGACTACTCAGAACGTATACTCAGTGTTAGCATATACTAGGTACTTACTTACTAAGTAGGAACCAAAAGTTACATAAAAAGGAACTTAATAACATTAACAATCAAGATTTAGGTACATTGAATAAAGTAAAAAATCAAATCTTTACAGTGCGACATTGTCTTAATGTATCTCGGCAGCCATCGTATTTCCGAATATCAACGAACTGCTAACCGAGCTAACCTCCATATACTCACAGAGATAAGCAATCGTTAATATTCGGAAAACGATGGCAGCTGTGACGCATTGAGAAAACAGAAGCATCATAGTAATGTAATTCTTTCCTAACATTAAACAAGTGTTTCCAGGCGGTTTTTCGGGGAAGATGTTTCATTGTTTTCTTTGTTAGAACTATTAGGCATTTCTAGGCCTGCAAGGTGGTTTGCCGGGGAAGATGTTACATTGTTTTCTTTGTCAGAACTATTAGGCATTTCTAGGCCTGCAAGGTGGTTTGCCAGGGAAGATGTTTCATTGTTTTCTTTGTCAGAACTATTAGGCATTTTTAGGCCTGCAAGGTTCACAGTTTGTTTTTTTTTTTAATTTAGGTCTGTTTTTTGTAGCCGATGTCCGCATTTTTTTACTGCCACTCCTTTGTTGGGAGTTTTTTAGGATGTTTTTAAAAAAATTATGGCACTCCACTAAAGTGAAGAGACTATCGGAGTCGTGAACCAAATTAAAAAAGAAGTTAATTATTCCTGTATGACTTCGGAAGGAAATTTTTTCTTGAGAAGTGCGAGAACCTCCGGCCCATGAACATTTTTTGAGAAAATTTCTGTCAAACATGACATCAATTAACAAATATGCATTGTTGATGCCTCTCCCTTTACCTTTACCGCAAATGATTGAAAATCGTTTCTTCAATTCAACTATAGTGAATCTGGATTGTCTAACGATTTTTCCATTTTAATTAGATCTTCAAGACAAGTTATAGGTTGTATAGATTCAGTAGTTTCATTATTAATCATAGGCCGAGAGTAACATTTTACTATCTATTCAAATTGAACGCTTAATTTTGATAAACATTTAACATGAATGCCTGTTGACTTTCTAATAGTATTTTCTGGTTTTCCTGTAGGGTTTTTACACTTTCCATAATGTTTGTACCTATAGAATTTAAATTCTCACTAACAGCATCCATTTTTGAAAGTAATATATTAAATATTTCAGATAAGTCGAGCTGTCCTTCAGTTTCCACCGTCACATTATGCTCTTCGAAATTTATTCCTGAAGTCTCACCGGTAACATTATGGTCGTCGTTTATATTTGAGCTTTCTTCAGGGGGACTTTGTTGTAAAGTAATCATCGCATTTTCCAAATTTTGTGTTTGAGGCATTTCATTCATCTGTAAATAAATAAATATATTGGAGATGTTTTTATACAGATAGAGCTTTAAACTAAGCAAAGCTTATGCTATTGGCGGGGCGACGATATACATACTTATGTAGATAGATGATGCCATATAAATCGTCCATAACTCAGAAACAAATATCCGTGCTCATCACACATATATGTTTGCACTTACTGGGAGCACCAGCGTTGGTGGCCGGAAACTATTAAACTATAGTGGTCACTACTTTTGACACATGGCGTTTGGCGCTATGTTAATAGTCATAGAAAAATCGTTACTATGTCAATTTTTGTATGACTACTACTAGCGCCAAACGTCAAAAGTAGCAACTTACGTCGTGATCACTATAACTGGTTTAGCATGATGTCCGATTTAACAAACAAACAGCTATAATTTATAATTCGTACGAACATTAACTATACTACTAATGTTCAAACGGATGAAAGAACATGGAAACTTAAACAGCGTCGTCGTAATATGCATGTATGTACGTAAACAGTCTATTGCACAACGAAAACAGGGAAAAATTTACAAAGCGAACTTATCCATATCCCTGAGAGATTCAGTAAGAGAAGTGTAATTTAGCTACGGTTATGATGAATAATTGATGATGTAATGTATGATGGATTCTACATTACAGTAAGAAAAGAAAATCTATGTGTGTATGTTTAAGATTATATGTAAATTTGAATGTAATGGTAAAAGTTAGTATTTTAATTAAATTTTAATAGTTTTAAGAGCTTGATTACCGAAATACATTCTTGCACAATGTCATCAAAGGTCCGTTCGTTGCGGTTAGGTAGTTTTAATACTTTTCGTGAAGAATAGTCGTCGTTGTCGGTTTCAGTTTCTGAAACGTTGCACATTCTACTGATTTCACGTTCTGCTTCAATGAAAGTAGCCATATTTAATCTTTTAACTGTACACTTAAAAGGTTTCCAGTTTGATTCTGCGCATGAATTTCCATTTTTGCGTAATTTTTCGTGGCCTTTGGGTGGCCAGAATAAAAATCCACCTTTCTCCCAACCACTGGGTACGGCTGTAAGGACAGTTTTCTCATTTTCAATCGTGCTTACTATTTTGTAAGACATATTGTATTAATCTGAAATTAAAAAAATAACTAATAACTATAACGGTTGTTAAGCAGCAATAGTTGCTAAGCGGGTGAGGTGTTCAAAATGACCTTCACGCGCTCTTGTTTTCTTAACAATAAAGTCGTGCCAAGATCATTGTGAACACCTCACCCGCTTAGCTACTTCTGCTGCTGACTGTACATTACCGTTCATAAACATAGAACCCATTATCCATAAAAACTTAGCATTGGCTTTGAGTGACTACTCTGTGTGTTTACCTATATCATTGAAAAGCACACTTTCAGGATCTATGCCAAGTTTTTAAAAATTAGGAGGAGAATATATATTGATAAGTTAATATTGTCCCTATACAATGAGGGTTTCCGCGATTGAGATTTTCACTAGATGGCAGCACCGTGACGACAGGTCTTTTTGGCAGTAGCTGCCAAAATCCACCAATCAAAAAATATATGGTTAAACATGATTGGTGGATTGTGACAGCTAGACCTGTCGCCACGGTGCTGCCATCTAGTGAAAAACTCGATCGCGGAAACCCTCATTGATATTTATACACACACAGTTTTACACTGTTTATGTTAACAGTTTTTACATACGTAGTTTTAAGCATAATATAACTTAAACTTGTCTTCACTTGCGTACCGGCGAGGAAGATCTAAAAGTAGGTACTGATTCTTATGGCGGCAGAGCGCAAAAGGCGAGCGCTTCAATTGTCAATTTCATAGAATAAACAAAATATTTAGTACTTAAGTAATATAACGCCGCTAGTTAGTTAATACAAATCATTTATTTCGGACTTTGAATCCATTGTTAAGTAGTTGAAACAGACTTATCGTTAAAGTATCGGTCAGGTATTACTTTATACGTACTATTACGTGATATTAGTTTATGAATATATAAAGCGTGAAAAATTTTTACTCGTATCAAAAAAATAAGTTTTCACTTTTTATCTCGAAAATCAGTGGGGTAACTTTCCATAGATCAAAGCGCGGAGCGGTCGCGGCGCGGGTAGCGGTGGGGTAGCTTTCCATAAGCTATTGGCAATACTGGTATTGACAATATCGATTTAATATAAAATAAATAAATAAATATTATAGGACATAATTACACAGATTGACTAAGTCCCACAATAAGCTCAAGAAGGCTTGTGTTGCGGGTACTCAGACAACGATATATATAATAACAAATACTTAAATACATAGAAAACATCCATGACTCAGGAACAAATATCTGTGTTCATCACACTGCCCATACTGGGATTCGAACCCAGGACCAACGGCTTCGCAGGCAGGGTCACTACCAACTAGGCCAACCCGTCGTCCAAAATATGGATATTGACGACAATACCGTCCGCAAATTTGCAATACTATTGCCAATACCTTAAATATAAAAACGGTTTTGTCATTACTGGTATGGTTAGTATAAAATTGTACGTGTACGGGCAGCCAGGGCTAGTACTCCGAAAGCTCGAAAACGAAACTTCGAGGATTTATCCCTGTCACTCTCAGCAAATTGCGAGCATGTGCGAAGCATTTGTCTCTGTCACTCTCATAGAAAGTTCCTTCGAAATCACGATTTCGATGTTTTGTGGTAGAGGCCCAGACATCAAATCACGGGGCTACATTGGGCGACGCGAGCGCGGAGCGGCGCGACGGCGTGGTGGGTGTCGGTGGGTGTCTCAAGTATTGAAAACTGTTTATTTTTATTTTTTATTCAGCCTAAGTGTTACTAAACACACTGAAAATAGTATCTTAAACATTAAAAGAAAACAAAAAAAAAATTAAAAACTATTTCTAAGTGTTTATTTTTAAATCCGACAATTATTGCAAAAGATATATAGGTACCTATGTATTTTTATTTTTTTCCATTATTCTAGTAGATTAGGTAAAAACTCTACAGCCGTTGTTTGTTATCTGTCAGACGTTGAAGTTTTGTTTGAAAGTTTTAGACTAAATAAAAGATTAAAATTGAATTTCATGAAATTAAAAAACGAATACAACCTGCTTTAAACGATACCTAATAAAATCGATTCTAATCGTGATTTCGAACAAAATATTTTTAGATTTTCAATGGGTCATGATTATGAAACACATTGTATAATTTAGTTATTATTAATCATTTATTTTCAAATAACATTGATCCATTATGCAGCGCGATGCGCCCGCGCCGCCACAGCCGCGCGCTTTGGTGTGTGGAAGTGTTTATGCATACCTAAATATGATATCAATAAACTTACTTGAAGAGTGACAGAATTCGCATTCATCATCCGTCATCATGATCATATATCATGTACTGACAATGTCGACACCAAATAAATGTGAAATACAATAAGCATTGAATTTGTTCTCGATTAATAAAGAAATGTGATGGTATGTGGGTCGAAATAGTTCGTTTACAATTATAAAAATTGTCTCTCTTTACGAAATGTGTCTTTTGCCAAGGCCAATTTGCAGTATGAACGAAAAATAAATCTTCTCTTCTTAGAAATCGGTCCACATCAATGAAAATAACCATACTCGTAGTAGTCAGTTCGGCAGATCTAGGATAAAAGAGTTTTATTTAGTCATTACTGAACCCTAAAATGTATCAAGATGGAGAACGCTTAGCTCACAACATAACCACTATAAACGTTTTCCCTTGTAAACACCTTATAGAGGTTTTGTTAATTTCTTGAAGACTTATTGAGGCAATAACGAAGGAATGAAAAATGATTCAAACTTTTTTTCACCACAAAACATTGTCAATTAATGGGGGCGTTGAAAATGAATTGAAAACCATACCCCATATCCTCACTAAAACGAGTTGCCACCTAGTTTCAAATATTAAAGAGACAGAATCAAAGTTAGAAATATGGAAACAGACTTACGTTTTTCAAAATGGATGATGAATAAAAAAATATGTCATTTTTTAGAAACACTTTCGCAATTATTCTTGTTGTAGGATTGCTGCGACGTTTTTAAGTTAAATTACCTTTTAAGCGATTCTTACATAGCGGTTACAAAAACGTGTTTCTTACGAATGGAGTTTATATAGCAATTATAAGTTAATTCTACTTAAGCAAGGTTTATAAAATTCAACTATAAGGACTTTGAACATATAAAGGAATTAAAATTGGCAGTTATATGGGAATCATACTTATTGCTAGCCGTTATACGTCAAGTATAAGAAAAAATAGCAAATAATAAAGCTACAATATGGTAATCATAAGGTTTACTTACTTATAAAATGGGCCCAATTCCACTCTTATAAACGTTTATGTGACTTGTATAAGGATAACTTTTTTTTCTTTATAAACCTTTATATGACATATTTTTGCTAGTTGGGAGAGCAGTGTGATAAAGCAGTATTTGTGAACCGGCATCAACTGCATACTGCGTGATAGTCCCTGTTGATCCTCTAATGAAATTAAGGCAGTGACGGATGAGATAAAGACGGCGCCTTCTGTACAATAATGGCTCCCAACCCCGAAAACGGTTTTAATACCGTCAAATACGCCAAGATTGCCCGCTTTTTTTGGAAAATTATGAATTTCTCTTTTTTTTTATATGCTATGATATTGTTTTTTTAGTATGCCTACAACAAATGTGATAATAGGTACACTCTTATTATGAAGTAAAATTTTTAAAAACATTTTAAATCAGTTTTTTGGCCAAATTTGATAGCGGGCAAAATTATCCGGGTTTTTATCCAACATTGCCCACGTCGTTTTGGTACAGTAAAATAGCCTTTAAAATAATGAAATAAAAACTACAACAAGAATTTGGGCAATTTTAACGTTTACTTCAAGTATCTTCTCAATATGAATAAACATTTCGCCAAAAACGGGGTTGGCAATGTTGTCCTAGCATTTTGACTACTTTCCATACAAAACGTAAACTGCAATTTCAAACTACTAGGGTTGTCAAATTAAAGTTTATTTATGTTTAATGTTCCTTTTTGTTCTAGATCTGCAGTATGAGACTATGTTGATGTAAATAAAATATAAATTCAGAGTAATTTTATATTATAAAAGTTTTGTTAAGTAGGTATAACAAATCAAACGCAAATCAAGCCTCCGCCAGTACTTCTTATAAAGTTATAACTGAGATCACATAGAACAATCGTAAAGTAATAATCGTTGGTTTCCTTTAAAATAAACATAATACGAATCATATCCGTTATCATAATTATAACTGAGATCAATTAACATTTTTTTTAAACTTATAATATGGATTATCATAAACTTGGACGAAAAAAATTAAAGGACGGAGCATGGCTGTACAACAAACTGTGACGCAAGATGGCGGCTGGTTTGAATGTGTGTGTCCAGAAGAGTGTTGCCATGTAATACAAATTTTCCCGATTAAGAATACAGTATTTTTGAATAAAAAAAAATAGATTATTAATATATATGTTTAAATAGAATTAATGAGCACCTGTTTTAATAAATTTGATGAAATATATTTCTGAAGAGGCGGATAAAAGAAAAAATAATGATGTAAAAAATCTAAATTTATAAATTAATAAAAGGACACGACTTGAGTGTGTCCGGCCTCTCTTCTCGACCTAATATTATTATTTTAAGCATTTATCATAACTTTTTAATATGGCCAAGGTGAACCCAACTAAAAGCGTATTATTATAAACTTACCTTATCTCAAACCGTTTCACACTAGAGAACCAAAATTCAGTCAGGTTGAGCTTCGTCGTCAGCCTTGTTGGCAACCATCTAGCATACGCTAAAGCGTTATGAGCTTGTGTTGTGAGTCTTGGCCGCTAATTTTACATGGCTTGCTTTTGGTAAGATTAGTCGCAGCACACACTTAGCGGGATTCAGTTCAGCCAGGTCTATGGATTCTGGCTTTTTTTATATGGGGCCCACTGATAATTTTCCATCGTGCAAAACCTACTTACGACAGCCTTCTAGCCACAGTCGTGGTCAGTGGGCTTTCTGGCATAATTATAAGATGTTATTAATTTAGTAGAAATAATATGGAAACTTTCGAAATAAATGATCATTAAATTGAATTGAATTTATATTTATATCAGGCACGTGGGGTACAAGGGCAAGTACACCTATATTATTTGTATGTTGTCTATAACACTGTCATTCCTAAACTACAAAACCGATTTCGATAAGAAGGTGGCATTTGTCGCTCGACACGATTGATCTGAATTCATCAATTCATAGACAATTGTCTATGGTTGCGGAAATTTGTCTATGGCCTCCATAAAAAAAATCAGTTACAATCTTACAATAGACAAATTTCCGCAACCATAGACAATCGCCTCTGAATATGAATGATGACTATCGCGTACGAATTTCCGCTAGAGGCGTTAGTGTAGACGGAGGTCTTCGAACCGTTAAATGCCATAGTAATTCAATGGAATTCACAAAATTATTTTTAATTTGAACAAGGTTGTGAAATTTTTGTAATACCTGATATTAATTATGGCAAATATGAGTTACGAATCATTGAATGTGAATCCTTTAAAAGCGTAGCTCTGAAAATTCTCCTTTTTTTCGAAAAATATGGAACTGCGCAATGCAGCAAATTTTATTACAGTAAAGTTCAGTGTGTTCGATATTATTTAAACGTATATTTTGTTTTCACGAACGCGATAGATAAAAAATACAGATGTATATAAGGACCGCATCAAAATTGGTTCAGCCAAACGCGAGATAATCGTGAACAAACATATATACACACACATAAACTGAGAACCTCGTTTTTTTGAAGTCGGTTAAAAATGCTCCTAGATCGATCAACACAACCGGTTTGACAGCTAACCTCTCGTTCTAACTATAGTTCAATCTCGTTCTAATCGCTTGACCAGTCGCTTACTAAAGCGACTAGTCAACCGATCAGAGTGAGAGGGAGCGATAGTTAGAATGAGACAAAAGTTGGACAGATCACTCATTGTGGCATAATTTTGCGCATTCAACCTACGACTTGATAATATATGAGCTTTATGTTTTACGCAATTTTTGTAATTATTTTAAGAAATATATAATTTAGTTTATTAACAAATTTTATTCAAAAAATACTAAGGAATATAATTTGCTTTCAAAAACTTATAATTTATGAATAAACATCGGTATCAACGTTCAAATTTCGTGGCAATGTACGGTTGGCAGAAAAATAAATACAAACAAATCACTTAGTATTTTTAACCTTTATTTTGTATATGTAAATAAAAAAGCCCCTAAATAGTACATTTCCTAATTAGGGTGGTAAAACAAAGAAAGGCCGCGCAATCGCAATTGTTGCGGCCCAAGCTGCAAGCGAGGGACGTAATTATGCGATCGAGGGCTTTCTTTATTACCTCCCGTGTTGGAAAAATATGTGCACATTTGGCCAGAAAGCGGCTCTATCCGTACGCGTAGCGTGCGGAAAAAGCCACTTTATGTCCAGGTGTGGCATACAATATTTTACGAGTTAGAATAGATCACTAAAATTTGTTCCATAGATTTTGCTGTCAATCTTTGACGTCTGTAAGAATATATCCATTTTAAATGACTAAAAGATCTTTCCACGCTGACTGAGGTAATAGGAAGGTATGTCAAGCATTGAAAATTTTGCACACAGTTTTTATTTACACTTTCTGGTATTTCAGCCTCGTTGTTTTTAGATAGTTGGTTAATTATTTGTACAGTCTTATAACCAGGATTTTTCTTTAATACACTTTTTAATTTAAAATAAACTTTTCTGGCATTTTGATGTAACCTTAACGTTGATATTTTTTTTTGCAAACCATGAACAATGTTTAATGATTCTGCTAGACTCAGTTTTGGATCCTCCAATAATTTTATTGACTTAGCAATTATACTAAAGTGTGTATCGACGAATAGTAACTCAGTTTTTAAATTCCGGTTACGGAAAATTTTTTTTGCTTTAGAAATTGCACTCGCTTCACGCGGATTTAAGGCATCGATGACAGATTTGATTTTATCATAATGCATGTGATATGAGGCAGCATTTAACCATGTTCCCCATCTTGTTATCACGGGTCGGGGTGGTAGAGGAATATTTACACACATTTGATGAAATAAATTTGTCCTTGAAGGAGCGTTACGAAATATTTTTTTGATACAGTCAATCAAACTGTTTATGGTCGGGTAAAGACTTCTAATTATCTCTGCGACTCGATTACATCCATGTGCTATGCATGTTACATGAGTCATATTTTTATATTTCTGAACAAGGTTTTTAGCTGCTTTTACCATGTAGGAACCGGCATCCGTTATAAAAAATAATAATTTATCCATGTTTTTTTTGTATTCATCGCCCCAAAGATCTTCAAGGGTTTCCTCAACGAGTTTGGTTATTGTCGAATGGTTAGTCGCCTCCAATACCTTAGAAGCAAATAAATGTGGCTGGGTACTAGTTCCATCTAGAGCTCCGATCAAAATATTTGCCACTTTTTTTCCCACGGAATCTGATGTTTCATCAACACTGAGGTAAATCATTTTATTTTGTAATTTCTCTTTCAATTCATTTTTTTTCGTTTCATACAATTCAGGTAAGCATTTTACTCGTATTTTTGTTTCACTCGGCACAGTAATATCGTTTCCATATTTATGATTTAAAAGGTTTTCTACAAAATTTCTAAATTTAGGATTGTCTAATTTTGACCACGGTATATTCGAACAAATCATAAACTCTGTTAAATCTTTATTAAATTTTTCTTGTGCATTATTTTTATGAATTTTGTTGTGTAAATCTGTTTTTAAATGGCGGTCGATACTAGATTTAGAGGGAAATAATTTCGAATTACACAATTTGCAATATACGATATCGTCTTTAATTTCGAAATCAGCATTATCTCGTATTATATCCTGTAAATGGCAGCGTGAATCAGATAATTTATCTTGATGAGATTTTGATTTCAAATGTTTCTCTATATTGTACCTTTTCTTTTTTATATTCATTTCGCAAATAGTACAGCAAGCACCTTCGTTAGTGAATATAAAATCAGTATACTGCGTCAAATCCATTTTCTCAAGTGTGATAGGGAGTTGGGTAAAGATTTATCAATGCTAAATTGTAGTTGTAAGTGTTTTTAAGAACTATTATCGTTGAAGATTTTACCACATATTATTTTGCATGACAATTGTCGCCTATTTGGCATTTAGAATTTTTTTTACAAATGGATAATCAAATGAGTATTGAGGTTCTATGACGTATTAAGAATATAAACCTCTTTAAATATATGTACAGTTTACCAAAGTACGATTAAGAATAAAAATAAATTAAATGTTATTTATTACTAATAAATAAAACAATGATACCTATGTATTTCTTTTTTTGCGACCCTTACCAAGTGCCACGAAATTTGAACGTTGATACCGATGTTTATTTATGAAATATTAGGTAATATGTTAATATTAGTTGAAAACGTGCGTGAAATAAAACATCAAGTTGTGTTTGGTTCATATCGTGTTGACACCATATCGCGGCGATTATAGACCCCTTTACATTCGGGAAGTTTCCCTATTCAACCACCTGGCAACACCGCTACCATGAAGTTAATAGTTTATGAAATTACTGATATTTAATGTGATTACGCAATTAATTGTTTACTTAACGGTGAAAAGTTATCCCATCCGTTTTTTTCTTTCGACCGGTGGCATTTCTGCAGCATTTGACAACGCACGACGGTATATTTTAATTATTTTTTAAATGCTCTTGACTGCATAGACGTTTGGACACGAATGGCGGGGGAGCGGCTCATTATTGCTGTGCGTATGTGTGTGTAGTGCGTAACGACGAGGACACTGGCTCTATATGGAATCACAAAATTTTGTTAGCCGCACTCTATCTGGGACTTATATAATCTATGATCATAAACAATTTTTTTTTTATACTACGACGGTGGCAAACAAGCATACGGCCTGCCTGATGGTAAGCAGCTACCGTAACCTATGGACGCCTGTAACTCCACAGGAGTCACATGCGCGTTGCCGACCCTTTACAAAAAGGAGGATTCACTGTGTTGACGGCTAAAGGAACAAGAGGGTCCCTCATCGTCAACACACTGGGTCCTCTTTGAGCTCTTTGGCAACCTTACTCACCAGCAGGAACACAACACTATGAGTAGGGTCTAGTGCTATTTGGCTGTGGTTTTCTGTAAGGTGGAGGTACTTCCCCAGTCGGGCTCTGCTCCAGATTTGAGCGAGATGACATTCACTGAACGTGCCCTACCACACTAAGCGAGATGCCATTCGCAGTGCCCATACCTCTCTTTTTGGCATAGTTTAAGGACATACCCAAGTCCGGACGTAGTTTAAGGACATACCCCGGGTCCATAAACAATTCTTACATCACATATGATATGACTCAATTGAATCAATTTTATTATAAAATCAATAATATATAATATGAATATGAATCATTTTTTTTATTATAAAAGTTTTGTTAAGTAGGTATAACAAATCAAACGCAAATCAAGCCTCCGCCAGTTTTTCTTAAAGTTATAACTGAGATCACATAGAACAATCGTAAAGTAATAATCGTTGGTTTCCTTTAAAATAAACATATTAGGTATGTTATTAATACGAATCATATCCGTTTACATAATTATAACTGAGATCAATTAACATTTTTTTTATAAAACTTTTATTATGGATTATCATAAACAATTCTTAGATCACATATGACGAGATCAATCAACTTTTATTTTTTACAAAAATTATAACTATGCCACTGGCTATAGAGCCGGTCATTTATTTTTAGTCATCGGACTAATATTGATACATGCAGGTCTTCCAAACCCGGGATTTTAGTATACTAATTAATCCCGGGATTAAAAGCTCCGTACTAGATACATGTCAATAGCTTTGCCGATCGCGTACTTATTATATAAAGTCAGAGCTCTAAAAAACTATCACATTTATGTCATTTATTAACTTGTATTAAAAACGCGTTCAATACAAGTTAATGAATCGATTTGGTAATTTTTGTTAATATTATATTTCAATAGACCAAGAATAGCATTCTTGGTCTGAGGTTGGATTTTAATCAGAGATCAGATACTGGTATTATTTTTACGTATTTATTTGGTTTATTATTTCCTATTTAATCGGACAATCCAATAATACGAAGTATGATTGAGTTCTTAAAATGTGACATGAATTGTGATTGAGTTCTTAAAAAAGAGCATAAATTGAATAAAGATACTGAACTAATTTGTGATTTTTGCTTATTCCCAGTTCCGATCTCTAATTGTAATCGTATAATAACGTCTTATTAAAGTCGTCTATCTTAAGTATTAACAAGTATAAAACTTTATATAAAAAAAAACCTAAGTCTTTCCTCTCCTTATTACTTGTATAATAGATAATTATGTCTTACAATTTTTGTTTCTTTTCTATTATTATAAAAATCACAATAGGAACTTTATAAAAATGCTTACATGTAAAATGTACCTTACATTACATGAATTAAACCGTAATACTTTTATAAGCAAAATACGTATCGCAAGTAAGTAAAGTAGACATAACAAAAATAATACTTCTAATATATTCTTGGATTGCAACCAGGCCTACTTCAATGCACATATCAATCGTTTCTACAAAATAATTTACCTCATATTGAATAATTCTGCAATTATCAAGAAATCCTGATGATAATCGATGCTTATTGTATGTTAAAGTTCTGAAAATCTACTTCAAATATAAACTGACCCCGTCTAGTAAGTGTTGGCTGCGGTAATACTGTTATAACATCTTCTGGATTCGGTAATGTGCAGATGTCGTCAACTGCAGGGTAAGTAAAAGTTGTTCCTGTTTTACATTTAGAATTCTTGACTTTTCTTGCAAATTTAACTTTTGGTATAGTACCATTGATCGATAGAACTTTTCCTACAAAATGTTTAAGGCTCTTCTTTGTAGAGAACTGAGCTATAATCCAGTCGTTCTCTTGTAAGGCACTGCTTTCTTGAGTAAAATATTTAATATTATGTAGTCCGAACGGAATCTCATTGTTTTCTAAGTTTTCTTTATCTTCTTGTTCCTTTAAACACTCAGCAATATAATAATCATGCATTGTTTCATAATTTGAATTGTCCGAGTCCGCAGTAATTAATTCAACGCTAGAATTGATAGTAGTTGAACTGGATTTGCTATTAAATCGTTTCGTTCTTTTTTTGGTATTCTTCGTTTTATTTTTATTGACAGTGCCTTTCTTCTTTGTGTCTTTCCTATTACATTTTTTTCCTTTTTTTTCAGTCTTTTATCTTTTTTCACTTTTTGTCCCGGTTTTGTCTTCCTTGCCTGTTGGTGTCTTAAATCACTGTTACAGAAATTAAGCTTTGGGACTGAATTCATATCATCAGATTCTGTTTTCGATGGGTTCTCCTGTTTAATATTTGCCTTGGAAAACATAGCATTTTTAGCAGAATTTACGACTATTAGTTTCTTTAGGACTACTTCATTGTTAACTGTCAAGCATTCCGGTAAGTCACTCTGACACGTAGCCATGAATCGAGTATTTTCTTTTTTATTGGAAACTGTAGACAAAAAAGTCACATTTGACGCGTGTGGTTCCACATTAACGAGCACATTGGACAGGACTTTGACTCTGCCACTATTTTTGGAGGGATTTTTCGTTATGCGACTAGTGGAAGCTCTCACAAGTGGTATTTCACGTACAACTTTCGCTGGTGTATATGTAATAATTTGATGATCAGTACCCAAGTAAGTGTTGATCACCTTAATGCAAAGCATGCTTAAGCGTTCAGCGTTTCTGGTAATCACTGTACTACAGGCAGCTTCATTGTGTGTAACACGTTCTGTCTCATCTAAAAAGCAGTCTTGGTCCTCGTCAATCGACTGTGTATAGGAATCAGTAAAAAGCCCCGTTTGCTCATCTAAAAATGTGCAACCATGTTCCTTTTGAACCACTCTAGAAGTAGTATTTTTTATTAGTTTTTTCCTTTTGCTTGAATCCCTGGCATTTTTATTGTGGCCAACTGTTATATCAGAAGCCGTCACAGACTGTCCTGGTTCACAAGTAATTTTTTTATTTCTTTGTACCCTCAAAGGATTTGGAGCTCTATACTCTTTGAGATAGTCTAATAAGGCTTGATACATGCCATACGCCAGTATTGTTTCTTGCATTTCTGGGATTTTTTTCAATACTTCTCGTGGATTGAACGGCACCACTCCTGTAGCTTTAAATCCACTTTTGATATTATTTTCCTTGTTTAATTTAATTGCTTCCATTAACTCCGTCAGCAATTTCGGGAAATGCTTTTTATTTAATGATGTTTGGGTTGGATTTTTTATTTTGTACTCTAATAAAATTTTTCGCCAAGCCTTTTTCAGTGGTGCAAAAAATGCGACATCGAGAGGTTGAGTCAAGTGTGTTGATCTGGGAGGAATGAAAACAAATTTGATGTCGTTTTCGTCGCACAGCTCAACTACTTTAATGTTTAAATGACTGGACAAATTATCGCATATTACGACTTTTGTTCCAGGAGTCCTTTGTGCCCATGGAAGAATAATGTGTTCGAAATAATCTTCAAACATAGCACTGTCAAACCATCCAGATTTAGTGCAATTGTATCTCGTATTAGGTGGTCCACCATTAACCCATTCAGAATACTTATTGCTAGCTTTATAGACGACATACAATGGCAATAATTGACCACTGGCAGTTGCTGTGTACATCAGTGATATGTTCCCTTTAGTTGAATTAACTATTCTTTCTGGGTGCTTTACGCCACGTCGAAAAATGCCTTTGACAGAGCCTGGATCATCTGAGAGGTTAGTCTCATCAAAATTAATGATGTTTTCTGGTGGTATGCCATTCAGTGTCTGTCCTAAATTTTCAAAATATTGGGCAATTTCTTCTGGTCCTTTATCACTTCTTCCCTTTGAAATGTTTTGTGTGCTTCTCAAGCACAGCTCGTCGGCATGTCTTGCTAAAAATGAATTAACCCATGCATCGCCAGGAAGTTTGTTATTGAATATGTTTTCGCAAGAATTTTTTTTCAAAAACTCATGTACCACGACTTTTAAGTCAATTTTGGTAAGCGGAGAGCCAAATTCGCTTGAAGCTTGTAAGACCCTTACAATCTTTTTCTCTTCTTGAACTGTTAACGCCGTAGGACGTCCGATTGCCGTTGTGTGTTTATTTTTACACTTATTTATTATCGTACGTCTCGGAATACCGAATTGGCGTTCAGCATCTCTGGAAGATAAGTTGTTGGCTGCAACTAATTCGCACGCGATTTTCAGCATCTCCTCGGTGTAATTTCTATAACATCTGCTACCCATTTTACGCCTTGGCTTTCTTTGCCGAATCCTTGATTTATGTTTCTGAAATTTTAAATCAAATAATCCTTTACGCAGTACAACAACCGAACAAATACAACAAGCAAATATTAGGAAATCTTTTTGTCATGACAGGTTTAGTTTGAAAAATGTGAGTTGACTTTTATATAAAATAAATAATATTCTATTATACAAATTATATATTCTATTATAAAAAAAAGAATTAAAAAAAAAATAATTTTAAAAAACAAAAAACCCGACTGCACACTATAAAGAGGAAAACAAGCCCCACAAGAATGTATTAATTGTAAGTATCGCAAGCGACCAACATTACAGAGGGTTACTTATAGGTAGGTATTTTCGTTCTTTGGTTGGTGGTGGTCAAGCTGGTTGGCAGGAGGGGGCCTGCGATACTTACAATTAATAAATTCTTGTGGGGCTTGTTTTCCTCTTTATAGTATGCAGTCGGGTTTTTTATTTATAACTTTTTAGTTGTTTTTATTTAACGATAATTCTTTCAAATTGAAAGTAAACAAAATATTTGTATCCTTTAGACTTTCGGGATAAAATGTGTCTATGACACTTCCGTAATCAATACGAATCTAACGATACCTCATACGTCAAAATCCATCAAGCCGTTTAGGCTACATACAGGAGGCCACAAATAAACACACATACACACAAACTTACATACTTACTTACATACACTCGCAAAACATTACCCTCCTCCTTTGGCAGTCGGGTAAAAAAAATAAAAAAATAAAAATAGACTAAAAATAAAATAAAAATAAAATAAAATAAAACTAATATAAAATATTATAAAAATAAAATAAAATATAAATAACATGAAAAAATCGAACAAATATAGAATTAAAAAAAACTAATGTAAAAATATTATAAAATAAAATATGCACTCGAAAGTACCAAGCCTATTCGTCAATAAAACACTTCCCTTATCTTATATACTTATGCAGTTAGTAAAAAAAAGTCTTAGGTGACAACCCTAAGGCGTTTTGAATGGTGGGCAATGTTGGCTTCGGTCGGGTTGAACATTTCAAGGTTATCTTGCCCGGCGTCACAATTTCTTATTTATTATGATAATACTACTCAAAATATTATTAAAGTAATGCACACGTTATATTAAATAACAAGTATTAAAATATACTCACTTTTGGCTTCACCATTTTGTACAATTCACTTATAAACAACTCCTTGATTTGGCCCGCGATAAAACACACTTAACTTGACGAGTTCTGACAGGCTACTGAGCGAACTTAGGATCAAGTCCGACACGCAGTGTGGCCACAAACATAATCTATTTTCTACTAAAAATAGTAGTGTTGCCATAAATATTTACATTTTTACCTCACAAATGAATATGTTTACGAATCGTTTTTCGGGCAAAGATTCCCTTGTTGGCAATGTTGGCGTATTTGACGGTATTCTCTTTCACTGCAGCTTCAACTTCAACAGTTATCCTTTTACATCCTTCCCCAGCTTTGAATATTACAAGAAAAAAGTTGTGATTGGTAAATCAAAGTTTTGATTGGCTAAAAATTTTTTTTTTCCAAACCTCATGCGCGGAATGTGCCTATAGGTATAATGAGGTTATTGGATGCCTCACCTCCGATGTCATGTTTGTACGGTCATTATTTAGAGCTATAAGGCTTCTATAGTTTCAATCTTCGCTGAATTGACGTACTGATATAAGCAGGAATGTAAGATTCTGACCGTTTTACATTACAACGTAGGATTATAGATTTCTGTAAAATTCTCTCTGACATAAATATTTCATCTCATCAGTGGCATGCTATATTTCGTAACGAATGCTTCAAAGTCATAGCTTTTAACTTAGAAAAACAAACTCGCTTTCACATATCTGTGAATGATGTAAGTGATGTAACGGTACTTTACCTTGACCAAAAAGGGCCTATTCTCAAATCGATGACATCATACTACCGTAGACTAGTTTGTTTATTTACCGTATCCTGTCCTGAGCCCTATTCGAGATGTTTTATGAACAAGTCGAAGTAAGATTTGGTGTCGGCTGAA
This sequence comes from Pammene aurita, assembly GCA_947086415.1. Taxonomy (NCBI): domain Eukaryota; kingdom Metazoa; phylum Arthropoda; class Insecta; order Lepidoptera; family Tortricidae; genus Pammene; species Pammene aurita. The sequence continues at coordinate 21,117,683 of OX352295.1, forward strand.
CAGATTGAGAACAGGACATGGCCGCTGTAATTATTTCCAACATAAGTGGGGTTGGAAGGAGTCTCCCCTCTGCGAGTGCGGCGAAGAAGAACAAACTACTGAGCACATATTTCGGCGCTGCCCTCTTCACTCCTATCCAGGCCCAGCCGAGGATTTGGATGCTCTGACACCCGACGTAGTTGCCTGGCTTAACAACCTCAAAGCTGTTCTCTGATTGCCTAACTATATATGCATGCCATACGATTAAATAAATAACAAGTCGAAGTTTCGCTAATTTTACTAATATGGCTGTGAAAACGGTAATGTCATTTTTTTATCTATCTTTTTTTTCCAAATTAAAGTGTTATTATAGTCGGTGGTGCACACGACAACAAAGGGCATTTATACGGATTTTAGTGATGATGAGATCTCCTTTTGCATAGTGAGACTTTAGGACCCATAGGCCATTTTAGGAAGCAGAGCCACCTAAATTTATGGTGCGGTGGGGGTAAAAAGGGGGGATTAAAATTTTCGCGACACATAGATTGAAAACTATAAGTCTTAGCAACATACTTCAAAGGCAAGGATTGTAGAGAATTTCATAAAGAATATTTCCTTCATTGAAACTTTTGTGGTAACTTCAACCGTTTTTGTAAAAAAAATATGAATGTTCCTACTTTTGTGGGAAATGGGGAAAATAATTGTTATATTTGTAACACATTATATTGCAGAGTTTAGATTTGGCTTGAAAGTCTCGTATCCAGGCCATAAATAAAATAAGTAAAATAATTATTTTCTGTTTTGACTAGATACTATTAAAATATTATTATTGGTATGGTATTTATGGTATACCATGTATATTTGAGTTAGGTAAATACCCCGTTTCGAATAGTAGTTAAATTAGTATGTTATACGTCGTATATTAAACGGTTTAATTGAAAATAATGATGCAGGTAATGTACTCAAGGCTAAAATAATCGATAGGTCCTAGGTACCATTCACCACACCACTAGCGTAGCGTACCTAACCTAAGTGCATATATAATATAATGATATTCGACGTTGTCCGTTGATAAAAGATTCAAGCGCCCCACGATTTTAGTGTTTTGTTTGTCTTTTCAATGCTCTAGCTACATTGATGAGAAGAGTGGTGTGATGACTGATACCTAGAACCTACCAAATTATTTTTATAGCTTTTTGTACATTATCTATAGCATTGTTTATTTTCAATAAAAGCTTTTGAATTTACCTAAACAATACTTATTTTCTTTTCAAGTTGTTATGTTACTAAAACTGTCTAAACTCCGCTTACTTTATGATCCGCAATGCACTGTGTTCTACTAGTAAATCCCTCTCATTTTATACTTGATTGAGGGGTTGTTAAGAAATATGTAATACGCGGCATTCTGTAGCGGCAGCCATTTTGGATTTACAGTGATACTGAATCTATTAAAATGTAATTGTCATCAGAACTTAAGGTGTGCACCAGATAGCGGATCAATTTGTCAACAGAACGAGGGTAAAATTTCAACCACAAAATTATGGAAATGTGGGATGAAGCATATAGATATGCAGACTGGCATTTAGTTATGTAAATATTAGTTATAATAAATAAACAAATTTTCAAATAAGTTTGTGTCATGTCTAAGTAGGTATATCACAAAATTGTTATTTTTATTTTAGAGCGCACTATTCGCCAACAGACTGTCCTCAGTTGAAGATGTATACCTACCACTTAAGTTTTCTCTCTGATAAAATTAACGGGCCCTTATTGATAATCCCCAATGATGTACCTTTCACTTGAAAACGTCACTAGCTAACAGGGACCGGAGAACTCCTCTATTTGATAACTCTTTTCGATAGGGTAACCCTATTATTTGGTTACAAAATTATATGGTTACCCTATATTCAATGTTATGTCCCTGTCTAATGTCTTAGCAATAGAGATGAAATTAGCTTGATAGGTAAACGTCACTTTGGATTTTCATTTTGGTAAGCGCTACATTATCATTATTAGCAGCAGCAGTAGCAGCCAGTATCAGTCCACTGCTGGACATAGGCCTCTCCCGTGGCACGCCACTCCAATCCGTACCCGACATGCGCTTACCTTTGGGTTACGCAATGATGTGCTTACTAAATTGATAGTTTTTAAAAACAACCCTACCAAATACTCACTCGATCTAATACCCCTTTATTGGTAACCGGTTCCGGTATCTTCTAAACGATCTCTTTATTTCACTTACGGATTATAACAAGCATACTAAGGCAAGGTAAATAATAGCGTTTAAAATGGTTGACGTCCATTTGGTTGTGAAAGATATAATTAGGCAAGCATTAGAGCTCAAACCACATCGTTTTTCCTACATAATTAGATTGTGGTTGATAACAGGCCTATTAATATTATTTTTTTTCGTTAAAGATATTATAACCAATATAGGATTTATATACTTTTTATAAAGGGGAATAACAGGGCTTTATCATGAAAACATTTTTTTTATGTTACGACCATATATATAAATAAAATATAGGCATTTATTCAAAAAAATATCAAACATTGATTTCATATTTTTTATGTTTTCTCAGTTTTCTTATATGGAAAGGTATAAATAAAATACCAAAAATGAATTCGGCATCCTTGCTTTACAGGAAAATGATATCAAACTTGACTATATAGCTCTATTTTATTTTTAAATAATTATGGGGGGCACCCCCCACTTCGTCAAAAATTTGCATCAGAAATTTGATTGGCTCCCCTTCTTAAATTAATCTTAGAGCTTAAAGGATTAGCTCTGCAAATGGAAATTCCATCATCATCATTTTCCGTATAAATAAGTGTACACCACCGGCTATTAATGGGTTTAGCGAAACCGATTTGTCTAAATTTTTATTACGAGTAGATTTTGTCTCAACCTAACTTTATGTAAATAATCCAATATGATTTAAGAATCGTATTGGTAACGAATCAGACCTAAGGGTCTTCTTCGTGTTATCATTTAGACGACTGTGACACGGCTATGTCACGAGCTACTATTTAAACCTCTTGAAGGGCCCCGCCTGATAACTGGGATGGCGTAATATGGTAATTGCCAAGGTCGCTCGATGATGTTTTATTAATTAATTCAACTTTATCTAACGAGGGAACTAATGTATGGTTTACTTTATCTGTTAGGATTTCGAACCACGGGCTATGAGAACATGATATTTCTCCAAGCTGTGTTAGTAGCAAAATAAACTTTTTGTACGTTGAAATAAAGCCTAAATTAATTTGTTTAACGATTTGTCTGTTCTATGGGATAACGCAACATCTATTGTGCTCTCGTAGGTTTTTGTCCGTCTTTGTTACACTGTTTTTATACGCGTTTGATCTGTACAATTTATTGAGATGAGGTTCAATTTGCAACGGTATAATTTAAATAATAGGTTAATGTGACTTGCTACTTAGAATGAATTTGCTTATGATTTGAACATGCATTGAATATGTATTTACTTACTTGGATTAAGTTATGAGTTGATACAGTCATGAGCTGTCCGTGAAAATGACTAAAAATTACGGTAGGATTTTGGTGAATCGGGTACATATTACCTTTCTTTATTATTATTTTTTAAATACCACGACGGTGGCAAACAAGCTTACGGCCCGCCTGATGGTAAGCAGCTACCGTAACCTATGGAACGCCTGCAACTCCAAAGGAGTCAAATGCGCGTTGCCGACCCTTTACAAAAAGGAGAATTCGCTGTGTTAATGGCTAAAGGAACAAGAAGGTCCCTCATCGCCAACACACTGGGTCCTCTTTGAGCTCTTTATGTGAACATATCCGAAAACCATTATTTGCTAAACGTGCCTTTTTTAAAACCCAAACGGGTTTGGGGAAAGACACGTTTGGGGTCTTGCTTATTTTAGTTGGTACGGTTTAAGCAATTTTCTATTGTTTAATACATACCTACTCTATTGAATGTCCAATGTCAAGTAAACCCTTTAGGGGGGTACTTGGAAGCTGGCGTGAATTAAGTAATTAAACGAAAGCAAAATGTAGTTTCAACCTATACATATAGTGTTAAATTGTGAATGTGTAAGCTTATCGAACTCAATAGAAAATTGAAACAAACATCGACCTAAGCATAGTAAGCATTATGCCAGCATTGCCAGCTTCGTTTGTTTTGTAGTTATTTTTTCTATGAACACCATTAGGGAATGCTCCTGGTTCCGGGACTGGATTTGCACAGAAAACGAGTACCGGAAGAACACCCTAACCACCATGAAAAACAGATGAAATACGTTATTTACTTATCCCTCTTTTGTCCATAGTCGAGAACCCGAATTACGACAAAGGCTACTTCGGGCCATGGCGCACGTGCAAGAGTCTTCTCTACAACAGGGAGAAATGCGGCGACGATGTCTCCAAGTTCAGACCATCGAGTAAGTACCCTTCTTTTATGACATCATCCTTACGTTATGTATAACGAGTTTACCATTTTTTTTGTTCTTTGAAAGTGCGTGATTGCGTAGCAATGATGGTAAATGTTTTTTTTTCTCTAGTTTACCTATAATAGTGTGAGTGACGTAGTGATTTTAAAGTATTCGACGTTATAGCGCAATAGAGCAAATGTCTCGATATGGCGGTAATATTTCACCTGCAAGTGGCTGTCTCGAACGAGAAATGTTTATGGCTTATCTATAATTATTATAATTAATTATACTTTGCTAGCTGACCCGGCGAACTTCGTACCGCCAACTAAATTTCTCCAAAAATCAAACATCATTAAAATCGGTTCAGTCGTTTTTGAGTTATGAATGGTGTAACCGACACGACTTTGTTTTATATATAGAGAAGATAGATTCCTCACTGAAGCCTAGCTTGATCGTGGCTTCTTGCTCTTGCATGACTGCAAGCTGGCTTGCATAGGCTTACGCGTTACCTAATTGGTGAGGGATCACCGGCTTAACGTGCCTACTTAAGTACGGAAGCGCTTAATACCATAATTATAAAAAAATAAACCTATTCAAACCAAGGGACCAGTTATGGTATAAGAGGTTATTATATGACCCAATTTAAATATGGATTCCTCAGAAACAGTCTGAAGAATCAGAAAACACTTATGGATAAAACTTAAGAACTGACTTCTTAGTAATAGGTCCGTACATTCGCTTGGTGTGACAGTAATAGTCATGATAGTACCTAATGCTTGATAGCAAAAAAAAAATAGTCTAAACAAGAGGAATCTTTTTAAGCAAAGCTTAAACAAACAACACACTTCTACGTGTGTAATATAAGCATTGAACGGTATAACAATAAAGATCAAAAGGAACAAACGCGCTTTACAGCAGAACATTCTATTATTTTATATGCATACATTCATATTATAATATTGCCCTTGAGCTACTCTTGATTTAACATCAAAGACGTCTGGTGTCTGCACACTATTGGGCTATATTTAGATATAGTTAAGCCGTAGGGTTTATTCAAAATAATACGAGGAACAGTTGGCGAGTTGTAAGACGAAGGCAAGACTTAGCACAGTCGAAATAAAACAATAAAGTTTCAAATCTCGAGAACAGAACGAGTACATATCAAGAGCAAGTAAATTTTTTAGTGTTTCGTACCAATACTTGGTTTATACTTATGGAATCACTTCGGTCGCCGAAATCGGTAAAACGCGTCTTTCTCGGAAACAGTTTAACGTAGAAAGAAATGAAATTTGGAATAGGTATAGAAAATGTCAGCTGTAACAAAGTACCGAGGCCTTATTTGCTTAAATTTATTTTATGAGGAAGTTTAAGGGGATTAAGAGGTAATGTGAATTTTATTTTATAATACAAAAGCATTTGTGCGTAGAAGTATGAAGTAATGAGATATTTTTATAAACTGACCAGCGATTGACCCTATTCGCACCAGACAGAAAAAGATTGCCTACAGAGCCTAATATGTAGCTCACTGATTTAGTAACAGATTATTCACTTGTGCTTTAAGCAATGAAAAGGCGTTATCTCATTGAAACCACTCCTACAAGCATCAGTTTACTTCTATCTAAATTTAAATCATAGATTAGTTTTCGCACCACGCAATTTCAATAACAGTTATTGCAAATTAATTTACCATGACTGCCAAAATAAACTATACGGCAACTGTTCATTCAATATTCACGCTTTCATTAATACAAGGTACAGATGTAGTGAATAATCCTTTCCTATCGGCAAAACTCGGAACAACGATAACACCCGAATGGTGCCGATGTGTCTATGAATTACTGTATTATTAAATTACGTGTAGGTATCAAATAAAATAAATCGCATACTTTATTTATCAATGTCAAATGTCAAACTGCCCGTTTGACGTATATTACACTGAGATGTTAAAACCACCACGATTCTATCATATAAAGAATTCGTTAGGTAAACAAAAATATAACTAGTTACCGAGGACGTTTTATTTCAATAAAACGCACTGATAAAAACCAAATTCCGGTTGGGATGATCTAATGATTCTATAAGGATTGGAACCCCAAAAGTCTAACTATAAGTCAAAACTACAGTAGGATTTTGCAGACCTTTTTTATAACAATAAATTTTTGTAATTAATTAAAAATACTATGACATAACAAAAAAGACACCTCAACATAAAACAAAACAAACCAGCAGAGAAATTAATATAAATAAATATGATTTTCTGATTGGATGAACGACTTCGATTATGACAGCGGGATAAGAGGAGGAGGAGCGGGGTGGACAGTGTGATGCGAAACAATACTTCCAACTTCCATATCACAGTCAGAATCAGAACTATTTTCTGGTGTATCATCGTCAGTTTTCATGAACGGTGATTACAAAACTAGCCATATAATTTTCCAACTCAGGTTCGTGTTTTCGGTACTCGTTTTCGCATTTGATGGCGTGGTCACATACTTTGGCCCAAACATCGGAACCAATCATATTAACCTTTTCCTGTACCAATTGTTTCACAGTAGTCATATTCATACTGATGTTTCTTTTGGATACGTATCCCTTTATTTGAGACCATATGTTTTCAATCGGATTGAAATCAGGATGATATGGTGGCAATCTTAGTACGCTGTGTCCATATTCGTTCATAAGTTTATCTATAGAGTATTCTACAAAGTCTTGTTTGTACTTGCAAATAATTTCATATATTTCAAGTTTTGTTAATGACGGATCAATCGGAACGTTATGTTTGGATAGCCAATCAATCATGTCTTGCTTACGGGTATTTGAATTAGGAGGTTTTTCTACGTACTTATTATGATATGCAGCATTATCTACTACTAGTATCGAATGTGGAGCTAAGTTTGGAATGAGTTGATTACGAAGCCATTTTTCATAGTTTTCATTGTTCATCGCGTTGTGATAGTCACCTGTTTTATCAGTAGACTGATACATTAACAATGCCCCAGGTATAAACCCCTTTATACTACCAGCGTGCACTATTATAAGACGTTGTCCTTTAGAAATTAACTGTTTCACTCCGTTTTCTGACGAGTCAGCCCAGCTTTTACCTGCCAAATGTGAGGTATGGATGTATGTTTCATCCATATAAACAATCTCTCTCCCTTGCAATCTGTATTTTTTTATCGCGGCTAAAAACTTTACTCTTTTTAAACGAACATCATCTTTCTCGATAAGTAATTTTCTGTTGTTTTCAACTTTTTTATACCGAAATCCCATTTTTCTAAGAATTTTTCTTAGCGTAAAGTCACATCCCTTAAAATTTATGGCTTCGGATAACTTGGACTTCAGGGCTTTAATTGTAGGTACTTGTTTGTATATCAAATGGAAATTATACACTAATCGGCGTATAACGTTGTAGTCAAAATCGTCAAGACCTAGACAAAATAATTTATTTGGTCTACCCAACTTTGCCGACTTCGGACTATTGGAGGTAGATTGATTTATGTATTCTTTTTGCAATATTTTATTTACTGTTCGTTGAGAAATTCCACTGGCCTCCGAAACTCGTTTTTGGACTTTACAAAAGTAAGCAGTATAGTTGGTATGTTTGAATTCATCATTTTCAGTTAAGAAATATAAATAAATATTGAAAATAACTTCGCAGGCTTGCCGATCTAAACGTTTCCCTTTTCTTAGTGCTTTCGGCATGTCTGTTATAAATTGTTAATGTGGATCGAATAAAATCAATGTTTATTATTTACAAAAATGACAGACAAGAGTGACATGTAAAAAGTCTATCAAAATATAGGTGGCCTGCATTAATACACGAGTCCATGAAGTTTATCACAAAATCTAACATAAATATCAACAAAATATTTCTGTGGTATTAACCATTTCGACGCATATTGCCAGAAACGCAAATTACCTGATACTCACATGACCATGATTATATACGCGTATTACCATCTTCGCAAAATACCATAATTTCATTTCGCAAATGACCGGATACTCAAATTACCAGACCGATCAATCTACGCATAGTACCAGAAACTCAAACTACCCGATACGCACATGACCATGATAGAGGAAGGTTAGGTCGTGGGCAACCCTACCTTATCGAGTAGCAGAATTCGGCCTATTATAAGGGGAAAGTACGTTAATACTTTCAGTTCCAAGAACTCCCCAAAGGAGTTCTCGGTAATTTGGTTTACATGCCGCATAACTCCCAAGGGAAGTTCATTATATCTAGCTAGCTAAAGGCGACTAGAGGCTATGCCAACCGACTCTCCTAGCCAGCCCTTTCGGAGCATAGAGATAAATGAACTCCCCAGGGGAGTTCTAGGAGTGCAGTCTTGTTTTGAGTTATCGCAATATCCAGCCCTCCTCCCCGACCGCGGTTGCCCTCCTTCCCGACCGTTCGCACAATCGAGTTGGCCATGGCGGTCCAATGGCGGTCATTGAGAGTGTACAGCCGCTATAAACGTTTAAACCAATACTCAGTGTGACAAATGAGGAAATGACAAATCCGCGGAAATTCACATCCATGCATACTCGGCGTCATCAGTTGCCGAATATACTACAATATATTTTTTGTTGGTACAGTCGCCATCAAATATATCGGAGCGGCTAAGGTACTCAAAAATATCTGAACATGCACCATATCGCCTTGACAATAGAGGCGTTGTTCAGATATGTGTAACCACCTTGGCCGCTCCGATATATCTGACGGCGACTGTACATCAAACCAAAGTCGGTTTTTTAGTCATTTAGTCCTTAGAGAATTCAACCCGGATAGAGTAGCCATGTCTGTCATTTTCTATACAAAAGTATGACGATTTTTGCGGGGGAGGGAAACGTCAAATGTATGGCTATTCGTACGTAACGTACAAATAGCTACGTTAGATAAACGTCAGTCCAGGATACATGTGTATGACCACTGGTCATATGTTTTCGGCAGAGGGGAACGCCTGTCAATGGCGACTCCGGGTGGTTGAATTCTCTAAGATTTAGTCAGTACCGAGGCGTTTCCATAGAAATCGGTCTCCACCGATTTTCTTCATTTCGAAACAATGTACGAGTACAAACTTATTTTAAAACCGTGGAGCTACACATAACTTATTTTATCTACACCCGTATCATAAATCCTATTTTCTGCGTTCGGAAACCGTATATAATCACCACCATTATTGCATTATCTGTGCCAGTGTTGTAACAATGTATAAAAATTCATTACCACATGGATATCGGTAACGTAATCAAAATCCAGTCCTCCTCCCCGACCGCAGTTAACCTCCTCCCCAACCGCCCGTACAATCCAGTTGGCCACGGCGGTGCAATGGCGGTCATTCTAATGGTTTCAGAACAAGTCATTTAGGATTTATAACGTGTGTAGAACTATAGATAAAGTAATATATGCAACTGTCACAAACACACTCGCAAATTTAAGGGTCCTTATTACGTAAGAGCTACATTTGTGTAACAGGTCTTTCGCGAATAAAGTCTAGGGCGTTTGCGTATCTGGTCTTTCGCGAAAGAAAGGTCATTTGCGTATCGGGTCTATTGCGTATAAGGTACTTCACGAATGAACCCATGGTCATGTGCGTATCAGGTAATTTGCGTTTCTGGCAATATGCGTCGAAATGGTATTAACTACTCTATATAGATACTTCCTCTTGCAATGCGACCGTTCCCTACGTTGTCTCGATGGGTACTGAGTGCGAGTGAAGTAGTAAGACAAAAACGAACATTTCCGAGAAAATACGAAAGGAAAGGATTATTCACTACATCTGTAACAATATCGAAGTATATACCATCTTTTAAAAATATTCTAATTAAAAATTGCAAAATTGGATTCGTTCTGCATTAATATACGTCTATGACTTTTAGAGAGGTAAAATGTATGGTATTAAACTTTCGGAGTTTCAAATAAAAAGAGAGTTAAGTTAGTAGACATTCGGGTCTTAAACATTTAATTGTACCTATGCCTATATTGCCTATCGAGTTCGCCATTTTATCAGTAAAAATAGCAAGTTAGAGCATGACAAGTAATTTTTCTCAAACATACTCCGAAATGTACGCGTTAATGTCACGAAATGAAGACATGAAGTTGCTCATTTATGGCTCCTTACATTACTTCTTGGCCTTAGGCCTTAGGCCAAGAAGTAATGTAGGGAGTTAGTATGAAACGTACATTATTGTCCGCTGCTCTAACTTTTTAAATTTGCTCACTAAGGTTAGACTGACAAAGGAAATATTACATACAGCCAACGACCACTCTCTCTGTAAGTATACTTGGGACATTAAAATTAAAAAAGAAAAAAGAAAATCTATGGTACTAAATTTATAAGCGGTTTAACATGGTGCTCGAATAGCTTTTTCAAATGTCTAGTTTAAAAAATAAAAAAAGCGGCAATTTAAAGTTATTTACTTGATTACTTTAATTATAATATTTTCTTACATTGTTTGAGAAAAGCACTATACAATCCTTGGCCGGAACAGGGATTGCAGGACTCGCTTTATCCGGCCTCGTCTACGACTCGGCCGTTTATCGCAATCTCGTCCTTAAATCCCTTACTTCACGGCCTCTGCAGTAATGTACTATTTTTGTTTTTACGCCACATTTTTATTGGCAAGTAAAATTTTCTGGCTCACTAACTCGGACGAGAACTTATGTACCTATATGTGGTTTGCCCAGTCTCGTTACAATCGTCATGATCAATAAAAATGGAATTTTATCCTTTATTTAGCGTTTATAAGAGCAACTGATTTGAATCGATACTAGCCTATAGTAAATGTATTCCTATGAAATAGTCTGTATGAAATAAGCTGAAAAGTGTCTTTGCGGAATCGATATTTAACAGAGAACAAAAGCTATAATATCCACTACTCGTTTTCTAAACCTTATATCAGTTCCCTCAAATATTGCATTATAAACCTTAATATCAGCAAGATTAAGTCGATATCTCAACTAGTAAAAACGACAGATAAAGTAAGTGGATATGCTAATGCTATTCCTGTTTCTTTAATCGATTCCTTGACAACCCCTCGGGAATGGCACGCCATCGTTCCTTATAAGGGGTCGAAACGTGGAAACCGCGATTTGGTAAATATTTAGGTCACACTGAATGTAACTTAGAAGGAATATAACACCCCTTGTTTACAAAACAGAGATAGTTAAACTTCCGTGTTTTGGCTGCAAGTATACCTGCAGGGAGTGCAGGGGTGCTATTCAACCCGTGGCTGAACAAATTACAAAGTGGTTTTCAAATGGCAGTTAGGTACTCTATTTTCTTGTAAACTTCGACCATTACAATTGTAAGTACCTATTAGAGATAAATCGAAAATGAATCATTGGTATGATCATTTGATTATAAAATAAAATTTAAGGAAAACCCTCCAAACGGCTAACCAATTTTGATAAAACATGTGTAAGATTACTCGCTGGAAAACCTTTATAAAGAACCGCTTATTTATATCGGTTTAACCGTTTCATCGCTAATACGGCGCCACAGACAGACACATAAGCGGTCAAACATATAACATTCCTCTTTTTGCATCGGGGTTAAAAAATAAGCCATCACCGGCGGAGTTTTTATTTTAAAACACTTCAGCAGGTACACATATGTATGCAAAATATTCTTTACACTTTTACAGTGTTACATATTACTAAAAGGCGTCATAGTATTCTATATGCGACCTTGCCACATTTCATACCATACGTCTATTGAAGTGTTATCCAATTACAAAACGATTTACACACTTATGAATATTTGATTAGCAAGCTTGTTTACAAAGCAATGAAAATGCCCAAGTAACGTGTTGGAGGCTGAATAACGATTTATGTAATCAGTTATGAAAACATTCTTCCTGGTTTCTGTAGACTACTGTGTAGGTACATTTGTTTTGTTAATGGATAAATAATAATCATGTATGAGCTACGACTTTCAAGATAAAATTATTCGTAATGCAGAAAAAAAAATTAAAACCATGTTGAGAAGACAGCATGGGCATTTTTTGTTAGCCTGTCAGTATGTCACTGGTGATGGGCAAGCCTTAGGCTGCGTTTCCACCAGAGATGAGCGAGGATGCGTTGCGAGAAATGTGTTTGTTAACCAATAGAATCGCTTCATTTGTTTATACTCGCACAGCGCAACTTTAGGCGGCTTTCACACTGCTGCGGTTTCCGTATGCGACGCCGGTGCGCGAGCGAGATAGCGCTCTGCGTGTATAGCGCTGTTACGCTTGCACACCGTCACCGCATCCGGTTGCGGCGCCAGTGTGATAATCGCTTTAGGATTGGTTCATAACACACACATTCCTCGCAACGCATCCTCGCTCATCTCTGGTGGAAACGCAGATGTCGTGTATTTTTACTAGTAAAGTATCATACTGATCATGTCGATTCATGTCATGCTCATGCTATGCTTAAATAGTAGGAAATAAACTTTAGTCATTTTAACTCTTATAATAACAGTATAGATAGATACTAGTTAGTGCCCATTGTCCATCGACTTGTCTGCGTAAAATAATGTTTCTTAGCTATATGGCTAAATACCTATAGGTCCCTGGTGAATGTCTGTGTCTAGTCCAGACAATTAATTAAATACCAAACTATCGAAGGTAACTAACTATGTTAAAACACAATCACTTTAATTCGGTTGACGAACGTGAAAGATAAACGTGAAATGGGTACCTCAACAACAACAAAGGAAAGTCTACGGGGCGTTGTCTCATAAAATAGGTCAGTGGTTACCGTTTAGTCAAAAGTAGAGGTGCAACCGACCCATGACAGATGGGCCTCCATTACCTACACTAAAAAATGAACAATACACGTACATACTATAGTGTTTAACTTTTTTTATACCATTTCTTTAGATAAAGTATACTCGTTGGACTCGTAAACAGTTCAGTTAAAATACACTTGTTTCTCTAAGATTTACAAATCACTTAGGCGAAGATCAAAATATTTTAGTAAAAAACTTTAAACAAAGTCACTAATATCGTAATTAAGGCTCTATGCTTTGCTCTAGATCTATCGGGCGGGAAGGTAGCCGGGGGGAAATCCAGGACACTTCCAAATCCGACTTGATTTACTATACTGGAATCTGGAAATTCTGGAATGCTTCCGCTTCCAGCGAAATCAGTTGGAGCGGGTTCAACCTGATCTGAGTAGTAAAGAGTTGAATTGTAGAAATGTTCTAAGAAGGTACACCGGATTCTACAAGGGCTGCTATTTATATATCCGGAAACCGGGATTACAATCTTCTTAAATACCATATTTGACCTCCATGGTAAAATTTGAACTTTTTTAAGTACTGGCCGGTATATTTTTTCTTTCTTATTAACGCTCGTGTTTTGTTTTTGACGGGTTTTAAATGTCATCTCGCAGCAAGAATGGAACTCACTCGTGAAAATATTCGTGCTATGATTTATTATGATTTTCGGCGTGGTTTAACGCAACAACAGTGCATAGATCAACTAACTTCAACTTTTGGTGATGAAGCTCCATCTAAAACTACTGTGTATCACTGGTTTAGTGAGTTCAATCGTGGACGTAGTATGCTTACGGACGAAGTTAAGGCAGGTCGCCCGAAATCGGTCGTTGTACAACAAAATATCGAGGCTGTGCGAAAACTTATAATGGACGACCGACATGTTACGTACCGCGAGATAGAGGCGACTCTGGGTAATTCTATGACCAGCATTAATAGCATATTACATAATTATTTGGCTGTAAAAAAAATTTGTTCGCGTTGGATACCCCACAACTTAACAAAAGAGCAAAAAGATGCTCGCGTCGAATGGTGCAATAAAATGTTAAAAAAATATAACCGTGGTGACTCAAAAGCCGTTTATAACATCTATACAGGTGACGAATCCTGGATCTATGCATACGATCCCGAAACGAAGCAACAATCAACGTATGGGTGTTTCAAAATGAGCCGAACCCTACGAAAGTTACTCGTGCAAAAAGTACATTGAAACAAATGGTGGCCTGCTTCTTCGGTATTAATGGCCATGTAGCTACAGTGCCACTAGAAAACCGTAGAACGGTTAATTCAGAGTGGTACACGACCATTTTCTTACCGGAAGTATTTGAACAAATTCGTAAAACTAACCAGCGACGAAGAATCATTCTTCATCATGACAATGCCAGCTGTAATACGTCACGCGAAACAACTCTATTTTTGGAGGGTCAAAATGTGGAATTAACGGGTCATCCGCCGTACAGCCCTGACTTGACACCCAACGATTTTTATTTATTTCCAAATATAAAGAATAAATTACGCGGTCAACGATTTTCGACCGCTGAAGATGCTGTCGACGCATTCAAACAACACGTTATGGAGGTACCTCAGGCGGAGTGGCAGAAGTGCTTTAAAAATTGGTTCACGCGAATGCAAAAGTGCATAGATCATCAAGGGGAATACTTTGAAAAACAATAAAACCATTTTCAGCCGTGTACGTTTGTTTGTTTTTTTGTTTCCGGATATATAAGTAGCAACCCTCGTATAACAACTTTGTCGCTTTACCTTTACGAATAGGGAATGCTCCCGGTTCAGATTTTATATGGCGAGAACCGGGTATTCCCGGTTCCGGTACTGGATTTGTATAGAAAACGAGTACCGGGAGCAAACCCTATTTACGAGTAGGTAACACTATGCTAACAGCAATGGGACATATGAAGGATATGGGTCAGATCAACTAAATTTTTTAAGCGATTATCACACTGGTGCCGCAACCGGATGCGGCGACGATGTGCAAGTGCGACAGCGCTATCTCGCTCGCGCACCATCGCCGCAAGCGGAAACCGCAGCAGTGTTTAAGCCGCCTTATATGAAAAATGCAAAATGCAGTGCTAAGGCTGTCACCGCCTATTAGATCGCCGTTGTTCGTTGTCATTGAATGTCATTCAACTGTTTGTAAGAGAGGGACGACCTAGCTAGGGTGGACGCGTTAACAACGATACACGTTTATTAAATGTTCACGAATACATGCGTTATCTTAACATGTAGGCTGCCTCCTCTACTATGAATCAACTGAACTTCCATGTTCTAATAGAGACGCTGGTGTGAGTTCATTTAAGAGACTGCAAAGTTTAGCTGACAAACCTTTACACTATTATACAAATAAATTTATTTGAATCCATACTTTTAAAAGTTGCGTTTTTATTTTATAGTATGACTAATATAAATATGACTCGGATAATTAACATTCAAGCGGCAAGAAAATTGCATTTCGTAAGGGTTAAATAATTGGCAAGGGCTTTTTAATTTATACAAATGATTCCATAGGTAGATATGTAAGCGCATGACTATTAGTTCTCCCTAACATGAAATGGTATTATGGGTTACCTAGAGAAACTAAGCGGTTATCAATGGGTATTTTATAACCGTGTTTGATATCTTTGGTATTGAAGTTGTAATGAAAATGCATTCTATAACAATTTCCAAATATGTGACGTTTTCACGTCAAATGTACATTATTGTCGGTTGTTAATAGAGTTTAATTCCAAATTAAATTTTGCCGACAGTGCCTTTGACTTGAAAACCTCACATATATTGACCTATTTCTATTGCTTTTATGTCTATGCTAAGTATTTCTTCCAGTGCGTACAGTATTTGTATAGCTGTTTAAACAAAAAAGTAAAGTTTGTGTAACGGCTGTTTTTAGACTACTACCAATACTTTATTTTAGGCATATAGCACAAGAAATATTATTATGCCCTTATAATTTAAGAAATCGACATCTTAAAAGGTGACGATTTGATGATCCTTAGCGTCATACGTTACCTAAGTAGGTACTCTAGGCCCCAAGTAATCACTATATGCATAACATAAAGAGTAGTAATCCGAAATTTATACATTTTTAATATGTTTTTACCTTTAATTTGTCAATAAATTTATATTTATTATATGTTAGTTTGCTCAATGTAAATATTTGCGCGTGGATTGTGAAGTACTGCAAGAGGATTTGCATGTTTAAGTAAGGTTAGTCGTCAAAGCAAAATATACCACAATACATATTAAAACTGTTGAATAAGTTATTATTACAACTAAACATCCTAGTTATCTATTTAATAAACCATTAACGATACAAATTATTAGTATTAGTTTTGCTACTGTTATCTTCTAATATATTTTATCTACACTCACATTGTAAGTCCTCTAAAACGTGTTCAAAAACGGTAGGCAATGGCTAGCATTACCACAACCGATTTTACTATGATAAGCTTTTTATGTGTGGCAGTAACGTAATTTTAACTTTACATGCTACAACTATTGATGTGTTATGAGTTCCACAACCACACTCATGTTTTAAGGACCCTTATTACGTAACAGTTACATAAACTACTGTTGTAGAGCAACTTGATGCGCCAGATTTATTAGGTCAGTTGCCCAAATAAACTTAGCTTATTGGATTTCCTTAATGTATTAACCGCACCTTACGTCTGGGCTTTCCAGTTTCCTGGTGTTTTAATATAGCTGTAATTATTATTACTTTGTAGCTATCTGGGTGTGCATTTCCCTTTTATATGTAAAAGGTTACTTTTTACACAATGTATGAGAACTATTTTAATTTTAAATATTTTTAACTGTAAACATTCATTTTTAAATGATTCAGTTTAAAACTAGCAGTTTAAGCCACAGAGCGTGCCAATAGAAAAACACTGAGGGCCCATACATACAACATACAAATACATATAACCAAAGTTAGGACTGTGTTACATTCACAGGTTGGTTGGTTGATATACAGACCTTAGTGTACTAGTACGGCACACTTAATGATTTCAAAATGAAAAAAAAAAACAGGGCTAAACCTTGCCAACGAGGCTTTCTTTGAAAGTTAAATAAGATATAGACCTATAAATATTACATTACTAAAAATAAATAAATCAGTTGGGATTTTTTATACCCGATTTGTACCTCTACTCAAAATTTATTTCTTACATTCGGAC
Source organism: Pammene aurita (assembly GCA_947086415.1). Classification (NCBI taxonomy): domain Eukaryota; kingdom Metazoa; phylum Arthropoda; class Insecta; order Lepidoptera; family Tortricidae; genus Pammene; species Pammene aurita. The sequence continues at coordinate 21,135,021 of OX352295.1, forward strand.
ATCTTACAAGATTCTAACTATAGTCTGGCAAACCATTTCTGTCAGTAGAAAAGCGCGGCAAATTCAAAATACGTACATGTGGCAACCCTTTGTGATGAGAAACCGTATTTCGTGACGAACATTTCAATTCACATTTCTTTTACATTGAATTTGTTTCTAGTGCATTTCACTCTCTCATCTTAAGTGTGAGTGAGAGAGAACTCCTGCAACGTTCTACATTGAATTTAAAATAATTTTTAAGGTATATGTCAATTGCCTCAACCAGATTATCTGTTGCAGTTGATGAGAGATCAGACGAAATATATTCGTCTCCTTTTTACACACCGAAAATATCACCTAATGAAAGGGGCGGAAATACCAACTAAAATTAAAAACATAAAATTTGATGACCATTGCTGCTTTTTTCACTGATTCTTAGTGTTATCATACTATTGTTCGCTGTACATTGCTACTGCGTTCGTTGGCTGGCCAGACTATATACGGGTAATTAGTATTAGGTTGAGCCGAAAATAAGTCCCGCCGAGTTTCTTGCCGGTCATAATAATTCTCGGGTGTGAGGTGTAGGGTTAGAACCGGTGGTATTTTTTTTCTCTGACGTTCATAAGTGCATTGTAATGTGCCTAAATTGAAAAATAAATATCTTTTAATTAGAATGGGATTAAGATAGCTGTCAATACGTATAACGTTCTTACGTAATTAAGTTAGTGATAACACTTTAAAGTATATTAAAAACTAAATATGTAAGTATCTGCAGTGAAGACGGGTTACTTAGTACCTAAGGAAGTGTCCATACAAAGTGACCCGTTTGCATGGTGATTGGATGTAAGTAGGTAGTAGTTAAGTTAGATAATTTAAGGAAATATAAGTATGTAGAATGGGTGTATTCTATTCGCCAACAAACTGTTTCGCAGTTTGGCGAAGTTTTGTAGTAGTTTTTAAGTTTTTTTTATTAGCCTAAAATAGTGCAAAGGCGTCTCCCGCTGATTTCCACTGTATTTTTATTACTGAGCAATAAAAAAAAATCTGGTGCCTCTAGCTCTATGTAGTCCCATTAGGTATAATCGCATCGAGTATAACATATTTTATTGTTATACTTCACTTGTAAATCTCCGGCGCATAGTAACGAGCTATAGTCGTGTTAATTGTAGATCACGTAGATCGGTTGTCGGAATGGGCACGTGATTTATTTGCATTCCGGCGACACAGTACATAACCGAGACCGATAGTTGCATTGCAAACCTGTTTCTACGAGATTTCTTGTGTCAAACTTCCTGCGGCTCTTTTAAGACTTACTATAACGGCATCCTAGCCTAGTCGGTAGTGACCCTGCCTACGAAGCAGGAGGTCCCGGGTTCGAATCCTGGTCAGGCCATTTATTTGTGTGTTTATCACAGATATTTGTTCGTAAGATATGGATGTTTTCTATGTATTTAAGTATTTATCCCTATTTATCTATTATATATATATCGTCGTCTAGTACCCATAACACAAGCCTTTATTGAGCTTACCGTGGGCCTAGGTCGATTTGTGTAAGATTGTACTATAATATTTAAAAATACCTTTAAAAAAAAACTATAACGATTGCATAATTAGCAAAGACTATAGCCGTTGAGCCGTTATCGAGAACGTTCTCCGTTTTGTATGGAGTTCTCGCTCGAGAATATTCCCCATGCAATTCGGAAAACATATCGAGAAAGTAAAACTCTAGCAAAGACTGTCTGAAATTGATATTTGATTTTGAAATATTTTATTTATCTTTTCTCCGACACGGAGCTGATCTGATGATGCAGTCGGGAGGTGTCCTAATTAAGGGCTCAATAGACTACAAAAGGATTCCAGGCTGCGTAGTAACGTGCCAATCGTTAACGCTCCGTAGCGAATGAAACGTAACTGTCACTGTCGCACTAATATGCAATAGTGATAGAGAAAGGTGACCACGATACGCTACGGAGGCACGTTGGCTACGCACCCAGGAGTTCCAAAAAAAATCTGGCAGTAAACATGTTGTTATCAATTTTATTTTAAACTTAATATTTTAAAATGATGTAATAATGCATACATAACTTTAGCTGATTCGCACTAACTTAAATTATAAAATAAACACACCAATCAAATAGGCAGATCCCATCTGGGTGACTTCTATACCTTTCGAAAGTTGTGTTTCAATTCGTTACTTGCAACATTTTCTTCTATCCAAAATAAGTCAAAAATAATAAAATGTAATGATTAAAAAAAATGGAATTAATTAATGAAAATGTTTCTGGACCGCACACTAAACGGCAAAAACTTGTTGCATATTGAACGTAATTTGCCCATAAGGACATATTTAGAGTAACAAATAACTTTGAAAACAACATTAAAAGAAGACTGGGTAATCCAAATCGCGTTAAAGTTTTTACACATTGCACATTTATTTTACTGTATTGGGGTTGACCAATGTAAGGAATAAAAAATAGGCCTCATTGATCGGGATACGTGTTTATTTGCATGTCCAATCAACAAGTTCGTCTATTTGTGTACTGTACGAGTACCTACGTGACACACACGCACACACGGCCTGTTTCATTAGCACCTGACATATCTGATACTTTCGTGTTCTCATTTGGCATGTCACGAAAGCCTTATTTATGTTGTCATATTAGCGAGTTAAGGGAAAGTTCAACATTGCTTAATATGTTTTTACTTTCTGTGGTATTAAGTTCACTTTTTGAAGGCTTGTTAAGTGATAACGCCTTTACAAAGTCGTCGAGTTGCTTATTCGAATATGAATGAGTTAAACATCAATCCGCGTAACCAGACGAGCGGACTTTAGAGTCCTTTTAAGTCCTTTACTATGAAATTGGAAATGCGTTAAGTATTCTCGCGAAATTAATAGCTAGAAGTTAATTCGAAGCCAAAACATCCTGATCCGATAAAACACCGTATGCATGTACCCTGCATGGTCAGGCTATATAGAAATGTTTCGGTATTTCCTTACAATATGACACTAAAACGCTTCGTATGGCATCAACGGAAGACAAAGGCCCGGGAGCACCAGAATTTTAATCTGTAAGGCCACCGGTTAGAGTCACCACCGTAATTCATCTTCAACGATAACGTTTTTTTTTACATTGAACCTAGAATGGAGATGCAATGACTAACTAGATTCTGCGACACGCTATCGTAATTGACATGGAAGATTATTATCATTTTATCTGTGTAAATAGCATTGCTGCTGTATAATTACAGTTACTGATGGCATCATCTATTGTTATCTGTGTTGGTTGACTTAAGCTTAATTTTTTACCAAGTCCCGGTGAATCATTCAATAACTCTCATGCGGAAAACAAATGTACTAAATACAGAGTTAGAAGTAGGTATAATAACCAAAGTTCCAGGGTTTCCAATACATACCGATGTGTGGTACCTGCCGAGTGTTGATGATAAGGGCGATTCCTTAGTGCATCCTTATGTCAGTAATGCCTTATTGACAAACAAATATATAAGTTTGCTTGTGCTTCAGAATAACAATACAATACAATACAAATACTGAACACCTCAATAAAATAGAACAGTACAGTACAGATTAAACGTAGAGGCAGAACAACAACACACAAACGAACTCAAAGAGGGGGAGTGTGTTGACGATGAGGGACCTTCTTGTTCCTTTAGCCGTCAACACAGTGAATCCTCCTTTTTGTAAAGGGTCTGCAACGCGCATGTGACTCCTTTGGAGTTGCAGGCGTCCATAGGTTACGGTAGCTGCTTACCATCAGGCGGGCCGTATACTTGTTTGCCACCGTCGTGGTATTAAAAAAAAAACAGCAGAATAACATTTATTTATTGTGCCTAGTGTAGCGTGTTAATTTTTTGTTTACATTGGTAGGTATAAGTAATAATGTACATATTTACAAAAAAACATGCCCAAGATGCCATGCGCTCAGAAACAATAGCATCTCCAAACTCCATGTTTACGTTGTGTTCCAAGTTAACTACATTTTTAGAGCCAGTTTGTTCCTGTATTGATTACTCCAGTTTTAGGTCAACCAACACATGGTTCCCGTAGGATACACGCTCGATTTTCGTTTCTGGGTCGTGCATTGTCATTGCTCACTTAATATTCAAATGCGATAGAAATCGGGCATTCAGTCGTTATATTTCACACGTGAAAAACATAGTAAAAATTACGATGCATGCGCGGAAAGCATTTCTACTTGATTATGTAGTTAAATTCAATATGTTTGTTGTGTTGTATGACACATCATTGTTTCTTACCCGCACTATATTTTATTGTTGTTGTAATGTATCGTATAGTAACAACACTAATTTAACTAAAATTATGTGCTTTGTTGATGGCCAGGTCTGCAGTTAGTGTTCTCTAAGCTGCTATTGCAAGGGTCTCTTGAACATCTATGTAGCTCATAGGCAACGGTGCTAGCAGACCATCGAACGCACCATGTGCTTGTTTGTATAAAAATATACTAAAACATTCAGAAATAACGCAGGCTAGCAATATCATGTAAACAAAAAACTATCCCTTAACAAATTATAGGCTCGTCTCATTTGGGTTAGCCCGGTCAGTATTCCCGCCTCACCGTCCACAGTCTAACGTGTTAAGCTATTAATGGTTACCGACTTATCTAAATGTTTCTAGAAGAATGCGATTGTTTCTGAGCCCGGTGCGTGGAAGTTTTGACGCGGCAGTGTTTTGTTTATCGCTTGGACGCGTTTCCACGGTATCAGGTTGGTGTGATATTTTCGTAACTCGCTCTTCTTGCAATCGCTTGTCAAGCAACGCCGGCGAGACCATGAGGTTTATAATTTTGTGAATCAAGTTTGAGAAAGCAAAATGAGCTTTTGATTACCCTCTGGCTTTACTTACCAAGCGCAGTTCAGACCCTCCTCCCGCTTCGACAAGTCCTGAATCCATGAACCTCTACGCGAAATATTGGTAGATAATTATGCGATAGCGGAGCTTTACGTATGACATTGGAACATGGTCTCCACTATTGCGATATTTCGCTGGACTATTGTTAGATGTAATGCTTGCCCAACTGGTGATACTATCGCTCTTAAATTAATTCGTAATCTCCATTTAAGCAACTGGCAAATGTGCAAAGACGGTATAAACGTCCAGAAAATGAGGCTGTAAATTACAAAGATTACACGTAATTTTAAGTATTATCTTCTCTAATTTATAAATTTATTTTAGTTTGAGACAAAAAATGTATTGCCTATTTAGATTTGGAAGGGGAATACATGTAAATTTTTGTCTTTGTAAAGTATTAAATATCTACTTGTATTACAGAACTCAGACGGTTCGTTAATAAATTCCAAGATTTCTCATCAGGAAGCTTAGTTTTGAGAAGTCAAAGTCTTAGTTTGAGTTTATTATGTAAAATTATGTTTACCTAAGCAAGTCGATACAGACTCACTTTTATCTACACCAATGTCAACTGTAATGTCTTTTCACAAACTGTCTGTTTACCTTTATCTCTGTAGACCTTTATAAGCTCATACCTATCACTGAAATTTCATTCTATCTGTGGGAATAAACCAGCGAAACTCCTCTTTGTTACAAATTCCATTCGTTTATTTAATTACATTCTCCAGCAGCTTTAACTAACGGAAAGGCTGTTAAAGACTCGTATAATAACGCAAAGCATCACAAAAATGTTATCTTAATCAAAAGAAACACTCCTTTTACCACGTCCGATGACAACGAACGTGTTTGAGAGCCGTGACAATGTGGAGAGTCGTATGGGATCCTTCGCACGTGCTACTTTTCACTAGTTTACACTCGCCTCGGCCGTGGCGATAAGACTATTTTCAACCGACTTCAAGATTTCGAAGGAGGAGGTTCTCAATTCGTCGGGATCTTTGTTTTTGCAAATTTTTTTTTTTTTTTTTATGTATGTTCACCGATTATTCGAAGACGGCTGGACCGATTTGGCAATATCTTTTTTTGTTTGAATGTTTTACTTCAGAGTTGGTCCCATTGTAACCAGGTCAGGATCTGATGATGGGATCCTGGAGAAATCGAAGGAACTCTTCAAATATTATGGGCACAACTATAGCGATTTTAATATTTTTTACAGTAGCTCAGGCTTTTCCTTTTGGAAAGGTGGAGTCTAAGTGAAGTAGGTTCTTTATTGTTTAAAATTATAATCATGTAGCAAACCATCTTACGGCCCTCCTGACAGTGGAAGCTTGGGACTTCAGGGGCCGTAGACAACATGACAATTGTTTATCGACAACGCCAAACGGAGCTTAGTCATGTTATCTCGGGGTTCTTATAAAAACGAATGAATGTTGATCGGTCGTTTTTATTGAAAGCCTTCGGGGCGGTAGACTTCTGGGCTTGAGCGTAAGGGTTTTAAACGCGCTAACTCCTTACAATATTCGTATCACATCTGATCGGTTATGGTGTGAGTGTTGTGACTTTAACAAGTTTCTGTTTTCAAACCTGTTGTTTGTGCTGGGTAAAGGAAGTTCGCACCGAAACGTTGCCATGTGCAAACGTAATGCTATAACAATGTCATTGTCCCCCTCCCCCACTGCTTATATAGGTTCAATGGTTTACATTCCCGCTGTTTGCATTGCAAGCATCCTCAGTTTACAGTTCAACGCGAAAGCTTATATAAACCTACAAAATCTAAAAGTAGTGCATTACATATATCATACTTACTGCATATGAATATTTCAATACTGGCTACTTTTTGCGACTTTATCTGCATAGGAGGGAACGATGAAAAAATTATCCCTTGTCCTTCCCCAGGGGACTAAAACTGTCTCTATAGATATCGATTTACCGATTTAAACAGACAGACAGTCAGAGTTACTTTCGCATTTATACTAAATTATCAGTAGGGAACCTTAAGTCTTAAGTTAAATTAGTGCCCGAAGTAAAGGTGTCCAAGAGGCTCATAAATACAAAATGCCTCTATATTACCGTAGAATTAGGGTTCTTTACTATCACTGCTGTATTTTTATAGGATACTTTCTTGCAATTCACCATTTAAGTAATTGTATAATATTAAAGAGTTATATCGAGTTTCGTTCATAGTAAATCGTAAAGTCACGAAGAATACGTCAAAATGTGAAGACAAGATTGTTCATAGGCGATAAAAGTAGAAAGGCCCGGATTGTGTTTTATATCCAGGTAGAGTTCTCGAGAGAGCGCCTAACACATTTTATCATAAACCTTAATCTCAATGAATTTGGTCGCCATCTGCACTGTAAATCCATACTAATATTATATTATAAATGGGAAAGTGTATGTGTGTGTTTGTTTGTTTGTTTGTCCGTCTTTCACGGTAAAACGGGGCGACGAATTGACGTGATTTTTTAAGTGGAGATAGTTGAAGGGATGGAGAGTGACATAGGCTACTTTTTGTTTCTTTCTAACCCCCCTCTTCCCTAAAATGGGGGGTGGAAGTTTGTATGGTTTGTTATCCCGAATTTAACGCGAGCGAAGCCGCGGGCAAAAACTAGTACATAATAAAATCGCTCTCAGTTTGATATTACTAACGAAGATACCCTAAAAGTAATCTTACTATGTAGTAGCAAATGTAGCAACATTCACGCGGGACATTAGTATAAAGATACCTACAGGAAAAAACAGCATGATACGAGAATAATCTTAGAAACGTAAGTTGCAGATAATAACTCCTACGTGTAAATGTTAAGTACCTACACCTGTGACATTAATAATTTACACGTGGAAAACTACGTGGTGTGAACAATTACTCTACTCCAGAGCTTGAAAAATTAATAAGGGAATACGAATCTATACAAGTTTTATACGTTTCTTAACAAATATTATAGTCTTCTATAAATAAGATTGTTTTGTATGTTTTTACACCATTGACTTAGGATATATAGCAGAGTTTTAAACAAGATTTACCGAAAATATGGCTCGTGAAAATTTGTAACCGGCCAGTGTTGTACCGTAATAAGATTGTCAGAGAAACTGCTGTACGAGTCGTTCTTATAGCACTATTGAGGGTCCATTTTTTGGGCTGATTGTGCATCTCGTTCTTTATAACATATCGGTGTTTTACCCTTCGTTGTGTATTGTAGGATTTGTAGGTATGTTGCAACTCTTGAAACATAGTTGAACAGGTCATCGTTCAAACAAATCAATAGCACCTTAAATGCAACGCTGTAATGATGCAACGACAATTAACAAACAGTCACTCACTGTATCTAATCATTAATCATCATATGTTAACTCACAACACAATAGCCCGGCCGACAATGACGCGACATATACAGAAACTGCAGTAAACATCGCTGGCATACTAATTCTAGAACCTAAACACAGGTGTTCGAAATATTACGATTCACCTCAACATAGTTAGCCATATTTGGATCGTCATTGTTGCGGTATTATCTACTTTTTCGTGTGAATGTTTCCTTATGGCTAAACTGTGCAGTTAGGGGTGACATCACGCACTTTGGCGACATCTGACAAAAAGTCCAAAACTCCGGACGCTTATTCCGTTTGCGTTCCGACTGTTTGCGTTAACTTTCTGATGTTCATAAGTTCATTGTAATCTGCCTAAATTGAAGAATATCTTTTATCTTTTTACTCCCAGGACGCCAGAGAACATATTTCTATAGGGATTAGCTAAATCAAAAGGTGTGTCCAGGTTTTCCCCGGACGCTCCCTGTATGGGCTCTAAACTAGGGAAAATTCAGGGAAACCCAGTCGGTTGGCAACCCTGCATAGAGTAGACGGAAACTACAAGTAACGTTTCCAAACTATACCTACATCCGCAAGCATATGCTTGTGTACACATGTACTGTTACCACTATAAGTACCTACCATTAATTGAAATCATTAAATATGTTGTTTAAACCTAATAAAAAATATTCACATGATATGTATCACCATAATTTACGTCTAATCAGCGTCAAAAGTAGGTGATCATGATCACATTTAATAACTACTTTGTAACAGGAACATTCCTGTCACACATGTGACAGTGATTACTTATAATAACGATAAATATTACGTAGGTACATTGAATTGTTTTAAATAAGACAAACGAAAGAATTGTATTCATAATATATATGCTTATATTCTTATGTAGAATAAGTAGCTATATAGGTAGTGGCGTCTGTGTTTTCTTCTAACGTAACTCGTTATTTCATCTAGTCATAAAATACCCAGTCAAATCTTATAGTTTACTATTTTTTACCTATTACTTCGTTGTTCTTAGTGATCTATAGTAAATTTTCCTACGCAATCATTACTCCACAAACGTTGAAGTACCAACGGATACAGCATCTGTTTTGTAAGACGCCCTTGCACTTATTGTAGGGCTAAACGATTTCAGGGCCGACCTATAAATAAACTTCCAGCCGATTTTACACGCCCTGGATATTGCACTAGTAATATTAGACTCATGGATACACGTTGGCATTTATTAACGAGTGGTGCGTAGTCAAGGCAGTCTTAATACGTGACGGGGCCCTAGGGCACTTTGAGAATCAGGGGCCCTCAGGCGCTCAATTAGGGACAACGTTGACTGTAAAAAAACGGGGGCCCTGGGCACGTGCCCCGTGTGCCCTTATGGAAAAGACGGCCCTGTGCGTAGTAGGGAATGCTCCCGGTTCTGATTTTGTGTGGCGAGAACCGGGAATTCCCGGTTCCAGTACTGGATTTGTATAGAAAAAGACTACCGGGAGCAAACCCTACTGCGTAGTAAAAATAATGGTTCATTGATTTATGGTACTTTACCAAACAATGTTTAAGAATTGAAAAAATATTTGCATCTCCACAATCTCATCAGCAAACTTCTGTTTTTTTTTTAATTCAAAGTCAAGACGGAATTTATTCTCGGAATAATTTCCTCCATTTAAAAGTGGAATAAGATAAATAATTCAATAGCTTTCAGTTCTACCACAACTTCATCAGGAGAACTATATTTACAATTAGGAGGGTTGACTTTTGGTTCAAGAGATGGGTTTATATACACATTCGTGTAAGATCACAAAAAAATCTCATATGGGCGTACTGAATCCCGGCCACCTACCAGCTACAAAGGTTTGGTTTAGCTCTGAATGTCCCGTTTTATAGATCAGGGACTTATGAGTCATACAATAATCTAATCAGATGCAACGCGCGATCCAGCTCAGTCACCTGCAGTTCATGTAAATGCTTACTACGCAACTGGGATAGCATTTAGGGGTCCTGTGACCTGGGGGTCTAACGAGAACACCGATATTCGAAAGTTGTCTAAGAGAAAAACGCCATTTCATAAATTAATAGTTTGGTTTAATGAATCACGTCGCGACGCCACTGAAACGTGAGTTTAACCCTTTGACCGCCAAAAACGTTAAATTTCGCGCACGGAATGTCGTGCCCTCAGCGCCAGCACGTGATATCACGTTCAAAATATATTTTTTATCCAGTTACATAACTGTTTTTCCTTGCGCGCTTGAGCGCTCTGGCGATGAGTGCACGGTTTTTCCGTACGATACTTGGCGGTCAAAGGGTTAAACGATTTTAAACCAACATGCATGGTCATTTATTTCATCAAATATTCGTTTGTACTCTTAAATTGTAAAATAAATTATAACCAGTGTCTTCGCGTGACCGAATCAGAAATTGGATGCAACCAGATAAACGCCTAAGTTGAAAATAACATGTCTACCTAGCTCAGCAGTAGTAAGAGTAACATACCTTACTGATTGTTGAATGACTGATTTATACATTGCAATATATATAGACGCAGTGTGTCTAGCCATCTAAGTAATTACAATACGTATGGCGCCTGGATCAACGCATGGTTTGAATGATTTTGCCATAATTGGCTTGAATGACCGAGAGAGCTGAGAGACAGGATGTAGCTCACATAACTTAGCTTAGAGCTAATTATTAAGAAATAATTATATTATATCTATATATTAAAATATAATTAGTTAATTTGAATATACATGCAAGCCGCTACAGATAAATCTTAATGTAATATAATTTAGCGAAATTAGAAACTCAGCATTCTAGTACAAAAAACCCATTACAAAAGAAAACCAGAAAAACGTCAACTTAACGACATTCTAGATTTTAACGGTACCTCTCCTAATGTGTTCTCAAAGCTATTAAGTGGCTAGTTTTGTGCTAAACGCCAACTGGTCTAGATAATTCCATGGTCGTGATAAACCGCACGACTGCACTATCACTGGACTAGAGTTTAGTAAATAAATGTAAGCAGGAACCAGAGTTCAGCAGACACGTTAAAGTCGGACATTTTTGCACGTCTCTATGAGTCACGGTTTGTAGTATCAATAGTGTAGTTGCATTTAATATAATACTTGTATCATTTTATGTTGAATCATCGGTTATGTTCTTTAGTTTGCGTGTTGTGGTAGTGCATTTGTTGGCAATGTTATTTCCATGTATTCGTTCGATGTCCCGCCGGCCCGGCTAAGCTGTGAATAAATTGGCAAAATGTTTCAGTAAATTAATTCCATCAGCACACTCTGTACAGTAATATGCAAAGTAATTGTCCTAGAGGTATTACTACTGGCCTATGTTGAATACTCGATCTCAGAACTCTATATACAAACTAAACTCTAGTTTATGGGTCCCTAGTTGCCTGAAAAATTAATTTCATTTCATTTACTTGTGGTATTACCAGTTACAAGTATATTAACACTTAAAAACATTTAATACCTAACCAGTCTTCCAATCTTTTTAGTACTTGAATCTTATAAGCGCAAACAATAGACAAACGGACAGTTTCCTACTTAGTTCATCTAACATTATATTTACTAATTATGACATCAGCACAACAATAAAATTGACATTGACATTACTACGCAAATGGAACTAACACGGTCAGATGTTTACCACTCAAACAGGTACACAATATGTTTAAGATAAAGATATAAACCGGTTCTCTTGCGGAATCTATATTAAAATGCACCTATTCGAATAACGGTTTTAGTAATAAAGTTGATTATATTATCCGTGTGAGTATTTCTACAGGTTTTACCACGTTACCAACTTCATTATACGTCGCTATACTGGGTATGGGGAAAGTATCAGGTTCCCCTCGGGAAATATGAGACGGTATATGCTACAAGATACGGAAGCTAATTAATTTCTATTTGAATAGGTTCACATAGTATCTACCTAATTCATGATCACCAGTTGACGCTGTGAGCTGCGTTGGAAAAGTATGGGAAGGTAAAAAAACTACCTTTAGCCCCCATCTTCAGCCCTGTCTTAGTCCACTTCCATAGTAAATTACCCCCTCTTTCCATCCCCTTAGGGGTTGATTGCCGTGATAAAGACTATCATACTCGTATTTCCGTCCACCATATCAATCGATTCAACAGCTTATGCGTGAAAAAGTAATAGACAGAGACTTTAGCATTTATAATATTAAAAGTAGGGATAGACTGATAGACCATTAGGCTGATGGCGTTAACTGGTTATTTGAACGACACTGAGCCGAAATTGAGCCCAGTTTTTATTTACAACTAAGTATCTCAAATTGCGCTCACATACTGGACTAAGTTCAAATTGGTTAAAAATATAACAGATGGAAAACAAAGAATTAGAAATGAAAATAATAGTAAAACTAATTTGATATTGATTTTGATTTGAATTCTCACAGATACAAACTGACGTTGACTTGACAAGCTATTGGCTGAGTTAGACACAAAACCAGTCTGGTAATGACGTCACTTATTCGATTTGGCAGCACGTACACAACTGATAGTTAACATTCCGTAAGTTGACTGCAGTTAGTTGAATCCTTGACTCTAAGCGTAAATTTAGAAAAAAAACAATTGAAAATCTTTCAATTATTTATTTGGTTTAACGATAAAATGTATACATTGAAAAACAAAAGAAGAAATAGACTTCTGTGTCGCAGCTCGAAAATACTCGTTGGCTAGTCCAAGCTAAATAAATAAGCTTTCCTTTTTTATGTACTCAAGGAAAATAAGGCAAGCCGGCGGAAATCGAGTATATTTATGCTTCGCCACTGATGCTGTGTTATCTTATCAATTGTAATTAATATTGAGAAACTAAGAGGTTAAATACTTTCTGGAATTATTGCCCAAGCAAAATCTAATAAATCTGCATATATATGTATCCCAAAGAAAACTTTCATCATACCTACATTTATAGCGAAACTACACGAACATAAACATCGTAATGCATTTTATCTACACTCATACTGTAAGTACTCTAAAATGCGTTCAAAAACCGTAGACAATGACAAGCATTACAACAAACGATTTAACTATGATAAGTTTCTTATCTGCGGCAGTAACGTAATTTTAACTTTGCATGCTCAAATATTGTTAAGCAATGAGTTTCAAATTTGGAACATCGAATTTGATAACATAATGTTACCGCCATGGCCAACTCGATTGGTCCCGCGCGAGCGCCGGCACAATCGAGTTGGCCATGACGGTACAATGGCGGTCATTCTATGGTTTCCGAACACTTAATTTAATATATATAATATGAGTGTAGATAAAGCAGTGTATGCAACTGTACGTAATTAGGCCTTAAAACACTCGTGTGATCTTATTATGAAATTCGCCTGCGGCTCATTTCATAAAACCACACTCATGTTTTAAGGACCCTTATTACGTAACAGTTACATAAACTACTATTACTTATATTCTTAAGAAGCGCATTTCCTGTAACCGTTTACCTCCCTTTTTCCTCGTATCCTCTCCACGGCATATCCGAGATAATGAACAATTACTTTATGACTGATGTTGTCAATGCCACCCTATTGTCTCGACCGCTACTCGGCTTTAATGGCATGACATTAGATGACGTTTAGTTGGAGCTAAAGCGAGGAATTCATGAGTGGATTTACGGTAGAATGCGTCCATCCACACAAAGTTTGCACCGACTTTGTATTGAGACGTAGAAGTGAGATGAACATAGAACAAATAATTGGATTTAACACGTTCGCCGGCGGTACGACTATAGCCGTACTTGCCAATTGAATTTGGACTTCTTAAAGTTCAAGTCTTAACTTAGCATTACGGCTACCGTAACGGTTTTGGACCCGGGTATGTCCTCAAACTACGTCCCGACACGGGCATATCCTTAAACTACGTCGAAAAGAGAGGTAGAGGGCAGAAGCTGTAAGGTAGAGGGACTCATAGTGTTGTGTTCCTGTTGAGTAAGGTTGCCAAAGAGCTCAAAGAGGACCCAGTGTGTTGACGATGAGGGAGCCTCTTATTCCTTTAGCCGTCAACACAGTAAATCCTCCTTTTTGTAAAGGGTCGGCAACGCGCATGTGACACCTCTGGAGTTGCAGGCGTCCATATGCTACGGTAGCTACTTACCATCAGGCGGGTCGTATGCTTGTTAGTCACCGTCGTGGTATAAAAAAAACCACCGTAAATAAATACCGCAGGGGAACGTGTTATTACTGTAATAATTAATTAATAGCTTTTTTGTTACACTTAATTCATTTTAGAAATTTTACCGAGTAGAAATGTTTTGCAACCATGGTTGAAGTAAGTTGTCTGTCTGTCAAGTCAACTGTCAACGAGCGTTTAACTTGAGTGTGTTGCATTACATAGTGGACCGAATTATTTTGTATGGTTAAAAAACTATTTGTAATTCTACGCAAAAGTTATCTAAAATATACTTGCCACCATTTGATGATTCGCCCCTATTGGATTTCCATACTGATTTTCAATGCTGAATTTTATTGTAGACGTTGTCGCTGTCATTGTTGGCAGAATTTATCAGCACTAAACAGTCTATCTTTATCTTTAAACATGCTATGGACATGGTCATACTCATGGCAAAGCAAATACAAAACGTACAAGGTTTAGCCAGCATAAAATTCACTAAATCGTGGGCTTAAATCGCTGATCTAACCGTGTTATGGTCATGGTACTCATGGTCATAATAATAACGTTCTGTGGTCTGATACTTTGAGAGCTGTGTTGCATTACTGTTACTAAAACCGTCCATCAATCGACCATCGCAGTCATTTGTCAATTTCGATTTTGTTCACACAATGAATCAAACAGGTACAGTTTGACTACTATGTTCAAGAAACATAACTGTTTTTATGCTACAGAAAATGATAAATGATATTTACAGGAAGTTTTTTAAACGACTGAGCCTAGTCAAAGTGAATGTATAGGGCAAATAACGGTGTAAAGTATTAGACCTCTATAGATATTAGCGCTATAGCATACAACATATGGGTTGTTTAATTTTTTTACTTTAAACTATTTTCTTAATTTGTCTTAAGGGGCTCCCTGGCGCCAATGACCTTCGATCTGAAATCCTTAGTTTTCTAATGTTTTTTATAGCTTATCATATTATCCTTAAACAATATAGCATATTGATTTCGATATTCATTGTCTTCGAGATATTTGACATCAAAGTCAAACAATTTTAGTACAAAAAAGTGGTTTTCTGGTCATAACTTTGTGTTAATTAGTTTAAAATTAAAATCTCTCATAATTTTTTAGTCTCATATGTAGATTTCGTACGTGTAAGATTCTTTACAGCATTCTAATATCGATAAAAGTGTTTTTTTAGACCATATTTTTAAAAATAATAAATAAATAAGTGCTCTTTTATTTCAAAATCCGGCTTCACAGAATGGATATAAAATATTCAAGAACCGATAACCGTTTGCCTTATAATTCTATCTGTAGTGCAAATGTTGGAATATCAACTCAAAACTGTTCAAAAATCAATAAAAAACTTGTGGAGCCCCAACACTTAAAATTAACAGCAGTAAGTAGAAGAATATCAATCGTAACAAATCTTGTCCGAGTCGTCCATTAGCGTTATGTAATTTTCATGTAAATCCAGCTCGGCTAATGCTTTGCTCTAAATTACTCAATATTACGGACTGTCGCAAATGACCTGAAACATGTAAACACTATGGCCAGCCTTGAAATATGACCCAAATATGTACCCATATTATCCTCTTTGGTACACGCTAACGCTGTGAACTTAGCGAGTTTTACCTATGTTTTATGTGTTAATTTAAGAGTTTGTTAAATTAAAATTACAATTATTAAATTTTAACTTTCGTGAGACATACTATCACTATAAAATATAACGGTTACACTCACGTCACTTTAGTCACTTCGCGCGAGCGGAAGCGGGACGCAGGCCAGTCGGCAACGCGTCGTGCAACAGCGCGCAACGGGCCGGTTCGAAATAGCACTCTTAGTGCTTGAAGATGGAGACCTAAGCTCTCCGAAACATGTCGCGTGAAGTGACTAAAGTAACGTGAGTGTAACCGTTATATTTTATAGTAAAATTACAATACAATTTTTTGTAACTTTTCAAAAGTTTTAGTCGGTCGAAAACCCTAGTTTTGTAAGTCACATATTTTAATAAAAAACATTGTGCTTGTAAATTAATACTGTTCACAATAACACCGAACACATACAAACTCTGTGAACATTTTGATTGTTGATGCTTTGTCAGGGAAAACACTATGGAATATCATCGAATGGAATTTTGAGACGGTCTTAAAAACTTAACTGCCAATTACCGTAATGATGGATAATTGACGACATTTCATCAACCGCTTACCTATTCGTAATGAATGACTAAGGGTAATAACTTAAGAGGCTGACAACACCCGATGACCTTCCAATTGACTTTACTCAAACAGTGTTTTAGCTATAACTACTTGTTTTGAGAAAGTAAAAAAAATACATGTTATTATTCGTTATATTTGGAAGAACTTCGTTGATTCCGATACACGACTGGACGAAATCGGGTCGATAGAAAATAATTCCAAAGTTACATCATAAAATTTGCTTTGAACAGTCGTATGTCTTTAGTTTCTTGACTTATACGTCTGTAACTAAGGACAAAATTCCACCGCACTAATACTAAAAACTTCGTTGTTTTATACTTCTCAATTAATGCGTAGTTTTTTTCTAATTCATCATTTTGCAAAATTTGCAATGAGCTCCCATACTAATCGTAACACAGTGTTTCTCTTTCACTCGCGCTGAAAAAGAGAGGGAGGGAATTTAGCTGTTGTCAGCCCCTTAATAAGTAGGTTGCTATTAAAATAAAATGACGCATAGGATTGACAACTTACCTACCGCAACTTTTCAAGTTACGCGTGACACGCATATTTACAACAGTATTATTATTCATCTCTTTAAAATGTATTGTATTCACATTAGCAAGTTCCAAACCAGACGGTAAGAAAATTGTTCCCAAGTGCAATACATGTCACATTTAAGTATTTCAAAGTACATATTTTAACTCAGGGGTCGAAAACCTTTCAGCAGCCAAGGGCCACATAGTACCTAATGCAATTGACACGGGCCGCACTTTGTTAATAATCTGTGAGTTTATCAGGCAAAAGGTACATTGTCCGTTGTAAATATCGACGACTTATAAAGAAGGCTCGCGGGCCGCCTGTTGCCGACCCCTGCTTTAGCTGATCTAAAGTGACTCGCGAGAGTCGAGAGCTGATGACTTAAAACTATTGGTAGTTCGAAGTGTTTGTGGTGAGTCAGTTTGTGAAATGAACTGACTGAGATGAAAGTGTTTTAGTACTCTTTAGTCAAGCTTTGTGTCATTCGCTGATTCGGTGTGTTGTCCAAGTGTCTGTGACTGATTTGCTTTAATAAATAAAAGTGAAAACTGTTTCAGGCTTGGTAAATAAATATATATTGTGTGTATAAACAGATATCTTGGAGAAATGTGTAAAAAGGTAGGTTGAGAGACTTTGAGAGTTATGGAAGCATTGTTAAACTCATGCCAGAACTCCAGAACTAATATTACAGCTGCTTTTGTTAATAAGGCATATTAATATAAAAATTATATACACGGTGAAATTTAATCTGTAATCAGGAACCAATTTTTCTAATTTAGTTATCGATTGTGATCATATTTATGTAGCAGTTGAGCCATTTTATTTAAAGTGGTACTCCTTTTCTTTGAAAATTTTGGGCGATTTCGACTCGAATCCCGAGGAAAAAAGAGTGTACATCTTTAAATAAAATGGCCCAACTGCTACATTAATTTGATTGTTATTTATAACTGAATTAGAACAATTGGTTCCTGATTACCGATTAAATTCACCGTGTTTAAGTGTTACTGAAAAGGAATGGATACACATAAATAAAAGTACTTACCTAATACATGAAAAGATGGACGGTCTGCCACCTTTTGGTCTAACTCGGAAACGTAAAATACTTCAAGCTGATAGTAACCCATATAGTTTACGCGTTGTAAACATAACATCAGCACTTCGCGTCAATTAACAAGAGGGTCCTATGCTGCCTCCTACAGTGTATCATTCATACACATTCCCTATCTATAGGAACCAGGACACGCGGTTATTTGTTTAATTGAATGGCGTTAATAAATCGAAATATACATCAGGAAGCCCTGAGGAGCTGTTCTCCTTACAACACAACTGACGTGGCTGTTCTGCTAAGAACCTTGGATATTAATTTGTGACACACCTGATGGAGCGCAGTAATCTCATGTAATATGTCCGCAAACGTCAGGTTAGTTTATCTAATTCTGGAAGCAACATTAGATCAATGCAGATTCAGGGTCAGTTTAATTGGACAAATAATGCTGTACAATGCGCCCTTTACCGCAATTTAAATGTGTGTGCACATATGAATGTGCACCATGGATGACCATGTGTCACATCGAAATATTTAATAATGTCATCATCATGACATAATCCTCAGAGAAGCAGCCCATAGTCAAACCCTCGAAATTAATAGAAGAAGAATGCCGGTATCGTGTTATTAGTAATGAGGGTTTCGGCGATCGAGATTTTCACTAAGATGGCTGCACCGTGGCGAGAGGTCTAGCTGTCATAATGCACAATCATGTTGTATTGGTGAATTTCGACAGCTGCTTTCAAAAAGACCTCTCGCCACAGTGCTGCCATCTAGTAAAAATCTCGATCGCTGAAACCCTCATTGGCACGGAAAGTTTATGAATATGTAGAAAAAATACCTTCGACTCTAAAATCAGCTGTAGCCAGAATTTAGATAAAAAAGATAACTAACAAAAAAAAAAGAGTGGTATATGGGTACTGCGAATGTCATCTTGCTATGTGTGGTAGGGCACAGCACAGCGAATGTCATCTCGCTCAAATCTGGAGCAACCCCGACTGGGGAAGTACCTCCACCTTACAGAAAACCACAGCTAAATAGCACTAGACCCTACTCATAGTGTTGTGTTCCTGCTGGTGAGTAAGGTTGCCAAAGAGCTCAAAGAGGACCCACTGTGTTGACGAATAGGGACCCTCTTGTTCCTTTAGCCGTCGACACAGTGAATCCTCCCTGTAAAGAGCCGGCAACGCGCATGTGACACCTCTAGAGTTGCAGGCCATAGGCTACGGTAGCTTACCATCAGGCGGGCCGTATGCTTGTTTGCCACCGTCGTGGTATGAAAAAAATTAACAATTGACTTCTCCTTTTTCCAGTGGCGGTCCACATAGCGGGCGTAGTCGGAGCGATCGGTACTTCGGTGCTGGGCGTGTTCTGCGTGCTGTCAGTACTGCAGCTAGCCATGATCTCGTCCAAGGAGCGCGTCGGGCTCAAATACTCGACCCTCGTCATGCTGAAGCTGGCGCTGGCGCTATTGGCCGGTATGTTTAACCTTTTGGACGGTACAGATATGCTGCTAACATTATTACAAGGGCTAAGTTATTACATGTTAACACTATGCAATATAACGGTTAAACACGTTAGCAACGCCGGCGCAAGATCACCCTCACCTCAACAAGCTCTATAAGAGGCCGGCAGTCGGCAACGAGCCGTGCAGTAGGGCGCCACGAGCCGGTTCGAATAGCACTCTTAGTGCTTGAAGATGGAGACCTAGGCTCTCCGAAACATGTCGCGCGAAGTAACTAAAGAGACGTGAGTGTATCCGTTACATTTTATAGGGCTAAGTTCGCTGGATAGATAGAGGACCGTCTGGTGTAATTGGAACCGTGTACGTTGGACCGCCAATCCAAAGGACGCAGGTTTAAATCCCGTGATGTTTCAGAGTCCTTCACGGTTCAATTTTTAATAATGAAGGGATGTTTACAAAAACAAGATAACTAACATTTTTTTCAGATTTGAGTTATGGGTATCATTGTGTTCGTATATGATAGGGCTACAGATTAGTCAAATAAAATTAAAAATAATTTTTAAGAAAAAAAAACCGACTTCCATGGGGGTAGCCGGTGAAGCATTATTGTAGATGGTGCACTTAGATTCCATACAATGAAATAACTTGCTTAAAAAACGCAGCAGAGAGGACAAATCGCCAAACGTGAACTATGCGTCGTTGAAGAGTTCCGTTCTGATTATCATCAGCAGTTCCACTTCATCAAATGTCACTCTTTTGAATGAAAATGCTTGATTTGTTGATAAAAATACAAAAATCACTATGTGTAAGCCCTTAAGATTTGAGGAGTTCCCTCGATTCTTCATGGATCCCATCATCAGAACTTGAGCTTGACGAACATTTGTTCTGACAATTAAACTTGCTAAACAAACACAGTGAAGAGGACGAATCGCCAAACGTGAACTATGCGTCGTTGAAGAGTTTCGTTCTGATCATCATCAGCAGTTCTACTTCATCAAATGTCACTGTTTTGAATGAAAATGATGGTTTTGTTGATAAAAATATAAAAGTCACTATATGTATGCCTTTAAGATTTGAGGAGTTCCCTCGATTCCTCATGGATCCCATCATCAGAACTGCGTTTTGACAAAAACGGGATCAATCTGTATATATATACTTACAATCAAAAAAATAATTTTCAAAATCGGTTCAGACATGACGGAGTTATGGAGTAACAAACATATACACGCCGAATTGAGAACCTCCTCTTTTCAAATCTTGAAGTCGGTTAAAAATAATATAATTTTTAAGAAAAAAAAACCGACTTCAATGGGGGTAGCCGGTGAAGGATTATTGTAGATAGATGGTGCACTTAGATTCCATACAATGAAATAACTTGCTTAAAAAACGCAGCGGAGAGGACCAATCGCCAAACGTGAACTATGCGTCGTTGAAGAGTTCCGTTCTGATTATCATCAACAGTTCCACTTCATCAAATGTCACTCTTTTGAATGAAAATGCTTGATTTGTTGATAAAAATACAAAAGTCACTTTATGTATGCCTTTAAGATTTGAGGAATTCCCTCGATTCCTCGTGGAACTCATCATCAGAACTTGAGCTTGACGAAAATTGGTCCTGACAATCTAACTTGCTTAACAAACATAGCGAAGAGGAAGAATCGCCAAACATGAACTATGCGTCGTTGAAGAGTTCCGTTCTGTTCATCATCAGCAGTTCCACTTCATCACATGTCACTCTTTTGAATGAAAATGCTTGATTTGTTGATAAAAATACAAAAGTCACTATGTGTAAGCCCTTAAGATTTGAGGAGTTCCCTCGATTCTTCATGGATCCCATCATCAGAACTTGAGCTGGACGAACATTTGTTCTGACAATTAAACTTGCTAAACAAACACAGCGAAGAGGACGAATCGCCAAACGTGAACTATGCGTCGTTGAAGAGTTCCGTTCTGATCATCATCAGCAGTTCTACTTCATCCAATGTCACTGTTTTGAATGAAAATGATGGTTTTGTTGATAAAAATATAAAAATCACTATATGTATGCCTTTAAGATTTGAGGAGTTCCCTCGATTCCTCATGGATCCCATCATCAGAACTGCGTTTTGACAAAAACGGGACCAATCTGTATATATATACTTACAATCAAAAAAAGAATTTTCAAAATCGGTTCAGACATGACGGAGTTATGGAGTAACAACATACACGCCGAATTGAGAACCTCCTCTTTTCAAATCTTGAAGTCGGTTAAAAATGACACGTTTCGTCCGAGTGTCAGCCCAAAAAAATTTTTTTTTAAGATAACGCTATTCAAATTTAACACAATTTGATAATATAGAAGTGAAGTGGTACATAACCAAAGCTAAGATACAGTTTGCATGCAAAAAGATACAAAATGCAAAAAAGTATACAGTAGCCTTGTAGGCAAAACTGCTGTGTTTTCGTACAAAAACAACACAACTAACAAATATTTTACAAAAACAACGTAACTGGCGAAGTTATTTACGTGCTTTTTTCAATAACCAATGATCATTAAATTAAATTAATGTAATATTTCAATGTGTGTCATCATAAACAAACATTATTAACAAGAATCTAACCGTATCGGGTAATTCTTGGAGAGTTACTAAGTTTTATTCGTTTCCTGAGAAAACATGTCGGGTGTAGTTATGTTCTTTTTGTAAACATCCCTTTTTTTTTTTAAATACCACGACGGTGGCAAACAAGCATACGGCCCGCCTGGTGGTAAGCAGCTACCGTAACCTATGGACGCCTGCAACTCCAAAGGAGTCACATGCGCGTTGCCGACCCTTTACAAAAAGGAGGATTCACTGTGTTGACGACTAAAGGAATAAGAAGGTCCCTCATCGTCAACACACTGGGCCCTCTTTGAGCTCTTTGGCAACCTTACTCACCAGCAGGAACACAACACTATGAGTAGGGTCTAGTGCTATTTGGCTGTGGTTTTCTGTAAGGAGGAGGTACTTCCCCAGTCGGGCTCTGCTCCAGATTTGAGCGATGACATTCGCTGAACGTGCCCTACCACACTTAGCGAAATGCCATTCGCAGTGCCCATAGCTCTCTTTTTGGCGTAGTTTAAGGACATACCCGGGTCCATCCCTTCAATTGTAATAGACATCTGTTTCTAATTTGTGGTAAATACCGAAAGGTGTCATAAGTAGTCGTGCCCACAGCTTCAAAGGCACCTTTAAGTGTAATGGCGTAAATTGTTAAAGTGACCTTAATCCCTTTCCAGTACGGTTTATATTGACTCACTTGCGCCTGTGATCTTGGCGTGTGAGTGACATTTTTGTGTACCTTTAGCGTTCAAAGGATTAAGATGGGTAGCAGATATATTCGAGGACGATAAAATCGGGGTCAAATTGTATGAAGATGTTATGGATGTTAAAATCATCTTCGTACTGGTACAACGTGACCCCGATTCTATTTATTGCAATACATTTATTGTGAAAAATAGGTAGTTGCTTAAAGAGTTTCTTTCTGACGGATATTATCGTTATATCATTAGATTTGTAACACCGGCACAACAATCAATCGCTTTCGCTTCGGTAAAAGCTAGTGCCTTTGCCAATTCTTGGAGTAGATTGCCGAGCGGAGCCCAGCAGTGGCAGAGCGTTCATTGATTCGATAGACACGATTCCTATCGGCTTCCCAAATTTTTTGACGCTTGAGCACTTTTCCTATAATTATATATCATGATTATCATGAATCATGAAAAAGCCAAATTGACTCTCGTTTCCCTATTAATATATTTAACGCGCCGCCACTGGAGCCCAATCTTAATAGAGCCTCCTGTGGCAAAAAGCCTTAAAAAACGTTATGAGGATGATGATATTCGTGATAATAAAGTTATATAAATGTGCATTTCAGCGTTGCTGTCCATAGCCGCGGCAGGTCTGTTCGCTGTTCAGGGCGATGACAGAGGCTTCCGGGTGACGAGGGGAGAGGCGTTCTATGTGCAGGTAATATTACTTTACTCGTGTTATTTGCATAGTACATTACTGCAGAGACCAGTAAGTAAGCTTTCCTGGCTGAGTATTTAGTAGCCGTCCGAGTCGAAGACGAGGACGGCTACAATACGAAGCCAGGTAAGCTGATTACGGTCGAAGCATGTATAGTGCTTTTCTCAAACATGTAAGGAAATATTTTAATACATACCCAAAAATACCACCTAAACTTAAGCAATTTTTCTTATAATTGCTCTAGGTAAACGTACTCATGTTTAAAAAATATGTATGAAAATGAAAAAAAAAATTACATTTATTCCTTAAACGACTAATTTTCAAACTTATTTATATAAAATTACTTGTTTAATGCTTCAGTTACTGGCTGAGTGATTTAATGTTGTATGAAAATCCTTTACGTACGTCGCGCTGAACCTGCCTTGGAATAGAGTCCCTACTGGTCTCTAATTACTAACGTAACAGGAACATTTCCGAGCATGTTTGAGAAAAATAATTAACACTCTTACACAAACCGACCTAGTCCCACAGTAAGCTCAACTAGGCTTGTGTTTTGGTTACTAGATAGACGACGATATATATAATAGATATAGATAAATATTTAAATACATAGAAACATCCATAACTCAGGTACAAACTTACCAGGATTCGAACCCGGGACCTCCTGCTTCGTAGGCAATGTTACTACCGACTGGGCTAGGAGGCCGTTAAAGATTTGTAGGTATTAACATCGTAGAATTCATAATTCAGTGGAGTAATTTGACATCCTGGCATACAAAGCGCTTGTCAAATGTATGGAAAGTGCTGTGAAATTACTCCGCTGAGTTATGTATACCTTAGCCCTATAGTTCGACCTTTGCGTGACAAAACTAAGGCACCCGAAACATAATGCTTCCTAATATTATCATTAACGCAACGACAATATTTCCGCGAATGTTTGAAAAAACGTTACTTATTCACTGGTTCAATCATTTCTGTATTACCTATGTATACAGCAACACTATTAGAGAACCTAGAAAATTCATTCAACAGTTCACTGCAACGGTTTCCAAGAACCTCCGTTTTCTTTTTCTTTTAATTCCGGCCCACAGACCGTAGTTTTAAGAACCTCGGTTTACCATACTCTCACGTATCTCTCTACCTATCCAATTCAAAGCGTGACGGGCAGAATAGCGCCAAGAAGTATCCAATTCTTAAACAGCGTTTTCAAACATTATTATAATTTTCCAGATCGTGTGCATAGTGATAAACTCTGCGCTGTTCATAATGTCGGTATACGACGCGCTGTTCACGCGACGTAGCGGCGGTGACCCCACCAACGAAGTGGACTCCACTACCATCAACAATCCTGGGTTCAAGGAGGGCCGAGGTATGAACTGTTGCATAATAATTTTTTTCTACTCCTGTACTTTTATCTGTCATTTATACATTCGTTAACACCTTTATAAGAACATATATAATATAATACACTCGATGAAAAGTCTATCTAGTCTATTCCCCAAAATAACACTTGTTCTATAAAAGCGCCAAAATAGTATCGCGGAATCGCGTGTAAACACGGCTAATAATATAAAATAAATTACTGCCAACCTAAGAAACCTAAATAAACGCAGCGTTTTTAGAAAAAAAAACTTTAAAAAAAGAAAAAAATATAAGAACCACAGACCTACTTCGTAGTTTTTTACGTTTCCCGTTCGTTTGTTGGGGCGAATTGCAAACTTTGAAAGTAATTTAGGTATTTTTACTAATCTCTGTAGCTCTTTAATAATTAATCAAATAACGACGGTGTGTATTTGTGTTAGTAATGTTAGTATTATTGAAAAATAGTGTTTTAAAAGGTAAAACTTAAATGATTGTTGATTGTGTTGACAAAATAACTGCGATATCCATGAAGATTTCAATTTCGCATTTTATGTAAAAGTAAGTGTATTCGTAGAAAAAGTATTGTATGCAACGTCGTATAAGTAGGTAAAAAAATGTTCGTGGCGTTTTTCTTAACAATTTTCGCCTACGGCTCAAATTGTTACCCACGCCACTCACCTTTTTTGACCCCTCTTATACAACTGTTGCATAAACTACTATTTTCTACTCCTGTACTTTTATCTGTCATTTATACATTCATCAACACCTTTATAAGAACATATATAATACACTCGATGAAAAGTCTATCTAATCTATTCCCCAAAATAACACTTGTTCTATAAAAGCGCCAAAATAGTATCGCGGAATCGCGTGCAAACACGACTATTAATATAAAATAAATTACTGCCAACCTAAGAAACCTAAATAAACGCAGCGTTTTTAGAAAAAAATAACTTTAAAAAAGAAAAAAATTAAAGAACCACAGACCTACTTCGTAGTTTATTACGTTTCCCGTTCGTTTGTTGGGGCGAATTGCAAACTTTGAAAGTAATTTAGGTATTTTTACTAATCTCTGTAGCTCTTTAATAATTGATCAAATAACGACGGTGTGTATTTGTGTTAGTAATGTCAGTATTATTGAAAAATAGTGTTTTAAGAGGTAAAACTTGAATGATTGTTGATTATGTTGACAAAATAACTGCGATATCCATGAAGTTTTCAATTTCGCATTTTATGTAAAAGTAAGTGTATTCGTAGAAAAAGTATTGTATGCAACGTCGTATAAGTAGGTAAAAAAATGTTCGTGGCGTTTTTCTTAACAATTTTCGCCTACGGCTCAAATTGTTACCCACGCCACTCACCTTTTTGACCCCTCTTATACAACTGTTGCATAAACTACTATAAACAAAAAATAAACCGACTTCACTTAGCCTCCACCTTTCCAAAAGCAACTGCCCAAGCTACGGTAAAACACTAAAATCATTATAGGTGTGCCTATAATATTTGAAGAGTTCCCTCGAATTCTCGTGGAAAAAGAAAAGGAAAAACAAAGATCCCGACGAATTGAGGACCTCCTCCTTTGAGATTTTGAAGTCGGTTGATAAAAATTCCATAGACAGTACGCCGATCGAAGCTAGCAGAAGTGTCTTAGGTACAACTGAGACTAGAACGACCACGGGGCTATCGAACGTGGCGTGACAATAGTAGATTTCTTTCTGATCTGCATCTGCAATCTTGTATAAAACGTCTGATTTGAAACTGCGCTTATTTTAGTGAGATAAAGTATAATACATTTTGTCATTGGCTTTTTGTAGGGGCTCAACTGCGCCTGAGGTCCACTCGGTAAACTAATTCCATAAACTGACGTAGGTATTCACTAGTTTTTACGGAAGCGACAAGCCATCTGACCCTCCAACCTAGAGGAGAAGCTAGGTCTTATTGGGATAAGGTTCGATTTCTTTACGATATTTTATTATCTTCAACGAAAATCTATTGGTAAATATGAAACGCGTACGCATATTTCGTATAGCCAGGCTGCACTATACAACTTATGACGTAAGCGTCAACCGCCAAATGATAACTTTAAAAATATTATTACAGATAGCCATTTATTCCAAATGTATATTATACTTATACTTACCTAGCAGAGAGTTCTAAACCAGGAGAGGCCCTGAGTATCATTTCCCCTCTGTCAAAAGTATTGGCGGAAAATCTAGTACATCTATAAAAACCGGCCAAGAGCGTGTCGGGCCACGCTCACTGTAGGGTTCCGTAGTTTTCCGTCCGTCACAGTAAGTGTCCCCACTTAAGAGTTAATAACAGCGCTATGTAGGATATGATATGAGAGTTCCACGTACAGCGACATCTATCGGCAAATTAAGTAAACTATTGCGCGCGAGCATAAAGTATGGAAGATGATTTTTATGGGATAATTCTTTATTGCGTGAACCGATTTTCACCGTTTTTACTTTATTTGAAAGCACATCATTTCATTGTAATTTTGTAGAAATTACAGGTACAATAAACACCTGCTTATACGGTTAAATTACAAACTTAGTTCAGAAATTATTTTGTATTTTTTTTTCAAAAACTATTCATCCTATCAAGTTCAAAATAATTTTCCTAGAAAGTTTTTATAAAGTTCTACTTTTGAGATTTTTTTCATATTTTTAAAACTTATGGTTCAAAAGTTAGAGGGGGGGGGGGGGACGCATATTTTTTTACTTCTGGAGCGATTATTTCCGAAAATATTTACATTATCGAAAAATGATTTTAGGAAACCCCTATTCATTTTTAAATACCTATCCAATAATATATCACACGTTAGGGTTGAAATGAAAAAAAAATCACTCCCCACTTTACGTATAGGGGAGGTACCCTAATAAAAAAAAAATTCCACTTTTTATTTTACCACTTTGTCGGCGTGATTGATATACATATTAGTACCAAATTTCAGCTTTCTAGTGCTAACGGTCACTGAGATTATCCGCGGACGGACG
Source organism: Pammene aurita (assembly GCA_947086415.1). Lineage (NCBI taxonomy): Eukaryota > Metazoa > Arthropoda > Insecta > Lepidoptera > Tortricidae > Pammene > Pammene aurita. Next base: position 21,162,947 of record OX352295.1, read on the forward strand.
GACGGACGGACGGGCAGACATGGCGAAACTATAAGGGTTCCTAGTTGACTACGGAACCCTAAAAACTATTTCAATAATCGATGTCACGCCATTTTCGTCATCGCTGTCAATGGATAACAAGCTCCGTGAAAATGCCCTTATGCGCTGTTTTTGGATATAAAAAAATGTTATATTTCGTCTAGTTTACAAAAAGATGAAATACCATTTCAGATGTAAGTACAGTTGTACTTTATTTATCATTACTTTCGTAATAAAAAATTTAACGCAAATCGAAAATCAAGCTTCGTTTACAGAATCGATTCAAAGACAATCGTTTTCTTTCTGACGGGCAGTAACTATTTGACGTTTGACACTTTTCCATATTTAACGCGCTTAAGGATTGCGGTCTTCTATATTTTGTTTGAGAATACAATCAAAAATGATCCTTGGCTTTTTTGTTTGACATTTCCAAAGACTGCATCCAATAATGAACCATATGTTAACATGTGTACAGTCGACTATCTATTGCTCCATTTAGTGTTATGAAGTATAAAACGAATATGTCAAATATGTTTGGTATTTTCAAGTCAAAGGTACATCTTTGTCGGTTGTCAATAAAGCGTTGCTGCCATAAAAAATCATTTAGAAATAAACTGTATTAACAACCGACAATGATGTACCTTTGACTTGAAAACTTCACATGCGTGCTACCTCGCCCCCTCAGATTTTGGCAGACTTTTTTGTTTGGAAAGATGAGGCGAAGCGTACTCCGGTTATAGAGCTTTATGTTACCTAGGTACCGCCTCTGTTCCGTCAGGGAAAAAAGTGATGGAGCTAGTAGTTACGCAAAATCTTATCATATCCCGTAATAAACTTAATCGTTAGTTTAACTAAGCATTCTGTCTTATTAATGTAATCACTTCAGCTAATCATGATTGTAACTAAAAATGGGCATGATTTATTCATGTCAGTGGTCAATCAGATTAGAAAGCTCGCGATTGAATTCGTAATCATGTTCATATGATTATGAGTAATGTTCTCATTTTTAACTTTAGTTTCAATCACGTTAATTTTTGCCCAATTCTGCGACCATGTAATCGTGACGTCACTTTTACACGTCATTTTGTTAGGGGCGTTTTGAGAAACAAATGCACATTTTCATTTCTGACTTTTGTGTTGCTTGAACGTAATTGGCCCCATATAGACATTTGATCCTCACAACAAAACAAATCGACTGATACCATGCATGAAAAAAATTCACAATGCGTATTAAAAATGTACCTTCTAGGCATCTCCATGACGGACGCGTCGGGCAAGCCGTACGGCAGCAACGGGCACGGGTCCGTGGCGTCCATGAACACGACGGCCACGTCGCTCACGGCCGCCTCCGACGCCAGCGCCGGCGCCGGCGGCGGCCAGCTCGCGCGCTCGCCGCTGCGCTCCTCGCTCAAGAAGCCCCGCGGCGCGCAGCCCGGCCTCGGCATCCCCAACCCCGGCTACTCCGGGCACTCGCCGCCGCTCCACAGGAACGGCAGCCAGAAGAAGGTGCGTATACAGACGCACAGTACTGAGGTGTAGAGGACAATGGGCCGCCTTTTAAGGACTACTTTGTTACATTACTATACTGTGTTATGGCGCTTTATAAGTCGTCCCGATTACCGGTACGTTCCTCGCTCAAGAAGCCCCGGGGCGCGCAGCCCGGCCTCGGCATACCTAACCCGGGCTGCTCCGGACACTCGCCGCCGCTCCACAGGAACGGCAGCCAGAAGAAGGTGCGTGTACAGACGCACAGTACGGAGGTGTAGAGGACAGTGGACCGCCTTTTAAGGACTACTTTGTTACATTACTATACTGTGTTATGGCGCTTTATAAGTCGTCCCGATTACCGGTACGTTCCTCGCTCAAGAAGCCCCGGGGCGCGCAGCCCGGCTTCGGCATACCTAACCCGGGCTGCTCCGGACACTCGCCGCCGCTCCACAGGAACGGCAGCCAGAAGAAGGTGCGTGTACAGACGCACAGTACTGAGGTGTAGAGGACAATGGGCCGCCTTTTAAGGACTACTTTGTTACATTACTATACTGTGTTATGGCGCTTTATAAGTCGTCCCGATTACCGGTACGTTCCTCGCTCAAAAAGCCTAAGTATGTAGAGCCGGGGCTAGGAAAACCAGCTTAATATAAGCCAGAAAAAGGTACGCATAGAACTGAGCTAAAGGCAAATTATTGTGGCAAAACCGTTGCTTGTAATGCAACTAGGATTTGACCGGCAGAATATTCTGAACAAGATACACTGTTAAGAACTAAGCTGGAGACAATTCGACATTTCTAATGGCAACTCGTTCATCGCGACCACTAGCCAATTTTATTTTAACTTCTTTTATTAGAGTCCACCTGTAGAGTTTGTCCAGAAAGAGAAGTGTCGTCGTTTATATAGAAACTCGTACATTCTGCAACACTTCTGTTTCCGGACAATTATTAGAAATCAACTACAAATATTGTTGACTAAGCCCAAACCCCATTTTGCATGATTTTTTTAAATATCGCAACAGACAGTCATGCAACATTAAGTCATTCATTACTCATTATATTGACAATGAAAATTAGCAATGACGCGAGCGGTCAATAAACAATGTCGAATTGCGATTCAGGCTTCTACTTGAAAGTCGAGTCAGTAATTATGTAAGTTATACAGATGTACCATTTTCATGCAAAAGGTGTTCAGTAAAATGTTTTGCAAGGAAGTGCAATTAAAAATCATGTTATTGGACACTTTTGGCAGTCAAAAATAATCATGTAATCACAAACAATTTTGTTTACAGTCTACTGCTGATACTTACTTTTAAATTACTGGTTTACAGTATTTTAAAAGTATCTCGAATTCTTACTGATTTAACTTTTTTATTTAAATGCTATGTGTATCTTTTTCTGACGCAAAAAGGGTGAGAAGGAAAACTATAAGGAATTAATTGACATGTTTTATTTAGATTTTAATGTAGACCAATTTTCACACTAAACATATGTTTGTAACTAAAAAGCAATAAACACATACTTTGGGCATAGCAGGAACTGATGTAGCATAATCTACATTGATATACAATTTGCTGTAAAACCAATTTACATATAAATCAATTATATATACATTCTAGTGTGGACCATGTGTCCCCGCTCCGATCGTGCGTGATGACGATGGCGGGACAGACAAATGGAATAGGGAACATCGCAAAACCCTGCGTACTCGTAATGTTCCCTATTCCTATTCCACTAGCCCAAACAGACGCCTGCCGCCAAACACGAAAATCGAAATTTCGTTATCTGTCTCTATCACTCTTGCATATTCGAGCGATAGAGAGGCAGATAACGAAATTTCGATTTTCGCGTTAGGCCCTCTGTACAGAGACCGCCTTGATGCATAAATGACATATTTATTCGTTTAAATTATCTGTGACAACTGGTCAAGAAACAACAGTTTTTGTGACTTATACATACTATGTACATATAAGTACTCTATGTTTTACGATATGTGCTAGTGCTGCAGTCCGGCGGCGGAATATTACAGTAATGAGGGTTTCCGCGATCGAGTTTTTCACTAGATGGCAGCACCGTGGCAACAGGTCTAGCTGTCACAATCCACCAATCATGTTTAACCATATTTTTTTTGATTGGTGGATTTTGACAGCTACTGCCAAAAAGACCTGTCGTCACGGTGCTGCCATCTAGTGAAAATCTCAATCGCGGAAACACTCATTGGTTCCTAAGAAATCTATTATCATCTGTGCCCGGCGGTTTTATGACCGACATCAATGATGATAATATGTGGCGTTCCATACCTAAACGGCCCTTATGCTCGATTTTAAGTTAAGCATAGATCCTAAATTTACGTTATATATACTTACTACCTAATAACAACAAAAAATACCCTAATCATAAATAACATACCCGTTTTCGGCATGGAACGCCAAGTATAAGCATGGATTGCAATGTATACAAAATCGCGATCCCGTATTTCAGGTCAGGGTACTAGCGACATCTATCGTTTCACAAACGGAATAGGTCTCACTTTCATACGTTTTGTTCGCCGACTAACGCCGCCAAAATAACTCAACTCCAGAGTCGACAGATGGCGCTGTGGCACATAATACCGAAAACACGTATAGCCTGAAGCTTGGAGGAACGCGATTTAGTACAGACATTGTCATGCCTATTTCATCCTTGGCCCTCATAAATATTCGTCTTTCACTCAAACATGTACTCGTAAGAACGAGAATCGAAAGGTTGTCGATCTTTAAGACTGCGTCGACCGTCCAGTGGCGCCCTCATTAGGGGGATTGTATTTCCTAATAAACGAATCAATTTCTGTATAATCCATCATGTTAAGTTGTAGTCCTACTAATTCCGGAACTTATGATCTATTTGATACAGTTTCATATTACTTACTCTTGGATTTATCACCTAAACGGAAAAAAGTGGCCACCATTCACCATTTGCCGTTTAGGTAATGAAGCAAAAAATACGCAAAATGAAACTATTTGACAAAGATCAAAAGTTGCATAATGGGGGTTATACATAGATTCGTTTATTAGGAAATACATCCCCCCAATGAGGGCGCCACTGGACGGTCGACACAGTCTTAATTGATACATGTATGTATTACAAAATACGCAGCGTAATTCTAAGGCGTATGAAACTTGTAAATGTCACTGGTCTTACCTGACTAAGGGCCGATTGCACCAACCACTTTTGACGGACTCATCAGCGTCACCCATCAGGGTGTATGAAAATCTCCGTACAACAAAATTTAGCGACCGTTTTAACGGTGACAGACGGTTGGTGCAACCTACTCTTAGTACTTTAGCGTATTTAGCTTGTAAAGATATTATGCAAAACTAAGATATTTACTTATATTTTTTAAATTGTAACTAAAAAGGTAAAAGTTGAGGTGAAGATGAGGTAAGAAATCAAATTGTTTTTAATAAATATTTTGATTTGTTTGATTGTGTCGACACACTACTAGGAGGCCTAGGTCACTTTTTCTTTGTATATGACATCTATATAAGTTCATAATGTAAAAGTTCCTGATTTAACTCTGAAACTAGTAAATTCAGGAGACTGCTAATGCGATTATCACACTAGCGCCGCAACTGGATGCGGCGACGACGTGCAAACGTGACAGCGCTATAGACTTGCATAGTGGTATCTCGTTCGCACACCGTCGCCGCATGCGGAAACCGCAGCAGTGTGAAAAACCACCTTACAAAGCTGCGTTTCTTGTTAATAACATTAACATCATTTTAGTATGAATTAAAAACGAGTACGTATTCTAATATATTTTTATGAAATAACTTGATTTTATGTAATCTTGACTCTGGAAAATGCAATTTGAAAATATAAGTAAATATCCAAAAGCATCGCACACACTGTGATGTTAGACATCGGTTAGCTGGCATGTGTTTAGCACGCTTCATCAGTCGTGAATCTCTGCATATCTCACTTAACATTATTTTATACTGATGTTGCGAATGTCGCTATAAAGTTAATCGTCATATGAATAGCGAATAAGGTAGACGGCCGAGTGCTTGTCATGTTCCAATAATTGCCAACTTTAAAATTAAATCACTCGCAATAAATGTGACAGCAGGGTGCCACAATTGGGCATTAACGTGTCGAGCACTAGGACGTTTACCTTAAATGTCATATGAGAATTTTCATTTTTAGACAAAATCTTGTGTTCTTAATTGCAAGTAGTGTGTGCGGAAAAAGAAGTTACGTGTTTTGTATAAAAGCTGATGAATTCTACGACACTTCTCCTTCCGCACAGACTATAGCTTGACTACAATCAGAGATAAGTAAATAATAAAGATCTAATAACCCTTAGAAAATAATAAATGGCGTCATTGTAGCGAGCTCATTTAATGTGACGTTTTGGCAATAACACCATCTGTGTATACGCTCCTTAAATTAACTATACAGCAAAAATAAGGTCATTTTGTATGTAATGTTATAAAATGTCCCGTTGTTATTGATGCTGAGTGAAGATGGTAGTATTGCAACGTGTAAGAATAATTGTCTCAGCGCAGAGAAATAGGTCCCACTTACGATTAGTACGTCCTAAATCTAATATGCTATCTATTGGTGAAATAATGAACTCTTTATGTGTACCGACAAAGTGGGACCTTTCACTAAACTAGTCCACAATATATGTGGAGATAAAGAGCACTCTTTATTATTTACTGATCTCTGTTACCTATTAAGGCTAAGTTTTACGACTATTCGTAATCAAATAGTTGTAACACTTCAAGAACCTTAAATTTTTTTACATTAATATTTTATATAATATACCTACTTAATTACGTTTATGTATATTTTTTTGAACAAAGTTCTTTTCTGTATATCGTCTACGCGTGTACATAGTATAACTATAACCAGCACAAAGTGTTGAGAGAATGTTTTATACATATAGCTTGTTGTATATTTCTATGCAATTCTTTTTTATTTTATCATTTAACTGTAAGTTTAGTTGCAATATAGACATGACTACTTTTAGCTAGACGTAAGTTTTACACAGTATTGTAAATATACATTCCTATAATAAATAAAACCCACCAGGCTTGTTACAATACCGCCACGTTAGCAATTTAGGGTAAATTAAAAACCATGTTTTCGCCTTAAGAAAGTTCTTGTAAACCTAAATTTTAATCTCCACTAAGAGCGTCTTGTAAAGTTTTTTTTTGTAAGTTTTGAAAGGCTCGGTTGTTCTAAGTATTATATTATAAGGATTTCACTGTAGATTTATACTCAGAATGTTACGGGTTAAGTTCTCTTACTCTTATAGTTTTTGCACAAACAACATACACTTTTAATGCTCTTGTTTAATGTTTAACCATACTTCGCGAGATGAATATGTATGTAAGAGGTTCAAGATATTTATACCAGCAGACGATATTTGTAGACAATTTTTTTCGCGAGTTCGTGGTTTGTCCTATTTTTTTTGTATGGCTTACATTATCACCACGCAAATTATTCTTTAACGTTAAAAATACACCCAGTATAAAACACCTGTATACATATTTACAAGTAATTATATGGTTATATTATAACAAGACGCTCTTTAAACCCTTACAAGTGAGTTTAGACTAAACGAACGAAAGAGCATGCTTGCACATTTTTCGCTAAAGTATTTGAAGTAAATAAAAAATAAAAACAAGGATATTCAATCGCTCGTTTAGTCTAACTTCAACATAAGACTTCACAAAAATGTGCCTTAGGTACTAATCAAATGCAAACGTGCCTTTACCCCGAGCCTTTATCCTAAAATGGTTGTTACCTTGTAACGTTTTCTAAAAAGTAATGTTTGTTTTCGATTAAGTATGTAATAGGGTATTACGTTTCTTTATCCGTCCAAACTCTGGTCTTAAGATTAGTTGATATTATAATATTATATTTAGTTGTAAGCATGAAATGAGTGGAATCAAATGTTTTATTATTGTTATTAGTGTTATTGGAATTCATAGAAAAAATGTTTTATCTTGGTACCAACGTATGAATTTCGACTAGTACAGTTTATGTTGTGCAACAAAATATTATATTTACAATTTGTATTTTTCTTCTGTCAAGTTTTGGTGTATAAAATCGTTTTATATAATTTCACAATTAAAACTTGATCCTCCTGAATGCGTGTGTTTTATTATTTCCTTCTTCGTTAACACCCAATATGAAAATGAAACAAATGACAATGTTTATAGTACGGGCGGGAATCGTAAGATCTGCTACGTTACGTGATACAAAGATAAGCCCCATGACACATGTTCATAAAAGTGATGCTGAGTTCCGAAAACATAGTAATTTGTTTCCTTTTTATTATTTAAAAATAATAATCATCTTTAAGTTTTTTATTGCTCATGTGGGTAACATATTTATTTATATAATAATCATCTTTAAGTTTTTTATTGCTCATGTGGGTAACATATTTATATATATAACACATGTACATAACATACGACATCAACAGTCACACTTTGCCGTGCCGTATGACGTACGCACGCGTGCCGGCCGTACTGTGGACACCCGGCCGCCGAACTGGATGCGTAGCCGACGTGCCAATCGTTAACGCTCCGTAGCGTATCGTAGTCACCTCTCTCTATCACTCTTCTGTATTAGTGCGACAGTGACAGTTGCGTTTCGTTCGCTACGAAGCGTTAACGATTGGCACGTTGGCTACGCACCCTGGTTTCTGCTGTCTCTGATTGCGCTCGCGCTGCATGCACGCACCACGCACCGCACGCACGCCAGTCGTGAGTTGACCTCTGTACGAATACCTGCGCTGCTCCAGGGGGATGTCACTACGCAGTTTAGGTACATTTGGCCGGCGCGCCTCCCGGGCAGGCGTATGGCTGTGGGCTGCCGCTCGGCTCGCACGATAGTCGCGTCACGTGGCGCGAGCACAAAATTGAAAACACAATGGCTTCGAAACCCAAACCTCTATTATAATCCGTATATAATATATAATATTGGTTGCCCAAAAACAATATAAGAGACTGACCGATATATTTTCAAAGGAATACGGCTGTGGCATACCTACTTCCGTGAGAATCAGACATACGATCTCCGGATAAAAATTTTATGTTTACAGAATCAACGTTTGTAATTCCTACATATTTATCTTATTAATTAATCAGTAGGTATAGGTACAAAAACTTGTCAAGTCACAACCCTCACAGCTCGGTCATAAAACTGCGGCGCGCAAAGAAGATTCACGGTTCGTGCGCGGTTATAAGTTTCAATTTTGCTTGCAGGCGGCGAGTATAGGTATAATTTTATACCTAAATCTGACTATTGTGAACGAGTGAATTTTCTGTACGGTAGTACTATTAGTTATTCTGTGGCTGCCCTCCTAATGTAAAGTGCAATAAATCTAGTTTTGGGTCAAATTGAGTTATACGAGTATATATATATTCGTAAAGAGCACAACGAGTTGTATATTTTCTTCTTAGACAGTTTTAAGGTATCTCTTGCGTAAACATGTTTTAGGGTTCCGTAGCCAAATGGCAAAAAACGGAACCCTTATGGATTCGTCATGTCTGTCTGTCTGTCCGTCCGTATGTCACAGCCATTTTACTCGGAAACTACACGACGTATCTGAATAAAATTTACACATAAGGTGTATTTTGTAGGCCGCTACTTATTTATGTAGTTTAATTTGAAAAAAATATATTTTTAGGGGGGGCGCTCCATACATGTAACGAAATTAAAAAAAAAAATTTGACCAAATATCAACATGTGGCACATCAATCGATGGGTCTTTAAAAATAACATTAAGGTTTTTTTGACCATTTTGTGATTAAGTGAATATTTTCTGAAATAATCGCTTCGAAAGTCAGAAAAATTGTGTTCTCCCCCTGTACCTTTTGAACCGTAAGTCCAAAAAATATGAAAAAAATGGAGGAGATGCGCCTTGTCATATACTTTCTACAAAAATTGTTTTGAACATTATCGGTTCAGCAATTTTTGAGTATCTCCAAAAAACTTCTTCCATAGGCATCAGATACGACCTTTTGGTATTAGTTTCGTTCTTATTCCGTTGAAGGTAGGTACGGAACCCTCCTATGCGTGGTCCGGCACGCACTTGGCCGGTTTTTGTTAATCAAAACCGCAATATCTAAGGCAATGACTTGTGATTTACTTATAAAGAATGATATAACTCTAGTTATACTTGGATTGGTAATACTTTTTGGCAACATTACTAACAATTTCTGCAATAAGTATAGTTATTACGATTATGATTGGTAGGGTTTGTTATTTGGTTTAACACGTTACTAGTTTAAAGGGTAATAAGTATAGTTATCGCTCGTATGCTTAGTAGAATTTATTACTAAATTATGCCCAATGACTAGTTATAAACGCAATAATTCAAGTTGTCATACTTATGTTAAGGATGGTCGTAATTGTTATGATAAATTTACCTACTTAATAATAAGGCGATACTACAAAGTTATTGCATTTATGATTAGGACAATAGAGCACAGACAGTATAGTTACACCAAACACGATGCAACATGATTTCAAGTTATCGCATTTATGCGTAGTAAAAGTCTCACTGCCGGGTGAGGAGTACCCAAGTAACACAGGAAGCATATGAATAGTTAACTTATTTAGAACTTAAGGACCGTATAAACTCTTATATACGTTCACCGAGCAACTTGTCGCATTATATGATGCTTTGAGCTGTATAACGGTTGTATAATGGCATATCTAAATTCTTTTGTAAAGCCTTTAGCTTTAGTGCAGCAAACCACAACGCAACTGTACAGCTTTCGAATGTTTAAAAGCACTTAAGTCCTTTAGGTTCTACAATAACATTATATAATGCTTTAAGCTGTATAACGGTTGTATAATGGCATGTATAAATGCTTTTTTAAAGCCTTTAGTTTTAGTGCAGCGGACCAAAATGCTTCGGTGTGGTTTAGTGCCTTAGGTTCTACAATAGCATAAATAAATGCTTAATGCTGTTAATGAGCATGAATATTAGCCATTATAATGCCACGTAAATCCGGTATACAGCTTTCAGCTGTTTTTAGTGCTTTAGGTTCTACAATAGCAATTTATGATGCTTTACGCTGTATAACGATTGTATAATGTCATATATAAATGCTTTTGTTTAGCCATTCGTTTTAGTGCAGCGAACAACATGCAACTGTACAGCTGAATGCTGTACAGTTGCGTTTTGGTTTGCTACACTAATGCTTCGGTTTGGTTTAGTGCCTTAGGTTCTACAATAGCATAAATAAATGCTTAATGCTGTTTAAGAGCATGAATATTAGCCATTATAATGCCACGTAAATTCGCTATACAGCTTTCAGCTATTTTTAATGCCTTAGGGTGTACAATAGCATTTATAAGTAGGTAATACATTCCTAATGCTGTATAATAGCAATAATATAAACCATTATAAAGCCAAGTAATTCACTATAAGGGGCTGTTCATAAATTACGTCATTTCAAATGGGGGGGGGGGTCTGGACATCGGTTGATGGTAGCATGACGTAGGAGGGGGGGGGGCGGTCATTCCGAAGATCACATCATCAATGTGTAAAAAAAGAATGAAAGTCGTGTTTCTACAAATAGTTTCTTATTTTACAATTAAGCTTAAAACGCATTTTTATTTAAATGAGGTCACTTTATTTGGCAGGGGGAGGGTCGGATGATTTTAGGGGGGGGGGGGTAAAAATAATCAAAAATTGATGACGTCATTTATGAACAGCCCCTATACAGCTTTTAGCTGTTTTAGTGCCTTAGGGTCTACAATAGCAATTTTAAGTAGTATATAATGCTTAATGTTGTTTAATAGCATAATTATTCACGTGTAATGCTGTAGGCATAAATAAGGCATTTTTTAAGGGTCACTGAGCTGCTATTGGACTAAGAGCTAGCCATGTCAGATATGACACAATAATGAGAGCAACAAAACCCGTCTGGTTAGATTGCTATACTATTCTTATTGCTAGATCCTGGCATCTGGCAGCTTTTACTGGTTGGAGGTCAGTGATAGACTAGCAAAATGTTTTAATTGGAAAATAGTAATACCAAACTAGGTAAAAATTGCCGAAGTTGTCTCAGTTATAAAGGACAGGGCCTATATTTTAAGGGGCTCCCTGGCGCCAACGACCTTAGATCTGATTCCTTAGTTTTCTAATAATTTATATAGCTTATCATATTATCAGTAACGACTTTAAACAATATAGTATGCTATATTTACTTCAATATTCATTGTCTTCGAGATATTTGACATCAAAGTCGAACCGGTTTAAGCTAAAAAAGTTTTATGGTCATACATTTTGTTTTAATTAGTTAAAAATTAAAATCTCTACAGTTTTTAGAGACATCAAAGAGGAACCCTAATATGTAGATTACACATATGTAAGATTCTTTACACCATTCGAATATCGATAAAAGTGTTTTTTTAGACCATATTTTAAAAATATAATAAAAAAATAACGGCTCATTTATTTCAAGATCCGGCTCTACAGAATGGAGATAAAAGATTCAAGAACCGATAGTCGTTTGCCTTATAATTCTATCTTGGTGAATATGTTGGAATATCGACTCAAATCTGGTCAAAAATCGATAAAAAAAACGTTAGACCAAAAAATATTGTGTATCATTGTTATGACAAATGTTTTTTTTTATTTCCTCACAGTAGTCGTGAAAAGCACTATGTAATATCTCGGCCGAAAGCGCTATAAGTGGACTCGTATCTTCGAGGGCCTCCCCTGGCGGGTCGGCCCTCGAACTAACTCGATCCACCTATAGCTTACTTTCAAGCCTCTACAACAATGTACTATTAATTTTTAACAATTTCATCCTTTTAAGAATATAAAATTTTAAAATGCGACAATGAATTAGATAGTAAGTACATGAATATCGACAGATTATAGTTTTCATAGAAATGCACGTCCACTTCACTATGCGAATATAATGCACCTGAATTAAGTTATAATCCATTGAGACCTTAGGGTCAAAGCAAACTTTGGGTGGACGGCACGGCTGCCTGATTCGGTGAACCGACCGAATCACACACGCACACGTCCGGTCGACGTATATTGACATGAGTCATTACCATACATCGGGGTTTTCCCTTTAGTACCGTTTGGTAGCCAAAGTTTCGTAACCAGCTTCGGATTGGGAATAAAATCCCAACTCGTAACTGGCTTCAAATTGGGAATTTTAATTTGCCGATTTGTAACCACGTTTGGCAGCTAACTCCGAAACGGGAAAATGAATCCCGTGTTGTAACTGGTTACAAAACGGGACTTTATCATTACCGATTTGTAACCACGTTTGGTAGCTAGCTTCGAAACGGGAAATAGAATCCCGTGTTGTAACTGGTTACAAAATGGGACTTTATCATTACCGATTTGTAACCACGTTTGGTAGCTAGCTTCGAAACGGGAAATAGAATCCCGTGTTGTAACTAGTTACAAAATGGGACTTTTCCATTACCGATTTGTAACCACGTTTGGTAGCTAGCTTCGAAACGGGAAATAGAATCCCGTGTTGTAACTTGTAACTGGTTACAAAATGGGACTTTTCCATTACCGATTAGAAATCAGCTTCGAAACGGGAAGTAGAATCCCGTGTTGTAACTGGTTACAAAATGGGACTTTATCATTACCGATTTGTAATCGCAATTGTTACCCAGCTTCAAAAGCGGAAAAAAGTCCCGTGTTGTAACCGGTTAAGTACAAAAAAGATTTTTCTTTTGTCGTTGAACGCTGAATACATTACTTACCTATTCGAATAATGCTGACCTCTGGTCAACTTTTTTTGTAAAAATACTGTACAAAATGTAAAGAAACATAACCTTTATTAATTAACATAACATATTATATAACAAAAATACAACTTTTGTAATTACTTAAAAACTACATGGGCATGCAGGTATCGTTTTAACATCCTAATAGTGTCTTTACTCCTTTTGAACGCTTTACCTCACATGTCAAAATGTGGCTTATACGCCAATAAGTAGTTGAAAAATGAAGAGCGAAAATAAACCTTATCTCTTAGCAGAAAAATGCTTTGACAGCGTTTGTGATAACCTATTGAGTGGTTATTAGCGTGGTAGGCACGACAGCATACAGCCACTTTAGTGGATCTTACCGTTTCACGGTGTATTAAAAACCCCAATTTTGTCTCACCTGGTTTTTTCGCAAATTCCTATAGTTAACAAGGTTTTAAATAGCAGAAACTCCGACATCGCTACGGCTTAAAACCATGTATATGAATTTGGGAAAAAAATCAGGTGAGACAAAATGCGTTTAAAGGGTTTATTTTAAAAATGGGCTTGTTATTTCGATGCAATGACCTACGGTTATTTCACCGTTTTGTAGCTCTCTGCCGGCTCTATTAATTTCTGCTGCTATTCGTTCATATTCTTTTGATCTTTTCGTTTCGTTGAACTTTTTGTTCAGTTCCGACATTGATATGTTGTAAAATTTTGCTTCATTTTGCAAAATTTTCAATATTTCAGGTAAAGTTGGATTTTTTCGGCCAAGAAACCTGTTCACTTTTGCATGCCAACCTTCTAAGCAGTTGTTTGTTTTAAAATTTTCGCCTTGGCAGTTCCATTTTTGAATAAACTCGTCGTTTTTTAGCCACTGACCAGAAAAATATGAGTTGAACTCAACCATGTTGCTTCCGTAATCGCATTGCCGACTTGAGACGTATTCTACTCCTTCTGCAATCTTGCTCACTGGTAACAAAGCCAGTGCAATGCAACGTGATACGTGCCTACGCTGGGTTCTCAGTTTTAAGTTTAGTTCGCGAGCTTTTCTCCAAAGACTATTACCAAAATGGTAGTAACAGCCTTTTACATCGATGCCTGGAAAAACGTTTGTAAAAGCATTCATAGCAGCCGTTTCAAAATCGACTGTTATTTTTTCCGGCTTCCAGGATTCCTTTTTTCCAGGATTCCTCACATCTGGACTTAAAAGTCGAGATTTTATGAGGTTTAATAAGATCTCGTAACTTTTCTCGTCCTGTCTCACCAGAAAAGCAAAAATCAGAGGAATGATCGAGTTTGACTCCTCATGGTATCCATGAATCGTATAAATTTGACGAAAGGTACTCGGGCAGGACTTAAAAGTACCATCTGCTAAGTAATGTTTTATTTCCCTAATGCGTTTTGTATTTTTTCTGTCGAAAAATATTAAAATTCTGTCCTCCCCGTTATTAAAATCCGCAAGCAAAAACTGTTGGAATTGTATCGGTATCTCTATTCTGGACGGATCGTTATTGCGAATCCTTGAAGCTGAAAAAGTTTTTCCTTCTATTACGATAAAGATTCGATTTGACGCTTGTAAAATTTGGAACAATATGATGCAAATGAACATTATTTTGCTCGAGGTTACAAATCATTTCTTGGTACTGTTTTTGGATTGGCTCAAAGTTTTCAGAAGTTTTCTTTTTAAGACGGTCGAATTCTGTTATTATAGCGTGTCTACCAGGATTAGACAAACAATTCGACGCATGTTCTGTCATCTTCGAAATCAATTTACGATCGGGATTTAAGGTAACATTTCCTCGACATCCTGATTTTGCACAAATCCAAAATGTTTTCCCATCGCTGTATATCTTTTTCTTGTGAAATTTACGGCCGGCAATTACCATACACTCGCCACCTCTTTTAGAACTAACAAAATCTATTTGAGTCACGGTGTTTGACCTATTTGTAGAAATTTCGCAATATTCAGGGGAATAATGCATGGTTGTTTTAATTTATAATACTAGCACCATTAAATATCCTAATCTGGCCTGAACTGGATACAAAATACTTAAATGTTCTGATACAATTATTACTTTGACAAGATAATATTGAAGTGTATCACTTGACAATGTCACGTTAGTGTCTTCGTGTTTAAAATAAAATAGTATTCAGAGTAAAAAGTTCTTATACATACTTTGACTAAATAGGAAGTGCAATTCAATAATGAAGTACATACGGTGTGGAAAAATAAGTCAGGCCCTGGAGGGAAACCACCTTAAATACTTAAGCTGGCTCATTTTACTTTTAGAAATTTTATCCTGAATAATAATAATATCGATTAGTACCATATAATATGGAGTGTTTGTTTTTTTTTTAATTTTAGTTGGTTTGAGTCCCGACTAGTCCCGAGCGAGGCAATCGAGTTTTAGAAAATCTTTGAATGCAGTTTTGTTTCTTTTTAAAAATAAATGAATGTCTCCTTTAAGTAAAATAAGCCAGCTTAAGGATATGAACCATAAAAACCGAACGTTGTCTGAAGTGCTTTCGCAATTTAGTCTCATCTCGTTGTTACGTGGTCCGTAGCTAGCCACCAAATCTGGTTAGATTTGGTGGCTAGCTACGAAATGGGAGAGAAAATACTGATTCGAAGCTGGCTACGAAACGGGAATTTTTAAGTCCCATCTCGTACCTAGGTTCTGTAGCTGGCTTATAAATGGGAAACCATATTTCTCATTTGAAAGCCAGCTACCGAATCCAGCTACGAGATGGGAAACTTATTCCCATTTCATAGCTGGCTACAAGGAGGGAAACCATATTTCCCATTTGGAAGCCAGCTACCAAATCCGGCTACGAGATGGGAAAGTTATTTCCATTTCATAGCTGGCTACCAGGCGGGAAACCATATTTCCCATTTGGTAGCCAGCTACAAAATCCGGCTACGAGATGGGAAAGTTATTCCCATTTCATAGCTGACTACCAGGCGGGAAACCATATTTCCCATTTGGTAGTCAGCTACCAAATCCGGCTACGAGATGGGAAAGTTATTCCCATTTCATAGCTGGCTACCAGGCGGGAAACCATATTTCCCATTTGGAAGCCAGCTACCAAATCTGGCTACCAAACGGTACTAAAGGGGGTTTTCGGTGCGGGCATGTTTGACATTAGCCAAAGAGTAGGCATTAACTTAAAAAACAGAATGTACTCTAGCAGGTTTCTACCTAATTAATAATTGATCGAAAAAATCATAGGTATATACAATTTATATGTAATAGCTGACTATTATGTATTGTAGGTACATATACCTATGATTTTTTCAAGTATTTTTTTATTAATTCATGTAATGACTGATCATTGTCAACCTCTTTCAGTTAACCAAATAGTTCATAAATATCGGACGTCAAGATTAATATTTGACACTTATTATACCGTGTCTTTGTCTTAGGTAGATCTAGTTAATAAATTTCGGATATGCAATTGCATTTTTAAAATACTATATAATAGTCAATACAAACATGCCTCTAAGAAAAAAAGCTCGTATCATAGTGTGTATGCTATTCACAGAGAGGTAGTTATTCATTAGGCATAATATGATATTTTCTCAGATTAACCTATCTGTTTATCTCTACTCTTTCTCAAATCGTTCCCGCACCGAAAACCCCGATGTATGATTATTACGGAAACAAAAACAGTAGGCGACAAACTATGAACTATATTTTATTATACATCGTTTGGCACTACTTTCTCCCAACATAAACTTTTGTATAATTTCTCTTAATATTGTATAGTATTTGTATAGTTTCTCATAATATCGTTTCGTTTTTCGTTTTTAACGGCCTCCTAGCCCAGTCGGTAGTGACCCTGCCTACGAAGCAGGGCATTTATTTGTGTGTTTATCACAGATATTTGTTCCTGAGTTATGGGTTTTTTCTATGAAAAGGCAACACACCAGACGTAGCCCCGCACTACTGACAGCTCCAGAACGTGTTTTATCCCTGCACTAGAGAATGTCACTTCCGAACTGTCATTCGACATGGCGCGCACGGATCAGAAGACAATCCGGATAGTACTTTTACTATATTTCCCTAACCACAGTTGACCCTTATTACCGAGCAAAACAGTCGTTCATAAGTCACTAGTAAAAAGTAATAAAAACGGTCCGATAGAGAGCATAATGTAGGGGGCGGTGTCTCACTCGCACAATGCTGCCAACTTATGAAACTTACCAATGTGGTTTTATTTATCTACATTTATTTTAGTAACACACTAGAAGTTACTTCCTACTTATAATAATTTATTGCAAGATTTGAATTAATACTTTGTTCCCTTTTAGCTGCTTTGAATTTTTTTACGACGTAATTATTATTCATTCATTAAATTAAAGAATTGCAATTAATATTGCAGATAGTTGTAAGTTTTGTAATATTTAAAATACGGTCTGGTATCCCCATCCCATCAGTCCCATCACTGACATAATATGTCATGTCACTGATATTATTTCAAATGACGCCGAACATTTCGTAACAACATTTTGAAGTAAAAATGGTCAAGATATGTTGCGTAAAAGGGTTCAGGGGTGAGACTTTATAATAAAGTAGATTTTCCTTTGACCCGTAATCCACAATCATTCAATTTTACGATTTAACAACAAGTTAAGATTGTCAGACAATAGGGTGACTATGATGTCGGCAAGCTGCGATGTTTTTACAGAAATGTACATAAGTACATGGTCTGATCCTAAGTATTACTTGCACAGGACAGGAGTGGCCCGCGGGTCTTTTTAGGCCCTTTCGAAAGGGTCCTAAAATGGCACAAGGCCATACAAAAAATTATAGTACTTAGTGGCAGTATAATAAATAAATAAATAAATATTATGGGACAATCTTACACAAATCAACCTAGTCCCACAGTAAGCTCAATAAGGCTTGTGTTGTGGGTACTAGACGACGATATATGTAATAGATATATACATACATATAAATACTTAAATACATAGAAAACATCCATAACTCAGGAACAAATATCCGTGATAAACACACAAATAAATGCCCTGACCAGGATTCGAACCCGGGACCTCCTGCTTCATAGGCAGGGTCACTACCGACTAGGCTAGGAGGCCGTTAAAATATACTTTATTGTACAAAGAAAAATAAAACAGGAAGAATATACAATATTTGTACATGGAAGAGATCTCTTCCAGTCAACCATTGAGCAGTTTAATGTTATTGATGTTTTCTTTATTTACCTTTAAGTATATTAAAGTCGGAGAACTGTCCACATCAGATATGACGCAATAGTGAGAGCCACGAACCCCCTGTACTTACTTAGTTTTAGTTTGCTACACTTACTATCCCCTATTTTAAGACGCGGACATCTGGCAATTGTTCATCGGTGTTATGTAAACGAGTTGTAAGAAATAAATATCTTACAGTTCTAGGTTTGGTGCAGTGGAGTATCATGTAATTAATGAAATTATATAATTTTCAGGAGTTTCTGTTGGGGAAAATAGTGCAAAATGACCTTACGTTAATGTATTGTTTGTCGCCTACCTACTGTTTTCCGTAGCGATACGCAATGTTTTTACTTTTTTGTTATTATATTAGCGATAGGCTTCGACAGTTTTTACCTAATAACTGAAATATTTTGCTGGTCTGTCACTCTGACGTCCTCCGATAAATAGCTGCCAGATGCCTGGATCTAGCAATAAGTTTAAAATAGTAAACTAATTAAAGGGGTTCTCTGCTCTTATTATTGCGTCAACGTATCTGAAGTGGCCAGCTCCTTATGACTGACTCTAGTAGCACGGTGCTTGTAGCTCTATTCAGCGGCAGAAGTCAGGTGAAGTCCCGTAGTCCGAAGGCGAAGTGCTCGTAGATCTGGTTGGAGTCAAGGTGTTCGCAGCTCTGGTCGGAGGCAAAGTCATTCCCTACGGTACGCCCTTCCCTTATATAGCATTAAAATTATGTATATAAACGCTATCTACCCTCGTGACGTCAGAGAGGTTCGAAACGTCCGCCTTGTGGTAGTTTCGTTAGATTGATTTAAGCCAATTTGAACCTTATTGATCCTTTAGTTCATACTATTTTAAAGACCAAATTCCTATGCTTAAATGACCTAGTTCGATAATCTCCTATCTCCCATAGAGAATGTTTTTCTTGAATATTTATCCAAATTATGCAATTTCCAATGAAAATTTATATGAAAATAGATGAAAACATTAGCCCCGCGTATGATTTAATAAGTCGCTGTAAGTATTAATGTCTATTTTCCCCGTAAAATGCCAATATATCTTTGTATACCAATTTGATTCTTAAGATCCCTACGCTACATACTTCTATAAGATAGAAGCTACATATATCTACGCTACATACTCTTAAGTCACCACTACAGTCAGTAGAATGTATAAGTTCCCATATGAACTATGAGACTTCTCTTTCTGGACAATACTTACTAGACGACAAGCATATTTAATTTTATATTTATCTTCATACTATCCCAATCCCACATACATCATAGTACATATGGTCACTCTACTTAGAATGAGATGCAGCCCCCTACATTACCCTCTCTTTCGGCTTCACTTTGTGGTCGAAGTATGACCTCCAGATTGTATTTAACTTCATGATGGCGCGCCGACCGCGCCCGCAGATTCTTATGTTTAATATTGTGTTTTACACTGATTCCCATAATTAAATCATATATTATAACGGTGCTTGGTGTTTTTACTCTAATAACTTCAGAAGTGGGATTCCAGCCCGCTTCCATACAATTTTGCAAATGATTCCGTGGTTCAATTGCTTTGCCTTAATTACCTTATTTCAATGTTGTAAACTTATTAAACCGGTTAACCTGATTCTTACGAGTAAATGCATCAACACCAGAAATAAATAATACTAATAAAAACACATATGGAATCATAAAATAAGTAAGTAACTTCGTATAAACGAAGTGGGGTCCCGGTAAGTAATGTCCTCGTCATTAACGGAATCGGCAGTTACAATCGTCGTGAAACTTCAAGATGACTACTAGTCTACGATTCACACCTATGGTAATAACGTGAGGCACCATAACCATAAGAAGAAGTGTGAGTTAACAAAGCTCAGCATAACATCTTGTGTAGGTACAAGTAGTGCTTCGCTATGCGTGTTTTGTTTTCAGAAAGCTATCAGTATCATTATAAAGTGATGTTCCTACTTGAAATAATAGTGACACCATGCAACAAGCATTTTATTAAGTTTGTGTCACAACGGAGACCATCAGGGACCAGGTACTGTCAAGTACCATAATGGATTACTGGACACTGGGATTGTCCAATTAAATATCACGGATAAGTATGAGTAGTTCAGGTAACTAACTAATAATGATGGTAAGTTCTCCACTTTTATCAAGTAAAACATACATGTAATTTACAAATTGGGTAACATTTACAATTGTACTCTAGACTTTAAATGATACCCCACATTGGATGATTGTACATCATGGCTGTTATGAGATAGCTTGCCAAGTAACATTCATGTAAATATTTTTAAATGTGAGTTTCATCAAAGTATGTTTGAGAGACAGCGGTTATCAGTGTAGAGTCTGACAAGGAAATCATTAGTATTCAAAATATGTGTGCATATGGCCTTACCATTCCTCATGTGTGTATTGCAACTAATTGTATGTTTTGTTGTGTTGTTTGTTCTGTGTAAATTTCAGAAATGTCATAGGAATGCACTCTGACCTTATAATCTGACTTTTGAACCTGCATGGATTTGGCCCGTTGTCGACATGTTCATACTAATGGTTGGCCATGCCCGAGGATAAAAACAACTGGATATATGTAAAACAACATGTGGTTAGTTCTCATAGATCACAGGTATGTAATAATCCATTACACTAACAAAGGTGTTGTTACGAATAAGACAACACCCTACTCTACTCATAGTGTTGTGTTCTTGCTGGAAAAGAGCTCAAAGAGGACCCAGTGTGTTGAGGACGAGGACCCTCTTGTTCCTTTAGCCGTCAACACATTGAATCCTCCTTTTTGTAAAGGGTCGGTAATGTACATGTGACACCACTGGAGTTGCAGGCGTCCATAGGCTATGGTAGCTGCTTACCATCAGGCGGGCTGTATACTTGTTTGCCACCTTCGTGATATAAATAAAATAAAACATTATTTACCACTATCATATGGAAGGTGAGGTATTCATTTAAAACTTTCTAAATTATAATTTACCCACGTGTTTTATACTGATCTTATGTTAGTAGGGGTATGTTACACTAACTGTATGATATTCATGTGTACTTTTTGAATGACAAAGACATCTATTTATTTATACTATAGTTTTGTCATTGTCTATGTCAAATATTGAATCCAGCCGCTGGTAAATATTTGTCATGGGCTTGCATTAGGTTGCTGTAATTGGTAAAGCAGAATAATACTACTACATTTGTTATAGTAACCATCTACCATTATTTTCAAATCAAACATGCAGAATATTTTAAATATTGTATTGTGTGCATGAACATTTTGAATGAAATATTGACTTATACATATGGCTCATTGTGATGATGGCTATGTCTATAGAGATGATTATATTTTATTTGTATGGCAAACATTTCATTCATCCAAATATCATCAAGTCAACCACAGACATATTGTTACATAGAAGTTGCTAGTGGTGCCACATGACTTAGGGTCAATGTCTTATTCAGACATTAGCAATGATAGATATTAACCGATTCGTTGCGTCTTCCATTTTCGAAAACTTTTGGCTGTTGCGGCGAACAATTATTTCATGACACGACAGGCGTGCCATACGCCATAGAATATGATGACACGCTTATCGTGTCATCAGCCATGTGTAAAAAATTATGTAATTTTTTGTGTTTTTTCACTGATTTAGACTTGATTGAGTTCATTTGAAATCAAACCAAGGAAGTAAACTGATTAAAACGTTGATTTAATTTTTTAGTAGCATTTAAACTACCTGTTTTACTTGAAATGGATGGTTAGTGACTTTAAAAATTCAGGTATCACAAACATTTTCTACTAAGTACAATTTTTATACATATATCTATAGTGGGCTAAGTTAGCCCGGCTAACAGAATGGGTAAATATATTTTTTTTACAGTGCGACGCGATTTAAAACTATGCATTCAATATTTTCATAATTTCTCCTTGAATTATTTATTCGAGCCATATAGATAACAAATAATTTGTCTTGAATCACAAAAAGTAAAATCTTCATTCTAATATTTTTGATGTATACTAGGCATACATTTTTATTTTATAATAAAATATTTAAAGAGGGTAAATAGGTAAATAGCAGTGGCGTGCACTTCATAAAGACAAAAAGACACTGCCTACCCTACTAAAATTCCGATACCCATTGTTTTAAATTACTTAATTTAATTTACACTTGATCATACTATCAGCAATCCATATAACTTAAAACATTCAAAAATTTAATAAGCGCTCCATCTACCGGTTAAACATTGTCATCAGTAGTAATCACTAATCATCCATATCGTATCGCGACGAAGTTTACACCACGCGGCACTAGCGCCGCTGCGTGCCTTGCACGGCAAAGACAGAAAACATTCCTGTCTCTAAACCTTTCTATGTGTGCGTCTCCGTGAGTCGTAGTTACGCGGTTACAGTGTAGTGGGCCTTCCTATGAATACGAGCACACAATGATACAAGTAACGCACACAATTAGACGCAGCAGAAAGGCAGTGTCTTTCGTGCCACTTGACTCCTAAACGATGACGGCCGAATGTTTCCGAATAGTTCCGATTCCGATGGTTACGTGACTATTTCAAAAAGTAGCATTGCTTATGGTAATGTAGTGAAAATGCGAAGCAATTGTTTTTATTCGTTTACTGTATTTGGGTTTTGCATTTCTTTTAAGAATCTTATTAGGCCGCCATTATTTGTTTGTTTTGGTGAGATAACACGATAAAAGTTGCCGGTAAATTGTGATTAGTGTAAAATAAAAAACTTTAATCATGAAAGTTTTACGGTGGGTATGTGTGTGCAGACTATTAAAAATGATGTTTTTTCAAAGCTTTCTTTTAGCAAAAAAAAAGAAGTGATTGAAAACGGTCGCAATTGCAGTTAACACAAACAAGTATTAAAGTAAATCGCAAATTCAATCCTAAACAATATGATTCGTATTATTGGCTTACGGGGTGCGTCCATAGCAATCGCTTGTTCTGTTTCCCGTGTTTATTGTTTTAAAACATTAAAACAGTATGGAATGACGCCGGTTACGTCGAAATTCATATTTTTTGACGTGGTTAATTACGTACGTCATTATTAACTGACTTGACCTTGAAAACGAATGAAAACCACGCAATTTTTTGGTAAGTTACTAGCTCTTTTTTTTGCCTACCCAGTCTCAAATCTCTGTGCACGCCACTGGTAAATAGTTCTGGTGTCTATGACATTAGGCCGTATTCGCAAGCTAAGAGATAGAATGATACATACATACAACCAATGTTTATATCTCCGTTTGTCCTACAGTTTAGAATGACCATTCCATGTCGGACAATGTACACGCGGCTTTAATAATTGCCATTGGCTGTTTGCATTGATATTTCGTAGTCAAAAGGAATATTTAAAAAGTAAAAAACAATACATTAATGGATTGTAGTAGAGTTTGTGCGTAAATAGAAGTGTTATGTTTTATATGAGAATTCATACGAACTATGTTACTTCACTATCCGCATAAATTACAACTTTGCGTCCATTAAAACGGTACAATAATTTCAATTTCAATTTCAATTTCATTTATTTAGAGACCAACTTGGATCATTATTGTTAGTACGAGTACTTAAAATAAATGGTTAGTATTTACAAATTAATCTACACTCAATATAAATAAATGTCGGCCATAATTTAAGAGATAATTGAAAATAGATTGAAATTAATTAATCATTACCTATAAAATAAAAATGTACAATAAAATTTATAATAAAATTTAATAATGAAAATCATTTTAAGGGTTCCATACCAAATCGATAAAAAACGAACTCTGTCTGCCTGCCACAAAGCCAATTTTCTCAGAAACTACTAGCCCGATTGAGCAAAAATTTTGTACACATATGTAATTCAGCAAACGAAAGGCAGGTATGTAAGGTATGTAATTTTAAATATGGGGGGGCATTTGTGAGGGGTAAATGAGGAATAAATAAAAATTTGCAAAACTATAATGTATGACATATCAAATAAAACGGCTTAATATGAGGATTTCAAATATATTTTTTGTATAATTTTAACGTATATAGTATTGAAGTAATAAAAATAAAAACCGGCCAAGTGCGTGTCGGACTACGCATAATAGGGAGTTCCGTACCTTCAATGGAATAAGAACCAAACAAATACCAAAAGGTCGTATCTGATGCCTATGGAAGAAGTTTTTTGAAGATAACTCAAAAATACCTGAACCTATAATAGCGCAATAATTGGAGCATTTGCCTTACAAAAGGTGGAGTTATCAGTAAGCCTAAAATGTCTATGCAACGTATGAAGAATATAAAATTGTCTACAATATTTCCATACACAATACATCTGTAAGTCTTACAGATATAAAGATACAGGGGGTGAAAAAGTGTATATTTTCTTATATCATAAGAATTGTATTTATTAGCTTCAAAGTTTTGTGCTTCGAGATAAGGAAATGAAGTCTCTACCACAGTTTTGTCATCTTCTAATGATTCTTTTAAAAGATATTCAAAAGTTGAATTCACCCCTAGAGCGCTGATAGAGGGGGTGAAAGTAGTAAGTCTCACACACAAAATCAGTGTTCTATTACTCATCATAAAAAACTACTAGGCGTTGTCAGGTATAGCTATGGATCAATTAGGGTATAGTTAATTTAAATTTGACAAAAAACATATATGCTTTCATACAAAAAAAAAAAATTAAGAAAGTGCTTGAAAATATTTTTATTTTTAGGGTTCCGTAGTCAACTAGGAACCCTTATAGTTTCGCCATGTCTGCCCGTCCGTCCGTCCGTCCGTCCGCGGATAATCTCAGTGATCGTTAGCACTAGAAAGCTGAAATTTGGTACTAATATGTATATCAATCACGCCGACAAAGTGGTAAAATAAAAAGTGGAATTTATTTTTTATTAGGGTACCTCCCCTATACGTAAAGTGGGGAGTGATTTTTTTTTTCATTTCAACCCTAACGTGTGATATATTATTGGATAGGTATTTAAAAATGAATAGGGGTTTTCTAAAATAATTTTTCGATAATGTAAATATTTTCGGAAATAATCGCTCCAGAAGTAAAAAAATATGCGTCCCCCCCCCCTCTAACTTTTGAACCATAAGTTTTAAAAATATGAAAAAAATCTCAAAAGTAGAACTTTATAAAAACTTTCTAGAAAAATTATTTTGAACTTGATAGGACGAATAGTTTTTGAAAAAAAAGTACAAAATAATTTCTGAACTAAGTTTGTAATTTAACCGTATAAGCAGGTGTTTATTGTACCTGTAATTTCTACAAAATTACAATGAAATGACGTGCTTTCAAATAAAGTAAAAACGGTCAAAATCGGTTCACGCAATAAAGAATTATCCCATAAAAATCATCTTCCATACTTTATGCTCGCGCGCAATAGTTTACTTAATTTGCCGATAGATGTCGCTGTACGTGGAACTCTCATATCATATCCTACATGGCGGTGTTATTAACTCTTAAGTGGGGACACTTACTGTGACGGACGGAAAACTACGGAACCCTACAGTGAGCGTGGCCCGACACGCTCTTGGCCGGTTTTTTAAACTTCATATAACTGTCAAGTTATTGTTAAAATATCGTATAGGCTTTAGCATTTTTTACATAATGCTTGAACAGTTGACTTTATGACAAAAATGTCTACGAGAAGTATAAAGACAATGAGTATGAGTAATTTTTTCCTTCCTGTAACTTTGTATCTTCTAAGACGTACAGAATAAATACAAATACAAAAAAAATAGAGTCTTTATAATTTTCGTAGACATTTTTGTCATAAAGAGAGCTGTTCAGGCATTATGTAAAAAATTTTTTCTATGAAAGCGTATATGTTTTTTGTCAAATCTAAATTCATTATACCCGAATTGATCGATTGCTATACTTGACAACGCCTAGTAGTATTTTATGATGATAAGATAATAAGATAAGATACTACTTTCACCCCCTCTATAAGCGCTCCAGGGGTGAATTCAACTTTTGAATATCTTTTAAAAGAATCATTAGAATATGACAAAACTGTGGTAGAGACTTCATTTCCTTATCTCGAAGCACAAAACTTTGAAGCTAATAAATAAAATTCTTATGATATAAGAAAATATACACTTTTTCACCCCCTGTATCTTTATATCTGTAAGACTTACAGATGTATTGTGTATGGAAATATTGTAGACAATTTTATCTTCTTCATACGTTCCATAGAAATTTTAGGCATACTGATAACCGTTTAAGCGCCAAGGTTCAAAAACGGACTTTTGGCACCTTTAAACCAAGATGGCGGCCGCGCCCCCCCCCCCCTTCAAGGTCTCAAATCTAGTATTTTAATTACCACTCTATAGCCTACCAATAACCATTAAAATATTTTCTACTCCACCTTTTGTAAGGCAATGCATGGAGATGATTCCCCAATGATTGGATTATAATGTTCAAAATAATTTTTGTAGAAAGTATGTGAAAAGACGCATCTTCTCAATTTTTTTCATATTTTTTGGACTTACGGTTCAAAAGTTACAGGGGGGATGACACAATTTTTTTGACTTTTGAAGCGATTATTTCTGAAAATATTCACTTAATCACAAAATGTTAAACCTCGATGTAATTTTTAAAGACCTATCGATTGATGTGCAACATGTTGATATTGAGCGTTGGGCGCCCTCCCAAATTTTTATTTTCTGCAATTTATCTACATAACTAAATAGCGGCATACAAAAGACACGAGATTCTACACCGTGAGTCGGACTTAAGAAAAAAAATCGAGGCGCGAGTCCGACTCGCACTCGGCCAACCTATAAGATTCTCATGTAATATGCTGAAACCATCTTTTTTCACATAATGTATTAAAAATCGGTTGATGTGATAAATTATCCGTCAAATACCAACTTTCGTACGTTAGGTAGCAAAAACTAGTGACACAACTTTCCAAAAGATGACGATGCACCCTGTACGGGAGGGTGGGGTTCGACGTGCCGATTTTCAAATATCATAAGATTGTTATAAAAAAAATAGTTTTATAAGAATGTTTATTTTTCTTTGAAACAACGCAGTAATTGCAACGAAAATCTCTCTGGGGCAAATTGTTCCGGATAGATTATGCTAAAAGATATGTCATAAATGCCTATGCTCTACACCACAAAGTGCTACATATGCTTTTTCGGGCATCATGTAAAAAAATATATTTTTTCTAGTCACCCGTTTTCATTTGATTCTACTCCTTTAGCTAATGTTTTAAATATTTTACATCTTTCAGTCCTATTTTAGTAGTTTCGCATCGTATAGTCTGGCCAGCGAACGCAGTAGCAATGTACAGCGAACAAAAGTATGACAACACTAAGAATCAGTGAAAAAAGCAGCAATGATCATAAAATTTTGTTTTTAATTTTAGTTTGTATTTCCGCCCCTTTCTAATTAGGTGACATTTACGAGTATCGCGCCACAATTCCAATAGATGGCGACCTAGTGGCGACGAACTGTCAACTTCCATAGTGATCGTACAGATTGTATCAAGCGCCCATATACATCCTACATCGCGCTAACGAAGTTTCTGATGTCAGTTGTGTATATGCCAGTTCCAACCAACTCTCATGGGACTTCGGTCCCTGAGAGATCTCTCTATTGTCCACCTACTATTCTTTCTCCCACAGATCGACCAAAAATTTTTTTTTGTACAATTGAGGTCGATCGAGGTGAGCTGTTTTTGGGAAAAACTTGCCCTTTCAAAAGGGAACATTGAGCCCCAAGTTGGGCATACGGACTAACGCTGGCGTACTGGGAACCGTGTCGATCAATTTAAAAAATAACTACACAAGAAGATACCTAAATAATATCATTATAATTTAGGAAAACAACGCTTGAATCGATTCAAAGTGCGCAGGTATCGTGCTTGACCTATTTGGCCTGTATAGGCCAAATAGGTCAAGCACGAAAAAATGTACAAGTGTATCATTTTGATAGCTTCTGAATGTTTGCGCACCCATCCACTCAACCGTCAGGATTAGTGGAAATAAAATTGTTGCCAATATGGAGTGTTATCTGAGGCTATAATTGCGCATTTTGACCGTATCTCTATCTTTATTTAAAAAGTTATTGAGGTCGGCACAATAAACCCCCGGCACTTCCAACCCCACTCTCCCCTACGTTCGTTTTTTTGAAAATCATATAATTTGAAGTTAAATTGAAATCTTGTTGTAAGATGTTATTATGATTAGTTATTCAACGAATAATAATATTTAATACTAGCCTTATAAGTATTCAAAAAGGATACGATACCCATGTTGATTTTCAGACTTTGTGACCACATTTGCCCCTTTTAGGGGTTGAATTTTCAAAAAACCTGAAACACGTGTTTATTCATTTATCGTTAGGAATACTCCTGTGAAGTTTTTAATAAAACAGTCTAACAAATCTTGATTCGCCATACAAACGTTGGACCCCCATTTTACCCCCTTAGGGGGTGAATTTTGAAAAATCCTTTCTTAGTGCATACCTTATAAGGAACCTACGTGCCAAATTTGGAATCTCTAGAACCAGCGGTTTGGGCTGTGCGTTGATATGTCAGTCAGTCAGTCAGTCAGTCAGTTTCTTCTTTTATATATTTAGAAGTAATGTTTAGGCCGTAAAAATAATGCAACTTGAAAGGTTGTTAACAACAAATTTTGAAAAATTCAAACAAAATCTAGAATATTCCAGAAACGAAGGCTAGAAGCTTGTTCTACGTGACAAACAATATTAATTTCGTTCGGGGAAAACCCTTCTGAAATGTAATTTGAAGAAGTTTTAATCGGTTTTAAAATGACACTCCTCTCGTGCCATACGCCACACGTTAAAAACATTGATGACACGCCTGTCGTGCCATCCGCACCGAATCGGTAAGTAATGTTTAACTCGTAAAAATAATGCAACTTGAAAAGGTCGTTAACAACTGATTTTGAAAATTTTAAACAATATCTAGAATATTCCAGAAACGAAGGGTACAAGCTTGTTCTACGTGACAAACAATAATAATTTTGTTCGGGGTGAACCCTTCTGAAACTTAATTTGAAGAAGTTTTAATCTATTTTAAAATGACACTCCTCTCGTGTCATACGCCACACGTTAAAAACATTGATGACACGCCTGTCGTGCCATCCGCACTGAATCGGTTAAATGTATCTCATCTAACTCATCTTGCATTATGTTTCAGATTTATTTTCTAGATTGTACAAGTTAAATAATTGGTGAACAAATTTGTTAAAAATACTGGCACCAATAATTTATGACCTGGTTTGCCAGGTGGAGTTCCCAAGATGCAATGTGTTATGGAGTGAGGATTTACATGACACTGACGACGCCTAGACACTGGAGAGAGTAGTAATGGGAAGAAAGAAGTCACTCTAAGGACATTAACAGTCTGCATGTCATGTATGTCTGTGTCAATCAAATGGAATAGGACATTAAATATATTGATGTTCAAGGAGTCAAAAATACAGTAATGACAATATTGTGTGCAGTTTGAACTCATTTATTCTTTCAATGTGTGCTGGTCTGATTTTCGGTTACCTAATAGTCAGCTACCAAAAATAATAATACTATATATGCCTCGTTCAAGGTTACCAGCTACAAATTGGTAAGTGTATTCCTTGCTTGAGCGACTGTGATATTCCAGCATTGCCGTATTGTGCTATATTCTACACTTTCATTGAAGTACAGTGGAACCCCAATAAGTCGTACCTCGATATGAGGAAATACTTGGTAACTCGGACTTCTGTTATGTTCTACTGCATTTTAATATATAATTGCTGTTTTGTACAGGGTGCTTACTTCATGGAAGCGTACAACATGTTTTGTGTTAATTGTGTGATTTGTGTGTTAGGTCTGACTCTTATTTGATGTCATTATAATTAGTATCACAAATTAGTGAATATACACTTTGCTTAAGCGATTGTGATATTACAGCACTGTCGTGTTGTGTAATATTTACGACACCTTATGTTTTATTCAGATACAGTGAAACCTCGACAAGACGAATACCTCGATATGAGGAAATCCTCGGTAACTCGGGCTTCTGTTCTGGCTTCACTGTGCTTAAATGTTATGTTTTTCAGTATCTATGCTGCTTGGGGGCACGGAAAGGTGCAGCCAGGTTGTTCATCGTTGTAGTGTGTCGATGTGTAGGTGCTTTCTCACACTTGGTGGCATTGATATTAAGGACTAGTGCTGTCATTTTGATTACGGTAGTGTGATCTCGTCCTTGTTAAGCGTGTTTTAACAGAGTTGCAGATTCGGGTCAACATATTGTGATTAATTATCGTTGGGTTGCCATAGCGGTACAAGTATGTTCTTCTATGAGAGTCCTGGCTTGGGCTCAAACTTATTCGCTGAAACTGGGTTCTAGTACTGCTGGTTTGTAGCATTTGAATAAAGCTGGTTTTTTTTGGAAGAGCTGTTGTTTGTGTCGTGGCAGATGCGCCAGCTAGCGTTGCTGTGCCCTCAGAAATCTGAATCAACTGTTATGGAGCGTGCTCT
Organism: Pammene aurita; assembly: GCA_947086415.1. Taxonomy (NCBI): domain Eukaryota; kingdom Metazoa; phylum Arthropoda; class Insecta; order Lepidoptera; family Tortricidae; genus Pammene; species Pammene aurita. The sequence continues at coordinate 21,193,901 of OX352295.1, forward strand.
GTCAAATTAAATTGCGTTTCAGAGTTTTGGGGCCAGGCTGTCTGCTGTGTACCACGTTTTGGTTTTTGTCAAGCCCTTTAGCTGTATGCGACGTTGGTGGACTACTTCCGGTGCCAATTTCTGCAACACAGGTCTTAAAAGGCGGACTGTTGCCAAACGTTTTTATATTGCCCTTAACAGGCCAATTTCTGCAGCACAGGCCTTAAAAGGCGGACTGTTGCCAAACGTTTTTATATCGCCCTTAACAGGCCAATTTCTGCAGCACAGGCCTTAAAAGGCGGACTGTTGCCAAACGTTTTTATATTGCCCTTAACAGGGCAATTTCTGCAGCACAGGCCTTAAAAGGTGGACTGTTGCCAAACGTTTTTATATTGCCCTTAACAGGCCAATTTCTGCAGCACAGGCCTTAAAAGGCGGACTGTTGCCAAACGTTTTTATATTGCCCTTAACAGGCCAATTTCTGCAGCACAGGCCTTAAAAGGCGGACTGTTGCCAAAAGTTTTTATATTGCCCTTAACAGGCCAATTTCTGCAGCACAGGCCTTAAAAGGCGGACTGTTGCTAAAAGGTTTTATACTGTTTTCGGGCAAACCTTAAAAGGCGGAGCCCATTGTTTAACTCGAGTTTTACCACGCAGGCTTTAAAAAGCGGTCCGTGGGCTTAATTAACCTCGTAAAATTCAGAAGTTACGTTAAGTGTTATTTATAATATCCTATTGTATATCTCTTACTATTTGTTGTTTTAACCTCAAAAGGTTAGCTTGAGATGTTGTCTTACAAGAGGATACTTTATAACCTTAAAGAGCGATTATCTCAAGGTTACTTTGAAAGGGGCGCTTGAAATTATGCCTTCACAGGTCGCTGGTAAAATTCCGGTTTCCGATAGAGTTGGAGCGAGTGTTCGGGACGCCCAGCTATTTAATACGAATGCGTGTGTTCGACGGGCCTCGCGCCAACCATTTTATGAGAGCGCTAAGCTTTTGTAATCGCCGCGCCTTCAGCCCGTGGTCAGACGGTAATGTTTGATTTTCCTAAGAGAAAAAAAAAATTGGTCGCACAAGGCAGTGACTGAAAGTATTCAATTATGACTCCACAACAATTATTATTATATTGCTAATATTGATGCTATCTTTCTGTGCTCTTCAAAATATAGAATTGAGACCACAGTTATTTATATGTCAATGGTCTAAAATTGACATCTAACTATTAAGCATCTATCTATACAAAGGAGAATGGGCATTTTGTACCATGAGTGTATACGATTGAGACATATCTCATTTGAAAGGTCTTAACTAGTGCATTATTTAATTGTATGACGCCATCATTGGATAGCGTGCAGGGTCCGAGCTATTTAAAAAAAAAGGTTGCGCATATAAACGGTTAATTTATAAAATATCCGGTCTATAACCAGTGATAGCGTATTTTATATGAAAGAATATAAGAAATGCTTCACGCTTATTTACCACCACCATCGGAAAAATACGTACAGGGCTGGAATTAGTAGATGAAACATTTGCTAATATGTAAAAACACCTGTAGCATAGCGAAGCTAACTTGTATACAAAAGTCGTATGTAACAGCTAAAAGGTATTTTTATAAGTTATTTTTCGTAAATGATACTTGCACTCTAACGTATGCAGAGACCAAAATAAAACGGTTTTATGCGTTAATTAACTGTAATTAACGACAGCCTAATTCTTCTATTGAACACTAGATGGAGCTTTGGCAGCAAAATGGACAACTTTTGCCACTGGCGTATACAATTGAACCATATCTCAAATGAAAGGTCTTAATCATAGCATTAATTAGTTATATGGCACCGAAGGCCGTAAGGGTGCACGGAAGCCGGTATTCATTATTTCGCTGTGGCAAAAACTGGAACTAACTAACCTATACAAAAAAGGTTAACTTTTATACACATTTACATAGTTTATTCGCCTGAAATTAATTGTAAAAATAAGTCTTTAATTTTTTGTGACTAATTAATGTTAAATGACCGCAATTAACTACTTAAAACCAGTTAATTAAAATCAGTTACTGGCGACATCTTGTATGCAATAGAAGAACCGACTAAGTTTATAATATAGTCTATATAACTACATAAATATTAATAATGCTGGCTCCATATCATTGCTTTTTAACGCTCTAAAATCTGTGGTCTAAGGCTTCACGTCGCGTAATTATATATAAGTTAGTTTCTGAACGTTGACTATACTAGCTGTTCTAGGGGGTTACCTCAAACAACAGAATTTGAATTTGAAGATTCGTCTATTTGCCTTTCTCTTGTCCTTTCGCAAATTCGAGCGATGAAGCTATCTCCGCTTCCTTTTTCGACTTAGCGCTGTCAAAAAATAATACTGTTTTTTTTATCACGACGGTGGCAAACAAGCATACGGCCCATATGATGGTAAGCAGATATATAATATAAGCAGATATACGTTGTCCTGAGTCATGATGGAGTTAGACCGACGCGCCGGCACGTCGTTTTTCATAATGTCATTTGGAATTTTGGAAGCTAGCTCCATCTAGTGACGAGTAGAAAACTTAGAACTTCATTAAGCACAATTAATTAACATACAAAGTCGATATATTTTAGTTCCTGCATGCATTGGAGCTAAAGTATATATTACGAAAAATAGTTTATAAAAATACCTTTGACATGTAATATACGCCTCCCGTATACACATTACCTTGGCTCTAAACCGAGCGATATTCATATCAAGCTTAATTTAAATTAATTAATTCTAGCCCTGTAAGTATTCAAACATAGGGTGTTTTACACAGAATTGAACCATTTCTCATATGCTTTCAGATAAACCATGCTATAACGGATTACATATCATATCCTTAAAAAAAATGCTCTTTATATGTTCGCTCTTTTTTGTTAAATATCTCGGTCCCTGCACGATATCCAACAATGGTGCCATATAATAAAATAATCCGGTGATCACGAGCTTTAAAACGAGATACGTCTCAACAGTATACATCCATGGTACACTCCCCATACAAAAATGCCCATTCTCCTTTATAAACCTCTGTTGTGGCTTAATGTACTACAGTCCCTAGACAGTCGTACCCTGTTAAAATTGAACAACGTAAAGATGTTGTATTGATGAATGCAACTAATATTGGTAATGATTTGCTCTTAACAATACTGACTCAGCTACTTAATCTTAATCATCCTGCTATTCATATACTTCATGATTCGAGTGTCAACCGACTAGATACATTCAGTTACAGAAACAAGTTCATGTTGCATTTGTATTGAGAAACTTAGTTGACACATGTATGTGAAATAGAACTTGTTATGTAACAGTTAATTTCTGCTCCCATGTGCTGCACTGGAGAGCGGCTATCAGCATGCATCTGTACGCGTCACTTGTTAGCTGTTGATAGCGAGTTCTACTCCTTGTGGGTGCGATGCTTTGCTGCGTACAGCGGAGGAGCCAACTGTGAGTCTGTTCCATGTTATTGCCATTAAGGAAGCGCGATTCATCGTCGCTATGTTTAGCCGTGGGTCTATCATGCAGCAGTCATGGAAATGTTACATTTAGTAGTAGTAGGAAATGTTACACTTAACTGGACTTAGAGAAAATATTTAAATCTATGAAATGCTCTACAAATAATCCACTAAGATTGCAATTACCCGATTATTTCTGGTCATATTCCCATTAAATTAACAAGTAAATCTTTACTATTTGCCGCTAGATGGCATTGTATAAAATAAACGTATTTTCTACCCACCGCTGGGTGTCGCACTCTTCACGTTATGTTATTGTCACTAATTTTAATTCAATAATTCTTCGAGCATTTGTCTGGGCTTTTGCCACGGCTGAATTAAGGTGATAAAATACAAACTGTTGTCTGAATCCTTATGTGTCAAAATCCTATACCTAATGGTATAAGAAGCCTTTGTTCAAGCGTGGCTATATTGGGGCTGAGTATCTTGGTCTAAGTTGTCAAGGCTTATGTTATGTAGGATTGCGCATAAATTGTGCTTATTAAATTCGAAGACTCGCGAATAGGTGGAGGCTACTGCCACGGTGTTTTCACTTCGAACAAAGTATTACATGTATATACTCGCGCCGTACTCGGATAGGCTTTGGTAACGAAAATACAGATGGCGCTGGAAACAAATTCTATGAATTTGAGCCACTGGCGCCTTCTTCGTTACACGTAATTTACAAAATAAAAAATGAACAAAACTATTGTATCTTTTGATTAATGGCATTACAAAATATTTGTCTAATCCTTCTATCTAAAAAAATTTATAAATTAAAATGTTTTTCTATAAATGAGTCTATTTTAATAATGTCAACTAAAAATATTTTTTAGTAAAGTTTGGACGAAATGGAACGTTTTTTTGCTAGACCCGCCATACTGTTTTTATTTGAAGACGTATACTTTCTTGTAATCCTCGATGCTTGAAAGTGTTCTTTTACGATTTTCTTGTGATTTTACAATACGACTGTGCTTGTCCTGGACTCCGATAACTCTGCTTTTATGTGAATATACCTGGTGTGCTCAATGGACTTTGATATTCTGCTTGTATTGGTTAAAAGTGACAATGGTTCGAAAGAGTGCGATGTGTTGTGTACCTAATTGTGGTAAAACGCGTAAGTATTCATATTTTCATATTAGATACTCTTATTTAATTTTAACTGTTACACAATAATATATACCTACGTCTACATCCTAAAGTATAAATATGGAACTCTGAATCTTATGGTCTTTGTTCATTTAAAGGTATACTTTATATTGAAACTTTGGCCTGTATTATAAATATGGCAAAATAGTAGTCAACTATTATAATTGCATACTATTTAATTAACATTTATTTTCCGACCTGAACCACTGTCATCATTTATCGTCAATGCGTGGTGTTTATAATAATTACTTCGGTTTTTATGGATTCCCTCAGTTTCTTAGGGTTTATATGTGGTGTTTTTGTTTATGTCACTTTATATTGGTGTTTAATAATTGCCATAGCCAAAAACCATGCTATCAAAAATAGATCTTATATCAACACCAGTGTTAGTGTAATTGTAGGGTGATTGTGCTAGTTTTCGTCCACTCTCGTCAGTTTTCCGTCCATACTTATTAATATGTTTATCTTCAAGATTTTCCCAAAAGAAAAGCTTAAAATTAAAAAATCTACTAAATAATAAACTATAAATATCAACTATGTTGACCTTAAAAAGTTTTTCCCATTTATTTGCAGCAGGTTAATCAAGTGGACGGTAAACTGGACCTGGACGGGAAACTAGCACAATTACCCTATATGGTATTTTTTCAGGTTCAGATAATGTGATTCTCCACAAATTTCCTAGCCCAGTTAATGAGCCTGACAGGTTCCGTACTTGGATGTACTGTGTTGGGGGCGATGTGTTATCCTTGGACAACCAATTTATACATGAGTACCGAAAAGTGTGTCATGTTCACTTTGAAGAAAAATATATGACTCGAAGTGGTCGTCTCAGTAATGTTGCGGTTCCTACACTTTATTTAAAAGGTAAGAAGGTACAAATTAATTATTACTGCACACTGTTACAGTGAATTAATGAGCCATTTAGAGGTAATGTTATGTTGGACTTTCATAGTGGTAGTATTAAACAACCAAAATATCTTGATAGCTACATGACTAAACAATTAAAGTTACAACAAACACACATAAGCACACACAAATTAGTATAATTTTTGTTTGATTCTTGTGTATATAAAATAAGGTATCGTGTTCTGCTTTTGTACAGGGAAACAACTTTCAGTACTGCAAAATATGTACTTTCATATGATCACACATGTGACCTAAAATATATTAAATATGTAGTTCAAGTTTTATAAAACATATTTTTTTTTATAGAGAATCTTTGCTATTCATAAAAATATTATTTTAAGGATATTTCATTTATTACAAATTTACTTAGTAAAAAAACTTTTTTTTAATCATATTATCAAAATGTATTAAGGTCAAATATTTAAATATAATAAATAATTATATATATTTCCATTTATATAATTTTCAGGAATTGTTATGCAAAGTGCACCGCTGCACCTTTGCAAGATGTACACCATGCCCCGCTGGTTGAAAATAGGAACCTGAATAATGTGGCTACTGACGACACTTCTCAGCCAACAAGCTCAGGTTAGTTGTATGTAGTGTAGTATGTATGTCACTATTTATGTAAATTAGTTATAAATAAATACTGTGAGACAATCTTATACAAATCAACCTGGTCCCAATGTATTGAGATCTGCTGTTGGACAGGGGATGCCGGGGAAACATAACTTTAAAAGACCACAAAATATTATGTACTTTCAAAGGATTTTTGATTTGACACATGTGACCTGAATAATGTATTAAAAATATGCCGTTCAAGTTTTATTAACATATTTTTTCATGGAGAAGCTGTGTTCTTAACAAAAATATTATTTAAAAGCAGTTTCATTTATTAAATTTTTTACTTTTTATTACCAAATTTACTTATTATTACCAAATTTATTAAAGACGTATATTCCTTTATAAAATATCCATTTATATAATTTCCAGGAATTGCCAGACAAAGTGCACCGCTGCAAATTGCGAGTAATATCCCACAAGCTTTACATGATGTACACCGTGCCCCGCTGGTTGAAAATATAAATCTATATAATGTGGCTTCCGACGACTCTTCTCGACCTACAACAACCTCAGGTTAGTTTAAATACCTGTGAGCATGAGGGATGCTGTGTTAGGATGAAACAAAAAAGGAAGATGATTTGTACTATATGTATGTCACTATATATGCACAATGATAAATATGTGATGTTTTCAAGTCAAAAGTACATCATTGTAGGTTGTCGATAAGGTGTTACTGCCATAAAAATTCTTTAGAAATAAACTATTAACAACCGACAATGATGTACCTTTGACTTGAAGACTTCACATATAAGGAGTGGATTTTACTTTTTGTGCAAAAAAAAAATTGTTACAAGTTTTATTGTTGGACTGTTCTTTCCACAGTCGTCTACTTCTCATTCCGTCATTTTTTTAATACCACGACGGTGGCAAACAAGCATACGGCCCGCCTGATGGTAAGCAGTTAACGTAGCCTATGGACGCCTGCAACCCCAGAGGATTCACATTAGCGTTGCCTAACCTTTATGAACCTATACACTCCTTTTTTGAAGAACCTCATACTGTAGCCCGCCGGAAAAACCTAGGCAGGAAGTTCATTCCACTGCCACAGCGCTCGTGCGAGGAAATTCCTCTTAAACCGTACAGTGCGCGACCCCTTAGGCTCCAGGGGAGACCCCTTCCCTTCAAGGTGACTACGGAATTGGACGTCACTGGAAATGAATTTCTTATATACCTAAACTCAATAAGGTTACTTTGCCGCGTTATCCATTTTCAGGCGATTATTTACAGCCCTAATAAAGTCATCATAGTCCCTATAACATTAAAAAAATATTTTCAGGTTTGCTTAAACAACGACAGAACAAAAGCTCCCAAAAATCAACAAAATGTGGCAAACGTGAGCAAACTGTTTTGAATGGTAAGTCCTAACCTGTTACTCCTTGATTAGATAGCATTATTTATTTTTAACGGCCTCCTAACCTAGTCGGTAGTGACCCTGCCTATGAAGCAGGAGGTCCCGGGTTCGAATCCTGGTCAGGGCATTTATTTGTGTGTTTATCACGGATATTTGTACCTGAGTTATGGATGTTTTCTATGTATTTAAGTATTTATCTATATCTATCTATTATCGAACAAGCGGAGCGTAAGCGAAGTGAGTTCTTACAAACAGCTTAACTGCTACTGGGACGTCTCGGCATTTCGATTGCTTTTTGATTTTAAGGGTTTGTTCCGCGATAACATGAGTAATGTTTTTCTAATCTTTATACATAATTATTTTTACATGATTTTTAAAGTGGGGCACTCCACTCATACAATAGTATGTTATTTAATCAAATACAAACACTGAAAACATTGAAAAAATAATCAACCCAGCCGGACTTGAACCTGGCATCGATACGCCTTACCGGGGCTCGATCGCTTTACCAATTAAGCTATGGGTTCAGTGGGTAACTGAACCCATAGCTTAATTGGTAAAGCGATCGAGCCCCGGTAAGGCGTATCGATGCCAGGTTCAAGTCCGGCTGGGTTGATTATTTTTTCAATGTTTTCAGTGTTTGTATTTAATCTTTATACAATTTGTTGGGGTTGTACCAGAGATACATATAATTTGAGAGTTCGTATATGAGCAGGATCGATCAAAGGGGTTGCGGAGCTAGAGGGCAAAAAAAAATCTTCAGAAGGGTCTTGTTATATTGGTCATTCGTTTGCAAGTAAATCGCGAGTACTCAGCTCGAGGCAGACTAGTATATGTATATCGAATAGTTCTCACATCACAAGCCTTATTAAGCTTACTGTGGGATTAGGTTCATTTATGTTTATGTAAGATTCTCCCATAATATTGATAAATTAATTATTAGTCATTTTCAGATTTCTGTACAGTCAAGTGCAAAAATACGTATCGAAAAAATCGTCTCATAAATATGGTACTATGCACTTATTACAACGGAATAAGATACTATGGGACATATTTTTGAGTAAGATGAGTACACCCATATTTTTACACTTGACTGTACCTACCTAAAAGATGTCGATTAGACAAATTAGACCTCTACAGTCTTTTAGTCCGCCAGTCTGTCTGTCTGTCATCAGGCCTCTGGAACCGGATTATTTTATACAACGACGGCGGCAAACAAGCGTACCACCCGCCTGATAGTAAGCAGTTACCGTACCCTATGGACGCCTGTATCTTCAGAGGATTCACATGCGCTTTGCCGACCCTTTAAAAACCTATAACCTTCTAGTTCGGTCCCTCCATTGAGCCTGAGGTCCGCCCAGCAACTTATTATCTAACTTATTTTGTACAGCTACTATTTAATGCATTTCAGATACACCACCACCATATACGCCCAGCTTTTGCTCGGAAGCGAGTAACCTGGCCAAACACGTAAAAAAGCTAACGGAGACGAAAGATAAATACGCAGTCAGACTTCAAAAAGCTTTGTCATTATCAACCAACACGACTTTTCAGAAAGCCATCAGTAATTTCACTACAATGGCATTGCTTTTTGTTATGATGCAGTTTAGGGAGATAAATAAGAAGAAAATGGGCCGAAGATTTACAAAACAAGAAAAGATAATGGCATTATCTCTTTATAAACAAGGACCCAAGGCCTATAGATGGATGAGGCACATTTTTGTGCTACCGTCACCGCTCACCTTGTCAAGGATGATATCCGCCGCAGCCTTAAAAACTGGTATAAATGAGAAGATTTTTGAAAATTTGAAAAAAACGACCAGAAAAATGTCACAGTGTGATAAGTTATGTATATTATTATTCGACGAAATGGCAATTAAACCTGATTTTGAGTATAATTCAAAGAAAGATCTGATTGTCGGTTTCGTTGACAACGGAAAGAAAAGGATTAAAAAAATCGCTGACCACGCACTTGTCTTCATGATAAAGGGTGTAACAAAGAGATACAAACTGCCTATTAGTTATACATTTTGTAGTGGAAGCACCGGGAAGGACGAATTAGCGCAAGCCATAAAAGACCACATAAGAAAATTAAAATCCAGTGGATTTCGTGTTATTGCAACTGTTTGTGACCAAGGAGCATCCAACATGAGCGCAATCAATTCGCTTATAGCGGAAACAAGACGCAGTTATCTAAATCGAAATGAAGATTTTACACGAAAAGTATTTGAAATCGATGGCGAAGAAGTGATTCCTTTGTATGACCCTCCTCACCTCATTAAAAACATAAGAAATAATTTAATTACTAAAGATTTAATTTGCGAGATCGATAATGAAAAAAAAGTTGCAAAGTGGGAACACATTGTTAATTTATATAAAGAAAATCCGGCCTACAAAGGCATAAGATTAATGCCGAAGTTGACAGAGCAGCATATAAACCCAAACAAAATGCCGAAAATGAAAGTTAAATTTGCGACACAGGTACTAAGCAGATCAGTGGCTATAAATATGGGATATTTAGCAGGTAAACTTTGAACATTAAGTTTAAATATAAATGTTTAACCCTGTCCGCCAAGCACCGGATGGAACAATACAACTTTCCCCGAACAGAAAGTTCTGGCTATGGTATAATCTAATTAGGGCCTTCGCTAGCTGGCGCGGACGCACGGAGCGGGTGAGCGCATTAACGTAAAATAGCATGAGTAGCGCGAGCTGGCGCGGACGCGTGCGACGGATGTTACCTACAACGGCCACCCGCGAGCGTGGCCGTGCGCGTGCGCACGCGGCGCAACTCCGCGCCAGCTAGCGTAGGCCCTTAATTACATCATTTCGCATAATATTGCATCAAACCCAGAACTCTGGAATTTGTTTTCTTCAAGTTATTTGTATTTTTTGACCTCCACCACTATACAGCTGTCAGATGTCCGGTTCTAGAAATAAGCATAGTATAGAAAACTAATTAGAGGGGCTTCGTTGCTCTTATTATTGTCACATCTGACGTGGCCAGCTCTCCGTCTATAGGTGGAAACCCTATTGCCAAAAAAACCGGCCAAGTGCGAGTCGGACTCGCGCACCGAGGGTTCCGTACAAACCTGTAGGTTTGATATGAATTTCAATTTCATACTTCTACGTGTTCATGAGGAAAGGGGTAGTAACTTTAAAATTATTAAAAATATCTTTATTATATGATGTAACTAAAAATTTACGGTTTTCGCAATTTTCCCTTTATCTGTGCTATAAGACATCTTTTGATTGCGTTGGCTTAGAAGTTTGATTTTTTCACAGCTCCAAGGGACAGTAGGGGGAGTATTTAATATCAATTTCAGCTTGATACCTCCACGCGTTCCTGAGAAAAAAGGTCTTGACAGACAGACAGACGGACGGACAACAAAGTGATCCTATAAGGGTTCCGTTTTTTCCTTTCGAGGTACGGAACCCTAAAAATATTTTTAAACCAAAAGTCAACATGTTGCACATTACTCGATTGGTCTTTAAAAGTAATATTGAGGTTTTATGGAACATTTTTTTATTTAAATAGTGAATATTTTCAGAAATATTCATATTCATATAATCCTCCCCCTGTAACTTTTGAACCGGAGATCCACAAAATATAAAAAATTGAAATGCACCTTTGCATACTCTTTCAACGAAAATTATTTTGATCATTAACACTTAAAGCGTTATCGAGTTATCTCCAAAAACCTCTTCCATAGGCAGTACGACCTTTTGATAATTATTTTACGTGACCCTCCATTATGCGTGGTCCGAAACGGCTCTTGGCCGGTTTTTCTTTAGTTATGTTGACTTTTATCCTTAAGTTATTGGTATTTTTTTGACTTGCACTAAGTTTATTGTTCTATTTCAGAAAAGGGCATACTAGATCCGTCGAGCCAGGAGACAGCCGATGTGATACTGTTCTTCGACGAATTGTTTGATTCTGTGAATGGAGGATTTATGAATGAGAGGAAAAGACCCGGCAAAGACTTACTGGGCCCGCTCACACCCACATCCAGCCATCGACTTGTCTGGACTAAAAGCAAAAGGGTCTTGAGCACTGTGAAGTTCGTCACACCAGAGGGGAAAAAGAGTCACGTATTCTCGGTGCCAAATTGGTTACGCACTCTCGAAAACCTGGAATATTTAACAAGTGTGGTATTTCACAATTATGACATTAAGTCAATATGGTTGCGCCATTTTAACCAGGATCCCCTGGAAAACTTTTTTGGCTGTATCCGGAGCCATGGCGCAAGAAATAACAACCCGACTTGTGCACAATTTGAGGTGGCCTTTGCAGCGTTGTTAATTAACAATTTAAATTCATTGCACTCTCCGGGGTACAATTGTGAAAAAGACAGAGGGCGCGGGTTTAAGTCATTAAGTAAGATTTTTTTCGAAAAACCATCATTTTACCGCGCCCCGCAGCATACGACTAATGACATTAATATTGACCATATCAGTGACCATGTCTTTGTAGGAATAAATAATAAAAAAGAAAATGTTAAAATTCTGGCTCAAATCGAATATGTCACTGGATACATACTAAGAAAATCTAAATTTATATTTAAAGATTGCAAGTCATGCAAGGACTGTCTTTATGATTGTGAAAGAAGCAGCCAGTACATAAAGGTAAAAGAATATAACAAAGGTAAATCATTTATGTCATACCCCACTCACTCTTTAGTAGAGTGTTTTTCTAATATTCAAGACGTGGTTACAAATGTATTAAAAACGGACTGTGACATGGTCAATATTAAAAATTACTTAAAAGATGTATTAGAAATTATAACAGATTTTAACTTTATAAAATGTGTAGATCATAAAACTGCCCTAACCAACCAAATAATTGATTTATCTTGTAGGTTTTTCCTATATCACTGGTGTAAAGACACTAATAAATTATTCAAAGGAATGCGATCGGACTTTGACGCAGAAGATGTAATGAGAGAGATGAGTAGGAACTATTATTTAAAACGAAGGAAACAGTAACTTCCGTTACTTTGTAAAAAAAAAATTGTGTGCCTATTTTTACTTTTGCCAGATACAAAACAAGATAGATATATCTTATTTAATTTAATTACTCTATAATCTCCTAAATGCGACGGTTATTTTAGTATTTAAAACCACATACGCAGAATAGGTAGCAATTTTGCAGTTAAACAGTCGTTTTATTCCTCGGAGAAAAAATAGAGCATGGAAATAATAGTTTGTCTAATATATAATACTTTCTTTTAATTTAAAATAGAAAAACCTTATGTAAACATAATAAAAAGTAGAAAAAAATTAATTTATTGTTTTATTTATTTTTTCCTAGTCATGGTCTGGGCAAACTGAACTAATACCACACCGTGTGTGAACTTCGTTAGCAGTTTTTAGATGCAATATAAGAGAGATGTTCACACCTGATGTGGTCTGGTTCAGTTTGCTCAGACCTTTGCAGCGTTAATAAACCTTAACAATTTAAAAAGCCCGCCATCGCTGTTATAGCCGTATACGTAGCTATAGATGTATATACATATGAAAAGTTGCGGAAAACTATCAAAAGATGGCGTGGCATTCGAAAATCCTGACTGATAGCTCTATACCCTACTATTCAATATACTCTATGGCTACTGCCAGCTGGTGGAGGTCTGGTTTGCTGCGACTGCGCAGCCAGCCGCAAGCACCAGACGACCATAGAGAAATGACCTTCGGGACGAAGGTTGGGTCAGAAGATGGCCGAGATAAAAGGCAACACACCAGACGTAGCCCCGCACTACTGACAGCTCCAGAACGTGTTTTATCCCTGCACTAGAGAATGTCACTTCCGAACTGTCATTCGACATGGCGCGCCGACCGCGCCCGCAGATTCTTATGTTTAATATTGTGTTTTACACTGATTCCCATAATTAAATCATATATTATAACGGTGCTTGGTGTTTTTACTCTAATACTATGTATTTAAGTATTTATCTATTATATATATATCGTTGTCTAGTACCCATAACACAAGCCTTATTGTCCTTACTGTGGGCCTAGGTCGATTTGTGTAAGATTGTCCTATAATATTTATTTATTTATTTAATATTGCATCAAACCCAGATCTCTAGGATTTATTTTCTTGAAATGGTTTGCATTCTTTGACCTCCACCACTTTAAAGCTGCCAGATGTCCAGATCTAGAAATAAGCATAGTATACCAAACTGACTAGAGGGGTTTGGTTGCTCTCATTATTGTGTCATATCTGACGTGGCTAGCTCTCCGTCTATATAGACCAACGCCATTTTGTAAATAATTTATAACCTGAAAATAAAATCATGCGGACCTATTTATACAAGGAAAATACCTATATAATAATGAAATTACTTAATTTAAGACTGCTCAACCAACACTATTATGTTAATAATGCAAAACTCATTCTATACGAGGATTACACAATTGTTTTGTTTATTTGACGCATATCTTTTTATAATATTTTATAGCAAAACCACAATAAATCAAAGGCGCGTGAAAATTTTCAATGAAAGTTATATACACATTTACAGTAAACTACATTGCGCAGTAATATTTGAAGGATATAATAACGTAAAAGAGTCAAAAGCTTTTATAAATTTTGTTAGGATGCAAACAAATATGACGTGTCACTCATTCAGTTTTTTGTACCGTCTTCGTCCATTTTATATTGCGAGACAAAGTAGTTAAATCACAACGTTCATTGTATTATAACATTTGATCCGTCGGTGTTAGAGACGTTTTTGCATTGACGTAAGGTTTATTTTACTACACTCTTATGCTAGTATAATGCTTTTGTCTTGCGATTGGCAAGTTAATCGAGAGTACTAATGCTTCTTTACTGCGATTAGCAAGTTTTTTGGCCGTATTAATGCTTCTTTAATGCGGTTGGCAACTTAATAGAGCGTACTAATGCTTCTTTAATGCGATTGGCACTTTCCATGACAACGATAATGCTAATAGCGCAGACATAATGCGCCTGTAATGCTATTAAATGACCTGTATAGGATCTCAAGCTGGGTAATTTGTGCCCATTTAAGACCTATATCAGCACTATAAACGTTTATAATGCTACTATAAAACGAACTCAAAATGCTAAAAGCATACAGATATGCTGTAAGACGGCCGTTATACTGCTTTGATGTGTTACTTGGGTATGGAGTAAGATGACATTTTGTGCCGCAAGGACCAATCAATCGCGGGCGGCTTTGCCATCGAGCCGGTCGATTCCATGTGTTTTGCGACGAATTTGGCGCGGTAAGTTTGTTGTTTATTTGCAATAAGGTTTATTCTTAATGTATATTCAATCAAATTTTGTCTATATTGGTTACATCCTGCCTTCGTTTTATTTATTAAGCTTCACTTTGTGTTTAGTTAATCTTAATTCTTTTCCCAGGTTTATGCGATCTGAGAAAGGGTTAAATATCTTATGTCAGGATACTTAAAATGTGATTTGGCTAAGATCAATTTAGCTTAGGCTACTGCATTACGGCAACGTTCACAAAGTTACGAAAATTTTGATTGAGAGTTAATAGTGTCGGTTATTTTGTAATTAAGTATATAAGGTATTGAGACACTATCTTTTATGAATATATAATTCGCTTGGTAGGTAAGTATTTTGAACTCTTATATTAATAGCTTAATTTAGGAACTTTTTTTGCTGCACAAGAATAGGAGTTTATACTTTGATAGTTGCTGGATGATCTTTCAATTCTAATTATGCTTTATTAGGTGGTTTACGAGCTGTAGCTCAAACTATTTCTTATGAAGTTAGTTTAGCATTAATTATATTATCTGTTATGTTACTCGCGTTTTCAACCGATTTCAAGATTTCGAAGGAGGAGGTTATCAATTCGTCGGGATCTTTGTTTTTGCAATTTTTTTTTATGCATGTTCACCGATTATTCGAAGGCTGGACCGATTTGGAAAATTCTTTTTTTGTTTGAAAGAGTATACTTGCCTCCGTAACACGGGAAAGCTTCAATCCATACCGCGTCGCACAGCTTTCCACAAAAGAAACCCGCGTGTTATAATAGGTCCAACTTATTACGAGCATCTACCTGATGACATAAAAAGTGAGCAATGTGAAAAAACATTCAGGTGCAAAACAAAGTCCTATTTCACAAAGAAGTCACTATACTCAGAGTTCGGGTAGGTGAATAAAACGAACCACATCACTGTTCACATATTTTATTAGAAAAAGTAGAATTAAAAGTAATTTGGATAATTTGAAACAATAAAATTGATGGTTAGATAATATAGTTTACCTACCAGTAGTATTCAAGCATTTCTCCAGGAAGTTACATTGATTTTTGCACTTTCACCTACTTCAACTGTCAACATCAACACGCTATGTCGGACATCAACTCAATTCAAGGATCAATTGCGGAGCTCACTGAAACCTTCAATGCAAGGATGGCTGAGATGCAGAGTAATTTGGACAAAGCATTTGTTTTGAACTCTCTCAATATACTCCAGAAGCAGGTGGAGCTCATCGCTCAACAGGTTGATCAAATAGAAATGCGATCTCGACGCAAGATGCTGGTCATCCATGGTGTTCCGGAGGCTGACAAAGAGGACACAACGGCCCTTGTAGTTGAACAGCTCAAAGCTGTTAAGGCTGACGTGGCTGCAAATGACATAAGGCGCAGCCACCGCCTTGGCCGTCGCAGAGGCAGCAAACCCAGGGCTATTGTGGTGAAGTTCTGTGAGACTGCCGTCCGTGATAAAGTGTGGTTTGGTAAGGTGGCATTGAAAGGCTCCGGCGTAAAGATAGCCGAGTTCTTGACCAAATCAAGTCAGCAGGCCTTCATGGCAGCTCGGGAGCGGTTTGGCGTCAGAAGATGTTGGACCTGGGACGGCGTTGTTCATGTCTTGGATGCGAGCGACGTGCGCAGGTGTGTGGTGAGCCTTGCAGAGCTTAAGGCGATTTCGGATGCGCCAGAGCAGCCTGTGACTCCGACCCCAAGCGTAGATGCTCCTCCCAAGGCAGATAATTGCAGCAAAGCCGAGAAACCGGAGAAACAGATAAAGCCCAGACGAGCGGCTGCCAAATTGAAGCCTTAGTATGTACATAGTGTAGCTTTCTACTGTATTTGTTCGGGTTATACTGCTTGACGCTTTTCTATTTCGACCTGTAATCACTGTTATTGGACGTAGTTTAGCGAAAAAGATCCATCCTCAAAAATTTGTCATTGAAATGAATGGCTTACGGTATTGTCATAAAGAATACATTTTATTGGCAAATTTTTGTGGACTGGATAATATGATGTTACTTGGCAAGTTTTCACACACCACACACCTTTTCAATGCAATGAATCGACACCTTTGGACTGCAATGTGTCAAGTATATAATTTTCTATTAAAACTTGCCAAGTTACATCATTAAAAAGTACTGAAAATAATAAATGTTATCAGGAAACTGTTATAATTTTAGGTATTTCTATGTAACGTGATACTTATTCAAAACGTACCTTAAAAACTGCTGGAAATCAAGTGTGCATTCCTATAACTATTTATGATTTGAGGTATTTTTATGGAACTTGGTACTTATTCAGATCTCACTTCTTTTATAGGCGAAGCATTCCCATAGTATCGAACTTGGCAGCCTTTCACATTTATGTTTTTGATGGGATTTCATTTATTTTTGTTAGGTGTAGGTTCTTTATTTTTTTTATCACTTTTGCTTTAGGAAATGTCTCATTCCACTTAGGTATGTACTTTATACTATACCCTTTATACTAAGCGTCTAATTCTATTTTACTATTTATTTATAGGTGATTTTTACAAATAAACTGGGTCCCTACACCTATAAAATGTACCTACTTACATATAATTACATACATCAATAACGTACTTTATTCTGTTTGTAAGTACGCTACCTACATAGATAATTAATAACTTGGTAATACCTACCTACCAGTAGGTATTATAATTGGTGGCCTATTATGTAGCCCTAGAAGTGCACCATCCCATCTCATCCCGTGGCGTATCGGAGGGTGAGATGGGCAGTAGTATATATAATTCCATCTTAGAGTATATATGATTTCCATGTTCTTGAATCTGCGATTTTATTAGTTGTAAAATTAGAAATTGTTTAGACTATGCGAGAAAAAATAGTCTTTTCATTTTTGTTTGACTGATTTAGCGCACCTAGTGTACCTAGTGACCTGCTTTGTATTTCGTAAATCGTGGGTTCGGTTCCCGCACACACACAGAGTGGTGAACAATTTTATTGTTCTTGTCTTTAAGACAAACATGTATTGTCTTAAATTGGTATGTATCTAAATTTAAATAAGTCTTATCTCATTTCCACTCCATACCTACTTATAGTAGAACAAAATTACACATTCGTTGTTTTCGAAACTGACTCACACTTGGCCGTTTTCAGATTTTTACTTTATTTCGACCTAAAGACAAACCTTCGAGCCAAATTTCAGGTCGGTACGACCATTGGAAGATAGACCCACTTAGTTCATTATGACTTCATAGTAGAACAAAGTTACACCTTCGCTATTTTTAAAACTGACTCACACTTGGCCGTTTTCAGATTTTTCCCTTTACTTTGACCTTAAGACCTATCTCCATGCCAAATTTCAAGTCAGTACGACCATTGGAAGTGGTCTAGGTTTTTGATGAGTCAGTGAGTCAGTGAGTGTATAGTAGAAATAGCGATTTTCTGACGTCAATATCTCAAGAACTGCTATAGGTAGAATAATGAAATTTTGTATTCTAGACAATTAAGGGGATGTCAACAGACACTCGAAATTTCATATGCGTAGATAAAATATGTTTTGAGTTATAGGCTGGTCGAAATTGGCCCGAAATGGTTCGTGTAATATAACCCACGGCCGGTGTGTCGCTTTTTTTTGCTCGAACTTGGCGGACACCAGTGTGTCTAGAAATTAATTCCAATAACTTCATTGCTAACTTTAAATGTCACTTTGCCAAGTTCCAACTGACATTGACTGTTTGACATGTGTGCTGACGGATGGCAGGTATAGTGTTGCCAACTGTTAAATTGCGGTCCGCTTTACCAAGTTAAATATTTCCTTATTAAATTACGTTCCGTTTTTCTTAGTTAATTATTTCCTTAGTTTTGTGATTTAACTTAATGCCTGTCGAATCTGAAGCCAACATGTATTTTTAAATTGAACTTCCGTTTCTTTATAAGTGTATTTCTTTCTTTATTTGCTGCTGGCACCCGCCAGCAGCAATGATTTAACTTTAGTTTCTTCGACTTCTCATGTGTCTAAATTTGGACAATACTCCGCGGATGCCTTCTCATATCATGATCTGCTCTATCTCTCTTACAAAATTCGTCCTCCCAAATCTAAATCAAAAATTCTTTTGCAGCGCAATTTTAGTGGATTAAATGTGGAAAAGCTTCGAGATGACGCTTTAACAATCGATTGGAGCAGTATCGCTCGAGCGGGTTCGGTAGACGATCAAGTTTCTCTCTTTAATGCGCTCCTCATACAACTTTATGACGCTCATGCTCCTGTTCGTGCAATAAAAGTCAAGCATCTCCCTGCTCCTTGGCTCACTGAGGATATTAAAGCCCTTATAGAGAGGAAAAATCAATCTAAATCTAAGTATAAGGCTAACAACTCTGAGAAAAATAAACTTAAATATCATACCCTGCGCAATCGCTGTAGCACTATATGTCGAGATGCTCAGAGGCGTCATATTCACAGTTCTGTTGAAGATGGAAATCCAGCCAAAGTGTGGAAATTGTTGAAAGGTCTCGGAGTTGGCAAATCTCAACAGGCAACCAATTTAAACAATATTAGCGTTGACCAGCTTAACCAGCATTTTTCATCGTCCACCTGTTTCAGTGGTCCTAAGAAATCTAACTCACTCACACTCACATCATCTTTCATCACTTCCTGCCTTAGATTTCTCTTCTTTCTATTTTAGCCATTTCTGTGAGAGTGATGTTAGGAAGGGTATATTGAATATCACTTCTAACGCCGTTGGTGTTGACTGTGTTAGCCGAAATATGATACTCCCTCTCCTTGATTTGTTTGTTCCTATTATCACCGGTATTCTGAATTTTTCCATTTCATCAAGTACTTTTCCCAGTCTGTGGAAGGATGCCAATATTATTCCTTTACCCAAAAAATCCAACGCCACTTCCTTCTCTGACTATCGCCCCATCTCCATTCTTCCTTTCCTATCCAAAGTCCTCAAGCGGCTAGTGCATCAGCAACTAACTTCCTTCCTGAATAGAAATGACCTCCTAAACCCATTTCAATCTGGTTTTCGTCCGGGCCATAGTACTACCTCGGCTCTTGTCAAGGTTACCGATGACATCCGTTTGGGTATGAATGACCAGAAGCTTACAGTTCTTGCACTTCTAGATTTCAGTAATGCCTTTAACACGGTCGATTTTGACATTTTGCTCGCGTTCTTACAGTCTCTTAACATATCGGCTGCAGCGATTGACTGGTTCCGCAGTTATTTGGTTGGTCGTCGGCAAAGAATAAAACTAGATTCTTCATGTTCTTCCTGGTGCAGCACATCAGCTAGTGTTCCACAGGGTGGTGTGCTGTCTCCTCTTTTATTTTCTATCTTCATTAATTCCATAACTCTTGATCTCTCCTCTTCGTATCACCTCTATGCCGACGACCTTCAAATATATTCGCAGGGTATGCATAGCGATCTCAATTCAGTTATAGAAGCCACGAATCTTGATCTGCTCCGCATATCAATTGAAGTCAAAATTACGGTTTAAAAGTAAACCCCCTAAAGTCACAGGTAATTGTGATGGGTAGCGCTAAACAAATCTCCAAAATTGACTTTCTCAGGCTCCCTCCGATAGTCTTCGATGGTATCCAAATTCCTTTTTCCAACCAAGTGAAAAATCTTGGCGTAATCATGGATCGTTGTCTATCATGGGTGCCTCAGGTGAGTAAAGTGAGCAGGAAGATGTTTGCTGCCATAGGGTCTCTCAGACGGCTCCGGAATTTCCTGCCAATTGCTACTAAAATTGCGCTTGCTCAGTCGTTACTTCTCCCCATTCTTGATTATGCAGATATCTCCTATTTAGACCTAACCGAGGAGCAACTTAATAAGCTTGAGCGTATTCAAAATGCCTGGATTCGGTTCATTTTCGGATTACGCAAATTCGACCATGTTTCTAGTTTTCGTTCTCAACTCAAATGGCTCCCTATCCGTCACCGCCGTAACTCTCACATACTTTCTTTACTCTTTTCTATACTTTTTAACCCTGCAACTCCCCGCTACCTCAAAGAGCGTTTCTCTTATCTTAATTCTATTAGATCCTCTCAAAAATTGCTCCTAAAAGTGCCATCTTCATCTTCCAAATTTTATAATTGCTCATTTACGTTCCAGGCCGTTCGTTTGTGGAATTCTCTCCCTCTCAACATAAAACGCGCGCAATCTATTGGTAGCTTTAAATCGCAACTTAAGGAATACTATTTATCTCTTCCTTAGGTTTTTAAGTTGACACTGTTGTTTCTTACTGTGTGTATTATATATGTATATATGTACGTATATGTATGTTTTTTTGTATTTATTTAAGTATGTATATTCATATGAATGTGCTGTGTTATCTATTTCGTCTCTTCTGTTTCTATGCACCACCTACTGCTTATTGTTTTTCTCTAGTCTCCACTACCCAAAGGTTGTCTGGAAGAAATCGCTCATTAGCGATAAGACCGCCTGTTGTTACCTCTACCTAAATTTATCTAATTGTAAAATTTGTGCTTGTAACTGTATGAGGTGTGCAATAAAGAGTATTTATTATTATTATTATACTCAGTAGAAGAATATATTATAATAGCTAAATAACTTGACATTTGACCTATTATATAATTGAAATTGTTAATATTATGTAAAGTGTATTGTTGCTTTTGTTACGCTTTTTACTTTTATTTCCTATTTTTATTTTTTCTATTAATTATTATTTTCTAAACTGACATTGTATTTCCTGATAGGTACTTTATGGTACTATTGTTTTTTGTTATTACTATTAATTATTTTTGACATTGTTTAAATTGTTATTTTTTCTATTAATTATTATTTTCTATACTGATATTGTATTTCCTGATAGGTACTTTATGGTATTATTGTTTTTTGTTATTACTATTAATTATTTTTGACATTGTTTTAATTGTTATTTTATGACTTTCATATACCTAAGTATTCTTTGACATTAATAATTACTGTAACAACCCAAAGAAACACCACCCACCAGCCGGACTACTAGCGACATCTCACGCGGAGTAGATGCACCCAAACCCCACCAGCCGGACTACTAGCGACATCTCACGCGGAGTAGATGCACCCAAACCCCACCAGCCGGACTACTAGCGACATCTCACGCGGAGTAGATGCACCCAAACCAACAGCCCAGCGCCCAGAAGATGTCGCTAGCAGCGCACCGTCGCAATCGTACAACGCGGTGTTAAGATTTTTCCTGGTTTGGTTAGGTCCGCCGGCTGATATTTGTTTTATATCGAATCTCATCTTAGGGAAAGATTATCTCTAGATATAGCCCCCTGCATCCCTTGTGGAACTACGCGTTATATCTAGTGATCATCTTCACTCGTGCATCCGCTCCGGTACCTCACATTCTACCGGCTGGGGAACACGCCCTCTCGCGTTCACTGTATCAAACCCGGAAGTTAAATACAGTTTCTTGACAACCAGTCCGAGTTTCCCTTCTCCCCGCGCTCACCCCCGCTACAAGTGGCGCCCAACGTGGGGCATAACGAACTCACGTACACCGGGAGGTGCCGCGATCTATGAAGGACGAAGCAAAGGCGGAGGTGTCTACGCCACCAACCAGGTCGTCACCTGTCACATTGAGGCGCAGACGCTCAGGGCCGAAATTGGCAACTAAACCGGGACCAGCACGGAAACCAAGGAAATCCGCGAATATGGCTGTGTCGCTCACCAATGACCAGTTTGAGCGCATGATGGCGGCTATATCACCGAAGAATGGTTCACTAACGCGCTGCACGCTCACTTACGACGGTACCAAGGAATCCGACGTCGTGGAGGCTTTCCTAGCGGCCGTCAACACGTACAAGCGAGCCGAGCGCATATCGGACGAGGACGCTCTCATAGGTCTCCCGCTCCTCCTTAAGGCTGACGCGGCGACATGGTGGCAGGGTATGCGGGATAAGATCGTCACTTGGGAAGACTTCCAGGAGCGCTTGCGCAGGACCTTCGCACCCAAGAAACCGGCATACCTCATATGCATGGAGATCACGAGCGTCCAGCAAAAACAAGAGGAGACGACGGAGGCTTTCGTGTCAAGGAAGCGTATGCTGTTCTCGCTGTTACCGCGGCCAGAAATCCTAGAGTCCCAGCAGTTGGACTTCATTTACGGTCTCCTCACACCGTACATCCAAGAGAAGGTCCCCAGGACGTCATTTACTACGTACGACAAGCGTAGAAAGCAAGCGAGTGATGAATCACTGACCAAAATAACCACTGCACTAGAAAGTGGTAACGAAGAAGACGCCAGGTACTGGTCAAAGAAAGGGTATTATCTAAGCAATGGGCTACTGTATCGCTACAACCCCTCTTCTGACAACGAGGACGGACAACTGGTAGTACCCAAAGCAGAGCAAGAGAACATCATCGCTGTCTATCATGACCAGCCCACGGCCGGCCATTACGGGGCACAAAAGACGATTGACCGCATCGGTAGACGATACTACTGGAAGGGCATGTGCGCGCAAATTGAAGCCTATGTCAGGAATTGCATACAATGCCAACGATACAAGGCCTCCAACGCGAAGCCACCCGGTCTCCTCCAGACGACGGCTATAAACCGACGGTTCGAGGTCATCTCCTTTGACCTCTTTGGTCCGTTACCGCAAACCAAGGAAGGTTACCACTGGATCTTTATAGTGGAAGATGTCACGACCCGCTGGGTGGAGCTATTTGCCCTAAAGAAAGCCAGCGCCGAAGAATGCGCTACAGCTTTGATAAACGAGATAATCCTGAGGTACGGGATGCCGCGCCGTTTCATAAGCGACAACGGAACCCAGTTCGTCAGCCATGTCATGCAATTATTGACGTACTGCCTGGAAATCCACCATGGTTTCACGCCGCTCTACCATCCAGAGGCTAACCCTGTGGAGAGGAGGAACAGGGACCTAAAGATACAACTAGCAATCCTGGTGGAAAGCGACCACACCACCTGGGCAGCCATGCTCCCAAGCGTGCGGTTCGCCATGAACACTGCCGTTTGCAACGCTACCCACTACACCCCAGCATACCTGACATTCGGAAGGGAATTACGCACGCCCGACGACGTGCAGCATGATCTAAAGCAGATCATACAGAGCGAAAACTTCATACCAGAGTTAACTCCCAGGCTGTTACTGTTGGCTGACACGCTTGAGAAAGCTAGGGAAGTGCAGGAGATGACGGAAGAAAACCGCAAGGAGCATTTGGATCTGAAACGAAGAGCATGCCCAAAGTACCAGCCCGGTGACCTGGTGATGGTTGAGCTACACCCACTGAGCAAAGCAAGCCTAGGTTATAGCGCTAAGCTCGCGCCTCGGAGAGACGGCCCCTACGTGGTCAAACAGCGACACGGCCCATGCTCCTTCCAGATAGCCAATCCGAAAGACCCGAACCGCATTACCGGGGTATACCATGCGGCCGCACTCCAACCCTACAAAGGGAACAACCCCTCTACTCTCCCGGAGCCGGTACGACCGATCCGCAAACGAGGCCGACCACGTAAAGCAACAAACTAAGGAAGGACACGATACACGGTTCTCTTCGCCGGGTCGTCTTCAGGAACCGAGGGGGAGTCTGTAACAACCCAAAGAAACACCACCCACCAGCCGGACTACTAGCGACATCTCACGCGGAGTAGATGCACCCAAACCCCACCAGCCGGACTACTAGCGACATCTCACGCGGAGTAGATGCACCCAAACCAACAGCCGAGCGCCCAGAAGATGTCGCTAGCAGCGCACCGTTGCAATCGTACAACGCGGTGTTTTTCCTGGTTTGGTTAGGTCCGCCGACTGATATTTGTTTTGTATCGAATCTCATCTTACGGAAAGATTATCTCTAGATATAGCCCCCTGCATCCCTTGTGGAACTACGCGTTATATCTAGTGATCATCTTCACTCGTGCATCCGCTCCGGTACCTCACATTCTACCGGCTGGGGAACACGCCCTCTCGCGTTCACTGTATCAAACCCGGAAGTTAAATACAGTTTCTTGACAACCAGTCCGAGTTTCCCTTCTCCCCGCGCTCACCCCCGCTACATTACTTAAATGTATTTTGTTAGATATATTTATTCACATAAATAATGTATTAATTATAACAATTATTTTGACGATCGATACCTATACGATAAGTAAAGTACACAGGCATTACTTACATTATGTATGAAAATTGTATTTAAGAGATAATAAACTAAACTTCACAGTTGGTCCCATTGTAACCAGGCCAGGATCTGATGATGGGATCCTGGAGAAATCGAGGGAACTCTTCAACTATTATAGGCACACCTTGTCACGGGTGTATTGTCACGTAGCGCCGTCTAGTAAGAGCCGGTGGAACTATGTGCTTAATTATTTTATTTGATGATAGTATTAATTTGTAATTATTAAAGAACATTTTATTTCGATAGTATGTAAAATAAAATAATTATATTAATATTATGTAATACAAAATCTCGTTCCGTTTTATTGTGTAATTAAACCTACATGTTCAGTTTGAAGGTAACTGGCAACAATGGATTGGAGCGAAAATATTCGATATTCAAATGACTAAAAAAAGAAAAGAAGATGGATACAAGAGAAAAACGTAAACTGGATTCTATCAAATATATTATAAAATAAACACATTTTGGATCTTTAATGATTTACTTAAGCTATTAAGCTTGTGCTGCACATCGCTGCTGTTTGTTTCGGCTGATTTGTAAGTATCTTTGTCTGTGCAGCGAGTTTTCACTCAACGCCGCCATGACCGTTTTTGTTTGAGATTTTTATTTGAGTTCATTGATCTTTCCAGGTCAAGCCAGTTAAGAAAATGGTTTTCCTTTGCGGGAAGTCTTTGTAAAAGGAAGAATCGGTCCCCGAGCGGGGCAAGGTTTTTTTGGATGACTTCTCTAACGGAGATTCGAGGCCTGGAAGGTCTTCGCTACGAGTTCCAAATGCTTAGTGTATGTTGCTACTGATTTTCCCGTAAGTATTACTGCGGGCCAGCTTATGGTGTTTAAGATTATCATAAGCTGTTGTGCAAAGGCATTAGATGATCATTATATTCTATTGTTTTCAGGTCATTCGCCTCAAAAGACTGGGGGAAATGCAGTTGAAATGTATGTTTTGTCTTCAGTGACAGGTATGTGTTGGCCCTTAAGTTTGCAGTAGTCTTGGACCTGTAGGTATCCTATTAACGTTACCATTGCTTTTTAAAATGATTTGAATATCATAACAAAGGATGAGGTCTGATGGACAGTTTTGTTTGACATATTTAATGAACAGGTTCTAAATACATATCATTTAATATCTTCAAATAAACTTAATTTAATTTAACAATGATGGTGGTTTATCCTATAATGTAAAACTAGACATTAACGAACCAATAGCTCTCCGGATAACAGCTGAGCTAGTTGTTAGTATATTTTAGGATGTATTAGCAGACTGAAGAAGTAATAAATAATTACCAAGTGGAGACTGTGTTTTCTTTCATTTATTTATACCCCTTTGTATTATGTAACCAGACGGGATCATTCTTATAGGTTTTTTTTTAAATATAGGTTACAGCTCAAGCATACGATCCAATTCTTTATTTAATGCTACTTTATTTTCCGGTGAAAGAGGATACTGCTTGACCTTAATTGGTAACGCATCGCCTGTGTCTATCACGTGTTCGATTAAAGTTGTCCTACCTAAACCCTTCCGATCTGTGGAAATGTCCTCAAACCTGTCAATTACTGACAATACTAATTCCCTTTCAAATGGCATTAAATTACCAAATGATGTTAATGTATGAATTTGTTTTTCATTAATTTGAAAACTGTAAAATGTGTCGGGAGCATTCCTGTAATCAATGTTATTAAAAATTTCAGGCGCTAGCCTAAACGCTTTCTAAAAGTCACAACCTAAAATTACATCCGACACTATTGATGGTACAACATGAAACTTAATTATGTGAGTTATATTATTAAATGTGACCGGTAAATACATCACTCCTAATAAATCTAGCTTAAATAAGTTCAAAATAGTTATGTAAATCAACGGCTGTTTCAGCAACTTTTGAGTGACAGCACCAGTTTGGTAGAAAACTCGAAGCAGTTTATTTTAAAATATTTACTCATAACCCCCGCATGTTTTGATTTCTTAATATGTATGTTACACCAATCTTGAAAATAAACACATAAAATAAGGCAGCAGACGGATTTTTCTAAATCAAAAATCAATAAATGTGGTCTACATTGCGTCACCCTAGTATTGAAGCCAGCCATACAGTCGTAACGAGAGTAGTATTGTAAAGATGACGCACCATATTAGTTAGATCCTTTATTAGACATTTGTTTTTGTTAAAAATCCTGGCTTTCATTCCTTAAACAACCGCAGAAAATAACATTTTAGCAAAGTACTCGACACTAGAATGCTTGTATGTGGAGGCACCAAAATCGGGTTCCACAGATGTCGATAAGTGGCCATATTTATCATCCACAGATGAGAGGATAAACAAATCAACGATTTTTGAATACTGTGATTCTTCCTCTACGAGTAAAGGTTGAACACGCCAAAACTTGGGCACGCAAAATTTGTTTTTAAACCAGTTTGAAAATAAATAACTACATTATGAATACCACATTTAATGAATTCTAAAATCACATTTTTAATTTTAATTAATGTTTACACAGTAAGCCATAGGTCGAACTTTTCTACGCACACGGCTCATAGGACTTTGCACCCTCTCTCAAGAAAAGATTTTTGTCACCCAGGTCCATATTTTTTGTAGCTCAGGGACCGATTTTACTTCTCCGCCTTTCTTTTTTAGAATTCCTTTCATAATACTCCAGTACTCTTCAACAGGCCGCAGTTCTGGACTATTTGGCGGATTGCATATTTTGGGTACCACCATGATCCTATCAGCGTTGTCCATTCCATAACTGATTTTGCGTATTGGAAACTGGCTAGATCTGGCCAAAACAGCGGTGGTGAGGCATGCTGTCTTATAAAAGGCAGCAAACGCTTCTGTAAACAATCTTTCCGAAAAATATCGACGTTTATTGTCCCGGTGGTGATAAACGAGCGACTTCTTTTACCACAGCTACATATTGAAGCCTGCCAAAGAAGGTATTTTTTTGGAAATTGTCCTCGTTTTTTTTTAATTCAAAATCTTCAGGAGTATCTATCTGTTCGAGATTTGCTATTTTGGGTACCACCATGATCCTGTTAGCGTTGTCCATTCCATAACTGATTTTGCGTATTGGAAACTGGCTAGATCTGGCCAAAACAGCGGTGGTGAGGCATGCTGTCTTATAAAAGGCAGCAAACGCTTCTGTAAACAATCTTTCCGAAAAATATCGACGTTTATTGTCCCGGTGGTGATAAACGAGCGACTTCTTTTACCACAGCTACATATTGAAGCCTGCCAAAGAAGGTATTTTTTTGGAAATTGTCGTCGTTTTTTTTTAATTCAAAATCTTCAGGAGTATCTATCTGTTCGAGATTTGCTAGTATAAAACTCTTGACCAGGTATTTGTTTAAAATACAATTTTAAATACGTCTCGTCGTTCATCACCGCGCATTCAAATTTTGTAAGAAAATCTTCATAGAGTTGTCGCGACCGTATCTTTGCGGATAAGTTCTCTTTTGAGTCTCGATCTGGTGCGGCCTGGGCTTTATAACTCCTCAGTCTTGCCCACTGTTTCACTTTTTGGACATAGGACTGAGACATTTTCACTTTTTTAGCAACATCACGAGATGAAATCGTATGATTTGAGACAAAAATCTTTACAAGACTCTTTCCTTTTTATTATTCTTGACTCCCTGCAAGCCACCACTTCCTAGCTTTCTATCTATTGTCAAGCGTTCACGAAAAGTTTTTAATACGTGACCAACCGTAGATTGTGGATATTTCAGTCTTTTCGCGATATCTCTGTAGCTTAACATGGGATTTTTTACATGTTCGTGCAAAATGCGTTCACGTTTTTGATGTTGTACGCTCGACATTTTGCCAACGAATAAATAAAAGAAAATAAAACTATCATCATTTTTATAGCCCAGTTCCTTGTGAGAAAATTGTTGTTTAAAAAGTTTGAATATATGCATTTATTGAATAACTATAGCTATTTTTACATGCCCAGGTTTTGGCGTGTTCAACCTTTATTACATTACAATATTTAAAAAAAGAAATGCCAGGTTGGTGGTTTTTTTAAAAATCTCCGATTCGCTTAAAAATATTTTTATTTAACCTTTTGACTCTTTTCAGAGCCAATGACGGCCAGTCACGGCATCAGCAAGTCGGGCCATTGAGGCCACTGACGTCATAGCCGTCCGTTCCAAAACTATGAGATACTACTGTCGGTATCTACATACATACCTATACCCACTTACCTGCACCTTTATACCATTACCGTACCTATACCTCTACCTGTACCTTTATAACCATAACTATACCTTTAAATATCCTTACCGATTGACTCGTGCGTACACAACAGAAACAATGACAAAATGAAACAGATAGTTGCTCTGATAAGAATAGTTGCAGTGGCGGTACTTCCATATAAGCCCAAAAGCCGGGCTTGCCCTAGTTGCCTCACCGAAATTACGTATTTTAATCGTCGCGCTAAATAACCCGTATTAATTATTTCGAGTGAGCTGTTTATAAATTTTGCCACACACAACAAAGTGTCGCCACTGCCGCGCAAACGACTGAGGCGAACGAAACTAAACGTAGCACATGCTGCTGTCCCGCTCGCACTCACCACCGCCGCCGCCTTGCAAGCGGCATACAAGCGGGCATTCATTTCGCCTATACAAATCGCCCTATTGGTGTCTGTACAACGAGCAACAAATTTTGCCCGGTGTACCTATAGTAAAATACGGCGATTTAAAACCAGCTTTTTGGTGTGAAGTTGGCCGCATGCCGTAAGATCGCGCGACGCAAGTGAGCGTTAACGGACAACTTCAAGTGTATTATATTACAAAAGTCGAATTTGATATGCAAATTAATTGTTTGAGCAAGTCAATGTGAATTGAATGGTATTGTGGTGAGGTGAGGTTACGACTTAGTAAAAGTGCTTAATTCTTTTGTAAAACTTGTAAAAGTGTTAAAATTACTTATTAATAATGGATGAAGCCGTTCCTTGTGACTGTTGGAGGTACGTCCAAGTGTTGATCATGGCAAATCAACAAAGGCAAGGTAAAATCTCTGAAGTTTGTTCAAAATCAACGTGTCGTTAAACCCAATACCCGGCTTGTGTTATTTGTAGGCATGTCTCAGATAAACCAGTTGCATAAGCGAAAATTTAGTAGGGCTGCTTACAAAATACACTAGGCTAGATTGTTAGTTGTTTTCATTCTAAATAACTTATATTGCTGTTGTAGCATATTTTTTTCGAAAGATGATGACATTTTGAGTATATAAAGATTGAATAGTTAGTACGAAATCATGTCTTTAGGCTTGCCCTACTCCAAACCTCTGGGCACGCTACTGAATAGTTGGTTAATTGGTTGCACCGAAAAGCGCAGTTTTATAATCGTCTAAGAAGGACAGTTCATCTTGAACAGCAGCGTCGTGATCTTCAACCAGCAGCAGCGAGCAGCGGAGCAAGACACGACGCAGCGATTACCGGAGGAGAAAAGGATGGAATTTTGGCGCCACACGTATTTATAGTTGGCGGCGCCGCGCCGTTGCCGCACGCGCAAGCCACGCCCCATCACGCGATCCGCGCCGCGCGATACCGACATATCGCTATCTCTTTCTATTGCTATTATTTTTTACTTGTATTTTTGCCTATTTACCTCACTAGTTGTAAGACCATTTTGTGTAATAAATTAAAGCAAATTTCTGAAATAAATCATTCGACAGACAGACAGGAGATCGCCCGCCACCGCCGCGTCGAGCGCACGTGCCGCTCCGCTTGTCCGATCCCGTGCCCCCCGCGCCCGTCGCGATCCGCGCGTTGAGAATACTCCGCGTTATTAGCCACGTAGAGCCCAGCTCCGTGTGCTCCAAGTTATTAGTGCTATTGAGATAACTATGGACAAATGAGACAGTGACTCTTAGTGAAATTAGTGAGATAGAGACTCAATTACCAGTGTTACGTGAGTGCGAATGGAATTTGAAAAAAACACAAGAAACCAATCAAGTGGAAATGCGGTAAAAAATCAAACCGCCATGACCCCCAAGCTCTCGCTCTCGCTCCCCTCAGACAGATAAGATTTACAAAATAAGGTTTTGGTTTTCATCCAAAAAAATAATATCTTCTTCTCTTTCTTTTTTTCTGTCCTTCTTTCTATCTTAAAAAATCCTACTTCTTAATACCTATCTTTTCCCGTTGGTCGCGTAAATCTGGGACTTATAGTTCCGGAGATACGGGGGTGACAAGTGTTTGTTTTGAAGTTTCGAAACTTGTCGCCAACTTCGGGAAAAAAATCGTATCTTCTTTTTCCTTCTTAATTCTTCTTTTATTGTGACGTGATAAATAGGGCTACAATTTTAACTACCCGTTGCCGCTCTCAAAAAAAATTTCCTACTTAAGGGTCGGGAGTTATTAAGGGAAACGTGCGGTGCTATTCCTGTTTATCAGGCGCTAAAACTTTTCTCAATTAAGTTTGTAAAAGTGAGAAAAGGGATAGCGTCCGGGCGGAGAGGGACCTCGTTTTCGGGTCTAAGAGGGGAAAAGTTTTGTCCACATAACGATTTTGGAAAAATAATTTTTGGACCAATCTAAGGGGAGATCCATCCTCTGGGAGATTCTGGGCGAATGCGCAGGAGGACATTATGCTCTCGGAAATGTCGACAGACGAGGAAAGCGACCTCTTGGAGGTCCAAGAGGAAGTGTCAAGCCAGGGCGCAAAGATCCGATCACGGCAATTACCAAGTGGGAAAAGGGGGAGAGACGGCCCCGAAAATGACGGCGATGAACCGGGGCGAAAATTGAGCTCTGCCGGCAGAGGCCGTGCCAAGGGCAAATATGTGGGACTTAGTGCGGCGAAAGCCAAGCTACAAAAGGCGCAAAATGACGCCTTGGTATGGGGCAGTGACGACGATGCCCTCTTTCGTCGTATGAGGAGGGACTCGGGCGGGCGGTCACGCAGCCTAATAAACACTGAGGCGAGGAAGTCCCCCTCCACCCTCCCGCTTTGCCCAATTACCCCAAAAGCCGATGCCTTTACCTCAAAACCTAAACCCATCAGGCTCCTCTCAGGACAACAATCAGTATCATCAATCCCAATCAAACCTCTCCCAAAACGTCCCCCGCGTACAGGATATGGACCTCGGGGCACTCGGAAGTGACGACGACATTTCTGATTACCCCGACTCCGACCCAGACGAAAACGAGGGCACTCCAAAAGACAAAAAATAAACAACGGCTATTACAGTCGACGACCCGAATAGATGGCCTCTTCAAGGAGGCTTATAAAATCAACCTAGGCTTTTCTCGCGCCTTTGTGGGAGAAGAGAAATACACTCATGAGATCAAACTCTTCATCCACACCCAAAATAGTGATCAGTTTAGGGGCTGGAAGAGGCTTTTAGGTAACGGGTACAATACCCACCCCACCGGGAAACAAAAGAAACTGAGAGCTGTCATCATAGGTCTGCCGGTCAGCCTGGACCTCAATCACATCAAAGAGGACCTCCTGTTCCAAGGGCTACCGGTACAGGAGGTAATCCGCATGCATAAGGGCCCCAAAGAAAAGAGGGAACCCTTCAACGCAGTCCTAACGGTTTCCGACCGCACAAAGGCTGGGACGAAAATATATGACATCAAATCGGTCTGCGGCCTTAGCGGCCTGAGAGTCGAACCCCCGAACCGTAGCCTGAGATTGGCCCAGTGTCACAAGTGCCAAAGACCCGGGCACACTGCCCATTATTGTAAGATGCCGTTTCGCTGTGTCAAATGTGCCGGCCTCCACGCCACCGCTAATTGCGACAGAGAGCCGGATAAAGACGGGAAATTCACAACAACATGCGTTTTATGCGGGGGCGACCACTCAGCCAACGCCTCCATCTGCCCGGCCTACCCTCCGCCAAGAAGCACCTCAACTCGATGAACCCGCAGTTCAAACCGGAACTACCGAAGAAACAACGTAAACAATCCGACAAGCAATTCCACACCAACTAATACAAATAGTCTCAGTGAAAAAAACCAGCCAATCTCATTTGACCCCTCGAACCAGCCCATCTCTCCCACTTACAACAATGATTTTCCACCCTTGAAAACCCCCTCCAAATCCCTCTCTCAACCACCCCCCACCATCCCTACATTGCAAAGGGTAGACTGGGGTCGCAAGACCCACAACCCAACACATCAAAGGGTAATCAAACCCAACCTCACCCGGACAATCACCCATGGGATCAAAACCGATCACGGAGGCCCCCTCCCCCCTCACCAGCGAAATTATCCAATTCAAATTGCCCAACACCCAACTTCAAATCCCTCTGTCCCTCTTGCCAACCTCATCCATACTAATCACTACACAGTAAGCCCACCCCCCCCCCCAACCCCATACCCAATTTTCACCCCCCTACCCCCCGCAATCCCGGGAGACCCTGAGGCAGACACTCAAATGGTCCTGGACCTCGCCAACACCCTGGACATAGATGAGATATGCCAGCTGGCAGCCAAAATCCGTAGCGCCAGCTCACCAACTTCTCGCCATGGCCCAGCATGCCAAACTTCTTTCTACCATAAAAAATCTATGCAACATCAATAATGGATAATACACCCATATGCCGAATGAAACCAAAATCGCTAGCAGTAGTCTGCTTCAACATTAACGGCATTGAGAGCAAGAGGGACGAACTCTCCTGTGCCATCAGGGACCTCCAATTGGACGTCCTTATGACACAGGAGACCTTGAAATGAATGTTGCCACCCAGCCAAACAAAACTTCCGCGCCAGGCCGCAAAAAATATATACGACCCGATACTCGGGTACACTTGCACACTTATCGAACGAATCGACACTACAAGCCAAGAACCCGACAGTCGGGTACACGATAGGGTTGCGCTAATAACATTTGTTGTTATGTTGGTTTGTTCACTTATTACGTTATACCGGAAAGTTAGGCCAACGTCTATCTCCGGAATCTGATAGATAATACACATCAATACCTAATTATTAGTAACAATTCAAGTTGAAAATTGAACGAGTGACGGGGATTCTTTAACGATTTTCGTTAGGACTTCGCGATCACACGCCAGATCAAAATCATCAAAAGAACCTCTAAGTGAAAAATGGTCAAAATCGTGAATTTTTCCGAGTATGTTTGTACAGTCGAGGACAAAGAGATGTATACACTTTTGGACCTTATTGCGTTGTAATAAGGTCCAAAAGTGTATACATCTCTTTGTCCTCGACTGTACCACTAATATTTTAGCGACAAACATGTTCGTCAAAAACAGTACCCGATATCGGGTCCTCCGACGTGGCCTTTAGTCATGTATAGCTATAGCACCACGATTCCGACTATCGGGTAGTGCGGCCTGGGCACGAAATCATAAAATACCCGGTAGTAGGGTTTCCGGCATTGAATGTGTTAAACCTTCAAACCGCAACCCAAACATAGCTAACTACAAAATAGTCAGGAATGACAGAGTAGGAAACTTACGACGCTATCTTTAGCGACGCGAGTGACAAAGCCGCCGGAGCTGATGACGGAGCATCACTCAATCAATTCGTCAACAACGCCTGGCAACCACTCGGTTACTTTTCCAAGAAATTCTCCGACGCCCAAACTCGCTACTCAACATTCGATCGAGAATTGCTTGCGACATGAGTACCAAGCATTTTCGGAAAATGTTCGAAGGAAGAGAACTTATCATATTCACCGATCATAAACCGCTTACGTTCGCATTTACAAAGACAAGCACGAACAACGAATCACCGCGCCGCACCCGTCAACTGTTCTTTATCAGTGAATTTACAACCGATATACGACACATTCCTGGAAATCAAAATGCCGCCGCCGACGCACTATCTCACATCGAAGCCATCGCCTGTCCATCTCCGATTGACTACAAACTACTCTCAGAAGCGCAAGAGCGAGATAGCAACACAATTCAAACACTCGCACGGCAAGACAACCTAACATTAAAACGAGTTACAATTCCCGGAACGACAGTCAACTCAAAGGTTCGAGCAAGTACACATCGATATCGTTGGGCCGCTACCTACCGCCGCCACCGGACAACCATACCTACTCACAATGATCGACCGCTCAACTAGATGACTGAAGCTGTACCACTATGAAATCACCGCTGAAAATACCGCTAAAGCCCTATACGAAGGTTGGATTTCCCGCTTCGGTTGCCCTGCTACCATTACTACGGACCAGGGGCGGCAGTTCCAGAGTCGAGTTTTTGCATCACTTACACGCTTAATACTCGGCATCGAAAGGACCCGTTCAACATCATACCGGCCGCAGTCTAACGGAATTATCGAGAGAGCTCACAGAAGTTTGACAGCAGCGCTCAAAGCAAGACTTCAAACAGAAAAGTCATGGATCGACACAATACCTAGCGTCCTCCTTCGCCTCTACCTACAACTACGACAGTGAGCGAAATACCGACTACTGCTACTTCGAACACAACAAAGCAGCCAACTACAACACCGAGCACACAGACTACGTTACAAAAACGCCAACGACAGAAAAAGAGCAACCTGAAACGAAAAAATGAACCCGACGCAACTACAACCGCAGAAGTACCTACAATACGCCGAGGCCTCGCTATTCGCTTGCCGGTACGCTTCGCTTGAGGGGGAACCTGTCGGTATCTACATACATACCTATACCCACTTACTGCACCTTGAAACCATTACCGTACCTTTATCCTTACCGATTGACTCGTGCGTACACAACAGAAACAATGACATTGTTCTGATAAGAACAATGTGGGAAAATGAAACAGATAGTAGCTCTGATAGGAACAGTTGGTTGGTTGCACCGAAAAGTGCAGTTTTATAATCGTCCAAGAAGGACAGTTCATCTTGAGCAGCAGCGTCGTGATCTTCAACCAGCAGCAGCGAGCAGCGGAGCAAGACACGACGCAGCGATGACCGGTGGAGAAAAGGATGGAATTTTGGCGCCACACGTATTTATAGTTGGCGGCGCGGCGCCGTTTGCGCATGCGCAAGCCACGCCCCATCACGCGATCCGCGCCGCGCGATAGCGACATATCGCTATCTCTTTCTATTGCTGTTATTCGTTTATTTTTTATTTATTTACTTGTATTTTTGCATATTTACCTCACTAGTTGTAAGAACATTTTGTGTAATAAATTAAAGCATATTTCCGAAATAAATCATTCCATAAAATGCTACAAGAACGAGTTTTTCTCAGCACCTTCATCAACAAGTAGTCTCCCTACACTACTCCTTTAGTTCATTTTTTTTGAGATTAGAAAAATTTGACAGAACGATGTACAAGCAGAGAAATGGGATGACAAAGAATGCATGTCAACGATCAAAAGTGTGGCAAAAAAATGAAATCCATGTCTGTGTCTAAATTGTCTATGTGAGCGTAAAATAGTGATGCCAAATACAACAGGTTAATTATCTATCGGTATTTGACTTTCTTATCGATACGTTCTAAAGGCCTCTACAGACGTAAGCGACTAGTCAAAATAGTCAACTGTGACGTCAGTTGACATTCCCACAACCAACTTGACGTTTAATTTCACGCACATTTTCGACTAATATTATTACATTACCTAATTAGTTAATAACTAGTATGTCTTTTCTAAGCAAATTATACTCTTTAGTATTAAAAAAAATGTAAATAAACAAAATTATTTATTATTAAATTAAAAATATTAAATAAACAAGACTATTCCCTAAAATAATTTCAAATATTTCATATAACGGAAAACGGAATTTCAAGTCGCCGGTCGAATGCGCATTCGATTGATCGCACGACCATTTTGACAGCTAACCTCTCATTCCAACTATATTTCTATCTCGTCTAATCGTTTGACTAGTCGCTTTTAGGCGCGGCACACACTTGAGCGGAATCCAGCTATCATAAATAAAAATCAGCCGCAGCATAAAAGTGGGAAATTTCTTTACGGGAGCTGAATTTTTGTATCAAGACCATAATCAGCCCGATTTCCGTTTTCGGCTGCTTTTTGACTATGGTAGCGAATTCCGAATAAAAAAATCTTTAATAATAAAAAAACCCGTTTAAAACCGGATATAATAAGAACCTTAATGACGTAATGTGAATATAAGATTAATTTATTCATTGGATTTTTTTGAAGCAATAATTATAATTTTCATATCGAACAGTTATCGATATAAGTCCCTAAAACGTTTTGTCAATCCCTAGCGTAGAATAAATGTTTCGGTTTTTACACAAAATAATCATGAATATTAACTATTGTGATAAAATATTAGCACACAGTATACGAAACACTAATAATTAATTGTATCTAGTAAATACTTACACGATTTATTTTGCTAATTTGACAAAATATTGTTTCAAAGACATCGATCGGAATATCATGTAAACCTGTGAAATGAGTAATTACTTGGGTTTTCCTATGAGTAATAGTCCAATCTGAAACATAACACGACACCATGTTTCTCCTTTTTCATCCCAAGTTATTTTATTCACGATTGTTTTATATTTTCCACGCTAAAATATGAGCTGTCACCACGTGGGTACGTAAGCTAACTACCCAAATTCAAAAGCTGTCACTCCTTCAAAATGTTCGTGTGTCTCTTTTGCACTCGTGGCATGTTCATATACGTGTTGGTTTCTCTTTTGCGCACTTCGTTTATCTTTTAGCGACAAGCGCCATTTTATATCTATGTGTACAAGGGTTCTTTATCAGGCACGATACATGTCACAACTGTCAAAGTGCCTACGCCGTCATTCAACATACTTAATTATATTTGTATTTATAGTAACGCCAAGCCTACGTGTTTGTTAATGTTATATTGAGTATTTAACAATATTTTGATAGTAGTTACATACACGAAATATTTTATTTTTATCATTGTTAATATTCTTGTGAATGTTGCACAAAAAATCTAGAGAAGATGTTCGAAACAAATGGTCCGATTTTTAAATATTTTCTCGCGTCACCTGTCATTCGTATCTCTCAGTATAGTACCTGGATTTTTTAAATGTTTAAAGCTTATTGTG
This sequence comes from Pammene aurita, assembly GCA_947086415.1. NCBI lineage: Eukaryota > Metazoa > Arthropoda > Insecta > Lepidoptera > Tortricidae > Pammene > Pammene aurita. Next base: position 21,231,765 of record OX352295.1, read on the forward strand.
ATTCTTATTTAAGTAATAGTATTTGCTTGCTCTATTATTGGGCGTTTGTTTGGAGGGTTATGGCGCAATCAGAGGCAGGCCCGAATCTTTTACCATCACCTAACTAAGACAATTGTTTTATTATTAGGAGTTAACTTTTATTTACGAACAGTTTTTAATAAGTGCATTCTATGATTGTAAATTAAATAATTTTCGTGAATACTGATAAAAAACTAGACGTTAAATTTTCGTTTTAGAACGTAGGTGCGTCAGCCTCAGTTTTTCAATTTTCACGTCTCTAACGTGATAATCAAAACGAAATTGTGTTTTTATTGTTGTGTTGCATTATTCAATCTGCAAATTGTTGTTATTTATTTACAAAAGTGAACTCTTAATCATGTTAACTAATCGTTTGTTCGTGTGCTTTCAGTGTGTTTAAATTGAACATTTAGAACAGGTTCACAACTACTGTTTCTATGTTTACTCAATTTATAATCTCCAAAAAAACATATTTGACATTATGTCTGGCGTCAGGGCCACGGCGTATTACTTCGCCACCTAGATGTAAAAAGTTTAATCTCAATATAATAAGTCTGTATAATAAGTTTAGTCTCAATATAATAAGTCTGTCAAATTGTCAATGTTTAGTGATCTCAATAAAAAGAAAAAAAAAAAAAAGGAAAGAACAAAAATTAATGAACGCCCGTTACAAGCAGACTGTAAGAAATAAATTCTGGAAGTACTCAATTTAGTACTCAATTTATTTTATCTACACTCATACTGTAAGTACTCTAAAATGCGTTCAAAAACCGTAGACAATGACAAGCATTACAACAAACGATTTAACTATGATAAGTTTCTTATCTGCGGCAGTAACGTAATTTTAACGTTGCATGCTCAAATATTGTTAAGCAATGAGTTTCAAATTTGGAACATCGAATTTGATAACATGCCACTCGACCACCGCCATGGCCAACTCATACATAACCGGGAATAAAACCTGGTTAATTTATACCTAACATTGTTTACAGAGACTTCGACCAGGGTCAATTTATGTATGAGATTTAAAAAAAAATATTGAATGCCATTATTATTAAATCTAAATCGAAGCCATGGTTCCTAAGAACAGATGTCGCTGTCTCTCATAGTTTTTGACTTCTCCCTACTGACCCATTTGGATTGATGACCCTGTAAAACTCTAACAAATAGCTGAAATAAAACCGTACGTGGTCCGGTCCGCTCTTCAGTTCAAACACGTAACTTTTGCAGCAAAAAATTAACATTTCAGGAAACGAAACGTTACTTACGACTCCAGTGCCCTGGCAACACCGACAGACAGTTCAATTCCATGTCGCGTTACCTTGAGGCCATGATGTCGCTGGTTCAGCAGTTGGCGGACATCGACAAAAACATTGAGGACAAGGAAGTAATAAACTCCTTGTGAGTCTTGTGAGCGCTGGTAAACGAACTTATGACTGCAAACGGCGTCATTAATTTATTGAGACAATTATTGGCTCTTATTAAAACTACGTAAAAAAAACCAGGCATAAAAATCCTCTCTTTGTTAGAATATGTATTGTACTCGTTGCATCGTGTCGTGTTGTATGTAGAGTCCTTAAGTATTTGACATTAGCAACACCGCTTGTTTATGCTTGCATGATATCTATAGTGACCAAATGGAGACTCGCTCTCTTCTTTTTTAATGTCAGCGATTAGTACACGTAGCCTTGTAACTTTAATTAGATTTTATTCTATTTGACGACTGTAAGCGATTGTCTCTTCTGAGAAATACACAGTTTACTTCAAGACCAACAAGTGAGTTTATATTTACATCGGCCTGTAGCTCTAGCCCTTCGCTCTCATGACTTAGTGTCGCGCGATACAGTCCGACACACTGCTAATATCCTGCCCCAACAACAGATTATGATCGCAGCAGATAATATTTAAATCCAGTAACATCCAAGATCTGTAATATCAGCGCGGCCTGATTTTGTGCTCAAAGCAACCTACAAACATGCCACCACATGGTGATGACGATATTGATGTTGCGCCGGCTACGAGTGCAGCAATAAATACGTCGGCGGCGGTAATGTTGAATGGTGCAAGCACAACACAATGGAGAAGCTGCAAGGGGCTGAAAATTTCTAAACCTGGAAATTTACGTTGGAAGAATTATGGGGCCTTGTCGAGAAAACTGATAATACACCGACTGTGATGCCGCGCGCGACCAACGTGCGCTAGCTTGTCTATGTTTAAGTTTAAAGCCGGGGCTATACCAGTATGTATGTGAGGCTAAATAGCACGTGAAGCTTGACAAAAGGTGGCTGATGTCTTCGAGGATCGTGGTCTATATAGGCGTGTTCTTCTATTAAGACAACTGCACGGTATTGAGTTCAATGACTTCAGTTCCATTACACCCTATATTGAGAAATTAATGTCTCTTGTGCACCAGTTATCAGATATAGGCAAGTCAGTCGAGAAGGAAGAGATAGCAGGGATATTACTGCGCGTACTACTATTCTAGTAAGCAATTTAGAGACCCTGTGTTTATCGTCTAAGCTTTCAAGTGAGCTAGTAAGGACTAGGCTATTGGAAGAAGATGATACTGTGGAAAGACAGGCCATTTGAAGGCCAAGTGCTTTAGGCTACGACGTGACAAGCTGGTTAAGAAGAAGGAAAATAAGGAACCACCCATTACTGCTTACCTAGCCCATGCTGCCGCTGAGATGTACTTGGACTCAGGCTCATCCAACCATTTAGTGAAGGACAAGATCCTGTTAAGCAACATTAAGGACACTGGTGTGCAAATGATATCACCTGCTAATAAACAACATGACCAGCGCGTGTGTAGGCGAGCTGAACCTCTTAATGAATAATCTGGACAGACAATTAAAAAATGTTATGTTTGTCCCCAGTCTACCTGTAAATCTCTTAAGTGTCTCTAAACTATGTCAAAGTGGCTATGTCATAGAATTTAATTCAGATGGTTGTTTCATATGTGATAGGAACAGTAAAAGTTCTGGCAATTATTGAGCAAAAACTTTAATGGCATTTATAAACTAGATGGTATCGTATGTGAAAGTGACAGTAACATGCCCAATAGGATACACTCTTTGCTCCTGCAAGAGAGGCAGGAGGCCGAGTGCAGCAGTCGCTACATCTATCTCATCAAATTTATTTCATCGTCGTCTTGGTCACTTGAATGCCGCGGGTATGAATAGGTTAAGAAAGCATGGTTGTGATGTCGTGTTTCAGGGTGAAGACAACTGTGAAGCTCGGCTCGACTCGGCTGGCAACACTGGCCGGGAATAAAGGTCAAAATGACCTAGCGTATTTAATTAGTGAAAATAAATGTTTTAAAAGTGATTTATAACAAGTTACTGTGTAAAATGACAAGATCTCAATGAAATTAAAGTGTAACAGTGTTATCTCTAGTATTAGTTTACTTTAAGGAGCAAATTATTATGACGAAAAATTTTAAGCCAACTGTCAACGGCTTAACGTTCAAGATTTAAAATTACACCGAATTTACTTGGAAATTGCCTATATTTCATCGAAGACTTTTACAGGGGAGTATTGCTTTTCACATTTATATGCCTTACTTTTAGTCTGATTGTCCAAAATAACTTAATATTTTCAATATTCAGTACCTAACCCATGGGCAAGTTAGTTCTTGTTAAAAACAGTGGTTCATCTTACTAAACTAGCCAAAGTGAATGCTAAACAACTCAGAAATAGCACAGATATATTCAACGAACATTATTATAAGTTGACATCCAAAGTATAAAGTTTTTTTTTTTGTGTAAATTCCTGCTATAAAGCTTAATTTAAATACTAGAAAATTTGATTTTAAATACTTGTTTCTGTTAGTACCATTGTGAATCATACTTGCTAGGCTCAGATTTCTTACATTGTCAATATGATTTCAGCACAACCCTCTAAAATGACTACTCGCAGGGATGTTTTGGTCGCTAAAGTCCAGCAACTACAAAGGGACCTTAAGACGGCGACTGAGCTAAATGACAAACTCCTACAAGAGCGGGAAGAAAGTGAACAAGAAATCGAGCGTGTTATCCGAGCAAACACTGTTCTCAAAACTCAGCTTGCCAACCAGGACATTGACTATGAAGATATCCAGGGTCAGCGGGATGAACTTCAAGCTACTGTAGACCGATTTGAACAATGCCAGGAAATACACGAACAGGCATTGCAACGCATCAAGGACCTGGAGCAGCAGTGTATTCCTGATCATATTTAGATACTAAAATGTCCTATAAACTTTTCTGGAATACGCCTAGTTTCAGAGAACACCAATTTCAAAAAAATACACTTTTGATTATAACTCATCACAAAACGCCTTTCTAATGGCGTTGTTGCCACTATTGGACATAGTTTACACGTCCTTATTGACAGATATCAAAGTGACAAGGAAAACTTTACAGAAACTAAATTTTTACTAAAAAAAAATGTACCAATTTGTTTTAGGCTATAATTTTATTAATAACATTTGCTTTTTGTAGGTGCACAGTTCTAGTTATAAGATATACCTATGTCAACATATATTTACAATAGGTATTACGAGCGGCTGCGCCCGCCCGCGGTGAATGTATTCAGTCAATAAATATCCGTTCAGTGAAACACACGTTTATTAATTATAATACCAATCACTCACAGCAACCTTAAATTTCATACATATAAATACATAGGACCTAATAGTAAGGTACCTATATATAACTGGTGACCCCGAGAACATTCTGGTGAGGTGAAAAATTAGTGTTGAGGTTAAATGACTAACGGAGCGAAACCAGTACCACAAGGCCAGACTCACGGTGGACCAGCCACGGTCCCGGTGACTATGGCATCTGGGGCAGCAAAGACACCACCAGCTGCGGTTGTCAGCACGGCGCCGTTACCAGGCCCCGCACTCGAGGGGAGCTTGGCAGAAAATACGTCAGCGTTGGCCAGCATTACGGTTTCTTCAAGGATTGCGGAATTTTGGACAGACATGCCAAAGCTATGGTTCCTGCAATTTAAAGCGGCGGTGGAAAATCAGCGCTTGGGAGATGCGGCCAAACAAAATTTGGTGGTAACGAAACTCAGTAAGAATGCTATTAAGCAGGTGAGCGATTTATTATTATCACCACCTACTGAGAATAAATATGGGACGTTGAAGGACAGACTACTTAAGATCTATGAAGAGTCTGATACGCGTCAAACGCAGAAATTGCTGGGAGAGATGGAGCTAGGCACTCAAAAGCCATCCCAACTCCTCAGAAATATGCGTGACCTTGCGCGAGGGAAGATCTTGGACCAAACTTTAGTTATTATGTGGAATGGCCATCTTCCCCCGGCAGTACAAGCAGTGTTAGCCGCATCCGAGGTCACGGACATGGAGAAGCTAGCTAGTATCGCGGACAAGGTCATGGAGGCGACGCGACCGACGGAAGTTGCGGCGATATCCACAAATAGACAACGACCACAAGATGATTTAACGGCGAAATTGAATCGACTTACGGTGGAGGTAGCAGAGTTACGGAGGTCAAGGCGTCCGCAGAGAAGCGCCACACCGGGGAGACAGCCGTCAAGGTCGCGGGAGAGGAAAGCAAGCAAAGGTGGACAGAAACCAGGCTGGTTGTGCTTCTACCATTTCCGCTATGGAACGAAGGCCGCGAAGTGCATCAAGCCATGCCACTGGGAGAACCAGCCAGAGGAGAAAAACTAAGTTCGATACAGTCTGAGGCGGAGATGTGTATCGACGTAACAAACAATCGCCTATGTATTACAGACTTAAATAGCCAGTTGAACTTTTTAATAGATACCGGATCGCATGTCAGTGTTTTACCGGAATCCCGAAAGCGTGCGGCATCTACTTCGGTGAGTCCTAGCTATAAGTTGTATGCCGCAAACGGCAGTGAAATAAAGACTTTTGGAGTGCGTAGTTTAGTGCTTAATTTAAACCTTAGGAGAGCTTTTAGATGGATTTTCATAGTAGCTGATGTTAAACAACCCATAATCGGAGCCGATTTTTTAAGCCATTATAGGTTGTTAGTAGATCTCCACGCGCGGAAATTGTGGGATAAAGTTACTATGTTTAATACTGTTGGCTCTATCGTTAAGCAGGATACGTCCCAATTGTCAATTAAGTCTGTAGATATAAAAAATCCTTGGCATGAAATATTGTTAAATTACCCTGATTTGACGAAGGCGGTGTGTTATAACTTATAAGCATACGTCGTTATCGCGGGAGCAACAACGATTTGACAGTAGTTAAAGATTATGACAAATAAGAAATAACAGAAGTGACAGTAGTTTAAACGTGTTTGTACTTACACGTTCAAAATTTAACGATGTTTTTAGGGTTCCGTACCTCGAAAGGAAAAAACGGAACCCTTATAGGATCACTTTGTTGTCTGTCTGTCTGTCTGTCTGTCTGTCTGTCAAGACCATTTTTCTCAGGAACGCGTGAAGGTATCAAGCTGAAATTTGTATCAAATACTTATGTCTATTGTCCCTTGGAGCTGTGAAAAAATCAAACTTCTAAGCCTACGCAATCAAAAGATACAGTCGTTTATGCGACAAATTTTAGAGTTTTTCGGCACTCGCAAAACCTACGGGGTACTTCCCGTGAACTCAGAAACTTGAAATTTGGCACGAAGCAACGTCTTATAGCACAGATAAAGGAAAAATTGGGAAAACCGTAATTTTTTTTTTACATCATATAAAAAAAATATTTTTAATAATTTTAAAGTTACTACCCCTATATACCTACAGGTTTGTACGGAACCCTCGGTGCGCGAGTCCGACTCGGACTTGGCCGGTTTTTTTCTAATATCTAAACTTCGTAATCGACTTGATGATAGTACATACTAAAAAGATTAGCCACGCAATCCTAACGACAACTTCTTCAGTCACCTGTTTTTCAAAACAATTTTCATTCATGATCGATTTGTCTGGACTTGTAAATAAAGGATTATTTTAGACACACGAAGAGTATTTTTTTCTCAAAAATCAATGTTAGGTACTCGTAATTTTCATAAAAAAATAATCTTCTGTTAAACGAAATTTCTACACAAAAAGACGCACTTTAACGAACGTCGAAAAGGAGCAAGTCGAGTTTGATTGATCATTTCTAGCAAAAACATTGTGCTAGATATGAAGAACTTCTTAGAGGCTAAGACGTGTAGGCATAATATTCTGTTTATAATAAACGGACATTCTGTTATACATATTCTTCAACACATTTGTATTTGCTCCCGCGATAACGATGTATGGTTATAAGGACACCCCAAAACATTCTGTTGTTCACCATATTGAGACGACGGGACCACCGGTATACGCTAAAGCCCGACCTTTACCACCAGACCGGTATAATAAAGTAAAGGAGGAATTTAGGTTGATGGTAGAACTAGGCATTTGTAGGCCCTCTAATAGCCCTTGGGCTAGCCCTTTGCATGTTGTTCCCAAGAAAAATGGGGAATTACGCCCGTGTGGCGATTATAGAAGGCTTAATGCAATTACAAAACCTGACCGATACCCAATTCCTCGTTTACAAGATTTTACTTATCTGTTGGCAGGCAATAAAAAAGTATTCTCACGACTTGACTTAAACAGGGCGTATCATTTTATACCGGTCGCCCCTGCAGATATAGCAAAGTCCAGTGTAATTACACCCTTCGGGTTGTTCGAGTTTACTCGCATGGGGTTTGGAATGCGGAATAGTGCACAAACATTCCAACGTTTTATGGATACGGTAGTACTTAGCAATTTGAAATTTGTTTTTGCGTATATAGATGACGTAATCATAGCGAGTGAAACACCAGAACAACATAAGGAGCATTTAAAGCTAGTTTTCGAACGATTTAATCAATATGGAATAACAATTAACGTGTCTAAATGTGATTTTGGCAAGTCTAAGCTCGAATTTCTAGGTTACGAAGTGTCAGCGGACGGAATTCGACCTTTGGACGGTAAAGTGCAGGCTATAGTCGATTTTCCGAAACCGGAAACCGTCGAGCAATTGCGACGATTTCTAGGTATGTTAAATTTTTATCGTTTGCATATTCCCAAAGCTGTCGATTTCCAGGCCGAGTTAAATAACTACTTACATAACGCTAAAAAACGAGATAAGACGATCATCCAGTGGACAGACAAAGCTAACGAAGCGTTTGAGAAGTGCAAGGAAAGCTTAAAAAGCGCCGTCACACTTTCTCATCCGCTCCCTGATACCAAGTTATCTTTGATGACAGATGCGTCAGAGACGAGCGTAGGGGGGGTCTTACAACAACAGGTTGATGACGTTTGGCAACCCTTAGGATATTTTTCGCGGAAACTATCAGATGCGCAAAAGAAGTATTCGGCGTATGACAGGGAATTGTTAGGAATTTATGAATCTGTCAGGTACTTTAGAAATTTATTAGAAGGTCGTAATCTTAGTATATATACGGATCACAAACCTCTAACGTATGCTTTCACTAAGGTAAATAGTGATAAAGAGAGCCCTAGGAGAGTTCGTTATTTATCATACATAAGTGAGTTTACTACAGATATACAGCACATAAGTGGTATGCAGAATGTAGTAGCAGACACTTTATCCCGGGTAGAGACAATTTACAGTCCCACGGGAATCGATTACGCAGAGTTAGCGGTAAGGCAAGATAGCGACGCTTATTTACAGAGAAGTTTGCGAATGACACACGATACTCTGCGGTATAAGCAAGTTAGCCTGCCTGACTGTGACAAAGTGATTTACTGCGAGGTGTCGACTAAAAATATTAGACCGTATTTACCTGAGTGTTTTAGAAGGCAAGCATGGCAATATATACATAATCTAAGTCACCCTGGTATCAGAACTACGAAACGTTTAGTTACAGAAAGATTTTTCTGGCCGAAAATGAATGCCGATGTTACCAGGTGGACTAGATCGTGTATACAATGTCAAAAAGCAAAAGTAATACGTCATACCGTTTCAGGCTTAGAGCAATTCGCGGAATCTGATCGTTTTGCGCACGTGCACATTGATATTGCGGGACCCTTAGCCACAACCAGCGAAGGTTACCGTTATTGTGTGGCAATGATAGACAGGTTTACAGGATGGCCCGAATTATTTCCGGTACAAGATATTACGGCAGAGACCATAGCTAGGATAGTTTATGAGGGATGGATTACTCGTTTCGGTTGCCCTACGCGTTTAACGAGCGATTGTGGTAGACAGTTTGAGAGTGACTTATTCAAACAATTAATGAAGTACCTAGGCGTTCATAAGCTACGTACTACGCCCTACCACGCCCAGAGCAACGGTTTGGTTGAAAGACTTAATAAAACATTTAAAACAGCCCTTAAGGCTCGCTTAAGTGATAACACGTGTTGGGCGGACGAATTGCCCACGGTATTGCTAGGTCTGCGTGCAGCTCCTAGAAGTGACACGGGAGTAAGCGCAGCACAGTTAGTGTATGGAAAAGCAATTAGGTTGCCTGGCGAATTTTATGACGAGGTCAAGGTCACTGATTCAGTTTCGGAATATTTGCAAAAGCTTAGAGATTCCATAAATAAATTAAAGCCAAGACCACAAAGTCACAGTAATTCACGTTCGTTGTTCGTCCATAATGATTTAAAAACATGCCAATATGTATTTTTGAGAAATGAATTAGTACGCAAGTCTTTACAACCTCCTTATGACGGACCTTATAAGGTCAGAAGTAGGAGAGATAAGACGTTTGTTATACAGGTAGAGAATAAGGAAGTAAATGTATCCATAGATAGATTGAAACCGGCATATGTTGTTAACGATACGGAAACTACAGACGAAAATATTGTATATAGTTTACCCAATACTTTTAATAGCATGCAGAGTGATTCTACATTGAATAACAATGACACTTCTTGTAAAATTATACCCGTGAAAACAACACGCAGTGGACGTGTTGTAAAGAGGCCAGTGAGATTCGCAGACGCGGCATTTTAGCGCAGAGACAATAACAACGCCACACGCGGTAGGTATAATTTTGCAAGTCAATTAATGCATTAATGCAATAGCATACGGTGTATTGTAACTTGAATGTACTATGATTTATTTATTAAATTAAAATGTTTAGTTTAGTTCCAATCTGGAACGTTGAAAAGTTGAGTTAGGCTAAAAATTGTTTCTCAATAATGTTTATGTAATGATATATAACAGTGTTTTTGTAGATTTACACCATTCCAAAACCCGTCACTGTACTGTTACTACACCACAGAGTATAATTTAATTTTTGCGTAAAAGTTTAATTTTGTTCAATACAACTATGGGTTGGGGACAGAGCAAGGAAGGAGACAGGAGCAGCAGCGTCATCACCCAAACTCAGTCGGTGACAACTGATTTCAAGTATCAGTTGGGCACCATAACCCTGGTGCTGATGGCTATGACCACAATGTGTGGTATACTGCTGGTGTGTTTTCTCTGGTACCGCTGCAGGAAATCCGCCAGAAACTGGGTGCAGAGGCAGCTGATCGTGACACCCGTGACGCAAGCGACGCCGGCCGCCAGCTATGCATAGTTAGGCGCGACGTGTTACGTGGGGGGTGATTTGCATTGTGTGGTAATTGTGTTTAATATTTTTTATAAAAGGGAGGAATGGTGTAGGTGCACAGTTCTAGTTATAAGATATACCTATGTCAACATATATTTACAATAGGTATTACGAGCGGCTGCGCCCGCCCGCGGTGAATGTATTCAGTCAATAAATATCCGTTCAGTGAAACACACGTTTATTAATTATAATACCAATCACTCACAGCAACCTTAAATTTCATACATATAAATACATAGGACCTAATAGTAAGGTACCTATACTTTTCATGTGCAATAAACATTTAAAAAATATATAAAAAAAGAAAAAAAAATTTTTTTTTCGGCGAAATTGACCTAAAGTCACATAATATTTTTTCCTTCTTTTGGTCTTAGAAATTCGTAGTTAAGATCTGTCGGGTTATACCAGCCCACGGTGTATACATATAAATACTTAAATACATAGAAAACTCAGGAACAAATATCCGTGATAAACACACAAATAAATGCCCTGACCAGGATTCGAACCCGGGACCTCCTGCTTCGTAGGCAGGGTCACTACCGACTAGGCTAGGAGGCCATTAAACACTTCACTTAGCATAGTTTTAGTATTAAGTCTGTCGTATTCTGATGCTATTCGTATAGTAAATATTGTGTATTTACGAGTAGGTAGGCGGTATGTTTAACTCTCGTATCGGTTTTGGATCACAACCCTATTTTCCGTGACACTTAGGGCAATACTAGTCCATTTCCGGTAGCCATTAATCCTTCTCGTTACTTTTGGAGAGAACGCACGTTGTCCCGCACTGAATTGTTGAAAACTACATAAAAGTAGTTTCTTGGCCCTTAATCAAGTATAAAACAGTTTAAAGTCAGTACAAATCACATGTGGATTGTGGAGAGTCCAAAGGCTGAGCTCGTAGGCTGGTCCAGGTGACAGGACAGCAATCAATTCTGAGACAAATTTCAAACAATAATGTCTTATCAGCTTATTTTCTAAAGTTCATGACGGTTAATAGTGCCAGGAATAAGTTGTATTTATAACAAACGGTACAGTCTTTAGCAGTAAGTACTTTCAAATCCTATTGTATTGAACTACCACTATTGATTATTGTTTGATTATGATAAATGTATTTTTTGAATAAGACGACAACGGTACTACCCACGACGGGGTATGGGTTCATGGAAAGGAAAAACAGATCAAATGACGAAGTAGTAAAATATTTGTGTTTTTTTTTCTTTCAGAGAAGTACCGTCTATTGGTCGGTTGGACAGCTGGCAGCAGGAAGGCGGATTAAACAACCATGTGTCGTTTGGGCTTCCAAGGACGACAGCGAGGGTCCAAGACGTAAATATACTGGAAAAGGCTCGACACGAACGATTTATCAATACCACCACCCAGTTTTCCGGTATATTTAATGTTCCAAGTAGCACAATAAGAAGACGTCTCAAAGACGGAGGTTTCCAAAAGCGGGTGCCTGCGCGGAAGCCAGCTCTTACCTTACCCAAAGGTATAAGGACAAACGGCTGCAGTTTGCAGTCACTTACAGGAATAAAAACGTTGACAACGTTATTTTTATGGACGAGAAGGTATTTTTCACTTTTCATGCTCAAAAAGTGTGTCATATTATGCTTACCAAGGTGGACTAAAGTAGTGCATTTAGCCCTTAGGGAAAAAACATGTATACGTATTTCCGATATTCATATATAAGTTACATATACTTATGCACTTTATGTTTAAGAGTGTGTTTAGAGGGCTAAATTGGTTATTCCTACTATTTACTACTATACTAGATTGGTTTTATAAGTAAGAACCTGTAATTGGCTTTGTAATTCTACTCTGGTTTATAGTAATGTATTATGCTGTTGGTTTTCCATGTATGTAACTTTCGACGACGAAGCAATTTTCGACATATACACGTGAGTGACCCAGTATGCCTGTCTTGTTATCTTCGCCCTATTATGTTTACATGAATCCGTGACGAATTAAAACTACTGCAACTTGTGACTTTTCCGGTCCGGTGGGAATGTTCAAAGAATAAATACAATCGCTTCCGATATCTAGCAACATAGCCATTCAATTATTTGTGGATGCATTACCTCAGTCGGAGATTATCGGAGAAAGATATTTTTCAAATACATAGATGTTTGAAGTATGTGCCTGTAACTGAAACGGAATATTACTATTGCCGTCGAGGAACTGCGGCATTAAATGATGTTGTACAAATCCAATAGTGGAAAGAAACTCAAGAAAACGCCTCATACTGACTTGGAATCAATTAATTGGGTCCACTTGGACAACTTCATAACCGAGTCCAGTAAACCCTACCCACTGTCTGGAAAACAGGTTAAAGAATATCTCACACGCACATATGGAGTTAAGGACATATCAGAAATCACTCACAGTTACACAGAAGAAACTGATGCCCTGATTGAAATTTTTACCGATTTGATACCTAACATTTCATGTCGTAGTGTAGGGGAATACAATGCCTAGTGATGTCAACTCTATATTTTGTGTCGAAAACTAATTTTAAAAAATCGAATTAGTCTTAATAAATTTAATTTAGTTTTATATTAGATACCAAAATGGTGGAATGTCACAGTGGCGTTTTAATTTTTTGAACATTTTTGTTTACTTTGCATTAATCGCATAATATTGATTTGGTACTATATTAAACTAATCTGTGAAAATGAAAAAGAAATGAGAAATGAAAAATGTTGTAACGGTATTGGCTTATTTAGACTATACATATTCTAAATAACTTTCAAATCCATTTGAAAGTCTAAATCTATTGTTATGACTATTACTTATATACGATTGTTCATTTAGGCACTTAATTTAAATTTTATTATCAAGATAACAAAAAAAAATTCTTCATACATAATTTATAAAAGTACATAATAATTGAAGTTTGCTGAACTGATTCGTAAAGTATAGAAGCTAGTATATTATATCGATGGCAAAGTACCATTATCTCCTAACTAACATGGCCACATATGTTTGCAAAGAAATCATGTATCTTTTCGTATGTGAATTTATTTGTGAAATTATTACATTAAGTAATTTTATTTTTTAATTTTAGGTGGTTCGTAAATACAAGAGGAAGCGAGTGAAAGAATATTCAAACACAACACAACAACAAGACGACAAGCGGCCCTGGTAGAGATAATACTACAGTCCTTCTGAGTGCAAACGCAAAAGGTGATAAAATACCGCCGCTAATTGTCTTTAAAGGTCTTTGGAATGAATGGTTTTACAAAAATGAAGCTGTACAAACGGCATATTCTGTTAGTACAAATGGATGGATAGAAACGTAAATTTTTGAAAAGTACTTGAAAGATGTATTTTTACCTGCAATCGGAAGTGAAGGGCCGGTACTTCTTGTATATGATGGACATAAAACACATGTTGATCTGGGAGTTGTGGAGTTAGCAGTTGCTAATAAATAATATAACGGTTTTGAAATTACCGCCTCATTCCTCACATGTACTACAGCCGTTAGATTGCAGTACAATGAAGTCAATGAAAGTTCACTGGGAAGATGCCCTTGTGAAATGGCAGCGACTACACTCGGGTGTTAAACTGCCTAAAAGTGAATTTGCAAGACTGCTTACTGAAACTTGGGACTATCTTAATCCAGTAGTTTTGCAAAATCAAAAGAAAGTATCACAGACACAAGACGCTTTAAATGACAATCATTATTCCAATGCTAAACAGGTGCCTTCACTCTTGACTCTGGTTTTGAATAACTTAAACGATCAACAAAACAGCAACACTGTGATGAAAATCCCATTCAAACAGGTCGAAGAATATGGTAAAAAGATTGGCAATAATGATCCTGCGACCACTTTTAAAATTGAAACAGTAAAAAACCCTAGCACTTTTTTACTTAAACCTCCAGGCTCCAAAAAAATATTCTGCAAATAAAGAGATTACTACAGGCAAGTCTTCATTGACCATTCTGGATTCACAAATAATTAAAAAGGCAGATCCCGATTATCAAAATGTTACATTTAAGAATTACTGCTGAAAACCATCGCTAAAACGGATCCACCAAAAAATCCAAGAAAACGAGTTCAAAGAGGTGCAGAAATTCTAACTTATAAAGACGTCATAAATTCTATAAGGGAAGAAAAAGAAAAAAAAAGACTTAGAAATTCAAAGAAAAGAGACGTTAAAAATGAGATGAGACAGATGTCCCTCTTAATAATCGCCGGCCAAATGTTGTCACCAAAAAGGGGTCAAAGACTTTGTCAGCATTACCAGCGTAGAACGAGGTGAAAATGTAACTGTTTTAGCATGTATGAATGCCGCAGGACAGTTTAGTCCCCCGTTTGTACTCTTTAAAGGCGTTCGTAAACGAGACGACTTTATGATTGGGATGCCTCCTGGTACACAAGTTGCCATGACAAAGAAGGGTTGGGTAAATGAAGACGATTTAAGTTGTGGATAAATCATTTCAATAGATATCGGACAAGGAAAAGTAATTTTAATTTTGGATGGGCACGCATCTCATACCAGCTTGTCCGTGGTTGATTTATGTGAATTTTCAGACAGAACTAGTTTTGACGCCCCTCACACATCACACGCCTTACAACCACTAGATGTCTCCTTTTTCAAACCTTTAAAGACTTATTATAACCAACACGCTATAGCAGGGGTCAGCAATTAGCTTCTTCAGGGGTCCGGTTTATAAAATAAAATGACCATCGCGATCCGCTTCTACTATAGTTTATTAAAAAAACCTTAAATAAATACGCGCATGTAAAGGTGATATCCAGGGCCCGTAATTTTCATGCCGATGACATCAATTTGACGTCACGCTCCATATAGGATGATCCCAAATAGTTTTATTGTAAATTATTAATCATTAGTCGTCAATCATTTTAATCATGTACAAATGACATCGAAAGTACTCTATAAATAATACCTACATGATACGTGAAACGTAACGTAAATAAAACTATTTGATTTGTTTTTATACATACATTTTATTAAGTGGTATTGTTAACAACACATTACAATTCATTTTAAAACAGAATTCCTCTCTAACGTAAAGCACGCCATCCTTATTGC
This sequence comes from Pammene aurita, assembly GCA_947086415.1. Taxonomy (NCBI): domain Eukaryota; kingdom Metazoa; phylum Arthropoda; class Insecta; order Lepidoptera; family Tortricidae; genus Pammene; species Pammene aurita. Next base: position 21,247,367 of record OX352295.1, read on the forward strand.
ATTAATTCCCATGCAAAGAAAATCTAAGTCATCTTCGCTTTCATACGTAATGCAATATTCATAAAAATATTTTTTTTTGTAATCGTATTTTTGTTTGTTGTGTCACACATTTGGTTAATTATTCCAACTTCTTTGCTAAAATGAAAATTATTTGCATGGTTGGTAATTTCTTGTTTTTGTTTAATAATGGCTGACTTAAACGACAATAAGGAAGTTCGTCTTGATGGAAGCAATGGAAAAATAGATTTATGTCCTTATTTTAAGTATTACATCTGTAGAAGTTGAAAGGTCCTTTTCAATATTAAAATGGATTTTTACAAACCGGCGATGCAGTTATGACCCTTAAAAACCTTGAGCAAATTCTAATTAAAAATTTCGAATCTAAATATAAGGGACAAAAAAGGAGAAATGTAAATATGTTTCAAATTAATTTGTAAATAATTATGTACAAAACTAACTTGTACAGCCTTGGCCAGGAGTGTTGAGCATAGCTCTTTTTTGCTTACAATTTTGATGTTAAGTATTAATTCCCTATCATAACAATGTACGATGACGTAAAATGTTATATTTTATTGATATATCTAGAAAACTTCACTTAATAACACTTTCAAGGTACCTATCAAATATGAAAAGTGGAGCTCACAAAAATGGGAATTTAGGTCGGTACGAAAAATTGCAAATATTCAATGCAGTTACTACTCATTTCAAAAAAACATGCCTGTTCAGTTTAAATTAATTGATAAAATAACTTCAAAAAAGATAGAAACGCTGGTCTAAATTTTCGAGTTTTGTATGAAAATCGCAAGGGTGCTCAACACTTCTGGCCAAGGCTGTATATATTACTGTACAAAACCTCGTTTGTAAATAATATCATTAAGTATCTAGTTATTCGTGTAGGTACGGCCCAGGACTTTGATTTGCATACCATTTAGAACCTTGTCACAGTGACAATAATATAAAATCTCTAGCGTCTAGATGTTGATTGTCACTATGACAAAGTATGTAATGTTACACAAATCAATTTCCTTGACTGTTTATAAATCAATATGTAATAAAACCTTTTTAAATGTAACCTTTTTTATTCGTTCTCATTAAAAAAACGTTCTGTCAAAAATGTTACAAGTGCCACTGAGAAATAAAAATACTGATTTCCTAATTGTATTAGTTGTTAAAATCATAAAAAATGTGTCCATCAATTATACATTTTCCTTTTAGCAGAGAATTTGGAATAATTAACCAAATGTGTGACACAACAAACAAAAAACGACTACAAAAAAAAATATTTTTATGAATATTACATTACGTATGAAAGCGAAGATGACTTAGATTTTCTTTGCATGGGAATTAATGCAAGAAGGATGGCGTGCTTTACGTTAGAGAGGAATTCTGTTTTCGAATGAATTGTCATGTGTTGTTAACAATACCACTTAATAAAATGTATGTATAAAAACAAATCAAATAGTTTTATTTACGTTACGTTTCACGTATCATGTAGGTATTATTTATTCCATGTGTAAATAGAGTACTTTCGAAGTTTGTACATGATTAAAATGATCGACGACTAATGATTAATAATTTACAATAAAACTATTTGGGATCATCCTATATGGAGCGTGACGTCAAATTGACGTCATCGGCATGAAAATTACGGGCCCTGGTGATATCAGACGGTTCACTCGAATGAACGTTCACTAGAGTGATTGCTTCTTTTTTCTCTCATTCCATGTTCACACAATTACACAGAAATGAACATTCACCACTCTTTTCTGTCAATATGGCGTCGAATGAAGTCTTGTCTCTTGGAATAAGTTTAATTTGTGAACATTTGATCAAGGACTTGACAAAAAAGAAAAAAAGAAAACGTCGGCGATGGTGGGTGCGGCCATGGATTGCAAGAAGAAATTTATTTGGAGCTTCAAACACATTGCTAAAAGAACTAGCCGATGAAGATCCTGAAACATATCACAATCATCTGCTAATGGATAAAAGTAAATTTGAAGAACTTCTAGTACTCATTGCTCCGTTAATAACGAAACAAAATACTATGATGAGAGATAGTATACCTAATCGAACAAAACTTCAAATTGTACTGAGATACCTTGCTACAGGCGATTCTTTTGGAACTTTAGAGTACTTATACAGAGTACCTCGGAATACGATATCATACTTTTTCCAAGAAGTATGCGAAGCTATTTGGACGGCACTTGGAAAGTATATTAAGGTTAGTATACTTTTAATGGAAAAGAAAAACCATTTACTTGTAACTTATTTATTTTACATAAATGCACAAGTTTAATCATGATAAACGTTACATAATACTTTGAAGAGCTTGTGAGAGTATGTTTTCGGTGGATGTTTCGGTTATCATCTTCTGTTCTTCACCACTAGGTTGAGAATTGTTTTGATCAGATTCAATGGAGCTTTCATTTTGAGTCACTTGTGATTCTTTCTGGGTGTTTACTCGTATTGTTGTATCCTGTAAATAAAATTGAATTACTGTTACAGGTACCTGAAAATCAAAACGACTGGAAAAAAATTATGGAAGACTACTATATATTATGGAACTTTCCAAACTGTTGCGGAGCAATGGACGGAAAATTGGTGAATATAAGATGCCCTGGAAATTCAGGCTCAGACTATTTTGACTACAAAAAGAATTTCAGTATTCACCTATTTGCAGTAGTGGATGCGGAATATAATTTCATTTATATCGATGTTGGGACAAACGGAAGAGCTAATGATGCATCTGTATTTAATAAATCAACATTCAATGAAGCTTTGTCATCAAACCTTCTTAATTTTCCAAAGGAAGGCGTAATCGTGGCAGACGACGCCTTTCCATTGCGAACAGATATCTTAAAACCATATAATACTAGAGGGGAGTTCGGCGATAAACAAAAAATATTTAACTATCGACTCTCAAGAGCTCGCCGCGTAGTAGAAAACACTTTTGGAATATTAGTATCAAAATTTAGAATCTTTGAAAAGCCGATTCCATTATCAGTGCAAAAAGTTGAACAACTTGTTAAAACGACATGTGCACTTCATAATTGGCTTAGAAAAACTTCAATGGATTACATTACACAACGATCACTGCAAGCCGAGGATTGGTGCACAGGGTGCATCATACCAGGAGAATGGCAAGAAGTACCATCTTTAGCATTAAACGATTTACCACCAACTAATGCAAGAAATACAAGTGAAACGGCGCGTCGCATTCGTGATGCATATGCAGAAAAGTTTATCACTTCATGCACTGTACCATGGCAATGGAACATGATAAAAAGAGTATGTTAACGTAAATACTAAAATAAACATAATACGCATTAAAATAAGTCCTTTTAACTTGAGCTTTCAGCATACAGACAGACAGACACACTTTCACATACTTACTATATATACTAATAAAAAAGGGTGATGGCACCAGTGTTGGACAGTTTTATTCTTATTTCCAATTACTATGGTTACGAATTGTTTGTTGCAAATAAATAGTTACCCATATTTTGTTTACAATACGAGTCAATGTAAATCACTGATCCCTATCTATTATTGGTGCCGTCACCATAAATGTATAAATATATAATAAACAAACACTGGCTACTTACAAGATTTGATGTACTCTGCCTTGGGACACACACGCTGCTTAAAAAATCTGCATGTTTGAACCAGTACAGAGTAGGTACATAGATATCGTCAGAAGAGCACCCACTTTTAGTAGATTGCTTTATTCTGGTTAATTCTGTTGTATAGCGGGTCCTTACTGTCTTTATTTTATGTTTAATATCTTCTTCAGTAACCTCTAAGTTTAAATCACTAATAAGAGACTTTATAGAATTTGCCCGAATTGTTCTGTCTTTGTATTCATCAAGTTTGTGGTTCCAAAGGCATTGATAATTTTTAAAGTTTTCCAAAAACAGCAGCGTATTTTTATCATTCCACTTGAACACCATTTTGAAGCGACGCTCGACGTGGCATCCACCTGCTACACGAGTTGCGACAAAATGGCCGAATCTGAGTGAACGTTCTTTCTGTGTTCAGACCGTTCATTTTTCGTTCATTCGGAGTGAGAATGAACGATGCCGAATGAACCGATCCAACAATGCTGGATCGATTCACTAGTGAATTCATTCGGCACTTTTGTTTCACTTCGCGTTCAGACGTGTCATTTCGAGTGAAAGATACCGAATGAAAGATACAAAATGAACAAAAAATGAACTGTCTGATATCACCTTAATGTACAGAAGTAACAAGGATTTTTTTAGGTATCAATGTGAAAATGGCTTTTCTCTGCCTTTTTGCCAAATAATGTTTCCCTTACTGTTTAATTTGCCAACTGTGTCATTTGGCATATTGCATTTTTTTCTAAAACTAAGAATTTCATGATCGATGATTATAAAACAAACCTTGAAAAGTTTACAGTTTCAGAAAAAAATGCACTATGCCAAATGACACAGTTGGCAAATGAAACAGTTTGGGAAACGTTATTCGGCGAAAAGGCAGGCTCTCGTGAAAATTTAAATTTTTTGCTTTGAACTATTTGTCTGAAGTTTGGAGTAAAATTGGTGCAAGCTATTGACATTAAATCCTAAAATTGATCATCAATAAGTCGAGATCGAGATTTATTTTTAATGAAATTCATCTTCGAAAATGCTGCTACACCCTAACATAGTAAGAAGTTTCAAGGCCATTTTTTTAATTCTCTGGGTATTTATTACCAAATCAATTTTATCCAGAACTCTTCGTAAGGAACTTCCGTATGTTTGTGTTTTATTTAAAACTTAAATTTGCACTTTCTTGGAAAACGATAATTTTAATATAATAGTTACTGTTTACTTAAGGTCCGCACAAAATAGGTCGGCGGTCCGGATGCGGACCCCGGTCCGCCATTTGGTGACCCCTGCGCTATAGCATGGCAACATTCACATCCGGACAAAGGAATCACCAAAGTCGCTTTTGGTGTAATATTTAGACAGGCGTGGAACCAGGCGGCGACAGTTGGAGATGCCACAAAAGGCTTTGAGAAGACCGGGATATATCCATTCAATCCCAATGCTGTACCAGACAAAGTTTGTCTTTGATTGTGCAACAACAGATCAAGACGGTAATGATAGTCTCCCATTAACAAGTGCACTACCAGCGGCTACTAACGTTGTACAAAACACATTGCCATTGCCTATAGAGCCTTCTACAAATTTGACAACACCACGAGTTGCTGATGTGTATCCAACAGCCAGTGCACAGCCAGTTGTAACAACATTTCCAACAGAGAGTTCCACAAATGCAAACACCCAGCTAAATAACGATGATCTCCAATCTGTAATCCAAATAAACTTGACTGAAAAAGGGGGATCACCATCATTATCAAAGAAGGCCAAAGAGGTACAGGAAAAAACAACAGCACAGCAGGTTAAAGATGTCTCACCAACTAGTTTAAAGCAACTGGAAGGTAAAATTATAAAAGAGGTGTACCGTCACCGATGAAGCCCAAAGACCCACCATCTAAAAAAGTTCGAAACGTCAATAAGCCTATTTTACATTTAACGTCACCACAAAGCAAAGAAAATCTACGCCTAAAGGATGCAAAGAAACAAGAAAATCTACAGAAGAAAAATACTCAAATAAATAAAAGGGAAAATAAACTAATAACCACTAAAGTTAACACGGAAAGGACAAGTAAAAATAGATCTAATATCAGAAAGCAGCAGAAAGATAAAGAGAACGTGCCAAAGAAAAACAAAACAACACCAAAATTAAGATCTAAAGGTGCATCCTCATCTAGAGACTGGTATTGTATTTACTGTTCTGAAAAGTTTATACATCCTCCTGTGGAGGATTGGATTCAATGCCACGTTTGTGAAGAATGGTGCCATGAAAACTGTGCTGATCGAGGAGGTGTCTCAGGGCCATACAAATGTGAAGTTTGTAATAGCAATGATAAGTGATGTCATTAATAGAAATTTAAAAATATTTTTATTTATTATAAATAATATTTTTCAATTCTCATGCTCGGAAAGTAGGTCGTTGTTTATCTATAAAGCGGGTGGAAAATGATACGTTGAGGCCCTAGGGCCGCAAAATGGTATGTGCCTATTAGGGCTCGCCTTGTCAGCACCGCGTAGAACAAAGTGTTTAAAATAGTCTTAATAGCCCACCCCAGAAACAAATCTGTAACAATAGTTAATTTTCTCAAGTTATTAGAATTTATTGTAGCGATTATCATACATTAAAGATGTAAATTCATTCAATCGTTCAGGTTTTTTGGTTTAAATGTAAATGTCTTGGTTCCATAGAGCGGTGACAAGAGGAATAAACCTACTCAGCGTTTTTTTTTTACTTGGTAGGCAACGACAGAAACTTTTACAGCCAAACAATAACGAATACTAATTTATCTAATTATAATAAGAAATATTAGCGATGTACTATTTATTATTACATTGAATAGGATATTTCATTATTAATTCGATTACTTTTATTAAAAAAACAAACTAAAATAACAAAATAAGAGGTCACTTTTTAAAAAATGCTGTTTGAGACACTAATTAAATCGCCGAAAACGGGCGAGAAAGAGATATTATTTATAATCTGTGCAATTTGACGTCAGAAAAAAGTAGGCAGTAGACGCTAGACGCATTTATTGAAATCACTCGGAATTGGAAAGTCGACAAATCTTAGTGAAAATTATGGGTTCCTCAAGCGATTCAGAAATGGACTTAACACCTGCCAAGATTAGAGAAGAAGCGCAAACTATAATAGAAGGCCTTCTGCCTCAAGTTTCAAAAGAAAAATACCTTAAAACTTACAACGATTTTATGAAATGGCGGACCGAGAAAAGAGTGAAATCTTTGTCAGAAAGTGTGCTACTCACATATTTCTCTGAAATATCGGAAAAACTTAAACCTTCAACGCTATGGAGCATATACTCCATGCTTAAAACCACCTTAAATACCAAACACGACGTTAATTTGAAGAACTACAACAACCTGACGTCGTTTTTAAAAAGGAAATCGGATGGCTTTAAAAGCAAAAAGTCGAAGGTTTTTACAGCACAGGAAGTGGAAAAGTTTCTAAATGAGGCTCCAGATGATGTTTACTTGGCAACAAAGGTTGGTTAAAAACAAATTTCTTTATGAAGAACGAACTACTTATGTGTGTCTATATTTCTTATAAATCGTAAGGATTTCGTTTCAATATATGTATTACTTGTTTAATTTATGAAAACATTTGTTTACAGGTGGTACTCATTTTTGGCATAAGTGGCGCTTGCAGAAGTTGTGAGCTTACAAATATTAAACTAGAAGACATTGAAATTCAAGGTGAATTATTATTAGTAAAGCTACCAAACACTAAAACTAAAATTGATCGAACATTTGTAATAAAAAAAGAATTTGTTCAACTTGTGAAAAAATACCAGGCACTTCGTCCCGAAACAGAAACAAACCGCTTCTTTTTAAACTACCAGCGTGGTCGATGTCTAAAGCAAGTAATAGGTAAAAATAAAATATCAAGCCTGCCAAAACAAATTGCCACATATTTGAACCTTCAAAATCCAGAACTGTATTCAGGGCATTGCCTTAGAAGAACATCCGCAACCCTTTTAGCTGACGCTGGGGCCAATATGACAATGATCAAGCGACTCGGAGGATGGAAGTCGAGTACAGTCGCCGAAGGCTACCTAGAAGACTCCGTGCAAAATAAATCAAAAATATCAAATAAAATAACAGAGACCATACACTTGAGATCAAATTCTCCCCGTCCAGGGTCATCAAAAGAGCCAGACCAATTTCAAGACACAGAAGAAGTATTCTTTGCAATAGAGGACAAACAACTTCAACCTGCCACTAATGATAGGGTGACTTCTCCAACATTTACTGATCCCAAAAATAACTCTCAAATCACTCAGTCTGTATCTAATGTGACTATTCCAGGGAAAAATGTAACATTTTCATTCAACAATTGCTCAAATTTTTCAATTAACTTTAAGTAAATAGTACTGCTTTTTATACTTTCTTATTAATAAAAACATTCAAACTTTGTCCTTGCTTATTTTTACTTTCCTCACTTCGAATTGAAAAGTAGAGTGTTTAACTCGGGTAAAAGTTACCCATTCCGACTCGCACTATTGGCGCTCTCACTTCGTTCGAGCGCCAAACTACCTCGTCGGAAATGGGTGACTTTCTCCCCTTGGTTAACAATCTACTATTTTATATAAATATTGCACAGTGGGACAGTGTTTTGGTACAAACACCAAATTTTCTGATATGGGGTGAATCGGATATGTGTGATGTTCAAATTTTGGTTTATAAAAATTTAGATTTTTTATTTTTCATAAATCATTTTTAAGTTTGACCTTGGGTTCTGTTAATTAATTAATAATTTGTCCAACTGAATATTAATAAAAACAATAACACCTTAAAAAAACTCCAACTCCAAAAAGGACTCCATAAAATATCTTTTTTAGCAAATATCTTTTACTACAAAACTAAGTAGCGGCATACAAAAACACACCTTATATTTAAATATTTATTAAGATTCGTTTTAGAGTTTCCGAGTAAAATGGCTGTGACATACGGACGGACGGACGGACATAACGAAACTATAAGGGTTACGTTTTTGCCACTTTGGCTACGGAACCCTAAAAACCTACTTCACAAAATAATATGTCAAATGCCATTAAAAAATATTTACAATCATAGTGCTAGTGCAATTTTACTCTGCTTTTGACAGATTGATTCATTTAAAAGTTGATAATTTTTATTTTATTGACCATAACACAGTATAGCACAAGGAACAAAAAAATTACACGTGATATATGTCCAGACCCCCCTCCCCCTGTGGTGATCCCCCCCCCCCCTATACAATATGACGCGATTAATGGACGCCCCCTAAGTCAGTAGGTGTTGCAAACAGTGAATAATTATCTTGTCTTATTTTCCGAGATTTACCATTCACAATGTAGTTCTCTAGCTATGCAGCAACTCAACGCACAAGTATTTAGAGTAGAAAGAGAAAACAAGATTGTTGTCTCTTTCACCCAACGAAGCCTACTCAGACGCCACTCCTGGGAGCAGCCTCATTCTTGTCTGTGCGTGCGCACCGACTGCACAAATATCACTTAAAATAACGGTAAGGTTTATTCCGAACAGAGGTTTTCGTAAAGTTTTTATTCTAACCTGTGTTTTTTCTTCGTCGAGCAAATATGTCGAAGTTCAAAAGAAAAGAAACCAGTGAAGACAAATCGATTAATAGAAGATTACGAACGAAGGTTTCAAGAAGATCCTAAACCGAAGTGTGTATTATATTATATGCTCCAGATCCATCTGTGAAGATGAAGATGTGCATTCCGAAGTTTGTACTTATTATCCGATAGCTCACCGTTTTTTTGCTATTGGCGTCTTTTACCGTTGAATTATATTCATTGACGCCTCCTCTGTGTAACTATGTAGTCATGTTTATGACGAGCCATACGACGCGAAAGTTTGAAGCACGAAGTGTGGGAGTTAAAAAAACTTGTACTGGTATCCCTTTATCACTAGCAACACTGCGCGCTCCTGTCAAATACTCATTGTGTATTTTTCGTGCTACGTATAGCACCGTATACCGAAGACCAATATTTATCGAAAATATTCTTTGTACCTAAACCGGATGGAAGTGCTCGCGTTATTTTAAACTTAAAAACATTTAACAAATATGTACATACACATCACTTCAAGATGGAGCATATCAGAACAGCAATAAAATTAATTAATAGAAAATCCTACCTTGCTTCGTTAGATCTTCAGGATGCATACTTCTGTTTAAGAATACATCCAGGTTCCAAAAAAAATTTAAGGTTTATGTTTGATGGAAAGCTATATGAATTTCAGGTACTCCCCTTCGGACTTTCTTCGGCACCTTATGTGTTTACCAAATTAATAAAACCCATTACTACCTATCTCAGAGAAAAAAGTCTATTTTCAGTAAATTATTTAGATGAATTTTTAATTATTGGAAACTCTATAAAGGAATGTCATAAAAATGTTCATACGAGCAAAAAATTATTAGAATAATTGGGTTTTATTGTAAATGAGAAGAAAAGTAATTTAAATCCATCGAAAAAATGCAAATTTTTAGGTCTCGTTTTGGATTGCTATAATTATGCTGTTTCAATACCTGACGAAAAAAGCACTAATATACATAATAAAATAAAATCTTTTACGCAACTTAAACATACAACTAAATGGTCTTTTGCATCCCTAATAGGTACTCTAATATCCATTTGTCCTGCTGTACCATATGGTTTAATGTATACAAAACGATTAGAACAACATAAATTTTCACATCTCAAAAAGAATAATAATAATTTTGATTCAAAAATTGAGCTTACTGATGAAGTAAAAGAAGATTTAAATTGGTGGAAAGAACATGTTTGTTTGGCCAGTAATCCTATTAGGGTATCCACAAAATTGAGATATTCACGGACTCCTCTCGGACTGGTTGGGGTGCTGTATGTAATACTAAAAAATTGCATGGTTTTTGGATTAAGGAAGATAAAAAATCACACATAATTTTTTTAGAGTATTGTTTGGCCTACAGTGTTTTGCTAAGGATTTAAATAATTGCGAAATTTTACTACGTTGTGACAACACAACTGCAATATCTTACATTAATCGATATGGGGGTATACAATACAAACATATAAATGATCTTGCTCGTCAAATTTGGCAGTTTTGTGAATCAAGAAAGTTATTTTACATAGCCTCTAAAGACAATTACATAGCAGACAAAGAATCAAGAAATATAAATGAACATACTGAATGGCAACTTTGCAATAGTGCATTTGACAAAATTACATTAAATTTTGGATATCCTACAATAGATTTATTTGCCTCTAGGGAAAATGCTAAATGTGGAAAAAATTTCTCATGGCATATTGAACTTAATTGCTGGGCGGTAGATGTTTTTCCGTTTCATGGAGTGATTTGAAGTTTTATGCTTTTCCACCATTCTCACTCATTTTAAAATGTTTGAAAAAGATTCAAACAGATCAAGCAGAAGGAATAATGGTGGTTCCTTTCTGGCCATCCCAGGCTTGGTTTCCCGTATTTATGTCTTTAAAAAAGTTACACATTTTAAAATTTGACCCATCTAGATCATTATTATCATCTCCTTTCAGGGATCACCACCCACTACATAAAGACCTTACACTGATTGCCGCAATATTATCAGCGAAGTCTACTCAAGAAAAGGGTTAAGGAATGAAAGTGTGACTATAATGTTAAATTCATTGTCAAATAGCACAATAAAACAATATAATACATGTTTAAAACAATGATGGGAATTTTGTAATGTAGAAAAAATTGACCCATTCGTAAATTCAGTTCCGAAAATTCTCACTTTTCTGACACAAAAATTTAACAATGGGTCTGCATATGGAACTCTCAACTCTATGAGATCAGCGTTGTCGCTTCTTACGGATTGTGACCTAGGTAATGATAGAGATATTTAAAGATTTTTTACTGGTATTTACAAAATGAGACCATACAAACCAAAATATAATGAAACCTGGAACCCAGCCTTAGTTTTGAATTATGTGTCTCAATTGTATCCTAAATCCTAATACTTAGCCTTACTTTAGACAATTTATCCAAAAAAGTTATTATTCTTTTAGCTCTTGTTACTGCTCATAGATTACAAACCATGTCGTTGATTAAGTTAATAGTAGTTTATGTAACTGTTACGTAATAAGGGTCCTTAAAACATGAGTGTGGTTTTATGAAATGAGCCGCAGGCGAATTTCATAATAAGATCACACGAGTGTTTTAAGGCCTAATTACGTACAGTTGCATACACTGCTTTATCTACACTCATATTATTTATTATAAATGCCGTATTCGGAAATCATAGAATGGCCGCCATTGCACCGCCGTGGCCATCTCGATTGTGTCGGCGTGGCCAACTCGATTGTGTCGGCGCTCGCGCGGGACCAATCGAGTTGGCCATGGCGGTAACATTATGTTATCAAATTCGATGTTCCAAATTTGAAACTCATTGCTTAACAATATTTGAGCATGCAAAGTTAAAATTACGTTACTGCCGCAGATAAGAAACTTATCATAGTTAAATCGTTTGTTGTAATGCTTGTCATTGTCTACGGTTTTTGAACGCATTTTAGAGTACTTACAGTATGAGTGTAGATAAACAATATTGCTATTACTGATGAAAATATTAAAATTAAAATTCCCGATCCAATCAAAACTTCCGGAAAGAATAAACTACAACCATTATTAGTAATTCCATATTTTAAAGATAATATTAGTATATGTCCTGCCACAGATTTGAAAGATTACATAAATGTCACAAAATCATTGAGAAAATCAGAAAAATTATTTATAATTATAAAGAAGCCTCATACACCAGCTTCAACTCAAACATTAGCCAGGTGGGTAAAAACAATTTTAACCGAAGCTGGTTTAGACACTTCTATGTTCACTGCTCATAGCACACGTCATGCGTCTACTAGCCACGCATATAGAAGTGGAATAAATATTGATTATACATATTATAAAAACAGCTGGATGGACAGAATCATGCAGGTGTTTTGCTGATTTTTATAATAGACCTTTAATTAATGACAATGTTTTTTCAAACAGTATTTTAAGCAGCCTGTAATTGTTAAAATTGTTATTTAATTAAGACTGACTATATGTAATTACATAATAATATAGTCATAAGTATTAATTCCTTATCAATAAATAATTAAAATATAGCAACCATGTCTTTAAACATCTACATAGTTATACAGAGGAGGCGTCAATGAATATAATTGATTGATCAAAGTAACTTACCTGTAAGTGTCCTTCGATCAAAATTATATGAATTTGACGCCTCCTCTGTCCAGTCCCAGCCCTAATAGATTATTATCTATTCCCTCCCATAAAATGATTGCCAATATTTTAATTATGTTTTTTTTTTAATACTTTGAACTGTAATGAGTATTTGACAGGAGCGCGCAGTGTTGCTAGTGATACCCTTTATCACTAGCAACACTGCGCGCTCCTGTCAAATACTCATTACCCGTAGAAGTAGATAGGGATACCAGTACAAGTTTTTTAAACTCCCACACTTCGTGCTTCAAACTTTCGTGTTGTATGGCTCGTCATAAACATGACTACATAGTTACACAGAGGAGGCGTAAACTTCATATAATTTTGATCGAAGGACCCCTCTGCCGCAAAATGTACAAAAAGCAAAATGTACACAACGCGCAAAATGTAACAACAGGTAAAATGCTCAATACGCAAAATGTGCACAAGATAAAACGTACAATAAGCGGAACGTACAAAAGCACATTGTACAATCGCATAATGTACAAATCTGAAAATGCGCACTACTAGCAAAACGTACAATACGCAAAACGTGCATTATGCACATAGAGTTGTAAGCAAAATGTACATTTTTTTGCCTTTTATGTGTCCCACACCACAGCTGGGTTTAAGTATACTCCTTTACCCCCTAACCTCCTCCTTAAATCCTAAAGTATAGGAACGTAGAAATTAATGCATTGAGTTTATTCCTTTCTTTGATAAGCCTAAAGTCTAGTATTTGTACCAGACCTTATTAAAAAATGTACATGCTAGTGGAATTAGGGAATGCAAAGCCGGTAAGTTTTGTATGGTAAAAATAAACGGTTCTGCATTCCCTACTGGTGATGCTGGTCTTTGGCGTTCCTGGAAACAAACATTTACCGCGTGCAGCCCAAATTTTGTCTTTCGATGATTAAAAAAACAGTTATAGGTAACGTATTTAATTCGATACGAGTACGATTACTATAATAAGTAAAACTTAACTAAATTGCTCAACTTAATAAAAACGTAACTTTATTCTACTTAAAACAAAATCAACACATTACGCGGCTAATCTGACGTAAGTCATTTTTGTCAAAAATTGGTCAACTGTCAGTTGGTTGCTTTGTAGCTTTTGTAAGACCGAATTATATTTTCGGTCGAACACTACGTCATGGCGTCTTCGGTTTCTAGATGCTGGTTTAAAAATACTCCTCGTAATTTTTCTATCTCCAAAGTTTGCTTCTTTTCGCAGTTTGCGTATGAAAGCAAATAATTCATTTTTTTGGAGATTTTGGTTTTTAATCGGCGATGCCACCCCTCGACAGCGTTTGTAGTGCGGTGGCGTTCATTCGCACAGCTTATAGCTATTGGGCTGAATTTCGGGTACCAAGTTTTTTCGAAATATTTCTTAAATTCGATCGTGGCAGTTGAGTTGGAGTCAGGTGACTCTGAAATTTGGTACCATGCTTCCGGAATGCGATGAGCCGGCAGTAGTGGAAAAATAGAGCATTTTTGGATTATTGTTCTTTCTGAACCAGTTGGATTCGCTCCAATCTATCAGCGTTTCTGTGGACGGCGTCGTTAAAATGATGGAAACATCCACTAAACTTTGCTTCAGGATAGACTGCTCTGAATGCATTGACTTGTGCAAGTTCCCAATCATATTTAAAGTTTCGAATCTCGACGCCCAGTTGGTGTTTAAGAACGCTGAATAATCGCGTGTAGCTCGTTTTATTCTTGTTGGCCATAAGCGCATACACCACCGGTACAACATTTGTGGACTCTGTATCTGAGTCAATGTCCAAATGGATGGCATATAATTGGTAGTAGGGATCAGGCACAATTTTAAACGTAGCATCGCCAAAAAAGGTGCCAGATTCTTGCGATAGCATAAATATCCGCGAAATTTCAGTGGCAAAAACTATGACTTCATTTCTCCCGTCATCATCACTCACCAGAAATCCCCTGGCTAAGGCCTCTGGTATGGTCACATCATTAGGCTTTCTAAACACCATATTTTTTGCGTTAAGGTAATTTTTAATTGACCTGTAAATAGTATCTCTTTTTGAGGCAAACGTTGGTGCATAGGCCGGGTGGATCTTAGAAATGTTGTCTTCGAAAATTTGCTGGATACCTCCCAACTCCTCGCAGGCTTTTTTTTTACTTCATTTATAGTTATGAAGATTTGATTTCCAATTTCATCGGGGTCACATACATGTGGCGACTGCCGTAAAACTGTGTAATTGGAGTCGGTGGTGAGAGATGCAGTGCACATCTCTCTACTCACGCATTGCCATAGTATAGTACCGTTTTTGTTTAAACGCTTGCTTCGCCTATTGTAACGATATCCATTTAGCAGCAAAGTGGGATTTCCCTTCTGGTTTTTTTCTATTATTGGTGAATTATCCATTTTCTTCGACAATCGACATTAATTAAAATGACAGCGTAGATAAAGTGCTATATGTCACCTTATAATATTTTCAAGTGCCAGTATTAATTTGTAGAAATGAGTTCTTACTACAAAGTAGAAGTGAAGTAGGTGTAATATCAGTAGTTCAGTACCTACTTTACAAAATCTATGATAAAATATTATCATTATGTAGGTACTAACTTTTTCCCGTAACTTCGGATGCGTAAAAATCTAGAAAATATTTAAGGTCACGAAAGTATAAAAACTAGAAATAGTATGTGGGCTGAATAAACTTTTTTATGTCAATAATTTATGACATACTTTATTTTATAGTTTACTTGTAACGGGGCGGGTACTTCGCACGGTAATATAAATACAGGATGTTTTTCCAACGTGCCCATATAAAATGCCGTCTTGCGATCGGTCAATTTGTATGAAGAAGGCCAAAATTTTTTCGAGATTTCGGTCAGTATATTCTCAGTAATCACCACGTTGAATATGGCTAGATGTTGGAAAAACACCATGTACCATAAAAGAAGAAACTGACTGACTGACATATCAACGCACAGGACAAACCTCTGGGCCCAAAGTTTTCAAACTTGGCACGTAGATTCGTTATAAGGTCTAGGGGTGCACTAAGAAAGGATTTTTCAAAATTTACCCTCTAAAGGGGGTAAAATGGGAGTCCAAAGTTTGTATGGGAAATCATGAGTTGCTAGACCATTTTATTAGAAACTTCGTAGAAGTATTTGTAACGACAAATTAGTAAACACGTGTTTCAGCATTTTTGAGAATGCAACCCCTAATAAGGAAAATGGGATCAAAAAGTCTGAAAAGATAGAAAAGGATGATGGAGTCGCGAAAAACTTGTGTCAGACATCGAAAATGAACTCACCAAAATCTCGATATGGGATCAGGACAATCTAGTCCGACACAAACTTTTAGGGCACATCCCTAACCACATCTGGAAGTACTGGGATTCTTGGAGTCGATATCGAGCTGTTAAGGAGGAGGATAGGGGGTAAAGGAGTACTTAAACCCAACTGTGGTGTGGGACACATAAAAGGCAAAAAATGTACATTTTGCTTACAACTCTATGTGCATAATGCACGTTTTGCGTATTGTACGTTTTGCTAGTAGTGCGCATTTTCAGATTTGTACATTATGCGATTGTACAATGTGCTTTTGTACGTTCCGCTTATTGTACGTTTTATCTTGTGCACATTTTGCGTATTGAGCATTTTACCTGTTGTTACAGTTTGCGCGTTGTGTACATTTTGCTTTTTGTACATTTTGCGGCAGAGGGAGTTACTTTGATCAATCAATTCTTCGGTAAAAGTAATTATTATTTAAATGTTAAGTCCCGTTGTATTCTTCGGGATATACTTATAAATTACACGTCTCTGCGACTAATGGCGAATGCAACCTATACGAGTCACCGTTACCGGCGTTACCTATCATCTCTGTTTTCTAACCGTTGGATTCTTCGGTAGAAAAATGTTTTACATGCTTGCAGATACATCAAAATCTCGTTGTATTCTTCGAGATAAATCTAAGGAGTGTTTTATAACACAAATGTACTTCAAGTTGCGATTGTAATTTGTAATTGGAAGCTACCCAAACATTTGAAATAGTTGGTTAACATGTTGAATGCGCGTATCGTACGCGCTGTTCGTTAATACGTTTGTTCCATCGCTTATGTTCTCTAACATACGCCTCTGCGTTACATCTAACGATAAAATGATCAACCAACACCATCTTGGTAGGGTTCGTCCCAACAGTGAGAAGGTTACGGAGTGTCTGGTCGAGGATAGTTTTGATCCCGAGTTATTGAAAGCTGACAACGAACAAGTTGAATTTGGAGAGGATTTACAACCTGATATCGCCAGTCGTTTTCAGCAAATTTTAATTAACGGCTTGAGAAAAGAAACGCGTGAGAGTATGTCCAAAAATATTTATTTCCTAACAATGTTATATTGGTTAAAGCACCTACTCTGACCCGGAGGTGACAGCTATGCTTATTGAGACCTGCCGTTTACGTGACAAACGACTACTCAGCAAACAAGATCAGCTTGGTAAGACTTTAGCGGCTGCGGGTGGCCTTCTTTACTTACTAAAAAAAAAAAACAAATTTTGCAAAGATAATTTCGTCCTTAAGCGATGCCGGCAAACTCTTCGCCGACTCTCACTATGCGTAGACTGATACACGTAGCTCAGTCATCACTCCCTTATTTAATTGATAAATTTCTTACCGAATCTTTCAATGACATAAAGAGATCGTTACTTGTTCGGTGACATATTGGGCGATTTAGTTATAGGAACATTTAGCTTAGTCAGCTCATATCACGGTGCATGTGCACTCGTATATGAGCTGACACGGCAAATGCGACGCGGCCCCGCCGCGCGGACCCCTCGGCCCTCAGTCACTATAGTCTGACCAGCGAGTCGCTGCACAAGCATTTTTACAGAATTCTTCATATGGCAACAATTTTATCTGTCAAAAGTGTCAAACAACTGTCAAAATGTTGACAGCTTCTGTTACCAAACAATATTGATATTTGTGTCACATTTATGTGAGTTTTTATTTGCAAACATATGTTTGACCAGCGAGTCGCTGCACAAGCGTTTTTAGAGAATTCTATATATGGCAATAATTTTAGCTGTCAAAAGTGTCAAAAATATTGTCAAACGAGTTTACACATAACCTAGATTCTCAAATTCTCATGTTAGTTCATTCGTTACGGAAGTTTATAGTTTATATCGTATTATAATGGCTAAACCGATTAGAAGCAGTGTGAGGAGCATGTTATTTACGATAATCTGTAACTATAATCAAGTTCGACACGACGAAAATGAGAGATTACTAGAAAAGAAGCGAATATTGGACGAAATCATTCAGGCGACCGGTAAGTCATTATCAAACAATGTTGATGCTTCTTGTACCAAATTTAATTTACGAGATAGGAACATTTGTTTGTATTACTAAACTTATGATTTATTTATATTACAGCGGGCGTAGATGACGAAAATGTTAGAGAAACTATTCAAAAGCTAGCAAGCGAACTGAAGAATGTTATTGATAATAACGCATCAGAATCAAGTTATTTAGAGAAAGTGTCTACTATGACAGGTAATATAAATAATCTATATTTTCACATCTAGGTTTATTAATATTTTAGTGTTCTTTTGTTAAAATTCCTATTGTTAAAACTGTTTTTTTTTTCAGGTACAAGCATTCGTACACTACGCACAATTAAAAAAGAGGGTTCTATTAACCAAGGCCAATGGAATACGCCAGGGAAAAAACGACCCCGGCCACCAACTGTGTCAAATTTAGACAATTTTGATGTGTCAGCCATCCGTAATAAAATTAATGAGTTTTATTGCGTCAAAAAGCAGGTACCTACTCTAAGAGCCTTACATGCGGATTTGAAAGAATCTATAGGATTCTCAGGATGTTGTGAAACACTGAGGAAAATACTACACGAGAACGGATTTGAGTTTAAAAAAAATAAAGAAGAGCGCTCCATCCTCATGGAAAAGTTTGAAATATCTGGGTGGAGGCAAAGGTTTCTTAGAGCTATACATAAAAAACGGGAAGAAGGAAAAAATATTGTGTATCTTGATGAGACATATGTCCATCAAAATTACAGACCGAAGAAGTCATGGCAAGGGCCTTCAACTTCCGGTTTAGTTGAAAAAATTTCCTCGGGTAAGCGGCATATTATAGTGCATGCTGGATCAGAGCAAGGATTTGTGCCCAATGCTTTGCTTGTTTTTAGCACAAAATCCAAAGCAGCTGACTATCATGATGACATGAACAGTTCTAATTTTTTAAAGTGGCTACGAGAAATGTTAATCCCAAATTTGACTGAGCCCAGTGTAATTGTTATGGACAATGCCAGTTACCATGTAACACAAATAAATAAGCCTCCAACCATGCACAGCTTAAAGGCTGATATTCAAAAATGGCTAAGGGAAAATAATATCCCATATGAAGAGTGTTTCAAAAAGGAGGAATTGATGTGCCTCGTTGAGGAAAATAAAATTGGTCCCATATATGCAGCAGAGGAGTTATTGAAGCAGCATGGGCATGAGGTCCTTAAATTGCCTCCATACCATTGCGATCTAAACGCTATTGAGTTGATATGGAGCCTCACAAAGCGAAAAATAGCCAGCAGAAATGTGGGGCTACCGGGTTCAGATACGGAAAACTTGATCCGAGAATGTTTTGCAATGATTACCCCGGAAGATTGGAAAAAAAGTACAGACCATGTAATAAATGTGGAACGAAAATACAAGTCTAAGGACAACATTACAGACACTGAACTAGCTCCATTCATAATAGAAGTTCGGGAAAGTGACAATGACAGTGATAGTTCTCTGTCAGGAATTGAATTTCTTGAATCCGATTTCGATTATGATTCTTAAATAAATAGGCACCTTCTTTATAAACTAACAATATTAAAAGTAGATTGAAACTAAATTGTGTTTTCTTTCACCTACCTTCAGTTCAGCTCCATTATACAATATGTGACTTTTTATTATTACTAACTTTATAAGTACAACGGGAAGCATAAATATTTCCCTTGTGAAGGTTTACTTTAATAGCACAAGGGAAATATTTATGCTTAATAAATAATCGCCTGTAATTAACCCGAGTTCAAAACTTCAAAATAAAACACAAATAAAGTAATTTTTAATCCTATCAAAAATATAAATGTCATATGAGAACCAAGTTCAATATTATGACATATGCCTTGGTTGTTGACTTCAACGACCAAAGAAATGAGATTTAAAGGGTGCCGTTTAATGGTCAGTCCTGAAATTTATTTGTAACAACAAAGTATCATTTTCTATAACTTAGGAATCTTAGGATAATATAATAACTTACTTTTTGTACAGTTGAAGTAAAGATATTTATGTTTACTACATATTTTTGTAATGATTGACTGATTAGTCTACTAACAATTCGTTCCTTCGTTTTTTAGTATCTCTGATAATAATGATAACTATTCAATCATATTTTTAATTTTTAAGTGGGCTAAATTAGAAGCCAGGGGTTATAATTGCATTGCAACGATATCCTCAGTCTGTTTACTGTATTAAATTTACAGTCTGCTACGTTGCAGACTTCAGTCAGTCACTAATCAAAACAAAAATTAATTACGTATGAATTACCAAGTATCAAATTACTTTTTTTGCACTATGCTTCGTGTTACCAGTTAAAGATTTTTTGAATTTGCCGCTTTTTTTTGTGCAGCCACTCGCTGGTCAAACTCTACTTGTAACTCGTGTCTTAATTCAATATAATTTTCTATTTAATAGCAAGGTCATCTTTCATTATAATATAGTCCCGTACTTAGGATCCCCAGTAGTACTCAACATTGGTGACCCCGACCTTGCTTTTCGCGTGTGCGCTTTAAAAACTTAAACGCGTGTGTACATTATTTGGACTTTAAATACCGATCGAAAATAATATGCCGCCGAGCGACGACGACAGAGTGCCAAATGGTAGTTCGGGAGTGCCGCACTAGGACTAGACAAGATTGTGGTGCCGGGAACGCCCGAGATCATGTCCGTTGCGGTATCCAGCAGAATTCCCGAGATAGCGGATGATGTAGCCGAAGCAACCATGGGTCATCACATCGTGGAAGCCGCAATGCGGCAAGCTCCGACGCGCGCGGACCCGCCGGCTACCTCGACGGCAGGCGATACAGCGGTGATACTGGCAGAAATCGCGAAGTTGAGTGTTCGCATGATGGACCTGGAGCGTGCAAGGCCAAGGACACGGAACTTCGGGCGCAGAGGCAGAGGAGCTCGTTCCACATCCAGAACGGGAAATGGGTCTCGCCATCAGAGTAGCAGGGCTGCAAGGAACCCAAACTGGCTTTGTTTTTACCACTTTCGGTTTGGACCTGCGGCAGCGAAGTGCATCCAGCCGTGTGCGTGGGATAAGAACCAGGGAAACTTGTAGAGATAGCACAGAGTTCGACGGAGACCTGTGCTATCCACACCAGCCGTCGTTTATTTTTTTTTTATTTTTTTTTTTATACTACGACGGTGGCAAACAAGCATACGGCCTGCCTGATGGTAAGCAGCTACCGTAACCTATGGACGCCTGTAACTCCACAGGAGTCACATGCGCGTTGCCGACCCTTTACAAAAAGGAGGATTCACTGTGTTGACGGCTAAAGGAACAATAGGGTCCCTCATCGTCAACACACTGGGTCCTCTTTGAGCTCTTTGGCAACCTTACTCACCAGCAGGAACACAACACTATGAGTAGGGTCTAGTGCTATTTGGCTGTGGTTTTCTGTAAGGTGGAGGTACTTCCCCAGTCGGGCTCTGCTCCAGATTTGAGCGAGATGACATTCACTGAACGTGCCCTACCACACTAAGCGAGATGCCATTCGCAGTGCCCATACCTCTCTTTTTGGCATAGTTTAAGGACATACCCAAGTCCGGACGTAGTTTAAGGACATACCCCGGGTCCCGGGGTCCGGGTTTATGTGTAACGGACTTAAATACCGGACTACGTTTTTTAGTCGACACAGGTGCAGATATTCCTCTTATAACGGTGGACAGAAATCAACGTGTGGGTGAGTGCACTAATCTAAAACTTTTCGAGGCAAACGGCTCGCAAATAAAAACTTACGGTGTGAAAGTGTTGTCCTTAGATTTTAAGTTACGTAGGCCATTTCGACGGGAATTTGTTGTGGCCGATGTTAGACAACCAATACTCGGAGCCGACTTTTTGAGTCATCACAGACTCTTGGTTAATTTGAGCGAGCAGAAATTACACGACCTCGTAACCGAACTTAACGTATTCGCGCCGGTCGTGAGAAGTAGCCAGCCAACTATTAGTACTGTTAGCGGTAACCACCCATACCACAGCTTATTGTTGCAATTTCCAAGCATTACGAAGCCACCGACTTACAGGGAAGCCCCCGCGCACAACGTTGTGCACCATATCGAAACGACGGGTCCGCCAACGTTTGCAAGGGAAAGACCACCACCGGGTAGGCATAAAAAGGTCAAGGAGTAATTTCGCCGTATGCAGGATTTAGGCATCTGTAGGCCTAGCAAGAGCCAGTGTGCTAGTCCTTTAACGGTAGTGACCAAGAAAAACGGCGAGATTCGTCCTTGCGGGGATTATCGTGCCTTAAACGCACAAACAAAGCCCGATAGATACCCGATACCTAGATTGCACGATTTTACTTTCATACTGGCAGGTAAGAAAATCTTTTCTAAATTAGATATAAACAGGGCGTATCACTGTATACCTGTTGCCAAAGAGGACATTGAGAAAACAGCCATTATCACAGGATTTGGGTTATGGGAATTCCCCGTAATGTCATTTGGCCTTCGATGTGCTGCCCAGACCTTCCAGCGTTTCATGAACACCTCAGTTCTGGAAGGCCTGGACTTTCTTTTCAATTATCTAGATGATGTCCTTATAGCAAGCGATAACGAGGCGCAACATAGGGACCATCTTAAGCTGGTATTCGAACGTTTCGCTAAATTCGGAATTACAATCAATTTAGCCAAGTGTAGTTTCGAACAAACGCAATTAGAATTTTTAGGCCACCAGGTGAACGCATCAGGTATTAAGCCGCTAGATGAAAAAGTTCAAGCCATCATAGATTACCCCAAACCAGATACAGTGGAGCAGTTGCGACGATTTTTAGGCATGCTCAATTTTTACCGCTCACATATTCCTACGGCAGCGGCCATACATTCGAAACTAGATCAGTATTTGGTTAAAAAAAACGCGACAGGACTCCTATTATTTAGACGAGTGAAACCGAGGAAGCATTCGAACAATGTAAAGAGGGCCTAAAAAAAGCCGTTACGCTGTCACATCCTCGGCCTAGCGCGACGTTAGCCTTAATGTCCGACGCGTCATCTAACTCGGTGGGTTTCGCATTGCATCAATTAGTTGACGGAAAATGGGAACCACTAGGATTCTTTTCTAAGAAGTTAACCAAGGCCCAGAAAAGTTATTCGGCATACGACCTTGAATTGTTAGGTATTTATATGTCAATGAAGCATTTTCGAAAGTCTTTCGAAGGTAGGCCACTAATAATTTACACGGACCATAAACCTTTGTGCCATGCATTTAAAAAGATAGGTAAAAGCAGTAACGAAACTCCGCGGCGCACAAGACATATAATGTTCATCAGCGAGTTCACGACAGACATACGACATATAAGCGGTAAGGACAACGTTGTGGCGGATACGCTATCCCGCATAGAGACGATTATGTGTCCTACTGCCATAGATTACGCGGAACTCGTTGACGAACAGGCTAAAGACGAATACCTAAGGGGCATGACGCAATCGGGTCAACGAGACGGTAATTAATAGCACCTTAAACATAAAATTAATCACGATACCTACATGTAATAAAGCCGTGTATTGTGAAATGTCCTCAAAAGAGGTAAGACCATATTTACCCGAAAAGTTTAGACGCATCGCGTTCGAAAGCGTACATTGTTTAAGCCACCCAGGAATACGCACTACTCGTAAGATGGTTTGTCGGAAGTTCTTTTGGCCTAGCATGAACAAGGACGTAAGTAGTTGGGCCAGAGTATGTATACCGTGCCAAAAGGCGAAGGTTACCCGACACACTGTCTCCGAATTAGGTACTTATGAGTACGCGGATCGTTTACAAGGGCTGCTATTTATATATCCGGAAACCGGGATTACAATCTTCTTAAATAGCATATTTGACCTCCATGGTAAAATTTGAACTTTTTTAAGTACTGGCCGGTATATTTTTTCTTTCTTATTAACGCTCGTGTTTTGTTTTTGACGGGTTTTAAATGTCATCTCGCAGCAAGAATGGAACTCACTCGTGAAAATATTCGTGCTATGATTTATTATGATTTTCGGCGTGGTTTAACGCAACAACAGTGCATAGATCAACTAACTTCAACTTTTGGTGATGAAGCCCCATCTAAAACTACTGTGTATCACTGGTTTAGTGAGTTCAATCGTGGACGTAGTATGCTTACGGACGAAGTTAAGGCAGGTCGCCCGAAATCGGTCGTTGTACAACAAAATATCGAGGCTGTGCGAAAACTTATAATGGACGACCGACATGTTACGTACCGCGAGATAGAGGCGACTCTGGGTATTTCTATGACCAGCATTAATAGCATATTACATAATTATTTGGCTGTAAAAAAAATTTGTTCGCGTTGGATACCCCACAACTTAACAAAAGAGCAAAAAGATGCTCGCGTCGAATGGTGCAATAAAATGTTAAAAAAATATAACCGTGGTGACTCAAAAGCCGTTTATAACATCTATACAGGTGACGAATCCTGGATCTATGCATACGATCCCGAAACGAAGCAACAATCAACGGTATGGGTGTTTCAAAATGAGCCGAACCCTACGAAAGTTACTCGTGCAAAAAGTACATTGAAACAAATGGTGGCCTGCTTCTTCGGTATTAATGGCCATGTAGCTACAGTGCCACTAGAAAACCGTAGAACGGTTAATTCAGAGTGGTACACGACCATTTGCTTACCGGAAGTATTTGAACAAATTCGTAAAACTAACCAGCGACGAAGAATCATTCTTCATCATGACAATGCCAGCTGTCATACGTCACGCGAAACAACTCTATTTTTGGAGGGTCAAAATGTGGAATTAACGGGTCATCCGCCGTACAGCCCTGACTTGGCACCCAACGATTTTTATTTATTTCCAAATATAAAGAATAAATTACGCGGTCAACGATTTTCGACCGCTGAAGATGCTGTCGACGCATTCAAACAACACGTTATGGAGGTACCTCAGGCGGAGTGGCAGAAGTGCTTTAAAAATTGGTTCACGCGAATGCAAAAGTGCATAGATCATCAAGGGGAATACTTTGAAAAACAATAAAACCATTTTCAGCCGTGTACGTTTGTTTGTTTTTTTTTGTTTCCGGATATATAAGTAGCAACCCTCGTAATGCATATACATGTAGACCTCGTCGGACCGCTTCCGACATCTCCGCATGGAAATCGCTATTTGGTAACAATAATTGATAGGCGTACCAGTTGGCCGGAAGCTTTTCCGATAGAGGACATGACAGCCGAAGTTGTCGCAAAAACCGTGTTTAATGGATGGATCGCACGTTATGGTTGTCCGGCACAACTCACAACGGACCAAGGACGTCAATTTGAGAGTAACCTGTTTAGGGAGCTAACGAAATTGTTAGGTATAAATAGGATTAGGACTACCGCGTTCCACCCACAGAGCAATTCCAAGGTCGAACGGTTTCACAGGAGTTTAAAAGCAGCCCTTATGGCCCGGATGGACAACAGCTCGTGGGAGGATGAATTATCCACCGTCATGCTAGGCCTGCGCGCAGCAGGACGAAGCGACAATGACGTCAGCGCCGCAGAAATGATGTTCGGTCAGACGTTACGTTTACCCGGGGATTTCTTAGATACGCGACCCAGGGAGCCGAGCGACGCTAACGATTTGGTAGATAAAATTCGGGAAACGATATCCCGATACAAGCCGGCATCCATAGGATCTCGTAACAATTGCGCGTTGTTCGTACATAAATAATTAACATCGTGCCAATATGTTTTCGTAAGGGATGACACCGTGAGAAAATCATTACAACCACCTTACACAGGACCTTTTAAAGTATTAGAGAGAGGCGAAAAAGTATTTCTCATACAGTTTCCAAGTAGGCAAGCTCGTATTTCAATTGACAGATTGAAACCAGCTTACGCATGGAACGGCGACGTCGATCTCAATAATAGGGCGTACTAAGGTGGGCGACTCCACCACAACGCGGAGCGATAGCGAAGCGAGCGTGGAACCACGCACCACCAGGAGCGGCAGAGTAGTTAAAATGCCAGTTAGGTTTGCCGACGAATATTTATAATCGTACTTTTACATTATTTTACAACGTGTTTATACATTTTTTTTATGACTATACAACTTTAGTTTTTACATAAATTATATTTAGGTACTCTTTTTATTGTTTATTTGGTCGAACAATGCGTTGTTGTCTCACCTATCATGGTAAGCCATCAATGCAATGTTGATGTGTTTATAAAGCAAATGTTATCGCATGGCGATAATAGCATAGTATTGGTTGACTAGCATCTGGCACAGTTATTATGTCAAATTAGCTCGTAAGTGACAAGGATGTACTTTAGACTTAAGCTATCTTGCTGACACTAATGTTTACAAAGTGATGTATCACCAATTCTGATTTATAAATTTAAAGTACAATAATCTTAATTTCTTGTAATTATTCAGCCGCTTGCACGCGACACATACATACTTCCTAAAAAGTGTAAATTTATTGTGAACACATTAAAATGGGCTACAACCAAAGTAAAGAGGCATCGCACGATAATATCGCAAATGCAGAGGTTCACAGCGTCACCGGACAGGTGGACGCGAAACTAAATTATTTCGGAATGGTGCTCATAATAATTTCAGTAATTCTGACGTTGTTTCTTTTATACTTCGTGCAAACAAAGTGCAAGCAGTGTACACGGGCCTGGGTGCAAAAGGCCGTAGCCAGAGTGCAACCAACAGCCGTCGTGGTACAGCGGGAGCAGCCTCAGCCCCAACCTAAACAACCTGTAATATATTAAGGGAAGTGAAGGGAAGTGTATCAAAATAAAAACGTTGTTTTAATAAATAATAGTAATACTATATTCCGATTCATATCTGTACATTAAAATCCAGTGTTAAACTTGTAACGTAATGCAGCCGATGGCTTGTATGCTTGTTATCACCTTCATGTTATAAAATAATAAATTGTAAGTTCAGTTGCCGGGTGACGCAATGTACTACAGTTGCGCATCTCGCGTGGTCAGCGGAATGCACACCTGTAGGATATCGGAGTACTTTTGATGAAAATGCACACCTGTAGGATATCGGAGTACTTTTGATGAATAAGTGTTTTCACCTCAGCAGCTCGAACAAGCCTACTTCCCTGCGAATACACAGTGACGAAAGTCGCACTTTCGTCACTGTGTATTCGCAGGGAGTGAGACAAAGTAGTTTTTTAATTTAGTGAAGGCCATGAACTGCCACTTCATATTTCGGGGTCTATTACAAATTCGAAATACATATTTTTAACCTTTAATATGTTCTCACTACTGAGGTGAAAAGTTGTATGTGTCACACGAGAGCAAAGTTATTTTACATCTCGTGTTTTTGAGTCCCTCGCAACGCTCAAGATTCTAACTTAGAATCACTCGCTTCGCTCGTGATTCAATTATAGTCCCATCTCGTTGGCAATGTTTTGAGGGTTAAGTTTCGAAAATTCTAAAGTCACTTATTATTGAAGTTGGAAATACAGTGTGTACATGAGAATCTTTCAGTGCGTTTTGTGTCATATTCAATTGGTGCTTTTTTTGTAATTCAATAATTTGAGGTTAACTTTTTTAGCTTTCCATAACTTGAGTAAAAGAATATTAGAGTTAGAAAATATAACTGTTTTGTATTTATAACAGTTTTATTATTGTACAAAACTAGTTTGTGTCATTTACGTCGAGTGCAATTTTATATAGTATGACGCTATATAAAATTGCACTCGACGCTAAAAAACTACGTATAAAAAATTAGAGTTCATAAAATAAGGATTAACTATATCATCACCTCAAAATATGTCAATAAAATCAATATGTGTCAAATTAAGCAATGAAAATTTAAGTTTCTTGGTAATTTCGTATTTTAGGCTGTTATCGTTTTAATAAATTATTAAAGTCATCAGAGTTCACATTCTAATCACCAAAAAGGGATTTTAAAGTAGATATTTCAATTTGTGTCACTTTCATCAATGATATTTCGTCTAAAATTAAACAGAAACAATATTTGCGTTCAGAGGAAATCTTCTTAACTATAGCGCGTGACCTTGATGGTACGCCTGTTCGGCTTACTTCTGTAATGACCACTAGAAGTAGACCCCCGGCTCGCTTCTTAACAAGCTAATCCATGGGTCAACCAGGCGCTGGCATCTTAGCTGTTACGATGTAGGTACTTGCTCACGGAGGCGCGCGCGGGGTGATAAAGCTGACATACTCGACAAAGGAACTGAGCGGAGGAGCGAGTCGCGGGAAGCCGGCGAGTAGGGCAATGAACTCGTGCGTGTCTCGCCAATACGTACCTTTTTGAGCGGTAGCCGCTTTGTTTGTGTTTTGACTAGACTGTTGAGTACATTTTCGAAGATTTCAAGCATCGTGAATTATGGGTAGAAAACGCAACGTAATATTTTTATTTAGTGCTGTTTTATTGGAACGAAGTTCCTTATCGGACGGTTCGCGGATGGGGGGCTAGGCGAAAAAAAGTCACGTGACCGTCACGAAACAGCATTGAAAAACATGTGAAATGGAATGAAATAAAAAAAATGAAAAATAGAATAAAGTGAATAGAAGTGACAGTGAAAGTGAGAAGTGACAAAGTGAAAAAAGTCAAGTTAAAAAATTTCTATAATATCAAAAATTTCAAAAATCACAAAAATCTCAACAATCTCAAAGATCTCAAAGAACTCAAAAATCTCAAAAATCTCAAAAATTTCAAAAATCTCAAAAATCTCAAAAATCTCAAAAAATCTCAAAAATCTCAAAAATCTCAAAAAGCTCAAAAATCTCAAAAATTCAAAAAATTTAAAAACTACAAAAATTACGAAAAAGTCAAAAATTAAATAATATTACTTCGTTCTAACGGAGTGTTCCACGACAATAACGTATTTTTTTTTTACTTTTGTTTTATTTTTGTTTTTTCTTTTCGTCTGTATTTTGTTTTTATTTTGTCATTTTGTATTGATTCTGTTTTTATTCCGTTTATTTTGTTTAATTGTATTCTTATTTTACTCTTTTTTTATACCACTACGTGGCAAACAAGCATACGGCCCGCCAGATGGTAAGCAGTAGCATATGGATGCCTGGAACACCAGAGGTGTCACATGCGCGTTGCCGACCCTTTACAAAAAGGAGGAACAAGTTCAGAGTTCATTACCTCGGCCATTTTTAGGGTTCCGTACCTCGAAAGGAAAAAACGGAACCCTTATAGGATCACTTTGTTGTCCGTCTGTCTGTCTGTCTGTCAAGACCATTTTTCTCAGGAACGCGTGGAGGTATCAAGCTGAAATTTATATCAAATATTCAGGTCTATTGTCCCTTGGAGCTGTGAAAAAATCAAACTTATAAGCTAACGCAATCAAAAGATACAGTCGTTTATGCTGCAAATTTTATAATTTTTCGGCACTCGCAAAACCTACGTTGTACTTCCCGTTAACTCAGAAAATTGAAATTTGGCACAAAGCAACGTCATATAGCATAGACAATGGAAAAATTACAAAAAGTAGACATTTTTAGTAAAATCATACAAAAACATATTTTTTTTAATTTTAAACTTACTACCTTTTTCCTCGTAAACGCGTAGAGGTATTAAATTGAAATTCATGTCAAATACTCAGAGCTATTGGACCTTTCAGTTGTAGCAAAACCAAACTTTTATGTCATCCCAATCAAAAGAAATAGCAATTTAAGTCGCATATTTTGAAATTGAGTACTCGCAAGAAACTCAAAACCTAAAGGGTACTTCGCGTAAACTCAGAAACTTGAAACTTGGCACGAAGAAACTTCATATAGCACAGATAGAGGAAAAATTACGAAAAGTAGACATTTTTAGTAAAATCATACAAAAAATATTTTTTTTAATTTTAAACTTACTAACTTTTTCCTCGTAAACGCGTAGAGGTATTAAATTGAAATTAGTAATAAACATACTACAACTTTTGCTTGTTATAGGTTTGTACGGAACCCTCGGTGCGCGAGTCCGACTCGCACTTGGCCGGTTTTTTTATTTTAGAGCAAAGTTTTTTAAATAAAACACGCTTATTTTAGCGTATTCTATATGGAAAAATCATAAAAAGGACATGTTATAATGACATCCCGTCGATGGTTTTTTTTCGAAATCCATATAATATATAAGTTCAAAGTCCATTATTTCGGCCATTTTTGATTTTAGAGAAAAGTTTCTCAAATAAAACACGCTTATTTTAGCGTATTCTGTACAGAATAATCATAAAAAGTACACGTTATAATAACGTCCCGTCGATGGTTTTATTTTGAAGTCCAAAATATATACAAGTTCAAAGTCCATTTATCTCGGCCATTTTTTATTTTAGAGAAAAGTTTGTCGAATGAAACACGCTTTTACATATATACAAGTTCAAAGTCCATTATCACGGCCATTTTTTATTTTAGAGAAAAGTTTCTCAAATTAAACAAGCTTATTTTAGCGTATTCTATACGACAAAATCATAAAAAGTACTCGTTATAATGACGTCCCGTCGACGGTTTTTTTTCGAAGTCCAAATGATATACAAGTTTCATGTCCAATCGGCCATTTTTTATTTTGGAGAAAAGTTTGTCAAATAAAACATGCTTATTTTAGCGTATTCTTTACGGTAAAATCATAAAAAATATGCTATATAATGATACCCCATCGCTGGTTGTTTTTTCGAAGTCAAAATTATATACAAGTTCAGAGTCCATTATCTCGGCCATTTTTGATTTTACAGAAAAGTTACTTGAGTAAAACACGCTTTTTTTTAGCGTAGGTATTCTATACGGAAAAATCATAAAAAGTACACGTTATAATGACGTCTCGATATGCAAGTTCAAAGTCCATTATCTCGGCCATTTTTGATTATGAAGAAAAGTTTTAAAATAAAACACGCTTATTTTAGCATATTCTATACGGAATAATCATAAAAAGTACACGTTATAATGAAGTCCCGTCGATGGTTTTTTTTCGAAGTCCAAATTATATACAAGTTCGCAGTCCATTATCTCAGCCATTTTTGATTTTAGAGAAAAGTTTTTCAAATAAAACATGCTTATTTTAGCGTATTCTATACGGAAAAATCATAAAAAGTACACGTTATAATGGCGTCCCGATATACAAGTTCAAAGTCCATTATCTCGGCAATTTTTGATTTTAGAGAATAGTTTTTCAAATAAAACACGCTTATTTTAGCGTATTCTATACAGAATAATCATAAAAAATACTTGTTATAATAACGTCCCGTCAATGGTATTTTTTTTGAAGTCCAAATTATATACAAGTTCAAAGTCCATTGTCTCGGCCATTTTTGATTTTAGAGAAAAGTTTCTTAAGTAAAACACGCTTATTTTAGCGTATTCTATACGGCAAAATCATAAAATGTACACGTTATAATGACGTCCCGTCGATGATTTTTTTTCGAGGTCCAAGTTATGTACAAGTTCAAAGTTCATTATCTCAGCCATTTTTGATTTTAGGGAAAAGTTTTTCAAATAAAAGACGCTTATTTTAGCGTATTTTATACGGACCAAATCATTAAAAGTACACGTTATAATGATACCCCGTCGCCATTTTATTTTTTAAGTCCAAATTAGTCCATGTAGTCAATCTTCAAAGTCCGGTAACTTCGATGTTTTTGGGTAAAAAAATGTTTCTTATAAAACTTGCTTATTTTAACACATTCTACAAAATAAAGTATGTGTCATAATGACACCATTCCAACCAAAATAGTCCAAATTGTACTTAACCTTCAGGGCCCCATAACTTCGAAATTATTGAGTTAAAAAAAAATGTGTTAAAGAAAAGTTGCTTATTTTTATGTGTTATATACGATAAGTTAATAAAAACAGCCTTATTATGACATCACACTGATGAAAAATTTATTAAGTCCAGCCCGGCCCTTTGCTAGTCCAACCGAGAGGCAGATAACGATATTTCGATTTTCGCGTTTCACGATAGCTACTTTGTAAACAAACCGCCTTGATGCATAAATTACATATTTATTAGTTACAAATTATCTGTGACAATTTGCCAAAATACTGTTTAAATGGTAAACTAGGTTTACCGTGGCACACAGATCCGCCGTTGCAGTCCCTTATGGACTACGTTTACATTAATTATCCTTAACTTACTTAAGTTTTATATTATTGCTTTCTTTACTATGAAAAATAAAGAAGAGCGACTGAAAAATCGCTGTTTGTCTTTGTCGCACTTATTAGTACTATTACTAGTAACAAACAAGCCGCTAGGCAGCCTGGTCGGCACATGAACCCCGCCCGCGCCTTACCCTTCCCCGCGCATGCCCTTTACGCAAAACAAGTTTTCATTCTGAAAAATAAAAATAATCCATTGATTATAACGACACAAATTTCAAACATTGTTTCGATACGCTTTTATAAAAATATTGATGCAAACTTTAATAACTTTAATATTTTATTGTGCTGTTAACAGGGGTCATACAAGAAAAAAAATTAAAGTAAATAAATATCATTGATTAATATGGCACAAATTTATTCAAATAATAGATACCGATATATTAGAAAGCACAGTACCTAATCGATCAACTCTAATTTTATATAGGCTTGTAAAAGTCCACATATATGTGCTGATTGAACGTCAGTATTCCCATTGACGAAAGTGACACAAAACGCGTCCGTGTGTCAGTAACAACTTTGCTGTTACAGTGAAAAAACAAATTTGATCTCTAATTTTCTATACCTAGGATGACACAAATTATTATTATTAGCTAAGTTGGATGGCCTGAACTCTGTATGCGAATAATAAGCATCTTTAATATTATCGAAACTTCATAATTTATCGGTACGGGTCTATTATAGAATCTTTCGCTTACTCGGGACTCAAAATCAACACTCGTAAGAAAATCCAACTTTCCTCTCTTGTTGCATTAATAACTATTGTGCATTATAAAGCTAGGGTCACTCAGGCAGCGTGAGATCCCACAAGAGATCCTTATGTTAGTTAAGTTTTTATGTCTTTTTTTTTGTTTTCCAAGGGGGAAGTAATATAGGAACATTTAGCTTAGTCAGCTCATATCACGGTGCATGTGCACTCGTATATGAGCTGACACGGCAAATGCGACGCGGCCCCGCCGCGCGGACCCCCTCGGCCCTCAGTCACTACTGGGGCCTATAACTTGTAACTCGTGTCTTAATTCAATATAATTTTCTATTTAATAGCAAGGTCATCTTTCATTATAATATAGTCCCGTACTTAGGATCCCCAGTAGTACTCAACATAGTAAACAATTCGTAAGTATAAAGAAGATGAGTCAAATCATACAAGCATCAACATTTGCAAACGCAGGGTTAACCTCGACAGGCCCACTGCCTTATCAAGCGCGGCAACAGCGAGCCAGGCCATACTACCCGCAGTACCCGCCTGCGAATCGTCGGCGCGCACCTCCGATGCGATCGTCCGGCCGACGGTAACCGCCGCCGCCACCGCGCTTGAGACGTCACTCGCCGCAGTAAGACTAAAATGGCCTGTTTCACAATCTCCAGTTAAAGCATATCTGACAGATAAATGTTAGCTGTCCTTTTCTTTTATATGACTGGAGAAAAGGATAGCAATAATTTTAACTGGCAGATAAATTTATCTGGAGATTGTGAAACAGGCCCTTACAGTCTCAGAATGCGCAGGTCGCTTACGACATTTTTTTTTAATACTACGACGGTGGCAAACAAGCATACGGCCTGCCTGATGGTAAGCAGCTACCGTAACCTATGGACGCCTGTAACTCCACAAGAGTCACATGCGCGTTGCCGACCCTTTACAAAAAGGAGGATTCACTGTGTTGACGGCTAAAGGAACAAGAGGGTCCCTCATCGTCAACACACTGGGTCCTCTTTGAGCTCTTTGGCAACCTTACTCACCAGCAGGAACACAACACTATGAGTAGGGTCTAGTGCTATTTGGCTGTGGTTTTCTGTAAGGTGGAGGTACTTCCCCAGTCGGGCTCTGCTCCAGATTTGAGCGAGATGACATTCACTGAACGTGCCCTACCACACTAAGCGAGATGCCATTCGCAGTGCCCATACCTCTCTTTTTGGCATAGTTTAACCTTTAACTGCCGACCTGGTTTTTACGTAGCACTTACACCGATGTGGTGTCTGAGAGACGTACATTATTTATACTATTTATTATAATACAATTTAGATGCTTCCTTTTTTTTAGGTTTCTTATTGCGTGAACACTTATTAAACGTAACTAATTAAGGAATAATAAAAATAATACCAGCTTTATTTTGAGAATTAACAGCCTTTATTAAAGAGATCATAAAATCTTAGCACTAAATTTTAGGAACATTGTTCAGTCTCCATGTTTCATATAATTATGAAAAATATAACAAAAAAACATTATATTCTCTCACTTCTTGAACTAATTAACATATTGAAAACATAAAATCACTTCTAAACAAAAACATAAAAAAAATGACAACAGTCAGACTTGGCACATTTAATGGCCCAATTTGCAGTCATTGCATATCTGAAGGCAGCACGTAAGGCACATAGGTTTGTTGCATTTGCAACAAGAGTACTTCGTACGTCTTTTTAGGCGGCTTGGACATATGGCACAAGTTTTGCGAACCTCTGGAGCCATATTTATGGCGTCTTTAGCTGGGGGCTCGGGCATATCAGCGGGTCCAATGACTCGCTCTATAGTGAGTCGTAACTCGCGGGGCATTCTGTCATTATATACGCGTAATTTCATTACGGGTAGTACTAAATCTCGTGCAAGTCCGAGAAGGAACTGGCCACGGGTTGTTCTATTTTGGTTTGTGAATTTAGTATGCAAAATGTAAGCATTAACGCCGCTCATATCCAGCAATCTATAGAACAACACCATAGATAGATAGATAGATAGATAAAAGATTTATTTGAATTCTGCAACACACAACAGCAAAGTACAACAATAACACAAAGAATCATTTGAAAAAGTAAAAATAAAATGTAACAAAACATGAGATGAGGTAGTAAGAATGGTAGTGTGCGTTGCAGCAAAACAAAAGGGTTCACAGCTCAGCTTTACGCTTGACTCTTTCGAGCAAAGCACTGATAATTCTGCTGAAACCCGGGCCACATTAGTTTCAACTGAAACTATATAAAAAGGTAGGTACTCGAAGGCGCAAAATGTATTTACGTTAATACTTGTAGGTAGGTATACAAAGTGGTGTATAATGTGCAATGTGTGATAGTGCGTGTGTTGTGCAATAGTGTAAAATAATTATCTTGAAATTAGTACAGTGTAATACATATACATAATATATCAATCAACAAATAATAAAAATATGAAATGGACGAAAATGGTGTGAAACTTTACCAAGTCATAATTTAGACTCTGAAATCCGCAACCAAATAACCGTAAGGTATCCCTGTTTTTTGTTTTTCCAAAAGTATCATTTTGAAATGGTGTTTGAAAGGTAGTTTGGTTTTCAACCGCCTTACAGGTGGAGGGATGTCATTCCAGCATTTGGTTGCGAGATATCGGAAGCATCCTGTGAAAGCAGCCGTTCTATGAAGGTGCATTTCTAAAAGACAACGCCGAGTAGACCTAGTGCCGTGACGATTATGAAATTTAGATATATTTATTTTAGAATAGAGGTACTCGGGTGTTTTAGAGTTTAGAACGCCAAAGAGGAGACATGCAAGGTGTAGATGTCTACGAGAAGACATGTTCAGCATGGACGATTTGTTTAAATATGGCGTGATGTGGCTTCTTGGAGGGATAGAATAACAAAACCTATAGCATGCGTTTTGGACTCTCTGTATTAAGCGACGAGTTTTCTGTTGCAGACGTGGACCGTAAACAACATCACCGTAATTAAGCTTTGAGAGAACCAGCGATTCACATAAGATTATGCGGACCTTTTCACATAAGAGATTTCTTATCCGGTACAAAATCTTTAAACGGAAAAAACACGATTTTAATAATTCTCCAACGTGCTTCTCAAACCTCAATTGACTATCGATGACTATACCCAGGTTTCTGGCCTCTGATACCCTTTCAATTGGTGATCCTTTTATATTTATTTGAGGGTCACAGCTTATGATTCGTGAAACCTGTAATTTTGTACCCATAATCATGTATTTTGATTTGAGAGGGTTCAATAACAGACTGTTTCCTTCAGCCCAGGAAGAGATGTTATTAAGATCGTCATTAATTTTTGTGATTGAGTCGGCAAAATCATTAGGGCGAGCTGAGTAATACATTTGAACATCATCGGCATACAAATGATATTTACAGTGCTGAATAGCCTTGGTTATATCAGCACTATAAATAATGAAAAGTAAAGGACCCAGTATCGAACCTTGAGGGACACCTCGAGTTACCGGCCTAGCATCAGATACCAAAAACGTGCCATCTTCTTTACATATTTTAACTGACTGCGTACGTCTATCAAGATAACTTTTAAACCACGCGAGTGACTTAGATTCTACGCCATAATATATCAATTTGGAGAGTAACAAATCGGTATTTATGCAGTCAAATGCGCGAGAAAAATCCAACAGCACTAAACACGTGCCTTTACCTGAGTCTTGTTCAGAAATAATATTGTCAACAACGTCAATCAAGGCGGTCGTCGTCCCCATACCTCTACGAAAACCTGACTGTAATTGAGGCAGAATTCTGTTGTTATCTACGTATTTGTATAATTGTTCATAGACAGCCTTTTCTAATATTTTTGAAAGAAAAGGTAAAATACTTATAGGCCTGAGCTCATTAAGTTC
The DNA here is from genome assembly GCA_947086415.1 of Pammene aurita. Lineage (NCBI taxonomy): Eukaryota > Metazoa > Arthropoda > Insecta > Lepidoptera > Tortricidae > Pammene > Pammene aurita. The sequence goes on from OX352295.1 coordinate 21,284,179, forward strand.
ACGTGGGTTATCAACCTTGGGCAACGGTGTTACTACGGCAGATTTCCACAATGACGGCACTTCACCAGTCAAAATTGATCTATTAACGATGGCTGTTATTACTGCCAGGGTACGCGGAAGAGTGAGCAGCACCATATCTCTACTTATTCCATCTACGCCAACTGAATTAGTAGTAATAGATAATAAGTATTTGCCTACTTCTTGCTCGTCGACTGGCTTCAAGCTGAACGACGATTGACCATAACGATGCTGTTCAAAATTCAACAAGGTAGAAAGCGAAACATGACTATTACCTGGTACATTTAGGAAGCTATCATTGATCAAATTTGGGTCATTAAAATGATCTGGTAGACGGTCTCGATTATTAGAGTCCGTCAAAACAGATTTTTTAAGATTAAGCCAGAGTGTTTTAGAGTCCTTGTTATAAGCATTAATGTGAAAATTATAATATGCCTTTTTTTCATTAAAGATGCTCTGTACAACAAGATTTTTTAAGTCTTTGTAGTATTGTTTATGTACTTCCGATTTCGTAGCCCGGTATGCAAGATGAGCCTCGTTGCGCTTGTCAATCATGATTTTAATTGTTTTGGTGACCCACGGTAAATTATTATTACGTCTAATTGTGAAAGTTTTTATAGGTGCATATATGTCAAATAAAGTGAACAATAGAGAATTAAAAGCGTCAACCATACACTCCACGCTATCCATTTTTAAAACAGACTCCCAGTCCAAATCCTGAAGATCCCTATTAAATGCAGCTAGATCGATATCTTTGATAGGCCTACTGGTAAACTTTTTCGGTACTATTTTCGGCCGCTTTATAGGTAGTGTAATAGTTACCATGGCATGACCAAGAGAACCAGTTATGTTAGAAACGCATACATCGGTGACAGGCGCGTTTGTACAAATAACGTCGAGAAGCGTTTCATTGTCTACAGAAAAGTGAGTAGGCGTCATTACCACTTGCTCTAAACCTAAGTAGCTAAGAAAGCATGTAAACTTCGATGTGTTACTATTTGTTGTGTCTAACATATTGATATTAAAATCACCGAGCAAAACAACATAATCATGTCTGGAAAAGTATGTTACGGATTCGGTAAGGGCGTCAAAAAACACATCCACGTTAATCCAATTTGGACGGTATGCTGTACCTATTATGTAACTACGTTTATTGAGTGACACAGATAACCATAGTTGTTCGATGTTAGCAATAGGGTGGGTAGATCGGCGCGCCCGCACGCTGGATTTAATGTAGAAACCTACCCCGCCGCCGCGGCCTCCGCGCATCGAAGTCGGCCGCGGAGCATTTATAAATTTATATCCGGGGACATACGGAGCTCGCCTTTGTTCACCCTGTCTGATCCAGGTCTCGCAAATTGCAACAATATCAGCGTCAAATTTGTTCATAGCCACTAAGAAGTCATCTTGTCCTGTTGCTAAAGATCCCGGGTTGTAAAGGGCTAATTTAATAAATTTAGTTTTAGACACAATAGTGGGTGAAGTTAAGTGCTGACATACATATGTACAAGTACAAGTACACATGTATACATATACACAGTAAAAAGTAGTCAAAATGTATGGCGTAATAACCCGGTTTGTTTTCGTATGTGAAGGAAAATACAGTGTTAAAATGTTGTGTTTCGAGGTTATAAGTGAGTTTCGTTGAGTGACAAGTGTTGTTAAGTGTAATGTTTAGATAAAATAAACGAGCAGGAAGAATGGCTATTATTTTTGTAGTTGTTGCAACGCACACCAATAACATGCAAAATAATTGACAAATATACAAAAAATATAATGCAAATTTGCGAGTACTGTAGACATACAATGTTAAAGATAGTATCTGATAGATTACTTTATGAGCTTCTACTATAAAGTGTATATAAAGTGTTTTGCGATGTGACAGATGAAAAATAAATATTAGGCAGTTTATAAAAAAGTTAACCAAGTTACGTTTATACCTATGATCAAATATTATTATTATTATTATTAATTTAATTGGGCTATCGATGTGCCGCGTCGACCAGATTTGATCTATTGTGGCAGCCCTTTATAGCTCATTACTGATTCCCGTTGCATCTAGAAATTTCCAGATTCTTTGGGCTGTAATGTGTTGTACCTCATCGGGTTGCAGTACATGTCGCCCTAGGTGGGTACTTCTTTTATGCATTAGCGGTCCGCAGGAGCAGAGGATGTGCAAGGCTGTTTCCTCTTCTTCCTGGCAGAACCTGCATACTGAGTCCTGTTTCTTACCCATACGAAACATGTGTTTGTTCAACATACAGTGGCCTGTCAGTATTCTAGTCACTGCACAGGTTTTGTGTCTTTTGAGCCCTAACAGCTCTTTAGAGATTTTGTTGTCGAACCCTTTGATTAGAGCTTTCGAGTGTGCTTGTCCTTTGACGAGCTTCCACCATGCGTTTGCTCTCGTTTTTTCCAAGTTATTTAACAGAGAATATGCCTCCCGTTTGGTGATTCCACAGAACGGTTCTGGGCCGACCAGAGGTGTGTCCGCGCCCTTTCTGGCAAGTTCATCCGCTATTTCGTTTCCGTCAATGTCGGAGTGCCCTGGTACCCATCTAAGTGTAACTTTGTTGGAGTTAGCCAGTGCATTGAGGTTATTTTTGCAATTCTGGACTAGTTTTGAGTTTGACTCTAAAGATTCTAGTGCCAGCAGAGCAGCTTGGCTGTCTGAGTTGATATAGATATGCTGGTGTCTTAGGTTTCTATCCAGGTTGATTTCCGCACATTTGTTGATGGCGAAGACTTCAGCCTGGAAGATTGAGGCCCTTTTGCCCATGCTGACGCTAGCTCTGTGCTTGGGCCTCTCACCATAGATCCCGCATCCTACTTCATTACCTTTTTTTGATCCATCCGTGTACCATATGTGGCTACCCTCTTCGACATACATTTGGTCTTTGGTCCATTTGTCTCTAGGAGGTATTTCCACTTTGTACAGTTTGGTGAAATTACATACGGTGTGCATGTCATCGGTAGGCATGCTAAGGGTTTCGTTCGCAAAAACCCAGGCCTTAAATTTGGTGAGTGCTTGAGAGCGCCATCTTGGCCTATTTAGCGTGCATATTCTGTAGACGCACTGCTTGGCCTCCTTTTTAACTTGCAGGTGGAGTGGTGTTATATCAAGCAGTGCATCCAGGGCCGCTCCCGGTGTCGAGGAGAAGGCCCCTGTTGCCGTTAGGCAAGCCGTGCGTTGCAGGCTGTTTAAGGTGTCGATAGCTGTCTTTTGGCTGGCCTTGTTACACCAGACCGCGGAGGCGTAGGTAATAATGGGCCTCACAACCGCTGTATAAAGCCACATAGCAATTTTGGGTCGTATGCCCCATCTTGCTCCCGCCATTCGACAGCATGACCACATGGCCATTTTCGCTTTTTGCGTGATGTTTTTCAAGTGAGGGTTCCAGGTTACCTTTTGGTCAAATGTGACCCCTAGATACTTGACCTCAGATGAAAAAGGTATTACTTGTCCATTGAGTTCTAGTTTTCCGAGTCTATCCAGATTTCTCTTTCTTGTGAACGGCACTACCACCGTTTTGCTCGGATTAATGGACAAGTCATTATCTCTGCACCATTTAAGTATCGTGTTTAGAGCTCCTTGCATCAGATTTGAGATTGTGTGGAGGCAGGGGCCTTTGATTATAACTACAAGGTCGTCGGCATATCCCTGTGTGTCGTAATCTTTGTCCCTCATGATTGCAAGAAGTTGGTCCACAGCTAGGGTCCATAATAACGGGGATAAAACGCCTCCTTGTGGACATCCTTTTGTGGTGTAAAATTCATGCTCTATTGCATTGAGGGTTAGAGTCGCCATTCTATTAGAAAGCATACTCTGGACCCATCTAATGGTGGTTTCATCAACTCCCTTTGATCTCATCCCGCTAAGGATGGTTTCTGTGGGTGTATTATCGAAAGCACCCTCGACATCAAGGAACGCACATAAAGCGGTTTGCTTATCCTCTAGGGTCTTTTGCACCTTATCGACCAGGTCAAGTAGGGCAGTCTCTGTTGATTTCCCCTTTTGGTATGCATGCTGGTTTAAACTGAGTGGTCTAGCCACCAGATAATGCGCTCTAATGTGCTGATCTATGATTCTTTCCATCGTTTTAAGGAGGAAAGATGTAAGACTAATTGGTCTGAAGGATTTAGGCTGAGAGTAGTCCTTTTTCCCTGCTTTTGGTATGAAGCGTACCTTGACCCGTGCCCATTTTTCTGGTATAATTCCTAATGCAAAGCTTGCTCGGAATATTCTTACCAGGTGCGGGAGGAGGAGGTCCTGTCCTTGCTGTAGTAATGCAGGAAACACTCCGTCATCTCCGGCCGATTTAAATGGCTTGAATTTGCTCAAAGCCCATTTAATGTTGTTTGGTCTAAAGATATTAGTTGCCAAATTCCAGTCTATGTTACGTACCCTGTGGATTTGAAGGTTCCTTTGGGCGCACAGCTGATTATTGCTGGTTGTATACGAACCTGGGAAGTGGGTCACTCTAAGCACGTCTAGAGTTTCCGCTTCTGTGTTAGTAAAAGAGCCGTCGGGTCTTTTAAGGAGACCGAGGTAGTTGGTTGGCGTTTTTGATAGTATTTAGTGAATTCTTGCTCCTTTGTGGGTTTGGGCAATTTCCTCACAGAATCTTCGCCAAGACCGCCTTTTGGCTTTCCTGATCTGTTTATTATATTCAGTCAATGCTCTGCCATACCTTTCCCACTCATAAGGTGTGGTAGAGTGATTGAATATGCGGCGTGTGGATTTGCGGAGTTTATCCAGCCTTTTGTTCCACCACGTCGTTGTGTTAGAAGACTTTGGTTCCTTCAACGGGCAGCTTTGTTCATAGGCCTTAACCATGCCTTGCGAGATTAGGTCGACTGCCAAGTTGAGGGAATTTGGTGTTTTTACCTGTTTGTGGATATCCTTTAGACGATGTTCTAGGTCGGCCTTGTAGGCTTCCCATGACGTATCTTTTGGGTTCCTATGCATAGGTATTTCCTGTTCAAGAGAATCTTTTACACCAAATAAAATATGTTTGTGGTCCGACATTGAATTTTCGCAACTGACGTGCCAGTTCGTTAGGCATTTAGCTACCTTTTCAGTTGCGAATGTAATATCTAGTACTTCTTGTCTAGCCCTAGTTACGAAGGTTGGCGTGTTGCCCCTATTCAACAATTGCAGACAGTTAGTAAAGATAAAATCGGAGAGTAACTCACCTCTTTTGTTAATTCCAGTGCTCCCCCAGATGGTATGGTGGGCATTGGCATCGCACCCCACGATAAGTTCTGCCTTTTGTGCTTGAGCGTACTCTCATGCAGCTACAAGGTCGTCGCTGCATAATTCTGTAACAGGTAAGAAATTGATGTTTCTGTTAAAAACGATGCAGGCTCTGGGTTTGGTGCCTTTTTCATTTATTACAATCTTACCTGCTCTGTTTAGTCCTGCAGCCATGGATTTAGCATTGATCCATGGTTCTTGTATGAGGGCGATGTCCAGGCCATTTTCGCCAAAGAGTTTTTCCACGACCGCTGTGGCCGCGATGGCGTGGTGGATGTTGGCCTGTAGGACTACCACCCCCCTATTTGCTGTTGCATCAATGATTATATATTAAGAGAACCAAAAACACGAGCCAAGTCTTGTTCAGAGCGAATCCGGTGCCTCGGAGAATCTGTTCCTGGATGTTGTCGCAAATAGATCCTGCCGTCGCGGGTCCATACATATCGCCATAGGCCAACGTCGTGTCCTTCGAGAGCATGAATAGATAGAACATTTCTTATCCACTTCATCAACGCCTCCTTTGGTTTTATTGTAGTCAATAATCATGACTGGTTTGCCGGTATCGACATCAATATCCTTATTGTGGTGCATAGACGATACCAATATAACAGCTTTTTTAGGTTTGGTTACATAAGACACAATGGTATGATCTGCAGTAAACCCAAACAATGAGGAGCCTACAGCCCTAGTTTTATGAGCCTGAAATTCTGGAGGAATTTCCCTTTTGTTTTTCTTTATAGTACCTAAATATGTTAGGCCGCGTTCCTTCAAAGCATTTAATAGTTCTATCGAGGAAAACCAATTGTCTGCAGTAATATTGCGGTTACTGTTTTCAATACCTTTACACAGCCGTATAACAGATTGTGAAGGAATCCCAAGTTTTTTCTCAGCATCATCCAAGCCTTCACCATCAGACCCCTTACCATGGTAAATATATGCATTATATACATAAAAAGTATCGCAGTCCACAAGCAAAAGCACTTTGATTCCGTATTTGGTTGGCTTGTTTGGCATGTACATTCTAAACTTGCATCGGCCCCTAAATCCCACAAGCATCTCATCAACACAGACATGAGTACCCACAGTAAAATTTTGTTTACAGTTTTTGATAAATTCATTGAATAACTCAGAAATGGCAGCAAGTGTATCAGTTTTTAACCTTTCGATTCTTGTAGAAGAATCATCAAAACGCAAACAATTCAATAAAACCAAGAATCGGTTCTTAGACATTACACAACGGAAAATTTCGCGTCCAGTGCCGTCTGTCGCAAATATAAACTCTGCGTTCTCATGGTTTGAATGAAATACAGATGAATAGAACAATAATCCAATCAAAGCTTTTAATTCCATGTTGCTCATAGGTACAAGTTCGGACCTCTTTTTCTCTCCTCTCATGAATTTAGCTCTATATTCAATCAGCTTTCCATTAGTATGTTCAACTATTTTGTCAAGCATGTCATCAGCAAAGAACAGTTTCCATGCGTCTCCAATGGAATTAAATTCAGGAGGACTTACTTGTCTGTCTATATCCACAATATTATGTAAACGTACTCTTGTTGTTCGAGATGGTTCCGCCGATGACCATTTATGACGATTTTTCCCATAAAAGTACCGCACCCGCTCTGCCGTTGAAAAATCTTGGCTCTGATTCTGACGCTGACTTTGATCGACACTGTTCTGTGTTCTCTCAGCTACAGAATCACTTACGGGCTCTCCAATATCGAGGTGTGAGCTGCAAGAAAAAAAATGATGATGTAATTTATGAAACTCGTTTTTTTTATTCAAAGAACCTTGAAAAAAAAACAATACATACCTGCTAGGTTCTTGAAGAGCCCCCTCTGTTTGAGCATTCACAGTTCCCAACGTGTTCTGATCTTCCTCGTTATCAGATTGCTCTGAATTCGTATCGCAATCACTTTGTATGAAAAAATCTGGATCGGCATCACTGTCATCAAAGTTACTGCAGTCATCATCACTCTCAGCCACTAAATTTTCAATTATCTCTTGATCTTTTAAAGGCCTTACTCGTTTTGGATACCTAGGAGGTGCTGGAGCTGCTTTTCGTTTCCTAGAAATGCTTTGCTTTCTTCTAGGCATTCTGAAATAAAAAATATATACCATCAAAACCGACGTCACGTCAATAAGACACTATGAGTTTGTGCACTAAAACACCGAGGTGACGACTAACTGACGTGCGTATTATTTATACATTAACACCGTACTTACGTCTCTCAGACGGCGATAGCTCCGCTAGGGTCACGTACGCACTCGCCGGGCTCGTGGCGTCGACTGCCGGCTAGCAACGCGGAACGGGGAAGGTAGCGGGAGGGGGAGCACCGCGAGTCACGTAGTTTTAAAGTTAAGTTCAAAATAAAAGTAATGACGTCTGTGAGACGTATAGGTCGTCAGTTAAAGGTTAAGGACATACCCAAGTCCGGACGTAGTTTAAGGACATACCCCGGGTCCAAAAAACGCATACATTATTTACCGGAATGGCGTTTGATTACAGATGATACTTTTAGTTAAGTTTTTCTATTGTTTCAGGATACAGGATCCCATTTATTACTATGCCCTAATAACCCCTCCGCGAATATCGTAATTTTTTGTTTTCTTATGATGGGTTAGTTGCAATCAAAAAAGAGTTGACTCAACAGAGCAGTTTATTAAGGATGTCTTCCTAGTACTATAAAGTGATGGCAGTGAGCGCTTTATTTTAAATCTTAAGAAGTTGAGTAAATTTGTATATAAATAAGATGGAAGACATTCGACAACGGTTACAACACTAGTTTCAAAGGGATGTTTTATGGCGAATATTGATGTGAGAAAAGTTTATTTATTAGTACCAGTTCACGAAAGTTATCCTGGATATTTACGTGGTTTTGTGGCTGTGTTTATTTGGAGATACGGAAGAAATGTGTACAGATAACGTCAATCAAACATTCGACTGCTTGAATAGCCTTGGGTTTGTCATCAGTTGCAAGAATCCACTTCGTGTAATTTTCTAGGTTTTGCCTTAAACTCCAAAACCTTGACCTTGGAATTGCCTGACTACAGTCAGTGTCAGAGTTTGTTAAAACGCGTCGGTAATATGTTGCTAACAAAGATCATACGAATTCGAAATTTTGGGCGTTTCCTAGGTTCGTTTGCGCGTTTCTTACGCTCAATTATTGCTCATGCTTACGGCTAAATCTCTAGAAGGGGTTAAATATTTGGAACTATTAAATTATAACGACAATTATGATTCTTTTATAGAAAATATCTTGAAGAGAGAATCTTGATGTTTGTAAATCCTATAAACCAATATAAGTACACAAGTAAATGGGAAGTTTTTTTTTTTTTTTTTTATACCACGACGGTGGCAAACAAGCATACGGCCCATGGGCCATGAGGCCCTACAAATAAGAGCGTATCACATATTTTTGCGGCCTTCGAGTAGGAAGATACTATGGCCGGTGACTGTACCGTAGTTCGAGAAGGAACCGATTTATCTTTACCCGTTTAGTATATATTTAAACTCTTCTTGTTCCATCAATAAGTTAGTAATCATTACCTGAATGTATTACGTGTTAGCAGTTATAATGTTTCTGTTTCTGTGCAAAATATGCATATTGCTAGTATAATAGAACAATGGCACTCATAATGGTGGTAAGCAGTTACCGTAGCCTATGGACGCCTGCAACCCCAGAGGATTTACATGCGCGTTGCCTACCCTTTAGGAACCTATACACTCCTTTTTTGAAGAACCTCATACTGTAGTTATTTTACGTGTGGATTATTTACCACAGTTATATCATATGTCATCTGGATGGGGGGTAAGTAAGGGAACGTACCCATACTACGTGACCCGTTTAGGGGGGGGAGGGGGGTCGTCAAAATACTACTCTTGGTCACAGGGGGGGGGCGGGGTTTAGGTTTACGTCACGTAATCAATAATTATTATAATTATGCTCTAGGGAAATCTCGCGCAATTTTTTTTTTCCACTTTAATTATGGTTTGCACGCACCTTGAGGCGTTACGCGGCAACCGCCGTTTTAATAAATACAAATATGCGCCAAATTATGATATTTTGAACTTTCTGTTTGCAAAAAAACAATATTAAGAATTACTACGTGACAACCAGAGGGGGAGGGGGGGGGGGGGGATCTTGGCATATACTACGGTTGGTCACCGTGGGGGGGGGGAGGGGGTGAAAATTGTAAAAAATTGGTCACGTAGTATGGGTACGTTCCCTAATATCCTCATTTAAACTCTGTTGCCAATATGATCTGGAAATAGTGCCAATGAAGGAAAAAATATTTTTGGCGTTATATATAAAATATATAACACGAATAAGTTGCCATTACTTTAACGTTTGAGCGCCTAGCTCCCCCCCCCCCCCCTCCCTCCACCCGTCCCGGTACCTTCCTGCAGTGACGCCCGCACCGCGGTGGCGAGAGGAAGTGTACCCGCGCTTGCGTGAGTTATCAGGTTATCACGTCGAGCGAGTCCCGTGGACTCATACCAGTGTGATGTGTAATATTTTTGAGTCCCATGGACTCATACTAGTGTGTTACGAAAATATATTTTTAATATTACAATTTTCAAATGCTGGTACTTACTAATAGGTGTAAATATTGATATAAATAATATAATTTAATATTGTTTGTTATAGGTTTATAAAATGGATCCAAACCAACATTTATTATAAATCCGTTTATATGAATGAAGACGGGGCGGACTCCATTGTAGAACCCTGGCTCCTACAAGTTTTTAATGACGAGAGTGACGATGAACTAGTTGCTTGCCTAACGAACAGTGCTGCAATTTCCACAAAAGACGACATATATAACTCAGATTGTGAATATGGTGAATATATTCGTAGTGAACACAATACTGATTCGGAATCTGATTGTGAGCAGCAACCTGAGCCATCTGGGATCGATGGTGTAACGATGCACGTTACTTTATTATTCTAAGTAAGTATCAAAAAATTACCTAAACTAACATTAGAAACTAGTAAAACAGTATAAACTTAATATAAAGATAAAATAAATAAAACATCGTACGTAAACTTAATTATAGTTCTGCGCGCGATTGTACATTGCGCATAACAACAGCGTCAGCAGTTTTGACGCGAGTACATTGTTGAGTGCGTTGCGTGCGTCATGCTCCCTGGAAACCCCACTGTATTTTTTGTGATTTATTGAAACGTAATGCTGATGTACACAATATGTACTGAATTAGTACATACTTAAAAAAAATTGTACCTCAATAGTTCGAGAGTACAATTAATTGAATTCGGGGTTGCTGTAGAGTATCTCCCTAGCAACCCCAAAAAAAAAAACAGAAAATTCACGTAAATACTTACTTTTCCAGCAAATAAGTGGCCGAAAAAAATTGTACTGCGGTTTTTACCGTTGAATGAGTTACCTATGGCTGTTAAATTACCTAGTTGTGCCAGGACGCGAGCGCCTCCAGCCAACTTCTCAAGCCGACTTCTCAAACGTAAGAAACTTTGTTTTTTTATATAGGTATGAACTTGGTTTCTGGTGGAAGTTCCAATGTTTTCTTGTCAACCAGCAATGTAGCTAGGTAGGTACTTATAGTTTTATTTATTCTTAACTATTTTTAAATTAAGCGCGTCAAAAAAGTACTTAAGTGTGTGTACACACACAGTCTGTATATATACTGTAATTTAACCATAGATTTAATGCTCAGTAAAAGGGTTTTGGCACATAAATCTCCATCTTCAGTGTAATAGCTTTATTTAGACGTGATACATTAATAAAACGGGCCAAGTGCGAGTCGGACTCGCGTTGCAAGGGTTCCGTACATCACAAGATTTTTAACAATATTTAATTTTCTCATTTTCCGCCCAAAAGTTGCTACCATGTTAAAAATTCATTTGTTTTCGTACATGTCCGTCTTTAGGTCATACATTTACATATGTATGTGTACCAAATTTCAGCTCAATTGGTCCAGTAGTTTAGGAGATTTCGTACATGTCCGTCTTTAGGTCATACATTTACATATGTATGTGTACCAAATTTCAGCTTAATTGGTCCAGTAGTTTAGGAGAAAATCGACTGTGACAGACGGACAGACGCACGAGTGATTCTATAAGGGTACCGTTTTTTCCTTTTGAGGTACGGAACCCTAAAACATGGTAATCGTTTATAATACACTGTTAAAAAAAAAAACTCAGACAAGTTTCTTACGCCGGTTTTTCTTGAGACAGAGATTTAATATTCCGAAACAGTGATAATTTATTGAAAATCATTGCAAGTGCATTTTGGTATACCTATATTGACAAATACATAACTCTGTCTTTGTTATGTAATGGGTGTAAATAACACATATGTTATAAGTTATTAAGGAAAAATATTATGAGTAACAATAAAAGAAGTAGGTAAATATGTAAACATATTTCTCTAGTTCTTGTCACGGGTACTGTTCTGTTTATGTGGGTATTAATATCACTGCAGTGTAAAATTTGTTAACTACCCTCAGTTAGGATTTTAACCGAATTATCATTCACTTCTCCATTACGATTTTATTTGGTGTTCGTACATTATCAAAAATGAAGCGTGGAAAAAGATTATCCGTTTCTTTAGAGGAACAAAAGTGTGTTTTCCTACAACACAGTGAACAATTCCGTGATGTGATTAGTTTGCCAAATTCTGGAAGTGATGTTTACAAGACAATAAGTCGTAAGTTAAGTGCTCAAATGTCACCTAAGGCTTTGTACCTTTCCGTTAAAAGAAATTTCAATTCGTTTTTTAGTGAGATGGACATTAAAAAAAATATTAATCATGAACTATCTATCGATAAAAGTGACGATTGTTCCGAAGATTCTTCAAGTTTGAATAGCAATAGTAGTGAGTCAACACTTTCTGATAGTAACAGTGAACGTGATGACAATGTAGTACGATTTGAAATGGAACTATGCGAATGGGAAAAGATCAAACCACAGCTACATAATGATATCAAAGACAGTTCTGGTCGCCGTAGTTTAAAAAAGAGATTGCCGTCAGGAGTTTGGAGCGACTGTATAAGAAAAAATATTTGGATAAAAACTAAAAATAGGTGCACATGGGTATTCAAAAATAATTATACTAATGGTGACAGTGTAAAAATAAATGGACACTGTCAAGAATGCAGTGGTAAATTTTTTATCTGCACCGATAATCGTAATAGTGATTCGATTTCTGTAAAATGTATTCTGCAAAACGTAGATTCAAAATTGATCCACAAGAACAAAGTTAGAATAACAAAATGCACTAAAGAAAATCTTGCTGCTAGCTTGAAAAATGAATATCCAATAGTATTTCGAAACAAATTAATAAATAGAGTCCTTGGCGATGATGATAAACAGGAACCGCCTTTCATTCCTACACTTAAAACTCTTCAAAATATAAGGAGCCGAACTAATACTTCCACTTATTATCACAGAGTTGTAACGATGGCGTTATGGATAATGAGTTTTACGCCACCATTTGACACTGTAATTCGGAATATTTCCCTCAACCCCTTCTTTGTGTATTATTGGACGAAGTTGCAGCGAACATTTTACGAAACATTTTCACATACAAATTATACTTCACTGAGCCTAGACGCAACTGGATCATTATTTAAAAAAATACGGCCTCCAATCGACCCGAAACGCTGTTACCAGTCAAAACATCTGTTCTTATACGTTGTACTTCTTAAAATTAAAAACACGTCTATACCAATCGCTCAGATGATTTCAGCTACTCAAACACTAGATAGTATACATTTATGGCTAAAAACATGGATACAATCTATGCCAAAACCTAAGGAAGTGATTACCGATGACTCCAGCGCTTTGATCGGTGCTTGTGTTAAAGTATTTACTACCTTTAATACGACAAAAGCTTACATAAATCACTGTTTTTCACTTTTAGAAGGGCAAACGAAAGTTATTCCAAAGAGTTTTATGCGCCTTGATTCGTCACATTTTATAAAAACTTTATACAGACTTCAGTGTCTCAAAAATGTTGACATGCGTGTGAAAAAATTTTACATACGGCAATTGTTAAAGCTTAAGTCGTGTACTGTCTATGAGATGGCGAAAGAAATAATACTTAATGTTATAATAGTTGCCGTTAACAGATTTGACAGATGTACAAAAACTGGGCAGATAACGAGATGTGAAATAGCTAAAGAAAAGTTGCTTGGCACAAGTGAAGAAATTGAAAACGTACTTGAAGAAATGGAACAACAAGAAGAAGTAACAGAACCAGAAAACTTTTATGACGATGGTTCGATATTTGAAGAAAATGATGAAGATTTACTTCGTCAGAACACAATTGCCGATTTTGAACATATTATAAACAGAGAAAAAGTGTACAGTGATCTGTGTGAAGACACAAATTTTGAAAATGTCTATTTTTTTCCTATATTTATAGAAACCTTTAAGAAACTTATACATAGACTGCCCCTTTGGACCAATCTAATGCTGCCTTTTTTCAAGGAATCGGTTGACAATGCTAGTAGCAGCAACGCAGAAAGTTATTTTAAAAACATTAAACAGCTACTGCTGAATTCAAGAAGCGGTCTTATGCGTGTGGATAGTTTTGTTATGGTTCATACTGATTATTTATCTGGAGAATTAAAGGCCGCAAAATGCTCTTATCCTGATATTTTTCAGACGACAAATAGTTGCCTTAATTGTAATAATGATTCACAAAAAAAGTCACAAAAAAGCTTTGATGAAACTGATAAATCTTTCGGAGATAATTCTATATTCATAGCTAAACCAAAAAACGAGGAAAACTGGCGAAACAAAAACAGTGCTAATAAATCGAAACCTTTAATCGAAACAATTAAACCAAAGAGTAATAAAAACTATGTACATTTGATCCCAAACGGAAACATTAGTAGATCAGGAATGAAAGATATAATTTTGCAAAATACATGCGCATTTGATGCTGTTTTGCAAGCGTTTGCTGTACTGTATAAAGAAAATGATGTTTTTGCTCAACATGTCGACCGTATAAAATCAACTTTTTCTGTGTTGGTTAAAGCAGTATCTCTGAATGACTTGGATGTTGATGTATTACGATTAAGGTCAGATATTCTTATAAATTTTTGTGACAAAATTTCTTACCAGGGTAATCTCAAAATTTTTGATTGTCAGTGTAATGTGACCAAGATTTTTGAGTCGATTCTGTTTACTGAATATTGTAGTGCCAGAATTTTAAAAACTTGCAATACTTGTGACAAGACAACAGAAAGAATGTTACCAATTTTACCGTTGAATATCCTATACTTGGAGGAGAGTCTTGCTGGCTTAGAATCATCAGCCAACTCTATGTTGAGCAATGAATTTACAAAGTGTAATAACGAACAATGTTTTGGCACAGTTACGATGACCTATAATTTATCGGATCATATTATATTTGAAGTCATTAATACAGTAACTATAAAAGAAGTGCCAAAAACATTAGTTCTGCAAAGCAATAGACGATACGACCTAGCGTCAATTATTGAGTTTGTACCTCCAACAGTTGCAACAGGACTTGGTCATTTTACAGCTCATTGTAAAACGGGACCTTACTGGTACTGCTATGATGATCTCAAGACAAAGGTACATAAAACAAATTTAGGGAAACCATTTCAATCAAACATATTTATTTACATAAAGATTTAATTGTATTAAAAATGCAAAAAGTCAATCGTGTTTAATTAGAGTTCCGTAACCAAAGGGTAAAACGGACCTTAACTAAGACTCCGCTGTCCGTCCATCTGTCACCAGGCTGTATCTCGTGAACCGTGATAGTTAGGCAGTTGAAATTTTCACAGATCTGATGATGTAACTATTTCTGTTGCCACTTTAACAACAAATTGTTAAAGCGGCAACTCACACTTGGCCGGTTTTATACATAAGTATATATTTTGGTGATAATGTTTATATGGGTTTATAGTATGTTTAGATGATGGTATTTTGTCAATAAGAGAACTTAACAATTAGTTTTCAATCGATTTGTTTAGTATGTTTTCTTGTACTATGTGATTTGTTTAGTATGTGTAATTAAAAACGAGATAAAAATATGGTTTTATGAATTTTAAATCTTATAAGTACCAACCTAGCAATAAAAACAAAAGTAATCTTCGTTTTCGTCATTTGTTGTCCGTGGTCCTACCGCGTAGTCCTACTGGTAGAACCACGGACAATTTTTTCGTCCGTGGTTCTACCGGTAGGACTGTAACAAGAGAAACATAATTATGTATGGGCATTGGTCCTACTAATTGTATAGTACAGTCAATGTCAATATGGTTACATGTAGCTGGTTCTGCGGTCCCAGAGGCGTTACCGCGAACGATGTTTCCTGTCCTTTTCGCACTTATGATGTTTTTTGCAGTGCGAAAGGGACAGGAAATGTCGTTAACCGTTCCCGGTAAGGCCTCTATGTGCTTACCATTGCATTCGATAGCGGTTGCGGTAATATTTCCAAAGCGAGTAGTATAGAGATAGGTTATTTTTATTTCTTTTTTTATATTTAACATGCCAATTATGCACCTGTTATGCATTATTTGACGACCATATAAAATGCATGGCAAACATAAGGAAGAGAGCGAGCGATTTTTTTTTTTAAGTTTAACGCTCATCGAAATATCGTCGCGTCTCGTTTATTTACACGGGAGCGACTATATTTTGTTTCACCAGAAAAAAATACTATCACTTCTAGTGGAACCAAGGGCAACGCAATTTGGTCGTAGTCCTACTGATAGAACTACGGACAAGAAAAAAAGCCCGTGGTACTACTAGTTGAACTACAGGTCATTTTTCTTGCCTATGGTCCTACTGATAGAACCACGGACAAAAAAAATTGCCCGTGGTACTACCAGTAGGACTACGCGGTAGGACCACGGGCAACAAATGGTTTTCGTTAGATACCTACTCCAATAATGTCATGTCAAAAACACGTAGGTACGACTAAAAAGAAATACGTTTATGATCAAAGCAGTTGCAAACTAGTTACACCATTGTTGGTTGACAAGAAAACACTGTGGAATGAACTGCCTCCTGAGGTGTTTCCATTGCGCCTTGACATGGGGTTCTTCAAGAAGCGGGCGTACGGTGGGCTCTCAAAGGTCGGCAACGCATAAGCGGCTCCCTTGATGTTGCTTATATTCATGGGCGACGTTGACCGCTTACCATCAGGCGGCTCGTCTGCTCGTTTGCCACTAATTTCATAAAAGTAACATTGGAACTCGCACCAGAAACCAAGTTCATAACATAAATAAAATGCGTGTATCCCATTGTATATAAAAAAACAAAGTTTCTTACGTTTGAGAAGTCGGCTTGAGAAGTTGACTGGAGGCGCTCGCGTCCTGGCACAACTAGGTAATTTAACAGCCATAGGTAACTCATTCAACGGTAAAAACCGCAGTACAATTTTTTTCGGCCACTTATTTGCTGGAAAAGTAAGTATTTACGTGAATTTTCTGTTTTTTTTTTTTGGGGTTGCTAGGGAGATACTCTACAGCAACCCCGAATTCAATTAATTGTACTCTCGAACTATTGAGGTACAAATTTTTTTAAGTATGTACTAATTCAGTACATATTGTGTACATCAGCATTACGTTTCAATAACTCACAAAAAATACAGTGGGGTTTCCAGGGAGCATGACGCCGTTGCGTTGGCGCACCGCTCTGCGCTGCGCCCCACTCTGCATCTGACCGTCTTGAGCGACGGACCAGCGGCGGCGTTCACGGGCCTCGCGCCGTGTCTTCGAACGCGCCACGCGCGGGCAGTTTTATTATATAATGTTATAATCGGCAGTCTAATAAATAGGTATTATGTGATACCAGTCGTAGCCGTAATTTACATACCGTCTTGCACCCCAGACAAGGGTAAGTGTTGAAACGTTACTTAGTGATAGTAAGTGCTACTTATTTTAATTGTGCTATATGCTTTTTCATTGTGTTCAGTGTGCCTTCTCACATGCCTAGCAACATGCATTACACGGTACTTAACTAGTTATTGCACGTGGACGCTGCGCCGTGGCGGCAAAAGTCCCGTTATAAAATGGCTGCCCATACATTTGGCCAGCGAGTTATTCGAACTCATTTCATCTCTGCATTATGGAGCTTTGTTTTAATTGATGTGATAATTTAATAAATGTAAATTCACTTCACCGTACTTTGATAATCTTGCCGCCTCTGCTTTTGCTTTCTTTTCTCCGCCTCATATTTTGTAACTCCCAGGGTGGGCACACTCAGAACTGTTACCCAAATGCATAGATGACAGCGACAGCAGTGGCCGACGGTGCAATTAAAAAGAAAAAAAAAAGAAAGCCGCCATCTTGTACTTATACTCATAACTAGAGGGCGGAGTACCGGTGGCAAATTTCACACTAAATGTATGGAGTCGCCTAAGTATTCTTATGATTAAATAAATAACGAATAAATGATTAATTTTGCATAATAATTTTTAGGAACTTATAGAAATTATCTTACGAGCATACAAATATAATGTAATATGTTGTTAATATCTATAATACATAATAATATGTTTTCTTATCAAAACATTATCATTAGGTACTAAATACTAGACTAAGAAGTTATACCTGCCAAACGATATATTATTTTCAAGACCATTCAATTACAATTGAGGACTGGAATTATGTGTTCGAGGTCCTCCTCACAATCTACACTTAAGTGCGTATCCATGTTATAAAATGAATGGACTATGGCCACATGTTCCTGGTTTTTCGGAGTGAATCGGTTTCTTAATTTATTGAAGATCCATTTATGAGTGGAAAACGATCGCTCTACATCTACCGATGTCATGGTTGCATGTTTAAGGACTTGTTTATAATTTTCCATTGTAATCATATTCCTTAATTCGTCAGCATCTGGGGTTCTATCTAAAACCAATTCGAGTTTATTTCGCACGGTTTCACTTCCTTGGAGGCTTAAAATACTCCTAACTATATCTATTACCAGAAAACTTTCTTCTATCGGAATTTTAGTGCATTCTAATTTTTCTATCGATTCAGGTATAATTTCGTAACAATTTTTTATAAAGCTTAACTCGTTTTTTAAATTTTCATTTTCAAACAACTTCTGGGCTTTTCTAATGGCAATAGCTTCTTTACTGTTCAATTGCATCACAACAATTTTAATCACGTCAAAATGTCTATCACGTAAAAACTTGCATTTAACCAGGTGCCCCAACGAGTGATAATGGGTTCCGGCGGTAAAGGCACATTCTGCGCATGGTCCCTAAAAAATCGGACGCGGTGTGGTGATTTTAAAAAAATCTTCTTGACATTAGATATTAAAGAATTGACCAATTTATGTTCAGATCTTATCTGCTCCGCGACTCTGTGTAGTCCATGAGCGAAACAAGTTACGTGTCGTACTTTAGTGTACTTTTTCTTCAAAATCTTGCCGGCAGCAAGCATGTACGCTGCGCTATCCGAACAGAATATTAAAAATTTGTTCATATTATCTGTAAAATTATCCTCCCACAAAAAATTCAAGCTTTCGTCAACCACCGCTGCAATTGAGTTCGCGTTTACAGTACTAACGACTTTACACGCTAACCAATATGGCCTTTGTAAAGCATCATCAAGTGATTTTATAATTACATTTACTACGCAATTACCGACATTATCAAGAGTCTCATCCACCGCAAGCCATAAATTGGAATCGAAAAATGTATTTCGTATTTGTTTGACGGTCGCATTGTATATTCTGGTAAGTATAGTATTTTCTCAAAACACTTTCTTCGGGAAGTTTTACGCCTTTATCTAAGTATTTTCCAAAGAACTTTTTAAATTCTGGATGGTTAACTCTTTTCCATGGGATGTTACACGCTATAAGGAAAACGCATAAATCATAGGCAAAGGTGCCATTTTGGTTTCCACAGTTAATTTGGTGTTGTTTACTGTTAACGTGTTTTTCGACATTATATTTCTTCAACTGCTTTAAATCCACTGAGCAAGACATACAGTGAATGCTACATTCTTCTTCATTATATATAAGATTTTCGTACGGTTCTATCATCCGCAGAATTGTTGCTTCACATGGCTTATTCATCTTGATATTTTTCGGTTTTAAATATTTAGCCGACGCAATAATAATTCAGATAATATAGATGTAAAGCAGCTGTCTAAATTGACAATGTTAAATAATTCGTTTCTAAATGTCTCATAAATTTGTAAATTAGTAACTTTTTTAAAAGAAAGGTTGCATATGGTAAAAAATATTATATCGATGAATAGTGACTTTGTTAAAAGAAATTGAAAAATAACCCAAAACATTTACGACATAACATTTAGGTGTTCCTGAAATCGATTTATGAAAATAAATGTTAAGTACTTACTTCCAATTTACTTATTAAATTAATTAATTATTAAATGAATAATTTTATTATTCAAGCCTAAAATAATAATTATAAAAACGACTCCATACCTTTTGTGTGAAATTTGCCACCGGTACTCCGCCCTCTACTCATAACTCATTGTCAACTTTCAAGCTTTCGGTTCGGATGTTGATGCGATTTTCGAGGTTATCTCAGTTGTTTTGTTTCTTATTTTTTGTTATTTGTTAACCTTTGAATATTGTCGTTTGTTAAGTTTTGTGTTGTTATTGTTATTTTATCGTTATCACGTTGTACTGTGGTTGTGATTAACCATGAGTTTCCGGCGCAGGAGATTTTGCGTTTTTCGGTGTGACTGTAAGTTTTAATAGCTGATGCTTAATTATTCACAATAATTTTTAGTTTAAAACACCATAAGTTGCTATAAATATAATATTATTATGTCATTTTTAGATGAGCAAGGTGTACCACTTCACCGGTTCCCCGATCCTAAATAAACGCCCCGATTTATTCGCTGCTGGGGTCGAAGCTGCTGGCGGCAAGCTCCAGGAAATAGATCCAATGCGGATATTCCGAAATAAGCGAATATGTGACCAGCATTTTGATCCTTCAACTAAAAGATGTGGCGGTCGTCTTTTATGGTCAGCAATACCAACAAGGAATTTGCATCGTAAGTAAACACACCCGGTTTTGTAAAATATACGACCAACTTTACAACAAACTCCTTACTTTACAACAAACAACTTACCAAGTATGAAGTAATAACAAATGAAAGCCAGTTTTATTAAGATAAAATTATTTCTAACCTCAAAAGTAGTGGTAATTAATTAACTTTACCAAAATGCTAGGATTTTTTTAATGTTATACAGGGTATAACAAATTAACTAAAGTAATTATTTTATTTTCATAAGATTTTTTTATACCATGACGGTGGCAAACAGGCATACGGCCCGCCTGATGCAAAGCAGCTACCGTAACGTATAGACGCCTGCAACTCCAGAGGAGTCATTCGCGTTGTCGACCCTTTACAAAATTGAGCATTCACTGTGTTGACAACTAAAGGAACAAAAGGGTCCTTCATCGTCAACACACTGGGTCCTCTTTGAGCTCTTGTGATTTATACTAAGACCGTGCATAGCTCGGCGCGGGCAGCAAGCTTATTATATATGTATTAGTAAGTCAAATAATATGACTTATCTCCTTTATTCATTTTATGTCTTAGGTAGGTTTTCTACAATAATTTTATAAAAGTAAAATACAAAAATACATCTAAAACACACAAAAACAATAAAAGGCATTATAAAGAACCTATCCTAGGGTGCAGCCGGCAACAGAGCAAGGCCCACGCTGCCGGTGGTTAGGGCGGCAGAGTGAGGAACCTTCGGACTATGCGCGTCGTGTCCAGGATTACCCCCTTCTGAATCTGACCCTTGATCTAACCACAACCCCGTAGCGAAAGTCTCTCTAGATGTTGGTCGAGACTCTTCGCTATGAGACCGTTCGCAGAAACAACTATCGGTACAATGATCGCCGAATCAACCTCCCACATGGTGGTTACCTCGTGAGCCAAGTCTAGGTACATGCTGGACTTGTCCTTCTCGGCCTTCCCGAGGTTCTCGTCACATGGGACGGTGATGTCGACGAGCATGGCCCGGCGTTGCGGTCGATCTATTACCACGATATCAGAATAGATTGATCCCAATAGAGTGTGGCACAACCATTTTCGAGAACTGGTGCAGGTGTGTACTTGTAGTACGGCACTTCGTGGTCCACAAGACCGTATAGGAGAGCAAGACTTATTATTATTATTATTTAGCTTTTTCCCCACATTAGTGGTCCCCAAGGGTATAAGCCTCCTCCATCTGTCTCCACCTCGCATAATAATCTTATCGACATTGAACTATATTGCAAAATTACATTGCAGGCATACAGCAGACAATCAAAAGCATTGTGGAGGCTGACCATAGTTATTGTGGACCCCGAAGAGAACTTTTTCAACAAAGACCTCTAATGGACATCACAAATCAAGTCCTGGCAGGTCCCTCTTCTCCAGTGACATTTCCAATACCATCTGGGTCTTCTGCAAGTACTTGTTTGACATTAAATGAAAAAGACACTACTCAATCTAGAAGAAAGAAAATGAATGCAGGTAATTACATTACATATTTAAAATCTACACTAATATTAAAAATACAAAAGTAACCTTGTCTGCCCGTTCTGTTTTCTAACCAATTGAGAAATTTTGAATAGATTATAAATAGATTGAGGCTCCACAATCAATATAAGGTTGTTATTATCCCAGAACCATATCAAAGTCGCAGGTGGGTTAGGTAGAATTAACAGTAGGCCTAGCACATGAGTGTAGCGACAGTATCTCGCGGTCGAGATAGACATCTGTCACTGTCTAACTGTATTCATCAGAAAGTGACAGATGTCTATCTCGACCGCGAGATACTGTTGTAACACTCATTTGCTAGGCCTACAGGAAATATTACTGCCAAATTCTCCAGAAAACTATTACTATTGGTCTTATATTTTTAAGTGAATGGCTCCAATTTTTTTTCCTTGTTTTATTTGTTACTACAACTACTGTTATGCCTGACTAGAATATTTGAAAATGAGGATGCTGTTCTAATACTCAGATAGAATTAGCGGAATTTTTCTTTTTGTATAGATCAAAGTGTCAGGAATTGATACCAATAAAATTTATAAGTGAACATTGGGCGCTAAGGTGCCAAAAAAATGGTAAAAGTGGTAAAATCCAGTTTTTCGCTTCTAGAGGAAAAACTACGGCTCGGACAAAAAAAAGTTAAAAGGAACAAATGTGCGCAATAAAAAAACAAAGAGAATGAGCCCCGGTAGAGCAAAATCGGTCTAGAGAATCGTCCAAAATTCGCGAAAAAACACGTTTTTTTTTGCAAATATTGTAAATTCAATAACTCGCGTTCCGGAAGTGATGAAGAGCTGAAATATGAATATGATGTCAGTTTTGTGGTCCTCTAACTACAGTTAAATGTTCAAATGAAAATGTTGTAAACTTTTTGCAAACCGTCGACTTTTGCAAAAAGTGACCTTTTTTTAAATAGACTGGGAGGGTATTTTAATTTTCGATAAACGTTATAATTTCTGTTCCTATGCATTAAGGAGGAGTTGAACTACAAATTTCCAAATTTACAGATCATTTGACAAAGAATAAAGTTGTTTAAATAATCTATGAAGTTCAGGCACTTTTTGCGCGCGCGGCGGCGGCGCACTATGGCCCAAACGCCCGATCTAGCTGGACAAAACTATTTGACACTCATAGACTAAAATTTACTATTTTTATTATTATTTAGCTATAATTAATGTGAAAAAAAGATAAACCAGTGTAAGTTGACCTTGTTGTAAGAAGAATTACTAGGGCAGAAGAGGTCAGCTAAACTTGGTTGTTTAATTTTAAGAGAAATGAAGCATTATTGCAAATGGCACCTAAAAAAATAAATAATTAACTTAAACTATAATAAGTATTTTATTTCTGCTATTCTTATTTTTTTAGGTGCCATTTGCAATAATGCTTCATTTCTCTTAAAATTACACAACCAAGTTTAGCTGACCTCTTCTGCCCTAGTAATTCTTCTTACAATAAGGTCAACTTACACTGGTTTATCTTTTTTCACATTAATTATAGCAAAATAATAAAAATAGTCAATTTTAGTCTATAAGTGTCAAATATTTTTTCACCTCAGCAGCTCGAACAGGGGTTCTTTGGTGCTCAATAACAGTGAGCAAAATTCAATTTTGCTGCGAGCATGAGACAGAATGACCTTGAGATGTCCTCAGTAAAAAGACAGAGAAGGTAATATTTTCAAACTTCATATTCTCGCTTTTCTTTTTTATTTGAATACCAGACCCCCTATGCACACCAAATTAGCTTGGAAACCTAATCACAAGATTTGGCGCAGGCACTAGTTTTTAGTAAATGTGCTATTTGTAATAAGTGGCGAAATTGGATCGGAAGCCAGTAAAAGAGGCGAGAATTGAGTGGGCGTCAGTGAAAGTAGGGCGGAAGACAAGCGGAACTGGGTGGAAGTGGAGCGGAACTGGGAACTGGCAGAATTGGAGCGGGATTCAGTAAAAGTTGCGGGAATTGAGTGGAAGTAGAGTGGAAGTGAAGCGGAACTGGTCGGAAGTGGAGGAAAACTCGCGCGAATGGAGCGGAACTGGCGGATTTAGAGCGGAATTGGAGTGGAAGTCACTAAAAGTGGCCGAAATAGACTGGCAGTCAGTGGAAGTGTAGCGGAACTGGGTGAAAGGTGAGTGGAATGGCGGAATAGAAGCGGAACTTGAGCGGAACTCATTAAAAGTGGCGGGAATTGAGTAGAAGGCATTGGAAGTAAAGCGGTGTACTAGGGGGTGGAGCGGAACTGGCGGAACTCGAGCGGAACTTAAGCGGAACTCATTCAAAGTGGCGGGGATTGTGTGGAAATCAGTGGAAGCGGAGCGGAGCTGGGTGAAAGTAGAACGGAACTGGCGGAATTGAAGCGGAACTTGAGCGGAACTCATTAAAAGTGGCGGGAATTGAGTAGAAGTCATTGGAAGTAAAGCGGTGGACTAGGTGGAGGTGAAGCGGAACTGGAGGAACTGAAGCGGAACTTGAGCGGAACTCATTAAAAGTGGCGGGGATTGTGTGGAAGTTAGTGGAAGTGGAGCGGAGCTGGGTGGAGGTGAAGCGGAACTGGCGGAACTGAAGCGGAACTTGAGCGGAACTCATTATAAGTGGTGGGGATTGTGTGGTAGTTAGTGGACGTGGAGCCGAACTGGCGGAACTCGAGCGGAACTTAAGCGGAACTCATTCAAAGTGGCGGGGATCGTCTGGAAGTCAGTGGAAGGGGAGCGGAGCTGGGTGAAAGTGGAATGGTACTGGCGGAATAGAAGCGGAACTTGAGCGGAACTCATTAAAACTGGCGGGAATTGAGTGGAAGTCATTGGAAGTAAAGCGGTACTAGGTGGAGGTGGAGCGGAAATTGAGCGGAAGTGAAGTGGGATTGATCGGGATGGAGTGGAAGTCAGTGGGAGTGAAAAATTCTTGAAATTTTCTGCTATGTTCTCACTGCTGACGTGAAAAGTTGTTTGCACCTCGTGCCTTTGAGTCACTCACTACGCTCAAGATTCTAATCTAGAATCTTTCGCTTGCTCGGGACTCAAAATTAACACTCGAAGCAAAAACTAACTTTGCTCTCTTGTTGCACAAATATCTATTGTCCAGCTAGATCGGGCGTTTGGGCCATAGTGCGCCGCCGCCGCGCGCGCAAAAAGTGCCTGAACTTCATAGATTATTTAAACAACTTTATTCTTTGTCAAATGATCTGTAAATTTGGAAATTTGTAGTTAAACTCCTCCTTAATGCATAGAAACAGAAATTATAACGTTTTTCGAAAATTAAAATACCCTCCCAGTCGATTTAAAAAAAAGTCACCTTTTGCAAAAGTCGACGGTTTGCAAAAAGTTTACAACATTTTAATTTGAACAATTAACTGTAGTTAGAGGACCACAAAACTGACATCATATTCAAATTTCAGCTCTCCATCACTTCCGGAACGCGAGTTATTGAATTTACAATATTTGCAAAAAAAACGTGTTTTTTTGCGAATTGCGGACGATTCTCTGGACCGATTTTGCTCTACCGGAACTCATTCTCTGTTTTTTTATTGCGCACATTTGTTCTAGAAGCGAAAAACTGGTTTTTACCATTTTTACAAATTTTTTTGGCACCTTAGCGCCCAATATTCACTTATAAATTTTATTGGTATCCATTCCTGACACTTTGATCTATACAAAATTTTTTTTTCCGTCCAATAGGAATTGACTGGGCCAGAAAGCTAATTCTATCTGAGTATAATACTTTATACACATTTTGTCACATAAGTTTTTTTAACTTACATTCTGAGTACCAAAATGGGGCCGGCTACTGTCAAAGGTTTGTCCTAAACCAACCACAGCCAACTAAAATGATAGATATATGTTTGAGATATTTCATTATTTGTTGTTCTAGACCTATGTCTGAACGGGCTTTATTTTATTTACTTTCTTCCTAGTAGTACATCTATTGGAAAAAATTTACACTGTTGGCAGGAATATTCCTTGTTATTACATTTAAATTCAGTTACAGCATCGCATCAACTATTATGTGTTCAGCGAAATGTGGTCCCTATGACAGCTCTCATGTACATACCATTTTACGTTTGTAGATTATATATTATCATGGATTATATAAACGTCACTGTGACTCTCTGGGACTGACTTTATAAACCTATGACAGCAGTATCGCATCGTATCAAGGGGTTAAATTATTGGTCGTCATATAAATCCAGCTTCCATATTAATTAGACCTTTCTATTCAACGTGCCATGCTTGAGAAGATTGTGTAGATATAAAGAACATGGAAAGAATACCTTATTTTCTAACTAACCACTGAATCTGAAGTACGATTGTAATAAACCAGTCCTATATGTATGATTTGGTCTTGAGACTCATTTTCTTATTTACTTTATTATTTTCAGAACAGACTTTCCAATATCTGCTGAAAAAATACCGTACCAAAAACGCAAGGAAGGAGCAACAACACCAAAATGAATTAAGAAGACTTCGCCAAAAATTAAAATTAGCCAAGTTACATCTTCGGCAGCAGAAAAAGTTGGCCGCTGAGAAGGATTTTGAAAAATTAACCAATAATATGCCAGAGTCGGCTAAGTTATTTACTCGCATGCAATTTTTTGAAGGGCGAAAAAAGAAAAAAGGGCATAGGTTCACACAAGAGGAAAAAGTTCTGTCTTTGACCATTTTCAAAAAAAGCCCAAAGGCTTACAAACTGATGTGCAAGCACTTCACATTGCCTTCAAAAAAGTTTTAAAGGCCATGCTTGCTAAGATAAAATTATCTCCAGGTATTAATGATTTAGTATTTAAGGAGTTAAAGGAGACAGTGTCAAAAATGTTACCTCAAGATCGTCTGTGCACATTGATATTTGATGAAATGTCGATTTCCCCACTGTAACAGTGCTGATGCGTACTGTTACATACATGCTTGGGATTCACTTATTTCCTCCCAAGATTGGGTTACAAACCTTATCCCCGTCACTGGTCTCAGATACCTTAGTAGGCGATTATTTTAATTCCGCAAGTAAATCGACAAAGATCATTGTATTATCTGGTCTGATATCCATATTACTACCCATCCAAATTAACACTTACGACTCCATTTGTACAAGGCCACAGGCTCATTTAGCCCGTTACAGTTCAGAGCTAACATTTGTTGTTTTATCATCCGAAATGCCATTAATTTCAGGTTGTTTTCGTCCATTCCTACGGCTTCGCTGTAATTTATAAAATAACCTCGTTCTGTCATGCGTCAGAATTGACACCTGACACTGACAAACGTCAAACGTCTCAGAATACCACGGATAATTTGGTTCCTCTATCAGTTTAATCCTTGGCTTAAACAGAAATCATTTAGATTCCTGGCAACATTTATTTTTAAGTGTGTCTACACTTAGGAGCTTCCGCTCTCGCACTTTTTCCGAAGCCTCGCAGACGAACAAGTGCTCGAGGAAATCTATTAATATCGCGAGCTTGGAAGAATAATAAGTAAGGAAGCGTAATCAACGCTCAAAATGTGCTCCACTTTCCTGGTGCCAAAGTGGGCGGAGCTTGTGACAGCGGTGCCCTAATGTCATGTCAAACATTTTGAAATTGTCATGTCGTCAAAATATAAGTTTTTTCGATTCATGAAATTTCGGTATAATATCATTATTAAAATGCCAGCTTGTGCCGTGCATTGGTGCAGGAGCCATACAGGCGCCAAAGATGGTGATATTTCTTTTCATTGGTAAGTAAATCACGCATAGATATTCTCATACATTACGGACTTGGTCGATGTTATGCAATATAAGTTTTGGAAAAGTAAACATAACTCATTTGAGGAAAAGTATAATGAATGTTCATTTATAAGTATTACCTAGTAGTAATAAAAGTTAGGTTTCCGTTGTTAA
Organism: Pammene aurita; assembly: GCA_947086415.1. Classification (NCBI taxonomy): domain Eukaryota; kingdom Metazoa; phylum Arthropoda; class Insecta; order Lepidoptera; family Tortricidae; genus Pammene; species Pammene aurita. Next base: position 21,311,817 of record OX352295.1, read on the forward strand.
CAGAATCTTTTTTTCAGTTTGTTTTTTTTTTTCGATATGACTCTTATTATTCATTAATAATGAATGCTATAACTTCATAGTCTTTAATAATCAAATCTAGAGCAGAGCCCGACTGGGGAACTATCTCTACCTTACAGAAAACCACAGCCAATTAGCACTAGACCCTACTCATAGTGTTGTGTTTCTGCCGGTGAGGTTGCCAAAGAGCTCAGAGGATGCAGTGTGTTGACGACGGGGGATCCTCTTGTCCCATTAGCTGTCAACACAGTGGATCCTCATTTATATGAAAGCGTCGGCAACGCACATGAGACACCTCTGGAGTTACAGGCGTCCATAGGCTACGGTAACTGCTGACCATCAGGTGAGCCGTATACCTGTTTGCTACCGTTGTAGTATAAAAAAATGGATACAAAATGTAAATTTATCTTTGTATTTCCCTAAGCCTGCTAAATTAAATAGTACACATAAACGAACTCATCCGTTATTTTTTTAGTTTTAAAAAACGAGGAAGCAAAGAGAATTTTAACTATTTATATTGAAGGTATGCTACTATTTTCTAGTCTGGTCATAAATAAAGTTAAAAAATAATCGTTTTTTTTTGCCATAATCAACCTTAATTGCTTAACATTATGTTGCTTGAGACCAAGAGGGCCTCCCTATAGGCCAAGCAAATAAGATCTATAAAGTGTTTTGAGGAATTAATTCCCAGCAGGCTGGAAATCGCTTTAATACCTTCATGTGGTCCTAAATGCATGTAATCCGAGTTTGCCCAATCCCACCACGTGTGCATTACTTTTTAGCGAAATTTTTGTTCTTTGTCAGTTTTTTGCTTGTAGCTCGAAAACGATACGTCCGACGAAAAATTTCATTCATTTCAATATTAAAGAGGGTTAAATTCTGCGTCGATTGAGAAACTTATCTTTTAGTTCGGTTTAGCGGTACAACCGAAATCAAAAGTTTATAAGCCGGGAAAATATCTCATTTAATTGAAAAACTCATATTTTGACTTCCATGCCACATATCTTTGAAACAGATGACTCGTGTTGAAAAACCTATAGAATAAAAGTTGTAGAGAATATAATTTCACGTTATATCGACATCTCAATTTTCAAATTCAGTCACTTTGAAAGGCTAAATTTGGCATGAATTCAAAATCGTTTTTTTTTTTCTAAATCCTTCTAAGTTGCATATTTTCCATAAATATGATGTGTGAGGCCTACATTTAATGCATTGTTACAACTAAGAACATTTTTAAGTGCAAATTTTTAAAACGTACCGAATTAGAAAACTATTTATACACCGTGTTTTTTTTTATTTCCGGTAATGTCAAGGATATATTTCTGAGCTTAACTTAAGTTTATTTCTCAAAGACGCCAGTGCCCTAATTTGCTCCAGTTCTGTAGTAATCGATATTTCATTTTTGTCTTTCCGATTATGTAAACCTACATTTAATTATTCTTTAAGTCTGAGAACCCGCTATAAAATCATGTAACTGTGTGTTAAGTCACTACAATATGATTCCTTTGTGTCTCGGATTATTAATGTTCGAAATTTCATTGACATGTCATAATGTTCAATTGTTTGGTTGAGTTAATATACCTTATTTACATTAGGAGCCGATTGGGGAATCAATCAATAACTGCTGAACCTATTTAGATGAAACTTAGTATAGAGATAGTAATCCACTCCCCTTTTTATCTCTTAAGGGATAACTTCTAAGATAAAAACTATTCTGTTTCCTTTTCCAGAATTTAAACTATCTCCATACCAAATTTTATCTATGGACTTAAATCAGTTCAGTGGATAATGATTCCCCATACAAATAACTTTTGCCCCCTTTTCACACCCTTCAGGGATAGTTTCTGGGATAAAAACTCCCCAGAACCATCCCATTCTCATAGGGACCAAATTTCATCTAAATCGGTTTAACTATATTTATAACTCTTCATACTAAATTCTTACCCACTTTTCAGCCCCTTAAGAGTTGGTATTTTTGGATGAAAACTACTTTTTATGTACTTTTTACGGACTCAAACTATCTCAATCTCTATACATAGTTTCATCTAAGTAGGTTCAGCAGTTACTGATTGATTCCTCAATCGGTCCCTAAACCAAACAATTGAAAACTAGACATGTTAATGTGATTCCATTTCAAAAATTAACAGCCTGAGATACACAGGAAGCATATTGTTAGGCTTAACACACAGGTGCATCATTTTGTAGCGGGTGCTCAGAGTAAAAAAATAATTTAATCTAGGTTTACACAATTAGAAAGACATAAATGAAATATCGATTACCTCAGAACTGGAGCGAATTATGACACTGGCGTCTTTGAGAAATAAACTTAAGTTAAGCTCAGAAATATACCCTTGAAATTACCGGAAATAAAAAAAAACACGGTGTATAAATAGTTTTCTGATTGGGTACGTTTTAGAAATTTGCACTTAAATGTTCTTAGTTGTAACAATGGATTAAATGTAAGCCTCACACATCATATTTATGGAAAATATGCAACTTAGAAGGATTTAGAAAAAAACCGATTTTGAATTCATGCCAAATTTAGCCTTTCAAACTGGCTGAATTTAAAAATTGAGATGTCTATACACGATGATTCAGAATCGATGATCAGGAACCAAATTTTCTAATTCTGTTATCGATACTGAACAAGTTTTAGTATGGCACCAACTTCGAAATCGCAAAAATTTTTTTTGGCTCCCCATAGAAAACGACAACACCTGATCGGCCGAAGTGTATGAATCAGACAAAAAAAATAGCGATTTCGGAGTTGGTCCCATAGTAAATGTTGTTCAGTATCCATAACTAAATAATAAAAATTGGTTCCTGATCACCGATTATGAATCATCGTGTATATCGTGAAATTGTATTCTCTTCAACTTTTATGCTATAGGTTTTTCAACAGGAGTCATCTGTTTCAAAGATATGTGGTATGTAAGTCAAAATATTAGTTTTTCAAATAAATGACACATTTTCCCGTTTTATAATTTTTGATTTTGGCTGTACCGCTGAATTGAATTACAAGTTAAGATGCTCATTCGACGTAGAATTTAACCATCTTTAATATTGATATACGTGATATTTTCCTTCGGACGTACCGTTTTCGAGCTAGAAGCAAAAAACTGACAAAGAGCAAAAATTTCGCTAAAAAGTTATGCACACCTCCTGGGATTGGGCAAACTCAGATCACATGCATTTAGGACCACGTGAAGATATTAAAACGATTTCAAGCCTGCTGGGAATTAATTCTTCAAAAAAATCTAATTTTCTAAGCCTACTTAATATAAAATTGTAAAAAAGTTCAAAATCTTTACTATTTTATGTTAATTTATGCTTATTTTGTAGTATGTAAGTCGCTATATTGTAATTAAGTACTTTTATTAAATAAATGAAAGATGATGATGGGCTTTCATATTATTCCTTATTCCAAGAACGATTAAATTTACGTATATTACATAAGTAATGAAAAATGCACTAAAAATAAATTGTTAATTGATTGCATTATTATTTATTACGTGAATCCATCCACGTCAAACTTAGGCGTATTTATTATACGTTAACTTGACATTTCAGTTATTTCATTTGAGTATCTCCTGTCCAATTAAACTTCATTGTCAAATTGATTTTGACCACTCACAACACGGCAACTTTTCTTATTGGTGAAATGGCATGAAACCTTTGCGGAATTAAGGTTAACACAAAAAAATATGCTTAAAGAATGAGTACTTGATTGGTTACTAAGACATAAGACATTTTAGTTTTGTAAACGTAAAAATGGGTCGTGTTTTCACATGAACTTTGCTTGCCTTTACTCGTCTTGATATTATATGTCGATGATCGCGAGTGATATTTAGACCCGTACCGATAAATTATGAAGTTTCGATAATATTAAAGTTGCTTATTATTCGCATACAGAGTTCAGGCCATCCAACTTAGCTAATAATAATAATTTGTGTCATCCTAGGTTGTTGCGTAGGTAGAAACTTAGACATTTCTTTTTTTAAACATTATTCGTTAAATAGAAAATTAGAGATCAAAATTGTTTTTTCACTGTAACAGCAAAGTTGTTACTGACGCACGCACGCGTTTTGTGTCACTTTCGTCAATGGGAATACTGACGTTCAATCAGCACATATATGTGGACTTTTACAAGCCTATATAAAATTAGAGTTGATCGATTAGGTACTGTGCTCTCTAAAATATCGGTATCTATTATTTGAATAAATTTGTGCCATATTAATCAATGATATTTATTTACTTTAATTTTTTTTTCTTGTTAACCCCTGTTAACAGTACAATAAAATATTAAAGTTATTAAAGTTTGCATCAATATTTTTATAAAAGCGTATCGAAACAATGTTTGAAATTTGTGTCATTATAATCAATGGCTTATTTTTATTTTTCAGAATAAAAACTTGTTTTGCGTAAAGGGCATGCGCGGGGAAGGGTTAGGCGCGTTCGGGGTTCATGTGCCGACCAGGCTGCCTAGCGGTTCGTTTGTTTTCTATTATTACTCTATACATACATATAGTAATACTAGTAATAAGTGCGACAAAGACAAACAGCGATTTTTCAGTCGCTCTTCTTTATTTTTCATAGTAAAGAAAGCAATAATATAAAACTTAAGTAAGTTAAGCATAATTAATGGTGATATAACGTATGACTACACCGTAGTCCATAAGGGACTGCAACGGCGGATCTGTGTGCCACGGTAAACCTAGTTTACCATTTAAACAGTATTCTGGCAAATTGTCACAGATAATTTGTAACTAATAAATATGTAATTTATGCATCAAGGCGGTTTGTTTACAGTGTGGCTATCGTGAAACGCGAAAATCGAAATATCGTTATTTGCCTCTCGGTTGGAGCAAAGGGCCGGGCTGGACTTAATAAATTTTTCATCAGTGTGATGTCATAATAAGGCTATGTTTTTATTAACTTATCGTATATAACACATAAAATAAGCAACTTTTCTCTTTTCTTTAACACATTTTTTTAAACTCAATAATTTCGAAGTTATGGGCCCTGAAGGTTGAGTACAATTTGGACTATTTTGGTTGGAATGGTGTCATTCTGACACATACTTTATTTTGCAGAATGTGTTAAAATTAGCAAGTTTTATAAGAAACATTTTTTTTACCCAAAAACTTCGAAGTTACCGGACTTTGAAGATGACTACATGGACTAATTTGGACTTAAAAAATAAAATGGCGACGGGGTATCATTATAACGTGTACTTTTAATGTTTTTTCCGTATAGAATAACTTTTATATATAATTTTGACTTCGAAAAAAAACCAGCGATGGGGTATCATTATATGGCATATTTTCTATGATTTCACCGTATAGAATACGCTAAAATAAGCATGTTTTATTTGAAAAACTTTTCTCTAAAATCAAAAATTGCTGATTGGACATGGAACTTGTATATCATTTGGACTTCGAAAAAAACCAGCGATGGGGTATCATAATATAGTATATTTTTTATGATTTTACCGTATAGAATACGCTAAAATAAGCATTTTTTCTCTAAAATAAAAAATGGCCGTGATAATGGACTTTGTACTTGTATATATATATGTAAAAGCGTGTTTCATTCGACAAACTTTTCTCTAAAATCAAAAATGGCCGAGATAAATGGACTTTGAACTTGTATATATTTTGGACTTCAAAATAAAACCATCGACGGGACGTCATTCTAACGTATACTTTTTATGATTATTCTGTATAGAATACGCTAAAATAAGCGTGTTTTATTGAAAAACTATTCTCTAAAATCAAAAATGGCCGAGATAATGGACTTTGAACTTGTATATCGGGAGATATAATGTGTACTTTTTATGATTTTTCCGTATTGAATACGCTAAAATAAGCGTGTTTTATTCGAAAAACTTTTCTCTAAAATCAAAAATGGCCGAGATAATGGACTTTGAACTTGAACATAATTTGAAATTTAAAAAAAACCATCGACGGGACGTCATTATAACGTGTACTTTTTATGATTATTCTTTACAGAATACGCTAAAATAAGCGTGTTTTATCAAAGGAACTTTTCTCTAAAATCAAAAATGGCTGACATGATAGACTTTTAACTTGTATATAATTTGGATTTCGAAAAAAAACCATCGACGGGACGTCATTATAACGTGTACTTTTTATTATTATTCTGTATAAAATATAGACGTTGAATATGAATATAATTAGGATTACGAAAAAAATCCATCGACGGGACGTCATTATAACATGTACTTTTATGATTTTTCTATATAGAATACGCCAAAATAAGCGTGTTTTACTTAAGAAATGTTTCTCTAAAATCAAAAATGGCCGAGATAATGGTCTCTGAACTTGTATATAATTTGGACTTCGAAAAAAAACCATCGACGGGACTTCATTATAACGTGTACTTTTTATGATTATTCCGTATAGAGTATGCTAAAATAAGCGTGTTTTATTTGAAAAACTTTTCTTTGTAATCATAAATGGCCGAGATAATGGACTTTGAACTTGTATATCGGGACGTCATTATAACGTGTACTTTTTATGATTTTTCCGTGTTGAATACGCTAAAATAAGCGTGTTTTACTTAAGAAACTTTTCTCTAAAATCAAAAATGGCCGAGATAATGGACTTTGAACTTGTATATTATTTGGATTTCGAAAAAAACCATCGACGGGACGTCATTATAACATGTACTTTTTATGATTTTTCCATATAGAATACGTAAAAATAAGCGTGTTTTATTTTAAAAACTGCTCTAAAATCAAAAATGGCCGAGATAATGGACTCTGAACTTGTTCCACCTTTTTGTAAAGGGTCGGCAACTATGATGCTACTGCTTACCATCTGGCGGGCCTTACTTGTTTGCCACGTTATAAAAAAAAAGAGTGAAATAAGAATACAATAAAACAAAATAAACGGAATAAAAACAGAATCAATACAAAAGGACAAAATAAAAACAAAATACAGACGAAAATAAAAAACAAAAGTAAAAAAAAAATAACACGTTAGTGTCGTGGAACAATCGGTTGGAACGAAGTAATATTATTTAATTTTTGACTTTTCGTAATTTTTGTGTTTTTTGTATTTTTTGTATTTTTTGAATTTATGAAATTTTGAAATTTTAGAAATGTTTAAAATTTTTGATATTTTTGAAATTTTTGAAATTTTTGAAATTTTTGAAACTTTTGAAACTTTTGAAACTTGAAACTTTTGAAACTTGAAACTTTTGAAATTTTTGAATTTTTTGAAATTTTTGAAATGTTTGAATTTTTTGAAATTTTTGAAAAAATTTGAAATTAACTTTTTTCACTTTGTCGCTTTGTCACTTTCACTTTATTCTATTTTTCATTTTTTTTATTTCATTCCATTTCACATGTTTCTCAATGCTTTTTCGTGACGGTCATGTGACTTTTTTTCGCCTAGCCCCCCCATCCGCGAACCGTCCGATAAGGAACTTCGTTCCAATAAAACAGGACTAAATAAAAATTATACGTTGCGTTTTCTACCCATAATTCACGATGCTTGAAATCTTCGAAAATGTACTCGACAGTCTAGTCAAAACACAAACAAAGCGGCTACCGCTTAAAAGGTACGTATTGGCGAGACACGCACGAGTTCATTGCCCTACTCGCCGGCTTCCCGCGACTCGCTCCTCCGCTCAGTTCCTTTGTCGAGTATGTCAGCTTTATCACCCCGCGCGCGCCTCCGTGAGCAAGTAACAACCTACATCGTAACAGCTAAGATGCCAGCGCCTGGTTGACCCATGGATTAGCTTGTTAAGAAGCGAGCCGGGGGTCTACTTCTAGTGGTCACTACAGAAGTAAGCCGAACAGGCGTGCCATCAAGGTCACGCGCTATAGTTAAGAAGATTTCCTCTGAACGCAAATATTGTTTCTGTTTAATTTTAGACGAAATATCATTGATGAAAGTGACACAAATTGAAATATCTACTTTAAAATCCCTTTTTGATTATTAGAATGTGAATTCTGATGACTTTAATAATTTATTAAAACGATAACAGCCTAAAAAAACGAAATTACCAAGAAACTTAAATTTTCATTGCTTAATTTGACACATTGATTTTATTGACATATTGTGAGGTGATGATATAGTTAATCGTTATTTTATGAACTCTAATTTTTTATACGTAGGTTTTTAGCGTTGTCATACTATATAAAATTGCACTCGACGTAAATGACACAAACTAGTTTTGTACAACAATAAAACTGTTCTAAATACAAAACAGTTATATTTTCTAACTCTAATATTCTTTTACTCAAGTTATGGCAAGCTAAAAAAGTTAACCTCAAATTATTGAATTACAAAAAAAGCACCAATTGAATATGACACAAAACGCACTGAAAGATTCTCATGTACACACTGTATTTCCAACTTCAATAATAAGTGACTTTAGAATTTTCGAAACTTAACCCTCAAAATATTGCCAACGAGACGGGACTAATTGTGACTTTTTAATGTTTTTAAGCAGTTGCTTCTTTTTGGAGAGCCTTCCGGGTCAGCAGGTATGAATATTTCAAGAAAACCTAATCCGATTTAATTTCTTTTTTCGACCGAGTTCTTATCGCCTACGTGATTGTTCCAGGATGTGATCTACCTCACTCCGGCCGTTCCGAGGAGCCGCAGGCTCACCGTTCTCCTGGGCATCTCCGAGACATCGAGGATCCACGTGGCATGGATCCCCCTCGGTAACCACCACGCACGACTCCCGGTTCAGGTCGGTGACATTTTGCCCTGTTTTAAAAGGTCTACAAATTTTAATAATTTAGTTAGGTAAAGTTAAAGTAACAAAATTCTCGCTTCAACATGTCCAGGTTTTAAAAAGGAAATTTAGTAAGAATTATTAGATAAGCATTGAGGTACTGCTGAATAGTTTATAAGACACGTGGTCAGTGTAAACCGCCCTTCGGGGAAAATAAGAAATGGAAATAAACTTGTAAAAGGTAACCAGATATTTTCAATTAACTTCCCCTCCCTTATGATTAAAAGCTTCCATTTTGTTCTTTTTTAGACTTAGCATCCGGTCTTAACAGATGTGTGACTGAAGGTTCTGGCGCCCGATTTCTTAGATTTAATTTAGTAAATTTGAACCCCAGTCCGGACACATCTTCTATTTCCTATTTTGGTCTCAGGCTACAAGAGGTGACTCTCTCTTTTCTTGTTTTGTTTTAGGCTCCGGACAGCTCTTATTTTTAATCTTATTTTTCGCTGCCCGGATAGCCAACCTAATTTTATCTTTATGGGTCCCTTCCTCTAGCCTAGGAAACTTTCTTTAGTAAAGCTTTACCGAGTTTAGGATCAGCTTTGGTGATTCCAGTAAGTATCTTTTGAATAAAACTTTCTTTTCTTAGTAAAAACTTTATTTGGTAATAATTTTGTGATACCAATAATCTTACACGTTAACATTAACACATTTATCGTTACAATTTGTCGCTGCCGAACAGGGACATGACATGATCTGACTTGACTTTAAACTTAATTTTATTAAACTGGTTACCTTAAATATTTGTTAAGCGGTTAATATTGTGTATTTGCACCTGGACATGGATTTGAGACCTTTTAATACTTGTATTGTATTGTGATTTCTGGCATTGTATTTTTAAACCTGTGTGTTGTTTGTTTACCCAAACAGCTGTTGAACTGTTTTGGTAAACATTTGCTTTAGCACTATACCTACTATTTTTGGGTGAGATACTGATTGTGCTTTTGAAGTTTTGGGTACATAATAAATTGTTTTTACGGTTTACATTAAAATATTTAAAAAAACAGAATTTATATTATAAATCTAGTTAGTTAAATTTTTTGTCACAGACTACCTAAAACAGATACTTCAATTTAATTATTTTTAATTAATTAAATTTTTTTGTAGTGAGTCTAGAATACTTTACTTTGAATAGAGTCTGCTGTTTTGAACCTAATCTGGAAATAGTTATCATTTACATTTGTTTTTGACATTATACAGGGTGTCCCTAAGCGGAGACAATATTTTTTCTCGACTTAAATTTTTTTGAAATAAAACAATTAAAAACGGATTTTATCGCGTGTATTGAGTTTAAATTACATCCCGACCCGTTGACCACGAACGCTGTAAAGTGTTTGAAACGTCGGGAAAACAGTTCAACAGCTGTTTGGGTAAACAAACAACACACAGGTTTAAAAATACAATGCCAGAAATCACAATACAATACAAGTATTAAAAGGTCTCAAATCCATGTCCAGGTGCAAATACACAATATTAACCGCTTAACAAATATTTAAGGTAACCAGTTTAATAAAATTAAGTTTAAAGTCAAGTCAGATCATGTCATGTCCCTGTTCGGCAGCGACAAATTGTAACGATAAATGTGTTAATGTTAACGTGTAAGATTATTGGTATCACAAAATTATTACCAAATAAAGTTTTTACTAAGAAAAGAAAGTTTTATTCAAAAGATACTTACTGGAATCACCAAAGCTGATCCTAAACTCGGTAAAGCTTTACTAAAGAAAGTTTCCTAGGCTAGAGGAAGGGACCCATAAAGATAAAATTAGGTTGGCTATCCGGGCAGCGAAAAATAAGATTAAAAATAAGAGCTGTCCGGAGCCTAAAACAAAACAAGAAAAGAGAGAGTCACCTCTTGTAGCCTGAGACCAAAATAGGAAATAGAAGATGTGTCCGGACTGGGGTTCAAATTTACTAAATTAAATCTAAGAAATCGGGCGCCAGAACCTTCAGTCACACATCTGTTAAGACCGGATGCTAAGTCTAAAAAAGAACAAAATGGAAGCTTTTAATCATAAGGGAGGGGAAGTTAATTGAAAATATCTGGTTACCTTTTACAAGTTTATTTCCATTTCTTATTTTCCCCGAAGGGCGGTTTACACTGACCACGTGTCTTATAAACTATTCAGCAGTACCTCAATGCTTATCTAATAATTCTTACTAAATTTCCTTTTTAAAACCTGGACATGTTGAAGCGAGAATTTTGTTACTTTAACTTTACCTAACTAAATTATTAAAATTTGTAGACCTTTTAAAACAGGGCAAAATGTCACCGACCTGAACCGGGAGTCGTGCGTGGTGGTTACCGAGGGGGATCCATGCCACGTGGATCCTCGATGTCTCGGAGATGCCCAGGAGAACGGTGAGCCTGCGGCTCCTCGGAACGGCCGAAGTGAGGTAGATCACATCCTGGAACAATCACGTAGGCGATAAGAACTCGGTCGAAAAAAGAAATTAAATCGGATTAGGTTTTCTTGAAATATTCATACCTGCTGACCCGGAAGGCTCTCCAAAAAGAAGCAACTGCTTAAAAACATTAAAAAGTCACAATTAGTCCCGTCTCGTTGGCAATATTTTGAGGGTTAAGTTTCGAAAATTCTAAAGTCACTTATTATTGAAGTTGGAAATACAGTGTGTACATGAGAATCTTTCAGTGCGTTTTGTGTCATATTCAATTGGTGCTTTTTTTGTAATTCAATAATTTGAGGTTAACTTTTTTAGCTTGCCATAACTTGAGTAAAAGAATATCAGAGTTAGAAAATATAACTGTTTTGTATTTAGAACAGTTTTATTGTTGTACAAAACTAGTTTGTGTCATTTACGTCGAGTGCAATTTTATATAGTATGACAACGCTAAAAAACTACGTATAAAAAATTAGAGTTCATAAAATAACGATTAACTATATCATCACTTCAAAATATGTCAATAAAATCAATATGTGTCAAATTAAGCAATGAAAATTTAAGTTTCTTGGTAATTTCGTTTTTTTAGGCTGTTATCGTTTTAATAAATTATTAAAGTCATCAGAGTTCACATTCTAATAATCAAAAAGGGATTTTAAAGTAGATATTTCAATTTGTGTCACTTTCATCAATGATATTTCGTCTAAAATTAAACAGAAACAATATTTGCGTTCAGAGGAAATCTTCTTAACTATAGCGCGTGACCTTGATGGCACGCCTGTTCGGCTTACTTCTGTAGTGACCACTAGAAGTAGACCCCCGGCTCGCTTCTTAACAAGCTAATCCATGGGTCAACCAGGCGCTGGCATCTTAGCTGTTACGATGTAGGTTGTTACTTGCTCACGGAGGCGCGCGCGGGGTGATAAAGCTGACATACTCGACAAAGGAACTGAGCGGAGGAGCGAGTCGCGGGAAGCCGGCGAGTAGGGCAATGAACTCGTGCGTGTCTCGCCAATACGTACCTTTTAAGCGGTAGCCGCTTTGTTTGTGTTTTGACTAGACTGTCGAGTACATTTTCGAAGATTTCAAGCATCGTGAATTATGGGTAGAAAACGCAACGTATAATTTTTATTTAGTCCTGTTTTATTGGAACGAAGTTCCTTATCGGACGGTTCGCGGATGGGGGGGCTAGGCGAAAAAAAGTCACATGACCGTCACGAAAAAGCATTGAGAAACATGTGAAATGGAATGAAATAAAAAAAATGAAAAATAGAATAAAGTGAAAGTGAAAGTGACAAAGCGACAAAGTGAAAAAAGTTAATTTCAAATTTTTTCAAAAATTTCAAAAAATTCAAACATTTCAAAAATTTCAAAAAATTCAAAAATTTCAAAAGTTTCAAGTTTCAAAAGTTTCAAGTTTCAAAAGTTTCAAGTTTCAAAAATTTCAAAAATTTCAAAAATTTCAAAAATTTCAAAAATATCAAAAATTTTAAACATTTCTAAAATTTCAAAATTTCATAAATTCAAAAAATACAAAAAATACAAAAAACACAAAAATTACGAAAAAGTCAAAAATTAAATAATATTACTTCGTTCCAACCGATTGTTCCACGACACTAACGTGTCATTTTTTTTTTACTTTTGTTTTTTATTTTCGTCTGTATTTTGTTTTTATTTTGTCATTTTGTATTGATTCTGTTTTTATTCCGTTTATTTTGTTTTATTGTATTCTTATTTCACTCTTTTTTTTTATAACGTGGCAAACAAGTAAGGCCCGCCAGATGGTAAGCAGTAGCATCAGAGTTGCCGACCCTTTACAAAAAGGTGGAACAAGTTCAGAGTCCATTATCTCGGCCATTTTTGATTTTAGAGCAGTTTTTAAAATAAAACACGCTTATTTTTACGTATTCTATATGGAAAAATCATAAAAAGTACATGTTATAATGACGTCCCGTCGATGGTTTTTTTCGAAATCCAAATAATATACAAGTTCAAAGTCCATTATCTCGGCCATTTTTGATTTTAGAGAAAAGTTTCTTAAGTAAAACACGCTTATTTTAGCGTATTCAATACGGAAAAATCATAAAAAGTACACGTTATAATGACGTCCCGATATACAAGTTCAAAGTCCATTATCTCGGCCATTTATGATTACAAAGAAAAGTTTTTCAAATAAAACACGCTTATTTTAGCATACTCTATACGGAATAATCATAAAAAGTACTATAAATCTAGTATACTTATACTACATATAAATCTAGTTAGTTAAATTTTTTGTCACAGACTACCTAAAACAGATACTTCAATTTAATTATTTTTAATTAATTAAATTTTTTTGTAGTGAGTCTAGAATACTTTACTTTGAATAGAGTCTGCTGTTTTGAACCTAATCTGGAAATAGTTATCATTTACATTTGTTTTTGACATTATACAGGGTGTCCCTAAGCGGAGACAATATTTTTTCTCGACTTAAATTTTTTTGAAATAAAACAATTAAAAACGGATTTTATCGCGTGTATTGAGTTTAAATTACATCCCGACCCGTTGACCACGAACGCTGTAAAGTGTTTGAAACGTCGGGATGTAATTTAAACTCAATACACGCGATAAAATCCGTTTTTAATTGTTTTATTTCATGAATAACTATCGCGGCAACCGAAGACAATATTAATTTTTTTTGTTTAGTAACTGTTTGATAAATAATTATAACAACATACAGAGTGTATCGAAGGTACCATCAGCAGTATACAGGGTGACTTTAAGATAGTGTAAAAAAAATATTTTTTTAACTTTGACTTTTGAATAGAATTTCAGTATCACCGCATACAGGGTGAACAATTTTAACTTCATTAATTTATTTTTGAATTTTCTTGTTGTCTTGGTGTCGTCCATCGACATAGTTTTTGATTTGAATTATTCCACGGATGGAGGGTATGGAAGCCAATATGTCGGTCAACGGTGAACGCGATCCCGTGCCTGCGCCTTCGGGATCTCGCCCTATCATAGATTCCATGCTTAATCATGAGCTACACGTTAGTGATGGCGGAGCAGTGGGTCATTCGCAATATTTACCATCCCACGGTGACTTAATTACTCTCACTGATTATCCTGATGCGAGGCACAACAGTACCGGTCACAGTTTGCCGAGACTTCCAAACTCTCTCAATCTTGCCCCGGTCAATCAAACTATGATGATGGACAACAGAATTAGTCACACGTATACTAAACAACCAGATCTTAGCAAATGTAAAATTAATTTTAATGGCAAGACTTGCGTTCGCGAATTTCTAATGCAAGTGGAAGAGCTTCAATACGCACGCCGCATCGATGAAGCATACCTACTAAGGGCTTTCTCGTGTTTATTATCGGAATTTGCGCTCAAGTGGTTCCGCACAGTGCGTACTCAATTCGCAACGTGGTATGATTTGAAGCTGGCATTACTTCGCCGCTTTGATAAGAACGATTTCGATTACAAACTTGAATTTCAACTTCGCACACGCAAGCAAAAGCCTAAAGAAACACTGTCAGACTATCTAATCGAATTAATGGACTTGAATAGTCAGTTGACGTACCCTTTGTCGGACCCTGTGTTGATCGATGTATTCAGACACAACATGCTTCCCTCTCTGATGGTGCACTTCGTAGGGAAATTAGTTCATAGCCTGGATGTAGTTGTAAGGCTCAGTAAGGAAGTTGATGCGTATACCACAACTGTCCCTTCTTATCAACCAAATGCGTCTGGCTCGAATTTTGACAAGCCTGTTAAGAAATATAACCCTGTGGAGGTTCCGAAACCTCAAGTTTGCCTAAAGTGTAAAAGACCTGGACATCACTATCGAGAATGTAGAACCATTAGAGGCACTATTTGCTTTAAATGTAACAAAAAGGGTGTCACCACTTTAACTTGCGACCAGTGCAACTTGGTACCTCCAGCTACTTCTGCGGTTGAGGCTCCAAAAAACGAGTAGGCGACAGCCGAGCACCGTTTCTTCCGGAAGCGTGTAGTGTTTCGGCTGGTCGAGTTGATGATACTAAACTTAGTTATAAGCCCTCTCCACCTCAGGTGCAGGAGGAATTTCAGGATTGGTTAAAATATGTTCGAATTTTCTTTGAGGTTCATCGGATAGCTCCCATCTTGTTTGTTAAGGATGACGACAACAGGCCATATTTGACGTTTCAGGTGAATGATCAGGAGCACACCGGTTTGTTGGATAGTGGTGCTACCACTTGTGTATTGGGTTCTGACATTCATAAACATTTTGAGGAATCTGGTATACCGCTTGAGAAAACCCGTACTTACGGTAAGGCTAGCACAGCTGATGGCACTCATCGTTGGGTAGAAGGATTGATGGACTTCCCAATTACTGTTGATGGTGAAACTCACACCGTTCCTTTTATAGTGATTCCCTCGTTTGAACCTCCTATTATTTTAGGGTTTGATTTTTGGTTACAGTTTGGTATCGCTAAGGAATTTCTCAAAAATATAACCTTTAAGTCTTCTAATGGAGCGGTGATTTCTGCTGCAGCTGCTTCCGCTCATTTTCCTCCCAAAATAAAGGAGGCGGTGATATCCACGGTTACTTCGGCTGCTCGTTTGACTTCAGAGGAGAAGGCTCAACTGGATGAGGTCATCACCGAGTTTGAAGAGATCTCGTATGAAAAGAAGGGATTAGGTCACACTCATCTGGTGGAACATAAAATCGTTACCACTGGAGATCCCATAAAACAACGTTACTGGCCGTTGAGTCCTGCGAAACAGAACGAGTTGTATGCTGAAGTGAAGTCACTGCTGCGAGAGGGCATCATACAACCCTCTAAATCCCCTTGGTGCTCTCCGGTCCTTGCAGTAGAGAAGAAGGACGGTAGTGCTAGGTTGTGTTTGGATTCTCGTAGGTTAAATTCTGTCACGATTAGGGACGCGTACCCGTTGCCTTACACCTCCAGAATTTTGGATAATCTGAAGGACGCTCGCTACATTTCTGCTCTAGATCTGTCCAAGGCTTTTTTGCAGATACCACCGGAGGAGACGTCACGTCAGAAGTCGGCCTTCGTGGTACCTGGAAAGGGCTTATACGAATTCGTTCGGATGCCTTTTGGGATTACCAACGCTCCGGCGGAATTGCAGCGCTTGGTGGACCGTCTTTTTGGTCCTGAATTCGATGATGTAGTTTTCAAATATTTGGACGATTTAATATTGGTGTCCAAGTCGTTTGCCGAACACATAATCCTGTTGCGTAAAGTACTCCATACCCTAAAAGAAGCCGGTCTCACGGTAAATTTAAAAAAGTGTGAATTCTGTAAGGAGCGACTCCGCTACCTGGGTTATGTGATCGACAGTCAGGGTCTTCACACCGATCCCTCTAAATTGGAAGCCATAAGGGACTTTCCCAAACCTCTAAACGTTAGGCAATTGCGTGCGTTCCTTGGTCTTTGTTCTTATTACCGGAGATTCATATCTAATTTTGCTGATATCGCTGCGCCTTTGTCATGCTTGACAGGGGGAAGTAAAAATTCTAAAAAACCCGTTGATTGGAACCTCGAGGCCGAGGAGGCATTTAGTGAATTGAAGTCCGCTCTAATGTCGGCCCCGGTGTTGCAGTGCATGGATTTTAATAAAGCCTTTTTCCTTCATTGTGACGCCAGTTCGGTGGGAATAGGCAGTGTTCTTTGTCAGGAGGACGATGACGGTGTCCAGCACCCCCTTGCCTTTTATTCCCGTACCCTGTCTACATGCGAGAGGAATTATAGCACGACGGAACGGGAACTGTTATCCATATTAAACTCCATTGAACATTTTAGACCATACATTGAAGGTATGAAATTTACAGTTGTGACCGACCACGCTAGTCTCAAATGGTTGTTGGGTCTAACCAATCCTAGCGGACGTTTGGCTAGATGGGCTGCTAGGATATCACAATACACATTCGATATAGTTCATAAAAAGGTTTCTTTGCATGTGGTCCCCGATTGTTTGTCTAGAATAGAGATTGCCGCTTTAGTAGCACCCCCCAACGTGGTTTTACCAGATGAGGATATAAATGACCCCTGGTATAAAAACATATTCAAAAAGTGTCAACAGTTCCCCACTAAATATAAAAATTACAAAGTGGAACATGGAACCCTATTTAGATATTGCAAACCCAAATTTAAAATGAACTCGCGTCTAGATTGGAAAATTGTAGTTCCCCGCGATCATGTAGTTGACACCATTAGAATAACCACGATGATAGTAATTCTGGCCATTTGGGCATCCATAAAACGTTACATAAATTAAAGATACATTACTACTGGGATAAAATGTTCAAAGATGTTAGTGATTATGTCAATCGGTGTGACACTTGTAAAGCCTATAAATCATCCAATTCCCCCCCTCATGGTATAATGATTAACCCTAAAATTGTTGACGCCCCCATGGTCATGCTGTCCATGGATATCATAGGGATTCTCCCTCGCACTTACTCTGGCCATCGTTATATTCTTTCCGTCGTGGACGTCTTCAGCAAGTATGTCTGGCTGTTCCCCCTAGTTAACGCGACTACCAGTAGCATTTGTAAACATATAGAAAAAGATATATTTTTGAAATTTGGAGCTCCTAAAGTGATAGTTTGCGATAACGGGACTCAATTTACTTCTAAACAGTTCGTAGAATTCCTTAAAGGCTTTAATATTAATAAAATATTTTATAACACTTTGTATACTCCTCAAAATAATCCTGTTGAAAGGTACAACAAAACCGTAGAGACTTGTATAGCTTGCTTCGTGAAGGACGACCACAGGACGTGGTCCAAGCCTCTACTTCATGTCCAAATAGCTTTGAATAGTTCTGTTAATTTTGCCACAGATCGTACCCCTAATTTTCTAATGTTTGGTAGAGAGGTTATCGTCGATGCTTCCTTACACCGTTTCAGTGATTCCATAGATAAGTTAGATGACCTTACCATTGATAACCGTCAGAATTTTGCGGAATCCTTTAAAACTCTTAAAACTGTATTTGAACAGGTAGCTAATTCTCTTTTAAAAGCTTTCAAGCGTAACGCTAGTTATTATAATAAGGGTCGTAAGGCCATTTCTTTTGTTGTAGGCGATATTGTTTGGAGGAGAAACTTTGTTCAGTCTAGCGCCGCCCATTATTTCTCGGCAAAGTTGGCTCCTAAATTTGTTAAATGTGAAATATTAGAAAAGATTTCAGACAACGTTTGTCTTAAAGGACCTCTCAAAAGGAACTTCTGGGCGGTATCATGTTAAAGATATTATTAAAATCTAAATTTTCGAGTCGATATGTGTATTAAACCCTTGAATTTGATTCTAAAAGGTCCTCTTTCTTTTGCCCTATACCTACAACTCAAAGTTTCACCTTCACACAAATTCGATTGAATTCACTTCCTGACGTTCCAGTTATTCTTGCATGAACGCGTATTCTCCCTCTTGTATTCGACCCCGTGTGGGGACGGGTTATAGAATACATTTCTCCACCGCTGCCAGAAGCGTGACGTAAGAGGCGTCTAACTGTGCAAGTCCCCGTGTAGGGACGGGTTCGTAGAATACATTTACGTCACGCTACTGGCAGCGGTAGGCCGCTGCCAGTAGCGTGACGTAAAAGCCGTCTAACTGAGCGGTAGTTCCTAAGTCCTTTTGAGGAACTATCGTAGAATAGGGTCTGTCAGGAAGGAATTTGTTTAACTTAAGGTAGAATTATCTTAATCTTTAAATTTAGCTTCTCAATTTAACTACTAATTTAGCTTTTAAATTTAGTCTTTAAAAGTAGCCTTATAATTTAATCTTAACTTTCTCGGTTTTGACAAATTGGTACCAATCTCTCGGCTTGTGACTTTTACTCCTTACCTCAACTGGCCCTTGAGGAAGGAATTGGATTTTTCAACCCCCCTTTGTGGTGGCGGTAGCTTTAGACTGCTCATATGGGTGTATGTCGAAAATTTATTCCCTGGTGTAGGGAAAGCCGGTGGTGTTGCGCCGGTACACAATAGGCTTCCTAGAGTTGTCTCAGTACACTCTACTATTTTATATCTATTCCCTGGTGTAGGGAAAGCCGGTGGTGTTGCGCCGGTACACATAGGCTTCCTAGAGTTGTCTCAGAACACTCTACTATTTTATAACTATTCCCTGGTGTAGGGAAAGCCGGTGGTGTTGCGCCGGTACACATAGGCTTCCTAGAGTTGTCTCAGCACACTCTACTATTTTATAACTATTCCCTGGTGTAGGGAAAGCCGGTGGTGTTGCGCCGGTACACATAGGCTTCTTAGAGTTGTCTCAGTACACTCTATTACTTTTCTTTTTCCCTTTGTGTTTGGAAGATTGGTGGAGTGGAGCCAGTCACATTGGTGAATTAGATTTTGTGTCATAGCACACACCTTTTTCTTTTTCCCTTTGTGTTTGGAAGATTGGCAGAGTGGAGCCAGTCACATCGGTGAATTAGCTTTTTTGTGTCATAGCACACACCTTTTTCTTTTTCCCTTTGTGTTTGGAAGATTGGTGGAGTGGAGCCAGTCACATCGGTGAATTAGATTTTGTGTCATAGCACACACCTTTTTCTTTTTCCCTTTGTGTTTGGAAGATTGGTAGAGTGGAGCCAGTCACATCGGTGAATTAGCTTTTTTGTGTCCTAGCACACACCTTTTTCTTTTTCCCTTTGTGTTTGGAAGATTGGTGGAGTGGAGCCAGTCACATCGGTGAATTAGCTTTTTTGTGTCCTAGCTCCTAGCACACACCTTTTTCTTTTTCCCTTTGTGTTTGGAAGATTGGTGGAGTGGAGCCAGTCACATTGGTGAATTAGATTTTGTGTCATAGCACACACCTTTTTCTTTTTCCCTTTGTGTTTGGAAGATTGGTAGAGTGGAGCCAGTCACATCGGTGAATTAGCTTTTTTGTGTCCTAGCACACACCTTTTTCTTTTTCCCTTTGTGTTTGGAAGATTGGTGGAGTGGAGCCAGTCACATCGGTGAATTAGCTTTTTTGTGTCCTAGCACACACCTTTTTCTTTTTCAATCAATCAATCAAATCAAATCAAATCATTTATTTTGCAAGAAAAAGGGTATATATACAGATGTTTTAACAAAAAAATTATAATATGTGCACACCTTAATCGGCTATAGTTTATAGCATGCAAAATATTTATAAAAGACTTAAACCTAGTTATTTACATATATACATGCATTGATACTTAATTCAAAAATCTTATTATGTATGGTTAACAAGTCAACTAATTTTCTAATACAGTTCTAGAAAGTCATTTACTTTATAAAATCGTTTTTCTATGAGCCACTCGCGTAGTTTTTTATTTAAATGGTTTTGTGGCACTTCTTTAAAAATTTTAAGTATTTTATTATAGATATTAACACACATAACGGTACAATTTTTTTTAAATCGAGCTGTTCTTTGTTGTTTGTCGACAACAAGCCGATCACAGTCCCTTGTATTGCGTGGAAACATATCTTTCGCAGTTTTAAAGAGGTCACTGTGCTTTCTTACAAATTTAAACACTTCGTCAATATATAGGCATGGAAGAGGTAGTACGCCCAATTTCAGGAACAATGGTTTGCACGGTTCATAAGGGCCAACCCCGCAAATCGCACGAACGCAATTTTTTTGGGCAACAAAAGCACTTTGTATATCACCACCATTCCCCCAAATGATTAAACCGTATCTTAACACAGATTCAACATAACCATAATAGGCTGCCATAACTGTTCTGTGATCAGTCGTTTTTCTTAACCTACGGAGGGCATTTTCAAACCTTGCAATTTTGTTACAAACATTATTTATTTGATCATTCCAATTTAGATTACTATCAACTAATATTCCTAAAAATCTAGAGGTGTCATTTTCTTTTAATTTATGTCCGTCATAGTGTATGTCTAATTGTTGATCATTATTGTTAAAATTAATGAAATTAGTTTTTTCTAAGTTAGTCTTTAATTTGTTACATTCAAGCCAATTTATTACACGTTTTACCGTCTCAGTGACCTGCAACTCATGATGGTTTATACCCATAGACAGATCATTCGTGACTACGATGGAAATGTCATCTGCGAATAGGACACTTTTGTAATCAATTTTGTCTACAAGATCATTAATATATATTAAGAAAAGTAGTGGTCCCAGAATACTTCCCTGTGGAACACCAAATCTGTTTATTCTGAACCTTGATCTATGACACATGCTTGTATTTTTAGTACTGACACTATTTACTTCCACACATTGTGACCTGTCTTCCAGGTATGTTTTAATCCACTGTAATGGTGGTCCTCTGATACCATAAAACTCGAGCTTTCTTAGTAGTTTATCGTGAACTACGAAGTCAAATGCCTTTGACATATCAAACAAAATAGCAGTAGTGAAGTTTTTATCATCATACTTTGTTGCAATCTCATGGATTAGATTAAATGCTGCCAAGGTGGTTGATTTATTTTGCTGAAATCCAAATTGTTGTTTTGCAATTATATTAAATTTATTGAAATAATCAGTTAATCGTTTGTGCATGGCTTTCTCGAAGATTTTTGAGAGTATCGGGACTATCGTTATTGGTCGATAATTTGCAATGTCATATGTTTCTCCTTTTTTATAGATTGGTTTTACAATGGAAAATTTCAGTTTATCTGGGAAGTTCCCTGATTCAAACGATAAATTAATTAAGTATGTCAAAATAGTTACTAGTTCATATTTACACTGCTTTATTATATTAGTTGCGATTTCATCATAGCCCTCCGCATTAGTATTGTTTAATGTAGTCATAATGTTCCAGATCTCCTGTTCATTAAAGGGCACTAAGAATAAGCTGTTAATAATACTAGCATTGTCAATTTCCAACATCCTTGAGAAGTTCCATCAACTCGAGGTTTGCTGAAGGTAAACAACACTAATAGTTTGTAAGGTTGTTATTTTGGTCGGTGGCGATGGTGCCCAACCGCATCCATTAGTAGCTTTAATTTGTAAGTAGTTTTATTTCCGGTCGGTGGCCCGTGTGCCCAACCGCACCAATTCTAGTTTAAAGTTGTAAAGTGTAGTTTATCTCCGGTCGGTGGCCCGTGTGCCCAACCGCACCATTTCTAGTTTTATATCACTTAATTCCGGTCGGTGGCCAGAGTGCCCAACCGCACCAATTCTAGTTTTAAGTTGTAAAAAAGTGTAGTTTATCTCCGGTCGGTGGCCTCTGTGCCCATCCGCACCAATTTCTGGTTTGGTGTTTTGTAAAAGCATGATACTACATAAAGTACGCATGGTATCTTTAAACTCTTTCCGCGTGGTTTTCGCAGACTTAGGTTTACTGCTTTGATAGTTAATATCTGCATGGTTTCTCCAGTTTTTTTCTCTCGTGGTTCTCGCGATTTGGTTGTTCTTTTTATTGGACTACTTTAATTCATAAAAAATAGTTCCTATTTTTTATTTTCCTAAGAAAGGGGGTATTGTAACAGTGCTGATGCGTACTGTTACATACATGCTTGGGATTCACTTATTTCCTCCCAAGATTGGGTTACAAACCTTATCCCCGTCACTGGTCTCAGATACCTTAGTAGGCGATTATTTAAATTCCGCAAGTAAATCGACAAAGATATTGTATTATCTGGTCTGATATCCATATTACTATCCATCCAAATTAACACTTACGACTCCACTTGTACAAGGCCACAGGCTCATTTAGCCCGTTACAGTTCAGAGCTAACATTTGTTGTTTTATCATCCGAAATGCCATTAATTTCAGGTTGTTTTCGTCCATTCCTACGGCTTCGCTGTAATTTATAAAATAACCTCGTTCTGTCATGCGTCAGAATTGACACCTGACACTGACAAACGTCAAACGTCTCAGAATACCACGGATAATTTGGTTCCTCTATCAGTTTAATCCTTGGCTTAAACAGAAATCATTTAGATTCCTGGCAACATTTATTTTTAAGTGTGTCTACACTTAGGAGCTTCCGCTCTCGCACTTTTTCCGAAGCCTCGCAGACGAACAAGTGCTCGAGGAAATCTATTAATATCGCGAGTGATATTGTGACTTTTTAAAGTTTTTAAGCAGTTGCTTCTTTTTGGAGAGCCTTCCGGCTCAGCAGGTATGAATATTTCAAGAAAACCTAATCCGATTTAATTTCTTTTTTCGACCGAGTTCTTATCGCCTACGTGATTGTTCCAGGATGTGATCCTTGTGACCCGGCGGTTGAAATGGCCGTTTACTGTTATTTTCAAGGGGCAAATGTAAGTATTTCCTCGTTGTTAATAGTGTAGGATCGCCATCTTTAAGAAAATACGTCGAAATAATCGGATGCTAACACGCGCCATTTTCCTTTACAGACGGAAGCGTGTTTGCCCCTTCTTTTCCCTTCTCTCTTCTCCCCTTCTCTTTTTCCTCCCGCCAATTTTTTGCTTGGATGACCAAATATGTGGGTCAGAAAACTCTCCTGGAGCGATGAGCTCCCCCCGCTGTCTTGAGTCGGCGCCTAGCCGCCGTTACACCTTCGCACCACTCACGATGGAGGATTAACCTCCGTTCTACCTCACTCCGGCCGTTCCGAGGAGCCGCAGGCTCACCGTTCTCCTGGGCATCTCCGAGACATCGAGGATCCACGTGGCATGGATCCCCCTCGGTAACCACCATGCACGACTCCCGGTTCAGGTCGGTGACATTTTGCCCTGTTTTAAAAGGTCTACAAATTTTAATAATTTAGTTAGGTAAAGTTAAAGTAACAAAATTCTCGCTTCAACATGTCCAGGTTTTAAAAAGGAAATTTAGTAAGAATTATTAGATAAGCATTGAGGTACCGCTGAATAGTTTATAAGACACGTGGTCAGTGTAAACCCCCCTTCGGGGAAAATAAGAAATGGAAATAAACTTGTAAAAGGTAACCAGATATTTTCAATTAACTTCCCCTCCCTTATGATTAAAAGCTTCCATTTTGTTCTTTTTTAGACTTAGCATCCGGTCTTAACAGATGTGTGACTGAAGGTTCTGGCGCCCGATTTCTTAGATTTAATTTAGTAAATTTGAACCCCAGTCCGGACACATCTTCTATTTCCTATTTTGGTCTCAGGCTACAAGAGGTGACTCTCTCTTTTCTTGTTTTGTTTTAGGCTCCGGACAGCTCTTATTTTTAATCTTATTTTTCGCTGCCCGGATAGCCAACCTAATTTTATCTTTATGGGTCCCTTCCTCTAGCCTAGGAAACTTTCTTTAGTAAAGCTTTACCGAGTTTAGGATCAGCTTTGGTGATTCCAGTAAGTATCTTTTAAATAAAACTTTCTTTTCTTAGTAAAAACTTTATTTGGTAATAATTTTGTGATACCAATAATCTTACACGTTAACATTAACACCTTTATCGTTACACCACATATTCAATACAATAGTTACACAGACGATCTTGTGGGATTTGAAAATTATGGGAATGGTGAAAAAACTGAAAAATTAGCCAACCATGTCCTGGTGTTCATGGTCAAAGGGGTAAAAAAAAATTTTAAACAACCAGTAGCTTACTACTTTACACAAGCACTAAAGACATGTAAGCTAAAAGAAATTCTAATGAATGTTGTAACAAATGTACAAGCTACTGGTTTAAATGTATTAGCAACCGTGTGTGATCAATCTTCAACAAATGTCAGTACAATAAATAAAATATATTTATCTATTTGTAATAACGGGACTTAACCGCGTATATATTTCTAAAAATTACCTTCGACGTTTCGAGGACGACATTATCCCCGTGGTCCCGAAGAAAGACTCTTCTCTCTTGAGTCGTCTCGGGACCACGGGGACAATGTCGTCCTCGAAACGTCGAAGGTAATGTTTTTAGAAATATATACGCGGTTAAGTCCCGTTATTACAAATATATATGTGTAAAAACCGTGAAAGTTTAAATCAGTGTTTAATAAATAGTTTAATAATGGACGCAAAAAGAGCGTACATTCAAGATAATAAGGAATGGCGAAATGAAATAATAATAATAAATAAACATGAAATAATCCCGCTATATGATACTCCTCACTTAATAAAAGGATTAAGAAATAATTTGCTAAATAAAGATTTGAAATATGTTGATAACAATATTACAAAAAGTATTAAGTGGGAGTATTTTCAGCGGGTATTTGAAGCTGACAAGTCGCACGGCGAGTTGCGTCTCTTGCCTAAACTGACCAATGAGCACATAGACCCAGAAAAAATTAGAAAAATGAGGGTGAAAAATGCCACTCAACTCTTCAGCTACAGCATGGCTGTTGCAACGGATAATTTAGTAGCAAGAAAAAGTGTAAATGAAGAATGCAGAAATTTAATACCATTTGTCCTTTTAATAGACAAATTATTCGATTCGTTAAATGTATCTAGTTTATCTGCACGGAATGGAAAGATGTATAGAGGTGCTGTAAAAAGAAACTCTCCTCATCATGCCCTATGGCAAGAGGCTCTAAAGCTTCTTAAAACTGTCAAATTTATTGTAAAAAAAGGCGATGCTAATGAAATTGTTAAATCTGTGCCAACGGTTATGAATTTAATCAAGACGATTGAAGGTTTTAAAGTACTCTGGCAACTGTTGTGCAATAAGTATTCCTTTGATGCTATGCTCACTCGCAACTTTAATCAGGACCCTCTGGAGAACTTCTTCGGAAGTATCTGAAGTTTAGGTGCCCGTAATGTGGCACCTAATTGTATGGGGTTTGAGGGTGCCTATAAAACATTACTATTAAACAATTATAGTAGCAATCATTCAGTCAACTCAAATTGCGAAGAAGACTCGAGTGATTGCTTACAATCCGTTTCTTTTTTAATAAATAATAAAGAAAATAAATCGGCATCCTCACAATCCCAAAATATTTTAATTGATGAGCCCCTGGAAGCAATTCAATACGGAGGTATATCAGATTCAGGGGCTGATCAAAGAAGCTATGTGTGCGGGTGGGCCCTAATTAAAGTCTTGCAAAAGGTTGTAAAAGGTTGCAAAACTTGTAAAAACACGCTATTAGGCAATCCGGAAGATGATAAGCACCGCTACATAAGGGCAAAAGAATACACAAACAACAAAAAATGGCTTTGCTACCCGTCTGACTGCCTATTAGCGTGTTTTCAGGAAATACAAGACACAACAGTTGCATTTCTCAATAGTGAATGCTATAAGGCAAATATTAAACAAAGAATAATAACCTTCGTTGATCTGTTTACAGATTTTAATTTTATTAATTGCAAGAACCATATTGCAAAAGTTAAAGAGTGCTTTGTGGACACTAGCATTAACATATTAATATTCAGTTGGTGTAGATCGATAAATAGAATTTTAGAAGGAAAATTATCGTATGATGGGGAGGATTTCATGAAGGAGTCTGCTCAATTATATTACAAAAAATAAAGATTAATCTAGTTAATGCAACTTTTAGATTATTGATGAATGATGACGTTCGTTTCATAAAACCAGTCTTGTTTTAAAGTCTAATTATGTCCAGTGGCATGCACTACTTTATCAACGACAGCGACAGCTAAATTATATAGTTTAAATCGTGGCAGAACACGTATGTTCCCGTCTCCCCGGGCCGCTCAGGTCGGATTGGGAACTACTTATATTATACACCTTTCTGTATTCAATCTTTATTTTGTATGTGTCTTAATGATGATGATTATGTGTTTATGCATTATGTGCCCTAGCTAAAACTTCTGCTAAGAACAAAAGATTTAGTTAGGGCAGTAATTTGGTAATTTTATATATAAATAAGGATGGTTGTTATTATTTGATATATAAATAATGGAAATGACAATCTATATTAAATGAATGGGACTTCTCTCTTAATTACATGTTTTTTTAGTTACCACCTTACTTCACATTGGCCCTTTGTTCTCAGTATTTATCTTTCACTTTTAATTTTCAAAATATAAAGATATTTACAAGAATAAGGAACCTCCCGGAGTGAAATTCTGTTTACAAAAGTATCACAAACATCATGTAGTGTCGTTTTCGTACCCAGTATGTACCCAGTTACATTTCGTGATGTTTGTGCATATACTTTTGTAGACAGATTCTCACAGCCTACAAAAAATATATACAATACTGTACCTAGCTATGTAGGTATGTGTAGGTCTTAGTTAGACCGTACAGCGCTAGATGGCAGCACGTTCTATACATGCACTAATTACCACAGAGTAGCTACTCTTTTTCAGTTATATATCCTTACTCTTTGGTAACTCCGTTCTGGTTATGAACACCCACCATCTACTTTCCGCTACTCCCTCGCTGCTAGCTTAGCGACATCATTGGGGTTCATACCGAGCGGCTAATTAATACGTGGACCTAAAGGTTGACATGTCAATTCCAGGGTGCAAGATCCGGTTTGAAATCCTTGGCGGTGAGGAGCTCTCCCGTCCCAGCCTGGCCGCAGGGTAGGGTGGACATCAGAGGCCTCTGCCCCCGGCACCAACTGTCACGTCGCTCCCCGAGTCGCTCTCGCTCCGAACCCCGGACTGCACCACCATCTGCCAACTGCCAGGGGAGTACATACCTGCGACAGTGGAACCAGACAGGCTTATTTTTTTTCATTTCACGGACCACTACCACGACCCTCGCTCGTTTTTTTTTTAATAAAGTTTTTATTTTATTTTGAAAGCGACTGGGTGTTTTATTGACCACCCAGCCCTACACGCTTCATTGCCGCGGGTCCGTCGCTCAAGACTCGTCCTCGAGTGAGAGCAATTTACCGCTTTCAGAACTATCTGTCAGATTACGAAATAGTTTACCAGCTCAAGAAATATCATCTGACATGAGTGATGCCGACCAATCGACACCTGCAGAAGGTCGAAACTACTATTACGGAAAAGATCGATTCAAGTGGTCACAATTACCGCCAGCTAGAAATGCCGGACACATTTATTTTTGAAATAAATTGTGCAGAAAACATAAAGGCCGCACAAGCCATTAAAAAGACAGGATCTCAAATTAAAACAACCGATCCCACACCACAGAATACCAATGCAAAACCAGTTAAACAACAACCCACTACAAAGACGGCGGAGCCCGCCACAACGATATCATCAGCGGGCACGTGGCGGGCATCGTGCACTTCCATTCCAACACGGAAGTACCATCATCAGCAGCGGTACCCGAAGAGAACTTACCGGTCCCGCCATACACAGCGGCGTTAGAGCAGGTACATGCGGGTAGGCTAAAATTATTTTTTATAAATTGGCATGATCTCACCGAAGACCATATAATATTAGACTGGATTCAAGGCTATGAAATTCCCTTTAACAGCGCACCACAGTTCAATCAGTCCATCAAGATTGGTTCAAAAAGGAGATTATGTTAATTAACAAAGAGATAGATAAACTGAAAGGTCTTGGCGCAATCTCAGCATGTTCTTTTATTGAAGATCAGACTGTATAGATGAATTACCCACTAATTTATTTTTTCCCCAATCGTTATATTCCTATTCGCCTTTTTCCCCATATTGTTTAATTTCCAGACGTCATTATCACCAGCATACGAGTATCATTTCTCACACTTTTTTATTTCTTATCTTATTTTTCGCTCTAGGCAATGTTTTACCAATCCGTATCGTTCACATACATTCAAATGACCTGTACAATGTATTCCCCATAGTCTGTTTTCGCCACGGGTTTCAATTTCTCCACATTATTTTCCCTAGAAGCAAATTTACCGAGATTTAGGATGGACTCTAAGAAGGTGAGTCACGTGCCACCAGGCGTCGAAGCAACATTGTTTTCGCAAAGCTCCGCTCTTAAAAATTCGTGGACGTGGCTATTCTCATCCGATTGCAGCGATTCAAGTGTCAGTGTCTGCAGAAAATAGAGTGCTACTAAAAGGATTGCAGCGTTAAAACCGAAGACAAAGGAAAAAGCCGGAAAACCTTGGTTTTTGAGGTTACCTCGCAAGAAATCTGCAAATAACTCACCACTGGACACTCGGATCTTTACGTGCGATACGCCTTTGGATGCGCCTTATGAAGCCCCATCTAGCGACTTTTCAAGTACTATCGAGCGTCACTCCATCGAGGCACAAACTCCAAAAAAACAAGTACCACGTGGTGGCGTGGTCAGAGATCCAGCGGCGGCTCAAGCAGACAACGCAGTTTGAAGCGGTGCACCTACCCAAGTAATATGGTACTTAGAACAAAATTTTTGGACTTCTAGTTTTTTATTTATTGACTTTTCAAAATTCAAAATGTAAAGTGAAATAGTTTAAAATCTTCAGTCATACCCTATACTTTTCTTTGTGGATCCTGTTGCGCGCTAAGACAGAGAAGAGGACTTCAAACTTTGGACAATTTTCCGGAAGATTTTCACCAAGAAAATCCAGTTTTTGTAAAATTTAATAAAACCCAATTTTTCAAAAAGTTCCAATACCAAATGGTATAATTTTCTTATGGTTTATTATAGACGTGTGTGTACCCTTAATTCTAGTGTTTTTTGTGTAATTTTATGTTAAGCGGTTTGGAAGTTACAGATTTAGCTACCAAATTTAGCTATATATTAAAAAATAATAATAAATATACATTTTTCTCACCATCATTCAGAACAGAACAGTTATTCTACTTCGGGAAACCGAAAACGCGGACCCTGTACCTTTTAAATTGGCCAGATACCAGAAATCCGCCATTTTGTTTTTTCTGGTTCCAATTTTCAAATTTGAATATCTTAGAAAGCGCTTAACATAGAAAACTCTGATTTTCACCCTTGGCAGCCATTTTTGAGTAAAAACCGAATTTATCCGGTTTTGGGTGATTATCTCGAAAAATATTTCTAAGGGCTGAGACCACTCTAGAGTGAGAAAGGAGAAGAGGCGACAAACAGGGAAGGAAGTCCGAACTTCCTCCGACCACTGGTTCCCGAGATATCGGCCTTCAAACATTGAGTTTGACAGTTCGGCGGCCATCTTTGTTTTCTTCTAGCAGCAATATCTCTGCAACCGGAGGGGCTGGGAACTCGCGGTTTTCTTCCTTGTTGACACAGCAGGCCTACCTGCCACCCTCGACATTTTTTGGGAGTTTTCAGGCAAATTTCTGTTGGAAAATTCCTGAAAAATTTTCAGGCCTGAAAGTGGTGTCAGCCAATAGCTTAGGTTAAGTAAGGATAGCCGTTGAAAATCCGGGTCTTCTGCGACCCCGGGAACGTGAGATATCAGCGGTCAAAGTTGTACTTTGTATGTACCGAGCTATCTCTCAAACGTAAGTCGTGGAGAACCGGGGTTTTTTGCGTTGACACACTTGCCTTTTAAAGTTCCTTCAGGACTTTCAGGAACCAAAATTTAAAAAAAAAAATTCAGTCCTGAAAGTCAGCTCAGTGGATAGAGCTCGTCAAGCCCAGAAAAACGAGCCCAAGCACGGCAAATTTAGCCCACCGGTTCTCGAGCTACAACAAGATACCAGATTTAGAAGAAACTGGCTAAGTACCTGTAAACAGATAGGCGATAATATCTTTTTTTTTTTATGAAATGGAGGCAAACGAGCAGACGAATCGCCTGATGCTTAGCAATTAACGCCGCCCATGGACACCCGCAACACCAG
Source organism: Pammene aurita (assembly GCA_947086415.1). NCBI lineage: Eukaryota > Metazoa > Arthropoda > Insecta > Lepidoptera > Tortricidae > Pammene > Pammene aurita. The sequence goes on from OX352295.1 coordinate 21,342,519, forward strand.
AGGGGTCACAAGCGCGTTGCCGGCCTTTAAGATGGGAATACGCTCTTTTCTTGAAGGTCGCATCGGTCCGGAAATACCGCACATTCATTCCACAGTTTTCCGCATCTAATAGTATTAAAGTACCTACTGGATTTAAACCTCTTTAGATAAACAGGTAATGAGTTCTATCAATACACGACTTTTATACGGACAACGTCAATGTCATTGAAACGTTGCATGTTAAGATTAATATTTGTATTAAATAAAGACACAACTATCCCTCCCCTCACCATCTGAAGCTGAACATGCTTCATGGCGACCCTGCCTCAGTAGGGCCAAGGATCTTCTGAAGAGCTCAAGGAAAATTTCAAGAACAAATCAAGAAAGAAACCTACAGCACGAAGATCAAGAAACAAGATTCCACCCAGACACCTACGGACAAGAAGAAATTCAACATGGCAACAGTTATCATCAACATGGACGGCATCAGCATCCAGCTAGAGGGGCCTATAACAGCATTGAGAAATATAAACATACGGATCACAACAGCCACGCTACCGACAGCTCCAGAAAACGGCCACCCGCCATGGTCGATAGCCCGCGACCAACCAGCGCCGACAGCCCGCAACGACCCACCAACAAACCAGTAGGGATTGTCCAGGCTCGCACAAGGGCAACACCACAGAACAGCGAGCATACAGCAACGCGATCACCGCGCCACAGGAGAGCGCCGACGTCGCCATCAAGACACAGCACAGAGAAACCATACAGGACCTCCGCGAGCCAAGACGGCAGATATTGGGAGTGGAGGAGCCACCTCCACCACTACGTCAGCCGCACCGAGGACGAGGACGAGGACGGCGGTACCAGCAAGTAACAGAGTTATAAGGTACCAACCGGTAGACACTGTGATTTAGTGGTAATTTTTTTTTGCCAGTGTGTTTAGTAAATATATATATATATTTTTTTTTTTACTAAGAAATAAGGCCGTCGCTTTCATAAATCGAATCAAATCATAAATCGAATGTAAAATCTTAGTGTCGAATAGTGTCCTCATTCCAATATGTCGCAATTTCCTACACGCGCCGACGTCTTGAGCGCGCGTCAGCATAAATTTATCGAGGTCGCGAGCCTTCGCCGCGAATCTACATAATTTTTTTCATCAAACTTGCTCGGATAAGATTTATTTACACGTAGGCGTTGCGGGCGGGAAATTGAAATTTTCGCCCTAGGGCGGAAAAGTTTTTTTTTTTTTAATTTGGGAGTGACATATTATCCATATTGTTTAGTCCAATGCAAAGAAATCTTAAATAATTTTGTCATTTGTACTTTTTTAAACAATATTGTAAATATAATTTAATTGCAACAACCTTGTACAAATACCCTAATAACTACAATAAAATGTTTTTATAGTTAATTTAAACATTTACTTACTGTTTTTTAAATATTTCAACTAAAATAAACCTATTTTGGATTCTTATTGGGAGTTTCGGAACGCGACTTGAATTTGACGTTTGCATTATCTGGATACAAACGCCAAAGTCGCTAAATTTTGTTTATGCAAATCAGCGTCTTTTTGTTTCTAAAATATAACTTACCTAGTGAAAATACACGAAAATAATGTCTTCTTCTGATGAATCTGACATAGAAAATATTTTAACACCGCCAAATATAGTGGACGCCGCTAAGATTATAAATGAAAATTTGTTGCCTGTTAAATCTAAGGAGCGTTACTTAGCTGCGTATCATAGCTTCATATCCTGGAAAAACGAAACAAAAGCTGTGTCCTTTTCCGAAAATGTGTTATTAGCGTATTTTGGCGAACTTGCGGCTAAATACAAACCGCCTACAATGTGGGCCACATTCTCGATGTTGAAAATGACACTTAAATCCAGAAACGATGTGAACATTGAGGGTTATTGCAAATTAACCGCCTACTTAAAGAGAATGTCGGATGGTTATGTCTACAAAAAATCTAAGGTCTTGACAGGAGAAAACGTCGAGAATTTTATTGACCAAGCTCCCGATGAGACATATTTAGCAACAAAGGTATTGTACTAACTACATAATTATATTTGTTCAGTAGATTCCTAATGAAGGGGAATATGTGAATTTTCTGTATATTCAACTAATCCACCATTTATTTTATTTCAGGTTGCACTTATTCTTGGAGTAAATGGAGCACTCAGGCGTCAAGAATTGGCAGAAATCACCACTGATAATATTGAAAACCACGGTGACTTATTCCTTATACCTAGGGCTGCCATCCGTCCCGATATATCGGGACTGTCACCGTTATTGAAGTCTCTGTCCCGACGTCCCGACATATACCAAAATGTCCCGATACTGTGCAAATCGTAATCGCGGGGTGAGGGGGCGGACCCACCACACCGCACCGGCGACCGCCCGCGTGAGCCAGTACCCCGCTAGCCCCGCTGCCAACCGCGCGCAAACGCATATAACGGTTTTGTGTTTGTGCATTTTTTGATTAGTACGTGGTGTGGTGCCGGCAGTTCATAATTATTTAAAGTTAAACGAGAATGTCTACGGCGAAAAAGAGAAAGTGTCATTTCTCGGACGATTATACAAAAGAGTGGAGTTTCATAAAGAGAGGACGTACAAATGAAGAAGCGATGTGTAGTATTTGTAATTGTTTTATATCAATTTCTCACGGCGGTAAGGGAGACGTAAAACATCACATTTCTACAACCAATCACAAAACTAAATTCATGACAGTATCGACAGCAAGGCCCATATCTGGATTTATGATTAAAGAAAATACCCAAGAAGAAGTACTTATTGCTGCAGCGGAACTAACGACAGCATATAAAGTTGTTAAACACCATCAGTCATTCAAATCTCTTGATTGTACCGTGAAATTGAATTCCACAATGTATCCCGACTCAAAAGTTGCTGCAAAGCAGTCTACAGCTAGGACAAAGGCTACAGCCATTGTAACAAATATTCTCGCTCCACACTCCGTGAATGAAACTGTAAAAAAAATTCAAGAAGTTTCTTTTTACGGTATAGGCACGGATGCGTCCAATCACAAAGCTGAAAAGATGTTTCCTTTACTTGTTCAATATTTTACGGAAACTGACGGTATCCAACAAAAACTGTTGAAGTTTGATTCTTTAAAAAATGAAACATCGGAAACAATATCGAACTATTGTATTAACTCATTAAGAGAACTGCAGATTTCTTTGGATAAACTAATAGCTTTTTGTGGAGACAACGCCAATACCAACTTCGGAGGACTTAATCGACATGGTCAAAACAATGTTTTCAAGAGAATGAAGGAAGAATTAGGAAAATCGTTAGAAGGAATTGGGTGTCCGGCCCACATTCTGCACAATACAGTATCCAGCGCTGCTGGAATTTTATCTGTGGATGTTGAAGTCATTGTCCTAAAGATTTTTCACTATTTTTCGATATACACAGTTCGCACAGAGAGGCTGAAAGAGTTCTGCTCATTTATTGATATAAATTACCAAACTCTTTTGTCGCACTCAAGAACAAGATGGCTGTCGTTAATGCCCGCTGTTGAGAGAATCCTAAAACTTTGGATTCCGCTTAAAGATTTTTTTGACGCTGAAGAACGGCCACCTAAAATAATTTCAGATTTCTTTAGAAATCCGGTCAGTGAAATTTATTTTCTATTTTTGCTGTCCAATTTGAGCTTATTCGAACGAAATGTAAGAAGTGTTGAAAAGAATAAAATATCTATAATTGAAATAAAAAACATCTTAGATGAAACACAAAAACAACTGCTTGAAAGAAAAGCTGACAAGTTTATTGGCATGCAAACTAAAATAGAATTGAATAAACTTAAAAGGGAAAATCCAACACCTGAAACAGGAATATTGATTTCTAAATTTGAGGAGGAGACGGTACTGTTTTATAATACAGCAATAGATTATCTGAAAAAGTGGTCTGTTTCATTTAATAAATATGAAATTTTCAATTGGATGACGCTAACTGAAATCCCAGAATGGGCGAAGATTGAAGACACAATTCTATATCTTACTGAACATGGTGTGGAGATTTTGGGTGACAGATGCTATGAAGAATATACGTATCTGAAAACCTTTTTGGAGTCTGAACGGGCATCTGAAGAATGGAAGTCGAAGAAGTCTCTGGAAGAGAAATGGATGTACTTTTTGAACAAAACCGAAAATCCCGAAAGAAAGTGCCAAATGCTTAAACTATGCCAGTATTTATTTGCAATTCCAGCCCACAACGCTACAGTGGAAAGGGTGTTTTCTTTAATGACGGCTCAGTGGACTGATGAAAGGAATTCTCTGCTGCCGAAAACAGTGGAGTCAATATTACAGTGTCAGATAAACTATAATATGACATGCATTGAATTTTACCATTATGTTAAAGGCAATATAGCCTTGCTAAAAAAAGTTAAGTCCTCGGAAAAATATAACATGCCGAGTACTTCTTCTGCTAATTCCTAAGTTATGTAATAAGAAAATAAATATTTGTCTTGCCTTGCCCTAAAATTTGTTTTTTTTTCTTACTCGCCATTTCAGCCAGCCAAAGCGTCCCGATGATACCTTACCAAAATATGGCAGCCCTACTTATACCTAACACCAAAAATAAAATTACAAGATCATTTGTAGTACAAGGAAACCACTACAAAATAATGAAGAAATACCAAAGTCTAAGATGTAAAAAAGCAAACAATAACCGATTTTTCCAAAACTATAGAAATGGAAAGTGCATTGCCCAAAACATAGGAAAAAACAAATTTGGCAATATGCCTAAAGAAATAGCTTCATATTTAAATTTGCCAGATGCCACTCTGTACACGGGCCATACTTTCAGAAGAACCTCTGCAACATTGCTGGCTGACTGTGGAGCAGACATTACAACACTAAAAAGGCATGGTGGCTGGAAGTCCAGCAATGTTGCAGAAGGTTACATAGAGGATTCGCTTACCAACAAAAAAAATATCGGTGATCGAATTGCAAACTCAATTTCAAAGTCATGTGACAAACCCTTAGATTCTCAGCCTACAACATCAAGATCTGAAAAAATATATCCATCGTACAGTCAACAACCATCAACATCAACATTAGGTTTCAATAGGAATGCCAATTGTAATACTTCACCAAAATTTGCTGCGGAGCCAGAGAAAGAGAAAAGTGGACAAACGACAAACATTAGTTTGTCACAAAATATAAAATTACCAGAAAAAAATGCGTCACTAACTTTCAACAATTGTACCGTTAATATTCATTTTCATAAATAACTTTGTAAGTATTCGAATTTCAAATGCTATTGACAAACATTCAATTTATTGACTGTAGGGTCAACTCCAAAGATATGTAAGTATACAATTTTTCACCTTATTACAATGCAATAAGGTGAAATATCTTTGTAGTTGGCTGTACCTTATTTTTTTAGTTAAATATAACAATAACTTGTGTTGATGTTATCTGTGACCATGACCACCCCCTGTTTGATTTTTCAATAAAATTTCAATGTTATACAGAAGTTTGTTTTTATTAATTCTCCTTTTTCCTCACAAGTGTGATGAAAAACATTGTGTGTGCCACGGGCGGTAAAGAAATTCCGAACTCGTGAACATTTTAAGCCCTCGCTTCGCGTCGGGCTTAAAATTGACACTCGTTCGTAATTTCTTATTTCCCGCCCTTAATACACAATGTACTATTCTACTCGTCGACTGTAATTCTTGAATTGAGATTGTGTAGACCGAACTACTAGCGCATAGTTTTCGATAGAGCTTTTATGGTCGCATTTTGTAGCATCACCAACGATGGTACAAAGGATTTTCATATAATATTGTAACACTGTTGTCCTCCCCGATCGCCCGTGTCCTCCTTCCCGACCGCCGGCACAATCCACCGGGAAAAAGAACTTACTCAATTGTATAGAGGTAGCAGGTCTTTCGTCGCACTCAATTCTTACCGGCTTGCTATATTGAGCACTCGTAGAAAAACGATTGTATACAATAGTGACATAATCAAGCTTTTCAATCTCGTACCTTACTTAGGCCACTCAGCAAGCTTCGTGGCCTTAACACGGTACTCGACTGAAAAGCTCTTAATTATGTCACGATTGTATAAAATACTATTAATAAACAGTGAATGAAATTTGATAACACTATCTACTTTAATAATTTGATTGCCAATAGCAATGATTTAACTGTTAACTACGTATTAGATTGATCACCTGATCCATAGTGAAAGTTAGATTATTACTACGTTTTTTTATTGAGTTTTGAATAGATTTGTACCAAGGTACAGTAAATTTTTTTTATATATAAAGCGCAGTAAGGTACCAAGTTACGAATAAGTAGTTAAAGGAGTTATAGGCAAATTTATACAATGTGACCTTAGCTAGAGCACTAGTCCTTCCATTTGATCATTATGTGAACTACCGTGTCCTTTTGAAAATAGTAGATTTTTATGTCTTAATGTATTTGTGTCTCTAGATACAGGCAGAGCCGAGTAGCCAGACCAGGAGTGCGATTTTTGAATCTCACCAAGTGACTAATTCTCACCGATGTGAGTGATTTCCGATAGTAAATCACTCACATCGGTGAGATTTAGTCACTTGGTGAGATTCAAAAATCGCACTCCTGATATGCCGATTTTATTTATATTAGTGTTGTTTAGGGTGATCATTCCTTTGGGTAACCAACTCCGTGTGTAGTTAAGGGTACGCACAGATGCGTAGCCCAGTGTTTATTATAGGGTGACCATGCCCTGGGTAGCCATTCCCATTTATTTTAGGAGCAGAAAACTCCGATTAAAGGCATTAGTTAATTAGTCGTACTACATAGATTTATGAAAGGTACCATACGATGAATAAGTAATGATGAATGATGATAATGGTTTTTCCCAGTCGACGAATAAATAATGAATAAAAGGTACAGATACGATTCAATGTTTTTAGTACCATGACAAGTGACAAATAATTAATTTTTCTTTTTTTTTATAAAAAAAACGCGCAAAGGAGATCGTCAATTCTGGGCCACCTGATATAAACCGTAAACAGTTTGTACTGCAATGTACAATAAATACTCATTTTATTACTAAAGTAGACAAAATATTGCAAAAAAATGAAACGGGAAATAGAAATACTAAATAAATAAACATTATGTCGATTTTTCCGCGATTAAAATACAGCAAGACAAGTCGTTAACGTCCTTATGGCATTGACATAAAGTTTAACTTCACCCCGGCCTGAAACGGGATTGATTTTGGTTTGACACTGTCAATGTATACCGTTATATAATCTGCGTTTTGATACTGTTCGGTACTTACCAAACATTAGTAGAACATTGTAATATTAAAATAGTATAGCCTACGAATACGGAAGTTTAAATTAGAAATCGACTGTATTAAAACGCCTAAAGATTGAAAATGCGTATTTTTGCATTTTTGATCGCAGTTTGAATATTAAAAGTGGGTTTCATAACAGCATAATATCATGCTCCTTCGATAACGAAACGCATCTTTTTTTCAATTTTGTAAAGTTTTAATTTAAAAAAAGTCGAATTTGGTACCAAATTCAAATTGAGCTTATTTTACTTTTGATTGTTTTCTCACTTTTGTTTTCAATCTGTCAAAGCAAAATGATAAAAGGCAGTTTTTGTTGACTTTGATGGTCATTATTGAATTACTATCATGTCGCTAACACAAGATGAATGTACACGTATCGTCACTTTGTTACAAGAAGGCAGAAGTCAGAGATATACAGCAAGAAGAACAGGCGTGTCACTATCTACGGTGCAGAGGGTCCTCCAACGTTTCCTACAAACTGGCAGGAACCTTCGAAGACCAGGAACCGGCAGGCCGAGATGTACTACGGCTAGAGAAGATCGATTTATTGTAACAACAATGCTCCGAAATCGGCATCTCACTGCAGTTGAAGTCAAAAACCAACTTCGGGAGACTCGAAGAGATGACATCAGCGAGTGGACTGTAAGGCGGCGGCTTCGTGAAGCTAATTTGACCCCACATAGACCGGCAAATGGCCCAAAACTTGACAGGTTTGGGCTGGAATCTCTTCAGAGAGTAGCACGCAATTAGTTTTGATAGAAAATGGAACGTTAACTAGTGCCAGGTATGTGGAAGAGATTCTTAATGAGCATGTAGGCCCATATTTAATTAATATGGGTGAAAACTCAATGTTCATGCATGACAACGCCAGGCCACACACCGCACAGATTGTGGAAGATTATTTTGAGGAGGTTGGCATCAACACTATGAACTGGCCCTCGAGAAGCCCGGACCTAAATCCGATTGAGCACGTATGGGACGAGCTCGGAAGGCGTGTAAGAAATCGTCAGTGAGCCAGTGAGTGAGTGTATAGTAAAAATAGCGATTTTCTGACGTCAATATCTCAAGAACTGCTATAGGTAGAATAATGAAATTTTGTATTCTAGACAATTAAGGGGATGTCAACAGACACTCGAAATTTCATATGCGTAGATAAAATATGTTTTGAGTTATAGGGTGGTCGAAATTGGCCCGAAATGGATCGTGTAATATAATATAACCCACGGCCGGTGTGTCGCTTTTTTTTGCTCGAACTTGGCGGACACACTGCCGTGTGTCTAGATTAGGACTATAATATATCATAATATTATACATGGGAAAGGAAGTGTATGTTGGCATTATCCTTCCTAGATCACACTGAAATCCCAAAATATTTCAGAGAATGGCGTAAGACTATTAACTCCAGATAGCGAACCAATAGTAAAGTGGTTTAGTGAACACTACATGCTCGATAAAGGTAACTGGAAACAAAAGATATTATTATACCACTCCTGACTAAAATCTTCAACGTTATCCTGGAAACAAAAAAGATGCCAAAATCATGGACAGTGTCCTCTATTAAACTGCTACACAAAAAAGGCAACAGAGACGACATTGGTAATTATAGGCCCATAAGTCTAATGTCCAATATGTATAAAGAATTTTCGAAAATTATTTTAAAGCGTATAACCAAAACCAAAACTTTAGACGAAAACCAGCCAAGAGAACAGGCAGCCTTTAGAAACAACTACTCTACAGTGGATCACATACACGTAGCTAGGCAGATAGTAGAAAAATGCAAAGAATTTAATATTCAATATTACTGTTGTTTCGTAGACTATTGCAAGGAGTTCGATTCACTTGATCACTCAAAAATTGGGAAAGCATTGCTAAATCAGGGTGTCGAGCACAAGTACATAAGGATAATTAAAAATATCTACACAGGCACCACAGCAAAAATCAAAATGGAAAAGGAAGGCTGTGACATAAATATTCTAAGAGGAGTAAAGACAGGGCGACCCTTTGTCACCCAAACTGTTCACAGCAGTTCTAGAGGAAGTATTTCGGAAATTAGATTGGACAAAACACGGCTAAATATAAATGGCGAGAAACTAACACATTTGAGATTCGCGGACGATATAGTGGTGTTCGCCAATACGGCAGAAGAATTACAGCGAATGCTTGTTGAACTGAATACAGCTAGTAAAGAAGTTGGACTCTCAATGAATCTTCAGAAAACAAAAGCCATGACTAAAGGCACAGATGCCAAAGAGATAAAAATAGATGACAACACCATTGAATATGTAAAAGAATATATATTTAGGTTAACTAATATCCAATCATGACTCAACAACAAAGGAAATAGACAGAAGAATTGGAAACGCATGGAAGATATTTTGGTCTCTGAAAGGAGTGATGAAAAATAGCCAAACAAGTATGCACATTAAGAGAAAGCTCTTCAACACATGCATTCTACCAATCTTCACATATGGCTGCCAAACATGGGCACTCACCAAAGCACAGTGTAAAAGATTAAACATAACTCAGAAAGCCATAGAAAGAAGAATCTTAAAGAAAAAAAGAATCGACAAAATAAGTAATAAGAATTTAAGAGACAAAACAGGGTTAACTGATGTTACATACAAAACAAAACAACGAAAATGGAAGTGGGCTGGCCATACTATTAGAGGAGGAGATAAATGGAGCAAAATTACAACACTATGGTACCCTAGGACATAAAACAAACAGGGGTAGGCAATTTAAAAGGTGGGCCGATGAAATCGAAGACATGGCTGGAAAGACCAAAACCTGGACCAGATTAGTGTACAAGAAGGAAGAGTGGAGAAGAGTGGAGAAGAATGGGGGAAGCCTTTGCTCGAAGGCACACAGAATCGGTTATCGTAGATTAAGGAAAACTGTAAAAATATATATAACCTGTATTTCTGATAGAAGGCTATAAATAAATAAATAAATAAAAATAACTATGACACTTATGTATAATAGACCAAATGTAAATACACCCTGTGACTATGATATCAAAAATGATATTATTCATTTCTAATAATTAGGTGTAATAGTAATATGCCATTTATAACATTATTCAAAATGACATGACAAACTAACAAATAAAAATAGATTATATAAAAGGTAATGTATCCGTATAAGATTCCAGGCTGGAAAGATAAGTCAACAAATTTTGTAATTGAAATAATTTGGATGCTCCTGCATCAATCCCGGGCAGTACTGAGCAGGTTGATGTGACCTGGTATTTTAATTTAGTGGATTTTGAATTTGGTAAATGGCTTGGATTGTGGGTTTGGATGTTCGGAAAGCAAAAATTATAATTTCTATATTATTATGCACTAGAAATATAGAGGTACCATCGGGTTCGTAATTGCATACCAAATTTATGAATGAATTCATTGATAAATTGGGTATGCAATTATTAACCCGATGGTACATACAAAACCATTACTTTGGCACATGAATTCATTTTTCAAAGACACTAAGACCCTAACAAAATGCAATCTCTACTATTCTAGAATCACTAGATCAACACAAATATACGAATTTAATAAAAATGAAAATGGACATTGGTCATGTTCATAATTACAGGAGAATGATTCAAAGGTAATATTATAATATCCTTACGGACGTGACTTCACGCACAAACAAGCAATACAATGCGAGTTCGAGTTAGAGATGGGTAACTCGGGAGTGATAGATTCAAAAGATATATATCCCTCCACTGACACGAATCACTCTTTATATCCCATCAAATTCGAATGCATCCGTATATCCGTACATATCTCTCGCTCGCGGAGTAGTTTTGACTCTGTAGTCGTATTGGCTCAATTGGCTGCACCGCCAATGAGCCGATCCGACAGCGCTATAGTTTTCTCACTTCCGCTTATATGATTTCCGTCATGTTCTTTCCCGCTCTCGCATTTCGCTTCGCGAGCGGCGACTGCCACTATTATTAAACAGTTACTTTGTCCGTTAAGCACTCTATTGCTTGGGTATAAAACGTATAATGGCCTAACTTTGGGCAAACTTTCCGCATTATACTTGTCAAACTTTGTTTTAGGAGTTATGCAAACAAATTTGGGTCATATTTGCATCAAACAATTAGGGATTAAGTAAAAAATAGGATAAAAAAGCAAGAAAAAACATTTAAATTTTACTTAATTCTTGGAAATATTGTAACTCTTTCGTTTCGACTTAATAGGTAAGCTAGTTTAACCTTGACTTTCGTGCGTTGCGTTTCGGGATAAATATTTCAATATTTAGTGATTTATGCGTATTTTAAGTTGCGCTTAAAATCAGTTTTTTATAGTAAAATTGAGTTAGACAACAACAGTGTAAATAAATAGGTATAATCGTTGTGAATAATAGTTAATAGTGTATAAACTAATAAGTTTAATGTTTGATTGATAAGTACTGTAAATAAACTATACATATATATACTAAAATGTCAAGTTCTCGTAAAAGAAGCGCTGTGTGGAATCATTTCCAGGAAACGGAACCAAATAAAAAGGCGAAATGTTCGTATTGCGCTGTTATTTTGACATTACCCAATGGGAATGTTGGCAACCTAGGACGGCATTTAAAAAACAAACATCCCGCCGTGCCCTTAGACAGTGAGAGGCAACCAGCACAACAGGTCTCAGAAACCCCACAAGACGCACAGGAAGAGGATACACCACCAACGGCACCAACTACATCCAGCGCTGCTGTACCTCATTCAAATTTCCCGCGCGCTGCCGGAAATAATGTAAGTGCGGGTTTACGTCCACCTTTATCTCAGCCTTCTATAGCCCAGTATGCACAAAATACGAAATCCGTGCCACCTCGCCGTGCTGAACTTATCGACGAGCAACTTGTCAAAATGATCGCTAATGGGTATTACCCTTTTAGCATGGTGGAGGATAATGAATTTAAAAAGTTCGTATCTATGTTGTGCCCGGGATACAAACTTCCAACAAGAAAAACCTTATCTAATTCCTTGATACCAAAAATGTGCCAGAGGCAGGCCGAAAAGGTAAGGGAAAAAATTGACCAGGCGCAGGCTGTCTGCCTCACCACTGATGGCTGGACATCAGACAATAATGACAGCTATTTAGCTGTCACAGCGCATTACTTACTTACCACCTCGGGAGAGACCAAGCTGCACTCAAATTTATTAGGTTGTTCGGAGTTTAAAGATAGACACACTAGCGAAAATTTGACAGAGTTTCTTAAAAACGTCACCCGGGACTGGGGTATAGCCGACAAAGTTTCCGCGATAGCAAGTGACAACGCCGCAAACATAACGGCAGGCATAAGAGATGGTGGCTAGCGCCAAATACCGTGTTTTGCCCATACCTTAAATCTGTGTGTTCAACCAGCGTTGCCACTCTTGGGTCCTGCTTTAGGAAAAGTCAAAAGTGTCGTCGAGTTTTTCAAGCGCAGCTCTCAGGCCAATACCAAACTTCACACTATGCAAGAACAACTAAACTTACCTAAGCTTAAACTCAAGCAAGACGTCGCCACCAGGTGGAACTCCACCTACGACATGCTGCATCGCTTCTGTACGGTGAGAGAGGCGATATCGATGACTATTGCTGTCACTCGACCGGATCTTGCTCTTACTGAAGACGATTGGAGGGTGATTGAATCGGCGCTCCCCATCCTCAAAATATTTTATGACTTGACAGTTGAGATAAGCACTGAAAAAAATGTGTCGTTGGCAAAGGTGCTGCCGATGTGCCGAATGCTGCTTGTACATCTCAATAAGCTTAACAGAGATGAAATGCTCCCAGAAATCAAGCGCTTAGTTGAGCACATTCAGAAGGAGCTGCAACATAGGTTCGCAAACGTCGAAGCAAGTGTGCTGAATGCGGAATCAACGATATTAGACCCCAGGTTTAAAAATCTAGGCTTTCGGGACCAGAGGTTGTATGAACGCGCAGTAAGGGAGCTAAAGCATAAAATTGGACTTACTGCTAGTACTAGACCGGAAACTACAACGCCCAGTCCAGAAACGGCAGAACCGCAACCAGGCCCATCAAAATCATCATTTTGGGCAGATTTTGATCAGTTTACCCCTTGCTGTATCAGTACACATTAAAGAGGCACAATCTAGTTGCTACCTCGGTGCCCTGTGAGCGAATTTTTTCAAAAGCAGGGTACACATTGAACGAGCGCAGAAGACGGCTCACAACGCAGAAAGTGTCGCAGCTATTGTTTATAAGTTGCAACTCAAATTGAGCCGGTAAATGTAAATAAAAAATCTAAACTGTAAATAATATAAATACTGTAAATAACAATCAAAAAATCATTGTACATAGCAACGATTTCGAAATACGCCAACCTTTAAATCATGGATCAAGAGTCTCATTCAATTAAGTATGTTAAGTTAACTAAAATATTTAAAAAAAATACTTTCAATTCAATTTAAAGCATAAGTATAAATGTAATAGGTTGACAGTCCTAAGCCTGTAAAAGTATGAAGGGAAATCGGATAGCTATTTATTTTGTTTCGCTTGTTATATTAATCATTAAATAAAAAATTTATACTTATACTTGTGTATGTCCAGTACGTACAATAGTACATTAGTATCCTCTCACTCTCATGACAACATTGACTTGACAACGTAGCAAATCGAATCAATCCCATATCGGATCGGAGTGAGTTAGTATAACTAATCAATTTCTCTACTTGTCTTTAAGCTGAGCTAGAGCTATTCATACAATATATCGGCTGGGAGCTACTGAGATATGCGGATATAAAGATATAAAAGAGTGATTCATATCCCAGGGGTCAAAAGATATAAATCAATCTTTTCTTTTAAGAGATTCATTTGTCCCATCTCTAGTTCGAGTTGACAATATTGTATTGACTTGACATTGACAATCATTAGCGCCACAGATAATGAAAACATGGTTTAACGATAATGTACGGCAATAAACATACCCGATCCACAAAATGTTATAACCATTCTAAAGGGGTTTACTAAAGTAAGCGAGTGGTCATAGGATTAGAACAATAGTTAGAATAAGAGGTCAGCCGTCAAACCGGTTGTGTTGATCAATCGAGGAGCATTTTAACGTCTGTAGAATACTAGTGCTGGAGCCGGCCATACTGGAAATGTATCAAAAACTTACCCGTTTTCTTCCACATAGCGTTGTAGAGACCATCGCGGGGATAAAGAAAAGAAGTCTTAAAGGTCTTAAATAGCCACAAGTATGTATGGCGCCAAGTTGAAAATACAAAAATACTATCAACGAGCCTACCGCTCCAAATTTTGACACACGATTGCGCCCACTTCAAAAAATCTACATACCATAAGGTGGGCGCATAAGATAAGATTTTAAGACCAGCTGAAGTCGCAATTTTTTGGCTTTAATTTATCAACGAGCCTACCTCTCCAAATTTTTGCAGTAGTGAAAGGACTCGTCTAAAAAAAACAAAGGAGAATGGGCATTTTGTACCATGAGTGTATACGATTGAGACATATCTCATTTGAAAGGTCTTAACTAGTGCATTATTTAATTGTATGACGCCATCATTGGATAGCGTGCAGGGTCCGAGCTATTTTAAAAAAAAGGTTGCGCATATAAACGGTTAATTTATAAAATATCCGGTCTATAACCAGTGATAGCGTATTTTATATGAAAGAATATAAGAAATGCTTCACGCTTATTTACCACCACCATCGGAAAAATACGTACAGGGCTGGAATTAGTAGATGAAACATTTGCTAATATGTAAAAACACCTGTAGCAAGGCGAAGCTAACGTGTATACAAAAGTCGTATGTAACAGCTAAAAGGTATTTTTAAAAGTTATTTTTCGTAAATGATACTTGCACTCTAACGTATGCAGAGACCAAAATAAAACGGTTTTATGCGTTAATTAACTGTAATTAACGACAGCCTAATTCTTCTATTGAACACTAGATGGAGCTTTGGCAGCAAAATGGACAACTTTTGCCACTGGCGTATACAATTGAACCTTATCTCAAATGAAAGGTCTTAATCATAGCATTAATTAGTTATATGGCACCGAAGGCCGTAAGGGTGCACGTAAGCCGGTATTCATTATTTCGTGTCTGCGCTGTGGCCTAGCTGTGGCAAAATCTGGAACTAACTAACCTATACAAAAAAGGTTAACTTTTATACACATTTACATAGTTTATTCGCCTGAAATTAATTTTAAAAATAAATCATTAATTTTTTGTGACTAATTAATGTTAAATGACCGCAATTAACTACTTAAAACCAGTTAATTAAAATCAGTTACTGGCGACATCTTGTATGCAATAGAAGAACCGACTACCGACTTAGTCTATAATATAGTCTAAACATAAATATTAATAATGCTGGCTCCATATCATTGCTTTTTAACGCTCTAAAATCTGTGGTCTAAGGCTTCACGTCGCGTAATTATATATAAGTTAGTTTCTGAACGTTGACTATAAACTAGCTGTTCTAGGGGGTTACCTCAAACAACAGAATTTGAATTTGAAGATTCGTCTATTTGCCTTTTTCTTGTGCTTTCGCAAATTCGAGCGATGAAGAGGGAGATAGACTAAACTTCTTTTTTCGACTTAGCCCTGTCAAAAAATAATACTGTTTTTTTATCACGACGGTGGCAAACAAGCATACGGCCCATATGATGGCAAGCAGATATATAATATAAGCAGATATACGTTGTCATGACTTCATGAGTCATGATGGAGTTAGACCGACGCGCCGGCACGTCGTTTTTATTAATGTCATTTAGAATTTTGGAAGCTAGCTCCATCTAGTGACGAGTAGAAAACTTAGAACTTCATTAAGCACAATTAATTAACATACAAAGTCGATATATTTTAGTTCCTGCATGCATTGGAGCTAAAGTATATATTACGAAAAATAGTTTATAAAAATACCTTTGACATGTAATATACGCCTCCCGTATACACATTACCTTGGCTCTAAACCGAGCGATATTCATATCAAGCTTAATTTAAATTAATTAATTCTAGCCCTGTAAGTATTCAAACATAGGGTGTTTTACACATAATTGAACCATTTCTCATATGCTTTCAGATAAACCATGCTATAACGGATTACATATCGTATCTTTAAAAAAAATGCTCTTTATATGTTCGCTCTTTTTTGTTAAATATCTCGGTCCCTGCACGATATCCAATAATGGTGCCATATAATAAAATAATCCGGTGATCACGAGCTTTAAAATGAGATACGTCTCAGCAGTATACATCCATGGTACACTCCCCATACAAAAATGCCCATTCTCCTTTAAGACCATATTCTGGTGGACTCGTAAGATTTTAAGACCATTTTAGGAAATAGTCGGAATCGGAAGTCGAAAAGACTTAAATTACATTTAACGGGCCATTTTATTTCAAATAAAATTATGACTGCTACAACTACGGTATCCGGATTAACAAATTAATCTTAAAAAACTAAATCATATTGCCTCTGCTTGCGAACTATATTTCCAAACGTTTTCGGTGCACTTGAAACTAAACTTAAATTTCCTTATTGCACAGTACAACATAATGTCAAAAACATAGCCATACAGATGTATTGCATAATGCCTTGCCCTCGTATTTTCACGGAAACGCCTGAACATGTCATGCTATTTCAGTCAGTGTTAGTACTAAAAGTACCAAGGTTGAATGAAGTAGCATGACAAATACGAGCGATTCCGAGAAAATGCGAGGCCGTATGCACTACATATTTATGTATTCTGATATAAACATAAATTCAAAATAGCCTAACACCAGACTACCTTGTTGTTGGGTCAGGATCTTAGCAGTGTCGATCTGTACCGCGAGACACCAAGGCAGGAGAGCGAGGGCTAGAGCTACAGGCCGATGTAAATACAAACTCACTTGTTGGTCTTGAAGTAAACTGTGTATTTCTCAGAATAGACATTCACTTACAGTCGTCAAATATAATAAAATCTAATTAAAGTTAGAAGGCTATGTCTACTCATCGCTGACAGAAAAAGAAGAGAGCAAGTCACCATAGATAACATGCAAACATAGACAAGCAATGTTGCTATTGTCAAATACTTAAGGACTCTACATACAACATGATGCAACGAGTACAATACATATTCTAACACTTCCCCTTATTGTACTCAAGACATATTATCAAATGCAGAATATAAAACAATCACAAAACAAAAAAAACTCTACATTAAGTGACTCTACATATTTCTATGTGGCTCTACATTTGATAGATATTGCTCTATGTGACTCTACATTTGATAAGACATTGCTCTGTGTAACTTTACATTGAAAAACACAACCATAAATAACATACACATTATAAATGCTTATATCAAATTAATTGCAGTCACAAAACGCTCATGCTTGACCTTAGATAATGGTTTAGTTAAAACATCTGCAATCATCTGTTCAGTAGGCATATACTTAACATCAATCAGTTTCTTATTGATAAGATCCTTAACATAATGAAATCTTAAGTCTATGTGCTTTGTGCGCTTATGACAATATTCATCAACATGCAGTAATCTTTGTGCGGACTGGTTATCGTTATACACTACATATTTAATTTCCTGTGTAGGTAAAATTTCAGAAATAAAAATTTGAATAAATGTGACATCTTTACATACATCACTTATAGCTAAGTATTCCGATTCACAAGTAGATAACGCTACGCACCTTTGCTTGCGCGATTCCCAGTTGACCGTATCATTGCCCAATTTAATCACAAAACCAGTATAACTCGGTTACATCATTTGCCCAGTCTGCATCTGTAAAGGCATTTAAAAACCAATTCCTACTTTTATGATAACATAAAGAGTACTGAATTGTTCCTGCCAAATAACGCAGAATCCGTTTTGCTGCTAACCAATGAGTTCTATCGAAGCAGTTATTGAACTGGCTAAGCTGGCTGCATGCATACGATATATCTGGTCGTGTACACACAGACTAGGGAATGCAATCTTGATCTTGCAAGATCAAGATTCCACCAAGATCTTGAGTGATTTTCCAAGATTCAATCTTGAATTTTGAAATCCCTTTCGCGATCTTGGCAAAATAGACCAAGATTGTAACAAGATTTTCAGACTGATCGCGCGTGAAACGTCATACGTGTTCATACCTGCGCGGCAACGCGCGAACTGTCTCGCCTGAGCCGTCTCACGCGCCGCGCCGCGCTCGGCCGACCGTCTGACTGGCGACTAGCATAGCAACGGAGCGGGGTGTGTGTGTGAGGCGTGGGGTCGCGGGACGAGGAATGAAGCGACCAATCACGTTCTACAATCGCGCGGTGCGCCGAATTTGTTTATTATTTAGTCGCAATTTGACAACTTTGCGTCGCGTCTATTGTTTTAATTACTATCTCCGATGAAACCCATTACTTATTTCGATAATTATACAATAATTACGTAAAAAAATCCTTAGGTCACTGTTCAAAGAAGTGAAAATGTCTAAAGACAGTTCAAATCAAGTGTTTTTGGACGTTACTAAAAGTAATTTGCCGGTATGGAAATACTTCAAAAAATCCGTGGATGGTTTGAATGCTAAGTGCAAATTGTGCAACGCTATTCGCAAACTCTCAAATGGTTCACCAAAGGGCCTGCATGTTCACATGAAGTCTATTCACAAAATTGACACGAAATGTTTGTTGACGAGTGCCGAGGAAGGAACAATTGGCAGTGGCAGCGGCAGTAGTACTAGTGCCATATCAACTTTAACCCCGACCTCGTCTGTGCCTAACTTGCAAATTCAAAATCAAAATGATTCCGCGTCTGTGGAGCTTGATTTGAATCCACCAACATCGAAAAAAAAGAAAATCGGCGATTATTTCCCAACATTGGCTGAAAATTCGAAAGAAAAAATGGTGTCACGAATGGTAGCTAAGGATGGGCTACCCTTTAGAGTGTTCTGCACTTCTGATGACCTACGCAGTCTTTTTGCAGCAAAAGGACACAAACTGCCAACTTCGCCTAACTCTATTAAAATGATGGTAATGGATTATGGCATTACACTTAAAATGAAAGTCAAACAAGATCTCATGAAGCTTAAAGAGCAAGGTCAAAGATTCACTCTCACTTTTGATGAATGGACATCGGGAAGGAACCGCCGCTTTTTAAACATAAATATTCACTCGCACACCAACAACCACCCCGTTTTCTGGAATTTAGGCTTAGTAAGAATTTTTGGGAGCAAGCCTTCAGAGTCATGTGTTGAGCTCTTAAGTGAAAAGCTATCGGAATATGGAATTTCTATGGAAGACGATGTTGTTGGTATAACCACGGATGGAGCTAGTGTTATGGTTAAAGTTGGAAAACTAATAAAACCACTTCAACAACTTTGTTATGCTCATGGCATCCAGTTGGGAATAACAGATGTCGTCTATAAGAAAAGTAACCAAGATGAAGATACATATAGAGAGGAAGAGTATAATGCAGATTCAGATTCTGATGGAGGCACTGATAACGACGAAGATGACGATATTGGATTTCGTTTTTCATTCCCGTCTAGGCAAGTTGATTTGACTCCACAATACCGATTAATAATATCAAAGCTTAGAAAACTAGTGAAACTCTTTAAAAACTCCCCAACGAAAAATGACGTACTTCAAACTTATATCAAAGAAGAATTCGGAAAAACACTTCAACTGGTACTAGACTGCAAAACGCGCTGGTCAAGTCTTGCCAACATGATCTCAACATACAACAGAGTCAAGCAATGTGTTAGTAAAACACTAATTGATTTGGGGTATGGTTCTGCTTCTGAATTCTTTTTTAATGATGAAGAACATGCTGTTCTCCTCAGTATGCAAAATGCTTTTGAGCCCGTTAAACTCGCAGTGGAAGTTTTGTGCCGCCGTGATACCGATTTAGTGAGTGCGGAATACACTTTACGATTCATGGTTCGTAAGTTGGAAGAATTAAAGACTCCATTGTCAGAGAACCTGGCTATTGCCATGAGAAAGCGTATTTCTGAACGCCGAATTGAATCAACTGCAACATTATTATATCTTAAAAATCCAGCTCAGTATCAAGAGGATTCAGAAAAATACGCCACTGATACAACATTTCAATTACCGACAAAAAGCTCGATCAGAAAAAACATTAAAGACTTGCTCAAACGATTACACCGAATTTCTGATTTACAAAGTCCAATTTCATCGGAAAATGGTGGTGAAGATGATGAGGAAGACCAGCCACTTTCAAGAATCCAACAAGCTTGCACTGAAACTTCTCTTCAGCAGGAATTGGAACAGGCCTTGAAAGCATGTAATGAATTGCAACCCAAAGCGCTGATTTCTGACAAAATTGACGCAATTTTGAAAAAAGAAATGAATCTTTACGAATACGGAGGAGAACGGGGGCAATATCTAAAATTCGCTTTTAACAGCCTTTTAACTTTCGTCCCAACTAGCGTGGAGGCAGAAAGGGCCTTTTCAGCCGCGGGCTATTTAGCCACTGATATACGGTGCCGATTGGGTGATGACACTTTAAGTGTATTATGCTTCTTGAGAAGCTATTTTCAAAATGTTTAATGTTTTTTGCTCTTAATTTCATTTATAGGTTATACTAATTATGATCTCATTGCATTGTTGGCAAGAAACAATCAACATTTTAATGATTAAAATAAAATAAATGCAATAATGTATTGCATTTATTATTATAGTCACTAAAATCTTGATTGTTTCTTGTTAATTTTTGAAATAAACGTTGATTATTGTGTTCATGGAAAGTTGTTTACTTTGAAAAGTATACTCAATTATATAAAATAATCCAAAAATACTGGTTACTCTCAATTTACAGAATTTGACTCAAAAATAACGCCTTTTTTAATTATTCTGCTCAATCTGGAATAATCCCGATAATCTTGATTCGAGACCAAGATCTTGACCCGAATCTTGACAAGATCTTGAACTGACCAATCTTGATTCCGAAAAGAGACTCCAAGATCTTGAATGGTCAATCTTGGCCCAAGATTGCATTCCCTAACACAGACAGATACATCAGGCATCCAAGCAGCTGACGATAGTTGTAAATGTCATCCTGCAAACTATCATTACTTTTAGACTTCAGTAGCTTGCAGTTGACTTCCATTGGTGTGGATACGGCCTTACAATTTTGCATATTAAAGCGTGCAAGCAATTTACGTTATATATTCACTTTGGTCGAGTTTTAAAATGCCTTTAACTCTATCCCTAGTGACATTAATGCCCAAACAGCTCTTGAGTTCGCCTAAGTTCTTTACATTGAATTCGTTTTCAAGAATTGAAACCAATTAACTTTTAATATGGCTGTTTGGACTGTAGAACACATAAAAGTCGTCTACATACAAAGCAATTATTACAATATCATTACCAGAGCACTTCATATAGACGCACGGTTCACATTTTGATTGAACAAAATTATGTTTGCATAACAAATTGTGAATTTTACAGTTCCACATCCTACTCGCCTGTTTAAGGCCATAAATACTTTTCTTTAACAAGCAAACTTTATTTGGATCTTTATCGGTAAAACCTACTGGTTGCTCCATAAAAATAATTTCATTAAGATCGCCATTCAAAAAAGCTGTGGCGACATCTAAATGATCTATGTTTAAATCGAATTGATTAGCAATTGAGAACAGAATTCGCATAGTAGAATGACGTACGACGGGTGAAAAAGTTTCCTGATAGTCTATACCCTTACATTGTGTAAAACCTCTGGCAACTAAACGCGCTTTAAATCTATCAAATTTACCTGATGGATCGTATTTGATTTTATAGATCCATTTGCATTTAACAATATTTTTGTCTACGGGTCTATCTACTAGTTCCCACACATTGTTGGCAACCAGAGCGTCATACTCACTCTTCATAGCTTGCAGCCACTCTTTGCAGTGTGCAGAATTCATTGCTTCTTCGTATGTAAGTGGTTCGGAGATAAGAGAATCTTCGTAGACCAAAAGACTTGTACCTGACATGTCGTAGTCTAAAAATCTCGTAGGTTGTACGTTACGTGTGGAGCGGATTGGACGACCAGTGTGCGGAGCGACAGTCACCGGACCAGTCGCGGCACCATCCCGAGCCGTAGTCTCGCATGGCGGAGTTAAAGACTCGTAGCTCGACTCGCCTGCAGACAAACCAGCGGGGTTGGACTCGTCCTCGCTTCCCGTACAGTACTCTCCATCTGAAATTGAATTATTTTCACTATTGATATCATTTTCATTATTTACTTCATTATCACTTACATTTAATTCATCATTATTATTAAAATTAGATTCATTTATGTTTTTATCACAGTTCTGTTGTATATCACAGTCAAAATTAAAAACATTTATTAGCTCTTCACTGTCAGCTTCTGATGGTTGAGGATAGGAACCTCTGAACTTGTTCTCAATAAATGCTACGTTGCGAGAGATAATCACCTTAGTAGGACACAAGGGATCAGCTAGGCGATATCCCTTTGAAGTCTCACTATAACCAACAAATATATATTCCTTCCCCTTAGCGTCTAGCTTATCCCTTTTATTTTCAGGAACAAGCGAATAAGCAACACAGCCAAAAACCCTGAGATGGCTGAGGTTGACTTTTGACCCAGACCAAACTTCTTCAGGAATCTGTCCGGAAAGAGCAGTTGTGGGAGACCTATTTTTTAAATATATAGCGGCCATGACAGCTTCTCCCCAAAAACGCTTCTCCAAAGACGATTGCTGTAACATGCAACGCGCTTTCTCAAATACAGAACGAAAATTTCTTTCTGCCGTACCATTTTGAGAACTGGAATATGGTACTGTGGTTTGGTGAACTATACCATGTTTCATCAAATACTGACTAAAATTTAAATTACAGTATTCTTTACCATTATCTGAACGTAAGCATTTAATAGGCAAATTTTTCTCAACTAAGGCTTTAAACTGAATAAAACAAGTCATTACCTGCGATTTATTTTTCATAAGGTATCCAAAAGTCTTCCTCGTGAAGTCATCGGTGAAGGCGACCAGGTAACGCGCCCCACCCCAGCTTGCCTCTGGTAGTGGTCCACAAACGTCGCTATGTATGAGTTGCAGCGGTTGGGTAGTCCTGCTGGAGCTGGCTTTAGGGTAAGGCTTGGTAGCCATCTTCCCCTTAAGACAAGCTTCACACTTGTCATAAGCTTCACCCTGAAACACAACACCACAACCATGCTTTCTTAACCTATTCATACCTGCGGCGTTCAAGTGACCAAGACGACGATGAAATAAATTGGATGAGACAGAGGTAGCGACTGCTGCACTCGGTGCCTCCAGCCTCTCTTGCAGGAGCAAAGAGTGCATCCTATTGGGCATGTTACTGTCATTTTCACATACGATACCATCTAGTTTATAAATGCCATTAGTACAATGAGCTTTTGCTAAATAATTGCCAGAACTTTTACTGTTCCTATCATATATGAAACAACCATCTGAATTAAATTCTACGACATAGCCACTTTGACATAATTTAGAGACACTTAAGAGATTTACTGATAGACTGGGGACAAACATAACATTTTTCAATTGTCTAACCTTATTATTCATTAAGAGGTTCAGCTCGCCTGCACACGCACTAGTCATCTGTTGTTTATTAGCAGCTGATATCACTTGCACACTAGTGTCCTTAATGTTGCTTAACAGGTTCTTGTCCTTCACTAAATGGTTTGACGAGCCTGAGTCCAAGTACATCTCAGCGGCAGCATGGGCTAGGTAAGCAGTAATGGGTGGTTCCTTATTTTCCTTCTTCTTAACCATCTTCTCACGTCGTAGCTTAAAGCACTTGGCCTTCACATGGCCTGTCTTTCCACAGTATCTGCAAATGATCTGCTTCTTGCTTACAAACACTGTAGTAGTCGGTGAAGAACCATTGACGGAGCCATCCTTCCGCTGTGCTTCTTGCAATAGCCTAGTCCTTACTAGCTCACTTGAAAGCTTAGACGATAAACACAGGGTCTCTAAATTGCTTACTAGAGAGTCGTACTCCTGTGGTAGACCACTCAGTAATATCTCTGCTATCTCTTCATCCTCGACAGTCTTGCCTATATCTGATAACTGGTGCACAAGAGACATTATTTTCTCAATATAGGCAGTCATGGAACTGAAGTCATTGAACTCAATGCGGTGCAGTTGTCTTAATAGAAGAACACGCCTATATAGGCCACGATCCTCGAAGACATCAGACAGCTTTTTCCAAGCTTCACGTGCTGATTTAGCCTCACGAACATACTGGTATAGCCCCGGCTTTAAGCTTAAACATAGGCGAGCCAGCGCACGTTGGTCGCGAGCGGCATCAGAGCCTGTAAGCGGTGTATCATCAGTTTTCTCGACAAGGTCCCACAATCCTTCCAACGTGAGTAGCATCTTTAACGTAAATTTCCAGGTTTGGAAATTTTCAGCCCCTTGCAGCTTCTCCATTGTGCTTGCGCCATTCAACATAACCGCCGACGTATTTATTGCGGCACCCGTAACCGGCGTAACATCAATATGGTCATCACCATGTGGTGGCATGTTTGTAGGTTGCTTTGAGCACAAAATCAGGTCGCGCTGATATTACAGATCTCGGATGTTAATGGATTTTAATATTATTACCTGCTGCGCCCATAATCTGTTGTTGGGTCAGGATCTTAGCAGTGTCGATCTGTACCGCGAGACACCAAGGCAGGAGAGCGAAGGGCTAGAGCTACAGGCCGATGTAAATACAAACTCACTTGTTGGTCTTGAAGTAAACTGTGTATTTCTCAGAATAGACATTCACTTACAGTCGTCAAATATAATAAAATCTAATTAAAGTTAGAAGGCTATGTCTACTCATCGCTGACAGAAAAGAAGAGAGCAAGTCACCATAGATAACATGCAAACATAGACAAGCAATGTTGCTATTGTCAAATACTTAAGGACTCTACATACAACATGATGCAACGAGTACAATACATATTCTAACATACCTAATTCCCAAAACACAATAAAAAGTGCACCGGAAATTTGAAATGTTAACAAAATAATCTTACAAAACTAAACGATATCTATTCTCTCTTTACCACAGAATATATATTAGTACCATATTTACTTGTTTTTTATATCTGCAAATATATTTGTTCTTCTCTTCTCAATAACATATATAATAGTAGTAGGTAGGTTTTTTTAAGGACAGAACTAATTAAATAACGGTAACATTTACATTCGTAACTGCTCAATGCACAACTCAAGGCTAACTTTATTATCTTCCAATTCCTTTATGTGGTCATTTATTTCAATAACATCTGGGTCTCTTTTAGTAAATCGTTTATTTCGCACTTTATCCACGTCTTTTCTAATTAACCTCTGTAATACTACCAGCAGTTGTAGTATGTTCGGTTTCGGCTTTATATTTACATTGAATTGGGCACAGCTGTAATTAATACTTTATGTAAATATGTTGCCAGCAAATAATTATTTTATAAAATCGTTTATTGATAATACATATTCTTAAATATTACATGTCAGCAATTAAATCTAATCTTATTATGTAAAGAAGCCAAACAAAATACAGAAAACTGTTTAAACATCATCTCGCCCCGCGACCCTCCCTGAGGCCACGGGCTGAATTGACTCTTAGGCGGTAAGTAATGGTAGACTGATCCCGCGGGCTGAATTGACTCTTAGGCGGTAAGTAATGGTAGACTGATCCCGCGGGCTGAATTGACTCTTAGGCGGTAAGTAATGGTAGACTGAGCCCATGGGCTGGGTTGACCCTTGGGTCGAGTCGCCCGTGAAGAAAAAAAAAATGGTCAACTTAGCCCGTGGGCTCAGTGCTCTGCGGGCCCAGTTGACCACCAAGTGGCGCTCACGTGTCACATTCTGATTATCATTTATTATTTCATTTTCATTGGCTTTATTTGGCTACTAAAAAGGCCTACCTCAAACTTCGTAAATCGACATTTCGTTTTCTGCGTCTCTTTCGCTCGTATTTGCAAGTATGATAGAGAGGGATATAACGAAATTTCTTTTGGTCTGATCGACTCTAAGGAGCTCTACTGATCTCGCAGCTAATCACAAATAATCAAACAGTAAATAATTTAATACATTGCGGATTTTGATCCATCGATTGATTTCGTTGCACCTGCCTATACGGCAACGTATCGAAATCGCTGGCGATCTTTGCGTCAAAATTGCACCGAGTATAGACCTCTTAATAATGTAACAAGACTAAAAGGCCCTGTTACACTTTACTTTTTTTAGTGTCCTAACTAGCATCCTAATTAGGATCCTTACTAGTTTTCATAGTAAATTTACTTGCTAAATGCGATTGATTACTCTTGACTAAATTTAGAAAGTAACTAATTTCGGAAGCTAACTAGGACAATTGTAACAGGCCTTTAGAAGCCTTGTTACATTTGTCCTAGTTAGCTTCCTAAATGAGTATCATTTAAATATCTATAAAAAATCGGTTGTCTGTAAAGTCGGTTTACTGACGATAGTTGAACGTGACAACGTCATAAGAAAATACTGATGGAATGATTGCATTTTTCAAAAGAAAATTTTAATTTCATTGCACTTCATACTTGACGAAAACATGTAAATGTATTATTGTATAGCAGCTGTCCACGCGGACGCATCGCTCACTCAAGTAGGAGAGCGACAGATGTCGAACGCTGCCGAACGCGAAGGCCGATTGTGCCTCTTTGTCGCTCGTTCCGCGCTCTCGCTTGCACTTCAAGCCTTAAATGGAACGCCTCAGAGCGAGGTAACGCCGCATGAGTCATGTTTTTTCGTGCGTGCAGCCGGCTCCATCGAATTATAAGACGTTGTCACGTCAAAAACAGTTTCTTTTTTATTTAATGTGTACTGTTATGAGTACTATCACCGTGCTTCACCAATACATTTTTTAGATGTTTTGAAGGCATCTCTGTAAACGTTGAGCTAGGGCCGGTAGGGACAATTTGTTGGTGAGGTTGGGCCGGTAGGGGCGATTTGTAGGGAAAGTGTAATAACGGGTTGGGGGGCCGACAGGAGTTGGATACAACAGGTTGGGCCCTACAAATTGCCATGTCTAATACCCGTTTAAGTGTGATTTGGACCACGGCTATGATTTAATTAAACGTCAAGTCAATGTCATTCTTATCTCTTTCATCATTTAACTGAACTCTTATCTATTTCTCCCTGTGTGTGGTTTGTGCTTGTAGCATGAATGTGTATTAAATAATTTTTATTTTCTTACTTTTTACTGTTTTTGTTGTAAGCTGTGCTAGTGGTGATATGTCTCGATATTTACGTCTGAATGATTTTGTATTGGAAACTGTATTTATTTGGATCATGCGTAACGCAATCTTAAAAAGACAAGGCGAAAATGTGACTTGAAAAATCTTATAGTTTCTTCTTTGTAACTGTTTTAACGTTCTCAAGGACACGTTCTCTCCACGTGTGAATGTAACAAGGTGCGGTGATTGAGTTTCCTTTCTTTTGAAATGAAAATGATAAACTATCTTGCTGCAGCAAATTTGCTTCGTGTTAAAGAAACTACACTCGGTTACTAATGTTATTGATACTAAATAATAAGGATCACGGACTCATAGTTAACCCAGTATTGAGTACATAGGCACTGTAATGACACTGGTCTTTGCTCTAGTATTGGTAATAGACCGTTTTCGGATTCCTCAATATCAATCTTATCCAATAAACTTTATTGAAGACTTGCAGCATGACTGATCATGGGTCTGGTAATTTTGTGTACTGCATCTATAGTGTCTTGGGAGTTACGTTTTATAATAGTGTGGTTCTTCTTGGCTGAATAGTCTCACACACAATATCCTCTAACTATCCATGCTTGTAGAGTTGGATGGGATATGTTGTTTTATAGGATAGGATAGACATTTCGCTGAATTTTCTAGTGTAATTTTTGTGTTGGATTGAGAATTCTCGTGACATTTTATGGCTGGTGTTCCTGATATATTTATCTCTCGCTGTTGAAGTGAGGGGGTGATGAAGTTTTGTTTAATGAGACCAAATTTTTATTTTATTTATGTTTTTCAGGTAAAATAGTGATGTGATTGTTATGAATAAATCTTATATTGTTTAAGCCACACAATGTTCTTCCTGACATTGATGTACAATGTGTGTTGGTTGCTAGTGATTTTATGTTATATTATAAATATTTCCTTAAAATGAATTTGAATTATTTGAATTTTTACAGTAATTGCTTCCAATATTCTTTCATGTGTCCATAGGGGCTTTTATTTCCTTTGCCGCTATTGAAATAAATAATATATTCCTTAAACTATTCCTCGGACACAAGCTGGTTATGAGTTTGGTTATATATATTTTTCTGTATCAGCCATTTTTTTGTTTAACTTGCCTTGCCACAGCACTGTTGCCAAACCTGATTTCTGAATCTGAAAAATCTGAAGGGATGGCAAAGTAGTATGGAAGTCTGGGCTAAACTATTGCTACCGGCAGGACTCTGGTCGGAGGGGTTTTATATATATTTTTTCTGTATCAGCCATTTCACTTTTTTGTTTAACTTATCTTGTCACAGCAGTGTTGCCAAACCCGATTTATGAATCAGAAAAATCTGAAGAAATGGCAAAGTAGTATGGAAGTCTGGCCTAAACTATTTCTACCGGCAGGACTGGTTGGTGGGATTTGGATATATTTAGAGAAGGAAGTTGCAAAGGGACATATTGGAAAATGAGTGTGGGTTACTGGATAACAGTGTAGTTTTCATTGTTTGTTACAATGGTTTGCTCTTTGAAATAAGGCAGGATATTTTCACCATAAGTTGCAGAAAACACTAGTGTCAGGGTATTGAACTCTTTCTCTTTTCTACATACATGGGAAATATCATCTCTCATATCACTTCTCTTTAGATCTTTTTTTGCTAATAAAGGACACTGCATCTCTTTTTAAATATCTAATTAAAGGCTCGAAGTCGTCAGACCTACATGTGTTATATTATAAGAAACTTATGTTTGTTGCTTCTTGTGTGGAGCCGGAAGGATGGGTAGTATAGAAACACCTTATGAGTAGCTCAAGTATGTGAATGACATTTATTAGTTAATTAGCATATTTTTATACATATGTACAATCGCTGATCCAAGCAATGTGCGTCTATGTCGCAGTAAACCAGAGTGTTACTGCTTGACACTGAAAGTGGCTAATTGCCATATTACACCTCCCCCAAAAGTCCCTTCACCGCCGGGGTGGCAGAAGAGCAAATTGTAACGCACATTACTTGTTTACAATTTTTTCTAAAATCATTAGGAAAATATGCATAAAATATCTGTATATAAACAAAATCTCAACCATTTCGGTTGTTATTTTCTATGTCTTTAGTCCTTAGTGTTTAGTACTTAGTCCTTAGTGTCGAAAATATCTGTAAAATTGAACCTTTCTTCTTTTTTTTTGTACTTAACCCTAGTTATGATTAAATAATTAAAATCTTTGACCATTCTTTAATAGTTCTTCGTAATGTTTACCTTTATATTATTTATTTGACAAGTGTGAAACATTCATTATCACTGTAATTTCCTACTTGTTGTATCGGTACCTTTTATAGACCTCAATAAAATAAAATAAAACTAATGCTGTATTAAGATGGACTCCTAATAAAATAAATGGGAATGGTTACCCAGGGCATGGTCACCCTAACAATACGATAATATCAGGCCAGGCTCTTCAGCTCTGCCTCTGCTCTGCAAATACATTAAGACCTAACAAAGTCTCCTACTACTTTCCCGGAGGATACGGTAGCTCGCACCATGATCAAATGGAAGGACTAGTCTTCTAGCTCTAAGGTCACATTATACAAATGTGCCTATACTTCTAAAAATTCTTAACGTGTACCGTACTGTAAGATATCAAAAAAGCAACTAATTATCATATATTTTTTTCTAAATTACAAATAAAAAACAAGGAATAAACTAAAACTTTCGTTGTATCTGTCCATGTGATCAGTCCGACACGTAGCTAAAGTATCAATCATTAGTAATCATTACTAAGAAACAATTAAATAATTTTATTGAATTGAGTTGTTAATTATTTAATTGGTATGCGATGGTATCAAATTTCATTCATCGCTTATTAAAATAATGTAAATTCGCGGCGAAGTTTCGCGACCTAGATAATTTTAGCTGACGCGCTGCTGTAATCGTGGTTGGCGCGGCTGCTGGCGACATGGCTGTCGCTGGTGTGGCCGTTGACGTGGCGGCGTCTGGTAGTGGCGTGGCCACCGTAATGATGGCGTTGGTCGTCTGCTGCACCGTCCGCTGGTTGCCTGTGACCGTTACGCGCAGGCTCTGGAGGAGTTATTGGTCCCACCAGTTCTATGTTGATGCCTTCGATGGTCACCGTTATCTTCGTTGGCTCCATGCTGTTTAGGTGTTCCTTCTTTTTTCCGGTCGAACGGTTGTGCTGCTGGTCCCCTGGAGTGGTGGTGCCGGAGGTTTATTTTTTCATGCTTGGTATGTGACTGCGGTGTTGAAGATTCTTTGATAATTGATAACGCAACCTGATTTATTACAATCTCGTGACTTTTACCGTTAATTAGAAAGATTGTGTCATTAATGTTTTTTTATTTATCTCTCATGTTAGATTAGGTTTTTACAATATTTTATAAAAGTAAAATACGAAAAACTTCAAAAGTATACAAAAACAATAAAAATATTATAAAAACCTAACCTAGGGTGTCGCCGGCAACGGGACAGGGTCCAGGCTGCCGGTGGTTAGGGCCACATATACTGCCTTCTGAATCTGACCCTTGATCCAACATCCAACCGAGCAACATCGAAACGAGAGTCTCTCAAGGTGTTGATCGAGACTCGTCGCTATGAGACCATTCGCAGAGACAACTATCAGCACAAGGGGACGTCCTTTGGCTGAGATGATGATAATTTGTTTATTTGTATTTGTTTATTGAGTCATTGGCACGCTAAATCGCATATTTGTATTTGTTTATAATGATGATGACACAAACTGTATACCAAATAATTAGGGGAGCATTGGGCACTTTTTTACTTAAGTCTTAATAAAAATTCAACTTTTTAACAAAATCAACTTTTTACTTTATTTGGCTTTAATTATAACGAAGAACACTTATACAATTGTAATCAGTCTAAAAATTGCAAGAGATTTTCTGAACACTGTCAAAAGTGCCCAAACCTCCCAATGGTCGGGTGGTTTGGACACCTCAATGGGAGGTTTAGGCACTGTATTAAATACGCCACTTAATGGTAAATGACTTGAGTATTAAATAATATAATCATAAAAACTTGCAATAAAATCAACAAACGATCAACTGTTTTAAACTATAAGTACCGTCGTGTTGCGAATCTTCGCCTGTGCTACCTATGTTCGCCTATTTTTACATAAATTGACTTTAACAAAATGTTTCTAGTGCAAGCCTTACACAAAACTACTAAATACAAAGTATTTTTTACGGGTGTCAACATTCTTCGAACGATCTGTGGCTAACTTCATATAGTTGACATTCAGTGAGGTTTTTGCGCGACACCGACCACATGTATTTTTAAGCCAGTGTTTTAACTTCAGGTTTAAACAGTGATACAGGCCAGGTAATGTTAAACTTTTTACATGATTATATCATGTAACTATTTCTTTTTAATATGTAACTATTATTTAATGGCTAGCTTACGTTTAGAAGTCACAATTGGATAAAACATTGGTGAGGGTATTTGGCGGCCATCTTGTTACCGAACTTCGCCTACCCCTAGGGTTGTCAAATTTGTTTCCAAATGTACATATTTTCTTATGTTTGGTTTTTCGGAAATGGGATTAGCGATTTAGAGGAAAGTTAACATAAATCATCCAAAATCTGATTTTCGAAGCCCCATAACTTTTTTTGTATGGTCTTAAATGCATTGTTTGTATGGTAAAACTAACTTATGATTTAAGAATTTAAACAAAGAATGACATAAAAATACAAAAAAAAACACACAGACAGAATCACATAAAAAGTTAACTTAAAAACTAGAATAATGGAATGTCAATTTTTTTTTAATAAAGCCCACCCCGAATCGTACCCGGTTCAAAGGTCCCCATTATTCCCGCCGCATTTCCCCGCTGAACAGCAATGGAGACCTGCTGAACCAGATACGATCCCGAATTTTAATCAGTTTTATAATTTATAAATTTTCGTTTTACAATCAACAATGTAAACTCTCCGCAAACGTAAGGAAATGGTTGCGGTTTGTGTTATCTTTCATAACTTCGGTCAGGCTCTCCATGTCCAGTTTCATGTCATGTCCATTGCGGATTCCGTATCGTATCGGTCTGATGCGTATCTGGGACAATCCAGGATAATGTGCATCACGGTCTCTTCCGTTTCATCATCGCAGATGCAGAACGGTGTGTTAGTTAACTTAAACCTGTGTAAGTAGGCTTTAAAGCCTCCGTGACCGCTAAGTAACTGCGTTGTCACATTTTTTATTTTGATCTTAGCTAGAATTTTATATGCTTCGGAGACGTCCTTAAAGAAGAATTTTGTGGTGGAGCTTGCAACTTGTTAGTGTACCGTAAGAAAAATCTCAATTTTGTGATGAAGCAGAATGCAGCCAGGTCTATGTGTACTATGTTGCGGTAGTTGCGTAAAATTTCTTTAAATCGTACGCAATTGGAGAAGGTTCCGGCGTCATGTAATTTTGTAGGTTGATTGTGATCAAACTGGTCTATGTGTACTATTTGCTGTAGTTGCGTAAAATCTCTTTAAATTGTACGCAATTGGAGAAGGTTCCGGCGTCATGTAATTTTGTAAGTTGATTGTGATCAAACTGGTGCACGTCAGCTCGTCACTACACAATTTCATCCGAAAAAAAAAATCACTTTATACTAATTGTTACAAATAAGTTCACTCATATTAAGAAATAAAACGTTATGTGTGTCTTTCGGCGTTTACAAAACAAGAAATTTAATTCCACGAAACTTTCATACTTATGGAAGAAATTCAGGACCCCGTATTATTAATTTATTATTTCAAATCAATTTAAAGCCCCTTTATTGGTTTCTGGCGCGTACTGTCCCAATATCCAGCTTTTTGTATTTCACTTGGATTCATCGGTATTCAAAATATAACCATTTCAGTTATTTTTTAATAATATATTACCTCCAATTTATAAATAAACCCTAGTGACTAATTTACATCCACTGCTTTAAGATTTTTCAGTATTGGTCTTGCTTTTTCCATAAATTGTGCCCAATTTTTAAACAAGTTAAGATCGCAATACTGGAGTCCATTCTTCTAAATACTGGAGTCCCACACTTAGGGTGTCTTCATCGTCACACACTTCAGATCCCATTTTCTATACGAGCACAGCACTTTTAGCACAGACAGTAAAGTACAGAATCATGAGCAGCGCAAAACATGCGGGACGCAACCGGCATGGCAAGCCGTTACATCAAAATGGCGGATGGCCTGGCTAGCGCTGTTTCGCTCGCGGAGTCGCTCGACAGTGTTGCCAGAGCACTCCCAAACTACACAATTTCATCCGAAAAAAAAATCACTTTATACTAGTTGTTGCAAATAAGTTCACGCATATTAAGAAATAAAACGTTATGTGTGTCTTTCGGCGTTTACAAAACAAGAAATTTATTTCCACGAAACTTTCAAACTTATGGAAGAAATTCAGGACCCCAGATTATTAATTTATTATTTCAAATCAATCTACAGCCCCTTTATTGGCTTCTGGCGCGTAGGTACTGTCCCAATATCTAGCTTTTGTATTACACTTGGATTCATCGGAATTCAAAATATAACAATGTCAGTTATTTTTTTAATAATATACAGGGTGTTTGGCACATGTACCGACAAATTTTTTTGGGGGGTTTGTGGTGTCATTTCCTTCCCTTTCTTCCTTGGAACCTTGGTCCTAGGAGCCACGGATCTGTAGATACGATTTTTTTATTTTTTTACATAAATCATCCAAAATCTGATTTTCGAAGCCCCATAACTTTTTTTGTATGGTCTTAAATGCATTGTTTGTATTGTAAAACTAACTTATGATTTAAGAATTTAAACAAAGAATGACATAAAAATACACAAAAAAACATACAGACAGAATCACATAAAAAGTCAACTTAAAAACTAGAATAATGGAATGTCAATTTTTTTTAATAAAGCCCACCCCGAATCGTACCCGGTTCAAAGGTGCCCATTATTCCCGCCGCATTTCCTCGCTGAACAGCAATGGAGACCTGCTGAACCAGATACGATCCCGAATTTTAATCAGTTTTATAATTTATAAATTTTCGTTTTACAATCAACAATGAAAACTCTCCGCAAACGTAAGGAAATGGTTGCGGTTTCTGTTATCTTTCATAACTTCGGTCAGGCTCTCCATGTCCAGTTTCATGTCATGTCCATTGCGGATTCCGTATCGTATCGGTCTGATGCGTATCTGGGACAATCCAGGATAATGTGCATCACGGTCTCTTCCGTTTCATCATCGCAGATGCAGAACGGTGTGTTAGTTAACTTAAACCTGTGTAAGTAGGCTTTAAAGCCTCCGTGACCGCTAAGTAACTGCGTTGTCACATTTTTTATTTTGATCTTAGCTAGAATTTTATATGCTTCGGAGACGTCCTTAAAGAAGAATATTGTGGTGGAGCTTGCAACTTGTTAGTGTCATCATCACCATCATCATCATATCAGCCGAAAGACGTCCACTGCTGGACATAGGCCTCCCCCAAAAAGTGCCACAATGACCGGTCCTGCGCCACCCGCATCCAGCCGACTCCCGCGACCTTCACCAGGTCATCGGTCCACCTTGCGGGGGGTCTACCCACGCTGCGCCTTCCGGTTCGTGGTCGCCACTCGAGAACCTTTCCGCCCCAACGGCCATCGGTTCTACGAGCAATGTGCCCCGCCCACTGCCACTTTAGTTTAGCGATTCGGAGGGCTATATCGGTTACTTTAGTTCTGCTGCGGATGGCCTCATTTCTGATGCGATCACGCAGAGAGACTCCAATCATAGCCCTCTCCATTGCCCTTTGGGTGACTTTGAGCTTTCTTATGAGGCCCATTGTAAGCGACCACGTTTCAGTACCATATGTATATTACTGGCAACACACACTGGTCAAAGACTTTCGTCTTGAGACACTGCGGAATATTGGACAAAAAGATGTGCCGTAGCTTCCCGAACGCTGCCCAACCGAGTCGGATTCGTCGATTGACCTCTTTCTCGAAGTTGGATCTACCTAACTGGACAGTATGTCCTAAGTATATATAATCGTCCACAACTTCGAGTGTAAAGTCTCCGATTGTAACGGGAGTTGGTGCTACATGGGTATTTGACATGATCTTCGTCTTATCCATGTTCATCTTTAGACCAACTCGCTCGGAGGCTTTACTGAGGTCATCGAGCATCGTACTCAAATCCTCCATGGTCTCAGCCAAGACTACTATATCGTCAGCAAACCGAAGGTGAGTGATGTACTCGCCGTTTATGTTGATGCCTAGCCTTCTCCAATCCAAAGTCTTGAAAACATCCTCCAGTGCAGCGCCCAAGTAACAAAGTTATCCTGTAGTGCACAGTTTACAGGCTTACAGCACTAGTACCTCTCTCTTAATGGTTCTAGGTTTTACCACAAAGCTTATAACAGGTTCCACGGAGTTTGTTTGGTTTTATAGTAGACCTGTTCTTATAAGCTGACTTATAGTCGTGTATAGAAAGAAATTATAGGCACAGTAAAGGTTAAGAAGGCCTATAAAAGTGGTGCAAAGGTGTAAATACACTTGAGAATACATACTCCAGTAAGTTACACTTATAATCGCCTACAAGAAGTAGTTATAAATCCGCTACAAGTGTCATAAGCTAGTAATAGTAGTTTATTGTACTAAATGCACTTAGAACCTTTTTTACTTGTTACTGACCTTATAGGGGTGTATAAGTCAAGTTTAATCGTCAATTACAAGTGAATTAGTTCTACAGTGGTTTCTTCTAAGAGTAAGTGTACTTGGTATTATTGTGGACTCTCGAATGCTGTTATAGACTTAATTTCTATATAAAGGTTTCTTGTAAAACTATTAGTGTCCAAAGATGTCTTCGTGAAGTCCGTTTAAGAAGACATTTGCTTTTAAAAATTATCGCATCGTCACAGCCATTTTGATTTCTTTTGAGGCATTGGGTTTTTATTAAATAATAACCAAAATGGATATAAACAAATGGAAGCGGTTAAAAAAAAGCGGTTCATATAAGAGGAAAGTACAGAAAACATACCAACAAATGATAAGTGTGCCGAGTTAATTTTAATTCGTCCCAATATGGCTCGAGAATGCTGTTAGGATTCATATTATTTTTAAACACAACTTAGTAAATAAGCCGTGTTCAAAAGGCGAACAAAAATTGAGATGTAAAACACAATATACTTCACCGAAAATACTCATGCGTTTGCCGCGCAAAGATGTATGCACGTATAATATTACATGTATTCTGTGGACTAATTATAAATGTGAAGTATAGATAGTTTAACTTACCTCTTAATTTTGTTTATTCTTCTCCACAAACGCACATCACAACAGAAAAGTCATACGGGTGTACGTTACAGGCCTGTCTGGTTCCATTAAATGCTCATAGTGAGCAAATGGTTCTCCGGAGTCTAACTATAAGTATATTATGGGCTTAGGTCGTGATGTCTGGTTCTATTAGTCGCTCCTAGTTGGCTTCGCGGGAGCAGATAGTTCTGCGTAGGTCAACTATGAGTGTATTATTGGTCTAAGTGGTGCTCGCCCAGTCTACTATGAGTGTTTTATTAGCAAAAGTACGCGTATAAAATGGGCCCTTTTCCGTCGTTATAAACTTTTACTAGCCTGTTATAGACCTGGCTCCGGAACCACTACATAACCACATTTTGTTACTTGGGCGGTAAACAGTTTAGGAGAAATAACATCTCCTTGCCTGACTCCCCGCTGCAACGGAATAGGCTTCGAGTTCTGGTCCTGGAGTCGGACTGACATAGTGGCGTTCTCGTACAAACACTTCAGCACTTCGATATAGCGATAGTCGACTTGGCACCTCTGGAGAGATTGTAGTACAGCCCAGGTTTCGATCGAGTCGAAGGCTTTCTCGTAGTCCACGAACGCTAAGCAGAGGGGCAGCTTATACTCCTCAGTCTTCTGTATAACCTGACGGAGCGTATGGATGTGGTCTACGGTACTAAAGCCTCTTCGGAAACCGGCTTGTTCGGGAGGCTGGAAGTCATCTAGCCTGCGTGCGAGACGGTTCGTAATGACTCTTGAAAACAGCTTATAGACATGGCTCAGAAGTGAAATGGGTCGGTAGTTCTTCAGTAACGCGTTATCACCCTTTTTGAAGAACAATACCACCACACCTCTGTTCCATGCCTTAGGCGTTCTCCCTTCTAGTAAAACGGAGTCGAACAACTTCTGAAGGGCCATAAGGACCGGTTTACCACCCGCCTTCAGAAGTTCGGCTGTAATTCCGTCTTCACCAGGTGCCTTATTGTTTCTGAGCTGTTTAAGAGCCATTCTAATCTCGTACAGGCTGATGTCCGGGATGTCTTCGGTATAATGTCGGGTCAGTCTAGCTCTAGGGTCTTCCGCCAGATCAACTTCAGGTCTGCTAGTTGATGTGTATAGCTGTCCATAAAAGTCCTCTATCTCCCCCAGAAGATCGGGTCTGGATGAAACGATTCTACCATCCTCAGTTTTTATTTTGGCGAGCTGGCTCTGCCCAATAGACAAATCTCTTGCGAAAACTTTAGAGCCCTTATTCTGCTCAATGGCCTCTTAAATACGATTTGTATTGAATTGGCGCAAATCACGGGTAAGGGACTTAGAGATCCGTTTATTGAGCTGCCGGTATAATGACGCATCTGCTGAGGATTGCAGAACCATTTCTCTCCTTTCCGCGATGAGTTTCTGAGTGGAGTCAGAGAGCCTTTTGGTTCTGTTACTCCGCTGGGCCTTAAAAAACTTAGACCCAGTACTATGAACAGCTTCCACAAACCCGTCGTTGAATTCGTCCACATCGCCGCCTAGACAATCGAAACGGTTTTGTAGTTCCAGCTGGAAGCTCTCTGCTGCTGCTGGACGGAGCGTAGACTTCATCAGTCGAGAGCGCTCTAGCTTAACACATATATTCAATGTGCCTCTCACCAGACGATGATCACTTCCGGTTTTAACCGTATTGATCAGAGACATCATTGAATATATGCTTCTTCTTCGACATGATGAAGTCAATCTCGTTTTTAGTTGCACCGTCGGGACTCATCCAGGTCCACTTCCTGTGCTCACGTTTCTTGAAGAAAGAGTTCATCATGTAGAGTCCCTCCTTCTCCTAGAAGCCAGCCAGTAGTTGGCCCCGGTGGTTCCGACTTCCAAATCCAAATTGCCCCACTCTCAGCTCTTTACCATCTGTCTTGCCCAGTTTCGCGTTGAAGTCCCCCATAACAACGGTGAAGTAGGTTTTGGAGCTATGCATGGCTTTCGATATATCCTCATACATAGCCTCCACCTCGTCATCGGAGTGTGCCGAAGTCGGCGCATACACCTGTATGACCTTCAACGAGTACCTCTTGGATACTCTGAGTATAAGGTACGCCACCCTAGTCGACACACTCTCGATCTTCACCACGTTGTTCACGAGGGACTTATGGACGATGAACCCGACACCTCCCT
Source organism: Pammene aurita (assembly GCA_947086415.1). Taxonomy (NCBI): domain Eukaryota; kingdom Metazoa; phylum Arthropoda; class Insecta; order Lepidoptera; family Tortricidae; genus Pammene; species Pammene aurita. Next base: position 21,381,412 of record OX352295.1, read on the forward strand.
GGGACTGTTGGTCGCCCTCCCGGAAATAAAGCAAGTTGCCGGACTTTAGGATTATCGTTTCCTCCCCCTCTCTTCGGACTTCAGATAACCCTATAACATCCCAACGCAACTTGCTCAATCCTTCCTCCAGTTCCACTATCTTTTCGTCGGTCCGCAGTGTACGCGTGTTATATGTTGCCAGGGCCAGAAGTCGTCGGTGGTGGTAGCCGGATCTTTGCCGGAGATTCTTAGCACCCCTGACCCCGCTAGTACCCTGGCCGCTACCATAACCAGGGCACCGGGGGTCGCCGGACACTCGGGGCCGTGGTTTTTGTGTTCTGTTCATGGGGGGTGAATGCCGTAATCGCCACGCTTGGCATGCGGGTTGGCGATCGCAGTATCTCCACCGCACTCCGAGGATGCTGCTGCCCATCCCCCGGTGGTCTTGGCCGTAGTTTTAGGTTTTGTTAGTGTACCGTAAGAAAAATCTCAATTTTGGGATGAAGCAGAATGCAGCCAGGTCTATGTGTACTATGTTGCGGTAGTTGCGTAAAATTTCTTTAAATTGTACGCAATTGGAGAAGGTTCCGGCGTCATGTAATTTTGTAGGTTGATTGTGATCAAACTGGTCTATGTGAACTATTTGCTGTAGTTGCGTAAAATCTCTTTAAATTGTACGCAATTGGAGAAGGTTCCGGCGTCATGTAATTTTGTAAGTTGATTGTGATCAAACTGGTGCACGTCAGCTCGTCACTACACAATTTCATCCGAAAAAAAAATCACTTTATACTAATTGTTACAAATAAGTTCACTCATATTAAGAAATAAAACGTTATGTGTGTCTTTCGGCGTTTACAAAACAAGAAATTTAATTCCACGAAACTTTCATACTTATGGAAGAAATTCAGGACCCCGTATTATTAATTTATTATTTCAAATCAATTTAAAGCCCCTTTATTGGTTTCTGGCGCGTACTGTCCCAATATCCAGCTTTTTGTATTTCACTTGGATTCATCGGTATTCAAAATATAACCATTTCAGTTATTTTTTAATAATATATTACCTCCAATTTATAAATAAACCCTAGTGACTAATTTACATCCACTGCTTTAAGATTTTTCAGTATTGGTCTTGCTTTTTCCATAAATTGTGCCCAATTTTTAAACAAGTTAAGATCGCAATATTGGAGTCCATTCTTCTAAATACTGGAGTCCCACACTTAGGGTGTCTTCATCGTCACACACTTCAGATCCCATTTTCTATACGAGCACAGCACTTTTAGCACAGACAGTAAAGTACAGAATCATGAGCAGCGCAAAACATGCGGGACACAACCGGCACGGCAAGCCGTTACATCAAAATGGCGGATGGCCTGGCTAGCGCTGTTTCGCTCGCGGAGTCGCTCGACAGTGTTGCCAGAGCACTCCCAAACTACACAATTTCATCCGAAAAAAAATCACTTTATACTAGTTGTTGCAAATAAGTTCACTCATATTAAGAAATAAAACATTATGTGTGTCTTTCGGCGTTTACAAAACAAGAAATTTATTTCCACGAAACATTCAAACTTATGGAAGAAATTCAGGACCCCGTATTATTAATTTATTATTTCAAATCAATCTAAAGCCCCTTTATTGGCTTCTGGCGCGTAGGTACTGTCCCAATATCCAGCTTTTGTATTACACTTGGATTCATCGGAATTCAAAATATAACAATGTCAGTTATTTTTTTAATAATATACAGGATGTTTGGCACATGTACCGACAAAATTTTTTGGGGGGTTTGTGGTGTCATTTCCTTCTCTTTCTTCCTTGGAACCGTGGTCCTTGGAGCCACGGATCTGTAGATACGATTTTTTTTATTTTTTAACATAAATCATCCAAAATCTGATTTTCGAAGCCCCATAACTTTTTTTGTATGGTCTTAAATGCATTGTTTGTATGGTAAAACTAACTTATGATTAAAGAATTTAAACGAAGAATGACATAAAAATACAAAAAAAAACACACAGACAATCACATAAAAAGTTAACTTAAAAACTAGAATAATGGAATGTCAATTTTTTTTTAATAAAGCCCACCCCGAATCGTACCCGGTTCAAAGGTCCCCATTATTCCCGCCGCATTTCCCCGCTGAACAGCAATGGAGACCTGCTGAACCAGATACGATCCCGAATTTTAACCCTTCGTGTGTCAGATGGGCTCGCAGACTTACACCCGTCATCTGTCGCAAAATGGCGCACGTTTCGAGCAATTTGAACACTCTTTAGAATTTTTGAAATTTTGGTAATTTATTGTTTTATAGATATAAAATCGGCTATTGTATGTGAAACCCACATAACTAATGCACTTTATAAGCTAAGTTTTATTGCTCATATAATGTTTTTATTTTGCAGGCAGTTGAACTAAGAATTTGTCAAAAAAAAGATACTGGTGTAAATAAATACGTATTTTTTATACATGCAATGTTTATTTTGGTTTTCATAATTTGTTTTAGTTAGTACGATAACTAGTCAACCTAACAATATAGAAAAAGCTCCAAGATTGCAATATACACAGTCCTAAATACTGTTTTGAAAATCACGAATCACACCGAAAGTTACCCATTTTACATCGCGTTCTGACCAAACTTCTTTTGACTGTGATTACGTACATATTGAATATTTACGGGAAGTAAGTGATTATTTTAGGCAATAATATATTATTTTACACATATAATGCAGATAAATTCACCAGATCACAATATATAACGATATTTTTAACAAAAATCTAAGTAATACCCGATTTGTCAGGGCTATTTTCAACAACTGATTTTGACAAGACAATAAACTCTATACTCTGTGGAAAATACTGTGTTGCAAGGTAGAAATAATGAGCTTTCGATACTTGATACACACTGCCACAATTCCTACGCAAACACACGAAAAAACGTAAAAGAAAAGGGATGTTTTTTTACATGACGATCTAAAATTGTGTACATGTGTGCGTGTGTTGATTTTGTCGCTTGTCTGCCTAAGCACTGATCAGCGCTCTAACAGAAACAGGCTATCTGCCTAAGCACTGATCAGTGCTTAGAGAGAAGCTTGCCATCTGTCTAAGCACTGATCAGGGCTTTGATAAAAATTGCACATCTGCCTTGACACTGATCAGTGCTAATATACAGGGTGACATGTCAAACAAGAAAATATATGTATATTTAATTGTACCTACTTGTATTTTATTTACTAAAATTACCTTAGGTACTTATAATGCCCTACAACTAAATAACGAAGTGCAAAGTCTACAAAAATGACATACTACAACTGACCCAGATTTTTACATGTACCTACACCAAATAGTTCCATTATCCTACCTTCTTATCGTAAATGGTATAATATACAAAATTCCTTCCTTGTTTATTTATATAATTTACTATATGTAAGATTTTTATAATGTATAATTGCTGTCCTAATTAGCATATGTTCTCTTTCCCTGAGATACAAGTTTAGTTCGCAGTTCAGGCGCGTAAATCTTTATACGTTAAATGTGGATATATAAGCACAATGTAATAATAGCAATTATGATTTTAGTGAATATTTTATTTATTTATTTACTTACCAATTATAACAATAGTTATTTTCTAGTGTAAACGATGGTGTAGCAATGGGTTACGCCAAAAAATTAAGACACCTTAGAGTAACTGTTGCATTCATAATATTAGTGATATAATGGGTGACCTTATAGTACATTGCGATACAAGTGCGGTAATAAGGAAGTACCTATTTGCACGTGTATCGTACAACGTTTTACAGTACATATGGCTCGTCAAATATTTGACATAATTGCATAATGGGCTCATTATAACACAGATGCGGTAATCTAGCACCATATGTACTGTAAAAGTCATTATGATAGAGATAAAGAAAAAAAAACATTAGAAAGACAGTTACCATGTTATATAGTTTGGCTTATAAAATAAAATAACATTTATAAGAATATATTTATTTATTACAAATCACCTTTAGAAATTATTTGAAGTGAGGACTTCACCGCTTATTAGTTTAAATCAACAAATAATTATATAGTTGACATTTTCTAAGCTTAGTTTATTACTATGAGAGCTCATAGTCGTAAATGGTTAACTTAAAATATTTCAGCTATACTAAAACGCTTATTTATAATAAAAACTAATCTAATCAATTAAACTTTAAAAACAGGCAACAAAATAAGGCCAGATTAGCGAACCGGACATAGGTAATAATTATAACAATTTTCTGAAACAAGAGCCGAATAATGTGTGTTATTCAATTTCAATAATTTTTAGATACACTTCAACTCTATCGTAAAAAATGCAATAAAATAAGAGGCTATACCTTCGGCAGAATTATAAAGTAAGGGGACCAGTTTTTTTGCTATTATCTTTCGGTTTCCCCGAATTATTTTGTTTATTGTAATGATTTTTATGAAATAAAAAAACAGTCTCTGTGTGGTCGCAATTAGATATGAAATGACAGTAGCGGAAAATATTCTATCATTTTTAAATATTTTAAGTTGAGGATACGATTCAAGCATAAGATCGGAATGAAAACTGCGAGAAGTGCAATAAGTAGTATGCTACGTGTGTAACAAAAACAAACTATCGATATAGCTCTCCGAATCGCTAAACAGCTAGGTATTAATTATATCGGATAATTATTCAATATTCTGCTGTAGAGTATGATACTCTCGCCAGCATTGGCCAACACACAGGAAAACTTTGCAGTGACTGCAAAGAATGCTTGTCATTGTCCTAATTTTTTTTGCCAAGCATATGGTACAACGTGCCCTTTTAAATTTATTTTGCACTTTCGTGCGCTCACCTTCCATTTCTAATTGTTCGGGGAAATGGTGTAAAGCGTTGTTTAGGCGATCCTCCGCCAGGACTGTGTTATGACGAGACCGAGGTTTTGATGACAATCCAAATTTTTCTATTAATTCTTCAATCAGTTTATACCTGAATTGACGGTGGGTCAGTTTTCTATGTTGGCCAATGTTGCTGTCGTATATGACGTAAGAATTCAGAATGGTAATATTTAACAACCTTTTAAATACTTTGATGTACCATTTTAAGCCACGTTTGCGCTCCAGCAGGTACATAGCTAATTTTTGATCTTTAAGATCAACCCCGCCCATGAACTTATTATAATCTATAACCACCTTGGGCTTTGGACAGGGTCGACCAGCTCGTTGGTCTGGGGCAACGTCGGCGTTGTGATAAGTAGACACCGTGGTTACCAGTTTAACGTCTTTCCAGGCAACGACGGATACGTCACCACAGTGTCTGCTTACCATTGTGCCTCTAGCCATTCGTTTATCGTTCAAGGATTTTATTTGAACAGGTGTGTCCACCCGTCTACGATTTAGCGTTCCGACGACATCCGTCTTCTTACTTTTTAAAAATCTGCATAAACGGACGGAGTTGTAAAAGTTGTCCATGAACAAACAAAATCCTTTTCCGAGGTACCCGGTCATTAATTTCAGTACTATTTTCGCCGTACTACTGACGAAACCATATACGGTTTCGACAGCAGCAGTCGTCTCCTTCCCCGTGTATAGAATTATATCTAGCACATACCCACTCTTCGACTCACAGAGCTCATATGACTTTATGCCAAACCTTGCTGCCTTCGTCCGGATGCACTGCACCCAACTTAGGCGCCCTTTCCACAACAGCAAGGATTCGTCGATCGCTAGTTCTCTGCGAGGGGTGTAAGCTGCTTTGAATTTTGCATTGAGGTAGTCTAACAGAGGCTTAATTTTAGCTATTTTTCTGCTTTCCCCTCGGTCTGTTAGTAAGTCGTTGTCGACAAAATGTATGAATCTCATTAACAATAAATATTTGTTTAATGACATAATCTTTCTAAACTTTGGCATCTCTAATAATCCTGTTGTCCAGTACTCTTCAACCCGACTTCTTAAGCACATGCCTAAAGTTATGATTACCGCTATTAAACGGTAAATTTCCGAAACAGAAGTCTCCGTCCATTCGTTAATCCTTGATTGGTCGGAGATGCCTGTTTCGGACTCCGCAGCCATTTCTATGGTATACCTGGCGTAACGGTTTGTTTCACCCACAATAGTCTCCACGAGAGGTTGATCCCATAATTGACAGAATATCTGACTAGGACTCGTGCCGTCAATTTTAGGACCAACCTCCTCCTGGAAATCTGACTGCGTCCCATTAAAAGAGGCATAGTCCTCACTCCAATCGTAATTTTCGTCAACCTCCTCTTCGTCGCCTTGATTATCAAGGAGTTGGTCGTCAAGCACCTCAAGGAGCTGCTGGTCAGTTAGTTCTTCTTGGGTATCTTCCTCCTCACTGCCCGAGTCGAGTGCCAACGCTTCGGCGAGCTGAGCACCCAAAATGCCTCCAACATCCTGTGACCACATGCAACCTCAGCCAAAACCACACACACAATGCAAAGTTAGAACCTAGGGTTAAAGAGGTTAATATATCGTTAGGTGACAAGAAAAATTAACCTTGTTGTACTGCATACATTATAGTACATAAAATAAAACACACTTTGCTGAACCCATAGTTAGTAATTTGCAAACCCTTTTTTTCACTAAAATAAAATAGTGCAAGCTTGGTTACTGGTTAGCAGTAGAAAAGACCCGCACGGGCAGCATAGACGGCGCGTGAGTTATGCGGCAGGCAAGTTAGATTCCTGTCTATTCTATTGAGATACTGACAGGTCTATATCTCGAGAGCGACACAAGTTAGTTTAGTTGCAGCTTACAATACAACACAATATTTGGTAACATTGCCCATTGACCATTATAATAATAATCACTTACGTTTTCATCATCCGTATCATCGGAGTTAAAAAGGCGTCGAGGTGTAACTTGAGACTCGTCCACTAACTCGATACCTTCCCCAAGTTCCACATTTTGTGGACGCCATGGCTGTAAATAAAATTGTTCCAATGTGAGTACGATAAAAGTTTAGATATTTTACATGTAATTAGTTTTTTTTTACTTATTCACCACATACGCATAGTCTCCCTGAAGCGTCCCTGGTCAAAAGCACCTCGTTGTTTCTTAGTCTCAAGCTCCCACGTGGACTACGCTCTACCTGGTAGGCCTGACCAAAGAACCTAGATGATGAAGGATTGTTTTGAGACTCCATCTAAAATAAGAAAAATAAATAAAAAACATACCTTGATAACGTGCATACTCGTACATTTATCGTATCATATCTTGACATCGTTAGGTACTTAGGTACTTGAATAGTAATTTAAATTTGTACAATTAACTGTAGGACCTACATACAAACACACAATTAACGTAAACAAATATGTATACCGCTTACAACTTTTCTGCTTTTGCCCGAAGGTTGACTGGTAGAGAATGCTTTATAGCATTAAGTCCGCCCTTTGTACGATTGTGTTTCTTTTGTGCAATAAAGTGTAAATAAATAAACATGTATATACGCTAACGTACGTATAAAAAGTACTTGTTAGTGACAATTGTATCAAAATCGGTTTAGTATTTTCCGCAATATGATAGTGAAAAATATATTTTCAGTACACATGGTGCTACTTTTCCGCACTAGTGCGTAAAGTAGCACATTTCTTCACGATTTCAAACATTTGAAGGGCCATATGTACTGAAAAACGTCGTACGATACACGTGCGAATAGGTAATTCGCAACTCGTGTCGATTTATAACACTCCCTTCGGTCGTGTTTTAATTTATCGCCACTCGTTGCGGATTTCCTATTTTACGCACTTGTATCGTAAATAACTATTAATTGGGTCTCGTATTTTCTAAAGTTTATCACGAACATACACGGCAGGGAAGTTTAGTTTATTTTATTTTTTTTCAATATATGGGTAAATGTATGCAGAAAACGGTCGCATACTATCGACATAAACTTTCCCAAAAATTGTATTCAAATTTATTTTTAACATCAAAATGTATATGAAACAACATCACTCAGGTCACCCTGTATGGTTTTGTATTCAATGGAATTCGTATACGTATACACTCAGGCCGCCATCTTGCCTGAGTATGTGTGCGTGTAAAATAGCACTTGTTACTACAAATAAGGATATTTTAGAAAATATTGGAAAAATTTTGATATTATTATAGCTGTAATATATTCCCTATAAAATTACCTTCAAAATGATACTAGTATGACTACGAAACTACTTTGAGAAATGTGTATAAAGTTTCAAATACTAAACCATTTGTAACGGTCACCACAGTTATTACGAGATTGTTCAAACAAATACATAAAACGGATACGTTTACGATAAATATAATAGTTCTAAAATTAACATATTTATAGTAAATAATAACATTTACTTACCTCTTCAAAGAGTAATCCATGAAATTTCACTTTTTGTTCAAGCGAGCACAACGCACCTTCACCGACCAATGTTTGAATTTGAATGCTCGAAATAACGACTTTATAGGCATCGTTCAGGAATGAATGCATGTCTATGGTTTACTTGTTTTTTTAGGATTTTAATAAAACACATTTTGGACTCTACTGCTATGATTTTAATCTCAAAATTCAATAAAATAATGCTCATGTAATTTTGGCACTGATCAGTGCTTAGACAGACACCGGGGGGTGCACTGATCAGTGCTTCGACACACGAAGGGTTAATCAGTTTTATAATTTATAAATTTTCGTTTTACAATCAACAATGTAAACTCTCCGCAAACGTAAGGAAATGGTTGCGGTTTCTGTTATCTTTCATAACTTCGGTCAGGCTCTCCATGTCCAGTTTCATGTCATGTCCATTGCGGATTCCGTATCGTATCGGTCTGATGCGTATCTGGGACAATCCAGGATAATGTGCATCACGGTCTCTTCCGTTTCATCATCGCAGATGCAGAACGGTGTGTTAGTTAACTTAAACCTGTGTAAGTAGGCTTTAAAGCCTCCGTGACCGCTAAGTAACTGCGTTGTCACATTTTTTATTTTGATCTTAGCTAGAATTTTATATGCTTCGGAGACGTCCTTAAAGAAGAATTTTGTGGTGGAGCTTGCAACTTGTTAGTGTACCGTAAGAAAAATCTCAATTTTGGGATGAAGCAGAATGCAGCCAGGTCTATGTGTACTATGTTGCGGTAGTTGCGTAAAATTTCTTTAAATTGTACGCAATTGGAGAAGGTTCCGGCGTCATGTAATTTTGTAGGTTGATTGTGATCAAACTGGTCTATGTGTACTATTTGCTGTAGTTGCGTAAAATCTCTTTAAATTGTACGCAATTGGAGAAGGTTCCGGCGTCATGTAATTTTGTAAGTTGATTGTGATCAAACTGGTGCACGTCAGCTCGTCACTACACAATTTCATCCGAAAAAAAAAATCACTTTATACTAATTGTTACAAATAAGTTCACTCATATTAAGAAATAAAACGTTATGTGTGTCTTTCGGCGTTTACAAAACAAGAAATTTAATTCCACGAAACTTTCGTACTTATGGAAGAAATTCAGGACCCCGTATTATTAATTTATTATTTCAAATCAATCTAAAGCCCCTTTATTGGCTTCTGGCGCGTAGGTACTGTCCCAATATCCAGCTTTTGTATTACACTTGGATTCATCGGAATTCAAAATATAACAATGTCAGTTATTTTTTTAATAATATACAGGATGTTTGGCACATGTACCGACAAAATTTTTTGGGGGGTTTGTGGTGTCATTTCCTTCTCTTTCTTCCTTGGAACCTTGGTCCTTGGAGCCACGGATCTGGAGATACGATTTTTTAATTTTTTAACATAAATCATCCAAAATCTGATTTTCGAAGCCCCATAACTTTTTTTGTATGGTCTTAAATGCATTGTTTGTATGGTAAAACTAACTTCTGATTTAAGAATTTAAACAAAGAATGACATAAAAATACAAAAAAAACACACAGACAGAATCACATAAAAAGTCAACTTAAAAACTAGAATAATGGAATGTCAATTTTTTTTTTAATAAAGCCCACCCCGAATCGTACCCGGTTCAAAGGTCCCCATTATTCCCGCCGCATTTCCCCGCTGAACAGCAATGGAGACCTGCTGAACCAGATACGATCCCTAATTTTAATCAGTTTTATAATTTATAAATTTTCGTTTTACAATCGACAGTGTAAACTCTCCGCAAACGTAAGGAAATGGTTGCGGTTTCTGTTATCTTTCATAACTTCGGTCAGGCTCTCCATGTCCAGTTTCATGTCATGTCCATTGCGGATTCCGTATCGTATCGGTCTGATGCGTATCTGGGACAATCCAGGATAATGTGCATCACGGTCTCTTCCGTTTCATCATCGCAGATGCAGAACGGTGTGTTAGTTAACTTAAACCTGTGTAAGTAGGCTTTAAAGCCTCCGTGACCGCTAAGTAACTGCGTTATCACATTTTTTATTTTGATCTTAGCTAGAATTTTATATGCTTCGAAGACGTCCTTAAAGACGAATTTTGTGGTGGAGCTTGCAACTTGTTAGTGTACCGTAAGAAAAATCTCAATTTTGGGATGAAGCTGAATGCAGCCAGGTCTATGTGTACTATGTTGCGGTAGTTGCGTAAAATTTATTTAAATTGTACGCAATTGGAGAAGGTTCCGGCGTCATGTAATTTTGTAGGTTGATTGTGATCAAACTGGTCTATGTGTACTATTTGCTGTAGTTGCGTAAAATCTCTTTAAATTGTACGCAATTGGAGAAGGTTCCGGCGTCATGTAATTTTGTAAGTTGATTGTGATCAAACTGGTGCACGTCAGCTCGTCACTACACAATTTCATCCGAAAAAAAAAATCACTTTATACTAATTGTTACAAATAAGTTCACTCATATTAAGAAATAAAACGTTATGTGTGTCTTTCGGCGTTTACAAAACAAGAAATTTAATTCCACGAAACTTTCGTACTTATGGAAGAAATTCAGGACCCCGTATTATTAATTTATTATTTCAAATCAATTTAAAGCCCCTTTATTGGTTTCTGGCGCGTACTGTCCCAATATCCAGCTTTTTGTATTTCACTTGGATTCATCGGTATTCAAAATATAACAATTTCAGTTATTTTTTAATAATATATTACCTCCAATTTATAAATAAACCCTAGTGACTAATTTACATCCACTGCTTTAAGATTTTTCAGTATTGGTCTTGCTTTTTCCATAAATTGTGCCCAATTTTTAAACAAGTTAAGATCGCAATACTGGAGTCCATTCTTCTAAATACTGGAGTCCCACACTTAGGGTGTCTTCATCGTCACACACTTCAGATCCCATTTTCTATACGAGCACAGCACTTTTAGCACAGACAGTAAAGTACAGAATCATGAGCAGCGCAAAACATGCGGGACACAACCGGCACGGCAAGCCGTTACATCAAAATGGCGGATGGCCTGGCTAGCGCTGTTTCGCTCGCGGAGTCGCTCGACAGTGTTGCCAGAGCACTCCCAAACTACACAATTTCATCCGAAAAAAAAATCACTTTATACTAGTTGTTGCAAATAAGTTCACTCATATTAAGAAATAAAACATTATGTGTGTCTTTCGGCGTTTACAAAACAAGAAATTTATTTCCACGAAACATTCAAACTTATGGAAGAAATTCAGGACCCCGTATTATTAATTTATTATTTCAAATCAATCTAAAGCCCCTTTATTGGCTTCTGGCGCGTAGGTACTGTCCCAATATCCAGCTTTTGTATTACACTTGGATTCATCGGAATTCAAAATATAACAATGTCAGTTATTTTTTTAATAATATACAGGATGTTTGGCACATGTACTGACAAATTTTTTTGGGGGGTTTGTGGTGTCATTTCCTTCTCTTTCTTCCTTGGAACCTTGGTCCTTGGAGCCACGGATCTGTAGATACGATTTTTTTATTTTTTAACATAAATCATCCAAAATCTGATTTTCGAAGCCCCATAACTTTTTTTGTATGGTCTTAAATGCATTGTTTGTATGGTAAAACTAACTTATGATTTAAGAATTTAAACGAAGAATGACATAAAAATACAAAAAAAAAACACACAGACAATCACATAAAAAGTTAACTTAAAAACTAGAATAATGGAATGTCAATTTTTTTTTAATAAAGCCCACCCCGAATCGTACCCGGTTCAAAGGTCCCCATTATTTCCGCCGCATTTCCCCGCTGAACAGCAATGGAGACCTGCTGAACCAGATACGATCCCGAATTTTAATCAGTTTTATAATTTATAAATTTTCGTTTTACAATCAACAATGTAAACTCTCCGCAAACGTAAGGAAATGGTTGCGGTTTCTGTTATCTTTCATAACTTCGGTCAGGCTCTCCATGTCCAGTTTCATGTCATGTCCACTGCGGATTCCGTATCGTATCGGTCTGATGCGTATCTGGGACAATCCAGGATAATGTGCATCACGGTCTCTTCCGTTTCATCATCGCAGATGCAGAACGGTGTGTTAGTTAACTTAAACCTGTGTAAGTAGGCTTTAAAGCCTCCGTGACCGCTAAGTAACTGCGTTGTCACATTTTTTATTTTGATCTTAGCTAGAATTTTATATGCTTCGGAGACGTCCTTAAAGAAGAATTTTGTGGTGGAGCTTGCAACTTGTTAGTGTACCGTAAGAAAAATCTCAATTTTGGGATGAAGCAGAATGCAGCCAGGTCTATGTGTACTATGTTGCGGTAGTTGCGTAAAATTTCTTTAAATTGTACGCAATTGGAGAAGGTTCCGGCGTCATGTAATTTTGTAGGTTGATTGTGATCAAACTGGTCTATGTGTACTATTTGCTGTAGTTGCGTAAAATCTCTTTAAATTGTACGCAATTGGAGAAGGTTCCGGCGTCATGTAATTTTGTAAGTTGATTGTGATCAAACTGGTGCACGTCAGCTCGTCACTACACAATTTCATCCGAAAAAAAAATCAGTTTATACTAATTGTTACAAATAAGTTCACTCATATTAAGAAATAAAACGTTATGTGTGTCTTTCGGCGTTTACAAAACAAGAAATTTAATTCCACGAAACTTTCATACTTATGGAAGAAATTCAGGACCCCGTATTATTAATTTATTATTTCAAATCAATTTAAAGCCCCTTTATTGGTTTCTGGCGCGTACTGTCCCAATATCCAGCTTTTTGTATTTCACTTGGATTCATCGGTATTCAAAATATAACCATTTCAGTTATTTTTTAATAATATATTACCTCCAATTTATAAATAAACCCTAGTGACTAATTTACATCCACTGCTTTAAGATTTTTCAGTATTGGTCTTGCTTTTTCCATAAATTGTGCCCAATTTTTAAACAAGTTAAGATCGCAATACTGGAGTCCATTCTTCTAAATACTGGAGTCCCACACTTAGGGTGTCTTCATCGTCACACACTTCAGATCCCATTTCCTATACGAGCACAGCACTTTTAGCACAGACAGTAAAGTACAGAATCATGAGCAGCGCAAAACATGCGGGACACAACCGGCACGGCAAGCCGTTACATCAAAATGGCGGATGGCCTGGCTAGCGCTGTTTCGCTCGCGGAGTCGCTCGACAGTGTTGCCAGAGCACTCCCAAACTACACAATTTCATCCGAAAAAAAATCACTTTATACTAGTTGTTGCAAATAAGTTCACTCATATTAAGAAATAAAACATTATGTGTGTCTTTCGGCGTTTACAAAACAAGAAATTTATTTCCACGAAACATTCAAACTTATGGAAGAAATTCAGGACCCCGTATTATTAATTTATTATTTCAAATCAATCTAAAGCCCCTTTATTGGCTTCTGGCGCGTAGGTACTGTCCCAATATCCAGCTTTTGTATTACACTTGGATTCATCGGAATTCAAAATATAACAATGTCAGTTATTTTTTTAATAATATACAGGATGTTTGGCACATGAACCGACAAAATTTTTTGGGGGGTTTGTGGTGTCATTTCCTTCTCTTTCTTCCTTGGAACCTTGGTCCTTGGAGCCACGGATCTGTAGATACGATTTTTTAATTTTTTAACATAAATCATCCAAAATCTGATTTTCGAAGCCCCATAACTTTTTTTGTATGGTCTTAAATGCATTGTTTGTATGGTAAAACTAACTTATGATTTAAGAATTTAAACGAAGAATAATGGAATGTCAATTTTTTTTTAATAAAGCCCACCCCGAATCGTACCCGGTTCAAAGGTCCCCATTATTTCCGCCGCATTTCCCCGCTGAACAGCAATGGAGACCTGCTGAACCAGATACGATCCCGAATTTTAATCAGTTTTATAATTTATAAATTTTCGTTTTACAATCAACAATGTAAACTCTCCGCAAACGTAAGGAAATGGTTGCGGTTTCTGTTATCTTTCATAACTTCGGTCAGGCTCTCCATGTCCAGTTTCATGTCATGTCCATTGCGGATTCCGTATCGTATCGGTCTGATGCGTATCTGGGACAATCCAGGATAATGTGCATCACGGTCTCTTCCGTTTCATCATCGCAGATGCAGAACGGTGTGTTAGTTAACTTAAACCTGTGTAAGTAGGCTTTAAAGCCTCCGTGACCGCTAAGTAACTGCGTTGTCACATTTTTTATTTTGATCTTAGCTAGAATTTTATATGCTTCGGAGACGTCCTTAAAGAAGAATTTTGTGGTGGAGCTTGCAACTTGTTAGTGTACCGTAAGAAAAATCTCAATTTTGGGATGAAGCAGAATGCAGCCAGGTCTATGTGTACTATGTTGCGGTAGTTGCGTAAAATTTCTTTAAATTGTACGCAATTGGAGAAGGTTCCGGCGTCATGTAATTTTGTAGGTTGATTGTGATCAAACTGGTCTATGTGTACTATTTGCTGTAGTTGCGTAAAATCTCTTTAAATTGTACGCAATTGGAGAAGGTTCCGGCGTCATGTAATTTTGTAAGTTGATTGTGATCAAACTGGTGCACGTCAGCTCGTCACTACACAATTTCATCCGAAAAAAAAATCACTTTATACTAATTGTTACAAATAAGTTCACTCATATTAAGAAATAAAACGTTATGTGTGTCTTTCGGCGTTTACAAAACAAGAAATTTAATTCCACGAAACTTTCATACTTATGGAAGAAATTCAGGACCCCGTATTATTAATTTATTATTTCAAATCAATTTAAAGCCCCTTTATTAGTTTCTGGCGCGTACTGTCCCAATATCCAGCTTTTTGTATTTCACTTGGATTCATCGGTATTCAAAATATAACCATTTCAGTTATTTTTTAATAATATATTACCTCCAATTTATAAATAAACCCTAGTGACTAATTTACATCCACTGCTTTAAGATTTTTCAGTATTGGTCTTGCTTTTTCCATAAATTGTGCCCAATTTTTAAACAAGTTAAGATCGCAATACTGGAGTCCATTCTTCTAAATACTGGAGTCCCACACTTAGGGTGTCTTCATCGTCACACACTTCAGATCCCATTTTCTATACGAGCACAGCACTTTTAGCACAGACAGTAAAGTACAGAATCATGAGCAGCGCAAAACATGCGGGACACAACCGGCACGGCAAGCCGTTACATCAAAATGGCGGATGGCCTGGCTAGCGCTGTTTCGCTCGCGGAGTCGCTCGACAGTGTTGCCAGAGCACTCCCAACTATACAATTTCATCCGAAAAAAAATCACTTTATACTAGTTGTTGCAAATAAGTTCACTCATATTAAGAAATAAAACATTATGTGTGTCTTTCGGCGTTTACAAAACAAGAAATTTATTTCCACGAAACTTTCAAACTTATGGAAGAAATTCAGGACCCCGTATTATTAATTTATTATTTCAAATCAATCTAAAGCCCCTTTATTGGCTTCTGGCGCGTAGGTACTGTCCCAATATCCAGCTTTTGTATTACACTTGGATTCATCGGAATTCAAAATATAACAATGTCAGTTATTTTTTTAATAATATACAGGATGTTTGGCACATGTTCCGACAAAATTTTTTGGGGGGTTTGTGGTGTCATTTCCTTCTCTTTCTTCCTTGGAACCTTGGTCCTTGGAGCCACGGATCTGTAGATACGATTTTTTTATTTTTTAACATAAATCATCCAAAATCTGATTTTCGAAGCCCCATAACTTTTTTTGTATGGTCTTAAATGCATTGTTTGTATGGTAAAACTAACTTATGATTTAAGAATTTAAACGAAGAATGAGATAAAAATACAAAAAAAAACTCACAGACAATCACATAAAAAGTTAACTTAAAAACTAGAATAATGGAATGTCAATTTTTTTTAATAAAGCCCACCCCGAATCGTACCCGGTTCAAAGGTCCCCATTATTCCCGCCGCATTTCCCCGCTGAACAGCAATGGAGACCTGCTGAACCAGATACGATCCCGAATTTTAATCAGTTTTATAATTTATAAATTTTCGTTTTACAATCAACAATGTAAACTCTCCGCAAACGTAAGGAAATGGTTGCGGTTTCTGTTATCTTTCATAACTTCGGTCAGGCTCTCCATGTCCAGTTTCATGTCATGTCCATTGCGGATTCCGTATCGTATCGGTCTGATGCGTATCTGGGACAATCCAGGATAATGTGCATCACGGTCTCTTCCGTTTCATCATCGCAGATGCAGAACGGTGTGTTAGTTAACTTAAACCTGTGTAAGTAGGCTTTAAAGCCTCCGTGACCGCTAAGTAACTGCGTTGTCACATTTTTTATTTGATCTTAGCTAGAATTTTATATGCTTCGGAGACGTCCTTAAAGAAGAATTTTGTGGTGGAGCTTGCAACTTGTTAGTGTACCGTAAGAAAAATCTCAATTTTGGGATGAAGCAGAATGCAGCCAGGTCTATGTGTACTATGTTGCGGTAGTTGCGTAAAATTTCTTTAAATTGTACGCAATTGGAGAAGGTTCCGGCGTCATGTAATTTTGTAGGTTGATTGTGATCAAACTGGTCTATGTGTACTATTTGCTGTAGTTGCGTAAAATCTCTTTAAATTGTACGCAATTGGAGAAGGTTCCGGCGTCATGTAATTTTGTAACTTGATTGTGATCAAACTGGTGCACGTCAGCTCGTCACTACACAATTTCATCCGAAAAAAAAAATCACTTTATACTAATTGTTACAAATAAGTTCACTCATATTAAGAAATAAAACGTTATGTGTGTCTTTCGGCGTTTACAAAACAAGAAATTTAATTCCACGAAACTTTCGTACTTATGGAAGAAATTCAGGACCCCGTATTATTAATTTATTATTTCAAATCAATCTAAAGCCCCTTTATTGGCTTCTGGCGCGTAGGTACTGTCCCAATATCCAGCTTTTGTATTACACTTGGATTCATCGGAATTCAAAATACAGTGTAAACTCTATATAACGACACTCAAGGAACTGAGCATTTTTCGGCGTTATAGAGAGTGGTCGTTAAATGGGGGGAAACAATAAAATATCTTTCTACCAGGTCTTCGTATTGGTGTTTCTTTAATTTCTTAGCAGTTTTTCCGTCGTCCTCTGCTTGCAGAATTTTTTCTTTGTTTTTCCATATTATAGACACAGGTAGAGCGGCTAAATCCAAAGCGTCTTCCAACTTCACTTATCTTTTCTCCCGCCTCTATTGAGCGTATTAATAAAATGTTTACAGTTCGAAAGTCTGTAAGAAACTGCAATAGAACTTGACAAAAGCCTAGTGACCATCGTAAACATGTGCAAGTTCATCATACAAAAACAAAAGACAACATTTCTTAGAATCTCCGGCACGTCAGTAAAAGTAAACACGTGCAGGATAATAAAACAACAAAACAGCAAACAAGAAAACGTACACAGCTGAAGTTTTTATCAATTTCGGCAACTTAGAAAGTATTGCTTAATGTTTTATAATACCATCTTGTGGTCGTTAAATAGAGTGACCGTGACGGTATATAGAGTGTATTACTGTATACAAAACAAGGTAAACCAACCAAACTCAAGCAATTTCGACGTTTTAAGGAGTTTGTCGTTAAATCGAGTAACGTTATAAAGAGTTTACACTGTATAACAATGTCAGTTATTTTTTTAATAATATACAGGATGTTTGGCACATGTACCGACAAAATTTTTTGGGGGTTTGTGGTGGCGTTTCCTTCTCTTTCTTCCTTGGAACCTTGGTCCTTGGCGCCACGGATCTGGAGATACGATTTTTTAATTTTTTAACATAAATCATCCAAAATCTGATTTTCGAAGCCCCATAACTTTTTTTGTATGGTCTTAAATGCATTGTTTGTATGGTAAAACTAACTTCTGATTTAAGAATTTAAACAAAGAATGACATAAAAATACAAAAAAAACACACCGACAGAATCACATAAAAAGTCAACTTAAAAACTAGAATAATGGAATGTCAATTTTTTTTTTAATAAAGCCCACCCCGAATCGTACCCGGTTCAAAGGTCCCCATTATTCCCGCCGCATTTCCCCGCTGAACAGCAATGGAGACCTGCTGAACCAGATACGATCCCTAATTTTAATCAGTTTTATAATTTATAAATTTTCGTTTTACAATCGACAATGTAAACTCTCCGCAAACGTAAGGAAATGGTTGCGGTTTCTGTTATCTTTCATAACTTCGGTCAGGCTCTCCATGTCCAGTTTCATGTCATGTCCATTGCGGATTCCGTATCGTATCGGTCTGATGCGTATCTGGGACAATCCAGGATAATGTGCATCACGGTCTCTTCCGTTTCATCATCGCAGATGCAGAACGGTGTGTTAGTTAACTTAAACCTGTGTAAGTAGGCTTTAAAGCCTCCGTGACCGCTAAGTAACTGCGTTATCACATTTTTTATTTTGACCTTAGCTAGAATTTTATATGCTTCGAAGACGTCCTTAAAGAAGAATTTTGTGGTGGAGCTTGCAACTTGTTAGTGTACCGTAAGAAAAATCTCAATTTTGGGATGAAGCAGAATGCAGCCAGGTCTATGTGTACTATGTTGCGGTAGTTGCGTAAAATTTCTTTAAATTGTACGCAATTGGAGAAGGTTCCGGCGTCATGTAATTTTGTAGGTTGATTGTGATCAAACTGGTCTATGTGTACTATTTGCTGTAGTTGCGTAAAATCTCTTTAAATTGTACGCAATTGGAGAAGGTTCCGGCGTCATGTAATTTTGTAAGTTGATTGTGATCAAACTGGTGCACGTCAGCTCGTCACTACACAATTTCATCCGAAAAAAAAAATCACTTTATACTAATTGTTACAAATAAGTTCACTCCTATTAAGAAATAAAACGTTATGTGTGTCTTTCGGCGTTTACAAAACAAGAAATTTAATTCCACGAAACTTTCATACTTATGGAAGAAATTCAGGACCCCGTATTATTAATTTATTATTTCAAATCAATTTAAAGCCCCTTTATTGGTTTCTGGCGCGTACTGTCCCAATATCCAGCTTTTTGTATTTCACTTGGATTCATCGGTATTCAAAATATAACCATTTCAGTTATTTTTTAATAATATATTACCTCCAATTTATAAATAAACCCTAGTGACTAATTTACATCCACTGCTTTAAGATTTTTCAGTATTGGTCTTGCTTTTTCCATAAATTGTGCCCAATTTTTAAACAAGTTAAGATCGCAATACTGGAGTCCATTCTTCTAAATACTGGAGTCCCACACTTAGGGTGTCTTCATCGTCACACACTTCAGATCCCATTTTCTATACGAGCACAGCACTTTTAGCACAGACAGTAAAGTACAGAATCATGAGCAGCGCAAAACATGCGGGACGCAACCGGCACGGCAAGCCGTTACATCAAAATGGCGGATGGCCTGGCTGGCGCTGTTTCGCTCGCGGAGTCGCTCGACAGTGTTGCCAGAGCACTCCCAAACTACACAATTTCATCCGAAAACAAAAATCACTTTATACTAGTTGTTGCAAATAAGTTCACTCATATTAAGAAATAAAACATTATGTGTGTCTTTCGGCGTTTACAAAACAAGAAATTTATTTCCACGAAACTTTCAAACTTATGGAAGAAATTCAGGACCCCGTATTATTAATTTATTATTTCAAATCAATCTAAAGCCCCTTTATTGGCTTCTGGCGCGTAGGTACTGTCCCAATATCCAGCTTTTGTATTACACTTGGATTCATCGGAATTCAAAATATAACAATGTCAGTTATTTTTTTAATAATATACACTTTAATTAGTAGTGTTTGTTTTTAAGGTTAAGGTTTTTTTTCATTATATTTATATAAATTCTAAAAAAGCTTAAGTCAATTTATTTTAGCTGGTTATCATAATATGACTTAAGTTTTTGTTAAATATTTGCAAGTATATCTTTAATTATATTTTCAAATATGTTTTTATTCATAGTAAAATGGCGACAGTTCTTAAACAGCCTATAGGATAGTTGGAGAGCATTATAATCGTAGTAGCTGTTCTATGTAATTAATGGAGTCACTTCTACAGCTTTTGGATTTAAATCAGCTTTGTAATAGAATATTTTTATACGTTTGACTGTATTTAGGCTTTCCGTACATAAGTTATAATTCCTGTTACAGATCCGTATTACAAATAAAAACCTTGACTGCACCCGATCTTTTTCTTTTGTTCCACATATTTACACTTTACATTGTCCGAAATAGATTCGACGAGCAACTGTCAGTAATACAGACAAAAGCTGTAATATGACTGCCATTTATTCATTTCGTTTTATAATACACTCATTGTCAGAAATCATAAAACTACTATACTTATACGAGTGCAAAATAACGCCAAAAAATAGCTTTAAGCGACTTGGTCAGCAATAGAGACAAAAACTGTACTACAGCTGTCATTTATTCTTTTAGTTTTATAATAACCTTACAGACAGAAGTTATAACACTATTATACTTATAATAGTGTAAAATTACGCCATAAGAATTAGTTTTAAATCGGTGTTGACAAACACTTTTGTACAGCAACAAGTGCCAGGTGATCCTACACTACAGCCTCTATACAGCTTTAATGATAGAATAAGCTTGTAGCGTCACACAACACTTAAAGTTTTATAACGGAGTTTACAGATACTTTTTTACAGCAACAAGTGCCAATTGATACTACAATACAGCCTGTATACAGCTTTAACGATAGAATTAGCTTGAAGTGTCACACAACACTTGAAGGTTTATAGAAGATTTTTTATATTCCGATATAACACCCCATGCGTACGCAGATTCCTTTAAGTAAATTCGTCGAATCTAATACGTTTGGAATGTAGCCTTTAACTATTATTAATTGACCATTTCCATACACTCATTTCGAATTTTTTAGAACTATTGTACTTGAACTGTTAGAATGAAAAAATACTATTTCTTTCTATAGCCTTTCGTCCATCGCGCTATGAGGGAATCCCTGCTAAACACGATCTAACCTATAGACAATTTAAAAAGTGCTAATAAGACAACAAAAAGAACGTGACGGACGATAGGTTAAAGAAATGCAAAATTCAGTATAGTCGAACTGAGAAGAAAATTCCTCAAATAGCCAGTCGAGTGACTTAAGCGCTTGCGCAGTTCTAAAAAATTGTAATGAAGTCCCGCTTTCAACCGATAGTGTTCAATGCGCTACCGTGATAAGCGCACGCTTATTGTGTTTTGGTGAAGTTCATTTTTATTTTAAAAAACAAAAAATGGAAATGTGTCGAGGACAACGAAAAAAGTCGAAGAGATACGTTTACGAAAATTTTATTTATCATCGTGATACAAGAAATAAAAAGGAAAGGTTATTTCTCTGTTCTCTCCGAACAGTCAAACACAAGTGTCGGGCACTAGCTAGAGAAGGCAGTGCCCTCTGCTCCGCTACCGTATTGTGTTGTCATAGATAATATCATTGTAAAAAATATTTTGCCCTTTTCAATGGCCATTAGGTGTTATTGACAACAGAAGGAAGAAATATGTACCAATTTTCTTGTATCTCCTTTCTAATATTGGCTCTAGGCCAGGTCAGCAGGTCTAATCGTAGTTCGTATATCTATTGTAATAAGCTTTAGGATGGTGTCGACAGAAATAACTAATTGGATTTCAATCTTGAGGGCCCCTATGTTAATGGGCGTATGAGTTGATGTGTCAAGCTGAATACAAATGTATTTATGAGCATCGCTGCTTTGATTAAGGGCATTTTATAACAAGACGTTTAAAAACTGTAGGATACTTTTTGAATCATGTTCAGATGAAATCTAAATCCAGCTAAAAAAATTCAAAATAAACATTATAAATTATGCAATACACTATCAAAGTTTTTTAGCAAAATTTCGGCAAACTTTAATAGCAACAAACATCCAATTATCTGTAACGAGGGTTGCTACTTATATATCCGGAAACAAAAAAACAAACAAACGTACACGGCTGAAAATGGTTTTATTGTTTTTCAAAGTATTCCCCTTGATGATCTATGCACTTTTGCATTCGCGTGAACCAATTTTTGAAGCACTTCTGCCACTCCGCCTGAGGTACCTCCATAACGTGTTGTTTGAATGCGTCGACAGCATCTTCAGCGGTCGAAAATCGTTGACCGCGTAGTTTATTCTTTATATTTGGAAATAAATAAAAATCGTTGGGTGCCAAGTCAGGGCTGTACGGCGGATGACCCGTTAATTCCACATTTTGACCCTCCAAAAATAGAGTTGTTTCGCGTGACGTATGACAGCTGGCATTCTCATGATGAAGAATGATTCTTCGTCGCTGGTTAGTTTTACGAATTTGTTCAAATACTTCCGGTAAGCAAATGGTCGTGTACCACTCTGAATTAACCGTTCTACGGTTTTCTAGTGGCACTGTAGCTACATGGCCATTAATACCGAAGAAGCAGGCCACCATTTGTTTCAATGTACTTTTTGCACGAGTAACTTTCGTAGGGTTCGGCTCATTTTGAAACACCCATACCGTTGAACATTGATACTAGAATTGTAAAAAGCGTTGGTTATTTAATTGCTCCAGTAATCTGTCATATAATGAACTTGTGCGTTGAAAATGGTGTTTTTCCAAACAAGTTAAAAATATCTAAAATAATACCACTGTTAAAAAAAGGTGACAAATTTGACATGGCTAATTACCGACCGATTGCCCTGTTATCAATTATGTCTAAAGTATTTGAGAAAGTACAAATGTTTACGATTATTTTGAAAAAAAAGGACTCTTTGCTTCTGAACAAAAAGGGTTTCGTAAAAACCAGTCAATTAATGCAGCGATTTATGAACTAGTTTCTAAGGTTATAATAAGCATGAACAAACGAATACCAGCATCAGCTATATATATGGATATGACTAAAGCGTTTGACTGTGTACACCCTAACATTTTATTAAGCAAACTGGAAAAGTATGGAATTAGAGGCAACATACTGAATTTAATAGAGTCATACATCAGTTTTAGAAAACAATATACAGTAGTAACAAAACTATGCTATAAATCAAAAGCAGAAGTAACCTACAAGTCACAGACAAGAGAAACTTTTTATGGGGTACCGCAGGGGAGCATCTTAGGGCCTTTGCTTTTCCTTATTTACATTAACGATCTTCCCAAATCTACCAAGTATCCTATGGTCCTCTTTGCGGATGATAGCACCGCTATATTTACTGGCACTGGATTAAATAACTTTGAGATCGAAATGAGTAATGCTTTACAAAATATAATTACGTGGCTCAATAATAACAACTTAAAAATAAATATTGGGAAAACAATGATTATGAACTTTAGACAGCGTATAACTGAGTACGATGACTTAAATATCGAATATAAGGGACAAAAAATTACTCAGGTGAATAACACAAAGTTCCTGGGACTGTTTCTGGACAGCAATATGAATTGGAGATGTCAAATAGATAATATATGTAAAAGGTTAGGCAGTTCCTCTTATGCGCTACGTATGCTGAACAAAATTTCGAGCCGGTCAGTTGTGCTAACGGCCTATCATGCCTTTGTTTCCTCTACTCTCCGCTATGGCATAATCTTTTGGGGCAATTCAACCGATTGGCATTTGGCTTTCATAGCACAAAAAGATTGCGTTAGAGCAGTGTGTAATCTGCCACGGTTTACACCCTGTAAGTCACACTTCCTCAATTTAAAAATATTAACTCTTCCTTGTTTATACATTTTTGAATTAGCTGTCTTTGTGAAATGCCATCCGAATTTATTTCAAAGTTTGTCGAGAGAACGTCTGCAATATTTGATCCGTGCCCATCCGTCAAGCACGGCACTTCTATCAAACAGTGTTCTTGGTATGGGTCCTAGAATTTATAACAAATTACCTGAAGATTTAAGGAAAATCTGTGACATTAATAAATTTAAAAAAACACTCAAAGAATACTTGACCAAAAAGGCTTATTACTCCAATAACGCATTTCTTGCCGACAATCAACTTTATTAATTTTTATTACTAATTCCTACTATCAAAAACTGACATAATGTAATAATTTCTCTCCGTGACAATTTTATTTTCTATTTTCTTAACCTTATTTCTAATGACTAATAATGTTTGAAACCTATGATATATTACTTCCTTGTTTTTGTTATGTTAAATATTAATAACTAGTAAATTAATTGACTAAATATGTTGTTTTAATGTATAAAATTGTAATTTGGTGCATGTGTGCATTCATTCAAAATTAACTTCGTATGCCCTATAGGCACGACATAGTGATACAAACCCTGTTTTTCCACTCTCTGCAATGTAATGTTGTATAACCTGTGTTCGACGAATAAATCATTTGTATTTGTATTTGTTGATTGTTGCTTCGTTTCGGGATCGTATGCATAGATCCAGGATTCGTCACCTGTATAGATGTTATAAACGGCTTTTGAGTCACCACGGTTATATTTTTTTAACATTTTATTGCACCATTCGACGCGAGCATCTTTTTGCTCTTTTGTTAAGTTGTGGGGTATCCAACGCGAACAAAGTTTTTTTACAGCCAAATAATTATGTAATATGCTATTAATGCTGGTCATAGAAATACCCAGAGTCGCCTCTATCTCGCGGTACGTAACATGTCGGTCGTCCATTATAAGTTTTCGCACAGCCTCGATATTTTGTTGTACAACGACCGATTTCGGGCGACCTACCTTAACTTCGTCCGTAAGCATACTACGTCCACGATTGAACTCACTAAACCAGTGATACACAGTAGTTTTAGATGGGGCTTCATCACCAAAAGTTGAAGTTAGTTGATCTATGCACTGTTGTTGCGTTAAACCACGCCGAAAATCATAATAAATCATAGCACGAATATTTTCACGAGTGAGTTCCATTCTTGCTGCGAGATGACATTTAAAACCCGTCAAAATAAAAAACACGAGCGTTAATAAGAAAGAAAAAATATACCGGCCAGTACTTAAAAAAGTTCAAATTTTACCATGGAGGTCAAATATGCTATTTAAGAAGATTGTAATCCCGGTTTCCGGATATATAAATAGCAGCCTATGTATGTAACTCAAAATTCAATAGTTTTGGTTTCGAATTACAGAATTTCATAGTTCTGTCACCCTAGATTTCGAGGTTTATTGGTACTTATCACACATACTGTTGTAAGCAGCATTATCAAAAATTTAACGCACTTTCTTTAAAAGGTGACTACATATTTTATAAGTATTAATTAAGCCATAAGATTGATTTTTTCGCATTTTATTCAAATTTAGAGCTCTTGAAAAATACTTTTTTCCAGTTTTCACCCAGCTCTTAGGCCATAAGTAAAAAAATGTAAAGCTAACACTTACCAACTCGAGCCTAGCACTTGGTGACTGAACGAATGATGGTAACGGTTCTATTTGTTTCGAAATATTCACTTCTTCAGTTTGAGCAACGTGCCTAATTTATACCGTATTAGGTCTTCGTCATTCGCTGACCGTTTACGTGACGGTGCGAATTTGTAACGAGCCTTATCATCGTCAAATGGTAGTAGCTTAGGAATTTCGTTTACTGAAAAAAAAAACAATTGATTAAATACCTAAGTACGAACTTAATAACTGCTCTGAATTTTCAATTGAAAAGAAAAGTTTATACCTTGTTCTTTTGTCGAGGATCGTTTAACATACCCTTTCATCCAAAAAGGAGTAACCCCTCGGAGAAACTGCCCGACATTTATCCTAAAAAAATCAAAAGTCAATTTACTCTAGTCACGTTTGTTTTAATTGATATTCAATTATTTCAATTGAATTTATATGTAAAGTTTATGTACTTTTTCTGAGATAATAATTGTTGCAGATTTTCGATATTTTCCGGTGCCTTTAGTTTTGATGGTCCGACTATATTCACATTTTCGCTGTTTTCTAGCCGCCTCCACTCGCTATCAATGTCTTTTGCTTTGTCCGATAATTTTTCTACAAACATAAAACCAGATTATACGGTAGTCTCTCGTAAAAAAGCATTTGTTATATGTTGAAGTTATAAACCTTACCAAGAAATTCATGAAGGCTTGGGTAAGCTTTCTTCTCCATATGTAGATGTAGCATTCTATGGAACGACTCACAGATATTATTAGTTCGATCTACAGAATTATACACCGACAGCCTCTCGCCTTTTTTTATCCATATATCTTTGATATATGCAATACATTTCCGGACATTCTGATGAGTGGTACGATTTTTTACCCGTTTACTTGCTATTTTTAGGACATTCAGGGCATAGGGAAATTTTTCCACTGGAAGCAATGGTATGCCCCAAGAAAGAGCTAATACTCTTTTGTCCCTCTTTTTTAAACCTAGTTTTATCCATTTGCGTTTGATTCTCTGTAATTTTACACGTAAAATTAGCGAATAATTATTTAACTTAATCGATATAGCTAATTTTAGAGTGCTATGTGACTTACCATGGTATAATGAAACCAACAGCCGTAGATAGCAACTTGTGGTAGAATTTTTTTTGTAGCATTAACTAGTGCGGGCTCGTAATCCATCATCACACTCTTAAGATTTGGTACATAATTCTTTAAAAAAAAACAGATAGCTTTATAAATCCTTTTCGACTTGCTCTCACATAAAGCATAAACAGCTGCCATTCCCTGTAACATAACGAATTAGATAAAGTATTTTTGTTTTCGAAGTTCGTATTCAACTAATATGTCATAAATTTCCAATTTCATTACCTTCCCTTTGAACTTCATATGAAAAGTCAGCAGCTGTCTTGGTCTTGGCTTGAACGGTATACTCTGTAAATTCATTTTAAAAAATACGATTAAGAAAAAGATAGCAATATTGAATCTACAAATCAGACATCTCGATGTGTACAAGTGTTATTACTTTAAAAGTGGCGTCGACGAATATTTTTTCGGCCTGTTGCAGTTTTTCGAGCATATGGTCACTCGCGAATATAAAAGCCATGTCTCCGTCCCTTGCAGTAACCCCTGCTTTAATGATGTCTTGAGCAAGTTTATGGTCTTGAATAAATTTCCCGAGTTTCTTAAAGTCTGCTGGTGGTTGAGGTCGTACTTTTTTTCTCTCCGCTCGCACGATCATTTTAGCACTTTCTAAGTTCATTAGTCTCTCAGCACTGTTACGATACCTTAAAAAAAATGACTGTTTATTATAAAGTTCATATGAATACTGTACGTTCAAATTATAATACCTTATTTTTCAGCCTGGATTACAGGTAGTCAGCAACAAAGAAGAACGTAGCTTAGGTATAAGTTGATAATTCTAAAAGTTTTCAGCATTTATCTAACATTTTATCTTTTTTATGATTCAGTTAGCTTTGGCAAAGGCAATGCAGTTGAAAGATAAATAAACGCTCAAGAAGCTTCTATAATAACTCACATTCTTTGTACTTCGAGGAAGATCTTCCCAGGAGATTTAAAACTTTCCCGTGCTTTTTCTTTCAGCGTGTTCCTGATCTTCATTTGCGGTTGATTTGAATACCCATATATTAAAGGGTATTGGCACTTTGTTGTGACGTGGATATTTTTATTGCGATTAAAACTGATCTCAAGCTGCTGAAAAAGAAATTACGACCTAAGATTTTATCATTTTATCTACGAATAGAGGAAGGTTTTGTTTTTTCAAATAGTTAACTAATTTTATAAGGAAAATTGTAGGAGTTTATTTTACTAACATGTTATATTTCTTTCATATTCGGTTCTAACGTAGAACTAATAGTAAAACATAAGATGGGATTTTAATAAAACTTGCAGATGTTTAAACCAAAAGTTACCCAATAAAACCTATAGAATTGTCAAATTATAGTGTGATACGTTGTAGAAGGAGTAAAAAGTTGATGGTGGGAGTGCTAAAAGTATTAGAACAACTGAGTTACTCCTTTCTCAGTTCGACTATAGTAATGTTTATTGATGTGGTTTACTCATGAACCAGAGTTCTATTTACTTCTAGTTGTTAAATTAAGCTAAGTTTCCTACGCTGATAGATTATGATGCTATAGGCCACTTTCTCATGTGTACTAGAGATTTAGAAAAAAAAAGCTAAAATACTTATGAACAATTTATTAATTACAGTGAATATGATCTCTTTCTCTTTTTTGATTTAACGGTACTCATTAGCTGTCTAATATATTATTTTAGGCGCTGAATTTCAAACACAATTTTGATTATTTCTGCGTCATTGCAATTTTTTTCTGCTCGGGCTTCTAACGTCATACAGTATTTTAATTGTCGTTTCAATGATTGTTCTAAGGTTGGAGGCGCACGTTTCTCAGCATCCCTGTAAAAAAATCGTCATAAGAAGTGGTGTAATACACGCGTGTGCCATGGGGGAATTATATAGCGTCAAATAGAAAACTCAGATAATGACTCGAATTATTTAAAGTTTTAGAACTAACGAATTTTTTTTTCGGTGTCAAATGAAAATAAGTAAAATTTCTTGCTTAACACCACTTGTTACTGTAGGTTAAAGGTCACAAATATCGAAATTTAAAGCTTATGGCTCAAGAAAGTGATTAACATTGAATAAAAGAACGCTCGCTTAAACAATAGGTAGATCTACACTTACTCCAGTCATTCAAATGATATTCAAGAGGTTAAATAACGACATAAATGTAATAAACTGTCGGAAATTTAATAATTGGCTTGTATAAGAGATGTACTGACCTGATTTTAGACATTTTCCTGAACTCGAGCATAAGTGTACGTCCGACTAAGAGGAAGAACAGCAAAATAATGTTCCCATAAATAACTTTATGCATAACTAATTAAGAGTGTGGAAGTCGAAATATGCCTCTTATCATCGGCGTTATCATTCTATCCGCTTCCCAATTCAATTTTAACATTTCTAATTATAAAGTTCTTTAACTCTATGGGCCATTTGGTTTTATGAAACTCGAGAGATATAACTTGCATATAACAGTTTAAGATACACAATAAGGCAAATAAAATACGGAACAGATATTACACATTAACAACATCGTTATCAAGATTACGAACTTTTGGCACGTCGCAAAATACTATTTTAATCTGTCCAAATCTCAACAACCACATTCAGACAAAATAATAAACGTTAATTCCAATGTTTATTACATACTAATTAGTTTGTTATTAATGTTTATTACATACTATGTTTATTACATACTAATTAGAACTTCGAAGCGCTGCGCAAGTTTGCGCACTCATGGCACACATAGAGGAGGCAGCACGAAGAGTGAAGAGCAAGCAACGGCGGAGGCGATGCCAAGCACCGTTTTTGTGTTGTCAAGCCCAAAAAGGGGAGACAGACGCACAACCAGCCCTGCCCAGAAAGGGAGAAGGGCCGGGACAAAATATTTTTAGGGTTGACCAGAAGCAACGTGTCTGTGCGAAATGAGCGGAAACAGCAAGTACCACAACACGGCCCCGCGATTCGGTCTGTACGGCGTGAGCCAGGAAAGACCATGAGGAGGTGGTGGGAATGGCCTTCCCCCGAAAATCGTCAAATCCTGAGGGGCTTGTGTCACGAGTCCAAACAGCGAATTGCCGAATTTCGGGAGAACTCTTTTAGGGATCTGATGGGGGAGATAAAGCCTAGTCACCAGGCCTACTGGAAACTAGCTAGATCTCTCAAATCAGATACCGTCTGGACTATCCCCCCTTTGGAACGCCCCGGTAGTCCAACCCGCGCACTCGAGGACGACGAGAAAGCAGAATGTCTCGCCAATAGTTTAGAATCTCAATGTTCGCCCAGCCTCCTGCCTGCCGATGATGCCCATGTCGAGAGGGTAAATTCTGAGGTGGACAGGAGATCGCGTCTCCCCGTAACTTCACCTCTCGTACCGGTGTCGGTTAAGGAAGTCCACGATCGAGTAAGGTATCTTCGAGTAAGGAAGTCCCCGGGTGCGGATGGCATCTCCAACCGCATGCTGAGACTTCTGCCCGAATATTCTTCTTCTGCTCTTACTCATTCTGGTCGGCATCTTCAATGCCGCCCTGACCAATAGTCACTTTCCAGCCGCGTGGAAACGTGCCACGGTCATCGGAATAGCGAAGCCCGGCAAACCCCGGGCCTCGCCAGCCTCTTACAGGCCCATCAGCTTACTCAGCTCGCTTGCTAAGCTGTATGAGCGAATCATCCTCGCTCGGATCCTCAGGTTCACGACTGAGAATTCAATTATCACGGACGAGCAGTTCGGCTTTCGTGCCGGACACTCGTGCGTCCAACAGGTGCACCGCATCACGGAGCACGTGCTGGACGGCTTCTCGCGTCGAACAGGGTTGAAGACGGGAGCGATCTTTCTTGACGTGGCGAAAGCCTTCGACAAGGTCTGGCATAACGGGTTGATATACAAGTTATATCAGATCGGTATGCCGGACAGACTCGTACTCATAATACGAGATTTCCTTACGGACAGAAGCTTTTGCTACCGACTGGAGGGAACGCTTTCACCTCCACATCCTATTAGGGCAGGAGTCCCGCAAGGCTCCGTTCTCTCGCCTACACTCTATTCGTTGTTCAACTAGGTTGTGTCGAACTAGGGTTGTTCGCGGACGACACCGCGCTCTTCACGACGCACAATCGCTACATTCTTGTTCGGAAATACCTCCAAGAGGCAATCAATGGCTTAGGTCAATGGTTTCGTCTTTGGCGTATTGAAGTCAATCCGGACAAGAGCGCAGCGATTATCTTCCACCCTACTGCCATAGGTCCGACAGGCAGGAAGGTGGCTCCGGTCCGGCTTTTTGACCAGCCCATTCCGTGGGTTAATGAGGTCAAATATCTAGGCGTCACTCTCGACCGTCGTATGACTTTCAAAAGCCACATCCGTAGGGTACGCAACAGAGCGCTGTTCGTATTAGGAAGGCTAGGGCCGATGATTAACAAGTTTAGTAAAATGTCACTTAGAAATAAGCTGACACTCTACAAGACTTGTGTGTTCGTCCAATCATGGCATACTCAAGTGTGGTTTTTACCCACGTGGGTATGTCAAGTCTCGAGCCGCTTCAGGTCGTTCAGAATCGTTTCCTCCGTAGGGCGACTGGTGTCCCGTGGTACCAGACGACCCTCAGTTTGCACCATGACGCGGGGCTTGACTCCCTTTATGGTTTCTTTAAGCAAACTGCCCGGCGTTATTTTGACAACGCCCCGCACAGTAGTAATCCGTTAGTTAGGAAGGCTGCGAACTATATTCCCAACCCTCCCCCACTCGGACTCTTAACACGGAAGTCACTGATTAGGGGCCGCTCGGTTCGGCGGCCTAGACACTACGTCACGGACCAGGACGACGCACTCACAGCGGCCATTCATGAGAAATGGAACGCTGTGCGTGCGCCCTCCCCCACATGTACACTGCGGCGCCCCCGCCGGCGAACAGTCGCGACCACATCGACACGTTCAGTCCCTTATCCACCCGGTACCGCCGCATACCGGATAGAGTCACCCCGACAGTCGTCGGGCCTAGCTGAGTTTCTTGCTGGAGTCTTCTCAGCTAGGCTAGGAGTAGCGAACCAGCGACAAAACTCCCATTAGCTCGATCCCCCCCCACTCACCCAGATCAGGTTGAACTCGCTTCAACTGATCTCGCTGGAAACGCAAGCTCGGTAGGAGCATTCCAGCGTAGCAAACTCGTCACGTTAGGTCGCGGAAGGGTCCTGGATTTTCCCCCGGCAACCATCCCACCAAACAGTCCGCCCACTTTAGCGCTCCAAAAGCATAAAGCCCAAGTCAGGTTCAAAAAAAAAAAAAAAACTCGTTGCTCACTTCTACAACAACTCCCAGCGGGGAAACACCTGCAACTACACTGCTCAAATGTTCTACAAAGCTAAATAAGTGTTTTTATTCATCTCCCTACATGACCTGGTAAATGGTACAGCGGGTCAGCGCTGCTTGGTTCGACGTGGTAATCCGGTCTGCACACAACAGCTTCGAGCTCCGGATGGAAGAAATCTGCTGTCAATTCAAGAAAGAAACAAGTACGCGCTGAGCTGGATTAATTTCGTTCAGAATCTTCATTCGGTGCCCGGCTTAACCGCTGATACACCTGCCCGCTTTCGCGGAAGAGCCCTGTGCTATTTACCAGCTTGCTGGACGGACCGCTCGTGTAGAGGCCATACTCCACGTTCGTGTCCTGGCAACTTTCGTTGCAACGTCACATGGTTGACGTCTTCACACTGCTTTCGGACGCTCTGGCACTTGCACTTAGCCTTTGCGCGAGATTCAGTGCATCAGGGATTAACGCCCACGAGTAAGTAAAGTGAACGTAGGGCCGCTTTCACTGCACTAGGCAGTGTCAGCCATTAGGTTTTAGGTAGGTAAGGTTAGGGAACCCCACGTGCGTCAAGAAGCAAGAAGAAAGAAGAAGATGTCCGATCATACGCTCAAGATGTCTCTTCGCTCACACAAGGGACAACCCTCCAGAGCCGTTACCCCGCCGTCTGGTGAAACAACCTCCGGCGATACCAATACATGGGACAAAGGCACCAGCAGCACTCTTGGCGATGGTCCTAGTGTCGAACCGCGTCTACAGCCGCCGCCGGCAATAGCGCCGGCGCCCGCTTATTCAGAAATATCGGAAGACGAGGCGGAAAAGACATTAGTTAAAAGTCCACCGGGGACATCGTGTAAACCTAACACGTCCGCCGGGGAAAAATACCGCTTTTCTCAGTGCGGCGACCGCGGTAGTAAAAAAGTGCGCGAAAATCGAAGTGTGTATAGTGAAAAGTGCGACGAAAAGTTAGCTCTGTTGCTAGCGGAACTCGAGGTTCATAAAGCCGCCCTCGCCGTTGCTAATAAAGAGACGGAAACTGCCAAGTTAAGGCTACAGATTGCCCAGCATGAGGCGCAATCTGTTAGCGGTAAGTCCGAACCTCTTGTCGAAAAAGACGAGCAACGCATGAGGAATTAGGTAGAACGACAGTCCCAGCTAGACCAGAGCAATTACTTAACTAAAAATGAAGCGTCCGCATTACATACAATTTGTAATTTCGCCCCTAGCGCACCGGCGCTCAGCGCCCCCACGCCCCGCGAGCCGCATATGAATACTCATCGCCCGCCGCGAGATGTGTCTAGTCAGTATGCGCCCATTATGCATAGGCCACCCGAATTACCCGCTTTCGACGGTAATATCACAGAATGGATCGCATTCCGTGCCGAATTTAACGATACCGCGCCCATGTTTAGTTACGTAAATAACGTCAGTCGAATTAGGCGCGCGTTGAAACGTGAAGCGCGTACCGCGGTGAAATCCATAATGTATACCGTCCAGGATCCATACGAGATAATGGAGGCCTTAGAGAGGCAGTTCGGGGACCCTGAAGAGATCGTGTTGACTGAGCTACATAATGTTAAACGCATGCCGCGCCTAGCCGAAGATAACAGTAATATCGTGTCTTTTGCCGCGCACGTCGCAAATGCAGTAGCGACAATAAAATCATTAAAGCAAGAAAAATACTTGTACGCGCCAGAGCTAGTCAACAAGATCGTCGATAAGTTGAACCTTATTGTTAGGTACGAATGGGGCAAGTTCAAACAAGCTAATTTGAACTCACCCGATTTAGTCGCGATATCAGAATTTCTGCTAGAAATTAGTTCCGCGGCTAAAAGAACGAGTCGTCATCGAGGTCCGAAGCCGAAAAATGCCGTGAACACGGTTTCCTTTGAGCTGGACAATAGGTCAGGGCGTCACACTGCCCCCGCCCGTACTCCCGCCCCCGTGTTCTCCCGCGACTATTCGAGCGACTCCAACGACAGCTACCAGAGCACTCGCCCGCGAAATAGAGTAGATAGAGCTCACACGGGGGAGTATAGGTCGCCGACGGTAGCTCAAACGAAGCCCCGCGAGGCTAAAAGGCCCGCGTATACGGGGACCAAGCCCAAACAACATTCGGTACCAGCACGATTTACGTCACGTGATAAGTGTCTAATATGTCATAATCATGAACACAAAGTGGAAGCGTGTACTAAATTTTTAAATGCATCGGAGTAGGTGATTATTGGGTGTTTGAAATATCAATTCTCCGAATCTTCGATTCTCCGAATCGATATTTCAAACCCCCAATAATCTTCTGATTCGAAATGCCCAATCGGGTTCGGGTTAAGTACATTGAGCCTGTATATCATATCCTAGTCTATTTCTTCGTTTATGATCGCATGATCCGTAACGTTCGATTAAGCTTAGCTTGATTTAAAATTCATGATAAGGTTTTAAGGACGCGTTTTTCGTTTTATGACTTAGTTTTAACTCTGTTCTATAAAATCGCAAGTCGAAAAGTTAATCTTTAAACAGCAAAAGCTTAACACAACATGCAATCTAAGGCGGCCAACCCTCAGATTGCATGCAAGGGTCCCAGGAAGTCGATTCCTGGCATAAACCCTCATAGCCGAGGCTACGGTGTTTTGCACAACACGAGAGACAAGTTGATCAGACTCATCAAACGTGCATTTACCCCTTGTGCTTCGGGTGTGGGTAATCAATACTTATCGACCGCGTAAGAATTGAAATACCCCGGATACAGAGTTTCAGAATTCAACATATTACTACATGCGCGTCGGGTGGCCAATCCGAGGCATGTGTCACGTGTTGGGGTCGTCCGGTCGTCAACTTCCCGTCGAAGTATAATCAAGAACTTTTATTTATATGAACGAATGTAAAAAACTTCAATAGCGTGATTCAGGCCAGGCTATATTATTGGCTGTTACGTATGACGTACTCGAACGTCATGTTGTACGAGACAATCGCAATCTATGCCTTGATCAGTGCAATATAAAAATTAAATTTCTTTGATTTAAATTTTGAACATTGAAATAATTTAAATTCTAAAATCCTAACTAACAAATCAAAGCCTTATATCAATTATCATAAGATTAACATTACGTTTTAATGGTTGAATCATATTGCTTTTCATGCTTAAACAAGGTTGATCGCGCATTTATTGTAACCTGAGTCATACTATCTTTAGCGCAATGCCTGTTTATTGAGCAAGCGCGTAGTACTTTTGTATTGAAGTTGTTTTCTCCGGTTTTCAAAAATAGCAGTTACTGATGTAAATATACTTTTCAAAGGTTGCCTTAACGATCTAAACCAAACCCTACGTAATTTAGGTTGTAATTTGTATCTAACTAATATTTTAGCTTTTAATATTTAACATGAAAGAAGAACAAAATTTATTAAATCAGCATAATATGATCCTACTAGTTAGGTTATAATTTTCTAAGCAACAAAATGGAAACAAAAAATAAAAATCATACTTAGGTAGGGTCAGGGAGGGAACAGTCGCTCGGTGGGAACAGTGACTCGAATGTGCTGTGCGTGAAACAGAAAGAGCTTTATGTCTGTCCTCTACATCAATCGGAACCGTTCCGTACCCGACCACGTACGAACTAGTTAGTGAGGCGCTCCGGCACCTTGCGAATGTGTTATGGTACGTTTTTGTGTTTAATGCTATCAAAATTACGTTTCCAGATCAGTTTCACTCCTCTTTTTTCTTAACTCGTACG
The DNA here is from genome assembly GCA_947086415.1 of Pammene aurita. Classification (NCBI taxonomy): domain Eukaryota; kingdom Metazoa; phylum Arthropoda; class Insecta; order Lepidoptera; family Tortricidae; genus Pammene; species Pammene aurita. The sequence goes on from OX352295.1 coordinate 21,417,165, forward strand.
AGATTTTCAATTACTTATGTTATTATCGAAGAGTGTGTCTAATCTACTTAGTATTGGCTGATAATTCAAGGCCCTAGGTGTTTGTTTGTGTTTTTAATTTGAACTAAAATACAAATTGACGCCAAGGTCAACAGACGTTCGTTTTGGAAAAGTACACGGTGGCTCGCGAACCACTGTGCACCTTACAGAGTTGGACTAAAATTTACTTGAATATGAATAAGAATAAAAATTCTGTGATTATTAAAAGTAATTCATGCACTCTTTTTTAAATAAAATGAAAGTGAATAAATCATGCGACATTTAGGTAGGTACCTATTTTAAATCAAGAATGAAATCAGGAACGATTATTCCGGGGGTTGTGCTTACCTATTCTAATTACCGTTATATTCAACAAAAATGTTATATGTTATATAATTTAGGTTCGATTCCTACGTACCTAGCAATTGTGTACTGTTAGAACTACTGTTTACAGGGCGTAGTATACAGTGACTCGAGCCTCTGTGTACTGTTAGAACCACTGTGTACTAGCGGGTCCTAGTCACTGTGTACAGCAACCGGTACACAGCGGCTCGATTCCCTATTTCTAAAAAAGAATGGATATATCTTTTTTGGTGAAAGTAACAGCAAATATATTTGCTACATATGAAAGTGTAATAATGCACGGTGCTCTGTGCTTGCAACAATTGGTTCAGGGATTTATATTTTTCATGCAACAGCCTGTTGAAAAAATCCTAGCGACTGTTCCCTCCCTGACCCTACACAAAATACATGCATTTGCATTTTGTATCTGTTTCATGATGGGCTAAAAAGGAAGCAAAGACCTGGCCTTGGGCTTTGGCTAAAAATGTTAGATCCTATGAGAGTTTATGTACTGTACTCTAACATAAGTAGGTACCTAAAAACTCATTAGTAATAAATAATATAGGTCTCTTTTTATCAATGTCATATATCTTTACTAATCAGGATAGGTACCTATTTACAAATAAAACATAATAGTACAGTCAGTACATACATGGCTGTTTGTACGACTTGTAACATGTATTTTACAAAGATACAAGTGATAATAAAACATTTTTGAAATTTATACTATCTATTTATCTTGATAAGTAATGTTTCATAAAACATTACTTGACCATAGTCACTTTGACCTGTATCATATTGTTGATAACCATCTGTGGTTCAGTATATGAAGTTTTTTCTCTGGTCAACAAGCTGGGTCACCTTGGCCACGGGTTGGGTTTATACTATCTTAGATTGATCTGGCCTAAAATACTTCAATAGTTTCAAGTTTAGTAAGTATGAGACTGCATAACAATGCAGTCTGCAGTTGACATTAATAATGCATATGAACATTGCCTGTAACAACAGGCAATGTTCATATTGATTATTAATGTCAACTGCTAGAAAAATTAACTTATATAGATGTCATATACAAAGGAAAAAGTGACCTAGGCCTCCCGTGCTGAAGATGCTGGTTCGATCCCAGCCCTGGGCACCGGAGGCCTAGGTCACTTTTTCCTTATATGACATCTATATAAGTTTATAATTTATATAGTAGTGTGTCTACTTAAAAATAAAGAAATCAAAATATTTATTAAAATAATTTGATTTGTTCTTCAGTTGCTAGAAAAATGGTGAAAATAATCATTGCATGTCATTGTCTTGCCCCTATCTACAAAGGAAACCTATGCCAGAGTTTGAATAATATATAAACAAAGTAGGGTAACTAAATATATTATGTATTTTATTGACAAAATTGAAATAAGTATTGATTATGTTAAAAAAAATATTCTTTATTTTTACTTTGAGATTCTACAAATTTCTTGAAACCACTGCACTTTCACTTTAAAAGTTCCTTGAGTTGAGCACTGAGTTGCATAAGTTTTGATTTCATCTTGTCTTCAAAACCAAAGGTAAATTCAAACCTGAAATAAAAAACATTGTGTATTATGAATGTAACATAATTATGTGCTATACTTCACAAAGATGCTTTAGAACACTCTTTCAATAAGTAGGTACATATATAATAAGTTCAATATTTTGGTCGTTGGTTACAATGCTAGCCATAATTAACCAGGTTGGAGGGATTCAGCGCCCTATATTTACGAATTTTCGAGAGTTCTCAAAACTAGTGGTGCCTTTGTTTTGCGACTGGGCACCTTCTCGCCATTTGGTGCTTCCATCAACCGCTTTACTTGCTTAGGGTTCTGTAAGTAGTAATAAAGTAGAAGGATAATTTACTCACTATAATATAAAATATAATACACCAGCCGACTACTCTGGCTTTCTCTTTAAACACCACTCGCAACACGTTTGCTCGTAGGGCGCTATGGATAGCCCACTTTTTGACTGAGTAATAAACATGTTCAGGAATGGCTAAAATTGTTGAATATTCTTGATTTTCAAGCTGCAGGGTGCAAACGCAAAGTTTACGATTTTTAATTATAAAAAGTGACTTGACACATGACTGACAGTTAAAATGTTGCCTGGAATAGCGAAAATTAAATAGTCATGGGTATATGTCGATAAAAAGGATCGAAAAGTGTAATGTTGTACTAAACACTACCAATAATATTCCATTTAAAGGATCCATAAACGTTACCAAATCGAAATTAGTAAAACGCTGAAATGCAACAATATTCAAATTAGACTAGAGTTTTGAAATAAGTTGCCGCTGAGAAATAGAAATGCAATTTGTATAAAATTATTGGAATTGGTTAAGAGCGTCATGAAAGGAAAGGTCCATTAACTACTGTACAATTTTTCTTACAACCAATATTTGACGGCTGTCATCCACATACATATTTTGCGTTTTAGGTTATAAATTGTATTGAAATGACAGCCGTCAAATATTGGTTGTAAGAAAAATTGTACAGTAATTAATTTGACCATGGCACACTCCGCCATCGATATTATGCAGTGATACGACGATAAGTTATAAATAACTTTCATGTCATTTATAAACAAGTCCCTACAATAAAAGCACTAAACTCCAAATTAATAGAAACCATGATTTTTAAAGGATGTGATTATACACTAAGAAGAATACTTCGCCAAATGAGTTTTCTATTCAAGGAAATTACTAATAATAGAAAAATGCTGATGGAAAAAGACTACGTTAGACTTAAAAGAGTAGTCTACCTAGACTGAATAAGGAAGTACAGATCTGAAGGCAGAGATATTGTATATACTAAAGCCTTCATGTAATTTGCATCCCTCTCACACGCGGGTTATTTAATTAGGTGCGAGAGGGACGCCAATTACATAAAATCTTTCAAGTAGATAATGTTTTTAAGTAGGCAAGTATTGAGTTTTATGGCCTCTTTCACAATCTCCAGTTAAAGCATATCTGTCAGATAAATGCTTGCTGTCCTTTTCTTTTATATGACTGGAGAAAAGGATAGCAATAATTTTAACTGGCAGATAAGTTTATCTGGAGATTGTGAAACAGGCCCTTATTATTATAAATATTTCCCAATAAGCTTTATTTTGTTGTACTTTATGTTTTAAAGTGGATATAATCTTTTGTTTACGAATGACAATAAAACTGAGTACCTATAACTGAAGAACAAATCAAATTACTTTTAAGAAATATTTTGATTTGTTTATTTTAGTAGTGTGTCTACTACACTACTATATAAATTATAAACTTATATAGATGTCATATACAAAGGAAAAAGTGACCTAGGCCTCCTGTGCCCAGGGCTGGGATCGAACCAGCGTTTTCTGCATTCGTGGCAGACGCCTTTACCACTTGGCCAACCGGGTCACAGCAGCACCGGTCGAATTTTCCCGCCGGTGCCGGCCTAGGTCACTTTTTCTTTTGTATATGACATCTATATAAGTTTAAAACTGAGGATTTTCAAAGTTACAGAAGGTGGTTGTAACATCTCTATATTATACAATAACATTATTCATTTGGACATTTGACACTAAACAATAAAGTTCCATATTATTCCTTAATTATCTGTCCGTGTAATTTCAACATCATCATTATCATCATCATCATCGTCATCGTCAGTGATGTTTATTATAAAATTATGACCTGGTGACTTTCCTCTAGACATTTGTTTGATGAGCACTAGTGCCACATCCTTAGCCTTGATTTCGAATACAGGGTAGTCAAAACCACACTCAACGCCGAGCATCGTCGAGGACATACCAAGTGGTGACTTCACCGCAAAATGGCTATCTCAACGGGATCGGTCACACCATTGACACTCACCGGCAAGCCAGGCGCAGGGTTTAATTTATTCATCGTCTTCCAGAAACTCCGAAAGTCATTCTTTGAGTGATGTGACGCAAGCAAGTGTAAATATTCTACGGCTTGCACACATCGCCTCATATAAATCAGCTGTCGAAGGTTTTCCAGATTCATCCCAAGCCTGCAAGTCTAGCCTGCCTGTGAGCCTCGCCCACGTGCCTGTTCCATTCAATAACACACTTCTTGTTTTTTCTTATACGACGTTTGTGACGGTAACATAGCAGAGCAGCCCGTCTGAGACCCGCCACGATACTCAAATATAAACGAGAGATAATATTTTTATATTCATCATTCATACAAAAGCCAGATCTACAGCAATCACGCATTTCTTTCGGAAAGTCAATTGATTTTAAATAATCAGTGCAAAGCATTTTGTACCGACTAATTTGATAAGCACTCCTGTGCCCGCATTTAACCTTAAAATTATTATTACACTCAAACAAGTAAGGATAATTTTTCGGTCAAATTACACCTAAGTTAATTTGTAAACATAACGGGAAATGATCCGACCAAACTATATCTCTATTTTATCAACAAATAATAATTACTTCGCACAACCAACGTAAACAAACATTTTCGTCATCATGTTACCGCATTCTGTATTTAAGATGCTGAATAAAGATGGTGTAACGGGGCTTTAAGTCTTAATCAAGTTGCAGCGACAAAATCGCAACCAAGTCGCGGCGTTTGTAGACCTCTTAATAAATAAATAAAAATATCGATAAGAACAGCACTGGCCGACTTGCGGCAACATTTGTGTTTGTTGACTTGTCAAGTCACTCCGTACAATTAAAAATTCTACCGTAGTTCGCGCTCTTTTCTTTCCTTTAGATTTTTTCTTCGTGTGACGAATTGACGATTTTGACAAGTTTAGTTTGGCACTTATGGTTGGGTTGCCATATGAAAATAATATTCTACCATGAAAATGTTGTTAGAAATGCGTTTATACAGTGGCATCCCACGTAACTCTTACATTCTGTTATTTTGCACTTGGTGCAACCCATTCTTGTTAGCAATCGTTAAGTACCTCCGATTAGCGTAACATTTGGCTTACTTTAACAGGCGGTTTGGTGCAACCCACCCTAAGAGCCGAGTTCACCAACAGATGTTTAAATTTTAATCGGTTGTTTAAACAATAAACGACTGATTAACAATATTTTACTGTTCACCACGCACTAACCGTAGTTTATGTGCTGTAATCGACTGTTTTACTTAAACGAAGTAACAGACATAGTTTAAACATAGGTTAGTGTGAAATTGAGCTGTGCCCGCGACATTTATTTAGGTTTTATTTGAAAACAATTTACAATAAAAAATGGAAGACGCGTTGAATTATATATTTGAAGAAAATAATGTGCTTGACGATTATGAAGATGTTGAGCGAATTTTACGCGCACCTCGTGTATTCCAAATACGGCGCAGTTATTTCGAGGAATATGACGAGAGAGCTTTTTCTACAAGATTTCGTCTATGTAAGCGTAGTGCCTTGGAATTGCTTACTTTAGTTGAAAGAAAGTTGGAATATCCAAGCGATCGGTAAGTTTTTCGACTACATACTAGGTATTTATCAATATTATCAAATAACAATAATTTGAGGTTAGGTGAGTAGATATTTATGTATCTGTATAACTTCCTACTTCCTAGCATAAATAATGAAATGTTTCATTTATGTAGGTACGATTTTGTGGTTGAAAGCACCTACCTATAAGTGTATATAATTATGTTTATTCATTTTCAGGAACAATTCTCTGTCACCTATAAATCAGCTGCTGCTCACTTTGAGATACTATGCCACAGCGAGTCACCAGCTAACTATGGGAGACTTTGCTGGTGTTAGCAGACCTACAGCAAACAGAGTAATCCATCGAGTGACTGCTGCACTGGCCTCTTTAAGTAAGGACTTCATACGGTTTCCAGAAACTCCTGAAGACATCAGAGAAACTCAAATGGAGTTCTATAACATTGCCAAATTTCCTAAAGTGATAGGGGCATTGGACTGTACCCATATTAAAATTATTTCACCTGGAGGTAATCATGCAGAAACCTTTAGAAATCGAAAGGGATATATGTCGATAAATGTTCAGACTGTATGCAATGCCAAACTCATAATCACTGATCTTGTTGCTAGATGGCCAGGTAGTGCTCACGATGAGCGCATTTTCAGTGCATCCCGTAGAAACGCAATGTTCGAGATGGGTACATATAACGACTCTCTTCTTGTGGCAGATAGCGGTTACATGAATCGCAACTATTTGATGATGCCTCTTGATAGAACTCAGACAAATGAAGAGGCATCGTACAATGAATCGCAGATAAGGACTAGGAATCCACTAGAAAGGTTGTTTGGGATATGGAAGAGACGGTTTCCAGTACTTGCACTGGGAATGCATGTGCATTTAAAAAACTGCCTACCTATAATTGTTGCCACCGCTGTTCTTCACAATATCCTGCAATCCAAAGGAGAAGAATGCCCCCCAGACGACCCTGAGTTGGAACTACCTACTCCATGGGATGCTATTATAGAACAAGGCAGGATAAGAGAGCAGCGGTCTCTTGGTAATGCAAGAGACATTAACCCAGTGAGGAGAAGGTTAATTAATAATTATTTTAAAACTTTACACTATTTATAGAAGCCTGTATAGTAACGTTATATTATTAGTTATTACTGTTACAAAATAAAAGCAGTTATTTTAGCTCCTGTCTTTTTTTATTTATTTATCTTATTCAGGAATAAATCAAACCAAATAAAAATATTTCGTTGGCAACCTTAGGATTACACTTAAAATACAAGTTACATAAAACTATATCACAAAAACATGAATACTTTACATAACTTATGGTACATACATACCTACCTAGTTAAGTATTAAATTTAACTTAAGTTACAGTCATACCTAGTTACAAAAATGAACACATTTATTTTTTACTTATTTCTTTAACAAAATGACAAAAACTTTGAAACATTAAATTAAAGTGGTATTTATCCGGCTAACAAAAAAAATTCAAATATAAAAATGGTTATAAAAGAAACAAAATACATTTTATTGTAATATTTTTTGTGTTTTAATTTTCTCCTGCTTTAGCTGTTCATCTAAAATTAAAATTCTCCTTCTGGACTCCTCCCGTGCATTTTCTATTAATGTTTTGACCAAATTTATTTTTTCTTGCACAAGCTGGTCACCTAAATTTTGCTGGTTGGGTCTCCTTCTTTTCAACCAACTATTGTTGACTTTGGAGTCCTTGGAAGATTTTAAAACATCTGAAATGGGTCTTTTTAAAGAGTTTGGTGTCCAGCCCTCCCATTTCGGATTATTTTCCTATAAACAAATAACAATAATTTTATTATATACCAATTATAAAAGCAATGTAATCTATTAGATATGTATTTTTCATAATTGCAGTCACATATGTTCCACATACAGAGTTACTTTTACATTTCATTATTATACATATGCATAGCTCGGACTGTTCATTGCAAAAATGCTGGTGTTTTGCCATGAGTTGTCCGGGCTATGATTATATGTCAACCTAAATAAAAAAGGTTATTTGCGCAAGGTTAGCTGTATGGTTATTAGTTATTATATAAATTAATAAATAGAAATAAAACAATTAAAAACGGATTTTATCGCGTGTAAAATCCGTTTTTAATTGTCTTATTTCATGAATAACTATCACGGCAACCGAAGACAATATTAATAAATAGATTTAACATATGATATATCGACAACCTCTTTAGCTTAGTCGGTAGTGACTCTGTCTACTAAGCTGGAGGTCCTGGGTTCGAGTCCCGGCATGGGCATTTAATTGTGTACTTATCACAAATACTTGTTCCCGAGTCATGGATGTTTCTATGTATATAAGTATTTATCTATATGATATCTATTATATTTATCGTCGTCTAGTAACCACAACACAAGCCTTAATGTGCTTACCGTGGGACTAGGTTGATTTGTGTAAGATGGTCCTATAATATTTATATTTTATATGATATATGTAATACCTTATTGTCAGAATTTATCTCAGCTATGGGAAAAGTAAGTGAACATGAAGGTTCGTCCTCATTCTCCACAACTATGGCATGAATAACTTCATTATCCGTACCTATCTCCTCAGTGTCAGAGCACATTTTTGTCGTATCTTTATTACACTGAAAATAGATTCAAAGACAATATTAGTTATTTTACATGCATTAATGAGATAAGTGAATGTATGTACAAGTAAATTAGAGTACTCGTATAGGTATAAGTTTCTCTGTACTTACATCATCATATAGTAAGGCATCACTATCATATTGATTTTCGATTCCTTCCAAAGCAGGCCCCAATATATCTTCCACGATACGGTCTGCTCCAGTACCAGGAGACGGTGGAGGGGGTCTGCCACCACCTAAATAGAATATATTATAATTATTTCGAATATCAATCTATAACATGAAAAACCAGAGAAAATTGCACAATCAGGTCTGCTTACCAGTTTTAAATAGCTCCCGTTTCCGACTCGCTGATTGTTTTTTTGTCTGGCGTTTAATGTTCTCCCAGCAAGTCTTTAAACTTTCGCGTCGCAAAAAACGTGCATGTCGGCCTCTCTATTTCTCGCGGGTACGTATCGCGGTATTTCTAACTCCCTAAGTTGCTGAATATTACTCACGAATGAATTCCACGCGGGTGCGAGCGAGGTGGGTATAACGGTATCCCAGCCTATCCCTGTACGCCAGACTTCCTGCATCAATGCCTTCCCTAAGACAGAGATCGGGCTTACGTAGCCTATGGGATCGAATATCGACATCGCGCTACTCGTCACCTGTCGTTTAGTGGGTAATTTCGTACCGTTGAGCACGTCTTCGGGCGTGTTGCGTAAATTTACGTTAAACCCTAACGTGTCACGTCTATGGTTCCATTTTAAGCCTAATGTGCGCTCGCTTTCGCCTCCCCCGATGAGGGACGTATCCTCTTTGCTAGGAACTACGTCAGAAATTACGTTTGGGTTGTTAGAGGCGAACCCGCGGAGCTCGAACGACGCGCGTAAATTAAGCGCGTAAATTTCGTTTACTATGCGCCTAACGTCGCTCTCACACTGGTCAAAAGCTACGACTAAGTCGTCCATATACGTGCTTTTTATAGTTTTCTCAGCGGCGATCGGAAATTCTTTCGCATGTTCGTATGCGTTTTTGTTTTTGACGTACAATGCCGTCGTCGGCGAAGCCGCGGACCCGAATATCAGTCTTTTCATCCTATATTCTTGCGGTGAGGCTGAGCGGTCCTCCCCCCGCCAAACAAAACGTAACGAATCTCGATCGCGTTCTACAATCTCTATCTGCAGGAACATTTCTTTAATGTCGGCAATTACCGCGGTCCTGCCTTCCCTAAAACGGACTAACACGCCGAATAAGGATTCTAACAGATCAGGACCCGCTAGAAGAGCACTATTTAGCGACCTACCGTACGCGGTAGCGGCTGCGTCCCAAACTACGCGCATTTTTCCGCGCTGCGGATGAAACGTTGCGAAATCCGCCAAGTACCATGCCCTAGGCGCGTCCTGCGGGGGCGGCGAGTCTACTTTTTCCGCGTAACCTTTGTCTAACAGGTTATTTATGTGCTTAGTATACTCGATTTTCAGAATAGGGTCGCGATCTAACTTGTTTTCCAGGCTGTACAGCCGCCGTAACGCATGCGCTTTATTATTTGGCAATTCTTCGTTATCGGTACGCCATAACAAACCCGCTCGGAACCTATCTTCCCCGGGGATTTTTTCACATGTCGCTTCTAGTAAATCTATTGCTCTTTGATCGGGATCGGCCCGAGGTAACTTTTTAACTACCCCTAGTGACTCGATATCGAAATGTTCCTTCATGAGAGCTTCATCGTCGGCCGTTTGTGGCCCCATGTGGCCTACAAACGCTACGGTTGCCTCCAATGAACTATGTAGTCCGTGCAGTGACCATCCTAGCCGCGTCAAACTAGCTACCGGGAGGTGCGATTTACCGCTGATAATTTGGCGCGTCACTATCAAATGCCAATTATCTTGACCTATAATTATTGAAGGCGCGGCAGAATCGTAACACAGCTCCTCGGCTATGTCGGCTAAATGGTCGCCTTCCATCATTTCTAGATGCCTACTGCAAATGCCGCGGATCGCGAATCGCACGTTACAAGAGTCCGGATCGCTCACGCTCCCACCTATACCTTCTATGTCGAGCGTTTCTCCCCTCTCTCGGGGCATTATACGATCGGCTGTTTCGTGTGAAATCAAACTAAGGGCCGCCTCTTCATCTAACAGGGCTAAGGCTTGCGTAGTACCTAGTGGGCCCGTAACCTCTACGGGCATCATTTTCAAAAACGTGGGCGCTATTCTAATCGCGTGAACGTTACTGACTTTTTTGTCTTCCACGGGCGCTTTAGATGCGTTCAAACCGTGTAGTAACCTGTGATGCCCGGCTTCGCACTGTTGCACTCCGCAAGCCACATACCTGCATTTGAAGCGACCACGGTGCGCCGCGCCTAGACATTTATAGCACAGCTTTTCGTTTTTCGCCCAATCCCAACGTTCGGTTACCGATGAGTAGGTGATTATTGGGTGTTTGAAATATCAATTCTCCGAATCTTCGATTCTCCGAATCGATATTTCAAACCCCCAATAATCTTCTGATTCGAAATGCCCAATCGGGTTCGGATTAAGTACATTTCATTATTTTTTAGTAGTTATAAAGTTTATAAACATGCTTAAATGAGTATCAGTTTCATTACACAGTAAATCGTCACGTAGCTTAGACGTTAGTACATTGTTTAAATATGAAGTTTGTTAAACAAGCACAGTCACTAGATTTATATAAAAATTTCTCGGTTTCTAATAAAATATATTCTCGTCATGGCAAACTTTTACCGAGCACCATTCGTTGTCTCATTTGCGGACCATCTAACTGCGGGAAAACTAATTTAATTATCGGACTTCTTATGCACGAAAACGGAGTGAGATTTAAAAATGTCTACGTTTATTCCAAAACCTTGTTTCAATCAAAATATTTATTTCTAGAAAAAGTTCTTCAACGTGTACCAGGGGTAACATTTTTTAAATACAATGAAAATGAGCAAGTGATAAATCCAAATGAAGCAAAATCAGATTCAGTAATTATATTTGATGACATAGCATGTGAAAAACAAAACAACATTCGAGATTACTTTTCTATGGGACGCCATTGCAAAATAGATTGTTTCTATCTTAACCAAACATACAGCAAAATTCCTAAACAATTAATAAGGGATAATGCTAATCTTATTATTCTTTTTAAACAAGATGAACCTAACTTACGACATATATATAACGAACATGTAAATACGGATATGTCTTGGTCACAATTCAAAGAAATGTGTGCAAAAATTTGGTGCACTCCATATAATTATTTAGTCATAAATAAAGACTGTGAAAGAAATAAAGGATGCTACAGAAAGAACTTTGACACGTTTGTGATTCTAAATTAATACGAGCATATAACAATTGACAATGCTTGATACTCTTCATTTCAATTCGTAACGCCAACAAGGAAAGAATATTCTTTGCGATAAATATGGAAAAGGTAACTAAGCAAGAAATTGTTAAGTCTGCAGAGGCAGTTAAGCGGAAACTTAAAATGATGCGTGATATGACATGTGAAAATGAAAAAATTCTTGAGTCAGTTCTTAAGCCGATCACTGATCCTCTCAATCAAATCGCAGGCCGAAGTAGTATAAACGGAAGAATGGAAAAAGTAAATGATATTAACTTTGACTATCATAGTACCCCAAAACAACCAAAGTTGAATCTTAGCGAGATTAAACCTAGTTTATCTCACGATGATACCATTTTAGAACTAAATGCTCAGAGTATCAATGATAATGAACTTCAATTAGATGGCAAAGAATTAGAAAATGCTGAAAAACGCGAATCAGATTCGAGTGACGAAAGTGAAATAGAGAACGTTGATTCAAACAATGGTACATCAGATGATGATGTTTTCACGAGTGTTAACAGTGAGGAACGAAACTATTCGTCTCCACTTTCATTTTCTGTTAAGGCATTTGCAGATGTACCCTACGGAGTAAGACTAGAAAGAGGAAAACTTATGATGGGTACACAGGGTTTATGTGTCTGACAAAACCATTACTATAAATGCTAATACTTTTGAAAAAACTGAAGGGCTCGTTCAACTGTTATTCGCGAAAATACCTAATTTAGATTTAGTGACTGAAAACGACAAAGAAAACTACAAATTAATATTAAATCAAACTAATGCCCACCGCAGGGATTTTGACCCAAGAAAACCTATCAAAAGTAACAGAGGTAGCAAATATTTACAAATAATTAAACCATTATTTAAACTTATCCGAGTCTGTGACAGTACGGAGAATCTTGCTGTTGGCAACGGATTAGGTTTCTTAAAGAAAGTAAAGTCAAATACGGATTATGTTTACTGGGATGATCCAAACGAGTTAGTTGATAGGTTGAAGTTACTAATCGCTTCTCGAGAAGCTGGTAACACCGGTCTTGACAATGAGATAATCTCGATAATTGAAGAGTTACGTGAAGCCAACATTATTCCATAAAAGCATCCATCTCGATTATTATTACTTCAGTTTATATCGACGCATAGTCAAACGCGCACGGATAATGAATATTGATAAATTTGGATATCACGTACATAAACGTTTACGTATCGCAAACTATGATGAGACATTACAAAAAACAGAAAACGGAGATTTCAATTTACGGTCATCAAGACTTAAAGGTTTGAAATCCCCGCTTTCGAGCGATGAAGCGGTCAATAAGGAGTATGTTGATAATATAAATAAAACTAATCAGTCTAATATAGCAAACGTTATAATTCGCCTTCAACAAATAAACTCAATCTTAGAAGAAATTGACAAAAAGTTTTGTACCAAAGCGGATGTTATTAAAATCGTAAAGGAAAAACAAAAATGAGCAAACAAGAAGTTGTAAACGAAATTCATAAGGATGCAAGAAAGAACTTTAAACGCTGTTCGGTGATATTGAAAGGAACCAATGATTTGTGGCAAGCTGATTTAATCGATATGATTAAATTTTCTTCTGTAAATAATGGTCACAAGTATATATTGGTTGTAATTGACTGTTTTTCAAAGTATGCGTGGGCTGTACCTGTAAAAACAAAAACGAAAATGGAAATAACGCGTGCATTTGAAAGCATATTGAATGCTGGTCACACTCCACTAAATTTACAAACAGATAAGGGTAAAGAGTTTTATAATGATGTATTTCAACAATTGATGAAAGTAAGACATATAAATCACTACTCTTCGTATTCCACGAAAAAAGCTTCTATTGTGGAAAGATTAATAAGAACACTGAAAGCTAAACTGTATAAACACTTTAGTTTACTTGGAAACTATAAATGGATTGGAAATCCACTAAATAATACAATTAAAATTTACAATGGAACTAAACATAGAACAACTAAATTTAAACCAACTGATGTAAATTCTACAAATGAGCATGTCGTGCGACAAAACATCTTAATTAGACAAAAACATGTTATTCAAAAGAAAACAAAGCTAAAAATAGGTGACTGTGTACGAATCTCGAAGTATAAATCAGCTTTTAAGAAGGGTTATACTCCTAATTGGTCTACAGAGCTATTCAGCATTATTAAAGTTAAAAACACTAATCCAGTAACGTATAACATTGAAGATTGTCATAAAAATATAATACTTGGTTCGTTTTATGAACAAGAACTACAAAAAACAGCTCATCCTAATGTATATCTGATTGAAAAAGTTATTAAAAGAAAGGGAAACAGGCTGTTTGTGAAATAATGTAGGCCTTAGCGAAGCAGAAAATAGCTGGATTAATAAAAATGATTTAGTTTAACTTAACTATAAATAAAAGATATACTTTTTATTTCTCATCATTAAACAATAAGTAATGCAAGGAAGCGGACTTGTTAATAGTGTAATAAATAATCTACCTTTTGAATTACATTTGCCTGGATACAATTATTGTGGACCAGGTACAAGACTTAAAGAAAGGTTGTTAAGAGGTGACCGAGGCATAAATAAATTGGACGAAGCCTGCAAGCAACACGATATTGCGTATAGCAACTATTCTGACCTTACACAGCGTCACAAAGCTGATAAAGAGTTAATAAAAATGGCAAAACAAAGAATTAAATCATCAAATGCTAGCAAAGGTGAAAAATTGGCTTCTTGGTTAGTTAACAAGGTTATGAAAACTAAATTGAGGGCTGGCGCTGGAATTAAATCATTTAAAACAATCGTTTCAAAAATTCGATCACATATTAAAAAGCATAAACCTAAAGGTGATTCATCAACAATTAAGTGTGCATATAAAGCTGCAAAAAAGTTACTTCGTAAAAATGCATCTATTCGTTTACCACGCATTATTCCAATTCCGAAAACTGGAGGAATCTTGCCCTTGATTCCTATTTTTGCTGGTTTGTCAGCTCTGGGTTCATTAGCTGGAGGAGCGGCTGGTATTGCAAAGGCTGTGACTGACTATAAATCAGCACAAAAGAACCTACAGGAGTCAGAACGCCACAATAAAATGATGGAGTCAATTGCCATTGGCAAAGGCTTATACATAAAACCCTATAAGAAAGGTAGTGGTTTATTTTTTAACGCATCAAAAAACTAAGCAGAAGGCTGCCAAGGAGAGCTCTCACAAACATAGATCTATTAAAATTTGGACGTGACATACCACATTTCAGAGGCGTTTTCATGCGTGACAATTTACCAAAACGACCTCGGCGTGTGGAGTGTGCAATTGTTAATTTAGATAGCTCAACGAATATGGGGACTCACTGGGTGGCCTATGTTAAATTAAACGCATATTGTGAATATTTTAATAGTTACGGAGATTTAAAACCACCTGTTGAACTTATTAGATACTTAAAGAAATATGAAATTTTTTATAATTATCGTAGGTATCAAAAATTTGATACTGTAAATTGTGGACACTTATGTTTAAATTATTTACATAACTTTTGGAAAAAACAATATAAAATGTGACACACTACTCGAATATTATCATTTCCTAAAATGTCGTTCACCATATCTGTAACCGGATTAACTTCAACGCTTATTACGAATTATTCCCCTCCTTTACAACTGGAAGGGGTGTACGAGTGTGGGCTTTTATATTTTTCTACGTTTAATTCAATACCCAACATCGATAGTAGAAATAATCAATTCTGGTATGGTAATAATGAGTGTATTGAAATACCTGAAGGATCATATGAACTCGAAGATATCGGTGATTACATAAAAGATAATGTAAAAGATTGCACTTTTAAATTAATATGTAATAATAACACACTAAAAACTAAAATATTTTGTACAAAAGATGTTCATTTTGAAAAGTCAAACTCTATCGGAAGAACATTAGGTTTCGGAAATGAGACACTAAAATCCGATATAATAAACTGTTCACAATTTCCTGTTAACATTATATCGACAACCGTTATCAGGATCGAATGTGATATTGTGAGCGGATCATTTGTAAATGGAAAACCTAGCCATATAGTTCATGAATTTGTTCCTAATGTGCCTCCCGGATATCGAATTATAGAAGTTCCAAGAAACCTTATTTATTTTCCTGTAAATCAGGACACCATAAGTTCAATTAATGTGCGCATTCTCGACGCAAACAATCAACTTGTAAATTTAAGAGGAGAAGATATTCAGTTATACTTTCATCTCAAGAAAAAACTATAATGATTGACTTTAATAAAAAGTCGTCGTGCGCGCCTAGACATATCAGTTTGCAAACTACTTTGAAAAGGAGAACACCTATCAAATTAACGAAGGAAAACAAAAAGTTTTTAAAACTAATCGGATTATTAAAATGAGTGAAATACTTAGTGTAGCAGAGTCTTATGCAGAAGACAATGCTATTGAAAGCCTCGAAGTTCATTCCTACAGACCATATGTAACAACATTCAATAAAAACGATGAAATTCGGATACCCATTAATCAACAAGACTTGTATATTTTACCGTGTGCTAGTACCTTATATTTAGAAGGTACAGTCAAAGTTATAAACAGAGAGACAAAACACGAAGTGAATAGCATTCATTTCACAAACAATCCGTTTCTATTCCTGTTTCAAGATATTCGATACGAATTGAATGGGGTTGAGATTGATAAAGTGAAAAATGTAGGTATCACCTCAACTATAAAATCTTTATTGTCTATGAATAGCAATGAATCAATGATGTCCAAGGCTTGGGGATGGGACTTAAACGGCACAAAAAATACTCAACATGGACGTTTTGCCGTATCTTTGCCTCTAAACAAAATTGTAGGGTTTGCTGAAGACTTTACCAAAATAATAATCAATTGTAAACATGAGTTGATTTTGTTGCGAAGTAATACAAATTTGAATGCTGTCAAACTTAATACAAATGAAGTATTAGAAGATATTATTATTGATAAAATCGTATGGCGAGTGCCTCATATTAAAGTTTCAGACCGTCAACGTATACAAATGTTGAAGTTGTTGGAAAAGGACCGACCCCTAAATTTGGCTTTTAGAAATTGGGATTTGTATGAGTATCCGCTTTTACCTAAAACAACAAAGCATACCTGGGCAATTAAGACGTCATCTCAGTTAGAAAAACCTCGGTTCGTTGTATTAGCCTTATCAACCAACAGAAAAAATAAGTCGGATGCGGATTTCTCTAGTTTTGATCATTGTAATTTACGTGAAGTCCGAGTATTTTTAAACTCTACTTATTTTCCATATGAAAGTTTAAATGTGAAGTTCGAGCATGACAATTACGCAATATTATATGAACAATATACAAGGTTTCAACAGTCGTATCATGGACGTCGAGCTGAACCGTTGTTAACTATACAAGAGTTTAAAAAATGTGCTTTAGATGTTTTGGACACTTCTAGACAAAATGATCGCTTGAAGACGGGTCCTATAGATGTGAGAATAGAAATTGAGAGTGATTCAGAAATTCCAGACAATACGTCTGCTTTTTGTTTAATATTCAACGATTGCATTGTGGAATATAAACCATTAAGTAGTATCGTGAAGAAAATATCATGAATTTACACCATTACATTGTCGACATACAAGGCTTCAGGGATGCGAACAATAAATTCATTATTAAAGAGCTAGGTCTGGCTGCTGATGACTTTACTCTAGTGTTTTCAATAAAGCCTCCGTTTCCTTATTCACGGTTAACGCACGAAGAACGCCGACATGTGCGCTGGATCGAGAAGACTTTCAGCTTTCGTTGGAGTGAAGGTTTTATTGAATACAAGCTATTTAAAGACATAATAACCCCTTATCTTGAAAATAAAAAAATATATGTTAAAGGCGTAGAAAAAATTAAATGGGTTCAAGAATTATGTCAAAATTGTGATGTTACTGATATTGCACAAAAAGGATGCCCGAACTTTTTAAAACTTTATAATACGTATTTTAAATGTAATGGTAAAATTACTTGTATGGATCATATTATTGATAAGCACTGTTCATTAAATAATGTAATTTGTATTAAGAAATGGTATAGAGAAAATCTTGTTCTTTTATAAATAAATAAATCGTATTTTATGAACCTAAACGAATTTTATTACTTGTACCTAATTTTATTGCCCGTTCATAAAAAATATTAATTCATCTACAATGTACAGTTCGTGTTACTTAAAACTCAGTTTCATGATATCATAATATGATTGAATATAATCTTTGAAAATTGTACGTTTTGCTACTTCGTAGCGTAACGAGAACTGAACATGTAAGTAGATACAATAAAATGGGTAATAAAAATAAAACAAATTAAATCTGTTAGATAAAAAACATTTATTTTCAAATCTTCAACTATAACTAATAACAATGTTTACATAAAAATCTATTAAAACATTATGTATAAGGCTAAACCCAGTCAATTGATAGCATGAAGTAGTAACATTATACTTAAAAAAAAGAAGTATGTCCCCATGAAAGGGTATGAATATTATCCTTTAATATAATCCGTTTGTCATCATTCGAAGACAGGGCAACTTTATTAAGAGCTTGTGTAAAAATTTCATGCTTTATAGACTTAAATAGAGTGTTTTTTTTGCGTACCAATTCCTTATTAAAGAGCACATTCTTATAATCACGAAATCGGAGAGCCTTAACTGCATGTGTTTTTGTGCCTTTAGCTTTCTTTAACTGTTTTTCTTCGGTTTGAATGCAGTATAATTTGGACCTGAGACCTATAAATTCAACGATTAGTTGTCCTCCAAGTTCATCCTTAAATAACCCAGGTTCTTTTTTATTTTTTTGACGTATGCCGTATATATTGTCCTCAGCGTAATTACTCGTATCAAAGAAACGTTGAAAATTTAATTTTAAATCTCTATAGATATCGTCTGTTTTTATAAAATACAAAAATGAATCTGTATCAGTATAGCACAAACTAACATTTTCTCCGTAAAATGGTTTAATATGAGAATAGTGAAAGTTATACATGTGAGATTTTGATATTTCCAAAACTGTAAATCCTATGTAAATAGGTTTATCGAGTGTAACAATTTCTGGATTCATTTGAATGGCAACTAAATTTTCGGTAAAGACACTTGCACTATGAAAATTAGGTCGTGCTATTAACGCTTCAGCACTTGTTTTTTTCTTAGTTTTATTCGTTGTATCATTCCATTGATTAACTAACATAACGTTTGTTCTATTTTCTGTAGCTTCTAAAGTTTTACCAAATAAGCTGTTATTGAGGAGTTTATAAAAGTTCATTTGAAATTCCGATTTCGCATTTTTTCTCAACTGTGTGTTTAACTCAATGTACTGCTGTATAAATCGACTTTGTTTAAACTTTATAGCTCTATGAATTTTTTTCAGTTTTAAACCATGTTTCACGCAAGTTTTTAAATGCACGTAATGAATTACATATTCATATTTATCGTACAGGTTTGGGATAAGTTTAGAACTCTTCGATCCGGGAGGTATAAACTTTTGGGGACAAAATGGAAGGTCATTGTGTGAATTATGGAGATCTTCTGAATATTTCATATCGACTTCTAATATATAACCATAAAGACTATCATCAGGAACTTCAAGGAAATTAATATTTTCTATTTCATCTTTGCTTAATAATTTGAAGTCCGCAAATGGTAAATAACTGCACATTGCATAGCCATAAAGATTATTGCAATCGATGTAAAACAAAAAAGAATCGGGAACAGATGAGTTATAACACGATAAGTATTTATTATTAGCACGTGCATATCTAGTAGAACAAAGGCAAATACCCCCGCGAATACCTTTTTGAATCATTCTTATTATTTCCAGATCACTTATGAGTTCTAATTTTACATTGGTAATTCGTAACATTGCGTCAAAGCTTAAACTCGGTGCCGTCATATAAAAAGAAGGATCTAATTTATAGTTTAACATAGAAGTCTGTCTAAAGTTTTCAAATATAGCAGCTAACAACAGTACATCAGACTTAAGGTAGAGGTCTGTGTATTCCCCCAAGGTCTTTAGATTAAATACGTTCCACACACGCTTAGCATGGTCATACGCTGAGTTTAAAATTTTAGTTTTGTTTAATGAGTTGTAAAAACGATGTTGTGGTGGTAATTTTTCTTCTTCGTAAGCTTTCCAACAAGTTACATAATCATATGGATATACACCTTTAGATCTAAGGAGCACAAAATGATCTCGAATGGGAAAAAACCTACGTAAGTGAACAAAGTCTCGATCATTTAAATCAGCTGCTAATTTTTCTAAACTAGTTCCTAAAAACTTGAAAGAATCAACGAAACGAACCGGCCAAAACTCGTTTACACCTATTTGAATAAACTTTGTAAATGAAATGTAATTTTCTTTATTTTTTGCTATAACTTTTAAGTTACCTCTTATTTCTCCTAACTGGCGAATAAACAAGTGACAATCATAGCCCGATAAATTATGGAAAAATACGGGTATGAACTTAGGTAAACGAAATTGAATATTGCAGAACGAATGAGCTGCGCCTCTAAAACGACCAGTTAAGTGGCAGTGGTCTCTAACAGCATCGTCTAACAATAATTTATTACAAAGAAAACAATACTTCGCATTACGAAACTGCTTTTCCTCTGCCTCTGTGAGATTTATAGGTACATGGCTCTTATAAACTTCTGTAATCTTACCAATATCACTTTTTAGATAGTCTAGAAATTTTTCTACGCAATCTCGCCCTCGATAACTAACATATCTGTTAAGAGAACTATCATAGGAACACACAATATAATACGCAAACGCAGCTGGAACATGTTTTCGTAATGTGCTAGTACATTTAGAATCAAATTCGTTACTTGAGTTTGGTTGTAATATACATTCAAAATCCGCGTAAATTACGTAAGGCATGGCTTGCATTCTTTCATAGTTCTTAAATTGAATATAGGCACCGCTGTCAGGTAATACCGTAGCAACACCACCACATACATGCTTATTCAACTTATCCGCGCTGTGAAAAAATATTAAGCATTCTTCACAAAGAAATATTTTTTCATTATGTTTCGTTAACTGCTTTTTTAGAAGTCGACCTAAATTTTTTATGAGACAATAATGTGATTGATTGCCATTTTCCAACATTAACAAATTCACATGATGTTTCCTTTTTTTATCTGTTTTGTACAGTGGTCCTACAACTTCGTTTTTTCTTAATCCGTAAACATTAACGCTTATGTTCTTATTATTTTTTTCAAAAATGTTGATGTCAGAGAGACCAACAGGAAACGTCATGTCATTTGTGTTGAGTTGGTTTTCAAAATGTGGATAAGATGATATTCGATCCTGATTGTTTTTAACGGGAAACAATGCCGCAATTATACACCATAAAAAACAGTAATTGTCATTATTTTTAATATTAACGCAAGCCCTTCTGAGTTTTATGATTTTAGGCAATTCTATAAATTTTGAAGCTCTTAGTGGATTATATTTGTTTATGTTTACTTCCAAGTATAGGTTTCGTAGAAAACTCCAACCACTATCCCTTTCTTGAAATTCGTCAATTTTCTTACTCAAAGTCTCTAATATCTTCGAATATATTTCTTTAAATTCAAAAACTTGATGTAAAATTATATTTTGCGTAGCGAATGATTTAATTTCACTTGTGTCATTTTTTGGCATACAAAATTCTGCAAAAAATTCAAAGTTAGCCTTAATAGACCCGAAAGACGCCCTTCTAGCTTCTAGAATTTTACGCACATGCTCGCGAATAGCGCTCAAAAACCTAACCGGTGTATCATGGAGACGGTTTTCCGGACCACGCACTCTATATGAGGCGATCCTGCTACGGAAAGCACAGCAAATTTTTTCAATATCTGGAGTTAATTGAACAGAATTGTTATTTTTATGTAAGTTAGTACGCAAGTGTGCAGAAAAGGCTCTACTCGGAATACTTATGTCACACACTGAACAAAATATCGAACTATGACGCATTTTACTAGTTGTAATATCGCAAGAATAGACTGCCCAGGTAGCAAACTGACGTCAGCGACGCACAAGCGACGTCATTTTTATGTCATATTAAGGTCTGTCATTTATTCGCTGAAAACGTACGTTATAGTGACGTCAATTTAAGGTCAGGTTAAAAAGTGGACGTCGTACTAACGTCAATTAAGGGTCATCATCTGGACGTACCATATTCACCGCAAAGTGGACGTCTTAATAACGTCAATTTTAGGTCAGCATCTGGACGTACCGTATTCGTCGCAAAGTTGACGTCTTAATAACGTCCATTTTGGGTCAGCATCTGGACGTACCGTATTCATCGCAAAGTGGACGTCTTAATAACGTCCATTTTAGGTCAGCATCTGGACGTACCGTATTCGTCGCAAAGTGGACGTCTTAATAACGTCCATTTTAGGTCAGCATTTGGACGTGCCGTATTCATCACAAAGTGGGCGTCTTAATAACGTCCATTTTAGGTCAGCATCTGGACGTACCGTATTCGTCGCAAAGTGGACGTCTTAATAACGTCCATTTTAGGTCAGCATCTGGACGTGCCGTATTCATCGCAAAGCGGACGTCTTAATAACGTCAATTTTAGGTCAGCACCTGGACGTACCGTATTCGTCGCAACGTGGGCGTCTTAATAACGTCAATTGAGTGTCAGCATCTGGACGTACCATATTTACCGCAAAATGAACGTCTCAATAACGTCAGTTTAAGGTCATCACCTGTACTATGTACGATGTACAGTAAGACGTACAGTATCCGTCGGCAACGAGAAGTTTTGCTAATGGATAAATAAATTTTTGGGATCACTATTAACGGTTAGATGTTTGTGACACGTAAACTATTTCAACAGGAAGTTTTATGTGGCAGTTAATTTATATGCTAGTAAGTTATCCTATACTTTACTCAGGCTTTGTAAATCTTCTTTCTTCGTAAATCTGTCCATTATCATAGCGAATGCTAAGAGAAAATACTAATTAATACAATATAACAAGACTTTATGTAGCCAGTAAGCCAGTACTTATGCATAGGAATTTGAAATTTGAACAGTTTCATATTAGTCGTTAGAGTCTGTCCGGAAAGTGAAGTGTCATAGAATGTATGAGCTCCCATATAAACCACGATACATCTATTTCCGGACAAACTTTATAACTATCCGACCTACTACCGACTTAAAAATAAAGCTTAAAAATACATAACGCGTTTCGTTTCTTGATATCAATAAAATTTGTCAATCTTGTAATGTAAGACTTTCATGAAGTAAAAAAAACATTTACGGCTTTTTAGTTAACTTCAAAGTTAATACTTATATAAAGTCATTTATTACAGATTTTTTAATGTTATTTATTAAACATCAAAACAAACTGAGCAATGTGATTTTTAAAAACATAAGAAATTGGAACGGAACGAAATTCTGTCATTTTGATTGAAGTGACGCTTTGTTTGAGTGACGTTGTTTTCCCTCCTTTTTTCGAGTCCGGTTAACCCGCAACCCGATAATGTACGACCCGATAATCGGAGACCACTTTTTTGGACGCGAATTATGGGGTCGCGCATTATTGCCCTGTAAAAACAGTGGCTTCCGATTATCGCCTCGGACCTAGGTTACACAGACCGAGAACGCTCAGCCCGATAATGCACAACCCAATAATCCGCGTCCATGTAGTGGACGCTGATTAATGGGTTTCGGATTATCGGCCCGTACAGAGATTGCTCGACCGCGGATTGCTCAGCCCGAGAATGTACGACCCAATAATCGGCGACCACTTTTCACAGATAACAAATATTTGACACATAGAGTGAAACTCTAGGGATGGGAGGACGACTTTCGAGTTTACGATTCAGTGTGTTGCCAAGTGCAAAAAACAAGCAGCGGATTGTGTATTTATGTTGAATTGCTCCGAAATAATAGAAATCCACCGGTTTCTGAAAGACACTAAAATTAAAATGCTGTAGATTAACGCCATAGGGAAGGTTTTCGCCTAAGAAAAGCTTTTTAACTGCATACTAGTTAAGGACCATTCATATTCTGTATTTTTCTCTCATTGTACGAGTCTCTTTCTCTCATTGTATGGAATCTGGAACAGCGCCCTCTACAAAAAGTTTTCACCGGCCTTCCCCATTGATGAACTACCTGTCACAGAATAATTCGAAAATTGTGCATTTTATTTGTTTTATCTGTGACAAGTAACTTTTTAATTTTAAAAAGTTAGTTTTGTTTACTTATATTTTAAGGTCCAGATTGCGTTTTTTATTATTTATTAATGTAATATCTGCCATCACTTTTCAATAAATGTATTAAATCAACGCAAAGACCAGCTGAGATATTTATGTAGGTACTTACGACAGGTGTAATACATTTTTCGTGATATATGTGACTTTGAGGTTATGTAGAGTTTTGTATCGAATTATCATTTCAAGCTCTTTCTTTCAGTGTAAAATCGAATAATTGAAGCGAAAACTAGTGCTAAATGAAGTCCAAGATTGTTTGTTGCATAGGAGCAAGTGCTGCATATTGTCACAAAGCAAGAAAATACTACAATTTAACAGGTTTATGCACGAAGCATCCCGCTACCTACAACAGACTTTTATCAAGCCTTTGAAATGTTTTCCTTTATGTACCTACCTAAGCTATGTATAAAATAAATAAACACCTAAACCTCACGTGCGTTTATTAATTATTCAATTATACAATTCGTACTTTAGATTAAATAAGTGCCTACCTAAATTAGTCGTCAAACGAAATGATAAAAGGAAATCATAATAAATAAGTAGGAGTTCATTCAGATAATGAAGCTAATCCTGTTCCATTCTAAACTGAAAAGTTGTATTTTCTGGTAGATATATATAGGTATATAGGTAGTTACTCGTTTCCCTCGACTGGCCTTATGATTTTAGCAATCATTGTAAGTATTTTAATTTCTTCGCACCTTCTTTTTCATTGTAAAGTCATAAATATATCAGAATTATCAATTATTTTATTATTCAATGCAGAATTACAATTTTCGAAATGACGTACAAAAGCGCGCGACAGGCGTCCAAAAAATACTAAGTTTTGTTTGATGTAGGGTAGACCGGGGACAATAGAAACACGTCATGATTGAAACAAGTCAAATTTCTCGATAACTAATACCTACGCGTCTGACGCAACACTCGGAACACGCGGTCGGCCATGTTTGAATCCTTGGCCAGGAGCGCTCGAGCGCCGGTGCAAGACGGGATTGTCCACGAGCCAAACCAGTTTTTCGCGGTAAAAAGTAAGTATTTGCGCTCTCGTATATTTTCTTATAACTTCGTTTACTCTTGTATTTTGACTAATCAAATTATTTTGGTGTTATAGTTAGGAATAAACGAATGTTTTTAATGGCCGTTGATCAGCGTTAGTCTTTTTTATATATAATATTTGACCTTGAAGTGAAAAACGTGGTTTGGGGACGATATAAACAACTTGCTTGTGGACGATTGAAACGTTTCAATCGTCCTTGCGTTTTAATCGACCCCAAAAGTAACCGACTTAAAAATATAAGGTTCTGTATTCGATGCACATGTTTGTTCTATAAATGTCCACATGTATTTGTGCAGTTTTTGACCTAGTTGATAAATTATGGATAAACAAAGTTTTTTTTTAATCTGCAGTTTTTTTATTCGAGGTTGTGTGAACATTTGTTTTTAACCGACTTCATAAAAAAGGAGGTTCTCAGTTTGACCCGTATACTAGCCTTTTCCCGCAGCTTCGCCCGCGTACTACAAGTACTCAAAAAGGATACGATACCCATGTTGATTTTCAGACTTTGTGACCACATTTGCCCCTTTTAGGGATTGAATTTTCAAAAAACCTGAAACACGTGTTTACTCATTTATCGTTAGGAATACTCCTGTGAAGTTTCGAATAAAATAATCTAACAAATCTTGATTCGCCATACAAACTTTGGACCCCCATTTTACCCCCTTAGGGGGTGAATTTTGAAAAATCCTTTCTTAGTGCACCCCTAAACCTTATAAGGAACCTACGTGCCAAATTTGAAATCTCTAGAACCAGCGGTTTGGGCTGTGCGTTGATATGTCAGTCAGTCAGTCAGTCAATCAGTCAGTCAGTCAGTCAGTCAGTCAGTCAGTCAGTTTCTTCTTTTATATATTTATACTCTATGTATTTAGGTATTTAAATAAAAGTAAACAAACAATTTTTACATTTTCGGGTAGTTATAACTTTTATCGGTTAACCAATCAAATACAAAACTGCCTGGATCTGTCACTTAACGACCTGGCTTTAACCAATATTATTTGATCGTGTAATGTTTTCATCTACCCTCAACTGGCTTAAGGAGCCATTTGAAGGTAGATCTTATATACTTTTATTTAAATACCTAAAGATACAGAGTATAGATAATACGTTTTAGCAACAACCGACTGCTGCCAACCGGCTGATTAAAGAGGTCGGCCTCTGCTAAAATGTATATCAGAGAAAGTTTAACAATTTTTTTTTAATTGGCATATCGCTATGTTTTTGTTTACATAATAAAACAATTTAAACTGATTATTTTATTGCGCCTATTATTTCATTTTACATTCCGACGTCTGCAACATTCGTCACAGGGTGTATGGGAAAGGTTATGATTGGAACATTGTTATAGTTGAAACAACTTGTTTCAAACAAGTACTTTTGTATGAAACATAATAATGCTTGTTTTTTTGCGATTCTTTATCGTTATATCTTAGAATTGCATTAAAACTACTTTGTTTAAGAAAGACATAAGGTAGCAGCGACAAATAAAACTAATATACTCGTATACTTTTTTTTACCTAGTTTTTTTATCGAGATGTTCAGATGCTCATAAATTGATAAATGTTTATGTTATGCTTGCAAACTTTTGATGAGCTCATTATATGCCGAGGTAGGGATGAAAAAGATTGAAACAGATATAAGTACTTTTATTCTGCCGAAGATATTTGAGTGTTTCAATTGACCTCACATAGTGTTTCAATTGACACTCATGTGAGGTCAATTGAACCATACTGCCCCATTATCTATATTACATTATTGTCAAAAAACTATGGATTATAGACCATCCAAATACATTTTATTTAGGAACCAGATAACTAACCTTGAAATATTTTGAGCGTACGTGTTTCTACTCATAAAAATATAACTGTTACAGGAGGTTAAAGGCAAATTGTTTCAATTGTCCCCGGTCTCCCCTACATTGCTGCTTTACTATGGAGCAAAGCTGCTGTTCGATTCGCTTAGTGTTGCTATATTTTTGTTTGGTGTACATTGCTACTGCGTTCGTTGGCTGGCCAGACTATGTTTTCCTCGCTTTAGTGAAGTGAAAAGATTTGTGTTACACACGGCTGCAAAGTTACTTTTACGTCTCGTGTGTTGCAACACTTGCTACGCTCAGGATTCTATTTTTGAAATACTCGCTTCGCTCAGGATTCTATTTTCGAACCACTCGCTTCGCTCGCGGTTCAACCATAGAATTCATTCGCTACCTCGCAGTTCACCCCTAGAATCCATTCGCTAGCTCGTGCTTCAATTCCACACTCGCGGTTAAAATATATCTTTGCACCCTTGTATAACAAATAACTATTTCACGGAGCTCTTGACCTGCTGAAAACCATGAACGAAATGCGTGTAATTGACTTTTGAAATAATAGGTTTTATAGACTGACATGATTTTACTGCATATACTTTCAGCAAAGGGGAATTAGACCTTCCCAGGAATAGAGCTTTATGTCCGATGCGCTTGTAGCATGACGGTAATATGTCTGATTTTGAATCCGGACTATCCGAAGGTCTCAGGTTCAAGCCCCGGCTTGTATGATTATCTTTCGGAATTTATGTACAAAATATTATTAATATTTACCGATGGCTTTTTGTTGAAGGAAAACATCGAGAAAAAACCAAACTTAATCCTAATAAAGCTTAGTTCTCTGTCTAGATTGAAAAGTCGGACGGCATCGGCAGTCGCTTTTGTAAAAACTAGTGCTTAGGACAATTCACGAGATTAGGTTGCCGAGCGGACCACAGGCTCAAAGACAGGAACAACGCTAGGAAAATTGTGACCTAAAAACGTACCGTAAAACGTTTACATATTTTTTTTAGTAAGGGGTGTGGAACAATCATAAGTACATGCAATGAATCAAAGTCAATTATACAGTTAAGGCCGGGTAAGACACTGCAGTAAGAGTTGGATAGAACTGAGGCAGATGTAGTACTTCACAAGTCCGTAGGTGTACATAAGAGCAAGTTGCTGCATGGTATATTTGGCTACGAGATTGTTGTTGTTGGCCTTTAATATTGAGCCAAATAGAAATAATAGTGTTATAAGGCGATCTCGGACCCACAGCACCACCTTGTCACATTTAAACTAGATTGTCAGAGAGCGGAAAAACATCTTAATATGAATGTTGTTCACCAGAATATTCAGGGTTTTTCCAGCAAGGAGTTAGAGATAGGTTTATTCTTAGATAATAATGATGTACAAGTTATGTGTATTACAGAACATTGGCTTAAAGAAGAACATTTAATATTTGACTTTATAACTTTAAATTAGTCAGTTACTATGCTCGAAAATCTGCCATTCATGGTGGTTCCCTTATTATTGTTAAAAAATCGGCCAAGAGCGTGTCGGGCCACGCTCAGTGTAGGGTTCCGTAGTTTTCCGTCCGTCACAGTAAGTGTCCCCACTTAAGAGTTAATAACACCTCCAAGTAGGATATGATATGAGAGTTCAGTAAACTAAGGCAAATTAAGTAAACTATTGCGCGCGAGCTTAAAGTATGGAAGATGATTTTTATGGAATAATTCTTTATTGCGTGAACCGATTTTCACCGTTTTTACTTTATTTGAAAGCACGTCATTTCATTGTCATTTTGTAGAAATTACAGGTACAATAAACACCTGCTTATACGGTTAAATTACAAACTTAGTTCAGAAATTATTTTGTAATTTTTTTTCAAAAACTATTCATCCTATCAAGTTCAAAATAATTTTCCTAGAAAGTTTTTATAAAGTTCTACTTTTGAGATTTTTTTCATATTTTTAAAACTTATGGTTCAAAAGTTAGAGGGGGGGGGGACGCATATTTTTTTACTTCTGGAGCGATTATTTCCGAAAATATTTACATTATCGAAAAATGATTTTAGTAAACCCCTATTCATTTTTAAATACCTATCCAACAATATATCACACGTTAGGGTTGAAATGAAAAAAAAAATCACTCCCCACTTTACGTATAGGGGAGGTACCCTAATAAAAAAAAAACCACTTTTTATTTTACCACTTTGTCGGCGTGATTGATATACATATTAGTACCAAATTTCAGCTTTCTAGTGCTAACGGTCACTGAGATTATCCGCGGACGGACGGACGGACGAACGGGCAGACATGGCGAAACTATAAGGGTTCCTAGTTGACTACGGAACCCTAAAAACCATAACAAACACAAAGACAAGTAACAAGACAAAACTCAATACAAAAGACAAACACACAAGACAAACATCAACACAAGGCCAAACACAAAACCCACAACACAAAACCTACAACTCAAAACCCAAAACTCAATACACAAAAACACAAAACAAAAAACACTAAACACAAAAACTAAACTCAATACACAAAAACACAAAACAATAACACAAAAACAAAAGCCAACACTCTACGACCGCGGGGCCCATGGGCCCCGCCAAAATACTAAAGCATAATTTAAGTTGGTTAGGCAGCACGTTGAGGCGGCACGTGGGGCACGTCTGCTGCCGCTGGAACCACAGCCGGAGGCACGCCGCGTGGCATGTGTGGTTGCAGGGAGAAACTGGCGGGTATATGTACTCACGCGGCGGCATGTTGGGTGCGGGCGGCGCGGTGTCCTATTTTAAAATAAATTTTATTAAAAACGCTATTTGCGATACTTTAAGTATTAAAAACTTTGAATAAATTTTACTAAAGTTAAAAGTTACTAAAAAAACCTGGTCAAGATCGAATGGTGATGGGGTAAGATAAGACTGACATAATTATGTAGGCCGTATTCATAATTTAATATGTTCATTATTTATATCAATTTCAAAAGGTATGTTCCTCTTACCCAAATGTGGGACGAATAACTCACAGGCTTGCGTGGCTCGACGGCGCTAAACCGTCACCAATCTCTCACGCCTCTGAAAGTTAAATAAAAACAATGCATTTTCAATATTTACTTTAAGTCGTGTCAAGGATGTCAAAACGAATTTTAACCCACCTTATAAATATATATTATAGCAAGAGCTAATATGAGCCCTGCAATACGGACACCGGTCGCGCATCAGCGCTTCGGCTGCTTGTATGCCGAGGAGGCACTCGTCGCACATGACATGTCCGCACGGTATTAGCACGCGCGTCGGCGGCTCCTCCAGGCACACGCCACAGCGCGCGCCGGCGGGGGCGGGCGCGGCGGGGGCGGCAGGGGCGGGCGCGGCAGGGGCGGCAGGGGCGGGCGCGGCAGGGGCGGGGGCGGCAGGGGCGGGGGCGGCGGGGGCGGGCGCGGCAGGGGCAGGCGCGGCGGGGGCGGGGGGGCCTGGCGCGGCGGGGGCGGCAGGGGCGGGGGCCGGCGGGGGGAGCACGAACGGCAGGAGAGGCACAAACGGCAGCGGTACGTCTTCGTTGGAATCGTAGGCTTCCTCTGCCTCGTCTGCCACCTCCACCTCCATGGCCATCTCGGGTACTTCAGGTTCTGGGACCAGTTCCACGAGATTCACGCGGTTGCTCACAGCGACGATGAATTGTCGCAATGTTATGTTGCCTGCGTTCAGTGCCAGCATGTTATTAGTAATAACAGTGGCTCGCAACAATTGACGTACACGGTTGCGCCTGGAAGGCTGCGCGATACCGGCCAGTTGGGCCTGACGTCGTGCATGGCAGTTGTCAAACAATTCTGACATGCGTTCTGTAAATAAATTTATAAATACATTACAAGACGAATTATTATACACGGTGCCCGTGAGCATTGCGAGAGACTTTACCAGTGTATTCATGATCATATTTAGAGAAAAAAATGTCCTTTAAACTTTTCCAAAATTCGCCATAGTTTCAGAGTAAATACTACTTACAAAAAAT
Organism: Pammene aurita; assembly: GCA_947086415.1. Taxonomy (NCBI): domain Eukaryota; kingdom Metazoa; phylum Arthropoda; class Insecta; order Lepidoptera; family Tortricidae; genus Pammene; species Pammene aurita. The sequence continues at coordinate 21,447,995 of OX352295.1, forward strand.
AACATTTTTAATTGTTATTCAGTGTAAAGTAAAATGCTTTTTTGATGGCGATCTCACCAGTATGGGGCATAGTCTAAACATGTCTTATTGACAGATATCAAGGACCTAAGAAACACTTTGCATGAACTAGTTTTTACTAGAAAAAAATTAGCAATTAACTTTTTCCGTTATTTTTTTCTTCTTTTTATGTAGAGCAGCATTCCAAAAAAGTGAAAAAAAAAAAAGAAAAAAAATTTTTTTTTGGCGTTTTACAACTAAAGTCATATAATGTTTTTTCCTTCTTTTGACCTCAGAAATGCGTAGTTAAAATCTCTCGTAATGCTCACGGGCACCGTGTGTAGGCCAGTCAACTATTTTCTGTATAAACGTGTCCTGTTCATTTCGAAAATAATAACTGCTAATTTTTATTATTTTAATATGTTATAAGATCATAATCTGAAAGTAAGATCTAATGTTTTATGTTTGCGTTAGTTTTTATGCTAGGTAATTTCATTTTATTTTTATTAATTATTATCTTGACTCAGGTGACGAAATTTGTCTCCCGTACAACTCTCACTACAAAAGGAGACCCTGAATAAATTTTCCTAGACGACTTTCTTTATTTTACTCTTTTATTTAAAACATTTACCTCCTTATTTTAAATTCTTCTTGACGACCGCGTCGTTACATATTTAGGTGTATAAAATAATTTTTAATTCTGTCCCTGCCGCGTCAGTAAAACACGTGTCGGCTGAGTCACAACATGTAATATTCTGCTAAGTACAAGTGTAACGGACTATCAATGGCTTATCGAATAAGTTTTTCGTGAGTTGGTTACCAAATTCGTGCTTAAAACCAATAAAATAGTAAATACGAGCGATGCTCAGCTTATTTTGCAATCTTCTATGTTATTTTCCAATTTGCTCCATGTTTAGAAGTCGGTTCTGGCGTTTGCCGGCCGCTGCCGCATAAATTTGGTGGCAGAAAATATAGTTGCCATTATTTATTTGCATTGATACTCACGTTTTACACAGAGAAATAAGTAAGCTTAAAGTGCTTACTCCATACAACTGGTTAGATATGTATACATAAATATGGAGTGAGCACTCTGCGTTTGCTTATTTCTCTACGCTTTTTTATGACTCACCTTAAACGTAATTCTCAGTTAAAAAAAAACACTTCGGCAATCTGTAAAACAGCAACTGTGAAAAAAAAACTACTTTATTTACTACAAACCTATCTAAACACTAATATACTAATCTACATTACAATGCATACTATCAACTATAACTAATTATTAAGATTAAGAGAGCTTCTACAAACCAAGTCAGGTGATATAACAATTAATTCTACATAATTTGATTTGTTTCCATAGTTATATGTATAAACAGTAGCCATCTTTCACTACTGCAGTGCAGAATCATATGGTTGATTCCATTAGAACACCGATAGAAAAATTCACAAATTACAATTACATAACATACATACCAATTTTAAGACCATTCTGGTGGGCGCATAAGATTTTAAGACCAGTTAAAGTTGCAACTTTTTGGCCTAAATTTATCAACGAGCCTACCGCTCCAAATTTTGACAGTAGTTAAAGGACCCGTTCACCAAACCAAATCCAAATTTTAAGACCATTCTGGTGGGCGCATAAGATTTTATGACCATTTGAAGAAATGGTCGATTTCATAGAAAAAATAGCAAAATAATATAAATTTAAAAAAAAAAAAATTTTGCTGGCCCAAACACAACTGCATATTCATATTTAAGTATCTAGTAATTAAAAATGCCGAAAAAGTATTCCGCAATAAGTCGAAAATTGGAGAAATTCGTCATAGCAGTACTTTAGTCACGGGGGTTTCAAAACACTAATATTATTATTATTTATTTTAAACTTAATGGCACAAAATATGATCTGAAAAGCCAGACGTGATCCCTATAGGCATTTTCTACCAGTCGCTCATAACTCTAAACTGATAAGCGTCAAGTTAGGTGGTGCACTCAGAGTATATTACTGACTGAAAAAATTACCTAAATTTATTTGAAATCCTACCGTTCCAAATATTGACAAACAGTTTAACTCAACTCAAATAAACTACATACCCATTGTAAGACCATTCTGGTGGGCGCATAATATTTTAAGACCAGTTGAAGTTGCAATTTTTGGCCTAAATTAATCAACGAGCCTACCGCTCCAAATTTTGACAGTAGTTAGAGGACCCTTTCACGAAACCAAATCCCAATTTTAAGACCTTTCTGGTGGGCGCATAAGATTTTAAGACCATTTTAAGAAATAGTCGATTTCATACAAAAAATATCAAATTACTACAAATTCGGTTCAAAAAATTATTTAATTGACACAAACACAACTGTATATTCATATTTGAGTTTCTCATAATTAAAACTGCCTTATACGACTATACGTATACTGCAATAACCCGAAAAATTTAGAAATTCGTCATAGCAGTACCTTAGTCACGGGGATATTAAATCACTAAAATTTCTATTAATTTTAAACTTCATGGCACAAAATATGATTTAAAAAGCCTTACGTAATACCTATACCTATTTTTTACCAGACCCTCATAACCCTAAACTAACAAGCGTCAAATTAGGCGCACTGAGAACATTCAACTGACTGAAATAATGACGTAAGTTTATTTTTATTACTACAGCACAAATTTTTCAATACGGCGTCACTACACTTCAAGTTTAAGTCGTCTCTAATTGACATCTTATTTCATTCACGTTTTCAATCAACCATAACACAATACCTAATTGATATAAATTATATATTGTTTATGCAAATTAATTGTATTCGTACGTACTTACGAAAATGCTTGGTTTGAGAATTTTTGCCTTATTTGAGTCTATTTTGCTTGAATATGCAAGTGTGATAAAGACGAATAAAACAAAATTTAAATTTTCGACTTGGTGGTAGAGCCTAACAACATTTGCTACGCAAATAATTTAAAAACACGTTTGTAAATGGCTGACCGCTCTAGTAGGCTCGTTGATAAATTTAGGCCAAAAATTGCAACTTCAACTGGTCTTAAAATATTATGCGCCCACCAGAATGGTCTTAAAATTGGTATGTATGTTATTTGATGTGGGGTAAATCATGTGTTATAATTTGGAGCGCTAGGCTCGTTGATAAATTTCCAGTTAGGCGGGCTCTAGCACTATACACCGTGGGCCCATATAACTAGACAGATCTAGTACATCTATAAAAACTATTTCAATAATCGATGTCACGCACTTTCGTTATCGCTCTCAATGGATAACAAGCTCCGTGAAAATGCCCTTATGCGCTGTTTTTGGATGTAAAAAATGTTATATTTCGTCTATTTTACAAAAAGATGAAATACCATTTCAGATGTAAGTAATGTTTTACTTTATTTATCATTACTTTCGTAATAAAAGATTTAACCTAAATCGAAAATCAAGCTTCGTTTATAGAATCGATTCAAAGACAATCGTTTTCTTTCTGACGGGCAGTGACTATTTGACGTTTGACACTTCTCCATATTTAACGCGCTTAATGGTGCACCACACTTCGCCTATGCGGACAAATATTCGTGTTGCGTCTCTTTCCTATTTTATACAATAAGAAAGAGACTCAACACGAATATTTGTCCGCATAGGCGAAGTGTGGTTGCAGCATAAGGATTGCTGTCTTCTATATTTTCTTTGAAAATACAATAAAAAAAGATCCTATTTTTTGTTTGACATTTGCAAAGACTGCATACAATAATGAACTATATGTTAACATTGGTACAGTCGAGTATCTATTGCTCCATTTAGTGTTATGAAGTATAAAAAGAATATGTCAAATATGTTTGGTCTTTTCAAGTCAAAGGTACATCTTTGTCTGTTGTCAATAAAGCGTTGCTGCCATAAAAAATCATTTAGAAATAAACTGTATTAACAACCGACAATGATGTACCTTTGATTTGAAACCATCACATGCGTGCTACCTCGCCCCCTCAGATGTTGGCAGACTTTTTTGTTTGGAAAGATGAGGCGAAGCGTACTCCATCTATAGAGCTTTATGAATGAAAGAAATGTGCGCATAGACAATCACATGCGTGCAAATGAAAAGCAGACATATTTTCTATCCCTCATCGCGTAAACTGTCAATGTCACTGGGCTAGTTTTTTTTTATTTGTCCTTTTGGTCAGGCTAAGACTATAGGCGATACTGCCACGTCTTTGGTATATTTAGGGACGCCACACACCTGAGCTGAATTCAGCAAATTCATAGGCAAAATGCTTAAATTTGTCTAAGGTTGCTGTATAAAATTCTCCAAGTTTGGCTCAAGCTACCACGTACTAAATTTTAATAGAGCATTACCCAAAGAATATAATCTGAACAATGAACCCACACTTATATATAGGGTTTGCGATCCGGACACCCGGATACCCGAAATATCCGGATACCCGCTCATTTTCGGATCCTCTTACTATTACTATTGCTATTGCTACATATTATGAAGTATGAGTACTCAAACTTGTCACATACCGCACATTTCACATCTCAATCTAGGGATTGCTCCAATTGTTATTACTTTTGACTTAAAAGTTTTAAGAGAAACCTTTACTTTGCTAATCACTCAGTGTCAGTTGTCTTTGGGTCTGTCCCGTCCCGGTCGATGCCTGGCCACCACATCCTACTGCGCGCGTTGCATTTCATTTTTACTATACTTAAGTGCGTGTTATGCAACTCGCTTAACATGCGCTGTTTAAGTGACACAGGAATTACGACCTTATGTCCTGGTAATAAAGATCCATTTTCAAATTGTAAGTCGGTTCTACAATGAAAATACGGTTTGACCGATTCACAATTTATTTTGCGAGGCCACCCTTTGTTCATATATTTAACTAGCCTTTTCCCGCGGCTTCGCCCGCGTACTATAAGTACTCAAAAAGGATACGATACCCATGTTGATTTTCAGACTTTGTGACCACATTTGCCCCTTTTAGCGGTTGAATTTTCAAAAAACCTGAAACACGTGTTTACTCATTTATCGTTAGGAATACTCCTGTGAAGTTTTGAATAAAATAGTCTAACAAATCTTGTTTCGCCATACAAACTTTGGACCCCCATTTTACCCCCTTAGGGGGTGAATTTTGAAAAATCCTTTCTTAGTGCACCCCTAGACCTTATAAGGAACCTACGTGCCAAATTTGAAATCTCTAGAACCAGCGGTTTGGGCTGTGCGTTGATATGTCAGTCAGTCAGTCAGTCAGTCAATCAGTCAGTCAGTCAGTCAGTCAGTCAGTTTCTTCTTTTATATATTTAGATTACCGTTTGAAGAGTTGAATCGACCTCGGTAGCCCTTTTAATGTCATGTGCGGTAACCGCCGACGAGACTGAATCTAAAAAATTTAGTGCACACAACGAGTCGAATTCCTTATCACTATCGCTGTACGTCTCCGCAACGGGCGCGCGGGAAAAATAATCTGCTACTAAATTGTTACTACTACTACTACTAGAAATATATTGCACTGCCTGCTATACAATAATACATTTACATGTTTTCGTCAAGTATGAAGTGCAGTGAAATTAAAATTTTCTTTTGAAAAATACAACCATGCTTGCCATGTTTTTCGGGCGGTAGATATAAAACAGACACATTTGGCTCTAGTAAAATCTATTTAATATAATATCAAAATACTTACATTTGAGAAATTTTATCACTTCAAAATTTAGTTCAGCTATTAAATATAGTCATTCATTGTTAGCAGCACTGTAGATGATCTAAATCACTGTAATTATAACTGTGCAATCCTGCTGGTGATTTGACATATCAAATAACCTCAAAGTTTATCAACACTACAAGCGATATGTCCAACCTTGTGCAAATCGCTGAGTCACAGAAGAGCCTGGAGAGCAGTGTCCGCAGGATGCTTTCCGAGTTTGAGAGGAAGTTGAACAACTCCCCAGCCAACAAGGCAACAGTTGCCAGTGTTAACGAAGAACTTGGCATCTTTAAGGAGTTCACGATGGCGGCACTCAAACTCCTCGGGGAGCAGATAAGCGCACTCAGCAAGTCTCAAGACATCATGGAGATGAGGCACAGACGGAAGTTTATCCTCATTAATGGCGTACCCGAAGCAACTGGTGAGGATGTAAGCTCCACAGTGGCTAGCATTGTCACTGAGCACCTGAAGATCCCGGATGTTTCTGCTGCCTCAATTCGGGCTTGTCACAGGCTCGGTAGGCAATCCGAAGGACGAAATAGACCGATACTAGTCCGCTTCATCGATATGTCTTTGAAAGCAAAAGTTTGGCAAAGGAAGACGGCTTTCAAAGGGTCCACTTTTTCTCTTGCTGAATTTTTAACAGCGAAGCGACAGGCAATCTTCATTGAGGCGCGTAAGGTGTTCGGCATGAGGGGTTGCTGGTCTATCGATGGCAACATCTATGTTAAGCTGCGTAACGGTAAGCGAGAACGCATCGAGTCCGAGGATGACATCCTCGCCTGAAGACCCTTCGAGACGAAAGGCGGCCGCAGTCAACATCGACACCTGAGCCCGCAGCTGAGGAGCCCGCAGTTGAGGAGCCCGCGGTGGACCCCGGCAGCCAGCCCGGCCGTGTTCGACGTGTCGCAAAACCGGTGACCCACTACTAGCGTGCCACGTAGTTTTTCATTTTAATTTATTTTTTGAGGTACACACTTGATAAGCAACACAAGTTCGGTTCCTTATTCTTTAATGGTTCGGCAGTTCTCATATTGTAGTACAACCTATACAGACTTTCTCAGTTTTATATTCTCTTACCCACTTTATTGTTTCTAAATTTGTTTATGTTACGTAATTTGTTTATCTTACGGTTGGACACCAAATGTGCAACTCGATGTCATAGCTGTCACAAATGACAGTTAGACGAGTGTCAACTTAGACTGTTTGAGCTTCGTTTAATATCACCTATTTTTATTTTACCATTACATTTTTGGAACACATTCGTTTTGTATAAGAATTTGTTTGTTTGTAATCTCTTAAGGTAAACCGGCAGGATACGCAGATTTGTATGGCTTTTTGCGCTGATTATCAATGTAAAATCATATTGCTCATAGTATTAAATATTTGTGCTTAGTATATGTGCATAATTTATGTCCGATGATGATACTTTTTACTCCGCCAGCAATGATAGTTCAGCTTTTTTGTCTATTAGCTCATTCAACACTTCACACAGCTTAAATTCAATTTTAGCGCGCGAACTCAATTCTTCCTGTTTTAATGTTTGCCACATAAACGCTCAAAGTATACCGTCCCATTACAGTGACCTTGTTGATACGTTCCAAACTGATCTTATCCATGCAATCCTGGTGTCAGAGAGTTGGCTAAAACCTTCTCTAAATTCAACTTCATATGCTCTGCCCGGATATGTCTTAATAAGGAATGATCGTACTGGGAAGGGTGGCGGAGGCGTGGCTATTTACCTCAGGAGCTCCATTCCGTACAAGTTATTGAATTCCACACAGTCTCAGTACTCTAGTTCTGCGGAATGGGTTTTCCTAGAGGTAAATGTTAAAGGAGTCAAGGCGGTTCTTGGCGTTGTTTATTGTCCTCCCACAATTGACTATTTCTCGGACCTGGAACAAGTTCTGGAGTCAGTCAGTACGGACTACACACATCACCTGGTAATGGGAGATCTTAACACAGACCTTTGTAAAGACTCGCCCCGTAGCCGCAGGCTGACATCATTACTTCAGTCTGTTAACATATCTCTCCTCCCTCTTGCTCCGACGCACCATACCGCCAGTGCGGACACGTATCTAGATGTCATTCTTTCATCATCCCCCGATCTTGTAGTAAAGCATGGTCAGCTTTTGGCCCCGTGTTTCTCCCACCATGACCTTATTTATGCTTGCTACAAACTTAAACCCCTAAAAAGCAGACCTGCTCTAGTAACCATGCGCAGCTTTGCTAAGGTGGACACTGACTCTCTTTTAAGCGACGCAGCGGCCATTGACTGGTCACCCGTGATCACTGCCTCCTCGGTAGATACCAAGGTATCTCTGTTTAATGCGTCCTTGTTAGGGCTTTTTGACAAACACGCACCCGTACGCACTGTTCGTGTGAAGCGTCCCCCGGCGCCCTGGATAACTGCGGGAGTGCGCATGGCCATGAGAAGAAGGGACCGAGCTTTCCGACTTTATAAGCGAGACCGCACCGACGAGAACTGGAAGCATTTCAAGATAGCACGAAATCGATGCAATCAGATGGTGCGCGCAGCTAAACGTCGATTCTTTCATCAAAATGTTGCATCCTCTTCCATGGCCGACGTCTGGAAGTTCCTGAAGTCGTTGGGTCTGGGTAAACAAGTGAATGGATATGATTCACGCACCCGTACGCACTGTTCGTGTGAAGCGTCCCCCGGCGCCCTGGATAACTGCGGGAGTGCGCATGGCCATGAGAAGAAGGGACCGAGCTTTCCGACTTTATAAGCGAGACCGCACCGACGAGAACTGGAAGCATTTCAAGATAGCACGAAATCGATGCAATCAGATGGTGCGCGCAGCTAAACGTCGATTCTTTCATCAAAATGTTGCATCCTCTTCCATGGCCGACGTCTGGAAGTTCCTGAAGTCGTTGGGTCTGGGTAAACAAGTGAATGGATATGATAGCTCGTCCTTTTCACTAAATGATCTCAACAGATATTTTTCCTCTGCTCTCTCCGTCACTGATCAAGTAAAAGTCATTACCCTCTGTATTATTTCGTCTCTACCCTCTTCCTTGACAGAATCTTTTTCTTACCACCCGACATCTCAGACAGACGTAAAAAAGATTATTCAAGCCATTAAATCGAAAGCCGTCGGTTGCGACGATGTGAGTCGTTACATGATAATCTCGGTCTTGGAGTGTGTGCTTCCTGTAATCACTCATATCGTCAACTTCTCTCTGATTAATGGCGAATTTCCTGCTCTTTGGAGAAAAGCTTATGTCATTCCTCTCCCAAAAATCAGTAATCCCTTGTCACCCAGTAATTTCCGGCCCATATCAATTTTACCTTTCCTGTCGAAGATTGCTGAAGCGGTGGCACACAAACAGTTCTCTCACTATATTCAGGTAAATAAATTGCTGAGCCCCGTTCAGTCCGGTTTTCGACCTGGTCATAGCACCTGTACTGCATTAATTAAAGTGACGGACGATATTAGGCGTGGCATGGAGAGTCAGATGGTCACAGTACTGGTATTAATTGACTTTTCTAACGCGTTTAATACAGTAGACCACGACATTCTCCTTGCCTTGCTTAAGCATCTAAATGTATCGCAGTCAGCGCTCAACTGGTTCCATGCTTACCTTGAGGGCCGTCAGCAAGCGGTGCGTGTCGACCGGTCCCTATCGGACTGGTGCGACCTAGTCACTGGCGTACCTCAAGGAGGTATCCTTTCTCCTCTTCTCTTTTCCATCTTTATTAACTTTATAACTCCTGACTTTCGCTGCGCTCACCATCTGTATGCGGATGATCTACAACTTTACGACCAGTGCAAAGTGACAGACATATTAACCACCATTGACAAGTTGAACAGAGATCTCACGCACATACAACAGTGGTCCGAAAAGTTCGGCTTATTTGTTAACCCTACAAAGTGTCAGGCCATTGTCATTGGAAGCTCCAAACAACTTGTCAAGCTTGACTTTAACACTATTGGGCCTGTGCATTTTAACGGAATTCCCATTCCTTTTAGTCAGAGTGTCAAGGACTTGGGCGTGCACTTGGACTGCACCTTGAGCTGGAGACCACAAATTGCTGAGATCAGCTGGAAGGTCACATGGTCACTTCACTCACTAAACAAGCTCAGGCACTTCTTGCCCATTAAAACTAAGGTCTTGTTAGTTAACGCGTTGATATTGCCAATTATAGACTATGGTGATGTGTGCTATCCCGATTTGAATGAAGAGCACCTTGACAAACTGGATCGACTCCTTAATAATTGCATCAGGTTTATTTTCTGCCTCCGTAAATACGACCACGTGTCAGAGTTTCGCGCGCAACTTGGTTGGTTTCCCATTCGGCAGCGGCGAAATATCCGCTTGCTATGTACTCTCTACTCAATACTCAATGATTCGCAAGCCCCTGAGTATCTTAAAACCTCCCTTCAGTTTTATGGTGTCTCTCGCGATCGTCAACTTCGCTCTTCGGGCAATCTGTCTCTCTCCATCCCTCTTCATCGGTCTGGTTTCATGTCCAATTCATTTACCATTCGAGCAGCTCGTCTCTGGAACAGTCTTCCCCCTAAAATTAGAAAAGCACCGAGCAAGTACGCTTTTAAAAAATCTGTGCGTGATTTCTTTGCTGGTGGATCAAAGAAATTCTAAGTATCTTCTCTAACAAGATTCTTCGGATATGTATGTATATATGTATGGTCGTATGTATGTATGTATATATATGTATCTATGTATGTATGTATTGATTTATGTATTTTATGTATATTAGAATTATGTAGTTTATGTGTAAGAATTAAGGATGTAGTTTCGCATCTTTTTAAAGTTTTATGCTTCTGTCATATAATTTGTTTTCTGTATAGTTAGAAGCACCGCCTACAATCTTTCTGCTTGGCCCTAAGGTTGACTGGTAGAGAATGCCTCATGGCATTAAGTTCGCCTTTTGTACGATAAGTTTTCTTTTTGTGCAATAAAGATTAAATAAATAAATAAATAACCATTCCATCAGTATTTTCTTATGACGTTGTCACGTTCAACTATCGTCAGTAAACCGACTTTACAGACAACCGATTTTTTTTCTTTATTATATTGTTTGTAAAATAATAGGAATCACACTAGGTGAAAACAGAGGGCTGCAAAAGTGTTTCTAAAGTCGCTGTCAATTGAAATTGCGAACAATGTAAGCAAACCATGCAATGCAATATCCATATTCTAGCACTTGTTTATTAATTTAATGGTTTAGTTTAGGATCATGTTGTGGTAAGTACTGTACTGATTAAATAAATAACACACGATTCGTGTGTTATTTATTTGTATCATTTACAATTGTTCTTTTTAATATTGTAAGATGTTGATTATATGTAATGTAAATGATTTTATTTTTTATAGCTTACATGTACCAGCTTAGCTATGATACTAAATTGTTAATTATTAAGATTCTTTTGTTAAGTTAGACTGATTGTTATTATTTAATAAAGACCAGAGTTTACCGAGTGTTTATATCATATAATTGTATTATTTGTGATGACATTGATAATTTTTTCTATATTGATTTTAGAAAAAGTAATAAATCCCATTGAACCAATGATTTTCATCGTTTAATTAACGGAATCGTTTACCGTAACATCAGAACTTAAGATTTTATTTTTCGGATCCGTAATATCCGTATTATCCGGATACCCGGATCCGTAAATTTTTTGGATCCGTAATATCCGGATCCGAAAAACTGACGGATCTTGCAAACCCTAATTGCACTGTATAATTATATGCAGACAGTAGGTATAATAGCGTACCTCTGGAGGCGTAAGGCCGATGTGGCTGATATTCCGTTCTGGGCATTGAAAATCGAGACAAACGGTCTGTGATCTGTTTTTAGAATAAAAGGCTCGCTACGCCCGTATAGGTATTGATGGAAACGCTTTATAGCGAAGATCAAAGCGGCCACCTCTTTCTGGATTTGACTATAATTGCGTTCACTGGCGCTGAGAGAACGCGATGCGAACGCCAGCGGCCGTTCCTGTCCATCAGCGGCGCGCTGAGCCAGAAGAGCGCCCAGACCCCCGGGCCCCGCGTCGGCGCTAAGGACCAGCTGCGCGCTGGGCTCGAAGTGCGCCAGCACGCGCTCCGAGGCCAGCCTGCGGCGCACCGCGCGCACGGCGCCCCGCTGCCGCTCGCCCCACTCACACTCAGCTCCTGCATGTAACAATTCGTGTAAAGGACTCATTAATGCCGAAGCATTAGGAATAAAGTTTCTATAGTAATTGACTACGCCCAGAAATGATTTCACCTCTGTTACATTGGTGGGCTCGGGAGCGTTTAAAATGGCCTGAACCTTAGTAGGGCATGTCTGTAGACCTTCTTTATTAATAACATAACCTAAATAAATTACATTGGACTTGAAAAATTTTCATTTTTAGTGTTTCGTACCAATACTTGGTTTACGAAACACTTATGGAATCACTTCGGTCCTCGAAATTGGTAAATCGCGTCTCTCTCGGAAACCGTTTGACGTAGAAAGCTGAAATTTGGAATAGGTAAGGTGAGGGGGGCGAAGTGCGCCATACTTTTTTCATAGATGACTTCTATGCAAAATAATCTTCTCGTAGAGTTGACAAATAAGTTTAACATGACAATTTCAAAACCTGTGATTTATTAGAACTACGACTAATGTATTGTCAATGAAATCTAACTGTAAAATTACGACTTTTTAGCATGAAATCAGAAACATGTATGCTAGGCGCACTTTTCCGTTGGGACGGCGAAGTGCGCCTGGTAGAATTTAAACGCGTTATTGAAGCATTAGAATAAAAACAATCGGATAGTGTAGTAGACCATAAACAAAAACACCCATAAGGTCTTTTTTGTCTTCATTGTCCCATTCTAAAAGTATCTATAGACATAAAAACAAATTTCGGCTAAGTGCGCCATACATTTGTTAATCAGGGTTTCTAAACATTTTTTCTGCTTTTTAAAACTCACTATGTAATGGATTTAATCAATGAGTTGTAATGTATAGAGACGCTATGTCAAGTTTATTTTATTTTATTTGTGATATAACGTTAATATGCTCTTTGTTCTGACGTTTAACTAAAGGAACTGCCGTCTTAGACCGCAACGTTTGGGGCAAAAAACAGTTCGCTATGCCGGTTCTATGTATACGTAGTAGTAAAGACTGACCAAAAATATATGATAGCTCGCCATGTTGTGAAATTTCAAATTGCAAACTATTTTTACCAGTACCTACTGGCAATAAAAGTTAGTGTCATTAGTGTCATTGTGGGTTTATTTATTTTATTTGTAAGGTGTTGTAGTTTATAAGTGACAAAAAACTATTCATAGTCAAGACCGGAATATAATTAATAATGTATTCTAATAAACTTTTGGAAGTAAAACGCTCGGAAAATTAAACTATTTCGTTACAAAAACTTACAATATTAGCATCAAAGTTGACAGGTAAACAAATTAAGATGACATTATAGTCTATGCTGACCTGTTGCCATATTAATCAGAATAATGGCGCCTTCTTGACAGCTATCATATATTTCTGATCAGGTTTTAATAGTTCAATGCATAAATTTTTGTTATGTTCCGGCGGGAATATTATGGTAAGGAACTACTTAACTGATGAAAAAGCGCTTTTGGGGTTAATAATATAAAAGGAACAAAAATAAAAAAATCGCTGCATATTTAACATTTATTAATACTTGTGTACCTAAGTATACAAAGTTTGGGAAGCTATTTATTATTTCAAACCAAAATAAAGTCATGTTATTTTTCGACACACTTTTCTTTTGGAGCACGCCTATGAGGAACTTGGTGCCCTGATCGATTTAAATTATTTGAAACTAATTTATAAAAAAAAAATTACATCAGAAAAATACAACAGAAAGTGCAGACATTAAGTGAATTTAAGTGAAACATTTTATAAATCATGGTAATAAAAGCTTGGCAATGTTTAGTTTGTTAAAATTTACGAAATTGCCCGTACCTCGACCGTAGTGGCGACAATTATTAGCGGTTTGATGAATTATTACTAACTAGACACTACTAAAAATGGGTAACAGTTTCTGCTTAAGACGATAATATCACAGTAATTTATACGAGATCGACTTATGTAATACCTAGTTAACAACCAGTAGATGCTTATCTCATTAAACTCTTAAATAATATAGGGAATGGCACTTGAACTTTGGTACATTGGTACATTTCAGTCATTTAAATCTCTTAATATACTAAACTATATATCTAAAAATGCTCTCTCTGGCTAAAGAAATAATTTTACTGGATATTGAAGTTTTCGAAATCAACACTGAAAGATATTTGGCCACGACGCGAAATTATAGGCTTTGGCAAAATTGATATGATGTCTTGAACATCCAGTACCTCACATATATCGTCAACGTTTGGGTAGACAAAAATATGTGATCTCTGATTAGTTTGTGTTTTTTTTCTTACATATTTTACAGTGGGAATAGCTTTATTTATATTGATGATTTGCCCCACATAGTGTTTTATGCTTTTTTTTGCCGTATATTTGACTAGTATCCAGTCAAGTTCTTTAAATTTATGGGTTTCCTCTTCATAATACTGGATGTCGGAGAACCCAAACGACATATCCTCTTTTTCTTCTTCCGAGTCGTGGTCTTTTAAGTAATTGTCAATATAACTTCCCAAATCGTTTATGTCTGAACTATCTGAATCATGTAGACTAAATTCACCGTCTGTAGACCAATCTTCCATTTGCTTCTTTTGTTTCTTCCTTCTTGATACCATACATTTCTTTTCAGTTTTAATTTTTCTCTTTGTTGATACCATACATTTCTTTTCACTTTTAATTTTTCTCTTTCTTTGTACCTCTTCTATAGTATCCGACGCTTTCAAAATAATATCTGTTGGTCGAACTGTTTTTCGTCCTGAAAATACATTTTTACTAGCCAGTTTTTCGTTTGAATTTAAATATTTATCTTGCAAAATATGCACTTTCGTTTTTGGTTGGCTTACACGTTTAGATGTTTTTGGTTTTTGCAAGTCTAAGTTCTGGTCCTGGACAGTGGAATTAGATGAACACGGAGCAGTAATATCATTTGTACTCGTAGTAGGGTCGGCGGTAGGTGTTGTGCTTGAAAGTTCTATGCTTTTGTTCTTCATGTCGTTTTTTTTGTCCTTTTTTTTATCTTTCTTTTTAATTTGTTCCTTTAATTTATCCTGTTTCTTGATTTCCCTTATCCTTCGGTTTTCTTCCTTTTCTTTTTCTTTGTTCACTCTGTCATCTTCCTTCTTTTTTAACCTTTGAATAACATCTTCGTGAGTTATTACTTCAGCGCTCCCAGAAATCTTTACCTGTTTCTTTTTGCCATTACCAGTCGGAACTTGTTTCATCTTTTCGAGTAATAATTCTTCAAATGTAATCTTTGGTGTGGTTTTTGAATCATTGTTGTTGTTTTTGTTGGTTGTGGAAGTTGTGAAGTTGTTGTTTGAGTCGAATAAAAGGTTAATTTTCTTCAGGCACAATTCTTTTAATGTCCACGGAGAGCACTGGGGAACTGTTTGTTCATTATTAGACATCACCTGCTTTTTCCAACGTCTTAGAGCGTCCGGGTCCAATTTGTGTTCAGGAACCGCATTCCTGTTGAATGGGTAGATCCCACTTTTGGCGAACCCATTTTTTATAATATTAGGGTCAAGGCCTTCCCATACTTTTCCTACTATTCTTGAAAACTCATCTTTGGGCAATTTTTCTCCATTGTGCGACCGTTGCCACTTGACCATTTCTTGGTCCCAAGTATCTTTGTAAGGTTTGAATACCGCTAAGTCAAGCGGTTGTAGTAAGTGGCTTGTGTGAGCCGGTAATTTGATGATTGCGATGTTATGTTGTTTAGCCTTTTCGATTATAGGAATTTGGACATGAGTACTGTGACCGTCAAAGATGAGGAGCGTTGGCTGCGTTGTGTCACCAATCATCGGAATAAAACATTTGTCAATATATTCTAGAAATGCTTCCGACTCTATCCAACCATTTGATGTAGCTGTGTACAACGTTCCAGGGTAGGCAAAATCAGAAGTCCAACTACTCCATACGTGTTTCCCCTTAAATATAATGAACGGTGGTCCTTTCCCGCCGGCAGCGTTGCTGGCCATCAAGACAGTCGTGTTTGATTTTCCAGAGGATGATGTAGTTCGAGTTGATGGAAATCCTTTTAGCCCAACGACTTTTGTTTTCTGTGGGTCACTGCAATAACTCGTCTCGTCCAAATTATAGATTCTTTCCGGCTTATTTGCAAGACCCAACTCATCAACAACTCTTTCAAGCATATTATAAAAGTTTTGGATCACGAATGGATCGGCTGCTTTTTTTCGAGCAATTTCTACGGCTTGCGGTTTTTTAATGGATAATGCATGTCGTTTTACGAAGTTTGTAAACCAATCTTTGCCGGGAACACCAGCGGCGAAAGGCGTTTTTAATTTGTTCACTTTGACGTAATCCGCAACAAGCTCTAATACTTCAGTACGAGATAGACCAAAGCCATTTCTTTCCATTATATGCAAGCAATTAGCTAACATTTGCTCGGTTTCACATGGAAGTGCTGGCGGTCTACCTAGGGTTGTTGACTTTTGGCCTCTGCGTCCTGTGACATGGTCCATAATAGTCTTTCGAGGTATATTAAAGGTTGAAGCGGCTTCATAACCAGACATCCTACCGGATCTAACAGCTTCGACTGCTTCATTCAAAGTTCCTTTAGTATATAAAGGACCATCCGTTTTTCTTTCATAACGCCCCATCTTAAAACAAAAAATATAACCAGTTTGGTATATTGCATATAAAATACGCGTGGTGGAGAAAAATAGACTAGTACAAAGCAGAGAGGGCCTTTCTGTACCTATTCTTTGTTAGTTTAAACTTTCATCAACGTCATTTTTTTCCCATATCTTCGCCATTATTGAAAATTTCGAAAAACTGACTCGACAAAAAAAAACTATATACTGACCCAACCTACTCGCAAAATTTCATGAAAATTGGTTGAGAAATGCGAGGTCTAGGCGAGAACAGCCAAACATCCGGACATCTAGAAAAATGATTTTTCGTCCAAGCTGAAGCTTCGCTCGCTCGGTCGATAATAGAAATGTTTAAAAAACTTATGGGGGTGCCACGTCCGGCATTAACGCTATAATGCTTTGAAATATTAATGAATAAATAAATAGCTAAGCGCACGCGCACACGGCATATTTTGTTAACAAGTGATAAAATATAAATAACGACCGTATACTAATAAATCTTCAAAATATAATCCTCCTGTCTGTCCAAAGACAGTAAAAAATGTGACATTTTAAAATGTTTGTAACCTCTGGATTGCGGCAAAGTGCGCCATATAAACAGGCAATATGGCGCGCTTAGCTGACTTGACAAATTTGAGGTTATAAAAACAAATGTGCTATAATTTTATCAATTTCACTAGTTATGACTGAAATAAAGTCAAAACTTTAAAGTAAAACATTTGAATTGTGTACTTGCCTCATTTTTTTGTTGAAATATGCTCAGATTCTTGAAATTTATACCGATTACTACCACGAGGTCATCTCTGCTCGCAACTTTCAATGACACTAAAAAAAAATGGCGCGTATTTCTACTCCATGATTAGAGCGCAATCTATGATATTTACCAAGACCTCTGTTTTAGTTTGTTACATCGATGTAAGATGTCGTTACTAGTATTCTGTCAGCAGTATATGATATATTTGTAGTAGGCGCACTTGTCCGGTAGGCGCACTTCGCCCCTCTCACCTTATACAAAATATCGTCTGTAACAAGGTACTTAGGTGTTAACTGCTTAGATTTAATTTTAAGAGGAAATTTAGGGGGTAAATGGGGAAAGTGAATTTTATTTTTAATTTGTAAGAAAAGTGTTGGGCACTAATAGAAAGCTTGCAAAAAATTAAGACCGCACACTGATTTTGAGTTCATTTTACGTGCAGTAGTTTTGATAAAAAACGCATTTGAAAATGCAGTTTTTCATACAAAAATTACGGCTCTGTCCCCGCTTTTTTTTCAGAAACTATAGCTAACTAGGAACTGAGAACTGAATAGTCCACTAAACAGACCCTGCAGGTGACGGCATAATTATTTGGTAGACCTATCTTTAACAGTTTTCAGACCACGGATTGACCTTAGGTTACTATAGGACTCGATATGTACCTACAGTCAATTTACAGTGGTAATTTCCTATGATTTATATATTAAAAGCATAAGAGAAAAATAGTACATACAAAATTAAACTTTACTCAACGGTTATAAGTGTAAATATCGAACGAGCCTTCGAATTGTGGGAACTAATTTGAATCTAGAACTCTATACTTCATTGCTGTTTTCTTGTTTTTATGAGATAGTACTTAGTAGATAACATAAGTTTAAGTTTCGAACAGGCCTTCAAAGCAACGCACGTCGTCGGGTGCCTACTACCACAACTTTATAGCCGTCATGAACCGTATTGGTAACAAAACAAGGCGGATTTTAGTTTACTTATTTTTTTTGCAATTTGTGAGATTTAGTTGTCACCTAACAGCCTTATTCATAAAAAGTTACAACCTCCTTCAAACCTACTTGAAGTCCGGAAGCCCAAAAATGTTATTTATAAACGTTATTTATCTCTAAAAAGCTCTACAAACCTATTGCAAATGTTCGAAAAGTTACATGACCCAGGACCCTTCTTTATCTCCTCGATAAGGATCAAAATGGCCGCCATAATATTGTCAGCTGATTTTGACACTAGCGACATCGAATACAAATCAGAAGATTTCTACTGAATGGAAGCTACCTATCGTTACAATTTTTATGTTTTGTGAAAAATATTATTATTTATGTAATAAATTAAAAACCTATCTTTTAAAGTGACTGTGAACTTTTGAAGTGTAATTGTTGCTATAAAATGCCAATTCAGGCAATGGAGCAGTATTGGTGAGCATATTTGTCATTTACTATCAACTTGTCGTAATATTATATACTTTACATGGCCCAAGGTCAGGGGTCGCCCTGACGAAGTGGTATTTGTAATACAAGTATTAAAGCGGCAATCAATGCACATACATTACTGATGTTGTTCATTACAATTCAACCACAGAGGTATAGTTTGTCCGGACAAACTATAATATAATTATTGCAACATAAATGTTATTACCAAAAGGTTATCATCATCATCATCAGTCGTTCCCTCAGAGCTGAGGATCGTGACATCATGTCCTTCTGCTGAAGACCAGGTTTCTCCATAGGCTAAGATTAAGCTCTTGAATAATAATATGCCACTAAATAAACAGATTATCCCAGAGAGAGAAGCATTAAAAATCATTACAAAAGCTTCATGAAATAAAATAATTATATTTAGCAAAATTAAACATACAATTCAATAATAAAACAAAGCTAAAGAGTGTGAGAGTATTATGGGGTCAGAACCAGTAGTTTGACCAAAATCAGGCTATGTAGCTTCTTATTTTTCTTTTTTATGTTTCAGTTGATTGCCTTGCCGCTGAGGACTGCTTGGCTTCGAATATGTCCGGGGCCGGTAGACTTTTCCTGGATTTGTGTGGATTCTTAACCTGGTCGCCCTTTCCTGTTTAATGCTTGACGACTTACTGCCTTAACAATGGCAGTGGATGATGACGGCTGATGATAAGTGCTGACCTGAAAATAATGCAACAAATTTAATTAAATTAATTTTAAACAAACACTTTTTTTATTTTTAGCTTTCATATATATTGTTCCATATACCAGGATATGGAAGTTTTCTATAAAATAGGCAGAAATCGATGTGACTACATACATATTATAACTAAACATCGGTATCAACGTTCAAATTTCGTGGCAATGTACGGTTGGCAGAAAAATAAATACAAACAAATCACTTAGTATTTTTAACCTTTATTTTGTATATGTAAATAAAAAAGCCCCTAAATAGTACATTTCCTAATTAGGGTGGTAAAACAAAGAAAGGCCGCGCAATCGCAATTGTTGCGGCCCAAGCTGCAAGCGAGGGACGTAATTATGCGATCGAGGGCTTTCTTTATTACCTCCCGTGTTGGAAAAATATGTGCACATTTGGCCAGAAAGCGGCTCTATCCGTACGCGTAGCGTGCGGAAAAAGCCACTTTATGTCCAGGTGTGGCATACAATATTTTACGAGTTAGAATAGATCACTAAAATTTGTTCCATAGATGTTGCTGTCAATCTTTGACGTCTGTAAGAATATATCCATTTTAAATGACTAAAAGATCTTTCCACGCTGACTGAGGTAATAGGAAGGTATGTCAAGCATTGAAAATTTTGCACACAGTTTTTATTTACACTTTCTGGTATTTCAGCCTCGTTGTTTTTAGATAGTTGGTTAATTATTTGTACAGTCTTATAACCAGGATTTTTCTTTAATACACTTTTTAATTTAAAATAAACTTTTCTGGCATTTTGATGTAACCTTAACGTTGATATTTTTTTTTGCAAACCATGAACAATGTTTAATGATTCTGCTAGACTCAGTTTTGGATCCTCCAATAATTTTATTGACTTAGCAATTATACTAAAGTGTGTATCGACGAATAGTAACTCAGTTTTTAAATTCCGGTTACGGAAAATTTTTTTTGCTTTAGAAATTGCACTCGCTTCACGCGGATTTAAGGCATCGATGACAGATTTGATTTTATCATAATGCATGTGATAATATGAGGCAGCATTTAACCATGTTCCCCATCTTGTTATCACGGGTCGGGGTGGTAGAGGAATATTTACACACATTTGATGAAATAAATTTGTCCTTGAAGGAGCGTTACGAAATATTTTTTTGATACAGTCAATCAAACTGTTTATGGTCGGGTAAAGACTTCTAATTATCTCTGCGACTCGATTACATCCATGTGCTATGCATGTTACATGAGTCATATTTTTATATTTCTGAACAAGGTTTTTAGCTGCTTTTACCATGTAGGAACCGGCATCCGTTATAAAAAATAATAATTTATCCATGTTTTTTTTGTATTCATCGCCCCAAAGATCTTCAAGGGTTTCCTCAACGAGTTTGGTTATTGTCGAATGGTTAGTCGCCTCCAATACCTTAGAAGCAAATAAATGTGGCTGGGTACTAGTTCCATCTAGAGCTCCGATCAAAATATTTGCCACTTTTTTTCCCACGGAATCTGATGTTTCATCAACACTGAGGTAAATCATTTTATTTTGTAATTTCTCTTTCAATTCATTTTTTTTCTTTTCATACAATTCAGGTAAGCATTTTACTCGTATTTTTGTTTCACTCGGCACAGTAATATCGTTTCCATATTTATGATTTAAAAGGTTTTCTACAAAATTTCTAAATTTAGGATTGTCTAATTTTGACCACGGTATATTCGAACAAATCATAAACTCTGTTAAATCTTTATTAAATTTTTCTTGTGCATTATTTTTATGAATTTTGTTGTGTAAATCTGTTTTTAAATGGCGGTCGATACTAGATTTAGAGGGAAATAATTTCGAATTACACAATTTGCAATATACGATATCGTCTTTAATTTCGAAATCAGCATTATCTCGTATTATATCCTGTAAATGGCAGCGTGAATCAGATAATTTATCTTGATGAGATTTTGATTTCAAATGTTTCTCTATATTGTACCTTTTCTTTTTTATATTCATTTCGCAAATAGTACAGCAAGCACCTTCGTTAGTGAATATAAAATCAGTATACTGCGTCAAATCCATTTTCTCAAGTCTGATAGGGAGTTGGGTAAAGATTTATCAATGCTAAATTGTAGTTGTAAGTGTTTTTAAGAACTATTATCGTTGAAGATTTTACCACATATTATTTTGCATGACAATTAAATTGACATTTGTTGCCTATTTGGCATTTAGAATTTTTTTTACGAATGGATAATGAAATGAGTATTGAGGTTCTATGACGTATTAAGAATATAAACCTCTTTAAATATATGTACAGTTTACCAAAGTACGATTAAGAATAAAAATAAATTAAATGTTATTTATTACTAATAAATAAAACAATGATACCTATGTATTTCTTTTTTTGCGACCCTTACCAAGTGCCACGAAATTTGAACGTTGATACCGATGTTTAATTATAACCATACATTTACATTTAATTGAGAACGACCAACATCCTAATCTCTATCTATCACCACTGCTTATTAGTAGTTATTACATAAGTATGTAGTCAAATTTTCCTGACAATAAATGACACTAATGTAAGTACATCTGCTTGATGCCTTTTATTGTCAGCATCTGACTGATTGACTGAATAATATAGTCATTTACAGACATTACAGCATCACAATGTGGAATACCTACTTATATTCTGCAATTATGGTGATATTAATAAGGATTTTGAATGAAAATAACAATAAAATTCTACCTGACTAATGCATATGTTTCAATACATTTTGCACATTATCTAACCATTGATTTTTCACTACTTTAATATCATCCTTCTGGGTATAGTTAGTACATGATTATTTCACTGCATTAACTGTAGGCGATATCAGACAGATATAACTGGTTTACAATAAGTATACCTAATGTTATTAGTTGTAGGCACTGGTATAGAATTATTACTATGAAAATGTCTGACTTGGGCACTTGGGCAGGTATTGTACTTACTTGCAAAAGGTCAATCTTAAAGGCGTTGGTGTTTGTATCCAGTATTTTTTTTAATATTTTGCTCTTGTAGTAATACCTGAGGAGGATATATCAATGATTAGATTCATTAAAAACATTAAAGGTAAGCAAGAATCAACTTCACATAACCTAATTATAAGTAAATGAATTGGTATTCTTACCTTGTATTGTTGCATGACGTGCACACAGTTGACGTGTAATTATTACTCCCTTTTTTTGTTGCATCGATTCGTCTTTTCAATGCAAAGGCTTATTTGATTTAAATTAGATTTATCTAAACTAGTATTTGCATTTATTCGATTCTATTTCGCCGATTTCCCGGTCATTACTGACATTCGCTGTCAAACTTTTTTTTTAAATTGCGATTGGGATACGATTTTGTCTATGATTTTGCCAAGAGTGCCAACATAACGAGTCGAATCAATGAAATTACTATTGTCGGCTTATGGAGAGATTATAAATCACACATTTCTTAAAACGTCATTTAGGCTTATATAGCGTTTTAACTATATGATGGTTAAAACCTCATTTAAGGATTTTTTATGAATAAGGCTGTAACAGTATAATATACCTTAGAGAATTCAACCAACCGGAGTCGCCATTGATAGGCGTTCCCCTCTGCCGAAAACGTATGACCAGTGGTCATACACATGTATGGACTGACGTTTATCTGACGTAGCTATTTGTACGTTACGTACGAATATCCAACCATTTGACGTTCCCCTCCCCCACAAAAATCGGCAGACTTTTTTTGTAGACAAAATGACAGACATGGCTATTCCATCCGGGTTGAATTCTCTAAGAGTTTACCCCATGTCTATCCGGAAAGAGGAGTTACCGTAGTATGTATGAGTTCCAGTATAAACCACTACACTTCTCTTTCCGAACAGACTTTAGTAAGACTCATTATTTAATATTTGAGTTTATACGACCACATTTAAATAATTTGATACAACCGCCTAACATCTATATGTATCCATCTATCTATTCTATACATATAATAAAGCAAAGGAGAGTAGAGAATCTGTACATTGGAGATATTAGCAAAAATATTAATAAGTAGCTCTTAAATAGTATTAATATAGTTAACCACGGGATAGGCGGGATTAAGTTGTGTTCGACCTCTCACCTGCATCTGTAGAAGCTCTTTTGACTGGGATGCTTGGGGCCTTCGACATTACGTCGAGCTCAGCTTTCGGCCTTACCACTAAGGCTGCCTTTCTTTTAATGCGGAGATGATATGATCGGAGATAAGTGTGGGCATGCGGGAATCGATGAATAGCAATCACGGTCACGTGTCTTAGTTAGGCTGCGTTTCCACCAGAGATGAGGGAAGATGCGTTGCGAGGAACGTGTTTGTGAAGCTCCAATAGAATCGCTTCATTTGTTTATCCTCGTACAGCGCAGCTCTAGGGTTGGTTCTTTACAAACACATTCTTCGCAACGCATCCTCGCTCATCTCTGGTGGAAACGCAGCCTTAAAAGCGTTAAAGTACAAAGTTATTGGTTGGTTCTCGCACGTTTCCTCTCATCTCCGCCTCAGTGAAAATGCTGCCTTATTGTCGGGCTTTCCACGCTCCGGTTCACTTGATGACATTAATCATTAATTTGTGTTCGATCTCTGTCCAGCTACTGCAGAGGCATTTTCTACTACGACGCTTCGGGCGTTCGGCTCTACGGGGAGCTCTGCCTTCAGCTCGGCAGATCTTCCCGCTTATACGCTTCCCTTGATCATTGATTTCGCTCTCTGCTGCTGCTGCGTTATAAACTGCTGCACTGACTTTTTGACATGTTGAATGCGTAGGCAACTTTTAGCAATGGACTGTTGAGGGTAACGAAAAGTGGTAAAGCCTACTAAAACGCACGTGAACGAAGCCTCGGGTGCAGCTAGTATAACATAAAAACCGTCTTAAGGTCAACGGTCAGATTTTTTCTTTTTGTAAACGCAGCCCCGCATCGTTTAATCTGCTCAAAACCAAGTCTAACCTTTCTAAATGCACTTTTTTATTAGGCTCTGTTACACAAATGTCATCAAGCCAGCAACTCACGCCATCGATACCAATAAGAAGGGTTTCCATAGATTTTTGGAAAATGGCTGGCGCATTAGCCAAGCCATATACTAAGCGTGTATATTTAAATAATCAATCCTCTCGAGGTGTTTATGGTCGCCAGTTCCTGTGATGAGTCATCCAGTATAAACTGATTATAAGCATTTTTAAGATCTATTTTGCTGTAATGTTCGCCTCCGCCTAGCTTGGCCAAGACCTCCTCTATGCGAGGCAGCGGGTACTTGTCAATCACCAGATCCTTATTTAGTGTCACAGAAAAGTCTCCAGCTATTCTAACTTTACCGTTTTCTTTAAGCACCGGCACTATAGGGGTAGCGTAATTTGAGTAATTTACGGGAACTAAAATACCCAACTTTACTACAGACAGACAGACAGTTTATGTCTGAAATTACACACACTCCCGAACCAGAATCTAGTTCCATAGATAAATTTTTGCCCTCTAAAATCACGTCCAAGAGAATTGGTTTATTAGACATGTACCTTAAATTGAAATTTTGCCACTCCCTACATTGTTCTGCTCCTTAGTTTCCGTGCTCCTCGAGTTCACTTGCGATGCAGTTCACGCGCAAAGACTTGTTTGTATACACTTTTTTTAAGTGCCCTATAATTCCACATTTCTGACACCGATAACGCTTATAACGGCAACTATTTTCATTATGGTTCCTCATTCCACAAACGGTACATTGTGAGTCATCTGGCGCTGATCGCCTCCAGCCGGCCGGCTCCCGCCACCGAAGCTACCTTTGCCCCAGCCGCCTCGGCCGCGCTCACTTCCACTAGCCCCATAAAACACGGGCTCTTCTTTGACAGTCGCCGCCATCTCCGTCTTGGCTTCCCTAGCTACCGCAGCTTTCTCTGCAATCTCCAGAGCCTCCGCCATGGAAAGAGTTGCCGTTTTTAGGGTTCCGTAGTCAACTAGGAACCCTTATAGTTTCGCCATGTCTGCCCGTCCGTCCGTCCGTCCGTCCGCGGATAATCTCAGTGACCGTTAGCACTAGAGAGCTGAAATTTGGTACTAATATGTATATCAATCACGCCGACAAAGTGGTAAAATAAAAAGTGTTTTTTTTTTTAATTAGGGTACCTCCCCTATACGTAAAGTGGGGAGTGATTTTTTTTTTCGTTTCAACCCTAACGTGTGATATATTGTTGGATAGGTATTTAAAAATGAATAGGGGTTTAGTAAAATCATTTTTTGATAATGTAAATATTTTCGGAAATAATCGCTCCAGAAGTTAAAAAAAATATGTCCCCCCCCCTCTAAATTTTGAACCATAAGTTTTAAAAATATGAAAAAAATCTCAAAAGTAGAACTTTATAAAAACTTTCTAGGAAAATTATTTTGAACTTGATAGGTTGAATAGTTTTTGAAAAAAAATTACAAAAGAATTTCTGAACTAAGTTTGTAATTTAACCGTATAAGCAGGTGTTTATTGTACCTGTAAATTCTACAAAATCACAATGAAATAACGTGCTTTCAAATAAAGTAAAAACGGTGAAAATCGGTTCACGCAATAAAGAATTATCC
The DNA here is from genome assembly GCA_947086415.1 of Pammene aurita. Taxonomy (NCBI): domain Eukaryota; kingdom Metazoa; phylum Arthropoda; class Insecta; order Lepidoptera; family Tortricidae; genus Pammene; species Pammene aurita. The sequence goes on from OX352295.1 coordinate 21,473,908, forward strand.
CATAAAAATGATCTTCCATACTTTAAGCTCGCGCGCAATAGTTTACTTAATTTGCCGATAGATGTCGCTGTACGTGGAACGCTCATATCATATCCTACATGGCGGTGTTATTTTAACTCTTAAGTGGGGACAGTTACTGTGACGGACGGAAAACTACGGAACCCTACACTGAGCGTGGCCCGACACGCTCTTGGCCGGTTTTTTTCAAATAATTTGTCACGTTCCGGGCCAGATCCCAAGCCTAGGATGAAACGATCTGCTAAATTCGCTTCCAGAGCTGCGCCAAAATTGCAATAAGTTGCTAATCCTCTAGTCGCGCAGCCCAGTCCCCTAAAATCTCGCTTGGTACCTTGGTCGCAGCGTAAAACTTGGCTTTATCCGCGTATGTACACTGTCTCTTCTTGAAGTGGCCGTCGAGTAATTTCACTAGTTCCTTGAACTCGAGCTCTTCTAATTCTTTTGGATGAGCTAAGTTACGTAACAAGCGGTAGGTTTCATCCGTTACGTGAGTGAATAAAAGGACGCGCTTATCCTCCTCTTCCGTAACTTTATTCACTACAAAAAACTGCTTTAATTTGCTGTGAAATATCTGCCATTCACTAGTTTTGTGATCGAAATTTGTGAGATTTCCAAAAAATGCCATCTTATTTTTTTCCGTTCTTAGCGCGGGTACTTTAGAATCCTCGATCGACACTGATAAATATGTAAGTGAAACAACCGTCTAGTTTGCGACCTAGTTTATTACTGGCTAACCAATCGGCGCAAGCGCCCTATAGCTACGTATACATGTATGTATGTAGTAATACACATCAGAGGTGTAATAGGAGCTTGGGCCCGTATGGAGCTGAAGGAGGGTGAGGGAGAGGCAGGGTACACAACAGGTTGGGCCCTACAAATTGCCATGTGTAATAGCTGTTTAATTAATGTACGTGCACTTAAGTACCTATTCAAGTGGATTTCGTAAATAAATAAAAAAAATTAACATCATTACAGACATGTGTCAATGTCATTGTCAGATGTCATTAAAAAAACCGATTATTTCTGAGCTCATATCAGAACGTCACTACTAATTTTGACATCTTTAAAAAAAAAAAATGTTTCTGGTTTTTGGCTTTTCGGCAGCCCGATAAAGCTCGACCCAATAACGTACGACCTGATAATCGGCGTCCATGATGTACGCGGATTATTGGGTCGTACATTATTGGGTCGAGCATTATCGCCCCGTGAAAAAAGTGGCTGCGGATTATCGCCCTGAACCAAGCATGCACAGGTCGATAACGCTCAACCCAATAATGTACGACCCAATAATCCGCGTACATCATGGTCGCCGATTATCGGGTCGTACATTATTGGGTCGAGCTATATCGGGCTGCCGATTAGTGGTCCCCCTTTTTTCCTTTGCCTTGCTGCCCGTACCGTACTACTGCCAATAATAACTTTCAACAAGAACAAAAATGTACTCAGTGATACAGTTTAGTGTAGAAGACGGCGTAAACAATCAGTGGTTTACGCGAAAGTGTTGTGAAGTCTTTTGGCCACCCGTTAAGGGAACTAAAGCGTTTGAAAAGGTTTTGGCTGATGTCAAGACACCAGATGAAAAATGGAAATTATACAGTGTTCAAAGAGTTTTTGTGATACTGGTACGTATATTTTAATCGTTTTTTTACAAACCACTTAAAAAGTAACGAAACAGTTTCGTTTCCTGGTTTCTGGATGCAATATTTCCTGATTTATTCTTCTTCTTCAGCGAGTAAGTATGCGCACACTGTTGGGAATACACATCTCCAGTTTGATTTCCTGATTTACCGAGAGCTTACTGATGTTGGTGAAAGTTTTCTGTTACTGTGTGACTACTACCTAATATGGGTAATTTTTAAAACTGCTTGGACAAATGTGATTGCTGCCCTGGGGCAAGTTTTGTATTTGCATGCAAATATTAGGCCTGCCGTAGAGAGACAGCTTAAAGCAGTCAGAGTGGTATCCAACTGCTTCAAGTGGTCCATTGGCGGGCCTAAGTGTTTGTGGGCCTAAGTGAGATACATGGACCGCTTGTAGCAGTCGGACTACTTCAAGCGGTCTGTCTATGGCGGGCCTTGAACTTGAGATCTAGACTTACTGCGGGAAAGCAAAAGTTACATCATAATACATATGTACATAAAGACACAGACTTTGTTATAACTGTGTTGATGATTTGGTGCAGCAGCAGAAAATTTTGAACCATTTTTACAATAACTAAATTAATTAATTACTTATGTGGCAAGTCATCACATAACATTAAACTCATGGTGAAAGGCTCATGGCCTACTAATCAAAGTGGTTGACTGTACAACTCCAGGTTGTTCCAACTAATGAAACTTCATCCTATATTTTTACTAATAACATAATAACCTTGTTCTAATTGAGTGAGGGATGCATTATGCTGTGTTCATTTATTATGTTTGCATGTTGTGTGTATTTTTTTATTTCATTTGCATGTACCTAAAGATGGCATAGAGAAAGCAAAAAAAAACTGAAACTGGTTGAAACTGGAGGATACATCAGAACCAGGTCTTAAAAGGAAAAGGGCCAAAAGATATGTTTTTAGCAGCGACGAAGATAATGACAATCCCATCACCATTGAAAAAAAGACCTTTGAGAAAATACAAAAATTTCAAGCCGCTGGCAGTGTAGGCTTAGGAGATTATAGAGGTGAGTTTTATAGTCAACAGCTGATGAGATGAGATGAGATGTAGATACCAGAACATATCTAATGATGAAAAGTGCTCGCATGGTCGAGTTTCGGCTCATTTGTTTTGTTGTTTAGAGTACTTTCTGACAGTACAAGAATAGGTAACATCAAGTAGAGTCGGTAAAATATCTTGTGTTAAAAATGTAATTTTTTAGAAAAACATTTTGATCAATATAGCTAGCTGTACAGTCACCGGCAATAGTATTTTCCTACACAAAGGCCACAAAAATATGTGACTTTGTAGGGTCATAAGAGTGTGTCACATATTTTTGCGGCCTTCGTGCAGGGAGATACTATTGCCGGTGACTGTACCTAACTGCTAACTCTGTTATACATATAGAAGTTTGTCTTGTAGCCAAACTTATCTTTTTCTTAGAACCCTGTTTGGGTATGGATTGTATGGAGGGACAGACGGATTTTTTTTCCTTTTGTGGTTCCAGGCAACTTACATAAGAAAGAAGGAAGAAACAGCTTGAAGCAGGTGGTGCAAGTTATAGTTGTTTAGTAATAATAAAAATACATAAAATAACGATATCTACACACTTAAAACATTGTACGAAGAAAGTTATTTCAAATCTTCACCTTTTTCACATTTGGTCTGATCAACAAATAATTTGCTATTTTACAATTATACATTCTCTTGTTTGTTACAGGTTTCATACGTGAAAACTTGGAGACAGGGATATTTCCAGCAAAGTGTCTCGGTTGATGAAATTTTGTTTTACTGACCAGCTAGCTGAACAGTACAACTGCTATGGAAAGAGATCCAACAAAAAACCTTTTTGTCAACGCGCCCGCGAGAGTGTATCGTAGGTATTCAGCTTATGACAAGTGCATAGAGGCAGGTGAATGAATATCGCGGCCGCGTGATCTATTAAAATGCGTCAGCGCCCGCAAGGACCAATGAATCATTTCGTTCGCAGCTTGATGAAGACTATCATGTTGGAAAGTTACCACTTTTACGGCTCCCTATAGATTTCAGAGAACTTGGTATAGATTTGGCTCAGGAAATACTACAGATTTTTATAAGTCATTCAAAATTGGTTTATGGATTACATTTTTTGGTAAGCCCCCTAGCCTGTCCGTGGCTTTGACCTATATGAATACGGCTGACCGCATGCTCTCTTGCTCAGTTTGGTCCCCTTCTCTCTTACTAATGCTATTAAGATAGAGAGGAGTAGGACCAATGTGAGCGAGCGAACACGAGGTCAGCCGCCTTCATTAAGGAAGTGTTGCCACCACTTTTACCTACTTCTTCGAAGTTTTAATCTATCTACTTAAAATTGACAAGCTTACGGTCGTGTTTTTTTTAGTTTAGTAGTCCGATAGTGGGCATTAGAGATATAAATCTTATTTTAAGTCATGGCCTCATACATATTAAAACAAAAAATAAAAACTACAACAATTACCTAATTATACTTGTTTTTTTAGTAATAGAAATAAGGTAAACAATCTTGTACCTAGACTAACTAGACAAGTCAAACCTTAGGCTTCAATATATTATCGTAAGTTTTAAGAAGAAATTATATTTTGAGTTGTTGAGTTGTACTTTTTTATGTTGTTATAAACAAATTTGAGGACTGACAATTGAACTTGGCACCCATTTAGATCTCACTTCTTTTGTCGTTGAAGTCAACAACGAAGGCATATATAATATGTATATTGAACTTGGCTCTCATTTCACATTTATGTTTTTGATGGGATTATTGTTATGGGGCTCAATAGCCAATGTTCCCACTGTCCTTTAATGCCTCTTTAAATATAGATTATACTACTTACATAGCGTTTTTTAGTTTCATCCATAAGTCCTAGAGTTTGTTCAGGGTACGTAGACAAGATGCCTACTATGCTAAGCGCTAAACTCTTTTCTACTCTTACGCGTAAGAATTTGCGCGGGGAGAGGGAACAGGGAACAGGTATAGATTAGAACGCATTATAGCGTAGGCGTCTTGTCTAGGGCGCCTGGTCAATAAGTTAGAACCGTCTTAGAACTTAAATCTAGCACGTTGTTAGTTCACTCAACAGCCAGGTCGGTTCTATTTTTGAACAGACTACCCACCCACCCTAGCTACGAGGAGTATATTGCCGTGCTTACGATATCAGCAGTGTGTTTTGAGAGATGTTATTTAAATTTATATAATACCCGCCTTAATAAAATTAAAAATCGCTAACTTCTACTGCTGATATCGTGAACACGGCAGCATAATGCAGCCCTCGTAGGTCCTGACCTGTGCCTATGCAGGAGTGATTGTGGCGTTACTATGTCCTAGTAACGCCACAATCAATCCTGTGTGTGACGTTATTCGAACATACTGGCTGCCCTAATATGTACGGCCCAGAAACGTCCGTATGAATTCAGCATATGACGTCTCTCCAACGTCAGTGGCTGCCCTAATATGTACGGCCCAGTAACGTCCCTATGGATTCAGTATATGACGTCACTCCAACGTCAGTGGCTGCCCTAATATGTACGGCCCAGTCACGTCCCTATGAATTCAATATATGACGTCTCTCTAACGTCATTGGCTGCCCTAATATGTACGGCCCAGTAACGTCCCTATGCATTCAGTATATGACGTCTCTGTAACGTCTGTAAACAGACGTCTTGAGGCTGTGACAAATTGACGTCATCTGCTGGGACCCCCCGACGTCGAGAAATGACGTCTCTTACGTCGAGCAGTACCGTAAACGGACGACATAATGACGTATAAATGCTACCTGGGTGGGTTTAGCTCGTTTGGAAAAAGCTTTGATGGAATTATTGTTTATTTTTATCTGGGAAGAAAGTTCCTTCCTCTGTAAAGTCTTCCTTACAAAACTTTAATATATTATTTATCCCATCCACGACAGGCGAATTGGAATCAACACGATATTTTAAATTAATCAAAGCTTTCTCCCAACGGTCTTGTGCTGAAATGTTTTGAATATCATTGACGTTATACAATTTTAATTCAATATAAAGGTCACCCGTTAAAGAAGTTGTACGACGCACGTGTCCACCAGCAACGCGTCGCGACAGCACTGACGTCAGAGTTCCAGCACGACGTTGTACTTCGACAGCTTCCTCGTCACTCCAGTTTGAAAACCAGCCAGGTTCCAAATCCCTCGCCTTTGGATGAGCACTTGTTTTCTTCGTTGCCTTCGTCGGCTTAATCTTTTTACTGAAATAATAGAAAAACCTATTTAGTTTTCTAAATAATCAAAGAGCTATAAGATATTATTTCGCAAATAACAACTAAATACTACTTGGTAGTGATTATAGTGGATAAATACCTTTTACTTGCTGGTTCTTTCACTAACTCGAGCTGGTCGCGGCGATTGCTTTCTTCGTCGCTGTCTCCCGAACAGCCCAAGTTTGCATCTTGTTTCGGTTTTGAAGATGCGCCTTTCCGTTTTAGCGCAGCTTTTAGTTGAACCCTGTAATTTTAAAAAGTGTAATGAGTATCCGTGAACGCGAGAAGTACTAATAAATTTATTAAAAATAATACGAAGACGATAAGTTACATAATAAGATAAAAATACACACCTTTTCGTTGTAGATTCATCCGCTGACTCTCTTGCGCCTTTGTAAGTACGTTTTACATAATATTCCGAGTCCGACCTGCGAATATATTAATTAATTAATTGAGTTTCCGCTAATCTCTTAACTATAAAGCTAAGAGAAACCAATTTCAAACACACGTGTATTATCTCTATATTCTAGCTAGGGCTGTAAAAACTGCAAGTTAAAGTAGTTATACATATAATTTACCTAAACGAAATGTAATTTAGAACTATACGGTTATTAAAACAAGGTTAGAATAGAACACAAATTAAAAAATATATAAAATATATTATAACTTACGAACATTTTTCAAGGTGAGTAATTTCGCTGTGAAGTCAAACGCACCGTAAAATCACGACCACTTTGAATAAAATCAAATCTAGAAATGTAAAATAACTTTAGATTTTATTATGAAGCAATTTTGCCGCTAAACCAGAAGTTGACAACCTACACGCAAATAATATCCTGCATAAACTGCAAGACTCATAAAAATTAATGAAGAAACAGGCGTTTTAAAAAGGTTTAACTTCACTGTGACTAGAAAATCAACTCAGCATATCATGTTTACTGGAAAATAAAGGCTCGTGTTAATATCGGTACATCAAAGTGAAGTCATGTAACAAAAGATGCCGACCGCTAACATTAGGCTTCATTCATAGTGAAAGCTATAATATAATTTTCTCAAACATGCTCGGAAATGTTCCTGTTACGTTAGTAATTAGAGACCAGTAGGGACTCTATTCCAAGGCAGGTTCAGCGCGACGTACGTAAAGGATTTTCATACAACATTAAATCACTCAGCCAGTAACTGAAGCACTAAACAAGTAATTTTATTTCCTTACATGTTTGAGAAATAGTACATTACTGCAGAGACCAGTAAGTAAGCTTTCCTGGCTGAGTATTTAGTAGCCGTCCGAGTCGAAGACGAGGACGGCTATAATACGAAGCCAGGAAAGCTGATTACGGTCGAAGCATGTATAGTGCTTTTCTCAAACATGTAAGGAAATAAAATAAAATAAAACACAGGGGTATATGGGTATAAAAATTTATTTTATCATATTAGGTATATCGCTAAAATTAACACAGGGTTATTTACATTACATACAAAATAGTTGCAGAGACAAGTCTTTATATAAACTCAAGAGCAAAAATATTAGGTCACTTTGTATGAGAAATCAGTACAAAGTGACCCGTTACTTTTGCTCTTGAGTGTAGATATATAGTTATTGTATTAGATATATCAGCCCATTATAGTTACTATAATAGTTCATAATTATACTAAACTATTTCAGGGCTCACACACACACAAGAGACTTTTCTCGGCTACTATTTTGCCCTTCATACCTAGGAAGAGTTGTGAAATGTATGGTGCCCCATACATTTCACGACTCTTCTCTTTGTATGCGCATAAAGTGTAGCAAACTGCGACAAAGAGAAATAAATCGCTCTGAAAATAAGTTGATCGTGCATACGCCCCCTAAAAGTTTTAATTATAAATCATTTCAAAAGGTTGGCTGCTATTGCCAGTTTCGATTCAATAGACACTGCAACATGGTACACCGTCATATCTTTCAGCTCAACCTTTAATACAAAATATAATTTAGAAAATCATTATACTAGTTTCTGAACGATATGTCACAACGAGAACGACCCAACGACCCAATGGAAATTGACATTTATAATAACCTTAAATATTTTTTCAACATATCGCAACTCGGACGTCCCAATATTCGTTGGGAATAAGGGAACAAACAAACATAAAGTGGCGACCTATTTACATTAACTGTACAGTACAACATTCATAAAAATGAAATCATGAGGGGACTACCTACAGGTAAGATTGAAATGCTAAGTCTTACTAATACTCACTAAACATTCTTAGTGTCTAAGATATGACCACTTACTTATATTACGTACTTTATCATACATTTAGAATCAATCATAACGTGAAAACTTTGTCAAAGTTATTATTAATTTATGTTGAATGTGATATTGGACATGTTAGGACAGTTACTTATAGATATTTTTATTGTTTTTCCAGGAACAGAAATGTTGGTTTGTTGTATATCTGTTGAAGAACCTGCTTGTGATGGTACGATATGTGCGGTGGACTGCTCGCTATTTCCAACATTTTGATGAGAAGGCGGTGGCTGGGGATTTGATTCATGCAGTGATGGTTGTGGACAATCTGTCAAATTTTGAACCTGGCAATATGTACTTGAAGATGAAGGTTGAACTTGAATGGATGGCCGAATGAAACCTGGAGGATCTTTGGAGCAGCCTGGTTGTGGATTTTCATACAAAGATTCATAATTCTGATGCGAAGAGTTGTATTGATTTTCTGTGTTTGTGCTACTTCTTAATTTTATGTTTTCTGTAATGTTTTTTGATATTTTGTCCTTGTTTCCTATGGAGTCTTCAATGTAACCTTCTGCAACCTTATCCGACTTCCAGCCACCATGCCTTTTAAGAGCTAGAAGGTCGGCTCCAGAGTCTGCCAGAAGTGTTGCTGAACTACGTCGGAAACTATGTCCAGTATATAAGTGCGGGTCATCTAAATTTTAAAAAGTTGCAATTTTCTTAGGCATTGAAGCTATGGTATGCCGTCCAATTACTTGTTTAGTGCATTTGGAATTCTTGTAATTGAGAAACAATCTATCAGTAATTGTGTCCTTGGGCCGCAAGTCATAATATTTTTGAAAAATATTTTTAAATTCATCCCGGACCACAAATGATCTATCTATTTTTGTCTTAGTGTCTGTCAATTGGATTACGATTATATCGCCTTGAAATTCAATGTCTTTGGTAGTAATCATACTTAATTCCAATCCTCTGCATGCTCCTGTTATGCCCAAGATCATGGCTACCTGTAATAGATAATAGTAGATATATATTTCATTACCTAGGCTTTTTTATTAAATGAATTAAGACTTTTTTGTAAATATTCAGTCATAAAATTAATATGTAGAATATGTTATTGGTGTCCTGATTAGTTTTAGTTAAGTTTTTTGTTAGGTAGGTACATTCATTATTATTTATTAAATTATAGTCAGACCAAAACTTTTTTTGTTATTTTTTGTATCTTATTAGTGCAAATGTGGTTTTGCTAGGACACTGGACAGAGCAGTAAATTATCAAGATTATGTAGTTACTTCATTTTTATGCAAGTAGGTATGTAAAATATGATTAAATAGTCAGATTTGCTTACCTTTATAGCAAGATATGTATCATCAGGTGCGCAGTTGAGGAAGGTTTCTATGTTTTCACTGCTAAATATTCTTGCTTTCTTGGCCTTGTACCCAGCTGAATTCCTTTTTAACCAAGCACGTAAGTTTGAAAAACTCTGCATGTTAATATTATGTTTCAGCTGCATTGTAGCCTTCATCATGGAATACATTGCCCATAATGATGATGGCTTTTTCGATTGAGCCATTTCTGTGAAATAGGCCAGGAAAACTGTTTCCGAAAAGCTATGTGCATTTTTATCTGCCCTCCATTTAAGGAAACTTTCGTAACATGTGATATACCTCTCTTTTGATTTAGCTGGCAGCAAATTGTTTAAAGCTAATTGCGCCTCGGCTCGTAGTTCCGGAGGGGTCCCATCAATTTCCATGTCGCTTTCGTCAGAAGTCATTTTATTAAAAATTTTAATACTATCCAAGTATCCAAGCAAGATAAAATTATTCGTTATCGATGAAAGAAAACGATGCAATAAAATATTAGTATTTTCCCTCCAATTTTTTTTTTTTTTATGTTCGTATTTTTCTTTCAACTTGTTACCGGTTATTCGAGATTAAACTGTCTTTGTCGATTTATTGTAACATATTCGGTTTTAAAATAAAGTTTTTGGTGTGTTAATAATAGTTTTATTTATAAGTAGGGTCAGGGAGGGTACAGTCGCTAGGATTTTTTCAACAGGCTGTTGCATGAAAAATATAAATCCTTGAACTAATTGTTACAAGCACAGAGCACCGTGCATGATTAAACTTTCATATGTACCAAATAGATTTGCTATTACTTTCACCAATATATATATATCCATTATTTTTTAAAAATTGGGAATCGAGCCACTGTGTACTGGTTGCTGTACACAGTGACTAGGACCCCCTAGTACACAGTGGTTCTAACAGTACACAGTGGCTACGTAGGAATCGAGCCACTGTGTACTACGATCTGTACACAGTGGTTCTATCAGTACACAGTGGTTACGTAGGATCGAGCCACTATGTACTGCTGCTCAATTATGTGGGCCAATCAACTTTTTGACTGTCTCTTGCGTTACTCAATATGTATCTGGAGTTACCAAGAAATCAGACTTCTAATATACATAGTTTCTGTTTATTATGTTTAACAGTTGGGGCCTCGAATATTTCAACATAAAACATTAACTGGAACAAATCAGGTGGAATTTTACAGCAAAATTTAAAAGTTGAGGACAGATTTGTATCGGTCAAAGAGTTGATTCGCCCAATTATGAGGCTAAGACGTTCTGAAATTTTTAGGAAAAATAAAAAACTGTTAAGGATTGGGATTTTGTTATTAAAGTTATCTTTGGATAATTCGTAATTACTCGTATAAAAATGTAGTAAATCTTAAGTACCTACCTACTTTTAAAGGCAAAATCAACAAATGAACTAAATTAATAATCTCTTCCATAGGCAAAACGTACAAAAGACCATAGTTACACTAACTTCTAATTGTGAATTAAATAAACTCAACAACAACAAAAGAACATAGTTGCACAAACTTCTTATGAATTAAATAAAGTCAACAAGTTTGCCTTGTTAAGGCACAAAAAAAACATAGTTACACAAACTTCTAATTGTGAATTAAAAAAACTCAACAACAACAAAAAAATATAGTTGCACAAACTTCTTATGAATTGAATAAAGCCAACAAGTTTGCCTTCTAAAGGCAAAAATAAAAAGAAAATAGTTACACAAACTTCTAATTGTGAATTAAATAAACTCAACAACAACAAAAAAACATAGTTGCAAAAACTTCTTATGAATTAAATAAAGTCAACTAGTTTGCCTTCTAAAGGCAAAAATAAAAAGAACATAGTTACACAATCTTCTTGTGAATTAAATAATTTAATAACCATATCTTATAAAGGTAAAAATTTGTAACGGTGACTCTTAGAATTGTCGTTTTTGGTTTAAATCGCTTATCTACTACCTACTTAAAAATTGTTGTCACAGAATATTAAATCACATTTTAGCACATTTTTAAACCAGAAAATTCAATTGAAAATTTATAAAACGGCCTTGATGAAGTGCCTTCAATCGAAGGCTTAGGGCAAATAAATTTAATATCATTTTCTTTTATCAAAGAAAGGTCGGGTTTATCTGGGAGAACAAATTTTGGATTTTTGTATCGAAGAAAAGATATGTAATATTCCAAATCATCATTCCTCTCGTCCAATACTTTTCCTATATACCAAGATTTACGTTTCTTTGTGGCAAATTCGACCAACACGTATTCACCTTCACGAGGCCGGCGAATAAGTGGCTTTTGTAGATATTTCTCAGTTAGAATGATAATATTTTCTTGTTCTTCAATATCTTCTTCTTCGAATTCATCCCAATCATTGTCAGAATCTGCTAAAACTATTTCCCCTTCCTCTTCTTCATCTTCACTTTGCAACACTTTACGATTAACTTTTTTCTTTTTAACCTCTTTTTTCTTTTTAGAAGCAATCTTCTCTTGTTCTAATTGATGTTTTTCAGGTGTATCTGTTGCAATCAGGCTGCGTCCAGCTTTCCTGCGTTTTCTTTTTGGTTGCCTTGGCCCAGCTTTGATCGGATTTCTGAAAGCAAAAGGAGATATAAAAGTGTTCTGTACCGATTTTAATGGACTTGAAGTGACGGCTGCCTGCACTGTATGTTGTGTTTCGGTTGAATTTAGTTCCTGTGCCTCTTTCGGTGCATATATATTTTCAGCTGGAATTCGTAGTGCAACAAGCTTGTTTGAGGACAATTCACGTGACGCTGAGTGTTGCAGCTTCATTTCACCTGGTTCTTCTAAGGTGGCCGTTTGTTGATAAGAATTCATCAATCTTGAAACAACAGCAGAAGCTAATTTCGTAAGTCTTGCTGGACTTGACATGCAATACCCCGACACAGGAGCCGTATGTTGTGCAGTAGTCATAGGACTTCCTACACCCAACGTACGCAGTTCCATTAAATCATCCGGTTTTTCTAGGCACGACATGCTTCCTTCCATTGAAGAGACCGGCATTGCTACAGGAGCTGTGTGTTGCGTGGTCTTCGTAAGCAACAGACGAGTCTCTGAGGACGACGACTTGCTTGGTACCATTGAAGCATGCGGCATTGCTACAGGAGCTGAATGTTGCGTGGTCGTCGTAAGCAACACAGGAGTTTCTGGGGACGACGACATTCTTGGTTCCATTGATGCATCCGGCACTGCTACAGAAGCTGTGTATTGCGTGGTCGTCGTAAGCAACATAGGAGTTTCTGGGGACGACAACGTGCTTGGTCCCATTGAAACATCCGGCATTGCTACAGGAGCTGAATGTTGCGTGGTCGTCGTAAGCAACACAGGAGTTTCTGGGGACGACGACGTTCTTGGTTCCATTGATGCATCCGGCACTGCTACAGAAGCTGTGTATTGCGTGGTCGTCGTAAGCAACATAGGAGTTTCTGGGGACGACAACGTGCTTGGTCCCATTGAAACATCCGGCATTGCTACAGGAGCTGAATGTTGCGTGGTCGTCGTAAGCAACACAGGAGTTTCTGGGGACGACGACGTTCTTGGTTCCATTGATGCATCCGGCACTGCTACAGAAGCTGTGTATTGCGTGGTCGTCGTAAGCAACATAGGAGTTTCTGGGGACGACAACGTGCTTGGTCCCATTGAAACATCCGGCATTGCTACAGGAGCTGAATGTTGCGTGGTCGTCGTAAGCAACACAGGAGTTTCTGGGGACGACGACGTTCTTGGTTCCATTGATGCATCCGGCACTGCTACAGAAGCTGTGTATTGCGTGGTCGTCGTAAGCAACATAGGAGTTTCTGGGGACGACAACGTGCTTGGTCCCATTGAAACATCCGGCATTGCTACAGGAGCTGAATGTTGCGTGGTCGTCGTAAGCAACACAGGAGTTTCTGGGGACGACGACGTTCTTGGTTCCATTGATGCATCCGGCACTGCTACAGGAGCTGTGTATTGCGTGTTCGTCGTAAGCAACATAGGAGTTTCTGTGGACGACGACGTGCTTGGTCCCATTGAAGCATCCGGTATTGCTTCAGGAGCTGTGTTTTGCGTGGTCGTCGTAAGCAACACAGGAGTTTCTGGGGACCACGACGTGCTTGGTTCCATTGAATGGTGCGGCATTGCTACAGGAGCTGTGTGCTGCGTGGTTATCGTACGCGTCACGGGACTGTGTGGGCGCGAGTTACGCGGCACTAGTTCAGTATCATGTGCACGGGGTGAACAATCTGGGCAGGGACGATCAGTAACTGAACTTGGAAGAAAGTCTTCTTCTGTGAATCGGTGTCTATCGAATGGGACGATACCACATTTAGCAAATGCATGGATGATGTTGCTTGGAGTCATAGCTTTTTGGAAGGCCGTGCCAATGATTTCTCCTAAATCATAAATCGTCACTGGCTTTCCAGGATTTCTTAGAAGCCAAGAGTCGATGGCGGAGTTGTAGTAAACTTTGAAAGGGCTATATATGCCTACATCTAACGGTTGTAATTTTGCTGAAGTGTGGGGATGTAACGTCAGAATGTGAACTCCAGAATTTTTCGCAAGGTCCAACGCCTCGATACACAAGTGAGACTCGTGGTTGTCCATGATAAGGATGGATGGATTCTCTTTTGAGGAATTCGTGTGCTTAATGAAATGCTTCATGACTTCTGGGAAAATTGAAGAATTCATCCATCCAGTGGGTGCTGCCAAACCGAGTGTACCTGGAGGTGTATTTTTAATCATGTGGTCTTTGAAGACTTTTCTGGGAAACACCATCACTGGAGGCAAAAAGTTTCCACTTGCACTTATGATGCAACAAGTGGTCACTAATGTGCCCCTTTCTCCACTAGTTACTTTCGATACAGTCTTCTTCCCTTTCGGAGCTATAACCTTCTGAGGCTTCTGAACAGTCGTGGTTGACGTTTCATCTAGATTGTAGATTCGTGTGCCATCTCCAAAAGAAGGGTGTCGACTGATGAGATTCTTCAAATTGTCGTAGAACTTTTGAACGTGATTTTGGTTAAACGCGGTGGCCCGCGCAAGACTACATGGTTCTGGTTTTCTGAGTGTAATATCATGTCTCTTCCTGAATGCCATGAGCCAATCTTTACCGGCCATTTGATTTTCAGTCCACGATTTCGGGATTTTTAAGTTATTGATTTGTGCACATTGAAACGCGATCTGTAGGCACTCGTTTTTAGTTAAACCATAAAACAATAGAGCACAGTGGCTAAAATAATCTTTTAGAGATTGCTCTTGTTCAGAAGTGAAGATTTTATTGACTGAATAATTTGGTTCCAGTCTTTGGTCTTCCAGAGAGACGCAAGTTTTAGTTTTATTGTGATACGATTTCAGTGTTGTAAATGGAACTCCGGTAGTCTCGGCAGCTTTTTTAATAGACATACCATTCCTAATTAAGTTTAGCCCGCTCTTAATTTCTTCTGCCGTATGGTTTCCAATTTTCCGTGGCTTTGATGGTGATCTACCACGACGCGGCATTCTGTAAATACATTTTTAATATAACTTAATGTAAAGGGGCACACACAGCAATGTTTGACATTCAAGAATAAAATCATCAAATAAAATGTGATAAAGAAAGTTAATTAGAGGATAATAAATTTAATCAATTTCATTTCAATTTTATTATTTTATTTTGCTTGTTTGAATTTTCTTTGGTTTTTTGAACTTTCTATTTATTTTTAGTTTTATTTAATTTTATTCAAATTTAATTTGATTTTATTTTATTTTATTTTATTCGTTTTTTTCATTTAGATTTATTTATTTTGTTCAATTTTATTTACCTAATTTTAATTTTATATTTCAAATAAATCATTATTTACAGAATAAGTTATTTCCCGTTCAGGTTCAGTTTGCCATCTACCTGATTAAACTGATAAAAACTTTAGAAAGGCCAAATTTTCTATTTATAGTGTAGGTATGTACCTACCTATTTTCTGAGTTATTTTTTTAATTTTTAGCTTTTATTTTAGAAAAACATGAACATAAATAGGTACCAACCTAAGTATGGACGGAAATACTTGAATATAAATAGGTACCTGGGCAAATCAACTTTTTGACCGACACAAATCCGTCCTCAACTTTGAAATTTCATTGTTAAATTTCACGTTTAAATATTGGCTTATCTGTGGTTCAGTTTATGGTGTATGTTAAAACATTCGAGGCCCCAGCTGTTAAACCTAATAAACAGAAACTATGTAGGTATATTAGAAGCCCGATTTCTTGGTAACTCCATAGACATTTTGAGTAACGCAAGAGACACTCAAAACTGTAAGTCGGTAAAAAAGTTTATTGGCCCACCTAACTAAGTGAAGTAATATGAACCTAAACAAGACAATATAAGCTGTACAATGAAATATAATACATTTAAACACCTAAGGGTACCTAATTCAAGATACCTATTCTTTTTGCATCACAAAGCTGACAAAATCGATAAGTGAACGAAAGCTAGCACAATTACCCTACCTATAGGTAGGTAACCAATCGTATTATAAAATTAACTTTACACCAAATAACATTATTGTTGAATAAAACGTTAATTAGAATAGATAGGTAACCTACCTAAGCCCAATTGCGAAATAATCGTTCCGTGTTTTATTCTTCATTTAAAATAGGTACCTACTCGTACCTACCTGAATGTCGCACTTTCATGTTATTTAAAAAAAATATTTTTATTAATAACAGAATTTTTAGGTATGCTTATTCATACTTAAGTTAATTTTAGCTCAACTCTGTAAGGTACACGGTGGCTCGCGAACCACCGTGTACTTTTCCGAAACGAACGACTGTTGACCTTGGCGCCATTTTGTATTTTAGATCAAACAAAAAATAAATACAAACACCGAGGGCATTGAATTATGAGCCAATACTAAGTAGATTAGACACACTCTTCGATACAACCATAAGCAATTAAATATCTCATACGAATTAAGAAAAAAAAGAAGTGAAACTTACCTGAAAATGTAATTTTGATAGCGTTGAACTTAAAAACGCACGACAACACATCCGCATGGCGCCGGAGCGGCTTACTAACTTTACGGTTTTACGGCTTAACGGTTTGTACATGATCGAGTACGGAACGCTTCCGATTGACGTAGAGGAGTGACATAAAGCTCTTTCCCTTTCTCGTACAGCACATTCTAGCCACTGTTCCCACCGAGCGACTGTACCCTCCCTGACCCTACAATTTGAATGAAAAAAAGCATGTTCATAATAATGTCCGATATAAAAAATACTAATGGGGAATGGAGGAAGGCATCTATCAAAGGTTTGTCAGATGGTGCCAGCATAGCTTTGTACCTATCACTAGTTTTGTTCTATGGGATTTGGCTTAAAGGGCTATAATTAATGCCAGAAAATTCCAAATAAAACAATAATTTGCCTCAGAAGAGCAACACACATGAAGTCAAATTAGCTAAACCATGCTATTACCAAATTTTCAGTAGATAATTATTTATTTATATGGGGTTATTGTCTCTTCAGATCTGTAAAATCTGTGCTGTGAATTTATTTCACAAATGAAACTGAAATACAGTGTAAACTACATAGCGGCACTCAAGGAACCGGAATTTTTTTCATGTTATTGCGAGTTGTCGTTAAACAGAGACCTACTGTGCTTGATTTAAGGCCTATATAAAATCAAATAAAAAAACAAGATTTAAATGAATCAGTATAATAAATTTTCATAGACATTTGAATTTGTGGATACCAAACCATTGTTGAACTATTTTTGTTCCACAACACTTGACACTCTAATTTACTTGATTGTATATTCCATATCACGCTTTATTTACATGTAGTTCTGAACATTGTTTAGTTGAGTAGAACATTGTCGAGGCTCGATTTCGGTGGTATTGGCGATAAATGTTTGGTGATATATATAATAGCACTGCTGCTATGGCATGAAATTATAATCTGGTTATCTGGCACCTTTTGAATCGTATGACTTGCTCCCATCGAGGCTTTCTACCGTGTCATAACATAAAACACGTGTTTCTTCTTGACCTGTTCACTCCACCGCGTCAGAGGTTTACGCTCCCTTTTGGTTTCTACCTTAAAGAACTTGCAGTATTCAAGTCTTGTAGTCAGTCATTCGTTATTTCCAAAGGTTTGGTCTTCATTGACAAAAACAGAGTGGTTTTTAAAATGATTATCATGATTGTTCTGCAGGTTTCGCTCGCTCTACGGCTGTCGGCTTTCATGACAATTACTGTAGGTTCTGGCATAGTTCTGGTATGTCTGTTATAACAGAAGTCTGGTCTATTTCAACCTGAAGTCACTTGGCACTCGGTTTTAACTTAAAAGCGCACTTTTTACACAGAATTATATATTTATTATTAGATACACGAGTTGAAGTGTGAATAATACAAAACGTCAATCGTATGACCCTTTTGCGTTCAGATACGTGCATATATTTATTACTGCGAACAATATTTTATTATTTTTCATCAAATATCGCTGTATTTTTGTCTAATCAAGCATTAATCTATGAAATACGAGACATTTTTGCAAATTGTCCGCCATATTTAAACGTAGATTTGAGTTAACCAGTGCTCGACGGCTGGTAAAGGTAAACGTAACTTTCTGACTGCTAAAGTGCATGGTGCAACGGAAAAACGGACTTGACGTCTACTGTAACCATGATGAGTTCGATAAGTATGCGTGGTGCAACCCGCCCTTAGTCGTAGCTTTTGACCAGTGCGAGAGCGACGTTAAGCGCATAGTAAACGAAATTTACGCGCTTCGAGCTCCGCGGGTTCGCCTCTAACAACCCAAACGTAATTTCTGACGTAGTTCCTAGCAAAGAGGATACGTCCCTCATCGGGGGAGGCGAAAGCGAGCGCACATTAGGCTTAAAATGGAACCATAAACGCGACACGTTAGGGTTTAACGTAAATTTACGCAACACGCCCGAAGACGTGCTCAACGGTACGAAATTACCCACTAAACGACAGGTGACGAGTAGCGCGATGTCGATATTCGATCCCATAGGCTACGTAAGCCCGATCTCTGTCTTAGGGAAGGCATTGATGCAGGAAGTCTGGCGTACAGGGATAGGCTGGGATACCGTTATACCCACCTCGCTCGCACCCGCGTGGAATTCATTCGTGAGTAATATTCAGCAACTTAGGGAGTTAGAAATACCGCGATACGTACCCGCGAGAAATAGAGAGGCCGACATGCAAGTTTTTTGCGACGCTAGCGAAAAGATATACGCCGCCGCGATATACTTAGTTAGCGAAGGCCCGGACGGACAGAAGTCCGCAGCCCTAGTAGCCGCCAAGGCGCGAGTCGCACCGTTGCGTATTATCAGCATTCCTAGGTTAGAATTGCAAGGTTGTGTGCTAGCGACACGGCTAGCCGACACAGTAGTAAAGGAGTCCGATTATGTCATTAAACATAGGTATTTTTGGAGCGATGCTCGCACAGCGTTATCCTGGATAAGGTCGGATCCACGTCGGTACAAAAGCTTTGTCGCACATAGAGTAGCCGAAATAGAAAACACAACTAAACCTACCGATTGGCGTTGGGTACCTAGCGCGTTAAACGTCGCCGACGACGCTACTAAGGGCGTCCCGGCCCAGTTCGGAGCTAACCACCGGTGGTTTATAGGGCCTGATTTTATACAGCAAGCCGAGGAGCATTGGCCGCGCGAGAAAACAGTAGAGCCCGTCGTAGAAACGTGCGAAGAGCGCGTCATAAAACCGGTTTGCTCCGTAAATACCGTTCAAAACAAGTTCGCATACTTGCCCGAGATATGTAGGTTCTCGAAGTTCACTAGGCTGGTTCGCACTACGGCCAGAGTTTTGGTTGCTGCCGAGGTATTCAAAGCCAGATTGTCTGTCAATAGAAATCCAGAAACAGAAATGAATAACAGACACATAAGTCTAGCGGAGATACTGCTGATTAAACGCAGCCAAAATGAGTCGTATGCCGAAGAGATACGACTACTGGAAGCCGGGCGCGCGCTGCCGAGGAAGTCTGCATTACATCGAGTTGCTATGAAGCTTGATAAGAACGGAATAATTGTGCTAGATGCCCGAATAGACGGAGACGAAGCCCATATACCTGTCTTGCACGCTAAGGAGGCATTTACCAAGCTGTTGATCCATCATTTCCACACACTTTTCAACCACGGAAATCATGCGACGGTGATCAACGAATTGAAGCAAAGATTTATTTATTTATTCAGATATCATTTTACAGCATTACAGCTAGGGGCGCCAATGCGCTGTAAAATTAAATGTGTTGTTAAATAAAGCTATACAAATAAAATTATGTTTGTTATGAATATGACAAAAATAACTTAATTAGACTATGATGATGATTCACAAAAACGTAAGAATGCTTTATAAAGTTTATGATGTTTGTCGGCAAACAAGTCGCGGTCTGGTGCAAAAAATAAGAAATTGTTTAGGAGTGTCCGGGAGCGGACGATTGGAGAGTATTGGTGTGCTACCGTGTGAGAGGGTTCGTTAGCTAGGAGGCGGTGGCAACGGCCTCGTAAGTAGTTGTCGGGAACATACAAGGTACTTGTCTTCGCCATTAAGTCCAAGCAGTC
Organism: Pammene aurita; assembly: GCA_947086415.1. Lineage (NCBI taxonomy): Eukaryota > Metazoa > Arthropoda > Insecta > Lepidoptera > Tortricidae > Pammene > Pammene aurita. Next base: position 21,493,975 of record OX352295.1, read on the forward strand.
CGACTCTCCTCTTAATATTTGAAATGTAGTGGACATTAGGTTGACATTACTCCTTATCTCAAGGGAGTTAAAGCTTAAGGTACCCAGTAAAAATTTGGTTGGGTATAAAAAGGGGTAATACCCGTACGTTTTTTTATACATGAAGCGGAAAAAAGCTTTCTGTACCTTTTCTAAGAGCAAGGTGTAGGATTTTTCATGAGGTGCCCAGATTATGGAGCCCGATTCGATCTTACTTCTAACCAATGCAATATATAATAGTTGAACTACTTTGGGGTCATTAAATTTTTCCGAGTGACGGATGATGAAACCTAATTTTTTATAACAATCTGAAGCGAGAGATGTTATATGCTCATTAAAAGTGAGTTTTGGGTCAAAAATTATGCCAAGATCTTTAACTGTGTTAACCCGAGTGAGTGGAATTTGGTCTAGCAAATATGCATTATGAAGTGGAACGTGAGCACGGCTAAAAGTCATTACGCTGCACTTAGACAGATTGAAGAGTAATTTGTTTTTCTTACTCCAGCGGAGTAATGCATCAATATCTTGCTGTAATAAATTGCAATCCGTGGAGTTGTTTATGCAACGTATTAGCTTCAGGTCGTCTGCGTAAAGTAAGGTGCGAGAGTGGTGAACAACCGTTTCGAGGTCATTTATCATTAAAATGAAAAACAAAGGACCGAGAATAGAGCCTTGGCTTACTCCAGAACGGGTATGATATGAAGGTGAGTCATAACACCCATGACGTACAAACTGTTTCCGGTCTTTAAAATAGTCTGCAATGAGCCTAAGTAGTTTCGGAGTGAAGCCGAACGCGGTAAGTTTGTCCAAAAGAATGTCATTGTCGACACGATCAAAGGCTTTTTGGAAATCAAAATATATGATATCTACTTGTAAACCTAGATCAAGGTGATGGGAAATAAAAATCTGTAAGTGATAATAAATTTGTGGTAACCGAACGTTTGGTGCGAAATCCATGTTGAGTATCACTGAGATATGGACTTATTTGGACTGAAATTTTTTGATGTAGAATAGACTCGAAAACTTTGGATAGCAATGGGACGGTAGTTTTCAACTTTGGAAGAGTCTTTCGTTTTCGGAATGGGATTTACACGTGATGTTTTCCATACCGTTGGATATTTACCGGTATTTAAGCTTAGTTTGAAAATGTGGTGGATAGGATGAAGCAAAAATTCCTTGCCAGCTTTGATTATATAAGGAGGCATATTATCTGGACCCACCGCGGATTTGGGTTTTAGTTTGTTGATCGCAATATTTACATCATCCAAAGATATTTCTTTAACGTCAATTCGAGCAGCTGAGCAGGAAGAATCATTTTTTATGGCATGTGAGGAGTCTAATAATGGGATATCTGGTAAAAAGACACTGGAGAAAAAGTGAGAAAAAGTGGGAAAAAGCTAATGCAGCGTCAACACCCTTACACTCTTCACCTTTGTGTGAGACAATTGTTTCAAATCCGCCTGAAGTTTTTAAACTGCGGATATGATTCCAGAATTGATGAGGATTAGTTCTGATGTTTTGTTGAATAAGCCGAACGTGATCGTTGTAAGCTTTACTTAAAAGCACTTTCACGCTAGTTCTTAGCTGGCTAAATGAATTATAAAATTTTAAATCATCAGTGGACTTCCATAGCTTGTGTTGGTGACTTTTTTTAGAAATCAGTTTAATAATTTCGGATGTATACCAAACTGGACAACACCTAGATTTTTTTTGTGATCGTACATTCTTAGAGATACATTCATCAAATATACTGTAGATTGAACGATAAAGAGCATTTACAGCACTATCTACATCTGATGATTGAAAAACAAGAGACCAATTGTTATTTTGTAGCCTTTGGTAGAGTAAATCGTAATCCGCTTTAGCAAAATTCCAGTCTCTCGAAGTATCGAGATTACTAGGGTAGATACAGGACTCTTGCCTAGAGCGGGACAGGAAATATTTTATAAAAATTTCAAAAGGTGGATGGTAAGCATCCGAGTGGGGGACAAGACCGTTACTAGTTACTTTATGAACATTTGTCGAAAAAGAATTTTGCACCAAAGCTACGTCAAGTTTGCTCCCTAAGAGATTTAGGACATTATTTCGATCAGATATGTCACAATAATTTAAAAAGTAGTGATAATAGGTACAGATGTTTACGGATGCGCTATTTAAATTTAAATCTCCAAGTATCTGTAAGTATAGTAGTGTGTAAGTAGTAGTAGTGTAGTGTAAGTGTAGTAGTAGTTTATTATTATTATTATTATTATTATAACAAAAGGTTTGGCGAGCATTTCAACTTTCGACTCAATAGTATGAAATAAATCCATATAAGCACAGTCCCGAGAGTGTGGTGGCATGTAAACAATAGCTATATAAAATTTAAAGTTGTTTAAAGAGAAAGAACACCAAAGGTCTTCGCCGCCTTTAGTCTCTAGATCAATTTGTCGCTGTAGTGTGACGCCGGGTCGAGCAGCGAGCAACACTCCTCCTCCACGTCGTTTGGGGCGGTCACGACGAACAACAGTCCATCCATTAGGAGCTATTTCAGGATCGCCTATGGAATCATCAAGAAAGGTCTCAGTAACTGCGACGATGTCTGCTTCTTGAGATAGGAGGGCGTGTTTAAAGTGCTCAAGCTTGGTCTTAAGTCCTCTTACATTTTGATAAATAATGTTTAGGCGTTGAGTACAGTGATCTGTGTGACTTGCGCAAGGAAGGATGGGTGTTTTAGTTTTCGGGTAGGCCTCGAAAAAAGGTCCAGGGTTTAATTCTTGCATTGAGAGGCCAGACATAAGCAGAGAGACAAGTATCGGTATATTTTTCCGGAATGGTGAGTTTATAAGATTTATAGTTTCCTTTGGATTTCAATTCATCCACAGAGCAGTTTCCTGATGGACAAAGTTGTCGAAGATAAGCCAGTACTTCGTTAGGGCCCGATGCCATGTTCCACAGATGGATAAGCTTGTAGGAGTCTGCAGCTTTTAAAGTAGTAACATCTGGACCGGCTGTGCAGTGTATGGATTTCATGTAGTGCACTTTTGTACTAGGCTCTTTGTCTATTAATGTTTTGTTGTTACTTTCCTTTACGAATGCCGACGACACTGCGGTGGTTTGAGGGCTAATTCCAGAGCTTGTACCATCCGGTACATTACTGTCAACATTTTTGCTAATAACAGGATGTTTAAAAGTAGGATTAATCAGGTTTGGAATGGTTAGCGGGGTAGAATTGAGCTGCACTGGTGTGCTGTTGTTTGGCTTAATGAGGTTACGCTTAAAAGTACAGTCTGCTTGCTTTGGATTAGCACATTCAGACGGTGCTTGGTCAGTACTTGCGGTCTCAAGAGATTTCATCTTTTCCATTTTGGGAACCAGTTTAGCGTTACAGTTATTACACAGATGGAGGGATTGGAGGGTGTCTGCCATTTTAGTGAATCGGCTGTTCAGAAGCCTTATTTCGTCTCTTAGGGCCTTAATCTCAAGAGCGAGCTCGTTGACAGCGTAATTTTCTACGCTAGAATCGTCTAGACTGAGCTCGGGTTGTGGTCGTGTGGAATTCAAATTAGAGGAGTTAAGAGGAGTCAGGATTGCCTTTGATGTGCTCGGTTTGCTTAAAGGCGTAATCGACTTCTTCACTTTCTTTGAAGTAGAAGGTTTATCAGGTTTATCATGGCAAAAGCGGCACTTCCAATTGAGTCTCTGTTCGACTGTCATTAAGGAATAGCGATTGTAACTTACACCAATGAGTTCTAAGCAATCCAGACAGTATCGCCCGTGGCAAGCAGAGCAATCCAAGTATCTTCTGGCAGTAACTTTGTTATCACATTTACCACATTTGGTAGGAACTACCATTTTTCCGTGTACGTGTTTCCCGTAATTAAGTAAATAAATCGTCAAAAACTTGGTTTATAAGTAAAAATAAAATTAATCGAGAGAAAAATAATTTAGTTGACGTTGACAGTGACGCATCTATCCGTTATATTATTATGATAGATATTACATAGTCGGACTGCGCGGTACAATTCGTTATCTGACGAATAAGTGCCAATGGTGTCGGAACTATAAAGGAGCTACCCTCAAGGTTCCTGTAGGCGACCTACCGCCAGAGAGGCTCAAGGCGAATCAACCGCCATTTACCGCAGCAGCCGTAGATTTGTTCGGTCCTATGCAAATTGTCATAGGTCGCCGCCGAGAAAAGCGATGGGGCGTCCTTTACACGTGCCTCACCACTAGAGCCGTGCACCTAGAGCTAGCCGCCTCCCTATCGGCAGCCTCTATGATCCTATCGCTACGAAGAATGATGTCTCGACGCGGCGCACCCACCGTTCTGTACTCAGATAACGCCACAAACTTTTACGGCGCAGAACGCGAGCTATCAGAGGCCAAAAACTCTCTGCCCGATAATCTCAAACAATTTATGACCGAACGACGCATGATCTGGAAGAAGATCCCGCCTGGCAACCCCTCCGCCGGCGGGGCTTGGGAGCGTCTAGTCGGAAGCGTGAAAACAGCTCTGAAAGTCACGCTAAAAGACAGAGCACCCCATGAAGAAGTTCTCCATACGCTACTGCTGGAAGCTGAACACCTGGTAAACTCCAGACCGCTGACCCCAGTGAATCCTGACTTAGAGGCTGAAGCGCTCACGCCGAACCACTTTTTCATCGGCCGATCGAACGCTATGTCCCCGCTGGGAGTCTTCTCCGAAGAAAATATGAGCCTTTCGTCCTGGAAAACAGCTCAAGCACTAGCTGACAACTTCTGGAAACGCTGGCTGAAAGAATATCGTCCAAACCTGATGCCACGATCCAGTGCACACCAGAACGCGACGAAACTACACGTAGGAGATGTAGTAATTATAGCCGACGGTACGATGCCACGAGGTACTTGGCCTAGAGGCGTGATCGCACAGCTCTTTCCAGGTCCTGATGGCCACATAAGAGTAGCCACTGTACGTACTCGCGCAGGAGAAGTCCGCCGCCCGGTTTCCAGACTCATTCTCATCTGCTCCACACCAATCGACGGTGCTGACGCACGTGGGGGAGAATTGTCGCAGATAGCTTAAAATTACTGTTGTTTTTGTGTAACTAGATCTAAGTTAATCATTTTCTCGATTTATACCAATTTGTTTATTTTTGTAATTTAATAAAGTGTATAAATTCGTGTTTACATGACTAGTTCTTAAGTACTGATTTATGTCTTAATTTTATTGATATCATGTCATAATACGCAAAATGTCTAGATTATAAGAATTTTGTACTAATTTATGAAGAAATGTCCCATATAAATATCAATTTTAAACCTTCTACCAACATGTAATACTGTAAGCTTATTCGTGAATAAATATCTAATTTACACGGCACATACCAGCCACTAGTACGAGCACGCTAAAAAACCCATAAAAGAGGCCAGCACTCGTACTCGTTGCTCACTTCTACAACAACTCCCAGCGGGGAAACACCTGCAACTACACTGCTCAAATGTTCTACAAAGCTAAATAAGTGTTTTTATTCATCTCCCTACATGACCTGGTAAATGGTACAGCGGGTCAGCGCTGCTTGGTTCGACGTGGTAATCCGGTCTGCACACAACAGTAATGTTGTCAAAGAGTTCTTGTTAGGCTTCACATGCCGTATCAATAACAATACTCTTTTATATTGTTGTTATTTTGTATATGTTTTGGATGTATTTTTTATATTTTACATAAAAATGTTTTAAAAATCCTAGCCTAAGAAGGAAAATAAATAAAGAGAAAAATCACGAATACAGTACCGGTCAATAATACAATGTGAGTTTTTATAATGTGCACATCGGAAAATCCGTGAAACTACGACAAATTTTATCGACGAAAAAAATGTAAAAACATTTTTTTTTGCTTTTTTTATTTTTTTATGTTTTAAAGTTTTTTTTTCGCAATTCCATACTACTTGTAAATAAAACGTAACTGCTCTTAAACTACATGTCCTATCGACACGAAACAAAAACAATAATGATCAAGGATAACAGGCTAAGGACATAAGATAATAATTCTAAAAAAAAATTCACCGTCAATTTATTATTACAAGATTTTTAGAGAAATTTTGTTTATTTTTCCTACTTTTTTTTAGAAAATGTAAGTTATCTCAATAAAATGTCCTATTTATCTAACATTTTTATTAATTCACGTTATTCTACACCGTATTAGCGTTCAAACAGTAAAATTACCACGTTTATGATTTAGATAAAACCTTTGTTATCAGCGGTCAAACAATGGCCTTACCAAGTGCGCAATGGGCGCGTGCAACAAAGGCGCAGGTAGAGACCGTAATCTGACAGTTACTGTAAATGCTACCGAGGGTTTGAAAGTGGGAAGTTTTTTTTGGTTTATTAAAACACAAGACATTGTAACATGAATCAAATTTTAATTGCAAATTTTAATAAATTACATCAAGTTTTCAAAATGGCCTCCACGTTGTTGAAGACACAAAGCCGCCCGTTGAGAAATCTGATGTGTGGCTCTCCGTATCATTGCGGGATCATTTTTAATGTCGTTCGCACAGTTCATAATGCGTTCTTGTAAATCCACCTCATTGTGAATAGGGGTGCTGTAGACGCGCTGTTTCATTGTGCCCCACAAAAAGTAATCAAGTGGCGTCATATCGGGCGACCGTGGCGGCCAACCTACAGGCCCTTGCCGACCAATCCATTGATGAGGATAGGTATTGTTCAAGAATGCCCTCACACGCCCTGGCACGTCTTCCAGCAGGTCCGGCAAATCATCCCTTAAGAGTTCTAAAAATCTTGCTCCGTTCAAGATTCTCGGCAGTATTATTGGCCCAACCAAAATGTCGTCAATGAGAGCCGCCCAAACATTAACTGAGAACCTCACTTGAAAACCAGAGGGTCGTTTTAATTTTGGATTCTCGCCCTTGGGACACCATCGGTGCAAATTACGATAATTTGTAATGCCGTCTCTCGTAAATGTAGCTTCATCCATTCACAGTATTGTTCTCATGTATTCAGGATTTTCTCTTATTTTAGCCAGGATCCAAGTTGACATGACGCACCTTTTGATGTTTTGTATTGTTATGACACACTTTTATTTAGCTTGACCCCGTTTATTTATTTATCATGTGCATCAAATCTGTTTTTTTTTACAAAGGTACTGCAATGATCACCTTTATCTACTTGTCTTTTGGTGTTTTTACTTAATTTCATATTTATACCTACTTTCAGATTGAAATCGATTTTGCCTATTTATATCCCGAAAGAGAGTTAAAGCTTTTTCAAAAGTGGCACGATTGAAAAAATTAAGTTGCACTGAAACCGGAATTAAAACCTTATTGGAAGAAGACGATGAGAGTAAGTATTTTGTTTTATCAGTTAAGAATGTTGTATTGTGTTGGCAGTTGTAGCAGTAAAAATACGGCTTTTTGTGAACAAGAGATTTCATACATTCAAGAGATTTCATTCGGCATGATTAGAGAAACTTATAACTTGCACAACACACTAATAATATGAGAAAATATTAATGGATTGTCAGAGATATTGAAATAATAAAGAAAATAAAGTATATGTCTGGAATCATGTTTTTATTATTTTTTGTATTAAGTATGACACAACAATTAAACGAACATAAATTAACATGACAAAAAGAAATCCTTAGTTATGGATACAACAAGTACTTACTAGAGTACTATCATTAACTGACCACACAGTGCATATAAGGTTTTCAGTCAAAATGAGGTACCGCGATTAAGGAGGAGGAATTTTACTAAAAACAATATTATTTTTAATTTACCCACTGCAGGGTCCTTTAAAAACTTAACATACCGGTCTAGTATAAGTAGATAATATTAAATTTAATTACAAAACATATTAAAGAATATGATAAAAAATATGTTTACCCTATTCATGCTCATACAAAAAAAAACACAAAGGTGATATCAAATCATCGATGTCGCTGTCGAAGAAGCAGTACTAAATGCTTTATTCGCAAATCCGAGCATTAGTAGGCGTCTGGCCCTGCAATTCGGATTATCACAGAAATCGGTGTGGCGGATTTTAAGAAAAGAAGGTTTGCAACCTTACCATTACCGAAGAGTGCAACATCTTCATGACGACGTAGACTGGCGTCCAAGGTGCGTCATGTCAACTTGGATCCTGGCTAAAATAAGAGAAAATCCTGAATTCCTGAAAACAATACTGTGGATGGATGAAGCTACATTTACCAGAGACGGCATTACAAATTATCGTAATTTGCACCGATGGTGTCCCAAGGGCGAGAATCCAAAATTAAAACGACCCTCTGGTTTTCAAGTGAGGTTCTCAGTTAATGTTTGGGCGGCTCTCATTGACGACATTTTGGTTGGGCTACTAATACTGCCGAGAATCTTGAACGGAGCAAGATTTTTAGAACTCTTAAGGGATGATTTGCCGGACCTGCTGGAAGACGTGCCACTCGCATTACGCCGAAGGATGTGTCTGCAGATGGACGATTTTGGGGAATAGACTAGATAGATGTTTCATCGAGTATATTATCTATGTTCTTATAAAGGTGTTAACGAATGTATAAATTACAGATAAAAGTACAGGAGTAGAAAATAGTAGATTGTACAACAAGTGCATAAAACGCACTAATTTACGCGAGGCGTTTATCCATCCGAGCGAGCTTGCGAGCGAGGATTGATATAAAGTCGAGTGTAAAATGGGTTTTATGCACTTGTTGTACAATCTACTATTTTCTACTCCTGTACTTTTATCATTTATACATTCGTTAATACCTTTATAAGAACCGTCAAAACACTTCCCAGTCGGTGTCCATTGGTCGATTTCAGGCATGGCCATTCATTAAACATTGTTGTTCATACAGCGTCATTATCATAAGTTTTGTTTTTTTCGATATGCGCACTTTTTTCCCATTTCTCTTCGACCAACGGCCAGGAGTCACGGTTGACTTTTAGCCATTGTTCATCGGCTCCTGAAAGTATACAAAATCTAAATCAGCACAAATGATAAGACTTCAGCTTTCAGATAGAATATCGCTCGTGTAAAGTGTGTACCTATTATCAAATACCAATAAGAAACGATCACAAAAAAATAAGATCATGTAGGTAACGGAATCATGAATATCATGCTTCATGGTATTAGGTCCGCCCTATATGATTTGTGCAATAAAGTTTAAAATAAATAAGACTGCAGCACATAGCATAGCATACCATTGCATTCATTCGTGGCTTCATTGTCACTCTCGGAATACTTAGCATCAGATTCCGAGCAATATTTTCGGTTTTGAGGAAATTCTCCGGATTTCCTCAACACCCTCATTTGATTATAATATCGGTCCACAAGTTTTCCCTTGGCAGGAATGGTGTTTTTGTTACCTATAGTTCTACTTGGAACATAATAAGTTTCCTGGAACAGTAAAGTACGAGTAAGTAGGCAAGTAAATATACCTGGTGCAGTCACACCGGCAATAATATCTTCCTCAACAAAGGCCGCAAAAATATGTGACACGCTCTTATGGCCCTACAAATAAGATTGCGTCAGGTATTTTTCCGGCCTTAGTTGGGGAAGATATTACTATTGCAAGTGACTGTACCTACATGCAAAAGCGACCAGTGACCGCGGCGAGCGGCGGCGCGAGCAGCGAGATCAAAATGTACAGAAATGTATGAAATTTTTCGAAACCGTTCACGATAAAAACTTTTTACAAAAAAAAGATAAACCGACTTCAAAAAGGATAAAATAAACTATTATATTATTTATATGCGTTACAAACTGATATGTTTGAAGTCGGTGCCAAGCCAAAAAGTTACAATACCGGCAAATCAGCTTCAAGTCTGAAAATCACAAAACAGTTAATACGAACGAGGCGTATGTGTTCAGTGAACTGTTCTTCATATTATAGAACTATTCTAATACGGTATTGACTGCACGTAGGTTTTCATTCAAGTACAGAGAGAAAGTATAATCACGCGTCTTATGATGTTTGTTAATAAACTTTTTTACTAGTTTTCGGACTAACCATATCTCGAACGGAGCCCGGCGTGCTTGGGTTTGAATTATTTATCCTACTTCATCTAAGGTGTAATATCGAAGTGTAAAGGAATTCAATGGCAAGATTGATATTTCTATACTCAGAGACACGGGGTGTATGGGGCCCACCTTTTCAGTAGAAAAAGGCGCGATATTTTTAAATTTTCTATGGAAGGAATACGTGTTTATATATTTTGCCGCCTTTTTCTGATTATTGACAAAGTAGACGTGTATCAGAGTATATATACATAGGTAGCTCTTTTCATCAAAATTGGATTAGTAGTTTAGACGTGAAAATGTAACAGATAGATTCACATTCGCCTTTGCAATATAAGTAGGAATCATAATGTTATGTGATTTTCAGACTTGAAGCTGATTTGCCGGTATTGTAACTTTTTGGCTTGGCACCGACTTCAAACATATCAGTTTGTAACGCATATAAATAATATAATAGTTTATTTTATCCTTTTTGAAGTCGGTTTGTCTTTTTTTTGTAAAAAGTTTTTATTGTTCCATTTTTAGTGGTTATAAAATTATCATAATCGGACAACGGATATCGCAATAATCGGTGAAGATATATAAGAAAAAGTTCATTATACGTACTCACTGTAAGGAAAGTTCCACATATCATATGTGGTCTTCATCATTAGGTCCACTCCATCAAATTAGTGGTTTTGGAGAGGAAATGCTTGAGTTGCTTAAAAAAACAACCAAATCACCATACATGTGCCTTTAAAAATTGAGGAGTTCCCTCAATTCCTCATGGATCCCATCATCAAAACAGCACCAGATTAATGTGGAGCCATCTTAAAGGTAGTTACTTTCAAACAAAAGAAGAATTCCTCAAATTGGACCACGGGTCTCGGAATAATCGCTCAACATCCTACATTAAAAAAAATCATCATCATTATCATCAAAACAACCATCATCAAGAGGTCCACTTCATCAAATTGGTGGTTTTCGAGAGAAAATCCTCGAGTTGCTTAAGAAAACACCTAAATTACCATACGTATGCCTTTAAAAATTGAGGAGTTCCCTCAATTCCTCATGGATTCCATCATCAGAACAGCACCAGCTTAATGTGGAGCCAACTTAAAGGTATTTACACTCAAACAAAAGAAGAATTCCTCAAATTGGACCACGGGTCTCGGAGTAATCGCTCAACATCCTACATTAAAAAAAAATCATCATCATTATCATCAAAACAACCATCATCAAGAGGTCCACTTCATCAAATTGGAAAATCCTCGAGTTGCTTAAGAAAACACCCAAATCACCATACGTATGCCTTTAAAAATTGAGGAGTTCCCGCAATTCCTCATGGATTCCATCATCAGAACAGCACCAGATTAATGTGGAAACAACTTAAAGGTATTTACACTCAAACAAAAGAAGAATTCCTCAAATTGGACCACGGGTCTCGGAGTAATCGCTCAACATCCTACATAAAAAAAAAATCATCATCATTATCATCAAAACAACCATCATCAAGAGGTCCACTTCATCAAATTGGTGGTTTTCGAGAGAAAATCCTCGAGTTGCTTAAGAAAACACCCAAATCACCATACGTTTGCCTTTAAAAATTGAGGAGTTCCCTCAATTCCTCATAGATTCCATCATCAGAACAGCACCAGATTTATATGGGACCACCTTGGAAGTAGACCCTTTCAAACAAAAAAAGAATTATTCAAATCGGATCACGCGTCTCGGAGTAATCGGTGAACATACATAAAAAAAAAAGCCCAAACCGAATACAGAACCTCCTCCTTCTATGAAATTGAAGTCGGTTAAAAACAGCGGCTCGCCGCGCGCGCAGCCGACGGCGGCGGGCGGCGGTACACGAGTGTCGTTATATACATATTCATCTAGATGCGAGCGTCTAGCTTGGTCGAGCGGCGCACGTGCGCGGCGAGGTAGTGTGCTTTGACGTGCTGTCGTAGTGATTATATATTTTTCACTTCTCATGCTCGTAAAGTTCGACTTTAAGTCGTGCGTGGACGACATAAAATCGCTTGTTAAGCTCTAGTGCATAAAGTAAAATTGTCTTTTAAGGCTAAGATAATGAGTCAAACACAGTCAAAATACATATATTGCACAATTTAATGGAGCAGTAAAATTTCGTAAATACTGAAACTTATTGTTTTATTTTATTCTTGCTATAATTATTTGAATTCCGTGTTTTCTATCATTAAATGAATGAAATTAGATAAAATGGGAGTTGATAATAGTTTAAAAATGCCCCGAAATGTTTTTTTTTGACATGGCAGAGAACAAGTATCTGTCTACTCGTAAATTCACGACGGAAAATTTAAAAAAAAAATACTGGAGGGAACCATATTTATTTTCATTGTAATATTTTTGTTACAACTTAAAATTGTTTTACTATTACCGATAAATAATTTCCTCGCAATTGAAGTGAAAATTAGAGTGTAAAACTTGTCCATAAAACCCATTTTACACTCGACTTTATATCAATCCTCGCTCGCCAGCTCGCTCGGATGGATAAACGCCTCGCGTAAATTAGTGCGTTTTATGCACTTGTTATACAATCTACTATTTTCTACTCCTGTACTTTTATCTGTCATTTATACATTCGTTAACACCTTTATAAGAACATAGATAATATACTCGATGAAACATCTATCTAGTCTATTCCCCAAAATAACACTTGTTTTATAAAAGCGCCAAAATAGTATCGCGTAATCGCGTGCAAACACGACTATTAATATAAAATAAATTACTGCCAACCTAAGAAACCTAAACAAACGCAGCAGCACGCAGCGTTTTTAGAAAAAAAAAAATTGAAAAAGAAAAAATGAAAAGGACCACAGACCTACTTTGTAGTTTTTTACGTTTCCCGTTCGTTTGTAGGGGCAAATTGCAAACTTTGAAAGTAATATAGGTATTTTTACTAATCTCTGTAGCTCTTAATATTTGGTCAAATAACGATTGAATGAACGATGAAATATTTGTGTTACTAATGTTATTAGAATTCTTGAAAAATTGTGTTTTAAAAGGTAAAACTTAAATGATTGTTGATTATGTTGACAAAATAACTGCGATATCCATGAAGTTTTAAATTTCGCATTTTATGTAAAAGTAAGTGTAGTCGTAGAAAAAGTAATGTATGCAACGTCGTATAAGTAGGTCACAAAATGTTCTCGGCGTCTTTCTTAACAATTTTCGCCTACGGCTCAAATTGTTACCCACGCCACTCACCTTTTTTGACCCCTCTTATACAACTGTTGCATAAAATACTATTATCTACACTCACATTGTAAGTCCTCTTATTACGTAACAGTTACATAAACTACTATTTCAACACACCTGCTCGTAACGAGGTTCTTATTCCACCGCTTTTATGCTCATAATCCTAGACATTAAACACGCGTGCATTTCACAATAATTATCCAACTAGTGGAATAATTTAATAATCCGATCAAGTGACGTTTGTACTCGAATACCAAGTTGTACGTACGCAGACGAATCGTTTTTAGTCGGGTATTACCTTTACTATTTTTTATTTCTTTATGAGTTTACATTCTAAAAAAGTAAAAAAATGTAAATATATTAAAAATATACACATTTACGAGAGAATACAAAGTATACAATCCTGATTGTGAATAAGAATCATTTCAACTTATTATATTACTCGTAATACACAATAAATTACGTTTTAAACACGAATTGTCTGTTTTAATATTGGCTGTTTGGCATTATACGTCCGCGCCTTTGCCTCAAGCTGCACGCACATCCAAAAAATCATTGTTTATTTGTTAGATTTTTCTCGTCGTGTTTTATTAATTTAAACAAATTATATTTTCAATGAAGAAGAAGACAATAGATTGTTATTAAATCAAATACAAACATTGAAAACATTGAAAAAATAATCAACCCAACAGGACTCATATCAGTAACTTGACCCACAGCTTAATTTGTAAAGCGATCGAGCCCCGGCAAGGCGTATCGATACAGGTTCAAGTCCTGTTGGGTTGGTTATTTTTTCAATGTTTTCAATGTTTAATAACAATCTATTGTATGAGTGGAATGCCCCACATTAAAAACATGCAAAAAATAAATAATTGGAAGAAAAAGACAACTTTAGCGTTAATTTAACCTCTGGATATATTTCAAAATTGTGATACATACTAGTAGAATATCATCATAAAAATCTAGTGAGCAATATGTTAGAAAAAATAGAATTAATGCACAATAAATGTGAAGTCTTTAATTTTATGAAATGATTTGAAAAAGAGTTCCAGGTACTCAATAACATCACAAAAAAAGGTTAGTTAAATTTAATTATCTTACGTTCGTAAGTACCTCTATCCTGTAAACATTCTGACAATTAATGTATTTATCAAAAGTTATTAATGTCCGTTATTTCCTCGCAAGTGTGTTGAAAAACGTCGTATGAAACGCGTGTGCTTGATCATTACATGAGCTCAGCTTCCTTACGCGCACTCACATGCGTTCGTGCGCACAATATCACTTCGTATGTAATGATCAACTTAGCACACTTGTATCATAATGTACTATTATCGGCGTAGAGGAAGTAATATCTGCTATATCGGAAAGACCCTCCCTTATGGAAAAGCGAACATAAATACCATAAGAGTAGAACGGTGATATTGGTGATATAGTACATTGTTGCCGAGGGATGGAAAGAATAGTAGATTGTTAACCGAGGGCTGAAAGGCACCCATTCCTGTCGAGGTATTTTGGCGCTCGAACGAAGTGAGAGCGCCAATAGTTCGAGGCAGAAATGGGTGCTTTCACCCAAGTTAAACACTCTACTTTTCATTTCGAATATGAGGAAAGTAAACACAAGCCAGGTACAATAAAAATATTTAATAAAAAATGTGCAATGAAGTTCCCTACTTAAAATTAATAGTAACGTTCGTACAATTGAACGTTAGAGAAAGATTCTTTCCCGGGATATTAATATTCGATACTTGTTGTGATATTTGAGTATCATTTATAGGCAGGGCTGTAAATGTCGGAGAAGGAAACTTTCGTTCGTAGACGTATGGAATGAATTATTTCGCTCTTCATGTAATTGGCCGTGTTTTTGTTATATATGTTATACTCGTATATGTTTTCCATAGTGAGATTCGTGAGTTCCCATTATGCCCAAAATTAGTGCCACCTGCAATATAATAATCTTATTAACACACATTGTTACCGTTGCAGACTTTTTAAACAACACCTATAACTACTAAGAAATGTCTGTCTAAATTTAAATTGTGGATACCTACAAGCTTTTTCACAGACTGTGTCGTTCATTAAATATACCTACACCAAGACGATTATAACGATCCTAAACTCGATGAGATTATGTTGAGTGTACGTTAAGTTAAATAATAGTTGTAATGATTTCCCATACCTTTGTTGCCAAATATAGTGTAAGTATTCCCGTCCATCTATGTATGGCACTTGGTTTTTCTAAAGAAGGAATAATATTTTATAATAGAGAAGCTCATATTAAAATAATCACGCCGGAGTTTCGACATTGACATTTTCGGTACATCACTACACCGCGGCTTACCCAGCGAATTGACAGCTTCGTGTGTGCGGCCTTACCGCCAGGCCACCAGCGCTTTGAAATGTAAGGGAGGAGTCCGATGCACAGACGTAGATATCACCGATTTAGGCGGCCAAAATTATTTTAGCGTTTATATTAGTTCAAAATGGTATAAATAATTAAAAAAACGTAGTTTTATATTAAAGTCAATTATATTTATCCATTTTAAAAGGAAAAAATAAAAATCCAAA
The DNA here is from genome assembly GCA_947086415.1 of Pammene aurita. Lineage (NCBI taxonomy): Eukaryota > Metazoa > Arthropoda > Insecta > Lepidoptera > Tortricidae > Pammene > Pammene aurita. Next base: position 21,509,764 of record OX352295.1, read on the forward strand.
AATATTCAAATTAAAAAAACAACAATACATATACATAAAAAATATAATTTACTAAATGAACACATACAGTACGGTGAAAAAAGCATTAAATAATAATAAATAACACACACAACTGCATAATAATTACGCTAAAATAAATTAAATTATAACTAGCCTATATACATTACAATAAATTAAATAATAACTAGCCTATATTATTACGTTAAAGAATAACTTATTATCATGGAATAATTATCTAGAGATCGTTTTCTATTTGACACTCAATGCTTGTTTCGTGTTCTGGCAGAGGTATTTGTAATGTCCCTAAGCACTTTTGAGGCATCTCTTTTTAGACCCGTACCGATAAATTATGAAGTTTCGATAATATTAAAGATGCTTATTTTTCACATACAGAGTTCAGGCCATCCAACTTAGCTAATAATAATAATTTGTGTCATCCTAGGTTATTGCTTAGGTAGAAACTTAGACATTTCTTTTTTTTAACATTATTCGGTAAATAGAAAATTAGAGATCAAAATTGTTTTTTCACTGTAACAGTAAAGTTGTTACTCACGCACGCACGCGTTTTGTGTCACTTTCGTCAACGGGAAGACTGACATTCAATCAGCACATATATGTAGACTTTTATAGCCTATATAAAATTAGAGTTGATCAATTAGGTACTGTGCTTTCTAAAATATCGGTATCTATTATTTGAAAAAATTTGTGCCATATTAATCAATGATATTTATTTATTTTACTTTTTTTTCTTGTATGACCCTGTTAACAGTACAATAAAATATTAAAGTTATTAAAGTTTGCGTCAATATTTTTATAAAAGCGTATCGAAACAATGTTTCAAATTTGTGTCGTTATAATCAATGGATTATTTTTATTTTTCAAAACAAAAACTTATTTTGCGTAAAGGGTATGTGCGGGGAAGGGTTAGGCGCGGGCGGGGTGCATGAGCCGGCCAGGGTGCCTAGCAGCTCGTTTGTTTTCTATACATTATTACTCTATACATACATATATGTAGTAGTAAGTGCGACTAAGACAAACAGCGACTTTTTAGTCGCTCTTCTTTATTGTTCATAGTAAAGAAAGCAGTAATATAAAACTTTAGTAAGTAAAGGATAATTAATGGTGATATAACGTATGACTACACCGTAGTCCGTAAGGCACTGCAACGGCGGATCTGTGTGCCACGTTAAACATAGTTTACCATATAAACAGTATTTTGACAAACTGTCACAGATAATTTGTTACTAATAAATATGTAATTTATGCATCAAGGCGGTTTGTTTACAGAGTGCCAATCGTGAAACGCGAAAATCGAAATTTCGTTATCTGCCTCTCGGTTGGACTAGCAAAGGTCCGGGCTGGACTTAATAAATTTTGCATCAGTGTGATATCATAATAAGGCTATGTTTTTATTAACTTATCGTATAAAACACATAAAAATAAGCAACTTTTCTTTAACACATTTTTTAACTCAATAGTTTTGAAGTTATGGGGCGGCCCTCAAGGTTGAGTACAGTTTGGACTATTTTGGTTGAAATGGTATCATTATCATGCATTTTTTTTGTCTTATTGTGTAGAATGTGTTAAAATAAGCAAGTTTTATTAGAAACATTGCTTTTTACTCAAAAACTTCGAAGTTACCGGACTTTGAAGATTGACTACATGGAGTAAAATTTGGACTTAGAAAATAAAATGGCGACGGGATATCATTATAACGTGTACTTTTTATGATTTTTCCGTCTAGAATACGCTAAAATAAGCGTGTTTTATTTGGAAACCATTTCTCTAGAATCAAAATGACCGAGATAATGGAGTTTGAACTTGTATGTAATTTGGATTTCGAAAAAAAAACATCGACGGGACTTCATTATAACATGTACTTTTAATGACTTTACCGTATAGAATACGCTAAAATAAGCGTGTTTTATTTGAAAAACTTTTCTCTAAAATCAAAAATGGCCGATTGGACATGGAAGTTTTATATCATTTGGACTTCGAAAAAAACCATCGACGGGACGTCAATATAACGTGTACATTTTATGATTTTTCGTATAGAATACGCTAAAATAAGTGTGTTTTATTCAAGAAACTTTTCTCTAAAATCCTAAGTGGCCGAGATAATGGACTCTGAACTGAACTTGTATATAATATGGACTTCGAAAAAAAAACTAGCAATGGGGTTTCTTTTAATTATTTTATCTTACAGAATACGCTAAAATAAGCGTGTTTTATTTGAAAAACTTTTCTTTATAATCAAAAATGGCCGATTGGACGTGGAACTTGTGTATCATTTGGATTTCGAAAAGAAACCATCGACGGGACGTCAATATAACGTGTACTTTTTACGATTTTTCGTATAGAATACGCTAAAATAAGTGTGTTTTATTCGAGAAATCTTTCTCTAAAATCAAAAGTGGCCGAGATAATGGACTCTGACTGAACTTGTATATTATTTAGATTCCGGAAAAAAAACAGCGATGGGGGGGTATACTTTTAATGATTTTACCGTATATAATACGCTAAAATAAGAGATAATGGACTTTGAACTTGTATATGTATGATTCGAAAAAAAAAAACATCGACGGGACGTCATTATAACATGTACTTTTTATGATTTTCCTGTATAGAAAACGCTAAAATGAGCGTGTTTTATTCGAAAAACTTTTCTCTTAAATTAAAAATGGGCGAGATATTCTCCTCCTTTTTGTAAAGGGTCAGCAACACGCATGTGACACCTCTGGAGTTGCAGGCATCCATGTGCTACGGCTTACTATCTGGCAGGCCGTATGCTTGTTTGCCACCGTCGTGGTATAAAAAAAAGAATAAAATAAAAATAAAATAAAAACAGAATAAATACAAAATGAAAACGAAATAAAAACTAAAAAAAGTGTCATGGAACACTCGGTCGGAACGAAGTTATGTTATTGAAAATAGATGTCATATACTTCAGAAAAAGTGACCAAACCCTTCGGTGTCCGAGGCCAGATAGAGAGTTGTTATTTAAATTTTGACTTTTTCGTAATTTTTGTGGTGGTAACATTTTTAAATATTGTTGAAATTTTAAAATTTTTGAAATTTTTGACTTTATTGACTTTTAGGACTTTTTTATTTTATTGACTTTTTTCACTTTGTCACATCTCACTTTCACTTTTCACTTCAATTTATTCAATTTTTTTATTTTTTTTTTACTATATTCCATTTTACATGTTTCTCAATCGTATGGCTTTGTTTCGCGTTTCCGTGACGTGACGCTTTTTCGTGACGGTCACGTGACATTTCTTCGTCTAGCCCCCATCCGCGAACCGTCCGATAAGGAACTTCGTTCCAAAAACAAAAATAAAACAAAAGTAAAACGAAAATAAAACTAAACTAAAACAAAAATTATACATTGCGTTTTCTACCCATAATTCACGATGCTTGAAAATGTACTCAACAGTCTAGTCACAAACAACGCGGTAAGCTACCGCTTAAAAGGTACGTATGAACGAGACACGCACGAGTTCATTGCCCCGTCGCCGGTTTCCCGCGCCCCGCTCCTCCGCTCAGTTCCTTTGTCGAGAATGTCAGCCTTATCACCCCGCGCGCGCCTCCGTGAGCAAGTACCTACATCGTAACTGCTAAGATGCCAGCGCCTGGTTGACCCATGGTTTAGCTTGTTAAGAAGGGAGCCGGGGGTCTACTTCTAGTAGTCACCACAGAAGCACGCCGAACAAGCGTGCCATCAAGGTCACGCGCTATAGTTAGGAAGGAAGATTTCCTCTGAACGCAAATATTGTTTCTATTTAATTTTTGACGAAATATTATTGATGAAAGTGACACAAATTGAAATATCTACTTTAAAGTCCCTTTTTGATTATTATAATGTGAACTCTGATGACTTTAATAATTTATTTAAACGATAACAGCCTAAAAAAACGAAATTACCAAGAAACTTAAATTTTCATTGCTTAATTTGACACATATTGATTTTATTGACGTATTTTAAGGTAAGGATATAGTTAATCCTTAATTTCTGAACTCTAATTTTTATACGTAGTTTTTTAGCGTTGTCATACTATATCAAATTGCACTCGACGTAAATGACACAAACTGGTTTTGTACAACAATAAAACTGTTCTAAATACAAAACAGTTATATTTTTTAACTCTAATATTCTGTTACTAAAGTTATGGCAAGATAAAAAAGTTAACCTCAAATTATTGAATTACAAAAGAAGCATCAATTGAATATGACACAAAACGCACTGAAAGATTCTCATGTAAACACTGTATTTCCAACTTCAATAATAAGTGACTTTAGAATTTTCGAAACTTAACCCTCAAAATATTGCCAGCGGGGGACGGGGCTATTTGCCACTAATTTGAAGGACCGATTGAGCAGCATGAACAATAATATCATCAGGTAGTGTGGCTCGAACTTCTTCGGTTTTTCTTCTCTTGCTTCGCTCACTTAATCCCCAAAAGGTTTACATGGTCGGCCTGACATGTTAGAGGACGCTACTGGAATCTCAAAAGTTCCTGCCAACCAAGATTCGTTTAAGTATTTTTTGAGCTCCTCCGTTGTGCCCTAAGTAAGCACAAGATGATTTTCATAATAATCGCACTTTTCACTCAAAGTCGGTAAGTTTTGCTCTTGTATTTGCTCAAAAATATATTTTCGAGTAAGAACTTTTCTTCCTGAAGCACTAGGCTCACCTGTAATAAGAAAAAAAAAATTTAAATCATTGAAAAAAAAGGCGCTAGGCGATTTTTTTATAGGTTATCTTTGAAATCGTCTAAGTCTGACTAGAGCCGGCTAGATGCGGCTAATTTTTTAAACAACATTAAGAGTAATAAGTGTTCTGTTTAGATATATTTAATACACTACAGGGACGCACCCTGAAGTATAACAAAAAGACGATTGAAAATCAAAATCTATGAAAAAAATAACATTTTGTGAGAGGCATATTTAAATGGCTCAAAATATATGATTAATGTCAGAAATACAATATAAAATTATTTAAATTTATAAATTCTTACCTGAATAATTGGAATCCATCAAAAAAACTTTATGAAAATACCACAAAAAAATTATATGCGCTTTGGAAAACATGCAATTTTTTGGAGCGACGAAAACAGAAACGTGCGCGCTGATAGATAGTTAAAGTTCGACTGCCTGTTGTGTGGCTCAGGTTTGGCGATAAGGAGTGGGGAGGGTACTATAATATACCTAGGTCTATGGGATACCCCCACGTATAATTTTCTTATCAATATGGTGATTTTTGCAAAATCGACTTTTGGCCGCCTAAATCGGCGATATCTACGTTTGTGCGATGTCCATTAGCTAATATTTTAAAAACATACACAACTCAAGAATGAAATTTAAAAATACATTATTGTTAAATATGTACCTTGCCCTGGTGGTCGCCTTTGTTGTCACTTGTGAATAGTTCACGTTCACACGATGACAGCGAGAGTGTATCAGTGTAAAGTTACAAAAAAAAGTTAAGTTATATAAGTATACAGATGTGACTTTTCCACATACCGAACCAGCCAAAATGTAAACAACTCTTTTTTTTTAATCAATGATGCCATTCTGTTGAGTATGAAAATAATCTTCCTCCTAGCCTTTGTCCCGGCTTAGAGTCCGCTTGACAACCTAATCCCAGGAATTGGCGTAGGCACTAGTTTTTATGAATGCGACTGCCATCTGACCTTCCGACCCAGAGGGGAAACGGGAAACTAGACTTTATCGTGATTTGGTCCGGTACGTAGGTAGGTCCTGTATCAGTCCTATAACACTTATTATAACTTACTAAAAATGAAGACTAGTTCTAAAATCGCTTACAAAATTACAACACTAGATCTACTGGTAAAATAGCCATTTTTTATAGAAAGGGTATGCACACACACACTTAAAATAAATTTCTTGAACTCTGAGTTGGGTAAAAATTAACGTGATTGAAACTTAAGTTAAAAATGAGATCGTTACTCATTATCATATGGACATGATTACGAATTTAATCATGAGCTTTCTAATCTGATTGAGCACCGCCATGAGTAAATCATGTCGATTTTTAGTTTCAATCATGATTAGTTGAAGTGATTACATTAGTAAGACAGAATGCTTAGTTAAACTAACGATTAGATGATATGATTAGATTTTGCGTAGCTACTAGCTCCATCACTTTTTTCCCTGACGGAATAGAGGCGGTACCTAGGTAAGTATGATAAATATACATTTAGGATAAATGGCTATTTGTGACACTATTTTTAAAGGTATCATTTGGCGGTTGGCGCTTACGTCATAAATTGTATAGTGCAAATTCAATATTGAGCAATAAAAGCGTAAATGCCAGAGGCAGATGTTACATTTACAAAAATATTGACACATTTTTTTTGTTACTTTTTGGTATGATTGTACAAATGAATGCTCCCATTTAACTTGAAAATGGCCTGTACCTCTACCACGAGTCATGTAGAAAATTCTGAATATTTTTCTATAGGCGTTAACGAATAATCGGGCTTCGAATCGTTTTCCTTCAGTTTCGACAGCAACACATACAAACGATCTATGCTGACATTTCATGTCGGATTACGTTTAGTGCGCTGCATACATCCGTCTCATAGGTAGAACGAGACGGATGTATGCGGCACGTCGAATGTGATCTGTCATGTTAACGCACTGAAGGTCAGTACAGTTTGTTATCGATAGGTTTTATTAAAACGTTACCATAAGACACTAATTTGACTTACGTCACCGAAAAATACCGTATCGACTGTAGAAAACTCTTTCACTATCAAATTATAAGGTGAGATGTCATAAACATGGTGAAAGTGAAAACCATTCGTATTTATTGTGTTATATTTATATATTATTAGTTGACGAAATAATATCGACAAAGCCTTATAAGTATTAAGCATAATTTGTTAATAAGACTGCATAGTATGATAACTGGAACTGGAAAACGAAACGGTAAATTTCAAGCCGATATGAGAAATAGAACTATCCACATCAACACTTCAATAAGAATAATTTTAAAAAAGAAATCTAGACCCAAGAACTACTGAATATTTGTAAGATTTATGTATTAATCGTCAATTAATCTGATTTTAAATCGACACAAAAATACCAACTCTAACCTAAAATAAATGGTAAGTAGTTGAAATTTGATATGATAGTTATAAACACTTTCATTTTCAATCATAATAATTACAATGAAACTGTGAAATATAACAAATAATATTGAAACATCTTTTACAGGTTCTTGTGCATCATTCATTTCTGATTGATTGCTGTAGCAGCTAACTTATCACCAGCAAGGCAAACTATTTATCCCAGGAAGGTGTATTATTTTATATTCAAGAAGTAACAACTGCGTTACAGGCCGGGATCTTCGAATTATTGCATCCAAGTACTATAAAATAGTGCTTACTTAAAAGACATCCAGATTTATACACGGCACTTTGAAATTATAATGTACATAATTATATTAAAGATTTATTTATTGCGAAATAGCCTTTTAAAGTAACATTGTCACAAACTAGAAACTTATAAGTACTACTAACAATTACTCGTACGTGTAACTTATAAATAGAAATAAAACCATCATTATACAAGAAGCGGCAAAGCCGCAATCCTGCGTTGTGTTATGTATGAAAGCCGGCGGCTTGCTGGAGCATCTTTAGCTTCCCTTGTGCGTTTGTTAGGTCGTGAGGCTCCGTGCCCCTTGCTCCACGGATCGATTGCCTCGACACCAACAATAGTTAGACGAACGACAACTATATTTAATAGTCTTGTGATTTCGGATGTCGGGCGCCGCTCCGGCTTGTTTGCTGGTAAATAAAGGACTTCGCCAACGTGTCGGCGTCGACGCAGGTGGGATGTGTAACAGTAGCGCACTGCCTTGGCCTATACTTTAGAGAATCAACAACATCCCCAAAGGGTATTTATCCTTTTGTGATTACAATACAATAGACTTAAAATAAGAAATAAACCTATGATCCACTATGATCACTAAAAGTCGAACTGTCATGTTGACAAAATAACCAAATAAATTAAGAATCACCTAACACTTTACATATGGACGTAGTTCTAGGACGTTTTAAACTAGTAGTGTTATTTGTACATTTGAAATTTTATCAATTTGGTTTTCTTAGGTAATCCTATATCCTACGACGAAATAAGTATACGGATGGATGGATGAAGTACTGACAGTTTTCATCCCTTTTCCTAGCTTTGAATATGTATGACGAAATACGTAATTTTCCTGTTTAAAAAAAGCTGCAATCGGTGAACATTATGAAAAAATTGTAAAAATAAAGATCCTGACGAATTGAGAACCTCCTCCTTCGAAATCTTGAAGTCGGTTGATAACATTTTATGCGTTGAAAGTCACGCACGTTTAAATAAGGTAAAAAAAAGGCTTACTTTCATAGCTTGTATTTCCCGGCTCCGATGGCATGAACCGAACAAGGCAACATGAACAAGGCGTCATAGGCGATGATAATATTTGAAGTGGTTAAGGACGAAGTATAATGATGACTCGCGTAGGTCAGCTGTCGCTCCGTTGGTGGGTTGTGAAACGTCAGTATTTGATGCTCTTATTATCAGGAAAATCGTCAGCCGGCTGTATTGAGGTAGAAAGACCGTCTGCTGATACCCTAAATACCATATATTCATGTGACTAATTTACGGTCTTTTCAGTGCTATACAGCCGGCTGATGATTTTTATTTTATTTGTAATAGCATATAAACTATCACTTGTGTCAACTGGGACGCGATGGTAATTTTATTTTATATATATGTATTTTATGTGAGAAAATGGCTGCCGTTCCTCAACCCACTCAAGGAACGGTAGCTGACCATCACGAAGCTTGATTATTTACCGCCCTTAACCACTTAAAATTTACCGCTTGGGACACGATGTCCAACGGAAATTATTCCTGGTTTACGGCCTAGCAAGCATATTAAACACCCACAAAAAGTAGGGTAATTTTTCAGGGCTAGTACGGTTTCTATGCTTATTATTGTTCACTGCTCATATAATTGTTTAAAGTTCTAAACCTTCAGATAAAATGTACTTAGGAAGTAAAACCTTTTTGGCTTACCTACAATCTGTTTCGGTTGGTGTGAAGGATGTGACGTTTGTCACGTCACGTCACTTTGTAAAGTATTGAAATCTACACAAACGAAACAAGCAATCGAACTTTCGTGAGCGAATTGCATAAACGATAATTTAACTTATGGTACGGCAGTAATTTTTAGTTCTATAAGTGACCGCTAGAGACTCTGCACAAATTCTCCATACAAATAATTTACGAATTCGTGAACGAATCTCGAATTGGGCTTATTTGCATGACTCGTGGTAGAGGTGTTCGGTTTAATTTCGCTTTTCGGCTACAGTTAAGGCAGCTATCACACAGCTGCGTTTTCCGCATGCGCCGACAATGTTCGAGCAAGATAGCGCTTTGCATGTGTATAGCGCTGTTTGAAGAGTTGAGTCAAAACGTTTAGTTTAAAAGCTACCAGTGAATGTATGAAAAATATGGGCACTTTTGTCATATTTAATCTTATTGCGAAAAAAAATAAATAGAAACCATTAATATTCATTTTATTTTCTTTTTTTTTTTTTATACTACGACGGTGGCAAACAAGCATACGGCCCGCCTGATGGTAAGCAGCTACCGTAACCTATGGACGCCTGCATCTCCAAAGGAGTCACATGCGCGTTTCCGACCCTTTACAAAAAGGAGGATTCACTGTGTTGACGGCTAAAGGAACAAGAAGGTCCCTCATCGTCAACACACTGGGTCCTCTTTGAGCTCTTTGGCAACCTTACTCACCAGCAGAAACACAACACTATGAGTAGGGTCTAGTGCTATTTGGCTGTGGTTTTCTGTAAGGTGGAGGTACTTCCCCAGTCGGGCTCTGCTCCAGATTTGAGCGATGACATTCGCTGAACGTGCCCTACCACACTTAGCGAGATGCCATTCGCAGTGCCCATACCTCTCTTTTTGGCGTAGTTTAAGGACATACCCAAGTCCGGACGTAGTTTAAGGACATACCCCGGGTCCGGGTTTATTTATATAACGAAAATTTCTACTTTCGTATCTAGTTCAATATGTGAAATTCGGAACAAACGCCTTATTCTAGTAATAATATAAATAAGAACACTAATCATACACGCGAAGTGATGAAATATATAAATTAAGAGTGTGTCCCGTCTGGTGGTCATCGCGCATTTCAATGCCGAGCAAATCCATGTAAAACATGTGGACGTAAACATAATTCATTATTGCATCGAACGTATGTACCAAACAAAGCGCAGGTACTTAGTAACTCTCAGGCTAGTGACGTACCTAAGAGTGAGACCCAAGTAAAAAATGCATTTCCGATCTCGTTGTGCTCGTCGGTAGCAACACAAGTATTGCTAGCAACAGCGTCTCATTTTCTATAATATCTACTATTGGGACAGCCCAGTTGGAACCAAACCAACATTGTCACTCTCTCCTTTGATTCACGAAGTTCATTACACAACGGTGTCCAATGTTACACGATCTTACCACTGTATTTCTATTATTCTTTATCCAAACCAAAACTTCAATAGCCGGTGCCGGCGCCCGCCATTATATCTGTCAAACGCATGCTTTTTCTAAAACGCGCTCTCGTACAAGGCAATGATCGTGAAGCCATTCTGCCAACCAATAACTTTACAAATAAATGTATGATGTGTGTATTCATGAAGAGTAATGATACTTAATATGCATAAATATTGACGAAAAGGCTTATAAACCTTACACTACATATTATAGAAAATGAGACGAAAGAATGCCATCGCATACGTACGTTACTCGACTGTGGTAGTGAATCCTCGTTTATAACCAAGTCCCTACAGGAGAAATTAAATCTTCCGATTATTGAAGTTAAACCAACTGATGTTTTTGGTAGAAATAAAATATCTTTTACAGCTTTAAAGCGATGCCAAGTAGATTTGCAATGTCGGGATGGGTCAATAATACCTGAGCGTTGTTTCGTAATTGATCAAATAGGCATCGACTTTCCGGAAAACGAGGTCGATATCTCGTCACTTAATATACCTAAAAATATAGAATTGGCTGATGAGTCGTTTTATCGCCCCTCTCCAGTAGAATTGTTGCTAGGGGGTGAAGTTTTTTGGAGTCTTCTTATACAAGAGCAAATAAAGCTAGGAGATACTAAACTGTTCTTACAGAACTCGCATTTCGGATGGCTTGTTATCGGCCCAACCACTTATATTTCAATTAATAATAATAATGCGTCCGGTAACAAAGTTCATTGCAACTTTACTTACTTACTTACTCCTCTGGCGCAGTGACCCAAAGTGGGTCTTGGCCTCCAACACGACTGCGCGCCACTGATCCCGGTCCTGTGCAGTCTCTCGCCAGTCGCCAGCTTGGAGCTCGCACAGATCCGCATCCACCACATCCGCCCATCGATACCTAGGCCGACCGACCGGGCGGCGTCCTGTCGGTTTTCCCTCGTATGCTCTTTTCACCGCCCGTTCGCTTCCCATCCGCTCAAGATGACCAAGCCACCGAAGCCTTTGCGCTTTTGTCACACCAATAATATTTGGTTCAGCCACAAGTTGTTCAATTTCGGCGTTTTTGCGGATCCTCCAGCTGCCATCGGGTCTCTGCGTCGGGCCGAGGATTTTGCGGAGAATCTTTCTCTCTGCCACCAAAAGCTTGTTCTGCTCCCTTAAAGTGAGTGTCCAGGCTTCACATCCGTATGTTAAGATGTAAATTCGGATCTTGGTTTTCCTACTGAGAAGCCTGGACACCAGGACTTTATGCAAAGCTGCACCGCACCGCAAGGCATTTTGAATGCGAATGTCAATCTCCTCGCCACGGGTATTGTTGTCATTGATCATACAACCTAAGTATTTAAATTTGGCCACCCCTTTAAACACAGTATGTCCAACCTTTAGATCTGCAGGTTTGTCTCGACCAGTCTTGTAACGTCGCATGTGGAGATACTCAGTCTTATCGTGGTTTATACGTAGGCCTACTCTCAAGGCTTCAGTCTCAAGGGTCTTAGTCGCCACCTGGACCTCTGCTCTACTAACACCCAATAGAGCCAGGTCATCAGCATACCCTACTACCATATGCTTTCCATTTAGCTCTAGTCCAACTTCCAAGGCTAGTACTTTTCTGAGGACATGCTCCAGCACTAAATTGAAAAGCATTGGCGATAGGGCATCGCCCTGTTTTAACCCCATAACAACTGGAAAAGCATCCGTCAGATCGCCTTGCACCCGTACTTTCATATTACTGTCCCTCGTTGCAGCCTCAACCATGGCGACTAACTTGTTAGGGATGTTGAAGTTCTTAAGTATGGCGTATAGAGAGTCCCTATCTATACTGTCGTATGCCTTAGCGAAGTCCACGAAAACCACGTGCACACATTGCGCATATTCCCATCTCTTCTCCATGATCTGTTTGAGAAGGAAGATTTGGTCAACCGTACTGCGATTTCGACGGAACCCACACTGATAATCACTGAGAATTTTTTCCGCGTACGGTTCCAGTCTTTTGAGGAGTACATACGACAACACTTTATACGCAGTAGGAAGCAGTGCTATACCTCGGTAGTTCTCACACTTCCTCTTGCATCCTTTTTTGTAAACGGGACAAATGACTCCCGTGTTCCACTCAAGCGGTTGGATCCCCGCTTCCCAAACTCTTAGCAATAGCTCATATAGCTTGGACTGCACTGTCCCTCCGCCATACTTCCACAATTCTGAGGGCAGACCGTCGGCCCCTGGCGCCTTGTTATTCTTGAGTCTCATTATTGCCTGTCTCACCTCATCAAAGCTCAGGGATTCTACTCTCTCATCCTCATTACCTTCTGTGGTCTGGGGTATAAGCTCGACGATCGGAGGGCAGTTCAGTAGTATCCGAAAGTAGTTCCGCCAGCAGCTTTTTATTTCTTCGCCATCTGTGACCAGGTTGCCTTCTTCGTCTTCTAGCACTTGAGTTGTGGGTTGATACCCTTTCTTACAGGATCTTACCTCTTTATAAAACTTTCTCGATTCGTTTGCTCTGATCAGAGTCTCCATTTCCCTCACTATATTTTCTAAGTGCATGCGTTTTGCTCTCCTAATGACTTTTCTAGCTTCCACACGCACTTCTTCGTATTTACTTTTCCACAACTCGTCCTGCTCAGAAAGCATCTTGTACCTTGTCCTTTCCCTTATTATACCCTCACAATCTTGGTTACACCACTTCCTTTTCTTTTTCCTCTTTTTCCGACCAAGAACCCTCACAGCAATGGTCTTTACAGTGTCTCTTATTCGTTCCCATTTGCCATCAATGCTGCCTTCCAATGCTAACCCATCAAAACTATTTCTCAGTTCTAGTTGAAAAGTACTTCTAATCTGTTTATCTTTAAGATTATCTATATTAATGGGGTCTTCACCTTTGTTGTGTTTTATTCTGTCGAACTTTATTTTAACTTTTACTTTGACACCTAGTAAGTAGTGGTCACTGTCGCAGTCGGCTCCTCGAAATGCTCGCACATCTAAAATAGTGCTCTTATGACGATCGTCTATTAATATAATAACCATGGCTTTAGACGATGCAAAACTAATGAGTCGAACCCCATTGTCGTTTGACCATTCATGTTTACTATGCTTTCCTATTGTTGGCATAAAGATATCTTCCCGGCCTACTTGTGCGTTAAAATCTCCTACTAGTATCTTTGTATCGTATGACGGCAGCTGATCATATATTGATTCCAGATGGTCATAGAAATCATCTTTAAGAGTTTCGTCTGCAACCTCTGTCGGTGCATACGCATTAACAATTGAGATGTTGCTGAATTTCCCTCTGATACGGAGCACGCATATTCTATCCGAGACGGCATCGAATCTTATCACACTTCCCAATATCCTTCTCGACACCATAAATCCCGTACCGTGACTGTGCCTCCCAGTGTCACTACCACTATAAAGTAGTACTGATTTATTATCTACATTGCACTCTCCCTTCCCTAACCATCTGATTTCTTGGAGGGCCGTTACTCCTATTCCATACCTGTTCAATTCGTTGCTTACTTGGTACAGGGCTCCAGGTCGGAAGAGAGAACGCACATTCCACGATGCTAATCGGAGTTCCATTAAGCCTTGCCTGGGGTCGTTGGTATTGGGATCAGTCCGGTTATTCTCCCCCTAGCGTCCCCCGGGTGGTGGATGGGGGAACGGTCGGTAGTACAGCCTAGCTACGCTAACCGGCTAAGTCTAGTAGACTCGCTAACCAACGACGGATGTGGTCCTCCGGCATTTTGGGGGTTGTGCGGCGGGTTAACAGCCTTCCCACGGAAAAAAACTATTGTTACGAGACCAACACGAAAGAATAATCATTGCAACTTTAGTCGCGAAATTAGCGTCCAATTAAGGAAGTTCTGGGAACTGGAGGAGTTGCCCCAGCAGGAGAAGTGGACAGCAGAAGAAGAGGCATGCGAAGCTCATTTTGTAGAAAATACCTATACCAACTGCCCGACGGCAGGTTTTGCGTGAGTTTGCCTCTGAAAGAATCACCTGAAAAATTAGGTGATTCATTTCATATAGCTAAAAAACGGCTACAGTATTTAGAAAAGCGATTTGAAAGTCAACCTCCGTAAAACTATGCATGTCGACTTTAATGAACAGTGTTCTACGCTCGGAATCCGTTGGAACCCAGCGGCAGATAAGTTATTAATCAGCTGCTCAAAGGGCGTTAAAGATGTAAACAATGCCGATGTTAAGTGTACAAAACGCACAATTTTATCCACGATTGCAAGCATATTTGACCCGCTGGGCCTTCTAAGTGTTTGTACAATTACTTTTAAAATCTTATTAAAAAATATCTGGGCTTTGCATGTGGAATGGGATGATGAACTACCTTCAGATATAAAACAAACGTGGAATAAAATTGTGCGTGGATTATATATTCTGAGTACATTCCAAATTGATCGTTACGTACTGCAACCGAAAGCTGAAAGTACAGATTTGAAATTTTTTTCGGATGCTTCCTTAAGGGGCTGACAACAGCTAAATTCCCTCCCTATCTTACTCAGCGCGAGTGAAAGAGAAACACTGTGTTACGATTAGTATGGGAGCTCATTGCAAATTTTACAAAGTAATGAATTAAAAAAAAACGACGCATTAATTGAGAAATATAAGGCAACGAAGTTTTCAGTATTAGTGTGGTGGAATTTTGTCCTAGTTACAAAAGTATAAGTCAAGAAACTAAAGACATACAACTGTTTAAAGCTAATTTTAAGATGTAACTTTAGAATTATTTTCTATCGAGCCGATTTCGTCCAATCGTGTATCGGACGCAACGAAGTTCTTCCAAATATAACGAATACTAGCCTTTTCCCGCGGCTTCGCCCGCGTACTATAAGTACTCAAAAAGGATACGATACCCATGTTGATTTTCTGACTTTGTGACCACATTTGCCATTTTTAGGGGTTGAATTTTCGAAAAAACTTATACACGTGTTTACTCATTTATCGTTAGGAATACTCCTATGAAGTTTCGAATAAAATAGTCTAACAAATCTTAATTCGCCATACAAACTTTGGACCCCCATTTTACCCCCTTAGGGGGTGAATTTTGAAAAATCATTTCTTAGTGCATCCCTAGACCTTATAAGGAACCTACGTGCCAAATTTGGAATCTCTAGAACCAGCGGTTTGGGTCACCAGTCAGTCAGTCAGTCAGTCAGTCAGTCAGTCAGTCAGTCAGTCAGTCAGTCAGTCAGTCAGTCAGTCAGTCAGTCAGTCAGTCAGTCAGTCAGTCAGTCAGTCAGTCAGTCAGTCAGTCAGTCAGTCAGTCAGTCAGTCAGTCAGTCAGTCAGTCAGTCAGTCAGTCAGTCAGTCAGTCAGTCAGTCAGTCAGTCAGTCAGTCAGTCAGTCAGTCAGTCAGTCAGTCAGTCAGTCAGTCAGTCAGTCAGTCAGTCAGTCAGTCAGTCAGTCAGTCAGTCAGTCAGTCAGTCAGTCAGTCAGTCAGTCAGTCAGTCAGTCAGTCAGTCAGTCAGTCAGTCAGTCAGTCAGTCAGTCAGTCAGTCAGTCAGTCAGTCAGTCAGTCAGTCAGTCAGTCAGTCAGTCAGTCAGTCAGTCAGTCAGTCAGTCAGTCAGTCAGTCAGTCAGTCAGTCAGTCAGTCAGTCAGTCAGTCAGTCAGTCAGTCAGTCAGTCAGTCAGTCAGTCAGTCAGTCAGTCAGTCAGTCAGTCAGTCAGTCAGTCAGTCAGTCAGTCAGTCAGTCAGTCAGTCAGTCAGTCAGTCAGTCAGTCAGTCAGTCAGTCAGTCAGTCAGTCAGTCAGTCAGTCAGTCAGTCAGTCAGTCAGTCAGTCAGTCAGTCAGTCAGTCAGTCAGTCAGTCAGTCAGTCAGTCAGTCAGTCAGTCAGTCAGTCAGTCAGTCAGTCAGTCAGTCAGTCAGTCAGTCAGTCAGTCAGTCAGTCAGTCAGTCAGTCAGTCAGTCAGTCAGTCAGTCAGTCAGTCAGTCAGTCAGTCAGTCAGTCAGTCAGTCAGTCAGTCAGTCAGTCAGTCAGTCAGTCAGTCAGTCAGTCAGTCAGTCAGTCAGTCAGTCAGTCAGTCAGTCAGTCAGTCAGTCAGTCAGTCAGTCAGTCAGTCAGTCAGTCAGTCAGTCAGTCAGTCAGTCAGTCAGTCAGTCAGTCAGTCAGTCAGTCAGTCAGTCAGTCAGTCAGTCAGTCAGTCAGTCAGTCAGTCAGTCAGTCAGTCAGTCAGTCAGTCAGTCAGTCAGTCAGTCAGTCAGTCAGTCAGTCAGTCAGTCAGTCAGTCAGTCAGTCAGTCAGTCAGTCAGTCAGTCAGTCAGTCAGTCAGTCAGTCAGTCAGTCAGTCAGTCAGTCAGTCAGTCAGTCAGTCAGTTTCTTCTTTTATATATTTAGATTAACATACATTTTTTTTACTTTCTCAAAACAAGTAGTTATAGCTGAAACACTGTTTGAGTAAAGTCAATTTGAAGGTCATCGGGTGTTGTCAGCCTCTTAATTGCCTACGCCACATGTGTGTGTACATATATTCGCTCGATTAGCGATAAGGGAGTAGTAGTCGGGCTTCTCTGTGCCAAGGCCAAGGTCATGCCTACGAAACCATCTGTTACGATACCGCGCGGAGAGTTTTTAGACGCATTGTTAGCCAGTCGATTATACGACAAAATATTGATAGGGTGTACTTTTGGGTAGATTCAAAAATCGTTATTTCATGGTTAAATATATATAAAACAAATAAAATGCAATTGAAAACATTTGGTTTGCATCGAGTGTCCGAGATAACGGAATTGTCTCGCGGCGCTCAATGGAACCAGTACCTCTACCACGAGTCATGCAAATAAGCCCAATTCGAGATTCGTTCACGACTTCGTCAATTATTTGTATGGAGAATTTGTGCAGAGCCTCTAGCGGTCACTTATAGAACTAAAAATTACTGCCATACCATAAGTTGAATTATCGTTAATGCAATTCGCTCACGAAAGTTCGATTGCTTGTTTCGTTTGTGTAGATTTCAATACGTTACAAAGTGACGTGACGTGACAAACGTCACATCCTTCACACCAACCGAAACAGATTGTAGGTAAGCCAAAAAGGTTTTACTTCCTAAGTACATTTTATCTGAAGGTTTAGAACTGTAGACAATTATATGAGCAGTGAACAATAATAAACATAGAAACCGTACTTAGCTCTGAAAAATTACCCTACTTTTTGTGGGTGTTTAATAATGCTTGCTAGGCCGTAAACCAGGAATAATTTCCGTTGGTCATCGTGTCCCAAGCGGTAAATTTTAAGTGGTTAAGGGCGGTACATAATCAAGCTTCGTGATGGTCAGCTGCCGTTCCTTGAGTGGGTTGAGGAACGGCAGCCATTTTCTCACATAAAATATATATAAAATAAAATGACCATCGCGTCCCAGTTGATATAGGTGATAGTTTATATGCTATTATAAATAAAATAAAAATCATCAGCCGGCTGTACAGCATTGAAAAGACCGTAAACTAGTCTCATGAATATATGGTATTTAGGGTACCAGCAGACGTTATTTCTACCTCAATACAGCCGGCTGACGATTTTCCTGATAATAAGAGCCTCAAATACTGACGATCCGCAACCCACCAACGGAGCGACAGCTGACCTACGCGAGTCATCATTATACTTCGTCCTTAATCACTTCAAAAATTATCACCGCCTGGGACGCCTTGCGATTGGTCATGAAATTTGTTCCTGGCTTACGGTTCATGCCATCGGAGCCGGGAAATACAAGTTATGACAGTAAGCCTTTTTTTTACCTTATTTAAATGCGCGTGACTTTTAACGCATAAAATGTTATCAGCCGACTTCAAGATTTCGAAGGAGGAGGTTCTCAATTCGTCAGGATCTTTTTTTTTACTATTTTTTCATAATGTTCACCGATTGCAACTTTTTAAACAGGGTAATTACGTATTTCGTCATACATATTCAAAGCTAGGAAAAGGGGTGAAAACTGTCAGTACTTCATCCATCCATCCATATACTTATTTCGTCGTAGGATATAGGATTACCTAAGAAAACCAAATTGATGAAATTTCAAATGTACAAATAACACTACTAGTTTTAAACGTCCTAGAACTACGTCAATATGTAAAATGTTAGGTGATTCTTATTTTATTTGGTTATTTTGTCAACATGACAGTTCGACCTAACAAACGCAAGGGAAGCTAAAGATGCTCCAGCAAGCCGCCGGTTTTCATACATAACGCAACGCAGGATTGCGGCTTTGCCGCTTCTTGTATAATGATGGTTTTATTTCTATTTATAAGTTACACGTACGAGTAATTGTTAGTAGTACTTATAAGTTTCTAGTTTGTGACAATGTTACTTTAAAAGGCTATTTCGCAATAAATAAATCTTTAATATAATTATGTACATTATAATTTCAAAGTGCCCTGTATAAATCTGGATGTCTTTTAAGTAAGCACTATTTTATAGTACTTGGATGCAATAATTCGAAGATCCCGGCCTGTAACGCAGTTGTTACTTCTTGAATATAAAATAATACACCTTCCTGGGATAAATAGTTTGCCTTGCTGGTGATAGATTAGCTGCTACAGCAATCAATCAGAAATGAATGATGCACAAGAACCTGTAAAAGATGTTTCACTATTATTTGCTTTTTTTTCACAGTTTCATTGTAATTATTATGATTGAAAACGAAAGTGTTTATAACTATCATATCAAATTTCAACTACTTACCATTCATTTTAGGTTAGAGTTGGTATTTTTGTGTCGATTTAAAATCAGATTAATTGACTATTAATACATAAATCTTACAAATATTCAGCAGTTCTTGGGTCTAGATTTCTTTTTTAAAATTATTCTTATTGAAGTGTTGATGTGGATAGTTCTATTTCTCATATCGGCTTGAAATTTACCGTTTCGTTTTCCAGTTCCAGTTATCATACTATGCAGTCTTATTAACAAATTATGCTTAATACTTATAAGGCTTTGTCGATATTATTTCGTCAACTAATAATATATAAATATAACACAATAAATACGAATGGTTTTCACTTTCACCATGTTTATGACATCTCACCTTATAATTTGATAGTGAAAGAGTTTTCTACAGTCGATACGGTATTTTTCGGTGACGTAAGTCAAATTAGTGTCTTATGGTAACGTTTTAATAAAACCTATCGATAACAAACTGTACTGACCTTCAGTGCGTTAACATGACAGATCACATTCGACGTGCCACATACATCCGTCTCGTTCTACCTATGAGACGGATGTATGCAGTGCACTAAACGTAATCCGACATGAAATGTCAGCGTAGATCGTTTGTATGTGTTGCTGTCGAAACTGAAGGAAAACGATTCGAAGCCCGATTATTCGTTAACGCCTATAGAAAAATATTCAGAATTTTCTACATGACTCGTGGTAGAGGTACTGGTTCCTTCCGGCCAAAATGCAGCTGACGCGGCTAGTCGCGGCATGTTACCCGATCAGCAGGCCTATTATGGTTGGAGTTATCACGCGGATAAAACGATAAATGACTGTTTTTCTACTATAATATAGCGCATACTATGGTTGCAAACGGTAGGGCGGAGTTATCGACTTTTGACAGCGGTAGCCGGCAGACGACAGTTGCTATCATTTTGCATAACATGGTCGTTGGATAATATGACATATTGTCGAATTTTGACAGTTCAATTTAGTTAATTTTATCTACATGCTCACTAGGTGACGATAAGCTTTGTCGGAGACTCTTAATTTTGTCAAAATCATATTATCTGAGCTAATTACCAGTAAGTATTCATTCTTTTATGACTATAATGAAATGTACTAGTTAAAGCGCTTGTTTTGTTGCATATAATATGTCAATATATTTTCTTTGTAGAAATGGCAAGATTTATTTTCTTTATGCAAGTGGCCGCTGCGGAAGAAAAACAGCGCAGAAAAGTTCAGCGCAGAACAATAAGGGATGCGTGCAACCCGTTTGAGATGCCTAATGAAGAGTTTCGGCATATCTACAGAGTGCGCAAGGAGGTGGCTTTATACTTATGCGCGGAACTAGACGGCGACCTCCAGCCTCGCCACGGTGATGGATTACCGGCATATCTTAAGGTAGGTATAGGTAGTACATTATACGAGTAAAGAGAAATATTGTGAACGAGAGCCTAATAGATGCCCGAAAACGAATCTTTTAAGACTCGAGTTTGAAATATTCTTACATTACGAATTACACACTATGTTTTTCACCGCACTTACGAAAAAGTTTTAAGACAGATGTTAATAATGGCAATAAAAGGTCCATTTATCTCTAGGGAATAAGCTAGGTATTGCTATAACTCATGCTATGTTTGCATACACCCTGTCCAATAAGTTTGGATACAATATGTTTCGCACTGGTATAAAATACCTGAAGCTCGAAATAAATAGTTCTATTTATAAAATTGAAATATATATTTACAGAGACAAGATACAGTAACGTCAAATGTCTATTACATTTCATTCATGGTTAAAACACGATGAAGCAATTTCGTAAAATAATTGTTACCAAATACTGTAATGGCGAGTGCCCTAGTGACATATTCAAAGCGATGAAATCTCTTGGAATCAAACGTGATGTTGTTTATAAAACATTAAAACGATTCAAAGAGACCTCCTCAACGGAAGATCGTAGGAGATCGGGTCGGCCGCGATCAGCGAGAACAGATCGGGTAGTCAAAATTGTGAGGGAGCGAATTAGACTTAAAACCATCGCTCCGTTCGAAAACTAGCAGCCGACTTGAATATTTCAAGAGGATCTGTCCATAACATTTTGAGACACGATCTCGGGTGTTATGCGTACAAGAAACGTAAAGTTCATGGACTTTCCCAGGCTTCTAAGCAGAAGAGGGCCGAGCGATCAAATACGATACTTTCGTGGCACGCTGGGGATGAGTTCGTTTTCTCAGATGAAAAACTGTTTGTTTTAGAGCAATCCCACAATGCTCAAAATGATCGGTTGTGGGCGGCCAAGATGGCAGATATTCCAGAGAATCAGAAATACGTTCCAAGATTTCAGGGTGCCCCCTCAGTAATGGTTTGGGGAGCAGTGTGTAAGCGGGGCAAACTTCCTTTGATATTCATCGATAAAGGTGTTAAAATCAACGCTGAATATTACAAAACCGAAGTACTGGAGAAAGTTGTTGGTCTTAATTTGCAACGCATGTTTGGAGATGATTATTACATTTTTCAACAGGATGGAGCACCTTCCCATACCGCAAACAGCGTTCAAGCCTGGTGTAAGGCAAATTTAACCGATTTCTTACCCAAGAATGAATGGCCTCCCAGCTCTCCGGATCTCAATAGTTTGGATTTTTTTGTATGGTCGTATATGCTGTCTAAACTGAATAATTATAAAATATAAAATTTGGACCAATTAAAAAAATATATCGAGCTTATTTGGGATGAAATGCATAGCAGTGCGTGCCGCATGTGACGGGTTCGAGAAACGTTTAAGGCTGGTTCGGAAACTTAAAGGCGGAGTAATTCCAAGGTTTTAACAGCACTGCACCTCCTAGCTGATGGAGGCTATCAGCGTGGGACTGGACAAGATCATGGCTTGTCCATTGGTCAGTCCACTGTTAGTGTATATTTGGACCAATTTGTAAATGCTGTGAACCAGAGGTACGTTTATTTCTACTCAATACCAAAATTTTATTTAAAAAGAAGGGTTAATAAAAGTTTTAAATCTAGATATTACTATGTTCCTGATACTTCAATACTTTCATAATTTGATAATGCAATATTGGCCAGATGAGAGGCTCAGTTACACACTCCAATCATATATGTTTACAGGCTTAAAGATAAGTGGATAATTTTCCCCGGCAATGAAGAGTCTCGGAGAACAGTTGCCAGGGGCTTCCAGGATGCATATGGTCTGCCATACCTCTTGGGTACAATAGACTGCACTCAAGTCAAAATTTTCCCTCCACCGCTTCCATACAGTGTACAATACTTAAACCGCAAAGGTGTACACTCCCTTAATGTGCAGGTAGTAAGTGTTGAGCTAATAATTACAATAAATACGAATAGAATTACTAATATATTTCTTACCCAAACAATCCTTGAAATCACGTAGGTATATATTAAGTACTTATTGAATAAGCATTTATTATTATTATTTATATGAAGGAGATTACACAGAAACATACATTATATGAAGTATACAATAAATTAGCGTTTTAACATTTTGGAGTACAGATGCTTCCTTAAATGAATCTCACTAAGAACACAATACACCAATTGAAGTTATAATGTGACAATGCAGCAACTAAGGTAAATAACTACAGTGCTTACTATTATGTTTTTACAATCAATTTGAAAATAGAAATCTAGACCAAGTATCTTAAACTAACAAGTGCATGCTTATTACTAATGTGAATCTAAGAATTAGATTATTTAGATATAAATAATTTTGAGATATCTGCCTTAAACTGGGCGCGAGATTTAGAAAATAGATCAACTTCAATGATAGATTTGTTGTAGTGGTTACAAAGTCTGCATAAAGGAGCACGTTTTCCAGCATTGGTGTTAACTTTAGGCAGGCCGAAAATGTAATTGGACCTCGTTGACTTAGAGGGCGCGCGGAAAAGTAATCGAGACAGAAGTTGCGGGCATTCAATATCGCTAACGCAAATTACAATATGTTATCGCTTCGTTATCTCGAAGCGATAACATATTGTAATTTACTAAGAGCTGATCGTAGGAACAGCGAGGTGATTTCATTTTAATATTAATACGGCGCAAGAATTTCTTTTGTATCATTTCTAATTTCGTACAGTAAATATTGTAAAAGGGATTCCAAGCAGGTGAGGTATATTCGAGATTAGATCTTACTAATGATTGAAATAGGCAAATTAGACTAGACTTCAGTTTGAAAGGTTTGGTAACGCGCATTACGAAGCCCAGCATTTGGTATGATTTTTTAAGTATTTGATCGATATGTGTGTCTAATATGAGTTTTGTATCGAGAATAACACCCAGGTCTCGTATATTTAGAACTGTATCAAGTGGGTGATCATTTAGCTGATATGTGTTTCGCAGGATGTTAAGTTTCCTGGTGAATATAACATGTTTACATTTGTTATATGCCAAGGATAGTTTATTAACGTTACAGTAATCATTTAATCTATCGAGGTCTTCTTGAATTAATTGAATATCTAAGCTAGTGTGTACCTTTTTATAAATTTTTAAGTCGTCAGCATACAAAAGAAAATTGCAATACTTAAAACATGACGAGATATCGTTAATGAATAAGATAAACAGGAATGGCCCGATTATTGATCCCTGCGGGACTCCGGATGTGACAGAAATAGGTAGAGAGACGTGCCCATTCACTACAACTGATTGGTATCGGCTTTGAAGGTAGGAGGCAAACCACCTGAGAAGATTCCCCTTTATTCCGTTAAATGATAGTTTTTTTTAAAGTAACAAGTGGTCAACCTTATCGAACGCCTTTTGGAAGTCAGTGTAAATTGCATCCGTTTGTGTGTTTTCATCGAGAGACTTAAATAAAGTGTCCACAAACAAGGTAAGATTTGTGGTAGTAGATTTGCCTTTAACAAATCCGTGTTGCTCTTGAAGTATATGATTTTTAAATATTTTTGAGATACGACCATGCACCAGCTTTTCTAATATTTTTGGGATACAAACAAAACAGAGATAGGCCGATAATTTTGGACATCGTCCTTTGCACCCGATTTATATATAGGTGTAATGTGTGCGACTTTCCATTGATCCGGAAATGTACCGCGATGCAAACATTTGTTGAAAATAAGTTGTAAAGGAAATGCTAGAGCACAGCGAGCTCGTTTGACAAATACAGGACTTATTCCGTCGGGGCCGGGACCTTTATTCTCATCAATGTTTCGTAAGGCTAAAAGAACTTCAGGTTTTGTGAAAGAAAGTTCACTTAAATGACAAACTGAATTCTCAGTATCAAGCTGTTCAAGAGAGTTTACATTATATGCATTCGTTGACAGGGGCTCAAAGACTGATTTAAAGTAATCTGCGAACATGTTACAGATTTGTTTAGTTTTGCTTTCTTCACAGAGATGGTAATTATAACTTAGTCCAATTATAAATATTTAAATTATTAGTTGATTGTCACCATTCATGATAGTTAATTGTGTAACAACGAAATTAAAATATGTATTACAATTTCACAGATTGCCGATGTGAACTGCAAGATCGCGCAGTCAACGCGAGATTTCCAGGCCGTGTTCACGACTCCTTTATTTTTAATAATTCGTCCATAAAGGACGAATTAAAAAGACTGCGTGACGACCACATTGGAGACTACTTTCTTCTGGGTAAGCTGAAAATTGTATTTGTATATGTTTAAATAATAGTAAAGGTCAAGTTACTAAACTTGGACTCGAGCGTTGATTATTGTGCCTTCTTAGACACGTACCTACAGTACCGGTCAAAAGTTTAAGTTCACTCTGCGAAATAAGGTTATCATATTTAATTATGTTCAAATATAGAATATGTTTTGAATTTCAAACGTTTAATTGTTTCCACGACTACCAAATAACAATAAAAATACCTCTTGGAGGAATCGTTTTATGTTATTCGGAAAATTTGATCCATTTAATATTTTTGTTCCGTATTTCCTATGAGATTTCGTGAAGTTAGAAATCATTTAAAATGGGTCGCAAAGCCGATTTTAGTGTCGAAACTCGTGCTGTTATTGTAACTCTGTCAAATGAGGGCTACACGACGCGGAAAATCGCTGAAAAAATGAAGGTTTCTCAAACCGCTGTCGTGAGTACTTTGAAACGAAAACAAAAAACCGGTCTTAATTGCAGTCGATCTCGATCAGGTAGGCCAAAAGTCACGTCTAAAAGCGAAGACCAATTTATTTGCGTGAAGAGCAAACGCCAACGTACTCTAACTGCTCCAGAAATTTGCGAAGAACTCAACGCCACCCGAGAACAGCGAGTATCGGTTTCGACAGTGCAACGGCGTCTGCGAAACTATGGTCTAAAAGGTCGTATTGCTGCCAAAAAACCCTTGTTACGTAGTCAGAATAAAATTAAGAGGTTGAAATGGGCCCAGAAACACAAAAACTGGACGTCTGAACAGTGGTCTAAAGTTTTATTTTCTGACGAATCGAAGTTTGAAATTTTTGGAGGGAGACGTCGTCAATATGTTCGACGACAAGTAGGCGAACGAATGATAAAGCAATGCGTGATGCCAACAGTGAAGCACGGTGGAGGATCAGTTATGGTCTGGGGATGCTTTGCGGGTGATAAAGTTGGTGATCTCGTGAGAGTCAATGGCATAATGGATAAGAAAATGTATCATAACATTTTGCAACGTCACGCTTTTCCATCTGGAAAACGGATTGTAGGCAGAGGTTTTGTTTTCCAACAAGACAACGATCCCAAGCATACGTCGAAGTTGTGCAAAAACTACATTTCATCCAAAGAGAACCAAAAAGAATTAAAATATATGGATTGGCCTCCTCAATCGCCCGACCTCAATCCGATTGAGTTGTTATGGGATGAATTGGACAGGAGTGTGAGAAAAATGCGGCCAACTAATAAAGAACAGCTTTGGGAATACCTATACATTTGTTGGAATAAAATTTCGACATCAACACTGCAAAAACTAATTACGCGAATGCCGAAAGTGTGTATGGCAGCATTGAAAGCAAAAGGCGGATATTTTGAAGAGTCTAAAGTTGGCAAAAACTGATCTTTTTTATTTAATTGTGGTTTTAAATTAGAGAATTACCTTTAATTTATTATGTAATAAAAGATTATTAAATACTTTTATTAGTACATTGTGTTATAGCTTCATTTAACCGAATTTACAGAGTGAACTTAAACTTTTGACCGGTACTGTACGTCAGTATCGTAAACTTCAGCTTAATTGGATAGCAATAGGTAGTCTAAAACTGGTTTGCAAATTTTAGTTAACCTTTGACCGCCGACGGCCGAGCTATCATTAAAAAATACCAAATTTATAAATATTGCTATACATATATATTTCAGGTGATTCGGGGTATGGCTTGAGCCTTGGCTCATGACTCCCGTGCTAAATCCTGCTGCGAATAGCCCAGAAGCTAGGTACACGGCACTGTCGTGTATGGAACACAATAGAAAGGACTTATAGGTACCTAAAAATGTATTTAGGTGCCTGGGACACGACCGTGTCCTTCGTTACAGTCCGGCTAAGGCGTCGTCAATAATATACACGTGTTGCGTATTATACAACATCATGCAACATTATGGGTAAGTGAGCTTTAACATTTTGCATATTGTTTTATAGGAGTAACTAGTACCTATTTTAATCAAATATTTACCTAGGTATAGATGAATTATCGAGATCATGGAATTGCATTTGTAGTGGTTGTACCGTTTACAACAAAAGGAGAATAATTTTCTCTTAATTTAATAAAATTACATACCCTTAAGAAATGGAATAAGTAGTAGTCCTCTGTTTTTTGCTTTTAGTCGCTATCATGTTCTTCATCTGAGCTATCACAAGTATTGATAATAAGATTGTTTGAAACCATGGACCAAATATTTTCGATCGGATTGAATGTCGGGTGGCAATCGTAAAACGGAGTGGCCATGTTCTTTTAAAATTGCATCTATGTGGTACTCACGAAACCGCTCTTTATTTTGTTTAATTAAATCATACAAACTGGTTTTGTACATCAACGGGCTATACGAAATGTTGTGTTCTGTCAACCAATCCATCATTTCTTGTTTATGAGAATTTGACGTTGGAGCACGATTCAAAAGTTTGTTGTGATAGGACGCATTATCTACGATAAGTACGCTATTCGGTTTGAGGTTCGATATGAATATTTCTTTTAACCA
The DNA here is from genome assembly GCA_947086415.1 of Pammene aurita. Classification (NCBI taxonomy): domain Eukaryota; kingdom Metazoa; phylum Arthropoda; class Insecta; order Lepidoptera; family Tortricidae; genus Pammene; species Pammene aurita. The sequence goes on from OX352295.1 coordinate 21,537,143, forward strand.
TTTTTCGTAGTTGACAAAGTTCATCTGGTCATGGTAATCTCCCGTTTTTGGTTTGCCTTAAGCATTAACAAAGCGTTGGGAATAAAACCATCTTTTCCTCCTGCGTGCACTATTATTAACCGCTGGCCTGTACTGATTTGTTTTTTTACACCAAATTCTGTTCCATCGGTCCAAGCCTCTCCGGGCACATGTGAAGTGTGGATGTAGGTTTCATCAGTATAAACTAGTGGTCTATCTTCAGACCGATATTCCGCAATTTTGGTAAGGTAATTTATCCTTAGCAGTCGTATGTTGTGTCTTTCCATTAATATTTTTCGGTTGTCCTCGGTCTTTTTCCATTTAAATCCTAATTTTTGTATTTGTTTTCGTAAGGTGGAAATGCCAAATTTGTAATCTATATCGGATTTTAACACAGCGTGGAGTGCCTTTAAGGTTGGAAATTGCTTATGGGACAGATGAAAATTGTAAATAGTTCTCCGGATGACTTCCTGATCAAAATCGTCTACTGCTGATGACGGACAAGTACGTAACTTTTTATTTCTCGGGGAGGTGAATTTCTTTGTTGTTGCGAATTTCTCACTATTGCTCTCAGACACAATGTTATAAACAGTAGAGAGACAAACACCTGTAGCTTTTTCAACTAACTGGGCAGCGGTGTAAGGGGAATTTAAATTTTTCTTCAGTTCAAGTTCAAAATATTTATAACAGTTAAAAATAATTTGTTGTTTCTTATTGTGTGTATTATATATGTATATATGTACGTATATGTATGTTTATTTTGTATTTATTTAAGTATGTATATTCATATGAATGTGCTGTGTTATCTATTTCGTCTCTTTTGGTTCTATGCACCACCTACTGCTTATTGTTTTTCTCTAGTCTCCACTACCCAAAGGTTGTCTGGAAGAAATCGCTCATTAGCGATAAGACCGCCTGTTGTTACCTCTACCTAAATTTATCTAATTGTAAAATTTGTGCTTGTAACTGTATGAGGTGTGCAATAAAGAGTATTTATTATTATTATTATTATAATAATTTGCTTACTTTGACTCTCAATCGGACCAAAATTACTCACTGCCATATTTTTTGAAAATGATGTAATTTACACTTAGTCGTACGGGCTAACACAAAATTATTCTGATAATTGTGAGAATACAATAAAATCAGACGTAAAAATATATGCACAACGTAAATAATATTCACAATTTGACACTGACATTATTTTAGTACTTATTTACTTCTTCAATATATAACAAACCTCTTTTTATGCTGATAGTACAAGAAAATAGAAAATTCAAATATAGAATGCCTGTAAACATACAATACTACTACATATGCAATTCCATGCTCTCGTTAATTCATCTATACGTATGCTGTTATGCGACCCAATTGTAATTTTATTACGTAAATAAATCAATACTCTCTTCTTTATAGCCTATTCCATAGAGATATAATGGTGTAAGAGCTGGCGACGTCAGATATGATGCAATAAATGAGAGCAATGAAACCTGTCTAGTTAGACTGCTTTACCATCCTTATTGCTAGATTCGGGTATCAGGCAGCTTTTAATGTGTGGAGGTCTGAGTGACAGTCCAACAAAGTTTTTAAGTTGGAAAAAAGTAATAAGTACGACAATAGGTAAAAAATGCCTACGTTCTGTTATTTATAGAGGACACAGCCTATAAATTTAATATTAGATTTAAAACCATTGTCTATTATTGCGGAAACAAAAACAGTAGACGACTAACTCAAAATTGCATTATACATTATTTGGCACTACTTTCCCCTTACAGAAATTTCTGGACATGATATAACATAACATGGACATGATAGAATAACTTTTCGTTATTAATTTCTTTAGATGCACCGCCTACAATCTTTTCTGTTTTGCCCTAAAGGTTGACTGGTAGAGAATGCCTTATGGCATTAAGTCCGCCTTTTGTACGTTAAGTTTCCTTATGTGCAATAAAGTTTAAATAAATAAATAAATATAATGTAATTAATTACTTGATTTCCCATAATATTGCATCAAACCCAGAATCTGGAAATAAACATAGTACAGCAAACTAACTAAAGGGGTTTCGTTGCTCTCATTATTGACGTGGCCAGCTCTCCGTCTATAATGTTGTAGGCACCTGTTTTCATTTATTCTTATGGAATTATGAATAAATACTTTGATATCTATATAGTTACGACCTATATTTGCTTTATTGACAGGAATCTTCCCATGGATGAACTGGACGCAGAGATGGAGGAAGGCGCTCCTCCAAACCATCACCATAATTATCCGCAAAACGGGTTGCTATTAAGAGTGGCCCAGGAAAAGAGAACTCGTCTCATAAACACATTTTTCGCCTATTACTATGTTTTATTTTGACACAAATACCTTCCCAATCTACTTATGTGTATGCTTTGATATAATTTAAGGCAAAGACAATGGAGTACCTATCATTACTGGCGCCACAAGGTTTGTGATACCTAAGCAAAGAGAATGTATACATAGCGGAGCACAGTAAGAAATGTTTATGCTCCAAGTTTGATAGCTTTACTAGATGGCGCTGTACGGTCCCATACATTATGCGGTAACTGGTTTGCTCTATATAAAGGATATGGTGGAGTCATTCGCAGTCATCAGGTAAGTCTCTGTAGCTCAGTTGGTTATAGCGATGGGCATGTACCCCAGAGTCGTGAGTTCAAGTCGACTTGCCACTCAGACATGCCTGAGGCAGAGGATTTTTCTACTTTTCCTTTATTTCTAAACATTGTGCACCTCTGTTTATACATTCTCTTTAGTGGAAATTAACTAAATTGTCAATCGTCGACTTTACAAGCATGGGCCGTCTACCGTACTACTAACAATAGTTCAGAAATCGGAATAGATTGTGGCAGATGTACACAAATGTATCCTACGCGGGTTCTGAAGTAAATAATACAACAAGAATATGGCTTGTCCTCTTAATAATATAGGATCATGTCTCATATTGGTCATCCTCAATTATTGCTGTGTCTTCCAAGATGCCATTTCTGGAACAAAAAATAGGTTGATTATTTGCCTGGTACAGATTTTATTTAATGTAAATAAAATTAAAAGAGGCTGCCAAAGCAGGGTTTTGATAACTTATTGGGTCATTTATTTTATTCTCGACATTCAGATGAAAAATAGTGTGACTACTGGAGCTATAAAGCCACGCCCATCTTAGTAGATGTGAAGTACCTTGACAGATTCTGGGCTCTCTCTAGATGTTCAATATACATACCTATACTTTTCTAATGTAAAATCTCCGCATTTTCCTAAATATTATATTTATTTAAATACCCAATACCATACTAAAATCAATAAATTATTACCGATTCGGCAAAAGATTTTGCTCTTTCAGCAGTTCCAGTTTTTTTTGTATGTCGTTCGACCGCTCCAACTCCTGTAATATGCCCTGAAAAAATAAAAAGTTGTTAAAGTACGCTTAATGCAATGTATACCTAAGTTGGTGACGAGATTCAACATTCACAACAGGCTAAATACCGTTCTAAGAACATAATAGACAGCGCCATCTACAACTATAAGAAAAGACATTGCGTTGTATACTAATTTTCTGTTTTGTCACTGACGTCACTGTTATTGCTTTGCTAAAGATGGGAAAAAAACATACTACACATTCTTATTCAACCTAGTTCCTCTTAAATTATTAGGTATCTATAGGGTGGGAACGAAGAATTTTAGGCTATTGTAAATAATACATGCAATCACAGGCAAATGAACTATATATAAACCTACATTTAAATGATTTTGATAGCCTTAGTATCTTGTGATATCAAAATTGTGTTTTTTTTAACAATTTAGTCACTTGATTGGCGTCGTGCTTAGTCCATCTAAAGTTTTTTGAAACACGTATAAAAACGATAATTAGACTCTGCAGCTCTCACAGCACACACAGCACAAAAGTCCCATAAAATATATGAGTTCCCATATAAGCTATGAGACCTCTCTTTCCCCACAAACTCTAACTATTAAAGTGCGTTTGAATTTGTATGTTTAATAATATAATTGATCTGTCTGTTATGAATGTTATGATACAACCAAAAAACACACACCACACAAGAATGAGAAGCATTTTGGTTACTATATATCTTATCAATTGACTATTCTAGTCTAATGTTATGAAATAGAATGAGTACAAAGAATAAAATTGTCTATAGGGAACGTGCGTGAACTGAAGTGGTAGCACAGGCCGGCCCTGTTTATTGGCGAGAAGTGTAAATGACAGACTGAAGTTGCCGAATTAGTCCACTAGGTAACAGGAATTTGTACATAACTACAAGGGCATGAGAGTCAAATAGTTTCAGTTTTCGATTTAGACCACAAGATGGCAGGCCATCCAACGCGCACAGTCCCTATAGGTAATATAATATATGACCAAGCCCAATTTGATAATAAAGGCATAAATAAAGTTAAATATTTGTCCTAAGCGAGCATTTCAATATAATGCATGTTAACTACATTATGTTCAATACTAAGACTTGCTGCGTTTGATGTTTTAGTTCATTAAATATGTCAGTTTTAAGTGTAAGTGCATCACTCAGTAATAGTATCATATCTTCCTACACAAAGGTCGAAAAATATGTGACACGCTCTTATGGCCCTACAAATAAGAGTGTATCACATATTTTTGCGGCCTTCGTGTAGGAAGATACTATTGACGGTGACTGTACCTACATTTTGGGAATGCTCGGATATTTATATTAATTAAATGTAATTGTTAAATTGGTTACTCTTAAAATATGATTTTGCTCCTCCTGCAGACTTCCAAATTATCTGTAGAGGATGCAGGCTCTGCCATGCGGTTGCGGGTAGGTCGGTGGCAGTCTGTGCGGGGTTCTGTGCTCGTGGGATAATGGCAGCGAGCTCGTGAAGTGAAGGGCGAGAAGGGTTCACGTAGAATGAGGAGTGAACTGGCGGGTGTGCATATGGAGCGGGACGTGCGTGTACTTGTATGAGACGTACGGGTCATGGGTGGTGCGTAGGCAGTGCAGGTTCTGGACGGAGGATGGGGAGGCCAGTAGAAAGCACGTTGGATATAGAGAAGAGGGGTTGGGGGCCTGAAGGGGGGAGTTGTTGGTTGGGCATGGGCGCAGTAATTGTGGCAGTGATGGGGGTGGGCTGACTTGGTCGGACAGTATCTTGGCTTTCACTGTTGCCTTCACTAAAAGTGCTACTATAGATGCTGTTTGCAGTACCCAAAAATTCGAGGGAAGGTGAATCCGGTAGGTCTAAGATTGAGTTGAACTGGAGATCAGCACATGCAAGTTTAAAACAATTATTTTAAAAACAAATACACCCAACACAACACAAAAATTATAGCTACCAGTGGCGGCGCGTCAAACGTATTCGTAGGGAAGCCAGAGCTAATTTGGCCCTTTTGTCCATGCACTGAAATAAAAGTACCTACCCAACTGAATGAAAGTTAGGCCAGCCATTGGGAGTCGAATTCAGTTCACCGGCGCCACTGCCAGCTACTAAAACTCTTATCCAAAAGATCAAACATTTAGTACACCCAACACAAAAAATAAATATTAAGAACTAGATACTGAACTCCTGTCGGTTTTAATGATGCTTTTGTAAACATACCTTCAATTATTATTCAAAACAAGTTATTAGACGAATGCAACGGGCCCAAACACAATGGGATAATGTTGAGTAGTTGAGAGGAGTTCCGATGGCCAATTGGCCACCTTCTAGCTCCATCATCAGATCAGCTCTGTGTCATTATAATATTGGATTGTTACGCGATATACTTATGCGTGCAAAATTTCAGAAACCAGGAAATGTGTCAAATTTAACTTGCAAGATTTGATTACAGGCAACGGGACAGGTGTGTGTGTAACAAACAAAATCTTGACAGTGCAACTTTATTTCCACACTAATTGTAGGTACAATTTATTTTATTAGATTTTAGTAAGTACCTATTTAAAACCTAGTTGGTTAAGTATAAGATAAATAACAAAATAATATAACAGCCTTTTGTTTATTATATTGCCCCTGCCACACCAACATTCAAGAAAATCTGGCAAAATCTCAAAGGTAAACTACCTAGATAAAAGTATCTATTTCTCCAGTACCGGCTAATTACATATAACCTTTGTATTTTTTTCTATGAGCATGTATAGAGTAACAAATATAGTGTTAAGGCATTTATTAATAAAGGAATAAAAGTCAAAGTCTCAAATCAGCCTGGTTTATTTTAACACTACTCCTATAATAAACTAATAGCAAAGCAGTAAAACAGGGGTTGCATATTTGATTACTTTAACATAATTATTCATAAACCATAAGGGAAAACGTTATTAATACAACTGGATTCTATAAAACAAGTCAAAACTAAGCATACGCAATTTATTGATTATTTAAAACCCAGCAAAAACTAACAATATTATTGCTAAGCTACATTCTAAAACGTAACACTTATTATGTAACAATAAAAGGCACAATCGTAATTATATATTAGAATTAATTAGAATTGGATTGCAAAACTATCATTCAGTCAAGCCCAGTTAAATCTTTTAACCACTAGAATACATTTAAATGATCGTTACTTTATGTTAATTTTAATTTTAGAAACGTTAACCGTTATCGCAAAAACTAAAAGGCTAATTCAAATCAAATTACGAAAAGTAACACTATTCAGAAACGGAATACTATCAACTCAAGTTATCGCGAAAACTAAACGGCTATAAATTAAATTGAATAACAGTAGGGTTTGCAATATCCGTCAATTTTTAATATTCGGATAATTTGAATAGCAAACATTTTTTTATCCGAATATTCGGATATTTCGGATAAATACGGGCTGATAAATCGTCTCACTCGAGCCCGCACGAATATCGTAACGCGCCATCCTGTTCGCCATCACGACAGCAGGACGGAGCGCCAAACCGCACCAGCACCGACGAAAACAATGCGCATGCGCATACACAAACGGGCGCCTCTGCATTGCGGCCAGCCCCGGCGCCCTCACCCCCGCCGGCGCCCGTCATTTCATTAGATCATTCGTCGAGTGAGCAAGTGCCGCGCGCTGATAGTCGAGCGAACGGGTTATCGAAAACAATGGAGCGCTCAGCTGTTGTACCTCATGTAAATAGCAGTAAAAACCTGCCAACTGAAGCTAAGGCGAGGGACTGTATGACATATGCGGCTGTGGCAAAAGATGGTGAATGGAAGAGAGTCGAAAAGCCATCGAAACCTCCCTCTAAAAATCGCCATACTGGCAAAACGGGCAAGGCCGAAATCAGTTGTAACTTTAAGGCAGCTGATCCGAAGGTACCTATATTGATCACAAACGTGCACAAGAACACATCGAAAGGTGATATTATCGATTATATACGACAGAAGACCAGTGACACCATTACACTACACCAAATAGTGATAAGGGACCAAAACAAAAATCATAACGCATACAAGTTTTACGTAAACAACAATAAAGTTAGCGTGTTTTTGAATGAGTCATTGTGGCCGAGCGGAATTATATTTCGACGTTTTATAACTTCTCGTTTTAAAGAAGTAAACAACGATAGCGAGACTAGAACGGCTGTAAGTGCTACGGCGAACGCTACGAGCGCTACGTGTGCTACGGTGCAAACGAACAATAAGTCAGTTAATGAAAATGAGTGAAGTTACCCTTTGTTCTTTTAACTGTCGAAGTATTAAGCGATCGATTGACGATATTAGGCGATTATGCATCTCAGCGGATATAATAGCCCTACAGGAGACATGGATTTTATCACATGACCTGGCGTACCTAAACACTATAAGCGATGAGTTTGCCTGCACCGGGACCTCAGCAGTGGACACGTCGGCGGGAATGCTACGCGGTAGGCCTTACGGCGGGACGGCGCTTCTTTGGCGTAAAAATAAGTTTCCATCTGTCTCGGTTATACAGTGCGACAATGTTCGAATTAGTGCAATCAGGATAGCGTCTGGTGATAAGCCTGTTATAATATTTTGCGTATACATGCCGGTCAATTGTGTGGATAACCTGCCAGAATTCGTTCAATGTTTGAGTGAAATGAGCGCCATAGTGCAGGAAAGTTGCGTAGAAACTGTTTACATATTAGGTGACTTTAACGCGCATCCGGGCGAGTTGTTTTGTGACGAATTGTTTAGTTTCTGTAAGGAGCTGGACTGGATGTGTGTCGATACCGTTAAATTAGGTGTAGAATCTGGCGCACACACGTACCTGAGTGAAACCCACGGATCAATGAGATGGCTAGATCACTGTGTAACCACATCAGCCGGGTGGGACACAGTTGTTGATGTTTGTATTGACTATGACGTTTACTGTTCTGATCATTACCCTCTTTTAATTAAATGTAATTTTAACTTGGTAAGGCCTAAGCTATTATGTAATAGTAATAATAATGAAGTCTCAAGTGGGAAACATTTTGTTTGGGGAGAGAGAACATCACAGGAAATTGAGAAATATACAAATAAATGCAATGAACTGTTGAAAACTATTGATTTTCCCTCCGATTTTCAGAACTGCTGTGACGGATGCTGTGTAAATAATGCTGATCATTGTAAGTTACTTGACAACTTGTACCTTCAAATAATAACGTCATTATGTGAAGCTTCTTTATACAGCAGGGCTGTCACAGCTGGTAGCCGCAACGCAAATAAGAGGGTAGTAGGATGGAATAAGCATGTTAGCGGCGCGCATGGGGAGGCCAGGGCTAGATTCCAGGACTGGATCATGTTTGGTAAACCCAAAAATGGACCAATTTATGATGCTATGTGTCACAGCCGCAAAATATTTAAATCGCGACTCAGGTGGGTTCAACAACACCAAGAGCAAATAAAGATGGACTTGCTTGCCACACATCATAAAAACAGTGATTTCCGGAACTTTTGGAAATTCACAAAGAAACTGGAGTCTAGGCCTGGACTTTCTGTTAGTGTGGACGGTATCTCGGATCAGAAGTGCATTGCTAACATGTTTATGGAACATTTCAATGTGAAGCCTCCCTGTACCTCCGCTGGTGGGGCTCAGCTGCAGCAGGTGCTCGATGCTGACATGGCAGTGCGTGACCCTCGGAGTCCTCAAACCCGATTTAGCGTTAGTGATATAGCTAGAGTACTGAGAAATATGAAAAGAGGGAAATCTCCGGGCCATGACCACTTAAGTATTGAGCACTTGCAGTTTGCTGGCCCTCACTTACCCCGAGTGCTAGCGATGTTGTTTAATCTTTGTATATGTCACTCGTACCTGCCGCCGTTTATGACAAAAACAATTGTGATCCCTATTGTCAAAAATAGGACGGGTGACATATCAAACAGAATCAACTATCGACCTATTTCGCTGGCAACAATTGTAGCCAGGGTATTCGATGGCCTGCTCAGTTCACAGTTAGATAAGTATCTTATATTAAATGATGCGCAGTTCGGCTTTCGCGCTGGCTTATCTACTGAAAGTGCAATTGTTTGCTTGAAGCAGGCCGTCGAGTACTACACCCGCAGGAAGACGCCTATATATGCGTGTTTTTTAGATCTTTCTAAGGCCTTCGATCTCGTTAACTACGACTTACTTTGGAAGAAACTTGACGAAGTGCAATTTCCTAGGGAACTCACACGCATATTTAGGTATTGGTACGCGAGCCAGCGAAATAGTGTTCGCTGGGGTGACGCGCTGTCAGACGAATATGGCTTGGAGTGTGGGGTCAGGCAGGGGGGGCTTACCTCCCCCAAGCTTTTCAATCTCTACATGGATGCTCTGATTGGTGGGCTTAGCAGTATGCATGTTGGATGTCACATAGACAGAGTTTGTTTTAATAACATAAGTTATGCTGACGACATGGTACTGCTGAGCCCCTCAGTTGGTGGTTTGCGTGTACTGATTGAAAAGTGTGAATCTTATGCTTTGAGTCACGGTCTGAGATACAATGTGTTCAAAAGTGAGTACATGGTATTTAAGGCGGGGAACAAGTGCCCATCTCATGTCCCACCCATTCGTCTGAATGGCGTACAACTAAAAAGGATTTACACGTTTAAATATCTTGGGCACTTGGTCACCGATGACCTGCGTGACGACGCGGATATAGAACGCGAGCGTAGGGCACTGGCCGTGAGGGCCAACATGATAGCCCGGAGGTTCAGCAGGTGTACAGCGCAGGTTAAAGTAACACTCTTTCGAGCGTACTGTACTTCGCTGTACGCCTGTTGCCTGTGGACGAGGTACACGCAGCGTACCATGTATGCTATGCGTGTACAATACAATGACGCGTTCAGGGTACTGTTGAGGCTGCCTCGGTACTGCAGTGCGTCGGGCATGTTCGCCGATGCACATGTGGACGGCTTTCATGCCACGCTGCGTAAGCGCTGCGCCGCGACGCTCCGCAGAGTGCGCGGCAGCCGCAACAGTCTCCTGGCCGTCGTGGCAGAGAGATGGGATAGCGCCCTAATCAGGCACTGGATCTCCCAACACTTAAGTTTAGGTACTAACATAGTTATTTAAGTTCTATTGTAATACTAACACTATATGGATTTCTTTGTCCGAAATAAATGCTTTTTATTTTACTTTTTATTTTTATTTATTTTATTTATAAATGAAAAAAAAAATTATTCTAAATGATATAATACGAGAAATAAAGCGATACAATAACCGAGTAATTTCTTTCAATAACTTAAAAAAACCTGTAATCAGCAAATATTGGTCTATCTTAGAGGATATTTTTAACAGCATTAAATTATTAAAAAAGAAATAAATACAAACAATCAACAATAATTATACAAAGATGACGTTTAAAACATATAGCACAGTAGAACAAATGCACGAAATCTTAATAGAAACAATTATTAAATGTCTATTAATCAAAATAAAACCGAGATATCTATGTACGTGATATAATCATAACAAAATAGTGCAATAAAAAAAATCGTGATTCGAACTTCAAATAAACAAATAACTTCTGTGAGGATATTAAAAAAATTAAAGATACTTGTCTAATTAACAATTTTTGATATTTTTTAAAGATGTTTTTATTACACGATAAAAAGGAAACAAACAAAATAATCAACGAAAAATATATTGATAGAATCGTGTAAGGCAGAACAATTAAGATATAAATATTACGTAAAAATTAAATACGAAAACAATCAGCTTTTTATAAATTTTACAATCAAACGAGACTAGCTACGATAGGAACGTTTTTACTGCTTATTTGATAAGGCAGTATCTAGAGTAGTGTTGTATTGTATGTCCGAGGCTTGCATGCGAAAATATTTTTTGTGTTATTACTTATTGGTCTTCGTCTTTCTCTGCCTGGTAATAAGATCCGAGAAAACTTAATGCATCAATGAGTCTTGCTGCATTCTAGACCGTTAACTATTGCACAAATATCCCGCTGCAGAAAACGCCCTTTCCGCTTCCACACTTGTGGGCGGTATTGTCAGTAACGCGTTATATGTTCGCTGCAAGCTGTCAGGTCAGATCTATTGCTTGTCATTTGTTGTGTTTTCAAAAGGATATTCAGACAATCCTTCGTTATAGAAGTTTTTGGGATTATGTTGATATTTAAGAGCGCCGATAACTTCTGGAAGTCTTCGCTGAGCAATTCTTTCCTTGAGTGCATCCAACAGATTCATTGATAAATAGGCTCCCTTCTTCTGACAGTCTTTCGATCATAAACTTCATTGCAACTTCAGCCGTTAGTAAATTTGCATCGCGTTGGCATATTGCTTCGACTGCTGCCTTTATTATGCCTATATTAGTCAGCCGGTTGTCAAAATTGGTTCGGGTAACTTCGAAATAACGTAATAAATAAGTAAAACGTGATTTTATACACTGTTTATGCGTTGTATAAAATATCCGTTTTATTCGGATATTCAAAGTTGAACTATCCGAATATTTTCGGATACTATTTTTAGCGGATATTCGGATAATTTGAATATCCGAATATTCGGATTGCAAACCCTAAATAACAGGAAGTAACACAATTCAAAAATAAAACTATAAACTCAAATTATTGTGCACTGACTTGTTAATCCAATAATTCAAAACAAGGCTCAATATTGAGCTTAATACTACGGTAACGTTATGTTTAAAATGTTAAGGAACGCAATCGAAAGCAAACCCTAAATAATAAGCGAATGAACCACAAAGCCTATACAAATACTACAAGCATAATTACACTAATTAACCAGAAGTACTTATCTTTATTTTTAACAATACGTAAGTTTGACTGTTCGCAACAAGAAGCCAAAAAGGAATGAATGCCGCCCCTCCAAGTTTTCGCCGACGGGGTCGAGATTTCCCTCCAGTACTCTGCACGTCTCCCATTGGGTAGCGATGTCTCGGCCAATCACGTTACGAGGTTCCAGTGGCATGATGAGCGCGAGCGCCGCTGATTGGTCCGTTTTGGCGGAAATGCTGCCGCCATAGCTGTGTGACAACCACGCGCCCTCTAGCGGCTGCAGTACGAGGCACGTGGTTTGACGTTTGGTGATAATAACGTCGCTTAATAACACGACCGTGGCGCCACCTTCTTGTTGCTAGTGGGACTGCCGAGACCATTATTGACAATAGGTTAGTTTGTAGATTGCATATTTTACTAGTCATTTTATACTAATATACTATGATGAATACTGCAATGAAATACTGTCAATTACATTAAGAGACTCAGCATATTCCTAAAAACCACCTAAAGCATTCTACTAGACTACCTAAAGTAGTGAGGTAGAAGTCCATATAAGTAGAAGAACATATATATAAAAAAGTTCTACCGTCAAAATATACGAGGTAATATATTATTGGCCGGTAATGTAGTTGAGTGATGAGTACGAGTATTATAATTTGAACATTAGTTTAATGAAGACTATCTTTTTAGTGATAATCATGATTTTAACTCACCACCATGACCGAAATTATAACTAAATAATAATATTTAAGCGTAATTGAAGTTTTTTGTTAGAACTGTCAACTGTTAGTTTTATACCATACATGTAAATAATTTGAAGTAGCAGAATAAACTTAATATTTTTCAATTGAATTATAATCCACACATCACCAATTCTGGACTCTTCCGGACCCACTCCCTCAGAATTTTCACGTCCAATAGCGGCGAGGACCAGTTGATCTTCCTCGCTGACTATTGGTATTTCCGTGTTGTTCCCAGTGACGGCCCGAGACCGGTTTGCTTCCGCATTTTTGACACGGGCATGTCGCCTTAAATCACGCCATGTCTGAAAATAAAAATACCTATGTATAAAAGGTACATTATAACAATTTCCCACTGCACTGTACTTTACCTATTAGTAAAAGTAGTTAAACATTTAGGTTTCCGTTCATTCTATTCAGTAGTGATTTTGCCTGCAAAGGTTGGAGTGGGACCTGTGTGCAGGGCCGTCTTTTCCATAAGGGCACACGGGGCACGTGCCCAGGGCCCCCATCCTCAGAGGGGCCCCGAAAGTTATTTATTACAGTCAACGTTGTCCCTAATTGAGCGCCTGAGGGCCCTTGATTCTCAAAGTGCCCTAGGGCCCCTGATTCTCAAAGTGCCCTAGGGCCCCGTCACGTATTAGGACAGACTTGCTTGTGTGATAAGCACAAATATTATCAACTGCTTTATGCATTGAACACGAATATTGTCTCTTAGTACCTACCCAAATCACCTACAAGCTTTGAATTTGAAAAATATTATATTATGTTCTTTTAAGGTTCTACCACCAATGGTAGGTTGTACATTGTCTGTTAGTCTCAAGGTAACACGTCTGTTATATATATATAAGATTAAGTACTTACAACTTTCCAAGCCGGTACGGTTTTATCGGGCCCGTATTCGCGGAGGTGGCGGGCAAGGGCCTCCCACTGCGCTTCGTATTGCGTTGCTCCGAGAGGCCCATTGTACTCGCCGTTGGCGAAGTTTCTATGCTGCGGCATATATTCCGCCAACGTCCTTTTTTGAACGGCGGAGCGTCGACTGAAAAACATGTTCGTCAAAAATTACTTTACGAACAAACGATCTACACAAGCTATACATAATTAAGCATAACTTAATAGAACTTATAGTGTTTTACTTACATTTTGGGAGGTATTTTATTTTCAATTAGTTCAACGTTGAACCCAGTGTCACAGTCACTGTCATAACTATGGATGTCATAACTGAAAAACCCCGCCAACAGCAACACAGATGCAAAAAGATATGCTTATCCGTACGGTTGACAATGTAAGTTAAAAATGTCAATTCGTATAGAGCTGTCACCTATTTAAACATCTTCTCAATTTGGAGATGTAATAATAAAACTATTGGAGCTTCGTCTGAGAATTGAATAAACGCAGCGTTTAATGACACGTTCAAAAACTCTACGCATAGACAATCGTTGTTACTATCGAGTGGTAGTGGAGAAGTGGAAACGTTATCGACGTGACATTTTTATCATTTGCCGTAACCATGTTAGCTAAAATGATAATAAAACGGCTAATGGTAAAAGTTGTCGTACCATTCCACGCGTGATATGATAAAACCATGGTAGGCCCGCAGCTCACACCAGACGGAATGTGGTTCCAAGGACCGTCGTTCTTAAAATGTAGCGCATCTGAGTGGCCTTCTAAAGATGGTTCAATTGAAATAAATTCTGACATACCGGAAGTTAAATCAACTGTTAATGCGATGAGTGTGACCTTGAACACTTCGACGGACCTCATTAAAATAGAAAACTATTCGAATTTTAACCGGTTGAGAAGGTCAGTCGCCTACATTTTGCGATTTGTAAACAACTGTAAGCATCCGGAAAATAAATTCCAACTTGTAAAAATCGCGCAATCGCATTTTTAGGGTTCCGTACCTCGAAAGGAAAAAACGGAACCCTTATAGGATCACTTTGTTGTCCGTCTGTCTGTCTGTCTGTCAAGACTATTTTTTTCAGAAACGCGTGGAAGTATCAAGCTGAAATTTATATCAAATACTCAGGTCTACTGTCCCTTGGAGCTGTGAAAAAATCAGACTTCTATACCAACGCAATCAAAAGATACAGCCGTTTATGCCGCAAATTTCCGCAAATTTTCGCTCGCAAGGGAATCAAAACCTACAGGGTACTTCCCGTGAACTCAGAATCTTGAAATTTGGTACGAAGCAACGTCTTATAGCACAGATAAAGGAAAAATTGCGAAAACCGTAAATTTTTAGTTACATCATATAATAAAAATATTTTTAATAATTTTTAAGTTACTACCCCTATATACCTACAGGTTTGTACGGAACCCTCGGTGCGCGAGTCCGACTCGCACTTGGCCGGTTTTTTTTTCTGACGACTTAAATTTATTGCAAAACAACCTACCTATAAATAAAGGATCGAAGCTATTGTCTTTGAACCCATTCATAGATAATGAGGGTGTTCTGCGAGTTGGCGGCTGATTATCCAACTCGTATTACAGTTACGATAAAAAATACCCGATTATTTTAGATAGTAGGCATAACTGAAGTACGTTAATATATGGACATTTTCATGTACAATTAAAACATACAGGCCCCAGCTGCTGCACTCAAGCGTTCGCGAAGAATACTGGATTAGAGGCGCATGATTGCTAGCGCGTAAAACATATCAAACATGCATAACTTGCAAGCGCTTGCTACGAGCAGTAGCGACTCAGCTCATGGGTAACCTGCCCGCTCAGCGCGTGACGCCAGAACGCGTATCATGGTTGTCATTTTATCGCCTATCACGTCATGCATCACTTTCGCACTTACATACTTGTTAGAACGTGACAGCTATGGTGACAGGCGATAAAAATCCGACCATATTAGGCTAGCTGCTGGTTACGTATTTGAGTCCACGGGCGTCGATTATGCTGGTCCATTCTTAATTTTAAGTAAAGAAAGGCGTGGGGCTCAATTAGTTCAGCCATTTCTATGTATAATGTGTTGCTTGAGAACAAAGGCCGTGCACCTTGAAATTGTGAGCGACCTTAGTACTCAAAGCAATATTTTAGCTCTTAGGAGATTTATTGGTACTGAGATTTTTTCGGACAATGGCCGAAATTTTCCGGGGGCGAGTAAGGAAATAGTCGTCCTTTCCTTTATGTCCTTTGTCATCCGATCCTCACGACCTGTCCCCTTTTTCCCCAGGGCATTGATCGGCCGACCGTTGACCTCGCTGCCAGCGCCGAACTTAGAGGACGTCAGAACAAGCCAACTGCACTGCACCAATATGCAAAGATGGAAGAAGTTCGCCAACATTTCTGGCTAGATGGAGCCACGAGTATATCAGTATTTTGCAGCAGCGTACCAAATGGCGCTCGCAACAGCCTAACCTACAGCTGGGTCAGCTCGTCCTAGTAAAGCAGCCTCACGGGCCGCCGTTATCATGGCCGCTCGGACGAATTGAAAAATTGCACGAAGGCGCTCACGGGCTCTGTCGCGTCGTGGACATACGAACGAGAAAGGGCCTAGTCCGACGTGGCATCTCCTGCATATGCCCTCTGCTGACTGACGGAGAAGACGCTGACGCTGACCAAAAGGCATGTTGAAAGCAGGAACTTTCAAGGCGCGGGAGCATGTCTAAGACACCGTGAACACCGCGCGCCACCCCAAGGTCACGAGAAGATGCACCCCGCCACCCGGCGGACCGACAGACGCTATCCGATCGCGGTCAAGCAAACACTAATTTTCATTATAATTTTGTTAAATTTAAAAGTTCAGTAAAAACTTAATTTGGTAATATCCTGTGTTCAATCATTGAAGAGCTCCACCTAGAAACTATCTAACTGACAGTAGCGTTCGTTTTGTTAGCTGTGTCGTAGTCTAATTTTGTAGATTCCAGTTAAGTGTAAATGTGTCCGAGGTAGGGTTCCAGCCAAGTCCTAAAGTTTTCATGGAGTCTTCATGCTTGAAGTCAAATATTTGTTTTGAGATTTGATCTTCGTTTAGGGTTTCAAGTAGAGTTTTATCGTTTGCTGTCCATTTCCGTAAGTTCATGCCGCCGCCTTTAAGTAAGTTAATTAATGAGTTTTGTAGCTGCTTCGCTTCCTCAATTGAGTTGCGGCCGCTGATCAGGTCATCGACGAAAAATTGGGTTGTCAGTACTTCGGCTGCTTCGGGGTACTCGTGACCGTCGTCGATAGCTAACTGCTTTAAAGTTCTCATGGCTAGCCAGCCTGCACGTTTCTGTTCATAAGTTACTGTGCAAAGTTGATACGCTTGCAGGGTTTCAGAGGGTGAGTTTCGCCATATTATCTTCTGAAGATGTTGTTGATCTTCAGAGACCCAAATACATCTGTACATCATTTGGACATCGGCGCAAAATGCATATTTGTAAGACCTCCACTTCAGTATAAGCGCTTGAATGTCCTTATGTAGGTTAGGACCTTTTTGCTGTAGGCTGTTTAGGCTGTAGCCGCTGCTAGTTTTTTGCGATGCATTGAAAACAACCCTTAGCTTCGTGGTGGTGGCATTTTCCCTTAATATTCCATGATGAGGAAGGTAGCAGTCTTGTTCTGAAGACGAAGCTGACGGCTTCATGTGCTGCAAGTCGGAATATTCCTTTATGAATTCCTTGTACATTACGGCGAGCCTAGTTTGTTTTTGTAATCTTCGTTCAAGTTGTAAAAACTGAGATATCGCTACTTGTTTGGAATTTCCCAGCTTTTCCACGTAGTTAGTGTTTAGCGGCATTTTCACGATGTATTTTCCATCGGAGCCTCGCTGGACAGTTTGTTGGTAGTGGATTTCACATTGATCGTCTTGAGATGTATCCTCGTCGTTCTGAGTGATATCTTCATTTTCCCAAAACTTTGTAAGTTCGTCCATGTTGACTAAAGTTAAGTGGCAGTTAAGTGATAGAGACGCTGTCAGTCTCCCGCTGATAATCCATCCTAGATGGGTCCGCTGTGCAATGGGAGCCTTTCCCTTGCCCTTGAGTACTCCATCCATGATAGCGTCCGCGTAAATGTGAGACCCTAGCAGAAGGTCTATAGGTCGAGATACGTTGTAGGCAGCATCCGCTAGTTGCAAGTTTTGTAAATGCGGCCAGTTTCCTTTCTTGAAAGTAGAGTTGGGCAGGTTTCTAGTTATTTTGTTGACTATAAATACTTTAGTTTGGAATGAATAATCGGAGTGTTGGGACTTGCAAGTAATTGCTGTCTTTCCTTTACAGCTTCGAGTTCCAATTCCAGTTATAATTCCGTTTAACTTCGTTCTAGTTAGTTTCAGTAGTTGTGTGGCGTTTTCAGTTATAAGGTTAAGTTGAGGCCCCTGGTCCAGTAATGCGCGAAGCGTTATAAATGTCCCGTCGTGGGATTGAAGTTGAAGCTCAACCGTAGTTAGGAGGACCTCTGGGTCTGGATCATCTGCGGCTATATGATGGCTCGATGGTCCTTGAGATGAAGTTGATGATGATGGCTTTGGCTCGAAGTTATTTTTTCTATAATTAGAAGTTATCTGTTTCTTGTTGTTATTGTGCAATAATGAATGATGTCTCAAATTACATTCCTTGCATGTTTTGCTGGATCTGCATTCCTCGTCCCCGTGACTAAACAAGCAGTTTTTGCAAACCCGTAGTTTCGCAACTGTGTTGTTGCGCTGCAGCGTGTCTAGGTCAACGAACTTCGGGCATTGCATCAGCACATGTTCCCCGTCGCAAAGTGGACATTGGCCGTATGTTGTAGTATATCATACAACATACGGCCAATGTCCACTTTGCGACGGGGAGTGTTTCTTGAAATAATTAGAGTTGTTATAGTTGGTTTTCTTGGCTTGATATTCTTTGTTGAAAGTTTTCACGGCTGCTGGTTTTTGCTGGGCGGTGACGTCCTTTTTTGTGCGCTTCATGGTTTCGTAAGCCATGAATTTGCTCTCGAGAAAAAAAAGAAAATCATGTAAGACTGGAATCTCTCGGTGGTCTTGAAGATCCCGTACGTAATCGCTGTGCGTGGTGGAGTCTAATTTCAAAGTCATCAGATGTACAATGACAGGATCCCATGTTGTAGTATCCAAGCCGATATTAGTTAATCCACTCATGCATTCAGTAATTACGTCATGCATACTTATGTACTACAACTTAACTAACAATTGGGAAGGAGTTCGTCGCATCGAAACTTACCTACGCGGAGTGGAAGATTGTTGCCAGATGACGGATCTTAGATACTGCAAAACTACTCTCAACCAGCTGCACCACGAAATAGATCTCTTGCAATATTACAACACTATATTGCTAACCCCACACAAACATTTAACTGAAAGGAAGAAACGTGGACTCGTAGACGGGGTTGGCTATTTAGCAAACAGTTTATTCGGAATCCTGGATCAACGGTTCGCTGAGAAATACAAAAACGACATAGAAGCCGTACACAGCAACGAAAACTACTTACTCGAACTCATAAAAAATCAAACTTCGATAGTCGAACTACAGAACAAGTTTTTGAAAAAAAAAAGAAGCCAACATACTGCAACAATTCAGCGTCATCGAAGCCTTCATGAACGAAACAAACATAAATTTGGCAAAAATTTAGTCTACCTTGGAAATCGCCATGGCCACTAGCTACTCTAACTCTGCGGCCTTGTCAGCTTACCTACTTATCAACAGTACAGCATGTACAGTCTCACTACTGTACATTTTTCCGTTTACGTAGCGGCCTACTTAAGCCCGCGGTTTGGCACTATATTGTAGGTAAAGCGAAGACAGTGCATACTGTCGTATATGGGCGTTGAAGGAAAGACACACGTCCGTTAGGTAGGCGATTTATTATGAGACTGGCGGGTACCTATCTACATACATATCACTACTCTCTTCTTAAAACTAAACCTACTTATAAGAAATTTAAATCTCAGTCGGCAAATTATTTTAATATTGAACCTTAATACTTAATCCTTTATACACACAAATATTTCTTACTCCTACTCTCTTCATAATACTCCTTAACAGACAGTTGGTAACTTTAGATAGTTGAAAATAAGAATGTACCTATACCTACCTACGCGTCACATTATGTAAATCCATTGGACTTCGTAAACCGAAACGCAGATCATCTGTAGGTGTAGGTAGGTACATTATCATCCATGTATTACTAGTTGTTTATTCCCATAGAAGGGTTACTGACCTTATGCTACGAGTAATCTATATTAAACATGGCTGTAGGTCATTACTTACATAATCTCTTAATTTATTTTTAAGTTAAACATTGTATCATATTTAGGTACAGATGTTTTATTATTTATAGTTATTAATTATTGCAGTTCTTATTTATCTCATGTTTTCGGTTATTATAAAATGGTGGGATTGACTTATAATATAACCATTTGTTTTTATTTGCTAAGTTTTAACAAATGAAATATAAAAAAAAAAAAAAAATATTTTTAGACAAGTACCACATTCCAGCAGTTTAGGTATTCATTTTTTTTTTAAATAGGTATTTACTTGAACAATGCTTATTTCCTATAATTAAAATTTGTATTGTGGCGGATTTAAAATCCTGCACTCTCTAACATGGCGGGATTGAGGCGGTTCCGGGGGCGGCAAGGGCGACGTTTGGCGGTCTTTGCTGGAGCCTGCACTCCGGCGGTGCACTGAGGCGCGCACTGCCGGGTGGAGTGACCTCGTGCGCCGGGCTGCCTGCTGGTGGTGTCGCTGATGATCGTGCCCGCTGTGGTGCACCTGGAGTGGGCGCTGCCTTTCCAGTCGTGTTCACTTGTTCTGATGGCCGACCTTGTGGTATTAATAAAGCTGATGGATCTGGTGGACAGACTAAAACACCTGAACGCCGCTTTAACTGATCGATGTGCCTATGGGACCCCCTTCCTAAACTATCTAGTATCGTGTAATCTGTTGTCCCTTCTCTCCGTAAGATTTGCCCTGGTACCCATTTTGTGTCCCCCTGGTACTGCCGAGACCAAACGAGTTCACCTGCTTGAAAAGCGCGTTTTATACCAGTCATCTTAGACATTTGTTTGTTTTGGGACTCGCGTGCCTTTTTTTCGCAATCCGGCCTAATAGCATCTAACTTGGTACGTATTTGCCTGCCTAACATTAATGCCGCTGGACTTTCTCCCGTCGTGCAGTGTTCGGTATTGCGATAGTGTAATAAAAATGTATTAATTGCAATATTTACGTTTTGCCTTTGCCTAACTGCTTTTTTAATTACTTTTTTGATTATGCGTACGGCATTTTCTGCTGCTCCGTTCGATGCCGGATGATACGGCGCAGAAAACAAATGTTCGATACCATTATTTGTCAAATATGCCGCTAACTCCCTGCTGGTAAAAGGCGGTCCGTTATCCGATACCAGCTGTCTCGGAAGACCCCAGCGAGAAAATGCCTCACCTAGTTTCTCAATAGTGTTATTGGCGGAGGTGCTGCAACGTGGGAAAACCTCTAGCCATTTTGATCGCGAATCTACCAAAATAAGATAAGTTTCCCCCCCAATAGGGCCTAAAAAATCCGCGTGCACCCTGGACCACGCCTTTGCCGGGAATGGCCATGGCGCGGGCCCGTGCCGGGGCGGCGCGTCGGCCTCAGCCGCGCACACCGTGCACTCGCGGCACATGGCCTCCACGGCCTCATCGACGCCTGGCCACCATACATAACTCCTTGCAAAGGATTTAGTTTTTACTATACCCATGTGGCTTTCATGCAATAATGTCAAAACTTTTTTACGACAACCCTCCGGTATGACTACGCGATGCCCCCACATAACACATCCCAATTCTTCATAAAGTTCCAATTTCCTGTTATGAAAGGGTCGCAAATTATCTATTTCTATGTCGGCTGGCCAACTTGACCTTAAGTAGCTTAGGACGCGGCCTAAAATTGGATCTCTTGTAGTTTGTTTTTTTATTTCATGGTAGTCTAATAACATTTCATTTTGCACAAAATGCAAATACGTTTGTTCTGGAGGTGGGCCGTCCAACGACGTGGTATTTCTAACGGGCACAGGTAAGCGCGATAACCCGTCGGCGCCGTTCGCGTCTGTTCGTACGTATTCTATGTCGTAGGTATATGCCGACAGCTTGATAGCCCACCGCTGCAGTCTACTGGCTACCATCGCGGGAATTCCCTGTCTAGGACCGAATATACTAACAAGGGGTTTATGATCAGTCTTTAACACGAAGCGTCTACCATATAAAAACTGGTGCAACTTCTCAAAGCTGAAAACTATCGCTAAAGCTTCCCTATCAATTTGCGAATAATTACGCTCAGCGTCGTTAAGCGAGCGCGAGACATAGGCGACCGGCCGCTCCGACGCCTCGCCCGGTCGCGCGCCTTCGCAGGGTTGAGTTAAGACCCCGGAAATCCCGCGCGAGCTAGCATCTGTCGTCAAAATTAGGGGTTTGTCTTGATCGTAATGCATCAATACTTCCGCGCTAACTAATACCTCTTTAATCGTTTTAAATGCCTTCTCACATTGACTACCCCATTTCCACGCCACGCCTTTTCTGAGTAAGTCATATAAGGGCGACAAGATGGTACTTAACCTTGCCACGAATCTCGCATAGAAGTTGACGATCCCTAAAAATGATTTTAACTCTGTTACATTTTGTGGTCGTGGAATTTTAACGATTGCCTCAATCTTGGCCGGATCGGCCTTAATGCCGTCCTTTGAAATTACAAACCCTAAGTACTGAACTTCTTCCGTAAAAAAAGCACATTTGCTTTTCTTTAGTTTCATGCCGTGACTATGCAATTTCTGTAACACTTTGTCTAATGTCACTAAATGCGATTCCACATCTGGTGTACCTATCAAAATATCGTCTAAAAATACTTCTACCTGTGGGATATCTTTTAGTAAATTAGACATAATTCTCTGAAAAATTCCCGGGCTAGATGATAGGCCGTAAACCAACCTATTGTACCTAAATAACCCCCTATGCGTATTTATAACCGTATATTGTTTAGAATCATCTAGTTCAATCTGATTGTACGCTTGTGTTAAATCAATTTTCGAGAAGACGCGAGCCCCGTTCAGCCTTACTAACAAATCATCAATTTTGGGAAGTGGGTACCTATCGATCAGTAAATTCGGATTCAGGGTTATTTTATAATCGGCACAAATCCTTAATCCACCATCAGCTTTACGTGCCGGCACGAGCGGCGTGGCCCACTCCGAGGTGTCGACGGGGTCGATGACCCCGCTGCTCGTGGTCCACCCGGTCGCGCAGCGCGTACGGTAGCGGCCTCGCGCGACAGTACACCGGCGTGGCGCCCTCCTTCATACGAAGCGTCGCCTTGCCGCCCGTGAACCGCCCCAATCCGCCGCTGAAAAGCTCCTTATACCTGTCGAGTAATTTACACATTTCGTCATTACCATGGCTCATCGCTTGACAATTAAATACGGGAATGTGAATCCCTAGCTCCGTTAACCATTGTCGACCTACCACCGATGTTTTACCCCCTTGAACGATAAACAGCTCTAAAGTTTTTAACTTCCCTTGATACATAACCTCCGGCCTTATAATACCTAATGGCTTAAATTTACTTCCATTGATAAATGTAAAAGATAAATCGAACGGTCTAATCGATCTATGCCTAAAATATTTATTATAGGTATCTTCACTAATGCAAGATATTGGGGAGCCGGTGTCTATTTCCATGTTTAACACGTTACTGTCCACGAGTAATGGCATGCTCACCGCTCTGTAGTCGCTTAAGCATAGATGATGTAGATCTTCTTCCATATCAGTCGCCGACGAATCCTCCCCGTCGGCCCATGGAGTCTCATATTCCACCGCCTGGACGTGGTGTAGGGCGCGCCGCGAGCCGCGCCCGCCGGCCGCCGCACGGCGTCCGCCCGCACCCGAGCTGCGCCCCCTAACAGCACCTTGGCCGCTGGCTGCCTCCTTAGACGGGCACATGCGCCTCAGGTGCCCCACACACCCACACTTGCTGCAGATGAAATTCCTATAGCGGCATCCTGCTTCCCGGTGGTCTTCTCGTCCGCAAACTGAACATTCCGAGGCACTGCTAGGCATAATGCTGGTATTATTATACTGCCCGTTATTTAGTTGATTGCCTTTATTTCCGCCACGTGGTCGCGATGTGACTAAATTCACCGCCGCCATGTCCGATCCAGCGTTGCTCTCGCTCGCACCCGGCCGTTCTACCGTAGCTGCGTCTCGCTCTGCCGCTTCCAACGAGAGCGCGAGGTTTACCGCCTTCGAATAGGTTAAACTTTTCTCAGCAAAAAGACGTTGTCTGATAATATCATTTTTTAATCCACACGTTAACTGATCCCGGAGATTGTCTTCTAATGACGACCCGAAATCACAATATCTTGACAACTTCTTGAGTTCCGTGAGGTATTGCGCCACAGATTCTCCCTCGCCTTGCCGCCGCAATCGGAAACGATACCTCTCGGCCATAAATGAAGGCTTGGGTTCCACATAATCTCGCATGACCGTAATGACCTCTGAGTACGTTAAGTCCCCAGGCTTCTTGGGACTCGTTAAATTACTCAGCAACTCGTACGCCTCCGCACCCATGACTGAGATTAATGTAGGTAATTGCACTTCTGATTTAATTTCGTTTGCCTTAAAATACATCTCCAAACGTTCAGTGTACAAAGTCCAATTCCCAGATGCCACATCAAATGCCTTAATCTTCCCAACCGACATTTTTATGTATTTGTACACTATCTATATGCACGAAGATGTTTTCTAGGCTAACTAAGCACTTTAAATTCCACACTTAACCACAAAACGCTATTAATTAAATTGTTGCACGCCTAATATTATTTTAATCGTCGATCGCCAATGTCGTATATGGGCGTTGAAGGAAAGACACACGTCCGTTAGGTAGGCGATTTATTATGAGACTGGCGGGTACCTATCTACATACATATCACATACCTACCTTGCATACGATTAACATCAACAGAAGGAACGGCTAAATAGTATTCCTAACTCTGTGACATTTATACAATTAATAAACTAGTGTAACTTGAACTCAACTTCTTCTTCATCTCAACGCACTCAACCACATCAAGCAAGTGTAAGGGCTAGCTGGCCCCTACAACAATTACTATTTGTATATTTAGTTAGCCACACGTCACACGTTATCATTGATTTCGAAATTGGGTCGCTGAACTCCTTTGTAATATTTAGCCTGTAAGGACTGACGTTCCACGGTATCAGTTAGGGCTGTGGACGAAGGAGATGGTGCGAACGGATTAATTAAATGTAGCCTCGATCGTAATTCGCGGCCGTATACTAACTCGGCGGATGATTTGCCCGTGGTACTGTTTTTTGAGTTCCTCTGTAGTCAAATAAAAATTTGCACATTTGGTTTTGTAAGAGTTTGTTATTGGGGCAACTGAAAATTATTCCCTTAAGCCCCTTTTTTATTATTTTGACTAACGATTCTGCTTGCCCGTTACTCGACGGATGGTAAACAGGAGATAAAACATGCTTAATACCGTTGACGGCGCAAAATAATTTAAAATCTTGAGAGGTAAAAGAGGTGCCATTGTCGCTCACTAAGGTATGAAGCATACCGAAACGTAACATAAAATCACAAAACCGATCAATAACCGCTTTTGACCCATAAGACGATAACATATTATAACATTGAACCCATTTGCTATACGCGTCAACAATAATTAGGTATACGTGATTATTGAACGGCCCCAAAAAATCGGTCAACTGGCTAGCGGCGCCAGTGTTGCCAGATCTCCTGTTTTTACAGGAGATCTTCTGTTTTTAGGGTATGTCTACTGTTCTACTGTTTTTCTCTCAAATTCTACTGGATTTAAGAATTTCACTTGTGTAATCAAGAAAAAAACCATAACGTACGCACAACTTGTCAAAGTTATCGAAGTGAGTGTAAGACGCCCTTAAATTCAATCGTAGTGTATAACATCTAATGTCACAATTTCTGATGTTACGAAATGAACGATCAGAACGATGAATCTGTGGACTCTGTGGTCTGTGGTTATGGCAAGGGTGTCTATCTCCACGCTGTGACAGCTACTGCCTTGGAACGTAACGGATACGTTTTCGGGGTTGTCAAAATCCCTTCCGTTTATTCGCGGTATGACCACAGACAAGATAAAACATTGAAGTAGTTTATAGTAGTAGTTTTGTACTAAAATAATAATTAGATTGGGCAAATAAGGTAATAAATCGGACATTTATCTAATATTGTAATAAAAATTACTGATAGATTACGTAGATTAAGGCAGATTGGGGCAGGTCCAGCAATTATACTAATTGCGTACTTGTCAACCCTACAACGTCGAAAGGTAAAATTGTATGGATACGTCATGTGTCACCGTTCATCTGTCAAAGTTCTGTCAAACGTTGATTTCGTAGGGAAGAGGACATTCTGTATGAAATATTATCATATTATTCTGTGGTTATGGTTAGATAAGTAAGAAACCTTTCCCTGCAGATAAGAAAATTGACAACTATGTAAATAAGATGATACAATTCAAGTGAGGATGAAAATAATCAGCATAATAGCATATAAATTTATTGCATTTTGGTAAGTTTTATGAAAGAAATTTTGTCTACTGTTTTTATTTCTAATCTCCTGTTTTTTAGGGCTCGTATCTACTGATTTTTTCAGATTGGACCTGGCAACACTGAGCGGCGCGTGCGGCGGCGCACACGGCGCACGCGCCCGCCAGCCGCTCTAGCGCGGCGTCCACGCCGGGGAACCAGAGTCGTTTACGCGTCTCAGCTTTCATCTTCACTCTTTACTACCCCAAAGTGTGAACTGTGCAGCTCCTCGCTGATGCTACGCCTTAGTGACGATGGAATGACAACTCTATGCCCTCGCATTAAGCATCCGTTCTCGTACGATAACTGTGTTCGACAATAATAATACGGTTTTATATTTTCGTCATTAGTTTTCCTAGGCCACCCATTCATAACGTAGTGCTTGACCATGCTAAGTACCTTATCGCGCTCGGTCTCGCGCCGCAGGTCAGCCAGTATCACAGGCAAAGTACCCTCCACCACGAAATTAAGGCGCTAGGCGCTAATTGTGGCCAAAAACTGTTACTTTCTAAGAGATATATCTCCTTAACGGATGATTCAAAAAATTTGAAAAAAATATATGTTAATTACTATTTCATGTACAAGATTGTCAACGTTTGAATAACTCCTGCAACGTATAGTTTCTCCGTAAATTAAATGTAACGAAATGTAGTTTTACGGTTAATTTTGTTTATATCTACTGAACGGCTCATTCTATTTAAAATATTGTTGAACTAAAAAATGTGTAGTACAGAACACTACAAACTCAACGTAGCATATTAAAATTGATTCGATTTTCTTAAACAATTTGATCATAATTCCACATTTCGTGCGTTGGTAGCTCGAAAACGGCGTTGCTGGCAGCCGTGAGCTAGCTTTGAGACGAGGAGGCTGTGTCGCTCGTCGCTCCGTGCTTCCCTTGTACAACATATACTTGTGCTTGGCCCGTGAGCAATAATATCAGACTTACTGTGCCTAAAGACTAAATAACTGCAGAGGGTTCATGCGGTGCGGGCGGACATAACGTGTCTTGTCGGAATCAATAGCGCATAGACGTTTCATCTTTTAAGATAATATACTCGTATGTCATGTACGTTCTTATAAAAAGTGTATTTTATTTAGATTACCTATATTACAAATTAAATAAAAATGGAGAAAAAACAGGACTCATGCATCTTATAATGCCCTGAAAACAAATGTAGTCTTGTAAGTACACTACAATTATTATGTATAAGTACTTAGTCTAATGCGTCACGCAAAATAGGCGTTAGTCGTCGAGTTGCGGAAACCTGCTATTGCTACAATACAATAGACTAATAATTCATTTTCGGAGTTATTATTTACGAAATATGCGTTTTATCCAAAAGTTGAATAAGACTTATTTTTTTGAAAGACCTGTCCAATAATACCACACACTACCGTGTATCGTATCAATCGTGTGGGTAGGAGCGAAAAAAAAAACACCTCCACTTCATTTTATTTTTCTGATTTTGTTTTACCATATTTAATTGTCGGCGTGATTAAAACACATACAAATTTCAGTGTACTAACTATCACTGAGCAAAGCCTGATCGAGATTTTAATTTAAAATTGCTGATATTTAAGAGTTCAACGTAAGTAAGAATAAAGGAAAAAAAGCTTTACTATCTCGCTGAAATGCAAATTTTATATTAATTATCAACACAAGTAAATAAATAAATTACTACTAACGGTTAATACTACCTATCAAATATCTTTAAAAGACCGGCTAAGTGTGTATCGGACCACGCATAATGTAGGGTTGCATAGAAAGTAGTTTCTCGGATATAACTCAAAAATGGCTGAACCGATAATATGTGAAATAGTTTTCGTATAAATAAGTACTAAGCCGTATCTTCTTTATTTTTTTCGTATTTTTTGGACGTACGGATTAAAAGTTAGACGGGGGGGACTATTATTTAGACTTTCGAAGCGATTATTTCTAAAAATATTGACTCATTAAAAAAGGTTTTAAAAATCCTCTATATGTATATACTTAAGATATTTTTAAACCCGTATGGATAGATGTACACAATGTTCATACTTGCAAAAAAAAATGTTTTGACATTTAGTTCGGCATATGTATGTATGGAGTGCCTCCCCTTAAAGTTTTTTTTTTCAGCAATTTAGCTAAAAACTAAGTAGCGGCACAAGAAACACACCTATGGATAAAATTTCATCAATATATGTTTTATAATAAAATGGTTGGGACATACGGATGGACAGACGGACAGACGGACATGTTTCAAGAAACTTTTAAGGGTTCCTTTTTGCCATTATGGCTACGGAACCCGAAGAAATTTTTACTCTGTGTTATATTTTAGGGATCTAAATTTCTCTCGTGACAATTGTATGACGATTTCGTGGACAAATGCCGCTCCTTACATGTGCATTTTTAGTATTCGTAACAACCTTAGTTTTGTATATTTTTCGTAATTATATAAGTGATTTTTACGGTTGATATTCAAAATCGCAACAAAAAAATAACCATCTATTGAACTCACTTGCAGCCAAAAAAACTAAATTCACATGAAATCATCGCTTTGGTGTGCATTCAGTTTTTTTTCTGCGCTAGTCAGTTTTTTTTCTGATATGCAGAATATTTTACCAATATTTTGCCGCTGACTGTACTTCAAATTCAAAATCTAGGTTCTATTTTATTACATAAAAATCTAATAATTGAGATCGTTATTACTTATCTTATTTAATAGGTAAATAGCATTCCTAAAAATATCACCATTGCAGTACTTTACTTACACAGTATTCAAATCAAAAAATATCCGCAAAAGGATTATAATTATTATAAAGCTGCCCGCGCGCTGTAAAGTCATATTCTTTGAACATCGTTCCGGTGCAGTGTGGCGGATTTACGTACGATCGCAATGAGTGGGGTAAGCGGGTAGCGCGGGTACACAGCGCCCAATCGCTCAAGGACACTCTGGCGACAATCGTCTTAACGTAAACGGCTCTTACCCCACATTCCGCAGCCTCGGCCTCTCACCCCTCCCCTGCCTTCTCTGCTCCTGCTGCCGTCCGCGCAGGAAGGCACGCTCGCGATAGGTAATCAGCACTATTTTGTTTACTAGTTATGTATTCAATGGTGTAATTATAGGCTGATAAAAATATCGCACAACGTTGCAGTCTGTTAGCAGACATTTCGGGAATGCCTTTATGGGGAATATTCAGAGTAGTGGCTTATGGTCCGTTCGCAATACAAAGGGAATCGATCGACCGTACAAGTACTGGTGGAAGCGCCTTATTCCAAAAATAATGGAAGTCGATTCCTTCTGTATTTGCGCGTATTTTTGTTCTGCGGACGTTAGCGTTCGAGAAGCATAAGATATTGGTCTTTCGACGCCCTCAGAACCTACTTGTGAGAGAATAGCCCCCAACCCGACAGGTGATGCATCTACAGTCAAAATTATAGTAGCATTGGGTCAAAATGGGTTTATGTACTATCAGAGGCCAGGATATCTTTTACTTTACGAAACGCGTCATCATGGACAGAAGTCCATTCCCATTTTGCATTTTTTTAATAGATTGTACAAAGTGCTTAAAATTGATGATGCGGACGGTACAAAATTGCGGTAATAATTGGCTAGACCTAAAAATGATTGTAGTTGCGATACGTTCAAAGGTTTAGGTGCCTCTACGTGTCCAAGATAAGACACTTCGTCCTTGAAAAATTCACATTTGCTCATTTGAACCGTTAACTGTGCGTCTTCCAAACGCTGTAATACCGCATTTAACTTTTCTTTGTGTTGGCTTTTGTTTGTGCCCGTGATAAGAATGTCGTCTAATAAAAAAAATATTCCGTCTATTCCCGCAAGCACGCACTCCATGGCGCGCTGGAATATCGCCGGTGCACAGGTTAATCCAAAAACTAGTCTGGTATACATAAATAACCCCCGGTGTGTGTTTATACATGTAAGACCCTGCGATTTTTCTCCAAGAACGAACTGGTTGTACGCCATAGATAAGTTTATCTTGCTAAATTGAACGCCACCGTGCAGTTTAGATAACAAATCGTTAACAGAAGGCAATGGGTATTGATCTATTAATAACTGTTTATCTACACTCACATTGTAAGTTCTCTAAAACGTGTTCGAAAACGGTAGGCAATGGCTAGCATTACCACAACCGATTTTACTATGATAAGCTTTTTATCTGTGGCAGTAACGTAATTTTAACTTTACATGCTCAAATATTGATCTATTATGAGTTTTGATAACATAATGTACACCTGCACGCTCCCGCGCGGCCGCCGACACGCGCCCGCGCGACCGCCGGCACAATCGAGTTGGCCATGGCGGTGCAATGGCGGCCATTCTATGGTTTCCGAATACGGCATTTTGGATAAATAATATGAGTGTAGATAAAGCAGTGTATGCAACTGTACGTAATTAGGCCTTAAAACGTAACAGTTACATAAACTACTATTATTAGTCGTGACGGAATAGTCGGCACATAACCTTTATGCTACCGTCTTTCTTCAAGGCTGGTACGATCGGTGACGCATAGTCTGAGTGTTGAACGGGTTGTAAAATACCTAACCCGATTAACCTGTCTAACTCTATCTATTTTGTCCCGTAATGCATAAGGCACCTGTCTAGCTTTGAAGAAGATCGGTTTAGCATCCGGTTTAAGGTGTAAATCGACGGTATATTTATTAAATTTACCTGAATTTCCAGAAAATACCTGAGGAAATTTTAAAGACAATTCTTTAACAATATCTTGGTCACAACACAAGTCACAATGGTCATCGGTATGCGCGGGCGGCGCGGCTACGGCGCTCGCGACGCGTACGTCGTGCACGGCGTGCGCGCTGCGGCCGCACTCTGCCGGTACCAACTCCAGGTTAAACGAGTGTATGAAATTTCTGCCAAGTAATGGGGGGCCGTACACGGAAATAAAATGGGTTTCACCAATATACGAAATAGGTTTTTTAATAATACCTTGCGTGATAATCTCGTCACCGTCATAATTATATAATTTTTTGTTTGTATTAGACAATGGCATCTCTATAAAATGAGAATTATAAGTTTTTTCGGACATAACGCTTTCCGCGGCCCCGGTGTCTATTTCGAACATGAACATGAACATAGGTACCACACCCAGCCAGGGACATGCCTGCTCCGGACAAGCCGGCATACCGGGAGGCACAAATTTGAAAGGAGACACGCTCTGGGATGGGTAAGGACGGGTTACCACACGCGGCAGTAACCCACAATCGACCAGCTATGCAGCCTTAAGCCAATATTGGAAGGTAGGAAGGGTAGGTCATATGGTGTGCGTTGATGAAGTATTAAGTTTATATGAGTTTTGCAGATAGCATCATTGCTGTTGAGGTATGTTCTGTAGCTTGTGTCAGGATCTGGCTCTACTTGGGACGTTGTTTTGTTCCATCTCCTCGATTTGAGGTTCTGATTCTTCTTTTTCAAATTCGCTATTGGTTTCTTCTAGTTGGTAGATTTGTTTGGTAGCTTTGATGAGTTCGCTTTTGTCTTTTGCCATGTCTACCCATTCTGAGGGAGTTTTGGTGTAATAACCCATGTCTTGCGCTAGTGAATCATCCCACGTGTAGATAGGTCTGCCTGGTTTTAATTTTTTAGCCTTGTATCTGTGGGCAGCTTCTAAGAGGTGTGGTTTTTGGCGTCTGACGATGTGTCCTAGGTAACACATTCGGAGGCATTTCACTCTCTTCGTTATCGTTTTGCCGTCTAGTATGTCATGAACCTTTCCTGGCCTCGGTGATGTTCCAGAGTTATTTATCATGTCTCTCAGTATAAGCTGTTCGTATCTTCTCAGTTTTTTTTTATATTAGCCTTGGTTAACCAAGGCTGCGCATTTCAGTCCATATGTAATGGTGGGTTCAATGACCATTTTATACAGTAGTCGTGTAATCTGCCATTGCATACGTGATTCCTTAATGAATTTTGTGAGGGCCTTGGCATTTCGGACTCCTTGTTTGCATCGCGCGTGCACTGTATTGTTTCTAGCCAAAGTAGACGTTATGTAGGTTCCTAAGTACTTAATTTCTTTGGTTGGGATGACTGATGTCGTATTGTCAAGTGTAATAAAGTTTCTCTGGCCTTGGTCTTTATGCTTTGGGTCGCGTACTAGCAGTTTAGTTTTTGTTTCATTTACTCTAAGGCCCACGGTTGCGAATAAGGATTTAGCCTTGGTGTAAATGGCATCCATGTGCTGTATACAATTTGAGATTATGATTACGTCATCAGCGAAGGCTAGTATGAGTGGCAGTTGTATTTCTTCGTCCTGATTGAGTTTCACGATGGGAAGCTCCTCTTCTAGGGTTTTGAAGACGTCGTCCATTAATATGGTGAAAAGTCTGGGTGAGAGTGACAGTGTACAGTCTCACTACTGTACATTTTTTCCGTTTACGTAGCGGCCTACTTAAGCCCGCTGTTTGGCACTATATTGTAGGAAAAGCGACGACAGTGCATACCTACCTTGCATACGATTAACATCAACGGAAGGAACAGCTAAATAGTATTCCTAACTTTGTGACATTTATACAATTAATAAACTAGTGTAACTTGAACTCAACTTCTTCTTCATCTCAATGCACTCAACCACATCAAGCAAGTGTAAGGGCTAGCTGGCCCCTACATTTTTATGGTCCTTCGAACCTTTCCGTGTCCTTCGAGCTCAGCAAGGATTTCGGAACGAACCATTGCCACTACAGTCTTCAGCTTCGTTGAAAGATTCGTTCAAGAGCTTGAAGATTACTGCAGCTAACTTTCTCGGCCCGTACTAGGAACCGCAACGGCAAGCGGAGGTGAGGACGGATTGGGACAACTCACTACATATCGTCGGATAGCTACTGAGAAGATTTCCAGCGTTACCTACGGTATTTAACTATAACTTTAACTCATCCAAACTTAACTTTAACTAACTAACTGCAAGACAACATTTAACTTCAAATTTAACTTCTAACTCATCATGAACAAACTTCAACTTCAACAAACCTGCTTTGATAGCATCAAGTCTCTATGTGTTAACTACAAGAAAGACTCAGCGGCCAGGAAAACTCAAGACTACTTGAACAAACGACTAACTTCTCTCGACACCTTATGGGCTGATTTCGAGAGCCAACATGAGGTCCTTGAAAAGGAAATCGAGGACAAAACCATCAACTACTTCTTGGAAGATATCTACTCCAAAACTAAAACTATGTACGAGGCCACTAAGGCGGATATGCTAAGGTCAATGCATAATCTAACCGAAGCGAGGGCCTCAGTCAAGTTTGACCTGACGGGATTCTTAGAAGATACCGAAGAAGGGACAGACGGCGTTATTCAACTTCTGAACAAACAAGAATGTAACTTCAAGGACATCGATCGAGCGATGTCAAAGATCGATACAGCCTCCAACAACGAGAAATGGGAGTTAGAAGACAATCTAAACATTTTAAAATCCAAGTGGTCAGACATCGATAAACTGCACTGGGAGACAGATGGCTTACTTAAAGGCACACATGAAACTTACTACAAAATGTTCGCCAACATAGAAGATAGGCACGATTCTATGCGAAAGGAACTCAACAGCAAGATATGGTCAACTTTACACTATCAAAAATCTGCGCCGCGCATCTCTATACCTGAATTCTCAGGAAACTACAACCAATGGATTTCGTTCAAAGATCTCTTCATAGAAACCGTTCACAATAACCGAACGATCAACAAGGCGCAAAAGATGCAACATCTTAAAACTAAACTTCGAAGAGAAGCGGAGAGATTCGTTCAACATTTGACAATAAACGCCGAGAACTACAATTCATGCTGGGAGATTCTGAACCAACGGTACGATAACCGACGTCTTCAATTTATTTCATTCATGAATACCTTACTCAACTTACCTACAATTCAACAACCTGATGCATACAACCTGAAAAAAATGCATGACGTCATTACTGAATGCATGAGTGGATTAACTAATATCGGCTTGGATACTACAACATGGGATCCCGTCATTGTACATCTGATGACTTTGAAATTAGACTCCACCACGCACAGCGATTACGTACGGGATCTTCAAGACCACCGAGAGATTCCAGTCTTACATGATTTTCTTTTTATCTCGAGAGCAAATTCATGGCTTACGAAACCATGAAGCGCACAAAAAAGGACGTCACCGCCCAGCAAAAACCAGCAGCCGTGAAAACTTTCAACAAAGAATATCAAGCCAAGAAAACCAACTATAACAACTCTAATTATTTCAAGAATAACTCCAAAGTATGTCATACAACATACGGTCAATGTCCACGGGGAACACGTGCTGATGCAATGCCCGAAGTTCATTGACCTAGACACGCTGCAGCGCAACAACACAGTTGCGAAACTACGGGTTTGCAAAAACTGCTTGTTTAGTCACGGGGACGAGGAATGCAGATCCAGCAAAACATGCAAGGAATGTAATTTGAGACATCATTCATTATTGCACAATAACAACAAGAAACAGATAACTTCTAATTATAGAAAAAATAACTTCGAGTCAAAGCCATCAACATTAACTTCATCTCAAGGACCATCGAGCCATCATATAGCCGCAGATGATCCAGACCCAGAGGTCCTCCTAACTACGGTTGAGCTTCAACTTCAATCTCACGACGGGACATTTATAACGCTTCGCGCATTACTGGACCAGGGGTCTCAACTTAACCTTATAACTGAAAACGCCACACAACTACTGAAACTAACTAGAACGAAGTTAAATGGAAATATAACTGGAATTGGAACTCGAAGCTGTAAAGGAAAGACAGCAATTACTTGCAAGTCCCAACACTCCGATTATTCATTCCAAACTAAAGTATTTATAGTCAACAAAATAACTAGAAACCTGCCCAACTCTACTTTCAAGAAAGGAAACTGGCCGCATTTACAAAACTTGCAACTAGCGCATGCTGCCTACAACGTATCTCGACCTATAGACCTTCTGCTAGGGTCTCACATTTACGCGGACGCTATCATGGATGGAGTACTCAAGGGCAAGGGAAAGGCTCCCATTGCACAGCGGACCCATCTAGGATGGATTATCAGCGGGAGACTGACAGCGTCTCTATCACTTAACTGCCACTTAACTTTAGTCAACATGGACGAACTTACAAAGTTTTGGGAAAATGAAGATATCACTCAGAACGACGAGGATACATCTCAAGACGATCAATGTGAAATCCACTACCGACAAACTGTCCAGCGAGGCTCCGATGGAAAATACATCGTGAAAATGTCGCTAAACACTAACTACGAGGAAAAGCTGGGAAATTCCAAACAAGTAGCGATATCTCCGTTTTTACAACTTGAACGAAGATTACAAAAACAAACTAGGCTCGCCGCAGTGTACAAGGAATTCATAAAGGAATATTCCGACTTGCAGCACATAAAGCCGTCAGCTTCGTCTTCAGAACAAGACTGCTACCTTCCTCATCATGGAATATTAAGGGAAAATGCCACCACCACGAAGCTAAGGGTTGTTTTCAATGCATCGCTAAAAACTAGCAGCGGCTACAGCCTAAACAGCCTACAGCAAAAAGGTCCTAACCTACATAAGGACATTCAAGCGCTTATACTGAAGTGGAGGTCTTACAAATATGTATTTTGCGCCGATGTCCAAATGATGTACAGATGTATTTGGGTCTCTGAAGATCAACAACATCTTCAGAAGATAATATGGCGAAACTCACCCTCTGAAACCCTGCAAGCGTATCAACTTTGCACAGTAACTTATGGACAGAAATGTGCAGGCTGGCTAGCCATGAGAACTTTAAAGCAGTTAGCTATCGACGACGGTCACAAGTACCCCGAAGCAGCCGAAGTACTGACAACCCAATTCTTCGTCGATGACCTGATCAGCAGCCGCAACTCAATTGAGGAAGCGAAGCAGCTACAAAACTCATTAATTAACTTACTTAAAGGCGGCGGCATGAACTTACGGAAATGGACAGCAAACGATAAAACCCTAAACGAAGATCAAATCTCAAAACAAATATTTGACTTCAAGCATGAAGACTCCATGAAAACTTTAGGACTTGGCTGGAACCCTACCTCGGACACATTTACACTTAACTGGAATCTACAAAATGAAACTACGACACAGCTAACAAAACGAACGCTACTGTCAGAAATATCACGCCTATATGATCCCTTAGGCTGGTATAGCCCCGTAACCGTGAAAGCGAAGCTAATATTTCAGAAAGTTTGGACCAGCAACATGTCATGGGACCAAATTTTACCAAATGGAATACAAGAAGAATGGCTTAAGCTGAAAACTGAACTACAACTTCTAAATCAGGTCAAGCTAAATAGATGGATCGGCGGGACCTTCAAGCAAATCGAAATTTTAGGGTTCTCTGACGCAAGTGAGAAAGCCTACGCCTGCGTTATCTACGCTAGCATCCCGGACGAAAGCGGGAAGCTACGTACAACTCTACTAGCGGCTAAAACTAGGGTTGCCCCTACATCTCAAAAAACTACTCTTCCGAGATTAGAACTGTGCGGAACTCTTTTACTATCTCAACTCATGAATAAAGTGACAGAAGCCTACAGAGACTACGATGTCACTATACAAGCATTTTGTGACTCTCAAGTAACTCTAGCGTGGATACAGGGGGATGCGTCACGTTGGGAAAAATACGTGGCTAATCGAGTTACGAAAATCAAACAAATAATACCAGCCGACAAGTGGCGGTATATCAAATCTGAAAACAATCCAAGTGACTGCGGTTCAAGAGGCATGTACCCGAGCAAACTGATCAACTACGACCTCTGGTGGCACGGACCGGCACTTCCCGAAACCGAGCAAGAGGATGAACTTCAAAACTTAACTTACCATTTTACAACTAACGTCGGAACATTAAAAAACGAAGAGGCAACCCTAGCTACAAATGAAGACAATAACTTTATAACCGACCTACTTGATAAACACAGTTCGCTAACACGAGTAATTCGAATCACCGCATGGATAATGCGATTCACAGCAACCTTGCGACACAAGCAAAAAGCTGACTCAAGCTATTTGACTACAAATGAATTGCTTGCCGCAAATGAACTTGTAACCAGACGCGTACAAAAGGAGGCATTCTATAACGAATGCAAATTATTGGTTAAAAATAAACCTACATCGAAACAAAGCTGCATATACAAACTGAAGCCTTACCTGGACGAAGAGGGATTGATTCGGGTTGGCGGACGACTAAACAACTCTAACTTGCCCCCGGGAATGAAGAATCCAGTTATCTTACCCAGGAAAGGGCGCATGACTCATCTCGTCATGCATCGTGGTCACACAGCAACATTACACGGCGGAGCTCGCTTAACCCTTAACTACATAAGGCAGCGCTACTGGATCATTAGCGGAAATAGGGCGGTAAAGGACCAATTGCAGCGCTGCGTACGCTGCCATCGCTTCAAACCGTCGAAGACAAATCAACTAATGGCTGATCTACCTCCGCAGAGAACTATCCCATCTAGACCATTTACGCATACTGGCGTAGACTTTACTGGAAGTGTAGAAGTCAAAATAAACAAAGGACGAGGTGTCAAGACTTCAAAGGGATACATAGTTATATTTGTGTGCCTGGCCACTAAACCAGTGCACATAGAACTTACATCAGACATGAGCGCTGAAACATTTTTGGCAGCTTTTGAGCGATTTTGTGCCCGTCGAGGCACGCCTAAACATGTTTACTCAGATTGTGGCTCTAACTTTATTGGTGCATCAAAAATCATGCGCCAAGAGTTCGAACAATTTAGGCAAATGCTGTCTAACTCAAGCTTCTTCAACGAGATTGGGAAACTGGAAGTGGAATGGCATTTCAACGCTCCTGCGTGGCCGAGCGGAGGCGGCATCTGGAAACCCGCAGTAAAGTCGCTGAAGTATCACTTAAGAAGAGTGTTCGGAGAGCAGAAACTAACTTTTGAACAATTTTCTTCACTTCTGGCCAGGATCGAGGCTTGTTTGAATAGTAGACCTCTTTGTCCCCTTACGTAGGACCCCGACGAATACTAACTGCCTAACCCCGGGCCATTTTTTGACCGGTTTCGCAACATTGTCACTGCCGCACTCGGATCATGGTGACACTAAAGCCATCGATCTACGACGAAGATGGCAACTTATTGAGCATATGACACAGCGATTCTGGAAGACCTGGTCATTTGACTATCTAACTCAACTTCAACGTCGAAGCAAATGGAACACTCCAACAAAAAATATTGAAAGGGGCGACATCGTTCTTGTGAAGGAGGACAACCTGCCGCTAGGCAAATGGGCCTTAGGACGCGTCACAGACGTCCATCTGGGCGCCGACGGCTTAACTCGCGTAACTACGATAAAAACTCAAAATGCAACTCTCAAGCGACCCATTGTCAAACTTGCACCATTACCGGTGGAATCGAAACCTAAACTCGAAGACACATCATCGCAAGAAAATAATGAAGTTCAACAAACAAACCCGAAGAAATCCGCAAGATATACTAGAAAAACTAAAGCTCCCAAGCAATGTTTTTTATTTACATTGTTTACAACCTTCATAACCACGTGCGCACTGATGTCAGGGTCGCAAGCTACCGGCGCGCCGACGTCAGCGCATATCACGAGCATTGAACCCGAGAGACCTATATTCTACGACACAATTGGCCAGATACAAGTAATACACAATAAATGGACATTACTTATGTACTACAACTTAACTAACTATTGGGAAGGAGTTCGTCGCATCGAAACTTACCTACGCGGAGTGGAAGATTGGTGCCAGATGACGGATCCTAGATACTGCAAAACAACTCTCAACCAGCTGCACCACGAAATAGATCTCTTGCAATATTACAACACTATATTGCTAACCCCACACAAACATTTAACAGAAAGGAAGAAACGTGGACTCGTAGACGGGGTTGGCTATTTAGCAAACAGCTTATTCGGAATCCTGGATCAACGGTTCGCTGAGAAATACAAAAACGACATAGAAGCCGTACACAGCAACGAAAACTACTTACTCGAACTCATAAAAAATCAAACTTCGATAGTTGAACTACAGGACAAGGTTTTGAAAAAAAAAATGAAGCCAACATACTGCAACAATTCAGCGTCATCGAAGCCTTCATGAACGAAACATCAACGGAAGGAACGGCTAAATAGTATTCCTAACTCTGTGACATTTATACAATGAGGAGAAAAACTGCCTTTTTATCACGACAGATGTCGCATGATCGACTGTACTGAACCTCAACTTCTTATCTGTCAAATCCTATACTATTTTTTGTAAACAAGGGACCTAAATATCTTTTAAATTGCAAAAATAAAGGTGTACATGTTTTTCCAAAAGATCGCAAACGCAGAAAAGCTTGGGAGAATGCCTTAAGAATTAAAAACTTTAAAGCCAATGAGACATCTCGTCTATGTTCATTGCACTTTAAATCTGATGACTATTACGGATAAAGCAAATACACGAGTAAGTTATTTCAAACATATTTTAAATTACTTGTCGTTTTTTGAAGTGGCATTCAATTGTACAAGATTAAATTGAAAATTATTTGTGGTTACAGGTTACGAGGCGAAAGCGAAGTTTTTAAAGAAAACTGCAGTACCATCGATATTTTCATACAATAATTCCAAGCCAAC
Organism: Pammene aurita; assembly: GCA_947086415.1. Classification (NCBI taxonomy): domain Eukaryota; kingdom Metazoa; phylum Arthropoda; class Insecta; order Lepidoptera; family Tortricidae; genus Pammene; species Pammene aurita. Next base: position 21,577,244 of record OX352295.1, read on the forward strand.
ACCAAGTGCAATCGAGCGTCAGCAGCGGCTAAGAGAAGGTGTCAGAGAAAGTTACCATTTGACGAAAACGTAACTCCATCAACAAGCCGGGATACTCTATCTCCAACCCTCAAAGCAAAAGAAGTAAAAGTAATCCCCGATTCTGTGGAAATAGCTAGTGAAATAGAAATTATTAGTGAAGTAAAAGAGTTGATAGTGCCCGGTGTAAAAGATTTTCAAGTGTCATCTAAAAGTACACAAATTGATGTGGAACATGTATTTGGAACCATACACCGATTCCAAAATGATGACAAAGCCATTCAATTTTACACAGGCTTTGAATGTTACAAAAAGTTATTTTTTGTATACTCAACCCTAAGTCCCATGGCAAATAAAATTCAATATTTTGGTAGTTGTGTTATACAACTTAGTACTGAAGATCAATTATTTTTAACCGTGATGAAACTAAGACAAAACAAATGTATTTTTGAGTTGAGTAGATTTTTTAATATTAGTACCACAACAGTGTCTAATATATACATACATAACATGGGTAAATTTTATGTACCAACTTTGGATGAAAAAAAAACTTTTTAACAAAAAAAATTAACCGCCGAAAAAAAACTAAAAGCCAATAAAAAACCGGCACTAACACGAAACGAATCGACCAACAAAAAACAATAGCGCACTGAAAAGAAAAAAATAATAATTTGGTCTTCAATAACGTAAGTGAATACCTACCCTACAATTACAATTATAATCTATTTCTATACACTTTTTATATACCTAATACAATCGCTAGGCTTATATCAATTTAATTACATCTAGAAAGTATGAACTATATACATACTTCTGAAATCAATCACACAAATCTGCGTATTTATATATTTACAATCAGTTATTTTTGGAGTCGGTGCCAGCCTCAAACAAACTTGAGCACCTTAGTGAAGAGTTGAACGCAACACATTCCAAAACTGCAACCTCCGCCAAGCGCCTAATACAAGGCGGCGCTGCTTACGTGCGGGCGGAGCGAGGGGCACGCGGTGGAGTGCGCGACCCGAACGCGGGCTGACGCGTGAGGGCAGACGTTATTGACGGTCGTGTCAAAATATTAAATTTTCAATGCGCAAATCTTACTTGGTCAGGCTAATGGATGAGTAAGTAATCTTAAGGCGTTTATCTATTTCGTGTATTAGGTACTACCTTTTCCATTAATATTTGTATTGTGAATACCTGTTTATGATTGATATAATAGTCTCTTTATGTTGTTTGTGTTTATGAGTAGTTGTATAATAGTGTTTTTTGTAGATCAGATTTGCTACTTATGAATTGACGTATAAATAAACTACAAATTTACGTTTCGTAGGAATAGATTTATTTCTATTACGGGACTGAATCTGTTGGTGCGTGATTTGAAAGCTGTGTTATTACTTAACCTACCTAATTAAAATTTGTGTTGCGTTCAACTCTTCACTAAGGTGCTCAAGTTTGTTTCAGGCTGGCACCGACTCCAAAAATAACTGATTGTAAATATGTATATAAATACGCAGATTTGTGTGATTGATTTCAGAAGTATGTATATAGTTCATACTTTCTAGATGTAATTAAATTGATATAAGCCTAGCGATTGTATTAGGTATATAGAAAGTGTATAGAAATAGATTATAATTGTAATTGTAGGGTAGGTATTCACTTACGTTATTGAAGACCAAATTATTATTTTTTTCTTTTCAGTGCGCTATTGTTTTTTGTTGGTCGATTCGTTTCGTGTTAGTGCCGGTTTTTTATTGGCTTTTAGTTTTTTCTCGGCGGTTAATTTCTTTTGTTAAAAAGTTTTTATTTTATAATTTTCTGTGGCTATAATTTATACAAATTATTACATGCTTAATTTTTGATTACTTTTAAAATAGCTACCTACCTTGCTTTAGCTATTAACTGTTATATTAATAATCCTCCTTTAACTATTATTTTGTTCTGTAATATAAATACTTAAAAAAGAACAGGCTTTATATACCAACATGGGTAGGCCTACAAAAAATTCTGCTCCAATGAGAAAAAGATATTTAGAAGAATCTAATAATGAGAAAAAAAGGATGGAAGCAAATAGAAAGAGAATTCGATTAATACGTTCACAGGAGAGTTTAGATCAGCGCGAGGAAAGACTGTCGAGGATGAGAAGCTACATTAACGATAGGTTATCTCAAGAAGGTGAAAAGCAGCGCGCTCGTCGCTTAGATCTTGTAAGAGAGCGACTTTCAAATGAGAGCGTGTTTGCCAAAGGGCAGGCATATTAGTCCCGTCTCGTTGGCAATATTTTGAGGGTTAAGTTTCGAAAATTCTAAAGTCACTTATTATTGAAGTTGGAAATACAGTGTGTACATGAGAATCTTTCAGTGCGTTTTGTGTCATATTCAATTGGTGCTTTTTTTGTAATTCAATAATTTGAGGTTAACTTTTTTAGCTTGCCATAACTTGAGTAAAAGAATATTAGAGTTAGAAAATATAACTGTTTTGTATTTAGAACAGTTTTATTGTTGTACAAAACTAGTTTGTGTCATTTAAGTCGAGTGCAATTTTATATAGTATGACAACGCTAAAAAACTACGTATAAAAAATTAGAGTTCATAAAATAAGGATTAACTATATCATCACCTCAAAATATGTCAATAAAATCAATATGTGTCTAATTAAGCAATGAAAATTTAAGTTTCTTGGTAATTTTGTTTTTTTAGGCTGTTATCGTTTTAATAAATTATTAAAGTCATCAGAGTTCACATTCTAATAATCAAAAAGGGATTTTAAATTAGATATTTCAATTTGTGTCACTTTCATCAATGATATTTCTTCTAAAATTAAACAGAAACAATATTTGCGTTCAGAGAAAATCTTCTTAACTATAGCGCGTGACCTTGATGGCACGCCTGTTCGGCTTACTTCTGTAGCGACCACTAGAAGTAGACCCCCGGCTCGCTTCTTAACAAGCTAATCCATGGGTCAACCAGGCGCTGGCATCTTAGCTGTTACGATGTAGGTACTTGCTCACGGAGGCGCGCGCGGGGTGATAAAGCTGCATACTCGACAAAGGGACTGAGCGGAGGAGCGAGTCGCGGGAAGCCGGCGAGTAGGGCAATGAACCCGTGCGTGTCTCGCCAATACGTACCTATTAAGCGGTAGCCGCTTTGTTTGTGTTTTGACTAGACTGTTGAGTACATTTTCGAAGATTTCAAGCATCGTGAATTATGGGTAGAAAACGCAACGTAAATTTTTTATTGTTCTGTTTTATTGGAACGAAGTTCCTTATCGGACGGTTCGCGGATGGGGGGCTAGGCGAAAACAAGTCACGTGACAGTGAAGCGTGTAGGGCTGGGTGGTAAAGAAAACACCCAGTCGCTTTCAAATAAAAAAAATCTTTATTAAAAAAACCGAGCGAGGGTCGTGGTAGTGGTCCGAGAAGTAAAAAAATAAGCCTGTCTGGTTCCACTGTCGCAGGTATGTACTCCCCTGGCAGTTGGCAGGTGGTGGTGCGGTCCGGGGTACGGGACGAGAGCGACTCGGGGAGCGACGTGTCAGTTGGTGCCGGGGACAGAGGCCTCTGTTGTCCACCCTACCCTGCGGCCAGGCTGGGACGGGAGAGCTCCTCACCGCTGAGGATTTAAAACCGGATCTTGCACCCTGGAATTGACATGTCCACCTTTAAGTCCACGTAATAATTAGCCGCTCGGTATGAACCCCAATGATGTCGCTAAGCTAGCAGCAAGGGAGTAGCGGAAAGTAGATGGTGGGTGTTCATAGCAGCAAGGGAGTAGCGGAAAGTAGATGGTGGGTGTTCATAACCAGAACGGAGTTACAAATAAGAGGCGGAGAAAAGTTTGCAAAAGCAGAGGCGGCAAGATTATAAAAGTACGGTGGAGTGAATTTACACAGGGACCCGCCCACCCCTTCCCAGAAAAAAGCCGTTGAACGGCTAGTCGTTCGTTTAACAGCCCAAATCACTTGCTGTCCGATATCGATTGAATACCCATTCATTTAACTTAGCCGTATGAAGGGGTTTCCCTTACGAGACTACCTCTACTGATAGAAAAACCCTTTCGAAAGGCTATTTTTAAGCGCTTGGAAAAGGTATCTGATATTCGTTAAGGGAACCGCTTACCCGTATTTAAAGCGCTTTAAGGTGATACATGACTGAGGTTGTGCTCAGCAGATTTAAATTTTTTCGAAACATATTTGAAATATAAGTTTGATACTTTCAAGAATGATTTACGACTATATGACCGGATTTGTGGGAGGAAAACACGATTGGCTACAATTTCCTCGAGAGTTTTATTATTCAAAGTCAGGTCTTATTTTAACTTAAAACTGATTTTATTGCTCAATTATAAAGACAATAAGGATAAATATAGTTCTTTAGGATTGTAGGATGAAAGTTTAATTCGTTGCTTACTTTCACCTTGAGATGGCATAAAGTGATATGACGCTTACGACATTTCATAAACGCGCTTCCAGACTAGCCCTCGCTCCTTCTAGGCGCCACGAATTACCTTGGCGCTATCCTTTGCTACATTTGATCAGTCTGTAAGCCGCCACTGCCAACGATGGGTTATTGTTTGTCGGCGTCAGCGCTTATTTTTACGAAAATAAAGTGCTTTTAATTATTTAAGTATTACACTCTATTTGCAGATCTGTTTACAACAACGTTTTTTGCGTTGATCAAACCTGTATCTCCATACAAAAATACTCGTATAATATGTAGTTTACTTTTAAAGTAGTCGTTTTGAACTACAGAATAAACAACAGTAAGTTCACTCCACTATAGGTACTTGCGCGCTGGGCGAGGACACGCCGGTTTTGTACCTACTTATATTATAACATAGAACATGCGAATCATGCGATAAACTATTAAAAGATACTTAAGTCAATAATATTATTATTATTGCAAGATAATTAATTGCGTAAACAATAGAGTTTTTTTTTACCTTATGGAGTTTGTACAAATAAAGAAGTGTCGTGGTTTATATGGGAGCTCATACATTCTACGACACTTCTCTTTTCGGACAGATTCTACCTCAGTGTAAGCAGCTTCTATACAGTACAGTGGACGTATTTCGGCCTTTTCCGGGGCAACCTTAAGAGCCACGTCAGAAATGACACAATAATGAGAGCAACGAAACTCCTCTAGTCAGTTTGCTATATACTATGCTTATTTCTAGATCTGGACACCTGGCAGCTGTAAAGTGGTGGAGGTCAAAGAAAGCAAACCACTTCAAGAAAACCAATCCTAGAGTTCTGGGTTTCATGCAATATTATGAGAAATTATATACATAATTAGATTATATCATTGCCAAAAGTTTCTGTTGTAGGAAATAGTGCCAAACGACGTATAATGTAATTCATAGTTTGTCGCCTACTGTTTTTGTTTCCGTGATAATACGCAATGTTTTTTATTCTAATGTTAAAATATAGGCCCTGTACTTTATAACTGACACAAATTTGGCATTTTTACCTATTTTGGTATTACTATTTTCTCTGACCTCCACCAATTAAAAGCACCCAGGTGCCCGGATCTAGCAATAAGGATAGTATAGCAATCTAACCACACGGGTTGTGTTGCTCTCATTATTGTGTCATATCTGACGTGACCAGCTCTTAGTCCAAAAGGGAGCGGAGGAGAAAACGTGTGTGTATAATAAAATACTTAAAATTTTTAAAGAAGTGCCACAAAACCATTTAAATAAAAAACTACGCGAGTGGCTCATAGAAAAACGATTTTATAAAGTAAATGACTTTCTAGAACTGTATTAGAAAATAAGTTATTAGGACGATATGAAAATTAGTTGACTTGTTGACCATACATAATAAGATTTTTGAATTAAGTATCGATACATGTATATAGGGTGGGACCTGTAACTAAAGCAAAAAATTAAAACGTAGATTCTAGTCCTCAAACTAGACAACTTTTGTGTAGCAACTTTTTAAAATCATAAAGTTTTTAGATTGTTATTTTTTCAAACAAAGTAAATAGTATTTTCAATGTACTTAAAACTCCGTCTAATTGACATCGCCTGTCAGTCTAGTCACTCTACAGATATAATCAATTTCATAGTACATTGCGTGTTCGAATTAACTTTAAAATGTAATAAAATTCAAACCGCAAGTTTTTTTTCAAAGTCGTCAAACAAACGTTGCGTAGTTTGAGGAGAAGAATGTACATTTTAATTTTTTGCTTTAGTTACAGGCCCCACCGTGTATATGTAAATAACTAGGTTTAAGTCTTTTATAAATATTTTGCATACTATAAACTATAGCCGATTAAGGTGTGCACATATTATTATTTTTTTGTTAAAACATCTGTATATATACCCTTTTTCTTGCAAAATAAATGATTTGATTTGATTTGTGCAATTTTCATACAAATTGCGCAGCATATTTTGAGGGGTGTCAAACAGGGACTGAAAGGCTACCTTTATAAACGGTTTTTACAGAGTCTTTTTAAGGCAGTTTTACTCTTTTTTCTCAAAAATCATCATGGTAGAGTCCTTTTTAGCTAATTAGGGGGTGTAGATTTCGAAAATTTTGTATGTTTTTAAATCCAAGATGGCGGATACACTCTGTTTTCTCAAAAATCGTTATGGTGTCGTTTTCGGCTAATTAGGGGATACAGATTTCAAAAATTATGTGTTTCTAAAATCCAAGATCGCTGTTGTACACTTCTTTCTGAAAAATCGTCATGGTAGTAATTTCCAGCTAATTAGGGCGTGAAGATTTCTTAACTTATGTCTGTTTTAAAATCTAAGATATAATACTATACGCGGTAATACACTCTTTTCTGAAACCTACATACTACCTACTGGATCTCAGGATTGGAGAAACATAGAGTTATGCAGTTTTGGCTCAAATCGCTCGACGTAATGAGCAGTTGAAAACAGAGTCACTCTAAATACCTCAATCTTTTTACATTTCACTATAATAGTTATTGTAGCGTCATTAAACCAAAGTTTAGGTAGGTATATTTCACATTTATCTACAATATTTAGTACAGCGCCATCAATTTAACTTAAGTTACCTACTTCCTTCTGTGTTAGTTGAGATTTTATAATTTTTTTAAACCGGGTTAGTTCAATGGCAAAGAAGTTATAATATCGAATCCATTTTCTCAACTTAATGACCTGGTTTAGACATTTCATCTAATCGCTAAACCAGTTTAGTGAAATGACAAATCTAGTTTTACTCATTCATTTTACTCAGATTTAGTTAGATTACTAGAGAAATTATGGAATGTGTAAGCCATTTTGTCCTCCTGCGTGATTTTATCATATCTCTTAGCCATTTTAATTTAAATTGCAGTTTGAATTCCGAATATAATCCGTTTTAAGTTGTTCGGGTTGGTTGAGGGTCACAGTTCTAACCTAACCTAGCCCACTCTTTGAGCAGCCGTTCGGGTTCATTGAGGGTTAGAGCTCTAACCTTACTTAACTCACTTTTTAGCAGATTATTGATAGATTGTGGACATATAAATACTAAGTAAAGCTTAAAATTTAGGTAGGAGAATCTGCTGTACTTGTACTATTAATTGTTCTGTACTATAACCGCCATTTTCATTGACGACTTCACAGTAGTGACGGGGGACTCAAGCAGGGCGATGCCTTGTCACCTATGCTCTTCAACTTAGTCTTAGAATATGTCCTAAGGAAAGTTTTAACACTGGAGGGATGGCTAGAACTGAGTTGAAGGCACAAGATGACAGGATACGCAGATGATGCCATCTATAGACCAGGTGCGGGAATCCGTAAGGGTCCTTGCAGATCGACGATCGGCCTAAGGATATCCCACGAAAAAACAGAGGAGTATCTCCACATGAAACGATACAAAAACACTCGTATTCAACCGTAGGACCTTCATGTCGGAGATACTACTTACAGAGGCATGGAGAAATTCAGGTACTTAGGCTGCACCATCACAAATATAAACACTCGCAGCGAAGAAATCAAAATCCGAGTGCAATACACCTTGCGATGCAGTGCTGCCCTTCACAAAGTGTTAGCGTTTAAACTGCTGACCAGATCAGCTAAAATCCGTATTTATAAAACCATTAGGCCAATCCTTATGCACGGTTGTGAGGCATGAACACTGACACTTGGAGAGGAGAATATGCTGCTAGTCGCAGAAAGAAAGATACTTCGCAAGATCCTTGGGCCGAAACAACGACTCGATGGAAGCTGGAGAGTTCTAAAGAACGCGGAAATAGAAGACCTGGTGGCTGAACCTAATACTATAGGAGAGACCAAAGCTCACAGACTTCGCTGGCTTGGCCACCTCGAGAGGATGGGAGAAGATTGGAAAGTGAAGAACGCATTCCATGGTTGTCCGGAAGGGCGACGCCCTGTTGGACGGCCACGGTATCGCTGGAAAGACATGATCGAGGCGGATCTGAGCGAACTCCGAATCTGAAATTGGCAAGAGCTAGCGCAGGATCGAGGAAAGTGGCACACCCTCGTATTGGAGGCCAAAATTCACTTTGGGTCGCTGAGCCAACGGAGTAAGTAAGTAGTAAGTACAACCGCCATCTTGGATTTTAAAACAGATCATTTTCGAAATCTACACCCCCTAATTAGCCGGCAACGATAGATAGATCTGGGCATCTGGCAGCTTTTAATGGGTGGAGTGATTCACCAACAAAAATTTTCTGTTGAAAAAAAGTAATAAAAAAATAGGTAAAAACTGCCCAAGTTTTCTCATTTATAGAGGACAGAACGACAAACTATGAATGATGAAGACCGGTGAAAACTTTTTGTAGAGGGCGCTGTTCCGGATTCCATACAACTGCATACAGTGAGAGAAGATGAATGGTCCTTAACAATGTACTGAAACTATATACAGTCAGAAGGCTTTTCTTAGGGGAAATCTTCCCTGTCGCTTTATTCTACAGCATTTTAATTTTAGAGTATTTTGGAAACTTTAGAATTTCACGTAGGGACCAATGCGAGATGAAACAGTTAGTAATTTTCGCTGAAATAAATAAAAACTACTTCCCACCATACAAATTTTGCTTTTCTAAGGACCATTGTTGGAAATTTCATTTTGACAGTTCCCCACTATATATGATATGGCGTCGTTTGGCACTATTTTTTTCCAACAAAAACTTTAGGCAATGATATAATCTAATTATTTGCATAATTTATTATCATATAGAATTAAGAAAATTATATTAAACTTAGAACGCTAGGATTTGTCTTTTTGAAGTGGTTTACATTCTTTGACCTCTACCAATGAACAGCTGCCAGATGTCCGGAGTTAGAAAAAAGCATAGGATAGCAAACTAACTAGGTTTCGTTGCTCTCATTATTGTGTCATATCTGACGTAGCCAGCTTATAAACTTTTTTGTACGATATGATTAGGGCATGAATTCCGGAATTCCGGAATCTCGAAATACCGGAATCTCGGACCGATATTTACGATATTTCAATACCGGTATTGTTAAGGACCAATATCGAAATATCGGAATCCCGGTATTGGAAAGTTTTCGTAAAATTTAGTGTAAATCTGATTAAATTAATGGATAAAAGTACAAATTTGCAGATATTGAATCTAATATTATAAGTAATTATTATTTTGCATGTACCTACTGCACTATTTATCTCCTTTAATCTTTGTTTGTTCAGTTTAAATATGGCTGGCTCATTAGTTCCGCAGGGACATTTATATTGATACAAAATCAGCCCCATATTTTTTCGATTGATTGACGATTTTTATCAAATCAACCTAAGATGTTTTGGAATTTAACTACGAGTACTACGACTAGTAAAATGAGAAAATCCGTTGATAACATTTTACAGAATTTATTTTTATACAGCGAAATGTATCATTATCCGTAGAAAAAATACAGTTAAAATATCAGTAAAAAAAGGTCGTAGACCCTTGCACGTACTTGTACTACTTATTAAGTACCTATCTAATGTGTTTTCTCATATTGAAGTAATCAATCGACCAGCGCTGGCCCTGCCGGCATTTAACGCTGAGTTGCGACCATTTCGTGACAATTAATGTTTCGGGTTGTATATGTTATTGTTTATTATGTTTTTTGTAATTGTCATGAATAAACCTTTCATTCATTCATTCATTCAATCGAAGCTTGAAGAAAACAAGATTTGAATAGTTTTTGTAACGACAGATTCACCGATGATATCTGTTTGTTTAGGTCAAAGACGTGCGAAAGTTACATCTGAAATTGTTAGTTTACGGTTCTGTTGAATGTCCGCTATCGAATAATATGTATATATTTTTAATACTGGATAGGAAGTCCCCTACCTACAAACAAGCAAAAACTATCTAAGTTTTAAATAATGTTAATAGAACTCAAACGATAAGCTTTTGTTTTTTGGGAAATTGTAATATCACAAAATAATAACATTAGCTTTTTCGAAAAAAAATATCTTAAGATTGCTTATGTTTTGAAAAACAGAGTAGACAGCAGACTACTCACCATTAAGTTTTTACAAGGAGCACGAGGTCACCGCACATAAGCTCAATTTAATTCGTAAATGTCTGCGATTCGAACAGCACATCTCAATAGTATTCTACACCATTTTGTAGTATAACAATCCAGGTTAACCCCTATAACTTGATTTTCCTGGATATTTTTAATTCACATGAGTAATTATCAAAAACGTTAACTCAGCTGAAATAATCCTCCTTTAACTATTATTTTGTTCTGTAATATAAATACTTAAAAAAGAACAGGCTTTATATACCAACATGGGTAGGCCTACAAAAAATTCTGCTCCAATGAGAAAAAGATATTTAGAAGAATCTAATAATGAGAAAAAAAGGATGGAAGCAAATAGAAAGAGAATTCGATTAATACGTTCACAGGAGAGTTTAGATCAGCGCGAGGAAAGACTGTCGAGGATGAGAAGCTACATTAACGATAGGTTATCTCAAGAAGGTGAAAAGCAGCGCGCTCGTCGCTTAGATCTTGTAAGAGAGCGACTTTCAAATGAGAGCGTGTTTGCCAAAGGGCAGGCATATTAGTCCCGTCTCGTTGGCAATATTTTGAGGGTTAAGTTTCGAAAATTCTAAAGTCACTTATTATTGAAGTTGGAAATACAGTGTGTACATGAGAATCTTTCAGTGCGTTTTGTGTCATATTCAATTGGTGCTTTTTTTGTAATTCAATAATTTGAGGTTAACTTTTTTAGCTTGCCATAACTTGAGTAAAAGAATATTAGAGTTAGAAAATATAACTGTTTTGTATTTAGAACAGTTTTATTGTTGTACAAAACTAGTTTGTGTCATTTAAGTCGAGTGCAATTTTATATAGTATGACAACGCTAAAAAACTACGTATAAAAAATTAGAGTTCATAAAATAAGGATTAACTATATCATCACCTCAAAATATGTCAATAAAATCAATATGTGTCTAATTAAGCAATGAAAATTTAAGTTTCTTGGTAATTTTGTTTTTTTAGGCTGTTATCGTTTTAATAAATTATTAAAGTCATCAGAGTTCACATTCTAATAATCAAAAAGGGATTTTAAATTAGATATTTCAATTTGTGTCACTTTCATCAATGATATTTCTTCTAAAATTAAACAGAAACAATATTTGCGTTCAGAGAAAATCTTCTTAACTATAGCGCGTGACCTTGATGGCACGCCTGTTCGGCTTACTTCTGTAGCGACCACTAGAAGTAGACCCCCGGCTCGCTTCTTAACAAGCTAATCCATGGGTCAACCAGGCGCTGGCATCTTAGCTGTTACGATGTAGGTACTTGCTCACGGAGGCGCGCGCGGGGTGATAAAGCTGCATACTCGACAAAGGGACTGAGCGGAGGAGCGAGTCGCGGGAAGCCGGCGAGTAGGGCAATGAACCCGTGCGTGTCTCGCCAATACGTACCTATTAAGCGGTAGCCGCTTTGTTTGTGTTTTGACTAGACTGTTGAGTACATTTTCGAAGATTTCAAGCATCGTGAATTATGGGTAGAAAACGCAACGTAAATTTTTTATTGTTCTGTTTTATTGGAACGAAGTTCCTTATCGGACGGTTCGCGGATGGGGGGCTAGGCGAAAACAAGTCACGTGACAGTGAAGCGTGTAGGGCTGGGTGGTAAAGAAAACACCCAGTCGCTTTCAAATAAAAAAAATCTTTATTAAAAAAACCGAGCGAGGGTCGTGGTAGTGGTCCGAGAAGTAAAAAAATAAGCCTGTCTGGTTCCACTGTCGCAGGTATGTACTCCCCTGGCAGTTGGCAGGTGGTGGTGCGGTCCGGGGTACGGGACGAGAGCGACTCGGGGAGCGACGTGTCAGTTGGTGCCGGGGACAGAGGCCTCTGTTGTCCACCCTACCCTGCGGCCAGGCTGGGACGGGAGAGCTCCTCACCGCTGAGGATTTAAAACCGGATCTTGCACCCTGGAATTGACATGTCCACCTTTAAGTCCACGTAATAATTAGCCGCTCGGTATGAACCCCAATGATGTCGCTAAGCTAGCAGCAAGGGAGTAGCGGAAAGTAGATGGTGGGTGTTCATAGCAGCAAGGGAGTAGCGGAAAGTAGATGGTGGGTGTTCATAACCAGAACGGAGTTACAAATAAGAGGCGGAGAAAAGTTTGCAAAAGCAGAGGCGGCAAGATTATAAAAGTACGGTGGAGTGAATTTACACAGGGACCCGCCCACCCCTTCCCAGAAAAAAGCCGTTGAACGGCTAGTCGTTCGTTTAACAGCCCAAATCACTTGCTGTCCGATATCGATTGAATACCCATTCATTTAACTTAGCCGTATGAAGGGGTTTCCCTTACGAGACTACCTCTACTGATAGAAAAACCCTTTCGAAAGGCTATTTTTAAGCGCTTGGAAAAGGTATCTGATATTCGTTAAGGGAACCGCTTACCCGTATTTAAAGCGCTTTAAGGTGATACATGACTGAGGTTGTGCTCAGCAGATTTAAATTTTTTCGAAACATATTTGAAATATAAGTTTGATACTTTCAAGAATGATTTACGACTATATGACCGGATTTGTGGGAGGAAAACACGATTGGCTACAATTTCCTCGAGAGTTTTATTATTCAAAGTCAGGTCTTATTTTAACTTAAAACTGATTTTATTGCTCAATTATAAAGACAATAAGGATAAATATAGTTCTTTAGGATTGTAGGATGAAAGTTTAATTCGTTGCTTACTTTCACCTTGAGATGGCATAAAGTGATATGACGCTTACGACATTTCATAAACGCGCTTCCAGACTAGCCCTCGCTCCTTCTAGGCGCCACGAATTACCTTGGCGCTATCCTTTGCTACATTTGATCAGTCTGTAAGCCGCCACTGCCAACGATGGGTTATTGTTTGTCGGCGTCAGCGCTTATTTTTACGAAAATAAAGTGCTTTTAATTATTTAAGTATTACACTCTATTTGCAGATCTGTTTACAACAACGTTTTTTGCGTTGATCAAACCTGTATCTCCATACAAAAATACTCGTATAATATGTAGTTTACTTTTAAAGTAGTCGTTTTGAACTACAGAATAAACAACAGTAAGTTCACTCCACTATAGGTACTTGCGCGCTGGGCGAGGACACGCCGGTTTTGTACCTACTTATATTATAACATAGAACATGCGAATCATGCGATAAACTATTAAAAGATACTTAAGTCAATAATATTATTATTATTGCAAGATAATTAATTGCGTAAACAATAGAGTTTTTTTTTACCTTATGGAGTTTGTACAAATAAAGAAGTGTCGTGGTTTATATGGGAGCTCATACATTCTACGACACTTCTCTTTTCGGACAGATTCTACCTCAGTGTAAGCAGCTTCTATACAGTACAGTGGACGTATTTCGGCCTTTTCCGGGGCAACCTTAAGAGCCACGTCAGAAATGACACAATAATGAGAGCAACGAAACTCCTCTAGTCAGTTTGCTATATACTATGCTTATTTCTAGATCTGGACACCTGGCAGCTGTAAAGTGGTGGAGGTCAAAGAAAGCAAACCACTTCAAGAAAACCAATCCTAGAGTTCTGGGTTTCATGCAATATTATGAGAAATTATATACATAATTAGATTATATCATTGCCAAAAGTTTCTGTTGTAGGAAATAGTGCCAAACGACGTATAATGTAATTCATAGTTTGTCGCCTACTGTTTTTGTTTCCGTGATAATACGCAATGTTTTTTATTCTAATGTTAAAATATAGGCCCTGTACTTTATAACTGACACAAATTTGGCATTTTTACCTATTTTGGTATTACTATTTTCTCTGACCTCCACCAATTAAAAGCACCCAGGTGCCCGGATCTAGCAATAAGGATAGTATAGCAATCTAACCACACGGGTTGTGTTGCTCTCATTATTGTGTCATATCTGACGTGACCAGCTCTTAGTCCAAAAGGGAGCGGAGGAGAAAACGTGTGTGTATAATAAAATACTTAAAATTTTTAAAGAAGTGCCACAAAACCATTTAAATAAAAAACTACGCGAGTGGCTCATAGAAAAACGATTTTATAAAGTAAATGACTTTCTAGAACTGTATTAGAAAATAAGTTATTAGGACGATATGAAAATTAGTTGACTTGTTGACCATACATAATAAGATTTTTGAATTAAGTATCGATACATGTATATAGGGTGGGACCTGTAACTAAAGCAAAAAATTAAAACGTAGATTCTAGTCCTCAAACTAGACAACTTTTGTGTAGCAACTTTTTAAAATCATAAAGTTTTTAGATTGTTATTTTTTCAAACAAAGTAAATAGTATTTTCAATGTACTTAAAACTCCGTCTAATTGACATCGCCTGTCAGTCTAGTCACTCTACAGATATAATCAATTTCATAGTACATTGCGTGTTCGAATTAACTTTAAAATGTAATAAAATTCAAACCGCAAGTTTTTTTTCAAAGTCGTCAAACAAACGTTGCGTAGTTTGAGGAGAAGAATGTACATTTTAATTTTTTGCTTTAGTTACAGGCCCCACCGTGTATATGTAAATAACTAGGTTTAAGTCTTTTATAAATATTTTGCATACTATAAACTATAGCCGATTAAGGTGTGCACATATTATTATTTTTTTGTTAAAACATCTGTATATATACCCTTTTTCTTGCAAAATAAATGATTTGATTTGATTTGTGCAATTTTCATACAAATTGCGCAGCATATTTTGAGGGGTGTCAAACAGGGACTGAAAGGCTACCTTTATAAACGGTTTTTACAGAGTCTTTTTAAGGCAGTTTTACTCTTTTTTCTCAAAAATCATCATGGTAGAGTCCTTTTTAGCTAATTAGGGGGTGTAGATTTCGAAAATTTTGTATGTTTTTAAATCCAAGATGGCGGATACACTCTGTTTTCTCAAAAATCGTTATGGTGTCGTTTTCGGCTAATTAGGGGATACAGATTTCAAAAATTATGTGTTTCTAAAATCCAAGATCGCTGTTGTACACTTCTTTCTGAAAAATCGTCATGGTAGTAATTTCCAGCTAATTAGGGCGTGAAGATTTCTTAACTTATGTCTGTTTTAAAATCTAAGATATAATACTATACGCGGTAATACACTCTTTTCTGAAACCTACATACTACCTACTGGATCTCAGGATTGGAGAAACATAGAGTTATGCAGTTTTGGCTCAAATCGCTCGACGTAATGAGCAGTTGAAAACAGAGTCACTCTAAATACCTCAATCTTTTTACATTTCACTATAATAGTTATTGTAGCGTCATTAAACCAAAGTTTAGGTAGGTATATTTCACATTTATCTACAATATTTAGTACAGCGCCATCAATTTAACTTAAGTTACCTACTTCCTTCTGTGTTAGTTGAGATTTTATAATTTTTTTAAACCGGGTTAGTTCAATGGCAAAGAAGTTATAATATCGAATCCATTTTCTCAACTTAATGACCTGGTTTAGACATTTCATCTAATCGCTAAACCAGTTTAGTGAAATGACAAATCTAGTTTTACTCATTCATTTTACTCAGATTTAGTTAGATTACTAGAGAAATTATGGAATGTGTAAGCCATTTTGTCCTCCTGCGTGATTTTATCATATCTCTTAGCCATTTTAATTTAAATTGCAGTTTGAATTCCGAATATAATCCGTTTTAAGTTGTTCGGGTTGGTTGAGGGTCACAGTTCTAACCTAACCTAGCCCACTCTTTGAGCAGCCGTTCGGGTTCATTGAGGGTTAGAGCTCTAACCTTACTTAACTCACTTTTTAGCAGATTATTGATAGATTGTGGACATATAAATACTAAGTAAAGCTTAAAATTTAGGTAGGAGAATCTGCTGTACTTGTACTATTAATTGTTCTGTACTATAACCGCCATCTTCATTGACGACTTCACAGTAGTGACGGGGGACTCAAGCAGGGCGATGCCTTGTCACCTATGCTCTTCAACTTAGTCTTAGAATATGTCCTAAGGAAAGTTTTAACACTGGAGGGATGGCTAGAACTGAGTTGAAGGCACAAGATGACAGGATACGCAGATGATGCCATCTATAGACCAGGTGCGGGAATCCGTAAGGGTCCTTGCAGATCGACGATCGGCCTAAGGATATCCCACGAAAAAACAGAGGAGTATCTCCACATGAAACGATACAAAAACACTCGTATTCAACCGTAGGACCTTCATGTCGGAGATACTACTTACAGAGGCATGGAGAAATTCAGGTACTTAGGCTGCACCATCACAAATATAAACACTCGCAGCGAAGAAATCAAAATCCGAGTGCAATACACCTTGCGATGCAGTGCTGCCCTTCACAAAGTGTTAGCGTTTAAACTGCTGACCAGATCAGCTAAAATCCGTATTTATAAAACCATTAGGCCAATCCTTATGCACGGTTGTGAGGCATGAACACTGACACTTGGAGAGGAGAATATGCTGCTAGTCGCAGAAAGAAAGATACTTCGCAAGATCCTTGGGCCGAAACAACGACTCGATGGAAGCTGGAGAGTTCTAAAGAACGCGGAAATAGAAGACCTGGTGGCTGAACCTAATACTATAGGAGAGACCAAAGCTCACAGACTTCGCTGGCTTGGCCACCTCGAGAGGATGGGAGAAGATTGGAAAGTGAAGAACGCATTCCATGGTTGTCCGGAAGGGCGACGCCCTGTTGGACGGCCACGGTATCGCTGGAAAGACATGATCGAGGCGGATCTGAGCGAACTCCGAATCTGAAATTGGCAAGAGCTAGCGCAGGATCGAGGAAAGTGGCACACCCTCGTATTGGAGGCCAAAATTCACTTTGGGTCGCTGAGCCAACGGAGTAAGTAAGTAGTAAGTACAACCGCCATCTTGGATTTTAAAACAGATCATTTTCGAAATCTACACCCCCTAATTAGCCGGCAACGATAGATAGATCTGGGCATCTGGCAGCTTTTAATGGGTGGAGTGATTCACCAACAAAAATTTTCTGTTGAAAAAAAGTAATAAAAAAATAGGTAAAAACTGCCCAAGTTTTCTCATTTATAGAGGACAGAACGACAAACTATGAATGATGAAGACCGGTGAAAACTTTTTGTAGAGGGCGCTGTTCCGGATTCCATACAACTGCATACAGTGAGAGAAGATGAATGGTCCTTAACAATGTACTGAAACTATATACAGTCAGAAGGCTTTTCTTAGGGGAAATCTTCCCTGTCGCTTTATTCTACAGCATTTTAATTTTAGAGTATTTTGGAAACTTTAGAATTTCACGTAGGGACCAATGCGAGATGAAACAGTTAGTAATTTTCGCTGAAATAAATAAAAACTACTTCCCACCATACAAATTTTGCTTTTCTAAGGACCATTGTTGGAAATTTCATTTTGACAGTTATTTTTTTCCAACAAAAACTTTAGGCAATGATATAATCTAATTATTTGCATAATTTATTATCATATAGAATTAAGAAAATTATATTAAACTTAGAACGCTAGGATTTGTCTTTTTGAAGTGGTTTACATTCTTTGACCTCTACCAATGAACAGCTGCCAGATGTCCGGAGTTAGAAAAAAGCATAGGATAGCAAACTAACTAGGTTTCGTTGCTCTCATTATTGTGTCATATCTGACGTAGCCAGCTTATAAACTTTTTTGTACGATATGATTAGGGCATGAATTCCGGAATTCCGGAATCTCGAAATACCGGAATCTCGGACCGATATTTACGATATTTCAATACCGGTATTGTTAAGGACCAATATCGAAATATCGGAATCCCGGTATTGGAAAGTTTTCGTAAAATTTAGTGTAAATCTGATTAAATTAATGGATAAAAGTACAAATTTGCAGATATTGAATCTAATATTATAAGTAATTATTATTTTGCATGTACCTACTGCACTATTTATCTCCTTTAATCTTTGTTTGTTCAGTTTAAATATGGCTGGCTCATTAGTTCCGCAGGGACATTTATATTGATACAAAATCAGCCCCATATTTTTTCGATTGATTGACGATTTTTATCAAATCAACCTAAGATGTTTTGGAATTTAACTACGAGTACTACGACTAGTAAAATGAGAAAATCCGTTGATAACATTTTACAGAATTTATTTTTATACAGCGAAATGTATCATTATCCGTAGAAAAAATACAGTTAAAATATCAGTAAAAAAAGGTCGTAGACCCTTGCACGTACTTGTACTACTTATTAAGTACCTATCTAATGTGTTTTCTCATATTGAAGTAATCAATCGACCAGCGCTGGCCCTGCCGGCATTTAACGCTGAGTTGCGACCATTTCGTGACAATTAATGTTTCGGGTTGTATATGTTATTGTTTATTATGTTTTTTGTAATTGTCATGAATAAACCTTTCATTCATTCATTCATTCAATCGAAGCTTGAAGAAAACAAGATTTGAATAGTTTTTGTAACGACAGATTCACCGATGATATCTGTTTGTTTAGGTCAAAGACGTGCGAAAGTTACATCTGAAATTGTTAGTTTACGGTTCTGTTGAATGTCCGCTATCGAATAATATGTATATATTTTTAATACTGGATAGGAAGTCCCCTACCTACAAACAAGCAAAAACTATCTAAGTTTTAAATAATGTTAATAGAACTCAAACGATAAGCTTTTGTTTTTTGGGAAATTGTAATATCACAAAATAATAACATTAGCTTTTTCGAAAAAAAATATCTTAAGATTGCTTATGTTTTGAAAAACAGAGTAGACAGCAGACTACTCACCATTAAGTTTTTACAAGGAGCACGAGGTCACCGCACATAAGCTCAATTTAATTCGTAAATGTCTGCGATTCGAACAGCACATCTCAATAGTATTCTACACCATTTTGTAGTATAACAATCCAGGTTAACCCCTATAACTTGATTTTCCTGGATATTTTTAATTCACATGAGTAATTATCAAAAACGTTAACTCAGCTGAAATAATCCTCCTTTAACTATTATTTTGTTCTGTAATATAAATACTTAAAAAAGAACAGGCTTTATATACCAACATGGGTAGGCCTACAAAAAATTCTGCTCCAATGAGAAAAAGATATTTAGAAGAATCTAATAATGAGAAAAAAAGGATGGAAGCAAATAGAAAGAGAATTCGATTAATACGTTCACAGGAGAGTTTAGATCAGCGCGAGGAAAGACTGTCGAGGATGAGAAGCTACATTAACGATAGGTTATCTCAAGAAGGTGAAAAGCAGCGCGCTCGTCGCTTAGATCTTGTAAGAGAGCGACTTTCAAATGAGAGCGTGTTTGCCAAAGGGCAGGCATATTAGTCCCGTCTCGTTGGCAATATTTTGAGGGTTAAGTTTCGAAAATTCTAAAGTCACTTATTATTGAAGTTGGAAATACAGTGTGTACATGAGAATCTTTCAGTGCGTTTTGTGTCATATTCAATTGGTGCTTTTTTTGTAATTCAATAATTTGAGGTTAACTTTTTTAGCTTGCCATAACTTGAGTAAAAGAATATTAGAGTTAGAAAATATAACTGTTTTGTATTTAGAACAGTTTTATTGTTGTACAAAACTAGTTTGTGTCATTTAAGTCGAGTGCAATTTTATATAGTATGACAACGCTAAAAAACTACGTATAAAAAATTAGAGTTCATAAAATAAGGATTAACTATATCATCACCTCAAAATATGTCAATAAAATCAATATGTGTCTAATTAAGCAATGAAAATTTAAGTTTCTTGGTAATTTTGTTTTTTTAGGCTGTTATCGTTTTAATAAATTATTAAAGTCATCAGAGTTCACATTCTAATAATCAAAAAGGGATTTTAAATTAGATATTTCAATTTGTGTCACTTTCATCAATGATATTTCTTCTAAAATTAAACAGAAACAATATTTGCGTTCAGAGAAAATCTTCTTAACTATAGCGCGTGACCTTGATGGCACGCCTGTTCGGCTTACTTCTGTAGCGACCACTAGAAGTAGACCCCCGGCTCGCTTCTTAACAAGCTAATCCATGGGTCAACCAGGCGCTGGCATCTTAGCTGTTACGATGTAGGTACTTGCTCACGGAGGCGCGCGCGGGGTGATAAAGCTGCATACTCGACAAAGGGACTGAGCGGAGGAGCGAGTCGCGGGAAGCCGGCGAGTAGGGCAATGAACCCGTGCGTGTCTCGCCAATACGTACCTATTAAGCGGTAGCCGCTTTGTTTGTGTTTTGACTAGACTGTTGAGTACATTTTCGAAGATTTCAAGCATCGTGAATTATGGGTAGAAAACGCAACGTAAATTTTTTATTGTTCTGTTTTATTGGAACGAAGTTCCTTATCGGACGGTTCGCGGATGGGGGGCTAGGCGAAAACAAGTCACGTGACAGTGAAGCGTGTAGGGCTGGGTGGTAAAGAAAACACCCAGTCGCTTTCAAATAAAAAAAATCTTTATTAAAAAAACCGAGCGAGGGTCGTGGTAGTGGTCCGAGAAGTAAAAAAATAAGCCTGTCTGGTTCCACTGTCGCAGGTATGTACTCCCCTGGCAGTTGGCAGGTGGTGGTGCGGTCCGGGGTACGGGACGAGAGCGACTCGGGGAGCGACGTGTCAGTTGGTGCCGGGGACAGAGGCCTCTGTTGTCCACCCTACCCTGCGGCCAGGCTGGGACGGGAGAGCTCCTCACCGCTGAGGATTTAAAACCGGATCTTGCACCCTGGAATTGACATGTCCACCTTTAAGTCCACGTAATAATTAGCCGCTCGGTATGAACCCCAATGATGTCGCTAAGCTAGCAGCAAGGGAGTAGCGGAAAGTAGATGGTGGGTGTTCATAGCAGCAAGGGAGTAGCGGAAAGTAGATGGTGGGTGTTCATAACCAGAACGGAGTTACAAATAAGAGGCGGAGAAAAGTTTGCAAAAGCAGAGGCGGCAAGATTATAAAAGTACGGTGGAGTGAATTTACACAGGGACCCGCCCACCCCTTCCCAGAAAAAAGCCGTTGAACGGCTAGTCGTTCGTTTAACAGCCCAAATCACTTGCTGTCCGATATCGATTGAATACCCATTCATTTAACTTAGCCGTATGAAGGGGTTTCCCTTACGAGACTACCTCTACTGATAGAAAAACCCTTTCGAAAGGCTATTTTTAAGCGCTTGGAAAAGGTATCTGATATTCGTTAAGGGAACCGCTTACCCGTATTTAAAGCGCTTTAAGGTGATACATGACTGAGGTTGTGCTCAGCAGATTTAAATTTTTTCGAAACATATTTGAAATATAAGTTTGATACTTTCAAGAATGATTTACGACTATATGACCGGATTTGTGGGAGGAAAACACGATTGGCTACAATTTCCTCGAGAGTTTTATTATTCAAAGTCAGGTCTTATTTTAACTTAAAACTGATTTTATTGCTCAATTATAAAGACAATAAGGATAAATATAGTTCTTTAGGATTGTAGGATGAAAGTTTAATTCGTTGCTTACTTTCACCTTGAGATGGCATAAAGTGATATGACGCTTACGACATTTCATAAACGCGCTTCCAGACTAGCCCTCGCTCCTTCTAGGCGCCACGAATTACCTTGGCGCTATCCTTTGCTACATTTGATCAGTCTGTAAGCCGCCACTGCCAACGATGGGTTATTGTTTGTCGGCGTCAGCGCTTATTTTTACGAAAATAAAGTGCTTTTAATTATTTAAGTATTACACTCTATTTGCAGATCTGTTTACAACAACGTTTTTTGCGTTGATCAAACCTGTATCTCCATACAAAAATACTCGTATAATATGTAGTTTACTTTTAAAGTAGTCGTTTTGAACTACAGAATAAACAACAGTAAGTTCACTCCACTATAGGTACTTGCGCGCTGGGCGAGGACACGCCGGTTTTGTACCTACTTATATTATAACATAGAACATGCGAATCATGCGATAAACTATTAAAAGATACTTAAGTCAATAATATTATTATTATTGCAAGATAATTAATTGCGTAAACAATAGAGTTTTTTTTTACCTTATGGAGTTTGTACAAATAAAGAAGTGTCGTGGTTTATATGGGAGCTCATACATTCTACGACACTTCTCTTTTCGGACAGATTCTACCTCAGTGTAAGCAGCTTCTATACAGTACAGTGGACGTATTTCGGCCTTTTCCGGGGCAACCTTAAGAGCCACGTCAGAAATGACACAATAATGAGAGCAACGAAACTCCTCTAGTCAGTTTGCTATATACTATGCTTATTTCTAGATCTGGACACCTGGCAGCTGTAAAGTGGTGGAGGTCAAAGAAAGCAAACCACTTCAAGAAAACCAATCCTAGAGTTCTGGGTTTCATGCAATATTATGAGAAATTATATACATAATTAGATTATATCATTGCCAAAAGTTTCTGTTGTAGGAAATAGTGCCAAACGACGTATAATGTAATTCATAGTTTGTCGCCTACTGTTTTTGTTTCCGTGATAATACGCAATGTTTTTTATTCTAATGTTAAAATATAGGCCCTGTACTTTATAACTGACACAAATTTGGCATTTTTACCTATTTTGGTATTACTATTTTCTCTGACCTCCACCAATTAAAAGCACCCAGGTGCCCGGATCTAGCAATAAGGATAGTATAGCAATCTAACCACACGGGTTGTGTTGCTCTCATTATTGTGTCATATCTGACGTGACCAGCTCTTAGTCCAAAAGGGAGCGGAGGAGAAAACGTGTGTGTATAATAAAATACTTAAAATTTTTAAAGAAGTGCCACAAAACCATTTAAATAAAAAACTACGCGAGTGGCTCATAGAAAAACGATTTTATAAAGTAAATGACTTTCTAGAACTGTATTAGAAAATAAGTTATTAGGACGATATGAAAATTAGTTGACTTGTTGACCATACATAATAAGATTTTTGAATTAAGTATCGATACATGTATATAGGGTGGGACCTGTAACTAAAGCAAAAAATTAAAACGTAGATTCTAGTCCTCAAACTAGACAACTTTTGTGTAGCAACTTTTTAAAATCATAAAGTTTTTAGATTGTTATTTTTTCAAACAAAGTAAATAGTATTTTCAATGTACTTAAAACTCCGTCTAATTGACATCGCCTGTCAGTCTAGTCACTCTACAGATATAATCAATTTCATAGTACATTGCGTGTTCGAATTAACTTTAAAATGTAATAAAATTCAAACCGCAAGTTTTTTTTCAAAGTCGTCAAACAAACGTTGCGTAGTTTGAGGAGAAGAATGTACATTTTAATTTTTTGCTTTAGTTACAGGCCCCACCGTGTATATGTAAATAACTAGGTTTAAGTCTTTTATAAATATTTTGCATACTATAAACTATAGCCGATTAAGGTGTGCACATATTATTATTTTTTTGTTAAAACATCTGTATATATACCCTTTTTCTTGCAAAATAAATGATTTGATTTGATTTGTGCAATTTTCATACAAATTGCGCAGCATATTTTGAGGGGTGTCAAACAGGGACTGAAAGGCTACCTTTATAAACGGTTTTTACAGAGTCTTTTTAAGGCAGTTTTACTCTTTTTTCTCAAAAATCATCATGGTAGAGTCCTTTTTAGCTAATTAGGGGGTGTAGATTTCGAAAATTTTGTATGTTTTTAAATCCAAGATGGCGGATACACTCTGTTTTCTCAAAAATCGTTATGGTGTCGTTTTCGGCTAATTAGGGGATACAGATTTCAAAAATTATGTGTTTCTAAAATCCAAGATCGCTGTTGTACACTTCTTTCTGAAAAATCGTCATGGTAGTAATTTCCAGCTAATTAGGGCGTGAAGATTTCTTAACTTATGTCTGTTTTAAAATCTAAGATATAATACTATACGCGGTAATACACTCTTTTCTGAAACCTACATACTACCTACTGGATCTCAGGATTGGAGAAACATAGAGTTATGCAGTTTTGGCTCAAATCGCTCGACGTAATGAGCAGTTGAAAACAGAGTCACTCTAAATACCTCAATCTTTTTACATTTCACTATAATAGTTATTGTAGCGTCATTAAACCAAAGTTTAGGTAGGTATATTTCACATTTATCTACAATATTTAGTACAGCGCCATCAATTTAACTTAAGTTACCTACTTCCTTCTGTGTTAGTTGAGATTTTATAATTTTTTTAAACCGGGTTAGTTCAATGGCAAAGAAGTTATAATATCGAATCCATTTTCTCAACTTAATGACCTGGTTTAGACATTTCATCTAATCGCTAAACCAGTTTAGTGAAATGACAAATCTAGTTTTACTCATTCATTTTACTCAGATTTAGTTAGATTACTAGAGAAATTATGGAATGTGTAAGCCATTTTGTCCTCCTGCGTGATTTTATCATATCTCTTAGCCATTTTAATTTAAATTGCAGTTTGAATTCCGAATATAATCCGTTTTAAGTTGTTCGGGTTGGTTGAGGGTCACAGTTCTAACCTAACCTAGCCCACTCTTTGAGCAGCCGTTCGGGTTCATTGAGGGTTAGAGCTCTAACCTTACTTAACTCACTTTTTAGCAGATTATTGATAGATTGTGGACATATAAATACTAAGTAAAGCTTAAAATTTAGGTAGGAGAATCTGCTGTACTTGTACTATTAATTGTTCTGTACTATAACCGCCATTTTCATTGACGACTTCACAGTAGTGACGGGGGACTCAAGCAGGGCGATGCCTTGTCACCTATGCTCTTCAACTTAGTCTTAGAATATGTCCTAAGGAAAGTTTTAACACTGGAGGGATGGCTAGAACTGAGTTGAAGGCACAAGATGACAGGATACGCAGATGATGCCATCTATAGACCAGGTGCGGGAATCCGTAAGGGTCCTTGCAGATCGACGATCGGCCTAAGGATATCCCACGAAAAAACAGAGGAGTATCTCCACATGAAACGATACAAAAACACTCGTATTCAACCGTAGGACCTTCATGTCGGAGATACTACTTACAGAGGCATGGAGAAATTCAGGTACTTAGGCTGCACCATCACAAATATAAACACTCGCAGCGAAGAAATCAAAATCCGAGTGCAATACACCTTGCGATGCAGTGCTGCCCTTCACAAAGTGTTAGCGTTTAAACTGCTGACCAGATCAGCTAAAATCCGTATTTATAAAACCATTAGGCCAATCCTTATGCACGGTTGTGAGGCATGAACACTGACACTTGGAGAGGAGAATATGCTGCTAGTCGCAGAAAGAAAGATACTTCGCAAGATCCTTGGGCCGAAACAACGACTCGATGGAAGCTGGAGAGTTCTAAAGAACGCGGAAATAGAAGACCTGGTGGCTGAACCTAATACTATAGGAGAGACCAAAGCTCACAGACTTCGCTGGCTTGGCCACCTCGAGAGGATGGGAGAAGATTGGAAAGTGAAGAACGCATTCCATGGTTGTCCGGAAGGGCGACGCCCTGTTGGACGGCCACGGTATCGCTGGAAAGACATGATCGAGGCGGATCTGAGCGAACTCCGAATCTGAAATTGGCAAGAGCTAGCGCAGGATCGAGGAAAGTGGCACACCCTCGTATTGGAGGCCAAAATTCACTTTGGGTCGCTGAGCCAACGGAGTAAGTAAGTAGTAAGTACAACCGCCATCTTGGATTTTAAAACAGATCATTTTCGAAATCTACACCCCCTAATTAGCCGGCAACGATAGATAGATCTGGGCATCTGGCAGCTTTTAATGGGTGGAGTGATTCACCAACAAAAATTTTCTGTTGAAAAAAAGTAATAAAAAAATAGGTAAAAACTGCCCAAGTTTTCTCATTTATAGAGGACAGAACGACAAACTATGAATGATGAAGACCGGTGAAAACTTTTTGTAGAGGGCGCTGTTCCGGATTCCATACAACTGCATACAGTGAGAGAAGATGAATGGTCCTTAACAATGTACTGAAACTATATACAGTCAGAAGGCTTTTCTTAGGGGAAATCTTCCCTGTCGCTTTATTCTACAGCATTTTAATTTTAGAGTATTTTGGAAACTTTAGAATTTCACGTAGGGACCAATGCGAGATGAAACAGTTAGTAATTTTCGCTGAAATAAATAAAAACTACTTCCCACCATACAAATTTTGCTTTTCTAAGGACCATTGTTGGAAATTTCATTTTGACAGTTATTTTTTTCCAACAAAAACTTTAGGCAATGATATAATCTAATTATTTGCATAATTTATTATCATATAGAATTAAGAAAATTATATTAAACTTAGAACGCTAGGATTTGTCTTTTTGAAGTGGTTTACATTCTTTGACCTCTACCAATGAACAGCTGCCAGATGTCCGGAGTTAGAAAAAAGCATAGGATAGCAAACTAACTAGGTTTCGTTGCTCTCATTATTGTGTCATATCTGACGTAGCCAGCTTATAAACTTTTTTGTACGATATGATTAGGGCATGAATTCCGGAATTCCGGAATCTCGAAATACCGGAATCTCGGACCGATATTTACGATATTTCAATACCGGTATTGTTAAGGACCAATATCGAAATATCGGAATCCCGGTATTGGAAAGTTTTCGTAAAATTTAGTGTAAATCTGATTAAATTAATGGATAAAAGTACAAATTTGCAGATATTGAATCTAATATTATAAGTAATTATTATTTTGCATGTACCTACTGCACTATTTATCTCCTTTAATCTTTGTTTGTTCAGTTTAAATATGGCTGGCTCATTAGTTCCGCAGGGACATTTATATTGATACAAAATCAGCCCCATATTTTTTCGATTGATTGACGATTTTTATCAAATCAACCTAAGATGTTTTGGAATTTAACTACGAGTACTACGACTAGTAAAATGAGAAAATCCGTTGATAACATTTTACAGAATTTATTTTTATACAGCGAAATGTATCATTATCCGTAGAAAAAATACAGTTAAAATATCAGTAAAAAAAGGTCGTAGACCCTTGCACGTACTTGTACTACTTATTAAGTACCTATCTAATGTGTTTTCTCATATTGAAGTAATCAATCGACCAGCGCTGGCCCTGCCGGCATTTAACGCTGAGTTGCGACCATTTCGTGACAATTAATGTTTCGGGTTGTATATGTTATTGTTTATTATGTTTTTTGTAATTGTCATGAATAAACCTTTCATTCATTCATTCATTCAATCGAAGCTTGAAGAAAACAAGATTTGAATAGTTTTTGTAACGACAGATTCACCGATGATATCTGTTTGTTTAGGTCAAAGACGTGCGAAAGTTACATCTGAAATTGTTAGTTTACGGTTCTGTTGAATGTCCGCTATCGAATAATATGTATATCTTTTTAATACTGGATAGGAAGTCCCCTACCTACAAACAAGCAAAAACTATCTAAGTTTTAAATAATGTTAATAGAACTCAAACGATAAGCTTTTGTTTTTTGGGAAATTGTAATATCACAAAATAATAACATTAGCTTTTTCGAAAAAAAATATCTTAAGATTGCTTATGTTTTGAAAAACAGAGTAGACAGCAGACTACTCACCATTAAGTTTTTACAAGGAGCACGAGGTCACCGCACATAAGCTCAATTTAATTCGTAAATGTCTGCGATTCGAACAGCACATCTCAATAGTATTCTACACCATTTTGTAGTATAACAATCCAGGTTAACCCCTATAACTTGATTTTCCTGGATATTTTTAATTCACATGAGTAATTATCAAAAACGTTAACTCAGCTGAAATAAGCGGTCGCGCTCTCATACTAAATTAGTACGGGAATATGAAATTATATAAAACGTTATGTACCCAGTTGCTGGATCACAAATTAAAAAGACCAAAAATCATCGATCAAGACGACTGTACTTATAAAATGAATATTAACAAGTTGCAGCTAATAAATACAACAAAATATGATTAACTGTTAAGGTTGATTGAGTTTTTACCTGATTTTAGCGTTTCAATAACGTTTTTCAATGTTCACCTCCAATACCGGTATTAATACCGGAATTCCGGTATTGAGCCCTAATATCGGATTCAATACCGGTATTGAGAATCGTCCGATATTGCATGCCCTAGATATGATGTACATGTTCGAGTGAATCTGGCTCCTCGTCGTTTTGTCGTTTGTTCCAAGTGAACTATCTTTGAGCCTTTAGTCTGAGCGAACTACCACATGACCGCGATCGCAAGAGGCGGGACTACGCGATGATTAATCCCCCCACAATCGAGGTACATGTATTTTCTGGTACTCGTCTAAAAAGCCCAATGAATGGGTTTTGAGAGGCAACGGCTTTCGAAAGCAAAGCCTTACGAAAACCCTTCAATCAAATGAATATTCAACCCGATACTTCGAAAGAACTATTATATAATCTGTGCCGATACATAAACAAAAACAAATACAGTTCCAAACTTCCCAAAACGATGCGTCGCACGCGCTCCAAATTCTTCCGCCCCTTCGCCACACAAAAGGTAACCGTATTACAATGCAATAAGGTACTTCTTAACCGCAAGCAGCGGCAACTTGGCGGCTTTGTCAAAGGCGCCGCCGCTTTGACACCGCGCTAGACATACGGTCGTCTAACGTAAATTTACAATTTTGCTCTTATTGTCATTAGGAAAAGGATAAAAATTGCATGAGCGTAGAAAGGAAAACCCCTTCAAGAGCTACCAACGCTACCCTTTCGAAAGGCTTTTTTAAGCGCTTGAGAAGGTATCTGATATTCGTTAGGGGAACTGCTTACCCGTATTTAAAGCGCTTTAAATAGCTAAATGAATGGGTATTGAGAAGCAACGGCTTTGGCTAGCAAAGCCTTACGAAAAACCCTTTCAAAAACCCTCGAAGGGGATACCGTATTTATAGCGCTTTAAAAGCCAAATGAATGGGTTTTGAGGAGCATCGGCTTTGGTAAGCAAAGCCTTACGAAAAACCCTTTCAAAAACCCTCGAAGGGGATACCGGGCGGGTCCCTGAATTTACATTTACTAAATTATCACATTAATTAAAAACAAAGCTCCGTAATGCAAACATTTTATGAAATGAGGTCGAATAACTCGCTGGCCAAATGTATGGGCAGCCATTTTATAACGGGACTTTTGCCGCCACGGCGCAGCGTCCACGTGCAATAACTAGTTAAGACCGTGTAATGCATATTGCTAGGCATGTGAGAAGGCACACTAAACACAATGAAAAAACATATAACACAATTAAAATAAGTAGCTGTTCCTATCACTAAGTAACGTTTCAACACTTACCCTTGTCTGGGGTGCAAGACGGTATGTAAATTACGGCTAAGACTGGTATCACATAATACCTATTTATTAGACTGCCGATTATAACATTATGTATAATATAAAACTGCCCGCGCGCGGCGCGTTGGAAGACACGGCGCGGAGCCCGTGAACGCCGGCGCGGGTCCGTCGCTCAAGCCCTCACCAATGTACTCGCGTCAAAACTGCTGACGCTGTTGCTATGCGCAATGTACAATCGCGCGCAGAACTATAATTAAGTTTACGTACGATTTTTGCATCGTTACAACACTCACGAAAAAGCATTGAGAAACACGTGAAATGGAATGAAATAAAAAAATGAAAAATAGAATAAAGTGAAGTGAAGTGAAGTGAAAGTGAAAGTGAGAAGTGACAAAGTGACAAAGTGAAAAAAGTAAAGTTAAAAACTTACAATAACGTCAAAAATCTCAAAAATCACAAAAATCACAAAAATCTCAAAAATCTCAAAACTCAAAAATCTCAAAAATCTCAATAATCTCAAAAATCTCAAAAATCTCAAAAATCTCAAAAATCTCAAAAATCCCAAAAAACTCAAAATCTCAAAAATCTCAAAAATCCCAAAAATCTCAAAAATTTCAAAAATCTCAAAAATCTCAAAATTCACAAGTCTCAAAAATTTCAAAAACAAAAAATACGAAAAAGTCAAAAATTAAATAATATTACTTCGTTCTAACCGAGTGTTCCACGACACTAACGTATTTTTTTTTACTTTTGTTTTTTATTTTCGTCTGTATTTTATTTTTATTTTGTCATTTTGTATTGATTCTGTTTTTATGTTGTTTTATTGTATTCTTATTTTACTCTTTTTTTTTATACCACAACGTGGCAAACAAGCATACGGCCCCCCAGATGGTAAGCAGTAGCATATGGATGCCTGCAACACCAGAGGTGTCACATGCGCGTTGCCGACCCTTTACAAAAAGGAGGAACAAGTTCAGAGTCCATTACCTCGGCCATTTTTTATTTTAGAGCAAAGTTTTTTAAATAAAACACGCTTATTTTAGCGTATTCTATATGGAAAAAAAAATAAAAAGTACATGTTATAATGACGTCCCGTCGATGGTTTTTTTTCGAAATCCAAATAATATATAAGTTTAAAGTCCATTATCTCGGCCATTTTTGATTTGAGAGAAAAGTTTCTCAAATAAAACTAGCTTATTTTAGCGTATTCTATACGGAAAAAATCATTAAAAGTACACGTTGTAATGATACCCCGTCGCCATTTTATTTTTTAAGTCCAAATTAGTCCATGTAGTCAATCTTCAAAGTCCGGTAACTTCGATGTTTTTGGGTAAAAAAAATGTTTCTTATAAAACTTGCTTATTTTAACACATTCTTCAAAATAAAGTATGTGTCATGATGACACCATTCCAACCATAATAGTCCAAATTGTACTTAACCTTCAGGGCTTCAGGGTTTCATGTCCAATCGGCCATTTTTTATTTTGGAGAAAAGTTTTTCAAATAAAACATGCTTATTTTAGCGTATTCTATACGGTAAAATCATTAAAAATATGCTATATAATGATACCCCATCGCTGGTTGTTTTTTCGAAGTCAAAATTATATACAAGTTCAGAGTCCATTATCTCGGCCATTTTTGATTTTAGAGAAAAGTTATTTGAGTAAAATACGCTTTTTTAGCGTATTCTATACGAAAAAATAATAAGAAGTACACGTTATAATGACGTCTCGATATGCAAGTTCAAAGTCCATTATCTCGGCCATTTTTGATTATGAAGAAAAGTTTTAAAATAAGACACGCTTATTTTAGCATAATCATAAAAAGTACACGTTATAATGAAGTCCCGTCGATGGTTTTTTTCGAAGTCCAAATTATATACAAGTTCAAAGTCCATTATCTCGGCCATTTTTGATTTTAGAGAAAAGTTTTTCAAATAAAACATGCTTATTTTAGCGTAATACGGAAAAATCATTAAAAGTACACGTTAAAATGGCGTCCCGATATAATAATAATAATTTTTGATTTTAGAGAATAGTTTTTCAAATAAAACACGCTTATTTTAGCGTATTCTATACAGAATAATCATAAAAAGTACTTGTTTTATAACAACACGGTTTTTGACGGGACGTCATTATTGACGTGGTATTTTTTTTTGAAGTCCAAATTATATACAAGTTCAAAGTCCATTATCTCGGCCATTTTTGATTTTAGAGTAAAGCTTCTGAAATGAAACACGCTTATTTTAGCTTATTCTATACGGAAAAATCATAAAAAGTACACGTTATATTGACGTATATCGGGATATACAAGTTCAAAGTCCATTATCTTGGCCATTTTTTATTATAAAGAAAAGTTTTTCAAATAAAACACGCTTATTTTAGCATATTCTATACGGAATATTCATAAAAAGGACACGTTATAATGAAGTTCCGTCGATGGTTTTTTTTCGAAGTCCAAATTATATACAAGTTCAGAGTCCATTGTCTCGGCCATTTTTGATTTTAGAGAAAAGTTTCTCAAGTAAATCACGCTTATTTTGGCGTATTCTATAAGGAAAAATCATAAAAAGTACACGTTAATACGACGTACCGATATACAAGTTCTAAGTCCATTATCTAGGCCATTTTTGATTATAAAGAAAAGTTTTTCAAATAAAACACGCTTATTTTAGCATATTCTATGCGGAATAATCATAAAAAGTACACGTTATAATGAAGTCCCGTCGACGGTTTTTTTTTTCGAAGTCCAAATTATATACAAGTTCAGAGTCCATTACCTCGGCCATTTTTGATTTTAGGGAAAAGTTTTTCAAATAAAAGACGCTTATTTTAGCGTATTCTATACGGAAAAAATCATTAAAAGTACACGTTGTAATGATACCCCGTCGCCATTTTATTTTTTAAGTCCAAATTAGTCCATGTAGTCAATCTTCAAAGTCCGGTAACTTCGATGTTTTTGGGTAAAAAAAATGTTTCTTATAAAACTTGCTTATTTTAACACATTCTACAAAATAAAGTATGTGTCATAATGACACCATTCCAACCATAATAGTCCAAATTGTACTTAACCGTCAGGGCCCCATAACTTCGAAATTATTGAGTTAAAAAAAATGTGTTAAAGAAAAGTTGCTTATTTTTATGTGTTATATACGATAAGTTAATAAAAACATAGCCTTATTATGACATCACACTGATGAAAAATTTATTAAGTCCAGCCTGGCCCTTTGCTAGTCTAACCGAGAGGCAGATAACGATATTTCGATTTTCGCGTTTCACGATAGCCACTCTGTTAACAAACCGCCTTGATGCATAAATTACATATTTATTAGTTACAAATTATCTGTGACAATTTGCCAAAATACTGTTTAAATGGTAAACTAGGTTTACCGTGGCACACAGATCGGCCGTTGCAGTCCCTTATCGACTACGTTTACATTAATTATCCTTAACTTACTTAAGTATTATATTATTTCTTTCTTTACTATGAAAAATAAAGAAGAGCGACTGAAAAATCGCTGTTTGTCTTTGTCGCACTTATTACTACTATTACTATATGTATGTATAGAGTAATAATAGAAAACAAACTAGCCGCTAGGCAGCCTGGTCGGCACATGAACCCCGCCCGCGCCTTACCCTTCCCCGCGCATG
Organism: Pammene aurita; assembly: GCA_947086415.1. Taxonomy (NCBI): domain Eukaryota; kingdom Metazoa; phylum Arthropoda; class Insecta; order Lepidoptera; family Tortricidae; genus Pammene; species Pammene aurita. The sequence goes on from OX352295.1 coordinate 21,610,453, forward strand.
CCCTTTACGCAAAACAAGTTTTCATTCTGAGAAATAAAAATAATCCATTGATTATAATGACACAAATTTCAAACATTGTTTCGATACGCTTTTATAAAAATATTGATGCAAACTTTAATAACTCGTGTGTATCTTATAAAAGGGCATTTTGAGGCGATTCTAAAAATATACCACATCATTACATTTTTTTTTTAAGGTGTAAGGGAGGTTATTTTTTTGCATGAGCATCGGTTGGTTTTGCATCCAATTTTGCATCCACACCTATCTAGCTCCTTAACTGCATGGCCATATACAGTCCTATTAGGCTCTAATGAAAGGTCAGGTCTTCTCTTCCATCCCCACTGTTCTGGAGATGGTCGGGTTGCTACGTGACTTTCTAGTGCTCGCCCCCACATTTCTCCAGCCTGATATTTTGCCCTTTTTATATGCTGAAGGAGGGCAGCGGCAGTAGGAGGTATTAAAGAGAGGGTCTTATCACCGGTGACAAATATTTGGCGTCGAGCTTCATTCATCCACGTGTGTCAAATCGCAACAATTAAAAAAAAAACTAAATGAAATTATTTTCAAAATTGCTTTCTTGGGGTTAGATATCAAGTTATAACGTATCATTTGTGATATAATGTACAAAAAAAAAGTTGCGTATATCGTATCTGAAGGAGTCCAACCGTGATATTTTGTGTCAAAAACTAAGCAAACTATACCAGCTGATGAAAAGGCGCAGTTAAAGGGTTAAAGAGGTATTTCCCGTTGGATATATGGATACTACGTATCATTTTATCATTAATATGTACCGTATCTGTACTACAGTTCCATAAGTCACGCCAAATAGGTATTGAAGTAGAACTGTGTCACTTTGTAATATTGAAAAATAAAAATAAAATACTTAATGAAACTATTTTCAAAATTGCTTTTTTGAGGTTAGATATGAGGATATTATGTATCATTTGTGGTATATTGTATTGAAAAAAATCAGCCATATCGTATCTGGAGGAGCCCAAACTTGGTATGTTTCGAAAATTAATTTTGTGTTAATTAAAAAAATATGGCTGATATGTAATGATGTGGTATATTTTTTGAATCGCCTCAAAATGCCCTTTTATAAGATACACACGATAGGTTTCTGAAAAAAAAATTTTTTTTCCATACAAATAAAAAAATGCCTCGGCACTCCCCTCTAAGGGATTTTTTTTTAAGAACTGCGGGTCAAAAAATTTGTTTTGACCTCTAGTACGCGTGTGCCAAACGGCTAAACTGTACATCGATTTGCTACCACTATAACTATATGACGCTGACTGTACTATCACCCACATAGTTAATTGACCATTCCTAAACCTTATTAACATTGACATGGCCAATGATCAGTGTGGTGCTATTAGTACACACAAGGAGTGTCTTTTCAAAAGCGTTTAAGGCCCTGTTACACTTTCCTTTTTTCAGTGTCTTAACTAGCATCCTAACTAGTTTTCATAGTAAATTTACTTGCTAAATGCGGTTACACTTGACTAAATTTAGAAACTAACTCATTTAGGAATCTAACTTGGACAAGTGTAACAGGGATTTTATTTGTTTTCAGATGCACTGCACTAGGGTACGAGTTACTAGGCATAGTTTTCAAATGATTGACAGCATTTATACCAAAAACATAAGTCCTTTTGAAAGAGCTCTCTTCATATGAAACTGTACTTGTTTAATTTTTTTTATGTATTGATTGAATAATAAAACAAAAAACAATAATTCAGGTTTTTATTAAGTCATAACTCCTATAATAATATTTATTTATTAAAGATGCTTTCAAGTGGTTTTCATAGAATGAAAACCACTCATCATGTAGTCATGAATCATGTAGTCATTTCACTAATGAATACATCATCTCGCTCAATAAAAAGCACTTGCAAGTCTTTGAACGTGAATACAATGAAATTGCAATATTTTCTATTTGTACAAAATAATTGTCCCTGGACTTGGTAATAATAGGGGTGGTTTCTTTTAATCCGTAGTGCTCCATCAACTTCTTCAAGGTAAGACACTGTAACAGTTGATATGGGCATATGTCTAGCAGCATATGGACACTTCACTTCAATTACCGTTTCTTCCCCAAGAGGCCCATCTGGCGAGGCAGCCAAGAATGGAAATTGCTCAGAAATATGAAGTCCACCTTTTTCTACACTTAGTCCAAAATATTCTTCGTATTTAGCTATGGCAGTAGTCTCATGAATGGCTCTGGTGTTAATAACTTGTGGATTCATAATCCATTGGATTAAATTGTCCTTTCCGAGTTGAGTACTGTGGCAAATTACATGAAACATGTTTGCTGTTAATCTGCAAGATCGGAGATTGTGCCATTTTGGAGATTTGTCCTGAACTTTAGTAGCTTTCTCAATATCCTGAATTTTCCCATTTGTCACATTTATTAATAACAATTTTTCCAGCAACATATCCTTGTCATTCTTGCAGGTACCTATAATTACTATGATCCCATTCCGTGGCATACGGATTTGCTGGTTTTATAGTTTGCAAAATGGGCATTGTAGATGCACCATAGTTCACTGCCAAGTTGTGCACATAATCTTGATAGCTTGTCATAATGTCATTTTCTTTTAATGGATCATAGTTAACATTCCTTTTTCTATTTTGACTTGTTGGTAAATTTGGCGCCTGAATAGGGGATTTATTAAATACCTTACTGGGTCTCTTGAACGTCATTAGTTTCTGGGTAGACACTTGATGCACAATAATAGTTTTATTTCTGTGCATATCTTCTACTCCGCACAACAGTACAGACATATGCTTGCAATGTGCCTGAATTCCACTGCCGGCAGGACACTCGCAGTTCGACTCTTCAATGTTCCCTTCTTTTGAAAGCTTTACAATTACATTCACTACATATGTTACTTTCTTCATTTGGGCTTTACACTGCCCTTGAAAGTAAGTATGAATGCCATCTGAGGCATACCGTGCCGTTAATAGGCATCGAGACTCGTACATATCCACTCCCTTGGGCTGAGCTTTGAAGTTTTCAAAGTAAGCCTGTATCTCATGTCTATATAAAGGAGGAATGGGCGAATCTGCATGCAGGTCTTTAAACATTGACACATGAGGACACTTATACCTAGGATCTTCACTAGGCCCAGCATCTGCGCCAAAATTAAAATTTCGGTCATAGGCCTCCAATCTAGAACAAAACACATCCAATTAGTAACGTATGAACATATGTAATACAAAATGAATTGTACATAACCTCAAATATCTTACGGCTCACCTTTCCACTAAATCAGCTTTTTTACCAGCTAAAGATGCATTACTCTGTCGCAATTTACCTTTTAATTGCGCCACTGTCATAAACGAATACATTTCTTAAGATATTTTTGGAGGATTACCAAGATTACTTTTGACAGCCACAACTGACGATCGCAAGTGAGCGCAGTCGAAGCTGTCGCCATCTACTTTGAGTTTTGAGTTTTCCTCCTCATTAATAAACTAGTGTAACTTGAACTCAACTTCTTCTTCATCTCAACGCACTCAACCACATCAAGCAAGTGTAAGGGCTAGCTGGCCCCTACAGGCATCCCTGTTTGACTCCCTTGCCTTTTTTAACCCACCTGGTTTGTTGAGCGTACCATTTTATGCATGTTAGTTCGTTCATCGTTGCTTTCACTATACGATTTGTCATGGCTCTGTTGGTCCTTGATAGTATGATGTCTCTGAGTGCATTTAAATTAACTGTATCAAAGGTCGATGGATAGGACGTATGTTCTATTACCCGCTCTCCATTCTTCATCCAGCATTCGTCGTAAGGTGTACATGTGGTCGTCCGTGGATCGGTTTTTCAAGAAAGCCGCTTGGTAGTTTCCGAGTGAAACGTTACAGGTTTCAGTGATGAAAGGTTGCGGGTCAACGTTGGGTGGTCGCTGGTCTGGGAGGCGGTGGTTAGTTAAACACCAAGTTGTATGTAAAGAATTGAACGTTTATTCATAGTTTCCTATCTATTTATTATGTAGATTTGTCGCTGATACAAGCAATATGCGTTTATGTCGCAGTAAACCAAAGTGTTACTGCTAAACACGGAAAGTGGTCAGTTACCACATTACACCTCCCCCGAAAGTCCCTTTCACCGCCGGGGTAGCAGAAGAAAAAATTTAAACGCATGTTACTTGTTTACAATTTTTTCTGTAAGTTAAAAATCAATTTTCTGTTTGATATCAAAAAAATACGGTATCTGTAGGCTGTATTTTCAACCTTTAAACGTAATAATTAGAGTTCTGAAATCAATAAATTGTTAAAGTATTAAATGAACCAATATTTCCATTTTCAATAAAGTCATGATTCTTCTTAGTCATGGTAATGGTACCTTTCAGAAACCATTTATTGTCTAAACCATTATTTGTCCAAGTGTCGTAGTTATAAAAAAAAATTATGTTACTCATCAAATCGCTGTATTTTGTACAGCTAAAAAAAAAATATTATTACATTTTAAAATGCATGACTATCCTATAATCATAATATGTTCATTTATCAAATTATCAACATATTTAATAACTTCTCATAAGAATAATAATTAATTATATCATCTTTCAGTATCAATATCTTTTCATCTTTATAAAATAATTAACTATCTGTGTATCTCAATCACTGTATTGGTACCTTTTCTAACTAAAATAACTATTGCCGTAAAATAAGTTAAGCCTTTCACGGACACCGGTACGGCCGACTATGATCAAGGACTTTAACTGCTGGGTTGCACCTCTGTGCGCACCCTTAACTATACACGGGATTGGCTACCCAAGGGCGTGGTCACCCTATATCAACAACTGTGGGCATGGTCACCCAAACATGGCATATCAGGCCTCGCTTCCGGTTGCCTGTACCTAAATCACCAATACATTAAGACTAAAAGTCTCCGATAACTTTCACGAAGGATTATGTTAGATCTCGTCATGATCAAGTATAAAGGACATGTGATTTAGCTAAAAAAGGTCACATCTTATGAATGTGCCTAAACTCCTTATTAATTAATTCCAGAAAATTAACTAATAATCACTTAACTTTTATCTATAATCAGGTGATCATTCTAAAAATAGATAAAGTATTTACAATTGCTGTTTTGATACTCAATACAGTTCAACGCTCTAAGTGAGTATCACATTTCATTCGTCGCATTACTGAATTAATTAAAAGAGCGGCTAAGTCTCATGACCTAGATAATTTTCCGCTGACGCGTGCGTTACTATGGCGCGTGCAGCAATTACGCAACTTGTTATTTTGGACTACTTTCGACACTTTAGACTTAGAATTTGTAATATTAATTTATCAATTAATTATATGTTTATTATAAAAAAAAATATCTGTTAATATTTATGCATTATTCCAATTTGGACATAAATGTATGTTATGCATTAATTTTAAGATTTTAGAAATGAATTTTAGCTTCAAATATGAATATATTGTGTGCATGTACGGAACTTGAATTTAATCTAGTGAGTTTATGTACTTTATGTAGCGACAAACCTATCCCTAATTTAACTAAATATTATACCTTATTGCGAAACCTATAACTCTGTGGTTTCTTGATTTTCTGGAGCTGGTGGTGGCGTTTCGATGAACGCCCGGAGGTGCCCGTAGTGGCGCCTCTCCTGTAGCTCCTGCTGGAGGTTGGGGTGCAGCGCCCTTGTTCTTACTGCTGGAGGTCTGCGTCTTGATGCTGGTCCTCTTCTTGTCGAATTTTCTTGGGGCTGGCCCAGTGGCTGGTACTGCTCTTGTGGTCTCGTTGGACGGCGGATATCTGTCAGTGGTGGCATGTAGCTGGAAAACCTCGGCGTAACAGGAGGTCCAGATTGTGTCCGTGTTGTGGGTCTGACGACCATGACTTTCCTCTTGGGTCTCGTCGTCAGGTGCGGTTCTTCTTCTTGTTTCGCGCTGGTGACTATCCCAGGTTCCGTGCTGGTGATTGTCGAATTTGACACCAAGTTGTATGTAAAGAATTGAACGTTTATTCATAGTTTCCTATCTATTTATAATGTAGATTTGTCGCTGATACAAGCAATATGCGTTTATGTCGCAGTAAACCAAAGTGTTACTGCTAAACACGGAAAGTGGTCAGTTACCACATTACACGAGTTTATCGGTAATTTCGTCTAGTTTGGCGAGTAGAAAGTTTGCATAGATTCTGTAGGCGGCTAGGCGGTGGGGCATATAGAAATGCGTCTAAAGTCGTTTACTGATTTCGGGTTCGCTTTTTTTGGTAGAGGCACTTGGATCGACTGTGTCCAGGTTGGCGGTATTATGTTTTCGGTCCAGGCTCTTTTTATATTGTTTAGTATTTCTGACTTCAGCTCCTGTGTGTTTGCTTTATACAGCTCCGCGACTACCTGGTGCTGCCGTTTCGCATTTGGCGAGGGATATCTTCGATTTCTTCTATTGTAGGTTCTTGCCCTAGCTCTGACAGATCTTTTAATTCGGAATAAACGTATTTTACTTACGTAACGGCGTCTTTCCTTTTGTTTGTGTCTTCTATAGAAATCATATGTAATCTTCATTCTCATCGACGGGTGTGTTTTTGCTAACCCACTGAAAAACGTTCGACTTTCTTTTTGCTCGTCGGCAGCTTCAATTCCTTGTAACCGTCGTCGGCACTCTTTGAGTCTGTTTCGCGCCAGTGGATCTAGCGGATGGCGTTTGTTTTGAAATTTGGCTTTTTGAAGTTCTGTCAGTGCCGCTTCACGTTCTTTAGAGTAGTTCGGTTGATACTTCGGGGTCTTGTTGGCCGCAGTTTTCATGATGTTTGTTATAATTTCCCATGGCAGTGGCGCTTTTCCCTTCTCAAGGGTTTTACTTTTGTCGGTCAGTTCTGTAACGATCTTTTGGAACTCTTTTCTTGTAGTAGCGCTTTGTAGTAGCTCGTAGTTCAAGGTCTTGTAGCTAAAATCGTTTGTTGTTTTATCGCGAGGAAACCGATTGGAAACCATCTTATTAGGTATTACCTATGTTGGGCTTTATTTATGTTTCCCCAGATGAGTTTGTGGTCCGAGAGATTCGTGTGCACGCCTTTGATAAAATTGAAAATGGGTTCGCGTTTGGCCTCCGTCATAATGTGGTCAATCTGTGATTATTTCTTGCCTGATCTCCATGTTAACTTGCAGCTTCTGCGGCCGAAGGACGTGTCTAATCGGATTTTTTCCCGTGTAATTAGATCTAATAAGATATCTCCGTTATAGTTAGTAGTCTTATGTGATAGATTTCTTCCTATTTGTTTTCGATCACCAAGGCTCTTTGTATCCTTGTCGCCTATGTGGGCGTTGAAGTCCCCTAGGATGATGGTCACCGAGTTTTTGGGTTTTTGATTTACTAATTGGAGTAAGTGAGTTAGGTCATTAGTCGCTGCCGACGTTGCGTTTGACCAGTGGGTTGTAACTATGAATAAAGTTGTACCGTTGCCGACATCTATTGACGCTGCCATGTTGTTTGTGTTTGCCTTAGTCCAGTTTAATTTGAGACCGCAGTTTTTTCGCAAACGCGTCCATACCGGCAACCACGCCTCGTGTCACCCTGCAAACCATAGGAAGCATAGTTCTCGTTGGGGTCCAAATAATATATAATATATAGCTTAGTATGAGAACACTGTGTAGTAAATAAATAGCATAACAACAAACAGACGGAAGTTTTGGTGACGGAAGAGACAATTAACTGCAGACCTCCTTCCAATGTCAAATGTGATGACATTTCGTACCAAATACAAATTTTAAAGCATGGATGGTACAAGAAGGATATAAATCTCTATATTACAAATGTGTCCGTCAAAAGGCGATAAACTGATGGCGCCACAATGATATTAAATTTGATTAAATTAATTTTGAAATTAAAAAAAATTAAATCCAAAATAATTATTTGCGAAGATGAAAAACACTGAATATTAATTTTATTTAGAAAGTCATATAAGTATTAAATATCGGTAATTCATTTCAAATGCTGAACTACACCTAGCGCCACCCGGAGATATTTGGAACTATTGTTTAGTGCTTACCGCTGGCAGAGATGGGCATTTCGTAATCGATTCCTGATTACACGATTACTTGATTTTACTTCTGTAATCCACTACCGGTTGTCAGATTACTTGTAATGTAATCAAGTGAAACGGTGATTACCAGTACGTATTAAGGAATCAGGAATCATCTATACAAATATTACAATTACTATTAATTGGGAATCAGAATTGATTCCAAATTACTGGAATTCTTGACTGATTACCACCAGATTACTTCTACATATATATATTAAATTCACACTGCTGCCATGCTTGTGATGTTTTTTTTTTACATGTATCAGTTCGGATTCATGCCTTGGGCATCGATTAGGTGCATCACACACTTGAGCGGAATCGTAGCGGTCGATCATAGACAAAAATCAGCTGTAAGTAAGAAAAAACCCAACCTCCGGCTGAATTTTGTCTGACTCCATACAAAAACTCAGTCACCATAGACAAAAATTTGTCGGAAGTTGGGTTGTTTCCGATTTCCGACTGATTATTCTATGATCGACTGAATTCTGCTTTTGAAGTAAAGTACAGTCAGTCACAAAATCGTATATATTGTCAAAAACCTGTAAACTGATTTAGAACCAATTCCTTCTAATCGATATTAGAATAGATAATAAGTATTTAGATGATTATCTCACTAAAGAAAAGTACAGTCAGCCACAAAATCATAAACTGTCAAAAACTTGCAAGCTGATTTAGAACCTCTTCCTCCTAGCCGATATTAGAATGTTCTCAATACCCTAAGTATCAGATGATTGTCTAAAGAAAAGTACAGTCAGCCACAAAATCATAAACTGTCAAAAACTTGTAAACTGACTTAGAACCTATTCATCCTAACCGATATTAGAATGGTCTCAATACCCTAAGTATCAGATGATTGTCCAAAGAAAAGTACAGTCAGCCACAAAATCATAAACTGTCAAAAACTTGCAAGCTGATTTAGAACCTATTCCTTCTAACAGATGTTAGAATCGTCTTAATACCCTAAGTATCAGATGATTGTCTAAAGAAAAGTACAGTCAACCACAAAATCATAAATTGTCAAAAACTTGCAAGCTGATTTAGAACCTCTTCCTCCTAACCGATATTATAATGGTCTCAATACCCTAAGTATCAGATGATTGTCTAAAGAAAAGTACAGTCAGCCAGAAAATCATAAACTGTCAAAAACTTGTAAACTGATTTAGAACCTATTCCTCCTAACAGATATTAGAATCGTCTTAATACCCTATGTATCAGATGATTGTCTAAAGAAAAGTACAGTCAGCCACAAAATCACAAACTGTCAAAAACTTGTAAACTGATTTAGAACCAATTCCTCCTAACTAATATAAGAATAAATAAAAGTATTTAGATGATTGTCTAAATAAAAGTACAGTCAGCCACAAAATCATAAACTGTCAAAAACTTGCAAGCTGATTTAGAACCTATTCCTCCTAACAGATATTAGAATCGTCTTAATACCAGTATCAGATGATTGTCTAAAGAAAAGTACAGTCAGCCACAAAATCATAAACTGTCAAAAACTTGCAAGCTGATTTAGAATCTCTTCCTCCTAACCGATATCAGAATCGTCTCGATACCCTAAGTATCAGATGATTGTCCGAAGAAAAGTACAGTCTGCCATAAAATCGTATAATATCAAAAACTTGTAAACTGATTTAGAACCAATTCCTCATAACCAATATTAGAATAAATAATAGCTATAATAAGTATTTAGATTATTGTCTAAAGAACAGTACAGTCAGCCACAAAATCGGTCCGCCACTAAAGCCACACTACAGGCAAGCATGCATCGAACCCAAGATCGACCGGCTAGAAGAGCACAGAGGAAAAGTGTCCACATCGTCACGTCCCTCGGCCACGAGGATCAAGCAAAGAATGCAAAAAAATGCGATATAAATTCAAGGGATCCTTATACGAGAAACGTGTTAATTTTCGTGTTTTGGTACGGAACCCTCCGTGTGAAAGTCCGACTCGCACATGGCTTTTCTATAATCCATTCGCAGGCAATCTTTAATTATATCCATCATTGTTTATAAATCACCCCTGACAACCATGCCAATGACACTCACGGTGTAATCCAGTCTGGAATTTAGTAATTTAGTAATTATGACACTCACGGTGTAATCCAGTCTGGAATTTAGTAATTTAGTAATTCAGATTACTTAAGTACTTGATTACTGAGGAATCAAGATTACAGTAGTGGTTTACAATACTGATTCCTAAGTAATGGATTACAAATGTAATCATAGTACAGTATTACAGTAATTTTGATTACCCAAGTAATCGATTACCGAGGAATCACGATTACTGTAATGTAATCGTGTAATTAATTCCAAAAGTAATTGATTATGCCCAACTCTGACCGCTGGACACTTTTTCGACCGTTTTCCTATAAGAGAGTTCCATCCTTCCTATACCATCCATATTTTAAAGGGTAGAAAAAGATTGCCTGCATACTGATAACCAGGTATCTATCGACGATGTCAACACGATATATTTTGGCGTTTCTTAGAAATTAAAATTATTACATATTGGCGTGTATGAATATTGTAACCGTCACAAGGCTTTGTCGAGGAATTATTATCGTCGGAGCCAGGGTTGGGCACTATTTCAAATACATGTAATTTGTATTTCAAAGACTGTCTTCGAAAAGTATTTGTATTTTGTATTTTAAATACTACACGTACATGTATTTAGTATTTTGTATTTCAAGTACTTTAAGCTTTAAAATACATTAACATAAAATACATTATCGTAATTCCATAATAATAATATAGACCGATTTTTAACTATAGTTAGTTGGCCATTAGGCCTGTGGCAACACTGAGTATAAGTGTCAACGCGAAACTTTAAATATTATGTCAACAGTTTAGTTCGTTACGCGCATAGACATACTAGCCATAGACCTGTCATGGTAATAATAATGCCAAGATCCCAGAAGTAGAAGTACGAGTAGTACTAGTATGAGCAAGAATGGTGACAATGACTTCATCGTCTTTGCTGACTCTACGCATGTCAGGCCCGGCTAGCTACAGCCGGGCCGGACAGCTAGGATGGAATTAGAAATCTTTAATTGACAACGGGAAAGAACTAAAAGTATCCTTGAACGCAACCCAAATATTAGGAAAGTATTCATAAAATTTTATTCTAGCCTGTGACCATCTGTGACCAATATGCACAGATTTTGTTTTAAAAACTAGTGCCCATGCCAATTCCTGGGATTAGGTTGCCGAGCGGACCCCAGGCTCAATAGAGCAAAAAGCTGGGACAAACGCTAGGAGGAAGGAGGTTTGTTTTAAATTCCAAGATGGCGGAAATACACTTTTTCGTATAAATGGTCATGGTAGCCATTTTCGACTATTTAGGGTGTGTAGATTTCGTAAATGATGTCTGTTTTAAAATCCAAGATGGCGGTTATATACTTTATTCTGAAAAATCGTCATGGTAGTCCTTTTCGGCTAATTAGGGGTTGTAGATTTCGAAAATTATGTTTGGTTTAAAATCCAAAATGGAAATACACTTTTTTGTATAAATTGTCATGGTAGTCATTTTCGACTATTTCGAGTGTAAAGATTTCAAAAGTTATGTCTGTTAAAAAAAAAGATGGCGAATATATTTTTTTTCTGAAAAATCGTAATGGTAGTCGTGTTCGGCTAATTAGGGGGTGTATGTAATATTATGTTTGTTTTAAAACCCAAGATGGCGGTAATACACTTTATTCTGAAAAATTGACATGGTAGTCGTTTTCGGCTAATTAGCGGTGTAGTTTTCAAAACTTGTTTGTTTTAAAATTAAAAATGGTGGAAATACACTTTTATGAAATCTACACACTCGAAATAGTCGTAAAGGACTACCATGGACAGTCCTTTACGACTATTTCGAGTGTGTAGATTTCAATTTTTTTTTAATTCCACGACGGTGGTAAATAAGCATACGGCCCGCCTGATGATAAACAGTTACCGTAGCCTATGGACGCCTGCAACCCCCAGAGGATTCACATGCGCGTTGCCTTCCCTTTAGGAACCTATACACTCCGTTTTTGAAGAACCTCAACCTCGGCAGGAAGGTCATTCCACAGCCGCAGCGTTCGTGGTAAATGTTTGTTTTAAAATACAACATGGCGAATATACTCTTTTTCTGAAAAATCGTCATGGTAGTTATTTTCGGCTAATTAGGGGGTGTAGATTTCGAAAATTTAACTCCTGAGTCCATCACAAGACCCCGGATTTTATCTCAAGCGGAAGTGCTCATCAAGGTAAGTATGATGAGCCCAATTAAGTTATGATGAGTAGATAGGGAGTGCTGGTGACCGACTCCTGACTCCATCATGAGACCCTGGACCTCATCTTAAGTAGAAGTGCTCGTTAAGGTAAGTCTAATGAGCCCAAACACGATGAAGTTGTGACAAGTAGATAAGGAGTTCTGGTGACCAACTCCTGATGAGACCCTGGAACTCATCTCAAGAGAGCACTCATCAAGGTAAGTTTAATGAGCCCAAAGACTATGGAGCTGTGATGAGTAGATAGGGAGTCCAAACACGATGAAGTTGTGACAAGTAGATAAGGAGTTCTGGTGACCAACTTCTGACTCCATCATGATCCCTGAATCTCATCTCAAGCGGAAGTGCTCGTCAAGGTAAGTCTAATTAGCCCAAACACGATGGAGCTGTGATGAGTAGGTAGGGAGTTCTGGGCTGAATTCCGCTAAAGGTATGTCGCGCCTAAAAAGTATTTCATAAAATGTATTTTGTATTTGAAATACATCATTTTGAAAACTATATTTTGTATTTCGTATTTCAAATACCTGTCGCCAAAGTAGTTTGTATTTTGTATTTCAAATACCTGTGGCCAGAGTAGTTTGTATTTTGTATTTCAAATACAATGAACCCAGTATTTTGCCCAACCCTGGTCGGAGGTCCCTAGGATATACTGGTTCCTGCCGCTAAAAGTTCTACGTCTGACAATAAATAAATCACTCACCAAATAACTAAACGCTTCCCACACTCAACCCAAAAAAAACTACAACAATTCTATTGACTTTTGCTTGCGCGCACGTGGCAAGAGCTTACTCGATAATTTTACCCCGATCAGCGCAATAAACATCCCGGTCCCCTTTGTTTTTTGCGATAACACGACACTAACCAACTGCAAACTATTGATCAATATTTCGTCTTTTCACAACTAAAATAAACATGTTTTTACATCACTGACGCAAACTTACAACAAAGAAAAACACCCGAACCACATTTGGCTTTTGCTAGGTAGACCGTTCTCGCCGTTCGTTCTCCGTCAACAGCCACGTGCTCAGGAAAATGATCCACGTCTTTATTTAACCGGGCGTTGAGGTTAGCAATGTTGTTTGGTCTTGTGCGAACGTCTGTACCAAATTGCTGTGCCAGTTCTGGTAGCTAAACTGCCGGTGCGTCATTTTTCTCTGTTAGTCAATTTTGGAGCAATATATTATGTAAGAATTTAAAATTGTTATGTTGAGTAAGCGCCTAAATACTTTCATGTACCACTTGAGTCCACGTTTTCTTTCCAGAAGGTACATTGAAAGTTTTTGGTCTTTGAGGTCAACCCCACCCATAAACAAGTTGTAGTCCTCTACTACTACAGGCTTCATTATAGTTTCTCCGGCCCGCCTACCCTCCAAAACATCGGCGCTGTGGTAAGTCGACACTGTGGTGACTAGCTTGACATCTTTCCATGCAGTGACAGATATGTCACCACTAGGGATGTTACGGAGGCGGTTTTACCGGAGCCGGAGCCGGATCCGGAGTTTATTTTTTTTATATAACGGAGTCGGATCCGGAGCCGGAGGTGAAGAAGGCCGGATCCGGCTTCTTCACCTCCGTCGCGTCTAGCGATGAAAAAAGCCGGAAAATTCCCGGTTTTTTTCCATTTCGCTTGTTTTTTTCAGAAATTTATAGAAAGAAACCGCGAAACTTTCGGCTCGTATTTTTCGGAAAAAAACGATTTAAACCGAAAAAAACGAATTGAAAAAAAACAAATGTAGTTTTTAATTTGAAAAATTTCAGTTAAAAAGTATTTACTTAACTATTTAAAGGTTTTGAAACCGTTACACATTGCTTTTTACTACTGACGGGTAGGTTTGACATTGTCATTAGCAATCACAAATACCTAAGTGCTACACTTCTAGATATTTTATCGTATTATCTTAAACCTAAATATAGACTAATATATTTGTAGTGGGATTGGTATTGTTAACAATTATTATTGTTTTCTATTTGGTAAAAATGCCGCGTCCAAAGAGCGGTGTTTGGGAACATTGGGAAGCTACCGAGAGGGATCACGAATGGATCGGCTGCTTTTTTTCGAGCAATTTCTACGGCTTGCGGTTTTTTAATGGATAATGCATGTCGTTTTACGAAGTTTGTAAACCAATCTTTGCCGGGAACACCAGCGGCGAAAGGCGTTTTTAATTTGTTCACTTTGACGTAATCCGCAACAAGCTCTAATACTTCAGTACGAGATAGACCAAAGCCATTTCTTTCCATTATATGCAAGCAATTAGCTAACATTTGCTCGGTTTCACATGGAAGTGCTGGCGGTCTACCTAGGGTTGTTGACTTTTGGCCTCTGCGTCCTGTGACATGGTCCATAATAGTCTTTCGAGGTATATTAAAGGTTGAAGCGGCTTCATAACCAGACATCCTACCGGATCTAACAGCTTCGACTGCTTCATTCAAAGTTCCTTTAGTATATAAAGGACCATCCGTTTTTCTTTCATAACGCCCCATCTTAAAACAAAAAATATAACCAGTTTGGTATATTGCATATAAAATACGCGTGGTGGAGAAAAATAGACTAGTACAAAGCAGAGAGGGCCTTTCTGTACCTATTCTTTGTTAGTTTAAACTTTCATCAACGTCATTTTTTTCCCATATCTTCGCCATTATTGAAAATTTCGAAAAACTGACTCGACAAAAAAAAACTATATACTGACCCAACCTACTCGCAAAATTTCATGAAAATTGGTTGAGAAATGCGAGGTCTAGGCGAGAACAGCCAAACATCCGGACATCTGGAAAAATGATTTTTCGTCCAAGCTGAAGCTTCGCTCGCTCGGTCGATAATAGAAATGTTTAAAAAACTTATGGGGGTGCCACGTCCGGCATTAACGCTATAATGCTTTGAAATATTAATGAATAAATAAATAGCTAAGCGCACGCGCACACGGCATATTTTGTTAACAAGTGATAAAATATAAATAACGACCGTATACTAATAAATCTTCAAAATATAATCCTCCTGTCTGTCCAAAGACAGTAAAAAATGTGACATTTTAAAATGTTTGTAACCTCTGGATTGCGGCAAAGTGCGCCATATAAACAGGCAATATGGCGCGCTTAGCTGACTTGACAAATTTGAGGTTATAAAAACAAATGTGCTATAGTTTTATCAATTTCACTAGTTATGACTGAAATAAAGTCAAAACTTTAAAGTAAAACATTTGAATTGTGTACTTGCCTCATTTTTTTGTTGAAATATGCTCAGATTCTTGAAATTTATACCGATTACTACCACGAGGTCATCTCTGCTCGCAACTTTCAATGACACTAAAAAAAAATGGCGCGTATTTCTACTCCATGATTAGAGCGCCATCTATGATATTTACCAAGACCTCTGTTTTAGTTTGTTACATCGATGTAAGATGTCGTTACTAGTATTCTGTCAGCAGTATATGATATATTTGTAGTAGGCGCACTTGTCCGGTAGGCGCACTTCGCCCCTCTCACCTTATATGTAGTTAAATTGAAGGAGAAAATATTTTTATGGGGGGCGCTCCATGTAACTAAATTACAAAAAACAATTTTTCCCCTAATATCGACATGTTGCACATCAATCGATAGGTGTTTAAAAATAACATTGCGGTTTTTTTGAATATTTTCAGAAATAATCGCCTCGAAAGTCAGAAAAATTGAGTGAACCCCCCCCCGTAACGAACCCTAAGTCCATATAATAAACTTAAAAAAATTGAGAAGATTGTCTTATTTTTCTATTACATAATTTTTACGAAAATTATTTTGAACATTATCAGTTCAGCCATTTTTGAGTTATCTCCAAAAAACTTCTTCCATATGTATCAGATACGACCTTCTGGTATTAGTTTGGTTCTTATTCCATGGAAGGTACGGAACCCTCTATTATGCGTGGTCCGACACGCACTTGGCCGGTTTTAAGCTAGTCGCCTATGAACGATTCTTTTACTCGGTAATAATTTTCAACTGTGGCTAGGGCACCGAGTAAACAATAGTACTATACAGAGGTCCCTCTTTGACGTTAAGAATCATGTTGTCCCTTCTTCACGCATGGCAAGTTCTCTTTCTCACTTAGGCAAACGTATCGGATACTAGTTGTCAAATTCAATGACAGAAATGCACATCCTTGGTTAGGGACAAGGTTTAAGAAAAAGTTTCACTTCATATAAATCCGTGATACGAACACAGATTACACCTTGTTAGCCCGCCCCACTGTAAATTTATCAAAAATCTTATCGGTTGGCTTCCATATAGCGATATAGAGCCCATCTTCGAGATCATGAAAAAATAAGTCTTACTAGGTCTTAAATGGGCGCTAGTATGTATAACACGATGTAAATTGTTCTTGAATAAATATCACCCAAAGGTACCCAAAGGTTGTCTGGAAGAAATCGCTCATTAGCGATAAGACCGCCTGTTGTTACCTCTACCTAAATGTATCTAATTGTAAAATTTGTGCTTGTAACTGTATGAGGTGTGCAATAAAGAGTATTTATTATTATTATTATTATTATTATCATATCATATCATATGGCGTCAAGTTGAAAATACAAGAAAATAACGTTAATTAATCAGTGGTTTTACCGCTCCAAATTTGTACTTACGGTAAAGTCTACTTCATATAACCTACATACCAAATTCCGGTGGGAGCATACAATATAGGCATGGTGAATTTTTTTCATGTATGGTATCAATCGATTCGTTTTGTTGTGAGGATCAAATGTCTATATGGGGCCAAATTGCGTTAAAGCAACAGAAAAGTCAGAAATGAGACTTAAAGTCCGAGATTTGCATTTGTTTCTCAAAACGCTCCAAAATGACGTGCAAAAGTGACGTCACGATCACTTAGTTGCCCTGTTTAAAGTATGGAAAAAATATGAAATTGCTATTTTTACAGTGAAATGTTGCGTTTATGTGTATGGTTGCCATACAATTTATTTTACAGTACAATGTTAAAAATCATTTCAATTCACACTTTAAAAAATCGTAAAATTTTGAAATTTTGCAGCTTGATATTTTTGAGCCACTTCAAAAGAATTTATAAATTTTCACTTTAGTTGGATATATTGATCATTTTGCATCCTATCAACTAAATTTTATTGCATAAATAAATATGTGTCATCATGCCTATTTTAAGATTGGAATCTAATCGCAATTTTTGCATTTGTATTATTTTTGAGCTAACACTCCAAATTTTTTGACCATTAACTAGGCACTTCACCGCCTTATTTTAAATTTTAAACCGTAAAAGTTAACGTTGCGGGACAGTTTTGAAAAAAAATACTTTAAATAGTTTCAAATATTTACTTAATTGGCACACGCATAACTGGATATCCATGTTTAAGTGGCTTATAGTTTAACATGCCATTATAAAGTGTATAACAGGTATATGTTTTTTTTTTCCTGTTTTTTATTGTTTTTTTTTTTCTCTTGTTTTGATTAAGGTATTCTTACTTTGGGGATGTGATCGTGGCGTCAATGAGCCGTGTCGTCAAATGGTTGCAACGGAAGACCAGCGCTGGCCCTGCCGGCATTTAACGCTGTGTTGCGACGATTTCGTGGCAATTAATGTTTCGGATTGTATATGTTATTGTTTATTATGTTTTTTGTAATTGTCATGAATAAATCTTTCATTCATTCATTCATTCATTCATGTTTCTAAAATAATGCTTTAAATGTTCATCCTTATATTTTTTTAATTTTTGAAAAAAAAAATGGTATTCAATATTTATATGACGTTCTAAATAAATCAATTTTTTTTAACGTCGTAGAACGCAATTTTTTTATGGAAGTTACAAAAACTATTTAAAACGGGGTATTTACCGTGGGTATTTGTTTTGTCGAGGTTCCGATATATATTATATGTATCGACATGTTAGAAACTAGCAAACGAGGATGGTGGCAGCATTTCTCCGCTGTATCGCAAAACTTATGAGTTGAGCGAGGAAGCTGCCAGCTCTTTGGTCACCAATTGAGTAGACGAGCCTCTTTTTGCGTTCTTTAAAAAGTTACTGAGCACTGGGTCCCCACGCGCCACGGGTCTCGACTACGAAAGGTGTAATTTTTTTTATGGGTCTTCAGTTTTTCAGCTTCTTTGGCCACCGCACCTGCTTGTTTATTGGTTCCGGTGAAGTGAGAAGCCGCCAGTGTGTCTACGCATATAGCATCCCACAGGCACGCATGTGGTATTTACTTAAGTACCGCAATAACACCTGTGTGGAGCACAAACACGGACTCAAAGCCGGAATCAGATTTCAATCAATCAGGTGCCGGTCCAGATACTATACGGTTTAAGACATTTATTTCTCAAAAAGATTTACATAAATCACTTACTGAGAAAACAATATTTATCTTAAAGCTAAATGGGTGAGGGTAGAATGCAAAAACTGGTGGACGAGTTAAGAACAAAGGCGCTCGGTAACACCAAGCGCAATGCAACAATGTAATGTTGTGCACAGGGATCGGGTACGGTTCCCAAAATACCGTTCATTATCGTTCGGAACCCGATCTTTATTTCGTTCATACTATATAGGTATCGGTTTATTACGGGAACGTTCTCTAAAAGAACAAAATCATTTCGGTTACCGGTACTCAAGAAGAACAGATTTAAAAACGTTCCGAAAGAACAAAATCATTTCGGTTACCGATATTGAAGAACAAAATTTGAAACGTTCCCAAAGAACAAAATCTTTTATGAACGGAATTTGAAATGTTCCCAAAGAACAAAATCTTTTAAGAACGGAATTTTAAACGTTCCCAAAGAACAAAATCATTCAGGAACGGAATGTCAAACGTTCTCAAGAACTTTATTAAACGTTCTTAGCCGCGCACCCGTCTCGATCGCAGGTCGGCCTTGCCAAGGCCACCGTATTCTTTTGTAGGCGCCAACGCATGGATATCGACACCGCCTCGCACTGTCTCTTTTTCACACGAAGATGGTTTATATTTCCAATTCGCTGCACTTTTTTGTAAAAACCGTTACGGTAGTCATTTTCAACTAATTCGGGTGTGTTGATTTCGAAAATAATATCTGTTTTAAAACCAAGATGGCGGCCATGCACTTTTTAAAGTTTTTACATCAAAATCGTTATGGTTGTCAATTTCGATTAATCCGGGTATGTAGTTTTCGTAAATAAAGTCTGTTTTAAAATACAAGATGGCGGAAATGGAGAACTTTTGTCAAAATCGTCATGGTAGTACTTTTCGACTAATTCGGGTATGTGGTTTTCGAAAATAATGTCTGTTAAGAAATCCAAGATGGCGGTCATACACTTTTTTCGTCAATATCGTTATAGTAGCAGTTTTTGATTAATTCGGGGATGTAGATTTCGAGAATAGTCCTAAAAATCCAAGATGGCGGATATGGAATTTTTTTGTCAAAATCGTCTTGGTAGTCATTTTCAACTAACTCGGGTGTGTAAATTCCGAAAACAATGTCTGTTTAGAAATTCAAGATGGCGGTAATACACATTTTTCATAAAAAACGCCATGGTAGTGGTTTTCAATTAATTCGGGGTGTAGATTTCGAAAAAATGTCTGTTACAAAAACCCAGATCTAAAATCCTATAAGTCGCTTTGAACAAAAAAAATTAGCCTATGTATGTATAACTAACTATACTGGGGCATACTTTGCCCAGCGCATCGGTATTGCCGTCCAACGCGGTAATGCCGCCAGCCTTCTGGGCACCCTACCGGTCGGATCCGACTTGGAGCCCATTTTTTATTTGGAAGTATGTTTTAGATTTTAGTATTAGTCTAGTTTATATGTAGTTTTATTTTTAATGGTAAGTCTATAAAGTAAATCCGAGTTACCTAAGGAAACTAACAATAAGTCTATTTATAATTTGGAGGTCATTTCGACATGTTTTTAATTTATTTATTTATGTTAATTTTTTTTCCTGGCTTACAGTCCATATGGATATGGTACCAGGCACACGATCTTGTGCCTTCAATATAGGTTCCAGGACCTATATTGAATCAGTCGTTTGATGGCCGCCGAAGTGTTAATACTGACAAGATCTTTCGAGAATATCAACGAAAATACCTTAACCCTTTGACCGCCAAAGACGTCAAATCACGCGCACGGAAAGTCGTGCCCTCAGCGCCTGCACGTGATATACGTCCAAAATATAACCTGTTTAACTGAGAGCTCGATTGTTAAAATCATGCCAGTTTCTGCCGTTTCTCAGTGCTCTAATAGTTCAAAACTTAAAATCAAAGCGGGACGGTACCACTTTCCATTCCTAATTACTGTTTTAAATACGTAACCATTATTTTTTTAACAAAATTTCTCAAAAACATTTTTGTTATTGAGTAAGAGACACAGAAGAGACAGTTAAATAGGCAGTACCCACGCGTGAAACACGTAAATCCAAGTGTCCTTTGCATTGCAGCGTCAGCAAATAATATGTTGCTCAAAAATGCATGTCTTATTAATTGTGTTCTCCTATTGCTTGAAACCGTTATCAGGCCTAACTTATGTTCAAAATTATTTATGAGTGCCGCAGAGCACCAACCTCTTTAGTGCGTTAGTCGCGCTTAGTATAGAGGCACCCCTGTCTATGGTTTCTATAGAAATCGACCGTATCAGTATGTTTTTCATGTTATTGTCTAAAGTGACAGAAATGGCTATTAATAGTATATAGGATATAAATCAGAAGGACAAGAAGGATATAAATCTCTATGTTACAAAAGTGTCCGTCAAAAGGCGATAAACTGATAGCGCCACAATGATATTAAATTTGATTAAATTAATTTGAAATTAAAAAAAAATAAATCCAAAATAATTATTTGCGGAGATGAAAAACACTGAATATTATTTTTATTTACGAAGTCATATAAGTATTAAATATCGGTAATTCATTTCAAATGCTGAACTATACCTAGCGCCACCCGGAGATATTTGGAACTAGTGTTTAGTGCTTACCGCTGGACACTTTTTCGACCGTTGTCCTAGAAGAGAGTTCCATACTTCCTATACCATCCATATTAATAGTGGTGGAATATGAGTAACTCATATCCATATTTCTAAAATATAATAATTAAAAATATGGGCAGATAATTTACATCATTATCTTATCGTATCATCCCGCTATGTATTTTGCAGACATCTGAAATATTACAACGTTTATAGAATTGTTCAAAATATTAAATAAACAACCGCCAAAGGGTCTTGTTATATTTTTAAAATGCTTAAAGGGCTTATGAATATCAGCAAGGTGTGTATCAGTATCAGCGCTTGTGTGGGAGTACTAGAGCAGAGACCAATATGTCGTTTTATAATTCGCCGTGGTTACCATCTACTCGATTTTCAGTACTGCGTGCACCTGTCTCATTTATTATGATTATGAATATGAACGCATCATTATATCTTGAACGTCCACGGCAAAGTATAAAGGCAATAATAGTATGTAACACAGAGCACCCGCCTCTTTAGTGCGTTAGTCGATCTTAGGATAGAGGCGTCCTTGTCTATGGTTTCTATAGGAATCGACCGTGTCAGTACGTTTGACATTTTGTTGTCTAAAGTGACAGAAATGGCTAATAAAAGTGATGGGATATGAGTAACTCATATCGATATTTACAGAGTCAGATAATAATTTAAAAGATGTAAAAATAATTTATATCGTTATATTATCGTATTATATCACCTCGCTATGACTGTGTAAAGATATGAAATATTACATCGTTTAATCGTTCTAATTGTTAGAAATATTTAATAAACAACCGCCAAAAGGGTTCTTATATTTTGAAAATGCTTACAGCTTATGAATATCAGCACGGTGTGTGTTAGCGCTTGTGTGGGTGTGACGTATGTTGCACGTGTTGTATTTAGGACCTTGTTTTTTTTATGTTCCCGTATCCATAGAAATGATATAACCAAAGACTAAAGTGGTTTTAGCTTGTCTCTGGTCCTTATAGACTGGAAATAAACGTCATTTTATATGAAAACCACTCGTGTCAGTATATTTGACAAATAAATGTCTTACCTGTCAGATATCTGTGCTAATAGCGTTGGGGTGCAGGTCGATACTTTTATAGATATTTTGATTAGAGAATCTGAATAATCATTATAATCAATTAGCATTACGTAGGAACTAACTGTAACAAAGGTTTGTATAATTAATGAGTATTTTTGGAACTATTGTCATGAATTCATGATATACCTACTTCATCCATTTATATAAAATTATTCTGTTAATTAGAAACTGACAGATCACCCTCAGCTTAAATCGAAAATAGGACCTAGAAACATGACACGAGTTTCATAGAATTCGCCTCTGAAAAGTACATCTCATTTCGACATGCCGCCAATCAATATGTTACATCATATTGCCCTCTTTGTACTGCATTGGCGAATAATTGTTAATATAATTCTAGTTTGTTATTTTTGGTATAATACGCTCGTATATGTTACCATTCCGTATTTTCTTTAATTATTGCACCAATTTATGGCACAAAATGGTGTTACAAACCCATTTTATGATAATGTTAACTCCACAAATCTCTAATTGACACTGGCGCTAACGGGGCGCAAAGCGCAAGAGTGATATACAAGCATCTTAGGTCAAACACCATATCTAGTCCTACCGCTCGCACATGGGCATTGCTGATCTGTGACGTAACCCAAACTCCTCCTAAAGCTATAGGAAGGCAAATATTCACTATCGGTAACGCGCCAAATAGTTTGTCACTTCACTATTGGTCTTTCAATTCTTATGCTATTTTTTTAACTTATTTCTCTACAACGGCCAAAGAGCTACTGTCAGTTCTCTTGCGCTTTGCGCCCGGTCAACACAACCAAATTAGCTGTTACGCCGACTCCCCTAGACGAGTTTCGCCGTTCTGATTTCAACCTCTTTGATGTGTGCATATAATTGCTATGTTAATGGCATTTTTAGGATTGCGTAGCCAAAATGGCAAAAACGGAACCCTTATTATCGTCATGTCCGTCCGTCCGTATATCACAGCCATTGTACTCGGAAACGACGGAAATAGGGAATGCTCCTGGTTCTGATTTTGTATGGCGAGAACCGGGAATTCCCGGTTCCGGTACTGGATTTGTATAGAAAACGAGTACCGGGAGCAAACCCTAGACGGAAACCATAAGACGTATTTTGCATTAGTTTTTGGTGGGATTATTTTATTCGCGATTGACGAATAAAAATTTCGAATAATCATTCGACGGTATTTATTCGTCGAATAAATTATTCGATGAATAATTCTTTCGAATATTTTTTTTATTCGAATAATTCATCCGAATAAATTTTTCGTATTCGAATAATTTAAAAATAAACTATCGGCGTCGGCGAATAAAGTATTCATGTGGTAGGGCAGTTAAAATAACTATTTGGCGGTTTTCTATCCCAAATATTATTTTCCAACTAGATAATGTTTTATCTTAGTAGTTACTAACCATAGGCGACCTGACCTCTATTTCACCACGCTGACATACGTGACATATGTCATGTTTTATTGACTTCATAGGCGTCCACAGGCTATTGAAACCACTTACCATTGGGCGGCATGCTTGTTTGCCACCAGCACGATATTTAAAGAATAGCTTCATTTATTATCACTAAAACTACTACTTTGGTACTAAGTGGTTTTGACATATGTCTCGAAGATCACGTCAATTGTTCCGAAACTACAACACAAGCCTAATCTTTTGTCGAAAAATATCGACAATTCTGAATTATCGCTTTTTTTGACAATTGTCATGAGCTCTTCACTAAACTAGTACCTATGTATTGAGTGTATAATAAAAATACGTTATATTTTCATTAAAAAAATATCATGTTAGTGGCCAACAAGCATACAGTCCGCCCGATGGTAAGCGGTTAGTGTAGCCTGTGGACACCTGTGATGAGCCAAGTGCCACGCTGAGATAGTCATTTTATTTTGGCAGTTTTAGGTAACCACCCAACAACATAGGTCGCTACAACACTTTTTTCGTTTAAATTATAGAAATATTTTTTAAGAATTTTCTTTCATATATCCGTCTCTTTCAGGTTGGCTACCTGCGATACATTTCCTTGATCCAAAAATAAGTTCGAGTTGCAGTTTAATATCAAATCTAAAAGTGTAATAAAATATTATTCGTGTTATTTATTCGAATAAAATAACGAATAAATCATTTACACAATTTATTAGGACAGATGCTTCGCGCCTAAAACGTGTGACGTCACGACTCACTCAACTAGGTACATACATACACGCACGCATTACAAACGTATAGGGGTATTTTTTTAAGATGTTGGAATCTTACTAAGGAGTTCTACCGACAATTCGCACTACAACACATACATAGAAGATTTAAATTGTCAACTGCAATTGAATAAGTGCCTTTTGTTATAACCAGATACTTATGAAAATATCCTAGCACCGTTTCTTCTAAATGACGATAAAATAAATCAACTATTTTATTCTTGTCAATCTTCGTTAGTCTATGCTAATTAGAATGTTTTTATAATCCAAAAGAACTTAAGGCGCGTGCCTACCTGAAAGAACGTAAAATGGTTACTTTTAACAGCCTAAGGCTCGTAATCTATCCAATCGAAAATTCTGAAAAAAATATATAGCAACTATTGATTTTTTATTAATATAATTATTGTTTGAAATATTTGAAAAAAAGTAATTATCATGGCAAAATAAAATATTTAAATTAGGACGTTTTCAACATAAAAGTCGCTTCTGCTCCTAAACTACAAAAGGTATTTTTACGATGGGCAACATATATGTATCTTCAAAATTATTGTTTGTTTTTGTTTAGTTTAAAAATTTCGTTTAACAAAAACCCTTTTTAGGGCGATTTGGTGCAGTAAAACCATGCGCAAGCCGCGAGCCTCAGTGTAATGAGTGTAACTCTAGCGTTCGAAGGCGGAGGCTGTGCGCTGCGCTGCCACGATCGCGTACACAGCGCGACCTTATAAAAGTACGAGAGACCGATGCTACTTTTTGTTTGGAGCCTATGCTTAACTTGTAGATAACGAACGATGCGCCAAGTACCTACAATTATAGCGGTCTAGCACATTTAATGCCGTAACATACATTTACGGGAGGTTGTGAATGAACTCTGTCGACGTATAATCAAAATTAAAATAATAAAAAATCCTAATATTTTTTTAAGATTGTTTTTTTTATTGGTATTTAAAATTAATTACAGTTAATTAAAGGGTACCGCTTGTGGGCTTATTTTTATAAGATTAACGAGTTATGAAAATAATTTTACACTTTTTATATAAAATATAAATAATTAAACCAGCCAAGTGCGTATTGGAATACTCATGATGGAGGGTTCCGTACCTTTGATGAAATAAGAAGAAACTAATACCAAAAGTTAGTGCTTTAGTAAAGTTTTATGATTTCCGAGTAAAATGGATGTGACATACGGACGGACGGTCCTCCGTTTTATTTTCATTTCATTTTGGAACGAAGTTCCTTATCGGACGGTTCGCGGATCCGCTAGGTGAAAAAAAGTCACGTGACCGTCATGAAAACGCGACACAAAGCCATATACATGTGAAATAAAATAGAATAGAATAAAGTGAAGTGAAAAGTAAAAAAAAGTCAAAAAAGTCAATAAAGTCAAAAAGTCAAAAAAATAAAAAGCTCAAAATGATAAAACAGTCAAAAAAATCTAAATGGTCAAAAAAGTCAAAAAACGTCAACAAAGTCAAAAAAGTCTATAAATTAAATAATATAACTTCGTTCCAACCGAGTGTTCCACGACACTCACGTATTTTTTATTTCATTTAATTTTTGTTTAATTTTTGTTCAATTTTTGTTTAATTTTTATTTAATTTTGTTTCATTTTTATTTCATTTTTATCTCATTTTTATCTCATTTTTATCTCATTTTTATCTCATTTTTATCTAATTTTTATCTCATTTTTAACTCATTCTTATCTCATTCTTATCTCATTTTTATCTCATTTTTATTTCATTTAAACGCGAATTTAGGTTAAGCTACGAGGGTTTTGATTTTTGTTTCGATTTTGACTATGGACTCGGGGGTTTGTATTAATAAGCAATGGGACCGGTATCCTAAGATGGAGCTCATGCTGGACCCTGGGGATCCCTATTGGATCTCGGGTTTGGTGCATCATAGACTCATGCTGTTTGGGCTCATTCGACTTGTACTGATGAGCAGATGGTACCGGTATCAAAATCTGGAGCTCATGATGGACCCTGGGGATCCCTACTGGATCTCGGGTTTGGCGCATCATAGACTCATGCTGTTTGGGCTCATTCGACTTGTACTGATGAGCAGATGGTACCGGTATCAAAATCTGGAGCTCATGCTGGACCCTGGGGATCCCTACTGGATCTCGGGTTTGGCGCATCATAGACTCATGCTGTTTGGGCTCATTCGACTTGTACTGATGAGCAGATGGTACCGGTATCAAAATCTGGAGCTCATGCTGGACCCTGGGGATCCCTACTGGATCTCGGGTTTGGCGCATCATAGACTCATGCTGTTTGGGCTCATTCGACTTGTACTGATGAGCAGATGGTACCGGTATCAAAATCTGGAGCTCATGCTGGACCCTGGGGATCCTTTTATCTTTTATCTTTTATATTTTATCTTTTCTCTTTTCTCTTTTATCTTTTCTCTTTTCTGTTTACAATTCAACTTTTGTAGGTGGAGACAACCCTGTTGTGATTCCGGCAAAAGCCACTAGCCGCTTTGCACGCACACATACTCGTACTTACCTACTCACTCACTTCTCGGATTATGGATATCGGGTTTGAGTTAATCAACGCTCAGCCACTGATTATAATAATATACTTAATAGTTCTTACTAACAGATACTTATAGCTTACTATGGAATAGCAAGTACCCACCGCCATAAATACCAAGGGACGTATAAAGTGTCTTCTCACGCACATAAACCTACTCACTTCTCGGATATTTTATGAAAATATAACATTTATTTTGATATAAATACCTACTTACTTCACATGGACCAGGTTTCTCGACGCAGTGCAGCAGCAAAAAAAGTTCTTACGCAGTTTGTATTTCACAACCAATATAAAAGCAATCAGCCAATAAAATTATCTCAACCAAACCAACCTCCACGCTAGTTTACGTCTAAGTTCGAACTAATGGACGTCGCTGCCTAGTAAAACGAAAATACTCGTAGGTACTTAACTTAAGGCATACACTAAAATAACTAACGCTCATTGGTTGGCGATGACGACTTATTTCATTTGTGTTGAATTCAAAAGAACGGGTTAATATTGTTCCTCGGGATCGATACTGCGAATTTTTGTTCCAAAGTCGAACGCTATCGAAAGAACGGTTCTTTTCACGTTCCTTGGGAACGATACGAGCTTACAAATGTTCGTTCCCAAAACCATTGTAAATACCGGTAACCAGAACAAATAACGCTATCGAAAGAACGTTTTATATCGTTCTTTTGGGAACTGTTCGTTCGGGAAATGTTCGTTCCTAAAACCATTGTTCTAACCGGTAACCGAGAGCGAGTACGCTTCAGAGAACGGTCTAGGTTATTGACCCGAGAACGTTTTGAAAATAGAACCGGTTTCCGATCCCTGGTTGTGCATAGGGACCAGTTAAACCGAACTACCCGGTGCGTTCACTGGTTAACTCACATATGATTTGTGTGTATTCATTAAGTGCATATTTTGTGGAAAAGCCTTAGAAGACGTTTTTATTTTAGTTTTTAACTTTTTTATGTTATAGATTTTTGTACATTTATATATTTTTTCTTTTTCTTTTTTTTAAAGTATTTTAATTATTTAATGTTATTATTATTTGACTTATTTCTATCCAGTAATAATGTCAATATTTCTGTACCCATCCTTTTCTATGTATATGAATGAAGGATGAGCAAGATGAGTAGAGAATTAATGTCATTATTACTGACAGTGTCTGGAAAAGCTGTCCACACTGTAAGCCGGTAGCCAGTGCTGCGGCTTAGGAGTGAGTGACTCATAAGAAATTTGGCACAATACGTCTTCCCAGCTCCATTGACAATTTGGATGGGTAAAAACATTCTGACCCGCCAACCACTTCACCAAGCTTTTTTGGCCTCCTCTAAGCCCACAGTTCCATGGTTTGGGGGTGGGGGTCCTGTAAGATTTTAGTGACTTTACCTACGAGGCTGGCTGAGCTGTAGACGGAGGAGTGTCTTACAGTTGATGTTATGAAGCCGACTATTTCTTAAAATGGTCTTAAATCCTTATGCGCCCACCGGTATGGTCTTAAATTTGGTATTTTCTTACTAAACGGGTCTTATAGCTTTTGTAAAAATTTCGAGCAGTAAGCTCAAAAATAAATTAAGGCTCAACAAATTGCGATTTCAACTGGTCTTAAAACCTTATACGCCCACCGTAATGGCCTTAAATTTGGTAAGTATGTAGATTTTGTGGGTGGTTAAGTAAGTGAGCTTCGCCGTGTGTCAAAATTTAAGCGTAACGATAAATTAACGTATTAGGGTTCCGTAGTCAACTAGGACCCTTATAGTTTCGCCATGTCTGCCCGTCCGTCCGTCCGTCCGTCCGCGGATAATCTCAGTGACCGCTAGCACTAGAAAGCTGAAATTTGGTACTGATATGTATATCAATCACGCCGACAAAGTGATAAAATAAAAAGTGGATTTTTTTTAATTAGGGTACCTCCCCTATACGTAAAGTGGGGAGTGATTTTTTTTTAATTTCAACCCTAACGTGTGATATATTGTTGGATAGGTATTTAAAAATGAATAGGGGTTTACTAAAATAATTTTTTGATAATGTAAATATTTTCGGAAATAATCGCTCCAGAAGTAAAAAAAAATGTGTCCCCCCCCCCTCTAACTTTTGAACCATAACTTTTAAAAATATAAAAAAAAATTCAAAAGTAGAACTTTATAAAAACTTTCTAGGAAAATTATTTTGAACTTGATAGGTTGAATAGTTTTTGAAAAAAAAATACAAAATAATTTCTGAAATAAGTTTGTAATTTAACCGTATAAGCAGGTGTTTATTGTACCTGTAATTTCTAAAAAATCACAATGAAATGACGTGCTTTCAAATAAAGTAAAAACGGTGAAAATCGGTTCACGCAATAAAGAATTATCCCATAAAAATCATCTTCCATACTTTAAGCTCGCGCGCAATAGTTTACTTAATTTACCGATAGATGTCGCTGTACGTGGAACGCTCATATCATATCCTACATGGCGGTGTTATTTTAACTCTTAAGTGGGGACACTTACTGTGACGGACGGAAAACTACGGATCCCTACACTGAGCGTGGCCCGACACGCTCTTGGCCGGTTTTTTTTTGTATTTTTAACTTGACGCCACACATACTAGCGCCCATTTACGACCTTTAAGACTTATGTTTTCAATATCTCCGTGATGGGCTCTACAACGCTGTCAACGCTATATGGAAGCCGACCGGTAATTTTAGATTTTTGATCAATTTACAGTATAGCCGGCACCAGTATCTATAATGTTTAAGTAGTGAAGTATCAGATGTCAAACAATCCTTTAAGGCACTGACTACCAGGCTACCGATAGTAATGATGGAGGCGACCTCTAGTAATTGCCCCCACGAAACTTTTGCGCGAAGTTGATTTCTGACTATTCAAACTAGGTAAGATACCTCTAGAAGGATTATATTAAAATTGATATGATTTTAAGACACTGAGAGCACATTCATATTTATAATTTTTATGATTATTAATTGTAGGTATTTATTAAAAATATATAACTGTTAAAATATGATATGATTGGCATTACCTATTTAACCTAAAGTTCAATTAATATGCCATAAAAGAAATGTCGATATCTGGCCGAGGAGCGAATGGATAAACATCAAAAATTGCGATGAGTTATAGGGTTCTTCCACCCTGCTGTTGAGAATATCTCTACAGTACCCTGCATTCACTGTGCTCTGCATTATTTTGTATAATTTGAATGCTATGTTAGAGTAGATTTCCTCAGATTAAGCAAGCCACTAGCAATAAATCTCCTACAACGCCTTGACTGTATGCGGCTGTATAGCCATTCCCCATGTACATGTGCATACTACATGCGTAGACACACTGGCGGCTTCTCACCTCACCGGATCCAATAAACATACAGATGCGGTGGCGAAAGCAGCTGAAAAATTGAACACCCTTTAAAAAAATCGATGTTTAAAGAAACAAGTATGTATAGTTTAAAGTGACATGTGTAACCATATCAATTCATTATATAAGAAATAGAATATGATATAATATTGGAATATAACTTACACGTAAGTCAGTCAGATACACAATTACATTTACTTGCAGTAAACGTCAACTTCTTTTTTGAAATGAAGACCCATTGGTTTTCATATCCCGAGTCTCCTAAATAGTAATTCAAAACTTGGGTCTTGTTAGTGGCAATTAGTTATAATCATGAGGATTATGACTAGTTCTACTGTGCACTGTATTTATTTACCTGATATGTTTATATTTCCATAACATCCTCAACTCTCAGGATTAGGAATACCTTTGTAATATAAGAGTCTTACATTAAATTAGAATCTATGAAGAATATGTGTAATATTCAGTGATCGGAATAGGTAGTGCCATTTCGCGGGACTTCGGTGCGTAAGCTTAGTATGGATATAGTTTTTTACCCCGGGATTTGATATGAAAATTATAAAGTTTGTGTTTGGTTTAAAAAATATTTTAAGAACCGCGGGCCTAACGTAAGTATGGAAAATGTGGTTTCAGTTAGATATCGGACGTCAAAAGAAATAGATTGACAGTAGAAAATATTGATAAAAAATATGGTTTGGTACTATAATTTCAAAGAAAGTAATTATTTAATTAAGTTCATTTAAAATAATGATGTTGATGTTTCGTGTTTTGTTTTATGATTGTATTATTGTTAATTGTAACTGTTAAACGAAAGTAATTTTAAATGAATGGTGTATTTATAATGACATTTTTTTTAACTTTTGTGTTTTGAAGAAAATTTTCTGTGAGAAATACGAGTCGAAGAATCTCAAGTCTTATCCATGTTCTTTACAATGTTTAAGGTCATTCACCCGAAATGGCACTACCTATTCCGATCACTGGTAATATTGTTTGAAGTGTCTAAAACCTTAGTTAAGTTAGGAGGCAGTATTAGGAGCCAAGTTTGAACCCGCGATCCTTAGAGCGTAAGTCGGGCGTCTGGCCGCCAGGCTACCAGAGTTTTTTTTGATAATTACTATACTGTTGCTCCATTTTTCTACTATGTTTATCTGCGCGAAGTATCAAATGTCAAACAATCCTTTAAGGGCTTTAAGGCACTGACTACCAGGCTACCGATAGAAATAACGGCCTCCTAGCCCAGTCGGTAGTGACCCTGCCTACGAAGCAGGAGGTCCCGGGTTCGAATCCTGGTCAGGGAATTTGTTTGTGTGTTTATCACAGATATTTGTTCCTGAGTTATGGATGTTTTCCATGTATTTAAGTATTTATCCATATTTATCAAATATATATATATATCGTCTAGTACCCATAACACAAGCCTTACTGAGCTTACTGTGGGCCTAGTTCGATTTGTGTAAGATTCATTTATTTCTCGAATTTAATTTCTTTTCTGATGTTTTTGAAATGCCTCAAACTTTCCATAGACGTTGACGTAACAAAGACTGCAGCACTATAACTATAAGTAGGTATTAAAACAGACAGAAACATTGCAAAATTAAATAATTATATTATTAGTAGTTAGGTTTTCTTATTAAAATTATTTTCTTGTGTGTGAATGCTTTTTCACCACATCAGCACCACCGCCTATCTTGATTTTTTTAAAGCGTCAGTAAAATTGTTTTTTTTTTTTTTTACAAGGGAGAACAGTTGTTACTTTACGTTATAAAACGATGATTTTGAACCATAAATATTTGGCAGAATTAATTTGTTTTGTTTTATGTATTTACCTAAGCTTGTATTTTTTTGCCGTGGCGTGGTGAAAAATGTTGTAATACTCTCGGCAGCAGTTTGTTTGCTTCTAGTGCCCCCCGCAACGCTCAAGATACAACTTTATTAACCATACACTAGTCATAATTTTGTAATCATTCCCTTTTTCGGGTCTCGATATAAACACGTGAGATAGATATCAAGGTTGTATTCTTGATATTATAATTTATTTACACTGAACCTATTCTACATAATATTGGATCTACGTGGTCGGTTTACAAGTCAATATATTGTTTTATTTCTTGTGACAAAAAACATTTATTGGTTACAAGAAATCTTAAAATCATTCATACCAGTAATTTTTATTCAATATGTAATATTTGTCACATATCTTTTACCCAAAGCACAGGTTTCGTCATCGTTGCTACATCCAAAAATGCATCGTCAAATCTAAAAAATTGCTTGTAAGCCGTCTATGTAGACTACCCTAATTCTAGCCTAGTATTGTAGCACGAAAATACACGTATGATTTACACACATACTCATACACGTATTTAGTTTCAGAAGACATTCAGAGATGTCGCTTTCAAATGAGTTTTCATAAAATGCTTCAAGGCTCTCTTTACCTACTAGAGGTAAACAAATGCCTTACGTGGGATTCCCATAATTTACTGACGTCAACGTCAAAACAATAAGATGGCGCCCATGCCAATAGAGAAATTCCTCTAGTGAGACCTGTTGATTTTGACGTAGGTGGTTAGGTGAATCAACTTTTTTTTTTTTTTTTATACTACGACGGTGGCAAACAAGCATACGGCCCGCCCGACGGCAAGCAGCCACCGTAACCTATGGACGCCTGTAACTCCACAGGAGTCACATGCGCGTTGCCGACCCTTTACAAAAAGGAGGATTCACTGTGTTGACGGCTAAAGGAACAAAGTCCCTCATCGTCAACACACTGGGTCCTCTTTGAGCTCTTTGGCAACCTTACTCACCAGCAGGAACACAACACTATGAGTAGGGTCTAGTGCTCAACTGTCACAAAAGTGTGATATCATAGTTGTCTCGCATGCGACTGTCAGTTATGCCATGTCGAATAGACTCCCTGTTTATGCGTGTTTTCTAGATCTTTCCAAAGCCTTCGATCTAGTTAACTATGACCTACTCTGGAATAAGCTCGACGAAGTGCAGTTTCCTAAGGATCTCACGCGCATATTCAGGTGTTGGTATGCGGGCCAGCGAAATTGTGTACGCTGGGGTAGCGTGTTGTCGGATGAGTACGGTCTGGAGTGCGGGGTGCGGCAGAGGGGACTTACCTCACCTAAGCTTTTCAATTTGTATATCGATGCCTTGATCGGCGAGCTTAGCAAGTGCCCATCACACATTCCACCCATTCTTTTGAATGGCAAGCAACTAAAAAGGGTTTACTCATTTAAATATCTCGGGTACTTGTTAACAGACGATTTGCGCGATGACGCCGATATAGAGAGGGAGCGGAGGGCCTTGGCTGTCAGGGCCAATATGATAGCTCGCAGGTTCAGCCGGTGTACAGCGCAAGTTAAAATAACATTATTTAGAGCGTTCTGTACATCACTGTACACCTGCAGTTTGTGGACGAGGTACACGCAACGGGCTATAAACGCCATGCGTGTACAATATAACGACGCATTCAGGGTGCTGTTGCGGCTGCCTCGATACTGCAGTGCGTCGGGCATGTTCGCGGACGCGCACGTGGACGGTTTCCATGCGACACTGCGCAAGCGCTGCGCCGCGACGCTCCTCAGAGTGCGGGACAGCCGCCACAGCCTCCTGGCCATAGTGGCAGACAGATGGGACAGTGGCCTGATAAGGCACTGGTCCTCTCTGCATTTAAGTCTAGCACCTAAGATAGTTATATAAGTTAACCATAGATATTATAAGTCTAATTTTAAGTTATTTTTTACTAACAAAATATGGACACAATTAGTCTGAAATAAATGCATTTTATTTAATTTATTTATTAAATAAATGATTCACCTCGTACTGCATTCCTGGACCACGCTTAGAGCATCTTGATTGAGCTGTTCCCTTTGTATTTTATGCAGTTCTGACTGAGCAATCTGGGAGTGATTTAAATGAGTAGCAATCATTCTGCATTTCGCTATTATATTTTTGATGCATTCATTAGACTCCAACGTATTTCGCGCGCAAAGTTGAATCTGAGGGACAGTGCAGCTCACGTTTGGAATATCGGCTAACCTCAGTGCACGTATCATAGTTGAACCAGAATCACGCACAAAACAGTGGATTTTCTCATAAATAATGCCCCATTCTGTTAGCATGTTGTTAAATTTTTCTTCTATCAGATCGCCTGTGTATCGGCCTTCAAATGCGTGGCATTTCAAAATTAGTTTTATTCTTTTAAACTCTTCGTCTATCCCATGTGGTGTGAGGCTTAATAACGATACATTAGAACTCGGTTCGCTCCATATGTCTGTAGTGAAACATAGCTTATCGAACGTTTCAAGCAACTCTGCGATTTTTCCTGCGAATTTTGGATACATATCATCACAAATATATGTCGTAAAATATTGCCGTCCCCTTAACTGATAGTTCGGCACAAGGTAATTTATAAGGCGTTTAAATCCGATACCTTCTACGAAGTTAAAAGGAAGGTCCTGGAGGGCGATCATTTCCGCATTATCATTTTGTCTATTTCCTTAGATTTGGGATGCGACGCTGTCCATTTTTGATTTTTCGTCATCGCATCTTGTATTTTAATTTGTTTTTTTACTCTTGCATAGGCGTAGAATTCGAACCTGAGGATGAGGAACACGGAGCTATCTTTTTTTCTGAATCTGCTTTTACAAAGTCTTCATATTCTTTAGGGTGCAACGATTTTAGGTGGCCCTTTAATGACGTTGTTGTGCCTCCTTTTCTAGAATACACTTTCTCACATAATTTACACTTTGCCGAGTTTGTATTTATATTGACAAAGTAATTCCATATGGCACTAGAAAATGGCTTCATTTTTAACTGATTTAAAAGCACGCACTAATATGACGCACACGCAACGCAATACCAATACGAAAGTAACTGAGACGGAACTGGACTGAAACTTACTGATTTATAAGGCAAAAAACGGGCGATCGTGAATGATAGGTAAGTAAGTAATTCCCGGAAATCCCCGACAAGTCAAAACTTGTAGGCGTGCGCTGTGCTGCCGCGACAAATGCAATACCTTTAGCTGCGGTACAATTTAACTTCGGTAAAAAAAATAACGGCGGAGGCGGAGGCAGAGGTGTGAAATAAAAAATAGCGAATGCGGAGGCGAATCCGAAGGTGTAAAACCTAACGGAAGTTCCGTCTTTACGGATGCGGAGGCGAAGCTCCGTAACATCCCTAGTCACCACAGTGTCGACTAACAACTGTACCGCGAGGCATTCTTTTGTCATTCAGATTACGAACTTCTATTGGTGTATCGAGCCTGCGCCTATTTAGGGTCCCAACGACATCCGTTTTATTATGCTTTAAAAATCGGCTTAGCCGGACCGAGTTATAAAAATTGTCCATAAATAGGGTATATAGTTGTTGATATACTCCTTAGCAAGTTCAAGGACAATTTTGGACGTTGCATTTAGTGAAGCCTGCAAGGGGTTCGGTTGAAGTACTATCTTTGCCTGTGTATATACGTGTAATCATGTTTAAAACATAACCACTTATCCCTTCGCAGAGCTCATAGCTCTTTATACCGAATCGCGCTGCTTTGGTTCGGATACTTTGGATCCAACTTAAGCGTCCTTTCTACAGCAGCAGCGACTCGTCTAGTGAGAGTTCCCTGCAAGGAGAGTAAGCGGCTTTAAATCTTTGGTTGAGAAAATCTAACAACGATTTTACTTTCGCGAGTTTTCTTTCGGGTCCGTGGGCAAGAATTGAATCATTGTCTACAAAGTGCAAGAATTTATTTAATATCTATTTTTGGACATAAGCGCCCGGAATGCAGGTATTCCTAAAATCCCTTTACTCCAGTATTCTTCAATTTGGCCACGCACGCACATTGCCATCAGAATAATGACCGCAATGAAGCTGTACAATTCTGATGACGAATGTTTCGATCCAGTCGTGAACGGTCCGGTATACCCTGCTCTTTTTTCGCTGGCCAACGCGATATTGGTCCAAGCATATCTGTTGGTTTCCACGGCGATGGACTGCATCAATGTTTCATCCCACAATTGAGTGAACAAGCTCGATGGACTTGTTCCGTCAATCGTGGCGCCAACATCCCTATCAAAATGTTCCCGTACGCCTGTAAAAGTTTCATACTCGGCCGTCCATGCATAAACATCGCTCATCTCCGTATTGTCGAGATGCAAAATGGTATCGTCGTCGTCATCGTTTTCAAGAAGTTGACGAAGTTGTTCTTCCGTAAGCTCTTCATTGTCGCCCGCCTCGCTGCCGAGTCCACATCAAGAAGATCTTCTTCCTATAATAAAACACCACACCTCACCGAAAGTGCCAAACCCTAACCTAATAATCACTCCACATGCTTAAAAAAAACACACACACCCATAAAAGCCACCATTCCAACCTTTGGGATAAACATTCAATTGGTGCAGGGTTAGGTTTAGTTAATGTGAGCGTTGTACATACGGCAATGTTATATCCTGCGGCAATCAGAATGGAAAGGAAAAGTACGGTTGCACAGCAAGTAACTAATAAAATAATCGACACCTTGTCACGTTGTATAAAGCTAAGATTTTACAATTACAATCTGAAGCCTCTTTCTGAAACATAGGGTTAGAAATTGAGTTTAGTTTGTAAAGTGTGATTTGTAACTTTATAAAACGTGACCCTGAATGTTACTGTCTGTCATGTTCCTGTCTTGCCTTTCTAAGTTATCTTTAAATTACTATTTATGTAAGTTAAACTCATTATAACTTTCATTTTCTGTACATTCTGTTCGCGGATTCATGACAAATATGAAATGTTATTTCGAAATAGCGGATATTTATAAGTGCAATATCAAGATTAATTAAAGTGTTAGTAAGATATTAGAAACAAATTAACACAAAAATTTGTCAATCTAGCGAATTTTTACAATGTTATAGGAAAAACTTAACATTATTCGAACAAATCTGTATAACATCCCCATGAAAAATTAATAACATCACACGCCTATAACATCCATGCCATAAATATAAGGACACTTACAATATTATTCTTATACTCACTGTGATTAAATCTGATGAGAAATAAAATAAATAAGTCCATAGTATAATTAACGATATTATTTTTTTACTTCAAACAGAGAAAGGCTAGATACTTACGTCCTCGTCTCCATCGGTGAACAATCTACGGGGCCTAAGTTGATGCTGTTCCACCACTTCTATGTTATCTGATACTTCTAAGGTAGCAGGACGCCAGGGCTCAAGACATCCAAAACATATTAAAAATAGGGTAAAACGAATATAACTTCTATAGATACTACTTGTAAAAAAAAAAAAAAATTAATCTGTTTATTTCATTAATAATAATAATAATAATAATAAATACTCTTTATTGCACACCTCATACAGTTACAAGCACAAATTTTACAATTAGATAAATTTAGGTAGGGGTAACAACAGGCGGTCTTATCGCTAATGAGCGATTTCTTCCAGACAACCTTTGGGTAGTGGAGACTAGAGAAAAACAATAAGCAGTAGGTGGTGCATAGACACAAAAGAGACGAAATAGATAACACAGCACATTCATATGAATATACATACTTAAATAAATACAAAATAAACATACATATACGTACATATATACATATATAATATACACAGTAAGAAACAACAGTGTCAACTTAAAACCCTAAGGAAGAGATAAATAGTATTCCTTAAGTTGCGATTTAAAGCTACCAATAGATTGCGCGCGTTTTATGTTGAGAGGGAGAGAATTCCACAAACGAACGGCCTGGAACGTAAATGAGCAATTATAAAATTTGGAAGATGAAGATGGCACTTTTAGGAGCAATTTTTGAGAGGATCTAATAGAATTAAGATAAGAGAAACGCTCTTTGAGGTAGCGGGGAGTTGCAGGGTTAAAAAGTATAGAAAAGAGTAAAGAAAGTATGTGAGAGTTACGGCGGTGACGGATAGGGAGCCATTTGAGTTGAGAACGAAAACTAGAAACATGGTCGAATTTGCGTAATCCGAAAATGAACCGAATGCAGGCATTTTGAATACGCTCAAGCTTATTAAGTTGCTCCTCGGTTAGGTCTAAATAGGAGATATCTGCATAATCAAGAATGGGGAGAAGTAACGACTGAGCAAGCGCAATTTTAGTAGCATTTGGCAGGAAATTCCGGAGCCGTCTGAGAGACCCTATGGCAGCAAACATCTTCCTGCTCACTTCACTCACCTGAGGCACCCATGATAGACAACGATCCATGATTACGCCAAGATTTTTCACTTGGTTGGAAAAAGGAATTTGGATACCATCGAAGACTATCGGAGGGAGCCTGAGAAAGTCAATTTTGGAGATTTGTTTAGCGCTACCCATCACAATTACCTGTGACTTTAGGGGGTTTACTTTTAAACCGTAATTTTGACTCCAATTTGATATGCGGAGTAGATCAAGATTCGTGGCTTCTATAACTGAATTGAGATCGCTATGCATACCCTGCGAATATATTTGAAGGTCGTCGGCATAGAGGTGATACGAAGAGGAGAGATCAAGAGTTATGGAATTAATGAAGATAGAAAATAAAAGAGGAGACAGCACACCACCCTGTGGAACACCAGCTGATGTGCTGCACCAGGAAGAACACGAAGAATCTAGTTTAATTCTTTGCCGACGACCAACCAAATAGCTGCGGAACCAGTCAATCGCTGCAGCCGATATGTTAAGACACTGTAAGAACGCGAGCAAAATGTCAAAATCGACCGTGTTAAAGGCATTACTGAAATCTAGAAGTGCAAGAACTGTAAGCTTCTGGTCATTCATACCCAAACGGATGTCATCGGTAACCTTGACAAGAGCCGAGGTAGTACTGTGGCCCGGACGAAAACCAGATTGAAATGGGTTTAGGAGGTCATTTCTATTCAGGAAGGAAGTTAGTTGCTGATGCACTAGCCGTTCGAGGACTTTGGATAGGAAAGGAAGAATGGAGATGGGGCGATAGTCAGAGAAGGAACTGGGGTTGGATTTTTTGGGTAAAGGAATAATATTGGCATCCTTCCACAGACTGGGAAAAGTACTTGATGAAATGGAAAAATTCAGAATACCGGTGATAATAGGAACAAACAAATCAAGGAGAGGGAGTATCATATTAAGTTAGATACATTCATACAAAAACTTAACTACTAATCTTAAATTATAAAGATTTTTTGAGTTAAGGAGTCATCTATTTTAATTTATTAATTATACAATACTGTTAAATAATTTGTTACAATAAACAATTTTTTATTTACTTACGTCGGTAGCTCTTATTTTAAACATGTGTTTCTTTATCATGTTTCTGGTTTGACCGCATGTTCAGCCTTCTAGCGAGTTTAATAATTCAGTTGGAAATCTATTCAATATACGCGGTACCATGCATTTCCATATTCTTTTACCGTATTCATTGTTTGTGTTTTCGATCTCAAACGTTGGAAGGTTATCTAAATTACGTAACCGTAAAGGTCGCGTTTTTTTCGTTAAGTATTTTATGTTATTGTAGTATTGGGTTAAAATGGATAGATCAACTTCTTCAAATACAGTTAGCACTCGGCAGTAATTTAATAGATTTTCATAATTATTTTTGTATTTATATTTAATTTTTGTGGGTACAATTGTCTTCAGTATACGTAATTGGATGTTATAAATATTATTTAGGTATGTCTTGTATGATCTTCCGTAGCTTTCTAGACCATAGCTTATAACTGAATCCGCCAGGGTCATGTAAAGGAGCCTTAGCGTATTAAATGGTACTTTGTGTTTTAGTATACATAGCTTTGATAGTATGGATCTAAGTTTATTACATACCCGGTTAATATGTGGGCCCCAGTTAAAGTTGTGGTCTATGTTTAGTCCAAGGTAGGTTTGTTCTTTTACAATATCAAGTTGAGCACATTTACACTTTACTAGACATGTGCAGACACTTGTGCTCGTGGGCCACGATTTTAGGAGTGTAATTGTTTTTTTTATAAGGTGAGTGAATGTGCATAAGTTTAGTTTTGGTGTAATTTATTGACAGACCTAGATCGTGAGCCCATTTACACAATGTATCAAAATCATGCTGCATCATGCTCTGGGCAGTTTCCAGGTTCTCAAGGGCTGTGGTTATACATGTATCATCTGCAAACTGGTATACAGATCCATGCCGGAATATTTTACACATGTCATTTACATATAGCAAGTATTCTGTTGGGGCCATAATTGAGCCTTGTGCCGTCCCACATAAGGTTGGAATTAGGTCACTCTGTTTGCCCGCTATGCTTACGGCGCTGTATCTGTTAAGCGTGGTAATTTTTAATGAGTTCTAGCGTTGGTCCCTGTATACCATTTTGTTCTAGTTTTTTATAAAGTGTAATGTGATCCAGGGTGTCAAAAGCTTTGCTAAAATGAATCATTACGACGAGTACATGGTATTTTTTTCTGTTCATTAATTTCGTCTGTAAAAGATGCTAAGAGTTGTGATGTACTTTTATTTTTTTGAAAACCATACATAGTCTTGAATGATGCCATTACTTGTTTAGAATGAGTTTATTGAATTTCCAATGCATTTTTCTATGATTTTATCTATGCAGGATAATATTGTTATCGGCCTATAGTTATTTGTATCTGCATGACTACCTTTTTAGGGTTCCGTAGTCAACTAGGAACCCTTATAGTTTTACCATGTCTGCCCATCCGTCCGTCCGTCCGCGGATAATCTCAGTGACCGTTAGCACTAAATATAAAGCTGAAATTTGGTACTAATATGTATATCAATCACGCCGACAAAGTGGTAAAATAAAAAGTGGAAAAAAATGTTTTATTAGGGTACCTCCCCTATACGTAAAGTGGGGAGTGATTTTTTTTTTCATTTCAACCCTAACGTGTGATATATTGTTGGATAGGTATTTAAAAATAAATAGGGGCTTACTAAAATAATTTTTTGATAATGTAAATATTTTCGGAAATAATCGCTCCAGAAGTAAAAAAAATGTGTCCCCCCCCCTTTAACTTTTGAACCATAAGTTTTAAAAAAATGAAAAAAATCTCAAAAGTAGAACTTTATAAAAACTTTCTAGGAAAATTATTTTGAACTTGATAGGTTGAATAGTTTTTGAAAAACAATTACAAAATAATTTCTGAACTAAGTTTGTTTTAACCGTATAAGCAGGTGTTTATTGTACCTGTAATTTCTACAAAATCACAATTAAATGACGTGCTTTCAAAAACTCTTAAGGTGGTTTTCCACCGGCGAGGCGAGGCGGGGCGTGGAGGGGTGAGAATTGGAATTAGTATGGCAAATATTCAATCCCCGCCTAGCGCATCTTCGGTGGAAATAGTAAGGATTGACGAGGATGTGCGGGACTTGAATTGAAATATTTGTTTGTGTAAAAATGAACCGTATTGCTTCAGTTATAGGGTAGAAATTAAATCTGATTTTTACACCGGCGATGCTAGGAGAGGAGAGGCGAGGCGAGGCGAGGCGAGACGGGGCGGGAATTTAAATTTGTATTGCATTTTTTCAATTCCCTCCTAGCGCATCTTCGGTCGGTGGAAATAGTAAGGATTGACGAGGATATGCGGGACATG
Organism: Pammene aurita; assembly: GCA_947086415.1. Taxonomy (NCBI): domain Eukaryota; kingdom Metazoa; phylum Arthropoda; class Insecta; order Lepidoptera; family Tortricidae; genus Pammene; species Pammene aurita. The sequence continues at coordinate 21,652,411 of OX352295.1, forward strand.
AATTGAAATATTTGTTGGTGTAAAAATGAACCGTCTTGTTTTCGTCAGAGTATAAATTAACTCTGCAACAGAAAAACGCTTCACGCGATCGATAGGCGTTTTGTTGTTCGTTGCCGTTTATGTCTTGATTTTCTTTTTTAGGGTTCCGTAGGCAGAATAGCAAAAACGAAACCCTTATAGTTTCGGTATGTTCGTCCATCCCTCCTTTCTTCCGTCCGTACTATTTCACAGACACTCTTGAGATGAGATTATTTCTTGTTGCAGTATCTTCATCCGATTCTTCTTAATAATGCTAATTCACGAGACATGATACAGCAATCACGTGTGTATTTCAAGACTGACTTAACAGCATTACATCTACGTCCAAGCTACGGCGGTCGCGCGATAATGTCAACCGCGAGCTCGCGATAGCTATTAACGACAATTTTTTGTGGAAAAGGGCCAGCGCGATTTCAATTCTCGCCCCTCCACGCCCCGCCTCGCCTCGCCGGTGGAAAACCACCTTTAAGTGGGGACACTTACTGTGACGGACAGAAAACTACGGAACCCTACTCTGAGCGTGGCCCGACACGCTCTAGGCTGGCTTTTATATATTGGTCTTACCAGTCCTATTTTAAGTTTATATGGATATATGGAATGCGATATACATAAGTTTATAAGATGTGTTATGACCGGGATAATTTGTTCGGAGATGTATTTTATGTCTTGTGCCCTTATTTTATCGTATCGGGGACTTTTTTTGTCATCTATTTGTGATATTATTTTATACAAAACTTGTTCATTAATTTTTTTTAGCCGTGTTGCAGCCGGGTCGTCTGTTGGTTCTGGAGTTGTAATTAATTAATACAACCTTCACTTTTTAATATACTTTATTATTTAGTAATACCCAAGTGTAGTTGCCACCACCGATCCCAAGCGAGAGAGAGCCGGGGGGGAGCATTTGGCGTTTAGTTACTACAGCTCTTCCCCAGCACAAAAATATTTATCTTCTACTTACTTATGACACTAATAAACATATTCTGTTTTTTTTTTACTTATATTAATTATTAATAGCTAACATTTGGTTAACGTGACGTTTTATTGTCCTCCCCTCTACATTTACCAAATATGTAACCCCTGGTGTCAGACACTCCCTTACCTCTCCAATGATCCATTTAATTTTTTTTGTCTCTGAAATCTCTAATCATGACTTTCATCCCTACCTCAAAACTTACTTTTCGCTTTCCCTTACTGAATTCCACTAATTTTTCATGATTCAATTGCAATTTGTTTCATCCTATTTATTCCGAAATGGCTTGCATGTAGTTCATTCATAACCATATTCTGTAGGCTTTTTGGAATTATTACCCGGGTGCCCCATAGTAAGCAACCCTGATCAATGCTTAATTCATTTCGTTTTTCACAGTAAGATTTTAATTCCTCGTCTAATATAGCCTTGTCGGGCCAACCATCAGTACAGTATCTCATTACAGTTGATAGCGTAGTGCATTTTTTTGTTTCTTGTTCTACCGTTTTCCAATTTATATTTTCAAAATTTGATAATGACATAAAACTTAACACACTTAACTCACTACTGTCCAGTAGTGGATGACTAAATCGGCTATTGTCCGATGTAGGGTTGCGTGACAAATAGTCTGCAGGGTTGCAGTCTGTTTTTATGTGGTGGATAGTGTAGTTAAATCCTGACAAGAATATTGCCCAGTGTTGTAACCTTTTACACGCCATTTTTGGGATACCTTTTTTTGGTCCAAATATACTGACTAGGGCAGCATTATCTGTTTGTAACTCGAATGTTCGTCCAAACAGATATTCATAAAATTTAGTTATACCAAAGATTATTGAATATGCTTCTTTCTCTATGGTCGGATACTTTATTTGAGTGTCGGTTAATTTTTTGCTGGCATACCCAAGTAACAAAGTTCTCCTGTAGTGCACAGTTTACAGGCTTACAGCACTAGTACCCCTCTCTTAATGGTTCTAGGTTTTACCACAAAGCTTATAACAGGTTCCACGGAGTTTGTTTGGTTTTATAGTACACCTGTTCTTATAAGCTGACTTATAGTCGTGTATAGAAATAAATTATAGGCGCAGTAAAGGTTAAGAAGGCCTATAAAAGTGGTGCAAAGGTGTAAATACACTTGAGAATACATACTCCAGTAAGTTACACTTATAATCGCCTACAAGAAGTAGTTATAAATCCGCTACAAGTGTCATAAGCTAGTAATAGTAGTTTATTGAACTAAATGCACTTAGAACCTTTTTTACTTGTTACTGACCTTATAGGGGTGTATAAGTCAAGTTTAATCGTCAATTACAAGTGAATTAGTTTTACAGTGGTTTCTTCTAAGATTAAGTGTACTTGGTATTATTGTGGACTCTCGAATGCTGTTATAGACTTAATTTCTATATAAAGGTTTCTTGTAAAACTATTAGTGTCCAAAGATGTCTTCGTGAAGTCCGTTTAAGAAGACATTTGCTTTTAAAAATTATCGCATCGTCACAGCCATTTTGATTTCTTTTGAGGCATTGGGTTTTTATTAAATAATAACCAAAATGGATATAAACAAATGGAAGCGGTTAAAAAAAAGCGGTTCATATAAGAGGAAAGTACAGAAAACATACCAACAAATGATAAGTGTGCCGAGTACGAAAATTACATCGAGCCAAGAACGTTCTGTAGAAGTCGGCGAGGGTTCCGGACAAAATATTAATTTTCAAGATATTCCAGGAGTTAGTAGTGGCGTTTCTGTACAAAATGAGGTTTTGCCCACTACACGTGATTTAGACTCGGACGATGACGAGGAATATATTTGTGGCGACTCTGATTCTGTGCAGGAAGATGAAAGTGACTGCTATTCAACATATGAGGACAATGATAAACTACGAAGTACCTTAAGTAAATGGGCTGTAGAATACAATATTCCACATGTGGCGTTAAACTCTTTATTAAATATTTTTTCTCAAACATGCTCGGAAATGTTCCTGTTACGTTAGTAATTAGAGACCAGTAGGGACTCTATTCCAAGGCAGGTTCAGCGCGACGTACGTAAAGGATTTTCATACAACATTAAATCACTCAGCCAGTAACTGAAGTTGTTTTAAATTTTTGATCAATCTTACTATGCCAAAGGCTCGAGTCATTCTGCCAGAAAAAAAAGGTCAGCAATATTTTTCTGTGTTTTCCGGTTTTTATGTAGGTACAAAAAGTAATACTTATAAATAAAACTATTATTAACACACCAAAAACTTTATTTTAAAACCGAATATGTTACAATAAATCGACAAAGACAGTTTAATCTCGAATAACCGGTAACAAGTTGAAAGAAAAATACGAACATAAAAAAAAAAAAATTGGAGGGAAAATACATATATTTTATTGCATCGTTTTCTTTCATCGATAACGAATAATTTTATCTTGCTTGGATACTTGGATAGTATTAAAATTTTTAATAAAATGACTTCTGACGAAAACGACATGGAAATTGATGGGACCCCTCCGGAACTACGAGCCGAGGCGCAATTAGCTTTAAACAATTTGCTGCCAGATAAATCAAAAGAGAGGTATATCACATGTTACGAAAGTTTCCTTAAATGGAGGGCAGATAAAAATGCACATAGCTTTTCGGAAACAGTTTTCCTGGCCTATTTCACAGAAATGGCTCAATCGAAAAAGCCATCATCATTATGGGCAATGTATTCCATGATGAAGGCTACAATGCAGCTGAAACATAATATTGACATGCAGAGTTTTTCAAACTTACGTGCTTGGTTAAAAAGGAATTCAGCTGGGTACAAGGCCAAGAAAGCAAGAATATTTAGCAGTGAAAACATAGAAACCTTCCTCAACTGCGCACCTGATGATACATATCTTGCTATAAAGGTAAGCAAATCTGACTATTTAATCATATTTTACATACCTACTTGCATAAAAATGAAGTAACTACATAATCTTGATAATTTACTGCTCTGTCCAGTGTCCTAGCAAAACCACATTTGCACTAATAAGATACAAAAAATAACAAAAAAAGTTTTGGTCTGACTATAATTTAATAAATAATAATGAATGTACCTACCTAACAAAAAACTTAACTAAAACTAATCAGGACACCAATAACATATTCTACATATTAATTTTATGACTGAATATTTACAAAAAAGTCTTAATTCATTTAATAAAAAAGCCTAGGTAATGAAATATATATCTACTATTATCTATTACAGGTAGCCATGATCTTGGGCATAACAGGAGCATGCAGAGGATTGGAATTAAGTATGATTACTACCAAAGACATTGAATTTCAAGGCGATATAATCGTAATCCAATTGAGAGACACTAAGACAAAAATAGATAGATAATTTGTGGTCCGGGATGAATTTAAAAATATTTTTCAAAAATATTATGACTTGCGGCCCAAGGACACAATTACTGATAGATTGTTTCTCAATTACAAGAATTCCAAATGCACTAAACAAGTAATTGGACGGCATACCATAGCTTCAATGCCTAAGAAAATTGCAACTTTTTTAAATTTAGATGACCCGCACTTATATACTGGACATAGTTTCCGACGTAGTTCAGCAACACTTCTGGCAGACTCTGGAGCCGACCTTCTAGCTCTTAAAAGGCATGGTGGCTGGAAGTCGGATACGGTTGCAGAAGGTTACATTGAAGACTCCATAGGAAACAAGGACAAAATATCAAAAAACATTACAGAAAACATAAAATTAAGAAGTAGCACAAACACAGAAAATCAATACAACTCTTCGCATCAGAATTATGAATCTTTGTATGAAAATCCACAACCAGGCTGCTCCAAAGATCCTCCAGGTTTCATTCGGCAAAATGTAAAACAACCTCCATCCATTCAAGTTCAACCTTCATCTTCAAGTACATATTGCCAGGTTCAAAATTTGACAGATTGTCCACAACCATCACTGCATGAATCAAATCCCCAGCCACCGCCTTCTCATCAAGATGTTGGAAATAGCGAGCAGTCCACCGCACATATCGTACCATCACAAGCAGGTTCTTCAACAGATATACAACAAACCAACATTTCTGTTCCTGGAAAAACAATAAAAATATCTATAAGTAACTGTCCTAACATGTCCAATATCACATTCAACATAAATTAATAATAACTTTGACAAAGTTTTCACGTTATGATTGATTCTAAATGTATGATAAAGTACGTAATATAAGTAAGTGGTCATATCTTAGACACTAAGAATGTTTAGTGAGTATTAGTAAGACTTTGCATTTCAATCTTACCTGTAGGTAGTCCCCTCATGATTTCATTTTTATGAATAAAAATATTTAAGGTTATTATAAATGTCAATTTCCATTGGGTCGTTGGGTCGTTCTCGTTGTGACATATCGTTCAGAAACTAGTATAATGATTTTCTAAATTATATTTTGTATTAAAGGTTGAGCTGAAAGATATGACGGTGTACCATGTTGCAGTGTCTATTGAATCGAAACTGGCAATAGCAGCCAACCTTTTGAAATGATTTATAATTAAAACTTTTAGGGGGCGTATGCACGATCAACTTATTTTCAGAGCGATTTATTTCTCTTTGTCGCAGTTTGCTACACTTTATGCGCATACAAAGAGAAGAGTCGTGAAATGTATGGGGCACCATACATTTCACAACTCTTCCTAGGTATGAAGGGCAAAATAGTAGCCGAGAAAAGTCTCTTGTGTGTGTGTGAGCCCTTAAATAGTTTAGTATAATTATGAACTATTATAGTAACTATAATGGGCTGATATATCTAATACAATAACTATATATCTACACTCAAGAGCAAAAGTAACGGGTCACTTTGTACTGATTTCTCATACAAAGTGACCTAATATTTTTGCTCTTGATTTTATATAAAGGCTTGTCTCTGCAACTATTTTGTATGTAATGTAAATAACCCTGTGTTAATTTTAGCGATATACCTAATATGATAAAATAAATTTTTATACCCATATACCCCTGTGTTTTATTTTATTTTATTTCCTTACATGTTTGAGAAAAGCACTATACATGCTTCGACCGTAATCAGCTTTCCTGGCTTCGTATTATAGCCGTCCTCGTCTTCGACTCGGACGACTACTAAATACTCAGCCAGGAAAGCTTACTTACTGGTCTCTGCAGTAATGTACTATAAATAAAAAGTTAAAAAATATCCTCCCTAATGACGCACGAACACTTCTGCAAACAAATAAAGCCAATGTCGATATTATTTGTTCAGCACCAGGGGAATATTGGCATAATGGCCTGAAAAAATGTTTAAAAAATATTTTAGAAGAGCTCTCCGTCCCACCTGATGAAATTTCTTTAAAAATAAACATTGACGGCCTTCCAGTGTTTAAAAGTTCTAAGTACCAGTTTTGGCCCATTTTATGTTCAGTCTCAGAAATTCCACTGCCGCCTTTTGTCGTTGGTAAGTACCTTATGAGTCAGCTTTGTAGACATAGCATATACATATATGATATCAGAATGAAGATCTTAGATGACAATGTTTTTTTTTTATAGGTATCTACGCTGGCGATGGAAAGCCTGAAGATCTTGATATTTTTTTGGGACCTTTTGTAAAAGAAATGCAGCAACTTCAAGAAGGACTTAAAATAACAGACAAATCACAAAGAGAAAAAATAATACATGTCAATTTACGAGCATTCATTTGCGATTCACCTGCAAGAGCTATGATCAAAGGTTTTTATTTTACTAATAAGTATGGAAATATATAGGTACTCAGTACAGTCTACACGTATAAACATATGACTCAGATAATAAACTAATTAAAAACACGCTAATTGTTTCAGGTGTAACGAACTTTAATGGTAAACACGGATGCCTTAAATGCACGGTGGTCGGGGAATACTCACACAAATCAAATACTGTGACATTTCCCCAATCGAATTGCCCCAAAAGAAATGACAAAGGTTTTCGTGAAAAGAAATACGGACAACACCACAAGTTAGACTCGCCGTTACTCAAACTCCATATTGATATGATTGAAGATTTTCCTGTGTCAGATTCGCTGCATCTTATTGACCTGGGGCTTATGAAAAGATTACTAATAGGATGGCGTGATGGTAATTTTGGTGTTTATCTAACTAAATGGAGTGCTAGCGACATAGAGAAGGTTAACAATTTCTTAAATAATTGTAAAATGCCGACTGAAATACATCGGTCAGTTAGATCACTGGATGTTTTAAAACACTGGAAAGGGTCAGAGTTTCGTAGTTTTCTTTACTACCTTAGCTTGGTGATTCTTAAGCAGGTCTTAAGAGAAGAAGCTTATACACATTTTATGCATTTATTTTGTGCTATAACAATCTGTTCGAATGAAAAACATTTTAAATTCCTTCGCATTGCTGAAGAAATGTTGGCACATTTTACAGAACAGTTTAAAAGAATATACGGTAAAGACTATGTCACAAGTAACATTCACAATCTCTCACATTTAGTTGACGAGGTTAAAATATTTGGGACTCTGCAAAGTTATAATGCCTACGAGTTTGAAAATAAACTTCAACATTTAAAGCGTATGGTAAGACATGGAAAAAAGCCACTACGCCAAATTGCAAGAAGAATCATTGAAAGGGATTTAGTTGAGTTAAAAAGTCTAACAACAGAGAATAACAAATGCCCAATCATAAAAAAAAGCAAACGCGGTAACGATGTTTTATGTTTAAGTGCATTTATATTATCAAATAAGGAACAAGATAAATGGTTTCTCACTAATGATAATCACGTGGTTGAATTCATATCAGTTTACATTAAAAAAAATAGTCTAACTCAGGAGCAAGATATACAAATACGTGGTTATGTTGTTCAGCAAACTCAAGACGCATTTGAAATGCCACTAAAATCTTCTTTTTTAAACATTTATCAGTGTGATTATGATGAATTCTATCGCAATAGAGAGGCTGAAATTTTCAAAATTTCAATTATTAAGTGTAAAATGGTGAGCATTTTGTATGGCAGGAAAATGTTTTTCATACCTTTGTTACACACTCTGTAAGAAAGTGGATATAATAAAAGTCTGGAATAAAGAAAATTAGAGTTTTTTTTATTTTAATAACATTTTTTTTCTTACAATAATCTTAAGGCGAGACCATAATCAGTCTTAAAAAGTTAAATCAATGAGGTAATCACGTTCCTTTCCTTTAGCATATTGACGAGAAACAGTATCAATCAGTTATCACAATTACAAGTCCTTCAGTATGCTGAGTATGAAATATGTTTTGCTAAAAATACACGAATTTATTTATGCTAAGATAAAAATATATATTCTTAACGTCAGCGACTTTTGAGTCAACAAACAAAATTCGAAAAATACTAAGTTAAAGCAACGAAATAGTCATAGTTGTAGGTCAAAGAAAAATACTTTAAAAGTTCAACATTAAAAATCCGGTACTTAAAAAATTAATCAACAAAACCCACAATTCAAAATGAGAAAAATGTTATCTATGAAAAGTGTAACCTATGATAAAAAGAGCATTTGGCGTTACCTACAAAACTCCAGAGGGTAACATTCATCTATACAAATAGCTTTTACTATTGTTACTACTTATTTTGTACACCACTGATGTCTTGCTTCTTAATTTTAGGTATACTACAATACAAAATGTTGTACATAAAAATCACTTTTTAGTCTTATGACAAGTTAGTTCAATATTAGCTCTTTTATTCATCCAACAAATCAACTTTAAAATAAACTTAGAAAATAAAATGTTAACTATGGAAAAACTAATTAACAATTATTAATCTACTTAATAATTCTATAATATAGAATTATTCAAAAATCAGGAACAAAAAATGAACCGAGGTACTAAATGTAGGTAGGTATGTTTTTTAACGTTCAGCGTAAATAATAACATAAACTACGTACTCGATTACTCGGACATCCCTTCATTATTTTTATCAGTCTTCTCCTCGTTATTTTGATAGAGAATCTCAACATTGTTTTGGTCAGATCTCTTTTTATTATTTTGATCGGGAGTCTCGACGCTGATTTGACCGGAGCCCTCTCCGTCAACATTCTCAATTGGCACATCTGTTAAAGTAGTTTTGGATGTCGCTTTTCTCTTTGCTACTCTAACTTTGGGAGCCGACATCCTCTGATTGCTTTTGCTGCGTTTATCAGCATTTTTCAAAATAGTTTTAAAAAATTTATCACAGTCCATTTTTGTAAAACTTTCGTCTGTTTCATGGATTATATCAAAAAAAAGAGAAATCGTTTTCGTATACGCTTTAAAACATATTTTTACTGCATCTTTCTTGGAAAAGCCAGTCCACGTACACTGTTTTAGAAAATTTCTTTCAAACAAAGAATCGATCAAGTGGTAGGCATTTACGCCACCTTTGCCTAGACCTGTAGAACACACGCCAACAAATTTCTTCAACATATTTTCTTTGAATGTTCTATTTGATAGTTTTGTTTCAAATTCCTCAAGGTCTTTGATATTTTTTATTAGGGTTGGCTCTGCGTCAACTGTTTTTTGTGATGCGCTCATTTTTATGAATGATCTTAGCTCTGTTTGTATTTCTGAGATCTTTATACACATATTAGTTTGGATTTCATATAAGGAATTTTGATTGGCTATAATGGTTGCTATGCTCTCCTTAATAGCTTGAATTTCGTTAGTTGGTGTTGAAAATTCCTGTTCTGGATGTGCAAAAAGGACGAAACTCTCTTCCGGGACGGTGACAGGAAAATTGCCATCGACTGTCTCAACAGTCTGCTCTTGGGCCACAAAACAGCCATTTGTGTCTTCTTGGGCTTTCTGGACTACATGAGTGGCTGTTGACGTGTTACTTTGCTCATCTTCATGATTCTGAAAAAAGAAACGATGATTTTAACATTTGTATGATTAAGTCAGTAAGAGAATACGAGGGTATTGCAGTGTAATGGGCGAAAGGCAGATCACCTCTCACCATTATTATATATAACTTGTTCTATCTTATAATACCTAATAACCAATGGTTGTAGAACTGGTATAGCTATAGGTAGCTTACATCTGTTAAAGTCTTCGCCAATTCGTTGAAAGATTTCTGTGGCAAGGGATATTTTTCCTTGCGCAATGATCGACGGTTCGTAACTCCTTCGTCAGTTTCAGTGTCTGATTTGTCACTCATTGCATCAATTTCATCCTGTGCCTCTTCAAAAGTTTTAAGGTTTTTTCTTTTTACATCACACGTCATGATTTCCCAAGAAGCATCTGGTGAACTTTTTTCTTGCCTCCTTAATTTATTTGCTGAATTCTTTGGCCAAAAAAGTAATTTATTGTGCACCCACAGATCTGGTACAGCCGTTAATCTTTTTTGGTTTTTTTCAATTGTTTGCACTACCGAGAAAGGCATGACAGGAATCTGTAAAAAATACACGTAACTGTTAATTGATTATACACGATGATATACATGATGCAATAGTATACATAGAGCTATATTTGTATTGGTAGCATTGCGAACTGTTAAAAAAGAATCTGTATCTCCCATGTGAATGGCATATGGACGTTAGGGTGGTCCATAAGAAAAAATAATATTCCCGCACCACAGGCTTTTTTACATTTTTCTGCTAACATAAATGCTATATATATACCAAAAATCTGCGTCTGAGTACTTCTTATAGAGGTCGCTCTGAATTAAAAGAAAAATTTCAAATTGTGCAATCAGCAGATATGGTTATACCGGTTAATCGTAAGCTAGACATATTTAGGAATTTATATTCTGGTCCCCATGCGTGTCTTTAGAGTTTTATACATCAACATACTTAAAGATCACGGAAGTGAGGTAAAAACCGCTTGTACTTTTGAGGCTTTAACTTTAACCTAGTCTACCTAATTCGAACAAATATAATCAAATAATCAAATATAATCAAATATAGTCTAATAACACGTTATTATCGACAAATAATACCAGTCGGCATGCTGTAGATTTTATTCTATAGGCCACCAAAGTGTCAACATTTTCTATGAAAACTGTAAGATCGTCAAAATCAGAGCAACCTCTAAACATTTTTTTTTATCTAATTGAATAAGAAAATCTATGTCGAAGTACATAAACTATTTTTTTTGCACCACCCTAATAAACGTCCTTCCTTATGGCATTCTTTATTGTACATCCTTATTGCATGGGCATGGATTCATTTTTAACAATTGTAAAACGCACTCCAAGGTACTTTGCACCTAATACGACTTTTACATGAGCGATATAGGTAGCTTAATGTTTTTCTTAGTGCTTACGTTTGGCCCTAATATTGCACAATATTAGGGCCAAACGTAAGCACTAAGAAAAGCACCCATTCACGGATATATACGCGAGGCGTCATGTGTCAAGATACAAGAACAAATTAAATTTTAGACCTTATGACCCACCTGCACCAATGTTTATCCTAAAATAAGTTTCTATTTCTATGGTATGCTCTGTACCGTCGACGCCGCTTAGATTTAGTGCAAGTAAGCGTCAAACGAACAGATTAGGTATGTACTCGTAGTTCATATCATCAACCTTTCTGAGTAAACGAAAAATTGTTGCTCAATATTATTCACGCACGTCCGCCGTCATCACATTAACACAGCTAAGAGCTTACTGAACAAGAACAGACACGCTCGCTCGGTCGCACGCGGCGTGCGATCGAGCGCCGCGCCAGATACCCCATGTGCGCGGCTAACTTCAATTCAAAAATAAAAACTTTTTAACAAAAAAATTGAACCGCCGAAAAGAAAAAAAAAAGCCAATAAAAAACCGTTAAAACGAAACGAATCGACCAACAAAAAAAAACAATAGCGCACTGAAAAGAAAAAAATAATAATTCGGTCTTCAATAACGCAAGTGCATACCTACCCTACAATTACAATTATAATCTATTTCTATACACTTTCTATATACCTAAAACAATCGCTAGGCTTATATCAATTTAATTACATCTAGAAAGTATGAACTATATACATACTTCTGAAATCAATCACACAAATCTGCGTATTTATATATTTACAATCAGTTATTTTTGGAGTCGGTGGCAGCCTCAAACAATCTTGAGCACCTTAGTGAAGAGTTGAACGCAACACATTATGTGGTTAAAGGTGCTCAAGTTTGTTTGAGGCTGGCACCGACTCCAAAAATAACTGATTGTAAATATATAAATACGCAGATTTGTGTGATTGATTTCAGAAGTATGTATATAGTTCATACTTTCTAGATGTAATTAAATTGATATAAGCCTAGCGATTGTTTTAGGTATATAGAAAGTGTATAGAAATAGATTATAATTGTAATTGTAGGGTAGGTATGCACTTGCGTTATTGAAGACCAAATTATTATTTTTTTCTTTTCAGTGCGCTATTGTTTTTTTTTGTTGGTCGATTCGTTTCGTTTTAACGGTTTTTTATTGGCTTTTTTTTTTCTTTTCGGCGGTTCAATTTTTTTGTTAAAAAGTTTTTATTTCATAATTTTCTGTGGCTATAATTTATAAAAATTATTACATGCTTAATTTTTTATTACTTTTAAAATAGCTACCTACCTTGCTTTAGCTATTAACTGTTATATTAATAAGCTTCTTTAACTATTATTTTGTTCTGTAATATAAATACTTAAAAAAGAACAGGCTTTATATACCAACATGGGTAGGCCTACAAAAAATTCTGCTCGAATGAGAAAAAGATATTTAGAAGAATCTAATAATGAGAAAAAAAAAGGATGGAAGCAAATAGAAAGAAGAGACTGGCAGGTCTAAAACTCATTGTCAAAACTCGTGAGGTTTTTTTTGTAAAAACTCTGCTTTAAAATCTGCGAGTGAACAATAAATTACCCCTATTTGCCCACCCTTAGGGTAAGATTTTTATCCAAAAAATCGGACTACTCTGTAAAAAGTTATGCGTGGCCATACGTTACAATCGGTGAGTGAAAAATCAATCATCCCCTTTTTTCCTACCCTTAAGGTTAGAATTTCCATTTTCAAATTTATATGGGACCTATTTCGGGATATACCCTTTCCAATAAAAAAATTATTATCAAAATCGAACTACTCTGTAAAAAGTTATGCGTGGTCATACGTTACAATCGGTGAGTGAAAAATCAATCATCCCCTATTTTCCTACCCTAAAGGTTAGAATTTTCGTTTCAAATTTATATGGGACCAATTTCGGGGTATACACTTTCCAATAAAAAAATAATTATCAAAATCGAACCACTCTGTAAAAAGTTATGCGTGATCATACATAAAAAAAAATAAAAAAATATACGCGTCGACTTGAGAACCTCCTCCGTTTTTTTCGTCGGTTAATTACCTACATAACACAGGAATTCCCCGCAGTCATATACCTAATAGGTTGTACCCTAAAAATACCTATCTAGTATATTAACCTATGATTACCACCAAGCAGTAATTACAATCTTTAAAAAATATTTATGAAATGAAGTAATAAAAATAATTACCTTGTTCACATTCGTCACTGGTGAAATGGTCATAAACAGAGAAGATGTTACAATTGTCACACCAAAAATTTTTTTCATTTAACAATAATTTTATGTGTTCTTCCTTCAAAACAATGTGAACTGGCCGTTGTCCAGAATATGTTGAAACTTTATGGCCGCAACCATAGCAGTTACGAGATATCAAGAAATGAGTTTCAATCCAAGGCCATCTAGCAGATTTTAAGGCTCGAATATCATTTTTAGTCAAAAAACGGTCTACGTCCAGAAATATGACCATGATAGTTCGACCAAAGTCACAGCTCAAACATAAAAATAATAAACTCTTAGCTAAAATTAAGCATACGACATTTGTATGCGGAACCCTAATTCGTCCCAATATGGCTCGAGAATGCTGTTAGGATTCATATTATTTTTAAACACAACTTAGTAAATAAGCCGTGTTCAAAAGGCGAACAAAAATTGAGATATAAAACACAATATACTTCACCGAAAATACTCATGCGTTTGCCGTGCAAACATGTATGCACGTATAATATTACATGTATTCTGTGGACTAATTATAAATGTGAAGTAGATAGTTTAACTTACCTCTTAATTTTGTTTATTCTTCTCTACAAACGGCAACGCACATCACAACAGAAAAGTCATACGGGTGTACGTTGCAGGCCTGTCTGGTTCCATTAAATGCTCATAGTGAGCAAATGGTTCTATTACAGCCCGTTCACACAGGGTTTCCGTTTTACTGTTCCGTTTTATCGTATACGTTTTTTTTCATTGGTGGCGTATGGAGTTGTATGAGCGACTTCACATATGACACAGTATTCAGTATACAGTAAAAAATATCGGTCCGTTAAATTATGACATTCCGTTTTGTTATCGAATACTGGATGAACGGAATACGTATCCGTCATGTATGCGTACGTTTTTACTGGATATAAACTGTGTGTGGGGTGCGGGGCGGGGGGAGCGGTGCAGAGACAAACAAGTTTGAACATGCACGCATTGTCTATTTTGCATTTATTAAGAACGCGTGCTATTGTTGCGACCGACCATGTCAATGAAGGAGTGGGATAACTTAATAGACAAGGAATTGTTAATTAGTTTAGTAGAAGAGAGACCAGTTCTTTGGGACAAGACGCTGGATAAATACAAAGACAAGACTGCTAGTACTGCTGGTTGGCGTGAAATATGCGTAATTTTAAACCAAAATTTTGAAGTTATGGAACAAAAACAAAGACAAGAGTTCGGTAAGTTTTCGTTTTTATATTTGAATTGAGGTATATTCTAGATAGATTCTTCCTGCCATGAAACCGATCCAGCTTCAGACAAAAAATAGTTCATAAATTCTGTTCGAACTGAATTGGTAGCATTACCACCTCGTGTCCTTCTCTCATTAGGTAGGTTTTCGAGTTGAACTTCTTCAGATACGCTGATATTATCACTGTTTGAGATTAAACCCTCCTCATCCCTGATAAAGTTGTGTAGAACAGTACATGCCTTAACGATCCATACAGCTGTTGTTTTATGAGTGTCTAAAGGTCGATGGAATATTCTCCACTTATTAGCCAAGATACCGAAAACACACTCAACGTATCTCCTAGCTCTAGTTAAGCGATAGTTAAATATTCGCTTATTTTTATCCAGGTGCGTCCCGCCGAACGGCCTAAGTAAATTTTCATGTAATCCGAAACCTTCATCTCCTATGATCACATATGGAACTCTCAACTCTGAGTTTGTTGATAATGAGCATGGTGCTGGTATTTGTAAACTGCCGTCTAGCATCATTTTCCAAAATGTTGTCTCCTTGAATATTGATGAATCACATTCTTTCCCATAAGATCCAACACTAACGTATACAAAGCGATAGTCAGAGTCTACGATCGCTAATAATACGATGGAAAAAAAATCCTTGTAATTCATATACATTGAACCGCTATTTTGTGGTTTTTTAAGTCTGACGTGTTTGCCATCTGCTGCACCAAGACAGTGTGGAAAATTTGCTCTTTTGTCAAATCCATCTGCTATTTGTTTCCACTCATCGACTGATGTAGGAAGTCGCATATATAAAGCACTCAAATTATTCCATATGCATCTTGAAACCTCTTTTATAATGTTGCTAACGGTCGATACACCAACACGATAGGTATAATGTAGATCTTTAAAAGAACATCCGGATGCTGCATATCTGAAAGAAAAAAATATTATTTGTTTCAGGAAAATTTGTTACAAAAAAGTGGAGACAGATTAGAGATGCTTGGGTGAGAACGTTAAAAGATAAAAAGAATTGCAAGTCATCTGGTTCTGCTGCCTCAAAGACAAAGCTGTACAAATATCATCATCAGATGTTATTTTTAAAAAATATTATTGAGCCTGGTGAAACGCACGAAAGTGCCTCTGCTGAAAAAACTGACACGCACGAAAGTGCCTCTGCTGAAAAAACTGACACGCACGAAAGTGCCTCTGCTGAAAAAACTGACACCTCTGCAGTAAACGAAAATCATAAAACAAACGAAGATGACAGTGACGAGATAGAACATCTTCGCAATGACAACCAAACAAAATCTTCCCCGACAAAACGAAGAGCACCAAAAAAAAAAATTTAATGAATTAGATGCTAAAATGATGACCTACATAGACCACCAGATAAAACCCAAGAAACTTGAACCGGATGATCGTAATCTCTCATTCTTCAAAGGCGTTTTGCCATCCTTGACTGTGCTAAATCATGATGAAATTCTAGAATTTCAGTCTGGAGTTATTAAACTATTGCAAGATATTAAAAGAAGGAAAGTTAACCAGCCCAACTCCAACTGTTTAGCTCCATATACGCAAGCATCTGGTGCTGGTAATCACCAAACACAAGGGTATTTTACCCAAGCATCTGGTGCTAGCAATCACCAAACACAAGGGTATTTTACCCAAGCATCTGGTGCTAGCAATCACCAAACACAAGGGTATTTTACCCAAGCATCTGGTGCTAATAGTAACCAAATAACAATTTTACAAGACCAGATTGTAATGTATAGTGATAATACACCATCGCCATCAGTACAATCTCCGTACAGTGATGAGAATACGCTAGATATGTCTGGGTTTTAATATTGTAAACGTTTTTATAAAAATAAAAAGTACTTACCTTAAAAATATTGCTAATTTTTCTTCAGGGCAGATACTTTTCCTCCAATTAGTGTCTTGCTTTTTTAAATCCTTTTCCAGTAGTTTAAGTAGATGATCAAAAGAAGACATCGACATACGAAAGTAATTAAAAAATTTTGAGTCGTCTCCCCGCAATTGACTCATGAGTAAACGGTAAGCACCTGCTCTAGCTCTTTGCACCAAGAGTGGATGCTGCCAATAACGCCGATTGTACCGTCTCCGCCGGCGGTAGTACCAATACATAACGACAACGTCCATCCTGGTAGACTAGCGGTGCTATACTGCGAATTTTGTACCGTAAATACGGAGACTGTGTGAACGGGCTGTAAACGGGCTCTCAGTTAATGACGGATACGTTAAACGCTATACGGTGCCTATGTGTGAACAAAGCATACAGTTTTGTTGTATCCGTTAAAACGGGTACCGTAAATACGGAGACTCTGTGTGAACGGGCTGTTAGTCGCTCCTAGTTGGCTTCGCGGGAGCAGATAGTTCTGCGTAGGTCAACTATGAGTGTATTATTGGTCTAAGTGGTGCTCGCCCAGTCTACTATGAGTGTTTTATTAGCAAAAGTACGCGTATAAAATGGGCCCTTTTCCGTCGTTATAAACTTTTACTAGCCTGTTATAGACCTGGCTCCGGGACCACTACATAAACACATTTTGTTACTTGGGTAGGCCACCGGTTTCACTACACCCTCCTCAGATCTCACAGACAGAACAGCGGCCACCCCGCAGTCTGAGGCGTCACAACTTAAAATTACTGGTAGATCATTACTGTAATGAGATAATGTGACTGTTTTTGTTAAAGCTTCTTTTATTTTCAAAAAAGCCTCATCACATTCAGGGGTCCAACAAAATTTATCTTTTTTTAGGCAATTATACAAAGGTTGTAGTATAGTAGCCATATTTTTTAGGAATCTATTATAATAATTTACTTTTCCTAAGAAGGAACGCAACATTTTTGTATTTTCAGGTTGGGGTGCCTTTAATAATGGCTCTACATTTTCTTTAATTACACTGATACCTTCACCTGACACATAGTACCCAAATACTGCTAGGTGTTGTTCAAAAAATTTGCATTTTGATAATTTTAACTTTAGCTCTGCCTCTGCGAAGCGCTCCAATACAGATTTTAGTCTTGAATTAGTTTCTTCTATTGTTTTTCCTGCAATAAAAACATTATCTATGTAGACCTTCACACCTTCCAGTCCCGACAACAACTGAACAATTAGACGCTGAAAGGAGCCCGGCCCCGTACTGACTCCATAGGGCAAATATAAGTATTTATATATACCTTTTTCCGTTACTATTGTTGTCAATGTTTGTGAGTCTGCACAGAGTGGCGCTTGAAGGTAGGCTTCCTTCAAGTCCAGCTCACAAAAACAACTATTTCCTTCAAAATTTGACAATATGTCATTTATTGTCGGGAGGGGAAAATGATCTATTTCTAGACTAGGGTTTAAGGTTAATTTGTAGTCCCCGCAGAGGCGAACTGAGCCATCTCCCTTCATTACAGGTACCACTGGTGTTCCCCATTCACTAAATTATATTGGTGCTATTCGACCATTTTGTAGAAGCCTGTTTATTTCAGTTTCAACCTTTGATTTCAGTGCAAAAGGCACATTCCTTGCAGGTAAAAACTTTGGTTTGGCATTTGATTTTAATTTTAGGGTTATATTAGCCTTTTTAAAATTACCCCAGCCTGGTTCAAATACAATGGGAAAATCTTTTTTAATTTTTTCTAAATATTCTTGTTTTGATTGGACATTTATACATGTATTTATGTTTTGTGTTAGGTTTAACGGCCACAGACCCAAACGCAATAGCCAATCTTTACCTATGACTCTTGGCAAGCCATCTTTTACCACTATGAGGGTCATGTCATTATAATTTTTATTGTTAAATATAACATTTAGATTTTCTAATACTCCAATTGGCTTTGAAATGGACTGGTCCAAATTAGTCATAGTTATTTTAGCTTGTGCTAAGTGTAATTGTGGGAAAAATGTATTCTTGTCACTTTCATTTATTGTAGTTATATCTGAGCCTGTGTCCACTTCAAATTCAAATGGAATAGCTTCTATTTCTATTTTTAAAAACATAGATGGTACTTTTTTAAATGACTTACAATGCAAATTAAGTGTCTGAAACATATAATCTTCTTCATTACTTTCATTTGTATCGCACGTTTCTTCTTCTTTTTCTGCAGCGCAGACCACAGTTTTTAAATTTGCTTTTTTCTGGGGACATACTCTAAACATATGCCCTTTTCTTCCACACTCTGAACAAAACTTGAACTGCAATATGCACTGATCCTTCCAATGTCCACCCTTGCCACAGCAGAGACACTTTGACTGTCGTTGGTGTTGTTGACGTTTGTTTTGGGGTTGCTGACCAGACTTCCCTTGGTCCGCAGAAACCTTGAAGACATCAACAGGCTTTCCTGACAGTTTGAATGCCATCTCAGCTGTCTCTGCGACCGCAGTTAACTTTTCCAGTGATGCATCGGCACTCTTCAAAACTTCATACCTAATTGTTTCATTGTGTACACCATTTAGTAACCTCTCTTTTATGTGCTCGTCAACGTCTTTAAAATCACAATCTTTCGCTAGTTTCCTTACGGCTAACAAGTACTCTTTTATCGATTCATTTTCTTCTTGCTTTCGGTCACAAAACCTTGCCCTATGTACTGCCAAGTTAATTTTTGGGTGGTAAAACTCGGTCAGTTTTTTGCATATATCCACATACGTGTACGTACGTAATTGGAACATTAGGTGCACATAACCCCGACAGGGTGTCATATACGTTTGAGCTTAATTTTGTTAATAAGATAGGAACTTTTTTTTCTTCCGGAATGTCATGCAATAGTATGAAACAGTTTAGTTGCTCTTGGTAACTTCTCCAGTTCCCACCGTTAAAATTTTCTAAACTCGGTGTAATCGGCAGGGTTGGTTTCGACATCTTTATATTCTTTGTTTTTACGTATTCACGTAGTAGTTTACGCAATTCATCAACAATAGGATTCGGCCCTGTTGGTAATCCAAGGTATGTTATGAGTTCTAATAGCGTATCCTTAGGTAATTCTTGAATCCACGCTGTCTGACCACTTTCTATCTTTGTTATGAGTTCCTCCAGTGACATCATAAAATGAATGTAATCTAATTGTAAATTACTATCCTAGTACTGCGTAGCCAAAATCGATCGCCATTTTATAATTTTATCCTGTTTTATCGACAGAGTCAGGCAGGATGACGTTTGACGTTGACGCATGCGTTTTGGTATTGCTGCTACAAAGCAGTAGTATTCTACTTTACCGACAGGTTCGGTTTGTTGTCGACTGTCAATGACTTCGTAAAGCGTTTTGAAGACTGTAATATGCTTTGATGATAACCTCTAAATGTTACTGAATGAATACGTACAGTTTCAGTTTTACGTTGATTCGTAACCTTCTCGTCGCCAATTGTTGCAGCCGGGTCGTCTCGTCTGTTGGTTCTGGAGTTGTAATTAATTAATACAACCTTCACTTTTTAATATACTTTATTATTTAGTAATACCCAAGTGTAGTTGCCACCACCGATCCCAAGCGAGAGAGAGCCGGGGGGGAGCATTTGGCGTTTAGTTACTACAAGCCGAAACGATATGTTGGGGGTATTAATATAATTTGTCTCGTTAAGTAATAGCACATTACAGCAATTTTTTACACTTTTGACATTATCTTCAAACTCCGTAGCAAATTTATTCGCTAATTGTTGTGCTTTTAACCTAAATGACTTTAGTAGTACATCCTCAATAGCTTTAACAATTCTACCTGTCAATTTATTTATAATTTCCCACGTTTTTTTTGGGGTTTCTAACGTTACAACATATTTCCTTTTTTGTAAAATTATTTCGAGCGTGATAAATTTTTCTATTGGTTTTATTTCTATATTTTTTGTATATCAGCTCATTTTGTTTGTTGTTTGTGTCATCTAAGTAAATTTTTAACAATTCTTTCTTTTTGTTACACATGTTTATCAAATTGTCGGTTATCCAAGTGTTTTCCTGTTTTTTATCCATATATATTTTGGATTTGTAAGTACATTTTTCATAGGTTTTCTGGTAATTGCTAATTATAATATCAACTAATTCGTCCGGGTCGCCGCATCGCAGAGCCGGGCTCCTATCAACCTGGTCGTTGTTCAGTTTGTTTACTATTTTAAAGGTACTTGCGTAGTTGTAGCGCTGATAAGAGCAAGTCCCGTTATGTAACGGTCGGCCGGCGCATCTCGCACAACAGCTGATCGTATGGAGCGCGCGGTCGCACCTTGCTTGCAAACGTCACGAACGTATAAGTGATCTATGCAGGATTTGGATGTTCCATTTGTTATGATTTTTAAAGTAAAATAAATCTTTTTAATAACAGTCGTCACGGTGACATATTTAATTAGTACTAGCAATATTAAAATGACATTTGACTGCCCGCTTCTAATCAGCCAATCACGGGCGAGTATTTAAACGACCAATCCGACTCGTTTCCGGTCCAGTTTTGAGGCGTCATGTTGGGCGCTTAAGGCAGTCATTCTAGCGGCTGTCGTTGTAGCGAATGGATGTTCCGTGTTTTGATGTATTGTCATAAGTCTATTAGCTAATTGTGATTATCATTGTTTCTCTTTGTGATTGGAAATATTGCAAATAATGAAATAAAATAAGTAGTATACTGAGCTTGACTCCGAATTTATAAAACATTTATGGTAGACTCGACTCTCGTAAAATGTGATATACAACATTCAAACCCGGATTCGTTTATACTATTTAGGTACGATCTTACAGTAGTGTTTGTGCACGAAATATCGATGTTCATATCACCTACTCCTATGCAGTCCGTATGAAGGGGATAGTTTGATAGCAACTGCGCTAGTTCACTGATGAAATTAGTCTTATTTAAGTTAGGTGGTCTGTAGATTGAACATAAATTTATTTTACGGCCTTTAGAGAGTTCCACTTCACCACACATGCACTCAAAATTCACTGTATTCACTGGAGTCTTGATGAATGAAATACTTTTATGCACGTAGACAATTATACCGCCTCCTTTTCTTTGGTTTCGTAGGTCTGTGTAAGGTCGGGTCGCCTAAGTTCGGACGCTTTTTTTCGGGTTATGACCATGTTGCAGTTTTAATTTTTTTTAAATTTCTTACGGCTATTTTCGAACTGTCCTATTAATGGAAGTAATTATGAATAAAAAAATACATTTTGTCATATTTTATTTATTCCGATAAACGCATTAGTTTGCGTGTGACACGCCTTCAAAGTGACGGTATCTTTTTTCGTCATACGTTTGAAGAAACTCCCGTGAAGCCAAAGTTCGGACTATTACCTAATTTCAACTCTGTTGCTAAGGCATTAGAGCATACAGATGAAAGATATCCGATCTTAAGTTACCAATAACATATCACAAAATCGTCCTGATGTTCCGCGTGGTGTGACCAGGAAAAGTAATTCTTTTTTTTTGCGTTTTTGTAGTCCGGTCTTCCCTCCTCAGGCTAATCGGAGCTAAATTGATATTCTCAAACTTTAATGACTCAGAGTCCCTTGTCGCGTTCTAAGATGATGATTTGATGAACTTAAGACCGGATGTACATACTTACATAGGTTATTTGCAAAAAAGGGCTGAAGTCACGTAGATATAATTATTGTCTTATCATGTCACGCTTGTCATTACAAGGTATATTTTTAACCGACTTCAATTTCATAGAAGGAGGAGGTTCTGTATTCGGTTTGGGCTTTTTTTTTTATGTACGTTCACCGATTACTCCGAGACGCGTGGTCCGATTTGAATAATTCTTTTTTTGTTTGAAAGAATATACTTCCAAGGTGGTCCCATATTAATCTGGTGCTGTTCTGATGATGGGATCTATGAGGAAATGAGGGAACTCCTCAATTTTTAAAGGCACATGTATGGTGATTTGGGTGTTTTCTTAAGCAACTCGAGAGTTTTCTCTCGAAAACCACCAATTTGATGAAGTGGACCTGATAATGATGATTGTTTTGATGATAATGATGATGATTTTTTTTAAATGTAGGATGTTCATCGATTACTCCGAGACCCGTGATCAGATTTGAATAATTCTTTTTATGTTTGAAAGGATGTACTTCCAAGGTGGTCCCAAATTAATCTGGTGCTGTTCTGATGATGGAATCCACGAGGAATTGAGGGAACTCCTCAATCTTTAAAGGCACATGTATGGCGATTTGAGTGTTTTCTTAAGCAACTCAAGCATTTCCTCTCGAAAACCACCAATTTGATGGAACGGACCTAATGATAAAGACCACATATGACATGTGGAACTTTCCTTAGTTTAAGCGGGTGTATTATGAACTTTTTCTTATACGTCTATACCGATTATTCCGAGACCCGTTGTCCGATTTGAGTAATATTTTTATTGTTTATAAAGAGTTACCTCGAAAGTAGCGGACTAATTTGGTTGGACCTGATGATGGGAATCCATGAGGGATTGAGGGAACTCTTCAATTTTAAAAGGCTCATGTATGGTGATTTGAGTGTATTTTTAAGCAACTCGAGTGTTTCCTCTCGAGAACTACCAATTAGATGGAGAGGACCCGATAATGAAAACCGCAGATGACATGTGGAGTCCCTTCCATAAATAGCTATTTGAATTGGGTAAACATTGTATGAAAGAAGGAAGCAAATTTAGTTTATGTCGAAAGAGCTGATTGAGATCCCGAGAAAGCGTAGCAAAAGATTCTACTAATTTATAAGCATGAGCGTAGCGAGGGCGTTTAAGGCACGAGGTGCAAAGTTAATAACGTCAATCTCGTGTGGCACATACAACTCTTCACCTCAGCCTTCACACCGACTACATCTGCATCGCTGACCGACTGCACCGCGCACCCTTGGGTTTTGATTTCCACCTCAATCAGACTAGTGATACCTATTACGAATATTTTATTTTATATGCGTCCTAAACGCGGGAGGTGGTACAGTCGACTACAGAGAGATGTATTCACTTTTGGACAATATTACACCGCAATAAGGTGAAAAAGTGGATACATCTCTTTGTATTTGACTGTACATTATTAACCGACTTCAATTTCATAGAAGGAGGAGGTCTGTATTCGGTTTGGGCTTTTTTTTAATGTATGTTCACCGATTACTCAGAGACGCGTAGTCCGATTTTAATAATTCTTTTTTGTTTGAAAGGGTCTACTTCCAAGGTGGTCCCATTATTCAGCTGGTGCTGTTCTGATGATGGGATCTATGAGGAATTGAGGGAACTCCTCAATTTATAACGGCATATGTATGGTGATTTGGGTGTTTTCTTAAGCAACCACCAATTTGATGATGTGGACCTCATGATGATGGTTGTTTTGATGATAATGATGATGATTTTTTAGGGTTCCGTAGTCAACTAGGAACCCTTATAGTTTCGCCATGTCTGCCCGTCCGTCCGTCCGTCCGTCCGCGGATAATCTCAGTGACCGTTAGCACTAGAAAGCTGAAATTTGGTACTAATATGTATATCAATCACGCCGACAAAGTGGTAAAATAAAAAGTGAAAAATTTTTTTTTATTAGGGTACCTCCCCTATACGTAAAGTGGGGAGTGATTTTTTTTTCATTTCAACCCTAACGTGTGATATATTATTGGATAGGTATTTAAAAATGAATTGGGGTTTCCTAAAATCATTTTTCGATAATGTAAATATTTTCGGAAATAATCGCTCCAGAAGTAAAAAAATATGCGTCCCCCCCCCTCTAACTTTTGAACCATAAGTTTTAAAAATATGAAAAAAATCTCAAAAGTAGAACTTTATAAAAACTTTCTTGGAAAATTATTTTGAACTTGATAGGATGAATAGTTTTTGAAAAAAAAATACAAAATAATTTCTGAACTAAGTTTGTAATTTAACCGTATAAGCAGGTGTTTATTGTACCTGTAATTTCTACAAAATTACAATGAAATGACGTGCTTTCAAATAAAGTAAAAACGGTGAAAATCGGTTCACGCAATAAAGAATTATCCCATAAAAATCATCTTCCATACTTTATGCTCGCGCGCAATAGTTTACTCAATTTGCCAATAGATGTCGCTGTACATGGAACTCTCATATCATATCCTACATGGCGGTGTTATTAACTCTTAAGTGGGGACACTTACTGTGACGGACGGAAAACTACGGAACCCTACAGTGAGCGTGGCCCGACACGCTCTTGGCCGGTTTTTTTTATGTAGGATGTTCAGCGACATTTATACTCCGACACCCGTGGTCCGATTTGAGGAATTCTGTTTTGTTTGAAAGGAACTACCTTTAAGATAGTTCCACATTAATCTGGTGCTGTTCTGATGATGGGATCCATGAGGAATTGAGGGATCTCCTCAATTTTTAAAGGCACATGTATGATGATTTGGTTGTTTTTTTAAGCAGCTCAAGCATTTCCTCTCGAAAACCACTAATTTGATGGAGTGGACCTTATGATGAAGACCACATATGATATGTGGAACTTTCCTTACATTGAGTAGGTATTATGAACTTTTTGTTATATATCTTAACCGATTATTGCGAGATCCGTTGTCCGATTATGATAATTATATAACCACTAAAAATGGAAAAATAAAAACTTTTTACAAAAAAAAGATAAACCGACTTCAAAAAGTATAAAATAAATTATTATATTAGTTATATGCGTTACAAACTGATATGTTTGAAGTCGGTGCCAAGCCAAAAAGTTACAATACCGGTCAAATCAGCTTCAAGTCTGAAAATCACAAAACATATCGATACCTACTTACTTTGCAAAGGTGAATGTGAATCCTATCTGTTACAGTTTCACGTCTAAACCACTAATCCAATTTTGATGAAATGTGGTACCCTTGTCTATATACTCTGATACACGTCTACTTTGTCAATAATCAGAAAAAGACAGCAAATTAAAAAAAAATTATGTATGGTTGACCTTCCATCCAAAATTTGAAATATCGCGCCTTTTTCTACTGAAAAGGTGGGTCCCACACACTCGGTGTGTCTGAGTATAGAAAGATCAATCTAACCATTGAATTCCTTTACACTTCGATATTACACCTTAAATGAAGTAGGATAAATAATTCAAACCGAAGCACGGGCTCCGTTCGAGATATGGTTAGTCCGAAAACTAGTAAAAAAGTTTATTAAGAAACATCATAAGACGCATGATTATACTTTCTTTCTGTACTTGAATGAGAACCTACGTGCATTCAATACCGTATTATAATAGTTCTATAGTATGAAGAAAAATTGACTGACCAAATACGCCTCGTTATTATTAACTGTTTTGTGATTTTCAGACTTGAAGCTGATTTGACCGGTATTGTAACTTTTTGGCTTGGCACCGACTTCAAACATATCAGTTTGTAACGCATATAAATAATATAATAATTTATTTTATACTTTTTGAAGTCGGTTTATCTTTTTTTTGTAAAAAGTTTTTTATATTAATAGTATGACTTCTCCACAACCCACACTATGCATGGTGTTGTGGACGTAGAAAATGAATAAAAATTATAGAGGTAAATTGAATTAACGTTTATTTGGGTATACTAAAATTACCACAGCCTTAGGTACTTATGTCTTAATTATTAAAATGGCACAGACAGTCTTCGATTATCATTATTATTATAACAGACTTTGATAAAATACTAAATTCCAATTAAATTTAAGCAATACAATAACAACAAAGCACAAACGGGTAAGTACCTACTTATCACTTAAGTAAACCATATTATGGTATGGAAAAAAAATAAACATAAACAAAAATCACAAACTTTTCTTATTCATTAATAGCTACTATTCAATTTTTTTTTTAAATATTGTTTTATACCAACCAACTCACAATACTAATTATAAATGGTTTTACTTATTCAATTAAGTAACAATGAACAGTCTTGAATAAAAAATAAATAGTAAAATAATATCAAAAAACTAAACGAGTACGTAACACTTAAACTATAGACACTTTCTAGGAACAGAAAATCTGACTATCTTTACTATTATAAATGCGAAAGTTGGCATTTTATGGACGATACCACGGGCATCATGTAGTATTTTTATCAAGAGGTATTTAAATTACATTTTATTCTTAGCTTTTATATTCAGACTTTTTTATAAAAAAATAATATTTTTGTTTTATTGAGACTTTTCTTAATACAAATATTTATTAATAATATTGTTTTATACACACTTTTTCTTAATACAAATATTTATTTTACTTATTCAATTATACACATAATATAACAATTATTAACTTTAACACACTATTAGACAGTTTAAGCTTTTAAACTACTACGAAACATAAATAAGACATAACAAGCGGCATTTTTGGCATTTAAAAGTAAGAAGCGTCTTCATCATCCCATAGTACAAACTGAGGGGGGTCTTCGTTTATCTGTAGTAATTCAATCAATTTGACAATATTTTCTTCAGGAATACAATTTATATCTCTACGTTTAGGAAGAAAAAACTTTACACTATCGCTTTTACCAAAAGTTTTGTAGAACGATACAGTGTACTTCCTTTCTTTTAAATGTATATTTTCTATTGTACCCACAAAATATTTCCATGCTCTTGTAAAGTATCTCGCGAGTACTTTAACTCTAACATTATATTTCTGAAAATTGTCTACTTCTTTGACTTGAATGTTTGCACTGATGCTTTTTTGTTTTTCTTGCAGATGCAAATTATCATTTAGATCTATTTTTTTAACCTTTGGATTTGTATAGAATTTTAGTTGTCATCGGAACAGACGAAATTATATTGATTTTATTTTTTAAAGTGCCTGTACCTTGTAATGTTTGTGGTTTTATTGTTTTTTCATTTTCAGCTTGCATATTTCTTGTTGTATTTTATTTATTTGAATGTTTTCTTTACCATTATCATCAATCATATCCGGCTTGTTATCTTTTCTACTGCCTTCATTTTTCACTAATGCTTTCTCTTCTTCATACATTTCCTTTACTATTCTTTGAATCTCTTGTTGATGGGTCGACTCTCCTGCTTGCACTGGCGGGGCTGTGGCTCAAACCATCCAGCACATAATTGAAGACTGCCCTATATCACGCTATACCGCCGGTCCTCCAGATGACCTGATCACCTTGTGCGACGAAGCCATTAAATGGCTGACTGGTCTTAGTGTTGACATTTAATACCTAATCAATTGAATATACATATATTATGCTTCTGTATTTAGCCATACGATTAAATAAATCTCTTGTTCTCTTGATAAGTCTTCTATATCATTATTAATGTTTAAATGTACATCTTTTTCAGGAAAAATGTCAGCGAACAAATATTCAATATCCGAGTCACTGTGTAAGCTTA
Organism: Pammene aurita; assembly: GCA_947086415.1. Classification (NCBI taxonomy): domain Eukaryota; kingdom Metazoa; phylum Arthropoda; class Insecta; order Lepidoptera; family Tortricidae; genus Pammene; species Pammene aurita. Next base: position 21,680,354 of record OX352295.1, read on the forward strand.
TTTCTGCACTTTCAGATGTTGAAACGATACTTGGAGGCCTTCTTCCTTTTTTTGCTGGATTTCTTTTTGATGTTTTATTCTTAGAATCGGTTTTTCTTTTCATTGCCTTAGCCTTTTCATTTTGCAGTTTATTGTCAGAAACACTGATTAGGTGTTTTTCAATTTTAATAGATCTTGTCAAAATTTGTTCAGTGTTATCAGAAATACTAATGACCTGGTCTAAATTATTAGTAAGACACTCATTGTTCGTTCCACCTTTTGTTTTTTTCTTACCAATACCCTTTCCTTTTGCAGTCTTGTTAGTTAAAATCTTCTTCTGAGTGCATGATCCAGATGGTCCGGGATTTTCATTTTCAACCGATTTTTCTAATGTATTTTTTCGTTTTGGTTTTTTCTCTTGTTCTGTGTTGTCAGAAATGACAGAAATACTAATTTCCTGCTCTGAATTACTAGTCAGACACACATTGTCCTTTTCACCCTTTGTTTTCTTACATATATATACCTTTTCCTTTTGCTATTTTGTTAGTCGGAATCTTCTTGTGAGTGCATAATCCAGATGGTCCGGGATTTTCATTTTCAACCGATTTTTCTAATGTTTTTTTTTTCGTTTTGGTTCTTTCTCTTATTCTGTGTGGTCAGAAATGATAGAAATACTAATTTCCTGCTCTGAATTACTAGTCAGACACACATTGTTCTTTTCACCCTTTGTTTTCTTACCTATACTTTTTCCTTTTGCTATTTTGTTAGTCGGAATCTTCTTGTGAGTGCGTGACCCAGATGGGCCAGAATTTTCATTATCAACAGATTGTTCTGTGTCTTTCTTTTTTTCTAAATACGAACGTGTAATAACTTCTGCTCCCTTGGCTACGCGAATTAATTTAGTAGCAGTTTTATTGCCTTTGTTTTGCGGCTGTTGTTTTATTTTTTCTAGTAGAAGTTCTTCAAAGCCTGTTGCTTCAGTTGCTTTGGTTAGTTCAGGGTATTCCCTACTATCGCTGGTCGGAACAGATAAATTGATGTTTATGACACGTATGCAAAGCTGTACAAGAGTCTTGACATGAGCCTCTTTGGAGCCAATATTTTGATTTTTGTGTTTTTGCCACCTTTTAAAAGCCGCAGGCTCAAATTTTTCTTTTGGAATCACATTTGGATTATATGGGTAGATCCCACCCTTTTTGAAGCCATTTATTATTACTTCGGACTTTGTCCTGTGCCATGCTTCTGCAAACATATAAGCAAAAGCTTGCTTGCGCACTTTTACACCAATATTTTCTCTCTGCCAAGTCACAAGCTGTACATCCCATATACTTTTAAATTACTTAAATACAGCTATATCCAGTGACTGGAGAAGATGAGAGGTATGTGCAGGTAGTTTTAATATAACCAAACCATTTTCAGCTGCCAAAGCTACTACTCTTTCATCGACATGAGTGACATGGCCGTCGTAGACCATCAGCTGGGGTCTCTCGGTGTCTAAACTGGGAATAACATGATTTGACATATAGTTAAAAAAAAAATCCGTCTCCATCCATCCACGCTTGCTCGCGGCATATGCAAGTTCAAAGTCGTATGACCCTTTGTCCTCCAACATCCATTCTTCATACACATGCTTTCCTTTAAAGATAATTAAAGGATTTATTTTCTCACCTGCTGCGTTCACTGTAGTTAAGACCGTAATATTTTCTCTACCTGTACCAGCAGTTGTTCTGGTACATGGCTGACCAATTGCACCAACAACTTTTGTCTTTGTTGGATCTAGGCAGACAGACGTTTCGTCTAGATTCCATATTCTTCGCGGATCATCAATATTGTACGCGGTGAGTACTTCTTCCAATAAAGTAAAATACTCATCAATAACAAATCGATCTGTCATTCGTTTTCGTGGAGCTTTTACTGCTTGAGGTTTCTTTACTGATAATTTGTGGCGTTCTTTAAAGGAAACGAACCACTTGGTGCCTGGTCTGTTGTCTTTGAACGGTGTCTTTAAGTTATTTTTTTTAACAAAAGCTGCCACACTTCCTCTTTAGATAAACCCCAACCCCATTTTTCAAGCGTGCGCAGACATTCCGCCAACTTAGCTTCCTGTTCTAGGGGAATTGCTGGGGCGCTTCCTAGTGTTTGACTCTTAATACCCGCTTTCCGCAAGACCCGACCGTTGAGAGTAGATGACGGTATTCCGTACAATTTGGATGCGGCATAGTTTGAAAGTTCTTTATTTTTGACTCTTTGCACAGCTTCGTCTAAGTCATGTTCAGTATAGGCAGTCGCTCGAAGTGTGTGTCTCTGATATTGTGTAGGCATGTTTAATCTGGAAGTAATATGAATAATAAATTCTTGAAATTATATAAAATAATAATCATATATTATTTGCACGTGAATAAATAAATATCAGATTGAGGCAGAGATACTAGCTTGTAAAAATGGTAACTGTTATGGGTTTTACGTTACACCTAATCAGGTTTGGCTGATTTTTGTACATGTGTGTGATAAATGAAATATTTTTCTCATTACGTATTCGGAAAAGGGATTTTTCTTCCCTGCTAGAAGGGATAAAGGTGGCACTTTTCTGTTCTAGGACATTTTATTGCCAGTATAAAATAACACAATGAAATATGAAAATAGTATGCACATAATCGATCATCGGCACTATACCAGCTCCCTTAGTGAAACGTTCCTACCCAGAGTGTCACTTTTTTGGCTCCTATAAAACACTGTGCTACCCCTTTGTTTCGATCCGAACTTTTGAGAACCGCTGAATTTTATAAGTACCTCAGCGATTAGTCCGATGTTCGGCAATGGGAGGAAAGTCCGGATCTATGCCTACAGGCGTCCTAGGCGTTAACAAAGTATACAATTCTATAGAGAATATGCTAATTCTACGGTGTAATTAACTAAAAAAGCAATAAAATGATAAATACTTACCATCATTTCCAAATAAACTCCTGGAGGGAAGACCGGATCACCAAAACTTCACAAAAAACGGCACAATTATTTTAAAGCTCCGGCGCACACATCCTGCTCATCGCAACTCCTATCGCGGTATGACGGGAGGGGCGGAACAAAATGGCGGAGAAACCTATGTTGCCATCAGTGAAAAATATCGCTTCATTTGCGGTAAATTCTATGCATCCGGTCTTATGTCACATCCGATCTTAGGCGATCCGACCTTACATAACGTAATCCTGTATATCGAATAAACTCGCTATTGTATCCGTGATATTGGCTTCTGTGATTATTATTAAATGAATTATTCGTGGGCTGCTTGTGACAATGTATTCTAGTTGAGAGTGATTTTTTATTGTTGAACGGATGTTGACATGCAATAAAGCCAGATTGTTTTGCGCGTCTGGTAAACTATACATGAAGTCTGTCCAGGAGTCGTGGGATGTCTCTCTAGTGTTGGAGAGAGGTGTATCCATAATTCGTATTTTATGTGGAGTATATTATTGACCTATTGACCTTCACTTAATTTTATAATATCTAGATAATAGGTCTTTGGTACATACCTATATTCTTTGCATTTCCTTACCGACCCGCTCTATATCTTTTTCTGTCCGGATGTAGTAAATCTTTTTGTCGCCGTCTCTTTTTCGTACCATTATTTGTCCGTTTTTGCACCATACGTACTGGCAAAGCGATTTATCTCAAAGATTCGTTTTGGCGCTCCACAGTAGGTAGGCTGTTGTGGGTGTAAGTGACTCGCGAATATAGACCTTCTTGTTGCCTTCTCCACCAATATCCTGTGCAGTTATATCTGCTGCTTTAGCTGTATCACACCAGTAGTCGCGCCTGCCCTCGCGTAGGGTCACCATCATGGGCGCGTCTATTTTCGCGCGATTGGCTTGCGCGGAACCAGCGCGGAAGGGCTTCTTTTTTCTGAAGGCTCTAATAACGTCACCAGTGTCTTGGTGCAAGAGCTGGCCCAATGCTGTCGCGATTTTGTTGACGTCCTCATCCTTTTGTTCTGCGATCCCACATATTTCAAAGTCATTGCACGTCAGCGCCTGCTCGCTTTTGTGTAGTTTTTGCTCCAGCACCTCATTTTTTAGCATTAGGTTTTTGCAGGTATTGGCTACATCTTTATATTGATTTTCCATCAGTTTAAATCTCGTTTCATGGTCCGCCAATTTTATTTCGAATTCGTCGATTTTGCCAGAATCTAAGTCGAGGTTAGTTTTAAGTTCCTGTTCAATTATGTCTTTAATGGTTTTGCGTAACTGCCAAATTTCTTGTCTCATTTCTAGTAATACATTATCTGCTCCGATTTGTATTTCGGAGTCGGATTCTTCGTCTTCGCGGTCCGGTAGAATAACCGAAATACGTTTCTTGGAAGCGCCTTTAATCGGTATACACTTAGGGCACTTCCAATCAAGTGAGTCTGTTACCGATTTGGATAAAGAGGCGCATGATGCGTGCCACCACTTGTTACATTTTATGTTATTGCACTGCACTCCGGGGGATTTCGCGTTCACAACTTTACCACACCCATTTGCCGCGCATTTCACCATTGTGTATTGTATAATTAATATGCGCACGCGCACTCACTAATCACTAAGATCACGACCTGTCGCTAGCGCGCTCGCGACGAGACTGACATGTATTTAACTTACGCGAACAGCTCCGGAATCAGTTTTCTCCATGAGCACGTCCTCCTCAACCCTTAGTGACCCATGGGGTGACCTCTCAACCACCATCTCCATTATTAGCCGGGATGAAGGCGTTGCCAATGGACCGTTTTGTCCAATTCGCTGTATAAAAACATATATTTTAAAATCTCTGAGGTCACAATGTCATTTAATAGAGTATAATAGAATCATATGATCAGTTTGTTATTACCGAGCGACATCCATTCCATGTTATCTAACAAGCAACGTAAAATATGTGTAACTAGAGTTCATTATATAATGGTCTACTATAGTGAAGTGTAACCCGAACTTGTTATCTCCATTAGTCATCAGTCTGTTACGTAGGTATCTACAACTTAGAATATTTTTACCTCTAGAAAGTACTAAATGTGTGTAAATGTAAAATATTATTACCTAACATAAGAAAAACATAGCGGCCGCACGGCGAGTGCCTGCTTGCTCTGTTTGCAAATACCTACCTGTTATTGCAAATGGAGTAAACAGACACTCCCACAGCCACATAAGTATTACGTACCTAAATTAATAGTACAATGGTGTAGGGTAAAAATAAGTTTTCTGCCAACAAACTGCTGTGCAGTCTGGCAGATAGGCGAAATTGATTAAATGTATCTCTTTTTGTGAAAAAAAAATTATAAAAAAAATCTTCATTACATCCTTAATACCATCCCAAAGAAAAGCCCTAAATCACGATGCATGTACCTTTCAAATTTCAAGTCTTATCAAATCCTCATGGATTCCATCATTAGATCTGAACTAAAATCAAATTGTAAAGCTTCGGAGGTAACTCCTTACAAAAAAAAGAAGAATTTCTCAAATCGGATAACAGAGCTCGGAATTATAGAGCTGTTCCACTATATATGCCATCCCTGATCTTCATCATCAGCACTTTACCAAATTGGTGGTCTACGTAAGAGAATGCTTTTTTGGAAACCCTCAAATCACCATGCACCAAGTATTTCTGAAATCGGATGACAAAGTTAGCAATTATCAAACTGTTCCACTATGCCATCCCTGGTCTCCATCATCAGGTAAGGAACTGGTTGAGGTACATAAGAAAACGCCCATACCATCATGTTTCTGAACGAAACCATACCATAGTTACCATACCATTCATTATGTCAATGTCAACTCACTCAATTCCATTTTTTCAACTAACACGCTCCGCAACAGCTCTGTAATTAATTCAGGTTTTTTATTCTAATACACATCTAATTACATGTTATTATTAAAATTTATGTCCACAGATTACAAATGTCGAAATAATAATATTGTAAATTGTAAAAAATATACAAAAACCAGACTACAAGAGTACAAGAAGTACTAGTCAAATAACCCGCCCCGAGTCATTCCCGGCGCAAAGGTTCCCATTACGCTCGCAGCATTGCCACGCTGGATCGCAATTGACAACCTTTGTACCAGGAATGACCCGGAGCGAGGGTCAAGACCCCTCTCGCAACCGCCGCCCGATTTCCGCCACAAATCCTTGGCCTCTGATCCCCAACATCCAGTAGTCTCGACCGCAAACGGGATAAATAAGTAATTGTTGAGAGCCGAGTACTTAGCATGCTTCCCGCTGGCCGCCGCCTCCGCAGCAGCTGCAGCAACCCTGGTAGTACGACCCAAGTACGAGGCAGCGAAAGTGCTGACGCATGTGGCGTCCCAAAGGAGGCACTTACCTCTCTGCCAGGGCACCAAGGTCACACCATCGGGTCTCTTATTGTCCGCCCTGCTAAGGCCGAGGGGCTCCAGCAAACAGGGGACATTGGCCGAAACCAACGCCCTCCGGATGACGTCGTTGAGGGCGTGGTGACGAGGGAATCTCCCAGCACACCGACAACAACTCAAAGCGTGGTGGCCGTTGCTCTCTACCATGGTACCGCAGATGCATAGATGTGGTTCGCAAACATCGCAGCCCAGGCGGAGAGCCACTGCCACCCACAAAGAGTTGTCGTCAAGGAGAGTGCCCAGGTGTGGGGAGGGAAGCGCTTGTAACCATGCGCCGGATTCGGGCCTTGATACCGCAATGAGTCGCGCCCTCTCCACACCCACAGCGCCCTCCAACAAGCTGTCAACCACGCGCTTCACTCCCACGTCGTCCCATGAGCGCTGACGGTCCGGCGTAACAGAAAGTGCTGAACCTGGGTTGAGAGCAGTCCAAGCAGCCCGAGCCTCCGACGCGTACGGAATGGTTGCCTCGACGCCATCCAGCGCAAAAATTTGGGAAACTAGTCCCACGACCCCGCTTGCGGACGCCAAAAATGCTGGAAGACACACTTTCCGCGCGCGCCGGATACTCAGGCCACCGTTCCGGATAGGAAGAGACGCTTGGTCCCACTGGCCCGTGTCGAGAGATACGTTCAGCAAGCACTCCATCGTCTCCTTCAAAACTGCGTCAAAGGCGTCCATATCCACGGGGCACAACCAAGCGGGAACAGCCCGCAGAAAGTAGGTCAGCTTCGGGACTGCGAAACAAACCCGCAAAAGGACGAGTGCGACGTGGGCTGGCAGATCTCTAAGTCTATATCTCTAGCAATCAAAAGAAGTTGCCTGCGCTCTTCGAAGGCCTCAGGGATGGCTGCGGGAAAAATTGGAGCTACCAGGAGATTAAACGAGTTGACCGATAAGGGTTTCAGACCGGGAAGTAACGTACCAAAAGAAGAGAAAGAGCGCGATGCTTCAGGACTGCAAGGAAAACACATCTAATTGTGTTTTAAAGTGATTTTTATTTCTTCCCAAACATAAATAGTGCCGAAACAAGTACAGTTCATTTCCAAATCCGGTGATATTTCGAAGCAGCAGCATAAAATTAAGATTCTTCAAAGTTCGTCGCGAGCAAGCGCATTTCTCGGAATTCAACTTCTAACGTTCGCCATTTTGATCAATTCAAGGTCAAACCAAAACGTGCGCGGAATGAACAATTTTGGAGCGACGACCGAATCGTTCACTCAAACGTCAAACGAGTCTGACATCCAACTGTTAATGTCAATTGACATTCGACTTCATTCTTCAATCTCATTGTTTATACTTGACTAGAGATGCGCAAAACGCTTCACTGAACTGAAAAGATTGATTCATATCTTTCGCTCGCGGAGATATTGTATCACTCATTTCGTTCATTTCGCTGACTTCGCTCAGTTGATCTATATATGTGTCGGTTAACTTCAAACTCAGATAAATCCACTCTTACCACTTGGGAGATTATTGAAAAAAGTGATAATTCGGTGATTTGAAAGGCAGTTTTTTTTATTATGGCTAAAGCATTAAAGAAAGCGATCGTATTCGACAAATTCAGCTTTAAAACCATCTAAAGAACTAGTCTATTATTTTCAAAAAAATTAGTCTATTATTTTCAAAAAAATAAATTTTGATTGGATTTACCTTCATTTGATATAATCGATTGCAATTTATCTATCTTTGAAAAAACTCAGTTTGGATTTGTATAATTTTGATTTAACAGATTTGGATTTATCTAGATTTGAAAAAAATACGATTGGAACCAGGGATGTGGTATTAGCGAAATCATATCGCTAAAATGTATTGAAATTAATGCTTTTTACACATTTTGTAAGACACTTCACACAAATTTCACTAATCGTCGATAACTGTTTTGCATTAGTTATTTCCTTAATTTGTATGTAAGGCGAAGTGGGGTTAGACCGGACATGGGACAAGACCAGATCCGTTCATTTTTTTCACTATTACAATCATATAGGTTTTGTGTTAACAAAATATTTGTTTTCACTACCTCCGCCATGCCGATTTCACACATGTTCAAGCGTTTAGTATGTAACAACATGGTAACAACTGACGAAATGTAATAGCACTCTTAATCTAAATTAATTTGTGCTATTTAAATTCTTTTTGGTATTCGGTACTTATTTGGAACTGGCTAAATTACATTCAAATATTTATAAAAATAGTGACTTATCATGACTTAACAAAATAGACAGCAATCATTGAAGAAAATGGCTTCAAGCAATAATCTTTATGATACTACGTATAAACTTATTCTAAATAAGATGAGGAAACATTTCTTAAGACTGTTTACTACTAATAATGGGTTATCTGATTCTCAACGGGTAAGTACCTATATTATTATGTTACTTATTAATGAAAACCCATTTTTGATCGTATTTAATTAATATATTTCATATTCTTAATTCTTTATTTTTCAGATAAGCATTTTAAGTTTTCATCATTGAAATTACCGAATATAATTTTAAAAAAACTTTACACAGACGCAATGTGGGGTTGGAAAATACCTATTCAGATGTACCAACTGTCAGCAGGAGTAGTCAAATAATATTAACTTAAGAAGTGACGAGGATTTTATTAATTTATTTTGCGACTTTTGCCTCTCCTGCTTAGTTTAAAAGCTATTTAGAAAATAGATACGGTGATTGATTGTTAAATATAATATACAGGTGTAACATTTAAATCAATTGGTATGGGAGAGTCTGAAACTAGATATACATTACTAGATAAACATACTGACCGATTTACATGCTTCAACCTGTACATACATGTAGTTGTCGATCACATTTATATTATTATTGTAAGATACATTATTTATACGATGAATGAGGATAAGGTGGGAGTGATAAGGGTGTCAAAGAGCTACCTGATTAGTTGATAAGTACAGTCAGCGTCAAATATAGTAACAGTCAAAATGGCCAAATAGTTCGAAATCGAACTATGTGGTCACTTTGGCTGTAACTGTATATTCGCTGACTGTACCAGTCCCCGACGCTGTCCCAATGTTCGACAATGTACAATTAAATGAAATAAATAAATGAGAGAAATAAAAGGCTTTTTATTTTTTATTACCGAATGATAACCCTTAAATATGTCAAACAAAATAAAATATCTCTTCTGAATCGTCTTCTTCGATTATTTCTTCGTGCATTGGTTGCCCTATTACGTTCTCACTGTTAAGCACTTTTTTGTAATACTTTAATTGCACTAACGATGCCCAGTCTTGGCCAAAGTGCGTTTCCAGCAATTTGCGTACATCAATTAGTTTAGCTTCTTTAACTGGAACTCCGAGTTGCAGTCTCTCTGGACTATATTTTTTAAACGTTTGGCCGCGTTTGTTAATTGTTTTAGCGACATTTGTAACAGAAATGTAAGACATTTCACCGCGTATTTGGACTTGACCTCCATGTAAAGTTATGATAAATCTTTTACATTTTGTTATTTGAAAATGAAATCTTTGGGTTCAATATATTTCTGCTTTCTGTTTTAAAATCAAATATTGGAATGTCCGTTCCTAAATGCAAAACTATTGCGTGCTCTTTTAGAACATCAATGTAGTCTTCGGGTGTTAAAATCGTATCCATTTTCCTGATTTTTTTTTCTGTTAACGCAAAGACACGGTCTGATGGCAGAAAAGAATGTCCAGTCACCGGAAAAATTATTTCTATACTTTTGACGTTTTGCGAGTTCAAGTAAAGCCAGTTCATCAGAGCACTCAACATGATAGAATTCTTATTTTGACCTCCGCAACCATCAGCCATTTGTATTCATTTTTTCAATTCCATTTGTATTCAGTTTGTTCAAACAATCAATGACGGCTGAACAAATTTCGTCTGACCCTTTATATGCAGTTTCTTCTGTCCATACGTACGAATATACGTTGTCTTTGGAGAGATTGTTATGAGATGATCCTCTAACGATGGTAAAATTGTACAAGTACAACTGTCGTGAGTAGTAAACGGATTGATCCGGTATTTTGGGCAGTGGCAAATTTTTTAGACAGTCAAAAGATAACAGTATCTCATTATTATCTTCTTTTTTGAGTAGTTTAAAAAATGCTTTTGCACGAAACTTATGAATTCGCCAAATTCTGTTATAAGTCTTACCTTCTCGCTATCATTTTTTTCGATATTTATTTTTTCCATCAGTTGGAGGCACGTTGAACACACGTCCTGCCTGGGACTGCCAAATCCAATATTAAAACTCGTGACGAAAATGTTCCTAAAGAAACTGAGGCTAACTGAAAAGCCAGGCAGTGCTCCATCGGAATACATGTTCCATAGCTTTTTTATATTAAGCTCTGCATGCAAATATTGCCGTTGCCGAGTTTTGTCCCGACTGTAGTGAATTTCTAGAGGTTGCAAAGTCTGAATATACTTTTCAACAGCTTCTTTGCGTGAACGGTATGCGTGCGATTTTTTTGTCTCCACCGCGATTTTCGCAAGCCATTAATCCAGTCAAATAATGACGCTTAGCTACACCTTCTACTCTGCCTTTTTTTAAATTCAGAATGCCTAAAAAGGCTTTTTTGCAAACAGGGATCAACTGTTTGTCTTTTTTCTTGCGAATGAAGTATTTAAGAGCCATTTGCCTTCCTCGTTTACTTCCAGTCTTAGGGCGTCGTCTACGTATGACTGTAGATACGACATGCTTGAGAATAAATTTGTCCTGTTTAATTTTGTCGTTCGTTCCATAAAACATGTGATTAAAAAATAGGACATCGTTCGAACTTAATTTGTTGCATTTATAACCCTTGGTGCCATGACCGCATATAGGTTTATTTGGTGGTTGTTTGGTTGAATATCTAAAAACAAAATATCAAAGCGTTAGTATACTATTTTGTCACGTAAGGAAGCTAAACAACCAATGCACACTTGCAAAAAAACACGCAAAATCAAGCCAGGCAGACCATTAGAATAGAATAAACTTATTTATAAGAGAAAGCTCTTATGGTGCTTATTTATAGGGGAAAGCTCTGACACTGTATTGAAAAACAAACTCAGTGTAATTATTTGCTCCAGGTAAACATTCGAAATAATAAACAGCTGTTAGTACTTTATTTTACACAATTATATTTTTTATCATGTATTTTGCAGCAAAATTGCATCACATATTCAGACTTACATTTTGGTCCTCCTGTATAACTACACAAACCTGATCGGAAAGTAAAGTTTGTGAAATACATAATATTATGACATTCTTCCATCGATAATGGCTAGCCCAACACTAGTGTCATCTCATCATTTATCAAACGACGCATAATAGGTATTTAAAACTTACCAATTTTTTGCAGTTTCCAGCTTTTTATGGCGTACTTTTATATTAGGCCGTTTCCGGGCTTTACCTGGCGGCACAATTTTAACGGAATTTTCCATTGGAACTATTTATTTTTAATTAAAATGCACAACAAAAGTGTAAGCTGCAGATTTATAAACGCAGAGTTTACATCAACTGACAGCCATATTGAACAAACTTCTTTCGCTGATTGGCTTTGATGGACTTACCTACATTTGAAATAAACTGGATTTATCTGATTTTGATAAAATATTGTGATTTTAACTTTATTTTTCTCAATAACTACATGAAATTATACTTAACCCATAAAACAGTAACAAAACCAGTTTTTTAACCTTTTTGTTGCGGAGTTTTCTCTTTTAGGGGGATGTAATGATAACTTTGCTACATGGATCTATACACATATAAAACACAGAATATGATAGCTACTGCAGCGACCATGAATCAACACTCGATGGGCGCACAATTCCATCTACTCTTAATCTCGTATCTCTCGTTATGAATGTAACCTCAACTCTCTCGGGGAAAATTAGAAGGGCCCCAAGTCCCGTGGCTCATATCGGTGGATGCACGGGACAACTGAATCTCCACAGGAGAACTCATCGTGCATCCCGCAACTCATATACTCTCAGATATCTCTCAACTCATACAGGTATGCGATGAGTACTGAGGTGGGGACCATGTGGTCCCCGACGAGCCTCCTCAACAACCCCTACAGCTCATCCATCAGCCTCCATAATAAACCTCCAGTAACTCAAACCGATAACCTTTAGCCACCTCACTTGTTACATTCAAACTCAAGCTACAAACAAAGAATATCAATCAATTCTTCAACTCAGTTCTATCTCAAGTTAAACGTTAATTCAAGGTCACCGCAATATCTATACATATCAAATTGATTATAGATATGTTTCGCTTACCAAGAGTCTCCTGTACGTGATTACACACGACACACCACGTATCCCGTCCCAGTACTCTATCCACTTGTCTCCACTTGTCCCGCCATTCTCGTACCTGTCACCTATAACACTCGCCTACCTCCATCGCCAGTGTTACCCGTGAAAGTACGCTAAGAGTGACAGATAGGATACATACCACCATAACAGACTTCGCGTTCTCCGCGACACTCCCGAAAGGCGAAAGGACTACATAAGTAGCGTCATTAGCTGACGCGTCCATTCGGCTATTCGTTCTCTGGCCCAAATGGCAGCGTTCCGCCTTACTCTTGTCGCTTCCTCAGGCCGTTCTTCCATAACACTTGGCTCTCTCACTTCTTCCTCGTGTGTATCAGCAGCGGGAACTTGCTCGGTTTGCGTAGGACTACCTTCAGAATCTAACACAGAAACATCTTTCTCGGTTGCAGATTCAGTGGTGATTGTTAGCTCATCAATTTCCATCTCGGGCTCAGGTGACACTACCTTTTCTGATGCTTTTATAGGTTCCAAAGCTTCAACCATCTCCATTTGTTCAGTTGGTGTCTCTGCCATCTCGTTGTCTTGTGATGGTAGTTGTGCATAATTCCAAGGGCCGTACGTATCAGACTCTAACGGATACAGATGGGCTATGGATCTCGTAAACTCTGTATTCCCAACTACCACTTTGGCCGCTCGGCATTCACCATCGCGGCTTCGGATTAAACTTTTTATTTTACCAACCTTCCAATTGATTCTATTTTTGGAATCACTCTTAATTTGTACAATGTCACCGACTTCTGGAAATTTCTTTGACATCACTCGCGGTTGTTTATGAGAGTGGCTGAATCTGTCTCGCAGACTTGGTAGATATTGATTGGTGAACATCTCTTTATATTCGTTAAGAATCCTCTGACCTCTCTTCCAGCCTTCAACCAAGTCGACTTCAGTGTTGGTGCCTTGCGAGGTTCCCTCGCCAAGTTCTGGGTTTACTTCTAGACACCGACCTAGAGACAGAAAATCAGCTGGTCGCAGCATTCCCTCTGGGTCGGAACCCACTGCAGTCAAAGGTCTTGTGTTCAATACAGCCTCAATCTCCTTCACTACTGTATTCATTTGACCGTCTGTCAATAAATGCTTGTCGAGTGTGCGCTTTAAACAGTGCTTTACCAGTGCAACTAATCTTTCGTAAAAGCCGCCTTGCCAAGGTGCAAGCTGTGTGATGAATTTCCATTTGATATGTTTCTCCTGGCAGTATGAATGGATTAGTACTTCACTTGTCAACTTGAACTGTAGTGCATTGTCCGATATGAATACTTTGGGTGGTCCTCTGGCCGCCACGAACCGCCGTATCGCTAGCAAGCACTCCTCAGCCGTCAAGGCCTTGACCAACTCCAAATGTACAGCACGAACTGCTAGACATGTCATAAGACAAATCCATCGTTTTTCTCTGCCAGTATTTGTCTCCACTAATGCCGGACCCAGATAGTCTAATCCAGTAAAGGTAAATGGAGAACTATAATTAACCCTTTCACTGGGCAGTGCAGGTGGTGGTGGCAATTTGTAAGGACCTCCAGAATACTTCTCACACTGCGAACATCTCTTCAGAGCTTTCTGTACTTGGGCTCGCCCATGTGGGATCCAATACTTTTCGCGTAATATACTTAACGTGTGTGGGACCCCAACATGGTAGTTTTCTCTATGCGTCTTTAGTATTATCTCGGTTGTGAAGGATGATTTCTTCGGAATCAGAATGGGATATCTCTTATCATACGATAAATTAGCATTCGCGAACCTTCCTTTGCATCTTAAGATCCCATCTTCGTCTACAAAGAGACCTAAGTTTCGTGACAAACTCGTCACCTTTCCTGAAACTTCTGCTGAAAAGTATTTTTCTTGTAACTTCTTAATCTCAGTCACTGTCTCTTCACACTTTTCTTCATCTGACGGGTTTTGCATAGACTCCGAACTTTCCTGAAGTGCAGTGGCTGCAGGATTATCTTCCATTTCAGAAAAGTTAAGATCACTATCTTGGTCTTCATAGCCTTTCATTGTCATCTCTGGACCATCCACCGTGTCCAGAGCCCTCCCGGCCAGGCACATTTCTTCCTTTCTCTGCTCCTTAGGCCAATCACTTTGGTCTTGTAGAAGAAAATCTGGACCATGGAGCCATAGATCCTGTTTGTGATGCCACAATTCTGGTCTGGTAGCTATGTCTGCAGGGTTTTCTTTTGAGTTGACATAGCGCAATTCTGCACCTAAGATTTCCTTAATTTGCTTAATCTCGTTGACTCGTCTCAATACAAATGGTGGAAGTAGTCTACTTGATTTGATCCAAGCTATGACGACTTGATACCACAAATATTATCTTGCATATATTTAGGTCTATGTGGCTTTTAACATACCTCAGAAGCCTACTTCCTATCAGATACCCTAGCAATTCGAGTCTAGGAATTTTGAGATCACTTTTGTCTTCTGCTGGGGTTACTCTGGATTTTGACATGAGAAACGAAGTTGATATTTGTTTTCTGGCTATGACGCGCAGATAAATGACTGCTGCATATGCATTCATGGATGCGTCAGTAAAGCAATGTAGTTCAAACTTCGTACATTCCGACTTTGATCCATTTGCGACATGTCTTGGTAGTTCTACGTTCTTAACAGTTTTTAAATTCTCAATTATGTTCTTCCACGACGTCGACAAGTCCTCAGGCAGAATCTCGTCCCATTTTAACTTCCTAATGCAGATCTCCTGAAATAAGAGTTTTCCTGGCAGCATGAGTGGTGACACAAAACCGCATGGATCATATAGACGTGCTAGCACTCTTAAGACTCCTTTCTTTGTAATGCCTCTGTCTATGATCTCACTCTCAAAAGTTTCGTTATTCAGTTTGAGCCGTAAGGTGTCATTTTCCAAATTCCATACCAAACCGAGGATCTTCATTTCACTTTCCTCTTTAGCTCTTTTTTGCTTGGGAATCATGTGTAGAAAATCTTTGTCATTAGACATCCAGTCTCGTATGTTCATTCCTAATTCTTTAAATGAGTTTTTTGTTTGAGCATACAAATTGAGAGCCTCTTCTCTTGATTGAACTGACGTCACCAAATTGTCTACATAACATTTATCTGCTATCACTGGAAGAAGACTTTTGTTAGTCTTTGTAAGGTGGTATCGAATTGTTGCCGCTAAGAGGAAAGGGCTCGATATTACTCCAAAAGGCACCCGGCAGAACCTATATTGCATGATATTCTCTTCAGTCAGTTCCTTTTCCAAATCTTTGACCCAGAGAAACCTGGTCACATCCCTGTCCTCTTCTTGTAGACCAACCTGAAGAAAAGCCTTTTCAACATCGGCGGTGATAGCAATTTCACCAATTCTAAATTTCAGTATCAATCCTGTAAGGTCTTCCAGCATGTTCGGGCCTCTATATAAGCACTCATTCAGGCTTTTCTCGTTTTTCAGCTTGGCTGAAGCATCGTAGACCAGCCTACCCCCTTTTCCCTTCTGTTGAACCATATGAAAGGGTAGGTAGTGAACTGGATGCTCAGTAGGAATGGTAGGATCCACAACTTCTATTATGTTAGCTTCAAGCTGTTCTTTTAAGATTTACTCATACTCCGTCATGACTTCTTTATTTGATCTTCGTAATACACCCTTTAATCTTCCAAAGGCAAGTCCAAAGTTAGTAGGCAGGTTTGGTGGATACTCTCTCCACGGCCACTTCACCTGGTACCTACCTTCACTGTATTTGACAGTCTTGTTAAAATGCTGAACGGCTTCTTCCTCACATGTAGTTTTCGGAGAATCACATATCCCGATGCTCTCGAGTGACCACAAAAATTTTACATCTATGGTACGCAGAGGAAGATCTGGTTCTGTAAAGTCTCGATTAATATCATGGCACTGGCAATATGTAGCCACTGATAGAGTGTCTCCTACCCTGTTGTTAGTAGTACTTCCTGCGAGGAACCAACCAAAATCAGAATCTACTAGAAAGGTATTATTTCCCAAATCAACACTCTTCCTGATAAATGAGAAGAATAAATCATTTCCAATCAACAAATCGATGCCTTCACCAGTAGAAGCATCGTCCGCCAAGATGTCTATCATTGGTGACTCTACCTTAGCCACGGGTACTTCTGAAGTGATGTAAGAACTATATTCACTCTAATCAGTCTTTCAATATTACGTTTACTCACTACAGTTAGTGTTGCATATGGACACAACATTTCTCTAGGCTTTTCTGATCCAAATGTATAAATCATCAAACAATCTTCTCCATCAGGTTTTATTTGTAATAATTTTGCTATTCGGTTTGTAATGTAAGTTCGTTGACTTCCAGAATCAAGTAAAAGTCTAATGTTCAGACTTCTCCCCTCCGCTGTCCTTACTTGGGTTACTGCTGTCTGTAAGAAATTAGATGGGTTATTTAATTGTACATTAACTGAAGCCATGTTTGAAATAATCTCATCACTAGCCCCACCCTTCTGCACTTTCTGTCGGCAAAGAGCTCTATTATGCATCCTAGAGCAATGTACACATTTCCTCCTTCTTGTGCACTTGGAGGCACGGTGCCCTATTTGAAAGCACACATAACACCTATCTTTCAGCTTCCCGATACTCTCCTTATATGTGTTAAATTTGGTACAGTCCTCACTGTAATGTTCTTCATTGCAAAATATGCACATTGTTTTAGGGCGTTTCCTGTTAGGTTGAGTCGAAATTGCTTCCCTCTTCTGTTGCCATTTCCTTTTCTTTACAGCTCCAATTTGCAGTGTTGCTGTTGAAGCACTCATCTCCGTGTCACTACACTTTACTGGAATCACAGAACTTTCCATGTTTGTAA
This sequence comes from Pammene aurita, assembly GCA_947086415.1. Taxonomy (NCBI): domain Eukaryota; kingdom Metazoa; phylum Arthropoda; class Insecta; order Lepidoptera; family Tortricidae; genus Pammene; species Pammene aurita. The sequence goes on from OX352295.1 coordinate 21,697,808, forward strand.
TAACTGAACTCTCCATGGCTGTTATTACGGCATCCAAAGCTTTCCGGATTGCAGCAAAGGAATCATCGGTTGACATAAGCCGAACTTGGTACACCACTCTTGATGGAAATTTATTGAGTATGATAACTCTAAGGTGACTAGCATCAACTTTCTCTCCTAGAGCCTCTAATACCCTCAGGTGCTTCTCTATAGTGTTCAAAGCGCGCCTACAATCTTCAGGTGTATCCTTCGTTACCACAAGATTTTGCAAAGCCTCATTGTGAGCATCGATGACCTTCGTAGGTTTACCAAAGCGGCTATTGAGAATGTCTACCGCAATCGGGTAGTTTACGTTGGTAGTTTCCAGACCCTCAACTGCCTGAAGGGCTGGTCCCTCTAATGACGCCAGCAAGTATGAAAGCTTCTCAACATTGGCAATGTCCTTACTATCAACATTAGCCGCAAATTTGTCCCAAAAGGTGTTCCATTTTAAGATGTCACCGTTGTATTTCCCTAACTCTAACTTAGGTAGTCGCGTTCTATGATTGTTATTTCCTTCGTGGCAGTATAGTTGTATCGCGATTTCTAATTCGGTCAGCGTGTCCTCCGCCTTTACTTGGGTATCTCGACATTTATTGCAGAAATCTTCATTTATGTCCGTCGCACCAGACAAATATCTATCTAAATCTGTTGTGAACGATAACAATCTATTATTAACGTTAATTTTCACGGCAATTACCCTGTCCCTTGCTACGCCAGTCTCAATGCTGTTAAGGGCCTCTGCGGCTCCCTTTAACGCTTCTATTAGCCTTTCTAGGCGCAATTGTAATGTGGAAAGCAGAAAGTCCATTTTGTACGCAATGCACCGATATACTTCATATGCTTCTAAATCTTACGCAAATTGTTTGATGCTAATGACGGTTTATTTAGCATTCTACCTCCACACTTTGGCACTCTTTAATTAAGTAATTGCACACTTTTATTCGTTATTATACTCTATCTAAATTCTATATCAAGCTTTTTTCACAACATGACAACACACAAAGGAAAAGTACAAACCATAGACTAACTTCTTAAACTTCACTCTTAAACCACCTCTATACGACCCGACCGATCAATCTGTCGTACCCGAGCCGTTCCGTTCCAAACACAATAAATATTCCGTAACGTAAATAATGTCCGTAGGGAAAATAAAACAACAAATAAATGTTTCAATATGTTTTTTTTGTCTTTACACAATAGATAAAGTTGTTAGAATAAACTTGCGAGGAAACGTGTGCAGAAATACAAATTTGTTAAATAAATTTGCACATGAAACATTAAAACGGTGGCGTGTTTCTGAACGTGGTCAGAGACTAAATTCAGTGTTGTTAGAGTAAAAAGCGTAATCACCGCTCCGAAACAAATGCTGATTTGTGGAAAAGTAGCCGAGATAAAAAAAAACAAAAACAAGGGATCGTCTGTCGGCCGGTTCACCGTTCAAATTCGAAGATCAAGTGCTGAACTCGAAACATGCACATTCTCTTCATGGCTGGGTAATATCACTGTCTATGTGTACGCACCACAATGGGTCAAAACCATCCCATGTGTACGCACCACCATGGGCATACCCAAACCAAAAAAAAGGTCAAATTGAATTAAAAAATATTTCAACATTAAGTACCTAATAACTCTTTTAATTTCCAAACACGTGAACCGCCACCGATAGATTTCTTTTAAGCATCTCCACCAAAACATGTTGCGGAGTTTTCTCTTTTAGGGGGATGTAATGATAACTTTGCTACATGGATCTATACACATATAAAACAGAATATGATAGCTACTGCAGCGACCATGAATCAACACTCGATGGGCGCACAATTCCATCTACTCTTAATCTCGTATCTCTCGTTATGAATGTAACCTCAACTCTCTCGGGGAAAATTAGAAGGGCCCCAAGTCCCGTGGCTCATATCGGAGGATGCACGGGACAACTGAATCTCCACAGGAGAACTCATCGTGCATCCCGCAACTCATATACTCTCAGATATCTCTCAACTCATACAGGTATGCGATGAGTACTGAGGTGGGGACCATGTGGTCCCCGACGAGCCTCCTCAACAACCCCTACAGCTCATCCATCAGCCCCCATAATAAACCTCCAGTAACTCAAACCGATAACCTTTAGCCACCTCACTTGTTACATTCAAACTCAAGCTACAAACAAAGAATATCAATCAATTCTTCAACTCAGTTCTATCTCAAGTTAAACGTTAATTCAAGGTCACCGCAATATCTATACATATCAAATTGATTATAGATATGTTTCGCTTACCAAGAGTCTCCTGTACGTGATTACACACGACACACCACGTATCCCGTCCCAGTACTCTATCCACTTGTCTCCACTTGTCCCGCCATTCTCGTACCTGTCACCTATAACACTCGCCTACCTCCATCGCCAGTGTTACCCGTGAAAGTACGCTAAGAGTGACAGATAGGATACATACCACCATAACAGACTTCGCGTTCTCCGCGACACTTTTATTTTGTACAAAAATCTTAAAAAATGTCAGAAATGGATTTACCCGAGTTTGAAGTTAAGCGACTCATATATCTAAACGGTTCTTTCGATCCCTCGTTCGCGAATTGATCTGTCAATTTAGGAAAAAACGGATAAAATTTTAGAGAATTGGCATTGGCATGGCAGCGATCTAGGAGATATTTTCTACTAATAGGAAATAATCTCGAATATTCAAAATACGCTTGAGCGTATTCAAAATGCCTGCATTCGGTTCATTTTCGGATTACGCAAATTCGACCATGTTTCTAGTTTTCGTTCTCAACTCAAATGGCTCCCTATCCGTCACCGCCGTAACTCTCACATACTTTCTTTACTCTTTTCTATACTTTTTAACCCTGCAACTCCCCGCTACCTCAAAGAGCGTTTCTCTTATCTTAATTCTATTAGATCCTCTCAAAAATTGCTCCTAAAAGTGCCATCTTCATCTTCCAAATTTTATAATTGCTCATTTACGTTCCAGGCCGTTCGTTTGTGGAATTCTCTCCCTCTCAACATAAAACGCGCGCAATCTATTGGTAGCTTTAAATCGCAACTTAAGGAATACTATTTATCTCTTCCTTAGGTTTTTAAGTTGACACTGTTGTTTCTTACTGTGTGTATTATATATGTATATATGTACGTATATGTATGTTTATTTTGTATTTATTTAAGTATGTATATTCATATGAATGTGCTGTGTTATCTATTTCGTCTCTTCTGTTTCTATGCATCACCTACTGCTTATTGTTTTTCTCTAGTCTCCACTACCCAAAGGTTGTCTGGAAGAAATCGCTCATTAGCGATAAGACCGCCTGTTGTTACCTCTACCTAAATTTATCTAATTGTAAAATTTGTGCTTGTAACTGTATGAGGTGTGCAATAAAGAGTATTTATTATTATTATTATTATTTATATATAAATATATATTGTCTGGCAAACCACTTCTGTCAGTAGAAAAACGCGGCAAATCCAAAATACATACATGTGGCAACCCTTTGTGATTACCCTTATTTCATGACGAACATTTCAATTCACATTTCTTTTACATTAAATTTGGTTCTAGTGCCTTTCACTCCCTCATCTCAAGCGCGAGTGAGATAGAACTCATGCAACGTTCTACATTGAATTTAAATTCGTTTTTAAGGCATTGTCAATTGCCTCAACCTAATTATCTGTTGCAGTTGATGACTGATCCGACGAAATATATCCGTCTCCTTTTTACACACAGTAAACGTCACCTAATGAAAGAGGCGGAAATACAGACTAAAATAAAAAACTTAGAATTTGATGATCATTGCTGCTTTTTAGTGTTGTCATACTTTTGTTCGCTGTACATTGCTACTGCGTTCGTCGTCTGGCCAGACTATATATATTATTCTTTTGTGTCAAGTAGAATTGTATAGTAAGCAGATAAATAATTAATAATTTGAAAGCAACAGACGTGGACAGCATTTTAATTTAAAATTCCACTCCACTCACTTCAGTGGATGTAGAAAGATCTTTTTCTATCTATAAATAGATATTGAACTCAAGCCGATCCTCATTAAGAATTACGAGTAAAAATAAATAAAAACTTATAGTCATTTATTAAAATAGCACAGAAATTTTACAATAAATAGAAAAAGGTTGATACTAGTTTTGTAAAGCATTTTCATTTTAGTTTTATCATTTCAGTTTTGTCTTCTTTTAATATTTCTTTATGGATACACCTTATCCATATTAATATCTACAATTCATAACTACATGACATTAATTATGTAAAAATACCTCACCCCGCCAACCTCTGATTATCACAGTATTCTAGTAATTGTACATAATGTAGAGTGACCATGCGCGTCGCAAATAATTTAAAACTTTTATTTTTCATTTAAAACAAAACAAAACTGATTTAATCCTGCTCACGTCTACAAAATCAACCTTTCTATACCTATACAGGATGGATTATCTTTTTGGGTCAGCTAAGCGAACAAATGTTCTTAGCAAACCTTCCCTCAATTTTTAATTAATGAAGATTGGACAGATCTTGGAAAAAAACATACAGGGTACGAGAAAAAGGTCACTTTTGACAAACTTTTTTTACGCCAATTAATCCCATTCCTATCCAATTTCAAAAACTTCTATGGGACCAAAAACATTCCGGCTAGTAAAGTTACAATTCGAGGAAAAGTTTTCCTATACAATTTGTATGAAAATTAAAACTTATTTTTCACATGCTATTTTTATGCGAATCGATCCCATTCCTTTCCAGTATCAATAGTGTCTTAGGGGTCAACTTTTTACATACATTTACTATGACGACAGAATTGTAATTTTATTCTCATTTTCCTATATCGCCAATCAGTCCTGTCACATGCAAGGATAATAAAACTGTATGGAAACATTTCAAACATTACAGTTACAGCAACAGATTTCTAGCAACAGATAGAAAAATGTGAATAAAATTAACTTTTTCTCCATATGGAAAAAGTCTAATTTGTGTTTTTTTTTTGTAACTTACCGTAAGTTGACCCATAGGAAACGATTGATCCTGGATATGAATGGAATCGATTGGCATAAAAATAGCAAGTAAAAAATAAAAGTTTCCTTTTTCATACAAATTGTATGGCAATACTTTTCCACGATTTGTGGCTTTTCTAGCCGGAATTTTTGTTTTGGTCCCATACAAGATTTTGATCCTGGATAGGAATGGGATCGATTGGCATTAAAAGAAAAGTTTATCGAAAATGACTTTTCAAGCAACCTGTATTTAAAAAAAAACTGTAAACGCCAATCTTCCTCAATTTGAAAATGAGGGAAGGTCTTCTAAGACTATTTTCGCGTAGCAGCACGGGATCTGGTAGCTACCCTTACTGTCAGTGTTGCCACCTTGCAAATAATTGTGTCGTTAGGTTTAGTTCCAAAAGTATCTAGATTTTAATCTTTATTTTTTCTCAGAAATCCCTAAAAATCACTAAATAAAACAAGGGCAAAAATTACAATAAGTGTAATGTAATAATAATCGACATTTACCAAGGAAGAAGAAAAAACAATCAAAATGGAATCAACAATTAGAATTCGACTTCAAACACTTCTGGAGGTATTTCTTCGTCATCATGGTCAATTTCAGAACTTGAAGACGTCGAAGGCTGGCTTTCAGGTTTTCTTGTTTTAAAAGAATACTTTAAATTACTGCCAATCGCGCTAATTACATTAGCCGGAAGTTCATAATTATAACAATTTGATTTCAATATCTTTAGCTGATTTCTTATAAATAGAATGCTATTCAGTGATTTGATTTCAATATCTTTAGCTGATTTCTTATAAATATAATGCTATTCAGTGTCTTTACCGCCATCTTATTCCGTAGTTTATTTTTTACAATATTCATGGCACTGAATGCTCGTTCTACAGCGGCATTGGAGTGCGGGAGCGACAAAACTGCTATGGCCAAATCGGACAGCTCCGCAAAGTGTTTATCCCAACTCCATTATTGTATTTTCGGACTTCAGCCCAGAACTGGATAATGTTTGTGGAATTCCATCTGATGTAATTTATATTATGCCACTGTTGTAGCAGTTTGTCAATCTTGGTATCTTCAAATCCCAATTCTAAGGCAAGATCCACAATTTTATTGTCTTTGGCCTGGCGAAGAGTATTTTCGACACTTAACATGGACATTTTTTCCAAAATAACGTAATTGGAAGGAAGTCTCTCTTGAATTTCTTTTGCTAATTTAATTGTGAACTCGATGCATCGTTGTCTGACCGAATTAGTGACTACGCTGGGTAGTAAACACTTTTGAACTTGGGATTCGAAAAGAAACCCCAGATACGGTACCGGATTCAAATGGTCTTCTATGTCAACAGACAAATAATCTTTATCAGTAGTCGCCACTGAAGGAATTAAAAACCCTGTTACAAACGGAGCGAAACAGCGTCATAAGAACGTTCAGTAGTGCTACAGGATTTGTGTCTTCAGCTTCGAAACTCTTCACTCCTATTTGTACGTCATTCAAAATGCTCCTTAAAAAGCACATATATAGTCGATTAGCTTCATCAGCATACATAGCATAAAGCAACTCTGCCGTGTAACAATTTTGTCTGTTCAATGAAAAATGCAATTTCAGTTCATCCCATTGAGATAAAATTCTGGTAACCGCTCCTTCAATAGACAGCCAGCGAGTGTTACAAGACCGCAATATTTTTAATGGCTTCTCACCACAATTAATTGTCTCAAATATGTCTCTATATTCATCACACCGTTTGGGTGAGTGTGAAAACCAATTGTAGGTCTCTCTTATAAGGAATTCTATATTCCGAGGCAATGTTTGTTCAGAAGCATGAGAAACAGCCAACTGTTGTGAGTGGCAAATGCAACGCACCAAAATTAAATTGGGTAAACCGTGCTCGGTTTTTAATATATCATCAGTCATGACAGAGGCATTGTCTACGCCGATCCCTATCAGGTTCTTTAGTAATAAACCATGGGTTTGCAGGCAATTCACCAAAGCAGTGGCAATTCCACGGGCGTCTGCGCTCTTTAGCGGTTCCAATGCAAGGAATGCAGATACTACATCATTATGTGTACAGCTAAAGTACCTAATCACTATGCCCAATAATTTTGACACACTGAGATCAGTAGATTCATCTAATAGAGCACTGTACTGTTGAGACCCGATATCATCCACTAGGTTCTGCTTGAAATGTGGGGCTAACACATTTTTTATTACCGCAGTGGACTTTGTTCTGTGCAATTTTATATCCATGACAGCCTTTGAGTCTGTTATAAATTTTTTTAGTGCCTCAGTCAAGTGGTCAATCTGTGCAATAGCTGTGTGTTTAACAATAAATAAGGATAACGTACCTTCTATTTTTAAAGAGCCTGTATTATCTTTGGTTGCTGGTACAAATTCAATTCTTCTATTTTTTGAAATTGCGTCACATTTATCCTTATGTTATTTAGTTGCACTGTGCTTTTTTTATATGTAATTCTTGCAAAGATTTCACAGTGACAATATGTGCAAAATGCTTTCGTAGAATTATTTGCTACGGGCCTTAACCACATTTTAAACTCATCGTGCGTTTCCCATTCCTTCCGATATTTTTGCAAATAAATATTCTTTTTTTTTCATGGGGCCCTCCATAACACTCAACAGTAGAACCACACACTTTGGGCTTAAGAAAAACAAGCAAGCTACAGTACACGTTAGTTCTCTGACAATCACGAACACGAATTGAAGAAATACTCATAGTCAAATATGTACTAGGTACAATGTAATGAAATTGGGATTCCCCTTTTACTCTGGGAATCCCCAACTGATGGAAGGCGAAGTAGGTACAATTATAATGAAATTGGGAATCCCCTTCCCTTTTACTCTGGGAATCCCCAACCGAGTCATCCGATAGAAGGCCTAAAAGCCCTGTTACACTTTACTTTTTTTAGTGTCCTAAGTAGCATCCTAATTAGGATCCTAACTTTTCTCAATAGTAAATTTACTTGCTAAATGCGGTTAGACTTGACTAAATTTAGAAACTAAATCATTTAGGAAGCTAACTAGGATAAGTGTAACAGGGCTTTAACTAACCGAACAGCTCTGTGGTGATGAAATTATTTGACCAACTATCAGTACCTACCTATGTTTATTAATAAGTTAAGCAATATTTAATTATCACTAAAAGTCACCAAAATATTTTTTTGTGACAACATATTTTAAAAAATCGCAACCAATCTCAAAAAATCACTATACCTAGTGATAAAATCGCTAAGGTGGCAACACTGCTTACTGTACCAAAAATAAAATCCACCCTGTATAAAAACGAAGTTGTGTCTGTTAAACCATTTATAACTCAAGAACAGCTGGACCGATTTTTAATGATTCATGATTTGTTGGATTTGTGTCCATCCCGAATAGCAGAATAACAATTAAACTATTAGAAAGCAGGTAAGAGTCGTAGGGAGTCAATAGTAGTGGGTGAAGACAATAGGAGTGGGGTGGGAGCCAATGAGACTGACATAGGAGTCAGTGTGAGTGGGGTTACAGTCGGTGGGAGAAGGGTGAAAGAGAATAGGAGAGGGGTGGATGAGAATAGGAGGGGTGGAAGAGAGTGGGAGAAGGTAGGACTCGCGTACGAATCAGTGGCAGTGGGATAAGAGACGGTAAGACTGACACGTAGGAGTGAAGTTAAGGTCGATGTGAGTCGTCGGGAGTTGGCACCACTAAGTTCGCTGGGTCAGTTAGTTCTGCATAAAAAATAATAGGGCTGAGTGTACTATGGAAGTCAAGAAAATGGGTGTTGTCTGCATTTAGCTAGATTCTAGATAATTTAATTATCCGATCTTATCCCAACGCACGTTATTTTTGTTTTACATTTGTCCTTATTATCCCAGTAACAAACATCCTGTATAAAGTACATAATGGCATACCATAAATTAGTAGACAATATTAAAAATCTGATGTTACACAAAAAAAATATTACGTCAGTCTATTCGTCACATCTGAAATGATACCACAAATGTATACTAACCAAATTACACACAGCTATTAAATTAAAAGAAATGCTTTTAGGTCATGAAATCATTCTCAGGAAGGATGTACCTAAGCTGCCAATGTTACAGTGGGAGTAGTTGACCCTTGAATGAAGTTTGTTTTGGTATATGTATATGTAATTATATATAGTTAGCTAAGTGGTGAGGAATTAAAAGTGATCTGCATACTATTATTTCCCAACAATGAAGTATTGCTAAATCTTCTTGACCAACCAATTAAAGAATAGGTACTTTGTACTCAATATATTTATTAATGACACAAGATAATAATATTAATTATTATGTTTTTATATTTTCCCCTATGGTTAAAACCTAAATATAATTGGACCTAATCACATAGGGGCCAATCTTTCGTCAAGATTTCAATGCCAACCCTGATTTGTTCAAATCTGAATCACTATTAATTATATGTATAATTAACTAGCGGATGAATAAAAATAATCCAAAGTTACAGTTTCTCTTTAGTTTGGCATCTCTGTTTACAAATCAGGACTTTAATATGGAATTAATTAATATCCTTTTATATAATGACTCTAAAGCATAATTATTCTAAAGAAAACCCCGGAGACTTGTGACAATACAGGTACCGCGCTGGTGGCCGGCTGTGAGTCTGATGTGTTTGGCAAATAGTAGGTAAGTAAATAATAAGTAACGAAAACGATACAATCAACATAGTGATGTAGTTTAAGTGTTAACTGAAAATATGGACTCATGTACAGTCACCATCAGATATATCCAAGCGGCTAAGGTGTTATGTGTTGTCTCAAATATCTGCGCAACGCCTCTATTGCCAAGAAGACAAAGTGCATGTTCAGATATTTTTTACTACCTTGGTTGCTCAGATATATTTGATGACGACTGTATCTATCTTAAAACTGTTAAACCATGGTCACTAACAAAGTATATCCTGGAATGCACATTTAAACAATATTTGAAATATAATTGTGTACTTACTTCTTTACTCCAAGCGTCATTGTGAATTAATCCATACCGCTCTCTGGACTCTTTTGTTTCATGTCGTCGCCAAAACCAGAGAGGCAGCACATATGGCATCACGAATTGACCAATAACAAGTCATCGAACATCAGCCATCAAATATATGTTAAAAAAGCTGCAAGCTTGTCAACTTTATCTGTACGTAGCGCTAAAGTAAGTTTAGACATTATAGCTAGTGCGGCGCCTGAAGCTTCCACTGCTGCTGAGGAAGGGAAAAGTGCTCCAAATTCGCCTCTGTCGGTCAATCCTACCCCGATCGGAATAAACCCAGAATTTACAAATACCAGTCCACTACAGGAAAGAATAAAATCTAAAAATAGTGAATCATTAATAATGACTGATTTTATAGATAAAAATGATTCATTCCATTTCCAAGATATTGACGATAGTTTGACTAACAGTTTAGAGCTACACTCTCTCAGTTCGAGCTACATCTAGCCTTGAAACTGAATTGAAAGGCGAAATTCAAAGGTTGAAAGTTGAATTATCCAGCACGGAAAATGAACTCCATAATATCATTATAGAAAAAAATGAACTTTCTCGTGTAAATGAAAAACTTATGAGGGAAATATCCGCTCTTAAAAATATATGCAAATCTCCGACACCGACGAGAAAAGATCGCAAAAGCCTGGGGAGCAGTACCGCAAACTCCACCCCATACTCTAAAAGCTCTTTGGGCATTATTGCTTTGGAGCGTCAAGTAAGGGATTTGCAAAGTGAGTTACTAAGTGCCCAACAAGAAGGGCGGCGTCTAAGAGAAAGGATTATAGAATTGGAACAACACGTAATAGGTCCCATCATGGAAAGGCAATATCATCCTAAAAGCGTATCCTATGCTAGCGCAGTAAAAGGCTCGAATAAACAAATAGAAACGGTGTGTAGGCTAGGTGTGGCAAATACTCCAGAATCAAACGAAATAATTGATCGAGGGCTAGAAGGTAAATGTACACAAATGAAGAAGTTACTTTTGTTAAGTAATAACAATAAAAATAAGATATTGCCTATATTAAAACGACAAAACCGGTTAGAGAACTGTGACTATTGCCATCATATTGTACCAGGAGGAGGCATTAAGGAATTGGTAACGGACCTAAATATGAAATTGAAACATTTTACGAACGAGGACTACTGCATTATTCTGGTGGGTGAAGCCGACTTTTGTAAAACTAATGACTACAATAAACTGGTCCAATATGTGAAGGAAAGCTTAGAAGGGATTAATAACACAAATATAATAATGGCATATCCAACCTACAAATGTGGAAGTCCTCTCTAGAATGCCAGGGTAGAGACTTTTAATATCCTGCTAGGAAAAGATATCGATATTAATAAGTATTCAATATGGTTTGATTCTAATCAAGACTTGGAATATGAAATGTTTTCTGAGTGGTCAGGAATAATGAACAATCGTGGTATGGAACGATTGATTCAAAATGTTTTAAACATATGTGAATCTAATGAAAATCTCAGCCAAAACGTTGAGGGTCGAACTCCGCTCATAGAATCGTTACAGTTTTTTCGTGAAGAAGCCAAGTGAAAGCTGCGAGTTAGCACTTTCAGGCGTAAGGGCGAAAACTAAGTCTAGGGCTAAGACAAAATCTATTCAAGTCTATTATCAAAACGCTCGAGGATTAAGAACTAAATTCAATAGGTTTTTTTAACAATGTTCTAGCGTCCACAAGCGATTTAATACCTATTACAGAGTCTAGAGAGCTAGTTCCCCAAGGATTCACAGTGTTGCGCTGCGATCGCATGGATGGTCGTAAGCACGGCGGTGCCATGCTGATTGCCGCTCCACGGGCCGGCCTCAGCCTGCAGCCGGTAGTACTACCAGGACACGATATAAACTCCGCGGTATATGAACTCGTCTCGGCGGTAGTGAAAGTGGGAAAAAACTATTCTTTTCTTTGCTGTGTCGTGTACGTTTCACCTAAAAGTGCTGAAAGGGATTATATGCAATTATTTCACAATTTGGAAATGTTTTTCTCTAAATACAACAATGTACCAATAATTGGTGACTTTAACTTGTATTCAGCTCCGTTAGACATACAAAATTATTTTGAATTTTTTGTGACCTTCTGTGGACTAAGTCAGAGAAACCGGGTTAGAATGCCAATGGTAGATTCTTAGATTTAGTATGGACGACTGGGCGAGAGGGATATCTGTCGGTAAGAGCAGCCCTTGATGTTTTGGTTCCGGTGGACGAGTATCACCCGCCTTTGGAAATTAGCATAGAGGGTGCGCGTATGTTCCAGTCAGGGCCTGTGACAGAAAAGACACAGCACGACGTACTGAAAGATGCCAAGGTCCAGCCATACCCAAAATGGAACTTTCATAAGTGCAATTTTATGCAATTGTATTCGGATATGGCACTCATAGACTGGTCTTCATTGTACGCAATACACGAGGTTGAGGCAGCTGTTCAATGTCTTTATATAAAGTTGTATAGTGTGATAAATAGTAGCGTACCTACCAAAAAGGAAAAAAATATGAGTAATGATAAATTCTGCTACCCGGAATGGTATTCGGTAGATGTAATACGAGATATAAAAGTAAAGTCATATTGGCACAAGCTATATAAATCAAGTGGAGCAGATGCACATTACAAAATGTTTTCCCATTATAGATCCCTGATTAAGAAAAACATTTGTTCATCATTTAAAATATACCAAGAACGCCTACAGGAACAATTTTTTAGGGATCCGGCATCGTTCTGGGGTTTTGTCAAAGCACAGCGCGCCAGTCGTAATAAAGGCAATATGTCTAAAAACGGCCAGACACTAGTACCGGAAGAATGCGCAGGTGAATTTGCTAAATATTTTCAATCTGTATATAGCAAAGTTGAACCTCGTCTCGATGCAGAGGCTGCGGTGGAGGCATCAGCGGCGGACAGAGCAGGCCTAAGCTCTCGAGTACATGTAGCGAACTTGCAACTGTCAGACGTGCAAACTTCCCTGCGCCGCCTCAAGCCCAAGCGGTCTGCCGGACCCGACGGAATTCCACCATATTTGGTTAAGGATTGCCGGTTCTTACTCGCAGAGCCTTTATTGCACGTTTTAATCTGTGCTTGGACCAAAATACGTACCCGGAATGTTGGAAGACAACTCGAGTTACACCAGTCCCAAAGGGCTGCGCAGGAACTGATGTGAGTGGATTCCGACCCGTGGCAGTACTATCGGCGTTTGCCAAGCTATTTGAATCCGTGTTACACGCTGCTATACTTTGTCAGGTAAACGCGAGTTTAAGTGACGCCCAACATGGGTTTCGATCGGGCCGCAGTACGGAGAGCAATCTCCAATGCTTTATGACCTACGCGACACCTGAAGTAGATCGTTTGGGCGGCCAGGTTGATGTCGCATACTTCGATTTTCAGAAGGCGTTCGACACCGTGGATAACGACATCTTGTTGAGAAAGCTAGCGACTGTAGGGTTTACGCCGCGTCTTCTTGGTTTTTTTGCAAGTTACCGTAAACAATATGTAGAGTACAATGGTCACGTTTCGGATTGTTATCGGACGCTTTCGGGTGTGAGTCAGGGCAGCAACTTGGGACCCCTAAACTTCACTCTCATGATCAATGATCTTCCAAGCGTGGTTGAACATGCTGCCTGTCTGCTGTTTGCAGACGATCTTAAACTACTGTTAAAAGTAAAGGATGGTCGGGACTGTGAGCTATTGCAGAGCGATATTGATAGGGTTGTGAGCTAGAGTAACATTAACAAACTGCATTTTAATGTGTCTAAATGCAATATAATGTCTTGCAGCAAATCTCACTCTCCCTTGCTCTATCCATACAGTGTAGGAGGAAAAGCAGTTTCGCGCGTGTCGTCAGTGCGGGACCTGGGTTTCCATGTCGAGTCTGATCTGTCCTTTAGAAAACATATAGTGGATACATGTAAGAAAGCTTTTAGAAACTTGGGCTTCATATTGCGTTAGACAAAGAATTTTTCTAACACTGAGTCAAGGCACTCTATAATGCGTTAGTTAGAAGTAGGCTAGAAAGTGGTGCGATCATATGGAACCCTCACGAAGCAAAATACGCAGCGATGGTTGAAAAAATACAAAACAAGTTTACGAGGTATCTGTATTTGAAAGAGTATGGAGTATATCCATTTTACCCGTTAATGTACCCGACTCTTTTCATTCTTGGCATGGTTGGCTATACCAAGTTAGAGGTTAGGCGTAATTTGGCGTTAGCGACGTATGTGTTTAAAGTGTTAAGGGTTAAATTGCATAATCCGCAAGTGCTGAGCTTCCTGGGGCTGGTGGTGCCGCGGCGGCCGCGGCGGGGCACGCCGTGCCTACTCGCGAGCCCGATCGCACGCACCAACTTGCTTGCTAGAGCTCCGCTTGTCACGGCAATAAAGATATTAAACGGTTTAAACGTCAAAAGTGAATGTGTGTGCACGAGATCGCGGCTTATTATGGAATCACAGTTTTATCTTCGTGGGATTCCGTCTCCTTATTTTATATGTCTATGACTGACAGTGACAAGGAACGACGCGCCGTGATTGGTGGACCCGCTCGCACCGCCCGCGCACAAGACTCCCGCGCAAATCTCCATGCGTTCAAATTACGAATTGAACTGATAAGTTCATAAAACTTACAGCGACTGATAAATTAATTATTTCTTGTGTATAAACATTACTATAATAATAATAAACTAAACATGCTGACTTGAAAATTTCGGAGATTTCTTTTATGATCAAGACAACGTTTTTAAAATTCAAATGCTGAAATAAAATCAATCTATTACTGAATCCATAAATTACACTTGATAGTTACTTTACATAGCTTTCAAAACATTGCAGTCATCATAAAACACTTGAAAAATGGTTTTGTGGAAATATATTTTTTTTTACGTATTACATTATACTGAATTAAGCTGTTGACAAATACGTTATTAAATGACAGCCGATGTTCAAACAGTCAAATACTATTACGCCATGAAGAAAAATGGCATTTGTATAATCTTACCTTGAATTTAGAAGGCCTGTTAACAAATACTTACTTTAAACCTAAATCTACGCCAAAATCCGATATATTTTTTATAAGGAGTAGTTCTCAGAGTATTCTAACCGATTACAAAAAATTGCGCACTTGTGAGTTATCGAAGCTGATTTTGTTCGCGTACCCTACTATAAGAAATTTTCAACACTTACCCAAAGGGGATTTTAACACTAGCACTGAACGAGTACGAAATCAGCGAGGACCGCTTATAAAAATAAAACTATATCTTTAACACCGAGGGTTAAAGATATAGTCTTTATTTTTATAGTTTTATTAATGGGCAATGGCATGCGTGCGATGCATTTCGAAAAACTGATTTTGCTAGAGAAATGGCCGATACGTCACTCACGCCTAACACGTGGTACTTACCATATTTTGGAGTTGACAACCCGAACAAGAACAAGCTTCGCTTGATTTATGACGCAGCAGTTAAAACTCAAGGCAAGTCTCTCAATAACTTTCATCTCACAGGGCCGGATTTACTTGCTTCTTTGTTCGGCATTATGGTTCGTTTTCGAGAGGATAGAGAAGCGGTAACCGGTGATAGTAAAGATATGTTTTTGAGAATCAAAATTAATTCCGTAGATCAGAACGCCCTCAGATTCTTGTGGAGAGGTAGGAACCCTACAGGTCCTATAAAGACGTACGCGATGACGTCGCTGATTTTTTGGTGAGAATTGTTCCCCTTTTATTGCCCAATACATAAAAAACTAGTAGGTTCGAATCCACGCTTCCAGCTGCTGTCAACGCTATACACCACCAGCACTACATGGACGGCTATATCGCGCAAAAACAAATAAACGCGCGAAAAACTCGGAGGAAAACGTTTTATGGACGCCGAGGAAGCGGTGGCTGCGTTTCAAAAGGCCGTCGAAGAGACCCCTAAGGAGGAGTGGGCAAAGTGCTTTTCTCTGTGGTTCTATCGGATGCAGCGATGTATTGATGTAGATGGAGACTCGAGTTTCATCAGTAAAACCTCAAACTGTGCCACGATTGTAACTTCAATCTGCGGTGCTAGCAGCTCGCTTGGCTGACTCCGTAGCGAAGGCACATCGTTTGAACGTCACTCGGCGATATTTTTGGTGTGACTCAAGCATGGTCCTTCAGTGGATAGGCAACAACACTCGTCAGTACAAGACCTTAGAAGCCAACAGACTAGGTGAGATCGACGACCTGTCAAAAGCCTCTGATTGGAGATATGTACCCACAGGACTGAACATGGCAGACATTGCTACCAGAGAAACGTTCAATTATCAGTCTTTTCTCAATGAGTGGTTCTATGGACCTGCTTTTTTGTACAACCAAGAGAGGCTTATTGGCCAGTGAACGTCTGAACATGAAGATAGCACTGAAGCCTGCTTGTCCGTAGTACAGAACTCGCCTACACGCGTACCAATTCCTGACCCAGAACGCTTCTCTTCGTGGCTTAGATTTTTGCGTTCTACCGCTTCTGTCCTAAAGTTTATAAATAAATGTAAAGGTGTCACACTCTACGACTACGCTCTGATGGAGCAAGCAAAGCAACTAATCTTGCGGCAAGCTCAAGAAGATTCATTTGCTAGTGATATGCAAGCATTAAAGATGGGTATTTGCCCCGAGACAGCCGTCTGAAAAACTTATCACCTTACTTACAATTAGTCGAGAACAATCTTTTATGAGTGGCCGCATAGATGCTGTTTGTGACGTACCTCAAGAAGCAAAAAGGCCAATTATCCTTAACTGACGGCATCCAACTACCCGGCTTTTGGTCAAAGATTACCATGAAAAGCGCATGGGCATCAGGAAGCTGTAGTTAACGACTTGAAACAAGCATATTGGATTATTCAGTTGCGACCTACTGTCAAAAATGTTGTGTCCCGGTGCATGCTCTGCAGGTTAAGAAAGACAACCCCTCAGGTGCCTCGGATTGGAGACCTGCCTCAGGCGCGCATGGCCCATCATCAGCGCGCGATCTGTTCGGACCCATGGAAGTTGCAGTAGGCAGACGTCGAGAGAAACGATAAGGTATTTATTAGATACACTAGTAAATACATTCAAGAACTGTAGAAGTCAAGGTGGAAAATACGGTTTTTCGATAAACATAAACCATTCTACGTCTTATCGCCTGGGATGATTTCCAGAAACACTTGCTTGAGTATCAAGCATAGCAGTTTTGGCTTTCTGCATACTGCTATGATAGGACACGGTCTAATCTCTGGCGATACACGAATAATTATGATTGTATGTGGAATACTTGTCTGCAATGTAAAAATAAAAATGTTGAGTTTAAAATGGTAAGTTATGAAAAATTGGGGCAACAAATATCAGGAATCATGGAATCAGGGAACAAGTATATATAAAAACGATGGAGAAACAGCTAAAGAAATGCGTACCAAAGCTAACAAAGGTAACAAAAACTGGAACTTTGAATTATTTAAGAAAACAGTACGAAAAAGATTTTATTTGGTATAAAAAACATCATTTTAACAGAAACAAATCCGTGTTACCTTCGCGTAGGGCCATGGGGGCCACAGTGTCGCCCGCAACGGCACATCTGTTTGTATTGTAACACTACCTGCACCTTTCCCTAATTATTCATAATTAAATGCTATAATAATGCACTCTAGTAACTTCCTTTATTGCCTGCCGCTCTTTTGTTGTCTTTTCTAACACCTGTGCTTACATGTAATTTTTTTATTTCCACGCAGTTTACCTTAAAAGAAAGGCTCCAGCGAAAGTAGTCTAAATTTTCATTGGCGTTTATATGGTTCATCAACAGGCACAGTATCAAAAAGCAATAACAGAACTAAAAGAACATGAAGCCTTAATTGTTTGTGATTTTTCTGAAAACTGTGATGCCAAGCTGCCAATCTATGCACTATGGCGCATCTAATCGTCAAATATCCTTACATACTGGTATGGTATTCTGGAAAGACACCTTACAATCCTTTTGCACGTTATCGCATAACACAATTCATCAACCATCAGCTTTTCGGAAAAATCTCACTCCGATAATTGATATGATAAAACAAAAAACCCCGGATACCACGGTAATTCATTAAGGGTCCCATTTTATAAACAAATAAGGCCACATGGTCATTTTATGAATCGGGGCATGGTAAAAACGTTGAAGATGGGATTGGAGGATCTGTAAAACGGACGCTAGACCGAAAAGTCTGTCATGGTAATGACGTTGTTGATGCGAAAGACGCTCATGGCTTGTTAAAACAGACCTTAACACTCACTAAAGTGTTTCTCATTGATAGCTGTGATATTGATAGGATATCTAAAGATTTGCCTACTAAGTTGCCCGTACTAAAAGGAACCATGCAATTAGGAACATGCATGATTTTTTGGAAGACGTCATTCGATTCTATTTCCCTGTAGATTCATATGTCTCTAATAAACCTACTATCTATGATAGCCAGTGATGTACAAGATACCTTACCAAAAGTATTTGAAATACAAAATAAAAGATACTTTGAGAAAATTTATTTCAAATACCAGATACTTTCAGAAAAGGTATTTGAAATACAAGATACGTATCTTTCAAATACTTTTTTAAAGATAAAGATAAAGTATGTTTTGAAATAAAAATGCTGCTTTTTATTACAATGTTTATTTTTCCATTTCTGACTTCAGTAATACTAGCTCTACAAACAATTTATCATTCATCTTCCTACGATGAGGTCTTATGATCATCCCTCCAAAAGAAAAGAGTCTCTCCACAGGGGCAGAACTCGGCAAACATGTGTTATATTTTAATTTTTTTTTTTTTGTTGGACAAATGGTTAAACTTCTTAGGGTAGTATCTTTGTTGTATAAATATTGCAGTGCTTCTAAATCAGCGGAACTGCCGGATCCGGATCCAGTATTTTCACTACTTGCTATAGACGAATCAGAGTCCTCTAAAATATGTAGTATGATTAATCTTTTGACCTTTTTTTATTGTCTTCTGGATTGTTCTTGTCCATAGCGTCTGCTTTTGTTTTTCTGCTCTAACGTAATAATAAAAAAACAAAAATCTAAATGAAAAATATGTGTTGTCAATGTAAAGTCAATATATCTTGTCAATCAGTTTGGTAAGTCTCATAAAGATTGGGTGTTAAATTTTGTAATTATGGTAATTCAACAAGAACGCCGTCGTCAAACAGTATGTAATTTCTATAGTAGCCATCCCCTATGGCCGAAATCAAAGGTGGTGGAACATTTTGTGCAAATGGGTGAGAGTCGAAGCACTATTTACAATATTCTGGCGTCCTTTGCCTTGAAGAAAATCACTGCTAGAAAGCCTGGTTCTGGAAACTATTCCAGCTTGAACAAGGTTTCTGAGAGAGCTCGATTAAAGAAAATTACGGCCGGCCGTGTCGCAAAATTTAAAACTGACGGCAAACCTGTTATAAAATATCTTAAAGACATGAGCATCGATAAGCGATGTAGAAAAGTTAAGCCCACTGTCTCTGAAAACCAAGAAATCACTCAGAAAGTACGGCTGCGTAAATTAGTCACAGAAATATTTTACGATAAAAACAATGTCACTTGCGTTATGGATGACGAGTCATATTTCACGTTAGATGGAGACGAGTGGCAAGGCAGTTACTATTTTGAGAACACCAATGGTCCAACCGATGAGAACGTGAAATATGTTGAGCATACAAAATTTCCTAAAAAAGTTTTGCTATGGCTTGCCATCAGTCCACGCGGAATGTCTAAGCCTGTATTCTTTGAGTCAGGTTTAGCTGTGTACGCCAATCGCTACATAGAGCGTTGTTTGCCATTAGTACGGGATTTCATAAATACGAGTCATAGAGGAAAAAATGTAGTGTTTTGGCCAGACTTAGCCTCAAGCCATTATTCCAAAAAAACCCTTAGCAAAATGGCGGAGTTAAACATCCCATACGTACCGAAGACATCAAATCCACCTAATGTTCCGCAACTTCGCCCTACAGAAGATTTTTGGGCAAATCTAAAGAGGCGAGTATATTGCAATAATTTTCGTCCCAAAATTTACAATTTGATTAGAAAAATAAAATCGGAGCTGAATAAAATGCCGACATCTGTGTTTTCGACAGCGATGGACAGAGTACCACAGAACTGCCGTAAAGCATCTCGCATGGGAGTAAACTATTTTTTTTTAAATTAAGCCTTGATATCATTATTATAAGAACAAATTATTTTAAAAAAGAATAGTGTTTTTTTTATTTAAAACAATATTGAACTTTGTCCAAATTTCACTCCGCATACGTTAGCAATTCTTTTAGTTTCAGCAAGGAACAGCTCTTTTACCAGTTCCTTTTTTTCCGTGGTACCCATTTTAATTTAAAAAATGGATGTGACACAGGCTAATATTGCGTCATTTGCTGAAGTTTCCAATTGTAAAAACTTTTTAAACCGTTTTTGTAAGTTTTCCTGAATTACATCCAGCAGAGGGCTGCAATATGATAAATTTTCCATTCTTATACCTGTGATTATATGCTGGATTCTTATTAATTCCGGTAATAAGCACCCATAATAGGTTTCCTTCTCACCTTGCAAACTTAGTACACTTTGATTAAAGCTAGTTAAAACTTGACAGATAGTTTTATCCGTTTGAAATTCTACCTTATCGCCAACAAAATAAAGTCGATATTTAAAACACGGCACCAAATAGTGTCACGCTTGTAATGTTGACTTTATGATCAGGACAACAAGGTAGAAAATCAAATGTATAAATATCATGTGTCAATCGTAAACTAAAGATGATTGCAGTGTATTGCTTCTGCGATTGGTTTCGAACATTCAACATATTCGGTTATAAAAAATAGTTATTTTTTCTTGAATGTGGGCACCTTTAGTGCTTTCATAGTGTCACTTGATGATTCTGTACAGACAAAAGGTCATTTAGCGAATTATGATAAGAGTTCCATCGGGTGGCGCATGGAGATGTTGGCGACTTTCCTGTAATTTCTAAATATGTTGCACATGCTTTTGGCGATCTTGAACACAAATTCCAGAGTGCTTGGCATTTTGAGAAAGTGGCGTCATAATTTTTTCTGTACGAATTGTTTTTTAGTCTGGCTTGCTTAAAGTCTGTACAAACTAAATTTAATGTGTGTGTTGCAAATATTTCATGTGCAGGCAGTTCAGTTACATATTCTGTGGCATCTGGAATTGGAAAAGGTTGCAGCATTAGGATTTCATCATCTTCTTTGTCTTCATCTTCATTAAATCTTCATTTTCACCCTCACCAAATACCCCGAATGTTAGGTTTTCATTTTCAAATGTTTCAGCATCAGATTTCCCGAAAACTTCGAATGCCTTAACCATATTGGACCCATTATCTGTAATGGTTTTGACAATTTTAGACAGCTTCAGGTCATACTCTTAATATAATTCTGCTACTTTGTCAAAAGTGTGAGAGCCCTTGAAGCGTCTGCATGCGATTGCAGCACTGCCTCTATCAAAAGTCCCATTGTCAATCCAGTGGGCAGTAACTCTCAAATAACTCCGTTTGGAGGAAGATCATACGTCACAGGTGCTACAGACAAAATCTACAGTTTTCAATTCATTCTTATTTTTCCTAAAGCCCGCTCCGCTTCTGTCCTAAAGTTTATAAATAAATGTAAAGGTGTCACACTCTACGACTACGCTCTGATGGAGCAAGCAAAGCAACTAATCTTGCGGCAAGCTCAAGAAGATTCATTTGCTAGTGATATGCAAGCATTAAAGATGGGTATTTGCCCCGAGACAGCCGTCTGAAAAACTTACAATTAGTCGAGAACAATCTTTTATGAGTGGCCGCATAGATGCTGTTTGTGACGTACCTCAAGAAGCAAAAAGGCCAATTATCCTTGACTGACGGCATCCAACTACCCGGCTTTTGGTCAAAGATTACCATGAGAAGCGCATGGGCATCAGGAAGCTGTAGTTAACGACTTGAAACAAGCATATTGGATTATTCAGTTGCGACCTACTGTCAAAAATGTTGTGTCCCGGTGCATGCTCTGCAGGTTAAGAAAGACAACCCCTCAGGTGCCTCGGATTGGAGACCTGCCTCAGGCGCGCATGGCCCATCATCAGCGCGCGATCTGTTCGGACCCATGGAAGTTGCAGTAGGCAGACGTCGAGAGAAACGATAAGGTATTTATTAGATACACTAGTAAATACATTCAAGAACTGTAGAAGTCAAGGTGGAAAATACGGTTTTTCGATAAACATAAACCATTCTACGTCTTATCGCCTGGGATGATTTCAAGAAACACTTGCTTGAGTATCAAGCATAGCAGTTTTGGCTTTCTGCATACTGCTATGATAGGACACGGTCTAATCTCTGGCGATACACGAATAATTATGATTGTATGTGGAATACTTGTCTGCAATGTAAAAATAAAAATGTTGAGTTTAAAATGGTAAGTTATGAAAAATTGGGGCAACAAATATCAGGAATCATGGAATCAGGGAACAAGTATATATAAAAACGATGGAGAAACAGCTAAAGAAATGCGTACCAAAGCTAACAAAGGTAACAAAAACTGGAACTTTGAATTATTTAAGAAAACAGTACGAAAAAGATTTTATTTGGTATAAAAAACATCATTTTAACAGAAACAAATCCGTGTTACCTTCGCGTAGGGCCATGGGGGCCACAGTGTCGCCCGCAACGGCACATCTGTTTGTATTGTAACACTACCTGCACCTTTCCCTAATTATTCATAATTAAATGCTATAATAATGCACTCTAGTAACTTCCTTTATTGCCTGCCGCTCTTTTGTTGTCTTTTCTAACACCTGTGCTTACATGTAAATTTTTTATTTCCACGCAGTTTACCTTAGATTATGCCAACGGTATTGTGCTATAATAGATATTTATAAGTCGGGTTTCTAATGCTTACTAACAATAAAATATTGTTATTATTACAATAACCAATTAACCATTCCAATTGGAATGCACTTTGGCTCTCTGTCATGTTATTTATACATAATAAGAACCAAAGCGTGCAAACTGTTCTCTGAGGCCACGCCGTACACTTCAAATACAGATTTGCCTTGTAATAGTGTCCATCAGTTCAAAACAACCGTTCAAACATGAACCTACACTGCAGTCACCGGTGAGCCCCATGGCCTAAACAGATAGTGTTAGTGCGGTCACCGGTGACCAACGCGGCTCCAGCGAAAGTAGTCTAAATTTTCATTGGCGTTTATATGGTTCATCAACAGGCACAGTATCAAAAAGCAATAACAGAACTTAAAGATCATGAAGCCTTAATTGTTTGTGATTTTTCTGAAAACTGTGATGCCAAGCTGCCAATCTATGCACTATGGCGCATCTAATCGTCAAATATCCTTACATACTGGTATGGTATTCTGGAAAGACACCTTACAATCCTTTTGCACGTTATCGGATAACACAATTCATCAACCATCAGCTTTTCGGAAAAATCTCACTCCGATAATTGATATGATAAAACAAAAAACCCCGGATACCACGGTAATTCATTAAGGGTCCCATTTTATAAACAAATAAGGCCACATGGTCATTTTATGAATCGGAGCATGGTAAAAACGTTGAAGATGGGATTGGAGGATCTGTAAAACGGACGCTAGACCGAAAAGTCTGTCATGGTAATGACGTTGTTGATGCGAAAGACGCTCATGGCTTGTTAAAACAGACCTTAACACTCACTAAAGTGTTTCTCATTGATAGCTGTGATATTGATAGGATATCTAAAGATTTGCCTACTAAGTTGCCCGTACTAAAAGGAACCATGCAATTAGGAACATGCATGATTTTTTGGAAGACGTCATTCGATTCTATTTCCCTGTAGATTCATATGTCTCTAATAAACCTACTATCTATGATAGCCAGTGATGTACAAGATACCTTACCAAAAGTATTTGAAATACAAAATAAAAGATACTTTGAGAAAATGTATTTCAAATACCAGATACTTTCAGAAAAGGTATTTGAAATACAAGATACGTATCTTTCAAATACTTTTTTAAAGATAAAGATAAAGTATGTTTTGAAATAAAAATGCTGCTTTTTATTACAATGTTTATTTTTCCATTTCTGACTTCAATAATACTAGCTCTACAAACAATTTATCATTCATCTTCCTACGATGAGGTCTTATGATCATCCCTCCAAAAGAAAAGAGTCTCTCCACAGGGGCAGAACTCGGCAAACATGTGTTACATTTTAATTTTTTTTTTTATTGTTGGACAAATGGTTAAACTTCTTAGTCCAGTATAATCCACCAGATCCAGTATTTTCACTGCTTGCTATAGACGAATCAGAGTCCTCTAAAATATGTAGTATGATTAATCTTTTGACCTTTTTTTATTGTCTTCTGGATTGTTCTTGTCCATAGCGTCTGCTTTTTGTTTTTCTGCTCTAACGTAATAATAAAAAAACAAAAATCTAAATGAAAAATATGTGTTGTCAATGTAAAGTCAATATATCTGTCAATCAGTTTGGTAAGTCTCATAAAGATTGGGTGTTAAATTTTGTAATTATGGTAATTCAACAAGAACGCCGTCGTCAAACAGTATGTAATTTCTATAGTAGCCATCCCCTATGGCCGAAATCAAAGGTGGTGGAACATTTTGTGCAAATGGGTGAGAGTCGAAGCACTATTTACAATATTCTGGCGTCCTTTGCCTTGAAGAAAATCACTGCTAGAAAGCCTGGTTCTGGAAACTATTCCAGCTTGAGCAAGGTTTCTGAGAGAGCTCGATTAAAGAAAATTACGGCCGGCCGTGTCGCAAAATTTAAAACTGACGGCAAACCTGTTATAAAATATCTTAAAGACATGAGCATCGATAAGCGATGTAGAAAAGTTAAGCCCACTGTCTCTGAAAACCAAGAAATCACTCAGAAAGTACGGCTGCGTAAATTAGTCACAGAAATATTTTACGATAAAAACAATGTCACTTGCGTTATGGATGACGAGTCATATTTCACGTTAGATGGAGACGAGTGGCAAGGCAGTTACTATTTTGAGAACACCAATGGTCCAACCGATGAGAACGTGAAATATGTTGAGCATACAAAATTTCCTAAAAAAGTTTTGCTATGGCTTGCCATCAGTCCACGCGGAATGTCTAAGCCTGTATTCTTTGAGTCAGGTTTAGCTGTGAACGCCAATCGCTACATAGAGCGTTGTTTGCCATTAGTACGGGATTTCATAAATACGAGTCATAGAGGAGAAAATGTAGTGTTTTGGCCAGACTTAGCCTCAAGCCATTATTCCAAAAAAACCCTTAGCAAAATGGCGGAGTTACCAAGAAATCACTCAGAAAGTACGGCTGCGTAAATTAGTCACAGAAATATTTTACGATAAAAACAATGTCACTTGCGTTATGGATGACGAGTCATATTTCACGTTAGATGGAGACGAGTGGCAAGGCAGTTACTATTTTGAGAACACCAATGGTCCAACCGATGAGAACGTGAAATATGTTGAGCATACAAAATTTCCTAAAAAAGTTTTGCTATGGCTTGCCAGCAGTCCACGCGGAATGTCTAAGCCTGTATTCTTTGAGTCAGGTTTAGCTGTGAACGCCAATCGCTACATAGAGCGTTGTTTGCCATTAGTACGGGATTTCATAAATACGAGTCATAGAGGAGAAAATGTAGTGTTTTGGCCAGACTTAGCCTCAAGCCATTATTCCAAAAAAACCCTTAGCAAAATGGCGGAGTTAAACATCCCATACGCACCGAAGACATCAAATCCACCTAATGTTCTGCAACTTCGCCCTACAGAAGATTTTTGGGCAAATCTAAAGAGGCGAGTATATTGCAATAATTTTCGTCCCAAAAATTTACAATTTGATTAGAAAAATAAAATCGGAGCTGAATAAAATGCCGACATCTGTGTTTTCGACAGCGATGGACAAAGTACCACAGAACTGCCGTAAAGCATCTCGCATGGGAGTAAACTATTTTTTTTTAAATTAAGCCTTGATATCATTATTATAAGAACATAATTATTTTAAAAAAGAATAGTGTTTTTTTTATTTAAAACAATATTGAACTTTGTCCAAATTTCACTCCGCATACGTTAGCAATTCTTTTAGTTTCAGCAAGGAACAGCTCTTTTACCAGTTCCTTTTTTTCCGTGGTACCCATTTTAATTTAAAAAATGGATGTGACACAGGCTAATATTGCGTCATTTGCTGAAGTTTCCAATTGTAAAAACTTTTTAAACCGTTTTTGTAAGTTTTCCTGAATTACATCCAGCAGAGGGCTGCAATATGATAAATTTTCCATTCTTAGACCTGTGATTATATGCTGGATTCTTATTAATTCCGGTAATAAGCACCCATAATAGGTTTCCTTCTCACCTTGCAAACTTAGTACACTTTGATTAAAGCTAGTGTAAACTTGACAGATAGTTTTATCCGTTTGAAATTCTACCTTATCGCCAACAAAATAAAGTCGATATTTAAAACACGGCACCAAATAGTGTCACGCTTGTAATGTTGACTTTATGATCAGGACAACAAGGTAGAAAATCAAATGTATAAATATCATGTGTCAATCGTAAACTAAAGATGATTGCAGTGTATTGCTTCTGCGATTGGTTTCGAACATTCAACACATTCGGTTATAAAAAATAGTTAATTTTTCTTGAATGTGGGCACCTTTAGTGCTTTCATAGTGTCACTTGATGATTCTGTACAGACAAAAGGTCATTTAGCGAATTATGATAAGAGTTCCATCGGGTGGCGCATGGAGATGTTGGCGACTTTCCTGTAATTTCTAAATATGTTGCACATGCTTTTGGCGATCTTGAACACAAATTCCAGAGTGCTTGGCATTTTGAGAAAGTGGCGTCATATTTTTTTCTGTACGAATTGTTTTTTAGTCTGGCTTGCTTAAAGTCTGTACAAACTAAATTTAATGTGTGTGTTGCACATATTTCATATTCTGTGGCATCTGGAATTGGAAAAGGTTGCAGCATCAGGATTTCATCATCTTCCTTGTCTTCATCTTCATTAAAATCTTCATTTTCACCCTCACCAAATATCCCGAATGTTAGGTTTTCATTTTCAAATGTTTCAGCATCAGATTTCCCGAAAACTTCGAATGCCTTAACCATATTGGACCCATTATCTGTAATGGTTTTGACAATTTTAGACAGCTTCAGGTCATACTCTTAATATAATTCTGCTACTTTGTCAAAAGTGTGAGAGCCCTTGAAGCGTCTGCATGCGATTGCAGCACTGCCTCTATCAAAAGTCCCATTGTCAATCCAGTGGGCAGTAACTCCCAAATAACTCCGTTTGGAGGAAGATCATACGTCACAGGTGCTACAGACAAAATCTACAGTTTTCAATTCATTCTTATTTTTTTCTTTATATTCACAGAACTCTTCACTGATATTTTTATTGGTCGTGCGACGGCACATTATTTTAGGAGGCTTAGTCGACTGTTGTGCACCTTCTAGTAAGGCTTTAAATGATTTGTGTTCTACTATTGCTACTGGTCACATTGTTCCAACTACAAATTTCACAATTAATTTGTCTAAGTTTATTGATCTTGCCGTTGTTGCACTTGTTAAGCTGGTAAGAGTAGACTGCTTTAATTTTTTAGATGGTCCTGACTTGACTTCATTCACTTCATGATCATTCAGATCATTCTCATGTTATTTTCTTGTCTTGTCTTTTGATGTTTCATATTTTTCTAAAATGTCAGCATGCCCTTTTATCTGCAAAAAAAAAGAAAGTTTAATATGTCTATCAATTCAACTTGACTTAGAGAACGTAAAAAAATAAAAACCGGCCAAGTGCGTGTCGGACCACGCATAATGGAGGGTTTTGTAGCTTCAAGGAATAAGAACCAAACTAATGCCAAAAGGTCGTATCTGATGCCTATTGAAGAAGGTTTTTGGAAATTACTCAAAAATGGCTTAACCGATAATGTTCAAAACAATTTTCATAGAAAGTATGTGATAACGCGCATTTTCTCCAATTTTTTTATATTTTTTTGACTTACAGTTCAAAAGTTAAAAAAATATCTCTGAAAATATACACTTAATCACAAAATGTTTAAAGAAACCTCAATGTTATTTTTAAAGACCTATCGATTGATGTGCAACGTGTTGATATTTGGTAAAAAAATTTTTTTTGAAATTTGGTTACATGTATGGAGCGCCACCCCTGAATTTTTTTTTCAGCAATTTCACTACATAACTAAATAGCGGCACACAAAATACTCCTCATGTCAAAATTGTATTCTTCTTCTTCTTCTTCGTCGGTCCCTCATTACTGAGGAACGTGACCACTTGGTTTTGCAGTCCTTGTGATTTGTTTCCATTGGTCTCGATCTCCCGTAGCCCTCGCCGCTTGATGGAGTTTGCCTGAGGTGGCCTTCTTAATTTGGTCAGACCATCTGGTTGGCGGGGGGCCCTTAGGTCTTTCGCCTTCCACTTTTCCGACCAGGATCATTTTTTCCAGGCTTTCATCACCTCTACGCATAACATGACCAAAGTATGAAAGCAACCGATGTTGGCAGGTGGTGGACAAACGTGTTTTAATGCCAAGCTGTGAGAGAATTGACACATTTGTGCGCCGGGCCGTCCAGGGTATCCTAAGCATTCGCCTCCAGCACCACATTTCGAACGCGTCTATCCTCTGTCTCTCTCTGGCGAGTATTGTCCATGTTTCTGCTCCGTTATAAAAATTTTTTATTAAGATACGTCTTATAGTTTCCGAGTAAAATGGCTGTGACATACGGACGGACGGACGGACAGACGGACATGACGAAACTATAAGGGTTCCGTTTTTGCCATTTTGGCTACGGAACCCTAAAAAACCAATAAACAATTGTTTAACCCTTAATTTGGCAAGAAAAAAAATGTTAAATTTACATTTTCTATAAATTTTTATAGCCATAAAGATAACAAAAAAAATATTGAAAAAATATCCACTGAAGGCTTTCATGGAAATCGTATGTACAGTATAATTGACAAAAACCAATGCTCTCCTAACTAATATCAAATAAAAGTGTCAATTACACTTAACAAGTTGCATAGTAGGACAAAACATAAAAAAAAAAAAAACATGTATACTTTTACATATTTAATCAAAATAACACGACATAATGAGAAATTCATGAAAAACGGTTACAAATTAAAAATTACTTTTAGGCTTTATTACTAAACACAATCGTACGTTGCATTTAATGCAATGTACATCAGTTCTACCGTTTTTGCAGTAAGAACACCGGCCGCAGGTTTCCATAAAGTTTGGTAATGGTCATTGCTTCAAACCTAATTATTTCTTTATTCCCTTTCTGCTACTGTCTCTTCTATACATCAACCATGCATTGTTTACACAGATGTCAATAATCTGTGAAAATATTGACAGATACCACCTTCTTGTCTTCATTTCAGTGCGGTAGAGAGCCACTAGCATATCCGTCAAATCTACGCCGCCCATGTAGGCGTTGTAATGGTTCACTATATTTGGATACGGCACATTCATTTTCTGTTTTTTGACTTTGCAGTATCTCTTCACGGTCGATAAAGGATAAGCATCAGAATAACTGCTTGCCAAAACGACGCATTTGTTGTCGTTCCATTTTACGATTGAGACTTTATTTTGCGTTGCAGGTTGTCTGGCTAAACGCTCCTCTGCCTTGAGCCTTTAACTCCTTGTTGGACTTTAAGTGAGCTTGAGAGTCTCGCAGTCTGTTAGACCGCATCGTACCAAGGCTGAAAATACCATACGTATGCCTCAGATGGTATATTAGCTCCAAAGAGGAAAAGAAGTTATCGAAATAGACGATGCAAGGTTTATTTTTTATAGTTTTACATAGTCGTAAAACTGCTTTGGCACCCCAACCTAAAGCTGCTTCTTCCTCGGTGAAACCGCAGTCTTCAAATTCATCTTGGCCACTATACAAAAATAAGTCATATATAAAACCTGATGCACCAGCTCTAACAATGTTTTTGAATCCCCATTTTCTAGGTTTTCTTGGGTTATATTGTCTTCTTTTCCCAGCTTTTGTACCTTTGTAAGGTATTGTCATTTCGTCAATGCTGAACCGCTTTTCTTCCTCAACAGCAAGACAATTTTGGCGTACTTTGTTTACCAAAGAGCTAATTTTAAAGTAAGGATCATTGTCGGCATCGTCGTTGTTTACAAAGTGGATGCAACTCCTTAATAGCTGGTATCGCTTCAGGGTCATAATATCTGCAATCGGTGGATACCTTGTTTCGGTGCGCCAATAATCAAGGTAAGACGGCATGCTTACTATTCCCATCATAATCTTGATAGCCAAGAAACATTTTAGTTCTTCGACTGTTAAATTGACCGATCGACCCCTTTCTTGCACAGAGTACAAGTTCGTCATGTCGTATATTTGTTCAAACATATCTTGCGAAAAAAAAGCAAAGAAATAGCTTAGAGCAGTTTTGTTGCCTTCAGGAAGTGGACTTTGGAAATTATCATCGCCTATCTCTGCACGATATTCAAACTGTTTATTAGTCCATTTAAAGTTAATGTTAATTTTTTTTTCTTGGCTACACGTTTCGGGGCTGTAATCTTCCGCTTTGTACGTTTAGATCGCGTATTGGGTGCAACATTAGAAGCACGCCCTGGCGTACGAGTAGTGGGACGAGAATGGCGGCGGGATCTTTGAGGAATAGAAATTTGGGGGCAAACTGGAGTAGCTGGCTCTACTTGGTCCAATATGAATGAGGTAGTCACTGATGGTGGGTTTGAATTGGTGACACGGAAGGAAGGCTTAATAATGACGGTGGCTGCACATCGTTTAAGCTTTCAGTATCGGATGGTGGGTTCTGTGAAACTTGCAGAGGTGAACCTGTTGTATTAGCGTCTCCGTCTCCGTCGAGCTGTTCAAATGGTGACCTAATGTTCAATTTCTCTAATGACGAAGCGATTGACGGAGCACTTGACGAGGATGGCGATACATGTCTTACAGCAAGAGTTTTTTTCTCTTGAATTTCGTCATGAGAGTCAGATGATCCGCTTATTTCAGAATCTGCATTCTTACTAGGCACTAACGCTAATATTCGTTTAGACCGCAAGCCCTAAAAAGAAAGCAAAAAAAAATTCACACCATCCCCATGCAAATGATACAAAAAAATATTTAAAAAAATTACCTATAGAAAAAAGAGCATTGTTAAAAGTTAGTACGTGCTAGTAGTAGTGGAACAATGACATTCTCACACATCAATCGCAGCAAATTATTATGGCAAACCAACAAACACACCAAAATATTGTTACCAAAGCGTAGCTTTTTGTCCAGGATACTTGACTAATCAAACATTATCAAATTCTCACACCATAAACTTTTGTCCAAAATACTGTACTAGTTCTTCGAACACCAGCATGCTATACATAATGTTTTGTCCAAAATACTGTACACGTGTGTTTACGTACTTGTTACGCTAAGAATATTTACTTGCCGATTAGTTAATCAGTTTATAATGTTAGTTAGGATATCAAAACATAAAATAATGCATAATCTTATTAATTTTCACGTTAAAATATGAATAAACACAATAAATACCTGGACATAACGCAGCGTCGACCGCTTGCTCGCCATTTTGGTTCACAACTGACAGCTGTCAGTGTTGCCAGTGCAGTAAATATTTTTTCCCTAATTTGTAATAATGGAAACAATAACATAAGATTTCAAATAGATCAAGTTTACTATAAAAAAAATTACCTACATTTTTTCACAAATAGTGTACAGTATTTTTGACTGTGCCAAATTAAGGGTTAAGGTGTTAATGCCTAATAATCACTAATCAATCACATTAATCTTTAACAAAAAAAAAATAATATTAGAATTAAATACACCTTTAAATGCTTGAGGAAGTTAGTAGTTGATGTCACACTTCCTTTGACTTATTCCACTTACGTCAGATACCACTTAGGTCAGATTTTATTTTTTCATATAACAATATTCGAGTTTCCGTATAGGTCAGAAAATCAAAACTGCTGACGTAAGTGGAATGTTTTAATCCCAATTTCGTCAGGACCAGTTAGGCCAGAAGTTTTTATTCCACTTATGTCAGTTTCCAGTTAGGACAGTTTTTCTATATGCCACATACGACAGTCTCCAGTTAGGACAGATATTTTTTATTCTAGTTACGTCTGATTACAGTCTGATCACATTTGCGTATCCCCCAATTAGCAAGTCAGCCATGAAAGTGGTCTACCACTTTCGAGTGACTATTACTTGACATATAAAGTCGATAGTAGTCGACCACATTTTGTGGCTGACTGTACATAAAGTCGTCAGTTTATAGGTAAAACTTATTAT
Organism: Pammene aurita; assembly: GCA_947086415.1. NCBI lineage: Eukaryota > Metazoa > Arthropoda > Insecta > Lepidoptera > Tortricidae > Pammene > Pammene aurita. The sequence goes on from OX352295.1 coordinate 21,730,118, forward strand.
TATTTATGATTATCGTATGACTTGTAATTTATTAGGTACGTTGAGAACCTCTTTAGATATTGATGATTTTCTTCATGGCAGTTGGCTGTCTAGAGTTACTGGCCACTTCAAAATTGATAGTTCTGATTAAACTATCAACGATATTTGTCATTCATATGTGTAAGAATATTCAAAATGTGTGTCCATAAAATATCTTTTGTGAAAAGTAGGAAAGATAAAGACGTGTTGCTTTATGCTGGTTACAAATATCACTTTGCTAAAATCCTTGATCTTTAACAACTAATTACTTAAATCCAGAACGGGATGCTGTTCAAAAGCGGGCCCCGCATGACAAATCTTGTAAGCCGAATGATGAAAAAGTAGCAATTTTGAAATGTTTGGACAATTGCCGGAAAAGAGTAATAGAAGAATATGAGCCAATACCAAAAATATTTGAAGAATCAATGATGCCATTATTAGAGAGAGGTATCAACTTTATTGAAAATATTCCATCTTTTTATGTCAAGAAATCTGGCTTATATAACATGCGAAATAAAGCTAATGAAGTATTAAAAACGAATTTTAGGTCCTTAGATGAAGTTGAACTGCCTGCAAAATTTGAGAAAAATTTACTATGTAACGACGGAAAAGCCGACAAAATTTTGGTGTACGTAAGTAATAATTGTAAAAAGATATTTCAACGAGCCAAAATCATTTATGGTGATGGCACATTTAAGATGATTACTAAACCATTTAGGCAATTATATACTTTGCATGCGGACTTGGGAACATTTAACAATAAAAATTATACGGTACCCCTTTGCTACGCCATTTTACCAAATAAGACACAAGATACTTATGAAAGATTTTTAGAAATATTAAAATACCGTTTACCATTATGGAATCCTATGTTACGGTATCTCAAAGTTAAAGGCTAGTTTTGTAATTATACGTTATCAATTAAAGGTTTATTCAACAAATATTCAGCCGTTTACCTAATAATCAAAAGCATTACCGACCTTACACACAGACGCCTCGTTCCGAAGTGTCAACTGTCAACGGCGACTGACCGATAGTGACGTATCCATTCATTTACTATGACATTAAGCACCGTGTTGCCACTGCAATATTGATAGTCACGTTACAGTCGGCCATCCTTTAGGAACGAGTCTCTTCGTTCTAAGCCTTAGTCTATTTATCCAAGTCCGTTACAATCATAATACTAGTTAATTTCGAGTCGTACACTTATCTATCAAATACACAACTAAGTATAATAAAATAATTGTGATTATTGACATGAAGTATGAGAGTTATTCTCTCCAACTGCCATACTGTCATGTGTCTGCAATGTTTGAAGCCACTCCTGGGCGGTGAGTTCGTACACCAATCATGCCCGGTTCCAAACACTCTCCCTAAGTGTCTACCTGTTTACTTCTCAATCAAAGAGTCATCAAATGAGATTTGGGCGACGAGTTCATACGCCAATCCTGCCCTACTCAATATCTGCAATGTTTGAAGCCACTCCTGGGCGGTGAGTTCGTACACCAATCATGCCCGGTTCCAAACACTGTCGCTAAGTGTCTACCTATTTATTTCTCAATCCTGGAGTAGGGATCCCCAGGTTCCAGCATGAGCTCCAGATTTTGATACCGGTACCATCTGCTCATCAGTACAAGTCGAATGATCCCAAACAGCATGAATCTATGATGCGCTAAACCCGAGATCCAGTAGGGATCCCCAGGGTCCAGCATGAGCTCCAGATTTTGATACCGGCACCATCTGCTCATGAGTACAAGTCGAATGAGTCCAAACAGCATGAGTCTATGATGCTCCAAACCCGAGATCCAGTAGGAATCCCCAGGGTCTAGCATGAGCTCCAGATTTTGATACCGGTACCATCTGCTCATCAGAACAAGTCGAATGAGCCCAAACAGCATGAGTCTATGATGCGCCAAACCTGAGATCCAGCAGGTAGCCCTAGGGTCCTGCATGAGCTCCATCTTGTGATATTGGTCCCGACTTCCGAATCCGAGATGCAGTTTTAAAATTAATTATTAGTGTAAGACAGGATTAATTTAGTTACACTAACGTTAATCTAATTAACTGTAATTCTTATTAAATTTTCGAGACGTTAGTGTAACTAATAGGTTAATTCTAATTGACGGTTAGTGTAATTGACGACGTCACAAAATCAATGCGAACTAACGTTAGTAAAAATTGATGTTAGTGTAATTGATTAGTTACGGAATTAATCTTCAATCTCATTGATCAATTTTCATTTCTAATTGAAATTAACGGCCAACACTGCTACCTATTCACTTCTCAGTCAAAGAGTCATCAAATGAGATTTGAGCCACTCCTGGGCGGCGAGTTCATACGCCAATCCTGCCCGACTCAATATCTGCAATGTTTGAAGCCACTCCTAGGCGGTGAGTTCGTACACCAATCATGCCCGACTCAATATCTGCAATGTTTGAAGCCACTCCTGGGCGGTGAGTTCGTACACCAATCATGCCCGGTTCCAAACACTGTGACCAGACATTACCACCCGTAGGTGCCGTGACCAAAACATTACCGCTCGTAGGCGCCGTCACCAATCAGCATAACATCACCGCTCGAAGGCGACGTGATCCCAAGACTAAAGGCATCACAGCATAAAACGTCATGAATAAAAACATCACTGCACGGCGGCGTTGTGACTACAGGCTTACCCCATGCTGTTATCTCAGGTTTATCGGCTTACTGCTTAGTTCATCTCACTGACCACCGCAGCCATGTCCTCGCGCTCCGACCACTCGCCTGATTTTTCATACTGCTACTCCACGCGCTGGTTGAATTTTTCGCCAGCAGCAACATGCCAAACACACGACATACTTGCGCATGTTTATTTGAAAATTTACTGAAGACAGTAAATTGATTCATGTCATCATATACCATCAATGGCTTTATGCAGATTTATATTGTTTTATACCAGTCGTATGTGACTGGGTCCCATTAGTTAACTATACTACTGTTGTTACTTGAAGTTCAACTTTTTATTTTAAGAGCGTTTCCTGTTATATTATGCATGCTTTAATCATAATAATAATTTATTTCTTTGTAAAACAAACATTTAATCAAATCAACCAGAAAATTAATTAAATCGTTATGTAAAAATCACTTGCTATTTACTTTTATTATCATTAGTCATTTCTCTCGCACAGTCCTTTACATAACCTTCTTCCCTTTCTTTATCAATGGAGTCAAAAGTAGAGTCCACATACTGGGACACGTACCCTTGTAAACCTACTATCATTTATCATGCATGACGACATTTATGACACCTTTGCAGATTGTAAATCAAAACCAGATCAATAAGGATTCACCTTTATCAATTGCCCATGACCAAAAGTCTGTATCACATTCTTACCATTTATTCCTGTCTGTTCAATTTATTTCATATGTGAAAAATACTAAACACAGGTAGTGGTCCATTAGATTTTTATTTTCCCTTGTGTCAACTTTATACGGCCAATGCCAAATACATACTAGTCATGGTTGCATCATTTACTGCTTAAGACAGAGCAGTATACTGTCACCAATACCTTATCTGTAAACATAATGTTAACACAAACACACACACACACACACTCAGATACAGGAAACTGCCAGTAAATAATAAACAGTACCTCCATTTCTTATTATCTCATACTGTATCTTCTTAAACGGCTTAGGTTCACCCTTAATACAACTCTGTGGCTCCAGTGAAAAACTATACAAGTCCCATAAAACTTCTATGAAAACTTTACCGCTCCCCATCATGACCTAATATTCAAATCTGAGAAAATTATATGAAGTGTCATATCATTTTTTTTGTTACTAGCTATCATCGAATCTATTTCATTTATATTTGAACATTATCAAACTCAGACTAACAATCATACGCCTTTATTATACATAAGGCTTTATACAATCTCACCTTACATGAACTACCTTTATAAATTTATACCTTTGCCTCATGTGCAGTCTTTATCAATAAGTAGTCTTTGGTGCACATAATAAAATTATACCTTTGCAGTCTTCATTGTTAACTAGTCTTTGGTGTAAATAATAAAATTATACCTTTGTCAGATTTCATTGTTAACTAGTCTCTGGTATACATAACAAATATCACATCTTCATTTTGTTTTTATCCCAACTTACGTGCACTTCATATGATAAAACCAAACCGCTATCAACGTTGTTTGTATTATTTATAGAAATCACAAGTATTTTATATATGAAGATCTGTGAACATAGTATAAACACACAGACAACACAAATCAATAAGAAACAGTGAGTCACCATTCTATATTTTACAAACTGTATTGTCAGTCTATATTAACAACTTGTCTCTGGTAATCATAACAAATATCACAACTTCATTTTATTTTCATGCAACTTGTGTGCATGTGCACTTCATATTATAACATCAAGCAGCTATTAACTTAATGCTTGTATAGTTGCAGACATCCAATATTTTATCACAAATATTTAATCTGTGAACATATTAATAAAAACACATACAACACAGCAATAAGAAACAGTATAATTCCATTCTATACATAGGTACACTGTACCTTACCTTCCCATCATACTACTGTTATTCAATTAAAAGACAATGTGTTGTAGCTACTTTTAGCAATAATCATCATCAACATCATTATACCAACTGAAACTTGGATGGTTATGTGATACTATTACAATTTAAAATTCTATCAAAATAAAGATTGCTAGTAGATTCTGCTTAGTTTACTTTTCACAAACTTTACTCTCATCATAAAATTAATCATTTCTATTTTTATTTTTGCTTGAAACAAGTTTAGAGCAGGAATCACATCCATTGAACGTCACCAGAAGCTAATTTAACATAATTATTCCTGTCTTACCATTTAGAACCATTTGACTATTAAGTATGAATTTCAATACTTGCGTATGGTTGATCATGTTGAGTGGTCAGTTATTACTCCGGTCACTCCGCTGAACTTCAGCAAACCCTTATTAATGCTACGAGGGTTGCTACTTATATATCCGGAAACAAAAAAACAAACAAACGTACACGGCTGAAAATGGTTTTATTGTTTTTCAAAGTATTCCCCTTGATGATCTATGCACTTTTGCATTCGCGTGAACCAATTTTTAAAGCACTTCTGCCACTCCGCCTGAGGTACCTCCATAACGTGTAGTTTGAATGCGTCGACAGCATCTTCAGCGGTCGAAAATCGTTGACCGCGTAATTTATTCTTTATATTTGGAAATAAATAAAAATCGTTGGGTGCCAAGTCAGGGCTGTACGGCGGATGACCCGTTAATTCCACATTTTGACCCTCCAAAAATAGAGTTGTTTCGCGTGACGTATGACAGCTGGCATTGTCATGATGAAGAATGATTCTTCGTCGCTGGTTAGTTTTACGAATTTGTTCAAATACTTCCGGTAAGCAGATGGTCGTGTACCACTCTGAATTAACCGTTCTACGGTTTTCTAGTGGCACTGTAGCTACATGGCCATTAATACCGAAGAAGCAGGCCACCATTTGTTTCAATGTACTTTTTGCACGAGTAACTTTCGTAGGGTTCGGCTCATTTTGAAACACCCATACCGTTGATTGTTGCTTCGTTTCGGGATCGTATGCATAGATCCAGGATTCGTCACCGGTATAGATGTTATAAACGGCTTTTGAGTCACCACGGTTATATTTTTTTAACATTTTATTGCACCATTCGACGCGAGCATCTTTTTGCTCTTTTGTTAAGTTGTGGGGTATCCAACGCGAACAATTTTTTTTTACAGCCAAATAATTATGTAATATGCTATTAATGCTGGTCATAGAACTACCCAGAGTCGCCTCTATCTCGCAGTACGTAACATGTCGGTCGTCCATTATAAGTTTTCGCACAGCCTCGATATTTTGTTGTACAACGACCGATTTCGGGCGACCTGCCTTAACTTCGTCCGTAAGCATACTACGTCCACGATTGAACTCACTAAACCAGTGATACACAGTAGTTTTAGATGGGGCTTCATCACCAAAAGTTGAAGTTAGTTGATCTATGCACTGTTGTTGCGTTAAACCACGCCGAAAATCATAATAAATCATAGCACGAATATTTTCACGAGTGAGTTCCATTCTTGCTGCGAGATGACATTTAAAACCCGTCAAAAACAAAACACGAGCGTTAATAAGAAAGAAAAAATATACCGGCCAGTACTTAAAAAAGTTCAAATTTTACCATGGAGGTCAAATATGCTATTTAAGAAGATTGTAATCCCGGTTTCCGGATATATAAATAGCAGGCCTTGTAAGTATGGACCTTATTGTATTTGCTCAGTTTCTTGTCATTTATGTATTTCTAGACTTTTAGTAAAGGACACAGCAAACATAGAATTTCAGTCAGTTCATTGCTGACCGATGACTGGATGATGGGTGAATATCCGGGTCCAATATCTTTCTATCTTAGGTTTGTTGTAATCTCTTATCTGGAACTTAAATACAAACACACCACACACCAACCCAACATTTATAGGTATTGTTATTAGCACAAATATTTCAATGTACATGTTTTATGCTACCTTAACCATTTGTTAGGTACAGTACATCTAAAACACATCCAGGAACATTCAGATCATACAAAAATGTGCAAACCAACCACAAAACTCATGATCAAATTCAAATGGCATCCATTATGTGTTTAGTCATAGATGCGTATATATTTATATGACTCAAATCTGTGGTATAGTATAGTTGTATGTTGTATGGCAATTCAACATACCTGTATCAAAACCCTTTTGTCACTGTAGGGCATCAACGGCTATCATAATTACTTACAGCTTACATTGCTTCGGATTAGCGGACTTACCGTTAATATTATAATTACCTACTACTTTCATCTTGCCGACACTTCATACGCATTTAACCAATGAACTTATGCGACTGCGTATTTCGTTTCACTTCTTATGTACGCTCGTACATAATGTTTTGTTATAAATCCATATTCATCCACTCCACGTGTTGTTATTTCCGTCATTAAACTTACAGTATGTCCTTAGAAACATTTATTATTTATATTACTACATGTATTTTTATATTTCATCGAAATATGAAGAATTTTAAACACATTTTATTAAATCCATGTTCATTTCTTCAATCATCTTTTATTTTTATGAATAAAAGCACTCAATTCATGTAATTTGTCCTGTTATTTAACTTTTCACCTATATTTTTGTAATTACTTACCGTTTTACAATAAAAACAAAATATGTCGGCCGAAAATGAATTTTAAAATCCATGTAGATCGGTTAAATAATGAGATATTTTTGAAATATACGCTACCTCGTATGACTAGATATTTTAGTTATTTATATTTTCGCTTATATTTTTATATAACAAGTCATTTTCTTAAAGATTTGAATTCAACAAAAGTCGAGCTAATGGCGTGGCGTGGTACGAAAAGTTTGTTTTTTCGCAACGATCCCTACTTCTGAAATGTTACGGTATCTCAAAGTTAAAGGCTAGTTTTGTAATTATATGTTATCAATTAAAGATTTATTCAACAAATATTCAGCCGTTTACCTAATAATCAAAAGCATTACCGACCTTACACACAGACGCCTCGTTCCGAAGTGTCAACTGTCAACGGTGACTGACCGATAGTGACGTATCCATTCATTTACTATGACATTAAGCACCGTGTTGCCACTGCAATATTGATAGTCACGTTACACCTACTACATTCAAAGTTGACTATGAAATAGGAATGATAAATGCAATTCACGAAATATACCCCGACGCACTAGTCAGTGTCTGCTTATTTCACTTTACACAGACGATTTCAAGAAAAGGCAAGGCATTAGGCCTAAATAAACATAGAGAAGGAAGAAGATTTTTAAGATATCGTAAAGCCTTGCCATATTTGCCCAAGGAACTAACAATTGATGGTTGGTTTTCTATCATCGAAGACATACCGCATATTTTCGAAGGGCATAGTGATGCGTTTGATGATTTTATAACGTACTTCATTGTTCAGTGGTTAGACAATAAAGCAATAAATACTATCAGTTGCTACAACGAACAGCAAACTACAACAAATGCCGTGGAACAGTATAAACAGGAAATCGAGAAAAAACGCTTCCGTATTTTACTTGATAAATATCATACAAAAAGAAATTACTTGCCAAAATCAAAGAATTAAAAAAAATCTAGTTAAATTTGCTAACCAAAAGTTACAAAAAAAACGAAAATTTTACAAAAGCTAGAAGAGCTACGTTAAGGAATTGTTTAAAGGGAAAAATTTCTGTTTACAAATGCCTCAAAGATTTGAGTAAAATAGTATATTTATACAGAAAAAGTAAATAGTGTAAACATGGATCGGTGTTTTTAAGAACAGGATGTTCATATTTTAGTTCAAGACGTTCAAGAATAAGTTTTCATTTTATAAAGTGAATTCGATTAAGTAAGAAGCACATGGATGGACACCACACTGGTCAGACAATCCTATTGTGGCCAGTATATGCTTGGAGCTGATCAGATGCAAATGCAAAGCGGGTTGCAAAGCGCGATGCAATTTCATGAAAAAGGCATTGAAATGTACCCAGCTATGTATTTGTGGAGCGAACTATCATGAAACACAAAATGTATAGTCAAATAATTAAATTGTAGTTCTCTCTTATTACTTTTATGCTTTATTATACGTTTCTTGAGAATACGCGGAAAATATACAATAACATGACATAACATAATACACCTCAAATAATAATCTCAAAGTATACACAAGTCACAAACAAAAAAGCAGAGGCAAAACAATGGTTGACGCTAAGCAATACTATCATACAAATATAAGCACCAATCTTTCTACGGTACCTTTTTAACGAAAGTCCACATTTCTTAAATTTAAATAAGTAACGGTTTTTGTTCTTATTATAAACTGGCTTATTTTAACACAAGGAAAAGAGGTTGCGCACTCAACTCCTATACTAAAAGTCCCTTTTCTGACGGAATGCCACATTCCTTCAAGCACGGTTTTTATCTTTGTTATATATATAATCGATTTCAATAAATAACAAGTTTACATGGTACCTATCCACAGTGCGTTATTTGGATATTTTGACCGCGGATGCCGACGGCGGCGTTAAAAATAATTTCACGACGCGCGACGCAAAAAATTTTTTAAATGCCATTTACTGTTTGTAAATGTTCTCAAATGTTATATTTATTTTACTATACATGAAATATGCTTTAATATTGTATTTTTTGTGTAAGAAAAAAACTAGCAAATTAATATTTATGATGACTGGAATATGAAAAATTTAGTTGAGATTTTCGTATGTTTTCTTTAATATTACTCAGTAAATTGCATTATTTAATACCAGAAACAAATTCTACGTGGTCGTTATATCCGAAATTGATACCAAACTTGACCTAGTAGCTAAACGTGAACTGTTAAAAAAATTTTTAATGAAGCCGGGTGGAGTGGTATTTTTAACCCCCTTCCCCGGCGCCAGAAGGGGGGGTACCTTGGGGTACCGATCTTAATCAGCTTGTTTGGGGACAAGAAACAACTGTGCCAAATTTTATACTTGTGCATCAAAATTTGAGGTTCGACGTTTTTATGTCGCTAAACGACGAAGTATTTGGATAAAATGTCTCGAATTGAACGTATCATAGATAACAAGTTACAATACGAGACAAAACACGCGTTTTTGCAAGCAATAGCCGCTAATATTAAAAAAAATTTTTTTTTTTTAAATTTAAACTTTATTATCAATAAAAAAACACAATTTTTACATGATACCCTTAGCATAATCTCAATTTATAGAGATTTTTTGCCAAGCGTCAAAGTATTAACATTTTCATGCTTTACAATTATGTTTTCTTCATTAAATTATATTTTTAACAAATTGACTATAAACTATAACTGCTCAAACAGAGCTTTTTTAACAATCATTTAAGCTTATGGGGTTTCTCCCCTAGGTTGTCTATTACATTTCTAGGACCATTCAGGATATTAGGTAAGTAACTGGACCAGACTCTCTGTCCATAGAAGTTGTTACTATTCAGTATAGTGAAGTGCTTCGAATCTTTTAGTGCTCTAAGGTTATTTAATCTATTATACCTGTTTAGTTTTCCTAGACTATGTTTGTACTCCAGTATCACTGCCAGTTTGACTTTATCATATACATTCATTATTTTACAATGTTGAAAGGGGCGATCGTAGTTATGTTTATACTTGTATTTGATTTTTAGTGGTACAATGGTTTTAAGGATTCTTAGCTGTATACTGTATATTCGTTGGAGGTGAGTTTTGTAGGTTCTTCCATAGCTAGATATACCATAGTTTATTACTGAGTCAGCCATGGCCATGTATATAAGTCGAAGTGTGTTATAAGGCATTTTATTTTTAAGTATTGTAAGGTTACTAAGTATGGCTCTTAATCTCTTGCATACATGGTCAATGTGCTGTAAAATTAGCTAAGCGCTAATGTCAAACTAAGGTTTATTACTTGTTAAACAGTAGGTGATTAAATAAATATGATTTCATCGATCACCCAATTAATAAAAATATGCATGTTGATTGCCGTCCAGTGGTGCCCTCAATTCCCGCCCGACGTTTGTGTTTTCTAAAGAACCAATCATACAGACACATTGAGGGCGCCACTGGACGGTCGGTGCAATCTTAAAATTATAGCGACTTCATTCATTTATTCATCCATTCATTCATTGGTTTCATCTGCCTTATATTTCTTTTTATTGATTATTGCTTAATAAAAACATAAAATATTAAAGAAGCTATTTGAATTAAGCCTAACTCCTGTCTGCAAAAAAATACATCTTACCTAATTTGCAAAGCCCGGATGACGGGAGAAATTATGTGTTGACGTCTCAATAGTGCGAGGACACACATTTTATAAGTCGATAAAAAGCACGATGTACTGGACCACTGTAACGATATTCAGATTAATGATTAAGTAGTTGTAAAAAAATTAAAATTAGCTGTTTGTATTTTTTTTATATTTTATATAATCTTCGTAATAAACAATTATGATTTTTTCTACATTTTCGGATTTTTTACTGTTCGTTTCTGTAGGGGTCGCAATTCTAACCTAACCTAACCCACTTTTCTAGTAACAGTTCGTTTCTGTGGGGTCGCAGTTCTAACCTAACCCACTTTTCTGGTAACAGTTCGTTTCTGTGGGGTCGCAGTTCTAACCTAACCTAACTCACATTTCTGGTAACAGTTTGTGTCTGTGGGGTTCGCAATTCTAACCTAACCTAACCCACTTTTCTGGTAACAGGTTGAAACTGTGGGGGTCGCAGTTCTAACCTAACCTAACCCACTTTTCTGGTAACAGTTCATGTCTGTGGGGGTCGCAGTTCTAACCTAACCCACTTTTCTGGTAACAGTTTGTATCTGTGGGGGTCGCAGTTCTAACCTAACCTAACCCACTTTTCTGGTAACAGTTCATGTCTGTGGGGGTCGCAGTTCTAACCTAACCTGACCCACTTTTCTGGTAACAGTTTGTGTCTGTGGGGGTCGCAGTTCTAACCTAACCTAACCCACTTTTCTTAATCTAAGTCTCTTCCTAGTTTCGTTCTCGTGTTTCTGTAAAGGGTGTTTCATTCAAGTAAATTATCAATGGAATAATAATATTTGAATTAAAAATACAAGAACCAAATAATACGTGAATTTTTTTCTGTATAACAAAATTCTATGAAATTTCTATCTGCGAATGAAGGGTACGCCGTTTTTTGGCTTATACTGACTTCTTTATAATTTGCAGGTTTTTTGCAATTTTGTCCCGCCCAAGAGTAGATGTAGCCCCGCGAAGCAGGGCTCCTATTTCCGGACAAAAGATACCGCATTGTTCATAAGCTAATTCAAGCTTTGTATTTTTTTATGAATAAAATATGGAGCCTTGGGAGTTTCGTTTGGGACACCGACCGGGGCGGTCGTCCCTTCGTCCTCTATTGCATTCATAAAAATCCCATAAGTTAAACAATAGACGGTTCTTACCACGTAGCACGTGTTAGCGCAACGCAACTGCCCGCCCGCGCCGAGGCAGTTTTAGAGAAAGTCGGTTCTAAGTATGCGTGGTCTGTTTATGTATTTTCGTTTTCCTAATTTCGCGAAAAATTATATAATCCAGATCCATTAAGCAGTGCACTGTGACACGCCCTTACATTATTATACGTGCACCCGCGAGTGAATTTAAGTGAGTGCGCGACAGGCTCCGCTCGACTCTTCCACGCTGGACTGGAGTGGCCTGAGAGGATAAAGATAACATCATACAATACCCCACATCGACGCGGGTGAGATCTTTCCATGGTTTACTGCTTATACTGGGCCTTTGCTATTGGGGCCAGACCCATCTAGGTCTTCTTCTTCTTCTTTCTCGTTCCCTCACTGCTGAGGATCGCGACTACATGTAGCTTGCTTCCATAATGTGCGGTCATAGGCCATGTGGACTGCACGGTTCAGGTTGCCGCCAGCCGACCTTTTTGCGGCGTACTATTTTAAGTAACTAAAGGGGAAGGGATTAAGAAAGGCCCAGAGAGTGCTCTGTAAGGGCCAGAGCCTGACTTTGGCTAAAACCAGTAGCTTCGGTATCCAACTAAGTAGGCTTCTAATTTTTTTCCATGATACCTAATCGGTATGTAGGTACTATTTCTAGTAAACTGAATTTAGCTTGGCCACAAGGGAAATAAGGGAAACTCCGTAGATGACTGGACGTGTATAACATATACACGCGCGCACGGTCATACCAACGCCCAAAACTTATCTTAGAGCAACGAAATTTTGTTATCAAAAAATAAACGTGCGCAAGTTGAAGTACAAATATCATATCTAAAACCACCCCATAATTTAACTAACTAAAATAAACATAAACTATTGGCTAGTTGAAGGGTCTGGAGACATTAGATGAGAGCATTTCCACGCAAGCATTGTTATGGCAACTCCTTCGCAGTTCGCAGAAAACAATAAGCTGCCGTCCAAAGGGTTACAATCGCCACATGCACAAATTCTAAAACGAGCCGCCGAAGGCAGGGATCCATACCTACAGAACAATATAATGACTAACAAAACAAAAAAAATACTGACAAAAGCTGCAAACTTAAAGAGAAATATAATGTGCAATAACACAACCATCGAGACTTTCTCCAGGAAAGAGGGACAGAAAAAAAACGTTTTTTGTCATGTTCGACGGACGCGCATCCGAGATCTCCAAACACGTGCGGTTGCTAGCCGCCTGGAAAGACAATAGTGATCATTAATTCGGTTTTTAAATGACAGAGATCCTATGACCAGAACGAAAAAAAAACTTAACCTAAGCGATGTGAAATATTCGAGCAAGCTAACATTCCTATTCCACAAACTAAAGATATGAAATTGAACAACGCACTACACAGCCAACAGAAATACGCGATGCATGATAAAATGTGTAAAATACCTTTTGCGTATATAAAAAAGTTTATTATTTATAATATTTAAGTTTTAAGTTATGGTTTTTTATGTTTCCATGAATTAAAGTGCAACCATTAAGTGTGCAGCATTGTGAATGTACTTATACACAAAAACCCATATTGGATATCAGTGGAGTGTTATTGGCGTTTTTGTGCGAGTAATCAGTGCCTAGTGTGACAATGAAAAATAATTATATTCGTGCTAAAAGATTTAGATTAAATTAGCGGCGATTCTTTCAAGCGATGTTTACTTGTTCAAATTTTTATAGTCATATAATATCAAGTGAGTGTGATTCGTGTTTTATAATGAAGTTATATATTTTGTGTGTGTGTCTTGTGTAATACATCGAAGTTGTACTATTGTGTGTTTACTGTTTAATGTTAAACAGTACAATATGTATTTGGAGTGATTCACATGTGGCTCACTACAGACTTGCGCCACACTATGCGACTACATTAACACCACACTACCAACCAACCTAACCACGCATACAGACACTAATAAATGAAGCAACGTCTTACTTATAGAACTCTACTCCCTTCGATTTGTCCAATCGCAGAAAAATTGACTACCATTTCTACAGGCTACAAAGAAACAGTCAGCTGAATTTGCTCCGGCAAGCATTCGACAAGCAGCAATTAAGACAAGATGCGACAAGGCCACTTCAAACGCTAAAATCCGCACTTAGTTTAGTCAAAAATATATAATCGAGTAGCGTACAACGACGTAAATATTAATGAATAAAATAGTTATCGCACTTTCTATGGCCTACGGTCTTAAATCCAGGGTTCTCACAAGCACCAACAGATCACAGCTAAGGAAATACGAACGACATACTATATTCTAAACAAAATGATAGACGCAACGTATCTAATGAACCGTCTCAAAAATTACATGAGATGCTGGAAGACAAGACGTTAACGGATTAGGTACAAGTGCACAAACTATGCTATAGACTCATTGACTGAAGACCTATACGCACTTGCTGCGCTAAGCTATAGTCCACAACCCCACATGAAGAGCAAGTGAAAGAGTGAGACCTATTTTTTACTCATGGATTGGCTACTCGAACCAGAGAATAACTTGACCACAACCAGAAAATAACTACGGCAAACCTAGTCCAACTGCTAGACTACAGATCATAAGGCAATGAACGCAACTTAATTATACGCAGTCACCATCCCTCGTATATATTTACACACAGTATTTATCCATCTCCCTCACGCTGGGCACGATGCAAGTATTCGGTCTGGCTCTACCTCCTGTCATTCCTATTATCCTTGACTGCACAAACCCGACAGTCCCATCCTGTATTTATTGGCCCACCGGTTTCTCGGGCAGGAGGGCCAGCTGAGCATACTAGGGCGGCAGACGACGGGAAGAGCATTCGAGGAAGGCCGGATGCACGCCCTATCTCGGAGTGGGTACGTCCGGACAGAGGTCGTTAACCCGCCGTACTCTACACCTTTGACCGACGGCCTGAACCGTACTAGCACGTGTATTTGAGCTATATCGGCAAACCTACTCGTCCCTCCCTCCCTTGTATGACCAGCGCCTCTGCGTCCTTGCAGCAGAACTGCTGGCTGGTGGTGTCACATGACGGTGACGGAATAAAATATGTTATGAGCCTTAAATATATGACTAAATTTTTTATGAAATATTAATAATATGCGTTGCAATACTTATAACTAAAGACAATTATGGTCATCAAACATATGATTAAAAATATGATGCCAAATAAAATTATGACTATAAAAATATGCTTTAGCTCATTTATGACAAAAAACGAGGTATGCTAAAAAACAATTATGACAAAAAATAATTATGACAAACTAATATATGCGAAAAGTGTTATGACAATTAAAAATATGACAATAGTTTGTATGCGACCAGAGGGAGACCCAAAACGTGCTATCGCTGACATGTCGGGTATTGGAAAAATATTTTACAATACAACTAAGTAAGTAAATATACTTCGAACAACTAAATAAAATTTACGCTTCCACAACATCCATGATGCGATACTTATTTGTTTCACTTCAATCCTTTATTTTGGCCTTTTGCATTGATTTGTGACCGACGCGTTCCAACCACAACTCTTCTTCTTCTTTTAAAATATGGCTTCCATAAAATTGATCAAATATAAGATGATTTTGCCAATGTCAACCACCACAACTCAAAGAGCCACAACCCAACCAGACCAGACACAAAACCGTTATGCAAGCGCGCCTTAGCGGATGACAGTGACACTGACAATGACAGTGACTGACAGTGACATAACTCATCGCCGTATGACGTGATGTTAGGGGAGCGTTCATAAAAGTATCTTAGCATAAAAGTATTTACAAAATACTAAGATACTATTTGATTGTATCTAAATATAAGATAAAAGTTAACTATAACAAAAAGTATTTAAGATACAAGATTAAGATACGTATCTTAAATACTTTTATCTAAGATAAGTCACATCTCTGATGATAGCCCTGAAACGTAAAAAATGTGAAAAATACGTTAGGCGTCTGCGCCGCGCGTCAAAACGCCCCATACAAAAAGTGTGAGGTTTGTGACGTCACCGACCTCAAAGTTGCAAAAAACTGTTTGGAAGGAACAAGTTTTTGGAAGATTTTTGTAATTTTAGGCACGAAAAAATGCGTTTAGCTATATAGTTGTTATACAATTTTTTTCTTGTTAGAACATAAGTAATCGAACTGTGGTTTCAAAAATACATTTGAGGTATAAAAAAATATGCCTAAAATTAAACCGCAATATTTAAAAAAAACTGTTAAAAATTATTACGGATTTCCACTTATTTATATTAATTTGGGGTTGTTGAACGTGTTTATTGAACAAATTCAATTAAATATTTTTCACGCATGTTCTCCATTGCATCAAGTCGTTACCAGCCAAAATGAAATACCATTTCAAATAAAACATATAAGTTGCTTTTGTGGAGATCTGAGGGGTCAATGTCACTGTTTTTCACCACATTTACATTATGTGGCAGTACCCTAAGAGCAATTGATCCTATACCATCCGAGGAAATTACTGAACTACGCCTATTTGACCATGTAGGGGAAAATGACACAAGGGGTGAAAAACTTGAATCAATCGTGTGAGACATGTATTGGCTTACTGGAATTAGCCGATAACATAACTATTTCCTTTAGGTTAGGAGAAGAAAATGAAAGTCAACTTTTAGGTGATCGTGACCGCAATTACAAAAGTGAATCTAACAATACCGATATCTTACTACAAAATTATGCAGAAAAAAGAGAAAAAGTTTCGATGCTCAACACATTTTTCCGGATAATCCAGAACACTATTAACCTTACAGAAAATCAGGAGAGTGTTTTAGAAAATACTGAGACATTGACATGTAAAACAAATACTAATAATGTGATAAATGAAAGGTTACTTCAGGCCATAAAAAAGGAAGAAAAGGAACTTAAAAAGGAAAATTCAGTTGTCGGATGTTACTGTGGCCAATAAAAAACAAATTCTTGAAACATGCGACAACATTACATTAATGAATCGCGACAGGAAGACGGACGAAAACGGCAAATTCAAAACTACATGTGGTCTGTGCAGATAAAATAAGATAAGAAAAACTTTATTGTATATAATTGAAATTACAATATTTTGGCCCGCCAAGTACGAGCAAAAGTAAATGGGGCTCGGTTCAAGCATGAACTGGCTCGCGCTAAAGCTATATATTTATATATTCAGATGACAGGGATACGAGGAGGGACCATTCGCTTGGAGAGTGGTTTGCCTCTTTCAATTTTACACACGTAATCAATTTCTCCAGTGCGAAGACCAGGTAACATGGGATTATGGTGGTTCTGCTTGTCGTATCTATCTCCCAGTTGCGAGAGACCTGGAATTTGCCGAGTGCTTAATTTTCGGAGCATGTCTTCATGGAGATCTCTAGCGTATGTACCACGGGTCTTCGTCAAGCATCTCCCAAATCACCTCTGAACTCGTATTACGAGGAAAGTTAGCTGCTGTTTTTAATGCCATGCGGTATTGTCTCTCTAAGTCGGTCAATCTAGACTTACTCACCCTAGGGTAGAGTTGAACTATACCATAATGTATTAGTGGTAGCAGAGTTGCTTTTATCAGCTTTTACCAGCCTGTAATCGGCGCCAACATACCGCGCACTTGTTTAACTTTTTTTACAGTATATTTAGCATGTTCCTTCATGACTAATCTCTGATCAAGGTGGACACCAAGATATTTTATAAAAAAAAATATTGGCAGGTTTTCTCTTTGAAGACTTAAAGTTCGATTGTATTTACGTTTATTAGTAAACATGGCGGCGCAGTCAGTCTTGCCAACATTGCACTGTAGACCCCATTCCTTATAATATCCTATGATTGTTTTGGCAGCCCATGCTGCTCGTTGTGATGCGGTGTTTGGCCGACAAGCTTCATTAAGAATGCGTAAATCATCAGCATATTGTGACAATGTTAAACCAGCTATGTTGTCCTTGGGTATGTCACTCACATAAAGATTAAAAAGGATCGATTCCAGAATGGAACCTTGCGGTACCCCATGAGGAACTGGCATTATTCGTCCATACATCGTGCGCAATTAGCCACGAGTTTCGCGACCTGATAGGTAATTTTCAATTAGCTTTATTAAATTGTTTGGCATTCCAGCCTCAAATAGTTTCTTACTTAGCGCCACGTGGTTTATGGAATCAAACGATTTGCTAAGGTAAGTTGAGATCATTGCTACACTGTTACCCTGAGCTAAAAGCATCGGTAATCACTTTGCCAGTCCTTAGAATTTCAGTGCCCGTTCCTTTAAATTTTGTAAAGCCATGTTGATAATCCGGAACGAGTTCTAGTCGATTAACTTCTGACAAAATTCGGCTGTACATAATAACTTCTGACGAAATTCGGCTGTACATAATCCGTTCACGAAGTTTTCCCATAATGCAAAGGAGGGTAATCGGACGATATGAAGCAGCTTCAGTATGCGACTTGCCCGGTTTTTGCAGGAAAATACAGTCGCCCAGGTTCCATCTCTTTGGATAATATCCTGTGCGCAAGGTGTAGTTAATAATACATGCCAATGCATTAAAGTACGTTGGGCCAGCAAGTTTCAATGCGTCCGCCCTTAGCTGATCAGGACCTGGCGCTTTCTTGTTTTTAAAGAGACGAAGAGCTCGGACCACCTCCTCCACATCAGTGTGAGGGCAAGGGTAAGGGCTGGTATGGCGTGAAAATTTCAAAGTTTTTGTGATCATCGTCGATGTTTGCTTCCTTTACAATTGCTGTATCGGCCAAGGTGTTAATTATTTCTTCTTCAGTCTCTATTCCAGGTAGGTCGGGAAGACGCTGTGGCTTAGCTTTGAGTGAACGTTGAATTTTCCACATTTTAAAGAAATTATTTACAGGACTTTCAATAACAGTATTCCATTGAGCCTCTCGATACTTTTGTAGCGCTTGTTTCAAAATGTTTTTAGCGGTACTGTATAAACGACATAAAACATGAGCTCTCGGAGCATTTTTGGCTTTCAGTTTACAGCGATTGCGATGTAGTATCATATACTGGATATTTATCGGTAGTTCTTCCCTTCGCCTTGCCTCTCGTAATGGTGCCATTTTGTCTACTGCCCCAGTCAATATTTCTTCTATTTGCTCGACATATGAATCAGCTTGAGCATCTGTAATTGGCTCTGGGAGGGGCAGATTATCTTCAATAAGATTGTGAAATTTGATAAGAGACTCCTTAGATTCTGTGATATTCTTCATAGTTCGTCTGAGTTGGACATGTTCGGAAGTTTCAATGTCTACCTCTAATAGCAACGGATAATGATCTGAGGAGATAGAATCTAGTTGTTTATTCTATAAGTTAATTCCATGGCCTCCTGTTTAACCAGTGCAACGTCAAGTATTCCATCTCCTCGGTGGTATGCACTAATTTTGCCTCTCTATTATCAATTGCACGTTTTACTAGGTTACCAGCTGCCTATGTCTGAGTATGTCCATGTTCTTGCATTCTCAAATTTAAGTCTCCAACATTGATTGAAGTAGTGTTTAATTAATAATGCTATTAATAAATTAATAATGCTTCCCAATCTGCTCGGGTTTGGTTATAGCGTAGTGTGGATTATAAAGGCCCCGTATAATGATAATGCCGTTTATTGTTTCCAATTTAATAGCCACACCCTCGATACAACGATTACGTCAGGCACACCGGGTATAGCCGTAGTAAGATTTCAGCGCAGACCGTGTTTTATGTACATAGCCGTTACAAGATGGGCTGCCCTAGTATCATATATTTTATTAAATCCTGGTATATTATACTTGCTTTTAGTAAAGTCAATCTTACACTCATTTAATATTAGAATATCCGGTTCATGCTTTATCGCCAGCTGTTTAAGTTCGATATATTTATTTCTTATACCTTGAATATTACAGTGAACAATTTTCAAGGACTGTTTTCTTTTTCGGAGCACATTCGGCAACTTATCCATTAATGAGTTCCAAAACAAAGTCAAGAATCGTTTCTGCGGGATATCCCTTTGCCTGTAGACTTTTCATGAGATCCTTAGCCTTGGAGAGTAAGTCAGATGATGTCTTAATTTTATTTACTTCCCTCTCACCAGATTTATTCATAGTGTCTGGGTTGTTTGGTCCTGCCATTGCTGCGTAACTAGTACCGTTCAGTGAAACTTTAGATTTTTCTAGATAATCTCGTTTAACATGTGGCTGTTTCACCTGTTGCATGTTTTTAGCGAATGCTTGACGCCTGTTCTTTTGTTTTTGTACCTCCAGCTGAAACAGTGGGCACTTAGCTTGTCTAGCTGTATGACCGATTTCGTGACAGTTATAGCAAACATGCCAAACCTCTCCATCTTCGCGTTGCTCAATAGACTCTGGTTGTTGAAGTCTACGGCAATGAGCTTGTACGTGACAAAATTGCCAGCATTTTTTACACTGAGTAATAGCTGTATCTCGAACTTTATACTTCTCTAAAGTTGTACGTTGACATAAGATGTATCTGATGTCCCGGACCACCCTCATATCGGTCTCCCCAGGAAAAATTAAGATTAAAACTGAATTTTTCATTATGATCACTCTTTCTAATTTAATTCCGTACCGTGAAAGAATATCAGTCTTAATCTCTTCCTCTGTATAGCCTTCTGCACGAACGCCTTTGGCCACGAGTTTCTTCGCAGGACGGCGATCGTCCTTGCAGCCGTGTGTATAATAATTGTATTTGAGTAGGTTTTCCTGTAGTTTTGAATCTATTGCCTCATATGCTTCTCTGTTTTTCGGCACGTATGTAATTCTCTTAGTTTTTGGGTTTGCTCGTATTTCACAGTTTGTATTTCGAGCCATTTCGTTTGCTGATTTCCACTCATCCTTACTAGTGATCCATTCTTCATATTCACAGACAAGGGGAGGGTATTTTTTCGTTCGTTTTTCCTGGCCAGTAGTCTGAACCGACTCAGTTATGCTCGGTGAAGTTGCGTAATGCACGTTAATGGGGGTCCACGGATCGTCTTTGGGTACGGGAGGCACGGGGACGCTCATAAGAGGTTTCCTAACACGACGTCGCTTGATCGCCCCATTATCACTCAGAACTGAGACAGTGTCATCCGATTCGATATTGTGTTCATCTTCAATAAGAGGAAGTATGGAGAACGGATTATTATTTTTTATATTAGCCTTCGGCATTGTGCGGAGTCTAGTATTACTTGTCTTTGACAGCTTTTTAATTTTGTGCGCATTCTGGTTGCTAAGCAACTGTTTGTTGTCGGATGCTTTGTTTGTGTCCGTGGTTGTCATGGTTACCGTACTATTTATTCCTCGAGAGTCATTATATTTTTTCAAATTTTCTTGGGATAGTTGCTGTTTTGCATTACTTACTCGTGCTGATGATGTCCATGGTCCCTCAACTTGATTTTTCGCCATAGTTTTTATGGTGTCACACCTAAATTCGACGCGACTCTTACAGTAGGTACATGTTATTCTCTCGCCAATAATGAATTCATTTTGTGGAATCACTTGCACATATAACGGATCCCAGCATTCACATAGAGGGCCCTTGCCTTGTTTGAGTTTATTAGCATTTGTTAGGTAGTGAACATACCTAGTGTTCACGCAAATCAGCGCCATCTAGTTCAAATGTATTCAAGTCTAATAGAGTGAATGCGCACGATCTGTTGTTCTTGTCGCGCGGTCTGATATTGCTCGACCTCTGTTCAGCTAGCCGTCGTAGTGGTTAGACGTGCTGTCATTGTCGCGGTGCGCGAGCCTTGTTAAAATCAACATGGCGTAATTTAAGTGTAAAGTGTAATTTAGGTTAAGGCAAGAGAAATATACGTGTAAAGAGTGCCCGTTGTTTCTCTTCGAAACCCATCCGTCGTTACCGCAGCAGGCGCGACGGCGTGTTCATCTACGAGACAGATGATGGTGGCCCCTTTGGAACCTCTCTGCAGCAGCGTGCCGGAGCGACTCGACAGCTACAGAGAAGTATTAGATGTACCTAACCGGCCTACCGCGGCGACTGGGCTAGTTTTGCGTACATTTTTGGTGTGACCCATGAGAGGGAACAGCCGCACGATAATAACAAAACCCGTGATTTGGGAAAATATAAAATAAAATCCCGTGATTGGGGCAAGATTGAAGCAATCCAGGGCCAAGAATCGCGCCACGGCAATCAAGGATTCGTCGAGTGGAATTTGGCATTCATTGTGTAAATTCAGTGCGCGATTACGTCATAAAGATACCAAGCAACGTGAAACGTGTCATTGTGAGGACAATGAGGGTTTCCAAAATGGCGTCCACGAGGTGGCAGCACTGAGACGGCAGGTCCAGGTACTTGTCAAAGTTGATGCACAACTGTGGTCGATTCAATAGATTTTATGATTTTGAAATAAATAAGCGTATAATCTTGTACATCTGAAATGCCCCAATGTTGCGCAGTGCCTATGTGTTCAAGAAAAACAGGAGGCCACAAGTTTCCTAAAGATAAAACTCAATTAAAACAGTGGATTATTGCCATTCGTAGAGATCGATTTACGCCTACAAATTATAGCGTTGTATGCAAAAACCACTTCAATAAGGATGACTACGAGCTACCGAAAGACTCAGTATTAGACAAACGTTAGTATTTTTTGCGTTCTTAAGAGTAAATCGGGTTAGAATTAGGTTATTTACTATTTGTTGTCCTAACCTATAAAAACTAACCTCATTTAGTACTTGCTTCGACTTGATCACTATTACTTAGTATTATTTATTAAAACCATTCTTAATTAATGTTTTAGCCAGGCCAGTATTGAAGAAAAATGCAGTGCCAAGTAAATTTTCATGGAATGAGGCAACCTATGATGTAGTACAACACAAAAGAAAAGAGCGATATCAGCGATTGTTGAATCGAAATATTAAAAAGGAAATTGGGTTAGAAAGTGTAAAGAAAACAAATGGAAGTGAATGTGATATGGATTCTTCTGACTGTGCTGAAGTGGAAATTGTTGATGAAAATAAGCAGAACATTGAGATTCAATGTGGTTTATGTGAGTGCCAAAATCATGCAAGTATACCTAATGATCAAGAATCCAAAAGCCACAGTAAGAAAAAAAAGTTTGTAATTGAAAATGTAATGGATGTGAATAATCCCAAAGAAGTGAAGTTTTACACTGGTTTTCAAAACTTGGATCATTTGAAATTTGTTTTCAATCTTTTTGGAGATGAAGTCAACCATTTGAAATACTATCCACATAAGAAAGCTGTGAATGAACATGTCTTAAGCCCATGTGATGAATTTTTACTGACGGTAATAAAATTAAGAAGGAACACAACATTTACAGAGCTGGCCTTTCGTTTCAATGTGAACAAAACATTATTAGGTCATATTTTCATAACGTGGGTAAATTATTTATACTGCAAATTCAAAGATTTAAATGTTTGGGCACCTAAACATTTACTTGATGAAAACATGAAATATACAGGCAAAGTTAATCCTTGCACAGTGATAATTGACTGTACGGAGATAAAAATAGAAAAGCCTAAAAATCCACTCACACAACAGCTTACATATTCCACATATAAATCCTGTAATACTTTAAAAGTTTTAGTGGGCATTTCAGCATCAGGGTGTGTCACATTTGTGTCGGATGCTTATGGTGGGTCTATAAGTGATCGTGAATTGTTTGAAAAATGTGGACTTATTGATAAGCTACAACGAAATGACATTATTTTGAGTGATCGTAGCTTTAATGTTCAAGACTTAGTGTGTCATAAAGACATTATTGTAAATGTACCAGAGTTTTTGAAAAATACTGATGGACAATTTGAAATCTCTCAGCTAAGAACTTCAAAAAAAATTTCTTCAGAAAGAATACATGTTGAAAGGCTTATTGGTTTGGCTAAAACATTTAAAATTTTAAATAGCAAGTTGGATTCCAAACTGGTGCCTCTAGCAGATCGGATAATATTTGTTTGTTTCATGTTAACTAATTTTAAAAGTAACATTGTCAAATAAATAAACACTGAACTATGAGAATTATAATAGGTATATTTTTTGAAAAGAAATAAACAATACCAATTTTAGTTGTAGCCGTTTCATTTACTCTTCTCTTTTACATTACTAACACAGAAAATAAATCAAATTCTAGTAATTTAAATATATTTGACTGCATTATCAGCAGCAAAAGTACCTAAGCAGGGAGGTCTTTACCATGATTGGTACACACTCTTATTTCCTCAACAACAAAGTTGACAACTTTACAATTTCGAACATCTAGCCTAGCCCGCTTGGGTACTTCTGCTGCTAACTGTACCCTATTTAACCTTAGAGAATTTAACCAACCGGAGGGGCTATGTCTGTCATTTTCTATACAAAAAAGTCTGCCGATTTTTGCGGGGGAGAGGAACGTCAAATGTATGGCTATTCGTACGTAACGTACAAATAGCCACGTCAGTCCATACAATAAACATGACCACTGGTCATATGTTTTCGGCAGAGGGGAATGCCTGTCAGTGGCCACTCCGGTTGGTTGAATTCTCAAAGTATTTAACAATCATATATATTTTTTGCTATCATAGGCAACATAAAGTTAAAATAGAATGCTTTTATTCGAGGGATTAAAATACTTTCAATAAATGTATTATTTCTTTTGACATTTATTATCTCTTCATCCACATTTGTCCATATAAATAAATCACAACTATCTCTACCTGTGACAAGCAACTGGGTTTGGATCTGGTAGTAATAGTTGCTGTTTTCTTTGAGTTGCAAAATTGGAGTATACTCTAGATGTGAATAGTTTTCTGCTCCAATACACTCATCTTTAATTGAAAATGGGCATTTAACTTCTAAAAGTTTATCTTCCTCAATTAAACCATCTGGAGAAGCACCAATGAAAGGGTACTGTATGGATATAAACAAACCACAGCATTCTACTTTCTTTCCAGTTCTTCCTTCATATGCTTCAATAGCTGTGGTTTCCTTAGACTTGCCCCATTCTAAGGCTGGACTTTTTATATTTTTACTGCATATTAGTGACTGTGCATATTTTTCCTGGTCCCGTTTATCTGTAAATTTACAAATTTCACCAGCATTGGAGGCTGTCACTCTAAGAGACCTTTCTGCATACCAGAGCTTCGTCTTTGCCTGATTTTTGGTTTTGTTTTCAATTTGTTTTGCTGAATCAGCAGATACCTGTTGAATAAGATAAATACATATTGATGAAACTGACAACTAGACATGATATTTCAAATAGACCAATATTATTAATACCAAAGACAATGTGTAAATAGAGGAGCACAGTCTTACAACGTTTTGAGGCTTCGAGTTTGATAACTATACTAGATGGCGCTGTAACAGCCCCATAAATAATGCGGTAACTCTGGTTCAGGTAGCGCTTCAGAGTTACCGCATAATGTATGAGGCCGTAAATCACCATCTAGTAAAGCTATCAAACTTGGAGTCTTAAAAAGTTCTAAGATTATGCTCCTCTACTTATGCATTCTCTTTGTTAATACCAATGAGTCATTGGCAATGACATACACAAGAGTATAAAAAGGTATAAGGAATAAATGAATATGAAGGGATTCAAGGAGTGGAAAGGACTTACAGTTATTTTATTAAGGATAGCTTGGTGATGTAAAGGCATAGTTAGGTAATCATGATCATGTATTACATCTTTCATACTTGCACTATCCAAAATTGCACATATTCCTAAACTTTCATTTGAAAAGGAACAATAGTTTATAACTTTGTTTCTAACCGATTCATTCCATTCTTTTTTTTGGCTATCTGAAGAATCTGGTCTTGGGTCATAACATATGCTTCTCTTCATTCTTTTCCATACATTGTACTGTGATATTTGATATGTAAGGTCTGCTGCCTTTTTAGGCGAAACATCTAATTTATTTTTTTTAGGTACATGCCACACTTGTTTTTTCTGTGTTGGAGTTTGTTTGATAAACCATGTATTTTGTTCTTTAAATTTTAATATTGCATAGCACAAAACTGAAACATGCTTGCAAACAGCTTTTGGTCCTTTACCGGCAACACATTCACACACAGTTTGTAAAATACATCCACTTTCAGCACATACAGCAAGGGAAGTGAAATAGGTAAGGGATTTAGTGTTTTCTGAGTGAACTTGGCCTTTAAAAAATACATTTGTACCTGTATTTGTTGTTACTAATGCTAAAAGATAGTTGTTTTGTAGCATATTATAACCTCTTCTGTGTACTGCTGCATACTCCGACATACCTATACCATCTTTGTACAGTTCTAGAAAATATGTGTTAATGTTCACAATGTCCAAACTGGGTACCACAGTTTTTGAGTCCACACTTTTGTAGGACTTTTCCTCTGGCCATGGTATTGAATATTGTATGTCACTTTGAAGGTTACTATAATTAAGATTTGGTTTGAAGTTATTGTTTCTGTCATAGTCAATTAATCTAAAACAACAAAAATACAGTATTTACAACCTGACGTACAAATATAAACAGTAAAGGTGAAGAAAGCATGTAAAGCAGTTTGTCCGGAAAGAGAAGTGTTGTGGTTCATATGGGAGCTCATACATTCTACGACACTTCTCTTTTCTTACAGACTCTAAGGATGGGTACAATACCTTTCAATTAGTTTTTCTTTGGTGCCAGTGATTTTTGCCCCTCTGCGTTTGAGCTCAACCTTTAAGTCAGCTATTTTCATTTGTCCATAAGCACCGGATTTATCCATTTTGTAAACCTAATCATTAAATATTCAACAGCGAACAGTGAAAAAAGTTTTTGGAGCAAGATTTTCTACGTGTTTTGACAGTCACAGCGCGGGAAGAACGACTGTTGCCTAGGTGGCGCCATCTGGTGGCTTAAATTTTACGAGAAACCCTCATTGGAGGTCGCCATAGTGAAGTGCTACATCCGGTTGACGTTTACCGGTTTTGTGCTGAGTGAACGAACTGAATGGTAGGAACGTGTAGCGTCCATCCGGAACGACGTCGGGCGTCGTGGCGACAACCTTAGAGACTTTATTATCTGTGACATTGAACTGCACCTGACAAACGTCAGTGTCAAACAAAAGTCAAGTTGTGTTGTGCTATTTGTGATAGATTTCTGAACTATATTACGTGAAATACTTAGGATTAGATTAAATTGGATAGAATATAGCTTGGAATTGGTTTGTAGATACTCACAAATAGGTGATTGATTGAAAATACGCGCGGCGCGGTGAAGTATTTGTGTTTTACCAGGTAAGTTAATATCTATTCACACCATGTCACTCAAGGCTAAGGTACAGTTGGGTACGAGGTATCAAATGCTTATTGATTACGCCGGCACGGTGGCTGCCAGGTCCGGGTCCTCAGCGACAGCGGTGGCCAAGCGGCATTTTGATCAGGTATATAAAACATATATCACGGCCTATGAGGCGGTACTGACAAGCGATACGGAACTAACAGAGGCGGAACGTCTCAAGTACCAGGAGCAGTTCGCCGAGATCAACCGACTTCTTATCCAACTGGATGAGGCATCAGGTGAGGAGTCAGAACAGACAGCTGGTGCAGCTAAGTATCACAGTAAGGTTAAGTTGCCTTTGGTACAACTGCCAACATATGGCGGGGATATGACAGAATGGATGTCATTCTATGACCTTTTTATGGCATTAGTGGATGCAGGTCCATTGTCTGATGCCGAGAAACACTATTACCTTCGAACTTCATTGCATGTGGAGGCCTTGACGGTAGTACAACACTTACCTGTGGATGGCGCCAGCTACTCTGTGGCATTGGATCTTCTTAAGAAAAGGTACCATAACTCCCGACAGCTTGTGGACACCTTCATTGCGCGGATAGTCAATCTGCCCAATGTCGGGGGCCCGAATATAAATTTGCGAACACAGTTTTATGATCCTCTGCGCGAGTCGATTCAGGCCCTAGAAAAGTTGAAGCAGCCGGTTTCTGAGTGGTCGTATTTAGTTGTTTACATGATGTTACAGAAGCTGCCTATTCGCATCAGAACCCTATTTGAGGAACGCTGTGGCACGGATCCTCAAGTTCTGCCA
This sequence comes from Pammene aurita, assembly GCA_947086415.1. NCBI lineage: Eukaryota > Metazoa > Arthropoda > Insecta > Lepidoptera > Tortricidae > Pammene > Pammene aurita. Next base: position 21,758,111 of record OX352295.1, read on the forward strand.
ACGCTCAATCAGCTGCTGGCGCTGCTGGATGAGCAGTGTCGGGTGCAGCAGGCAGATCCCACTGCGGCAGCGGGAAGAGCACCGATGGGACGGCAGTCACCGAACAAGGGAAGACGCGGCAGAGCGTCCCCTCCACGTGTCGTAGCTGCGAAGCTGGAAGAAGCTGATCAGGTGAATCGGTCTAAAGGTCTGTGCACGTACTGTTCCAGTAGTGCACACTCTATATACAAATGTCCATTCTTCGCAAGTCTAGCTGTTTCGGAGAGGAAAACCTGGGTCAGGAAGAATGGTGCATGTTTTAAATGCCTTCGCTCTCATTACGCGAGAGAGTGTATGGCTCGTAATTGGTGCGGTGCGTGCCAGTCAGGGTCGCATAGCCCGTTGCTGTGCAGGGAGGAAGCGGAAGCCGCGGAAGCAGTGCACAGGGTCCATGAGCGAACCCCGGTCCCACCCACCAGAAGGGTAAGTACACCACCACAGCGTAGGTCCCCACCACGACACAGGGTGTCGACCCCGCCACAAGGGCCTTGGGCGCAGCGAGCTCAACAACCCCGCACGAGCCCGCCAAGGTGGAGAGAAGAGACTAGGTCGCCTCCTCCACAGCAGGTCCAGCCAGCTCAATTGATGACTGCTGGTCACATCCCGCGCCCTCCGGTGGGAACGAGGGCCCGCCGGGCGCAGGAGTCTTTCCACAGCCTACGTTTCGGCACTCGAGGCAGCCCTGAGCGCCGTTCTTGAAATAAGGCTACTGCTGATGTACCACGAGAACCTCAGATGATGATGCCATCGATCCGGGTCAGCCCTACTGCTATTGTCATGGTAAGGTCACGCCAAGGCAATTATATTATGGCAAGGGCACTGTTACACACCGGAGCCGGGTGTTCGATAGTTAAGAAATCATTTGCAGATGAAATAGGATTGCATCAGCAGTATGTAGGAAATAATATTGTTGGGATCGGAAACCAACAGGTCAAGGTACCCGGTACCATTGCTAAAATAGTATTTAAGCCAGTAGGAAAATTAGTCCCTATAATTAGCGTTGTAGCAACCGCCATGTATACCGTTACAGGAAATATTCCGGCCTGTAATCATTACCTGAAGGCCCACTTAGATACGTCTAAACTCAGCCTGGCCGATCCAGATTTTGACAAATCTCAAGATGTAGACATCATTTTCGGTCTGGATGTGCTTAATTATATGTTCACTGGTTCAAAGATGCTCACGAACATTACAGGAGTGGAGGCCTACGGTACCTGGTTTGGAGATGTCCTCATGGGAGCCATCTGGACACACCCTGCTGACACCTCGGCGCAGCAGTCGAGAGGAACGTCCGTGGAAGACTACGGCGTGCACGCTACCAAGCTTGAAGAGATGCTGGAGAAGTTCTGGAAGGTGGAGCAGCCTCCAGAAGACCCACCAGATCATCCGGAACATTTGGAATGTGAAAGGTTGTATACTTCCACTACTAAACGTATGCCTGACGGGAAATACATGGTGCGGCTGCCCTTCTTGTCAGACAGACCCACGCTACGCGAGACCAGAGCCATTGCTGTACGAAGGCTTCATTCGTTAGAGGCGAAGCTAGCCAAGAATCCAGTCTTGGCTGAGAAATATAAGGATTACATGCGGGAATATGAGTCGCTAGGACACATGTCTAAATCCAGTTACCAGTTTGACTCTGAGCACTGCGTTATTATTCATCATGCGATTTTCAAAAAAGATTCAAATAAGCTTCGGGTCGTCTTTAATGGAGCATCGAAGAGTAGCAATGGCATAGCTCTTAATGAATGCCTGCATTCAGGCAAGCCTCTTCAGAATGATATTACAAAGATATTGTTGAATTTCAGACGGCACCAGTTCGTGTTCACGGCCGACATCCGCATGATGTTCCGGCAGACGTGGATACACCCCAGTGATAGGCGCTATCAGCTGATCCTGTGGCGTGAGGACCCGTCGCAGGACATACAGGTTTACGAGTTGAATACTAATACCTACGGACTACGGTCAAGCCCCTTTGTCGCAATACGGACGCTGTTGCAGTTGGCCGCGGATTGGCAAGCTCAGCATCCAGGGTCTCCAGCTGCAGACGTCATACGACGTCAGAGCTACGTCGACGACCTTCTGGTTGGAGCAAACTCCATTACAGAGGCTCGGCAGCTTCAATCGGAGCTCATAGAACTCATGAGCAGTGCCGGCTACGAGCTCAGGAAATGGTCGTCTAACTGTCACGAGTTACTCCGGGACCTACCACAGGAATATTGTGAGATTCCTCGTCAATTCGACGCTGAAGACAGGAGCCTCGTAAAGGTATTGGGAATACAGTGGAACCCGGTGCACGACACCATGTCGTATCAAGTCAATGTACCGTTGGGGCAGGCGGTAACGAAGCGAAGCGTTTTAAGTACTATCGCTAGGCTTTATGATCCGTGCGGTTACTGCGCACCGATTGTTTATAGATTCAAGCTGTTCATGCAGTTATTGTTTACCGATGGAATGACGTGGGATGAACCGCTCCTGGACACTCAGGAGGTTCAGTGGAACGAGTTGGTTCAGGATTTAAAACATTTGTCTCAATTACAGATCCCTCGTTGCGTCGCGCTACCAGGATCTGCCTCCTACTCACTCCACGGGTTTGGAGATGCCTCGGAGCAGGGCTATGGAGCGTGCGTGTACCTTCGGACAGAGGACACGTCTGGAAACGTCATGGTACGGTTAGTCCTAGCTAAGACCCGAGTGGCGTCGAAGAAAGTCAAACAAACCATTCCGAAGAATGAGTTGAACGCACTCATATGGTTTGTAAACTCCTAAATCATGTCGCAGCGGCCTATGAAGACGAAATCGAGATTGATAGCATAAATGCGTGGTCTGATAGCAAAATCACGTTGTGTTGGCTTAACACAAAACCACATCTGCTCCAGACATTTGAATGTAACCGAGTACAGGATATTCAACAGTCGAAGCGACCAATGACATGGCGCTATGTCCGAGGTGAGTCCAACCCGGCCGACGTCGCGTCCCGAGGTGCTACCGCGAAGGGGCTCCTCAAATGCAAGTTGTGGTGGTCGCCGGAATGGCTACTCAAGGAGGAGTCACAGTGGCCAACGATGCCGGTCACCATGTCACCGGAGCTGCCAGGGTTCAAGCAGCTGGTTCATGTCGCCAATGAAGAGCAGCTTATTACTGTCGAGAGTCAGCTCGTATAGTAAACTCATAAACGTGACGTCGTACGTTTTGAGATTTTGCAGGAATATTCGTTTGCCGAAGCAGCAACGAAATCTAAAACCGAACCTTACTATCGAGGAAAATCGTGCAGCAACGGATCACTGGATCAAGAAGGTTCAGTTGGATGCATACCAAGATGAAGTCATCTTACTGAAAAAAGGAAAGTTGGTATGCAAATCACTTCAGAAGTTGAGCGTCTTCGTGGACGATAATCATTTTATTCGAGTCGGAGGCAGACTACGTAATTCAAGCTTACGTTATGACGCAAAGCACCCAATGCTTATACCTAAGGACCATCGATGGTCGCAATTATTGATGGAGCACTATCACCGGATCTATTGTCATGCTTCGACAAGCGCCCTGATTAATATACTTAGACAACGATACTGGATTCCGTCAGCACGGCGTCAGGTGTCACGTGTCATCAGGGGTTGTATGTCATGTTTCGGATTCAACGCGACAGATCAGGCGCCTTTCATGGCTGATCTGCCCGCGGACCGCGTCACGGCGACGCGTCCATTTTCCGGCGTAGCGACGGATTTCGCTGGCCCCTACTTGGTTAAAAGTAGCCAGCTCAGAAATGCTAAATCTGTTAAAGCTTACCTGTGTGTTTTTGTATGTCTAGGTACCAAGGCGGTACACCTCGAGGTCGTCTCGTCGCTGAGCACCGAGGCATTCATCGCTGCGTTCACACGGTTTGTGAGTCGACGTGGGCTGCCCGCCCTCATCCGGAGTGACCAAGGTACCAATTTTAAATCTGCTAGCTCATACCTCCGAGAGGTTAACCAGTTCTTGCTTGACAACGAAACCATTCTAGAGGATGAGTTTCGTCGCCAAGGCGTCCGCTGGGAGTTCAATCCTCCCGGCGCCCCTCACATGTCTGGTCTAGTGGAAGCAGCGGTCAAGAGTAGCAAGAACCTGCTTAAACGAGAGATTGGGGACCGTATCCTGACCTTTGAAGGTCTGCAGACGGTATTCTGCAGGGCGGAAGCTATCCTGAACTCTAGGGCGCTGGTTCCAATGTCCGAAGATCCTTGTGACCTGGAAGTTCTCAGCCCAGGTCATTTTTTGATAGGTCAACCTTTGGTATCATTACCTGAACCTTCCTGGAAGGACACGAATATGTCACGGCTGTCGCATTTTCAATTTATTCAAGCTGTAACTCAAAAGTTTTGGGCTAGGTACCACTTAGAATATTTAAATAATTTGCAAGCCCGTAACAAATGGAACAGACATGTACCTAATGTAGCATTAAACGATTTAGTCTTGATAAAGGATGAAAATTCCCCGCCTCTACAATGGCGTCGAGGTAGGGTCATTCAAGTTTTCAAAGGCTCCGACGGAGTCGTCAGGTCTGTAAAGTTGAAGACACAGATGGGCGAACTTGTACGCCCCGTTGTCAAATTGTGTAAATTACCTATGGAGCTTTAATTATTTGAGCAGCTCTTGTAAGTTAACAAATCTTGGTTTAAATTGTAGCAATTAGTACTAATAATCGTGAACTATGTACCACTGTTTCCTCGGGAAACCATGTAACTAACTTAGTAAGTAGCTTATCTTTGTTGTTTTTACACTTTCATGATTCATATTTTGATATTATCTGGAATGTTATTGAGTGCAAGTGCACTGGATGGTCACAGATTACTTATGCTGTAGACACCTCATGTAACATTTATTAGTGTTAATAATTGTTTGTTTTCATATCTCTTGTTTATGCTAGATCGTAGCGATGTAAACTTCAGGTCTTCAGCTCACCTTTTCCCTGGGCCGGGAAGGAATGTTCACGCAAATCAGCGCCATCTAGTTCAAATGTATTCAAGTCTAATAGAGTGAATGCGCACGATCTGTTGTTCTTGTCGCGCGGTCTGATATTGCTCGACCTCTGTTCAGCTAGCCGTCGTAGTGGTTAGACGTGCTGTCATTGTCGCGGTGCGCGAGCCTTGTTAAAATCAACATGGCGTAATTTAAGTGTAAAGTGTAATTTAGGTTAAGGCAAGAGAAATATACGTGTAAAGAGTGCCCGTTGTTTGTCTTCGAAACCCATCCGTCGTTACCGCAGCAGGCGCGACGGCGTGTTCATCTACGAGACAGATGATGGTGGCCCCTTTGGAACCTCTCTGCAGCAGCGTGCCGGAGCGACTCGACAGCTACAGAGAAGTATTAGATGTACCTAACCGGCCTACCGCGGCGACTGGGCTAGTTTTGCGTACACCTAGTGTTCAATACTACGGAACCATCCGTGGATTTTTCCAATTCACTACGAATAAATACTTTCACAGCACTAACTTGTCCACATACATACTTGTGGTTCTTACACATAGATTGATCACCAATCCAGTCATAAAAGTTCGTTACTTCAGACGAGATATCACAATAGTAGCACTGCACTATATCTTGAGCGTTTACGGAATTTATTGGGGCATTGTTTACCTCAATTATTTTTAGCGGCGGCTTATCGGCCGCTTTACACTCCTTATCAGCCTCCATCTTACACTTTTAATAAGTCACACACAAATCCGCAATAATACGCGGCACTCGTGGTGCACAAAGACCTGGAGCTGCCTCACGCAGCCCCGCTCGTAGCGGGGCGCCAATAGAGTAGCAGCCTCGTATGCACACGTCCATTCGCCTCAACTGACAACGCGCGACCTTCTGTGCAGAGGCGAGCACACTGCTAACGCATCGGCTTACTGCCCGCCAGGGTTGCCAACCGTACGAGAATTCTCGTACAAATACGAGATTTGTGGTCTTCTGTACGAGGTACGAGGACACCATCGATCTCGTACACTTATGTACGAGATTTTGACTCATGAAATTTTATAAGCAGATTTTTTTACTGTGGACTTATAATTTATCCACAACTACACATTGGCCTGATGAGCTACATGAAAAGTAGACATTGGGTATGATTTTGTTGGGCAAAGAGGCATATCGGTTCTAATGCACGACTAATAGTCGCGCAATCTAGTCGTTAGTACCACTGCTTATTAAGTTGGAGGTGCTAGGTTCAAATCCCGATAAGGGTATTTATTTGTGGGACTAAACCTTTAGTCCGCCTTTTGTACTTTTTTATTCCTGTGCAAAAAAGTTTATAATAAATAATATTAATTAACAAATATAGCCTAATCATAGAGCCGGAAGAAGAATGAGTTTAACCAGTGCGTCCTTGCTGTAATGACGTACGGAGCCGAGACGGGGACACTAACTGTGGGGCTGATCCATAAGCTTAAAGTCGCTTAACGTGCTATGGAAAGAGCTATGTTCGGAGTCTCTCTAAAGGACAAAATTTGGAACGAAGTGATCCGCCAGAGAACCAAGGTGACAGGTGCCCGACATAGCTCTAAAAGTTAGTATGTAGGTTGAAGTGGCAATGGGCTGGCCACGTATGTCGCAGAACCAATAATCGCTGGCGTAAGCGTGTTCTGGAGTGGAGACCACGTTTGGGCAAACGTAGCGTTGGACGCCCTCTCTGGCCAGATGGCGGGATGACTTACATAAGAGGGCCGGTAGCGACTGGATGAGTAAAGCAGCAGACCGGGCTCTGTGGCGTACCTTGGGAGAGGCCTATGTCCAGCAGTGGACTGCAACAGGCTGATGATGATGAACACATATAGTCGTAGTAATGGAATCGAGGATGATGAATTTAAAAGTTTTAAAACCCACAGATTATAAATTATGCCTTTTTTAAGACAACATTAACTCGGGGTCTTAGAAACTCTGTATCAAAGAATATAATACTCACTACTTTGTACCATAGACTGTATGGATTTGAAATATACAAAGCATAACTAACAAGTTGTTTTTTGTGCGATTGCGGTGCCGTCTGCGTAGAGCTATGCGCATTTATCCTCATTATCGAGTTCGTACCATTCGCCTTTCTTTAGGCGCATCACTTGCTTAGCGGAATTTACCTATCATAGACAAAAATCAGCTGGAAGGCAAAAAATTTCTCTATGGTGACTGAATTTTTATATAATAGTAATAAAAATTAAAAAGCTAGCTAAAGGGGAAACATCGTATTCACTGGTGTCCATATAAGAATTTTTATATGGAGGGCTCCATATAAAAATTCAGCCGGAAGGTGGTTTTTTACTATGATAGCTGATTTCCATTAAGTAAACTGTGTTGCGCCTTAATTTTCAAAGTCAATGTCTTACAGCTTAAGTTAATGAAAAAGACCGAAAATTGAAAATTTGTTGTTCTATTCTATCACAAGAAAAAAAATGCGATTATAAACTAAATTTTTTTTCTTTCTTGGTTACAGCAATGTTCGGTGATAGGCGCGAGTCCGACTCGCACTTGGCCGTTTTTTTTTGTTTCCTAATGTACGAGGTCTGAATGCCAAAATACGAGATTTTTAGTCGTGCATGTACGAGAAAAAAAGTTCTAATCTAAGGTTGGAAACCCTGTCCCCGCCCAGAAACACAACAACCCGTAGATCCCGTAGCTCAAACCGCAACAATGTAAATGAACAAATAAATAATTCCACACTAGCAAATGCAACCAAGTAAACCAGCCAATATCACCTGACCCCTCGACCCAACTCACCTCCCCTATAGTCTTTCGTTCCGTTCTTGGCCTGTTACGGATTACTGTTCTTATCAGTTAACTCTATTGTAGCCAAACCGCAAGCGCAGCCGCCACGACAAAAAAAAGAATTTGGGCTCATGTTAGCGTTTGTAGAATATCTACTATATGGACCTCTCAATAGGATTCAATATGAACTAATACAAAAAAGCAGTATATTCTTTAACGGTTGCGCACAGCGGAGGCGACTTAAACGCTCTCCAATCAGCAAATCTTGACACCGAGATCCGAAACAAATATGCATAATCGGAGACTGCGCTTGCACTGGTAATCCGAGCGCCCGACTAGGCAGCGCTTAGGAGGCAATTAGAATTATTCCTCATGGGCAGGTAAAAGTCTATTATTATTTAGCCTCCATCCAAATTGCCGATATATTCACAGTCAAGTAAAATCAATAGTCACCTGAATAGCTACTACTGTAAATTATAATTTATAATATTTATGACATTATTAACATTTAACTAAATGTATTTAAACCGTATATTAAAGTGTGGCAACTGTGAGCTTAAATTTGTTTTTTGATTTGTCGCAAACTAATAATGTAAAATATAATAGTTCCATATAAGTGTGTTGGCGTTAGCTGTTAGCTTGTATGTGGAATATTTATGAATAAAGAATAAAAACAGGGTCGGATTTTGATTGAAACATTTGGGTGCGTGTACGATTTATGAATATTTAATATTTAAAAAAATATAAACATTGAGTAAGTATACACTCGCGAGCAAAAGTATTGCATCACTCAATATCTTACCTGAACCTGAAGCTTATTATGTAACGCATTAGTAAATACATTTAATAATATTTTAGGTCCAAAGATTGACAAAATACTCAAATATTGAAAGTAGGCCTAAAATGCCTCAAAACAAACTAGGGAAACATGGAATAAAAGGCTTATTTAACATAAAGTATAATTTATTATCATTACATTCATATAAAACTAATATCTGGTATTCCCACCCCAAACTCTCCGTACACAATCCACAGGTCCGGTACGCTGCGGTTGCCTTGCGGTGTGACAAGATAAATCCCTCATCAAAAAAACCGGGATAAGGGACGACATGCTCTTCCAGGATATCCGTTATGTACCTGGCAGCAGTCAATCCACCGCCACGACCACCACTAGGCACGAAAACCAGCTCAGTCCGAGCGTCGTATGAGATGCCGGCCCAAAACATAACGTGGCTCCGTTTTGTTTTGGGCCGGCATCTCGTCTATGAGTTTCTGCAAACTCTCTTCGGGCTGTACGGTGCCGCGCCAGCAACCTGGGCCCCGTCGCAGGTCTTCTGGGTGTCAAGTTCGCTTCCCTCAGTCTTCTTTTTACTGTCCACTCGCTGGCAGCCACTCCTCGTACTAATGGCGCTACTAATGCGTTATGTTTCGGACATTAGAAAATGCAAGCAAGAATCAAAAAGTATCGCAGCCATTGGATGCCGGTCATCGACGAACAATGATTGAAGTCTACGATAGATTGAGATTTGAAATTGGACTACATGGCTTAGTGCAATGAACCTCGTATCTAACAAACACCAGCATAAGGACTGTGAAGCGTGTAATCGCTAAACGCGGTCAACAAACGGAACATCGATTGACTAAAATTTGAAATTTATTTATTTACTCGAGTAACCCATTGTTCATAATATGGTTATTATGTACTAATACTACTTATAGCTAAGGAGTGGTCCTGAAATAAAGTAGCAGTGTACAATCTTGTGTATTTTTTAATTTAGTGCTAATTTTGAAGCAGTATATTTATTTTATTAATCCGTAGATACAATACTAATAAATAAAAATACAATCATAATAGAATATGTGAGCATATTTAAGTTTTCGCGTTTTTAATTCAACATACTTTGTACCCTTTTGAACAACATAATTTGACAATCTTCAATCGACATCCGCTACAATGCCACAATTGTATTTCCATTTTCACAACCCGTTTTATGCTTTTCAGAATTTCATCTTACCAAGAAGCTACATTAATTAACAGTATTCTAGGATAGTCAGGAAGACTCTCTAATCTAACCTCTGACAAAGATTTTTCTATGGGAGATAATTTTCTATGAAAAAAGGCAAATACATTTAATTAAAAATTACTGTAACTACCTTAAAATGAAGCCAGATAAAAAAGTTTACTATTGAAGAAAGACAATTTATTAAGGTATAAAATAGCTCATCAAATCAAACTATAAGAAAAAACATGTTTTTGAGAAACACCTCAAAAATTCTGTCAGAAGACGCTGTTCAAAAAACTATGTGTATGATGGAATACAAAAGGCGAAAACTTCCAAACGCTGTTTTATTTAAGTATGATTGTATTTATGTTTTTTATGATTGTATCTAGAGATTATTTAAATATAAACACTGCTTCTAAATCGGCACAAAATAAAAAGATAAATCAAAAAAGGCACGGCTACTTTTTGTCCGGACCACTCCTTATGTTAATATCTACTTATCACTACCATAAATTACTTACAACTTTTTATTTGTATTTTTGCGTCATGCATGTTTTTAGAAGCACCCACGTAGTTGTCGCGAACATCGCGAAGCAGTTCGTGCTTGCCGGTTTTTCGGATAGATGGCGGTGGCAGTCACGTTCGATCTCAATATCGCTTTTAGTATGGACGGATTTTTTATGGGTGGGTTGTAGGGTAGATACTCGTACATGGACGACGGGAGGAGAGAAGGTTGTGCGCGAACAAATCAATGGTAAGCGCTTTAATATTTATCTTTCTACTCGTATTAGTTCATGGAACTTCTTACTGTGTTATTATGATGATCATGCGTCTTGTGTTATTTACCAACGTGTATCAGTGCTCAGAGAGATCTTTGATCCCAGTGAGTTGTCAATGGTTATGAACTCAGGGTAACCATATTGTGAGGAACGGGGTCGCTGTAAGGGGAGGTGGAGGCGACTATTTAGCCCAATATTCCAGATGGATAATCACGGGAGGCTCATGTCCGTAGTAGTAATCAAAGGAGATATCGTCAGCTCACACCATCAACGTCCAGGCCGTGTCTACGTATAGTACCTGCGTGTCCGTTAACATATTTATATCATTCGTATTCTCTAGTCAGTAAACGCATCGGCTCAGTATACCAGAAAAACATGGTGAAGCTGACGACAGTAGTGGGGTTAAACAGAGTTCTAGAAACATGCGTAACCAAATTTTCAAAAAATAGACGGCTTTGGAAAATACTTTATTGTCTATAAAGTATTTTCCATTATTAATACATAATTTATACGAAAAGAATATTTCACCATCGGTGCATTGAAATTCTGAAGAACATGGGCTACCAATACACGACGTGGGACAGGAGGAAAAAGTTTATGGACTCATCACGATTGAAAAACCTTCGAGACGATTACTTGAAAAAGATAACTGAATACCGACAACTATGGAAGCCTATTGTTTATTTAGATGAAACTTGGTATGACACACAGGATGTCGTCAAAAAAGGATGGACTAAAGAAAATATCACATGCGCATTAAACGTTCCGGCGTCGAGGGGCAAACGAATAATAATTTTACACGCGGGCTCTGGAAGGCGCATTGTTGTTGTTGGGCTTGCAGGTATTAGAAGATATGTCACCTAATGTTAAGATTTCTAAGAATAATCAGATTTATATAACTCAAGAATAACACTAATCTGTATTTAAAAAAATAATAATCTTTAGAAATTATTATATAACATAGTATTAAAAAAAGAATGTAAATGCAACTGCGTATGTCACTTTTTAGGGTTCCGTACCTCGAAAGGAAAAAACGGAACCCTTATAGGATCACTTTGTTGTCCGTCTGTCTGTCTGTCTGTCTGTCTGTCTGTCTGTCTGTCTGTCTGTCAAGACCATTTTTCTCAGGAACGCGTGGAGGTATCAAGCTGAAATTTATATCAAATACTCAGGTCTATTGTCCCTTGAAGCTGTGACAAAATCAAACTTAAAAGCCAACGCAATCAAAATATACAGTCGTTTATGCTGCAAATTTTAGAGTTTTTCGGCACTTGCAAAACCTACGGAGTACTTCCCGTGAACTCAGAAACTTGAAATTTGGCACGAAGCAACGTCATATAGCATAGACAATGGAAAAATTACAAAAAGTAGACATTTTTAGTAAAATCATACAAAAATTTTTTTTTTTAAATTTTAAACTTACTACCTTTTTCCTCGTAAACGCGTGGAGGTATTAAATTCAAATTCATGTCAAATACTCAGCGCTATAAGACCTTTCAAATGTAGTAAAACCAAACTTTTATTTCAACGCAATCAAAAGAAATTGCAATTTAAATCGCTTATTTTGAAACTGAGTACTCGCAAGAAACTCAAAACCTAAAGGGTACTTCCCGTAAACTCAGAAACTTGAAATTTGGCACGAAACAACTTCATATATCACAGACAAAGGAAAAATTACGAAAAGTAGACATTTTTAGTAAAATCATACAAAAAATATTTTTTGAAATTTTGAACTTACTACCTTTTTCCTCGTAAACGCGTAGAGGTATTAAATTGAAATAAGTAATAAACATACTACAACTTTTGCTTGTTATAGGTTTGTACGTAACCCTCGGTGCGCGAGTCCGACTCGCACTTGGCCGGTTTTTTTTTTCTTTGTGGGGGTGAAGGGTAACTTTCCGGGGGAGATGTAGTATATCCCTAATTAACATATTAACAGTAACTTCACGTTACTGTCTGCGACATAATGTGACACACGTGGTTGAATAAAATAGCATGTAAGCAATAATAACATATAAATAAGGTATGTTTAGTTTTGTTAGCTCTCTTATACATTGGATACCGACAATACAACACATCTTCGATAATGACATGGTTTTACTTAAATACTCCATTTCGACCCTCCAACTATCAACATATCTCACTATCTGCTAAAAATGTAGCAAATTGCAGCGCCGACTATCACGAAGATATGACAGCAAGTCTGTTCGAAACCTTTGAGAAGCAATTTCTACCAAACATACCAACGGACAGCATCATAATAATGGACAACGCTTCTTATCATTCGAGACAAAAATAATTAGTGCCCTGCACAAATTCAAAAAAGGCCATAATTCTATAATACTTATACTTTGGGTTGGGAATCAATAGTCCGCGTTAAGAGCATCCGCGATTTAGGAGTCATCCTCGACTCCCGCCTTAATTTCCATGAGCACTTGAACGAATTGGCCTGCTGCTGTTACAAGAGATTAGGATTTGTCATTCGAATTGCTAGGGATTTTTCAGATTCTAGAACTATTACAATGCTTTATAATGCCCTAGTAAGGTGTAAGTTAGAGACGACATCTGTTGTTTGGAGCCCCTACGAAACAACTTACGCCTTAATTCTGGAGAGAGTACAGAAAGCGTTCTTACGCTTTTTATACAAAAAATGTACGGATATTATCCATTTCTCTATCCTACTAAATACTTACTGGGAGTTCTCGGGTTTAACTCTCTGGAAGTAAGGCGTAGTAATGCGCTTCTCACTACGGTCTGTAAAATCTTGCGTGGTGACTCAGACTGTGTTGAGTTAACCGAGCAAGTGGTGCGTCTGTTCGTCCCTGCACCCACGATATTTGAGTTCCGGTCTCGTGACCGCTGTCTTTTAGCGGAGCCCGACTGTCGTACTGTGTCACGCAGGCAGTCTCCGTTGGTTCGTGCTTTACACAGCTTGAATGCACTTCTAGCATCGGCTCCTGTATGCGACGTATTTGCGAGTAGATGGGAGGTAGTGCGCCACGAATGTGAGGTTCAGCGAGAAGATGGATGTTCGGCCCTCAACTGTGCCTGTTTGACATATTGTGTCATATTCATATGTGTTTATTGTTTTTAGGTCATATGATTTTGTAAATTATTTTGTTATTTAGCCTTAAATTGTAATTTCACAGTGCTTTAGTGTAATAACTGTCATGCTGTGTAATTAAATTGTATAAAATAAATAAATAAATAATTTCTAAATAAACACGGTATTAGTTACCCATCAAAAATAACGAAGAAACATTGCTACACTGTTACACAGAAACTTTAACGATTATTTATCAACGGAAAATCAGTCACGCAATTACGGTAATGACAATAATACAAATGGAACAAGACCAGGATCGTCTAAGTCAACATTTAGACCACCACCAAAACAGCCTCAACCAGAACAAATTAATACGAATACATCGACTCACCAGACCGACAACAATAAAAAAAACCGTGCTTCTAGCCACAGCCTTAGTTCGGACGACAGCGTTAGACGGGTCACCACAGTTATTGAGGGTGTTATGTGACCAAGGATCTGAAGTTTCCATATGCACTGAAGAATCAGCTCAGCTTTCAGGGTTCCCAAAACAAAAAATAAAAGCAGAAATTAAAGGAATAGCCGATGAGAGGCCGAAAACCTCGAACTACAAAATTGACGCCACACTACGACCACGATTTTCGAGCGAGTACGCATTACAAACGTCACTGATCATACTACCGAAACTTACTGGGTCATTACCTAATCAAGATATAAAACCACTAAAGAATAAAAAAATGGAAAATAAAATACTTGCCGACCCTACTTATTACAAACGAGGTCCGATTGACATTATTTTGGGCGCATTGTTACCTGGATTCGACAAGCTAGAAAACGGCGTCAGTAGTAGGATATTGAGGTTTCTGGACCAGCCCTATGCTACAGCTCGCTACCGCTCGCTTTCGCAGTGCGTGGTCCAAAAATCCTCAATATCCTACCATCATTTTGCAGCAGTGGGGGAGAATCCAACCTGTATATTTAGGTATTTAGGTTATTTCGCGATGCAAAACTTTAATCGCCTGCTGTCTTTTGTCTTGATGGTGTTCTGAACTTACCGAATTATTAGATTCCAAATTGCAATCCGATACCATAATCCGCGAGAGTGGAGTAGAATCCGAATAGCATAAACTTTCATTTAAGGGTTCGTCTAAGTTTGTTTTTTAAAACTGCAAAAGGCTTAACACAATGGATACAAGCTAGCATTGTACCCACCAGATCTTGTTCTGCTTGAGAACCAGATCTCGTAACGCACCATCTTAGCCCAGATTTGCAAAGGGTAGAGATTTGCTGGGCTAGGTTTATTACGGTGTTTGTCACACTAAACACATCGCAGAGTTGGCCAGAAACTTTGATGTAAGTAGTGGACTGGTGGTTTTCCATGCTATCAACCGCTATAGCATAGAAAGAACCTTTGTATCATACAGTACCTACCCTGTCCATGGGTCGGATTATTAAAACCAAGCAGGATTTAATACTGTACACGCTACCGCGTAGTTTGTGTTTCCCGTCACCACGTTGTATTTATACAGTACCTGCCCTGTCCATGGGTCGGATTATTAAAACCAAGCAGGATTTAATACTGTACACGCTACCGCGTTACCAAGTCAACATCGCAGAGTGGCCAGCTCTTTGATGTCGTTAAGTGGTAAGAGTCTCCATAAACTAGCGGTTGTAATAGTCATGGATTCTCCAGGAGCTATATCAATGTTAATTGTATTTATGCAAACGCTTTTGAAAACTTCATTAGCGCGATGTAGACCCGATTATGTGATTGGATGATCCATGTGACGTAGATGTGACGATCTGCATTACGTTTTGTGTATGCATTATTGTCCAATTTCGATCATACCCAAACGTATTAAAGTTCAAAACTAATTTTCATATGAGAGGCATAATGTCGAACCATACGTAAATTCTGTAGCGCGGTATAAAACAGACAAATCACTATTTTAAGTTACAATAAAATCAGTCTTGCTGATTGAAAATAAAGATCTATTTTATTTGGATCTAAAGTTTCATAGGTACATGTGAGTGCATGACAAAACAGTACTTACAGTTAATGATATTTGATTTGTCTATGGTAGTAACCCATTTCGATCACAGTTCGACCGCATTAAAGTTCAAAATACATTAAGAGAGCGTATGCAATTTTAAGCCATCCATGTGTAAACTTGATATCATAAAAGTAAAACAGTCAAAACGTTCAGTTAGGTTACAATAAAATCAGTCTTACTGATTGAAAATAAAGATCTATTTTATTTGAATCTAAAGTTTCATAGGTATATGAATACAAAACAAAACAGTTCTTACGGTCAAGGAATTTAATATCAAACCCATTTAGTACCATATCAAATTGACAACCAATATAAAAGCATCTAGAGATCTCTTCAATGATTCACTGTGACAAAGTACTAAATGAGTTGGAAATCAAATACGTTAACCGTACGTATTAACACTCTAAACTGGTTTTGAAACGTGAATAATCGAACCCATGCTCTGTTCTTGTCATACTTCACGCATTTCGTATAAGTAAACAAGTGACAAGCATGGAATAGGACAGGTATTCCAACGTATGTTGAATTGTTGATATGTAATACGAGGTCAAAGACATGTATGACAATAGACTCACCAAGCTATATTTTTGTGATTGAATGAATATTGATTGAACTCGCTGATATCCATCTAGTTTTTCGTAAATATCTAACAGCATGTTTATTCGGATATGATAATTATAAAATAAAAAAAAAAGTATTTTTTACCTTTTGTGGTAATTGGTATAATTATATATAATTACTTAATAATTATAGCAGTTGAATGATCATGCTGATACATATTTACGAAAAATCTAGATAGATATCAGAGAGTTCAATCATTATTCATATTCATTTATTTTATTTCATTTATTTATTCAAGACAACATAGGTCCAATACAATTTTACAAATTAAATATATATAAAAAATTAAAGTTCATTACTTAAAATTAAAAATTAAATTAAGCATTTATTAAACATACAAACTCATCCAACATGTCAAACATAAAATAGAATAAAATATTACAATTATATATTATTGATTCAATCACAAAAAGATAGCTTAGTGAGTCTATTATCATATATGTCTAGCATGCCATCGCACCTCGGTACGCTAAAGATCACATTTCAATGTGATCTTTAGATCACATTTCATTCACTTGGAATGCGAAACACGTGGGGCGCGCTTGATTCTAAAAATGATGACGGGTTGTTTGTTTGCATGTACTCCAGTAAAAATGTGTTTTCAAACATTAATATATAATAGTATTTTTTTTTGTTTATATGGTTTTAAAATGTCATTCTAAGGTGACTGAACGACAAGATCTTACAAACTTTCCACAGGGAAGTAAATATTCTTCAAAATATGTATGAAGCGTTTCTTTTTTTTGTATGATTCTCCGTTATCCATAAATAACGTGTCTTAAGGAACCATAATAAATATATATTTATTTAGGTGATTTCTTAGGAATTAATTAAATGATGCTTTTTTCATGTTCAAATTTGTGGGATTTTTTTTGTCTACGCAATGATTCACATGACTTTTAAGCCGTAGAACGAAATACTTCTGCTATTATATTTTCAAATTTAACTTTTTTTTCATACAAGTGATAATAAAATGACTGGACTGCACCACGATACCGTGGCCTGTAGCACGATATTAGGTTATGAATATTAATTAACAAACTTTCTAAGTAGGTGGGTTATGTTTTACATACTATTTTATTGTTTAATAAAACATTATTTTTTCTTGGATGATTTTAATCCGATGTATGGTTTAAATATATGCGCATGTACTAAGGAGAATTGTAATCCATGATTAGGGTAGGGGTTAAAATATAAGGTTTGATTTTGTTCTTAGGCTTTTGATAAATATTGCGTGAGAAGGCTTGTTTCTTATTTGTTTTATATATGTTCAATACAGAAACGAACTTACGAGAACGACAGTGATGATGATATTTACTGAAATTAAAAAAAGTTTTTTCGGACTAAATAGACATCGACTCATGGTACCGGCCATATTTACACGTGTTGCAAGGTTTTCAATCTACGGTATTATTTGATATTCGATACCTATTTTGTCGGCACTTTGTGCAAAACAGGAAATAAACATATTTTGAATACGATTTAGGTACTGTTATAAAAGCGATATATATTTTTTTCTAAAATTATGCCATTTAGGTTTAAATTTGGATGCTCGAGTTTGGTTCGTTAGTCATATATTCTTGTTTCGGTTAAATAACAATTCATCAAATTTTTTACTATAAAACATAGCGTTTCTATGCATTTGTTTTTTAAAGATTCTAGTGAACAGTGCCCACAAGCTATTCGTCAAGTTTTTTAAGTGAATCAACTGCAGCCTTCATTTAAAATGTTAGTAAGTGCTCTATATATTATTTAATTTATTTAAATGTGTTAAAAGTATTATTAGCCTAATTTTTTGTTAATATTTTTGAAGGTCTGACTCCGAAAATTCAGTATACGCGCGCACGTCGTCTCCTGAGCCAAAAAAGAAATCGACGAAAAATATAAAGAGAAGGAAAACGTCCTCAACATCAAGGTATTTAATTTATTTTATATTAAAACTAGTGTTTCTTTGAGTTGTAGACCTCGCGATCATAGTTAACTTACTAAACTCACAATGGTCTTAAGCGTCATCGACGATGATGCCACTTATGTCCTTTGTGCCATCTTTCACCGTTTTAAATATTTCCAATAAAAAAAAAACTGTATAATTCTACGTTTCAATCCTGATAAGTTTTGTATATTCTATGTATTAAAGTATGCTTAGTTTGGGATAGGTGAATTTGTGTAAGATCTCCATCAAATATTTATTAATATTTTATATTAAAATGTGTTTTATTTTTCATAATATTAGGTCGGATTTTGAAGTAGCTACCCAGCGCTCTCGCACGCCTTCACCGGCGCCTAGTGTTCAAAGGAAAAAAGCGGCGAAAGGTTCAGCATCCAGCAGGAAAAAGAACAATTCTGATATATTCTGTATTTAACTTTATGATTATTTTTTTAATAATTTATATGATTATTTAAGTAACAGTATAAGGGATTCACTACAAATTTTATTTTTTTATAGGTCTTCCAAACAATCGGTGGAAACCGACATATTTAAAATCATCAGGGACGAAGAGGTGATCGCCGGTGGGCAACATTCGAAAAGCCCTAAGACAACGTCATCATTTACTAGTCGTGTGTCTGCGGGGTTTTCTCTACGCACTGCGGTTACTGACGGTAACTTTTTCATTGATCTTAAAATTTATAATATTGATGATTATCAAAAGACAGAGCCAGAAGAACGGTATAAAAAATCACTAGCGGCAGTTAAATTACAATGTAGAGATAATTCTCTCGAATGGAATCAAATCCAAAAATTCTTGGGGCAAGCTTTTATTATTTTTGAAAGTTGTGAGCCTTTTTATTTCCAAAATTATAAAAAGCATTAAATAGAACATTTCAAAAGGGCTTTATTTTTATCCTTTTTAATGTTTTATTGTTTATTAACGAAATGTACTGTTAATAACGTGGTAGTTAAATGTAATCGGATAGTTCAATGTTAATTTGCATATTGTACATGATTTATAGAAAAGACATTTGATCAACGCAATTTAGAGACAGCATAGGGTGGATATGTCTATGATTAAACCTCAAACATTAACGCGTATATATAAAAATAATTACGTACTGCCTTTGCGATCTAGCGTTTACTTTAAATTTGGCATTAAAGTCACAATTTTTCCATTTATTTTATAAAAGATAAAGCTTACATTTTTGATATTTTTTAAATAACATTTTCTCAATACAGTAACATTAAATTTTGATATCGATTAATATATTATATAAATATATCTTATTGTTACCTCGTGATTTTGTTCATAATAACTAGCAAACATTCTGTTACCATATAGACATATCCATGCTATGAATAGTGTTCGTTCATGAATGAAATATAGTTTGGGGTATGCTTTTTATAAACATATGTCGTGCTAAATAGGTACTTGAGAATATTAATGTTTAGAAATATTCTGGTTTAATTAAACCATACGTTTAGTTATATATTTCTCATTATTCTTGTTATTATTTTAAAAATGCCTTATTGTGTTCCGTGTAGTACGTCTGTAGAAAAAATAAATTGGGTGGGACATCTTCGAAGCAATGCGCACAAAAATAATGTAGATTCTAGCAAAGTACTTAATGATGACGTTGAAGTAGTAGAGTCAGCGTTTCGAAAGCGCATTGTTACTTATCGTATATCAGCAAAAAACGATCAAAGTCTAGGATCCGTCGATACATTTATGAACGCTATTCGAAACAAAATAAAATGGCTTTTAGATGATTCTCTGATGAAACATACGTGCATTAAAGTTAACTTTGAACTATTTGGAGTTTTCTTGATGTTTAAAGATAATAGTCAATCAATTAAGTCATTTGGAACTAAAAACAAAGTTTTATATCTTAGTTATGATTTTGAGGCACTGTTTTACGAGATCGTTAACTGTCTAAAGAAAAAATCAGAGGAGTTTCAAGACCGCGATAGTGGGTGGGCTTTTGTTAGTAATTCGCATTTAGAGATTAATATAAACAAGTATCAACCATTACGAGGTTCAAGCTATGTTGACCTGCCAAAGTTCATTAAAAGCAAGAAGGCATGTATAAATATAAAAAATCAAGATCAATGTTGTTTTTTATGGTGTGTAACAGCAGCTTTGTATCCTTGCACCAATCATCCTGAAAGAGTATCATCTTATCCAAATTTCCGTGATGTTTTGAATATATCTGAAATTTCTTTTCCAGTCACATTTGATGACATTAGAATATTTGAGAAGAACAACCCGATGATTTCACTAACGATTTTTGGTTTAAAAAATAATAAAATTGTTGTGGGCCCCCTTTACAAGTCTGAAGTATCCAGTAATCAGAAAAGTAAAAAAAATATAAACCTACTTTTAATAGACGATGGCAGCCACCCCCCGCATTATGTTCTAATTAAAGACTTGAGTCGCCTTGTGCGCAGACAAGTAACGAAACATAACAGTAAGATATACTTTTGCGAAATCTGTCTGTTATTTTTTCTTAGACAGGAGGAACTTTCAAATCACTTGTGTACTGGAGTAGTTACTGTTTTACCAGAAAAGGGGACAGTAATTAAATTCAAGCATTTCGATCGCAAACAGAATGTTCCATTCGTTATATATGCAGATTTTGAATCATTACTAGAACCAACTGACACTAGTGACTCTGATACTGATACTACTAAAATACCTCCTAACACTACAACTTTGCATCATCATATACCAGCTGCCTTTGGATATTATATTGTTTGTAATGCAGATCCAAGTCATAATCGTTATGTCTCTTATCGCGGTACTGATTGTGTTGATAAATTTATTGAAGCAATCTATAAAGATGTGACTCAAATTCATAGGGTTGTTACCAAAAATACTCTGATAGCATTAAACAAAAATGACGAGCTAAACTTTTTTAATGCGGAGCGGTGTCATATTTGTAACCATTTTATATTTTCTGATCGGGTTCGGGATCACTGTCACATTACAGGAAGCTATCGGGGAGCAGCACATAGTCTGTGCAACTTACAATATAAACGTCCTTGTTTTGTACCTATATTTTTTCACAACCTATCTGGTTATGATTGTCATTTATTTATAAAAAAACTGGGTGAGGCGCCTGGAGATATAAAAGTTATACCAAAAATTATTTTCAGCTTCGTTTGATGAATAATAGTATATTTGGTAAAACTTTAGAAAAAACCGAGAAAAGAGTTGACGTGCGGCTAGTTAATCAGTGGACCGACAAAACTAACAAAACAAAAAAGAAAATTACAGCTGATAAATTGATTGCAAGTCCGAATTTTCACAGTGCATCCATCTTTACTGAAAATTTAGTTGCAGTGCAATTGAAACCAAATCATATTATTTTAGATAAACCGATTTACATCGGTTTCGCAGTATTAGAATTATCTAAAAGCCATATGTTCGATTTTCATTACTCAGTATTTAAAAGTTTTTATGATAATCGTATACAAATGTGCTACACGGATACAGATAGTTTTGTGTATTATATACAGACTAAGGACTTTTTAAAGATTTAAAAACACATTTTTTGTCCTATTTTGACACCAGTTGTTACGAAATTGATAATAAATTTTTGTTACCAGTTCAAAATAAAAAAGTACCAGGACTTTTTAAGGATGAACTGAAAGGAAAAATGATTAAAGAGTTAGTAGGCCTGCGTTCAAAAGTTTATTGTATTAAAACCATTGATAAAGTTATTAAAAAAGCTAAGGGTGTGAGAGAACCAGTTGTATGCAAATTTAAGTTTTCACATTACGAGAAATCATTATTTGAAGGAGATGTAATAAAAAGAATAAACATTTTATTTAAGTCAATTAAGCACGACATATTTACCCAAAGTGTAAATAAAGTTGCCCTTTCAGCTAATGATGATAAGCGTATGATTTCTGAAAAGCAAATATTGACGAAAGCTTGGGGGCATACTTCAATACTTAATGTTTAATTTATAATGAATTGTCATGTCATGTATATAATTAATTTTATTATATGCAGTTAGAGGTCACTAGTAAACTAAACAGAACATATAATTGAGACAACGTTTTATTATCATTTTATGAATCTATTAAAAACTACAAATACAAGTTAAAGATAATAGCCGATTCAATTATACGTTCTTAAATGTTTGATTTTTTTTATTACTATTTTGATAGCAAAATGATTTGTTATGATAAATAAATGGAATCGCTTATAATTTTGTTGTTTTACTTCTAATCATCCTACTATCCTTATTAGGCATGGCAGGCATTGATAGTTCAAGTATCCAAGACCATCTCATGATTAAACAGATGATTTCATTAACATAAACAAGTTGTGACATGTTTCTTAGATATACACTGAGACACGTATACAGTTGGAGTTATCATATTACAATTGCGCATTTACATTTTGCCGACTAAACAATAGCTAACCTTTATAAGCGCATTTTATCTAATGTCGTCGCATTGTGAATAGAATCGACGACTGCAATCATTACCTACTCACTATCTTTGACTGGTAAGTTTCTTTTTATTTATTTTTTTACTAGTGAGCCTTAAAAACAAAAACTTATTTTACAAATCAAATAAACATTAAGATTTGAGGATTTGCCCTTTAAATTTTTCAACATTCATATCGTCCAAAATTATAATTAGATTCTAATTTTTCTCTGTTATGTTTTAGATTTTCAGAAAATGGGGGAAAGCGAAGATATTCAATTTGAATTTTCTCAATATGCACAAGATCCGTTTCAACTACCGCAAAAATTCGATGATAGTGATCTATACAAAAAAATCAAGAACACTATCGACAATCCAAAACCGAAGCAACGAAAAGGAAACCCAAATAACAAAATAGTAAAAAGGAGTATTGGACATCCACCATGTTTTATTATAAACAACAAAGCCGGAAAAGGAAGCAGGCTCATTAAAATTCAAATAATTGACATAAAAGATGGCGTTATGGATCAAAACGATTTTCAAAATGAAAAGGTGCTGCTGAACGCGCAGTATGTGGCAAACGATGGATATGACGAAATAATTGACAGCACTGAAGAGGTCATCAACAAGATTTCGAAAAAAATGTACGGTTATAGTGTTAATTTATAAAGTGTTATATGTATATGATCCAATAAATCTTATTAAAGAAATGTCTTGTTTTATTAATTTCCTAAAATTAATTCTCAAGATTTAATCCTCTTTTATTAAAAATATAGGTAGCTTAAGGTTGAAAAATAAAAAAATACGAAATTTATTGAATAGCATTTATTTAAAAATAACATTAAAAGCGTAACTGATTGTCTAAATACCATTTTTTTAAACATAAAACATTTTCCAACGCACAAGATTTTTTATGATACACACAATTAAAAATACATTCATTAGAACAATATTTATTATACAGCTCTTGTAAATTAGGTGCATCTTTTTCACCCAAGTCTATAACAGTACAGTTTGGATATAATTCTTTCACCCATTTAATTTTTTCCATACCCTTCACATAGATCGTCTTATTTTTTATATGGTTAGCAATAAGTCTTTTGAACTCCCTAAAGTCCACGTAACCATCTTGCCAACATATACCAAATTTTCTATCCATCTTGTTTGCCTCCTTTCATTTCCCGATAGTTTAGAAAACTAAAAAGGCGGTTTTATTAAAAAAAATTGAGTATAATCTAACGTGCTGTACGCAAACTCTTTAACAATAAATTCGTTATTGTCTGTTTTAAATCCTTGAAGATCTACGAATATATAGTCACACATTATGATATTTTTTTCGTAATATTACTCAAAGGCTTATATTCCACAATACTATCATTCAAAATTAGACAATAAGCTGAGGTTTGCTTGGGTATAGTTGATTCACACTCTAATTCAACTCGCACATCTACCGAACCGGTTTTCAAGGTTTCGTTTTGACGAGAACAGTCGATAACAAATAGAGGTGCTATCTTTTTAAAATCTTGTGGGCTAAGCAAGGGTCCTTGAACACGGTTGTAATAAGACTGCTGAAATTTTGCATACTGTTCATATAATATAGCGAACTTTTCAGCCGAAAAACTAACATCAAAACTTTCATACGGAAAGTAGCTTGAATTTAAAAAAACCTTAACATCTCTCAAGTTACAGTGATCGAAGTGTGTCTTTATCAGCTACATTCTTTCGCGCTGTTTTCAATCCAATTATAATGTAACGCGGTTTTTCAATTTGTGATGAAGTTTTGATAGCCCAAGAATGTTTTGACGTTTCAGGCAAGAGCGGATATTCATACAAATCCCAGTTCCTAAAAGCTATATGAATAGCACGATCTCTTTCCAAATATTTAAGTAAGCTTAATCTTTCTCGATCAGACACCTTAATATGAGGCATACGCCATACTATTTTAGATATAGTAATGTTGTCTATGTACTCATTCGTATTTAATGTAACGCTATTTAAATTAGTATTGGATCTTAAAAGAATAAGTTCATGCTTACAATTAATAATTATTTTGTTATAATCCTCAGCAAACCCAAGAATTTTGTTCAACGGTATAGACACAGAAAACGTTCTATACGAACTTTTTGTACCGTTAATATCCCAACCCCATAACTTAAACATCCATGCTTCTAGTTCATTCATGGATACAACAGATTTCATAGTTGTTGTCACTCCGGCATTTTTTATTTTATCAATTTCGATTCCATTAAGTTCGTATCGAATATCTTGAAATAGATGGATGTATGGGGTTATTTGTAAAAAGAATGCTCTTTACCTCTGCTTTCGTTTCTCTATTATATGCGGTTATAGTACCTTCTATGTATAAAGTACTTGCTGATGGTAGTACATAAAGATCTTGCTGGTTAATAGGTATACGTATTTCATCGTTGAAATTAAAACTTGTTACATACGGCTTATACGAATGATATTCAAAGCTCTCGATTGAGTTGTCTAAGGCGAAAGATTCCGATAAATTTAATATACTCATTTTAATAGACCTAGGCTTTTGAGAAATTGTTTGTTTTGTTTTGTAAGTTGCACTTTAGGTCTTCTTTTCTTGATTGCTTGATGAGTACTAGTACTGTTTTTCAGTGGGACTGAAGTTTTATTGAAGTCTATCATTTTTTTCTAAGGTGTAAATATATCTGAATCTCTTCGCCTCGTAAATTAACCAAATTATTGTTAACGTCTAATATTCTTATTGTAATTGGACTTAAACTGTTTTGAGAAACAGGGAAATAGATAACGTTTTTTGGTGTTTCTATAATCTGATAACCAGGAGGTACATTAGGCACAAATTCGTGAATTATATGACTAGGTTTTCCATTAACAAATGAACCGCTCACTATGTCACATTCAATGCGGACTATAGTTGTAGACAGAATGGAAACAGGATAAGGAGATTCTGTTAATATATTTGCTTGAATAGATTCTGCTCCGAAACCGACTAACCTGCCAATAGATCTCTCTTTATCAAAATAAATGTTTTCAGAGCAAAAAATAGATGTTTTTAATGTATTATTATTGCAAGTTAGTGTAAACGTGCATTCATGAAGGTGTTCTTTAAGGTAATCATCAATATCTTGAAGTTCATATGATCCTTCAGGAATTTCAATTACTTTGTTTTTTCCATAATGTAACTTATTATTTCTGTAGTCTACATTAGGTATTGAATTAAAAGTTGATATATACAACAGTCCACATTCATATTCACCATCTAGTTCAAGAGCTGGTGAATGGTTTGTTATCAGTGTGGAAGATGTTCCAGTTATAGACAAAGTGAAAGACCTCGTGTGAATGTTAAGCTTTTTATTGTGCGATAGTATTTAAACGGTTATACCAATACTTTCTTAAGTATTTTAGACATAAATGACCGCAGTGTACAGTATCAAACTTTTGGTAAGTATCATAATTATAGTAAATATCATAATTAAACAAATACTTTTTTAATTCTATCGGAGGTGGAAGATCACCGTAACTATTAAAATATTCGCAATCTTTTACATAGGCTCCCCAGTGAGTTCCATTGTTTTTAGAAATATCTAAGTTAACAATTCCGCATTCTACTCTTTTAGGACGCTTCGGTAAACTGTCTCTCATGAAAACTCCACGAAAATGTGGGATATCAGATGAGTGTTTTAAAATGTCAATATTAGAAAGAGCGCGTCTGGGTAACCTCTCATTTAGTTTTTTGAAGTTTTTATACATAATCCTTTACCATTTTTATATGGTTTAATACTCGTATGCAACCCTTTTCCTAATGCAATAGATTCCGTCATCTTGTTATGTCGTTCTGATTCAGCTAAGTTTTTTCGTGCAGCTTTATAATCACCTACGGCTTTAGAAATTCCTGCAGCACCTCCTGCTAATGATCCTAACGCGGAAAGACCAGCAAAGATAGGTATCAGCGGTAACAAACCTCCGGTTTTTGGAATCGGTATTAAACGAGGTATCCGTATTTTAGTATTGTTACCAAATACCTTTTTTGCAGCAATAAGTGCTCGATCAATGATATTACTTTTTATTTTAGGTTTCTTTTTTATTTCAGTGCGTATCTTAGACACATAACGTTTGAATGGTTTTATTCCCGCACCAGCCTTTATTTTAGATTTCATCACTTTACTAACTAACCATGAAGCAATTTTTTCTCCTCTACTTGCATTTTTTTATTTTTTTCTTAGTTTAGCCATCTTGTAAAGTTCTAAATCAGCACGATGTCTATCCGCTAAATCAGAATATCTATCATAATCTATGTCGTGTTTCATACAAGCGTTATCTAACGCATTAATTCCCTTATCACCCCTTTGTAACCTTTTGCGCAATTTAGTGCCTGGACCACAATAGTTATAACCAGGTAAGTGTATTTCAAAAGGTAAATTATTAATAGCACTATTTAAAAGTCCTCTTCCTTCCATAACCCGTATGATAATGAGAAATTCAATTTAGAGTAGGTATATTAATACAATTATACAACAGCATTTCTATCAATCCAAGTATTTTCGCTATCACTAAGCTAGCACTAACCACTTAACATACAGCTTTCTACCCTTTTTTTTAATCACCTTCTCTATCAGATAAACATCAGGATACTTAGTTTTTTGAAGTTCTTCTTCATAAAATGTGCCGAGTGTAGAGTTTCTGTGCTGATCTTCAATATGGTATGTTACAGGTTGAGTATGATTAACATGTTTAATTGTAAAAAGTTCTGTAGACCAATAAGGTGTATAACCCTTACAAAAGTCACTTTTATACTTGCTTAAACGTACTCGGTCTCCAATCTTAAATTTATTCAATTTAAGATTCACATTGGGTTGTGATTTTTTAATGTTTTGTTTTACCACGTTTTCATTATCTAAATTTACATCGATAGGTATAAATTTTGTTATGCGATGTACAGTTTGATTATATGATTTAACTATATCATCTAGCGGTTTACCAACCCATTTATAGTTACCAACGAAACTAAAATATTTGTAGAGTTTGGATTTAAGTGTTTTTATCAGCCTTTCAACAATAGATGCCTTCTTAATTGAATACGTTGAGTAAAGATTTATTTTCAACGATTTTAAACAGCAATTAAATTCGCTATTGTAGAATTCTTTTCCTAAGTCTGTCTGTAAGTTTCTAGGTCTTCGTTTAGCTATTTTTATAATTAGATCGAAAGCATCCTTGACTTCCGTTTTTGTTTTAGACTTAATAGGTGTACACCATGCATACTTCGAAAATGTATCAATAACAGTTAATATATATTTATTTCCTTTGTTAACCGTATGCAATTTTTGTAAATCGATCAAATCAGCTTGCCATAAATCATCAATTCCTTTTAATAGAACTGATCGTCGCTTATAATTTTTTCGCGCTGACCGATGTATCTCGTTCACTATTTGTTGTTTTGCCATTATTTAAACTTCTGAAGATATTATCTATCTCCTTCTTTGTATAAAAGTTTAGTTTTAACTGAGAGTTAAGCTGTTGAATTTTATTATTTATAGTATCATACAAAGAGTCTATATACTTCTTATCGTACATGTTTTGAATATATTGGTCAACGTACTGCTTGTTTACTGCATCATCAGGTGATAAAGGTTTCGCAACTCCCTTGAATTGTAAACTCCCTTCAAAACATCCTGCGTCTGTTCGAAGCAAAGCCTTGTATTTGAGGTCAGAAATCTCGTTAGCATGCAAGCGTTTATGAAAATGGTGACCGAATTTGTCAATATTCATTTTTAAATTGTATTGTTGACAGTCGAACTAAAACTGTTAAAAATAAAATATTATTTCTTTTATATATTATTTACTAAGCCTGCTTCGCGTAATTCTTCAATGATAGATATTATTTCGTTATCTAACCCTGTATTACCAGCGTCACGCGATGCTATAAGCAGTTTTAATCTTTCTACTAATTCGTTTGGATCATCCCAATACACATAGGAGATATCTCGTTTTACTTTTTTCATTGATGGTAAACCATCACCGGATACATATATTTCTTCACTTACTGTACGTTGTTTGGTTAATTTAAAAAGAGGTTTTATAATGTATAAATATTTCATGCCCTTGTTGCTTTTTATAGGCTTATTTGGATCAAAGTCACGTCTATGCGCGTTTGTTTTTAATAATAAGGTCCTATACTTAGTCGGTTCATAAGTTCTGTCACTAGGGTTTGGACTGGTAAAATAGGAACTGTTAGAGGTTGCTTACTATTTCAATATATGGTTAAAAAGCCTATTTAACACTGATTAATGTACGATATTATTTAAGGCGAATAGTTGTGGCAGTTTTACACAATTCCCTGTAACATTCGAAAAAGCGCAATAAAAAACCACGTTAAAAACACGTGCCCTGTTCGAGTTGATTTTGACCATAATTATTTTTATTCGATTTTAAGAGGCATTCAGTCTTGCATACTGCATTAGCTTGATCTTTTACCTTCATTTTAATATATAATTAACATGGATCTGACTGACAAGAAGGCTAGTATACACAATTTTGGAAGACTACCTTGATGTACGGCATCAAAATCATCGTGTTTTGCTCAAAACTGAAAAATACGTTGAAGTTCAGGAGAAGAATAGCTGAGGCACAGATTTGTAAGTCAACTAAATATTGGTTTTGAAATATGCCTTAATCATCTACTTTCATAAAAATAACAATTTGTAACTCTGGACAACTATAACAATGATCTTAACAAACTTTTGTGAAGTACAATTTTCATAAATCATCGGCGTGTTTGGGTCTGACAACAATTTTCAAGTTTACAAGGATCTATAAAATACGCGATCTTGATTATAAGTTAATCATATTATATTTTAATGTGTATGAAATAAGCTTTCTAATCAGGTCTACATTTTTTAAAGAAAAGCTTTGTATTATATTTTATCACTTAAAACCCTTGTGACAGAACTTAGGGACCGACTAGGTATAAACGTTTATCGTCTTCAGTTATAACATTTAAATCAGGCACTTTCTTAAACAATAAATCGTTTAAACCTTTCGTTAAACAATAACTTTCTCCTCCTATTATTAGTTCTTCATCATTCACAGAAATCGGATAAGATCCGAGCATCAGCTTACTACGTTCCATTCGTACACCAAAAGGAATGTTCATGTTTAAATATTGTTTTTGCCAAGCGGGATCTTCGCGAGGAGAAGCATATGAGTCTAACGTTTTAAATGAAGCATTATTTGTTGTATCAGAATCATTTTGGTTGTCACTTTCATGAGACAAAGATCCATCTTGACTAAAGTTGCTATCGTTTGATTCGCATTCACTATTATTTAAATCAGATTCAGGTGACTTTCTCACTAGTATTTTATTAGCTAAGTTTTCTTTCTTTCCATCTTCAGAAGGACTATATTTTAATGTTTTTACTGACTTATTCCATTTAAATCCATCGTCATCAAAACCTGTGTCACTAATATTCAATTTGTTATCATTATTTTTAACCATTTCATTGAGAGGATCTGTAATTGGTTTTAACATTGTTTCCAACATCATATTATTGCTAGATTTAACATCACGAATGAGCTTTACTTTTTTTCTTACTGCTTCAGCGGATCGGAGTACTTTTTGTTTAAATAATTTCTCCTCGTTCATTTTAAGATTTATGTCCGATCTAGATGGTTTCATTTTAAGTAATAAGTTCCATATGTAAATACTATTCTTTATGTATTCCGTTAATCTAGCATGATAAATGTATCAAAACCTTTCCTATAACATCCAGAATTTTTATTACAATCTTTATTTATAACTAAGTAATTAAAAGGTTCATGCCAAACTTGTCCGCACATTCCACGAAACTGTGACCACGACATATCACTTCCTACGTGTTCGTCATAAACACGACGTAAATTAACATCATCTTGTTTAAAAATAATTATCAAATTGGCATTGTCTCTTATCAATTGTTTAGGTATTTTGCTATACGTTTGATTCAGATAGAAGCTATCTATATTTTTATGTCTTCCCATTGCAAAGTAATCTCGTATATTATTTTGATTTTCACATGCAACATCATCAAATATCACGATTGAATTAATGTTAGCTGCATGAGGACTTAGTATTTCGTCATTTTCACTATATTTTTGAAATGAAACTGATGAAACCAACTTTAAAACTTGCTCTAGAAATTGATACATGGGTTGGAATAAGGTTTTAGAGTAAACATAAACATTCTGAAAGCGTAGACCTTGTTCATGTAGCAGCAAACCGACAATTAAATTCGTTTTTCCACAGTTAGACGGACCACATATTATACAGCGAATAGTGTCAGGTAAAAGTAAACCATGTCGAAAATGACGTTTACTGTCCGAAGAACAAACAATATCCAACTGCAATCTCTGAGGTTGTTTTACAAACTTCATTTTACCAATAGGCACGTGCACCAAACTTGAAAGGCTTTCTATAAATAAAATGTTTTACCAGCTATGCAGTAGCTATATTTGATAATTTGAGCTCTTACTCTTAGGTGGTAAGTTTACAACTCTACCAAGCGCAGTACGTATCGCGAACTATCCCAAATACAACTCGGATTCTACCCCCCTGGTGAAAAAAACCGGCCAAGTGCGAGTCGGACTCGCGCACCGAGGGTTCCGTACAAACCTGTAGGTATATAGGGGTAGAAAGTATAAAATTTAAAAAAATATTTTTTGTATGATTTTACAAAAAATTTCTACTTTTCGTAATTTTTCCTTTGTCTGTGCTATATGAAGTTTCTTCGTGCCAAGTTTCAAGTTTCTGAGTTTACGGGAAGTACCCTTTAGGTTTTGAGTTTCTTGCGAGTACTGAGTTTCAAAATATGCGACTTAAATTGCTATTTCTTTTGATAGCGTTGACATACAAGTTTGGTTTTGCTACATCTAAAAGGTCCTATTGCCCTGAGTATTTGACATGAATTTCAATTTAATACCTCCACGCGTTTACGAGAAAAATGGTAATAAGTTTAAAATTTATAAAATATTTTTTTGTATGATTTTACTAAAAATGTCAACTTTTTGTAATTTTCCCATTGTCTATGCTATATGACGTTGCTTCGTGCCAAATTTCAAGTTTCTGAGTTCACGGGAAGTACCCCGTAGGTTTTGCGAGTGCCGAAAAACTCTAAAATTTGCAGCATAAACGACTGTATCTTTTGATTGCGTTGGCTTTTAAGTTTGATTTTTTCACAGCTCCAAGAGACAATAGACCTAAGTATTTGATATAAATTTTAGCTTGATACCTCCAAGCGTTCCTGAGAAAAATGGTCTTGACAGACAGACAGACAGACAGACAGACAGACAGACAGACAGACAGACAGACAGACGGACAACAAAGTGATCCTATAAGGGTTCCGTTTTTTCCTTTCGAGGTACGGAACCCTAAAAATGATGGTAGGATATTGAGGATGTTTGGACCACGCACTGCGAAAGCGAGCGGCAGCGAGCTGTAGCATAGTGCTGGTCCAGAAACCTCAATATCCTACTACTGGCGTCATCGCTCAAAATACAGAACTAGGGTGGATATTGAGCGGTCTAGGATTCACCGAAAGTTCAAAGGGACTAAAACTGACAAGCTTAGTCATGCGCTAAGACGACACAGACTTCTCAAAATTAAATTTACTTATGTCTAAATTGAGCTACTATGGTTTTGACCACAAAATTCTGAAGTGGATTGACAGTTATCTTTACAATCTTTCGCAAGGTGGGTCTTAGTGATGGTTCCTCACTATTTTCAGAAAAGGTTGGGCTAATTAGAGGAGTACCACAAGTATCTGTTATTGGTCCGCTCCTGTTTATTTTATATTCAGCCGATATTAAGTCTCATATCAGGCATTGCTGGTACCACATCTATGCTGATGACATACAGGTCTATATATCATGTAAGCCAGCCGATATTAAACTTGCTATAGATAAAGTAAATCAAGACCTTGCCAGAATATCATCCTGGGCTACCGAAAACTGCCTACTACTTAACCCCAATAAAATTCAATACCTCGTCTTTGGCAGCTGTACGCAGAACTAGCCTAGTCGCCGCGGTAGGCTGGTATGTACATCTCATACTTCTCTGGTAGCAGTCGAGTCGCTCCGGCACGAAGCAGAAGAGAGGTTCCAATGGGGCCACCACCGTCCTTTTCGTTGACAGATACGCCGCCACGCCTGCTGTGGTAATGGCGGATGGGTTGTTCGAAGAGAAACAACGGGCACTCTTTACACGTATAATTCTCTCGACTTAACCTAAATTACAATGGTTTTACACTTAACAAAATGTTCGCGCACAGCTAATTGGATTCACCGCTCGCGACGCGGATTAAACCCCGATGGTCGGCGGCGACCTCGGCAAAAGAAAGCTAGCCGCTAGTCTTTAGTTCCGGCACGTCCTTCCGAGACGACGGCCAGATGAACAGAGGGCGAGATGACTCGCGGAGTGAACGAAATAAGATCGGGTGCGTTCACTCACCATTCATTTTATTAGACTTGAATGCATTTGAATTAGAGGTCGCTGATTTGCGTAAACAGCAGCAAGAAACAACAGGCTGGTGTCAGTAATGCGTCAGAAGTTATGCTTATGAATAAGCCCATCGAGAGAGTGTATAAAGCTCGGAACTTGGCCCCCCTGATGGACTGTGGACTTCGATATGAGAAGCATACCTCTGAGGCTGTTAGGAGTTGCTTCTATAAACTGAAGGTTCTTTATAAAATTCGTCAGTATTTAAGCGAAAACTTGCGCATTCAATTAGCTAATTCACTTGTTTTGTCCAAACTAAATTATGGCGATGCAGTATTTGGGCCAAGACTCCTTGCTTAAACAAAATGCCCGTGCTCGCTTCTGTTTTAATATTACGTTGAGCGCCCTTGTTACCCCGTTTCTAAATAGCCACAAGATTTTAAGAATGCAACACCGCCGAAAAATTCTATTGGCCTGTCTGCTTTTCGGGATACTGAAGTATAAAGCGCCTGCATATCTGTTTAACAAGTTATCTTGCATTCAGCTCCGCGACCGCAGGCAATGTAGGATTCATAGCTTTCGTTATGCAGCTTCCAAATGCTGGAACAACGTACCACCCCCAATGAAAGACCTAGAAAATATTTATTATAGTTTTAAATCTCAACTTAAGAAATTAATGCTTGACCATCAACTCGACCAATAAACCTACATACACGAGACAAGTTGTCTGTAGAACCTATATTGTTTATATATTTACTTACCACTGTTTTATGCCTCTTCCGCATTGCAATTTTTTCCTCCTTTGCCTATTATTACATTGTTATTGTCCGCTTTCCGTGAACACTGCGCTATTCTATTCTAGCTATTATGTATGTAGTGTTGAGCTAGATTATTTTGTATTTCTAATCTAAGGATAAATTGTCTTCTTTTTGACCTCGTCTGACCATTTATGCTTGTTATTGTCAATTTAGTTTAGCTGCCATTGTCGCTCCGGCATAATGCTGGGCTAAGACAGGTTCGGACTAATTATTGCTGTGTCTTCTAAATTTTCATTAGTATTTTGTTTTGATAAGCTGTTCACTGTATGTTGATACAATCCTTGTTTTATTGTATCGTATTACACTTTCTTTTTGTTACCTGTCGTGATTTTCTCACCTGATGGTCTTATCGGAAGACCAGCGCTAGCAATCGCTAGCACCATGCTGAGATGAGGCCATTTCGTGGCACTTTCTCTCTTTTTTCTACTACTTTCCCTATGTATTTATTGTGTATGTGTGTGTGTCTACGAATAAACTATATTATATTCTATTATATTCTAATAACTGATAGTTACTCATTAGCATAAAGCAAACCTTAACAGAAAATTTGCAAGATATGTAATAGATTTGACCCCATTCGACTTCACACCTGTCCATCGAACTGGAAAACAAAACGTAATTGCTGACCATCTATGATACCCACTAAGCGAAGTATGTCTTACAGTTGTAAGCAGTAACACCGAGAAACTGAGGTTGGCACAAAATAAAGATTCTTTTGTACAGCAAATAAAGAAATAAAGATGAAATTGGCTAAACACATTACAACACAGCATTTAAAACAAATAAAAGAGTCATTAAAAATATCTGAGGGCTTATTACTACATGAAAACAGTGATAAAATATAGAAAAAAATGGCACAGGCCATGATAGGTCTTTGATACTGAAAATGGCACATGATGATAACGGTCACTTGGATTCCAGCACTACTATTGACAAGATAAAGAGCAAATACTGGTGAAAAACACTAAGGCAAGACGTTAAAGCATATACTGCAGCATGTATGACATGTGCAAGGACCAACAGACGTACCAAATTGGCATATGGACCCAACGATGCCCAACACCTAACACATCAATGCAAGTGATTTCATCAGATCACTTAGTTGCTTTACCTCCAACTAAAACGGGCAACACCTACATTTTCGTCCATATAGATCATGCAACCAGATATTTATTTGCAAAACCAACATGTGTAAGGAGTTAGTTCATAAGTAAGTAAAGTTGCAAACCTTGCTATTTGTATAATTATAAATTACGTGTTTCTTGAATAAAGTTTAGTCTTTAATCAGCATTCACAGTGTTTACTTGAATATCCAACTTCCCCGTTCCACATGGCGACCCTGCCACCTGAGGTGTCGGGTTCGGGCGCCACCGCAAGTGCGGAAAGTGCTTTAATCCGACGTTAGCCGACACTCTCGTATATCGCAATTATTTTATAAACATGTGCAGCTCAAGAGTAGGGAAGGAAAACGACATCATCAGCCAAAACGCAGCGGGAAAATCAAGCAATGATGCTGCTTTTCACGAGATGAACTATCACTTGTCATCGATCAGTATTGTAATGATAGTGATATGCTCATTTCTGCCATTGAGATACTCTACAGCTGCTTTAAAATATACAAGAAGTGGGCACGACAGATGGTCAAGAGATTTGATTGTCCATTATCCAAGATTTTCGTGAGGCTCACTGCCATCAGTGCGGACCCGCTCGAGGTGTTCCCTATACAACGGACAGCGCGAACGAGTGACCCATCATATTTATATTATTTATTTATCATACATGTGACGTGGCCTGGGTTCTGGCAGAATACCAGTGCTTCCCGAAAGAGTAAAGCGTATTGCTGAGTCAGAACCCTTTTGTACTCGTATTGCTGCAACGCACACAGAAATCGTTCTTTTTTCCTATTGTTTCATATGTTTAACTTTTTTTCCTAGCTTTTTTGTGTGTATATTGTTGCAAGCAAATAAAGAATATATATATCTATCTATCTATCCATCATATCCAGCATCAGGACATCACGGCGAACCTAGAGTATCAACGGTAAAGTGCGCGTATTCGGAAAAGTGTAAAGCTAAATTATGTGCAGTGAAATTAATTATTGAGATATTCTACGAAGTGACAACAGAAGTTTGTGGCGAAAAATATGTAACACTTTCAAAAGTTGCAATCTACCACCGCTTGATGACGGAACACCTACTTGACCAGGAAAATAAATTACCACCGAATATTCCGATGGAAATAATTCTCTTGATAGACAATTTAAAAACGGGGTTGAATACGAGATTTCAAAGCATTGTGGCTGACCCATTAGCGTCAGAAGCCGCCATTCTCGATCCCAGATTTAAAAAAAAAGGCTTTAAATCGATACATAACTCAAGCCAAAGAAAGAGTGAAGCGAAAACTGGCTGCAATGGATCGCCAAAATACTCATTCTCATCCCGCAAGTTCGGCAGCTGCAGAAAATCAACCTCAACCTTCGTCATCGTCATTGTCATTCAAGTCGATGTGGGACAATTTTGATGAAGAAATTGCAAGAAGCGTTCCTGAAAATCCAACTGCTGCGGGGATAAGAGAGTTAGACCGATACTTGCAAGAGGATTACCTTCATAGGTCTCAAGATCCTCTAGGTTTAAACCATTTGCTTCGACGCAGACAAGAATTACTAAAATTAGTGAATAAGATAACACAGTAAGTACATCATTATTGTTATAATGAAATATTCTAAAATCTAGTTACTAGTTTTAAGCTGTCTGTGAGTTTGGCTGTGCTTTGTGATAATGTTAGTCGTTTAATTTTATAGATTCTCGTATCATGATAGTAGTAAAATAATCCTATAAAACTATGCAATCTTACCAAGTGATTATCTGATTGTGGTTAGTAAGTACCTAGGTACTCAAAAACTCCACGTCGCTCGTAACCTACGAGCAACGGTGCTATAGGTACCTATACCCTGTCAATGTTTACATTGATTACACTGTTTAAAATTAATATTCTAACATTTCAGATCTAAAGATGAGGAAAACGATAAGATCACACCATCTAAGGTGAAATCAACACCTCCGAATAATGAAAGGTAAGTTTTGCAGGGTTGGTATGTACATACCTGGTCACTTACCTATTACCTACACGATACAAAAATACATCTTAACTCTGATAAATTAAACCATGCGTTTATCGGTTCTAGTGAAAATTTGATTGGCACAGTAGTTCTTTTCTTCGGGATAGTAATTGACTGTCAAAATGATAACCGAAACCTAATGCGTTAGCGCGCCCTACGTGTGCGCTTGACGCACTGATAAGTAAGTTAGGTATATTGTTATTAATTCTTTAATCCTGAATACGAACCCAGTATAGATTTTGATGAAGTATTCTTTATTTTAATACCTTTTAAAGCTAAGGTAAAAAAAAATCGAGAAGGTATTTATGCATGTAAACTAAGACGATGTATGTAATGTATGTAGGTTGCTACTTATATATCCGGAAACAAAAAAACAAACAAACGTACACGGCTGAAAATGGTTTTATTGTTTTTCAAAGTATTCCCCTTGATGATCTATGCACTTTTGCATTCGCGTGAACCAATTTTTAAAGCACTTCTGCCACTCCGCCTGAGGTACCTCCATAACGTGTTGTTTGAATGCGTCGACAGCATCTTCAGCGGTCGAAAATCGTTGACCGCGTAATTTATTCTTTATATTTGGAAATAAATAAAAATCGTTGGGTGCCAAGTCAGGGCTGTACGGCGGATGACCCGTTAATTCCACATTTTGACCCTCCAAAAATAGAGTTGTTTCGCGTGACGTATGACAGCTGGCATTGTCATGATGAAGAATGATTCTTCGTCGCTGGTTAGTTTTACGAATTTGTTCAAATACTTCCGGTAAGCAAATGGTCGTGTACCACTCTGAATTAACCGTTCTACGGTTTTCTAGTGGCACTGTAGCTACATGGCCATTAATACCGAAGAAGCAGGCCACCATTTGTTTCAATGTACTTTTTGCACGAGTAACTTTCGTAGGGTTCGGCTCATTTTGAAACACCCATACCGTTGATTGTTGCTTCGTTTCGGGATCGTATGCATAGATCCAGGATTCGTCACCTGTATAGATGTTATAAACGGCTTTTGAGTCACCACGGTTATATTTTTTTAACATTTTATTGCACCATTCGACGCGAGCATCTTTTTGCTCTTTTGTTAAGTTGTGGGGTATCCAACGCGAACAAATTTTTTTTACAGCCAAATAATTATGTAATATGCTATTAATGCTGGTCATAGAAATACCCAGAGTCGCCTCTATCTCGCAGTACGTAACATGTCGGTCGTCCATTATAAGTTTTCGCACAGCCTCGATATTTTGTTGTACAACGACCGATTTCGGGCGACCTGCCTTAACTTCGTCCGTAAGCATACTACGTCCACGATTGAACTCACTAAACCAGTGATACACAGTAGTTTTAGATGGGGCTTCATCACCAAAAGTTGAAGTTAGTTGATCTATGCACTGTTGTTGCGTTAAACCACGCCGAAAATCATAATAAATCATAGCACGAATATTTTCACGAGTGAGTTCCATTCTTGCTGCGAGATGACATTTAAAACCCGTCAAAAACAAAACACGAGCGTTAATAAGAAAGAAAAAATATACCGGCCAGTACTTAAAAAAGTTCAAATTTTACCATGGAGGTCAAATATGCTATTTAAGAAGATTGTA
Source organism: Pammene aurita (assembly GCA_947086415.1). Taxonomy (NCBI): domain Eukaryota; kingdom Metazoa; phylum Arthropoda; class Insecta; order Lepidoptera; family Tortricidae; genus Pammene; species Pammene aurita. The sequence goes on from OX352295.1 coordinate 21,796,737, forward strand.
ATCCCGGTTTCCGGATATATAAATAGCAGCCTATGTATGTTTCTGTGCTTCGTTCACTCTGCAGGCTTGATGAATTTTAACATAGTGGTGAATACTCATTATGGAAATTGATAGTGTAGGCTGTAAATAATAAATGGATGCTATAAATTTAATGAATGTTTTTGAATGCAGTTTCTTTTTCACAAAATTGGGCGTTGTTCCTAAGTAATAATTTATATATTTCTAGTATTCCGTTTCCATTCGCTGACTCCATTTATATCACTCACCTTGAATATGTATAACTTCTGTGCTTTGTAGGTTCGAGTCAAAAGTAAGCTCTGAATGTTCGGAGAGTTTAAATGACACAATAGAGGACAGTGATGTTGACAAATCCAAAAATGACGACACTTCATTATCAGCTAGAGAACGAAGGTAAGTAAAATTCAATAAAAGTAAACATTTTCAGTTCATGATATTAATTGATACAAAAGTCATTAATACGAGCAATTGTCTTTTTGGGGCTATCGGTTAAGAGCGCTAATTACAATAAAACAATTACTATTTTCAGATTATACTTGACTGGAAAAACTGAATCTAATGGCTTAAATTCATTACACCAATCTCCAGTCAAAGAAAAAGGCAACAGAAACATTAGATTCAGTAGGTGGTCTACAGCAGCAGTGACACTAGTGATATAATCAACACTTCTACAGTTTCTCTGGGAATAACTCATCCATTTTTCAATGATTCGTCGGATACGAGTTCCAACTTTCGAGTACCTGGACACGATCAAATAGACAGCAATATTTGCCGTGAACCCCAGAGCCACCTAAAAAGCGGCCTAAAATAACTGTTCTTTCTGACGAGAAAGTTGAAATCATCTGTATTTATCTAAACACTCCATACAACTTACCGTAACTGTAGATCAGTATGAACCAGAAAAAGACGCTACATATTTCAATTTATGCCACAGATGCCAAAACCACTACCGATCTTCTCTGCAATGCTTCTGATGATTTGAATCTCACTCATGTTAAAACTAAGCCTTCCTACTTATCCAACATGTCGGATGTTTCTGAAATAAATATAGCCGCAAATCGGACGTGTCCAGCCCTGCTGACTGCGCGGCTGATACCATCACGAACGAAACTTCTATTTGTAATGTAAGGTCAGATGATAGTTCTCACCACAAAATCGAATCTTGCAATCAACCTGGCTCAGACAAAACTGCTGACTGGAATCAACCTGGCTCAGGCAAAACTGAAGACTGTAATCAACCTGGAACGTCTTATGACGTCAATGAAGACTGGAATCGACCTGGCACTTCTTATGGCGCCACTGAAGACTGGAATCGACCTGGCACTTCTTGTGGCAACAGTGAAGACTGGAATCGACCTGGCACTTCTCGTGACTACACAAGGCCTACAAATTCAGTACGATCTTCGAATTCCGGTAGCAGCCTTGATAAGAAAAAATCGAACTCCAAACTAATAAACCGCCCTAAGAGAAAACGTAAGCAAGGATTTAAGAGAGCACATATTGACTTTATGTCGGATGATGAGTTCTTCTCAAAGTTCCCGGAAAATAAAGCTTTTTCAGCTGGTAGTTCTGACTAAGAAACGAAAAGAAACTTAAGAAAAACAAAACTAAAAATAAAGAAAAACCGATAGAATCAAACGAGCAAGAGAAATCCGTTTAATATAAAAAAGACAAACTGGATAACAAGCGAAAAACGAGGAAAATTAAAAGAGAAAATTGCGATTCTTACGAAACGTCATCTGGGAAACTCAAAGAAGCCAAAAAACTACAGCCTAATCCCTGTGAACCAGGAAAATGTCCTAGGGTATGTTGCGAGCTTTTAGACGAGAGACGACAAAAAATCTTCGACTACTTTTGAAATTTAGATATTCAACGAAAAAGAGATTGGTTAGTGTACTCTGCATTAAGAGTACCTATTAAAAGGAAAAAGACTGATTCAATTGAAGCAAAAAGACAATGTACATTCGAGTACTATATAAATGACGGAGAAGGTCGGAGACAAGTTTGTCAGCAATTTTTGCTGAAGACTAGATATTACACAGAATTTCTTGTTATATACACTGTATAATGCACAGGCAGAGGGTTTATCCCAAGAAGAAAAACGTCGTCAACCATTTAATAGAACGAAATATGATGAAACAACTGTTAAAGCGGCAAAAGAGTACATCGAATCTCTTCCGTTACTACCCTCACATTACTGTAGGCATTCAAGTGATAGGCTGTATTTACCACAATAATATAAAACACTGACTAACTTATACCGCATGTACCGAAAATCATTCGAACAGAAAAAGGCACGTTACCTGAGCGAACGTGTTTCGATAAACCTGTTTCGTACGGAATACAGCAACGTAACTATTCATGTTCCGAAGAAGGATAAGTGCAACATTTGCACCAAACATGAAAACAATGAAAAGGAGACAAAAAAGGACCAAGAAAAGATTAAAGCTCACATGGAAGAGAAAGATGCTTCTTATGAAAGATTGACTAGTCATCAAAACTATTCTGTGAACAAGGACACTCTAATTGCAAGCTTTGATCTACGGAAGATTTTGAATACGCCCCATGGTGACAATATTTTGTTATTCTATAGCAGAAAATACACTGTATATAACTTTACGGTTTATGAAAGCTCTACTCAGAACGGGTTTTGCTATGTTTGGGGTGAATCTGACGGAAAGCGAGGGTCAAAAGAGATAGGATCCTGTCTTTTCAAGTATTCGAAAGACGTCGATGACAGAGGAATAAGAAAACTTATCCTGTATTGCGATTGTTGCACCGGACAAAATCGTAACAGGACGGTTCTGTCAATATTGCTATATTTTTTGTCGATATCTAAAAATATCGAGTCTATTCAGATTAACTACTTATTGACCGGTCATAGTTACATGCCTGTTGACAGCATGCACTCAGTTATTGAACGTGAAGTGCGAAAACTGACTGTTTGGAGTTACACGCAATGGCCTAGTTACATGGAAGCCGCAAGAAAGAATCCTCGTCTCTACGTCGTAACCGTTATGGAGTACAAGGGTTTCATTGACTGGGACCCTGTGACAGAAAATATGTTTCCACCAAAGGCGAAGGAGTTGCAAGTTACTAAAATCAGAATAGCTACGATGAAGAAAAAAGACCTGAAAACCATTAAAACCAAACACTCCATGAAAGAGGGATCTCTTGTTCATGTAATCAAAGCAGCCGAAGAGAAAGACAGTATTCCAGAACCTAAAACGAAAAGTGGCAAGGGAAAAGCGAAGTTAAAGGGTAGGGGCAAGGGTAAAATGTCTGTTACAGTGCCTTTACCACCAGCAGACTCACTTACGGGAAAAGGAAAAGCGAAGGGAAAGGCTAAGGGCAAGGGTAAAATGTATGTTAGAGTGCCTTCACCACCAGCAGACTCAGTGGATATAAGAGTTGAAAATGAAACCATAGAACTAAAACCTTTGTATAACCACAGGCTGCCGATATCTTTGGCAAAATTTAACGATTTGAAAAAATTGTGTGTAAATGCTATGCCTAGTAGATTTCACAAAGATTATTTGCAGCTACCATATAGCGCTAAAGTGACTGACACTTTGAACCAAACGGATGAAGAAGATAATGTTGAACCTTTAATTTAATTAACGTTTATTGATCTCCGTATTTTTACACATTGATCTCAATTGAAAGCTTATGAAGCGGTAGAAGATTTTTTTATATTTGATTTATAATGCCTAGTAGGCTCTATGATGATTATTTTGTTGCTTGTAGATACTCTTTTATCCCAAAAAAACTCGTAAGATGACATTGGTTATCTTAGTAGTTGTCGTAGTAGATAAGTAAATACTAATACTGTACCTAAAGGTACAATTGTTACCTTTTTTTGTGAGATTATAATAATCAAATTTAGTAAAGCTACAGTTTTTTAATTCCAAATAATAAAAGTTGGCTATTACATGTACAAATATTGCATGTAAAAGACATGAAAAAAATATAAGACAAAGTTCCATATACATTTTGCAATTTTAAGATAACCTTGCGTCAAATTTGAGAACTTTTTTCTAAGCAGTAATTGATTTACACTATTTTACCTTGCCATAAATCTTTCAACAAGTCCTTTACGTTAATTTATCATCAATGTATTAGATTCAGCGTAGAGGTCAATTTAGCGTAAGGGACGAGACTACAAAATACTTGACTAGTAAGGGACATTACAAGTAGTAGTAGTAACTAAACACGTTGGTGTAAGGGACAACTATTTTCTAAAATAGCTTAATTATTTAAATAAATGTTTAACAGGTATATAGAGCACCAAAATATAAGATGACGTGTGAAATCAGATCCAAAAAAGCTGAATTAAAAAAAGTTATGCGCGATTTAGTCCGAAAAAAAACTTTGTCGGCCTCTCCTGAAAAATCGTATTTTGTCCCTTACCTTAATTGAACCTACGGTCGACGATGTGTGCGAGTAAGATAGAGCAATAGTAACAGGTACTTACAGGTGATGTACTGCGACGCAAGCGCCTTTGACGACAGGCGCCGGCCGCTGGCCGGCTTTTAATTGTTAGTAAACAAGTGAAGAAGCAACACGTGCCGTTTTTTTCTGTTTAAAGTTCAGTTGACACTCATGCGCCGAAGTCGATGTTAATAATTTGTGTCTTTGCTGTGTAAATTATTGTTGATGCGATTGAGTTATTGAAACTATCTAATTAAGATGAGTGCAAGAAGTAAAAGACTTGTTAGAATGGCTACCGGGAAGAATAAGTAACATTTTTTGTTTGTAATGCCTAATTCTAGTCTAGTTTGTAGGTTATTATTTTTAAAATGTTTACCTAGGTACAGTAGTACACACTTGATAAGGCGCGTCGATGTACCTGCGCAGAAGATGAGTTTTTAGAGCGCGCGAAATGGTGTTGGCCAATCATCACGCTCCACGCAGCGCGCGTCTTTTTCCGGGTTTGCTATTGGTCACTAGCTTTCGCCATGTTGGCGCGCACCGCATCGCATGTTAGTCAGCCGCCATATTCCTGATCGAGTGCGCGAGTGAGCAAGCAACTGTACACGTCGTGGCAATAAAAGTGTTTGTTTTTGTGATATAAAATGAGTTCTTTAAAAAGAGGACGACCACTTAAAAGACAAGCTAGGGAAATTATTTCTAATGTACACGAATTTATGAAGTAAGAAGCTCAGGAGTCTAAGAACACAACATTTACAAAAGATCGATTTTCGAAAATTATTGACCGAACGGCTGAAGCGACACAAATTTCAAAAAGGACGATAACAAGAATTCTGAAAGAGAAGGAGCAACCTATGTGTCCAAACACTGCGGACCCTTCCTTTAGAACACCAATAAAAGGTAAATTGAAAAAAAATTATCGGATGGATTTAGATGATTTTTCATATCAAGCGGATACGCAGGAAAATTTATGATTTTCATATACAAGAAAAACAAGTGGTCACAATGAGAGCGTTATTGGAGAAATTAAAAAGAGACATTGACTTCGGAGGGAGCAGAGAAACTCTGCGCCGAATTGTAAAAGAATTAGGATTTAAGTTCAGGAAAACTCAAACCAGCCGTAAGTTGCTGGCGGAAAAAGACGAAGTAAGACTGAGAAGAATACAGTATTTGAGAAAAATAAAAAAGTACCGGTTCGAAGGAAGGCCTATTGTATATGGCGATGAGACTTATGTTCATTCGACCCACACCAAAGAACAAGCGTGGTCGTCAGACAACCTTGTACCATCGGGTTCAAAATTGCATGGTCAATTTATCAATGAATTCATTCATAAATTGGCCATGCAATTCTGAACCCGATAGTACGTCAGTACAAGGCAAAGGTCTAAAAAAACCTATTTCGAAAGGCGCGAGGTTGATTATAGTTCACGCTGGTGGTGCTAGTGGATTTATTCCAAATGCCTTGCTCATATATAAATGGACTCAGACCACGGGCGACTATCACAGAGAAATGAACAAAGAGAATTACGAAAGATAGTTGCAAGAAAAATTGATTCCCAATCTGCAACCAAATTCTGTATTCGTCATTGATAATGCGTCATACCACAGCACATTAGAGGACAGGGCACCGGTCAAAAACTCGAGAAAGAAGGTGATGCAGGATTGGTTGAAAGAGAAAAATATACCTTTTGATATCAAGGCATTTAAACCGGAATTGTATGATATAATCTTACGCCATAAACAGTCGTACGTAAAGTACTCGCTTGACACCATAATGGAAGCTCATGGCCATACAGTGTTAAGACTCCCTCCCTACCATCCGGACTTCAACCCAATAGAGAACATTTGGTCGCAGGTGAAAGGTCACGTAAGCAAATTCAATGTCGCCATGAATTTGACCGAAGTGTCAGTCTTTTGTCAGAAAAGTTTGCATCCATTGGGCCAGACGAGTGGCAAAATGTTGTAGATCATGCCATCAAATGCTAAGACGAATTTCTGACATTAGAGGAGGCCATCGACGAAAGATTGGACCAATTTATACTAAACCCCAACGAAGATACGTCATCGTCATCGGATAGTTCGAGTGATGATAGTGATGGTGATAGCAGCGATGGTCAGGTCGATATTGGGATAGCAGGAGTGCGCCCTTTAGATTAAGTTTTTTTATTATACACTGCATTATGACAAATATGTGCTTTGTTTATTAAATAAATCGTACATTAAAAATAACTTGAAAATTGTTTTAATTAAATATTCATTTGATTGTTAACTTTATAATTATATTGTACTCCTAATACTATATTTATTACCTAACAAAACTATGGATTTTTTTGTGGTCCGATTTAAACAATTTTATTTTTATTTTACCTACAATACAATACAATTCCTACATTTATTTTAAGGTACCTAGTAAAGTAAGCGGTAAAACTATGTTTTTTGTAAAAACTGTGTACAATTAAATGCACGACCACTTTGTGTAATACGACAGTAATTGCATCAAAAATAAAATAAAAAAATATAACTAGTGGCCCAGTAAAATTGGCTCGAAGTGTAATTGCGGAGAGACGTGGCTCGTGCGAGTGAGACGGAACTAACACCTGTAGTGTACTATAGACCTCGCGCTGTGATCTTACGGTTGATTGTAAGTTTTAGGTTTTCTTTCGTTAATTTTCGGAGACGTATTTTCTTTTCTGCGCGAACGAAGATTCACGACGCGCCTTATCAAGTGTGTACTACTGTAACTTAATCATTACTTGAAGTTTTAATTGTACAGATAAACTTAGTAAGTAAGTATTAGAGTCGATTGGGTTACCTAGTGACAACGTAGGCACAGTTTCTTAAAGTATCTTGTAGTTACTAAGCTAGATACCCGGGCAAGGTCAAATCGCGCTGCGCGCCGAATGTTTGCCAGCCGAACCCGTTAATGCAGTTACTTACCCGTTGCTGCTTGTATGTGGGTATGTAGTATTACTATAATAATTAAATAAGTACGTACCTAAATATTGTAATAGCTATGATTAATAATAACTCGTAATCTAAACCAAGTTTTGACCTTCAGTAGGTCAATCGGTGTCGGTAGGTAGATGTTTCATCCTAACATTAAATCGAACACAGGGCAGTGGGTAATGAGGGTATACGGATACTATCTCTTATCTTAGTAGGCACGTACAGTCTACAATAAAGATGCGGACAATCACAAAATGATGAATTATGTATCCACAACCTTACTGTCATATTTACTTACCATTTTAGTAGGCCATGTTTAGGAAGCTTGGAATACGCCCACGCCAATGTCTACACAAGGGTCCGATCAAAAATATGTAAACACGATCTGTAACCTCTGACAATAGGGTTGTGTTCACATGTTTTCATGGATATTTGTGTGGACATTGGCGAACTTGACTGTACTTACCATTGGTACTATAATATTGAACGTAGGTAGTTGAACACGTGATAATGCCGGCACTCTGCATGTTGGTAGTCGACTGTACATATTAAGGTAGAAGATGGCGGTTGTAGGGGATATCACTAGGATTATAAAATAAACCAGTACTTTACCAGTATTTACACTTGTATTCATTTGTTACAAGGTTTAAATATGAATAAATTACACTATATGACAATAATATTTTCAAGACGTCTTTACAACAATCTGGTCAAGATCCGAATGGCGGCCGCAGCTATATACCCGTCATTTTATAACTTCAAAATGGCGGGAACGAGCAACAAGGAATACTCAATTGACAGTATTTTAAGATGATGCTAAATAAAAAGTAGTTATCCTAACAAGTTAAAGTATTTATCAATAATAATGCTTACAGCTCGGCCATCCTATTCGAGGCGAGACCCTTCGCCAAAACTCAATGAAATAATAGCTCAAATAAAATAATTTAGAGATCAATTCTGACAATAAAAAGGTAATGAATACAAACTGTTTAAATACCCATATTAATAACATAATTAGAGTTTTGGATCTTAACACATGGGATTTAATACATTTTCTCTTGTAATAAGTTAATGAAATAATGTTTTTATATTACTCATGGTCATGTCAACCCTTGACTATCAGTTTCACATCATTGTAGTATATTATTATAAATGATTATACTATGTAAAATGAACTATCATCGATAATAAAGTATAAAACGATCGACAAGAAAGATAATAATAATAGCTCAAATAAAATAATTTACAGATCAATTCTGACAATAAAAGGTAATGAATACAAACTGTTTAAATACCCATATTAATAACATAATTAGAGTTTTGAATCTTAACACATCGGATTTAATACATTTTCTCTTGTAATAAGTTAATGCAATAATGTTTTTATATTACTCATGGTCATGTCAACCCTTGACTATCAGTTTCACATCATTACAAAAGTTAGAACTACTGGTAAGGGCCAGAGGACAGAATGTGCTCCTGAGGATGAGCATGGGTTTATATACCATCTTCCTATCGTCTAGGAGTAGGGTTATCTTAAAAAGTGAAATCAGGTGTGACAACTGGATTAGGTCCGGTCGTAAAATCATAACTTGCGAAACATGGTAGAAATCACGTACAGGGCTTCTCGCTTAATTAAGATATGATAAAAGTGAGAGTTGCTCAATCTGTCTTGACAGTCTAATTAAATATATAAAATATTATATCTTATGCAATATGCATACTTAACTCCTCCCTCGTTAGAGTGAAATTATCTGAACAGTATCTGAAAGATAATTTTACTCGTAAGGTACGGAAATTGTTACAAGAATTAGTTTTTATGTTAACAACATACATAATGTGAACAAAATTAAACTAAGTTATTCTAACATACGCTTTTCATCGTCTTTCCAAACTTCGCGCACTTTTAAACGTCACTTCAACACTTTATTGCCCTTTTTTATAATCACTTCACTAATACACTTGTTCATTTTCTTCATTTCCATTCGTTGCGTGTTGCAAGGCCAGTTATATGGATCAAGGATGAGATTACTCTTTACTTCATTTAGAAATCCAACCACTTGGCCATATTAATTGGTCTTGAACTTATCTTCTCTTGTTTATGGGAAGACAACATTTTTCTTTTTTTTCTCATTGAAGACGTAAAGTGGTGAATAGGAATGAAAAGATAAAGATAAGGATAAGGTTTACAATGACTTATCTTAAACTAATAATTATTTTCTTAACAATTACGTATTTTTATATGTAAATGTGATATACTTATGTATACATTTATATATTAGAATATTAATATTATATTAGAACATTATGTTATATATATGCATTTATTGTATATTAGAACATTAGTAATTGTTATAGTATTAACTATGATAAAACATTTTTTTTTGAACAGTTGGTAACCCTATTAAAATATAAACTTTTTTTTTTTTTTAATCATTAATTATTCATTTAAAGTTGGACGTCGGACATTTTTAAGGGGGACCGTGGTCTCCCGATTTCTTATTTTTACAGGGACTACATTTCTGTTGGTGATATCTCTTACTTCAGCTTTTTCATAGCGAGGTTTATCTTTTCCTTTTCGCTGATTAACTAATTTAGTAAAAACTAAATCTCCTTTATTAAAACTTGATGCTTTTGATTGTAATTTATTTCTTACTTTTTCTTTATGCTCTATCATTTTCTCTGATAAATGCTTATAAAGTACTTTAGTTCTTTTAGCATGATCTTTCAGTAATTGTTGCATATACTGCTGTTGAAAGTTAATGTCAAAGGTACTTCTGGATTCTGTATGTCCAAAAACTACTTCAAATGGAGTTAATCCAGTCATAGAATGAATTGAGTTATTATAAGCCATTATTGCATAATTCATTACTGATGAAATATCGCTAAATCTATGTTCGTATTTGGCTAATCTATAAATTTCGATAATTGTGCTGTGGAATCGTTCCACTATTCCCATGGAATTTGGATTATTAGGCGTTCCTATGTGTAAATCAATTTTATATAAAGAAAGAGTTTCTTTTAATAAGGCGTTATTAAATTCAGAACCTGGGTCAGAATTGATTTTTAACGGTGTTCCGTAATATGAAAAATATTTAACTAGTGCTTTGACTACTTCTGAAGTTGATCTGTTTGAAAGTTCAATTGCTTGACCTAATTTACTGAAAGCGTCAACAATTGTTAAAAAGGTTTGACTTTCGATAGAGAATAAATCCATAAAAAGTTCTTCAAAAGGTTTATTTTGAGTTTGAGTTAATTGAAGTAATGGTTTTAATGGGTGTCTGTCATATTTCATACGTTTACATAATTTACACGAGCTTATAACTGCAGAGACAGTCTCCGACATATTCGGCCAATAATAATTTCTTTTTATTTTTGCTAAGGTTTCTTTTATACCACGGTGAGATGTTTTTCCTTCATGATATTTTTGAATTAAATTTCTTTGATCTGTTTCATCGTCTAGGTAAACTACTCGTTCAGTGCATTCACAAAATTTAACTGATCCTTTTTCAAATATTTGTTGCACAATAGAATCGAATTGTTGTCTATGATTATTATCTTCGAAATATACGTAATATTTTTTATGATTTAGAATATGTTCTTTCAAGAATTCTTTTAAAAGTTGCGGGTTGTCAACAGGTAAATGTACTTCTAAAATTTTCTGATTAGATCTTGATAATTCTTTAACTGATGTTTCATTTTTAAACCACTTATAAAATAATATTTGATTCGGTTTTGTATCGATAGCTTCACTTAATACGGGTATACTTGATTGAGTTATATCGATTTCATTTAAATTGTCTTCTTCGATATCAGAAGCTGTCATAGTTCGTTCATCATCGGAGTTTTCGCAATTTGTTTTAGTGTTATCTTGGTTGTTATCTATACTTGCAAGGTCACAATTATCTTTGGTATTGAGTGTATTTAATGCATTAATTTGAATTCGAGATAACGCATCCGCGTTAGTGTTTTGTTTTCCACTACGGTAAGTTATTTCGAAATTATATTCTTGAAGACGTAATCTCCAACGTGTAAGTTTACTATTGGGTTCTTTTAAAGAGTAGAGCCATACTAAAGGTCTATGATCTGTGTAAATATAGAACTTATGTCCATACAAATAAGGTCTAAAATACTTTACTGCCCATACTACAGCAAGTAGTTCCTTTTCAATAGCGCTATACTTTGTTTCAGCTTGCGATAATGTACGGCTTGCGTAAGCGACTGGCTTATCCGTGCCTATTGTTCCTTGTGACAATACTGCTCCTAATGCTACATTAGATGCGTCAGTTGTAAGTATGAAGGGTTTAGTAAAATCTGGATACTGTAATAGTGGAGCATTTACTAATAGAGACTTACAAGTTGCAAATGCTTTTATGTATGATTCATTTAATTCGATTTTAGATCCTTTTTTCAGGGAATTTGTTAAAGGTTTGGTGATTTTCGCAAAGTCTTTTATAAATCGTCTGTAATAGCTTGCTAGACCTAGAAAACTTTTAATTTCTTTTTGAGTTTTAGGTATCGGATATTTAATTACTGCTTCTATTTTGTCATTGTTAGGCTTAAGTCCTCCTTTTGTAATTGTATGTCCTAGATACAAAACTTCTTTTCTTAAAAATTCAGATTTATCTAACTGTAATTTAAGATTAGCTTTTCTTAATTGTTCAAAAACTCTTTTTAATTTTAATAAATGTTCTTCAAGCGTACTTGAATATATGATTATGTCATCTAAATAGACTAAACAATGAATTCCTTGTAACCCACGCAGAATATTATCCATAGTTCGTTGAAAGGTTGCTGGTGCGGTTTTCAAACCAAAAGGGACTCTAGTAAATTCAAAATGTCCTACTGCTGGCACTGAGAATCCTGTTTTAGGTCTATCAGGTTCAGCTACTTCAATTTGATGATATCCACTTGCTAAATCAAGAGTGGTAAAATACATACTATTTCCTAATTTATCGAATATATCATTAATATTAGGTAATGGATATTTGTCATCCAAAGTTATTTCATTTAAACGACGATAATCAACTACCATTCTATATTTTTGCACTCCTGTGGCATCTAGTTTTTTTGGAACAAGGTGGACAGGGGCACTCCAAGGAGAATGACTTGGCTGTATTACATTGTCTTTAAGTAATTTTTCAACTTGATTTTGAATTTCGCGAGCTTGTGCAGGTGGTTGTCTATATGGTTTGATATATATGGGATCATTATTTTTTGTCCGTATGTGATGTTTAATTTCATTAGTAAAACTTAGAGGAATGTCCTCATGATAAAAAATATCTCTGTATTCAAAGCATAGATTTACTATTCCACTTTTTTCTTCATAGTTCATATGTTCTGTACGAAGTTTATTTAAATTTTCAATTAATAGTTTATCAAATTTTTATCATTCTGAATATAAGTACGTAAATTTAATAAATTTGATTCTTTGCATTTAGATTCAATTGGAGTAATCTTAAAAGGTTTAATTATTTTTAATATAAAATTTTGATCTGATGTATTTTGAATCATGGTGTAGGCATATCCGTTGTTACATTGTACTAGGGCACGCGGCATTCATACATCTTTGTTAAACTCAGTGTACTCTAAAATTCCTGCACCATTGTTAAGGTCGGTGGGGAGTTTCACTTTCTGTTCGCTCCTTGCGCCAATCTCTAAAATTAGTAATGGTTCGGTTTTACTGTGGTAAAATAGTGGTATTTCAACCTGAGGTGTCACTAATAACCTGCTGTTTATGTTAATTATATATAGCATTTAAACGTTTTAATAAATCAATGCCTATTAGTCCGTCATAAAAGTCACCTATGTCGTAAACGTAAAATTTATGATCGAATTCGCTTTTAAATAATTTAAATATTGGAATTGTTACTGTTTCATTATGATAGCTCATTGCGTGTGTACTTACGACTTCGAATGGTTCTATTACCTTATAAGAATTAAAATATTTGTTTGCCAATTTATTAGATATGAAACTTCTAGTAGATCCAGTATCAATTAAAAATGTTGATTCTATTTCCGTTATTTTTATATAGGGAAGTTTATTTAATTCTTCTTCATTGTATTTGAGGCGTTTATTCGAAAATTTGAGGTTCTTCCGTGTTCATATTTATAGTAGGCTTAGAAGTCGAAGGGCCTGATTCTTGATTGTTACGATTTTTAGGACGTAAATTAAATGCTTTTGGGTCGGTCACCAAAGGAAGATGCGCATTCGATGCTGATTGCTGTTGAGGGAAGCGTTTCCCATAATAATTATTATATCCGTTACTTGCATTATAAGCCCTAACAGGTGGCGTTGGGAAAACTGGATTATAGAATGGGTTAGCCGGACGGGCTAATGATTTTTGATTATACTGAGTTAAATTAGACGTTCTTTGTGAAGCGCCTATCCATTTAGTTTCAGGTCTGTAACCTGGTTTTGGTTTGTAAGATAATGGGTGTTCTGTAAAATCTTTTGACATTTTAGCATAAGACATTGACTTAATTGAATGATTTTCCCATCTTACATCTTTTCTCTTTTGTCTATCGAAAAAAGTTTGTTCTTCTTCTTCATATAACTGTCAACATATTATTAAAATATCGTATAGGCTTTAGCATTTTTTACATAATGCCTGAACAGCTCTCTTTATGACAAAAATGGCTAAGAAAATTATAAAGACTCTATTTTTTTTTGTATTTGTATTTATTCTGTACGTCTTAGAAGATACAAAGTTACAGAAAGAAAAAAATACTCATACTCATTGTCTTTATACTTCTCGTAGACATTTTTGTCATAAAGTCAATTGTTCAAGCATTATGTTAAAAATGCTAAAGCCTGTACGATATTTTAATAATACCTTGACAGTTATAAATAATAATAATAATAATAAATACTCTTTATTGCACACCTCATACAGTTACAAGGACAAATTTTACAATTAGATAAATTTAGGTAGAGGTAACAACAGGCGGTCTTATCGCTAATGAGCGATTTCTTCCAGACAATCTTGGGGTAGTGGAGACTAGAGAAAAACAATAAGCAGTAGGTGGTGCATAGAAACAAAAGAGACGAAATAGATAACACAGCACATTCATATGAATATACATACTTAAATAAATACAAAATAAACATACATATACGTACATATATACATATATAATACACACAATAAGAAACAACAGTGTCAACTTAAAAACCTAAGGAAGAGATAAATAGTATTCCTTAAGTTGCGATTTAAAGCTACCAATAGATTGCGCGCGTTTTATGTTGAGAGGGAGAGAATTCCACAAACGAACGGCCTGGAACGTAAATGAGCAATTATAAAATTTGGAAGATGAAGATGGCACTTTTAGGAGCAGTTTTTTTGAGAGGATGTAATAGAATTAAGATAAGAGAAACGCTCTTTGAGGTAGCGGGGAGTTGCAGGGTTAAAAAGTATAGAAAAGAGTAAAGAAAGTATGTGAGAGTTACGGCGGTCACGGATAGGGAGCCATTTGAGTTGAGAACGAAAACTAGAAACATGGTCGAATTTGCGTAATCCGAAAATGAACCGAATGCAGGCATTTTTTTTAGGCAGGGTTATATGAAGTTTAAAAGAATAAAAATATTTTCAAGCACTTTCTTTAAAAAAAATTTTTTTTTGTATGAAATCATATATGTTTTTTGTCAAATCTATATTAATTATACCCTAATTGATCCATAGCTATACCTGACAACGCCTTGTAGTTTTTTATGATGAGTAATAGAACACTGATTTTGTGTGTGAGACTTACTACTTTCACCCCCTCTATGAGCGCTCTTGGGGTGAATTCAACTTTTGAATATCTTTTAAAAGAATCATTAGAAGATGACAAAACTGTGGTAGAGACTTCATTTCCTTATCTCGAAGCACAAAACTTTGAAGCTAATAAATAAAATTCTTATGATATAAGAAAATATACACCTTTTCACCCCCTGTATCTTTACATCTGTAAGACTTACAGATGTATTGTGTATGGAAATATTGTAGACAATTTTATGTTCTTCATACGTTGCATAGACATTTAAAGGTGGGTACTGACCAACGTTACGAGGTGTAATGTAACATGTTACACAGCGAGCATTCGTGCAGTCAGTACGTCGTGTTACGGGGAAACCAGCGAGCCACGAGCCGCTCGTTGCTCGCTTCGAGTGCTCCACCCGGCTGTCGGTTTTTTTGGCGAATCCTTTGACTGTTACGCGGTTCAGTCAGTACGCTGTTGCGAGTCGTCACGAGCGCACGCCGTGTTTGCACGTTGTCTCTCGTAATTTTTTCGTAAACATGGAGTGGAGTAAAGAAAAATCTCTGTATTTTATAGAAAAATACAAAGAAGAAACACTGTTGTGGGACCCAGCTCACTCAGACCATTATAACAAATTAAAGAAAGAAGACGCTTGGGGTAGATTGGCTTTGTTACTCGACAGTGATAGTGGAACGTGTAA
The DNA here is from genome assembly GCA_947086415.1 of Pammene aurita. Taxonomy (NCBI): domain Eukaryota; kingdom Metazoa; phylum Arthropoda; class Insecta; order Lepidoptera; family Tortricidae; genus Pammene; species Pammene aurita. Next base: position 21,812,572 of record OX352295.1, read on the forward strand.
AAAGAAAATGACAAGTTTATTAGCATCATTGAGGAGGGAAAAACAAAAAACTAAACAATCAAGTGGTACAGGAAAAGGTACGTAATTATTTATTAAGTTTTTAAGTATTTAGGTACGTTTACAGTTTAAGTACTTTGCATCACCCGCACTAACGTGGGTTAATGTCGTCGGCCTCCACACACGGCGTGTGGTGGTTTTGTGGTGGCGTGACCGATTTACAATATTAACCCTGTATTAACCATTAATCCCGGGTTAGTGCTGGTGGCACCTACAAATAACAGATACAATTTGAGTTTATGTAAATATAATTAAATGTTGTTTTCTACTTAAATTTCAGGTGCAGACGAGGTGTACCATAGTACTTGGTATGCATACAAAGCTATGCTATTTCTACAAGATAGAAATAAACCTCGTACTACGACAGATACTGTAAGTCCATTTTAAGCATAATGTTCTTGCCAGCTTACAGACCCTTGCTGAAAGCAGTATTCAGCAACTTCATTACGAATATTGTGAGCTGATCTTGTAGCCCTTCGCGGTCTTATTTGCAGGGGTAACATGCTAGTCATATCATTGTTACCTTCTCTCCAGTTTCCTAATCTGACCTGGCCGTTCAAGTCTTCGTCAAAACTACCTGCAGGGGTATATATATGAGCATTATTACCTTTTCTTAAAAAATTGTGAAGGCATGTTATTGCTGTTACGACAGATGTTGCGGTTTTCGGCTCTAACAACATTGGTTTCCGCAAAACTCTAAACACTGCTGACAATATGCCGAACACATTTTCCACCACTCGACGAGCTCTGCAAAGTCGGTAGTTATATATTATTTCTTTACAACCACGTTCATGATATCCTGCATATGATTTCATCATATTTTCGGTAAGAGCAAAAGCTTCATCGGCAACAAAGTAAAATGGAATTTCGTCTGTTCTTGCTGGCAACGCAGTGGGCTGAGGGATGTTTAGTGCATTATTTTTTAGTTTTTCGCTTAATTCACAGTTGTTGAAAACCCCCCCATCAGATATTCTTCCTTGACACCCAACGTTCACATACAAAAAGTTATATTTCGCGTCAACAACTGCCAGTAATACGATGCTGAAGAACCCCTTGTAATTATAAAATTCACTGCCACTGTTGATCGGTGACTGCAGTACAATATGTTTACCGTCAATTGCACCTAGACAATGTGGAAAATTCCACAAAGTGTCATAGTCATTTGCTACAACCAGCCATTGCTCCGGTGTTTCTGGCATCTGAAACAATAATTCATATTTATTTTTCAGCTACGTGAACATGAAGCTGCAGAACAACTGTCTGATGATTGCCCTCCACCTGCCAACAGCAGAGAAAATGATTGCCCTCTGCCTCCCAATAACACCGAAAATGATGGGCCACCGTCTGCCAATGATGGCCCACCGTCTGCCAGTGATGGCCCAAAACGCGGCAGTGATTGCCCTCCGCCTCCAAAAAAAAAGAAAGCAGTAGGCCCAACCCCAGAAGAGATAATGGTGTCTACTTTAAATATTTTAAAAAATAAAACCGAGCAAACAGGGTCAAATTCGCACAAACTTGACGAGTGTGAAGCCTTTGGTATGTTTTTAGCAAATAAATTAAGATCTTATTCAAAGAGCACAAAAATACATGTGCAGCATTATATTTCAAATATATTGTTTAGTGCTGATCGCGGAGAGTATGACTATGCTGGAACGAATACCTACAATTTTTCACACGGATACTCTACACGACCAACAACTTAAGAGCCTCATCGATGCCACTGCAAAGCCCTGAAACACCTGCATCGTCCACTCAAAATGACAATGGGTCACCCGCTATGATGAATACCTACAATTCTACACAAGGATACTCTACACAACCAACAACTGCAAGAGCTTCATCGATGCCACTGCAAAGCCCTGAAACACCTGCGTCCGCTAACAATGACTATGGGTCACCCGCTATGAGTGAACAATTTATGTCAGAATATGGTGATTTAATTTAATTTGTTATGTAATAACTACTTTTCTGAATTATTAAAAATAGTACATACCTTTATATATTTTTTTAATGCTCCAATAAGAGCTTCGCTGACCTCTTTTACTATAAATCCTATTCGTTGTTTTGATATCTTGAAAAGATATTGCATACTGGTATAGGAATCTCCTGTAGCATAAAAACGTAGCGTTAGTGCTAATCGTTCCGTGACACTGATTGCTTTTCTATAATTTGTATCGTTTTTATGCACTTTTGGTCCAATTAAATTCAAGAGTTCTTCAAAATCGATCGGAGACATGCGTATAAAGTTTTTATACTGTCCAGTAATCATTTGATTTTTTAATATTGCTATCAATGCCATTCCACCACAAACGCTTCTGTTTTTATATAAGTTAGATGTCCAGTAACGTTTTTTCTTTTTCTTCATTTGGATGAGACAATAACTCAGTATAATCAAAGATACTAACGCGTCCTCGCTGTCGGCCATCTTGAGTGAACTGGCTCGAGCGGCGGAGCACAGAGTTTTGACGAGCATGTTACACCGGTTTTAGAACACAGCGTAACATGCTCGATGTGTAACACGCTCGATGCGAATGTTACATTACACCTCGTAACGTTGGTCAGTACCCACCTTTAGGCATACTGATAACCATTTAAGCGCCAAGGTTCAAAAACGGACTTATGGCACGTTTAAACCAAGATGGCGGTCAACGCACCCCCCCCTCAAGGTCTCAAATCTAGTATTTTAATAACCACCCTATAGCCTACCAATAACCATTAAAACATTTTCTACTCCACCTTTTGTAAGGCAAATGCTCCAATTATTGCGCTATCATATATATTACTAATACTTTTATTGTAAGCAACATTATCGTGGAATAATTATTAAGCTATTTAGGTAAAATTTTTGATTTTAAATCTTCTATTTTTACAAACAGGAGAATTCAAAAGGTATGTAAATAACATGGTAAATATTATAAAGAGTTAACACAATAAAATAAAATACCAAGTATTAAATATCTCTTTAAGTTATTCCATACAATAACTAACAATAATAACTTAAATTATAAAAATCTTTTATTAATAACTAATCACTTCACTCAACTTTTTGACAATTTTTCCCACTAGGCCTTCCGTCGCATTCAATAGCTCATCAATTCATCATATTCATCTAGCACTACGTATTGTACCGAAACGCCATTAGTTTCCAAGTTGGATTCAATGTCTGAAATGCTGATTTTTAAAAGACGCTTTCCTTTTGTCACTTTTCTGATAACGTGTGAATTTAATCCCATTTCCGCATTCCTTTTTCCTTTTTTGACGATTTTTCTTGCTTTTTTTGACTGGGATAGTGGAATTTCTTGCGAGGGATTTAAAAGCGCATCTTGATATTTTAAATAAGCATCCATATCTTGCGAGTAGTTGAAAGGCTCATTCATCTTTTCACCAAATGTGAGTAAAATGGAGTAGCAACGGTGACTTCTGCAACCGTTCATGGGTTGTGAGCTCTGAAAGAAACAAAGACTTTATTAAATAATCAATATCTACGGAACCAAAATTCAAACGCTATTATAATCATTAAAAAGTCAAAAACTCACCATTTTTAATGTGAAATAAAATACAGAATAATTTATTGAAACTAGTAATGCGTTCTGTTTGAAACCTTAATCAGAAATACTTTTTGTTTTCTTTAGGTTTTATTTTATAGTAGTTTTTTTTTTCGCTTGATGTGCAATTATTATTAGTGCACGTAAACACGTTTTTCGAACAGGTGCAAACCTGAGTTATTATAGGTGTATAGAAATAAACACGTTTTCGAACAGGTTCAAACCAGTTACGTGTTTTATTGGTGTATTGCATCATGTTTGTATTAAAATCATATTATAGCTTTCACTATGAATGAAGCCTAATGTTAGCGGTCGGCATCTTTTGTTACATGACTTCACTTTGATGTACCGATATTAAAACGAGCCTTTATTTTCCAGTAAACATGATATGCTGAGTTGATTTTCTAGTCACAGTGAAGTTAAACCTTTTTAAAACGCTTGTTTCATTTTTATGAGTCTTGCAGTTTATGCAGGATATTATTTGCGTGTAGGTTGTCAACTTCTGGCTTAGCGGCAAAATTGCTCCATAATAAAATCTAAAGTTATTTTTCATTTCTAGATTTGATTTTATTCAAAGTGGTCGTGATTTTACGGTGCGTTTGACTTCACAGCGAAATTACTCACCTTGAAAAATGTTCGTAAGTTATAATATATTTATTATTTTTTTTTATTTCTGTTCTATTCTAACCTTGTTTTAATAACCGTATGGTTCTAAATTACATTTCGTTTAGGTAAATTATATGTAAAACTACTTTAACTTGCAATTTTAACAGCCCTAGCTAGAATATAGAGATAATACACGTGTGTTCGAAATTGGTTTCTCTTAGCTTTATAGTTAAGAGATTAACGGAAACTCAATTAATTAATTAATTTATTCGCAGGTCTGACTCGGAATATTATGTAAAACGTACTTACAAAGGCGCAAGTGAGTCAGCGGATGAATCTACAACGAAAAGGTATGTATTTTTATCTTATTATGTAATTTATCGTCTTCGTATTATTTTTAATAAATTTAATAGTACTTCTCGCGTTAACGGATACTCAATACACTTTTTTAAATTACAGGGTTCAACTAAATAAAAGCTGCGCTAAAACGGAACGGCGCTTCTTCAAAACCGAAACAAGATGCAAACTTGGGCTGTTCGGGAGACAGCGACGAAGAAAGCAATCGCCGCCAGCAGCTCGAGTTAGTGAAAGAACCAGCAAGTAAAAGGTATTTATCCACTATAATCACTACCAAGTAGTATTTAGTAGTAATTTGCAAAATAATATCTTATAGCTCTTTGATTATTTAGAAAACTAAATAGGTTTTTCTATTATTTCAGTAAAAAGGTTAAGCCGAAGAAGGCAACGAAGGAAACAAGTGCTCATCCAAAGGCGAGGGATTTTGAACCTGGCTGGTTTTCAAACTGGAGTGACGAGGAAGCTGTCGAAGTACAACGTCGTGCTGGAACTCTGACGTCAGTGCTGTCGCGACGCGTTGCTGGTGGACACGTGCGTCGTACAACTTCTTTAACGGGTGACCTTTATATTGAATTAAAATTGTATAACGTCAATGATATTCAAAACATTTCGCACAAGACCGTTGGGAGAAAGCTTTGATTAATTTAAAATATCGTGTTGATTCCAATTCGCCTGTCGTGGATGGGATAAATAATATATTAAAGTTTTGTAAGGAAGACTTTACAGAGTAAGGAACTTTCTTCCCAGATAAAAATAAACAATAATAATAAATAATTCCATCAAAGCTTTTTTCCAAACAAGCTAAACCCAGTCTATTGTTGCGATATTACAACTAGTAAAATGCGTCATAGTTCGATATTTTGTTCAGTGTGTGACATAAGTATTCCGAGTAGAGCCTTTTCTGCACACTTGCGTACTAACTTACATAATAATAACAATTCTGTCCAATTAACTCCAGATATTGAAAGAATTAGCTGTGCTTTCCGTAGCAGGATCGCCTCATATAGAGTGCGTGGACCGGAAAACCGTCTCCATGATACACCGGTTACGTTTTTGAGCGCTATTCGCGAGCATGTGCGTAAAATTCTAGAAGCTAGAAGGGCGTCTTTCGGGTCTATTAAGGCTAACTTAGAATTTTTTGCAGAATTTTGTATGCCAAAAAATTACACAAGTGAAATTAAATCATTAGCTACGCAAAATATAATTTTACATCAAGTTTTTGAATTTAAAGAAATATATTCGAAGATATTAGAGACTTTGAGTAAGAAAATTGACGAATTTCAAGAAAGGGATAGTGGTTGGAGTTTTCTACGAAACCTATACTTGAAAGTAAACATAAACAAATATAATCCACTAAGAGCTTCAAAATTTATCGAAGTGCCTAAAATCATACTCAGAAAGGCTTGCGTTAATATTAAAAATAGTGACAATTACTGTTTTTTATGGTGTATAATTGCGGCATTATTTCCCGTTAAAAACAATCAGGATCGAATATCATCTTATCCACATTTTGAAAACCAACTCAACACAAATAACATGACGTTTCCTGTTGGTCTCTCTGACATCAACATTAAAAAAAAAAAAAAAAGAACATAAGCGTTAATGTTTACGGATTAAGAAAAAACGAAGTTGTTGGACCACTGTACAAAACAGATAAAAAAAGGAAACATCATGTGAATTTGTTAATGTTGGAAAATAGCAATCAATCACATTATTGTCTCATAAAAAATTTAGGTCGACTTCTAAAAAAGCAGTTAACGAAACATAATGAAGAAATTTGTTAAGAATGCTTAATATTTTTTCACAGCGCGGATACGTTGAATAAGCATGTGTGTTGCAACGGTATTACCTAACAGCGGTGCCTATATTTAATTTAAGAACTATGAAAGAATGCAAGCCATGCCTTACGTAATTTACGCGGATTTTGAATGTATATTACAACCAAACTCAAGTAACGAATTTGATTCTAAATGTACTAGCACATTACGAAAACATGTTCCAGCTGCGTTTGCGTATTATATTGCGTGTTCCTATGATAGTTCTCTTAACAGATATGTTAGTTATCGGGGGCGAGATTGCGTAGAAAAATTTCTAGACTATCTAAAATGTGATATTGCTAAGATTACTGAAGTTTATAAGAGCCATGTACCTATAAATCTCAGAACGGCAGAGGAAAAGCCGTTTCGTAATGCGAAGTATTGTTTTCTTTGTAATAAATTATTGTTAGACGATGCTGTTAGACCATGTCACTTAACTGGTCGTTTTAGAGGCGCAGCTCATTCGTTCTGCAATATTCAATTTCGTTTATCTAAGTTCATACCCGTATTTTTCCATAATTTATCGGGCTACGATTGTCACTTGTTTATTCGCCAGTTATACTCCAGTAAAGATACGGCCGCGCAAAACATTAATTTATAATAGCTTAATTTTTTTTTCTTATGCTTTTGGTGACATTCTAAGATACTATATTTTTGAATCCTACTAACTTTCCTCCCGGAAGAAGGTACAAAAATTAAGTGTCAAAAAAACGCTTTATTTTTTCACTCTAAATAGTAATAACATTTTTATTTTGTCAACTTGTCAATATATTTGTAAGTAATGAAAAACAAGTAAAATCATACTAAATATTTCCACGTAAAGCAACTTAATCAAGAAGATACAATGGCTTCGATTGGGTATATCGTAAGTCGATAGTAATAATGACTAATAGGCAGGACTTTGATTAAAGTATCATGAAACTACTTCATCAAGCTATTTACCTCAAAAACCTACAAAAAATATGTTTGTATTACGGCTATAGTCTTTACTTATGTATAACATTAATTAAATTGATTATAGACTCAATTTATTTTAGACTTTGTTGTAATCACGTATAAATTAAGACTAATTAACAAATCACGCAAAAAAAATGCAATGGGGTAAAGAAAAAGTATAATTTAAAAAAAATTGCTAATTCCACTTATAAATAAACTTTAACTCCCAGCGTTTAGGATCAATTTCCTATGCTACACGCCACGGGTGTTTTGACGCGGGCGACGGGAGTTCGCAGTCAAGGTCACGCTCGTAAACAGCTTTAGTAAGTAAACCATTCCGACTAGTTAGGTGGTAAAACGAAACGAAACCTTACGTCAATGTCATAACTGTCATAAGGAATTTGAAACGTAGACGCTTTGATTGAATAATATTTATAATTATAATATGATACAGAATAATTTGTGTTATTTAAGTTACCTACATACCTACCTACTGTACTTATACCCTATAGGGGACAGTAGGTATCGGCGATACATAATAATAATGAACGTAGTATATATAGTAGTATATAAACTATGGAAGTAAACCAAACGCCAATATAACATTTTCTATTTACGTACTGAGATCGCCGTCTGCAAATACCTATGTAATTTATTATTTGAGTACAAATAAGAGGGCGGGTGTATTGCATTTTTTATTATAATTTTAATTTAAGTTTTAATTATTTAATATATCTATGTATATGGGCCATTTTATTCAAAGTTGTACACAGCGTTTTTAGGTTGTCCCATACTTTTGACATATTATTTCGGACTTATAAAAACGTAACATATTGAAAAAAAAAATGTTATTTAAATCTACATTTAGTTTACTATCACATAGCGCTTTAATTTTGTTGACGAATAATAGTAAAACTTTTATAAAAAAAATATTTTGTGAAAAATGATCCGCTAATTTTTGCTGTCCCAACTCAATTTTTGGTTTTCTAAGCGATCTTTCGTAAAAACTGTCGATGCTAAAGCTGGCCAACGGTAAATTATTAGAACATTGATATTGTACTTAATAATATTCTTAAATCGTTAAACATATTTAAACAACCAATTTTTGTACATTATAGAAAATACGTTGCGACGGAAATTGAATCTAGCGGAATTTTCAGTTCCGAAACCGCTATTTGCCTGTTTAATATAAAATATTATTTCAACTATTTGGTAGCATTTTACTCGTCTTGGCAACACTAATCGAAACTCCATTAAATCCGCCATGTTGGACTAGTCAGTTGACGAATACAACGCATTGAAAGTGCACGTGCGCACCGGTAACATTTTGCTGATCCGCGCTCCGCGACCAAATTTTCTGGTAAGTACGAAATAATTAACTTGTAGTGTTTAATTACTGGTATAATGTCGTATACAGAAACGAAATCATTCGATTTTGAACTAGGATTAAGATGGATTAACAAATTATTCAGAAAAACATTGCCGGAGGTAGTGTTACGTTACCTCCGTTCCGAAACCAGATTGTTGGTTTCGTATAGACGGAACAGAAAAAGTAACGGAATGGAAGTATAAAGCGGCATACACAGTACAGAATTTAAAATTGGTATATTTTAATATTGATAAAAAGGTACATTTTATTATATAAACCGTGTTTTACAGGAATATCAATAATGATTATTGACGCGGATGTGGATTGCTTCTTATCGCGGAGCAAGATAATGTCGCTGGCACCAGCAACGTGGCCATGGATTACGACCCATTTTTTATTGTCTCGCAAATGTGTTGGATGTCATTTTGATAATAGCACTGATGTTAACAAACCGCTTCATGTCGTTATTAACAAACAACAGATGAAAAATCTGTTGTTATACAATTTTTTCTGGTGCCGTGGATGCAACGTGTTTGCTGCCTATGATCATTACCCGTCAGATGAATGCGATTTCTGCACATAACATTTTCATCAATAAGCCTATAGTTTTATTTATTTACCTAGTTACCTAGGTATTACAAAACTACAGTATCGGTCATTGATATACAGCGTGTATATTTGATATAACCGCAAACTTTAGGGGGTTATAGTATAGGCATTTATAAATTGATTTAACGGTAAATTGTTTAAAATAGCAAATGTTTTTTGTTCCATATAAAAAAAATCAGCACGCAATGTATTGGTTTGTTATTGTTTGTTGACAATTAACATCGTATCGTCAGAACTGTCACAAGTGTCACTAGTGATAACTTGATAACTTTTATTTACTTTCAATAAAATACGGTATTAATGTTGTTTTTTTATTAAAAAATATTTTACATCAAATTAATCATTACGGTTCACACGCCTGAAGTAACGATTTTCAACGTGCCGTCCTTGCACGTCTATGCAGGTGTCACAACGTCGGAGAATTGATTGTCGCACATTCTCCATAGGTACTTCCCGAAGATTTTGAAATACTTCTGTTATCTTTTCCCTAAGTTATTCTTTTAGTATTTCTACTTGGTTTAAATACTTATAAATTAGGAATGCCTTTTTTGCCACCGTCTAACACAATAATTCCATTAAATGTTCATAAATTTAAAGTTTCATCCTAACCTACACGGGGAATAAGCATGCTGCTCAATTTTCTTTCTTCTTTCTTTGGTTTTTGTTGTTCTGGGGCTTGCAAGTTATTTTCTGGTATTCTGTTTTAATTTTAGAAGCTTTGGTTAGTGGTTGAATTATTGTTTGTTTGTTTTTGTAGAAATATGCCCCTAACGCCAGCGGAGAAAATGAAAAGATACAGAGAAAAATTGAAAAAAGATCCGGAAAAGTATGAAGAATACAAAAAAAAAGATCTGCTTAGGATTAAAATAAAAAAGAAAAAAATTAAAGATCTAACTGAGGCTGAAAAAGAAGCACAAAGAAAAATATGGCGAGAGCAAAAACGCAAAACTAATAAAAATAACTGTGTGAACCCTGCGGCCAATCTTCAAATCTCAAATTCAGTCCCAATTAAAGCCTCTTATGATATGAAGGCAGAGATAAGTATGCAAAAACTAAGAAAAACTGCTTATAGATGGCGTCGCACATGTTATACTATGAAGGAAAAAAATCTGACATTACAAAAAAAGATAGAAATGTTAAGGAAAAAACACTTCAGGATACAAAAAGAAAAATCGCGATTGATAACAAAATTGGAAGAAAGACTTACAAGAACGAAAATTCGTCAAGAAGTGTTAGAAGGCACACTGAAGACGGTTTACGGTAAATTAAAAAAACAAAATGAAAAAATAATGTTGAAAAACCTTGCCAAAAACCAAGCGGCTCAAAGTAAAAACGCGAATGCGTACATCGGTTATGCTATGGGCTTAAAAGGGCGAATTAGGGTCAAACCAAGCCGTAAAAAAGTTCAGCACATAAAGACAAAAGAGGAGATTGAGGCATTCTATTTACGAGATGATATAAGTCGCTGTACCAGTGGCAAAAAAGAGTGCAGAACCAAATGCAAAGAAAAAAAAACAAATTCGCTATTTGACAGACACATTGTATAGTGTATATAAAATTTACAAGGATGAAGGAGGAAAATACAGCTTCGGGACTTTTTATAAGTACAAGCCATTTTACATACTGTCACCATCGGTTTTAAATCGTGACACATGCTTGTGTATTAAACATAGCAATATGGAAATGCTCTTCACTGCACTATTAAAAAATGGAGTCCTCCCAATTGACATAAAATCTCTCAGTGATGTGATGTCTACTTTAGCATGTGATGTAAAATCGTTTGAATGTATGTATGGAAAATGTACGACGTGTAAAAACAGGACCATAAATTATGTAATAGAAGAATATTGCCTAGCAAAAACAGTTCAGTGGTGTCAATGGGAGCGAGCAGACCATACTTACAGTAAAGCCGAAAACGGACAATTGACGGATGTGCATACAAAAAAAACAGTCAAGAAATACAAAAACAACACAATCCAAGAACTGATCAAGACATTCGAGACCGCAATAAAGTCCTTTCAAGTTCATTTTTTCAACTGGCAACATTAGCAGCGGGCTTATAGAGAAAAAATTAATAGTCTAGGACCAGACGAAGCAATGATTTTGTGCGATTTTAGCGAAAACTACGAATGCAAATTGAGCAGTGAAGTTCAAGCAATCCATTTTGGGGCGTCTAAACAACAAATAACTTTACACTGTGGAATGATATATTGGGCAAATCAATCGCAGTCATTTTGTACAATATCGGATAACAAATGTCACGAACCGACAGCTATTTGGGCACACTTGATGCCTATCCTCGAGTTCATAAAAAAAACAACTCCCTTAGTAAAAACGGTTCACTTTTTCTCCGATGGACCCAGCTCCCAGTACAGGCAGAAAAAAAAATTTTATTTGCTCAACAAGTTCACAACAACCCTCACACTTGATTTATGTACATGGAACTTTTCAGAAAGTGGTCACGGAAAAGGTGTGGCTGATGGAATAGGAGGTACAGTCAAAAGAACTCTAGACAAAAAAGTCGCCTATGGGCACGACATTACAAACAGCCGAGACGCGTTTGATTTGCTGACGTCAGTCCCAAAAGCAATAAAGTACTTTTTGATTCATGATTCTGACATAAACACAATAACAAAAATTTTACCTAAAGATTTACGTGTTGTGCCTGGTACAATGCAAATACATCAAATTGTTAGTCATAAAAATACAGAATACATACTACATAGAGTGTTGACCTGCTTCTGTGCCGCCCAAGATAAATTTTGCGTCTGTGATTGTTTTCTATTGACTAAACATACATTTGATAACAAAGGGAATAAACGTCTAGCTGCAACAAGATCTGTTAATGTACCGAGAAAATCTGTAAATTCAAAAGCTAGTTCAGCCACAAAAGCAAATAATAAGTCTCAAATCTTTAAAGGCGACTCAACTGCTGGTAATAGTGCAGAGAATGAAGAAGTTTTCCCAACGACTGAAGAAATCATAGCCACTGTGCCGTCCGAATCTCCAAACTCAATAACTATTGAAGTATTAAGTACGGATTCTACTGCCGGTAATAGTTTAGAGAATTACATGGTTTCTCCAATAACTGAAAGAAATATAGGAACGGATGAAATAAGCTTTGATCTACCTGATCTAGGTAAACTTCAATTATTTGACAGTGAGTCATGTTTTAATGACATCAATCTCATTAATAACCCGACAACTATTGAAAATAGTGGATCAGCATTGACCGATAAAAATATTTCAGAGTATATCAACAATGTAAGTTCGAATAAATCATCTCCATCTCAATCAAAGACAAGTGATAAAACACTACCTAGAATATTCCAGAGAGAAGTACCCAGCAAAACCAGTAATTCTATAAATAAACTTAATAACAAAAGATCAGCTCCCACTCCATGCAGAATACCACCAAAAAAGAAACTTGCGACTCAAGAAAATGATAAAACTTCTTCCAGGAAAAACCCTTCAATTCGAACGATAATTACTCGCAGCATTCAATGTTTTGCATGTAAAAAAAGTTTTCCATTCACATCTAACAATTTATCCAAGTGCATGACGTGCAAACGGTGGGTTTGTGTAGATTGTACAGACGGACTAAGCACAGTTGAATCATATAATATTTGTAGAGCATGTTTTTGTGCAAAATATTAAGAAAGCAAAGGCTTTTAAGTTACGACTGATTTAGTGGTAAAATATGAATATCAAAAATTACGTTTAATCTTTTGTGATTAGATTTATTTTACTGTCAGTCTTAAATGTGGTTATTTTTGATAAAACATTATAAAAATAATCTGATAACTATTATGATTACTAACCTACCATCTGTTGGTAGTCTGCTACTTATTTTCTGTACAGTCACGTCTGAAAACTTGTATACGAAAAACGGGCCAATAATATGTATACGCGACCTTATTGCCCACATATTAAGGTAGTGTATACATATTATTGGCACTTTTTTGTATACAAGTTTTCAGACGTGACCGTACGTGCCAAATTATTTCTACACGAATAAAAAAAATTTGAGATAGCTTATTTTAGTATATAGTTGATTTACAATCGTGATGTTTGTCATTACGTTAAAAGAAGAAAAAGTGCTAATAAACGTATTGTAAGGTTTGGAAAAAATATATAATTTTCTTGTTTTTACCTCATAGTTTTTGATAAGAATATGTTTGAGACTATTATTACAGAGGGTGGCTCATGATTAATGTGAATCCTTCAACCAGGTGATTAGGTTGGTAATATTGAACAACTCTTTCTATGGGACCAACCCTAAAATTTAAAAAAAAAATTTGACTTTCCATACATTTCGACCGACTGATAAGGACATTTTGTATGAAATCTCAAAAAAAAAGAGTTTTAATACAAAATTTCGCTATCGGTCGAAATTTATCATGAACCACCCTGTAACATATATGTTTTTATTGAAATGCTATAAAAAGATTATTATACATGTGTTACTATTATTAGTGCTTAAACTTGTATGTTGGATTAAAATTCTGTTCCTAAAAAGCGGTTAAGAAAAATAATGGCTTATTACTGTCTTTTTTAGTTTTTAATAAGAATACTTATCGTATTATTTGAGTTTTTCGTTAAAGTGTTATAAAACTAGTTACTTGAATGTATGTTTTGTATGTTGATTAGAAGTTCCGTTATGTTTATTAATGTTAAATTGCTATCAAACAATTAAGTGTTACTGACTATTAAGTCACTACGTAAGAATTAAGTGTTAATTTAATTACTCAGTACTGAGTATTAAGTGTTTTGCCTTTAATTGTATTTTGATTGGAAGTTCCTAAAATGTGATTTAGATCCTTAATTATCCTATTTAGTTATGTTTTTTGGTACTATGACTTCATAATAACCAATCATACTTAAATAAATATGTACAATTAAAGTGCCTTGTATACGTGACTTTAGTTTTTTTTCCGTTACCACTAAAATCCGTTCCGTGACTGTCCCATAATAAAAATATTTTAAATTGCAAAATTATCATATAATTTGTAAACAAAGATACTTGTTTAATATGTTACAGAAAAATGTTTTGTTCGATAGTTTTGATAGCAATAGATCTCGTTAGTGAACTTGACATTAAACAACGGCCAAAGAGAAAATTCATATAAAATTTTTCCTGCAAGTAACGGAATGGATACTTACAAGTTTATGTTACAAAAAGTTGTTTGGTTAGATTTTTATGAAAAATATAATTGCATACTTGTCTCATTTAGTAATGAGTACAAACATAAAACAAAGTTGTAATCCTTTTATTTTATTTTTTAACGTTATTGAAACTTGGTCACGGAACGGAACACTAGCCTCCAGCCTACATGAAAAATATCTTATTTTCTTTATTTCTATTAGATAACACAGTAAACCACTTATGTTTTATGTAAATTTACAAATTAATTAATCCGTAGACACAGCTTTCATTTACTTTTCTAGTAAAAAATTTTCAACCACAATATTTCCGAGGTGTACACGGGCCATTTTATTTACAACCTTAAATAAAATGGCCCATATACCGGTTGTTTTTTCAAAAATTATCCAAATTGTGCAAGGTGCAACTAGCAAAATATGTGACGTTTTCAATAAGTCAAAGGTACATACATCATTGTTGGTTATCGATAATTAAGGCATTACTGCCATAAAAAAATATCTAAAAATGAACTCTATTAACAACCGACTATGATGTAGGTACCTTTTAATCCAGTAATCGGAGATTCATCGCCATACATTACCTTACAAAATGTGGAGTACAAAATGTTTTCATGGGTATTGGTAGGCTACAGGTTGGTTATTAAAAAACTAGATTTTAGACCTTGAAGGCTCTCCGTGTTGGCCGCCATCTTGGTTTAAAGGTGCCGAAATTCGGTTTTTTAACCTTGATGCTTAAACAGTTGTCAGTATGACTAAAGTATTTATGGAATGTTCAAAGAAGATAAAATTGACGAATTTTTTTTTTACATAATAGCTCTATACACCTTACAGATAAAAAGATAATATTTTAATATAAAATCATGGTTATCTGTAAATAAATGCATATTTAAAAAGTTTGTATTAAAGCGACTCCAAAACTACTGAAGCTAGAAAGTTGTAATTTGCAGAACAGATTACATTTATAATGTGTACAAGTAATAAGAAGCGATTTTGAAAACTTAGACCCCTAAGGGGGTAATAAGGGGGTTCAAAATGTTGTATGGGTAGGGATTAAAATTTTAAGTTGAGGGTTGGAACTTCGTACATTTACTGCTAATTAAAAAATAATAAAAGTGATTTCAGTATTTTTTTTAATTCAACCCCTAACGGGGTTAAAAGAGGCTGAAAGTTTGTAAAGAGATTTACTTTTTTTGTGACAGACTTTCACAGACCCGGGGATGAACAAAAGATAGTACTAATACTTAACATCATATTATAAGAAGATTATACGCGGAGGAAGTCACGGGTGGATAGCTTGTATTACCTAGGCATGTATATACATGCGTATAATAACATTATAAATGCGAAATTGTCCGAATTGATTGCGATGAAACTTAGTAATAGAAATAGTTTGAGTCCCGGGAAAATCAACCCTTGAGGCAGTGAAAAGGGGTTTGCAAGACTTGCAATGTATGTTCGTATGTGAAATTATTAATCGATGAATTGATATACAGGTTAAATTTTCTTTTTGGGTCAGTGAGGGCAGCTACCAGATCCCGTGCTGCTACGCAAAAATGGTTTTAATAAACCGCCCCTCAATTTTTTATTAATGAAGGTTGGCGTTTACCAATTTTGAATAAAACAAACATGTTGCGAGAAAAAAGTCATTTGTGACAATCTTTTTTTTATGCCAATTGATTCCTTTACAATCCAGAATCGAAAAGCCTGAATGGAACCAAAAAAAATTCCGACTAGAAAGCTACCAATAGAGGAAAACTTTCCCACACAATCAGTATGAAAATGAAAACTTTAATTTTTCACATGCTATTTTGTTTTGCCAATCGATTCCATTCCTATCCAGAATCAATAGTTTCCTCAACTCACGGTCAATCAACTTACGGTTATGTACAGTCGACGTCAAAGATATAATCTTTTACGTCGGCTGTACAAAAGCTCACATATTCAAGATTTTTTTCCATACCTTTACTATGGAGAAAGTGAAATTTCATTCATATTTTTCTATCTCGCCAATCAGTCCTGTTAATTTTAAGGACCATAATACAGTATGAAGACATTATAGTTCAAAATATGATAAAATGGGGATTTTAAGGCACTAAATGTATGGAAATAGTTTTCTTCAAATTGTAGTTTTTTAGTACCTGACCGTAAGTTGACCCGTACGAAACTATTAATACTGGATAGGAACGGAATCGATTATCATAAAAAACAGCAAGTGAAAAATAAAAGTTTTCATTTTCATACATACTGTATGGGAAAAAAATTCCTCAATTTGTGGCTTTTTTAGCCGGTAGTGTTTTGTTGCTGGCATGGGATCGATAAGCATAAAAAAAATACCTCGTATGTTTTTTTTTTCAAAATCTGTAAACGCCAATCTTCATTGATTTGAAATCGAGGGAAGGTAATGTAAGTCCATTTTCGCGTATACACATAGATTTGACAGACTTACACATATAAGATACAGGGATGAAAAAAAAAATTCTTTTTTAAATTATGAGAATTTGATAAATGTTAGCTTAAAAATTCTATGCTTCGAGATTAAGAAATTTATTAAATCTGAACCACAGTCTTGTCATCTTAAAAAGATTCTTTTAAAAGATATTTAAAAGTTGGATTCACTCCCATAGCGCTTATAGTTGGGAGGTGATTGTGGAAAGGCTTCTTTTCTTACTCATCATGGAATATTATTAAGCGCTGTCGGGTAAAGTTATCGATCAATTTGGGTATAAGGAATTTGGATTTGATAGAAAGCTTGTAGCTATTGATAAAAAAAAATTTAAATAAAAAGTTTGAAGATATTTTAATTTTTTAAGCCTTCATATAATTGATAACTTATTATTAAAATATTGTATAAGAAATAAACTAACTAAAAAATATTATTTATGGCGCGCTTTTCTCTTGTGCGCTCAACTTGGTTGGAATTAATAAGTTTGACTTGGAATTATTATCTTTGTTGGAAATGGAAACGATTGGCATCAATTGTCAAAATAAGTTTTGGTAAAAATGACAAAATGAGTAGTTTTTATACCCGACAACGCCTAGTAATATTTCATGATGAGTAACAGAACATTGAATTTTTGTGTGAGCCTTTCCATATTCGCCCCTCTCACTAAGCGCTCTGGGAGTAAATCCAAATTTTGAATATCTTTCAAAAGAATCATTATATTAATTACAATGACATAACCGTGGTAGAGATGTAATTTCTTTATCTCGAGGCACAGAATTTTGAAGCAAAAAAATTATTCATATTCTCATGATTTTTTAAAATTATACTTTTTCCACCCCATGTATCTTTTTATCTGTAAGACTTACAGAGCTATTAAACGTGAAATTTTTTAGACAATTTTATCTTCTTTAAACGTTCCATAGACACATTCATTAGTCATACGTTCAACAGTTTAAGCATCAAAGGTAAGAAACCGAATTTTGGCACCTTTAAACCAAGATGGCGGACAACGCGGGTAGCCTTTCAAGATCTAAAATCTAGATTTTTAATAACCAGCCTGCAGCCTACCAATCCCCTTTGAAATATTTTGTACTCTAACTTTCGTAAGGTAATTATGGAGAGGACTCCCCGATGACTGGATTAAAAGGCACATGATTGTCGGTTGTTATTAGAGTTTATTTCTTAATGTTTTTATGGCAGTAATGCCTTATTGATAATGATAACCAACAATGATGTACCTTTGACTTTAAAACGTCCCATATTTTTTTCGTCGAATAAAATAATAACCGTTTGAAATTATAGTAAATTTTCTGTGTTTTTTATTTTAAATTAAATATATTCGCATTTAATTGTGCAAATAAGAACGTGAATGCGAATATCAAAAAAGGTGCAGATATTCGCGAATGCGAATACGAATATTTTTTACATCCCTAGCATATAGTATGGTTGCTTTGCGCAACCGTATATTTATTTAGTAGTGGCAAAAATCGCCGCATGCGCCATTACTGTTGTGACCTATGTTGCCATGATATCGAACCAAAAAAGCGTAGGCGTAAAGTTTAAAAATCTGTAGTATATGAGAATAACAACAAATAAACAATTCTTACTACATTTTAATTTTGGCTTATCGCATTGACTAACTTCGAAATTGAACCGTACTATTTAAGTTGGCTTACCGCATAAAAATATTTATCTTTTGAACTCCGACTCCGACATACTATCAATTTGCATTTTTCGTATGCAGTAAATATGTAATGTAGGTACACGACACAAAATTTGTACGTTCCTAATGATAAATTATTACCTCTCAATTAGCAATATTATACCTACTTTGGTCAATTTTACCCGCAGTTGTACTCGAAAGAAGTTTTTATTTACCCTAGTCGCACCGTTGTCAGGTTTTTGGTACTTACGTCTATTTTACTCAATAAATTGTGACATTTTTATCATTATGATAAAATATTTAAAATACAGATACATCTGCGCTGGTAACACAGCGCAGGCGAGGCACGACCCTTGCGCGTGGTCGGGATCACTTCTCTTCTCCGCTCCCGTAACCGACCAATCGTGATCGTTCTCTGGCTCATGCGCGCCAAATTTAAAACAACGGTGATGAGTGTTTGGAATAAATTAAGTTACAACTTATTTTAAAAGGCGATTTATGCAAAGTTGAGCTAAAAAGTGCGCATTATGAAAATCCCAAAACATACTTACTTATTTACAAATTTTTATTGGTAAATAATTTACACTCTCATAAAACCCACCCTCCGGTATAAATTATAATGTGATTTATTATCAGTATATATAATTACTGTATTTAATTATTAATCATAAAAATTTTAGCCAATTACGATTTAAATGCATTGAAATATGCTCAATAATAAAAAAACTCTAGGTCAATTGACTATAAATAAGGAACCCATTTTTATTTTTTGTGCCATTCGTGGTCAATATTATAAAGCAAATATTAATGTATATTTACAATAAAACAAACGTTAATTAATATTTTTAAGTAATAATCTACGAATTTTTATATTTTTAAATATTTTTTTATATATTTACATAAGTAAAATTTATTGAGATTATGTGTCGACGTAATCACTAGATTTATGATACGTCTGCTACATCAAAAAAACTGCTATTATTAATTATTTCCAATTCGCCATACTAGCCGACCGTATAATGAGTGTACTATTAGGAGAAATGGGGAGGTAACGTAAAAGTTATAGCAAAAAATAAAGAAAATTACATTTCATTTACAAAATTTATTCAAATAGGTGTAAACGAGTTTTGGCCGGTTCGTTTCGTTGATTCTTTCAAGTTTTTAGGAACTAGTTTAGAAAAATTTGCAGCTGATTTAAATGATCGAGACTTTGTTCACTTACGTAGGTTTTTTCCCATTCGAGATCATTTTGTGCTCCTTAGATCTAAAGGTGTATATCCGTATGATTATGTAACTTGTTGGAAAGCTTATGAAGAGGAAAAATTACCACCACAAGATCGTTTTTACAACTCATTAAACAAAACTAAAATTTTAAACTCAGCGTATGACCATGCTAAGCGTGTGTGGAACGTATTTAATCTAAAGACCTTGGGGGAATACACAGACCTCTACCTTAAGTCTGATGTACTGTTGTTAGCTGATATATTTGAAAACTTTAGACAGACTTCTATGTTAAACTATAAATTAGATCCCTCTTTTTATATGACGGCACCGAGTTTAAGCTTTGACGCAATGTTACGGATTACCAATGTAAAATTAGAACTCATAAGTGATCTGGAAATAATAAGAATGATTCAAAAAGGTATTCGCGGAGGTATTTCGATGGCTGTGTGACTCAACCTCGTATATGGAAAAAATCAACTTTAGGAGAACACGTAAAAACTATTTTTTTCGTTTTATTGTACTGAACAAGTTCAATATTTTATAATAATTAGATAACTAATTCGACGATATAATGTATACCAAATTGACAATAGTTAATTCATAAGTATTGAATTCATGCATGACGATTATATGTCTATACGAGTTTGTGTTATACATTTAAGTTACTTTAACATGTTATACGTGTTTGTGCCAAGAGATCTATTAAGTGTATTTTTGTAAAATGTAACAATGAATTGGACAATGTGACGTTCCGATTTTAAGCACTAAAAGGAGTCGCTATAAAGGACAATAGGCACGTCGCATCTAAACAATGTTTTTCCAAAAAATCTATTATACAAGAAGAAAATACTTCACTATCCATGGCTCCATCGCATTCGTGCCACACATAGCATGATACTTTTTTAGTACTTAACTCGTATATAGTGAATTGATGACAAGCCAGTTTTTGTTTGAAATACAGAGATCCAGCGGGTAATTGAGGAATCAACTGTACTGCTTGTACTCGTACGTCCATAGTGTAAACTTTTATTTTTCCTTCGATAGCCAGAGCTTTGTCTTGTGTTTTCTCTAAATGAGCCCTATCCTTTTGAATCACATGAGAATGTTACGATTCCAGTGACTAACTATCATTTTTAGGGTTCCGTAGTCAACTAGGAATCCTCATAGTGTCGCCGTTTCTGTCCGTCCGCGGATAATCTCACTGACCGTTAGCACTAGAAAGCTGAAATTTGGTACTAATATGTATATCAATCACGCCGACAAAGTAATAAAATCAAAAGTGTAAAAAAATTTTTTTTATTAGGGTACCTCCCCTATACGTAAAGTGGGGAGTGATTTTTTTTTTCATTTCAACCCTAACGTGTGATATATTGTTGGATAAGTATTTAAAAATGAAAAGGGATTTACTAAAATAATTTTTTGATAATGTAAATATTTTCGGAAATAATCGCTCCAGAAGTAAGCTATCGCTAACTTTTGAACCATAAGTTTTAAAAATATGAAAAAAATCTCAAAAGTAGAACTTTATAAAAACTTTCTAGGAAAATTATGTTGAACTTGATAGGTTGAACAGTTTTTGAAAAAAAATTACAAAATAATTTCTAAACTAAGTTTGTAATTTAACCCAGGTGTTTATTGTACCTGTTTTTTCTACGAAATCACAATGAAACGACGTGCTTTCAAATAAAGTAAAAACGGTGAAAATCGGTTCACGCAATAAAGAATTATCCCATAAAAATCATCTTCCAATTCTTCCATACTTTAAGCTCGCGCGCAATAGTTTACTTAATTTGCCGATAGATGTCGCTGTACGTGGAACGCTCATATCCTACATGGCGGTGTTATTTTTACACTTACTGTGACGGACGGAAAACTACGGAACCCTACACAGAGCGTGGCCCGACACGCTCTTGGCCGGTTTTAAATGAATAGCATAAGTCACATTGATCTTTGTGGGGCTTAAATAACCCAATGTTCATCTCGTGCATTAGCTTCATAAATAGTTCGTAACTAGGTATTTCTTTACGTGGCACATTTTGATCTTTTAGATAAGTTTTAAGTGTGCGGTACACATCTCGACCTGACGAGTAAGTCATTTCTTATTTACGAGGTTGTGTCATAAACAAATATTTCAATACCAAATACGTGTTTGGGTTTTGAATAAATAAATACGTAAAAAATCTATTTCATCCTGAATGCTTTTGTCGTAACGTGAATAGTAACATTTTACATAGTTTTGTATAATTATCTCATTTTCGCCAAAATTTCATATACGAGGTTGAGTCACACAGCCATCGATTTGCCTTTGTTCTACTAGATACTAGACGTGCTAATAATAAATACTTATCTTGTTTATAACTCATCTGTTCCCGATTCTTTTTTGTTTTACATCGATTGCAATCATCTTTATGGCTATGCAATGTGCAGTTATTTACCATTTGCGGACTTCAAATTATTAAGCAAAGATGAAATAGAAAATATTAATTTCCTTGAAGTTCCTGATGATAGTCTATATGGTTATATATTAGAAGTCGATATGAAATATTCAGAAGATCTCCATAATTCACACAATAACCTTCCATTTTGTCCCCAAAAGTTTATACCTCCCGGATCGAAGAGTTCTAAACTTATCCCAAACCTGTACGATAAATATGAATATGTAATTCATTACGTGCATTTAAAAACTTGCGTGAAACATGGTTTAAAACTGAAAAAAATTCATAGAGCTATAAAGTTTAAACAAAGTCGATTTATACAGCAGTACCAATGTACTGCTGAGAAAAAATGCGAAATCGGAATTTCAAATGAACTTTTATAAACTCCTCAATAACAGCTTATTTGGTAAAACTTTAGAAGCTACAGAAAATAGGACAAACGTTATGTTAGTTAATCAATGGAATGATACAACGAATAAAACTAAGAAAAAAAACAAGTGCTGAAGCGTTAATAGCACGACCTAATTTTCATAGTGCAAGTGTCTTTACTGAAAATTTAGTTGCCATTCAAATGAATCCAGAAATTGTTACACTCGATAAACCTATTTACATAGGATTTACAGATTTGGAAATATTAAAATCTCACATGTATAACTTTCACTATTCTCATATTAAACCATTTTACGGAGAAAATGTTAGTTTGTGCTATACTGATACAGATTCATTTTTGTATTTTATAAAAACAGACGATATCTATAGAGATTTAAAATAAAATTTTCAACGTTTCTTTGATACGAGTAATTACGCTGAGGACAATATATACGGCACACGTCAAAAAAATAAAAAAGAACCTGGGTTATTTAAAGATGAACTTGGAGGACAACTAATCGTTGAATTTATAGGTCTCAGGTCCAAATTATACTGCATTCAAACCGAAGAAAAACAGCTAAAGAAAGGCACAAAAACACATGCAGTTAAGGCTCTTCGATTTCGTGATTATAAGAATGTGCTCTTTAATAAGGAATTGGTACGCAAAAAAAACACTCTATTTAAGTCTATAAAGCATGAAATTTTTACACAAGCTCTTAATAAAGTTGCCCTGTCTTCGAATGATGACAAACGGATTATATTAAAGGATAATATTCATACCCTCTCATGGGGACATACTTCGTTTTTTTAGGTATAATGTTACTACTTCATGCTATCAATTGACTGGGTTTAGCCTTATACATATTATTTTAATTGATTTTTATCTAAACATTGTTATTAGTTATAGTCGAAGATTTGAAAATAAATGTCTTTTATCCAACAGATTTAATTTGTTTTATTTTTATTACCCATTTTATTGTATCTATTTACATGTTCAGTTCTCGTTACGCTACGAAGTAGCAAAACGTACAATGTTCAAAGATTACATTCAATCATATTATGATATCATGAAACTAAGTTTTAAGTAACACGAACTGTACATTGTAGATGAATTAATATTTTTTATGAACGGGCAATAAAATTAGGTACAATAATAAAATTCGTTTAGGTTTATAAAATACGATTTATTTATTTATAAAAGAACAAGATTTTCTCTATACCATTTCTTAATACAAATTACATTTTTTAATGAACAGTGCTTATCAATATTATGATCCATACAAGTAATTTTACTATTACATTTAAAATACGTATTATAAAGTTTTAAAAAGTTTGGGCATCCTTTTTGTGCAATATCAGTAACATCACAATTTTGACATAATTCTTGAACCCATTTAATTTTTTCTACGCCTTTTACATATATTTTTTTATTTTCAAGATAAGGGATTATTATGTCTTTAAGTAGCTTGTATTCAATAAAACCTTCACTCCAACGAAAGCTGAAAGTCTTCTCGATCCAGCGCACATGTCGGCGTTCTTCGTGCGTTAACCGTGAATAAGGAAACGGAGACTTTATTGAAAACACTAGAGTAATGTCATCAGCAGCCAGAGCTAGCTCTTTAATAATGAATTTATTGTTTGCATCCCTAAAGCCTTGTATGTCGACAATGTAATGGTGTAAATTCATGATATTTTCTTCACGATACTACTTAATGGTTTATATTCCACAATGCAATCGTTGAATATTAAACGAAAAACAGACGTATTGTCTGGAATTTCTGAATCACTCTCAATTTCTATTCTCACATCTATAGGACCCGTCTTCAAGCGATCATTTTGTCTAGAGGTGTCCAAAACATATAAAGCTCATTTTTTAAACTCTTGTATAGTCAACAACGGTTCAGCTCGACGTCCATGATACGACTGTTGAAACCTTGTATATTGTTCATATAATATTACGTAATTGTCATGCTCGAACTTCACATTTAAACTTTCATATGGAAAATAAGTAGAGTTTAAAATACGCGGACTTTACGTAAATTACAATGATCAAAACTAGAAAAATCCGCATCCGACTTATTTTCTGTTGGTTGATAAGGCTAATACAACAAACCGAGGTTTTTCTAACTGAGATGACGTCTTAATTGCCCAGGTATGCTTTGTTGTTTTAGGTAAAAGCGGATACCCGTATAAATCCCAATTTCTAAAAGCCAAGTTTAGGGGTCGGTCCTTTTCCAACAACATAAACATTTGTATTCGTTGACGGTCTGAAACTTTAATATGAGGCACTCGCCATACGTTTTTATCAATAATTATATCTTCTAATACTTCATTTGAATTAAGTTTGACTGCATTCAAATTTGTATTACTTCGCAACAAAATCAACTCATGTTTACAATTGATTATTATTTTGGTAAAGTCTTCAGCAAACCCTAAAATTTTGTTTAGAGGCAAAGATACGGCAAAACGTCCGTGTTGAGTATTGTTTGTACCGGTTAAGTCCCATCCCCAAGCCTTGGACATCATTGATTCATTACTATTCATAGACAATAAAGATTTTATAGTTGAGGTGGTACCCACATTTTTCACTTTGTCAATCTCAACCCCATTCAATTCGTATCGAATATCTTGAAACAGGAATAGAAACGGATTGTTTGTGAAATGAATGCTATTCACTTTGTGTTTTGTCTCTCTGTTTATAACTTTGACTGTACCTTCTAAATATAAGGTACTAGCACACGGTAAAATATACAAGTCTTGTTGATTAATGGGTATCCGAATTTCATCGTTTTTATTGAATGTTGTTTACATATGGTCTGTAGGAATGAACTTCGAAGCTTTCAATAGCATTGTCTTCTGCATAAGACTCTGCTACAGTAAGTATTTCACTCATTTTAATAATCCGATTAGTTTTAAAAACTTTTTGTTTTCCTTCGTTAATTTGATAGGTAGGTCCTTTTCAAAGTAGTTTGCAAACTGATATGTCTAGGCGCGCACGACGACTTTTTATTAAAGTCAATCATTATAGTTTTTTCATGAGATGAAAGTATAACTGAATATCTTCTCCTCTTAAATTTACTAGTTGATTGTTTGCGTCGGGAATGCGCACATTAATTGAACTTATGGTGTCCTGATTTACAGGAAAATAAATAAGGTTTCTTGGAACTTTTTAGGAACACATTAGGAACAAATTCATGAACTATATGGCTAGGTTTTCCATTTATAAATGATACGCTCACAATATCACATTCGATCCTGATAACGGTTGTCGATATAATGTTAACAGGAAATTGTGAACAGTTTATTATATCGGATTTTAGTGTCTCATTTCCGAAACCTAATGTTCTTCCGATAGAGTTTGACTTTTCAAAATAAACATCTTTTGTACAAAATATTTTAGTTTTTAGTGTGTTATTATTACATATTAATTTAAAAGTGCAATCTTTTACATTATCTTTTATGTAATCACCGATATCTTCGAGTTCATATGATCCTTTCGGTATTTCAATACACTCATTATTACCATACCAGAATTGACAACATTTCAAAAATTTCAATATCCCTAAATCGAAAACCATTTCGAGAGGGGCTCCTGTAGATTACAAAAAAATATATTTTATATATTTTTTACGATTTTTTGTATTCAAAATCTCTAAAAATAGTTAAAACGGAAATTGACGTCACCCAGCTGCTTCAGTTCTGCCACTACAAGCAAAGAAATGACTTCCGATTGGGTTGAC
Organism: Pammene aurita; assembly: GCA_947086415.1. Taxonomy (NCBI): domain Eukaryota; kingdom Metazoa; phylum Arthropoda; class Insecta; order Lepidoptera; family Tortricidae; genus Pammene; species Pammene aurita. The sequence continues at coordinate 21,838,905 of OX352295.1, forward strand.
ATTGTCATTGTCATTGTCACTTCACTACCAGTGACACTTGACAATGGTTTACTAACAGTTCACATTGTTCGGATATTTTTCTTGTGTGATTTTATTATTTACGACACTGAATTATCACGACTTTCCAAACGACCCTGCATTTTAATGGACTCTACGGTACTTTCTTTAACCATGACCTATTTATACTCCCACAATAGGTAACCTAGCTACCTTTAAGAACTCATGTTTACAATTGATTATTATTTTGGTAAAGTCTTCAGCAAACCCTAAAATTTTGTTTAGAGGCAAAGATACGGCAAAACGTCCGTGTTGAGTATTGTTTGTACCGGTTAAGTCCCATCCCCAAGCCTTGGATATCATTGATTCATTACTATTCATAGACAATAAAGATTTTATAGTTGAGGTGGTACCCACATTTTTCACTTTGTCAATCTCAACCCCATTCAATTCGTATCGAATATCTTGAAACAGGAATAGAAACGGATTGTTTGTGAAATGAATGCTATTCACTTTGTGTTTTGTCTCTCTGTTTATAACTTTGACTGTACCTTCTAAATATAAGGTACTAGCACACGGTAAAATATACAAGTCTTGTTGATTAATGGGTATCCGAATTTCATCGTTTTTATTGAATGTTGTTTACATATGGTCTGTAGGAATGAACTTCGAAGCTTTCAATAGCATTGTCTTCTGCATAAGACTCTGCTACAGTAAGTATTTCACTCATTTTAATAATCCGATTAGTTTTAAAAACTTTTTGTTTTCCTTCGTTAATTTGATAGGTAGGTCCTTTTCAAAGTAGTTTGCAAACTGATATGTCTAGGCGCGCACGACGACTTTTTATTAAAGTCAATCATTATAGTTTTTTCATGAGATGAAAGTATAACTGAATATCTTCTCCTCTTAAATTTACTAGTTGATTGTTTGCGTCGGGAATGCGCACATTAATTGAACTTATGGTGTCCTGATTTACAGGAAAATAAATAAGGTTTCTTGGAACTTTTTAGGAACACATTAGGAACAAATTCATGAACTATATGGCTAGGTTTTCCATTTATAAATGATACGCTCACAATATCACATTCGATCCTGATAACGGTTGTCGATATAATGTTAACAGGAAATTGTGAACAGTTTATTATATCGGATTTTAGTGTCTCATTTCCGAAACCTAATGTTCTTCCGATAGAGTTTGACTTTTCAAAATAAACATCTTTTGTACAAAATATTTTAGTTTTTAGTGTGTTATTATTACATATTAATTTAAAAGTGCAATCTTTTACATTATCTTTTATGTAATCACCGATATCTTCGAGTTCATATGATCCTTTCGGTATTTCAATACACTCATTATTACCATACCAGAATTGACAACATTTCAAAAATTTCAATATCCCTAAATCGAAAACCATTTCGAGAGGGGCTCCTGTAGATTACAAAAAAATATATTTTATATATTTTTTACGATTTTTTGTATTCAAAATCTCTAAAAATAGTTAAAACGGAAATTGACGTCACCCAGCTGCTTCAGTTCTGCCACTACAAGCAAAGAAATGACTTCCGATTGGGTTGACATTGTCATTGTCATTGTCACTTCACTACCAGTGACACTTGACAATGGTTTACTAACAGTTCACATTGTTCGGATATTTTTCTTGTGTGATTTTATTATTTACGACACTGAATTATCACGACTTTCCAAACGACCCTGCATTTTAATGGACTCTACGGTACTTTCTTTAACCATGACCTATTTATACTCCCACAATAGGTAACCTAGCTACCTTTAAGAACTCATGTTTACAATTGATTATTATTTTGGTAAAGTCTTCAGCAAACCCTAAAATTTTGTTTAGAGGCAAAGATACGGCAAAACGTCCGTGTTGAGTATTGTTTGTACCGGTTAAGTCCCATCCCCAAGCCTTGGATATCATTGATTCATTACTATTCATAGACAATAAAGATTTTATAGTTGAGGTGGTACCCACATTTTTCACTTTGTCAATCTCAACCCCATTCAATTCGTATCGAATATCTTGAAACAGGAATAGAAACGGATTGTTTGTGAAATGAATGCTATTCACTTTGTGTTTTGTCTCTCTGTTTATAACTTTGACTGTACCTTCTAAATATAAGGTACTAGCACACGGTAAAATATACAAGTCTTGTTGATTAATGGGTATCCGAATTTCATCGTTTTTATTGAATGTTGTTTACATATGGTCTGTAGGAATGAACTTCGAAGCTTTCAATAGCATTGTCTTCTGCATAAGACTCTGCTACAGTAAGTATTTCACTCATTTTAATAATCCGATTAGTTTTAAAAACTTTTTGTTTTCCTTCGTTAATTTGATAGGTAGGTCCTTTTCAAAGTAGTTTGCAAACTGATATGTCTAGGCGCGCACGACGACTTTTTATTAAAGTCAATCATTATAGTTTTTTCATGAGATGAAAGTATAACTGAATATCTTCTCCTCTTAAATTTACTAGTTGATTGTTTGCGTCGGGAATGCGCACATTAATTGAACTTATGGTGTCCTGATTTACAGGAAAATAAATAAGGTTTCTTGGAACTTTTTAGGAACACATTAGGAACAAATTCATGAACTATATGGCTAGGTTTTCCATTTATAAATGATACGCTCACAATATCACATTCGATCCTGATAACGGTTGTCGATATAATGTTAACAGGAAATTGTGAACAGTTTATTATATCGGATTTTAGTGTCTCATTTCCGAAACCTAATGTTCTTCCGATAGAGTTTGACTTTTCAAAATAAACATCTTTTGTACAAAATATTTTAGTTTTTAGTGTGTTATTATTACATATTAATTTAAAAGTGCAATCTTTTACATTATCTTTTATGTAATCACCGATATCTTCGAGTTCATATGATCCTTTCGGTATTTCAATACACTCATTATTACCATACCAGAATTGACAACATTTCAAAAATTTCAATATCCCTAAATCGAAAACCATTTCGAGAGGGGCTCCTGTAGATTACAAAAAAATATATTTTATATATTTTTTACGATTTTTTGTATTCAAAATCTCTAAAAATAGTTAAAACGGAAATTGACGTCACCCAGCTGCTTCAGTTCTGCCACTACAAGCAAAGAAATGACTTCCGATTGGGTTGACATTGTCATTGTCATTGTCACTTCACTACCAGTGACACTTGACAATGGTTTACTAACAGTTCACATTGTTCGGATATTTTTCTTGTGTGATTTTATTATTTACGACACTGAATTATCACGACTTTCCAAACGACCCTGCATTTTAATGGACTCTACGGTACTTTCTTTAACCATGACCTATTTATACTCCCACAATAGGTAACCTAGCTACCTTTAAGAACGTCCCGGCATTTCAACCGACGCTCTTCTACCTACGTATTCTCTACTTCTGTTTAGAACCAGACATGAGAAATTCTGAGGGATTTGTACAGGCTGATAGCACGAACTTGCCTCGAGTGGAGACAATCATGATGATAGAGTTTATGCAAAACTCTGAAAAATATAATTTGGCTGGCATTAGAGGTGCCAAAGCCTCATTATCTTCGCGGGCATCTTATGTCCAGAATGCAGTGGGGTATGTTGAAATAAAACGTAAGAAAGATATATGTTTTGTTCAGTGCCGAATAACCCCAGAACATAAGGTACACAATAAAATGTACCAAGTGTCGGCGGAAGTAAACGAAACGGAAGAAAAAATTGTTAACGTTATATGTCACGACTGTGCAGCGTCAGAAGGTGGCTGTAAACATGCTCTTTGTTTACTTATGTGGCTGGTAAAAAGAACCGAAGAGCCCAGCACAACATCAACTGTTTGTTATTGGAAGAGACCTGTTTTAAGTGCAGCAGTTACTCAAGGCAAATTTATATTATGTTCAGCTATGGGAAAACGAAAACAGTATGAATGTAATGCCCATGTACCAAGTTTACAAGACTTTTTAGAAGAAGCTAGAAATCATAAAATGAATGACTGCCTTATAATGGATTACAACATTCACGAAAAAAGTGTCCATGACTATTGCATTTTCCAAATTATGCTGAACTATGTTTCAAAAGAAAGAGGTTTACTAAACTTTACAAACTTTAAAGCTTACGCAAATAACATTATAACCGACAAGGTTATAGCACTGGTTGAGAGCAGGACCAGAGAACAAGTGAATAGTAAATCGTGGCATTCATTAAGGCAGTCAAGGGTGACTGCTTCAAAGATATATGAGGCAACAAAATGCAGGACTGAGGAGGGTGCATTAGTGCAATCTATCATGGGGGGATATAAAGTTCCTGAAACTGCTGCCATCAAAAGAGGGAAAAAGCTAGAAAATGAAGTTCTTAGAGTAATTGAAAAAGATTTGAAGGTGGCAATACATAAGAGTGGATTTGTGTTGGTTACACCTCTGATTGGTGCATCTCCAGATGGAATCAGCAAAGACTTCATTGTCGAGGTGAAATGTCCCTCAACTGCTAAAACTATGGAAAACTATATAAACAAGAATGGTATGAACAAAAAATGCCAGGCCCAAATTCAACTACAAATGTTGGCTACAAAAAAAAGAAAAGGCTTGTTCTGCATAGCAGATCCAACATTTGAAGAAACAAAAATTATTCATAAACATTGGGTGTCTTTTAATGAAGCCTATGTGAATAAATTAGTAAAAGAAGCAGAGACGTTTTGGGAAAAATTTATCTTTAGCATAGTTTATGAATGTGTTAAATAAAATATATCTTTTAGAGTAAACATGTTGCTTTTATTTATTATAAAACCATAAAGTACCTTCAAGATTCACTAGACTTGAACCTTATTAACTAGCGACAAAACTGTAAAGTTTGCATAAAAGCGTCACATAAATTCAACTACAAATGTTGGCTACAAAAAAAAGAAAAGGCTTGTTCTGCATAGCAGATCCAACATTTGAAGAAACAAAAATTATTCATAAACATTGGGTGTCTTTTAATGAAGCCTATGTGAATAAATTAGTAAAAGAAGCAGAGACGTTTTGGGAAAAATTTATCTTTAGCATAGTTTATGAATGTGTTAAATAAAATATATCTTTTAGAGTAAACATGTTGCTTTTATTTATTATAAAACCATAAAGTACCTTCAAGATTCACTAGACTTGAACCTTATTAACTAGCGACAAAACTGTAAAGTTTGCATAAAAGCGTCACATTTAGTGTCATGTACAGTCGCTATCAGATATATCAGATGTTCCGATATCTGTGACCACAGCTCCGATATACACTGTACACTTCTTAATTATCTATCTATATTATATATACACATAAGTGTATAGAAAAAACTTGTTTGTGAATTTGTTCACAAAATAACACAAAAATGGCTGCATAGAGTTAAATGAAACATTATATTGTTAGACATTATATAACACTCAGAACAATTTTTATTTAGTACAGTACAGTCACAAATGATGTATGTATGTAAACACTTTATTGTACATAAGAGAAGCATAAATACAACGAGAGAAATAAAAAAAATGTACAAAGGCGAACTTATCGCTTAAAGGGATCTCTTCCAGTTAACCTTTGAGCAATTGAGAGAAAATTATGAATGATGTTTTATGTTTATGTTTATTTTTATTGCCACTATAACTAATTTAGCTTTCTGTTTTCATCTTTTCATACAACAAAGAACCCTTAATAAAACTGTTCAAGTGAAAAATGTAATTCTTTCAATCTCTTCTTATGATGGAAGTTTGCAGATTGGTCAAGCCACACGCAACAACAAGAATATCATCAAGCGTATTCAATAATTTGTTGTTGACTGTGCTATGTGGCTTCAAAAGTTTAAACAATCGAACCCTCCTGATAACTCGCTCTATGTGAACTCGAAGACTAGCAATTACTTTGGTTCGTAAAACCTCACATTTTGATTGCTTTTGGTTCCTGAACACACTAGGTGGTCTAACTAATCTAACGCCCTTTTGATTTAAAATAGTCTCCAAATGCTTAAAACCCCTGTCCGCTAATATAGTACAATCTGCTGGAATGTGATTTATAAGCCCGCATTGTTCTACTAGGTTCACATCTGAAATCCTTCCGCCATAACCTTTTGATATAAAGTTAATAAAACCATTTGGTGTTGAAGAAATTACGTATTTGGCAGTATTACAACCCTTGTACTGTGACCAAGCTAATGACTGATCGACCGGATTAGATGACTTTTCAATTTGGACCTCAAAACAATCTATAATACCTTGAACCCGGGAATATTCTTTATGAACTTTAAAGGCATCTGGTAAGTTACTTTTTATTTCATAAGCACTTGGCCAGTATATAAACTGCCGTAAAAAATTTGATAGTACACTTAATGTCATGTAATAATTCCTGTACACTGTTGTCACAGATATTTGAAACAAATCTGCAATTCTCAAAAATGTGTCATTATTACGAATTTTATATAAAGTTACTAATATGCCTAAAACAGTCACTGGTGTAGTACGAGCCAAGTATGCAACTATCCAAAAACATTGTTTTGGGACTCCAATATAGCTCATAGGTTTCTTTTCTATTAATGACATCATAAATTTTCGTCCATCTACATTGTGCCTCTGCTCAGATATGATAGTTTCAGACGAGGAACCTGCTTCTGTAAAATCAGTACTTGCAGTACTTCCAGCAACTGACGATGCTTCGTCTTTCTCTACTGCTTCTCCATGTATATGTTTATTCCGTGCAGTTTTCAGAAAACAATTTGTCGTTCGATCTGCCATTCGTGGTTTATTTTGTGTCATCTTATTGGCCACTTCAGGGTGACATGTTACACCAATACTTCTTGTACTTGCAGTTTCAACACAGTGGCCCACTGTGGAAGTACTGGGCCCCACAATATTTGTCACTTCCCTCATTGGTGATCGAAAAACTGGCACGCGAGGCTTTAACCGTGCGTTCACGTTCATCGTCTTCCAATATAAATAGTTTTTCATGTCTTCTTCTAACTGTAATAAACCAATCACATATAAGAGTTAACTTGGCAATAATACTAATAATAAAGCGACTGGTAATGAACGGTATTTCGTACGTTAGTAAGTTCCGAAAAACCCAGTGGTACGGCCGGGGTTTGAACCCGCAACCTCCGGTTTGAAAGTCACGCGTCTTATCACCGAGCTATACCGGCACTTCATAGTACATAGTTACATACATTCTGATATTAGGTACATACATTCAGATGATCTTCGCAAATAAATAATGCCCTTGTAGGTACATGATCCCAGCCGGCTGCTGCACACCACTGAGCTTTATTGTCCGTCGGAACAGTAAAAAACTTCTTTTTCGCCGACAAACCAGTGTTGTTTTGGCATGTTTTGAAAAAACAATGTTTAATACGAGGCATTTCTAGAAACAAATATTATTGAAAACGGGATGAAAACCAATCGTTTGACTTGAGTTTTGAAGTTTGTGACACTTGTTAATTTGTGATTTTATTTTTAACGTTTGAAGTTATGTGACTCGCACTGTTGTCTATGCTCAAACGTAAATTAATTCAACGTTTTTTCCAGTGTATGAAACAGATCCGTGACGTCACGATTCTCACAAATGACGTTTGTTACATACGCCCTTTTGTTTCAAGTAACAATATAAATAGATTTTATGACCAAAATATAGGACTTACGCAAAATAAAAAAAATACGGGTACCTTAAATTAGTGCATTTTTTCGATGTAGACAATAAAAAGTAGCACTTAAAAATATGAAATGTTGTCAATTGATTATTTCTACTATTGAATTAAACGTAGAAAAATATAAAAGCCCACACTCGTACACCTCTTCCAGTTGTAAAGGAGGGGAATAATTCGTAATAAGCGTTGAAGTTAATCCGGTTACAGATATGGTGAACGACATTTTAGGAAATTATAATATTCGAGTAGTGTGTCACATTTTATATTGTTTTTTCCAAAAGTTATGTAAATAATTTAAACATAAGTGTCCACAATTTGCAGTATCAATATTTTTGATACGTACGATAATTATAAAAAATTTCATATTTCTTTAAGTATCTAATAAGTTCAACAGGTGGTTTTAAATCTTCGTAACTATTAAAATATTCACAATATGCGTTTAATTTAACGTAGGCCACCCAGTGAGTCCCCATATTCGTTGAGCTATCTAAATTAACAATTGCACACTCCACACGCCGAGGTCGTTTTGGTAAATTGTCACGCATGAAAACACCTCTGAAATGTGGTATGTCACGTCCAAATTTTAATAGATCTATGTATGTGAGAGCTCTCCTTGGCAGCTTTCTGCTTAGTTTTTTGATGCGTCAAGAAACAAACCACTACCTTTCTTATAAGGTTTTATGTATAAGGCTTTGCCAATGGCAATTGACTCCATCATTTTATTGTGGCGTTCTGACTCCTGTGGGTTCTTTTGTGCTGATTTATAGTCATTCACAGCCTTTGCAATACCAGCCGCTCCTCCAGCTAATGAACCCAGAGCTGACAAACCAGCAAAAATAGGAATCAAGGGCAAGATTCCTCCAGTTTTCGGAATTGGAATAATGCGTGGTAAACGAATAGATGCATTTTTACGAAGTAACTTTTTTGCAGCTTTATATGCACACTTAATTGTTGATGAATCACCTTTAGGTTTATGCTTTTTAATATGTGATCGAATTTTTGAAACGATTGTTTTAAATGATTTAATACCAGCGCCAGCCCGCAATTTAGTTTTCATAACCTTGTTAACTAACCAAGAAGCCAATTTTTCATTAAGAAGAAGAGTTTCACCTTTGCTAGCATTTGATGATTTAATTCTTTGTTTTGCCATTTTTATTAACTCTATCAGCTTTGTGACGCTGTGCAAGGTCAGAATAGTTGCTGTACGCAATATCGTGTTGCTTGCAGGCTTCGTCCCATTTATTTATGCCTCGGTCACCTCTTAACAACCTTTCTTTAAGTCTTGTACCTGGTCTACAATAATTGTATCCAGGCAAATGTAATTGAAAAGGTAGATTATTTATTACACTATTAACAAGTCCGCTTCCTTGCATTACTTATTGTTTAATGATGAGAAATAAAAAGCATATCTTTTATTTATAGTTAAGTTAAACTAAATAATTTTTATTAATCCAGCTATTTTCTGCTTCGCTAAGGCCTAACCATTTTACAAACAGCTTGTTTCCCTTTCTTTTAATAACTTTTTCAATCAGATATACATTAGGATGAGCTGTTTTTTGTAGTTCTTGTTCATAAAACGAACCAAGTATTATATTTTTATGACAATCTTCAATGTTATACGTTACTGGATTAGTGTTTTTAACTTTAATAATGATGAATAGCTCTGTAGACCAATTAGGAGTATAACCTTTCTTAAAAGCTGATATATTGTTCGAGATTCGTACACAGTCACCTATTTTTAGCTTTGTTTTCTTTTGAATAACATGCTTTTGTCTAATTAAGATGTTTTGTCGCACGACATGCTCATTTGTAGAATTTACATCAGTTGGTTTAAATTTAGTTGTTCGATGTTTAGTTCCATCATAAGTTTTAATTGTATTATTTAGTGGATTTCCAATCCATTTATAGTTTCCAAGTAAACTAAAGTGTTTATACAGTTTAGCTTTCAATGTTCTTCTTAATCTTTCCACAATAGAAGCTTTTTTCGTGGAATACGAAGAGTAGTGATTTACATGTCTTACTTTCATCAATTGTTGAAATACATCATTATAAAACTCTTTATCCTTATCTGTTTGTAAATTTAGTGGAAAGTGACCAGCATTCAATATGCTTTCAAATGCACGCGTTATTTCCATTTTCGATTTTACAGGTACAGCCCACGCATACTTTGAAAAACAGTCAATTACAACCAATATATACTTGTGAACATTATTTACAGAAGAAAATTTAATCATATCGCTTAAATCAGCTTGCCACAAATCATTGGTTCCTTTTAATATCACCGAACAGCGTTTAAAGTTCTTTCTTGCATCCTTATGAATTTCGTTTACAACTTCTTGTTTGCTCATTTTTGTTTTTCCTTTACGATTTTAATAACATCCGCTTTGGTGCAAAACTTTTTGTCAATTTCTTCTAAGATTGAGTTTATGTGTTGAAGGCGAATTGTAACGTTGGCTATATTAGTCTGAATAGTTTTATTTATATTATCAACATACTCCTTATTAACCGCTTCATCGCTCGAAAGCGGGGATTTCAAACCTTTAAGTCTTGATGACCCTAAATTGAAATCTCCGTTTTCTGTTTTTTGTAATATCTCATCATAGTTTGCAATACGTAAACGTTTATGTACGTGATGTCCAAATTTATCAATATTCATTATCCATGCGCGTTTGACTATGCGTCGATATAAACTGAAGTAATAATAATCTAGATGGATGCTTTTATGGAATAATGTTGGCTTCACGTAACTCCTCAATTATCGAGATTATCTCATTCTCAAGACCGGTGTTACCAGCTTCTCGAGAAGCGATTAGTAACTTCAACCTATCAACTAACTCGTTTGGATCATCCCAGTAAACATAATCCGTATTTGACTTTACTTTCTTTAAGAAACCTAATCCGTTGCCAACAGCAAGATTCTCCGTACTGTCACAGACTCGGATAAGTTTAAATAATGGTTTAATTATTTGTAAATATTTGCTACCTCTGTTACTTTTGATAGGTTTTCTTGGGTCAAAATCCCTGCGGTGGGCATTAGTTTGATTTAATATTAATTTGTAGTTTTCTTTGTCGTTTTCAGTCACTAAATCTAAATTAGGTATTTTCGCAAATAACAGATGAACGAGCCCTTCAGTTTTTTCAAAAGTATTAGCATTTATAGTAATGGTTTTGTCAGACACATAAACCCTCTGTGTACCCATCATAAGTTTTCCTCTTTCTAGTCTTACTCCGTAGGGTACATCTGCAAATGCCTTTACAGAAAATTAAAGTGGAGACGAATAGTTTCGTTCCTCACTGTTAACACTCGTGAAAACATTGAATCATCGTTCTCTATTTCGCTTTCGTCACTCGAACCTCATTCGCGTTTTTCAGCATTTTCTAATTCTTTGTCGTCTAATTGAAGTTCATTATCATTGATACTCTGAGCATTTAGTTCTAAAATGGTATCATCGTGGGATGAACTAGGTTTAATCTCGCTAAGATTCAACTTTGGTTGTTTTGGTGTACTATGAAAGTCAAAGTTAATATCATTTACTTTTTTCATTCTTCCGTTTATACTACTTCGGCCTGCGATTTGATTGAGAGGGTCAGTGATCGGCTTAAGAACTGACTCAAGAATTTTTTCATTTTCACATGTCATATCACGCATCATTTTAAGTTTCCACTTAACTGCCTCTGCAGACTTAACAATTTCTTGTTTAGTTACCTTTTCCATATTTATCGCAAAGAATATTCATTATTTCTTTATTGGCGTTACGAATTGAAATGAAGAGTATCAAGAATTGTTAATTGTTATATGCTCGTATTAATTTAGAATCACAAACGTGTCAAAGTTCTTTCTGTAGCATCCTTTATTTCTTTCACAGTCTTTATTTATGACTAAATAATTATATGGAGTGCACCAAATTTTTGCACACATTTCTTTGAATTGTGACCAAGACATATCCGTATTTACATGTTCGTTATATATATGTCGTAAGTTAGGTTCATCTTGTTTAAAAAGAATAATAAGATTACCATTATCCCTTATTAATTGTTAAGGAATTTTGCTGTATGTTTGGTTATGATAGAAACAATCTATTTTGCAATGGCGTCCCATAGAAAAGTAATCTCGAACGTCGTTTTGTTTGTCACATGCTATGTCATCAATTATAATTACTGAATCTGATTTTGCTTCATTTGGATTTATCACTTGCTCATTTTCATTGTATTTAAAAAATGTTACCCCTGGTACTCGTCGAAGAACTTTTTCTAGAAATAAATATTTTGGTTGAAACAAGGTTTTGGAATAAACGTAGACATTTTTAAATCTCACTCCGTTTTCGTGCATGAGAAGTACGATAATTTAATAAGTTTTTCCGCAGTTAGATGGTCCGCAAATGAGACAACGAATGGTGCTCGTAAAAGTTTGCCATGAAGAGAATATATTTTATTAGAAACCGAGAAATTTTTATATAAATCTAGTGACTGTGCTTGTTTAACAAACTTCATATTTAAACAATGTACTAACGTCTAAGCTACGTGACGATTTACTGTGTAATGAAACTGATACTCATTTAAGCATGTTTATAAACTTTATAATCACTAAAAAATAATGAAATGTACTTAACCCGAACCCGATTGGGCATTTCGAATCAGAGGATTATTGGGGGTTTGAAATATCGATTCGGAGAATTGATATTTTAAACACCCAATAATCACCTACTCATACATTAGAATGTACTGGGAAACGAAATGGCGCATTGCTGTGATAGCTGATGTTATGACACGAGACCGATATTTCCAGTTAAGAACAACAATAAAAGTAGTTTTTGATCCAGACATTACCCACGAAGAGAAAACACGCGACAAGCTTTGGAAGGTGAGGCCCCTCATCGATCGCATATTACAGGGCTGTCATGAAAAAGTCAAAGAGCAACATATATCGATCGATGAAATGATCATACCCTTTTCAGGTAGTTGCGGCATAATGCCCAAATAAGCCGAACCCAGTTGGTCTTAAAGCATTTGTGCTTGCAAACCCAAACGGGATTGTTTGTTATTTCACCGTATACCAGGGTGATACCACTTATCCAGAAGAGAAGGCTGCTGGATTTGGTCTCGGAGAAAGTTCAGTTCTGAACCTCACCCGCACGCTAGTGCCTGGTCACGTGCTATACTTTGACAGATATTTCACATCTGTAAAATTGGCTGAAGAGCTAATCGGACGAGGATTTCAGTGTGCGGGTACTATCATGAAAAACAGGATACCCAATGCTTTGAAGATTGAACTACCTGATGACCGCGAGATGAAGAGGCAAGGTAGAGGATGTAGCACCGTTTTCGTAAACTCCAGTGAGACTGTAGCTTTTACGAAATGGTTTAACAATAAACCAGTTTTACTGTTGTCTACAGTTTACGGCATAGATCCTGAGGATGAATGTAGGAGGTGGTCTAAAAAAGACAAAGAATACCAAAACATACGAAGGCCAATAGTTGTAAAAAACTACAATGAGAATATGGGTGGAGTAGATTTAGCTGACCGTATGCTGACGGTATGCCCATCTCGAGCAAGAACAAATAAATGGACGATACGATTTATTTCACACATGTTGGACTTAGCCGCATCAAATGCATGGATCCTCTTCAGAAAGACAGAAAAAGAAAAAGGAGTACCATTGCAAAAAATTGCGTCATTACGACACTGGAAGATGGAAATTGCAGAAAACATGATTGATAATTATCTATGTGAAGAAGCAATGGCATTAGATGAGAATAGTAAGTATGAAGAGGAGAAATTAAAAAAAAGAGGAAGGCCTGCAATAGTTCCTCTTCCTTCCAAATTGCGAAGAATGAATGGTCCACATCTACCCATATTTTTAGGTGTATCGAATAGATGTCGTCAACCGGGTTGCAATAAAAGAACTACTGCAAAATGTAGCACTTGCGATATGGCCCTCTGCCTTACATGTAATCGCAATTGCTATATGTTATTTCATGAATAATATATTTTTCTATTCCAAATAATTTTGATCTCATTTTGTAAGGTTTAATAAGCTTGTATGAATAAGAGATAATATGTTGATTTTATTATTATATTGAATGTTAAAACAATTGATCTCAATATTGAATTATCAAAGAAGACTAAATTTGTGTTGTTAAGTTTACCAAAGAAATGTTTTGTTTCTGATGTAACATTTAAATACCTATGTTACGTTTCTGCTTTTAAATAAGTTTAACATTTTGATTTGTATTTTTTTGGAAATAAGTTTTAAAAACTATCATGAGGCATGAAGAAAGAACTTATAATTTTGGAAGAATTAGTTTTTTTTTTATAAGAGTTTATGGTATTTTTTTAAAGAAACTTTTGTACAACTTTATTTTGGATGGTATTATAATCAAAACATAACTATATATGTCTGAGCATCTGCCTTTTATTTTTCCAACTGAGTGTAACGCCGAAGAGATATGAGATACAACTCAAACCGGATGTACATTTTTTTGCACAAAATTCTTAAATGTGATATTGGTATTCAGACCCAATGTGCATTTTTTTGAACAAAAGATAGAACGAGTTAATTTATGTCATCATGTTCTTTACATACCGACTATACATATATAAAAAAATCGCACATCAAACTTTACCGCTTTTGATGCTACGAGGCAAACTCGGTCCAGGACTGACAGCAAATAATTAATATGTACAAAAAAATGTACAAGAGGTCTCTAGGACTTAGAACTAAAAAAAAAACTGGGTCTTAGGAGGCTATATCACCAAAGCCTGACACCAGCCATCAACACGAAGAGGTACAGCTAGATAATGATACAGCTTCTGAGATCGCGACACTGATACTATCCGAGGTTTTAAAGTTAGTTTGGGATCAAGTAAAAACAATAAGCCGTTGGCGTGCTGTTGATTCTAACAACTGGAAAAAAAACATCGCAAGAAAAAGACGTGCAGAAGGATTATCTTATACCACTAATAACCAAATAAGAGCCCCAAAAGTCCCTAAGACAGTCGACTGTGCAAAATGCACCATTAAATGTACAGAAGTGTTTACCGAACAAGATCGATCCAAGATTTGCAGAATGTACTGGAATTTGGATTTCCAAAGTAAGAAAAACTTCTTGCTGGCTCGTCTAACAGTCCTCCAATTAAAGAGAGTCATCGTTGACAGAAAACGCTCAGTTAGACCTTATAGTACGAAGTGTTTCTTTGACATAGGCTTTGAGAAACGGCAAGTCTGCCAGAAATTTTTGTGCTCTACTTTAAGCATCTCACATTCAGTTGTCAGCGATGCTATCAAACACAGAGATGAGCTTGGATTCTACGCTGGCGCAGATGGACGAGGACACCTAACTCCCCCGAACAAAACTCCACCGGAAAAAGTCCAAGAAGTGGTTGACCATATCAAGTCATTTCCCACAATGGCTGGTCATTACGTGAGACAGCAATCAAAACGTAAATATTTAGAAAGCACACTTTCTATCAATAAAATGCACGAGCTTTATATACAAAAGCATGGCAACAACATCCCTGTGTCTGCCATAACATACCGAAGAATATTCGCAAGTCAGTTTAATTTGAGTTTCTTCGTTCCGAAAAAAGACCAGTGCCAGATTTGCAACAAGTTTCTTCTAGCACAGGATGCAGATACAGTTGACTTAGAGCAGTCTTACAACGAACACATACAGAGAAATATTGCATGTGCAGCTGAAAAAGAAAAAGACAAACAGAGAGCAGAGACTGACCAAACCTTTTTATCTGTCTCTTTCGACTTGCAAACTATATTGCAAATACCTATTTCAAAGATAGGCTTGCTTTACTACGTTCGTAAGCTGACCGTAATTTAACCATATATGAAAGCGCTTTACCGAACAACGCTTTTTGCTTTCCTTGGTCCGAAGTTCATGGTAAAAAGGGCAGCGCTGAAATCGGTACCATATTGTACTATTATTTGTCAAAGTGCATCTCTACTGACATAACACATGTGTCCCTATTCTCCGACACGTGCGGTGGGCAAAATCGCAACCAAAATGTTGCAGCTATTTTATTTTGGGCTGTTAACGAAATTGACCACCTGCATGTTATTGAGCAGAAATTTCTGGAGTCGGGGCACTCCTACATGGAAGCCGACTCAATGCATAGCAGCATTGAAAGTGCGAAGAAGCATAAGGATGTTTTTTCGTTGACAGACTGGACGAACATTTTTAAGAGTGCCAGATCGAAAGACATGTACAAAGTCGGTAATAAAAAGGTAAAAAAAGCCCCGTAAAATGTAAAAGAATTCAAATTCAACGAGTTCTACGATCTAAAGCTACTAGCCGAAGCTACATTAAAAAATAAAACCAAAGACTGCAACGGCAACAAAGTTTTGTGACTGAAAATTAAAAAAATGAAATTTTTGAAGGGCGATCATAGGATTTATTTTAACTATGACGTCTATGAAGATTATTTAAACTTTGACACCAGGGCTCCCTTAGTAACATTTCACAAGCCGACATCTCCTCAACCTGGCCCGAGATACAGCACAAGAAAAGGGAAGCAGCGTAACAGATCGAACCCCAATTCCGTAGAACCACCACCGACACCAGAAAACATGGTACAAAGCCACCGTTTACAAAAATTGTACAACATGCCCCTAGCGATCTCCGCGGCAAA
Organism: Pammene aurita; assembly: GCA_947086415.1. Classification (NCBI taxonomy): domain Eukaryota; kingdom Metazoa; phylum Arthropoda; class Insecta; order Lepidoptera; family Tortricidae; genus Pammene; species Pammene aurita. The sequence goes on from OX352295.1 coordinate 21,855,200, forward strand.
GAAAAAATATTTTTCAATTCTCATGCTCGGAAAGTAGGTCGTTGTTTATCTATAAAGCGGGTGGAAAATGATACGTTGAGGCCCTAGGGCCGCAAAATGGTATGTGCCTATTAGGGCTCGCCTTGTCAGCACCGCGTAGAACAAAGTGTTTAAAATAGTCTTAATAGCCCACCCCAGAAACAAATCTGTAACAATAGTTAATTTTCTCAAGTTATTAGAATTTATTGTAGCGATTATCATACATTAAAGATGTAAATTCATTCAATCGTTCAGGTTTTTTGGTTTAAATGTAAATGTCTTGGTTCCATAGAGCGGTGACAAGAGGAATAAACCTACTCAGCGTTTTTTTAGGGTTCCGTAGTCAACTAGGAACCCTTATAGTTTCGCCATGTCTGCCCGTCCGTCCGTCCGTCCGTCCGTCCGCGGATAATCTCAGTGACCGTTAGCACTAGAAAGCTGAAATTTGGTACTAATATGTATATCAATCACGCCGACAAAGTGGTAAAATAAAAAGTGGAATTTTTTTTTTAATTAGGGTACCTCCCCTATACGTAAAGTGGGGAGTGATTTTTTTTTTCATTTCAACCCTAACGTGTGATATATTGTTGGATAGGTATTTAAAAATGAATAGGGGTTTACTAAAATCATTTTTCGATAATGTAAATATTTTCGGAAATAATCGCTCCAGAAGTAAAAAAATATGCGTCCCCCCCCCTCTAACTTTTGAACCATAACTTTTAAAAATATGAAAAAAATCTCAAAAGTAGAACTTTATAAAAACTTTCTAGGAAAATTATTTTGAACTTGATAGGATGAATAGTTTTTGAAAAAAAAATTACAAAATAATTTCTGAACTAAGTTTGTAATTTAACCGTATAAGCAGGTGTTTATTGTACCTGTAATTTCTACAAAATTACAATGAAATGACGTGCTTTCAAATAAAGTAAAAACGGTGAAAATCGGTTCACGCAATAAAGAATTATTCCATAAAAATCATCTTCCATACTTTAAGCTCGCGCGCAAAAGTTTACTTAATTTGCCGATAGATGTCGCTGTACGTGGAACTCTCATATCATATCCTACATGGCGGTGTTATTAACTCTTAAGTGGGGACACTTACTGTGACGGATGGAAAACTACGGAACCCTACACTGAGCGTGGCCCGACACGCTCTTGGCCGGTTTTTTTACTTGGTAGGCAACGACAGAAACTTTTACAGCCAAACAATAACGAATACTAATTTATCTAATTATAATAAGAAATATTAGCGATGTACTATTTATTATTACATTGAATAGGATATTTCATTATTAATTCGATTACTTTTATTAAAAAAACAAACTAAAATAACAAAATAAGAGGTCACTTTTAAAAAAATGCTGTTTGAGACACTAATTAAATCGCCGAAAACGGGCGAGAAAGAGATATTATTTATAATCTGTGCAATTTGACGTCAGAAAAAAGTAGGCAGTAGACGCTAGACGCATTTATTGAAATCACTCGGAATTGGAAAGTCGACAAATCTTAGTGAAAATTATGGGTTCCTCAAGCGATTCAGAAATGGACTTAACACCTGCCAAGATTAGAGAAGAAGCGCAAACTATAATAGAAGGCCTTCTGCCTCAAGTTTCAAAAGAAAAATACCTTAAAACTTACAACGATTTTATGAAATGGCGGACCGAGAAAAGAGTGAAATCTTTGTCAGAAAGTGTGCTACTCACATATTTCTCTGAAATATCGGAAAAACTTAAACCTTCAACGCTATGGAGCATATACTCCATGCTTAAAACCACCTTAAATACCAAACACGACGTTAATTTGAAGAACTACAACAACCTGACGTCGTTTTTAAAAAGGAAATCGGATGGCTTTAAAAGCAAAAAGTCGAAGGTTTTTACAGCACAGGAAGTGGAAAAGTTTCTAAATGAGGCTCCAGATGATGTTTACTTGGCAACAAAGGTTGGTTAAAAACAAATTTCTTTATGAAGAACGAACTACTTATGTGTGTCTATATTTCTTATAAATCGTAAGGATTTCGTTTCAATATATGTATTACTTGTTTAATTTATGAAAACATTTGTTTACAGGTGGTACTCATTTTTGGCATAAGTGGCGCTTGCAGAAGTTGTGAGCTTACAAATATTAAACTAGAAGACATTGAAATTCAAGGTGAATTATTATTAGTAAAGCTACCAAACACTAAAACTAAAATTGATCGAACATTTGTAATAAAAAAAGAATTTGTTCAACTTGTGAAAAAATACCAGGCACTTCGTCCCGAAACAGAAACAAACCGCTTCTTTTTAAACTACCAGCGTGGTCGATGTCTAAAGCAAGTAATAGGTAAAAATAAAATATCAAGCCTGCCAAAACAAATTGCCACATATTTGAACCTTCAAAATCCAGAACTGTATTCAGGGCATTGCCTTAGAAGAACATCCGCAACCCTTTTAGCTGACGCTGGGGCCAATATGACAATGATCAAGCGACTCGGAGGATGGAAGTCGAGTACAGTCGCCGAAGGCTACCTAGAAGACTCCGTGCAAAATAAATCAAAAATATCAAATAAAATAACAGAGACCATACACTTGAGATCAAATTCTCCCCGTCCAGGGTCATCAAAAGAGCCAGACCAATTTCAAGACACAGAAGAAGTATTCTTTGCAATAGAGGACAAACAACTTCAACCTGCCACTAATGATAGGGTGACTTCTCCAACATTTACTGATCCCAAAAATAACTCTCAAATCACTCAGTCTGTATCTAATGTGACTATTCCAGGGAAAAATGTAACATTTTCATTCAACAATTGCTCAAATTTTTCAATTAACTTTAAGTAAATAGTACTGCTTTTTATACTTTCTTATTAATAAAAACATTCAAACTTTGTCCTTGCTTATTTTTACTTTCCTCACTTCGAATTGAAAAGTAGAGTGTTTAACTCGGGTAAAAGTTACCCATTCCGACTCGCACTATTGGCGCTCTCACTTCGTTCGAGCGCCAAACTACCTCGTCGGAAATGGGTGACTTTCTCCCCTTGGTTAACAATCTACTATAGTAAGCTTATGTCATAAAGGCGTAATTCCGGAAGAATACCATGGATGGTTTCTCGCACTTAAATGTGAAAATGACAATGTGGATCGAGTTCCCGATGTCGCGGCGTCTGAAACCAGTAGCGAGGAGGACGATTAGTTAACTTGTTATGTTTTTTATAAATAAATAAATATAATACAGTAAAAAAAAGTCTACGTTCATTTCAATCAACCACTAACTGACTATTATTGTCCTTTTAACCACAGCGGTGCAGTAAATAACTAACGGTTAGTCTACTTTAACATCATGCAATAAGTTATATTTTTATTTGTATTAATTGCCACTCAAAGCGAATGTCCGTGGATAAAAGAGTATTGACGCAAAGTATGTATACAAACTATTAAATTTAAAATACCGCTGAAATCATCCATATTCGGTGGGGTTAAAGCACCATATGTAAGGAATCCCAAAATGTTGTACAGGTAAAACCGTACATCTTTTCAATAAAATAAAAATAACTGGAAAACTTGTAATTTTTTTCAATTGTCCTGTTGCTTGTAGGTAAATTATATGTCTAATAAATTCGTTTTAAGTTGATTTTTAGATATTGATGCCTTTGGACAAGAAATAAACAAGATTATATTTGTACAGGAAAAAACAGTTATATGGCCGACTATATTTTTTATAACATAATTTTAATGTATTTTAAAGACAGTCTACATGCATTGTGCAATAAAATAGCAAACAAGATAACATAGGGTTTAGCTTTTTTTAAAATACAATGCATCTTTTCAACATTTTAAAATATAAACAAGCATTCAAACTTTCAATTCTCGATATCTCAAAACGCGTTTTTTGCAGATTGTCGGTATTTGCAGTAATAGGACGATATATATCTCGGAGATTTAAAGATATGTAACAATCTTTTCGTTTCAGTGATGTTTTGCGCCGGATTTACGTCTCGTCGCCGCTATCCGTGATTTTGTCTGTTTGTGAGTGAAGGCTGTTTGTGAGTGAAGTGAGGGCTGTAATACTGTTACGATATATAAAATGGCGCTTCCATAAGACATAGAGAAGTTCCATCTGGAATCGTTTTCAAATAAAACAGGATGATGACACAAAACGACTTGTTTATATTGCAATGTTAGCGTTTCTCGTGGTAGCAAAGCAGTTTCATCGAAGGGCTTCACGACATCTCTGGACACATGTGAAGCGCTATCACGAAAAGGAGTTGGATAAAGAGAACGACACCCCAGGTACCTCAAGTGCCGACGGTGGTCCGCCACCTAAAAAGCAAGCTACTTTAGAGCACATTTTGGAAAAAAGTGTCATGTATGATAACTATAATAAGCGATCACGCAAACAATAGCTGAATAAATATGTATAGACATGGAGCCGTTTGACTTAGTAAATAAACAGGGTTATCAACGTACTATAAAGCAGTTGTGCCCGAAATACAAAATGGTTTCCCGTCCCCATATTTCGGAAAATGTAATACCAGACATGTACTGCCGTGTAAAAACCAACATAAAGGAACTTTTGGATGTGTTTCCGCACATAACTATCACGACTGACTTATGGACTAGCGACGCTTCTTCATCCGTTAACGACTTTATAAGTTTGAGTGCTCACGGACTTGATAAAAAAATGAGTTATCATAGCGGTGAAAACATAGTTCAAAACTTGTCAATTTTTTCAAGATTGGAACATCGGCGAACGGGTACGTGCTGTAGTGACAGATAATTCACCGAATATGGGCCTTGCTCAAACTCAAACATTTATTCAGTAAGTAGGCCACAAGGGCACTTTTACACGTCAAAGTAAAACAGAGAAAAAAAAATCAAACTACACCGGTTCTAACCCTACACCTCTGATCCGAGAAGAATTATGTCCGGCAAGAAACTCGGCGGGACTTATATTTTCAAAACAACAGTACATCAAAACTAAACAATACATATAAGTGCGTTGTTCTATAAGAAAACATATCAAACCAAGGTTAGATTAACCAACAATAGGTTATAGTTTAAGAAAAATACCAAAGAAAAAAGATGAGTCCAAATCTGACTATTTGAAAATGAATTACATACAACTTTGATATACTTTCTTACCTGAACTGTGTCTTCTACATAAATTTCCAAATTATAATAATCCATCATCAACAGTTAGAAACAAATTTTGAATTTAAATTAAAAAAAAAGTAAGTGATTCTAGTATACAATAAATACTATTTCCAAATTATCCTTAGAGATGTATAAGGTCTCCAAGTGTCTTGATCTATATTCTATATAATAAAAAAATATGGATAATCAAGCACCGAATGTTGTGTCTAAAGCCAATTAAACTAAAATTAAATATGATTAATAAAAAGTTACGTAATTGTGTGGGGGCCACACGTAATTATTGTGGTTACGTAATAATTACGTAACCACAGTTAGCCTAAACAGACCGGTCTCCACAAACCAGTGTTGTTCCTATTGAATTTTGGGGTTGCCGTATTCCGAGGCGTAATTTGCCGTATCCCTATACAAATTCTTAAAATAATTGCCGCTGAATTGCCGTATGATGCCGTAAATTGGCGAAAACGTGTCTAAAAAATGTATGTAGATACGGCAATGGGACCGCTGCCGTGTGCCGTATTCTTGACTGTAATGCCCCTGAATTGCCGTATATTACGGCAATTACCGTATCCGGAACAACACTGCCACAAACAGCACCCGTTCACGAGTATGACGCATATCTCAGCCATCGCCTCCCTCAACCTTTCTTCGGGAAAGTGGCGACCGGATCAACGACGCCACCATAAGCAGAGCCTTTTAAGCGAGCATGACATGTTCAAGCTGGCGGGCTTTATTAATTAATAAAAACTAGCCACGTTTAGTATGGTGAGAAACAATATTCTGTGCTCGTATTTTACATGCGTGAACTAAATTACAATATAAAAGTGACATAGAGATGTACATGTCTCTAAGCGTCAGGATCATTAAATATATATCTACACATATAAATATTTGCGAATGCAAGACTTAGAGATGTATAACGTCTCTAAGTGTCCAAATACTAAATAAAAACAAAAAAAATAAAAACGAAAAACAGGTAATAAATACTGGACACTAGTAAAGCTGCTTCATAGAGTAATGTACCTAATAATTTCTCAATTTGTATTGTACTAACCATATCAAGCTACAGGCTTAAAGGCATTATCCTCAATGAATTCCTTTAAAGTATAGTACTCTCTCCTCAACAAATAGCGCTTAACATAAGACTTGAATTTATTTAGTGGCAAATTCACTACATCAGCGGGGACTTTGTTATAAAAACGTGTACAGTTCCCAGCAAAAGACGTACGAACCTTACCGAGGCGGTGGCCAGGCTCAGCAATCTTATCTTTATTTCTAGTGTTATAGTTATGGATATCACTGTTGAGCTTGAATTCATGGATGATTTCCGCACATACATAATGTTTTCAAGTACGTATTGAGATGCTTCGGTAAGAATATTTGCCTCTTCAAATTTTCCTCTTACGGATGCTCGACCGCGCATTTTATAAATGCCACGTACAGTTCGTTTTTGTAGCACAAATATGGTCCCAATATCAGCCGCTTTACCCCACAATAGAATTCCATACGACATAACACTGTGAAAGTAATACTAGTGGGAGTGCAACGTATCAGATGTATGGCGCAATCTTTACAAATAGTGCTTAAGGATGGGATTTTGGAAAAGAAACAAATGATATGATTACAAAGGCGAGATCTATTATTGGCCTCTTCAATCATTTAACGCCAAGTCGCAAAATCCTAACAGAAATGCAAAAATCTTATAACGTTCCTTGCCACGTTCTCATTCAGGAATTCGTTACTCGCTGGGATTCAACCCTTCATGCGCTTAGAAGACTTCTAGTGCAACAAGTTGCAATTCAAGCCTCTTTGCCTCATGTGAAATGTAGAACTTAATTGTCTACAGAAGAATGGCTATTGATGGAACAAGTTGTCTCGACTTTGAATTATTTTGAAGAAACTACTAAATCTGTAAGTGAAGAATCTGCTTGCTTATCTGACGCTATACCTCTTATTAACAGTTTGCGAAAAGTTGTAGAATAGATCTAGAATAATCAACAGACCGCGGACGACAGTTACAGCCCAGAATATTATACTTTTGTGGAGATTTTGATAGCTAGAATAAATGACATGTTTGGTTATCTAGAGAGTGAGGAAACATATATTTTATCAACAACATTAGATCCGCGCTACAAATTGCGTAAGTTCTTTCTGCAATCCCCATAAGCATTCAGGCGAAAAGAATACTTATCTCCTTAATTACAAACATGTATACATAAACACATGTTCCTGAAGAGAGTATTCAGTCACAAAGAAATCAAGATAAGACTTACTCAGGTCTCAGGTATCTGGAGTGCTTGTGACAGTTTGATTAAAGAAGCATAAGAAGAGGAGCCTTTATCAAACATGTCTAGTCATCCTGAGCAAGAAGAGGTGGAATCTTAAGATGTTCAAATATTCCAATGAAACAAGATCCAAGGAACTATTGGAGTAATGAAGATAAATACCCAAAATTGAAAATGCTTGCGCAGAAATATTTATCTTACCCTTACCCAATGAGCTCAGTTGCCTCAAAACGTCTTTTTTCAACACGTACGTTACGTTTCTTGTGTACATTTGGGCAAAATGACATACCTATATTTCGTACAAAATGACAGGGTATGTGCATGCAAAAGTCACTGTGAAAGAAACACCATAACGGAGACCAAAGAGGCAGAGACAAATTGCTAAAAATTATCGTTTCCATTTCTGATACTAAGACTTTACCGCCGAAAACGAGGATAACGAAGACTGCCCATGCATTTATTGCTATGATCTCTATTCGCGGTCTAAGCCCGAAGAAAGCTGGCTACGGTGCACGAGTTGTTTTCGTTGGCCTCACGCATCGTGTGCCGACGTTCCAAAGAAGACTAAAAGATTGATTTGTGAACTTTGTTCCCAATTTTAGGGTATGTCATTATACCCATATATAGTGTGTCATTTTGTCCATGCTATATGGACAAAATGGTTTTTTTAATACGTCCACGGTTTTCTTAATATTTAATTTGTAATGGTTCCTATTTAATCAAAAGACTGAATTACTGTTCGTCAATGAACCAAAGTTGATTATAAATGTATGAAACTAATTATAATTACAATAAATAAATAAATATGACCCAAAAACAAAACACCCTGTCATTTTGTCCGTGCTTCCCCTACCCCGTCAGTTGGAGTTCCTGGTTCGAGAAACACATAATTAGTTTTCCAATAGCACCAAACGTTTAGAACAATATAGAGTCTTGTATGAAACTATAAACGAAGGAAATCGAAATATTAATAAAATTCAAGGGCTAAGCGGCACTCGCTGTCTTGCACGGTATGCAGCTATTGCAGCTATTGACACTATTTTAAAATAGTGGGATGAATTGCAATTGCTTTTTTCTTTAGCGGAAACCCAAGATAAATGTTTTATGACTGGGCAATTGCATGACATAAGGAGACGACCTGCGTTTGAGGCATAATTGTTTTTTTTGGAGGGAAGCTAAAATAAAGAAAAACCATGGAAATACCAATTACTGCAGCGGAATTAGCCAACATTCAACGTCTGGAGGATGCCGAATCGATCCCACTATGGAAATTTCAAGTCGAAATCCTATTTAAAAACTACCGTTTGTACGAAATTGCGCATCGACAGAGATAAGAATAGAATGCCACTTGTTATTGTTGAAAAATAACTGATCCATGTGGTTTAAGACGTAAACATGCCACATCTGTGCGTGTAAAACTAGGTTTGCTTCATTATGTCAAGTAATAAACTTAAGTGTAGATTGCGTACCAGTACCGAGAATGAAGTAGGAAGGTAGTTAATGATAAATCTGGACTTAGAGAGTAGATATTCAAAGGAATGGTTACTGAATCTTACTTAATTAAAAATACGTATTTTACTTAACTAGAAGACTTAAATTGTTGGATCCAACTGAAAAAAAAAACTTAATTAATGAATTATTAAAAAAAATAGAATAATCACGGTATATACATACACACTTTGATATGGTGTGTACGTAGCCAGCCTGTTGTAGATTGTAGTTTCATGCATAATCAGTGCACGGTGGTTTCCACGAGCCATTTAGAATGGGTTGGTACTCATCATAAGTACATAGTAGATAAATATGTAGTTAATAATGATAATGTATTAAAATAGGTATTAACACTTATTGTTTATTTAACGAATAGGTTTAGCGTTTAGGCGGATGGCATAGCATGTTCACTGTCTGCCAAACATATCATAAGGTTATATCAAACTTATAGTGATAGAGTTAAGGATGAAAGGTGAAAAAGTTTATTCATTACGATTAACTTTTTAACCCAACGGATGTGTAACATGAATATTTTAATTCTCTTGAAGTTAGTTAAATAATAAAAATTAATTTACTTAAGAGTAGTGATTAGTGATAACGCCATCTCGGAGCGGCGGTGAGGAACTAGGAGGCGTATTCAATAGCTTACTACACTCACTTTAGAAGTTAGCGAGTTAGGAAAATGGTTCCGGACGTGACCGCCACCGTAGTTAGGGCGCTTCAAGGAAAGATCCTTCTTTTTGGAATCGGACCTTTTTGGATTAGGAATCGGAATTTTGAAAATGGACTTGTGCCAGAGTCCGCAGCCAAGCTGGTATACTCAAATGGAGCCATGTTGATTTTAAATAAGTATAAATAAAAACAATGGAGAAAGTCGTCGCTTAAATGAAGTCTTAACATCCCAAAATGTAAGTATTGTCAATAACCTCAAATACCTAGCACGTGTTAGCTTTACAAGATTTCTTTGGTTCTACAGCTGGGTTTGCCTTGTTGTAGGGGTTCTTAGTTTGACTTTAACGTCTGAAGAAGAACGAGTCACTGGTGCTGCGCTGACAGCCCACTCCACTACTTTACCAGGGATTGCTTCCTGAAGGCGTCTGCGTGTAGGATCCAGTATGCGTAATAATGTGTAACTGCGAGTGATTTGTGACAAATAATGTTAGTTACCTGATTAATTTGAGCTTTAATTTAACGTCGATGGACCTGAAGTGAAGGAACTGTGTGTCACAGTTAATAAAAACTTTCTCCAGCAATCGTGCATCTATTTATTTAATCACAAACCAGTGTAAGGCCGGTCTTATTTTTCACTATTGGTACTACTGCTGTATGCATGAGATCATTCGGAAGGTAAGAGTAGTAAATACTCTTGGCTGGCTAGGACCTGCGTTCTTCATATGTTCGATGCTGAGGCTGTCGAACCCCAGTGATTTCCCTCTTACCAGTTTACTTATGATCGAAGCAACTTCATGTGTTGAAAATTTAACAGATAGATTCGTGGTGTTGACAGCCTCAGAATCACCCATCACTGGCACCGCATAATCATAATAATAATAGCGGTTGGGTCAAGTTCCATATGAAATAAACAGTGCAGAGACCTATCCACAGTGCAAGTAATGCAACTCACTAGATCATTATTTTAAAGAAACGCGACCATGTATAAACATTGGCGGTCAATATAATTTACTAGTCTCTGATGAAAGAAAATACGTTTTTAAATGATAATTTATAATTATATTTTATATGTTTTTTTGCAGCTAATTAAAACGGTCCCAAGGGTAAAGAGGTGTTCTTAAATGACGGAACAGAGGTAGACGATAACGAAGTGATAACTGTTCAAAAAAGCCCGTTCCTTATTGGGGATGAATATGATGGGCATGAGAACACAGTAAGAACGCAGAGCTGCATACCATCACCAACCTCATAGCAGCTCTCGTGATAACGCTGGATTCATCATCCCATATGATAAAATACCAAATTCGATATTAGCTAAACTAAATGACGATTCGCCTAATAGTAATTCAAATCTCAATGAACTTGTGAGGATTGCGGCACAGGAGTTGATCATGATAACCTACATCCTGCTAGATCCCTTTATGCTTTTATAGAGTGATAGCTCGAGAATTGTGTGATCGATATCCTTGTTTATATGAAGATACCAAAGAACTGATTGGATCCGGTTTATATACTGTATTTAAAAAGATGAGGAAAGAGTACATTACATTCAAAGTCCAAACAATAAGCCTGGAGGTAAGGCAGTCTCTATGAGAAAAAGTAGAAAAATTCTTAACCTTAGTGCTGGATGTAAAAAATGGGACACAACTATACCGGAAAAGCAAACTCTAGAAGAGTCTGCGTGAAAAAACAATCGTGGCATGCTACAAATTCTACCATTAAAGAAAGAGATGAAGTAAAATTACAGCATTTCATGAATATCGCTTATAAACTTATATAGATGTCATATACAAAGGTAAAAGTGACCTAGGCCTCCTGTGCCCAGAGCTCGGATCGAACCAGCGTCTTCTGCATTCGCGGCAGACGCCTTAACCACTTGGCCACCCGGGTTACAGCAGCTTCTTCTTCCTTCCCTTGTCCCACCTATGTGGGGTCGGGTCTCCTTGTCAGTTTGCGCCAGAGTAGTCGATTCTGGGCTGTCTCTTGTTCGATGTTCAGGTTTTTCAGGTCGTTACTAATATTGGACCACCACGTGGATTTTGGCCTGCCTCTTCCTCTGGGGCGTTCGGGAAGGTTTAACGCAATGTTTACGATATGGTCTTTTCCTCTTCTTTGAGTGTGTACCATCGTAGACGAGTTTCAAGAAGCTTGTCTTGGATTGGAGCTACTTTGAAACTTCCTCGGACGTATTCGTTTCTTATCCTGTCGAGTCTTGTGACACCGCCAGCCCAGCGTAACATCTTCATCTCATTTACGTGCAGGATTTCCTCATGACATTTCTGTATAGCCCAGCACTCCGAGCCATACAGCATGGCAGGTCTCACTGCCGTTTTGTACACGTTTCCTTTTGTTTTTATGGGCATACGGCTGTCACATAGAACTCCGGATAGGCCTCGCCATTTAAGTCATGCAGTCTGCGTTCGATGAGAGACGTCTGCATCTATATTTGCATCGGACGTAATGACAGATCCTAGGTATTTAAACCTAGTTAATTTAGGTAGAGGAAGTTCTCCGATGCACACGTCTTTGTCGCCTTGGGCTTCGGTAGAAAATTTGCATTGCATGTACTCAGTTTTGCTCCTGCTGATCCTAAGGCCATTTTGTTCCAAAGCTTGAGTCCAAGATGTAAGCTGGATTTGCATGTCCTCAGCTGACTTGGTGACGAGCACTATGTCGTCTGCGTAGAGCATGCACCATGGAGTGCCAACACCAGTGGGTGTTTGTAAGTCTTTGGTTAAGTAATCCATTACTAGGTTAAACAATAAAGGGCTTAGGGTGGAACCCTGATGAACACCGACTTTGACTTCGAACGGTTTGCTAAGGCCACCTGGGCTTTTGACTCGAGTTGTACAGTTGTGATACATGTCTCTGATTATGTTGATATATTTTTCGGGAATGTTTTGCGCTCTGATTGCTTGCCAGACTAATTTTCGGGAAACTCTGTCAAAGGCCTTTTCTAAATCAATAAAGACAATATGCAGGTTCTCTTTATTTGCCCTGTGTTTTTCGGTAACGATTCTTAATGCCTGAATAGCATCCGAAGTCGATTTATTTGCTGTAAAGCCAAATTGATTTTCAGATAATGTTATTTGGTGTAGTAAACGTCTACTTATGATTCGCTCCCAAATTTTGAGGGTGTGTGATGTTAATTTGATTCCTCTATAATTGGCACATTCGCTAACATCTCCCTTATTTTTGAAACAAGGTGCTAAGTAGCTTTGCCGCCAAGAATTCGGAATACTATCAGTTAAGAGAATAAGATTAAATAACTTTGTTAGCCTGACAATCCCAACATTACCCAGCATTTTCCAGATTTCGGCTGGGGGTTCATCTGGACCAACCGCTTTCCTATTCTTCATTTTCCTCACTGCAAGTTGATACTTGCGGTACCAATTCCTGCTATTCGTCAGGATGAGGATCACCTCATCCTGACGAATAGCAGGAATTGGTCCAGAGGTAGGTATTAAATATGGTAGCTCCTCACTAGAGAATTCTTCATTTGAGAGTTCTTCAAAGTATTCTCTCCACCGCGTTCTTATGGTTTCATCTGAAGTAAGAAGGTTTCCTGACTTGTCTTTGATATATTTATTAGTTTTAATATCCAAGGTATTCCGAAAACGCTGTTTTGCTATTTTAAATATTTCAGTGTCCTTCTTAGCAGCTTCAATTTTGTTATAAAAGCCCACCCTGGCAGCGGCTCTTTCTTGTGTAACCGTTCTTTTAGCTTCTATCTTTGCTTTTTTGTAGTTTTCATGCTCTACGTTGGCGCAGCTGTTTTGCCACGTATTAAAGAGATCTTTCTTCTTTTGAATAGCCTGCTTAACGGTGTTGTTCCACCAGGTGAGATCTTTATCTTTGATAATGCCTTTTGAGACACCTAAACAAATTTTTGCTTCTGATTTACACTTCTTTTCAAACCTGAGCCACATATCTGAGCTATTCTTGTATTCTATATTGTTACGTAGATAAAATTGCCTCCCCTTGTAGGTTTCTAAAGATTAGGTAGTATTCGTTAATGTTATAATTTAGGGTGCATAGCGCCACCTATGGATTCGTTCAGGCGATCGTATCGACATTCTACGCAAATAGTTATCTTGATACGGTCCGCTGAAGTCACGAGTTGTCACAAGTTGAGACTAGATGGCGCTAGGGAGACCATTCGCATCGTTTTGGTTTTGTTCTATTGTTTGGGAATTCATTTCAAGAAAAGCAGGGTTTTGATTCATTAATAACATAAACTAAATAGTTTCCGTTCTTTACCTTAATTGTCGGAAGGAGTAATTAAAAACGCCCTCTACTCCGCTATCTGTGGTATGCAGTTGCTAGCTCAAATAACTCGGTATCGCTATAGACTTTTTAATGTCATTCAGAGTTGGTTAATTTTTAATTCTTTACAAACGGACTAAATCTGGAATTCCTAGATTAAATAATATTGTTTCGAAAATAAATTGGACTAAATTGCGAACTATCATTAGTAAATTGTTAAGCGTTTCTGGTTACGGGTTGTTGCGTTGGCAACATTCTGTTACTGTCACGGCGGTCTCTCGGCTCGAGAATGGAGGTCCGGAGATTTTGATTTCGATTGATCGCAGGCCCACGACGTGGTGCCTTATTTTGTATCGGCGGGTTTTATCGACCCTTTGAGTGAGTTATTTCAGTGATTTTGTTATTGGGTTATTGTTGGTAGGTGTCATACTAATCAGTGTCGCGTTTATTTTCAGTCCCGGCAAATCGATGAATCTCGTAAATTAGATTATTTGTGAAGGAAGACCCCGGCGTATTGATATGTCGCAACGACTATAATGTGGGCCACTTTTCTACGCCGGGTAAGCTAAAATAGCATTATTAAAAACGTTTTCAACCTGTCGGAGACATGGGTGAATTCAGGCTTATAGATTGTACTTGTGTTTTTAGGGTTTTTTGAGACGGGGCTACGTCCTGGCCGTTGATTCCTCGCCATGTCGGTCACGGGGGATTGTCGCAGTCTGCTGGTGTAGCGGGGTCGGCGAGAGTTGAGGCGGAGGCAGCTCGAGGCTTGCGCCGGCGGCTACCCTACACGTTTAGGGAGGACTCCAGGGGTCCCTATTTAACTTAAGGTCAGAGGTTCCTGTTCCTTTAACTCTTTTATTTGCTTGAATGTAATTCGAGCTAGCGCCCTTAAGAATGTAAATTAAGTTGAAGTGTTAAAGCGGCAGTGGTTTCCAACCAAGCAGTATATATATATTTAGTTCGCTGACCCACCAATTTGCTCGATAACCCTGTTATTATGAAGTGAACTGTAGTTAATAAACTATAACTTGTTAGAAGTAATTTTTAAAAACCCTATAGTAGCTTAATTTTGTAAACGCTAGCCGGTGGAAATTTGTAAAAGTGTAGTTTGGGTAATATACAACTCAAAGATATTTTCTAGTTTCTTTTAAATATATTCCCAGTCCAAAATAGTTGTAACACTGTCAGCCCAACGTGAGGCTTTCTTTTAGCGAACTACCTTTAGTCACATTCACCTTGTTTTGTTAGCCGAAGGTTATTATACTGCTTGGTCCACTAGCCTGGTTGTTTTGTACCGTGTTTACTAACTTGTAATTGTAAACCTAAATGATATTTACTGTGCACTGTGATTACATTTATTGAGATTTGTGGTAATGTTTGGAGGTTAAGTTATGCACATTAGTTACCTATTTACAAACAGTTGAGTATTAAATTTGTTTTTAAGCACTGCATAAACTAAATGCAAACTTAAATACATATATATGTTTTATAATTTGCAACTTTAACCTTTAACAATTTGATTAAATTTGCACATGTTTACCGGAGAGTCAAGTACAAAAGTGTTGCAACTTTAAAGATGTATAAATTTATTTTGTTAATATTGTGCAAAATACATTCAGTCTCAGTATTTTAATCCTTTTCTGGTTTTTACCAAAATAATTTAAACGTTTCGAAAGGTGACTTTTACATTATTTACCTAATTTGTGTGGATATTTGGTGGTACAGTCGGAAGCAAAATAAGCTTGCTTTCTCTAACTTTTGATAATAAATTAAATACCTATTTCTTAGATTGCTATTACAATGCAGTCACGCTACCTGCTATTAGAGTTATGTTTAAGTATTACCTGTTGTTTAAACCGGAGGAGTTATTTGTGTAATTAGTAATTAACCTTTTACATGGAGTTTTCCTTTTAATTTAATTATTCTACCATAACTTAAATGTTGTTGTTTACATACTCCTAGAGAAGAGGTGACTTACTCTGAAAATTTATTACATAGTGTTGTGGTATGGAGTTACATAGTAGTAGGGTAAATGTACCTTTAGGCGGACAATTAATTTTTACCTACAAATATTTTTTTATTAAGATGTGTGTTCTGTTGTTTATTTGATGAAGTTAACCGATGTTGTTATTAAGTACAGTTGCCCACAATTTTATAGTGATGTTTAAGTTTTTGAAAGTCATCCTTATGTCTTATGAGTTTGATAAGGTTGGAGACCGGTCTTTGTAATTTGTGCACCAATAGATTATTAGACCTAAGACTAATTGAAGAGACTTAGTGTCACCATCATCTGAATGTTGTAAAGGGCTCAAAGAACATTCATTAATGAATTAACTGGTTGTATTAGTTTTATAAGCTTGACCACTGCCTCTTAGGGTTCCTTTTAGCATTCAACCGTACACTGAAGTGCACAATTTTGGAAGTCTGACTTCAATTGTGATTTGTTCCAGGTTTTCGAGATCTACCCTTTCCGGGACATTATTGTCTTATTGTAGTAGGTTTTAAAAGTTTTCTGATGGGAGATATTAATTATTATTACTTAATAATCTCGACTTCTCATTGAGATTTCCTTTTATCGTTATGTAGGTAGTTGCAGGAGAGTACCTACCGTGTTATTTTGATTTCATACGACTGCTGTTAGTATATGTTTCATGTGTTGGAGATGGGAGTTATCGTGTTACGTGGGAGTTGGTACCTTAATTTTCGATCGCATTCGGGGTAAACTCGTTAACTGACCGAATGCGTGGTATTTGTTACATGTTTTGAGTGGGTGGAGAGGGCGCTTTAAACCCTCTTCACGTGGTTATTGTGGAGTAGGCGCTTTAAACTTACTTCACGTTTCTTCACTTTTCTGTTTCGGGCCATGGTGGATTTAAACACATGTTCCCTTAACAGTCAGTGTCGTATCTTAGTGCTTTTGCGGTAGTGGCCCTAAAACCCTATGCGTGAACACTAGTCCTGTAGTTGGTGGGTGTCTTGTGGTAGTTGCTTTAAAGCACTATTCGCAAGCACCGAGTGTTGTTTGTCGTTCTATGGTGCCGTATTGTCGTCGCTTCAGACGCGGACGGGTTGGCGCTTGTGCTGACTGTAGTTGCGTACTGTGTTGTCTTGTAGTGTGTTTTACAGACTTGTCGTTGACTCAGACACAGCCTGATATGTCCCGTTCCTTGTTAAATGTTATTCGGTTAGAGTAGTGAGCGTTCGGACCTTGTCGACTTAGACACGGCCTGATAGCGCGCTATGTTTAAATTAGACTTTCATATTTAGCAGCAGTTCGTGATATGTTTTAAAGTACCTAGTAGACCGTAGTTAGTTTGTATTGTGCGTGGATTCGATTTGGTCATTGTTCAGTTGCCTGGTAGTAAATTTGTTTTAGTTTCTTAGTTTATGTAGAGGAACGTTGCGAGCTGGGGACCAGCTCAAAATTTTGCCTTGGTCAAAATTTTACTTGGATTGGGAAGCACTGTTACGTAGATAAAATTGCCTCCCCTTGTAGGTTTCTAAAGATTAGGTAGTATTCGTTAATGTTATAATTTAGGGTGCATAGCGCCACCTATCGATTCGTTCAGGCGATCGTATCGACATTCTACGCAAATAGTTATCTTGATACGGTCCTCTGAAGTCACGAGTTGTCACAAGTTGAGACTAGATGGCGCTAGGGAGACCATTCGCATCGTTTTGGTTTTGTTCTATTGTTTGGGAATTCATTTCCAGAAAAGCAGGGTTTTGATTCATTAATAACATAAACTAAATAGTTTTCCGTTCTTCACCTTAATTGTCGGAAGGAGTAATTAAAAACGCCCTCTGCTCCGCTATCTGTGGTATGCAGTTGCTAGCTCAAATAACTCGGTATCGCTATAGACTTTTAAATGTCATTCAGAGTTGGTTAATTTTTAATTCTTCACAAACGGACTAAATCCGGAATTCCTAGATTAAATAATATTGTTTCGAAAATAAATTGGACTAAATTGCGAACTATCATTAGTAAATTGTTAAGCGTTTCTGGTTACGGGTTGTTGCGTTGGCAACATTCTGTTACTGTCACGGCGGTAGAGGTGTGCGCCGACGGCAAAATCGTCGGCGTCGGCGTCCGGTCCAAAAATGACCGGCGGCGTCGGCGTAATCGGCGTGATCGGCGTAGTATATAAAAACAAGTAAAAATGAAGAAAAACTACGGCTTATTAACGGCTTTATTGACTAAAGAAACAAGAAACTTTAAAAAAACATAAAAAACATCTGTCTTTCACTGTAATTAAAATCTTACAACTAATCAACGTCTTCACGGCACATATATTTTTTAATCAACATTCACATATGCCGCGATTATAAACCGTTATGTAAGCAAGCGTTAACATAATAATAAACAGTTTACATGTTAACGCTTTGCTTACATACATTATAATTGTCATGTACAAAAATTATTTTATCAACATTAGTTGTACGCAATCTGCATCTTTTAGCCGTAACTACGAGTCCAGCGACGGAAAAAACTCGCTCGCTAGGAGTACTTGTGGCGGGAATTGACATTATGGCTCTCACAAGAGCGTAAAGCCAAGGATAGCTGTTCTTCTTTTCCCGCCAATAGCGTAGCAAGTCACCATCCGCCAAATCGCTTGGATCACATCCTCCGAGGTATTTCCAACACTCGTTAACGATTGTGTCATCGTGATTAGTAGCGGCAGCGGCAGCGGTATGCTTCCGAGATATGGCCAATAGCATCATTGATGATGAACTTGGTCCAGCAATTGCAGCATTATGTAAAGTGGATTCATATCCGCTGTTATTCTGCAGGTGTTGGTGTTTTGGGAGATCAATTTCTTTAACCTGTTCTCTTATGTAAGATGACAGAAACGTCACCCTGGTTTCCCCGTTCTTTTCAAGGTATTCGTCCACAGTATGAAGTCCTTGAAACCGACAATCCAGAATCGCTGCTGCGATAAGCACTTTGTCTATCGGGAATCGATGATCCAGCATCCTTATCATATTTCTCTTCATGCTTATCATTAAAAGGCACTCATCATCGTTAGTCTGACTCAAAGTGTCTTCTATTTCACACCTAAATACAAGTGCCAGATTAATTGTTGTCGAGTTTGACGCGCTCATGATGTTCACAGCATCCTTAAATTTGTTTAAAAGTTTGATTAAATCACCAATCAGTTTCCATTCATAATCTTCTATTTTTAGTTCGGATTTGTTCAGTTTTCCGAGCAGCTTATGAATGGGGTTCCTGTTTGCATGATTATATATACTCTCTAGCATAATTACAACGCTATGCCATCGCGTCGGTGTCGCAGTTTTAAGAGATGGAACATGCTGTTCTCTAGTCACTACCTCTTCAGACTCAGGCTCATCTATCGGATTAAGTTCGTCATACTCAACAACTTCAGCAGCTTCTTCCACTTCCATTAACAATCGCCGTTGTTCTTCGTCAGCCTCTTTTTCAAGTTCCGGTAATCTGAATCGAAGACATTGCACTATCTTTTTACATTTCTTGATAATGTTGTCGACTTCAGGAGTGTTTTTAATTCCATCTTTTACAACCATATTATGTAGTCCGTGACCAAGACATAAATGAGACCCCATATTTAATAGATTTACAGCTTTTTTAACGTTTGAACCAGAGTCAGTTACCATGAGTACTTGTTTATCTTGCAATCCATATTCTATCAATAGTTCTTGTACATGTTCTTTGATTTTTTCTGCAGTTTTTTTTCCTTCGATTAGTTGAGTTGCTAGTGTAAAATTTTCCAGGTTGAGAGTCTCATTAAAAAAATGTAAGGTCAATGTCAAATAATTATTTCTTTTATATGAATCGCTCCACAAATCGGTTGTTAAGGCTATTGACCTCGGGCTTGTATTTTGTATAAGCGCTTTGATGTGTGCTTTCATACTACAATACACATCGTCTAGTGCAGTTCTCGAAATGGTAGTACGTGACGGAAGATCTTCTTTCTTAACTATGACCTTGTACTTAAGGAAAAAATCTATCATCGCCTCGTCGGACACTGAGTCAAAGGGTAATAAGGATCTGCATATCCACAAAGCGAGATCACGAGCCAGAAGCCATTTTCGATTTCTGCTTGCTTCTTTAGACAAATTATCAGCGTTCGAAGTGCGTCGTGTATCAAAAAATGTGGTTATTCTTTGGGCTTCAGCAGCACGACTTTTTTCAGGTTCTTGGATCTGATGATCATCCTTTAAATGTCGTATAAGATTGCCAGTGCTTACTTTGGTGCCACAGGTTCTTATTTTACAGCTGAAAGCAAAACCATTCAATTTACGCGCATGCAGTGCCGCATACCACCTAAGCAGTTACCAGTCATAATCGTACGTGAGCTTACTCGGGGTATGAAAGCTTAAGTAGTATTATAATACAGTATACAGTCAACACCTAAAATATCTGTACATTTTTTTTGGCCTCGACACAATGTTTATTGTATTCGTAACAATAAACCTGTATTTAAAATAATAATAAACTTGTATTACTTATTGTTTGTCTCCTGTTAGCCCACGTATGCCCATGACAACACACATTGTTAAACTTATAGTGAAGAACAAAAACGACCATAACAAAACACAAGACAAATAACCACCAAAAAATAATTATCTAAACACACTATAAGATTATTCAAAGTAGAAAATAAGATAACATTGTAAAAAACCGTAAAATCGTCATGCCTACAACATCGTCGTTTATATACTGTGCTTAGATAAATATTCAAATTAGTAAACCTTGTTTTTGTATTGTAAAAACTGAAATGAATTTATTTCAACCACACGCATTCTTTAGGTATAAGTATTATTAGTATATTATACTTATTGATTATATTAATACAAATAATCTTAGTACGTGCAGTCACAAATCCACAGTTCACACCCCAAAAAATATAAAAGTGCACTTACCATCCCATTAAGTCATCATCTTTGTTCGATTTACACGTCTCGATACATTTTAAACAGAATACGTTGTCTGTGAGCACCGATCGTTTCTTGCCATCCTTTTCAAGTAGCAACGTGCCAAAATACTTCCAACAAAAACTGCTTTTTGACGACGAATGCAAAGTTTTCACCGAAAACTGCTTAATTTCGTGTCTTTCAACTGCTTTTTTATCAAAATAGTCCGACATTGTAATTTCGTATCATTGAACGTGCGTTCCGTCTCGTCTGACACAAAATGGCTGACTGACTCCCCGCGTTGCGCTGCGCAAAGCCGTCGTGCCTTGCTCTACCCGTCCCGCCCCCCGCACCGCGCACCGTGAAGTAGACCACAAATTATTACGTGCACTAGAGCACTTGCGCCATTGACCAAGAGCTTATTATTGGTTATCCCACAGACCTATTTGCCGTTTGACTATTGCGGGCGCTGTTCACTTCCCGATTTTCGATTATGCTATGGTGCGTAACTGCGTAGGCTTACTTTTATTACTGTATAGACTCACAGTAAATTGAAATTAAAGGCGCGTGAGCTGTATTTAATGTATAGGGTTAATTGAAATAACACAGAACTGACAGAACATAAAGAAAATGAAGTACTAATTTCACGCCGGTTTTGCGCCGATGGAATGATCGGCGGCGTCGGCGTGGCAAAAATGACCGGCAGCGTACGCCACGCCGATCGGCGCACATCTCTACACGGCGGTCTCTCGGCTCGAGAATGGAGGTCCGGAGATTTTGATTTCGATTGATCGCAGGCCCACGACGTGGTGCCTTATTTTGTATCGGCGGGTTTTATCGACCTTTTGAGTGAGTTATTTCAGTGATTTTGTTATTGGGTTATTGTTGGTACCTACCAACGCGACACTGATTAGTATGACACCTGTCATACTAATCAGTGTCGCGTTTATTTTCTGTCCCGGCAAATCGATGAATCTCGTAAATTAGATTATTTGTGAAGGAAGACCCCGGCGTATTGATATGTCGCAACGACTATAATGTGGGCCACTTTTCTACGCCGGGTAAGCTAAAATAGCATTATTAACATACCCCGGCCGGCGAGAGCAAAAATGCGTCTGCTCCTAGTGCTTAATTAAATATCGACTATTCTATCGACATATGGATGTCGATAGAATAGTCGACTTTTAATTAAGCATAATTATTATTATTATTTTTTAAACTGAGCCATTAGTATTTCTTATTTATTTCAACTTGATACCTCCACGCGTTTCTAAGAATAACCCTAAAACAATTTTCTATCAACATAACATTATTATTTACACACACACACATTTCACATTATTATTTTTAAGCTTATATACTATTTCAATCAACTGATTACAATTATAATCAATTTATCATACTCACGGGAATGTTCGTAATAGATAAGAGTGAGTGACAGTTGTAAATAGATACTTTTCACATACTCGTAACTAATAGACCTCTTTCATATCATATGTGTATTTCGCGATTATAAACAACTACTATTTGACATTGACTCAAATCAATCGGTGTCAATCGTAGAAATTACATTGAAACAAATTAATTTACCATCATTTAATTAATTTATATTATCGACCCGCCATGCCACGCAAGAAGAAACAGCTGTACTTGGATAGCCGATTACGCGGAATATATAGAAGATCGAGGTGAACATTTATTTTGTAAAAAATGTGAAATCACAATGTTAAATTCCAAATCTTCCTTACAAAGGCACATCAGAAGCAAAAGGCACTGCGGCGTTTCAACAAAAACACAAAATTTATTCAATCTGGAACTGTTGAAGTTTATTTTGGCTTGCAACATCCCCTGGACCCAAATTAAGAACCCCATTTTCAATAATTTCATTAAAAATTGCATATCCGGAAAATTTTGTAAAGTTTGTATTCCCGATGAATCTTTTCTGAGAAGAACTACTTTGGACATTGCATATAAAGAGAAAATGCACCAAATCAGGACTGAACTTGCAAATGCTAGAATTTACGTAAGCGTAGACGAATCCTCAGATGCAAACGGACGTCAAATCGGTAATGTAATGGTTGGAGCTTTATTAAAAGAAAAGATAAGTACCCCACACATCATATCGAGTTTTTGGTTAGACGAAGTTAATAACGTTACTTTATCAACACTTATTAAAATTGCCTTGGAGAAACTATGGGGGAATGACCATAACAAACATGACAAAGTCTTGTTACTCCTTACGGATGGCGTAGCCTACATGTTAAAGACAGGAAAGAACTTGAAAACTCTTTTTCCTAATTTAGTTCATGTTACATGTCTAGCTCATGGCGTAAATAGGGTGGCTGAACAAGTTCGATTACTTTTTCCCGTTGTAAATAATTTAATCGCATACACAAAAAAGGTGTTCCGAAAATCGCCTAAAAGAATAAGAACGTTTCGTCAGATGTTACCAACTGTTCCCTTACCACCGCAGCCAACTATAATAAGATGGGGCACATGGATTAACGCGGCCTGCTACTATCATAAATATTTGCCTGAAATCAAGCGAGTCATACAGACATTCCCTAATAGGGATTCAATGTATATTTTGAAAGTCAAACGTGCAATGAACGATTTAAATATTTTGAATGACCATAAATGGATAAATAATTATATTTCAATAATACCTAATACAATAAAACAATTACAAAATCAAAATTTAAGTCTGGAAGCCAGTTTAAATATAGTTCACAAGTTGAAAGTGCACTTGTCAAAATTACGGTTACATCCTCAAGGTAAAGTTATTCACAATAAGTATCAGAATGTGTTGAAGAAGAACGTTGGCATTTTAACTTTAAACAATTTAAATAAATTGATATCTGGCAGAGAAGTGTAACTACCTAATACAGAACAAATTCATAATCACTATGAATTATTTCGTTTTGCTCCGATTACTACAGTAGATTTAGAACGGTCCTTTAGTTGGATGAAATGGATTTTATCGGCAAGGCGAAGGAGTTTAAAATCAGAAAATTTAGAAAAAATGCTAATTGTATATTACGAAAATTACATAAAATACTGAATAAATACAAACACTTGGTTTTAATTTTGTTTACAACAATAATTAATACTTCTGCATATCATAACGGTGGTCCAGTACATCGTGTTGTTTTTATCGACATCGACCAAAGTGTGTGTCCTCGCACTATTAAGCTGTCAACGCATTTTTGCTCTCGCCGGCCGGGGTATGATTATTAAAAACGTTTTCAACCTGTCGGAGACATGGGTGAATTCAGGCTTATAGATTGTACTTGTGTTTTTAGGGTTTTTTGAGACGGGTTACGTCCTGGCCGTTGATTCCTCGCCATGTCGGTCACGGGGGATTGTCGCAGTCTGCTGGTGTAGCGGGGTCGGCGAGAGTTGAGGCGGAGGCAGCTCGAGGCTTGCGCCGGCGGCTACCCTACACGTTTAGGGAGGATTCCAGGGGTCCCTATTTAACTTAAGGTCAGAGGTTCCTGTTCCTTTAACTCTTTTATTTGCTTGAATGTAATTCGAGCTGGCGCCCTTAAGAATGTAAATTAAGTTGAAGTGTTAAAGCGGCAGTGGTTTCCAACCAAGCAGTATATATATATTTAGTTCGCTGACCCACCAATTTGCTCGATAACCCTGTTATTATGAAGTGAACTGTAGTTAATAAAATATAACTTGTTAGAAGTAATTTTTAAAAACCCTATAGTAGCTTAATTTTGTAAACGCTAGCCGGTGGAAATTTGTAAAAGTGTACAACTCAAAGATATTTTCTAGTTTCTTTTAAATATATTCCCAGTCCAAAATAGTTGTAACAATATTTATATCTTCCTCTAAATAATTGTTTAGTGTTTTAATCAGTGTGTCACCCTTATCACCGGCCAGATTAACCCATTTGACTCTCTCTGTTTTATCGGTTATATGTCGAATAGGTTTGGGTAGCTTAAATTTTGTTAATAAGATTCTGTGTTGTGCGGTCAATGCCTCTCCAGGTATAACTTTACAGTCTCGAAAGCAATGTCTCAGCATTTTATCGGCTACTATGAAATCTATTTGTGAGCACTTTCCGCCGCTTTTGTAGGTGATTAAATGTTCGTATTTCTTTTTAAAATATGTGTTTACTAAATGCAAATCATGTCTTGTTGTAAAATCTAATATTTCTATTCCCTGTTGGTTTATACTTCCAAATCCATAGCCACCATGCACGCCTTTGTAGTTATCCATCGCAGTTCCAATATGACCGTTGAGATCACCTCCAATGATCTTGTGTTCGCCAGTTTTTATTGACATTAACAGATCATCAAAATCTTCCCAAAACGATGTTTTCTCTTCAAGTGAGCATCCTGTTTGAGGTGCATAAGCAGATATTATATTGATCGGTAGCTGATTGTCCTATCTTCACTGCGATTAGACGGTCTGATTTTCTCTCTACGTTTATTATTCTATCCCTGAGGATGTCATTCAGTACGATGGCTACTCCATTTCGCTTTGCATCAAGGCCATGATAAATAAGCTTATACCCTAATCCAATATCTCTCGACTTCGAACCTTTCCATCTTGTCTCCTGAATACAACAGGCGTGGATATTTGTTCTTCGAAGGATTTCGCTAAGCTCACTACTTCGTCCAGTTAGTGAGCCAAGGTTCCAGGTGGCGATCCTTAAGTTGTCAATGGTACGCGAACATTGTGTTCTTAGTCCGTCGCTTGCGGGGAACGCCCTAGTATAGTCTTCTTTCTTATTCGCATTTCCGTATACATCCCTCGCCTGGACGTCGCTTTCGGGGTACGCCCTAATATGTGATCGTGTCTCTATGTTTAACTTTTTCATGACAAGGAGAAGTTTTGTTTGGCAATTGGTTTTTACGGCCGGTTGCCACCTGACGCCAAGGTTGTGACCCTCGTTGGAGGGTTTGAGCGCCACCGTTGACCTTTTAATTGGCTCATCCGCCGCCATCTCTTCTAGATGCTCCAACCCAGCATCCAGCACTGACTGCGACCTCTGCCCCAAATATGTCGAAGAAGCCCGCAGCAGGGGTTTGATAACGGAGTATCCTTCTCCGGCCTGTTGGTCCGCGGGAACTATTTTATTTCGCTCCTGCCCTCCATATCTGGCGAGCTTTCCCCTATCCGCCACCTTGGGGACGCGTCCTCTAGGGGTGAGGTTTCCCCCGAGGAGCAGCATCGGTCGAATTTTCCCGTGTACATGCAATTTCTGTAAATGCTAAGGCGCATTTTAGCCAATCATCTAAGGTAGAACATTACCTTTGCCTAGGTCACTTTTTCCTTTGTATATGACATAAGTTTCTAATTTAATATAGTAGTGTGTCTACTTAAAATAAACAAATCAAAATATTTATTATAATAATTTGATTTGTTCTTCAGTTGTAATATCACTTATTCCTATTTAAGACAGTTTCTGAACATGATCCCAATCATATCAGCTGTTGTCGCAGAATGGCCTATTTTAATGGAACCCAAATATACAGGGTGTAACAAAAAAACTGGTGATCCGTTTAAGGGCATATTTAGTATCGTATTGAGAGTGAGAAAAAGTAGAAGAAAAATTTTTTGGATTTGAAAATAATGATAAAAGCAAAAGTACCAATCAGTTTTTAATAAATTATATACCAATTTAAAGTACTATTAATAAAGAATTAAAATTACTTAAAATTATTCAAAATGACCTCCCTTGTTTTTAATACAGGCCCTTAATCGGCGCGGCCAGGCGTCTATCGCAGCACGCACCATTTTCATGTGGTATTTAATGCTATGTTAGAAAAATAATCTTCGAATGCCGAGGCAATATCGTCATCTGACAAGACCTGCTGTTCCTATTGAAAGTTTATGCCATAAAATTATCGCCCTAAATTCCCGAATAGACTATTTTGTTCAACGAGTCTACGATTACGTTGATCCGAACCCGTACATGGAATACGTGTTAGAAGATTCTTTAAGTAAGACGAGTCTAGAAGAACCCGAAAAGAAAGCACTCACACAAAGATACATTGATTTTACTCTGAAATTAATAAGTAATTTACAGCAGCGCCTACCAAATAACTTCAAAACCCATGATCATGGCAAGTCTTTGTTAAAGAAATGTAAAAAAAAACAAACCTCTACTACCCATCGTTAAACTTGCTGAAGTGTTCGATGTGCAGCCTGGAGAAATTGATAAATTTTTGACACAATATAGGCACATTGCTAATAAAGATTGGGGGAATAAAGAAGACAGCGTAAAATTTTGGTGTGAAGTGCTTGTTCATAAGGATGCCGCCGGAAACAAGCCATATCAGGAGCTTGTAAATTTGGAAAAAAATATTTTATCTTTTCCAAATTCTAACGCCGATGTAAAGCGCGTCTTCAGTTCAACGAACTTGACCAAAACCAAAAGGAGAAACAGGATGGGGTTGAAAACAATGACTGCAATTTTA
This sequence comes from Pammene aurita, assembly GCA_947086415.1. Lineage (NCBI taxonomy): Eukaryota > Metazoa > Arthropoda > Insecta > Lepidoptera > Tortricidae > Pammene > Pammene aurita. The sequence goes on from OX352295.1 coordinate 21,882,398, forward strand.
ACTATACGATTGAAACGACTCAAACAGTCTTGTTTTTCTCACAAGGATCCTAAGGACATAATTCAAAAACGTGGGAGTAATTTGAAATACACGTTCAAATTATCGAAAAATACCACATTAAAATGAGCCATCTACTTCTTTGCTCCGCCAAATGAGGATCCAGATGAAGACTTTGATATTTGATTATTTTGTGGTAATTTCTGTAAAATTTTGTTAATGTTTTTTGTTGATAACACGGTAAATAATTGTGTTTCATTTTGATTTGTTTTGGTTAATAGCTAAATGATATAATATTTTTAATTTTTGAACCTATTAAATTGGTAAATTTTTTCTTCAAACTCAGTAAAATTCAGTAAAATGTTATTGTGATTTGAACAAAAAAATTAAATACATAATTGAAATCATTATTGAAGGTAGCTTTTTATACTTTTTTACAGCAAGTCTTTTCTTGGTAATTGGTGCTCCATCTAGTTTTTTTAGCTTCTTCAATGGGGACTAATTCCCTTTTCTATTATCGACGAGAACAGCTAGTATATCGAAGGAACTAGAATAATAGGTCGATAGTTGCTTATATCGTTAGGGTCGCCCTTTTTGTATAGTAGTATTATGTTTGAATCTGACCAATGCTCGGGTGTAACACAAGTGTCGAGTATTTTATTGAAAAGTATAGCCAATGGCGTAGCGGGAAGCGTGCCAGCAATTTTTATTGTTTCGTTTGTTATCTTGCCCGGTCCTAGGGTTTTTCTGTGGGTCAAGCTGCTTTATTTTTGATGACCTTTTATGCAAGCTCTAGCAGGTGAGTCACAAATAAATCATCTGATCATTACTGTCACTTTCTTCTCGGAACTTAGCAATGTAATTCCCTCTTCCAATATCTTCTAAATAAGCTGTAAAATTTTTAGGTTTTCCACTTCCATAATAAATTCCAATTACTAAAGGTTTAATATTAGGATTTTCATTAATATTACAGAGTATGGGCCAAAATTATTCTTTGACTTAAAAAAAATTGGCAAACAGTCAAAATTTACATATAAAGATATATTTTCTCGAACATCTATCCAGTTTTCCAATAGCAAAGTTAAATTATTAGTCATTCCGTTATGCCAATATTCGACCCCATTTTTTTATATTGACAAATATATGTGTTTTTAAAATGGTCCTTGGATTCATTGAAAAAAATTCCGGAATCAATCCATTCATAATTTTCGCGAGGTCTTTTACCGATATTTGATTAACATTCGTTTCAATAGCCCGTCTTCTTATATTTTCACGAAATGAAGAACATTTTAGGTACATATTTGCCAATATCACTGTCATCTTCACTTTCATCAGAGCTCTAAGGTCTTACATTTTCAGAATCATGCGGACAGGAATAAATACGATACCATTTTGCTGAATATTCTCATTATTCGCAATAATAGATTTGTCAGAAAACGAGGATTCCGTATCGTGTGTATTTCCAATGTTCACAGGTCCTGCTTGGTTTTAGTGGCTATGGAACCTTCTTTAATATCACTACAGCCCATTTCACCCGAATCATTTTGTCGTGCATTGATCGAAGGTATCATCATTTTTGCATACCTATTCCTTTGATATTTTTCGCCTGATTCCTCCGATTCTTGGGCGTATTTTAAACGATTCACTCAAAACACTGCACTTAACTTTTACTTATACTGGCTATACTGTACCTATTTTGAAATCACAACATAATTTTGTTATTAGCATATTATAACCGTTATACACACACGATTAGACACCACACACAGTTAAATTAATAATATCTACTATCCATATACGTCCGCTATGAAAGATATTGTGTTGTTGTGCTTTTTCCCAATATGACAGACAAATGGTTTTACGAATACAGTAAAATGAATGCATTGTTATGTTTTTATAACACTCGCTACACTGCTAGTATATTGTCCTTTGCCAGTTTCGATCTTCATTCAGTTTTTTTTGTAGCAGCAGCCCCGGTGTGAATTTGGGCTGTTTAGTTGGGGTAACATTTACGAGTAATTGGGGTAACCTTCATATGAATTATTTTCGCGTAGGTTTTCTTGATCTGTTTATTTTGGGAACATTTAGATAATATCGATTTTAGTTTTAATAAAATGATTATTAGGATGTTTCTACATTGACAACAGCTTTGGTTAATTCGGAACGAAACGTTTGTCGCTAGTTTAAAAAAAAAGTTGCAGGACCTGCGAGTCAAGAAAAGGAGCCAAGGGCGAGGTTCAGTTTCAAGAGATCGAAAAACTAATCGATTTCAATCTGAAATAAATGTTTTAAAAATCAAAGCCCTGAGCAGTGCTCGAAGATAAGTGGAAAGCGGCTGCTGAACCATGCCTGAATTCGGGCAGTGACGTGTATGCTACGGTATTTGGACGGCGTCGTCGACTCTGCTCCCTTCCCTGTGATTCGCACCGCTGGAGGACGTGCTAAAATCCTTCTGCGCACTTGAACCGCTTCAAGGTCAAAATGTCAAGAGCCTGCCCGCGAAAGACGACAAACTAAAATTTCATTCGATTCTCTGATGAGAGAGACTAAAAGACTGAGGCACCTATAAAATCCAACCTTGCGTCCGAGATGACTATACACTAGAAACAGCCCTTCCTGTTTAAAGAGGGTCCCGGGGCAGGGCACACTACTCCGGGCCGAGCTGAGGCGGAATAGTTCACCGCTACACTTGGAGGTGCAGTTGGACAGCACTCTTGTCACGGTTTCGTTCTAAGTTTTATAAACCATAACTGTGCTTAACAGGTCGCTTAAAAGTCTCTGCTTATGGTGGCGTCGTTGATCGGGTCGCCACTTTCCCGAAGAAAGGTTGAGGGAGGCGATGGCTGAGAAATGCGTCATACTCGTGAACGGGTGCTGCTTGTGGAGCCCGGTCTGTTTAAGTTAACTGGGGCTACGATTACGTAACTTTTTTTTATATTACACACATTTACGTAACTTTTTATTAATCATAATTAATTTTAGTTTAATTGGCTTTAGGCACAACATTCGGTGCTTGTTTATCCATATATTTTTTATTATATAGATAGAATATATAGACCAAGTGAAGGCCTGAAATAACAGTGCATCAGGGTATAAGGGTGTGCGTGTTTGAGTGTGTAAAGTTTATTTGCACACTGGTGTGAGCATTTACAGTAGTGCGGCTTACCAGTTCTTTGTATGTGAATTTTAAGGATGTTAACATAAAATATTTTTAACTTATTAACAGGGATCGGAAACTCGGGAGCTATTATACCTAAACTTCGGGCTCAGTACCTACGCCGCGTCGATATTGACTAATATGGAGGCGGACTCAATTTAATTTTACTAATAAATTTCCCGGGATTTCCCGAAATACCGAAAATTAGAATAACAGCCATACAAATGTATTAAAGTATTTAAATAGACTATTTTAGTTGTTCCTATGATCAAAATACCTATAATTAATTAAGCCCTTAAACGGACTAACACGTGTCTTTTTGATACATTCTGTATGTCGTTAAAACGGCTTGTATATTGACGAAATTCGCTAAAAAAGGCATAACCCAACGACAATTGATACGTATTAACCATTTTCTGATGTTGTATACAATCCCGGGATCCCGGGATTTAAATAATAAAAAATATTATTTTTAAGAAGCAGACTCCATACTTGCTTAGCTTTTTCCGGAATTTTGCTAGTTGTAGGTATAATAGCTCCCGAGTTTCCGATCCCTGCTTATTAAACTGAAGTGAGGCACTATAAATGTTAACAAGACTATTTAATACTTCTGACATTTAGCTATCTTGTTGTTAGCAAAACCCTTTAATTTCGGTTTTGTTGGTTTTATTTTCTTATTAAGGCGGACAATTATCTTCTTTTTCTACTCCAGCACTTCTATATGCCAATTAAATGACTGATAGTGGTATCTAAAACTACATCATTTAAGTGAAGGCGCTAAAGTCTATTTGTCTATAGGTACTTTCTATAACTGCTAGCAGTCACACAAAACATATTGTGCAACTGTTTTTGTTTTTTTAATACACTGACTTCCAGGTGCCATGTCTAAAAAGGGTTCGTTCTTGTTTACAATATAAATTATATTTTTATACTTGAAATTATTTTTGCACAAACTATGATAAAAACATTATCACGTCTTTTTTAAAGTATTAATATCTTAAATAATTTAGTTTTCATATTTATGAAAAACATAATAGTACTTTAATGTAAGCTTTTGCATTGAGAGTTACTTGAACGAAGCCATATTTTTTTGCAATTGAAAACCAACTCGTGGTCTGTCTATGACATTTAGTCAAAAAGTTAATATTTAAAAAGTTTCAACACAATGTACGGCTTAATTTTTGTATTTAATCTCGTATATTATGTTAATATCAAGAAGTTTATGTTAATTTTTATAAAATAAGTGACAAGAAAACTTCACAGTGAATATGAAGACTTCGGCACAAAAGTAAGTTATTAGTTGATAGAAAAATCTTAAAACAAAATTGATTTATGTACTCGTGATACTTAAGAACTTTAAAATTATTTATTAATTACGTTTTTGCTACTGTCGTAGAAAAAGTTTCGTGTGCAACGGTACATAATTAGGTCTTAAAATTCTCGGGTCTGTTATTACAAAATTCGGCTTCGCCTCATTTTGTAACTTCGACCCTCGAATCTTAAGAACCCTTATTATGTACCTGTTGCACAAAATACTATTGTAATACTATGGATTTCACTATTAAAATCGAGTACCAATTAAAGAATGAGATCGAGCATGAGCTGACATTATTACACATTTCTTTTGACACACATGATCTTGCGACACACTTCGGAAATTACTACGACAGACTAGAACTTTGGTCCGGCGTGGTAGTTTGAAGACATCAGGAGCGGCCCCTCCAATTGAGGATGCCCAGGAGCTGGCAGCGTGTAAGCTTAAGGTTCAGGAGCTTCGGACAGCCATTGCGAGTGGCGCTAACTTGACAACAGCACAGCGGGGAAGATTGGCAGGTCGGGCCAATTACTACTTGGGTAGGATAGTTCGGATCAAGGACCATGATGAAGAGGTGGACCTCCTGCAGGGAGTTTTAGTGTCTTGCTTATCGGTTCTTAATGAGGAGAAGGAGTCTTCAGGGTCTGAGGTAGAGATTTTCAGCTCCCCTGCCAAGGAGGAACGTCCGCCTGTGGCGGTGTATACAGCGGAACATATAGTACCTAAATGCAGCTTGTAATATACATTTAAACAATAAATAGAACTGTATGATTGTTAAGTCTGCAGAGTCTGCTGGTGGTGGAGGTGATAAGTGAGTGATCACACTAATCACATCACGCATGCTGATGAAGTTTAAAAATCATTATATATAATAAAACTAAGTTGAGAAAATGTGCGTGCCGATAAAACTTAAAAAGGAGTCCCAGCACGATAAAGGGACTTATATAGTGTGATAGCCCTTTATTCCCCCTCGAACAAGAAAGTTCCCGTTTTAACCTAAAGGGTGTGTCTTTAAAGATATAAGGGCTTTTCCAACCCTTCAACTCGGAAAGTAAGTGTAGTGGCGCCATCTGTTGTCGAGTAGTTGAACTTCATTCATTGTCCAAAGTGGCGCTATCTGTTGTCGAATAGTTGAATTTCATTCATTGTACACAATATGGACTTAAACGAATGATTATTCCCAAACTTTCTCGAATATCCTAGCGCCAACTTTCTCGAATATCCTAGAGCCTAGCTTTCTGAATATATAAGAGCCCGGTGTCACCCGCCAGAGTTAGTTTGATTTGAACAGCGAAACAAGCGATTTCGAAACGAAAAAGAAAGAAATTATCTGTGTGTGAGCCTTTATTTTGAAGTATCACGTGTGAGTATTTTTAATAGTGTGTTTAATTAATTCTCGATTTCGAAGCGAAGAAGAAAAAAGTTATCTGTGAGCCTTTATTGTGAAATATCAAATGTGAGTATTTTTAATAGTGTATTTAATTAATTCTAATGGTTTTTTTTTTTTCTTTTAATTGTAATTTCCTTAACTTTCAAGTAGTCGCGCGGCGTTGAATCGATGCCTTCTATATACTTTGGCCGTAAACAAAATATCGCGCGACCGCTTGAAGATTAAATATTTTTTTTTCTTTGTCTCAACGTGCTCCACGTTTACGTAACAATATATTTGTCTATAAAATGTTCATTTAATTTATATTTTACAGAATACAATGCCTAGACGTAAAAGAGGTGGAGATCTTGCCAGTTCTGCAGCGAAACGGCGGAAACAAAAAGAAAATCGAAGAAATGAAACGGAAGAAGAGCGCGAAGCACGTTTACAAAATCAACGAACCAGAATGAGCACCCTGAGAAGCGGAAAAAGCGAAGAAAGAAAAGAAAATAAAAGTATTGAAGAATCGAGCATTTTAAAAGATAATCTAACAAAGGAAGCATTCCACTACGAACCGACGAAGAAATATTACGATCATAAATATGTTGTGATCGGAAAAATGAATAACATTTGCCAATTTTGCCACGCGAAAAAATTCAGTAAAGAAACACCAGGTCTCTGTTGCATGAATGGAAAAATTCGATTACCACCACTGGAAGCACCTCCACAGGAATTTCTACATTACGTGACCGGGGAAACACCAGAATAAAAACACTTTCTTCAAAATATAAGATCATACAACTCCTGCTTTCAAATGACTTCTTTCGGTGTTACTTCGACTGACACTAATAGAGACAAATTTGAATATGTATTTTCAATTCAAGGGCAAATTTATCACAAAATTGGATCGTTACTACCAATGCCTAACGATGACTATAAATTTCTGCAAGTATATTTCATCGGAAATGAAGAAAACGAAATTGATCAACGATGTACAAATTTTATTGGATTGAAACGCGAAATAATCCAAGATGTACAGAGGATCTTACACAAATACAATCAACTGATTTACATATTCAAAACAACACTAGACCGCATGATTTCTGATGACTATAAAACTGTAATTCGAGCCGATAAAAGACCACGTGGAGAACACGAACGTAGATTTAATGCACCTCAGATAGATGAAGTCGCCATCGTAATTGTGGACAATGAAAATACAAGCCGTGACATAATTGTACAACGAAGAAGAAAAGGACTACAACGCATTGCAGAGACACACCGTTCATATGATGCTCTTCAATATCCGTTAATATTTCTGCACGGAGAGGATGGTTATCATTTCAATATAAAACAAATTCATCCTAAAACAGGCATAGAAACAAACAAAAAAGTCACTTCCAAGGAGTTCTATGCTTACCGCTTAATGATCAGAGACAATGAAATATACAATCACATTCTCAACACTCGCCGTTTATTCCAACAATTTCTGGTAGATATGTACGCAAAAATAGAAGCAGAACGGATGCTTTACATAAGACTGAATCAGAAGAAACTACGCACAGAAGAATACATCCACCTTCGAGATGCGATCATAAATGACGGCAATATTGACGATATTGGAACAATGGTAATCTTACCCTCATCATACATAGGAAGTCCAAGACATATGCACGAATATACTCAAGATGCCATGACCTACGTAAGAAAATATGGACGACCTGATCTCTTCATAACATTTACATGCAACTCATCATGGCCAGAAATCAAAGAACAACTAAAATACGGACAAACCTCCATGGATCGACACGACATGATAGCCCGAGTTTTTCGACAAAAACAAATAAGATTTATTGAAGTCATCACAAAATACCACATCTTTGGAACCGTTAGATGCTGGATGTATACAATCGAGTGGCAAAAACGAGGATTGCCTCACTCACACAATCTTATATGGCTACACGATAAAATTTATCCCACGGATATCGACAAAATCATCCAAGCTGAATTTCCCAATCCACAAAATGATCCGGAACTATACAACATAGTAGTGAAAAACATGATTTACGGACCATGTGGACCATTAAACTTCAATGCGCCATGCACGAGTGATGGAAAATGTACAAAAAAATATCCAAAACCATACTTGGACGATACAAAAACTGAAGATGACGGCTATCCCAAATATAGAAGACGATCACCGAAAAACGGTGGCTTCACAGCAAAAATACGAATACAAGGCAGAGACGAACTGGAAATAGATAATCAATGGGTAGTACCATATAACCCACTACTTTCCAAAATGTTCCAAGCACACATAAACGTTGAATATTGCAATTCAGTAAAATCTATTAAATATATATGTAAGTACGTAAACAAAGGTAGTGATATGGCAGTATTTCAAAAAGTCTAAAATAGCGAACAAAATAATAGAAATGATGAAATCCTCATGTACCAAATGGGAAGATACATCAACAGTAACGAAGCAGCGTGGAGGATTTTTAGTTTTCCCATACACGAACGCGAACCAGCTGTGCAACATCTAGCAGTACATTTGGAGAATGGACAGAGAGTTTACTTCACAAAAGACTCGGCTAGAAAAATTGCAAGCGAACCACCTCAGAACACAACATTAACAGCTTTTTTCCAACTTTGCCAAACGGATCCATTCGCAAAGACGTTACTGTATGTCGACGTCCCTATTTATTATACGTGGGACAAAACAAGGAAAATTTTTCAACGACGAAAACAAGGAATGCCAGAAGAGGGTCATCCAGAAATAATGAAAACTAACGCAATAGGTCGAGTATACACTGTACATCCAAACAATGCCGAATGTTTCTATCTCCGAATGTCGTTACACGAAATACGGGGACCAACAAGTTTCACAGATCTCAGGACTATTGACGGCTACATATGCCAGACTTACAGAGAAGCATGTCAACGTTTAGGATTATTGGAAAACGATAACCACTGGGAATTAACACTACAAGAAGCCACACTCACAGCTTCAGCTGAACAAATTCGAGAGTTATTCGCCATAATTCTAACAACATGTAACCCATCAAACCCAAAACAGCTATGGGACTCTTTCAAAAGGAATATGAGTGATGATATATTGTACCAAATCCGACAAGCTAATCCAGAACTGACTATAGAATTCAATGACGACATCTTCAATGAAACACTCATTCGCTTAGAAGATAAATGTTTAGCAATAAATAACCAGACCTTAGTAGAAATTGGAATGCCAGCACCACAAAGAAATACTTTCAGTGTGCTAAACTACGAAATTACAAAGGAAAAAAGCTACAACGTCAATGAACTACTTGAATACATTGCTCACAACAAACCACTCCTCAATGACAATCAAAAAAAAATTTACAACGTTATAATGAACCGAATAAATAACAACACTGGTGGAATTATTTACTTGGACGCACCAGGAGGCACCGGTAAAACGTTTCTAATAAATCTAATACTGGCGGAAATACGTGCTGAAAAACACATCGCACTGTCACTAGCATCATCCGGCATTGCAGCCACACTTATGGAAGGAGGACGAACTGCCCATTCTGCCTTACAACTACCGTTGAATATAGCCGAACAACAATTCCCGGTATGTAAAATCTCAGGAACATCTGGACGGGGTCAACTTCTAAAACATGCTAAAATTATCTTCTGGGATGAATGCACCATGGCCCATAAAAAATCACTAGAAGCCATGGACAGAACATTACAAGAATTGCGAAAAAACTCTGAAATGGTGGGAGGAGCTCTACTCATACTCTCAGGAGATTTTCGACAAACACTTCCAGTTATTCCCAAATCAACACCAGCAGACGAGATCAATGCATGCTTAAAAAAGTCACATCTCTGGCCGCAAGTACAAATACTGCAATTAACAAAAAACATGAGGGTTGAATTATCAAAAGATGAAACAACAGCACATTTTGCTAAAATACTTTTACAAATAGGCGAAGGTACATATCCTACTGGCCAAACGACCGGCCTCATTGAACTCAATAGTGATTTCTGTAACATAGCCACTACTGTAAACGAACTAATCGACAAAATTTATCCAAATATTATTCAGAACTATACCAACGTAGAGTGGTTATTTCAAAGAGCAATTTTGGCCACTAAAAATAATATTGTTGACGATATCAATTTTAATATTCTAAAGAAAATACCTGGTGAAGAAAGTGTCAACTTTCCTACTGAATTTCTAAACTCTTTACAAGTACCAGGAATGCCATTACACTGCCTTCGTCTGAAAATTGGATCTCCAATCATACTACTCAGAAATCTCAACTCCCCAAAACTATGTAATGGAACGAGGATGATCGTAAAACAGCTATCGAATAATGTCATTGAAGCTGAACTTATTTCTGGAAAGAACAAAGGACACACAGTATTTATACCTAGAATACCACTGATCTCTTCTGAATTGCCATTTCAATTTAAAAGATTGCAGTTTCCAATTAAATTAGCCTTTAGTTTTACAATTAACAAAGCGCAAGGGCAAACTTTGAAATATTGTGGCATCAACCTCAAAGAATCCCGCTTCTCTCACGGTCAGCTATATGTAGCTTGCTCAAGAGTAGGAAGTTCGAAAAATTTATATATATGTATTAGGGTGGGTCGAAAAAAATTTTTTTTTATTCGCGATTTCTAATAGTGCGGGATTGATGATCCATTTAAAAACAAACACTACCTTATGTTTTTTATTTTTTTTTAATTATGTTTTCTACCCGCGCATTTGCGTTTAAATTTTTCAAAAAACACCGAATACGTTTGTTCAAAAATATATGCCAAAGTCAGTTTAAAGATTGTTTTAAAACTGTTTTAACGTCGGGAATAATAAAATAATAATAATACGCATACGCAACTACTGTGAGCCAAGGTTACACTTCCAGGAAGCTGAGGGGTGCGGGGGAGGGTCACAAAGTTCGCGATGCTTGCGTAAATTACGACGCATTATTTTAGTGACACCAATTACTTCTATGTGAAAGGTCGCGTTACTTTTAATGATTTCTGTTAATAATTTAATAGTTTTTTTTACTGTTATTGTTCGAAGTGACATTTATTATGGAGATAAGCAGTAGAAGATCAACCAGCTGTCGTATTTTTGGTTCGTGTGATGAGCTAAATGAAAACGAACTACCCACTTACAAAAATGTTATGAAATATTATAAACTCATACGATATCGTCTTACACTCGAAAATAATTCTAAAAAGGAGCCATCCGTCAATGAGATTTCCGAAATAGTAACCCAGAAAGTCGAAAGTTTGTGGCTAAAGGCTTCTATACCGATAATATCTCACGTTCGTGTATTGCAACTATTGAAAGCGTATCACGCTAAGTGTAAATATCTTATTAAGTCTTGGAAGCGTCTTTCAGAGGTAAAAAAACAAGATTTTTTGTTAAGTTCTGAAAAACTGCTTGATTTAAGCGCATGTAAGTGCAAAAATTTTACATTTTGCAACTGTCCTAAAGAAAAAAAATGCCCAATGGCAGAACAAATGTTTCTGAGTGACCAGAGAACTAATAGGAAAATGGTAATGGAACGAGTTGATTTGACGGCAACTCGGAAGAATATCAAATCCATGAAACGAAAAGAGAAATTACAAATTTATTATAGTGCTACAAAAACAACTCAGAAAGATATTGTTCACGAAACCTCTAATAATTCCATGGAATCCGAAAGCGACGTGGAAGCGGCTTCGCCAGAACGTTTACTGGCTCCACCATCGGCAAAAAAACGTAAAATCGAGTCACTGAAGAACCTAGCAAGTATTAGCGATCGATACGGACTTTCAGACAGAGCCGCTGCTGCTGTGGCTTCAGCTGTCCTGCACGACGTTAAAATGAGTGACGAAGTGATTGATAAGTCAAAACTACGTCGGGCGCGACAGAAACTACGTCGAAAAACTGTGATTGAGGCGCAGATTGTGAGTATTCCTGCTATATATTTTGATGGACGAAAAGACAAGACACTCGAGCTTGTAACCAAAGCGGGAAAAAAATATCGAACTACAAAAATAGAAGAGCACATTTCAATTATCAAGGAACCCGAATCAATTTATATTGGTTACGCTATTCCACGTGATGGAACTTCCAAAAGTTTAGAATTATCGATTCACGAAACCCTTATATCTCAGGGTATGTCTTTGCAGGATACAGTCGCTATTGGATGTGACGGTACTGTTACAAATACTGGAAAATATCGTGGGGTTATACGACTATTTGAACAACGTCTAAATAGACCTCTCCAGTGGATAATATGTCTTCTACATATGAATGAATTGCCCTTAAGACACTTGTTTTCGTTTCTTGATGGAAAGACAACTGGACCAACCACTTATTCTGGTGCTATTGGAAACCGACTTGACGACTGTGAAAAGCTTGATGTTGTATCTTACGAACAGATAGAAGGGACATTACCAGACATATCTAAAGTCGAAGATCTTAGTTCGGACCAACGTTACCTGTACGACATAGTATCAGCTGCTATAAATGGCGTATGTCCTCCTAATTTGTCGCATCGCTCTCCAGGCAAAATGTCTCACGCCCGATGGCTTACAAAGGCTAACCGAATCATGCGGCTTTACGTTTCAACCAGTAATCCATCGCGCAACTTAAAACAACTTGCTGCCTTTGTAGTCAAAGTTTACACTCCCGTTTGGTTCGAAATCAAAACACACCCATCGTGTAAAGACGGGGCAAGACACTTATGGAGGTTAATCTCACATTCAAGATATCTTTCTGCAGATCTGAAGAAGGTGGTTGATCCAGTGATAAAACGAAACGCATATTTCGCTCACCCGGAAAACCTACTCCTGGCTATGTTAAGCGATCCTCAGAAGCACGTGCGAGAGCTCGCTGCCAGGCGTATTCTGAAAGCCAGAAATGCCACTACTTCTGGTAATCTTCATAGCCTTCGTGTGTTCCAGGTGCCTAAGATTAATCTAGATGCTGCATGCTATACTGATTTGATTGACTGGCAGGAAACATACACTCAACCTCCGATACTAAGCGATGTTACTGATGAAGCCCTACTTTCTATAGTGGAGTCAGGAGGCAGCGACGAAATACTTTTCCTACGGTTACCCTGTCATACACAAGCTGTGGAGCGAGCGGTAAAGACAGTCACTGAAGCCTCTTTACAGTTATGCAACAAAACGGCCAGGGAAGGTATGATAAAAGCGAAAATTCAAAGCCGAAAAATAATGCCAAAATTCGAAAGTAAGAAGGATTTTAACGCTCTTTGAACGTTTAAACATGGTCATTTCATTAGTATGTTTTGTATATTTTTTAATTAAATACACGTCTTATACCATGTTACTTGCATTTTTAATCATAAAACACCTATTTTGAATGATTGAATAAATAAAAAATGTTTTTTAAGATTTCAGTAAAAATCAGAAATTTTCAAAATTTCAAAATCAATGCGCGGGTAGTTAGAAATAACTTACAAAACTTTTTTTTTCTGAATTTTGAAGCTTTAAGGGTGGGTCAACTTTTTATCACTATTATAAAAAAATAGACAAAAATAAAAAAAACCCCATACTAAAGCGACCCACCCTAATATGTATATACCCCGGACAATAAAATGAAAAATGTTGTTTATAAACAAGTAGTGTAAATAATGAGAAAATGTAAATACATGTAAATATAGGGGGTTGGGTGTAAGATCTTGCTTAGTATAGAATTCCGGCGCCGTCTTCGCATTCGAAGACCTTGATGCGTCTTCTAGTGCCTAGTGCCTCTCACCCTCATGGAGACTGCTCGAATGACCGATATTTGTACTATAACTTTTAGCCAGAATATTATTTGCGAGTATGGTTTTTCCATTTGGATGATATTGATGATTACTAAAGGTGTAAAAGAGGCTCTTAAGTCTTCCGTGGCTCGGTCATATTTTAGACGTTTTTCTTTGTTGTAGTTGTCCAGGAGTTACAAATTGTTATTTTTGTGAAAGTAGAATATTAAGGCATATTTCGAAATCTATATTTAGTAAGTCTGTGCTTCAGCTATTCTCCTCCTGAACCTTAACGTAGATGATTTTGATGCTATACATCAAGGCAAGGTAGTCTTACAAAATTGTATATCAGACCCATGTATTAAAATGAGGGTAAAAGATCAAGCCAATGCAGTATGCAAGACTGAAGCATCTTAAAATTGAATAAAAATAATTCGGGTCAAAATCAACTCGAACAGGGTGCGTGTTTTTGACGTGGTTTTTTATTGCACTTTTTCGAAGGTTACAAGGAATTGTGTAAAACTGCCACAACAATTTGCATTAAATAATATCGTAAATTGATCACTGTTAAATAAGGCTTTTAACCATATATTGAAATAGTAAGCAGGGTTGGGCCAGTATTTCAAATACTTCTTCGAAAAGTATTTGTATTTTAAATACTACACGTACATATATTTCAAATACTTTAAGCTTTAAAATACATTAGCATAAAATACATTTTCTGAATTCCATAATCATAATATAGTTAGTTGGTCCTTGTCATAGTCTCATATTTTTTGACAATGGAGGGATACAGACAGATAAAATTGGCGTGTTCTTTAAGAATTTATCTGATTACTACCAGAAAACCTGATATTTTTCTCAGAAAATGGTCATTTGTTCCGTTTGAACTGTAAGTGATAATTTTCGTCAAAATTACGACGACATAGCCTTTCACAGGGAAGTACAACATTTTACAGTTTTTCCCTGTTTTGTGTAATAAATAGTAATCTACAATGACACTTAAAATCTTGTTAGAAAAGGTATTCTCATTAAAAATAATACGTAAAATTCTTGCTCTGGGGTTACCCTCCACCGCTCTTTGAAGGGCAACAAAGAAACCGACTAAATTATGTAGGCTAGGAACGGCTATCAGCCATCTTAAAATGCGTTTACAAATTAGTCGCGTTGCGTGTATTCTGTCTTTCTTGGGCGTACGTGTGTTTTAATTTAACTCTAGAGAGAGATACTTGTTTTAGGTTACGCGGTTTTTCAGTTTCTGTCATTGCCGTCATTGGTTTGAAAACCACACCTGAAGCCAACCGATTTTAGCAGCCTGCTTCCATTGGGCGTATAAAATGTGATGGCTGTCATGCCAGCTGCTCCATCGAAGACCAGCAAAGAATACAATACAAAACCTTCTGATTACTATATTGGAGTTGAATTTAGATCCTCCCAGTAAATAGTAGAAGTCCGAGTAGTACTTGTTTGAGCAAGAATGAGGACAATGACCTAATCGTCTTTGCTACTCTACGGAACTCAGGCCCGCGACAGCTAGGATGCAATTAGAAATATTGTTAAATGACAAGGGAAAAAAATTATGTGTCCTTGAACGCTACCCAAATATTAGTAAAGTAAAGGCGTATCGATGCAAGTTCAAGTCTTGCTGGGTTGATTATTTTTTCAATGTTTTCAATGTTTGTATTTGATTGAATAACATACTATTAGTAAAGTATTCATAAAACCTTCTGGTCCAGTCGACAGTCTGTTTTCATTAGCTGGTTACATTCGTTCGCCTAAATACTAGAGGCTTATCCGACAATATTTTTAGGAAACTGAAATAGATGTCATATACTACAAAATATTCAACAAAATAATTTGATTTGCTTCAAGATTAACACATTCACTGCCAAGAACCCGCCTTGTGGGCGCTCGTAAACTTTGCTCAGATGCCGGATAACTCGCTGGGCGGGTTGTTTTGTACGTAGATTTGGACGTCGTCATTTTTCGTCTGGCAGTTAATGTGTTAATATATACTTTTAGGAATTTAGTTTTTATGAAATTCCTTCTAAAATAGGGTGGAGCGAATTATTTTTGTATTTGTTTTCATATTGGAATAGTTCTAAAATGTTGCATTTAGGTCTATAAATTAAGATAAAAATAAAAATAATCAAACCTACTTTTAGCCCCCTACTACCCCCTTCCAAAGCTTTAAAACACGACCTAAATTAAGGTCGGAATAAAAAAATCACTCAACAGAGCAAAAAGCTGGGACAAACGCTAGGAGGAAGAAGAAGTATTTTGGATATTTGTATTATGGTTTCGTCTGTGATACGACTGGTATCTTAAAGCTAAATAAAATAATGAATATTTATAGTCTAGATAGATCACTCGACTAAATAAAAAGTACGGGAATACTCTAATCACAGCAATTGAAATAAAATAAACATTCTTGTCAGTGGCAAATTTTGAGTACTAATATAAATATTGAACGCTATATTTTACTCTTCTATTTTGGTGTGGTGTAGTGGGCAAAAGAGAGTAGGTTAGTCAGTCTCAATAAAGATCTCAAACTGTCAACACGTAGTAAATATGCTGCAACCCGAGTACAACAATCCTATCTCCACATGGCGACCTTGCCAGTCGCGCCGGCCACCGGGCGGCCCGGGCGCATTCCACGACGTCAGCAATTCAATCTCTATGTGAAGTGAGAAGTGTTAACCAGTGGTGATATGACTTTTATTATGACGATACGTAACAACTTATCTGCTCCGCGTTATTCGATTCAAGCCAATTTTTAAATACCTACATTCGAACTGTATCATTTCCTGCGCTGTGTACCAGTGAAGTGTTGGACAATTAAACAAAAAATATACGTACTTACTAGACGACCTGCGTTGGACAGTGAACTTTTGCAATTATAATGGGCAAATCGTATTCCAAACAAGAAGAGAAGGAAGTCATAATTACACAGAACGCTGCGGGCTCCAATGAAGGCCAGGGTATTAGCGAGCACGCCGAGCATCTCCGAATAAACTATATATTGGTGACATGTATTTTGACTATCATTGCACTGGGGATAGTCATTTATGCACTATTCAAGTGGATTCAATGAGAAATACGTAATGATATGGTACGACGCATTCGTGTAAGGCTTTCGGGACGTCAGAACCAGGTATGAGAGGATGGCGCTGAACGTGGCAACGTTGGTGATGAAGAAATGTGTGTGAAGTGAACGGCATTTTTTTTATGCGCGAATAGTTACTTCTACTATAACATACTACCTAGTTTTAAATATGCTATTTTAGTGTTATACTTATGGAATTACAACTTAATAATGTATTAAGCAAATTAGTAAAACTTCAAGTAGAATCACGTGAGCTAGGACCCAAACGTAGGCTACAGAAAATCGGGATTAATAAAATAAGCGAGGCGAAAGAGATATATTCGCATTATATACAGTTAATTGAGTCTAGTTCTAGCAGTAATACTTATACAGAAGAATTTTCCGATTACGTACTTGAAGTAATTCGCAACAGAATAGATAAGATTTATAATACAATATTAGAATCAGTATTTCTAGTGAAGTCCAGAAACAAGTTAAAATGGCAGAAAAAATCGACTTTAAGGAGGTGGGATCACTGATTCCCTTATATGATGGCAAAGATGATACGGTAGAGAGAATTATTGGTGGTATTCAGATGATGGATAGCATGTTGAAAGAAGCAGATAACAAGAAATTGCTGATTTCGCTTGTTTTAAAAACTAAATTGACCAAGAACGAAAAATTAAATTAAATAAAAATTATGATACTGTTTCAGCATAAATCGTTTCAACACAAAGAAATATTACCAAAAAATCAGCAAATTCATTGCAATTAAATAGCGTCACGGGAAACAACCTATCTATTGCGGACTATGCCGATAAGATTGAAGAGTTGTTTACTAATCTCACGATTGCGCAAGCGGACAATAATCAGCAGGCATGCGAAATCTTGAGACCAATAAACGAAAACTTGGCCATTAAAAAGTTTGCAGACGGTTTGCGCAACAGAAGGTTAGGAACTATCATTTCAGCTAGAAATTACAAGGAGTTGAAGAAAGCAGTACAAGTGGCTAAGGAGGAGGACAGCAGTCAGCCAACCCCCGTGGTTATGCATATGAGAGACAACAGGAGAGGATTACAAGTAAGTGGACGGAACAGTCGCGGATACTATAATCAGCAGTCAGTCAGGAGGAGGAGCTGAAACAAGACGTAGCGACAAAATGGAATTCCACCTACGACATGTTGAACAGAATGTTACGAATGAGAGAAGCCAACACTTTTGCACTGGCCTTAATGCGACCGGACTTATCTTTGGATCAGATAGACTGGGATGTGATAACAAAAGCTCTTCCCATCCTTAACATTTTCTATGAAGGAACATTGGAAGTCTGTGGGGAGAACTATGTTTCGGCTTCATTGTATATTGTGTACAATAAACTAATTAAGCAAAAATTGGAGGCATATCAAAACGACGCTTCATCTATGCCTCCAATTATCAACTTACTCGATAAATTGAAATCCCAAATGTGTCTACGATTTATGGCCGTCGAATCGATACATTGCTTTGTGAAGCAACTATCTTGGACCCAAGGTTAAAAAAAAAGGGATTTATCGACATTCACAAATACGATAGGGCTGCAAGTGCACTAAGGTTAAGAGTTGGCACAGTGAACCTGCCTGCGGAAGAAGCAGGAACGTCTGCGCCTATAAATGCGACTCCTCAAACAGTAAACCAAAACATTGGCCTTTGTGCGGGCTCAACTCTGTGGGACACGGACTTGTCGAACCACACCCCGCAAAACCCGCTGGCGGCGGGAATCGTAGAGTTCGACAAATACATCCAAGAGCCATTTCTAAGAAGGCACTAAAATGGTGGAAAGAGCGCCGGAACGTATATCCGCATTTATATACGTTCATGATGAAACGGTTAAATATCACCACTACTTCCGTTCCTTGCGCACGCGTCTTTTCCAAAGCTGGTTTGACTCTTAACCAGAGGAGGACCAGATTAACCACCAGAAAGTTGTCTCAACTTGTATTTATTAGTTCAAATTGAACACTAAGTATTAAGAAAAAAATGATTAAAAAAAATAAAATTATAAAACACTAATGTACTTACCTACAAAAAAAATACTGTACATATAATGTAAATTGTAAAAAAAATATGTAAATAATGTATTATATTAATCAATTTGATTTCTAAATACGCCAAACTTCGCATTTGGTTTAAGTGAGTATATTCTAATTTTAATGTTAAATTCTAAAACAAGTATCGAAGTTTGCCAGTCCTAAGCCTAGAGTTCCATTTTATGTTGATAAAGTATGAAGGGAAATCAATTTGAATGCAGGTCTACCTGCAAAACCTACATATATACCTATACTACATCCCTGGGCCCGATTCGAGATGCCAAACTGCGAGACGTGGCTCTCACACTTGTCTCGCTAGGTGATAGAGTGATACACCTAACTGTCAAGCTGTCAGTAGGTCTCGCTAGAGCGTTTTGTCTATGGCTATGGCCACCATTTTAGATATGTTGACAGGACATTGGGAATCCCATGGCAGTTTGGTGTTTTTTTTTTAGTAGGTATACGTAGGTATCGAACCATGGATGTATATGAAGTGGATCTCATTCTTCGGTCACAAAGTGAGGCCGACAGAGAAGCTTATCTAAGCGAGTGTCTCATTTTGACTAAGGAATTAATGACATCATCAGACAATCAAAATGTGAATATGTGTCAAATGTGACAATTTTGTAACGAGTGCGAGTGAGGCACCGCCCCCCACTATTATGCTCTCTATCGGACCGTTTTTAGTACTTTTAAGGGTTCCGTAGCCAAAATGGCATAAACGGTACCCTTATAGTTTCGTCATGTCCGTCTGTCTGTCCGTCAGTCCGTCTGTCCGTATGTCACAGCCATTTTACTCGGAAACTATAAAACGAATAAAATAAAATTTAGACATAAGGTGTATTTTTCATGCCGCTATTTAATTATAGTCTGACAAACCATTTTTTCAGTAGAAAAGCGCGGCAAATTCAAAATACGTACATGTGCCAACCCTTTGTGATGAGACACCGTGTTCGTGACGAACATTTAAATTCACAGTTCTTTTACATTGAATTTGTTTCTAGTGCATTTCACTCTCTCGTCTTAAGCGCGAGTGAGATAGAGAACTCCTGCAACGTTCCACATTGAATTTAAATTCGTTTTTATGGCATATGTCAACTGCCTCAACCAGATTATTTGTTACAGTTGATGATGATGACAGATCAGACGAAATATATTCGTCTCCTTTTTACACACCGTGAATGTCACGTAATGAAAGGGGTGGAAATACCAACTAAAATTAAAAACATAGAATTTGATTGATCATTACTGCTTTTTTCACTGATTCTTAGTGTTGTCATACTTTTGGTCGCTGTACATTGCTACTGCGTTCGTTGGCTGGCCAGACTATATGTAGTTAAATTGAAGGAGAAAATATTTTTATGGGGGGCGCTCCATGTAACTAAATTACAAAAAATAATTTTTCCCCTAATATCAACATGTTGCACATCAATTGATAGGTGTTTAAAAATAACATTGAGGTGTTTTTGAACATTTTGTGATTTAGTGAATATTTTCAGAAATAATCGCCTCGAAAGTCAGAAAAATTGAGTGAACGGGGGGGGTTCACTCAATTTTTCTCCCCCGTAACATTTGAACCCTAAGTCCATATAATATACTTAAAAAAATTTAAGAAGATTATCTTATTTTTCTATTACATACTTTCTACGAAAATTGTTTTGAACATTATAAGTTCAGCCATTTTTGAGTTATCTCCAAAAAACTTCTTCCATAGGTATCAGATACGACCTTCTGGTACTAGTTTGGTTCTTATTCCATTGAAGGTACGGAACCCTCTATTATGCGTGGTCCGACACGCACTTGGCCGGTTTTATGCTAGTCGCCTATGAACGACTCTTTTACTCGGTAATAATTTTAGGGCACCGAGTAAACAATAGTACTATACAGAGGTCCCTCTTTGACGTTACGAATCATGTTGTCCCTTCTTCACGCATGGCAAGTTCTCTTTCTCACTTAGGCAAACGTATCGGATACTAGTTGTCAAATTCAATGACAGAAATGCACATCCTTGGTTAGGGACAAGGTTTAAGAAAAAGATCCACTTCATATAAATCCGTGATACTAACACAGATTACACCTTGTTAGCCCGCCCCACTGTAAATTTATCAAAAATCTTATCGGTTGGCTTCCATATAGCGATATAGAGCCCATCTTCGAGATCATGAAAAAATAAGTCTTACTAGGTCTTAAATGGGCGCTAGTATGTATAACACGATGTAAATTGTTCTTGAATAAATATCATATCATATCATATGGCGTCAAGATGAAAATACAAGAAAATAACGTTAATTAATCAGTGGTTTTACCGCTCCAAATTTGTGCTCACGGTAAAGTCTACTTCAAATAACCTACATACCAAATTCCGGTGGGAGCATACAATAGGCATGGTGAATTTTTTTCATGTATGGTATCAATCGATTCGTTTTGTTGTGAGGATCTATATGGGGCCAATTGCGTTAAAGCAACAGAAAAGTCAGAAATTAGACTTAAAGTCCGAGATTTGCATTTGTTTCTCAAAACGCTCCTAACAAAATGACGTGCAAAAGTGACGTCACGATCACATAGTTGCCCTGTTTAAAGTATGGAAAAAATATGAAATTGCTATTTTTACAGGGAAATGTTGCGTTTATGTGTATGGTTGCCATACAATTTATTTTACAGTACAATGTTAAAATCATTTCAATTCACACTTTTAAAAATCGTGAAATTTACAAATTTTGCTGCTTGATATCTTTGAGCCACTTCAAAAGAATTTATAAATTTTCACTTTAGTTGGATATATTGATCATTTTGCATCCTATCAACTAAATTTTATTGCATAAATCAATATGTGTCATCATGCCTATTTTAAGATTCGAATCTAATCGCAATTTTTGCATTTGTATTATTTTTGAGCTAACCACTCCAAATTTTTTGACCTTAAACTAGGCACTTCACCGCCTTATTTTAAACCGTAAAAGTTAACCTTGCGGGACAGTTTGGAAAAAAATACTTTAAATAGTTTCAAAAATTTACTTAATTGGCACACGCATAACTGGATATCCATGTTTAAATGGCTTATAGTTTAACATGCCGTTATAAAGTGTATAACAGGTATATGTTTTTTTCCCTGTTTTTTATTGTTTTTTTTTCTCTTGTTTTGATTAAGATATTCTTACTTTGGGGATGTGATCGTGGCGTCAATGCGCCGTGTCGTCAAATGGTTGCAACGGAAGACCAGCGCTGGCCCTGCCGGCATTTAACGCTGAGTTGCGACGATTTCGTGGCAATTAATGTTTCGGGTTGTATATGTTATTGTTTATTATGTTTTTTGTAATTGTCATGGATAAATCTTTCATTCATTCATTCATTCATGTTTCTAAAAGAATGCTTTAAATGTTCATCCTTATATTTTTTATTTTTGGAAAAAAAAATGGTATTCAATATTTATATGACGTTCTAAATAAAACAATTTTTTTTTGTTATGTAAATCTTTTTGAGAAATAAATGTCTTAAACCGTATAGTATCTGGACCGGCACCGGATTGATTTAAATCTGATTCCGGCTTTGAGTCCGTGTTTGTGCTCCACACAGGTGTTCTTGCGGTACTTAAGTAAATGCCACATGTGTGCCTGTGGGATACTACTAATATGTTTATATTTCCATAACATCCTCAACTCTCAGGATTAGGAATACCTTTGTAATATAAGAGTCTTACATTAGATTAGAATCTATGAAGAATATGTGTCTTCAATAATCTAATGTAAGACTCTTATATTACAAAGGTATTCCTAATCCTGAGAGTTGAGGATGTTTCTTTAAACATCGATTTTTTTTAAGGGTGTTCAGTTTTTCAGCTGCTTTCGCCACCGCATCTGTATGTTTATTGGATCCGGTGAGGTGAGAAGCCGCCAGTGTGTCTACGCATGTAGTATCCCACATGCACACATGTGGCATTCACTTAAGTACCGCAAGAACACCTGTGTGGAGCACAAACACGGACTCAAAGCCGGAATCAGATTTAAATCAATCCGGTGCCGGTCCAGATACTATACGGTTTAAGACATTTATTTCTCAAAAAGATTTACATAACAAAAAAAAATTGTTTTATTTAGAACGTCATATAAATATTGAATACCATTTTTTTTTCCAAAAATAAAAAATATAAGGATGAACATTTAAAGCATTCTTTTAGAAACATGAATGAATGAATGAATGAAAGATTTATCCATGACAATTACAAAAAACATAATAAACAATAACATATACAACCCGAAACATTAATTGCCACGAAATCGTCGCAACTCAGCGTTAAATGCCGGCAGGGCCAGCGCTGGTCTTCCGTTGCAACCATTTGACGACACGGCGCATTGACGCCACGATCACATCCCCAAAGTAAGAATATCTTAATCAAAACAAGAGAAAAAAAAACAATAAAAAACAGGGAAAAAAACATATACCTGCTATACACTTTATAACGGCATGTTAAACTATAAGCCATTTAAACATGGATATCCAGTTATGCGTGTGCCAATTAAGTAAATTTTTGAAACTATTTAAAGTATTTTTTTCCAAACTGTCCCGCAAGGTTAACTTTTACGGTTTAAAATAAGGCGGTGAAGTGCCTAGTTTAAGGTCAAAAAATTTGGAGTGGTTAGCTCAAAAATAATACAAATGCAAAAATTGCGATTAGATTCGAATCTTAAAATAGGCATGATGACACATATTGATTTATGCAATAAAATTTAGTTGATAGGATGCAAAATGATCAATATATCCAACTAAAGTGAAAATTTATAAATTCTTTTGAAGTGGCTCAAAGATATCAAGCAGCAAAATTTGTAAATTTCACGATTTTTAAAAGTGTGAATTGAAATGATTTTAACATTGTACTGTAAAATAAATTGTATGGCAACCATACACATAAACGCAACATTTCCCTGTAAAAATAGCAATTTCATATTTTTTCCATACTTTAAACAGGGCAACTATGTGATCGTGACGTCACTTTTGCACGTCATTTTGTTAGGAGCGTTTTGAGAAACAAATGCAAATCTCGGACTTTAAGTCTAATTTCTGACTTTTCTGTTGCTTTAACGCAATTGGCCCCATATAGATCCTCACAACAAAACGAATCGATTGATACCATACATGAAAAAAATTCACCATGCCTATTGTATGCTCCCACCGGAATTTGGTATGTAGGTTATTTGAAGTAGACTTTACCGTGAGCACAAATTTGGAGCGGTAAAACCACTGATTAATTAACGTTATTTTCTTGTATTTTCATCTTGACGCCATATGATATGATATGATATTTATTCAAGAACAATTTACATCGTGTTATACATACTAGCGCCCATTTAAGACCTAGTAAGACTTATTTTTTCATGATCTCGAAGATGGGCTCTATATCGCTATATGGAAGCCAACCGATAAGATTTTTGATAAATTTACAGTGGGGCGGGCTAACAAGGTGTAATCTGTGTTAGTATCACGGATTTATATGAAGTGGATCTTTTTCTTAAACCTTGTCCCTAACCAAGGATGTGCATTTCTGTCATTGAATTTGACAACTAGTATCCGATACGTTTGCCTAAGTGAGAAAGAGAACTTGCCATGCGTGAAGAAGGGACAACATGATTCGTAACGTCAAAGAGGGACCTCTGTATAGTACTATTGTTTACTCGGTGCCCTAAAATTATTACCGAGTAAAAGAGTCGTTCATAGGCGACTAGCATAAAACCGGCCAAGTGCGTGTCGGACCACGCATAATAGAGGGTTCCGTACCTTCAATGGAATAAGAACCAAACTAGTACCAGAAGGTCGTATCTGATACCTATGGAAGAAGTTTTTTGGAGATAACTCAAAAATGGCTGAACTTATAATGTTCAAAACAATTTTCGTAGAAAGTATGTAATAGAAAAATAAGATAATCTTCTTAAATTTTTTTAAGTATATTATATGGACTTAGGGTTCAAATGTTACGGGGGAGAAAAATTGAGTGAACCCCCCCCGTTCACTCAATTTTTCTGACTTTCGAGGCGATTATTTCTGAAAATATTCACTAAATCACAAAATGTTCAAAAACACCTCAATGTTATTTTTAAACACCTATCAATTGATGTGCAACATGTTGATATTAGGGGAAAAATTATTTTTTGTAATTTAGTTACATGGAGCGCCCCCCATAAAAATATTTTCTCCTTCAATTTAACTACATATAGTCTGGCCAGCCAACGAACGCAGTAGCAATGTACAGCGACCAAAAGTATGACAACACTAAGAATCAGTGAAAAAAGCAGTAATGATCAATCAAATTCTATGTTTTTAATTTTAGTTGGTATTTCCACCCCTTTCATTACGTGACATTCACGGTGTGTAAAAAGGAGACGAATATATTTCGTCTGATCTGTCATCATCATCAACTGTAACAAATAATCTGGTTGAGGCAATTGACATATGCCATAAAAACGAATTTAAATTCAATGTGGAACGTTGCAGGAGTTCTCTATCTCACTCGCGCTTAAGACGAGAGAGTGAAATGCACTAGAAACAAATTCAATGTAAAAGAACTGTGAATTTAAATGTTCGTCACGAACACGGTGTCTCATCACAAAGGGTTGGCACATGTACGTATTTTGAATTTGCCGCGCTTTTCTACTGAAAAAATGGTTTGTCAGACTATAATTAAATAGCGGCATGAAAAATACACCTTATGTCTAAATTTTATTTTATTCGTTTTATAGTTTCCGAGTAATCTAAATAATTTTGTTGCAGGTAAGTAATTTTGTTGCAGGTTATTCTCATAATTAGAATAAATGGAGCGTGTCGCACAAACGAGCTCTTAAATCTTGCTTGTATGTGTTTTAATCACGCAGACAAAGTTTTAAAATAAAATGTGAAAAAATATTATTTTTTCGGGTACCTCCCGTACACATGGAGTGGGGGGGTAAATATTTTTTTTACTCCAACCCTAATGTGTGGGATATCGTTGGATAGGTATTTTAAAACAAATAAGGGCACTCTAAATCAATTTTTGGATACAACTAATACTTTCGTAAATATTAGCTCCGAAAGTTTAAAAAAGTGTTTATCGTATTTCCTCGATATCTCATTAAACATTGATCCCAGCAAAAAAGTGCAAAGAATATTTTTTAAAGAAAATTATATGTGAATGAATTAAGCGATAGAACATTTTTTCGTATGAGCCACCGTTACCGAGTTATTTACGAAAAACCAAAATAAGGGACCTTTACACCCCCCCCCCCTCCCACCCGCTGGCGGCGCCCCCATCCGCCGGTACTTTTAGTAGGTTGTGTAAAATACCTTTATCTACAACTACACCAAAATTCAGCTATACACGAATTATTTCCCCTATCAGGCAGTTAAGCCTCTTCGTTTGGTGAGCTATGGACTAGGGTAGAAAATAGAAGATACCAAAATTAAAAACTATTCCGTTAGTTACATGAATGTGCCATCTAATCTATATGAGTGATTATTAGTTATTGTTATTAACTTATTTAATGTGTACTTATTCATACTTTTGAATTCCCGACGACGCAAAAAGAGTTATGCATGTATGTATATGTCTGCTTCCTGTCTGTGCACTCTAGCTCTTAAATGGATGAACTGATTTGAATGAGGTGTTTTTTTGTGTTATTTAAGTAAAAGTTTGTTTTCTATTATTTAAATTTAAGATGGTTATTATCTGTAATGTTTTCGTCAACACTGGATATAGTATAATTTTGATAAAAGTGATGTTATTACATTCATGTTGCATTTTATTTCTTATGTCTTTGTTCTCACTGTTGAGGTGAAAAGTTGTATGAGCAACATGAGACCAAAGTTATTTGCATCTCGTGCCTTTGAGTCCCTCACTACGCTCAAGATTCTACTTTAGAATCACTCGCTATGCTCGTGATTCTATTATAGAATCTTTCGCTTGCTCGGGACTCAAAATTCGCACTCGTAACAAAAACGAACTTTGGTCTCTTGTTGCACAAATATCTATTAATAAGAAAACCTAACTACTAATAATATAATTATTTAATTTTGCAATGTTTCTGTCTGTTTTAATACCTACTTATAGTGCTGCAGTCTTTGTTACGTCAACGTCTATGGAAAGTTTGAGGCATTTCAAAAACATCAGAAAAGAAATTAAATTCGAGAAACAAATGAATATTATAGGACAATCTTACACAAATCGAACTAGGCCCACAGTAAGCTCAGTAAGGCTTGTGTTATGGGTACTAAACGACGAGTATATATATATATTAGATAAATATGGATAAATACTTAAATACATAGAAAACATCCATAACTCAGGAACAAATATCTGTGATAAACACACTAACAAATTCCCTGACCAGGATTCGAACCCGGGACCTCCTGCTTCGTAGGCAGGGTCACTACCGACTGGGCTAGGAGGCCGTTATTTCTATCGGTAACCTGGTAGTCAGTGCCTTAAAGGATTGTTTGACATTTGATACTTCACGCAGATAAACATAGTAGAAAAATAGAGCAACAGTATAGTAATTATCAAAACAAACTCGGGTAGCCTGGCGGCCAGACGCCCGACTTACGCTCTAAGGATCGCGGGTTCAAACTTGGCTCCTACTACTGCCTCCTAACTTAACTAAGGTTTTAGACACTTCAAACAATTTTGTGTCAAACAATGTTATGTTTGAAGTGTCTAAAACCTTAGTTAAGTTAGGAGGCAGTAGTAGGAGCCAAGTTTGAACCCGCGATCCTTAGAGCGTAAGTCGGGCGTCTGGCCGCCAGGCTACCCGAGTTTGTTTTGATAATTACTATACTGTTGCTCTATTTTTCTACTATGTTTATCTGCGTGAAGTATCAAATGTCAAACAATCCTTTAAGGCACTGACTACCAGGTTACCGATAGAAATAACGGCCTCCTAGCCCAGTCGGTAGTGACCCTGCCTACGAAGCAGGAGGTCCCGGGTTCGAATCCTGGTCAGGGAATTTGTTAGTGTGTTTATCACAGATATTTGTTCCTGAGTTATGGATGTTTTCTATGTATTTAAGTATTTATCCATATTTATCTAATATATATATATACTCGTCGTTTAGTACCCATAACACAAGCCTTACTGAGCTTACTGTGGGCCTAGTTCGATTTGTGTAAGATTGTCCTATAATATTCATTTGTTTCTCGAATTTAATTTCTTTTCTGATGTTTTTGAAATGCCTCAAACTTTCCATAGACGTTGACGTAACAAAGACTGCAGCACTATAAGTAGGTATTAAAACAGACAGAAACATTGCAAAATTAAATAATTATATTATTAGTAGTTAGGTTTTCTTATTAATAGATATTTGTGCAACAAGAGACCAAAGTTCGTTTTTGTTACGAGTGCGAATTTTGAGTCCCGAGCAAGCGAAAGATTCTATAATAGAATCACGAGCATAGCGAGTGATTCTAAAGTAGAATCTTGAGCGTAGTGAGGGACTCAAAGGCACGAGATGCAAATAACTTTGGTCTCATGTTGCTCATACAACTTTTCACCTCAACAGTGAGAACAAAGACATAAGAAATAAAATGCAACATGAATGTAATAACATCACTTTTATCAAAATTATACTATATCCAGTGTTGACGAAAACATTACAGATAATAACCATCTTAAATTTAAATAATAGAAAACAAACTTTTACTTAAATAACACAAAAAAACACCTCATTCAAATCAGTTCATCCATTTAAGAGCTAGAGTGCACAGACAGGAAGCAGACATATACATACATGCATAACTCTTTTTGCGTCGTCGGGAATTCAAAAGTATGAATAAGTACACATTAAATAAGTTAATAACAATAACTAATAATCACTCATATAGATTAGATGGCACATTCATGTAACTAACGGAATAGTTTTTAATTTTGGTATCTTCTATTTTCTACCCTAGTCCATAGCTCACCAAACGAAGAGGCTTAACTGCCTGATAGGGGAAATAATTCGTGTATAGCTGAATTTTGGTGTAGTTGTAGATAAAGGTATTTTACACAACCTACTAAAAGTACCGGCGGATGGGGGCGCCGCTAGCGGGTGGGAGGGGGGGGGGGGGTGTAAAGGTCCCTTATTTTGGTTTTTCGTAAATAACTCGGTAACGGTGGCTCATACGAAAAAATGTTCTATCGCTTAATTCATTCACATATAATTTTCTTTAAAAAATATTCTTTGCACTTTTTTGCTGGGATCAATGTTTAATGAGATATCGAGGAAATACGATAAACACTTTTTTAAACTTTCGGAGCTAATATTTACGAAAGTATTAGTTGTATCCAAAAATTGATTTAGAGTGCCCTTATTTGTTTTAAAATACCTATCCAACGATATCCCACACATTAGGGTTGGAGTAAAAAAAATATTTACCCCCCCACTCCATGTGTACGGGAGGTACCCGAAAAAATAATATTTTTTCACATTTTATTTTAAAACTTTGTCTGCGTGATTAAAACACATACAAGCAAGATTTAAGAGCTCGTTTGTGCGACACGCTCCATTTATTCTAATTATGAGAATAACCTGCAACAAAATACTGACATTAAGATTTGTTACAACAAAGTTACAAATTTATTTATTAGAAATATAGTAAAAAAGTAAACATGGAATGATGCTTCAAAATAATAAAATCTCATCAAAGCCGGTCTTGTCAACTCAAATACTACAAATAGTAAGTATAGGTAGGTACTTAACTTTCGCAGCCAGAAAATTATTATCTGGAGCTTCATTTATAAATTTCCCTACGTTTGACGTTGTGAGAGTTTTCGACTTCTTAGATTTGTGTCCCAACGCAGACTTTTTTAAAAATGATACCACTTTTGAGTACCTTTCGATGTGCACGTCTTTCAGTGTTTTGATAGTAGCTTTTAGCATCGAAAATATGCTCCACATTGTGGAGGGTTGTTTCGTTGCCGACAGATGGATAAAGTACGACAAAAGGACAGTCTCTGAAAAAGTTTTAGTACCTTTTTCTATTCTCCATTTGTTGAAATTTTCATAGGCTTTCAAGTATTTCTCCCGCGATTTATCGGGAAGAAAATTCAATTCAGCATTCTGAACTGTTACTTTTAGCTCCTCTGGAGTTAAACCAGCTTCATCGTCGCTCGATTCACTCATGTTTTCGCAAAGATACAAAAAGACTTTACACCACAACAGAACAAACAGTTGAAACTTGTGAAAAATATTTTAAGAAACGAACAATGAACCGCGCATTTGTTTTTAAAAGAGCGTTCGGTTACCTACTTACTAGAATATTGGTACGAAAGATGTTGCATTATTTTTTTATATTGTTATTCGTCTATCGTTTTTTTAGCTTTATTGTTTTTATTTTACAATATAACAAGTAAATTATATCAATGATTGTAGGATAATTAAAATAAAATTATAATTTTAAAGAAAATACAACTAAAAGTTCATACTTGTGCGCGATTCTGAACGTTTCGTTCTGACTCTAGCCGTCATTGGATTTCATTTTTATCGGGTCCGAATTAGAGTTGAGGCACTTAAGGAGTACAAGGAAGAATATATTTAAAAGAGATAAATTATTTTTTACGTGATAATCTTATGATTTTTCCGGCTATACATGTTTTATTTTAAAATAAAGTACGTAAATTATTTTAAGTTTTTTATGTTTACATCTTTTAGAAAATAAAATTTAAATAAATAATGTTTGCAAAAATACTTCTACGTATTTTGGAACGTTTCGTTCTGAATCTGTTGCAGGGGTCTACTATTGAAAGTTCAGTAAACGATCAAGTGACGTTTAAAATATTTCTGTCTCTTTCCATTTACTAATGACGTGAAAAAGACAACTCTAATAGACTGAAGCATTTCGATTTTGTATTAGACCCCGGGAGTGGAACTGACGTTCTAATTTCAAGGTCATTTTGTCTCACTCTCGCAGCAAAATCGAATTTTGCTCACTGTTTTTGACCAGCAAAGAACCCTTGTTCGAGCTGCTGAGGTGAAAAATTATTTTCTTGTGTATGAATGCTTTTTCACCACATCAGCACCACCGCCTATCTTGATTTTTTTAAAGCGTCAGTAAAATTGATTTTTTTTTCACAAGGGAGAACAGTAATTACTTTACGTTATAGAACGATGATTTTGAACCATAAATATTTGGCAGAATTAATTTGTTTTGTTTTATGTATTTACCTAAGCTTGTATTATTTTGCCGTGGCGTGGTGAAAAATGTTGTAATACTCTCGGCAGCAGTTTGTTTGCTTCTAGTGCCTCCCGCAACGCTCAAGATACCACTTTTTTAACCATACACTCGTTATAATTTTGTAATCTTTCACTTTTTCGGGTCTCGATATAAACACGTGAGATAAATATCAGGGTTGTATTCTTGATATTATAATTTATTTACACTAAACCTTTTCTACATAATATTGGATCTACGTGGTCGGTTTACAAGTCAATGTATTGTTTTATTTCTTGTGACAAAAAACATTTATTGGTTACAGGAAATCTTAAAATCATTCATACCAGTCATTTTTATTCAATATCACATATCTTTTACCCAAAGCACAGGTTTCGTCATAGTTGCTACACCCAAAAATGCATCGTCAAATCTAAAAAATTGCTTGTAAGCCGTCTATGTAGACTACCCCAATTCTAGCCTAGTATTGTAGCACGAAAATACACGTATAATTTACACACATACTCACAAACGTATTTAGTTTCAGAAGACATTCAGAGATGTCGCTTTCAAATGAGTTTTCATAAAATGCTTCAAGGCTCTCTTTACCTACTAGAGGTAACTAAATGCCTTACGTGGGATTCCCATAATTTACTGACGTCAACGTCAAAACAATAAGATGGCGCCCATGCTAATAGAGAAATTCCTCTAGCGAGACCTGTTGATTTTGACGTAGGTGAATCAACTGTCACAAAAGTGTGATCTCATAGTTGTCTCGCTACCTACTGTCAGTTATGCCATGTCGAATAGGCTCCCTGTATCAGTGTCATATCAATTATATATCGAAACTCGATATCATTATCTCATTATTATACATAGGTATAACTGATAATTTTTTTTTTTGTTATAAATTATAACTCTAATTCAATCAATGATGCAAATTACGCATTGAGTTTCTGGAGACATACGCTTTGTGCGCGTAATGTAAGTACCTTGTAATGTAAATCCTTAAATAGGTGATAACTGACATAACTGTGATGAGTGTGATGTTTGGCATCACGCGCGCGTTCCGTGTTGCTGCGTATCGTCATCGACTATATTCGGGACGTTCGGGCGATGTGATATCTCAGTGTAATATTACGTGTCCGAAAAAGTGATGTGATATGGCATTACTTTATGAAGCACTGTTTTGCGCATATTTATTCACCATCGCCATACAAGAGGGCAGCGAGGGAGGTGAGGAAGGGAGCCGGACCATCCGCGCCGCCCGCTTCGCGTGCCCTGTGCAATTTGAGGTTCAGTGAGGGAACGCGTTTCGATTGTTATTTACTCGTGAAACAAAGTATCTAATTCTAATCTGTGTTTGAAGGTAAGTACCAAGTGTACCAACAAACAATGCCAATTGTATTTTGTTTAAATTGTTACTAATGATCGTTTATAAAGGTACTTTTCTATTATTCGTAACATTTTTCAGGATTGTTTTAGTCGGCATTGGCATGGCTTCTACATCCGGTAAAAAGCGGTCATATAAAGAAGCATTTTTGCAATGGGGTTTCACAAACATCGTGGACAGAAATATAGAAAAGGTATGCAGTTATAACCACATCGGAAAATGGACATACAGTTGATATAGAAGTAAAAGAAGTGTTCCTAGGCTTTTATGCAGCATTCTTACTTCCAACATGGGGCGGCAGATTTAGTCAACCGGTTGACTACATTATTTATTGACAAACATATTGATTTAAAAAAATGTGTGGGCCAAGGTTATGATGGAGCCAGTGTGATGAGCGGTGTGTATAATGGTGTTCAATATGTACATTGCGCCACTCACAATTTAAATTTGGTGGTAAATGATGCCAGTAACACTTGTGTTGAATTACAGATATTTTTCGCAATATTACAAGTGTTGTATATTTTTTTCGGAAATAGCATTAAACGTTGGGATCTGCTGTCAAAATTCACTGGCGAATCGGAAATCACTTAAAAAAACTAAATCCGACTAGATGGATCAGTAGGGTCAATCAATAGAATATCTGCAATAAAACCCCGTTTTTTTTGATATAATCAAAGCATTATCAGAAATAGTTTTCAAGAGTTCCAGGAAGGATGAGCGTAGTCAAGCAGAAAGTATTAAAACAAAAATGCTAAATTTCGAGTTCGTGTCCTTTGCGAATTCATGCACCGTGTATTAAATGACATCAATTATGCATCAAAAACTTTGCAAAGATGCGATATTAATTTGGACGAGGCAAGTAGAGCTTTAGCAGAGACAAACCCAAAGATGCAAATATATAGAAATGACTTCGAATCCTTCAAGCGAAGACGTATTCCAAACGCTAAAACAATTTATTGAAGAAAACGGACTGGTCAAAGCTGGTTGGCGTTTGTACAGACGGGGCGCCTTCCATGATGGGTGTTCGTTCTGGATTTCAAGCACTTGTGAAACAAATCCCTCCTCAAATGTTACCTTATCATTGTCTGATACATCGCTACGCTTTGGCCGTTAAGACGCTTCCGCCAGATTTGCTAAGGACGTTGAATGACGTAGTGAAAATTATGAACCATATTCGTGGCAGTGGCAGTGCTACAAACTCGAGAATCTTCAAATTTTATGCGCTGAAGTTGGTGCAAAATTTAATTATCTTTTGTACCACACAGAGGTACGTTGGTTATCTCGAGGAAAAGTTCTGAACAGGGTGTATGAGCTTCGTGAAGAAATAGGATTGTTATTGGAAAAACAGAGAACACAAAAAGAAAGAGTTTTTCTCAAAGATAGAAGATAAAACATTTATTGAAAAGCTGGCGTATCTTGCTGATTTTTTCAGTGAAATTAACGGACTTAATCTCTCATTGCAAGGAAATATGACGAATATTTTAACAGCACAGGATAAAGTTGCTAGTTTTGTGCGTAACTTGGAACTTTACCAACGCAGAGTGCAAGCAAGCGATGTGTCTATGTTTAGTCAACTGTGTGAGAATTGGCAAATACCGAACCAAACGAAATCACGTTTAAAAATTCCATGATTCAATATTTATCTGCAGTAGTAGATTCACTGAAGCAGTATTTTCCGGACTTGGATAATCGTCAGTCCAACTCTTTGATATTAAGGCCCTATTTTGAAAAATAACCCGATCTTTAAAACGTCATTGTGGCAAGCATCGGAAACTAACAGATATGATTTTCGGATATATGTTTCTTGACTATGTGATATAACATATTACTAACCCGATACACGAATGCTTAAACTTTCCTCGATAGAAAATAAATCCAAAGTTACGTCTTCAGTTTTCTTTTTTTCCTTGGTTCAACTAAACAAAACATCTTTATGCAGTCTTATTTACTTTAAACTAAAGGTTTTGATGTATTCTAATATCTCTAAAACGTATCGTATTCATAATAAAATCCAAATATTTGTGACCATTTTTGATTTCACGAATTCATCATCAAACGCCCACCACTCCACGTTCCGCTTCTCTTTTCCTCACGCGCCGAAGTCATAAATCCGTCCTTTACGCGAGGCCAGCCCATAACGCCGGCGAATGTCACAGAGGGCAGACGTTTGCCGCTTGAGCTCCCGTCTGATTTACGTAAAAATTAAATATCAAATAAACGATGACCTACGACTCCGTTCATTACGATTGGATCCGGAGGTCTTCTAAAATTGGGCAGTGTTTACGAGACTATGCGATACGCTTGTGTGCGTATTTTGGTTGCTTCACCCATATCTAACAATTACAAAAGGATGGAAAATTTCGTTATCAAATGCAATGTAATGGTAGCCTCGGGGTTCGTGGCTTTGGTAGTAAGTGAATAAAGAAACAATCCGGTGTCGGTGGATCAAATCTCAGTATTGAAAACTTTTTCATTTTTTTTTTCTATATATGTTCAGTCTAAATATAAAACTTCAATTTTTTAAGCAATTATACTCGTAGAAAAATCTAAAGTTTGGTAATATTTTATAAACAACTTTATAAATAAAATAAGCAATATACATATTTATGGAAATTTTTCATTTTATATGATGTCTAGCAAATCAACACAAATTATGTCAATGATGTGATGTATCAATATTACATACCTACGTAATACAGATTTATGTTTTTTTTTGTTATTCATTCTATTTTTCGTTTTTTTTGTAGGTATAAATTTGATGAAACCATAAATAAATTATTAAATAGCCTAAAATAAGATGTAAAAAAATACATAAGCCAAAAAATCATTAGTACTCGCCCGGGTTCGAACCTGCAATCTCCGGTTTGGATAACACTTAGTTCCCTTAGCAGGACTGCGTAAGTACGAGTGCGTGCCAGATATTGGGTACTATCTATCTCGCTCGCTCTAAGTATATCACACTGGCGCCGCAACCGCATGGGGCGACGGTGTGCAAGCGTGATATCGCTATACACATGCAGAACGCTATCTCGCTCGCGCACCAGCGCCGCAAGCGGAAACCGCAGCAGTGTGGAGGACGCCTAATGTTCGCTTGCGTTAGGTAGGTATTAGAATGATGATGTGGGTGCGAGTGTAGGTAATTGATTACTTACCTAAATCAATAAAACATGTATGAACATAAAATAAAATAATTTTGATGATATTAAAAATAATAATAACCCGTCAGTGTGGCAACATAAATGCCTATCTACTAGGTATGTACGAGTAGTAACTTTATATCAGGTACCTATAACATAACAAGTGATTTCTTCGTGTCGCAGAATAAATGCCTACTAGGTCTTGGTATATATATGTACTCGTAACTGTCTAGGTAGTAGTACTGGTAGGTTCTGAAGCTATGGATAGAAGAATCAATCATTTAGCCTTCCTTTTTTTCCCGACTACAGCGAAGCTAAAAGGAAGGGTTATGATTTTATTTAGCAGTCTATCAATGTAGGTACTCGTAAGGAAGCTACTTGTATAATCGTTTAGCAAAAATTTTACCAAAAAAGTAAGTAAGCAATAATTTACGATTATTTATTTTTGCAATAACAATTATTTATTTTATGTAAGAGAACTTTTGCCACTTTTTGACCCCCTACGTTATTATTATTATTGATACCTAGGACGTCGTCCGCATGGATCCGTTATTAAACGATACAGGTATGTACTACTAAATTATCGTTTTAGCTTTAGTTAAATTTGTTTACTAAATTTTGTGTTGTTTTTTATTTTATACTTTTTAGTGACTGCAACTTCGTTTATTTTACAACAATATATACTTAAAACACATAAAATTTATATGCTATTTATGATCGAGTTAAACTAATATGTCATATCATGTCAAAACGACTGACCCATATGTTTGTATGCATGTACATATGTTGTATGTATGTAAGTATGCTAAACCGGTGTAACACTTTTTTTTAGTAGTCCGAAACCAATGATCAATATGATCATACATTAGGTGGTTGCTATTAAAAAGGATAGCATATTAATTTTATGTGTTTTAACTAGTTTTAAGTATATAATAATTGTTGTAAAATAAACGAAGTACTTACCTAATGTACATATCACAAAAAATTATGAAATAAAAAGTTTAAATAAATAAACAACACAAAAACTTGTAAAAAAAAAAACAAAACAAAAACTGAAACTAAAATGATAGTTTATTTAATTTCTTTTTTAAAAATGGGAACCGTCTTCTAAAAAGCAATGATCTGAAGAGCACAAAATATTTTTTATATAAGTATCTCACCCCTATCTTTATCCAGTCCCTATCCCGTCTCTATTTTTACCCTGTAAAGCAAATTTCTGCCAGAAAGTAATTAATACATAATAGTAAGAAAATTTATAATTTATTTTTTGAAGTCGATGCCACCGCCAAACCACTTCACTGTCTCTTTGGAGCGGGAAATTAGTGAAAGAACTTAATTAATCGGCAGCTTTTTATCATCGCACCACTCGCCGCCGGCAGGGTGTTCATCCTCACACCCCGGAGCCTAATAGGTCGCGCACTGTATGGTTAAGAGGAATTTCCTCCCACGAACGCTGCGACTGTGGAATGAACTCCCTGCCGAGGTTTTCTCAGCGGGCTACAGTATGAGGTTCTTCATAAAAGGAGTGTATACGTTCTTAAAGGGTAGGCAACGCGCATGTGAATCCTCGGGGGTTGCAGGCGTCCATAGGCTACGGTAACTGCTTACCATCAGGCGGGCCGTATGCGTGTTTGCCACCGTCGTGGTATTAAAAAAATAAAAAATAAAATAATGAGTAAACCATGTATTTGCAACTGCAGTGTTCTTCGCTGTCCTAAAATTTTAGTTTGGCACCGACTGACTTCAATAATAAAGTAAATACACAGACAAATTTAATTTTCTTTCTCTTTATTTATTTTAAATCTGGATAAGGATAGGGGTGGAACTTATGTATAAAAATTGTGCTTTTCAGTGGGTGGGTTGTTTGAAGGCCCTTTTTTTTAAAAGATATAACATAGTCTTTTTTGTTTTGATTTTTTTACTTAATTTTGTTTCGTATTTTATTTAAACAATTTACTTTTTCTAGTATACCAGAATCAAACTTCATTGAATGTACTGTATAGACTCAACAGAAACCAAACCTGAAATTGCATGTCATGCATCAAATGCAATGTACTATATCCAACTGGCTCGTTAAAATTTGTATTTTCTGTTGAAATGAAAGTATTTCGGTATTCAACGCTCCTGCACATCGGGCCTAATAAGATGATGATAATCAATAATACTAATAGAACTAATGTTTTCATACTTTTATATTAGAATTAGTATGTTATCGAATTTTCTCTTCTTTTTCGCATGTGTGTATGCGTTAGTAGCCTAGCATTAGTTTAATTTAGACTATATTGTTATTACTTGTGAGTTCCTTTAATTGGCTTTCTGTGTATATTTAATTGTATGACTGTGACTTAAAAGCTGTTGGTTCTCCTTAACATAAATAAATAAATAATCTAATAAGTCATCAAGTCATCAGCTCACAATCGATAACGGATTGAAAACATTAAGCTCGGTCCTAAATAAAGCCTTATGTCCTTGTGAGACCCTGTTGTGAATTTTATTGATGACATTGATGTAAAGTTCATTCATATTTGCATGATTTTGACAAAAACGTGACTTAATCACGTACACTTTACTTTTATTATTTTCCTGACGTTTCGAGCGTGTCGATTCTGAAAAAACCGTCTAAGTGCGAGTCGGACCACGCATAGTGGAGAGTTCCGTACCGGCTATCGAAAAAATTAATATTGAAAGGTCGTATTTGCCTATGTACGTAGTTTTTTTAGAGATATTTCAAAAACGTCTGAACCGATAATGTTCAAAATAATTTTCGTGGAAAAATATTCAAAGATCTTGATATAATAATATGTAATAATATATATTATGGTGATCAGTTACAAAGTCATAAAAAGTGGTTCAGGATCACGACCCAGATTTCACCTTTTATAAACTCATATTTTTATATTTTTATGGAAGTAGAAAATTCCATCAGGGTAGAAATAGTAGGTAAGTAAGGTTGAAAAATCTTATCTCTTTGGCTTTATTATTATATAAAGTTTACATTTATTTTGTTCTCGTTCAGTTTCTGACGGGCATTGAAAATATTATTAATGTAAGTACTATAGTTGTTACTTATAACGTATAAAGATCGATAATAATGGCATTTTAGTTGTATTGTGGTTAGGGTTGCAAATAGAAAAAAAACAAAATGTTTTTTTTTTCAAATTTATGAAAAAAAACATGAAAAAAAAACTGGCATCATTGTTTTTTTTCTAAATAAGGTTTTTTTTCAGATGAACAAATATTACGACAAACACGGTTTTTCGTGATTTATTCATACAAGTAACTTAAAACTAAGTACATTAAAGTAGGTATGTCTGTTATTGTAATAGGTACATAATCACCCAACAACAGCTGACTCAGCTGACTCACAGCCCACCCAAGGCGAATAGAAAATAAAATAAAAAACAACGTTCATTTTCCTAATGTAATATGATACGCTGCAACCAAACACGGAATATTATAAAAATCATTTTCTTTTTTCTGTGACCTCGGCCTTGATCAGTGTATTAACCTAAACTGAGAACAAAGGATTGTGTACCTATATAAAGCGATCTATTTTCCAAGATTAAACAGTGATTATCCACACGTTGAGCGTTTCACTTTCCTAACTCTCGTCACATCACCATATGGCGACCCTTCCAGTCGGGCTGCTCAAGCAGCCTCGGTTTAAATACCAGCCAGCTCAGCCCGCTCCACGAACCAGCTCAGCAAGCTCCATGAACCAGCCTAGCCCGGACCTGCGCAGCACAGCTCAGCTCATAATGGACCAGCCCCGCTCGACCCTCCGAAGCCCCGCTTAGCCGAACTCAGACGCTGCCGCCCCAGCAAGCTCATCAGCCACCGCCACCGTTCAGCGAACAGAAAAAAGCAAGACACATGACACGATGGCTCAGCCCCGCTCCACTGCGACAACCAACAAAGGCACCAACTCACCAGTCAGCCGGCCAGAGTCAGCTAAAACCAAGGCCATGATTACTATAACAGTAACGTTCACGGAACAGAGGACTCCAACCAGAACAGTCCGATGGACCAAAAAAAGGACACCACGTTACCACCATCAGCCCCAACAACCCGCACCAACGGGTAACCCAAGGCAAGCCCCACGACGCCAAAAACAATGGAGAGCAAGCCAAACCACCACCGCCACCAGCAACCAGCGAAGCAGAGCGGAGCGTCTAGATCCAGCACGTCAAGCAGAGCAGAACGTGTAGCAGCCACCAGCCGTCACAAGCCCTGCCGCACCCAAGTCACCAGCCCCGCCCCGCCGCACCCCATCGCCAGCGCCCAGCACCGATCATCGATCGCAAGTACAATTCTAAGACAGTTTAATCATAATTACTTAAATTCAGTGATAAATTTAAGCCCACAATTCTAAATTTAACTATAACAATAATTCACATTACGCGTATAGTATGACCCAAATTATAAAAATAAGTTAGAAGCATTACAAACAAACAAATATTCGAAAATTCGTTCAAAAACACCCTAAACAGACAATCGGTCAAAATAAACTCAAATTAGCCCAGTCACTAAAGAATACAGCCCAAAATAAAAAATCAGACATGACGTGTAAAGTATAATCTTATCAATATACAACCAAGACAAAAAAAAACCAGACCAAACCTTAATTAATTAACCAAAAAACGGCAGTAGCATTACTACCAGCCATGGACGGATCCGAGACCGTCATCAAACAGTTTATAGACAGCATAGAATTATACGCGACAATGATTAAAATCAATGACTTAAAATTGCAAATAAATTTCGTAATTAAAAAACCCGTTTAATCAAAAAACGCAAAACTTAAGATATCCAGCAAACACACTAGTATCAGCGTTTTGACATAAAACTTTATCTCCTACCAGTAAAATCAGCAACCGCAATCCAAAACAAACTATTCAGCACAAAACAGGGAAATCGGCCTACCAAACGGCACAAGCAAAAAACTATAAAAATTATTCACGACAGCACAGGCTAACGGCAACAACACATATAACAAAAAAAAAATTGACAATAATAAAATGTTTTAGTTATTACATAATGATATTGTTATAATTTTGATGTCGCAAATTTTTTTGTTAATATGTATTTGTTATATGTTTTGTTGTAGGATGCTATAAGCCATTAGGCTGTGCTTTTACATAATATGTCGATAATAAAGTAGCTACACTATACCAATAAAATAAAGAAATAAATTCAAGCGTACGCACGTATTACACTCAAGATATTTAATAACGCATTATAGTATATTGACGTATACCTACACCGAAAAATTAAAGGTAAAAAAATATATTTTATCTATACAGATATTACTTTAGTGTTTTTATAGATTGATATTTAAAAACTACATGATGATAGTATAGGCAACAAAATTTAACTATGGCAAAATACAATTAAACAAGTTAATATATTTGACAGGCACTAGATATGTGCGCCGCGCCGCGCCGATGACCGCCGCCGCCGATCAAGACACCACGCCGCTGACCGGTCAGTAAAATCGGCGTAATCGGCGCGAATGGCGCGAACAGCGCGGCCGCTTCGTTGCTTAGCAACGCGGACCGGTAGGAACGTGTTCACACGGCTCACGCCACTTTCCGCCTCCGCGCCGTGCGCATCACTTACTAGTTAGTGTAATTAGGATTTTTATTTTGTTTATTAAGATGTCGGCACCGGAAAATGATAAAATTTCATTAATGAAAACCAAGTTAAAGTCAATTACTATTAAAGTTTTGCATTCTTCGTCGAAAAGTAGTTTTTGTTGGAAAAAGTTTGGTTCATTACTTATTGAAATCGACGGAAAAAAACGATCGATATTATCGGATCAAGTGTTTTGTGCGGTTTGTTTAGAAGATGCTAAACAGAATAACGAGGAAGCCTTGTTTAGTGGGTAAGTTCAGTACTTTGTAAACATTATTTCAATTCTAGTTAATTGTCAACTTTTCAAAACTTGTAACGTACTACATAAACATTATTTACTAACTAGTCGTAGGCGTTAGATTCGTTTGTTGGTATTGTTAGGTATTAATTGATAAAT
The DNA here is from genome assembly GCA_947086415.1 of Pammene aurita. Lineage (NCBI taxonomy): Eukaryota > Metazoa > Arthropoda > Insecta > Lepidoptera > Tortricidae > Pammene > Pammene aurita. The sequence continues at coordinate 21,923,862 of OX352295.1, forward strand.
ATGTACTTTTTACAAGCTTTTATTTAACTTGCCCTGTTAGTATGCTATTTTACATTTTCTGAAAAGTTTATTTAATTAGATTTCTAATGGTATTTATATCATAGATATGCAGCAATGGGTTTAAAATATATTACCATTTGAAATCTGGCAAAAGTTTGAGTCGATTTTTTTGCTCTCGAGTGTAAATCAGATGACAATGCAATATTATTATGACATAGAGCTGATCTGATGATGGAGTTGGAAGGTGGCCATAGGAACTAAAATGATTTTGATTAGATTTTTTTTTAAATACGCAAGATAAAAACCGTCGTATTTGGGCTCGTTAGAATGCTTTCAAACTCTCGATGATTTTTTATTTATTTTCAGCGTCACAGTAAAATCGTACAGCACAAAAGTAAGCACCGGGAATCTCTTAAGGCATCTGAAAGAGGAACACCAACTGTCAGATGAAAAACTGACTTTACCAAAGCTAAGTAGTTTCTTCAGTTCAACTCCTAACCGTCCCGGTACCAGCAGCTTAAACAAAACGGTTTTAAATAAGCCTGCAAAGTGGAAACTGGGCAGAGATTTGGCACTGTGGCTATGTCGTTCCCTGCTACCGTTTGACTCCGTAAGTGACGATGCATTGATTGACTTCTTGAAGAAATACAACGTTATTGTAACTGCAGAAGACCTCCCCTCAAGAACTACGATTTCTCGCAATGCTGTAGATGACGTTTATACATGCATGTTGGCACATATAAAAAAGTCATTGTCAACATCAGTAACTAAGCATGCTGCCATCACCACTGATTTGTGGAGCGACAGCTATAAAAGGAACAACTATATTACTATGACGTTGCATTATATAAACGAATTATTTGCACTAGAAAGTGTAACTCTTGTGACAGAACTTATTGAAGGGTCAAAACAGCTGAAAAACTATCTGATTTTGTACAAAAGACATTACAAAAGTTTGACTTGCAAAACAAACATATATTCCTGGTATCCGATGCTGGAGCAAATATCAAAAAAGCAGCGTCTTTGTTGTCACAGCAAATGATGTGTGAAAGTCACTTGTGTTTGGGGCACGGTCTGCATAATCTTGTTGTCGTCGATGGTATTAGGAGTACTCCTAATATAACAAACCTCGTAACCAAGTGTAAGAATATTGTCAAAGCATTGAGATTCAAACTACCAGAACTATTGGAGTTAGCTGACCAAGAACAAAAGAAGATTTTAAACAATGTAGATGATGCTGCACAAATGATCGACAATAACGAAGATATGGGATTGGAATTCGAAGATTTAGAAGGGCTTGAACATGACGACGGAATTGAGACTGAAACTGAATGCAGTGTAACAGGTCTATCTGCTCCATTACCGAAAGGTGTAGTGTCGATCAAAAATGCAACGCCAACAAGATGGCATAGCACATTGATAATGCTTGAAAGTTTGTACAATAAGTACAATCAAGTGCCCATCAACCATCTGCTTGAAAAGTCAAGAAAAGAAAATTTAAAGGTCACGGAAAGTGAATGGGTGTTAATAAATCATCTGATTGACTTTTTGGCAAAGTTTAGAGAATGCGTGACAATTCTGAGCGCACAAAAATCTTCAACAATCAATGTCGCTCTCGTTTACAAAATGGAAATTGCTGACATAATAAATTCATTGGACGATAACGAACCTCTTGAAATATTTAGAATGAAGAAACAAATGAAATCGAAGCTGGACCAGCGATTACCAACCAATGACTTAACAGTAGCGGCGACGTTGCTTGACTGCAGATTTCAAGCTATTGGCGAAGTCGATAAGTATTTGAATTTACAAGGACTGGATCGGGTATCATTTCTAGCTAGCTACACGCGTCGCCTCGTTAAGAAGGAAGATCTGTGTGTACCAAATGTACCAATACCGGCAACAGAACCTAACACTGAAAAAAATTTTTTCAAAAATCTCAAAGGCCAGATCAACCGCCTGCGCCAACCAAACCAAAAGTACACTAAAACTAATAGCCACATAAACACAGTTCAATTCACAATAAACGCCACAACGTACTTATATTTTATCGACACCAGAGCCAGCCAAAGTACAATAACACGCGACACGACATTGAAAACCCAAGGTCGCATGCAAGCTGACCTATATACACGGAATAGGAGGAACGATTGCGTCATAATATACAATTACGCTACGCTTAGAGAGTGATAGCCACGCCTACCACAATAAATCGACATTGCGAGATACCATAATAATTAAACAAGATTTTTTTTTTATTCATTATGACTGCAACATGACACGACATAAATAGGGATATTATTACGTTAAGAATAATAAGAAATATATGTAATATCTTAAATATTACAAATGACTGACTATGACTATGACTATAACTGTGACTGTGACTGTGACTATAGCGTGCAGAAAGCTTAAACAAATAAGTGTCGCAACCAACAATTAGCCTGATCACCTAAAAATTGTTGTGACCCTTATATGCTTTAAGTTTACAAAGTAAAGGGTTTCCTTGCATTCCTCTTTACTTCACGCAATACCAGGTAGCCCATAAGAGAATTAACCCGGCGAGCATGACCCAGGGTATGTCATACCCTGACATTATTAAAATGGGTCGGCATTTTTTAAATCTTTGCCTGGCAACACTAGCCCGCTCAGTAGCTGGAGGTAGGGATGTGCGGGAGGGGATACTGCCGTGACCGCAGTGCGACGCGAGGCGTCGGCCGGAATATTCGTGCACGGACCTGCTTCGGGTATGTCACACCCTGCGTCATTTTAGACTTATTTTTTTACGTCGATATTTATATATCTGTTTTTAATTATTCTTAGTTATTTTCAAGCTTTCAATGTATAGGCTTGGGTTTATTTGATTTGTTTAAGTTATTATTTTTTATTTATTTTTAGTTTTTCATCAAAATGGATTTTGAAAGGCAAGAAGAAAGGATTCGTGCCATGTTAGAGGAGGTAGGATCAGATTTTTCTGATGAATCCAGTTCGGAACAAGAAACTGATCACTGCAGTGAGCACGAAGGGAAGTCTGAATCGGAGCAAGAGGCCGACCAGCCAGTTGATGTTCCTACCAATTCTAGACAGGACGAGACTGTAGAAAACGAACCAGACAGCGACCCTGAAGATGATTTACCCTTGTCTCTACTCGCAACAAGAATGTCAACTACGCGACGAGTAAGTGGCCCTTTTTTTAAGTCTAAAGATGGTACTAAGTGGTTCAAGAATGCTCAGCGTCCAAATGTGAGGGTCCGTTCAGTAAACATCGTAACTGAGCAGGCTGGTGTAAGAGATATTGCAAGGGATGCTGCTTCTGAGTACGAATGCTGGAATATTTTTGTTACTTTGGACATGCTTGAGACAATTTTGATTCACACTAATTCCGAAATTCGCAGAACTCAAATCAAAAATGCCGCTAATAATGCGAGTGCTAATGCTGTTTACACGCATGAAACCACTTTATCTGAGTTGAAAGCGTTTATTGGCTTACTGTACTTAGCTGGTGTCGTCAAATCTAATCGTCAGTGTTTGAAAGATCTTTGGCGAACTGATGGAACTGGCGTTGATATATTTCGTACCACAATGTCACTGCAGAGATTCCAGTTTCTTCAAAATAATATGCGTTTCGACGACAAATCTACGAGAGAGGAGCGTAAAAAGACTGATAACATGGCAGCCTTTAGAAACATGTTTGACCAGTTTGTTCACTGCTGTCAGAATGCGTACTTTCCGAGTGAGTTTCTCACTATAGACGAGATGTTACTATCATTTAGAGGTCGGTGTTTATTCCGCGTCTATATTCCAAACAAGCCAGCCAAATATGGGTTAAAAATTTTGGCTCTAGTCGATGCTAAAAGCTTTTATGTTTTGAATTTGGAGGTATATGCAGGAAAGCAACCGCCGGGACCATATGCAGTCAGTAATAAGCCGTTTGATGTAGTAGAGAGACTCATCCAACCAGTTTCACGTTCGCACCGCAATGTGACAATTGGTTCACGGGATACGAACTAGTGATGCATCTCCTAAATGAACATCGCCTTACATCTGTTGGGACAGTAAGGAAAAATAAAAGACAGATTCCTGAGTCATTCGTTAGAACTGGGAGACAACCTAACAGTTCACTCTTTGGGTTTCAAAAAGACGTCACACTTGTGTCCTACGCACCAAAAAAGAACAAAGTGGTGGTAGTTATGTCTACCATGCACCATGATAATTCAATAGATGAATCTACAGGAGATAAACAAAAACCTGAAATGATAACATTTTATAACTCAACAAAAGCTGGTGTTGATGTGGTTGATGAGCTGAGTGTAAGTTACAATGTTTCTCGCAACAGTAAAAGATGGCCTATGACTTTATTTTATGGTGTCCTGAACATGGCAGCTATCAACGCCTACATTATCTACCGAAAAAATCTAAATGTGAAGATCAAAAGAACCGAATTCATTCGTAATTTGGGCTTGACAATGATATATGAACACTTGAATATAAGAAAATTGAAAAAAAATATTCCAACCTACATCCGACAGCGAATAGAAAAACAAATGGGCGAGCCTTCAACAAGTCAGGTCAATGTACCTGGACGCTATGTCAGATGCCAGGACTGTCCAAACAAGAAGGACAGAAAAACCAAATATTCCTGTAAAGCTTGCAGCAAGCCCATATGTATGGAGCATGCTAATTTCATGTGCGGAAATTGTTATGATGTCGATGGCAGCGATTAATCTTAATTTACAATAAAAAAAATATTGTTATGGCTTTTTAACGAGAGGATCTCATTATCTATTAGTTTAAAGTTGATTTTTATTCTAAATACTGTTTATTTTGTTTTTTTGTTGATTTTTGTAAACCTCTAAAATTTTGTTCCTATAATTACATAGCATAAGGTAAACTCGAATAAATAAAGATAATTTCATGATTAAAATTTGAGTTTGATTTAAATCCATTAAATAATCCATTATTAAACAATATACATCACAAAAAAATAAATGAAATTAATTAAAACTATTTAACGGTATATTACATTTCGGGCATGTCATACCCTGCCTCATGCTTGATGTAACTTTTTTTCACATCATGGTCGCCGGGTTAAAAGTAAGCTGAGTACACCAGGATACAAAGCAGACGCTAACCCTTGGAACCAAACAAATTCGAGCGAGTTCTCAATTGAGTCCTCCGATGCGTTAAAACACTGTCTGATAGTACATAATAATAATATGTACTAGCGCGCAATAATAAATATTTCCCTGTATCCTTAAATCGAAAAACTAAAAATAAAATAGTATGCAATACGGTCGGCCGACCCGATGCGCTAAAATGCGCCATGTACTCATTAAAAGAAAGTGACAAGTATCACAAAGAAGCTTACATAAGGACAAAACGCAGACATTGCAAAATGGCTCATTTATTGTTCTACACTGTGTGTCGAACCAAGTACTCGGTCGTGTCCGAAACGAGCTTTCCTCGCGAAAGAACTAGGTCACATATGAAAGGCACAACAGATACAAGAAGAATACATAAAAAAAAAAAAACAACCAAAGAAGGAAAGAGCTACCAAAGTGTATAAAACACACATGACAGACGATCCGTACCACGACTAATTATTATAGAAAAAGTCAAGAAAATCTCAGACAAAGATGACAGACGTGTCACATATAACTTATTACCCACCAGCGGACACAGTCATAAGAATAATGACCAATAACGTTAAAAGTTATTACTACTGACCAGGAATAGATAACGACATTATGAAATTCATAAAAGCAAAAAACAGTCATAAATAAATCAAAGCAGACAGAGACAGCAAATTCCTCTCCACAACTATGCGAGAGATTTGTAACATATTAGGTATAAAACAATTACAGTCAACCGCTTACCACCATGAAAGCCTAGGATCCTTAGAAAATTCGCATAAAGCACTAGAATCATATTTAAGGATACAAACAGACAACCAGAATCACCAGTGATCTGATTAGCTACAATATTAGTATTTTTCGTATAACACAATGGTTCATTCGGCAACTATATACACGCCATATGAGCTAGTATTCGGCAAACTATGCCGCATACCCAGAAACATTACTCATCAAACAGACCCATATATATATATATATATATAACTTCGATTCCTATCCCATAGAATTCAAACATATGTCACAAAAGTCCCAAGCAGACGCTAGAAATAATTTAATTAAGTCTAAAATATTAAGAAAAACTAATTACGATTTAAAAACTAAACCCATAAGTTATAAAATTGGAGATTTAGTATTAATCAGAAAAAAGGACAGAAAAAAATTGGACACAATATATCAAGGACCATTTACCGTCATAGAGGATCAGGATCCAAACGTAAAAATATTAGTATCAGGAAAAGAATACACACTCCACAAAACTAGAACTAAACCATACTATAATTAAAACAATCACACAAATAAAATAAAAATAAAATAAATAAAAATTTAATAAAAATAAAGTAATAATAAAAACACAAAAAAAAAAATTCACAAAACACGAACACAAAAAGAAAAATCCACGCACACGAAACACTCTAAATTAGTAGGCTAAATTCCTCAAAGTCCACATCCTCAAGGGCCCGCTCCACGGCCCTGGACAGCCACTGAGCCCGCCGCCAGCGCACAATCCAAGCTCGGCCGCCCACCAACTCATAGTCAATAAATAGCAGCTCCCCATCTGAGTCATTAAACCCGAGGGCCGCGACGAACACATCCCCCAGGCCCGGAGCAGGGTTCAAAGGGCACAACAGGGGATGCCCGACCACGGCCGCAAACATCGCCAGGTACTGCGCGATCCCCCATCGAGGGCGCAGGACCACCCCATACAAATGCACATTGTGTGCAAGGGCGAAGGCCAAAGCCTTCGCGCGTACCATCTCGAACACGGGGTCAAGGATGATAGTTGCCATTTTCCTTTCCAAATTCCTTTTATCTCCACGATTTAAAAGCAGCCACACCGTACTCCAGCAAGGGATAGCAAACAATAACGAAATAAAAACCTAAAGCCTCAAGCAAATGATCTCTTAGGATCACATAGTATCCCAAATACGGAAACACTAACTAACAACACTAAGCAATAAACAACATCATGTCAGCAACTTACGGGAATAGCGAAAAAGACACCCCTAACCATATACGAACCGAAATCAATAAACAACATAACATAGATAAGTTTACCAACTAACTTAGAGATGAATTAACAATTAAGTAACCATATTTAATCCTTATTCAAAATTTTATCAATAGTGTAACTAAACTATAACTTAATTAAGACAAAAATGTAATCATATTTTTAAGTGCATCAACAAAAAAAAAAAGAAGAGAAAAATGTAATCATATTTTTAAGTGCATCAACAAAAAAAAAAAAACCCTAGCCGTAAGATTAAATTTTTTTTTATATATAAATTAATTAAGAAACAGAATGTAAACAATAGAAGTAAGCAGCCATGTTTTTTTTGTATAACACTTTTAATAGTGCTAAGATTTATTTTATATTCAGAATTACCTTTTAAGAAACAAATTTATACTTATTAATGTACAGACAAAAAACAGTTTAAACCTGTTTTTCTGTCTCACAAAAACCGACGGACGTGTAATAGGTACATAATCACCCAACAACAGCTGACTCAGCTGACTCACAGCCCACCCAAGGCGAATAGAAAATTAAATAAAAAACAACGTTCATTTTCCTAATGTAATATGATACGCTGCAACCAAACACGGAATATTATAAAAATCATTTTCTATTTTCTGTGACCTCGGCCTTGATCAGTGTATTAACCTAAACTGAGAACAAAGGATTGTGTACCTATATAAAGCGATCTATTTTCCAAGATTAAACAGTGATTATCCACAAGTTGAGCGTTTCACTTTCCTAACTCTCGTCACATTACCATATTATGTAACTAAACTATTCTCAGTAAATGCAAAAAAAACTTTGAACTTATTCACTAGAACTATCAGCAGCATAGTACCACTACATATTTCATTAATATAAGTTTAATAAACCCAGAAATTTAAGTTTTTAAATTAAATTAGTTTAATAGTTAACATAAAGTCTAAAACAACCGTATAAGAGTATTAACTGTCTTGCAAATTTTGAGATTTCGTGCTTTTGAAAAAAAAACATTCCAGAAAAAAAAACTGTTCTTTTTCACGGTTTTTTTTCAAGTTTTTTTTCAAGACAGAAAAAAAACCGTTTTTTGCAACCCTAATTGTGGTTTCATCATTATTTTTTTAATATTGATTATTGAAGAGAAATAACGTATTAATATTTTTTGTTTCTTGTCTTTTTTAACATGTTGTTATATATAATATCTACTTGTTATTAGTAAAAAATAATCAGAAACAAATTTTACCTGTGACTTCACCCGCGTGAGTTTGTGTTTTAACTGCTTGATATCTGTATACGGTTCGTATTGTTTCGATTTTAATCTTACTATATCTGTCAGAAAAATAACCCAACGGCCTGGCTAAGTAGTGGGGGATCGAGGTGGAATGATCCACCCTAAATATCTTGCTAAGCTTGTAAATGATGTTTCTTGTATGATGTTAGTGGGATTTGTCGCGACTGACAAATATGATTCAATAAAAACTGAAAAAAAATCAAAACCAAACAAAAACTACATTAAATTAAGTATGCTATCCTTCTTGATATAACCTCTTATGGTCATTGGTTATGGCCACAAAAAAAAAGTGTCCCACTGACGACTATCTGACCCTATACTAAAAACATTTTCCAGACTACAACAAATACTTTTCTGAAAACCGCATCAGAATCAGTTTAGCCATTTCAAATATAATAATAAATAATTTTAAACAAAAAAGAACAGACTTCACTTATTCTCCACCTTTCCAAAAGCAAATTCCCGGGCTACTGTAAAAAACACTAAAATCATCATATAATATTTGAAGATTTCCCTCGATTTGTCCAGGATCCCATAATCAGAACCTGACCTGGTGACAATGGGACCAATCGTAGAGTATACTCTTTAAAACACAACAACAATTTCCTAAATCGGTTGAGCCGTCTTCGAATGATCGGTGAGCATAAAAAAAACAAAAAAAAAACTCGATGAATTGATAATCTCCTCCTTCAAAATCTAGAAACTATCTTGCTAAACTTGTTCTTAAGTTATTTTTAAGGTTTTTATTATGTTTTATCGGTACTTATCAAAACAATACTTAGAAATATGGGGTTAAGAAGAAAATTCCTTTTTTAAATCATTATGCAGCTAATTTCTTCCGAAAAACTAAAATAAGGATAAGCACGTAGTCCTATAAGATTTTTATGACAACCGGAACTATATTATTATTCCATTTAAATAATACTTAACCCATTCCCGGCCCGTGACGAGACATATGCGTCATGACCGAACGCTTCCGCTAGGCCCGTGACTAGTATACGCGTCATAACTAAATCTCTTTTTAAATATTAATGAAACGTATTGCGATGAATTTCTACTTACTACGTAAATTATAACAACCATTGTTATGTGATTCTTATGTTTATAAAAATAATAACTCACTTTTTACTACTCAACAGGCTGTTCGAAAAATGAAATACGGTTAACTTTATGTAAAATAATTGTAGTATTTTTGAAAACGTACAAATATAATCTTTGCCTTTTAACGTACTGAATGTATTTTCTAAATATAGCAAATATATATATGTACTAGAAGTTATTAGCAAGACGCACGGTTCTAGTCATCGTGGCCCGGCACATGCTGTAAAAACTTTCTGTCTTTACGAAACTAGGCAAAATAAACCTTGTACCACCAAGTTAAGGCTTAACTTACTATACATGCCTTTTGTACTTCAGCCATTTTAGAAATAAGTCAAATCTGGATGACTTTATACTACTATCTAAGAAACCAAGAATTGTACTATTATAAATATTATTTTTTTCTTTTAATTTTGATTTTATGTCATAATTTTAAACTTAGTCGTTCTGAATTGCAACTTTGTAATTTCCTTTGTTATTTTTGTTTTATTGGTGTCGGCAGGTAGATTTGCCGCCTATTGTCTAGACTGACTAGCTCGAAAACACTTATTTATTCATAAAATGTTGTTTGTTATCTTGCACATGTGCAGTTGTGCACCTGCATCTAACCCGACATTTTCGGTGCACGTGTGTTTAAGTGTCTTCTCCCACTCTATCAGATCCAAATTCTAAAACAATGGCTGCGAAGGTAAGTAATTTAGTCTCGATTTACTCGTTGGCACCTTCGTATCTTCTACTTTTCGCGTGTGTGTTGGTTGAGTGTATTTAGTAAAGTGACTTGGCTATGAATTGAGTATTTTGAGCTTTTATTTCAAAGTACTTTTATTGTACACCTCATTAATAACATTAACTCGTGTGCATTAAAGCTTCTCGAAGCCAATAATAAAATACACGCGAGAATAACTAGGTGGAAACATTTGACTGTACCGGAATTCAGAGTATTTTTAGGACTTCTATTTCACATGGGGACAATTAAATTGCCTAGATTAATAGATTACTGGAGCACAGACGAGCAGTTTCAAATTGGATATTTTTCAAAAAACATGTCAAGAAACCGATTTTTTTTGATTCTTAGATGTTTGAATTTTAAATCTGATAACAGCGATGAAAGCAGGCTTAATAAAATCTCAGGGTTAGTTGATTGTTTCAATTCTGTCATAGCTTCTGTTTATTATCCTGACAAGATTCTGTGTATCGACAAATCGCTTGTCCATTGGCGTGGCAGACTTTGGTGTCGTCAATACATACAAGGAAAAGCAAAAAAATATGGAATAAAACTGTACCTACTCACTGACCAATTTGGATGCGTCATTAAAATGATTGTATATGGAGGAAAAGCTGACGTTACTGTAGGTGGTAGAAACCATGTGCAGAAGGTGGTAATAAATCTATTAGACGGGAAATTGGGCGTAGGGCACTCAGTTTACATGGACAATTTTTATAATTCGGTAGTTATCCAATTTTTTAATTTCAAATGATACACATGTAACTGGTACCTTACGTCCAAATAGGAAAGGTCTCCCCGTGAAAATAAAAAACAAAAAATTAGCACAAGAAAAAATATCATGCTACTCTAAAAATGGGATCAGCATTACCAAGTATAATGACCGTCGCGAAGTAACAATGATTTCGTCCGAGCATAACGGCGAATGGCAGGAATATACTACAAAAACTAATACCACAAAAAGCAAGCCTAATGTTATATTAGAATATAACAAATATATGGGTGGAATCGACAGATATGATCAGATGATGGCATACTATAATCCTGAACATAAGACTCTGAGGTGGTACAAGAAATTAGGTATTAATATTTTCAGTACAATATTATGTAACGCACATAATTTATATAATAGGTTTGGCGAGAAATCAATGCCTTTATATAATTTCAGACAAACTGTTATAAGGGCATTCGTTTCTAGCCAAATACTAAATAGTCTGCCAGCAAGGAACTTGACTCTTCAAAGCAGCCGTCACGCATCATTCAGATTACCTAGAGATAGTAAAAATAGAATAAAACGTAAACGATGCGTGATGTGCTACAAAAAAAACAAAAGAGTTGATACACTGAACTATTGTCCCAAATGCCCAACTCAGCCAGGTCTTTGTCAGGGAAAATGTTTTATAGAATACCACGACCAACGTAACATTTAACCTGTCAAGAACTATTATAAGTAATGAACATTTGTGATTGTAAATATGTAGGTTAAGATGGTATATTGTTTAAAAACAATCATGTTTACTATTTAGGTACTGTAAATAAATGTTTGATTTTGACGAATTTGTTTCAATTCGTGTTCCTTGATCACAAGATTTAGTTCCACTGCATGGTCCAATACCCATACAATAGGTATGACTTTAAAGGTAAGCGTCCACTTGTCGGTATCGTACGCATCGGACGGATCGCACGCAACGGATCGTAGTTTTCTTTGTATAGAAAGTCATATAAGTGCGTCCACCTGTCCGCACCGTACGCATCGCACATCGGCAATGCCGACACCGTTGCTCCGAGAGGCAACTTTTGCGATGCGTGCCGATGACGTCATACGGAATGCCGACTAGTGGACGCACCCCGCTCGCTCGCTCGGCATCGTCGGGCCGTCGGCCATTTGCATTTTGACGTTTGTCGTGTCAACACGCGTTGTTTTTGTAGCATGGACGCGTCAAGACTAATCGCAATTGTACAAGAGTACGAAGAAATATATAATTTAAAAAACCCTAACTATTCTAACCAGCAAAGAAGAGACAATATCTGGGAGGAAATTGGGAAAAGGTTAAATCAAAATGGTAAGTGTGTAAATTTTTATTTAATTAGGTACTTATACATCGCGCCTTCCAGCCCGAACTCTCCTCAATTGCCAATCTACCGACCCTGCTTCCGAGTTAAAATAACTTTTAAAGCTATCCCTGACTGCTAAAGCATCTGTGCGTGAATTACCACCTACATTCCTTAGGTTTTGCAGTCCTCTCATAGATGTGTTATCGTTTTCTGTCCCGTGACATGTGTCATTTCTTAGAAAGTTGTGCAAACAGCATGTAGCCATTACAACAGTTACAATGTGCTCTTCGCGCATAGACAATCTTCGTTCGAAAATTCTAAATTTTCTTGCCAATATTCCAAATGTATTTTCCACAGTATTTCTCGCACGACTGAGCCGATAGTTAAACACTTTTTTTTCTTCATTTCTTTGGGCATCGTCTCGAGAGTATGGTCGCATTAAATACGTGCACAGTGGAAAAGCTTCGTCACCGATGATGACATGAGGTAGTGGTTCAGTGCCTCCTGGTGGTATTCTTCGTGGAGGTATGTTTAGAGTGCCATCCTGTAAACCTTTGCCTAAACTCGAATTTCTTAAAATACTAGCATCAGAGTTCTTACCAAAAGCACCGACATCTACGACGATGAATTTTTTATCTGCGTCGACTAAGGCTAGCAGTACCAAACTAAAGTGTTTTTTATAACAAAAGTAATTTGAACCACTGTGCGGTGGAGCTTGAATAAGCACGTGTTTTCCATCAATGGCAGCGATCGCGTTGGCAAAATTCCATTTCTCGTAAAAACCTTTTTCTGATTCAATCCACGTATCTTCAGAAGGTTTTGGCATCACTATGGGCTGTAGGACTTCAATAATGGCTTCGCAGGTCGAATACACAATTCTTCGCACTGTACGTTCGCCAATCCTGAAGGAAAATGCCAGTGATCGAAAAGAATTCCCAGTGGCTAAGTACCTGAAATAAATGAAACATTTTTTTAAATTGTTACAAGCAATGTATGCAAGGATCGATGGACCAGAATCAGAGACAACCATAGGAAGGCTTTGAATTTGCGTAAGACCAAAAGCGGCCAAGCAGCATCGAAACTAAAACCTCCCAAATTCTTCCAAGAACTTTCTTTCCTAGTACCATACCTAAACGATGAGGAAGAACGGCGGTCAAGCCTGTCACCTAGAATTGTGAACAATAACAACGAAACACAGCTTGAAGCACTGTCTGATTCTAATCTAGATACAAGCGATACAGGAAGTCAACAATCCATAGAATCCGTTCGAACTGTCGGTAGGAAATCGACCTACGCAGCTTCACAAACTTCACAAGGTTCAACTGCAGCCAACGTTCTACAACAATACTTAACAAGAACGGAACAAAACAGAAATCTGAGTGATCCTCTACTGGATTTTTTCATCAATATGGCTAAAACAGTAAAGACTTTTCCTTTACAAGACCAAATTCTAATTAAATCTCAATTGTTTCAAATGGTTAACAACGTGGAGATGAGGCTTGCGACGACTCCAATCAATCCTGATTCTAATCTTATGGCATCTAATTCAAATGAAAGAGAGAGAGTGAGAATCGTTTCAAATGTAATCGTTCCGGCACCTACTCGTTCAAATACGACGATGTTTACTTCGCCTGCTATGAACAAAATTACAACCATCGCTTCGACACCATCTGTGAATAATGCTCTATATATGATGTCTCCTCCTCCTCCACCTGCCATGGACGAAACTCTGCACAATTTGTCTCCGGCAATGTTTTCTCGTTCATCTACACCTTACGAAATGCCGCCTTCACCCATGGATGAAACAATTTCACGTGCCAATAGCGAAAATCTGCGCATGATGTCCTCCCAAGACAATGTGAACTATACGGAATTACATGCAGTGGATCAAAATACGCAGATTCTCGGCCAATATTTACATTTTAATAAGAAATAGTGCATCCGATGTTTTTTCAATAAATACCTTAAACACACAGCAAGCCTTTCTTCTGGTCCTATAGCCTCCCTGTATTTAGTATTTTGTTTCTGTAAGTGTGGTTTCAGGATGTCAACAAGATAATTGAATTTATCTTGCGACATACGAAAATATTGGAAGAACTTTGTGTCATCGTTTAACAAATCAGGAAATAGGGTGTGATATTCTCCATGTTCCGATCTCTTCTTGAATATATTGTGTATCCAGATACTATGTTTTCTTTTTTTAGCTTTTTTTTCCAATTCTTCCTCTTCTGCTAACAAACAAGCTACAACGACAAAATCGCTTTCCTCCATTCTCACAGTGTCCACACGTGCGCTCACTACGAAAATCCGAATGAACTGGCATCGTCAATCCGTACGCTGCCGAATAGTGGACGCACTGTGAAAAATTTATCCGTTTGATGCGATCCGTCCGATGCGTACGATACCGACAAGTGGACGCTTACCTTAAAGCAGAATGCATAATGGAAGGTTTCTATCTAATGACTAATTGCCTAAAAAAAGGTTTTTTTTTAAATATACAAATAAAAAGGTAAAATTAATGGAAATATATCATTTTTTTTATTATATTCTTGTGTTACGAAAAATAAATATAATCAGAACATATTTAATGCCGTGCTAAAGAGACGTGGTTATCAAAAATGCCGCATAATCCCATCCTTTTTACCTCTACCGTAAGCGGCGGTCTGTTTATTGGTTGAGCCGGGCCCATGACGCACGCGTCTCGTCAACACTTTTATCGAAAAATGTGTTGTATGGGGGCCTGGCGGAAAGCGTTCATTCGCAGACGCTTGGCTGCGAATGGGTTAAATAGGACAGAACAATAAACATTTTAAGAACAGCGCCATCTGGCGGGGCTTGGTTCATATTAACTTTGTGGCCGATTGAATCCAGTGGTAGTTAACAAGTATTACGCTAGATGGAGCTTTATTTTTCCAAGCGCGGCGGACCTTTTTATGTGTGCGTGTTAATTTGAAGGGTGGGGCCCCGTAGGCGTGGTTAAGGAATAGGTATTTTGCAGTCAAAGTAGGGCCTTGAGTGACACTAATCCTAACATTAAGAAACTTGCGAATGCAAAACAAAACAATACCAACCTTCACACTGAGCAAACATTCACTAGTTTTTTATGTTACAATCAGTTTCACTACTAACCCATGTAACTGAGTATTTTTAACTATTGTTTATACATATAAATACGTTGAAATTGTAAGGCTGTTGTGCAATTTATTATAAATAAAGATGTTTGTATTTGCTTGTAGTGTTTGTTTTGATAACATTTTAAAGGCGGGGTAAAATCAATTTTCCTCATAGGTCACAGGGGTAACAATGTTGAAAAGGTTAGGAACCACAGAAAAACCTGCCTCTAGCTGCTAGAGGCACGTTTTTCTGAGAGCAATTTACCAGCATACCTATTCACTACTTACATTACACCTAATGCTTCAAATGTCCTATGAAGACTTCAGGAAAAAATGCAGTATGCTGAATGACACAGTTGGCAAATGAAACAGTTTGGGATACGTTATTCGGCGAAAAGGCAGAGAACCATCACCATCACCATCACAAAATAAGACTGTAGGTACAGTCGAGTTCATAAATATATGAGCAAATCCGAGGCTTCAAAAATAAATGAGCATAGAGAGGTACATATGCATCTGAACAGATTTACCTGTCAAAAATATGTGTACATAGCACCTGTCATATTAATCTGAGCAAGTCGCACAATAATATGTGAACAACTAAAAATGTATAAATATCTGTACTAGTATTTTTCAAAATTATTTGACCGAGTGAAAATACACAAATACCTACGCAAAACTTTTTTCAAATATTTATAAGCATATATTGGTGCATAAATATGTGTACTAACGTTATACAATTGTATGTAAACACGTAGAAGTTCATAAATTTCTAAGCAAATATAAAATTTAACTGGCTTAACAGTGTGACAATCATCGAAAAGAGTACCGTACTGTCAAATCATATATTTGTCTCTTTCACCTTAAGTACGATGTCATAGAAGAGTCATGCTTTTGCTTGCGGCTTCTTACCCATTTTTGCTGTTTTCGATTTATAAGCGACTTGAAAGAGGTTGTTATCAACTATGATGACTCAAATGACTGGCCACTTACAAATGTTTAAATGATAAGCAGTTATTGAAGTCAATCTTCAATTGTCGATTGTGATTCCTGTGCATTGCATTGAATATTAAATTATAGTACATTCCCGTATCAAGATGTACAGAATTTCCGATCACACCAAACACAAAATAATTACGATGTATGAGGACGGTAGTAACGTAACAGATATTGCTGAAAAATTGGGCGTTATGGTAAGTCTAACAAATGTTTTTGGAAGCTTCCAACGTAGCTTGTTTTTTTAAACTATAGGTATTTTATACAATAATAATAATTATAATTGGCTTTCTGTTACTTGTGTCCAATAATTAGCATATATTATTAGTCTGAATTGTTAGCTGTCGGTTCTCAGAATAAAAGAAATAAATAAATTAAATAAAACCCGGTATTTATTATATGAAATTAACACCCGGTATTTCCCCACCTTCAGCGTCTCCAACCGCCTGCAATTATTCTTTCTTTTGACTTTTAGCACATGTATTTCGAATTTTCGATGTCTAGTATTACATACCATATATACTTTTTGTTACAGAGGAACACGGTTTACCTGTGGATAAGCCGGTGGGTTCAAGAAGGTGACGTTAAAACTCATGCGTCTAAAGGGCGGCCGCGAAAAACCACTCATGCCCAGGATAGGGAGTTGGTGGACAGCGTAAGACGACAACGCTTCGATAATACAACAGTTCTAGCGACTGCCCTACAGGTTTCGAACTTAACTGTTCGTCGCAGACTGCATGAGGCTGGTTTAAAGAACTGCGTACCTGCGAGGAAACCTCTACTAACAGATAGGCACAAAACGTTGCGATTGCTGTTTGCCAATCGCTATCTGAATTACAATTTTGAAGGGGTGGCCTTCATGGACGAAAAGGTATTCGTGTCTTCTGCGGATGGGCGACTATCTCTCTGGCGGACTCCTTAAACAAGATATGACGAAGAAAACGTACGTCCAGACCGCCGTAGCGGACGAATTTTGCTAGGGTTCTGGGGCTGGATGAATTCGAGTGGGCCAATAGAATTATGCGAAATAAGTGGCCGTCTTAATGCTCAAGGTTTTCTGCGACGGCACTTATAAAAAAATGTCTAAACCTTTTAGACAGTTATATACAATACACACTGAATTATCCGGCACGAATAGAAATTATTTTATACCACTTGCATACGCATTGCTACCCAACAAAAATCAAGAGACTTACACAAGACTCATGTCTCTACTGAAAAACTATTTACCTCTATGGAATCCGTTCATTTTTAAAATAGATTATGAGCCAGCAATGTGCAATGCCATCAAGACAGTTTATCCTGATGCAAAAGTAAGTGGTTGTAGCTTTCATTACAAGCAGGCAATTAAAAAGCATGGCAAATTATTAGGATTAAACCAAACAGTTGAGGGAAAAAGATTTTTGCAATTATGCCAGGCATTAACATATCTACCACAAAATATGATACCAGAAGGTTGGCTCTCAATCACAAAAAATCTGCCCAATACAGATGAATATGAAGAATTCATGTCTTATTTTGTTACACAATGGATGTCCAATAAAGTATTCAAAAGTTTTAGTACATTCAATGAAAAGCATTCTACAACAAACTGCGTAGAGGGTTGGCATAGCCGCTTTAATAAAAAGTTGACGAGAAAGGCAAACATATTGGAAACCATTCACACCATTCAGAAGGAAATAGCGTGTCAAGATTTGAAAATAAGAAAAATGAAACTTTGTTTGCATGTAAAAGATTTTAGGTCGAAAAAAAATGAAAAAATTATAAAGAGTCGAAAAGAAATAGTAAAAAGTTGTATTAAGGGCAAAATAACAATTTGCGACTGTTTGCGAAGGTTAAGACAATTACTTAAGTATCGTTAGAATAAGATCATTGATTTTTTGAAAAATTTAGTAAATAAATATTTAAAAAAATAAAAGTTTTTTCTGTCCTAAAAGGAATTCCGTTTTTGTCAGAAAAAAAACAGGCAACAATTTATCCTGACGAAAAAGGAATCTGACGAATGTGTCTTAGATCTCTTGAATTACTAAGAGATTCGTTCTTGCCCACTGCGAAAATTGTGTATCCCGACAACCACAAAGTCGAATTTATGCAAGACAATTGCAGCATCCACAATTCTAGGCTTGTTCAGGCGTGGATTGGTGAAAAAGAAGCCCTGGGAGAGTTGAAATTAATTAAGATGCCACCGAAAAGCCCAGATTTGAACCCCATCGAGAATGTATGGGGTTTGATGGTGCAAGACTGGGATGCTACGAAGGCTCGAACTCTAAACGGCCTACGAGCACACGTCAGAGAAATTTGGGACACGTACAGGGCGACCGAAGCTTGTCAAAATATGATACGTTCGATGAAAGACAGACTGCAGGCAGTTCGGGACGCTGAGGGTGGTTATACTAAGTATTAAGTTAATAATAAAACTAATATACTTAGTAAGTTTTATTTGATATGGAAGATATAATTTAGTTAGAAGATATTCAAAGATATAGTTAGAAGATGTACACATTTATATTAAAAATTTCAAAAATACTTATCGTTTTATTTAACTTATTTAAATGCATTCTTATACCATTCAACGCCAAAAACTCAAGGTGTCGTGTCACGTCTGAAAATATGTAAATAATACATATATCAGAAATATGTAGCCTCGACTTTGTGTTGGTAATAAAGTATACTAGGTATATGGGTTTAAGGTCGTGTACAGTCGCCATCAGATATATGGGAGCACCCAAGGTCCTCAAATAGTTTTTCTGGAAGTGACCACCCTCTAACCTTCCAACCCAGAGGGGAACTAAGCCTTATTATGACTAGGTCCGGTTTCCTCACGATGTTTTCCTTCACCGAAAAGGGATGGTAAATATAAAATAATATTTCATACACAAGTTCATAAATCAAGAATCACGTTCACTAAATCGGTTGTACCGTTCCTAATCTTTACGAGAAAGTTTAAAAGTTATGGTCCTTACTAAGTTTAAAAAATTTACAATAAAACCTATATTAAAAATTAAAAAAAAACCCAACGCAAAAAAATAAACGTTTAAAAGCAATAAATAAAATCGTCAAGTCAAATTTGGTAACACCTAAATATAATGTTGCATCGGGGTACATACCGCTAAGTTTAAAATAAAAAGAAAGTTGGTCGGGTTCGGTTCACTTAAGCAGTAGCCCGACGGGACATATACAGTGTGTTTTTTTTAAGTGGGACAGTATGGGGAAATCCTAAAGTATAAGAGATACAGGGAAACTGTCTTAGGAAACATTAAGTACTTTTTTGTGAAAAAAAAATTGGTATAGTCAAAGTTTTGGTCAAGTGTGAGTTGTCCCTAAAAATGATTAATCTTGATGAAATTATTTTTTGACGCACATCTACTCAGTTTCATGAGGGGATCATTTTATTGTATGGGAAGAAAAAAATCGGGACAGCAGAAGTTAGTCAAATTTAAGAAAATCGTTTTCATTATTACAACCCGTGTAAATTGCCTACCACTGCCCACTGCAAGGTTTTTATTTAAAAAAATATTGCCTATTCCAGTTTTACATTTGAATTTGGAACACTTTATTTGGTTTAAAAAGGATTAAAATACTTTAAGGTATTTTTACGCGAGCACCTTACCTTACAAATCTAATTTAAAAAAAAAAACAAATTTTAAATTTGGAACTTCTTGAAACAAACAGTATTTTATTTGATATTTCATTGTTTAAAGTTTACATTATGTTAAGTTTTCGTCATGGAATTACCAAACTCGCATAAAGTAGATTTAATTGAAGCGTATTTTGTAAATTATCGTAGCTCTGTGAATGCGTTACAGTGGTATCGGGAACGTTATCCGGACCGCGATCAACCGGACCGCAAAATTTTTGACAAACTGGTGAAAAATTTAAGAAAGGAAGGCTGTTTTACACCAAAACGGAAGAGACGAGCCACAGTAATAAATGAATTTACAACTATCGCAATCTTAGGATATTTTGAAGCCTACCCAAAAGCCTCATTGAGGGAAGCTGCTAACAATATCGGTGTGCATAAATCTACAGTACGAAAGGTATTGAAGGCTTACAAGTACAAGTGTTACATAGAAGGTCATCTTGTACAAGCATTGCTTCCAGGAGACACTGACCGGAGATTAGCATTTTGCCAGTGGTTTGTAGCATGCTCGATTAGAAACCCGTCTTTTCCAAGCCGGATTATTTGGACAGATGAATGCAATTTTTCAAACAATGGCATGTACAATAGAAAAAATAATCATTTTTGGGCACGTACAAACCCCTTCCGAACTACGGCAACCCATAACCAGGTCCGCTTTTCCTTTAATTGTTGGTGTGCAATATTAGATAATAAAATCTTTGCCATTAAAATTTAGCATGGAACATTGAATAGTCAAAAATATCAGGAAATATTAAACATGGCTGTGGATTTAGTAGATATGGCAATTCCATTAAATAATTTGAATAATATCATCTACCAACAAGACGGCGCCCCTGCCCACAATAGTATCGATACTAAACAGTTTTTAAATGAACATTTTCTTGATCGCTGGATGGGCACAAATGGCCCTATTAAATGGCCACCACGTTCACCAGATTTAACACCGTTGGATTTTTTCATTTGGGGGTACCTTAAAGGTCGAATTTATGCAGATACTTACAACTCGGTACAAGAGTTAAAAGACGCAGTGCATTATCATTTGAACAACATACATCACAACGCCTTGTCTAAAGCAACCAGAGGTGTTCTGAAACGCGCTCGTGCCTGCATTCGACAAGAGGGAGGCCACTTTGAACATTTACTTTAATGTAAAATTATTTTATTAAATTTACCTAACTTCTGCTGTCCCGATTTTTTTCTTCCCATACAATAAAATGATCCCCTTATGAAACTGAGTAGATGTGCATCAAAAAAAAATTTCATCAAAATTAATCATTTTTAGGGACAACTCACACTTGACCAAAATTTTGACTATACCAATTTTTTTTTCACAAAAAAGTACTTAATGTTTCCTAAGACAGTTTCCCTGTATCTCTTATACTTTAGGATTTCCCCATACTGTCCCACTTAAAAAAAACACACTGTATATAGGTGTTAGTAAATTAGATCTCTTAGCGATTTTACTTCTGTCTTTTTTGTTTTATAGAATAAGGAAAAAAAATGCCCTGTAATTGCAGCAGATTTGAACCCAAGATCTCGCACTTCCTACTCTAGCTACTATTAATCACGCCACTGAGTATCTGACGTCATAAGCCGAAATTAAGCTACTTATTCCTTACCTGCGTATTTTGACAAGGTTTTTGTTCATATTATGTTTGGTTGGGAATATCTGTCTAATCCGTGAAAGAGACAAAAATACATGTCACGATGACAAGTGCACACTCTTTTCGGAGATTGTCATATTGTACACATATTTTTGTTCGATTGGACGTGTTGATATTAACGAACTCAACTGTACACATATTTATGCACCAATATATGCTTATAAATATTTGAAAAAAGTTTTGCGTAGGTATTTGTGTATTTTCACTCGGTCAAATAATTTTGAAAAATACTAGTACAGATATTTATAAATTTTTAGTTGTTCACATATTATTGTGCGACTTGCTCAGATTAATATGACAGGTGCTATGTACACATATTTTAAACAGGTAAATCTGTTCAGATGCATATGTACCTCTCTATGCTCATTTATTTTTGAAGCCTTGGATTATGAGCAAATCCTTTATGAACTCGACTGTACAACGGCAAGTAAAGCTCTCAAACTGAGTTCTTTACCTACATGTAAAGCTGATCGTGGAAAAAACAGTATTGAGATATGGACAGTAAAGGATACCTACAAATCTACACTAAAATAGAAGTCTGCACACTACCATTAAGACGGAAACAACCACAATTTGCTTGATATCATTATAAGCAAAACACAGCAAGATACCTAAAATAATATTATACATTCCGCCCATGGCAGTGAAGACCCATATGCTGATTTTCCTGAGCTGAGGATGTTCCCTAGGCTTTGACTTTATTAGGTTAATGGCAAATAGATATTCTCCAAGATCTGGAAGTATCCTCAGTACTCGGCATGGTACAGTTGCACCGGACCACAACTACATTTAAGTAGGTACATATTCTGTGAATCCTATTTGAATTTCATTCAGTATAGATTTAGAGAATGAGAGAAGTAAGTTTCATATATTGAAACAGAAATAACTGAACAATAACATTCTATGAAAGCATGAAACATTAGAAAGCCAATTTTAAATATTACATGTTTAAATTGATTAGAAATTTCAATTCAGCACTAGAAATGCTGTGTGTACAGAAAAGCATACTGTAGAACAACCAGTAACATTGCTGGCTTTTAAATTTTTAAGGGTTACTGAATTGCCTGATCAATCAGCTAACAAAATCATTAAAAACTCTCACCATACACTGTCCAATAAACAGTGCCATTATTAACCACAAATAACTACACTACCCTTATGACCCAGGCTGTTCTTTCTAATAATGGAACATTAAACCTGTTATTTTGAACATTTTAAAACAACCGTATAATGACTGAACATCAATATTGTATTCCTTTATTACTATTTTTTTAATTATAGTCCTGTCCAGTCCAGAACATTGTTTGACTTCCATAAACATATACTTTAAGGCAAATACTTAAAAAAACACCATTTGAGACACAGTAGCAACAAAATAAGATTAACCTATGCATTAGGTATACAAAAAATGCAGACAGCCTCAGAGGCAATTACCATGGATTAAAAGCAAAATCGATTCCTAGAATCCACAACAATACCTATTTCCCGAGTAATAATCAAAATAAAAATTCTCAACATACACCAAAAAAACAAACATGGAATATTTGGAGGAATGGGATTATGAATGATCCACGGCCGAAACACCTTGGGTTGGGACCCTTCAGTGTTGTTCTTGTTGAATTTTGGGGTTGCCGTATTCCGAGGCGTAATTTGCCGTATCCCTATACAAATTCTTAAAATAATTGCCGCTGAATTGCCGTATCCAGAAAATTGGCGAAAACGTGTCTAAAAAATGTATGGAGATACGGCAATGGGACCGCTGCCGTGTGCCGTATTTTTGACTGTAATGCCCCTGAATTGCCGTATATTACGCAATTACCGTATCCGGAACAACACTGGGACCCTTGGAGGTTGCAGGTTAAAGTAAATTTTGACGTTGACTTGACTTGAAGTACGTGACACGTGACGTATAGTGAAGTGTTGCAATTGTTGCATGTTATTTTGTATAATGATGTATTTTAACCGATAATCCACTGAAATTTATTTTTATATCCCAATTTGATCTAAATAGTGGTTTGAGAAGCATTATTATGATCGAATTTTAATAAACACGTGGTTGTTATCAAGAATGCTCTTAGTAAAACCGGTATTAGACATTGCAATTTGTAGGGCCCAATCTGTTGTGTACCCTGCCTCTCCCTACCCTCCTTCAGCTACCTAAGGGCCCTAACTCTTATTACCCCACCCAACCTTACAGATTGGGCCCTACAAATTGCAATGTCTAATACCAGTTTTAACAAGTTGTCAAATCACAGCGACGAAATTGCGTTTACTCGTCAGATTTCATCGGCGTGCTACATCCCAGACTTGAGCTAAATTCAGCTCAAATGTAAAGGGATCTATACTCTCCGCGATATGGCGCCAATTCAGCGTCGGGAGTGCAGTTGACCGCATTGTACAGACGTAAAAATGCTCCTCGGATGAACACAATCGGTTTTACAGCTGACCCCTCATTATAACTCAAACTTACATCTTCTTTCGTGTCGACGGTTCCTATACGATGGATGCCCGAAAGGCAGCTCCCTAACCTATTATTTACTCATGGTTATAACTATAGTTCCATCTCGTTCTAATCGTTTGACCAGTCGCTTACGTCAGTAGACCCCTTAAGATGCGCTGTATCTAGCCCGCTGCCGTACGTAGTGTAAAAGTAGCTATTAGACGTTGCAGGAGGTCAGGGAGAGGCAGGGTACACAACAGATTGGGCCCTACAAATTGCTATGTCTAATAGTTACTAAAGTAGGTATTAGACATTGCAATTTGTAGGGCCCAATGTGTCAGGTTGGGAGATGTAATGGAGGTAGGGCCCGTAGGGAGCTGAAAGAGGGAGAGGCAGGGTACACAACAGATTAGGCCCTACAAATTACTACGTCTAATACCCGTTTTAAGAAAGTGGCCTATTGAATTCCTACGTAAATTCTTTTATTTTAAATCCTAAATGCTCTCACACCTGCGTGAGTCCGTGAGTCCAGCCACAGCGTACTCTTCCACTTCCTTAGCCCCAGAGGCCGGAATCCACGGTTAACGTGAGCGGTCTGTTGTACTACCTGATTTTGTAGACTAAAAAAATCCACGTCTATTCGGCTGAACATTGTTGGGTAGGACATTAAGTGACACTGTTTTTTTTCTTCATAATAACCGGCAACTTTGTTGATTTGATCTGTCACTGTCACTAGTGAAGTGTCGTGTCATGGTAGTGTAGTGTCAACTGACGATCTAGCTATATTTTATTTTTGGGGGGTTAGGTTAAGTT
Source organism: Pammene aurita (assembly GCA_947086415.1). Lineage (NCBI taxonomy): Eukaryota > Metazoa > Arthropoda > Insecta > Lepidoptera > Tortricidae > Pammene > Pammene aurita. Next base: position 21,948,824 of record OX352295.1, read on the forward strand.
ACAGTATCCAGTATACATAAATTGACGTTATCCACAAGATTTCATAGTGAAAGTTGCGTCACAATCGCTTGAGCCCCACTAGACGTGATGGCAATTGTAATCATCCTAAAAAGTAATACGAACTGGTAATTCTTCCAGCATTATGTCGAGATTCTTTTTCTATATGTACGAAAATGATCTTGGCCTCCGGTACATAATCCAGCATGCCATGCCATCTGTCCCAATCCTGCGCAACTTGCTTTGTTGTTTCATTTATTATTTGAAAATCATAGCGTAATTGTTTTTACTTGAATGTGGTAATTTCCTGCTTTTTTGTTTGTGGTGCCTGTCTCCATGAAAGAAGAGTTCGACAAAATGAATTCCAGGCTAATAAGATAGTCCTTCTCTCAATGTCTTTCCCAGTTTAGGGTGTTATCTGGGTCTTTAATGATGAATTATAAATAATGGTCCATAAAATTCTTGTCGATTTTGGGTCATAAAAGGATTTTTTACATCTATAGAGTGTTGGTTGGTTGTGTATTTCTTAAAGATGTTTAAAAAAAATCTTTATTACGAGTATCTGTGATTATATATGTAGAGTACTAGAATTTACTAATTGGTAAAAGAAAATCAATATGTTTGTGTAGGTACTTTTATCTTTGCTACAACTTCCTCGTGACCAAGTGCAGGTGCACATAAACGCCCGCTTAAAAAGAGATCGAACAGTTTACAAGCATGTCTTACCATGGCCTTTGGAAGTTGAACACAAAATTGAATATTGTTTAATCAAGTTCAGTTTTATTAATTTACATTTGACACAATTTTTTGAATTCCTCTAACACTATGACATTTTGTATTGGTCTTCTATGGTTCATCATTTTACTATAAACAGAGTTACCAGTTTCTTTAAGTGAGGTAACACTGGTAGTCATGCTCTTAGTACAGATTTTCATGTGCTTGGTATCAATTCCTAAGATATTTGATTGAGTACTTAATTTACTCATGTACTAAATAGGTTTGGTAGGAGTTGTTTTTAGTGAAATAATAGTTTTGTTCATGCAAAAAATTTATCCTGAAATGGAAATGTAAATAATTGCAAAGGTAATAAATCCAGGTTGAGGTAGTTAATTGTAATTGTAACCAAACTTATTGTAATAACACAGTTCTTATTGTTACTATTTATTTCACTTGAATTGGGATTTTTCTCTAATACATTACCGACAGAGAAGTCCTTGTCATGTCACATGTAGTGTACGGACACCTGGCCGGATTGAGGCGGGCTGACAAAAGCTGGCTGCTTTCATTCAGCAGAGTTCCCTGGAGTTGGTACTGCAGGTTACTGTCTTGGCTGCATTCCCACAGTATAGTCCTCATATCTTCTATGTATGAATAACATGTTATGTAGCGTGGAACAATATTAAAATCCCAGTTTGCTTGTGATGTCTGCATTATCTGAATTTCATAGTGTTCATTTTAGTCTTCATATAACAAATAAATAAATAGACAACAATTAAAAAGAAACCCTTTTTTTTAGGTCACAAACATAAAATAAAAAAAATTGTCTTTTATTGTTACAGCCTTTTATAAAAAAAATTTGATTTAATATTTTGTACTAAACATGGAGTAATTATGTTTTTACCAATAATAATATAATATAAGTCTTTTTTACTGTCACTGACTGTCTTGCTTTGCAGCATAGGCCTCCTCAAGCTTTTTCCATGCCAATCTGTCCCTTGCCGTTCTCATCCATGTTGTTCCTGCTATTTTCTTTTTGTTGTTTTCTCTTGTTGTACTTAGGGCACCACTCTATAACATCTTTAGCCTATTTTTCTTTTTAGTTCCTATAAGGTGCCCTGAACAGCTCGATTTAAATTTTTTTATACAATGTTTTATGTTGACAACTTTTGTTACTTTCCTTATTGTTTTGAGTCGTATAGCTATGCACAAGTTTTTCCACCGCTAAACTTCTTTTAAAATTTTTTGGGTTATATTTGAGGTGTAGTCTCTTTGATCTGAAGCTTGGGTTTTGATTAACAATATAAAAGCCCACCAGCTCTTGCTAACTCTGTCTCTATTTCACCTTATTTTTCTTGACGGAAATAAGTGCTCATTTGTGGTGAGAATCTTGCACCCGTTAGCTTTTTGTGTTAATCTGTCTGTTGTCTTCTACTAGGATATTGAAAATGTGCCATTGTACCTATTTATTTATAAAATCGCACTTCTGAAGGAGTTGTGCAGTCCTCTGTAGACTTGTCTACTTTTGTTAAACTATGGGTGGTCTTGTAAATTCAGGCATGGATCAAGCGCAGCCTCGGGGCGGATATGCTGTCCGGCACTCGGAGATGAAGTATTCTTTGAAATAAATGTAGACCTTATACAGGGTGGACCAAAAGTCCGTTAACATTTAAAAAGTCATTTTGAATAATATAACATATCCATAGTATAAAAACGTTTGTTTACAATGAAAGAAGACGCATTGGGGTTTTATTTTTTTAAATAACATTATCTAAATGTAGCCCTTTCCTATCCTGGCACTCATGCAATCTGGTTCGGAAATTTTCCAATACTGCCCTTAAAGTGTTATGAGGATTTCCTTCCATTTCGTCGCGAATATTTTCTTTTAATTCTTCTATAGAGCTCGGGTTGCTAACATAAACTTTACTTTTAAGATATCCCCAAAGATAAAAATCCATTGAGGATAAATCTGGGCTTCGAGGGGGCCAGTTTATGTTACCTCTTTTGGAAATAACTTTGTAGAGTTCCCTGAAGGGGTGTATAAATGAAAACCAAAAGTTCTCTACATTAATTTATTAACCATTTAAAACTGACTCCAATTAACACTGATTAATTCGTTCATAGATTTAGGTATGAGAAACAATAACACGTTTAACACTTAGAACATATAAAGTACGTAAGACCAGGCGGGACCGCGGCGTTTGCTTATAGCAACGTTACGTGTTAATTAGTTCATGCCCTGTAGGCGACTGGCGGGGCCTCGCCGGGATTACTGTACGAATATAAAAATTCTGATGCTACGATTGCATCATGCATGTGTCGCTACATCATTCCTCCCCTTTTCTTTTTTCTTTTTTTTTTTTTTAAAAGAAAAGAAAAGAATTCATGTCATAAAATTATAGTACACAGAAATAACTTAGGTACTCGCTAAAGGTATACAACATGCTTTATCGCCTTAAATTTCACTGAACGCTGAGTCCGCGTTGTTATTACAATTGTAAACATCCTTCAACTTGTAACTGTACCTTTTAGTTATTGTAATACATTTGTTATGACGAACTGTGAGGATGTTTTATTTCTCTCTATGCTTACTAAGTTGAACTACTTTGCAATAATATTACACATAATAAATTACACTTAACACTTATTGATAAGTTTGCTGCTGTGGGGCCGTAGGACCACCATGAATTCTGATAGCCATGGGTGACAAATTTCCAACTGTCTTTTGCACCCATGTTTTTGCGCATTGCCTGCATCTTGATCTCACAAAGTAACACAAAATTACACTCAGAATAATTAATTCGATTCCAACATAGCTTAGTTTTGATTCCACTTGGTTCGATAAGTTTTCGACTTTCGCTATGGCAATAGCGTTGTGAGAATTACTTGCTTCCTCTTTTCCTTGTGACAAACCCATTTCAAAAGGTGAGTTAAAATTTTGAAAAATAGCAATGTTGAAATAATACTGGCGTACTTTTCGTTTACGCTTGCTTACTATGCAGACAGAATAATTCATCCTCAAATAGGTAACATATGATGAATTGCTGTTTTTTACAGAAAGCAAATACATATACGTGACAATTGAATTATTTGATTATATCCTAAAGGCGGCCACACACGTTAGGTTTTGCGTGTCGGTTTTGCATGTGCAAGCAATACCAACAGGCTCAACCGAGTTTCACAGGGCACACACACGTAACGGAAAAACTGCACAAACTCTCAGTTCTAACCATCATGGCACCGGTAGCGGTAGTTGACGTCGACGCAATAGCGCTATTAGGTTTATTATTTGTAATTTTGAAACTGAAAAGTAAACGACTAAACCGAAGTCAGTGGTGTAAAAAATGGTTACTAAGGAGGAGACAACTCGGCCATGTCAACTTACTAAAGGAATTAAGATTTTATCCGCAAGATTATAGAAATTATTTAAGAATGGACGAAAAAACGTATCTTACGCTGCTATCAAAGGTGACTCCATTAATAAAAAAACAGGATACCATTATGAGAAACGCTATATCACCACACGAGAGGTTAACTGTGACATTGAGATTCCTTGCGACAGGACGGCCATATGAATGCTTAAAATATTCGGCCTTGATATCGCCTCAAGCTCTAAACAAAATTATACCTGAAACCTGCGCTGCAATATATACAGTTTTACAAAAGGATTATCTGAAGGTAGGGGAGGAGGGGGTAACACCGGATAGTTAAGGAAAAAAAAACGTAATTTATTATTACACATATATATATTGTAATAATATGCAACATTAATATCAACTAATAATAGCCTATCATTTCGCATAAACTTAGAGAGATGAGGTTATTACTTTAGATATTAATAAACATTTTCTTAAATCTAACCAATCCGATTTTACCCCTTGTATTAGGGTAAAACCGGATACTGTTATTTTCATAGAGGGGTGAATACAGACACTAATTATTTGCAGTCATGGCACACAAAAATTAATAATTCTGGTTCAGTACACACTATGCAGCCTTCGTGAGCCCATTTCAGACAAGCTGTGCATTGGATCCACGCATCTGCAGATGTTGTAGTACTATATTTTTCATTGCAAATGAAACATTCAGCATCTTCCCCGTTTATGTTCTCTTTACGTTTTTGATTGTGTGCACTTTTTTTTGCCAGCTTTTGTTTTTTTTCCTATTCCTTTACCCTTGAAAGAAGGTGTCTCTGGTGCTTTAGTTTTATTCTACAACAATTCGTTTTTGTAAGGAGACTCTGTCAATATAGCAGTCTTACCCGATTTCACCCCGTCTGCTTCTACCCAAAGGCATTGATTTTGCAAATAAAAAAATGACGCAATAATTTAACGGTCGAATTGAGAAACAAAATCGTAAATGATTACTCTAATAGTCACTGTATCGACGAAAATTATTTACAGACATGTTCTCTAACCAATAGTGATCTGATATTGATAAAAATAATGTAAAATATTACATTACTTATCTTGTTTACTTTTTTTTTTCAACGACGACGTAACAGGACGCACTTCGCTGGTCGCCATTTGCACGCACACTAAGCACCCTCTGCCCGTGCTGTCTAACGTGTCTGAGTGTGATGGCAATAGTAGAAATGTGAAATAGCATGCTATCTGCTTTGACCCGCTATCTGATTTCACCCCCCCTTCCCCTAAGTAAAAATTAAAAATAAAAGTCGATAATTTTTATTTATTTAAGAAATACAAATTAGAACACAGTATACTACTAATTAAAATCAAAATTTGAGAAATAACTTGACGCTGTAGAATTTTCTGGAATGGAAATTTGTACATTGGCGGGAGCATTATTTATTGCAGGTGATGTAGAAGGGAGCTGTATGAGCACAGGGTTCTGAGACGAGTTACAATTTTCTGAAAATTGAGTATATTGATATTGTTGCAACAGTGACGGACTCTGCGTATGACGTGGGGTACTTGAGAGTGATGTCGAACTAGGAGAAGATATGTATCGTTCTTGATGATAATGTGGAATATTCTTGTTCTGGAAACTTTCTGAGCTTAGATTTCCCATCTCTCCTTCAAATAATGTGTCATTTATAATTTTTTCAGCTATAAGCCGCTGGCGTTTTTCCATTGTCCTTAATTTCAAAGCTATGGATTTACCTAGTAAATCGTAGCGGTCATCTTGCTGTGGCGGTGCCGCTGCAGGTCGTTTAAAATGGTCCCTGACTGACATTAATACTAGTGCTCCTGGTCGTGACCGTGTTTCGTGTACCCGTAGCCGAATCTCCGTTGCCGTGTTACTCGGCAACGGAGATCCGCTCCGTTTGCTCCGTGTGATTCGGCTACGTGTAATTAAGATACGTAGCTACGTGTACACGGAGATACGTATATTATTTATACGTAGATCGGATCCAGTCGTGACCGTGACGTTTAGTGTAGATTTTATGCGTGTCATTAAGACCCCCGAATTTAATGCAAGGGGCGAGTTTTTAATTTCAGTTTCCATATTTTTGCATTTTAAATAAAGTTTTAAGAGTGATCAAAAATAATAAGATGCAAATATTATGTTGGAGGCAAAAATAATAGACCAGTACAAAATGGTAAAAGATGTATATTAAAAGAATTCGCGTATAATCAACATATAAAAAAATAGGTAAAATTCTAATTTTCATTCACATGACACAGACTATAATTAATCAACTTTTTTAAAATAATCTAACATGTACAGTCAGCGTCTTATAGTTGGTAGTATCCGAAGTAGTCAAATAGTTTGTTATTTTTAAGGACCGTAAACTGAGAGCGAAATCTATTGAAATGACACATGACAACCAGTAACACTAACAACCCCCTCCAAAACAGCAATAAAACTTGAGTAGGTAAGTATTTGTGTAAAATCAAACAAATTAACCGACCACTTCTTGCTTTCACTTAACTTCACAAACAATAGGAACACATGGTACTTAACAGGTAAAACCCAAAGCTACTTGAAGGTAATCATTATCAATGGCCCGCAAACTATTGTTTGTTATCTTTATCTGCACGTGCAACTATTTCTTAGTGTTTTCTTTCACCGACGAAAGACGGTTGTCCAGCCAGTAATAATATTTATGAATAACAAAGTATATTATTATTTCACTTAAAATACTTTTAAATTGTTGCATTGGTCTACCTGTAGCATTTCTTACTAGGGAGTAAATATTAATTAGAGATATTAATATATTTATTTGGATGGACTTTCATATTCATCGACATCGACAAGTAGGTACCTAGTACCTACCTGAGGTGCGATTTTTGATTCTCATCGGGTGGCTTATTTCGTACTAAATAGTCATCGGTGTGATTCAAAAATCACACCAATCCCACCTCTGTTTTTTTTTGTACAAACTCATAATGGCTGGTTATCAGAGAACAGAATAATACCAATATGTAATTACTTAAAAAAAACATCTGGAATCAAATCAATGCAAAGACCACGAGTATAACACATAATGCGAAGGGTCCGTTCGACACAAGCTCTCTTTCAACATCCGAGCGGAGCGGAGCCGAAGCCGAGCGGAGCCGAAGCCGAAATTCGCGGGAACGTAGCCGAATCCAGAAACGGATACGTATCTTTGACGTGACCGTGTAGTACGGGATCTTAGTACCGCCGGTGCTAAGGCTACGTAGCTACGGTTCCGCGTGTAACACGTATATCACAAGCCCTAATTAATACTTCGTTTGTTAATTTATCTTGCTCTTGGTTTTTTTTACCCGGTCTTGATACTTTTAATGGTTTCTCGGTTGACTGCTCCTGCTGTTCTTGAGCCACGGAGTTTTGTGTGGTATTTTCTTGAGCTATTTCTGTATCCGAAGTTGTGTTTTCAGTATTGGTATCTCCGATATGAGCAGTTTCCTAAAACAATATACACAATATATTATTTTTTTTACAGTTTCCTAATACTGTCGACAAATGGAGAAACATAGCGCAACAATTTGAAGACAGGTGGAATTTCCCTCATTGCCTAGGTGCAATTGATGGTAAGCACATTGACATCATTCCACCTGCTGATATGGGATCGTATTACTACAATTACAAAAAACGACACAGTATGGTGCTCATGGCAATAGTAGATGCTAATTACAAATTTCTACTAGTTGATTTTGGAACTAATGGAAGGATTTCTGATGGAGGAGTCTTACAGAATACCAAGTTTTTTTAAATGCCACAGGATAACAAAATTGTACTTCCAAACGACGAAGTCGTCAAAAACAGCTCAACAACTCTGCCATACGTATTTGTTGCTGATGACGCATTCCCTTTAAGAACTGATTTGCTTAAACCATTTCGACAAGCTGACTTACATTTACGCGAAAGAATTTTAACTATAGATTGTCTCGCGCGAGACATATTGTTGAGAACGCTTTCGGTATTCTAGCATCACGGTTTCGAATATACCATACTGCAATAAACCTAGAGCCAAAGAATATAGAAAAAATTGTGATGGCAACATGCGTATTGCATAATTTTTTAATCGAACACCTAGGAAGTTCATATGCGCCCCGGGAATGTTTTTATGAAGAAAATACCACAAATGGTACGATTATCACGGAAGGCTATAATACTACCCATTCGACTATGTTAAACTTGCAGCGAAGGCAAGGAAATGTTTTAAGTAATGCAAAACAGGTACGAGATAAATTCATTAATTACTTCGTAAATGAAGGCAGAGTATCTTGGCAAGATAACTTCATTGTGTCTTAAGTTAATGGTTGATTACAATACCCATATGAAACATTTAAAAAAGTTCGGCAGTTATCATTAAGTGAAATAAGTCAACAACAAAAAAGCGGCCAAGTGCGAGTCGGACTCGCCCATGAAGGGAAACAATTGAACTTACAATAACCGCACTTGTTTTTCCATGTAATAATGAATGTAATGACTAATGAGAATAGTTCTCTATTTAGGTTTAAGCTTTGTATTCGTGTTTAAAGTAATTGTAATAAAAATTATAACATTATTAATAAATGTTTCATTACGTTTACAGCATTTTTTTATTTTTGTGTCTTTGAACGTGAGCGTCCCACTCGGACTATATCAGTCGCACGCACCCACATACACGCACAAGTGCAGGTAGGTGACGAAATATAATTGCACCATACGACTTGTTCGAGGAATCGGTGCAGGGGGCCGATTTTCGACTTTCGAACGCTCGAATTTAAGGAAATTAAACTAGAATATAATCGAACACAAACGTTTTTTGCTATTATTTACGGATAAACTCAGTAATTTAAATAATAACGAACTGAAATTCCTTTCGCTGTTATTTTTAAAACACCGTTTCAGACAGAGTTTAAAATGACTGATTCGAGCGCTCTAATCTCAAAAATCGCCCCCCAGTGCGCAGTTAATATTTCGTCAGCTAGGTATATATATACACGCATACAAACCACCCAGATAGCATTTTAAACTTGGACCAGCCTTGCAACAAGTTTAATGTATCACAAGTGAAGGGTTGTGACAAGTTTGCGATGACAAGTATGTACACTTGAAGCAAGCCTGGATCAAACCTCCTAGTTTCCCAACAACAACCTTGCAAGATGATTGTTTTGCAAACTATGTGCAATACTGACATGATAGTTTTGCATCGTGTTTGTTGCGACAATTTATATACAATATTGACATTGTAAACCTTACATATTGTTTGTTTTAACAAACTATATGTAATACTGATATTATCAACCTCGCATGATGTTTGTTCTAACAAACAATACGCAATACTGACATGTCAGATTTGCGTCTTGTTTGTTTCGACAATTTATATGCAAGGCTAACATGTCAATTTTGAATGATGTTTGTTTTAATAAACTATATGTAATAGTGACATGTCAGCTTTGCAGTGTTTGTTTAACTAAAGGATTCGTCACAATCGAGCGCGATGCTGGGAATGTATGCCTTATGTCCTTACATTAGGGACAACGGTATCGCACTGCGCTTACTCCTCGACGGCATCGCGCTCGAGTGTGACGAAGGCTTAAACTAACTTACTAAAAATAAAACAACATCATTCAGTGTGTAATATTGACAGTTTATTGTGCAGTTCGCCACTAATGGAGAATTAGTCTCAAAACGCGTTTAACTACTCTTTGGTCAACACCCGACAGTCCCGGGGCCGCGGACACCTCGTTGCCATTTGCAAAGTACAGTTTAAAAATACCAACCAACAACCATATCCCTTACAAATTAAATAAAAATGAGCACAAACGCACGCGAGCTTCATACATAGTTTCGGCCAGGCCCGTTATTTATTATTGTCTGTTAATTAGTCTTTCTGCCCTGAAACAAATAAATAAAATTATAATAACATATCAATCGACTCGAGGTATACAGCAGTCGACATGTCACTGCGACACTACTGGTTATTCGTAGTCAGCGACACGAAGTTAGATTCGATTCTGGAGTTGTGTTATTTTGGCGACGATAATTGCTGAACAAAATGTATAAAACTGAGTTCTTTCGCGTTTGTGAAACAATAGATGGCGCTAGTACCTTGCTTTTGACGCTCTGTCCGATACTATTGCAGCTGACTGTATCAATTTGTTTATAAGTAGTATCAGACAGAGATTGTACTGTGATTTAGTTATTATAGTTCTAAAGGTCGATGTCAATACAAAAGTAAATACTGTCAAACTCGCTTAAGACTATTTTGAAGGGACCCAGCCAAAAACGCATCTTAAGCGGGAAAGCGTATTATGCGGGACTGATCTGCGGGACCTCAAGTTGCAGTAGGGACGCATATAAAATTCGGAAATTCGTACTAAACGTGATCGTATTAAGCGGGTTCCACTGTAAAGGTAAAGAAATATCGCTGGTGGACAACTGTATTTCTAGGGGGAAAAAAGCATTTTTTTTTATGCCACGACGGTGGCAAACAAGCATACGGCCTGCCATGACACATGACAATAGTTATTTGTTATACAAGGGAGCAAAGTTGTATTTTAACCGCGAGTGTGGAATTGGAAAACGAGCTATCGAATGGATTCTAGGGTTGAACTACGAGCTAGCGAATGGATTCCATAGTTGAACCACGAGCGAAGAGAGTGGTTCGAGAATCCTGAGCGAAGCGAGTAGTTCAATAATAGAATCCCGAGCGTAGCGAGTGTCGCAACACACGAGACGTAAAAATAACTTTGCTGCCGTGTGTAACACAAATCTTTTCACCTTACTAAAGCGAGGAAATACTACATAAGTACAATAAAAAAGAAAAAAAAAAAGAAAATAATAATAATAACAATAATAATAAAAAATGCGAACATTGTTCTGTCTGGAGTGGCCTTTACATATTATTATGTTTAAAAAAGTAACTAATAACACGAATTGCAATTTTAAAATATTATTAGCTCTCTTGTGAATAAAATGCAGTTTTGCTATCTGTTTTTAAAGAATAAGGGCTTCCCGAGCTAGGGAGGTGAAAAATATCGTTAAAGAAATTCGTTTTCACTGAAATATAAGTAATCAACGGATATATTTACTAAAAAATAATATAAATAACAAGTTGACGTGTATGAATTGACAATGAAACCACGTATGTTCTTCAAAAGTGCGTGATTGCGAAGCAATGAAAGTAAATGGGTTGGTTTACCTTCATTTACTTTTCTATTGACACCGACCTCAGAAGCGAGAGAGTAGGGATCTTCAAAGCAATTCTTACAGTAAATCTTACCTTCTAGTTGTCCTAACTTTCGCCTGATTCAGCCAGTCGCTAATTATTTCTTTCAGGTTCTCTTCTGTCGCATCTTCGTAAACTTTCTTGCAGATTTCTGAAAAAAAAAACCAGTTTGAATTTACTTGTGCTTACGAAATTTTGAGCAGGTCTACGGGAAAGGTATAATACTTTTATAATATATTATGAGGCCGTTGATGTCAAGGTCGGTGTTGAGGTACTTAATGTTGGGAAACTTAGTTACAAAATGTACTTACGAAAGATTATTTTACAGGTTTCTGTCTTTAAAAATGCTTTTTTATTAGAGTTCTTCATTTGTTTTCCAGTTAAAGAATATAGCTCGGCAACTTCGTCTTGTAGTATTCTTCTCAACATATTAGTGGTTAGACTTCGAATGTTTCTGCCGCCAATACCAGCCAAAAATGATATCTACAAAATAAAAGTTACAAAATTACAAGATACAATAAGAAAATACGGCGTGCGGCGGTGATCCTGGTCACAGAGCGCACAGTCCGGGATTCCTCTCTGCGGTCACCTTAACCACCTACTAACTAGGCAGGATGAATGAAAATTTTGATAAAATTCTATTTTTCTACCTCTCCTTAGTTTCAGAATGAAGAATATTGTTCATTGGCAATTACGAGTATGTGTAACTATAGCAATTTTAGTAAAAAATAACAAAACGTTTAAAATGGAGGAAAAGTGGGGAAAAGAGGGCAAAAAACAATCAACAAACAATTATTTTTGTACCTGTATAAGCTAGTTAAGCTACACATATAATGCCAAGTTCCATGATTTCTGACATACTTTAAAACCTGGAGTATAAGAACAAAGAAAAAGAATGGAGATAATAATAAAAAAAAAAACATAATACAGAGTGTAGGACATCTAGACAAGTGTATACTCACAATTGCCTGTTTGTTCCGGGCTGTTTTTAACTGATCATCTAAATGACAAAAACTCGTATCATCCTTTACTGGAAGACTAGCCAATAATTCGGAAATTTCTAAATTATCTTGTGTAGGTGCATTAAAGGTGTCTGCTGTATGTTTCCCTAAAAGTATGTCAACTTTTCTATTCAGTTCAGTCATTTGTATGGCCAAGTCAGTCACGACCTGGATTAAATGAGCCTGCTGCATGCCAAATTGTTTGCTTACGGGGCAGCCTGCAACAATAATAGTTAGATTTTGTCACAAGGGAGCAAAATGATATTTATGGCGAAAGCGTACATTTAATCCTTGACAAAGTAAAGCTCGGATTCTAAAATAGAATGTTTTCCAAGATAAAAATACTTTTGCTACCATTTGTAACACATGCTTATACTTTTTACGCCACCCTTGAGGAAAATAAAAGACCACTAAGACAATAATCAGTGAATATCAGAATCTTTATCTTAGTGGTATTTTATTTTCCTCGCATGATACATCCAACATCCATCTGACATCTGTCATCCAACATCCGTCACCCGACATTCGTCAACCGCCATTCGACGATAGTCATCCATTGGACCGTAAGCCCATCGTAAGCCAGGAACAAATTTTGACAGTCATTGCGTCCCAGGCGATAACTTGTGAAGTGGTTAAGGGGGGTGTATAATGAAGCCTCGTGAAGGTCCGCTGCCGGTCCGTTGGTGGGTTGAGGAACAGCATCCATTAAATCGATTTAAAAAAAATGTTCATCGCGTCTAGTAGGTAAAAGACATCCGTGTCCATCATATGACTGTCGTCGTCATCATACTACAAATCACAATAGCCGCAAAGGTAAAATAATGTAGCCCTAGATTTTTTCATATCAAATATTATTCAGAAATAGTTATTTGTGAAACCCAACAGAAAAGTTTTTGCAACTAATGTCGATTTTAGTCCCTTGCCATGCTCACGATTCTGAATGATCATTGCTCGATACGCTCGTAATGATATTATAGAATCTTTCGCTTGCTCGGTAGGTACTATAAATCGGCACCCGTTGCAAATACTAACTTTGCTCTCTTGTTGCACAAATTACTATTTCTGAATAGGTAGTGTGAAGAAATATTCAATCTACATCTAATAACTAAACACAGTGACAAAAAAAACACCAGGCAGACATACCGTTCGAGAAATTATTTGTGCAGGCTTGAGTATGAGTGGGACTACATACAATGATAGAGTTTCTATCTATTGCCCTATTGTTGTTAACTTCTGCAATATCCACATCCACACCAAATTCTTCAGGCACCGCAACGTCTGCAACTAAAACAAAAAAGTCAAGCAAAACAATATATAACAAAGTTTTTAATGGGGAAGGCTGGTGAAAAGTCATCATAAATGGTGCTGCGTACGATGGTCCTTATTGAGGCTTAGTCTATGTACGTATGGCCTTTATTCGCTCTTTTTTTGGGGTGACTCCCTTAAAAGTAGCTATCAAGCTATATTCCTTACCCACCATATTTATCACCAAAAAAGAGACAAAAAATTCACCTTCTTGATGGGATCCTGAAAATAGACATGGCCAATATAAAAAAAAAAACATTTACCATTTGCGTGGTCTTCAACTCCACTAGAACACGGTTGGCCTTCTACACCTGGGTTGTGTGGACAACTCATCTCTTTAGAGGAATTACTGATATTTTCATTTGTGTCTGCTACCAACATGGTACTTGTTTCAGGTGTAGGAGGAGTTGGATATTTAACTAAAACATTTTCTTTCTTTTTTAATATTTGCTGAGTTTTAGACATCTTTATAATTGGGTATTCATCTTCTGAGTTAGAGTCTTCCAGCGGGGATATTTTTTTTAGTTTTCTTTTTCTTTTTCTTACTTCCTCATCAGAATCCAAATTAGAAGTTTCTTCTGCTTTTTTCAAATGGAGACGGGCTTCGCCATAAGTTTCTGAAAGTGAAAAAGGATTCAGGAAAATTACGAAAAAATATATTTGCAATAAGGGTTTTGTTTTTTCCTTTTCAGGTAGGTCCGGAACTCTAAAAATATATGAAAATGTCATACCGTAGTATTTTAGAATTTTTATTTTATACTGCGGCCATTTATCCTCAGGTTCAGCTTTCCTTTTTAACAATTTGTCTTTTAATTCTTCTGTACGTACATTAGGGTACGAACATAAACTTTCATTTATTACCCAGTTTGATGCAATTATTCCTGGTGCATCCGCCTCGTCGACAAATGTAACAATGGCAAAATGTGCCATTGTAAAGAATCTGAAAATATATTTCAATATTGGTAACTAATATACTTATGAAGTATAAATTTCTTAATAATTCTGGGTTTTTTCGACCCTAAGCTATATTCTGGGGTGAATATACAGGATGGATTTGTTAATAGGTCAGTATGGGCAGATACTAGACTAGATCCCATGCCCCTATAAAAAGATTATCTTAGAAGACCTTTTTAATTTTTTTAATTATGACATTGCGATTTCTAGTTTTGTTCTATGGGATTTGGCTTAAGGTGACGGGATACACAAACGCGTAAAGTTGAGGTGTTTTTGTTCAAGTTTTGTAATGAAATCAAAGAACTTGGGAGCGTGGATATGACATGATCTGAAGAGATATATAGTCGAGCTTCATGTGAATATAATGGTTTTCTCCAGTATATCATAATTAGGTATATACAGGGGTATATAGTGAGGGGATATTTTTAACCAGTTTGTAGGGCAGCTACTAGATCTTGTCCCGATACGCGTAAATAGTCTTAGACGACCTTTCGTACCTTTATAATTTATTATTACTGCCATTTTTTTTTTCGCAATGAAATCGCACTTTAAATAATTTTTAAGAAAACAAACCGACTTCAATGGGGGTAGCCGGTGAAGGATTATTGTAGATGGTGCACTTAGATTCCATACAATGAAATAACTTGCTTAAAAAACGCAGCGCAGAAGACAAATCGCCAAACGTGAACTATGCGTCGTTGAAGAGTTCCGTTCTGATTATCATCAGCAGTTCCAATTCATCAAATGTCACTCTTTTGAATGAAAATGCTTGATTTGTTGATAAATATACAAAAGTCACTTTATGTATGCCTTTAAGATTTGAGGAATTCCCTCGATTCCTCGTGGAACTCATCATCAGAACTTGAGCTTGACGAAAATTGGTCCTGACAATCTAACTTGCTTAACAAACATAGCGAAGAGGAAGAATCGCCAAACATGAACTATGCGTCATTGAAGAGTTCCGTTCTGTTCATCATCAGCAGTTCCACTTCATCAAATGTCACTCTTTTGAATGAAAATGCTTGATTTGTTGATAAAAATACAAAAATCACTATGTGTAAGCCCTTAAGATTTGAGGAGTTCCCTCGATTCTTCATGGATCCCATCATCAGAACTTGAGCTTGACGAACATTTGTTCTGACAATTAAACTAGCTAAACAAACACAGCGAAGAGGACGAATCGCCAAACGTGAACTATGCGTCGTTGAAGAGTTCCGTTCTGATCATCATCAGCAGTTCTACTTCATCAAATGTCACTGTTTTGAATGAAAATGATGGTTTTGTTGATAAAAATATAAAAGTCACTATATGTATGCCTTTAAGATTTGAGGAGTTCCCTCGATTCCTCATGGATCCCATCATCAGAACTGCGTTTTGACAAAAACGGGACCAATCTGTATATATATACTTACAATCAAAAAAAGAATTTTCAAAATCGGTTCAGACATGACGGAGTTATGGAGTAACAAACATAAAAAAAAAAAAAACAAAAAAAAAAAAAACATACACGTCGCTCTTTTCAAATCTTGAAGTCGGTTAAAAAATAATAAAAAATTTGCCAATCGACCCAGTTTCAATCAGGCATTAAGTCTCTTAGGAACCAACCCGGTCAGGCCACTAGGAAAGGCACAAATCAAAGAAAACATTTGACATATATTTACCATTTAACTTTCGCTGACAGTAAAATTCTCTAAAAAATAACAATGGCAATAATAATAAATTAAAAAGTTAGGAATGGTTTTCTAAGACCGTTTTCGCATAGCGGCACAGGATCTAGTAGCTGCCCTACAAACTGGTTAAAAATATTCCCTCACTTTATACCCCTGTATATACCTAATTATGATATACAGGAGAAAACCATTATATTTACATGACACCTAACTCCCTCCAGATAAAGCCACATCCACGCTCCCAAGTGCTTTGATTTCGTCACAAAACTTGCACAGAAACACCTCAAGACCAGCGCTGGCCTACCAGGCTAGCACCATGCTGAGTCGGGGCCATTTCGTGGCAACCATATAATTAGTCCTATTTGAGCCGTTTGGGGTTGAGACCCTAGGACCCTGGGGGGATAGTGCCCACAGGGTCTTTAAAGAATGTACCCGCAGGTTAGTCGAGTTAACGCGTGACCGGAGGGCTGGGTCATATCTTGCACAGCGGATCAGCATTGCGATCCAAAGGGGCAATGCTGCCAGCCTTCTGGGCACATTGCCAATAGACAGCGATTTGGGGCAAATTTTCTATTTATAGTTTATCTTTAAGTTTATTTTTTAATTTTTAGCATATAATTTTTATTTTAGGTCTAGTTTTATTGTTTATTGTAATGTTATCTGTTTCTAAATATATTAATTTAAAAATTAGTCCTTAGATTAAATATGTTTGTATGCATGTTATTGTTGTCGCGAATAAATGTTTTCTATTTCTATTTTACGTGTTTGCCGGTATACGCAATTCTCACCTTAAATGCCATAGAACAAAAAACTAGAATTTGACGGGGAAAACCTATGCTGGCGCCATCTGTAAAAACACTCCTACACTATTGGATCACTAGAAATCACGAAAATCTAAGTTATTATTGTACTGATTTAAACTCACACGATTTTCACTCATTATTTACGGCACGCTCGAAATGTCAGGAAAATAATACAAGTAAGTATACGCGATTAAGTCCCGTTTTTGTCTAAATAAAAAGTTATTATTATTTATACATTCTTTCATCAGTATGAAGACTTGCTGCACAAGCTGTTAGGAACCTATCATTGTAAGGAGACATATACAGTACGCGATTAAGTATCCGTATGCTATTAAGTTGAAAAGTTTTTGTTAATGTATAGAAAATGTTTTCTTTGATAGTACCTAGAGGTGACTTTCCTAGTGCTCTTAGGTTGGTTTCTTGATCTTAATACATGATAGAAACAGCGAATGACAAGTAGTTAGGTGATTACTGCTTCTGCGGCAGTCCGCGGCAACCTGCGGAGCAGACTTTTTTTGAGTTTTCTTTGTTCGTTTTTTGCTCAATCCTTAATAGATTGAGCTTACAGCTTCTGCGGCGGTCATTTTTTCTGTGGTGTGAACTTTTTCTTATAAACATAAATAAAGCCACATGTTTGTGCCCGACCATTTTTTTGGTTTTAACAGGTGTATGGCTCCGCCGTTTATGTTGTTATTAAAGTAAAATACTTTATGGGGTTTGCTTACGTATTTCTTTAAAACGATTTATTTTTATTAAGATTAAAGTTTTTGCTATGTAGCCTCCCACACCGTAATAATTACATTTTGTGGAATGCAATATATATTACAAATTTATGTGACATTGGTCGTGGGAACTAAAAAACATTTTTAGAAAACCAATAAAATATCATTCATTATTACGAAATGTCATGGTTTCGTATTTTATTGTGTATTCAATTATAGAACATTTAAAAAACTGGCCAGTTACAAACACGTTGCGACGTGTTGTATGATGCAACGCACAGGTGTCTGTTTTATTTAATAGTTTTTTGTCTTATACGCAACATATATGTGCGTGTGTGTGTATGTGTGTGTTGTTCAATAAAAGGAGAGCTCAAATCGATGGGAGCGTCATTCGTTCATATGTGTTTCTCTGAAAACAGTGTCAAGTGTTAAAAAGTATATTTAAAGTGGTTTAAAGTATCGCAATACAAGTACTTAATCATTAGTGTTCATTTTGAAAATCTGTGTACAACTTACAACGAATTAAAATGGAGGTAAGCTCAACATTAACTGACTGTTTATACGCATACATTATCTACCTGTTTACATTTGTATCAAGGTTGTTTTTTTTTTGTTTTAGATTTCAAACGAGAATTCTCTTGAGGGCACCTTCAAAAATTATTATTATGGCAATTTGAGTGATAATGAAAGTGAAGTTTCAAAGCCACTTAAAATCCGAACTCGGAAACGAACCAACAATATTGATGTATTTTTCGAAAAGCCTAAAAAGAAACAAGCTGCAGAATATTCGTCTACTGTTGCCCAGTTGACAAATGGAGGTACAAATTACATATCATCTCGTGTAGATGACATTTCAAAGGCCACTCATCTCATTAAAATTGACGTCTATGATATGAAAAAATTGCGAGGTATACCAAACGATCAGCACTGGAAATTTGCGAATACTAGGATCAAATACTACACGCAGACTGAAGACGATGACTATTATTTCAACACCCAAGAATTAGTTTACAATATTACTAAGCATATTGCAACTAAAAACGACTGCAAAAAATATTTCATCGAGGCAAAGCCATTTAAATAAATCATCCCTTACTCCGCCCACACGTAGAGATCCCCCACCAACGAACAAACGATTTTTGGGTCTATATATAGCTAGACAACGCAAAGCAAACCATACCGTATCCCTATGAACACTCGTGGAAGTTAAACTACGAGTATAAAATGGATCTACAAAACTCACTATACGACGAAGATTTGGTTAAAATTTGTGAGGACATTGAGATGCAAAATTTAAACTTAAATGGATATTCTCCAGCTTCGCCGCCTTTACACATCAGTTATACTGAAAACCCTCTTTTGATAACGTGGGAAGACGAAGAGGAAGACATGGAAATGGACAACACGGCAATATCTATCGGTGAAGATGCATATGAACCCATGTGCTATTACACGTTCGCCA
Organism: Pammene aurita; assembly: GCA_947086415.1. NCBI lineage: Eukaryota > Metazoa > Arthropoda > Insecta > Lepidoptera > Tortricidae > Pammene > Pammene aurita. The sequence goes on from OX352295.1 coordinate 21,968,064, forward strand.
ACTGTACTACAACATGTTCGTCGCCTGTGCCACAACATGATGAATGGAGGTCGGAGTGTGGAGAATGGTGTGAAATGCAATAAGATGTTAGATGTTTTAAAATGAATTTTGTCTTTATATGTGTGTTTTTTATGTTAAACGTTTGTGTTAAAATAGGAGAGACTTGTGTATAATTACTTATCAATTAATTATAAACCAAAACTTTTCTTAATAAATTTTTTTTAATGATTCTCTGTATTTTACTGGTATAATTATCCTGTATGTATACCTGGAATAAGAATTTAGGAAAGAAAGTAAAGACAATGCCTGGTAAAATATTTATTTATTACACAAAAAAATAGATGTATACATATTCTTTACAACCCAATCATTATACATGGTATTATTCCAAAATAAGCTTAAAAAATCAAACATCGTTTTACCATTAAATTTAAAATATAAATAAAGTAAACAGTATTCGCCACAAACTGGTGTAAAATAATTTTGAATAGACGCATTGTTATAAAACCATTTCTTTGAATTTCTTTTTAAAAACAACTTATGATAACTAGAAGGCTTTCTACCAAAAGAATCAAAATATTCACCATTACCATGAATATCAATATGAATTGCTACCCAGTGTGAACCAGGTTTAAAATCCGGGTCTAAATTGCTTATGATATAAATCGGAAGATCCATGAAAACAGGTATTCTGTTAGCTGGATAAACATGTGACTCAATCGTGGGACAAATTTTTTTCATGCATAATTGCAATTCCTTGGTATCCATTACAAAGTACTTATTGAATTCACAGATGAATTCTTTACCAAGGTTTAGAAACTAATGACACAATGTTTCATAAATCTATTATTATATATACATGTTCTAACTAACTATTAAAATCTACACTCACATCACGATGTTTGTTGATTTCAATGATATTATCAAACTCTGCATAAACAATGCAATTAACAGTTGTGTTGAGAGCTTTTTCAAATCGAACTTCTAATCGTACACTGCCATATCTAACAAGATTCCAGTGGGAAGTAGAACTTGCTGATAAATCAGGTGTTAAATCGAAACACATCAAACAATAACCATTTCCATAGTCTTCTCGACTTATTGAGTTCCCTTCATTAAGAAAATGAATACCCGTTCCAGAAAACAAGGTGTGATAAGTTGAAATCATTAAACCGTTACCGAAAGACGGTTGTAATGTTTTTGAAGGAACTTGATGACCATCTACATACAAACTAAATAAGTTCATATCGTGGTGGTGAAAATTAAAAGGATTACTTTTTAAACTACCATTAAATGCTGTATTATCAACAAAACCCACAATACACCTTTTTGGGACTTGACCGAGGAAAATATTATCAAGCGATTTCCCTTGCACACCTGATGGTATTGTAAGTACTTTAACTTCCGCTCTTGTGATGGGATACTTTGCAGTCGTTGAAGCTAAAACCTTTTGATGTGCAAGTAAAACGCTCGGGTTAATTTTAGTTCTTCTAATTATTAAACTTGCGTCCATTATAAGTACTTTAAGTTTTTTATCTTGACTACACATGAGATTAAACGACTCCTTGGATCGTACTAATTTAATACGAACTTCGACACCATTTATTAAAAACTTTTCTTGATTGAAAATATCACCGTGTAAGTGCCCTATCATTTCAACTTCCTTACTGTCTTGAATGAATTCTTGTCTTTTGGTCCAGCCTTTATTAGTGACATCAGTTCCATTCATATGACCCGAAGTGTCTTCGTACCATAACCCACACGTAAGATGAGACTGTTTTGCTGCTGGTCCATAATTTAGTAGAGTTTCCATATATGCACGGTATGCATATGTATTATTAGGCGGTGATACTAGTTTTTGATTTAAATATATATCCAACTGGTTGACAAGTGAATGTAACCAATTATTAACTGGAGCAACATGAGTTTCTGCTGATTTGATGTTAGAACCATCTTGATTCAATATCTTGGCTTTGATATGCAGTAAAGTATGAGACAGGTCAATATAGTCATCACCTGAGCCTGGCACTTGAAATTCAATGGGACCATCATCGCTAAGAGAAGAAATAGGTTTGTAGTGTATCCACTGTCCATTTTCTATACTTGTTTGCGTCGATGGAAGGGCAAACAGATCTAACTCGGACTTAGCGCATTCGCATGAATGATTATGTAAAAATGACATGGTTTAGTTAGAAAAAATATCGTTTATATATTTTCTATTTTTCTTTGTACCTCTCTCGCGAAATGCTTTGGATGTAATGGTGCGCTCCTGTCTCTTTCGTTGCATTTTATACCCAGACCCTGACATCAAGGAATCAATTTTTTCATCAGCTTTTCTCTTTAAATTACTGCTTGCATTCTTAAAACGAGACTTTAATGATTCATCAATTGGGTGTGAATTCATCATGTCGGACAAGAGACCAACACCGGCATTTAATGCTTCTTTTCCAACCGTTCTAAACCCGCTGGATAACAGAGGAAATACTGACCTAAACAGTCCCCCTAAAAAACTTCCTATGCCGTGTCCTCGTTGGTGAGGAACACCTTTATATACAATGCCTACTCCTGAACCTGCTTGATGAGAATAATAATGTTCATATGGACAGCGAATATTTTCACGGCTATGATTCATTTTATTCGTTGAAAATGTAGTTTCACGCATGAAGTTCCAAACTGGAATGGAACCTTTCCACCTGTATGCATTCTTATATCAATTTCCATTGTATCAAACTCTCTACGCATAACGGGTATGTAATGTGCAGGAGAAAAGCTATGCATTTTATATGCCCCATAAATGTATTTCGTGGGATCAAGCGGTATTATTCTTACTAACGATGTCATAACATCCCCCACCACTTGAGGTTGAACAATGTCCGAATATATAAATAATTGTGATGGTAGACCTAAATATAAATTAGCAGGAAATTTTCCAAGTTGACATTGTAAAAGGTTCGTATTTGGTTTGAAACCTAGCTGAAGGTTTAGTATTGGCGTGGCATGAACGGAAACTATGTCTTTATGCGAAGAAACCACCTTGATAACTTTCGATATTCTGTCATAGCTAAATTTCACCTTATTCTTCAATAATGAGTTTTCATTAAAGGCAGATAAAAAATGATCCATGTCGTCATATGTTGTTGCCGGTATATGGGACTTATATTCAACGTTAACAGGTAATTTTTCATTTTGTAATAATACTTTCTTTTTTACGTACACTACGTTTTCATGCTCCTGAACGTTATACAAGGAACAGGGGTAATGAAACTCCACTAATCCGACAACCCATTCTCCTTCTAATTTTATTGTCTTTGGGAGTTTGGTGAGAAAGTTTGCTGTTGTGTTTTCGGGGTAATACTGTATTGAGCTGTTGCTCAACAGAGTTAAATAAAAACTATCATCACTCATATTTCTTCTAAACTCGACGCAGATATCCAGCTATTGAATTTATTTGGATAACCTTTCCACTTAACAAGCACCTCCTTTCTGTTACCAACTCGTCTTGAACGTATTATTTTATCTATTTTACATGTCATGGTGGGGTTATAAATAATATTTTGTAACTCTTTAGAATAGAAAGTGCCTGTGATTGGTTCATCTTGTAAGTCCTTTAAGGTATAAACAAAATGAGGGGATCTTTTTATTACTGATTCGATAACAAAGATTTCATCGCTCCAATTGGTTTCGTAACCTTTTTGAAATATGTGCTTATATTTAGTTATTCTGACATGATCACCAACATTGAAATTAGAAGCATAATTATTTTTTAATCTATTTCTTGGCGTGTCGTATAAATTAGTCCATACAGTCATAATGTTGTCAAAATTGACATCTATTGGACGCATTTTAATACTAGAATGATAACTATGATTATATGAATAAAGGAGATCTTGTAAAATATCAATGTATTTATAAGTATTTTTGTGTGTAAAATAGCGCCACATTTTCATTTTTAATGTTCTTTGAAATCGTTCTACAATACTCGCCTTAATGTCAGGATTATTTGTTGTATAGTAGTTTATGTTTTTACTCTTGAAATAGTTCCTTACTTCTTTGGAGACGAATTCAGTCCCTTTATCAGATTGAATGTGACGCGGAGTTGCTCTAGCTTCGGTAAATATATCATCAAAACATTTCTTAACTGTTTCTGAATCCTTCTTTTTCATGGATCTAGCAAAAGCATACTTACTAAAGACATCAATAACACAAATAATGTATTTAAATCCATCGTTATATTTACTATATGTACGCATATCACTTAAATCTACTTGCCAAAGTTCATTATAATTCGAAAGTATGTATTTGTTTCGTGTAAAACGTCTTTGAACTGGTTTATGTAACGTATAGGTTTCCTGAGACCGTAACCAATTTTTTACTTCATCTTTGTTCATTCGACCGTGCATGGCTTTAACTAACTTGTCAATACTGCTGTAGCCAGCTGGATCAGAAACATCATAGTAAATCTTATTGATATCTAATAAGGGGTCCATCTCTCCCAATCTATTTTATTTTTTGATGCTTCAGGAGTTTTGTGTGAAATTGGTGTAGAGGCTCCTTTTACTTGAGTTGATGTCGATCTGGTGTTTTTAAATATCGGTGAATCTTGAGTCTTGTTAAGCTGAAGAGTATTTATATATTCTAGATTAGATCGATTGCCTATATAAGATGTAGGAACTCCAATATCATTTAAAACTGAAGCAAATTCTTTCCAGCCAGTGGGCTTTATTTTTCCTTTGAGGGGCCTCACAGTATCACTTATCAAATCAGTTATATTACTTTCTGGAATTACTTGATTATTCACTACGATTTCCCCTCCTTCTTTCCACCAAATCTTTGGTTTATGTTTTAAAATAGAACCAAGCAGGGAGTGACTTTTTTTTCGGTAACTTTTTGGAATTAAATTTATAATATGAGATGGAGTAAACTGTTCCGGGTAAGTGTGAGTTAAAGGAGTACTAGCAGCGTCATAGTCGTATGGATTTGGATTTGGTAATGTCGCATTATAATCGGTTTCATCTCTTTTAACCATAGATTTATCGATGTACTTATCATAACTATCTTCATGAGCTTTTTTTATATCATCAACAATAATAGGTAACTTGAACGGTTTCCGATCTGTTTCTGTAAAATGCAAAAAACGTTGCAGTACTTGAGAATATAACGCCCATTTTTCACGATCTCCTATTTTACTTTTCAATATCTTTTGCATGTCTGCGTCTAGGCGAGATAAAGAATTCAAAGATGCATTGTCATCGCGTTTAAGCTTCTCAATGAAATCTGGTTCTACTAGAATCATTTTCTTCGTGTTCTCCATTTTAATTATGTTAATGAGCTCAACAAACTACTTAAAACAGCACCTAGTATAATTGGTAAAAACCCACCACCCTTTTGAATTATAATAGTCTTCCTTAATTTTTGTTTACCCTTAGAAACTAATTTCCGTAATATATTTTTATGTTTATGTAACTTCGTCTTTTCTGTATTGTCTAATGGAACTTTTCCCTTTAAAACGTTGTAAATGCACTCACAAATAATATTTATTTCATCGTCATCACATGCTTTAAGTAAAGCTTTACGATATTTTGGTTTTAGCGTATGTAAAGCTTTAAGTAAATGTTGATGTGTGGTTACTCTATCAGGCATCATTTAGAACTGACAAGAACAGAATGATTACTGGCATATTTAAACCCTTTTTTTGGAATATATACTGTACAACATTTGTCAAATGGAAATAACTTAGTTTTAAAACGACATATATCATCAGTGCTTTGTTTCAAATCAATCATCAGGTATCCATGAGCTGGCGTAGTTGCATCTTTGTAGGCTTCTTCAACAAATTTTGTATTTTCAGGATAAACTTGTCGAGACAAATACCGTATTTGAGTTTTGTCTCTAGGGTTTTTAAAATAAACAATGTATGTTGTGTTCAAAGATATGTCACGTTGTCCTCTCCCTTGATGAAATAGATTTTGAGTTATATAGAAAACGCTTAAATTTCTGTGATGGCTACCTTTAGTAAAAATATCAACAATACGTCCATCTGATTCTCTCATTAAATCATCTATTATAAGTAGTTTCGGTTGCTTTCCATCAAACATACTTAAATCGGGGATACCTTGAATATAATCGATACCATTTAAATTATATAGTGGCTGCATTTCATCATAGCACCACAGCACTTGACTGAATTCTGTATTACACATTTTGTCTACATTATTCAGAAAGTTAGTGACAAAGTTAGATTTCCCACAACCGCTTGGACCAGCAACAATGGCCGTAAATGGATGAATAAAATGATACATTATAGAAAATGGTCTTTCTCCGTTAAAGACTGTCAAGAAAATAAAATCCAATTATAAGATTATGTATATATATGCACACCTTCTTGCACACAAAAATACATATTTTGTTTTAAATTGCTTACTGCATTATAATTAGAATAAAAAAAGGTTTTTTTTTTTTCAAATATATTTATTTACAATTAAAGAAATGTTGAAAAATACTTAATAGAAAAAAATATATACCATTCCCATCATGCTAAACTACTACTTTTATATTACATCTACATCACATATTTTTAGACACACCTTATGAACAATAAATTATTACTAAGACTTACACATAACACAAAATACAAAATTTTTATTTCAAGATATTATACAAAAATTAAAACGAACACATAAATTAAAAAAATACAGTTAACATAAAAATAAAAACACATTATCATGCCCCAACCAATGAACACAAGCCGATTTAAAAATTACTTATACTATTAAATTAACAAAGCGAAGTCAATACAAAAACTTTTCAATCGTTCAGCATAATTATATATTTATTTTATTACTACTTTAACTTATAGTGACCCCAAGCTAAGGTGTCAAATGAGTCTTGACAAAGATATCTTTTCGTGTCGGAATAAGATAACGAAATTTTATTGATTTTCTGTGTAAAAATTACATGTTTTATAGATCGAAATCTGTGCATTTCTGATAATAAATTTTTCTTTTCATTTAGACAAGTTTTGTTGTCTTGCATCTGAAATTTCTTAGTGACACATTTATTGACACCTTTAGCCTTGGCCGCTATTTTATCCTCAACATGCAAGGCATACATTTTAGATCTTAAGCCTAAAAATTCTTTTAAAATTTTACCTTTATTTTCGTCATTGAAATATCCTAATTTTTTTTTATTTATACATGGAAAACCGTAAATATTATTGGGAGCATAGTCAGATGTATCGAAATATTTTATCAAGTCGTTTTTTATATCATAGTAGAAATCTTCCGTAAAAATTTGATAAATAAAACTATCTGTATCTGTATATAATAATTTAACATTATTCCTGAATTTTTGTTGCATATATCCATAATGGAAGTCATACATTAAAGTTTTTGATAAGTCTAATATACAAAATCCTAAGTATATAGGCTTGTTGTATACTAGTTTAGTTTTTTTTAACTGTACCGCAGCTAAGCTTTCAGAAAAAATAGAAATACTATGGAATTCGGGACGAGCGATATAACTTTCAATTCCTTTGATGTGATCTTTACTTTTCCACTGTGATAGCAAACGCACATCCACTCTTTTCTCAATATTTTCCATAGTTTTTCCAAAAACTGCATTATTCATTAACTTATAAAAGTCTTTTTCGAAATCAGTTTCTGCAGATGTCCTTAACGTCGTGTTTAAATCAATATACTTTTTTAGCCAGCTGGTTTGTTTAAACTTTAAGATTCGATGGACTTTTGTTAAATTTAATCCATTGTCTAAACATTGTATAAGATTCCTGTAGTGTATAATGTATTTTATTTTGTTGTTTAAATTTGGAATCAATTTTTTTTGTTTGCTCTCATCTATTATGTGCTCAGCACAAAACGGTAGATCTGAGTGAGAATCATGCAATGAAACAGGGTATTCGAGATCGACTTCTAAAATGTAGCCATATTCAGCATCGTTTGAAAGTTTAAAGTCCGTAGCTGGGTCAACCCATTCAAATTCACCAACAGGAAGACGTTGTGACATTGCCCAACCATACAAGTTATTAGCATCGAGGTAAATAAGATAAGATGATGGTTCATTTGGATCAAACTCTGGCATATAGTAATTATTTGACTTAGCATAACGATTACTGCATTGTGAGATACCACCTCGAAGCCCTTTTTTAACAAAAGAAATTTTATCGAAATCTGTTAGAAGTTCAAGTTGAATTCCAGTCATTTTTAGCATAGCGTCCCAGCTGAGACCAGGAGCTGTAAAATATTGAGCTGGGTCCAGGTTGTATGTGTCAAGACACACAGATCGAAAATTTTCAAAGACGTCGGTTAATAGGAGAACATCTGTTTTTAAATACAAGTTAGAATAATCTAACATTGTTTTACAGTTGAAATTGGTCCATACGTTTTGTGCATGTTGATAATCCTCATTTGTTATACAGCTATCTGTTAAGGCACTGTAAAAATCACTTATTTTAGGTAACGATAACGCTTCCAGAGATTTATTTGATATCATATACTCGTATGGAAATATACCCTTTTGCTTCAGAAGTTTAAAATCTTCATGTCTAGGGTATTGTTTCCTTAATTCATGGAATTGGTGTTCTCGAAGGTTTCGGGCCAATTTGTCTAAACTACTCGACATGAACCTAAAGGAATCAACAAATCTAAGTGATAAACATTTTCCATCAAATTTAAGTTCTTTGCTAAATGAAATATATTTTTCTTTATTTTGAGGTATAATCTCGATAGACCCTTCACGGAAATTCAATGCTTTTACAATAAAATGCGCATCGTAATTACTTAGATTATGAAAAAATACTGGTACGAACGAGGGAGGTTTGAATTTATTATTACAGGCCTTATGTGTCACTCCATGGAATTTTCCTGTAGTCCAATCATAACTGAAAACGCTTTCAGATTCCAACGTATTATCACATACAAAACACTTATTATTATTTTCAATATTGTTTAAATCGTTCTGATTTAATCGAATGGGTTGTTTCCGAAAGTGAATATGTTTTATTAATTTTGATAAATCATTATAAAGCGTTTCCATAAATACTTTAGCACAATCTGAGCCTGTATATGATCGATAGCGTGAAAGACTATCATCAAATGAACACTTTATAAAATAACCAAAACTGTACACTTCATGTTGTTGAATGTTTTTTGTGTACGATTTCGATGTGTTAGGATCACAAGACGATATGGGATTTAAAAATGCCTCGAAATCTGCGTAAACAACAAACGGTAATTTAAGCTTACGGTGATATTTATCAAAAAATATGTGTTGGTTCGAAATTTCTTTGCCAAACCAATCTTTTTGCTTCTTATCATGATTTGGGAGTTCAACAACAACGTGGCCACAATCATTTTTTTGATGATTCGTTAGTTGATCATTTGAGTAAAACGCTAATAAACACCCATCGCAAATGTGAAAGCTATAATTGGTTGTTGAAATCTGTCGGCTTACTAATCGAGGTAGACTTTTTATATAACAGTAATGCCCCTGGCTACCATTAGATATGTAAAGTAAATTAATATGGGTTGACTTACGACATTTGGTAAAGTAAAGTGGACCGTTTACTTCATGTGATTTGGAATTTTCATTATAATGTAATCCGAAAACATTAATGCTTATATCATTTAATTTTTCAACTTTATGAACATCTGCTAGTTTAACTGGGAATGGAATATCTGAAAATTTTAATTTGTTACGATGTGCAACATAAGACGACACTCTCTGTGAACTATTCCGAACCGGATACAGCGCTGAAAGAATCGCCCATTTCAAACACTCATGGTCATAGTTTTGCACGTTGATTATTGCTTTTTTTGTTTTAATATCGTGAGGTAAATCAATATATGAAGAACCACGTAATGGGTTAAATTGATTAACGTTCATGTCTAAGAATTTTATTTCCTTAAGACTCCATCCGCTGTCTTTTTTTTCAAAGTTTGAAATTTTATTTGTAAGTGAGGTTTTTAAATTTTCTAAAAATTCTTCTCTGTTATCACCTTTACAAATAGTCCAACTCAAAACATTAAAATCGAAAAAATTGTTGATTCCTTTAGATTCTTGTATGAATTCTGCGTGTAATATAAAACTAACCTTGAAAATTGTTAGCTGTTGAATGGCGTCATCTATTAAATTATTTAAAGATATTTTAATACTCTCAAAAAAAAGTTCTGGTGTCTCAAACTCAAGGTTAGTTTTATCCAGATTTGATGATATTCTATACGTTAATAATCTATTTCCAAATGCAGTTTCAATTAGTTCAACATTAGGATATGAGTGCTGAAATTTTAAACTATTATTTTTATGAATATTACTTCGTATATGCTGGGCGTAATACCTCCTCGAAACGGTGCGTTTGCAGGTTTCACATTCGACGGTATCAACAATGACAGGAGTAGACGATGATTCAGCTGCTCGAGAAGTTGATGGTTGTGGCTCCATGACAGCTGCTGGATGCTGGCTTGATGAATTATATGGTTGAATGGTTTCTTCTGACTCATGTTTTCTTTTTATACCACGTGTTACGCATCTAAAAATAAGAAAAAATAATTAATTTAAATACTTAGGTACAAGAATGGGTTAAAAAAATACAGTACGAAAAGTCAATTGTACGGTAATACCTGACATTAAATTTGACCGGCAAAGAAAACAATACGCTTCCATAGTTAAAACACCATCTATTTCATCGTAAGGCGAAATCGACGATCGCTTAACAGTTACATGTCCACTACATGGGGTAATATAGGGTTTAAAATCATTATCGTCAGCTAAACTTGAATCAAGTTTTCCGCTGATAAACCACAATCTTAAATATTTATGAAAACTATTCAATAACACTGATTTGCTAAACATTTTAATATCTTCGGCAGTAAACTCCATCGTGAATGCTTATTAAATGAGGCAGATTGTTTAGGATTTTACTTATATTGGGTTAATCTCCCCACTACTAAGCAGTAATTAAAGTAAAACTAGTTAAAACATGTTTCAGATATTAGTACTCACATATTCTGCTGTTGATTCTCGGCTTCCAAGCAACGTTCATGGAGTTCATTATCAAAAACTGACTTGTTGAGGTCTGAAATGTCTTCACAGCGATCATAGAGGTCGGCGTCGTATAGTGAGTTTTGTAGATCCATTTTATACTCGTAGTTTAACTTCCACGAGTGTTCATAGGGATACGGTATGGTTTGCTTTGCGTTGTCTAGCTATATATAGACCCAAAAATCGTTTGTTCGTTGGTGGGGGATCTCTACGTGTGGGCGGAGTAAGGGATGATTTATTTAAATGGCTTTGCCTCGATGAAATATTTTTTGCAGTCGTTTTTAGTTGCAATATGCTTAGTAATATTGTAAACTAATTCTTGGGTGTTGAAATAATAGTCATCGTCTTCAGTCTGCGTGTAGTATTTGATCCTAGTATTCGCAAATTTCCAGTGCTGATCGTTTGGTATACCTCGCAATTTTTTCATATCATAGACGTCAATTTTAATGAGATGAGTGGCCTTTGAAATGTCATCTACACGAGATGATATGTAATTTGTACCTCCATTTGTCAACTGGGCAACAGTAGACGAATATTCTGCAGCTTGTTTCTTTTTAGGCTTTTCGAAAAATACATCAATATTGTTGGTTCGTTTCTGAGTTCGGATTTTAAGTGGCTTTGAAACTTCACTTTCATTATCACTCAAATTGCCATAATAATAATTTTTGAAGGTGCCCTCAAGAGAATTCTCGTTTGAAATCTAAAACAAAAAAAAAACAACCTTGATACAAATGTAAACAGGTAGATAATGTATGCGTATAAACAGTCAGTTAATGTTGAGCTTACCTCCATTTTAATTCGTTGTAAGTTGTACACAGATTTTCAAAATGAACACTAATGATTAAGTACTTGTATTGCGATACTTTAAACCACTTTAAATATACTTTTTAACACTTGACACTGTTTTCAGAGAAACACATATGAACGAATGACGCTCCCATCGATTTGAGCTCTCCTTTTATTGAACAACACACACATACACACACACGCACATATATGTTGCGTATAAGACAAAAAACGATTAAATAAAACAGACACCTGTGCGTTGCATCATACAACACGTCGCAACGTGTTTGTAACTGGCCAGTTTTTTAAATGTTCTATAATTGAATACACAATAAAATACGAAACCATGACATTTCGTAATAATGAATGATATTTTATTGGTTTTCTAAAAATGTTTTTTAGTTCCCACGACCAATGTCACATAAATTTGTAATATATATTGCATTCCACAAAATGTAATTATTACGGTGTGGGAGGCTACATAGCAAAAACTTTAATCTTAATAAAAATAAATCGTTTTAAAGAAATACGTAAGCAAACCCCATAAAGTATTTTACTTTAATAACAACATAAACGGCGGAGCCATACACCTGTTAAAACCAAAAAAATGGTCGGGCACAAACATGTGGCTTTATTTATGTTTATAAGAAAAAGTTCACACCACAGAAAAAATGACCGCCGCAGAAGCTGTAAGCTCAATCTATTAAGGATTGAGCAAAAAACGAACAAAGAAAACTCAAAAAAAGTCTGCTCCGCAGGTTGCCGCGGACTGCCGCAGAAGCAGTAATCACCTAACTACTATGACATCAATTATATATTTATAAATATTTAGATTTTCTCTGTGACTGTGCATGGTTTTAAAATATTTAAATGTAAATTTTCATAAATTAAAAAGTTAGAAAAAGTTTCCAAAACTATTTTTGCGTAGCGGCACGGACTCTTGTAGCAACGTACACTTACACTTTTAAAAAATCCATCAATATTTATACTCTCCTCTCCTAGAGATTCCTTCCCGGATTATGGAAACCAAATTTCATCTTGAAGACGCGGTCACACTGTGTTTCATACACATTCAGCTCGGCAAAAGCAAGTTGTATTAACAGTTTGACCAGGGGCCTATCTCTCAAAAGCTTGTAACTTGTAAAACAAGCGGAAGTCCCTTTCTAATCAAATGTGTCAAAAAGTTACTTCCGCTAGTATTACAAGTTACAAGCTTTTGAGAAATAGGCCTTGTCTGATATCCACATACCTGTAGTAAGTAATCCTCCGCTTTGACAAAACCCACAAGGACTAAAGGATAGGAGAAAAGAACATTATGGATTTTAGGAATAAACAAATCTGTTAGGTAATAGTGCCAATACCTAACTATGAATGCAGCATTTTGATCGCGACATGGTGCTCATGAAAAGGGATAAGAACAACTTTTCCGACAATATCCGATACAGGTTTTTCACAAAGACTCATTTTTTCTTTTACAATATTTATTCCTATACTAGAACTTTCTATTAATGGTGCACCAAAGAAGTTTTCTTTAATTCCAAACTCTTTACAGAGTATAACCATGCTCTGCACATTATTGGAAAACACTATGTTGCATACTGCTACAATATTACCATCTTTTAAAACACAATAACAATCCGGATGTGTTGTTTTTATTACAAATGATTGAAATTTAATTGAGCTGAACTGCTGTAATTTATCACAGCCTGGCAAAATCAAGCCTGATGAGTGAGGTTTTAAAAATATTGGGTAAATAGAACCACAAGGTAATATGTTTTTTGTCCAAAAGTTAGTATTACTCATCTCCCCGAACCTCTTAATTATTTGCTGAAGAGGTTTAGCCCCTTTTCTGATATTCTTTTTGAAAACCTGTAAAAAGTTTTCAAATGGAAATGCTGCGCAAGAATCAAGTGCACCAAATTCAAATACATCATCACTGAGGTGTACAAGACCATGTAAATTATAAGTTGCCATTTGGGAGCCATATAAATTGATGAAAGTCTTGACAAAATGTTTTAGCAGATTTCTAGCATAATCATTGTATTTAAAGCAATATTCGGGATTTAGTAATATACTCATAGAAACAGTAAGGCTTATAAAATTGTTATAATATGATAAATATTCAGACTTTAATTTTGAAAGTACTAACGGCCCTGTGTATAGCAAAAAATGGCGAAATTCTGTTGCCTTCCATCTTTTGACATCATCCAAAGAACGTGGTTTCCTATTGAACTCTAAAGGCATGTGCTTGGCAAGAGCAACCAGATCAGCACTGATGTTATTTAAAATTTGACGAGGCAGTTTTATTGGTACTGGTCCAAACATCCATATATAAATAAGACTGCGCACAACACCTAGGCAAACAAGATGCATATAATCCAACGGGAAACTTTTAATAAAATGTATGCCAGGTACTGAGATCAATGGCGTTTGGGTATGGTGAAAATCTTCATCATCCATCTTGAGAAACTCTTCATGGGTTCTTAGAGTGGAATCACAATCAGGAAATGTCATTCTGTTTTCCAAATAAACACCAGGCTGTTTGCACTTTGTACATGAATAATAACCAGTGTGTCCCTTGATTCCTAATAGAAAAGATTTTGCCGGAGTATCACAAACAAAACCTTTAATAGCCACTTTAATATTTTTGCCATTAATAGTCAAACCAGAGTTAATCAAACTAGCAACTTCAGAAGTAAATTCTTCCATAAAAGATGTGCAGCTAATAGGTTTTTTAGGGCCACAATACACACCGATAGGGAACACCACCGATTTTATAGAAGCTATATTATAGACTGAACCCAAAATTGGCCAAAACTCCATTGTACTACTTTTAAACAATGGTAACCCATCAATGTTGATTAATAGAAGAATTTCATCATAATTTTCCGTGAGAAATTTACATATTTCCCTCAAATTTTTCTCCAAACCTATATGCGAGTAATGCCCTGGGTCAACGACTCGACAGATAACATTTGCCGGAGTCTTAAGTAATGATCTAGCATCAGCTGGCAAGTCAAAACATTTATGATCTTTTAATATATTTAACAATTCATTAGTGGCAACATGGGTTATTTGATTTTTGATAGCCCAATGTCTCAAACTATTTATAAATGAATCATTCATATCAATTGGATTAACTTGGTCATCACAATCACTATCTGATAAAGGCTGCTCATTCATAAAATTATTAAATGCCGAATAATCATTATAAGCTGGAATATTTTGTTGACTTGGAGAGGAAATGAAATTATTTTGAGGAGGATAGGAACAATGTGAAGAGGAACCCGGGCTATTCTTGTCAAATTCGTTCTGCACCACTTCTTGATGAGAGTTGTGATCAGAAAACAATATGTTTTCCTCTGTGTGGCTGTCATTGGTGGAAATATTATTTGTTTGTGTGTTTTGTTCCATTTCTCTTTTTATCCTTTTTAACTGTCCCTGCCTAGACATTAGGACAAAAGGTTTTCGCGACATGTTGAGTTCTTCCTAAAGAAATAACAATGCAACTTAGTTAAAAAATAAGTAAATATCTTAATGTCTGAGTTTTAACTATACCACTATCATTCCTTATCGACTCATTTCATGATATTGTTTCCCTTTAGCCGTCAACACAGTGAATTCTTCTTTAAAGCATCACCTCCGGGGTTGAAGACGTGTATAGGCTATGATATCTGCTTTCAATTAGATTGGCCATATTCTTGTTAAAAACAACAAAATCATTACATAAGTAAATTCAAGAATTAACCTACTTACTTACCTATGTCCAGTAACGATAAAAACTATCACAATGCCAAACCAAATACTTCATGCAGCCATCAGCCATCTTGTCTCAACTCTGCTGGTGCTGGAAATATAACTCGATTTGTTTTGGCGGGAAACTAAGCGTCCTTTAGTGTTATGTTTTCGTAAACTCGTTTTGAGACTAATTCTCCATTTCACTGCACAATACGCTATCAATATTACACACTGATAACTTAAATGAACATAAAAATGTTTAATAAACTCTCAACAGCCAATACGTCACTCCGCAATGGTATCTGGTATGACCGCCATTTTTCGACGGAAGCGGTGCAGCCGTGCGGCGTAGCGAATGCACGGCCCAATAATGCAGAGCGCAATAATAGGCGTCTGACTCTGATTATTGGATAAAATTCAATTGATTTTTTTTTTCAATTCTGTCGAATAATATACTTAAAAAGAAACACAAAACGTCTGATTTTTTCCCGATATGTATAATTACAGAGCTATCGAAGTTCCACTTAAAAGTAATTGAGCCAAGAAGTAATTCCAATTACAAATTAAGTAATTGAGCAATCGACATAGTCAATTACACAATTTTTTAGGATTCCGTAGTCAATTAAGAACTTATAGTTTCACCATGTCCACCTGTCCTTCCGCAACCTGTAATACAGTCAAAACTAGGAACAGCAATCTAATAAAAAATAAAGTTTTGGAATGTAAAAAATGGGTTATGCAGACACCGCTGAAAATTGCCAATTTTCAACTGGCACTAGTTTACAGAACGGTTCACCTGAAAAACAAACTAAATAGTCACATTTGTAGAAAAATTTAAGTACTTAAATGTATGTAAACAGACCATTTACTAAAAATGAATCTTGAAGCAAATCAAATTATTTTGTTCAATATGTTTTTTTTTTTTATTTGCAAATTTTTAAGTAGTTACACTACTATATATAAACTGAAAATTGATGTCATATACTTCTGAAGTATATGACATCTATTTTCAGTTTTTATGTAGTGTAACTACTTAAAAAAATTGCAAATCAAAAAAAAATATCGAACAAAATAATTTGATTTGCTTCAAGATTCATAGATGGCAGCACCATCTCTCTCGCTATACCAGAATCACGTAAGTGATTCGGATAGGAGGTGCAAGCACGTACTGCGCATGCCCTTAGAGTATGGTCAACGGCGCCTAGCCGTTTCAAATTCAGAGATTGCATATACATGAGAAAATTTGTCAAGTTCCGCCGTGACCGGGTGGTCTAGTGGTCAGGACGTCGGCCGCGAAAGCTGAATACGCCAGTTCAAATCTGGCCTCGGACACCGGAGGGTTTGGTCACTTTTTCTGAAGTATATGACATCTATTTTCATTTACTAAAAGTTAATAGTTTTCGAGTTTTAAGCAAAAAACCGGCAAAAGCAGTTTTTTTGCGATTTTTTCAATATTGGGTTCATCTGAAATAAAAACTAAATAGTGATATTTGTAGAAAATTTTAAGTACTTAAATGTATGTAAACAGACCATTTACTAAAAGTGAATAGTTTTCGAGTTTTAAGCAAAAAACCGGAAAAAGCAGATATTTTGCGATTTTTTTCAATACTGCGTCACGAAATTTTGTCCTCAAACCTCAGATTCGGATTTAGCACACCAAAATACATATGGAATGAAAAAAAACAGAACTCTACCCCAAAACTTTCTCACCTCCCTTCCCTTTAAGGTACAATTTAACTGAATACGCACTGTATTAGGGCATGCAAATATAGGACGATTCTCAATACCGGTATTGAATCCGATATTAGAGCTCAATACCGGAATTCCGGTATTAATACCGGTATTGGAGGTGACCATTGAAAAACGTTATTGAAACGCTAAAATCAGTTAAAAACTCAATCAACCTTAACAGTTAATCAAATTTTGTTGTATTTATTAGCTGCAACTTATTAATATTTATTTCATATAAGTACAGTCGTCTTGATAGATGATTTTTGGTCTTCTAATTTAGTATGAGCGACCGCTTATTTCAGCTGAGTTAACGTTTTTGATAATTACTCATGTGAATTAAAAATATCCAAGAAAATCAAGTTATAGGGGTTAACCTGGATTGTTATACTACAAAATGCTGTAGAATAATATTGAGATGTGCTGTTTGAATCGTAGAATTACGAATTAAATTAAGCTTATGTGTGGTGACCTCGTGCTCCTTGTAATAGCTTAATGGTGAGTAGTCTGTCTACTCTGTTTCTCAAAACATAAGCAATCTTAAGATAATATTTTTTTCCGAAAAAGCTAATGTTATTATTTTGTGATATTACAACTTCCCAAAAAACAAAAGTTTATAGTTTGAGTTCCATTAACATAATTTAAAACTTAGATAGTTTTTGCTTATTTGTAGGTAGGGGACTACCTATCCAGTATTAAAAATATATAAATATTATTCGACAGTGGACATTCAACAGAACCGTAAACTAACATTTTCAGATGTAAGTTTCGCACGCCTTTGACCTAAACAAACAGATATCATCGGTGAATATCTATCCCATCAAAAACATAAATGTGAAAGGCTGCCAAGTTCGATACTATGGGAATGCTTCGCCTATAAAAGAAGTGAGATCTGAATAAGTACCAAGTTCCATAAAAATACCTCAAATCATAAATAGTTATAGGAATGCACACTTGATATCCAGCAGTTTTTAAGGTACATTCTGAATAAGTATCACGTTACATAGAAATACCAAAAATTATAATAGTCAGAGAAACGCACACCGGTTTTTTTAGCAGTTTCCTGATAACATTTATTATTTTCAGTACTTTTTAATGATGTTACTTGGCAAGTTTTCACACACCACACACCTTTTCAATGCAATGAATCGACACCTTTGGACTGCAATGTGTCAAGTATATAATTTTCTATTAAAACTTGCCAAGTTAAATCATTAAAAAGTACTGAAAATAATAAATGTTATCAGGAAACTGCTAAACAAACCGGTGTGCGTTTCTCTGACTATTATAATTTTAGGTATTTCTATGTAACGTGATACTTATTCAGAATGTACCTTAAAAACTGCTGGATATCAAGTGTGCATTCCTATAACTATTTATGATTTGAGGTATTTTTATGGAACTTGGTACTTATTCAGATCTCACTTCTTTTATAGGCGAAGTATTCCCATAGTATCGAACTTGGCAGCCTTTCACATTTATGTTTTTGATGGGATTTCATTTATTTTTGTTAGGTGTAGGTTCTTTATTATTTTTTTATCACTTTTGCTTTAGGAAATGTCTCATTCCACTTAGGTATGTACTTTATACTATAACCCTTTATACTAAGCGTCTAAGTCTATTTTACTATTTATTTATAGGTGATTTTTACAAATAAACTGGCTCCCTACACCTATAAAATGTACCTACTTACATATAATTACATACATCAATAACGTACTTTATTCTGTTTGTAAGTACGCTACCTACATAGAAAATTAATAACTTGGTAATACCTACCTACCAGTAGGTATTATAGTTGGTGGCCTATTATGTAGCCATAGAAGTGCACCATCCCATCTCATCCCGTGGCGTATCGGATGGTGAGATGGGCAGTAGTATATGTAATTCCATCTTAGAGTATATATAATTTCCATGTTCTTGAATCTGCGATTTTATTAGTTGTAAAATTAGAAATTATTTAGACTATGCGAGAAAAAATATTCTTTTCATTTTTGTTTGACTGATTTAGCGCACCTAGTGTACCTAGTGACCTGCTTTGCACTTCGTAAATCGTGGGTTCGGTTCCCGCAACAGACACACACAGAGTGGTGAACAATTTTATTGTCCTTGTCTTTAAGACAAACATGTATTGTCTTAAATTGGTATGTATCTAAATTTAAATAAGTCTTATCTCATTTCCACTCCATACCTACTTATAGTAGAACAAAATTACACATTCGTTGTTTTCGAAACTGACTCACACTTGGCCGTTTTCAGATTTTTACTTTATTTCGACCTAAAGACAAACCTTCGAGCCAAATTTCAGGTCAGTACGACCATTGGAAGATAGACCCATTTAGTTCATTATGACTTCATAGTAAAACAAAATTACACCTTCGCTATTTTTAAAACTAACTCACACTTGGCCGTTTTCAGATTTTTCCCTTTACTATGACCTTAAGACCTATCTCCATGCCAAATTTCAAGTCAGTACGACCATTGGAAGTGGTCTAGGTTTTTGATGAGTCAGTGAGTGAGTGTATAGTAAAAATAGCGATTTTCTGACGTCAATATCTCAAGAACTGCTATAGGTAGGATAATGAAGTTTTGTATTCTAGACAATTAAGGGGATGTCAACAGACACTCGAAATTTCATATGCGTAGATAAAATATGTTTTGAGTTATAGGGTGGTCGGAATTGGCCCGAAATGGTTCGTGTAATATAACCCACGGCCGGTGTGTCGCTTTTTTTTTGCTCGAACTTGGCGGACACACTCCCGTGTGTCTAGATCTACACTCACATTGTAATTCCTCTAAAACCTGTTCAAAAACGGTAGGCAATGGCTAGCATTACCACAACCGATTTTACTATGATAAGCTCTTTATCTGTGGCAGTAACGTAATTTTAACTTTACATGCTCAAATATTGATAGGTTATGAGTTTTGATAACATAATGTACACCGGCACGCTCCCGCGCGGCCACCGACACACGCCCGCGCGATCGCCGGCACAATCGAGTTGGCCATGGCGGTGCAATGGCGGTCATTATATGGTTTCCGAACACGGCATTTAGGATAAATAATATGAGTGTAGATAAAGCAGTGTATGCTACTGTACGTAATTAGGCCTTAAAACACTCGTGTAATATTATTGTGAAAACCACACTCGTATTTTAAGGACCCTTATTACGTAACAGTTACATAAATACTATAAAAGTGCCTTATTTTTCATTTAATATGTGATCGTTTTCGATTAAAAAAAGGCTTCTTAAAATGCTTCCCAGTTATAAATTCAGTTTTCAATATAATTATTTGTAACCTACCTATAGTTAAACAATGGCTATTAAGACATTACAAAACAGCCCATATTGAGATAATGTATTAGTTTTAATTTTACATATTAGTTTAAAATCACTTTAATCATTAAAAATCTTACTTTTTTCACCTCTCCAAGCAAAAATCGTGAAACAGCTGTTAGATTAATGTAAATTATTTATAAATAAAACAGAACATCAAAAAAATGTTCCACTTATTCCATTTAGAAACAAATTATCTTTCAAAATATGTATAAAAACTAATAGTAGTCTTATCAGTTACTGTAAAATAGTATCCAAAAGTTGAGCAAAATCGAAAAAAAACTTTACCGGACTCTTATACCGAACCGTACCAATAAAGCGCAATCCAATATTTCGAAGCAGAGGAACTCTAATTAATGGACGAGGATTTTTGGGTCGTGCATTTTTTGCATTGTACAAAAAGTGGCTTCGGATTATTGCCCCGGACCAAGGATGATATAGACATGGATTTACAATACCCATACAAAATCGCGTTCTCTTTTCAGGTTAAAGCACTAGCGTCATCTATCAGTCACACCAGACACTAAATCCTAGTTTCTAATACTTTGTTCGTCGCTTAACGCTGACAGAATAACTCGACTCCAGACCGACAGATGGCGCTGTGGCACTGTGTACCGAAAACAGACGTATAGCCTGAACGCGATTTTGTATAGGCATTGTCAATCCATGACTTAATCATCCTTGATGCCTATACAAAATCGCATTCCTCGAACCTTCAGGCTATACGTCTGTTTTCGGTACGTAGTGCCACAGCGCCATCTGTCGAGTCGAAGTCGAGTTATTCTGTCAGCGTTAAGCAACGAACAAAGTATTAGAAACTAGGATTTAGTGTCTGGTGTAACCGATAGATGACGCTAGTGCTTTAACCTGAAATAAAAGGAACGGGATTTTGTATGGATATTATGCATCCATGTCTATATCATCCTTGCCCCGGACCTAATAGCTCGTGCTGCCCGATATCGCTCAAACCAACAATGAACATATACAACATTACATGGACGCCTATTATGGAGTCACTCGTACTTTCTTAGTTGAGCGTTATTTGGCCGTGTATTAGTGGGTATGTATGCAGTTGAAAGTAAATATTCAAATATCTTACTAATTGATGGAATAAATTATGATAATTGTAACAATATTATTTTACTTTTTGAATAAATTAAGAGTATTTTATTAAACGTTTAAAACTCAAACTGTTAATTGATATACATTGTTAACTTGAAATTTTTAAGCAGTTTGCTTGATCGAAGCGCCATATTGATCGCGACGAAGGACGCGCGCGGGAAATAAACAAATCTATCCTAGAAGTCCGCCGTTAGTGCCCAATTAAGATACTATTTGATTATAAATTGCGTTTTTAACGAAGTACGACTTAATTTTATTTCAGGATAAAATTTAGAAAAGTACTTAAATAATAAAATTTCATTTATTTGAAATATTTAGTGGTTGGTGGTATATATGTATAGTATGTATCGCATAAACAAATACCAAGACAACGTGGTGATACGTGTTGAAACTGTTGAAGTCCGTATGCCATTGAGACATAGTTCATTTTGCCTAACCCAACTGCATATATGGGACTGAAAATTTTCGATAAAAAATTCTTGTTTTGCTTTTTTAGTATGTTTTTTTAAACGTAAAAATTGCAATAAAAGTAAAAATAAAAGTTGCAATTCGAGATTTCGAGACAAAAATCCCATTTTGGTTTCGTAATAGGTAATACCTACGCAGCTACGATAAAATAAGTCGGTCCTGGCGCTCGCCGGCCGCTACCTCACACGCTCGCTGAACGCCGAAAGTTTACGGCGCGTTTGAAGTATCAAGCTTCCAGCTTGAAACAACATCTAACTTAAGATCATGTTTGCAACTTAATGTTACATCAAAGTTAAGAGCAACTTTAAATCAAACACGAAAATCACCTTACCTACTTGAAACATCATCAACCTTTGCAGCAATTTTGAAGAAAAATATGTATCAAGCTTGCAACTTGAAGTAACATCAAAGTTTGCAGTAGCTTTAAAATAAGTTAGAAAGATCACTTTTGCAATTTAACATATCTGCAAAGTTTGCAGCGACTTTGAAACATCATACTTACCACTTGAAAAAACGTCAAAGTTTGCACCAAATTAAAAAAATAATAATTAAATATCACTTTTGCAATTTAACATATCAGCAAATTTTGCAATAACTTTGAAATATCATGCTTGCCAGTTGAAAAAACGTCAAAGTTTGCAGCACCTTTAAAAAAAATTGAAAGATAACTTTTGCAATTTAACATATCATCAAAGTTTGCAGCAAATTTGAAATATCATGCTTGCCACTTGAAAAAACGTCAAAGTTTGCAGCAACTTTTAAATTTTCTTTAAAGATCATGTTTGCAACTTGAAGTCACAGCAAAGCTTGCAGCAATTTTAAAACAAACTTGAAAGACCACCTTTGCTAATATAAATACCAACAAAGTTTGTAGCAACTTTAAAACAAATGTGAAAAATCATATTTGCAACTTGCAGTATCTTCAAAGTTCGCAGCAAATTTGAAATATCATATTCGAAAAATGAAATATAATGCAAGATTGCAGCAATATTGCAACAAATTTGAAACATAATTTATTAAATTTATAAGTTGCTCCAAGATTGATACAAGCTTACCTTGTTATATTTGACGTAGCAATTTATAATCAAAGAAAAATCATATTTGCTGCAAGCTGATCTGCTATCTGGGCATGAATACACTTCACACTTAAAAAGTCGAAATCTACTATTTCTTACCTCAATTTCAACGCCGTCATCTATATTGGACCGTGAGGTACGGGGAGTGTCCTGATCTCCAAGAAAATCAAACATGTGGTAGTACCATAATGAAGGTTTATAAATTTC
Organism: Pammene aurita; assembly: GCA_947086415.1. Classification (NCBI taxonomy): domain Eukaryota; kingdom Metazoa; phylum Arthropoda; class Insecta; order Lepidoptera; family Tortricidae; genus Pammene; species Pammene aurita. Next base: position 21,991,579 of record OX352295.1, read on the forward strand.
ATCAGCCGATGCACCCGATTTCATGGAATCTTCAATTTTTTTTTTCTCTTCGTATATTGCTTCGTAGTGAGTTAATTTTTCTAACAACATCCTCTTTTTTCGCATCTGGCTCTACGAGGGTTGCTACTTATATATCCGGAAACAAAAAAACAAACAAACGTACACGGCTGAAAATGGTTTTATTGTTTTTCTAAGTATTCCCCTTGATGATCTATGCACTTTTGCATTCGCGTGAACCAATTTTTAAAGCACTTCTGCCACTCCGCCTGAGGTACCTCCATAACGTGTTGTTTGAATGCGTCGACAGCATCTTCAGCGGTCGAAAATCGTTGACCGCGTAATTTATTCTTTATATTTGGAAATAAATAAAAATCGTTGGGTGCCAAGTCAGGGCTGTACGGCGGATGACCCGTTAATTCCACATTTTGACCCTCCAAAAATAGAGTTGTTTCGCGTGACGTATGACAGCTGGCATTGTCATGATGAAGAATGATTCTTCGTCGCTGGTTAGTTTTACGAATTTGTTCAAATACTTCCGGTAAGCAAATGGTCGTGTACCACTCTGAATTAACCGTTCTACGGTTTTCTAGTGGCACTTACATGGCCATTAATACCGAAGAAGCAGGCCACCATTTGTTTCAATGTACTTTTTGCACGAGTAACTTTCGTAGGGTTCGGCTCATTTTGAAACACCCATACCGTTGATTGTTGCTTCGTTTCGGGATCGTATGCATAGATCCAGGATTCGTCACCTGTATAGATGTTATAAACGGCTTTTGAGTCACCACGGTTATATTTTTTTAACATTTTATTGCACCATTCGACGCGAGCATCTTTTTGCTCTTTTGTTAAGTTGTGGGGTATCCAACGCGAACAAATTTTTTTTACAGCCAAATAATTATGTAATATGCTATTAATGCTGGTCATAGAAATACCCAGAGTCGCCTCTATCTCGCAGTACGTAACATGTCGGTCGTCCATTATAAGTTTTCGCACAGCCTCGATATTTTGTTGTACAACGACCGATTTCGGGCGACCTGCCTTAACTTCGTCCGTAAGCATACTACGTCCACGATTGAACTCACTAAACCAGTGATACACAGTAGTTTTAGATGGGGCTTCATCACCAAAAGTTGAAGTTAGTTGATCTATGCACTGTTGTTGCGTTAAACCACGCCGAAAATCATAATAAATCATAGCACGAATATTTTCACGAGTGAGTTCCATTCTTGCTGCGAGATGACATTTAAAACCCGTCAAAAACAAAACACGAGCGTTAATAAGAAAGAAAAAATATACCGGCCAGTACTTAAAAAAGTTCAAATTTTACCATGGAGGTCAAATATGCTATTTAAGAAGATTGTAATCCCGGTTTCCGGATATATAAATAGCAGCCTATGTAATTTCTTCAGTTGAGTTAAAAGTTTTTCATACGCTGCCGATCTTTTTTCTCGGTTATGATAGTCATCTTTCACTCGCCAAACACAGGGCTCCGATTTATATAGTTCAATAAATTCTTCTAGAATTGTATTTCGTCTGCGAGTCGACATTGTTGCGCAACTTACGTGCGACCTATCCTCTCCGCGAACACTGGTTGACTGACGGCCGCGCGCGCCGCCAGCCACACACGTTCAGTTATGCATGCGCAAGCGTAGTGCGCAAGCATAACCGAGTGGCAAAAAATATCAATTTACATATTTCAAATTTTGCATGCGCAGGCAACGAGCATGTCATACACACGTTCAGTTATGCCTGCACAAATAAACTGTGCAGGCATAACCATCAGGCATAACCTAACGTGTGTGGCCGGCTTTAAAGGCACGTATGCTTGAACATGCGAAAGAAAAATATGTCATAGTAGAATGTAGTACCGTACTATGACACAGTACAAAAAATATAACTAAAACTTAACTAAGTTGCGAAACATCATGTTTCAGAGTCCGACTTTAAACTGTTTGCTATTAGTAATTTATTGTTATTTGAAGTAGTCATGTACCTCGTACAGTGACTTACCAATATAATGCTACTTTAGGGTAAAAACCCAGGGTCTCGACTCTATCCCAGAGATACTAAGTTAAAACAAATGTAGCGGACCCGTTGTCGCATTCCTTATGAAATTCTTTTACGTACAATTTTTTTTTTTTTATATATACATACTTCACCCATACCTACGCGTAGTTGACTTACTCGTTTAGTTACTACTGTGCTACAAGACAACTGTCGAGCATGAATCTGACCGGCTTATTTACTACTCGCCCGCTACGCGTGGTACGAGCGATAGGCGGTTGCGGTTGGGTTACTGATGGCTGTTTATGCTCATCTGTGCCCTTATCCGGAACGCTGTCACTAACATGATTACTGGTATTATTACCATCAGATTCTTCATTCAACAAAAATGCTGGTTTTAACCTGTCAATAGAAATTTCTACCTGTCGATTAGGGAACTGAATCTTAAACGTTTTTGGATTTCTACGCAATACCAGATAAGGTCCGTCATAGTTAGGAGTAAGTGGCTTTTTCACCATGTCATTTTGACAAAAACATGCGAACTTGACTCCAACTCATTATGAACAAAAAATTTCCTTGATCCGCTATCCGCTCGTGACTTGGGTCGGAGATTATCTACTACCTCTCTCAATTTCTCTACATATGAAAATGGGTCATTGAAATTTCTCTGTGTCATAACATTTCGGCTGTACTTACTTGGTTGTCTGTGCGACTCGCTGCTCGTAGTCCTAGGAGAACCGTCGAAATCTCTTCAGCCCATGATGCGTTGTCTGCTAGACGGTCTTTTAGAGCGTTCTTAATTACTTTATGTATCCTTTCTATACAGCCGTTTGCCTGAGCATGGTAGGGGGTGGTGCGTATCCTGTGCACCCCTAAAAATTTAATTAGAGTTCTAAATAAATCGCTCTCGAACTGTCTACCTTGATCTGTTGTTATAATGCTTGGACACCCGAACCTACATACCCAATTTTCATATATAACTCTAGCTACGGTCTCTGCTGTGATGTCTACAACCGGTATTGCCTCTGGCCATCTCGTACGTCTATCTATCATGGTAACCAAATACCTAAGACCTTGAGGCGACGTGGGCAACGGTCCCACAATGTCTACGTGCACGTGTTTAAATCTGTCGGCATCCTGAAATCGCCCTAATTCCGAATGCGTATGTCTATTTATTTTGGCCTTTTGACACTGTATACATGTTTTTGCCCATAAACCTACATCTTTTTTCATTTTTGGCCAGAAATATCTTTGTGCTACCATCCTGCGGGACGTTCTAATACCCGGATGACTAATAGAGTGGACAATATCAAATCCGGTAAATATGGTCGAATATTGTCATTAGAGATTTCGCAATATACTTTTCGTTGTGAACCTGGTATACCTAGCAATTTTATTTTCGCTTCGCTCGCATTAAGTAAACATGCTAACTGCGCGTCAGCTTCTTGCGCTTGCGCAACTTCGTCGAAATCGATGGCCGTTGGACATTGTATAGCTTCTACACCTGATAATGCGTCAGCGACTTCGTTGTGAGACCCGCTAATGTGCTCTATTTCGCTCGTAAACTCGCTAATGTACATTAGCTGTCTCGCTCGCCTGGGCGTTTCTTTCGCTGAATCTACTTTGGTTAACGCTTTCGTAAGGGGCTTATGGTCCGTATACACTGTCAATCTCCTGCCCTCTACCATATTTCTAAAATGTGCTATAGACATATAAATCGCAGTTAACTCTCTGTCGTACGTGCTATACTTTCTCTGAGCTTCTGAAAAGGCTTTTGAAAAATAACCTAATGGTTTCCACGTGGTACCTACCTTCTGTTGTAAGACGCTCCCAGCGGAGGTCCCAGATGCATCCGTCATAAGTGCGAGAGGGACGTCCGTCACCGGAAATGACAATGTAACGGCGCTTTTGAGGCTTTCCTTACATTGTTCAAATGCGTCCTCTGCTTTACTATCCCATTCAATCTTTGTCTGATCCTTTTTTTTTTAATTATGCAAATACTTATTTAAATGACGCTGTACATCTGCTGCTTTACCTGAATGTGCTCTATAGAAATTAACCATGCCCAAAAATCGTCTCAGTTGCTCTACCGTTTGGGGCTTCGGATAGTCAACAATGGCCTTTATTTTGTCATTGCGCGGCGTTAAACCGCTTGAATCTACAGTGTAGCCTAAAAATGTACTTGCGACTGACCTAATTGACACTAGCTCAAATTTATAGTTAAACCGATTTCGTTGAATTTTTCGAAAATCTTATCTAAATGCTCTCTATGCACGTCTTCCGTCCCTGAAGCTACTATAATGTCGACTATATAACAAAACAACGACGATTTCTCACCTGCCTCGTTGATGAAATTTTCCAGGTCTTGCAGCTGGACGTTCATGAACCACTGGAACGTCTGTGTGGCTCCTCGTTATCCAAACGGGAGTCTGGGGAACTCCCATAAGCCGAAGGGTGTGCTCACAGCTGTCTTCTCTATATCCTCAGGTGCTACCTCTATTGCGTGATACGCACGGTTTATATCTAGAGTGGAAAAAAAATTCTTACCCGATAGTCCATAAGTGAAATCTTGCAGCCTTGGAATCGGGCCTGTCCGGCTTGGTAACCGCGTTGAGCCTCCTGTAGTCTCCACACGGCCTGATCTGACCGTCTTTCATCGGGACTATATGAAGTGGGCTGGCCCAAGGACTCTAGCTGGGCCTGCAAATGCCTAACTCCTGCATGTTGCGGAATTCTTGCTTTGCCAGCTCATACCTATCTCGCGGTAACGGCCTTGCACGCGCGTATATCGGAGGACCTGAGGTTTCAATGTAATGTTTGACACTATGCTTAGTAGGTTCCTTAAACGACGCAGGTTTCGTAATATCCGGATAACGTACAGTCAGCTGCAGAGAAAAGGTACCACCCGCCATACAAGTTTGTAGGGCACGGTGGTACCTTTTCTCTGCAGCTGACTGTACTAGGATGTCACGGTATGGGTTATCATCCCGAATACATTTAATGGATACTTGCTCGCAATATACGATGGACCTGGTATGTAAGTCTGTCACATTATCAATTAATTTCCTATTATATAAATCTACCATAAGCTTATAGTTCTTTAAAAAATCCGCTCATCGCACACTATAAATGTCCAGTTGAAAGCTCTGCGCAAACCTAAATTGAGCTCTAATCGCACTACCCCGTAAGTCTTAATTTCCGAATTATTCGCGGCGTACAGTTTATAACCACTACACTCGCGACGCTCATTCACACTAAAACGGTTTGCTGGTACTATGGATACGTCCGCTCCGGTGTCTATGAGAAAATTCAAACCACTGTTAAAGTCAATCACACAAAGGCGGTTATTCCTCGTCGATGGTGCGTATGCCCCAGCCGCTTCTAGGTGCACCGCACTTAGTTTCCCTGCTGTGGCTGCCATTGCGCCGGCGGCGCTCCGCCTGCCGACGACTGCTACTGGCCCCAATTGCACGGTTGTTCACACCTATTAGCTCTCTCTCTGAACTTATAATGGTAATGACACAACCAGCTCCTGCGAGGCCTCGATGGCCTGGAACGCGACCGGCTCCTATTTCTATTCCTACTCGCGTGACGCATTCCTTCTGACGCCCTGGACCTTAACTCACTAATTTCTCCCCTCAGCTGTTTAACTTCCAGCGCCATGTTCCTGAACTCATTTATTATGTCCGCGCTGGTGCCTGGGCTTAGCGAGGTCGTTGGCGTCGTCGATGAAGCTAACGGGGCTGCGACGGCTGCTACCGCCCCTACACTCATTGATTCCATAATCTTATCTGCTATGGCCACCAGGTCTTCCAGTTTGGTGTCCTCGCTTGTAGTTGTTAGGATCACCCTTATTGCAGTCGGGAGCCTCTGTACCCACAATTTCCTTAGCGTGGGGTCTAAGGTGGGGGACACGCCAACGTTTCTCGCGGCTTCCGCCATCCGCCTATATAATTGGGACGGCCGCTGATCTCCCAACTCCATCTCTCGGACTAACCTGTTGAACTGAGAGTCCTCGCTCTCCTGGTACGTCGCGTTCAGCCTCTCTTTCAGCGCGGCGTAGTTCCGCCCCAAGCTCTCTTCGAGTAGATCTGCCACTGCACTTAATTCTTCCTTACTGAGCTTGGTGATCACCAAATCAAATTTCGCCTCCGCGGACAATTTTTGTGGAGCCATGATCGATTCAAATTGTCGAAACCAGAGCTTCGACATATCCCTCCAAAACGGTGCGATTCTTGACGCAACCGTTACTGCGGCTAAGTCAGCTCCTGCTCCCTGCATCGTCGCGGGTACTGCTGGGACTGGCTGTCTAATTCCCACCTGCCCTTGCGCTGGAGGTTGCGCCGGAGGCTGCGCTGGAGGAGCCCGCCCTGGCCCTGGTACCGGCACGCCTAACGGTCGTAATAAATTTGGGTTGTCGTGCATCGCCCAAAAGTTACAAAAGTCTAATCTCACACGCGTGAACACAATCCGAAATCCGCGGCACTTTTGTTACGACCCGCCTGGCCTTATCATAATCACGTCGGGGTCACCACTTGTAGAGTTCCCTGAAGGGGTGTATAAATGAAAACCAAAAGTTCTCTACATTAATTTATTAACCATTTAAAACTGACTCCAATTAACACTGATTAATTCGTTCATAGATTTAGGTATGAGAAACAATAACACTTAGAACATATAAAGTACGTAAGACCAGGCGGGACCGCGGCGTTTGCTTATAGCAACGTTACGTGTTAATTAGTTCATGCCCTGTAGGCGACTGGCAGGGCCTCGCCGGGTTTACTGTACGAATACAAAAATGCTGTGGCTACGATTGCATCATGCATGTGTCGCTACAACTTTTTCTCCGAATAATTCCCGGACGGCGGCAATAGCATCATTAGAAGTGTGACAAGTAGCACCATCTTGCTGGAACCAAGTCCGTTTGTTGAAGCCCTTAAAATGTTGCAGTGCAGGAGCAAAGAAATTCTGCAGCATTTCAACATAACGCACTGTATTTACAGTTATCGGACGTTGTCGAAAATCTTCATAAAAATAAGGTCCAATTATTCCAGTGGCAGATATTGCCGCCCATACATACATACCTTGGGCGAGTGTAATGGCCTTTGATGTTTTAGTTGCGGGTTAGTGTCACTCCAATACCTACAATTTTGCCTGTTGACGTGCCCATTAAGGTGAAAGTGTGCCTAATCTGAGAAAATAATGTTGTTAAAGCCCCGAAACCTTCCAAGCATTTCATCAGCAAAAGCGAGTCTTTGCTCAGAATCATCAGGCTTCAATTCCTGTGTAATTTGTATTTTATAAGGATGCAGGTGCAGATCATCATGCAAAATTCTGTTTAAAGTCGACCTTGATACCTGTAAGACAGTAGACCGCTTCCGAGTTGAGAGACCAGGTTGACCTTGAACTGACGCTCGAACACGCTCTACGTTTTCAGGGTGATGTCCTTAGCCGTCCGGATCTGGGTATATTTAGCTTCGAACCCGTCGTTTCGAACTTCTGAACCCATTTTTTTTATGATATGAGCAGAAGGGGCAAAATTGTCATTGTGTATGTTGTAATGATAACAAATTTTTTCTTGGCCACAGTTCCAGAATCGTGGTTTCGGTAATATTCGCGTACACAAAACGCACGCTGTTCTCCGGTGAATGACGCCATGGTACTAAATCCCTAATGGCCGCTCTTTCATTTGACATACCCCGCACTCCCCCTCTCCCGCTCAAACTGACACAGCAGCAAATTCAAATATTAAGTTACTTATGGTCCAGCCTGTATATCACAATACAGCGTTGTTTATTCTCATAATAAATACACTGTTTGGTCGTACTATTATTAAAATAAATTAGGATTAATCTTACACTCGCGAAGTACATAAGTATTCGGGGTTGACGTTCGGAAAGAAGAAGGAAGTATAGATAAGATATACTACAGACTAAGTTCAATGACATCTGTCACTGTCATGCGTTTTGTTATATGCTTATATATTCAATAGGTGGCATTGTTAAGTTGGGGCCTGGCGGCAGATAGCCGCAGCCGCAGATTCTGCCACGTGACCTTGGTTGGAGCGAGTTGTTGAAGCGAGCGGCTACATGGCTGACAACCAACCAACTGCTTCTGCCAATGGTTGATAGAGCGCACCCAGCCACTGAGGGCGTTTGAAGGTCATGTAGAACTTGGCACCAACCACTGGCAGAGGGCTGTCGTATGCCGTCTGGCCCCAACTTTATAGTTAGAACCCAACAGTTATTTATTAATATTAAAGCTGTTGCTTGTCTACTTGCTTTCAGACTTTTTATGTAATATTTATTTTGTTCTTGACTAAGAATTTTAATTGCAAAAGAAAAATAATCTTGGACACTGTAATTTGGAATCATCTTGTTGATATAATACAAGGTCTATCACGTCATTTTTGGACCGATTGTTGAAGTTTTCTTATTGTGCATGCCTAGCCCTTGCACCCTTCCATTTTATTTTCTGTAAAATTGCTACATTTACCCGTCGTTTTTTCGTTACATTAGCTAGCCTTTCCTGTTATGGTCCCTATATTCCAGTTGGCATACCTCAACTTCACGTAGGTACTCGTACTTTGATTCCCGGGCTCGCTTCTTACTACGTCCATGACGTCATCTTTGCACCCATCGTAAAAAAACTTTAAATTGGGCAATCAGATTTTACATTTTGTAAGTTTTTCGCCAAGTCTAACGTGTCAGTATTTTAATGAATGATGGAATTTTTTGTAGGCAGAAGGATTAACTGTGATAGTTACAACCCAACAGTTATTTACGTATCCTCCTAAGACCCAGTTTTTTTTTAGTTCTAAGTCCTAGAGACCTCTTGTACATTTTTTTGTACATATTAATTATTTGCTGTCAGTCCTGGACCGAGTTTGCCTCGTAGCATCAAAAGTGGAAAAGTTTGATGTGCGATTTTTTTATATATGTATAGTCGGTATGTAAAGAACACGATAACATAAATTAACTCGTATCTTTTGTTCAAAAAAATGCACATTGGGTCTGAATACCAATATCACATTTAAGAATTTTGTGCAAAGAAATGTACATCCGGTTTGAGTTGTATCTCATATCTCTTCGGTGTTACACTCAGTTGGAAAAATAAGAGGCAGATGCTCAGACATATATAGTTATGTTTTGATTATAATACCATCCAAAATAAAGTTGTACTAAAGTTTCCAAAAAAAAACCATAAACTCTTATAAAAAAACCTAATTCTTCCTTAATTATAAGTTCTTTCTTCATGCCTCATGATAGTTTTTAAAACTTATTTCCAAAAAAATACAAATCAAAATGTTAAACCTATTTAAAAGCAGAAACGTAACATAGGTATTTAAATGTTACATCAGAAACAAAACATTTCTTTGGGAAACTTAACAACACAAATTTAGTCTTCTTTGATAATTCAATATTGAGATCAATTGTTTTAACATTCAACATAATAATAAAATCAACATATTATCTCTTATTCATACAAGCTTATTAAACCTTACAAAATGAGATCAAAATTATTTGGAATAGAAAAATATATTATGATACACCTACAAATATGGGTAGATGTGGACCATTCATTCTTCGCAATTTGGAAGGAAGAGGAACTACTGCAGGCCTTCCTCTTTTTTTAAATTTCTCCTCTTCATACATACTATTCTCATCTAATGCCATTACTTCTTCACATAGATAATTATCAATCATGTTTTCTGCAATTTCCATCTTCCAGTGTCGTAATGATCGACGCTATTTTTTTCAATGGTACTCCTTTTTCTTTTTCTGTCTTTCTGAAGAGGATCCATGCATTTGATGCGGCTAAATTCAACATGTGTGAAATAAATCGTATCGTCCATTTATTTGTTCTTGCTCGAGATGGGCATACCGCCAGCATACGGTCAGCTAAATCTACTCCACCCATATTCTCATTGTAGTTTTTTACAACTATTGGCCTTCGTATTGGTATTATTTGTCTTTTTTAGACCACCTCCTACATTAATCCTCAGGATCTATGCCGTAAACTGTAGACAACAGTAAAACTGGTTTATTGTCAAACCATTTCGTAAAAGCTACAGTCTCACTGGAGTTTACAAAAACGGTGCTACATCCTCTACCTTGCCTCTTCCATTCTAAAGTAGTAGTCTCCGAAATGGCGTTTTTGAAGGCATCGACTGCTTCTTCCGGCGACTGGAATCGTTGACCGCGTAACTTTTGTTTAATTTTTGGGAAGGTATAAAAATCATTAGGACTTAGGTCAGGGCTATATGGCGGATGGTCCATTAACTCGATGTTATTATACTTTAAATACTCCTTTGTTTGACGTGCGGTGTGCGGGCTGGCGTTGTCATGGTGGAGGTTGATGCGTCGGTGACAGTTATCTTTTCTAAGTATGCCAACGATTTCAGGCAGGCAAACCATTGTATACCAATCCGCATTAACTGCCCTGCGATCCTCAAGTGCAAAAGTAGCCACCATCTTTTTCGCCGTGCTTCGAGAGCGAACAACCTTGGTTGGCTTCAGCTCATTTTCATAAACCCAAACTCGTGACTGGTTTTTATTTTCGGGTTCGTATGCGTGTATCCACGTTTCATCACCCGATACGATAATAAAAACTGCGTTTGAAGTTCCATTGTTGAACCTTTCTCGATTTTTTCGGCACCATATGACCCGGGCCGTCTTTTGTTCTTCGGAAAGTAGGTGCGGGATCCAACGGGAAAACAGTTTTCTTACGCCTAGTTCTGTTTGCAAGATTGTTTGGAATTGACTCATTCCAATCCCTAAACATGACTGAATTTCACGATATGTGACATGTCGATCTTTCTCAATCAGGTTCCGCACTGCGTCGACGTTTTCTTGAATGACCGCAGACTTTGGCCGACCTTCACGCACATCATCACTAAGATTCACACGACCGCGTTGAAATTCGGAAAACCAGCGATAAATGGTCGTCTTTGATGTAACTTCCTCCCCAAATGCAGAAGTCATCCGATCTAAGCTTTGTTTTTGTGATAAACCACTTTTCAAATCATAAAATATCATCGCTCTTAAATTTTCCCGTGATAGTTCCATTTTGTCAACAGCAACTTAGCTTAGACAACAAATTAAAAAAAAATGTGTAGGTTTTTTTTTCAAACTGCCAGTTGTGTTGAGTTGTCAGACCTCTATGCTTATAAAAAGGTTGAATTTGAATCATAATTGTATAATTAAATAAGCGATTCCCGAATCTTTTAGTGCAAGCCTCGTACTTATCAGAACGAACGTGGTACAGAACATTAATTACGAACAATGACTAATCATCCAGGTCCTTAATTATTCGTTGTTAAAACAAGACTACCTTCCAAAACCGCTCAAAAGCCTAGTTTCCTAGCAGCCGGTTTTGACCGCCATCGCTGCCGACCAATCAGAATGCCGGGCCACTAGTTCTCCAGCGCTCTGATTGGTCGACTATGGCAACTGTTAGTCTTGGTTTAATCATAACAACTTTTAATTTAAGCTGAATGCATTTAACAAATCGAGATATAAGCCAATAATTATGCCTTAATTACATCTTTAATTATATATCGCTAACAGTCGGCCATCCGCAACGATGAAACGACCTCGTAAATCTAATAATTTTGGGGTTTACAATAATAAATGTTTCGTAAACAAATAATCAACTCACTTATCTAAAACCGACAAAGCTATTATAACATTTTATGAATCATACTGAAAACAATATTGATTAATTTATAATTAATTAGCTAAAATTTAGGTTAAATTATTGTTGATCAATAGAATATTACATCAATCATAGCCGATAATTAAATAGTAATAAATTTAATAGGCATTATTTCATGGCCAATTAAGAATATAGGGCCGATATAAGTTCATATAGGTAAACAAGCAATAAAAATTATAAAGTAAATAAGCAAGTTTTAACATAAAAGGCGTTATTTCATAGCCGAAGTTATTAATAATGGACTTGCATTATTTCATGGCAAGAGTTTAGTTATGAAGTTCATATAGGTAAACAAGTAATAAAAATTATAAAGTAAATAAGCAAGTTTTAACATAATAGGCGTTATTTCATGGCCGAAGTTATTAATAATGGACTGGCATTATTTCATGGCCAGAGTTTAGTAATGAACAGACATTATTTAATGGCCGAAGTTATTAATAATGGACTGGCATTATTTCATGGCCAGAGTTTAGTAATGAATAGACATTATTTCATGGTCTGTGTTAGCTGAAATAAAATATTATTATTACAGACTTAATATTATCCAGTTGAAATTATTTAAGGGTAAATTCATGATTAGTTATAAATAACCAAATGGATTTCATAAATTAGTCATCACCAGCTTGGCTGTCAATTTCATCGTTTTCTCCAGAAGAAACATCATGAGGCCTCAAGTAATTCAGCCAAGGTTTTATTTTATCTATAGCTACTACGGTGTTATAGCTTTTGTTCCCCTTCTTAGTCATGGGGGTATCCTCAATTTGGTACCTGTCATGATCGAACACTGGTTATTCGGTAAGGGCCTTGAAATTTAGGGATAAGCTTTTTGCTACTTCCGGTAGCTGGAACTTGTCTTTCAACGCGAACTAAATCCCCAACCACGTATTTCTTTGGATTACAACGTTTTGCGTCATACTACAGTTTTTGTGCCTCTTGTGTCGCCCTTACATGTGAATTTATGTCTTCTCTAATCTCATCTACATCCTTACGGTTGGTGTTAGTTATGTCGTCAGACAATTCTGAAAGAATACGACTCTCACTAGGTCCTATTAGCCTTGTACCAAACAAGGCCTCCGAAGGTGTACGATTGATCCCTTTGTTAAACGTATTATTAAGCCCCCATTGGACATCGGGCAAGTGGTCATCCCATTTGTTTTCAGGCGACCCAATGCATTTTGCAGTTACAGCATCCAACAACGTTTTATTATAACGTTCCACTTGCCCGTTGGCCCTGGGCGTAGAAATAGCGTTTAGTACGTGCTTAATATTCTTTTCGCCTACGAACTTCTTAAAGGACTCACTAGTGAATGAAGTACCTCGGTCAGTTATGATTCGGCGGGGAATACTAAAGATTCCAAAGTACTCCCGGAACGCATTAATAGATGTATGAGTCTTTGTATTCCTAACTGCCTTCAAAAATATGTATTTAGTGTACGAATCAATAATTACCAGTATATAAACGTTGCCCCTTTTACTCCTAACAAAAGGGCCAACGTGATCGGCATGTAACGTATCGAATGGAGTATCGACCTTCTCAATCGGATGCAGGTAGCCAGGCTTCTTACCACCACCTGATTTCGAGTATGCGCATTCGAGGCAAGAGTTGACATATTTAGTGACAAAACCCCGCATTTTGGGGAACCAATAAGAAGCTCTAATCTTTTCTAGTGTTTTATCTACACTGAAGTGTCCTATGTCATCGTGATTTTGCTTAACTACCTGCCAACGGACACCCTTCGTAACTACCCATCGGTCACCAGCAGGAGTGATTCGGAACCGCTTGCTATTTTTAATTTTGTAATTAGATTTTACATCAACGATATTGTCTAAGTCAGGGTCATTTAAAATGCCTATTATCCTCTGAACATCGCTATCTGCATTCTGTACGGTAGCTAACCAGTCCGAGTTTGTAACATTAAGAACAATATGCGATTCGATAGCTAACGACGTTGAGGTCGGAATGGGGTTTCTGCTCAGTGCATCGACGTGGGACATACCTTTACCTGGTCTATACTCAATATTAAAATTATACTCCTGCATTTGCTCCCACCACCTAGCAACGCGAGGTAGCATATCTCTTTTTTGGAATGTAGCTCTTAATGAGTTACAGTCGGTAACTATTTTAAACGGTATTCCCACCAAGTACACCCTGAACTTCTGCAAAGAGGCCACTACGGCGAGTGTTTCAAGGTCATATGACGATTAATTTTGTTCCTCTGGAGAGGTCTGTCTACTGAAATATGCGACCGGCTTTAGAACGTCCTCTCTATTTCTTTGTAGTAAAATACCAGCGACCCCTAGTTTACAAGCGTCGGTGTGTAGCTCGGTGGTAGCTTGTGGGTCGTACAACGCCAAGGTCGGCTTTCGTACCAACTCACGTTGCAGAGTCCTAAATGCCGTCTCCTGATCCGGTCCCCAAAACCACTTGGCGTCCTTTTTTAACAGCTGTGTTAAAGGTTTGGCTATTACCGAAAAATTTGGGACGAATCTACGGAAGAAGCTAGCGAGCTGAAAAGCGTTCCACTGCCTCGATTTTCTGAGATCCTGGACGTATCCCATTTTCCGACACTTCAAAGCCCAGATACTCTACTGTTCGACCAAAAAAACAACATTTAGAAAGCTTTAGGGTAAGACCCGCTTTACAAAACAAGTCTAATACAGATTCTAGCCTTGACATTCCCTCAGCAATATCCTTGGATGGTCTAATAACATCATCCAAATAGGCCAAAGCCTCCTTATGACGGAGGGAACCCAGGACATGGTTCATTATACGCTGGAATCTTGCAGGCGCATTGGCGAGCCCGAAAGGCATCCGGTTAAATTCGTAATGCCCGTCGGGCGTAACAAATCTATCTTGTACTTATCTTCCTCGCGTATAGGTATTTGGTAATACCCTGAAGCCAAGTCCAAGGTAGTATAAAACTGATTACCCGCGAAAACGTCCAGTTGATCATCAATGAGGGGCATTGGATATTTTTCCTTAACGGTATTTTTATTAAGGGCTCTAAAATCAATGCAAAGGCGGAGCTCTCCAGTTTTCTTTCTCACTATTACAATTGGGCTAGCATATGGCGATGTAGAAGGACGTATTATGTCATTGTCTAAAAACCCCTAACCTTAACCTTCTCTGACGCAGCTAATCTGTAAGGTCTATAAACTACAGGATCATCATCACGAAGCTGAATAGACATCTCACCAACTGATGTACTACCCAGCTCTGACAAATCGAAAGCGAAACAAGTTCTATATTTGTTCAACAAATCTAAAAGTTGATCTCTGTCCTGGGACTCAAGGCCTTTACCGCATTTAACATCTGAATTTGATATGCTAGAGTCTTTCCCTTTACTCGAAGAAGATATGTTCATAACTTGTGAACTACTCTGCTCACGAGCCACCCGACCTCTTGCGATCAAAGAATCTTTACCTAACGTACAAGCGACGCGAGGGGAACAATTTTCTATAATCTGACCCTTGCCTCCGACTCCAATTCGAAATCCACCTGAAGGTATAAAGTAATTCACTCCGCCGTTTACTCGAAGACCTCCTTCAACATATACATCGCCTTCATACACTGGGTCAGTGCGTACCTCAACAACGCTTTGACCAGAAATTTTGACATCACTTACACAACGTAGTTTGATTTTATCATCTACACTAGCTAGCTGATCTAGCTGAAGAGCCAAATGATTACAATAAAAATCTAAACGACTACTAGTCTTGTAAGCGACAATGTGAGATTGTTCTGTGTAAGTTTGGCCAATCAACAACTTAAAAGGCATGCTATTATCGGGGACAATCAACAAATTCACAATAGCCGCAACACCGTCTATCTCGATTTTAGCCTCTCGTCTGCCCACCGTTTGTACTGCACCATTGCCAAAGCCGTTAAGCACAGGTAAGTCACTAGTGATGTTTATTTCTAAATTGCCTTTAATATTAAACAATTTTATAAACTCTGTCAGTGTAATTATTGAGCTTTCGCTACCAAAGTCAACAAAACAACCAGTCGGGACTAACGCAGTTTTTAAATATTTATCATTAGGTTTTTGTACAGGGTCTTTTACTAGGGTCGGATACGTACATGAGATACTCGTACCGTTATTCTCGGAAACGCGCATTACTGTCTTTTCGTTAGGGAGCTTTGCGTAGCATTGTTCAGTTTCGTGACCTACTCTTGAACATCTAGTACATTTTTTTAATGGTAGTGTACATTGCGAAGTGACGTGACCGTCCTTTTTACAATTGGAACAACGCAAAGGTCTTTGATTTATGCGCGCCTTGAGCTTTCATGGGTAAGTTTTTAACATATTTTCGTTCTATATTAGGTTTTGTATTCCTAGCATTGCGTAAATACGGTAATAGTTTATTAGGATCATCATATTGCGCTGCTTCGGCACCTAATCTCACAGACCGATCATCAATCCCGTGCAATATGCATTCTACCGCACGCTTACCAATAATATTACACCTACTGATTAAAGCTATTTTCTCGTAATAGTATTCTTCTAAAGAATCAGAGAAACGAGCTCTTTTAGCTAACATATCAGTAAGCATAGTACCGTAATTTTCCTCAGATGGAAAGGTCGATAAAAGCTTTTCCTGCCACTCGGCCCATGAAAAGAGAACAGATGGGAGACTTTCGTACCACCTCTGTGCAACGCCTTTTAATTTCTGCAATGCAAAATGCACAATCTGCTTCTCTGTCCAGTTGTAGATACTCGCGCATTCGTTTACCTTATGTAGCCACATTGTCATAGTCTGTTCTCTTTTACTGGGATCGAATTCAGGTACAGTATTGTTCATAGAACCGAGTTTATCTAAATTACCACTAGTATTAAGTATCCTTAAAGCCGATACTAAGTCCAAAATGTTAGAATTATTTAAAAGCTCACCAGCAACGTTGGTTCTTTGTTCGCTGCGACTGCGTGCTCTGGACCCGCTCGGACAGCCGCGTCGAGGCGTTGAACGCCGTGACCGTCGACTGCGAGACCGACGTGTCTGACTCCGCGAGCGGTGCCTCGATGGTTCCGGTTCGGCTGCGCGTAGGCTGCCACCCACATGGCTCCGCTGAGTGGCAGTGTCCCGACTTCGCGACTGCCGGCTGCGTGCCAACCGACTGCGCGATCGTAGGCCGCCCGACCGTCGGCTGCGTTGCCGTCGACTGCGCCTCTCGCGCCGCCGACGCTGGTCTTCGTCCGGCGAGCAGCGGCTGATGCGCCCCCGCGAGCGCCGACTGGTACGACTGCGCGACCGGCGTGTGGTCCGACTGCTCGCCCGGCGCCTGGCTGTGCTGCGCGACCGTCGAAGCCTGGAAGCATTCCTCGTAGTTGTAGGACTCGTGGGCGTGTATAGCTCCCTGCCACGAGATTCCGTATCCATAGTGACCTGAAACGTTGAATGTAGACGCGAATATCATTGTTGATGTGAACATCAGATGTATATGTACTATTAATGGGTAAAGTATAAGAAAAAAAAACTAAGCACACATCATAATTGCTCGTATATCAAACTGTAATATAAGGAATTAAAAGCTTTGATAATAACCAAAGTAAAATTGGATCGAGTAAAGTTAAGTCAAACTTCTTGTGATACTACTATTTGTACTTATCGATAATCGATATCGGTACTAAACTGTTATGCCCCCCTACCTTTAACATTCGGGGAATAAAATACAAAATCGTGATTAAACTAACCCCAAATTAAGACAATACGCACTCATCACAAGATAAAATACGTAGTTGTTACTACCCCGTAACTTTTTAACACAGTAAATTATAACTCACAAACGTTAATATGCATAACTCAAAGAATTTTCATCGCGAAACTACATACCCTCGTCATAATTCTATAAACCAAAATAAAATATACGTACGTATGTAAGATTAAGCTCATTAGCGATAAGACCGCCTGTTGTTACCTCTACCTAAATTTATCTAATTGTAAAATTTGTGCTTGTAACTGTATGAGGTGTGCAATAAAGAGTATTTATTATTATTATTATTATTAAGATAAAAAACACTTCAAGTAAAATTTATTTTGTGGACGTGACGGTTGATTGAAGTCAAAGAAAAAGAGAAAAATAAACACTTTATGGGTTTCATTTATCCCACTTCTGAGATGTTATCAATTATCGAGGGATCAATAGTTATTTCGTATTATCCAAAGGTATGTAGTTGGAGAACTAAATGAAAGATGGTATATGTTTCATTACTTACACAGTATATTTTTACTTACTGCACACGGTCTACTCACCAATCACAACAAGTACTTATCAGAACGAACGTGGTACAGAACATTAATTACGAACAATGACTAATCATCCAGGTCCTTAATTATTCGTTGTTAAAACAAGACTACCTTCCAAAACCGTTCAAAAGCCTAGTTTCCTAGCAGCCGGTTTTGACCGCCATCGCTGCCGACCAATCAGAATGCCGGGCCACTAGTTCTCCAGCGCTCTGATTGGTCGACTATGGCAACTGTTAAAAAAATTTTTTTTCAAAAAAAATTTCAAAAAAAAAAAATCATTTATTTCATAAATTCATACAGGGTTATGATACAGGGGATGGGGCCACCCGGTAAGCAAAATATTGCCTGTGTTGTGTAACCAAATACATACCTCGTTCAGGTACTATCTACTGTAATATGTATTATGGACATGGTTGTCTATTAAAATATGAACATTAAGGATCTTTGTTATCATTTTTTCATTCATAGATAAAGGTTAAGAATCACGAAACTTGCTTAGTAATGGGCCGGGCGTGACAAATTATTACTTCAATACAATAACCAATTAATCCAAAGAAACATCAAGCGGCAACATTTCGTATATCAAAAATAGATATATTATGTACTATTATTACCATGTACATAACCTTGTTTGGTTCTCATAGCAACTACGGAGAAGAAAGTTGACAAACAATAAAATTCATATTATTAAAATGCAGGTCAGTGAGACGCTGTCAAATAAATTTACACCTTAATACAATGGCGGAAAACATAAAGTATCCTTTTCATTTGAGTCAAGGATATTTTTATTGATTTGTTTCCCATGAATGAAGGTCAAATAAAATTGAACCTTATGAAAATGACATAAGATAAATAAAGGTTCCTGTCCTTTAGCAAGAGAGTTACGACCCTTTTCACGCGTCAAGATCCATCTTTTCCTAGAAAATCAATAAATAGCTATTAAATAAATTTGGGAATTAATTTAAAATACCAGGAATTGATTTGTTTTGATTCTGATAGACTAGGAGCGGACCTGGGTTTGGAAGTGGCATGGTGGAGGAGGCGTTCAGGGCCCGTCTGGTTTAATTGCTAAATTTTCCTTGATACTGGATCTGGGCATCTGGCAGTTTTTGATGGGTGTAAGTCGAAGTGCCAGACTATCGAAATTATTGATTTGGAAAATATTAATGCCAAAATAGGAAAAGGACCACCGAGGTATATCGGATAATCTAATTATTATATATAATCTCTCATAATAATTCGTAATTCTTTCATTTATTCATTAATTGCGTCATGATAGTGTGGTACATGAGGTCTTACATTAGGCAGGGTTTTACATGGTACTTAGGTAACTAATGTATCTATAGCCACTTGAGTGCCCGCGAATCAAAAAAAGGTGCTGTGAAGTGCCCAAGATTTACCGCGCGCCAGCGGCACCGTGTCATGTTTTGTTAATAAATCGATTGCTTGGCTTTCACTGAACTTTTTGTAATGATTCTTTTTACGTTTTAAAGCTAATGAAACGGATAAATTGTTTTTATAAATAATTAAATAGGTCATAGTAGTAAAAATTATTTTTAAAAAATCACAAAGTTGACATACAGTTTCGAATGGGGACTTTTGGCAGAAATATATTTATTTAAAAAAATTTAAATCGATAACATATGTATTTTTTATGTTTATTTGAAACTTCAATAGTTTACGCTTCGATTGATACCAAATAAAGTATATGATCGCGGGGAAATATTTTGCATAAAACTTGAATCATTTGCAATTTCAAAATGTCAGTTTCGCAATTGACCGCCAAACCGCGTGGTTTGTTTATGATTTTTTTACGAATAATTTACGCAAATTAGGACAAAAATATTGTCATACGCAGATAAAGATACTATTAATCTTTAAATAACATGTGCCAGTTTTGTCAAACTCGCAGCAATTTCTGTCACAAATTATCAATAACAAAAAATAGGCCTATATACCTACCGTGACGAGTGCCTTTTTTGACGTTCGATTACCGACAATTCCCACCACTTCAAACCACATATACACTTAACATAAATACACTCACATGTCACACTTTACAAATAAATACATATCAGGACGATTACCAACTCAATATGTACTATTTTTTTTCATTACAAAAGTAAACAAACCCACGTGCAGAGTGTCAAAAGTCATACTAGATGTCACCGTGCGGGCCTCGCGCGGCCATCATTCAAGATGGCGGCGGTATAAGGACGGGATACACAAGCAACGAAATCACATCTTCAACATTGAAATAATATATTATTTACATTTTATTGTATCAATCTTTATATATAAAACAAAGTCGTGTCGGTTACACTATTACAACTCAAGAACGGCTGGACCGATTTTAATGATGATTAATTTGTTGGATTTATCTTCGCCTCGAAAGCAGAATAGCTATTAAAATATTGGAGAAATTAAAAAAAAATTGTTGATGGTACGAAGTTCGCCGGGTCAGCTAGTTATGAATAATTATAACTTAAGTATAAAATGCTAATACGAAATTAAATATTATGCGCAGCGGCTCACTCACGCAGAACCGCAGACTTGATATTCCTGAATTAATAAATTATATTTTAATAACAGTGGTTGTCGTGATCTATATCACTAACATAGTATGTTAACAAAAACTACACACAAAAGACTAACATAGTATGTTATAGTAGGTACGGGCAGATTTTAGCATATCTACTCGTAAATTACTGAAACCAGAATTAACTGACCGATTTGAATAATTTTGAACGGAGTTACAATTCACAAGTAAGCTAATGGTTTTTTACGTACCTACAAGATTATGTTGTTCAAAAAAATATTACGTAACATGAAAATTTCCGTTAAAAATAAGCTATGCATATAAAATTTTCTTCTTATACATATTATATATTGTACTATCAGCATCACCGTGAATTTGAACCATTTATATTAATAACGAGCTTTTTCCCGCGGCTTCGCCCGCGTACTAAAATTACTATAAAAGGAGGTTCTCAGTTAGACTTGTACGTTTGTATGTACCTTGCTGAACCGATTTATATGCGGTTTTCGGAAAAGTATTTGTTACACTCTGTAGGTCTCGGTATATCATGTTTTGGTGAAGGTGGTTCCCTTATTTTTTTTTCTTAAATAAATGATTGCAATAATTGTTGAATTGTTATACCAGCAACGACTTACTATGTACTACGAAGAGATTATGATTAATGCAGATTTCTACTCTTAAATAGAAGCTTTTCCCCGCAACTTCGTCTGCGTGGAATTAGAAAACAGCCTCCTTTTTACCCGCTTAAGCAATGACTTCAGGGATAATAACTGTTATATATCGTTCCCCAGAATTCAAACTATCTCCATACCAAATCTTCTAAATAGGCTCAGCGGTTATTAATTCCGCATACAAATTTTCAACCCACAGTTTCACCCCCTAAAGCGGTATTTTCGGTATAAAACCTATCCTATATTTCCCGGGACTCAAACTATCTATGTAGCAAGTTTTATCTCCATCGTCTGTTCAGCGGTTAATAATTCGCCATACAAACAAGCAACCCCTTTTCTACCCCTGTAGGGTTGATTTTCGGAATAAAAACTACCCTATATTGTTTCTCGGGACTTAAACTATATCCACAACTTTTATCTAAATCGATTTGCGGTTAAAAATTTCCCATACAAACTTCCAACCACCTTATGGGTTGATATTCGGGATGGAACCTACACTATGTCATTTCCCGGGATTCAAACTATCTCTTTACCAAGTTTCATCTAAATCGGTCCAGCAGCTTAAGCGCGAAAAGGTAACAGACAGTTAGACAGGCATACTTTCGCATTTATAATATTAAATTCTAATATTAAATCTATGTACCAAGTTTCATCTCAATCGTCTTCTCAGCGGTTAATAATTCGCCATACAAACTATCAACCCCTTTTATACCCCTCTAGGATTGATTTTCGGAATAAAAACGTTTCTATATTGTTTCTCGGGACTCAAGCTCCATACCAAATTTTATCTAAATCGGTTCGCGGTTAAAAATTCTCCATACAAACCTCTAACCCCCATTTCACTCCTTAAGGGTTGATTTTCGCGATATAAACAATTTTATGTTCCTTCCCGGGACTCAAACTATCTGTATACCAAGTTTCATCTAAATAGGTTCACCTGTTAAAAAATTGCCATAAAAACTTCCAACCCACTTTTCACCCCCTTAAGGGTTGATTTTCTGGATGAAAGCTACCTAATGTTATTAGATTGCAATTTCGTACAAATACTTTCAAGAATTTTCATGTCCACAATATTAAATTTCAAAATCGATGCAATTTTCGTAATTAACATCCCACAATACCATAAAATCGACACCCATATTGATATTTAGACATTTCAACCCCATCGCACCTCAACATGGCGGATGGTATTTCACGTTCGCTACGTTGGATTTTAAAATCGTTATTGTTTTCGTAATCAACGACCCGATAAACCATAGAAACAATACCCATGTTGATTTTCAGACTTTGTGACCACCTTTCCCTCTTTTAGGGGTTGAATTTTCAAGAAACCTGAAACACGTATTGGACGTAGTTTAGCGAAAAGGATCCATCCTCAAAAATTTGTCATTGAAATGAATGGCTTACGGTATTGACATAAAGAATACATTTTATTGGCAGATTTTTGTGGACTGGATCCTTTTCCCTAAACTACGTCCTATTTACTCATTTATCGTTAGAAATACTCCTGTGTAGTATCAAATAAAATAGTCTAACTAATCTTGTTTCGCCATACAAACTTTGAACCGCCATTTCATCCCCTTAGGGGGTTAATTTTGAAAAATCCTTTCTTAGTGCACCCCTAGACCTTATAAGGAACCTACGTGCAAAATTTGGAATCTCTAGAACCAGCGGTTTGGGCTGTGCGTTGATATGTCAGTCAGTTATTTAAACTCCAGTGGAGTATTTAAACTCCAAAAGCGAGCAATACGGATAATCGCGAGGAAACCTTATGACCATCCGGCCAAAACCCTATTTATAGACCTAAAGATCCTCACATTACCGAGTGTCTACATATTAGAAGCGTGTAAGTATGTTAGGAAAAATTTCAGCTCGTACAAGAGCCGAGGGCAACAGTCTGGCAGGAACACGCGCGGTGGACATCTCCTGCTCGAGCCAGCCCATACTACAGCTAAAGCTAAGAAATCTGTTGGAGTGTTGGGCGTTAAAATATTTAATACTTTGCCGGTCAACATTAGGGATGCCTCTAGTGATGCGGTGTTTACGAGTAACATTAAGAAAATATTGCTTGAGATGGCTTGTTATCGCATTGACGAATTCTTTGACAAAATGTCATTGACGCACACATAATAATAATAATAATAATAATTTTATTTCGTTTTATTGATATTTTACCTATGTTTTGTAAAAAATATTTGAAATTATTGACATTGTTAATGTATATTGTTTAATGTTTATTTTCGACATTTTAATTTTATATTGAAAATACTTTTGTATAAATATATACCTACCTTTTCAATGTAAAAATGTAGGATTGTTTACATATTGTACTTAATAATGTATATTAAATTGACGTGTACTATACTTATACCAATAAAATTATGAATATGAATGAATATGAATATGAGTTTCTTCTTTTATATACTTAAAGATAGAAGATAAAACATCCTTCGCCGATTATTAAAAAAAACTAAAAATTATCAAAAAATGAGTAATAGCCTCTACAAATGAAAATAAAAACACTCAAAATTGACTAAGCTAAATTAAATCAATCTGCAACCAAAACCCAGTGTGCACCATGCCTTATGACATAAAACGCGGACCCTGTGAGGATCTGTTAAAATGCTTCGAGCAACTACTGTTGCGTACAGTTGTACTTACGGACATCACAAGTTTATTTCACCTAATCCTGTTCAAAACATACATAATTACTCATTTAAAGAGGATTAACGCTTAGGTTAATAGACAAACTAACTTATTCTAATAGCCTAGACAGAAATATGGCTTAATCGTATAATAAATGTACGATTCAAAATCAAACACGCAAAATTTTCATCACTAGACTTAATTTGTTGCAAGAATTTATCACATTATATTTAAATTAGTATTGAAATATATGCTTTATCGTATGGAGCAGTAAACAAGGAATAATTTGATATACAATGCTAATTAAAATATGCAAAATTGAGTACTGACTGCATTTTTTTAATGACTAGTTCCCTCGCTGACATACCGAACTTTGACAGTCACCAAAACAATAATCTCAAGTTTGTAAAAATGTTCCACAGACTCCGGTTTTTATTTTTTTTAATGTTGCCACATTAATCCTCTGCCTAACTAAGTCAACAGAAAAGCGCTCTTCACACGTTGCACATAGATATCATTTAAAAACCGTTGGTACCCCAACTCGCAACTAGTGTTGCGAGAGCACTTTGCGTTTTGACAAAATGCAACCGTAGTTGCGCAGGGCACGTGAGTGGATAGAAGTGCATCAAACCCGGAATTCCATGGTTTGATTTACTGAAGTGGATTGCATTCTTTGGCCTCCGCCACTTTACAGTTGCCAGATATTCCGGATATAGAGGTGGGCATAGTATGGAGGACTTATTGGGAGACTTCATTGATTTCATTGTCAGGTCGTTATTTCTGTGGTTGGCTCTCCGTCAAAAGTTTTGCATGGGAACATAGATTTAAGTTATTAATTTTGACGGGGTAACAAATAAAATTGAACCTTATGAAAATGACATAAGATAAATAAAGGACAGGAAAGCAAGAGAGTTACGATCAATTTGACTTGAGTCAAATGATATTTACATTAATTTAATTATAAATTTTGGAAAAGAATGGAATTTAAATGAGCCCGAACCTTAAACGGAAGGAATAAGATTTAAAATGAACTAAAAAGGGCAAGAGAATTTAAGACCTTTTCGACTTGAGCAGGCTGTACCCATTAAGTAACCAATACGTCCCCAATATGTACCCAATAAAAGTTATAAATAGAGGTGCAAGGGACGCGCTCGGGCATTCAATTCTTAATTGTCGAACGGATAAGTGACTGGTTTTGGAAATCATTATTATTGGTACGTGTGAGTGAAATTTTCAGTGTCGCGAAACTTTGGGCTAGAATTAAAATCAATATGATTTTGTTTCGGCTCAGAGTTAAATTTAGACTTTGCGGATCCGGGAAACTTTGAAAGTACCTCGGAAATGTAGATCTAGATGTTTTGCGGCGGTGAAGGTTTCATTTACTATTTCTTGTGGTTTTTAATTGTTTTTAACTTATGTTAATGGGAGTTTAGTTTTCACTGCAAATTTTCTTGAGTGTTTATTTAAATAATAGAACCAGTTACTGTCTAAACCTAAAAGTGTGGTTATCCAGCTCTATCTTAACCTAACGGCTGCCAAACGAGACAGGGCTGGAGTTCTAGTTTTGTGACGAGCATGTGGAAGCTCGGCGTTGCTTTTTACCAACACAGTAACGTTACATCACCATGTGGTGCCACACTGAACACGAGAGGCCAGCTGTAAGGTTAGATAAGGGCCTCAATTCGATGTTAAGTTGCTGGCCAGCTTGTGACAAGACTTGATGTAAATATTCTTTATATACACCAGATAGGGACCGATCTTACTTCCACCACCCTGACGTTTTAGTCGTGGAGGGGGAGATCATCACCACACAATATTGATAGCTTTGCAATCTCGGATTCATTGGCCGAACTTTTACAGCTTAGGTTTAGGGATACACTTGAGTATTGTCTGGAATATTTGGGCTATGGTAAGTACGACAGATATTCCAGAAATACTAGCAGATGGGGTTAGTGATAGATTAAATTCATACACAACGGGGAAGTAGGCATTTTCTTAAAGCCTTTCATATTTTTGAAAGCATCATTCTTTATAAAGAATGGTTTTTCGGATAATATCCTGATTTTAACGTTTTAAAAGCAGTATTCTAATCTTTTGCGATATTTTCAAGTCTATTTTTGAGTTTTCTGGTATAATAAAGGTAAAAATATACATTTCATTGGTTTTATAGTATTCATATAACTCTGAATAACAAATCATTCTGAAACAGTAGTCTGATTTGGTCAGTGGCAAGCAGAGCAGTCCATTGTATTATTTCAAAGTTACATAATGCTTAAATTGGTTAGATTGACTTCATAAAATTTGTGATCAACAACTAAGGTTGGTTCTTGGTTCTACATGTTAGAAAACTCAGAAATAATGACTCAGTTTACAGTTTATGGGATGGACAAGGGTTCTTGGCGTTTAGATTTGTTCTCATGTTGTTAAATGAGACTAAAAGGTTGACGATGAATATTTTGGCGGTTTTCTTCATCACAACGTCACCTAAGCTTCCAAACCGTTAGTAGAGTCGCTCGAAGGGTCTTACACTCCTAGGGTTAGGCAGGTAGGACTAGGAAGCCTCATTGAATTGGACTGATGAGTTTTGCAGGAGCCTTAATACCTCATCGGGCAAGGATGTAGTACCTTAGTGTGATATTCACGCTTATCTTAGCACTCAGAATTTAATAGGAGTAAATTCTTTAATATATGTAGGTTTTAAAATGGACTTATTCCAGGAAGTTTGCTACATCCTTGTTATCCTAAGGACTAATAAGCCGTTGGGGATCATTACCAAAAAAACGTATTTATTTTTAAGCATTTTTACCTTACATTCTACAATAAAAATTTATCATTCTGAAATTTTATACCAAGTGACTCTGTTTCTTGTGTTCTCATTCTATTACTATTTGTTAGGTAATTGTTTCTTGTGTTCTCATTCTATTACTATTTGTTAGGTAATTCAACTACATTTTATGCGTTTTTATTATCCTCCTAGGGGTTACAAGGGGTTAGGTTGCTATTTCCACCGGAGTCCGAAGAATAACTGATCTCACGTTAAAAGAAAATGGGTTGCTGCGACACAACATAGGAGTCCTTTCCCTAGACTGATCACGCGTTTGGCCATTAGTTTAAGTTTACGTTTACTTTCACGTTAATTATTTATATATTTATTTTAGTTACATATAGTTAATTAATGTTTAAAGGTTTTATTAAGGGGAGGGGAGGTACATTTTGATGCCGAGACCAGTGGATATGTTATTAGGGTAGTTTTTATTTAAGAAGCCTTTTAGGCATTTTGTTGCTGTGAAAAAAGAGACGTGAATCAGTTGTCTTTGGGTTTTGGAGGTTATGGCAATTTTATATTTCATGGGTTTCCTATTTGACATTATTTTCAATAATGCAGTTACGTATTTGCATTAGAAAGAGGTAAAAATACATAACTATTCGTAATATAGTTACATACTGCAAGTTTTAATTCATATTTTCGTTCAAATAACTTTAGTGGTAACAACAAAACTTAAGAACAAAATATGGGCTGGTATTACTTTGAAACCTACTTTGAGTCCATTACGGCTTACCTTATGTTAGATTATTCCACCAATAGGATGATTTGAATTCACGCAGGCGTATTTTAAACCATAATAATAACACAACTCACTTGATAGTTCACTTTGAAATTAACATGGTTTTCTGGAGGTTTTCATTCACAAATTTTGGTTTCACACAATAAATGATGACCGAGGCACTTTGTCTTATGGGTATTTAATTATTTATCGCACTTTTAACTTCAATATTGGTAAAATAAAACATAAAAAGCCGGTTGAATGATGTTTATCAACATTTTGTCACTGTCAGAAACGAGAGATGTGCTCATGACGCCGTTGTCGAGAACATTATCCATTGCGCCGCCGGGAGATTTAGCTGATGCCTGTAGAATATATCGTTCATTTGTCTGCGCCGTGTTCTTTCGAGTACGTGAGTCATAGAGAGGGGAATATTGAGTTTCGATTTTCGGCGTTCGTGACCTACAATGTGGAATCATTGTAGCACCTTTTTGTTTTGATTGGATCTAGATAAACATGAGAGACGAACATTATCAAACGAGCGAAGCATGAGCGAGGCGAGGATCTTGCAGACGACTTCGGACGCGGCGTAACTGTCAGCTGGTTTCCTGGAAGTCTGCTTAGCGATGGTTTTTGAGTAGTTGGCCGCGATAGCTTATTAGTATTTGTTTTTCCTTTATGGAATTTGTTGGCGTAGAGCAGTCATCATGAGGGTCGTGTTGAACTTGTTCAGCTCATTGGAGCGGAGAACGCGAGTTTTTCGGTCCGAGGCGGGCTATTAGTAGGCATATAATATAATTATCATTCAACATGCGATTTATTTTACCAATTTCAAATGCAAAGTCCCCCGGATCATTATTTATTAATTTCGGGACTTAGATTTATATCTAAGTTAGATAAAATGAATGAAAACGTGGGGGAAAGCCTTAATTTACAAGTTGAGGACATATTTGTGTCGATTCGCCCAAATATAACGCCGACGCCGTCAAAGTGAATCGTGTCGCATCCCTAGTTGATAACACTATCTCAAGGTTACAGATTCGAAATTTTATATTCTAAGCGATGAAGTACGAGTGTTATTATTATCAATCGTTTCTCTTACCTATGTATTTATTTTCAATAAATAGCTTTTAAATCAATGCCAGTAACAATATATATTCATTTGATGTTTTGGATTTTAATTGAATAAGGGTTACCGTTCCTTTTACTCACCAGTTGGCGCCACTGTTGACTGAGGTATTGAAATATAGCTGTAATTTTTATTAAGTACGTTTGTGAGAGCCAAATTCGAGCTTGAATAATATTTAATACAATGGACCGTGCTGTAACGATGTCAGCGGGGCCGCAGTGTTGCGCGGATCCGCCTTGTTTGGAAGAATAGGAGGATTTTCTTGGTTCCGTTTTTAAAACATTCACATTTAATGTCTCGTAACTCATATTTGCCATAATTAATGTCCTGGTATGGCAGTGTTCACAACATTGTTAAATTGGAAATGATTCTGCTAATCCCATTTAATTACTATGGAATTTGACATTTCGATTCGAAAACCTCGGTCTACACTAGCGCCCCTAACGGAGGTTTCATACGTGATAGTCCTCATTGGTATTTACTGCTACGCAACGTATAATTTTTTAAGAATGACATGACACTTGGTGACATTTGACGTGTCAAAGGAGTCCGCAGATGTCGGCCATTTTGTCTCTACCATGTTTCTAAAGTAAATGACACTCTAGATCGATTTTTGTCTAGGAGCACAGTACGTAGGACATAGTGTTGGCGATAGATGGCGCGTAAATAAAATAATCCGGGAGAGTTTTACTTTATTTTTCTTAGTACCTAGTTATGTTTATTGGAAACGGGACACGTAAACCCGCCACATTTGATATGTATGTATTTGAATGAAACAAAACACAAGATGATTTTATTTTCTAACATCAAGGATTCGGCGTTACATAGGTTCATCATATCATTCTATTTTTTTTTAAGACTGTCCTCTTGATGCTGCTGCCTCCTAAGGGATCCATTTCTCTCTTCATGCGATTAAGATAACTTCGGAATAGGTAGTCAGCTAGGTATGAACCCTGAAAACAAGGAAATAAATAGTTACTTGTACATGAATATATTAGGTTTGTTCGCTACTTCGCCGCGTACTAGCGGTGGCGAAGGAAGAATTTCTCAGTTTGTTCCATGTGTTTGTATGTATGTACGTATGTAGGATACTCCGCGATTATCTCGCATTTCTTAGATAAGATATGGAAGGATAAGACATAGCGTAATAAAGTTTGATTTGATAGAGAGGGAAATAACTATTTAAGGAAAATAGCCACGGTGGTTTTCAGACTATGTACAAACTGTACATGATGAATGAAGTCCAATCTACAAACTCTCATACAAATTAGCGAAAATAGGGAAGTAGTTGAAATGAACATTTTTATTTTAGAACTAGCGTTAGTCTTTAAGTTATTTAGGACAAAGAGAATGAATTTTCATTAGGACTGGAAATTACTATTGGAAAAGCAGTACAAAACATCATGCATACCTTATTTTTCTACAGCGTGAGTAATTTAGACATAAAATCTAAGCAGAAATCTGAACCAAGATGGACGGATCTGTCAGATTAAAGTTTCCTTTGTGTTGTCATGTACCAGAGATGGAAGATACCCACAGCAGTCGTGCAATCTGTAAGGAGAGGTTCATAGTATTTAAAAATAGGCTGATATTATAATCAAGAAACAAATAGGAAATAGTGTTTTCATATCTATGTTTTCAGAGCTAGTATTGTGTACGATTGTGTAAAAAGGGCTCTTTCAAGTTATTTATTTTTGGGGTCGTCCTTAGAAAACCTAGGTTATAGGAATGGGATAACTGCCACTAAGTAAATATGTTTAGGTATACTTTGAGTAAGTTAAATGGAGTCTATTTATTTCATAGAAATGGGTCATTAGGATCAAGGACATTAGTTCAACAACATCCCTGACTACTAATTATTAGTAAATGTAATAAATTACCTTTTATTTTTGATCATGAGCAGTAACGTTGAGGTCGTTTTGGCCTTTTGGACATAGCAGTTTTAGCAAGATGACACGTTGTTAGGCAGTCTGGAAGTGAAAAATCACAAAACTAAGTAAAAGTAGTTTCCAAATATACTGAGATGACCAAGAATGACATTAGAAATACCTTTTGAAGGAATGATAGTAGTTACTGAACAAAATAATTGAGGATTATTATTTTGTGACTGAGAGCGATAGATTTTAAATTTTTGTTACTAGGTACCGTCAGGTCATTTTTAGACCATAAATAATAGAATCATTGAACTTACTCGGAAAATGCCGATTGTCGTCGAACACAGACTGATATTTTCGGGTTTGCAGCATCATGTTTTCGTCTCTGGGGGCGTGTTGTCCGTTTTCGTGGGCAGATTTTGTTTGGGACGGGAAAATACACGAATGTTTATTAAAATCAATTGGGCGTTTATTTTGATTTACCATTGCAAGTTAAAACCAAGCATTTTAGAAGAAGTTATTTATGGGAATAAATAATGGGAGCTCGGCTTGAAACTTTGACAGCGGACAGTGGGTGTCTATAAATGAAACTTCCAACTTGGGGTCTATACACGTAAAGATGTGGTATTAGGCAAAACATAACCTATC
The DNA here is from genome assembly GCA_947086415.1 of Pammene aurita. Lineage (NCBI taxonomy): Eukaryota > Metazoa > Arthropoda > Insecta > Lepidoptera > Tortricidae > Pammene > Pammene aurita. The sequence goes on from OX352295.1 coordinate 22,022,601, forward strand.
TGAATGCTTGGTGTCTCGTTCTAACCATGGATTGGACTAACTTTAGTTAGGAGATTTTCTAAGACAGGTGGGTTCTAGTTTATGAGATAAAGAATCGGTTAGGGGTGTAAATGAAAAAAAAATGGAAACAGAAGAAATTATATTTAAGTTTAAAAATATATTTCCTATCCAGTTATCGGTGGGACTAGATTTTTCATAACAGGCTATTTTTCATACCTAACAAGCATTAATCTATTAGAACCAGTTTTTTTTTATTGCCTCATAGTATAAGCATAATGAGGATGTAATCTAAAACGAATATCTTAGATCTATGCAAAATTGCGTAGGCCGGCCGCGAAACATAGTCAGTTGTTCGTTCTTCTTGGAATATATTATTGCAGATTGGTTGAAACAGAATCATGCCTTTTAGCAGCGGAGAATAAACTTTGTTTGATTTGTTTCTCTTCTAGTACGTCATTCCTGAAATAAACAATAAGGTCATAAGTACTAATAGATTTAAATATGTATATATATATATATATATATATATCTATATATATATATATACCAAACCAGTAATAAAGGTAAAGAAAAAATAATATATATATACATTTTTACTTTATTGTCATTAACTATATTTAAAGGTACTGATTAAACATGGTGAGGCCTATGAGGAAGAGGACTGTACCAGCCAGAGTTCGAGACCGGGAGCTGCCCAGACTAGTTAGGAAGACAGCACCACCAGTGACGAGAATTCAGAGAGCCAAAACAGTAGTTACAAGAACTATAAAGAAAAAGCCAGTTGAGACACCTAAGAAAGGATTATTTTATAATATGCTGAAGCGTACAGAACAGAAGATGGTAGCCGGAATAAGTCAGATAAGAAGTGAACTTCAAGCAGCTATATAAGACACCAGAGATTATGACTGAAGTAGTGAGTCAAGAAAATGGGATATGCCCAGAAATAACACCAGAAGAGAGGAAAAACATAATATACAACATCAAGAATGTAAATGTGGATAAACCAAAGTTTGGGAAAACAGCATCGCATCCAGTGACCTTTTTGGAGGACCTAGAGACATACTTAAGAAAAACGTCAACAGAAGAGCATATGATAGAGACAACCTTGGAATGTTTGGAGGGGACTGGGAGAGATTGGGCTCGCGTGTATAAGGATCACTGGGTTACATTAGAAGATTTTAAAAATGACTTTCTGTAGACATATTGGGGCGAATTCGAACAAAATGAGCTTAGAAGGAAGATTGTACATGGAGTATGGGACAGAAATGAAGAACCTTCGATGCACAAATATTTCATAAAAATAATAGGACAGACCAAGACACTTAATGACGAACTGCCTGAGAGACAATTAATATCTGATATTAAACGTCATTTCCCACGTTATATTCAACAATCACTCATCACGTCGAAATCAACTACTATAATGGAAGTAGCGGAAATGTTAAGATCCATGGATGCTGTGAACAAGCAAGATTTTCGTTCAAACACCGACACAACTACGACAAAGACGGCTGAAAAGAAGAAAGCACCTCTAAACAACTACACAAATTGGCGGCGCCCGGAAAAGGCGAATCAGAGAAATACGACGGCAACGGTACAGAGTCTGGAAATTGATGAGTCGGAAAACTAGGAGAGGCTGGTGAAAAAGTTCCCGAATCAGCTATGGATAGGGTCGATACTATAAGGATGATGACAAAAATGAACTGGAAACCTGGTAAATTATTAGGTAAAAACGGTAAAGGGCTACGGGCACCTATAGAGGTGGATTTAGGGGGTAGAAAACATAATGAGGGTTTAGGATATAGGAAAAGGGAGGAATCTGGAGAGGTCGAACTTGATTGCATAGTTAACGTTTTAAAATGAAAAGGGGAACAGTTACAGTTAGTAGGTAGAGAAAAGGTCATTACATCAGTTTTCGAAGATTTAGAAAAAGAAAAATATAATAGGGAGCAATTTAGGTCAGAGATATTACTACATATGCGAGATTTTGATATAGCAGCTTTACTCGATACCGGAAGTGACGTAACTTGTATTTCACAAGAACTTTGGCATGAGATAAGACATAGACACCCAGATATTCCGATTATGCCTATTAAAACATTCTACATTAAATCAGCATCTGGACATAAAAGTAAGGAAATTAAGGATATGATTTTGTTACCCATAAGTATAGAGGAAATCACTATGGACATCAGCCTATTAGTAATTCCAGACTTGAGTTGCCCATTAATATTGGGATTTGACTGGTTAAAGGAAAAGGAGGCCACAATACAACTTTGTAAAGATGATTGCGGAATAAACATCCGACATGAAGACAAAAATGTGTGGGTTAGATTTCATACTCTTGAAGATTCTCTAGAATGGGGACACCAGGGTAACATAGGAGAAACTGAGCCGTCGGGGACTTACTCAACAGGGGTAGTGTTGAAGGATAAAGAACAAAAGGATTTACATGCCGTACTTGAAAACTATAAAACATTATTTGAACCAAGGTTAGGAAGAGCCAAATGTTATGAACATATTATTAAGATGAACAAACACACTCCTATAGTGAAGAAAACGTATCCTGTGCCTTATGCGTATCGTGATAAAGTTGAAAATAAATTAATAGAACTGGAAAATCAAGGGATAATCAGTCGTTCTCAAACGGAATATTGCAGTCCTTTAACCTTTACACTAAAAAAAGATGGATCTATAAGAGTTCTACTAGATGCTAGGGAAATAAACAAGTATATGATTGCTGAGACTGAAAAACCAACATTACAGTTAGATGTCTTAAATTCATTCCACGGGGCAAACTATATAAGTGTCATAGATTTGAATAACGCGTATTTTCAGATACCCATTTCAGACGACAGTAAGAAATATACGGGATTCACGTTCAATGGAAAGTCTTATGTGTATAACGTATTACCACAAGGACTAAAAACGTCTGTGGGAAGTTTTAGTAGAGCGATGGATCGAATATTAGGTCATGACGTACGGGATTTCTGCGTTAATTATCTAGATGACTTAGCAATTATTACAACTGGAGATCTTCGACAACATATAGAACACATAAGCATAATATTGGGAAAATTAGAGAATGCCGGACTTACATGCAATTTAGAAAAATGCAAGTTCTTATGTAAGGAAGTGAGCATGCTCGGGTACATAATTACAACTGAAGGAATCAGAACTGACCCGGAAAAGGTCAAAGCGATACAAGAGTTTCCAGTTCCTATAAAATTAAAACACGTTAGAGCCTTTTTGGGACTTTGTAATTTCTATAGAAGATTTGTCCCAAATTATAGCGAGTACATACAACCCTTGTGTAATTTGCTAAGGAAGACTGTGGCTTGGAGGTGGGGCTTAGAGGGAACAACAAGCTTTCGAAAAGATAAAGTTCACATTCATAAATGCAGTCCAACTTCAGCATCCAGATTTCACTAAACCTTACTATTTTCCGACCGATAGTTCAGGGATAGGATCAGCTGGGGTATTATACCAATTAGACGACAAAGGGCAGAAAAAATTTTAGGTTTTCATAGTAAATCTTTGCGAGGGGCCCAATTAAATTACACTACATCAGAAAAGGAGTTTTATGCGGTTATCATGGCTCTTGCAAAATTCGAGACTTATTTAAGGGGTTCGAAGGTCATAATAGAAACGGATCACAAATCTTTGTTATTTATAAAAAAATGGAAGCTGTTCAATGCACGTATTATAAGATGGATAAACTATTTGGAACAATTTCAGTACGAAATAATACATATAAAAGGAAAGGAGAATGTAGGAGCTGACATACTGTCCAGATATCCTCCTCAAAGTGATTTACTACAAGAAGACAAAATCAGACTACCAGAAATGCTTTATACTGAAACAAGAGTGAACAAGGGATTAATGTTCAAGATGAAAAATATGACAGAAATACAAAGGCGAGACCCTGAAATAAGAGAAATCATTCAAGAATTAGAAAATAGTGCTTACACTGATAAAAGGGGAAGGATCATTCAAAGATGTTCATTAGAAAATGAAATTTTATATTTCACGTCTGAAGGAGTAGGTTGTAAGGTAATCTATTTGCCAAGAGAACTGATAAGTGAAACTATTCAGCAAGTACATTTAGAAATGGGACACCAGGGGGCGTATAAGGTGATTAAATATATTAAAGACAGATTTTATTGGAGGGGGTTGACCAAAGATGTGAAACAAATAGTGAGAGCATGCCCCGTATGCCAATTAGTAAAAACTGATAATATAAAATACGTCGGACCTTGCAGATCCATAGTTACTAACGAAATAGGGGATCTGATCATGGCAGATTTATACGGACCATTACCTTCGGGACAATTTGGCATGAGCTATATTTTGGTAATACAAGACACTTTTAGTAAATTTGTCAAGATGTACGCTTTGCGAAAGGCAACTGCGGCAAGTGTAGTTGGACGTATGAGACAGTTTTTCAAAATCATCAAGCCAAAGGCTGTACTGGATAATGGAAGCCAATTTACCAGCGATCAGTGGAGTAAATACATGAAAGGGGAGGGAGTGAAAGTTATATATACTACAGTTCGAAATCCAAGACCAAATACTACAGAAAGAGTAAATAAGGAGTTAGGAAGACTTTTTAGAACATATTGTGATAAAAAACATCAGAGTTGGGTTAAAGTTTTGCCAAAATTAGAAGCATTGTATAATAATTCATTTCATGACAGTACAGGATACACGCCATGCGAAATTATGTATGGACAGCCAACACACCTATCTTTTGATAAAGACATTAGAAAAACCATTCAAATCAATATTGGTAATGTAAGACAAAAAGTAAGAAACAATTTGCAAAAAGCTGCAAGTTCTAGGCAAGCTAAATTTAATAACAAATATAGATTAATTCAATATCAGATTGGCGATTGGGTAAAATTAAAAAAATTGAATAAATCGAACGCGCAAAAAAAGATCACAAAAAAATTTGAGTCAATTTATGAGGGACCCTATGTCATAGCCGCGATACCTTTTCAAAATGTGCACATATTAGTGGACCCATATACTAACAAAGTAAGAGGTAAATATAATACCATACATCTTTCCAGGTATTATAAAGCTAAAACTAACATAGCTGATTCGGGAAACCTTTAGGAGTTGTAATTTTGTTAACTCTTGGAAGATATGTAAATCAGTACCAATAATAATTGGATTGATATAAGTAGATTTAAGTAATAATTTCTTGTTATTTTAGATTAAGTTTTTACTTGTTATATATTAAGGAACTAATAAAATTGATTGGTAAAAATAAGCCTAATAAAATAGGTACTTACATTGATTATTAGAAAAAAAAGTTTTTCAGATGTGAAGTACAGTTGTAAAGCAGACAACTAGGAGCGGAAGCTCAGCACTTAGTATAGTGGCTGAAAATTAAAAAAATAAAAATTGTTGAATAGTTGAATACTTGATGTTGTCATTTATCTATTGTAAGTTTTTTTTTTGATACGTAATAAAATGAAAAAAAAAAAAGGAAACCACCAGTAAAAAGAAAACAAAAGAGTTAGAATAGGGTCTTCAAACCACATCCAACATAAGAGTAGTTCCGTATGAATGAAAGTAACACTATTCATACATACAATTCTTTTGGGTTGAAAAAAAAAACCCCAACATGTAGACTAGGAACATATAATTTTGTATATTTGTTTATATACCTTATTCATATTTCTAACATATAAAAAAAAAAAAAACCTTCGTGCAAATGAAAGAAATGATAAAAAACGAAGGGTTGAACTACTCTATGTTAACCGAAGACGCACTTAGGGGTAGTGGACTTCTTAAAATATTATATTTATATATTCTTTGCTTTATATAGAATATATCTACCGACCTAAGAACACTGTAAACTTTTCTTTTGGAATAATAAAAGTATAAATATTAATAACATACTATTTTTCATTTATTTTCTTTCTTTTCCGGCCTTTTAATTTTTCATGACTACAACTATGTAAGAACTAAAGTTATTTCAGGTGGCAATTTTCACTAATTATAAAAAATAAAAAGAGGCAGGAGAATTATTGTTTAAAAAAAAAAAGGTACTAGGATCAACACATGAATAAGTAGTATTAATAGAGAATAGAAAGAGTAAATAGGAGATATTCACCTTTATTGCACAAAGAGCCACGAACAGCTAGTCGCACACTCACATCAGTTGGAGGTGAACGAATGAGTCTGAAATTTGAAAAAGAAACATGTTGAACTAAGATTGCTAATTTAAAGAGATCACATTTTACAGGATAATTAAATGAGCAAAGTTGGTCATACACTTTATGGCTACAAAGAGTTGTAAGTTCATTGCAAGCTAGTCAATAAAAGGGAAAGTGAGGGTGATTCTTAACATTGACTTTTACATATTGGAATATATAAAAAATAAAACTTACTTACTTACTGCAGTGGCGCAGCGGCCCAAAGTGGATCTTGGCCTTAGACAGCAAAGATCGCCGGACTACTCTGTTCACAGCTGTTTCTGTCCAGTCAATGGAGGACCTTCAACACCTCACCTTTTCAGCGGAGTTTAGGACGCATAGGTGGTCTTCTACAAGTTGCAGGCCAAAGTGTGCTTTCCACGTGTCAGTCATCGGAGTCTAGCGGTTTTTGTTTCTCAAATGATGTTCATCTCAGACATCAGAACTCCGATTTCCTGGTTATTGCGGAACCTCCAAGTTCAATCCTCTCTGCGAAAGGGTCACAGTATTTTGCGGTAGATTTTTTTTTGCTCAGCCACAAGCAGTGTTTGTTCTTCTTTTTGTGTTAGTGTGTTGAATCAGCAATCCTGGAGTAGGGGACGTACGTGGACTGCGAGGGTGACACGTCATCGGCCGGAGCATGAGATTGTATGCAGACTGCGCATTATGGAAAAGAAAGAAAAAAAAAAATCATCACAAAGATAAGTAAGAGAAAAAAAAATAATTAATTCGACCATTTTCTTTAATGTTGACAATGTTGACAGCTTACGATTTAATGAGGCAATCAATAAAACGTTCAAAAACTCATAAGCTTAATAGTTTTAGAAATAAAGATTGGATATATTTTAAGAGCATGCACATAATAATAATATATGTAAATAAATTGTATCATAAAAAAAAATAATGATGATTAAAGAAATTTAATAGATCAAGGAAAATAAAACAATGAAGAGCACAAAATTTGGAAGTATTTTAACGCTTAACTATGGGTATGTTTAAGGTATGGAATTTGTAATAGTAAAATGCATAAGCTTTGCAAACAAAGACAAAATATATCAGAAACAAAGAAGGGTGGAATAGTTTTTTTTTTATCAAAACAATGGTAGAGGTAGAAGTAACGTCAGTTAGTTAAGGTCGAGAAATAATTCACAGAAAATATAAAAAAAATTACATAACAAGAAAAATAGAGTTAATAGAAAAAAAAAGGGCGAAGGGGAAATGTAGGGGCAAGACAGAGAAATAAGACACAACTTACCCTGGAGGATTGAAAGGATGGCGAGGAAGAAATGTGATGTGGGGATCTTTATTCATTCTCAGGTGGATTCTAAAAAGGGAGAAATTACAGATAAAGAGTAAGATAGTAAACGGATGAAACGCATTGTGGTCAACAGAAACAAAGGTTAGGAAAAGGATGAAAATTAAGTTAAAAATTTACAATACGAACATAAGGTCTGACCACTATAGAAGAGGGGCTAAGCAGGTTGTATTGATCGATCAGCAAGTGGTTTAGTAACCTAAGAATACATAAGAAGGCATTAGATGAAATATTTTAAAATTACATGTTAAGGAAATTTCAGCTAACCACACTTAGCACCTTTTGACTTCCGGGGTCGTCATACTGGAAGGAAAATATTTTATAAAATTAATTTGGAGTATGAAAGAAGATACGAAACTAAAAATTCAAATGAATATTACCAAGAAGTCGAACCAGTCTGGATCCGGGTTAGGGTCAAGTAACTGAAACAAGAAGGTAACAGTAAAAAAAAAAAAATTTTGTTTTTCTTTCACTGAATGAATTAATGTAAGTTAGGATTTATAAAAAAAAACAACAGGGATTGCTTACGGGTTGATGCTCGGGAGCGGCACAAATATTTTCCAGTTGATCAAAAAATGACAGAGGTGAGGTTGATGGAAGGAAGTCGAGATACTCGGGAGAAGACAGAGGGCTGAAGGAAGACAGTATGTCAAGCAAATCGTTCTGGAAAAGAAAATATAGTAATTATAACAACATATTTAGCATATCAAAAGGAAAACTAATCCCCTAATACTTACATCAGGTTGTTCAGGTGAGACCGGGAGATTGTGATATTCTGTTTCATTCTAGAAAATAAAAGAATATAAATAAAATTATTGTTTATTTTATTTTATTTTAAATCTATAATTTTATATGACTAGTCGTGTCATAGGCTAGTAAATCATTCCGAGAGATAAGGTACAAAGGGGCTGAGTAAATTAAATAACAAAATAAACTTATGAAAAATATTATGAATGATTTTTTTTTTCCTCTTACTTGTGGAAGTATTTCTGGAACTGTATCTACAGATGGAGGTTGGTAGTCACTTAACAGTTCTTCTAGTATTGCGTTCTAGAAGAGGAAAGAAGTTAATTAAGTAAAAAGGTCACTAAGACATAGATGGAATCATGGATTTTGTTTTTAAATCAAATTACTTAAGATGGTTACTTACTAAAGGTGATGAGACTGATGAAGAGGCTTGTGGCTCCACAACAAATTCAATCTGAAATTAACAAGTAATTTTAAGTAAAAGGGAAGCTGGGGTGTTGTGATGATTAAAAAAAGAGGTACTAACTTGTGGAGGCGAGAAACTTAATTATTGTGGCCTTAATTGCTGTTGTTGTCTAGCCTATGAAATAGTAAAAAAGGTATGATTCATTATACATGCATCATGTAAAAATTGTTCTAAAATTTAAAAGGAGAGAAAAGAAAGAATAGATGCTTACTAGGCGGCGACGTTTTCGAACTTGAAGAGATTTCCCCCAAGTTCGTATATTGTTGTTGTCACACAAGATCCCGGTACGCTCATAAAGCATCTGGATAAACACAGGTTTGGCTCTACGCCTTGCTACACGGTCATTACTATTCGGATGATCACAATCCCATAAAATGGGAAAATGTAGCTCCAGGAGATCCAAAAGAGACTCACTCATTGTTCAGAATTTTTTTATTATTATTTAGAAATTAAATAAGAGATGGACAAACGAAGAGATCGGACAAGTGCGGGAGAACAGCGGTAATCGTTGAAGTGATTTAGCGGTTAGGGCAGTCATTTCTCAATTTATTATCAAAATACGTTGAAATGTGGATACGGTATAAATGAACAATATTGCAATTAATTTATAAGAAATTTTGGTAAAAAGACGCCACATAAATATCTTTAATAAATATAAATTGTTGCTAAACAATATGGAAAAAATTTGGTAACGACTGATAGAACCAAAAAGTTGGTGAATTATTACTAAGTTTTAGGCGCCAACCTGTTGCAATCAGAAGAGCAATACCTGCCATCTAGTGTTGAGTAGAGGTACGTTGTTGTGTGTAAACAGACTAGTTAGGTCGATAAACAAGTATCAAAAATTGCCAATAGATGGAAAAGGTTGTGTTATTTATTTATTTTGTATTTGATTATGAGAAACTGCATCATATAATAACTACTGATTGATTTACAGCATTGACTATTATGGTTAGGGATATTAATTCAAGCTAGATTTGCAACTGTAGCTGTGGCTGTGACATCGTAATTAAGTAATAATACATGAATAATACTTTCGTACAGGTCTAGTGCTTAGGTTGTTTAGGTGTTTCCCAGAAGTAACATATAGATTGGAACAAGCAAAGGGACAAAAAATTGAGCAATGACACACAAATTGACTATTTTTGTCTCGTTCTGGCTGTCATTCCTTCTCATTCTTGTCGGATGACTGGTCGCTTACGTGAGTACTGTAGACCCTTTTATGCCATCCCAACCGATCTGTGAAATATTTGTCACATTCTAACTATCGTTTCTTCTCGCTTTCGTCGGTTGACTGATTAATTACGTCAGTAGACACAATTACATATCTGATCACATCTGATCTAACAATGCATAGAATTAATTTAAATTTTTTTTTTCTTCATAAATTAAGTTGTGGTTAAAATAACAGTGGACGGAAAATAAATAAAAAGATATAACATTTCTCAAGGCTTTATATTAGTACTTAAACGGGTTTTAGCATAATTTATAGGACTGGCAATACTTATGCATGTCAGCGATCGTTCAGAAATGTAGTTATGTACTGAAAGTGTTTTAAAATATCTGTGTTTATTTTTGTTTTATTGTTTACATAATATTTATTATAAGCAAATAAAATTGCAATCGAGTTTAAATATAAACATTTAAGTCAGTAAGGAGAAAATATTAAAGTACGAGTTGATTTATTTTCCTTTGGGAAAAATCATATATCCGAACAGATCAACAGAATGACAATTGACAGTTCAGAGAGGTCGGCAAAATGCTAGCTTGTAAAAGTTCGTGTTGTTGTTGAAAATAACTTTCAAACTACTTTAATGCAGAATTTTACGTCTCAATTTACATCATTAGTAGTCGATTGTGCATTTAGGTTTGGTGATTGTGTTTTGTGTGTATTTCAACAAGGACGGCGTGCCGCGAATTCTTGTTTTCCATCTAAAAATACGTTTTGATGATTTAGATTGCATTAAAGTGATGTTTAATTGTAGTACAGAGACCTTTTTGTGGCTTAGATCTCGTAAAAGATTTATCAAAGTGCGCGAATATAGTTGTAAAAGATGTGTGATTATAAAGTTTAAATTTAGTAGGTGATTAGCGTGTTGACTTTAAAGTCAATATGTTTTGACGCTGGTCGAATATTACATCGAAAACATGAAAATGATCCCATCGATTCTTCAAGAATGGCTCATGAGATTGTGCCAGTCTGTGCTGTGGACAAACAGGTCGCTCTATACAAGTCAACAAGAGGTGAAGCAGAGTTTTCTGCCTGCACCTAAAGTGTTTCGACCTGCGGATTCGGAGGTGCCGTACAGTAATAGAGGGTTTTGATCTGAAGTCACAACACATTATCTCCAGTTTGTCTACAACCATAGAGTCAAGAACTTAACATGACTACACCAGTGTTGTCAAGGGATTCTTGTGTTGTTCCATGGTACCAATGAAGCTAATATACTGAAATAAGGCTATTGGTAAGTACATTTAGTTCAATCAAGTTCCTTCAAATGTCTGAATGAAGTTATCTGTGAAGTGTTATTATTTTGGATACATCATCCAGTTGTTAATTAAGTTTATTGCATTTATCAAAGAATTCTGGGGTCCTGTTGTGTTGGATTCAGTTGCGGATTTTGTTTTGGATTATAATACTAATAATAATATAATTGCAGTAAATCATTATACCGTTTTATTTTATTAGATTTTTTTATCGAAATTGTTCCATAAGTGAGAAGGGTATTGGGGGCGTGGTCCCACGCAGTCGTGTTTTCCGTTATATTACGGGGATTTTTCGTTAAGACGTGACGGGGGCGTGGTGTATTTAGCACTTTTTCTTAAAAAAAATATATATAATTTTAAATTTGTATGGTGGTTGATTTTACATAAATAAAATCATAGTTACTTTTCCTAAAATATTAAATAAATTTTGCCTGCTTTAGTGTTTATTTCAGTTGGAATAATTTGATTATCATACAGGGTGTTCATAATCATCCATAGGTATATATTTTTTTTGTATTTACTTTTCTTGTTTCTTGGTTTTTTTTTTTACCAAGTTTTCGAAAAAGAGAATAATGGGTTTTCCCTGGAACTTAATGAAATAAGAAGTAAGAATTGGGAGTTTTGATCCAAATGAAAAAGAAAAAAATAGATGTGTATTGGGCAATCTGGTAACATGTGTTGAAGTAATAGTAAAGAATCACTGTATAATTTTATGGTTGACATTTAACATGATGGGGAGATGGTTGTCATAAAAGTTAATAACTTTCAAGTTAGAATATTTTTCTTTTACATAAATATTTAAAAAACAAATTAGAATAAAATATATTAAAAACAACGCTTATTATATTATAAGTGTCTATTTTAACATAATAATTCATGTTTAATGCTGATTGCACATCATAGCTTTGGCTGTTTGTAGAGATCGTAGCGAAAAGGCGCATGAGGAAGGGAAAAAGGATGTTATGAATAATTAAACATTAAGCTTATGATTATGTGGATTGAAGTAAGAGATGAAAGTAGGATAATGAAGGAGGGTGAACTTTTGCATTACGATAGAAAGGATTGATACAGATAGACATTGTCTGGAGTGCGATCAAACCTAGAATAGTCGGTATTTGCGGGGGATATGAATAGGGGGGGAACTGGGACAAGCTAGTTGGCAAATTGTTATTTGGTAGGTTAAAATCGTTTTACGATTCGATCCATTTATAAGGATAGTTTTTGCTGACTAAATACTATACAAGGTACGAACTATCACGAAAGCACACACCTCATCTGGGATAAGGTATATTCGACAATTCCACATTAAAATGATGGCGAGTCATGACAAAATAAAATAAAATACATGGCTGTTCTTGTTTTGATAGTTTTTTTTGTAAAATAAATTTTAATTATTCTATTTCAATAAATTTGGGCCGTGATCATTTAGTGGTTGGGATCCTACATAATGAACTTCTATAAAGGAGTTTTCACGTCACAAGTTATTTATTATATAAAAAGAAAAAATGTGGAAACTTTGAGGTTGTTTTGTGAAAAAAAAAAAACGCACATAGTAATCTTGAAGGTCTAATTACTTTATTCCATGTTGGGACACGCGCCAAGAAACATGATCGCAAGTGGTAGAGCTGAGAAATCTGGTTCGATTTTTGACATTGGAATTTGAACGCTTCGTACTTATAAAAGAGTTTTTTATGTCTTGCGTGGGAAGTTTTTGTGAGTTCACTAGTTGACTAAAAATAGTCTATCGGTTAATAGGGCGAAATAATACCCGGCACAATCGTGGTTAAGGCACAAAAACGGGTTAATAGGACCTATCAAACTCACAATCTGGTATCTCTGGCAAGATGAATATTCTCGGGGAAAAGGTTGTCAAGTGCTTTTGTCAGAAATCAAAGGAGCGGATCTCAAGGCTGTGCAATTTGTTTTCATCCAGTATTGGAGAACACACCCACACCACACGATTAAATCAGGGAGGGAAATTACCGATTAATCTAGAGTTACATTGAAACTTTTCATAAATCACTGTAATTGCTAAAGTGATGTATGAACAAATTTAAATGGGGGGCGACTGTAACTAAATACATACCTCGTTCAGGTACTATCTACTGTAATATGTATTATGGACATGGTTGTCTATTAAAATATGAACATTAAGGATCTTTATTATCATTTTTTCATTCATAGATAAAGGTTAAGTATCACGAAACTTGCTTAGTAATGGGCCGGGCGTGACAAATTATTACTTCAATACAATAACCAATTAATCCAAAGAAACATCAAGCGGCAACATTTCGTATATCAAAAATAGATATATTATGTACTATTATTACCATGTACATAACCTTGTTTGGTTCTCATAGCAACTACGGAGAAGAAAGTCGACAAACAATAAAATTCATATTATTAAAATGCAGGTCAGTGAGACGCTGTCAAATAAATTTACACCTTAATACAATGGCGGAAAACATAAAGTATCCTTTTCATTTGAGTCAAGGATATTTTTATTGATTTGTTTCCCATGAATGAAGGTCAAATAAAATTGAACCTTATGAAAATGACATAAGATAAATAAAGGTTCCTGTCCTTTAGCAAGAGAGTTACGACCCTTTCCACGCGTCAAGATCCATCTTTTCCTAGAAAATCAATAAATAGCTATTAAATAAATTTGGGAATTAATTTAAAATACCAGGAATTGATTTGTTTTGATTCTGATAGACTAGGAGCGGACCTGGGTTTGGAAGTGGCATGGTGGAGGAAGCGTTCAGGGCCCGTCTGGTTTAATTGCTAAATTATCCTTGATACTGGATCTGGGCATCTGGCAGTTTTTGATGGGTGTAAGTCGAAGTGACAGACTATCGAAATTATTGATTTGGAAAATATTAATGCCAAAATAGGAAAAGGACCACCGAGGTATATCGGATAATCTAGTTATTATATATAATCTCTCATAATAATTCGTAATTCTTTCATTTATTCATTAATTGCGTCATGATAGTGTGGTACATGAGGTCTTACATTAGGCAGGGTTTTACATGGTACTTAGGTAACTAATGTATCTATAGAAGTGCATCAAACCCGGAATTCCATGGTTTGATTTACTGAAGTGGATTGCATTATTTGGCCTCCGCCACTTTACAGTTGCCAGATATTCCGGATATAGAGGTGGGCATAGTATGGAGGACTTATTGGGAGACTTCATTGATTTCATTGTCAGGTCGTTATTTCTGTGGTTGGCTCTCCGTCAAAAGTTTTGCATGGGAACATAGATTTAAGTTATTAATTTTGACGGGGTAACAAATAAAATTGAACCTTATGAAAATGACATAAGATAAATAAAGGACAGGAAAGCAAGAGAGTTACGATCAATTTGACTTGAGTCAAATGATATTTACATTAATTTAATTATAAATTTTGGAAAAGAATGGAATTTAAATGAGCCCGAACCTTAAACGGAAGGAATAAGATTTAAAATGAACTAAAAAGGGCAAGAGAATTTAAGACCTTTTCGACTTGAGCAGGCTGTACCCATTAAGTAACCAATACGTCCCCAATATGTACCCAATAAAAGTTATAAATAGAGGTGCAAGGGACGCGCTCGGGCATTCAATTCTTAATTGTCGAACGGATAAGTGACTGGTTTTGGAAATCATTATTATTGGTACGTGTGAGTGAAATTTTCAGTGTCGCGAAACTTTGGGCTAGAATTAAAATCATTATGATTTTGTTTCGGCTCAGAGTTAAATTTAGACTTTGCGGATCCGGGAAACTTTGAAAGTACCTCGGAAATGTAGATCTAGATGTTTTGCGGCGGTGAAGGTTTCATTTACTATTTCTTGTGGTTTTTAATTGTTTTTAACTTATGTTAATGGGAGTTTAGTTTTCACTGCAAATTTTCTTGAGTGTTTATTTAAATAATAGAACCAGTTACTGTCTAAACCTAAAAGTGTGGTTATCCAGCTCTATCTTAACCTAACGGCTGCCAAACGAGACAGGGCTGGAGTTCTAGTTTTGTGACGAGCATGTGGAAGCTCGGCGTTGCTTTTTACCAACACAGTAACGTTACATCACCATGTGGTGCCACACTGAACACGAGAGGCCAGCTGTAAGGTTAGATAAGGGCCTCAATTCGATGTTAAGTTGCTGGCCAGCTTGTGACAAGACTTGATGTAAATATTCTTTATATACACCAGATAGGGACCGATCTTACTTCCACCACCCTGACGTTTTAGTCGTGGAGGGGGAGATCATCACCACACCATATTGATAGCTTTGCAATCTCGGATTCATTGGCCGAACTTTTACAGCTTAGGTTTAGGGATACACTTGAGTATTGTCTGGAATATTTGGGCTATGGTAAGTACGACAGATATTCCAGAAATACTAGCAGATGGGGTTAGTGATAGATTAAATTCATACACAACGGGGAAGTAGGCATTTTCTTAAAGCCTTTCATATTTTTGAAAGCATCATTCTTTATAAAGAATGGTTTTTCGGATAATATCCTGATTTTAACGTTTTAAAAGCAGTATTCTAATCTTTTGCGATATTTTCAAGTCTATTTTTGAGTTTTCTGGTATAATAAAGGTAAAAATATACATTTCATTGGTTTTATAGTATTCATATAACTCTGAATAACAAATCATTCTGAAACAGTAGTCTGATTTGGTCAGTGGCAAGCAGAGCAGTCCATTGTATTATTTCAAAGTTACATAATGCTTAAATTGGTTAGATTGACTTCATAAAATTTGTGATCAACAACTAAGGTTGGTTCTTGGTTCTACATGTTAGAAAACTCAGAAATAATGACTCAGTTTACAGTTTATGGGATGGACAAGGGTTCTTGGCGTTTAGATTTGTTCTCATGTTGTTAAATGAGACTAAAAGGTTGACGATGAATATTTTGGCGGTTTTCTTCATCACAACGTCACCTAAGCTTCCAAACCGTTAGTAGAGTCGCTCGAAGGGTCTTACACTCCTAGGGTTAGGCAGGTAGGACTAGGAAGCCTCATTGAATTGGACTGATGAGTTTTGCAGGAGCCTTAATACCTCATCGGGCAAGGATGTAGTACCTTAGTGTGATATTCACGCTTATCTTAGCACTCAGAATTTAATAGGAGTAAATTCTTTAATATATGTAGGTTTTAAAATGGACTTATTCCAGGAAGTTTGCTACATCCTTGTTATCCTAAGGACTAATAAGCCGTTGGGGATCATTACCAAAAAAATTTATTTATTTTTAAGCATTTTTACCTTACATTCTACAATAAAAATTTATCATTCTGAAATTTTATACCAAGTGACTCTGTTTCTTGTGTTCTCATTCTATTACTATTTGTTAGGTAATTCAACTACATTTTATGCGTTTTTATTATCCTCCTAGGGGTTACAAGGGGTTAGGTTGCTATTTCCACCAGAGTCCGAAGAATAACTGATCTCACGTTAAAAGAAAATGGGTTGCTGCGACACAACATAGGAGTCCTTTCCCTAGACTGATCACGCGTTTGGCCATTAGTTTAAGTTTACGTTTACTTTCACGTTAATTATTTATATATTTATTTTAGTTACATATAGTTAATTAATGTTTAAAGGTTTTATTAAGGGGAGGGGAGGTACAGTTGGGAGGCACCGCTCTTCCCTTAGGTTTATAAAAGTTAAAAAGGTAAAAGTTTTGTAGGTAATTAATGGTTTTTAGCTTAGGCACTACATACATGGGACATGCTTGAACATACTTAATATTAGAATAATAGTAGTATGTGAGTGTGAGTGTATGTGTGTGTGAGTGTGTGTGTGTGTGTGTGTGTGTGTGTGTGTGTGTGGGTGTGTGTGTGTGTGTGTGTGTGTGTATTGAACTGCGATCTTGCAAAGTATGTACGTGTGTGTGTGGTCATAGCTACGTTTACAATTGTTCTTTTACTTTTGTATGCAGGGTTGTATGGTAACGACTTATGCTTCTTAAGCGTTGTATTAAGGATAAACAACCTTCTGACCGATAGAAGATCACTGATCTGGTATAACAATTCGGTAGAAAATTGTTTTTTCTTGAAACACATGACCTTTATCAGAGCACGTTGACATCGTTCAAGGTAAATGAATCGACTTTTTGCTGCATTTCCCCAGATCGGTATGCAGTACACTAGGACAGACTGTACGAGTATGCTGTTACCTGGTACAATGTGTCTCAGTGTCATGAAAATCCAGAGCAGTTTCCTGACTCTGGCGATAACCTGGTCAAGATGAGAGTACCAGTTTAGGTGCTGGTCTACATTTATCCCCAGATATTTTATTTTAGCTACCTTTTCAATGGCTGGGCAGGTACAGATATCAGGGGAATCGGATAGCTGACACGAATGGATTTTAATATTCATTTCAAAATCAGGCTGTGTGGAATTAGTAATACTGAAACACATATATTTGGTCTTGTCAGTATTTAGTGTCAGTAAATTAATTTTAAGCCAATTTGAGATCCGAGCCATTCCCAACTCCGCACTGTTTTTCACCTCTTCCCACGATTTGCCAGAAAAAACAACGGCGGTGTCGTCTGCGTATGAAAATATTTTTGCATTTTAAAATATTTTTGCAGTTAGTCTTGGTTTAATCATAACAACTTTTAATTTAAGCTGAATGCATTTAACAAATCGAGATATAAGCCAATAATTATGCCTTAATTACATCTTTAATTATATATCGCTAACACACATTTTGCACAAAACTACTTTGAAAACAACAAAGATTTTCAAGATTTATAAAGATTAAACTTACCTTTACGTCGTGATGCCGCCATTGTCAAACTTTCACTCACGTGTTTTTGACAGCTATGTCTCCTTTGACCACCAACTACCAATCGATCAACAACAGAAATCACGAAGTCTATGGACTGTCAGAATAAACCCGCGAACATTCAAATTAAAAAGCGGGGCATCCGAACATTTTGTACCAAAATATGTACTGTCGGTGTTTATTACTATACTAATTTACTTAGTGTTGGGACTGAAGGGTGACATTTATTATGTACAAAATTTGGTACCGCAGGACTTAGGAGCCTATATTAATGCTGTTATGTAATGGTGTTGCTTTATAAAGGCTATGATGTAAACCACGTTTAAGGGTATAGTAGGAATTTATTAAGATCGGAATTGTAGGTACAAGTCTTTAGTAAGATACCGACATCTCAAAAAATTACTACAATTGCTAAGAAATTAACCAAAGTGTACAACATAGTGAGAGTAGTTATTCAAGAAGATACTTACTGGGTTCAATATGGAGCCGCTAATTATCTATGAAAATGTTTTATTATAGGTTAGATGAGGGGATGAGTTATAGAAAAAATAAACAAACTGTCCTGCCAGCAAAAAAAATATTAAAATTATGACGTTAACTTACACACATACTTTATATAATAAACTTACATACATATTGTTATATAAGTGTACCTACAATGAAACATCAAGACGATAATCAATCACGCAATTTATCAGACAAATGCTTACGCAACATGCGCTTGAAAGTGAACTCACTCTGAGCTTTTCTGATGTCAATCGGAAGGTCATTCCAAAGGCGTATTGCCTGGAGAGTGAAGGAATTGTTCATGAAACCGGTGCGATGAAGGGGAATAGCGAGGGCGTGCAGTAACAAATTTAAAGTTAGATCGAAGATATTGAGGTGTGGTAGGATCAAAAAGAAAAGAATACAGTGTACTTAAGAGTCTAAGAGATCTACGCTCGAGTATCGGAAGCCTATTCAGCTGCTTACGATAAGCTGATATGTGGTCGTACTTCCGAAGGCAAAATATGAACCTAATACAGTTATTGAGTAGTCTGTCCAGTTTATTCAGAGAAGTTTGAATGGCATTAGAGTAGCACACATCAGCATAATCAATTATGGGAAGGACAAGAGCTTGTACGAGAAGGGTCTTAGTGCTTACTGGCAAGAAATTTTTGAATCTGTACAGTGATCTAAGTGTGTACGTCACTCTGCGACATACATCAGACACCTGGGGCTCCCATGTGAGGCCACTGTCTATGATCAGATCAAGATTTTTCACTTTAGGTGATAGGGGTATCACAACATCCTCGAACCGGATAGGTGCTACACTCGGCAAATCCATCAAGGCAAGCGTGCGGGGACTTCCAAGTACAATAGCTTGACATTTGGATGGGTTCACCGCGATTCCAAAAGAACGTGACCACGCAAAGAGACTGTTTAAGTTAGTATTTATAATGGAGACTGCATGATCAATGTCCTTAACGCTCGCCTGAGTGTAGCGCTGCAGATCATCAGCATAAAGAAGGTAAGAGCAGCTTATGCTAGGAGTGACCGTGTTAATAAAAATTGAGAAGAGAAGAGGAGAAAGAATGCCACCCTGTGGAACTCCAGAAGGGAGATCACACCAGTCAGAGAAGGATTTATCAGCACGAACACATTGGCAGCGATCTTTAAGATAGGAAGTAAACCACTGAGCCGCTGATGGTGATATACTTAAGTACCTAAGGCATGCAAGTAGAAGATCATGGTTTACGACATTAAATGCGTTCGAGAAATCAACCAGAACCAGCAACGTAACCTGTGATAATTCCATGCCCTGCCTTACATCTTCCACAACTTTGAGCAGAGCAATGCATGTACTATAGCCTGGCCGGAAACCTGACTGGAAAGGGGAGAGGAGTTGATTTGAGCAAATATGGGCAGAAAGTTGCTTATGAACGATTGCTTCAAGGACCTTTGAGAGAAACGGGAGAATGGAAATAGGGCGAAAGTCTTTTAGCAAACTCGGGTTAGAAACTTTAGGGAGTGGTAGAACAAAGGCTTTCCGCCATGCAGAAGGAAAAACCCCAGTAGACAATGAAAGGTTAACAATATACGTTAAAACTGGGAGAATGCATTCTAAGATGCTTACAATCATCAATCTACTCAGCTCATCATGGCCGATAGCATTGGACTTGATTGATTTAACCACCTTAAGTATATTATCATCAGTGGCTTGAGTAAAAGAGAAAGTTTTTGTTGTTGGACAGGGTAAAGATGCAATGTAAGAGATGCTTCTACTTAAGGTAGCAAACTCAAGGGTCAAAGATTTAGAAAAGTGAGAGTTTAAATCATTCAAAGAGAAGGAAGATGAAGTTAGGCAAGAAGATTTAACCACACCGATCGATTTTAAAAACTTCCATGTTACAGCTGGTAACGAACATGCGATACTATCGTGGATGTATTTACGCTTGGCAGCTCTCACCATCTGATTACATCCATTCCTGGCCTTTTTAAAGCTGTTCCAATTTTCCTCGCAACGATCGCGCTTATATTTCCGAAAAGCTCGATCCCGTCTCGCCATAGCCATACGGACGGCTCTAGTAATCCAGGGAGCGGGAGGGCGTTTCAACTTTACTTTGCGAATGGGAGCATGTATGTTGACCAACTTTAGAACAGTCAGGTTAAAAGTGTCTACAGCCTCGTTTACTGATGGTGCCAAAAACGTCGACGACCAGTCAACCGAAGCAGCATTCTGTTTCAAAGCTTCCACGTCTAATCTCGCAAAACTACGTATTTGTACAGTTACACGTTGCGGTTTAGGTGGCCGGACATGGTAGCTCAGATAAACAAGGTCATGGTGTGAAAAGCCAGGGGCTGGAAACTGGCCGACCGCATCCACAAGATTTCCGGACGAGACAATAATTAGGTCTAACCAGGAGTCTGATGTATTTGCATTGTGATGAGTTGGCCTAAGTGGGAGAATACTTAAGTCAGCAGATTCTACAGCCGCATTTAATTTGCGAGTCCTAATGTTATCCTTAAGAAGGTCCGTATTAAAATCCCCCATGATTATTTGATGAGTGTACTCTGTGCTTAATGGGGTTAAAACAGCTTCAAGATTAACAGACACACATTGTAGAAACAGATTGTAGTGGCTGGGAATACTTTGCGCGTTAATATGACATAAGTTAAAATTCTTGGGGTAGTTGCTAAACGTGTTAGAAATACAGTTGCCAAGTCCGATCCATCATCAGACATAATATTTCAGAGGTAGGTACGTAAATAAATAAATATATATATGTATGTATATATATATATATATATATATATATAATAATATTTATTGTATATATATATATATATATATACAATAAATATTATACTAACGTGCCAAAGTGCACGCGTAACAAATATAAACCAGTAGGGCTATTTTTAACCCACCAGTCAACCGTTTACACTAAGAAAAGCAGTTATAAATCAAAAGAAAAGTGAGAGTATTAAAACAAACTAAAACGTAACGTAATAACTAAGGTATTAACGAAACGAGACAAAAATAAAAGTTGTAGAGAAATCTAACATAAAACTCGAATTATACAAATAAATGCACTCCATTACAGATATAGATTTTTACCATCCAAAATGATTTTAAAGACAAAAGGTGCAGTAACAAAACGCAATTCTTTGGCAAGTTTGGCAGCTGTCAGCATGACGCTTGACAGATGTCATACCGTACCTATCCTAAAACAAGAGCACTAAAAAAAGAGATTTGTAAACACAGAAAGACGGTCATCATATCAGCCGAAAGACGTCCACTGCTGGACATAGGCCTCCCCCAAAGAGTGCCACAATGACCGGTCCTGCGCCAGCCGCATCCAGCGGACTCCCGCGACCTTCACCAGGTCATCAGTCCACCTTGCAGGGGGTCTACCCACGCTGCGCCTTCCGGTTCGTGGTCGCCACTCGAGAACCTTTCCGCCCCAACGGCCATCGGTTCTACGAGCAATGTGCCCCGCCCACTGCCACTTTAGTTTAGCGATTCGGAGGGCTATATCGGTTTGATGTGTATTACTACATACATACATGTATACGTAGCTATAGGGCGCTTGCGCCGATTGGTTAGCCAGTTATAAACTAGCTCGCAAACTAGACGGTTGTTTCACTTACATATCTATCAGTGTCGATCGAGGATTCTAAAGTACCCGCGCTAAGAACGAAAAAAAAATAAGATGGCATTTTTTGGAAATCTCACAAGTTTCGATCACAAAACTAGTGAATGGCAGATATTTCACAGCAAATTAAAGCAGTTTTTTGTAGTGAATAAAGTTATGGAACAGGAGGATAAGCGCGCCCTTTTATTCACTCACGTAACGGATGAAACCTACCGCTTGTTACGTAACTTAGCTCATCCAAAAGAATTGGAAGAGCTCGAGTTCAAGGAGCTAGTGAAATTACTCGACGGCCACTTCAAGAAGAGACAGTGTACTTACGGGGATAAAGCCAAGTTTTACGCTGCGACCAAGGTACCAAGTGAGACTTTAGGGGACTGGGCTGCGCGACTAAGAGGATTAGCAACTTATTGCAATTTTGGCGCAGCTCTGGAAGCGAATTTAGCAGATCGTTTCATCCTAGGCTTGGGATCTGGCCCGGAACGTGACAAATTATTTGAAAAAACGGCAACTCTTTCCATGGCGGAGGCTCTGGAGATTGCAGAGAAAGCTGCGGTAGCTAGAGAAGCCAAGACGGAGATGGCGGCGACTGTCAAAGAAGAGCCCGTGTTTTATGGGGCTAGTGGGAGTGAGCGCGGCCGAGGCGGCTGGGGCAAAGGTCGCCGCGGCGGCGGTAGCTTCGGTGGCGGGAGCCGGCCGGCTGGAGGCGATCAGCGCCAGCGAGATGACTCACAATGTACCGTTTGTGGAATGAGGAACCATAATGAAAATAGTTGCCGTTACAAGCGTTATCGGTGTCAGAAATGTGGAATTATAGGGCACTTACAAAAAGTGTGTACAAACAAGTCTGCGCGTGAACTGCATCGCAAGTGAACTCTAGGATCACGGAAGCGAAGGAGCAGAACAATGTAGGGAGTGCCAAAATTTCAATTTAAGGTACGTGTCTAATAAACCAATTCTCTTGGACGTGATTTTAGAGGGCAAAAATGTATCTATGGAACTAGATTCTGGTTCAGGAGTGTGTGTAATTTCAGACAGTTTATACAACGAAATGTTTTATGAATACCAATTACAACAATGTCATCTTAAGATGTGTTTTTACACCGGCCATCAAATCTCGCCACTCGGATATTTTCAAATATAGGCTACTTACGATGGAATAACAAATAAAATCAATATATTTGTAGTGACAAACGGGGGGCCTCCTTTACTTGGTCGAGATTTTATGGGCCGCCTTTGACTTAGTCATAACAAGGAAAACAAACATCAATAACATTAGCATTGATAATGATGTACACCAATAGTTAGAACAATACCCCGACATCTGGCGCGATGAGCTCGGTGCGTTTAACAAGTTCAAGGTCACATTGCGTCTCAAGGAAAATTCATGTCCAAAATTTTTTAAACCACGTTCTGTACCCTTTGCTGTAAAGTCCAAGGTTGAGGAAGAATTGGATAGGTTAGTAAAGTTGGGTATTTTAGTTCCCGTAAATTACTCAAATTACGCTACTCCTATAGTGCCGGTGCTTAAAGAAAACGGTAAAGTTAGAATAGCTGGAGACTTTTCTGTGACGCTAAATAAGGATCTAGTGATTGACAAGTACCCGCTGCCTCGCATAGAGGAGGTCTTCGCCAAGCTAGGCGGAGGCGAACATTACAGCAAAATAGATCTTAAAAATGCTTATAATCAGTTTATACTGGATGACTCATCACAGGAACTCGCGACCATAAATACCTCGAAAGTTAAATATACACATCATCCCTTCACCACTATCCCTTCACTTACATATCTATCACGGTTACTTTGGTTCTGCTGCGGATGGCCTCATTTCTGATGCGATCACGCAGAGAGACTCCAATCATAGCCCTCTCCATTGCACTTTGGGTGACTTTGAGCTTTCTTATGAGGCCCATTGTAAGCGACCACGTTTCAGTACCATATGTCATCACTGGCAACACACACTGGTCAAAGACTTTCGTCTTGAGACTGCGGAATATTGGACAAAAAGATGTGCCGTAGCTTCCCGAACGCTGCCCAACCGAGTCGGATTCGTCGATTGACCTCTTTCTCGAAGTTGGATCTACCTAACTGGACAATATGTCCTAAGTATATATAATCGTCCACAACTTCGAGTGTAAAGTCTCCGATTCTAACGGGAGTTGGTGCTACATGGGTATTTGACATGATCTTCGTCTTATCCATGTTCATCTTTAGACCAACTCGCTCGGAGGCTTTACTGAGGTCATCGAGCATCGTACTCAAATCCTCCATGGTCTCAGCCAAGACTACTATGTCGTCAGCACACCGAAGGTGAGTGATGTACTCGCCGTTTATGTTGATGCCTAGCCTTCTGTAGTCCAGAGTCTTGAAAACATCCTCCAGTGCAGCGGTAAACAGTTTAGGAGAAATAACATCTCCTTGCCTGACTCCCCGCTGCAACGGAATAGGCTTCGAGTTCTGGTCCTGGAGTCGGACTGACATAGTGGCGTTCTCGTACAAACACTTCAGCACTTCGATATAGCGATAGTCCACTTGGCACCTCTGGAGAGATTGTAGTACAGCCCAGGTTTCGATCGAGTCGAAGGCTTTCTCGTAGTCCACGAACGCTAAGCAGAGGGGCAGGTTATACTCCTCAGTCTTCTGTATAACCTGACGGAGCGTATGGATGTGGTCTACGGTACTAAAGCCTCTTCGGAAACCGGCTTGTTCGGGAGGCTGGAAGTCATCTAGCCTGCGTGCGAGACGGTTCGTAATGACTCTTGAAAACAGCTTATAGACATGGCTCAGAAGTGAAATGGGTCGGTAGTTCTTCAGTAACGCGTTATCACCCTTTTTGAAGAACAATACCACCACACATCGTTCTATGCCTTAGGCGTTCTCCCTTCTATAAAACGGAGTCGAACAACTTCTGAAGGGCCATAAGGACCGGTTTACCACCCGCCTTCAGAAGTTCGGCTGTAATTCCGTCTTCACCAGGTGCCTTATTGTTTTTGAGCTGTTTAAGAGCCATTCTAATCTCGTACATGCTGATGTCCGGGATGTCTTCGGTATAATGTCGGATCAGTCTAGCTCTACGGTCTTCCGCCAGATCAACTTCAGGTCTGCTAGTTGATGTGTATAGCTGTCCATAAAAGTCCTCTATCTCCCCCAGAAGCTCGGGTCTGGATGAAACGATTCTACCATCCTCAGTTTTTATTTTGTCGAGCTGGCTCTGCCCAATAGACAAATCTCTTGCGAAAACTTTGAGAGCCCTTATTCTACTCAATGGCCTCTTTAATACGATTTGTATTGAATTGACGCAAATCACGGGTAAGGGACTTAGAGATCCGTTTATTGAGCTGCCGGTATAATGACGCATCTGCTGAGGATTGCAGAACCATTTCTCTCCTTTCCTCGATGAGTTTCTGAGTGGAGTCAGAGCCTTTTGGTTCTGTTGCTTCGCTGGGCCTTAAAAAACTTAGACCCAGTACTATGGACAGCTTCCACAAACCCGTCGTTGAATTCGTCCACATCGCCGCCTAGACAATCGAAACGGTTTTGAAGTTCCAGCTGGAAGCTCTCAGGGTTTTGGATTTGAAGTGCTGCTGGACGGAGCGTAGACTTCATCAGTCGAGAGCGCTCTAACTTAACACACATATTCAATGTGCCTCTCATCAGACGGTGATCACATCCGGTTTTAACCGTATTGATCACAGAGACATCATTGAATATATGCTTCTTCGTCGACATGATGAAGTCAATCTCGTTTTTAGTTGCACCGTCGGGACTCATCCAGGTCCACTTCCTGTGCTCACGTTTCTTGAAGAAGGAGTTCATCATGTAGAGTCCCTCCTTTTCCAAGAAGCCAGCCAGTAGTTGGCCCCGGTGGTTCCGACTTCCAAATCCAAATTGCCCCACTCTCTCTCTCATAATCTGGGTTCGAAAGTAATATTTAGGACTTTAGATATGGTGGTTTGGAGGACGCTATCGATTGATGACAATATGGCAGGGAATTTCCATATCGGGCAGTATCTAAATAAATATGTAAATTTGGGGTAAAAAGACAAAAACGCATGATTAAAAGGGCCATATGTGGGTTTATTTCAAATAACAGGTTCGAGGTATGGTTAAACAGGTTTAATTCGCAGTTACTAACAGGGTTTATGGCTTTGTCAAAAATGGGTGACCCGAAAAGTGTGAGAGATGAATTGGAAAAGTAGTTTATCTTTGTCAAAAATGGGTGACCCTAAAACTAAGAGAGATGAATTGGAAAAGTAGTTTATAGCCTTTAGTATGTTCAGCATTTATTTATTTATTTTTTTTTATTTATAGGAGCCAAGAGTGTCCCACTGCTGTGCAAAGGCCTCCCTCCTTCCCTTCCATAGCCAACAAAAATGCAATGTTTTGACCTAGCATCTAATTTGTCACGCTTGCTTTCATGTATCAATGGCAACGCCTTACAACCAAATACTCGAAAATGACACAAATCAACCTTGTTGCCCGACCATGCTTCCTCAGGTGTCTTACCGGGCACAGCATTTGTGTGATTTGTGGGTGATCTAATTTTTAAATAGATAGCAGTCGAAACCGGTTCAGGCCAAAATTGCTTACCGAAGCCTGACTCCTGAAGCATGCACCGTGCTTTTTCCAAAAGAAGGCGATTTTGAGACTGACTAACACCATTCTGTTGAGGGCTATAAGGAACTGTTGTCTCATGCACTATACCTGCTTTTTGTAAATAATCCCTAAATCTCTCACTCATGTACTCCCCGCCATTATCGCTACGAAGTCTCCTTACAACACAACCTGTCTGTTTTTCTACAGTAGCTTTAAATAATATAAATTTGGACATTACCTCTGATTTATTTTTAAAGAAGTATCCAAACACTTTTTTTGTAAGGTCATCTGTGAAGGTCAGCAAATATCTTGATCCACCCAGACTGTTCACAGGAAACGTACCGCACACGATATTACTTCAGATTTATTTTTCAAGAAGTATCCAAACACTTTTCTTGTTCGGTCATCTGTGAAAGTCGGCAAATATCTTGATCCAACCAGATTGCTCACAGGAAACGGACCGCACACGTCCGAATGTACAAGCTCCAGAAGTTGTCTGGCACGTGTAGCCTCCCCTTTGGGAAACGCCATTACCTTTTGCTTCCGCTAAGCGCATGAGACACAGCTTTGCAGATCGTGGCGAGCGTCCTGAAACCATACCTCTCAGGGTGCACATACCTCTATAACTTAAGTGAGCTAGTATTCGGTGTAGGACTTCTACGGGCACCTCCCTGGTCGACACGTTTGCCACCTGTGAATCATGAGAATCGCCTAGCCCTACACTATCTACACAGTTGACCCGTCAACTTTGCTGGCATTTAGAATGACAGTATTTTCTCTCAAAACATTTAAATTTTTTACAAAGAGGGCCTTGTCACATAATTTACTAACACTTATTATTGGTTGAGAGGCCCGGAACAAACATTACTTCTATCAAAGTGACAGCGCCATGTTTCGTTTTAAACATACATCACCCCTACCTTCGCAAGTTAATTTTTGACCGTTAGCTTCTACTACACTTTGTAAGCATGTCCATTGTTGTGACAGTGCCATGTTATTTTTTCTTTCAGCTGTCAAACGCTGACGCTGTTTCAGCTAAGTTTATTAACGTTGTTGTATGGGAAACACTCATGTGTCGGGTTGTCTATGGTCTTGCCTACTAGATTGGACCTTGACCGGCGGAATCCCATTGTGATTGAATTTAATTGTAGGATGTTGTTCTTAGGAGGTGTTTAGTTATGGTCTTTATAGACCACGCCGCGTCAAACTGATGGAAGCTGCATGACGGTGGCTCGCTGTTCCTGCGAGCAGGCTATCCGCGAAGCTGGCGCTCGGCGTGCCGGTTGTCCAGCACGAGAGTTCAACGGGTACGCCGTGGGCCTGCGACAGCTGTAGGCCTGCCGTAGTGTAACCAGGTACCGAACCGTTAGCTAGCGCGGGATTCCGCAGCCGAGAATATACTGACCAATTGTAAGCACAAACCCTGTTTGTTATTAATTAGGGAGTTAAGATATAAAAGAAGTGTAGTGGAGGGGTATTTACTGCAAATGCTGAATATGAGTGTGGGATGTTTAATAAATCTTGTCGCACAACCTGGGATTTTCATTTTACAAAACCAAGAATCATTTCATGGCGCCCGAACAGATTTGACTGTGCTTACAAGGTTACGTCCTTTATAACTTGTCTGCGGCTGGGTTTTAAATTGGTCAGTAGTTTTCAAGGCAATTGTGTTGTGAGAAGTGTTCTTGAGTGCAGTGACTATTACAACGTCTGAACTTTTTGATAGACAGTCATCTAAATGAAGTGTTGTATTTAAGTGAATGTCATGGTTTTAATACAGTAGTGTACTGAAATATTTCTTTAAATAGGTTAACAATTTGAGGTTACTAATGTCACATGTTGTTTGTTTCATTGTTGTAGTAAGTTAAAGAAAGAATCATTGTAATATTTAGTAACTGGAATTACTCCTTTTGCGGCTCATATATAGATAACTAAGAATTACAGTAACATAATAGGAAATATTAACATTTAATTAAGTGCTTCATTGTAAGTGATACAATTGGTCAGGATGGAGGAACATCCAATTACTTTTCACTTGTTGCATAAAGATGAAATTATTTATGAAGTAAAATTGAGGGGCGAGGAACCAGTGGACACCTATCCGGAACTTAAGAAACAGATTAGGGAGTTGGCAAAGCGCATACCGAGTGATGAGATAGAATTGTTTGAGGGTGATATAGCAAGTGAGCTTAGGCTGGTGCAGGGTAAAATTGAGGAATTGGCTGGTTTGCTAGCAGGTTCTCGCCTTGCTTTAAAGAACTTAAATAGAATTCAGGCTTTGTGTAACCATTTGTTTCACCGTCTTGGTCGGATTAGCCCTACCGTACCGGCAGATGTCACATTGTATGAACTACTTTTCAGCAAATATCAGTTGGCGAAAGTGAAGGTCGAGGGCTTGTTTAAAACATTCAAAAGTAGTCAGGAGGACTCTGCGGGCCCAGCGGCTGGACCTTTACCAGAGCTGGGGCCAGCACAGATTCCGGAAATTAAAGTAACTTGTTCAAAAAATAAGGGTGTACATACACTTAATGTCAAGTTTTCGGGCAAATCGTGTGTTGTGGCTTTTATTCAGCGGTTGGAGGAGTTAGCACAAAGTAGGAACATTACAGAAGATGAGTTGTGTGCATCAGCGGTGGAATTATTTGTGGATGAAGCCTCTTTTTGGTATCGGGGGGTTTGTGATGAGGTAAATAGCTGGAGTGAGTTAAAGAAACTTCTTTTAAAAGAGTACTTACCCTTCGATTTTGATTATAGGCTAATGAAGGAAATAGAAGCGAGGACCCAGGGTCATGATGAGGGAATTATTACATACTTGAGCATAATGAAGAACTACTTTAATAGACTTCAGGTTCCAATTAGTGAGGAACGGCAATTACACATAGTAAAATATGGTATCCGGCCATTTTATTCAACACAGTTAGCTTTAGTTAATATAAATTCATGGTCTGAATTAAAAGATCATTGTAGGTTGTTGGAACATGCCTATTACCGCACCCTAGCTTTTAAGGAACCACCCGTTTCATCTTCTAGCATGCTTTGTCCGGACTTAGCAATTAAGGCTCAAACTTCACAGCCACAATGTAGCGCTGTAGGGAGTAGGGGTTTAGAAGCCACCTCAAAGAGCGATTTATTTTGCGTCCAATGCAGGAACGTTGGGCATCTGCTCCGGGATTGCACTGCTCCGAGAACTATGATCTGCTATCGCTGTGGTCGGAAAGGGGTTACGATGCGGAATTGCCCGCAGTGTGTTCCTAACCAACCGGGCATCTCAAAAAACGGGTCTGGTTGAACCGGGAGTTTGTTTCTTCGAGACAAAAAACACAGGCCGATAAATATGGCAAAGGCCGTGTTTTTTTTAACTCTTTTAGTAACTTAAATTCTGGAAGACGCAAACCCCTGGTTCATGTGATTGGAAGTGGAGATTGTCGACCTTTTAAGCCAGTCCAAATTTACGGTTCTGTGCACACGGGCCTAATGGATTCTGGATCTGAAATTTCTATTATTAATATGTCTTTCCTGAAATTGTTACCGGACAGTGTCGTTGTGCACAGGCCGTACGATTTGGATGAGATTATATCTGCGAACAACAATGCGTCTCCTGTTACGGGACTCGTTTTTCTCCCAGTAACAGCTGATGGCAAAACATTAACTATTAAATTTTATCTGATACCGGAAGTCAATACGCGGTTGCTGTTCGGTGTGAATTTCTGGATAGCTTTCAATATTGCACCTGAAGTTATTGCTTTATGCAACCTTTCAAAGGAGCTTCGTAGGATTAACTGCGGGTTAATAGACACACACTTGAAAGACCTTGAGTCTTTAACGGAACCCCAGAGGCTGGAAGTCGATAGGGTAATCAAACAATTTGAGGATATATCTGCGGAAAGGAAAGGTTTAGGTAGGACCGATCTTATTACTCATGTGATTGAGACGGGGGATGCCATTCCCATCAAACAGAGGCATTATAGAATGTCGCCAGAACGCTTAAAAGAGCTTAACCGACAGTTAGATGAAATGTTACATGATGATGTGGTAGAGCCTAGCACTAGCCCATGGAATAGTCCCGTCACTTTAGCCCCTAAGGCTGACGGTTCTCTCCGCTTTTGCTTGGATAGTAGGAAGCTCAATGAGGTTTCTAAACATGATTCTTATCCATTGCCACACATTACCCACATACTCGATAGCTTGCGGGAAGCTAAATATTTAACTTCAATAGATTTAAAATCTGCTTTTCATCAGATACCGTTACATCCGGCCTCGCGAGAAAAAACAGCCTTCACGATACCTGGCCGCGGTTTATTCCAGTATAAGGTAATGTGTTTTGGGTTAACTTCCGCACCGGCTACGCAGCAACGGCTGATGGACAGGTTGTTTGGTCCAGAATTTGATGGGAAGGTTTGGTGCTACTTGGATGACCTGATATGTGTGTCTGCTACATTTCAGGACCACTTGTCCTTGTTGCGTACGGTAGCGGAGCGATTTCGCCAGGCTAATCTTACTATTAATTTATCGAAATCAAAGTTTTTCCGCAGCCAGTTAAAATATTTGGGGTACGTAGTGGATAAGTATGGGTTGAGGACGGACCCTGATAAAGTTTCTGCTGTTAAAAATTTTCCTATACCTGCGAACAGAAAGGATGTTAAACGGTTTTTGGGTACTGCTTCTTACTATAGGCGATTTATAAAAAACTTTAGTAGCATTGCGGGTCCTTTGAATTCCCTTACTTCTACGCGTTAAGATGCACCGCCGTTCGAGTGGTCCGCTGAGGCAGACAAGGCCTTTGAGGAGTTAAAGCACGCCTTAACCAGTGCCCCGGTTTTAGCTTGTCCGAACTTTAATGAATCATTTACGGTACATTGCGACGCTTCAGATTTCGGTATTGGTGGGACTCTGACCCAAGTGTTGGAAGGTGAGGAGCACCCGATAGCTTTCTGTAGTCGTGCCTTAACATCTTGTGAGAAAAATTAGTCAGCAACCGAAAGAGAAGCTCTCGCAGTCGTTTTTGTTGTGGAGCATTTTCGCCCGTATTTGGAGGGAAGTAGACCTTTTAAAATATATACTGATCACGCCAGTTTAAAATGGTTTTTAAACTTAAAAAATCCTAGCGGGCGGCTGGAACGGTGGGGTTGTCGCTTATCACCATATAATTTCAGCATCGAACACCGACGCGGAGTGGATAATGCCTGACGCGCTTTCGAGAGCTGTGCCAGTATCCACCATTCATCCAACTTCAACGGACCAATGGTATTATGACATTTTAACTCGATGCCGTGATAAGCCTAGTAGCTGCCCTAATTACCAAATTATGCATGATAGGCTATTTCGTTACACAAAGTCTAGCGGTAAATTAACGACCGATTACGAGTGGAAGGAAGTTGTCCCTCGTGACCGTGTAGAAGAAGTACTGGCTGCGAATCATTCAGACCCTATGGCAGCTCACCTGGGGATGAATAAGACTTATAAAAGACTTAAACTGCGCTATTTCTGGCCAGGAATGTATAGTGACACTGTGAAATACGTCGCAGAGTGTAATACATGTCAGGCATATAAAATTCCGAACATGAAAACACCGGGGTTAATGGGGAGTGCTCGGATTTGTTCACGCCCCTTTCAGACGATCAGTATTGATCTGGTCGGGCCCCTGCCATTGTCAAGGTTGCAAAACACGTACTTGCTCGTCGTGATGTGTTATTTTACGAAATACTGCTCGCTCTTTCCGTTGCGTAGAGCCACCGGCAAGGTAATCGCTCAACGAATAGAAGATAATATATTTTTAGTACACGGAGTACCGCAGACTATTATTTCTGACAACGGATCGCAGTTCTGCAGCCGGGATCTTTTATCAATGTTCGAGAGGTATAGCGTTCCCAACGTAAACCTGGGCCCGGTTTATTGCCCGCAGGTTAATCCGGTGGAACGGCAAAACCGTACGATCATGACGGCAGTTTCTAGTTTAGTAGGTTCTGACCACCGAACCTGGGATGTTAATATTCACAAAATACAATTTGCAATTAATACCTCGGTAAGTGCAGCGACGAAATATAGTCCTTTTCTCTTAAATCACGGTCGAGAGGCTGTAGCAGACGGTGGAGTTTACAGGGGTTTTGAAAATTTAGACGACATCATTTTCTCCCCTCGAAAGGACCTCTACGAAAGCCTAGGCGAACTTAAACAAATATTCACAAACGTTAAGGATGAATTAGAAAAGGCCCATATGGCAAACGCTAAGCACTATGATTTGCGTCGAAGAGATATGGAATTCGAGGTTGGCGATATCGTTTGGAAACGCACCTATAAGCAGAGTGATGCATCGAAGTATTTTGCGGCTAAGTTAGCGCCCAAATATGAAGAGTGTAGGGTAGTACAGAAACTGTCGAAACTAGTTTATATACTGGAAGATGGGAATGGCAAACCATTAGGGAAATGGCACATAAAGGATTTGAAGTTAGGATGCCAAAGAGAGGTTGAATCCACAAATTAATATAGCCACGTAGGTTTAGTTTTATCGCATCGCCGACGTTTTGAGCTAAGCGAAGGAGCGTTCGATTCGGAATCATCATTTTTTATATATATATTTAAGTGTGTCTTGAATAAAATGGGAGCAGTGGACGGCGGACGTGCGGCCTGTGTTACCGCTCACACTCGCCGCGCCACCGTTGTCGACTGTCCCTCTGCTTTGTTTCGCTTTCGCCCGGTCTAGTAGGGTCTATGTTGAGGAATGTTGAACACCTGTCCTGGCGGTTGGATAAGCCTTTTCAGCACAACGGGTTGTTGTGGTGAAAGGGTTTAGGAAAGAGTACCGTTTGTTAGGGTCTGCATATAGTAATAGTAGGTTAGAAGTGTTACTCCATTAGATTAACATTTTTGCATTAGTTTCTGAGCAAGACTCAGGATTTTTATTTTTAATTTTTCTTACTACTTAGCCGCTTCTTTGGTGGTTCGGTAACTTCTTTCATAAAGTACTGCATGCATGGAACCATATATATATATATTTTTGTGCGACAACTTGTGAGGTTTTCTGAGATTTCAGCTGGGGGCCAGCTGGAATTTTCCGCTTTAACGGAAAATTCGTCTGGCAGGAGGGGTGTAAGCATGTCCATTGTTGTGACAGTGACATGTTATTTTTTCTTTCAGCTGTCAAACGCTGACGCTGTTTCAGCTAAGTTTATTAACGTTGTTGTATGGGAAACACTCATGTGTCGGGTTGTCTATGGTCTATTAAATAAATTATATTTAATAAATTCCAGATTTGCAATATTAATAATAATTGTTATTGTAGGTTCAATCATTTTGTATTAAGTATTTTGGTAATTTCGGAAGTCTTCTTAAACCGTTGGTGAACGGTATAGAAATATTATAGTCTATGGTTCGTTCTAGATTGATGAAATATGAAAGTCATCTACCATTCCGAATCGATCCATGACACTGAATAAAGTGTTATCCTTCTTCGCTTAGGTGAGTAAGACAATTTTAATCCGAAATGGATTTCTAACGAACGTTGTAGCCGTCCAGTGTTTGGTTTTGACGCGGGATATTGTTTCAGCCCAAAACTGTAACCTGCGCCGGTAGCGCAGGCGGTGATGCGGACGCTGGGCCGCATGCGGTAGCCTCCCTAAAGGCCTAACACCTCCGGAGGTTGACATCGGGACAACGAGCGGCATACGCGGGTTTCGTATTCCCTCTTAGGTATGATTTCCACATTCTTACTGGACTCTTAATTTCTTGCCAACTAGATTGGACCTTGACCGGCGGAATCCCATTGTGATTGAATTTAATTGTAGGATGTTGTTCTTAGGAGGTGTTTAGTTATGGTCTTTATAGACCACGCCGCGTCAAACTGATGGAAGCTGCATGACGGTGGCTCGCTGTTCCTGCGAGCAGGCTATCCGCGAAGCTGGCGCTCGGCGTGCCGGTTGTCCAGCACGAGAGTTCAACGGGTACGCCGTGGGCCTGTGACAGCTGTAGGCCTGCCGTAGTGTAACCAGGTACCGAACCGTTAGCTAGCGCGGGATTCCGCAGCCGAGAATATACTGACCAAATGTAAGCACAAACCCTGTTTGTTATTAATTAGGGAGTTAAGATATAAAAGAAGTGTA
The DNA here is from genome assembly GCA_947086415.1 of Pammene aurita. NCBI lineage: Eukaryota > Metazoa > Arthropoda > Insecta > Lepidoptera > Tortricidae > Pammene > Pammene aurita. Next base: position 22,057,425 of record OX352295.1, read on the forward strand.
GTGGAGGGGTATTTACTGCAAATGCTGAATATGAGTGTGGGATGTTTAATAAATCTTGTCGCACAACCTGGGATTTTCATTTTACAAAACCAAGAATCATTTCAACTTTCAGACAAAATCTTAAAGTTTTTAAAGGCACTTTTATGGTTACACATGTGAGAACTTGCTCCGGAATCTATTATGAATTGATGGGCATCAAATGTTCCGCGTGGCAAGGCAACAAATACGTGTTCCTCTTCTTTGTCTTCTTTTTCTCATTTTTGTATTTATAACATTTTGATTTTAAATGGCCCAAATTATTGCAAACGGGACACCTTCTTAGTTTACTACTTCCTGTAGCAGGCGCTGATGCATCCACAAAAGAGCCTTCTTGTCCACCACGCCGATGCTCCTCCTGATGTAACCGAGCACGAACTAAGTCTTTAGTGAGATTGGCTGCCATATCCGCGGACTCCAGACTGGATACAAGTATATCAAAATCCTGAGGCAAACCACTTAGCGTGATTTCGATGCATAGGTTCTACTCCTTTCGACGGTGCTGATTTTCATCGTTAACCCCTTCTACCGTGTAATATTAATAGTTTCAAGGTGCGAGTATGATTACTAGTAACAAGATAAACTACTACTGTATTAAAGAACTAACAGTAAAAAAGCTTTCTATTCAAAAGATACTTAGTGACCAAGGGAACTCCCGCCAAGTCCCCGGAGACCTTAAAACCTTTGTCGAGTCACAGGAGGACAAAAGCTATGAATTAAAGTAACGCTACACTACCAGTATAGAGAAATCTATTAAAACAAAGTGGAACACTGGCGGTAGCACAGAGATAATAAGAGAAGGGCTAATCCCCCTCCGGTGACTTCGACAAATCAAGAAAAATTTATAGAAATGAGTCCGGGCTGGGGACCGAGATTATAACTTAATTAGAATAACTAATAAATGTGATTTTCAGACTTGAAGCTGATTTGACCGGTATTGTAACTTTTTGGCTTGGCACCGACTTCCAACATATCAGTTTGTAACGCATATAAATAATATAATAATTTATTTTATCCTTTTTGAAGTCGGTTTATATTTTTTTGTAAAAAGTTTTTATCTTAAGTTCTCGTCCAACAATGGAAGAAATTCAATATTTGTCCGACTTCCAACTCTGATAGCTCGATAACTGTTCGGCCGGGGCGGATGGCAATTTGTATCCAGTGTCTGTATGTGATGTAGAACAAGCATGCTTATTTTCAAGCGGTTGCCTGACAACTTTAAAAAAAAAATCTTTGCCCTCGAACATTGCGCCAGTGGGTTGCACAGGGTGGTTCCTCATAACTTCGGGAGCTCAAATACCGCGAGCCATCCGGTTGCCTCGCGGTCACTCTGACTACGCGTCATTGCTTTAAAACCCTTAAATCGACAAGGACCAAAATTTTAGAAATTTACATAAAATTATTGGTTTCATGAATTTTTATGTGATTTTTAACGCTAGAAATATATATGCTAGAAATATATATGTTAAAAAATGTAAGATTGGTAGTTTCCGAGATATTACATGTCAAGTATGTTGGACGTTGCCAATAATGCAGAAAATAGACGGTTTTAACGTCCAGTATTTTTGGCATTGCCAAGTTTATAGCCAGGTTATTGTAATTTTATATTTATTTTACTATAATTTAATGAAACAATGCATTTTTTTGTTAAAATCTTTATTAAAAACACTTACATTACGTTATGGCACTTTTACAAGTAAGAAATTTTCATTTTTTGTATTGTATACACCTTACAATGATTTCAAATTACAAAATATTTTCTATTAAACCTATGAAACAGAATCTTCTTAGTTGATTATAGTATAATAATATATCAGTCTTTTGCCAGTCTTGCTAAAATAAAACAAAAATTCGGTCCTTATTGCCGATAAAAAAAAATTACTCCTCTCCCTGGCTAGTATCTAGACTTCTAAGAGTTTTACCTATCTACTTATTGTGAAAATTATAAAAACAGTTTCTTTTACGTACTAGATAGAGCCTTTGATTGCATTTTGTGCAATAGACGTCTGTCCTATTATTTTTGCAGTATTTGCACCGTCCTTGGGTCGTAAAGCCCTGCCAGTGACCAATAGTGGTAGCCGTACGATTAAAAAAACCGCAAATCGATCTACAGTTTAGCCGTTTGGCACACGCATACAAGAGGACAAAACACATTTTTTGACCCGCAGTTCTTTAAAAAAAAATCCTTTAGGCACTGGTCCCACCGCGAGCTAGTAAGCTATGAGCTATCGGCTATTTTCTAGCCCAAGAAACGAACAAAAGATAATCAGTTCCGTGTAAATAAAAGAGAGAGATATATATTTATAGTTCATCGCTGGCTGTTCACACTGCGATGAACTATAAATATACATCTCTAGCTCATAGTTACTCGCCCGCGGTGGGACCAGTGCCTTAGGAGGGGAGTGCCGAGACATTTTTTTATTTGTATAGAAAAAAAAATTTTTTTTCAGAAACCTATCGTGTTTGGTATCTTATGAAAGGGCATTTTGAGGCGATTCTAAAAACATACCACATCATTACATTTCAGCCATTTTTTTTAAATTATACTTCCACTAAAATAATTTTCGAAACATACCAAGTTTGGGCTCCTCCAGACACGATATGGCTGATTAAAAAAAAATACAATATACCACAAATGATACGTAATATCCTCATATCTAACCTCAAAAAAGCAATTTTGAAAATAACTTCATTAAGTTTTTTTTTTAATTTTTCAATATTACAAAGTCACACAGTTCTACTTCAATACTTATTTGGCGTGACTTATGGAACTGTAGTACAGATACAGTACATATTAATCATAAAATGATACGTAGTATCCATATATCCAACGGAAAATACCTTTTTAACCCTTTAACTGCGCCTTTTCATAAGCTGGTATAGTTTGTTTAGTTTTTGACACAAAATATCAAGGTTAGACTCCTTCAGATACGATATACGCAACTTTTTTTTGTACAGATATCAAGATATAACGTATCATTTGTGATATATCACAAATGATACGTTATATCTTGATATCTAATCCCAAGAAAACAATTTTGAAAATAATTTCATTTAGTATTTTTTATTTTATTTTTTATGTGTATAATTTTTCAATATTACAAAGTGACACAGTTCTACTGGAATTGTATTGAACTGTGCTGTCCTGTTTATTATTAGTGTTATCTAAGTGATAATAACGATCAAAAACGACAAAGTCTGCCTGGAAGGACCCTGCATTAACTGCAGCGTTTACATGCTCAGCTCTCCCATCCAGTGTTAAAGAGATTACCGACGAACATATCATATCACTGGAGATGTTCACCAACAAAATGTACAATCCTCAGTGCGATTTGACACACGTGAATGAAGCTCGACGCCAAATGTTTGTCACCGGTGATAAGACCCTCTCTTTAATACCTCCTACTGCCGCTGCCCTCCTTCAGCATATAAAAAGGGCAAAATATCAGGCTGGAGAAATATGGGGGCGTGCACTAGAAATTCACGTAGCAACCCGACCATCTCCAGAACAGTGGGGATGGAAGAGAAGACCTGACCTTTCATTAGAGCCTAATTGGACTGAATTAGACTGTATATGGCATGCAGTTAAGGAGCCTCCCTTGCACCCCAGCCTGCAAAATTTGCCACGGTGATTGCCATAACGCGAGGTGCGCTATTATTTTCTCAATTTACGCCTTTTACCAGGCCTATGAATCATGCCCGCGCGAGCGAGTTATATACCTACGTTTTGCGCTTGCGCCGGCGAAACTAAAGTCAGTGGGTTACCAACGCGCTCGCTGAACACACGTCGTACCGCGCGCGACGCTACTCGGAACTCGGAACAATGTCATCACGAAATTTTTTTATTTATAGCAATGTGGTTGGATGTAAAAAATAGCTATGCTAATAAAAATAACAGATGAAGATACAAATAGCTTATCGTATCTTAGACTATTAACGAAATACAAATCTCTCAAATAACTATGATGATATTGCTAAAAGGCGATTAGAATAAGATTGAGATAGCTGTCAATCCATATTAATTTTGACAGTGTGTGGCAAATCTGTCAAGATTAATCATACTCTCATCGCGGCAACAAAATATCAATCAATGTACCTATAATTGTTATGCCCCATGCGAACCACTTAAACACTGAATCAATGCAAAATACCTATTTCCTTAACTATAAAACATTTCCAAGCATATGCAACCCTAGCGATTCTGCGGGTGCGCGGGAGGTGCGGGGTGCCGCGCGTTGAAGGCCGCTCCATTGTATTATTGCGTAGGTACTATCGGGTTCATAATTGCAAACCCAATTTATCAATGAATTCATTCATAAAGTGGGTATGCAATTATGAACCCGATGGTACGTAAACCGTAGGTATTTGCTTTTTCTATGAGTGATTCATATCTGTTCGTAAGAACTATTATGGCGGCTCCACACGCTTGGCAAACAACGGTGTTTGTCACAAACATCAAGCATGTGCCGAACACCAAACACAAACAGGCATCCCCAAGCTTGGCGTACATGCTAGTATATTCCGGATTGGCAAACATGTCAGACGACGAGTTGGTTGTGGCAGCGATTACTTTCGGTTTGACCTATTATTATTTTAAAAAAAAAGCAAAATGAAATTAAACGAAAAAGAAGGAAACAGAGGCGTTGGTGGATGATCAAAATTCACAGAAATCGTACTATATAGTAAATCGTACAATCGTAAGTATAGTATACTTTTATTATTTAAACTTTATTTACATGTCATGCACTTTTGTTTCATGATTTAAATTGTGTCTATTTTTGTTTTAGACAATTTATGGAAGAAAAAATTCATGAGCCATCTGGAGAGTTTCATAACTTCTGCCGCATGAGTTTTGGGGATTTTGAATATTTGCTAAACAAAATTTCTCCTATGATTTGTAAGGAAGATACAGACTTTAGAGAAGCCATACCAGCTGAATATCGTCTTGCAATAACATTAAGATTCATCGCATCTGGTGACAGTTATAAAAGTTTGCACTACTTATTTAAAGTATCCCCCCAAATAATATCAAAAATTATACCTGAAGTCTGCAAAGCTTTGACCGAAGTTCTGAACAATGAAATAAAGGTAAGGTATGTTTAAGTCTATTACAAAATAACAATAATAGTGTAATTATTTAAAACCGGGATTTTTCGAACTGGAGTTTATCATCTTTAATAAAACAAATTATTTTATAAATTAAAAATGTATTTTAATTCAGTTATACAAAAAAATAAATTTGGTACAATAATGAAGTGAACTAACAAATGGAACATATCCATGTGAAGTAATTATTAAACAAAGGTCGTAACATACATATTGTAATGTTCATGAACCTAAACCACTTTTTCTTCTATTATTATAATTGAATTAGGAAAAAAAATCAATATAAAGCGACATACTCATTTTTACATAATCTCGCACTGTGCGAGTATTTATTGTTCATTACCAATTTATGAAACAATGTTTAGAAACTGAGCTTAACCATAGATAAATAATAACCATAGATTGCTCACTCCATACATCAGTTCTTAATACCAAGACAACCCGGGTATGTACCGATGTATGGAGTGAGCACTCTATATTTACTTATTATTTCTCTAATATAATTGTTCTATTCCGAAAGAAGTGGACTGTGTTATCATCTATAAATTACGCGAAATGTTCGAAAAAACGATAGGCTAAAGTAGGAAGGTTGCTATGCAGTTCGAAGGTCGATATTGAGCTAAATGTGTCGTGTAAATAGGAGTTACCTTACAATCCGGGGCTGCGGTCGGCAGAACCGTAGGTCGTTGTTGAAGACTGGTGGCTCGAGTTGAGAGAGTATCCCGTCGCTTGCTAAAGTCTACTTCAAAACCGTTAGCTCAAGTCGTCCAACTTAGACCTCGGTTTATACACGGTTGTCTTCGGCTGGCTCCGGATTACACATACACGACACGGGTACAACTAGATCGCGAGAGAGATGGTCGTGGTGCTTTTTCTGGTTATAGCGCGAAAATAGGAACTGTGTCTACGGACGACGTACGAATAGACACACGATCGTTCGCTAACTGACTGGAGAACCAGTCATTTCGAAAATGCTACGGCAACGCGGTATTGCCATTCTACACGCAAGAAAACATAAAAAAATACAAAAGCTAAACTAAACAATAATATTAATCCTACTCTTACCCAGCTGTGTTGAACCCTATATTAATTTCCCTGAGACTCGAAATTTTCAAAGGCCTTCAACAAAGCTTCATTGATAATGTTTTGTCCTCTTGGCGGTACTAACAATTCGTTTGATGTAATGTGAACGGTAGGAGTTCTAAAATTTGATGATTGAGGTTGTTGGACGATGTTGAAGGGTTGTATGTTGTTTTGAGAAGTGGAAGTTGACATTCGGGAGGTTGAAGGACCGTTTGAAATTGGTGTTGTATTTAACAAAGGATCGGAATATGACGTTTGAGAGCTTAAAGGATGGTTAAGACTGGACGATATACCTGGCAATGGCTCAGAATATGATGATAGGGAGGTTAAAGGACGTTCCGAAATTGTATTTAATCCTATTAATAAACAAAGTATCTATATCATACATAAAAAGTTTTCTTTCATCAGGAGGAAGTTCTCGCAATTTTTTTGCTAACAATTTTGAATATAGCTCGCAATCGTCGTCTTCCTTTGGTGGCGGTGGGCGTTCATTCTGCTTTTTAGCTAAAATATTCGTTAACTGCCCAAAGGCTGTCGACATCTGTCGTTCCGCTAAATCGGTGGCGGGACGACGACGGGAAGACACAGGTTTTGTCGCCTGGGAACAAGTTGATTGCTGCTCTGAATTGTTATCTTCTCCATCTTCTACTTCTGTTTCTGCAGTTTCATTTGATTGTGATGATGATTCCTGTAAAAATTAAAACTTACTGTTTAATTTATTTTAACAGTAATAGTGTACATTTTGATTTCAGATGCCATCAACAGCAGATGATTGGATAAATATATAAAAAGGGGATTTAGAAGAAAATTCCCACACTGCATCAGTTCCATAGACGGCAAACATATTGTTATACGATGCCCACCTCATAGTGGAACTGAATATTTCAACTATAAGAAAACGTTTAGCATTGTTCTTTTGGCATTAGTTGATGCAAATTACAAATTTATATATGCAGACATAGGATGCCAAGGGAGAATAAGTGATGGAGGTGTTTTAAATAATTCATTACTATGGAAAAAAATCTGCAGAAATGAAATGGATTTCCCCACGCCATGTCCACGTCCTGGATCGGAAATTAATGTGCCATACGTTTTCATAGCAGATGGTGCTTTTGCACTAAGTACGCATGTTATGAAACCCTACCTACCTACCTACGTCGGTTCACCAAAAAGGATATTCAATCAATGTTTATCTGGATCCCGGGTTGTAGTAGAAAACACATTTGCGATTTTAACTTCGGTGTTTAGAATTTTCCGCCGCCCAATTGATTTAGACCCGAACAATGCATCAGAAATTACAATGACCTGTGTACTACTACATAATTACCTTAGGAAAAAATCTCCAGAAAGATATAGTCCCCCAGGTACGTTTGATGAACGTGATAGTTATGGCAATCTAGTAACACCTGGATCTTGGCGAAGAAACGAAACTGAATACAATGCAATTCAAAATATGCCAAACATACCCCGTAGATCACCCATTCATGCCAATCGGATTAGAGAAGAATTTGAGTCATATTTTTGTAGAAGGTTAAGATAGTATATTTATAATTGGAAAATACAGCTATAAGTATGTACTTTTGTGACTTAAGAATAAATTGACCATGATGAAAAATTGTACTTTTTCTTACCCTTTCTGTATTCGACTCTGTATTCATACTTTCTATGCTGGTATACACTGGGAGTAAAAATGACTCCATAAGTTCAAATGCAAACCAGATAGGTTTATATATATCATCAGTTCCTGAAATAAAATGTAACATGTCAAATTCACGCATCACACAATTAGTAGCAGCAGAGTAAATAGATAGACAGATTCTGGCTAATAAAAGTTGAACAGGCGGTTGTTTGATTACAAGGATTGCATAATTTTAAATAGTATAAAAATTATGCAATCTTTGTAATCAAATCAAACAGCCGCCTGCTTCAGATTTTTTGAAATTGCCGCGTTTTTTCAGGGTCAACTTTCATTAGCTAAACTCGAGATAGACAGATAAGACATTTATTTGCTTGCTACATATACACACACAAAATACAAAAGAAAAGAAAAGGCTTAGTAATAGGGTCCCGTTTTTAACCCTATGGGTACGGAACCCTAAAAAGTACACAACAGGTATACATACAAAATATATAGAAAACTAACCTGCACCAGAACGAATGGAGTCCTTTTTTTTTTTTAGGTGTCTTCGGAAGGTAGCCATAAGTATTTCCTTTTTATTTTTTAGTTCCTTTACACTTTGTTCATAATATCACTTAGGCGCGTCCAAGCATCGTTCACCTTCTTTCTGTTTTTATGGTTAACATCTTTTGGATTCCAAATACACGGTTCATTTTGATATGCCTCTAAGAATGTTAGTGTTACCTCATTAGACCAATCAGACATTTTTTCCAAATTTATTTTATTTATTTTTTATTAAGATGCAAATACCGCCGCCCGCAAGCTCCACATACTACTGACTGACGTTTGGATACATCGCAAACACATTTGTCAAATACCCTTTGATTTGTGCACAAAAACCGACACCGATGCCGATCACTAGCAAACAAAAACAGACAAACACAGGCAAACACCTTTCCACGTGTTGGTGTGTGTTGTTTGGTGCTCGCTGTTTGCCGTTGTTTGCCAAGCGTGTGGAACCGCCATCAAGAACACCAACCTTACGTTGACAAATCTCTAATTCAGAATCAGGATCATTTAAAACGAGGTCCTGTAACTTTAGACTTCCCTGTTTAGCGAGATCAGCTGTTTGCTTCAACGCTTGACACAAACTGGGCCTGCGTGCTGCTGGATTCGCCGGAAGTTGGCGAATCGCTAATTCATGTGTAATGTCGTCTTTGTGTAAGTGTGCAAGTTTGCACCCAGCATTAATAAAATCCATGTAAACTATTTATGTGTAGTGTCAGAATGAGATAAAAGTGAAATTAAGATTTTATAAGATCTTAAATTGTAACTTGTTTATCCGGAAAATATTTCCTTTAAAAAATAATATAAGTAAAAGTTTTATGTTTAGGCTAAATTTATAAAATTAACCGTCATTCTTTAAGTTTTACCTACATGAAGTTCAAACATCAATATGCATCTCTTTAAAAGTAAACTTAAATTTAAAAATATTATTTTAATTGTTATTTGAAAATGTCATACTCCAAAAGGCCAAACGTTGTATACGCTACTGTAATACTTGGGACTGTAATGACTGGGGGTGCAACGTGAGTTCAAATAATAAAAAAAATGGTCGGTAAATTAATTTACCACAAACCTCAGAAAAATGGTCAAGCCCCCAATTATCACCTACTACCAAAAATATTAAAAAATGCTCACTGCTTAAATAAGACTTTAATAAGGTCGCGGGTAGGCCTCCCTTGGAGCAACGCGTCCAGGTCCAGTATTTAAATTAGGACGCCCTAGATCCTAGAAGACCCTCGATAATCGTATGACATGTTCAAATAAAAAAACAAATCATTACACAACTTATTTTTATTTAATTTATACACAATATGTGGCGTTGTCCTTACGGATCTACACATTTATTATAAAAAAACATCTTATGTTCCTGGGCTTTAACCAGAATGAACAACGGCTAGTACCGTGTCAAAAAGACTGAGTGTTTAGTACTTAATTTATAACATAATAAAAAGGTAGCGCTCCTCCCCCTTCTTATGACACCTTATTACATATTAATAATATGTTGTATGGAGGCAGGCGTTGCCTCAACTACCTACTAACTCATCTTCATATTATTACATAATCAAACGATATATTGTACCCGAGATGTTCCCGAAGTGAACACTGCTTTCAAACAATGACGGTTCGTTTATAGTGAACTCAAATCAACTTACAGTTTTATTGCTATATGGCTATGATTATTTCTAATGTTTCTTACAACAAAGAGTGTTCAGGGAACCAGGGATGCTCCTTGAAAGGCTGGGGTTCGTCCGGCCATCAAGGTGCGAACCGCTATGAGCCGATTCCGGAACCAAAATAAAATAAGAAACCCTGGAATTAAAATATTCCAGTTAAATCAAATATTTCCAACATTTATTAATTTTTAATTTCATCTAAAAGAAAACCTAAGGTAAGCAAGATGTCTTGTATTCCACTTACCAGAATCAACTGGGTTTTCTTACAATGACCCCCGTGACACGCCATGAGGTGTGACCCGTAGAGATTAGATCTCACCGACCGCGACATAGCCCGAGATTGCAAAAATAGGTTTTATGGCCTCCCGCGGTCCGACATTATCCGGGGAGCAAATTTCAACAATGCCTTACGAGGCATTATATTAAATTATCTCCTTTCACGTAATTAACTTGATGACATTATCTCAACGGCGATGGAGAATGCAATGGCGTCCCGGTGAATGAGATATCCCAGCGAACGTATGACCAGAACGGTAACTTTGAATGAAACACACACTTGAACTATGTGCTCATAAATTCTCTTATTAAAAAAAATAGGAGTAATTAAATTAATGTAAACCTTTTAAAAGGTAAAAACATAAATTCAACAATTTACGAAAAGATATCACTCATTGAATGACGTCGCTTCGACGCAGCGAAACTATTGGCTCAAACAGCGCTTAAGCTGTCACCTATGACAGACACGTCAAAACACTGCGGATGGGCCAGAGGCCAAATATTAACAAATTGTTTTAATTACAATTGAAAATGGTCCTGAACATCAAGTGAAAGTATATAAAGAGTGTGTGTATTATACGACAAACACGATGTGCACCTCGCATCCGTGATTATAGGAGCGAGTACATGCAAAACAATGGAATTTCAAATACACCAAACGACCAGACTACAATGTAAGTACTTGCGATCTTTCACGTCTAGGCCTTCGATCCACAACATATTCAATGTAGATGGTCACCACCTATCTATAAACAAACAACTTACCGCTACAAATACCAACTGTCCGCTGGAAATCTCTTAGTTCCTAACATATACAAAGTACAAACACCATCTAACTTACAAACCTACAAATTGACACCCTCAAAGTGTTACAAGCGAAACTCGCTTAACCCTGCATAAGCAGTGAGGGCTCAACGCAACAAAACATTCCATTATTGCACCGTTATGTGTACTAAAGCCTGCACAACATTCTTGACTAGAATTGTTGTAGCTCAAAAAGCGTAATAAGGCCTGATCCGTTTCAAATTTGCCAAATTCAAAGTGTTTTTTCTCGAATATTTTCTAGCTTGACTGTCATGATCCCTGGCAGGGCTAAATGCTGAAGGTTGCCTAATGATAGATAACATACAAGGTGTCGGAATTTGAGTTAACATAAGATACACTCTTTATTTTGCTTACGCGAGCGGAGTAGTTATAGTACATTACTGCAGAGACCAGTAAGTAAGCTTTCCTGGCTGAGTATTTAGTAGCCAATAGCGGCTATAATACGAAGCCAGGAAAGCTGATTACGGTCGAAGCATGTATAGTGCTTTTCTCAAACATGTAAGGAAATAAAATAAAATAAAACACAGGGGTATATGGGTATAAAAAATTATTTTATCATATTAGGTATATCGCTAAAATTAACACAGGGTTATTTACATTACATACAAAATAGTTGCAGAGACAAGTCTTTATATAAACTCAAGAGCAATATATTAGGTCACGTTGTATGAGAAATCAGTACAAAGTGACCCGTTACTTTTGCTCTTGAGTGTAGATATATAGTTATTGTATTAGATATATCAGCCCATTATAGTTACTATAATAGTTCATAATTATACTAAACTATTTAAGGGCTCACACACACACAAGAGACTTTTCTCGGCTACTATTTTGCCCTTCATACCTAGGAAGAGTTGTGAAATGTATGGTGCCCCATACATTTCACGACTCTTCTCTTTGTATGCGCATAAAGTGTAGCAAACTGCGACAAAGAGAAATAAATCGCTCTGAAAATAAGTTGATCGTGCATACGCCCCCTAAAAGTTTTAATTATAAATCATTTCAAAAGGTTGGCTGCTATTGCCAGTTTCGATTCAATAGACACTGCAACATGGTACACCGTCATATCTTTCAGCTCAACCTTTAATACAAAATATAATTTAGAAAATCATTATACTAGTTTCTGAACGATATGTCACAACGAGAACGACCCAACGACCCAATGGAAATTGACATTTATAATAACCTTAAATATTTTTTCAACATATCGGAACTCGGACGTCGCAATATTCGTTGGGAATAAGGGAACAAACAAACATAAAGTGGCTACCTATTTACATTAACTGTACAGTACAACATTCATAAAAATGAAATCATGAGGGGACTACCTACAGGTAAGATTGAAAGGCAAAGTCTTACTAATACTCACTAAACATTCTTAGTGTCTAAGATATGACCACTTACTTATATTACGTACTTTATCATACATTTAGAATCAATCATAACGTGAAAACTTTGTCAAAGTTATTATTAATTTATGTTGAATGTGATATTGGACATGTTAGGACAGTTACTTATAGATATTTTTATTGTTTTTCCAGGAACAGAAATGTTGGTTTGTTGTATATCTGTTGAAGAACCTGCTTGTGATGGTACGATATGTGCGGTGGACTGCTCGCTATTTCCAACATCTTGATGAGAAGGCGGTGGCTGGGGATTTGATTCATGCAGTGATGGTTGTGGACAATCTGTCAAATTTTGAACCTGGCAATATGTACTTGAAGATGAAGGTTGAACTTGAATGGATGGAGGTTGTTTTACATTTTGCCGAATGAAACCTGGAGGATCTTTGGAGCAGCCTGGTTGTGGATTTTCATACAAAGATTCATAATTCTGATGCGAAGAGTTGTATTGATTTTCTGTGTTTGTGCTACTTCTTAATTTTATGTTTTCTGTAATGTTTTTTGATATTTTGTCCTTGTTTCCTATGGAGTCTTCAATGTAACCTTCTGCAACCTTATCCGACTTCCAGCCACCATGCCTTTTAAGAGCTAGAAGGTCGGCTCCAGAGTCTGCCAGAAGTGTTGCTGAACTACGTCGGAAACTATGTCCAGTATATAAGTGCGGGTCATCTAAATTTAAAAAAGTTGCAATTTTCTTAGGCATTGAAGCTATGGTATGCCGTCCAATTACTTGTTTAGTGCATTTGGAATTCTTGTAATTGAGAAACAATCTATCAGTAATTGTGTCCTTGGGCCGCAAGTCATAATATTTTTGAAAAATATTTTTAAATTCATCCCGGACCACAAATGATCTATCTATTTTTGTCTTAGTGTCTCTCAATTGGATTACGATTATATCGCCTTGAAATTCAATGTCTTTGGTAGTAATCATACTTAATTCCAATCCTCTGCATGCTCCTGTTATGCCCAAGATCATGGCTACCTTTTTTTTTTTTTTTTTTTTGTCGGAGTGGGAAATGCGTTACGCATTCCCCTAAAAGGCCTGGGGAAGCCATCATAGGGGATATGTGGGGCTCTCTCCTATCACCACGCCTCTGAGAACAAGAGGCGGGAAGGAGTATACCCACTAAAACCCACTCCGGCGCTCACCCTGCTTGCCGTGTCTGAAGACGCCTCGGGATGCCGAGGATTCGACCGTGACGTCTTCCGGCGGCCCTGGCTTTAGCTCTAGGGCATCCACGCCGAAGGAGAGAAGAGTCGGAGACGCTAGACTCTCCCCCCTCACATGTTGGGCTTTGTGATGCGGGTTCCCCTGACCCGGTGGCCCAACTAGGGGTTCATGCGAGCGGCAAACTGAGCCCGCCTTCTGCCCCGCCTTCTGCGCCGCATCGGCAGCGCGTCAGCCCTTCTTTCGCGCTCTCTTTCAGCGGCCTCCTTCTGAGTGATGACGCTCTCGCAGAAGGAGGAGACTGCCTCCCATATTCTCTCGCTGCCCAACATAGCCGTCACTATGTTGTGCAGCGAGAGGTCCCCCGTTCCAAGGGCGGCAATCATGTTGCAGCGCTCCAACGCCCAACGACTGCATTCCTCAAATGTGTGCTGGGCTGTATCATCCGGCGCACCACACTCATGACAGACCGGAGTGACCTCTCTTCCAATATTGCACAGGTAATGACCGAAGCACCCATGTCCAGTCATTACCTGTGAAAGCCTAAATGTTATGGTCCCATGGGACCTCTTCAACCAGCCCTGGAAGGACGGGAGGAGTGCCTCTATTGTGCGGGTTCCGTAGCGGCAAATCCCGAGGTCATCTTTCCACCTTTCCAACAACCGCTCATACGCTAGTTGGCGCGCTTTACGTACCTCTTCAGGTGCAGGGAATTCATTTTGAGCCCTGCACCTAACCCTTTCCTTATGCGCTTCAGCGAGAGCCTGGGCCTCCAACTCCCATGGTGGTGTACCCGCCAAGGCACATGCTGCCGCCCACGACACCGTCACGTAGGCCCGTATAATTCTTATGGCTACCACCCTTTGCGGCCTCCGGAGCAACGCCCTATTATCCGCGTTCAGCCGATCCGCCCAAACTGGGGCTCCATATAGTGCCATGCTGCGTGCCACACCGGCGTAAAGACGGCGGCACGGAGTTTCGGGGCCCCCCACATTAGGCAGCAGCCGTCCCAGAGCCGAGGCGGCACCCACAATTCTGGGAGCAAGTTTTCTGAAATGGTCCCCGAAATTCCATTTCCTGTCCAGGATTATGCCTAGATATTTGATATAGGGCTTCACCTGAACCATCTCGCCACTAACAGGGATAGCCGTTCCGGCTGGCGGCTGCCAGCCTCTTCCCCCAAATACAATGGCCTCCGTTTTGGGAAGGGCTACTTTCAGTCCTAGCAGCCTAATTCTTGTGACCATCAGGTCTGTAGCGACTGCAGCCCTCCTGAGGGTCTCCTCCAACTTAGCTCCTCGGACTGCTACCATCGTGTCGTCAGCGTAGCAGATGATGGTCATCCGGAGGAGCAGGACTGGTCTGATGGCCCAATCGAAACCTATGTTCCACAGTAGGGGCCCAAGGACCGACCCCTGGGGAACACCGCAACCCATAGCCCTTTTCCTTCTTTGTCCATCTCGCTCATTATAGAGTACAGCTCTTTCAGTGAGGTAGTGTCAAGATCATGGCTACCTGTAATAGATAATAGTAGATATATATTTCATTACCTAGGCTTTTTTATTAAATGAATTAAGACTTTTTTGTAAATATTCAGTCATAAAATTAATATGTAGAATATGTTATTGGTGTCCTGATTAGTTTTAGTTAAGTTTTTTGTTAGGTAGGTACATTCATTATTATTTATTAAATTATAGTCAGACCAAAACTTTTTTTGTTATTTTTTGTATCTTATTAGTGCAAATGTGGTTTTGCTAGGACACTGGACAGAGCAGTAAATTATCAAGATTATGTAGTTACTTCATTTTTATGCAAGTAGGTATGTAAAATATGATTAAATAGTCAGATTTGCTTACCTTTATAGCAAGATATGTATCATCAGGTGCGCAGTTGAGGAAGGTTTCTATGTTTTCACTGCTAAATATTCTTGCTTTCTTGGGCTTGTACCCAGCTGAATTCCTTTTTAACCAAGCACGTAAGTTTGAAAAACTCTGCATGTCAATATTATGTTTCAGCTGCATTGTAGCCTTCATCATGGAATACATTGCCCATAATGATGATGGCTTTTTCGATTGAGCCATTTCTGTGAAATAGGCCAGGAAAACTGTTTCCGAAAAGCTATGTGCATTTTTATCTGCCCTCCATTTAAGGAAACTTTCGTAACATGTGATATACCTCTCTTTTGATTTAGCTGGCAGCAAATTGTTTAAAGCTAATTGCGCCTCGGCTCGTAGTTCCGGAGGGGTCCCATCAATTTCCATGTCGCTTTCGTCAGAAGTCATTTTATTAAAAATTTTAATGCTATCCAAGTATCCAAGCAAGATAAAATTATTCGTTATCGATGAAAGAAAACGATGCAATAAAATATTAGTATTTTCCCTCCAATTTTTTTTTTTTTATGTTCGTATTTTTCTTTCAACTTGTTACCGGTTATTCGAGATTAAACTGTCTTTGTCGATTTATTGTAACATATTCGGTTTTAAAATAAAGTTTTTGGTGTGTTAATAATAGTTTTATTTATAAGTATTACTTTTTGTACCTACATAAAAACCGGAAAACACAGAAAAATATTGCTGACCTTTTTTTTCTGGCAGAATGACTCGAGCCTTTGGCATAGTAAGATTGATCAAAAATTTAAAACAACTTCAGTTACTGGCTGAGTGATTTAATGTTGTATGAAAATCCTTTACGTACGTCGCGCTGAACCTGCCTTGGAATAGAGTCCCTACTGGTCTCTAATTACTAACGTAACAGGAACATTTCCGAGCATGTTTGAGAAAAGTATATTAATAACACAAATAATTGTGAAAAAAATATATATTTAAAACATGAATCCTCTGAATTTGGTGTCGCAGCAATGAGCATGGCGATTGTTTCAGGCAAGAAATTTTTCCATTGCTTTTTCTTGTACTCTTATTCATGCTAGTTAGGAGGGGATCCGAGCTGAGTAGCCACCTATTTAATATATCCTTGTGGCAGGATTTCCTGGAGAATTTCCGGGCATAGTTTTGACGGTAACTTCTAAAGTGCTTGTTACGGGCCTCTGCAACTTCTTCAGACAGCTGCCCTATAAGCCACAATGAGTTTTTTACAATAATTGATCCATGCACGAGGATTTTATGCATTGTCGGTGTCATAGGGTGCCATTTATAAAAGGAGAAGGGGCAATTTGGTACCCGGACCAATGTCCATGAGTGTGGTGTCGTTGGATAGGTATTAAAAAGACTTCTCTGTATGACAAAGGAGATGCGCTGGCAGAGGTAATTGCCAGCTCTAGGGTCCCCTGAAGCGCTGATCAGCCGTTTCGACAGGGCCCCCATGAAAGTTTTCATATCAGCCGACCAAGGACGCATTGTCTCCACTGCAAGCGCCACAAACTCATAATCTTTCAGCAAAGATGAGCATTTACGGCGCTTTAGTAGTTGGGCTTGGTCGGCTGCAGCGCCGGCCTGTGAGCGAGTACCCTGAATGTGGGACTTCGCAAAGGTGTCGACGCACGTGGCGTCCCACACCAGGGGCTTTCCTAGTTTCCACGGAACTAGAGTGGCTCCGTCGGGCCGCTTTGACCTAGCATCTAATTTGTCACGCTTGCTTGCGCGTTTGCTTGCGCGTTTGCACGCTTGCAGGCGTTGTCATTGATACATGATCAATGACAACGCCTTACAACCAAATACCCGAAAATGACACAAATCAACCTTGTTGCCGCTTCCTCAGGTGTATTACCGGGCACAGCATTTGTGGGTGATCTATTTTTTTAATAGATCTATTTTTTAAATTATTGCAAACGGGACACCTTCTTAGTTTACTACTTCCTGTAGCAAGCGCTGATGCATCCACAGAAGAGCCTTCTTGGCCACCACGCCGATGCTCCTCCTGATGTAACCGGGCACTAACTAATTCATTGTGAGATTGGCTGCCATATTCGCGGACTCCAGACTGGATACAAGTATATCAAAATCCTGAGGCAAACCACTTAGCGTGATTTCGATGCATCGATTCTACTCCTTTCGACGGTGCTGATTTTCATCGTTAACTCCTTCTTCCGATGGTGCTGGATTTTCAACGTTAACTCCTTCTACCGATGATGCTGGATTTTCATTTTCTTTATTTATCGCAGATGAATTAGTTTTATTTTTATTTACTCTTGTATTTTAGCAGAGCTGCGCAAGTGTTTCATGTCCTTTCGTTTTAACGAGTTTCCCAAAACATTTAGAAAAAAAATTTTTTGAATCGTATACCGCTTGTCCCAGTGATGTACCATTTCGAAAAAGTTGTTACAATATTTTTAAACCGTTGAAACGCAAAGTGTACGTCTTCTCCGCGACTACATCCTGTCCAAGTACACGTGAATTCCTTTGAAAATAGTGTATCGCAAATTCTATATGCGCTTGTTGGCCCACTCCCGTCTGCCGCACTACATAGGATGGCATATGTTTCGATGAACATTTTTAAATTTTCGGGGTCAGAAAACTTTTAATCCATTTCCTCTTAGCTCTTTAATGATATTAATGGGTTTCATGAGGAATCTTCTAGTTTCCACCCCTTTGAATTGGCTTAAAGTTGTGACACTTACAGTACTTACACGTTTTTGTTTTCGCTTCATCTGTTTGAACCGACAGTTCTGCTAATTTCCGTAATATTTTGTACTGATTTTCCAAAATTACGTTTTGTACGAAGAACATGTTATTCATTTGATTAACAAATCGCCGGTATCAACCAGTTGCAACACTGGTGGCGTATCTTCTACCACATTATGCCTCACAGGCGGAGCTTCTTTTACATGTTTATGTACCGCTGGCGCTAAATCGTTTTTTTCCTCGGGGTCCGGCACTGGTTCTTGAACTTCAAGGCTTTGTAGTAATCCACAATTCGTTTCGGCACGAGGGTTTATAGTAGACTCAATCTGGAACAGACAGAACAGTATAAATCTCTTTGACATAAGTACCAAATGATTCAAATACCTACTAGTTCAAAACACCTCTAACTAAATAATTAAAATTTATTTTTTGAAAATTACCTACCACGCGAGAACAACTGACATGAAATAGTAGTTTATGTATCTGTTACGTAATAAGGCCTAATTACGTACAGTTGCATACACTGCTTTATCTACACTCATATTATTTATCCTAAATGCAGTATTTCGAAGCCATAAAATGTCCGCCATTGCACAGCCATGGCCAACTCGATTGTACCGGCGGTCGCGCGGGCGCGTGTCGGCGGCCGCGCGGGAACGTGCAGGTGTACATTATGTTATCAAAACTCATAACATATCAATATTTGAGCATGTAAAGTTAAAATTACGTTACTGCCACAGATAAAAAGCTTATCATAGTAAAATCGGTTGTGGTAATGCTAGCGTTTTTGAATACGTTTTAGGCTACATACGCACTTAGCGGTTGGCCGTAATGCGGCTGGCCGTCCTGCTGACCGCGGGTTGCGGATGCAGTTGCGGCCAACCGGACGGCCAGCCGTAGCGCGGCCAGCCGCATAATGCGTACAGCGACCGCGCGGTTGAGTCAGGCCATTTCCAAAATGGACGTCGATGAAGTCGTAGCTATTTATTATATTTACGCGCGTTACATAAAAAAAAAGAAACAGAGACATAGATTCTGGGTGCATCCTTATTTGCTAACACGAGATGAGACCGAACATTTTGAAACATTCTTTGAAGAGCTTAAACAGTACGACGATAAGTTTTTTAGATACACTAGAATGAGCCAAAAATCGTTTGAAGAACTTTTAAGCATTTTAAAATCGAATATAACAAAGGCAGACACACAATTTCGCAAGTGCATCAAGCCGGAACTTAAATTAACTGTAGTGCTAAGGTAAGTGAAATAAAATCATTATCATTAAACATTTATTAGTTAGTCACAAGTAGGGTCATTATCATCATATTGCATAGAATTAAAAAGTTCCATGTAAGATGAGTGCTGAGACTCATGACTTTGACTTGATATTGGCGATTGGTCTTCCATAGTTGGCAACGAACTCCCTGCAGACGCAGAGCCATGAGAAGGTGGTCGTCTAGCAGCCGATGATTGCGTAGGCTGAGTGTAGGGATTATATCTTGAATAATGGGCCGTTTGATATCCACGATTGGTATTGGGTCTTCCACCACTCCACGATGTGGACGGATAGTCGTGGAACTGTTGTGCATCATTAATCAACTTTAAAATATCTAACTTTGTTTGCATTTGCATGTGTTCTGGTATTTTCTTAAATTCCTTTATCAGTGACAAGAAAAAATGGCGATCAGCATCTTCTTCCAAATTCTTCCTTTCTAAATTTTTTGTTAACACTCCGACTAGCTGTGCACCGACGAGGTCATCATCTTTATTATTTTTCTTACTTCTCTTTGCTGGTGGCATTGGCGACGGAGTATTTAATGAAAGATCGTCTGCATTCTGTGTAGCCGTGTTTACTTCTTCATTTATTGTAGTATTACCGTCTGTGTGATTAACACTTACTGTATCTTTTAAAAATAAAAGATTATCGTAGAATACATATGGAACCTTCTTTTTTTCCGCAGACCCGCTTTTGCTCTCTTTTGCTTTATGGGCCTTCACAAAAGCGTCGCGAATGTTTCTCCACTTTTTTTGAAGATCCAAACCTGTAAATAATTAATCATTAAATAATAATTAATAACTGTTTCAGATATTTAGCAACAGGGTGCTCATTCGCTGAATTGCACTACGTCTTTCGGATTGGAATAAGCACCATCGCCGAAATTGTTCGAGAAGTATGTGCCGCAATATGGAATTGCTTAAAAGAGATATGCCTACCAGAACCAACAGAGGTAATGTGGCTTCAAATAGCAAAGGATTTCTTCAATAGAGCACAGTTTCCACATTGTATAGGTGCTTGTGATGGGAAACATATAAGAATTGTAGCGCCTAACATGAGTGGATCAATGTGCTTTAATTACAAAGGATTTTTTTCCCTGGTTTTGATGGCGGTTTGTGACAGCAACTTCAAATTTGTATTGATTGATGTTGGAGCATATGGTCGATTCGGTGACTCAGCAGTATTTCAAAATTCGAGCTTTTATAAAAAACTGCAGGAAAATCGCCTGAACATTCCTGAACCAGCACCAATTTCAGAATCTAATAGCAATGCTTTCCCCTACGTCTTAAGTACAACCATGATGCGCCCATATCCAAGACGTGATTTAGATCTTACAAGAAAAACGTTTAATTATAGGCTCTCCAGAGCTAGACGTTACGTTGAATGTACTTTTGGTATACTTGCCAATAAGTGGCGCATTTTCCACAGACCCATTAATGTCAATACGGATTTAATTAATGATATTATTAAGTCGGCGTGCATTTTACATAACTTTGTGAGAGACAGAGATGGATATTCTTTTGAAGACTCACTAAATAATCCACTGATTGACACTATTGCTCGAGATAGTGTGCGCAGAAACAACACAACTGCATTGAGATATCGAGAATTATTCGCTACTTATTTCATGAATGAAGGGAGGGTAAGCTGGCAAAATAATTACATTTAACACTATCATCATTCAAATAAAGTTATTGTTACTTACCGAGTTTTTTCTTTGCATCCTGTGATAAATCAGATCCATAGATATCCACCAACTGTTCCCAAGCTTTTTGACGTGCATTTCTATCAGAATATTCTGCGGATTTCGTGTTCCACATTGATGGTCTGTCTTGTACTTCAATTATAAATCGTTCTGAATCGAAATCCATATTTGTTTATTGTACGAGCGTGTACACGTGCGCGCGAGCAGCCGCAAACTGGCAACCGCAGTGGATCCGCGTAGTGCGCACAGCTACCGTCCGGCTGTCCGCCAGTCGGGCCGCAGCGCTCCGAGCGACCGGAGCGGATGGGCGGCAGCCGGATTGCAGTGCGTATAGGTAATACGGTTTACATACAATTTTGAGGTTCCGGTTAGCCGAGCGG
Organism: Pammene aurita; assembly: GCA_947086415.1. Taxonomy (NCBI): domain Eukaryota; kingdom Metazoa; phylum Arthropoda; class Insecta; order Lepidoptera; family Tortricidae; genus Pammene; species Pammene aurita. The sequence goes on from OX352295.1 coordinate 22,079,115, forward strand.
TCATCCGCAGTGCGGGCAGCCGCACAGTGCGTACATACCCTTAGAGGACTTACAATGTGAGTACCTACACACCTACCTTACAATGTGAAAGTTATGTACCTACATCTCATTCATTCATACCTATAATTTCGACTTAAATAGTTGAAGTGCATACGTACTACTAAAGAAAAAATTTAAGCATTACATTTAAACATTCAATTTACATGTTTTTGTAGATATAACGGACTAGGTGAGATGTAGGTACAGTCACCGGCAAAAGTATCTTCTTACTAGTATGATTGGCGATTGGCCGACTGGAGTGCACCACATGCCAACTTCTGAATTAGTAGTAATTGGTGGGTATAGTACAATTTTTTAAGATGTCGGAATTGTCGGTAGAACTTTTTAGTAAGATTCCGACATCTTACAAAATTACCACTATACTTACTTAACTTTTCATGTTAGTTGTTCTCGCGTGGTAGGTATTTTTCAAAAATAATTATTGATTGCTGTATAATAGACTAGCATAAATATGTATACTTAACTAAGCATTCGATAGGTTTTTAAAAATAACTGGCCGCGTAGCCCACATGCCAATCGCTTACGCTTCGTAGCGAATGTCAATATTATGTCGCACTAATATGGAAGAGTGATAGAGAGACACAAAGCTTCTCGTTGTCGCAGCGATAGCGATTGTCACCTTGGCTAGGCCGGCTAGAAAGAGAGAGACCGACTCGTGCGGGTTGTAGCTCGGCGAGAGCGCGCGAGCGGACCGCGAGTGTCATGCCGGGCGACGCGCGTGCGTCACGGACGCTGAGCGCGCCACGCTCATCGCGCCCCGCCCGCAAAACGCGCCTGGGTGACTGAGCCTTTAGAATTATCATTAAGGGTCTCCCCAAACCTATCGACGCGGATTCGGCAAAATTCGGTGGAAAAAAGCTTTATGTCTACGCAATAAGAGCGAAAAAGACGTCGACGCGTCGGCAGGCGTCGGCCGAGCCGAGCCGAGTCGAACCGTGCATTGTTAGCTCTTATTGCGTGGTCATAAAGCTTTTTTCCACCGGATTTTGCCGAATCCGCGTCGATAGGTTTGGGGAGACCCTAAGAGGAAAGGGGACGGCTGTTTCTCCATACAAACGCGTGGTGCGGTAACTAGCAATACGTGTCTATGGCGAAAATTTAAAGAGCTAATGTATTGTAAAACGTTTTACAATACATAATATACTAATATCATATAACATAAATATTATACCTATCATAGTTAGAGAGCCCACGACACTGAACCTAGTTCGATAAGTCTCCTAGATGAGATATACAGGGTGGGGCCTGTAACTAAAGCAAAAAATTAAAACGTAGATTCTAGTCCTCAAACTAGACAACTTTTGTGTAGCAACTTTTTAAAATCATAAAGTTTTTAGATTGTTATTTTTTCAAACAAAGTAAATAGTATTTTCAATGTACTTAAAACTCCGTCTAATTGACATCGCCTGTCAGTCTAGTCACTCTACAGACATAATCAATTTCATAGTACATTGCGTGTTCGAATTAACTTTAAAATGTAATAAAATTCAAACCGCAAGTTTCTTTTCAAAGTCGTCAAACAAACGTTGCGTAGTTTGAGGAGGAGAATGTACATTTTAATTTTTTGCTTTAGTTACAGGCCCCACCGTGTATATAATTAGTTGCGTCTTTAATGGGGGAACACGAAATGCCGATGCTGCAATGCAAAAAAGTGGTGGCGTAAGTATTTTAAATAAAATAAATAATCACTCAGATTAAATAAAGGACTAGTAAACGTGTAACGTGTAGTAACGTGTTTACGAAATTTTATTAATAAGTGCATATTATGATTTTCAATTAAATAATTTTCGTGAATACTGATAAAAAACTACACGTTAAGTTTCCGTTTTAGAACGTACACGCGTCACTGTCAGTTTTTAAATTTTCACGTATCTCTAACGTGATAATCAAAACAAAATTGTGTTTTTATTGTTGTGTTGGATTATTTAATCTGCAAATTGTTATTGTTTATTCATAAATGTGAACTCTTAATCATGTGAACTAATCATTTGTTGGTGTGCTTGCAGTGTGTTTAAATTGAACATTTAGAACAGGTTGGCAACTACTATTTCTATGTTTACTCAATTTCTAATCTCAAAAAAAAACGAAGTATAGTTCAGGCATTTGTTAACCACGTGTCGTTAAAAATCTTAGTCCATAAGAGCAAACACTGTACTATACTTTTCTTAATAAATTATTTGTATTTTGTATTTAGTTTTATTTTTCTACGACACTGGAGATCGTGGGTTCCGATCCCGGTAAGCCCTTACATTTATTGGTGTATTTAATTTATTGCGGGTATTTATTAGTTCCTGAGTTAGATCTATGTATGTAGGTATTCATCTATATAGGTAAGTCTAGGGTTAATCAGTCGGCGTGCAGCTCGACGGTATTAAGTGACCATACGTTTGATGCAGTAGCTATTTTACATTTTGTATATCTTCTCTTCTCTGTCGTATCCTCATCAGGCTGAGGGACGTGACGCATGTGGAGACTTTTCACCAACGCTCTCCAAGCCACACGATCCAGGGCTCGATGCATGCTTGCTTGTAGTGTGGCTTTAGTGATGGACGTTATATTTTGTATATATCTTGGTAAAAATGGATCCCAATTAAAGAGTACTATAACACGAAATACAATTTATGTTACCTACAAACCTAATTTTATCAAATAATTATTATTTTAATGTTACACTTAATAACAGTGTTCCATACCTTTAATTTTATAATATTTTATTTTATTTTATTTATTCAGACAGATGTCCATACTAAAGCTAACATATTTACATGACAATATTAATAAATTAAATTACAAAATTACAATTAAAAACACATTATACATTATTAAATTTCAATCTGGAGTCCATATGGATTTTATTCCAATGTCTTACAATTGGACACTCCAATCTGTCAACAACGTTGTTCAGGAGGCTACTGGGACGGTCCCGAACACGACGCATCAGGGAGGCCACTCTTTTGGGCATGATTCATCGAATCGATGCGGGCCTCAGCAAACATACCTGATGCGCTGCAAAATCGAGGCAAGCCCATCAGCGTCCTGAACCCGTTGTTATACTGCACGCGTAGGGCATTGAGAGCTCGCCGCGTACACTTGACCCACAGGCTACACGTGTAAAATGTCTGACAATATGCCCTGAATAGGATTAATTTGACGTCCTTCGTACAACGTGCAAACCTGCGACCCAACATGTTGCTTCTCACTGCCAATGCCCTACGCTCTCGCTCCACATCCATATCGTCAGAGAGGACCCAGTGTCCAAGATACTTGATTTTTTAAACATTAATCAGTTCAATTCCTCCAAGTTTTAGCGGTGGTATATACTTCGGCTTTTTTGTACCCGCCTTAAATACGAATAACTCGCTTTTCTTGGAGTTATATCTGAGACCATGGGCCTCCGCGTACCTCTCACAAATTCCAGTCAGTATTTCGAGGCCCTCGATCGGAGGGCTCAGCAGATGACGCCTCGATGGGACGCACGCACTCAGAACCCGCCATGGTGTAAGGACTTGAATGTTAATGGAATCTTAAATGTTATAGACTATTAGGTGAAAAGCACGGACTAAGTACTGGGTTGTACGATGAAAAATGGGGATTATTTTATTCATGAACATCACTATCATCGTCGCTGTGCACAATGACATCATTTAAAAATGCTGCAGGAGCAACAATTCCTGCATGCCTAGCGTACCCCAAGTACCAGACAATGTATATTATCGACCTGTTAAGCAGGTGCAATAGTGATTAATATATTTTATCTACACCAATATCATAAATCCTCTATTCCGCGTTTGGAAACCGTATGTAATTACCACCATTATTGCAACCAGTAACGTAACATCAGTGTATTATCTGTGACAGTGCGGTAAAAACGTATGAAAATTCATTACCTACGGTTCATTATCTACGGCACGCGCCCGCGCGACCGCCGACACAATCGAGTTGGCCATGGCGGTGCAATGGCGGTCATTCTACTGGTTTCCTAACACATCATTTAGGATTTATAATATGTGTGTAGATAAAGCAGTGTATGCAACTGTACGTAGTTAGGCCTTATTACGTAACAGTTACATAAACTACTAATTGTCATGTATTAATACGTTACGTACCAATACATAACAATAATACGTTCTCGCACGGGCATGACGGGACTGTATGCCCCCTCGCAAAAACCATACGTCTTCACCAATGCCATACACTGGCAAATCATGCAAAGCGTTTTGCCTATATACTTCTATTTCGTACAATACATTCGTTAGGTGCTCACTGCAGTACGATCGCGCTTAGTTGGTAGGTGCCCAACGACAGCAATATTATTTGCTCCTCTGTGAGCCGTGGAAAGTTTTCGAATTCATTTGCTTCGATCCGATCAAACTGTACTCTTTGCCTATACTTTTATTGTCGACGTAAGCGTAAAACGTTCGGAGAATTTATTTTCTCCCTAACTATATCAATAAAGGCTTCAACATGAACGCTGTCAACTATAGGCACGTGAAAATGATTTAACATAGCTGCTGCGGCAGTTCTAAAATTTCGGAACATTCTTGGCAGGGCAATATTAAAATATGTTTGCCTGAAAAGCTTAAAGTCTCGTTTAAACCTGCTATTGACCACCTCGACTACCCATCGGCATAGTGTGACCGCTCTTGCTTCGTTAGCCTGTTCAGTAGACAACTGGGTAGCTTGTCGATCTTTTGAGGGTGGCATATAGGCTTTGTAACCACAAGCCTCTTTGTCACCCAAGCTGACCCTCAATCCACGATCTAATATAAAAACGTCGTTTCCTTCAAGGAACAAATGAATCGGATGCTCCCCATTGTTCATGATGTCGCTCATAATATCGGCATCTGATTTAGTGGCAGCGTACGGTCCCAATGCGTCAATTATATAACCACTGAAAAAAATAATTTGTTAAATATAAACAAACTTTCGTCAATCTGTAACTTAAAAAAAGTAACTACATAACTAAGGCAATATCTTACCAAAATCTGTTTCGTTAATTTTCTACCAAACAATTGATGTTGTGTATTGCTACACAATATTAGTTATATCTTGTGAAAACAGATTGTTGTATATTACCTCGAGTTGAGTTATATTTAGCTAACAATTGTGTTATTGTAGACGTAATGTATGTTGATAACAGATTTACTGTTTGTCTAAACATTACAGTATTCTCAACTTACTTTAGTCAAATTATCTGTTACACCTAAACCAACTGGGTCAGTAATGTGTAACATAACTTCTTCACTACTTTTAACCAATTTATAATATTATTTTAAGCAAATTGTTTGATTCTCTTTAACAAAGTGCTTTGCCTGCAAGTAACCAAATAAATATGTTATATATGACAAAAATACTTACTTACTTTAATCAAATTTTCTGTTACACCTAAACCAACTGGGTCAGTAATTTTCATTACATGTAACCAATTTAGAATATTATTTTAAGCAAATTGTTTGATTCTCTTTAAGAAAGTGCTTTGCCTGCAAGTAACCAAACGAATAGGTTATATATCACAAAAATACTTTGATCATATATAGCCAAACTTTTTAGCTACTTGTTCTAAATTCGTTGTAAATAGGGCTCATATACCTATACGGGATCCAGTAGGTCTCATCGTCACCTTTCTTATCCACAATGTCCGCCACATTGTATGACTAAGCTTTTCTTATAGTCGTGCATGTGGGCACATCAAGCTCGGGGAAAAAAGGTGAAGATGAGTTCTACTGGCTCTCGTATAGGTGTGCAAGCCCCATCATTGTGAAAGAACAAAAAAATACATGTATTTTCATTATAATTTTTATTAATTGTAATAATCAGTCTCAATAATCAATAAACAATTAGCATCTTAGTTTAATAATAGTTACTCTTTAGGCCGTGGACTGGACGCCAAGGACCAGCAGGCGTTCATACAAGTGACCGAGTCCTTGATGTATGAACGTCTGCTCACCGCCCTGCTGTCGGTTGCTAGCGTCCAGTCCACGGCCTTAAAGGGCCCATAGATCATCAGTCGGCATGACAGGTCGGGAGGGACACTACTATCTGTAAGAACGGGATAGCAATGATATCTCTCATTCTAGCAGATAGCTGCGTTTCTCTCGCTCGGTCATGCCTAGTGATAATCTGTGGGGCCCTGTGGCCCGTTTCACGAAGCTACAAATTACAAGCGGAAGTCTCTTTCTATCAAAGGGTATTGAAAAGAGACTTCCGCTTGTAAATTGTAGCTTCGAGAAACGGGCCCCAGAAGGCGTATCATGGTCGCGTTTATCGCGTACTTAATAAATAACAAAATCAAGCATCGCTCTCTTTCTAAAGCCACTTGTAGTCAAAAAAAAGTAAATTATATCTTGTCATTTATCGCGCGATAAACGCGACCATCAAACTAAACACACAATTAACATCTATTTTGCATGGATAAGTAACTAAATGGACTAGGGACAACTGGGAATATTTCTTCCCATTTCATACCACATGGGGACAAATTGTTACCGCATGTGTTATCGCGTGATCAAGCATCCGTCACTCACGCACTTACAAACTTGCCAGAAAGGGACAGATACTTTATCACGCGACCATCATACGCCTGCAGAAGGTATAAATATGATGGTCATTTTATCGGGTGATAAATGACAATACCTACCTATATAACACTCAACCCTTTCGGCAAGAGGTGTCTGAAAAGACGGATGCTAAATCTTGTCGCTAATCACGTGATAAACGCGACCATCATAGGCTAAAGTTGTCCCCAGAGTGGTAAACAATGGGAATTATTATCTAAATATACAAAAGAAGAAACTGACTGACTGACTGACTCATTGACTGACTGACTGACTGACATATCAACGCACAGCCCAAACCGCTGGTTCTAGAGATTCCAAATTTGGCACGTAGGTTCCTTATAAGGTCTAGGGGTGCACTAAGAAAGGATTTTTCAAAATTCACCCCCTAAGGGGGTAAAATGGGGGTCCAAAGTTTGTATCGCGAATCAAGATTTGTTAGACTATTTTATTCGAAACTTCACAGGAGTATTCCTAACGATAAATGAGTAAACACGTGTTTCAGGTTTTTTGAAAATTCAACTCCTAAAAGGGGCAAATGTGGTCACAAAGTCTGAAAATCAACATGGGTATCGTATCCTTTTTTAGTACTTATAGTACGCGGGCGAAGCCGTGGGAAAAGGCTAAAAAAATGCCCCTGTTGTTTTACACAGGCTTAAAATTTTAAGAGGTGCAATGTCTTATAGGGCACCATAGCGATCAACTTTTAATATGAGAACAGCTATGAATTTGCAAAATAAAATACCTTTTAAAATTAAAACCAGCATTTCAAAAAATATCAGCAAAAAATAATAATCAAACAAAAAAAGGATACAACCGTTTAAAAATACAAATAGAATTTTGTGACATAGAATTTTTAGTAGCAAGAACTATCTATGCGGGAATGGGGCCTGGAAATTAACATTAGTAAATTTAGGTAAGAAAAAACCTACCTAAATAATTTATAGATTAAATCACGTTCACTTGTCTCGAATTCTGCATTAGATGTAGCTAGTGTAACTTATTTTTAACAATCTATCGACATCGAAACCTTACAAATGCTCTCAGAAAGCGATATTAAAGAATTAATACCTGTAATCGGCCATAGGGCCAAATTAAAATGCTGAGAGCTTTAACAGCGTCTGAAAGTGGGGGTAATGATACTAATATGGATGTAATTAATTTTTTTACACGTATGTAACTATATAGATCCTTCCTTGCTAGGTCATACATATTATGGCATCTGCCTCAATGAAATTGTTATTCTCAAATTTCAGTTGTTCTCAAATGACACTTACATGTATCAAACAGATATCGATTAATTACTATTAACAGGGAATCCCTAGTTCTTGCTACTATGTCTGGTCATGTGTCATGTAGCTTTTAAAATGTTTCAACAAAAATATATCGCCTAAGTACGGTAGGATCCTTAAAGCATAAAATTATACATGAAACGTCAATCTTAATTATTATTCTTAAACTGCAGCCCGTTGAGTTACATAATATTTCCCACTTGTCGTTATATTAATATGGCAAAGAGCATATGATATCAAAGTATCCTGAAAAATATGCACAATGCATTCAGCATCAGGTTTTTCTACTTCAAAACATTGGAAATGATCATCAAAACAAATCGTGTTCAATAAACAACATTCAAAAATAATCTTACTACTTTCATAAACAAAAACATTTTTTATAACCATAAAAGAAATATCTGCAAGGTCTGTCATATCACGAATTAGAATTCTTCCATGCTTATATGTAGTACCTTTAAGTTTTGCCCAGGAGAATAGGGTAATTGAACTACCCGAATTTAAGTTAAGTCCGTATATTATCTCATCATACTTGCTTTTCAAAACTCTCTTTGAAGACCCCACGGCAAACGTAGCATCAAGCGATCCTTTAGTAATTACTTCGTTAAGTTGAAGCTGGTGCTTATATGCTAGTGTCTTAGTACGATTCCGACGATTGAATGTGGCTCGGGCAGCAATTTTGGATAGTCTGTGCTTAGCCTCAAATCGCATTGACCAAATGTTATGTAGAGGGCCAAATTTTTGTAACATAGAGTGCTAATGAACTAAAAAATGAAATTTTGGTTTCAAGGTATCTCCTGTGAGTTCTAGGTACAATTTGTTCAGTTCCGATACTAAACATTGTAATAAGTGGCAACTAGCAATATTGATGATTGTAGACATTACAGGTCAATCATTTTTTTCAAGACTATATATAATTGCCAATAATAATCGTCTCTTGGTACAAAATCACCTATTATAAGACCAATATATCGCAAAAAGGATAACATTTCAGAAGCTGAAAGTCGAACATTGCCTTTGACAAGATATTCCATACTTAATGCACATGGTTTGCTGGAGGTGTCGGGACCATAATCAAAGTTTTCTATTCTGTGATTTAAAACTGGTAAAGTGAAGTATTTCTGATCTCTAGTATATTTTATGATAAGAAAAGACATAACATATTTGCCAACTCCCTCAAGTATATCGTGCATTATATCCACACCTACTTGAACAAATAAATTAAAATGTTTCACGGTCAACCAAACACACTTTTCTTTTATGCCTGTTCTGATAGGACAATTCATTTCAAGATGTTCAAGGTAATTACTATTATTACGAATTAAGCTTTCTACCTCATAACACCGAGTTTTCATATCTTCTTTCGCCACTATACAAATTCGACACGGATAGTTTGAGGAAAAAGATTCGTTGAAACCTATTATGGAATGAATGCCAAGATTGTCGCCAAGAATTAGACCTAAAGCAAAATATAATTTAACAACCTGTGGCATGTAGTGTGTGTGGTCCTAGTTTATATTTTCTTATCTTATTATATTTATTAAATATATATGTATGTATAGATAGAAACAGATGGAGAGAGCTACACGCTCCGTCAGCTACACCGACAAGAGTTTGACTCTTAAATTGGATGATATGTATGTATGTATGTATGAGCTATGTAAGTTTATTTATTTCTTTATTTATATATTTTTCTGTCTCTTATACGTGTAAGTTTATTAATGTTTGGTTTATTTGCTTTGCAACACCTACTTTTCTGTTAATTTACAAAGGTTTCCGCTTCCCAAAGGTTGTCTGGAAGAGATCGCTCTGTAGCGATAAGACCGCCAATTGTTTCGCCTCTGCATTTTTGTTTGTGTCTTGTGTATACTTTGTGTCTATTATTTGAGGTGTGCAATAAAGTGTATTTATGTTATGTTATAATTGGCCTTGAAATGTAGGTACATTAATTTCTATTCCAGTCTCAAATAAAAAGTTTAATTCATCTGTCAGCGGTTTAAATATAACGTTATTATTATTACCAAATGTAACCCTGTCAGACGAATGAAACGAGAGCTAAAAAAATGTTAGTTAAAGCAGAAGCTCTCTCTGGGGGCATACAAGCAACTGATACATATACTGCTCCTAGTTTGTGAATACCGGAATGGCTTCCTACAACGTTGCCACACTTTCGTAATCATCAAAGAATAAAAATAAAGGAAACACTACCTTGTCTTTGCATCCTTTGATGAAAATAGTCCAAAATGAACCCTGTATAAAATTAGTTATATGATCATTAACGTTTGTTATCTCGAATATACTCTAATGTTGGTTGTAAAACACCATCCAGAGAAAAAAATTTTTGGAGAACATGCCTGAATGAGATCTGACTGACTGACTGAGAACTGCTCCGTACATTCTACTGTTACCGCGTTGACAACACCACGTTTAGTAGCAGTAGTTTTTCTTTGACCTATAACAATTTCATTTGGAGCTACATAAGAAACCATATTTTCAAAATATGTAAAGCGCTTATGCTCGGTGTTAAATTTTTTTAATGGGCAGTTGACAACTGTTAGTACCTCTTGTTTAATTAATGTTAAATCTCTTGCTTCATCGTTCGACTCTACTTTTCTAAAAACTTTTTGAATATTATTGGCTATTATATGATTTCAAGCTCACATGGTCATTCACATTATAAATATTATTCGAAACGGGATATTTACCATGTATATTTGAGTTTATGAGCACCCGATATTTCGGCGCAGTCGCATGCACCATCATCACGGAGTAACTAACGTTGAGCGAGTTTTAGTGGTCTACCCCCACACCGTAGCGATCTACCCTCTTTCGAGTTCGCTTTTTTCGTCCATTGTCACTGCTACTACTACTGTCCGCGTTCTCACTTGTAACTCGATCACGATTGCGACACACAACACTTACAGTGTCAACTCGCGCGTTAAAGTTGGGGTTCGGGATGACGGTTCTCTTAGTCACTCTGTATACAGAAAGCCCACTCACACGGATCGTTATCTTCATGCTAACTCGCATCACCACCCTCGCCAACTGTACTCTGTAGTAACGTCACTTACCGACCGTGCATACAACCTATGCGATGAGGAGCATTTAAATAAGGAACTGACACATTTAAGGGACGTCCTACAGAGGAATGGTTATAATGGGCGGATAAGGCCACCTCGACACGCCGATACCCCTAAGCGCCTGAACTATAAAGTGGAGCGACAACCGGCGTACTTACCATATATAAAGGGTGTGACAGATAAGGTTGCTAATATTTTAAAGAAGTTCTCTGTCACTACTGTCTTCACCCCTTATAGAAAACTGTCCCAATATTTACGCACACCAAAAGACAGTTTCCCACTTGAACGTCCAGGTGTTTATAAAATAGACTGTAGCTGTGGTAGCTCTTACATCGGTCAAACGAAGCGCACAATCTCATGCCGTATAAAGGAACACATCCGAGCGTACAGGAACAATGATCCTCGGAAGTCGGCGATCGCGGAACACCTACTGGAGGCGGGAACAAATCATTGGATTGAGTTACATAACCCTCAGATACTTTCGACCGAAAGGCACTACATACCCAGGATGGTCAAAGAGGCCATTGAAAATTTTTAAATATAAGAATTTTAACCGGGAGGATGGGTTTCGTCTATCAAGTGTCTGGTATCCAGTGATCCGGAAGTTCTCTAATCCAAAATATACTGTTTCGCAAAAAAAACGCGCGAGTTGACACTGTAAGTGTTGTGTGTCGCAATCGTGATCGAGTTACAAGTGAGAACGCGGACAGTAGTAGTAGCAGTGACAATGGACGAAAAAAGCGAACTCGAAAGAGGGTAGATCGCTACGGTGTGTGGGTAGACCACTAAAACTCGCTCAACGTTAGTTACTCCGTGATGATGGTGCATGCAACTGCGCCGAAATATCGGGTGCTCATAAACTCAAATATACATGGTAAATATCCCGTTTGGAATAATATTTATAATTATTGGCTATTGTACTCAAAATATATTAATCTATTCCTTGAACTACATCCTGAACTGTCTGCCTCGGTAATAAAGGGTTTGCGTACAAATTTGATAGAAATAAAGGTATTTGGTCATTCTCTGAGTATGGAACATTTTGAGTAGCCACATTTCTAACTTGATTCAAAATATCCACAGAATGAGTGCTCGATTCATTTTTAGAACTATACTGATTATTTTGCGATTGTAAATTAGAAACATTAATAGAATTTGTCTCTAATGTGCTACAATCATCAACCAACAATGTTCGATTTTCATTACTATCTGAACTACAAATGTGAAACTTGTTCAAATGTTTTGTAAACGTGTTTTTTAAGTAAAATGATCGGTCACAGCCTTCGTCTATACAATGGTAAGCTGAAAAATTATGCTTGTTATGAGCTGTAACAAAATGTTTGGACAAGTTTCTAACATTACAACATTTTTCAAAATTCCTACTTGACTTCCAATCCGAGACTTTATCGTATTTGGTATTTAAATCAAAAACAGCTTTTTGAAGAAATTGCCACACCTGGTTGGATTCTGGAAGCCGTCATTAAAAATGGCAGTGCCATAAAAGCGACTGTGTTGAGAAGCTCGTCAGTGTCTGCAACAGATAGATGGGACATACATTAGCTTTTAATAAGTTTCTGTCAAAAATTTCATTTTTGATACACGCTTTTATTACCAACTATACTTTTCTATATACCGTCATGAACTAGTCATTAAGACGATTCCAAATTGCCCAACGTGTTATCGGGGGACATAAAAAAATTTAAAAAAAGCAAACACACCGACAAACTGAGAACCTCCTTCCGTCTATTGGTCGGTAAAAAAAAAACAATTGTTATTTTTAAAATGATGCATATTGCTTGGGGTCCCCTATCTCCAGTTTTTGACTGATGCACCCTGAACCGGACAACCTGTATATGTATTTATTAGAAAAAATGTTTGTATGTAATTTATTATTTCTATGAACTTACCATCGTTTTGTATATGGCTTAAAATTTCTTTTAATCCAGAATCCTGTCTTTTTTCCGTGTATAAGTATTTTAGGTGTAATTATAGTCCAGTTTTGATATACTTTGTCATCCATCACAGTCAGGGTACAAATTTTTGAAGTCCTTCAAAAGCTGAAAAATCAAGTAATAAGTAGGAGTACTCATTGAAATCAGGTACTGTTTTTGCTGTGATAGAGTAGCAAAAGTAGTATATAATTGGGAAGTACAGACCACTTTCGGCTTCGCCTTCGGCTACGGCTACGGCTCCGCCTTCAGTGGTCTATCCTACCCAATTATAACTATAATAATTCTAAAACAAGGATTGAGACGTTCAATCATTGGATCACTAATCTTCAACGCAAACGAGAGCGATTGGGTATCAATTACGTTCAATTCGTTCTAGCTATGTACCTATGTTACAAGGTTTCCGATCCAAACTGTGCTTTAAAAACCTTCAACGCAAACGGTAGCTGTTGATTGCCATGAGCATTGATAACTATAAATGAGTAGAATCACAAGCGAAAGACGCTGTCCACCGCGCTCGTTACACTCACAAGATCATGCGTTAAGAGTTATTTAATATATACTCTCAGCTCATAAAAATATCCTATTTACATATTTAGTTTCAAGTTTGTTGTACGTGCCTATTGGTAACATGAAATTCGTAAAACAACCTCAAAAATTGCAATTGGATGTCGTTTGCTCTTCGCACAATAAACGCTGTTACCGCCATGGTTTACTTTTACCTGATACTATTCGCTGTATAATATGTGGTCCGTCTAATTGTGGGAAAACTAATTTGATTGTTGGTCTACTGCTACATGAACAAGGTCTACGCTTCCAAAATGTTTATATATATTCTAAAACCTTGTTTCAACCTATGTACCGATATTTAGAACAAGTTTTAAATCTGGTTCCCTCAGTGTCATTTCAAAAATATAGTGAAAATGATGAAGTACTCAGTCCTCATACGGCTGATATTAATTCAATCATGATATATGATGATGTCGCATGTGAAAATCAAAATAATATACGAGATTATTTTGCAATGGGAAGACATAAAAACATAGATAGCTTCTATCTGAACCAAACGTATAGTAAAATACCTAAGCAATTGATAAGAGACAATGCTAATTTAATCGTTCTTTTTAAACAAGATGATGTTAATTTACGACATGTTTATGATGAACACGTAGGAAGTGACATGTCATGGTCTCAGTTTCGTGAAATGTGTGGACAAGTATGGAACGAACCTTTTAATTACTTAGTTATAAATAAAGATTGTAATAGAAATTCAGGATGTTATAGAAAAGGCTTTGATACATTTATCATGCAAGATTAACTGTATACATAAAGAATCGTGTTAACATGTAGAACTTATTCCTTAATATGAAATCATCAAGATAGGACATGAATAATAAAATGAACGAGGAGAAAATATTTAAAGAAAAAGTACAACGATCTACTGAAGCAGTAAGAAAAAAAGTTAAGGTTCTTCGCGATATTAAATCCAGCAATAACATGATGTTGGAAACAATGTTCAAACCAGTCACAGATCCTCTTAATGAAATGGTGAAAAAAGATGATAACAACCTAAGTATTAGTGACACTGATTTTGATAACAATGGATTTAAATGGAATAAGTCAGTAAAAACATTAAAATATAGTCCTTCTGAAGATGAAAAGAAAGAAAGCTTAGCTAATAAAACACTACTGAGAAAATCATCGGAATCTGATTTAGATAATAGCGAATATGAATTAAGTGTCGACAATTCTAGTCAAGATGATTCTGTATCACATGAAAGTACCAGCCAAAATGATTCTGAATCAATAAACAATGCTTCATTTCATACGTCAAATTCGTATGCTTCACCTCGTGAAGATCCCACGTGGCAAAAACAATATTTACACATGAACATTCCTTTTGGTGTACGAATGGAGCGTGGTAAGCTAATGCTAGGATCTTACCCAATTTATATGAATGATAAAGAGCTCAAAATTGGTGGAGAAGGGTTTTGTTTAACGCGAGGATTAAACGATTTATTGTTTAAAAAAATACCTGATTTACGAATGGTAACTGAAGACGATAAGCGATTATATAAAACATTATTATTAAAAACAAATGCACATAGACGTGACTTTGATCCAAATAAGCCTATAAAAAGCAACAAGGGTATGAAATATTTAAATATCATAAAGCCACTTTTGAAGTTAACTAAACAACGTTCAGTAAGCGAAGAAGTACTTGTAACCGGTGATGGTTTACCGGTTATGAAAAAAGTCAAAAGAGACATCTCTTATGTGTATTGGGATGACCCGAATGAATTAGTAGAAAGATTGGAACTGCTTATAGCTTCGCGTGATGCTGGCAATACCGGATTAGATAACGAAATCATATCTATTATTGAAGAACTACGCGAAGCAGGCTTAGTAAATGATATATATAAAAGTAAAACAAACCTAAATTTTTATCAGTTGTAGTTTGACTCACAAGTCACAACAATACAAAATGAATATTGACAAATTCGGTCACCATGTTCATAAGCGCTTGCGTGCTAACGAGGTTTCTGATCTCAACTACAAGGCTTTGCTTCGAACAAACGGCGCATGTTTTGAAGGAAGTTTAAATTAAAGGGAGTTACAGAACTTTTGTCACCCGATGATGCAGTAAATAAGCAGTATGTTGATCAAAATATTCAAAACATGTACGACAAGACATATATAGATTCTTTGTTTAATACTATAAATAATCAAATCATCACCTTTCGTCTCAGTTAAAAATAAACTTTTATACAAAGAAGGAGATAGATGATATCCTCAAAAATATAAAAAATGGAAAAGCAACAAATAGTGAACGAGATCCATCGATCGGCAAGAAAAAACTTTAAGCGAAGATCGGTTGTACTAAAAGGAATTGACGATTTATGGCAAGCTGATTTGATTGATTTACAGAAACTTCACACGATTAACAAAGGAAATAAATATATATTAACTGTTATTGATACATTTTCGAAGTATGCGTGGTGTATACCTATTAAGTCTAAAACTAAAACGTCAGTAAAAAGTGCATTCGAACTAATTATGAAATCAACTAAGCGCCGACCTAGAAACTTACAGACGGACTTAGGAAAAGAATTCTATAATGATAAATTTGATTGCTATTTAAAATTCATGAAAATACATCATTATTCAACATATTCAATTAAAAAGGCATCTATTGTTGAAAGACTGATAAAAACACTTAAGATCAAACTTTATAAATATTTTAGTTTCATTGGTAACTATAAATGGGTTGGTAAACCGTTAGACGATATAGTGAAAGCATATAATCACACTGTACATCGTACAACAAAATTTAAACCTATTGATGTGGATTCAAATAATGAAAAAGAGGTAAAAAAGAACATTAAAAACTCTCAATCTAAAATGAATAATAGTAAGTTGAATAATTTTAATATCGGTGACCGTGTGCGTATAAGCAAATATAAAAGTAACTTTTCTAAGGGTTATACACCTAATTAGGAATATGCATGATTTTTTTGGAAGACGTCATTCGATTCTATTTCCCTGTAGATTCAAATGTCTCTAATAAACCTACTATCTATGATAGCCCTGAAACTTCAAAAATGTGAAAATACGTTAGGCGTCTGCGCCGCGCGTCAAAACGCCCCATACAAAAAGTGTGCGATTTGTGACGTCACCGTTCACAAAGTTGCAGAAAACTGTTTGGAAGGAACAAGTTTTTGTAAGATTTTTGTAATTTTAGGCACGAAAAAATGCGTTTAGCTATATAGTTGTCATACATTTTTTTTCTTGTTAGGACATAAGTAATCGAACTGAAGTTTCGAAAATACATTTGACGTATAAAAAAAAATGCCTAAAATTTTACGTTTTCAAACCGCAATATCTTTAAAAAACTGTTAAAAATTATTACGGATTTCCACTTATTTATATTAGTTTGGGGTTGTTGAACGTGTTTATGCAACAGATTCAATTAAATATTCTTCATGCATGTTCTCTATTGGTCTACAGAACTTTTTACAATTAAACATGTGAATCACACTCGACCTGTAACATATCATATTGAAGACCAACGGAAAAACATAATACTGGGTACCTTTTATGAAGAAGAACTTCAAAAAACTAAGTATAGAGATATTTATTTAATAGAAAAGGTGATTCAAAAAAAGGGCAGTAAGCTGTTTGTTAAGTGGTTAGGGCTAAGTGATAGTGAAAATAGTTGGATTGATATATAAGCCATTGTTTAATGTATTTAATAAATTGACTATCATCAAACGAAATTTGTCATTATCATACATGATATGAAAGGGAGAGGGCTTTTAAATAGTGCTATTAATAATTTACCGTTTGAATTACACTTACCTGGTTATAATTATTGCGGACCAGGCACAAAATTGCATAAAAGCTCATGGTTAGTAAGACAAAATTATGAAATCTAAAGTAAAGGCTGGCGCGGGTATAAAAACATTCAAAAGTTTTGTGTCCAAGATACGCACTGAGTTAAAAAAGAACCCTAAAATAAAAGGTTATAATATCATGGATCGTGCGATTGTTGCCGCTAAAAAAGTTTTTGCTAACAACACTAAGATACGGTTACCTCGTTTAATACCGATTCCAAAAACGGGAGGTCTGTTACCTTTGATACCTATTTTTGCTGGACTTTCTGCGTTAGGATCATTAGCAGGAGGAGCTGCTGGAATCGCTAAAGCTGTAGGTGATTACAAAGCTGCAAAAAAGAACTTGGTTGAATCAGAACGACATAATAAAATGATGGAATCTATTGCATTAGGAAAAGGATTACATATAAAAACGGTAGAGGTTTATGTATAAAAAATTCAAAAAACTAAATGACAGGTTACCCAGACGTGCTCTTTCAAATATTGACATTTTAAAATACTCTACAGAGATTCCTCATTTTCGTGGAGTTTATATGAGAGACAGTTTACCAAAGCGACCTAAAAGAGTAGAATGTGGAATTGTTAACTTGGACAGTTCTAAAAACAAAGGAACTCACTGGGTAGCCTATATCAAAGATAACAGTTATTGTGAATATTTTAATAGTTACGGTGACCTTCGACCCCCGTTAGAGCTAAAGAAGTATTTAAATAACAACGATATTTACTATAATTATAATACGTACCAAAAGTTTAACACAGTAAATTGTGGTCATTTATGTCTTAAATACTTAAAACAATATTGGTATAAGCGTTTAAATACCTACAACCAATAAACAAATTATCATTCTCACGATGTCGTTCACTTTGTCTATAACTGGATCATCTTCAACTCTGATAACAAACCATTGACCAGCTCTTCAACTGGATGGAGAATATGAGTGTGGTCCGTTGTATATATCAACATTTAATTCAATACCTAATATAGACTACAGAAACAATAAATTCTATTATGGAAAAAACAACGCAATTGAAATTCCCGAAGGATCATATGAGCTTCAAGATATTAGTGATTACCTTAAAGAACACCTTCAAGGATGCTCGTTTTCACTAACATGTAATAATAATACCTTAAAAACATCTATTTTATGTTCGCAAAATATTTATTTCGATAAAGAGAGATCTATTGGTAGATTACTTGGTTTTGGATCAGAAGCTATTCGAGCTAATATATTAACAGAATCTCCTTATCCTGTTTCCATTCTGTCTACAACCATAGTCCGCATCGAATGTGACATAGTGAGCGGTTCATTTGTTAATGGAAAACCTAGTCATATAATCCACGAGTTTGTGCCTAATGTACCACCAGGTTATCGACTTATAGAAACACCGAAAAACGTAATTTATTTTCCTGTTACTCGAAACAGTTTAAGTTCAATTACAGTAAGAATATTAGATCTTAACAATAATTTGATAAATTTACGCGGTGAGGAGATTCAGATATATTTACACCTTAGAAAAAAATGATAGACTTCAATAAAACTTCACTCCCAATTAAAATCAGTGCTAGTACTCAACAAGCAATCAAGAAAAGAAGACCTAAAGTACAACTCACAAAACAAAACAAACAATTTCTCCAAAGCATTGGACTAATAAAATGAGTATATTAAATTTAACAGAATCTTTCACCTTAGACAACTCAATAGAGAGCTTTGAATATCATTCGTATAAGCCTTACGTAACAAGTTTTAATTTTAATGATGAAATACGCATACCTATTAATCAGCAAGATCTTTACGTACTTACCATCAGCAAGTACTTTATACATAGTAGGTACTATAACTGTAATCAATAGAGAAACGAAACAAGAGGTGAAGTCTGTTCTTTTTACGAATAATCCAATACTCCATCTATTTCAAGATATTCGATACGAACTCAATGGAATCGAAATCGATAAAATTAAAAATGTAGGGGTTACAACTACTATGAAATCTCTTGTATCCATGAATGAACTTGAAGCATCGATGTCCAAGTTATGGGGTTGGGATATCGATGGTACAAAAATTTCGCATGGCTCATTTTCTGTGTCTATACCTTTAAACAAAATTCTTGGGTTTGCTGAGGATTACAACAAAATAGTTATTAATTGCAAGCATGAACTTATTCTTTTAAGATCTAATACTAACTTAAATAGCGTTAAATTAAACGCGAATGAATATATAGACAATATAACTATCGCAAAATAGTATGGCGTATGCCACCTATTAAGGTGTCTGATCGAGAAAGATTGAGCTTACTCAAATGTTTGGAAAGAGATCGTGCAATTCAAATAACATTTAGAAACTGGGATTTGTATGAATATCCTCTCTTGCCAGAAACGTCCAAACATTCTTGGGCTATCAAAACTTCATCTCAAATTGAGAAACCGCGTTACATTATAATCGGATTGAAAACAGCACGAAAAAATGTTGCTGATAAAGATATAACACACTTTGATCACTGTAACTTGAGAGATGTTAAGGTTTTTTTAAACTCAAGCTACTTTCCTTATGAAAGTTTTGATGTCAGTTTTTCTAGTGAAAAGTTTCCTATATTATACGAGCAGTATGCTAAATTCTAACAGTCTTATTATAACCGTGCCCAGGCACCTTTGCTAAGCCCTCAAGATTTTAAAAAGATTGCTCCTTTATTTGTTATTGACTGTTCTTCAAAACGAAACCTTAAAAACCGGTTCAGTTGAGTTCGAGTGTGAATCAACTATACCCTCACAGACCTCAGCTTATTGTCTGATTTTGAATGATAGTATTGTCGAATACAAGCCCTTAAGCAACATTACGAAAAAGATATCATAAATAATCATAATGCAGGACTACATATTCGTTGATCTTCAGGGTTTTAAATGGGGTAATAATGAATTCATAATAAAGGAATTTGCGCTCGCCACAAATAAATATAAACAAGTTTTTTTGGTAAAGCCACCATACCCGTTTGCCAGTCTATCTCCAAACGAAAAAAGGTCACGTGGTTAGAAAAGAATTATGCCATTTTGTGGCGTGAGGGGACATAGACCACCGTGAATTTAAAAGGATCATTGTAAACTATTTAAAAGGCAATAAGATTTTCGTAAAGGGAGCAGAAAAAGTTCAATGGGTTAAGCATTTGTCCCCTGGTTCTACTGCTTTAGATTTAGATGAAAACCAACAATATACTTTTAGAAATCTGTATGAAAAATATTGTATTAAAAGTGATATGTATAATTGTGTGCACCACAAAAAAAATTGTGCTTTAAAAAATGTGATATGTATCAAGAAATGGTATTTAGACAATATTTTATGTTTTTTTGTAAGTAAATGAATAAAATGAATACTCAAACTGTTTTTTTTTTTTTATTCCCCATCATAGTCCTTATGTATTCGTAACATCCACGAAGACACACATGACACTCTCTGTAAAATGTAATTGAATAAACTTTAAAGAATTTTAGGAAATTAACAAAACACCAAATTCCTTTTATAAGATTTATTAGACCGTAATTGCACAAAAATATACTACTTATAAAATTTATTAGACCGTAATTACACAAAATATACTACTAAACTTCTTATTAACAATTCTATAAACTAAGACTGTAACCAGTTAACTTTTTTGATATCTTATTTACAACACCTTCAGTACACTCAATTATCTCATCGTATCCCTCATTTGCCACATACTGAGCACTCAGCAATACATTTTCATCACCTTCACCGTTTTGATTTGGAGCACCATCTCTGATGTTGATTATTTGAATTCTTATCAGCTTACTACCTTTGCCTGCTTCGTTGTTTATGACAAAACATGGAGGATGACCGAGGTTCCGTTTAATTATTTTATTATTCACTTTTGTTGTACGTTTCTTGGGTTTTGGATTGCAGATAGTATTCCTTACTTTTTTGTATAAATCACTATCATCAAATTCGATTGGTAGTTGGTATGGATCTTGAGCGTATTGTGACAAATCAATCAATCAAAAGGTTATGAAATAGCATTAGTCCGCATTATTTACATCTGATGAAGGCGACTATAAAAATAAGTAACAATATACCTATCCACGTGGCGCATTTTATTGTGCAATTATTTTACAAGTTGAAACTAGTTCGTTGACATAAAATAATTAGCATGGTCTGTTATATATTATTGTTATAATTAAAAACCGCTAGCGACGCATTTTTGTGCACATGGACATATTGCATGTCGCTAGCCTTTTTATTAAAAATGTTGAATTGCGCTATTTCAATTATATATTAACATTTCATTTTCAAAATTATTTGCTTATGAGATAACGCTTTTTGACTTGGGAGGGAAGATGGTAAAGGAAATAAAAAAACAAAAATATTTTCTTTCACACGTTTATTTAATTAAAATATAGTTACAAAACTGAAACCACTAAGAACATAAGTTTATACTACACAAAATAAAATAATACAGGTGTAACATTAACAGTCGTATTCGAGTCATAAATTAGGTGTATAAGAAATTTAATAAAAAATAGTCAATCACGATTTATACTTTACGTTTCGAAATAGACTTTGACATAAATATAGCATTTTTACTTTACACACACGGACATATATTTGAGCCGAACACAAATTTAATACGCGTATTGCAATATAAATACGTGAATAAAGTGGATTTACATAAAGATTTCCTTCTTAGTTGGTGTCAAAAAACTAATCTCTATTTACCTTTTATTTGACAATGAAGCTAATTGAGTGTCCCTGAGAGCGAAATTTCCTGAAATACAATATTGCAAGTCATTAAAATACAATTTTAAAAATTACTTTATGATTCTTAACTATAATAATATTATTATTAATACAATCAATCGATATCCATCCAGATATAATTCATAAAAGTCATTACAAAAAATAATCATTGCCCCATGCAACAGTTGAAACTTTATCTGATAATGTAATTCGTTTATCGTCTTTATTCGATAAAGCAATTTTATTAACCATCTGATGTTTAATAGATTTGAATAAAATATTTTTTTTACGGACTATGGTATTTTTATACAAAACATCTTTATAATTTTCAAGCTTTAATTTTCGAATGGCATGTTCTTTTATACCATTAGCTTTTTAATTAACTTTTCTTCACTTTTAATGCAATATAACTTGGATCGTAACCCAATAAACTCCGTTATAAGTACCCCATCTAATTCGTCTTTAAATAAACCAGATTTTTTTTTAATTTTGTGATGGGATTTGAAAAATATTGGTAGGACTATAATTACTCGTATCGAAAAAACTTAAAAAGTATTTTTTTAGGTCCTTGTAAAAGTCGTTAGTTTCTATTTTGTAAAGAAAACTGTCTGTGTCGGTGTAACAAAGATTTACCTTTTTACCATAGTGAGGTTTTATTACAGAGTAGTGAAAATTATACATGTGGGCTTTAGGAAGTTCTAGTACAGAAAATCCTACGTAGATCGGTTTATCTAAAACAACTTTTTCAGGTTTCATTTGCACTGCCACTAAATCCTCCGAAAATATTGAAGCGCTATGAAAATTAGGTCGTGCTATTAATTGACTAGCAGATAAACACTTATTTGTTATGTTGTTTTTATCGCTCCATCGATTTACTAATCTAACATCTACACGTTGCTCACTGTTTTCGAGAGTTTTACCAAAAACCGCGTTGTTCATCAACTTAAAAAGGTCTTGCTGAAAACGAGTCTTAGCCTTTTTTCTTAACTCTGTATTCAAATCGATGTTTGCCTTTAAAAATGGACTTTGCCTAAAGGTAAGAACACGATGTATTTTTTCAATAATTAAGCCATTGTTCAGACATATTTTTAAATGCACGTAATGAATAACGTATTTATATTTATTGTACAGATTTGGTATTAACTTATTTGTTTTTCCTCCTGGAGGAACAAAGTTTTCCGCACAAAAAGGATAATCATTATGAATATGGTGCAAATACGTTGGGTACAATAAATCTATCTCGAGTATATATCCAAATTCAGAATCATCTGCAACTGACATAATATCTAACTGATCGATTTCAGGGTTATCTAGAAAGCAAAAATCTGATAAAGGCAATGGTTGGGACATGGCGTATCCATATAAATTATCACAGTCAATGTATATGAGAAACGAGTCGGGTTTTTTCTTATCCTAAGTTTTAATATACTTGTTATTTGCAAGTGCGTGTCTAGTGGAACACATGCAAATACCTCCTCGAATACCCTTTTGAATAAAACGTATCATTTCTAAATCCGATAATAACTCTAATTTTACACCTGTTTTAACAGCATCGCGTCAAATGATAGGCTAGGAGCGGTTAAGTAAAATGCAGGATCTAAATGATAATTTAATTTACAATTTTTTCGAAAATTTTCAAAGATGTCTGTTAAAAGCAAAACGTCCGTTTTAAGGTAGAGGTCTGTATATTCCCCAAGATTTTTGATACTGAATGTATTCCATACAGTTCTGGCATGGTGGTAATCCAAATCACTAATCTTTTCACCTGTCAAGGAGTTATAAAATAAATCTTTTGAAGGTAACTTCGTCTCGGTGAATTTACCCCAGCTAGACATATAGTCATAAGGGTACACTCCTTTGCGAGTTAACAAATTAAATTGTGTTTCTATTGAAAAAAAAGTGTTTAAATGAAGAAAATCAGTCTTATTTAAACCATTGGCAAATTTTTCGAGACTAGTATCTAAAAACTTGAATGAATCCACAAATCTTATTCGTGCAAATTGACCATCAGACATCATTAAAAATTTTGTGAAAGATATATATATACCTTTCTTGGTTTTTTGGAATTATTTGTATAGAACCTGAACATTTTCCTAATGCTTTGATAAAACAGTGAGCATCGTACCCTGATAAATTATGAAAAAAAAAAAGTTACAATATTGGTGAGCTGCTCCTCTGTACAAACCAGTCAGATGGCAATGATCTCTCACCTTATCGACAAGCAACGCATTTTGACATATATGACAAACCGTAGCATTCATATATGCCAAAGCATTTTCTGTGGTATAAATCATGGGAGTTTCTTTTTTTAAAACTTCATATATTTCTGCAACATGTTTATACAAATAATGCACGAACTTAGAAGGACAGTCAGATCCGCGATATTGAATAAAACGATTAAGACTTTTATCGTAAGAACAAACAATGTAATAAGCAAAAGCAGCTGGTACATGTATTTGTTTAGTCGAGGTGAAACTAGTAGTTGATGACTGATCATGAGTTTCTAAAGGTTTGAGAATCGTTTCGAAATCACAATAAATACTGAAATTAACATCCTGTTGTCGTTCAAAAATTTTAAATTGAAGAAATGTACCCTGGAAGTACAGTAGCAACGCCACTACAAACATGAGTCTCAAATATGGGTTCAGAAGAAAAAAATATAAGATAGTCTTCGCAAAAGTAAAGCTTGCCATGATGTTTTGTAATTTGAGAACAAACAAGTCTTGATAAGTTGGTAATTAAAACGTAGTGCGATTTATTATTACATTCAAGTAAAAGTAAATAAATTTTTTTCTTTCTACTGTAATCTGATCTGTACAAGGGTCCTACTATTGTACTATCCTTTCCTAAGGAGTATACATTGATGCACAAATCCACATTATTTTTTTCAAAAGTGTTAATGTCTTTGAAAGATACAGGAAAACTTAAGCCCTTTATATTTAATACATCCTTAAAGTGTGGATATGAGGATGGGCGGTTTTTATGATTTTTGGATGGATAAAGAGCAGCAACAATACTCCATAGAAAACAATAATCATCCTTATTCTGAATATTAATGCAAGCTTTTTTGTGACTTAGGCAATTCTATGTAAAAGGAACCATTCAATGATAAGATAGATAAGATAAGATAAGATAATTTTATTGGTAACATAATTATAGGTACAAGTCAGGTACAATTTTGTAATAATATTTGTACATTATAATAACAATGTCATAATTTTATAAGAATTATAAAATAACATTAATAATAGCAGTTTCACAAAGTTAGTTGTAGGTTCACCATTTCATTAAAGTTATAGAATTTTTTTGTTAGTAACCAAGATTCTAACTTCCTTTTAAAGGATTGGTGAGATGGTGCCCCTCTTATGCTCACTGGGAGGCGGTTGTATATCGCAGGGCCCGTGACGTATACCGACTGTTCTGATCTAGTGAGCCTGTGAAACGGTGCAACCAGGCGGTCTCGGTGTGCGTTGCTTCGTAAATCATGTGACGTCACTATGCCTTTACGTTTAAATTTATCTATATTTGTGTGGGTGAAAAATGCGAGTTGAAGGATTGCTATACCTGGTAGGGTTAGGATACGCAGGGTTGTGAAGTGATCGTGAACCGGCTCATCCCTACGGATACCTACGATGCCTCGCACTGCCCGTCTCTGCATTCGGAATGCGCGCTCAAAATCCGATGCTCGACCCCACAACTCGGTACCATATGAGAGTATCGAATGGACTGTGGCAAAGTAGCAAGATCTAACTATATCTTCACTGGCTGTGAATGCCAAGCGCCGTAGCGCATAGCATGCTCGGCCCAGTCTCTTACAAATAGAGTCAATATGCTCCCTCCATGATAGTGAGGTGTCGAGCGTAAAGCCAAGCAACTTGGTGGTGACAACCTTTTCAATTTTAGTATTTCCTGCATGGACATCGACATCAGCAGTAGGGTGACCGTTTAAATTCATGCGGAGAAAACAGGTCTTTTCCGTGTTCAGAGCTAGACCGTTTCGCTTAAACCACAGGTACAGACGATTCATGGTGGCGTTGAGAGCTGTTTCGAGCAGTTGTTCATTTAGTGCTGCAACAACTACGGTAACATCATCGGCGTACATAAATACTTCTGCATCATCTAGGGCCTCTGGTAGGTCGTTAAGCAGAATTGTAAACAGTGTGTTAGACAAACAGGAGCCCTGCGGAACTCCCATTTCGCTACTTTGTTCAACTGACCGTACTCTTCCTCGGTCCCCTACCACGATTTGGGTTCTGTCGCTCATGAAGGACACTAGTATAGCAAGGGCGGGGCCACGAATGCCATAGTGATCAAGCTTTGCCGCGACCAGGCTGTGATCCGCGGTGTCGAAGGCGCGCGAAAGATCGCAGCACAGCACGGCTACCTTCTGGTTGGCCTCGCGCGCCCTCAGCACCGCCCACACCACCTCACGCACCAAGTCTGTTGTGCTGCGCCCTCGTTGGTAAGCATACTGCCGATTTGACATCACATTTTGGGACAGCCAGAAGGACAAAATACGCTGGTTGAGACCGACCTCAATAACTTTGCTGAGTGCAGGTGAAATTGGCCGATACGACTTACTAATGCTTTTTTGTCCTTTCCCTTTATATAGGGGTGATATTTTTACCTTTTTAAGTGATTCTGGGAAGGTGCCAAATTTAATGCATATGTTAAAGAGATGTGTCAACGGGTGGCTAAGTATCGGACTAACAAATTTAAGTATGCTAGGTGATAACTCATATATGTCCTGACTTTCCTTTGGTGCTATCTTGGACTGCATTATTTTGCATACTTCCTGTGGTGTAAATAGTTGGAGCCGCATCGAGCGGTCCAGAGACGGCGTGCGGTGCGCGAGCGCGGTCAGAGCGGCGCGTACGTCGGCGCGCGGCGCGCCGCACGCCGCCGCCGCGCTTACGAATTCCGCGTTTAGCGCATTGGCCACCTCCTGCCTGGTCGACACCGGGAGCCCGTTACATTCTTTTATCATTTCAGTGAAGTCCCTGTGTTCCTTGGGTTTCCTGGCTAACTCTTTGTTGATAACATTCCACATGGACTTACTTTTATTTTTATTTTTACTAATTATTTCGTCATAGTACTCGGTACGTTTTAATTTAAGTTTATTACCGTAAGCGGCTGACAGGTTTTCCGCAAAACTAGACAAGCTATCAGAATCCGGAAATTTATTTTTTAGATTTAAAACGTCAAACA
The DNA here is from genome assembly GCA_947086415.1 of Pammene aurita. Classification (NCBI taxonomy): domain Eukaryota; kingdom Metazoa; phylum Arthropoda; class Insecta; order Lepidoptera; family Tortricidae; genus Pammene; species Pammene aurita. Next base: position 22,106,394 of record OX352295.1, read on the forward strand.
GGAGGCTCTTAGTGTTTATTATGTCGGTATCGACCCACGAGTTTAATTTTATGTTATTACTGCTTTTTTTCTTAGGGAAGCAAATGTCGAATTTATTTACTAATACATTTAAAATTGATTCCGCTAATTTATTAGCATCATAATCGAATTTCCTTAATATTTCTTCCCAATCTATCGACTCCAGGTGGTGTCCAAAGTTAACTTTATTACTCAGGGTATATGAGCGTCGAGGCAGCGACTCACGTTTGCACACAGCCGTCCTAGTGATCTCTGTTATCTGCGCGCAATGGTCGCTAAGGTGCGTCGTCGCTCGGCGTACGGACACACGGTCGCGGCAGATATTAGAGTACGCGTGATCCAAAAGTGTAGATGATGTATTGGTTTCGCGTGTTGGAAAATCTACATGTTGAGTGAAGTTGTAAGAGACCATAATATCTAGTAATGATTGTTTGTTTGTCGATTCACTTAAAATATCTATGTTAATGTCCCCGACTATAAGTGCGTCGTGACCATTGTCGCAAATTTTTATCAGGAGGTTTTCGGATAACTTGAGATATTCTGGATGACTGGTTTTGTTAGAATGATAAATGGCTATTACTAGTAATTTCTCATCGACTAGGCTTACAGCATACACGTCAAACAATTGTTCCCGTGATAAGTCGGAGTATTCTGGCATATTGACTGCCCGAATGCCCTGTTTAACGAATATACAACTGCCTCCGTGTTCAACAATTGGCCTACAATAGTAAGACATTAAATTATAATTATTGGTATTTGTTGATATTGATCAATACTAAGCAGTAAGCAGTGGCAGTGGCACAAACAATGGTTGGTATTTGTTGATATTGATCTCTAAATAAGAATTAGATAAGAAAGTCTCACTGTCTCGTTCCTGGAATTCCTCAACCTTTTTCTTTAAATCATTAATTACTTCTTGATATAAGTTACTACTTATATAATTTTGATGTACTGTATAGTTTTTTGTGGAAAAAGATTTTGTTTCCTCTTTATCGTTTTTGAACAAAAGAAAGTTGCAAAAATATTCGAAATTAATCTTTAAGCAAACGTGTTTTTGAAGACCAGTTTTAATAATAATTTCTAATTATATTATGTATATATTATATATATTATATTATATATATTAATGTACTTAAAAACTCTTCAGGCAACGCAGATTGATCATCGTCAGAACCGTATAGCCTAAACGTTTTGATGCGACCTTTAAACGCAGACGAAATTTCAACTACTCCATCAACTATTGGGGCCAATGAGTTATTTTTATGTTTTGTATTTCTCTGATGACCTACCCATTTTTTTTTCTCAACTTACAAGTAGTACAAAAAGGCATGTCTTGTTGAATTTATATTAAGTATGAAATTGCAAATTAAATGAAATTAGAATGTAACTAAAAACATGTGAAAAGTAACAATGAAATTTACTCACGGACACTAAAAACGAGTTACTTTCTATAGAGATTTATATACGATCAGACAGTCTTCATTGTCCGCGAGCCTCACTTAACATTCCTTACTTAGTAGTATTATAATATTTAACTTCAGAATCTGAAAATTGATCTTTTAAACTTTTGGTTAACTTCTGTAAAGCTAACCACTGAAGTGAATCTATATCTAGAGGAGTTTTCACATTTAAAATAGCCTTTTTCCATCTTGTTTCAGCCAACTCATTGCGAATGTCTGCGGTTTTGTACACCCTTAGCTCCAAAAAAACTCACCGTCGAGACTGGCGGTGCGTTTTGTTAATCCTTTAGCCACTCGATGAAGAATGTAGGACTCCAACAGTGAACAGGTTGTTGACAAATTTTCGTCATCGGAGAAAAGCTCGGACGGATCAGGGTTGTGGTTCTTAGGTCCTTTTTTCTTAGATACTCCAGCAGCATTCCTGGAAAGAAAAAGAAATACAATAAAAAATGTGATCCTGGTGTAAAATTAAATAATTTGAATAAATAATTCCTGTTTAAAAATAACTGAACCAGTAGTAAACAAATGTATGTATGTACCTGTTCGATTTCTGCTTCGCGGCAGAGGCTTTTTTCGTTTTAGGCTTCGTCGGAATGTCTTCTGATTCGAGTTTGGAGTCGGATCTGAAAACATTTTTTAACTAATTAGACATAAATCATTATTTTATTGAGCCTAGCAGAAAAATAAAGAAAGAATAAACAATGCTAAAAAATAATTAGTATCCTATTAATAATGAAATCATACCTCAAAGTTTCAGGTTTCCTTTTCTTCGGGGTAGCTTTGGTTTTCATACTCTGGGTCGAGCAGCTCTCAGCGATGATGCTTCCGAATTCTGAGTCAGACCTAGTAATATAAAATATAACCACTGTTATAAACTTAACACTGCATATTGACATAAAACACTGCATTATTTAAAATATAAAATAGGTAATAATACTTACTTACATTTTATTAATACAAGATGTGATACCGAGCACAGGAACAGTCTAATCAAATAGAATTTACCATTCGAGAACATCCGATTTTAATAAACATTTATTGATGATTTTGCCAAATGGACCAGGGTTATCAACTTGTCACATTCCATTTTATTTTATTTTATAATTTCATATACTATAATTCATGCATATTTGATATTTAAATGTATCACATCACCAGCTACATCCCACTGCTGGACACAGGCTACCTTCCATGCAGGAGTGTCTTAGTAAATTTTATAACTTAAATACTAAGTAGTTAAGAAGATTAAGCTATGAAAAACTAAACAGAATTATAGGTAAAACTAAATTCCACAAAATTATTATTCGAAATATACAGCTTATTTTAAATATACTTGGGTATGATAAACATATTTATTACTGATAATTTATATTTGGATTTAAGTAAGTTTAGATAACCCTATAATTATGATGATATTAAATAAAGACAAGTATCATATATCTAGGTAATTATACATCTGTTTTAATGTTACGAAATCAGTAAAATGTTTCAATTGTTTAATACGACACCTATATTAACTAGTCATCAGATTACGTTACGTTACCTACGAAACTAACTTTTGCTCGCGGTTTCGTTTAAATAATATTTATCAGATTTATAGCCTATGAAAGAAAATACAAAAAATAGTTCCATATCTATATATATATAAACGTAAAAGTCCTGACTGACTTACTGACTCACTTAAATCAATGCCCAGCCCAAACCGTTAGACCTAGACAGCTGAATTTTTCACAATAGGTAGTTTTTATAACGTTAGTATCCACTAAGAAAGGATATTTCAAAATTCATCCCCTAAGAGGATGAAATGAGGGTCCAAAGTTTGTATGGGAAAATCTTATGGCGAGTGTTAATTCTACGCGGACGAAGTTGCGGGCAAAAGCTAGTTAATACATAAGTATTCAATTGATCCTAATCAAGAATAACAAAGTTAACATATTTATAAATAATGAACACTATCTTCCATCTGTATTATAAGTTTTGACAGCTAATTTACTGAATTAGATAATAATCCTATATTAGCATATTAAATATGTACCTATAAGAAAGAAGGTATTCGTAAAAATGAACAATTTTTTGGAAAGAATATTTAATTGTCCTTATTTTTCATTAATTAAATCGGTAGAGTTAGTTATTCTGAGTAGAAATAATTCAAATTTGTTAATTAAAGTTTTTTCTGAAAATATTTATAAGCATCATAAATATATATGCCATCTATCCACAATGTACTGAACTACAACACGATCCTATTACATGACTTAAAAACATAACTAGTTATTTAAAACCGATACAGTTATAATAAACTTCCGCTAGGTGGAAAACAATGCTAAATAAGTTTCATCTAGGAACGGCTAGCGGAACTAATTACATTGTGGTCGATCAAAGAATTACATAAGGTATTTGTTAGTCTTACACGTTTATTTTATAGTAGGTGTGCAATTGATTGTAACTAAATATTGTTAATAACTAGTTATTTAAACCGTTACAGTTATAATAAACTTTCGTTAGATGGAAAACATAATGCTAAAAAAGTTCCATCTGTGAACGCCTGGCGGAACTAATTACATTGCGTTCGGTCAAAGACTTAACATAAGATATTTGTTAGTCTAACAGTTGTAAGTAGTTGCCGCTAGATGTAGTAAAAGATATTATAATTTATGACTTGCCTATAATAATGATCTTTTGTTGTTTACGTAATTTGATGTAAGTTCACGTTTATTTTATAGTAGGTGTGCAATTGATTGTAACTAAATATCGTAGTCTTAAGAACCAATCAGGTAACGGGGCCTACATCGCACTTGTAATGTTTTTTCAATAGTTTGCTTAAATACAAATAACGTTGATCTAGCTTTCGGACAGTTGACGACCGGACTGTCTGAACTGTAAATCGCACCGATGAACTGGCCACTCATTGGAACGTCTGTTCATGTTGATGCATAGAGAGGTTTTTGTTCCTATGCGGTCGTTAGGTATGGTTACCTCATACCCGGAGGGGGCTCCAATACTCATCGCACGTAAAACGCGTCCTTTCAGAGGGTAGAGTCGCCTCTGTAGGACTGTTCACGCCTGGGACGCTGACGAGCTGAACAGCCATGTTGTGTAAACACCATAGCAAAACAGTCCATGACTTGGTGCGCTATGTGGGTACGCCCTTACTTACAATCTAGTGTTTAAGTTTTTGCTATTTAATCTAAGAAGTACAGACAACGAATTCCTTCACTGACATAATAAAAATTTAAAAATTCGTTTCTACTAAACATACTCGTAAAGTAGAACAGAAATATGTGGATCAACAGCTACCGTTTGCGTTGAAGGTTTTCAAAGCTCAGTTTGGATCGGAAACCTTGTAACATAGGTACATAGCTAGAACGAAATGAACGTAATTGATACCTAATCGCTCTCGTTTGCGTTGAAGATTAGTGATCCAATGATTGAACGTCTCAATCCTTGTTTTAGAATTCTTATAGTTATAATTGGGTAGGACAGACCACTGAAGGCGGAGCCGTAGCCGAAGGCGAAGCCGAGAGTGGTCTGTACTTCCCAATGATATACTACTATTTGCCCAAAACAAACGCTTGAATATTCTAGAACAAATAAACATTTTTTTTTTCATACACTGAATTGACAGTAAAAACACATAAAATTATGAAACTTCTCGGGAATCGGTTGAAAAATGCAATATTTTATCCAAACTTCCCTTCACCCACCCAAAAATAAGTTTAATAAAAAATAATATTTTACCTTTTATAAACGCTCTTGCAGGAGAGAATCGCAAAAAAAAACATCTTATTTTTATTGTTGTTTTTGTTTAGTCTTTTGCTGGAGATAAATACCATCCTTTAATAGTTTACTCATTTCCGTAACAAAGTCTTCCAAATAAACCTCAATATTTTTAGGTTTTCCTCTACCGTAATATATGCCTATGACAAACGTACTAAGGCCTGCATATTCATGGACAGCACATAAAATTGGCCGAAACTCATTTTTAGAGCTTTTGAATATTGGAAGACCGTAAAAATTTATGTCCAAACTGATTATGTCAGGAACATTCAACAAATTTTCTAAAAAAAAGTGAGCTGATTAATTAATAAGTCAGTTGTGCCAATATTCCCCGTTATTTTCTACTAGCTGTGCCCGCGGCTCCGCCCGCGTGGAATTCGGTCTGTGTCAGTAAGCGGCTAATTCACCACTAATTTCTCTCCCGCTACCCTGGAAGCGGAACTTGAAGTAAAGTTGACAGATGGATACGCTAGAGGACAGTAGTCCAAATAAAATAATTTACAATTACCACTAAATGAAACTACACTCAAAAATGAATACTTTTTTTATCCTATTCATTTTTTTGGCATGATTTAAACAACATAGATTAGTAGGTGTATATCGGACGATACAGGACCACTTTTGTATTTATACGTTCATGTCCACGGCAAATATCATCCAAATCGATCCTCCCGTCAAATCAGTCTAAGCATGAAAGGTAAGAACAGGCGCGGTTGAAATTGGGGGGGCGGGAGGGTTACAAATGCAGAAATGATTTTTTTCTATTTGAGATGCACTTGGAGGGGGGGGGGGGTACATGACCCATGCAATTATTTAACTCAATCGAGTGTAGTGGCTACCCCCCCCCCCCCTTTTAGAAGTTAAAGTTTTATAGGCTACGTATAACCTGGCTGGAGATTTTCTTGAATTGGAATTAGTAATCCGTAAGGGATGATTTCCGGGATAACAATGCAAAAAAACCGGCCAAGAGCATGTCGGGCGATGCTTAGTGTAGAGTTTCGTAGATGCCGCCCTGTTACAAAACATCCGTTCAAAAGGTCGTTTATTAAGGGATATTTGGCGGCGCTTACGTCATTTTACTATTCGGCACTTCCTTTCACTATGCGTTTTTGACTGATAATTCAAAAACGGCTGAACCGATTTTATTCAATATAGTTTTTATTGAAAGTTCTTATCAGGCCTCACCAAATTTCAGCTTTCTAGTGAGAACGGTAACTGAGCTAGACCGCCGACAGACGGACGGACATGGCGAAACTATAAGGGTATCTAGTTGACTACGGAACCCTAAAAAGAGATAAATAGTAGTTTATGTTTACGTACTAAGGCCTAATTATGTACAGAAGCATACACTGCTTTACCTACACACATATTAAAAATCCATTGAAACCATTAGAATGATGCCATTAGAATGGGCATGCCGGCGGTCGAGGGGGCGGATTTTCATTACGTTACCGTAGGTTACCATGAATTTTCATACGTTTGTACCACACTGTCACTGATGTTACGTTACTGGTTGCAATAATGGTGGTAATTACATACGGTTCCGAACGCGGAATAGCGGATTTATGATATTGGTGTAGATCAAGATATTTATTTTTCAATGTAAGCACATTACAATGCACTAATGAACGTCAGAGAAAAATAAAATACGTGAGTGTCGTGGAACACTCTGTTGGAACGAAGTTATGTTCTTTAATTTTTGACTTTTTCGTAAATTTTGTGGACTTAATTTTCTTTTTAATTTTTGAAATTTTTGAAATTTAGCAATTTTGCCATTTTTGATTTTTTTTTACTTTTTAGGTTCTCGACTGTTTTCACTTTTATCACTTTGTTACTTCTCACTTTCACTTTTCACTACACTTCACTTCACTTCACTTTATTCTATTTTATATATTTTTTATTTCATTCCATTTTACATGTTTCTCAATCGTATGGGTGTCGCGTTTACGTGACGTGACGCTTTTTCGTGACGGTCACGTAACTTTTTTTCGCCTAGCTCCCCATCCGCGAACCGTCCGATAAGGAACTTCTTTCCAAAACTACCACCGGTTCTAACCCTACACCTCTGGCCCAAGAAGTATTATGACCGAAAAGAAACTCGACGGGACTTATTTTTTTCAAAACAGTCATACATTATTAGATCTTAAAGATACAAAATAATGCGTAGTTCTTCAAGAAGACATATCAAAACAGCTTGAGAGACAGATAATGTACCTATTGTTTAATTATAAAGAAAAATAAATCCTAATCTGACTGCTTCACAAAACGTTTGATATGTTTTCCTACCTAAACGGTGTCCTATAAATGTTAGATGATTTTGTAGTAGTTTTTTGGTTTGGGCCATGCATCTTTGTCCGTCATATATAGTCCTCGAACCTGCAATAACCCTTTGACATTCATGACATTTTCAAATATTTCTTAACAGCGGTTATTGGTTGTTTCTTCCCCATATAAACTTCCACCCCTTTTGCATCCGCTTAAGGGATAATTTCCAAGATAAAACTATTTTATTTCCTTTTCCAGAGCTCAAATTATCTCCATACCAAATTTTATCTAAATCGATTCTGCGGTTAATGATTCCCTATACAAATTTCCAACTCCCTTTTCACCTCTTTAGGGTTGATTTTCGGGGTGAAAACTATCCTTTGTCCTTTCTTGAGGCCCAAACTATACCAAATTTCATATTTATCAGTTCAGCGGTAAAAAAATCCTCATACCAACTTCCAACCCCCTTTTCACCCCCACAAGGGTTTATTTTCGGGATGAAAACTATTTTGTCGTTTCTCGGGACTCAAATTATCTCCATACAAACTTTCAACCCCCTTTTCACCCCTCCAGGGTTGATTTTCGGGATGAAAACTATTCTTTGTCCTTTCCCGGGACTCAAACTATCTCTACACAAAATTTGATGATGATGTGATGCGCGGTCAATTAAACAGACAAACAGATAAACAGACAAACAGACAAAAATTCTGAAAATTGTTGGAACGTGTTCTGTTATCGATTCTAAATATCCCCAGCCAACTTTTTTTTAATATATTCTATGAAGAGACTTTCGACCCTCTTCAGCTTTATTATATGTATATATAGATATATAAGATAGTTTTTATTGAAAGTACCTTTCAGGCTTCACTTCCATTATTTTTTTTTATTTTTTTGGGCGTACGGTTCTAAAGTAAGTTGGCTTTTTTGAAGATGAAACTATCCTTTGTCTTTTCTCGAGACCCATACTATCTCTACCAATTTTCATCTAAATCAGTTCAGCGGTAAAAAAATCCTCATACCAACCTCCAACCCCCTTTTCACCCCCACAAGGATTTGAAAACTATCCTATGACGTTTCTCAAATTATCTCTATACTCATTTCTATTTAAATCGTTTCAGCGGCTAAAAATTCTCCATACAAAATTTCAACCCCATTTTCACCCCCACCAGGGTTGATTTTCGGGATTAAAACTATATATTATCCTTTCCCGGGACTCAAACTATCTCTATACAAAATTTCATCAAAATCCGTTCAGCCGTTTTCACGTGATGCGCGGTCAAATAAACAGACAAATAGATAAACAGACAAAAATTCTAAAAATTGTTGGAACGTGTTCTGTTATCGATTCTAAGTATCCCCAGCCAACTTTTTTTCGATTATCTTCCATGTACAGACTTTCGACCCTCTTCAGCTTTATTATATGTATAGACGACTTTATCGCAACATTTGTCACTGTATGCAACATTTGTCACTGTATGCAGAATTGTTCTTGGATCTTGTGGTAATGAATATGGAAATCTGTCATTGATAATTTTACTTAATGCTTTTAATGTCGTTTGAGGAACATTCTTCTCAATTGCCCATGTTTTTATTTGATCGCGGAAAAATAAGTTACGATGTTCCTCATTATCATCTGATGATGATATCAGAAACACTCAGGGTCACTTATGTCACTATCAATGTTATACTCTAATTGTACGGAACCCCTTGACATTTGCACTGCTCTGCAGCTTGGCTGGTTGTTTTGATCCGTTTGGGGTTTTTTTGTTCGTCGTGTTGTGAATACGCTTTCGAAAGCTTTCTCTTCACTGCACCTGTTCTTTTGTGTTTTTTCCAAGGCTTGATATCCATTTTATGGCAAACAACTTACTACAACATTTGAAAATCTAGCACAACAACGCTTAATGAATACAGACGCAAAAATTTTACTTCACAGATTGCTGTATTATATATTAAACCTACGCTAATCGCGTCGGCATTATAAAATAGTACGATTACTCGTACGCTAATTAACAGTCTATAACATTACATAAACCCTTGTAAAGGTTATAGCTCTGTAAAGGTTTTCTAAAGATCCATTGATCAGCTATTATACAGCTTAATGTGATAGGTTAACCGAGTAGGTTTATACCAGTATCCAGACGACAACAACATTTAATATTGTTATTCCACCGTTATAAAGCTTTAGTTTTCAAAAAATGCAATTGGTTTTTTTTTTGCAATAAATTCTGAATAACCGATTTTTTTAAATAATTATAAAGCCAAAAGCAATAATTTCGACGTTATACAGCGTTAAATCAGCCTGCACTGTATAAGAGAAATCTTTTCTGCGCTAGTTCAGCTTCCAACGTTTTTGTACTCCGCTGTTCATCAGTCTTTAAGCTTTAAGCTGTTTATTAGCGGATTTATAGTATCTTTTTAGCCTAAACTGTTACTTGGGGTCGGCCGCCATCTTTCATTTCTAAAAGCTTGTCGTCCTCGAGTCCACATTTGTAAGACAGGAGAGGTTGCAGACGATTTTTACAAAATGACTTGTGTCAAGGCGAACATAACATTCGTTTGGTGTTTTCTTGTTACTCTCTAACTTCTCAAAGGATTCTATTGTAATATGACGATTAGCCACTTTCAGTGTTTAGCAGTAACACTTTGGTTTACTGCGACATAAACGCATATTGCTTGCATAAAAAAAAAGCGAAAACCTATGTGTATAAATAGACTAACATTGATTAAATAAATGGAATCATACACTTGAACTTAACTACGACTTGTTTATCTACCACGCTCCTGCCTCACCGCCCTGAGTAACCTTCCACCAACAAACTTCTTATATTTCACTATGTTGCAGTTAATAAAGGCTTTAATTGTAGCTTTGTAAAACTTGGTACTGTGATGACTGAGGGTGCGACGAGAGTTTAAATAATAGGAAATGGTTGGTAAATTAATTTACCACAAACCTCAGAAAATTGGTCTAGAACCCCCAATTATCCCCTACTACAAAAAAAAATATTACAAAGTGCTCATGGCTAAAAATGAAACTTTAACAAGGTCGCGGGTAGGCCTCCCTTGGAGCAAGGCGTCTAGGTCCAGTATTTAAATTAGGACGTCCTAGATCCTAGACCCTCGACAAACGTATGACATGTTCAAATAAAACAAACCATTACACAACTTATTTTTATTTATTATGCTCAGACAGTGATTAATACTATCCTTAGGGAACTACAAATTTAACATTCACATCTCTCCTGAATCATAAAGACAGTTCAAATACCTGGTGTTTAACCAGAAATGATCATCGGCTATAACCGTGTCAAAAATTCTAAATGTTTAACAAAATTACTTAATATACAACCTAACAAAAGGTAGCGCTACTCTCCTTTCTTCATACCCCTTATTACATATTAAATATATGTTGTATGGAGGCAGGCGCTGCATCAACTACCTGCTAACCCATCTTCATATTATGAAGGTATATCTTTTACATGGTGCGTTCACGAAGGAAACACAACGCTCAAACAGGGACGGTTCGTTATAAGTTATAAGGAACTGAAAATTGACTTACAGTCTTCCGCAATAAAGCTATGGATATTTCTCCTACATATCTTTTAGCTGGTAGTGTTCCTGGAACCAAGGATGTCCCCGGAAGGCTGGGGCGCGTCCTACCATTCCGGTGTGATCCGCTCTGGGCCGATTCCGGAACCGAAATAAAAAACCCTGGAATTAAAATATTCCCATTAAAAATCAAATCCTTTAAATATTAATTAATTTCTAATTTCTTCCACAATAAAGCCCAAGATAAACAAGATGCCTTGTAATCCACTTACCAGAATTGGGTTTAACTGGGTTTTCTTTTATTTGCGCCTGTGACGCGCCATGTGGCGGGACCCGTAGAGGTTAGGCCGACAAAGACATGCCCAGGTTTCTGTTTAGGACAAAATAGATATTTTAGGTTACGAAACATGAATAAAGCCACTCCCTACACAATCCTTTACTTATAAATTACGAAAATAACTTACCGAACATGGGTGTGTCCACTCGTGGTCCGACATTTGTTCGGCGAGCAAAAATGCTACCACGCCTAACGAGGCTAAAAACAACGAAACAAAATAGGATTATTCATTGATCCGACTATGGAAATACAACGTTTCATATCCCAAAATCCTCACCATTATATTAAATTATCACCTTCCACACAATTAGCTGGATGACATTATCTCAACGACGATGGAGCAATCAATCGTCCCGGCGAATGAGATATCCAAGCGAATGTAAGATTTTGAATGAAACCTTTGAATGAAACACACACTTGAACTATGTGCTTATTAGGTATATTCTCTTATTAAAAAAATACGCATAATTTAAATTAAGTTCAACCTTTTAAAAGGAAAAAATATAAATTCAACAATTTACGAAAAGATATCACTCATTGAATGACGTCGCTTCGACGCAGCGAAACTACTGGCTCGAACAGCGCTCAAGCTGTCACCTATGACAGATACGTCAAAACACAGCCGATGGGCCAGAGCCAAATATTAACAAATTGTTTTGATTCCCATTGAAAATGGTCTTGAACATCAAGTGAAAGTATATCAAGAGTGTGTGTATCATACGACAAACACGATGTGCACCTCGCCTCCGTGATTATAGGAGCGAGTACATGCAAAACAATGGAATTTCAAATACAGCAAACGACCAGACTACAATGTAAGTATTTTCGATCTTTCACGTCTTTAGGCCTTCGATACACAACATTTCAGTGTAGATGGTCAATACCTATCTATAAACAAAACAACTTACCACTACAAATACCAACTGTCCGCTGGAAATCTCTTAGTTCCTAACATATACAAACACCATCTAACTTACATTTATAAACCTACAAATTGACACCCTCAAAGTGTTACAGCTCCTATTAAATGAATCATCTAAAATGACTTCATTGAGAACTTTTATTTCCTTTCCAAGATTTTAACCACAAGGGTATGGTATCCATATTATGCCTACTAGAAAGCATCTGAAAAATTGGCACACTTCGTCCATTTTTGCCTATTTTCTCCATAATATCAGACTCTTTAATTAAACCTGCTGTAGCATCAACACTCATTGTAACTCTGTTAGATCAGCATGTGTGGCATAGAAAGTTTCCTGGACCAACCACCAATAGTGGACACAAAAGTTCGGATGTAAAGTTATTTGCTTAATGAAGTTATCATACGGTACGGTTTTTTGTGCCATAATTAACAGCGCGAGAATAGGATCGGAATGGTAATGCTCACTTGCTTTATTTCATGTTTAAGCTGCCGTAAACAACCATGTGTAGTTAAATGTGATGATGGCTCAGTATCACCATTTTGCATCGCCGTGTTAATTAATTTCTTATGCACTATAATTGGAGCTTCGTTTTTAAGTTCTTCTAACAAATATTTACGTGTTGTAGATGTCATTCTAATTTTTTTTTTGTTATGCTCATATTCTATGAAGTGCGATTTAAACGACCAACCACAAGGGGATTTGGTCGAAGTCCAAATTTTCTCGCGTAATAAGTCAGTTCATTGGTATTTAGGTAATACATGTTTTTGTTGTAAAACATGGCACCCATAGTTAATGTTCCGTCTCACTGAACACTTTGTAATGGGTTGTATTTTTTGCCACTGATACAAATCGCGTGAAAAATAAATGCGTACCGAGTCAGTGTTTTCGGCCAACTCGTCAGTGCCGTCTGTTTTATTTAATATCCAACTTGTGTCACTTTCATCTGAATAACAACTGTCTTCATAAATAATACTTTCATCTTCGCCATCAATTGAAAAAAAATATACAAAATTTCTCGTTGCCGACAAATACAGGGCTTTTGCAGAGATTCTTTGGCACAGTCCGTTGCTACTGTACATGTATATTTGATCACTGGGTGCACTGAAAAAAATGTTAGGTTGGATTTAATAGATTCTGCGTAAATGTTACCAAAGTTTGCGGTTGATTTCGGTCCTATCACGAATTTTGGTTGAATTTACCAAACAAATTAAGTTGGTGTTGTACCAAATTTATTTGGTAGATTACACCTATATTTTGTACAATTTTTACCAAAGTAATTTAGTTACTTTTCTCACCAAAGTACTTTAGTATAATTTTTTACCAGAGTAATTTAGTAAAATTTCTCACCAAAGTACTTTAGTATAATTTTTACCAAAATACTTTAGTAACATTTCTCACCAAAGTACTTTAGTAACATTTTTTACTAAAGAACTTTAGTAGATTTTCAACCAAAGTACTTTAGTAACCTTTTTATCAAAGTACTTTAGTAAAAAAAGTATAATGTAGTTTGCTGCAATCTACCAAACAGATATTGTATATATTACCCAACATACTTGTCTTTTTTACCAAATACAATTTGCATGTTCTACTGTTACCTTTTTTGGTACAAATTACCGAAGGTAGTTTAATAGAAAATGCAAAGGTATTTGCTAAAATCTACCACAAAAATTTGGTAGATAGCATTTATTATATGGTAGAATGTATTAAACCAGTTTGATAGAGAAAACTAAACTTAACTCGTAAGTATAATCTATTTTATTTGGTAAACTGTAAGAAACAAAATTTAGCAGTATTTACTAATCACGTTCGGTGTATTTTATCAGCGTTAGTTTGATAATAATTACCAGATTAAATTTTAGTTACTACCAAAGGTTGTTTGGTAATAATTACCAGATTAAATTTTAGTTACTACCAAAGGTTGTTTGATATATCTACCAGATGTGTAATGCAGTTCCCATCAAGGTTAGCTTAGTATAATCTATCAGATGTGTATCGTGCTTTTTATCAGAGATAATATTCATAATATTGTATTGTCTACCAGAAGTATATCGCAGATTTTATCAAATAAAATTAAGTATTATCTATCATGTGTGTTTCGTATTTTTTCCTAAATTTTTTTTGGTAATATCTAACAGGTTTGTGCTGTAGTTATTACCAAACTTTAACTGGTCATATCTACCAATATTTTATCAGTGCTTGTTTTGCTGATTGTACCGGCATTAGTTTAGTAAAACATACCATATAAATAGTGTACATTTTACTGGTCTTAATTTGGTTAATTTATCAAACTAACACTAGTAAAATGTACACGACTTTTTAGGTTATATTACCAAACATTGATTTCCAGAATATGAATAGGGTGTGGTATCATTGAAAATTAGAAACTTAGTAGCTAATCTGCAATATTGCTGACATGGTATGAGAGTAATGTACCATTCCCACCGAGAGGGCAGAGTCGGCGCGCGTTTTACTAGAACTAAAGAAAAATGAGCCTCGTGTGTAACGAGTATTAGAATATGAAACGTATATGCTGTATAGAAGGTTCAAATTCCTTTACTGCTAGTAAAACGCGCGCCTACTCCGCCCGTTCAGTGGGAAACGTACATAAAATTATATTGCAGTTTAGATTTTAAAACTACATACTACTTTAGTGGCCACACCCTAAAAATATAGAAGAACAAAACCTTACAGGAAATACAGGATCTGAAAAAAAAAAAGGTTTTAAGACCGTTTGACAAACACTTCAAAAATATACAGGCGTATTGGTAACTCAACATATTCCTTTTTAGGGAGATACATATATAATTTGCAGTTAAAAAGGTCATGTAGGCTATCCGAAAATCAGCACTTTTTATAGAATATTACGTCGAATTACCAGTAACCTTATTTAATATAAGGTCTTAATAAAAACGGTGGTTTAAAGAAAAATAAACAGATTTTTGGTACATATCTTAAAATTTATTTTACTAATCATAAATACAATATAATCAGATCACTTATTTTAAAATGATATTAGTATAGGATACAAAACATTTCTTATTTTAAAAGACACAAGGCTGCCAGCTTTCAGCCAGGATGCTGATAAGCCGTACCAGGGTGCCCGCATTCGGCATTTGCATTAAAACGTTATAACCGTGATGTCGCCACCATAAGTCCACTTTATCTGTCAACGCCACGCCATACAATGGGAGTGTTCCTGCTCGGAAATGCACACTTCCTATAGGAGAGCTGAACTGGACATATGGTAGTGATATCGCATCGATCGGCCCACATGTAGAATGAGGGTCTAGTTAGGCCCAAGTAAAATCAAAATTCGAAAATAACTAAACCTAAGTATAAGTAATACAATAATAACTAGATCACCTTATTTTTAAATTATGTTAGTAATGTCAGCATGTTGATCAAAACTCTTTTTATTTTAAAGGACAAGGCTGCCCGATTTCGGCCATTTTGAAAATGCTATTTACTTTGTTGAAATAATATAATGAAATAATGAACATCTGAAAACAGATTTATTTTAAGTTTCTGAACAGATGTTGTTGAGTTTGATGAGTAAAATCTATGTTTTAATTTTTAGCTCCTGTTACAGGACCTACCTTGTATAGTGATTCATAACCATCTATTAATATTTACGCTACCTTTATGTCAGGTTAGCGTACTCTAAGACTATCTATGGAATGGCATTAATATTCTTCTTTTTATTTAATTTTAATAATAACTATATCTACAATCTACAGTTTTCCGGTTAACCCCACCGTCACTGAATAATGAAAGCGCTAACGTAGCGGCAGATTTCTCTAACATACTATGGACAGTATCCAGAGCGTTCTCACGACAAACATTGTTTAGAGGATGATATTCAAAGGATTCACAAGGATCTAACAAACTACACGTATCATGTATATTTTCACTTAAAGCGCAATCATTTGTAGGATTCAAAGGATTCACAAGGATCTAACAAACTACACGTATCATGTATATTTTCACTCAAAGCGCAATCATTTGTAGGGAGATTTTGATTAAAAATTGTTTGTGTATTCAAATGTTGGGAAATTAAGTGGCGTCTAAAATACCGTACATTTTGATATTCGCGATCACATTGATACTGTTTACAGCGATAGGTTGCGTTTGCACTTAAGTTATAATGGTCTTTCAAATGTTCACCTGTGCCAATAACATGAACATTAGTGGGAGAAATAATTAAATTTTCTGGTTTCAACAGCTCCATGGAATCGTTTTCTCCTTCAATTGAATAAGCTTGAAAATGATCATTAAAACCAGAGCATTTTAATGATTTACATAGAAAATATAAACTCGTAGAGTATTTAGAACGAAAAATTCTCTCTAATTTGAAAAAATATATATCATCGTTTTCATTAGTAGTAACTATTATCATTCCTGGGTTATACTTTGTACCCTTAAAACGTATCCACTGAAAATCACACAATAAATCAACATCTTGATTAGAAGTATCTTTAATGTGGGAAATATCTACACGCGACTCCCGTACAGTAACTTTTCCTAATTCCACTCGAGGCTCTAATCCCTTTTTTACAAAAAGTCTGTTAGCAAACGCTTACTGTTCTTTCATTAGCAACGTTAGAGGTATGTTTTTTCTAGAAGTTATGATATGAGGTGTGTTTTCCAATGTTTTGTGTTTAGCTTCAAATCTCATGCACCATAATTGCTTTAAGGGGCCCACCTGCTCAATAATATGCGGGTAATGTAACATCAAATGATGTTTCGGTTTTAATGTATCATTAAAAAGGTTAATGTAATTTTCATGATGTTCAGTAATTAAAGATTCTAACAATTTTACAGTCGGAGCATCTACAACGCTACATAATATAATCTGAATTATTTTTAGTAAGATTATTAAAAATTGCCATACGGGATCGTCACTAGGAACTAAATCTCCAACTAGTAGAGGGAACAAATGTACAAACATCAACATTTCCGATGCTGACATTTTAAACTTACTGCGAACGAAATGTTCTTGCTTGATGCAAACAGACTTATTGTTAAGCTCTGTCACTGAATAGTCAAATAATTTTAAGCGATTATTTAAAGTGGCCAGATCAAAACAGTGTAATATTTCAGTATAATAGAAAATAATATGAGCTAAGTCGTAATGACACACTCCTTCAAAAATATCGTGCATAATATCAACACAACAGTTATCCACTACGTGAAAGCTAGGAATGTCCTTAAAACAACAATATTCACTTATTCCTGTTTCTGTAACATTATTTTGCTCAAGGTCATTAGCATAATTATCCTGATCTCTTAATAGTGCATTATCTGCTTTGGTTTGTTTTTTCATTATAGTTTTGTGACTTTTACATATTCTACAGTAGTAATTGCTGCTAAAAGATTTAGGAAATCCGAGAATAGTGTTTAGGCCTAAATTGTCCCCTAATATCATTCCAAGTATAAAATAGATTTTTACTTTACCATTTTCAGTACTTATATCTATACCTACTTCCTCTAAATATGTTAATTCTTTAATGAGTTCGTAGAATACCGAGTGATTACCGTATATCTTAAAAGAAGAATTGTACAACATTGAAACAAACTCATTATCCAGCAGTGAAAGATATTCCAGTGGCATAGTGGGAAATTGATAATATACAGCTGATATTGAATGCACACCGGCATGGCTACCTAAGGGATTATTACATTCGAAATCATCGAAATATATAGAAAAAGGACAACAGAGTTTGCTTTCTTAACTTGCAATTTTTTTTGCCAAATTAAACTGTGAGCAAAATTTGGAAAATCAACTTCGTTAGGTTTTAATCTATTTGTAAAAATTTGGTAATTCAAAAATTTTCTTGAATACTGAGCCAAGCGGTAATTTGGCGCCAGTACAGGATTTAGGCACAAGCAACACTGAAGTGTTGACTGTATTGTCAGCAACATTTCATTAATAATGTACTTTTCAGGAGCAATGTAGCAATTGATATCTGTAAAGTATTTTATAATTTGATATTATGTGCGTATATTACCAAAAGGATTTGAAATCAGTTTATGTATATTATCTATTTCACTTTGACAGAACTCATTATAAATAGGCATTACGTTGAATATTTTCTAACATTTTAAGAGCAGTTTTCCGGTTAACCCCACCGTCACTGAATAAAGAAAGCGCTAACGTAGCGGTAGATTTCTCTAACATACTATGGGCAGTATCCAGAGCGTTCTCACGACAAACATTGTTTAGAAGATGATATTCAAAGGATTCACAAGGATCTAACAAACTACACGTATCATGTATATTTTCACTCAAAGCGCAATCATTTGTAGGGAGATTTTGTTTAAAAATTGTTTGTGTATTCAAATGTTGGGAAATTCAGTGGCGTCTAAAATACCGTACATTTTGATATTCGCGATCACATTGATACTGTTTACAGCGATAGGTTGCGTTTGCACTTAAGTTATAATGGTCTTTCAAATGTTCACAAAAATCTTTGTAATCTTCAACTGAAGCGAGACATTTGAAACAAACAAACAATTTGACTAAATTTAGGAAACAAACCACTTATTCCAAGTCAGAGATAAAAGATGAAACTCCCGAAAGCTTTCTGTCTGATTTTGTGTCAATGTTATAAAAATATTTTTGCAGAAATAGCCAAATGTGAACGGCTTCTGTGGGATATTCTGCGTCCAGGCAGTGAAAAGTTTTAAAGCATACATCCAGCGCTTTCAAGAACGAGTCTATTTTATAAAGGATGTCATCATACGCAACATAAAAGCCCTTTAGGGCATCGATGGTTGGTCCGACAGCACCAAAAAAAAAAATCACTTATTCCAAGTCGGAGAAAAAACATGAGACTCCCGAAAGCTTTTTGTCTAATTTTGTGTCAATGTTATACAAGTTGGGCCCTGTAACAGGAGCAATAAATTAAAACATAGATTCTAACCCCTCAAACTTATTTAATAAGTTTAGAATTATTTTATGTTTAGAGTAGTTTTAATTTATTTTGTAAGTAGTTTTTAATTTTTAAATTGTTTGTTATTTAAGTTTTTGTGTTTAATTGATTTATTGATATTATTTAGTAAAGATATTTATTAAAATGTAAACCAGTAAAATAATGTTTATTCAAAGAAGCAATGTATTGCGAAACGATTGATATTTAGTAAAGTGACAGCTATGTCAATGCTAAGGCGACGTCAATGTTGGAAGGCATATATTGAAAATGCTATTTACTTTGTTGAAATAATATAATGAAATAATGAACATCTGAAAACAGTTTTTTTTTAAGTTTCTGAACAGATAGATGTTGATGAGTTTGATGAGTAAAATCTATGTTTTAATTTTTTGCTCCTGTTACAGGACCCACCTTGTATAGTGATTCATAATCATAACCATCTATTAATATATACGCTACCTTTATGTCAGGTTAGCGTACTCTAAGGCTATCTATGGAATGGCATTAATATTCTTCTTTTTATTTAGTATTAATAATAACTATATCTACAATCTACAGTTTTCCGGTTAACCCCACCGTCACTGAATAATGAAAGCGCTAACGTAGCGGCAGATTTCTCTAACATACTATGGGCAGTATCCAGAGCGTTCTCACGACAAATATTGTTTAGAGGATGATATTCAAAGGATTCACAAGGATCTAACAAACTACACTAAAGATGCCACGAATATTCGGCAACTATTCGGTATTCGGCCGAATAGTGCGTACTATTCGGCCGAATACCGAATAGCAAATCTTGTAAAAAAAGACACGTTATTTTACTCAAAATTATGTATTTATTTCCAAATTACAACATTTTAGTACTTAAAATTAATCAGTGGTAAGTTGTGATGGATAAAAACGAGCTTTTCAGCATTTTTTGGTAGCAAACGATTGCGCTTTTCATCGTAAACGTTACCAGCCTCAGAAAATAACCTCTCACTATAAACGCTACTTCCAGGCGAAGAAAGATAAACTTTTGCAAATTTCGAAAGGTTCGGGTATTGTTTTTCGTTTGCTGACCACCACTTGTAAGGATCGGCCTTCCGATCTAGGCGAACTGTTTTCAAATAAAAACCAACTCGTTTGCCACAGCATTCTTCTCCACGTCCTCCTCATCATTAGCATTTCCCATATTATCTGTAGCGACTTCTTCAAAGCAGTTCCAGAAACTGTCGTGTATTTCAACAGTCCTATCATTTTCATTCAAGTTTCTTTTCTTACGCGCTGGAGAAGAATCGTCATCGGTATCGGTACTACTTAGTTCATCACAACTTTTTTTAGAGCTTCTAGAAGAATATTTTGTCTTGCTCTTTCTGCTTGAACCAATCCTAGAAAACTCGTTTTAAATCGAGGATCCAGAAAAGTAGCAACCAGATATTTGTTTTTATCATCGAAGCTGAATCGCCTTTCTAGCTCGGCCTGCAGTGAAGATCTCATCGTGACTAAATTAGGTACTTTCTCTATTATTCTTTATATTTGGAAATAAATAAAAATCGTTGGGTGCAAAGTCAGGGCTGTACGGCGGATGACCCGTTAATTCCACATTTTGACCCTCCAAAAATAGAGTTGTTTCGCGTGACATATGACAGCTGGCATTGTCATGATGAAGAATGATTCTTCGTCGCTGGTTAGTTTTACGAATTTGTTCAAATACTTCCGGTAAGCAAATGGTCGTGTACCACTCTGAATTAACCGTTCTAAGGTTTTCTAGTGGCACTGTAGCTACATGGCCATTAATACCGAAGAAGCAGGCCACCATTTGTTTCAATGTACTTTTTGCACGAGTAACTTTCGTAGGGTTCGGCTCATTTTGAAACACCCATACCGTTGATTGTTGCTTCGTTTCGGGATCGTATGCATAGATCCAGGATTCGTCACCTGTATAGATGTTATAAACGGCTTTTGAGTCACCACGGTTATATTTTTTTAACATTTTATTGCACCATTCGACGCGAGCATCTTTTTGCTCTTTTGTTAAGTTGTGGGGTATCCAACGCGAACAAATTTTTTTTACAGCCAAATAATTATGTAATATGCTATTAATGCTGGTCATAGAAATACCCAGAGTCGCCTCTATCTCGCGGTACGTAACATGTCGTCGTCCATTATAAGTTTTCGCACAGCCTCGATATTTTGTTGTACAACGACCGATTTCGGGCGACCTGTCTTAACTTCGTCCGTAAGCATACTACGTCCACGATTGAACTCACTAAACCAGTGATACACAGTAGTTTTAGATGGGGCTTCATCACCAAAAGTTGAAGTTAGTTGATCTATGCACTGTTGTTGCGTTAAACCACGCCGAAAATCATAATAAATCATAGCACGAATATTTTCACGAGTGAGTTCCATTCTTGCTGCGAGATAACATTTAAAACCCGTCAAAAACAAAACACGAGCGTTAATAAGAAAGAAAAAATATACCGGCCAGTACTTAAAAAAGTTCAAATTTTACCATGGAGGTCAAATATGCTATTTAAGAAGATTGTAATCCCGGTTTCCGGATATATAAATAGCAGCCCTTGTATTGTGCTGGCATGTCCATATATCAGATGTCACTGATAATGCTGCTGCCTGTGAAATACTGGCTTCTATTTTAGCACAAATTCTGTTGTATATATCCGGAACAATTTTCTCGGTCATGTAAGTGCGACCAGGTACTTTATAATGGGGCAAAGCGTTTGCCATAAGTCTCTGAAATCCAACTCGTTCCACAAGTGACAATGGTTCGTTGTCCAAAGCAATAATTTCGCCAGTCAATTAATGATATTTTATTGATTTCGGATCATTAATGTCCCAGAGCAATTTCCTTTCTGATGTTTCCTTCAGGGTGAGCTGCCGTTCTTTTGATCTGGACGTTCCAGGTTCTGCTGGCATCTTGGCATCGGTAGAAGTAGAAGTACCGCCCATGTTGCTGCCACTTGTCGATGGAACATTAATTAAAGCAGCGTATTGGTCAGCATGTTTGGTTTTAAGATGGTTTTTTAAAGAGGTTGTAGCTGTAAATAAAAGAAAATAAAATTAATTATAATTAAATAAGTTATTTTATTTCCCTTATCTATCTTATAGAAAATCAAATAAATATAGGTATATAAATAATTTCTCATAAAACTTTATTCCGAAACAACTAGGGCAAATCGATATCCTTTCTTTTGTAAGTAGGTATCTACAAATAGGTACAGTACAACAACAAGGTCAGTAGGTACGTAGTTTAAGACCATACATCGTTATCGCGGGAGCAAATACAAATGTGTTGAAGAATATGTATAACAGAATGTCCGTTTATTATAAACAGAATATTATGCCTACACGTCTTAGCCTCTAAGAAGTTCTTCATATCTAGCACAATGTTTTTGCTAGAAATGATCAATCAAACTCGACTTGCTCCTTTTCGACGTTCGTTAAAGTGCGTCTTTTTGTGTAGAAATTTCGTTTAACAGATATAATTTTTTTATGAAAATTACAAGTACCTAACGTTGATTTTTGAGAAAAAAAAATACTCTTCGTGTGTCTAAAATAATCCTTTATTTACAAGTCCAGATCAATCCGATCATGAATGAATTTTTTTTTGAATAACAGGTGACTGAAGAAGTTGTCGTTAGGATTGCGTGGCTAATCTTTTTAGTATGTACTATAATCAAGTCGATTACGAAGTTTAGATATTAGAAAAAACATCGATAAATTTTGAACTTGTAGGTACAAACGCGTTGAAACTACTGTCACTTCTGTTATTTCTTATTTGTCATAATCTTTGACTACTGTCAAATCGTTTTTGCTCCCGCGATAACGACGTATGTTTAAGACAGAACCAGTTAACAAACAACCACTTACCTACGTAAACGTATTAAGTGAATAAAACTATTTCGAAACTATTAAATTAACCTAACGTTTTACTTTTTATAAGATTTATATAACAACAACGTTGTCTAAACTTTATTCACTTCAACAAAAAGAATAAAACATAACATAAATTTAAATACGTTTTACTTACTTGCTTTCTTTCCTTCTCCGCCTCTTGAGATGTTGATGCTACATAACAAACACTGGGCCAGTTTATTATTTTCACTACAAATCTCATAATATTCCCATATGGGCGATTTTTTACTAACCGGTGTCATTTTATAAGCCTTTTGACGAAAAAACAATTGAAAATGAACTAAGGAACAAACTTCTTAGCAAAATAGTAATTAAGTTTCACTTAACGTATTATTTATAAACTAACAAAGCGCTCCGTGACGCGATTTACTCGCAATTGAAACAAATACAAACAATGTTTGCTTGCACCCCGCCCCGCGCGCGCGCCGTCGTCGCCTGCCGCGCGAACGCAACGAGAAAAACAGGTTGTGACTTGTCTTATTCCAGCTAACGCGCCCCCACCAAGCATTCGGCGGCCGAATATTCGGCGCTTCGGCCGACAGCGTTGCCGAATATTCGGTATTCGGCCAATTCACTATTCGTGGCATCTCTAAACTACACGTATCATGTATATTTTCACTTAAAGCGCAATCATTTGTAGGAAGATTTTGATTAAAAATTGTTTGTGTATTCAAATGTTGGGAAATTAAGTGGCGTCTAAATTACCGTACATTTTGATATTCGCGATCACATTGATACTGTTTACAGCGATATGTTGCGTTTGCACTTAAGTTATGATGGTCTTTCAAATGTTCACAAAAATCTTTGTAATCTTCAACTGAAGCGAGATATTTGAAACAAACAAACATTTTGACTAAATTTAGGAAACAAACCACTAATTCCAAGTCAGAGACAAAAGATGAGACTCTCGAAAGCTTTCTATCTGATTTTGTGTCAATGTTATACAAGTTGGGCCCTGTAACAGGAGCAATAAATTAAAACATAGATTCTAACCCCTCAAACTTATTTAATAAGTTTAGAATTATTTTATGTTTAGATTAGTTTTAATTTATTTTGTAAGTAGTTTTTAATTTTTAAATTGTTTGTTATTTAAGTTTTTGTGTTTAATTGATTTATTGATATTATTTAGTAAAGATATTTATTAAAATGTAAACCTGTAAAATAATGTTTATTCAAAGAAGCAATGTATTGCGAAACGATTGATATTTAGTAAAGTGACAGCTATGTCAATGCTAAGGCGACGTCATTGTTGGAAGGCATACATTGAAAATGCTATTTACTTTGTTGAAATAATATAATGAAATAATGAACATCTGAAAACAGTTTTTTTTTAAGTTTCTGAACAGATGTTGTTGAGTTTGATGAGTAAAATCTGTTTTAATTTTTTGCTCCTGTTACTGGACCCACCTTGTATAGTGATTCATAACCATCTATTAATATATACGCTACCTTTATGTAAGGTTAGCGTACTCTAAGACTATCTATGGAATGGCATTAATATTCTTCTTTTTATTTAATTATAATAATAACTAAATCTACAATCTACAGTTTTCCGGTTAACCCCACCGTCACTGAATAATGAAAGCGCTAACGTAGCGGCAGATTTCTCTAACATACTATGGGCAGTATCCAGAGCGTTCTCACGACAAACATTGTTTAGAGGATGATATTCAAAGGATTCACAAGGATCTAACAAACTACACGTATCATGTATATTTTCACTTAAAGCGCAATCATTTGTAGGGAGATTTTGATTAAAAATTGTTTGTGTATTCAAATGTTGGGAAATTAAGTGGCGTCTAAATTACCGTACATTTTGATATTCGCGATCACATTGATACTGTTTACAGCGATATGTTGCGTTTGCACTTAAGTTATGATGGTCTTTCAAATGTTCACAAAAATCTTTGTAATCTTCAACTGAAGCGAGACATACCCGAAAGCTTTCTATCTGATTTTGTGTCAATGTTATAAAAATATTTTTGCAGAAATAGCCAAATGTGAACGGCTTCTGTGGGATATTCTGCGTCCAGGCAGTGAAAAGTTTTGAAGCATACATCCAGCGCTTTCAAGAACGAGTCTATTTTATAAAGGATGTCATCATACGCAACATAAAAGTCCTTTAGGGCATCGATGGTTGGTCCGACAGCAACAATGAGGGGTTGGCACCGTAGACCCTTAGCAATTTGGGCTTTTCGCCGACAGTCCAGCTGGGTGAGGACTTCGCTTTGGTTTTGGAAATTAGAATGAACTGTTTACTTTTAACCGTATTTTTTTATAATTCCTAGTCAGTGTTGACACTGAGCAGTTTTGATTGCTTTGATATTGCAATTATATTTATTTAAAGGGGTTCGGAACGTAATTCACCCTTATGATCAGTCTGTGCTCAGCTCTTAAGCAAGGAGTGTAAGGTCAGGTGAGGTTAGAGGAACACAACTGGAAAGAAAGTAAGGCTTTGGACACATGTCCACGGTACGGCGCCGCCACCGCGAAACGGTGCGGCGCCGTAGGAATTTCTAATACTAAAAGCCGCCGTAAAGCTTGCCGTTTCGCGGTGGCGGCGCCGTACCGTGGGCATGTGTCCAGAGCCTTACTTCGACATATGAGACCGATTTTCGGGTTCAATCGCCATGCTGTACACATATGCATTTGATTTAATTGCGCGATAGAGATGTCTCTTACGTGGATGGAACCTGGAGTTGGGCCACTGTTTCTCTTATCGCACGAAAATATATTATATTTATCTTACCCCATCTGACCTTATATACATCACGCAGTGATAAAAGGAATTATTATTTAAGAAGATCGCGAAGCAGCGGCGAAAACTAACCTTTTCATACAAACGGCGATAATGATTTCCACCCTCCAATTTCTCACACATTTTCAGTCAATACAAAAGCTAGGTTACTACGTTTCGCTTTTTTCAATATCATCAATAGATTTAATTATATTCCTGTTTTAGTGTTTTCATACAAACATTTCGGTCCTAATTTGTTTATTGATAATTAATAAATATTTAATAAACTAGATAACGTACAAACTTAGATTTTGGTCCGTCTGACGGTATATCAAAAATGTGTCAAAATCGGTTAACTCTTAGGGGGTGCAAATCGTTATCGCCGTTAGTATGGAAAGTCGTCATCTCACAATAGTGTTAAAAGTGAAATGATACCTACCTTTTCATGAAGAATGAAACTGTTCATAGCTTCTTGAATGCTTGGCTTTATGGTTTTTTTTTTGCCAGCTGTATCTTGGCACAGTATTCTCACAGTTGGAACTATTTTAAATCCAATTGCCGCGCAATAACAGAAGTCTCTAACATCTGAAAAATAAAAATGGAATAAATTATGATGCATATTCGATGACTTAATTAATTCAAACACTATAATTAAAAAACCTATACTTATAAATTTATAATACTTTAAAAAACCAGCCAAGTGCGGACCACGCATAATGGAGGGTTTTGTACTTTTAATGAGGAAGGAAAAAACATGACATTTAGTTACATGTATGGAGAGCCCCCTCTAAAAGTATTTTTTTCAGCAATTTTTCTATAAAACTTAGTAGCGGCACCCAACACACCATTTATTTAAATTTCATAAATATCCGCTTTACAGTTTACGAGTAAAATGCCTATGACATACGGACGGACAGACGGACAAACGGATATGACGAAACTATAAGGGTTGGATTTTGCCATTTTGGTTACGGAACCCCAACTACCGACGCTGCGCCTTCCCGTACGTGGTCGCCACTCGAGAATCTTTCCGTCCCAACGGCCATCGGTTCTACTTGCAATGTGCCCCGCTCACTGCCACTTAAGTTTAGCGATTCGGAGGGCTATATCGGTTACTTTGGTTCTACTGCGCATGGCCTCATTTCTGATGCGATCACACCGAGAAACTCCCAGGGCATAGCCCTCTCCATGTGTGTTTTTACAATAGTAAAAACTAAAGAAGTTAAGCCAGATAACTAGTTATCAGAGATTTTTTTGCTAAACCTCCGAAACTCTTTTGCTATTATAAAAATACACCAAAAAAACCGTTTCATACCCTTTAAATATACTGAAAAAATAAAAATGGTTTTGATTATCAAAACTTTCACGAATTTCACACAAAAACCGAAACGACGAGTTCGGTTTTCGTGTGAAATTCCTGAAAGTTTTGATCGATACGCGTATAATGATAACCAACCTTCACTTGGATTTTCTTCAATCAATTTCATGTAGACAGAAGCAGCTTTAATCGTTTTCAAAGGATTAAGTGCTTTCTCCAAAAATATGGGCCATTTTTTGAATAGTCGGAGCTCTGATCCTTTATGTTTGGATTCGAAATCCAGTTCAATCTGAAAAAAACAAACACGATGAGTATATAATATGTTTATATATTTATTGCAAATGGAGTAGCGTGCATCGAAATATTGCAAAGTCCACTATAAAATAGATTTACACTCTCTAAGTATGTCTCTAAGTACTTTATACTGGACTGGATATTAAAATCTATAAGTTAAGAACAATTTTCTCATTTTTTCAAAATTATATGCCCGGTAGTTTCGTAGATGACCCCGGAATGGTCAAATTGATGAATGAACCTTTACAATCAAATACACATTAAGGCTTCGCAACACAGTGGTTTTCATTAAGTTTGCAAGGAAATAAGATGGCGAATCTGCTTTAGCGGTATACCTGTACCGGTATAGTCGTTAGCTTTTGGCTTTGACAATTTTACTTAAAGAACACAATGCCTTTGAACTTTCAAGGTTGTTATAAACTCTTTTCAACCGACTTCAAGATTTCGAAGGAGGAGGTTATCAATTCGTCGGGATCTTTGTTTTTGCTATTTTTTTTTTTTTTTTTATGTATGTTCACCGATTATTCGAAGACGGCTGGACCGATTTGGAAAATTCTTTTTTTGTTTGAAAGAGTATACTTCACAGTTGGTCCCATTGTAACCAGGTCAGGATCTGATGATGGGATCCTGGAGAAATCGAGGGAACTCTTCAACTATTATAGGCACACCTGTAGTGATTTGAGTATTTTTTACAGCAGCTCGAGCATTTGGTGTTGGAAAGGTGGATTGCTTAGTGAAGTCGGTTCTTTTTTGTTTAAAATTATTTTATAATGTGTTCGTTATAGTGTTTTGCGATTGACCAAACAAAGGCATGGTGTTCTTTAAGTAGATTTGCCCAAAACGAACTGCTAACGACTATAGACCTGCACCAGTACCGATGAACTAATTGGTAATGATTTAGTCAAAAACCATGATATAAGAATATACGCCATTTTACTTGCAACCGACACTTATATTGGCAGCTGGCTCAGCGCGGCATGGGCTAGGGCGTGAGCGTGGGCGCGCTCTGTCTGTATGACCGTTCGCGAGTTCCCAACCCGCTCACACCCAGCGGACGCTCACGCCGCGCTGGCTTCGGCACACAAGTCTTTATACAAATAATAAGTTTCTGTCAAAAAAAAACATTTTTGAGGCAACCTTTTTTTTGCCGACTGCCACCATAATAAGTTTTGCAATCCTCTGGTGATTGCAAAACTTATTATGGTGGCAGTCGAACTCTCATCAGAGTTACGTTCGTATAGCAAATTTCAACTCAATTGTACACCAGCAGGGTAGTCACGTAATTGTTCGAACGTACTATAGGTAACGTAAATCTAACTGTCATTTTAGTATGGAAAATAACATTTAGATCTACCTTACGCACGCTCGAAAACGTTACGTAATTAGGTACCCCGCGGGAAGTGGTTCAAATATTGCTCACCAGATTTGAAACAAACAAACAAATATACGGGGTCAAGCTAATAAAAAGCTTGTAAAAAGGGTCACAACTTACCAACTTACATCCGAAACTCAATTTATATGAGGGCCAATCGTTCACGATGTCATGTATGTTTGCATATTTTTTGGACTGTAGTTCCTTAAGGCGCAATTCGGAAGTTTTCCTCCAATTCTCGATTACTTCGGGCACTGGCTCCTTGTTGTATTTCAGCCAAACTTTTAACTCTTCATATTCTTCATTGGATACTGGTAAACAATAGATCAAATTTAGTTGAGCTTCAGCCTTTATTTATAGCGTGATTTCCATACAATTGTTTTTCATATGCACTTAATCTTAAGTTTTAAATGTGCTATTTATTATATTTATTGTGTACATGTAATATACCGTACATTACACGTGAATTTACCAGCCGCGACCTAAGTTGACTTTGGGTTAAGAAAAGAGTAGCTTGTGAAAAAAGTAGATAGAGCTTCTGGACTTAGAGCGTCAGATATTACACAATAATGAGAGCGACAAAATCCGCCTGGTTATATTGCTATACTATCCTTATTGCTAGATCCGGACATCTGGCAGCTTTTAATGGGTGGAGGTCTAGATATCTCTCGGTCTATTTAGGTATGACTAATGAATACATAAAGATGTCAACATAAATTGAAAGAAATATTCCGATTCTATGATTTTCTGTAATTCGATACCTTAAAGGCTTGGTCACACAGCGTGCGGCAAACGGGACGTCCGCGCAGCGCGACCGCTGCACCGGTATGTATACGGTAACAGGTTAGCAAAGCCACAAAGCATGCGCGACGCAAGCGGGACGTCTTGTGTGGGGTCGCTAACCTGTTACCATACATTCCGATGCGCAGCGTTCGCACTGCGTTGACGTCCTGCTTGCGTCGTACCATTTTTACAACTTTATAACAGTATACCGTACTACTTATTTACTACTACTAACTACTACTACTACTACTTAGTAGTACTTTACTTTTTGGACCCGGGTATGTCCTTAAACTACGTCAAAAAGAGAGGTATGGGTACTGCGAATGTCATGTCGCTTTGTGTGGTAGGGCACAGCACAGCGAATGTCATCTCGCTCAAATCTGGAGCAGAGCCCGACTGGGGAAGTACCTCATCCTTACAGAAAACCACAGCCAAATAGCACTAGACCCTACTCATAGTGTTGTGTTCCTGCTGGTAAGTAAGGTTGCCAAAGAGCTCAAAGAGGACCCAGTCTGTTGACGACGAGGGACCCTCTTGTTCCTTTAGCCGTCAACACAGTGAATCCTCCTTTTTGTAAAGGGTCGGCAACGCGCATGTGACACTTCTGGAGTTGCAGGCATCCATAGGCTTCGGTAGCTGCTTACCATCAAGCGGGCCGTATGCTTGTTTGCCACCGTCGTGGTATAAAAAAAAATATAGATTTATTGTGATTCAAAATCCACCAGAACCCTTTGCTCATTCGGTTGTTAATTAGCAATACTGCAGATTCATAAAAATAATTTGACTCTTTAGGGAGATTGAACTTTCGCTAACTAGCCCTCGGAAAAACAAAGGATTTCTCGTGGATCTTGTATAATATATGTTTTCTCTCATCTGTCCACAGCACCGTCGCCCTCATCAGTGGTATCCTTCACGTTACCAATCCCACTGACGTGGTAGTGGCGGGCTTGATAGATGCAGAATCAACATGGAGAGCCGGTTTCCCCAGCGAAGATTTACCCACGGAAAAAACCAGCCAAGCTGCTTGGGACCTAGTAAAAATAAAATCAACGTACAATTCACTTTTGGCAAACTCTCTAAATTCTAGTGAGCGCGCTCGACTGCTGGCAATTTCCGAACCTGAGTCGGGGCATTGGCTGCACGCTTTGCCGTCGAGAAACATTGGGTCCCTTTTGGACCCGGCTTCCCTTCGTGTAGCTATTTGTCTCAGGCTCGGGCTCAAAGTCTGTGAACCACATCCATGCTGCCGCTGCGGCAACCCAGTAGACGACCTTGGGCGCCATGGACTTTATTGCCAGTCGAGCGCCGGTCGATATTACAGACACACATCACTCAACGACCTTATCCGCAGAGCCCTTGGGACGGCAAACATACCGTCAACCCTGGAGCCGGTCGGCTTGTCTGCGGCGGACGGGAAAAGACCCGATGGTTGCACGCTTGTGCCCTGGTCTTTGGGGCGACCTCTGGCATGGGACGTGACCTGCGTGGACACGTTGGCCCCGTCCCACGTCCGACGTTCGGCCCAGAAGCCGGGGACCTCCGCAGACGACGCCCAACTGGTCAAGTGCCGCAAATATGCTTTTTTTAAAAACAATTACATATTTGCGGCACTTGCGGTAGAAACTTTCGGTCCGTGGTCGTCAGACACTAAAACCATTATTAAAGACATATCTAAAAAACTAGTCAATGTGTCTGGCGACCTACGGGCAGGTTCCTACTTCGCCCAAAGGCTGAGTTTAGCCATCCAGCGGGGAAATGCGGCTGGCGTGCTGGGAACGATGCCCCGGGCCAGCTTAGATTTATACAATCATTGTAATGTATTTTGTTAATGTAATAGTAGTAAATAAAGAGATATATCATGGAAAAAAAAAAATATATATATGTTCAAATATTGTATACCACTTTGATTTTCAACTTCTGCAGCTGCTGCAGCTGTGTCAGCCGGAACATCGTCGGTGCTCGTGTGGGCTCTCCTTTCGCTTATTATTACCCCGCTCTTCCGCAGCAAACGTTTGTGATTGTTATATTTGTCAGCAAGTTTTCCCCTTGCCGGAATATATTTATTTTTGCCAAACTTGGCTTGGAATGTAGTATGTCTCCTATGGAAATCAAAACGTTTGTAAACATTATAAGGAACTAAGCATGAAAGTCAAGGAAATCAAAATAACCATTAAGTGTATTTGCCATGAATATCAACTTAACAACATGGAAATGAAAGTTTTTAGGGTTCCGTACCCAAAGGGTAAAACGGGACCCTATTATTACTATTACTAAGACTCTGCTGTCCGTCCGTCCGTCTGTCACCAGCCTGTATCTCATGAACCAATTGAAATTTTCACAGATGACGTATTTCTGTTGCCGCTATAACAACAAATACAAAAAAAACAGAATAAAATAAATATTTAAGGGGGCTCCCATACAACAAACGTGATTTTTTTGCCGTTTTTTTTTAGTTTACGGTACGGAACCCTCGGTGCGCGAGTCCGACTCTCATTTGTCCGATTTTTTGATATACCTACTTAATTCATCAACACATATTTATTACTTGTTTATGTGCAATAAAGTGATACATACATACATACATATCATGCATGAATATCCACTTAACAACATGGAAACGTCTTGTTTTGTGATATACTTAATTCCTACTTCAGTATTAAAAGCAACTACCTACAGTACAGCATATGTTTACTCCATATAATACAGGCTGGTTTCGGGGTCGTGATCATGAATCAGTTTTTCCGACTTGAAATCTGCACCACATTTAAAAAAAAATTACGTGACGCCAAACAAACGCATTTCATTTTTAATTTACCGCACAATATGGAGAGTTGACAGTGGGATAGGGTAACCAAGTTTTCATACAAGAAAATTACTTGAGTAAACATATAATAAACCGTCATACCAACTGTGATGTTGTCTACTTTGAATTCTTGGCAATGTAAAATAATTCCGGATCATGACCCCAAAATCAGCCTGTATATTAAGGTGCGTCCAAACTTGTATCATTTCCCCGATCCGATCTCGACGTGTAACGAAAATAACTAATTTTTAAATATGGGGGCACTTTTGGGGGTAAATTAGAAAATTAAAAATAAAAGTTTTGCAAACTCTATCGTGTTACATATGGCTTGTTGTGAGAATCAGAAAAAAAAAATTTACCCCCCCCCCCCCTCCACCTCTGTCTCCGAAACTACTGGACCTAAAATTTGGAAAAAAAAACTATACTACATCATACATGCCTTACACTACAGGGAGTAAATAAGTGATCATAATTAACTAACTACTGTAACTACATAGGTATTTCATTTCATTATTTAAAAACTCAGTTTGCATAAGTTTCGCAAACTATATCGTGTTACATATGGAATGAAAGGGCTTGTTGTGAGAATCAGAAAAAAAATAACCCTCCCCCCCTTCCCCTCTGTCTCCAAAACTACTGGACCTAAAATTTGGACAAAAAAACTACACTACATCATACATGCCTTACACTACAGGGAGTAAATAAGTGATCATAATTTACTAACTACTGTAACTACATACATAGGTATTTCATTTCATTACAATTTAAAAACTCAGTTTGCATTTCGATACCTTCACTTCAGTTGGGACTAACGAAACAATTTGGGCGGAAATATGTATCTTGAAATTGTTGTTTTTTCATTTCTCCATATTTTTTCATATGGTATTCCACTACTGATTTAACCAAGTAGTTCCGTGCCGCAGTGTCTAACCTACCATTTTTTTTAAGGAAGCTAGACACATTTCTCCAGCACTTGCTTTTTAAAATATTCTGTAAATCATCATTCTAAACAAAAAGAAAATACCATACATTATAATGGAAACAGAATATTTGCATGCAGAAAAATATTTTTTTGATGACGCATGTTAATAAATAGACCGAGATGCCACCGTCGGGTTAACTTTTTGCTAGTCACGATTTCAAGGGCAGAGGATACTATGACAATTTATGCCTACATAAATCTATTCACATCAGATTATCTTGTGGTGGACAGAGACACAAAATACTCAAATAGACATAAAATAAAGGCAAAAGAACTTACAGAAGATTTCTCTTTCGTGGTCGGCAACTCATTACTGCTTGTGCTGCCCGTGGGACTGGGCGCAGAAAAATCGCTATCAATGCTTAGAGTTTCATCAGATTCTGTCGCCTGTAACAAACAAGCAATTATATATAAAGGACTATACACTCACTACAATAAATCTTAACGAAAATATCGACTCAAAACATTTCCATACTCGGCCTCTCCTATACCATAAATAAGTGAATTTTGAACAAAAAAACAGGCCAAGTGCGTGTCGGACCACACATAATGGAGGGTTCCGTACCTTTAATA
Organism: Pammene aurita; assembly: GCA_947086415.1. Taxonomy (NCBI): domain Eukaryota; kingdom Metazoa; phylum Arthropoda; class Insecta; order Lepidoptera; family Tortricidae; genus Pammene; species Pammene aurita. The sequence goes on from OX352295.1 coordinate 22,140,435, forward strand.
ATGAAATAAGGAAGGACTACTATCAAAAGGTCGTAATTGTCTACAGGGGAAGATTTTTGGATTTCGTCACTAGGATTTACAATATGTATATTCACTAATTTTTTCATATTTTTTGGATCTCTGGTTCAAAAGTCAGAGGGGGGGGGGGACTAAAATTAATAGACTTTCGGGGCGATTATTTGTGAAAATATTTAGTTGGTCAAAAAATGTTGAAAGCAACCTCAATATGAGTTTAAGAGACTAATTTCTGACAATTGACGTTTTCCTTCACCGAAAAGCTTCACGGTAAATATCAAATGATATTCCTTAGGTACATAAATTCCGAAAAACACATTGGTACGAGCCGGTATTCGCACCCACGACCGCCGCTTGACATCCGCACGAATAAATTGCATAATACTGTGCATAATAAATTTCAGGTTGAAACTCAAAAGCACACGTGCTATATTGCATTAGCAAAACCTTATGACTAATAAATGGTATTTATGAAAATACAACAATTATTATATTTCGTGGTAATTTTGTGCTTCGTCACCATACCTATTATTTCTAATACATATTGAGGAGATATCGGCGCCTTCCACTGTAGTGTCTACCAGTAAATATAGTAAGTTTTAAAAAACGTGTAATAAAAAATGATTTCAAAATTTAAAAAACTCCCTACCCAATATACTTTTAAAAGTGAAAAAAAGAACATGAATACTTACGTGAATAATGTTTTGGAGTTTGTTCAATCCCCGCTTGAATAATATTCTTTCCTTTAAACTGGGAATCAGCTCCTTCAGTTCCGTTTCTTTTATGTCGTCAAACAATTTCAACGAAATCTGATTTACTAAAAAACAAGAGATAAACATTACATCAGTTTTAGCTCATTATTTAAGGTTTAGTTACACACCGGCAAATATAGAGGTGGCGACTGACTAGTAACCTTTGCTTGTAATGTATCGTTCACGGCGATCATGTTACATTACAGTTACATTACAGCTACGCGGCGAACGCTCGCCTTGAGCGCTCTGTTCGTTTATGCTCCATTCTGTTTCAAAATGTCGGATATGGAGGTCGCGTGTGCTTCACTTATTTTACTAAGTTATTGCTATCTAAAAAACAAGAAGAAAAAAACGAAACGATATTGGATATCTAATTTGTACCAAAAAAGGAACTATGATACGAATATAATGAATATTCTTCGAAACCAAGAGTTTACTGGACAATACAGAAACTTTATTAGAATGTCGTCTACCGATTTCGACCGACTCATTAATTTAATTGGACCGTTAGTGGGCAAGCAAGATACAAGTTTGAGAAAAGCTATATCTGTTACAGATAGGCTAGCAGTTACACTACGTTTTTACGCTTCTGGAGATTATTTTACAAGCTTGCAATATCTTTTTAAAATTTCTAGACAGAGAATAGGCTTCATAGTAAAGGAAGTCAGTGAAGCAATAGTGAAAGTATTGAAGAATTGTATAAAGGTAAGCAAACCAACATGTGCTTTAGTTATTTTTTATTTAAAAATGTAATTTGAAAATAGGAAACCAGGACTTACACATTCTATATATCTAATCAATCAAGTCGCCAAATTCTCGCAAGAACCTGGCAGTTTCTTCACTGTTCTCCGGTATTTGAGGTGAAGGTGAGGAATAATTGCGTTGGGATGAAGTGAGGGTGTGAGTATCTGGGCGTTGTAATCCAGCACTATCTTGACTGCACTCCGACATTTGAGGTGAAGGTGACGAATAATTGCGGGATGAAGTGAGGGTGTGAGTATCTGGGCGTTGCAATCCAGCACTATCTTGACTGCACTCCGATATTTGAGGTGAAGGTGTGGAATAATTGTATTGCTGCGAAGTTGTTGTTCTTGTAGAATGAGCTTGAATTGGGCCAGGTGTAGAAATAAAATAGCCTTGACGAGTCGAATAACCATAACCATAGTTGGGTTCATATTGTCCCCGATCAGCATTGAATAAAATATTTGAAATATGGTGTTGTACGTAGTTTCTGGTCTGGTTAGAGTACGATCTCAATTTGTTTGCAATGAAAGCTCCGTAGCTGTCACACTCGTCCAAACTTTTCGAACTTTTCTCGCTTGACGTCTTTTTTAAAATGTCATATGTAGAAGCCATTATTTCTTCGGGATCCATGACGGTTTTTTTCTTCTTTTTAGCCACATGAATCGGTCGCTCGGTATGTGACCCGTTGTCCAAAACTGTATCCACGGTCGCACCACGTTGCTCGCTTTCTTCATCGGGGTGTAACTAAAAAATACATAAAAAATATAATTATTGTTTGTTGCAGATGCCAACAACACCTGAGGAATGGCAAGGTTTAGTACAACAACACACACATTATGGAATTTCCCCCATTGCCTGGGCTCTATGGATGGCAAACATGTAATAATACAATCACCGATGAATAGTGGTAGTGATTTTTATAATTATAAAAATTTCTTTAGCGTCGTATTATTTGCTGTAGTTGACGCTAAATACAACTTTGTATATGTAAATGCGGGGTGTCAAGGAATAATATCGGACGGCGGTGTATTTAAGAACTCTGAACTTTGTCAAAGAATAAAAAATAAATCGTTAAATATTCCTGAACCCAACCCATTACCTTTGCGAACTCTAGACATCCCATACTCATTTTTCATTAGTGACGAAGCTTTTGCCCTTTCAGAAAATGTAATGAAAGTTTACTCGGGATTCCATGCAAAAGGGTCTACAGAGAGAACATTTAATTATAGACTTAGCAGAGCGAGAAGAGTAGTGGAAAACGTATTTGGTATAGTTTCAGCAGTTTTTCGAGTGTTAAGAAAGCCTATGTTATTAGAACCAAACCATGCCTCTTCAGTAGTAATGGCAATAACGCATCTTCATAACTATCTCAGAAAAAGTGATGAATCCAGTGACATTTACACACCTTCAGGGACATTTGATCATGAAATAGAAGGAGTTGTTAGACCAGGAAGTTGGAGAAACGACAGCGAACTCACAAGCCCTTTGGAGAGGCGACCGCGTAGAACAAGTGCAACAGCGAAACAAATACGCCAGGAAATTGCAGAATACTGTTCACGGGAGGGAGCTTTGAACTGGCAAGAAAGATATACTTAGAAAAACTTACCGTATCATTTGTATTTCGTGGTTTGTTTCGGTCCAACACAAATAGTAATGGTTTAAATGCAAACCATGTACTAGTATAGACTTCGTCGGCACCTGAAAAATAATTAATATCATTAGGACACTGTATAAATAAATACTATAAACAAGCGATCTGAGGCCTTCTTTATTTTTTATTACCTACCGCCCGTGGTTCGATTTTAAGTCTTGTCCTGGGTGTGAAGTGAGATTTGCCGCTACGCCGCGGCAAATCTCACTTACCGCCCAGTGACGTAAAAAATCATTTTAAACTTACCTTTGCCCGTTCCAGTGCTGTTCTTTATTTTAGCCTTCTCTCTTCTTAGCGAGGCAAGTAAACTGGTAATTTTTTTCTTGGCCTCTTCAACCGTTATATTCATTTCATCGGATAATTCTACCCACGCATCGTTTTTTTTAAACTTATTGAAGTGATCTCCGTGCGTGGGATCCCACAGTATTTCTCTATCTCTGTATTTGTCAATAAATAATAGAACTTTCTCTCTATCTCTGTATTTGTCAATAAATAATAGAACTTTCTCTCTATCCCATTCCATATTTATTACAGCTTTTAAAATCCTGTTCCAAAAGCACAATCACGGGAGAAGTGCACTCGCGGCGACTTGCGAACCTGTACTGACTTGTAAATCCTGTTCCAAAAGCACAATCACGGGAGAAGTGGACTCGCGGCGACTTGCGAACCTGTACTGACTTGTAATGTAACACTCAAAGGGATTCGCGTAAAAACCGACAGCCGAGTGGAGCACGCGGTGCTCGCGTCGAGCGGCTCGGCTCGCTGCACTGACTGTTGTAATGCTCGGGTTGTATCACGTTACATTACACCGAAATGTTACAAGTCAGTCGCCACCTTTCGGCTTAATTTTCTTTCGGAAATAGAGGCTTAGGGCCAAAACACAAAGACAAGTACTACAACTACACAATACGATAGATATAGTGTAAACTTTTTAAAATCACGATTTCCACTTGAAGGTTATCTGCCCGATGAATGGCATTGTTATCAATGTTATCCTTTGTAAACCCAACCGCTAAATACCTGCACGAAATTAATACCATAAACAACAAAAGATGTTTTATGAATAACAACAGTATTCCTTTGGCAATAAAGTTCAAATTATCATAGCATGCACTCAACGTATAACCTTTTGAAATTAAGTACCGTGGTCACCCATGTGTCTGTTTATTTTAGTTAAAGGAAGATTTGATTATTGTAACTTGTGTTAATTTTTGCAACTTACGTAGGTAGGTATAAAAGTGGGGACAGATTTCTTATCGATTTGAGGATATTGTGCCAGTGCCAGCTTCAGTCGCTACCAAGTACCGGAAACGTTAGCTACACTGTATTATATGCTCGATATTTCTTACAATTGACATCTGGCCTACTTTTAGGATTTTGATTGCTTACCGATTGGGACTTGTTGTGATAAAGTGTAAAAACTCGATAACGACCCCGGCTACGTATTTGGACATTGAACTTTAGAGCCCCCCCACACCAAGCGTCTCCCGAACGTCGACGCCTCACCAACGCCTGCGCGGCGTCGACGCCGCGCTCCCGCAGCGCCGACGCGACGCTGCGACGCCTCTCGAACGTCGACGTCGCAGTAACGTCCGCGCGGCGTCGGCGCCGCGTTAGCGCCGCGCCTTCTCGACGTCAGTGGCGGCGGTCGAGCGTTGGAGCGTCTTGTCGGCGCCCACGTAGCGTCACTGCGACGGATAGAGCACGCAAGCCACCGCGCCTCAACAATATCAGTTGAAAATTAGGCACCAAATAGGATACACGTACTTACTGTTTGAAATTTTTTCGATTATCAAACAAAAGTTATGGATTCTGACGAAGAAACACTGCTGTTAACGTTACTGTTGAAACGGAAATTATGTAAAAAGAAGAGAAAATATTGTCGTCGATATTGGCAAGATCCTATATGGAGTTCTGGAATTCATGAAAGTGACTATTTTGTGTTGTATAACCAAGTGAAAGAAAATGAAAAACACTTTTTTGAGTATTTAAGAATGCCAAGAAAAACATTTGAGGAACTTCTGCATATAATTCAAAACGATTTAAGACATCGCGATACAAAATTCAGAATGTCAATATCACCTGAAGAGAAACTAGTTATTACTTTGAGGTAAGTAAAACTAAATCCTTCGTAGAATTTTGTGTTTATTTATTCAAACATGCATAATTGAAAGAGACTTTGTCGTTGTTGTGATACTTATTAATACTTAAACTATGTAGGTACTTAATTGTTGAAATATAAAATTTCCGAGCAACAGTCTTCATTCATTAATCAGTTTAATCACAGTTGGATTACTAAGTAAATATATTATAATGCTGGTCATAATCAACACTAATAACACTACAGTTATTTAAGAAACAATTCTTAATAATAAATCACAGATTTATTTTAATTATAACTTATCTAATGATCGATAAACTAAATCACAAGTTAGGTAACAAAATAAGTAATCCTAATCATAATAAAATTAACAATAACTTGGACTAATATTATTTGGTGAACACTATTAAATTTCAGTTAACTTTAATGGTAATATAAAATACCACGCAAGGAAAAGTGTTTCTTGAAATAAACAGATATATTTTAAATAAAAAAAAAACATAATGATAATAACTTTAAGTAACATTATAACATTTATAACAAAGAAACAATTCTCCCTGAATGAATCACAGATTAATAAAATAACCTAATAAAAATCAATATTTTTAAATTTTCATTATACACCATGGGTTTGAAATACCCCAAATTATAATAATCAAAATGTTATTAAGAAATATCTGAATTTGGCTTAGATTCAGAGATAATTACATCTTCTAAGTATTAAAAAATTAAAAAAACAGTCTCCTAAAAATTATGGAATTATCATTTTGGTTTTAAAATTAATAGCATAATCAACAATACAATTGTTACAGATTAATGAAATTTTCATCATTATCTTCAGAAAATAAGTCCCCGTATAGTGAACCTTGTGAAGTGTCATCATTTTGAAACATTTCGGTCGGAGTTCCTGGTGTTGGTGTCTGACGTGTATGAGATGACGATCTTGTAGTTTCCGTTGCCGTGTATTTAGACATTTGTGCATACTTTTTGATGACTCCCATTATTTCCATCTTTGCATCCATTTTGTAAGCATAGTTAATTGTGCCGAAATCTTCTAAAAGCGACATAAAAAAATGTTGGTCTTGATTATGTTTTTCTTGATTTTTATTCTGCATTCTCTCACATAAAATTTCTAGTAATCTTTCTTCACTGCTGTCTGTTGGCGTTTTACGTTTTTGAGATCGTTTACCAGCGGGTGACTTTGGTGGTCTGTCACGTGATAGGGGATTTAAAAACGTCAAATATTTTGAGTACAGATACTCCCGGCTTGTTGAAGCACCCGATCCACTCTTTTTAATTTTATTTCTTTCCCTCGTGTAGCGATCTCTTATGCTCTTCCATTTTTTTTGTATCTGTAAAGCTGTAATAATTGTTTTTTTTTCAGATATCTGGCAACTGGATGTTCATTCAAAGATTTGCAGTATTCATTTAGGAGGGGATATTCAACAGTGCAACAAATAATAAGGACAACATGCTTAGCAATAATTCAATACTTAGGTGATATTTGTGAGCCACCAACACAAGAAACAGATTGGGTTAATATTGCAAATGGGTTTAGAGTAAAGGCCAACTTCCCTAATTGCATCGGAGCCATTGACGGGAAACATGTCAGAATAATAAGACCACATGAAAGTGGGTCACTATATTTCAACTACAAGAAGTATTATTCAATAAATTTATTGGCCGTATGTAATTCAAATTATGAATTTATTTATGTTGATGTGGGCTGCTACGGAAAAAGTTCAGACTCTACAATATTTGCAAATAGCGATTTGAAAAAAAAATGGATGAAGGGGTGTTAAATATACCCCGGCCATCTCCAGTAATAGAAAATGAACAGCCGCTTCCTTTCGTCCTCATTGGTGATGAAGGATTCCCTCTATCATCATATATGCAACGACCATACGCAGGAAAAAATTTATCACACAAGCAAAAAGTGTATAATTACAGGCTGAGCCGTGCAAGAAGATTTATAGAATGCAGTTTTGGCATTATGGCAAACAAATGGAGCATTTTACATAGACCATTAAATGTGGGAATAAATTTTAGTATAGAATTAATAAAGACTTGTTGCATATTGCATAATTTTGTCAGATCCAAAACTACAAATTTAATTTGCTATAAAAACATGCCATCAAATGGAGCCCTAGTGGATAATGTAAATATAGGTTCACAAGAAGTTACTAGGTTATCTAAAACTGGTGTCACTGAGAGGAATAAATTTGCCGATTACTTTATTTCAAATCAAGGGGAAGTATCGTGGCAAAATGATAAAATTTAAAAGATTTACACTTACCTGCATCATTTTTTTGCTTAGGTGTTTTTGTACTAAACATTAGAATAAATAAATTGCACATTTCTTCCCAAGCCTTTCTTTTAAGGTTACGATCACTGTACTTTCTTTTTGACAAATCCCATATCACAGGCCGATTTTGAATTTCATGTATAAAAAGCTCAATATCTAACTCGTCTTCCGACGGTGGCGGTGACTGAGTTTCCGACATGACGTGTGTTTCCTGTGGTGCTTACGTAACGACTAGTCAAGACAAGTCAGCCACGGTGGGCAGGGAGCGGGGGGAGAGACGCTGCGCGGGCGTTGTCTGGACGTTGGTCGCCGCTGACGACGCGGAGGCGCTGAGCTAACGCGGCGCCGACGCCGCGCAGACGTTACTGCGACGTCGACGTTCGAGAGGCGTCGCAGCGTCGCGTCGGCGCTGCGGGAGCGCGGCGTCGACGCCGCGCAGGCGTTGGTGAGGCGTCGACGTTCGGGAGACGCTAGGTGTGGGGGGGCTCTTATACAGGCAAATAAATCGTTTACAAAATTAATAGTGATTTTTATTTTATCTACACTCATACTGTAAGTACTCTAAAATGCGTTCAAAAACCGTAGACAATGACAAGCATTACAACAAACGATTTAACTATGATAAGTTTCTTATCTGCGGCAGTAACGTAATTTTAACGTTGCATGCTCAAATATTGTTAAGCAATGAGTTTCAATCGAGTTGGCCATGACGGTACAATGGCGGTCATTCTATGGTTTCCGAACACTTAATTTAATATATATAATATGAGTGTAGATAAAGCAGTGTATGCAACTGTACGTAATTAGGCCTTAAAACACTCGTGTGATCTTATTATGAAATTCGCCTGCGGCTCATTTCATAAAACCACACTCATGTTTTAAGGACCCTTATTACGTAACAGTTACATAAACTACTATTAATGCATGCTTAGTTCATACACCACTCAACTATGTAGAGCAAAAATAATATAATAAATACCACCCTCTAACTAACACTTGCAAAACGCTAGACCAGGTGGTCCTTATCATATTTCATTTCTAAAAGGTTTTATGTGAAATGTGTCCTATTCCAATTTGACCCTTATCCGTAAGACGATAAAGTTGTAATTTATATTAAAAAATTTTGTATTACTGCATTGCATTTTCTGCAGGTAATTAGCGGTTGGGTTTAACAAAAATTAACAATGCTACAATGCTATTCATCGCAGATAAGTTCTCAAGTGGAAATCGTGATTTTAAAAAGTTTACACTATACCAGGGATGTTACAGAGCTCCGGTTCCGTAAGTCGGAACTGCCGATTGGTTTTAAACATCCGCTTCGGTTCCGGTTCTGTTAATTTCCAAACAGAAGTTATTTCGGATGTCACAGCAGCGCAGCGGGGCGAAATGAGCGGCGCACATAAAAAACAAACAGGTTTACTTACACCTGTCATTTTCTCAAGTCCCCGCTTGCCACGTGGTGCTATCACTCGGGCTCGATTCTGGTTCCGCTTCCGTTTTCAGTTTCGATTCCGTTTCTGGTTCCGATAAACTAAACTTAAAACATCTGATTCCGCTTTCAGTTCCGATAAAACCACATCTGTTACATCCCTGATAGATACGATAAGATCGCGGCCACGACACGACGCCAAACTATTTATACCTATAACGTGACCAAGCTAAGTTGGCTCCTCGCTCAGTGTAACTTATTCGACGCGAGGTGCCAACTTAGCTCGGTCTTTTACCTGTATAATGTTTGAAATAAATGACTCTCACTCATAGACATATTAAATAAGAAGGCGTAATCCCGCAAAGATAAAATTGTAATTCCGTAATAAGCCGCGGCTCGTGCACACACACTCACTTTTGACTTTTGAACCAATTACCGCTCGTCCACGAGCTGTATATGTGGGCGTGTCGCGCGTAAAAACGAAGAAATCGGCTCATTATGGAATCAGTTTTGTCTTCACGGCGTTGACATATAAAACAAGGACACGTACATAACTTACGTCTCCTTGTTTTATATGTCTTACATATATGCTCTCACTTGTTAGGTTTTCAATTTAAAAGGTCAACCAAACCAATCTGGTAAATTTTACTGAAGTTCGTTTTGTAAATTGATCAAAGTAAAATAGCTAATTAGGTAGGTACCTAACCGCTACTTCTAGGTCAATATCTAGGCATTAGATAGGATCCTATTTATATTATCCTATAATCACTAAATTATTAACAATAATTGTATATAATATCGATCAAAATGCTTACCTTCAAAATTGGTTGTGGTAGATTCAGACAATCCCCATTCCTTCAAATATTCGGCGACACCCACACTTAACTCATCTTCGAGATCACTATCCATAATAGGTTCACACACGAAAAATAACAAACAAAAACTAATTGCAAACAAAACGGCGCAAGCGCAAATTAAGGCAGGACTGCGAAGCGACTGTCCGGAGAAACTTGATGGAGCCGAATGAAATGAATGAATGAACGCGCCAAGCGCCAACGCGGTGAACGCTGAACGGCGTCGGTCGTTGAGGCGGTGAAGCCGAACGTGACCGAGTGTTGCCAGGTCTCATTTGCGAAAGTCAGGAGAACACTAGCCCAAAAATCAGGAGATCGGGAAAAACATCAGGAGATCAGTTTTATGAATCAAAACTTACCTAAAAGCCTTTTTATATTATTTTCCAGTTGTTCAGTTCATATAACCACGTTTATGAGCTCTTACAAATTGGATTTTTTTAATCGGCTAAGTAAGCATTTTGTCAGATTGTGTTTAAACCATAAAGCGCAAAACACATTAGAGCGAAATTCAGCTACTCATAGACAAATTTCCGCTTTTGTCTATGAATAGTTAAATTGTTCCCCTAAAGCACAAAACACGCTTGAGCTAGTTGAGCTGAATTCAGAGCGGAATTGAGCTCTCATGGGACGGGAGTCGGCCGTAGTACGGAAAAATCCATCACCCGGCTGAATTTTGTCTATGGGTTCCATACAAAAAATTAGCTACTTACCATTGAAATATTTCCCACTTGTTGCTGAATTTTGTCACTGCGCGCTGAATTCCACTCAAGTATGTTTTGCGCCTAATATTGCTGATTCAGTACCAGACAGGCAGAACAAAAGAAGATCGGCATTAATGAGAGTATAATTGTTCCATCTCAATCTGGTTTAAACTTTTAGATGAGACATAAAATGTCAAATTATGATTGTATCAACGTTGCGTTTCACGAAAATGTTGTGATTAATTAAGAAATAAATGTTTGTTTTCAAAAATCGCAAGTTAAAAATTGTTAGTGACGTTTATTCTACAAAGAGAGTTTCTCTTAAGATATATTATTTTTTTAACTGTGTGCGTTGACAGTATTTTTATTTAAACCCCTAAGCACCGAGTAAATAATATTACTATACAGAGGTGTCACTGTGACGTCACGAATTATGTTGTCCCTTCTTAACGCATGACAAGTTATCTTTCTCACATATGCAAACGTATCGGAGACTAGTTATCAAACTCAATTTATTTTACAGAGATACAGACCCTTGCCCAAAGGTACTCACATGACTGTTCAATTTATGTTCGTTTAATAATGACGGAAGTATTTGATGTCAGAAGTAAAATCAGTAGATCAGGAGACATAGCCCGAAATCAGGAGATCTCCTGATATAGAGACCTGGCAACACCCGAGCGCTGCCGGCCGACCTAGCCGCGACGCAAGCGCTTGCGGCTGTGGTCGGCAATGGCGACAGCTCCGCGGGGAAGTGCGGGAGGGGGGAGTAGTTTTGTAAAATTTACAATACTCTTTAGTGATTTTAACCGCAGGGACAAGTAGGTAAGTACTTTTAAACACTTAATGTTTCGTATTAGTTATTGTTGTTGGAGAAAATCATACGACTTTGTGCGGCGTGAAAGGTTGCAATAACCAAAGCAAGATAGAATGTTATATCACCTACAAGATAATTATAATATAATTTACCAATTGTAATTACCAAAGCAACATGCATACGAAATGTATAAGATGCCACTATATGAATAGTAAACCATCAAATTATCACAAAAAAATGAAATAAAGAAATATGAACAAAATTTTAAAAATATATGATGCTTGACAATTTCGAAAAACATAAATATTTTTAAGTACTTAAATTAAAAACGGTTCTCAAGTATGTATGTATGTAATAATAAACAACAATTTCCATAACAACTATAACCGAAACGCATTATTTCACGACCAAAACAGCAAATTACTCGTTTTTCCATACAATGGTAGTACGAGGTCATAGTAACGCCGTCGCATAACACTGTCTCAATATTCTCAATCAACAATTAGTATGGGACGATTTGGGATGTTTTCAGGGCTCGGCTGTAGGTACTTTGAGACCCATTTTTAGGGTTCCGTAGCCAAAATGGCGAAACCGGAACCCTAGTTTCGTCATGTCTGTCCGTCCGTCCGTCTGTCCATCCGTATGTCACGGCCGATTTACTCGGAGACTATAAGCACTACAATTATGAAAGGGGTTTGGGTAAAGTTGGCGTCGTTTTGAAAGTTGTAAATTTTGAAAGAGCAATTCAAAAGAAACTTATTTTATTATGTAGTACATATAGCTAAATAATATCGGGGCCGAGATATCACACTTTACAGTTTCATAGTAAAAACTCATAATTCTTGTTGAAATGTATTGGAATGAGTAAAAACTACTAGGTACTTTCTTTGTTATTACTATATGTGTGTTCTTTAACCTTTTCCACGCCAATGACTCATATATCGGCACCGCAGGTCCAACGCCAACGACTTATTTATAGGTCATAGACCACAGAGTAAAATAAACCTACTTGCGCATGCATAAAGTTCAATTTCAGTTTTGGGGCATTTCACGTCAAGCGGGCAGCGAAAAAAGGGTAAGGATCCGGATTTTGTTTATAACTGGGTTAATTGAACATGTATGTGATGAAAAACATTGGCATCTTTACTTTTTTTATTTATTGCTTGGTTACGATTATATACGACTTTAAAAAAAATACAAAATCTGAGTAATGGATTTTTCAAATTGTCGTGGATGCAAATCATCAAATGCATTTTAAAATAACTTAATGGTGTTTTATATAGAATAATAATGGTATTTCTTGAAAATGAAAAAAAAAGTTAAATTTAATTTTTTTTTTCATATAGTAAACTGGAAGTATATATTAAAAAAAATTTTTTTTCTAACTTCGCATTTTTTTATTTTTTTTATTTTAGCATAAAAATGTAGTTTATAACCTGGAAATGTTATGTAAAAAAAATTATAGTTGTAGCTTGAAATTCGTAAAAGAAACTGATCAAAAAACTATGGTGCTGCACGGTAGTCACGGCACGTTTTCCTGAGTTGTTTCGTAGTGCGGTGATATCAAGTGTAACATATGGTTTATAAGTATGCAAAACGGCTATTACTATTACGATATTATTAAAATTAAGTATAAAACTTCTATATTTTTTATGTTTTTTATTGGGCACTTGGAATAAGTAAAACAAGAGAGTAGCATGTAATAAAATCTTTTATTTATTTGGCTAATTTAACTACTTTAGAGTCTGTGGTAAAACTGGTCCGTTTTATAGTTATACCCTCAGGTGTCGGTAGAAAAGCGTGGTATTTTTTCGTTCCAGGAATGGTGATAGCACTGTCAAATCGTGGTTGCAAGAACAGTCTGTGTTGCTGTATATCTTCCTTGGCACAATAATATACTGCTGTTTCCTTTAACGATGTTCTCGCCCATTCATATAAACGCAAAGGTGTGGTTATTGCTCTGTTTGTTGGCATTTGAAGGCTTGCACGGGTTGCTAGTCTTTTCAGGTTCCCGCCAAGACCATCGCAAGGCCCCTTTCCATGTGAAGTTGCATGAAAATGAATCTCTGCTTCAATGCCAAAGTCATCTTTATAACAATGTATATTAACAAAGTTAAATCTGTTTTTAAAATGTTGTGAGGCTCCATCGGTGCTATACATAATTTTTGTCACTGCAATATTTTTTTCTGAGAGATGTGTGTGAAATATTTTCTGAAATGCGTAAAATGAAGCTGTATCGTGCTTTAGATCATCGGATATCATTACAATGCTTCCGTGTTGTAATTTATTCTGGTCTTTGTAGTAAAATACCGATGTTAGCAGCGTTGACTGATCATTATTCCAATGAAAGGACTGTGCGGAATCTTGTATAACGAAACTGTAATTTTCGGCAAAATCGCATTGGACCACGATTTCACCTTCAGATATTGTCTCTTTTAGCTGTTTAAAAAAGAGTGCTTGTTGTTCAGCGATATATGCATGTGGTTTTAGGATATCTAAAGCATTACAAAAGCTATCCACAAAGTCATCTGCGGGAAGCACTTGGGTGACTATCGAAAAGCGGTCCGTTCCCATCCATTGTTCATACTGAACGTTTGTGATGTCATTGTCATCAAAAACATTTTTTAAGTGATCCCGAATCGCATCCAATCCAGGACAATCGTTACAACGTTCAGTTGGGGATGATTTAGATGTCATCAAGTGACATTTAGACGTAGGGTTAGGGCACATCATTCTTCGCAGGCACTCTTTATAACAAGCAAGGTGGATGTTGGTTTCTGCAGTAAGTGAATCTATATTTCCTCCATTGAGCATAAGTTTAACATTCTGGTGATATGTACACACACACACAACGTGAGTTCCGGAATCGCCAGCAAGGACACACTGTTTCGGCCTGAGTGTGTAAAACTTAGTTAAGCCTACCTTAATGTCAGGATACTCATTTTTAAACTGTTGATACAACTCATTAATGTTGCACATCAAAAGTTGTTTCTGCAAGTGTGTTCTGCCGTCGTGCGTTTTGACAGATACAAAATCTTTTTTTCCAGGCATAACTCTGCTAATATCTTCACGAAGATAAAATGATCTGACTAACTCTTCTGTTTCGACCGGTAGCTTTTTTTTTTTTTTTTTTTTATACTACGACGGTGGCAAACAAGCATACGGCCCGCCTGATGGTAAGCAGCTACCGTAACCTATGGACGCCTGCAACTCCAAAGGAGTCACATGCGCGTTGCCGACCCTTTACAAAAAGGAGGATTCACTGTGTTGACGACTAAAGGAACAAGAAGGTCCCTCATCGTCAACACACTGGGTCCTCTTTGAGCTCTTTGGCAACCTTACTCACCAGCAGGAACACAACACTATGAGTAGGGTCTAGTGCTATTTGGCTGTGGTTTTCTGTAAGGTGGAGGTACTTCCCCAGTCGGGCTCTGCTCCAGATTTAAGCGATGACATTCGCTGAACGTGCCCTACCACACTTAGCGAGATGCCATTCGCAGTGCCCATACCTCTCTTTTTGGCGTAGTTTAAGGACATACCCAGGTCCGGACGTAGTTTAAGGACATACCCCGGGTCCAAAAGCTTACGGCCACTACGGGAATTGGGTGATGCCAAAACGCCAAATTGATCCACAAGTTCCTTAGCCTTTTTAGCTTGTCGTCGCGATGTCCCAAATTCTTCTGCGAGTTTGCTTTCACTCCAAGACTTTGGAGCAATAGTAAGTATTAGCATTTTCTTAGACGCAGATGTAGACGGCTCATTGTATTTCTGTTTCAGCTGACACAGAATTTCCTCATCTGCTATAGCTATGTCTGTTTGAGTAGAAACAGTTTTACGACATTCGTCTTCCGGAACAAATGAATCACTTTCTTGGTGCTGTGAACAATCAGTTGATATCTGGCTACCTTGAGACGACTGCGACTGCACAATATCGAGATTGTTTTCCGGCGGTATTTCCTTAGAAAGTCGTATTCTGCAGGACGTGCACACGTAAACAAATGCTGACAATCCCCACTTCTCAGCTAAACTTGTAGAATTTTTTCTCACATTTTTAGTTCTCGGGTGAAATGTTAATTTAAAAGGATTATAACATCGATCACCGTAATAATTCATAGTATTCAAATATTGAATATTATTGCGACTAATAATACGACTGATTGCAGAAAACAGAAGACAACGCGGTAGCGGCCTAAGTGACACTAAGAGGTAACGGAAATTCAAATATCGAATGACGCTTGCATAGCGTCACTATCTATCTCTTTCTAGCATATAACGTCGATATGAGATGATAACTTACTGGTACCAATTATTTAATAAGAGATGGTACCACAAGTCTCTACTGAGTACTGATTTGTTTATTTAATTATGTACAGTCAGCATGTACATGGAGATAAAATATTGCTTCTCATTTTATTTTCGTATCACAAAAGTAAACAAGAAGTGTTTTTCATTAAAATACTTATAACATACTAGCTGTGCCCGCGGCTCCGCCCGCGTGGAATTCGGTCTGTGTCAGTAAGCGGCTAATTCACCCCTAATTTCTCTCCCGCTACCCTGGAGGCGGAACTTGAAGTAAAGTTGACAGATGGATACGCTAGGGGAAAAAATATTTTACAATTACCACTAAATGAAACTACACTCAAAAATTAATACTTTTTTTTATTATACTATTTTTTTTCGCATGATTTAAACGACTTAGAGAGTAGTAGGTGTATATCGGACGATACAGGACCACTTTTGTATTTATACGTTCATGTCCACGGCAAATATCATCCAAATCGATCCTCCCGTCAAATCAGTCAAAGCATGAAAGGTAAGAACAGGCGTGGTTGGAAGTGGGGGGGATCACAAATGCTGAAATGTTTTTTTCTATTTTAGGTGCACTTGGAGGGGGGGGGGGTCCATGACCCATGCAATTTTAACTCAATCGAAAGTAGTGGCTACCCCCCCTTTTAGACGTTGAATTTTTATAGGTTACGTATAACCTGGCTGGGGATTTTCTTGAATTGGAATTAGTAATCCTTAAGGGGTGATTTCCGGAAAAACGATGCAAAAAAAACCGGCCAAGAGCATGTCCGGCGATGCTCAGTGTAGAGTTTCGTAGATGCTGCCCTGTTACAAAACATCCGTTCAAAAGGTCGTTTATTTGGAGGCGCTTACGTCATTTTACTATTCGGCACTTCCTTTCACTATGAGTTTTTGACTAATAATTCAAAAACGGCTGAACCGATTTTATTCAATACAGTTTTTATTGAAAGTTCTTATCAGGCCTCACCAAATTTCAGCTTTCTAGTGCGAACGGTAACTGAGCTAGACCGCGGACAGACGGACGGACATGGCGATGTAACTGTTACGTAATAAGGCCTAATTATGTACAGAAGCATACACTGCTTTACCTACACACATATTAAAAATCCATTGAAACCATTAGAATGACCGCCATTACTCAAGCCAATGCGTCAATGCGCCGTGTCGTCAAATGGTTGCAACGGAAGACCAGCGCTGGCCCTGCCGGCATTTAACGCTGAGTTGCGACCATTTCGTGGCAATTAATGTTTCGGATTGTATATGTTATTGTTTATTATGTTTTTTGTAATTGTCATGAATAAAACTTTCATTCGTTCATTCATTCATTAATTCATTACACCGCCATGACCAACATTGCGCCGGCGGTCGGGGGGGCGGATTTTCATTACGTTACCGTAGGTAATTAATTTTCATACGTTTTTACCACACTGTCAAAGATAATACACTGATGTTACGTTACTGGTTGCAATAATGTTGGTAATTAATTACATACAGTTCCGAAAGCGGAATAGAGGATTTATGATATTGGTGTAGATCAAGATATTTATTCGTCAATGTAAGCACACTACAATGCACTAATGAACGTCAGAGAAAAATAAAATAGGTGAGTGTCGAGGAAAGTGTGTGAATCGAGTGCGATTGGAACGAAGTTATGTTATTTAATTTTATTTCATTTTTGACTTTATCGTAAATTTAGTTTTTTTTTTTAATTTTAGAAATTTTAGAAGTTTTGGAAATCTTGGAAATGTTAGAAAGTTTGGAAATTTTGAAAAGTTTTGGAATGTTTGGAAATTTTGCCAATTTTGGAAATTTTAGAAAATTTGGGAATTTTGGGAATTTTGGAAATTTTGGAAATTTTGGAAATTTTGGAAGTTTTGAAAATTTTGGAAATTTTGGAAATTTTGGAAATTTTGGAAATTTTGGAAATTTTAGAAATTTTGGAAATTTTGGAAATTTTAGAAATTTTGGAAATTTTGGAAATTTTGAAAATTTTGGAAATTTTGGAAATTTTGAAAATTTTGGAAATTTTTGACATTTAGGAAATTTTTGACATTTTGGAAATTTTTGACATTTTCGACATTTTTAAAATTCTCGACTAAGGTTATTCTTTAAGGTTCTCGACTTTTTTCACTTTTATCACTTTGTCACTTTCACTTTTCACTACACTTCACTTCACTTTATTCTATTTTATATATTTTTTATTTCATTCCATTTTACATGTTTCTCAATCGTATGGGTGTCGCGTTTTCGTGACGTGACGCTTTTTCGTCACGTGACTTTTTTTCGCATAGGCCCCCATCCGCGAACCGTCCGATAAGGAACTTCGTTCCAAAACTACCACCGATTCTAACGCTACACCTCTGGCCCAAGAAGTATTATCACCGAAAAGAAATTCGACTGGACTTATTTTTTTCAAAAGAGTATTAGATCTTAATTATACAAAATAATGCGTAGTTCTTCAAGAAGACATTGATATGTCTTCTTGAAGAACTACGCATTATCAGCTTGAGAGACAGATAATGTACCTATTGTTTAATTACAAAGAAAAATAAATCCTAATCTGACTGCTTCACAAAACGTTTAATATGTTTTCCTACCTAAACGGTGTCCTATAAAAGTTAGATGATTTTGTAGTAGTTTTTTGGTTTGGGCCATGCATCTTTGTCCGTCATATATAGCCCTCGAACCTGCAATAACCCTATGACATTCATGACATTTTCAAATATTTATTAAGAGCCGGTAAAGGTAAATTTAAAGCATCGACGGGTAACATGTTATAAATATGAACACCTTGACCAAAAAATTACAAATTATTTTAATACCAACTTTCAACATACAAACTTTCAACCCCCTTTTCATCCCTTCCAGGGTTGATTTTCGGGATGAAAACTATTCTTTGTCCTTTCCCGGGACTCAAACTATCTCTACACAAAATTTCATCAAAATCCGTTCAGCCGTTAACTAATAAAAAATTCTTGGAACGTGTTCTGTTATCGATTCTAAGTATCTTCAGCCAACTTTTTTCGAATATATTCCATGAACAGACTTTCGACCCTCTTCAGCTTTATGTATAGATAGTTTTTATAAAAAGTACCTTTCAGGCTTCACTTCCATTTTTTTTTTTAATTTTTTGGACCTACGGTTCTAAAGTAAGATGGGGGGAGGGGGGTTTGAAGATGAAACTATCCTTTGTCATTTCTCGGGACCCATACTATCTCTATACCAATTTTCATCTAAATCAGTTCAGCGGTAAAAATTCCTCATACCACCTTCTAACCCCCTTTTCACCCCCACAAGGGTTTGAAAACTATCCTATGACGTTTCTCGAGACTCAAATTATCTCCATACTCATTTCTATCTAAATCGTTTCAGCGGTTAAAAATTCTCCATACAAACTTTCAACCCCATTTTCACCCCCACCAGGGTTGATTTTCAGGATTAAAACTATATATTATCCTTTCCCAGGACTCATACTATATCTATACAAAATTTCATAAAAATCCGTTTAGCCGTTTTCACGTGATGCGCGGTCAAATAAACAGACAAACAGATAAACAGACAAACAGACAAAAATTCTGAAAATTGTTGGAACGTGTTCTGTTATCGATTCTAAGTATCCCCAGCCAACTTTTTTTCGATTATCTTCCATGTACAGACTTTCGACCCTCTTCAGCTTTATTATATGTATATAGATAGATTGCAGTGTTTGCCTATGTTTGCGATTTAGACTGCCATATTAAGCAACATTTCCGTACGGAGAGACGCGTAACCTAGCGCAGTACCTTCATACTTTGATCACATGTCTTCTACGAATTTCAAGATACAACTATAATTTTTTTTACATAACATTTCCAGGTTATAAACTACATTTTTATACTAAAATAAAAAAAATGAAAAAATGCGAAGTTAGAAAAAAATATTTTTTTAATATATACTTCCAGTTTACTATATGAAAAAAAAATTAAATTTAACTTTTTTTTTCATTTTCAAGAAATACCATTATTATTCTATATAAAACACCATTAAGCTATTTTAAAATGCATTTGATGATTTGCATCCACGACATTTGAAAAATCCATTACTCAGATTTTGTATTTTTTTTTAAGTCGTATATAATCGTAACCAAGCAATAAATAAAAAAAGTAAAGATGCCATTTTTTTTAGATCACATACATGTTCAATTAACCCAGTTATAAACAAAATCCGGATCCTTACCCTTTTTTCGCTGCCCGCTTGACGTGAAATGCCCCTTTTGACATTTCGGTGACGTGGCGTCAGGATGACAATTTTTACGTTTGACATGGCGTCGAAAAGGTTAAGGTATTTAAATAAAGGTAAAAAAAAACCGGCCAAGTGCGAGTCGGACTCGCGCACCGAGGGTTCCGTACAAACCTGTAGTTATATAAGTAAAAGTTCACCCATTGCACTGACATAGAAAATTGATTTTGTTACAGCTTAAAGGTATTATAGACCTGAGTATTTGATATGAATTTCAATTTAATACCTCTACGCGTTTACGAGGAAAAAGGTAATAAGTTTAAAATTTAAAAAATATTTTTTTGTATGATTTTACTAAAAATGTCTACTTTTCGTAATTTTTCCTTTGTGTGTGCTATATGAAGTTTCTTCGTGCCAAATTTCAAGTTTCTGAGTTCACGGGAAGTACCCCGTAGGTTTTGCGAGTGCCGAAAAACTCTAAAATTTGCAGCATAAACGACTGTATCTTTTGATTGCGGTGGCTTTTAAGTTTGATTTTTTCACAGCTCTAAGGGACAAAAGACCTGAGTATTTGATATAAATTTCAGCTTGATACCTTCACGCGTTCCTGAGAAAAATGGTCTTGACAGACAGACAGACAGACGGACAACAAAGTGATCCTATAAGGGTTCCGTTTTTTCCTTTCGAGGTACGGAACCCTAAAAACAATTCGTACATTTTCGGGTAGTTGTTGATTATCCAACCAAATACAAAACCGCTTCGATCTGTCATTGAACGAACTGACTCTAACCTACATTATTGGTGTCGCGTTGTTCCCGTATGTGTTATTTTTTTACTTCATCGGAGCTATTTTTGCTTCTTCGTTGTTGCTCACATGTAATGTCAATTATATGGTTCTTGGGATGAGGTAGGTATAAGAACATCTTGCTCCCCCGGCACAGTTTTTAGACACTGTTATTCGCCAAAATATTGAAAATGAAGTGTACGACGAGCCAGAAAATGTCTAAAAATGTGAACCACTTAAATACAAAAAATATATATTTCATTATTTTAGTAATTGTATTTTAATTTGTACACATAAGAAAACATTACTAACAATCTAAATATAAAAACTAATCTAACGACACCTCCCACTCTGAAATAAGTATGTCAAAACATTTGCATGCATGTATAAAGTCACGCCTGTATTCCCTTTTGGGTAGGCAGACGGTCAACGGTCTATTGAAACCATTTTGCAACTTTTGACAAGTCTTGATGGTCATTTCTGAATTTTCACTAAACAGACAGCAGAAAAATCGCATAACAAAATACAGTTGCATTCTCATATGAGAAACCTCTTTTTTAAAGCCGGTTAAATTAACAATTATACTTTAAGGGCACTATCCTTGCCCCTTTGTTAGTGGCAATATTGATTTAAATAAGCTATTAGTCGCCTACTGTCTCTTTAACCTGTCGGAGTTAGGTATATTCACTTGTCCAATAACATTGTTTCAAGGGCTATATCTTAGCTCCGATATTACTTACGGCAAAACTTATTTTTCAGATATGCTAGTCTAAGGTAGTGCTACAAAATAGTAGTAAAAAACGGAAGCCGCTAAAAAAAAATGACGCCACTAGTCCATACAAGTTACCCAAACCCCTTTGGTAAGAAGGTGTATGATAAATTATCGCCTATATTCTTAAATCACTTCAATACTATTCTAAAATTATAATAAAAACTTTTTACAAAAAAAAGATAAACCGACTTCAAAAAGTATAAAATAAATTATTTTTTTATAGATATGCGTTACAAACTGATATGTTTGAAGTCGGTGCCAAGCCAAAAAGTTACAATACCGGTCAAATCAGCTTCAAGTCTGAAAATCACAAAACAGTTAATATGAACGAGGCGTATTTGGTCAGTGAATTGTTCTTCATACTATAGAACTATTCTAATACGGTATTGAATGCACGTAGGTTCTCATTCAAGTACGGAAAGAAAGTATAATCATGCGTCTTATGATGTTTCTTAATAAACTTTTTTACTAGTTTTCGGACTAACCATATCTCGAACGGATCCCGTGCTTCGGTTTGAATTATTTATCCTACTTCATTTAAGGTGTAATATCGAAGTGTAAAGGAATTCAATGGCTAGATTGATCTTTCTATACTCAGACACACCGAGTGTGTGGGACCCACCTTTTCAGTACAAAAAGGCGCGATATTTCAAATTTTGGATGGAAGGTCAACCATACATAATTTTTATTTAATTTGCCGTCTTTTTCTGACTATTGACAAAGTAGACGTGTATCAGAGTATATAGACATGGGTACCACATTTCATCAAAATTGGATTAGTGGTTAGACGTGAAAATGTAACAGATAGATTCTCATTCACCTTTGCAATGTAAGTAGGTATCGATATGTTTTGTGATTTTCAGACTTGAAGCTGATTTGACCGGTATTGTAACTTTTTGGCTTGGCACCGACTTCAAACATATCAGTTTGTAACGCATATAAATAATAAAATAATTTATTTTATACTTTTTGAAGTCGGTTTATCTTTTTTTTTGTAAAAAGTTTTTATTTTTCCATTTTTAGTGGTTATATAATTATCATAATCGGACAATGGATCTCGCAATAATCGGTTAAGATATATAAGAAAAAGTTCATAATACCTACTCAATGTAAGGAAAGTTCCACATATCATATGTGGTCTTCATCATAAGGTCCACTCCATCAAATTAGTGATTTTCGAGAGGAAATGCTTGAGTTGCTTAAAAAAACAACCAAATCACCATACATGTGCCTTTAAAAATTGAAGAGATCCCTCAATTCCTCATGGATCCCATCATCAGAACAGCACCAGATTAATGTGGAACTATCTTAGAGGTAGTTCCTTTCAAACAAAAAAGAATTCCTCAAATCGAACCACGGGTGTCGGAGTAATGTCGCTGAACATCCTACATAAAAAAAAAATCATCATTATTATCATCAAAACAACCATCATCATGAGGTCCACATCATCAAATTGGTGGTTGCTTAAGAAAACACCCAAATCACCATACATATGCCGTTATAAATTGAGGAGTTCCCTCAATTCCTCATAGATCCCATCATCATAACAGCACCAGATTAATAATGGGACCACCTTGGAAGTAGACCCTTTCAAACAAAAAAGAATTATTAAAATCGGACTACGCGTCTCGGAGTAATCGGTGAATGTACATAAAAAAAAGCCCAAACCGAATACAGACCTCCTCCTTCTATGAAATTGAAGTCGGTTAATAATGTACAGTCAAATACAAAGAGATGTATCCACTTTTTCACCTTATCGCGTTGTAATATTGTCCAAAAGTGGATACATCTCTTTGTAGAGATTTCTCGGGATCTCAATCAGCTCTTTCGACATAAACTAAATTTGCTTCCTTCTTTCATACAATGTTTACCCAATTCAAATAGCTATTTATGGAAGGGACTCCACATGTCATCTGCGGTTTTCATTATCGCGTCCTCTCCATCTAATTGGTAGTTCTCGAGAGGAAACACTCGAGTTGCTTAAAAATACACTCAAATCACCATACATGAGCCTTTTAAAATTGAAGAGTTCCCTCAATCCCTCATGGATTCCCATCATCAGGTCCAACCAAATTAGTCTGCTACTTTCGAGGTAACTCTTTATAAACAATAAAAATATTACTCAAATCGGACAACGGATCTCGGAATAATCGGTATAGACGTATAAGAAAAAGTTCATAATACACCCGCTTAAACTAAGGAAAGTTCCACATGTCATATGTGGTCTTTATCATTAGGTCCGTTCCATCAAATTGGTGGTTTTCGAGAGGAAATGCTTGAGTTGCTTAAGAAAACACTCAAATCGCCATATATGTGCCTTTAAAGATTGAGGAGTTCCCTCAATTCCTCGTAGATTCCATCATTAGAACAGCACCAGATTAATTTGGGACCACCTTGAAAGTACATCCTTTCAAACATAAAAAGAATTATTCAAATCGGACCACGGGTCTCGGAGTAATCGCTGAACATCCTACATTAGAAAAATCATCATCATTATCATCAAAACAATCATCATTATCAGGTCCACTCCATCAAATTGATGGTTTTCGAGAGAAAACTCTCGAGTTGCTTAAGAAAACACCCAAATCACCATACATGTGCCTTTAAAAATTGAGGAGTTCCCTCAATTCCTCATAGATCCCATCATCAGAACAGCACCAGATTAATATGGGACCACCTTGGAAGTATATCCTTTCAACCAAAAAAAGAATTATTTAAATCGGACCACGCGTCTCGGAGTAATCGGTGAACATACATAAAAAAAAAAGCCCAAACCGAATACAGAACCTCCTCCTTCTATGAAATTGAAGTCGGTTAAAAAACCGGCCAAGTGCAAGCCGGACTCGCGCACGAACGATTCCGTACCGATCTATAAGGACGGCAAGAAAATTACTTTTGTTGTATGGGAGCCCCCTTAAATATTTATTTTATTCTGTTTTTTAGTATTTTATTTATAGCGGCAACAGAAATACATCATCTGTGAAAATTTAATTCAACTGTTAACTATCACGGTTCATGAGATACAGCCTGGTGACAGACGGACGGACGGACGGGCAGCGGAGTCTTAGTAATAGGGTCCCGTTTTACCCTTTAGGTACGGAACCCTAAAAAATATGTAGATTTGAGATTCTTAGAACAACCCTTTGACCTGATATGTCACACACGATAAACTTTTTTTAAATTTTCAAGTTTACCCCCAAAAAGTGACCCTATGTTTACAATGTATTCATTTACGTAACACGTCCGTCTTTGGGTCACCGACTTACATATGTGTACCAACCCAATTGTTCAGTGGTTTCGGAGGAAATTGCCTGTGACAGACGGATCGGACACGCAGACACACGAGTGATCCTATAAGCGTTCGGTTTTTTCCTTCTGAGGTACGGTACTCTAAAAATTGAAATAATTAAAAAATAAGGAGGGTCGTCCTCGTCATACAAGAAACGTGTTTTTCTAAATATTCTAGTCTATAAAGTCAAGCGTGAGTTGGACTTCCGAATATACATATTTTTAAATAAACATGTAAAAATTATAAAATGTTGGTACAGAACCCTCGGTGCGCGAGTTTGACTAGCATTTGACTGAATTCAGTTTTATCAAATGAGTATACTAGTCTAGTCATTACCAACTGTCCCGGTAAATGAACTATAAATTGCTTTGAAATTAACACAGTAACAATGATAAAATCAACCAAACTATGCGGTTGTGATTTGTTCAGTAAAGTGTACAATATTCTTTGTTAATTTACACCATGAACTCTGGTAAGGTGGGGTCTTGTAATTGCAACTATTCGGTAAATGCAACTAACTTCAATAACTCCCTCTAGGGTTACTTTATTGTAAAACGACAGACTCGTTCAATTTAATACTAAAAGTTCTACCTCAAAAATGTAGATGGCGCTGCAAGCTCAAGAATTGTGGGAGTTATAAAGCTTTTTGTCATCCGCCATTTTGAGTCTGCTGGCGTCGGATGGACACGGTGCGCATTTTTATTCTAAAAAATAGTTTTTAGTGGTTCCTCGCAAGGTTTTTCACAAGAAAAGTTATAACTAATCACGGTAAGTCATTTTGTTTGTATTTGTTTTATTCTACGATGAATATTTTCCGAGTTTTCTCTGTAGTTACATTTACCAGACAAAAAATGCAAAGTCTGGTAAATGCAACTATTTTGCAATTTTTAGGTTAGTTACAATTAGCTGCCAATTTTTGTATGAAATTTGAAAAAGCTGGTGATGTGGCAGTGAACACGAATATATCGGTACAATCACTAATAACATAACACACCGGCACATTTAGCGTAACTTAAGAAAAGGGTGGTTACAAGATAATTACGTTTATTTTTCATGAAAATGTTATCAGATACAAAGTACCAAATTAATATGTACATGAAAATAGATATCATATACTTAAGAAAAAGTGACCAAACCCTCCGGTGTCCGAGGCCAGATTTGAACTGGCGTCTTCAGCTTTCGCGGCTGACGTCCTGACCACTAGACCACCCGGTCACGGCGGAACTTGACAAATTTTCTCATGTATATGCAATCTCTGAATTTGAAACGGCTAGGCGCCGTTGACCATACTCTAAGGGCATGCGCAGTA
Source organism: Pammene aurita (assembly GCA_947086415.1). Taxonomy (NCBI): domain Eukaryota; kingdom Metazoa; phylum Arthropoda; class Insecta; order Lepidoptera; family Tortricidae; genus Pammene; species Pammene aurita. The sequence goes on from OX352295.1 coordinate 22,166,484, forward strand.
CGTGCTTAAAAATTGCAAATCAAAAAATATTGAACAAAATAATTTGATTTGCTTCAAGATTTAATATGTACATGGTTTAATATTAAATTTGTTGTATGATTTTGCTTATTTTTATTAAAAGCATGGAAATTTAAAAATATGCAATTAGCTGATATGAACAGTTTCACAAAAAAAAGATCCAAAATTGGTTATATTGTTAAATTTTGTTCTTCTTACCCACGACGGACCGGGTGTACATTCTTTTGGGGTACAAAGATTCCGCTAATTGTGCCGGTATGTATACATATTTATCCGCGTTTTATTTGTATCCGCGTATCTTTTATTGCCTTTTCACTTACTTAGTTCTGCTGTAACAGGTTTTTTTGTAGAAATAAGCAGGGCCTGCTGTGTCGTTTTTCTACATGTAATTTTTGTTCATAAGTTTATTGTGTACAACGAATGGTTAAATAAATAAATAAGTATCGCCTGTTTGCTATTTTCTATGTTTCTACCGCTTAATGATCGAATGGAATTTGATGAAACTAGGCACTATACTTACTTGATTCATACAACTGGTTTTTAATATATTATAAAAAATATTTTTTTAGATGTCAACACGTAAAAAAAAAGCAAAATATTCTCTTAATAACTTAATGGAAGCCATCGAAAATGTACAAAACAAAAAGATGAACAGCTATCAAGCTTCAGAAAGATATAATATACCAAGATCAACTATAATTCACCGTGTATACGGAACGCGTGGTGCCAAAAAACCGACGCCTGGCAGGCCTACTGAATTATCTACAGCTTGGGAAAGCAGAGTGGCTGCTCTTATTCACGAAATGGAAAAGTGTGAGTTTCCGCTTACATCAAAGGAGATTAAACAATTAATATGTGCTTATATACAAAGGAACGGACTCATAACTCGTTTCAAAGATGATTACCCTGGCAAAGAATGGTTTCGGGGTTTTAAAAGGCGACACATATTAAGTGTCAAAAAACCACTGTCCGTAGAGGTTGCCAGGAAAAAAGCCTGCAATCCTTTCACTGTTAACAATTATTTTGATTTGTTGGAGCGCATAACGAAGGAACTGGAACTAGAAGACAAACCCCAACATATATATAACTTAGATGAGACCAGCTTCTGCAACGACCCCACCAAGACTAAAGTTGTTGGCCTGAAGGGGTACCCTTCTACTAGAACAACTGCGTCCCCTGGAAGGAATAACACCACTGTACTGTTAGCTTCAAATGCGCTCGGTAAAAAGATCCCTCCCTTGATAGTATTTCAGGGGAAACAACTAGGTTCGAATTGCTTTTTCGAAAACGAAAATGTTAATACAGCGTATGTTGGAAGCCGTAAGGGGTGGATGGAAACCAAAATATTCGAAAATTATATCGCAAAGGTTTTCATACCAGCAATTGGACCGGAAAGGCCAGTCTTATTAATATTTGATGGCCATTCAACACATGTAGACTTGAGTGTTATAGAACTTCTAATGGCCAACCAGATAACAGTTCTTAAACTGCCGGCTCACTCATCCCATATTCTGCAACCATTAGACTGCAGCACAGTGAAACCTATGAAAGACAACTGGGACAGTGAATTGGTAAAATGGCAAAGACTCCATGTGGGTGCAAAGCTTCCAAAACCAGAATTTGCCAGGATCATAACTAAGATATGGGATGACTTGAACCCAGTTATCATTCAAAATGGCTTTAGAAAATCTGGTATATATCCGTTGAATCGTGATACAATTCCAAAAGAAAAGTTTGACAAGCTTTCATGGTCAAAATGGGAAGAACATATTCGCCAACAAAATGAACAGTCTCATAGCGTTGCCAATAATAATGCTGAAGAAGGAAGGAAGGTAGAAAGTGGCACTCAGGAAGATAAAAGTCAGGACAGAAATGAAGTTCCAACACTCACGAGTATGTGCACGAGTATGTGGCTTGAGATCCTTAATCGTGGGAAGAAAGAAATAGATCTACCCAAACGCGTGAAAGACCCTAAAACGTTTTTAATTTCACTTTCTAAAAATACCAATTCCAATATTACCAACAGTGGCTCTTGTAACGTCAAAATATTGAGCAATATCGAACTCACTTCAACTAGCTATCAAAAACAGAAAGATGAACATGTTTCATTTGAAGAACTTCTTTTGGAGACTATTTCACGTAGTGACATACCTAAAACTTCAAGAAAACGCGTTAGTCAAGAAGCAGAGATATTAACTTACAAAGAGGCTATTGATCGTATGAAAAAAAAGAAAGATGAAAAAGAAAAGGCGGACGAAATTAAAAGACTCAATAAACTTAAAAGGGTAAACAACAAAAAGAAAAACGAGAAAAAGAAACAGAAAAAGTTGATTGACAAAAAAAGCAAAACTAAAAAAAGAAAGAATTTGGAATCGGACAGTGAAAGCGATTGTTCATACACACCGATGGATGATTCTGATGATGAAGATTTAGCTGCCTTTGCTTAAAGTTTGTTGTGTGATGAGAGCTTTGACGAAGATTTGCAAGAGCCATTACTATCAACTACTAAAGAAAATTTAGAGAAGAAACCTAAACTAAAAAGCGAAAGAGTAAATAAAAGACGAAAACAAATATCCGGAGAAAAGGATGTCAATATAAACGTAAGTCGAATTTTAGGTAAAAAAAATACTTACCTACTTCTCTTCATATTTCATGAATGTTAGTAAAATAAAATAGGATAAGCCTTTTATAACCTTAAATATATAATAATTATAAATATGTAGTAAAAAAAGTAATTTATGTATTTAATTTATTTTAGTTATTTGATATACAACTTACATGGTTGTTTAAAAATTTTCAGAAGGAAGTGAATTTTACCAAAAAACTATATACTTTGAAAGACGCTTGTGAAGAAGAATTGCAAGAACCGCTACAATCTACATCGAAAGAAGAAGAGAAAGATACACGTAAAATGAAAAAAGAAAGAGTGAACAAAAGAACTAATAACAATAGGATGGTGGAATCATTAAGAGGGAAGGAAGTAAGTATATTTAAGTTATATACACAATAAAATAGGATAAGTACTTACTATATAACGTTAAATATATAATATTATAAATATGTGATGATATAAATGTAATTTATATATTTAGTTTATATTACTTATTCAATATACAACTTACAGGGTTGTTTAAATATTAAATTAAATTTTCAGAAGGAAGTGAATTTTACTATCTACTTTGGAAGATGCTTGTGAAGAAGAATTGCAAGAACCGCTACAATCTCCATCGAAAGAAGAAGAGAAAGATACACGTAAAATGAAAAAAGAAAGAGTGAACAAAAGAACTAATAACAATAGGATGGTGGAATCATTAATAGGGAAGGAAGTAAGTATATTTAAGTTATATACACAATAAAATAGGATAAGTACTTACTGTATAACGTTAAATATATAATATTATAAATATGTGATGATATAAATGTAATTTATATATTTAGTTTATATTACTTATTCAATATACAACTTACAGGGTTGTTTAAATATTAAATTAAATTTTCAGAAGGAAGTGAATTTTACCAAAAAACTATCTACTTTGGAAGATGCTTGTGAAGAAGAATTGCAAGAACCGCTACAATCTCCATCGAAAGAAGAAGAGAAAGATACACGTAAACTGAAAAAAGAAAGAGTGAACAAAAGAACTAATAACAATAGGATGGTGGAATCATTAAGAGGGAAGGAAGTAAGTATATTTAAGTTATATACACAATAAAATAGGATAAGTACTTACTGTATAACGTTAAATATATAATATTATAAATATGTGATGATATAAATGTAATTTATATATTTAGTTTATATTACTTATTCATTATATAACTTACAGGGTTGTTTAAATATTAAACTAAATTTTCAGAAGGAAGTGAATTTTACCAAAAAACGATCTACTTTGAACGACGCTTGTGAAGAAGAATTGCAAGAACCGCTACAATCTACATCGAAAGAAGAAAAAGATATGCTTAAAATGAAAGAAGAAAGAGTAACTAAAAGATCTATTAACAACAGGATGGTGGAATCACTAAGAGGGAAGGAAGTAAGTATATTTAACTTATATATACAAAAAATGCATACTTATATAAGATCGGTTAGCAAGTTTTTTTTTTTTCAGAACGATATGCCGAATTCCTCCGAAGTAAATAACGATCTCAACGAGGGAGACTTTATTCTTGCTGCATTTCAGTCGATCAAAGGCAAAAGAACCTACAAATACGTTTGCCTTATTGATCAAATCAACCAAGAAAAAATTGTAGTAAAAGGACTCAAATCTTATAAAAATAACAGAGAATTTAGGTTAGTTGAAGATGATATTTCAATTATAGAAAAAAAAGATGTGATCTCACGTTTACCAAAACCTGTGTTAAATGAACAAAGAGACACTGTGATATTTCCTTATAAGGTAGAGATATTTGAATGTAAGTAAACAAGTTACTCTTTCTGAGAGAATGGACATTTGGGAAATGTAAACAATTATTCATATAGTATTAAGTACAAAAACGTTATTTAATTTAAGTGTTAAAAGCTAATTTCTTGTTACTAATGGAAGCTTATAAACGTAATAAATTACGTTACGTTACAATTTTTCATATTAATTAGTATGGTATTCAGTACAAAAACTTTATTTAATTTAAGTATATACCAAAAGACTTATTTCTTGTTAGTTACTAGTAAATAGTTTCAAAATATAAGTAAAAAAGACTGTTTAAATAAGCATAAAATATTTTATTATTATATTTAATAAAAATAAGCTAAACAAAATAGTTTAAGTATGCATAAAAAACTTTTTTCTTGTCATTATTTAAAGCTAGGAAACGTAACTTTGCAACCTTACTAATTAGTAAATAGTTTGATAAAAGTTAAAAAAGGCTGTTTGATTAAGTTACTTATTTGGATTAATAAAGATAAAGCTAGATAAAATAGTTTAAGTATGCATAAAATACTTATTTCTTGTCATTAGTTGAAGCTAGGAAACATAACTACGTAACATTACTAATTATTTAGTAGTCTGATAAAAGTAAAAAGGCTGTTTGATTAAGCATAAGTAAACTATTTTATGATGATTAATAAAAATATAGCTATTATTTTTTAGTCTGTTTAACAACTAAAAAACATTGCATAAAAAATATATGATTTTAAAAATAACAGTTTATCCCTGAGTTTTATTTCTGCTACCATGGTCTTCTTGGCGTGTCGATGGCAGACACTACATGACTTGATAAAATTGCGATAAGGTTCCCATCACTATTTTTGAGAAATTAGTTGCAATTACCAGACCCACGGCAAAAAAGTATTTTTATGCGAAATTGGTCGTAGTTACAAGGAGATATGTGTCACAATCCTATGAAGATTCTCTTAGTCTTTGTGTTTAAAATACACACATAGACAACACACATAGAAAAATGTGGAGATAAAACGATTAGTTGCAATTACTGGTCAGGAGGGGTAATTGCAACTATTGCTGTCTTTGTCAGAACTATTGGCAATAGCTCTTTATTCTTCAGAGTTTTTCTTTGTTGTGACAGTAGAATAAAATCTACATAAAATTTGACTTATGCATAATTTTACAGAAAAACATATTTCCCTATATATATATAGAATTATCAGATGATGAAGTTATGACTTCAATATTTTTAGTTGCAATTACAAGACCCCACCTTAGAGACTATATTTTGACCTCAACCTTATTAGTTTCGTAAGTTCAACCGCAAGGTCTTGTTATATCTATCATATTTTTATGATAACATTTTTATGATCTAGACACGCGGCAGCGTGTCAAGCCAAGTTCAAGCAAGGGAACTGGCTAGCCAGCGCCAAGTGTATATTTACACGAACCACTTGGTGCCACTTTTGACTCTTCTATAACTCAAAACCTCTTTAACGTAAACACATAAAACTACGTGTGTTTAATTATATCCATGAGGACATCTAGAAGCCCAAATTTCATGAAGCTAGCTCAAACGGTTACAAAGATATGAAGGTCAAAAAGTCGTAAATTTTAGCACTGACTGACTGACATATAGTACCTAAACCTAACCTACTTCCAGATGACCTAGAAGGATGAAATTTGGAATCCAGCTCGGTAATTGTGTGTAAGCGTAGGAAAAAATCTAAAAATAAAAAAAAGTTTAAAAATAGGGCGGGTCCCCATACAAAAATTTTTTTTTAAATTGTATCGTTGGAACCGTTACAAGCAGATATTTGAAACTATCCCAATATATGTATTATTATATTTGCTATGTATTTATATAATATGTATTTATAGGAACAAAATAACATTATGAACAAGTATTAAACTCTATTTCTTTGCTTTATTGGATAACTATAACAATTGCTGTTATTTAAAAATGTGAGATCTTAAAGTAGGTTAGATTTGACTTGGCCAGTTTTTATCAGAATTAAATATTTATATATATTTGTTAAATAACTTTATAAAATGACTGATGTAATGAAAACTGGCCAAGTCAAATCTAACCTCCTTTAAGATCTCACATTTTTAAATAACAGCAATTGTTATAGGTATCCAATAAAGCAAAGAAATAGAGTTTAATACTTGTTCATAATGTTATTTTGTTCCTATAAATACATATTTGGATTTTGCATAGAACTTGGCACTCATTTAGATCTCCATTCTTTTTGCGGCGAAGCCCACAGCCAAGCATGATTTTTGTATTGAACTTGGCTCTCTTTTTTTACATTTATGTTTTTGGTGGGATAAAATCAACCAGAGTAGGTTGGTGAAATTAGTTTTGTAAAATGTACAATATTCTTTGTTAATTTACACTATGAACTCTGGTAGGGACTATATTTTGACCTCAACCTTTTTAGTTTTGTAGGTTCAACCACTTCAACCGCGAGGCCTTGTTATATTTATCATATTATGTTTATGATAAAATCAGCCAAACCAAATTGTTAAGATTTGTTTGGTAAAATGTACAATATTCTTTGTTAAATTACACCAAGAACTCTGATAGGGACGATATTTTGACCTCAACCTTTTTTGTTTCGCAAGTTAAACCGCGAGTTCTTGTTATATTTATCACATTTTTATAATAAAATCAACGAGAGTAAATTGGTGAAATTTGTTTGGTAAAATGTACAATATTCTTTGTTAATTTACACCATGAACTCTGGTAGGGACTATATTTTGATCGCAACCTTTGTAGTTTTGTAAGTTCAACCGCGAGGTCACCTTTGTAGTTTTGTAAGTTCAACCGCGAGGTCCTGTTATATTTACCATATTTTTATGATAAAAACCAACCAGACTAAATTTTAGAAATTCGTTTGGTAAAATGTACCATATTCTTTGTTCATTTACACAATGAACTCTGATAGGGACTATATTTTAACCTAAACCTTTGTAGTTGTGTAAGTTCAAACGCGAGGTCTCGTTATATTTATCATATTTTTTATGATAAAACTAACCAGACAAAATTGTAGAAATTCGTTTGGTAAAATGTACCATATTCGTATTTAATTTACACCATGAACTCTGATAGGGACTATATTTTGATCGCAACCATTGTAGTTTTGTAAGTTCAACCGCGAGGTCTTGTTATATTTACCATATTTTTAGGATAAAAACCAACCAGACTAAATTTTAGGAATTCGTTTGGTAAAATGTACCATATTCTTTGTTAATTTACACAATGAACTCTGATAGGGACTATATTTTGACCTCAACCTTTGTAGTTATTTAAGTTCAACCGCGAGGCCACCTTTGTAGTTTTGTAAGTTCAACCGCGAGGTCCTGTTATATTTACCATATTTTTATGATAAAAACCAACCAGACTAAATTTTAGAAATTCGTTTGGTAAAATGTACCATATTCTTTGTTCATTTACACAATGAACTCTGATAGGGACTATACTTTAACCTAAACCTTTGTAGTTTTGTAAGTTCAAACGCGAGGTCTCGTTATATTTATCATATTTTTATGATATAACTAACCAGACAATATTGTAGAAATTCGTTTGGTAAAATGTACCATATTCTTATTTAATTTACACCATAAACTCTGATAGGGACTATATTTTGACCTCAACCTTTGTAGTTATTTAAGTTCAACCGCGAGGTCTTGTTATATTTATCATATTTTTATGATAAAATGAACCAAACTAAATTGTTGAGATTTGTTTGGTAAAGTGTACAATACTCTTTGTTGATTTACATCAGAACTCTGGTACCAACTTCAACCTTTTTAGTTTTGTAATTTCAATAGCGAGGTTTTGTTATATTTATCGTAGTTTCCATGTAATTCAGCCAACCTTTGCTAATTTGGTAAATCCAACAAACCATTTTTTTCAGTGTGACGGCAAATGATTTCGCGATTTAAAGTATTGTTGGTAGGTAGGTAAAGTAGTGTAAAAATTTTTGTTCCGCTATACCTACAGAAGGTGTTCTTCCGCGTTTCATACTGAAATATGGAACTCATAAAGTCACAAACTACATTTTTCACAGTCACAATACACAATACGCGAACAAAAATGTTATTTACGTTTTACAAAAACTTTAGGACGTTCTGCTAAACTTTTCATTTTGAAATCGAAACAAAACTTTATTTGTCTACTTTACCTATACTGTATTTTACTAGTTGATTAATTTAAAGATTTAAAATTAACTTATTTAATATTTAAATGCTTATAACACTTATAAAACTTGTAAATTTAATCCTTTAAATCGTTCCCTCCATTTCATTTAAACTTTTTTTAAAACCTCCTGCTATGTAAGCAAGTTTTTTGCCACGCGCAGTTAAAAATAGTTGGAATGGAAATATCAATAAAAATAAATCAAAACATTTTAAGTTTTAAGTATATTAGGATATTCATATTATTTGGTAATTGATATTTATTTACATTGTTATGTATTAGACGCCGTTAAGACTGTGTAGTGGCGCCCTCATTCGGGGGATTGTATTTCCTAATAAACTAATCAATTAATGTATAATTCCTCAGTGTTAAGTTGTAGTCCTACTGATTACGCAACTTTTGCTATACTATGCTTATTTCTAGATCCGGACATCTGGCAGCTGTAAAGTAGTGGAGGTCAAATAATGCAAACCACTTTAAGAATAATGCAAATATTAGAGTTCAGGTTTTTATGCAGTATCATGAGAAATTATATAAATAATTAGATTATATCAGTGCCAAAACTTTCTGATGAAGAAAAGAAGTCCAAAACGACGTATAATGTAATTCATAGTTGGTCCCCTACTGTTACTGTTTCCGAAATAATACACGGAAAAAAATGAGCTTTAGCAAAGTACCAATTTGGCTCGGTTAAGATATTTTTAGTTGCATATAACCAAGACATATTTAAAACACGGAATAAAGTTTTGTTAATAACAAACAAGCAATTATTGCTAAAGGTACTTGGTTGTTTTAACCAAGTACTAATTTGTTTCAAATAAGTGCCCAAGTAAATATAACCTTTACCTGATTTCTTAAGAAATAGATAAGGCTAGCAGTATTATTTTCTGGCAACTGCATTATTTAGTTTTAAACTTTGGAACATCCGGTAAATAATTGATAAGTTGCATTACTGCAAACAATAATTTCTCTAATTTATTTTCAAATAAGTATGTTGGTAAAATAACCTTTACCTGATTCGGTTAGAAATAGACTTGTGAATACTGATATTTCCTGTTAACTGCATTATTTAGTTTTAAACCTAGAAACTAAGTCAAAAGTTGTTAAGTTCTAATGATTCAAAGAACCATTTATTAAAGCTATTTCCAAATAAGTGTTTTGGTAAATATAATCTTTACCTGATTCTGTTAAAAATAGACTAGTGAATACTGTTATTTCCTGGTAACTACATTATTTAGTTTTAAACCTAGATACTAAGTAAACAATTGTCAAGTTGTAATGATTCAAAGAAGAATTTATCAAAGTTATTTCCAAATAAGTGTCTTGGTAAATATAATCTTTACCCGATTCAGTTAGAAATAGACTAGAAAATATTGCTATTTCCTGTCCATTGTATTATTTAGTTTTAACCTTGACACCTAGTAAAAAAATGTTAAGTTGTAATGATTCAAAGAACCATTTATTAAAGCTATTTCCAAATAAGTGTTTTGGTAAATATAATCTTTACCTGATTCTGTTAGAAATAGACTAGTGAATACTGTTATTTCCTGATAACTGCATTATTTAGTTTTATACCTAGATACTAAGTAAACAATTGTCAAGTTGTAATGTTTCAAAGAAGAATTTATCAAAGTTATTTCCAAATAAGTGTCTTGGTAAATATAATCTTTACCCGATTCAGTTAGAAATAGACTAGTAAATATTTCTATTTCCTGTCAAGTGTATTATTTAGTTTTAACCTTGACAACTAGTAAAAAAATGTTAAGTTGTAATGATTCAAAGAAGAATTTATCAAAGTTATTTCCAAATAAGTGTCTTGGTAAATATAATCTTTACCTGATTCGGTTAGAAATAGACTAGTGAATATTGCTATTTCCTGGAAACTGCATTATTTAGTTTGAACCATTTTTTACTAGGTGTCAACCTAGTAAAATATTGTTAAGTTATCAGTAAATTTTGTACATTATAATGATTACTTTACGAATTGTGGTGTCTATAATCAGAATCAGAATCAGAAACACGACGTTGTGACATTTCAAGGTTAAGCCGCGCAGCTTTATGGTTATTACACACATTTTCAACCGATTGTAACATTTTACGTGATCGTTTATAATTAATATATTTTTGTATGCAACTTATATTCAAGATTTTTTTAATTGCAAATAAACAAAATGATTTAATTTCTATACTAATCACAAGCATTTGGTAAATCGTAACGTCCATATCAAATCATGGGTAGAATATGCAAACTCTTTCCACGACAAGCGATTTGACAACTTTTGTCTCATTCTAACCATAGTTCCCTCTCACTTTAATTGTTTGGCCGGTCGATACCGTTTGTGCGTGGTGGTCAACCGATAAGAGTGAGAGGGAACTACCCAAGTAACACAGGAAGCATTATAACATATGAATAGTTAACTTATTTCGAGCTTAAGGACCGTATAAACTCTTATATACGTTCACCGAGCAACTTATCGCATTATATGATGCTTTGAGCTACAGCTCAAAGCATCATATAATGTTATACATAACGGTTGTATAATGGCATATCTAAATGCTTTTGTAAAGCCTTTAGCTTTAGTGCAGCAAACCACAACGCAACTGTACAGCTTTCGACTGTTTAAAAGCACTTAAGTGCTTTAGGTTCTAGAATAGCATTATATAATGCTTTAAGCTGTATAACGGTTGTATAATGGCATGTATAAATGCTTTTTTAAAGCCTTTAGTTTTAGTGCAGCGAACCAAAATGCAACTGTACAGCTGAATGCTGTACAGTTGCGTTTTGGTTTGCTACACTAATGCTTCGGTGTGGTTTAGTGCCTTAGGTTCTACAATAGCATAAATAAATGCTTAATGCTGTTTATGAGCATGAATATTAGCCATTATAATGCCACGTAAATCCGGTATATAGCTTTCAGCTGTTTTTAGTGCTTTAGGTTCTACAATAGCATTTTATGATGCTTTACGCTGTATAACGGTTGTATAATGGCATATGTAAATGTTTTTGTTTAGCCATTAGTTTTAGTGCAGCGAACAACATGCAACTGTACAGCTGAATGCTGTACAGTTGCGTTTTGGTTTGATACACTAATGCTTCGGTTTGGTTTAGTGCCTTAGGTTCTACAATAGTATAAATAAATGCTGAATGCTGTTTAAGAGCATGAATATTAGCCATTATAATGTCACGTAAATTCGCTATACAGCCTTCAGCTATTTTTAATGCCTTAGGGTGTACAATAGCATTTATAAGTAGGTAATACTTTCCTAATGCAGTATAATAGCAATAATATAAACCATTATAAAGCCAAGTAATTCACTATAAGGGGCTGTTCATAAATTACGTCATTTCATGGTAGCATGACGTAGGAGGGGGGGGCGGTCATTCCGAAGATCACATCATCAATGTGTAAAAAAAGGAATGAAAGTCGTGTTTCTATAAACTTTTAATGCTATAAAATATTATCTACTAAATAGTTTTTTATTTTACAATTCAGCTTAAAACGCATTTTTTTTACTGACGTCACTTTATTTGGCAGGGGGAGGGTTGGATGATTTTAGGGGGGGGGGGGTAAAAATCATCAAAAATTGATGACGTAATTTATGAACAGCCCCTATACAGCTTTTAGCTGTTTTAGTGCCTTAGGTTCTACAATAGCATAAATAAATGCTTAATGTTGTTTAATAGCATAATTATTCACGTGTAATGCTGTAGCCATAAATAAGGCATTTTTAAGGGTCACTGAGCTGCTATTGGACTAAGAGCTAGCCACGTCAGATATGACACAATAATGAGAGCAAAAAAACCCGTCTGGTTAGATTGCTATACTAATCTTATTGCTAGATCCTGGCATCTGGCAGCTTTTAATGGGTGGAGGTCACAGTGACAGACTAGCAAAATGTTTTAATTGGAAAATAGTAATACCAAACTAGGTAAAAATTGCCGAAGTTGTCTCAGTTATAAAGGACAGGGCCTATATTTTAAGGGGCTCCCTGGCGCCAACGACCTTAGATCTGATTCCCTTAGTTTTCTAATGATTTATATAGCTTATCATATTATCAGTAACGGCTTTAAACAATATAGTATCCTATATTTACTTCAATATTCATTGTCTTCGAGATATTTGACATCAAAGTCGAACCGGTTTAGGCTAAAAGTGGTTTTATGGTCATAAATTTTGTTTTAATTAGTTAAAAATTAAAATCTCTCTACAGTTTTTAGAGACATCAAAGAGGAACCCTAATATGTAGATTACGTATATGTAAGATTCTTTACACCATTCGAATATCGATAAAAGTGTTTTTAGACCATATTTTAAAAATATCATAAAAAAATAACGGCTCATTTTTTTCAAGATCCGGCTCACAGAATGGAGATAAAAGATTCAAAAACCGATAGTCGTTTGCCTTATAATTCTATCTATAGTGAATATGTTGGAATATCGACTCAAAACTGGTCAAAAATCGATAAAAAAAAACGTTAGACCAAAAAATATTGTGTATTATTACCATACATCGGGGTTTTCGGTGCGGGATTGTTTGATATTAGCCAAAGAGTAGGCATTAACTTAAAAAACAAAATGTACTATAGCACAAAAAAATCATAGGTATATACAATTTATATGTAATAGCTGACTATTATGAATATATATTGTAGGTACATATACCTATGATTTTTTTTATTAATTCATGTAATGACTGATCATTGTCAACCTCTTCAGTTAATCAAATAGTTCATAAATATCGGACGTCAAGATTAATATTTGACACATATTATACCGTGTCTTTGTCTTAGGTAGATCTAGTTAATAAATTTCGGATATGCAATTGCATTTTTAAAATACTAAGTATTTAATAGTCAATACAAACATGCCTCTAAGAAAAAAAGCTCGTATCATAGTGTATAAGCTATTCACAGAGAGGTAGTTATTCAATAGGCATAATATGATGCTAACGCTCAACCTATCTGTTTATCTCTACTCTTTCTCAAATCGTTCCCGCACCGAAAACCCCGATGTATGATTATTACGGAAACAAAAACAGTAGGCGACAAACTATGAACTATATTTTATTATACATCGTTTGGCACTACTTTCTCCCAACATAAACTTTTGTATAATTTCTCTTAATATTGTATAGTATTTGTATAGCTTCTCATAATATTGCATCAAACCCAGATCTCTAGGATTTATTTTCTTGAAATGGTTTGCATTCTTTGACCTCCACCACTTTAAAGCTGCCAGATGTCCAGATCTAGAAATAAGCATAGTATACCAAATTGACTAGCGGGGTTTGGTTGCTCTCATTATTGTGTCATATCCGACGTGGTTAGCTCTCCGTCTATATAGACCAACGCCATTTTGTAAATAATTTATAACCTAAAAATAAAATCATGCGGACCTACTTATACAAGGAAAATACCTATATAATAATGAAATTACTTAATTTAAGACTGTTCAACCAACACTATTATGTTAATAATGCAAAACTCGTTCTATACGAGGATTACACAATTGTTTTGTTTATTTGACGCATATCTTTTTATAATATTTTATAGCAAAACCACAATAAATCAAAGGCGCGTGAAAATTTTCAATGAAACACACATTTACATTAAACTACATTGCGCAGTAATATTTGAAGGATATAATAACGTAAAAGAGTCAAAAACTTTTATAAATTTTGTTAGGATGCAAACAAATATGACGTGTCACTCATTCAGTTTTTTGTACCGTCTTCGTCCATTTTATATTGCGAGACAAAGTAGTTAAATCACAACGTTCATTGTATTATAACATTTGTTCCGTCGGTGTTAGAGACGTTTTTGCATTGACGTAAGGTTTATTTTACTACACTCATATGCTAGTATAATGCTTTTGTATTGCGATTGGCAAGTTAATCGAGAGTACTTATGCTTCTTTACTGCGATTAGCAAGTTTTTTGGCCGTATTAATGCTTCTTTAATGCAGTTGGCAACTTAATAGAGCGTACTAATGGTTCTTTAATGCGATTGGCACTTTCCATGACAACGATAATGCTAATAGCGCAGACATATTGCGCCTGTAATGCTATTAAATGACCTGTATAGGATCTCAAGCTGGGTAATTCGTGCCCATTTAAGACCTATATCAGCACTATAAACGTTTATAATGCTACTATAAAACGAACTGAAAATGCTAAAAGCATACAGATATGCTGTAAGACGGCCGTTATACTGCTTTGATGTGTTACTTGGGTATAGTTAGAATGAGGCAAAAGTTGTCAATTCGCTTGTAGAAGCAAGGGTCTGCATCTCTGTCAAAAAAAATCGCGCCACGCCTTCTTCCTATTTTCAGCGACACTTCTAGCCTCGTTTCAGCTCAGTCCTGCCGCTCGCAGTTGACTCACGACTGACCGTCGCGTCGCCATGTATGCACCGGGTGCCTGGGGCTACGATTTCCATCTAGCGGTTTCCAAACGAAAGCGTACTCGCCGTATTCGCTCTCCTCTTCAGATATGGCCTATCCATTATCATTTTGTGATTAGTATAGAAAATAAATCATTTTGTTTATAATTATTAGGGTAGTCTAGGAGGGTAACATTACGCACAACTAAAACCGGTATTAGACATTGCAGTTCGTAGGGCCCAATCTGTCGTGTACCCTGCCTCTCTCTTGCCCCTTCTTCAGCTCCCTAAGGGCCCTAACTCTTATTACACCTCTCAACCTGACAGATCAGGCCCTACAAATTGCAATGTCTAATACCCGTGTAAAGACTAACCCCCTAATTCATAAACGTCTCTTTAACACATTAGTTAATTTATGTTTTGTCTGTTTCTAACAAACACAGTGACAGATAAGGACAAAACATAAATAACTAAATGAAGCCCCTAAGGCGGCAGCGCACAATTTTAAATTTCTGCGCGGTGCGTCGCTTGTCCTCGGCGAGGCAAGCTGTCAAATTTTGCAGGTTGGCCATGCTACCTCGAATAGGACAAAGAGTGTTTCCCGCGGTTTCGCGCGTAAAATGCATCAAATACCTATTTCTATCACTTTTTACTTGAAAAAAAAAAGGTAGAGTAAAAGAAAAGTAAACATTATAATCAGCGAGCACGTCATCAATAGTAGATTAAACAATAAGTGCATAAAACGTACGATTTTACGCGAGGGGTTTATTGATATAAAGTAGAGTGTAAAATGGTTTTTATGGACGAGGGTTACACTCTAATTTTCACTTCAATTGCGAGGAAATTATTTAGCGGTAGGTAATCGTAAAACATATTACAATGAAAACAAATATGGTTCCCACCAATTAGCTACTTTCCTAAAAAAATATATTAAGTCCGTCAGTTAGATTATCAAAAAATATTGGACACGTATTTTTTTTTTGTCAATCAGACAAAAATTGGTGAAGATATAGCCTGTTAAAGTTCCGCGTGACGTCACATTTCAGTACAATTTTTAGTATAATGTGACGTCACGCGGAACTTTAACGGGCTATATCTTCACCAATTTTTGTTTGATTAACAAAATAAAAAATACGTGTCCAATATTTTTTTGATAATCTAACTGACGGAATAAATAGAATTATATTTTTTTTACCCAGGAAAGTACCCAATTAATTTTTTTATGTTTTTTTTCTTATTTTCAACATGTGTATTTGGATCGGGGCATTTCTAAACTATTGTCAACTCCTATTTTATTTGATTTAATTTATTTAATTATAGAAAACACGCAATTCAAATAATTATAACAAGAATATAATAAAAGAACAAGTTTCAGTATTCTACGATATTTTACTGCTCAATTAAATTGTGCAATATATTATGACTCTGTTTGGCTGTTCAGCCACATTCTTAGTCTTAGAAGAAAATTTTACTTTATGCCCTAGAGCTTAAAATGAGATTTTATGTCATCCACGCACGACTTAAAGTCGAACTTTACGAGCATGAGAAGTAAAAAATGTATTTAAAGTAATACAGCAAGGTGAATAATTTGGTGATTCAAATATTTTACAGACATATGAGACCACGCTGCACCTGCCATATATATTTTTAAAAATCGCGGCCGCCTATAGTTTCTCCGGCGGCTTAAGACTTTAAAATTTCTAGTTCTACAATTTAATATTTTTTACATTTCATACTCTAAAAGTTAATCTTTATGTCTTGCATAGGAAACCTAAAGTAACTTTTTATCTGCTCTAGTGCATAAAGTAAAATCTTCGTCGAATACAACACACGTACGTCGAATACGAACAGCCAAAGTACTCATGTAACTACTACTGTAGTACTTTATAGCGAAAAAGGTGCTCGATGACATCACATACGAGTAAATAACACAACTACAAATTCTTCCGTAGTAATTCTAATTATTTTGACAAGCTTAATGCTAAAGGGCTCGTAATAAATTAACTAATAATCCTAATCATACAACTGGCATGAAAATTCTCCTTGACACTCCTGTCTACTATTTTTACCATAGAGCAACAACTAATAAACCACAACCTACGGTCGTGGACTGGTATGTGTAGATGCGTGGCGGTTCGCCACAACTTCATGAAATAGACTAATGGCCTGTTTCACAATCTCCAGTTAAAGCATATCTGTCAGATAAATGTTTGCTGTCCTTTTCTTTTATATGACTGGAGAAAAGGATAGCAATAATTTTAACTGGCAGATAAGTTTATCTGGAGAATGTGAAACAGGGCCTTTTAATTTTTATTTTATCTGTAAATTATTTCGCAATCGAAGTGAAAAGTAGAGTGTATAACTCACCCCTAAAACCTATTTCACATTCGACTTTATATATTATAGATAGCTCGCGTTTAATGGTGCATTTTATGCACTTGTCATACAATCTACTATTTTAATGTAATTACAAAAATAATTATTTATAAGTAAACTACAAGGGAAAGTGTTAATGTAAATTTAATCACATGAAAACGTGTGTGAAATGAAATGTCCAGTTGAGATTCAGGCAACTTCACCTTAAAATATCGCGGCGTCGTGTTGATGTCAAATCGCGTCATGTATAGACACCATTGGGGCACAATGACATTTTATTTTTATTTAAAGTGGTTTTTAACAAGTGTCTCGGTAAATATTATTGCACCTGGGTGCTGAGGGGAGACCGTGGATTCTTACCACTCTTGAATGCAGGGAAAGCGATATTCAGGCGGGAAATAAAAAGTGCTCGTCGCGATTAACGTAACTTTATAATCAATATATAAAGCACATACGAATCGTTTGTCAAACGAATAAAATACAACGAGGATTAAATAGATAAACGACGATAACATATGAAGACAATACAAGATTAATTTATCAAATAAGATGGTGTGCGAGTACAGAGCAAATTTGGAATGAAAGAGGAATTATCAAGTGACAGCTGACATAACGTCTAGTATAGACAAACTACATGTCCAGAGTGTTAAAGCTGTGTTTACACATTACAAGTTTTTTATAAGTCATAATATTCAATACTTCCCCTTGACTTTAAAAACTTAATATGCAAAGGTTACAACTGTGCTCTACAATAACATTATTTTAATCATTATACAACATTAAAACATAAGTAGCAAACATCACAGTTCTTATTCTTATTACATGCCTATCATACTAGCATCCATAACAATTCAGTATCAAAATTAGTATCCAAAATGCAACATATTTACTAACAAAACAAAAGAAAAATATTTAACAAGGCCTAACACACAAATCATGCCTAAACATACAATGTTGTCTTGAATTTAAACTCTTTGTTAGTACATCTGCAATCATTTTCTCTGTACACAGATATTTAACCGTCATAAAACCTTTCTGAACTAAATCCTTAATAAAATGATAGCGCACATCAATGTGTTTTGTTCTTTTGTGACTAATATCTTTATTTTCAATAATTTTGTGAGCACTCTGATTATCGTTATACACAATGATATGCACTTTTACACCACGTAATAATTCTGTTAAAAGTTGCTTTATTTGCTTTATGTGTAGAGCTATGTTTTGACATAGCTCTTTGGATACATCAGCAATAGACATGTACTCGCTCTCTGTAGAGCTGAGGGAAACAGATCTCTGTTTCCTAGATTCCCAATGAATTGCATTTGATCCTAGTTTAATTACAAACCCTGTATATGATTTCCTATCATAACAATCATTTGCATAATCGGCGTCAGTAAACGCATTTAATACCAATTGACTACTTTTTACATAATGTAAACCGTAATTAATTGTACCATGCAGATACCTAAGCAAACGTTTAGCAGCAAACCAATGCGTTTTTCCAAAGCAGTTATTGAACTGACTCAGTTGGCTACAGGCAAATGCAATATCAGGACGAGTACAAACATACAGGTACATGAGGGAGCCTATCAACTCTCTATACTTATATTGCTCGTCCTGCAATGTGACATCTTCTTTTAGTAATCTATTATTGAGAACCATAGGAGTGGACACCGGTTTACAATCTAACATGTTAAATCTTTTTAAGATATTTTTAATGTAAACCGACTGATCTAAAGTCAATGTTCCCATTTTCCTATCCCGAGTAACACGGATGCCAAGATAGTTCTGAATTGAACCTAGATTTTTAATATCAAATTCTGACTCCAATAATTCCAATAATTTATTTTTACATTGGCTATCTTTGGGGTAAAATAAATAACAGTCATCCACATAGAGAGCAATAGCTACAAAATCATTATGTGACTTCATGGTATATACACAAGGTTCACTTTTGCATTGCATAAAACCGTTTTCACTTAAGACCTTGTGTATACGCGCATTCCACACACGGCTAGACTGTTTTAGTCCATAAATACTCTTTTGCAAGAGACAAACCTTACCATTATTTGAACCAAAACCTTCCGGTTGCTCCATGTAAATAACTTCACTTAAATTGCCATTTAAAAATGCTGTGGTTACGTCTACGTGATCAATATTAAGATCAAGCTCGTTTGCCAGGCTAAACAATATCCTAATTGTCGAGTGATAAACGACGGGGCTGTAAGTCTCGTTAAAATCTATGCCTTCTTTTTGAGTGAAACCTCTCGCTACTAAGCGAGCCTTGTGACGAACAAAATTACCAGCAGCGTCATTCTTCACTTTAAAAACCCATTTACACTTGACAATATTGGTATTTTTCGGCCTGTCAACCAACTTCCATACTTTGTTTGATATTAAAGAGTCATATTCATCTTTCATAGCCTTTTGCCACTGAGTGGCATTAGGGCTAGACATGGCCTCTTTAAATGAAGTTGGTTCTGAATCACTAGTGGCAATTAGTGACCAATCCGTATCACAGTACCTTTTAGGGAGTACAGACCGAGTGCTACGCACAGGACGTCCCGCAGACGTCGACGGCGGGGCAGGTGTCTGCGTCACAGCTTCCCCTGGAGCAGAGCCCGCGCCCGGTGACCTGTCCGCCTCACCAGCTGGACAGTCAGCGAGGGAGTCATCCTCGCTCACCGTGCAGTAGTCCTCGTCTCCCGAACCTGGAAATTTTAACGAATAATCATGTTCATTTTGTATATAACTGAAATCGTTACTATCGTTCACGACATCATTATCATTCATCATACTGTAATTTCCATTAAAATCGTTAACCTTGGCAATGTCATCTTTGCCCCTAGTGTTACTCTCATTCGTGTTGCCTGTGTCTAACACAGCACTCTCATTTCCGCTACATTCATCTGTACTACTCTCATTCATACAATTATCAATATCATTAAATTCATTGAAAAATTCAAAATTAAAATTGATATTATTCATGTCATTCCGATTAAAATTGTAAAACCTTTGCTCTAAGAATTCAACATCCCTGGATATAATAACCTTACTGGGGTCATCACAGTCGGCCAATCTGTAGCCCTTACAGGTCTCTGAATATCCAACAAACACATAGGACTTGCACTTTGCATCCAGCTTCTTTCGCTTTACATCCGGTACCTTTGCATAAGCTAAGCATCCAAACACACGCAGGTGACTGAGGTCCATCTTAGACCCAGTCCACACCTCCTCCGGAATCCGGCCATCCAGGGCTGCTGTGGGAGACCTATTTTTAAGGTAATAGCAGTTGTCACTCCTTCAGCCCAGAAGCGGCGGTCCAGACCTGAATGCTGCAGCATGCACCTCGTTTTATTCATCAAGTTACGGTTAAGGCGTTCAGCCACCGCATTTTGCTGAGGGCAATAAGGTACAGTAGTTTGATGCACAATCCCTTTACTTTTAAAAAACATTGAAAGTTTAGTGTTTATGAATTCTTTACCATTATCAGATCTCACACATCGAACAGGTAAACCTCGCTGCCTCTCCACCATGGTTACAAACTCTATGAAACGGTCACTCACCTCTGATTTCCTCTTCAAAAGGAACCCGAAGGACTTTCTTGAGTAGTGATCCGTGATTGTCAGAAGATATCTCGCGCCACCCAAGCTGACGGGGAGCGGACCACACACATCGGTATGGATCAGAGCTAGGGGCTGGTCAACAGTTGTGCTGGAGGCCTTGGGGAATGGTTTGGAAGGTAGCTTGCCCTCCAAACAAGGCACGCACCTCTCAGCATTCTGTAACTTTAAAAGGTTAGGCACCCTATCCCCAATGCTATTTAAATCTTTGGCATTTATATGTCCTAATCGATAGTGCAAAAGCTCCTCATCAGTAACTGTGGAGCTCAAGGCTTCTTGCCCGTGCAAGGACCTTGAACTCTCCCATTTGCGCGAACAACTATCTCTAACTAACCAGTAAGTACCATTAACTAACGCAGCTGCTGCTATTCGTTTACCTTCAATATCAATATTACAACCATCTTTATGAAAGGTCACAACATAATTGTTTTTAAGTAACTCGCTAACTGAAATTAAGTTATTCAAGCAGTCGGGCACATACATAACATCTTTTAACAATAATTTATTATCAATGAGGACTTCACCTTTACCGTAACACTCCATTTTATGCTTATTAGCTGCTATTATATAACTAGAACTAGGTTTGAAGTTAATGAAGTAGTCCTTTTTATTAAAAATGTTCACTGAAGCGCCCGAATCTACACACATTACATCACTGGGAACGGCCGCCAGAGCTGCTGCAGAAAGAGCCTGCTCCACGACCATGGGAGCACTCTTCCGGTCACGTTTCCACTTGAAGCAGTTCTTCTTAATGTGGTTCGGCTTCTTGCAGTAATGACATCTGGCCTGCGTAGTCCTTTTCATGGATGCAAGCGCAGTTCCCTCATCTGACGACGATCGCCTGGACTCCTCCTGAAGAAGCCTAGCACGCACTAGCTCACTGGTCAACGTACTTGTCATGTTCATGGTCTCCAGGTTGGATACAAGGGAGTCATATTCTGAAGAAAGCCCGCTGAGCAGTATCTCCGCAACTTCTCTATCTTCGATTGTCTTGCCTATATCGGCCAATTGTTTTACTAGCATTGTCGTGGCTTCAATGTAGTCTGACATTGTAGAAAACGTACCGTAGTCAATCCGATGCAGTTGTCGTAGGAGTAAAACACGACGAACCAAACCTGAGTCCTCGAATATATCTGCCAAGCATTTCCACACTTCCTTTGCGGTCTTGGCGTTTCTCACGTATTGGTACATACAAGGCTTGATATATAGGCAGATCCGAGCAAGCGCACGCTGGTCACGCGCGTCGCCTGCGGTCGGTCCATTCACGACAACATCCCACAATCCGTCGTGCACGAGTGCCATGCGCACGGCGAACTTCCAGGAGAAATAATTCTGTGGGCCGGCCAAACGTTCAATCAGCGCCCCGGGGACAGGTGTCGCTGTCGCGGTGCTCGTAGTCTCAGGCATTGTGTGTAGGTTAATTAGAGGTTATGTTGTGATGTGACTTACTTATTCTTGCGTCTTCTTTTCTCCGCCTTCCTCTCTCGGTTTTTTTTTCACTGGGACCGTAAACCTATTGCACCTGGGTGCTGAGAGGAGACCGTGGATTCTTACCACTCTTGAATGCAGGGAAAGCGATATTCAGGCGGGAAATAAAAAGTGCTCGTCGCGATTAACGTACCTTTATAATCAATATATAAAGCACATACGAATCGTTTGTCAAACGAATAAAATACAACGAGGATTAAATAGATAAACGACGACAACATATGAAGACAATACAAGATTAATTTATCAAATAAGATGGTGTGCGAGTACAGAGCAAATTTGGAATGAAAGAGGAATTATCAAGTGACAGCTGACATAACGTCTAGTATAGACAAACTACATGTCCAGAGTGTTAAAGCTGTGTTTACACATTACAAGTTTTTTATAAGTCATAATATTCAATAAATATAATCATTTCATTCCGTTAAAAATACCATTGTCATTTGCGTTATTTCCTAACAACTTCATAATTTAATTTTAAACCATGCAACACTGGTTAAAAGTTAGATAACTTGAATTGTTGCAAATAACCATGTGAATTATCAAAAAACAAATAAGTTGCTTATTTTTCGATACATAATCAGTATAATCACAGCTCGGCAGTTTGCCACGAAGCGACCGATCACAATTTGAAACAGTAACTTATTTACTACTAAACAGGAAATAGTCTAGTTCGCCTTCCTAGCCGCCATTTTGATCACAGCGTCGGTTATTTTCTCTTAAGGTCCATTTTTTCGCGGCATGCCAGCGCTGGCGCGGAATAGAACACGCGTCTATTTTTTGGCGCCAGTGACCCCCCCCCCCCCCCCCCGCGTCTCTTGCTGCCCCCGCGCCTATTTTTCGGACTCGTGTAAACACGTTGCTGCCAGTCGCTAGCACGCCTCCGTGCCGTTAAGTAATTAGGGTGTACCTTCTTTGGGTAAAATTGTGCCGTAGCTCAGTGAAAACGAAGTATTAAAGCTTGTTCAACTATATAGAGAACAAGAATGTCTTTGGGAAACAGATGCGATGACTATCGAAACAAGGAAAAGCGCCTAACAGCGCTGCAAACAATTAGGTTAGGAATGTCTATAGAAGGATTCGACATCAATGAAATAAAGGCGAAAATTAAAACTATCAAGAGTACGTACTATTTAGAACTAAATAAAATTGAGAATTCGACAAGATCGGGTGCTGGCTAAGCCGAGGGCAAAATGGTTTGAAGAATTAGATGCATTTATCAGGAATGTGTCAACGAATCGTACAACTACAGTTAGTATGATTATTGTTTATTATGTACCAAAAGTATTATCTCAGTATAAATTTTAACATTTTTTAACAATTATTTTAGATATAAATTCAAGTAGGATCAAAAACAGTACATGGTGACCCATTTGTTTATTAACTAGTACCTAAGTGAATGTGAACGGACAAATTTAATATATGCTTCTTAATTGCCAAGGGACACTTCCGGCGTTAACAAAAAAAAAATTGTATACTTCTCTTTTTATTCTGGCAATATTTGCAGAATGATTGCTGCCTTGACTCGGAATACTCTCTAAGGCAGTTATTTCATTTCTCCATGAACCTGGCAGAAAATTTCCGTGCTGGTCTTCCCTGTCTACACATGTTGCTGTGATATAAAGCTCCGATTTCTTTGTTAGCCAATTATGGAGTGTTGCACATACTATTGCATCTACTGTTTCCAAATTAGTAGGTATTGGCTTTTCAAATACCCGGAATCTATTGACTAAGATCCCGAAGGCATTTTCTACAATACGTCTGGCTCGTGATAGCCTGTAGTTAAACACTTTTTGTTCTGTGTCGAGATTAACACCTCGATATTGTGTCATTAAATATTTCTTCAGCGGAAATGCCGCCTCCCCGACAATGACACCATCTTCAGGTAAAAGGCCATTTTCCAGTTGTTGGTACACTGAACAGTTTTTGAAAACTCCTCCATCAGATGCGCTACCACTGGCGCCGACATCTATGTATGAAAAGCAATAGTCGTGATCGACAATAGCTAATAATATGATACTGTTAGTTTTTTGTAATTAAAAAATTTACTTCCACTTTTAGGAGGAGCTTTTACTGCCATATGTTTTCCGTCGATTGCGCCATAACATGAGGGGAAATTCCATCGTGTTCTAAACCCTTCTTCGATTGTTTTCCATTCTTGAGCTGTGCTTGGGACCTAAAAAATAAGTTAAATGATTAAAGTAAGGTTTTTCTAATATTAGTTTTCGTGCTTACAGGATAACATTGAAACTGACATTACTAATGACACTAATGATGACACTAGTGAACAAGGAACTTCCTCTGATATTGCTCAACCAGATTCACCACAACCGGCAACACCGGCATTTACACCGCGTATAAGGGGGCGTCCATTAATCGCGTCATATTGTATTGGGGGGGGAGGGGGTCAAGAAAAAATCACCAATGATCACCACAAGGGGGAGGGGGGTCTGGACACATATCACGTGTAATTTTTTTGTTCCTTGTGCTACACTGTAATATGTAATAAAATAAAAATTGTCAACTTTTAAATGACTCAAACTGTCAAAAGCAGAGTAAAATTGCACTAGCACTATGATTGTAAATAATTTTTAATGGCATTTGACATATTATTTTGTGAAGTAGGTTGTTAGGGTTCCGTAGCGAAAGTGGCAAAAACGTAACCCTTATAGTTTCGTTATGTCCGTCTGTATGTCACAGCCATTTTACTCGGAAACTATAAAACGTATCTTAATAAATATTTAAATATAAGGTGTGTTTTTGTATGCCGCTACTTATTTTTGTAGTAAAATTGCTGAAAAAGATATTTTAAGGAGGGCACCAGTCCATACATGTAATTATTTGTCAAAAAACATATTTTTTACTAAATATCGTCATGTCTCGATAGGTCTTTCAAAATAACATTGAGGTCTGTTTGAATTTTTTTTTACTTAGTGCATATTATATATGATAATCAAGACCAAGTGCGGGTAGTTCGAAAAACTCGCGCGGCTAGAAGATGTTGATGTCAACTGGAGCCAGTCTTTCTTCGGGATCACGGGGACAATGTCGTCCTCGAAACGTCGAAGGTAATTTTTAAAAATATATACGCGGTTAAGTCCCGTTATTACAAATAGATATGTGTAAAAACCGTGAAAGTTTAAATCAGTGTTTAGTGCATATTTTAAGAAAAAGTCACCCCGTAAGTCTAAAAAACTTGTGTCCCCCCTGTCACTTTTGAACCGGAGATCCAAAAATATGAAAAAAATTGAGAACATTATTGGTTTAGGAATTATTGAGTTATCTCCTAAAAACTCATTTCATTCATACGCAGATACGACCTTTTGATATTACTTTTTCGAAACCGCGTGGTTCGACACGCACTTGGCCGGTTTTTTCTATTAAAGATAATTTTATATGTATACATGTAGTCTCATTTTTTTACCCTTTACGTGTACGTACGTTACGTAAGTAGGTTCACGTGTTGGAAAACTGTACTTACTTTAGTTAGCAAAAAATTACACGTCATATCGGACAGGGGGGGGAGGGGTCCTGAAAATATCACCAAAGATCACCATGGGGGAGGGGGGGTCTAAAACAAGCCAAAAACGTATGACGCGATTAATGGCCAAATAGCATTAGACCCTACTCATAGTGTTGTGTTCCTGCTGGTGAGTAAGGTTGCCAAAGAGCTCAAAGAGGACCCAGTGTGTTGACAATGAGGGACCCTCTTGTTCCTTTAGCCGTCAACACAGTGAATCCTCCTTTTTGTAAAGGGTCGGCAACGCGCATGTGACTCCTGTGGAGTTACAGGCGTCCATAGGTTATGGTAGCTGCTTACCATCAGGCAGGCCGTATGCTTGTTTGCCACCGTCGTAGTATTAAAAAAAAAATGGACGCCCCCTAAGATCTAAGCGCAGCAAACTATCACAAATGGCTGTAATGATTAAAGATTTAAAAAATATGCAAGATGATACTACGCCGAAAGTCGATGAAGAATCAGATTTTGATTACCTATTTGTGTGTCATTTCAATTGAAAAAGCTGTCAGAAGAACAGGCTGTTATTGCTCAAGAACGAATACAGAGTATATTAACCAATTGCAGACTTGCTGAAATACGAGCTAAGCAGTCGTCTTATTATCATAATCCTCAACTAACCCAGTCGTTGATGACACAATACTCTCAGTCGAACCCTACGCCTTTCGTAGGTAGTACTCAATACAATCAATCAGGCTATTTACTATTTGATTTTTGTTTTAATTTGTGAATTTCAACATAAGTACAAGACAAATGGTAGTTTGTATTTGTTACTTTAATTTGTGTTTTTCAATTGATTGTTTTTGTCCTCATATGTCTAGCGATCAGTTGAAAAATATTTTTTTATTGATAAAAGAAGGTGGGCCAAAATGATGGCCATAGCCAGTATTATGAGTAGTTCCTGTAGTTTTGGGCATTGTCCGTTGCTGGGGCTCACCTTGTACGTACAATAATAATGTATGGAGCTAACCATATTACCTCATATTATTTTAAATAAACGCTTACCTTAATAAATTGTTTGAGTGCTGCATTAATTGCCCAACACACTTCTGGTATACAACGTGATATAGCCGACTTGGACACACGGTAAAAGTGACTTAGACTTCGGTAACTCATTCCAGTACACAAGTATGTCAATGTCATTTCCAGCTTTATTTTTGCCGGTAAAGCATCTCTCATCATAGTGTCTTGACGCTGAATAGAGTTTTCGACGAGAGAAAGTAGTTCGTCAAAATTTTCAGCAGTTAGTCGTAACGCCAACCTGTACTCTGAGGGATCTTCCAATCTTAACTGCTTCAAAATCAAATATGAGGCTCCAGTAGCATATCTGTCACTGATCCATTTTCTTACCCAAATTCGTTTCTTGTTATGTAATTCTTCCTCCAACATAATAATCAGCTCCTCTCTTAATAACGCGGATAGTTTGAGTATGCATTGCTTTTTCAACTTCAGAGCTCCTGAATTCATTTTAAATGATGGAGACCTTAGCGTAGAATGACTGGCGCAAAAACTAGCACCGTCGGCTCTGGCGGCGTGCTAATGACTGGTACTGAAAAGGCACCGTGTAAACGACAAGTGTCGGTTTGCCGGTCACTGGCGGCGAGATTTAGGCGGCTGAAAATAGTCATTGTCTAAACGATCTGAGATGTGCCGTGCGGTAGACACTGGTGCCGTAATTCAGGTGTCTCAAAATAGTCTCCGTGTATATGGTTATGGACCTTTACTGCTTGTTGAGTGCGGACGCAGCGAACACGTTTAAAATAAAAATAATATATTTTGTGCTATTTGTGAGTTGTATGAGCTGGGACATGGACGAAGAAGTCAAAACTCTTCTCACTGCATGGAACTTGGAAGATTACATTGAAGTGTTTAAGGTAAGTAGATTATGGCATGGCTTACATTTCATAATTTTCATAGCATAAAATAATCACCTACTTGCACAAATGCTCATGCAAGCTAACGTCTATATTCAGGAAATGCTATTTGTTTAAGTTTCATTAAAGGTCTGTCATTGTCGCATGCTACGCATGATATACCGATACGAGTAGGTATATGATATTATCGCCGGTTTAATTTGGATACAATACAATACAACGGTGCCTGCGCTTTCTACCTAACCTAAACCTAACCTAACCGCTTTGGCCGCTTTCACAGATGAGGTTAATGAACACCTAAATAACAGAAAGTATGTTGTCACACTATACATAGACTTCAAAAAAGCATTCAGACGGCAGGAGCGGCGAGGAAGCCAAGGTCATCTACGGTGTGCCAACCGGTTCTGTCTATGGTCCTGTCGGCTACATTATGCATGTGAACAGCATGAGTAATAATGTTGTCCAGAATTGTTCGACATATATGTATGCTGACGACACATGCTTAATGTACGCCGATAAGGGCATAAAAAATGTAGAAAAATGTGTACAGTCTGATTTTGTAAACATAATTAAATGGTCGCATGACAATGGCATTATTCTAAATTTAGAAAAGACCAAGTGCATGTTACCTTCAGGAACAGAAAGTTGAATTCCTAAAATGTTGAATTCCCAAAATGTTGAATTCCCAGCAAGTTGAATATTTTTAGTTTCGCAAAATGTTGAATTCTTATAATGTTGAATTCCCAAAATGTTGAATTCCCAGAAAGTTGAATATTTTTAGTTTCGCAAAATGTTGAATTCTTATAATGTTGAAATATCAAAAAGTAGAATTCCCACAACGTTGACTTTGTGATATCCTAGGAAAGTATACATTTTGGGATTTTATCTTTATGAGAATTCAACTTTCGGCTCCTAAATGCTCAAAAAGTTACCTCGATTACTTATAGATCCCATAATGTAACCGAAGACCTTTGAAATACTTCTCATCGCTGGTCTGCCATAGTCTAGTTTTACATTATTAGGCGTCAATTATGGAAATTTCAATTTAAGATGCTGCTAAAACCTCTGCCGTAATACCGAATCATGACTCGTATCTATAGGCACTTAGTAGTTACAGCAAAACCTCTTTAGATAACGTTGATTGTCAAAGTCAGCCAATGTCACTGTTAGAAGTAATCTACTCTGTCAAGATTATATTTAAATCATAATTCATAATTTGTTTATTCGAAATGAATCCCTTTAAAACTATTTATTTTAGTAAAAATAAAAAAAACCGGAAACTTCTTATATTGAGAGGTAAATACATGTTGACCAAAGATGGTAAAACTAATCAAAACGGTACTTCTCGATGGAAGTGTACAAATCGAGATGTATGTTCTGCAACTGCAACTTTAACAAAGGATGAACGTAAGATAAAACGTGAAACCAAGCATACATGCACACCGGATACTAATAAAATTAAAGTCACACAGCTGATAGACGAAATCAAGCGGGAAGTATGTGTCAACTTACGCCCTGTGGAACAAATATATGACGGAATGGTGCAACAATTTATCGACACTAATCAATTCTTTCCTATAACCGAAATTCCAACTTTTGCTTCGATAAAAAGTACGTTATATAGAACGAGAAAAAACTACTTGGGCACGGATTCCCTTGTTTTCAAGCGAATTGAAGACGTGAAACTTCCTATACAAATTCCTGATAATTTCAATGTGTATGAGGATGGTGATCGGGAAAAAATTATTATGATTTGTTCTGAAAGTGCCATAACGGCAATCAAATCGTCAACATCATGTAGCTACAGTGGTGACGGTACATTTAAATCTTCGCCACGCCCCTTTCGTCAGCTGTACATAATCCATTTAGATATATTTTCAGATCAGAAGACCGTAAATGTATTCCCTATTATTTACGCATTTCTGCCAAATAAGACGGAAAAAACATACAAAAGATTATTTAACCTCATAAAACAGAACCTGCCAGTGGTCATTAAATCATACAAATGTGATTACGAAATGGCTCAAATCAACGCCGTTCGGGCCAGTTTTCCAGACGCTAATATATCTGGATGCTATCAGCACTTTAATAAAGCCGTTTGGCGAAGGGCAAGAAAACTGAAAATTGCTGGAGTGAAAAGACCTTCAAGTGACGACAAGTGTGCACGAAAGATTGTAAGGATGTGCTCGAATTTCGTATTGTTGCCACCCTCTGCCATGCCTCAAGCCTGGAATAGTATTTTAAATGCTGCACCAACTTCCACAAAAATGAAGTTATTTTTAAAATACTTCAAAGGTGAATGGTACGAAAACGATCACAACATGATAAGTTGTGCGTTAGAAATTCACCGAACCACAAACAGTTGTGAGGGGTATCACAAACGACTCAATGCGAGGTTACCATTGAATCCAAATTGGTACTTAGTATTCTACACAATTTTAAAGGAAATCCAGCACTATGACCGAAAAACCGAAAGGTACATGATGTTTGTGCCATTTAAAAAAAACCGACGGCTGAGGGATATCCTGTTTGACAAAAAATATTTATCACTATTGAAAAAGCTCGAAAGGAAATTCATATCTCCAGTTAATTTTCTTAAGAAAATTAATTTAGTGAGATTGAAACTTGGTTTTAAGTAAATAAATAATATGTAAGAGTTTTCAACAGATAGTCGCTGGTGTAAGCACAACTTTACGGCAAATGATGATGATGGAATTCCCTTTTACACAGCTGCTCCTTTTGAGCCAAGGATGGATATAGGAAGGGGAGCCACTCGAATTTTTGATGCAAAATTTTGACCAAAATGGGGCCGGCCCTAAAAATTTGTCAAAAAAAATTTGTATGGTCAAGCCTGATATCATTTTCGGGTAAAGCAAGGACGTTTGATTCGATTTTCATAGTAAACTTACATGTTTCCATACAAAAAAATTAAAAAAAGTGGTAATATTGAAATTTCACATTTTATATTTTTTCGAATAAAAGCCTACATAGTCTTTTTGATATTTAGCTAAAAACATATTTTTTTTTAATAAAGCCCTGTTATTTTTATTTCTAAAAAGTACACACTCGGTATATTTATTACGAAAAATGACAATAAAAAAATAAAACGTAGATCTACTTTTGATCACAATTTAATTTAACACGTGTTTTGATAGTGTTCTTTTCAATTGACTTGCTATGTTTGTTAGAGAGTTTTGTTCCTCATGATTTACCCTATCGATTGACGCCATAAAAATACAGGGTGTTATTTTTTCGAATTTTAACCAGTTTGATTCCCGGATGTGCCAATCCAATTTTTAAAAATCTTAGAATGCAGTTTTGTTTCTTTGAAAAAATAAAAGAATGTTTTCTTTTAGTAAAATGAGCTAACTTAAAGATATGAATAATATTATAATATTTAATTTTTTTCATTTTTTTTGTATATAAACTTATGAGTTTAAAATGCAAATCGAATCAAGCGCCCCTACTTTACCCGAAAATGGTACCAAACTTGACCATAAAGCTAAGCTTTTTTTTAAACAAATCTTGGGGGACAGCCCCATTTTTGTCAAAATTTTGCATCAAAAATCCGAGTGGCTCCCCTTCCTAAATCAATTCTTGGGTCAAACGGAGATGCTGTGACAAAGGGAATTCCATCATCATCATTTGCCGTATAATGCACTTTTTTGAGGTGTACAGATGCGACTAAGAAGAGAGGTTTCATAAACGATTATTGTTAAAAGGCCAGGTAAAAGGTTAAGTTACATTTTATTGTAAGCTGTTGTAAAAGGTTATAAAATGATATTTTAAGTTAAGTGTCTTAGTTTTGTTTCAATAAACCCTATAAGTAATACCTTTTTACTGTATTTTTATTGGAATCATTCCACTTTCATCAACTGCTACTTATTACGTCAGACTATTTTTTTACCTCTCCAAGTTCTCCAACTGCTACTGGTCTTCTCATTCCTCCGAAAACTTGCAATTGCGAAACGAAAAATTGTAATCAGTTACATGGTGTGGGGAAAAAATATTCTAGACCATGGGTCTCCAAACTTTTTCACCAGAGGGCCACATTGCATGCCAGCTAAAGTCCCGCGGGCCGTGGGTCGTGGTTGAGAAGCAAGTGGGGGGGGGGGGGGGGGGGCTTTGCACATATGTTCACTCTGTGAGTAATAAGTATACCGTATGCGGCTTGTGTATATCGCAAGCCTTTCCTGCCTTCACTTCGCGGGCCGGATTGGGACGGCTTGGGGGCCAACTCTGGCCCAACTCAACATTTAAAAATTCACTGTGTGCAAATCCAACATTTTAATAATCAACATCCTGCAAGTTCAACTTTTTGCAATCTCAACATTTAAAGAATTCAACTTTATGCAAATTCAACTAGCTGGGAATTCAACATTTTGGGAATTCAACATTTTAGGAATTCAACTTTCTGTTCCTGAAGGGCAAGTTAATTAAATCACCCTATTTACAGGCACCGAGCAAAAGTATTAACATAATAGAGCATACTTACGACTGTTTACACAAGGACCAAAAAGGCTGTAAATGTTCCAGTATTGAATTTGTTGATAAGTATAAATATTTAGGATTAACGATAGACACTAAGTTTAGCTGTAGTGGCCACATAGACATAGTATGCAATAAACTTAGGGCAATTATGGCAAAATGATATAGCGTTAAAAGCAATGTGAATAGGAAAATACTACACACCTTACACCATTCGTTAGTCGAGTCAGTAATTAGTTATGGCCTAAATGCATACGGGCGCACTTTTAAAACTTACCTTGATAAAATATGTAACATTCAGATAATAATTATTAAAAATATATTAGTGGATAAAAATACCAAGTCAAAATGTAAACAGAATTATAAATTATTATATCAAAAGTTAAAAATATTACCCGTGCATGAAAAAGTTAAATATTTATTATCTATAGAAAACTATGATCTTGACAATTTTAAAACACGCAGCAAATCGTTACGCAACTTTAGGGTAGGCACAACAAGAAAATATGTAGAATATAGCACTAATAACTACTTTGGCCAAAGAACTCGTAAATACCTTGGACGAATAAATTAAAGGACGGAGCATGGCTGTACAACAAACTGTGACGCAAGATGGCGGCTGATTTGAATGTGTGTGTCCAGACGAGTGTTGCCATGTAATACAAATTTTCCCGATTCAGCATAGAGTATTTTTTAATTAACAGAAAATAGATTATTAATATATATATTTAAATAGAATTAATAAGCACCTGTTTTAATAAATTTGATGAAATATATTTCTGAAGAGGCGACTAAAAGGTAAAATTTAAAAAAATCTAAATAAACTATTTATTAAAATTAGACGACTACTGTTGAGTGTGGTGGCCTCTCTTGTCGTCCCCAATACTATTATTTTAAGCATATTTTATACCTTTTTAATCTGGAGGCACGGCAGTGCCATCGCTAAGACGAAGACAACTAAAAGTGTAATTACGTATTCATTTATTACGTAACACGATTTAAGGAGGGAGGGGAATAGACCATGTCTTACTTTTATTAGAGAGGATTATTATTATTTTTTTCTTACGTAGGGGCGGAAGGGTGTCTCTGGCAAAAAAATTTCTTACGTAATCAATGAACAACGCCTTATTTTATACTAAACCTTGTTTGGAATGTAACAAATACTTTTTGAAAACTGCATTAAAATCGGTTCAGCCAAGCGCGAGATAATCGCGAACAAACATACAGGTCAAATTGAGAACCTCCTTTTTTTGAAGTTGGTTAAAAATGATCCTCGATCGATCAACACAATCGGTTTGACTTAAGAGCTGACCTCTCATTCTAACTATAGTTCCATCTCGTTCTAATCGCTTCACCAGTCGATTACTGAAGCCGCTCAGAGTGAGAGGGAGCGATAGTTAGAATGAGACGAAAGTTTGACAGATCAGTAGTGGTGACATAACTTCGCGCGTTCAATCTACGATTAGATATGGGCTTTTTGTTTTAAGAAGTTTTTGGAATAATTTTAAGAAATATATAATTATGTTTAATTATAAATTTTATTCAAAAAATAATAAAGAATAATTTGCTCACAAAAGCATAAAAGTTATTAACTATTAGGTAACGTTTTAATATTCATTATTTTGTCCAAAACGGGACTTAATCGCGTACACTTACTTTTATTGATTGAGCTCCATAATCCAAAAGTCCTCTCCACAGAACGTCTTCGTTATAGCAGGAAATTACGGGAGGCTATTGAAATTAGAAAGCATAAAAATTTCAACCAGAACGAGGGACAGGGGATCTCGTCTTCGTGGAATCCAGTGATCAGCAAATGTAAGCGTGAAAATATTTGCATTTCCAAACCACCAGATGTCGTGAGTGTTGTGTGTAGGCAAAGTGACAACCCTAGCGTGAATGTGCATAATCGAGACCAACTGCGGGTAGTTCGAAAAACCCGCGCAGCTAGGAGATGCTGATACAATTCCTCGCCAGTCTGCCTGCGACCACAAGCGTTACGGCACGCTCGAAACGTCAGGGAAATAATAAAAGTAAGTGTACGCGATTAAGTCCCGTTTTTGACAAAATAATGAGTGAAAATCGTGTAAGTTTAAATCAGTTTTAATATTCGTTGAAAACGTGCGTGAAATAAAACGTATAGTTAGTAGTGTGGACGTCATTGACAACATATCGCGGCGATTATAGACCCCCTTACGTTCGGGAAGTTTCCCTATTCAACCACCTGGCAACACCGCTACCATGAAGTTAATAGTTTACGAAATTACTGATTTTTAATGTGATTACGCAATGAATTGTTTACTTAACGGTGAAAAGTTATCCCATCCGTTTTTTTCTTTCGACCGGTGGCATTTCTGCAGCATTTGACAACGCACGACGGCATGTTTTTATTATTTTTTAACTGCTCTTGACTGCATAGACGTTTGGACACGAATGGCGGGGGAGCGGCTCATTATTGCTGTGCGTATGTGTGTGTAGTGCGTAACGACGAGGACACTGGCTCTTTATGGAATCACAAAATTTTGTTAGCCGCACTCCATCTGAGAATTATATAATCTATGCATTATACCGAGGATTTTTAACAAAGTAAGCCTAACAGTAGAACAGTCCAGTAGTAAACAGGTTTTTAAAAAAAGATTAAAAACATTTCTCTTAGATAATATTAAAGATACATAGTACTTATATATATATTAGTTATTTTTAATACACTGGGTTATAATGTTGATGCCAGCTCCATCTCACGAAAGCAAATAATACTAATTCATAATACCTAACTAACCAAACGAAATTACATAATACATCCATAGTCATTGAAAGCGGGTCACCTTGAATGAGAATGTCCATGCAAGATGTCGCGGTTTTAGTGGTCTTGAATGTACCTATAATATAACAAAGGTCAAGGCTCTCGTGGGATGAAGCAGGTTGCTGTACTAGCTGTAGATATGCAGATTTGCATTTAGTTATGTAAACTTTAGTACAAATTAACTTGTAATGGGTAAGTAGGTATAACACAAAATTGTTATTTTTATTTTAGAGCGCACTATTCGCCAACAAACTGTCCTCAGTTTGGCGAAAAAAAAAATATGTATACCTACCACTTAAGTTTTATCGTGAAATAAATAATAATAAAAAAAAAAAAAAATATTATGATACTCATTGTTAGTGTGTGTTTAAAGAATGCCTGCCGGTCGTACGGATATTGCTGGCTGGCAGGTACCTATAACTTGTGGGCTTGATAGATTTGTCATATCATGGAGAAATTAAAAAAAAATCAATAGTGTAGGTTCCATACGCCGCTGCTAGAGTCGCGAGACTCGTTATTGTTGTGAGTGACGCTAGTTTTGAATTAAGGTTGCGGACCCGGACCCCACAAAAGTATTTTAAGCCTATACCTAGACTGACGGCGCCATTACCCAACTAGCAAAATCATGGTCGAGTACACGTTTCTGCCGCGACTTTTAAGTGTTAGTGTATGGTCGAATAAGAGTCGAATACACGTTTATACGACGGCGTTTGGGCACAGTTATATTGCAATTAAGTGGAGTAGGTGACAAATGAAAACACCGCTATAGATCAGGAATACCGATTAGAAGTTCTATAAATGTCGCGTAATTACTAATTGCGTGTAGTAGTGGCTTCTATCGCAATATTTATTCGGCTTTTATGTCGAGTAGCATCAGCGAGAACTCCACTATGCAATTATTTGATTCAATAGCGAGTTTTGGAGCAGCGGTTACTCGACTTTTTTTATCAACACGCACAAGTTCGTCACAATTGTCACAAAGCATAAACTGAAAGAGAAAAAAGAATAATTTCGAGGTAAAGCCTGACCAGAAATATATGATTATTGTCAAGAGGGCGCTATTATTCTCATTTATATGGCAACAGTCATAGAACGTATAATTGTCTATGGTATAGATAGTGACATCTTGATTTGTTTACCTGTCAGCTCTGATGTTAATTTGAAAATGTTTCACAGTGAAATAGTTTCATTTCCCGATTGTACAGGAGTTTATTATATACACTATTTACGATGTTTCGCTCTTGAATATGGATAATTTTGGGATATTTTTGTCGTTTATTATTTCATATTCAACACTTTATTATTATTCAAGTAAACCGTCTCAATGAAACTTGACAACAGTGACAGCCTATCACATTCACTCACACATGCATATCATTGTCATTAAAATTATTGTCATTGTAAGAAATTAGTTCCAATGAAATTCCGCAACATGGCGCATGATCATATATTTCTGGTCAGGCTTTAGGTAAAGTGCATTTTGATTTTGTTATATGTTAAGGATAGTGACTTTAGGTTTATCGATTGTGGCAGTGAAGTTTACCTGCAAACTTATTTTTGTGACAAAACATATTATAGTTTATTTATTAAATTTTAATGCCCCTTCATGATTTTTAGTTTTAAGTGATTTATTATTCAATTTATTATTTAATTATCTAAACAAATGTATCATTAAGCGACATTAAGCATCTTCGTAACACCTACGCGACTAGTATGTGATATACAGCCGAATACGAGCGCCTCGTTACTACATTATTCGACTATTGTTTCCGCCATAATGCCAACTTTAAGGTTATTTGTGAAGAATATAAAAACCCTGGATTCGAAAGAATATCGAAGAAATCCTGTGGTAATAGTTATTGTGTTGAGTTATCGGTACTAGTATATAAATAAATACTTTGATATAATGTTATACTTACAGATAATAAGTATTTGTGTTTAAGTACTTTTAGCTACTTGTGCTATGATATGTAAAGGTTTTTGTGTGTCATATTATCGATATTATATTTTTGACAAAACTATGTATACACGTCATTGTTGAGATTCAGGCCATACCCATACTATGTCAAAAAAAAAAACGCAATGACCTTGTCTGTACCTACATACAAACAATTATCATTGTTTTGTTTGTGGTACTTTTTCCGACTTGTCGTAATTTAAGAATTTATGGAGTAAATCCAGTTGTTGTAATTTATGTACTAGTAAGTAAAGGGGCAACTGTTCCAAATTGTAAAAACTGGATTAATTGTAAGCAACTAATTAAAAAGTTTTTTTAGTTTAACTGTTATAAAAATAAAAAAAAGTCTGAAAAATTTGCATGCAAAATACAGTTTCACAGTCTTCTAAGGGACCCTAGTAACATATAAAAAAATGCAGTTACACATCGTGCTTTGCGTGATAAATTGACAATTTGACTGCTGTATTGGCTATGCTTTTCTGTAGAAATTTAAAAAAAATCTGTACGGAACCAGTACTCGCATTTAAATATTCTGGTTGACAAGTTTGATGCTGAAATCACAGCGGTCGTGCAATGGTTATACGAGTTGTGGGTCAGTAAACGTTATATCTTGGCTTCTATACTCGTAACACAAGCTGTGAAATAAAAGTGCTAAACAACCACACTTACACAGCATAAACAATAATTAGTCAGATAATTATACCCAAAGCAACATTTATATCATTATGGACTCTATAGAAATCAGTATGAAATCTATTACTCGTGTAGTAATCGTATTTATTTACTACATTTACATTGCTACATGTGGAATAAAAATTACTTTAAACTCTTTTTTACAACAGTTTTCTGAATAAAAGTTGCAACTTACCATGGCAATATGACTAGTCCTATAATGGCAATATTAGAAACGTATAAACGGCTGTTTGTAACATAGCTGCAGTATAATATGCTGTAACGCGATCAATGAGCTGTATAGAAGTAATATTGATGATGGCTATAAAACTGTAGTAAAACAATCGCATAACAAGGTCATATAAACGTTTATTCCACTGTACTATTTGACTGAATTGTTGTATAAGCTAATTTGTAATATAATCAGCTACTATACGACATATTATCGCAGCGACTACTGTTACACTACCTTTATCTGACTAAATAGCTCTACAATACCAAGCTTATTCGGCATTTTTGCTGGTTGGGTACTCTGGCACAGTAAGCTAGTAAGTATTAGTTTTTAACGACAAGACTTTTACATTACTTACAGATAATTCCATTACATCAATGTCACTTCCATTACTTGACGAGTCCATGATAAAAGCCCTCTTTCCTCTAATTGGACCTCGAGCAATATTTTCCAAAAACTTGGAAGTCTACAAAGAAAGTATGCATCCAAATGCAAATAAATCAATTGTAAGTTATAGGTATTATAATATATATATATATATATGAATATGGGCTGGGCAGACTACAAGTTCGATTTTGCTTATTGGTATGTTATGTGTGGTTTGCTTACAGATTGGTGATGACTTTTCAATTGGGGATTTGAGCTTTTCACTCGATGAACAAATTTGCTCTAAGGCGTTCATTAACAGTACACATACCTCATCGCACATCCAAAATCCCTTACCTGCAAAGTCACTGCCTGTGACCATTACTATACCTGGTGATTCTAGAGATATGTGTTTGTATCTTTTTTTAATGCTTGCATGTAATAACACATTGCATACATACTTATTTATATGCATTTTTCACTACAAGTTGTTAAGACCGGCATAAACAAAGCTTTGATACCTATTGAACGTTGATAACTATAAACTGTTGCAAGCTAACTTAAAAAGAGCCCACGCATAGCCGTACTAGGTATATAAATTAATATATGAGCCTGATGCATTTTTCTTAGGCTCTTCCATTTGTACATAAAAGTCAAAATTTTTGGTTGAAATTCAACAACATTTTATAATAAAATAATATTTAAATTTAAAGGAAATATCCTACACTAATGCAATTAAAGTACAAGTTGAAATTCCATTCTGAAAATTAAAAATAGATATGATTATTGTTTGCCAAATATTTTTATTACAAAAACAGGGTGGGATAAGGGTCATTAGGGGAGGATACTTGGCTTTAATACAGTAGAGTTCATAAATATCTGCACAGCTGGTTCAAAATGTAAACATTAACACCGCATTGCATAACATTTTCATAAGGGAGTATATACAATTTTGAAGCCTTGGTTCATGTATGTAAATATATACTCTACTGTACAGTACAATATACTAATATATTTTAAAGCTATGGGTGTGTGTGTGTGTGTGATATGCATCGTCTATTTTTTTAGAACTTGCGGCTACTTTTAAATGAAACACTGGAAGGAAAAGGACTATTGAACTTGGACAAGAAAATTCCTTTGAACAGTGCAGCCCGCTCCAACTTAGCCAGGATTATTGGCACTGCTATATTGCGGCAAGACCACAATGAAACTATAAGGTCTATGCTAATTGGGCACATTCTATTATAGACGTATTTCCCCTCGAAAAGACAACAGTCTATTATCACACGAAGCTGGTCGAGTCATCAAGGGGGGTAACGACACGATTAGCTGGTAAACTACCAGATCAAGTGCATAATTTAAAAAGAAAATACAGGGAATCGGGGGTAATAGTAGAAAAGCGTCGGCGAGATTCCAGATCTACAGACTCCTCAACATCTCCTTGCCTTCGTCTGCCGGATGGAATAAGCCACGAAGAGAACGCAGAAGAAAAACTGTCATGGCTGCAAAATTCTTCTGAGCCCTAGACAGCCGTGGAACAAAAATGGACTGAAACAACACAGGCAAGGCTGCTGAAATCAAAATAGCTGACGATCGCACAATACTTCAATGGTTATATGGCTCTAAAAAAACCCATAGGATATCTTCTGGTAAGTTTAATAGTTGCTAACATTATTAGGTATATACTTGTAATTATAATCACTAACTTCAGGAAGAAGGAGGTTCTCAATTGAGGTCTTTTAATATGCATGCTCTCTCTGACCCTGATCTTTCTGAAACTTATCTTTTGATCTTATAACATTTCTTTTATTTGAAAGGGTTATAACTTATGCTTCAAAGTTAGATCTGATTATTTGATTTTGAAGAGGGAACTCTTCAAATATTATAAGCACAATAATAGTGTTCTTGTCATTATTTTTTTACGTTAGAAGCAGATTAAAATGCAGAAGACACAGATGTGATCTCTACCCTGGGCAATGGAGGGTCAGGATGGGGTCAGAGTATAGGAAGGGGGCCCGATTTTAGAACTAAAAATTTTCTCGCCTTTTTATTACTTTTTTTTTTAACTTTTAAATAATACCTTAAAATAAGCATCTTTTATTGATTTTTTTTTTATTAACTTGCCCGTTTAAGAAGTAAAGCGGTCCAAAGTTCCGAGTTCGGCCATAGGATTAGGTACTACAAAGCCAGGGACTTGAAAAATTTGAACCGCTTAACTTCTTAAACGGGCAAGTTAATAAAAAAATTGTTATCAATAGAAGATGCTTATTTCAAAGTATTCTTTACAGTTCTAATAAAAAAGTAACAAAACTAAGAAAAAAATTTTTTTTTAATAAAAAATGAAAGTCCTAAAATCGGGCCCCCTTTGCTATACCCCAACCCATTGGGTCCGTTGTTCACTCTTTCTTTAGTATTTATGACATTTATCTCAGTTCATTTCGATTTCGCTTTTATAATTTGTACGTCCTCTGAACTGATTTAGACTAAAATTTGTTTCTGGAGTTACGATATAAACAATACCACTATAAACTGATCCCATGCGCACGACGTCGCGGGCAGGAGCTGTTCTACCATCAATCAGTTTCAAAAACACATTGTGTGCTTTCGGGTCTCAGGAGCTTATTAAAGTAATTCTTTGTTTTTCAGCTACAAAAAGATTTTGAACACCTGTACCAAGAAAGATATACAGATATCATATCACTGAGACATTCCCAATCTTAAAGCCGACAATCTTTGAGTTCGCCAGGACACGCAAAACCGGCAGCAAGGACAAAAATTTGGAGCTACTTATATCTTTCGAGCACGGTAATAAAATAACGTTAATATTAACTTTTTTCAGCCTGGGGTACCGGAGCAGGAGGAGTAAATTTTTCCTTTGTACAAGTATAATATGACAACTGTTTAACTTTATAATTTATATGGTATTGTACTGTCTACTTACAAACAAATCCAGATATTTAGTAAAATAATTTGATTCGTTGTCTAGTTGTACTGGCGGCAGCGCTATCTCTCTCGCTATCGAAGAACTCTTAAGTAGTTCCGACAGGAGGTACGAGTCCATACTGTTCTACCTTAGACGACTGGCCAAGTGCACCTTAACATTTACAAAAATTGCATATAAATAAATGTTATGGGACAATCTTACACAAATCAACCCCGTCCCAACGCATAACGCATATACACGGGAAAATTTGACCGGTGCTGCTGTGACCCGAGTAGCCTAAGGGTTAGGGTGTCTGCCGAAAATGGAGAAGACGCTGGTTCGATTCCAACCCTGCCCAAGTAACACAGGACGCATTATAACATATGAATAGTTAACTTATTTAAAACTTAAGGACCGTATAAACTCTTATTTACGTTCACCGAGCAACTTGACGCATTATATGATGCTTTGAGCTGTATAACGGTTGTATAATGGCATATCTAAATGCTTTTGTAAAGCCTTTAGCTTTAGTACAGCAAACCACAACGCAACTGGACAGCTTTCAGCTGTTTAAAAGCACTTAAGTGCTTTAGGTTCTACAATAGCATTATATAATGCTTTAAGCTATACAACGGTTGTATAATGGCATATGTAAATGCTTTTTTAGAGCTTTTAGTTTTAGTGCAGCGAACCAAAATGCAACTGTACAGCTGAATGCTGTACAGTTGCGTTTT
Organism: Pammene aurita; assembly: GCA_947086415.1. Lineage (NCBI taxonomy): Eukaryota > Metazoa > Arthropoda > Insecta > Lepidoptera > Tortricidae > Pammene > Pammene aurita. The sequence continues at coordinate 22,208,514 of OX352295.1, forward strand.
GGTTTGCTACACTAATGCTTCGGTGTGGTTTAGTGCCTTAGATTCTATAATAGCATAAATAAATGCTTAATGCTGTTTATGAGCATGAATATTAGTCATTATAATGCCACGTAAATCCGGTATACAGCTTTCAGCTGTTTTTAGTGCTTTAGATTCTACAATAGCATTATATGATGCTTTACGCTGTATAATGGTTGTATAATGGCATATGGAAATGCTTTCGTTTAGCCATTAGTTTTAGTGCAGCGAACAAAAATGCAACTGTACAGCTGTTTGCTACACTAATGCTTCGGTGGAGTTTAGTGCCTTAGGTTCTACAATAGCATAAATAAATGCTTAATGCTGTTTAAGAGCATGATTATTAGCCATTATAATGCCACGTAAATTCGCTATACAGCTTTCAGCTATTTTTAATGCCTTAGGGTGTACAATAGCATTTATAAGTAGGTAATACATTCCTAATTTTTTTTTTTTTTTTTACAGCACAGTCTTCGTCAGGTGACAAATGGAAATCCACAACACGCTTCGTCTCACACAAACCAATGATAGAATCCGCAGAAGGCTTCGTCATTATTACAAATTGATCTCATTAATTAGTTGAGCGTACCTGGCGCAAATGTCCCCATTACACTGGCAGCGTTACCGCGTTGAATGGCCAATGAGATCTGTTGCACCAGGTACGACCCGGAACGAGGATCATACCCCCTATCCCTGAGCCGCCGACCCAACTCCCCCACAAATTTCTTAGCCTCCACAGCCCAAGGCCCAGCAGTCTCGACTGCAACCGGCACGAAGTCGTACACTGGTTCCAAGGCAGAGTACTTAGTATGCTTCAGCTTGGCTGCATACTCCGCGGCTGATCCAGCGGATCTAATGGTGTTACTCATGTGGGATGGTGCAAACGTACTAACGCAAGTCGCATCCCACAAGAGGCACCGACCCTTCTGCCATGGAACCAGTGTCAGACCATCAGGCCTTTTGCCGTCCGTTCAGCATAACCCTGGAGGTTCCAAAACGCAAGGCACGTTGGCCGACACCAAAGCCCTGCGAATAACATCATTAATCGCATGATGCCTCGAAAATCGCCCTGCGCATTTCATGCAACTAAGACCATGGTGTCCGTCTTCCTCAACCATGACCCCACAAATACATCGGTGCGCTTCGCACACGTTGCACCCTAATCGTAAAGCAACCGCGATTCTCAACGAGTCATTGTCCAAGAGCGTGCCTAATGATGGGGAAGGCAGCGCGTGTAGCCACGCTCCAGACTCAACCTTAGATGCGGCTTTGAGGCGCGCCAAATCGGAACCTACTGCATCTCCCACCAAACGAGTAACGATCTTCTGGCACAATATGTCATCCCACCCCCTCTGAACGAAAAGATTTTCTGGCCGCTCACCATCCTATTGCTAATGCTGCATAATAGCAATAATATAAACCATTATAAAGCCAAGTAATTCACTATAAGGCGCTGTTCATAAATTACGTCATTTCAAATGGGGGAGGGGTCTGGACATCGGATGATGGTAGCATGACGTAGGAGGGGGGGCGGTCATTCCGAAGATCACATCATCTCTCGCATCTTTAAAAAGTGCTTCAATGTGTAAAAAAAGGAATGAAATTCGTGTTTCTAATCGACTTTCTATAAACTTTTAATGCTATAAAATATTATCTACTAAATAGTTTTTTATTTTACAATTAAGCTAAACGCATTTTTTTTAAATGACGTCACTTTATTTGGCAGGGGGACGGTTGAATGATTTTAGGAGGAGGGGGGTAAAATATCATCAAAAATTGATGACGTAATTTATGAACAGCCCCTATACAGCTTTTAGCTGTTTTAGTGCCTTTAGGGTCTACAATAGCAATTTTAAGTAGTATATAATGCTTAATGTTGTTTAATAGCATAATTATTCACGTGTAATGCTGTAGGCATTAATAAGCTTTTTTTAAGGGTCACTGATCTGCTATAGGACTAAGAGCTAGCCACGTCAGATATGACACAATAATGAGAGCAACAATACCCGTCTGGTTAGATTGCTATACTATTCTTATTGATAGATCATGGCATCTGGCAGCTTTTAATAGGTGGAGGTCACAGTGACAGACTAGCAAAATGTTTTGATTGGAAAATAGTAATAACAAACTAGGTAAAAACTGCCGAAGTTGTCTCAATTATAAAGGACAGGGCCTATATTTTTAGATCTGATTCCCTTAGTTTTCTAATGATTTATATAGCTTATCATATTATGAGTAACGGCTTTAAACAATATAGTTTCCTATATTTACTTCAATATTCATTGTCTTCGAGATATTCGACATCAAAGTCGAACCGGTTTAGGCTAAAAAAGTGGTTTTATGGTCATCAATTTTGTGTTAATTAGTTACAAATTAAAATCTCTACCGTTTTTAGAGACATTAAAGGGGAACCCTGATATGTAGATTACGTATATGTAAGATTCTTTACACCATTCGAATATCGATAAAAGTGTTTTTTTACACCATATTTTAAAAATATCATAAAAAAATAACGGCTCATTTATTTCAAGATCCGGCTCAACAGAATGGAGATAAAAGATTCAAGAACCGATAGTCGTTTGCTTTATAATTCTATCTGTAGTGAATATGTTGGAATATCGACTCAAAACTGGTCAAACATCGATAAAAAACGTTAGACCAAAAATATTGTGTATTATTACGGAAACAAAAACAGTAGGCGACAAACTATGAATTATATTATATATCGTTTGGCACTACTTTCCCCCAACATAAACTTTTGTATAATTTCTCTTAATATTGCATAGTATTTGTATAGTTTCTCATAATATTGCATCAAACCCAGATCTCTAGGATTTGTTTTCTCGAAATGGTTTGCTTTAAAGCTGACAGATGTCCAGATCTAGAAATAAGCATAGTATACCAAACTGACTACAGGGGTTTGGTTGCTCTCATTCAATAATGAGAGCAACCAAACCCCTGCCACAATTGTCATATCTGACGTGGCTAGCTCTCCGTCTATATAGACCAACGCCATTTTGTAAATAATTTATAACCTAAAAATAAACAAGTTTTTGAACGGATTATGTTGGCCACACTGACGTTTGTTTCACCCATACGCGCCATTTGAGCCCCCCTCTTACCTCAGTTGCGTTGACGGCGCTGTGCTTTCAGGTTGTGAACGTAGCGAGTCAATGGCGCAAAAATACACCGAAAGTAACTTTTGACCTTTTTTTTATGTGAATTTATTTCTATAATGGTTAGTTAAAGCTTGCATGTCAAGTGTCAGTATAAAAGCACAACTATTGACCTTTTTATTTAGGCATTCGAAACAGTATTGTTCTTACGGTTATTTTAGGTTATAAGCACGTGTTTGTCGCATTCGGGAAAATTTTAAGCTAGGGATGAAAGTAACAGCTTGTTACTTTCATCCCGATTATGATTGTGATATGTATAAGCGTTTTTTATTACAAAGTACTATGGATATATTTTCTTATACCAGAATGCCTAATATACATAAACGAACGACCGGTAGAGGCTTAGCTAGTGCAGAAATAATGGATTTGGCTGCAGAAGAAGTACTTCTCAGAAAAGTACCGTTTAGGGATGCTGCAAATTCATATCAGCTGTGCCATGTAACTTTATGTAGATATGTGCAAAAGAAGAAAAAACTGCTTGAGGAAGGCTCAACAAATCTTCCAAATGTAGGCTACGTTTCGAAAAAAAGAGTTTTTAATGACGAGAAAGAAAAAATACTGGCCGAGTATTTACCTACTTCATTGTTCCCAAATTAATTACGGATTAACAACCAAAGAAGTACGAAAACTTAGTTATGTGTGCCATAATTGTGTGAGTAAGATCTCATTAGATTATATTGACTATTAAAGAAGATTGTTTTGTTTCCCATGATTATATTGATTATTAAAGAAGATGCTTCCCATGAAGGTAGGTATAATATTTTTAATAATTGTGATATTATGTGCAACCTAAAAGGCTGATTTGAAATAAATACGTTGATTATAAAAGCATCTTTCTTTTTATTTCCGATGTTACAACCATCCCTTTACACTGTTACAACCAACCCCAGGGGTCGGGATAGTTGTAACAGATTACTTTTTTTTTGTTTAGCCGTTTTTCTCAAAATCTGTTATGTCAGTCGTATTTAAGGTACTTCTTAAAGATTGTTGAAAGATCAACCTATCACGTGAACCAATTAAAATGTTGATATTCCATGAGGTCTGTAAGATAATATAAGAAAACTGAAATTTGTTACGTTCATCCCTGGTCTCCCCTACTATAAAACGAACTCAAAATGCTAAAAGCATACAGATATGCTGTAAGACGGCCGTTATACTGCTTTGATGTGTTACTTGGGTGGGTTACAGGAGGCATTGGTCCCTTTTTCCTTTGTAGGGCAGATGCCCCGGTTTTGGCCACTTTAAGGAGAGTTTGTCTATTCAGACGTCAGTCGTGTTGCGTAAATAAGGAAATATGACACTTTTTATATGTCATTAAAAAATTATATTACTATTTTTATACGAATCTCCGCTGTTAAGATTCTGACATTAGGTCTTATTTTTTTCTTTAATGAAATGTCAGTAAGGGGCGCAGGAGCCAGTTTAAGCCACTTTTTTCCATGGCTCCTGACAACTGAATGGCAACAGATACATACTTGATGGATGACCGTGCTATCTGTGCTGCCGTGATTTACTCTTTTATTCACTATAAACCATACCAACTTGTAGATTTGTCCATACCTGAATAAAGTTGAAACTGGCCAAAACCGGGGCATCTGCCCCATCTGCCCTATATGACATCTATTTCAGCTTATACCTACATTTTAATATAATGCCCGGGTTTTTAATGGTTTTATTTATCTTGCCCTGTTTGTTGTTATTTTTTTATTTGTTTTGGTTCAAATTTAGTAGTTGTAATTTTACCCCCTTCCTGTTGACAGATTGATTTGATATTTAGTAGACCTTTAGTTTTGATGATAATACAATTGTAAATCCAAGATGGCTGCCGCTATAAAATGGCAGATTAGATTACATATTTCTTCACAACCCAATATGGGTATCAAATGACTTGACTAGTAAAATAATGTAAAGCCTGACCAGAAATATATGATTATTGTCAAGAGGGCGCTATTATTCTCATTTATATGGCAACAGTCATAGAGAGTATAATTGTCTATGGTATAGTGACATCTTGATTTGTTTATCTGTCAGCTCTGGTGTTAATTTGAAAATGTTTCACAGCGAAATAGTTTACTTTCCTGGGTGTATTATTTACAGGAGTTTATTATATACACTATTTACAATGTTCTCTCTTGAATATGGATAATTTTGAGATTTTTTTGTCGTTTATTATTTCATATTAAGCAATTTATTATTATTCAAGTAAACCGTCTCAATGACACTTGACAACAGTGACAGCCCATTACATGCACTCACACATGCGTATCATTCTGTCATTAAAATTATTGCCAATGTAAAAAATTAGTTCCAATGAAATTCCGCAACATGGCGCATGATCATATATTTTTGGTCAGGCTTTACACCCTATGTAATGTAGCTCTGTTCCTAATCACGCTTACAGCGCTCACAGCTCGCTTACGGTCGGACCGAGTCACGCTCACAGCGTGTTGGCCACCTTAGATTTTAAATTTGTCATATAGACGGAGAGCTGGCTACGTCAGATATGACACAATGATGAGAGCAACGAAACCCCTCTAGTTATTAGTTTACTTATTAGTATGCTTATTACTAGATCCGGGCATCTGGCAGCTTTTCATGGGTGGAGGGCAGAGTGATAGACTAGCAAAATTATTCAGTTTGAATAAAGTAAAATCAAATTAAGCAACTTTTGAAGTTGTCTCATTTATAGAGGACAGGGTCTATATTAAAAATATTTATAACAAGTCATGTTAGAGTCTCACGAGAGTTTTATAGACAGGGTCTATATTTTAACATTACAACAAAACTATTAATTACATTTATATGTTGTCTAGCACTACTTTTTCACAACAGAAACTTCTGGCAAAGATGTAATCTATTTATTTATATATTTTTTTCATATTATGTATTTCATTTAATCATATTGAATCTGATAAAATTCGGATAAATTAAACACACATATCTATAATAAAATATATGTATAGCAGAGATTTTTACAGCACAAGAAAACAAGAACAGAATAATATAAAACAACAATGTTGTACAGACAGTCTATGCGGTGTCGGCCAGGATTAAACGAAGAAGGTTTATGGTTGACACAATTGAACCTCCAACACGCCCTCTTAATCTTGGACAACTTGGACTCTTAATCTTACACTTACAATACAGCAATGCCTTCGTCAGCACATCAGCAGTCATCTGTTCAGTGGCCATAAAACAAATTAATGATCTTATTATCAATAGCCTCCCGAATATAGTGATACCCAATATCAGTGGCTAGCTTAGCAGCAGATTGGTTACCACTATACAGAGTTACAGTATTATCTTAAACTATCAACTCAACAAGAATGGCACGGACGTATACCGCATATTTAGCAACTCCAGATAAAGTTAAATCTAAATCCTCCGCCTCGGTACGCAAGTGCGATACAAAATTGCTTGTAACAACACTAAGAAAATAATCCTACCTAGCTTAAGCATATACCTCATGTAAGATTTACGAATCGCTCAGTTAGCCCAATTAGCGCGCCAGTACAACTTAACATATGAAATTTGTCATTTACAATACTTTTTCTGTACCTACACAAGACCTAATTTCATTGTGCCTTTCATAAACTCAATATACATTCGTTTGTAAAACGGTTATTACCTATATTGACTAAGAAATAAATTTGCAGCAAATGAAATGTCAGGTGGTCACAGACAAGTACATTAGGTTGACTACCAACGATTCGAGTAACGCTATCAGAAAAACTTCAGACCTACATCTAAGGGCGTCATGGCGACATTACAGTCACTCATTTCGAAACGTTCAAGCAACTTTTCGATATAGTTTTCCTGTCTCAGCTCCAACTCACTACTAGTGCAATCTACTTTAATGCCTAACTTCAGTGACGTTTACAGCTTATTTACAAGCTCGTCACAAAGGACACAAAAATAAAACCTACATACAGTGCGATAATAAAGGTTCGCTTACCCACTCGGTGAGTAAAGATACAGCTCCCTACTTGCTCTGCATTATATTCTCTACTTGCTTTACCTTATCATACGTATAGTTTTAACGTATAGGTGATCTTTCTTCAGATCCAAACCGCAAGAGTCAGCAGCATCAGCAGCATTCTCAGCGAATTATGTCGTACATCAGGAGAGTATGCATCTATATAGTAAATTCCGATCTTCTTGATAAACAATTATGCAACCAATCGCGCTCTATAAGTTTATAACACGCTCGATACATAAACCGCGTTTAATTTCTATTCTGTCACCGATTTTTAACAATATTTCGTGTCCGTCGCTCTATCAACAAGCTCCTGTCTAAAGCGCAGGCATTGCATTCTGTAATCTTGGACGTAAATTATAGGCTGGTCCGTCGTCATCAAGTGGCTCCCGTGGAGCACCACCTGTATCAGTAGATGAACTTGATATCTGCTCGTCCGCTGCAAACCAATCTTCAGGTGATTCTACCGGCCTCTCCGCCTCCACCTGAACCTCTACATTTGGTAGCGATGGCATCTCCGCCTCAAACTCAACCACAGGCTGATCCTTAGTGTTACACGCTTTAATGAAAGCTCCGTCTTCACTCATAGGGAAGAACATCTCCACGGACCACTTACTGACGGTACCTGGAAAGATTGTTTCGTTAAAAACAACATCACGACTATGAAAAACTTTCTTTTCCGCCAAGTCGTAGAGCCTATACCCATTACCGTTGTAGCCTAGAAATATACAACGCTTGCTTTTCGCTTCAAGCTTATTACGCGTCACTTTGTCAACGTGAGCATAAGCTTCGCAGCCGAACACACGTAAGTGTCCTAAGTTAACCTTTTGTCCTGTCCAGGTCTCCTCAGGGGTTATCCCAGAGAGCCTTTTCGAAGGTGACACGTTCATTAAATATGCTACCGTGTCAGTAGCATGTGCCCAAAATGTATAATCTAGACGTAACGTGTACAACAAATATCTTACTTTTTCCATAAGGGTCCCAGCAACGTCACTCCGTAGTTGACTGTACGGCGCTGCCAATTGGTGGACAATTCCCTTACCTTTCAAAAAATTCTCAAGTCTTTTGTTCACGTTTCCGTAATCAGATCTCAGGGCTTTCACTTTATCACCAGTTTCGGTTTCAACTAGGTTAATAAAGTTTTCCGTGTATTGACTCACCTCGCGTTTATGCTTCAGGAAATACACGAACACCTTCCTCGTATGATCATCCAAGAATGTCAGGATGTACCTCTTGTCTCCATGCGAATTCACTGGCAACGGACCACACAAATCGGTATGGATTAGATTCAACCGCTTTGCAGCCCCAGACTTGTCAGGATTGCTGTCAAAAGGAAACTGCGCCTGCTTTCCTTTTAAACAAACCTCACATGCGAAATCTTTACAAGGATCGTTCTGTTAACTAATATCATTAGCAAGTCCCTGCCTCAAAAGCTTCATATTACTACCACGTGAATGACTAAGTTTAGTTGCAGTGCTAATAGACAAGTTCGCCCTTAGACCGCAGGTCTGAAGTTTGTACACACCTACGTCATTTGCCTTAAGTGAAACATCGCTCGACGTAAAAATTGTACAACTATTAGTATCAAAATTAACAGAACTACCATCCTTGATCAATTGAGACACAGATATGAGATTAACAGACAGTTTAGGTACATACAGCACGTTAGTCAACATCACATTACCCGACAACTTAACATTACCTATACCTGCACACTACAGTTTATCTCCACTAGCAACAGTGATGTATCCACTCCGCGATCTAAAATCTGTCATAAAATCGCGCCTGCTAGTCATGTTATTCGTAGCTCCCGAGTCAATGTACCACGCAGATTTCGAGACCGCTCCAGTACTATATGCCGACAAATCACAGTATCCTAAACAACCAGTCTCCTTCCGACAGTCTTTCCTTAGGTGACCTTTTTGCTTGCATCTCCAGCACCACGGTTCTCTCTTACGACCAGTATCTTTCTCTGTAGACTCGGCCTTGTGCTGTTGCGCCTTTCTCGTCCAGGAGTCACTCGAAGTAGCGCCTTTTCTCATTGAAGACACACGGAAAGAAAAAATTCCAACAATACTACCAGAACGAATAGTAAAATAGATTTATTGTAACCGATACTACAATCTTGTAAGGTAAACTACTCTATTTTTACGTTTACTATATCTTGAATTCAATAGTACTATTCAAACATTAATATGCACTAAATAGTTCTGTTTAATGATATTTACGAGAAGTCTAGTTTTTTTTACAATTCATTGACTAAACGTTACAATAATTATATTTACAAGAAGCTTCTTGTAATGCTAAAAAACTAAAAATTCTCTTTACAATCTTCATCGTCGTGAATACTATGACAGTATACTTGTTGTAACTTTTTTATAAGTTGGCATTACTTTATAGCTCTTGTAAAAAATAAAAATAATATTCTTGTAATGTATACTCAACAAAGAGTTCTGTTTAAAAATATTAAGTTTGTATAAATATGTGTGCATAGTCGTCAACTCAATGCAGTCGCGAAGCGCTTTACTATTTGTATCGTAGTGAATGCTATCGCAGTATAGTTTATATGACTGGTTTATAAGTTGGTATTACTTTGCAGCTCTTGTAAAGAAATGACAATAATATTCTTGTAATGTCTACTGGTGAACAAATAGTTCTGTTTAAAAAATATTTAGTTAGCATAAATTTGTGTTTCGTTTGTGTAACGAAACGCCATGTCGGAGCGCTTTAAGCACCATTTTGTATCGTAGCGAACGCTAGTTGATATAGCTGGCGTTACTTTCCGGTTTTTGTAAAAATATTACAATAATATTCTCGTAATATATATCGAACAAATAATTCTGTTCAAAAAAAATTAGTTCGTATAAATAAATGTTTCGCTTGTGTAACGAAACGCAATGTCACTGCGCGCGGCGTTGCTCCGGTTTCGGTCGGCGGCCATTGTCGTGATTATCGTCATCGTGCGTGGATCGTGCAAAGAACTAGGACCAAGTTTAGTGCAAAAAGAGAAATTAAACATTTTTATTTGAATTGAAGATTAATTGTTTAAATAAGTCCAAGTCGTTTCTTTAGAAATGTTTTTTTTTTCTTTTTAAGTGGGTTCTGTTCTGACCAGTAGTGCCGTAATAAGTTTACTAATTATTTGTTTTGTAAAGAAAAGGGGTATTCCCACCCAGTACTTACACTTTGTTATGGGTGGTAATTACGGTAAGCCTCAACTACAGAGAGCACCTAAGCAGCCTGTCGGAAAAACTGAAGGCCCGGAACAGCATTATTCAGAAGCTCACTGGTACCACCTGGGGTGCCAACGCAGCCACACTCCGAACAACTGCGCTTTCACTAGTGTTCTCGTCTGCTGAGTACTGCTCAGCAGTCTCTACCACACGTTGCGCCTTATCAGCGGATGCCTCAAACCCACTCCCACTCACTGGCTACCAGCGCTCAGTTACATCCTAGCGTCAAACTACCGACGAGAAAAGTGCTTGGATCGTGAAATAGCAAAGATTCGTGCGAACACTAAATTGCCCATCCATCAAGACCTCGACACGCTTAAGGCCCTCAGACTGAAGTCCAGGAAACCCCCTGCTTTGAAGTTCCACGACTCAGGTCCACAAGCTAACTCGATAATACAATCGTGGATAGCTGAATGGAAGGCCAGACTCAATGCAGGGGCCCGATCAGTAGGGTTTGAGGAACGTCGACGGATATGGTCCATTTTAAACCGGGTTTTTGTATAACTTTCCGTAGATGCAATTGTTATTGTAGGAATTAATATTTATACCAAGATAAAGCATACACATTATATAAATGTTTTATTTACTTCCAGATCACTCAACTCTCAACTCTAGCGTCTGTCTCCTGGAACTGGTCCTAGCAACTTGCATCCCGCCTAAAAGCCGAGCCACTACGGATGCGTGTGCGTGACGTGCACAAAGACGTGCGCGTGACGTGCGCGTTGTAAAAGACGAATCCTCATAAGAGATGACACCGCATGGGAGACGTGTTACCTGTGCGCGCCAAGCGGTGTGGCATCTCTTATAAGGATTCGTACTTTACAACGCGCACGCCACGCGCACGTCTACGTGCACGTCACGCACACGCATCTGGCGTGGCTCAGCCTTAAGTCCTTACTATACCACCTTGTATAGACAACGAACCTTTTTTTAAATTAACAAGAAATGTTAGTTGTCTATACGGTGCACACACAAATTAATAGGTACCGATAAACAATATAACACGTTAGCGCAATTGTATATTTATTAGATAGTACCATAAATGCAGTTGCTGTAACATATTTTCTTCTTCCATCAACCATTTAATGAAGTTTGCATAAATAAAGGCAATGTAACATAAATCAGATGACTTGTATTCTTAACGATACATATTCTTGGACTAACTAAAGTTTTATTGCCTTTACAAGAATTTATTGTAGAGTTTACATAACTTTTATTAATATCTACAATAAATATTGTTTATTTAGACACTCCATGTGTTATAAATACTGAATAATCTAGTAACACACACAATTTGACTGTGTGACACTTACAATATAACTATTTCATCATACTTAATGAATATGTTACTTTTACAAGAATGTATTGTTAAGTTTACATATCATTTATTAAGTTCCGCAAAAATATATATTTATTAGTACGATCCACGTGTTATGATTACTAAATATTCTAGTAATACACGCTATTTTAATGTGTGGCAATTACAAGATAATTAGTTCACTAAGCTCAACGAATTTAAACAGATTGGTTTAGTTATTTATACTATGTGAACAATTGTCCCAGAATTTACTAGATTTTCTCGTTCAGATTACAGTATTTTGGTATCATGGACGAGACTTTTTTCTCCGTGCAAGCACTCACTCGAATCTCCACGAGTAGTCCACCGTTGATCCTGCAGCAGTTTGGATTTGACAATATCTGACGTAATTACAGCTCCCGAATGCTCAAGTGCCATGATCATGGGCTCGTACTCCGTCGGTAAACCTTTAAGCATCACCGCACCAAGAAACTCTTCATATTCGCTAATTCCTGTGACAGCGATGACAGATGAAATTTTTTTCATTGACATAAGTTTCCATGCTAATGAAGTTCTCAAGTTTGACAGCGCATAAGTTCTGGAGAGTTCGCACTCTAGAACCGAGACCTTTGTCATCATACGCACGTTCCAATGCATTCCAGGCGTCTTTCGCCGTTTCAGCCGACATCAAGTGTGAGAAACAAGACTTCTCGACGCTCAAACAAATTTTTGATTTTGCTTTTTCGTTACATCGTTTTCTCACCTCGGGCTTTGTAATGTCATCCTCACCGTAACCGCTTATGCAGATCCATAAATTGTCGTGTATCAAAGCATTTTTCATAATAAATTTCCATTTGACGTAATTTTCACGTCCACGTAATTTTTCGTGCGAGAAATTATTATTGGTACTTTCAGACATATTTAGAACGGTAAACTATTCACGCTGAACCATAACCTGATAAAATTTGGATAAATTAAACACACATATCTATAATAAAATATATGTATAGCAGAGATTTTTACAGCACAACAAAACAAGAACAGAATAGTATAAAACAACAATGTCATACAGACAGTCTATGCGGTGTCGGCCAGGATTAAACGAAGAAGGTTTATGGTTGACACAATTGAACCTCCAACAGAATCAAACCTAGAACTTTAGGATTTACATTCTTGAAGTGGGTTGTAATCTTTGACCTCCACCGATGAAAAGCTGGTAGATGTCCGGATTTAGAAATAGGCATTGTTTTTATTTAAATTTTATTGCACAAAGACAAAAAAATTACAAATTGCGGACTTAATGCCAAATGGCATTCTATAGCAAAGTAACTAGAGGATTTCGTTGCTCTCATTATTGTGTCATATTAGACGTGACCAGCTCTCTGTCTATACATAGAAAATTTATTAAAAGCTAATAAACAATTCGGTAGGTTCTAGGTACCAGTCATTACACCACTCTCTTCGTCCAGCTAGGGTAAATTATATTTGCCGACCAGAAATTTGCCGCCCCATTTATGATCAACTTATGACCAGACGAGACGCCAGATCGCGTGTCACTATGCCTCTGTAGGGCATTAATCAGACAAAAAAACGTGGGCGCGTGAAATTTCTATCAGCAGTCAACCGCTCATATCATAGTAAATACTATTTACATATTTATCTACGCCCCACGATTATTATTTTTTTCATCTAATCAATGCCCTAGATTGCTGAGAGGGGTGCGGTACCTAGGACTTACAGAATTATTTTTTACCTTTTAAGTAAGTTTTTTTAAACAACCTTTTAAGTTAACAAAAATATTATTTATTATGTGCCACATATTGATTAAGTGCATCTCTTCTTAATAAATACAATATGTTCAGCTGTGGTGGAACCGTTAACCACGTTACGTACCTATGTACTTTTGAATCGTAAATTATTTCTCTACGTGACAAAGATATTTATTTATTCATACATTTCAGGCTCGGAGGACAAATCAAACACTGCCTGTATGTTGCTGATACCGTCTCTGTTGGCTGTCACAAGCGTCCGGCTCAAGAACACTACAAAAAAGATTTGGCGTCCGTCAAAGGCAGAATCAACGGCTGGCTTCATTCTCCACGTAAGGTGCGACTCGGAAATTCGTAATGTGTTATCTAGCAAACAAAACAAATTTCAGGAGTACGGGCTCATTGTACAACCATTTATAATAGTTGTAGGAGAGTCACTTGAAAACATCAAAACATACTTCATAGTTATAAACGAAGTATTTTAAATATGCTGTGTCGAATATACTTACAGCAGTAAGTTTATGCTTTAAGATTACCTGGGTCGTAAACGCTTAATACCCAGTCGAGTGCCACGCCACTTGGATGTTTATACAAGCAGCGTTTTTCAAATTCAAGACAAAGTTTGACAGTAACTCGACCTCTGCTTTGACGCTGTTGGGTGAGTAAGGCATTGACTGTTAATAATATAATTAAATAGTTATGAAAAATGCCTGTGATTCTAGATGTTGACAAATATCTTTCTAAAACTGATTTCCAGTTATTAAAGGAATCAAATTGGCCTTGGACTAATACACATTTCATCTTATCTGAAAAGTGTCACAATTGTGATTTTTTTCTCAGTTTTAAATGAATATCAATTAGCACATTTCACTATACATTACAAAGGACATGTGAAAATATTACTGTATTTAAATTTTTTTTGGTGCAAAAATTGTTTAGAATATAGTATTTATGATCATTTCCCGGCTGAAGAATGTGGTTTTTGTTTTGCTTAGATTAGAGTGTGGCCCATAATTTCCGAAAATCATTTTTTCTTGGTGGCAAATTTTCCGTTCCCATATCTTACCAAGAGATTTTTTTCGCTTTATCTTATTTTACCTTGGGCATTTTTTCATAAACTTAATTTTCCCTTTCCCCTATTTATTACTTTTCTTTTTAAGCCCCGTTGGTGCAAATAACCAGGAGTGTTTTTTTCCTAAACAAATTTTTTCCTTTATGATTTTTTCATCTTTTTTTTTTAACCCAGTGCTAAAAATAACCAGATAACTTTATTTTTACTGGTTAACTTTAGTCTAATCTAAAATCATACAAAATAATTGATGCATATCTTCAAGTGACCTAACCTATATTATTATTAGCTCAATTCTATTGTAATTACACACGGTTTGATACGGCACTGTTATACATTCTTAGAATTTGAACAGAAGCTACTTATACGAATACTTCAGATTAAATAAAGAGGATTGTGGACCTACGAGCAATTTACGACAACAATGTACATTGACATTAGCGATTGTCTAATACGCACATGTTAGATTTTATCAAATTTGTAAAATATAATACATTATGGAGCCTGAAAATTAAAATACACCAGGTCCAAGTGAAATTAGCAACGAACCTGGTGAAAAGGAAAATGCCACGGGCCAAGTGAAAAAATGAAGGAACCTAGTGATTTCAGTATTTTTGATAGTAGCCACGGTGGAAAAATTTTGGTTAGGTCAGGCAGAAGGCACTTTTTAAAACGGGTCAATAAAAAATCTGGTACCTCAGTGTGGACCTGTCATAAGAAGGTATGTAGTGACTCAACCGTCTTGAACGCCGATAGAAACCGTATCGTGAGGGTGTCGGAGCATAGCTGTGTGCCAAACTTTGAAAGCATCGAGATCGAAAAAAGCATGATAAACCTGAAAAAACAACGCGTAATGACTACCGACCAATACAGTTTTTATACAAACAGGAAATGAAAAAGTTCATACTTGATGAATACGTACACAAGCTGCCTACGTTTTACCAAAAAAAAATACGCTTTACAGAGCTCGGCACCAAGGTGCGTCCGTGACGTGTTACAATAACATTCGGATTCCTGAAACTTTGGCTGAGGACTGGTTATGTATAAATGATGACGATATATTAATTTTTATAACGACAAAAGCAAGAGAATGGCTGAAAAACTGCACAACTTACTTCTCCGATGGGACGTTCAAAGTAGTACCAGAGCCCTTTGTACAATTATACACCTTACACGCGGATATAAGATCAGACCCTGAATATACAAAGGTAGTCCCGTGCATATTTGCTTTGCTGCCCAACAAATGCACTGAAACGTATGTTAGAATGTTTACCTCAATTAGAGAACAAATTCCCAACTTTCAGCCGCAAAATATCAAAGTGGATTTTGAAGCAGGGGCGATTAACGCAGTAAAGAACGTATACCCATTTGTAAATATTAGCGGATGCTTCTTTCACTATTCGCAGGCAATTTACAACAAAGGAGAAGAGTTAGGTTTTTTGGAAAGTCCGGGCGGATACCAGTATTTAGCCAGATGTGTTGCTCTCGCACACTTACCGTCACTCAAAATCCATGAGGGCTGGTTCATCGTTTTGTCAGAGGCACCGAACGTCCCAAATATTAACGCATTTAATGCATGACAAAGCAGTGGATAGAAGTAAAAATGATACAATACCTGTCTTGTTTTCATCAAAGGCATCGCACAAATAATGTCACAGAAAGCTGGCATAAAAAAAATATATTAAGAAAAAAATCAAACATCCTCCTACTCATTTCAGAACTGAAATCTGAAGCGTTAGCCGTGAATTTTACCGTTATGAAAAATGAAGTGCGGTCTGACATATTCCGCAAACGAAATAAAAAATATACTGAGATGGATGCTACGATTAATACGATTGTAAATAAACATTTCTTAGGCAATACTGACCTGCAAACATGCATTGCGTCATTATCATATCTCAAATATGATTAATAAATATGTTTTCAAAATTTAATTATAGATTTAGTTGCTGGACGGTGGCGTGTTGTGATTGTTGCGATGGCAGTATTTAATGTTTTAAAAGAAAGCAGTGTATTTCAGTTTAATTTTTAAGACAATACTTTTTTAATATAAAAACACCATAACAAATTACATTATACCTAAATAGAACTTACATTTATGTTTCATTACCATTTCCCCCAATTTCCCTTTCCAGTAGTAGATCTAAGTTAGGGCATTTAATAAGTAGAGACCTACATGAAGATAAGCTAAGTAAAATATAATGTATGCATTATTTATTTATTAATTATTAATTTATTAATAAATTTTACGTTTTTTTGTTTTTGATATCTAACTGTAATTTGTAATAGTTTTAAATTTTTATTTATAAGCTGCATGCCTATGTTTAATACCTACATCTTTCTTTGTAATTACCATGTACGTTGTGGGAATGAATAAAGTGTTTATCTATCTATCTATCTATCTAACTCCTAGTACGCTGCGTTCCATGGCTCGCTGGCAAATTTTGAGTCGGGACTTTTGAGCCTCCGTTAATGACCATGTTTGTGCACCGTAGGTTAGAATGGGCAGGATACACATGTCGACGAGTTTGCGCTTTAGTGCCAGTGGAAGGTTACCCTTCATAAGCGCTTTCATGGACCAGAAGCTCTTCCAGGCGTTCTCGATGCGTCGATCGATTTCCTTGGTCTGCCTGTTATCGAAGGATGCTATCTGGCCCAAATAGGTGTATTCGTCGACATATTGTAAAGATGGGATGCAGTGTAGGAGAATAGGACGATGTCATCGGCAAAACGCAGGTTAGTCAACCTCTTGCCGCCGATGTCGATGCCCATCGTTTCCCACTTGACCGCCAGCTTTTGGAAAATTTCCTGCAAGCAAGAGGTGAACAGTTTCGGAGAAAGCGGATCGCCCTGTTTTACCCCTTTTTCGATGCGAAATCTTGGACCGGGAACATGTAATTTAATGCACGCTGTGCTTGTGCGGTAGATGGATTCAACGAGTTCAACATAAGTATTGTTGACCTGGTGCTGTCGCATGGCTGAAAATACGGCAAAATGTTTCACGCTGTCGAAGGCTTTGTTGTAATCAACAAACGCCATGTATAAGGGTTTGTTGAACTCGTTGAATTTCTCAATTATTTGGTTAATGGCGTGGAGGTGGTCTGTGGTAGACAAACTAGGTCGGAATCCAGCTTGTTCT
This sequence comes from Pammene aurita, assembly GCA_947086415.1. Taxonomy (NCBI): domain Eukaryota; kingdom Metazoa; phylum Arthropoda; class Insecta; order Lepidoptera; family Tortricidae; genus Pammene; species Pammene aurita. Next base: position 22,226,191 of record OX352295.1, read on the forward strand.
GGTGGCTGGTGTTTGTCAAGCAGTGAGGCGATGCGGTTTTCTATAATTTTTATAAATATGTGAAATCAAACTAATTGGTCTGTAGTTTCCTATTTCGGATTTGTCGCCTTTCTTATGGAGAAGGATAATATTCGAGTGGCAGAAATGTTGTGGCAATTCGCCGGTACTTAGAATAGAGTTGAATAGGTTTGTTCACGCAAATCAGCGCCATCTAGTTCAAATGTATTCGAGTCTAATAGAGTGAATGCGCACGATTTTTTGTTCTTGTCGCGCGGTCTGATATTGCTCACTCTCTGTTCGACCAGCCGTCTTAGTAGGCAGACGTGCTGTCAGTATCGCGGTGCGCGCGCGCCATTGTAAAAATCAACATGGCTAGGGCTGCCATCCGTCCCGATATATCGGGACTGTCACCGTTATTGAAGTCTCTGTCCCGACGTCCCGACATATACCAAAATGTCCCGATACTGTGCAAATCGTAATCGCGGGGTGAGGGGGCGGACCCACCACACCGCACCGGCGACCGCCCGCGTGAGCCAGTACCCCGCTAGCCCCGCTGCCAACCGCGCGCAAACGCATATAACGGTTTTGTGTTTGTGCATTTTTTGATTAGTACGTGGTGTGGTGCCGGCAGTTCATAATTATTTAAAGTTAAACGAGAATGTCTACGGCGAAAAAGAGAAAGTGTCATTTCTCGGACGATTATACAAAAGAGTGGAGTTTCATAAAGAGAGGACGTACAAATGAAGAAGCGATGTGTAGTATTTGTAATTGTTTTATATCAATTTCTCACGGCGGTAAGGGAGACGTAAAACATCACATTTCTACAACCAATCACAAAACTAAATTCATGACAGTATCGACAGCAAGGCCCATATCTGGATTTATGATTAAAGAAAATACCCAAGAAGAAGTACTTATTGCTGCAGCGGAACTAACGACAGCATATAAAGTTGTTAAACACCGTCAGTCATTCAAATCTCTTGATTGTACCGTGAAATTGAATTCCACAATGTATCCCGACTCAAAAGTTGCTGCAAAGCAGTCTACAGCTAGGACAAAGGCTACAGCCATTGTAACAAATATTCTCGCTCCACACTCCGTGAATGAAACTGTAAAAAAAATTCAAGAAGTTTCTTTTTACGGTATAGGCACGGATGCGTCCAATCACAAAGCTGAAAAGATGTTTCCTTTACTTGTTCAATATTTTACGGAAACTGACGGTATCCAACAAAAACTGTTGAAGTTTGATTCTTTAAAAAATGAAACATCGGAAACAATATCGAACTATTGTATTAACTCATTAAGAGAACTGCAGATTTCTTTGGATAAACTAATAGCTTTTTGTGGAGACAACGCCAATACCAACTTCGGAGGACTTAATCGACATGGTCAAAACAATGTTTTCAAGAGAATGAAGGAAGAATTAGGAAAATCGTTAGAAGGAATTGGGTGTCCGGCCCACATTCTGCACAATACAGTATCCAGCGCTGCTGGAATTTTATCTGTGGATGTTGAAGTCATTGTCCTAAAGATTTTTCACTATTTTTCGATATACACAGTTCGCACAGAGAGGCTGAAAGAGTTCTGCTCATTTATTGATATAAATTACCAAACTCTTTTGTCGCACTCAAGAACAAGATGGCTGTCGTTAATGCCCGCTGTTGAGAGAATCCTAAAACTTTGGATTCCGCTTAAAGATTTTTTTGACGCTGAAGAACGGCCACCTAAAATAATTTCAGATTTCTTTAGAAATCCGGTCAGTGAAATTTATTTTCTATTTTTGCTGTCCAATTTGAGCTTATTCGAACGAAATGTAAGAAGTGTTGAAAAGAATAAAATATCTATAATTGAAATAAAAAACATCTTAGATGAAACACAAAAACAACTGCTTGAAAGAAAAGCTGACAAGTTTATTGGCATGCAAACTAAAATAGAATTGAATAAACTTAAAAGGGAAAATCCAACACCTGAAACAGGAATATTGATTTCTAAATTTGAGGAGGAGACGGTACTTTTTTATAATACAGCAATAGATTATCTGAAAAAGTGGTCTGTTTCATTTAATAAATATGAAATTTTCAATTGGATGACGCTAACTGAAATCCCAGAATGGGCGAAGATTGAAGACACAATTCTATATCTTACTGAACATGGTGTGGAGATTTTGGGTGACAGATGCTATGAAGAATATACGTATCTGAAAACCTTTTTGGAGTCTGAACGGGCATCTGAAGAATGGAAGTCGAAGAAGTCTCTGGAAGAGAAATGGATGTACTTTTTGAACAAAACCGAAAATCCCGAAAGAAAGTGCCAAATGCTTAAACTATGCCAGTATTTATTTGCAATTCCAGCCCACAACGCTACAGTGGAAAGGGTGTTTTCTTTAATGACGGCTCAGTGGACTGATGAAAGGAATTCTCTGCTGCCGAAAACAGTGGAGTCAATATTACAGTGTCAGATAAACTATAATATGACATGCATTGAATTTTACCATTATGTTAAAGGCAATATAGCCTTGCTAAAAAAAGTTAAGTCCTCGGAAAAATATAACATGCCGAGTACTTCTTCTGCTAATTCCTAAGTTATGTAATAAGAAAATAAATATTTGTCTTGCCTTGCCCTAAAATTTGTTTTTTTTTCTTACTCGCCATTTCAGCCAGCCAAAGCGTCCCGATGATACCTTACCAAAATATGGCAGCCCTAAACATGGCGTAATTTAAGTGAAAAGGTGTAATCTCTGTTAACGGCGGTCGACGCTCGAGGTCGTACCCCGCCAAGTAATTTACACGCGTCGCGCGGGTTTACCTTGGAATAGTTGAGCTGAGGTTCGGAAAAGTGACTAAACTGTGCGTTAGGTTGACGTGTGTTTCTGGAAAGTTAATACAAGGTGTCGACTAGAATAGTTGTTTCTTTTCGAGCATCCGCCCTTTCTGCAGCAAGACCGGCGGCGTCCTGTCACGTCACGACAGTGGTGGCCCTTCTACATACCAGTCGGGGCTTTGGTGAAGACACGTTGGGCTCCGAGAAGTATAAATCCGTCTCGCTAAACGCCTGAACGAAGCGGACCGGGCGGTTTAGCGAACATTTTGGTGTGACCCATGAGAGGGAACAACCGCACGATAATAACAAAACCCGTGATTTGGGAAAATATCAAATAAAATCCCGTGATTGGGGCAAGATTGAAGCAATCCAGGGCCAAGAATCGCGCCACGGCAATCCGGGATTCGTCGAGTGAAATTTGCAGTCGTTGGCATTCATTGTGTAAATTCAGTGCGCGATTACGTCATAAAGATACCAAGCAACGTGAAACGTGTCATTGTAGGACATATGGAGGTCGCCAGAGTGAAGTCCGGTCCGGTTGACGTTTACCGGTTTGTGCTGAGTGAACGAACTGAATGGTAGGAACGACGTCGGGCGTCGTGGCGACAACCTTAGAGACTTTATTATCTGTGACATTGGACTTCATTTGACAAATGTCAGTGTCAAAAGTCAAATTGTGTTGTTGTGCTATTTGTGATAGATTTCTCAACTATATTACGTGAAATAATTAGGATTAGATTAAATTGGATAGAATATAGCTTGGAATTGGGTTGTAAATAATCACAAATAGGTGATTGATTGAAAATACGCGCGGCGCGGTGAAGTATTTGTGTTTTACCAGGTAAGTGAATATCTATTCACAACATGTCACTCAAGGCTAAGGTACAGTTGGGTACGAGGTATCAAATGCTTATTGATTACGCTGGCACGGTGGCTGCCAGGTCCGGATCGTCAGCGACAGCGGTGGCCAAGCGGCATTTTGATCAGGTATATAAAACATATATCACGGCCTATGAGGCAGTACTGACAAGCGATACGGAACTGACAGAGGCGGAGCGTCTCAAGTACCAGGAGCAGTTCGCCGAGATCAACCGACTTCTTATCCAACTGGATGAGGCATCAGGTGAGGAGTCAGAACAGACAGCTGGTGCAGCTAAGTATCACAGTAAGGTTAAGTTGCCTTTGGTACAACTGCCAACATATGGCGGGGATATGACAGAATGGATGTCATTCTATGACCTTTTTATGGCATTAGTCGATGCGGGTCCATTGTCTGATGCCGAGAAACACTATTACCTTCGAACTTCATTGCATGCGGAGGCCTTGACGGTAGTACAACACTTACCGGTGGATGGCGCCAGCTACTCTGTGGCATTGGATCTTCTTAAGAAAAGGTACCATAACTCCCGACAGCTTGTGGACACCTTCATTGCGCGGATAGTCAATCTGCCCAATGTCGGGGGCCCGAATATAAATTTGCGAACACAGTTTTATGATCCTCTGCGCGAGTCGATTCAGGCCCTAGAAAAGTTGAAGCAGCCGGTTTCTGAGTGGTCGTATTTAGTTGTTTACATGATGTTACAGAAGCTGCCTATTCGCATCAGAACCCTATTTGAGGAACGCTGTGGCACGGATCCTCAAGTTCTGCCAACGCTCAATCAGCTGCTGGCGCTGCTGGATGAGCAGTGTCGGGTGCAGCAGGCAGTTCCCACTGCGGCGGCGGGAAGAGCACCGATGGGACGGCAGTCACCGAACAAGGGAAGACGCGGCAGAGCGTCCCCTCCACGTGTCCTAGCTGCGGAGCTGGAAGAAGCTGATCAGGTGAATCAGTCTAAAGGTCTGTGCACGTACTGTTCCAGTAGTGCACACTCTATATACAAATGTCCATTCTTCGCAAGTCTAGCTGTTTCGGAGAGGAAAACCTGGGTCAGAAAGAATGGTGCATGTTTTAAATGCCTTCGCTCTCATTACGCGAGAGTGTATGGCTCGTAATTGGTGCGGTGCGTGCCAGTCAGGGTCGCATAGCCCGTTGCTGTGCAGGGAGGAAGCGGAAGCCGCGGAAGCAGTGCACAGGGTCCATGAGCGAACCCCGGTCCCACCCACCAGAAGGGTAAGTACACCACCACAGCGTAGGTCTCCACCACGACACAGGGTGTCGACCCCGCCACAAGGGTCTTGGGCGCAGCGAGCTCAATAACCCCGCACGAGCCCGCCAAGGTGGAGAGAAGAGACTAGGTCGCCTCCTCCACAGCAGGTCCAGCCAGCTCAATTGATGACTGCTGGTCACATACCGCGCCCTCCGGTGGGAACGAGGGCCCGCCAGGCGCAGGAGTCTTTCCACAGCCTACGTTTCGGCACTCGAGGCAGCCCTGAGCGCCGTTCTTGAAATAAGGCTGCTGTTGATGTGCCATCGGAACCCCGGATGATGATGCCATCGATTCGGGTCAGTCCTACTGCAAATGTTATGGTAAGGTCAGGCCGAGGCAATTATTTTTTTTTTTTTTATTTATAAGTTTATTGCAGACAACAATGATCCATAGTTAGTACAATAAGAACAAAACAAAACAAAATTAACTTATTACTATGTTAGTACAATTCTAAAATTTAAACTTAAATACTAAATAAATTATAGGTATGTATGTACAGTCATTTAACACACCGATACACTGGGACATGCAGTGAGGCCCAGTATTTAAAAAAGGGGCTGTCAAGCCTCCTGCCTATTTCGGCCAGCAAGCTGTTGGTACTACCTCTCAGCCGGTACATCTGGGAAGCTATCCGTTTTCGCATTATGGCGTAGAAGTCATCCATACGTGCCTCCGCAAACATCCCAGAGGCACTGCAAAACCGAGGCAGTCCCAACAGCATCCTGAAACCGTTATTAAACTGAACTATAAATATTCCGGCCTGTAACCATTACCTGAAGGCCCACTTAGATACGTCTAAACTCAGCCTGGCCGATCCCGATTTTGACAAATCTCAAGATGTAGATATCATTTTCGGTCTGGATGTGCTTAATTATATGTTTACTGGTTCAAAGATGCTCACGAACATTACAGGAGTGGAGGCCTACGGTACCTGGTTTGGAGATGTCCTCATGGGAGCCATCTGGACACACCCTGCTGACACCTCGGCGCAGCAGTCGAGAGGAACGTCCGTGGAAGACTACGGCGTGCACGCTACCAAGCTTGAAGAGGTGCTGGAGAAGTTCTGGAAGGTGGAGCAGCCTCCAGAAGACCCACCAGATCATCCGGAACATTTGGAATGTGAAAGGTTGTATACTTCTACTACTAAACGTATGCCTGACGGGAAATACATGGTGCGGCTGCCCTTCTTGTCAGACAGACCCACGCTAGGCGAGACCAGAGCCATTGCTGTACGCAGGCTTCATTCGTTGGAGGCGAAGCTAGCCAAGAACCCAGTCTTGGCTGAGAAATATAAGGATTTCATGCGGGAATATGAGTCGCTAGGACACATGTCTAAATCCAGTTACCAGTTTGACTCGGAGCACTACTGTGTTCCGCATCATGCGATTTTCAAAAAAGATTCAAATAAGCTTCGGGTGGTTTTTTCCGGAGCCTCGAAGAGTAGCAATGGAGTAGCTCTTAATGAATGCCTGCACTCAGGCAAGCCCCTTCAGAATGATATTACAAAGATATTGTTGAATTTCAGACGGCACCAGTTCGTGTTCACGGCCGACATCCGGATGATGTTCCGGCAGACGTGGATACACCCCAGTGATAGGCGCTATCAGCTGATCCTGTGGCGTGAGGACCCGTCGCAGGACATACAGGTTTACGAGTTGAATACATACGGACGGATAATACCTACGGACTACGGTCAAGCCCTTTTGTCGCAATACGGACGCTGTTGCAGTTGGCCGCGGATTGGCAAGCTCAGCATCCAGGGTCTCCAGCTGCAGACGTCATACGACGTCAGAGCTACGTCGACGACCTTTTGGTTGGAGCAAACTCCATTACAGAGGCTCGGCAGCTTCAATCGGAGCTCATAGAACTCATGAGCAGTGCCGGCTACGAGCTCAGAAAATGGTCGGCTAACTGTCACGAGTTACTCCGGGACTTACCACAGGAGTATTGTGAGCTGCCTCATCAATTCGACGCTGAAGACCCTCATAAAGGTATTGGGAATACAGTGGAACCCGGTGCACGACACCATGTCGTATCAGGTCAATGTACCGTTGGGGCAGGCGGTAACGAAGCGAAGCGTTTTAAGTACTATAGCTAGGCTTTATGATCCGTGCGGTTACTGCGCACCGATTGTCTATAGATTCAAGCTGTTCATGCAGTCATTGTTTACCGATGGAATGACGTGGGATGAACCGCTCCTGGACACTCAGGAGGTTCAGTGGAACGAGTTGGTTCAGGATTTAAACCATTTGTCTCAATTACAGATCCCTCGTTGCGTCGCGTTACCAGGATCTGCCTCCTACTCACTCCACGGGTTTGGAGATGCCTCGGAGCAGGGCTATGGAGCGTGCGTATACCTCCGGACAGAGGACACGTCTGGAAACGTCATGGTACGGTTAGTCCTAGCTAAGACCCGAGTGGCGTCGAAGAAAGTCAAACAAACCATTCCGAAGAATGAGTTGAATGCAGCTCATATGGTTTGTAAACTCCTGAATCATGTCGCAGCGGCCTATGAAGACGAAATCGAGATTGATAGCATAAATGCGTGGTCTGATAGCAAAATCACGTTGTGTTGGCTTAACACCAAACCGCATCTGCTCCAGACATTTGAATGTAACAGAGTACAGGATATTCAGCAGTCGAAGCGACCAATGACATGGCGCTATGTCCGAGGTGAGTCCAACCCGGCCGACGTCGCGTCCCGAGGCGCTACCGCGAAGGGGCTCCTCAAATGCAAGTTGTGGTGGTCGCCGGAGTGGCTGCTCAAGGAGGAGTCACAGTGGCCGACGATGCCGGTCACCATGTCACCGGAGCTGCCAGGGTTCAAGCAGCTGGTTCATGTCGCCAATGACGAGCAGACATGGGAGGACTTATTACTGTCGAGAGTCAGCTCGTATAGTAAACTCATAAACGTGACGTCGTACGTTTTGAGAATTTGCAGGAATATTCGTTTGCCGAAGCCGCAACGAAATTTAAAACAGAACCTTACTATCGAGGAAAATCGTGCAGCAACGGATCACTGGGTCAAGAAGGTTCAGTTGGATGCATACCAAGATGAAGTCATCTTACTGAAAAAAGGGAAGCTGGTATGCAAATCACTTCAGAAGTTGAGCGTCTTCGTGGACGATAATCATTTTATTCGAGTCGGAGGCAGACTACGTAATTCAAGCTTACGTTATGACGCAAAGCACCCAATGCTTATACCTAAGGACCATCGATGGTCACAATTATTGATGGAGCACTATCACCGGATCTATTGTCATGCTTCGACCAGCGCCCTGATCAATATACTTAGACAGCGATACTGGATTCCATCAGCACGGCGTCAGGTGTCCCGTGTCATCAGGGGTTGTATGTCATGTTTCAGATTCAACGCGACAGATCATGCGCCTTTCATGGCTGATCTGCCCGCGGACCGCGTCACGGCGACGCGTCCATTTTCCGGCGTAGCGACGGATTTCGCTGGCCCCTACTTGGTTAAAAGTAGCCAGCTCCGGAATGCTAAATCTGTTAAAGCTTACCTGTGTGTTTTTGTGTGTCTAGGTACCAAGGCGGTACACCTCGAGGTCGTCTCGTCGCTGAGCACCGAGGCTTTCATCGCTGCGTTCACACGGTTTGTGAGTCGACGTGGGCTGCCCGCCCTCGTCCGGAGTGACCAAGGTACCAATTTTAAATCTGCTAGCTCATACCTCCGAGAGGTTAACTAGTTCTTGCTTGACAACGAAACCATTTTAGAGGATGAGTTTCGTCGCCAAGGCGTCCGCTGGGAGTTCAATCCTCCCGGCGCCCCTCACATGTCTGGCCTAGTGGAAGCAGCGGTCAAGAGTAGCAAGAACCTGCTTAAACGAGAGATTGGGGACCGTATCCTGACCTTTGAAGGTCTGCAGACGGTATTCTGCAGGGCGGAAGCTATCCTCAACTCTAGAGCGCTGGTTCCAATGTCAGAGGATCCTTGTGACCTGGAAGTTCTCAGCCCAGGTCATTTTTTGATAGGTCAACCTTTGGTGTCATTACCTGAACCTTCCTGGACGGACACGAATATGTCACGGCTGTCGCATTTTCAATTTATTCAAGCTGTAACTCAAAAGTTTTGGGCTAGGTAACACTTAGAATATTTAAATAATTTGCAAGCCCGTAACAAATGGAACAGACATGTACCTAATGTAGCATTAAACGATTTAGTCTTGATAAAGGATGAAAATTCCCCGCCTCTACAATGGCGTCGAGGTAGGGTCATTCAAGTTTTCAAAGGCTCCGACGGAGTCGTCAGGTCTGTAAAGTTGAAGACACAGATAGGCGAACTTGTACGCCCCGTTGTCAAATTGTGTAAATTACCTATGGAGCTTTAATTATTTGAGCAGCTCTTGTAAGTTAACAAATCTTGGTTTAAATTGTAGCAATTAGTACTAATAATCGTGAACTATGTACCACTGTTTCCTCGGGAAACCATGTAACTAACTTAGTAAGTAGCTTATCTTTGTTGTTTTTACACTTTCATGATTCATATTTTGATATTATCTGGAATGTTATTGAGTGCAAGTGCACTGGATGGTCACAGATTACTTATGCTGTAGACACCTCATGTAACATTTATTAGTGTTAATAATTGTTTGTTTTCATATCTCTTGTTTATGCTAGATCGTAGCGATGTAAACTTCAGGTCTTCAGCTCACCTTTTCCCTGGGCCGGGAAGGAATGTTCACGCAAATCAGCGCCATCTAGTTCAAATGTATTCGAGTCTAATAGAGTGAATGCGCACGATCTTTTGTTCTTGTCGCGCGGTCTGATATTGCTCACTCTCTGTTCGACCAGCCGTCTTAGTAGGCAGACGTGCTGTCAGTATCGCGGTGCGCGCGCGCCATTGTAAAAATCAACATGGCGTAATTTAAGTGAAAAGGTGTAATCTCTGTTAACGGCGGTCGACGCTCGAGGTCGTACCCCGCCAAGTAATTTACACGCGTCGCGCGGGTTTACCTTGGAATAGTTGAGCTGAGGTTCGGAAAAGTGACTAAACTGTGCGTTAGGTTGACGTGTGTTTCTGGAAAGTTAATACAAGGTGTCGACTAGAATAGTTGTTTCTTTTCGAGCATCCGCCCTTTCTGCAGCAAGACCGGCGGCGTCCTGTCACGTCACGACAGTGGTGGCCCTTCTACATACCAGTCGGGGCTTTGGTGAAGACACGTTGGGCTCCGAGAAGTATAAATCCGTCTCGCTAAACGCCGGAACGAAGCGGACCGGGCGGTTTAGCGAACAAGGTTAGTCAGGTGGGGCAATAAAGTATTTTTTCCTGATTTTAGTGTTTCGGTCATAACACCATCATCTCCTGGACTTTTCTGATACTTTAAGCCTTTAAGAGCGGTATTGACCTCGTAACCAGTTATGGGGGGGATGGTGCTCGGACAGGAATAATTATCACTTGTAGAAGGTACGATAGGTGGATCTGAATACAGCGATGAATAAAACTTTGTGCAAATTTCCGTTATTTTGTCTCTGCTGCTGTGTTTCTTTCCATCTTCGTCCCGTAAGCTTGTGATCCATGCCCTTTCCTTGTTGACTCCATTCCTAGCGTATCTGAGAGAAGTGTGTGTTTTGATGGCAATTTCGACTAATTTTGTATTAAAATCTCGTAAGTCTTTTCGTATGCTACGTTTAACTTGACGGTCCAGGATTGAGTAATGCTCTCTATTGTGTTTGTTTGACTCTCTGTATTTTATTAAATTTACTGTGGCTTGTGTAAGTTTATTATTGTTTCTTTTAGTATGTTTTATTTTACTACTGGCTATTTTGACGCTCGTTATGATATTGTTATATTGCGTCTGTACATCTGTATCTTTATCGAGAAGACTAAATTGGTTACTAAGTTCTAAGTTAAACTGATATTGATTTGTGAAGAGTGTGTCTTTGTCAAGGCGTTTAATCTGTTTCGTAAATAAGTGTTGTCTATGAAGTTTTATGTCGAATCTATGTTTTGCTCTAAGTGGTCTGTGATCGGAACTAAATCTGAATTGGTTGAGTACGGTTACATTTTTAACAATATAATTATTGGAAGATAGAATGTAGTCAATTTCATTCTGAATGTTTCCAGCAGGTGATTCCCATGTCCAACGGCGCTGCGGTCTTCTATGAAAAAATGTATTGCAGATCTTTAAGCTTTGCCCGAAGGCGAACTGAATAAGGTGAGTACCACGCTCATTGCGATTGCCAAGTCCGTGTGGTCCTAACACATTGCCGTTATCCAGTTCTCCTCTTATTCCGACCTTTGCATTGAAGTCGCCGATGACTACATTCCGTTCCTCGGTTTTCTTCACACGCTTTATTAAGAATGTCGTAAAAGCTTTCCACGTCGTCGTCACGATGAGAAGATGTAGGAGCGTAAACTTGTACAAAAGTTATGGTATGGTTTTTGGTAATACGGAATTTGAGCACAGCAATTCTCTCACAATATCCTTTAAATTCAATAATGTTGCTTTTCCACTTCTTGTTTACCAGGAAACCGACTCCGTATAGCCTGCTATTCGGAAGTGGTAAAACACATTATCGCTTCTCTCTACGTACTTCCGACAGACCTATAACGTCCCACTTAATGTCTTTCAGAGCGTGCTCCAATTCCACTAGGCGCTCTTCCCTCATTAATGTGCGGACGTTATATCGACGGTTGAAAGGCTATTTGGTTTAAGCGACACATTGGGCGATATTGAGTTATATATATCATCGGAATCAGCAGATTTTTCTCCGTCGAATGAGCTCGGTTTCGTTGCGATCAGACGACTTTGATGGCGCTTAATCCTCCCTGAATTTTGGGCCACTTTAAAAATAATTAAGTATGAAGTACCATAAAAAATCGCACTTTTAAATAAAACGTGACTTAAACTAAGTATATTTTTGATCCGTTTCCGCTTAAACTGTTTTTCCCTTCCCAATTTTGCCATTCGTTGTCATTTGAACCATTTTGCCAAAATCTATCATACACTAGGAACATCGGTTAAAGCAATTAAACTTCCACAAAAGAGTACCAGTATAGACACTTAAAGCATTTAGTCTCCGTTCAAAACAAAACAGAAATGTCGCTTAAACCATTTAGCTTTCTTCATAATTTTAGAACATGAGTCGCTTCGACCAATTACACAAAAACCCAAAAGTTAAGAAGTATGTTGTTTCAGCATTTTGAACCCGACTTTTACAGCTATCATCGTTGGTTCAAACAGAGTATTCATTTGAGCAATGTTATTTAAAGCCTTATAAGTAAATGACAATATTACATATAAGTGTAGGTTAAGCATAACAAAATATCTATGAGAGATTTTTGTTTCGGCGGTACAAACACACTTTTGCCGGCGTCGGCGCCTTTGAGTCGCTCGAGTATAAATACCCCCGCCCACAGATATCAGAGAAAAGCAGATCTGAAATTATAAGTTGAACTTTTCTATATTCCCGATCTGCTCTCACTAATGTACTTATCAGTAAGTAAGAAAAAGATAGACACCATGCTATCTCACAGGTCTTCAGCTGTCATTGTCTCAGCCTTTCATGACTTCGTGACGAGATTTAGTGCAGTGAATGATAATTTTCTACTAAATATCGACATCGATATTTACTGTTGATATCCGTAACAGGTATTCCAATGTTACAAAAAATTAACAAGTGCGTGTCGGACCACGCATTATGGAGGGTTCCGCCCACAGATATCAGAGAAAAGCAGATCTGAAATTATAAGTTGAACTTTTCTATATTCCCGATCTGCTCTCACTAATGTACTTATCAGTAAGTAAGAAAAAGATAGAGACCATGCTATCTCACAGGTCTTCAGCTGTCATTGTCTCAGCCTTTCATGACTTCGTGACGAGATTTAGTGCAGTGAATGATAATTTTCTACTAAATATCGACATCGATATTTACTGTTGATATCCGTAACAGGTATTCCAATGTTACAAAAAATTAACAAGTGCGTGTCGGACCACGCATTATGGAGGGTTCCGTAACTACTATCGAAAAAAATATATCAAAAACTTGTATCTGCCTATGAAAGAAGTTTTTGGGGATAACTTTCTTCAACACTATTTTCGTAAAAAAAAAATACAACGATATATTTTCTCATTTTTTTTTAAAACATCGTGAGGAAACCGGGCCTAATCCTAACAAGGCCTAGTTTCCTCTCTGGGTTGGAAAGTCTGGGTTTCTTATACTTGTGCTATAAGACATTTTGATTCCCTTAAGTGTGTCAAAGTATGACATAAATATATTTTTATTGCGTTAACTCAGATAGGTATATGAAAACAAGGTCATATCAATTTCGTCTCGTTCTATCTTATAGCGTCGTACTACTCTGCTGTCCGCTGCGCTGAAGCATACAATTGTAGACGGTCGACCGAGCGCGGCGGTCGGCATCATGTTCCTACGTCTGGCCACGCCTCATAGGAGGTTATCTGTGGTCACAAAATAAATAAAACCGATATAAAACATTGCAATTTCTACAGAAAGGGCATAATCTGTCAGATTGCGCTGTGTAATAAAAGTGGGAGGGGTGGAGAGAGATAGGGTACATGACAAAATGGGGCCAAAAAATTGCAAATATTGCGTTGTCTAACACCGGTTTAAACAAGCGCTTTCTCATCTTACCTCAAGAGGCCTCTGAAATATTGTAGGTATTGCATTTGGCAACAATATTTGTCCATTGCAAGTAGTAAAAAAATAGTCATTTTTAAAATGTTTCGAGCAAATCCTTTGATGTTTGTTCGGCGTCTAATTAATATTATTGAGCCCTACGGCGTCAATCCATTTTTACACATTTCTGCCTACATATAAATAATGAATATTCAATTTATACAGCTTAATTTTCAGAAATAGCACGATAACTTGCAAGAAACCGTCTTTTGCTACAATTTTGTGTTTGACGTCTAGGTTAATTTGACAGTTTGGTTAAGTTTTAAATCGAGACAATTCGTTAACAGCCGAAAAAGGTCGTACTATCTGTCCCATTCTAACTCATCTTGGTTAACCATAAATAACCAAACAGACTAAACTATATGAAAAAACGTCTGGCTTATTTTTTCGGATCTGTTCTTTGAGATATCTGTGCCCCCGCCCCTCGCGCGGGCGCGTCATTCACTCGTAAAATGTGGCGGGAGTTACTTGTGCTGTGTGTGCTTTGTGTAAGACGTCAGTTTGTGAAGAAAATAAATTATGGTAAGTTGGGGTTTTATTTTAGGATAATGTACATCTGAGTGTTTAATTGCGAACTGTACGTTGTTAGAGTTGTGTATTATTATATTTTTAATCAATATTACACGTTACTTATGTAAATTCGGAATTTACAGTAAATTTATTTTTACCACGCATTGTTTTTAGAGCAATTTTTAAATCTTTGATGTAACATTTGCACACTGAACTATTCTATACATTTTATCATTAGCCTGTAACGAAAATTAAAAAAATGATTGTTAGTGTTATGCTTACATTTTTATTTTTTTCTTGCTAATCTGTATAAACCAAGAATCTGTCCATCATTTATGACTGTCTCTGTCTGTCTGTCTGTCTGTATGTAATTAAATCTTGTTAGTTAAATGCAACCTATCATCGGTTTCCGCTTGAGTTGAAATTGTACAGACGTAGATTGGATTCCATGAAACTGATCTAATTATGGCGCTGAAAGGTGTTACGGGAACTCTGTACTGTAATTGTAATAAAACAATGTCAACCAATGGGCATGCAAATATAGTTTTTCATTTTATTTTCAGCTAAACAATGGAATCGGAGCGGCAAAAATTTTTTAGAAAAAATATTAAAAAATATGATACACGAGGAGATGAACGTAACTTACGTTCGAAAAAAGTTACAAAGCAGGGCCCTGAAAATAGTTCAGATATCGGCGTAACCATTTTAGGAAGTACTTCGTATTTTAATCAAAACAAAGACAAACGCATCTTATCCCCGTCCAGCGGAAAGGAAAATAACCTAGAAACTAGCCTGGATCATCAGCAAGAAAGGGATAACGATAGCAGTGGGAATCAGGTATGATCAAAATGTAAACATAATAATTATGGTTTTCATCATCACACTTTTCTTACGATGCCTCATAACATGAAAGCTTTTATTCACCCGCTATAATTATTATTTTAAAGTATGTGCGTATGAGTAGACTTCGACGCTTTATATACATCTATGTAAATAACCATACACATACACAGTCATAATTATACATATATAAAAATATATATTTTTCGATTAAGTGAGGTCACATTAAAATTACCTATTTTTATTATTTCTCTTATTTTGTTTACAATTTACAGACATCGCATCATACAATAATTATTATTCATAATAGTATAGAATTGTTTTTTTTTTCTATTTCAGATTACATCTAAGAGTGACTCTTTTAAAGAACAAAATAATACTGTCTATGATCACGTTTCTAAACAAGCCAGTGCAGAAAAATCACCAACATGCGAAAACTTCCAACATAGCGAAAGCAATTTTATAAAATATCCAGATAATGATGTTTCATTACCTGGATATACTGTTGTTAATACTGTTGTATTAGAACGTAGCGATGACAGCGATTTTTCTATTCAATTCACGCATGAAACAATTACCGTCGAGATTGAAGTAGAAAAAATTAACCATAGTAAAGAAAACAGTATAGAAAATAATTCTGAAGCTGACATCACAGGACCTACCAAAAATAAACAGACAACAGAAGAATTATCAAACAATATATCAGATATAAACCAGAATGACAAAGGACAAGAAAGATGCATTACACCAGTCAATTATAGTTTTATTGACCAAAGACGCCGAGAAATCGATGAAAGTCTAACAAATCATCTCTCACCAACGTTCAAAGAAATAATATCTGAAAATGAAATGGATTTAATGAGAAAATCTTGAGAAAATGAAAAGGCTGAGGTGGATATAGATGACAGTATTTTAAATTTACCTGAGGATGAGTCGGAATCAGAAAAGCCTCGTTCAAGAAAACGCAAAAACTAGTTTATACTGATGAAACCTTCCTCCACACTTCACATGTGTCCGGAGAGGCTTGGACCGATGGAACAGAATTTGGTGTAAAAAAACAAATCAGTACAGGCCAGCGGTTAATAATAGTGCACGCAGGAGGAAAAGTATTCCCAACGCTTTGTTAATGTTTAAGGCAAACTAAAAAACGGGAGATTACCATGACCAGATGAACTTTGTCAACTACGAAAAATGGTTAAAAGAAAAATTAATACCGAACCTTAAACCGAATAGCGTACTTATCGTAGATAATGCGTCCTATCACAACAAACTTTTGAATCGTGCTCCAACGTCAAATTCTCATAAACAAGAAATGATGGATTGGTTGACAGAACACAACATTTCGTATAGCCCGTTGATGTACAAAACCAGTTCGTATGATTTAATTAAACAAAATAAAGAGCGGTTTCGTGAGTACCACATAGATGCAATTTTAAAAGAACATGGCCACTCCGTTTTACGATTGCCACCGTATCAACCGACATTCAATCCGATCGAAAATATTTGGTCCATGGTAAAAGGATATGTAGCGAAAAGAAACTTCTTTCTTTTAAATTTGATCTTGGTCGAAATCCTAATTGTAGACTTAATATGGGTGTTGTTGTGACTGAGACTATTTCTTTATCTGTTGATATCCCCACCATTTTTGTAATTTTATCATATCTAAACTTAACTTTGCTTTTTAGCTGTGGGTTTTCATTTAATGCATCAAGAAAATGATCAAGACTATCATACGAAGTAGCTGGTATGTGAGTTTTTGAATAAACGATTTTATCCGTCTTTTCTGCAGGTCCTCGAACTTTCTTTTTAATATAAATTGTATTTTCATGTTCTTGAACGTTGTACATGGAGCATGGGTATTGAAATTCTACTAAACCCACGACCCATTCTCCTTCCAATTTCAAAACCATTGTTTTAGGTAATTTTGTTAAAAAGTGCGCAGTTGTATTATCATTGTAATATTCAGATGAGCTATTGCTCAACAAAGTTAAGTAAAAACTGTTTTCACTCATATTGTTTCTAAACTTGATGACGGTATCCAGGAATTAAATTTATTAGGATAACCTCGCCACTTCACGAACACTTCCTTTCTGCCACCAATACGGCGCGAGCGTATTATTTTATCAATTTTATATTTGATGGAGGGGTGGTGAGTTACTTTTTGTAATTCTTTAGAATAAAATGTACCAATTATTGGTTCACCTTCCAAATCTTTTAAAGTATAAACAACCCAAGGAGACCTATTGATAACTGATTCAATCACAAATATTTCATCACTCCAATTGGTTTCATAACCCTTTTGGAATATATGTTTATATTAAGTTATCCTAACATGGTCACCTACATTTAGCCTTGCATTTTCTAAAGAAGGTTGTTTATCATTTTTTCTTTCATATAAGTTACACCAAACAGTCCTTATATTACTAGAGTTAACATCAACTGGACGCATTTTTATGCTGGAATGATAGCTATGGTTATATGAATAAAGCAGATCTTGTAACATATTAGTGTAATTGTAAGTATTCTTATGAGTGAAATAACGCCACATTTTAGTTTTGAGAGTTCTTTGAAACCTTTCAACTATGCTAGCTTTAATGTCTGGGTTGTTAGTTGTATAATAATTTATGTTTTTACTTTTAAAATAATCTCTCACCATCTTTGAAACAAATTCCTTACCCTTATCAGATTGAATATGTCTAGGGGTTGCATTTGCTTCCGTGAATATGCTTTCAAAAGACGTTTTAACCGTTTCAGCATCCTTCTTTTTCATAAGTCTCGCAAATGCATATTTGCTAAATACATCAATAACACTGTACAATGCTAGCATCGCACATTTCTCGGTCAGCATAAAATATGTTTGTTATAATAATCGCTGTATCCGCGATTACGCAAAATGTACAATAATTAACCAGTCTACGTTTATACGAGCTCCTAGCTAGTACCTAATCATAATTATACCTTGGTTATCAATAAAAAATATATTTAAATCAGTGTTTATTATCAAGACACTGCAGCACGCTGGCGCTTGACACAAAAAATATTTCAAGACACATGGAAAAAATGGCAATCTGAGTACCTGTGTCAACTACAAGCGCGCTGCAAATGGACACAACCTAAGCCAAACATTGAAATCGGCGACGTCGTAATCATTCACGACGCAAACCTGCCTGCTGGCAAGTGGGCACTAGGTCGAATATCAGATGTTCATCCAGGAAAAGACGGTTTTGTCCGAGTCGCGTCAGTAAAGACAAAAAATTCAGTTATAAAAAGACCCATCATCAAGCTGTCGAAACTGCCAGTATCCGAGCACGATTTGCGGACCACTGGAGAAGAAAAAAAAAACTTATCAGCCACCCCATCAAGAGCATCAAGACCAACAAATCAAAGAAAAACCACTAATAGGCACAAGTGCATCAACTTCATCACTATGGCACTAACATTATTTATGTTATGCATAATGCCTGCACAGAGTACCCATGACGTGTCACACTTCACAGAAAGTCAAGGTATTTATTTTGACAAAATAACAAACCTGAAAATGGCCCGAGACGAGTGGAAACTTGTGGTATACTACGACATCAATCCGTATTGGGAAGGATCAGAATTATTTTCTAAATACATCACTCATTTAGAAAATATGTGTCATACGATAGAAAATAAACAACAATGCAACATTGTACTGACACAATTACGTCACGCCTTCTCGGAATTAAAATACTACGATGCCATGCTACTCGGCCAGCGCTCCGACTCGTCACGAAAAAGGAGAGGATTCTTCAACGGCATAGGAAATGTTGCTCACAGCCTTTTCGGCGTGCTCGACGACCAGTTCCCCGAACAATATCAAAACTACATTGACCTAACCAGAAGAAATGAAAAACACCTGGCACTATTATGGCGCAATCAAACTTCGGTTATAGAGGCGGAAGCAAACCTACTCAAGAGAATCGAGTCATCGATGCAAAATCACCATAAAACTTTTAATCAATATATCATCAGCATCGAGAAAGGCCTAAAAAAGCAGGCAGGCGAAATTCAATTATCAACACAGATCAATGAAATAGCCGTGTCGTCAATCATTGCCAATAATATACTCGCCCACCTAAAAAGCATACAAGACACTTTATTGGACACCATCACTAACATAATTTATGGAAAATTCAACGTGCACCTTTTGACGCCACAACAGTTGAAAGATGAGCTAAATATCATCGCCGGTCAGATGCCGAAAGATTTGACTCTTCCATGCGAAAACATCAACAACGATTTACCGAAATTATATCAACTAATGAAGGTGCGAACCAGAATGACCCGTCAGTACCTTATCTTTGAAATCAGAATTCCTTTAGTCTTTCGAGACATCTACGAGCTCTTCCGATTAATACCAATTCCACAACAAGATGGGAAAAATATGATCAAAATAAAGCCCATAGCCGATCAGGTGGCTATAAATATCAAAAAGGAATCGTATATACCGATGTTGGATGAAACCGTACATAAGTGCACTCACTACGATTCCAACACACTTATTTGTACGCTACAAGGTCCAATTTATCAATTGAAGTCTGACTCACACCTGTGTATAGCGGATCAAATTACAAACAAGTGCACAGCTGAGACTGACACCTGCCGTAACATATGGACCGAACTAAGCACCATGAATACATACCTATACTTTTGTTGTGACGTATGTACTGCGAGAATTATATGCGGTCAGGAGGTCAAGGCCGAACATCTAAACAAGGCTGGAATCATTACCCTCCACACCGACTGTGTATTAAACGGAGATTCCTTTACCATATTTCCTCAGAAGGAACTATCTAACGACATCAAAACTCAAGCAAATGTGGTAAAGTTCGACGTGCCCTCTATAAACAATGTTATCAATTTGACTGTACCCGTCATACAGAGCGAATCGAATGCCTTTGGAATCAATGAAAAACACTTCAAAGCCATCAAAGACCAAATTGAGCACATGAAGAACGAAGGAGCCGTATCAGGGGAAGTCACCTACCACGATGTCCACCATTATACTGCAATCTACATAGTCATGGGCATCGTAATCGTATTAGCCGCGCTGTATGTGCGTCGCTGCATACGGCGACGTCAATTCGTCGCACGTCTCACTCCCTCGTTCGCCGCCGACACTGCCGCCGCCGGGAAGAACGAACGCAGACCCACTTCGATGTCATCCGCATCCCGCAGCTCCATCCCATCAGCGACCGAGAACAGCCCCAGCGGAGATCAACGCGCCGCGACAATTTCAATTAACCATACAAATGCGACATCTATGTTTAGGGGATTTACCTCTATCAAATAATTATGCAATGTTCTTTGTTTACATCAGTTTAGATTTTTTAACATTTTTTCTTGTATCAAAACAATAATAATTTGAACAGCATCCTCATCTGCTGGCCGGGAATATGTACAATGCTAGCATCGCACATTTCTCGGTCAGCATAAAATATGTTTGTTATAATAATCGCTGTATCCGCGATTACGCAAAATGTACAATAATTAACCAGTCTACGTTTATACGAGCTCCTAGCTAGTACCTAATCATAATTATACCTTGGTTATCAATAAAAAATATATTTAAATCAGTGTTTATTATCAAGACACTCAACCGTCCAGAATCACATCATTCAGGTGTACAAACCCGTACAAACACAAAGAATGTATTTATACCCATCGTTGTATTGACTATAGGTACGCATATCACTTAGATCAGCTTGCCATAGTTCATTGTAGTTTGACAGGATGTATTTGTTACGCGAGAAACGTTTATGTAGAGTGTACGCTTCTTGGGACTGCAACCATTTTTTCGCTTCCTCTCTATTCATTTGACCTTTCATTTCCTTCATAACATTATTTAAACTACTATATCCAGCCGGGTTTGATATATCGTAATATATTCTATTTATGTCTAATAAGGAGTCCATCTTTCCCAATCAACTTTCTTTTGAGATTTCGTTTTTGGCTTAGTAGATAGAGGAGTAGATGCGTTTTTTTCTTTTATTGATAGGTTTTGCGCGCTAATAGAAGCCTGTGAAGTGTTAGCTTCAGGTTTAGATTGAATTTTATTAATACATTCTAAAGTCTCGGGGTTACCAATACATGAAGATGGAACTTTTATATCATTTAAAAGACTAGCGAAAGCCTCCCATCCCACTGGTTTTGAGCGTTTAAGCGATCTAAGCACATCGCCTACCAAATCGAGAATATTGCTATTTGGTATTGTCTGACTGTTTATAACTACTTCACCGTTCTCCTTCCACCAAATTTTAGGTCTATTCAGAACAATGTTTTGCAGTAGCGTCTGACTTTTTGTCCTGTACGATTTAGGTATAACATCTATAATATAGGATGGAGAATATCGTTTAGGTAATTCAACCTTTGATACACCAGGAGGTGTGACATAAACATCTTCTTCCGGCACAGGTGAATTTGCGTCTCCGCTTAAGTTCTGAGTAAATGATTCCTCCTTTCGGATACTTTCCTCTTTTTTTACATTTTCCTTCTTTTTGTTAACTTTCGAAGCAACGTTGTAGTTATCGTTAGTAAGGTAGTTCACTTCATCCATCACTATTGGTAATTTAAATGGTCTTCGATCTGCCTCAGCAAAATGTAAAAATCGTTGTAGTGTTTGACAATATAATGCCCACTTGTCACGATCATTTATTTTTCTTCTAAGAATTGTTTTCATTTCTCCATCCAGACGGGATGATAAATTTTCCACCTGATTTTCACTTTTTTTAAGTCTTTCAATAAATTCAGGTTCTACTAACAACATTTTCTTTGTATTCTCCATTGTATCTAAGATAAGGAGTTTACCAATGCACTTAAAACTGCACCTAAAATTATCCGTAAAAACCAAACTTTTTAACAAAAAATAAAACCGCCTTCAAAAAAAACCCGCATAAAAAGATTTACAAAAAAAACATACAAAAAAAGGGTTTAGAAAAAAAAACCTGCCCTAAACACTAAAAAGAACAAAATATTTTTTTTCACACAAAATATTTAAGCTACGCTAATTTGAATCTGTACCTACATATGTTATATATTTACAACATTAACATATTAGGGCTTAACTGCAGAGTGATTTTTCATCAATAATATTTTATTTGCAGGCTGGCACCGATTCCAAACATAAATAATGATTGTAAAAATGTAAATACGTGTTAAATTGTAATACTTTCGTCTAAGCAGTCGGAACTGTTATGTAAATATTGTAAATATCTCTTATAGGTAAATAATAATTTAGCGTAGGTACATAATATTTGACGTGTAAAATATTATTGATGAAAAATCACTCTGCAATTAAGCCCTAATATGTTAATGTTGTAAATATATAACATATGTAGGTACAGATTCAAATTAGCGTAGTTTAAATATTTTGCGTGAAAAAAATATATTTTGTTCCTTTTTGTGTTTAGGGCAGGTTTTTTTTTCTAAACCCTTTTTTTGTATGTTTTTTTTGTAAATCTTTTTATGCGGGTTTTTTTTGAAGGCGGTTTTATTTTTTGTTAAAAAGTTTGGTTTATTTTGTACTTTTTAGTGAAAATTAATAATGGGTAGACCGTCTAAAAGAGCTGCCTCGATGAGCCAGCGCCGTTCTAATGAGACAAAAGATGAAAGATCATCGGCTTGGTGTGATACGCGAACGTTTGTCAAACGAAACCGAAGAGCAACGTACACATCGGCTTGGTTTGATACACGACCGTTTATCAAACGAAACCGAAGAGCAACATATTCATCGGATTGGTTTAATGCGCGAACGTTTGTCAAACGAAACCGAAGAGCAGCGTACTTATCGTATTGGCTTAATACACGAACGCTTAGCAAACGAAACGGAAGAGCTGCGTACTCATCGGATTGGCTTGATACACGAACGCTTATCTAACGAAACCGAAGAACAACGTGCTCATCGGCTTAACTTGATACACCGAGCGAGGAATGCTACCAATAATTTTAAGTTGGGCCGTAACAGTTCACAAACTGCAGGGCACAACACTCGATAAGGCAGTTATTGATTTAGGCAAAAAAATCGCTAAAGGACAGACCTATGTAGCTCTAAATCGTGTCAAAACACTAGAAGGCATCGTTTTATCGGACTTAGATGCAAACAAGTTATTGAATAGACCCCATGACGAGAAGGCTCATAGAAATGTTGAGGTTGCGCAATCTGCCGTAATTTCTTTTTTTTTCATCCGTTTTCTGCCACGGTTAATCTTAAATAATAATACATATGTGTTTATGGGGAAGGGACGCTATAGCTAGTATACTCGTAATTACTGAATGAGACCAAACAACTGTCGTCTCGTGTGGCGGGCACAGGTCAGTGCTAGACAGTAAATATTTAGTTACTGCTTCGCACTGAAGGTGTTCATGGACCGATGTGGCACTTGGTAACAATTGTTCTCATCTCGTCACTTTTAACTCTTAATTATTAAGGAGTTATATCTTCTATCATCAGCTCAGCAACATTAGATTATGAGTACCAGAGGAATATACTACTACTACTACACTTTTTTACTAGACTTTTTTAGATAATAAAATAAATAGTCTGTACTCAGAGTGCTTGTCAGGACAATTCCAATAACACCAAACACGACTTGGTTACGTTGTTTTGTTTCGGAGTTCTGTAGGGTACTTTCCGGTTCCATCATCAGACCAGTTTAATGGTACCGTATTCAATAGCACCATGTACATTTGCTTCCTCCTAGTAATTTGACTATCCGAATCGGCACATCTAATCGCTACCTTCGAAACACTCGCCGTTGAGGAGTTCTAGTGGCCATCTGTAAATAAATAAATAAAAAATAAATATTATGGGACAATCTTACACAAATCAACCTAGTCCCACAGTAAGCTCAATAAGGCTTGTGTTGTGGGTACTAGACGACGATATATGTAATAGATATATACATATAAATACTTAAATACATAAAATAAATGCCCTGACCAGGATTCGAACCCGGGACCTCCTGCTTCATAGGCAGGGTCACTACCAACTAGGCTAGGAGGGCGTCAAACTGTCAAATCTGTGGTTTTCATCATCAGTTTCCTATCACCAAATCCTCCTTTCTGAATGCAAATTCTTGACTAAAGGAATAAATCACCAAAAGCGCTATACATGTACCTATAACATTTGAAGAGTTCCCTCGATTTCTCCAAGATCCCATCATCAGACCCCGACTTGGTGCCAACGGGACCATCTGGGGGTTATACCCGTTCGATTAAAAAAAAAATTTGAAAATCGGTTCACGATTCTCGGAGATATCGAGTAACATACATACAAAAAAAAATAAAAAAAATAAAAAAAAAAATTCAGACGAATTGAGAACCTCCTCCTTTTTGAAGTTTTTCTAAGCTTATTTTTGCCTTTTGAAACTAGTTTTCGTAATGTTTCTTTATATTTTTTTAATTTGGATTTTTCTTTGTTATCTAAAGGAATTTTATCCTTTAGAACGTTATAGATACATTCACAAATTATGTTGATCTCATCTTCATCGCACGATTTAAGCAAAGCAGTGCGATATTTTGGTTTAAGTAAATGCAGGGCTTCCGGTAAATGTTTATAGGTGCTTACTCGAGAATGCATCATTTAGATTAGAACTGACTGAAACTTGATGAAAATCCTTTAGAACGTTATAGATACATTCACAAATTATGTTGATCTCATCTTCATCGCACGATTTAAGCAAAGCAGTGCGATATTTTGGTTTAAGTAAATGCAGGGCTTCCGGTAAATGTTTATAGGTGCTTACTCGAGAATGCATCATTTAGATTAGAACTGACTGAAACTTGATGATCCTTATTATATTTAAATCCTTTCTTTGGGATATACACTCGCGTGCAAAAGTATCGAATCACTTTGCATTTTTTCGTCTGCATCCGATATCTTTGTAATTTCCCATTTGAATCTGAAAATTATGGTATTAAATGAAAGCTTACAATGTAAGGTTTTGGAAAATGTGCCAATTCAATAATATTTCAGATCCAAAGCTGGAAAAAACTCGAATACCGGAAGTAACTCGAAAGCGGCCTTAAAATAAACAAGGGAAACTCGAAATAAAAGGCTTGTTTAAAATAAAATTCAATTTATTATTATTACGTTAGTAACGGGTATTACTACCCCTAGCCCTACTGACACAACGTAAACGATTTTTCATGGATTTTATTAACTTCCTGATGTAATTTTGAGGAATCGCTTCCCACTCCTCCACCAAGGCAATCTTCAACTCGTCGACACTAGCTGGAGCAGGATTCCGGGCCCGAACGTTCCTCTTCAGACGGTCCCACATGTGCTCAATGGGGTTAAGGTCCGGGCTCATCGCTGGCCAGACCATGGTATCGATGCCCACCTCGCGGAGGTAGGCAGCGGTGACCCTTGCGGTATGACAAGGGGCATTGTCCTGCATTAGCATGAACCCCTCATCAAAAATACCGGCATAGGGGACGACGTGGTCTTCCAAAATCTCCGTTATATACCTGGCAGCAGTTAATCCACCGCCACGACCACCGCCAGGAACAAAAACCAGCTCAGTCCGTGCCTCGTACGAGATGCCGCCCCAGAACATGATTGAGCCACTTCCATAGGCGACTCTTTCGGAGATGCAGCACTGAGCGTAGCGTTCTTCTGGCCTCCTGTAAACTCTTTCTCTTCGGTCGCAGCCATTCAAACACATTCTGCACTCGTCCGAGAACAGAATCGGGGTCCATTGGTCCAGGGTCAAATTCTTGTGAATCCTTGCAAATTCTTTTCGGGCTGTGCGGTGCCTTGCCAGCAACCTGGGCCCTGTCACAGGCCTCCTGGGTGTCATGTTCGCTGCCTTGAGTCTTCTTCTCACGGTCCACTCGCTGGCAACCACTCCTCGCACCTCCCGCAGACGCTGCTGGATGGTAACTCCAGTCTGGTGACGATTTCGAAGAGCCATCGACACAATGAAACGGTCGTCTCTCTCCGATGTGCACCTTCTGCGGCCGCTTCTAGGTCTTGCAGTAAGTGCTGCTGTTTGCTGGAACCTCTGGTACAGTTTACAAACTGTGGATTTGCTCAGGTTCACTTCGGCAGCCATTGATCGTTGACTACGCCCTTCTTGCAGGAGCTGGACGACTACGGCGACTTGAGCTTCGGTAGCTTCCATTTTTTCAGGGTATTCTTCACAAGAAAAGATGCGGAGATGTGTGCAGGTCGACTTCTGGTAAGTGACTGATAAGAAATCCCCCACCATCCCCGTTTTATAGGGGTCAAGGGTAGTGCAACTCGTGGGCGTTAGAAGCCGTAACAACACGGGAAACCGGGAGATTGGCCATAATCTGAAAAATCCTGGGCCAATGCTCATGTTTCATAGCTTTTTATAAAGCTAATATTCCGACAAACATAATTACATTTAGATCATTTAGAAAAATAAACCGATTTACAAAGATATTGGATGCAGACGAAAAAATGCAAAGTGATTCGATACTTTTGCACGCGAGTGTACACTGTGCAATGGCCATCAAATGGAAATATTTTAGTTTTAAAACGACACATGTCATCTGTGTTTTGTTTTAGATCAATCATAAGATAGCCGTGAGCGTTTTTAGTAGCATCCTTGTAAGCTTCGTCAACGAACTTTGAGTTTTCTGGGTATACTTGACGAGACAAATAACGTATTTGTGTTTTATCTCTAGGATTCTTAAAAAACACTAAATAACTTGTATTCAAAGACATATCACGTTGACCTTTACCCTGATGAAATATGTTTTGAGTAATATAAAACAGGCTTAAATTTCTGTGGTGACTACCTTTTGTAAAAATATCAACCAGTCGCCCGTTTGATTCGCGCATTAAATCATCTATTATAAGTAATTTGGGCTTCAGTCCGTCAAACATGGACATATCAGGTATTCCTTGACTATAAATCACATTTTCTAGATTATATAGGGGTTGCATTTCATCATAACACCAAATCACTTCATCAAACTCAACATTACATAATTCTTTCGAATGTTCAAGAAAACTTGTAACAAATTTAGTTTTTCCACAACCACTCGGACCAGCTACAATAGTGGTGAAGGGATGGTAAAAATGAATCATTTTGAATTAACGTGAGGAGTGTATTGTTATGAAAAGGAATTAATTTCAAATGACAATTTTTTTTTAGTTTCTCCTTTTATCAAGAACATTTATTAAAAATAACACATAACAAAAAAAAATTGACACAAGATAATTTTAACTTCTAAACTAAATCATACAATTTACAAAAATTATACACATAGCACAAAAAATAAATACATTTCATTGAATATTCCGTGTAAATTAAATAAATTTTAAAGTACACCATGAGGAATTTTATAATGACCCCACGCAAGAGTATCAATAGAATTTCCTAACAAATATCGTTTCGTGTCATTACGGGAAAGCGTTATTTTGGTAATTTTCTGTGTAAATAAAATGTGTTTTATTGATTTGAAACGTAACATTTTATCATATTTAATTTTTTTCTTAAATAAACATTTTTTATAACTATCAAGATCATATGTTTCCGTTACGCATTTATTGACACCTTTAGCTTTAGCTTTAATTTCTTTATTTTGTACATCTATGGCGTACATTTTTGAACGCAAACCAACAAATTCCTTAAATATTTCCCCATTATTTTCATCTTTGAAAACACCAAGTTACTTTTTGTTTACCAGAGGGAAACCATACACGTTGTCCTCTGGGTCTGTCTGATTCAGAAGTATCAAAATATAAATTAAGATCTGATTTTATGTCATCATAAAAGTCCTCTGTGAATATTTGATATAGTAAACTATCAGTATCTGTGTAAAGCAATTTCAAATTATTTTGATATTTGGTTTTCATCAGGGACCGGTCCCGTATCCCCTTCGAGGGTTTTTGAAGGGGTTTTTCGTTCGGCTTTGCTAACCAAAGCCGTTCCCCTCTAAAACCCGTTCATAAGGCTTTTTAAGCGCTTTTTAATACGGATATCAGTATACTAAACGGATACTCGATACCCTTAGCTAAGCGCTTAAAAAGCCTTTCGAATTGCTTACCTCTTGAAGGGGTTTCCCTTAAAACGCTTATGCCATTTTTATCCTTCTGGTCATAAAAATAAGAGCAATATTTCCACGTGGAACTGAATGTGACTCGATGTCTTACCGCGCAGTTTGTCGGCACGCGCTTTGACGCCCTTTGATAATATGCCGCCTATGCCGCCATCACTTGCGATCGAAAATACCTTATCAAATCGTGATAAGGTCTGATTTTGTATGACAAAGGGTGCGTGCGTGTATGTGTTGCGTCGTTTTGTTCCGTGTCCGTGTTGCGTTTGTTTATATTTTGACTTTTTCATTTCTGTCGCGATCAGCAAAGGATCAGCAAGTGAATTAGAGAATTTAGAAAATTGCATTAATAGTAGCGCATTAAGCATTTCTTCTTTACAGAAACACGCTTTTATACCTAAATTCTATATTGTACAGTAAAGAAAACTTAACGTCTATGTACAGATTCAATATTGTATTCGAGCAATAAAAGCGTAAGCGCCGGCCGCCAAATGGTACCTTTTGATCTAGACTATCATATATTTGCATAAACTAAAGTAGGTACACTTTCACTAAATTGCGTTAAGACCCGAACCAAGGATGATATGATATGGATTGACAATGTGTCTACAAAATCGTGTCCCTTTTATCTGGCTATGGTACTAGCGCCATCTATCAGTCACCGAGACACTAAGTGCCAGTTTCATATGTTTTGTTCGGCGATTAACGCTGACAGAATAACTCGACTCCAGTCTTAACAGATGGCGCTGCAGCACTTAGTACTGAAAACGTACGTCATTACTGCTACAGCTATAGCTCTGCCTAAAAATAGCTTTGTAGAATCGTAAATTCAGCTCAATAAACAGCGTTGTGATACGTAAATCTAAATAGCAAACGCATAAATCCTTGGGCACGTATAAGCCAAATCCTGATTAGGGCCTCAGGCATGCAATAACATTTCATAATAACTGTTTTTCACAAAGAGAGGTCGTTGTTTAGCCAAGCACCAATCTATTTAACAAGTGAAATAATACCAAAATGAAAACAAATTTGCGAACCAATAATTTGTGTTAAATTAATCTAATACGTCTTAATCAATAAATATATACATACATAGATGTATGAACAATAAATGCTAAACAGCATGCCACTTTCTATGCAAGCCGTATTGTCCAAAACGGCTTAAATATCACTTCAATCGCATCAAAAACGTGAAAATTGTGGATTTTCGGATTGATTACTGAGAGAAAACAAGCTTTAGCCTGAATGATTATCTAAGCAAGATAGGTAATGAGTGGTCCGGGAAAAAAGTAGCCGTGCCTTTTCTGATTTATGTTTTTATTTTGTGCCGATTTAGAAGCAGCAAAACATAAATACAATCATATTTAAATGAAACAGCGGTTGGAAGTTTTCGCCTTTAGTATTCCATCAATCATACACATAGTTTTTTGAACAGCGTCTTCTGACAGAATTTTTGAGGTGTTTCTCAAAAACATGTGTTTTCTTAGTTTGATTTGAGGAGCTATTTTATATCTTAATAAATTGTCTTTCTTCAATAGTAAACTTTTTTATCTGGCTTCAATTTAAGGTAGTTACAGTAATTTTTAATTGAATGTATTTGCCTTTTTTTATAGAAAATTGTCTCCCATAGAAAAATCTTTGTCAGAGGTTAGATTAGAGAGTCTTCCTGACTATCCTAGCTAAAATAAAGTTAATTAATGTAGCTTCTTGGTAGGGTTTGCTCCTGGTACTCGTTTTCTATAGAAATCCAGTACCGGAACCGGGAATTCCCGGTTCTCGCCATACAAAATCAGAACCGGGAGCATTCCCTACTTCTTGGTAAGATGAAATTCTGAAAAGCATAAAACGGGTTTTGAAAATGGAAATACAATTGTGGCGTTGTAGCAGATGTCGATTGAAGACTGTCAAATTATGTTGTTCAAAAAGTTACAAAGTATGTTGAAATAAAAACGCGATAACTTATATAATATGCTCACATATTTTATTATGATTGTATATTTATTTATTAGTATTGTATCTACGGATTAATAAAATAAATTTATACTGCTTCAAAATTAGCACTAAATTAAAAAATACACAAGATTGTACACGGCTACTTTATTTCAGGACCACTCCTTACATACCTGAATACTCTAATTGTAGCCATTCAATAGATCTGTAATTAATGTTATCACAGAGGCTATATTTCTAATAGCTGATCAAATCAAGTATAAAGACAGGTAAACTCCTACTTTAGGCAAAAAACAGACGATATAAATAAATATACAGATATAGTTGAAACCTGCCAGTTTTCAATCTGATTTGGAAGCGCCTCTTTAAGGTGTTTAAGACTAATGAAAGAAGGAAATGATAAAGGTTTTACAAAGAATCATGTGAGTTCCTGTAGCTTAGTTGGACAGAGCAAGTGGCTCTGTTATTCAGAAGGTCTATTTAGTCTACATGCACCCAATGGCCTGGAATTTAACCAATGGACACTAATTAAAACTACAATACGCGATAAAACAATTTACGCGGAAATGGGATTTAAGGGTCGGTCAAACACCCAGCGTGGCGCTGCACTACGGTCGCGCGGCGCGACCGCCGCACATGTTATCAGGTTGGCGTCGTCAAACAGATTGCGTCCCGCCGGCGCAGCGCCTCGCTTCTGTCGCGCCCCGCGCCGCGCGGCCCCGCGCGTCCACGCGGCGCGAGCTCAGCGCTGCGCGGCGGGACGCGGCGGCACGCTGCGCCGCGCTGGGTCACATCAGTCGAACGTTAGGCAGCGCGGTGCGCCGTGCGAGCGTAGCAATATACTGGGATTGTGATTACGGATATAGAAAAATTAAATCTTGGCTTCGGAAGGAATGAGCGACCCTCCACGCACGCATGCTGTATCGGGCGGGAGTCACGCCCGCATCGCGCGCGGCCGCGCCGCGTTCGCGCGCGCGATGAGGACGTGTTGAGAGCGCGATCCGCGCGCGCCCTGTTTGAACAGTCATCGCGTCGGCGTCACGCGGCGCGGACGCAGCGCAGCGTCACGCTGGGTATTTGACCGACCCTTTAGATTAATTTGTTAAACATACTCCAGAACTAAGACAAATGTAACGATATTACTTCAAAATTTGCGAAACACTTTGAACTATTCAGTCATGGTAATAGGTACGACATAAACCTACGTACCTTTTATAGTATAGACAAGAATTGCAAATGAATGTTTCTGAAAGAAGATGGGTTGATCATTACCGATTCTCAGATGACCGGAATTCATAAAAGTTTACAACTTAGAAACATGGTGATTTAGGCAGATTGTGGATTGTACGGGCTAGTTCTCGCACGTCTTGACTGATATGATATTTGATAATGATAAACACTGCAGTTCCAATGAAGTAATGATTTACTGATAAAGTAAGAAAATGATACACTTATAAGGCTTAATTCGAATACACTCCGCGGCGGTCGGATATGTACGAGGGTTGCTACTTATATATCCGGAAACAAAAAAACAAACAAACGTACACGGCTGAAAATGATTTTATTGTTTTTCAAAGTATTCCCCTTTATGATCTATGCACTTTTGCATTCGCGTGAACCAATTTTTAAAGCACTTCTGCCACTCCGCCTGAGGTACCTCCATAACGTGTTGTTTGAATGCGTCGACAGCATCTTCAGCGGTCGAAAATCGTTGACCGCGTAATTTATTCTTTATATTTGGAAATAAATAAAAATCGTTGGGTGCCAAGTCAGGGCTGTACGGCGGATGACCCGTTAATTCCACATTTTGACCCTCCAAAAATAGAGTTGTTTCGCGTGACGTATGACAGCTGGCATTGTCATGATGAAGAATGATTCTTCGTCGCTGGTTAGTTTTACGAATTTGTTCAAATACTTCCGGTAAGCAAGTGGTCGTGTACCACTCTGAATTAACCGTTCTACGGTTTTCTAGTGGCACTGTAGCTACATGGCCATTAATACCGAAGAAGCAGGCCACCATTTGTTTCAATGTACTTTTTGCACGAGTAACTTTCGTAGGGTTCGGCTCATTTTGAAACACCCATACCGTTGATTGTTGCTTCGTTTCGGGATCGTATGCATAGATCCAGGATTCGTCACCTGTATAGATGTTATAAACGGCTTTTGAGTCACAATGGTTATATTTTTTTAACATTTTATTGCACCATTCGACGCGAGCATCTTTTTGCTCTTTTGTTAAGTTGTGGGGTATCCAACGCGAACAATTTTTTTTTACAGCCAAATAATTATGTAATATGCTATTAATGCTGGTCATAGAAATACCCAGAGTCGCCTCTATCTCGCGGTACGTAACATGTCGGTCGTCCATTATAAGTTTTCGCACAGCCTCGATATTTTGTTGTACAACGACCGATTTCGGGCGACCTGCCTTAACTTCGTCCGTAAGCATACTACGTCCACGATTGAACTCACTAAACCAGTGATACACAGTAGTTTTAGATGGGGCTTCATCACCAAAAGTTGAAGTTAGTTGATCTATGCACTGTTGTTGCGTTAAACCACGCCGAAAATCATAATAAATCATAGCACGAATATTTTCACGAGTGAGTTCCATTCTTGCTGCGAGATGACATTTAAAACCCGTCAAAAACAAAACACGAGCGTTAATAAGAAAGAAAAAATATACCGGCCAGTACTTAAAAAAGTTCAAATTTTACCATGGAGGTCAAATATGCTATTTAAGAAGATTGTAATCCCGGTTTCCGGATATATAAATAGCAGCCCTTGTACTAACTTAAAGTAATAAAAATTATGCTACGTGACGGAAAGTGCTGACGCGCGGAATGTCAACCTTTGTACGGATCGTACATGCTCCCGAGCGCGAGATAAAAGGATGATGATGATGAAGCTTAGAAAACACGTTAAAATATTGAACTTAAAAATATAAACGATATAATAAAAGAACTTATAAAATAAACATGACATTAAATCATTCACTCGTAGCGAAGCGTCCTCCTACGATGGGTGACGCAGCCTTGTCGAGTCCCCGTGCTCTTGAAAAGTGAATCCTTGAGTTGTTTTTCGGTTGCACGTTGATCTTAGCCGTGGGTTGTGGAGTTGCTTCTCCTTGGATGTCATCTCTAGTAACGTACTGCACTCGCATATTCGCAGATGCGTCGCTGGGGGGCGCAGGCGCAGGGGGTATCTGCGCCGAGCGGCGAAGGCGCAAGCGTGTCCATAAATACACGCTGAATACTACTATCGCAGCTCCTAGTAGTAGGTATACAAGGACGTACTGGTGAACGTCGTGGGACGATATTCGGTCAGCTAGAATACCTCTCGTCTCACTAGCTTTCATGTGTTCGATTAGTCGGTCAATATCCAAAAACTGTTTCTTCAAATCCATGCTGGTAGATGTTGTTACAATGTCTTCCTGTATTGGTAATAATAAATTTATAATATTATTGATAGGTGGCATTTCAATCTTCTCTATATTCAGCTGGATGTTGATGTGGTTCGTATGATGTTTATGGGCAAATATTGTAAGTGATTCACTCTTGATAATACAGCCATCTCCTAGTGATATAATGCCTGCTCCGCTTATTTGTTCGGCGGTAACTTGAGCCTCGCATATGATTCTTATAGTTCGATGCCCGCAGCAAAAGAATAAATAATTATTTTCTTTATTTAACCTGTCCCATTTGTCCATGCAAGGTTGCTTTATACTTTTGCAATTTGTCTCATTTTTATCCTTGATACATAAGTTGTCGTCTCCATACATATGATATATTGGTCGTTGCAAAGGACATAAGTGATTTGATATATCATGTTGCTTGCATTCAACAGCCTCTTTCTCTGATGGTGGTATGAATGAGTCCTTTTGTATGTTAATGGCAACATACTCCGAAATGGGTGTTATGCTGATCATATCTTTCTTTAGCTGCTGAGGTATACGTATCAGTCTGTACATTTCAAAGTTGTCACGGCTGGCTAGCGGAATGCTTATTTCAATAATAAGATACTTGGTTGTCATCTTCGTCTTGACCTTGAGTAATTGATATATGTGAGGAAGATCCGTTTGTATGTTTTCTATTGGAATAGTTAAATCTTTTGATAGCTGTCCGGAAATGATGCTTAACTCGTCTTTTAGCTGACCTGGGGTCAATAGGTGAAAATTAAACTGGCCATGATGAACGTTGGTGATAGTGTCTAATAATGTTTCTTGAATGCTTTTTAAATTAACTAACAGAGAGTTAGTAATAATCGATGATAACATAAACTCGCTTGTATTCTCAACAGCAACAACTTCCTTTGCCAATGCATTAGTCGCCTTCTCCAGATTGAGAAAGTTGCGGTTCAGTATTTTGTGTTGCTTGTCCATGACCTCTAGCAATCCGGGATAATTGGAGGACCATTTCCGGAGATTGAATCCTCCGGCCTTGAGAAGGTTGATAAGATCTGATTGAAGTTTCCTTGCTGATATGACATCATGCGTACCACTCAAAAGGTCATCCATATAAAAGTCTTGATCCAATATTTTTGCTGCTTCGGGATATCGATGACCTTCGTCAATGGCCAGCTGCTTTAAGGTCATCATTGCCAAAAATGGCGCTGCTTTTGTTCCATAAGTGACCGTCGTAAGGGCATATTCACGCAGTGCTTGTTTTGAATTATCCCTCCAAATGATTTTTTGATAAAGTTGATCTGCTTCGTTGCATAAAATTTGGCGAAACATTTTTTCTATGTCCGCAAGAAAGACTATTTTATACTGTCTCCATCTTAGGATCACTTTAAATAAATCCGATTGTAAATTTGGCCCACTGTACATTTCATCATTTAGGCTGTAACCCGATGACGTAGGAGCTGACGCATTATAGACAACTCTGAGAGCAGTAGTTGATGATTCAGCGCGTTGCACACAGTGGTGAGGTAAGTAATTGTTAGGTTTTGTGTCTCTTTCGCACTCGCGCATATGTCCCAGTTCGTAGTATTCGTTGATGAATGTTTTGTAATCTTCTGATAATTTTTCATTTTTCACAATTTTTCTCTCGAGTTGATAGAATTGCGCGATAGCCTTGGTTCTCGATTCACCCAATTTTTCTTCAATGTCTGGTTTCAAGGGTAATCGTACCACATAGCGTCCGTCCTCCCGACGAGTGGTTTCGGACTTGTATTGATTGATGCAATATTGATATTCTGATGATAATGTATCCGATGTTTCGGCTATATCTTCTATTTCCCAAAATCGGCTGATATCTTCAATGTTGTTTTGAACCATATGACAATGATACGACTTCATGTCGCCGCAGAGAGCCACCCAAGCTTAGATTCTTGTACTATTGGGGTAACGTCGTCTGTTCGGATAATCGAACCCAAAATTATCCTTGCGTAGATACCGGCGCCAAATAAAATGTCAATAGGTTTGCTGATATTAAATTCAGGATCTGCCAGCTGAATGCCTTCGAGATGCGGCCATAATGGCTTGCTAAATGATTGATTTGGTAAGTTTATAGTAAGACGATTCATTATGTAAACTTTCGTCGTAAATGAATAGTCCGTATGAATTGATGCAGCCTTGATAATGATATATCCTTTGCATTCGTTTTCCTTGTTCCCAATTCCAAAGACAGTGCCACTGTAACTTTGCCGCGGTAAGCCTAGCAGTTGGGCTGCGGTTTCTGATATAAGATTAAGCTGACTTCCTTGGTCGATTAAAGCTTGAAATTTGATATATGACCCATCCTTGGATTGTAGCTCGATTTGGGCAGTTGATAATAAAGAATCGAGGTCTTCACCTTCTTGAAACACGTGGCTTACGTGTTTTGATGTACTTGGCTCATTTGCGGCCCCCTTTTTCCTGCCGACAAAGGCCTCGTGGAGTATCGTATTATGTTCACCGTTGCAATGCTTGCAACGTTTTTCTGATAAACATGGATTGCCGTAATGTTTGTATAAGCAGTTCGGGCATATTTTCTTTGTATTTATTGTTGCAAGTTTCGTTTCAGGTGTCATACCTAGAAACTTCGAGCATCGGAATAAGTCATGATTATAATTGCAACATGGGCATTTAAAATTGTTGCTTGAGAATGCTTGATAATTTTTTGCTTGAGTTCCTTGATAAAATTTGTTAGGCGAATAATGATAATTTCGGTTTTCCTTGATATGGCTTTCGGAACGGCCGGTTTGATATGATATAGGCTTGCTGCTAAACCTTTTTTCGTAGTTGGTATGTTGAGCAGTTTAGTTAGTTCTTGCTTCCGCCGAGATGATTCTAGTGCAGTAAATTTCGCCTCCAAAAATGATAAAAATTCAGCCAGAGTACGTAATTCTCTTGGATCCGCAACATGCTCGATGTAATCATTGTGAGAGTCGGCATCTAGTTTCTGCGCTAATAGATGCACGATTAACGGGTCCCAGGAAGAGGTATCGACGCCCAAGTTTTGTATTGCGTGGAGGCATTCTCTCGTGTTGTCATGCAGCCTTTTTATTGCTACGGCCGTCTGTTGCTGCATGGTAGGTAGTCCCAGAAGTATGTTGACGTGGGAACTAAATATTAATTTTTTGTTGTTATAGCGATGATTTATAATTTCCCAGCATACTTGATAATTGTCGGTACTGATTTTTAAATGTTGTATTAGCTTCTCTGCCTCTCCCTTGACCTTGCTTTTTAGGAACTGCATTTTCTGTGCGTGTGATATAGTATTGTTCTTATGTATAGTCTCGGTGAACAAGTCCTTAAATGATGTCCATTGATGATAATTACCATTGAAAATAGGAATTTCTATTTTCGGGGTAGATTTCTCCCGGTGTGAAGAATCCCACATCTTGATATTGATACGTTTTTTGATATCGTTGTATTTTTGCTCGCACTGGTTATACGATTCTTCATACTCTGGTTTTTCATTGATCTGTTCACTGTCGATCTCCCAATGTGACTTGTCGATTGTCGTCCACCGAGCTTGCACAGTTTTTAAAGCATCTTCGAATTCCCACCGTTCGGTAAGTGACTCTAATGTAATGTTATTGATAGCGCGTTGAAAGGCCTTGAAGTTACTTTTTTGTTTCCGGTACATTTCTTCCAACTTGCTTTGATTACCTCGTTCAACCTTTTGTACGTTAGATTGGGGTACTGGCGGTGGTTGAGGGGTTGATAAATTTCTTCCGATACTGAACGACGGACCGCCTTCCGTTTGTTCTTCTAGTGGCTGCGTCCAGTCCACGTTTAGTTGAAACTGTGGTGTTGCAGGTCTGATAATAGGCTTTGCTTCTTCAGGTAAACATTGATACAAAAGATTTCTAGCTTCATGATAAATGCTTGATACTCGATCATAGTGATTCTCCGCAAAGTAGATAAAATCTCTATTTTCAAACTCGCATAGTGCAATATGATTAGTTTGAAACTCTCTCCAATATTGTTCCAGATTTTCTGATCGCCGTTTGATATGTTGCGCAGTTTTACGGTCAGGACCATCCTTTTTGAAATTGATAAGGAACTTTTCAATAACACTGGCAAGTTGACCTTGATTATTCAGTAAGTCTTCAATTTTCGACATCTTGCCAATAATTTGATATGATAACTAGGCACCCGATTCTGCTGATAAAAACTTCGAACGATGATAGTTACAGTTTCGTGCTCGAGTGTTCTTCATGGATATATGCGACCTCTCAATTAGACGGTGAGACCCGCTTGTGGGAAGCCGCCTAACCGATTCGCTATCACAAAAAGTCCACAGGTCACTGGTCTACCAACTGAGCTTTCGAAGGACCATAAAGATGATCCATAGGTCACTGGGCAATCCGGTTCGAAGGACCATAAAGATGTACGGGCTAGTTCTCGCACGTCTTGACTGATATGATATTTGATAATGATAAACACTGCAGTTCCAATGAAGTAATGATTTATTGATAAAGTAAGAAAATGATACACTTATAAGGCTTAATTCGAATACACTCCGCGGCGGTCGGATATGTACTAACTTAAAGTAATAAAAATTATGCTACGTGACGGAAAGTGCTGACGCGCGGAATGTCAACCTTTGTACGGATCGTACAGTGGATGAAAATGTCAAAATATTTCAAGAGGTACTTAACGTAACCCATTTGGGGGATTTAACGGGACTAATTTAGACGTATAGCCAGACGTTTGGGGGAACGCGATTTTGTATAGACATTGTCAATCCGTATCATATCATCCTTGACCCAAACTATATTATATGTAGGTACTGTGACGCCGAAAATATGAATACATTTTTGCACCTTACCCCATTGCATTCAGGTTATCTATCGTACGACAACACTATCAACATTCAATAAACTTGAAATAAACACTAACTAGCAAGAATAATATATGACATGGATTAACACTGTCTATAGAAAATCGCGTTCCTTCAAACTTCTGGTTATACATCTGTTTTCGGTAATAAGTGCCGCAGCGCCATCTGTCGAGTCTGGAGTCGAGTTATTTTGTCAGCGTTAATCGCCGATCAAAACATATGAAACAGGGATATTGTATGTGTGGTGACTAATAAATGGCGCTAGTACTTTAGCCAGAAATGTGGGAACGCGATTTTGTATAGACATTGTCAATCCATATCTTATATGATCCTTGCTAACTAGTTGTATGTAAAATCGTCGCTTCGCTCAGCTCGATCGTTGAAATAAAATAAATTATAATAGGTTACAAATTCATAATCTTGGAAGAAGGTATTAAATTCCTGTGCATCGCGCAATGACCTTGGTTTATATTCACCCGAAGTATCATCAAAACATTGTGTCTTATTTTCGTCATAATCATCCTCCGTTTCTGGGACTATTTCCCTAGTAGTAAAAAAAACAGTAAGTACGTATAGTATTGTGAACGTTGACGATATCATCGCGTTTTACCGTCAAACGTCCTAATTCCATGTTATTTATTTTAAAATAGTTACCCCATGTAGTAATAGTTATCAGTGTTATCCCGCACTTTGTTATAGGTACACGCATATATACAAAAAAAACTATTAATTTAGATGTGACTGTTTTTCTTTGATACACGCGAGCAACGCTACGGTTCACAATTAATAGGCAATTCACGACCTTCACGTACATACCTGCGATAGACAGCGACAAAAAAATATGCCCCACCTAACGAAATCAGACCGAAGTAGGTACTTATAAATCTCAAGGTAAGGGAAATAAAGGGATACCCGTTCCAAAAGCTAAGCAAGTCTTGTCGGCTATCCAATATTACAACTAAGCCGTTCCCAGAGCTTATTTCTAGAAAGGGAAACCCCTTCCTACAGTTATGTAGCCGCGTAAGGGAAACCCCTTCCTACAGCTCAGCAAAATGAATGGGAAAGCAATTCAAACGGTGAGCAAGTCGTTTGGCTATTCAACGGAAGGGGAAAGCCGTTGAAAGGCTTTTGTCTGGGAAGGGGTTGACCGGTCCCTGGTTTTCATATAGTCGTAATAAAATTGATACATTAAAGTTTTAGATACAGATCTAAAATGCAAAAACCTAGATAAATTGGTTTGTTGTATAAAACTTTAGTTTTTTTCAATTGAACAGCTACTAAATCATGTGAAAAAACAGATAAACTATGAAATTCAGGTTTCGCAATTAAAGATTGAACTCCTTGAGATTTCCCACGATTTTCCCAGTGATTTAATAATTTGATGTTTACTCGTTTCATTACATTCTCCATAGTTTTACCAAACACTGAATTGTTCACGAGTTTGAAAAAATCTTTTTCGAATTCAGAAGATGCTTGGGATCGCATGTAGGTAAAGACTGTATCGTTTGTTGTAAATACAAGAAAAAATCACAGATCTCGAGCTCTACACGACTTGAAAGGGCATTGAAAATGAACCTAGCTATTATAGATTATCAATGAAAAAAAAATAAAGAATATCATATTTGTAATATATTTTTATTTGCCGTCACCGTACATTTGTCACAAAACTCAAATACAGTATTTAACGTACATTTCATTTCAGGGACCGGCCCGATATCCCTTATAAAGGGTTTTGTATGGGTTTTGCATAAGGCTTAACTAACCATACCCTTTCCCCGACGATACCCTTTCATATTGCTTTTAAAGCCCTTATATAAAGGCTAGCACCGCTATCCCAATACCCTTACGAAACCCTTATCATCCGCTCACCAAACCTTACATATCGCTTATAAGTTTAGCCTTATATAAGGGCTTCCCTTTTAGCATACTGCGTGCTAATTTAAATCGTCTACCTTGTTCATAAAGCACACATTCCTCCGAATCCACGCGCTCGATGTTCGCGCGCTTCGAAATGATCGAAGCCGCTGTAGATGAAATACGGTTCAATTTTCAATGGCAAAATGCTGTGATGGCTGTTTCTTACTTTGCGCGGGTCGAGCGACTCGAGCGCATCGTCACGGCGCTTTTTTTTAAGTCTTAGACACGTGCCAATGTTATCATTATTTATTAATAGATGTCAAAGTGGAGTGAAAATAAACATCATGATAAGTGAATTATTATGTTTAGAACACTTTAGACCTACTTGCTGTATGTATAGTGTATAACTCCGTATGTCAAGCGCGCTTTAATGTCGTTTGCCCAATATTACAGGGTTGCATGTTTTACTTTAATCGAATTGAAATTTGAACCTCTATTGAAAGTCTAAATTTAACTATCCTCAAAATCTAACATAGAACCCTGTAATATTAGGCCAGCAATATACGACCTATACATATATGAAGCGATACAGCAAGGTAAACGAGATGGCGTGGGCCATAGAATAATAAGAAAGCATGGAATGCCATTTCAAACAACCTATTAGTAATCAATTTTAAGCAAGGTTTATCAAAACTTGTTGAGCGCACTTTAACCCTTAATACGGCAGCGGTCTCAAAAAAGATTGCCTGTAACATCAGCTTTTTGAATTTTTTCTTGTACAGAATTTTTAGGACTATAGGAATTTTTAGGGTTGGCGATGAGGATTTTTTAGGGTTGGCGATGAGGATTTTTTCAGTCTTGCCCGGTAAAGAGTTAACTTATTTTAATTCACATTCTACATTTTCAGTGTGAATTTTTCATTTTAAGCAAGTACTTATTTTCATTTTACTTATATTTTATGTATATTTTATTTTCATTTTATTTTCATTTCATTTTCATTTCATTTTCATTTCATTTTCATTTCATTTAATTTTATTTTAATTTTATTTTATTTTTATTTTATTTTCATTTTATTTTCGTTTTATTTTCGTTTTATTTTCGTTTTATTTTCGTTTTATTTTCGTTTTATTTTCGTTTTATTTTCGTTTTATTTTCGTTTTATTTTCGTTTTATTTTCGTTTTATTTTAGTTTTATTTTAGTTTTATTTTAGTTTTATTTTCGTTTTATTTTCGTTTTATTTTCGTTTTATTTTCGATTTATTTTCGCTTCATTTTCGCTTCATTTTCGTTTCATTTTCGTTTCATTTTCGTTTCATT
The DNA here is from genome assembly GCA_947086415.1 of Pammene aurita. Lineage (NCBI taxonomy): Eukaryota > Metazoa > Arthropoda > Insecta > Lepidoptera > Tortricidae > Pammene > Pammene aurita. Next base: position 22,267,622 of record OX352295.1, read on the forward strand.
TTCGTTTCATTTTCGTTTCATTTTCGTTTCATTTTCGTTTCATTTTCGTTTCATTTTCGTTTCATTTTCGTTTCATTTTCGTTTCATTTTCGTTTCATTTTCGTTTCATTTTCGTTTCATTTTCGTTTCATTTTCGTTTCATTTTCGTTTCATTTTCGTTTCATTTTCGTTTCATTTTCGTTTCATTTTCGTTTCATTTTCGTTTCATTTTCGTTTCATTTTCGTTTCATTTTCGTTTCATTTTCGTTTCATTTTCGTTTCATTTTCGTTTCATTTTCGTTTCATTTTCGTTTCATTTTAATTTCATTTTAATTTTATTTTAATTTTATTTTAATTTTATTTTAATTTTATTTTAATTTTATTTTAATTTTATTTTAATTTTATATTAATTTTATATTAATTTTATTGTAATTTTATTTTATTTTTATTTTATTTTTATTTTATTTTTATTTTATTTTTATTTTATTTTTATTTTATTTTTATTTTATTTTTATTTTATTTTTATTTTATTTTTATTTTATTTTTATTTTATTTTTATTTTATTTTTATTTTATTTTTATTTTATTTTTATTTTATTTTATTTTAATTTTATTTTAATTTTAATTTTATTATTATTTTATTTTTATTTTATAGTATACTTCCACCCCCCACTTCCCTAAAATGGGGGGTGGAAGTTTGTATGAAGCATTCCGCAATTTTCAAGGTAAAAAGCTAAAAATTGGTATGCGAACTATTTGTGTGCGGTTCTGCGGTTTATTCTGTTCCGAGTTCTCTTCTGTGTTTTAAATCAGGAAAGGGGAACCGTGTTACCCCGAATTTAACGCGAGCGAAGCCGCGGGCAAAAGCTAGTAGTCACATAAAACTTAGTCGAGAACATTTCCGAGAACATTCTCCGGAGCAAAGAGAATTAAGCTTTTTTAATGTTAATAATCTCAATTGGAGACAAAATTGCTGTACCAGTATCAATTAACATATATGGTAAAATTATGAAGAAAAGAAAAGACAATATATGTATATATGAAGAAATAAATGAGTCCTCTTCCAATAAAAGTACAAAGAAATATGCGAGAAAGTTCTCGAGAATGTTCTCGTGAGAACGTTCCCGAGAACGTTCTCGGAAATTTCCCGAGATAGCAGAAATTTTTGCACTTAGAATAATTTTTTCGGTTTACAATGATCGTGAATATCTTTCAAACACCTTTAGGAAGATTAACATAAAATAAAAAAATCTGAATTTGTGCAGATTTGATGTACTTTCTCGGAAATTCTCGTCACAGAGAACGTTCTCGAGAACTTTATCGCAACATTCTCTCGTTCGGAAATGTTCTCGAGAACGGCACATCTTTATGTGTGCTAGCTATGTACTTATTAGAATAATTGTTTCCGTTGTTAAAAAATATGTTATAAAACATAGATTTTTTTGATTTATTTAATTTTCCAAAAGAAATATCGAATTTTCCAAAATTTGTTTATACTATCCTAAAGCCCTTAATTTTCCGCGTCTATTAAGTCCTAATAGATCTTCGTCTAAAACATAGATTTTTTTTTTTTTTTTAAAGAAATAATCGACTTTTCCAAAATTTGTTTATACTACCCTAAAGCCCTTAATTTTTCGCGTCTATTAAGCCCTAATAGATTTTCGTATTTCAAAGCTGCGGAGTTCCACAGGGCTATGACGCCCGAGTAATACCGCACGGCGACGCTCCACGCGCCGCTAAGGGGGAGCATACCGCCCCCCCTATCACTCCCACAAAAAAAAGTATTAGACATAAAATATTCCCCGTCTCAATATCTCTAGGCGTCTCTCTCAGTTTTTTGATTTTTGACCTCGTTCACGAGATATCGAAGATATTCCGAGGAAAGGTGTTAAAAAATCAAGGTTTTTTTTTGTTTTTTTCAATTGTCGAAAAAAGTTTTCGACTTTTACAAAAAATTTTTTCACCATCTGAAAGCGATTCAAATTCTGCGTCTTTTGAGCTATCATACGTCCTCATGGCCTTAAACCACTATATACCACGGGGCAAACACACTTTCAGCGAAAATGGGGCCTTACCAGAGCGATCGAAAAAACATTTTCAATGTTAAAAAATGCGACAACTTTTTTAAAATTATTTATTGACATACTAAAATCAATCAACTATGTACAAAATAATATGGACAACTCGAATAGTACCATAAAAAGCCCAAATTATTCATTTCTGGCCAGTTTTCTAATTTTTTGCCTCATGGTGCCCATTAATGACCGGACAGCGACTTTGTCAAAAGTTCGAGCCACCTTATTCCAATCTGACCGAAACTGTTGCTCCGTATCGGCACTACGGGCTGTTTTACGTAGTTTAGCTTTCATTATAGCCCAGTAGTGTTCAATCGGGCGAAGCTCTGGACAATTCGGTGGATTTAACTCTTTGGCCACAAAATTTACATTATTGTCTTTATACCATTTTACTACCTTAGCCGCGTAATGGCAAGACGCTAAGTCAGGCCAAAATACAGTTTCGGAGTTGTGCTTTTTGATCATCGGCAATACTCGTTTCTGAAGCAGGGACCCGCCCACCCCTTCCCAGAAAAAAGCCTTTGAACGGCTAGTCGTTGGTTTAACAGCTCAAATCACTTGCTGTCCTATATCGATTGAATACCCATTCATTTTACTTAGCCGTATGAAGGGGTTTCCCTTACGAGGCTACCTCTACTGATAGAAAAACCCTTTCGAAAGGCTTTTTTTAAGCTTACCCGTTTAAAGCGCTTTAAAAGCCTAATGAATGGGTTTTGACAGGCAACGGCTTTGGACAGCAAAGCCTTACGAAAACCCCCTTCAAAAACCCTCGAAGAGGATACCATGCGGGTTCCTGGTTTTGGCACTGTTGGGTAGGTATTTGCGATTCGCGTAAAGCGGCATAGATTAATAGTTTCACTTCAGTTCTACGGAATCCAACGCCGACCGAAGTTGTGTTGTGTTTAGTTATAGTCTTCCTGTGTTTATTTTCCAATATGAATGGATTACCAGAAATAGGTAAGTACAGTACCTATTAGAAGACACCAAGCTACTTTACTTGAACAGAATATGTTTGTGTTGACAACCTTTGTTGAACTATTTATATTTATTTGCAGATCGGAAAGAAGATATTGGAGAAACTCAATCACAAATACTTCCACTAAAAGATCTAATACATGGAAAATTGTGTGACGGTATGCATTTTTATGGTTTTTAGTAGGCATAACGGCATAACATACCGGCCGGGCTTGTCTTGTATTGGCGCGACGAAATCTCGGCGCTCCAGCACGGCTAATTCAGGACGGCCCGCGAGCTGTGTCGCGGCGAGATAGACTATCCGTCTCTTTTAAATTAGAACGCTTAAAAAGAGACGGATAGTCTATGTCACCACGACACAGCACGCGGGCCGTCCGGGGATAGCCGTGCTGGAGCAAAGCTGTTAAGAGGCTGACAACACCCGATGACCTTCAAATTGACTTTACTCGAACAGCGTTTTAGCTGTAACTACTTGTTTTGAGAAACTAAAAAAAATATATGTTATTATTCGTTATATTTGGAAGAACTCCGTTGATTCCGATACACGATTGGACGAAATCGGCTCGATAGAAAATAATTCCAAAGTTACATCTTTCAATTTGCTTTAAATAGTCAATGTCTTTAGTATCTTGACTTATACGTCTAAGTAAGGACAAAATTCCACCGCACTAATACTAAAAACTTCGTTGTTTTATATTTCTCAATTAATGCGTAGTTTTTTTTTTTATTCATCATTTTGCAAAATTTACAATGAGCTCCCATACTAATCGTAACACAGTGTTTCTCTTTCACTCGCGCTGAAAAAGATAGGGAGGGAATTTAGCTGTTGTCAGCCGCTTAATGGAACGTGTGAGTAGCGAACGAAGCTCTCCGTTTCAACTTGGGCAACAGTGCTTTCGTGTGTCCGTCCAGCGGATGGCCGGATATCCGGCTGATCTCCTCTACAGGTCGCATTTCTCAACCGATTTTCATGAAAGTTTGGAAGCAGATTCGTTTTTTTTCTATGTAGTTGTTGAAAACATACAAAAAAATCGGCCAAGAGCGTGTCGAGACACGCTCAGTGTAAGGTTCCGTAGTTTTCCGTCCGTCACAGTAAGTGTCCCCACTTAAGAGTTTAAAAAATGGGTTGTTTTAAAACTTTATTTGAAAGCACGTCATTTCATTGTGATTTTGTAGAAATTACAGGTACAATAAACACCTGCTTATACGGTTAAATTACAAACTTAGTTCAGAAATTATTTTGTATTTTTTTTTCAAAAACTATTCAACCTATCAAGTTCAAAATAATTGTACTAGAAAGTTTTTATACAGTTCTACTTTTGAGATTTTTTTCATATTTTTAAAACTTATGGTTCTCTTATGGTTCTAGAGAGCGGATTTGAAGTAGCGATCTCAATATTAATATGAATATGACTAGTGCAATTTGTTAAATACATGTCATGTTGTTTATATAAGGTCTTACAGTCTATTATTATTACACCGCACACCGCAATCTTAGCTAAATGATTAGATTAAATGAATGTTATTTTTGCAACAAACTACATTTAAAGAAAAGTATTTTATTCTAAATAAAGGAGTTTTTATACAAGGTTTTTACTTTTTTATTCCGATAAGTTACATTATTTTTGTGTGTAGAAAAAATAATAAAATATACCAGTCATATCCATATAATATTGAGATCGCAACTTCAAATCCGCTCTCTACGTCATGACACTGAACCTAGATAGTTCGATAAGTCTCCTAAATGAGATATATATAATTAGTCGCGTCTTTAATGGGGGAACACGAAATGCCGATGCTGCAATGCAAAAAAAGTGGTGGCGTATTTTTTTTTTTGAAAAATATAATAAAAAACCGGTTTCTAGTACGATTAGTCTCCTAGATTTCCTTTATTCCTCGAATCAGGGGAGAGTTGGGCTACACGATAGTGCGGTGCTGCAAGCCCCCGCGCGTGGCCTTGTTAGTGGCAGCAGCATCAAAAAATTGTAGATAGGGGCTTGCAGCTCCGCATTATCGTGTAGCCCTGCCCCTCCCCTGCTTCGAGGAACAAAGGAAATCTAGAAGACTTATCGTACTAGAAACCGGATTTTTTATTAAAAAAAAAAAATAAAGTACGCCACCACTTTTTTTTGCATTGCAGCATCAGCATTTCGTGTTCCCCCATTATAGAAGCAACTAATTATATATATATATATATATTTATCGAACTAGGTTCAGTGTCGTGGGCTCTCTAACTATCTAGTCTGCATTAAAAACTTGTTTCAAAATAGTGATTTTTAATGGGTACCTAACTGTTTGGTCTTGTGGTGTGGTGGTGCATGCTGAAAGCGATAAGACGACTAATACCTAGTTCTTTTTTTGCAAAAAAGGTTCATTTGTTGGTAGGTATGTTTTATTCATCAAAGTGTGTAAATGCGTAGATGTAAGAATTTACATTGATGCCTCTCATAACTTATCTCGGCGTTGAGAGAGTTGTAACACGAGGAATACAGTCGGCCTCATAAGTTGCTTAACACCTTGTCGTTTTTACTCGTTTGACCACTTCATATGGCAGTTTAACATGACGTTTAATGCCACACGGTACAAAGCTGTTAAACCCTTTGTGAGGCTGACCATACCTATTTCAGTTTTTGTTGATTTTCTTAGTAACCTTAACTGTCATTGTCATTAATTTTGGTGATTGTTTCTGAAAACTGAGCTACATTGATTCATAGAGTTCATAATAGTGGGATGTTTTCTTTATCGAGATATTTTGTTTAAAGTAAAAAATCTCGTTTTTTTTCGCTGAGTTCTACCTAAACTTTTTATTTTTCTGGCTGCTAATATTTTTAGTCATATCTGTTAGTCACCTCGACTATATATTTAAGTATCGCTTTGTGTCTCAATCATGTAACTAACCAAGGGACAGGACATGCGGTGCGGGTTGGGTTAGGAGGTAAAATACTAACAAACGCGCGTTTTGCTTTACCCTTACCTCACACAAACACACACACACACATACACACACACACACATATTACACAAACATGTACCTACATACATAACCTATATTTCTTACAATTCTCTTTTATTTTCAGCTCATTCCAGCGAAGAAACCCAAACTATAGTTTTTGATTCGCAAGATAGTCAGGATTGGGAAGATAAGGAGTTTTTTTCGCAAGACCAAGATATTAGAAGCAAGGGGAATAGTATCATCGAACAATCTACTCAAACTGATGTACAACATAAAACGATTAGCTGTCTATCCATTGGTACTCAAAGCGAATCTATGGACAAAGAAGAATACATAAAAGAGGCAAATATGGAATTTGGCGCATTTGTGGGACGAGAATTGTCCAACGTCCCGGTCATAAAACGACGACAAATAATGTGGCAAATTATCAAGATTTTCGAACACGGCTCAACTTAATTTCGAACGAAGTCTTCCGATAAACCGAGAAATCGAACGTCCGCAATCACATTCTCAATAAGACCTGCATCACACTGGCGCGGCCAGCGGTGGCGGTCCATAGTAAATTTGACAGCTAATGACAAGTTTACTATTGACCGCCGCGGCCAGGCTGCGCCAGTCTGTGAGAGACCTAAACATGTGATTGACAAAAAAAGGCAATCTCTCAGAGGTTTTTTTTTATAAGCATGTACATATTGTACAATCACAATCTTTTTCTTTTAGGATAATAAATAATAAACAATGTTATCAATAATTTTTGGTTTTATTATTTGGTGGTCGTATGTTTCAATAACATGCAACAATCAGAAACAATTTACTTTGATGTTGATTACCTCGATTTTTTTTTGTTGCTCTTGTTTATTCTACTGATTTTAAATCAAACTTGAATGATCGTGCTTTTGTGAAGGTAACAAAAGGCTGTAGGAGAAGGAAAGTTTCAAAATAATATCAGGTTAGTTTAGGTACCGGTCCCGTCATTGCAGGTGCACTAATGATTAACCAAAAAGATTTTGCATTGTTCAGAATTAACCCATATGACCTCACAATAAAGAGCACAAGTCAAATATTCGTGCAAAGATGCTACTGGGACAGTTAGTTACCTTATAAGTAAAATAATGATTTTTGTAAGATTATTTTACAAAATATGATGATAAAAATAATAAACGTTAAATCAAGTAACAACAAGGAAAGAATCTTTAAAAATATTACGTGGTAATTGTACCAGTCCCGTAATTGCATATTTCACTAATGTTTAACAAAAAAGATTTTGCATTGTACAAATTTAACCCATATTACCTTAAAATTTAAATCAACTTGGTTTACCCATAAAGTCAGAAAGGTAGTCATTGATATACCTTAACCTAGCATATCATCAATCGAAAATTGAACATCATGACCATAATCTTATTTGCAACAATTTAATAATCTTTATCTAATAAATCTTTGTTTGACCGGATAAACAGCATGTTTTGTAGCAAATTAGAGTCCAAGTTGCTTCTCAACGGGCTCAGTAAAAATTTTAATGACGAGAACATTCTTTCAACCGAAACCTGTGTAACGGGGGTAGCTAAGACGGTATTCGCAATTCCTGCAAGATCTGAATTTGCTGAATACTTTGTGCACCAATGCTGAATTATGTTGGTGTCTAAGGGTAACCTGGGTATTACTCGTAATTCCAATAAACATATGTCAAAAGAAGGCATTGCTCCTGTAGACCGTCCTCGCGCCATTTCTGTCCTAGCCAGTATTTGCTCTATAGCTAACAAACTTGTACTGGCACAGGGTGAAGTAATTTGTGGTCGAGTACTGGGGCCGGGCTCTTCTAGGTCTTCCAAGGCTTCTGTTTCTCTTGATCTTTCACCCAAATTCTTAATTTTTATCCAGGTTTGCTTCAAAAGGGCTCTGGCTTTAACACATTGCTCCTCGGACAATACAACGTTTAATCGCCCATCCATGTATAGACCTTCCAGAATAACATCGGTCTCTAAAAGTTTTATCTCTCGTGCTTGCATCGAATTGCGCAAGCAGCATGCAAACGAGCAATGTAAAGAATCAATTTCAGACTTGCACTTCATCCAGGTAACATAAAAATCGCCTATGGTGAGCTGTTCCTTTTGGAGTTCTAATGTGGTGATATAAAAAGGCTTCAGGCAATTCAATAGCTCGCTTATGCTGTCCCAAAAGCTGGATGACACCAATCTAGTGACAGCATCAATGCTTTCACTGAAGTTTCTAAGATTTTGCAATCGATGGAGCATGTGGTATTTCGATGTCCATCTAGTAGCACAGTCTATTATTGGCACATTTAAATTCGCTAATTTTAACAAGTTTCGGTTGGTAGGTGTGCGCAATATACGACATATTCTTCTTGCCAAATCAAGAGTGCTTTGAGCCTCCACATTTTCGTCAACGGCGTCTTTGACAGCAAGCTGCAAGGTGTGTGCCGCACAAAGCATTCCTCTGATCTTGACGTCTGGCTCAGCGCTCTCTGATAGAGCACTTTGAAAAGTTGACAACTCTAAATCGGTCAATTCCTCTATCTCTGTGTGTGTTTGATTATCTTCATCGCCCTCGTTGTCGTCAAATGCTTCTTCAATATTATCAACGCCGTCCGTAATTAACGTGGAGTCGTCTGACCAAAACTCACCTTTCATTAGTTCGGTCATCTTCTTCATGTTACTGCCGTTGTCCGTAGTTATTGAGTAAATGACTTCTTTTGGGATCATGAATTCATCCAGAATCTCCAGCAATTTATTTTTTAAAAATTCCGCAGTTTGTCTTTGGTAAACTTCCACAACTGCCAAGTTTCGGACAATAATTTGTTGGTTATGGATATATTGAATGTTGATCCCTAGAAATCTACGCTCCGCGCATGTGGCCCAATCAACTTTCAGGCTTATCAGCTTGCCGCGAATTTCAGCTGCTATTTTGAATTTTATTTTATAAGCCTCTTCCGGAATCATGAGTCGTACAGACTTTTCGTTCACTTCCTTCGAACGTGCAGATGAAGCGGCGATTTGAATAATTTTTTGGTACGGTTCATCGTTTACTAAAGCAAGTGGGCGCCCATGAACTGCAATTAATTGCATTGATAAATATTTTAAAGTTTTAATCAGATTTTCACTTTTGGTTGAGCTATTTGTGGTTTGATCTGCTTTGTAGCTCATATTAACATTTGATACTTCAACATAAGCTGATGTATGTTTTGCGGCCAAATGCGATTTTAAATTGCTAGTGTGTTTTCCCTGCAACAAAAAATATCATTTAAATATACAATATACATTTGTTCTGTATTTTTTAATTTTAACTATAGCGTCATCTACGTTTACGCTTCTATTTGGTAATATTAAACTCGGGTTAAATGACATTGAGTTTAGACCTGGCTAAATGTAGTACACTAACTGGGGGAGGGGAGATAAACCATCTCGCTCTAATCACTGAGTGTGAGTGCAGTTAGTGCACTGCATTTAGTCAGGTCTAAAGTCCGCTTTAAGATTTAAGTTAATAATAGGCAGAACGAGTAGTTAGCCTCCAGGTCCCTTTAAATTATTTCCCAATGTATAGTGTATACAGGTCGTACTATCCAAATGGAGCAGTTAGGGAAAATACGAAATTAAAAATTGTGGTGTGGAACCAATGTGGAAATTGGTTCTTAGGAGTGATTGTTTAAAAGATTAATTATGTAGATCAGCGATCGGCAACAGGCGGCGAGACCCTTGCTTGCGGCCCGCAAGCGTCCCTTGCTGTTTTGTATGTAAATTCAGAATTTTGGGATTGCCTGATAAAGTCACAAATAATTAAGTAGGTACTTATAGTAGGAGAGCCCATGACACTGAACCTAGTTCGATAAGTCTCCTAGATGAGATATATATAATTAGACGCGTCTTTAATGGGGGAACACGAAATACTGATGCTGCAATGCAAAAAAAGTGGTGCCGTATTTTTTTTTTTTTTTTAAATTAAAAAACCCGGTTTCTAGTACGATAAGTCTCCGAGATTTCTTTTGTTGCTCGAAGCAGGGGAGAGGTAGGGCTATACGATAATGCGGTGCTGCAAGCTCCCGTGCGTGGCCTTGTCAGTGGCAGCAGCATCAAAAGATTGTAGATGTATGAAAAAACAAAACGCCTGATCATTTTATAACAAGACAAGATGTTATGTAACCTAAACTGAGCGCCTGAACTGCAACAAGATGTTACGTTATTAAAATTATTTTATATTTAAAAAGATCAGGCGCTTTGTTTTTTCATACATCTACAATCTTTTGATGCTGCTGCCACTGACAAGGCCACGCACGGGGGCTTGCAGCACCGCATTATTGTGTAGCCCCACCCCTCCCCTGTTTCGAGTAACAAAGGAAATCTAGGAGACTTATCGTTAAACATCGGTATCAACGTTCAAATTTCGTGGCAATGTACGGTTGGCAGAAAAATAAATACAAACAAATCATTTAGTATTTTTAACCTTTATTTTGTATATGTAAATAAAAAAGCCCCTAAATAGTACATTTCCTAATTAGGGTGGTAAAACAAAGAAAGGCCGCGCAATCGCAATTGTTGCGGCCCAAGCTGCAAGCGAGGGACGTAATTATGCGATCGAGGGCTTTCTTTATTACCTCCCGTGTTGGAAAAATATGTGCACATTTGGCCAGAAAGCGGCTCTATCCGTACGCGTAGCGTGCGGAAAAAGCCACTTTATGTCCAGGTGTGGCATACAATATTTTACGAGTTAGAATAGATCACTAAAATTTGTTCCATAGATTTTGCTGTCAATCTTTGACGTCTGTAAGAATATATCCATTTTAAATGACTAAAAGATCTTTCCACGCTGACTGAGGTAATAGGAAGGTATGTCAAGCATTGAAAATTTTGCACACAGTTTTTATTTACACTTTCTGGTATTTCAGCCTCGTTGTTTTTAGATAGTTGGTTAATTATTTGTACAGTCTTATAACCAGGATTTTTCTTTAATACACTTTTTAATTTAAAATAAACTTTTCTGGCATTTTGATGTAACCTTAACGTTGATATTTTTTTTTGCAAACCATGAACAATGTTTAATGATTCTGCTAGACTCAGTTTTGGATCCTCCAATAATTTTATTGACTTAGCAATTATACTAAAGTGTGTATCGACGAATAGTAACTCAGTTTTTAAATTCCGGTTACGGAAAATTTTTTTTGCTTTAGAAATTGCACTCGCTTCACGCGGATTTAAGGCATCGATGACAGATTTGATTTTATCATAATGCATGTGATAATATGAGGCAGCATTTAACCATGTTCCCCATCTTGTTATCACGGGTCGGGGTGGTAGAGGAATATTTACACACATTTGATGAAATAAATTTGTCCTTGAAGGAGCGTTACGATAGTACATTACTTACCAAGGGCTGTAAAAGAAAGAAAGCCCGAAATCGCAGGTATTTGTAACCCGAGCCGCAGGCAAGGGTTGTAAATATGCGATAGAGGGCTTTCTTTTTTACTGCCCGTGGTGAGTACACAATTTTACGTCTCCACCTGGCCATAATGCGAGTATTACCGTACGCGTAGCGTGCGATAAAACTCACATTATGGCCAGGTGTGACGTAAAATATTTTTTTGATACAGTCAATCAAACTGTTTATGGTCGGGTAAAGACTTCTAATTATCTCTGCGACTCGATTACATCCATGTGCTATGCATGTTACATGAGTCATATTTTTATATTTCTGAACAAGGTTTTTAGCTGCTTTTACCATGTAGGAACCGGCATCCGTTATAAAAAATAATAATTTATCCATGTTTTTTTTGTATTCATCGCCCCAAAGATCTTCAAGGGTTTCCTCAACGAGTTTGGTTATTGTCGAATGGTTAGTCGCCTCCAATACCTTAGAAGCAAATAAATGTGGCTGGGTACTAGTTCCATCTAGAGCTCCGATCAAAATATTTGCCACTTTTTTTCCCACGGAATCTGATGTTTCATCAACACTGAGGTAAATCATTTTATTTTGTAATTTCTCTTTCAATTCATTTTTTTTCTTTTCATACAATTCAGGTAAGCATTTTACTCGTATTTTTGTTTCACTCGGCACAGTAATATCGTTTCCATATTTATGATTTAAAAGGTTTTCTACAAAATTTCTAAATTTAGGATTGTCTAATTTTGACCACGGTATATTCGAACAAATCATAAACTCTGTTAAATCTTTATTAAATTTTTCTTGTGCATTATTTTTATGAATTTTGTTGTGTAAATCTGTTTTTAAATGGCGGTCGATACTAGATTTAGAGGGAAATAATTTCGAATTACACAATTTGCAATATACGATATCGTCTTTAATTTCGAAATCAGCATTATCTCGTATTATATCCTGTAAATGGCAGCGTGAATCAGATAATTTATCTTGATGAGATTTTGATTTCAAATGTTTCTCTATATTGTACCTTTTCTTTTTTATATTCATTTCGCAAATAGTACAGCAAGCACCTTCGTTAGTGAATATAAAATCAGTATACTGCGTCAAATCCATTTTCTCAAGTCTGATAGGGAGTTGGGTAAAGATTTATCAATGCTAAATTGTAGTTGTAAGTGTTTTTAAGAACTATTATCGTTGAAGATTTTACCACATATTATTTTGCATGACAATTAAATTGACATTTGTTGCCTATTTGGCATTTCGAATTTTTTTTACAAATGGATAATGAAATGAGTATTGAGGTTCTATGACGTATTAAGAATATAAACCTCTTTAAATATATGTACAGTTTACCAAAGTACGATTAAGAATAAAAATAAATTAAATGTTATTTATTACTAATAAATAAAACAATGATACCTATGTATTTCTTTTTTTGCGACCCTTACCAAGTGCCACGAAATTTGAACGTTGATACCGATGTTTACTTATCGTACTAGAAACCGGATTATTATATAAAAAAAAAATTAAAATACGGCACCACTTTTTTTGCATTGCAGCATCAGTATTTCGTGTTCCCCCATTAACACGTTGATTGCCAAGCCGAAAATGGTGAACTTACCGAGATGGCCGAAATCAAAAATAGCAAAATCCTCTTTCCCTAGTGGCCAAAACCAATACCATAAGCCAATACGCTACGGCCACCACTTTAAAGTATAAACAAAATTGTATGGCAGTATCCCGTGATGTGGCAATCAACGTGTTAAAGTTGCGTCTAATTATATATATCTCATCTAGGAGACTAATCGAACTAGGTTCAGTGTCATGGGCTTCTCCTACTATTAATGCGGCCCGCGTAATTTTTAATGTTCCGTAGCCAAATGGCAAAAAACGGAACCCTTATGGATTCGTCATGTCTGTCTGTCTGTCTGTCCGTCCGTATGTCACAGGCATTTGACTCGGAAACTATATGACGTATCTGAATAAAATTTACACATAAGGTGTATTTTGTATGCAGTTAACTAAGTAGTTATGTAGTTAAATTTGACAAAAAAAAATTTTAGGGGGCGCTCAATAGGCACAGGTAACTAAATTAAAAAAAATTAACCAAATATCAACATGTGACACAGCAATCGATAGGTCTTTTAAAATAACATTGAGGTTTCTTTGACTATTTTGTGATTAAGTGAATATTTTCTGAAATAATCGCTTCGAAAGTCAGAAAACTTGTGTAGCCCCCCCGTAACTTTTTTACCGTAAGGTCGAAAAATATGAAAAAATTTGAAGAGATGCGCCTTATCATATACTTTCTACGAAAATTGTTTTGAACATTATCGGTTCAGCCATTTTTGAGTTATCTACAAAAAACTTCTTCCATAGGCATCAGATACGACCTTTTGGTATTAGTTTGGTTCTTATTCCATTGAAGGTACGGAACCCTCCTATGCGTGGTCCGACACGCGCTTTGCCGGTTTTTTTATTGGCTTCCTCGTGGCCCTTGGTTGCTTAAAGGTAGCCGGACCCCTGAACTCGATGATTAAAAATTAATCGATTAATGCTCACCTCTGGTATTTACCAGGATTATTATGAGAATGTTGTTTTATTACAGTTATTAAAAGATTGCTGTGAATAACGAAAATAACTAAAATTGGTCTCGTGACTCCTAGGAAGGGAACGTAGGTATCTCTTAAGAAGACCGGTACCTAGTTTCAGATTTTATCTCACTGCCCCATTTGTATACATGTAAATGATAAGCGGGATTTGACTGGGGTCCATAGATATAAATTTCTTGGCTCCTAATTACCTAAGGAATGCGTCGTTAAAATCTCTCGCAATACTCACGGGCACCTTGTATACATATATAATAGATAGGTACCTAGTTGGTTACTAAGTTCTGTTACCAGGTTTCTGACTGATAAAATATAAAATAAAGTTTTAAATAAAAAAATTAAGTATTATTTAATAGCCTAATTTCTAATAAATATAATATGGTATAATAATATACAAATCAGATGGAAAATTTATTGAAAATCCTTGAAAGCACAAGATTGCCTGGAGACGCACACGCGGTAGATTTAAGAAAATTAGACTTTACAAAAGTGCATCACATAAATATTGCACCTTTGTTTAGAAGGTTCCATTGCTTGTTTGTAAGAAACCTGTTTATTAGAGGCAATTGCGTGACCACCATTTAATTCTCTTGCGATTTTATCCCACAGATATTCCCATCTGAAACATTGCCTATTTTTAAGTTTTGCATAAAAGACATAGTTTTAGACTGCTATGGAACAAGCAGACTTGCAACGTATAGTCTAGTATTTTATCGGATAGACGCACGTGAACTATACATATACCAAATTGTAGCTAAAGAATATAGCTAGCGAATTGTGCAAGACTGATGCGTCTTAAACGTGATTAAAAATAAATAGGATTTAAAATCAACATGAACAAGGAGTGTAATTTTGACGTATATTTTTCACGCCTTTTTCCGAGTGAATTCTGAATTCTGAAAAACTGCAATAATAATTTTCAATTCAAAATATTGTAATCTATTGACTATTAAATAAGCTTTTACATTTAGAGATTACATTTAGAATTTACATCATTTTGTACACGAATAATTAAAATGTTGCTACCTATTCCTATTTATTTAGTGAAAACTCTAGTAACAGAACTTAGTAACCGACTAGGTAATATAATCTCAAAATAGGGGTTATGAACATATGAACATGAAATATCGATTTCGGTTTCATTGTTTATACGTGAATGTTTTCTACTTAAATATAAAAAAAAAAAACACAAAAGGACGGACACATGAACAGAAATAGAAAAACATTTGATAGGTACCAAATAAATAATAATATTTATATAACTAGCTGCTTACGCGGCTGCGCCCGCGTAAAGAACGCTGGCAAACCCGCGGGATAAAAAATTGCCTATACACTTAACCATCCAAAAAGCATTTTACGCGCATCGCAAAGATTTTTTTAAATCGGATTAAAGGTTCCGTAGATTACCCATTACATATAAACTGACAAACTCAACACTACAGTCTCACAGATTTTTCCTCCTTATTAATATTAGTATAGTATAGATTAAAGAAAAGCTTTACTTACCTTAATTTTATTTCCGCAGACATTACATTTGCTAGTGTTTGTTTCAGCATCAAAGGTATAATACCGATGCACCGCATCTCGTTTTGGCTGTGGCATACTTGATAGAAATGAAACTCAATATCACAACAGACACAAATATTGAATTAATTATCTTAATCCATCAATTCAATGTTGACACCGTGGTGTTCGCGAAAGAAATGGCACAAATAATGAACACGTCACACCACTCACACATAAACAAAAACAAATACAGTTCCAAACTTCCTAAAACGATGCGTCGCACGCGCACCAACTTCTTCCGACACTTCACAACACAAAAAGTAACCGTATTACAATGCAATAAGGTACTTCTTAACCGCAAGCAGCGGCAACTTGGCGGCTTTGTCAAAGGCGCCGCCGCTTTGTCACCTGTGCCGGCACCGCGCTAGACATACCGTCGTCTAAAGTAAATTTACAATTTTGCTCTTATTGTCATTAAGAAAAGGATAAAAATTGCATGAGCGTTGAACGAGAAACCCCTTCAAGAGCTACCAACGCTACCCTTTCGAAAGGCTTTTTTAAGCGCTTGAGAAGGTATCTGATATTCGTTAGGGGAACTGCTTACCCGTATTTAAAGCGCTTTAATAGCCAAATGAATGGGTTTTGAGGAGCATCGGCTTTGGTAAGCAAAGCCTTACGAAAAACCCTTTCAAAAACCCTCGAAGGGGATACCGTATTTAAAGCGCTTTAATAGCCTTATGAATGGGTTTTAAGGAGCATCGGCTTTGGTAAGCAAAGCCTTACGAAAAACCCTTTCAAAAACCCTCGAAGGGGATACCGGGCGGGTCCCTGTTCTGAAGGCACTCTTTCATATAAATATCGGCATTCATCGAAGAGGTAGTGAAAAAAGTAGTTGACTTCATTCCGCATTCACAAATGGCCTGCCACACCATGATTTTCTTACCGAACTTCTCAACGCAAATGGATTTTTCAGCCTCTGTGATTTCTGTTCCCTCACGAATAGTGTAATACTGGGGGCCTGGCAAAGACTTGTAGTCCAGTTTTACATACGTTTCGTCGTCCATTATTACACAGCTGTGTTTTTTCGTTAAAATCGAGTCATATAATTTTCGGACTCGTGTCTTAACAGATGCTTTTTGTTTTTGACTTCTTTTCGGCTGTTTCTGTTTTTTTAA
Source organism: Pammene aurita (assembly GCA_947086415.1). Taxonomy (NCBI): domain Eukaryota; kingdom Metazoa; phylum Arthropoda; class Insecta; order Lepidoptera; family Tortricidae; genus Pammene; species Pammene aurita. Next base: position 22,284,284 of record OX352295.1, read on the forward strand.
TGTCTTTAAATTATTCCTTTTCTTTGCACGTTGTACCATCCCGATACTCGTACCAACTTTTTTCGCGACATCTCGGACAGATAGCTCTCTATTAGATGCGAATAATTTTACTATCTTTGGTCCAGTTTTGGATTGGACGGACCTGGTTTTTGGCCTGGCCGTTGTTGGTCCTCGAAGGTATAATCCTCCCCGTACTTACGTATAGCAGTTTGGACGGCTCCAACACTAACACCTTCCATTTGTGCGAGTTTTCGGTACGTAATACCTTTAATCGAACACCATTTGTCCACAATAGATTTTCGCTTTTCCGGTGTAAGACCCCTCATTTTTTTATTGGAACAAGTTGAGCAAAAAAATAATAAAGATATCGGTTCTATGACAAATGTCAATCAATTGTCTTGTATCAGAATATTTTTAAATGAATAGACAACTTATTCCTGCCAGAGCTAACTTGTATTTGTAACAAACGATACAGTCTTTATTTAAATCTATGTAACTTTTTAACCATGGGGATTGCTCAAATTTTAATATTCTATGGATTTTAAGCAATTTTAATCCGTTTTGTAAACTTTGTTTAAGATTTCTGTAATGAATGACATAATTTGTTTTCTTGTTTAGATTTGGTATTAATTTTTTTGCTTTAGAATTACCTAAACATACATTTTCGGGACAGAATGGTAGATCCGAATGATAATCATGTAATTCTTTAGGGTACTCAATGTCTACTTCTAAGATAAAGCCATGATCAGCATCATCTGCAATATTAAAATTCGTCTCTACATTCACCCATTCAAATTTACCTGTAGGAAGAGGTTGAGACATAGCCCAACCATACAAGTTATTTGCATCTAAATATACAAGAAAAGAAGATGGTTGGTTTGATTCATAGTTTGACATATATTTATTGTTAGCTTTTGCATGTCTGTGACTGCATTGGGATATACCTCCTCGAATATTTTTTGCTATGAAAGCAATTTTATCAATATCCGTCAAAAGTTCAAGTTTTATTTTTGTAACTTTTAACATGGCATCCCAACTCAATCCTAGGGCAGTCTAATAATGAGCTGGATCCAAACCGTAGGTCTTAACACATACATTTCTAAAATTTTCAAATACATCAGTTAGTAGCAAAACATATATAAATCTGTTTTCAGATATAAATCTGAATAGTCCCCCATATTTTGACAATTAAAGTGATTCCACACACCCACAGCATGTTCATAATCTTCATCTGAAATGTGGCTATTAGTCAGATAACTGAAGACGTGAGTAGAAGAACATGGTATGTCGCGTTTTTGACATTTTTTACTTTTTCTAATAAATGAACGTTTTAAGCCATGTTGCATAACTTTACGTTTTCAGATTTCGTGTTTTCAAGCTATAAAAGCCTTAAACCTAGTGGAAGAACATGTTAAGTACCGTCAAAACTTCATTTCTCAGTGGATAAACATGATATGTACGACTTATTCTGAACCGACATGGAAGAAAATGTTATGTACGCACATAACACGTTCATCCGCTTAGTGTATCGTAAAAACATATTATTTTACGTTTGCTTAAATGAAAGAAGATGACATGTACAGATCATGACACCTTCATTCGCTCACAACATTACATATTTGCGGGTATGTTTCTCGAGCTCGCTGTGGTTTATCAGTCAACAAATAAATAGTTAACCCTGAATTAGGGCTAAATGTGCGTAGATGGACAGAAGAATGTCTCGAGCAAGAAAAATATTAAATGCTGTTTTGAATACAAATGGATGTTCATTGAATAGTACTGGTTTTCATCAAAGTAACAACTACTATAACCTCAACCAATATGGTTTAAGTTCAGGTGAGTGTTTAGTTTCGTTTATTTTAAGTTCTAGTAGCCGTGTGGTGCCGGCTTAATAATATCACTACCCCCTTTCCTCCCGTGGGTGACGTAGAAGTCTGACTAAGGGACGAGGGTGGAAGTGTATGGGCTAGCAACCTGTCACTGCAGTATCACATTTCTTACATCTACTGACCCTAAACCTTGCTAAATGTGGCACTGAAATTCTTAATTTCTTGTGCAAAAACAAATAAAAAGTTTATTTACCTTAACAAAAAAAATATATATTTATATGTATATTTTTTTATTACTAAGCAGAAACGATAGCTCAGTTGGCGAGAGCGATTGGACCGGTGTTCCAAGTGGTCGCGGGTTCGAATCCCGCTCGATGCATTAATTTTTCCATTTTTCTTTCTTACTTAAAATTGTAAAAAATATTTCAATTAATATAGCCTTAATTATTATATATTTTCAGTGTTTCCAATTGACGAAGCGGCGAGACAATCCCACAGCCATGAAAATTATGCAAGCAATTTGGGCAATTCTTCATTATTTGATTTTACACACTCTGTGGAATCAACAGTTAACTCGTCACTCATACAGGTGCAAGACTCAGACCTCGTGGCTCCATCCGAAGAGAACTTATCCATGGAGTTAAGGTCATACACTTTCTTAAATAATGTTACTTTCAACCTAAGTGATGATGATATTGTGGTCGATCCGATAACTGATACACACTTGAATTCAGATGTTGTTGAGCCATCGGAAGAAGACATTTTCTCAGTCAATACTTACATGCTTGCACGCAAAAAAGTAACTGATAATCTTTGTCTAGACGTGTCCAGTCAAGATTGTAGTCCCATTTCGCCGAATGCTAATGAGGACCACGTTTCTTGTCCTCTGACTATATCTAACGCCGATGTTACTGATAATATGTCTAGGCACCTTAATTCCGATTTAACTACAAATAACAATACACTTATCAATGAACCATCGACTAGTGATTTGCAGCAAACAGCTCGCAAGCAAAAGATTTTTACGCCAAAAGAGCAAAGTTCTAGAAAACGTAAACGCAACCCACAGGAATGGAAAAGAAAACGAGAAGCATTGTTAAGCGAAAAAGGTGAAGAGTATACATCATATAACAATAAAAAAGTAGCTAAGAAAGACATCAAAGAAGGACTATTATGCAATGAGAAATGTAGGTTAAAATGTTCAGACAAATTTTCCATCGATCAGAGAAAAAAGATTTTAAACGATTTTTACACTTTAGACATCAACGGAAAAAATGCATTAATTTTTAATAGCATGAAAAGTATGCCAGTTGTAAGAAAACGAAAAGGGGCTCAGAAACACAAAACCTTAAGTTACAAGTACTTTATATTTCGCGACGGTGTAACTGAAGAAGTTTGTAAGTTGGGTTTGTGTTCTTTATATCAAATAGGAAGGGGAAAGATTGATCATATTCAAAACCAAATTAAAAAAGGGGCCTCAGTCCCTAAACCTGACTGTAGGCGACGGCATTCTAATAGACCTCATAAGGTGGATTCTGAAGTATCGAACAAAATTAAAAACCATATTGCAAGTTTTCCCTCGGAGGAGTCGCACTACTCTCGCCACAAAAATATATTCAAGAGATATTTGTTGCCGCTCTTAAATGTCACAAAAATGCACCAACTTTATATTGATATGTGTAATGCTGAATCACTCCCGAAAAAATTCAAGATTACAAAAACTACATATAATCAATTTTTTGTAACGGAATATAACCTTTCGTTTGGGTATCCTAGGAGTGACACTTGTGCAATTTGTGATGAAGGCAAATGTACAGAAGAACACACAGAAAGTCATCAGGCTGCAGTTAAAGCAATGAGGTCTGATAGAGATAATGCTAAAACAAGCGAGGACGATCGATTTGCAACAAACGATGCCCTTACCTAAAATTCCCACATCTAAAGCTTTCTACTTACGACAAATTTGGTTCTATAACTTAGGCATTCATAATGTCAAAAAGGATAAAGAGAATGCAATATTTTGCACTTGGACGGAAGATGTTGCTGATCGTGGAAGTTGTGAAGTTGCTAGTGCCTTGCTAAGGTTTGTAGAGATTGAGCATAGTGGAAATTCAAGAAATAATCATCTAATAATATGGTCAGATTCATGTGCCGGGCAAAATAAAAACTTTAATATGATTTGCCTGTACCAATATATGATATTAAATGGTTACTATAAAGTAATAGACCATAAATTTCCTCAAGTTGGACACTCTTATCTCGACTCTGATCGAGATTTTGGACGCATAGAAAAGGTCTTAAGGCGACACGAATCTATTTTTGTTCCAGATCAGTACAGGGATATAATTCGCTCATCATCAAAATACAATCAAGTTCTTGACATGTCTGGGCATTTTCGAAAGATTAGTGAGCTGACAGCTAAATTAAAGCTGATAAACCGAAAAAAAGACTTAAATAAATCAAAAATACGGTTTCGTGATGGTATTCGATGGATTCGCGTCGAGGAGGTTGGGTCTTATCTATATAAAGAAACGTACGACATCATGACACCGTTTCAAAAGGTTGACATCATGACACCGTTTCAAAAGGTTGACATCATGAAAGTAAAATTCAGACCAGATGATTTCATTTTGGAACGAATCTCGGGCAAATATGGCACTATATCCCACGAGAAAAGGGAAAATATTTAGGACCAACTCAAGTATGTTAAGCCTGAATTTAAATTTTTTTATGACGAAATTCTTTTAAATTAAATGTATTTTTGGTAATAAACATCTTCATGCACTAGACGTTTTTTATTCAACCGAATTGTCAAAGTGAAAGAACATGCTATGTACACAAAATTACTGAAATAATATATATAAACGCATATAATTTTAATTTTGTGAAAAACTATTAGTCAAATATTCTATTAGTTGTATTTTAAGAAAAAAAAACGAATCTATTTGTACCATTTCATTTTCTACAGCTAAAATACCTTTAAATGCGATTTACTTGAAATTTTACTTATGCGACATACCATGTTCTTCCACTCACGTCTTCAACTATAAAATAAATCCTTACGAGGAAGGGCGGTAAGGTTTAAACTATCAAATGATGTCATGTATTCATATGGGTAAACACCCTTACGTATCAAGCGCTTATAGTCTTCTTCACTTGGAAAATTTAATTTTAGTTCATTGAATTGGTTTGTTGTTAAGTTTTTAGCTAATTTTTCGAGACTACTAGACATGAATTTAAGGGAATCAACGAATCTTAATTTCACTGTACGGTTATTCACTTTTAACATTTTGGAAAAGGAAATATATTTTTCTTTGTTCTGTGGGATTAGTTCTATATCACCATCTTCAAAATTAAGCCCATGTACTATAAAGTGACTGTCATAGTTGCTTAAGTTATGAAAAAACACAGGTACAAAGTTTTGGGGTCTGTACTTTTCATTGCAAAGTGAATGTGCAACGCCTTCGTAAACACCGGTATGCCAATTATAGGAAACGCAGGAATCCTCGTTTAAACATGTACTACAAATGAAACAGACTTTGCTGTTTGCAATGTGTTCTTTATTTAAAGTTGTTAAGGGTAAAGGGGGCTTGGAAAATGTATTCTTTTTACAAATACTCTCCAAATCATGTTTAATACATTTCATAAATGTTTGACCACAGTTCTCCCCTTTGTATGTTTTATACATTGATAACTTGTCATCATATGCACATTTAATATAGTATCCAAAACTATAAACTTGATGTTTCTGAATGTTAATGGTTGAGGAACGCTTGCGATACGTCTGCGTTTACGTTTGATTTTATCATCCACATAATCTACATCATCTCCATAATCTTTATCACTGTCAGGTGTTGGAGAGTGACTATTATCTTTAGTGGTTTGTTCATTAGATTGTTCTGACTGAATAGGACTTAAAAATGCCTCAAAATCTGCATACACAACAAAAGGAACTCGTAATTTACGCTCGTAATTATTGAAATTAAGTTGACTTGAAGAAGTCATTTTGTCAAACCAATCTTTCCTTTTATCCTCTTCAGAGGGTAAATTGGTACATATATGAAAACAATCGTTCTTTTGATGCTCTACTAAATTCTGATTAGATGAAAAATTTGACAAACAACTATCACATATATTAACAGCATGTTGTGATTTATTTATTTGAGCGGATACTAATCGAGATAAATTGTTGATTAGACAATCAATAGTGTCCTCTATTCCCCTTTGTTATATATAACAAATTAAAATGTTTTGTTTTTTTACATTTTGTAATGTGTAAAGGACCAACAATATCATGACTTTTATTTTGTGAATTATACGAGGGCTGCTATTTATATATCCGGAAACCGGGATTACAATCTTCTTAAATAGCATATTTGACCTCCATGGTAAAATTTGAACTTTTTTAAGTACTGGCCGGTATATTTTTTCTTTCTTATTAACGCTCGTGTTTTGTTTTTGACGGGTTTTAAATGTCATCTCGCAGCAAGAATGGAACTCACTCGTGAAAATATTCGTGCTATGATTTATTATGATTTTCGGCGTGGTTTAACGCAACAACAGTGCATAGATCAACTAACTTCAACTTTTGGTGATGAAGCCCCATCTAAAACTACTGTGTATCACTGGTTTAGTGAGTTCAATCGTGGACGTAGTATGCTTACGGACGAAGTTAAGGCAGGTCGCCCGAAATCGGTCGTTGTACAACAAAATATCGAGGCTGTGCGAAAACTTATAATGGACGACCGACATGTTACGTACCGCGAGATAGAGGCGACTCTGGGTATTTCTATGACCAGCATTAATAGCATATTACATAATTATTTGGCTGTAAAAAAAATTTGTTCGCGTTGGATACCCCACAACTTAACAAAAGAGCAAAAAGATGCTCGCGTCGAATGGTGCAATAAAATGTTAAAAAAATATAACCGTGGTGACTCAAAAGCCGTTTATAACATCTATACAGGTGACGAATCCTGGATCTATGCATACGATTCCGAAACGAAGCAACAATCAACGGTATGGGTGTTTCAAAATGAGCCGAACCCTACGAAAGTTACTCGTGCAAAAAGTACATTGAAACAAATGGTGGCCACCATTGCTTCTTCGGTATTAATGGCCATGTAGCTACAGTGCCACTAGAAAACCGTAGAACGGTTAATTCAGAGTGGTACACGACCATTTGCTTACCGGAAGTATTTGAACAAATTCGTAAAACTAACCAGCGACGAAGAATCATTCTTCATCATGACAATGCCAGCTGTCATACGTCACGCGAAACAACTCTATTTTTGGAGGGTCAAAATGTGGAATTAACGGGTCATCCGCCGTACAGCTCTGACTTGGCACCCAACGATTTTTATTTATTTCCAAATATAAAGAATAAATTACGCGGTCAACGATTTTCGACCGCTGAAGATGCTGTCGACGCATTCAAACAACACGTTATGGAGGTACCTCAGGCGGAGTGGCAGAAGTGCTTTAAAAATTGGTTCACGCGAATGCAAAAGTGCATAGATCATCAAGGGGAATACTTTGAAAAACAATAAAACCATTTTCAGCCGTGTACGTTTGTTTGTTTTTTTGTTTCCGGATATATAAGTAGCAACCCTCGTACTCCAAACCAAACACGTTAATAATTAAATCATTTATCTTTTCAAATTTCTAAATATCAGTCAACTTGATAGGAAAAGGAATGTCACCAAACGTCAATTTCTCTTTGTATTTGACATAACAGTTCACCATATTAGCGTGATTGTTTTTCTTAGGTGGATATAAACCCGAAAGCAATGCCCAACGGAAACATTCATGATCATTGTTTTTGATGTTTATTACTGCTCTTTTGTTTGTTATATCACGTGGTAATTCAATATATGAAGAACCACGCAATGGTTTATATTTATTAACATTAACGTCTAAGTGGTTTATGTTTACCAAACTCCATCCACTATCTTTTCTTTCAAAGTTTGTTAATCTCTCTGTTATTTCATTTACGAGGGATATGACCAAAAAAATCTTTATCACTGCTCACATTAAAAAGTTGATTGTTTAATTGAAAATCAAATGTATTTCTTAACTGTTTGGTATCCTGACAAAAATTTGCATTTAAAATAAAATTAACTTTAAAGCACAATCTGCAAATGATCAATTTAATAATAGTTGTTTATGTAACTGTTACGTAATAAGGGTCCTTAAAACATAAGTGTGGTTTTATGAAATGAGCCGCAGGCGAATTTCATAATAAGATCACACGAGTGTTTTAAGGCCTAATTACGTACAGTTGCATACACTGCTTTATCTACACTCATATTATTTATTATAAATGCCGTATTCGGAAATCATAGAATGGCCGCCATTGCACCGCCGCGGCCATCTCGATTGTGTCGGCGTGGCCAACTCGATTGTGTCGGGGCTCGCGCGGGACCAATCGAGTTGGCCATGGCGGTAACATTATGTTATCAAATTCGATGTTCCAAATTTGAAACTCATTGCTTAACAATTTGAGCATGCAAAGTTAAAATTACGTTACTGCCGCAGATAAGAAACTTATCATAGTTAAATCGTTTGTTGTAATGCTTGTCATTGTCTACGGTTTTTGAACGCATTTTAGAGTACTTACAGTATGAGTGTAGATAAAGTAAAAATTGTATCTTTATTTTTTTCTAAAAACGATTCGGGGGTTTCAAAGGGTTGGTAATTATTTTTATTACTTGATATTCTGTACGTAGCAACCCTGTTTCGGAATGCATTTTCAATTAGCTGAACGTTGATTAATTCGCTGTCTGAACTAAGAACATTGTTTTTGTGGTTATTGCTTTTCAATTGGTTCGCTAAATATCTTTTTACCACATACACATGGCACACAGAACATTCAATTTTGTCATTATTTTTTGTGCTTACGTCAATACAGCAAGCTTGTGTTGTAGAAGTTGATGCTGAATCACTGCTAGTTGAAGGTTGACTCTTCTTTGTTGATGCCTTAGACACAGGATCCGTAGTTGCCATTTCTATTCCGCCTCCAACTAGTTGGGATCTAAAGAAATAAAATACAATATCACAAATAATACAATTACATCATTACTTATAATATGACTACAATGATTAATAATAACTACAAAATACTAACTTGTATATTTCTTACAATGCAAACAATACGCTTGCATTGGTAGGACTCCGTCTACTACATCAGTAGTTGATATATGAATATCCTGTGTTTGATTCCTATGACCCTCACATGGGGTATAATATGGTTTAATATCTTGATCTTCGAAAATTGAATCAGGTAAGCCATCAATAAACCACAATCGGATGTATCTATGAAATTTTTGCATAATTAACTTTTTGCTAAAACTTGCTATCTCGCTACGTTCTAATTTATGCTCAAGATAAAATGCCATGTTGCAAAACTGAATCACACAACACCACAGGTACAAAACACTGAAACTTCAATTTGCTATAGATAATTTTAAAACTGGGGTCCCACTTTTATACTACTATCCCCTCCGTATCCATAAGTCAGGTAAGGAAACATGTAACAACAGGTTTTAACTTAGATCACCCACCCCAACAAGATGCAAGGTAGAAAAAAAAATGTACAGTGAATTAAATATTTAAACAAATTGATTAACTTACATTTCATATTTTTGTTGTCTTAGAGATTCACACAAATTATATATTTCTTGGTCTTCAAAATATTCCTTCTCCGCGTCTTCACATAATTGAAGAAGTTCAACATCACAATTATCATTTCCAATTGACATGCTATACATATAGATTAAAAATCAGGATAGTATAAGTTTTTTATACTTTGAAATTTAAAGTGTTCCTTCAAATTCTATCTCTGATTAGTCAAAATTAAGAAATTTATTCACTTAATCGTAATTGAACACGTGATTTGCAGCTCACTTCGTTTCTAAAATTTACCCCCCAGCCTCAACCTTTTAATATGAATTTGTGTTGAAAAAAAGGTCACGGCTGGTGGGGACAGAGGACCACCTAGGTAGGTAGCGACGAGTTTAAACAGGATTTCGGGTACAGGTAAATTTTTGTTTGCAGCGGAATGTTTTCTAACAAAAGATTAAATTATCAAAATAATTCTAAAGAATTTAAACGACAGATCTTTTGTGCATTTACTTTCTATGAAAATCGCGTGTGACTTCAAACCCGATTGATTTATATCTTTCTCAGAAACGAATAAAAAGTAAATTATTACCTTCTTCAAAGGACATCTAGCAAAAAAGGTAAAGTTCTCATGCCGACAGCATAAAGAAAAAACTAATAATAGAAATTGCGACTTTAAATTAGAGCACCAAAGGAGTCTTTTAACATCGCACCGTCCCACCTATCTAACTGGTATAAACAGGAATGCAATAAATCACACACCGAATCCTACATTAACAAAAGATATTATAATTAATAATGGGAACTTCGTTTACGGAAACGTACAGCATACTTACAGGTTGAAACTTGTTCAAAACACAGTCATGTTTATTGTCCACCAATTAATAGCAGTCGGTTGTCACATATACCAAAGTTATTTACGAGTTAAAAAAAATTAAGACAACACAAATATCTAGACTAGAAATAATCTAAAATCAATAAAATAATATTTCAAAAATTGGATTTGTATAAAATAATTTACCTAAAAAAAAATTAAGAAAACAAATATCTAGATTAGAAATAATCTAAAATCAATAAAATAATATTTCAAAAATTGGATCTGCATAAAATAATTTACCCAAAAAAATTAAGACAACACAAATATCTAGACTGGAAATAATCTAGAATCAATAAAATAATATTTCAAAAATTGGATTTGTATAAAATAATACATTTTAGGCAAAAACTGAAAACGAATAGATACTAAATAACTAAAATTGATGGGGTTGAAACATATACCAGAAGTTTCATATTGTGCTGTAACACATATAGATAGATACGTTGAAATTTGCATATATATTCGCGAAATGTGAATTAATTACTTTAGGTATAAATTTGATACCTACTCCAGTCCAGACTAATAAAGGGTAATGTAATTGTGTCTGTTTGCGGGGCTTGTTAGATCATTAAAAATATCGTTAAGTTATATGTAGTAAAATATTAATAATAATAATTATATCACCATGTGAGATTGAAATAGTTTAGGTATAATACCTAAAATGTAACGTAAAAACAATATTGATATTGGCTTCTTCAAAACCAGTTTACTGGTTTTAAAGAGACAGCGACGTGTGAGTGCTAATAGAACGTAACAGCCCATATAAAAAATACCTATTGAAATAACTAAACTTTGGAAACTTTAGGTACTATACCTAAACTTTGGAAACTTTAGGTACTATACCTAGTCCTGCATAAGGAGTAACCAATTAAGCAATTATAAAACCTATTGCAAATACGTAAAGAACAAACTACAACGTAGGAGTATGCCTCTACCGAGCTCGGTAACAATGCGATGTCGCCGAGTCGAGCTAACAATAGAGACAATAGAAAAAGGTGAGCAAGGGTTCTATTGTGGTGTCGAAGAGCGTGTATTGTTTAATTAGCGGAGTGTCTAAGTGCTGAAGGAGGCTCCGGGCACTGTTGAGACCTAGTGCAATCGATCTAAATGGGGGGCTAAACGTACTAAAACATACCAAACCTTTTTTTTTTTAGGTTTCATAGCCCCGAAAAACCACCATAATCCCGAAAAACCATTGTTTTGGTGGTGGGAACACGATGGGGTAGAAACGGTGAATCTATACTACTGTCGTAAAGTCACTGCCGCACGTATTGCCATGCGTAAAGAATGCAAATCAAAACGAAGTCGACCTGACAATACACAAGTGCAAGGGCGAAGTCAAACAATTGGATTCTCGGCCAATACGAGAAATATATGATAGTTGTGTTGATCCATTAAGAAATAGAGGTTTAGATATAGTAGCCACGGTAACTTCGCTCAAATCATTAAAAAGTGCTTTATACAAAATAAAAAACAAGTCCGCAGATGTTGAAAAAATTCGTTGCACTAAAGTATGTGAGGTTGAAATTCCCAGGACACATTTAGATTTCGTTATGTGTGACTATTTAGATGTCCATAGTTCGGAAGAACCATCCCGCCGTGTCATCATTTTCTGTCTGGATGAAAATAAAACCAAATTATCCACGATCAAACATGTATTTTGTGATGGAACTTTTAAAACTTGCTCGCCACCTTTTAAGCAATTATATGTTATGCACGGGGATATTGGTAGTTCTCTTACATCAACAAATGTCGTTCCATTACTATATGCTCTGTACGCGTGTACCCTGTTAAAAAATATAATTTTAGTACGACCCCCTTCGTAAAATATATTCTCAGTAAATGCTTGATTGGATGGAATCGGCTTTGGACAGTCATTTTACGGCAGTAAATATACAATCAAACAAAAAATATGGTCGTAAAGAGGGTTTTATTTCTTACCTACATTGTATAACAATAATCTAAAAAAAACAATTTATATATGCAGCACTCAGATACTGGTCAGTGTTTGTGCAAGAAGTCTTCAAATGAATTTATTACTAATTAGATAACATAATGAAACTCTTTATTGAGAGCGTGTTTGTCAAACACAATACAAATAATCTGTAAGCTTGTTACACAGGAAATCTATATATCATCAGTAGCCGTTTGTCACCGCTTTCTTATGATAATGGTAGTAATGATGACTCTCAAAATATTAGTAATATTATCGATTTTTCTTACAATGCCTAATTATTACTCTGTTTCCTAGATTTTTTTCCATGATTGATTTTGTAAGCCTATGTTATAATTATTATAATAAGAAAAGATTTTTGTTTTCATTTGTGAATTTCAAAGTAAGTACAGTAAGTAAAGACAAATGGTAGTCTGTATTTGTTATTTTAATTTGTGTTTTTCTATTGATAGTTTTTGTCCTCATATGTCTAGCGATCAGTCGAAAAACATATTTTTATTGATAAATCAAAGTGGGCCCGAATGATGGCCATAGCCAGTGTCATAAGTATTTCCTGTAGTGTTGGGCTTTGTCCCTTGCTTGGGCCCACCTTGTACGTATAATAATAATGTATGGAGCTAACTATATTACCTCAGATTATTTTAAATAAACACTTACGTTAATAAATTGTTTCAGCGCTGCATAAATTGCCCAACACACTTCTGGTATACAATGTGATATAGACGACTTGGACACACGGTAAAAATGACTTAGACTTCGGTAACCCATTCCAGTACACAAGTATGTCAATGTTATTTCCAGCTTTATTTTTGCCGGTAAAGCATCTCTCATCATAGTGTCTTGACGCTGAATAGAGTTTTCGACGAGATAAAGTAGTTCGTCAACATTTTCAGCAGTTAGTCGTAACGAACGCCAACCTGTACTCTGAGGGTTCTTCCAATCTTAACTGCTTCAAAATCAAAGATGAGGATCCAGTAGCATATCTGTCACTGACCCATTTTCTTACCCAAATTAGTTTCTTCTTATGTAATTCTTCCTCTAATATATTAATCGGCTCCTCTCGTAATAACGCGGATAGTTTAGTATACATTGCTTTTTCAAGTTCAGAGCTCCTGAATTCATTTTAAATGATGTAGTGGAGTACGGGAACGCCTTTTTAACCTATAAAAATGACATAAATCACAAGTCCGATTTTATTTTGTGACCTGTTAGAATACGTTAAATACTAATAATAATAAAAAAATTCTAACAATTTTCAACATTGCGCTAGGTATAATACATGTACCTATTTGTTTGCTAGACATCAAGGATGATATAGACATGGATGGCCAATACCCATACAAAATCGCGTTCTCTTTTCAGGTTAAAGCACTAGTGTCATCTATCGGTCACACCAGACACTAAATCCTAGTTTCTAATACTTTGTTCGTCGCTTAACGCTGACAGAATAACTCGACTTCAGACTCGACAGATGGCGCTGTGGCACTGTGTACCGAAAACAGACGTATATCCTGAACGCAACTTTGTATAGGCAGGCATTGTCAATCCATGTCTTAATCATCCTTGATGCCTATACAAAATCGCGTTCCTCGAACCTTCAGGCTATACGTCTGTTTTCGATACGAAGTGCTACAGCGCCATCTGACGCCAGCGTCATCTTAATATTATTTTTATTTGATATCTTTATTCTTGGTCAGTAATTTGCTGTAGGTATGTTAAAAGTGCAATATAAAGAAAAGAAATGTTTTTACAATTTGATTATTTGTATAATAGTACATTACTTACCAAGGACTGTAAAAGAAAGAAAGCCCGAAATCGCAGGTATTTGTAACCTGAGCCTCAGGCGAGGGTTGTAAATATGCGATAGAGGGCTTTCTTTTTTACTGCCCGTGGTCAGTACACAATTTTACGTCTCCAGCTGACCATATTGCGAGTTTTACCGTACGCGTAGCGTGCGGCAAAACTCGCATTATTAAATGATTATAACTAACCCCTATATATGTTTAAAATATACCTGTAACCATAGACATAAACAAAACTGAAATGTGGTCCTGCACCTACATACTTGTAAAATGGTACACACCGCTATAATGTATGTGCATCATGGGCAAAAGCGACAAACCTATATAGTTAACACGGGTATGCAAGGGAGACCTCCATATTTTACGCATTGCACAAAGTGTGACTGAGAGACTCTGTCACACGGCTAATTCAATATAAGTGCCGGAACCTATATTTGATGGCACACAATCGAGCGCCTGGGTACCATATCTCCCTTTTTGTATAAATCAATGCCTGTAACTATCTAAAACGTTGATGTTTTATTACGTTTTAATGTAGCATCTTAATATTATTTTTACGCAATTTTTTTAATTCTTAGTAAGTAATTTGCTGTATGTTAAAAGTGTAATATTAAGAAAATAATGTTTTTAAAAGTCGTTAATTATTTGTATTATGATTATAACTAACCGATTATTATTGTAATATTACCCAATGTTAAACGGCCTCCTAGCCTAGTCGGTAGTTACTCTGCCTACGAAGCAGGAGGTCCCGGGTTCGAATGCTGGTCAGGGCATTTATTTGTGTGTTTATCACAGATATTTGTTCCTGAGTTATGGATGTTTTCTATGTATTTAAGTATTTATTCATATATATATATATATATATATTATATATATCGTCGTCTAGTACCCATAACACAAGCCTTATTGAGCTTATTGAGCTTACCGTGGGCCTAGGTCGAGTTGTGTAATATTGTCCTATAATATTTATTTATTTTATTTATTTTATTTATTTTATTTATTTTATTTATTTTATTTATTTTATTTGTTTTATTTGTTTTATTTATTTTATTTCTTTTATTTATTTTATTTATTATATTTGTTTTATTTGTTTTATTTGTTTTATTTATTTTATTTATTTTATTTATTTTAAAATTTTTTTATTTATTTATTTTATTTATTTTTTATTTAATGTTTATATTTTTTATATACATAAATCGTATACGTACCCAAATGTTTCAATCAAAATCCGACCCTGTATTTATAGGTACCTGCCCGTGAGGAATAATTCCAATTGCCTCGTAAGCGCTGCCTAATTTAATGTTTATATTTTTTATATACATAAATCGTATACGTACCCAAATGTTTCAATCAAAATCCGACCCTGTATTTATAGGTACCTGCCCGTGAGGAATAATTCCAATTGCCTCGTAAGCGCTGCCTAGTCGGGTGCTCAAATACCAGTGCATGCGCGGTCTCCGTTTACGCATATTTGTGTCGGATCACGGTGTCAAGATATGCTGGCTGGAGAGCGTTTAAGTCGCCTAGGCTGTGCGCAACCGTTAAGAATATACAGCTTTTTGTATTAGTTCATACTGAATCTTATTGTGTGGTCCATATAATAGATATTCTACGCTAACATGAGCCCAAATCCTTTTTTTGTCGTGGCGGGTGCGATTGCGGTTTGGCTACAACAGAGTTAACTGATAAGAACAGTAATTCGTGAAAAAGCACCGTGTAAACGACTAGTGTCGGTTTGCGGGTCACTGGCGCCGTAATTTAGGCGTCTCAAAATAGTCTCCGTCTATATCGACCTTGAGAGACTTGCCCTCTTGAGTCGATAGCGATCGGACGCCGCGCTGCGCTCTCACGGACACATAATTTCGTGGCGGATCGTAGGCCTGGCCGCGTTCGAATAATAATGTAGTTATTATTCTTAAGGGACAATGAGACTCCCATGTACATTTTTTGAATGTGTATATAACTTAAGTGTGTTGCCGCGCCCCTTATATGTGTTAGTCTTGAAGAATGCATCTTATCGCTTTTAGCTATAACTAATTTTAGAAGATAGTGATATTAGTAATGGTAACAGTGTTCATAGTGTGCCATAGTTAAATGCATGCGCGTATACGAGTGCCGCAATGCAAACTAGTTATTGCATCAGCCATCTGCCGCGTCATGCTACTTACGGCTACCCGTTTTTAGAAAATAGAAATTATACGTTATCTTTTTATTATAATTTATTATCTCTTCTGTAACTCCGTCCTAATTTTGAGCACCTACACCAACTATTTTCGGTTTCCCCTTGCTTTTGCTTAACCGGGGTGCTCATTATCGAAGAAAATCAAGTACAGAGGAGCCCAATCTAATGCGGCCTTTGATAAATATATTACTTTAACGAAATAATGCGGGTTGTTTATTCACAAGGTGCGACATTTAGGATTGAGGATCTTCCCTTTTTGCGAGAAGCATAAGACCCTGTCCCCCTGGCGTCCAGTATCGTGGAGCCATACCCGTCTCGCCAGCCGGCCAGTTCCTTTGTCTTGAAGACCGACCCCTGAGGACCTCCACCACCGATCATCACCGCCAAACACCAGCGCGAGAGCCAGGGGAGTAACTTCAATCCGAGGAAGTGAATCATTCGGGCGTAGAGTACCCAGACCTGTTTTTTTTTATAAATTGGTGGTGTTAAGGTGTCGTTGTTTCAATTTCAAGCCGCCATCTTAGATAACTGTCAAACTTTTTGGAAGCGTCCTACATATGGAGCTGCACGTTGTGGGTTCGGAAGGGGAGTTGCAATTCCTGGACCACACGCTTACCGCTGATGGCGGGTATTGGCACATAACTTGACGTCGCATGGAATGGCTGTGGAAGCAGCCATCGTTTCGGAGGATGATCCTAGTGCGATGGACTTGTTATTTGGTGATATATGTATGGTCGAAATTACATTTAATCTGACGTCCACCGCCATCGCACGTCCGCATGTCGGACGCCACTTTTTTTACCGGTGGCACATGAAGCCTTTTGGCTAACTGTACAACAAAAATCGACGGAAGTCAAAAAATCCATCAAATGGCTGCATTTATATTCTGAATAGTTCGTGACAAATACTCCGTTGACGTGTGGCGCTGCTGCAGCGCATATATCTGCAGACGTATACTTCGACTATCCTCTAACGATGGGTCCGCGTATTGGCGTCCCCAACTGCGACGTTGCCAGGTCATTCATTCGGTCGTAACGGTGTTACGTCGGACGCACCAGAACCAAAACAACCATTGTGGGTCATGGATGCCGCGTATTTGGCGCTCAAAAGTGGAATTGGTTGAAACAAAATATAGTGCAAGATAAACGAGCGAAGACTTCGTAGCAGAAAGATTTTGGATTTAGCCAAAGAAAAACCTTCGACTATAAAGGTAAGCGTCGGCAAGAGCCTGCCGCGACCCAGCAGTTGCTGCCCGACAGTCGCCGTACTGCTTTATAGGGATTTGTATTACACACCATCCGACGCAGGCGGCTGAGCGGCGCGGCCGGCCGGGGGGCGTGGCCTGCGCGCGACCTCTGCCGCGCCGCCGAGCCGCTCCCGTAGCAATATGGCAGCGCTGCCCGCTCGCAGCGGTCGCAAAAATGGCGTCTTGTAACGAAGAAAACGACGAGTATTTAGTGGAGCTTATTGCATAACATCCAGCGCTTTATGATTCTCGACTGAAAGCTTATAAAGACAATGTTGTAAGAGATAACATATGGGAGTATATTGCGAAAAATATGAATAAAAAGAGTAAGAAAACCTATTTTATTCGTTTACATTAACAGTAGGTATGAAACAAAAAACACACACACATTACAAACACAACACAACCCACAGTTTTTACTTTCTAATTCATTCTATTTATCCACTGTTCTTGCCATTCGACTTTTCCGGCTTCTGAGGTAAAATGATCTTTCAGAATATATATGATTTGAAACCCCGTATGTTTTGATGTGGGTCCACATTTGTGACAATTTATCGAACATTATCCCGTGACCCTATCAGAAACACGTGTCATTACCATTAATGTGGATGTCTTTTTGTTACACGAATAATTGTCACAAGCTGCTGTACGATTCAATCCATTCCGAACACTGAAAATAACTGCTGAACACAGAATAAACGGCAGGACAATGTATGGAGTTACGATCCACTAGCCGGGGCCAGTGTGGACGCTGGTCTGTGTACTGTCACGCATCTAAGTCATGTGTTACGAGCCGATCCATCGAAAGTCAGTTTTTTCCAAAGCATGTTCGCTATTGTCCGCGTGACTAGGAGACGTCCACACTTGCATTTATGACACGTGTCGAAAGTACGCCAGATGACACAGGTACTGACACGGGGTAGGAGTGGATCACGTCGTGACAATTGTTTCGTAAACAATTACCACTTATCAACCTCTTTTATAAAATGAAATGGCCACTTGAAATGAGCAGTATATAATGTCTTGACTAACATTGCCATTCAAATCGAGCCCTGCTTATCACATTCTCGACATATCGACAAATAATAATAATTTCAGTTATAAATACCCATTATTAGACTATTCTAGTGTTCTTTAAGTGTGCAAATATTAAGTGACGTATTTTTTAATTTGACGCCTTTTTGGATTGTGGTGGTTCCATAGAAAAAGTAGAACTTAAAATATGGCGTGGCGACGGTCATTGCGTCCCAGGCCATAACTTGTGTTTTTAGGGTTCCATAGTCAATTGGAAACCCTTATTATAGTTTTGCCGTCTGTCTGTCTGCGGAGTAAGGTCAGTGATAGTCGGGAAAACCTATACCGGCCATGGAAAATTAATTTATTTATTTTCTTAAGGATCTTTTAAGTTTTCAATCGCAAGATTATCCCCAAAGGCAATTTTTGCAAGAGCACACTAACACATTTATGTAAGGTCAGGGTGTCCAAATCCGTCAGCGGGGCATTTCCGTCCAACGGCGTTTGCGGCTATTCAAACAACAGTGCACGCTTAATGACTCGATCGGTAAAGCAGAGAGAACATTCTATAACCGCAGTCAAAAACAGATGGCGCTATCTAGCCAGTCAATGGAAAAAAACCGCTTTCAAAGTTTAGTTGCCTTCCGACCTCGAACGTGAGTGTAGTGTGCTGCAGTGTTTCGTGATGGTGCGATAAGAAAATGTAAGTTTACGGCTTAGTAAGTATGTTTATTATATAGTTCGATATGCATGTTTGTTGGTAGTTTTATCAATTTTCGATTATAATATGTTGGTGAGAAACTATGGCTGGTTAAATATTGGTATTAACGAAATGATCGAGCAGACAAATCCGTCAATTGCGAAACGGGCAAAACCGTTATGTGCCGGAATTTCCCTATTTCATATATTGCCAACCTTTTTGATTTGACTTACTTATAATAACTATGAAAATTAATACCGAGTTTGAAGTCTCACATTAATGTTAATATGTATTTGAAATAAAAGTGAAAACAAATCATTGCCCTCTCATCCGTACTACTACGGTAGCTGATTACTATCAGGTGGTCCGTATGCTTGTTTACCACCGTCGTGTTATAAAAAAATAAATAGCATGACATTGACATTTATTTAGGCATGTGGCCAGTCAAGTGATAGAGTTAGGAGATAATCAAGGAGGTCTTATTACTGATTACTATTTATCCCATGAGCAGGCTGCAGTTTTTACGTAGCAAATTTGTTTTGTAATATTCTCCAAAAACATCATAAAACCTATAATGTTTCATACCTAAATGTACTGCAAGAGCCGAGCACTATCAGCTGTAAAAATATCGTTTATTTTTTAGCACCTTATATATCTGTGCAAACACTTAACATTTTCAAACCTGACAATCACCTAAAGGAGTACCGTACTGTCAAATGATACATTTGTCTCTTTCACTTTGAGTGTGACGATGAGTTAAAAAGAGGTTGTTATAAACATTTGTGACTGGCCACTTAATAATTTTGAAAATTTAATAATTTAGTTATTACTATTAGTTATTACCCATCCAGACAAATCGTGATCAAATATGTGTGCTTATATTTATTACTTTTCAGTGGCGTACATAGTATTGCGTGGCTTGCTCAGATTAATATGACCAGTAATATGCGTAAATAATTTAGGATGAAAAACAATGTTCAGATGTATATATATATATTATGTACTTTTCTATGTACATTTATTGTTGAAGCCTTGGGAATGCTCATATATTTATGAACTCGACTGTAGAGTTAAGTGACACGCCCTCGGTATAAATTTATATGCAGGGGGGGTCACTTAACCATGCAGCTTACTGTACACCGGCTTGCGATTTTTTTACGCTGAAACTTGTTTCGTAGAATACTTGCCTATAAGATATGTGTATTTTGTTTCGCAGATAAAAATGGTGCGAAATTATAGAAAAAAACGAGATCAGACATATAATAAAGATGACTTACAAGCAGCGGTACGGGCAGTTCGAAGTGGAATGAGTGGTAATAAAGCTGCACGCATTTACCGAATTCCACGCATGACCGTAATGGATCATTTCCATGGTAAAAGGCAATCCAGTAAACCAGGCAGAAAAAACGCGCTTCCTTTACATGAAGAACAAAAAATTGCTTCGTATCTACATACTATGGAACGCCACGGGTTTCGAATGAGCAGAGAAGAAGTTACTCAACTCATCGGAGAATATGTCAGAAAAAACAACCTGTTAACCTGTTTTAAAAACGGAATTCCAGGAAAAGACTGGTTGCTTTGTTTCCAAAAGAGACATAACTTAACAGTCAAAAAGCCTCAGGCTGTTGAATATGCTCGTAAGGTTGCTGTGGATCCGTTCCATGTACAGGAATATTACGAACTAGCTGTGCCCGCGGCTCCGCCCGCGTGGAATTCGGTCTGTGTCAGTAAGCGGCTAATTCACCCCTAATTTCTCTCCCGCTACCCTGGAGGCGGAACTTGAAGTAAAGTTGACAGATGACGCTAGAGGAGGACAGTAGTCCTAATAAAATATTTTACAATTACCACTAAATGAAAGTACACTCAAAAATGAATACTTTTTTTATCATATTATTAATTTTTGGCATGATTTAAACGACATAGAGTAGTAGGTGTACCTATATTGGACGATACAGGACCACTTTTGTATTTATACGTTCATGTCCACGGCAAATATCATCCAAATCGATCCTCCCGTCAAATCAGTCTAAGCATGAAAGGTAAGAACAGGCGCGGTTGAAATTGGGGGGGGGGGGGTGTCACAAATGCAGAAATGATTTTTTTCTATTTGAGGTGCACTTGGAGCGGGTAGGGAGTCCATGACCCATGCAAATTTAACTCAATCGAGTGTAGTGGCTACCCCCCCCCCCCCCTTTTAGACGTTGAATTTGAGCATGATGAGATGAGAACCGGCCAAGAGCATGTCGGGCGATGCTCAGTGTAGAGTTTCGTAGAGGCCGCCTTGTTACAAAACATCCGTTCAAAAGGTCGTTTATTAAGGGATATTTGGCGGCGCTTACGTCATTTTACTATTCGGCACTTCCTTTCACTATGCATTTTTGACTGATAATTCAAAAACGGCTGAACCGATTTTATTCAATATAGTTTTTATTGAGAGTTCTTATCAGGCCTCACCAAATTTCAGCTTTCTAGTGCGAACGGTAACTGAGCTAGACCGCGGACAGACGGACGGACATGGCGAAACTATAAGGGTTCCTAGTTGACTGCGGAACCCTAAAAAGAGATAAATAGTAGTTATGTAACTGTTACGTAATAAGGCCTAATTATGTACAGAAGCATACACTGCTTTACCTACAAACATATTAAAAATCCAGAGGGGGGCCGGGCGTGCCGGCGGTCGGGGGTAATGAATTTTCATACGTTTTTACCACACTGTCACAGATAAATCCATATATTTATTTATCAATGTAAGCACATTACACTGCACTAATTAACGTCAGAGAAAAATAAAATACGTGAGTGTCGTGGAACACGCGATTGGAACGAAGTTATGTTATTTAATTTAAATTTTTTTTTGGAATTTTTTTTTTTGTATTTTTTAGAAATTTTTGAAATAGTTGAAATTTTTGAAATTTGTGAAAGTATTGAAATTTTTAAAATTATTTGAAATTTTTGTAATTTTTGTAATTTTTGAAATTTTTGTAATTTTTGAAATTTTTGAAACTTTTGAAATTTTTGAAATTTTTGAAGTTTTTGAAATTTTTGAAATTTTTGTAACTTTTGTATTTCTTTGAAATTTATGAAATTTATGAAATTTTTTGAAAATTTTGCCATTTACATACTTTTAGGTTCCCGACTTTTTTCAGTTTTTTCATTTTTATCACTTTCTCACTTCTCACTTTAACTTTTCACTACACTTCGCTTCACTTCACTTTATTCTATTTTATATATTTTTTATTTCATTCCATTTTACATGTTTCTCAATCGTATGGGTGTCGAGTTTTCGTGACGTGACGCTTTTTCGTGACTTTTTTTTCGCCTAGCCTCCCATCCGCGAACCGTCCGATAAGAAACTTCGTTCCAAAACTACCACCGGTTCTAACCCTACATACGCCTCTGGCCCAAGAAGTATTATGACATTTATGACCGAAAAGAAACTCGACGGGACTTATTTTTTTCAAAACAGTAAGTAATACATTATTAGATCTTAAAGATACAAAATAATGCCTAGTTCTTCAAGACGACATATCAAAACAGCTTAAAGGACAGATAATGTACCCATTATTTAATTATAAAGAAAAATAAATCACAAAACTGCTTCACAAAACGTTTGATATGTTTTCCTACCTAAACGGTGTCCTACAAATGTTAGATGATTTTGTAGTAGTTTTTTGGTTTGGGCCATGCATCTTTGTCTGTCATATATAGTCCTCGAACCTGGAATAACCCTTTGACATTCAGGACATTTTCAAATATAAATTTAAAGCATCGACGGGTAACATGTTATAAATATGAACACCTTGACCAAAAAATTACAAATTATTTCAATACCAAACTTCATCTAAATACGCACAGCGGTTATTGGTTGTTTCTTCCCCATGTAAACTTTTTGCATCCGCTTAAGGGATAATTTCCGAGATAAAACTATTTTATTTCCTTTTCCAGAGCTCAAATTATCTCCATACCAAATTTTATCTAAATCGATTCTGCGGTTAATAATTCCCTATACAAATTTCCAACTCCCTTTTCACCCCTTTAGGGTTGATTTTGGGGTAAAAACTATCCTTGTCCTTTCTCGAGACGCATACTATCTCTATACACATTTCCATCTAAATCAGTTCAGCGGTAAAAAATTCCTCATACCAACTTCCAACCCCTTTTTCACCCCCACAAGGGTTTGAAAACTATCCTATGACGTTTCTCGAGACTCAAATTATCTTCATACTCATTTCTATCTAAATCGTTTCAGCGGTTAAAAATTCTCCATACAAACTTTCAACCCCATTTTCACCCCCACCAGGGTTGATTTTCGGGATTAAAACTATATATTATCCTTTCCCGGGACTCAAACTATCTCTATACAAAATTTCATCAAAATCCGTTCAGCCGTTTTCACGTGATGCGCGGTCAAATAAACAGACAAACAGATAAACAGACAAACAGACAAAAATTCTAAAAATTGTTGTAACGTGTTCTGTTATCGATTCTAAGTATCCCCTGCCAACTTTTTTTCGATTATCTTCCATGTACAGACTTTCGACCCTCTTCAGCTTTATTATATGTATAGATTGCTAAATAAGACCGTCGCTGAATTAGGGTTACAAGATAAACCAGAGGCAATATGGAATCTGGATGAAACCAGTTTCAGTAAGGATCCATCAAAAACTAAAATTGTAGGCATTAAAGGTCATGCCGCAACAAGAACAATTTCTACATCAGGTAAAGATAATACGACGGTGTTACTTGGGGCTAGCGCAGCGGGAGAGAAAACGCCGCCCTTGATTGTTTTCAAGGGAAAGAACATTTGGGACGAATGGACTTCCCCTGAAGCGTATCCCGGAACGACATATGCCGCAACCAAGAACGGGTGGATGGAAAGTGATGTTTTCGAAGCGTTCTTCAAGAAAGTTTTTTTATCTACTGTTGGTGATCAACGTCCCGTGCTACTCATCTATGATGGTCACGCTACATACGTGGGGTTAAATATTATCCAAACAGCACGCGACGAAAACATAACCATATTAAAACTACCTGCCCACACTAGTCACGTGTTACAGCCATTGGACATTTCAGTAATGAAGTCATTCAAAGACCGCTGGGATGTTGCACTAGTAAAATGGCAGCGTTCGAATATTGGCGTTACACTGCCAAAAAAAAAGTTCTCGCAACTGATAGGCGAAATACGGGCCGAACATACTGATGAGTGGTTTTAGAAAAGCTGGAATATATCCATTTGATCCAAAAGCGATCGACGAGTCGAAATTTGACATTTTAAAGCTGGCTCGCTGGAAAGAACATACAAAGTCAATAGTGACAGAAAAAGATCCGGAACAATACTCTGCGACAAGTATCTCAAAAAATCAGCCGCTAAAGCTAGTGTCAATTGTTTTGACTTTTATCAATCATAACATGAAAACTTACACTCGTAACCTAACTGAGGACAAAAAAAATATAACCGCTACTAATTCAAGCCCTATGACACCGAAACAAGTTACAGAAGAAAAAAAAACAACTTACATTTGAACAACTGCTGTTAGAAAAAATTCGGTGCGGTGACACTTCTACAAAACAAAAACGATGCAAAGTTGCACCAGGTGCAGAAGTTATTACTCACGCCGACGTAGTACAATCAAAAATTGTTCACAGAAAATTGATAAAGGAGGAAAGGTTTATAATTCAAAAAATCAAAACCTAGAAGAACACAACGTGACTCTGCTAAATCAAATTAAAAAAAATTGCTCTGACGCCCAAGCATTCATAGCCACAGATAATGATGATCTACCTGCTTGCTTACAAGATCAAACACCAGGTTCTAGTGAAATAAAAATCTTAAAAGACATTGTACTCAAAAAACCAGCTGCAATCAGAGAAGAGAGTTTATTAGCACAACCAGGGCCTACAGGAGTTCAGACCTTAAAGGGAAAAAGAAAAATCATAAATACATTTGCTGCGTCATTTATGATTGGCAAGATGAGAAATGGTAAAGAAAATGTAGTGCCATCTAATCAAGAGGGAGACGATGAAAATAAAATAAAAAATAAGGGTATCGGAAAGAAAAGTAAAGTGGAAGAAATTGAATTGCCATCGAAGGAAGAGACAGAAGGTGAAAATAAATTTGAAAATAAGGGTATTGGAAAGAAAAGTAAGGAGGAAGAATTTCAATTGAAATCCAAGAAAGACAAACAATGTAGTGGGAGTTTACAAAGAAAAGCAAAGTTAAGATAGGAATATACCGTCCAAGCGAACCAACCAAGACAGAAAATGCATTAAGAAATATGAGGCGCGTTCGTCCAGTTCTACCAGTGTATCCGGAACAATGAGTTCTCATAGTGATTCAGACTTGGCTCAAATTTAATCTGACTGTGAGTCTAACACTTATTTCGGCTCAATTGTGGAACCAAACATCACTGATAACTGTAATTTAAGTACAAATAAGACTAATGTAAAAGTAAACAATAATAATAATAATAATAAGACGAGGGCCGTTTGATAAGTTTTTTTAAAAAGTCAAAAATCATCAGTTTTTTTTATACAAAATAAATTTATTTCTCAACATAATCTCCTTCAAGGGCCAAACACTTATTCCAGCGAGTTTCCAATTTTTTTATTCCCTCCAAAAAATAGGATTCGTTGAGGTCTGCAAAATAGCCATTCACACCTGCTATACAGTCTTCATTTGTCAAAAATTTTTGTCCTCCAAGCCATCTCTTCAAATTTGGGAATAGGTCATAATCACACGGAGCTAAGTCCGGTGAATATGGAGCATGAGGAACCGGCTCGAAGCCAAATTCATGGATTTTTGCCATTGCAATAGTTGAGGTGTGCACTGGGGCGTTGTCTTGGTGAAAGAGTACTTTTTTCGGAGATAATCTTGGTCGTTTTTCCAACAATTCGGCTTTAAAACGGTCTAACAAATCTGCGTAATAACGGCCGGTGATAGTTTTCCCCTTAGCTAAGTAGTCGATCATGATGATTCCTTCGCTATCCCAGAAAACTGTCGCCATCACCTTCCCAGCCGACAAAACAGTCTTTGCCTTCTTTGGGGCACGTTCACCAGCAGCCATCCATTGTTTGGGCTGTTGTTTTGATTCGGGCGTGTAATGGTGGACCCAAGTTTCGTCCACAGTGACAAATCGTTTCAAAAAGTTTCGAGGATTACGCTTCATCATATCCAAACACAGTTTTGAAACTCGCTTTCGTTCGAGTTTTTGTTCGATCGTCAACAAACGTGGCACCCATCGTGCAGACAGCTTAGTCATGGCCAAATCTTCGTGTAGGATTTTATGTACACGCTCAGTAGAGATGCCTATCTTTTCAGCTATTTCACGCACCTTCACTCGGCGGTCGTCGAGTACGATATTATGAACTTCTTCAATAACGTCTTCAGTAGTGACTTCGATTGGACGACCAGAGCGTGGAGCATCAGATGTGCTTGACCGGCCACGTTTAAATTCATTTAACCAGTTGTAAATGGTTTGCAACGTCGGTGCATTAGTGCCATGAACAGAATCAAGTTCAATTTTTATAGTGGCAGCAGTGCAACCCTTCATAAAAAAGTGTTTCATAACGGCACGAAATTCAGATTTTTCCATAGTTGACAAAAATGCGTAGGTGATCTCAGTTAAACAACGATAAAAGTGACGTATATTTGTTTTTTTTTTCTTAATTTTTCGTCAGTTATCAATTGAAAGATCGTGCCAGTCAGTGTTAATGCCATTAACCAAAAAAAAGGTTTAATAAATAGTTTTTTAAAAGACTTTTCAAACGGCCCTCGTATATTCTTTATTGTGCACCATAAAGTAGAAATAAACAAACAGAAAATCAAAATTAAAACTAGGTAACAACAGGCGACAATGAGACATCAACAACAACAAGACAACAACAAGACAGTAACAATGAGACTGATAAAGAAAATATAATACAAGTTAAAATCAATGAAAACGATGACATGGACAAGGAAGAACCTTCAAAAAACCCGTATTCTGTTGATGACTATGTTTTAGTCAGATACTCGTATTATGGCAACAAATGGATTTATTATGTCGGAATTATAGAAAAAAATAATGCGGCGGAACAAATAGAATATCCAACTTACAGTATTAAGTTTCTCAAAACAGTAGAAAAACCTAAAATAGTATTTAAAACACAGAGAAAAATAGATCGCGATGTTGTTCCGCACCTCTCGATAGTGAAAAAGGTTCTATTATCCAATGACTCTGAACAAAAAAATGCCTACGTTTTATGTAATCAAGATGATAAAGTATACTTTTGTTGATAGCAGTTAACTCATATAAAGGTACATAATATACCAAACGTTAACCATGTGTCCATTATACATATTTTAAATAATGCTTAATTTAGTTTGCAGAGTAGCAAGTTTATTTTAAATGTTTGTTAATGTTTTTATTAACCGAGACTGAGATTCTTCCTGATTGAAAATCAGTATTAAAACTGTTATATGTAAAGGCATTGGACACCAGATGTACGAGACATGCGCTTCCTACTGCATCTGAAGGTATGAATTTCCGTGGGACAGGTCTCACCGCTTGTGTGACGTGAGCAACTGAGCACGCGTGCGTCTCGCAAGCAGTGTGACTTGTATTCGGAGGAAACACTTAACACAGCTACGTTTACATTTATATGCAAGTCTACGCATACACATCTGGTGTTTATCCGACGTATTCTCATTTTAATTACATGTAGGATATGAATTCTATCTGCTGGATTGGAAATGGATCGGATCTGTTGTGTCAAGTGACGTTTTTGGTTGAAGAAATGTCACTTTTGACACTGACAGATTTGATTTATATCTAATCCAAATCGAATTCCTATCCCATAATTAAAATTAGAATACGGTTTAAACATAAAAATTGTTGATTATTTTCTTGTGTTTTTCTTTTAGAATTTTTAGCAATGTTTCAAAGTTAGATTGTAGTTTGATCGATAAGGCGAAGAGCAGACGTAGCGGCATGGTACCGCTGCGCTGCGCAGCACGGCGGAGGCGCGGCATGAAACCTTGTATGACGGTGTAGTGTACCTAGGCAATCAATATAGACTGCGCGCACGACGCCGCGCCTCCGCGCGGTGGCGCGGCTTCGTGTGACCGGTTTAGGCGGACTACCGTGTACTGCGCATTGCAGCGGTGCCACACCGCTACGTGGGTTCTTCGCCTAAAGAAAAAATAAGTACTTACCTAAACCATGTGTATAATTTATTTTGAATGATGCTTAATTTAATTTACCGAGGAGCAAGTTTATTTTCTATTTTTGCTTGATTTTTTTTTTTTGTTATTCGACTCAGGAGAATGAGATTAGTCCATTGAAAATCAGTACTAAAACTGTTATATGTAAAAACCTTGCACACCAGATGTATTAGATTAGACATATGCTTCCTGTATTCTAAGGTATAAATATCCGTGGGACAGGTCTCACCGCTTGTGTGACTTGAGCACGGGAATACTTAAAACAGCAACGTTTACATTTTCATGCAAGTCTACGCATACACATCTGGTGTGTATACATCTTAGCGTGTGTTGATTAGTCCATATACTCATACGATTTAAATATTACAATTGTTGATTTTTACTCTGTAGTTTTATTTGAGAATGTTAATCACGGTTCCAAACTCAGATAATTAAATTTAATCGATAAAGGCAAAATAGTAGCATGTACCATCAGCATCACGCTCTGCGATTGTTGAGCAATTTAGGGTCTTAGCTAAATTGGTCGTTCAATACCTATGTTACGCTATAAAATATCCAATTTAGCTAGAACCCTAACAGACTGTACATGTATAGAGACTGTATATGTAGAGAAGTGAGAGGAATGAGGGCTACCGCGTATTAATTTGTCGCTTGAGGCGCTAGTGTCACTGTTTTTGGGAAGATCACGCACGTTTTTACAATTATCATTATTTTTTGAACTTTTTATTATATCCCGGATTATTTATTGAAAATATGAGCTACGGATCAACAAACGTGTCATTAAACGGAGTTAAGAAAAAGAGGTGTAAAACTAAGCAGGTCGAAGGAGCAAGTTATTAAGATATGGTGTTATGGTATGCATTAAATATGATTAAAAATTAAAAATATTGTCGCGCCCATAATAACAAGGACTTGACACTGTACTTCGGACCTTACTCAACAGTGGTGCCAACTGGTGAACACATAAACAGTAGCCCGTTATTTCAAAAACGTGTCAGTTGACGGATTTTCCCTATGGTTTGGGAACTGTTTTAAAAGGTTTACTACTCCTGATTGTAAAAATAGGCCGGATTTGCCCCAAAAAATTATACTTGGCAATAAAATCTAAAATAAACCTTTAATCTAGTTCGCTAAAGTTTAGTTTCGATTAACAGTTTAGTGGTATTTGTTCACTTGACGTACATGTTAGTAATACGTCACGATACAAGAAAAATCGTTGGTTGACGGAATAGTCCCACACCGTCGGGAAAATCCGTCAACTGACATGTTTAAAAAAAACATATTTAAATACCCAGCAGTACTTGCAATTTAATATGAGTACCTTTATATAGTTGAATAAATGCTTAATCTATTAAAGTGATCAGGTTTATTAAAAAGTAAATATCATCATAATTATGACCTGCCAAAGTGAACTTATCAAAAAGTATGACGGAAATGCCCTCATTGACCTTAATGATTTTCCAAAAACTTTTCAGAACATAACTTCAGCATTATCTGAAACACCCCTGCAGGCCCTGCCGCAAAATTTGTAACAAAAATCTGAATCTCTAGGATCAAAGGTACGTAATACAGGTACAGTCAATGCCTCCTAGCCTAGTTGATAGTGACCCTGCCTACGAAGCAGGAGGTCCCGGGTCCGAATCCTGGTAAGAGCGACTATTTGTGTGTTTATCACAGATATTTGTACCTGAGTTATTGATGTTTTCTATTTATTTATCTATACCTATCTATTACATATATATGTATCGTCGCCTAGTACCTACAACAGAAGCCTTATTGGGCTTACTACTGTGGGACTAGGTCGGTTTGTGGAAGATTGTCCCATAAGACGCTGGTTCGGTTCCAGCCCTGGGCACCGGAGGCCTAGGTCACTTTTTCCTTTGTATATGACATCTATACAGGGTGTAACAAAAATAGTGGTGATCCGTTTAAGGGCATAATTGGTATCGTATTGTAGTCCTGCGGCGCTAGCAATATTTTGAGGGATAAGTTTCGAAAATCCAAATAATTTTTAATAATTAGAATACGATATCAATTATGCCCTTAAACGGATAACCAGCATTTTGTTACACCTTGTATAAGTTTACGGCCTTATTACTTAATAATAACGATTTGTTTCATTATCGGTACTGACCGTCCGAAGTAAAAACTTTTTATTTTATTATTTTAATATAATGGGTGATGGTCCAAATCTCGACGTATATTGCTCATTTTGTATTTTGTATTATGTTTGTTACAAAATTTAACGTGTGTCATCATCCCAATTTTTCAAGTAGCACTTGTTTTATATTATTGTCATTCAGAAGTATGTATTTTTTCAGGCCTATTTTTTATTCGACTTGGACCATAATTTACTCTCTGAAGAAATCGTACACGATAAAGAAGAAAATGGCAGGGGAGAAAATTTACGTCGCTTATTACTAAAAGAAACCACAGGCAAATGTTTATTAAAACAAGTTGAAAAGGGACATGAATTGAACTCTCGCGATCGGGCGTATATAGTTAAAGTAGTGGTGGAAGCAGAACTCAAAACGCTAGAAAAATTAAACCATACCATAAGACGAGACGTTTGGCTTCAGTGGGCAAACGAAAGTAGCCAATTGTTCAAAGGAGAGCCGAAAAGTCTGTATTACGTGCCCTACCACATTGTGGGGAAGAAGGTGGTACAAGCCAGTGGGCTAATTCATAATCGTCTAATAACGCACCGTTGCCAACTATACTGTTTAAAACAGTATTATACTGTTTTTCACAACATAATACTTTTTACTGTTGAACCAAAATAAAGTATACAAAACACTGTTTTCAGCGTCAAATTGCCTAACATTATATAAGTGTGTTAGCAATTTTAAAATATTTTCTATTGTATTAATTACGTCTATTCATAATTATTATTGCAAAGACTGTGTACCAACATTACCACCCTTGAAAGTAGGCATTATGGCTGAATATTGTCTAAGCCCGTTTAAAATATGCTTTTGTTGCGTTTTGATTAGTTTTTATCTATCTGTGGTTCACTGTGAAATGATGTCATACGAAAAATACTGTGTTGATGTTCGTTTTGCCAAGTGAAATATACGTTTAATGTTAAATATACTGCGTGTTTTAACTGGAAAACTACCCTGGAGGCTCCCAAAGTCTGGATTTGAAGGCTAAACTTTCAATTCAGAAGTGCGATGAGGAGGATTTATTAATACAATTTACAAGCGGAAGTCTCTTTCTATCTCCTTCTGCTAGAAATAGAGTTCCCATTGTCTGCGTTAGTACTTGTATCAATAAAAAAATGGCAGCTACAATTATGAATATTTTTTTACAATATCGCAAGATTATCACTATATATTTTATTTATTTCACTGTCTGATAATGTAAATATTCAGGCTCAAACTTCATTCAGGATTAAAGGGTATTTACTGTTAGTTATTTATTTGTCAGATTTAAAAAGTTTATTAGGTACCTTAATGAATAATTATTAGCGAAAGTATATATTGTAAAAAAATATGTATTTTCATATCTAAGGCATAACACAAAACTAAGCACAACTTACAAGATTTTTGAAGAAACTTTTCCATAAATTTTATAATTTAAGCTGCCACTTTCACATCGATATGACAGTCTGAACAGTGAGCGACTATTGATAGGGTAGCAATAACAGATTTGTTGGAATAGCTAACTAAATGCTGAGTTTACAGTGCAGTGCACTGTGATTCCGCCCAAGGCCATAAATCGAAAAAAGTCATAAGCGTATCCCGGTTTAAAAGGTAAGCAAAATGATTCACTAATAGACAATCTGTAGAAAACTATAAATTTCACCATAATACATTGCAATTATCATTTGCATTTGTGCAACGAAAGTGATAACATCTCAACCCTCATTAGCAGTACGCCGTTAACGCCAGAACTTAATCACTTTGTTATCGTGTATTATTATTACTATTTATTTATTAACACGTGGTGAAATCATGGAATTCCAAGAAGAAGGTATGTACTTTACTTTCTAATATATTTTATTTATATATGTGTGTGTTTGAATTTTATACATATTTTCTAAGAGATGCTTATACTTTTGTAAAAATTATTCTTAACTTCGAAATCAATTTGAATTATACTTTGATGCCGACTTGTGCCGAGGTAGAGGCATACGTCATTTTGTATATCTAACTATCCTTAATAAGGGATGTAAGTTTCATTTGCGTCTGTTTGCTCCTTTTCTAGTTATATGTGTATCAATGAACAAGTGTCGTTGGCCAAGAATAATGAGATTTTTTTCTAACATACTTATATGTTTGTTTTAGGTACTTTTATGAGATGTGCTATTTCAAGGCGTGCTATTTTTGATATATGGCACTCCAAAGAAGGCACGGAAAAAGAAAAATCTCAACATGTTCTTGTTACTCTGACTGAAATGTCACCTCTTTCTGAGCACATTGAAAATGTCGATATGAAGATTTTAAATGACAAAATTTGCAATTTGTGCAAACGATTTTCATGTTATTGGAAAAAAATGTATAGAAGTCAGTTTAAAGTAATAGAAAAATATGCAGATTGCCTTGCTGTATCGGAGTATATTGAAATAAATCGAAGTGTTGAGCCGCGTATTTTACAGCAGAATGATAACGTCGATTCGTTCCCTTCTTGTTCGTGTGGCCGTCCGAAAAAAGATTTTAATGAGTGTAGTAAACGTACTAAAAGAAGAAGACTTGCTGATCTATCCAACTTAGATACGTCTGCTGTTAGTACGTTGCTCATTACTTCCGCTGATGCCAATTCGCTTGAATTGTAGAGCTTTCTACAAAAATCGACGAATGTGATGCTTTGTCGCTTATTGCAGAAGCTAAGTTGACTAGGCACCAATATTTATTAATTAAGAATTTTATAGATACTATGATATTAAAAGATTGTATGCCTTCCTACCAAAGTATTGTTCAAGCTAAAAAACAGTGTTATCCTCCTATTATAACTGTAACCAAGTCATCCGCCGAAGTCGAACTTCAGAGTTTGTTAGACCACACTGCCACTCGGATTCTTGAGTCTCAAAAAGATGTTTTAAATAGAGTGCCATGCCAATCTCTAGATAAAATATCTTTAATAGGTAAATGGGGTTTCGATGGCAGTACTGGACATGGCGAATATAAGCAATGTTTTTCTGATCCCAACCTTAAAGATAGTAGCTTGTTTGTTACCTCGTATGTACCACTTCAACTTATTTTTACGCCTGAAAATGAGAAAAACCCTGTGGTTTTGTGGAAAAATCCTCGTCCATCGTCAACTCGTTACTGTACGCCAATTCGTTTTCAGTTTTTAAAAGAAACCGCTGAGGTAACAGTTCAGGAAGAGACTTATTTTAAACAAAAAATACATGACTTACAGCCAACGATCTTCAAATATAATGATCGCGAATTTTGTATTACGCATAACTTACAACTTACTATGGTAGATGGTAAAGTCTGTAATGCCTTAAGTGAATTCTGTTCATCCTCTAGATGTTATGTTTGTAAAGCTAGTCCTAACGAGATGAATCAAATTGATCTTTGTTTAAGTAAACCAGCTGATGCAAGCAAATATGAATTTGGTTTATCTCCTCTACATGCAATGATTCGTTTCTTTGAATATTTTATTCATATTGCTTACAGGATGGATTTTAAGAACTGGCAAGCATCGAAAGAGTTTAAACCGTTGTACGAAAGTAGAAAAAAAGAAATTCAAAAACAATTTAGGGAAAGATTGGGCCTCATTGTCGATAAACCAAAAAGCGGCGGAAGCGGGACATTGAATGATGGTAATACTGCTAGACGTTTCTTCATGAACTCAGAAATTTCGGCTGAAATAACTGGTATCAAGAAGGAACTTCTAGATCGATGCTGGACTGTACTACAATGTATGAACTTGGGATATAAAATTGATTCGCAAAAATTTCACGATTTCGCTGTAGAAACTGCTAAACAGTTGGTTCATGAGGATAACTACAAATGGTATAAAATGCCCCCTTCCGTCCACAAAATTTTAATTCACGGTGCTGATATTATTAATTACAGTTTGATGTCTATAGGGGAGCTATCTGAAGAAGCAGCTGAGGCGACTAACAAACACATTAAAGCATATCGACGAGACCATACACGAAAGATGAATCGCGTTTTGACTAATACAGATTTGATTAACAGGCTTCTTCTTCATTCGGATCCCCTAATTTCAGGTCTAAGAAAGTTACCTAAAAAAATTACTGTATTATCGAAATCTGTATTAAAATTGTTATCTTAAAATAAGTAGTTTTCTGATTAACTGTTATTTGCTTTATTATTTATAAGTTTACATTTATACTATTATTACAAATTATACTGTTTCTTATTTTAGTTTTTTGGTTTTATTTGATGTTTATTATAAACAAGAAACATCAATACCACAATTTTTCCACTGAAAATCGCAGTATAAAATATTTTAAAAAATCATTGTCTCGAACATCATTTCTGGACATAAAAAAGAAGTATGGGTTTAATATATATACATAAAAATGACACAAATTTATCAATTCATATTACTTTCATGGCATTTTAACCTTTATCATAGATAAAAACATCTATTTCGCGATATAGAATTTTGGTACGGAAATAGGCAGAGTATAAATACCTAAACTTAGTACAACAGTGTCCAGATTATGTGCATCGTAAATCGTTTAGAGTTTTGTTTTGAAGAAAAACTAATTTGTGGCCTGTAAATATTTTTTATCTAGGCGGCAATCTTGAAGAATAATAATTGCCACTCGACAATTAACGTATTTTAACCGTAATCGCCATACTTATATTATGATATTTCTTGTATTTATATCTGTTGCAGGAGCTGAAGACGTATATAAATCCAAGTGGTTTGGGTACCCCTATTTTGATTTTATGAGAAATAAAAATGAACCTGGAGATACTCAAGATACGATAGCGATCGTAAGTACCATGTTTTATTATTATTATGCATATAGAAGTTGCCAAGGAATAGAGCCATTGGTTACAAAATGTTCTGCTAAGTACAACCGTGTGTCTTTTGCGTTATTAGTACCACGCCTCGGAATCGCTGCAATTGGCGTGAATGTAATTTCATTTATATTA
This sequence comes from Pammene aurita, assembly GCA_947086415.1. Classification (NCBI taxonomy): domain Eukaryota; kingdom Metazoa; phylum Arthropoda; class Insecta; order Lepidoptera; family Tortricidae; genus Pammene; species Pammene aurita. The sequence goes on from OX352295.1 coordinate 22,319,798, forward strand.
TTTCTCCATTGGCCAGGAACGAGTAAACCATCTTCAAGTTCCCTGTCGAATAGCTCGGGTGGAATATTATTTGTACAAGTGTTTTTTCGGATATAGTTATACAAATATATAGCTGCTAAAACCACTTTTCTCGCTTTGTTTGGCTCTAGCAAAATGGGTTTTCTAAAAACGCGAAAAACAGCACTTAATATACCAAATGCATTTTCAACGAAACGTCGAGCTCGGCTGAGGCGATAATTAAATATTCTTTCTTTAGAACCATGTCCTGGGTTACCATCAAATGGCTTCATGGTATATTCGTTCAGTGCGAAGGCCTTATCTGACAAAATCATCTAGGGAACTTTCGTTACATATGGTATTTGCAATATCCTCTCTTTAGGCACGTTTAATTGTTTTGATTCTAGTTTTCTATATTGTTCACTCAAATCAGCGACCTCTAGTTGAAATGCATTCAAATCTAATCAATGAACGGGTCGCTCTTATTTCGTTCACTCCGCCAGTCATCTCTCTCTGTTCATCTAGCGGCCGTCACGGATGGACGTACCGTCACTAAAGCCTAGCGCCTAGTTTCCTTCCCGAGGTCGCCGCCGATCCTCGAAGACTTGATAAAGGTTTAATGCGCGTTGCGAGCGGTAGGCCCATACGCGGTGCGCGAACTTTCGTTAAGGACCCAGTGTCAAACAAGTTGTATTTTAGGTTAAGTCGAGTTAAATATACGTGTGAAGTGAACCCGTTGTTTTTCTTCGAACAACCCATCCGCCATTACCGCAGCAGGTGCGGCGGCGTACTCATCTACGTCACAGGTGATGGTGGCCCTTTGGAACCTCTCTTCTGCATCGTGCCGGAGCGACTCGACTGCTACAGAGAAGTATGATAAGTACCTAACCTGCCTCCCGCAGCGATCGGGTTGGTTACGTGTACATTTTGGTGTGACCCATGAGGGGAACAATCGCACGATAGAAGAAAACCCGTGATTTGGGAAAATATGAAATAAAAACCCGTGACTTGGGCAAGATTGCAGCAGTCCAAGGCCAAGAATCGCGCCACGGCAATCAAGGATTCGTGAAACGTGTCATTGTGGGGACATTTGGAGATCACCATAGTGATGTACTATATCCGGTTGACGTTTACCCGTTCCGTTGCTGAGTGAACGAACTGAACGGTAGGAACGTGTGAACGTCGATTCGGACCATCGTCGGACGTCGTGGCGACCATCTTAGAGACTTTTAGTTGTCTGTGGCCGACAGTGAGAGTGACTTGCTAAACGTTAAGTTGTGTCGTTTTAAGATTAAGATCAATAGTTCGATACCTTGGTTAGTAATTAGTACAAGTAATTGGGGAATAACTTATTATTCATTGAAAATTAGCGTGGCGCTGTGTAATATTTACCCGGGTAAGTGCGAAGCTCCAATTCCGGTCAAAGTACCAGATGCTAACTGATTATGCGGGATCGGTCGCTATGAGAACTGGCTCGAGTGCGGCCACAGTCGCAAGGCGACGCTTTGAATCCGTGTATTTGACATTCGTAGCGAGCTATGAGACCTTGTTGGCAAATGATACAGAGACAGAGCTATTACAGTATCAAGAGAGCTTTAGCGAGATAAACCGGCTCCTCTTTCAAATAGAAGAGGCTTCGATGGAGGAGTCATAGTAGCAACACGTCGCGTTCAACCAGGTAAAGTCAAACTCCCTGCGGTACAGCTACCCGTGTTTTCCGGAAACCTGCAGGAGTGGCTGTCCTACAATGATTTATTCCAATCATTGGTGGATACTCGTGATATCTCGGACGCCGAGAAACATTATTACCTGAGATCGTCATTGCAGGGCGAGGCTCTGAGCGTCGTTTGCCATCTGCCCATGGACATCATTATGCTTTCGGTGAGGGACATTCATAAGACTGTAAAAAAAACGGTTGAACGACGGTGGACCGGTAGTGTCCAGTCGAACGGTGGCCGATTGGTATAGTTATTGCCGGGAAACTGTTGTAATATATGAATTGGAATGTCAAAGGGTCCAAGGGAAGATACCCCTAAGAAATTAGTCCACATTGAAGAGTCAAAATTCGGGAAAAGAAAATATAACAGGGGTAGGCATATTGAAGGACATTGGGTAGTCGGAATGATAAAAGATGGTAATGATGATTTACGGCTGGAGGTGTGTCCTGATAATGTAAGGTCTGCGGAAGTATTAATTCCTCTTATTAAAAAACATGTTCGGGAAGGCTCTAACATACACACAGATTCGGAGAGCATATAATAGCCTTCCTGAACATGGATATATTCACAAAAAAAGGGAACCACAGTGACCCGGTTAATAAATTCGTGGCACCTGACGGGACGCACACCCAGCGTATTGAAAGTCAGTGGAGGGGTCTTAAAAACAGTTCCGTCAAGGTCAAAACAAACGGAAGTTCATTGATTGGGTGTGTGAGAATTCTTGGCGCCTAATGGTAAATCATCTAGATTCCTTTGAGGAATTAATTTAGGCAATTAAGTATGTTTATAAATTAGAGTTGTAGTTTAATTTTAGTGTTTAAGTAGGATTAAATTAGCTTTAGTTTAGTTTTAGTTTAGTTTTAATTAGACATACGTTTGTAAATGACCAAATAAATTTTCTATTTCTTAAAACATGTATTTCTCATTATATATCTACCCCCTCCTCCCCCCGCTCTATAGACCAGCTTTTTGAAAAACAATAAATAACCAAAACTGATTATTTGGACATCCAAAAAATACCAAACCAAAAAATTCTCAAATCCGAATATTTGGACATCAACAATTCTCAAAACCAAAATTTGGAAATCCTAAAAACTCACTAATCCGAATATTTGGAAATCCAAAAAGTTCACAAGACCGAATCAGATCACCTCACTATTCACGTGGTCTTGTCTGCCCTACCCCTAGAGTGTTTAAGAGCGGAGGCGCGGAGGGAGAGCAGTCCTCGCCCGCCGTAACGAACGAGGGAACGAGCGAGGCGAGCGGCTGAGGTTGCAGAGCCGAGTGGAGTGAACGTGCTGAGTCATGCGACGGCGAGGGCTGCTCTCCCGCAGCGCCGGAGTAACCCAGAAGCCCGAGCCACACCGCAGAAGCTAGAGCCGCACCGAGCTGTGGTCTCGTCAGCGACCGACTTTAGGAGCGACGAAGCGGGCCTTCACAGATTTGTGATGCAGATATAAGAATTTTAAGCATTGGCAGTAGTCATCTAGGGTCAACTCACGACAGTGTCATTTGGGACAGTCGACATGTGAACCGGTTTTTAAACAGGCTTCAAAGACAGGCATAGCTCGTTTGGCTACTAGGTAGGTGTTTTAGATTGGCTGACGTATTGCTGAAATTCAAAAATTATCTGATATGTCTACAAATGCATATTTCAGGTGACTCTGCCTACGCCCAAAGATCGACGATGATGACACCTGTTTTAGGAAAAGAGGAGGAATCAGAAGCAGGGTATTACAATTATTTTCAATTACGGGCTCGTAACACGGTAGAGAGGTCCTTCGGGCTACTTAAATAAAGATGCTTAGCTGGAAAGTTACGGTATTCCCTGTGATGGCTGCTAAAATAGTGAACTCCTATGCAGTTCTTCACAATTTTTGTATCGCGGCCGAGGTTCTCGCTCCTCCGGACTTCAATCTATAACAAACACACAATTATTCTTAATTTTTCCACATAATTAGAATTTTCCTACGGGGTGCACTTTTTAAAAAAAAAATCGAAATATAATTTTTATTTTTTTTATTTAATTTTTTTATTTTAATATGGTTAAACTCGTTATTTTGACTACAAAAAATGAATTTGAGTTTAATCGAACCAATAACTTACGCGTAGTGAATTTTTGTTCTAAGCAAATGTATGGAGCGTACGAGTAAAACGGATTTTTTTTTCAAAAATTAAAGGTATACCGTAATATCCTTGCAGATGATGTAAGAACCAATTATTAAGGATATTTTCACATAACGCGAACTTTTCTACCGTATGCACTTATTTAATAAAAAAGAAAAAACTTATTTTTTCATGCTGAAATAGCTATTTCTCATTGTTTTAATCAAATAAATAATAAACATACAAGAGTTACAAGTAGAAAATTGAAAATAAAACCATTAGGTACATTAATACCCTTGCATCCTCTTTATTACATTATCTTTGTACTTAATGAAATAGTATTTAACAAATGACACATTGAAAACTGATGAGTCTAAAATTAATGATCGTTAATGAGGTCCGGTTACAATTGTTAGTAGATAATATGAATGCAGTTTAATCATTAAGGTTTTAATCATTATGCTTATAATTAGACGTAAAACTAATTACAATAACAATGATATAGAATGGTGGTGTTCATTAGTACTTGCAATAAATAGGTAAGGGGTACATTTTATATTTTAGTTAATCTTGAGCTTCTCAACCGCTAACATACGACCATAAACCATGGACAGTCTTATTACGAACTTGGACTTGTTTGTTATCCTAAAATCTCAAGGATCTAGTTTAAATCACGAAGCTTTGTTTGAAATAGTGCTAACTAAATCAAACCTTAACCTGTCAGAAGAAGATCGTGACACCTTGAAAGAATTTTGCCGAAGATTTACAAGAGCCGCTACTAACAGATGGAAGAAAAGCCAACGGAACACAGAAAAATTTAGAGCATTGTATGGATCTTGGTTAGAAGCAAATATTGACTGGCCAAGTTGCTTTTATCTTCAGTTGGATCTTCAGTTAGCCCACGGATCAACCAGCAGTGATCTCATTCCTCATACTTTAAGCACATCATCAACTGGAACTATGACGCGATTGAAACGTAAACCATTCGAAGACCTCGGAACGAAGCAGAAAAAAAACATATTCAGCGATCTAAGCATTGAAAACACAGACGAAGTTGTGTTTTCAGCTGTAAAACTTTTAAAAGAAGATGGTCGAGGTGAAATTGCATCAGTGATAGAATACATGTTAAAGAACCCAGAAGCAGTCCAGAAATTCACTGCAATGATCAAGAAGCCTGGTTCTACCGCGTCACTTACAGCAGAGAAGGCATTAGGTCTACTGATTTCATTGAAGTTATCTAACTGGCAATACATAACTTTACGAGAGACAGCCATCAGAGAGGGTGCTTCAACCTTATATCCATCGTATTATAAAGACCAGAAGGCTAAATTAGATTGTTATCCACCAACGCAATCTGTTATTGTAACGGAATTTTCGTGTGAGATAACATTGCAAGCTTTGCTGGATTTAACAGTTACACGAATTTTGAATAGTTTACAGGAACAAGTAGAAGACATGCAGTTAAGTTTAATCTCTAAATGGGGATTTGACGGTGCTTCCAGTCAAAGCCGGTACAAGCAGAAAATTGGTGGCAGTGAACAAGATGACTCAAGCGTTTTTATGACGACTTTAGTGCCACTAAAGCTTATCTCTGGCGACAAAACAATTTGGACACATCCAAAACCATGTTCTGCTTCATATTGTCGTCCAAAGCAATTTACATTTACTAAAGAGAACAAAAACTTTGTTCTAGCTCAAAAGAAAAAAATGGACGATGAAATCAAAGACCTAGTGCCCACAGAACATAGAAACAACAAAGTGACACATGAGTTGAAGATGACGATGGTAGATGGCAAAATCTGCACATATCTTTCACAGGCTAAGTCAAGTGCAACATGCATTTTATGTTTAGCTAAGCCTAATGAAATGAACAATATAGACAAAGTTTCGAAAAAAACAGTGCCTGATACTACCTTATATGAATTTGGACTATCATCTTTACATGCCCGGATCAATACCATGGAATGCCTTCTTCATATAGCATATCGATTGGACTTTAAAGAATTTTATGCAACTGAAAAGAGGGGCCTTAAACAGAAGCTGGAACTACGGAAGAAGATTATTCAAGATCGCTTCAAAGACGAACTAAATCTTTTAGTCGATGTAGTAAAACAAGGTTCTGGAACAACGAATGACGGAAACACAGCACGTAAATTTTTCGAAGATCCCGAAAAAACAGCTAATATCACTGGACTGGACGAACAAATGATTCGGAGATTTGCTGTAATTCTGCAAGCTGTCACATCAGGTGAAGTAATTGACACTGAAAAGTTTAAAGCCTATTGCATAGCTACAGCGGACGACTATATAAAATTTTACAGATGGTATAAGATGCCCCCAACAGTGCATAAATTGCTGATCCATGGCACAGATATCATTGCACGAAATGATATTGTACCGATTGGTCATCTCTCTGAAGAAGCATCCGAGGCACGCAACAAAGACTTCAGAATGTTCAGAGAGTATCACTCACAAAAAAAAACGAGACAAGCTTCGAACAGAGATGTATTTAATATGTTGCTTTTGTCTTCCGATCCTGTCCTTTCTTCGATGAGGCCAACATAAGTGGAAAAAAGAAACAGGCTTTCTTCCCTGAAACTTTAGAATTATTCGTTTGTCTGGAACCTCAAGAACAAGAAGTGACAGATACCTCAAATGTGTACCCTGATTCTGAAATGGACACGGATTCGGAAGTAAGCGACCAGGAAAACTAAACTTTCTGGATTCCTATATTAGCATTAGAATACTTTTAATTAGGATAGCATTACACATACTTATTTCTGTTTTTATGTAAACCAATTATTGATAATTCGTAGTATCTACTAATGATTGTAACCGGACCTCATTAACGATCATTAATTTTAGACTCATCAATTGTCAATGTGTCATTTGTTAAATACTGTTAAAGATAATGTAACAAAGAGGATACAAGGGTGGATGTAAAGGATGTAATGGTTTTTTCTTAAATTTTCTACTTGTAACTCTTGTATGTTTATTAAAACAATAAGAAAAAGCTATTTCAGCATGAAAAAATAAGTTTTTTATTTTTTATTAAATAAGTGCATACGGTAGAAAAGTTCGCGTTATGTGAAAATATCCTTAATAATTGGTTCTTACATCATCTACAAGGATATTACGGTATACCTTTAATTTTTGAAAAAAAAATCCGTTTTACTCGTACGCTCCATACATTTGCTTAGAACAAAAATTCACTACGCGTAAGTTATTGGTTCGATTAAACTCAAATTCATTTTTTGTAGTCAAAATAACGAGTTAAACTAAATTAAAAAAAAAAAATTAAAAACAATATATATTTCGATAAAAAAAAAAGTGCACCCGTAGGAAAATTCTAATTATGTGGAAAAATTAAGAATAATTGTGTTTAAAATCATCTGTCAGGATATTACGGTTAACTTTTTATTTTCGGAGAAAACTCGATTTTTCTGATACGCGCCATACAAAGATTTAGAAAAAAAATTATAATTAATTATTTTACCAACCAAATAAGCTAAGATTAATTTTGGGACATAATAACACTTAACCATAGCTATTCCAATAAAAAAAAGTTCAAATTTAAGACTTCGGTTTCTATTTCTATGGAGGTCGATTTTCAGCCCACCGTGCGCCCTCCCGACACTCCCGATCTTTCTTTGAGCTAGAACGCACGTCACGTATCCCCTCGGTCGCTCATACGTGATCATTTTAAAAAAACAATTTCGTAACCGAATTATATTATTGTGTCGTCCCTGTACGTTCCTCAAAGTGATTTAGAATATTAATATGCTAAACGTGAGTGTGATTTTGTGGCAACCATATAATTAGTCCTTAGATTAAATATGTTTGTATGCACGTTGTTGTTGTCGCGAATAAATGTTTTTCTATTTCTATACAACCCCAAGTTGGGTAAGTGGTACATTTATTAACGCAAATGTAGAAATTAGTTGCTAATTAGATATTAGGATTAACTTTGTGCTTTTATCTTAGTTCATCTCAATCATTTCACAAATCGATGCCGGACTGTATTTTAATGGAATTTTTGATGGCGCGTTCCAGGGTCCAAAGTTCGGGCTGCTGAGATGACGTGGAAGATCCACCGCAGCCACACCTAGCACCAACGCTACTCTCGCCGGTCGGAAGACATCCTTTTTCCTTAACACCGGGCAGCCATAAGTACAGTCGGCCGCAGTTCCAGCGCCCGCGCACACCATCGACGGCATTTCCAGGCGAGAGTACCTAACCGCAAAGTAAACGGGACTATAGTGTGTGAATCTAAAATTAATATCGACCCGCGGCTTTTCTCCGATTGTGTCTAGTTTTAACATAAATAAATTGTTAAAATTTTAAATATAAAAATATTTGCACGTATCTGTGATTATTCATTTCTCTCTCGCTAGTTAGTAGTCCAGATCCTAACCGTGACACTGTCTTGTTAGATTTACGGCCTGTTTCACAACCTCCAGTTAAAGCATATCTGTCAGATAAATGTTTGCTGTCCTTTTCTTTTATATGACTGGAGAAAAGGATAGCAATCATTTTAACTGGCAGATAAGTTTATCTGGAGATTGTAAAACAGGCCCTTATTATGTTTACTTCAAAACCGGCCGGATACCAGATAGTAACCGAATATCCAGTGCATCTCTAAATTAATATTATGGTGATTTCTTGTGCATACGTAAAAAAACATACGCTAAAATAAATTATAATTGTTTTGTTCCTAAATATCAAAATGAGTGCACCGAAAACGCCGTCTAAATCTAGTAGGACTTTAATCCGTGCTTTAGAAGTACAAAGGACACCGCAAGGCACGCTGCGAGTGGGGGGCCAGGAAGTGGTTCTGGAAAGAACGAATTCGGGGAGCGTGCAAGTATGTATAAGTAAATCGAATATCAAAAAATTGTTAAGATTTTTTTCTTGTGTGATAACATTCAAATATTTTTTATTTATATAGCCTTGGCGTCCCGACAACCTCACGGTAGGTGAGGGAATAGAAGTAGTGGAGAAAGAGATATTAAGGCCGCGACGGCTATTCGAAGAGGATGATGTATGTATACCTTTTTTTCATTTACAAAAAAAGTTAAGCATTCGTTTGCAGAAATCACTACTTCGATCTACCAAACGACTAGGTAACTACGAAATTCTAACTTTAAAGTGCTCATTTTTTTCGTTGGATTGTGCCTGCTCTGAATCTTAGTGTCATAAAATAACAAACTAAAGTAACTTGTTGAATTGGCGTGGTGACAGTTTTTAAAATCCCATTCAATATTGTCGGTACACTTGTGTTTCTTCCGAAAAACACAATATTTCAGAAATTCTCTATAGTTTTAACATATATAATTGCACTTTTTGTAGCAACTTTAAATCTGACATGGTGGCACTGTCTTTCGTTGATTATTCTATTATTTTTACTCTGAATTTATAGCCATGTTTCGAGCCGAGTCGATTGTACCGAAACTTTTAAGAAGGCGAGGAACCTTCTTGGTACAGTCGCTGGCCATATAAAAAAAAAATAAGTACGGTATTGCCACCTCAAATTATAAGAGAGTCATTTTTTAGAATCACATTAACATATACGTTTGTTTTAAACCATTATTACCATGATTCTTTGTTGCAGTCACCATGCAAATTCTCATATAACGGAATGTTGCTTCGTGTGAGAGTGATGATTTTTTGGTGGTTTTTTTTTTCTTGTGTGGTGTGTGTGTGCTACTAGGGAAGGTTGTTTGTGATAAAACTACAACTAATCTTAATATATGTCTTTAAATTAACACAAAATACTGCGTTCTTAATAACATTAGTTTGCAACTAATCTTACTAAAAAAATATAGCTAGCCCTAGCCTACTGTTCGAAAACTACTAATACGTACTGGCTTTTTAACTGGTTAAGAGCTCTGGGCTGTGGTTCACTGTTTGAAAGGCTTAGGTACTAAGTGTTTTGCATGTTACGGGAAATTGTATGTTATTATAGGATGAGGAGATTCCGTTCGATGCACCGCTTGCCGAGGCCCTTATTGTCGACTCCGGCAGTGAAGCAGAGGACGAAGGAATGACCCTTGAAGAGCTCCAGGAGCTCTTACAAGACGATTTGCCCGAGGAGGAAGATCTTGCGTCCTTCGGAGAGGAAAATTCCGGCGACTATAACTGGTCTGACGACTTTTCCACATTTACAGGGCAGAGGGAGGAATTCAGGGAAGAGTCTGGTCCTAAAATTGAAGGAACTATTCCACTGGACATATTTACACAAATTTTCGACCAGACTTTAATTGAATCTGTGTCGCTAGAGACGAATAGGTACTCGTGGGAGGCCATTTTTTTTATGGAGAATAGGCAGACGTTTGACCGCGATCTCACCTGATGGTAAGCGATGATGCGGTCTACGGTGGAGCACGCTTACCTATGAGATACCTATTTACTCTCGCTTTGAAGAGACCCAAATTGTACTCAAGTGGAAACACAGACTCGGGCAGGCCGTTCCACTCCTTGGCAGTTCGCATAAAGAATGTTGAAGCAAAACGCTTCGTGCGTATATGTGGAATACTTAATTACCATGAAGGGATGCCGGAGTGCCAATTGTCTGGTAGTCCGATGGTAAAATGGAGACGGAGGAATAAGGTTGTGCAGTTCCTCGGCGCACTCCCCGAAATGTATCCTATAAAAGATGGATAGGCTGGCAACCTTGCGACGATGCTCCAGACTTTGAAGTCGAGCATTCGTCAGTTTGTCATCATTGATGATTCTCTTGGCCCTCCTCTCGACTGACTCGAGCGCCTCAAGCTGGTATTTTGCTGAACCATCCCACAGATGTGAGCAGTATTCTACACACGACCGGACTTGTGTTTGGTAAAGGTCGAATCGCTCCTCAAACCGAAGACCCCGATGCCATCGGGGCTAAATCGCGGTGTAACGAATGGGTTGACACCACAGTAGACGAGATATATACATTAATAGGTGTCATTATATTAATGGGTATGTGCCTTAGGGCTAGGGTAGACGAATACTGGTCTACCGGTATTTTAGAAATGCCTGGATTTAGAAGACTAATGACACGCGATCGCTTTTTGCTCCTAATGAAGTACCTCCACTTTGTGGACAATGCAACCTTAAGTACCACCGGTGAGGAGAAAAAGCTAGGCAAAATTAAACCTATTGTTGATTACCTGAACAATAGGTTTAGTACTGTCTACACGCCTAAAAGAGAGCTATCTATTGACGAATCGCTGCTGCTTTGGAAGGGACGTCTAAGCTGGATACAATGCATTCGTACCAAAGCAGCGCGATTCGGCATAAAAACGTATCAGCTCTGCGAAGCAGTCACGGCATATGTGCTAAAAGTTATCATTTACACAGGCAAGAGTACAACCCAAAAGGATACAGAGCCTATTTACGGTTTTAAAAATAGTAGTGCTAAAGCAGTGCTGAAACTGATTAGCAGTTATATATGTAAATGATACACCCTTTTCATGGATAACTGGTACAACTCAGTAGCACTTACAAAATTTTTAAAATCTAAAAAGACCGACGTCGTAGGGACGCTAAACAGAAGAAAGGGTTGGCACACCTGCAGACATAAAAAAATTAAAGGATAATAGAATGGCAAGGGGGGGTGTGGTAAGTAGACACTATGATAGTACACACTACATAGGGTAGTGGGTAAATTTCAACAAGATATAAAAAATCACGAACATATTCGAACAACCAGCACCCTACCATATTGCCCGAAGTGACGACTGAGGCCAAAAAACCCTTGAACTCGCGTTATCAGTTTTCTATTGTCTTTCACGGGGCGAGCGTAGAGGTAAAACGCTCGCTCCGTGAAAGACAAATTTCTAAACGTCTGTCACAAAGTTAGGTAAATATTTCACAAAAAATGTGACACCACATTTTTTTTTTGTATATGTTTTGAGAAGTGGGTAGTTTTGCATTGTAGTTGGCTACTTGGCTCATAGTGTCATAATATACAAAAAACTGCACATATTTTATTTAGTAATAAAAATTGCGATAAGTATTTTATTTTTGGAAAATTAAATTATCGTTTTTTACCTGTGCTTGAAGGAACCAGGAATGCACATTTCTAAATACTTTTCTGTAAATTGTTAAGTAGCCAATTGTTTGAGATTAATTATGAATTCTCAGTCTGCCCGTGATCACAAAGCTACGAAAGCTTTTTTAACTTCGGGATGTTCAAATAAATTCAGTGTATGTACGCGAGTAAATGTGTTCAATTTGTTTAATTTGTATAGGTAACCGAAGACAATATTACTATCCGTCTGAAATTTAGAAAAGTCATAAAAGAAGGTAACCATAGCCTCTCTGACCCTGCTTCGCTATGAAGGAAGGAAGGGTATGCGAAAATGGATAACACGCTGGACCGGTAATCCATTTTTTTTTATCAATTATCAATAAAAACAATTTTTTACTTTGTTTTACAGTTAAACGACTTCTGCAGGGTTTTCACATGGTGTCAGTAAGGTGTAGCCATCAGGAGAAAAGATCCACTTGAATGGTACACCTTATAAACTTACACCATGGGTTTTCACCGAATGTGTCTAGGACAATATAATGGAAGTTATGTCTTTCAAATAAAAATAATCAAATCAGTTCAAGTAAAATAGAACAATTATTAAGATAATGTTAAATTAATTTCACCCCATTTTCCTTCCATTGTGTGATTTTTGTGTTACACGCAATACGAAATCACAATTTTTATGTCGGAAATACAGAAAGTTCCATAATGTTAGGTACAATATTTTGAAGTCCACCCATGTATTAGTTATTATTTTCTTTGACTTACGGAAATATAATATTTACAAAAAGGTTTTGTTTTATTACTTAAAAACATAGGTATACGTAAATATATCCTTTATAATTTTTATGTAAAACAGAACAATTGTTAAGATAACGTTAAAGTGATACCGACACCTCATTTTCCTTCCATTGTGTAATTTTTGTGTTACACAACCTTTTCTATATATACCAAATCATTATTTTTGTGCCGCAAATACAGAAAGATCCATAAAGCGGAAATTACACGGTGTTGTTCACCACATTAGTTTGCCGGCTGAAAGTATGGAGTTGCGGCGGCCTACACAGTGTAATTGGCGAGTAATGTTAGGTACAATATTTTGAAATCCACCCATGCATGTAACTATTTAGTATAAGTGTGTGTGTAAGTACTAAGTGTGCACAAAATACTCATATTTTATGCACACTTCGGAAATAATTGAAGACTACGAGTATCCGTACACATAGGTACCTTACACACAAGAAATCATCACAACATCATGGCAATTAAATGAGTAATTTAGGGGTATAACTACATAGAAGCAAACACGCACGTGTCCAAATGTAAAACTCATTTTATTATCTGCGTAATAAAATTCAGTGTCAAAAAAAGTCAGTTGGACACATGCGATTTTGCTTCAATACCATTCAGGGACACAATTTTTGTTTATTACAAACCCGCTGTATATACGAGCAGATCTGCTCCCCAGCAAAGTATACAGCTTGAAGTATTTGACCTTGGAGCACATCTGCTCTCTAGCAAGCTATATCATTTCACCTTTGAGCAGATCTGCTCTCTCGCAAACTATACCAATTAGCTTAAGAGCAGACCTGCTCCTACGCAGCTTACGCACAGCTCAATGCACGCACACATATAAACAGTACTGTGACGCTTCTTTCTCAAATTGACTGATTTCTAAATGGATTTTTACAAATATTATCTATAGAGAGTGAACTAAACATTTATCCAATCAGAAAACTAGTTTATTCATGTGAGCAATTCAGTCATTTTATACTCTATAGACCATTGCATGTTGCTAGAAACGACGTGTCAAAATGGGTAGTCAAATCACCTATTCCTCGAGTTTTTCTTCAAAAACCTGAGTTTTTTCCATCGTTTGTGTGTTTTTTTATAGTTTATACGTGAAAAGGGGCCTTCAGTTATATAAACAAAGTACATTCTGGTCTCTGATATCAAGTAACTTCGTGAAAAATCGATTTGAAAACCTGCGCGACTCGAGAGTGAAGTTATCATTTTCAGTATCTCAATTTCAATTTTCAAATTGATATTTCTATATAAAATAACATAAGATCCAAGCTTTTTTTTATGTATTTTTAGTTAGCTGTATCCTTTATATTTTTAGGTAATATAAAAAAAAACAAAAATAATGTTAAAACTTAAAAAAAAGAAAAGTGTCGAATAATACAATATGCCAATACAATATAAATTTCAGCAACCTGTTTTTAAAGTACCTGTAAAAAAAATAGTAAAACGTGTATTATCAAAAAAAACCCCGATTCCTATTCACTGGTTATCTGACTATCAGGAACTATCAACACTTTTATGGTCTTCTTTCAATTATGTGCTAATAATCGAGACTCACGTCGAGCGCGCTCTCCGCGCTCAATATTTCCCGCACGTAGAACAGACGTAGATATGACCGATTTAGGCGGCCAAACGTCGATTTTGCAAAAATCAACATATTGATAAAAAAATACCAAGTGGAGGTAGTCTATAGACCCAGGCATATTATATGACCCTCCCCACTCCTTATCATCAAACCTGAACCGCATAACAGGCAGTCGAACTCTGACTATCGCTCAGCGCGCAAGTTTCTGTTCTCGACGCTCCAAAATATTGCAAGTTTTCCCAAGTGTTTAATTGGTTTTTCTGACGTTTTCATAAAGTTTTTTTGATGGATTCCAGTTATTCAGGTAAGAATTTATATATCTCAATAATTTTATATTACATTTTTGACATTTATCATATATTTTGAGCTCGTTAAATATGACCCTTCACAAAATGTTGTTTTTTCATAGATTTTGATTTTCAATGGTATTTTTGTTATACTTCAGGGTGCGTCCCTGTCTTGTATTGTATATGCCTGAACACATTACTTAGTCATCTTTATGGTGTCTCAGAAATTAGCCGCCACTAACCGCCCCTATGTGGTCTTAGAGGCTTTCAAAGATAACCTATGAAAAAAAAATATTTTCGCACATTTAAAAAAAAATTGTTAATTTAGTTTTATCTTTTTACAGGTGAACCCAGTGCTTCGGGGAGAAAAGTATTTGCTCGAAAATATATTTTTGAGCAATTACAAGAGCAAAATTTGCCAAGTTTAAGTGAAAAGTGCGATTATTATGAAAATTATCTTGTGCTTACCTACGGAACATCGGAAGAGCTCAAAAAATATATAAAACATGAATTTTCTTATGTGAAATCACAAATAAAACAAAGGTGGTTGAAAGCAAACAAAACAATAGATAAGTTTTTAAAATTGAATGAGTCTTGGTTGGAAGGAACTTTTGAGATTCCAGTGGCATCCTCTAACACGTCAGGACGGTAAATCCTTTGGGGAATTAAGTGAGCGAAGCAAGAGAAAGAAAACCGAAAAAATTCGAGCTGCCCTACCTGATGAAATTATTGTTCATGCAGCACAATCGGTTCTTCAAACTAGTGGCAAAAGAGATGCCTCAAAAGTGCTTAAGGATATTACTAATACTCCAGAATGTGCTAGTAAATACAAAAGATCATCCAGCGTTAATGAAATAATCGCTCCACTGACACCACAAGAAGCTCTACAAATGTATGTAGATGCTGACCTCAGCAGGCATCAATACGAAATAATAAGGTCAACAAACAAAAAACACTTCCCCTGTTATGATCTTTTGCTGAAAGCAAAACAAGAGTGCTACACGCCAAAAGAATCCCTACGGGTAACAGCCACCTGCGCAGAAACTAATCTACAATCCCTGATGGATTTGACCGCCACTCGCTTATCAATGTTTTTGGAAGAAGTGCTGATAACGCTTAATGACCACGAGAGAAAGTCATTAAAGTTAATTTGTAAATGGGGTTGTGATGGGTCTCAACAATCGAAATTCAAGCAACAATTTGATAATGAGAGTGATTCTGATGGAAATATATTTATGAGTCCTTTTGTGCCTTTACAGATCGTTTGCGGAGAAGAAGGCAAAAAAAGTGGTTTGGAATAATCCGACACCGTCTTCGACACGATTTTGTCGTCCAATCAGATTTCGTTACGTAAAAGAATCAACAGATGTTACAAAAGAAGAAATTGATTATGTGCAGAATTTTGCTGCGCACCTAAATGATTCTAAAGTGACCTTGCATGAAAATGAATTTTTGTTTGGGTATATTTTTAAAATGACCATGGTTGACGGAAAGGTCTGTAATGCTGCAACAGATACAAAATCCACGAGCAAGTGTTATATATGTGGTGCTAATCAAACGAAGGATTTTAATGATCTCAACAAGAAAAATGAGGAGAGTCCAGAAGCTTTGGATTTTGGATTATCAGTCTTACATGCTAGAATCCGTTTTATGGAAAGCATCCTGCATTTAGCGTACAGATTACCTACAAAGAAATACAGACAGAGAAAAACACAAGAAGAAAAACTTATGGAAGAAGAGAGAAAAAAGGATATCCAAGAGAGATTCAAAACTGAGACAGGATAGCTGATTGATATGCCGAAGGCTAACTTTGGCAACACCAATGACGGCAACACCAGTAGGAGATTTTTTGATAATCCGGAATTGGCGGCTGATATCACAAAAGTCAGCTACGACTTGATTTTTAGGCTGAAAGTTATTTTAGAGGTAATATCTAGTGGTCATAGAATAAATATTGCTAAATTCGACGAATACGCTTATGATACAGCAACATTATATAAGAATTTGTACGGGGAATGGCATCCTATGACTCCAACCATGCATAAAATTTTGATCCATGGGGGACGCGTAATAGAAAACGCTCTATTACCCATTGGCCAGTTGTCGGAAGAAGCAGCAGAAGCCCGAAATAAACATTTTAGGGCATACCGACAAAATTTTGCAAGGAAATTTTCAAGAGAACAATGTAATTTTGACGTTTTTACTAGACTTTTACTAACATCCGATCCACTCATCAGCAGTATGAGACCAAAAAAGCAATCGCCTTGCAACAAAGCCTTTCTTCCTAAGACAATCGAGCTTTTGTTGCCTGCCGAACCATATATACCAGTGTAGATTTGTGTGTATTTTAATTTTGTATTAAATAAATTTAAAATATTTTTTTTCATAATTTTTTTTTTATATTTTTTTTAATATATTTTTTTTTGTTTTTAATTGACAGAATACAATTGATTTTAGTATAAAACAACGTTTTTACATTTTTTATCCCATTTTGTACCGAATTATACCCTAAAATAATTTTGGCCGCCTAAATCGGTCATATCTACGTCTGTGAGACGTTTGAAGAGGGGGCACGCTACCGCATAGGAAAGGTTAATCTTTGGGAATAAATAAAAATCACAAGGTGCGAGGTCGGGGCTATAAGGCGGGTGACCTATTGATTCCACGTCTGCCTTGGCCAAATAGTCGATCGTTTGCTCGTAAAAATAGGATCCTACTTCGAGGTCGTTTCTCCCGAACTTTTTTCAAGACAAGTGGCAAACAATATGGATGATGACACATGTTGAATTTATTAATAAGATTAAGTTGAATGGATGGATCCGGTCACCTACGGCCACTTCCCGTGACCGGCCATTTCATCTATCGGCCATTTCCTTGAACGGCCACTTGTCTATCGGCTTCCTTGTACGGCCACTTCCCCATATGACCATCCATCGGCCATTTCCTTAAACGGCCACTTGTCTATCGGCTTCCTTGTACACCCACTTCTCCATATGACCACTTTGGATTCGTCAACTACGGCCACTCTACCCCTTTCCCCCTACTCCCACCTTCTCATCCCTCCTTCATTCCTTCTTTGCTTTCCTTTCCTTGAATGCCCACTTTTCTATAGCCTGCACCCACATTCCTTGAAAAGCCTGTCTTCTTCTCATTACCCCTTACCCTCCTACCGTTGCCATCAAGGATGACAAAATTAGGGTGAAGAGTTAAAATATGTATGTATGTACCTTTATTGTTTCTGGCTTAAGGTTTCACTGGAAGAGAATACCTTCAGGCATTAGATCTGCCTTTTATGCTTTATGATTTTTCAGAATAAAGATTAAATAAATAAATATTATCAAGCATTATTCACGGTACAGTCAGCAGCAGAAGTAGCTAAGCGGTTCAGGTGCCCGTTTCTCGAAAGCTTGTAACTTGTATTACAAGCGGTAGTCTCTTTCTAACGAATAAAGTTAAAAAGAGACTTCCGCTTGTAATAAAAGTTATAAGCTTTTGAGAAACGGGCCCCAGGTGTGCAAATTGATCTACACGCGTTCTTTTTCTCTAGACAATAAAGGCGTGTTGACTTCATTCTGAACACCTCACCCACTTTTGCTGCTGACTGTACAACTATTAATTACTACCTAATCTACCTATTCGTTGTCGCCTACTTGAATGATGTGATAACTGGCCACTTAGACTTTCTACTTTGGAATTATATGGAAAATTGTCGTTATTTATTTGTTTATTCATTATGTCAAGCAGTAGTAATAAGTAGTGTGAATATTATGATTTAATATGAATAGTGTTTAATTCCGTGAAAGGGACCCGAAAGTACTGAATTAAAATGGACGAACTCCAATTCACTACAAGCCGTAGAGGTAAACCTATAGCGTTTTACAAAGGGTACCGTTATAATTTACGCACGGGTAAGAAAAATAAAAATCATACAACTTTGTGGCGTTGTTCAGACAAAGACAATTGTTATGCTTCTATTTCTATCGATTCTAAAGGAAAAAATGTATTGCGAGAAAATAAACAGCACCAGTGCAGGCCTAATTATGTAAAAAAGGAAATCGAAATGTTATTAGATGACTGTAAGAAGGAGGTATGTACCAACTTCACATCTGTACAACAGATCTATGAAACTCACGTTGAAAGATTGATAAACAAGAAGGGACGAAAGTTCGCAAAACACATTCCCCACTTTTCCTCAATAAAAAACGGATTGTACGCCGCCCGGAAAAGATTTTTACATACGGATCGACTGAGCTTCAGAAAGTTAGAAGACGTTCACATTACAGGTACACTTGCTGACGATTTCTTAGTGTGCGAAGATGGCATTGACGACAAAATATTAATTTTTGCAACTGTCATGTGCAGAGACCTAATAAAAAACCTCGACGGTTCTTATTACGCAGACGGCACATTCCACGCAGCTCCACATCCTTTCTTTCAGTTATTTGCTCTCCACCTAGACAGTAACTCGAGTGAAAATACAGTTAATATAGTTCCTGTGGTCTACGGATTACTACCGAATAAAGAAAAAAAAACATACACCCGATTTTTTCGTTTAGTGCAAGAAAAGCTTTTTGTGAATATAGTCCAATTCAAATGTGACTACGAGTTAGGCATACTGAATAGCGTTCGTGAAGTTTTCCCACACGCATTAATAACAGGCTGTCAATTCCACTACAGCACTGCAGTATGGAAAAAATCCAGGAAACTTAAGCTCAAGAGAACCCCGCATGGACGCACGTTGACCAGAAAAGCTGCTCATTTGGCATATCTGCCGGCAAACAAAATAAAAAAGACGTTGCTGGCCATTATACAAGACCACCCTCAAACGCCGATAGTAAAAAAATTCAAAAAGTACTTTGAAAGTTTCTGGTTCAAAAAAGTTACGATTGACACGTTTTGCTGTTCGACAGATAAGTTTTTTCGCACAAATAATGCCATCGAGGGATGGCATCATCGTCTGAACTCAATGCTACCAAAAACACCCAATATATTTCTGTTTTTGAAATGTTTAAAAAATGAAGCTAGACGAAGCGAAAACAAAATATTGCAACATATATTCCAAAATAAAAAGAATAGAAGGCAAGATATCATTGATTTCGATCGTAAATATAAGAACTGGACAATTCAGAAATTTCTGAAAACTCATTTTTAAATAAAGTCATTTATTGGAGACTGCTTTTAAAGCAAAAGAAAGAATAGACGACCTAGATATAAGCAATTATTCAATTTAAGTGGAACGTGTATTGTAACGAAGTGGAAACTAAAAAGTTAAGTTAATAAGTAGTAACGAGTGTTTTATGTTTTCTGTTCCTTATTTTAATTTTATTTCAATAATAATATATACATTTACTATACCATTTGTATAATTTACTTATACATATTGTAACCCTGATTCATTAGAATACAATAATCACAGTCCACTATGTCAGGGTTTTTGTTGAAACTAGCATTTGCCCGCGGGTTCGTATGGCCTTATTACTAAAAATAAAAATAAATAAATATTGGATGCTTCCATAAAATAAACCTTTTTTTACTGTTTTTTCTTAACCGTGGCTAATGTTGTATAGTCTATGGTGCGGAACCATCCGTGCCCATTTATTTAAGTCTTTATGTAACCAAAAAATTAAGCAAAATCGTTAAAGTGATCGGTTTGTGTTGCAGCCTTTAATATTTTGCATTTTATGGTAAATACTGTCAAATGAAAACTGTTTATGTCATTTGAACCATCTTTCGGGGGCATTCCTAAGGTGTTTTGAATCGAACCACTAAAGTAGGCTGAATTTAGAATACTCCAGGTTTATATTTATATTTTTTTATGTACCGGAAGATTAGTACTTTCATTTTGGTATAACTCTCACCTTGCTACCGGAGATGAGGTAAATCAGACGACCCCTATTTTGGTACCCTTTGATCAGGCCGGATTCCGAAAGCTCCAGGTTTGGCTTATTAGGTTACAAAAAAATAATAACTTATATAGGAGCCAAATCTTGCTACCCGATGAGGTAGTGACTGGTATGCCGGCTCTCCGTCTTATGGTCTTTCGGGGAAACGGCTGAACTAGGAATTTGCACAGTGGTCTTTCGGGGAAATGGCCTTAGTAGGAATCTGCATTGTGGTCCTTTGGGGAAATGGCCGTAGTAGGAATCTGCATTGTGGTCCTTTGGGGAAATGACCGTAGTAGGAAAAGACCGAACAGGGATATGGCCGATGTAGAAATTTCCACGATGGCCGTAGAAGGAAGTGGCCGTAGGTGACCGGATCCGAATGGATGCAAAATGATATCTATATCCTAATAAAGTAAAATTTAAAAAAATCGTTTGAAATAGTTCAAAGATACGAGACTTCAAAATCCTAAAATTATACGATTTTTAAAAAGTATGGAATTCAAAAAAACAATGACACCATTCGATTTCTTACATTTTATCGTAAAATAAATTGTATAGCAACCATACACGCAATATTTTACCGTCAAAATAGCAATTTCACAATTTTTCCATACTTTAAACAGGACAACTATGCAACCGTGACGTCACTGTTGCATATAATTTTGTTACGAGCGTTTTGAGAAACAAAAGCGAGTGACAGATTTTGAATCTCATTTCTGACTTTTGTGTTGCTTTGACGCAATTAGCCCCATATAGACATTTGATCCTTACAACAAAACGAATCGATTGATAGCATACATTAAATAAATTCATCATGCCTATTGTTTTTTGATCCTCTAAAACAATTATTGCGTAATGACCTGTCCTTCCGAAGAACGAGGCGACCATCTTTTTCCCCACACTTCGACCACTCCTCACTTTAGTAGGCAACTCCTCGGAAGGAAACACCCACCTAGCAGTCTTTTAGTTTCAGGATCGTATAAACAGTAAATCCAGCTTTCGTCACCCGTAACTATGTCGAACACAACATTTGAGTCGCCTCCGTTAAATCTTCGAGCCATTTCATGGCACCAATCAACACGACGGATTTTTTGGGCCTTTGTCAAATTATGATGTATCCACCGGGCACAAAGCTTCCTCACCGCTAAATGTTCATGGAGGATTTTATGGGCTTGACTCATACCGATACCTAAGCTTTGTAAGAATCTGCTGATAGGTCACTCTTTTGTCAGACTGATGTTATTTTCAGTCGTCGCCGTAGAAGGCCTTCCCTCACGCAAATTATCAGTGAGATTAGTGCGACCACGTTTAAATTCATTAAACCAGTTGTTAACAGGGGCACGAGATGGGGCTTCATCGTGAAAGGCCAATCGAAGTCTACCATAACTTTCTTGTTGACTTAAATGACATCGAAAGTCATAAAAAATCATTGCACGAAAATATTCACGCGTTCAATTCATGCCAACGTAACACAGACAATTTTCAATTTGCCGCCAAATCGTAAAACAAATGACAAATGAATGGAATAAAAACACAATAATATTAACAAAGAGTTCCATTTTCAAATTTTAAATTTATTTTTTTATTTTTTAGTTTACAAGTGGCCAGTTGTAATAATTTTCAGTGTCGCCCTCGTAAATGACAAGTTTATTGTTTTTCCATGCGCGCGCGACATTCGCACTAGTAGAAATAACTACTTAGTCCTAAAGTTCTGTCACTGGCAGATTATTTTTAAATTTAGAACATAATTTTAAGATAATGTTTTTGTATTCCATTTTTGAATGTTTGACAATTATTTTAAAACAAAAAAGAGTCATTTGCTGCGATTTCTCACAATGGAGTGGACATTGAAAGAAAACCGAATAGCTGTTTTAGCGTTGCACCGCTGTGGGTACTCGCCAAGTACCATTTTCAAGTTGCTCAAAAAATTAAATATAACTCTTAGGTTTGTGTACCGTACTATTGATAGGTACAATGAAGTCTCTAGTGTTGAGGACAAAAAAAGAACTGGCCGTCCACGCTCCGTAAGAACACCAGCAGTGATCAAAGCGACCAAGGCCCGTATAGCAAGAAATCCTGTCCGAAAACAGAAGTTGATGGCTTTGCAGATGGGTGTCAGTAGGAATACCGTCAAAAAGATTTTAAACGAAGATTTTAGTCTACGAGCATACAAAAAAAAGAGTGGGAACATGCTTAATGCTCGTCTAAAAACAATAAGGCTTAAAAGATCCCAAAAGTTGTTAAAGCGGTACGCGAAAAATCGACACCGCGATATCCTCTTTACAGACGAAAAAAAATTCGATATTGAAGAAAAGTATAATAAAAAGAATGATACGAGCTCAGAAGAAGCAAAAACAGTGTTGCCAACTCGAATGGTCCTGAATATGCTAGAAAGAGGATGAAAAAATGCTAATAATATGCCAACTTTATTTTATATGTGCCTTTGAGTCTATAATCTCGGATTTGGTTGATTGTCTACCATACCATAACAAAGAAATTATGCCAGACCTGATCAAATCGGCCAAATTTATGAAAAAAGTATATGGATTATGTAGTGACTGGGCATTTTTTTGAGAGTCTTGGTGACGACTATGTATCGAGGTCCCTAAGTATGTATAAAATAATAACCATTCGAAAACAGATATACAATTTTTAATAACAGATATTAATTTTCTTATGAAATAATATCGTTGTATTCTGCTTTCTTGCTTCGTGTAAATATGCTAAAAAAATATGCTATATACTAAATGATAAAATAAAATGCTGATTGAGATGATAGTATGCTAGATCTAGCATATAAAATGCTAAATTGGCAACACTGAGCAAAAATAGCAGTTCCGCGGGTGCAACATGGGCATCATCCATCATGATGGTTTGGTTGGGAGTATCTTATTACGGGCCAACTGAGGTTCATTTTTGCGAAAAAGGGATCAAAATCAGTGCAAAAGTGTACACAAGAGACGGTTTTGGATCAGGTTGTCAAAGATCTGCCCAACACCATTGATTAATTATGTATTCTACTAGATGTGTCATCTAGAACAAATTTTGTGCGCCATGTTTGGCGGTTGACGGCTATGACAGAATCAAAGAGTAGTTATAGACTTTTAGTGATTTTCACTACAACTTTTGGGACAAAAAAAATCTTAGGGAGGTCATCTCCTGTTACTCAACACCCAACACGCTATTTTCAGGACATCATTTTGTGTTCCAGCAGGATTCTGCACCTGCACACAAAGCCAAGACCACACTGAGAAAAACGGGCTACTTACGGTGGGCAAACTTGTAATGCACTGGCAGCCAGATACGTATCATGTGCTTTTTACACGTAAATTATAAGAGCCATACTTATAATGAAACGACACCATGTTAAGTAAGTATGCGGCATAATGCTCTGTAAAGACAATGTAAACGAGTTACTTGTAATGAGGCCGCATCCTTAGTACGTAAACCGCATCATGAAATTACTTTGCCCGCACTGTTAACATATACGTATGCGGTTTAATGATGCCGCATATGTATTAACAGAGAAGCATACGTAATTTACGTAACCCGCAACAGGAAACATGTATGCGCTATACGTACGTAGTTATACAGCTGCATTATTTCAGTATCCAGGCTCTTTACAACAGTAACTGGTTGCCAAATCATTGTACTGACTCCGTCTCATTAAATAATGTATCCGGTTACGTACATAATGTTTGAGCAAGGTCGGAGATATGCCGATGCATTTTACGCACACGGGATAATTAATAATGTCTCCGCCTACATAATCATTTACGTATCCTGGCTCATTTTACGAACTCCGTTTACTTACTGACTGTGTTCGGTACGTAGCATCTTTATAACGTAAGCCGCATCATGAAATTACTGTGGCGCACTCTTAACATTTACGTATGCGGCTTATTGATGCCGCAAAGAGCAGCATACGTAATTTACTTAACCCGCAACAGAAAATATGTATGCGCTATACGTACGAAGTTGTAGAGCCGCATTATTTCAGTATCCAGGCTCTTTACAACAGTAACTGGTTGCCAAATCATTGTACTGACTCCGTCTCATTAAATAATGTATCCGGTTACGTACATAATTTAAGAGTAGTCGCCTACATCATCAGTTATACGTATCCTGGCTCATTTTACGAACTCCGTTTACTTACTGACTACGTTCCGTACATACCTGGCTACTTTATACTTAATTTAAGTAATCGGATTGTTTATCCTTCGTAACAGTAAATTAGTCTTGTTGACATCATTTCACACGCGTTCCGGTTACGAAAGCATAGGTACGTATGCCGTCTATTTACTTAATACAGCGGAATTGTCGGAATACTCGTAATAGACTACATACACAATCAATACACAATCTGCAAAACGTTAAAACTTAATATTGTCCTGTCAAATCAAATCAATGAACTGAAGCCATTTCATCTATTTCATTGGTTACCTATGTACGTTTCATTACGCCATCTATATGTTTCCATTTGAACTAACTACTAGACGGGTTCGCAATGACGTTATCGATGTACCAACCGATTACTGAAGTGTTGAAATTTTCCGATAGATGGCGTTTTCTTTTAATAATATTGGGAAAATACAATACATGTATTAAGTACTACATAATTATTAATTACATTCAAAATTATTTAATTTACGGCACGTCGACACGATGTCAAAATCTATCTGGCTATACAGAAGCCGTAAAACAGTACCGTTTCGTCTGTCGGCAGTCGGGTAGTAGATAACAAATATAATAAAATAATAAACTCTTTTTCTTTGGGCAGTCGTGTAATAATAAGATTATAAATCTTGTTCGTCGAGTAATAATATAGTATTCAATAACATAAAAAAGAAATTCTGCAGGGCCGGGTTCGAACCGACTCACTATTGCGTAATAGTCGGACTCGCGCACCGAGGGTTCCGTACAAACCTGTAGGTATGTAGGGGTAGTAACTTTAAAATTTTTAAAAATATTTTTATTATATGATAAAGGAGATCGCCAATTCTGGGCCACCTGATATAAACCATATACAGTTTATACTACAATGTAAAATAAATACTCATTTTATTACTAAAGTAGACAAAATATTACAAAAAAATGAAACGGGAATTAGAAATACTAAATAAATAAACATTATGTTGATCTTTCCGCGATTAAAATACAGCAAGACAAGTCGTTAACGTCCTTATGGCATTGACATAAAGTTTAACTTCACCTGGACTGAAACGGGTTTGTTTTTTGGTTTGACACTGTCAATATTTACCTTTACATAATCTGCGTTTTGATACTGTTCGGTAAGTTATAACATTGTAATATTAAAATAATATCTAAGCCTACGAATACGGAAGTTTAAATTAGAAATCGACTGTATTAAAACGCCTAAAGATTGAAAACGCGTATTTTTGCATTTTTCATCGGAGTTTGAATATTAAAAGAAGGTTTCATAATGGCGTAATATCATGCTCCTTCGATAACGAAACGCATCTTTTTTCAATTTTGCAATGTCAGATACTAGTGCTATCGCACTTAACGGTGGTAAACCTTATCCCTTCGCAATAGGTGTTAGGAATGTTCAGTTAATAGTATCAACGATGGTTTGACAGCCGTCTTTGTTTACCGAAATACAGGAACTATAAATACGATCAAAATATGACTTTTTATTATTTCATCATGATTCCCGTTTTGTTTTTAAGTCCGCTTTTGTACATTTTCTTTAAAAAGCAGTACTTTTTTTACATTATTTAATGTATAAATCATAGGCATGCACGCTTTCAAAAATTGTCCTCGTCAGATTCAAGTTTTAAATGTATGATTTTTCAATTTTCCCATTAGATTTCGAAATTTTTTTACCACCGTCCTGATCTAGAAATCATGACGATTTTTTAAAGGTTAGAGTCATTCCTAAATGGTCCTAAATAATCTGGGCCTGATCACCTAACAAAATTTGACGATCTCCTTTGATTTCAATGACAGTTCCGATTCAAAGAGGCAATTCAATTTACTAATTTAAATATCTTAATAAGCCGTTGTAATATCCTAAATAAAAAAACCGGCCAAGTGCGAGTCGGACCCGCGCACCGAGGGTTCCGTACAAACCTGTAGGTATATAAGGGTAGTAACTTTAAAATTATTAAAAATATTTTTATTATATGACAAATTTGATGTCAATGACAGTTCCGATTCAAAGAGGCAATTCAATTTACTAATTTAAATATCTTAATAAGCCGTTGTTGTAATATCCTAAATCCACTGCTAAAAGAAAAATAAATGACAAAAAATAAATAAATTTATGAAAAAAATGTCTGATTTTAGTAAGAGTTGGGGCATTAAATTGCTTGTTGCATGGAGTTAGAAAAACATATTACGATTCACGACTTAAATTTCATCCTGTATGATGTAAGTAAAAATTTACGGTTTTCGCAATTTTTCCTTTATCTGTGCTATAAGACGTTGCTTCGTACCAAATTTCAAGATTCTGAGTTCACGGGAAGTACCCTGTAGGTTTTGATTCCCTTGCGAGTTTCGAAAATTTGCGGCATAAACGGCTGTATCTTTTGATTAAGTTGGCTTTGAAGTTTGATTTTTTCACAGCTCCAAGGGACAGTAGACCTGAGTATTTGATATAAATTTCAGCTTGATGCGTTCCTGAGAAAAGGGGTCTTTACAGACAGACGGACAACAAAGTGATCCTATAAGGGTTCCGTTTTTTCCTTTCGAGGTACGGAACCCTAAAAACAATAAATTTAATAAACATATGTTGTTCGGATAATATTATAAAGAATACAGTAAAAAAAACATGTGTATTATGCTAATGAATGTTATTGTTAATATTTAGTAAAATGAGGAACCATGAAAATGAGATCACCCGGTAAATCACAATATGTTTAGTAGGTAGGTACCTCGACGTATAGATATCCCGAAACACTTTCAGTAGTCGCATTACTTAAAAGATACCCTGGAACCGAAAAAAAACAGCCGCTCTACGTATATATAAGCCGTATACATAGCTGCGCAATTACCGCTGTAAGTACGTAAAATAAGTAACCGCAAACTTTCTACTGTAGCGGCTTACTTACGCCGTAGTGCGCATTTAACGCATTTGGGGTTGCCATCACATTAAAGTTATATTGTTTGGTGGTCATTAGGTACTTCATAAATTTATTTAGCGTGTTTGTGTTTCCTCGTTTTTTACAATCAAGTGGGCAACCACTTTAGTTGAGTAAAAATATAAGCGAAACAAAATAAGTCTGTAAGATACAGATTGCGACTACCTGGCTGCTTTCTAACGTAATAAAAAATTATGCATTTTAGCAGCCGACCGCTGGATTTTATTGGAATATAAGAATCGAGGGGCCATACATCATAATGCTTAATACTACCTAATAAAACTTACATTTTGGGCCCCAAATTGTTATGGGGGTCTACCTCTAGGTAGGGTCAGTAAGTACTCTTGGTAACTGAAATTTCAGTCTTGAAATTCATCCACAACGAAGATACAGGGGCCGTGCGATTCCACGCAGAAAAATTGTCCAGGAACAATTTTTTTTAAATTTTACTTTTTAACCACTGCACTTGATACCGGCTTCAAAAAAAAAGAAGGTTATTTAATATTATAAATACGTAATTGTGTATGTTTGTCTGTTACCTCTTCACGCCTAAACCGCTGAATCGATTTAGATGAAATTTGGTTAGAGACAGTTTTAGTCACGGGGAAGGACACGGGGCAGTTTTTATCATCACCTAAGGGGGTGAAATGAGGGGTGAAAAATTGTATGGAGTTACCTTAACAGAAAAAGATAAAAAAAAAGATAAAAGATATTTATTCTTCAATTTAGGCACATTACAATGCACTTATGAACGTCAGAGAGAAAAAAAAACTACCTCCGTTTCTAACCCTACACCTCTGACCCGAGAAGAATTATTTATGACCGGCAAGAAACTCGGCGGGACATATTTTTTTCAAAACAGTAATACAGTAATTAATATTACATCTTAAAGATACACAATAATGCGTAGTTCTATAAGAAGGCATATCAAAACAGCATATTGTTTAATTAAAATAAAATAATAATAATAAAATCCAAATCTGATTGCTTCACAAAACGTTTGATATGCTTTCCTATCTGAACTGTATCCTCTAAATGTTAGATGATTTTGTAGTATTTTCTGGTTTGGGCCATGCATCTTTGTCCGTCATATAGTCCACGACCCTGTAATAACCCTTTGACATTAAACTTTTTTTCAAATATTTCTTAAGAGCGGGAAATGATAAATTCAAAGCATCGACGGGTAACTTGTTATAAATGTGAATACCTTGACCAAAAAATGACTTATATGCTTTGCGGATACGACTACTTCTGATAGCAAGCTTGTTTTTATTTCTAGTGTTATAGCTGTGGATGTCAGAAATTTTTTTGAATGTATGTATATTCTTTACAACAAAAATAATATTGTCATAGATATATTGGGAAGCAACAGTTAAAATATTAATTACTTTAAATAGTTCTCTAACTGATGCACCTGTCTTTAAGTTATACAGAAAGCGGATGGCTCTTTTTTGTAAAACAAATATAGTCTGTATGTCAGCTGCTTTGCCCCAAACCAGAATACCATATGACAGCTTCACCGATTTAGGTGAAATTTGGTAGAAATTCGGAGAATGACTAAGGATAGTTTTTATCGCAAAAGCTATCCCATAAGGGGATCAAAATTTAGATGAAACCCATATATATGAAATTTGATATATGTAGAGATAGCTGGAGTCGCGGGGAAGGACAATTCATAGTTTTTGTCCCGAAAATCATCTCCTGAGGGGTGAAATGAGGGGTGAATAACCTAAAATAAATAAATGAAGTAGGTAGGTACCTATCACTAAAATGAACGAATAAAAAAAAGCTTATAAAAAATAGAACCGCCTTCAAAAAACCAACCCACTGAAAAGCACAAATTTGATTTTATATACCTCCCCTATCCTTGTCTAGTCCCTACCCCATAAAGAAAATTTCTGGCAAAAAGTATTATTCGTTATTACCTGATAGTAAGAAAATTAATAATTATCTCGGTATTTATTAAGTTTTCTTTTTCATACATACAATTATCATTACAGGCTAGACCCAATGCGATAATTTTGCACAACACCGTATAACTAATTATATACAGTAACAAAATTTAAACAAAGCCATCCTTGTAAATTCACCCAGTGTACAGAAGAACAGATCTAGATCAGTCCCTATGAGGTTTTTGAAATCGGTGCCAAGAGACAGCGGAGCGGGACAGTAGTGCAAGAACGAAATGTAAAAGTGACCTTGTAAAAGTGATCGAGGCATGTATAGTGCTTTTCTCAAACATGCAATGAAATAAAATAAAATAAAAAACCAAAAGGACAATGTTTTATTCAATCTAAAAAGCGACCATGAAGTAAAAATTAAAAAGTTAAAATCAGCTGTTCATAAAACCTCCCGCCATCTTTGACGCTGTCTGGATGACGTTGGACGTTGAAGCAAAAAAAAAAGTTACTTTGCAGGCCTAGGCCTGAAAAGTTGTATGAAATCCCATTTCAGGCCGCCTCGAGATGCTGCGCCCGAAAAAGGATACTTCCGAGTCTATTATAAGGAACGTTAAGAGAATATTTCATTGCATGTTTGAGAATTTTTTTTTTTGTGCTTTTCAGTGGGTTGGTTTTCTGAAGGCGGTTCCCTTTTTTTTAAGTTATTTTTTTATTGTTCAGTCATCTTTTACAAGACGACTCTTATAAGCTCAAGCACGATGGGATTTATCTTGTGTAATTTAGAACTACATTTGGGTTCCGATTCCGTCATCAAATCAGCTCGGCAACATATAACATAAGTACGAGTACATTACATACTGAATGTCAGCTCAATAAGACATCGGGAAATGTATCTAACATATTTTTGTAATTAAAAAAATAATTTATGTCCTAAGAGTATGATTGTGTATAATTCAAAACATGGTAAATGAAATTCGGAGTTGGCAACACTGCTTACTGCCCAAACAAAAAAACGCTCAAACTTCTCTGTGTGCCCGTGCCCGTGACAGCCCAGTGACGACGCAGCCTGACGCAGCCGGTGCGCGCACGAGCAAAGTTTGGTTAATAAAGTTACCCGTGGCCATGGATTCCATGGAACTTTCGGAAATTTTAAACGCGGAGGGATTAAGTGATGTAGTCCCATTTCTTGAAGGTAAGCCATTGGTTGTCTGTCAGTTTTATGTCGATTGTGTGAAAAGGTAAGTACTTACTTGGGGACTTCCGGCGTATCTAGAGAACATGACGGTCGTGTTCTAGATTAATCCTTTATTTTTTGCTCATTTAGTTGTTTAATGTTTAATATTGTTAGCTTATTATGCAGTGAACTAACGTAGCAGTGTGCAGCTAATGAAGAATTCATCTTGAAACGCGCATAACCAGTCTTTTGACACCACCCGATAGTCCCCGGGGCCTTGGCTTCCAATCACTTGGCGATTTGTATTAAGCTAACACTGTACAGATTGTAAGGTGAGGACCGAACAACGCCATGCTTTTCAAGGAAACTCGACATTGGCGAAATCATCATAAATTTGATGGAAGCCATATTTTAAAGATAGAATAGAAACATAAGTAGGTAATGATTATAAATTCTTCTCACAGACAGATCTATCTTTGTGTCCAAGATTCCTTGAAATATGTTGCATCATAATTTAGTTCATTTATAAACTGGGTATTGTCTTTTTTTCAGACAACCTTATATACTCAATAGAAACTGCCATTCTGTTAACCGATGAAGAATTAAAGGAAATGTTTCCAAAGGTTGGCCCCAGAATAAAATTTATAAATTGGCTACAAACTGCAACAACGACAAAGAGCGACCGGTGTTAATGTAAGTACTTGTTTTTTGTACCTCTTGTGTTTAGGTAATAGACCGACCGGCAAACATATTTCTTCATGTCTTTCTCATGAACCTCTGCAAAGTAACGCTATATCTTTTTTTATACCACGACGGTGGTAAACAAGCATAAGGCCCGCCTGATGGTAAGCAGCTACCGTAACCTATGGATGCCTGCAACTCCAAAGGAGTCGCATGCGCGTTGCCGACCCTTTACAAAAAGGAGGATTCACTGTATTGACGACTAAAGGAACAAGAAGGTCCCTCATCGTCAACACACTGGGTCCTCTTTGAGCTCTTTGGCAACCTTACTCACCAGCAGGAACACAACACTATGAGTAGGGTCTAGTGCTATTTGGCTGTGGTTTTCTGTAAGGTGGAGGTACTTCCCCAGTCGGGCTCTGCTCCAGATTTGAGCGATGACATTCGCTGAACGTGCCCTACCACACTTAGCGAGATGCCATTCGCAGTGCCCATACCTCTCTTTTTGGCGTAGTTTAAGGACATACCCAGGTCCGGATGTAGTTTAAGGACATATCTATAAGTAGTTTCATTTTTTATTTGGTAAAGAATAAAATATCTACACACAAACTCTATTATCAAGAGCGTGGTTGGACTGAAGCAAAGGGTCGGTTTCTGGACTTAGAATATTTTTCATCAGTGTGATGTCATATTAAGGCTATGTTTTTATTATCTTATCGTATAGAACACATCAAAATAAGCAACTTTTATTCGACACATTTTTTTATAAATTCAATATTTTTTAAGTTATGGGCCCCTGAAGGTTGAATACAATTTGGATTTAGAATAATTTTTGTTGAAACGGTATCATTATGACACATACTTTATTTGTCTTATTGTGTAGAATGTGGTAAAATAAGCAGGTTTTATTTGAAACATTTTTTTTTAAACTCAAAAATTTCGAAGTTACCGGACTTAGAAGATTGACTACATGGAGTAAAATTTGGACTTAAAAAATAAAATGGCGATGGGGTATCATTATAACGTATACTTATGATGATTTTTCTTTATAGAATACGCTAAAATAAGCGTGTTTTATTTGAAAAACTTTTCTCTAAAATCAAAAATGGCCGAGATAATGGACTCTGAATTTGTACATAATTTGGACTTTGAAAAAAAAAACAGCGATGTGATGTCATTATAACGTATACTTTTTATGATTTTGACGAATAGAATACGCTAAAATAAGCGTGTTTTATTTGAAAAACTTTTCTCTAAAATCAAAAATGGCCGAGATAATAGACTCTGAATTTGTACATAATTTGGACATTGAAAAAAAAAACAGCGATGTGATGTCATTATAACGTATACTTTTTATGATTTTGCCGAATACAATACGCTAAAATAAGCGTGTTTTATTTGAAAAACTTTTCTCTAAAATCAAAAATGGCCGAGATAATAGACTCTGAATTTGTACATAATTTGGACATTGAAAAAAAAAAATAGCGATGTGATGTCATTATAACGTATACTTTTTATGATTTTGCCGAATACAATACGCTAAAATAAGCGTGTTTTATTTAAAAAACTTTTCTCTAAAAACAAAAATGGCCGAGATAATGGACTCTGAATTTGTACATAATTCTGCTAAAAAAACCGGTGTGCGTTTCTCTGACTATTATAATTTTAGGTATTTCTATGTAACGTGATACTTATTCAAAATGTGCCTTAAAAACTGCTGGAAATCAAGTGTGCATTCCTATAACTATTTATGATTTGAGGTATTTTTATGGAACTTGGTACTTATTCAGATCTCACTTCTTTTATAGGCGAAGCATTCCCATAGTATCGAATTTGGCAGCCTTTCACATTTATGTTTTTGATGGGTTGTATTAACTTTACCAATAAAGATTGACTGTGAGTGTGGTCTTTCATATATTGACCAAACAGTGTAGCATATAGACGGAGAGCTAGCCGTGTCAGACATGACACAATAATGAGAGCAAATAAACCCCTCCAGTTAGTTTGCTATACTGTGCTTATTTCTAGATCCGGACATCTGGCAGCTGTAAAGTGGTGGAGGTCAAAGAATGCAAATAACTTGAAGAAAACAAATCCTAGAGTTCTGGGTTTGATGCCTGGGATTGATTATGGGAAATTATGTAATTAATTAGATTATATCATAGGTGCATTTTCACTTAACTGTGTACCATTAAGGGCCGGTTAGCAATCGTCACAAAACTGACGGTCAATGTCAAATCCTATATATTTTGTCAAGAATGTCACGGTCAGACGTAACTGAAACACGACTTAAGTCATGCTTTAAAGTACAAGTTAAAATAAAAATGCCCATAGCCAGAAGTTTCTATTGGGGGAAAGTAGTGCCAAATAATGTATAATGCAATTTGTAGTTAATCGCCTATAGTTTTTGTTTCCGCAATAATACACAATGCTTTTTGTTCTAATATTAAAATATAGGCCCTGTCAGAGGACGGGGCCTATATTTTAATATTAGAACATTATTTCATTTATAGAGATAAATGAAATAATTTCAGCAGTTTATACCTATTACCTTTATTCACCTGAAAAACTTTGTTGGTCTGTCACTCTGACCTCCACCCATTAAAAGCTGCCAGGGCATCTGGATCTAGCAATAAGGATGGTAAAGCAATCTAACTAGATAGGTTTAATTACTCTCATTATTGTGTCATATCTGACGTGGCCAGCTCTTAGTCCAATAGCTACACGGGTTAAGGAGCATGTAGCTGACATCAGTGTTGGCCGAACGTTAGTGTTATTGAAAATTAAAAATTGAAGATTGAAACACGTTAGTTAAAATTGAACACTAATAGTTTAGTGCAAATTGATTTCAATTAGAATTGAAATTAATTGTAACTAACGTGTTAATTCTTTGCGAATAACTAATAATTGAAGATATTTAATTTTTAGTCTTTCTCAAAAATTGAAACATTAATTTAATTTTTAGTGTAGATTGAATTGGTAATTGACATTAATACGAGGGTTGTTCCGTTAATAGTTAGTCAACGGCGTACTATTAACTGTATTCATTTAATTTTACTGTAGCTTAAAGGCAAATTTCATTACAAACTTTTTGGTATAAATGTCACTGGCCAGTGACAATCAGTATTTTTTTTATGAAATCAGAAAAAAAACATGTCTGTCACTTTTTGTTCGTTTGTTCGCAAAAATGGAGCTAACGCGGGAAGCATTTCGTGCTATGATATATTATGATTATAAACGAGGGCTAACATACAAGGATTCTCATGAAAATTTAACTAGTGTTTTTGGGACATTATCCCCATCTCTTGCCACTGCCAGTTACTGGTTCCGTGAATTTAAGCGTGGGCGGAGCGACATCAAAGATGAGCCTCGACCGGGGCGACCGCCAACGGCAGTTACTCCAGAAAATGTTATCAAGGCGGAGTGGTTAATAAAGGAATCTCGAAACATTACCCACCGAGAGATTCAGGACGAACTGAAGATTGGATCCCGGGCAGTTTCTACCATTTTGCATGACCACCTTCAAGTTCGGAAGGTTTCGTCTCGGTGGATACCACATTTTCTCACACAGGAGCAAAAAGATAGTCGTGTCGATTGGTGCAAATATATGTTGAAGAAATTCGATAATGGCGATTCTCAACAAGTGACCTACATTGTGACATCTGACGAATCTTGGATATATAGTTACGACCCATTTACAAAACAGCAATCAACACAATGGGTCTTTGAAGAAGATGATTTACCTACTAAAGTAGTTCGCGGCCGAAGCGTCAACAAAAAAAATGGTTGCTGTTTTTTTTCGACGCAGTGGACCTGTAGCCGTAATTCCACTTGAAGATCGCAAAACAGTTACCAGCCAATGGTACAGTGAAGTTTGCTTGCCACAGGCCTTCCAAGAGCTGAACGTCAGTCGTCCAAGTACTGGAACTCGGGGCATCATTTTTCATCAAGATAATGCTCCGGCTCACACGGCTGCCAGAACCATGGACTTTTTGAGCAAATCAGGTGTGCAACTGCTACCACACCCTCCGTACAGTCCTGACCTGGCTCCGTGTGATTTTTTTCTGTTCCCCACCTTAAAAAAATTATTACGTGGACGACGATTTTCGACGGCGGATGAAGCAGTGGACGAATTTAGGCGACTTTTTTTTGACCTTCCGCAAGAACAGTTTTTTTCCTGTTTTGAAAGCTGGTTCAGCCGAATGCATAAGTGCATTAATGTAGCAGGGGAATACTTTGAAAAGTTGTAAATAAAGTTTTATTATATTCCTTATAGTTTTTGTTTAACTAAAAATTTTCAGAATAGCCCTCGTAATTTACCTAACTAAACGCGAATTTAGGTTAAGCTACGAGGTTTTGATTTTTGTTTCGATTTTGACTCTGGACTTGGAGGCTTGTATTAATAAGCAATGGGACCGGTATCCTAAGATGGAAGTCATGCTGGACCCTGGGGATCCCTACTGGATCTCGGGTTTGGCGCATCATAGACTCATGCTGTTTGGGCTCATTCGACTTGTACTGATGAGCAGATGGTACCGGTATCAAAATCTGGAGCTCATGCTGGACCCTGGGGATCCCTAATGGATCTCGGGTTTGGCGCATCATAGACTCATGCTGTTTGGGCTCATTCAACTTGTACTGATGAGCAGATGGTACCGGTATCAAAATCTGGAGCTCATGCTGGACCCTGGGGATCCCTAATGGATCTCGGGTTTGGCGCATCATAGACTCATGCTGTTTGGGCTCATTCAACTTGTACTGATGAGCAGATGGTACCGGGATCAAAATCTGGAGCTCATGCTGGACCCTGGGGAACCCTACTGGATTTCGGGTTTGGCGCATCATAGACTCACGCTGTTTGGGCTCATTCGACTTGTACTGATGAGCAGATGGTACCGGTATCAAAATCTGGAGCTCATGCTGGACCCTGGGGATCCCTACTGGATCTCGGGTTTGGCGCATCATAGAATCATGCTGTTTGGGCTCATTCGACTTGTACTGATGAGCAGATGGTACCAGTATCAAAATCTGGAGCTCATGCTGGACCCTGGGGATCCTTACTGGATCTCGGGTTTGGCGCGTCATAGACTGAATATATATATATATATAGATTGAACACCATTTCTGTGTGCTGTGATAAACATTTGACGCTTGACAGCTCGACTGCTGTCATCTCACTCTGTCCTTCCTCTTGTTAACTCATCCCACCATACACTTATAAATTACAGGTATTGTCTATGAAGAAACATTACTGTGGCTGAAAAACAATGTTGATCCATGGAAATCTGTTGAAGAAAAGTGGGAAGAAACTGCAGATCACGGCCTAAACCGCATGCAATGTGGAAAAGGTGAAATAGCGGATTACTTCAAGGATTTCCCAGCCTTGAAACAATCACAAGACTATACCTTGGTAAGCATATACCGCAGCCTTATTTTTTTTACACAATCCTTGTGGTTTTTGTATATGAACGTAAGCAATGCAATGACATATAAATGACAGAAGTTTGTTTATTATTTATTAGACAAGTGTCTATATTTCGATTGCCATGTAAAATTTATAATGTTAGTTCCCGTTCCTGGCACGATTTTTCTCTTTCCGCACAGACTCTAGCTAGAGTCTAGACACTTGCAACAGCAAAAGTATCACTCGCGCGCGGCCGTCATTGCAGAACTAAAGTAAAAGAGACAAGCTATTCTTAACAACCCAATAAGCTATGTGGTAGCGATCTGGGCGGACCTTGCATAAGGTCCTGCCACCATTTCTCACCAGGGGAACGTACATTTATTGTATTTTTTTTTCAGCTAATGAACGATTTCAATCGTCTGTATCCGGGAAAGGAAAACAAACTATTTTCTTCTATCACCCTCAAAAATGAAGAAATTATAAAATATGCTTCATTAAAATTGCGAAAAATTAGAGACCAAGACACGAGAAGAAAAATAGCAAATATAATTGCACTGATTAACGGTACGAAGTTTTTTTTTTAAATATTAGTTCTTATTATTAAACCTTCATAAAATTAGTCTCAAAAATTAACTGAAACTTTTTTACTTTGAATACAGAAGCTGAACCAGAGACATCAAGCAATGTTTCTTTGACGTTGCTGGCTTATGTCATCAACATTTCACCTGCACGGAAAATAAAAGGAAAGCCAGCGTGGAAGCCATCCAGAGCAGAGGTATGCGACGGCTATATATCGCAAGCTGCTTCTGAAGCCGACGTAACCAACAAGATCATTG
Source organism: Pammene aurita (assembly GCA_947086415.1). Lineage (NCBI taxonomy): Eukaryota > Metazoa > Arthropoda > Insecta > Lepidoptera > Tortricidae > Pammene > Pammene aurita. The sequence goes on from OX352295.1 coordinate 22,357,299, forward strand.
AAAAAAAGGAGAACCTGCAGAGGCTAGGCCGCTCAGTTCAACCCTTCGTTATCTTTGTTGGCCCTAACGTTATTGAGGTAAAAGTAGCTTATGTAGTTATAAACGACACATTGTATAGTTTTAACAAGTTAGTAACAGCAGTACCCGGGGTATGTCCTTAGGACCCGGGGTATGTCCTTAAACTACGTCCGGACCTGGGTATGTCCTTAAACTACGTCCGGACCTGGGTATGTCCTTAAACTACGCCAAAAAGAGAGGTATGGGCACTGCGAATGGCATCTCGCTAAGTGTGGTAGGGCACGTTCAGCGAATGTCATCGCTCAAATCTGGAGCAGAGCCCGACTGGGGAAGTACCTCCACCTTACAGAAAACCACAGCCAAATAGCACTAGACCCTACTCATAGTGTTGTGTTCCTGCTGGTGAGTAAGGTTGCCAAAGAGCTCAAAGAGGACCCAGTGTGTTAACGATGAGGGACCTTCTTGTTCCTTTAGTCGTCAACACAGTGAATCCTCCTTTTTGTAAAGGGTCGGCAACGCGCATGTGACTCCTTTGGAGTAGCAGGCGTCCATAGGTTACGGTAGCTGCTTACCATCAGGCGGGCCGTATGCTTGTTTGCCACCGTCGTGGTATAAAAAATAAAAATAAAAAAGCAGTAGACTGTGCATTTAAAATATTTCAGTCGACAGGAGCTTGTTACCCGGAGGAAGCTGGAGACATATGGCTTTTTATTCAATTGGGTTTCTACGATATTAAAACTAAATTTGACAGGCCCACGCAGGCTGTGAATACTCTTTTAACGGATCTAGAGTTAATACTTTAAAAATGTTCACGTGTTACTATTGCAAAAAAGCCAATGCGTCTACGAATTTACTTATAACTCATGTGCGAAATTTCTGTAAATTAACGGTAGGATTTTCCGGATTTCGGTGTGGTGAACAAGGGTGTTATCGTCATTATATTTCCTCTTCATCTTTCAAAAAGCACTTAGTTAGAGACCACCAGTCATCATTGTCAGTCTTGCCTCATCCAAATAGTAACAATGCGATTGATACAGACACAGAAGCCAATATCTCAAATTTACCTTCAACGTCAAGCAAAGAAACTTACGAAACAGCAAATGCAATACAATCTCTACCAACTCAAAGAGACGAAAACTCTCTTGGTCACCATGCTGCAAGTCTCGTCTCCACTCTATATGCTAACCCGATAATACCGCGTAAAGCCGTACAAGTTCTTGTAGAAAATCTTCGATTATTTCATTCTAAATCACAATGAATTATAGAACGATGCTGTATTTAAGGTGAGACAGATAATACACACAAAGTATATAAAGGTGCGACCACACCGCTGTTTAAAATACGGCGACGTTACGGAATCGCAGTGACGCATCGTATCCTTACCGTTTTTATCGCATGCCCACCACACCGCTGCTCAAAATACGCTGACGATACGAAATCGCAGTGACGTGCCGTAAACGTTACGACTTTACCGCATGCTCTCCACACCGCTGCTTGAAATACGATTTGGAAGGTTCGCATCAAAAATATTTCGTATGGGGCACGTCACGCGTACACGTTGCGTCTGCGTATTTTGAGCAGCGGTATGGAGAGCCTGCGTTAAAGTCGTGACGTTTACGGCACGTCATTGCGATTCCGTACCGTCAGCATATTTTGAGCAGCAGTGTGGAGGGCATGCGATAAAAACGGTACGGATACTATGCGTCACTGCGATTCCGTAGCGTCACCGTATCTTAAGCAGCGGTGTGGTCGCACCTTTAATCGATGTACAGTCTATACCTCTTTTGTTTCACAGTATTGAGCAAATTCGCAGAAGACTAAGTCCATTTTGTTACGCCAAGCTATACAACTATGCATCGATTTATAGTTTGTTTGTTTTACCTGTCTTACCTTAGACACAAGATTCCTCGTGGCCAAACCAGTAGCCACATCACATACGACATACGTATCCTTGGGGTAGGACTTCCCATCATATTAGCACCAACCTTCTTCGTTTATTTTTCTCTCATCACACACTTACATGCATACAACACGTGCAGAAATTCAGAAACACACCCACCTGTGCGGATCTGTTGCCCGCAGGTGATACAGTTTACACATCTTACTTACCCCATACCTTACCATTTTGCAAAAGCGTGAATGCGGGCCCACCACCAATTTGTTTATTTAACTTAACTTCAGGTTAAACATCAGTACTGAGTTTTATTTGTTGTGTGTATTGTTTCATCGTATTGTGTCATTTAAGCTTTTAAAATCAGTCAAATTTCGTAAAAGTAGAAGTATCGAAACTATGTATTGATGTTTAATCTTCACCTAGGCCCTGGGGTAGGGGAGCACCGCCCCTACGGCCAAAAGGTGGCTCTCGGATCGCTACCAAAACGGGGCGATCCCCACATTTTGTATTTTTTTTTTTGTAGAATACCGGTTATATCAGTTTAAAGTCGGATCTTGCGACATAGGTTCCGCAACTAGTTAGGTTTATGCGTATGTTAGCGTTCGTATGCGAACGAGTTTTAAGTTAAGTTTATTACCGTAGGCCTAGACGCATTGGTTTCCAGCGACGACCACGCGGACTCCACTGATGCCAAGGTACCCTTACTAGTGATTCTTTGGTCGGGAATCCTAGGTTGCTCTTATACTTACCCGCCTCCGGCTCGTGCAATAAATATCTGAGATCTTCGCACAATTGAAACAAACAATTTGTATTCTAGTTTGTGGTGTATTAGCAGCTGGCTCAATTTCCTTCGGAAACCCTCCGTCAGTAAATTGAAGCTTTATTATGTTTCACGGGTACACCAAGTTGACGACTATGTAATTCTAGAGTAGTATGATTAATTAAGCTTGGTGTGGTTTTTTTGTGTAACTTGATGTCCAGAGATGGGTATTATTCGAATAATTTTTTATCTAGATAATTACCTATTCGAATAATTAATTCGCGCTATTTTTATTCGCGGATGATTCATTCGCGGATTGTTTATTCGCGAATAATTGATTCGTCGAATGAATGCCACGAATAATTTGCTATTGGAATACTTTATTGACATTTCTTAGAAAATAAAAATTGATTCGTCGAATGAATGCCGCGAATAATTTGCTATTGGAATACTTTATTAACTTTTCATAGAAAATAATAATACCCAATTGACAAGTGATGTTTTTTCCCATTTGTAATGTCCCACTGGGGAAAAGTGGGAAGAAATCATACCCATTTGTCCCTGGTAGGAACAAGTAAGATTTTTTTTCCAATGTGTCCCCACTGGTAACAAAAAGGTGCGGACAAATGTAAATAGCCTGACGACGGGCAGGTACGCCAAGTTGACGGCCATGTAATTCCAGAATAGTCTGATTAATTAAGCTTGTTGTGTTTTTTGTATGTCTGAATTTTACGATTGAAAATAAATCATTTGAAGCTTTTATGTGTATATACTTTTAACCACGGAAGCCTATAAAACTTGTACGGAGTTTGAGAACAGTACTTCTTCAGAATTTCTTAACCTTGTAAAAGTTTAAAAAATTAAAAAATGTTGTATCATTGCTGTGTACACTGAATGTATATGTATCGTGAAGTATTATTTTATCTAAATTACCAATTTTTGTATGCTTCTCACTTACAGATCCGGACTTTGGTGCTATATCGGTGCAGCTGTTAAGTTTGCTATAAAATTATTTTGTATAATAATAATAATATAGCCGCACTAATATCGCAACAGTTCAACACCAGTAGATAAAGCCTGACCAGAGTTTAAAAAAACACCCTGCAATGAGGACGCGACTTTTACGATTCATATGACAAAAAATACCCTGTCATGTCAACATCAAATTCAACAGCGTCGATATGTCAATAAACTGAAATCATTCCGATTTCCTTAACTTAAAGATTATTGTACAATTTAGATTTTTATGTTCGTGAAATTTCTGCAGCATTTTGTTGAATATTTATCACAATTATTTCGACTCTAATAATGACATATTTGCACTGTTGACATGGAACTGTCAAAATGACAATGACGTAACTATTGCCAGTAAAATAAATTAAATCTGAAAAATACCACACCACACGCGGGTTTGAAAACATCTGGTCAGCTTTTAATGATACATCGTTCTTTACCGTACCCGCACCATTATTTATAAGTAGATATATGTTACCAGTGCAGGTTGTCTATTTATACTATAAAGCATAATGTGTATAAAACGTATTAACTGTTATAGTAGAGGTAGGAACGGGAAGTCGAAGCGTGGGCAGACCGCCATTCCTAAGATGGCAGGGCCGACCTCGACCAGACACGCCGCATCGAGGACGACATAGAAAAACCATGGGAGAGGCATATGTCCAGTAGTGGACAAATATATACGCTGAGAAGAAAAATAAGAGGTATGATACTAGTTCGGGACAATAAGGCACCATACCATTCACCATACGTACATAGATGGATGGCTATTAGACATACTTAATTTTTAAGGTTCCGTACCTCAAAAAAGGAAAAACGGAAACCTAAAAATCAAGTATGTCTAATTAGACACACGCCCGAGTTCATGCAATACTGGTGCAGGTATAAGGCATGGTGCACTATACGTGTTACGTATTGCACACCATGCCTTACGATACTCGCACCTCGATATTTTCCTTATACTGGCATGGTACAGTCAGCATCATTAATATATATACAGCCATTTAGTCAAAATATGTAAACACCAATCTTTTTGTCAGTGACATAGAGGTTGTAGATATTTTTGAGCTCTTGTATATATATTTATGACACTGGCCGTACATGCAAAGGTGTTCAGATAATTATTTTGAATACTAACTAATCAAAGTCAATTTAAACTTGTAGACATGGTCTAGAAACTAATACCTAGGTCTGTGGTTTATTACATTTTCGTAAAAATGTATAGTTTAAATATTGCAGGGGGTTTTAATATTTTCATTCAAAACTCCCTGCAATATTTAAACTATACATATTTACGAAAATGTAATAAACCACAGACCTAGGTATTAGTTTCTCGATCGTGTCTACAAAATTTTATTGAATTTGATTGGTTAATATTCATAATAATTATCTAAACACCTATAAGTACCATGGCATAAGGAAAATACAGGTGCGAGTATCTTAAGGCATGGTGTGCCATACGTTACACGTATAGTGCACCATGCCTTACTATACCCGCAGCAGTATCGTACGTACGCTGGCGTGGTAAATAAGTATGGTTCACCGTGCTTTACTGTTCCCGCACTAGTATCGTACGTACGCTGCCGTCGTAAATACGCACGATTCATCATGCCTTACTGTACCGGCAACGGTACCTTACATCTACTACGACAGTTAATACGTCTGACACATCATGCTTTACTGTGCGTGTCACAGTATCCTACGTATGCCGCCATGGTGCACACGTATGGCGCACCATGCTTTACTGTGTCCGCCATAGTATCGTAAGTATGCCGCCGTGGTGCAAACGTATGACTCACCGTGCTTGACTGTGCCCGCCACAGTATCGTAAGTATGCCGCCGTGGTGCAAACGTATGGCGCACCATGTTTTACTGTGTCCGCCATAGTATCGTAAGTATGCCGCCGTGGTGCAAACGTATGACTCACCGTGCTTGACTGTGCCAGCTACAGTATCACACGTATACCGCCATGGTGCAGACGTATGGCTCACCATGCTTTACTGTGCCCGCCACAGTATCCTACGTATGCCCCCACAGTATCCTACGTATGCCGCCATGGTGCACACGTATGGCGCACCATGTTTTACTGTGTCCGCCATAGTATCGTAAGTATGCCGCCGTGGTGCAAACGTATGACTCGCCGTGCTTGACTGTGCCAGCTACAGTATCACACGTATACCGCCATGGTGCAGACGTATAGCTCACCATGCTTTACTGTGCCCGCCACAGTATCGTACGTATGCCGCAGTGGTAAACACGTATGACTCACCGTGCTTTAATGTGGCAGACACAGTATCGTACGTATGCCGTCGCGGTGCACACGTATGGCTCACTATTATTTACTGCGTCCGCCACAGTATCGTACGTATGCCGCTACGGTGCACACGTATAGCTTACCATTATTTACTGTGCCCGCTACAGTATCGTACGTAAGCCGCCATGGTACACACGTATGGTTCACCATGTTCTACTGTACCCGCAACGATAGCATACGAGTGTTGCAGTCGTAGTTTCAGGAGTATTCAGTGCGACTTGCGCACTACGTATACGTAGCCGGATGTCGGGCTACGTATACGTAGCCGGATGTCGGGCTACGTACGTACGTACAAAAATCGACCACGAGTAAATTACGTAACCCGCTGCATGTTGAGTGTCAGTATGCCGACTACGTATGACTGACTACGTACGCGTAATGGAGCGGGTTACACACGTCATTGTGGTCGATTTTTGTCCTTATTTTACGTAGCGCGGCAGAGGAAATTTTTCTCAGTGCACTCAAGCCTGGTTTGACCGTCAAAAATCGATCGTTATAAGACACGAAGATTGGCCTTCCTCCAGTCCGGACCTTAATCCTTTGGACTACAAAATTTGGCAAGTCTTAGAGGAGAAGGTCTGTGCTAAACCACATAAAAATTTGGAGAGCCTGAAGTTATCTATAAGAAAAGCAGTAGCTGAAATAGACATGAATATGGTGCGTGCTGCGATAGACGACTGGCCGCGGCGTTTATTGGCCTGTATTAAAAACAAGGGAGGTCATTTTGAATAATTTTAAGTTATATTAATTCTCTATTAAATGTACTTTAAATTGGTATATAATTAATTAAAAACTGATTGGTACTTTTGTTTTTATCATTATTTTTATTTGCGACAGAAGTTTAGGACCGACTAAGTACTTCTACGACTAAGTACGACTAAGTTCTAAGCAAATTAGCTAAATTAGGGATAAAAAGTTACAATGCCCAAACGTAATAGGGACGAGTCGGACGAAAAAAAAAATTAAGTCAAGTTAAGTGAAAAAGAGAACAGGAATGTTCACCGCGTTATTTATTCGTGTGATGAGGATGATTAAATTAAAAGTACGAGTAAGTACATACCTAAGCTAATAAATGCCATTTTTTAAATATATTTTTGCTTCGAGCCAATACCAGATATTGGCTAATAGCCAATTTTGTTCAATACGAGATATGTTAATATATAGTAGTAGTTATTTTTTCTTCACTGCATGTGTAGTGGAAGGTTCAAATTTTATTTATAAGCAATAACAATCAGCATGGATGCGGTCAGGGAAACTACCCTAAAAGATATATACGTGGTCAACTGGTCACGTAATTTTTTTTGGCATTTTTTCCAGATCATCTGGAATACGAGCGAGGCACATATTATGAACTGCAGATGCCGCTTCGCAGTAAACGTATATTTACTTACCTTAAATGTAGGTTGCCATTTTGTATGGCTCCATTTATCACTCGTGTGTTACGTGTATGCGTATATTCTGCTGATAAATGTATATTTGTTAATTTTTCTAGATAAAATGGAAATCGACTCACTACACTCAGTCACGTGATTCAAATTGTCGCAGATGTACATACCGACGCGCATACGTTCCGGCGCCTAGTAATGCAAATAATCAACAGGGCTTAGTTCCTGATGCCTAAATTAGAACCAATGATGATGATAAAGTCAACACCGAAGATTTTGATCGAGAACTATTAAATGAGGCGAATTTTAGGCAGACAGTGTTGAGTGGGGCGAGAATATTTTCAGCACATTCTATTGAATGGCCTTAAAAAAAAGGCAAATGATGTATTAAATAAAAAATATGTATGTCCCAAAACGTGCCTCATTCAAAAACTCCAACTCTAAACCCGGAAATCGCCGCCGTGCTGACAGAGCCTTCCAGAAATCTGTTTCTTAAAAAGATAAGCGAAATTTCACTAAACAGGAGCAGATTGGAAAAGCCCTTTCAGGTCTATTGAAAAAGGAGCCTCATTTCGCCGAAACAGAAACACGTCGGATAGAACCATCGTACAGCATTAGATTATTTAGAAAGATTGTTGCTTGCTTTGGTTACTGCCCAAAGGGTTCAAACTTTGATTGGAATTTCATATATTACATTTTATAATGATAAGATTGTTATTGTTATAACAAATTTAATCAAAACATCTGCAATTGGGAGAGCACAACCAGTAATAGAATTGCCATTTTTTTATCAAAGACCAGGTACAGTAGCCGAATAATCATATTTGTGTTTTTTTAGTATTTTTTTATGAGAACGACTAAGGCCTAAACGATTATCATGTGAAAGTCCTTTAGATGGAAAGTAAAATCATATACAACATTTGTTTACCATATAAGAAACCCGTTTTGTACGAGTTTATTAAAAAGTGCATAAAAAAACTAATACTCGAAATATAGGTAAAAGTGGTTTATTAATGAAGAAAACAACAAAAATTACATATTCTGCACTGAAAATGAAAATATTAGATTAGTACTTGGTACTGGAACCCTTTCCATCACGAACAACTTGGCATCTTCGGGCCAGTGATGCAATCAACTTCGCGAGGGAAGAACTTGGAATGCGTTCCCACTCTTCCTTTAATTGTTCAAATCTTTCGTTGACATTCCTTGCACTCAGACGACGACCTAGCTCCTTCCATAGGTTTTCTATAGAATTCAAGTCCGGACTTTGGCCACAGAATAACAAATAGTACTACCGTACAGAAAATTCACTCCTTCACAAAAGTCAGATTTAGGTATAAAATTGTACCTATAGTCGCCGCCTGCAAGCAAAATTGAAACTTATAACCGCGCACGAACCGTGAATCTTCTTTGCGCGCCGCAGTTTTATGACCAAGTTGTGAGCGTCGGCACGGGGTTGTCACTTGACAAGTTTTTGTACCTATACATACTGAGTTATTACTTTTAAGGTAAATATGTAAGAATTACAAACGTTGATTCTGTAAACATGAATTTTTTATTCGGAAATAAAAAAAATTATAGAGATTATGTCTGATTATCACGAAAGTAGGTATGCCACAGCCGTATTCCTTTGAAAATATGTCGGTCGGTTCCTAATATTGTTTCTGGGCAACCAATATTCAATAAATTATGGATGTTTATTTTAACTATTACTAAGTAAGGACTTCGGGACCTTTCAATATCGTCCGGAATTTAAAAATGTTATTTCTCCTTCCTTCTTCTTCCGTTTATTCAGACATCCGTAAAGACATATTTTATACGGATTAGATCGATTCGTGTTTTCAATTTTATAGGTTAAATTGTCTGGCGCCCTCTTTACTACTTCTACTTTTAAAATTAAGTATTATTTAGCCCTTAGAGTTTCAGTCATAGATCGGTATCTGTCGTGTAGTATAACATCTGACGAGCAACCCACGATCAACCCTGAGATACCTATAGTACAAACTTAGCCACCCTGAGTCTCAATGTAACAGAATGTTAACGGCTGAACAAAAGAAAATACGATGTGAGATTTCGAAGTCTAATCTTGACAAATATCAAACTGATCCCGAAACATTTTTGCGTTGGTTTGTAACCATGGAGTCTTGTATCCACCATTTCGATCCTGAGACCAAACAGCAATCCATGACCAGGAAGCGAGCGTCTTCCCCTACACCGAAGACGGTCAAGGTAGCAAGCTCCGCTGGTAAGGTCATGGCTTCAGTGTTTTGGGATGCTGAGGGAGTCATAATGATCGAATACCTGGAAAAGAGAACCACTATTACGGGCTCCTACTACGCTGACCAAATACGCACTGCAATCAAAGAAAAGCGGCGGGGTAAACTTCGAGCTGGCATCCTGTTTCACCAGGACAGCATTGTCCCCATGGGGATGGGGATGGCATCATCCCCATATTCGCCAGACCTAGCCCCCAGCGACTTTTATCTCTTTCCACGGCTGAAGGAAGATCTTAGAAGCAACAAATTTTTGAATGATGGCGAGGTAATGGCCGCTGTGGAGGCATTTTTGGAGGGTCAAGAAAAAGATTTCTTTATTAAAGGAATTCGTTGTCTGGAGAAACGATGGTCTAAGTGTAAAGACTTGGAAGGAGATTACGTAGAAAAATAAATTATTTTACTAAACATTTATGTGTCTTTCATACTGATTATCATTACTTTTGGATCACCCCTCGTAGATGTCATAGTTGCCTAAGTTTTGACTTTGGACATATTTTTTACGAATAAACAAATCAAAGAACTGTGAAGCATGAGAAATGGACAATCCATCAACATCAGGTGTAACATGCCACCAATATTCCGATCAAAATGCCGTGTTTGATTCTCGTTTTGTGCCAATGTGTACAATAACTTCAACGAAGTTTCCTAATAAAATATTTATAATTGGACCTTCTGAACCGAAATTGCGTTGTAATATGGCAATTAGACACTTTCAGTGGTTAGCAGTAACACTTTGGTTTACTGCGACAAAATGCATATTGCTTGTGTCAGCGATAACTCCACTTGTATAAAATAGGATGTTTATGAATAAAAACGATTCATTACTTACCGACAACCGGCCTTTTACTAGAGTACCTTATCCACCCTGCGTCACTCGTCATAAGTATTACCAGACTTATATTGCAGCGTAAAAGGTGGTTCCAAGATGCGAAAAGGGAGGCTAGTTTTTCTCCAAAGACTTGTGATTCATGATTGATGTCCACTTAGATATAACTGCGCACTTTCAACAAAAAAAAATACAACTATGTCGTCACTAACCTTTCGATGTTTCAGGAGTTTAGTAAACCCTGATTCGATTATTATGCGATAATTGGTACTATTTTTTTAATTTAAACAAAGTTTGCCTGTACACCGTAACACTGTAACCGTTAATTAGTTGTTATAGCAGGAGTGACGTCACCAACCACTGATTGTTGGATTAAAACACGTTCCGTTTCACATTACTTCAAATCGTTATTATTGTTTGAAACTAATATACCCATTTAGTTATTTGAGCAAGTAAAATTAATTTACGTCACACCTGAGTAGTATAGATTCACCGTTTCTACCACATGGATTTCCCACCACCAAAACAATGGTTTTTCGGGATTATGGTGGTTTTTCGGGGCTATGAAACCTAAAAAAAAAAAAAAAAAAAATTGGTATGTTTTAGTACGTTTAGCCCCCCATTTAGATCGATTGCACTAGGTCTCAACAGTGCCCGGAGCCTCCTTCAGCACTTAGGCACTCCGCTAATTAAACAATACACGCTCTTCGACACCACAATAGAACCCTTGCTCACCTTTTTCTATTGTCTCTATTGTTAGCTCGACTCGGCGACATCGCATTGTTACCGAGCTCGGTAGAGGCATACTCCTACGTTGTAGTTTGTTCTTTACGTATTTGCAATAGGTTTTATAATTGCTTAATTGGTTACTCCTTATGAAAGACTAGGTATACTACCTAAATTTTCCAAAGTTTAGGTATAGTTTTGGTGGTGGGAAATCAATGGGGTAGAAACGGTCATATAACTTAACGAGATTTTTAATGATCTAACAAGCCCCGCGAACTGACACAATTACATTACCCTTTATTAGTCTGGACTGGAGTAGGTATCAAATTTATACCTAAAGTAATTAATTCACATTTCGCGAATATATATGCAAATTTCAACGTATCTATATGTGTTACAGCACAATATGAAACTTCTGGTATATGTTTCAACCCCATCAATTTTAATTATTTAGTATCTATTCGTTTTCAGTTTTTGCCTAAAATTTATTATTTTATGCAAATCCAATTTTTGAAATATTATTTTATTGATTCTAGATTTGTGTTTATATATTTGTGTTGTCTTAATTTTTTTGGGTAAATTATTTTATGCAAATCCAATTTTTGAAATATTATTTTATTCATTCTAGATTATTTCTAGTCTAGATATTTGTGTTGTCTTATTTTTTTTTTTGAACTCGTAAATAACTTTGGTATATGTGACAACCGACTGCTATTTATTGGTGGACAATAAACATGACTGTGTTTTGAACAAGTTTCAACCTGTAAGTATGCTGTACGTTTCCGTAAAGGAAGTTCCCATTATTTATTATAATATATAGATCTTTTGTTAATGTAGGATTCGGTGTGTGATTTATTTCATTCTTGTTTATACCAGTTAGGTGGGGCGGTGCGATGTTTAAAGACTCCTTTGGTGCTCTAATTAAAAGTCGCAATTTCTATTATTAGTTTTTTCTTGATGCTGTCGGCTTGAGAACTTTACCTTTTTTACTAGATGTCCTTTGAAGAAGGTAATAATTTACTTTTTATTCGTTTCTGAGAAATGTATAAATCAATCATCGGGTTTGAAGTCACACGCAATTTTAATAGAAAGTAAATGCACAAAAGATCTGTCGTTTAAATTCTTTAGAATTCTTTTGATAATTTAATCTTTTGTTAGAAAACATTCCGCTGCAAACAAAAATTTACCTGTCCCCGAAATCCTGTTTAAACTCGTCGCTACCTACCTAGGTGGTCCTCTGTCCCCACCAGCCGTGACCTTTTTTTCGACACAAATTCATATAAAAAGGCTGAGGCTGTGGGTAACTTTATATAGTACCTTCGGATCTCCAGTTCAGTTAAGAGCTCTCAGTTTCTACGCTTTGAAGTTTTAACGAAGACTATTCATAATGGATGTAAGTATTTAAATAGTATTACTCTATAATTATTGCATTAAAAAATTTATGTGTTGTGTGTATGTTTTAAGTCTTTAATATTAATTATGAATTTTGTTTCAGTTTTCCGACAACACTTTCAAAAACTTTTACGTTGATGAAAATGAAGACGAAGCAAGTGATGAAGAGGGGACGCTGGCTTTCAAAGTGAAGCAAGCTATTGCGAAGAAGCGTCAATCAAATAATATTGATGGCTTTTTTGAAAGGCCTAAGAAGAAGACAAAAGTGTATAAGAAATCTTCAACGGTCTCCAAAAAAGAAGAAGACGGTGTTTCATATCTCACTTCGGGTCAGGACGATGGGGCATATGCATCACACCTCATAAAGATCGAAGTATACGACATGAATAAAATACGAAACGTTGGACCTCTGGACCACTGGAAACACTGTGACTATCGTGTTAAATATTATGCTAACAAAGGTGACTCACATGAACAAAGTGCTCGGGATGTTATATTTAATATAACGAAAGAACTATCATCTAAAACCAAATGTGTAAAATATTTTCTAGAGACTGATAAGGGTGATAAAAAATAGTTTTAATCAGTGCTTTATTTATAACTAGAATAAGTTCCTTTATTTTTTCACGTATAAAAAATGTTTACTTTCTTTCTTGTTTTATTGTATATTAATGTTATTACTCATTTATTGAACATGTTTAATATTAGATGTAGTTTTAACTGCTTATTTTGTGTTTCTTTCTCCGTCACTGCATTTGTCTTAGGTAGTAGGAATATTTTGTAATTATAGTTGTAAGAAATAAAATAAAACCCAATTTATTTTCATAACACATTGTTTTAATTCACAAAAACTGATTTAAACATATTCCTTAAATCTAAATCATTACACAAAGAATTATCAGAAAACAGACATAAAAACTCAGACATTTTTTTCCCTTGAAGCTTAAAATAAAGATAAACTAAACAGTATTCTCCACAAACTGAAGTAAAATAATTCTGAAGTCATTGATGGTTATAAAACCACCTCTTAGAGTTTCTATTTAAAAATAACCTGTGATAATCAGTAGGCTTTCGACCAAAAGAGTCAAAGTATTCACCATATCCATTCACATCAATGTGCATTGCAATCCAATGAGAACCGGGCTTTGAATCAGGATCCAGATTGCTTATAATAAAAGTAGGTAGATTAACCCAAACAGGAATCCGGTTTGCAGCAAAAACATTTGACTTAAACCTCGGGTTTATTTTATTCATACAAAATTGTATTTCATTCGAATCCATAATAATAATTAATCTAAAAAAGAAAACACTGGTGGTTTTACAGACAATGTTCAAGTGGTAATGATAAAATTGAATGAATGCATTGTATTTATTTAATTACTAACTATTATAATCTACAGTGATATCACGATTTTTATTTATTTCAATTATGTTATCAAATTCAGCATACACAATACAGTTGATAGTAGTACTTAAAGCTGAATCAAAACGAACTTCGATTCGAACACTTCCGTGTCTTACAAGATTCCAGTGTGAAGTTGAACTTGCAGATAAATCAGGAGTCAAATCGAAACATAATAAAGAATAACCACCCACATAGTTTGATCTGCTTATAGCATTACCTTCGTTATGGAAATGAATACCAGTTCCAGAAAACAAAGTATGATATGCAGTTGCTATTAAACCCGGAGAGTTAAATGAGGGTTGCAAAGTTTTAGAAGGAATTTCATGACCATCTACGTACAAACTAAATGAATTCATATGAAAATGTTGAAAATTGAAGGGATTTATAGCTAAATTACCATTAAACCCAGAGTTTGAAACGAATCCAATAATACATCTTTTAGGGACTTGCCCGAGAAATATATTATCCAACGTTTTACCTTGTATACCTGCGGGTAATGTCAGAACCTTAACTTCTGCCCTTGTTATCGGATATTTCGCAGTTGTTGATGCTAATACTTTTTGATGAGCTAACAATACACTAGGATTTATTCTTGCTCTTCTGATAATGAGACTGGCATCTGTTATTTGTACCTTAACACGTTCATTGCGGTATCAGGTCGAAAATAACTGACGGTGAACTATCCCTCGACGCGGCAACAAAAGTACTGCTCTTACCGCTGGTGCGGAACAGATATCTTCGGTTTGCCAAGGAGTAGGAAAGGGACAATTATAGTTTTATTATTGTCTCTGTCAATATATTACATCGGCATAATAAAAACGTATCAGGTCGATTGTATCTGATACCGATAGAAAAGAATTTTTTTCCACCTAGTGCGGATATCAGGTGATTTCGACCTGATACCCGATGACCTGATAGCCGCACTAGAATGAAGGTTAGTTTGTCTAGTGCCGCCCTCAAGTGCAGTTGTAGTCGGTATAATTAATATTTTCGATAGACTTCTGTGTTGTGCGTGAATAAAGTGACTGTGCGTGATCTCGTATTACAAAAACAATTAATTTCGAACAATTATTTTGTGGTTTAGTGGTTTATATTATATCATGAAGCGATCCAGAAGAATGCTTGCAATGTCCATGGGCGACATTGAAAGTAACGTTAAACGTCGAAAGGAAAATGACGATACTAGAACATCTTGTAATGAACGACCTACCCCTAGGACACCAGTTTATCGCCTGCGTAACAAAGTGAGTACTGAATCTAACATATATACTAGCCCCACCACCGGCCAAACACTAACGATTCTTCAAAATGCATGTCCTTCGCCTGTTGCAACGCATGCTGATCCCCGCAAGGAAAAAATTCAAATATTAGAAAATATCTCCATTTCGGCAGAACGCGTCAATGTAAATACCAAAAAAAATGACACAAATCACGTTTTCTCTACACCTACACACCTGAGGAGACTAAAACTTAGCGATACATTAGTGCCAGTCAAAAAAAAAGAAACCGCTGCTACTTCGTCTGCTACCAGAAGCTCAACCACGTGCACATCTTCGAATACAGAAAAAGGAATCGTCTCGCAACCTGCCTACATGGTAAAATCAAACAACGAAACTTTTGAAGCCTTAAAACCCAACAATAGTAAGGAAGAAGGTAACAACAACGATAAACTTGAAGAAAGTCCACCAATATCAACGTACGACGAAATGAATATTTTCTCCACACCTCAACGTCAAAAAAAGCCGAAAAAATATCAAGTATTAGGAAACAAACATGAAATGTCAACTACTGCTTCCGCTACGGTAAGCAGATGCGGGTCTTTTAGCGACATATCAACATCAAATATGATTTCGCTAAATTCGTCTTTTGATGAAGATAAGATTTTTGATTTATTAAATACACCGCCACAGAAAAATATACAACCAGGTAAAGCGAAAAAAACGGCTACATTACCATATAAAACCTTCACGGAATCGGAAAACTCACATCAAAATAAAGATATTAAGAAAGTGCAGCAAGCATTAGACCCTAACATCGTAGTCACTACATATAACGAAGAGTCTGATTCTGATTTTATTCCTAGTAGTCCATCTAAAAGCTCGTCATCAGACAATTCATCATCCACAGAAAGCGAGGATGATGAAGTACCAAACGGTGCAGACACGATTCCAACCACACATACTAACGGCGGTGAAGATGATGAGTGGCAGGATATTGAAGACGGGCCTCCAACTATTGACGATTTTGCTGGAGATATTGAATTGGCCATACCTTCTGATATTTCTGAACCGGATGATTTTTACAAATTGTTTGTGACTGACGAGATTGTAGATACAATGGTCATTGAGACAAATAAATATGCTGAGGCATGTAACAGACGGGACCCTAAAACACCGAAGAAATCACGATCTCGGTTGTGGAAACCAACTAATCGCGAAGAGATGCACAAGTTTCTGGGCGTTTTATTGGTAATGGGACTCGTGAAAGTACCCAATATAACAGACTATTGGTCTAGAAACAAGATGTACAGGAATGAATATATTGTATCAATGATGAGCAGAGACCGTTTCCTGAATATGCTGAAATATTGGCATTTCAGCGATAACAATGATTTGGGCAATGATAAATTATACAAAATTCGGAAAGTGTATGATATGTTGTTAAGTCAATTTAACAAAGTACTAAAACCAGGAAGAGTAGTTGGTATTGATGAAAGTATGGTTCCATGGCGTGGTCGACTGCATTTTCGCCAATACATTAAAAACCTGACCGATGAGGGACCTTCTTGTTCCTTTAGCCGTCAACACAGTGAATCCTCCTTTTTGTAAAGGGTCGGCAACGCGCATGTGACTCCTTTGGAGATGCAGGCGTCCATAGGTTACGGTAGCTGCTTACCATCAGGCGGGCCGTATGCTTGTTTGCCACCGTCGTAGTATAAAAAAAAAAAAAAAAAAAAAAAAAAAAAAAAAAAAAAAAAAAAAAAAAAAAAAAAAAAAAAAAAAAAAAAAAAAAAAGTCTCATAAGTATGGCGTGAAACTTTATAAAGCATGCACACCAGAAGGGTACACATTCAATATGATAGTGTATACTGGACTTAAACCACGCCCAGAAAGTTGTTTTAAAACTAATACACGACCTCCAAAATGAAGGTAGACTTGTTGTCGTTGATAATTTTTACACAACAATTGGGCTTGCCGAGGATTTAATCACCAAGAAAACATTTGTGTGTGGAACATTACGCGCAAAAAAAAAAAAGGTTTACCGAAGGCTGTAGTCAGCACCAAATTAAAAAAGGGACAAATCGTGGGTATGATGAATAAAAAAGGAGTCAGAGTAATAAAATGGTTTGATAAACGTCCAGTTTTAATGCTGAGCACATGCAGAAATCATGACACGTCCATGATTAATACTGGAAAAAAACGAAGAGGTACAGAACAAGATATATTGAAGCCGGAATGTGTACTGACTTATAACAAATTTAAAAAAGGAATAGACTACAGTGATCAGATGTCTTCCTATTACTCAACTTTAAAGAGGACTTAAATGGTATAGGAAGGTTATGATGGAGCTGATTTTCGGAACATGTGTCGTTAATGCATGGATAATACATAACTTGAAATCTGAAAATAAAATAACAAAAAAACAATTTATTGAATGTGTCATTGAAAAATTATGCACAGAGAAAGAAAATGAAACAGATGAGCAATCCAGTGTAACTGTTAACAAAAAGCATTCATTAGAAAAAGGTGACAAAAAACGAAACTGTTCAGGATGTTATGACAAGTTACGTAAAACACTGTCAAGCAGAGAAGCAGCCAAAAAGGTCAAGAAAGTTAAAACTATGTGTAAAGCTTGTATGAAAACATTGTGTCGCGAATGTTTTAGCGAAAAACATTCGTCGAACATTTTATAAGTATTTTATATGTAGAAAGTAATGTGAACCTAATCAAGGATAGCATACTGTTCCTATTATAAATATAAGTTTAATTATCCTTTTTTTGAAGCAAACTTGAGAGAGATTGTTTTTTTGTTTAGCGTTTGCTAGAAAACTTTTTTATTTTTTTTTGTTTAACGTTGGTTTAGACGGTTATTTTCTTTGTTTCTTATTTCAAACTTTTTTCTTCTAAATAAAGCATTTTGAATTTCATCGATATTTTATTTCTACAACCCTAACACTTTATCGATAAGTTTATCATTCAGTGCGGCAATAGGGTCGAAAAGATCTGACATTTTTGTTTTCATATTTAATGTTCTTCCGATTATTTGATTTAGAAACGACTTAAGTGTCAAGTTGATACACTAGTCAAAAGTGTGTTTCAATAGTAAAACAGATATAAAAGATTACCACTACCAAGAAAAACACATGCATCTCGAACAGATCCATTCGACCCTATGACGCTCCAATGAATAGTTAAGAAACAGGTCTATTAGATCTGATACAGCTCCAATGTAAAGTACACAAAATGGACTGCCGCAATGAACGTGTTAAATTTACCATCCTTATGACAAATTAAATTAAATGTTTCTTTCGAACGGACTAATTTAACTCTCATTTCTACACCATTAATTAGAAATTTCTCCTGGTTAAACATATCACCATGTAAATGACCAATCATTTCAACTTCCTTGCTTTCCTTAACAAAGTCCATTCTTTCGTGAAACCCTTTATTAGTCGAGTCAACGGCGTCCATATAGTTGGGGGTATCTTTATACCACAATCCACAAGTCAGATGAGATTTTTTGGCTGCTGAACCATAATTAAGCAGATTTTCCATGTAGGCTCGGTAAGCATAAGTGTTGTTTGGAGGTGATATAAGCTTCTGATTTAAATAAATGTCTAGTTGGCTAAACAGGGAATGTAACCAATTGTTTACCGGTGCAACATTTGCATCAGGTTTTATTTTTGTACCATCTTGATTCAATATTTTGGCATTTATATGCAACAAAGTGTGTGATAGATCAATGTAGTCATCACCTGACCCAGGAACTTGAAACTCAATAGGACCATCGTCACTTAGAGATGAAATTGGTTTGTAATGAATCCACTGGCCACTTTCAATGCTTGTTTGAGTTGATGGTAAAGCAAATAAGTCTAACTCAGATTTGGCACACTCACAAGAATGACTATGTAAGAATGACATTTTTTAGTTTGAAAATATATCTTCAATATTGTTTTTCCTATATTTTTTACCTCCTCTTCGGTGCGATGCTTTTAAGTTAATGAATGGTCCACGTCTTTTTGTGGACGTTTTATACCCAGACCCCGACATCAAAGAATCAATTTTTTCATCTGCTTTTCTTTTGAAGTTGGCGCTTGCTTCATTGAACCGAGATCTAATAGAACTATCCATTGGTCGTGAATTTACCATATCGGATAAAAGACCGATTCCTGCATCTAAAGTTTCTTTTCCCACAGTTTTAAGACCACTAGATAATAATGGTAGCACAGACCTAAAAAGACCACCCAAGAAACTCCCGATCCCATGTCCTCGTTGATATGGTACCCCTTTATAAACTATTCCTATACCCGTACCAGCTTGGTGTGAATAGTAATGTTCATATGGGCAAGACGTAGATGATCTTTTATAATTCATTTTACCCGTTGAAAGTGTAGCTTCACGCAAGAAGATCCAAACTGGAATGGTATTCTAGCTCCAGTAGTTGTCCTTATATCTATTTCTATAGTATCGAATTCTCTTCGTAATACGGGTACATAGTGAGCAGGTGAGAAAATATGTGTTTTGTAAGCACCATAGATAAATTTAGTTGGGTCTAACGGTATTATTCTCAGTAATGATGTAGTTACATCTCCCACCACTTGTGGATGAATGATATCAGTATAAACAAATATTTGTGAGGGTAAACCTTGCAGGATGTTTTCCAATTGGCATTTCTTTTAAATTTGATCTTGGTCGAAATCCTAATTGTAGACTTAATATGGGTGTTGTTGTGACTGAGACTATTTCTTTATCTGTTGATATCCCCACCATTTTTGTAATTTTATCATATCTAAACTTAACCTTTGCTTTTTAGCTGTGGGTTTTCATTTAATGCACCAAGAAAATGATCAAGACTATCATACGAAGTAGCTGGTATGTGAGTTTTTGAATCAACGATTTCATCCGTCTTGTCTGCAGGTCCTCGAACTTTCTTTTTAATATAAATGGTATTTTCATGTTCTTGAACATTGTACATGGAGCATGGGTATTGAAATTCTACTAAACCCACGACCCATTCTCCTTCCAATTTAATGGTTTTAGGTAATTTTGTTAAAAAGTGCGCAGTTGTATTATCATTGTAATATTCCGATGAGCTATTGCTCAACAAAGTTAAGTAAAAACTGTTTTCACTCATATTGTTTCTAAACTTGATGACGGTATCCAGGAATTAAATTTATTAGGATAACCTCGCCACTTCACGAACACTTCCTTTCTGCCACCAATACGGCGCGAGCGTATTATTTTATCAATTTTATATTTGATGGAGGGGTGGTGAGTTACTTTTTGTAATTCTTTAGAATAAAATGTACCAATTATTGGTTCACCTTCCAAATCTTTTAAAGTATAAACAACCCACGGAGACCTATTGATAACTGATTCAATCACAAATATTTCATCACTCCAATTGGTTTCATAACTCTTTTGGAATATATGTTTATATTTAGTTATCCTAACATGGTCACCTACATTTAGCCTTGCATTTTCTAAAGAAGGTTGTTTATCATTTTTTCTTTCATATAAGTTACACCAAACAGTCCTTATATTACTAGAGTTAACATCAACTGGACGCATTTTTATGCTGGAATGATAGCTATGGTTATATGGTTATATATATTTGATGGAGGGGTGGTGAGTTACTTTTTGTAATTCTTTAGAATAAAATGTACCAATTATTGGTTCACCTTTCAAATCTTTTAATGTATAAACAACCCACGGAGACCTATTGATAACTGATTCAATCACAAATATTTCATCACTCCAATTGGTTTCATAACCCTTTTGGAATATATGTTTATATTTAGTTATCCTAACATGGTCACTGGTCACTTGCATTTTCTAAAGAAGGTTGTTTATCATTTTTTCTTTCATATAAGTTACACCAAAAAGTCCTTATATTACTAGAGTTAACATCAACTGGACGCATTTTTATGCTGGAATGATAGGTATGGTTATATGAATAAAGCAAATCTTGTAATATATTAGTGTAATTGTAAGTATTCTTATGAGTGAAATAACGCCACATTTTAGTTTTGAGAGTTCTTTGAAACCTTTCAACTATGCTAGCTTTAATGTCTGGGTTGTTAGTTGTATAATAATTTATGTTCTTATTTTTAAAATAATCTCTCACCACCTTTGAAACAAATTCTGTACCCTTATCAGATTGAATATGTCTAGGGGTTGCATTTGCTTCCGTGAATATGCTTTCAAAACACGTTTTAACCGTTTCAGCATCCTTCTTTTTCATAAGTCTCGCAAATGCATATTTGCTAAATACATCAATAACACAAAGAATGTATTTATACCCATCGTTGTATTGACTATAGGTACGCATATCACTTAGATCAGCTTGCCATAGTTCATTGTAGTTTGACAGGATGTATTTGTTACGCGAGAAACGTTTATGAACAGGTTTATGTAGAGTGTACGCTTCTTGGGACTGCAACCATTTTTTCACTTCCTCTCTATTCATTTGACCTTTCATTTCCTTCATAACATTATTTAAACTACTATATCCAGCCGGGTTTGATATATCGTAATATATTCTATTTATGTCTAATAAGGAGTCCATCTTTCCCAATAAACTTTCTTTTGAGACCTCGTTTTTGGCTTAGTAGATAGAGGAGTAGATGCGTTTTTTTCTTTAATTGATAGGTTGTGCTCGCTAATAGAAGCCTGTGAAGTGTTAGCTTCAGGTTTAGATTGAATTTTATTAATAAATTCTAAAGTCTCGGGGTTACCAATACATGACGATGGAACTTTTATATCATTTAAAAGACGAGCGAAATCCTCCCATCCCACTGGTTTTGAGCGTTTAAGCGGACTAAGCACATCGCCTACCAAATCGAGAATATTGCTATTTGGTATTGTCTGACTGTTTATAACTACTTCACCGTTCTCCTTCCACCAAATTTTAGGTCTATTCAGAACAATGTTTTGCAGTAGTGTCTGACTTTTTGTCCTGTACGATTTAGGTATAACATCTATAATATAGGATGGAGAATATCGTTTAGGTAATTGAACCTTTGATACACCAGGAGGTGTGGCATAAACATCTTCTTCCGGCACACGTGAATTTGCGTCTCCGCTTAAGTTCTGAGTAAATGATTCCTCCTTTCGGATACTTTCCTCTTTTTTTAGATTTTCCTCCTTTTTGTTAACTTTCGAAGCAACGTTGTAGTTATCGTTAGTAAGGTAGTTCACTTCATCCATCACTATTGGTAATTTAAATGGTCTTCGATCTGCCTCAGCAAAATGTAAAAATCGTTGTAGTGCTTGACAATATAATGCCCACTTTTCACGATCATTTATTTTTCTTCTAAGAATTGTTTGCATTTCTCCATCCAGACGGGATGATAAATTTTCCACCTGATTTTCACTTTTTTTAAGTCTTTCAATAAATTCAGGTTCTACTAACAACATTTTCTTTGTATTCTCATTGTATCGAAGATAAGGAGTTTACCAATGCACTTAAAACTGCACCTAAAATTATTGGTAAAAATGCACCCCCTTTCCGAATAATAACGGTTTTTCTAAGCTTATTTTTGCCTTTTGAAACTAGTTTTCGTAATGTGTCCTTATATTTTTTTAATTTAGATTTTTCTTTGTTATCTAAAGGAATTTTACCCTTTAGAACGTTATAGATATATTCACAAATGATGTTGATCTCATCTTCATCGCACGATTTAAGCAAAGCAGTGCGATATTTTGGTTTAAGTAAATGCAGGGCTTCCAGTAAATGTTTATAGGTGCTTACTCGAGAATGCATCATTTAGAACTGACTGAAACTTGATGATCCTTGTTATATTTAAATCCTTTCTTTGGGATATACACTGTGCAATGGCCATCAAATGGAAATATTTTAGTTTTAAAACGACACATGTCATCTGTGTTTTGTTTTAGATCAATCATAAGATAGCCGTGAGCGTTTTTAGTAGCATCCTTGTAAGCTTCGTCAACGAACTTTGAGTTTTCTGGGCATACTTGACGAGACAAATAACGTATTTGTGTTTTATCTCTAGGATTCTTAAAAAACACTAAATAACTTGTATTTAAAGACATATCACGTTGACCTTTACCCTGATGAAATATATTTTGAGTAATATAAAACAGGCTTAAATTTCTGTGGTGACTACCTTTTGTAAAAATATCAACTAGTCGCCCATTTGATTCCCGCATTAAATCATCTATTATAAGTAATTTGGGCTTCAGTCCATCAAACATGGACATATGAGGTATTCCTTGACTATAAATCACATTTTCTAGATTATATAGGGGTTGCATTTCATCATAACACCAAATCACTTCATCAAACTCAACATTACATAATTCTTTCGAATGTTCAAGAAAACTTGTAACAAATTTAGTTTTTCCACAACCACTCGGACCAGCTACAATAGTGGTGAAGGGATGGTAAAAATGAATCATTTTGAATTAACGCGAGGAGTGTGTTGTTATGAAAAGGAATTAATTTCAAATGACAATTTTTTTTTAAGTTTCTCCTTTTATCAAGAACATTTATTAAAAATAACACATAACAAAAAAAAAATTGACACAAGATAATTTTAACTTCTAAACTAAATCATACAATTTACAAAAATTATACACATTGCACAAAAAATAAATACATTTCATTGAATATTCTGTGTAAATTAAATAAATTTTAAAGTACACCATGAGGAATTTTATAATGACCCCACGCAAGAGTATCAATAGAATTTCCTAACAAATATCGTTTCGTGTCATTACGGGAAAGCGTTATTTTGGTAATTTTCTGTGTAAATAAAATGTGTTTTATTGATTTGAAACGTAACATTGTATCATATTTAATTTTTTTCTTAAATAAACATTTTTTAAAACTATCAAGATCATACGTTTCCGTTACGCATTTATTGACACCTTTAGCTTTAGCTTTAATTTCTTTATTTTGTACATCTATGGCGTACATTTTTGAACGCAAACCAATAAATTCCTTAAATATTTCCCCATTGTTTTCATCTTTGAAAACTCCAAGTTGCTTTTTATTTACCAGAGGGAAACCATACACGTTGTCCTCTGGGTATTCAGAAGTATCAAAATATAAATTAAGATCTGATTTTATGTCATCATAAAAGTCCTCTGTGAATATTTGGTATAGTAAACTATCAGTATCTGTGTAAAGCAATTTCAAATTATTTTGATATTTGGTTTTCATATAGTCGTAATGAAATTGATACATTAAAGTTTTAGAAAGATCTAAAATGCAAAAACCTAGGTAAATTGGTTTGTTGCATAAAACTTTAGTTTTTTTCAATTGAACAGCTACTAAATCATGTGAAAAAACAGATAAACTATGAAATTCAGGTTTCGCAATTAAAGATTGAACTCCTTGAGATTTCCCACGATTTTCCCAGTGATTTAATAATTTGATGTTTACTCGTTTCATTACATTCTCCATAGTTTTACCAAACACTGAATTGTTCATGAGTTTGAAAAAATCTTTTTCGAATTCAGAAGATGCTTGGGATCGCATGTAGGTATTTAAATCTATGTAACTTTTTAACCATGGGGATTGCTCAAATTTTAATATTCTATGGATTTTAAGCAATTTTAATCCGTTTTGTAAACTTTGTTTAAGATTTCTGTAATGAATGACATAGTTTGTTTTCTTGTTTAGATTTGGTATTAATTTTTTTGCTTTAGAATTACCTAAACATACATTTTCGGGACAGAATGGTAGATCCGAATGATAATCATGTAATTCTTTAGGGTATTCAATGTCTACTTCTAAGATAAAGCCATGATCAGCATCATCTGCAATATTAAAATTCGTCTCTACATTCACCCATTCAAATTTACCTGTAGGAAGAGGTTGAGACATAGCCCATCCATACAAGTTATTTGCATCTAAATATACAAGAAAAGAAGACGGTTGGTTTGATTCATAGTTTGACATATATTTATTGTTAGCTTTTGCATGTCTGTGACTGCATTGGGATATACCTCCTCGAATATTTTTTGCTATGAAAGCAGTTTTATCAATATCCGTCAAAAGTTCAAGTTTTATTTTTGTAACTTTTAACATAGCATCCCAACTCAATCCTGGGGCAGTGTAATAATGAGATGGATCCAAACCGTAGGTCTTAACACATACATTTCTAAAATTTTCAAATACATCAGTTAGTAGCAAAACATCTGTTTTCAGATATAAATCTGAATTGTCCCCCATATTTTGACAATTAAAGTGATTCCACACACCCACAGCATGTTCATAATCTTCATCTGAAATGTGGCTATTAGTCAGAGAACTATAAAATAAATCCTTACGAGGAAGGGCGGTAAGGTTTAAACTATCAAATGATGTCATGTATTCATATGGGTACACACCCTTACGTATCAAGCGCTTATAGTCTTCTTTTTTTTTTTTTTTTTTTTTTTATACCACGACGGTGGCAAACAAGCATACGGCCTACCTGATGGTAAGCAGCTACCGTAACCTATGGACGCCTGTAACTCCACAGGAGTCACATGCGCGTTGCCGACCCTTTACAAAAAGAAGGATTCACTGTGTTGACGGCTAAAGGAACAAGAGGGTCCCTCATCGTCAACACACTGGGTCCTCTTTGAGCTCTTTGGCAACCTTACTCACCAGCAGGAACACAACACTATGAGTAGGGTCTAGTGCTATTTGGCTGTGGTTTTCTGTAAGGTGGAGGTACTTCCCCAGTCGGGCTCTGCTCCAGATTTGAGCGAGATGACATTCACTGAACGTGCCCTACCACACTAAGCGAGATGCCATTCGCAGTGCCCATACCTCTCTTTTTGGCATAGTTTAAGGACATACCCAAGTCTGGACGTAGTTTAAGGACATACCCCGGGTCCAAAACGGGTTCTTCACTTGGAAAATTTAATTTTAGTTCATTGAATTGGTTTGTTGTTAAGTTTTTAGCTAATTTATCAAGACTACTAGACATGAATTTAAGGGAATCAACGAATCTTAATTTCACTGTACGGTTATTCACTTTTAACATTTTGGAAAAGGAAATATATTTTTCTTTGTTCTGTGGGATTAGTTCTATATCACCATCTTCAAAATTAAGCCCATGTACTATAAAGTGACTGTCATAGTTGCTTAAGTTATGAAAAAACACAGGTACAAAGTTTTGGGGCCTGTACTTTTCATTGCAAAGTGAATGTGCAACGCCTTCGTAAACACCGGTATGCCAGTTATAGGAAACGCAGGAATCCTCGTTTAAACATGTACTACAAATGAAACAGACTTTGCTGTTTGCAATTTGTTCTTTATTTAAAGTTGTTAAGGGTAAAGGGGGCTTGGAAAATGTATTCTTTTTACAAATACTCTCCAAATCATGTTTAATACATTTCATAAACGTTTGACCACAGTTCTCCCCTTTGTATGTTCTATAAATTGATAACTTGTCATCATATGCACATTTAATATAGTATCCAAAACTATAAACTTGATGTTTCTGAATGTTAATGGTTGAGGAACGCTTGTCTATACGTCTGCGTTTACGTTTGATTTTATCATCCACATAATCATCATCATCTCCATAATCTTTATCACTGTCAGGTGTTGGAGAGTGACTATTATCTTTAGTGGTTTGTTCATTAGATTGTTCTGACTGAATAGGACTTAAAAATGGCTCAAAATCTGCATACACAACAAAAGGAACTCGTAATTTACGCTCGTAATTATTGAAATTAAGTTGACTTGAAGAAGTCATTTTGTCAAACCAATCTTTCCTTTTATCCTCTTCAGAGGGTAAATTGGTACATATATGAAAACAATCGTTCTTTTGATGCTCTACTAAATTCTGATTAGAT
The DNA here is from genome assembly GCA_947086415.1 of Pammene aurita. Taxonomy (NCBI): domain Eukaryota; kingdom Metazoa; phylum Arthropoda; class Insecta; order Lepidoptera; family Tortricidae; genus Pammene; species Pammene aurita. Next base: position 22,384,352 of record OX352295.1, read on the forward strand.
GAAAAATTTGACAAACAACCATCACATATATTAACAGCATGTTGTGATTTATTTATTTGAGCGGATACTAATCGAGATAAATTGTTGATTAGACAATAGTGTCCTCTATTCCCCTTTGTTATATATAACAAATTAAAATGTTTAGTTTTTTTACATTTTGTAATGTGTAAAGGACCAACAATATCATGACTTTTATTTTGTGAATTATACTCCAAACCAAACACGTTAATACTTAAATCATTTAACTTTTCAAATTTCTGAATATCAGTTAACTTGATAGGAAAAGGAATGTCACCAAACTTCAATTTCTCCTTGTATTTGACATAACAGTTCACCATATTAGCGTGATTGTTTTTCTTAGGTGGATATAAACCCGAAAGCAATGCCCAACGGAAACATTCATGATCATTGTTTTTGATGTTTATTACTGCTCTTTTGTTTGTTATATCACGTGGTAATTCAATATATGAAGAACCACGCAATGGTTTATATTTATTAACATTAACGTCTAAGTGGTTTATGTTTACCAAACTCCATCCACTATCTTTTCTTTCAAAGTTTGTTAATCTCTCTGTTATTTCATTTACGAGAGATATGAAAAATAAATCTTTATCACTGCTCACATTAAAAAGTTGATTGTTTAATTGAAAATCAAATGTATTTCTTAGCTGTTTGGTATCCTGACAAAAATTTGCATTTAAAATAAAATTAACTTTTAACCTCGTGCCGCCCAATGTGCAATAGAGTGTACAAAGTAACACTCAGCATTAACGCCCAGACTTTCGAAAAAATAAAATGAGGTAAACGCCCAGTGTACAGTACGCTGTACTTAAAAGCTTATGAAATGTAATTTTTATATTTTCGCGCGTAATTGAATTTCACCTTGACGTCGTGAATAGCCGGTTCAATGGCGACCATTTTGACAGCTGACGTTTGACAGATATGCAGAGACAAGTTTTTGGCCTCCGCCATTTCGTCACCATGCCGCGTACGCGCACGACACGTAAGTATTTAATCTTAATTAATTAATTGAATCATGGCTTTTTTTGTTTTGAGGATGACATAAAAATTATCCTAAATGTGTGTTTTACTGAAATAACCTCTTATTTGTTTGTAAAAGTACTAATAACTATTTTTAATTCCTTATCAGAATATTGTGTACATTGTAATGCATATTGGGCGTTTGTTTTGTAAATATATTATAACCTGCAGCTAAAGGTTCTTTTTTGGTTTAAGGTTTGCGTGATAAACAAATTGAAGATTTACTCGCGGAATCGGAACTGGAAGACTTTGGGCCATCAGATGATGACTTTAGCGACCCTGAATACCAACTGCCTCGTGATATCTCAACTATTTACAGCCCCAGTGAAAAATCGAGTTCCGAAGAAAGTGATACAGATACACAGCAAGCACTATCTGAACGTGGCTCAAGCCGTGGACGAGGAAGAGGAGGGCGACGTGGACGAGGTAGGGGGCGGGGAAGAGGGCGCGGTAGAGGGCGAGGTAGGGGACGAGGTAGTGGGCATGAGAGCGGTCTAGAAACGGAAAATGATGGTCAAGATGAAGAAGCCAACAATAACGAACACTCATCAGCTTCTTTACCTACTGGCAACAGGATCGTCGTGTCAGGTAACTGGAATAACAGTGATGATTTTAGCCCACGTTTTCCAGAAATAGTTCAGCCTGCTTACTTGTTGACTGATACTACAGGGTTTGATAAAATTGATTATTTAAAAGAATACATCGGCGACGAGCTCATAAATCTCATAGTAACATCTTCGAATCAAACTGCTGTTGAACGAACTGGACGAAGTTTACGATTAACATCGGAGGAATTACATATTTACTTGGGCATAACACTTGTGATGGCAAGCGTCAACTACCCCAATATTCGAATGTATTGGGAAAAAAAGTGGAGAGTAGCAATAATTGCTGACAATATGCCTCGTAATAGGTTTTTGATGCTAAGGAATTCCCTCAAAGTTGTTTATGATCCTGATGTCCCGGATGAAACCAAATCTAAAGATAGGATTTGGAGAGTTCGGCCCTTGTTTGACCACATAGTTGCTGCATGCCGCAAACAGCCAAAAGATCAGTGCCTTTCAATAGATGAAATGATCATACCTTTTACTGGTTCATGTGCAATCAAACAATACTGTCCTGGAAAGCCAAATCCAGTGGGAATAAAAGCCTTTGTATTGGCAAATCCAAGTGGTACTGTTTGTGACATGCACATATATCATGGGCAAACTACCTATGCCAATTACGACGATACTGATTTTGGTCTTGGACAAAAAGCAGTTGTTACCCTGACGGAGTATTTAGTTCCTGGCCATGTACTTTATTTTGATAGGTTCTTTACTTCAGAAAAATTACTGGATGAATTAGAGAAAAGGGGACTCAGAGGGTCTGGAACGGTTATGAAAAATCGGATTCCTGCAGATGCGCGGTCTTTGCTTGTTAGTGATAGACAGATGAAGGCTGAAGGTCGTGGATCTACTCAGGTATTAGTTCGGAATGATGGGAATTTAGCATATGTAAAGTGGTTTGATAACAAACCAGTGAATCTTCTGTCTTCTGTAGAGGCTAACGACGAGCCAGATATTTGCAAGCGTTGGTGCAGAAAAAGCAAAACTTATGTCGAAGTTCCAAGACCTAGGGTGGTAAGAGAATACAATTCGAACATGGGCGGAGTCGACTTGGCAGATCGGCTATTAGCAGTATGCCCTTATCGCTACAAGACGAAAAAATGGACACAAAGATGCTTCTCAGCTTTAATCGATATAGCCGTATGTAACTCTTGGCTTCAATACAAGAAAGATCGAAAGGCAGCATTGATAAATAATATACCACAGCTGCGGATGTTTAAAATGGAGTTAGGTGAAATTTTGATTGAGTCATATGCTATCACAGACAGTGAAGCTCCAGCTGATCCTGAACACCACGACCAAGAGCCCAATCAAAACCGTAAAAGAGGTAGAGCGGCATATGTGCCTGTACCGAGCAAACTATTTCGCAGTGCTGGAGCTAAACATTTGCCTTACATAACCGAAAACGTAGGTCGATGCCGCCAATGTCATTACAATCGAACCCAATTCAAGTGTAGGGCCTGTAATGTGAGCCTATGCCTCACGAAACGGAGAAATTGTTTTATTGATTTTCATGATGATGAATGAGTTTTTCATGACACTAGTCTTTCTTCATGAGTTTCTCACTGGGGATTGTTCAAGTGATTATTTTGATAAAAACTATGAAGGCTTGTGATTCTGATTAAGTATTAGTAGTGCTATAAGCATTAAATAATAATTGTTAATTGAAATAAAAATTGTTTTGTGTTATGACACTTGTTAAAATAGTTGTAAGAAAGCATGTAATTGCTTATAATTCTTAGTGTGACATGAAAAAAAGTATTAAGATATGAAGATGTGATATTGTAACATTGATCTCGGAAAAATTGATCTCAAAGTTATTAAATAACTTCCATTAATATAAATGTAGTAATTTTTAAGTAAAAAAGTTGTTAAAATATTTTTTTTAGTTTTTTCTCAAGCATTTTGGAGCATTTTGTTTTCTAAAAACATATTTTTTTCTTTTTGCAGATATTACTGATGTAGAATTTGTTAGAGTTGGGAGAAATGTTATGTGATTTAGTGCCTAAAACTGAATAAAAGTAGGTATTATGTGATTCTGTGCCATAAATCTCTTGAAAAAATTGATCTCAGAGGTATTGCATAACTTTTTAAAATAAAAATGCATAGAAAATTAAGTTTTTTGTTACGCAAGTTATAAATCTATTTTTTTAAAGCTTGTAATCAAGCATTTATAAGCATTTTTATGTGATTTTGTGCCTTTAAACTTAATAAAAAGTTGGTTTGTAGTTAAATGTTTATATTATTTACAACTTCAACCAAAGACCCAATGTACATGGAAGTGAACAAAAGATACGAAGTTAGAATTCACTTTATTGTATTTATTTGTATTCACTTATACCCAGAAAAATATAAAAAAAATCCTACTTGAGTTTATCACTGAAAAAAAGTCATTTATTTGGGTGGGCGTTAACGACTATAAAACTTATTGGCTTATACATTGCACATTGGGCGTTTAGCTGAACTTGCGTTTTTTTTCTTGGGCGTTACGAGGTTAAAGCACAATGATCTGCAACTGATCGATTTAATAAAGTGAAAATTGTATCTTTATTTTTTTCTAAAAACGATTCGGGGGTTTCAAAGGGTTGGTAATCATTTTTATTACTTGATATTCTGTACGTAGCAACCCTGTTTCGGAATGCATTTTCAATTAGCTGAACGTTGATTAATTCGCTGTCTGAACTAAGAACATTGTTTTTGTGGTTATTGCTTTTCAAATGGTTTGCTAAATATCTTTTTACCACATACACATGACACACAGAACATTCAATTTTGTCATTATTTTTTGTGCTTACGTCAATACAGCAAGCTTGTGTTGTAGAAGTTGATGCTGAATCACTGCTAGTTGAATGTTGACTCTTCTTTGTTGATGCCTTAGACACAGGATCCGTAGTTGCCATTTCTATTCCGCCTCCAACTTGTTGGGATCTAAAGAAATAAAATAAAATATCACAAATGATATAATTACATCATTACTTATAATATGATTACCAGAAACAAAGATTAATAATATCTACAAAATACGAACTTGTATATTTTTTACAATGCAAACAATACGCTTGCATTGGTAGGACTCCGTCTACTACATCAGTAGCTGATATATGAATATCCTGTGTTTGATTCCTATGACCCTCACATGGGGTATAATATGGTTTAATATCTTGATCTTCGAAAATTGAATCAGGTAATAAGCCATCAATAAACCACAATCGGATGTGTGTCTGTGAAATTTCTGGATTATTAACTTTTTGCTAAAACTTGCTATCTCGCTACGTTCTAATTTAGGCTCAAGATAAAATGCCATGTTGCAAAACTGAATCACACAACACCACAGATACAAAACACTGAAACTTCAATTTGCTATAGATAATTTTAAAACTGGGGACCCACTTTTATACCACTATCCCCTCCGTATCCGTAAGTCAGGTAAGGAAACATGTAACAACAGGTTTTAACTTAGATCACCCACCCCAACAAGATGCAAGGTAGAAAAAAAAATGTACAGTGAATTAAATATTTAAACAAATTGATTAACTTACATTTCATATTTTTGTTGACTTAGAGATTCACACAAATTATATATTTCTTGGTCTTCAAAATATTTCTTCTCCGCGTCTTCACATAATTGAAGAAGTTCAACATCACAATTATCATTTCCAATTTGCATTTTTTTTTAGGTTTCATAGCTCCGAAAAACCACCATAATCCCGAATAACCATTGTTTTGGTGGTGGGAAATCCATGTGGTAGAAACGGTGAATCTATACTACTCACCTGGCCATAATGTGAGAATTACCGCACGCTACGCGTACGGTAAAACTCGCATTATGGCCAAGTGGAGACGTAAAATTGTGTACTTACCACCAAAAAGTCCTTATATTACTAGAGTTAACATCAACTGGACGCATTTTTATGCTGGAATGATAGGTATGGTTATATGAATAAAGCAAATCTTGTAATATATTAGTGTAATTGTAAGTATTCTTATGAGTGAAATAACGCCACATTTTAGTTTTGAGAGTTCTTTGAAACCTTTCAACTATGCTAGCTTTAATGTCTGGGTTGTTAGTTGTATAATAATTTATGTTCTTATTTTTAAAATAATCTCTCACCACCTTTGAAACAAATTCTGTACCCTTATCAGATTGAATATGTCTAGGGGTTGCATTTGCTTCCGTGAATATGCTTTCAAAACACGTTTTAACCGTTTCAGCATCCTTCTTTTTCATAAGTCTCGCAAATGCATATTTGCTAAATACATCAATAACACAAAGAATGTATTTATACCCATCGTTGTATTGACTATAGGTACGCATATCACTTAGATCAGCTTGCCATAGTTCATTGTAGTTTGACAGGATGTATTTGTTACGCGAGAAACGTTTATGAACAGGTTTATGTAGAGTGTACGCTTCTTGGGACTGCAACCATTTTTTCACTTCCTCTCTATTCATTTGACCTTTCATTTCCTTCATAACATTATTTAAACTACTATATCCAGCCGGGTTTGATATATCGTAATATATTCTATTTATGTCTAATAAGGAGTCCATCTTTCCCAATAAACTTTCTTTTGAGACCTCGTTTTTGGCTTAGTAGATAGAGGAGTAGATGCGTTTTTTTCTTTAATTGATAGGTTGTGCTCGCTAATAGAAGCCTGTGAAGTGTTAGCTTCAGGTTTAGATTGAATTTTATTAATAAATTCTAAAGTCTCGGGGTTACCAATACATGACGATGGAACTTTTATATCATTTAAAAGACGAGCGAAATCCTCCCATCCCACTGGTTTTGAGCGTTTAAGCGGACTAAGCACATCGCCTACCAAATCGAGAATATTGCTATTTGGTATTGTCTGACTGTTTATAACTACTTCACCGTTCTCCTTCCACCAAATTTTAGGTCTATTCAGAACAATGTTTTGCAGTAGTGTCTGACTTTTTGTCCTGTACGATTTAGGTATAACATCTATAATATAGGATGGAGAATATCGTTTAGGTAATTGAACCTTTGATACACCAGGAGGTGTGGCATAAACATCTTCTTCCGGCACACGTGAATTTGCGTCTCCGCTTAAGTTCTGAGTAAATGATTCCTCCTTTCGGATACTTTCCTCTTTTTTTAGATTTTCCTCCTTTTTGTTAACTTTCGAAGCAACGTTGTAGTTATCGTTAGTAAGGTAGTTCACTTCATCCATCACTATTGGTAATTTAAATGGTCTTCGATCTGCCTCAGCAAAATGTAAAAATCGTTGTAGTGCTTGACAATATAATGCCCACTTTTCACGATCATTTATTTTTCTTCTAAGAATTGTTTGCATTTCTCCATCCAGACGGGATGATAAATTTTCCACCTGATTTTCACTTTTTTTAAGTCTTTCAATAAATTCAGGTTCTACTAACAACATTTTCTTTGTATTCTCATTGTATCGAAGATAAGGAGTTTACCAATGCACTTAAAACTGCACCTAAAATTATTGGTAAAAATGCACCCCCTTTCCGAATAATAACGGTTTTTCTAAGCTTATTTTTGCCTTTTGAAACTAGTTTTCGTAATGTGTCCTTATATTTTTTTAATTTAGATTTTTCTTTGTTATCTAAAGGAATTTTACCCTTTAGAACGTTATAGATATATTCACAAATGATGTTGATCTCATCTTCATCGCACGATTTAAGCAAAGCAGTGCGATATTTTGGTTTAAGTAAATGCAGGGCTTCCAGTAAATGTTTATAGGTGCTTACTCGAGAATGCATCATTTAGAACTGACTGAAACTTGATGATCCTTGTTATATTTAAATCCTTTCTTTGGGATATACACTGTGCAATGGCCATCAAATGGAAATATTTTAGTTTTAAAACGACACATGTCATCTGTGTTTTGTTTTAGATCAATCATAAGATAGCCGTGAGCGTTTTTAGTAGCATCCTTGTAAGCTTCGTCAACGAACTTTGAGTTTTCTGGGCATACTTGACGAGACAAATAACGTATTTGTGTTTTATCTCTAGGATTCTTAAAAAACACTAAATAACTTGTATTTAAAGACATATCACGTTGACCTTTACCCTGATGAAATATATTTTGAGTAATATAAAACAGGCTTAAATTTCTGTGGTGACTACCTTTTGTAAAAATATCAACTAGTCGCCCATTTGATTCCCGCATTAAATCATCTATTATAAGTAATTTGGGCTTCAGTCCATCAAACATGGACATATGAGGTATTCCTTGACTATAAATCACATTTTCTAGATTATATAGGGGTTGCATTTCATCATAACACCAAATCACTTCATCAAACTCAACATTACATAATTCTTTCGAATGTTCAAGAAAACTTGTAACAAATTTAGTTTTTCCACAACCACTCGGACCAGCTACAATAGTGGTGAAGGGATGGTAAAAATGAATCATTTTGAATTAACGCGAGGAGTGTGTTGTTATGAAAAGGAATTAATTTCAAATGACAATTTTTTTTTAAGTTTCTCCTTTTATCAAGAACATTTATTAAAAATAACACATAACAAAAAAAAAATTGACACAAGATAATTTTAACTTCTAAACTAAATCATACAATTTACAAAAATTATACACATTGCACAAAAAATAAATACATTTCATTGAATATTCTGTGTAAATTAAATAAATTTTAAAGTACACCATGAGGAATTTTATAATGACCCCACGCAAGAGTATCAATAGAATTTCCTAACAAATATCGTTTCGTGTCATTACGGGAAAGCGTTATTTTGGTAATTTTCTGTGTAAATAAAATGTGTTTTATTGATTTGAAACGTAACATTGTATCATATTTAATTTTTTTCTTAAATAAACATTTTTTAAAACTATCAAGATCATACGTTTCCGTTACGCATTTATTGACACCTTTAGCTTTAGCTTTAATTTCTTTATTTTGTACATCTATGGCGTACATTTTTGAACGCAAACCAATAAATTCCTTAAATATTTCCCCATTGTTTTCATCTTTGAAAACTCCAAGTTGCTTTTTATTTACCAGAGGGAAACCATACACGTTGTCCTCTGGGTATTCAGAAGTATCAAAATATAAATTAAGATCTGATTTTATGTCATCATAAAAGTCCTCTGTGAATATTTGGTATAGTAAACTATCAGTATCTGTGTAAAGCAATTTCAAATTATTTTGATATTTGGTTTTCATATAGTCGTAATGAAATTGATACATTAAAGTTTTAGAAAGATCTAAAATGCAAAAACCTAGGTAAATTGGTTTGTTGCATAAAACTTTAGTTTTTTTCAATTGAACAGCTACTAAATCATGTGAAAAAACAGATAAACTATGAAATTCAGGTTTCGCAATTAAAGATTGAACTCCTTGAGATTTCCCACGATTTTCCCAGTGATTTAATAATTTGATGTTTACTCGTTTCATTACATTCTCCATAGTTTTACCAAACACTGAATTGTTCATGAGTTTGAAAAAATCTTTTTCGAATTCAGAAGATGCTTGGGATCGCATGTAGGTATTTAAATCTATGTAACTTTTTAACCATGGGGATTGCTCAAATTTTAATATTCTATGGATTTTAAGCAATTTTAATCCGTTTTGTAAACTTTGTTTAAGATTTCTGTAATGAATGACATAGTTTGTTTTCTTGTTTAGATTTGGTATTAATTTTTTTGCTTTAGAATTACCTAAACATACATTTTCGGGACAGAATGGTAGATCCGAATGATAATCATGTAATTCTTTAGGGTATTCAATGTCTACTTCTAAGATAAAGCCATGATCAGCATCATCTGCAATATTAAAATTCGTCTCTACATTCACCCATTCAAATTTACCTGTAGGAAGAGGTTGAGACATAGCCCATCCATACAAGTTATTTGCATCTAAATATACAAGAAAAGAAGACGGTTGGTTTGATTCATAGTTTGACATATATTTATTGTTAGCTTTTGCATGTCTGTGACTGCATTGGGATATACCTCCTCGAATATTTTTTGCTATGAAAGCAGTTTTATCAATATCCGTCAAAAGTTCAAGTTTTATTTTTGTAACTTTTAACATAGCATCCCAACTCAATCCTGGGGCAGTGTAATAATGAGATGGATCCAAACCGTAGGTCTTAACACATACATTTCTAAAATTTTCAAATACATCAGTTAGTAGCAAAACATCTGTTTTCAGATATAAATCTGAATTGTCCCCCATATTTTGACAATTAAAGTGATTCCACACACCCACAGCATGTTCATAATCTTCATCTGAAATGTGGCTATTAGTCAGAGAACTATAAAATAAATCCTTACGAGGAAGGGCGGTAAGGTTTAAACTATCAAATGATGTCATGTATTCATATGGGTACACACCCTTACGTATCAAGCGCTTATAGTCTTCTTTTTTTTTTTTTTTTTTTTTTTATACCACGACGGTGGCAAACAAGCATACGGCCTACCTGATGGTAAGCAGCTACCGTAACCTATGGACGCCTGTAACTCCACAGGAGTCACATGCGCGTTGCCGACCCTTTACAAAAAGAAGGATTCACTGTGTTGACGGCTAAAGGAACAAGAGGGTCCCTCATCGTCAACACACTGGGTCCTCTTTGAGCTCTTTGGCAACCTTACTCACCAGCAGGAACACAACACTATGAGTAGGGTCTAGTGCTATTTGGCTGTGGTTTTCTGTAAGGTGGAGGTACTTCCCCAGTCGGGCTCTGCTCCAGATTTGAGCGAGATGACATTCACTGAACGTGCCCTACCACACTAAGCGAGATGCCATTCGCAGTGCCCATACCTCTCTTTTTGGCATAGTTTAAGGACATACCCAAGTCTGGACGTAGTTTAAGGACATACCCCGGGTCCAAAACGGGTTCTTCACTTGGAAAATTTAATTTTAGTTCATTGAATTGGTTTGTTGTTAAGTTTTTAGCTAATTTATCAAGACTACTAGACATGAATTTAAGGGAATCAACGAATCTTAATTTCACTGTACGGTTATTCACTTTTAACATTTTGGAAAAGGAAATATATTTTTCTTTGTTCTGTGGGATTAGTTCTATATCACCATCTTCAAAATTAAGCCCATGTACTATAAAGTGACTGTCATAGTTGCTTAAGTTATGAAAAAACACAGGTACAAAGTTTTGGGGCCTGTACTTTTCATTGCAAAGTGAATGTGCAACGCCTTCGTAAACACCGGTATGCCAGTTATAGGAAACGCAGGAATCCTCGTTTAAACATGTACTACAAATGAAACAGACTTTGCTGTTTGCAATTTGTTCTTTATTTAAAGTTGTTAAGGGTAAAGGGGGCTTGGAAAATGTATTCTTTTTACAAATACTCTCCAAATCATGTTTAATACATTTCATAAACGTTTGACCACAGTTCTCCCCTTTGTATGTTCTATAAATTGATAACTTGTCATCATATGCACATTTAATATAGTATCCAAAACTATAAACTTGATGTTTCTGAATGTTAATGGTTGAGGAACGCTTGTCTATACGTCTGCGTTTACGTTTGATTTTATCATCCACATAATCATCATCATCTCCATAATCTTTATCACTGTCAGGTGTTGGAGAGTGACTATTATCTTTAGTGGTTTGTTCATTAGATTGTTCTGACTGAATAGGACTTAAAAATGGCTCAAAATCTGCATACACAACAAAAGGAACTCGTAATTTACGCTCGTAATTATTGAAATTAAGTTGACTTGAAGAAGTCATTTTGTCAAACCAATCTTTCCTTTTATCCTCTTCAGAGGGTAAATTGGTACATATATGAAAACAATCGTTCTTTTGATGCTCTACTAAATTCTGATTAGATGAAAAATTTGACAAACAACCATCACATATATTAACAGCATGTTGTGATTTATTTATTTGAGCGGATACTAATCGAGATAAATTGTTGATTAGACAATAGTGTCCTCTATTCCCCTTTGTTATATATAACAAATTAAAATGTTTAGTTTTTTTACATTTTGTAATGTGTAAAGGACCAACAATATCATGACTTTTATTTTGTGAATTATACTCCAAACCAAACACGTTAATACTTAAATCATTTAACTTTTCAAATTTCTGAATATCAGTTAACTTGATAGGAAAAGGAATGTCACCAAACTTCAATTTCTCCTTGTATTTGACATAACAGTTCACCATATTAGCGTGATTGTTTTTCTTAGGTGGATATAAACCCGAAAGCAATGCCCAACGGAAACATTCATGATCATTGTTTTTGATGTTTATTACTGCTCTTTTGTTTGTTATATCACGTGGTAATTCAATATATGAAGAACCACGCAATGGTTTATATTTATTAACATTAACGTCTAAGTGGTTTATGTTTACCAAACTCCATCCACTATCTTTTCTTTCAAAGTTTGTTAATCTCTCTGTTATTTCATTTACGAGAGATATGAAAAATAAATCTTTATCACTGCTCACATTAAAAAGTTGATTGTTTAATTGAAAATCAAATGTATTTCTTAGCTGTTTGGTATCCTGACAAAAATTTGCATTTAAAATAAAATTAACTTTTAACCTCGTGCCGCCCAATGTGCAATAGAGTGTACAAAGTAACACTCAGCATTAACGCCCAGACTTTCGAAAAAATAAAATGAGGTAAACGCCCAGTGTACAGTACGCTGTACTTAAAAGCTTATGAAATGTAATTTTTATATTTTCGCGCGTAATTGAATTTCACCTTGACGTCGTGAATAGCCGGTTCAATGGCGACCATTTTGACAGCTGACGTTTGACAGATATGCAGAGACAAGTTTTTGGCCTCCGCCATTTCGTCACCATGCCGCGTACGCGCACGACACGTAAGTATTTAATCTTAATTAATTAATTGAATCATGGCTTTTTTTGTTTTGAGGATGACATAAAAATTATCCTAAATGTGTGTTTTACTGAAATAACCTCTTATTTGTTTGTAAAAGTACTAATAACTATTTTTAATTCCTTATCAGAATATTGTGTACATTGTAATGCATATTGGGCGTTTGTTTTGTAAATATATTATAACCTGCAGCTAAAGGTTCTTTTTTGGTTTAAGGTTTGCGTGATAAACAAATTGAAGATTTACTCGCGGAATCGGAACTGGAAGACTTTGGGCCATCAGATGATGACTTTAGCGACCCTGAATACCAACTGCCTCGTGATATCTCAACTATTTACAGCCCCAGTGAAAAATCGAGTTCCGAAGAAAGTGATACAGATACACAGCAAGCACTATCTGAACGTGGCTCAAGCCGTGGACGAGGAAGAGGAGGGCGACGTGGACGAGGTAGGGGGCGGGGAAGAGGGCGCGGTAGAGGGCGAGGTAGGGGACGAGGTAGTGGGCATGAGAGCGGTCTAGAAACGGAAAATGATGGTCAAGATGAAGAAGCCAACAATAACGAACACTCATCAGCTTCTTTACCTACTGGCAACAGGATCGTCGTGTCAGGTAACTGGAATAACAGTGATGATTTTAGCCCACGTTTTCCAGAAATAGTTCAGCCTGCTTACTTGTTGACTGATACTACAGGGTTTGATAAAATTGATTATTTAAAAGAATACATCGGCGACGAGCTCATAAATCTCATAGTAACATCTTCGAATCAAACTGCTGTTGAACGAACTGGACGAAGTTTACGATTAACATCGGAGGAATTACATATTTACTTGGGCATAACACTTGTGATGGCAAGCGTCAACTACCCCAATATTCGAATGTATTGGGAAAAAAAGTGGAGAGTAGCAATAATTGCTGACAATATGCCTCGTAATAGGTTTTTGATGCTAAGGAATTCCCTCAAAGTTGTTTATGATCCTGATGTCCCGGATGAAACCAAATCTAAAGATAGGATTTGGAGAGTTCGGCCCTTGTTTGACCACATAGTTGCTGCATGCCGCAAACAGCCAAAAGATCAGTGCCTTTCAATAGATGAAATGATCATACCTTTTACTGGTTCATGTGCAATCAAACAATACTGTCCTGGAAAGCCAAATCCAGTGGGAATAAAAGCCTTTGTATTGGCAAATCCAAGTGGTACTGTTTGTGACATGCACATATATCATGGGCAAACTACCTATGCCAATTACGACGATACTGATTTTGGTCTTGGACAAAAAGCAGTTGTTACCCTGACGGAGTATTTAGTTCCTGGCCATGTACTTTATTTTGATAGGTTCTTTACTTCAGAAAAATTACTGGATGAATTAGAGAAAAGGGGACTCAGAGGGTCTGGAACGGTTATGAAAAATCGGATTCCTGCAGATGCGCGGTCTTTGCTTGTTAGTGATAGACAGATGAAGGCTGAAGGTCGTGGATCTACTCAGGTATTAGTTCGGAATGATGGGAATTTAGCATATGTAAAGTGGTTTGATAACAAACCAGTGAATCTTCTGTCTTCTGTAGAGGCTAACGACGAGCCAGATATTTGCAAGCGTTGGTGCAGAAAAAGCAAAACTTATGTCGAAGTTCCAAGACCTAGGGTGGTAAGAGAATACAATTCGAACATGGGCGGAGTCGACTTGGCAGATCGGCTATTAGCAGTATGCCCTTATCGCTACAAGACGAAAAAATGGACACAAAGATGCTTCTCAGCTTTAATCGATATAGCCGTATGTAACTCTTGGCTTCAATACAAGAAAGATCGAAAGGCAGCATTGATAAATAATATACCACAGCTGCGGATGTTTAAAATGGAGTTAGGTGAAATTTTGATTGAGTCATATGCTATCACAGACAGTGAAGCTCCAGCTGATCCTGAACACCACGACCAAGAGCCCAATCAAAACCGTAAAAGAGGTAGAGCGGCATATGTGCCTGTACCGAGCAAACTATTTCGCAGTGCTGGAGCTAAACATTTGCCTTACATAACCGAAAACGTAGGTCGATGCCGCCAATGTCATTACAATCGAACCCAATTCAAGTGTAGGGCCTGTAATGTGAGCCTATGCCTCACGAAACGGAGAAATTGTTTTATTGATTTTCATGATGATGAATGAGTTTTTCATGACACTAGTCTTTCTTCATGAGTTTCTCACTGGGGATTGTTCAAGTGATTATTTTGATAAAAACTATGAAGGCTTGTGATTCTGATTAAGTATTAGTAGTGCTATAAGCATTAAATAATAATTGTTAATTGAAATAAAAATTGTTTTGTGTTATGACACTTGTTAAAATAGTTGTAAGAAAGCATGTAATTGCTTATAATTCTTAGTGTGACATGAAAAAAAGTATTAAGATATGAAGATGTGATATTGTAACATTGATCTCGGAAAAATTGATCTCAAAGTTATTAAATAACTTCCATTAATATAAATGTAGTAATTTTTAAGTAAAAAAGTTGTTAAAATATTTTTTTTAGTTTTTTCTCAAGCATTTTGGAGCATTTTGTTTTCTAAAAACATATTTTTTTCTTTTTGCAGATATTACTGATGTAGAATTTGTTAGAGTTGGGAGAAATGTTATGTGATTTAGTGCCTAAAACTGAATAAAAGTAGGTATTATGTGATTCTGTGCCATAAATCTCTTGAAAAAATTGATCTCAGAGGTATTGCATAACTTTTTAAAATAAAAATGCATAGAAAATTAAGTTTTTTGTTACGCAAGTTATAAATCTATTTTTTTAAAGCTTGTAATCAAGCATTTATAAGCATTTTTATGTGATTTTGTGCCTTTAAACTTAATAAAAAGTTGGTTTGTAGTTAAATGTTTATATTATTTACAACTTCAACCAAAGACCCAATGTACATGGAAGTGAACAAAAGATACGAAGTTAGAATTCACTTTATTGTATTTATTTGTATTCACTTATACCCAGAAAAATATAAAAAAAATCCTACTTGAGTTTATCACTGAAAAAAAGTCATTTATTTGGGTGGGCGTTAACGACTATAAAACTTATTGGCTTATACATTGCACATTGGGCGTTTAGCTGAACTTGCGTTTTTTTTCTTGGGCGTTACGAGGTTAAAGCACAATGATCTGCAACTGATCGATTTAATAAAGTGAAAATTGTATCTTTATTTTTTTCTAAAAACGATTCGGGGGTTTCAAAGGGTTGGTAATCATTTTTATTACTTGATATTCTGTACGTAGCAACCCTGTTTCGGAATGCATTTTCAATTAGCTGAACGTTGATTAATTCGCTGTCTGAACTAAGAACATTGTTTTTGTGGTTATTGCTTTTCAAATGGTTTGCTAAATATCTTTTTACCACATACACATGACACACAGAACATTCAATTTTGTCATTATTTTTTGTGCTTACGTCAATACAGCAAGCTTGTGTTGTAGAAGTTGATGCTGAATCACTGCTAGTTGAATGTTGACTCTTCTTTGTTGATGCCTTAGACACAGGATCCGTAGTTGCCATTTCTATTCCGCCTCCAACTTGTTGGGATCTAAAGAAATAAAATAAAATATCACAAATGATATAATTACATCATTACTTATAATATGATTACCAGAAACAAAGATTAATAATATCTACAAAATACGAACTTGTATATTTTTTACAATGCAAACAATACGCTTGCATTGGTAGGACTCCGTCTACTACATCAGTAGCTGATATATGAATATCCTGTGTTTGATTCCTATGACCCTCACATGGGGTATAATATGGTTTAATATCTTGATCTTCGAAAATTGAATCAGGTAATAAGCCATCAATAAACCACAATCGGATGTGTGTCTGTGAAATTTCTGGATTATTAACTTTTTGCTAAAACTTGCTATCTCGCTACGTTCTAATTTAGGCTCAAGATAAAATGCCATGTTGCAAAACTGAATCACACAACACCACAGATACAAAACACTGAAACTTCAATTTGCTATAGATAATTTTAAAACTGGGGACCCACTTTTATACCACTATCCCCTCCGTATCCGTAAGTCAGGTAAGGAAACATGTAACAACAGGTTTTAACTTAGATCACCCACCCCAACAAGATGCAAGGTAGAAAAAAAAATGTACAGTGAATTAAATATTTAAACAAATTGATTAACTTACATTTCATATTTTTGTTGACTTAGAGATTCACACAAATTATATATTTCTTGGTCTTCAAAATATTTCTTCTCCGCGTCTTCACATAATTGAAGAAGTTCAACATCACAATTATCATTTCCAATTTGCATTTTTTTTTAGGTTTCATAGCTCCGAAAAACCACCATAATCCCGAATAACCATTGTTTTGGTGGTGGGAAATCCATGTGGTAGAAACGGTGAATCTATACTACTCACCTGGCCATAATGTGAGAATTACCGCACGCTACGCGTACGGTAAAACTCGCATTATGGCCAAGTGGAGACGTAAAATTGTGTACTTACCACAGGCAGTAAAAAAGAAAGCCCTCTATCGCATATTTACAACCCTCGCCTGCGGCTCGGGTCACAAATTCCTACGATTTCGGGCTTTCTTTCTTTTACAGTCCTTGGTAAGTAATGTACTATTATTTCCTTTGGTAAAGTCGCTTTTGCGCATATACGTAAAATATTTACTAAGACGTATTTCGGACTTATACCCAAAATAGCTTTGCGTTATTCTGAGATCGCGTAGCCAATTGATAAAATGGTCTCCTTTCCCAAACATGCTGAGGTGACTCCCGGAGATGAGTTTCGAGCTTAAATCATTGTTACTTCAGCGAGGTGGCTTTTCATCACCGTAGTGGGGAAAAGACTCCTTGTAAGTTGTTATCAGTTCTGAGTGTCACTCAGTTCCTTGTTAAGTTCGTTCACAATCAGACTATAACGGTCATATCAGTAGATAGAGTCCGGAATGCTTTATATGATTACTAGCTTTTGCCCGCGGCTTCGCTCGCGTCAAATTCGGGGTAACACGGTTCCCCTTTCCTGATTGCCCCCCGGAATGCTCTATACAAACTTCCGCCCCCCATTTTAGGGAAGTGGGGGGTTAGAAAGAGACAAAAAGTAGCCTATGTCACTCTCCATCCCTTCAACTATAAACTAACTTAAAAAATCACGTCAATTCGTCGCCCCGTTTTGCCGTGAAAAGCCGGGTCCACATTTGTGACAAACCGCCGAACCGGACACCGTGGCCGTGACAGAGCCGGGAGTTTGTACCGATAGTGTGGACGGAATTTGTTACACGTACAAATGTTACGATCAGTTTATCCGTTCAATTCTCCGAACAAAATATCCGTACACCCAAACATTGTACGTACTGCCACAATGTGGTTATGATAAATGTGGACGATGTTTTGGTTTTGTTACGGTCAAATGACACGCGGCGCGGGCCGATCCATCCAAAGTCGGTCTTTTTCAAAGGATGTTCGGTACTGTCTCGGTGTGCGGGAGAGGTCCACACTGCGATTTTTGTCACGCGTACAAGCACGCGTGTCATCACGCTAGTACCTACATGGGGTTGATGGATCGGGCGATGCCCTCGCACGTACCGAGAAATCATTGCCAACAATATATTGAAGGTAGATGGATGGCAATTTGTGTTGATAAGTATTTAATTTAAGTATTAATATGCGGCATTGAAACGATTCGGTTCATAAAATATGCAGTGGAATCAGGAAAATGTTTTGAAATTTATAGAACTTTATCGCAATAAGGAACTACTGTGGGATCCTAAGCATAAACTATACTTTAACAAAATTCTAAAAAATGATGCTTGGGCCGAAATATCAGAACAGATGAATTGTGGTGCATCCGTTCAAGACTTAAAGAAAAAAATGGAAAGACTACTTGGTCAATTGAGAAGAGAGAAGGGAAAAACAGAAAAAACTACAACTGGACAAGGCATTTTTTATTAGGTTATATTTTAGCACAACTAATATGCCATGGATGTTTTAACCTGTTTCATTAATAGAAAGTAGTTAATAATGATATATTCAATAGTGGTTGAGTAGGTATAGCTTAAAACATGTAATAACTAATAGTAATATATTCTGGAATTTCAGGTGCAGATGAAGTGTACAAGTCATCTTGGTACGCATACGAACATATGACGTTTCTTCTTGATATAAATAAGCCTCGCACTCGTATGAATACGGTAAGTTAAAAGTTTTTTTTTTTATCTAGACGCCATATAGATGGTTATAACTATACATCGGTAACTCTCGGCATTTGGGTAGCACTTAGAAGATTAGTGATGAGACAAGTTTTCTTTTTATATAAAGTAAAACATTGAATTAATATTACCAACACAGTCTTAACATATGATAAAATAGTTTTGATTACTAAATAACTTAACAATAAGGAAAAATTACTCAATATAGTCTTAGGTTACCGCGATAATTATTCATTAAATGAAACTAAGTAATCGGATACTTTCGCGTTTAATGAATATTTGTACATCCCGACGTTCCGATATCTTTTCAGATGTCGTGGTTTTCAGATGTGTGGAGTCTCCCGTGACCACGACATCTGAAAAGATATCGAAACGTCGGGATGTACAAAATATTCATTAAACGCGAAAGTATCCGATTACATAATTTCATTTAATGAAAAATTACTCATTGACATATGATAAAATAGTTTAGATTACTAAAAAACTTAATAAACAAAATACTTATTAACATATGATAAAATATGATTTAATAAATAGATTTTCTCAAGTACAAGACGAAGACAAACTTATCTTATCGCCGAGGAGCGATCTCTATGCCGTAACCTTTGGATACCAACATATTGGAATGTTTAAATAGGATTTATAATAATAATATTTGATTGTTCCTTATAAACTAGAAGTGATTAAATGTGGCGTTCTATCACAAAAGGATCCTGTGGCAGTTTCTAGTTACGGAGATACTGACGTTTTGGTAAACTCCATCAAAATAATATATTTTTTAGTTAACTGCAAATTAATAAAATACACGGATATAAATTACAAAATGTATGACAGCTCAAAAGTGCCACGAAAAATTAGGTATCTGGCTTATAACTACGTATTATTCAATAGCGATCTTGCCAGGAAACTGCCACAAAGAAATATGGTATTGGCTTATTTCTTTGTTCCAATGCATTTGGTGGAGGTAAATTCAAAGACTCATTTTCTAACTCTTCTCTGAGAACTGAATCATGATACACACCGGCGTCAGAAATCCTTCCTTGACTCCCAACATCGACAAAATAAATCTGTATTCCGCATCCACTACTGCAAACAAAACTATGCTAAAGAAGGATTTATAGTTAAAAAATTCCGTTCCAGAATTGAAAGGTGCTTGCAGTATTATGTGTTTCCCATCCATTGCTCCCAAAGTGTGCGGGAAATTCCATTGCTCATAAAATTTTGAGACAACTTCTAGCCATTCGTCAGGCGTACTTGACATCTGAAAAATAAAAAGAAAATTAATAGATGTTAATTAATTTACCTATGTTTTTTTTTCAGGAGAATCTTGAAGGAGAGGATAATCATGACTCAACTATGGCAACTCCACCATCTGAAAATGATGTATCTAGAGAAGAAACCGAACGCTCCATTTTAGCAGAAAAAGTGTTTTCCAAACCAACTATAACAGCACCTAAGAGGAATAAATATTCCCATGATTCAGAAAATGAAATGATAAATTCTGCCTTCAAAATGCTCTCCTCTGCATCAGCTACAGCGAACGAGGTTTCAGCTAGAGCATCAGCTTTAGACGATAGTCAAATATATGCTAATTTTATAGCTAGCAAGATGCGGACGTACTCCCAACGTACAAAAAATTCATTGCAGCATCAAATAAGTAATTTGCTTTTCCAAGCTGATAACGGTTATTTTGAGTATTATCAAGATTATCAGGGATCACATGGATATTCATCACGTCAAAGTAGTACACCAGTACAATCTCCGGTTACACCCAATGAGCCTGGCCATAGTTCGTCGCAGAGTACATCTGCTACTTCACCAGGCATAATCAGTGATGAAAATGACACGCAAGATTCATTCAGAGATTTGTTATCCGAGTATTAACATTTCAAAAAAAGATTATTATTGATTGTCTACTCTTTTTGTCTTTATTTAATACTTAATTAATAAATAATTCTTACCTTTATGCATCATTTCAATGAATTTACTAT
This sequence comes from Pammene aurita, assembly GCA_947086415.1. Taxonomy (NCBI): domain Eukaryota; kingdom Metazoa; phylum Arthropoda; class Insecta; order Lepidoptera; family Tortricidae; genus Pammene; species Pammene aurita. The sequence goes on from OX352295.1 coordinate 22,405,016, forward strand.
AGCCGCACATGTTTCTGGGACGATTTGACTTAAAGCTTGCTTCGATATTCTAAAGAGATATTGTAATGAAGAATATGAATCACCCGTTGCCAAAAATCTCAAGCAAGCAAGTCTTTCTTGTACCGAAATTGACATTCTAAATTGAGTGTCTTGTTTTTTTATTGTTGGACCAATCAAATTCAGCAAAACTTCAAAGTCTGTAGGAGACATTCGCACAAAATTTTTGTATTTTCCACTTATTTCTTGAAATCTCTCAGTAACGAATTTCCACCATAAATATTACGATTTCTGAAAAGTTCACTTTGCCACCATCTCCTTTTTTTCGCCGCCCTATTTTTTTTTAAAGCACAAAGTAAAACGAATGATGCACTTGCAAGAGCAAGAGCAAGAAGTTTCAAAATGGCATCCATTGTAGAGGACCATCGTAACATTTGTACGCGTAACAAATGCCGTCCACACTATCGTTACAGACATCGGGCTTTGTCACGGTCACGGAGCTACCACCAGCGTCCGATCCGATGCAAACTTCCACCCGTCCACACTATACGTAACAAGTCCGCGGCGACATCACAGTGTTCGGTTCGGCGAATTGTCACTAATCTGGACCCGGCTAAAGACGGACAAACAAACAAACACACACATACACTTTCCCATTTATAATATTAGTATGGATGAGAAGTCTCTCTATTATAGTAGAGCTGGTGTTTAGTATCTGGTTTCTGTCAAGAGTTTTGACTCCTTTGGAGTCTTCCACTCGACCTCACTTACGTCATCGAGGAGCAGTTTGGAACCTTATTCAATCTAAAAGTTAAGTTTAATAGGTCACAAATCACTTGGTCGGGCAGCCCTCAGACTGGTCCGTTCCGTTTTCGGGCACTTTTAGTGGTGTCATTTTTGGCAACCTTTTTCCGTCTGTAGCCGAAATTTACGGCCCTATATTAATAAAAATTGGTGTGTAAGTGGCTTTTATAACTCGCCATATATTGGAGCATAAGAATTATTTTTTAAAACATTTTTAAAGGGGGCACTCCATACATGTAACTATTTTAACGGTTGAATAAAACAAAAACAAATGTCGATAAAACAATTTCTGATATGCAGATCTGTACGTTTCCAAAAATAAGTTTAAGGTTACTGATGGTTTTTTTTATACAATTAATATTTAAGAACATATTTGACTATAAAGTTTAATTTTCATTGTAGCTTAAAATATGCAATCAAAAATTCAAAAATTCAAAAAATAATCCAAGAGATATGTAGGTAGCTCTTAATAGACTCTTTCATGTAAAATTAGTTCCAAAACCAAAACTGTTTAGGAGTTATTCCTGATGGAAGTTCTTTGTGCGAAAGTTCTTTGAGGGAAAAGATAAAAAACCGGCCAAGTGCGTGTCGGACCACGCATAATGGAGGGTTCTGTAGCTTCAATGGAATAAGAACCAGACTAATGCCAAAAGGTCGTATCTAATGCCTATGGAAGATTTTTTTTGGAAATAACTCAAAAATGGCTAAACCGATAATGTTCAAAACAATTTTCGTAGAAAGTATATGATAACGCGCATCTTCTCAAATTTTTTCATAGTTTTTGGACTTACGGTTCAAAAGTTACAGGTGGGGGGGACGCTTTTTTTCCGACTTTCGAAGCGATTATTTATGAAACATATGAAGTGAATACTGAATCATAAAATGTTCAAAGAAACCTCAATGTTATTTTTAAAGACCTATCGATTGATGTGCAACATATTGATATTTGGTAAAAAAAATATTTTTGAAATTTAGTTACATATATGGAGGCCCCTCCTGAAAATATTTTTTCTGCAATTTCACTACATAACTAAATAGCGGCATACAAACCACACCTTATGTCTAAATTTTATTAAGATACGTCTTATAGTTTCCGAGTAAAATGGCTGTGACATACGGACGGACGGACATGACCAAAACTATAATGGGTTCCGTTTTTGCCATTCTGGCTGGAACCCTAAAAATGGAGAAAAAACAAAGAAAACGCAGCCGTTACGTGAAGCATCTAAAGCAGGCAAAGCTACCTGCGTAGTGTGCTTCTCGGACCAAGACGAAGACGGGATACAGTGGAACACCAGTTGCCAGGGATGGGCAGATGAAGCCTTGAGATGGTTATATTGTAACAGTGCTGATGCGTACTGTTACATACATGCTTGAGATTCACTTGTTTTCTTCCAAAATTGGGTTACAAAGATGTTGAAAGTTGTAGGACCTTTTTCAAAGTTAAAACAATAGGTATTGTACATTCTTTTCTTACTTTATCAATTGGCACCACCCCATGAACACTGGCTTCAAATATCTTAGTGGACAGTTTTTAAACTCTGCAGGTAAATCTACAATAGTAGATTTCGATACAAGTGCGAGAAGTATGTCATTTTGCACGAGTACCGAGGTTACTTGGTCCGAGCCGTGAGGCGAGGGTCAAGACTCGGGACGAGTGAAAATGACACTTCTGCACGTGTGTCGAACAACGTTTTTTAATACAATTGCCTGGCAACACTGCCGAACTGTCAAGTTGGTTTCAGAATCAGCTGACTAAATTAATTAAAATTTATTATAATTATAGTTTTAAATTAGACGCATTGTGCATTAAAAGCAACAAAAGTGATACTGTAATTGGTTTTGTTAAAACAGCAGCGTAAAATCGCATAATCGGACTTTGAACCGGAGTAACTGTAAACGCACATTTGAATGTCACCGTTGGGATTTGCTTTTTGAAACTAAGGAAGTATTCGTTCTTTTTTCTCATTGTTACTACACAATTTCGTGATAAGAGTATCGTATGTTATACGTAAATTATATTATTTTCATACAAAGCTCACTTCATCGCCGTGAGCAACGTCAAACCTACTACATTGGCACAGTGCGGTTTCTCTTTGCTTGACGAACTTGTGGAAGCATACGTTGAGACTACACATTCGCCACATACACTGCCCACCACTGACACACTGCACACATTATTATCATTCTTACCATCTAGCAGTAATCTAACTTACCATCTTAGCAAAACATTTCATTATCAATATAGGAACTTTCAAATATTTTTTTTTAAACATATTTTAACATCTTTTAGATAACCTGAGAAGTGAAAATGGACAACGATCGCAAAACCACAGCACGCGCGATCTTGCGCCAGTTAGAGATGCAAGTGAAGGCTACAATGAAAGACCTAAGGGCGGCCAAGGCCTTATCTGACCAGCTGATGCAGGAAAGGGATGACAGTGAAGTGGAGCTCAAGAGTATTCTAGACAAAAACACAGCGTTGAGAAGGGATCTTGCAGACAATGATGTACCGCTGACTGAGGCTCGTTGTGAAGTGGACCGTCTACAAAAAATAGTGGACTCTTTTAATCATTGTGCTTCTACACATGAAGTGGCCTTAAAGCGTATTGCAAACCTGGAAGAGGAGCTGGGTGATGCAAATGAAGAACTTGATCTGCTTAGAAATTTGGAGCGCTATAATGCCTCGGGGCTCCAGAATGTTTATCAAGAGTTGAACGGTGAATTATTTTTTAATAGTAGCAAGAAGCTGAAAAAGTATGTAAAGATAAATAGGTATATTAGGAGAACCCACAAGCTTATCAAAAGCCAATCATGCATAAAAATGTTAATAAATTAAAGTTAGCATTGTCAGTAACAAAAAATAGGGTTAAAAACTGCCATTTAGAGCTTGCAACAAAAGAATTAAATTTACAGGAGTTGCATTCTGAGATAAATAGGTTAAAGGATGAGCTTGTGGTAATATCCTCTAGTTATGAAACTAGTATTGGGCAAGTTGAGGAGCATACTAAGGCTTTTTCTAAACTGTTGGAAGAAAATCATAAATTAGAAGAGCGTTGCAAGTTGCTTCTTAATAGTAACGTTTGTAGTTGTGAACAAACACCACCAACAGTGTCTGATCAACCCAGTGTGGCCCTCAAGGCACCTAAGCTGGCTGTGCCAGCAGTTAGTAAACCTGTCAAGAAGACGGTTATTTACTCTGATGAGATTGGGTTAGGAATGGGCGCCTTATTGAACCTTGGACTGAGACAAAAAGTGTCAAATTATTGTTACCGTGACATAACTTTGTCTCATTTATGTGACCTTATTTCAAAGGGATGTTATGATAATAGCACTACATTGGTAATTTTAATGGGTAATAGTCTTAATGTTGATAAGCCAAGTATAGATAAGCTGATGGCAACTTTAAATGATATTGAAAGATCTGGCGTGGGCAAAATTATTTTATGTGCATTGCCATATTCAGAGAATATGCCTTATGACTACAATAGTAAAATATCACGCTACAACTCTTTAATGTGCAACGCCATATCTCTCAATAATAAGTATCATTTCTTTGACTTAAATAAATTCATTGAGCGCTTTTGGCTAACCCCGGGGAAGATTTTTTGCCAAAGAAATGTACTATGAGTCTTTCTGATTTATTGGCCTTTAATATTGAGCCAAATAGAAATAATAGTGTTATAAGAAGATCTCGGCAGACCCACAGCACCACCTTGTCACATTTAAACTAGATTGTCAGACAGCGGAAAAACATCTTAATATGAATGTTGTTCACCAGAATATTCAGGGTTTTTCCAGCAAGGAGTTAGAGATAGGTTTATTCTTAGATAATAATGATGTACAAGTTATGTGTATTACAGAACATTGGCTTAAAGAAGAACATTTAATATTTGACTTTGTTAATTTTAAATTAGTCAGTTACTATGCTAGAAAATCTGCCATTCATGGTGGTTCCCTTATTATTGTTAAAAATGGTCTAAGATCTAAAGAACGGAAGGATGTTGTAAAATGTTCCATAGAGAGGATTGTAGAATTTTTTTGTGTAGAATTAGACAGTTATATTGTTATTTGTGTATATAGACCACCAACAGCGGCAGCAGCTGATTTCAACAAATTTGAAAATACCATGGAAAATGTTCTGAAATTAGTCACTAATAGCCGAAACTGCCGAAAGCATGTTATAGTATGTGGGGATTTTAATGTTAACTTGCTTGAATCGTCTAATAATTCTGTTAAATTCCTATGTGTTTAAATCGTTTAATATGTTTAATTTGTTCTTTGAACCTACCCGGGTGGGCGTCACTAGTGCAACATGCCTAGATAATATTTTTTGTAACTGTAAATGTCTGGATAAGCAAATATTTAACTGTTTTAATTCTGATCACAGCGGTCAAAGGGCATCTTTTATAAAGCCAATTCAGGAAACTCCACAAACTGTAACATATAGACCCATTAATGGTTAACGTTTAGAATTATTCAAAAATGAAATTCAAAATCATCTGTCAACACTGCCTTATTCACATTTTTATGACTCAAATAATTTGTATGAAGATTTGTTTGGTATGATTCTTTGTCAGTTTAACAAACATTTCAAATTGAGAACTATTAGTGGGTCAAAGACTAAAGCTAAATCAAAGTTTAGCGAATGGGCTACCGTAGGAATTCATAAAAGTAGAAAGAGGTTTTATGAACTTTATGGAGAGAGAGAACCGAACAAAAATGCATATTTTCTGGACTATATTAAGACTATTCAAAAATTTTCAAGAAAATGTGTCTGACTGCGAAGGCGAATAGTGCAAAAATCAAAATTTCGAACAACAAGGTAAAAACAGTATGGACTATTATAAATAAGGAAGCTGGTAAATGTAAATCACGCGATTCTCAAGTCAACATTGTCTCAGAGGAACAGCAGGTCTTGTCAAATGACGATATTGCCTCGGCATTCGAAGATTATTTTTCTAATATAGCATTAAATACCACAAAATGTCTAAAATCATCTTCGTCTCAAGCTCATTCCTTACTTTGCACTAATATTAAGAAATGTCAGATGATATTTGAATTTGACCTTGTAGATTCGGAAAAAATTGTAAAAATATTCAATTCTCTGAATTTAAAGAAAACAGAAGACTTATGGGGTACATCAGTTGTAGTCATCAGTAATATCATAGACGTCATAGCGCCTTACTTAGCCTTAATTTATAATAATTCAGTTTCACAAGGCGATTTTCCAGATTTTATGAAATGTAGTAAAGTCATACCTCTTTTTAAATCGGGTGATTCTAGTGATCTGAATAACTTCCGGCCGATATCAATACTTCCTGTACTAAATAAAGTCTTTGAAAAGCTAATGTTAAATGATCTACTGGGCCACTTCAACAGACATGGTTTGCTTACAAGCAATCAGTTTGGTTTCACAAAGGGACGTTCCACAACCGATGCTGCTGCGGTACTCATCAAACATATTTTCATTGCCTGGGAAAAACATTACGATGCAATTGGTATATTCTGTGATATTTCTAAAGCGTTTGATTGTGTATATCATACAACCCTCATTCTTAAATTAGAACATTATGGTTTGTCAGAAAATGCCTTGAATCTCATGTCTTCATATCTTAGCAACAGAACACAAACAGTTGTTGTAAATAAAACCCAGTCTAAAGGGACTTTAGTAAAATTAGGAGTGCCACAGGGTTCTATTTTGGGCCCATTCCTGGTTTTGGTTTATATAAATGATTTACCTTGTGTAGTACAAAACTTTTGTGATATCGTTCTGTTTGCCGATGATACATCTTTAATTTTCAAAGTTGACCGGCAATCTACCGATTTTACTGTAATCAATAACACACTAGCTGCTGTACTGAACTGGTTTACTATTAACAATATGCTACTTAATGTTAAGAAAACCAAATGTATTAGATTTGTTTTGCCAAACGTTGCACCGGTGGACACTAAGATTCTCCTGAATGGTGAATGTTTAGAGATAGTAGATAAAGCAGTGTTCCTTGGTTCGCCGTTGGACAAAAATCTACAATGGAGTCCTCATATAAGAAAACTCGCTCTTCGATTAAGCTCGGCCGCTCATGCCGTTAGGAGAATTAGACAATTAACGAATATTGACACAGCTCGCTTAGTTTATCACAGTTATTTTCATAGTGTAATGTCATATGGTATTCTGGTTTGGGGCAAAGCAGCTGACATACAGACTATATTTGTTTTACAAAAAAGAGCCATCCGCTTTCTGTATAACTTAAAGGCAGGTGCATCAGTTAGAGAACTATTTAAAGAAATTATATTTTAACTGTTGCTTCCCAATATATCTATGACGATATTATTTATGTTGTAAAGAATATACATACATTCAAAAAAAATTCTGACATCCACAGCTATAACACTAGAAATAAAAACAAGCTTGCTATCAGAAGTAGTCGTATCCGCAAGGCATATAAGTCATTTTTTGGTCAAGGTATTCACATTTATAACAAGTTACCCGTCGATGCTTTAAATTTATCATTTCCCGCTCTTAAGAAATATTTGAAAAAAAGTTTAATGTCAAAGGGTTATTACAGGGGGGCGAGGACTATATGACGGACAAACATGCATGGCCCAAACCAGAAACTACTACAAAATCATCTAAGATTTAGAGGACACAGTTCAGATAGGAAAGCATATCAAACGTTTTGTGAAGCAATCAGATTTGGATTTTATTATTATTATTTTATTTTAATTAAACAATACGTACATTGTATATCTCTCAAGCTGTTTTGATATGTCTTCTTATAGAACTACGCATTATTGTGTATCTTTAAGATATAATATTACTGTTTTGAAAAAATAAGTCCCGCCGAGTTTCCTGCCGGTCATAAATAATACTTCTCGGGTCAGAGGTGTAGGGTTAGAACCGGTGGTAGTTTTTCTTTTTCCCTCTGACGTTCATAAGTGCATTGTAATGTGCCTAAATTGAAAAATAAGTATCTTTTATCTTTTTATTGCGAAAAAACTACTATGAAATAATAGTAGATTGTTTGACAAGGGTCTAAAGTAGGCCATATTACCACCAGGTGGTTATTTTACCGACCGAAGTGAGGGAAAATTGTTCGAGTGGTAATATGGCTTTTAGACCAGAGTAATGCATACAATGTTTCACTTCGCTTGCGAGAAAATATCATAAAAATACTTATTATTTACGCACAATAACTAAACTAAGGTGAAATTATGGTATAACTTGACGGTCTTTTAATTTTTTTAAATTCTTTGACATAGATACAAAATATAAATACCGCGAATAAATGCCACAGACGACGGTATAATTAGCTCTTTAAACAGTTTAAACACACTTTAAAGCGTTTCCCAAAAAATTAAATCTTTTTTAATGATTGTGAAGTAGGAACTAAAAAACACCTCATGTTTTGAGAAATAAATTGCGTTTCCTGACTGGTCGATTTTAACATTACTGTATTCTGATTGGTTGATATTAAATACAATGTTTTTTTTTAAGGACTTAAATTATTTACACAGTATACGCACCAAAAAAGTATCCTCCTAGCGTTCCGATTAACTCCGATATGTGTTATGATTGGTGGATTTAATATAGTGAAGTGTTCTGATTGGTCAATTTAAAATGTCTTGTTCAAGTAATACTATTGGGTCTCGCATAATACTCCTTTATGCCCAATCGCGCGTAGTTCAGGTGGGTCATTTATAAGCGGGTCTCGCATAATACTCCTTTATGCCCAATCGCGCGTAGTTCAGGTGGGTCATTTATAAGCGGGTCTCGCATAATACTTATTTATTTAAAATTCTGATCTGCAAATCGTGCGTAAAATCAAACTTTACGCACGATTTGCAGCTACATAAAGTAAACTTTTTGAGCAATTGTATAAAAAAATCATTGTGTCATCCGGTCTGATATAGTGCCCGTAGTCAACCAGCCTATGTCCAGCAGTGGACGTCTTTCGGCTGATATGATGATGATGATGAGTCAACCAGCCAAATTAAAACTTGCGACTCCATGTGTACAATGCCACGGATCCATTTACCCTGGTGCCGTTCAGAGCTAACATTTGGTGATTTATCATCCAAATTCCCTTAATTTCATGTTGTTTTCTTTCTTTCCTACGTCATCGCTGTACTTTATAAAATAACCTCGATCTGTCATGCGTCAGGATTGAAACCTGACACTGACTAACGTCAAACGCCTCAGAATATCACAGATAATTTTGTCCTTCTATCAGTTTAATCCTAGTCTTAAACAAAAATAATTTAGATTGCTGGCAACATTTCTTTTTTAAGTGGGTCCTTACTTGTCTAGGAACAAGTGCTCGTGAAAATCTACTAATATCTCAGTGATAGTGTGATTGTTTAAAGTTTTGAAGCAGTTGTTTCCATTTGCGGAGTCTTCCGGACTAACAGGTATGAATATTTCAAGAAAACCTAATCCGATTTAATTTCTTTTTTCGACCGAGTCCTTACCGCCTACGTGATTGTTCCAGGAAGTGATCCTTGTGACCCGGCGGTTGAGGTGGCAGTTTACTGTTATTTTCAAGGGGCAAATGTAAGTATTTCCTCGTTGTTAATAGGGTAGGATCGCCATCCTTAGGAAAATACGTCGAAATAATCGGATGCTAAGGGTATGTACGCACTGTGCGGCTGCCCGCACTGCGGATGACCGCTCGGCTAACCGGAACCTCAAAATTGTATGTAAACCGTATTACCTATACGCACTGCAATCCGGCTGCCGCCCATCCGCTCCGGTCGCTCGGAGCGCTGCGGCCCGACTGGCGGACAGCCGGACGGTAGCTGTGCGCACTACGCGGATCCACTGCGGTTGCCAGTTTGCGGCTGCTCGCGCGCACGTGTACACGCTCGTACAATAAACAAATATGGATTTCGATTCAGAACGATTTATAATTGAAGTACAAGACAGACCATCAATCTGGAACACGAAATCCGCAGAATATTCTGATAGAAATGCACGTCAAAAAGCTTGGGAACAGTTGGTGGATATCTATGGAGCTGATTTATCACAGGATGCAAAGAAAAAACTCGGTAAGTAACAATAACTTTATTTGAATGATGATAGTGTTAAATGTAATTATTTTGCCAGCTTACCCTCCCTTCATTCATGAAATAAGTAGCGAATAATTCTCGATATCTCAATGCGGTTGTGTTGTTTCTGCGCACACTATCTCGAGCAATAGTGTCAATCAGTGGATTATTTAGTGAGTCTTCAAAAGAATATCCATCTCTGTCTCTCACAAAGTTATGTAAAATGCACGCCGACTTAATACGTAGTCTAGCCATAAATTCTGTCCCAACTTTTTCATCATTTTAAATTTAATAATGGAATGTTTGATGTACTTTTGTTTCTTGGTTATGCTTAAATAGACTTTTGGCTGTCAGAAAAAATACATTTAGATCCAGGTATCGTTTCCCTAAAGATGGAGTGGGGCATCAAAGAGAATCGTGTCGCAGTGATAGCGTTATACAAGTGCAACAAGCAAGTGAGTGACATTTTCAACCTGCTGAAACCTTTGAATATAACGAAGAAATTTATTTATCGTACTATCAAGCGATACAACGACATGGGTTTAGTCGACGACCGGCCCAGGAGCGGTCGACCACGTCAAACAAGGACACCGGCAGTGATTAAAGCGGTAGCTGAGCGAATTCGGAGAAATCCGCTACGCAAGCAGAAAATCATGGCTAGGGAAATGAAAATTCCCCCTAGAACTATGTCCCGTATCATAAAACAAGACCTTAATCTTGGGGCTTATCGTCGGAGCACAGGACAGCGATTGACAGCGGCCCTACGGAAAATAAGAGCGAAGAGAGCTAAAGTGTTGTGGCAGCGGCACGCAAAGGGCGGATATCGTAATATTCTGTTCACAGACGAAAAAATCTTTACCGTGGAGCAAAAATTCAACCGCCAAAATGATAAAATATATGCTCACAGTTCCCAAGAAGCTTCTGAAAAAGTTCCAAGGGTAGAAAGGGGCCACCATCCTGCATATGTCATGGTTTGGTGGGGAGTATCCTATGAAGGCGTCACAGAGCTTCATTTTTGTGAACAAGGGGTAAAAATACGTGCTACGAACTATCAAAACGACATTTTGAAGAGAGTTGTTAAGCCGCTAAATGATACTTTATTTGCCGGTAAGCACTGGATATTTCAACAAGACTCTGCCCCTGCACATAAAGCTAAGACAACACAACGATGGTTAACGACGCATTTACCCGAGTTTATTGCGGCTGAAGATTGGCCCTCAGGAAGCCCCGATCTCAACCCCTTGGACTATGGTCTGTGGAATATTTTGGAGGAGAGAGCCTGCTCTAAACCTCATCGTAATGTCGAGTCTCTGAAGGTAGATTTAGTGCGGGCAGCAGCTTCAATACCCATCGATACCGCCCGTGCCGTCATAGACCAGTGGCCGGACCGTTTAAGGAAGTGTGTGAAAGTAAAAGGTGGACATTTTGAATAAATATTTTATTTTATAGAATCTTTATAATATAATTAATAAAAATAACCCTGATTTATTTATAAGCCTTCTTTTATTTTCAAAATAAATGTAATTTCATGTGGGACAGAATTTATGGCAAGACTACGTAATATCATTAATTAAATCCGTATTGACATTAATGGGTCTGTGGAAAATGCGCCACTTATTGGCAAGTATACCAAAAGTACATTCAACGTAACGTCTAGCTCTGGAGAGCCTATAATTAAACGTTTTTCTTGTAAGATCTAAATCACGTCTTGGATATGGGCGCATCATGGTTGTACTTAAGGCGAATGCCACATCCCCTACAAAGACGTAGGGGAAAGCATTGCTATTAGATTCTGAAATTGGTGCTGGTTCAGGAATGTTCAGGCGATTTTCCTGCAGTTTTTTATAAAAGCTCGAATTTTGAAATACTGCTGAGTCACCGAATCGACCATATGCTCCAACATCAATCAATACAAATTTGAAGTTGCTGTCACAAACCGCCATCAAAACCAGGGAAAAAAATCCTTTGTAATTAAAGCACATTGATCCACTCATGTTAGGCGCTACAATTCTTATATGTTTCCCATCACAAGCACCTATACAATGTGGAAACTGTGCTCTATTGAAGAAATCCTTTGCTATTTGAAGCCACATTACCTCTGTTGGTTCTGGTAGGCATATCTCTTTTAAGCAATTCCATATTGCGGCACATACTTCTCGAACAATTTCGGCGATGGTGCTTATTCCAATCCGAAAGACGTAGTGCAATTCAGCGAATGAGCACCCTGTTGCTAAATATCTGAAACAGTTATTAATTATTATTTAATGATTAATTATTTACAGGTTTGGATCTTCAAAAAAAGTGGAGAAACATTCGCGACGCTTTTGTGAAGGCCCATAAAGCAAAAGAGAGCAAAAGCGGGTCTGCGGCAAAAAAGAAGGTTCCATATGTATTCTACGATAATCTTTTATTTTTAAAAGATACAGTAAGTGTTAATCACACAGACGGTAATACTACAATAAATGAAGAAGTAAACACGGCTACACAGAATGCAGACGATCTTTCATTAAATACTCCGTCGCCAATGCCACCAGCAAAGAGAAGTAAGAAAAATAATAAAGATGATGACCTCGTCGGTGCACAGCTAGTCGGAGTGTTAACAAAAAATTTAGAAAGGAAGAATTTGGAAGAAGATGCTGATCGCCATTTTTTCTTGTCACTGATAAAGGAATTTAAGAAAATACCAGAACACATGCAAATGCAAACAAAGTTAGATATTTTAAAGTTGATTAATGATGCACAACAGTTCCACGACTATCCGTCCACATCGTGGAGTGGTGGAAGACCCAATACCAATCGTGGATATCAAACGGCCCATTATTCAAGATATAATCCCTACACTCAGCCTACGCAATCATCGGCTGCTAGACGACCACCTTCTCATGGCTCTGCGTCTGCAGGGAGTTCGTTGCCAACTATGGAAGACCAATCGCCAATATCAAGTCAAAGTCATGAGTCTCAGCACTCATCTTACATGGAACTTTTTAATTCTATGCAATATGATGATAATGACCCTACTTGTGACTAACTAATAAATGTTTAATGATAATGATTTTATTTCACTTACCTTAGCACTACAGTTAATTTAAGTTCCGGCTTGATGCACTTGCGAAATCGTGTGTCTGCCTTTGTTATATTCGATTTTAAAATGCTTAAAAGTTCTTCAAACGATTTTTGGCTCATTCTAGTGTATCTAAAAAACTTATCGTCGTACTGTTTAAGCTCTTCAAAGAATGTTTCAAAATGTTCGGTCTCATCTCGTGTTAGCAAATAAGGATGCACCCAGAATCTATGTCTCTGTTTCTTTTTTTTTATGTAACGCGCGTAAATATAATAAATAGCTACGACTTCATCGACGTCCATTTTGGAAATGGTCTGACTCAACCGCGCGGTCGCTGTACGCATTATGCGGCTGGCCGCGCTACGGCTGGCCGTCCGGTTGGCCGCAACTGCATCCGCAACCCGCGGTCAGCAGGACGGCCAGCCGCATTACGGCCAACCGCTAAGTGCGTATGTAGCCTAACACGCGCCATTTTCCTTTACAGACGGAAGCGTGTTTGCCTCTTTTTCCACCCGCCAATTTATTTTTGATGACAAGATGTGAGCCAGAACGCTCACCTGGAGCGCTGAGCTCCCCACGCTATTATAAGTAGGCGCCTAGACGCCCTTCCAACTTTTCACCACACCCGATGGAGGTTTAACCCTCACTCAACATCACTCCGGCCGTCCCGAGGAGCCGTGGGCTCTCCGTTCTCTCGAGCATCTCCGAGGAGAGTTTCGGATCGACGCGGTTTGACCCCCTTCGGTAACCACCTCACACGACTCCCGGTTCCGGTCGGTGTTATATTGCCCTGTTTTGAAAGGTCCTCAAATTTTAGCCGTTTTAATATGAAAAGGTAAAGGTAACAAAATTCTCGCCTAAAGATGTCCAGGTTTTGAAAAGGAAATTTGTTAAAATTTATTAAATAAGGAATGATCCCGCTGGATAGTTTTTAAGGAATGTGGACAATTTAAACCACCCCTTCGGGAGAAATATGAAATTAACTTGTAAAAGGTAAACAGATATTTTGAATTAACTTCCCCTCCCTTAAGATTAAAAGCTTCCATTTTGTTCTTTTCTAGACTTAGCATCCGGTCTTGACAGATGTGGGACTGAAGGTTCTGGCGCCCGATTTTTAGATTTTATTTTGTAACTTTGAACCCTAGTCCGGACACATCTACTATCTCCTATTTTGGTCTCAGGCTACAAGAGGAAACCCCCTCTTTTCTTGTTCTGTTTTAGGCTCCGGACAGCTCTTATTTTTAATCTTACTTATCTCTGCCCGGATAGCCAACCTAATTTTATCTTTATTGGTCCCCTTCTAGCTTGTCTTCTAGCCTGGGAAACTTTTATTAGTAAAATTTTACCGAATTTAGGACTAGCATTGACAAATCCAGTAAGTATCTTTTAAATAAAACTTTCCTTTTTTTAGTAAAAACTTTATTCGGTAATAATTTTGTGATACAAATAGTCTTACATGTTAACGTTTACACATAACCCGTTACAATTTGTCGCTGCCGAACAGGGACATGACCTGACTTGACTTAAAACTTTTAATTTTATTAAACTGGTTACTTTAAATATTTATTAAGCGGTTAATATTGTGTATTTATACCTGGACATGAATTTGAGACCTTTTAATACTTGCATTGTATTGTAATTTCTGACATTGTATTTTTTAAACCTGTGTGTTTCAACAGCTGTTTTGGTAAACATTTACATTTAGTTACTATACCTACTAAATATTTTTGAGTGAGATAATAATTGTGATTTTGAAGTTTTAGGTACATAATAAATTGTTTATACGGTTTACATTAAAATATTTTAAAAGCACAGAATTTATATTATAAATCAAGTTAGTTAAATTTTTTCGTCGCAGACTATCTAAAACAGATACCTCAATTTAATTAATTTTAATCAATTACAATTTTTTGTAGTGGGTCTAGAATATTTTACTTTGAATAGAGTTTGCTTGTTTTGAACCTAACCTGGAGATAGTTATCATTTACATTTGTTTTTGACAATATACAGGCTGTCTCTTAGCGGAGACAATAATTTTTCTCGACTTAATTTTTTTTGTAACTGTTTGATAAATAATTATAACAACATACAGAGTGTATCGAACGTACCATCAGCAGTATACAGGGTGACTTTAAGATAGTGTTAAAAAATATTTTTTGAACTTGAGACTTTTGAATAGTAAATTTCAGTACCACCGTATACAGGGGAAGCAGTAGAGTCAAATGCTCATACAGGATGAACAATTTTAACTTCATTATTTTATATTTGATTTTTCCTGTTAATCTGACTTTGTACTGAAAAAAACTAGGTATGGGAACTATGTTTTATATGAGGTTTATTGCTCAAACTTTTAATTTTAAAATTTTGTAAAATTTAGGGTATGTTATCAACTTAGTGTGTCTAACTCGAATCTTGATAAGTTTCCTAGGTATTATACCATAGCTATTATAAGCTAAACTTGTTTAAAGTTTAAGAAAACCTAAACATTATTATATACATATTAAGAACAGATAGTAAAACCCAAAGAGGCATGAAACGTTTAAATACATTAAGATAAATGTCACCACTTTGACTTGTTAAGACTCGACTCGAGATCGCCTATATACCAAAAGTTACTGATTCAAGAACGGGTGGACGGTGGTCGATCACCATTTCGCTTAGAAGTGTGTCGTGCTTCGACTAGTCGTGTTGATGTTTCGAATTGAGATTTCTTGTACCTAGCTACTTTTTTCGTTCCGACTGCTGACATTAATTAAAATTTTCTTGGATTTAGTTTTAAGACTACAGTTCGTACCTAAACTCACTAACTTTTTCCTATGGATCTATTTGTTTTTGTCTGGTTCTCTTTCAGATATATTATAGACTAAACTCTATTTTTATTTCATAAGTCCTAAGACTTATTTCTATTATTTATTGTTCTTTGTTGCGGTATTGCGTGGAGATCTTTTTCGTCCGGCCATGATCTGGAATTTGTTTTTCCTAGGGAAATTACCCTAGTATTTTTACTTTTTAATATTCTCCCCGCACGCTTTTATTTTGTTTTGATGGTTTCTTCTTAGTTACTTTTAACACCCGTGTGGGGACGGGCAACAGAATACATTTCTCCACCGCAGCCAGAAGCGTGACGTAAGAGGCGTGTAACTGAGCAACCCCGCGTGGGGACGGGCAATGGAATACAATTCTCCACCGCCGCCAGAAGCGTGACGTAAGAGGCGTCTAATTGTTCGGTAGTTCCGAAGTCCTTTTGAGGAACCGTCGTAGTGTAAGATTAGCCAGGAAGGAGTTGGACTTTTCAACCCCTCCCTTCCTAGAGTTGTCTCAGTACACTCTATTATTTTATACTTATTCACTTGTTTTCTTCCAAGGTTGGGTTACAAACCTTATCCCTGCCACTGGTTTCAGGTGTCTTGGTGGGCGATTTTTAAAATCTGCAAGTAAATCTACAAAGACCATTGTGTAGTCTGGTCCGATATAGTGCCCGCACTCAACCATCCAAATTAAAACCTGCGACTCCATGTGTACAAGGCCACAGGTCCATTTAGCCTGGTACCGTTCGGAGCTAACATTTGATGACTTATCATCCAAATTCCATTAATTCCATTTTGTTTTCTTTCTTTCCTACGTCATCGCCGTACTTTATAAAATAACCTCGATCTGTCATGCGTCAGAATTGACACCTGACACTGACAAACGTCAAACGTCTCAGAATGTCATGGATAATTTTGTTCCTCTATCAGTTTAATCCTGGTCTTAAACAAAAATCATTTAGATTGCTGGCAATATTTCTTTTTTAAGTGGGTCCGTACTTGTCAGCTTCCGCCTCTCACTTTTTCTGAAGCATTGCGGACGAACAAGTGCTCGTGGAAATCTATTAATATCTCAGTGATAGTGTGATTATTTAAAGTTTTGAAGCAGTTGTTTCCTTTTGGGGAGTCTTCCGGACTAACAGGTATGAATATTTCAAGAAAACCTAATCCGATTTAATTTCTTTTTTCGACCGAGTTCTTACCGCCCACGTGATTGTTCCAGGATGTGATCCTTGTGACCCGGCGGTCGAGGTGCAAATTTATTTTCAAGGGGCAAATGTAAGTATTAACTCGTTGTTAATGGTGTAGGATCGCCATCTTAAGGAATATACGTCGAAATAATCGGATGCTAACACGCGCCATTTTCCTTTACAGACGGAAGCGTGTTTGCCCCATTTTCCCCTTTCTTTTTCCTCCCGCCAATTTTATTTTTGGATGTCAAGATGTGGGGCAGAACGCTCACCCGGAGCGCTGAGCTCCCCTCGCTATTTTAAGTAGGCGCCTAGACGCCTTTCCAACTTTGCACCACACCCGATGGAGGTTTAACCCTCAATCAACCTCACTCCGGCCGTCCCGAGGAGCCGTGGGCTCTCCGTTCTCTTGAGCATCTCCGAGGAGAGTTCCGGATCGACGTGGCATGGATCCTCCTCGGTAACCACCTGGCACGACTCCCGGTTCAGGTCGGTGTTATATTGCCCAGTTTTGAAAGGTCCTCAAATTTTAGTAAATTAGATATGAAAAGTTAAAAGTACAAGGGCTGCTATTTATATATCCGGAAACCGGGATTACAATCTTCTTAAATAGCATATTTGACCTCCATGGTAAAATTTGAACTTTTTTAAGTACTGGCCGGTATATTTTTTCTTTCTTATTAACGCTCGTGTTTTGTTTTTGACGGGTTTAAAATGTCAACTCGCAGCAAGAATGGAACTCACTCGTGAAAATATTCGTGCTATGATTTATTATGATTTTCGGCGTGGTTTAACGCAACAACAGTGCATAGATCAACTAACTTCAACTTTTGGTGATGAAGCCCCATCTAAAACTACTGTGTATCACTGGTTTAGTGAGTTCAATCGTGGACGTAGTATGCTTACGGACGAAGTTAAGGCAGGTCGCCCGAAATCGGTCGTTGTACAACAAAATATCGAGGCTGTGCGAAAACTTATAATGGACGACCGACATGTTACGTACCGCGAGATAGAGGCGACTCTGGGTATTTCTATGACCAGCATTAATAGCATATTACATAATTATTTGGCTGTAAAAAAAATTTGTTCGCGTTGGATACCCCACAACTTAACAAAAGAGCAAAAAGATGCTCGCGTCGAATGGTGCAATAAAATGTTAAAAAAATATAACCGTGGTGACTCAAAAGCCGTTTATAACATCTATACAGGTGACGAATCCTGGATCTATGCATACGATCCCGAAACGAAGCAACAATCAACGGTATGGGTGTTTCAAAATGAGCCGAACCCTACGAAAGTTACTCGTGCAAAAAGTACATTGAAACAAATGGTGGCCTGCTTCTTCGGTATTAATGGCCATGTAGCTACAGTGCCACTAGAAAACCGTAGAACGGTTAATTCAGAGTGGTACACGACCATTTGCTTACCGGAAGTATTTGAACAAATTCGTAAAACTAACCAGCGACGAAGAATCATTCTTCATCATGACAATGCCAGCTGTCATACGTCACGCGAAACAACTCTATTTTTGGAGGGTTAAAATGTGGAATTAACGGGTCATTCGCCGTACAGCCCTGACTTGGCACCCAACGATTTTTATTTATTTCCAAATATAAAGAATAAATTACGCGGTCAACGATTTTCGACCGCTGAAGATGCTGTCGACGCATTCAAACAACACGTTATGGAGGTACCTCAGGCGGAGTGGCAGAAGTGCTTTAAAAATTGGTTCACGCGAATGCAAAAGTGCATAGATCATCAAGGGGAATACTTTGAAAAACAATAAAACCATTTTCAGCCGTGTACGTTTGTTTGTTTTTTTGTTTCCGGATATATAAGTAGCAACCCTCGTAACAACATTCTCGCTTAAGCATGTCCAGGTTTCGAAAAGGAAATTGGTTAAGATTTATTAAATAAGGAACGATCCCGCTGAATAGTTTGTAAGATATGTGGACAGTTTAAACTCCCTTCGGGGAAAATAAGAAAAAACTTGTAAAATATAACCAGATGTTTTGAATTAACTTCCCCTCCCTTAAGATTAAAAGCTTCCATTTTGTTCTTTTTTAGACTTAGCATCCGGTCTTAACAGATGTGGGACTGAAGGTTCTGGCGTCCGATTTTTAGATTTTATTTAGTAAATTTGAACCCCAGTCCGGACACATCTTCTATTTCCTATTTTGGTCTCAGGCTACAAGAAGTGACTCTCTCTTTTCTTGTTCTGTTTTAGGCTACGGACAGCTCTTATTTTTAATCTTATTTATCTCTGCCCGGATAGCCAACCTAGTTTTATCTTTATTGGTCCCCTCTTCTAGCCTGGGAAACTTTTATTAGTAAAACTTTACCGAATCTAGAACTAGCATCAAGGAATCCAGTAAGTATCTTTTAAATAAAACTTTATTTTTTTAGTAAAAACTTTATTCGGTACTAATTTGGTGATACCAATCGTCTTAAGGTGGGTACTGACCAACGTTACGAGGTGTAATGTAACATGTTACACAGCGAGCATTCGTGCAGTCAGTACGTCGTGTTACGGGGAAACCAGCGAGCCACGAGCCGCTCGTTGCTCGCTTCGAGTGCTCCACCCGGCTGTCGGTTTTTTGGCGAATCCTTTGACTGTTACGCGGTTCAGTCAGTACGCTGTTGCGAGTCGTCACGAGCGCACGCGGTGTTTGCACGTTGTCTCTCGTAATTTTTTCGTCAACATGGAGT
Organism: Pammene aurita; assembly: GCA_947086415.1. Lineage (NCBI taxonomy): Eukaryota > Metazoa > Arthropoda > Insecta > Lepidoptera > Tortricidae > Pammene > Pammene aurita. The sequence goes on from OX352295.1 coordinate 22,424,632, forward strand.
GGAGTAAAGAAAAATCTCTGTATTTTATAGAAAAATACAAAGAAGAAACACTGTTGTGGGACCCAGCTCACTCAGACCATTATAACAAATTAAAGAAAGAAGACGCTTGGGGTAGATTGGCTTTGTTACTCGACAGTGATAGTGAAACGTGTAAAAAGAAAATGACAAGTTTATTAGCATCATTGAGGAGGGAAAAACAAAAAACTAAACAATCAAGTGGTACAGGAAAAGGTACGTAATTATTTATTAAGTTTTTAAGTATTTAGGTACGTTTACAGTTTAAGTACTTTGCATCACCCGCACTAACGTGGGTTAATGTCGTCGGCCTCCACACACGGCGTGTGGTGGTTTTGTGGTGGCGTGACCGATTTACAATATTAACCCTGTATTAACCATTAATCCCGGGTTAGTGCTGGTGGCACCTACAAATAACAGATACAATTTGAGTTTATGTAAATATAATTAAATGTTGTTTTCTACTTAAATTTCAGGTGCAGACGAGGTGTACCATAGTACTTGGTATGCATACAAAGCTATGCTATTTCTACAAGATAGAAATAAACCTCGTACTACAACAGATACTGTAAGTCCATTTTAAGCATAATGTTCTTGCCAGCTTACAGACCCTTGCTGAACGCAGTATTCAGCAACTTCATTACGAATATTGTGAGCTGATCTTGTAGCCCTTCGCGGTCTTATTTGCAGGGGTAACATGCTAGTCATATCATTGTTACCTTCTCTCCAGTTTCCTAATCTGACCTGGCCGTTCAAGTCTTCGTCAAAACTACCTGCAGGGGTATATATATGAGCATTATTACCTTTTCTTAAAAAATTGTGAAGGCATGTTATTGCTGTTACGACAGATGTTGCGGTTTTCGGCTCTAACAACATTGGTTTCCGCAAAACTCTAAACACTGCTGACAATATGCCGAACACATTTTCCACCACTCGACGAGCTCTGCAAAGTCGGTAGTTATATATTCTTTCTTTACAACCACGTTCATGATATCCTGCATATGGTTTCATCATATTTTCGGTAAGAGCAAAAGCTTCATCGGCAACAAAGTAAAATGGAATTTCGTCTGTTCTTGCTGGCAACGCAGTGGGCTGAGGGATGTTTAGTGCATTATTTTTTAGTTTTTCGCTTAATTCACAGTTGTTGAAAACCCCCCCATCAGATATTCTTCCTTGACACCCAACGTTCACATACAAAAAGTTATATTTCGCGTCAACAACTGCCAGTAATACGATGCTGAAGAACCCCTTGTAATTATAAAATTCACTGCCACTGTTGATCGGTGACTGCAGTACAATATGTTTACCGTCAATTGCACCTAGACAATGTGGAAAATTCCACAAAGTGTCATAGTCATTTGCTACAACCAGCCATTGCTCCGGTGTTTCTGGCATCTGAAACAATAATTCATATTTATTTTTCAGCTACGTGAACATGAAGCTGCAGAACAACTGTCTGATGATTGCCCTCCACCTGCCAACAGCAGAGAAAATGATTGCCCTCAGCCTCCCAATAACACCGAAAATGATGGCCCACCGTCTGCCAATGATAGCCCACCGTCTGCCAGTGATGGCCCAAAACGCGGCAGTGATTGCCCTCCGCCTCCAAAAAAAAAGAAAGCAGTAGGCCCAACCCCAGAAGAGATAATGGTGTCTACTTTAAATATTTAAAAAAATAAAACCGAGCAAACAGGGTCAAATTCGCACAAACTTGACGAGTGTGAAGCCTTTGGTATGTTTTTAGCAAATAAATTAAGATCTTATTCAAAGAGCACAAAAATACATGTGCAGCATTATATTTCAAATATATTGTTTAGTGCTGATCGCGGAGAGTATGACTATGCTGGAACGAATACCTACAATTTTTCACACGGATACTCTACACGACCAACAACTTCAAGAGCCTCATCGATGCCACTGCAAAGCCCTGAAACACCTGCGTCCGCTAACAATGACTATGGGTCACCCGCTATGAGTGAACAATTTATGTCAGAATATGGTGATTTAATTTAATTTGTTATGTAATAACTACTTTTCTGAATTATTAAAAATAGTACATACCTTTATATATTTTTTTAATGCTCCAATAAGTGCTTCGCTGACCTCTTTTACTATAAATCCTATTCGTTGTTTTGATATCTTTAAAAGATATTGCATACTGGTATAGGAATCTCCTGTAGCATAAAAACGTAGCGTTAGTGCTAATCGTTCCGTGACACTGATTGCTTTTCTATAATTTGTATCGTTTTTATGCACTTTTGGTCCAATTAAATTCAAGAGTTCTTCAAAATCGATCGGAGACATGCGTATAAAGTTTTTATACTGTCCAGTAATCATTTGATTTTTTAATATTGCTATCAATGCCATTCCACCACAAACGCTTCTGTTTTTATATAAGTTAGATGTCCAGTAACGTTTTTTCTTTTTCTTCATTTGGATGAGACAATAACTCAGTATAATCAAAGATACTAACGCGTCCTCGCTGTCGGCCATCTTGAGTGAACTGGCTCGAGCGGCGGAGCACAGAGTTTTGACGAGCATGTTACACCGGTTTTAGAACACAGCGTAACATGCTCGATGTGTAACACGCTCGATGCGAATGTTACATTACACCTCGTAACGTTGGTCAGTACCCACCTTTACATGATACCATTCAGATTTTATCGTTACAATTTGTCGCTGCCGAACAGGGATATGACATGACCTGACTTGACTTAAAACTATTAATTTTACTAGCTGTGCCCGCAGCTCCGCCCGCGTGGAATTCGGTCTGTGTCAGTAAGCGGCTAATTCACCCCTAATTTCTCTCCCGCTACCCTGGAGGCGGAACTTGAAGTAAAGTTGACAGATGGATACGCTAGAGGACAGTAGTCCTAATAAAATATTTTACAATGACCACTAAATGCAACTACAGTCATAAATGTATACTTTATTTTTATTATATTTGTTTTTGGCATGATTTAAACGACATAGAGAGTAGTAGGTGTATATCGGACGACATGACCCATGCAAATTTAACTCAATCGAGGGTAGTGGCTACCCCCTTCCCCCCCGTTTAGACGTTGAATTTTTATAGGCTACGTATAACCTGGCTGGGGATTTTCTAGAATTGGAATTAGTAATCCTTAATTGGGTGATTTCCGGGATAACAATGAAAAAGAAAACCGGCCAAGAGCATGTCGGGCTCAGTGTAGAGTTTCGTAGATGCTGCCCTGTTACAAAACATCCGTTCTAAAGGTCGTTTATTTGGCGGCGCTTACGTCAGTTTACTATCGGCACTTCCTTTCACTATGCGTTTTTGACTAATAATTCAAAAACGGTTGAACCAATTTTATTCAATATAGTTTTTATTGAAAGTTCATTACGTTACCGTAGGTAATGAATTTTCATACGTTTTTACCACACTGTCACAGATAATACACTGATGTTACGTTATTGGTTGCAATAATGTTGGTAATTAATTACATACGGTTCCGAACGCGGAATAGAGGATTTATGATATTGGTGTAGATCAAGATATTTATTCGTCAATGTAAGCACATTACAATGCACTAATGAACGTCAGAGAAAAATAAAATACGTGAGTGTCGTGGAAAGTGTGTGAATCAAGTGCGATTGGAACGAAGTTATGTTATTTAATTTTATTTCATTTTTTACTTTTTCGTAAATTTTGTGGTTTAAATTTTTTTTGCATTTTTTAAAAATTTTGGAAACAGTGGAAATTTTGGAAATAGTGGAAAATTTGGAAATTTTGGAATTTTTGGAAATTTTGGAAATTTTAAAGATTTTGGAAATATTGGAAATTTTGGAAATTTAGAAATTTTAAATGTTTGACATTTTCGAAATTTTTGACATTTTCGACATTTTTAAAATTCTCGACTTTTGAGGTTCTCGACTTTTTTCACTTTTATCACTTTGCCACTTCTCAGTTTCACTACACTTCACTTCACTTTATTCTATTTTATATATTTCTCAATCGTATGGGTGTCGCGTTTTCGTGACGTGACGCTTTTTCGTAACGGTCACGTGACTTTTTTCCGCCTAGGCCCCCATCCGCGAACCGTCCGACAAGGAACTTCGTTCCAAAACTCCACCGGTTCTAACCCTGTAGGTGTACCTCTGGCCCAAGAAGTATTATGACCGAAAAGAAATTCGATGGGACTTATTTTTTTCAAAACAGTAATACATTATTAGATCTTAAAGATACAAAATAATGCGTAGTTCTTCAAGAAGACATATCAAAACTGCTTGAGAGACAGATAATGTACCTATTGTTTAATTATAAAGAAAAATAAATCCTAATCTGACTGCTTCACAAAACGTTTGATATGTTTTCCTACCTAAACGGTGTCCTATAAACGTTAGATGATTTTGTAGTAGTTTTTTGGTTTGCTGCAATAACCCTTTGACATTCATGACATTTTCAAATATTTCTTAAGAGCGGGTAAAGGTAAATTTAAAGCATCGACGGGTAACATGTTATAAATATGAACACCTTGACCAAAAATTACAAATTATTTCAATACCAACTTTCAACATACAAACTTTCAACCCCCTTTTCACCCCTTCCAGGGTTGATTTTCGGGATGAAAACTGTTCATTGTCCTTTCCCGGGACTCAAACTATCTCTACACAAAATTTCATCATTATCCGTTCAGCCGTTAACTAATTAAAAATACTTGGAACGTGTTCTGTTATCGATTCTAAGTATCTCCAGCCAACTTTTTTTCGAATATATTCCATGAACAGACTTTCGACTCTCTTCAGCTTTATTATATGTATAGATAGTTTTTATTGAAAGTACCTTTCAGGCGTCACTTCTATTATTTTTTTCAAATTTTTTGGACCTACGGTTCTAAAGTAAGATCCCCCCATCTTACTACCCCCCCCCGGGTTGAAGAAGAAACTATCCTTTGTCATTTCTCGAGACCCATACTATCTCTATTCCAATTTTCATCTAAATCAGTTCAGCGGTAAAAAAATCCTCATACCACCTTCCAACCCCCTTTTCACCCCCACAAGGGTTTGAAAACTATCCTATGACGTTTCTCGAGACTCAAATTATCTCCATACTCATTTCTAGCTAAATCGTTTCAGCGGTTAAAAATTCTCCATACAAACTTTCAACCCCATTTTCACCCCCACCAGGGTTGATTTTCGGGATTAAAACTATATATTATCCTTTCCCAGGACTCAAACTATATCTATCCAAAATTTCATCAAAATCCGTTCAGCCGTTTTCACGTGATGCGCGGTCAAATAAACAGACAAACAGATAAACAGATAAACAGACAAACAGATAAACAGACAAAAATTCTAAAAATTGTTGGAACGTGTTCTGTTATCGATTCTAAGTATCCCCAGACAACTTTTTTTCGATTATCTTCCATGTACAGACTTTCGACCCTCTTCAGCTTTATTATATGTATAGAATAGATTAAACCGGTTACCTTGAATATTTATTAAGCGGTTAATATTGTGTATTTATACCTGGACATGAATTTGAGACCTTTTAATACTTGCATTGTATTGTGATTTCTGGCATTGTATTTTTAAACCTGTGTGTTTCAACAGCTGTTTTGGTAAACATTTGCTTTAGCACTATACCTACTATTTTTGAGTGAGATAATAATTGTGATTTTGAAGTTTTAGGTACATAATAAATTGTTTTTACGGTTTACATTAAAATATTTTAAAAGCACAGAATTTATATTATAAATCAAGTTTAATAATAATAATAATAAATACTCTTTATTGCACACCTCATACAGTTACAATCACAAATTTTACAATTAGATAAATTTAGGTAGAGGTAACAACAGGCGGTCTTATCGCTAATGAGCGATTTCTTCCAGACAACCTTTGGGTAGTGGAGACTAGAGAAAAACAATAAGCAGTAGGTGGTGCATAGAAACAAAAGAGACGAAATAGATAACACAGCATTCATATGAATATACAAACTTAAATAAATACAAAATAAACATACATATACGTACATATATACATATATAATACACACAATAAGAAACAACAGTGTCAACTTAAAAACCTAAGGAAGAGATAAATAGTATTCCTTAAGTTGCGATTTAAAGCTACCAATAGATTGCGCGCGTTTAATGTTGAGAGGGAGAGAATTCCACAAACGAACGGCCTGGAACGTAAATGAGCAATTATAAAATTTGGAAGATGAAGATGGCACTTTTAGGAGCAATTTTTGAGAGGATCTAATAGAATTAAGATAAGAGAAACGCTCTTTGAGGTAGCGGGGAGTTGCAGGGTTAAAAAGTATAGAAAAGAGTAAAGAAAGTATGTGAGAGTTACGGCGGTGACGGATAGGGAGCCATTTGAGTTGAGAACGAAAACTAGAAACATGGTCGAATTTGCGTAATCCGAAAATGAACCGAATGCAGGCATTTTGAATACGCTCAAGCTTATTAAGTTGCTCCTCGGTTAGGTCTAAATAGGAGATATCTGCATAATCAAGAATGGGGAGAAGTAACGTTTAAATATATTCTCGACTTAAATTTTTTTTGTAACTGTTTGATAAATAATTATAACAACACACAGAGTGTATCGAAGGTACCATCAGCAGTATACAGGGTGACTTTAAGATAGTGTTAGAAACTTTTTTTTTAACTTAGATTTTTGAATAATAAATTTCAGTACCACCGTATACAGGGGAAGCAGTAGAGTCAAATCCTCATACAGGGTGAACAATTTTAACTTCATTATTTTATATTAGAATTTTCTTGTTAATCTGACTTTGAACTTGAAGGACTGAGGTTACTTTTAATACTTTAGTGAACATAACCCCCACTTTCATTTGGATCTTGGGAGGTTAGTGTCGTCCATCCACATAGATTCTGATTTGAATTATTCCACGTATGGAGGTTATGGAAGCCAGTATGTCGGCCAATAGTACAGGGAAGATACGGTTGCGTCAAACATTAATTTATAATAGCCTGATTTTTTATTATTCATTCTTATGGAATATTTATAGATAATATAAGCAAAAATCCTACCAACATTTCACCCGGAAGTAGTTAAATAGGTAAAAAAAAAATATATAAAAAAATTGTATATTTTTGTTTACAATAATATCAATTATTTTTATTTGTAAATATTACGATATTTAAGTCTTCTTTCTGTTTAAAGCGAAAAACAAGAAACCGTGTCCATGTAAAACAACATAAATAACAAAATGTACGGCGCGGGCGACCTATATCCTAATTCGTTAGAAACAAACAGTAATAATTGGTAGTTTGTTCTTACACTTTTTAAATGACTTAGAAACGATATATTCATTAAAATCCTACAAGAAAAACGCTTGTAATATGTGTGTACATATTTGTGGCGCTTAACGAATACCGATATTTTGTAGGATTTCATTGCGTAAATAATACTTGTATCATGATATATTCGTTACACTAAAAATATTAGCTATTATTAATTATTTCCAATTCCCCATACTAGCCGCCCGTAAAATGACTGTAGTACAACGGTGATCGTGATCCCGCACTTGCGCCTTCGGGATCTCGCCCTACAATAGATTCCATGCTTAATCATGAACTACACGTTAGTGAAGGCGGAGCAGTGGGCCATTCACAATATTTACCATCCCACGGAGACTTAATTACCCTCACTGATTACCCCGACGCGAGGCACAACAGTACCGGTCACAGTTTGCCGAGACTTCCAAATTCTCTCAATCTTGCCCCGGTTAATCAAACTATGATGATGGACAACAGAATTAGCCACACGTATACTAAACAACCCGATCTTAGCAAATGTAAAATTAATTTTAATGGCAAGACTTGCGTTCGCGAATTTCTAATGCAAGTGGAAGAGCTTCAGTACGCACGCCGCATCGAGGAAGCATACCTAATAAGGGCCTTCTCGTGTTTACTATCGGAATTTACACTCAAGTGGTTCCGCACCGTGAGTAGTCAATTCGCAACATGGTATGATTTGAAGCTGGCATTACTTCGCCGTTTTGATAAGAACGATTTCGATTACCAACTTGAATTTCAACTTCGCACACGCAAGCAGAAGCCTAAAGAAACACTGTCAGACTATCTAATCGAATTAATGGACTTGAACAGTCAGTTGACGTACCCTTTGTCAGATCCTGTGTTGATCGATGTATTCAGACACAACATGCTTCCCTCTCTGATGGTGCACTTCGTAGGGAAATTAGTTCATAGCCTGGATGTAGTTGTAAGGCTCAGTAAGGAAGTTGATGCGTATACCACAACTGTCCCTTCTTATCAACCAAATGCGTCTGGCTCGAATTTTGACAAGCCTGTTAAGAAATATAACGCTGTGGAGGTTCCCAAACCTCAAGTTTGCCTCAAGTGTAAAAGACCTGGACATCACTATAGAGAATGTAGAACCATTAGAGGCACTATTTGCTTTAAATGTAACAAAAAGGGTGTCACCACTTTAACTTGCGATCAGTGCAACTTGGTACCTCCATCTACTCCTGCGGTTGAGGCTCCAAAAAACGAGTAGGCGACAGCCGAGCACCATTTCTTCCTGAAGCGTGTAGTGTTTCGGCTGGTCGAGTTGATGATTCTAAACTTAGTTATAAGCCCCCTCCAGCTCAGTTGCAGGAGGAATTTCAGGATTGGTTAAAATATGTTCGAATTTTCTTTGAGGTTCATCGGATAGCTCCCATCTTGTTTGTTAAGGATGACGACAACAGGCCATATTTGACGTTTCAGGTGAATGGTCAGGAGCACACCGGTTTGTTAGATAGTGGTGCTACCACTTGTGTATTGGGACATTCATAAACATTTTGAGGAGTCTGGTATACCGCTTGAAAAAACCCGTACTTACGGTAAGGCTAGCACAGCAGATGGCACTCATCGTTGGGTAGAAGGATTGATGGACCTCCCAATTACTGTTGATGATAAAACTCACACAGTTCCTTTTATAGTGATTCCCTCGTTTGAGCCTCCTTTTATTTTAGGGTTTGATTTTTGGTTGCAATTTGGTATCGCTAAGGAATTTCTCAAAAATATAACCTTTAAGTCTTCTAATGGAACAGTGATTTCGGCTGCAACCGCTTCTGCTCGTTTTTCCTCACAAAAAAAAGGAGTGGTGATATCAACGGTTACCTCGGCTGCTCGTTTGACTTCGGAGGAGAAGGCTCAACTGGACGAGGTTATCACCGAGTTTGAAGAGATATCGTATGATAAGAGATATCGTATGAAAAGAAGGGGTCGCACTCATCTGGTGGAACATAAAATCGTTACCACTGAAGATCCCATAAAACAACGATACTGGCCGTTGAGTCCTGCGAAACAGAACGAGTTGTATGCTGAAGTGGAGTCACTGCTGCGAGGGGGCATCATACAACCCTCTAAATCCCCTTGGTGCTCCCCGGTTCTTGCAGTAGAAAAGAAGGACGGTAGTGCTAGGTTGTGTTTGGATTCACGTAGGTTAAATTCTGTCACGATTAGGGATGCGTACCCGTTGCCTTACACCTCCAGAATTTTGGATAATCTGAAGGACGCTCGCTACATTTCTGCTCTAGATCTGTCCAAGGCTTTTTTGCAGATACCACTGGAGAAGACGTCACGTGAGAAGATAGTATTTGTGGTACCCGCAAAGGGCTTATACGAATTCGTGCGGATGCCTTTTGGAATTACCAACGCGCCGGCGGAATTGCAGCGTTTGGTAGACCGTCTTTTTCGTCCTGAATTCGATGATGTAGTTTTCAAATATTTGGACGATTTAATATTGGTGCCCAAGTCGTTTGCCGAACACATAATCCTGTTGCGTAAAGTACTCCATACCCTAAAGGAAGCCGGTCTCACGGTAAATTTAAAAAAGTGTGAATTCTGTAAGGAGCGACTCCGCTACCCGGGTTATGTGATCGACAGCCAGGTTCTTCACACCGATCCCTCTAAATTGGAAGCCATAAGGGACTTTCCCAAACCCCAAAATGTTAGGCAACTGCGTGCGTTCCTTGGTCTTTGTTCTTATTACCGAAGATCCATATCCAATTTTGCTGATATCGCTGCGCCCTTGTCATGCTTGACAGGGGGAAGTAAAAATTCTAAAAAGCCCGTTGACTGGAACCTCGAGGCCGAGGAGGCGTTTAGTGAACTGAAGTCCGCTCTAATGTCGGCCCCGGTGTTGCAGTGCACGGATTTTAATAAAGCCTTTTTCCTTCATTGTGACGCCAGTTCGGTGGGAATAGGCAGTGTTCTTTGTCAGGAGGACGATGGTGGTGGCCAGCAGGCAAGGGGTTGCCTTTTATTCCCGTACCCTGTCTAAATGCGAGAGTAATTACAGCACAACGGAACGGGAACTGTTATCCATATTGAACTCCATTGAGCATTTTAGACCATACATTGAAGGTATGAAATTTACAGTTGTGACCGACCACGCTAGTCTTAAATGGTTGTTAGGTTTAACCAATCCTAGCGGACGTTTGGCTATATGGGGTGCTAGGATATCACAATACACATTTGATATAGTTCATAAAAAGGGTTCTTTACATGTGGTCCCCGATTGTTTATCTAGAATAGAGATTGCCGCTTTAGTAGCACCTCCCAACGTGGTTTTACCAGATGCCAGACCCCTGGTATAAAAACATAATCAAAAAGTGTCAACAGTTCCCCACTAAATACAAAAATTACAAAGTGGAACATGGAACCCTATTTAGATATTGCAAACCCAAATTTAAAATGAATTCGCGTCTAGATTGGAAGATTGTAGTTCTTCGCGACCATATAGTTGACACCATTAGAAATAACCACGATGATAGTAATTCTGGCCACTTGGGCATCCATAAAACGTTACATAAATTAAAGATACATTATTACTGGGATAAAATGTTCAAAGATGTCAATCGGTGTGACACTTGTAAATCCTATAAATCGTCCATTTCACCCCCTCATGGTATAATGATTAACCCTAAAATTGTTGACGCCCCCATGGTCATGTTGTCCATGGATATCATAGGGATTCTCCCTCGCACCTACTCTGGTCATCGTTATATTCTTTCCGTCGTGGACGTCTTCAGCAAGTATGTTTGGCTATTCCCCCTAGTTAACGCAACTACCAGTAGCATTTGTAAACAAATAGAAAAAGATATATTTTTGAAATTTGGAGCTGCTAAAGTAATAGTTTGCGATAACGGGACTCAGTTTACTTCTAAGCACTTCGTAGAATTCCTTAAAGGCTTTAATATTAATACAATATTTTGTAACACTTTGTATACTCCTCAAAATAATCCTGTTGAAAGGTACAACAAAACCGTAGAGACTTGAATAGCTTGCTTCGTGAAGGACGATCACAGGACGTGGTCTAACCTTTACTTCATGTTCAATTGGCCTTGAATAGTTCTATTAATTTCGCCACAGATCGTACCCCTAATTTTCTAATGTTTGGTAGAGAGGTTATTGTCGATGCATCATTACACCGTTTCAGTGATTCCATAGATAATTTAGATGACCTTACAATTGATAACCGACAGAATCTTGCGGAATACTTTAAAACCCTTAAAACCGTTTTTGAACAGGTAGCTAATTTTCTTTTAAAAGCTTTCAAGCGTAACGCTAGTTATTATAATAAGGGTCGTAAGGCCATTTCTTTTGTTGTAGGCGATATTGTTTGGAGGAGAATTTTGTTCAGTCAAGCGCCGCCCATTACTTATCGGCTAAATTGGCTCCTAAATTTGTTAAATGTGAAATATTAGAAAAGATTTCAGACAACGTTTATGTCTTAAAGGACCTCACAAAAGGAACTTCTGGGCGGTATCATGTGAAAGATATTAGTAAAATCTAAATTTTCGGGCCGATATATGTATTAAACTCTTGAATTTGATTCAAAAAGGTCCTCCTTTTTTTTGCCCTATACTTACAGCTTAAAGTTTCACCTTCACACAACTTCGATCGAATTCGCTTCCTGACGTTCCAGCTATTCTTGCATGAACGTCTATTCTCTCTCCTGTATTTAACCCCGTGTGGGGACGGATAATAGAATACATTTCTCCACCGCTGCCAGAAGCGTGACGTAAGAGGCGTCTAACTGTGCAAGTCCCCGTGTAGGGACGGGTTCGTAGAATACATTTCCCTACCGCTGCCAGTAGCGTGACGTAAAAGCCGTCTAACTGAGCGGTAGTTCCTAAATCCTTTTGAGGAACTATCGTAGAGTAGGGTCTGTCAGGAAGGAATTTGTTTAACTTAAGGTAGAATTATCTTCACCTTTAAATTTAGCTTCCCAAATTAGCTACTAATTTAGCTTTTAAATTTAGTCTTTAAAAGTAGCCTTATAATTTAATCTTAACTTTCTCGGATTTGACAAATTGGTACCAATCTCTCGGCTTGTGACTTTTACTCCTTACCTCAACTGATCCTTGAGGAAGGAATTGGATTTTTCAACCCCCCCTTTGTGGTGGCGGTAGCTTTAGACTGCCCATATGGGTTTATGTCGAAAATTTATTCCCTGGTGTGGGGAAAGCCGGTGGTGTTGCGCCGGTACACATAGGCTTCCTAGAGTTGTCTCAGTACACTCTACTATTTTATACCTATTCCCTGGTGTGGGGAAAGCCGGTGGTGTTGCGCCGGTACATATAGGCTTCCTAGAGTAGTCTCAGTACACTCTACTATTTTATACCTATTCCCTGGTGTGGGAAAGCCGGTGGAGTTGCGCCGGTACACATAGGCTTCCTAGAGTTGTCTCATTACACTCTACTTTTTTATACCTATTCCCTGGTGTGGGGAAAGCCGGTGGTGTTGCGCCGGTACACATAGGCTTCAAGAGTTGTCTCAATACACTCTCATGTTTTCTTTTCCCACTTGTAATTCTGGTCGGTGGCCCGTGTGCCCAACCGCACCATTCCTAGTTTTATATCACTTAATTCCGGTCGGTGGCCCGTGGGCCCAGCCGGCATTCCTAGTTTTATATCACTTAATTCCGGTCGGTGGCCCGTGTGCCCAACCGCACCATTTCTAGTTTGATGTTTTGTAAGGGCATGTTACTATATAAAGTACGCATGGTATCTTTAAACTCTTTCCGCGTGGTTTTCGCAAAATTAGGTTTATTGCTTTGATAGTTAATATTCGCATGGTTTCTCCAAATTTTTTTTCCCTCGTTGTCCTCACGAATGGGCTGTTCTTTTTATTGGACTATTGTTTCATAAAAAATAGTTCCTATGTTTTATTTTCCTAAGAAAGGGGGTATTGTTACAGTGCTGATGCGTACTGTTACATACATGCTTGGGTTCACTTGTTTTCTTCCAAGGTTGGGTTACAAACCTTATCTCTGCCACTGGTTTCAGGTGTCTTGGTGGGCGATTTTTAAACTCTGCAAGTAAATCTACAAAGATCATTGTGTAGTCTGGTCCGATATAGTGCCCGCACTCAACCATCCAAATTAAAACTTGCGACTCCATGTGTACAAGGCCACAGGTCCATTTAGCCTGGTACCGTTCGGAGCTAACATTTGATGACTTATCATCCAAATTCCATTAATTCTATGTTGTTTTCTTTCTTTCCTACGTCATCGCCGTACTTTATAAAATAACCTCGATCTGTCATGCGTCAGAATCGACACCTAACACTGACAAACGTCAAACGTCTCAGAATGTCACGGATAATTTTGTTCCTCTATCAGTTTAATCCTGGTCTTAAACAAAAATCATTTAGATTGCTGGCAACATTTCTTTTTTAAGTGGGTCCGTACTTGTCAGCTTCTGCCTCTTACTTTTTCTGAAGCATTGCGGACGAACAAGTGCTCGTGGAAATCTATTAATATCTCAGTGATAGTGTGATTATTTAAAGTTTTGAAGCAGTCGTTTCCTTTTGGGGAGTCTTCCGGACTAACAGGTATGAATATTTCAAGTTAACCTAATCCGATTTAATTTCTTTTTTCGACCGAGTTCTTACCGCCCACGTGATTGTTCCAGGATGTGATTCTTGTGACCCGGCGGTTGAGGTGGCAGTTTACTGTTATTTTCAAGGGGCAAATGTAAGTATTTCCTCGTTGTTAATAGGGTAGGATCGCCATCCTTAGGAAAATACGTCGAAATAATCGGATGCTAACACGCGCCATTTTCCTTTACAGACGGAAGCGTGTTTGCTCCTTTTCCCCTTTCTTTTTCCTCCCGCCAATTTTATTTTTTGATGTCAAGATGTGGGGCAGAACGCTCACCTGGAGCGCTGAGCTCCCCTCGCTATTTTAAGTAGGCGCCTAGACGCCTTTCCAACTTTGCACCACACCCGATGGAGGTTTAACCCTCAATCAACCTCACTCCGGCCGTCCCGAGGAGCCGTGGGCTCTCCGTTCTCTTGAGCATCTCCGAGGCGAGTTCCGGATCGACGTGGCATGGATGCTCCTCGGTAACCACCTCGCACGACTCCCGGTTCAGGTCGGTGTTATATTGCCCAGTTTTGAAAGGTCCTCAAATTTTAGTAAATTAGATATGAAAAGTTAAAAGTAACAAAATTCTCGCTTAAGCATGTCCAGGTTTCGAAAAGGAAATTGGTTAAGATTTATTAAATAAGGAACGATCCCGCTGAATAGTTTGTAAGATATGTGGACAGTTTAAACCCCCTTCGGGGAAAATAAGAAATAAACTTGTAAAAGGTAACCAGATGTTTTGAATTAACTTCCCCTCCCTTAAGATTAAAAGCTTCCATTTTGTTCTTTTTTAGACTTAGCATCCGGTCTTAACAGATGTGGGACTGAAGGTTCTGGCACCCGATTTTTAGATTTTATTTAGTAAATTTGAACCCCAGTCCGGACACATCTTCTATTTCCTATTTTGGTCTCAGGCTACAAGAAGTGACTCTCTTTTCTTGTTCTGTTTTAGGCTCCGGACAGCTCTTATTTTTAATCTTATTTATCTCTGCCCGGATAGCTAACCTAGTTTTATCATTACTGGTCCCCTCTTCTAGCCTGGGAAACTTTTATTAGTAAAACTTTACCGAATCTAGAACTAGCATCAAGGAATCCAGTAAGTATCTTTTAAATAAAACTTTCTTTTTTTAGTAAAAACTTTATTCGGTACTAATTTGGTGATACCAATCGTCTTACATGATACCATTCACACATTATCGTTACAACACCTTTTTCTTTTTCCCTTTGTGTTTGGAAAATTGGTGGAGTGGAGCCAGTCACATCGGTGGTTTATTTTCAAAGTTTGTAATGGAGGTTGGAAAGCTCTTTCTGTTTGCTCATCGAAGAGTTTTCTTAACGACTATAGTCAGTGGCGAGGGTGCCTAAGTGATCTATCTTGTCGCCTTTTGTTGTTTGTTGGAGGATTGTTAAACTTAGAGAATTGGTCGGTGGCGATGGTGCCCAACCGCATCCATTTACTCATGGTTTGCTGAAGGTAAACAACACTAATAGTTTGTAAGGTTGTTATTTTGGTCGGTGGCGATGGTGCCCAACCGCATCCATAAACTCGTGGTTTGCTGAAGGTAAACAACACTAATAGTTTGTAAGGTTGTTATTTTGGTCGGTGGCGATGGTGCCCAACCGCATCCATTTGTAGCTTTAATTGTAAAGTGTAGTTTATTTCCGGTCAGTGGCCCGTGTGCTCAGTGGCGTGCAGTCCATATAGGCAAATAGGCACTGCCTACCCAAGCAAAATAATACATAACACCACACCATCACAGACATCTTTCTTCTCTAATGTAATGATTTCTTAAAACACCTATTTATATTTTATTTACGTTACGGTACGCGCTACGATTTAAATTTGCGCGCGAAAGAGACTCGCTCGGGGCATCGCCGCAAATAAAGGAAGGCACGACTGGCATCGGCAACCGCTATCGCTGCCGATATACACGCACACACTCTCACTATGCGCATGTGAAATATCCTCGAAATATCGTACGTGAACTATGTATATACGGATTTGCTCAGTACACACAACTATACGAAAATCACGCACACAGACAAGCTGAGGTTCGGCCGCCGGTCGCCATTTTCGACCAATCACTGCCCCGCCATCAATTAGATTCAAATTTCAACCAATCAGCGTATAGTGCGTTTCTACGTATTGAACTGTCCATGCAGCACGAAATATAATGCGGTAAAAAAAGAAAGTCTCTTTTGCTATGATTTTTACCTTTACTAAGGGGCGCTATAATATGCCAGGGTTGACTCAAATTTCAAACAATCAGCGTCTTTTAACTGTGCGTTTCTACGTATAGAACTGTTCATGCAGCACGAAATATAATGCGGTAAAAGAAGAAAGTCTCTTTAGCTATGATTTTTACCTTTACTGAGGGGCGTTATAATATGCCAGGGTTGGGATGTTTGTTTACAGATTTTTTTTTCTTGCGAAGTTGCGACACGACAGAGTTTTGATAAGATTTAAATTTCCTGTATCATTGTTCGATTTGGAGCGATTTTCTGAAGTTTTCATTTTAATTTGTGGTGAAATTGTGTTTAGCATAAGTAGTTTATATGAGTATGAGTAGTTTTAATTATTAACTATGAGTTTTGATTGTGATGAATGTGTTGACCAGGTGTGTCTGAAAAAGTTAACTCGCGGCGAATTTAGCAAGTTAACATATGATAATAAAATAAAGGTAGTTAAGCAGCAAGGTAGGTGTATGCCGCAGTTGCAATTAGCTCAAACTCAGGGCAATGTTACGAGTACACGCCAATTTCACGTAAAGTATTACGATAATTTTACCTGGTGTACTGGCTGTATACACACCGAGCGGTTGTTTTGTTTTCCGTGCATTTTATTCGCGAATTCTCCAAATGTTTGGAATGACAAAGGCTATGTAGATTTAAAAAACTTTCACGTTTCTGCTAGAAAGCACGAACGGTCGAAAAAACATTTGGAGGCTTCTGTTAAACTTGCTACCTTCGGTCGAGAGCGAAATGAGACAAGCTTAAACAGTCAGTTAAAACTTGACATAGAAAGGCATAATGCCAAAGTAGAACGGAATAGGCATATATTTCAAAG
Organism: Pammene aurita; assembly: GCA_947086415.1. NCBI lineage: Eukaryota > Metazoa > Arthropoda > Insecta > Lepidoptera > Tortricidae > Pammene > Pammene aurita. Next base: position 22,441,589 of record OX352295.1, read on the forward strand.
ATTGATTGATATAGTTTGCTTTTTAGGCAAGCAAGAATTAGCTTTCCGCGGTTACGATGAATCAGCGTCATCTCTGAATAAAGGCAATTACTTAGAATTGGTTGATTTGTTAGCTAAGTATGACGGAGTGTTAGAAACTCACTTAGAAACCTCGACTAGCGCATTTTCAGGCCTTTCGAACCGTACCCAAAATGACTTGATCTCAAGCGTCGCTTCTGTAGTGAATGATAATATTAAACAACAAATCAAAGAGTCAGAGTTTGTTGCGGTCATGGTTGATGAGACTCCCGACGTTAGCGGTCGGGAGCAATTAGTTCTGATTTTACGATATGTTCATAATTCCCAAGTTTAGCTTTTTATAATCAGTTTGCTGATATGAAAAAACTGCCCCGCGTCGCTGAGACACGGTGGTCGTTCCACTCGCGACTAGTAGGTAAATACAGTTTTAAGTGAAAGATTTCACCTGATGGCCCTTTTTGAGGAAATGCAGGAAAATGAAAACGATACATGGGACGGTGAAACTTTACAACAGGTCACCGCCCTTCTATTTCATTTAAAGGAATTTGAAATCAATTTCTTCTTAAAAACATTTTCGGACATATTTGCCGAGTCTGACATTTTGTACGAAATCTTGCAAAAAAAAAACCAGTAACATCGGTTATTGCGTAAAAAAGATTCACGAGTTCGAATCATTTATGACAAAATACAGAACGACATTTGAAGTCCAATATACCGACGCAAAAGAGGTGGCAGGCCCACCGAAGCGAAAGCGCAACATGTCAGACCCCAAAACGCATTATATAATTTTTAAGAAAAAAAAACCGACTTCAATGGGGGTAGCCGGTGAAGGATTATTGTAGATGGTGCACTTAGATTCCATACAATGAAATAACTTGCTTAAAAAACGCAGCGGAGAGGACAAATCGCCAAACGTGAACTATGCGTCGTTGAAGAGTTCCGTTCTGATTATCATCAGCAGTTCCACTTCATCAAATGTCACTCTTTTGAATGAAAATGCTTGACTTGTTGATAAAAATACAAAAGTCACTTTATGTATGCCTTTAAGATTTGAGGAATTCCCTCGATTCCTCGTGGAACTCATCATCAGAACTTGAGCTTGACGAAAATTGGTCCTGACAATCTAACTTGCTTAACAAACATAGCGAAGAGGAAGAATCGCCAAACATGAACTATGCGTCGTTGAAGAGTTCCGTTCTGTTCATCATCAGCAGTTCCACTTCATCAAATGTCACTCTTTTGAATGAAAATGCTTGATTTGTTGGTAAAAATACAAAAATCACTATGTGTAAGCCCTTAAGATTTGAGGAGTTCCCTCGATTCTTCATGGATCCCATCATCAGAACTTGAGCTTGACGAACATTTGTTCTGACAATTAAACTTGCTAAACAAACACAGCGAAGAGGACGAATCGCCAAACGTGAACTATGCGTCGTTGAAGAGTTCCGTTCTGATCATCATCAGCAGTTCTACTTCATCAAATGTCACTGTTTTGAATGAAAATGATGGTTTTGTTGATAAAAATATAAAAATCACTATATGTATGCCTTTAAGATTTGAGGAGTTCCCTCGATTCCTCATGGATCCCATCATCAGAACTGCGTTTTGACAAAAACGGGACCAATCTGTATATATATACTTACAATCAAAAAAAGAATTTTCAAAATCAGTTCAGACATGACGGAGTTATGGAGTAACAAACATAAAAAATAAAAAACAAAAAAAAAAAAAAAACATACACGCCGAATTGAGAACCTCCTCTTTTCAAATCTTGAAGTCGGTTAAAAAGGGTATTTATCGAAATTATTGACAATGTCCTGAGCGAGTGCAGGCACCGCTACAGTAATATAAAAGAATTAAAAAATTTCGAATTACTTTCGAACGAAAATTTTTCAAAATTTTCTAATTCTCTACCGGAAAATGTGCTAACCGATCTTGTAAATACTTACAAAGGAAAGTTTGATTTCGATGCTTTGGAAAATGAGTTGCGTTGTATTTATAAGTCGCCTGAATTCAAAGATGATAACGCGTACAGTATCATTCAGAACTTATACTGTAATAACTTACACAACGTATTTCCTCAAGTTCTGTGCTTAGCAAAACTTATTTCAACTATTCCCGCCAGTAGTGCCTCTGCGGAAAGGTCGTTCTCTTGCTTGAAACGCATTCACACATACTTGCGCAACACTCAAGGTCAACAAAGACTTACAGATCTTTCAATAATATCTATTGAAAAAGAGCTTTTAACTGAGATCAAACGTCTACCAACTTTTTACGACCGTGTCTTACAATCTTATTTAAAAAAGGACAGGCGCGTAGATTTAGTTTATAAATGATTTCATTTTTTTATAGATTATCGCATAATGCGTATCGCGCAAATATCGGAATACATGCGATCATCTATTTTTTTTGGAGGTTGATTGTGTTAGGTTATTATTTGATGTCTAAAATCGGTCCGAAGTCCAAATTATGTTCAAATTAAGGCTTGGCCAAACACAGGGCGTGACGCTGCGCGACCGCGGCGGCTTTAAATACATGCTATCAGGTTAGCGACGTCAAACAGACTGCGTCCCGCCGGCATCGCGCCCCGCCTCTCGCGATCAGCGCGCGCCCTGTTAACAGGCATTGCTTCGGCATCACGCGGCGCTGCGCCACGCCATGTGTTTGGCCAAGGCTTAAAAAGTTTAACATAGTCGCTCTCTTATGTTTTTGTTATCTTATCTAAGTTATCTACTCTGTTGTCTTACTGTCGTTGAAGAAAATAAATCATAAACTCGCAAAACGGCCTTTCTAAAGGCCACTTCGACTATCTTGTAAGTAACTTGTTCAAATAATATCAATTACTTACTTAGATAATCGTGGTGGTCAAATAAATTTCGTCAAAGTTCTTCGTGCTCTCAGCCCCGCCGCAGCTGGCGCAGCTTCGCTAACAGTCACAACATATAGGTATTACTGAATTGACAGACGACTCAATTAGTCGAAATACTTAACGTTGGTAAGTGCTAACATTGTTTTATCTAGTAACAGTTTATTCCGTATTTTTGGTATTTTTCTACAATTCGTTGACGTGCCTTGCTAGACATAACTTGTTTGTCCCCTGTCCCCACACTGGTCAGTTAAAAAAAAATCTGCCTACCCTAACTAAAAACGCTATGCACGCCACTGCGTGTGCCTAACCGTACCAATTTCTAGTATAGTATTTTGTAAGGGCATGTTACTATATAAAGTACGCATGGTCTCTTTAAACTCTTTCCGCGTGGTTTTCGCAGAATTAGGTTTACTGCTTTGATAGTTAACATTTGCATGGTTTCTCCAATTTTTTTTATATTAGACTACTTTGTTTCATAAAAAATAGTTCCTATTTTTTATTTTCCTAAGAAAGGGGGTATTGTAACAGTGCTGATGCGTACTGTTACATACATGCTTGAGATTCACTTGTTTTCTTCCAAAATTGGGTTACAAACCTTATCCTTACCAAAGATGTTGAAAGTTGTAGGACCTTTTCAAAGTTAAAACTATAGGTATTATATTATACATTCTTTTCTTACTTTATCAATTATGTGATGCTTCCTGCCCACGCCACAGACGCAATTTGAATCCTGATTATTGTAAACAAATGTTCAAGATATGTACATAATTTGTACGTCATTAAAAAAAAAGTACGATAAAGGTTTTGGAGATTTTGAACAAAATTAGTGGCGTGGGCAGAAAGTATGGTTCCTAGCCACGCCACCTAAAATAGCGCAGTAGGACTGTTGGTTGTTATTTTTATAGTGTTAAATAATTGTACGAAAATTGTTCGTCCTGAATATAAACAACCCGCCGTCCAACCGTCCGTCCGTCCGTCCGTCACCAGACTGTATCTCATGAACGGTGATAGCTAGAGAGTTAAAATTTTCACAGGAGGTGTCACAGTCTTCCTTCTTTGGTCCCAGGTTCCTGGTTTGAGAGACCACATAAAATAAAGAATAAATCCGTACATTTGTAAAAAAATGCATTTTTCTTTGCAAACATTAGTAAAAATCGCAAGGAAGATTTTAAAATTTAAACAAAACCACAACTATTAAACAATTTCGTCAAATTTATATTTGTTTGTGGTCCCTCAGTCCACACACTATGAATAATAAAGTAATAAAAATATCCTAAAATATGAACATTATGGAAAGGTTTGTCGTACTGAGGTTTAGTTAAAAAGTTTGACTACATATATTTATTTTTTTAACGTGGATTGATGGCGTATAATATAAGATACATTGCTTTTTAATATTTCCTTAGCAGAGTGTTTATTAGAGTGTCCACACAATGAAAAGCATTTACTAACGTGAATAATTTTTAAATTCAACTTTTTAAATTTGCTTACTAACATTCAATGGACCAAGGAAAAACTGCATACAGCCAACTATATTTTAGATTCTGTAAGCAAAATTACGAAACTAAAAACAAACTTAGTTTATGGTATCAGATTTGGTGCGGTAAAACATGTAGCTCGAATATGCTTGTCCTGCGTATTATGTTTAAAAAATAAAAAGGCGGTAAAGTAACTTGAATTGATGTGTTTGGTTTGTTATTGCTGTGTAATAGGCAAATTAGTATTGTGTTGCAATGGATTTGTTATTTATACTCCTGTTTTCCGCGTTGTTTAACTGGTAAGTACCTCGTTTAAGCAGCGTTATATTCTATTAATATGGCTTGTCATTCCCCAGTTGATGGTAGTAAATCACTACAAGGCACTTTTTTAGGGTACCATACTAATAGAATATAATTCTGCTTAAAGGAGGTACTTACCAGATAAACAACACGCACACTTACACGCTTGCTTCCATTTTTTTTAAGTACCCTCGAACGACGTAATAGTTTACTAAGGGCCGATTTCACCAACATTGAATTTACACGAGAGTAGCTATCCCAGTAAAAAAATATTCTAACTATTTACTCTTTGGTTAACTTCAATTTCGTTTCACCATGCTAGTCTATGGATATCTTTATTCTCGTATAGTTACTCTGTGACCGTGAACGAATAAATGGAATGATATTGGAATGCTCCCAAGTAAGATAGTCAGTTATTCCGTGCATGAGCCAATGGCGCTCCCTAGCTTCTAAATATGTTTGGATAATACGTAAACTTGACGTTTTGAATAACTTCAGAAACAGCTATCAATGTCGATATTTTCGCGTTTTGACTTTTGCTTTATATTGTGCTGTGATCCTGTATTATTACTTTTCTTGTTGTTAATTGAATTTATTACGATGGCAACCGATAAAAGAAAGCGATCCGCTAATTGGATGGCATCAGAAAAAACGCTGCTGGTAGATCTAGTCACTGAGCATTTCCATGTGATAGAAAATAAAAGAACAGACGGGGTCTCAATGAAGCAAAAACTTGCAGAATGGACGACAATATCACATAAATATAATTCGCAGACAATGCTTTCCCACCGTACTGTCGAAAATTTAAAAGCTCAGTGGGAAAGCTTAAAAAAAGCTACAAAAAAAGAAGCATCTTTTAAGAGGATGCATTTAATTCAAACAGGTACGTGTGGGTTACTTTTTTATTTGAGAATAGTTTCAATACACCTACATTAATTTTTAATCATATTTGTATTTTCTTAGGCGGTGGACCATCAAGGCCGAAAAATGATGATCCACTTCAAGAAAGGATTCTGGGTCTCATAACGCCAAGTGCTGTAGGTTTACATAATCCGTATGATAAAGATAATATAAACATTACGGAAAATATTACAGAATCATTTCCAGGCGAAGCACATAAGAATGGTTTGTTGACATCAATTCATACCTTTGTTTAAGACATTCGCTGCCACCCCCTCCAAAAATGTATGAAAATGAATGCACATGTGCGTTGGGGGCAGTGTATTTAAAGTTGTGTCTTGGAATGGTGTTAATTATTATATTTTATTTCAGATATAGGTACAATTCCTGGCCCTGAGGTACAGACTAAACATTCCAGTGAATCGGCTGCCCCCTTCCCTGCACCTACAGGCATTGAATATGATTTATTGGTAGGAATCTTTTATTTCCTTGGACTATGGCCTTTCTTCTTTTGATACATATATGTTGTGTTATGTTATATTTATATTTGCTATTTAAATAGATTAAATTTAAATCTTACACTGTACACATTAGTAGGTACATGTTAGGTACATGTTAAGAGCGTATTTTTGTTTTCCAGAACGAAAATGAGTTTCCAGTTCCAACTCTAGATAGAGAGTCACCACATCCTCAAGTCCAAATAATGACCAGTAACAAAGTTGATACAAATGAAACAATGAATGAAGTGGTAAGTTGCAAGTCTATACATTGTAAAAAGGGGCAAGAAATTTATAATAACAGAATAATAGTTATTCCTACAAATTTTTCTGGTATGGTTGTACAGTCAAGGGCATAAATATGTATACACTTTTTCATCTTATGTCAAGGGCATGGGGTGAAAAAGTGTATATATATTTATGCCCTTCACTGTACCCACACAGCGCTACTTTGTTATTAATAAAAATGCATTTTTTCAGTAGTGGATTGTGTTGTAATTTAAGTAGTAGTTTGTAACAGTGCTGTTGCGTGCTGTTACATACATGCTTGGGATTCACTTGTTTCCTCCCGAGATTGGGTTACCAACCCTATCCCCGTCACTGGTCTCAGATACCTTAGTGGGCGATTTTTTGAATCCTGCAGGTAAGTCTAGGAAGACCATTGCCTCATCTAGTCTGATACCCATATTATTATCCATCCAAATTATCACTTGAGACTCCATGTGGATAATACCACAAGCCTATTTAGCCCGTTACAGTTCAGGGCTAACATTTGTTGTTTTATCATCCGAAATGCCATTAATTTCAGGTTGTTTTCGTCCATCCCTACGGCTTCGCTGTAATTTATAAATTAACCTCGTTCTGTCATGCGTCAGAATTGACACCTGACATTGACAAACGTCAAACGTCGTAGAATACCACGGATAATTTGGTTCTTCTATCAGTTTAATCCTTGACTTAAACAGAAATCATTTAGATTCCTGGCAACATTTCTTTTTAAGGGTGTCTACACTTAAGAGCCTCAGGTCTGACTTTTTTTCCGAAGCCTGGCAGAGGAACAGGTGCCCAAAGAAATCTATTTAAATCACAAGTGATAGTGTGATATTTTAAAGTTTTAAGCAGTTGCTTCTCTTTGGAGAGCCTTCCGGATCAGCAGGTATGAATATTTCAAGAAAATTTAATCCGATTTAATTTCTTTTCCCGACCGAGTTCTTACCGCCCATGTGCTTGTTTTAGGATGTAATTGGCTGTGTCCCGGCGGTCGAGGTGGCAGTTTCCTGTTATTATCAAGAGGCAAATGTAAGTATTTCCTCGTTGTTAATGTTGTAGGATCGCCATCTTTTAGAAAATAGGTCGAAATAATCGGATGCTAATACGCGCCATTTCCCTTTACAGACGGCAGCGTGTTTGCCTCTTTTTTCCTCCCGCCAATTTTTTATTGGGATGACCTAAGATGAGGGTCATGAAACTCTCCCGGAGCGTTGAGCTCCCCCCGTTGATGTAAGTTGGCGCCTAGCCGCCCCTACAACTCCGGCCGTCCCGAGGAGCCGCAGGCTCACAGTACACCCGAGCTGCGTCGAGATATGGAGGATCCACGTGGCATGGACTCCCCTCGGTAACCACCACGCACGACTCCCGGTTCAGGTCGGTGACATATTGCCCTGTTTTAAAAGGTCTCGAAATTTTAATAATTAGTTAAGTAACGTTGAAATAACGTAATTCTCGCTTTGACATGTCCAGGTTTTAAAAAAGAAAATTAATGTGTAATATTAAATAAGCCTCTAGAATCCGCTGTTCAGACTGTAGGAATAAGATATGTGGTCAGTCTAACCCCCTTCGGGGAAAATAAGAAATATGGAAATAAACTTGTAAAAGGTAACCAGATATTTTCAATTAACTTCCCCTCCCTTATGATTAAAAGCTTCCATTTTGTTCTTTAGACTTAGCATCCGGTCTTAGCTGATGTGTGACTGAAGGTTCTGGCGCCCGATTTCTTAAATTTAATTTTGTAAATTTGAACCCCAGTCCGGACACATCTTCTTTTTCTTATTTTGGTCTCGGGCTACAAGAAGTGACTCTCTCTTTTCTTGTTTTGTTTTAGGCTCCGGACAGCTCTGATTTTTTGTCTTATTTATCTCTGCCCGGAATGCCCATCTAATTATATCTTTGAGTCCTTTCCTCTAGCCCGGGAAACTGTCTTTAGCAAAACTTTACTGGGTTTAGGGTCAGCTTTGGTGATTCCAGTAAGTATCTTATAAATAAAACTTTCTTTTTTAGTAAAAACTTTATTCAGAAATAACTTTGTGATACCAATAATCATACACCTTAACATTCACACCCCTAACGTTACAATTGTCGCTGCCGAACAGGGACATGAGATGATCTGACTTGACTTTAAACTTTTACCTTTATAAAACTGGTTACCTTAAATATTTAATAAGCGGTTAATATTGTGTATTTGCACCTGGACATGAATTTGAGACCTTTTAATACTTGTATTGTATTCTGATTTCTGGCATTGTACTTTTAAACCTGTGTGTTGTTTACCCAAACAGCTGTTGATCTGTTTTGGTAAACATTTGTTTTAGCATTATATCTACTGTTTTTGGGTGAGATATTTATTGTGCTTTTGAAATTTAGGTACATAATAGATTGTTTTTACGGTTTACATTATAATATTTAAAAAGCATAGAATTTATACTGTAAATCTAGTTAGTTAAATTTTTGTCACAGACTACCTAAAACAGATACTTCAACTTAATTAATTAAATTTTTTTGTAGTGTTTCTAGAATACTTTACTTTGAATAGAGCTTGCTTGTTTTGAACCTAATCTGGTAATAGTTAACATTTTCATTTGTTTTTGACAATATACAGGGTGTCCCTTAGCGGAGACAATAATTTTTCTCGACTTAATTTTTTTTTTGTTTAGTAACTATTTGATAAATAATTATAACAACATACAGAGTGTATCGAAGGTACCATCAGCCGTATACAGGGTGACTTTAAGATAGTTTTAAAAAATATTTTTTGAACTTAGACTTTTGAATAGAATTTCAGTACCACAGTATACAGGGGAAGCAGTAGAGTCAAACCCTCATACAGGGTGAACAATTTTAACTTCATTATTTTATATTTGGATTTTCTTGTTAATCTGACTTTGTACTGAAAAAACTAGGTATGGAAACTATGTTTTATATGAGGTGTATTGCTTAAACTTTTAATTTTAAAATTTTGTAAAATTTAGGGTAAGATATCAACCTAGTGTGTCTAACTCGAATCTTGAAAAGTTTCCTATTATATCATAACTATTTTAAGTTAAACTTGTTTAAAGTGTAAGAAAACCTGGACATAGATTAAGAACAGATAGTAAAACCCAAAGAGGCCTGAAACGTTCAAATACATTGAGATAAATGTCACCACTTTGACTTGTTAAGACTCGACTCGAGATCGCCTATATACCAAAAGTTACTGATTCAAGAACGGGTGGACGGTGGTCGATCACCATTTCGCTTAGAAGTGTGTCGTGCTTCGACTAGTCGTGTTGATGTTTCGAATTGATATTTCTTGTTCCTAGCTACGTTTTTTTCGTCCCGACGGCTGACATCAATTAAATTTTTCTTGGAAGTATTTTTGAGACTATAGTTTGTACCTAAACTCACTAACTTTTTCCTATGGATCTATTTGTTTTTGTTTGGTTCTCTTTCTGATATATAATAGACTAAACTTTATTTTTATTTCATAGGTTCTAAGACTTATTTCTATTATTTATTGTACTTTGTTGCGGTATTGCGTGGAGATCTTTTTCGTCCAGCCTTGTTCTGGAATTTGTTTTTCCTAGGGAAATTACCCTAGTCTTTTTATTTTTTAATATTCTCCACGCACGCTTTTATTTTGTTTGGATGGTTTTTTAGTTACTTCTAACATTCGTGATTTCTCTCTTCTTTACCACCCGTGTGGGGACGGGCAATAGAATACATTTCTCCACCGCTGCCAGAAGCGTGACGTAAGAGGCGTCTAACTGTGCAAAACCCCGTGTGGGGACGGGTTATAGAATACATTTCTCCACCGCAGCCAGAAGCGTGACGTAAGAGGCGTCTAACTGTGCAAGTCCCCGTGTAGGGACGGGTTCGTAGAATACATTTCCCTACCGCCGCCAGTAGCGTGACGTAAAAGCCGTCTAACTGAGCGGTAGTTCTTAAGTCCTTATGAGGAACTATCGTAGAATAGGGTCTGTCAGGAGGGAATTAGTTTAATTTAAAGTAGAATTAGCTTAACCTTTATATTTAGCTTCTCGATTTAGCTACTAATTTAGCTTTTAAATTTAGTCTTTAAAAGTAGCCTTATAATTTAATCTTAACTTTCTCGGTTTTGACCAATTGGTACCGATCTCTCGGCTTGTGACTTTTACTCCTTACCTCAACTCTTACTCAACTGGCCCTTGAGGGAGGAATTGGATTTTATACCTATTCCCTGGTGTGGGGAAAGCCGGTGGTGTTGCGCCGGTACACATAGGCTTCCTAGAGTTGTCCCAGTACACTCTACTATTTTATACCTATTCCCTGGTGTAGGGAAAGCCGGTGGTGTTGCGCCGGTACACATAGGCTTCCTAGAGTTGTCTCAGTACACTCTACTATTTTATACCTATTCCCTGGTGTGGGGAAAGCCGGTGGTGTTGCGCCGGTACACATAGGCTTCCTAGAGTTGTCTTAGTACACTTTATTATTTTTCTTTTTCCCTTTGTGTTTGGAAGATTGGTGGAGTGGAGCCAGTCACATTGGTGAATTAGCTTTTTTGTGTCCTTGCACACACCTTTTTCTTTTTCCCTTTGTGTTTGGAAGATTGGTGGAGTGGAGCCAGTCACATTGGTGGTTTATTTTCGAAGTTTGTAATGGAGGTTGGAAAGCTCTTGCTGTTTGCTCATCGAAGAGTTTTCTTAACGACTATAGTCAGTGGCGAGGGTGTCTAACTGATCTATCTTGTCGCCTTTTGTTGTTTGTTGGAGGATTGTTTAACTTAGAGAATTGGTCGGTGGCGATGGTGCCCAACCGCATCCATGAACTCGAGGTTTGCTGAAGTTAAACAACACTAATAGTTTGTAAGGTTGTTATTTTGGTCGGTGGCCCGTGTGCCCAACCGCACCATTCCCACTTTCTAGTTGTAAAGTGTAATTTAATTCCGGTCGGTGGCCCGTGTGCCCAACCGCACCATTCCCACTTTTTAGTTGTAAAGTGTAGTTTATTTCCGGTGGCCTCTGTGCCATCCGCATCAATTTCTGGTTTGGTGTTTTGTAAAAGCATGATACTACATAAAGTACGCATGGTATATTTAAACTCTTTCCGCGTCGTTTTCACAGACTTAGGTTTACTGCTTTGATAGTTAATCTCTGCATGGTTTCTCCAGTTTTTTCTTTCGTGGTTCTCACGACTTGGTTGTTCTTTTTATTGGTCTACTTTGATTCATAAAAAATAGTTCCTATTTTTTATTTTCCTAAGAAAGGGGGTATTGTAACAGTGCTGTTGCGTGCTGTTACATACATGCTTGGGATTCACTTGTTTCCTCCCGAGATTGGGTTACCAACCCTATCCCCGTCACTGGTCTCAGATACCTTAGTGGGCGATTTTTTGAATCCTGCAGGTAAGTCTAGGAAGACCATTGCCTCATCTAGTCTGATACCCATATTATTATCCATCCAAATTATCACTTGAGACTCCATGTGGATAATACCACAAGCCTATTTAGCCCGTTACAGTTCGGGGCTAACATTTGTTGTTTTATCATCCGAAATGCCATTAATTTCAGGTTGTTTTCGTCCATCCCTACGGCTTCGCTGTAATTTATAAATTAACCTCGTTCTGTCATGCGTCAGAATTGACACCTGACATTGACAAACGTCAAACGTCGTAGAATACCACGGATAATTTGGTTCTTCTATCAGTTTAATCCTTGACTTAAACAGAAATCATTTAGATTCCTGGCAACATTTCTTTTTAAGGGTGTCTACACTTAAGAGCCTCAGGTCTGACTTTTTTTCCGAAGCCTGGCAGAGGAACAGGTGCCCAAAGAAATCTATTTAAATCACAAGTGATAGTGTGATATTTTAAAGTTTTAAGCAGTTGCTTCTCTTTGGAGAGCCTTCCGGATCAGCAGGTATGAATATTTCAAGAAAATTTAATCCGATTTAATTTCTTTTCCCGACCGAGTTCTTACCGCCCATGTGCTTGTTTTAGGATGTAATGAGGGTTTCCGCGATCGAGTTTTTCACTAGATGGCAGCACCGTGGCGACAGGTCTAGCTGTCACAATCCACCAATCATGTTTAACCATATATTTTTTGATTGGTGGATTTTGACAGCTACTGCCAAAAAGACCTGTCGTCACGGTGCTGCCATCTAGTGAAAATCTCAATCGCGGAAACCCTCATTGGCTGTGTCCCGGCGGTCGAGGTGGCAGTTTCCTGTTATTATCAAGAGGCAAATGTAAGTATTTCCTCGTTGTTAATGTTGTAGGATCGCCATCTTTTAGAAAATAGGTCGAAATAATCGGATGCTAATACGCGCCATTTCCCTTTACAGACGGCAGCGTGTTTGCCTCTTTTTTCCTCCCGCCAATTTTTTATTGGGATGACCTAAGATGAGGGTCATGAAACTCTCCCGGAGCGTTGAGCTCCCCCCGTTGATGTAAGTTGGCGCCTAGCCGCCCCTACAACTCCGGCCGTCCCGAGGAGCCGCAGGCTCACAGTACACCCGAGCTGCGTCGAGATATGGAGGATCCACGTGGCATGGACTCCCCTCGGTAACCACCACGCACGACTCCCGGTTCAGGTCGGTGACATATTGCCCTGTTTTAAAAGGTCTCGAAATTTTAATAATTAGTTAAGTAACGTTGAAATAACGTAATTCTCGCTTTGACATGTCCAGGTTTTAAAAAAGAAAATTAATGTGTAATATTAAATAAGCCTCTAGAATCCGCTGTTCAGACTGTAGGAATAAGATATGTGGTCAGTCTAACCCCCTTCGGGGAAAATAAGAAATATGGAAATAAACTTGTAAAAGGTAACCAGATATTTTCAATTAACTTCCCCTCCCTTATGATTAAAAGCTTCCATTTTGTTCTTTAGACTTAGCATCCGGTCTTAGCTGATGTGTGACTGAAGGTTCTGGCGCCCGATTTCTTAAATTTAATTTTGTAAATTTGAACCCCAGTCCGGACACATCTTCTTTTTCTTATTTTGGTCTCGGGCTACAAGAAGTGACTCTCTCTTTTCTTGTTTTGTTTTAGGCTCCGGACAGCTCTGATTTTTTGTCTTATTTATCTCTGCCCGGAATGCCAATCTAATTATATCTTTATGAGTCCTTTCCTCTAGCCCGGGAAACTGTCTTTAGCAAAACTTTACTGGGTTTAGGGTCAGCTTTGGTGATTCCAGTAAGTATCTTATAAATAAAACTTTCTTTTTTAGTAAAAACTTTATTCAGAAATAACTTTGTGATACCAATAATCATACACCTTAACATTCACACCCCTAACGTTACAAGTTATAATTATTTTTTATTAATATAATATTATAATAATTATATTAATAAAAAGTAATTTAAGTAGTTATAGTAATGTTACATATGTTAGGGATGGGACGGTACGAGGAAGATTCCACAGTGTTGGAAATCTTACCGGTGAATGTTACCAGTAATGTCGCATCATTACATGTTATTTGTATTTTTTCAGGATTGGGGTGATTACACTCCTAAATCTCTAAAGACACCTGTTTCTCTTCAATTAAGGCCTACAGAAGAGAAAAGAAGGCCTGTCAATTCAGGTAAACGACTTGAATGGATGTCAAAAAGGCGGCCGCAGCTTTCCAGAGCCTCTCAAGAAACCTTGCAGAAGTTAAAGGGGAAAGCTATCAATATCCAAATGGAGCATGCGGCTAATGAAAGAGAAGAAGCAAAACAATTATTTGAAATTCAAATGGACATCCAAAAAGAAAATTTAAAACAAGAAAAAATTAAAACTAAATTATTGCTTCTAGAGTTAGAAAAAATGAATGAAAATAAATAAGTAATTTGTTCTTATATAAAATTTGTTTTATTGATTACAGTATACTTTGAAAGTAATCATTAATTATAGCATCTCGCACTGCATTGGGCCTGATGTATTGTTGTTGACGTTGTGGTTGCTGATCTATCTGACCATGGTTTAAAAGTTCATCCCATGGAGCTGGTAGTTGTAGTTCAGGATCATCAATAGGATTTGCTTCGCCTTGCTGCCTCAATATATTATGCAACACTGCAGTGGCCACAATAATAGTCAAAGAATTGTCTAGCTTAGTACGAAGCCCTAAGGCTAAAGCAGGGAACCGTTTCTTCCAGACTCCGTAGGACCTTTCAACAGGGTTACGAGTCCGTATTTGTGACTCGTTATAGAGTTGTTGCACTGGAGTCCTAGGGTTCTCTAAAGGCGTCATCATGTATGAAGTGGAAGCATAACCACCATCTACTAATAGCAACGCATTGCCATACTGGCCAGATTCAAATTTAGCTTTTATGCAACTATTATTGAATATAGTGCTGTCGTGAGATGAACCTGGCCACCGGGCTACTATGTCAGTGATCTCTAAGTTTGCATTGCAAATAGTTTGCACGTTGATAGAGAAGTAGCCCTTTCGGTTGCGATATAGTTCTGCATGATCTCCACCTGGTGAGGATATACGGACGTGAGTACAATCCATAGCACCAATGACTCTTGGAAATCTAGCGATTTGAAAGAATGAATCTTGTTCTTTTCGTATTTCCTCGCGTGTTGTTGGAAATCAGATATACTCTTTGTGCAACGATGCTATTGCTGCACTGACTTGGTGAATAATTCTGTGTGACGTTGGTGTACTGATACCGCCAAAGTCACCAATGCTCATTTGGGTATTATTTGTAGCGTAAAATCTTAATGTAGCTAATAATTGATTGATAGGCGATATTGACCTATTTCTGAAATAAAACAAACAAGTGTCAGAATCAGTTTACAATTTTTTACATAGCAAAATAGGTATGTACTCGGAAATAATAAGAACACCCACCTATCTGTTGGGTACTCCAAACGGTGCTCGATTTTTGCCAGTAAACTTAATGCCGCCTTCTTGGATAAACGAAATCTTAACACAAAATCGTGTTCGTCGTACTCTTCAAAATAATTAGCCCTTTCCTTAAACCACCGCGGACGAGGACAAAAATAATCGTCATCTTCACTATCGGTTTCGTTTAATAATGTATACAAACGGCGAGCCATTTTCTAAATGTTAGGTTATGAATTTGACACTACAAACCAACGAATAGCAGTTTGACGGCCGAAATTGGCGGTATAAGAATTAACTGTAGTATTGAGGTTTTATCCTTAGTTTAAATGTTGGTGAAACGTAAAATTGAGTTACTCGGGAGTAATTAACGATTTATTCTTGTACTAAGACTTATACTACGTTGGTGAAATCGGCCCTAAGAACTGCAGTAAATTAGTTCGTAGTTTGTTTCTGTCGTTAATGCGAAATAGTGCACAAGTACTGCAAATATGAAACGCGGAAAACGATTATCTGTAAGTCTTGAAGAGCAGAAAGCGGCCTTCCTTGTTTATAAGGATCAATTTTCAAATATTGACAAACTACCAACAAGTGAAAGTAATGTTTACAAAGATGTAAGTAAAAACCTTTCCTTACGCATGTCGCCAAAATCATTGTATTTATCTGTAAAGAGAAATTACATTGAATTTTTTGGTGATAATTTTATCGCTCACGGAAAAGAACCAGATTCAATAAAAACGCCTAGCACTAGTATCAACGATGATTCATCAGTAAGTACTGAAGCTTATCAAAGTAGCACAGATGAAGATCCTAGTCAAGAAGTTGTGTCTTTTAATGTCAGTCTAGAAAATTGGCAAAATGTTCGAGCAGAAATTGCGGTATATAAAAGGAATGACCCCGTAAAGCCAACAGTTCGTTGCCATACTAGAAAGGTACTACCTAAATCAAAATGGACAAATTTTTATTGTGAATGGATTTGGAAGAATACGAATAATCGTTGCATTTGGAACTTTTATAATGTTAAATGTACAGGCACTTGTAAGGATTGTAACGCAACCATTGTGGTATTAACCCAAAAAAGTGGTTCTGCAGTCAAAATTGAATGTACTTTTGTAAATGTGGACAAAAAATTAATTCACAGTTTAAGAAAAAATAAATTGACTTCTTTTCGAAAGCAGAATTTAACAGAAAAATTGGAAAACCAATATCCAGTCGTCTTGCGAAATAAAATGCTTCATGAACATATGAAAGATGATGATGTGCAGGAACCACCTTTCATACCTACCCTGAAATCATTTCAAAACTTACGAAATCGTTCCAAGTATTATCACAAAATCGTTATTATAGCTTTATGGATAATGTCCTTTACAAACCCGTACGATAGTATTATCAAATCTGTGTCGGTCGTACCTTTTTTTGTCATTTACTGGACGGAAATGCAAAAAATATTTTTTAATACAATGTCAAAGGTTATTCATACTAAATTGAGTATAGATGCGACAGGATCGATATTCAAAAAGGTTTATCCGCCCAATGATTCCACAAACTGTTATGAGTCAAAACATCTATTTTTGTATGTCGTTATGCTTAAAATAAAATCAACTTCAGTCCCCCTGACACAAATGATATCAAGCAGCCAAACCTTAGCAACTATACATCATTGGCTGTGTAGTTGGGCAGGAGCAATAAGAAAACCTAACGAAGTGATTTGCGATGACTCTGCTGCCCTTATAGGAGCAATTGTTAAAACATTCACAAGATTTAATTCAACTAAAGAATACATTAATCACTGTTTCAAAATTTTGGAATATACTGAGACAACCTTGCCGGAATGTTTCGTTCGTTTAGACACGTCGCATTTTGTGAAATTATTGTATGCCCTAGTTTGCTTCAAATTTGTGGACAAACGCGTTAAGCGATTTTATGTTCTGCACCTGTTATGCTTAAAATCGTGCACATGTTTTAAAAAAGCAAAAGATATAATCCATCAATTAGTCGTTATTGCGTTATATAAATTTGATCGATTACATGATGACGGTACCATCAGCAAATGCGAAGATGCTAAACAAAAACTTAAACAGCATAAAGAGTGTGAGCGACATTTTTCAGTTGCCAAATAATGAGAGTACAATCGTCGATGAAGATTTGGGGCACATCTCAATAGTTAATTGGTATGACAAAATTGTTTCTTCTGAAAAAGTACATAGTGAATTATGTGAAGACACACCATATGACAACATATTTTATTTACCTGGATTTGTAGACAGTTTAAGGAAGTTACTGACAAAATTGCCTCTTTGGTCGAATTTGATGGTTCCTTTTTTTAAAATAGTACCTGTTGATGTAGCTAGTAGCAGTAACGTAGAAAGCTACTTCAAAACTTTGAAGAAATTAGTTATACGTAAAAAAAATGGACTGACACGAGTTGACGATTTTATAACACAGCATACAGAGTTCTTAAGTGGGGAAATTAAATCGGCACGGTGTCTTTACCCGGATGTATTTAAAAATGACGAAGACAAGAAAAAAGTCACAAAAGTTAAAAAATCTATTAGTAAAATTGAAAAGGCCGAAGAAAGCTTTTATAAGGAATCTGTACTTAGAAAGGAACCAACACTGATAGAAAATTGGCGTAACAAAGGGGAAAC
The DNA here is from genome assembly GCA_947086415.1 of Pammene aurita. Lineage (NCBI taxonomy): Eukaryota > Metazoa > Arthropoda > Insecta > Lepidoptera > Tortricidae > Pammene > Pammene aurita. The sequence continues at coordinate 22,459,357 of OX352295.1, forward strand.
ACAGAAGTCAGTGCCATTGAGAGATGTTATAAAACCAAAAAAATGTCGGGATCAAATTGATTTTCTTACCTATGGTAATATATCAAACTCTGGAATCAAACATGTTATAGTTTCAAATACATGTGCATTTGATGCTTTGATTCAAGCAATTAGCTAAGTAAAGTTTTTCGAAGAGGTAGATATTATATTTTTTTATGATAAAACTCATCTTGAGGATACAGAAAATCGAGATAGTTTATTTTTATTTCCTCTTATTAATTAGAAATATTTTTTTAAGTGATAACGATGACATTAGTGCGATTAATGACTGATAAGCTCTCAGTGCCTTTGCGTGTTTGGTTTGCCCATAGTTATTAAAAAATGAAATGTCAACTGACACAACTGACAAGTCCTGTCACTTTAAAAAATACAATTTGTATCGGTTCCAACGGTTCTGCTTTCTTTGCATTTTCGCGTTATTTCTGTAAATTTTAATCTTATTTCGACGACCTCAGCACGAACTTCGGACTTTGGTGTTTGCCGCATTTCCCGACGACCCTTGCACGATATTTGGACAACGATTGGATCTACTGACGACTACTTTGGCACTGCTACGCTTCTTGGACAACGTTTTCTAGCCTTCACGACGACCCTTGCACTAGCTATTGGACTACTGCACTGCACTATTAAATTGATACCTACATCGCAATTTGCAAAATGGAATCCCATGACACAGGAAGCACTTGAGCAGAAGTTGAGTATTATAGAGATGATCGACGTTGCTTCGTACCTTCTTGTTTAAAGTACAGAAGAGATTATCCAAATACTCTGTTTTTGAGTATACCCAAGTGTTTGCAAGCGACTTGGTGCCAAGCGTTGGAGATATATTGCCCAAAACGTAACTTATATGTCTGTGGAGACCATATCAATGTAAGTGTTTGACTTAATGTTTTTAGGGTTCCGTAGTCAACTAGGAACCCTTATAGTTTCGCCATGTCCGTCCGTTTGTCTGTCTGTCCGCGGGTTAGCTCAGTGGCCGTTAGTACCATAAAGCTGAAATTTGATACGAGTATGTTTTTAGAACATGCCGAGAAAGTGCTCGAGCAAAAACTAAAAAATTAGTTTTGTTGTTTCCGATTGAGCTGATATTTGCACAATGGAATATCATAATGAGGTGGAGCTGATCTGATGATGGAACTGGAAGGTGGCCATAGGAACTCCGTAATAGAACCACATAACCCCATCGAGTTCGGGCTCGTTTGATTCGTCTTGATGAGCAGTTTGAGACAGTACAAAAAAAGAACAGTTGACAACAATAAAAGCTTGTCCCAACATGAAATTATTGAAAAATAGTTTTTGTGGTTCTACTGTTACAGGCCGAGAACTAGCCCGTCGCTCTAACTTAGCTATCGAGATCTACCCGTTGGCTGTCATTTTAACCATTCGATATTTATTTCATAGCATCTTAGGGTGTATTTTGTTAATTCTCAATCTTCAGTACATATCATTAAAAAAACACATGTGTGAAACATAAATTTAAACTGCCCAAATTTAGTTAATAATATTCCAAATACTGCTTAAAAGTATTTTCTTTACAGATTGAGGAAGACTGCTACAGGATCAAAAGAGGCCAATTACGCCTAAAAAATACTGCAAGCTTGATATTAACAAAAACTTACATTGAGCCTGTAAGTATAATTCTAGGCATGGTAGGTAGTAGGTATAGTAAATTATTAAAACAACAGCTTCATAGGTAATGAAAAATAGCTACAGTTGAGCAGCAGGCAGCAGTGGACATCTTTCGGCCGAGATGATGATGACATTTTCAAATTACCTGATTCTGGAAATTTCTTTTGTCATATTGTCATATTTATACCTTACTCATTTTTAAGGAACTGATGCAGATTGATGAAAACAATCTTTCTCAAGATGCTAGAACCAATTTGAAACATCAGCCTACAACATCAATGCAGATTCTGCATCATGGAAGTACGGCATCAAAGGTAATACATATGATATTCCATTTTTAAGTGTGGGGCATATAATAACCTAAGTCAGAGACTATATAACTACTAGACGGTTTGTAGTCTAATATCTAATTCTGAAGCGCCATCTGAACCAGAACAAAATAAAATGTATGAGAGAAAAAAGTATCGCATCTAGTGACAAGTAGTGTTACAACTTAACATGTGGGATTTCGTTTTAGTAACACTACTGCATACTAGATGGCGTACTAAATAAAAAGTAAGGAGAAAAATAAGCACCATCTAGTGAGTAGTAGTGTTACTACCTAATCATTAGTAACACTACTTGACACTAAAAGGCGCTGCTTTTTCTACCATACATTTTATTTCGTTCTGGTTCAGATGGCGCTTCAGAATTAGAGCTTCAAAATCTACTTAGACTACAAACCGTCTAGTAGTTATATAGTCTCTGACCTGAGTAAACGTTCAAAATGATGCAAACGTTTGACTGTCGATAGAAATGACACGTGCCCCACGGTTTAATTTTTTAGGGTTCCGTAAACCGGGGTTTTTAGGGTAAAAACGGGACCCTACCTACTACTGAGACTTCAATGTCGGTCTGTCTGTCCGTCTGTCACCAGGCTGTATCTCAAGAATCATGGTAGCTAGACAGTTGAAATTTTCACAGATGATGCATTTCTGTTGCCGCTATAAGACCGAATATAAAAATAGAATAAAATAAATATTTAAGGGAGGCTCCCATACAACATGTGTTTTTTCTGGGTTTTCTTAATAGCGTCTAATGTTGTGTCGCATATGGTGCGGAACCCTTCGCAATTGGCCGGTTTTTTTTTTTAATCTGATCAATCGTCTAACACCTATATTTGAACACCTCTACAGCTCCAATCTGGTGGCAACTGTAGTTCACAAACAAACCGACCCCTTGCTCTACAAGATGGCTTTTATTAGGTAGACACGTTACCGCATCGCAATAGTGCAACTTGTATAATACCAGAAGCTGTATTATAGCTTCTATTTAAAAAAATATATCGAAGTTTTGATGTAAAAAAATTATTAAACTTTATATTTCAGTGCGATTCGTTGATGCAGACTGAAATGGTGACTACTGAAAAATCTGTTTTAGTGAAGCCTACTGTAAGAAGTGTAGGATGCTCAGCAAATATTGTGGCCACGAATATTTTAAAGAAAATAATACCGAGTCAACCTTCTTCAACGACCGCAAGTGGTTCGTCTACACCCTCATTGTATGAACCCTCGAGCCCTTCAACATCTACTACAGCTGGAGACACCGCTAAAGAAATAGAAGAAAAAGATATCTCGGGGCGAAAATATATGTTAAAAATAATAAAAGAGAACCCCAAAGTCTATCTGGGCGTTCCTAAACAATTTTACTGGTTGATAGATTTTTTGGCTAAAGAATGCAAGTTACACCTGCTACATGTTATTATACCTTTATTTAAACTAAAGCAAAATGACACTATTCAAAGAATGAGCCACCATTTCCAGTTGAGCAAGATAACATTGCAAAAAGTACTAAGAGTGAGTTTGCCACTTTTGGCAACATATTTGCAAATGTTCATATATTTACCTGACAAACTCACAATAAAAAAAACACTGCCACCAGTATTCAAACTAAGATATGCAAATGTGCAGTGCATAATAGATTGTTTCGAGATCCACATTGAAAAATCCTCGAACTCTATTATGCAGGCATGTTCATGGTCGCAGTATAAGTCATGTCATACGGTGAAATATTTAATAGCATGTTGCCCAAATGGCTTTATATGCTTTGTTTCTAAAGGAAAATCTGGAAGAATATCAGACAAAGCTATTACCGAATGTAGTGGTTTTGCGGATATACTACATCCAGGGGGAGTGGTTTTAGCTGACCGAGGTTTCAAAGGAATAGAAACTCTCCTAGCAGAGAAACACGTCAAACTTCTTCGACCCCCAAGTGTTTCATCGAAGGAAACTCCTACAAAAAAAGAGGTGATTCAAACCAAAATAATTGCCAGCTTAAGGATACACGTAGAACGTGTCATTAGGAGGGTAAGGGAATTCGCGTTTTTAAAACCTCACTCAGTTGTAAATCACAACCACGTCAAATATGTAGACGAAGCTGTGATCATTGCATGTGGTCTAGTCAACCTGCAGGGGAATTTAATAAAAATCCAGTAAATTTGTTTTTGTTTTATTGTATAATTATAACTAATAATTATTGTCATTTAGGTTTTTCATGTGACTTTCTATTTAACACGTCCTTATTATCTATATCAGAGACTATATAACTACTAGACGGTTTGTAGTCTAAGTAGATTTTGAAGCTCCAATTCTGAAGCGCCATCTGAACCAGAACGAAATAAAATGTATGGTAGGGAAAGCAGCGCCTTTTAGTGTCAAGTAGTGTTACTAATGATTAGGTAGTAACACTACTACTCACTAGATGGTGCTAATTTTTCTCCTTACATTTTAGTACGCCATCTAGTGTGCAGTAGTGTTACTAAAACGATATCGCACAGGTTAAGTTGTAACACTACTTGCCACTAGATGCGAAGCTTTTTTCTCCCATACATTTTATTTTGTTCTGGTTCAGATGACGCTTCAGAATTAGATATTAGACTACAAACCGTCTAGTAGTTATATACATAGTATCTGTCTATATAAAGTTTATTTTACAAAAGCAGTACACCTCCGCAGCGTATCAGTCCTCGCACGGCGTATCAGTATTGCGACACAACGAGGAAATGCCGCCAGGTACAGTCAGATTTGAAAACTTGGAGACATTTAACACATATTCTTTTTTTTAAGCAACTATTTAAAAGTTTGCAAGCACGTACAGTCGAGGTCATAAATATGTTTACACTTTTTTACCTAGTCGAATGCGTTTGCATACTAATTGTTAGCGGCCGCATTCGAGTAGGTAAAAAAGTGTAAACATATTTATGACCTCGACTGTACAATCTCGTTGATTTTTAAAATTAATTTTAAGCGAGGTTTGTATTTTACGGGTCTTGTATTTATTATACGGGTTCATACAATTTTGACAAGCGTAGGTACAGTGCGAGAGCTGTGAAAAGAACCATCGGGTTTTATTGCTATCCTGCTCTCTTATTACATATAGCCTAATGAAAGAGCAGGATAGCAATAAAACCAGAAGGTTCTTTTCATAGCTTACGCACTGTACGTCAGCGTCGCTGTGTGGTCCGTAAAACATTGTGTCATTCGTACGCGCGACGGACATCAGTGTAGGAGGAAATCAAGCCTTAATGTAGGTACCCAAGTTTTCAAACGTGACCGTACAGTCAGCATCAGATATATTGGAACTGCCACCTCAAATGTAGTTAACTTTGGTAGCACATCTGTATAAGAGAGGTCTTATTAAGGGTTAAGACAGTGCATTACGTAAAATTATTGGGTATATAGTATCTTTCCAAAACAGTTCTGCTTTTTTTAATAAATTTTTACTATAAGCCGGATCAAATTTCACCCACATTATTTTTATTTCTTTGTTTCGTTCAAATTCTGGGTCAGCAATGCAAAACGCACATTTTTTACGCCCCGTAGCCAACATTTGAAGTTGACATTGAGCCAAAAACTTTTCTTTTATTGTGTCATTGTTCAAATAATTTTGTACGGTTTTAACCGAACTGGGGCATTTCACTTCAATTATAAAATCATCTGTTATTCCATCAGGTGATGCCCCACAAAACAAATTAATTAAATAAAACCCACATTCTTCAATTTTGATTCCCAGTTTCCTTTCGATTTCTTTTATTACGGGTCTCTCTAGTGATTTCCCTCTTTTCATTGCTTTTGTGTCATACATTTTATAGCCACCCAGAATTTGCTCAACAAGCGAGCCATCAGTCGTGTTGCAATGACACACTTCATATACTTTTGAGGCTGTTATTCTGCCCTGCCTTATGCTATGCCATAACTTTGACTCTGCCTGTTTTTTTGTGTTTTTTTCAATTTGAACTCGTATAATTTGCGTCAACGTTATGGCCATGTTAATTTTAAAATTATCATAGCTGTGGTTGTCCGTTTTAGAAGTAAAGTCCAGTACCATATCGAATATGCAGTATTTCGATAACCCCGAATCATGATCGGGCAACATTGTCAATATCAACGAGTCCCCTATTTTTCTTTTCTTGCATTCTTCATAAAACGCGTTCATTTTTTCTGGATCCTTTGGTCCCAGCTCTATTGGCCTTTTTTGGACGGAAAAATTTCCTTAGTCGAAATTGGTTTAGTTCCCTCACTGGCTAATCGAGGCTTAGCCCAGTAGCACTCTACTGAAGTAGGTGAGGGTTCGATCGCTTTAATTTGTAGCCAATACAATACAACCAATGTGTGTTTACATCCACCTAAAAATAATAACAGCATTATATATATAAACCATTTTGGCCAAGTGTTTATTGAGAATTATACATAAATTTCCTCCTTATTCGTATGTATTTAGAATTCAAATATTATATTAATTTATGTATCGCTTTAAAAAAAAGTTAATTATTTATTATACAATATTTAAATGATTCATCCATTCGGTATTAGGAAAAATGTTTTAAAATATTTACCAGCCGATGCAGGACAACCATCACACATTGTGTCCAAGACTTTTTCATTTCTTTCATCGAACTGAATGGTCACAAGGTAATATTTTTTTGTCACTTTGTGTTCAGGAACAACTTTGGCCCGAAGAATACATTGAGTGTTATCCCTTTTAATTTCCACATATCCTACAGCATTCTCTACATAACCACTTCTTGATGCCCTAAAATAAACGGAAAAACAAATTAAATGAAAAAAAGTCTCATAAATATGTATGGTACTAAATACATTCTTACTAGGGGAATAAGATGCGCTATGTATGTTTTTGAGTAAGATGTGTGTACCCATATTTTTACGCTTGATTTACAATGTGTGTACATACAGTCAATATTAACACGTTTACTTTCCCAATCTGACATGTCATGTGAACATATCATGTGTAAGGCTGCAGTCCCACTGCTGCGCACGCCTCGCACGGACACGCTGTACACTTCGCCCACGTGGGTCCATTGGTCTGGATGCGTGTGTCTACATTCCCCACTGCGGACGGACCACGTCCAAACAAAAGGTAAACTGCATCAAAAAATAGGCGCACGATAGTCACCTCCCGCGCTCCCCGCTCTGCCTTCCTTACCGATACTGTAATATTATAATTGCTTGTAACGGCCGTGACGTCAAAATTGCCGGGAATTCGTCAATTTTATCGCTCGTGTAAGAGCACCTATATAGACAACGGACAATGAACGTATTCGAGATTTGTTTACGTATTCCATTTAATCACAATGGCATAAATAGGTGGGTTATATAAATACGTTATGTATATTGTTTGTATATATTTAACGTTGACTGTAGATACATCAACGTTTTACTGAATTCATTATACGTACATGAGTGTTTCTACACCTCTCATTTCAGCAGCATTATGCTTATCGCTGGTGTGAAAATAGTCGAGAATCATTATCATGTCTATGTGTGGCAGGTTTCCAGAATCGGCTCGTACAAAGTCGCTCATTGTATTATTAAAGACAAAGCCTCTAAAAATACAAATCACAGTCCAAATTTCAGTGCAACAGGGTCGTCGTGAAGGCTAGAAAACGTTGTCCAAGAAGCGTAGCAGTGCCAAAGTAGTCGTCAGTAGATCCAATCGTTGTCCAAATATCGTGCAAGGGTCGTCGGGAAATGCGGCAAACACCGTCCGAAGTCCGAAGTTCGTGCTGAGGTCGTCGAAATAAGATTAAAAGTCACAGAAACAACACGAAAATGCAAAGATAGCAGAACCGTTGGAACCGATACAAATTGTAATTTTTAAAGTGACAGTACTCTTGTCAGTTGTGTCAATTGGCTTTTTTTTTATAATTTTGGGCAAACCACACTCGCAAAGGCACTGAGAGCTTATCAGTCATTAATCGCACTAATGTCATCGTTATCACTTAAAAAAATATTTCTAATTAATAAGAGGAAATAAAAATAAACTATCTCGATTTTCTGTATCCTCAAGATGAGTTTTATCATAAAAAAATATAATATCTACCTCTTCGAAAAACTTTACTTAGCTAATTGTAGTTGCTTGCGTTGAACATTCAGAAATCAGCTTATTTGTCAATTCCCTGGAAAATACATTTTCTCAAATCGTCCTTGCTTTGAAGCACAAAGATTACGTTATTGATGTATATAAAAAAAGGACAGAGCTACTGAAATCATTTTTCGCCTCTACATTTCATGGCACCGTTGAATCGATAGACTGCAGCTGTAATGTTACTTATATATTGGAGAAAATATTGTATAATGATATATTTAGTGGTAAATATACAAAATTATGTTCAAAATGTGATCGAGTGATAACAAGAATAATTTCCATAATTCCTTTAAATTTGCTGATCTTGTCTGAGCGTGGCTCATCCGCTTTAGCTGATGCAGCTTCATCTATAATTGAAACAAGTCAAAGTGATTGTCAAAATGATACATGCCAGGGAAAACTGATCATTAATTATCAGCTGTCTGATCATTTAATTTTTTTTGAATTGGATATTGATCTTACGTTGAATGACATCCCAACCGAAATATTATTATGTGACAAAGTGTTTTCATTGAGTGCAGTGATTGAATTCATTCCTCCCTTGTCATGTACTGGTGTGGGTCATTATAAAGCACATTGCCGGCGTATAAAGGAAACCTGGAAATGCTTTGATGATTTGGCAACAAACGTCATAAATAGTAAGACTGATGTCGTTATACGCGCTCACTTATTAATGTACCTACGTTAATCATCATGTGTGACGACACCAGTCTTACTACTCATGACGTTTATTTATGGCGTCACGAATTCACATGTGAATTTATGGGTATTCCCCACTTGCCATTTCAGAAATCTTTAATAATCTCTAAGAAAAATTATACTTAAAATTTTGTAATACTGTAATTTGCTTATATAAAATGTTTTAAGTTTATTTAAGAAAAAAATGCTTACTGTTGAGTTTCTTTCGGCTTTCCTCTTAATAGCGGACTCCGAAATTCCGTATATGCAAAAGACATGTGAAAGTGCCCTTGTGGCACAGAAATAAATTTTTGATTTGCCCTGATAACGTTAGTGCTAATTTTACTACAACTAACAACGTTAGGTATAATTTTCATTAGATGTATATTGTTACACCTAAATGTCAAATGCTCTAATATTTACATGAACTAAATATCAAGTACAATAATATGAAATAAACAAATGATTATTATTCCTAATTATAATTAAACCTAATCATTATTGATACTAAATTTGATTTTCATGTGTGATTTCGAATCGTCCAGCGACACTGTGATATAAAATGTATTTTTGCTGATCTATGTATTCTAGTAATCTTATCTGCTAGCGGCATTCTAGACCTATCTTTTTAAACATCAACAAATGTAGGTACCGTTGGAAAACTTGAAATTTTTCTTGGCAACTCGTTGGCTGGTGGAATCATCATCATTAAAGATACAATTCTGTTTGTCCAGTCTTCCCTTGGTCATTATGTTTGCTAATCTCCCGCAACCATTTCTGTAAACTACAGTCATGGATGTAAGAATTCTACAAATAGCAAGATACGGGTACATTTTCCTTTACTAAAATGACATACACAGTGGTTTTTGTCCATGTTTAAGTTTGAAATATAAAAAAGTACAAGGGATTTTCGCATGGCTTCTTGTTTCGACACCATTTTTTACTAATACAAGTGCTAGAAAAAATAAAATAAACAAAATTAAAGAACCTCTAAGACACCGCCACAACTTCATAAACAAACGATTTTGCTTACGTAAATAGTTAAATTTTTATGTCTAAAGAAAATGAGTCTCATTTTTTTGTTATCACCCGTTACACCCCCTGTGAAAATTTCAACTCTCTAGCTATGACTTGATACATGTTGTTCATGAGATACAGTCTGGTGACGGACGGACGGACGGACGGTTGGACGGCGGGTTGTTTATATTCAGGACGAACAATTTTCGTACAATTATTTAACACTATAAAAATAACAATCAACAGTCCTACTGCGCTATTTTAGGTGGCGTGGCTAGGAACCATACTTTCTGCCCACGCCACTAATTTTGTTCAAAATCTCCAAAACCTTTATCGTACTTTTTTTTTTAATGACGTACAAATTATGTACATATCTTGAACATTTGTTTACAATAATCAGGATTCAAACTGCGTCTGTGGCGTGGGCAGGAAGCATCACATTATCAATTGGCACCACCCAATGAACACTGGCTTCAAATATCTTAGTGGGCAGTTTTTAAACTCTGCAGGTAAATCTACAAAACTCATTGTGTCATCCGGTCTGATATAGTGCCCGTAGTCAACCAGCCAAATTAAAACTTGCGACTCCATGTGTACAATGCCACGGGTCCATTTAGCCTGGTACCGTTCAGAGCTAACATTTGGTGATTTATCATCCAAATTCCATTAATTTCATGTTGTTTTCTTTCTTTCCTACGTCATCGCTGTACTTTATAAAATAACCTCGATCTGTCATGCGTCAGGATTGACACCTGACACTGACTAACGTCAAACGCCTCCGAATATCACAGATAATTTTGTTCTTCTATCAGTTTAATCCTAGTCTTAAACAAAAATAATTTAGATTGCTGGCAACATTTCTTTTTTAAGTGGGTCCGTACTTGTCTACGAACAAGTGCTCGTGAAAATCTACTAATATCTCAGTGATAGTGTGATTGTTTAAAGTTTTGAAGCAGTTTTTTCCATTTGCAGAGTCTTCCGGACTAACAGGTATGAATATTTCAAGAAAACCTAATCCGATTTAATTTCTTTTTTCGACCGAGTCCTTACCGCCTACGTGATTGTTCCAGGATGTGATCCTTGTGACCCGGTATTTTCAAGGGGCAAATGTAAGTATTTCCTCGTTGTTAATAGTGTAGGATCGCCATCCTTAGGAAAATACGTCGAAATAATCGGATGCTAACACGCACCATTTTCCTTTACAGACGGAAGCGTGTTTGCCTCTTTTTCCACCCGCCAATTTATTTTTGATGACAAGATGTGGGTCAGAACGCTCACCTGGAGCGCTGAGCTCCCCACGCTATTTTAAGTAGGCGCCTAGACGCCCTTCCAACTTTTCACCACACCCGATGGAGGTTTAACCCTCACTCAACATCACTCCGGCCGTCCCGAGGAGCCGTGGGCTCTCCGTTCTCTCGAGCATCTCCGAGGCGAGTTTCGGATCGACGCGGTTTGGACCCCCCTCGGTAACCACCTCACACGACTCCCGGTTCAGGTCGGTGTTATATTGCCCTGTTTTGAAAGGACCTCAAATTTTAGCAGTTTTAATATGAAAAGGTAAAGGTAACAAAATTCTCGCCTAAACATGTCCAGGTTTTGAAAAGGAAATTTGTTAAAATTTATTAAATAAGGAATGATCCCGCTGAAGTTTTTAAGGAATGTGGACGATTTAAACCGTTTTAATATGAAAAGGTAAAGGTAACAAAATCCTCGCCTAAACATGTCCAGGTTTTGAAAAGGAAATTTGTTAAAATTTATTAAATAAGGAATGATCCCGCTGAATAGTTTTTAAGGAATGTGGACAATTTAAACCACCCCTTCGGGAGAAATATGAAATAAACTTGTAAAAGGTAACCAGATATTTTGAATTAACTTCCCCTCCCTTAAGATTAAAAGCTTCCATTTTGTTCTTTTTTAGACTTAGCATCCGGTCTTGACAGATGTGGGACTGAAGGTTCTGGCGCCCGATTTTTAGATTTTATTTAGTAACTTTGAACCCCAGTCCGGACACATCTACTATCTCCTATTTTGGTCTCAGGCTACAAGAGGAAACCCTCTCTTTTCTTGTTCTGTTTTAGGCTCCGGACAGCTCTTATTTTTAATCTTATTTATCTCTGCCCGGATAGCCAACCTAATTTTAGCTTTATTGGTCCCCTCTTCTAGCCTGGGAAACTTTTATTAGTAAAACTTTACCGAATTTAGGACTAACATTGACAAATCCAGTAAGTATCTTTTAAATAAAACTTTCCTTTTTTTAGTAAAAACTTTATTCGGTAATCATTTTGTGATACCAATAATCTTACAGGTTAAGCGCAAGCCACACCAAATGCGTGCATGCGTGCGTGTGCGTGGCGTGCGCGTTGTATCGTATGAAATGTCATAGTAGATGACACACCGACTGCGTGTGCAGCACGTGTGCGTGACTTGCACGCAACGCAGAGCCCGTCGAGACAAACCGGCTGCGTGTTGCGTGCACACGCACACGCAGCGGAGCGGCAACGTCGCTTCGTTGCGTGCAGTGATGACGTTGTATTGGCCGGCGTTCCCTATGAGACGGCGAACCGAACAGGTTGGGACACGCACTGCTCGGTGCTGCGCAGCTGCTGCACAGCTCTCTTGTATTTTTTTACAACTTGGTCGGGACGAGTTTGTAATGAATTATCAAATGAAAGTAAAAATATAGAAACTGTGTGCAAATACGAATGAGCAAAACACAAAGATTATGAAAAAAAACGACGTAGAAGCTTATTATGGGAACAATTTGGTGTCTCAGTTGGAATCTGTGCAAAATTATTTTTTCTACGTGCTAAATAAAATACCTTTTTTTTTGTAACCAAGGACTGTGTAAGCCGGACTGTGTAAGCCGGCCGGCTTACACAGTCTGAATCAGAGTAGGTATGGACTCATAATCTGAAATCAGGTGGCCGGTCTGATTTCATAATTTGAATTCAGAGTATGACCGACCACACAGTAACCAGGGAAATTAATAATCTAAAAAATCTGATTGTGTGTGGGGGAACAATCATTTTGTACGCAATTCCGTGTGTTATGATTTCATAATCTGATTCAGAATGTATAAGTGCGGGTGATGAGTCGAAAGGGAAAAATGGAACATCAAGTGACGTCAGCAGTTACGTGTTGTCAGCATAACCAAAACGGTAAAAAAGACCCTGGTGCGTGGTCAAATCTCACAGCGCCTTTCATGGTAACAGACTCTTCTTTAATTTTCTGTTTTTTGTTGAAAATATTTTACTGTACAGTAGGTACAAGAAATTTGGCCTACATTTATTTTTGGCTTTGGGAAACATCACTAGTATTACTATTTGTCTATGCACTAGAGTACTACACCACAGATTTTACAGTGCTGACGGATCGTATTGTGAAAACGAATCGGTCCGACCGAGCGTGTCTACAGCGCTCATGGTCGTGATTCGGAACACGGCGTAGCTACACCACACAATTGACAGTTGACATTCTGGATTGTCAATATTGTCAATCTGTGAGGGTCGGTTGTTTTTTGGATGGAGTTGATATTATAAATATTAAAAGAAACATGAACAGTGAAAATAAAGAAAAACTCATTGAACTGGTTAGACAACATCCATGCATTTATGATTTAAAAAGTAAGGAGTACAAAAATGTTATGTACAAAAGATTGCTTTGGGAGAAAATCGGTGCAACCATTGGAGTTCAAGGTATGTTACAAGAAACTTTCGTGAGCTGAGACATAATAATATTAATATAAAAATGATCGGCTGCACTACTGTAATTTTTGTCACTCATGCGATAATTTTTGTAGTAATGGCAGCCGTTTATTTTTATTTTATCAAGATATAGGTTAATGTTATTAAAACTATTTCACATTAATTGAAACTTTTATTCTTCATTAAAATAAGCAACAAATTTGTTTCTAATTTCAATCGCAGCATTAGGTGACCTTATGTTGGTGCGACGTAAAGGTGCTAACGCACTGTTTTCGGGCGGCTCTTGATTTAAAGTCCTTTCATTTATCGTTTCCATCATGTCGCCGTGTTTAATTCTAACAAAGTTATGCAAACAACATGCAGCTTTTGTAACATGAATAGCTTTTTCAACATGGCATTCCATCGGTCTGTGGAAAACTCTCCATTTTTCTGCTAATATGCCAAAAGTGTTTTCAACAATACGACGTGCGCGACATAATCTGTAATTATATCTTCGTTTCCTTGTATCATGGATGGTTTGAGATCTAGGAAATGGTCGCATTAAGTAAGGTTGTAGTGCGAAACCTTCATCACCAATCAAGACATGAGGTACTGGCTCATTAGTGCCAGGCAAGGGCTTTGGAGGCAATAACACATTATTCTGTAAATATTGGCGATAAAATGCAGAATTTTCAAAAATACCACTATCGCTGTGGCTACCATAGCTCCCAACGTCTACCACAGTGAATTTATAAAATGGGTCGGCAACTGCAAATAAAACTATTGAAAAATAGTTTTTGTAGCAGAAGTACCTGGATCCACTATTACGTGGGCATTCTACCCTGACATGCTTTCCATCTGCACTACCTACACAATTTGGGAACTTCCAAATCTCTCTGTAGCCTAGCTCCGATTGTTTCCATGTGTCATTGGTGGGTGTTGGTAAATATAAAGGTTGTAAACATTCCCAGATAGCTTTTGATACTTGTTCTACTATCATGGAGACAGTGCTTCTCCCAATGCGAAACGAAAAAGAGATTGTGAGGAAAGAATCACCCGTTCTTATGTATCTGTAAAAAAATACCTTATATAAATTTATCAAAATTATAATTCAATGAGTTGTGCTATGTACAGTCGCCTTCAAAAATATGTTACTAATTTTAAATCTTATTATATTGTAAGACGGTAAAAAGTAGTTACATATTTATGCCGGTGACTGTACAGTCGAATACAAAGACATTTCACCTTACTGCGTTGTATTAAGGTGCAATAGGGTATACATCTCATTGTAGTTGATTGTACTTAAAAAAATATTTAAATGAGTGAGCCATAGTCATTGCAGCTCAAAACAGCTGAATCAACTTATTTTACTGGATATTTTATACCTACTATTTTTTGTTTTTTTTTTTTGTACTATTTTTCTTATGTTATGTTTACTTTAATTCCTTAATCATTATAAACTTTTTTTTAGGATCCATTGCCAAGAACACATGGAGAACACTGAGAGATGGTTACATAAGACACAAAAGAATAGTGAAGGGGAGAACAGGTTCAGGAAGGAAATATTCAAAATATACATGGAGCTCTCAGATGTCATTTTTGGATGGATCACTTGAACTACCAGTTACAGACAGTAATATTATAGAGCCAACCAGACCAGCTCAGTCCCCGTCACCACAACAACCGTGGTCTCCATGTTCTACACAAATGGAATCTCTACCAGGGCCTTCTTCACCTTCACCACTATGTAGTGTTCTAAATGACAATGATACAGGCCTTACAAACACACTTAGACATCTACATGGTCTGACAACACAACCCCCAGCGTCATCGTCAGAAAGTGTAGACGACCAACTAGAACTGTTCCAACCACGCCTGTCACAGGCACAACCATCACCGTCACAGTCATCACCTTCACAGCCATCACCCTCACAGTCATCACCCTCACAGCCATCACGGTCACAGCCATCACGGTCACAGACACAACTACCCAAAAGGATAGGAACATCTAATCTTGATAACACAGAGAGGGTACTAGATTATCTCCGAAATAAAAAAAAGAGGGAATGGGACAGTGTGGACTATTTGTTTATGAGCTATGCCAAGACATTTAAGGCTCTACCAATCAAAGAGCAATGTAAGATTAAAATTGAATTAGCAAAACTGTTTGCTGAGGCTGAATCAGATGCCTTAAATTCCATAAATCAGCCAAGTGCGCAGCCAGAATCTGAATCGCAAGTATTTTACTTATCACAAGCATATTCAGTTATATCTGACTATGTTGAAGAGCCCCAAGTAGAAGTACTACCCCAAATGGATTTTAACAATGAGGCAGATGAAGCTGTTGATCTATCAAATTCTACACCAACCTAAGTTTATGTTAGCATGTGTATGATGTACTATTGTATGATTGTCTCGTAGAAAAAGTATTGTATACAATCGTATATAATTAGCTTTTTAAATCTCGTACCTTACTACGGCCGATTAAAAAAGCTGTCCTTATATTACGATTGTATAAACTACTTCTTCTTCTTCTTCTTCATCAGCGTGTGTTCGCCCACCGTTGGGCATACGCCTCTCCAATCTTTCTCCATTTAGGGCGGTTGTCTGTTTCCCTACTATTAAAATTTAAACTGTTTTGTTAATTTGTTACAATAGTACAAACACCGTACTACAGTAACCTTCCTAGCTATGCCTATTGTTATTACAAAAGTAGTCCACCGATGTGTAGCTAGGAGTGCTGCTGTTAGTACCTATGAGACCTGTTCCTAGTGAGTTGTAATACTTGTAATCAGAAAAATATAAGTATTATATGTTATACTATAGGTGTAATGATTATAATATTATTTAGTTTTTAAATAAGGATTTATCGTTTTGTTAAATAAGTTAACCAATAAATAAATATTTTAAAATTAAGACTGATTCTGTGATAATTATTGAAATTAGTCTTAGTATGTACTGTCACTGTGATTCAACTATGTTTAGAAATAACCAGACTGTGATTACGGATTACTGTGAGTTCCTTACAGAATCAGATTCTATAAGTAATATTAGTATCTAATCGTCGAGGCTATTTCACCAAAAAAAGAAATATTTTGATTTTTAATTATTTTAAATTTGAGACTGATTCTATTGTAATTGTACAGTCGCCAACAGATATATCGGAGCTGTGGAAGTGGTCACAAATATCGAAACATGCTCTTTATCGTCCTGACAATAGAGGCTTTGTTCCGATATTTGCCACCTCCACAGCTGCGATATATCTGATGGTGACTGGCCATATTTTTTTTTCATTGTTATTTACATGTATCGTAAAGCCAAGTCAATTATATCAAGACATCAAGACGCCACTGTACAGTCAAGGAAATTAATTTGTGTACCATTTCGTACATTGTCACAGTGACTGTCAACATCTAGCCGCTAGAGATTTCATATACTGATGGCGACTGTACACAAAATTTCCTAGCCTGCATGTGCCTGTACAAACGTGTAAGTGTCGATATTAATTTATTATTTATAGAAGCAAAAAGATTTTTGTTTGAGTTTTTAGTAATTATGGCGAGGAGAATAGTTTCTTATGTTTGTTATTTTAAGATATTTAAGAATCATTTTTATATATTGTAACTCACAATATTAGTGTTAATTTAAGTGTGAAGAAATTAACACTAATATTGTGAGTTACAATATTTGTGAACAAATGATTTTTAGGTTATTAAAATATTTTTTCATCTAAGGCCTACCAATAGCCACCGTATGTTTGATAATTATTTTTTGCAGTACTAAATAAACAGACACCAACTATTTATCTAGTAGTGAGAATATTAGATTGTAAACTAAAACCATGTCAATACAAACCTTAAACAAACAGCCAGTCTTTCTCTCGTTCCTATAGCCTTCCTGTAGTTCGTATCATTTTTTAAGATATAAGGCTCCAATAACCTATGAAGTTCTTCAAAAGAAGCTCTAGACATATGGAAATACCAAAAAAAACGATCTTCATAAGATTCCAGCTCGCGACACAGGTTGTGATATTCACTTTTTCTCTCTCTTCTGGCATTTATATCATGCACCCACAGTCTTTTTCGAGCTTTACGAGTTTCTTCTGCTGAAAGAAGAAGCAATAGAGCTTCTTCTTCGTCTGAGGAACTATCCAGCATGGTGAAAATCACAGAAAACCTGATATTTGCAAAACAAAATGGCGGCTAGTCACGCAATGGTGCTGCAGCGTGCGCTACGTTGCGTGCACAGCTCTGCAGCTCTGCGTGCGCAGCAATGCGTGTGCAGCTCTCGGTGTGACAAGGGAGCTGTGCACGTCACGCACACGCAACACGGACACGTGCTGCACACGCATTCGGTGTGGCCCGCGCTTTAACGTTAACACCTCGCGCGTTACAATATTTGTGATAGGTGTCAAATATTTTAAGTCGTCCGGTGCTAGGGGTTCGAGATAAAGTCCGTGCGGTACTTAGGTGCCACTTGCAAAAACTGCCTTTTTTTACAGAAGTTTCATTTATGAAGGAGTTGCACTTTTGTTTAATTATTTCGATTTTAAAATTTGCTAAATTTGTTAATTCTTAAATCTCTTCTTCTACCTAGCGTTATCCCGGCTATTGCCAGGGTCGCCGTGCCGCTTTCCTGCTCGCTTTCCTCCACTTTGCGCGGTCCTGGGCATCTTCTTTTACGAGCCCGTTTTAATTCATAAATAAAAAAATATTTATTTCAATACTTTTTTTTTCTTCAAACAACCTTATAATTATATCCGCCACTAGAGGACTTCCCCCTACATTATTGATGATGACATAGTATAGGTTGCTGCCTACCATTGGTTGTGCAGTGGATACGTGCTTTTAAAATCACATGGGCTCTATACCAAGAATATCCTTGTGAATGTTTGCGGGTTGCAGAGAGCTGTTTATAACATTATACAAACCAATAACTTAAAAGAAAATATTTCTAGATCAGTTCTTACCCTACTGAGTGATTTCCACATCGTTAAGAAATAAATAATGGTTGTGTGTAGAGCTATCCGGGTTCATTTCATTTTTTTTCATTAGAGTCATTACTTTGAACAATATAGGTGTATCGAAAGCGGCTGTTCAAGATCCTACCATCTTCTTCGTCAAGGCGACCTCTCCGAAGACAACAACAATCAGACCGTCGTACAGTCGCCCTCAAATATATTGGAGCGGCCAGAGACCTGAAAAATATCTGTATTGCCTAAAGAGCTAAAGTGGGATTGGGCTGGTCATGTCTGTCGCATGCACTTGGAGCGGTGGGGCATAATGGCTACTGAGTGGGACCCACGAGACAGAAGAGGCAGAGCGAAAAGGAGGACGACCTGGACGTTTATCGCCTTAACAATAGAGAGGCGTTGTTCAGATATTTGTGACCACCTTAGCCTCCGATATATCTGATGGCGACTGTACATACTCAAGTAGCAGTAGAACCTCACAAGATTCCACCAACGAAAAACCCTACAGACAGCGAGGTGGAGCCGTCCTTTAGGCGCAGTCTGCGTAGCACACGCAAGACCGTGCTACCATCACCATCACCTAACAGCGAAGTGGCGCCGTCCGTTAAGTCGCCGTCTGCGCAACACGTACTGCCTTCACCCGAGAGCGAGGTGCGAGCGAATTAGTTTTATATATACACACTTACATGCAATCGTAAGTATGGGTACTATGGGTACCTACCCCTGTTGATTTGAACTACCAAGTCTTCTATGCGTTCATAGTCAGGTTCGTAGTCAGTTCATAAAGCAGCAAAGTGATTGTGCACAGCCACAAGCTGCTTATTATCACGACACGGAAATTTCTTCTGACGGAAACTGTTTCTTTTTTTCTGTTATAAAAAGCATGAACCTCGCACTTTCACCGTTACAAATTTGCCAACAACTACTTACTTCGCCATTCATAATTTCATGCATTAATCCAAACGGTGCAAGGGCAATTCTTGAAAGTGAAACAGAGTATGCAGAGGTGGATTGCATTGAAATGAGCCCTCTAGATTTGAAAGTCCAATGTCTCACCGCCAGGCAACCGGCGCTTTTTAAACCACTAGAAGTGATCATGTCTTAAAAATTAAGAATTTTTATTGAGGGTTGAAACCACTGTCATCATACTCATCATGTCCACAATTAAAGCATTTATTTATTTCTGACATTGTTGATCAAAACCATTCTACTCATGTTCACAAATTAAGCAATTATTTTAAAATTGTAGATCAGAGCCACTGTCGACTTCTAAACATGAGTCAGTACTCATGTTGAGAAACAAAGAAACCAATTGTGGATCAGAACCAATATATCATGTTGACAAATTAAGCAATTATTTTTAAATAAAACCATTAAGTACTTATAAATGTTCTCATTTAAAAATTAATGATTTTTTATTGTGGGTTGAAACCACTGTCATCATCAATTAAATCATTTATTTCAGAATTTGTGGATCAGATCCACTCTTCTCATTGTTGACAATTTAAGCAATAATTTTAAAAGTGTAGATCAGAGCCACTGTTGATACTGACTTGTGTTGAGAAATTAAGAACCTAGTTGTGGAGCAGAACCAATATATCATGTTGACAAATTATGCAATTATTTTAAAGTGTAGATCAGAGCCACTGTCGATAATGACTCGTGTTGAGAAATTAAGAAACTAGTTGTGGAGCAGAACCAATATATCATGTGGACAAATTTTGCAATTATTTTAAAAGTGTAGATCAGAGCCACTGTCAATACTGACTCGTGTTGAGAAATTAAGAAACTAGTTGTGGAGCAGAACCAATATATCATGTTTACAAATTATGCAATTATTTTAAAAGTGTAGATCAGAGCCACTGTCGATACTGACTCGTGTTGAGAAATTAAGAAACCAATTGTGGATCAGAACCAATATATCATGTGGACAAATTAAGCAATTATTTAAATAAAACCTTTACTTATAAATGTTCTCATTTAAAAATTAAGGATTTTTTATGATGGGTTGAAACCACTGTCACCATGTACACAATTGAATCATTTATTTCAGAATTTGTGGATCAGAACCACTCTCCTCATTGTTGACAATTTAAGCAATTATTTTAAAAGTATAGATCAGAGCCACTGTCGATACTGACTCGTGTTAGGAAATTAAGAAACTATTTGTGGAGCAGAACCAATATATCATGTTGACAAACTAAAATTTTGTTTAAACTGTAGACCAGAACTACAATACTCACATTGACAATATAAACAATTATTAATTTATGGATTAGAATGAATATTGGCATATACATTGACAAAGTAAGAAACTGAAAATAGATCTCATATACTTCAGAAAAAGTGACCAAGCCCTCCGGTGTCCGAGGCCATATCACTCCTCGACAGATAGATCCTCGGACACCGGAGAGCTTCGTCACTTTTTCTGAAGTATATGAGATCTATTTTCAGTTTATATATAGTAGTGTATCTACTTTAAAATAGCAAATAAAAAAAATAACAAAAATTGAACAAAATAATCTGATTTGCTTCAAGATTCAAATTAAGAAACCGTTTTAAAAATGTGGATCACAACCACTGTACTCATTACCAAATTAAGGAACCATTTTCAAAATGCAGATAGACGACATGAAAATAGTTTATTTAAGAATTAGAAAGACTCATGAATGACAAAGTAACTATTCATTTTATTTGTGCATTGAAACCAATGCAACAGTGTATTTGTGTAGACATGTTTAATCAATTATTTTTAAAGTGTGGATAAAGATAGATTTTAAAAAGATGTTTCGATTGTAAAAGTAACATTCGGACATCTTGAATTGTGAATTGGAACCACAGCACTCCTTTTTCAATTGGTGATTTAATTATATATTCATGTAAACAAATAATAAATTGTGGAATGAAACCAATTTAAACTGCAACTTACACCGGAAATAACGACACGACGACGACGAATATTCTAACATTGAAAAAATCAAACTTTATCTTTCATTTAGAATATTGTGTTACATTTCAACCATAACCACAAAGAAACAATACATGTTAAGACGAAACGGAGGGCAATAAATTCATTGTCGTGTTATTATGTTAGATTCAACATTGAGAATCACTAGATTATCTCGCATTTTGATGAAACGATAAACAGACTGGACAGGGTTTGCCTATTACCTACCCCAAATCACAATAAAAAATCTAATCTCGCTTTATACCCATAAAAATAAAACAATAACACAAGCACCAAGCTGTAGGAGCAATAACAATTTACAATAGTTGAATTAATTCAAACCAAAACTAAATTATAACAAATAAAACGACATGCTGTCGAGCGTTAAAAGACCTCAAAGCGTGGCGTGCGTGAGTGAAAATATAATATATGCAAATTAATTAAATGTCATGATTGTCAATATTGTCATGTCAGCGCTCAGCTCACCAATGCACAGCCAAGTGCAGTGCAGCTCGACCTAACAATTAATGTAAAACGGGTATTAGACATTGCAATTTGTAGGGCCCAATCTGTTATGTACCCTGCCTCTCCCTAACCCTCCTTCTGCTCCCTAGGGGCCTACCTCTTATCACACCTTACCTCCCAATCTGACATATTGGGCCCTACAAATTGCTAGGTCTAATACCGGTATAAATGATAAACGGGTGTTAGACATTGCAATTTGTAGAGCCAAATCTGACTGGTTGGAAGGTGTAATAAGAGTAAGGGCCCTTTGGAAGTTGAATGAGAATGGAGCGAGGCAGGGTACACAACAGATTGGGCTCTACAATTGCTGTCAGTGTCGTTAATAGTAAATTCGAAAATATTGTACTCTGCATTGTATAAAATAATTTATAACACTGCTATATATATCTAAAGCCTGACCAGAAATATATGATTATTGTCAAGAGGGCGCTATTACTATCATTTATATGGCAATAGTTCAGTATAATCATAGAGCGTATTATTCTCTATGGTATGGTCACTGACAGGTAAACAAATCAAGATGTCACCAGGGCTGACAGGCTGTCAGCACTGATGTTAATTTGAAAATGTTTCACAGCTAAATAGTTTCATTTCCCGAGCGTATTATTTACAGCAGCTTATTATATACACTATTTACAATGTTTCGCTCTTGACTATAGATAATTTTGGGATTTTTTTGACATTTATTATTTTATTTTCAACACTTTATTATTATTCAAGTGAACTGCCACAATGACAGTGACGGCCTATCATGCACTCATACATGCATTATCATCCTGTCATAAAAAATATTGCCAGTGTAAGAAATTAGTTCCAATTAAATTCCGCAACATGGCGCATGATCATATATTTCTGGTCAGGCTTTATTAATATTATGACTTTTCAATGAATAAGAATTGGCGAAGAAATTAAAATCACCAACATAATTATAAAAAGGACAGAAGATTGGAGGTGGAGATTATGCAGTCAAAATACAATAGTTAAAAGTGTCGAAGTCGAAACCAAGGAAGGAAGTAAACATTGATCGCTAAAATCATAAAGCCAGTCGAGGAAAACCAGTATACTTATACGAGAATTATATACAAGAAAATATAACTTTTCAGTTAAGAATGGAATAGGATTGGCAGCATAATTTGTACGAATGAGAGTATTTAATGCTCATTACACAGTAATACTCCTGTTTATTATGATTTCCTTTCATCATTCGTTTTAAGACTGTTTTAGGTATTTATTGTACGAAGTGTATAATTAATCAAATAATAAACGCATGTGAAATTTTGGTGCTTATTTTTTTTATACTCGTACATAGCTTAGGTAGGGAAAGATTACAAACACTCGATAGAAACCTAGCGATTGTTTAGCCCATTGAGTAACAGGAGATGACATCCCTAAGAAATCATTTGTACCATGAGTTGTAGTGAAAATCACTAAAAGTCTGACAGTGGCTGTTGGACCACTGACATGATTACGCGCAAGTGTCAAACTTTTAATAAAATCAAATACTAAACGTAAAGGCTTCTTGCATGATAATAAACTGTAAAAATAATTCTAAAAATAGTAATAAAAGCCAGGGTATTACATTCCATAGGTAAGTAAGTGCAAAGTTTGGTGTTACATTAATTCAAAATATTAATGTTGGCGGTGCGACGCCATATTTCTTGGCGCACAGATTAATGTCGCAGATGTAACGTCATATGTGCCTACACTTGATTTACCAGCATTATTGTTTAATAGTACTCAGCATAAACATATTTACGTAATAAAAATGTTTTAGATAAGTACGTTAGGTGATGTTTAGTTCATTAAACATAATTTTTATTTTACAAGGGTGAATTTACTAGAGTTGTTAATGTGAGTAAAATACATACAAAAGATTTTTATGATCTGAATTTAAAACTTAAATATCGAAATTTCACTCATGTTATACCTACTTACACAATGTTTTTTCATCCGTGCGAGGAAATCAATGTCATTTTAAGTAAATATCAAGGATCATTAACCCTCAAAGTTCGTATTGAAAGGAGCTTGTCGGCAAAAATAGTATTTTTCTCCATTCGTTCCTAAAACTCTAGGGTAAGGAGCAAAGTAAACATTAGATAAAAATAAAACAATCATTCAGTTAATTACGTTTCCTTACAAAATTTGTTTAGGCAGAATATGAATTTTGTCAAAACCGTGTCACGGCTCTTTTGTTAAAGCTACTCTTTTATTCAGTGACAGCTGTCAACCGCCAAACATGGGGCACAAATTTTGTTCTAGATAGCTCATCTAGTAGAATACATAATACATCAATGGTTTAGCCTGGTTTTTACCGCTTTCTTGCTGTGACAATATTTGAGCACAATCCTATGCAACAAACATTCTTGGACTTCATTTGGCTCCAGTTTTCTCTTATTATTCGATACACACTGAAAGACATAACATTAAATGATAATATGATTCTTAATTCAATACAAAACTACATAACCTCAAAGCCACATTTTTCACGCAAAATTTATTATACCCTTTAGCCTTTAGGCAGAGTAGGCAACTGCCTAGGGGCCCCGCATTGGCCAGGGGCCCCGCGTGCAGGGAAAAGACTTAAAATGTTAATATAATGAAAATTAAATTGGAAAATTTGTATAGTTACAGTCACCGGCAATGGTATCTTCCTATACGAAGGCCGCAAAAATATGTGACACACTCTTATGGCCCTACAAATAAGAGCGTGTCACATATTTCTGCGGCCTTCGTTTAGGAAGATACTATTGCCGGTGACTGTACCTATGCATATATCGGTTAGGGTGAACAGTGTACAATGAAATTGCTCCATAAAGTGAAATATTATATATTAATATATATCGCCAAGGGGCTCGAGTGTTCAGGTAGTGCAGGTACAGGTACAGTGGAAAATGAAAACGTTTTATAGACTAATATTAATTACAAAAAATATTATATATCGGCTATGAACCCCGCTTGTGCACAGTGGAAAATGAAAGTGTTTCAGAGTGAAATATTAATTGGGAATCTGTATTTATTGGTTAGGGACCCCGCGTATGCACAGTGGAGGAAAATTAAAGTGTTTCAAAGTTTGTATATATCGGCATGGGGCCCTACGTGTGCACGATAAAAAATGAAAATATTTCATAGAGTGAAATTCTTAGGAGGAAGAAAGGGTGATTTTATTGTTAAATTAAATAATCTTGTAAAAAGTAATTGATTGAGCCACTTTTGAGCCCATTTTATGATCACGTTTTTTCTATGATTTGCATTTCAAGTTTAATAGTTTCATACAATAGTAGTTTTAGATACAAGTGCGAGAAGTATGTCATTTTGCACGAGTACCGAGGTTACTTGAACCGAGCCGATAGGCCAGGGTCAAGATTCGGGACGAGTGAAAATGACACTTCCGCACGTGTGTCGAACAACGTTTTTTAATATAATTGCGAAAAAACTACAATGAAATAAAATTACATTTTTATTCTGTCTGTGTACGAAAGACAGCTTCATTCAATCGCGCGTTGTTCAAGTAATACTATTGGGTCTCGCATAATATTGCTTTATGCCCAATCGCGCGTAGTTCAGGTTCAGGTGGGTCATTTATAAGCGGGTCTCGCATAATACTCATTGATTAAAAATTCTGATCGCAAATCGTGCGTAAAATCTGCAAATCGTGCGTAAAATCAAACTTTACGCGCGATTTGCAGATCAGATTACTTTTAGCTCTAGTGCATTAAATCAAATTTTACGCACGATTTGCAGCTACATAAACTAAACTTATTGAGCAATTGTATTAAAAATATTATTCTTGTTTTAGGCCGTTCTCTTTTTTCACCGAGAATGAGATGATTTTTTCGGGTTAAATAAAGATGGTAAAAATATTACAAGGGTGTTTTTAGAGGACAAGTAAATGTTTCACGTCGATATCTTTTTCTATGCATTGGTTTTTCAGAAATCATTGTGACACAGTATTCCTTTTTAGCGGGGACAGCGCTAAGTTTTATCACTCTTTCATGCTGTCATGTTAATAAAGGTTTATTTTAAACATAACTATACTAGCATCAGGAATTGACATATTGTATTATGGCAAAATCAGTGTCGGTAAAAAAGGAGAACGAGCCGTTTTAACTTTTTTTACTATAGCTGATCAGAAGCTGCTGACTGAGAAGCCGCGGCAAATTTATCCAGCTGATCTAACATTCAATATTTTTTGAATAGCTATGTAGATTATCTTTATGGAACTCGGTACATAGGGCAAATTATATGATGTTACGAACGATTTTGTATCCAAAAAATGGAGCTCAATTTATGGTATAATAAATAGACACACCTACAAAACAACGTAAAGGAAGTAACCCATCCCATTTCATAATAATAAACAGTTTAATTTTTGACGTGACAACGTCTTATAATTCGATGGAGCCGGCTGCACGCACGAAAAAACATGACTCATGCGGCGTTACCTCGCTCTGAGGCGTTCCATTTAAGGCTTGAAGTTCAAGCGAGTGCGCGGAACGAGCGACAAAGAGGCACAATCGGCCTTCGCGTTCGGCAGCGTTTGACATCTGTCTCTCTCCTACTTAAGTGAGCGATGCGTCCGCGTGGACAGCTGCTATACAATAATACATTTACATGTTTTCGTCAAGTATGAAGTGCAGTGAAATTAAAATTTTCTTTTGAACAATGCAACCATTTCATCAGTATTTTCTTATGACGTTGTCACGTTCAACTATCGTCAGTAAACCGACTTTACAGACAACCGATTTTTTTCAAGTATTTTTGCGGCACTTAGCTACGTAGTTACTCAATTAAGAAGTGATATTTAGGATGCTAGTTAGGATACTAAAAAAGTAAAGTGTAACAGGGCTTTAAACAAAACTAACTTTTTATAATTAAAAAGTTACATGCCACAGATAAAACATAAATTAGGCATAATTTTCGAATTAATCAAAGATAGACATTGCCAACCCGCGATTTTTGAAATTTTTTGCGCTTTTCTACTGACAGAAATGGTTTGGCAGACTATATTTACAGATTTAATCCAAAAAAATACTAAAGAATAAAATTTGCTTAAAAATATATATTAATTATTAACTTTAAGGTAATGTGTTAATATTAGTTGAAAACATGCGTGAAATTAAACATCATGTTGGGAGTGGGGATGTCAACTGTGACGTCACCACAGGACGTCACCATCGTGTTAACGCCATTGACGTCACCATCGTGTTGACGCCATATCGCGGCGAGTGTAGATCTTGTTAGGTCTGTGGTGATAATGTACGTACATTTTCTGATTGCGCATTATATGGCCGTCGATTACCCAAACCAAAGCTCCAAAAAGAGAATTGTATTTATTTTATTGTCTATTTCTATTTCAATAACACAACAAGTCAAAACTCTTGGTCTTGTTACTCTTGCAAGATGAAGATGGTAGCATAGTTATTAGCCTCAAAAGAAAAAGCCTTATGTCTGCGTTGAATTGGAATTTGCGATGTGTTAATCATCTGCGTTTTGCGAAAGTCATAACTTGCGAGATGTTGCTCTTGCACCTAGTGGTTGTGTTCCCTTTTTAGTGCTAAATCGTGAATTGACGTAGAGGTTAAGCGTTATCTATTTTGTCTTGTTGTTAATTGGTTGGCATAACTACGCTAAGGAAAGCACATTTTGCTGAGAGAAAATCTCTGTTTTGTTAGTTTTTATACCCTAACTTCAGTTACTGCAAATGTATGGTATTAACCTGCTTGTAATCTACGTCTAGAGATCCAGGGAAGCTGTCCTAAACAGTTAGGAATGTCTCATCTAGTTTCTAAAAAAGTTGGCTTCGTCTTTCATTCGTTCGTTCGTTTTTCGTTCTTTTAAATTGTCTTGCTCAGGTGACAAAGCTAGCTATTGTTGTCCCTTTGTTTAGTTTGTTTCAATATTTAATATTGCTGATTGTGTATGGATACATAAAGTAGGAACATTCCACTTTTCGTTTGTACATTTTGTACACAACAGTGTTGCTGAGAAAAATATGCAGGTATACCTACAACTTGTTTCAACAACTTTTCATGTGCTGAAATTATGCATAGACAACACAATCACTATTAATTTCTACTTTGTTTTCTTCTTTATTCTTTATAGGTATATCAATTACAAGTTTCTCTTCAGTGAAAAACTACTAACCAGATCCTTAATGTATGTGTATTTACTTCCAAGATTTAGTGGAACACATTTTAGTAAATTTATATCTATCTATCTACTCGTATCTATTAAAAAACTCCAGCTTAAAAAGTTTTTGAGATGTTACTGAAACAGAATAGATATTGGTCAAATTGCTAAAGTTCAGATGTGAATTATTCGTATGAGCTGCACTCTGCTCTCAAACTAATACGAGTAGCTCCTAGCACATTATGCTTAGTAGGCATTTTGCCTCTGCTGCTCTCCTAATTGGAACCAGCTTCTAGAATGCTGCAGATAGTGTCAGTCAAACTCTTATCCCATCCAGCTTTCTTGGCATTTTTATAGAAGCATTTATATGAGCCTATCAGGTAATAGTCTGCCTGTTATAATGATGATGCTAGCCGTTCCAGTTAATTAATATTCTTCGCTTGAATTTGCTGATCCCACCATGAGCGTTTGGTCCTTTGAAACTGTGATTACTTCAATTTTATTTAATTTCTTCAGATGGGACGGACCGGCAGGGATTTTTTATTTTATTTTTATTTATCAGTCTGCGGTATGGTGTAAGGTATGGGGCTACATCTGCCGCCCGTTAACTATAAAGTCGCTAAGCCACAAATCAAATTTTGTGGATATGAGCGAAAAACGCGGAAAATATTTTAAAAATATGCTACTTGAAAACAGTATGTTTTACATAAAAAAGGTAAATATCCAAAGATAGCATGTCAAATTTACTATCAAATAGCGATAATCTTGATTACAAATAACTAGTCCTAAGGTTAAAACTTTTAGCTGCGCATAATTTTGGTGAATTTAAAAAAATACTTGACTAAAAAGTCACTAAGTACACCTTAGCGACCTTATAGTCTAGGATTACAAAGTAAAAAAGGTGATATTTTTTTCGTTACAAAGACTATTCGAACTTACTTAACTAAAAAGGCGTTAAGGTAGGGTAGACCGGGGACAATAGAAACACGTCATGATTGAAACAAGTCAAATTTCTCGATAACTATAATACCTACGCGTCTGACGCAACACTCGGAACACGTGGTCGGCCATGTTTGAATCCTTGGCCAGGAGCGCCCGAGCGCCGGTGCAAGACGGGATTGTCCACGAGCCAAACCAGTTTTTCGCGGTAAAAAGTAAGTATTTGTGCTCTCGTATATTTTCTTATAATTTCGTTTACTCTTGTATTTTGACTAATCAAATTATTGTGGTGTTATAGTTAGGAATAAACGAATGTTTTTAATGGCCGTTGATCAGCGTTTGAGCCTTTTTTATATATAATATTTGACCTTGAAGTGAAAACGTGGTGTGGGGACGATAGAAACAACTTGCTTGTGGACAATTGAAACGTTTCAATCGTCCTCGCGTTTTAATCGTCCCCAAAAGTAACCGACTTCAAAATATAAGGTTCTGTATTCGATGCACATGTTTGTTCTATTAATGTTCACATTTATTTGTGTAGTTTTTGACCTAGTTGATATATTATGGATATACAAGAGTTTTTTTTTTATTTGCAGTTTTTTTATTCGAGGTTATGTGAACATTTGTTTTTAACCGACTTCATAAAAAAGGAGGTTCTCAGTTTGACCCGTATGTTGATTTGATATATAATAATTATACGTTTTAGCAACAACCGACTGCTGCCAACCGGCTGATTAAAGAGGTCGGCCTCTGGTAAAATGTATATCAGAGACAGTTTAACAATTTTTGTTTTTAATTGGCATATTGCTATGTTTTTGTTTATATAATAAAACAATTTAAACTGATTATTTTATTGCGCCCATTATTTCATTTTACATTCCGACGTCTGCAACACTCGTCACATGGTGTACGGGAAAGGTTATGATTGGAACATTGTTATAGTTGAAACAAGCACTTTTGTATAAAACATAATAATGCTTGTTTTTTTGCGATTCTTTATCGTTATATCTTAGAATTGCATTAAAACTACTTTGGTTAAGGTAAATGTATAAGGTAGCAGCGACAAAGAAAACTAAAAGTCATACACTCTTTTTTTTACCAAGTTTTTTTATCGAGATGTTCAGATGCTCATAAATTGATAAATATTTATGTTATGCTTGCAAACTTTTGATGAGCTCATTGTATGCCGAGGTAGGGATGAAAAAGGTTGAAACAGATATAAGTACTTTTATTGTGCCCAAGATATTTGAGTGTTTCAATTGACCTCACATAGTGTTTCAATTGACACTCATGTGAGGTCAATTGAACCATACTGCCCCATGATCTTTATTACATTATTGTCAAAAAACTATGGATTATAGATCATCCAAATACATTTTATTTAGGAACCAGATAACTAACCTTGAAATATTTTGAGCGTACATCTCTCTACTCATAAAAATATGTCGGTCACAGGAGGTTAAAGGCAAATTGTTTCAATTGTCCCCGGTCTCCCCTACTCAACGGCTTTTTAGTTATGTATTGCAGCTTTGCATTTAACATGAATTCTTAACTATATCAACATAATAGTATTTTAATGTCTTTTTAGGTAAGCTTTTGAATGTAGCGTCTTATTATGTTTTTGTAAAGGAGTGTTTTATCTAACCTTTACTACACTTAAAGGCCGTTAAACGTTAAACCTTTAAGCATAATGGTATTTTAGTTATGTATTCGCGATTGAATATTTCAAAAGAAAAAACGAATTGCATCAAAGTCGTTTATTAAAATATTAAAAATCTGCATATAAGGAACCAAAAATGCTTTAGCAGCTAGTAGCTGTCCTTATGGGTTGGCTCTGGGTGTCGACGTGGGTGCGGCGAGGCCAATTGAAAACACGATGCAACTGTACTTACTACATTTATTCAATATTGCAAGTGAGCGCTAGGGCTCGCGGTCGGGGCGGGACTAACTGTGCGAGGCACTTACAATCGGCCGCTAGTCTGTTTCGCTGACACAGATATCTGTGCCCCCACAGTCCTGTAGTCTGGGAATTGGGTATCTGTCCGGCTTGGTGACAGCATTCAGCCTCCTGTAGTCGCCGCACGATCTGATTCCCCCGTCCTTCTTCTGCACTATGTGTAATGGGTTGGCCCAGGGACTCTTACTCGGTCTGCAAATACCTAAAGCTTGCATATTACGGAATACCTGTTTCGCCTGCTCGTACCTATCTCGGTAACGGCCTAGCGCGCGCGTATACCGGAGGTCCTGCAGTCTCTATATAGTGATTTACACTATGCTTAGCAGGCTCCTTAAATGACACAGGCTTTGTTACGTCCGTGTAATGCATTAGGATGTCCCGGTATGGGTTATCATCCCGAATGCACTTTATGGACGCTAACTCGCAACGTACAATGGACCCAATACACTTTAAATTTGTCACCTTATCAACTAATATTTTACAGTCTAAATCTACCATTAACTTATGAGTTTTTTAAAAATCAGCACCCAGAATCGAGTCACGTCGCACAATATAAAGTTCCACCGAAAAGCTCTACGCAAGCCTAAATTGAGCTCTAACGACACGATTCCATAAGTCTTTATCTCTGTGTTATTCGCTGCATACAGTTTGTAACTATCACTATCACACTCGCGACGACTAAAAGATACAAAGATAAAAGATATTTTATTCTTCAATTTAGGCACATTACAATGCACTTATGAACGTCAGAGAGAAAAAGAAAAACTACCACCGGTTCTAACCCTACACCTCTGACCCGAGAAGTATTATTTATGACCGGCAAGAAACTCGGCGGGACTTATTTTTTCAAAACAGTAATATTATATCTTAAAGATACACAATAATGCGTAGTTCTATAAGAAGACAGCTTGAGAGATATACAATGTACGTATTGTTTAATTAAAATAAAATAATAATAATAAAATCCAAATCTGATTGCTTCACAAAACGTTTGATATGCTTTCCTATCTGAACTGTGTCCTCTAAATCTTAGATGATTTTGTAGTAGTTTCTGGTTTGGGCCATGCATGTTTGTCCGTCATATAGTCCTCGACCCTGTAATAACCCTTTGACATTAAACTTTTTTTCAAATAATTCTTAAGAGCGGGAAATGATAAATTTAAAGCATCGACGGGTAACTTGTTATAAATGTGAATACCTTGACCAAAAAATGACTTATATGCCTTGCGGATACGACTACTTCTGATAGCAAGCTTGTTTTTATTTCTAGTGTTATAGCTGTGGATGTCAGAATTTTTTTTGAATGTATGTATATTCTTCACAACATAAATAATATTGTCATAAATAATATTGTCATAGATATATTGGGAAGCAACAGTTAAAGGTCATTTCTCAAAAAATTGACACCGACAGGTGAAAGTTTTGTTTTTTTTAAATGTCGCATTTTTGGATTTATTTTTATGGGGATCGTTAGAGGGGATATCAATCTATCCAAAAAGGTGAAAGGGAAGGAATTATTATTATTATTTTAGAAGTTATGGTCGTTTAAAATTCAGGTGAACGATATCACGCTCATGTTAAATACAAAACGTACACAGGTTATTGATGACAGAGGCACGTTAACGACAAATGAGTACAAATCAGTATGAAACACTTGACCAGCTAACGACAATCGTCGTCAACCTGTGTCCGTAGTCGCTTACCTGTATATTTGTGATCATTTACCTGACATGGGGGATCATTCACCTGCCCACAACCGTCACCGTAATAATTATCTAAAAAAGAAATAATATCCTCTTCTTCTCACTTTAATTCTTATAACATTTAAAAAAACACAATATTCAAAGTACCACTAATCAGTCTCAAAGGTTTTAATTATTTATTTTTCTGGTAACTTATTTTAATGATTCCTGATTTTACATTATATGACTATTATGATCAATTATTCAGTCTCGAAAGTTTTAATTATTAATTTTTCTTCTAACTTATTTTACGTACCACTAATCAGTCTCAAAGGTTTTTATTATTTATTTTTCTGTAAACTTATTTTAATTATTCCTGATTTAACATTATCAGCCGTTAGTCGGTCCCGAAGGTTTTAATTATTTATTTTTCTATTAACTCACTATAAATAATCCGTATTTTACATTATCACCCGGTTATCAGACTCAAAGTTTTGATTATTTATTTTTGTGTTAACTTATTTTAAGAACTGCTATTTTAACATAATCATCCGCTATTCAGTCTCGCAGGTTTATTTATTTATTTTTCTACTAACTTATTTTAATTATCCTGATTTTACATAATAATTCGCTAATCAGTCGAAACGGTTTTAATTATTTATTTGTTTGTTAACTTATTTTAAGTAATCCTGATTGTACGTTACCTTCCGCTTATCACTGATCGATCAACCTCGAAGGTTTGAATTATTTATTTTTCTATTAGCTTATTTTAAGTAATCCTAATTTTACATTTTCGTTGGCTAATTAGTCTCAAAACGTTTAATAATTATTTTTTTCTTACATAATCATCAATTATTCAGTCAACATTTTTTTTAAATCTTATAATCATAACAAAATTAAATTCTTTTAACATTCAACAGTCTCTTTTAAAATATGAAAGATAGAAACATAATACAAAGTGTTTGCTCTCGGTTCTGAATTTGTATGGCGAGAACAAGGATTTTTAACCCAATGACATTTTTAGATAAATAATGAATACTCACATTACCTTAATATTAAAGTATTATGTTTGAATATAATTTGTTCTCGGTTCTGATTTTAATGGCTAATGACATTTTTAGGATTTTAGCCATTAAAATCAGAACCGAGAACAAATTATATTCAAACATAATACTTTAATATTAAGGTAATGTGAGTATTCATTATTTATCTCAAAGAATACACAATGTAAACATACAAGGTTTTGGCTACAGATAGTTGAAATTATTAGAATTAATATTTCTTTCTAGAGACTACTTTAAACAATAGGCAGGTACTAATTTATACTTAGTCATAACATTCAGTGTGAAACAGTCTTTACGGAACCAGTAAATTTTCCATATATGTTGTTAACTATTTCCCAATTGAATACTACATATTTACTTTCCTTCTTTGTAAATGTCATTTATGTAAATTTAACCAAATCAACGGCATTCAGTCACAAAATACTATAATAAAATTATATGTCTGACAGTTACACATAAAATCCAAAAATAATCAGACACAACATGTTAATCAAATATATTGAAATCGGAATCATCGTCGCTGTTATTTTCCCGAAAGTATATTTTCTGTAGAATACTTTCGATGCCACTTTCTTTTATTTCAGCGGGAATTTCTAAATCAGATCCTTCTGGCAGTAAAGTCGAAGGAGTGTCAATATGGTGTTGATTCTCATGGTCCATTGTTGGTGTTGAACATGGAATTGGCGATTGCTCAATGGACATATCAATCACCCGTCTTACTGTACGCCTGGGTCCCCTTGTATTCGTATTGCGTATTATTGTACGTTTAGGTCGCCTAGTATTTGTATTCCGTATTACTGCACGTTTAGGTCGTCTAGTAATGACTTTTTCAACACTATGAAAGCCCATATGTGTATCATGGGGACATTTATTTATCGTGTACAAACAGGAAGGAAGTGTACAACTTAACTTCCTTAAGGCAACAGTGGATGGTTTGGTGCTATTCCAAATAATTTGGTGCACTTCTTGAGTTCCTTTGTATCGAGGTAAATCTTTTGGAAGCAGTAAATCTTTTGCATAAATTTCCTGATCTGAAACCGAGACGATACGAGTTTTCTGCGGATTCGCATTCAACACCTGTAGAAACGTTTCAAAGTCTGGAACGTCTTGCCCACGGTTGACACATTCATCTGCAGTACGCTTTATATGTGAACCAACCCCATCTGCCGCGCTTTTGCCATGACCTGCCTCGCTAAAATTCCAAGTAACACGTGATAGGCTAGGTAAACTCCATTTAAGAGCCGATATTACAAAGTATATTTTGAAATTTCGATACTGACTTGTAGCTGAATCAGAAAAAATATGAAGTGTATTTATTTCTATAGAACTATTTTGTAAGTATTCTAATATAGGTTCTAGATGTGCCCACACTGACGCAGTGTCATGTCTAAGGTTAGGACTAACAGTTGCAAAACATTGAGTTTGTTTTCTACCATTTTTATCGTAGTAATAAAGGACGCTGGTATGAATTGAAATTTGTTGTTTACTTGCCCCGAAATGTGCAGATTGTATTTCTTGGAAGTATTTACATTTATAATTTTCAGAAAAGTCTATATGTGCAATCGCCTGCCCTGGTTCTAACAAAACGTTTCTTATACGTTTCATGGCCCTTTGTTGAGACACCATTTTTCCACAATGAACAACAAAGTTTGGTAACAAAGTCTCAAAATGATCAATAGCCTGTAATGGGTTTGTTTGAATCTGTTCTTTTTTTACAAGTCTTACCAATTTTTGTTTGCCATTTTTATCACTAATTTCTTGAGTTTTTGGGCCCCATTTATAGTATGTCAATGCATTGGAGTTATCGAATTCTTGATAGCATACATAATTTTCATTGCAACCCTCGCATTTCCTTAATAAGCACACAGTATTCGAAGAGTCACAGCAAACTTCTTGTAAAACTTCGTTTGACGATTTACAACTGATTATTTTGTTCCTGTGAAGAGCGGATACGAGCAATCTAAAATTCTCATGTGTAACACAAAGACATTTTTCAAGTGGCCTCTTGGAAGCTGGAAGTATCCAGAAGGGTTTAAAACGGCAAAAAGAAGCAAAGCTCATTTTGTATGCGCGAGTTCTGATAAATTCCATATAAAGACCATGTAAGGAATTATTAAGGTAACGTTTCTGCACCTTGATGCCGCCTTTTTTAATGCATTCTTTCTTACCAGCTGCGTGACTGCTATGTTCTTCTTCTTCCAAAAAATCAATGACATCTTTTTTCCTCTGCTGAAATTTTACTTTTAAACTTGTCGGAGTATTTTGTCTTCTTCTAAGAATATTTTTAAGTTTTGATTTCAGCTCACCTTTGGATTTGGGTAAAGTTTGTTTTATACATGTATCCAGGTTTTTCGCGAATGATGATTTTTCTTGGTGTGTTTTCAGGCCTTCATAAGAGTTAACTATTTCTGAAACTAATTCTGGACATCCTGATCCTAATTCCTTGCTTGAACTAGCAATCAAACCGTCGTTGCTTTGTTGTATGCTTTTTGAAGTACTGTTGTCGTTGTTATCTTCCTGCGACGTTGAAGGAATGTCTTCGTTAATCTCGAAAAGATCTTGCATAGGAGAAAGAGGACTTGCATAGGACTGACGCCAATAACGTTTTTTATATGCTGCATTTAATTTTTTAACAGCTTCCAATTGTAGCCTGAGGGATAATATTTCTTTATCCTTTTTATATCTCAGTTTTCGAATTATATTTTGTGCTTTTGGCGAGACAGATCACAGAATATACCAATTCCATCGTAATGTTTTCCCCAGGCAATGAAAATATGTTTGATGAGTACCGCAGCAGCGTCGGTTGTGGAACGTCCCTTTGTGAAACCAAACTGATTGCTTGTAAGCAATCCATGTCTGTTGAAGTGGCCCAGTAAATCATTTAACATTAGCTTTTCAAAGACTTTACTTAGTACAGGAAGTATTGATATCGGCCGGAAGTTATTCAGATCACTAGAATCACCCGATTTAAAAAGAGGTATGACTTTACTACATTTCATAAGATCTGGAAAAACGCCTTGTGAAACTGAATTATTATAAATTAAGGCTAAGTAAGGCGCTATGACGTCTATGATATGACTGATGACTACAACTGATATACCCCATAAGTCTTCTGTTTTCTTTGAATTCAGAGAATTGAATATTTTAAAAAAAAATTCCGAATCTACAAGGTCAAATTCAAATATCATCTGACATTTCTTAATATTAGTGCAAAGTAAGGAATGAGCTTGAGACGAAAATGATTTTAGACATTTTGTGGTATTTAATACTATGTTAGAAAAATAATCTTCGAATGCCGAGGCAATATCGTCATTTGACAAGACCTGCTGTTCCTCTGAGACAATGTTGACTTGACAATCGCGTGATTTACATTTACCAGCTTCCTTATTTATAATATTTCATACTGTTTTACCTTGATGTCCGAAATTTTGATTTTTGCACTAGTATAGTTCGCCTTCGCAGTCAGACACACTTTCTTGAAAAATTTTGAATAGTTCTTAACATAGTCCAGAAAATCTGCATTTTTGTTCAGTTCTCTCTCTCTCCATAAAGTTCATAAAGCTTCTTTCTACTTTTATGAATGACTCGTAGCACTAAACCGACTGACCGGTACTATAGACACGTCTGCACCGGTATCCACCAAAAAACTCATACCAATGCTAAAGTCTACTACACATAGGCGGTGGCTTTCCGTTCTCAGCTCTACGCACCCCCCAGCCGCTCCAGGGTGCACCGCGTCTAGTTTCCCTGCGGTGGCTGTCAAGTGTACGCTGTCGGCGGCGCCCTCGTGCATTTTCTCGGAATTTGTAGTGGTACCTGCATAACCAGTCCGGTTTTCCGCTCGGTCCGCGTGACTTCGCCCGCGACCGGTTCCTCTTCTGCTGGAAATCTCTTGCTCTCGGTCTTGACCTGAGCTCACTTACTTCGCCTCTTAGCTGCTTAATTTCCAAAGCCATGTTCCTGAACTCGCAAATCAGGTCGCTGGGCACGGCGCTCAACGATGAGGTAGTCTGGGCTGCCCGGGCTGCTACCGTCGCAATCACCCCTGAACTCATGGACTCCACAATCTTGTCAGCCATAGATACTAAATCCTCTGGTTTTGTCTCTTCACCGACCGCCGTTAGAATCGCCCTTGTCGCCATCGGTAGCCTCTGTAGCCACAGCCTTTTTACTGTGTCGTCCGACACGTCAGCGGTTCTGGCCGCCTCTGCCATTCGCCTGTAGAGCTGTGAAGGTTTCTGCTCCCCGAGCTCCATTTCCTTGACCAGTCTATTCAACTGCCAGTCCGCGCTCTCTTGGAACGCTGAAATTAATCTGGCCTTGAGGGTTTCATAGCTCCTCACCGTAGCATTATCCAGCAAATCGCCTACGGTGCTCAGCTCTTCCTTACCCAACTTGCTGCTCACCAGATCGAATTTCGCCTCCTGGCCCAGCTTCTGTGGCGCTAATATTGCCTCAAACTTTCTAAACCTAAGTTTAGGCATGTCCTTCCAGAATGGAGCTATCCTCGACGACACCGTGATGGCCGCCAAATCGATGTCCATGGCCGTTACTTGCCTTAGTCCCATGGCACTAAAACTCTTGGGTTCCGTGGGACCGGCGCGCGTTGGTTCCGCTGACCCGGTGACTTCTTGTCCTGCCCCCAGCTGCTGCGGTATTGACACTCCAAACCCGGTATTACCGTACATTGTAGTTCAAATGTACCCAGTACCACCCAGTACCACCACTTTGTTATGGGTGGTAATTACGGTAAGCCTCAACTACAGAGAGTCTTATTAATATTATTATTTGTTTCAGTCTCGTTTACATTACTTGTTTGTAAATTCCTCCAAAATGTCATTTTGTGTGGAGGAATTATAGCGGTCAATTTGTCAATTCGCTTCGCTCGCGTTAAATTCGAGGTAACACGGTTCCCCTTTCCTGATTGCCCCCCGGAATGCTCCATACAAACTTCCACACCCCATTTTAGGGAAGTGGGGGGTTAGAAAGAGACAAAAAGTAGCCTATGTCACTATCCATCCCTTCAAATAGGTATCTCCACTTAAAAAATCACGTCAATTCGTCGCCCCGTTTTGCCGTGAAAGACGGACAAACTATCAAACGCATACATACACTTTCCCATTTATAATATTAGTATGGATTTTCTGCTGGTCCCTATACCTTTTGGTGACGAATGGAAAGTTATGCTCATTATTCCTGAACTTTTTAAGTATTTGTCGTTCATGAAAAACGCAATCTGGTAAATTCATCGTCAAAATCATTACTGTAATACAGGTCTAAATCGTTTCTTTTAAACGTGAAGCATGTTCAGCTTCAGAGGGTGAGGGATAGTTGGTTGGTAAATGATAAACAGCCGTTTCCAGTTTTTCTAAATTAAAAAGTATCCCCGCCGCTTCGGTTCGCGTTACAGGCTTTTCGGTGCAATTGCATTTGATTGATTCCAAAATTTTAAGAATTTTGTGCCAAGAATCTCCCAAACTTTTACACGCGTCCTCTCTAACTGACCAATGTGTCAGATTCACTCTCTTCAGGGTTTTGTCTTTCCCTCGTTAATTTAAGCCAGCGTTGTGCCAAGCTTACAAAAAAACGTAAATTTCCTATATCAGCATGAAAAATCCGGCCAAGTGCGTGTCGGACCACGCATAATGGAGGGTTCCGTATCGGCTATCGAAGAATATAATATCTCAAGGTCGTATCTGCCTATGTACGTAGTTTTTTGGAGATATCTCAAAAACGTCTAAACCGATAATGTTCAAAATAATGTTCGTGGAAAGAATATTCAAAGATATCTTCTTGAATTTTTTCATAATTTGTGGACTTACGGTTCAAAAGTTACAGGGGGGGGACACACAACTTTTTTGACTTTCGGAGTGATTATTTAGAAAATATCTACTTAATCAAAAAAATTTCAAAGGAACCTCAATGTAATTTTTAAGACCTATCGATTGATATGCATCATGTTGATATTTGGTAGAATTATTTTTTTTGACAATTTGTTACATGTATGGAGTGCCACCCCTAAAAATTTTTTTTTCAGCAATTTCAGAACAGAACTAAGTATCGACACATAAAATACACCTTATGTTAAAATTTGATAAAGATACGTGTCATAGTTTCCGAGTAAAATGGCTGTGACATACGGACATGACGAAACTATAAGGGTTCCGTTTTTGCCATTTTGGCTACGGAACCCTAAAAACGACAAGCTTCTGTACACGATTCAGCAGCAGCAGTTGCCACTAAATTCAAAGAATTAGCAGAACGTAAAAAGCGAAAGTTTGTTGTTATTGGTTTTTAATTCTTGCCTGCAAGCCATTGTATATGCCAGACATGTTCGCGGCATTATCATATGACTGTCCACGACAGTCTTCAATATTTATGCCTAGTGTTTTGAGTTCAGAAATAAATGCAGAAAACATTTCTTCAGTTTTATGTCCCACTGACGACAAAAATTCGAGAAATCTTCGGTTCGCCTGTTTTCAAAACGTATCTAATGAGTTGATCCACATGTGTTATATCTGGTGTTGAATCGACGATTAGGGAAAAATATTTAGCCCTTCTTATCTCGTTTCCAATCTGTTTTAAGAGGCCTGCGGACAGGTTGTTTTTCCATACAAACACTCTCGACTGTTTCCTCCTTGGTTTTTAGCTCTAGAGCTTTGATTTTTTCAACACTAATTAATATTATCGATATCTGTATCGGACTGTTTCGCTTTTTTTGATATTTTTCTTTGTTTAGGTTTTAGAGCTCCGTAAACCTGGCTGAAAACGGCTCACTTAACTGTATCGTAAAAAGTCGCCTGGCATTCAATTCTGAGAGTATAAAATACAAAAATCAAAACGATCCGACACAGATTAACTCTTTATCAATCTGTATTCCAAATTTCGTTACGATTGGTTTAAGTTTTGGAGGAGGAAACAGTCGAGAACGAAACCTCGATTTTTGAGATTTTTACGCAGGAAATTTGATCGAAGCTGCAGTTGTCCTTATCGCACTGCTTTAACACGTTCACTGCGGCGGTCCAAAACCGTAACCGGAATTTCAGTGCGTTACGAGGTTTAATCCGCCCCGTACTGATTTGCACCGTAGTGCGTTACGGGGACAGAAGTGCCCCGTATACCTAGGTCCACTAAAAGTACCATAAAGTGCTGAAAACATGTATTTTAATTATTATTTTTTTAAATATCGTAAGATTATGATATTTCCTACTTAATAATCGCCCCGCACGTAGACACGATGTAAACTAAAGAAATTATATAGTAAAGTAAATACGAGGTTTTTTTGTCCCCGTAACGCACTTAAAATGAAAACATACGGGGTTTTCTAAGCCCCGTAACGCACACACCTAAATAATGTCGATAAACTTTTAGTGATGGGAAAACAATAAACGATATCTTGTAGACATAAATTTATTTAACAAAAAGTAGTATTTTAAAGGCATGCAATAACAAATTATCTAAACACTCTTAACGCAAGAAACCAATCACACAGTAATTAACATTTGTTAAATTATGAAAATCAATGCTCCAAATTGTAGCAGTTTAAACATAATGGTTTTTTACACTTTCGACACATAGTTTTAACTTTTCGTACTTTTTTATCTGCTTCTCGACTGCTCATACTTTGTCGCAACTTTTGATAACAGCTTACACATTTTCTTTTTTTTTCTCCAACTTGAAATATATGTTCGTCATTATTTGGTTCTGGATGAGAGTTATTCTGGCCTGTAAATGCTTCAATTATGTACTCCACAAAGTTTTTTTTTGACATTTTGCTATTATTTGTCATATAGTGTACTAGCCACGCGTTAATCAACGCTGTCCCAAATACAAGCTCCATAATAATTTTACGGAACCACTTAAGACCTCGTTTCAAAGTAGAGTAATATGATGACATTTGGTCACTATAGTCTATTCCTTTTTTGCTTTTATTATATGTTAAAATGCATTCAGGTTTCTTCATTTCTTTAGAGAACCCCCGTTTATTTGACTGGATTGTCTTTAAATCGGCAGTATGAGTTTTACACGTACTTATCATCAGAACTGGGCGTTTATCCATCCATTTAATAACTCTCACTCCGTTCCGATTCATTTTTCCAATTACTTCACCCTTCTTGAGCTTCTTTGAAACAATTTCTTTGGGTACTCCTTTTCGGTTTGACCGCAAAGTGCCACAAATAAATGTTTTTTTGCGTATTAATTCTTCTGCTAAATCAATCGAATTGTAAAAGTTATCTGTTATTAAGATTCGACCCTTGTTCTCAAGGCCGGTGATTAGTCTTTCAACAGTTTTCTTGCCATGGTTAAGTTCTCGTCCAGTATCTGCTTTTCCGGTATAAATAAGAATTTGATGAGTATATCCTTCTGGCGTACACAATTTGTGTAGCTTTATGCCATATCTATGTCTTTTATTCTTGATATATTGCCGAAACTTCAGCCGACCACGCCATGGGATCATAGATTCATCAATGACCATAATTTTTCCAGGTTTTAAAATACTTTTGAATTTCATAGTTATCATTTCATATATATCTCGAATATTGTACAGTTTATCTGTTGAATCTGGAATCTCGGAACTAAAGTGCCAACATTTCAATAGGAGGAGAAAGCGATCACGCTGCATTGTTGAAACTATATGTTCGTTCCTATACATCTTCTTCTTTGACCAATAATCATTAATATGAGGAACTTTTACCATCCCCATTATCAATAATATGCCAAAAAATCTATGCAATTCTTCTCTAGTAGTAGGCGACCAAGCTTTAAGACGAGATTTTTGCTTCAAGTTAGTTCCATTCAACATTCTAGTTGCATAGTTGTTAGTTTCCAGAACCATCTTATCAACAATTTCGTCGGTTAAAAATAGCCTGTAATAATCTAAGGGAGTAGTAGTGCCTTCAGGTATGCATACCGTTGGGTGTAAGGTGTCTTCTTCTATATTTGGCTGGCTGTCATCAATGTCAATCCATTCATTTTCCCTATCAAATGCATTGGTATCACTATCAATTTTATTTTCACCTTCATCACTGGTCACAAGATCATCGTCGGTCGTACAATAAGATGATCCTTCTGTATCCTCTTCAGAATCCGAAGGGTTATAATCTTCATCAGATGAATCAAAATCTATCCCGATATCACCTTGATTCGAAATGGTTGTTGTAATACCACATTTTGCTGCAATTGACGGTTTACCTACTAATTTAGGCTTTGAGATCCCTTCTGATACTTTTTTTTAAATATTTATTCCTTTTTTTGGTGTCGTAAGTAAGTCTTGGATCTGTTCTTCATTTAATGATTGATCGAGAATCAACATATTGTTCAATGAAATATCACTTAATGATCCTAAGTTACTTGTACTCATATCCATCGGCTTCAATGTAGTATCATCTAACTTCGGTGAGCAGTCGGGAGCATGACTGTCTAGACTTTGTGTACTAGAAACTGATATCTTTGGTTGAACACTAAAAAAAGTATCACTGGAAGATCCGCTATCACTTGAACCCACGTTAAATGGCGGTAAAAAATTGTCAGGCTTCAATTGAACATCACTGGGCTTCAAATCAGGTTGAACATCAGCATGTTTCACCACCACATCCTCCAAAACTGTAATTTTTTTTCTATGTGAAGTTGTGGGTAGTTGAGATTTTTCTGGCCTCATACATACAGTTTGCAATTCTTGATAGGTATGCCCCGTTCTGGGGCTAGTAATAACATTGTCACAAGAAGAAGATTGACGCATAAAAACCTTGCGAAACAATGGCGAGGATGTTGACTGCCGCCTTGGTGATCTTGGTGTTGATGGGCCTGCCTCTTCATTTTGTTTACCGTAAGATAATTCCAACATACGTCGCGAGCGCTTCATTATAAATTTGCCGATAACAAGTGTGACATTAACGCCTGCACTAAAGATACTGAGCTCTGAATCCCGTACGGGGCTGCTAAAAGTCATACGAGGCTCTCTGGACCCCGTAACGCACTAGAAGTGATTTTTTACTCTGTGGTCGGTACGGGGCTTCTCAGACCTCGTATATTTTAAATATGCAACTTGATTCATCATTAAACGAGGATCACAAATATGTAATTGTCTCCATCATACGTATGGAAATACCAAAGATATAACTTACGCACCAGGGGAGTGAACACGAATTTTATCCTCCGCACTGAATTACGGTCTCGTACGGGGTTCAGGAGGCCTCGTAACGCAGTGAACGTGTTAAGGGGCGGGGTCAAACAGCTCAATACGTACACAGCTAGAAAAGTGATGGGCAATAGTCGACATTGAATGTCGATGATCTAGTGATGTATACAGTTATCGATAATCCGATTTATTAATTCATGCCATCAAACTAAGTGTCGCGATCAAACAGTCTCGTATGAGTCGATTTGGTTTGATTTGATACTACTTTGTATTAATAATATATTATATTTTTATGTGACTGCTACATAATGGAAGGCATACAAATACGAGCGTAGGTTTATGAAACGAGCGATAGCGAACTACTTAATGCCTTCCTCTTGAATTATTCTATATATAAAAACCGGCCAAGAGCGTGTCGGGCCACGCTCAGTGTAGGGTTCCGTAGTTTTCCGTCCGTCACAGTAAGTGTCCCCACTTAAGAGTTAAAATAACACCGCCATGTAGGATATGATATGAGCGTTCCACGTACAGCGACATCT
This sequence comes from Pammene aurita, assembly GCA_947086415.1. NCBI lineage: Eukaryota > Metazoa > Arthropoda > Insecta > Lepidoptera > Tortricidae > Pammene > Pammene aurita. The sequence continues at coordinate 22,503,718 of OX352295.1, forward strand.
ATCGGCAAATTAAGTAAACTATTGCGCGCGAGCTTAAAGTATGGAAGATGATTTTTATGCGATAATTCTTTATCGCATAAAAATCATCGTCATTTCATTGTGATTTTGAAGAAATTACAGGTACAATGTACCATAAACACCTGCTTATACGGTTAAATTTCAAACTTAGTGCAGAAATTATATTGTATTTTTTTTTCAAAAACTATTCAACCTATCAAGTTCAAAATAATTTTCCTAGAAAGATTTTATAAAGTTCTACTTTTGAGATTTTTTTCATATTTTTAAAACTTATGGTTCAAAAGTTAGAGGGGGGGGGGGGACACAATTTTTTTTACTTCTGGAGCGATTATTTCCGAAAATATTTACATTATCAAAAAATGATTTTAGTAAACCCCTATTCATTTTTAAATACCTATCCAACAATATATCACACGTTAGGGTTGAAATAAAAAAAAAATCACTCTCCACTTTCGTATAGGAGAGGTACCCTAATAATACATATTTTTCCACTTTTTATTTCACCACTTTGTCGGCGTGATTCATATAGTTACATATTAGTACCAAATTTCAGCTTTCTAGTGCTAACGGTCACTGAGATTATCCGTGGACGGACGGACGGACGGGCAGACATGGCGAAACTATAAGGGTTCCTAGTTGACTACGGAACCCTAAAAAAGAGCCTGGAATAATTCTTGCGGAGCTAATGTCAGAAATAAAAATACGAACACATACGGGAACATATTTTTTATTACTTTGCCCATAGTTGATGAATATTATGTATAAAGCCCGGACAATTTCATTGTTTGAATAGTTATTATCGAAGGTTTATTACTCTGCCAAATAGGTGATAGGCATTATGTATAATGCCCAGGCAATTTAATGATTTGAATAGTTATTATCAAATTGCCTACTCATATTGGTCATTATTCATTATGCCCGGGCATTATGTATAATGACATTAATGACCTTTTTATCACTTGGTCCATAACATATACATACAGATTGGTCCCGTTTTTATCAAAATGCAGTTCTGATGATGGGAATCATTATGCCCCATCCAGACTCTCGACGAGGTTACAGGAGGGAACGCGAGTACGAGTGTGTAGACGGTGCGCTCGTGTCCCCTCGTCTTTCCTCGGCTCGCCTCGCTGTCGTTCCGCTTTTTGTACGTTTTTTCGGACGCGAGTCAAAGGACGCGAGGGGGCGAGGCGAGGGAATCAACCACCCTCTCCCGCTCGCTCACTTTGCGTTTGCTGCTGCAGAGTAACGACCTAACCTAACGACGCACGTGTTATTTTTTTATAATTAGTTTTTGCCCTTCTTTTTTTATTAGGGTTCCGTAGTCAACTAGGAACCCTTATAGTTTCGCCATGTCTGCCCGTCCGTCCGTCCGTCCGTCCGCGGATAATCTCAGTGACCGTTAGCACCAGAGAGCTGAAATTTGGTACTAATATGTATATCAATCACGCCGACAAAGTGGTAAAATAAAAAGTGGAAAAAAATGTTTTATTAGGGTACTTCCCCCATACGTAAAGTGGGGAGTGATTTTTTTTTTCATTTCAACCCTAACGTGTGATATATTGTTGGATAGGTATTTAAAAATGAATAGGGGTTTACTAAAATATTTTTTTGATAATGTAAATATTTTCGGAAATAATCGCTCCAGAAGTAAAAAAAAATGCGTCCCCCCCCTCTAACTTTTGAACCATAAGTTTTAAAAATATGAAAAAAATCTCAAAAGTATACGTATAGTACGTTATATAAACTTTCTAGGAAAATTATTACGAACTTGATAGGTTAAATAGTTTTTGGAAAAAAATTACAAAATAGTTTCTGAATTAAGTTTGTAATTTAACCGTATAAGCAGGTGTTTATTGTACTTGTAATTTCTACAAAATCACAATGAAATGACGTGCTTTCAAATAAAGTAAAAACGGTGAAAATCGGTTCACGCAATAAAGAATTATCCCATAAAAATCATCTTCCATACTTTAAGCTCGCGCGCAATAGTTTACTTAATTTGCCGATAGATGTCGCTGTACGTGGAACGCTCATATCATATCCTACATGGCGGTGTTATTTTAACTCTTAAGTAGGGACACTTACTGTGACGGACGGAAAACTACGGAACCCTACACTGAGCGTGGCCCGACACGCTCTTGGCCGGTTTTTTTTGGTGATATAGACGCTGATTATAACACTGGTAGGTATATAAAGTAGCTAACGCTGTCACTTCAATCACGTCCTTCTTGTAGTAGACGTAGCGAGCAACTGAATAAATCGAGAGTGTGGATGACTAGCACTCCTACGGCCTCCACTCGCCACGATTCCTGCCGAGCGCCTCTATAAGGCGCCTCGAGAGTCTGGATGGGGCATGAGGAATCGAGGGAACTCCTCAAATCTGTAAGTATTTTCATCAACAAATCAAGCATTTATATTTAAAGTGATATTTGATGAAGTGGAACTGCTAATGATGATCAGAACGGAACTCTTCAACGACGCATACCTAGTTCACGTTTGGCGATTTGTCCTCTTCGCTGTTTGTTAAGCAAGTTATTTCATTGTATGGAATCTAACAGTGTACCATCTACAATAATCTTTGTCGGCAGTCTGTTTTTTTTTTGTTGGCCGTGTTTGTGTATATATAATGTTAAAGATCTGGGACCGATAATAGGTTTCTCATTTTTACAGACTTTTGAGTGACGAGAGTGGACTTTCTGCGAAACCGGTATTTCAAACTCTATTTGTATACTAGGCAAGACAACTAGTACAAGTAAAGATACGGTTGCGTGAAACATTAATTTATAATAGCCCGATTTTTTTATTTTTCATTCTTATGGGATATTTATAGATAATATACGCAAAAGTCCTACAAACTTTTCACCCGGAAGTAGTTAAATAGGAAAAAAAATTATATATATATTTTTAATATTTTTATTTACAATTATATCAATTATTTTTATTTATAAACATGACGATATTTAAGTCTTCTTTCTGTTGAAAGCGAAAAACAAGAAACCGTCTCCATGTAAAACCACATAATTTACGAAATGTACGGCGCGGGCGACATATATCCTAATTCGTTACAAACAAATAGTAATAAGTGATACTTAGTTCTTACACATTTTAAAAGACTTATAAACGATATATTCATAAAAATCCTACATAAAAAACGCTTGTAATATGTGTGTACATATTTGTGGCGGTTAGCGAATATCTATATTTTGTAGGATTTATATGCGTAAAAAATACTGGTATCATGATATATCCGTTACACTAAAAATATTAGCTATTATTAATTATTTCCAATTCCCCATACTAGCCGTCCGTAAAATGACTGTAGTAAACTAAGGATAGTCAGCGGTAGCACAAGGATAATAGGCGAGACCTTGTATTTATTTATTTAGGTATCAATATCATGACATTTAACCCTTTACCAGATTAAGGGTTTCCCACATAGTATAATCGTTTATTATAGTCCGGTTTCAACTACAACTCTCTTACAAAACTATATATCAATGCCTGAAAATATGATTTCATAATCTCCAAGAATGTTTAGGCATGAAATAATGATTATATTTATTCGGCAGCCGTTTGAATTCACTTGACCAGTAATTACAGTGATTTGTGAGAAAATACGGACACTTTACTTTTTTCAACAGACTTCAAGATTTCGAAGGAGGAGGTTATCAATTCGTCGGGATCTTTGTTTTTTTGCTATTTTTTTTTATGTATGTTCACCGATTATTCGAATTTTAAACAAAAAATAACCGACTTCACTTAGCATCTACCTTTCCAACAGCAAATGCTCGAGCTGCTGTAAAAAAACACTCGAATCACTATAGGTGTGCCTATAATAGTTGAAGAGTTCCCTCGATTTCTCTAGGATCCCATCATCAGATCCTGACCTGGTTACAATGGGACCAATTGTGTAGTCTTTGAAACATAAAAAAAAAATTCCAAATCGGTCCAGCCGTCTTCGAATAATCGGTGAACATACATAAAAAAAATAGCAAAAAAAAACAAAGGTCCCGACGAATTGATAACCTCCTCCTTCGAAATCTTGAAGTCGGTTGAAAAGCTCCACACTGCCAGCCGACTGGGTTAGATTAAAATAAAAGGCTATAGAAAATAATTACAAAAATATAGACAACACATATTTTTAATTTCCTTTCTTTTTCAGTTCTACTTGTTTTTCTTATTCTAAACGTACGAGGTACATAAAATAAATATATGAGTTATTCGGTACAATCAACATTAATCAACTTAAGATGCATTGGGATAACTTGTAAAGTGGAGATAAGTCGAAAAAAACCGGCCAAGTGCGAGTCGGACTCGCGCACCGAGGGTTCCGTACAAACCTATAACAAGCAAAAGTTGAGTGTATGTTTATTACTAATTTCAATTTAATACCTCTACGCGTTTACGAGGAAAAAGGTAGTAAGTTTAAAATTTAAAAAAATATTTTTTGTATGAATTTACTAAAAATGTCTACTTTTCGTAATTTTTCCTTTGTTTGTGCTATATGAAGTTTCTTCGTGCCAACTTTCAAGTTTCTGAGTTTACGGGAAGTACCCTTTAGGTTTTGAGTTTCTTGCGAGTACTCAGTTTCAAAATATGCGACTTAAATTGCTATTTCTTTTGATTGCGTTGACATAAAAGTTTGGTTTTGCTACATCTGAAAGGTCCTATAGCCCTGAGTATTTGACATGAATTTCAATTTAATACCTCCACGCGTTTACGAGGAAAAAGGTAGTAAGTTTAAAATTAAAAAAGGTTTTGAGTTTCTTGCGAGTACTCAGTTTCAAATTATGCGACTTAAATTGCTATTTCTTTTGATTGCGTTTACATAAAAGTTTGGTTTTGCTACATCTGAAAAGTCCTATAGCCCTGAGTATTTGACATGAATTTCAATTTAATACCTCCATAACCTGAAACTGATATTGCGTAGAACCTTTATATTGAGTAAAACCTCCGAAATGACCCCACGTGTTTTCGAAGTTACCCGCTGCTCAAAACAGGACATGCAAAATATTTTATGTTTTTAGATTAATTTATTTTCTAAATCTACCAATGAATTAAATAGTAGCATCACAAAGCGTTACTTAATGTGTGTTCCAATCTCACAAAAATGGCATCATAAGGTAAGCAATACTTCTTCGGATGTTACTTTCGAGTACAATCTTGAATATACTCTACATTCTCTCCCAAAAATATGTGGAAAATACCCAATGCACCATATTACATAGTTTTTATTTTTTCATTCAATCGCCATCAGATTCTAAACTATAGTATTTCACTAAATTAACAAAAATAAATCATAGAATGTAAACATTACACATATATCTAGATACCTACTTAAAAACATAACCAGTCTTATTCATGGTAAGAAGTAGCTAAGCGGGAGTATTGTCCCATTACTACATTAATCAAAATAAATCGTAGAATGTAAACAACATCGCACAGAGTTTATAGCAGAAAAAGGTTTCACAGAAGTATGTATCTAGATACTTAAAAACATAACAAGTCTTATTTATGGTAATAAGTAGCTAAGCGGGAGTATTGTCCCATCCTACATTAATCAAAATAAATCGTGGAATGTAAACATTATCGCACAGAGTTTATAGCAGAAAAGGTTTCACAGAAGTATGTATCCAGATACTTAAAAACATACCAGTCTTATTCATGGTAAGAAGTAGCTAAGCGGGAGTATTGTCCCATCACTACATTAATCAAAATAAATCGTAGAATGTAAACATTATCGCACAGAGTTTATAGCAGAAAAACCGGCCAAGAGCGTGTCGGGCCACGCTCAGTGTAGGGTTCCGTAGTTTTCCGTCCGTCACAGTAAAGGCGGAAACACATTATTAAAACGCGACGCGATGCAACGTGTTGACACCCGATGTGCACCGTGTACATTACCAACACGCGATGCCACGACACGCTAGAAATTTCTGAATACACTATACTGACAGCAGCAGACGTGATCGGTCGTGTGCTATGAATTTTATAAATAACGAGTCAGATGAAGATTTTGAAGATGATTTACTGCAAATTTTGGGTACATATATGATACTTAAACGATTCAGGAAAAAGAAGATAACTAGACGTTACTGGGTACATGAAATAAATCAAAAGAGAAGTAGGTTTGGTGAATATCATACTCTGTATCCAGACTTACTTCAAGATAATGAAAGATTTCACATGTACTTTCGGGTTACTAAAACACAATTTGAAGAAATACACGAATTTATTCAAAATGACATACACAAGAAAGGAACATCATTTCGCGAAGCCATTAGCACCAGGAAAAGACTTGCTGTATGTCTTAGGTAAGTCCCTAAAGTACAAAAATTACTTATTATAATTATAACTAAAGCTTGTCCCAGTAAAAAATGTCGTTAGTTTACGCAGCGTTGGTATCTCAGGTTTCAATGAAAATGGTTGTAACTGGCTGGTTATATGTTAAATGCATCTCGGTTCTTTATTTAATATTAGAAAAAAATCTGTCACAGTCACATTTTCAAAGATCTCGTCTCCACAAGAAAAACTTCATGAGAAAATATTGTACAAATATGTCCAATATTAAGGCATTTTCACGAAAAAAGCGGCAATGGAGCTAAACACGTCTGTTAGAACTGTGCAAAGGGTCCTAAAACAATTCAGAGAGACTGGCGGTATTCGACGGCGTCCTGGAAGTGGTCGGAAGACTGGGTTTGTTAAGAAAAATATTGAGAAGAGTATCATAGCTGCTTTGCTGAAAAAACCTACATCATCTGTAAGAGATTTAGCTAAAAAGTTTAAAACATCTAAATCCACTGTGCAACGAGTAAAGATAAATAATTCTATAAAGACTTCCAAACAAACTAAAGTGCCTAATAGAAATTCGAAACAAGAAACTGACGCTAAAACGAGATCCAGAAAACTTTATTCAAAATTAACGACAAAAAAATACTGTATTGTGATGGACGACGAAACATATTGCAAGCTTGATTTTAAATCACTGCCGGGACATCATTTTTATTCGGGGACCGATAGAAAAACTATCAATGACGAGTACAATGTCATAAAAACGGATAAATTTGCGAAGAAGGTTCTTGTGTGGCAAGCGATCTGTTCTTGCGGCAAACGCAGCACTCCATACTTTGCTAAAGGAACTATGAAAGGCGATATATACCTTAAAGAGTGCATGGAAAAGCGATTATTGCCGTTTTTTAAGCGACACAAGAAGCCAGTTCTGTTTTGGCCTGATCTGGCCACGTGCTACTATTTTAAAAATGTGATAAAATGGTACAAAGCCAATAATGTCGAATTTGTGGAAAAATACCAAAATCCTCCTAACTGTCCTGAATTACGACCTATAGAAAAATATTGGGCTCGTATGAAGCAGAAGCTCTTAAAACATAAAACTAACGCCACATCAGTTGAAAACTTCAAGCGAAAATGGAATGCAGCTTCAAAACTAATCACAGACACTGATGTACAAAACCTGATGGCAGGTATCAAAAGAAAATTACGAAGTTTCTGGCTGAATAAACAATAGAACAAAAACATAACAAAAATACGTTTTGTTTACTACATTTCTAATAAACTGTTGTCAAAAATTTGGTAACTTTTTATTGCTTACATTATTTCATACTAACTAATAAACGACATTTTTTTCTGGGACAAGCTTTATTACTTATTATATTATTCAAAACTTCGCTTCATGACCAAAATTGTCATAATATTCTTTTAAATTAAAATTTTCATTCTGCGACTGTTCAGGTTCTACTTCTGAAACTCCATTTCGAACTGATAGCAAAACTTCATCATTTCTATATTGAGTTAATATTGGATTTGACGTTATTTGATTTGTATTTAGGTTATATATCAACGTATATATATTTTCTGAATCATGTGTTATTTGATTTGCCATTGTGTTTTCTTCTTCTGGTGTTCGAATGTATGTGTATGTACTTTGACTTGGTTATACAATCAATGGTATATTCACGTTTTGAATTATTTTGTTACCAGTTACATTTATTGGTGTATTCAGAATTCGTTCACGATTATTTAGCATTTTCATTTCCGAATCGTGTATAAGCTTGTGTAATTGAAATTTAATTTCAGCTTGGTCTGTTTTAGGCAACTTTTTTAGTTGCTTACTCATTGATAAGAAGAAATGGTCATTTTCGTCCATATCTGGCACTGCTCTCTTCTGTCTCATGTCCTGCGATGTTTTCATTACATCAACCATTTCTTTTAATAAATTATTGTCATTATCATTTTTATTTGTACGTCTCGGAGTAAACCTTACAGTGGAATTTGGCGTAGACGCTCTTGTAACAGATGCCCTTGAAGAAGAGGTCCTTGGAGTAGGCCAAGGACGACCTTTATCCTCTTTGAGTAGGCGAACGAATGGTGGGAGGAGGTGACAGTGCAAATTCTTCAGAAAAGTGTAATTCAGAATCTTGTGTCGAATCATCATCGTTTGTATCACCTAAGTTTGTAACTGTAGATCTACAGTAACAGAAATTCCATTTGCTTTTTTAGTTTCCAAGGAACTATTTTAGTTGCTGCTTGTCCGCTCTTCTTACGGTGTCTTTTTAATGCATTCGTAAAGCAGTTCCTTAATTTGCCCCATTTATTTTTTACTTCTTCAACTGAAAAAAAAAGATGATCATATTCTTAATAAGGCATATTGATGTTCATTTCATTTTTATTACAGTAGAACATACCACAAATCGGAAACAGATGTCGCTAGTTACGATACATAAAACATCCATTAGCGATAATGGACTGACAAAAGCCCGGTGTAATGGGAAGCTCGTTGGTCCGGCAACCCAGAGGACCCAGGTTCGAATCCTGGGGTTTTCAGACTCCTTCACCGTTAATTTTTTTAATTTGTAATGAGCATCTGTTTCCGATTGTAGTATGTTCCACTATCCACTATAAATCATATTCGTTTTCTGTTACAGGTTTTTAGCTACGGGTAGTTCATTCAGAACCTTGGGATTTAACTATCGAATGGGATTCAGTACAGTACGAAAAATAATACAAGACGTTTGCGATGCAATCTGGAAGAAAATGGGTCCATTTACAGTTAGGTGCATAACTGAGTCAAAATTAGTACCTTAGTAAAATGTAAATAATTTGATAACAATCAAAGTTACATAAAAGTTCTAAACGTAAAATATTAATCCTTGGGTACCGCTACAAAACTGCTTCACAAATTATTTTCTTCCGACTTATACATTTTTCTCAATTTCATACCGAAAACTGTGAAATTTCACCTAATTTATTTTTCCCATTATTTAATTTTTTCTTAGGCATTCCCAATTCAGTAACTCATTTAAAGTAAGGAATTCCACGACCATTATTTTAGTTATCAAACATTTAAATCAGGCTTATTTTTGTAATTAGTTACTGGCAATGTATTGTCAGGTGCAAAACTGAGTCAAGGCAAATGGCCGAACAACTTTCTCGTTAGTTAATTTTTGTAGCGGACTTCATTCTGAGATAACCATAAAAATACGTGAGTGATATAAAAGTCATACACCTCATTTTAAAGAGCATATAATGTACTATTTCAACTAATTGTCTTACCTGGTTGTGTAAAAGAAAAATATCAATATCGGGTTAAATAAAAAAAATGTAGTTTAACGGTTTTTGGTTCAAAATCATGGACGAATAAAAAAATCAAGATTGTGAATGCAATGAATCGAAATTGGCTTTCATATGGATACATAGCTGACACCGAGACGAACAAATATAACCTGAAAGTTTTTATTTTTTTCATAATTTATAAGACTTATCTTCATTTAACGATGTCGGTGCAAAACTGAGTCAGTACCAAATATTATCTAATAGAGAAAATGTTTATTTTTATCTACAATAACATAATAGGTCAGTAAGTTTATTAGCGTTGTTACCAATTAATAATAAAATAGTAACTTAATAACTAGCCTCTTCTGAAATAATGAAACAAACATGTCAAAGTGATGCACATTGGTTCAGCTATGCACCTAACTGTATATGCCAAAACCTACAACTGCAATGTGGGAAGAATCGGAAAATGGTTTTAAAAATTATTGGAATTTCCCCAATTGCTGTGGAGCACTTGACGGAAAACATGTGATCATTATTTGTCCTATAAATGGTGGTTCAAATTATTGGAATTACAAGGGGACAAATTCCATCGTACTACTAGCATTAGTAGATCCAAAGTATAGATTCTTAGTAATAGACGTCGGATCGTATGGTAAAAACAGCGATGGTGGAATATTTGAAAAATCCGTACTAGGCAAGTTAATACAAGATGGAAAGTTGGAATTGCCCGCTCCAAAACCTTTAACTCAAAATTCAGAACCATTGCCAAATGTGATTGTTGCAAGCTTTTCCCTTGAAGCCATTTTTACTGCGACCCTACAGCAAGAATGATGTTCGTAACAATGAATCCAATAAAATATTTAATTATCGGCTCAGTCGTGCCCGACGCATTGTCGAGAATGCCTTTGGCATCTTAAGATCAAGATGGCGTGTTTTTGCTGGTCCAATGGCAGTTCAACCGGACATGGTCGACAAAATAATTTTGGATTATTTAGGCACGGATAATTTGCCATCGGACTGTGATTCACAACAGACGGATCCGACAGAATCCACCGCCTTTGACGACTTAAGTCCAATTCGTAGAAATTCCACACAGTATGCGTTTTCAATAAGAAACAAATTCAAGGAATATTTTAGTAATGAAGGCGCCGTTCCGTGGCAGCTTGATATTGTGAGGAGAGGTAGACAAAATTAAAAACTTGTCCGTCTCCCAAAAGTCACTACCATAGACGATATAGGTGTATTCAGTATCAATTTGTTTTGTAATACTAATAAATGATATTTTTAATTAAACTTACCGCTTGTGTTCATTTGCTCGGCAATTTCTTCCCATGCATTATTTCTTACAGTATGATCCCTGTATAACGCTAAACTCATGTCATATAAAACAGGATATCGTTTAACCAACTCTATTAATTGTTCATCGATCATTTCGCCAAATTAATGCAAAATACCTATACAAATTGGAATAGACGTGCACGCTCTGAGAAAGTTCTCGAACGACTGACGCGTGGCGTTGGGTGTTGTGTAGAAGAGCATTTCTTAAAAACTTTGTACATTTTCTAGACAACGGTAACAAAGTTTTTAATAAAAATAAAAAAAACTTTTTTTATTGCATATGATTAACAGGTTTAAACAATTCAGGATATATAAATAATTTCAGGATTTAAAGTGTATTCGTACCTATAAAGTGTATTTGATTGATGAGGGGGCAAACACAATTTCCTTTTTTGTTACCATGTTTAAGCAGGAATTATAATAATTGCACACCAAATAATTTTGTATTGTTTATTTGAGAAGGTAGCAATAACAATTACACGTTCATTTTTTAAACAAAAATATTTCCTCTTGAAAAACAATTAAACAAATAAATTATTAAAACTCCTTCACGTTACCATTTAATCAAATCTCACTTTTTAATTTGACTTGTAGCCCACATTTTTTTAGATATCGTAATTGTATTTCGAAATTATCATAGGCAATTAACTATACTTAATTATAATAATTAAACAAGTACAACTTCTTTAACAAAAAACTAATATTAAATCAATAAATTCTTAATTTTTTTCAAGGGACAGTAACAATAATAGGAACATCTGTAACAAAGTACGAAATCATAGGCATAGTACACATTAGTTAAAAACAGTCTAAGAAAATACAAGTCTTGTTAATACTTAATTTATGTTTCAACATGCATTTTGGCTAATTTCAAATATATATTTTGAAACGAAACATTTAAATATGCACTTTTTTTAATTAATGTCATGTTAAATATAATGTCACATGTCATACCTATCTGCGTCTCGAGGTCAAATTCTAAGTTTCTACGTAATCTAGGTAAAATAATATTTAGTGAGAGATGGCTTTTATTAAAATACTTTTACTTAAGCAGTATGAAGACTACATGATAAAAATAACAAAAACAATTACGAACAGAAGTGCTTATACTTATTTGTGAAGAGAGTAATTAGTGGCAACTTTTTGTTAATGTTATTTTAAAAATCTAACAATGTTATTGGTCCGCAGTTTAAAGTAATTTTAATCTTAAAACAAACTTAATATTCTTTTTACAAATAATTAACAAACCAATCAAGAACTTAAGTTGTTCAAGATTTACTAACAATTACTAAAACACAATCAGGTATACATACATATTACTTAAGTATTGCAATGTTCACACTCATCTTGTGGGTAGTGATCATAAAGAACGAAGTTACATATATTACATAAAAAAGAATTACTACGTAATAAAGTTTTCAATTGCTTTTTGTCCATAGTAGATATGAAATGAGAAGGGCCAACAGCACCAATCCATTTTCCACAGCCGAAGCATTTTGTTTTCTTGACAAAATGTGTCATTTTCCAAGGCCATGGAATTCCTTGTTTTAAACAAAGGATCAAATCATCTTTGCACAAAAATCGGTCTAAATCAATTGCTATCATTATTTAAATCTTTGAACGAACTAATTATTTACCTGGAAATTAAACAAATAGTGAGTTTCAAAACGGGGCTTAATTACGAAGAAACTTAACTCCGACGGTAACAAGACAGGCAAATATCTACGAGTAAAGTAACTAGATGCAAATATAAGCCCCATATTGTTTACAAGCAGTGCCCGTAATTTTCATGCCGATGACATTAATTTGACGTCATGCTCCATATGATCACTAATCGTCCCCCGAAGTCTTCTATTATTATAATTGTGTACAAATTACTTCAAAAATAGTATATTTACATGGTTTTCTTTGCATGGAAATTAATGCAAGACGAATGGCGTTCTTTTGGTTAGAGAGGAATTCGTTTTCTACTTAATTATTGAATTGTGTTAACAATACCATTTTAAAATAAAAAGTATGTATATAACAAAATCATATAAGTAATCTTGTTTACGTTTTAAGTATCATGAAGGTATTATTTATTCCACGTGTAAATAAACTACTTTTGAAGTCATTTGTTCATGATTAAAATAATTGTCGACTAATGATTGTTACTTTACAACAAAACTATTTGGGATCATCCTATACGGAGCGTGACGTCAAATTGATGTCATCGGGATGAAAATTACGGGCACTGTTTATAAGTAATGTGTGAAAAGCGTGAAAGAATAAATCAGTAAAAAAGCGATATATTGTCAATTAGCAGCATTAATAATATAAGTATTAAAGTAAACTAAAAAATGATTAAGATTTAAAGCAATTCACACAGATGATGTAATCCCTAAAGGATTTTTTCCCCTCACAGTTTTGGCAGAAATAACAGTTACATGTGATACATCTGGAAACTTCGTGCATCAGCATGGGTTGTTTACATTGCTTGCACAAAATATGACGGTTTACTACGCTACGCAATGACTTCATTTGTAAATTTTGTACGCTTTTTGGTTGCTGACAGCTTTCTAATGTAGACTTGGATGTTGTTCGTATTTTTAAATTAAGTATGTCGGTATTTTTGGCTCTATTGTTTAATTTTTCCATTGTACGAGGGCTGCCTTTTAAGTTGTGTCGTTTGCCAACCTCCCGCGATTATTTAAAAAAAACATATGGCATTTTCATCCTTTTGAATTTAGAATTCGAAAACAAAAGAATGTTTTCAAATTGGTCGAATAGTTTTATTACAGCGTCTATTCAAAGGTGACAAGTCGGTTGTAAAAATGGAAATGTCTAAGGAAAATTTGCGTGCGATAATTTTCTACAACTTTAAAAGGGGATTATCGCGACTTCAGTGCTTTGAGGAGATCACATCTGTGTTTGGTGATGCAGCACCGTGTCTTAGGACTGTAGAACGCTGGTATTTAGAATTTCAACGTGGGCACTCTAGCCTCAGTGACAAGCTTCGTGAAGGTCGTCCAAAAACCGCCATGACGCAAGAAAATATCGAAGCCGTGCGGCAGCTAATACTCGAAGATCGTCATGTGACATACCGTGAAATAGAGGCATCCGTGGGCATTTCAGGGACCACTATCCAAAAAATCCTGCACGAAGAACTTGTTGTAAAAAAGTTGATCTCTCGTTGGATACCACATTTGCTTAGCGACGACCAAAAAACGGGTGTCGCAAAACTCTGAAGCGATTCAGCCGAGGAGAGTCAAAACATGTTTATGATATGGTTAGTGGTGACGAGTCTTGGATATATGCTTACGATCCAGATTCCAAACAGCAGTCAACTGTCTGGGTCTTCCAGGACGAGCCAAAACCGACCAAAGTCATACGCTCTCGGAGCACTTCAAAAAAAATGGTTGCTTCGTTTGTGGCAAAGGGTGGTCACGTCGCCACTATTGTACTAGAAGATCGCAAGACGGTTACCGCCGACTGGTATACCACGGTTTGTTTGCCACAAGTCATCACCGAATTTCGAAAAAACAACTCGGAACGTCGTATGATACTGCACCATGACAATGCAAGTTCGCACACCGCCCGCCAGACAAAGATGTTTTTGAACACCCAAAACGTGGAAATTTTAGATCACCCACCTTACAGTCCTGACTTAAGCCCTAACGATTTTTTTACGTTCCCCAAAATTAAGCAAAGTCTTCGTGGTCAACGTTTCAGCTCACCCGAAGAAGCTGTTGACGCATACAAATCGGCCATTTTGACTACCCCCACTTCGGAGTGGAATAAATGTTTTAAAAACTGGTTTGAACGCATGCAAAAGTGTATTAAATATCGCGGCGAATTCTTTGAAAAACAATAAATGGTAATAATATATTAGATTGTCTATACTTATTTCAAACGACACAAGTTAAAAGGCAGCCCTCGTATTAATTTCAGTATTACATACATGTTCTGATAATTGCCTGGTACTTGCAGTAGTTAAGTGCAAATCATTCTTCTTTTGTAGTTTTTTGTTACAAGCTGAATGAGTTCCTACAGCTTTACGAGAGGTTTTTAATATATCAGGGACCTTGTTCAGTCTTATGTCACTAGTTATGATCACCTTTGTTTGTTTATGATCTTCGGCTTCTTCGGGGGTCTGAAACAAAGGTCGCTTGGCTCGCTCTTTTAAATCGTTTTTACTGTTTAAAGGATGATGGGCAGTTTTGTATGGACGCTGGCCTAAAAACCAATAATGACAAGCCATATGTCATTTGAAAGGTTTTTTCATATTCTACAAATTTTTGTATGGCGGGAAATCTTAAATCGCTGTGTGAAACAAGTTATGGCAAAATAAAAACATTCCATCAATAAGTATTTTTTTACTGTTATAGGGTTTTTGTTCTGTACAACGGTTTTAAACGTGTTACCATACCGGGTGTGGCCTGTAATAAGAGCAAAAAATTAAAACGTAGATTATACTCCTTAAACTATACAACGTTTGCTCTTATTACAGGCCACATTATTATTATGGCATTGCATTATTTTTTAAGCAAAAGGTTCATCAATTATGAGCTGTGTTAAGTGCCCAGCTGGAGGAATAAATACTTCGTGTCTTCCTGCACCAAGGTACCAAACTATAGATACTACATGTGCACAACTCCCAATAGTGCGACGCCCTGTCAAACAAGTGCAGTAATATTGTGCTATCCTACGTATGCCAATGGCATTATTATTAATCAAAATATAACACAAATAAGATCTCGCTCTTACGTGACGCGATTGGATACGACCTCTAAGCAGTGAACAATTTTGAGGCATATTATATTGTTCCAATGCCTCATGAACGTTATCTCTGAACACTTCAATAATATACAGACCATTCTGCAAATGTTCGGCACAATAAGATTTCGCTAATTTTAATTGATACGATCCTAATGAAAATAGCATCACATCATTTTCTGTTAAACGCGGAAAGTCTAGTTCTTGATTTGCATCCATAGCCCTGAATGCAACCCTTTGTCTGTTGAGGTTGTTGTCACTTACATAATTATATAATTGATTTGCCATGTTTATTCTTTCATTAATAGTGTTTAATATGTAATCACTGTTAATGTTATCGGCCACTGGTACACAAAACGCATTTATAAGAGCACCAGCTATTTTAAAATCCGTGAATAGGTTTCGCAGTGTTGAATTGAAATAATCCTGACGCAACAACTTGAAAGCACGCTTAAAACGGCCGTTGACAATCTCTACCACCCAGCGACACAAAGTAACTAGCCTCGATTTGTTAGCTTGTTCGGTAGATAACTGTGTATCATTTCTATCTTTTGTTGGGGGTAAATGCACTGTATAGCCACAAGCTTCTAAATCGGGAACACAATCGCGAAAACCTCGGTCAAGAATTATGACATCACCCTCTTCAAATAACCAATGAAAGACGCTATTTTCATCATTAATAAAATCTGACATTATAGAAGCGTCTGATTTTGTTGCAGCAAATGGTCCTAAAATATCAATTATGTAGCCGTCAGAACAGACTATTAGAAATGGCTTTAATAAGTTCTGATACTTATGTAAACTATACGACAAACGTTGGAATAAAAAATTAGAGCTTTTCTGAATATATGCATATGTTCCGTCGCAAATAATAATAGTCTTAGTATTCTCTTGATTGCCAAAAATACCTTTTGGTATCGATAGGTTTCTTTGTAATACATCATTTCTTTGAATGTGATCAAAGCCTAAGTGCCGAGGCACAAATTCTCTTGTTAAACAGTCTCTCACTATCTTTATCATTCGTTGGATACTTCTGCGAGACGTGTTAAATTGACTAGCTAATCGCACATTCGACTCTCCTGTTCGTAGTTTTGTGAGGTAAATGCCTAATTCCAACCGCGGTTTTCTATGACTTTCAAGCAAAAAAGGGGTTTCTTCCAAGATTAAGTCAAACTGTCGGTTTTGGAACCCAGTCCAAAAGTGCATATCTGCATCAGTAATAGCACCAACAGTCTCAAAGTCTAATCTTTTACCAAGCCGAACAGCTTTAGACAAAATATCGCATGTCAGTGAATTGTGCAGCAGTAAAGTTGTGTGTAATATTACAGGAATCTACTAGTTCATTCCACGCATTAGCTAGGAGATGCTCTTCACATGCACGAGCATTATTCGGAACATATAGTTTATGTTCACATAGCAAATAAACCTTTATTGTTTCCGGTATACGTAAATTGGCCCGATTGCGGCAGTAATTATAAATACATCTTGCAGCGGTGTTTGGTGCTCTAGAATAGTCGGGGACTTCAAGGAATGCAGCAGGGTTTTGTACAGGTATTCTAACCGCATCTTGAGTTCTTTGCCAACATCGGTGACATACCATATTGGCGTATTGTTAAAAACTACCTGAAAAAATACATTCAGTTAATTGTAAAGTCGTTCTCTTTAGTCGAGCGACCCAAAATAGGAAAACAACTCAAACCTCTAGCTGTGCATTCTCTCGTATATATTCTGCAACTTCGGGCTGATCTTGCACAATATTCGCAGTCAAAATGTGTCGCTGATATCTTCTGTTTTGCATACCACGCCGGCACATGATGCAGTTATTATGTCGTTCATCCATGATCAATTAATATGAAGTCGATCTTGCATTAGATCACGGAGTCCGATAACAAAGCCAAAGGTCAAGAAGTCGCAAGAAAGTACCCCGCGACAGTTTGCAGAAACCGATAAGAAAATCAGAATATTTGCAAAGATGGAAAACTGCAAAATCTATTTGAATAGCAGAACCAGAATGACACATGAAAACATATGAAAAGGCATAAAAAACAAAAACGTGACACAAAATCATCGACAGTAAGAAAACCTTCATAGTCTAAAGCGATATAGGAACTCACTATCAAAAAAGTTACATAGTAACGTTTCAACTCATTAAACTATTTTTAAGCAGCGATAACTTTTTTCACACAAAGATTTGGGATTACCTGCCATAGTAAAAGTTTTAGAACTTAGAATAAGCTATCCAGTGACATATCGCATGTCCTTATTGGTCAATAGGCCAATTTGTCCCATCCTCCTTTGTATTGTCAGGTAGCTCCGTCAATATTTCATCGCAAAATGACTTTAAATCTGTGCTTTGAGAGGAAAAAGACGTAACAGCCGTGTCAGTGAACACAAAGTCCATTTCCATCAGGTCCATATTAATAGCAGTCACATTAGACTGTATTATTTCAGGTGTTTCGAGTGGAATTGGCTCTGGAAGAACACTTTCTTCCAATACTTGAAGGTTGATGTCATTCATTTGAGGATGTTCCTTAGGTTCTTCATATGTTAGGCCACTTGGATCAGAGGCAACAAAAACCACATCTGCATTTAGTCTTAGCTCGGTTTCATCGTGTTTATAATTAACATTTCCTGTTTTAGGATATTGATGTATCTTAGGATCAAAACAAAAGCAATCTTCCAAGCTTCCACAAAAGCAACTTAAAATTCTGTGTTTGATTTTTTGGCTTTCCGAGGTGATAACTTGGTGAATTGACATCGTTCCAGGTACAGTTTTAAGCGATTTTGGCAGTAATTTATAGATTTCGTCAATATTCTGTTCATTTATATAATAGCATTTAACAGACTTTACGCGATTTACTAGTAAATCGTGTGCATCAGAGGCATTTGTTACGTCCTTTCCATATGCTACTTGTCTGTCCAATGCTCTTTTAACAATACCCCCAATTGCATCAGCCACTCCTTTTCCGTGACCGCTCTCAAAGAAGTTCCACGTTATTTTTATATTTCTTGCAGTTGCAAAATGCCTTATTAAATAAAAGTTATTTTTTTGCCGGTATTGTGAGCGAGGACCATCAGAAAATATATGTATTACGTGCAAATTTGGATCCATAGATTTGGCTAAGTCCAATATTGGTATGAGATGTGCCCAAATAGCGTGTGGCTGATGGACATTTGAAGGCGAGACAGTACAAAAAGACTGTTTTTTATTATGTAGAAATAGTCTACCAGTATGTAGTGTGACTTGATTTTTTGATGCACCGAAGTGCATGGCTTGAACCTCTGACGACATCTTACATTCATAGTTTTCTGAAAAGTCACAATGAATAGCAGCTTCCCCAGGCTTCAGTTTTTTAAGACATTTATTGTACTCTTCGTTTTGGTGCAACATGTTATAGTGATGGATTTTAAACTTTTTGAAATCGGCCTCAAAGATCTTTATTAAGTTAGCTATAGTGTCTGATTTTTGAGTTTTGGTAGTTTTTTTAGTTTTCACTACTTGAGTACCTTCTCCACATTTTTTTTTATACTCGAGATCAACCAATTCCCACATTAACCATGAGACTTCCTCGGACGGCAAAAATTTATCTGTGCTGTATGGTAATGTGTTAGATTTGCAATTATGGCATAATTCATACATACACTCATATTTGTCGGTGTCGCAAACAACGGCTTCTAAAAGAGCAGTCATATCATTGTGATCGAAAACTCCAACTCGCTTCAAAGCAGTAAATTTAAATTTAATGTTACTATGTTTTGCGCACAAACATGTACTACAATTTTTAAGCGACGGAGCCAAAATGTAAAATGGTTTGTACTTGCAAAATGAGGCAAATGAAGCCAAGCCACCCTCTTTTTTATATTTGATATAAAGAAATTGCAATGTATTGTTTAGAAGTCGAATTTGTTTTTTCTTTTTGTTTTTAGTTCTACATTCTCTTTTACCGGCGGTGGCACGGCTTATGTCGTCTCGTAAAAAGAACTTCACTATGGACGGTTTCAATTTTGAACCTTTTCTTATCTCTAGTGTTTTGCGTATCCTTCCCTTAAGGCCCAATACTTGACCAACCACACATTGAAGTCTGTTTTCCTTTACAGCTTCGTCTTTGGTAATTGTTTTGAATACATCCTTTTCTTTGTTACTTGTGCATTGTTTGTATGCGTTTTTGAGTGAAATTTCCAACACCTCGTTCCTTGCTTTCAGACTTTCTTCTCTCTTGGTATGTTCTGATTTCATCCGAAACGTCTTCTTTCTTAAATTTTCTGTGAGTCGTTTGTAATAAGCTATACGGCTATTAGCATAATTCAAATTGTTTCTGTACATATTTCTACCTCTTGTGATACGCTGAATAGTTTTTTGCATTTCTTTAATCTCATGAGATTGATCTTTATATGTTATCGGGTCAATAACTTCAACTGTCGGTCCAGGAGTATTTATTAATGTTTTTTTCTTTTGGTCGCGCCATTTTTTTCGTTGGACCACTTGCTCGTTATGCGTTAACTCAGCAATTTTTTTGTATTTATACTTTGATTTTATTCTATGCAAGTTCTTTTTCCTTTGTTCTTCCAATTTTTCGGGATTTTCTTTTAAGCGCTCCCTATATCGTCGCATTTTTTCTGCCGGAGTTAACGGCATTGTTCCACTCTACCAAAAATCAATAAAACTATTATTTAGCTTGTTATTCGGGATTATTTTAATTTTCACGGAGGGGGGTACAACAAAAAATATATAATATAATAAGTATATAATAGTGGTAATCCATTTAAACGGCATATGGCACTTATTGTATTTTAATTACGAAAAAGTATGAGTAAGCAAAACAAATCATTAAAATGCAAAAAAATTTGTCTTTCTTTGGTATGGGGGCTGGCGTCCGAGAAGGCCAAATCTAAGTACAAAATTTTTATTCCCCGGGTAAAAAAATTAATAACAGCATATAATTATTATATTGTATTGTACATAATTATTTTTATTACATCCTGTATACATTTTTTTTGTAAAATATATATAAAGCCAAAGATTTGTTAGCATTTTCAACGTGCATTTAGAGTGTGAGTTTTAATTTAAGACCAAGATGTGCCCAAAGTGTAAGTATTCGAACAATAAGACTTATTTATAAACCCAAAAACATGAAAACTGCCAAAAAAACTTTAAATAGTGCTAAGCGTTGTAACTTGTGGATATATTTATAGAGAGAGATATATAAGTAAAATGATCAATAAATTATATTTAATCTTCATAAAGTGTACAATAGGTATTTTGTGACCTAGAGCGAGCTTTAAAGTGTGTTAAAAATCTAAATACCTACAAGTTATTCAAGTTACAGGCAACACTTGTAAATGTAAAATACTTGTGACAGTATGCGAAAAAAACTCTTTATTTGTCTAATCTTTATACTTTACGAGCTGCCCGCCCCGGCTCCGCAAGAAATAACCAAAAGAACGACGACGATAACGATGATGAATGAACCTATTTTCATCACAAGTAACGTTTTTTACAGTCGGTTTTAGTAGTTTCAAAGCCCATTTAAACAAGTAATAGTAAACAAATTATTATTTTTCAAAAGTGTAGATCAAGCCTTACAATTCCTTTTTTGTTACTCTGACTTCCTAGCCATACGTAACTATTTAAAAGTAACAAAAAAGGAAGTAACAATGTGATGCTCAATAGATTTAAAAATTACTATAATTAAACTTAATAACAAATCTCAGTAATGATTTTGATTTTATGAGTCTCAAACAAATACTTTATCATGAAGTTAAAGCAACACAAACGAAATATAAGTACTTACCTGACTTTTTCGGTAACAAAAACTGGAAAGTGTTTTTCGTATAATCCACTAACACGTGCGTCGTTCGAACCACAGCTGATTTGAATGACTGTCAAAATGAACAAAGATGGCTGGCATACTGCTAGTGTTGCCAGCTCCCATTAAAAAGTTCTACTAAATTGAGAAAAAATACCTTTACATAGGAAATTGCGGTAACAAAAACTGGAATCAAAATAGGAAAGTATTTTAGGACAAACTTAAATTGTTTAATATCTTAAATATATTTACGAATACATATAGCGACCCATTACATAATTAAAAACTTTGGTTAATTATTCCTAGTAAACAAAACAGCCCAAACAAATGGTTTCATAAAGTTATGATAAATCGATGATGAAGTGAGCAAATTCAAAATGGGACACAAACATTTTCATACAAATGGAATCTACCAAATATCTAAAATATAGTTTTTGTAAATTAACATAATTCGTTTTCGCGAAGGAATTGATTGAATCATTATTAACATAGAATATCATTTCAGAGTCAATAATAAAAAAAAATGGTAAGTTAACTCAGAATTAATTACAGGCCTAGATCGAGAGAGGACAAAGGTTAAAGACAAATGTACAAAGTTTTTAAGAAATGCTCAGAAGCACACTGCGCGCGACGCGTCGAATAGCGTGTTGACCCCCATCATCGTCAACACATCGATCTGGCAGGTCTGGATCGGGTGGCGTGTGTGAGCATGGCATCGCGTCGGATTGTTATAGTGTGATGGTGAGCGACATCTATTGGCAAATTAAGTAAACTATTGCGCGCGAGCTTAAAGTATGGAAAATGATTTTTATGGGATAATTCTTTATTGCGTGAACCGATTTTCACCGTTTTTACTTTATTTGAAAGCACGTCATTTAATTGTGATTTTGTAGAAATTACAGGTACAATAAACACCTGCGTATACGGTTAAATTACAAATTTAGTTCAGAAATTATTTTGTAATGTTTTTTCAAAAACTATTCAACCTGAATCTTGAAGCAAATCAAATTATTTTGTTCAATATTTTTTGATTGGCAATTTTTAAGTAGTTACACTTAGGGGTCACAAAACCGTAAAAAAATTTGAAACCCGGTTTTTCGGCTTTTCTATAGGACCAAAACCGGTTTTCCGGTTTTTTCGGTGATTTCGGTTTTGTTTTTAATGGTTAATGCAGTCACCGTTTGATAACCGCCTTGTACGATCTTGGTGGCGTCTCATTGATAGTCGATAAGTTTTATAAGTAGTTAAAGAGTCTAGGTCTAAGCCAAAATTTAAAAGCTCGCTTAAAGGGGAGACAGAAATAAATTCTAGACTATAGTTAAAAGCTATTTATTTAACAACATAAGTTACATAAGGCATTCAAGCAATCATAGTTTTTCTTAATAACAATATTAACACGTGAGATCAATTAACCCTTTCACGGACAGAACGTACGGCTCTCGACTCGAGAGCCGTCAAGTTCTCATATAAACTCGACGGCCCTCGATGTTATGTCCGTGAAAGTATTAATAAATTCAGAGAAAATCAGAACAAAGGCAGTTTTAACTTAAGAAAAAACGAAACATAAACATAACATTTTTTTAAATAATAATTTTAACACCTGAGATGGCTTGAGATCAATCAAATCAGAAAAAAAGTATTGAACCCCGTAGTACGCTCTCTACTCCTCAGTACTCAGATCTCGAAATTATTTAAAACATATATAAATCTATATTTTGTTCAGAGACTTAACAGTTTGGAAATGCGATCGTAAGACTGAGAGATTTTCTAAGGTATCGTCATTCAAAGACGTTCTTAAATGGTTACATAGGTAGCCTGCTGATGAAAAAACTCTCTCGGACTCTACGCTTGTAGGCGGAATTCTGTTTAGAGAGTCATAAGCCTGTAAAAGATGTTTTCCCTTGACTCCTCCGTTATCATACAGAGCCATTTCGACTTTGATCACTGATAGTAAATCACTTTCGAATTCTGAATCATTGATGGAAGGCCTCTGGCTCGTTATATCCTCG
The DNA here is from genome assembly GCA_947086415.1 of Pammene aurita. Classification (NCBI taxonomy): domain Eukaryota; kingdom Metazoa; phylum Arthropoda; class Insecta; order Lepidoptera; family Tortricidae; genus Pammene; species Pammene aurita. Next base: position 22,527,218 of record OX352295.1, read on the forward strand.
GACATAGATTTATACAATACAATGGCTTCTTGCAACTCCTCCGCCATTGATTTTGTAGAAGAGGATGCAGTTAATGCTTCGGAAGCTAAAACTATATTATCCTCGACGTCCTCGTCCACTGAGTGCAAAGTAACGTGACTGGGCTGTCGGAGCTGAAGTATTTTTGTCATTAATTCAGCTATTTGATCGCTGTTAAGGTTTGGAACAGTCGCACTCTCGTGTCTATTGTTGTAATATTTTGCCGGGTTCTGTAGATATTTTAGAACTGATGTGAGGCCATTTGTTCGTTGCTTAATTCGCTCAATTAGTTGCTGTGCAAATCTATCGCTGAAATGACCTTTACGTTCGTTAAGTTTTGTAAGCATGAAAGTAATTGCTATATCTGCAGTAACAAGACTGGCATCGCGGCGACAAAGAGCTTCGACGGTCACCTTAGCAATTTGCAAGCATGCACTAATGTCAGCGAGAATTTCAAAGTCGGTGTCGAGAAAGATGATGTCCGACTTTATGTCTATAAGCGACTTTTGAATGCACGACTTTAATTTGAGAAACCGTTCGAGCATGTCAGCCAAAGAGCTCCACCGGGTATTGCAATCAAGCACAAGAGCCGTCTCTTTGCCATGCTCTTCAATTACATATTTTTGCAAAATACTATCGTTTTTTGTCGGGGAATTTTTAAAAAGTTTTACGACTTTTCTCACCCTAGTAATTAAATCTTTTAGGGACGTCGTAATCTGATGTGTTACGTCATTAGGTGAAACTAGAACCACTTCAAATCGATCTGTTTCTGTACCATATTCTTCATTATCATGATCGAACACTACGGCACGAATCTTTTCGTTAAAGAAAACGTCAAGAATTGACAGCTGTAACCCATGTGCCAAACATAATTGATGAAAGCAAGGCAAATCCTTGCCTAACTTCACCATCACACTAGCACCGTCTGTAGTGACCGCGGATATATCGTTTAAGGATATACCGTAATTCGCCAGTAAATTTTTTAGGATTTCTATACATGCACTGGCAGGCATGCTCCCAAAGATTCTGACAAGTCCGATATTTTTAAATATAGTGTTGTCCTTAAAGGACCCGTGGATGTTTACATTTAAGTATCGGTGGCTTCGAGAAGAAGTCCACTCATCTAAAGTCAATGCAAACATTTTCTTGTCTCTTTTCATATCAATTAAAGTGTCTTTAACATGGTATTTTAGCGAACTGCCTTTTTTCATCACAATGTCTTTAATGGTAGTTGCAGACTTAGGCAACGTATGTCCACTCTTCAAAAAAAGGTATCGCAAGTCATCTGAACGAACGAAAAGTTTGAAGCTCATTCCATCCAATGCTACCATTCGACATATCATATTTTCCATTTCATAATGAGAAGAGAAAAAGTCCGTAATTTTTTTCTTTTTTGACATCGGTTCACCATTTTTAGTAGAATTAGGCACAGCACTAGTGCCGGGATTTGCATTTTGAGAATTAGCCACTTTTATTGAATGTGCAGATTTAAGGTGTGTGTGTAAACTTGAGGTTGACCCGCCGGAGCATTTAATAATTCGTTGGCACGTCATGCATTTCGCTGATAACGAATCTGTACTTTGTAGAAAATAGTGCCATACTGATGATTTATCATCTTTCTTCTTAGAATGTGGGCGAAAATCCATAGCGTTCTTATTTTTTAACCTTAAAAAGAAAAGAATACAATACGAAACATTACGTGAGTTTGATAATGATTTTTTTACTTTTAAAAGATCCTCGCTACCAGGTAAAAAATGACAATTCATACGCAACTTAAATAAGACGCATTTATATATAATTAATAAAAAGCAATGACTAATAACTCTTGTTGATAATAACTCTGACAGTTTTCTATTAAATGTTATAGTACTCGTATATATGCTGTTTCATCTATCAATATGTGAGGCCTTTAGATAACACATACATTGCAGAGTTTCGTTACAGTCGAATCTTATATATTATCAATGTATAATATTAGACGTTTTTCTTTTTTTGTACCCGGTTGCGAGTTTTAAATAAAGAAAAACACAAGTTTTTCAAACTAATCTCAAATCGCTAATGACAAATAAGTATGTCAATTAAATAACTTAGCTAATTTAACACTTAGTGTTCTGGTTTTGCTAAAAAATACTGAAATAAGTAACACAACCACAACTTTCATAATCAATTAATCACTATTACACAACTAAAAAATAAGTATTATTATTTTATTATTCACTTTACCAACTAGGATTCATTTTGAATTTCAAACATTTTTATTTAGCAGGTTAATATTATAAATGTGTCACGCTTAGCGTTTGCAATTCGGATATTTTTTTGTATGAAGAATTCGTATAATATTTGAATATTCGAATCATTTCCATGCAAAAAATATTCGGATTGCAAACCCTAGACTCACGCTGACACCGTCGCGTCGCACGACCTTGGGTCCTGTTGTAGTCGTTGCGTCGACCTAAATGCATCATTTAGCAAGAAGAGCAACACAACATGCATTTTATGTAATATAACACTGTGCAACAGTACACCTTAACCAATCTCAGTACGATTTAATGCAATACAAGAATATAACCATTTAAGCCAAGGTTAAAAATCAAATTTAATAAAGTAAGCAGGCATTTTGAGGTTAGTATTTGAAAAACTTGCATTAAAAACTTATGTCAGCTTCGTAGTACCTAAATAAAATAGGTTTGGTTATCACACAAACATTATTAATAACGACATAGCATTTTACAGCACAATTATGGTAACAGTGCATATTGGATTTTTTAGCACAACAACCAATGCCAGCAATAAAATAAAACAAACCAATTACGTATTGCGTACATACCTCACACCTCACATGCATATGCCCAAGTGTTGGTCACTTATCTAATTTTGCACACAATGCTAATATTACTGATATTTCAAGCACGGTTTATTTAAAGAGTTCCACCACAATCAACTCAAGTGAATGCAATGCAATGAACGACAGAATGACAGCGAACGTGAGAACGAGAACGGCCGGTCTTTGTGAACGGAATGTTCCGATCTGAATGAGCGAATGAGCGAGTTAACACGCTGGCATGGCAATAGTGGCAACACTGCATAATGGGAATAAGTAAAATAATGTCATTTGATCATCATAACTGGTAAGTTGTATACGTTACTATGCTAAATACTTACTATGAACATCGAAAGTAAATAATCGAAAACCTCGATAAACCCGGTTTTCAAACTCTCAAACCCGGTTTTGACATGAGGCCGGAAACCCGGTTTTTTCGGATTTTTCGATTTCGGTGAAACCGGTTTTGTGACCCCTAGTTACACTACTATATATAAACTGAAAATAGATGTGTAGTATATGACATCTATTTTCACTATTCAACCTATCAAGTTCAAAATAATTTTCCTAGAAAGTTTTTATAAAGTTCTACTTTTGAGATTTTTTTCATATTTTTAAAACTTATGTTTCAAAAGTTAGAGGGGGGGGGGGGACACAATTTTTTTAACTTCTGGAGCGATTATTTCCGAAAATATTTACATTATCAAAAAATGATTTTAGTAAACCCCTATTCATTTTTAAATACCTATCCAACAATATATCACATGTTAGGGTTAAAATGAAAAAAAAAACCACTCCCCACTTGACGTATAGAGGAGGTACCCTAATAAAACATTTTTTTCCACTTTTTATTTTACCACTTTGTCGGCGTGATTGATATACATATTAGTACCAAATTTCAGCTTTCTAGTGCTATCGGTCACTGAGATTATCCGCGGACGGGCGGACGGACGGGCAGACATGGCGAAACTATAAGGGTTCCTAGTTGACTACGGAACCCTAAAAACGCATAGTTTTAAAGACCTAAACGGCCAGACAGACTGACAGACAGCGGAAAGCGAATTTGTTTCATACATACTATGCAGTGAAGTGATGTCCTTATGACATTTTTTTAAATAAATAAAATGGTTGGGAAGAGCTAAGATAAGGAATGAATCAAAACAGTTAACATTTGTTTTGATAGGTATTTATTTTCATTATTATTATACTTAGGAACATTATACAAATCTATATCTATATGAAAAAAATCTCAAAAGTAGAACTTTATAAAAACTTTCTAGGAAAATTATTTTGAACTTGATAGGTTGAATAGTTTTTGAAAAAAAATTACAAAATAATTTCTGAACTAAATTTGTAATTTAACCGTATAAGCAGGTGTTTATTGTATAATGTTCCTAAGGCGGGGAGCCTTCAAGATCTAAAATCTAGATATTTAATAACCAGCCTGTAGCCTACCACTCCCCATTGAAATATTTTGTACTCTAACTTTTGTAAGGTAATTATGGAGAGGATTCCCCGATGACTGGATTAAAAGGCACATGATTGTCGGTTGTTATTAGAATTTATTTCTTAATGTTTTTATGGCAGTAATGCCTTATTGATAATGATAACCAACAATGATGTACCATCAGGTTCAAAATTGCATGGTCAATTTATCAATGAATTCATTCATAAATTGGCCATGCAATTCTGAACCCGATAGTACCTTTGACTTTAAATACATATTTTTTTCGTCGAATAAAATAATAAAAAACCGCTTTAAATTATAGTAAATTTTCTGTTTTTTTTTTTATATTAAATTAAATATATTCGCATTTAATTGTGCAAATAAGAACGTGAATGCGAATATCAAAAAACATGCAGATATTCGCGAATGCGAATATCAAAAAACATGCAGATATTCGCGAATGCGAATACGAATATTTTTTACATCCCTAGCATATAGTATGGTTGCTTTGCGCAACCGTATATTTATTTAGTCGTGGCAAAAATCGCCGCATGTGCCATTACTGTTGTGACCTATGTTGCCATGATATCGAACCAAAAAAGCGTAAGCGTAAAGTTTAAAAATCTGTAGTATTTGAGAATAACAACAAATAAACAATTCTTACTACATTTTAATTTTGGCTTATCGCATTGACTAACTTCGAAATTGAACTGTACTATTTAAGTTGGCTTACCGCATGCCTAAAAATATTTATCTTTTGAACTCCGACTCCGACATACTATCAATTTGCCATATTTCGTATGCAGTAAATATGTGATGTAGGTACACGACACAAAATTTGTACGTTCCTAATGATAAATTATTACCTCTCAATTAGCAATATTATACCTACTTTGGTCAATTTTACCCGCACTTGTACTCGAAAGAAGTTTTTATTTACCCTAGTCGCACCGTTGTTAGGTTTTTGGTACTTACGTCTATTTTACTCAATAAATGGTGACATTTTTATCATTATAATGATTTTAAATATTTAAAATACAGATACATCTGCGCTGGTAACACAGCGCAGGCGAGGCACGACCCTTGCGCGTGGTTGGCCATCACTTCTCTTCTCCGCTCCCGTAACCGACCAATCGTGATCGTTCTCTGGCTCATGCGCGCCAAACCAAATTTAAAACAACGGTGATGAGTGTTTGGATTAAAATAAGTAACAATTTATTTTAAAAGGCGATTGATGCAAAGTTGAGCTAAAAAGCGCGCATTATGAAAATCCCAAAACATACTTACTTATTTACAAATTTTTATTGGTAAATAATTTACACTCTCATAAAACCCACCCTCTGGTATAAATTATATTGTGATTTATTATCAGTATATATAATTACTATATTTAATTATTAATCATAAAAATTGTAGCCAATTACGATTTTAATGCACTGAAATATGCTGAATAATATAAAAACTCTAGGTCAATTGACTATAAATAAGGAACCCATTTTTATTTTTTGTGCCATTCGTGGTCAATATTATAAAGCAAATATTAATGTATATTTACAAGAAAACAAACGTTAATTAATATTTTTAAGTAATAATCTACGAATTTTTATATTTTTAAATATTTTTTTATATATTTATACAAGTAAAATTTAGTGAGATTATGTGTCGACGTAATCACTAGATTTATGATACGTCTGCTACATCAAAAAAATCTGCTATTATTAATTATTTCCAATTCGCCATACTAGCCGACCGTATAATGACTGTATTATAAATCTATGTCTTATTTAATGAAATGTTACCACATTATTATCCTAATCCATTAAAGACAATATACTATGCCTAGAATATGGATATTTCATTAAATGGTTTGTTTACATTGTTCAATTTCTATTGACGGCGTACCTAGTAGTAGTAGGCTTATACATATACTTGTTAATGATAATGAAACGGGTACTTACCAAATTGGATTATGAAGAGGCTGACAACACCCGATGACCTTCAAATTGACTTTACTCAAACAGTGTTTCAGCTATAACTACTTGTTTTGAGAAAGTAAAAAAAATGTATGTTAATATTCGTTATATTTGGAAGAACTTCGTTGCGTCCGATACACGATTGGACGAAATCGGCTCGATAGAAAATAATTCCAAAGTTACATCTTAAAATTAGCTTTAAACAGTTGTATGTCTTTAGTTTCTTGACTTATACGTCTGTAACTAAGGACAAAATTCCACAACACTAATATTAAAAACTTCGTTGCCTTATATTTCTCAATTAATGCGTCGTTTTTTTTTCATTCATTATTTTGTAAAATTTGCAATGAGCTCCCATACTAATCGTAACACAGTGTTTCTCTTTCACTCGCGCTGAATAAGATAGGGAGGGAATTTAGCTGTTGTCAGCCCCTTAACGTGGTATTTGCGAAAGTACGTAAACTTTTTAGTTTCGCCTGCGCCGGTAAGAAACACTAACAAGACAAGTGATGCGTAACGTGGCGGGCAGCGACTGGCGGGCGCGCGTCTGTGTGCGTGCGCGCACACAGACGCGCCGCGAGGCGCGCGCCCGCCAGCGCGACAGATAATATTGTCTAAAAATCTCAAGTTTGAAAAGGGGCTTCCGTACGCAAACCTCTTAAGATTTTATCTTTCATCAAGAGAATAGACTCATCGCAAATTGACATTGATAAGTAACTGGTACTCCCTGATCCTTGATTCCCAAATCATTCAATATGACGAGCTAAAAAAGGATCGAATTCAGCGGAATTCGTGGTTTTGACCCTGCTAGCGAGCAGTAGCATGGAACCCATACTATAATGTTAATGTAGATAAGGTTGAGATGGTGCAAAAGAAATTTCTTCGTTTTCTAAACTTTAAAATGAGGTACCCACGTCGCTCATATACTGGTCTTCTGACCAAATACAATATGCTGTCTCTAGAGAACCGACGGGCCGTCGCTGACGCATTGATGCTGCGTAACATCTGCGTAGCTGATGTAGACTGCCCGCAGCTGCTCGCGTCCGTACAGTTCCGTACTCCGCGGAAGTTGACCAGGTACAAGCATTTATTTAGCTTACCCATTACACAATCTAACGCAGGGAAGCGGGCTCCCATGTATAGAATTTGCGACCACCACAACAGCTACTTTATCATGTCGATCTATTCTCATGCTCCCGCGCCTCATTCAAGGCTGCTGTCATAAAAAAACATTAAAAATTTTATAACTTAAATTACCAGTAAAATAAGTTTCTTTTTCTGACTAGTTTATACTTTTGATACATGTTTTTATTATGATATTGTACTGTGATCCAACTTACATATCAATGACAAGCTTCTTGCACAAAGAAGCTTGTGAGCAAATCTTTTCTGCAGCCCACCTAGCAAGGACACCTTACCTTATACATGAATCAAACGCTCGTCCATGTCAGTTCGCCAGGTTTCGAGTTCACTCCATTTTGCGTTTAGCTCCTTTAGGCCTTGAGAAGTTGAGTGGACGTCGCTTTTAATTGTTTCAATATCCGCTTTTATTGAGTTAAAGTCGCTCCGAAAGGATTTGATCTCGTTAACACGTCTGCGGTCGTCCCGGTGTCGATTGGAGACATATTTGTACATATACGGGTTAATCAGGTAAATAAGTCCCGGTACTTGTGACGCGCGTTAACTGCGATAAGAAACAATGCAAGCGACCGTCCCGAGTTCCCGACCCGGTTTCGAACGATGATGAAAGTGATGAATGATGTTTTTTGTTGTAAGTGTGATGGAAATGCAATTTGGGCTTTTGTTTACAGACGTGACTTTGAAGGTCTGATGGCACCAAGCTTCAAAACGCGTTGCTTACTTCCGATCTCGAAGGGTTCCAAGGTCTTCCGACTCCTTTCACGGGAACATTGTGCATCTGTTTAAAATATTTTTTGTTAACTGTTACAAATGTGACAAAAAAATAGGTTTTTCAATAACCATACTTTCACAATCCACGCCTCAATGTTACTTATTCCTTTTCATGTGTAAAGTTATTGCCAAAACGAAACAGAAACACTTGAACTAATCGAATAACACTAATTAATTTTGTAAAACTACCTACACGTCGTGCATATTATGCATCGTATATATTGTGCATCGACAGGCATATTGACAAAATGGAGGCGTAACACCCAAGTAATGCCAATGCGCTTCAACGATTAGTTAATGAGAAGTGTCGGCGCGAGACTTGATTTCAATTTAGCATCGGGATCGCGATTTTTGAAATAGTGGCTCTTATTAGGAACCGGTTCTTATTAGGCGAACATACCTTATACTGTTGTTGAACTATTGCCACTACTTGAGGGAGTCAGATCGGCGTCTAGCGGCTCGGTGTGTTGTCGGGGTTGCGAGGTGGTGAGCGGCGCGGCCGAAGTACAACACAAGTTGCTGTTTCTAACTATGTATTCGTGCGTGTGCTGTTTCTAACTCGAGCGTCGTCGGAGAGAGACTAAGGGCGGGTTGCACCACGCACACTTAACGAACTCATCATGGTTACAGTAAACGTAAAGTCCGTTTTTCCGTTGCACCATGCACTTTAGCAGTCAGAAAGCCGTCGAGCACTGGTTAACATCAAATCTACGTTTAAATATTTGACAATTGGACAATTGGCAAAAATGTCAAGGATAAATGCTTTATTAGACAAAAATACATTGATATGTGATGAAAAATATTAAAATATTGTTTGCAGTAATAAATATATGCGAGTATCTGAACGTAAAAAGGCGCATACGATTGACGTTTGGTTTTATTCACGATTTTCAGATCAGATAACGTGTATTAAATAATAAAGACATAATTCTTTGTAAAAAGTGCGTTATTTAGTTAAAGTCGAGTGCCGAGTGACTTCAGGTTGAAATAGTACAGACTTCTATTATGTATCACAAACATACCAGAACCTACAGTCATTGTCATGAAAGCCGACAGCCGTAGAATGAGCAGAACCAGAATCATGACAACCCTTAGGGCCCTCGCCCACGGCGACTTTTTGCAGCGATGCAATCGCGATGCAATCGCGCGTTCGAATGGATACAGTCGCGATGCGGTCGCTGGCTGTGTACCCTCGCCCACGAACCACGATGCAGTCGCGCTTCTGTCGCGATGCAAACGCGCTTCTGTCGCAATGCAAACGCGATTCAGTAATATGCCAGCGAATACTACAGTTGCAAGATGGATTCCGTTGAGACAACATTAGTCGTGTTATCTTTGTTGCTGCTTTTACGTAAGCAGCCGAAGCGTCGGCAACGAAAACAGCGTCGATATTGGATGCACGCATTTAATAAAGAAAGATTACTCAGTGGACATTATGTAACAACCTTTCAAATACTGAAAAAACATGAGCCGAAATTCAGAAGTTGTTATAGAATGTCATATTCGACGTTTTGTGAATTGCTTTCGATTGTGAAACCAGAGTTTACCCGCAGGAATACAGTGATGAGACAATGTATATCAGCTGAAGAGCGTCTAATAATAACCTTAAGGTAATAAAAAGCAAATGTTCTGTTAATCATCTTTATTTAGTTTTTGCATAGCTATCGTTAGGTTGAACAACTGGCCTGTTAATAATGGGTAACTATTATAATCGCAACTAGCCACATCAAAAAATACTTAAGTACGAATAAGTTTAATTAAACTATAATCAGTAGGTTGAACTCAAAATGAATCATATTAAGATACTTTTAATTTTTTAGTTTCTATTTTATGGCGAGTATAAGTCTGTGATTATATCAGAATCTTGCGTAGAATCATCATTATTGAAACTATATTCATTATTATTCTGCTGCGATGAACTACCTGCAATGGCTGCAGTATTGGCATTGGCAGCAGTAGGTGTACGCGATGTGTGGTAACTATTTATTAGTGGAGAGGCGCTACTTTCGTTACTTGTATCAGCAGGTGTTGTGTTGTAGTTTTGATACCCAGACTGATATCCATAGTGACTGGAATATGTAGGTGTTTGTGCCATACTATTATATTTGCGAAGCAAATTTATTATTTCAGCTTTCGCATCGAGTTTATATTCTTCTCTTATGGAATTAAAATGAGGAAAAAGCGAAAGCAAAAAATACTCATCTGGATGTTCAATACTCGGCGTAACTTTTTCTAATTTTTTAGTGAGAACTTCGTATAATTTGTTTTGTTTATCATCAACGCTATCACTATCACAGCTTTTAAGCTTCTTTGATTTAGGAATTGCAAACGACTCCAAACAGCCTTGGGTGTCATATTCTTCAGTGTCTGTTGATCGACGTAGCGGTCTTATTTCGGTCAAAGGTTGTAAAAATGACAATAGTTTATAGTAAACATATTGTTTTCTTGGTTTGGCTCCAGACCCACTAGGACAGTTTTTTTCCTTTACCCGTTCTCTGTTATAAGAATCTTTTATACTTTTCCATTTTTTCTGGAGTTCAGTAGCTGGAAAAAGAAATACTTAGTTTTTTTTTTTTCAGATACTTAGCAACTGGATGTAATTTCACAGATCTTCATTTTGATTTTAAATGTGGACAAACTACTGCACGTCGAATTGTTAAGGAAACTGTGGCAGTAATATGGGATAAGTTAAAAGACATCTCCATGCCAGAACCTACAGAAGAATCACATTTAAAAACCGCTGAAGGGTTTATGAAACATGCAAATTTTCCTAACGCAATGGGAGCAATTGATGGGAAACATATAAGAATTATAAAGCCATGTCATACTGGCTCAGAATATTACAACTATAAACATTTTTTTTCTATCGTGTTGCTAGCAATATGTGACGCTAATTATAATTTCATAGATATAGATGTCGGATGCTATGGGAAAAGCTCAGATTCAACAATACATGACAGAAGCGAGTGGTTAAAAAAGATACGACAAGGAAATTACAATATACCTCAGCCAAGACCTATATCTAGCAATGGAATACCTATACCGTTTTCGTTTATCGGTGATGAAGGATTTGCCTTATCACAACACTTGCAAAGACCATACGCTGGTAAACACTTACCACAAAATAAGAGAATATACAATTACCGCTTGACACGCGCAAGGCGTTATATTGAATGTACGTTTGGTATATTGAGTAACAAATTTAAAATTTTTAATCGGCCCATGAACGTTAATATTGATTTTGCTACAAGTATTGTTAAATCTTGTTGCGTATTGCACAACTTTATACGTAAACGAGATGGATACAAGTTTGATCATACTTTGACAATAGTTGGATTACAAGACCTACCCGCCAGTGGTAATTTACATTCAATTAGGGGACGAAGATCTGAACTAAGTGGTACTGCAATTCGAAACATTTATGCTGATTATTTCACAGGTGAAGGTTCTGTACCGTGGCAAGATTCTAAAATTTGAAATACCTAATCGAACCTTATTCTAATCAGTAAATTTACTAATAATGGTATGGAACAATAACTTGTAATTAACTAAATCCGTGGCTGCAATCCTACTTACGTCTTATAATTACAATTATAAATTATAATACACTTTATGGCACAACTCAATAACAGGACAACAGTACCTACAAACACACAGTGGACACTGTTTATTCTAATTACCTATTCTAATAAATAAATACTCTAATAATTAATGTTGAGAAAAATCAATTAATAACCACTTTTTTTGTTTAAAGTCACCTAAATAAGGTAGGTAGGTAACTATAGTAGTTTGTGTTACAAGGGATCAAAATTATATATATCCGTCAAGGACGTAAATTGAATCCCGAATGAAGCGATGGATTCTACAATAGAATCCCGAACGTAGGTGAGGGATTCTAAAGTAGAATCCTGAGCGTAATGAGGGATTCTAACGTCTAAGACGAAATAATTTTGATACCATGTGACACATACTGCTTTTCACATCAACTATGAGGAAAATAAAAAAGAAATTATTTAGTAACAAAATTTATTTAATTTCTGAGGAGCCGCCAATGTGAAAGTTACATTGCAAATAGGTAATTGTTATAACAAAAAATCTTCAAGTGCTAAACTTGTCAAATTAAACAAGAAATAATAATCGATAATAACAATGGTTACCTACCTATGTAATTCAATTACTGATAATTATTTTTATTAATACCTTAAATTTTTTATAAGTAACTAAAAGTGAAGTGTTATATTGGAACAATTTTCAAAATGTAATGTTATATTTTTATTTGGGAGGGATATTCTACTTTTATTTATTTGAGTGGTTGTAGGTTGGCTATTTTGCATTTGAGTATGGATGTTGGAAGAGAGTAAATGTTCACCAGATAACTTTCCTGAGCACCCCGGCATAGGTGAAGTTGGTCTTTCATTTACATCAGATGAGCATCCCGGCAACACTGAACCTGTCCTTGGGTTTACATCAGATGAGCATCCTGGCATTGGTGAAGCTGGTCTTAGTTTAATATTATTGGTTAGTTTGCTGCTTATCTTAGACTTGTTTTCAACAGATTCTTCAATGTAGCCTTCTGCTACAGAACTCGATTTCCAACCGCCATGTCGCTTAAGTAGAGTTAGATCTGCTCCGGAGTCAGCTAGAATAGTAGCTGATGTACGTCTAAAACAGTGCCCTGTGTACATATCTGGATTTTCTAATTTTAAAAATCGGGCTATATCTCCTGGAATTGAGCTTAACTTATTCTTTCCAATTACCTGCCTTATACATTTTCCATCCCGATATTGGATGAAAAAGCGACTATTAGTGTAGTCAGATGGCCTAAGTGCTTGGTACCTTTCAACAATTTTCTTATGTTCTCCCTTTATCACAAATGACCGCTCTCTCTTTGTTTTTGTGTCAGGCAAAATTACCAATAATAGTTCTTCGGAATGTTTTTGAACATTATCCACAGTTAAATTTACTAATTCAGTTCCACGGCAGGCACCATTGAGCCCAAAGATAAGTACCACCTGTAACAAAAATAACAAGTTCAATAAACTGATGAGTAGCACATTATAGGTAACTAGCTGTCCGGTGGCTTTGCACAGGTAAAACCGGACACCCCGTATAGCCTATGTTTAGCAGGGATAATGTAGGATTCGAATGGTGAAGAATCATTCAAATCGGTCCAGTAGTTTCGGAGCCTATTCAATGCAAACATACAAACAAACAATCAAATCTTTCCTCTTTATAATACTAGTATAGATTTAAGCATCGAGTGTGGTATTTTACTTACTTTCATTAACAAATAAATGTAGTCGGGTGCTTCGTTTAAAAACGTCTCTACGTTGTTGGTAGTTAGTACTTTAGACTTCTTTGGTTTGTGGCCTTCAGAAAACCTTTTGAGAAAAGTCGTCAATTTTGTGTAATTGTTGATTTGAATATCGTGTTTTGTGCCGATGGTGGCCTTTAACATTGAATATATGCTCCAAACTGTAGAAGGTTGCATGTGCGTTGACAATTCTTGAAAATACACCAGAAGCACAGATTCTGACAACGATTTTACGCCTTTAGATGATCTCCATTTTAAGAAATTTTCATATGCTTTGAGATATTTATGTCTTGACTTATTAGGCAGCAAATTTTCAACAACCGATGTGGCCTGTTTATTTATAAATTCCGGTGTTGATTCCAAACTCTCATCGCTCGACGCCGACATTTTTGCTTCTTTCTGGTTTCAAATTTGGAATTAGAACGCATAGTGCAGCCATAATCTGGGTTGTTGTTTTCTTTTGTTTTTAACATTTTCCTTTAAAAATGTAATAAATTAACACTCTTTTCTTTCTGTACGTTTTCTTGATAGCAGCACTTTAAAAGATTTTTCGTTATGTTATAACAAATTAAATATTTACAATATAACTTCACGATGGCGGCTCCACAGATAACTTAAAATACTTAGCATCAGTATAATTTGCTTTGCAGAGTAAATCGATTAATCGTTATTGTATCGATTCGATTGAGAAAATCGTTCGACTTTGAACGTCAAACCCATAAGTGCGAGTGAGAAAAAATATATATTTCTCGCTCTTACTTTTAAACTTATTGTCTGAACGTAATCGATTACAACGAAAGTACAATCGAGTATGTAGATACGACGCTCATTAATTAATTATATTAATATTTTATACTGGCAATGAAATGTCCTTGAACAGAAAAGTGGCACTTTGATCCCTCCTGGCAGGGAAGAAAAATCCCTTTTCCGATTAGGTGATGTGAAAAATGTATTTGTAAATGTAGGTACCCCAATTCACCCATTTTAAAACACCGATATGTATATACAATATTTTCATTTCATTTAATTAATGTATATTTTATAATTTTTATTTTTATTTCAATAAATAAATAACTTACCGCAAGCATTCTTTTCTTTTGTTCGTTTTTTGTTTAAATTCTGAATCAAATATTTCATTGACTTCTTCCCATGCCTTTCGTTTAGCAATTTTATCAGAGTACTCAGGAAGGTGTGAGTTCCATAATACAGGACGGTTTTGAATTGCAAGAATGAAAGTTTCCGTGTCGAACGATTCCATTATTTGCACGTCCCTGATCTCTCGTTGTTGCAGTTGCTCTGTTCTCCACTCACGCGCTCCCCCCACCTCTTTCCCCCGACGTCGTCCGACACGATCGCGCGTTTGCATCGATGCAGTCGCGATGCAGTAGCGCGTTAGTAGCGCGATTGCATCGCTTCTGTAGCGCGTTGCAAATGCGATTAAAACGCGTTAGTAGCGATGCAGTCGCGCGTTTACGAAACGCGCGACTGCATCGCTACAAAAAGTCGCCGTGGGCGAGGGCTCTAACCCATTAACGGCTGAATTTTTTTCATGTTTCCGATTTATATAATTTTCATATATGTTTTTAAAATAAACCCAAGAAATAGAAATTTGAAATCAGAATCAAAATCGAACCACTAGAAAAAAAAATATAGACTGATGCCAGACGGCATCGCTAGCCGTCTACCTTGTCTTTTGAAATAAAAATCAGAGTGTTATTTTTCAGCATTTATTAACGAAAATAATAAAAGAAACGTACAATTTTGTATATCAATCATTGCGTATGGAACTTATAATTACATTTGGCACACTGTCCTATGTTGCACTTGCAGCATTGCAATCTGGATTGGCTTTTACAATATTCGAAAGCACATCTGCGACGCACACCCTCAGGACATGGTACCAAATAATGGGCGATACCATCAAAACGAATATCGTCGGAAACTTGGTGACCAGTCTGAGATTGTCGGCATGTTTGAGCGCGACCAGGACCATGGCGCAAGTTACGGAAACGCAACAAATATGTCTGAACAATGTACCTCCGAAAATCTAGTTGGCTTATCTGGTTTCCTGATTTTCGAGATAAACTCCAGGCATTACAAATTGCGGGGTCAATGAGGTTAGGTAAAGATAGGCCACCAACACTTTTTCCTCGAATTGCAATCTTGTATGTATTGATGTTCTGGTGCCACAAGAGCAACTAATTCATCAATACATATTTTCGGATCGGGGCAGTTCAAAAATGCTGCATACTTTTGTGACTGTTCTTGTCCCCTAAAAATAGTTCAAGCAGTTCTACTAGCGAAAGCTTCCTGAACTTAGTATAGTTTCCTTCAGGAAATATTGGTGGTTCGCGTGTAGCATTTTCATGAACCCATGATCGCCCTTTTTTTTATTTTTTGCTTGCGGTTCGTCTTCTTCATCCGAAGAAATCGAATCTGAAGAAGACTCCACCGACCGTGCACGTTTACCACCTGTAATGTTCCTAAAAAATAAAATAA
The DNA here is from genome assembly GCA_947086415.1 of Pammene aurita. NCBI lineage: Eukaryota > Metazoa > Arthropoda > Insecta > Lepidoptera > Tortricidae > Pammene > Pammene aurita. The sequence continues at coordinate 22,543,201 of OX352295.1, forward strand.
AACATTATTATTATAAACAAAACATATAAAAAGGTATAATTACATGTCACAATGACAAAAACACAAAAACTTTAGGTAATTCGAAAAGACACGGTATCGGGCTACAGGTGCCGCTTGGCATCGGCAACAAAGATTTACTCGTATAACAAACAAAACGAGTATCTAGTTAGTTATTTCTTTGAATAATGGTCTTGGAATGTTTTCTGACTATGCTAAACACAAAAATAATATCCATCAATCACAAATAACAAAATTATAAACAACTTACTTGAAGACACCGTCCATTATTGCACATATTTTCGAGTACTGATGTTTACCGCAATTGCACTCTTCAAATATGCATCGTGATTGGCTATGCATTCGACTAATCAAAAGATTCATTCCTCTTAGACCGATTTGACGTATAAAATCACAACCAATCACAGCAGTCTCGTAATTTGGCGCAAAAGTTTAAACGTATAATATGTGATGCCATATGGCACCGCCAGCCGTTAATGGGTTAAAAAACCACTCTGTTTTTGTCAATGAAGACCAAAGCTTTGGAAACAACGGTTGACTGACCACAAGACTTGAATACTGCAAGGTAGAAGACAAAACGTAACGGAACGTAAACCTCCGACGAGGTGGAATGACCAGGTCAAGAAGAAAAACAAGTTTTATGACACGGTAGAAATGGCCACGAACAGGACTCGATGGGAGTAAGTCATACGATTCAAAAGATGCCAGATGATCAGAGAGGTTTCTTTAATGCTTTTAAGGGCATGAAGTTATAGCACCAAACATTTATCGCCAATATCCTACAGAAATCGAGCCTCGACGCCTAACTAAACAATGTTCAGAACAGTACATGTAAATAAAGTGTCATGCGGAATGTACAATCAAGTAAATAAGAGTGTCAAGTGTTGTGGGACAAAAAAAAGTTCAACAATATTATAGTTCATCCACAAATTCAAATGTGTATGAAAATTAATTATAGTAATTCATATAATTCTTGTTTTTTATTTGATTTTATTATTTGCCTTAAAACAAGCACAGTAGGACTCTGTTTGACAACAAGAAATTGTCCGGTTCCTTATAGTTTACATTGTATTTCAGTTTCATTTGTGAAATAAATTTACAGCACGATTTTACAGATCTAAAGAGACAATAACATAACTTCATATAAATAAATAATTATCTACTGACAATTTGGTAATAGCATGGATTAGCTAATTTGACTTGATGTGTGTTGCTCTTCTAAGGTAAATTCTTATTTTATTTGGAATTTTCTGGCATTAATTTTAGCCCTTTAAGCCAAATCCCATAGAACAAAACTAGTGATAGGTACCTACAAGCTATGCTGGCACCATCTGACAAAACCTTTGATAGATGCCTTCCCATTGCCCATTAGTATTTTTTGTATCGGACATTATTATGAACATGCTTTTTTTTCATTCAAATTGTACACAAAATACATGCATTTGCATTTTGTATCTGTTTCATGATTGTCTAAAAAGGAAGCAAAGACCTGGCCTTGGGCTTTGGCTTAAAATGTTAGATCCTATCCTCATAGGATCAACCCTCACATACACAAACCCATACATAAACCCTCGTTTATGTACTGTACTTTACCTAAGTAGGTACCTAAAAATTCATTAGTAATAAATAATATAGGTCTCTTTTTTTATCAATGTTATATATATATCTCTACTAATCAGGATAGGTACCTATTTACAAATAAAACATAATAGTACAGTTGGTACATACATGGCTGTTTGTATGACTTGTAACAGATATCATATGTTACAATCAGGGATTGCACAACCGGTTTTATTAAATACTTGTAAACAAACTGTCAAACTAATAGCGGTTTAAATTTTATACCTGTATTCAAATTAGAGGTATTATTTTAATATTGCTAATATCATTATGACAATTCAAGTCCTAATTTCAGTATTCTTTACCGGTATTCAATACCTATATTCAATGAATGACAATTTTATTACTAGTGCGAGTGAGACATCTGTATCTAAGTTACGGTCTCTATCGGGCCGAATTTATACCTAACCGACTAGTTCGATGACAGACGACAGGCGTTCCTATTTCAAATTTTCTAGAAATAAACCAACTAAATAAAGTAGTAGTACAAAGTGTCGTATTTCACAAATTAATTTCTGACTTTTCGAGTCTTATGCCTTTTAGGCGCTTGTCTTTTGACTTCTTATACCGATAATAAAATCGATTACAGGTAAACATGTCATTTGCAAACACCGATAATGATTTTGAATACCGGTAATACTTTACCGCTATTCATGGTTTTAGCAATATAAATAGTGAAATTCAAGTATAACCGGTTAAACCCGAATTACAACCGGTTTTGAGAATACCGGTAACGATCCCTGGTTACAAGTGATAATAAAACATTTTTGAAATTTACTTATATGACTGGGACAATCTCACCTAGCCAAACTAAGCAACTAAAGCAATTTATACTATATATTTACATTGATAAGTAATGTTTTATGGTCACTTTGGTGGTTTTTATGGTGTATCAACTGTAGAGTATGGTTGATAACCATCTGTGGCTCAGTATATGAAGTTTTTTCTCCGGTCAATAAGCTGGGTCATCTTGGCCACGGGCCACGGGTTGGTTTATACTATCCTAGAACTAAAATACTTCAATAGTTTCAAGTTTAGTAAGTATGATATGAGGCTGCATTGTTACAGGCATTGTTCATATTGATTATTAATGTCAACTGCTAGAAAAATGGTGAAAATAATCATTGCATGTCATTGTCTTGCCCCTATCTACAAAGGAAACCTATGTCAGAGTTTGAATACTAAATAAATAAAGTAGGGTAACTAAATATATGTATTTTATTAACAAAATTAAAATATTGATTAGATTAATAAACTTATTCTTTATTTTTACTTTGAGATTCTACAAATTTCTTGAAACCACTGCACTTTTACTTTAAAAGTTCCTTGAGTTAAGCACTGAGTAGCAGAGGAAGTCTTGATGTCATCTTGTCTTCAATACCAAAGGTAAATTCAAACCTGAAATAAAAAACATTGTGTAAGTATTATGAATGTAACATATGTGCTATACTCATCATTTGTTCACAAAGATGCTTTAGAACACTCTTTCAATAAGTATGCCAGCCATAATCAACCAGGTTGGGAGGGATTCAGCACCCTATATTTACGAATTTTCGAAAGGAGTTCTCAAAACTATAAAACATAGTGGAGTCAAAACCATCGTGCCGGCGGGGCCATAAATCTCCGGGCCGGCCACGTGCCCTTTTCTACCTGCTTGTAGGGATGCGTGCCGCAACCTTCGCACATTATCGATGGATTTATTTATAACAATAAGGTTGTATTTAAGTGTAATATGAATATAGAAGAAAATTTCGTAACACAGGTTTATTTTTATATTTAGGTAGACAAAATAAATTATAAAATATATAAAAACATATTGAATAATTTTAATTTAAATATTATAATAAGTTATACTCAATAAAAAGCTCTAAGTTTCACTGTCAGAACTGTCGGTGTCGGTATCACTGTCGTCTTGTAGATTAATTACCACACGATTCTGGTCTCTGACAATATATTTTTGTAGATCAGCTAATTGTAGATCTTCTGCGTGTCGAACACACTTGGCCCAGTCTTCTTGAGAAACATTGTCGACGGCTTGGTGAAATAAAACTTCTACATCTGCTAAACGGAATATATCTGTATATGTGGACACTAATTATATTGATTTTAAGAACCAATGAGAAAATAGCACGATTACATATTACTAATTAACGTTTAGGACTTAATAATGACCGCTATAATAATCTATAACTACTGTCACATTGTTAGGTCATTATAATACTCGTAATTACCCTAATAGGTACACTAATTATATTGCAACAGTAACAAAATGCCATGATATTAATGACTGCTATTTATAATTAACCATTTAGATATCACTAAAACCTAACGAGGTAAATATATTTATTTATAGATAATGGAATCGATTTTACTTATAACTACCATGCACATGCATAGTACTTTTCATAGAACAAGCGTGATTCATCGATAAGAAATATCGACTTTAGCCGCATCCTTGCTGACAGCTCGTTTTATTGCCCGGCCGGCACGTTGGTTTTGACTCCACTATTATAGTGGTGCCTTTGTTTTGCGATTGGGCGCCTTCTCGCCATTTGGTGCTTCCAGCAACCGCTTAGGGTTCTGTACGTAGTAATAAAGTGGCAGGATAATTTACTCACTATAATATAAAACATAATACAGCAGCCGACTATTCTGGCTTTCTCTTTAAACACCACTCACAACACAAGTTGCATTATCCTTTGAAAAAGTTTGCTCGTAAGGCGCTATGGGTAGCCCACTTTTTGACTGAGTAATAAATATGTTCAGGAATGGCTAAAATTTTTGAATATTCTTGATTTTCAAGCTGCAGAGTGTAAAGTTTAGTTCGCGCTCTTTGCTTTAGATTTTTTCTTCGTGTGACGAATTGACGATTTTGACAAGTTTAGTTTGGCATTTGTGGTTGGGTTGCCATATTAATATTTGAATAAATATTTTGAACGGCCTCCTAGCCCAGTTGGTAGTGACACTGCCTACGAAGCAGGAGGTCCCGGGTTCGAATCCTGGTCAGGGCATTTATTTGTGTGTTTATCACAGATATTTTGTACCTGAGTTATGGATTTTTTCTATGTATTTAAGTATTTATCTATATCTATTTATTATATATATCGTCGTATAGTACCCACAACACAAGCCTTATTGAGCTTACCGTGGGACTAGGTCGGTTTGTGTTAGATTGTCCTATAATATTTATTATTATTATTATTATTATAAAAATGTAAGTAGAAATGCGTTTAGACAGTGGCATCCCGCTTAACGCTTACGTTCTGTTATTTTGCACTTGGTGCAACCCATTTATGTTAGCAATCGTTAAGTAGCTCCGATTAGCGTAAAATTTGGCTTACGTTTACAGTCGGTTTGGTGCAACCCACCCTAAGTAGGCGACCACATTCGTTTACCTATCCCGCTACGCCGGGAATGCTAGCGCCCGCTGGCGTTGCGCCAACATAGCGTTCAGGCCCGCCACCCTAACTGTTAGGACGGCGACCTGCTCCGCCAGCTCCTCCTCCGCGTCATCCAGCACACGCGTCCGCCGCTCCACTCTCGCCAGACGGCCCCTGGTGATGGCCACTTCGCTCAGCATCAGGTCCAGGTACTCCGCCAAGGTCTGCACGTCCATCTCGCGTGCGGGGTCACCAATGTAGGGGTTGCGAGGTGGTGAGCGGGGAGGCCGAAGGACAACACAAGTTGCTGTTTCTAACTATGTATTCGTGCGTGTAAACTGAAGCGTCGTCGGAGAGAGACTAAGTGGGCGATCGCATTCGCTTACCAATCCCGCTACGCCGGGAATGCTAGCGTAAGCAAATGTGTCCCCACAGTGTGAAGGAAGAGGTGTGGACCGTTTTCTGAACCCTTGCTCCTCATATACCAAGTCTTTTATTTATCAAGTTATTTCTAATCTGTTTCATAAGATGAGGTGTGTCGTTAATAGGATAGATTTTTTGGTTATCACTATCAGTCTGGAAGAATCGACCTTTGTACTCCTTGCCCTCACTTAAATAGTTTTCTCGTCTCTCATCCAGCAACTTATTTACTGCAGCCATGTTGTTCGGTCCCTGGTCGCATACCATCATGCATACCACGCGTAAGCCAGTGGCCATTACTTTTTATTGCTGTCTTTTGTAGCTGCACAAACCGTAAAAGCCACTGGCTGTTAATTTTTTTTATAACTGCCTGTATTATAAACACATGGTCACAAAACATTTTGAGGATCCGTTATCGATAAAACCGTTAATTTCATCTTTGTTTTTGTCATAGGTTAGGTGCGGGGTGATCGCCATTTCATCGAATACGATGGTGCACAGTTTGTGTTGGTTGGGCATCTTGTCTACTTTGCAAGTTTTTGTGTAGGGCGTTTGGGCAAAATGCAGATTTTCTAAAAAAGTTTGTACGCTTTTGGCACGGATTGTATACTGACAGCGCGAGAATTTTCTCATCCAGTGAAAAATCCTAGCTATAGCTATAGCTATAGCTAGCGGCAGGAGATGTCTTTTTGCTTTACATCTGAAATGCCGACGTTGTCATAATTTTTTGAGTTAATTTCAGTCTTCTCGTAATGTCTCTTCTTCTCTCACCATCTGATTACATCTATTTCTGGCTATTTTAAAGTTGCTCTAATTAGCCATAGCCATACGGACGGCTCTATACCCTATCCGCTTAAGAAAGTTAATAGAGCACCATCTCTGTTACACTTTGTATGCAAGGTATGCATTAACTCTATCGGGTTCAGCTCGCAATGGTAGGGGGGTAAGCGTAGCACGGTTTTGTTTTTTTTCTTTGCCATCTCGTCAATGACAAACGCCTCGTACCTATTTTTGTGGGCCTTCACTATATCCAGCAAGTCTTTTTTATTTGTCTTGGTGGGTGGCAATAAGTTTTTTTCTTTTAACCAATTTTCTATTTCATTTTTTTTCGAACTAGTGTTGGGTATTTTTTCTAATTTTCTGGAATGGTACGGGGCGTTGTCTAATACAATAACTGAGCCGTCTGGTATTACATCAAGCACCTTCGAGAACCATCCTTCAAACACCTCCGAGTTCATATCTTGATGATAGTCTCCGGTTTTTTTTGATTCGAAAACCAAAAGTCCGCTTTCCACAAATCCGTCTTCACTTCCAATGTGAGTTATAATCAGTCGTTTCCCTTTACCTGCGAAACAAAAGGACATAATTGTAGTAAAATATATTAATAATTATTTGTATTTTGTTGCAGCTGCAACTTTCTATTGATAATAGCCGGCCAGATGCAACCAACATGTGCAAATACAATAGATAAGGAATTTCACTTAAGTGATTCATTGTTTTGCATTTCACAATGTGCTAAAATCATAAAGAATGAAATATCTTACCTGATGGATTCTTTAAGCCGACAGATAAACCGTTCATGAATGCTTGTCTTGCGTTTTGAATTGAAGAGTCGACCCATATCTTATTATTCGTATGACCTTCGTTGACCCAAGTCTCGTCCAAATAAAAAATCTTCTTATGGACGTTTCTGGCTTCCTTTATACTCTGCAAGTAGTTTCTTCTCCAATATTCTAAATCTTCACGATCACTCATCATACTATTGCGAGTTCTTTTCACAAATGTAAAACCCATATGTTTCAGTAGTTTGTGAAATGTCGTCCGTCTATAATTGCCTAAACTTGCATCGTCGTTTACTATCGCCAGTATTTTATCTAGTGATGGAATTTCATTCCTTGAAAAAAATCCATGGATAATTCGTCTTATTGCATTTTCAGTGAAGCTGTCAGTCGTGCTTATCACAGATTTGCGTGTCGTTTGTTTTATCGGCGATTTAAGGACGCCTTTCTTCTGCTTTTCATTTACAATTCTGTGTACGGAAACCCAGTGAATGCCTAATGACGAAGCAATTGTTTTTGCAATGTCATTTTTCGAGGCTTGTGGAGTCTCCTTTAAAAAAGTATCAAACAAGTTGTGTATCATTACCTTTTCTTGTGAAGAAAAGTGCTGTTTACGCCTCTTCATTATCACTTCCTGTGAATTATCCATAATTCACGAATAATCAGTCCAATTTCAAGCCGAATCACAGAATAAACACGAAACAGTCCAAATTAACAAGCCAGGTCACTGAGGTAGCAGGTAACAATCCGATAAGCAAGCAGTGTCACCGGTTTAACAGGAATCAGTTCAGGTTAAAACAAAACAAAGGTGTGCACTTGTATAACGCGTCCGCACCGTACGAGAGACAGATGTTGACTGAACGTTGACCGCCATGTAAACCCAGCATGTGCGCCTACGATGTCCTTATCTCTGACCAATAACATGCATTTTTAGTTTTCCCCTGTTAACTTTCTTAAACGAACAGGGTATAGTATGTATATCTGTTTGGGCAGTGAGCCCTACTGTCGTCGTCGGAGTCCCTAGCGTCTTGTACTTACTCTAATGTCGTAGTTAACAGCATCCCGGAATAGAGGGTTCGGGTGGCGAAAGCTGTGCATTGTCGGCATCTCAGTGTCATGGTGGATGGAGAGGCTATTTACATACCACGGAGCTCCCGTGGCTTTACGCAGAAATCTATTCTGAATTACCTGCAGTGGCTTCAAGGCGGTAACGCCCACATGGGCAAATACCGGGTATAGGTCAGGATGGGCCTAACACAGGATTTGTAAAGTAGCAGCTTATTTCTAAGTGCCATTTTACTCCTCCTGTGTATCATGGGCCCTAGTTTGTTTAGTAAGACGGCAAACCTGTTACGGGCCGACTGCAGGTGCTTCTAGAATGTCAATCTGGCATCCAGCGTGACATCCGAGATACTTGACCTCCGTTTTCTACTGAATCTGGCGGTCTAGGAGAGTGATGGGTGGGATAGTGGAAAAGTAGGGGATGATTTGTTGACGGAAGAAGATTGCCACACTCTTCTCGGAGTTGACCTCGACTCTCCAGGTGACAAACAAGCGGCCGAGGTCGCTGATTGCCTCCTGGAGGTCTTGTCGTACCCTCTCAGCCGACATGTGCGAGACGAAGAGTGTGGTATGAGTAGGTCTTCCATTCCGTAATTACGGAATTACGGACGATTTTTAAGCTTCTGATAAATGCGTAATTCAAGTTTTGAAATCCGTAATTACGTTATATTTTATTTTCAGTATCACCTTCGTTCTGTTGTACATTTTTAGTATTTTTTTTCGCTTAAACACGTCCACTCGATGCACTTTAAACATGTTCGATACTAGCGGGCACGGGACTTCCCCGTCTTCGGCCTACTTTTAATTACAACAATATATAAGCAAACAGCTATCGGTTCTTGAATCTTTTATCTCCATTCTGTAATTAGCACTTATTTTTTCATGTATTTTTTTAATATGGTCTAAAAAACACTTGTCGATATTCGAATGCTGTAAAAAATCTTACATATACGAAATCTACATATTAGGGTTATCCTCTTTGACGTCTCTAAAAACTGATTTTTAATTTCAAACTTATTAACGCAAATGTTATGACCAGAAAACCACTTTTTTGGCCTACTTCTACTTTGATGTCAAATATCTCGAAGACAATGAATATTGAAGTAAATATAGGATACTATATTGTTTAAGGCCTATACTGATAAAGATAATATGATAAGCTATTAAAATCATTAGAAAACTAAGGGACGTTGCGTTGCGTCTATTCGGTAATTCCCCGTTAGGGTGAAGCCTTAGGAGGTTATTCGAATTGACAACCACAAAAGTAAAATAAATATTGAACAATAATACGTTCTTTCACACAAGAAATAAAGATCAATATTGTCTACAGAGTACATAAGGGAGGAACTTCCTAAAGTTTCAAAAAAGTCAAAGATGTTCGGATATGATATTTGAAACAGAAGGAGTATAGTGATCAGTCGGCAGTCAACCGGGACACTATTATTACAAACTAGTGGGCTCCAGCACCTACACGTCACCACCTCGGGTGGCCCCCACACTTGCCGGCGCGGCTCGCTGCTGAAGCGCCGGGATGCTTCTTCCGTTGACGTTGCGCCAACATACATAGAGCTCAGGCACGCCACCCGCACCGTTAGGATGGCGACATGCTCCGCCAACTCACCCTCCGCGTCAGCCAGCACACTCGTTCGCCGCTCCACCCTCGCCAGGCGGCCCCTGGTGACGGCCAACTCGCTCACCACCAGGTCCAGGTACTCCGCCAAGGTCTGCACGTCCATCTCGCGTGCGGGGTCACTAATGTAGGCACAGATGTGCGAGGTCGACGTGGGTGGCAAGGTGTTGAGCGACGTGGCCGTAGGATAACACAAGTTGTATACTATTTATTTATATTATGCGTGTAATCTCTAGCGTCGTCGGGGAGAGACTGCTCGGGCGACCGCATTCGCTTACCTATCCCGCTAAGCCGGGAATGCTAGCGTAAGAAAATGTGTCCCCACAAAAAAATTGTAATTAATAATCTCTGAGTTAAATGAGTATTGGTGAATACATGATTACTTTCCTCGTGTTCAATGTGTTGTACTCAAATCCCTTACTCTTGAGTATATGTCAAAAATACGAAAGGCTATACGGGAATATTCCACCATTCTTTGTCATCTCTTTATATATCATTTCAGTTGTAGGCGAATCATTGTCTTCATAAAATTTGTTGATAACCCTAGTAATATAATCATCCGCAAGTTATCAATTTTAAAGAAATTTTTCGTGTTTCTTTGAGTGGTTGTTGGCTGTCCTTTTTTAACGATTCTAGCCACAGTTCGTTTTTTTTTTGTAACTTCGTAGTCGAATTTTATGGCCCTACATTCGCCCATTTCTCCGTAAACCACATCGTAAACATCTAAAATAACTTGCTGAGCTGCAGAGTGTAAATGTGTAATCTTTGGTCTTTCTTAAAGTTGATGTTGAATCAAGTTTTGATTATTTGTCGGCCCATGTACAAACGAAGGTGCGACACCTTGCCACGGGCGAAACATTTTGATTCCATCAAGTCCAGAAGCACGGCTCATTATAAAACAGTTTCTCGCAGAACAATCCAAGTAGTAGAGCAATCAAAATCTAAGAAAACTTAAGCCGGTCATCAAGCAATGAATCTCACTCTTGGTATACTACGTTTCAAATACCAAAGCCCGATTGCATTTGAAACTTCACAATGGGGCTCATAATCTTTGCCTTTTGTTATCAAATTTGGAGCACTTCAAATTGGCACGCGTCGGTGCAATCTGCATGCAACTAAAGCGTAACTAAGAAATTTTGGTACTTGAAAATAAAAATACGTACGATTACATTTTTGTTTAATTATAATAGTACTAGCTTTTGCGCGCGGCTTCGCTCGCGTTAAATTCGGGGTTACACGGTTCCCCTTTGCCCTCCGTAATGCTCCAGACAAACTTCCACCCCCCATTTTAGGGAAGTGGGGGGTTAGAAAGAGACAAAAAGAAGCCTATGTCACTCTCCATCCCTTCAACTATCTCCACTTAAAAAAATCACGTCAATTCGTCGCCCCGTTTCGCCGTGAAAGACGGACAAACAAACAAACAAACAAACAAACACACACACACACTTTCCCATTTATAATATTAGTATGGATGGTATCTTTATATTCATTGAACAATATCACATGTAACGTCTAATAATGAACAAGATACAGACATTCAGATAACTGAAGTTACGACTAGCTTAATTGATTTACGTTTAACATGTACATTAATTGTAAAAAATATAAGATTCATTCGCTTTCTGACATATTTTCTTCCGAACCTGAGGTTTCACAGGTGTTATCATGACCTGGATACACAGGGTGGGCTAAAAACTCGTTCTCCACTTTGATGACATGCTCACAAGCAGTTTTCCAAAGCGTGAGGTTCGTCATGTCTACCACAGTTCTTAAATGTTGAATTACGGTATCATGGGTTTAACACACTCTAATAGGGGGGAAGCCTTAAAATTTCATGCCCAGCCTCAGCCGCTATTTTGTCGATGACGTATTTTCTTTTCAAACTTATGATTTTCTACAATTTCCAACAACTTCTTAATATGTTATTTAATCAAATACAAACATTGAAACATTGAAAAAATAATCAACCCAGTTTGACTTGAACAAACATCGTTGTGACACTTGTTAAAAGAGTCGGCGGGAAGGGTAGCTAACTGTAGTAGTTGGCACCTAGATGTCGCTTACGGCTGCTATAAAGTCGATGTAAAAATAAAAATGCAAAAAGATGATTGAAGGCATTGAGAATTTCGTCAGCTCAGTAACTGAACCCATAGCTTAATTGGTAAAGCGATATCGAGCCCCGGTAAGGCGTATCGATGTTTGTTCAAGTCAAACTGGGTTGATTATTTTTTCAATGTTTCAATGTTTGTATTTGATTAAATAACATACTAATGTATGAGTGGAATACCCACTTTAAAAACAAGTAAAATAATTATGAACTTCTTAATAGTTATTTTCTCAGATCTATATCTGTTACTATTAACATAACGCCTTCTTAAAAAAGCTATTATGTTCGCTTTTCTTGTATTTGTGTTGGGAATTTTTTCGTCTTGCCGGCTATGATAAGACGCATAACACGATCGAACTACTTATGCAGGTACTTAAAAGCGACTAAACCTAATGTACAGATAAAGTTTTTATACGTTTCCTTTCGTTCTGAACTGCTAAAGATAAGCTTATCTTATGGCAATTAGGACATCTTAGAAAATTACTACTAGTTGTACTTATGTTAAAAAAACCGGCCAAGAGAAAGAAGAAAGAAAGAAAGAAAAACATTTATTCGCGACAACAACAACATGCATACAAACATATTTAATCTAAGGACTAATTATATGGTTGCCACGAAATGGCCTCGACTCAGCATGGTGCTAGCCTGGTAGGCCAGCGCTGGTCTTCCGCCGGGGCCACACGTGAGTGATGTCACGGAGCATGACTCAAATGACAAATCACAATTACATGACAATTACAATAAAAATAATTAAATATGTAAACAGGAAGAGCATAAAAATTAAAAAACGATAGAAAAAAAAGCACAGTTTGCGCAATAATTTGGGTGCAATTTTTTTTTTATCATGAACGCTACCGCGATTGTTGGCAACATTTGTCGTTGACGTTGTTGACAGCGTCAAGGATATTATATTCTCTTTGGACACGTCACAGCGAGCAAAACATACCTACCTCATTCTAGACAAATAGTAGTTAAATTCTTGCTTTTAGGATCAGAAACAACATGAACTTGTACAGAAACTAATTACAAGAAGTTAATCGATAGTTTAACAACAATAAACGATAATGAGAAACTTTTGACGTGGATACAAATCATATAAATTACATTACACTAACATAATACAAAACAAGAAAAAGAGACAGTCTGGGTATGCATGGCAATGCAGATAGGACATTACATGACAGTAAGTAAATGTACAAAGTGTAAAACAAAATATTAATTAAACTACCTACATGCAGCTTGTTTCAAGTCTGAGGTTTTCCTCGTTCCCTTGAAGAGCGTGTCGGGCCACGCTCAGTGTAGGTTTCCGTAGTTTTCCGTCCGTCACAGTAAGTGTCCCCACTTAAGAGTTAAAATAACACCGCCATGTAGTATATGATATGAGCGTTCCACGTACAGCGACATCTATCGGCAAATTAAGTAAACTATTGCGCGCGAGCTTAAAGTATGGAAGATGATTTTTATGGGATAATTCTTTATTGCGTGAACCGATTTTCACCGTTTTTACTTTATTTGAAAGCACGTTATTTCATTGTGATTTTGTAGAAATTACAGGTACAATAAACACCTGCTTATACGGTTAAATTACAAACTTAGTTCAGAAATTATTTTGTAATTTTTTTTCAAAACTATTCAATCTATCACGTTCAAAATAATTTTCGTAGAAAGTTTTTATAAAGTTCTAGTTTTGAGATTTTTTTCATATTTTTAAAACTTATGGTTCAAATTTTTTTTTAACTTCTGGAGCGATTATTTCCGAAAATATTTGCATTATCAAAAAATGATTTTGTAAACCCCTATTCATTTTTAAATACCTATCCAACAATATATCACACGTTAGGGTTGAAATGAAAAAAAAAAATCACTCCCCACTTTACGTATAGAGGAGGTACCCTAATAAAAAAAAAAATTTCCACTTTTTATTTTACCACCGACAACGGCGTGATTGATATACATATTAGTACCAAAGGGTTTAGCAGGCTAAGGAAGGACGTGTGGCCCCTGTGAGGAAAAGTTGAATTAGTAAATGTCAATTGTTTGTCGCCTCATAACTAGTAATCACTCCAACTTTCAGCCCTCTATCTTGAACTGTCTCAGAGATAATGTCAAAAATGTATTTTTTTAACAATTTTTTCAAACTCGTATATCTCCTAATCCATAGCAGCTAAAGCGTTGAAACAAAATCACAGCTACGTAGTTTGAGTGGGAGTATACCCTATAATTTTATTAATATTTTATACGTGAAAAATAAAAGAAATAAATGTCAATTTATTTTTTGACAGCTCTTTCCAACACGTTTTTTTGAAAGTACAATTATGAAAAAAATCACGTAAATTGCTTATAGTATTAGCTACTAGCATACAAAAAATCAATTGATTATATTTGGTGCAACATACTGTAAAAAAAAAAAACTAACGAAAGTATTCAAGTATCAAGAGTAGGCTTCTGAACTGAAAGTTCGTTTTTAAGTTTTATGTTTGTTGCCTAGCAACAAAGGGTGTATTGTTTTTAATTTGACGTATGACTGTCAAAAAAGGTCACTGAACTACTGCTGTGTTAGCATTTGTAACTAATTTTACTAACTACTAAATCAACGAAACGACGGATGTGCTATTTTGCTGTGTTTATTATTTTATAATAGTACATTACTTACCAAGGACTGTAAAAGAAAGAAAGCCCGAAATCGCAGGTATTTGTGACCCGAGCCGCAGGCGAGGGTTGTAAATATGCGATAGAGGGCTTTCTTTTTTACTGCCCGTGGTGAGTACACAATTTTACGTCTCCATCTGGCCATAATGCGAGTTTTACCGTACGCGTAGCGTGCGGCAAAACTTACGTTATGGCCAGGTGTGACGTAAACAAAATTAATTGGTTTCATTATAGTACACGTATTAACATAACGAATTAAATAACTCATTAGAGCAGATATCACAATATAAGTCACTTAGATAATGACTATCGTAATATTCGTCGTCCCAGGTATAGGACAATGTTATCCTGCAGTCATCGCAATATCCTTTTAACATAACATTTTCGTCAGAGAGCGATATCTCAATACTGGTAAAGACTGTAAAAACAGTTGCTTCGCTATTAACCGTGGCAAGTTGAGCCCAAATATTTTTGATTTCCATCTGAAAGAATGTATATACATGAAGATTCCGTTTTTTTTTTTTATTTACATTTAAAACTTACTTTCGCCATTATGGAAAAATCGGACTCCTCTTCTACATAACGTGTTGTATATTCCCTTAAACAATTCACTATTATGTTAAATGTGCTAGCGTATAAATTGTATAATAGTATTGTATAATTTAAAGATAGCTCATACCTAATAAATCATAATGTCTAATGTTATGTTACTCGGAATCGACAAACGCTTAGTTTATACGCTAGCACATTTAACATAATAGTGGATTGTTTAAGGGAATATACAACACGTTATGTAGAAGAGGAGGCCGATTTTTCTATAATGGCGAAAGTAAGCTTTAAATGTAAATAAAATAAAACAGAAACTTCATGTATATACATTCTTTCAGATGGAAATCATAAAATCAAAAATATTTCGGCTCAACTTGCCACAGTTAATAGCGAAGCAACAGTTTTTACAGTCTTTACCAGATATTGAGATATCGCTCTCTGACGAAAATATTATGTTAAAAGGATATTGCGATGACTGCAGGATAACATTGTCCTATACCTGGGCCTGGGACGACGAATATTACGATAGTCATTATCTAAGTGACTTATATTGTGATATCTGCTCTAATGAGTTATTTATTTCGTTATGTTAATACGTGTACTATAATGAAACCAATTAATTTTGTTTATAAAATAATAAACATATAGCACATCCGTCGTTTCGTTGATTTAGTAGTTAGTAAAATTAGTTACAAATGCTAACACAGCAGTAGTTCAGTGATCTTTTTTGACAGTCATACGTCAAATTAAAAACAATACACCCTTTGTTGCTAGGCAACAAACAAAAAACTTAAAAACGAAGTTTCAGTTCAGAAGCCTACTCTTTATACTTGAATACTTACGTTAGTTTTTTTTTTACAGTATGTTGCACCAAATATAATCAATTGAGTTTTTGTACGCTAGTAACTAATACTATAAGCAATTTATATGATTTTTTTCATAATTGTACTTTCAAAAAAACGTGTTGGAAAGAGCTGTCAAAAAATAAATTGACATTTATTTCGTTTATTTTTCACATATAAAATATTAATAAAATTATAGGGTATACTCCCACTCAAACTACGTAGCTGTGATTTTGTTTCAATGCTTTAGCTGCTATGGATTAGGAGATATACGAGTTTGAAAAAAATGTTAAAAAAATACATTTTTGACATTATCTCTGTGACAGTTCAAGATAGAGGGCTAAAAGTTGGAGTGATTACTAGTTATGAGGCGACAAACAATTGACATTTACCAATTCAACTATTCCTCACAGGGGCCACACGACCTTCCTTAGCCTGCTAAACCCTTTCAGCTTTCTAGTGCTAACGGTCACTGAGATTATCCGCGGACGGACGGACGGGCAGACATGGCGAAACTATAAGGGTTCCTAGTTGACGGAACCCTAAAAAGGAGAGTTAGTGTAACAGCCAAGGGCAACGTGAGGTTGAAGGAGACCTGTATACAGAGAATGCAGGCTATGCACTATTGAAGTCTCGTGGTTCTACCAAACCCCTATCCGTTTTACTAGATTATTCTAATCTCTTAAGAAAACCTGAGTTGACAGCAACAAACTTTAGAAGTTTATCCATCCATTTTGTTCGTAATGAAAAGATGGTCAGAAGTATGAGAGGCTGAAAAACTAACATATTAGTAGACCCCGTTATCGGAGGTGCAATTTGGTAGCTTGTCATTCTTAGGGATGGGTAAAAAATATTTTGGAATACCAGCTATATGTCGATATTTTTCCTTTACTACATAATGAGAGTCTAAAGACTTTAATTAAACGTCTTTATTTGTAAAAGATGATTAATTAAACTGAATATTTATTAACAATTATAATTTTTATAAATAACAAATCTTAATCTTAATCTTTTGGAGTTCAGGGAATGCTGCGAGAAGTGTATTTTCAATATTATGAAATATTACATACCAATAAAATATGCTTGTAAATACAGCTAAATAATCGGAAATATTTTTGTGAGATGACATTGACTATATACTGACGTAAATAATTTATTTTCAGTATAGATGGCCAGTATTATAGCTATATGGGTAAGGTTTATCTCAAGAGCGTTCAGGCACGGCCCTGCAACTCGAAACATTCGAAAAGTAAAATAGCAACCATATCGCTATTGTTCTAGTGATAATGGCTTCTACTTCTGATGACAATGATTATCATGTGTAACAAAAATAAAGATGTGAAATTTTAGTCTAAAAATGGTATATAAAACTAATTGCCAAGAAGAGGATGAGTATTGATATCGACATCATAAATATTTTTACCGATCCATAAGAACGTCAAGCTACCAAATTGCACCTCCGATAACGGGGTCTACATATTAGTTTAGAATAGAGGCCTCACCCCAGCGCAGGCTTTGGTTTCATTTGTATTTCAAAAGTCAGAAATAATTGAATTTTTTTTGTCTTTTTATTCAGAAACAAAGTCATACACAGTTTATGATCAAAATAAAAAATTGTTCTATAATGGAAGCTAGATTGGTGCAAACATTCCCCATAATGGGTCCCGACTGTTTAATGTTGCTATGTTCCACATTAGAATATAATATCTGTTATGTGAGTATCGATTAAGGAACATTTTCTTTCAATGATGTAGATTTTTAATATAGTTTCAAATATTTGTCTTAATACACGAGAGAAAAATTAGTCAAAGGTTTATACAGCAAGATAAAGAAGGTATGAAAAAAATATTTGAATTCAATGCGAGGTAGAGCTTCTCTGACGTTAATGTCAAGGCAAAGCTTTTCAATATTAAATAACGCATTGACCTTGTTTTAGGCTTTTTAGTTTTTTACGCAGTCGGGTTTTTTTAATTTTTTAATTTAGTTTATTTTTTATTTTCAACTTTTTAGTATAATTGTAGCAGATAATGTGGCAAAAAACTAAAATTGCTGAAATCTCATTATCAATAGTACACCTACAACATGCAGTAAGTACAGGCTGATTAATGGGTCGTGGACTCGTGGAGCAAGATAACAAGGCATGATACAGAATAGAAAAAATACGAATGCGAAGGTAAAAGCCAATTTCTGTGAAGGCCAAAGGTGCGGAGGATCATTGCGATAAATTATTTTTCTCAAACATGCAATGAAATATTGATGTTATGTTCCTTATAATAGGCTGCGAAGTATCACGTTTCAGGTGCGGCTACACGAGAGGTCGATAATGGAATTTCATACAAATTTGGAGTGCCTCTTTTTTAATTTCCATTGCAGATATTTGTGGCACAGGATCATGGCGTTCAGCCATTTAAGGCTATAAGCGATATTTACTTTTTGGTTCGTTTGACATTCTGCCACTACTTACGCCTATTAAAAAAACAATAAACAATATAATATATTTAGCAATTTCGTTTATATATAAAATCGACATGAAAATAACAAATAACACATTATTAACAAATTCCTATAATTTTAAATTGCAAATATGGTGGCAGATTAAAAACGGGTATTATGTAGACATTGCAATTTGTAGGGCTTATGCAATCTGTTGTGTATCCTGCCTCTCCCTAACCCTCCTTCAGCTCCCTAAGGGCCCTACCTCTTATGACACCTCCCAACCTGACAGATTGGGCCCTACAGATTGTTATGTGTAATACCGGTTATAGGAACAGCTGATTTTGTTTTTTTTTTGTGAAAGGTTGGTTATCAAGCTAAAATATGTGAAGTTATCATGGTTAGGGTACCACTTTGTCGCTTATGGATTCCGAGATATCACTGATTTTGTTAATCAACTCGAAAATAGTGAAAATTGGTTTTGATTAAAAATAGCTTCTACACACTTAAAATAATACGGTGTATTGATAAAAAATTAAACGTTTCAACTAAAAGTAGGAGAAAAACACAGTCAAAGTTTACCGACTAGGGTACCACATTGTCGCTCATAAGCTTGAAGTAATATCGGGCCATTGGAAAATGTAGTAACACGTGTTGTCTAAATCTCAGTTTACTCCCATCCATTTGCTTGACAGTTCGTAACTCAGCGGCCCGTTACGTTCACTTAGCTTTATTTTAGGTTACCCTTTTAACAATAGTGGTCAATAAGCAATAATTATTAAGACAAAGGAAAACTCTCTATTTTAATCTGGCCTAAATCAATCAACTAGATACAAAATATATTAATCGAAATTCATATTATGTTAGTTTATTCAATTGGATTGTTAAAAATAAATAAATAGATCACATAGGATAATAAAATTATTTACAATTTTAAAGTGCGTCCAGACTAGGGAATGCAACCGGTTAATATTTTGTATGAGAATTACCGGTTAGCCGGTAATTTCTATGCAATTATTTACCGGTTTGCATTCCCTAGTCCAGACCGTCTTAATACGCCACGAATATGCTGCTCGTACGCTGCGCACGCGTTGCTCTAGCCGGAGAGCTAGCAACGGAAATAGGTTTGCTATTATATAGAGAAATGAACATTTCTCTAGTTAGTGTGCCATACTATCAATTTTAATAATCCGGGTGCCTGGCAGATGCTTTGAATACTGATTAATTACATAACAAAAACTTAAATATAAATAAGGGGAGAAATATAAGTTAGTGACAAATCAAAACTTTTTAACAGAAAATATAGTTGACTTATATTTAACAAGCTTCTGAGGGACAACCGTATAGATAATCAGTTAATACTCGTACAAAGTCACCAATCTCTCAATCAGACGTAAGAATTTAAATGACTTGGCGTCAGCACTTACCCCTAGGTGCGAGGTTGAGTAGTCTATATCATTTTCATAATGATGTTAAATGCAAATTATTACTTTTGCAAGTAATAATTTTATTATAATAAGTCTTAAATATAAGTTTGATCTCATAAGTCATAAGGCGACAATGTGGGACCCTAAGGAATGTTAAACTAACAAACTTGATCTAATTAGTAAAGCTGACGAAAACACTGTTATTTTTTATAAAATAAGTTATGTTATTGATTCATAATAATATTTGTATTAGATATATACACTTATAGTGCGGACACTATGTTAAATAATGGAAGTAGAATTCTTATTTCTCTAAACTTATGAATAGCGACCAGGAGTGATCTAGGGTACCAACGCTAGATCACTTTACATACAAAAAATCATGTTAAAAGTCTAAACTTTGAAGTCACTTTTTTGATAGAAAACTACATTACTTTTGTGTTTAATTACACTTGATCGTTAGTTTTGTTCCTAAATTAACGTAAACTATGAGAATTAAAAATTATAATGTTGATCTTGTATATTTTTATGAAAGTGTTGTTTTTTTTTGTTTTATTATAAAAAAAATTATGCCTTGAGATATGGTTGTTTCATTATTTTTATTATAAATCTTACCCACATCATGTTCAGAAATCAACATAAGCCAGCTGAAAATCTGTCGAGTTATATAAAATATTTTATTTTTGATTCTTGACTCTACACCCTACGTGCATTATTATTGTATTATTTCTATAAAATGTGAAATGTTAGAGACAACATATGATTTGTCGAGTAATATAATGTATGTGGAATATTTTAAAACCGCTATCTCCATAACTTCAACCTATAACTATGTTTTTTAGGCTTTCAAACTTTAAACTCGAATATTTCAAAACAGTACAAAGATATATTGAAACTTTAATTATTAAAATAATTTAATTAATCAAATTATTAAAAATAAAAATACTCAACATAGCGATCTCGTTCTTTTTGCATATGAAGGAGAATGTTTTGAACTATAAGGAGGTACCAATATATTACCTTTACCATATGTCACATATTAGCAGCAAGGGCTATTTACACACGAGCTGAAATTAAGAATTGGAATCTATAGTTACGAAATAAATTCGAATGGTACAGAACTACAGATTCCTATGAATATTTTCTATAATAATGTATAAACAGAGACCATAAACAATATTTGTAACGTTCTGAATTTATTCAGTCACCATGTATATTTTTCTTCTTAATTTTAACTCGTGTAGAATGGCCTTAAGTGCAACCTCTCGAACAGCACAGATACTGTGAATTTTTTTTATTTTAGTGAGAAAATTTTAAAAACATTCTCAATATTATTATGTTGCGTATATTATTGTGACTTATAATGTCGATTTGTTTTCTTCTATAACAATTTTGCTATAGGTACAATAAAAGTGAATTAGGTCTAGATGTTGTTCAAATGCAAGTGAAAATTATATTTAAATGACCGTAAAATTAAATAATAGTTATACATTTTAAAAACCGTTCAGTGACAATGAAATGCAGTCAGAATTTAGCAATCCAGACTTCACGTAATGTTTTTATGCATATTTTTGATTACGTGGTAAGTCTAATTAATGTTTTTGTTGTAGTTTGTTGATAGGATATTTCATTAATAACAATATGAACATATACTTAGTCGTAATAGTGAGAACGTTGGTTGTTTTCTAGAAATTAATGCAAATTTTGGTTGTACGTTTGTGGCTTATTGAACTTATTGTATCATTTTAGATAAAAACCTAAGTACGAAGGTGTTTGAAGTACATACAACATACATTATATTATTAATACAAGTTTACGAGTACAGTATTGCCTCACCTATATCCGAAAAAAAATTGATAAGTTTCTTATTTATTTCATTGCACGTTTGAGAAAAGCACTATATGTACATACCTCGGCGTGAAAAGGGGTTGCCAGCCTCGTGACTATATGTACTCGGCCGGCAACCCCCTACTTCCCGGCCTCTGTAGTAATGTACTATATCAGCAACATTGCATGGACCGGACGTAACTCAGTGGTTATGTAACATATATGTGGGCCCAAGGGTGAGCTGTACTCGGTGTGAAGGCCAAAGGCGCGAAGCATCATAGCGAGAAGTGCTTCAGCAGCAACATCGCAGTGACCGTAGAGAATTAAATGAACAAGCGACACACATGCGATCCCGAGGCCCGAAGGCCCGGGGATGAGCGGCACTCGGTGTAAAGGCCAAAGGCGCGGAGCATCATAGCGAGAAGTGCTTCAGCAGCAACATCGCAGTGACCGTAGAGAACTAAATGAACAAGCGACACACATGCGATCCCGAGGCCCAAAGGCCCGGGGATGAGCGGCATTCGGTGTAAAGGCCAAAGGCGCGGAGCATCATAGCGAGAAGTGCTTCAGCAGCAACATCGCAGTGACCGTAGAGAACTAAATGAACAAGCGACACAATGCGATCCCGAGGCCCGAAGGCCCGGGGATGAGCGGCACTCGGTGTAAAGGCCAAAGGCGCGGAGCATCACAGCGAGAAGTATTTCAGCAGTAACATTGCAGGGACCGTACAGAACTCAATGTGCAAGCGAAAAACATGCAAAACTGAGGGCCGAAGGCCCGGGAGTAAGTGGCAATTTGCTTGTGAAGGCCAATGAAGCGGAGCATTATGGTGAGAAGTTCTTCAGCAGCAACTAGTGGATGATTACGTGCGTGACGTTTAGGTTGACATTTAAACCATATTGGTATATTTACATTATAAATAAATGTTATTATGATTACCTTATTTGGGATAACCTTATTCGGATCGTAACCCGATATTCTATATTCAATTATTCTAATATCATGTTACATTCGTCGAGCGCCTACGTCATGTCTACAGTACACCTTCCCCTTTTTTTTTTGAAAAAAAAAAATTGGTTACAATTTTAAGTTAAAACATAACTTACTTTCTAAAGGATACATGTATATATATATTTTGTATAGTTTACAATTTTTCCTTAAATATAACTTATTAATCTAAGAGATACACATTTTTTTTTTAATAATTAGGTTACAATTTTTGTTTTAATATAACTTAACAATCTAAAAGGATACATAGTTGTTGTTTATATAATCTTATAGTTTTTTGTTATTACTACTCTACAGTAAATAACAGCTTAGTGTAACTTATTTATCTTAAGGTTAAAAAAATTATATTCTTAATGTTTATATTATATGTATATGTTATACTTCCTATTTATAATTTCAAAAGTGCATAGTTGATAATTAATGTGCTTGAGTTATTACAATCTAGGACACTGTAAACAATGCGACGCTATCTTATTGTTTAATGATTATTCAATATTTTAATACTTATTTAGGAAGATGGAGATCCTTTTTTGGATTCCACTGTTATGGTAAGTGTTATTGGTTTCTAATTGCATTTCGCAAGTTTATGTTCTTGATTGCAATTTATTAGATCTGTAATTTATTAGATCAGTCTCGTCGTGTGTGTTCCGGTGGCAGATTTGCCTAGTTAATTGTTAAATTTATTTTTTGTTGTCTTTTTATTTCTCTAAAAAAAATTTCTTTTTTTGTTGTTTTTATATGGAAGTGGCGGATGCTTATGCGCAAGTGGTTACGCTTAGTGGCGTGTTTTCCACTCGGCATGGTATTCGATATTTCGGTCCTCTGATAAATTTGGAAGGGCAGGACGTGTCATACACGTCCTGGTTGAATGTTGCTGAGGACCATCCTTTGTTTTGCCCGGTCCGGCCGGCGGAGACCCTGGAAACGACATTGCAGCAACATAGCAGGGACCGGATATACAGATACAGATACAGATCTTTATTGGTAAAATAGTAGTTTATGTAACTGTTACGTAATGAGGGTAATCTCGTGACTCGCCTGCGGCTCGTTTCATAAAACCACACTCATGTTTTAAGGCCTAATTACGTACAGTTGCATACACTGCTTTACCTACACTCATATTATTTATCCTAAATGCCGTATTCGGAAACCATAGAATGGCCGCCATTGCACCGCCACGGCCAACTCGATTGTGCCGGCGGTCGGGCGAGCGCGTGTCGGCGGCCGCGCGGGAGAGTGCAGGTGTACATTATGTTATCAAAACTAATAACACATCAATATTTGAGCATGTAAAGTTAAAATTACGTTACTGCCACAGATAAAAAGCTTATCATAGTAAAATCGGTTGCGGTAATGCTAGCCATTGCCTACCGTTTTCGAACACGTTTTAGAGAACTTACAATGTGAGTGTAGGTAAACACATTTTACATGTCAATTTCAATATTTACATCACAATATTCTATTACATTATAATAAATAATATTATATTGTTAAAATTATTTTGTATTTGTTACATTATTAATACAGTGTCTGGGTCAACGATTTTCCCGTATTTATAAATTCGTTGATGCTGTAGT
The DNA here is from genome assembly GCA_947086415.1 of Pammene aurita. NCBI lineage: Eukaryota > Metazoa > Arthropoda > Insecta > Lepidoptera > Tortricidae > Pammene > Pammene aurita. Next base: position 22,567,309 of record OX352295.1, read on the forward strand.
ATGCCTTTTCAGTGAGCAGCAGTTTAAGTTTACTTTTGAATATAATATCACTGTTTGTGTCTTTTATATCGGATGGTACCGAGTTGTAAATATTAGGTCCTATGATGCTGAGTGACAGTCGTGATTTAGCGAGTCGGCGCCATGGTGCGATTAGCCGCGGAGGTCTGCGCGCAGGGGGCTCGCGTGATTGACCACTATATTTGTAGTCGGCAATATTTGCTCTGACATACATACATGCGGCCAGTATATATATGCAAGGTAAGGTGAGAATCTTATGTTTTTTGAACAATTGTTGAGCCGGGTAGTCGATAGGTTTTCCATCAATTATACGCAGGGCGTATTTTTGCATTCGGAGTAGTCTGTCACGTTCAGCAGCCGTTGCCCAAAGTTCCAAGCCCTGTGTCAAGATCGAGTGGAGTCGTAGCATAGCTCTGTGTTCAAGTGACATAAGCGAACCCGAGAGCCGCATGCCCGGGGCTGAGCTGAAACAACCGTGAATATCCCAGGAGGAGACTTTGATCGCACTTTCGGCCTTCAGCCTTCACAGATATTGCCACTACCCTCGGTCTCGGGCCTTCGTGTTTGCTCGTATGACAAGACCATTAAGTTCTGTCCGGTACTTGCCACGCTGCTGCTCCAGTATGTCTCGCTACAAGCTCGGGGATCATTCGACTGGGCTCGGTCCTTCGCGGATAATTGGGTATTCTATTTTTTATTATATTTTAAACTTTTTAGTTAGGGTTATAAGCCGGTAAACTTCGCGAGGTTGTAATTTCGTCGAAGGAGTTCTTATCGCGGGGGTTATTGAGAAGCTCGCGATGGTCGAAATTGGACTTATTATTAATCCATGTAAAGACCTAACCCTGCTTAAACCTACATACCCTTGACCTTTCGCAAAAATACGCGAATTTAAATCGGCCACGGCTTGGTCCAAAGTTGTTCCCTGTAATTTATGTACGGTAACACCCCAGCACAATATGAGTGGCAACATTTTCCGCTCTATTTTGCCCTGTCCACGAAGGGCATCAAACTCTGTCGTCTGACACCAGCACTAAAGACGTTGTTTCTAATAGCCTTGTTATCAAATCAGACATAAACAACTTACTTACCACAGTACTTAATTACCACAGTAATTCTCCGGGTTCGAACTGCTCCCTCCGAAGAGCTGGCCATTCTATTTTTCTTATAACTCCCATTGCGCCGTTGACTAGACCATGAATATCATTTAAGTTTCTTCTTAACATTATTCGAGATCCCAACCCAATCGTCAAATATTTAACGATTCCTCCAGTTTTGTTAGGATCATCAGAAACATAAGCATCTTTTGGTTTTTGACCATTATGTCTTCGTTTCTAATGGAACATCTACAGCGTGTATTTTATACAGTTTGGTAGTTTTTTTCTAATTCACTTGTCATCTTTACATCATGTTCATCATCCTGTCTAGTGGTTGGAAAAACACGAATAATGTCGTTAAGTTCGTTCACCTCTACTCGTCGGCTATCCAATATCTCAAGCTGTTGCATTGTGAGCTGTCCGACTCTAAGATTATTCAATATATCCACAAATGGGAGCAATTTCCGATTCTTGGATATGTGTTAGGCCTTGAAACTGTCTAAAAACATGTTTCAGGCGCCTGAAAACGGTGGTAACTGGAAGCAATTTCATTGGCCTTTTTTACAAATATAGACGTGTTTTGAGACTACTAGACATATTTTTCGGTAGTTCGCTGAATTACAAACTTTTAGTAATCATAGATCCTAAACGGTAATTATTAATAAAAAATGATGTTAAAAACCAAATAGTTATTTTTAAATCCCTATCGAATGATACCCCACTCGCCATGATACGTCTATTTTTATTTTTTATTTTTTACAACATGGTGTCTGATTGCCGCCATTTTGGATTTTGAGTCTGAAATATCTTCAGTGACACTCGCGCAATCAAGACAAATCGATTGACGTAAGAATCATGTAAATCGGCCAACGCATTTGCCTCTAGAGTGCCAGAAAGGAACAAACATACATACATACAAACATAGACTGGTACTTTGCATTGGCGTCCGCCTGGCAGCTATGAGACAGCACTTAGACAAAGCTTATATATATATATATATATATATATATATATATATATATATTCTAAACCACATACGCATTAGTTATCTGATATCAATCAGAACGAATTTGTGGATTTGAACGAAGTTAACAAAAAAATTGCCATGTCCGTCTGTCTGTATATCCGTCATTTTCTTGAACTAGCTAACATTTTTCATAGAATTTTTTATTTTATTTATTAGGTCTGCCAACAGCGGTTGCAATATCACATTGATACATATTGTAGAAAATTGTGTTCTTAAGCTTATTGCACAGCTAATTAGAGGCAAATACCACATGCATGAACTTAAAGTTAACATAACATTAAGTAGAGTGTAAACAGATAACGTTAGAAGGAATGAAAGGCACTAATTTATTAATAGAGGCAAACACCACATGCATGAACTTAAAGTTAACATAACATTAAGTAGAGTGTAAACAGATAACGTTAGAAGGAATGAAAGGCACTAATTTATTAATTGCCGATGAAACGTTCGAGTAACGTTCAGGTCTGAATAACTAAAAATGTAATTACTTTCTTTCCACATCCTTATAAACTTAGCTTTCCCAGGGTAAACGAGTAACGAGAAAAATCTGACGCAGAAATTACAAATTGAAATGTGGAAGGACTAACGGCTAAACTTCTTTTTTAACCGACTTCAATTTCATAGAAGGAGGAGGTTCTGTATTCGGTTTGGGCTTTTTTTTTTATGTATGTTCACCGATTACTCCAAGACGCGTGGTCCGATTTGAATAATTCTTTTTTTGTTTGAAAGGATATACTTCCGAGGTGGTCCCATATTAATCTGGTGCTGTTCTGATGATGGGATCTATGAGGAATTGAGGGAACTCCCTGTATTTTTAAAGGCACATGTATGGTGATTTGGGTGTTTTCTTAAGCAACTCGAGAGTTTTCTCTCGAAAACCACCAATTTGATGAAGTGGACCTGATAATGATGATTGTTTTGATGATAATGATGATGATTTTTTTTAATGTAGGATATTCAGCGTTTACTCCGAGACCCGTGGTCCGATTTGAATAATTCTTTTTATGTTTGAAAGGATGTACTTCCAAGGTGGTCACAAATTAATCTGGTGCTGTTCTGATGATGGAATCCACGAGGAATTGAGGGAACTCCTCAATCTTTAAAGGCACATGTATGGCGATTTGAGTGTTTTCTTAAGCAACTCAAGCATTTCCTCTCGAAAACCACCAATTTGATGGAACGGACCTAATGATAAAGACCACATATGACATGTGGAACTTTCCTTAGTTTAAGCGGGTGTATTATGAACTTTTTCTTATACGTCTATACCGATTATTCCGAGACCCGTTGTCCGATTTGTTGATAAATAAAAAAAGTAATATTTTTATTGTTTATAAAGAGTTACCTCGAAAGTAGTGGGAATCCATTAGGGATTGAGGGAACTCTTCAATTTTAAAAGCCTCATGTATGGTGATTTGAGTGTATTTTTAAGCAACTCGAGTGTTTCCTCTCGAGAACTACCAATTAGATGGAGAGGACCCGATAATGAAAACCGCAGATGACATGTGGAGTCAATTCCATAAATAGCTATTTGAATTGGGTAAACATTGTGTGAAAGAAGGAAGCAAATTTAGTTTATGTCGAAAGAGCTGATTGAGATCCCGAGAAAGCGTAGCAAAAGATTCTACTAATTTATAAGCATGAGCGTAGCGAGGGCGTTTAAGGCACGAGGTGCAAAGTTAATAACGTCAATCTCGTGTGGCACATACAACTCCTCACCTTAGCCTTCACACCGACTACATCTGCATCGCTGACCGACTGCACCGCGCACCCTCGGGTTTTGATTTCCACCTCAATCAGACTAGTGATAACTATTACGAATATTTTATTTTATATGCGTCCTAAACGCGGGGGGTGGTACAGTCGACTACAAAGAGATGTATCCACTTTTGGACCATATTACAACGCAATAAGGTGAAAAAGTGGATACATCTCTTTGTATTTGACTGTACATTATTAACCGACTTCAATTTCATAGAAGGAGGAGGTCTGTATTTGGTTTGGGCTTTTTTTTATGTATGTTCACCGATTACTCCGAGACGCGTAGGCCGATTTTAATAATTCTTTTTTGTTTGAATGGGTCTACTTCCAAGGTGGTCCCATTTTTAATCTGGTACTGTTCTGATGATGGGATCTATGAGGAATTGAGGGAACTCCTCAATTTATAACGGCATATTTATGGTGATTTGGGTGTTTTCTTAAGCAACCACCAATTTGATGATGTGGACCTCATGATGATGGTTGTTTTGATGATAATGATGATGATTTTTTTTTTATGTAGGATGTTCAGCGATTACTCCGACACCCGTGGTCCGATTTGAGGAATTCTTTTTTGTTTGAAAGGAACTACCTCTAAGATAGTTCCACATTAATCTGGTGCTGTTCTGATGATGGGATCCATGAGGAATTGAGGGATCTCCTCAATTTTTAAAGGCACATGTATGGTGATTTGGTTGTTTTTTTAAGCAACTCAAGCATTTCCTCTCGAAAACCACTAATTTGATGGAGTGGACCTTATGATGAAGACCACATATGATATGTGGAACTTTCCTTACATTGAGTAGGTATTATGAACTTTTTGTTATATAAATAATAAATAAATAAATAAATATTATGGGACAATCTTACACAAATCAACCTAGTCCCACAGTAAGCTCAATAAGGCTTGTGTTGTGGGTACTAGGCGACGATATATATAGTAGATATATACATATAAATACTTAAATACATAGAAAACATCCATAACCCAGGAACAAATATCCGTGATAAACACACAAATAAATGCCCTGACCAGAATTCGAACCCGGGACCTTCTGCTTCGTAGGCAAGGTCACTACTGACTAGGCTAGGAGGCCGTTAAATATATCTTAACCGATTATTGCGAGATCCGTTGTCCGATTATGATAATTATATGACCACTAAAAATGGAAAAATAAAAACTTTTTACAAAAAAAAGATAAACCGACTTCAAAAAGTATAAAATAAATTATTATATTATTTATATGCGTTACAAACTGATATGTTTGAAGTCGGTGCCAAGCCAAAAAGTTACAATACCGGTCAAATCAGCTTCAAGTCTGAAAATCACAAAACATATCGATACCTACTTACATTGCAAAGGTGAATGTGAATCTATCTGTTACATTTTCACGTCTAAACCACTAATCCAATTTTGATGAAATGTGGTACCCATGTCTATATACTCTGATACACGTCTACTTTGTCAATAATCAGAAAAAGACGGCAAATTAAAAAAAAATCCATCCAAAATTTGAAATATCGTGCCTTTTTCTACTGAAAAGGTGGGTCCCACACACCCGGTGTGTCTGAGTATAGAAAGATCAATCTAGCCATTGAATTCCTTTACACTTCGATATTACACCTTAAATGAAGTAGGATAGATAATTCAAACCGAAGCACGGGCTCCGTTCGAGATATGGTTAGTCCGAAAACTAGTAAAAAAGTTTATTAAGAATCATCATAAGACGCATGATTATACTTTCTTTCTGTACTTGAATGAGAACCTACGTGCAGTCAATACCGTATTAGAATAGTTCTATAGTATGAAGAACAATTCACTGACCAAATACGCCTCGTTCATATTAACTGTTTTGTGATTTTCAGACTTGAAGCTGATTTGACCGGTATTGTAACTTTTTGGCTTGGCACCGACTTCAAACATATCAGTTTGTAACGCATATAAATAATATACGAGGGCGGTTTGATAACTCGGTGACTTTAAGTAAAACAAAAATCATTTTAACATATAAACTTTTTAATTACGATTCTGAACTCCTTGGTAGCTGGCAGTTTTTTTTTTTTTAAAAAAGGTGGGAAAATAAAAAAGTTATTGAGGCATATGTCAAATACGGTCGGAAAATTGTTGGAAAATGGAGAAAAGCGAATTTCGTGTGTTAATTAAACATTACTTTTTACGTGGAAAAACTATTAAAGACACTGAAAACTGTTTAAAAAAATATTATGGGGAATCTGCTCCTTCTCATGGAATGGTACATAAGTGGTTTACAGAATTTCGTTCTGGGCGTACCACTACCAATGACGCAGAACGCTCTGGTAGGCCAATTGAAGTCACCACTGATGATGTCGTGAATAAAGTTCACGATATTGTTTTGGATGACCGTCGAGTTAAGATTCGTGAGATAGCTGAGACTGTACACATTTCATCTGAACGAGTTTTTCATATCTTGCATAATATTTTGAATATGAAAAAGCTTTCCGCAAGATGGGTGCCGCGTTTGCTGACAGCCGATCAAAAACGACTTCGTGAAACAACTTCCGAGCAATGCTTAGCCAAATTCAAGCGTAATCCCAATGAATTTTTACGTCGTTTTGTGACGGTAGATGAAACGTGGATCCACCATTATACGCCAGAGACGAAAAATCAGTCAAAACAGTGGACTTCTGCTAACGAACGGGCCCCAAAGAAAGCGAAAACCGTTAATTCGGCAGGAAAGGTAATGGCCACTGTTTTTTGGGACAGCCAAGGGGTTATTTATATAGATTATTTGGAGAAAGGGAAAACAATAAATGGCCCTTATTATGCTACATTGTTGGAAAAATTCAACGCAGAAGTAGTGAAAAAACGGCCACATCTGGCAAAGAAGAAAATCCTTTTTCACCACGACAATGCCCCTGCACACTCGTCGGCAGTCGCAACAGCCAAATTAGTAGAATTGCGTTATGAAATACTGCCCCACCCACCTTATTCTCCAGATTTGGCCCCATGTGATTTTTTTTTATTCCCAAACATGAAGAAATGGCTCGGTGGGAGAAGATTTTCATCAAATGAGGAAGTCATAGCTGAAACTGAAGCATATTTTTCAGGGTTTGATAAAAAATATTTTTTGGAGGGGTTGAAAAAGCTGGAACATCGTTGGATGAAGTGTATGGAGTTGAAAGGAGATTATGTAGAGAAATAAAATTATAAAAGGTCAAAAAGATTTTTTTTTCTGCAAAAAGTCACTGACTTATCAAACCACCCTCGTAATAATTTATTTTATACTTTTTGAAGTCGGTTTATCTTTTTTTTGTAAAAAGTTTTTTCATATTTGAATTCTGTTGAGACTGGCCACATACTATTTAATGTAATATTTTTATATACTATTATATGTTATTCAGAAATTGTAATAATAATTATAAAATAACCGAAAATATTATTGTAATCTGATTATAATAGGTGGGTACTTAAGCTTTTAAAAAAAACATGGCGGTTCATGCATAAAAGAATATATTTACCTACTAGCATTCAATTATTACAGGTAACTTTATAAGGGTGCCTGCCGTTTTACCAAAAAGACTTTGGTCAAATTTCATTACCCAAACAAATTTTAGCAAATGTTTTATTCGTCAATGCTATCTTTGGCAAGTTTACAATACGCATATTTTCATTTGGTCAAATTTTCTTTAAGCAGAATATTACTACGAAAATTAACATTTAAGCATTTGGTCATTTGCTAAATGTTTTATTAAGGCAAAACAAAAATACACAAAAAAACATTTAGTCAAATTACTTGTTACGACAAAACATTATAAGGACAAAAATTGGAGTTTTAGTGTAAAATAACTTTGCCAAAATAAAATTATTACAACGGCATGATTTCATAAATAAAACATGTTTGTATTTATTTATAATAAGTGTATTTGTAAGTTTGATGCAATATGTAAAAAAAAAACATTTTTATTTAATAAGTAATGAAATACTTTATAACGCGGTAACGGAAGACAATATTAATTATAAGTAAGTTAATTAGGTAATTTACTTATAATTTTAAGTTTGATGCAATGCTCATTAGCAGTTTGATTTCAGAGTATTCAGACTTGTTTTGAAGAATACGCTTGATTCGTTCATCTTTATCGAGATATTTCCTTTTTTTCTGCTCTGGCGGTGCTCCCAAAAGGATAATTTCAATGTCAGCAGTGACTGATAACGCCTCTAATATCAATTCTTTGATTAGGCGATACACCCCCGGGTGATGCCTATCGATAAGAACGTTTATTCTACGGTGCCACGCCTCAGCCGAGTTGGAAGTTCTAGGTATTTCTTTTTCGTTGACAACATGGGTACTCCAAAAACTTGGTGGGTATTTCGGTTGCGTATTCCATGTTCCGCTAACATAATTTTCTTCAAACCATTTTGCGATGTTCAGCCAATCTGCATCTTCTATGTTTTCTAACAGCTTGTTAAAATACAAAACAATTTCATTTTCAGGTAAATAACTAAGCGCCAATAGACATTTTATTTGCTTGTTAAATTTTATGTCATTTGCGTACTTCTTGGTAAGTTTTTGTTCTTGAATTTGTCTAAAACAAATAATAACAAGGTTAATAAATATAGAAAGGACCCTACAGAAAACGAACAGCTTTTACAGTAGGTTTAGGTTAGGTTAGAACTGCGACCCCACAGAAAACGAACGGCTTTTCCAGTAGGTTTAGGTTAGGTTAGAACTGCGACCCCACAGAAAACGAACGGCTTTTAAAGTAGGTTTAGGTTAGGTTAGAACTGCGACCCCACAGAAAACGAATGGCTTTTACAGTAGGTTTAGGTTAGGTTAGAACTGCGACCCCACAGAAAACGAACGGCTTTTCCAGTAGGTTTAGGTTAGGTTAGAACTGCGACTCCACAGAAAACGAACGGCTTTTAAAGTAGGTTTAGGTTAGGTTAGAACTGCGACCCCACAGAAAACGAATGGCTTTTAAAGTAGGTTTAGGTTAGGTTAGAACTGCGACCCCACAGAAAACGAAAGCCTTTTAAAGTAGGTTTAGGTTAGGTTAGAACTGCGACCCCACAGAAAACGAACGGCTTTTAAAGTAGGTTTAGGTTAGGTTAGAACTGCGACCCCACAGAAAACGAACGGCTTTTCCAGTAGGTTTAGGTTAGGTTAGAACTGCGACTCCACAGAAAACGAACGGCTTTTAAAGTAGGTTTAGGTTAGGTTAGAACTGCGACCCCACAGAAAACGAACGGCTTTTCCAGTAGGGTTAGGTTAGGTTAGAACTGCGACCCCACAGAAAACGAACGGCTTTTAAAGTAGGTTTAGGTTAGGTTAGAACTGCGACCCCACAGAAAACGAATGGCTTTTACAGTAGGTTTAGGTTAGGTTAGAACTGCGACCCCACAGAAAACGAACGGCTTTTCCAGTAGGTTTAGGTTAGGTTGGAACTGCGACTCCACAGAAAACGAACGGCTTTTAAAGTAGGTTTAGGTTAGGTTAGAACTGCGACCCCACAGAAAACGAATGGCTTTTAAAGTAGGTTTAGGTTAGGTTAGAACTGCGACCCCACAGAAAACGAATGGCTTTTAAAGTAGGTTTAGGTTAGGTTAGAACTGCGACCCCACAGAAAACGAACGGCTTTTAAAGTAGGTTTAGGTTAGGTTAGAACTGCGACCCCACAGAAAACGAATGGCTTTTAAAGTAGGTTTAGGTTAGGTTAGAACTGCGACCCCACAGAAAACGAATGGCTTTTAAAGTAGGTTTAGGTTAGGTTAGAACTGCGACCCCACAGAAAACGAACGGCTTTTCCAGTAGGGTTAGGTTAGGTTAGAACTGCGACCCCACAGAAAACGAACGGCTTTTAAAGTAGGTTTAGGTTAGGTTAGAACTGCGACCCCACAGAAAACGAATGGCTTTTACAGTAGGTTTAGGTTAGGTTAGAACTGCGACCCCACAGAAAACGAACGGCTTTTCCAGTAGGTTTAGGTTAGGTTAGAACTGCGACTCCACAGAAAACGAACGGCTTTTAAAGTAGGTTTAGGTTAGGTTAGAACTGCGACCCCACAGAAAACGAATGGCTTTTAAAGTAGGTTTAGGTTAGGTTAGAACTGCGACCCCACAGAAAACGAATGGCTTTTAAAGTAGGTTTAGGTTAGGTTAGAACTGCGACCCCACAGAAAACGAACGGCTTTTAAAGTAGGTTTAGGTTAGGTTAGAACTGCGACCCCACAGAAAACGAACGGATTTTCCAGTAGGTTTAGGTTAGGTTAGAACTGCGACTCCACAGAAAACGAACGGCTTTTAAAGTAGGTTTAGGTTAGGTTAGAACTGCGACCCCACAGAAAACGAATGGCTTTTAAAGTAGGTTTAGGTTAGGTTAGAACTGCGACCCCACAGAAAACGAACGGCTTTTAAAGTAGGTTTAGGTTAGGTTAGAACTGCGATCTCACAGAAATCGTAAATCATAAATAAAAAAATCGTAAATAGTAAACATTACACATAAACAAATTGTTTTATTAAACATCCATTTACCTGTTTAGAATTTGCCCCAAGTGGAAAAAACACCCTTGCAAAAAAACCCCTTCATAATTGGACCTTATGCTTGAGATTGCTGCCTTCTCAAAATCTAATATACAGATTTTTGGCGTCATGTCAATCTCATTTTCATATCCATATTGTATTATTAACTCAATCATTATGTCATAGGTGCGTTTATCCTTATTAGTACACATACAGAAACAAAGCGGTAATGTTTTCTTGTCATCAGAAAATATGTTGCCGTGTATAGTGTAGATTTGTTTAAAAATAGTTGGTGCCACTTTAAACGTTCCATCCAAAATCCAATATGAACTTTTACTTAAAGTCTTCATTAAATTTAATGTAGACATCACCAATATTCGTTTATTGTCATCAAAACTTTTATCTTTAATTACGAAGTTCTCTCCGTTGATTGAGGTTTGCGACAAGTCTAGCTCGAAATGAATATCCGTTGGTTCAGTTGTTATTTCTTGTTTTTTCCGTAGCCGATACATTCTTTGCTTTAAAGCCGAAGTTGAAGGCAAACTTTCGACAACATCCAAAGGCACCTTTGCTTTGTTCGTTTGTATTATTTTACATATTTTTGATCCAGATAAAACATCACTTTTGATATTTTTTATAATGTCACTGGTTATTTTCCTGCCAGGATCTGGTTCATGGTTGTGATTTTCATTGCTTTTAATTACCTTATGAGCCCCGTCCACCAGTGTAGTTTGTTGAGATGCAGTACATTTAAACAAGTTCTTTTTCCTGTACTCACAATACCAATAATATGTATTTTTCACCATATTATGCTTCTCGTAGCTGAATCCATTTTTAAATAACTTCATCCCACCACGCGTAGATTGAAAAGTTTCAAATATATCAGTATTATCATCTGATTCACTCATTGTTAATTAGTAATTACTTTAAATTAGTTGTAATGCAACACACAGCACAATTCAATGATGAATATAACCCTGCACGGTAGAATTAAATTGAGCGTCATATTTTACATCTTACCCACATAACATAACACTAACACAGCAACGTTGCAATTTAATTTATGTCTTCTGTATCATTGCAATAATGATGCAAATTGATTGTCACCTAATAAATATATGGACAACCGACTAAATAGAAATGCTAAATGGAATGTTGACGATATAAATCATTTGCCTTATTTTTATTAGCGTAACACATGTTTTGCCAACTGAAACATTTTACTTAATAAAAATTGGTCAAAACACTAGTTGGTAAGTGATTCATTGCCTTAACATTATTAAACTAAATAAAACGTTTGCGTAAAAATTTTTTGGGAAAAATAATATTGGCAAATCTTTATTTGGCAAATGAAATTTTGGGAAACATTTTTTGGGATCTGAAATTTTGGCAATTTCTTTTTGGTAAAACATTAGTAACCCCTTTATAATTATTACATCATTAATTTAACAAATAAATTGTCACCAAATTTTAACTTTTACCATGTTTCCGGTATGTTTATTTCTTCATCACGCTTTACTTTATTTCTGTGTGCAGCTCCCCAAGCTATAGTTAAGGCCTTGTTTTGCGCCATATCTCTATCGTCATAAGCCATTTCATCAAGGTTTTTCCCTGGTCAGCCTTATCTCGCTCCACTCAGCTGCACTCCGCTCGCCGCGCGTCGCACCCCGCCGCTCCGGTTGTCGCGGCGCTGTGACGTGGTCGTGACGTTACACGTTGCGGGGGTGCGCTGAGCTCCGGTAGGTCAGTGTCCTGGACGTGGCTGTCGGCTCTTGGTTCCGGTGGTGGTGGTGGTGGTGGTGTTGCTTGCGGTGTGTTCGCGTTTTCCGCCCGATGCCACACGTTTCCAGATCGGTCCAAACATACTTCTCGCCAATCCCCTTCAATAATTTGGCGCTCTCGGTACTGGCGCCTTATAAGGACTTGCCGTCTTCCTGTTGCCGGGAGCCGTGGTCGGGTTGCTCTTCTGGTGAAAGGGTCTCATTCTTCTTATTATTTTATGAGTAGTGTTATAAATAGAACCAAATTTCCGGTATGTTTATTTCTTCGTCACGCTTTACTTTACTTCTGTGTGCAGCTCCCCAAGCTATCGTTAAACCCTTGTTTTGCGCCATATCTCTATCGCCATAAGCCATTTCTTCAAGGTTTTTCCCTGGCCAGCCTCATCTCGCCAAATATATTCTGGTTACATGGGGTCCTATTTGCCCCGCTTGTACAACTTGTATCTTGTTGTAGTTTTTTTTTTGTTGTATCATTTCAGCCGAAAGACGTCCACTGCTGGACAAAAGCCTCCCCCAAGGATCTCCACAACGATCGGTCGCTCGCCGCCCTTAACCAGCTTTTTCCAGCGACTCTAACCAGATCGTCGGTCCACCTAGTCTGGGGCCTTCCCACACTGCGTCTTTCGGTACGCGGTCGCCACTCAAGAACCTTTCTGCCCCATCGGCCATCGGTTCTGCGAGCAATGTGGCCCACCCACTGCCACTTAAGCCTGGCAACTCTCTGAGCTATGTCGACAACCTTGGTTCTCCTGCGGATCTCCTCGTTTCTGACGCGATCACGCAGGGAAACACCGAGCATAGCTCGCTCCATTGCTCTTTGAGTGACCTTAAGTCTTCTTATAAGGCCCATTGTGAGCGACCACGTTTCGGTTCCGTATGTCATCACTGGCAACATACACTGGTTGAAAACCTTCGTCTTAAGACACTGCGGTATTTTGGACGAGATGATGCTACGTAGCTTCCCAAACGCTGCCCATCCAAGTTGGATTCGACGAGAGACCTCTTTCTTAAAGTTGGACCTACCTAACTGGACTGTTTGTCCCAGGTATACATAGTCGTCAACAACTTCAAGCGTAGAGTCTCCAACTTTCAAGGGAGTGGGTACAACAAGGGAGTTCGACATAATTTTCGTCTTCTCCATGTTCATCCTTAGACCCACTTGTTGAGAGACTCTACTGAGGTCGTTCAGCATTTTGCCGAGGTCTTCCAGGGTCTCAGCCATAACTACGATATCGTTGGCGAAGCGGAGGTTGGTGATGTATTCGCCGTTAATATTGATGCCCAGTCCGTCCCATTCCAGGAGCTTGAAAGCATCTTCCAAAGCAGCGGTAAACAATTTGGGGGATATAACATCCCCTTGCCTCACACCTCGCTGCAATTGGATAGGCTTTGAATCCCGATCCTGGAGACGAACTGTCATTGTGGCGTTCTCATACAAACACCGCAATACCTCAATATACCGATAGTCTATTTGGCACCGCTGAAGAGACTGCAGCACAGCCCAAGTCTCGATAGAATCGAAAGCCTTCTCATAGTCCACAAACGCTAAGCATAGTGGCTGGTTATACTCTTCAGTCTTTTGTATAACCTGCCGCAGCGTATGATTGTGGTCTATAGTACTGAAGGCTTTGCGGAAACCGGCTTGTTCGGGAGGCTGGAAGTCGTCGAACCTGCCAGCGAGACGGTTAGTAATGACTCTCGAAAACAACTTGTAAACATGACTCAGAAGCGAGATGGGCCTATAATTCTTTAAAAGAGTCTTGTCGCCCTTCTTGAAGAACAGTACCACCACGCTTCTGTGCCATGCCTGCGGCGTTTTTCCCTCGAGTATGACGGAGTTAAACAGCTTCTGAAGAGCTTTCATGACCGGTTTACCACCTGCTTTCAGAAGCTCTGACGTAATTCCGTCGTCACCCGTCGACTTATTAGAGGCTGACTACCGGGATTTCTTCTGTGTAGTGTCGGGTCAACCTGGCTCTTGGGTCTTTGGCCAGGTTAACAACAGGTGTCTGCGTTGTCGTGTACAACTGTCCGTAAAACGTCTCGATCTCATCCAAGAGCTCAGACCCAGACGACACGATTCTACCGTCCCCTGTCTTCAGCCGCGTCAGCTGACTCTGTCCTGCAGACAAATTTCGTGCGAATACTTTAGAGCCTTTGTTACGCTCAATAGCCTCTTCAACAATGAGTATTGAATTGGCGGAGGTTGCGGGGCCGTGTTTTGTTGTATAATTCTCATGAATTAAAAAAAAAAACTATGTCTCTTTTATGGTAGGTACTCTATTTAAAGAAAAGTAAGGATATAACAAATATACTCTCTACTTCGGTCCTTGTTTTGTTCGTGGTAACCTTACCAACCCTCGTTTGGAGCCTCCGTTCCTGCGCCGCCCCGTTCTGTATTTTCTTCCTCTCCGTCCCCGCAGGGTTGGTTCGGTGCTCGCTTCCATCGCCCCTGGTTGTGCCCAACTGTCTGGTTGGCCGTCTCCGAGGATTTCGGATAAAAATGCGGAGTATTCTGCCTCATGCTCGACCCACCTTGTGAAAATCTCCACCGCCTGGTCCAGTTCCATGTCGTCCGTGCTGACTGTCTCTGGTTGGACTGTGTCCGCTTGCGGGGGTGTGCTGAGCTCCGGTAGGTCAGTGTCCTGGACGTGACTGTTGGCTCTTGGCTCCGGTGGTGGTGGTGGTGTTGGTTGAGGTGTGTTCGCGTTTTCCGCCCGATGCCACACGTTTCCAGACCGGTCCAAACATACTTCTCGCCAATCCCCTTCAACAATTTGGCGCTCTCGGTACTGGCGCCTTATAAGGACTTGCCGTCTTCCTGTTGCCGGGAGCCGTGGTCGGGTTGCTCTTCTGGTGAAAGGGTCCATTTTTCTTATTATTTGACGAGTAGTATTATAAATAGATCCATATTTCCGGTGTGTTTATTTCCTCATCACGCTTAACTTATTTCTGTGTGCAGCTCCCCAAGCTATATAGTTAGGCCTTGTTTTGCGTCATATCTCTATCGTCATAAGTCGTATTTCTTCAAGGTTTTCCCTGGTCAGCCTCTAAGTATTTACGGTTTTCGTAATTCTTCCTTTATCTCTGCTATAAGACGTTGCTTCGTACCACATTTCAAGATTTTGAGTTCACGGGAAGTACCCTTTAGGTTTTGATTCCCTTGCGAGTTTCGAAAATTTGCGGCATAAACGGCTGTATCGTTTGATTGTGTTGGCTTAGAACTTTGATTTTTTCACAGCTTCAAGGGACAGTAGACCTGAGTATTTGATATAAATTTCAGCTTGATACCTCTACCTTTTTTCCTTTCGAGGTAGGGAACCCTTATAGGATCACTTTGTTTTCCGTCCGTCTGTCAAGACCCTTTTTCTCAGGAACGCGTGGAGGTATCAAGCTGAAATTTATATCAAATACTCAGGTCTACTGTCCCTTGAAGCTGTGAAAAAATCAAAGTTCTAAGCCAACGCAATCAAAAGATACAGCCGTTTATGCCGCAAATTTTCGAAACTCGCAAGGGAATCAAAACCTAAAGGGTACTTCCCGTGAAATCAGAATCTTGAAATGTGGTGCGAAGCAACGTCTTATAGCAGAGATAAAGCAAAAATTGCGAAAACCGTAAATATTTAGAGGCTGACCAGGGAAAAACCTTGAAGAAATGACTTATGACGATAGAGATATGGCGCAAAACAAGGCCTAACTATTATATAGCTAGGGGAGCTGCACACAGAAATAAAGTTAAGCGTGACGAGGAAATAAACATACCGGAAATATGGATCTATTTATAATACGACTCATAAAATAATAAGAAGAATGGATCCTTTCACCAGAAGAGTAACCCGACCACGGCTCCCGGCAACAGGAAGACGGCAAGTCCTTATAAGGCGCTATTACCGAGAGCGCCAAATTGTTAAAGGGGATTGGCGAGAAGTATGTTTGGACCGGTTTGGGAACGGGTGGCATCGGGCGGAAAACGCGAACACACCTCAACCAACACCACCACCACCACCACCGGAACCAAGAGCCGACAGCCACGTCCAGGACACTGACCTACCGGAGCTCAGCACACCCCTGCAAGCGGACACAATCCAACCAGAGACAGTCAGCACGGTCGACAGTGCGAGTTTCGAAAATTTGCCGAAATTTGCGGCATAAACGGCTGTATCTTTTGATTGTGTTGGCTTAGAACTTTGATTTTTTCACAGCTTCAAGGGACAGTAGACCTGAGTATTTCAGATAAATTTCAGCTTGATACCTCCACGCGTTCCTGAGAAAAAGGGTCTTGACAGACAGACGGACGGACGGACGGACAACAAAGTGATCCTATAAGGGTTCCGTTTTTTCCTTTCGAGGTACGGAACCCTAAAAATAAGGATATTCAAAACTATAAAAACAATTTATAGTAGTAGTTACACAATATATAGTACAAGAAAATAAAGGAAAGAGAAAAAATAGTGTTGTCGGAGGAATATAAAAGTACATGAAAATATGTATCATCTAGGTGTAAAACAATTGCAGATGAAAATTGGAAAACATTATACGGCAAAAAATATGACAAAAATTATCACTAATACAGTTGTGTGCAAAATAATAGCATTAAATATACACTTGCAGAATTAAGCTGTAAATTTGACTAAAAGTTTGTAATATTGCGTATAATCACTACATTACGCCTAATACTACTAAATCAAAATGAATTATAACAGATGCGTAGGTATTTTCGAGAAAAGAAAAAAAAAACGAAATTGCAGTTTTCAAAATAATAGCAGTGTCATATATTTAATGAACAACAACAATTTAAAACAAATAAAAACAGCACCAATAGTGTCAGTTCTTCTTAATATTTTGTAGCATGGCCTTTATAGTCACTAACAGCTTTACATCTCTTTGGCATTGAGTCTACTAAAGATTGACACCTTTTCTTAGGGATATTGTTCCATGCCGACTGTACCACATGCCATAATTGGGACTTAGTGGTAGGTTTTTGATCACTTACAGCGTTCTTGATATCTGTCCACAAGTTCTCGATTGGATTTAGGTCCGGCGATTGTGCTGGCCAAGATAAAACGTCGATATTTTCAGTTTTAAACCACGCCTTCACAACTTTACTAGTGTGTTTTGGATCATTATCTTGCTGGAAAACCCACTTAAGAGGCATATTGTCAACAGCATATGGATACATTACATCATGAAGCACGTTTTTCAGGTAGTACTCCTTGTTCATTATGCCCTCAATTTCAATGATAGGCCCTACACCATCGTAAGAAAAGCATCCCCATACCATCAAACTAAGTCCGCCATGTTTGACAGTCTTAATTGTGTACTGCGGCATGAAGGCGGCTCTTGGAGGTCTCCTAACATACTCTCGACGTCCCTTACTCCCAAATAACACTACTTTGCTTTCGTCACTCCAAAGTATATTACGCCATTTCTCGACAGGCCAATCGCGGTATCGTTTGGCAAAGATGAGCCGCTGTTTGATGTGCCTCTTAGTTAACAGTGGCACTTTCCTCGGGCTTCTGGCGTGTATGTTAGCTTCGATGAGTCGCCGTCTAATAGTAGAACTACTCACAGTTAAGTTCAAAGGGCTTTGAATGTGTTTGGAAGACAGGAATGGTTGTGTTTTTGACAGACGAACAATTCTTGAGTCCTCTTTTTCCGATGTAGCTTTTTTTCTTCCTCTTGTTTCTGGTTTTTCTTCCCACTTAAGAGCATTACGAATCATTTTTGCTGAACATTTTAAAAGATCCTGGACATATTTGTATGTTTTTCCTTCATGTATTAACGTTTTGATCAAACTTCTCTCTTCTTTAGAGCAATTCCTTCCCCTTCCCATATTTGCAAAACTTACTAGCTTTAATAACTTTTACACGACGGACAATTTATTATATTACAGTAAATAAATAACGAAGTGCATTAAAGTTCGAAGACAGCAATATACGAGCCCAAATGCAAAAGAGTTCGACTATGAACATTTTTATACTGGAGAGATTTTTAGACTAGAAATATCAAGTTCAGTAAATAACTAAAGCAATAAATAAACACAGTAAAAGATTAGAAAAATTATGTATTTTTATTTATATTTCGATAACAGTACATATTACGGTTATTTGCTGTAAAAAACACATTTATAAACTTAAGCTACCGAAGCAAAATTGTTCGTCTGCTAGTAACACGGTGCAAAAGAATTGGTCTACCACTGGGTAGTGTCGCCTTTCCTCTTGTGGACGGCTTCAATTCTTTGTGGCATGGTGTCCACTAACGCCGCACATTCCGCAACGGATATTGAATGCCACACTGCGTTTATCTTGTTTCTTAAATCTTCCTTCGACTTGGCGGGATCCTTACGCAGTTTCTTTTTCATCTTCCACCACAACGTCTCGATCGGAGACAAATCTGGGCTGCTAGGTGGCCAATTCTCCAGGGTAGGGATATTGTGTTTTTTTAACCAAGCCTTCGTACTCTTGGCAGTGTGGCAAGAAGCACCATCTTGCTGGAAAACATACCTGTTCTTATATTGTAAACTGGGAATTGGAGGCAATAAGCTCGTCTTTAAGATTTCTTGGTACTTAGGAGCATTTACAGTACCCTCAATAAACTGCAGCCGACCCACACCTTGAGCTGACATACACCCCCAGATCATGAGCGAGGCAGGAAACTTGACTTTTCTCTTTAGGCAGTCTTTATGAAAGGCTTCGCTCTTATTGCGAACAATTTTTTTCCGTTCGTCTCCAACAGCCACTTCGAACTTCGATTCATCGCTCCATATTATGGATCGCCACTGGTCAACGGTCCAGTTTCGACGAGCTAAAGCAAATATTCGCCTCTTCTTTTTCTGAAGTTCAGTAAGCAAAGGTTTTTCTTTCGCCGTATAGAATCCGTATCCCATTCTTTTTAAGACTCGTTTGCATGTATCGACAGACACATCTTTTTTGATCATTTCTCGCCATCGCACGGTGAGTTCTCCTGCCCGAGCACGTCGATTTTGCTTAATAATCTTTTTCAAAACTCGGTTTTCGGCTGGTGTAGTAATGCGTGGGCGACCACTTTTCTTCAAGGTTGATATACATCCAGTTTTCTTATAATGCTGGATAATGGAATGTATTGTAGATCTCGGTAGGTGAAGGTCTTGAGCTATTTTATGCACAGATTTTCCTGATTGACTGCTTGAAATAATAATTTTTCGAACGTTTTGTGAAATTGGTTTACCACGACCCATTTTGAAAATGAAAACTTGATAAATAATACGAAATTGAGAAAAATTGTCTTTTTATAGCCACAGTGACATTTCTAAAATATCAAACAATTCTATTTTCAAACAAATTTATTTTTAAATTTATTCTAAAAGCACTAATTGCTTACTTAACGAACTATTTTGCACCGATTAGTGTGAAACGAACTCTTTTGCTTGTGATTCGTGAAAAAAGGAACGACTAATTCTCTTGCTATGTACAATATCAGCTCAATATTAATATATAAAGAAAAACTATGTTTGTCAACATCGTCACCAATGCTAAATATATTTTTGTAATATTAACGCTGCAGCGGTAATCAAAGATTTAAAAAAAAGTTGTCGCTTTGCAAGTGACAAGACGAACTCTTTTGCGTTTGGGCTCGTAATAAAGACATTTTGATGACACTGCTATTTATATGGCATATACTTTTTCGAAATTTGTAAATAGTTATTCGAATTTATTTAGTGGCCAGTACAAGCAGTCCTTGGGTACACAGATTCTTAATTTGAGACCTTCTTTTGAGTTGGCCTTGTTTCATGAACTATTTACCATGGTACATACATGCTGCTATTATTTTGCACACAACTGTACATGTAAAAACTACGAGGTGTGTATAAAGAATAAAACGAGAGGACAAGTTAAATATGGCTTTGTTATGTCCTAGCTGTAGGTTTCCAAAGAAAACTCCAAAATTGCAGGACACATATGTGCTACGTTTAATGTTCAGCTCCAGACTCCGAAAGTTACAACTACCCACATATGCAAATATAGCAATTCCTCCACCAATAGTAAATAAAACTCCTTAACTTAGAATAATTCGGCTAACACAACCAAATACTTATTTATACACTGGGTTTGGATTCCGAGTGGTTCGGATATTACGACGATCCGTATTCGTCGCAGGATCCAAGTTCGTCTCGGTCCCCTCCGCCTCACAATCTAAAAACTCATCATCATAAGACGCAGACGAGACGGCGGGGGCAGGGGGTACACCCGAACTGGACTCAACCAACTCATTCCCAATTGCGAGCAAACTTGACTCGGAGTCCTGACCTTCGATGACTGGTTGCCCCACCGTCTCCTGATCTGGAGATAAAGACCTGTTAATCGTTATTTCCAGATCGGAAATATCTGCGTCAGAACTAAAACTAGGGGTACAAAAAGCTTGACTGCCTTTATACAACAGTAATTGATCTACATGTTTCCTAACAACTAAATCTAAATCTATTATATGAACTAAGTACAATCTGTTCCCTATCGACTTCTTTACACATCCTTTCTTCCATATATGCTTAGTGCCGTTGTTATAAATATGTTTAACTAATACCTGATCTCCTTCCTCAAAACAAACCTTCCGCCGGCCTCCATAGTTCTTATTTTGTGAGATCTGTTTAGAAGAAACATTTTGATTAGCTTTGGATGACAATAACATCATGGGTGATTGCGAGTGTGATTCGTTATTGTTTGTAAGCGTGTCGTTATCAGTTGAACCAGGTGACTGCAATAAATCGAGACGACAGCGGAGCGGGCGGCCGTACATCAGTTGAGCGGGAGAAAAACCGGTTGTGCAATGAATTGAATTTCTTATATTAAATAACAGCTTCCCTATTTGCCTGTTTACAGGCTCCGCGTTACTGTTCGACAATATAATCTTTATACCTCTTTTCAAAAACCCGACACTATTTTCCGCCTGACCGTTCGATTGTGGGTGGTAAGGAGGACTTGTTATATGCTTTATACCATTAACTGAGCAATAGGTTTCCAGTTCCTTTGAACAAAAATTTGCCGCGTTATCCGTAACTAAAACGTGCATTAAACCGAACCTACTATTTACTTCTACCAACCTATCAATGACCGCTTTTGTGTCCGTTGATTGCATTGGGAAACATTCGACCCACTTGGAATGCGCATCAATTATAGCCAAAAATTGCTTCCCTTCAATTGAAAACATATCCATATGTACGCGACTCCAAGGACGTTTAGGGTACGGCCACACCGCAAGCGGGGAGCGAGGCGGGGTCTTACGCATCGTGCAACAGATACTACATGACCCTATCTTCTGTTCTATATGTTTGTCAATGTCGGGCCACCACATTCTCGATCGCGCTTCGGTTTTTGTTTTGACGACGCCGAAATGAGAGCTATGTAATTCAGTTAGCATTTGCTCCCGAAACTGTTGGGGAATTATCAACTTGTGTCCCCTAAGAATACACCCATTTTCCACGTGAAGCTCCAATCTACAATTAAAGTATGGTTTCAATGTTTCGTTTGTTAATTTACTTGGCCATCCCTTTATGACGTAACGCCTAACCTCATTAAGAATCGCGTCAGCTGTGGTCGCGTCCCTGACATTAGACAATGAAACCGGTTTGAGCATACTATCTGTGAAATAATTAATGTATAAACACGTATCTACGGCTTGAGTATCATCCTGTACAGCCACTGACGAATAACTGGATATCGCGCGCGAAAGAAAATCGGCAATGTTTTCTTCACTTCTTACATATTCTATATTAAAATTGTAACTCGACAAAAACAGCGCGTATCTTTGTAAACGATTAGCTGCCATTTCAGGTATCCCTTTTTTATCACCAAAAATTGTGATAAGGGGTTTGTGGTCCGTTCGAAGCACGAACGGCAACATACGGCCATATAAATAATGGTGAAATTTTTTTATCGCGAACACCAAACTCGCGGCTTCCTTTTGTATTTGAGCGTAGTTGCACTCTGCTTTTGAAAGGGAACGGGAAGCGTACGCGACTACGCGCTCTTCGCCAGAGGGCTGCGTCTGCGACAAGACCGCCCCAAGGCCAGCAGGTCCAGCGTCAGCTGTTACGATGGTCAGTAAGTCGGGGTTGTAGTGCGCCAGAACCCGTTCGGAAACCATCTCATTCTTAATAGCTTTAAAAGCCTTTTCTTGCTCTTCACTCCAATGCCATTTAACATCTTTTTTTAAGAGCGCATTCAAAGGGTTTAAAACGCTGGAGGTGTTGGGCACAAAACACCTGTAATAATTGACTAAGCCCAGGAAAGACTTAAGCTCAGTAATATTCTTTGGAGGTGCGCACTGAAGAATAGCCTGAACTTTCTTGGGTGATTTATGTAACCCTTGCTTATCAATGATAAACCCGAGATATTCGACCGATTCTTTGAATAAATCGCATTTATCGCGTTTCAATCGTAGACCGGCATCTTCTAACCTACTCAGAACCTGTTCTAGCCTTTTAATATGAATATCCCGGTTTTCCCCCGTTACCAGAATATCATCAATAAATATACAAACTCCGTCGATGTCGCCCAGCACACTTTCCAGTGTCTGTTGAAATATATACGGTGAGTTAGTTAACCCGAAAACTAACCGGTTATATCGAAATAACCCTTTATGGGTATTAATACAAGTAAGGTCCCGGGACTCGTCCAGTTCCAGCTGGTTGTATGCTCTAGAAAGATCGAGTTTCGAGAACTCTTGCCCTCCATACAGCTTAGCAAACAAATCTTCGATACGCGGAACGGGATAGTTATCAACATACAACGCTTTATTTAAAGTGACCGAATAGTCTCCGCAAATCCTAATATTTCCGTCGGTGCGTAATACGGGTACTATCGGCGTGGCGACATCGGCGTGATCTACCTTCTCGAGTATCCCTAGATCCACTAAACGCTTAATTTCATCTTCGATTTTGCTTTTCAACGGCAATGGTACCGGACGGGGCTTAAAAAACTTTAACGGTACATTCGGCTTGACCTTGAGGGTAACCTTGTATTTGTTAAAACAACCCAGCTCGTCCGAGAATAATTTTGAATACTTAGTCATAATTTGAATCCCTAAATCATCTTCTACTATGTTATAAACACTCGTCGACTTGCGTATCTCCAAATTAAATGCCATAAAAAAATCGCGACCCAGTAGAGTAGGTCGCTTACTCCTAGTTACACTCACAAAAAATTTAATCTGCCGAGTGTCCCCTTCATAAATAACTGGCAAGGTGACGGTACCCTTAAGTGCCAATCTACTACTGTTATAGCAGCTCAATGCGATTTTTGGCGATACTAACTCATAATCTAAGAAATACCTATTGTAGATGTTATGGGGCATTATTGAAACCGCGCTCCCACTGTCAATCTCACAACCAATAGGCTCGCCCGCTACCGTGACCACCTGTACCATCGGTTCACCTTTAAGGGTTTTAATATTGTTAACACTCTCACCTTGAATGATATCGTCATCCTCCTCTGCTATAAAATTATTACGTTGCACTTTACACTTGCACATCCGCTTCAAATGTCCCTTCTGTTTACATCTTTGACAAGTATAATTAATAAATCGACACTGATCTTTTGTGTGATTCTTGTAGCCGCAAACTTCACAACCTTGAACACTACGAGTAGTACGCGAATTTTGTTCAGCACGCGATGCATTTACGGTAAACACTGGAGTCTCGGGCACCGCCGGTTGCGTTTTTTTCAAGGCCAATCTCGCACAGCGGACACTTTGCGCTAATTCCAAAGCCTTGTTGAACGTCAAGGTGTCAACACTTTCAGCAAACAATTTCTCTTTTTCTTTAATATTTTCCAACCCTAAGACGAATCTGTCGCGTAAAGCAGTGTCGAGTTCACTTTTAAAACCACAGTATTGGGCCAGGCTCCGAACTCGCGCCGCCCAGTCTGGCAACTCTTCACCTGGACGTTGTTCCGCTTTGTAGAAAGTGTAACGTTCCACAAAAGTACTCTTCTTTGGCGTGAAATGAGTATCCAGATGTTGTAACAAAACCTTGTATTCCGTGTCGTCTACATCCTTTGGTGCCACTAAATCTCGAATGATACGGTAGGTATCTTCTGATAAGGCCGACAATAACACGGCTCGGCGTTTCACTTGTGACTTGTCGGTTGTTTCATTGATATCATTAACCATACAGAATTGAAACAACCTGCTCTTGAAAATACTCCATTCGTGAATCCGGTGGTCAAAACTGAGGCTGCCCGCGAACATTACATTTGCACTTGGTGTGGCCATTTCTTTCAACCAATTTATTGAAGAATGGTTCTCTGCACACGTAGAAATCGATCTCGTCGCCAATTGTTATGTCCTAGCTGTAGGTTTCCAAAGAAAACTCCAAAATTGCAGGACACATATGTGCTACGTTTAATGTTCAGCTCCAGACTCCGAAAGTTACAACTACCCACATGTGCAAATATAGCAGGCTTAATGTCGCATTTAGGTCCTGCAACTAAGCCCTTCGAAATCGTTTCTGTAGACACAATTGGCGGAGTTGGTCGATCGCGCTCGACAAAAAGATACCTTTACCTTTTAGTGGATCATTTTACGCGATACGCATATATAGTGACCTCGAAGGCGCAGAGTGCAAAGGACTTCATAAAACTAATAAATAATGTAATAAAAGATTATGAAATTGACATGGTTCTGTCTGACCAATATCCGGGCATAAACTCCAAGGAATGATTTCTTAAATGCAAAATAATACAGCTGATTTTCACAGCAGTAAATGTACCATTCTCTAACGGTTTGAATGAGAGACTCAATCAAACTCTCGTATTTTCTCTGGGGTGGAACTAATTACAATAACTTATTCCAACTATATGGTTTTTTGTACGTGTCAGTTATTTAAAAAGTTTCGGCACAATTTTTTTCGACTACCGCCAATTTTCAAAATAACAATTTGTTAGAAAATGTAATTTTTCCAGCTTTTTTTAGAAATAGAAATAGAAATATATTTATTCGTGACATTACAGAAAAAAAACAAATAAATTACAGATAATTGTAGAGTAAGACAAGTGTCACGAAATGGCCTCTTCTCAGCATGTTGCTAGCGTTAGCCAGCGCTGATCTTCCGAAAAGACCATCCGGTGAAAAATTCACGGCAGGTAACAAACATATGTGGCTAAGTAGTACAATCTATGACAAAAAACATCAGTAATAAACAAGAGAACAGTAGAAATTAAAAACGTAATAAAATAAAAATAAGATTAACTTATAACTACAATGCAACAATCTGGTGACCACGTATCTGACCGGACATGCCTTGGCCTAACATTATAATTTCTTAGCCACTAGCGCCAGCGTCAACGGCAGACACGTGAAACATAGCATAGCACAAAACAAAATAATACACTAACTAAAAATCGTGGCTTACATCCGACTCAGAAGACTATAACTAAAAGAATACAACTAAGCAACAGAAGAAAGCGGGCAAAAAGACAATTGACAACACGGAAAAACTCACACAGCAACGAAAAAGGCACATAACCTAGCGGTACGTGTTAGAAACAACTAGTGTCAACTCTACAAGTTTCCTCGTTGAGTTGGTGACAAAGCATAAACTTTTTAATGTTTGATTTAAAGCAATGACTACTTTTTAGGTCCCTCAATGGCGGTGGAATATTATTCCAGCATTTTGACGCTGCATATCGGAAGCTCCCTCGGAAAGCGGCCGACGCATGACGAGGCGTCAGCAAGGACAACCTACACTCCCGGCGTTCACGTAACCTGATGCCAGCTAGCTTTTCGAATAGATAAGCAGGACTCTTATACTGAAGCACTCCGAACAGCAAGCAAGCCAAGTGAAGCTTACGACGGTGGTGCATTTTAAGCAAGTTGTGCTTATTAAGAAATGGGGTAACATGGCCTCTCAACGGGACACTAAAGCAAAACCGAGCGCAAGCATTTTGAACCCTTTGGATGAGTTTTTTTGTTTTAGAGAGAAGTCTAGGGCCAAACACTGTGTCCACATAGTTCAGTTTAGATAAAACAAGTGATTCAACTAACCTGATACGTAAGTTTTCATTAATATATGCCCTAATTTGGTACAGAATCTTAAGTTTATAGAAACTACTCCTAACAGCCTCGGCTACATGCTTTTCATATCGAAGCCCACAGTCCATTAGGAGGCCCAAATTACGAGCCTCATATACCCGCTCTATGGGTTCCTCCAGCAGCCTGATGTCAAGCGCACTGCCAATACTATCCAGTTGTTTTTTGGTGCCAAAAATAAGGTATTTGGTTTTACTGGGATTAAGTACAAGGCAGTTTTCTCTGGCCCAGCTTGCGATACTGACAAGGTCCAGATTAAGCTTCTCCAAATCACTATTAATTTCTGTTGGCTTACAAGAGATATACACCTGAATGTCATCTGCATAGATGTGATACTCGCAATGAGTGATGCTGAACCTTATATCAGCGGAATATAAAATGAAAAGAAGCGGGCCAATGACTGATCCCTGAGGAACCCCTCTAGTAAGGCCAGCCCTATCCGAGTACTGTGAGGAACCATCATTCAGACTTACTTTCACTTTTTGGGACCGCTTATAGAGGTAGCTGTCAAACCACTTAATAGTACTATTGTCAAAACCATAGTATCTCAGCTTGGACAGTAGCAGGCTTATATTTAAACAATCAAATGCCCGAGAAAAATCAAGGAGTACTAGTATTGTGCACATTCCCTTATCCTGAGCATCCAAGATGTTGTCAGTGACATCCAATAAAGCAGTCATTGTACTTCGACCTTGGCGAAACCCTGACTGAACATCCGGCAAAATATTGTTACTCTCTATGTAGTGCCTTAACTGGTAAGATACTGCTTTTTCCAATATTTTTGACATACATGGCAGTATACTGATAGGTCTAAGGTCTTTCATCTCAGTTGGGTTTGAGTTTTTAGGCAAGGGCTGTACAATTGCTAATTTCCACACATCTGGAAAAGTGGATGTAAGTATGGAGGTATTTATTATACTTGTAATAGTGTCAATGGTATGCGGGAGTGTCATTATCAGCATATTTAGATTTATACCGTCACAGCCTTCTGCATTTGATTTTAAAGTTTTTATAATTTTAATAATTTGGTCAGAGCTAATGGTATCTAAATGGAAAATAGAGTCACTGTACCTATGAAACTCTAAAAATGTCAACTTTGATATAGTGACATCTGAGATACCTGGCAGACTAAGAAAATGTGCATTTAAGACTGTAGGATTGTTGAGACAAGATGGTATTTCAGTGATTTTTTTGGGCAGCAAATTAGATTTTAAATTCTTCCATAATGCTTTAGGTTGATTTATTTTATTATTAATATTTAGTTTAAAATAGGCGATTTTTTCAGTATGAAGTGCTTTATTTACAACTGATTTTAGGTCTTTGTAATATTTTTTCTTAGACTCACATTGATTTTTATGGAAGTCTGCAGCTGCTTTGTCTCGCAATCGCATCATGACCTTGACTGTATCAGTAATCCAAGGATAGGACTGGGCTTTGACCAAGGATCTCCTCAGGGGTGCATGCAGATCAAATATTTCAAGTACTTGATGGTTGAAAGTACTCACCATATCATTAACATTTCCCAGCTTAGACACTATGTCCCAACGAATACCCCGCAAGTGCACATCCAGGTCATCAGAACAGATGTTCTTCAATGGCCTATAGACAAGGCAGTATGGCCTAGGCTTAGTTTTCTGTATGTTGAAGTTGCATACTACCATGCAGTGCCCGTATAGGGTACCAACATGTTCTATCGTTGTGCTTTTTGCCTTTATGTCTGCACAAACAATGTCAATCAGCGATTGGCTAGTATCAGTAAAATGTGTAGGCTGAGATATTAATTGAGATAACCCAAAACTAGTTAAAAAATTGTTAAAGCCGGTAGTTTTACTGCTGTTGTTATCTAACAAGTTTAAGTTGAAATCACCCAGTACAACCAAAGCATCGTAGCAGGGTGTTGAACTAATCGTGTCAGTAATAGCATCCAAAAACAACTGAAGATCCATCCAGGGTGGTCGATATGCTGTACCGATTACCAGCTTCTTGCCGTTGAGAGTCAATGTGACCCACATCTGCTCAACCAACTTATGATCAGGGTCAACGGGATGAGGCAAGGTGCGTGCATTAAGATTACGCTTAATATAAAAGCCTACGCCTCCACCACGTGATCGCTCGCCCCGAGGTCTAGGAATATGGCGGAAAATGAACCCCGGAAGAACTGGCGCTCGCCCCTCCTGACCTGCTCTCAACCACGTCTCATTTATCGCTAAAACATCAACATCTTGCCGGGTAGCCGCCGCTATGAAGTCGTCATGATGAGTGCCAAGGGAACCAGCATTGAATAAACCAATATTGAGTGATTTATTTAACATTTTGTTTCAATATAAGACCAAACACATTTATATAAAACATATTTCTGATTAAGTAGCAATCGTTGTAAATTGATAAATGTAGTAGAGCCATGGCCGCTGATTGAAGCACAAAACTTAAAACAATAGTGTTGCCTATAATAACAACCTAAATTAATTAAAATTAAAACATTGCCATTCCACGATAAACATTCAAACATAACAATATGTATACTAATAATGACCACAGCCTCAAACGGTGCCGGACCCAAAAACACGCAGAATGTCAGCCTCTGTACGTATGCAGAACGCCTGCTTCCCTTCACTTTGCCGGGCATAGACTCGACCACGCCTCGTCCACGAGAACCTCCACTGGTGTTGACGACATAGTTCGCGTACTTTGTGGAACAGCAGGCGGTTCGTGCGCGTGAGTCGCTCGTTCACAAAGATGCGGCGTGGTGGGCCCGGTAGGTTGCTGTCGGAGTAGGTGAAGTTACGGCGCACCCGGGCGGCCTGTAGCAACTCGTCCCGCAGATGCCGCCGCGCCAGCCTGACGACGACGCGACGCGGGCGCCCCCCAGCCTCGCCGTCAGCGCCCTCCTCGCCCCGGCTAGCGACTCCAACGCGCTCGGCAAATACTACATCACGCTGCTCCAGGGTGACCCCCAACTTGGCTGCGAGGACAGTGACGGTGTGGATCAGGTTTTCCCCCTTTTCCTCGGGAACGTGGCCTATGTCGAGGTCGGAGAGCAACGCATCTTGGTCGCGGTCGTTCAACTCATGCTGAAGGCGCGCCACCGTCTGCTGCAATTCCACCACCTCGCCGCTCCGGGGCGCTGCCTCCAGCTCCACCGCCTTCTTCTCGACCACTTCCAGCCTCTGCTCGACCCCTTCCAGCCTCAGCTCGACCCCGTCCATCCGTGTCGTCAAACTTGCCAATGAGGCCCGGATCTCCTCCCGGAATGCGCGCTGCTCGATCATGTACTCCTGGAACTCCTGGCGTAGCGCTGCAACCACGGCTCCCTGGCTCGTGTTAGCGGAAGAAGAAGAGTCTCCCGGGGGTCCCTGCATATTGTATGCAGCTCTGACTGGGGTGTTGATATTTCCCGTCTTCTCCTGTTTGGCCTTGCATTCAGTGCATATCCAATCCTTAGGGATATCACCTTTTTCAGGCAGGGCCTCACAGTCCCTGTGATAAAGGCACTTACACTGCGGACACGTAGCGCCACCTCCACGCGGCGACATGAACTTCTTGCAGCCCATGCATTTGTTCATCGTGGATTATCGGGCTGCTATCGGAGAAGTATAAAAATTCCTATCGTAGACGCTAGATGGCGCTAATATTAAAGTTAAATGTAGACGCTAGATGGCGCTAATATAAAAGTTATAGGGACAGATGCCTTGTTATTTTTATGTCCGTACCCACACACGTAAAAAAAAACACAAAACAAAACCGGGCGCACACAATAATGAAAACTTATCTAGCGCACTAATACAGGCACGCCGTTATCTACGAACACTAGCACAACTTTATAGCTCACTAATGCACACGCTGAACACTTTCGATAGTAGATAACTATTACTTTAATATTTATTAGCGATGCAGTAGCGCGCACACACACACCGTACGTGTTACCGTCCGTGACGTCACTCCAACTTTTACTTGAAATTTCAATACCGGTCAAGTGGTTTGCCAGTTTGTGACATGGATGTCAACTGGAATACTGTTGTCACATGTTAGGTTTAGTAAGTTTACTAATGTAAGGTATGGTCCTTGGTTGAGGTGGGGCGTGCGGTGAGACGAAGCAAATACGGAGCAGTTTTATCTACAGAGGTTTATTCTCCAGTCGGCGTTAATTACAATAGGGTTGATAAGTAGTCCTAAAGGCCGAACAGCGTCCAAGGACAACCGCCGAGCACTGACACACAGAGGTAATACGTATGCTGAGGTAATACTTATACTAACTGGTCCACCAAGGTCGCAAGTACACAAGGCGTACAACAATAATCCTAATTTCTACTCATAATTATATTCAGAGCAATGACGCGTAATTTTAGTGACCGCTAGGCAACCGGATGGCTCGCAGTAATTAAGCTCCTGAAGTGATGAGGATCCGCCCAGTGCAAACCGACATGACCCAACTTGGATTGGAGCGAAAATAGAGGAGGGGTGCAATTTTTTTTTTATCGCGAGGCAACCGATTGAAACAGCGGTTGCCTGAAAGAATGTACGCTGGTTATATAACAAAATTTTTATGCCATCCCTCCTGGTTTGACTGGTTCCCTGTACGAGAGCGAAGAAAATAAATTCAAAAAAAATTGTCAGGCAACCGCTTGAAAATTAGCATGCTTGTTATTCATCACATACGAACACCGGAAACAAATTGCCATCCGCCCAGGCCGGGCAGTTATCGAATCATCAGAGTTGGAAGCCGGACGAAAGGTGAATTTTTCTATCGGTGGAAGAGCAACTTAGGATATGCATACATGAGAAACAAAAGCAACTATTATAAGTACAGATTAAGACCAGTCAGCCACAACTAATTAATAAGTATATACCGGAAAAAGTATTACTTGTTACAAATATTGTTAAGACAAACAAAGCCACATCAGTTAACTCGTGCTTGGGATAAAACCTAAATAATTTATTCATTTAATCTTATTTGTAATAAATAAACGTGCTAAATATTTTTTCATTTAATTTAACCTAACCCCCACGAATAAAGCTTCCAAAAACCTCTTATCCACCCGCTGAACCCTTCTAACGAGCCATAGCGGCGGGAGGCTCCCCTAAGGGCAGTACACACGCGGGCTAACCGTGCCAAAGTAGCCATACTTGGAGAAGATCATAGGCTCCTCGCGCTTCTCCAAGCCACGATGCTGCGACTTCAAAAGCCGCAAAATATGGCTGCTCTTCGGCGCATAACCGCAAAATACGCATTGTTTGAAAAACCTAGTCGTGCGTCCCATCCTCCCTCTGGAAACACGCGGCCCAAGTCCCTTTAGCCCAGCGAGAAACCGCGGAGCCACGGCAAGGTTCCGCCCATATAACACGTCTGACTCCGAGTCTATGCTCTCATCCGTGTCACGGGGTTCCCATTCCCACGCTGCCGGAGGCGACGCTGCAAGAATCAAGCGAGCCGGTCCCCACTGCGTTATTCGAACTCAAATTGCCACTCGAAACGGACCTACCCGAGAACTGACGCAGGTCCGAGACTGGGTCCTCTAAATGGGTCATGACACTGAGCAAGGACTGCACCGGTGGCCGGCCCCCTGAATTCAGGTCATCGGGTAACACCTGTGCGTCCGCTCCTCCACTGCCATTCAAATTATGTCCCTCGAAAGGGTCACTCAGACCCGAGATCGGATCCACCAAACACGTCATATCACGTAGCAATAATTGAAAATCATATCTCGGCTGACCGTGCAACAGAGATCTCTGTAAACTCTCGATTAGAGCAGCCTGTGCCTTTATTACCTCAGTAAGGCTGCTCCTCACTGCCTCTACTTCACTAATACAATCCGGGCAAACCATATTACAACCAGAAATCTATAACATGAACAAAACAATATGACATTAAATAGACAACTAACCTGTCAAACCAAATCAAAGATAATATAACTATAGTTCGTTTTTTTTTGTGATTAGATAAAGTTCCGGCACTAAGGAATCCATGGGAGTGGCATGTTTCATTTTATTCCTCACAATTTTATAAGGCCGTCCCCATGGATTCCTATCCAATATTTTGAGGAGTTCCTCCCACGCTTCGTCCTTCCTCTTGGCAATTGCCCCTTTCAGTCCCTTTTTTCCAGTCACGAGAGCTACCCGCAATGTCTCGGCCTCT
Organism: Pammene aurita; assembly: GCA_947086415.1. Classification (NCBI taxonomy): domain Eukaryota; kingdom Metazoa; phylum Arthropoda; class Insecta; order Lepidoptera; family Tortricidae; genus Pammene; species Pammene aurita. Next base: position 22,599,678 of record OX352295.1, read on the forward strand.
GCCACTGCGTGCCGACGTCGGCGACAGCGAGTGTACTATCTTCGGGCCTCATTCGCTACTGTTCGGAGGGCAGCTATCTCAGCCGACCACCAATAGACCTGCTTTTTCCCAGACAGCTTCTTCGCCCTCGTCATGCCCGCATCACATATAGCTGTGAGCGAGGCACGGAAGTGGACTGCTCTTTCCTCAGTGCCCGGGTCTACTGGTGGGGAGCACCCCAAGCCTCTAAACCTAACCTAATCTAGGTTTTTCCCTGTTTCTATGAGACTAGCGAGAGATAGAAACTTCTGTTATAGCTGCACAAAACGTAAAAGCCTGTCTGCTGTGTTTAAATTTTTTCATAACTCCCCGTATTATAAACACTAAAACATGGTCACAAAACATGTCGCTTTTTGAGGATCCGTTATCGATAAAACCGTTAATTTCATCTTTGTTTTTTGTCATAAGGTGCGGGGCGATCGCCATTTCATCGAATACGATGGTGCACTTTGTGGTGGGTGGATAAATTGAGGAGCGATTTTCCGGTCAAAAAAATCTTATCTATTACAGTTTTAAAAATTAATTACCTTCAAATTGTACCATCGACTCGTTGCTGTCGTGATGCCCAAAAGTGTTTGATGCAGTGGCATTTGAACTGATAGTCCTCAGCACCGCAATGTTCTCATCTGACATGGGTGGTGCAGCAGGTCCTGCATGCCGCTGAGAAGCGGCATGCAGCATTTTTTTTTTTGCACCGGCCTTCTTATCTTGCCATGTCTAAAATAAAATATTACTTAATAATATGTTGTCGCCACGGCACTTTGGCAGCATCACGACGACGATTCCTAGCAACACCGCGCGTGACGTATATCCGGAGCTGTCAAACTGAACGTCATAAAAGCGCCAGCACGTGGCTGGAGCGACCACTTGCCTTCTAGCCGCCGCCAGCAACAGACCTTTAACTATATATTCAGTGTATCGGGGTTCTAAGTATAACTGTATAGTGTAATCTGTTATAATTATATTTCTCCTACCATCATTTGTGGTCGTATTAAGTATAATATGATTTAATTATTATACTTAATACGATCGGTTTGTTACCTCTGCTTGTAATTTGTGGAATAATAAATAAATGTGTTAATATTGCTTGGTGTTTATTTTATCAGAAGTGAAGAGTAATACCACGCCATGCCACGCCATCGTAAAAAGAAGAGGCCGAGCCGTCGCGCCAGGAAGCGGGACACTAGTTCAAGCTCCAGAGCATCAAGCACATCATCGTACAGTTCCTCATCTAGCTCGGCAAGTTCGAGCTCCAGCAGTGACCATACCGCAAGAAAAAAACGGAAACGTGGCCGTAAGGGATCGCCAACTGTGAGTCAAAATGTTGTACTATCATCAGTTATTCCTGAATATGACCCTCTGGTAGACGATATAGACATGTGGCTTAATGTAGTTCAAGCGAACGCTCGTGCATTTGGTTGGTCGGATAATATGATAAAATACCAAGCGTTGCAAAAGTTACGTAATTCTGCTAAAACGTGGCTAGATTCGTTACAAAAAAATGAGACTCGGTGGACATCGTGGAGGTGGAGACAGTGGCGTAATACATTGTCAGATACATTTCAAACAAAGCGTTGCATGTATAACCTAATCAAACAATTAGTCGACACAAAACCCACGCCGAATCAGTCGCTTTACGAGTTTTTTTTCCAACAAAAGGGAAAATAGATAGATTACAATTACGATTCAGCGAAAGGGACATCAATTCAATAATTGTCGGTTCAATTGGCGATAGTAGTATTAGTACGGCAGTTGAGGCAGGGAATTTCAGATATTGCGAGGATTTAGCGGCCTTTTTGCACGGCAGGACGTACACTGCTACAGAGAAACCCTCCATTCAAAAGAATTACTTATATACAACACCTAAGCCCATGTTTCGTCATGGTGGCTCATCAATCCATAATAATAACGATAAATTAGACCCAGCTGTTAAACCAGAATCATCTTCTAGTAGTGGTAGTAGCAATCATTTGAATAACATGGTTTGTTATAGGTGTGGGGAGGCAGGGCATAAACGAAACACGTGTCCTGTAAAAGATACCATCCGTTGTACCTTATGTACTAAATTAGGTCATGTAGATGCTGTATGTAGATCTAAAATTAAACCTAAACCTGAAAAAGAAGTCGAAGTTAAAATCATTCATTCTGATTCACAAGCAAAACAAAAGTTTTATAAAAAAGGGTTTTTGAATAATATGGAATGTAATGCATTTTTTGATATGGGAAGTGGTTGTTCACTTGTAACGGCCGACTTTGTAGAACAGTGCAAATTGCAACCGTTTAAATTGAACGAACCTGTCAACCTCGTATGGTTTCAAAATGATTCTTCTGTCCAAGTCACTGAGGCAGTTGCGGCTAATGTGAAAGTTGACAATGTACAACTATTTATAACATTGTATGTTGTTGATACGTTAACTGATTCTGACGTATTAATAGGACGTAATTTCACAGAGGACAAAAGAATCATGTATACGCGTAGAGGAGATATCCTAACATTTGAGCCTGTTCAAGTTTTAAGCATAAATAAGGTAGACATTAGTTCGGTAAATAATGTATCTACCGAACATCAAGCAATACTAAACAATATTTTTTCAAAATACCCTCAGTGTACATCACAGAGTCTGGCTGGTTTAGGCAAAACATCTTGCGTAGAATTATCAATTGAACTGACATCAAATAAACCGGTTTGTCAACGGCCTTACAGAATGTCAGAGGCGGAAAAGGTAAAAACACGTGAACTTACTGATGATCTTTTAAAAAACGGGATTATTCGCCATAGCTGTTCGGCCTACGCTAGCCCGGCCTTGTTAGTAGATAAACCATCGGGAGAGAAGCGCTTGTGTATAGATTATCGGCAATTAAATAAAATAACAGTAAAAGAGAAATACCCAATGCCGGTGATAGATGATCTTATAGATCGGTTGCGAGGCTGTAAGTTTTATACGTCTTTAGATTTAAAAAACGGATATTACCAAATTGGCGTAAAACAGGAAGATGCACATAAACTTGCGTTCGTTACCAGTGATTCGCATTTCGAATTTATTAGAATGCCCTTCGGGGTCTGCAACGGGCCGGCAGTATTTCAAAGATTAATGAATACTATTTTAGGTAACTTGCGTTTTGGAAAAGTTATATGTTATATGGATGATTTACTAATAGCAACGGAAACGTTGGAAGAAAACATTGCATGTTTAGAACAGGTGCTCAAAGTGCTAGCGAGTAATGGATTAACTTTAAATTTAGAGAAATGTTCATTTTTTCGTAGTAACATCACGTTTCTTGGTTACGAAATATCTGAACATGGCATCCGGCCGAGTTCAAAAAAATTAAAGGCTTTAGTCGACTATCCTACCCCGAAAACAGTGCATCAAATGCGTCAATTTTTGGGACTTGTGAATTATTTTAGAAAGTTCATAAAGAATTGTGCGGTTATTTGCAAACCACTAACTAATTTATAAAAAAAAGGTGCTGTTTGGAGCTGGGGCTCTGAACACGATAACGCTGTAAGCGATCTAAAAGAAAAACTGATCAGTAATGCGGTACTTGATATTTTTGACCCTAAATTGCCAATATATCTATACACAGACGCTAGTCAAGACGGAATAGGCTGTATCTTGATGCAATTGACTGAAAATGGGGAGAGGCCGGTCCATTTCTATAGTCGCCAAACCACAAAAGATGAAAAGAAATATCACTCTTTCGAATTAGAACTCTTGGCACTTATTATACAGGATTACAGAGATTCAGACATTATTTGATAGGCACACAGTTTAAAATAACTACAGATTGTAATGCCGTTAAACATGCGTTAAGCAAACAAAATATTGTACCACGTATAAGTAGATGGGTATTGTATACGCAGGAATTCACTTTTGAAGTAACTCACAGGGCTGGCTGCCAAATGCAACATGTAGATGCCTTAAGCCGTAATCCGTTAAAAGATAGCAATGAAACTCAATCGGTAATGTCTATAACAGAAGGTGACTGGTTATTATCAGTTCAATTACAAGATGCAGGCATTTGTAGCATTCGCGATATTCTATTGTCAGGTGAGGCCGAGTCGAACAAAAGGATTTTTAAAGAATATGAAGTTTTAGGCAATAAAGTATATAGGCGTACAGAGTATGGAAGGCGCTGGGTGGTTCCGAAAAGTTGTATGTGGCATGTGATACGTGCCAACCATGATGATGTAGGACATTTTGCAGTTGATAAAACTATTGAGAGAATTCGGTCAAAATTTTGGTTCCCACGTTTGAAAAAGACGGTTACAAAATATATAAAGAATTGTTTAAATTGTATCTATTACAAAAATATACATGGTAAAAAACCTGGTAAATTATTCCCAATTCCGAAATACGCGCGGCCCTTCCACACTCTGCACGTAGACCATCTCGGGCCTTTCGTGAAAACAACACAGCAGAATAGTTATTTGTTGGTACTTGTTGATTCTTTCACGAAATTTGTATTTATCTCGGCGGTTAAAAATACAAAAAGTACAGTGGTCATCAATGAGCTAAATAAGATTTTTAAGATATTTGGTAATCCAAAACGGTTAATCTGTGACGCGGGTAGCGCTTTTACTTCAAAATTATTCACTGAGTATTGCAACGCTAGGCATATAAGACGTCATATTATCGCGACAGCCGTCCCTCGCTCGAACGGCCAAGTTGAGCGCTATAACTTGACGATTTTGGAGGCCTTACGAAGCATGGGTGCTGACACAGAAAATAATAAATGGGACTTGCATATCACGAGTATCCAGCAAGGCATTAACAGCACTGTAAACAAAACTACAGCCGCAGTGCCCAGTGAGGTTTTTTTCGGATACAGGATTCGAATGAATAATGACGCGATTACTGATGATAGCTTAGAGAATAATATTGACGTGACAGCATTAAGAAATAGTGTTGATAATAATATTAAAAAAGACTCTGAACGGCAGAAAGCATCATTTGATGCAAAAAGAAAGGAAGCACGGCAGTATAATGTTGGCGATCTAGTCGTGCTAAAAATCCCTAGTCAATCCAATGATGGTAAAAGCACCAAATTATTACCTTTGTACAAAGGGCCTTTCCAAGTTACTGCCTGCCTAGGTCAAGATAGGTATAGGGTATCTGATCTCAGAGGCGCTGAAAGGAGTTCGAAAAGATATGACGGAACGGCTTGCGTAGAGAATATGAAGCCGTGGATTCATATAGAGGAATAACCGGATGTTGTCAATAAAAGGTATTTCTATAACATTTATGTTATATATTTATTTAGTATATTTAACGCATAGACCTTTTTAAAACTTACATATTTTCGATAGCTGTCCATTTAATTCATATAGTTTCCCCCCAGTTGTTGGCCTAATGCTAAAGCTTGAACGTTCCATATACTATGATCTGTGAGATAACATGTGATAGAAATCTGTGATGAACACTATCGCATAAAGTATTTGGTGATAAAAGACTAGAGTAACTGTAAACGTTACTTAGTTGAAACCAAGATACTTCAAAACACTCATATGATATGGAATTAAGCGCAATCTCATAGTGTTAACTAACATTTCGTATAACTCTTTGCATTTCTGTTCACAGCTTGCGCATCAGGCCGTAACGAGTCCCAGGAGTAACTCGTGACACAGGACGGCCGGATGTTGTCGCCACGGCACTTTGGCAGCATCACGACGACGATTCCTAGCAACACCGCGCGTGACGTATATCCGGAGCTGTCAAACTGAACGTCATAAAAGCGCCAGCACGTGGCTGGAGCGACCACTTGCCTTCTAGCCGCCGCCAGCAACAGACCTTTAACTATATATTCAGTGTATCGGGGTTCTAAGTATAACTGTATAGTGTAATCTGTTATAATTATATTTCTCCTACCATCATTTGTGGTCGTATTAAGTATAATATGATTTAATTATTATACTTAATACGATCGGTTTGTTACCTCTGCTTGTAATTTGTGGAATAATAAATAAATGTGTTAATATTGCTTGGTGTTTATTTTAAATATAAATTAATGCAAGACTGGAAATAATACATCAAAAAATCTTACCTTACGCCACTCCATCCACTCCCTCTTGGGGCCGGGTATGCTATTTAGCGACGATATATCCTCGGCGATAAAACCCCGTCGTCTTTCACCTTCTTTTTTAGAAAAGTAAGCAGAAAACTTGCCTCGCCGTAGTTCCTCATCGGCTTCCACTAGCGCGAGCTGCAGAGGGGTACCGTAAAACGGGGTTACATTGATTAGTTTTTAAATTTAAAGTCGTATAACTCAGTGAGTTTAAACGTAAATAAAATGGAAAAAAACATATAATGGCGAATCGACGTCAAGTTTTGATTGCTTTTGATAAAAAAAAAGAGTTATTAATTTACTTTTGCAGAAAAAAAAAATTTGTGTCTTATCAACTCAATGTTTGAAAAGGGGTTATTTTGATTAACCTTATTTTTTTCATTTTATACAAAAGTATCCCCTAACGGGATTATAACACAAAAACAAAAACTTTTCTCCATTCATTATTGTAGAAGTTATAGGTTTTCAAAGTACCGCGGGGTGAGATTGATTGCTGGGGCCAATATGATTACTTTTAGACTAGACAAATATTGAGATTGGGTAAGGAAATAAAACACTATTAAGTACAAAAATATGATTCATTAACAAAATGAAACTATGTGAACAAAAATAATCAGTCTCAGTAGGTAATCTTATTTTTTGAGATCAACTCTTAATGAGGTAGGTAGGCACCTATCATATATTATTACACCTAATTATTTATTACCTATAGGTAAAGGATTAAACAACATATGGAATTTATCTAAAAGGAACTTAAAATAGAAACTTCTTCTATGAATTTAGAAAAACAATAGAAGTAGGTAAAAAAATCTCAAGTTTTCATTAAGTGTTGGGAACTTGAAATAGAATCTAGTCCTAAAAACTAATAAAAGCAATAGAAGTAGGTAACAAAAAATCTCAATTCTTTCATCGATAGGAACTTGAAATAGGAACTAGTTATAAAAACAATAGAAGTTATATAAGAGTCAGCAAATACAATTACAGTTCTTTGATCATCACGTCACAGGGGAATGTGTAAGTATTGTCAGATTGTATGGGTTTCGGAAGATAAGTGATAATGTCACTTTCTTCAAGTTCCTAATGACGTATCTATATACGTCATTAGGAACTTCTCGGAAAATTGTCTTCGTTTTCTTTTGGGACTTGTATCCTTGCACAACCAATTTGTTGCCCTCGCAGATATCTTCAATGGAACAAACATAATGATATGTCTTTTTGCCTTTCTTGGATCCAAATTTTGCCAAAATAAATTGTCCTACTTCAGGACCGTATGTACGATCCCTTGAATTTTCTTCAAAATTCGACACGTTATCAGGAATAGCATCATTTACTACTTCACTGAACGGAGGTTGATTGCTGGTTGATGGTTCATTGGTATTGAGAACTAACCTTGACGGAGAATTGGATCCCGATACCAGGTTCTGATCATTAATGGTCTCTGCGAGGTCAACACTTGGGCTCATGGACTGTGGTGGATCGTCAACGGTCGAAATACTTTTTCCAGGTTCTACATTTAATCTTTTTCTCTTTCTCGCCGGCTCTGTCTGTGTACAAAAACGTTGTTGACGTAAATAATCTTTTAATGAATCCCGAACAACATGTTCGATCTCAGGAGATGGAGTATCCCGCGGCAGTTTCTTTAAAACCACATCCCGGTTACATGGATGTATACCTGTGGCCATGAAGCTGCTTATGAGGTCTCTTTTGACAGCAGATGTCTCAGAAGAAGCGGTATTTTGTGGGGGCTTATTATCCATATTTCGTATTGCAGTCTTTAAAAGATGTGGAAAAATTTCCTTGGGCACAGATGCAGCTTTAAGATTTTTGTTTTTCCAATCTTCAAGAGTTTGTCGCCATGCGAGCTTCATTGGACGGAAGAATCCAACATCCAGAGGCTGGGTTATATGGGTGGAGTTGGGCACCAGACACACAAAACTTATGTTGTTTGTACTACATGCAGCCAACACGTCATTATCAAGATGTGACGACAAGTTGTCACCTATCAACACCTTCTTCCCTTCCAGCCTGTTAGCATGGGGCAAAAAACACGTCATAAACCAATCTCTAAACGTTGGCGAGTCAATCCACCCGCTAGCAGTGCGATTGTACCTGCACCCACGACTACAACAAGGCTCCTCACAGCAAGGTTTTCCCACAATCCCCCTTTCCTTCCATGTGTCATATAAGTGGGTACTTTTATAGATCACGTAAGGTGGCAACAATGTACCGTCTGCCGAACCACAAATCATGACGGTTGTACTGCTCTTTGAAAAGTTCATGACTTTTTCTGGATACTTCACTCCTCGTCTATAAACACACCTCTTCTTGCCTGGGTCATCGGCCATATTCGACTCGTCGTAATTGAAAATATTGGACGGTGGCACATTTTCTATCTCGCGTTCTAAGTTATCAAAATATTGATTTAATGATGTTCGTCCTACACAAGCTCTAGACCTTTTAATGTTTGTAGTGAGTCTTTGACCATAATCATTTTTATGCCGTTTTAAAACGCTCAGAGCCCACTCCACACTTGGCAGATTATTTGTAAAACGTTCTATAACCCTTCCTTGTCTATCCAGAAAACATTTAGCGTACATACGGAGGTCAAGTATCGTAAGAGGAAATCCCCAATCACCGCACATAGCTGCAGCACGCAAAATGGCGGTCTCTTCCACGTGTGTGAAAACGGGTTGCACACCGTGTCTTCTTCCATGTAGCCCCTTATATTTATTGTATAGAGTCCCGAAAGGAATATTGTATTGAATAGAGGCAGCGTTTATGCTTAATTCATCATTAGTTATTTTAGTTATAGCCTCTTCTAACTGTTCTTGGGTGTAATTTTTATAGTTGCGGCTACCCGCAACTTTTTTATACGTACGAACCATGCCCACGCAATCTGTAGACAAGTATGCAAAAAAAATCAGTAAGTAAATAGTTTTACATACTAGCTAAGACGTCCTAAAAACACAACTAATATATAACATCAGACAGGCACACAGGGGTTGATCACACGTTGACTTATAATGGCTTATCCAATGTTGTTTTTACTTTGTATTTAGCTGATAGGGTTACTTTGATAAGCGTATAAACTTCATAGTGTGCTAAATAATTATTTCTGGGGCTAGATTGATAACTATCAATGTCGCCTCTGATATGAAATCAAAGTAGCCTCGGTTAAGTATCGTGCTCGTATAAATAAACATGGCGGTCCAAAGTAACAAGTGAAAACATGCTTTTAATCACAAAGAAACCTATAATTAACTATGCTATTCACTTTTCATGAAATAATTATACTTACGGTTGCCCCCCTGAAGTTTTACAGTAGATATTTTCACAATAACGTCAATGTTACTCTAAAATATTAATTTTTAACAACTTTAAACGATCCTTGTGCGTCCACGCGTACAGAAAAGATGGCCGAACTGTCAAGCTTGCCAACAGAAAAAAAAATATTTTGGCTGCGTTCCATTTGACGGTGAAAATCTCAATAATGTAACTGATTTGAGTAATCATCAAAGTCGCCCAATTTCTCAAAGCAACCCCGTTTTACGGTATGTCCTTTTTTTGCCACTTTCATATTATTTTCAAAAAACTAATAAGTAATAATGAGACACTAACTACGTTTTCGTTTGGCAAGCCAAGCTGTCAAATCAAAAAAGGCGCTCCATTTCTTGTAGGTGTATTAGCGAGCAAACACTTAAATATTTTTGATGTCATTGATGCACTTGAATGTTGATTGAGGGTTTTGATGTGTTAACACACCATAACAATGCAATAACACTTTTGGTTTTGGTATAAGAAATATTTAATTTAATAGAATGTTTTAAACTTGATTGAAAACAAACACAATCGAGAAAAACGGAACGCGTATTGTTATAGACATTGAGATCGCCATTCCCAGAACACGAAATTTTGCATCTTTCGAGATTTTGGTGAGATTTTTCAATAGACATTACGTCCTTCGACATCTAGCAGAGTGGTAATCTCGTACGGCCTGAGAATTATCCTCCTGGTCATTCGTAGTCCGTTCTAATTCGACACTTGTATTGTCGTCATCATCAGGATCTGGCAGATTTACGGAAATTCGTTTTCTTTTGTAGGTAGTGTGCATTATCGGCATGTCCATGCAGCTTCCGTAGATAATAGTGCGGTCAGTTGGTCATTTGTTATGGATACACATTTACCGTGCCACCATTTACTGCACGTATTGCACTGCAATCCAGGATCCTTCTTTGACACCCCTTTACTGCATTCCGGAAACTTCATGACGAAAAGACACGTTTGATATTTATTTCGATTAAACGCAATTAACGGTTTCGTGCGCCGGTAGGATGCACATGCGCGCGATCTCTAGCTTCCTGTTGCGCAAGCGACCTAGGTATGCTTAACGTTTCAATGTGATGTAAACTTCTGCTTTGCAGGAGGGCCTAGGCAGTAGGACTTTTTGGCAGATGAGACTTTTGAGGGCGCCTCAAAGTATCATGCGGTGGCCTGCGTGCTGGTTGGCGGTGGCGGCGATAGCGGCGGCAGCAAGGCGGTGGGTACTGGCATCAATTTTGGGCGTTTCACCGGTGGCTCGCTCACCTTAACGGGTTGCTGCTGCGTCTCTCCCAGCCGGTGACCTAGCTAGGTCAGATGTTTCGGGCTATCTTTTGCTAAGACCTCTCCAATCCAGCTAGGGCTGGTACTTCCTCGGCCCTTGAGACGCCCGCCGGTCCGTGTTGCTTGAGAATCGCTACCCTGGCTCTCAGTTTGTGTGCCTTTGGATTTCAGTCTTTTCAAGTTTTGTTTCAAATGAAGCCGTTGGTGTAATATTGCCGACGTCAGTTTTGTCTTGTCTTCTTTGTTCGGGTACTATGGCCCCAAAAAGGTGTAGGGCTGGGTGGTCAAAGAAAAACACCCAGTCGCTTTCAATTAAAGTATTTTATTTAATAAACACCAAGCGAGGGTCGTGGAAGTGGTCCGTGATTAGCCATCCCACCTACGGCACGATCAGCGCTGCCTTGTTCATTTAACTTGAGATTTACCTATAAAAAAATTCTGTTATATATACTCATTTGTGGAAGATCATTATACCGTATCTATTCAAAACCTTCTACTTTATTGAAGAGCACCGAATTATCACACAATTTACTGACGCAGGCTGGTTTCACTAACGCAGGTAGGTACTCCCCTAACCGGTGGCAGGTGGTGGTGGTCCGGGGTTTGGACGAGAGCGTGGGAGCGACGTGGCAGTTGGTGCTAGGGACAGAGGCCTCTGGTGTCCACCTTACTCTGCGCACAGGCTGGGACGGGAGAGCTCCTCACCACCGAGAATTATAAGCCGGAACTTGCACCCCTTGTCGGGGGTGTAAGACGGTACGTAAATTACGCCTACGACGGGTATCATAGTATAACTATTTAAATAATATTCCCAAAGTACTTGGGATGAAATAACGGCGCGTACAGCTGATTCCTTTACGACAATTATTTAAATTAAATATGCCAGCGCGTTAGAGGACGCCGCGCAAAGCTTGCGAACGCAGCCGGCATGGGCAGCGAGATCGCACCGCAAAATCGAAAGACTAGAGTGCCGAGGGACGGAGGGCGGTGCGCCAGCGCGCTCGTTAATGTACTTGAAGCAAAACTGCTGACGCTGTTGTTATGCGCAATATACAGTCACGCGCAGAATCGTGACTGTTTTAATTATTTATTTTCCTAAATACCATTAAGCCTATAATTAAGTTTACGTACGATTACAGGTTATTGTGTATAACTTGGGACTGCAACGACTGGGGTGTGAACATATATTTAAATAATAAAAAAAAAATGGTTGGTAAATTAATTTACCACAAACCTCAGATAAATGGTTAGGCACCCCAATTGTGCACTACTACAAAAATATTCAAAATTGCTCACGGCTTAAATAAGACTCTAATAAGGTCGCGGGTAGGCCTCCCTTGGAGCAACGCGTCTAGGTCCAGTATTTAAATTAGGACGCCCTAGATCCTAAACCCTCGACAAACGTATGACATGTTCAAATAAAAAACAAACAAGTACACATCTTATTTTTTATTTATCAATTTATGGATCTACACTCGCGAGCAAATAATACGGGTCAGTGACAAAAACCCTTATATTTTGCAAATTAATAGCGGTATGTGCAGGAAACTAACTGTGTATTAAAGAGAATTTAATATCGAATTAAATTGAACCTTCAATGTTCTACAAGAATTCTGGAAAAAGTTTTGTTTAAAAAAAAGTCGAATTTGGTACCAAATTCAAATTGAGCTTATTTCACTTGATTGTTTTCTCACTTTTGTTTTGAATCTGTCAAAGCAAAATGATAAAAGGCAGTTTTTGTTGACTTTGATGGTCATTATTGAATTACTATCATGTCGCTGACACAAGATGAATGTACACGTATCGTCACTTTGTTACAAGAAGGCAGAAGTCAGAGATATACAGCAAGAAGAACAGGCATGTCACTATCTACGGTGCAGAGGGTACTCCAACGTTTCCTACAAACTGGCAGGAACCTTCGAAGACCAGGAACCGGCAGGCCGAGATGTACTACGGCTAGAGAAGATCGATTTATTGTAACAACAATGCTCCGAAATCGGTATCTCACTGCAGTTGAAGTCAAAAACCAACTTCGGGAGACCCGAAGAGATGACATCAGCGAGTGGACTGTAAGGCTGCGGCATCGTGAAGCTAATTTGACCCCACATAGACCGGCAAATGGCCCAAAACTTGACAGAGGGCATCGAACTGCAAGGAAACTTTACGCACGCGATTACAGGCGATGGGGTGCCGAAGAATGGGCAAGAATTATGTTTTCTGACGAATCCAGATTTATGCTCTATGCACATGACGGGCGGCGAAGAGTTAACAGACGGCCAGGTGAACGTTTTATTCCAGCCTGTTTTGAAGAAAAAGTTGCTTTCGGCGGTGGGTCTGTTATGGTTTGGGCTGGAATCTCTTCAGAGAGTCGCACGCAATTAGTTTTGATAGAAAATGGAACGTTAACTAGTGCCAGGTATGTGGAAGAGATTCTTAATGAGCATGTAGGCCCATATTTAATTAATATGGGTGAAAACTCAATGTTCATGCATGACAACGCCAGGCCACACACCGCACAGATTGTGGAAGATTATTTTGAGGAGGTTGGCATCAACACTATGAACTGGCCCTCGAGAAGCCCGGACCTAAATCCGATTGAGCACGTATGGGACGAGCTCGGAAGGCGTGTAAGAAATCGAAACCCCGCCCCAGCTACACTTAGAGACCTGAAACAGGCGTTAGTGGAAGAATGGGCTAATATCCCGCAAGAACGCATAAGAAACTTAATAAACAGTATGCCCAATCGTTTAGAAGCTGTAAGAAGAGCCCGAGGAGGCAATACGAAGTATTGATATGTTTTACTTTTTTTTTGTTTTTAGTTTTGTGTGTGAGGTACCACGGTTGCTTTTTACCTATAATTAATTGATATCGTGTTTACTATCTTAATTAAATAAACAAGTGAATATCATCTCTAACTCTTGACGTTGTTTTATTAACTATGCATTTATCTATAATATACAATTTAATTCAGGCTCCTAGCTTTATTATTTTAGGAGATATTATAGTTTTTCGTACTGACCCGAATTATTTGCACGCGAGTGTATATGTTTAACCACACCTCTCTCACAAATCACAAAAACATATTTAAAGTATTTGGTCTTTAACCAAAATGATCTCCGGGTACACCCGGGTTATAAATTTTAAAGATAAAAACATTACTTAATGTACAACATAAGGTAGCGCTCCTCCACTCTTCTTATTACATCTTATTAAATATATCTTATGGAGGCAGGCGTTGTCCCAACTACCTGCTAACCCATCTTCATATCATGAAGGTATATCTTTTACATGGTGTGTTCACGAAGGAAGCACAACGCTCAAACAAGGACGGTTCGTTATAATGAACTAAAATCGACATACAGTCTTCCGGCTAGCAAGCGATGGCTAATTTAAAGTAAATGGCCGGAAACCGTTACTGTCTGGAGAGCCTGAGGCGCTCCTGGAAGGCTGAGGTGCATCCCGACATCAGGGCATAAGCCGCAGGCGGCCAAACCCGGAACCCAATAATAATAAAAAACCCCGGAATTAAAATATTCCAGTTAAAAATCAAATCTTCTAAACATTAATTAATTTTTTAACTTCTACAAAAAGACCTAATTTAAGCAAGATGTCTTTTATTCTACTCACCAGAGTTACCTGGGTTTTCTTTCAAATTACGCCTGCGACGGCACACCACATGGCACGACCGCAGGGGTTAGGCCTTACGACATGGCTCGAGAGTGCTGCCTAAGACAAAAGAGATATTTTAGGTCAGGGAAATACGAAGAAAACCACTCCCTACACAATGCTTTTTATAAAAATCACGTAAGAAACTTACCAAATATGGGTTAGGTACGCCCGTGATCCCACATGATTCGGCAAGCGAATTCCGACCACGCCTAATGAGGCTAAAAACAACAAAACAAAATACGATTATCCACTATTCCAACTATGGAAAGACAACGTTTTATAACACAAAATCCTCACCATATTCTGGGATCGCTTCCACTTTTATATAATAATTCTACGGAGAGTTATCTCAACCACGGTGGAAAGAACAATGGCGTCCCTGTGAATGAGATATCCAAGCGAATGTAAGATTTTGAATGAAACCCACACTTGAACTATGTGCTCATAAATTCTCTTATTAAAAAAATACGAATAATTAAATTAAGATAAACCTTTTAAAAGGTAAAAATATAAATTCAACAATTTATGAAAAGATATCACTCATTGAATGACGTCGCTTCGACGCAGCGAAACTATTGGCTCAAACAGCGCTTAAGCTGTCACCTATGACAGACACGTCAAAAGTCAAAACATAGCGGATGGGCCAAAGGCCAAATATTAACAAATTGTTTTAATTCCAATTGAAAATGGTCCTGAACATCAAGTGAAAGTAAATAAAGAGTGTGTGTATTATACGACAAACACGATGTGCACCTCGCATCCGTGATTATAGGGGCGAGTACATGCAAAACAATGGAATTTCAAATACACCAAACGACCAGACTACAATGTAAGTACTTGCCATCTTTTACGTCTTTAGGCCTTCGATCCACAACATATTCAATGTAGATGGTCACCACCTATCTATAAACCAACAACTTACCACTACAAATACCAACTGTCCGTTGGAAATCTCTTAGTTCCTAACATATACAAACACCATCGAACTTACATTTATAAACCTGCAAATTGACAGCCTCAAAGTGTTACAATTGTTTTATTTATTTATTTTATCTTTATATTAGGTTTATAGTCTTTAATTACTATTTTTAATTATTATACTAGTTTCTTATGTTAATATAGGTTTTATACTTAAAATACTAAAGTAACGTGCATCGTTACAAAAGTAAGCCGGAAAGACGTCAAAGTTATCATTTGATATACTGCTTTACCGCCACCGCCATTCTATCCTTGTTCATTCTTGGGCTGGCACACTTGCCACCGCAAACCTTCCTATCATATCTCTCCGGTTCCAGGATAGCGTCCACCACTTCGCTCACCGCCACTTGCTTCTTTATCGCCTTCATTTTTCTTTTTGACATTTTGTACGTAGCATGGAGATCGCAGATCGGGTAGCCGATAGCTCGATCTTGGACCAGGTATTCTCGGGCCATGTCGGTATCAGTGAATGTGCTGTTGTTTAGCGTTTGGGCGTAAAAGAAACGTATTATCTCTCCATAGTTCGTATATACTATGTTAGTCGGAAACACAGTGAATCCTCCCTTATATTAAAGGGATATAACACATCTGCAGGTCCCACCCCTTTGTAGGCTACTTCCCGACCGTATGACCGTAGACCGTATGCTTGTTTGCCACCGTCGGCGGTTTAAAAAAATGCTGCATTATAAATGCCTGACATACGTCCAGTGTCGAATATCTCATCTTCATCATTAATTTAAGAGCTGGGCTTTTATCGGTGGAGCAATTTCCATGTTTGTCTGTCATTTGCCTTCTTTCTTATTACAGCCTGGTATGACGGGACAATTACTTGTTGCTTTACTTGAACCATTTACATACAGCTGCTGCTAACTTAAAAACTACGTGTAATATAATATTTACGTATATTCACAATAATTAAGTTTTAACACTTGTTAACAATACTCCAGTTGACTACTGCAGCAATATATTCTCAAATAGAAACACACTGACTATTTTTCACACCACACACCATAATACCGTCAAATGCTACAATTTTGCCTACGATGCTCAACTTTGCCTGGATTGAAAAACATGGTTTTCTTAATCAGCTATTTAAATCTTATTCCTGAGAAAGTTGAGCATCGGAGGCAAAGTTGTAGAAGTTGACGGTGTAGTGTGCGCGCTTCGCCACACTCACACTATCACATTTTGGCCCTATATATACGCACCTAGCAGGTAACTTTATCCATTATACGCATATACTACAACCAAGTAGTTTCACTCTTAAGTTGGGACGTTATAGTGAAACAACTCCAACGATCTTCAACAGGATCAGTTACGTCCTGGACGTGGGTTTTGCAGAAAGTTAAGTTAAATGCCGAATTTTTGAAGGTCCTTTGTAGTATTGAGGTAACAATTGGAATGAATTCGTGGGGCTAAAAGATGCCATATTTGATTTGAGGTTTTATAAACTCTTGGAATAGCTTAATTATATTGGATTGGATGTTGTTTTTATTTATTTGGGCTAATATTCTATTTTTAGTTGGGAAAATTTTGATTAATTTCGGTTTCGTTGGAGAGTGATAGACAAAATTGAAGAAAAGCTGATAAGTAAAAATATTTATTTGTTTGTCTGTAATGGGTATTTCTAGTACGGGATTTTCTGGCTGTGAATGCACAGTACTTTGCGGCTGAGCAAGTGCTCGGTTAGTTGTTTCTCGATTTTTTAACGCTGCTCGTCAGTTATCTTCCTCGGATGAATTCCTTTCGGGGAGAGCCATATGGCGCGCCAAGGTTGCTAAAGGTAAATTGTCTTCTTCGTCACTTTCGCTTTCGCTTCCTGAATGATTTACAACCATGGACATCGTCAAATCGTCGGGGTCCGCATCAGGATTATTAGTGTTTGAATTAATCTCATTGTTTTGCAACTCTATTTGTGACAGCGCGTCGGCGTTCGAATTTAGTTTTCCTTTTACATAGGTGATAGTGTAATCCTATCCTACCGACTGCGCCACTTATAGTTCTTGGTGTTTTAATGTGAATTTTCAATAAAACTTGATTGAAGGTTACACGTTTTTTAATTACTAAGAGTTACATAAATTGTCCCGACAATGGAGCGAGAACGACTGAAGTTAGGTTTGAGGTGCCTGGTCTTTTACTTAATGCTAGCACTTCACATTCGCCCACACACGTACATAACACGCGCACATAACACCGTATAGAATCCGTATCCCATTATTTTCATGGCTCGTTTGCATGTATCGATAGACACATCTTTATTGATCATTTCTCACCATCGCACGGTGAATGCTCCTGCCCGAGCACGTCGATTTTGCTTAATAATCTTTTTTTAAACTCTGTTTTCGGCTGGTGTTGTAATGCGTGGGCGATCAGTTTTCTTCAAGGTTGATAAACATCCAGTTTTCTTATAATGTTGGATAATATAATGTATAGTAGATCTCGAAAATTAATCGACATTCATGCCAATATCATTTCTTCCTATTCGCAATTCTACACAGTCTAAATTCCTCACAGTAAGTATTTAACCACATTCGCTATTGTGCACAGTCATTATTTGTGCACATTAGCGATTCTCCCTGTTCGCAATCTCGCACAATCTTAATTCAACGCAATATCATTTAATCGCATTAATAGTTAATTTTTTCGTTTTTAGTCGATATATTTAGTCAACTGTAATTTTTTGGGTTTGATGGTACCTCAAAAGTTTAAATATAGTCAAGTACAAGTCAGACTCGTGCATGAAGGGTTCCATACCACTAGAAAGTGGTCAAGAGCATGTCGGGCCATGCTTAGTTGTAGGGTTCCGTGGTTTTCCGACAGTCATAGTAAGTGATTCCGATTTAAAGTGAACTATTTGATATATGCTATTGAGATTACATTCTAAAAAAATCCTACGTTATGACGGGTATCATATTACAAATTATTTTCTGACCTAAAAACCTTCCTAATACCTCACACATCAAGGTTTTTATGGAATAAAATACCTCCTGCCCTATAACATATTACCCTAAAAATTCATTTGGCACTTTTTAATTTACCACTTCCGCACGTTTAATATACAAGGTGTTACAAACTGTCAAAAAGTGATAAAGATAGACAGTCGCGTGCATCCTTAAGTGCAACCTTAAGTGGGTCACAAATTTATGCACGCGACCGTACCTACTGAACCACTTTCACTATGGGACCAACCCCGTAAATGTCAAAAAAATATCGACCTCACACAAAACATCGATATTCGATCGATCAAAATGTATTTCAACGGCTATAAGTTTTGGTTAATTTCGTGGTTGGTCCCATAGTGGAAATTGTTTAGTACGTCCATCATCTATATATTTTTTGGCAGTTTGTATCATGAATAAAATAACACCTAGGTACTGTACCGGGTGTCTCATTTCAATTGGTCAGTAAGAGAAACTTTTCACTTATATTTTTCTGTAGTCACACTACTATGTTTTCTAATCTACTTTCAGTATGGGAAAGTCTGAAATTTAAAAAAAAAACATACGAAGATCTGTTTTTAGGAACCATGTCTTCGACTTTAACCTCAAGAAAAACTGCATTTAAAAAAAGTCGACACTGGTTTATTCAAACATTACAAAAAAAAGGTACAAAAATAAATTAAAGAATATGAAATAAAATACCCTGCATTTTATTCATTTTAGACGTCATATTTCATAGTAAAATTTACTGCTTAAGACTTACACAATTACACAATTGATATCTAAGTAGAGATGATATATATAAGTTATATTTTTTCAAATCCTCTAGTTTCGATTTCCGAGCGAGATGTTCTTTTTTTTTAATGTATGAATGCAGTTTTCCTTGTTATGAAAATCGGTTACATGGTTCCTAAGAGTAAGAACAGATCTTCGTATGTCTTATAGATTCAGACTTTCCCATACTGACCGATCTAAATGAGCCATCCTGTATAATATTCAAACTAAATTTTAGCGTTCTAGTATTTACGGTCACTGAACATAGCCCAGAACAGACATACAGATAGACATGGTGAAACTATAATATATGTTTCAATTGTCCAGTTGTCACGGTTCTACAGATGCGGCCAGACAGACTAGTCTAGTACACGAACAAAATCAGCTTCGATAACTCACAAGTGGCCAGTTTTTTGTAGTCGGTTAGAATACTCTGAGAACTACTCCTTATAAAAAAATATATCGGATTTTGGTGTAGATTTAGGTATAAAGTAGGTATTTGTTAACAGGCCTTCTTAATTCAAGGTAAGATTATACAAGTGGCATTTTTCTTCATGACATAATAGTATTTGACTGTTTGAACATCGGCTGTCATTTAATAACGTATTTTTCAACAGATTAATTCATTATAATGTAAAACGTAAAATAAAATCATATTTCCACAAAAACATTTTTCAAGTGTTTTATGATGACTGCATTGTATTAAAAGCTGTGTAAAGTACCTATCATGTTTAAATTATAATAGATTCATCAATAGATTGATTTTATTACAGCATTTGAATTTTAAAAGCGTTGTCTTGACCATAAAAGAAATCTCCGAAATTTTCAAGTCAGCGTGTTCAGTTTATTATTATTATAGTAATGTTTATTAAAAAGAAATAACGAATTTATCAATCGCTGTAAGTTTTATGAACTTATCAGTTCAATTCGTAATTTGAACGCATGGAGATTGGCGCGGGAGTCTTGTGCGCAGTAGGCAGCGCGAGCGGGTCCACCAATCACGACGCGCCGTGTCACTGTCTTTGTTTGTGTTTAACTCTCACCGCTGAACCCCGATGGCGATGATCCTCTCAAACAAAACGAAATGTCGAAGATAAGTGCATTTTGTGGTCAATTATTGAATTTTACATGGACATGTATATTTATGTTTTGTGCCGAATTCAAATAGCTGTCTGTGGTGTTGTGGATTCAAATAGCTTTCATATACGATATGAATATTACATTACTTATCCCAGTAGTGGATCGACAAGTTTAAAGAAGTAAATTTTAAGTCTTATCGTTTATTGATGTTTTTGTTAAGTATATTCTCACCTGTCTCCACCTGTGGTCACGTGGGTTAGGGACAGATGGAAAACAAACTGTTCCCTTCGGTCCACGGTGGGCACAGATGGGAAAAGTTACATTGAAAGGCTGTTATCGTTTATTAATGAATGTCTTTGATTAGATGTTTAAATTAAATAACTTATTCCAGTAGATTGACTAGTTCAACTAAATAAATATGAAAGACTGTAATCGTTAATTGATGCCGTTACTAAAGATGTTCCTTAAGAGTCCGGTAAAGTCTTTTTACAATTTCGCTCAACTATTTGATATGATTTAGCCATTAAAGAGTACTAAATCAACAAATTTTTAAGCATAAATTGAAAGATCCTTTCAATAGGGACTGTATAAATACAAAAAATTATCTACTTTATTATTGTATTTTGAATAATTGACCTATTCCCAACAAGTGTTTTACCAATTTTAGCTCGGGGAGGTTCGGACAACTATCAATTTGGGGATTTTATTGATGTCGTATTGCTACAGTTTTTTTTTGTAATATTGAGTTTATAGTCTTCTATGGAATAAATATAAAAAATTCTACCAATGTCATACAAAATTACTCAGAAAAAAAATATTTAAATCAGTCAACTTTCGGAAAAAATACACAAAGAATAACCGCGGTTTCTGACTACATACATGATTATTTATGAAAAAAATTAATACAAACATAAACTTCAGCTTATTATAAACCTAAATAATGTAAAATATATATACCATTTGATAGTAAATCAAATGTGTTACAACGTGTTACTTGAGCAACTAAAAACCCCAGACCGCCAAATGACTTTTATTATTGCTAATTAATCTCGAGTATTTATTTTTCAACCAGTTACTTATTTTGAAAGATATTCGTATGTTTCGTTTTCCTTGCAATTCTATTCAATAGTTAACTATACATTTGTTGCGTTGTTGTCACATCTCTACATGTGTAATGTCATGTCAACCTATCAACCTACTTTGTCAATTGGTATGACATGACATCAGATGATATACTTTGACAATTACAACCCATATAACGGCCTCCTAGCCTAGTCGGTAGTGACCCTGCTTACTAAGCAGGAGGTCCCGGGTTCGAATTCTGGTCAGGGCATTTATTTGTGTGTTTAT
The DNA here is from genome assembly GCA_947086415.1 of Pammene aurita. Lineage (NCBI taxonomy): Eukaryota > Metazoa > Arthropoda > Insecta > Lepidoptera > Tortricidae > Pammene > Pammene aurita. The sequence goes on from OX352295.1 coordinate 22,621,172, forward strand.
CACAGATATTTGTTCCTAAGTTATGGATGTTTTCTATGTATTTAAGTATTTATACGTATATATCTATTATATACATCGTCGCCTAGTACCCACAACACAAGCCTTATTGAGCTTACTGTGGGACTAGGTTTATTTGTGTAAGATTGTCCCATAATATTTATTTATTTATTTTATATGACTCTATGTACAGTGATAAAACAAGTTTTTCAAAGCTGCCAGCCTTTATTAAATAGTCAACCTCTATCTCCTAACCTCTCGATAAAATAGTAAACTGTAGTATTAGAAACTTTTAGACTCAACGCGTGTAAAATTGGAAAATTAAAGAAAAAGTATACCCATGTTAAGATATACTGCAATCGATTCCACTCTAGATTCTGAACAAATCGTTTTTAGGTTTCTAGTCTTGGGTATAACACGTTGTATAATAGATAAATACTTATAAATACTTAAATACATAGAAAGCATCCATGACTCAGGAAAGTGATAAACACGCAAATAAATACCTTATTCAGGATTCGAATCCGGGACTTCTTGCTTCATAGGCAGTGTCACTACCGACTAGGCTAGGAAGACGTTAAAGCAGTAAGTTGATTAAATCATACTAATGAATATAGATGGCTGTTATTCGTTTACTGATATAGTCAGTTCGGGTTGCACAGGGCGGTTCCGCAATACTTCGGGAGCAAATACCGCAAGCCATCTGGTTGCCTCTCGGACACCATAACTACGCGCCATGGCTTTAACTAATATCTTTGTTTAAAATGTTACATAATCATGTTTCTATCTGTGCCCGCTGGGAACCGATGGAAATATTTCCCTCCATATGTATATAGGAAAGGGTAAAAAAATCTTTCCATCTCCTCGCACATAAAAAGCCATATGGGAGCAGGTGAAAATGTTTTATTCCGCTATTAGATGTATTCCCATCTGCCCCGGCTTCGCATGACCAAGGCGGGCATAGATGAGATGGGAACAACTCCTCTCGTTCGACGTCAGTACCCGCCGGGAACATAGGTAGCTATTCCCACATGTGCCCGCTAGGGACCGATGGGAATAGTTCCCCTCTTGTAAAAATAGTAGGAGGCAATATAAACTTTCTATCTACTCCCACATCAGTCATGTGGGAGTAGATAGAAAGTTTTTTATTCCCGTATTAGATTTATTATCTGTTCCCACCGCGCATGACCTTCATCAAGGCCAGCGCACATGCGAATGACTCCTCTCGTTCGACGTCTGTACCCGCCAGGAACGGATGAAAATACACCAATTTCCATCTGTGCCCGCTGGGAACCGATAGGAATATTTCCCTCCATATGAATATAGGAAGGGGCAAAAAAACTTTCCATCTCCTCGCACATAAAAAGCCATATGGGAGCAGGTGGGAATGTTTTATTCTGCTATTAGGTGTATTGACAGTTTTTTTTCCTTCCCATTCTTATTTCGTTTCACCAAATCATTATAAATGTAAATATATAGTTTCAAAGTCACTTATAACTAAGAAGGATTGAAATATCGCAACTTCAAAAATACCAGTTTTTTTAAATTTTATACCTAAGCCAGCAATGTGGTACTCAACCAGTTTAACATCATACTCGAGTACATGCATAAGAGAAAAAAAGAACGTGTCATGAAAGAAGAAGTGACAATATGACTAGTAGGTACATACGGGAACGCCTTTTTACGTATAAAAATGAAATAACTCACTGAGCTGTTGTAATACCTTTATATTATACTCTCCAACTAAAAAATTAAATCGTTATCAAAGCTCAAAACTGTTCGCATTCTGGGCAGTACTATTATTTACTCTGTGCCCTAAACTAAACCAAACGTCCAGATACAATATTCGCGTACCTACTGGTTTACCATGGAAACAGCGCAGCGGCCGGGCAACGGCGAACAGGCAACGTCGCGTGCGCGTAATGATTGGTCCCGCCGCTAGCGCCATGACGGCTGCCATAATCTCCGCGCGTTTGAATTAAGTTAAGAACTGATAAGTAAAAAAAACTGGGAGCGATTGATGGATTTGTTATAATTTTGGTGCAAGCTTTAGTAACATGATAATGAACACAACGCGTTGACTTGAAAATTTCGAGATTTCTTTTATGCCTATTAGAACGCTTTTAAAATTCAATTGTTCATTAAAATTTAAGCGATTGAATAATGTGTTAAAAATCAAACCCATTACTTGCCTTCAATCGTTTTTAATATATTTCAGTTGCCATATAACACTTTAATTATCTTTTGGAGGGAGTATATATTTTTTATTTGTTTTAAAAACGGCTATCGATAAATCTGTTAGTAAATGTCAGAGGACATTCATATAGTTAAATACGATAATCTAAAGAAAAGAAATACCACTCGAATTATCTTTTGTTAAACTTATAAATGTCGCTAACAAATTTATTTTTAATACCTACAGCGACCTCAAAAACAGTTAGAAAAAAATTTTCGCCATTAGTGCTCAGTGTACTCTTACTGATACCAAAAAAAATCGGACTTGTGAGTTATGTTTTTTTCAGGGCAATTTTGCCGTTCCCGTACTCCACTAGACGGCAAAGTCTTAGTAATAGAGTTCTGCTTTTCCCCTTTGGGTACGGAACTCTAAAACAAACACCTATAGCATCACTTTTTATGATGACTTTCAAAAATACGAGTATTTAACAAATAGGCAAAAAATATTAATAAGCTGTTTATAAAGTTGCCGCATATCTGAATATTGTTTTTCCGTTATAAATCTAGATATTTGTGTATGCCTCTCACAAAAAAATAAAATGAAACCATATGAAAATTTATTAGCTCAAAATTGTATTTTATTGCTTGTATTATCGAGTTTTAACTCCTAGCCCTTGATATGCAAACTATTTTCATATTAGCGTAAATAACACCTAATCATGTCACTGGCCACTTCATAGCAGTATTGTCATATCAATGACATTGATAGACGTAATTTATGATTACAATTATTCTATTGTTGTTTTGTTTTAAGAGGTAAAACCTAAAGAATGGAGCAAAGAGAGGACAAAATAGTGTTCATTAAAAGCGAAAAGGGCAAAGACGTTTTACTCAAAAGTGGATTTAAATATTATTTCCGAGGCAAACGTGTGTGCGGCACAAATTGGCGATGCATCAATCAGTTATCGTGTAGTGCATCTATAACTATCAGTAAAACTAACGAGGTGCTTAAGCAGAGCGTTCATATGTGTAAGCCAAATGCGTTTAAAAATAAAGTTGATATTTGTATAGATAACTGCAGATCAAAAGTCACTAATACTATGAAACCAGTTCAAAAAGTTTTTGAAAAACAGTTTGAGAAATTGCGGGAAGAAGCATCCGTGAGTGAGTCGAAACTGATTCCAAGTTTTGTATCGGTCAGAGATTCGATGTATAGGCGACGCTACAAAGCACTGAACATTAAGAAAAGTGTATTTAAAAACATCGAAGATATATCACTGCCCGAGATCATTTCAGAAGACTTTTTGGTTAGTAGTGAACATAATATTCTTGTGTTTGCTACACCCCTAGCTAAAGATACTATTAAAAAAACGACGAGTTATTTGGGAGATGGTACTTTCAAGGTTACTCCACTACCATTTTATCAACTCTACACGCTCCACGCAGACTTAAGAAAATTTAATGATGAAGTAACGACAATAGTACCCTTGGTATACGCTCTGTTCCCGAATAAGTTGGAAGATACTTATGTATTATTCTTTTCAATTTTAAAAGAAAAACTTGCACTCAATGTCGAAAACTTCAAAAGTGATTTTGAAATTGCAGCCGCAAATGCCTTAAAAAAAGTTTTTAAAACTGTGACATGGAAAGGATGTTTTTTTCACTACCAACAAGCAATATGGCGAAATGCTGAAAAACTTGGAGTTACTGAACACCCGATCGGAAAAAATGTCACTAAACAGCTTTGCAAATTGGCATTACTGCAGCCATTAGATGTACCAAAAGGTTTCCGTTGTATAACGGAACATATGCCTGACATTGATGTGTTCACTAAATTGGCCGAATACTTTCAGAAAGAATGGATGAACAAAATAACAGCTGAGGTATTTAGTTGCTACAACGAACTCAATAAAACAACTAGTGCATTAGAAGGGTGGCACCACCGAATCGCTCTAAGATTTGGTCGACATCCAAAACTATTTCTATTTCTGAGCAAATTAAAAAGAGAGGCCAAGCACCAAGATTTCAGGATCAAAAGAAACTTAGCTGGCTGTACAAAAAAAAAAAAGACAACGATGTGATACTTACACGGCTAAAGATATAATTGAAAAATATAGAAAACAAGAAATGACAATACCAGAAGCCTTACAAACCTTAAGTGATTGGGATGACTATGTTTTTCAAGATTATGATAGTAGTACTGACGAAGAAGTGAATGAAAATTCGGACTCAGAAGTAAATGAAAATTCAGACCCAGAAGTGAATGACCGTTCCGACCCAGAAGAGAATGACAATTCGGATCCAGAAACGGATTCTGAACAACACTCTAGTGATCACTTTGATGTGCAAAACTCTGACAGTTCTAGCTATGACATTTTTTAACAATAAGACCAGTTTTTTTAGTTTACTACGAAGTTCTAAATAGTTAATATTGTGTTCCAGTACGTGAATTATATTTTTTTTTTAATATGTAGCCATATTTTTCATTTTCATTTTTACCTCCTATTACTAAACTAAATACAGGGATCTTCGCATTGTTTTTATTCATTGATAAAACACAGATCAAAGCTTTTTAATTAGTCAAAATTCCTGCCGACAGGCTTATAAAAGGGTTGTGTGGGATATCGATCGATTGGAATTTTATTATCATTAAATGCGAGGACTCCAGTACTATACTTATTTAGTCTAAAAACTATTAGTTTTAGATGCTTCCCGAGTTGTTTATTTAGTGAACAGAAACCTGAATTTTTTTTTTTTGTTTGTTGTTTGACACCTGACATCTTATACTCGTACTGCACTTTACATATAAAAGGCACAGTCACCAACATAAATATGCGACTACTTTTTACCGTATAACAATGGAATAAGGTAAAAAATTAGAGACATATTTTTGACGGTGACTGTACAGGTCTAGCCTTACGCAGAATTCTTGACAACGAATTTCGATAGGTAGGTACCGTAAAACGGGGTGAGTTGGCTGGAAATCGAAGTTTATACCTAGATAATATTTTATTGTGCCATATGCGAACTGAATAATTATAATAAGTAGTTCGGACGCTTGTATTTTAGTTTTTGATGATTTTGAGTAGTTATATTCAATAACTTTAACAATAAACTAAACACGAAAACCCGCCTCACCCCGTAGTCACTCGTGTTCGGGGTGAGAAGGCTTTTCATACAAAAGTGATTTTGGAAGTTTGTTTGATCGATTCTTTTTTGTAATGAATATTACAATAGCTCCATTTTAAATTGAAATACATTATTTAGGTAGCAGTAGCCTTAAAAAAATCTTCTCACCCCCCTCTCAATCCTTCTCACCCCATTCGACATCCACCTCTCCCCGCGAAACCTACTCACCCCGAATTACGGTACTGTGTTCAGTATTGTGTACTATGAAATATTACCTCGCCACCCACAAAACAACGAGATACATTTAAAAAAATTGACAATACAAAACTTGCGAAGTGTAAGGTTGCCGACTTGCCGTTTGAAATCTCGCGATGGAAAAATCTCATTATTTATTTGTTAGGATAATGAAAAGACGACTAAAAGCTAAAAAATATACTATAAATTCTATTAATAGAACATTATTACAGAGGCCGGGATGAAAGGGGTTGTTGCCGGCCGAATGCATATAGTTATGATTATGAGGCAGGCAACCTTTTTTCACGCCTAGGTATGTATAGTGCTTCTCTCAAACTAGCAATGAAATTAAAAACAACTATTAAATAAGAAATATTGTTTTCAATTATTTTTTTCATTTCTGAATGTCATGATGCTGTGTTCCTATATCTGTGAAATGAAAATTAAAAAATAGTACTTAGTCGGCCTAGGCCTTTAATTTAATTGCCGGCTTCTTAGATGTGCTCCGCCCGAAACGAAATGTTTGAAGCCTAAAATACCGAACAGAATGACAATATTTCATTGCATGCTTGAGAAAATGATATTGTGTAGAATTCAGATTGTGCAGAATTGCGAAAAGGCTGAATCGCTACTGTATACAAATAATGACTGTGCACAATAGCGAATGTGGTTAAATACTTACTGTGAGGAATTTAGACTGTGTAGAATTGCGAATAGGAAGAAATGATATTGGCATGAATGTCGATTAATTCGATCTCGATAGGTGAAGGTCTTGAGCTATTTTATGCACAGATTTTCCTGTTTTACTGCTTGAAATTATAACTCTTCGAACATCTTGCGAAATTGGTTTACTGCGACCCATATTGAAAATGAAAACTTTATAAATAATTCGAAACTGAGAATTTTTTTCTTTTTATAGCCAATGTGACATTTCCAAAATATCAAACAATTTTATTTTCAAACAAATTTATTTTTAAATTTATTCTAAAAGCACTAATTGCTTAGTTGACGAACTATTTTGCACCGATTAGTGTGAAACGAACTTTTTTGCCTGTGATTCGTGAAAAAAGAAAGGACTAATTCTCTTGCTATGTACAATATCAGTCCGATATTAATATATAAAGAAAAACTATGTTTGTCAACATTGTCACCAATGCTACATATATTTTTGAAATATTAACACTGCAGCGGTAATCAAAGATTTAAAAAAAGTTGTCGCTTTGCAAGTGACAAGACGAACTCTTTTGCATTTGGGCTCGTACTCAGCAAAACCCCCTCAAATAAAAAACCATTTCGAGAGTTACTGATCACTGACCCGATTTAAGATTTGTGGTGACCTTCTTGTTTTATCTTACATTTACTAACGTATTTACTTTTTACTTGACTAGTTTTACCAATCATTTGATATTTTGCTTTATTTTCTGTGGAATCTCCTTCATTATGTAATGAAAGTTTTCTTTTTTTTTGAATCACGTTTTCTTTCAAAGTCTTATTTTTCTTCGTGGCATTCGTTTCCTTCTTTGGTACTCGTATTGTTATTTTGGTCTGAAATGTTTTCTTTTCTTATAGCTGTATTTTCATAGTCTCTGTGATCACTTCAGCTCCTTTCGAAACTCGTTTTTTTTTCATGTTATGATCATATCGAGGGCTTTGTTTTACTGTATTAAGGAGAAGGTCTTCAAAGCTCATTAATGTATTACTCAATTTATTGACATTTGAGTGAGGTTTCGTTGTTGAATCTTTGTGTACATAAATTGGTGCCAAACATGTCAGTAATTTCTCTTCTTCGCATGTAAGGAATTTTTGTGCCTCTTCAGTTCTTGATAGGTCTGCAAATAAATGAACACTTTCTGCTATTATAAATAAATTGCGTCTTGATTTAGTAGTGTTCATGCTGAGATTAGAGTATGTTTCTGTTGTTGGATCTATAGTTATTCTTTTTGATTCCAGGCATATCGGTAAATTGTGTTTTTTGTTTGATATGAATGTTTGTACTTGTTCTTGACATTTTAGTGCATTGGTCAACATATGAACATTTTCTGGTGTTTTAGTTTAATTATCGTCTTCAAACATTTGGGACGTAATGATGTCTATGCAAAGTTGGTTTAAAGATACTGGCGTTTTAGTATATTTAGTAACCGAACCTCTAATTTGGGATCTTGCTGCGAAAGATGGGCATTTTCGTGGAGTGGTAGTGAATGTTGTGGTCGATCGTCTGGTAGAGGACACGAAGACTGTTCCTCTAGAGGACGAGGTTTATTTTTACTACCAATTTAGCGTCCCATCTACTTTTAAACGATTTAATTACAGAGCAACATCTAACGGTTGTAGAAGATGGGACGTGTGTGGTGGTAGTTTTAATATTGTGATATTGTTTTTAAGGGCCAATTCCACTACATTTAAGTTGACGTGGGAATTGTGTCCGTCATATATGAGCAAGACTGGTCGGTCTTTCCCAAGTGCCGGAATAAATACTTTTTCCATGTAATTCAGAAATATATTTGTGTTTATCCATCCTTTTGGGCTTGCAGCATAGGATAATTCAAAATTATTTTTTTTGTCAGTATTTAGCCATCCATGAATCTCGCACAAATTTTCCACATTTTCCAACATAATTGCGTGGCATTTTGAATCTGCATTAACAAATAACATTAGCAAAGGGCGAAACCCAATATCCAAGGAGACCTACATCTGGACCCGCCGAAGAACACGTCATCTGGACCCCAATGTTACACTGAAGTCTGAATCAGGAAAAAACTAACCTTCTTGTTAAGAACCCCATATAATAAACTAGTTATAGCTAGTAACATTAACAAGAGTAAGATAACTAACATCTGAGGTTGTCTGGTAGAGATCGCTTTTTAGCGATAAGACCGCCTGTTGCTACCTAAGTTAAGTGTAAACTTTTTATTGTTGTAATTTTTTATTTGGTGCAATAAAGAATATATTATTATTATTATTATTAACATCTTAAGCAATAATAGCCCAGATAATTACAACTTTTGCCATTTTGTAACACCTGGTGTAGGAATCAGGCAAATACAATGTTGCCCACTTAACTTTACTAGATTATTACGTCATAGTAGTGGGCGAGGAAAACTTCTATGAAACTGAAGATTATGATGCTCTAGTCGAATGTTTTGCTAAAACTCTGTCAGATTTTAAAATACAAATGTTATTGTCATATGTCCTACTTATATTTGTGGCAAACCTTTGCATAATTATAGAGTTGAGCAATTTAACAGTTTATTGCACAAGAATTTAAAAAGTATTTTTTGTTCCATTGAGGTAGATACTGAAACAACATAATAATCCGAAGTCCTTAATGCAAGAAAAGTTAGATCAACCCTCTGCAACTGAGGTGGGATTTTTGTAATCATTCCACTGAGGAGTAGTCTGTCAGACGTGCACTTCAGATACCATTATTGAAAAAAAAATTAACGTTAATTGATAGTAGTGTATTAGTATTATTCTGTTGTAATATATAGAGCTGATAAAGGTTAAATGTATAGAATGAAACTCGTGTATCAGTAGAAAATTGGGAAATCTTTATTATCATAAAAATCTAGGAACGTTTTTCACAGCCTTCTTTAAAAATCTAAATAAAAAAAACTGAAACATAAAATCAACAATTATAACATAAAATTACCTTCTTCTGGCATAGAGTTAACATAAAAAAAAAACTAAAATAATCCTTAGAGTGGATTTTTTTAATCAGCCTTAAACTTCGCTCTTACAGTCTTCACAAATTTGCGCCGCACACTGCATACATATCGGTTTTGTTTGTACAAGCACAACATACGAATCTTGTTTGCCGCTTCAATTTGCTTGGACAAATACGACATAACTTCCTTGCAGATGATGATTCAGGCTCAGTAACTGGAGGTGGAGGAGGTAAATCATGGCCTAAAACACAGGTCATCCTTAATTCTCGAGGCAACTTTTCATTGTACACTCTCTGTTTTAAGGCTGACAGCACTAATTCCCGAGCCAAATGCAGCACAAAGTCTCCTCTTCTTAATTTAATTTAATTTTGCCCCTTGACATAGACCGTACAACACAAATGCGTTTACTCCAGCCATATCAAGCAAACGATAGAAGATTGCCTGTGGCCAACGTCGTGTTTTACGACTACAGGAATAGATGGCACATTTTTTGTCCACTTCGTCCACACCACCTTTAGTTTGATTTGACTTTTCATATCCAGGAAACTGCATCTGATCATCTTAGCAGAGCATCTCGAGCAGGTGTACGCGACGTCCTTGAAAAATCAGTTTTAGACCAAACAAATCCACTTTTGCTACGATAGACAACTCGATTTGATGTTTGAGGTTCGCTCTGCCTCTCTTTCCTTTCGTTTGTAGATGTTAAACCGGGATCTCTTGTCTGGCCTTGCCGGCGCCCTCTCTCCCTTCCCCTGGTCGCATTCGTCAATCTTGGCTCTGGATCTATAACCTCATCTTGTCTTCTTCGCCTGCTGATATTTCGCTTTCCTCGTGAACCTCTTCTTCAATAACAAAATCCCTGTCAGCTACATCGTCGTCAAAATCACTGAATTCCTGCTCTTCTTCTTCACCTAACCATTGCAGAATTTGCTGCTCGTTGGCAATATTAACTGCTCGAGTGGCCCTTCTTTTCCTTGAAGTCCCAGGCTGAGCAGCGTTCGCCATCTAGAAATGAATACCTAACAATATACGGAGTTACTCCTTGAAACTTAATTTAATTTAAAATATTTTACTGAGGTGACGACTTCTAGACACTATGAATATAATTAATTTACTGACTTGACGTATGTAAGACACTATGAGGATAAAATTATATTACTGACAATACGTCTACCAGATCGATCACTTATTACTGACCTTACGTCCTGAGGACACCAAACAGCTCTAACTCCACCCGTGCGCACGCCGCAGCTGCCGTCGCTGCACTAGCGGGGGGAATGCGTCCACGCAAGAAGGTATAGAGCGAGACAGAACGATACGCCGCTAAATGGCGGCGTGGTAACAACGCATAGGTATTACGGTGTCTGTCAGACGTAACATCAGCGGCAGAGGGTTAAAAAAAAAACTTAACAGAAGCCAAAATATTTTTTATAGTGAATTAGTAGAAGAAAAAACTTCTACACTGGAACATATTGCTTTGGCTGTACGAGTCCAAAGCAATGTGCTCTAGTTTTACTAACTAGAACTGCTGGCGGCTTGCTTTCTTCCTCACTGTCTACCGAACAGCCTGAGTTTGAGTCGAGAGCTGGTTTTTGGGAAGCGCTTTTCGGTTTCAGCTAAGTTTTTAGTGAAATCATAGAGAAATAAGTAAGCATAGGGTTGAGTGCAGGCTTCAAATGTTGTAGGCGCCCGTTGTAAAACTTGCTATTAATGTGCCCTGCCCGCTCCTCCTTCAGTTCAATCCTTTTAGTCGTCTAGCCTTCACAATGTCAAGCTTTCGGGCTAATGTGTATTGTCATAGCTTTCGTAATGTCAAGTTTTCGGGATATTAACGAAGTCGTTAAACTATAAATTAAAATAACAATATATTCCTGTTCGTTTTAGATTCATCTGAGACTCACTTACACCTTTGATAGAACGTTTTACGTAGTATTCAGAGATGAGATACCACTAATCTTATAAATCTAAAGACAAAGGCTTTTCAATTCGTCGTCTGGTGTTAGTTGAGAGTTGTTGTGTGAAGCGTTTCCGTACATTACTCATAAAAATATAATCTACTACTTAAGTAAAGTGGACTCTAATACCTCTGTGCTACAACTTGAAATAATCTATTTAAGTCGCGAGGACTGCAAACGCCCGGCGGCTCGCTCAGTTGCTGCAAAAAAGGTATGCTAGCATAGTATACGCAAATATGGCAGATAAAACGGGCAAGTCGCAGAGTGCGTTATCTGATAACAAATCTCAGTTGCAACTAAAAGTATCGAATAATGGATCTAACTCATCTAATAGGAAACGTAAACCAAACCCAGAGATGCAAGATCTGATAACCTTTAATCAAGATATTGGAGAAAGGTTAGATAACATTAAACTAAACCAGGATACGCAAACTCAGAAGCTGCAGAGTTCTATCGATGAGCTAAATGCGCAAAACAAAGAGATCATAAAAACCAATATGAACATAGAAAAGATACTCTTACGCACAGATAGCTTATACAAAGACTTAAAACAGAAAGTTACTAACTTAGAAGGCGGGCATAGTGAAGTTCTGCTTAAAATGAATGCACTTGAAGATCAAATTGAGGATATGCAAAGAGCCCAGCGGATAGCCACCCTTGAGATAAGAAATATGCCTGACGCTGAAAATAAAAATCTGGATGAAGTCCTCCAAAAAATACATACCTCACTAAAAGTTCCAGTCTCTACAGATCAGATCAAGCAGATCCGACGCATTAAAGCAAGTAAGAATAAAGTGATTATCGTGGAATATCTTAGCATTCGCGCGAGTGCCTCAGTGGTGAAAGCATTAAAGGCTTACTCGTACAACAAAACTCATAAAGAAGACAAATATAATACGACGTGCCTCGACCAGCCGGGGGAGAAAACCCCTGTCTATATAAGCGAATCACTTACCCCGACAGCCAGGAAATTACACTTTCTTGCACGTGAACTGCGTAAGAACCATGGCTACCGGCACTGTTGGACATCGATGGGGCGCGTTTTTGTTAAGTATGACGACGGATCTCCTGCCGTTCAGATCAAGTCTACTCAACAAGTGGAAGCTCTGAAAAAACCGACTGCTTCTGATCAATCCCCCTTGCTTGGAGAAGATGATCCTGTGCCTGCTCAGATTGAGTCTTCTGATCACTCGGAGACCGAAAAGGAACCTTCTACAGAGGAAATATGACTAATTCTTGCTAGCCGAATGTACCTTAGGTTAATCTTATTAGTTATTATTCATACTTGTTCACTAGTTTTACTTAAGCAAGATGTAACTCCAATGTTTAAAATCACTCGCAAAACACACCATACACTTGTATACATACATCAATAATTTTGCCATTTGTAAATTCATATTGCATTGTTTCTGGGCCATAGCTGCTCCATCAATCTCTATTTGCCTTTCTTATACATATCGCGATTATGTCTTATATTATCGGGCATTCAGTAGCTCTGAGTGTCCCAGAACAATGCAAAAGTGTCTTAGGTAGTTCTAGAGATTCGTTAAAGATTTTCACATTAAATATAAGAAGCATTAATCGGAATTTCAGTGATCTTCAAGTACTCCTTACTAGGCTAAATATTAATTATGATGTTATTGTGCTCACTGAATGCTGGCTACACAAAAGTACGGTTTAACCCAAATTACATCCTTTGATACTAGTCGAAATTTTAACCAGAACGATGGTGTCGTTATATACCTAAAAGAGCATATGTTGTTTAAAACAGTGGAGCCTACTGATAGTTTAGAAGCTAATTGCCTAGTAAAAACTTTGGGCATAGAGTATGCAATTATTTCTATATACAGGCCACCTTCTTTCTGAAACATAGATAGCTTCATTAATGGTCTAGACAATCTATTGACTAAACTAAAGCAATTTAAAAACATAATACTAATAGTGGATGTAAACATTAAGGAGGGTAAACTAGATAATAATGCATCTGATTATTTAGATCTACTGGCGCTTAATGGTATCTTGCCTGCGCATACCCTACCAACCAGGTTTAATACCTGCCTGGATCATTGCCTTGTCAAAACGAAATTACCAGTAACAACTAGCGTATGTGATACTACTACTACCGACCACTCTTGTGTAATGATTTTTCTCTCTAACCGTCAACATCAAAATATCAAAAAATTAAGGAAAGTAAAGAAAACTGATTATGGCGCTGCAGTAAAAGAACTTGAGTTAACAAACTGGGAAGAAATGTTATTACACAAGAATAGTAATGAAGCGACTAATACTTTCATCTCTTACATAGCCAAAATCTTAAGTAAGTATACCCATATTATAACAATTTCTCGAAGAAAACACAATATCAAGCCATGGATTACTCCAGGGCTGATTCGCTGTATGAGGAACAGAGACCATTTACATTTAAAATTGAAAAGAGACCCTGATAATAACATATTAAAAATAACTTACCGTAGGTATCGTAACACATGTAATAACCTTCTTAATAATGTAAAAAGAGCCTATCAAAGACATCAAATTAAATCGTACTCACGTAATATTAAAAAACAATGGGAAATGATCAAGAGTATTTGCAGTATGGATAAACAAGATAAAACGACTCACCTACTGAATTTGAAATCTAGCCCCTTAGAATCAGTAAATTACGTAAATGAATATTTCACTAATATCGGTAAAGAGTTAGCTAATGAGATTCTTAGCAATTCTCAATTAACAGAACAGCAGAGAGCCAATTCAATAAATATGCCTAAATCTATCTCGAACTCCATGTTTTTGACACCTACTGATGATCGGGAAATCAATCAAATAATTTGCAGCCTAAATTCGAGTTCAGCCTCTGGTTGGGACGGAATATCTTCCATTTTCTTAAGAATGAGTGCTGCAGTACTCAGTAAGCCATTGGCTACCATTTTTAATCGTTGTTTTCAGGAAGGAAAATTTCCGGATGCTCTGAAGAAATCCATAGTCATTCCGGTATTCAAGTCGGGGGACAGAGATTGCATAGCCAATTATAGACCAATTTCTTTGTTGCCATCACTATCTAAAGTAATAGAAAAACTTATTAATACTAGACTTAGATCACATTTGGAGAAACACAATATACTTTCGGATAATCAATTTGGCTTCAGGGAACGTAAATCCACCAGTGATGCAGTTAAAAATGTAACTTTACACATAGTTGACCAAATTGACCATAATAAAAAAGGTTTAGGAATATTTCTTGATATAAAAAAGCCTTTGACACAGTCTCTGTCCCCATCCTTGTCAAGAGGTTAGAAAGTATAGGAGTTCGAGGTCTTCCACTTCTACTCCTCACTGATTATTTGTCGAATAGAACACAGGCTGTAAGAGTAGGGGAGCATGTTAGCTCTGAAGAAAAGGTTCTTTATGGTGTTCCACAAGGTAGTGTCCTTGGACCTACCCTCTTTTTAATATATATTAATGAGCTTTGTCTCCTTCCTCTGAAGAATGGCCAAATTATAACATTCGCTGACGATACAGCTTTAGTTTTCCAAGATAATACTTGGTCTAAGTTGGTAGTGACTGCTCAAACAGGTTTTAATCAAGTAATCAAGTGGCTAGACTATAATCTCCTGACATTAAATTCCTCTAAAACAAAGTATATTGCATTTAGTATACGCAATAATACTCAGCCTACTCCTGGACTCGTTACAATCATAGCTCATTCGTACTCACAATCACAATTGACTAAATGTACATGTTCCGTTATCCAAAATACTGATTCCATAAAGTATTTAGGCATTGAGTTAGACAAAAACCTTAATTGGAATAGACATATTACAAATTTAACTAATAGAGTTACAAAGCTTATATATATTTTCAAGAATCTCCGACATGTTTGTGATGTTCAGTTGTTAATCACCATATACTTTGCACTTTGTCAATCAATAACATTACGGCATGGGGAGGTGCTGCAAAAACTGCATTAATTACACTTGAGCGCGCCCAGCGCGCTGTTCTCAAAGTTATGACGTTTAAACCTTTTAGATATTCGACTCAGTCCATTTATAAAAATACGTCAGTTTTAACTGTTAGACAGCTATTTATAAAAAGCTTAGTCTTAGCTCAACATAAAAACCTCCCTGACCATCCTACTTCACGCCGCAGACTTGATATTGTATATACTATCCCTGAATCTAAGACAGCGTTTACACGGAAGTTTCAAAAAAATCTTGGTCCCAAACTGTACAATAGTATAAGTAAATACATTAAATTGCGTGACCTCAGTTTATACAAATGTAAAAAACAATTAGACGTGTTTCTGAATACCCTTAGCTATGAAGACACAGAGAAGTTAATAAAATAAATGGCAAAACAACAATCATAAATACATACATGCTCACACACACGCGCACACACACACAGACACACACTCAAACACATACACATACACATACACTCCTTTATCTCATGCCTCAAATATGTTTAACTAGATAGGTATAGTTTTTAAGGAAATATTCACTTGCGATTAAGAAATGCATCTGTATTGTTTGCACATACTACTTGTTTACGTTAAAGTTTACTTGTAACTATTTAGGTGCCGGCATGCTAAATATCATTCAATCTACCCTCAGTTGATATCACTTCTTAATTGTCTCATGATTGTTTACGTTACGATTCCAATATTACTGTATTTTAGACAGCTGTAACTAACTGATAGTGATAATGATAACATAATTTTATACAATATGCATACGGGTGACGAATCTTACTTCACCGTGATACAGTTTCAACTAGTACGGGGAGTAAAGGACTCATTCTTCTCATGATGTATAACTTGCAACTAAATTAGTTAATACAATTAATCAGAATGATGTACTAACCTATTTATAATGTAACTGTTAGTTGTTATAAAAAAATAGAGAATTTTATTGTTATTTTATTATTTTATAATGTTTATCGTCGTTTTATTTGCCTCAAATTAAAACTTTAGTGACCATTTTTTTTTCATTTACTATGGCTCTTATTTGTTAAATACCATTTTATCGCATTAGAAAGTTTTACTGTCAGATTCGAGCGTTCGAATCTTAAAAATCGTCCTCCAAGGAGAAGCTAGGTACTGCCATTTGCATCAAAACATTTAAACTGAAGGCGACGATTTCGTCACTAATTTCCGAAAATTTATCGTTGTTTACCATCTCGGTCACTTTCAAAAAAGGGGCTGCCTAAAATCATTTTAGGCCTTTTGTGTTATGAAATCTATGCTGGAGGTCATCTTTCATCGGAACAATACAAGATTTTATCATTAGTTTATCAAATTTTTCCCTTTTCCAGTTCGAAATGAGTTCAAGGACAGCTTGACACTAGTCATACTTTTTATAGTTAATTCGCGCGTTTTCTTTAGCCAGTTAGTGTGGTGTCATCTGTAGTTCACGCACAGTCCCTAATCTCAATTTTATTCACTCTCGAAATGGTGACTGTTTGACTTTTGAAATATTAAGGTGTCTCAATTTATATTCCGTAGATATTGATTATTTTATAAGAACAATGTCTTCTTGCTGAGCTCGGAACGTAACCCATTAACTCGGCCACCGAAGTTACGGATACAACTCCCTTTTACTTACAATACGTTGAAAAGACGAAGGAGCCTTTCAACTACTTACAAGATATGCGCTAAAATATCAAGATGCGCTATTGAATTAGCAAAAAATTCCACTATCTCAGTAAAAAGTGTAATAAAAAAGGAAAGCAGAAGACAGAAATAGGGTTAAAATCGCAAGTGAAAAATCAGTAGTTCAGTATCGAAAATCAGTATTTCAGACATAGAATCGCACCTGGTAACTAATGGCGTGTCGGTACAATATGTAATGCAAGATGAATATGATGAGTCAACTTATCAAATGCGACGGAAGGCATTGTAGAAAAAAAATGAAAACGTTGAATAAAGCGATTAGTAAATTTTTATAATTGTATATGATGTGACGTGTAAAATTATTATTTTATAAATTTAATATTGAATTAGTTATTAATACATAATAGGTTTATATAATTTAAGTTTTTTCCTTTTAGTTAAGGTAAGCTAAGTATGATTTTTATTTTTTGTCTCCATTTTGTTGCTCTTTTTTTGACAGGAATTATTGAGTCGGGCGAGTTTTTTCTCGCCCGTAGACTCTTTTTCAGGACTTTGGTGACATGTGACCGTGAGGTGACCGTGCCGGTTATATTACAACTAACTTATGACTACTTAAAACTACTTAGTTTCTAATGGGGGGATTTTTTGTTTTTATTTTTATTTTTTTATGAGGATTTTTGGGTTTTAATTTTTTTTTTCCTTTTTTGTATGATTTTTATTTGGTTATTTTTTTCCAATTTAATATATACATATAAAAATGTATACACCGTGGGCCCATATAACTAGACAGATTTTAACAGTGTATTCCTGATCATATTTAGATACTAAAATGTCCTATAAACTTTTCTGGAATACGCCTAGTTTCAGAGTTAATACCAATTTTAAAAAAATACACTTTTTATTATAACTCATCACAAAACGCCTTTCTAATGGCGTTGTTGCCACTATTGGACATAGTTTACACGTCCTTATTGATAGATATCAAAGTGACAAGGAAAACTTTGCAGAAACTAAATTTTTACAAAAAAAACATGTACCAATTTGTTTTAGACGATCATTTTATTAATAACATTTGCTTTTCATGTGCAATAAACATTCAAAAAATGGAAAAAAAACGAAAAATATTTTTTTTGGCGTGTTTGACCTAAAGTCACATAATATTTTTTCCTTCTTTTGGTCTTAGAAATTCGTGGTTAAGATCTGTCGGGTTATTCCAGCCCACGGTGTATATTATTATTCTTTTTTACCCCATTTACAAATAACTTACATACTATTTATAAACTATTCTTACAAAATAGGAAGAGGGTTCCCATCGAGCCCCTGGGCCTTAAGGGCTCAGGTAAAAGAACTCGAAGGGGACAACCTCTTTAATTGCCCTCAAACTCAAACTCAAATATTTATTCAGTAAGTAGGCCACAAGGGCAAGGGTTCTAACCCTACACCTCTGACCCGAGAAGAATTATGTCCGGCAAGAAACTCGGCGGGACTTATTTTTTCAAAACAACAGTACATCAAAACTAAACAATACATATAAGTGCGTTGTTCTATAAGGAAACATATCAAACAAAGTTAGATTAACCAACAATAGGAAGAAAAATACCAAAGAAAAAAGATGAGTCCAAATCTGACTATTTGAAAATGAATTACATACAAGTTTGATATACTTTCTTACCTGAACTGTGTCTCTACATAAATTTCCAAATTCTAATAATCCATCATCAACAGTTAGAAACAAAATTTGAATTTAAATAAAGAAAAAAAGTAAGTGATTCTAGTATACAATAAACATACTATTTCCAATTATCCTTAGAGATGTATAGGGTCTCCAAGTGTCTTGATCTATATATTCTATATAATAAAAAAATATGGATAAATAATCAAGCACCGAATGTTGTATCTAAAGCCAATTAAACTAACATTAAATATGATTAATAAAAAGTTACGTAATTGTGTAGACGCCCTCGTAGGGCGTGATAGAGTCCTCGACTAAGAGGAGGAGCTCTTTACAATTTTGGTCTTCGGGGTTTTAAACCGTCTGGCCTTACATAGAAAACTGGGAGATACGTTGCCTAGTGAAAGGGTGCCAGTGCTAGTTGGAGGTACTTGTATAGGTGGAGGGGAAGGAGGCCTAAGAGGGGAGGGGCTTTGCTCCTGAGTTAGGGGTTTATGAGTGACATCATTGTGGTCTGTCCGGTTCATTGGTTTAAGTCTTGGTGGGAGGCCGTATCTTTCTTGGAGGAGCTCACCCTCAATACGTATATCCTCTTCACTCGCCATCGTGATCTCATCATCCGCATCGAGGAGAGCGTGTCTGGGTCGGCGCTTCATGAATGTTACCGAAGGGTCTGGGCTGTAGGTCACCAAGTCCTTTATGAGAGGGTTACTGTGAGCCACAGCCTTTTCATGAAACCGCTTCGATAACATTTTCATGTGATGTTTAACTGATGGGATTTTAAGATCACGATGGAGATCGAGGTTCCTGAAATATCCTGGACAGCCCGTGGCTCTCCTTAAAAACTTATTTTGAATTACTTGTAAGGATTTGAGACTTTTACTGGACGCGTGAGCAAAAACAGTTGACGCATAAGTAAAGACTGGTCTTATACAAGCCTTGTATAAGGTAAATAAATAAATACTCTTTATTGCACACCTCATACAGTTACAAGCACAAATTTTACAATTAGATAAATTTAGGTAGAGGTAACAACAGGCGGTCTTATCGCTAATGAGCGATTTCTTCCAGACAACCTTTGGGTAGTGGAGACTAGAGAAAAACAATAAGCAGTAGGTGGTGCATAGGAACAAAAGAGACGAAATAGATAACACAGCACATTCATATGAATATACATACTTAAATAAATACAAAATAAACATACATATACGTGCATATATACATATATAATACACACAGTAAGAAACAACAGTGTCAACTTAAAAACCTAAGGAAGAGATAAATAGTATTCCTTAAGTTGCGATTTAAAGCTACCAATAGATTGCGCGCGTTTTATGTTGAGAGGGAGAGAATTCCACAAACGAACGGCCTGGAACGTAAATGAGCAATTATAAAATTTGGAAGATGAAGATGGCACTTTTAGGAGCAATTTTTGAGAGGATCTAATAGAATTAAGATAAGAGAAACGCTCTTTGAGGTAGCGGGGAGTTGCAGGGTTAAAAAGTATAGAAAAGAGTAAAGAAAGTATGTGAGAGTTACGGCGGTGACGGATAGGGAGCCATTTGAGTTGAGAACGAAAACTAGAAACATGGTCGAATTTGCGTAATCCGAAAATGAACCGAATGCAGGCATTTTGAATACGCTCAAGCTTATTAAGTTGCTCCTCGGTTAGGTCTAAATAGGAGATATCTGCATAATCAAGAATGGGGAGAAGTAACGACTGAGCAAGCGCAATTTTAGTAGCAATTGGCAGGAAATTCCGGAGCCGTCTGAGAGACCCTATGGCAGCAAACATCTTCCTGCTCACTTCACTCACCTGAGGCACCCATGATAGACAACGATCCATGATTACGCCAAGATTTTTCACTTGGTTGGAAAAAGGAATTTGGATACCATCGAAGACTATCGGAGGGAGCCTGAGAAAGTCAATTTTGGAGATTTGTTTAGCGCTACCCATCACAATTACCTGTGACTTTAGGGGGTTTACTTTTAAACCGTAATTTTGACTCCAATTTGATATGCGGAACAGATCAAGATTCGTGGCTTCTATAACTGAATTGAGATCGCTATGCATACCCTGCGAATATATTTGAAGGTCGTCGGCATAGAGGTGATACGAAGAGGAGAGATCAAGAGTTATGGAATTAATGAAGATAGAAAATAAAAGAGGAGACAGCACACCACCCTGTGGAACACCAGCTGATGTGCTGCACCAGGAAGAACACGAAGAATCTAGTTTTATTCTTTGCCGACGACCAACCAAATAGCTGCGGAACCAGTCAATCGCTGCAGCCGATATGTTAAGAGACTAAGAACGCGAGCAAAATGTCAAAATCGACCGTGTTAAAGGCATTACTGAAATCTAGAAGTGCAAGAACTGTAAGCTTCTGGTCATTCATACCCAAACGGATGTCATCGGTAACCTTGACAAGAGCCGAGGTAGTACTGTGGCCCGGACGAAAACCAGATTGAAATGGGTTTAGGAGGTCATTTCTATTCAGGAAGGAATTTAGTTGCTGATGCACTAGCCGTTCGAGGACTTTGGATAGGAAAGGAAGAATGGAGATGGGTCGATAGTCAGAGAAGGAACTGGGGTTGGATTTTTTGGGTAAAGGAATAATATTGGCATCCTTCCACAGACTGGGAAAAGTACTTGATGAAATGGAAAACTTCAGAATACCGGTGATAATAGGAACAAACAAATCAAGGAGAGGGAGTATCATATTTCGGCTAACACAGTCAACACCAACGGCGTTAGAAGTGATATTCAATATACCCTTCCTAACATCACTCTCACAGAAATGGCTAAAATAGAAAGAAGAGAAATCTAAGGCAGGAAGTGATGAAAGATGATGAAGTGAGTTAGATTTCTTAGGACCACTGAAACAGGTGGACGATGAAAAATGCTGGTTAAGCTGGTCAACGCTAATATTGTTTAAATTGGTTGCCTGTTGAGATTTGCCAACTCCGAGACCTTTCAAAAATTTCCACACTGGCTGGATTTCCATCTTCAACAGAACTGTGAATATGACGCCTCTGAGCATCTCGACATATAGTGCTACAGCGATTGCGCAGGGTATGATATTTAAGTTTATTTTTCTCAGAGTTGTTAGCCTTATACTTAGATTTAGATTGATTCTTCCTCTCTATAAGGGCTTTAATATCCTCAGTGAGCCAAGGAGCAGGGAGATGCTTGACTTTTATTGCACGAACAGGAGCATGAGCGTCATAAAGTTGTATGAGGAGCGAATTAAAGAGAGAAACTTGATTGTCTACCGAACCCGCTCGAGCGATACTGCTCCAATCGATTGTTAAAGCGTCATCTCGAAGCTTTTCCACATTTAATCCACTAAAATTGCGCTGCAAAAGAATTTTCGATTTAGATTTGGGAGGACGAATTTTGTAAGAGAGATAGAGCAGATCATGATATGAGAAGGCATCCGCGGAGTATTGTCCAAATTTAGACACATGAGAAGTCGAAGAAACTAAAGTTAAATCAAGAAGAGAAGGCGAGCAATTTGGAAAATAGTGTGTGGCGTCTGAAGGGAGAATAGTTAGATTGCATGCATCTACCAGGGATTTAAGGCGCCGGGATCGACTGTCATCCTTCAGAAGACACGTATTTAGATCTCCCATAAGAATGTGATGATCATAAGAAGGCATAAGGTCTTCGAGAAGTAAGTTTATGTTTTATAGACATCTTACTTTTTTCGTTGGTAAGAGTAAGTAACCTGGATCGAATCCAGACTGCACGGTTTCTGATAATTTTTGTGTGTTTAATGAAGTTTAATCTACGGTCCAGATTGACCCCGAGGTATTTAGCAGATGACACCCAGGGAATAGGGATATTAAACATTTTTATTACAGGATGCTTTGATGTGAAGTTGTCATACCTAAGACGCCTAGTGAAAATCACGGCTTGGCTTTTATCGGGGTTGACCTCGATCCTTCAGCGCTGGAACCAATCCCCGAGGGCATTAATTGCGTGCTGAAGGATCTCAGACAACCTCGCAGGGTGAGGTGATGTGGCATAAATAGCGGTATCATCTGCAAATAGGGCGTAGTGCACACCAGGTATCTTAGGTATGTCATTGACAAAAAGTGTGAAAAGCGTTGGGGCAAGCACTGAGCCTTGGGGGACACTGGCCCCCACTGGATGAATGCTGGAGAGCGTATTTTCGACGCGATAGCGAAAGCCTCGATTTTGTTGCTCAGAAAATAATCACCTATTTATCTAGGCGGATCATATTTTCACAGATATTTTTTCTTTTCTTTTATTTTATTTTATTTTATTTCATAGGAAAACTTACAGCTAGGGTAACAAGATACGCAGTAATGTAGAAACAGTGAGCCAATTAAAAGTTTCCACAGGTAGAAACTGCGTAAAGTAAATAGCGTGCGAAAGTACTAAGTATATCAATTAATAACTAAGCTTATAATTATGGTTGCTTATCAGCAGGAATGTAATTAAACAGTCAACAAGAAGAACAAAAGAGAAATAAACAAGATATAATTACATACAAGTGATATCAGAAGGAGAAGTCTTGGATCATTAGCTTACGTATTGAATGAAGGCTATCGCAGAACAGATCGATGAGATTGTGCCGTTTACAGAGCTGATTAAAAGACCGAGCAGCTCTTAGAAGAAAGGATTTTTTTCTATAATTATTATTAACGAAGGGAATATGGAACGTTGATTTATTACGAGAGGATAGGCGTGGGGGGACTGACAACCTCAAGTTCGCTAGCAGATCAGGACAGTCAACATGGTTTTGGGCAATTTTCATAATATAAATTACGTCGGAGATATTACGCCGGATGTAAAGTGGTAGCAGGTGGAGTTTGGCGCAGTGCTGAGTATAACTTCGTTTTGGAATTTTGAATTTATACCTTAGAAAACGAATAAACTTTTTTTGAATTCTTTCGATTTTAGAAATATAAATGTTATAGCAAGGGTTCCAAACTTGAGAGGCGTATTCAAGATGACTCCTTACATATGCGCAGTAGACAATTTTAATTAATTTTAATCTTTTAAAATTCTTACACGATCTTATGATAAATCCGAGTGACCTGAAAGCTTTGTTGACTATGGAATTAACATGGCGATCGAAGATCAACTTGTTATCCATTATGACACCCAAGTCACTTATTTCACTACACTTAGAAATAACCACATTTTTTAACAAATAGTTGGAGTGGAAGATAATACGCTTACGAGTAAAGGAGATAGCAAAACATTTGGACACATTTATATCAAGTTTATTATCAGCGCAATAACGATCAAGTCTAAAAAGATCTTCTTGGAGGTAAGTAGAGTCAAGAGAATTATTGACTTTCCGGAAAACTTTCATGTCATCGGCAAATAAAAGAATATTTGAGTGTTTAAAACATAAGGACATATCATGAATAAAAATGATGAATAATAATGGTCCAAGTAGAGATCCCTGGGGCACTTCCGAAGGGATTTCCACCCAGGATGATGAAAATCCATTCAGAACAACGGCTTGAGATCTGTTTAACACATAGGAAGAGAACCATCGAAAGAGGTCTCCTCTTATACCTACCGATAAAAGTTTTTGTAATAACAGAACATGGTCAATGCGGTCGAATGCCTTGTTATAGTCTGTGTACACAGCATCGACTTGGTCTCCACTATCCAAGTTACGCGACAGGTAATCGTTAAATAGTATAAGGTTAGAATTAGTAGATCTTTGTTTGAGAAAACCGTGTTGGTAGGGACAGAATATATGTTTAAGAGAGGCGTACACCTGGTTGTAAACAATGCGCTCTAGTATTTTAGCAATAAGATACAACTTAGATATCGGGCGATAATTCGCAACATTGCTTTTACTGCCATTCTTGTGAATAGGAGTAACGAAGGCAGATTTCCATAAGCGTGGCATGACTCCCTCAGAAAGAGATATATTAAAAAGTAAAGCCAGCGGATGCGAGATGCTTTCTGAGCAATTGACAAGGAAAATAGCTGGAAGATGATCTGGCCCGGCAGATTTGTTAAGGTCGAGATTTTTGAGAAATTTCGCAATTTGGTCAGTCTGGACTTCAATGGACGCAATGTCGGTAATAACAGAAGTTACTGGCTCCTCTAGCGGAAGAGAACCGGCAGGAGCATTATTAGTTAAGAATGTAGAGTGAAAATAGTCACTAAATAAGTTACTAATGCCTTCGCCAGTGTCCGAGGTAAAGCCAGAGTAGGACATTGATGCAGGAAAAGAGGAACCATTACTATTGTTTTTTAGAAAAGACCAGAAATAGCGAGGGTTGGTTTTTAGGGAATCTTCAACTTGATTTAGGTATTTGGAATAGCACTCTTGTTCGAGTAACTTAACCCTATCTCTAAGTAATTCAAAGGTATACTTATCTGAAAGATTATTGTAGGTCTTAATTTTTTTAAAGTATTTATACTTCTCCTTTATTGTCCTTATAAGCCCGCGACTGAACCAATGTGGATATTTAGCGTTTCTATAATTTTTTTTAGGTACGTACTGATCTCGATCTCATATATAATTTTGTAAAAACAGTTTACCGCCTCCTCGACGTCACCAGTGCCCAAAACTGCGGACCAGTCACAGGCCAGCAAATCTCTGTTAATTGAGGAATAGTCAGCGCGATAATATGCAAATATGGTACGACTAGCAGTAGTAAGTTGTTGGAGTTCAACAAAAGAGATAGTTATGCATAAAGCTTTGTGGTACGGGTCCTCAGGAACTAGCGAGTCAATGCAGGGTGATACCGAAACACAATCATTTGAGAATACTAAATCAAGAATACCCCCGTGAACATTTTTAATTGAGCAAAATTGCTGCAAATTACTGCAAGAATTGAGCAAAATTGCTGAAAAGTATCAAGAAAATTATTTACATCATCGCCGGTGACATTCGATGGTTGCAACCCAGATTCGGACTCCAACCACTCAATGCAACTCATCTTAAAATCTCCGAGAATGAGGAATTTGTCAGCTTGACTATTATTTACTATCGACTCGACCTGGTCGCAGAAATTACCTAATTGATCAGCAAACGAGTTGCCCATTTTTTCAGTGCATAAATAAATAGTACAAATATTTAATTTGAAGGTTAACTTACTACGAGGGCAACGTAAAGTTAATGATACCCACATATCCTCGGCCGACGATTGCCAGTCCGGCACATTTGCGGCTAAGATACTACGTTTGACTGCGATAACTACTCCGCCCCCGCGAGATTGCTGTATCAAATTGTAATCGCGGTCACGTCGCCATACACAATAATGTTCATCAAAAAGTTCATCATCTCGGATACCCTCACATAGCCATGATTCAGTTAGGGTGATAACATCATAGTCACTCATTCGCAAATTTCTACGGAATAAATTTAATTGGAGTTAATAAGTAGATCCTTTGCAATAAGTAATACAGTAATAGGCACGTTATCTCATCAATCTGTATCTGTAAACAAGTAATAAGTTCACATTCACATCCATTCATTACATAATTAAGCACAAACAACAACAAAAACAAGTCCTTGGTAACAGATAATACTCGTAGTAGGTAAATAGCGAACGCGACATTCCCACACTGACGGCCGGCCATAATGAGGCGAGTTAGACCAGTGACTCTCAACCTGTGGGCAACAAAGTCCCGTAGTAGGACGGGGGGCTGGTTAAGACTGTACCCACTAGATGAGGGGGTGCGCGGTTTTAATGAATCTTCAAGAGTTCTTCCTCGGTCCTCACTTGCAGTACCGGCGAGCAGTCGGTTTTCCGAATGTGAATTTTTCCGTGCTTCACCCACACAAACTGAAAATTTTTATCCTTTGCCACGTGTTTTGTTCAGGAGTATCTTATTTGTAACTGTCAGATGATCGTTTACATAGACACTGCCAGTGCCCTGAAAGCCGATATCCTCGAGGGTGATGGTCTTGCAGATGCGAGACGCGGCGATGAAATCCTCCTTCGTGTATCTGTTCGTGAACGATACTATAATGGACTTTTGTCTGGACGCATTTTCACCACGCGAAGGTATGCGGGTTATATAATTTACGCTGGTTTTGGGCACTGCATAAGTTACTTTGGTGCCAATCCTTTGCAGAATCTCGAAGAGATTTTCATTGTTCTTCTGGGGTACTCCTTTTATTTCAATATTATTTGAGCGAAGCCATTGATCTTTCTCGTTGAGCTCAACCTCGAGGCTACTTATCCGGCTCTTGAGTACACCGTCATCATGAGAGGCCTCAACTTTTTTAAGCCGATCCTCGAACTGTGATAGTGTCTTGGACGTGTTAGAATTCGATCTCTTGAGTTCGGCAACATCAGTTTTGATCGCTTGAATATCAGCAACAACCGTGGATAAGGGAGCTAACTGGGCTGATATTTTGTGGATTTCTGACATCACATCATGCAGCGTCAGGGATGTGGATGCTGCGTCAACAGCAGTAGTAGTAGCCCCGGCAGCAGGCAGCAGACTAAGGCTTGGTTTCTGGGAATTCTTGCAGGCCGCGCAGCGCCATGTGGCTTGGCGGTCACCCAACTTACGAAAGCCTGCTTCCGTTACCCCAGAGCAAGCGTAATCGAAGCTCAGAAGACAAGCTGTGCACTTGATAGGGTCAGACACCTCTTCACCACACCTTCCACATACAGCCATCTTGCAATTTAATAAAGCCTGACGACGCACAGATTGAGATCCACTGATAAATACCGAGCGTCAAAGCCGGTTTCCAGACACAAAAGAAATTGTTTAGTTTACTTGGAGTTAACAGCTGCTTGTATCTGCTACGCTTTACGTAGTAGCGGCGTAGCCCTCGTAGGCGATGTTTATGTCTCGCTCTCAAAACCCGCTAGGGGAGCACCTTTATTTTCCTTTATTTTCCTGAAAATTAGCACCATCTATAAAAAAGCTATATATTAATTAGAAATTACAACCCAAATTACGTAAGGTTTAGTCGAACACCGAAAGAGCCTCTGTCGAAATGCGTCTCTTTTAGAGCGGGGTGGGTTGATTCTAGTTGTATCAATTGTTATGACAGGCGACCATCAACGGCATCTACCGACCGTATTTGAATAGATTCATCTGGAAGAACACGTTATTTATGTATGATCGAACATTTATGTACAACGTGAAATCATCGCTGCTTATAAATACTTGGCAAAAATAGAATATAATAGTCCATAAGCCTCAAAAATGTTGCGTAGTAGTGCGGCGTCGCTTCTTGTTCGCCCTCGTAGGTACACGGACTTTTTTAAATTTTAGTAGTCCAAAAATACGCGAATCGTTTAATTAGCTAAGTAAAGTTTTTCGAAGAGGTAGATATTATATTTTTTTATGATAAAACTCATCTTGAGGATACAGAAAATCGAGATAGTTTATTTTTATTTCCTCTTATTAATTAGAAATATTTTTTTAAGTGATAACGATGACATTAGTGCGATTAATGACTGATAAGCTCTCAGTGCCTTTGCGTGTTTGGTTTGCCCATAGTTATTAAAAAATGAAATGTCAACTGACACAACTGACAAGTCCTGTCACTTTAAAAAATACAATTTGTATCGGTTCCAACGGTTCTGCTTTCTTTGCATTTTCGCGTTATTTCTTTAAATTTTAATCTTATTTCGACGACCTCAGCACGAACTTCGGACTTTGGTGTTTGCCGCATTTCCCGACGACCCTTGCACGATATTTGGACAACGATTGGATCTACTGACGACTACTTTGGCACTGCTACGCTTCTTGGACAACGTTTTCTAGCCTTCACGACGACCCTTGCACTAGCTATTGGACTACTGCACTGCACTATTAAATTGATACCTACATCGCAATTTGCAAAATGGAATCCCATGACACAGGAAGCACTCGAGCAGAAGTTGAGTATTATAGAGATGATCGACGTTGCTTCGTACCTTCTTGTTTAAAGTACAGAAGAGATTATCCAAATACTCTGTTTTTGAGTATACCCAAGTGTTTGCAAGCGACTTGGTGCCAAGCGACTTCTTCCAAATTTAAAATCTGGAAGAATATCAGACAAAGCTATTACCGAATGTAGTGGTTTTGCGGATATACTACATCCAGGGGGAGTGGTTTTAGCTGACCGAGGTTTCAAAGGAATAGAAACTCTCCTAGCAGAGAAACACGTCAAACTTCTTCGACCCCCAAGTGTTTCATCGAAGGAAACTCCTACAAAAAAAGAGGTGATTCAAACCAAAATAATTGCCAGCTTAAGGATACACGTAGAACGTGTCATTAGGAGGGTAAGGGAATTCGCGTTTTTAAAACCTCACTCAGTTGTAAATCACAACCACGTCAAATATGTAGACGAAGCTGTGATCATTGCATGTGGTCTAGTCAACCTGCAGGGGAATTTAATAAAAATCCAGTAAATTTGTTTTTGTTTTATTGTATAATTATAACTAATAATTATTGTCATTTAGGTTTTTCATGTGACTTTCTATTTAACACGTCCTTATTATCTATATCAGAGACTATATAACTACTAGACGGTTTGTAGTCTAAGTAGATTTTGAAGCTCCAATTCTGAAGCGCCATCTGAACCAGAACGAAATAAAATGTATGGTAGGGAAAGCAGCGCCTTTTAGTGTCAAGTAGTGTTACTAATGATTAGGTAGTAACACTACTACTCACTAGATGGTGCTAATTTTTCTCCTTACATTTTAGTACGCCATCTAGTGTGCAGTAGTGTTACTAAAACGATATCGCACAGGTTAAGTTGTAACACTACTTGCCACTAGATGCGAAGCTTTTTTCTCCCATACATTTTATTTTGTTCTGGTTCAGATGACGCTTCAGAATTAGATATTAGACTACAAACCGTCTAGTAGTTATATACATAGTATCTGTCTATATAAAGTTTATTTTACAAAAGCAGTACACCTCCGCAGCGTATCAGTCCTCGCACGGCGTATCAGTATTGCGACACAACGAGGAAATGCCGCCAGGTACAGTCAGATTTGAAAACTTGGAGACATTTAACACATATTCTTTTTTTTAAGCAACTATTTAAAAGTTTGCAAGCACGTACAGTCGAGGTCATAAATATGTTTACACTTTTTTACCTAGTCGAATGCGTTTGCATACTAATTGTTAGCGGCCGCATTCGAGTAGGTAAAAAAGTGTAAACATATTTATGACCTCGACTGTACAATCTCGTTGATTTTTAAAATTAATTTTAAGCGAGGATTGTATTTTACGGGTCTTGTATTTATTATACGGGTTCATACAATTTTGACAAGCGTAGGTACAGTGCGAGAGCTGTGAAAAGAACCATCGGGTTTTATTGCTATCCTGCTCTCTTATTACATATAGCCTAATGAAAGAGCAGGATAGCAATAAAACCAGAAGGTTCTTTTCATAGCTTACGCACTGTACGTCAGCGTCGCTGTGTGGTCCGTAAAACATTGTGTCATTCGTACGCGCGACGGACATCAGTGTAGGAGGAAATCAAGCCTTAATGTAGGTACCCAAGTTTTCAAACGTGACCGTACAGTCAGCATCAGATATATTGGAACTGCCACCTCAAATGTAGTTAACTTTGGTAGCACATCTGTATAAGAGAGGTCTTATTAAGGGTTAAGACAGTGCATTACGTAAAATTATTGGGTATATAGTATCTTTCCAAAACAGTTCTGCTTTTTTTAATAAATTTTTACTATAAGCCGGATCAAATTTCACCCACATTATTTTTATTTCTTTGTTTCGTTCAAATTCTGGGTCAGCAATGCAAAACGCACATTTTTTACGCCCCGTAGCCAACATTTGAAGTTGATATTGAGCCCAAAACTTTTCTTTTATTGTGTCATTGTTCAAATAATTTTTTACGGTTTTAACCGAACTGGGGCATTTCACTTCAATTATAAAATCATCTGTTATTCCATCAGGTGATGCCCCACAAAACAAATTAATTAAATAAAACCCACATTCTTCAATTTTGATTCCCAGTTTCCTTTCGATTTCTTTTATTACGGGTCTCTCTAGTGATTTCCCTCTTTTCATTGCTTTTGTGTCATACATTTTATAGCCACCCAGAATTTGCTCAACAAGCGAGCCATCAGTCGTGTTGCAATGACACACTTCATATACTTTTGAGGCTGTTATTCTGCCCTGCCTTATGCTATGCCATAACTTTGACTCTGCCTGTTTTTTTGTGTTTTTTTTCAATTTGAACTCGTATAATTTGCGTCAACGTTATGGCCATGTTAATTTTAAAATTATCATAGCTGTGGTTGTCCGTTTTAGAAGTAAAGTCCAGTACCATATCGAATATGCAGTATTTCGATAACCCCGAATCATGATCGGGCAACATTGTCAATATCAACGAGTCCCCTATTTTTCTTTTCTTGCATTCTTCATAAAACGCGTTCATTTTTTCTGGATCCTTTGGTCCCAGCTCTATTGGCCTTTTTTTGGACGGAAAAAATTCCTTAGTCGAAATTGGTTTAGTTCCCTCACTGGCTAATCGAGGCTTAGCCCAGTAGCACTCTACTGAAGTAGGTGAGGGTTCGATCGCTTTAATTTGTAGCCAATACAATACAACCAATGTGTGTTTACATCCACCTAAAAATAATAACAGCATTATATATATAAACCATTTTGGCCAAGTGTTTA
This sequence comes from Pammene aurita, assembly GCA_947086415.1. Lineage (NCBI taxonomy): Eukaryota > Metazoa > Arthropoda > Insecta > Lepidoptera > Tortricidae > Pammene > Pammene aurita. The sequence continues at coordinate 22,652,220 of OX352295.1, forward strand.
TTGAGAATTATACATAAATTTCCTCATTATTCGTATGTATTTAGAATTCAAATATAATATTAATTTATGTATCGCTTTAAAAAAAAGTTAATTATTTATTATACAATATTTAAATGATTCATCCATTCGGTATTAGGAAAAATGTTTTAAAATATTTACCAGCCGATGCAGGACAACCATCACACATTGTGTCCAAGACTTTTTCATTTCTTTCATCGAACTGAATGGTCACAAGGTAATATTTTTTTGTCACTTTGTGTTCAGGAACAACTTTGGCCCGAAGAATACATTGAGTGTTATCCCTTTTAATTTCCACATATCCTACAGCATTCTCTACATAACCACTTCTTGATGCCCTAAAATAAACGGAAAAACAAATTAAATGAAAAAAAGTCTCATAAATATGTATGGTACTAAATACATTCTTACTAGGGGAATAAGATGCGCTATGTATGTTTTTGAGTAAGATGTGTGTACCCATATTTTTACGCTTGATTTACAATGTGTGTACATACAGTCAATATTAACACGTTTACTTTCCCAATCTGACATGTCATGTGAACATATCATGTGTAAGGCTGCAGTCCCACTGCTGCGCACGCCTCGCACGGACACGCTGTACACTTCGCCCACGTGGGTCCATTGGTCTGGATGCGTGTGTCTACATTCCCCACTGCGGACGGACCACGTCCAAACAAAAGGTAAACTGCATCAAAAAATAGGCGCACGATAGTCACCTCCCGCGCTCCCCGCTCTGCCTTCCTTACCGATACTGTAATATTATAATTGCTTGTAACGGCCGTGACGTCAAAATTGCCGGGAATTCGTCAATTTTATCGCTCGTGTAAGAGCACCTATATAGACAACGGACAATGAACGTATTCGAGATTTGTTTACGTATTCCATTTAATCACAATGGCATAAATAGGTGGGTTATATAAATACGTTATGTATATTGTTTGTATATATTTAACGTTGACTGTAGATACATCAACGTTTTACTGAATTCATTATACGTACATGAGTGTTTTTACACCTCTCATTTCAGCAGCATTATGCTTATCGCTGGTGTGAAAATAGTCGAGAATCATTATCATGTCTATGTGTGGCAGGTTTCCAGAATCGGCTCGTACAAAGTCGCTCATTGTATTATTAAAGACAAAGCCTCTAAAAATACAAATCACAGTCCAAATTTCAGTGCAACAGGGTCGTCGTGAAGGCTAGAAAACGTTGTCCAAGAAGCGTAGCAGTGCCAAAGTAGTCGTCAGTAGATCCAATCGTTGTCCAAATATCGTGCAAGGGTCGACGGGAAATGCGGCAAACACCGTCCGAAGTCCGAAGTTCGTGCTGAGGTCGTCGAAATTAGATTAAAAGTCACAGAAACAACACGAAAATGCAAAGATAGCAGAACCGTTGGAACCGATACAAATTGTAATTTTTAAAGTGACAGTACTCTTGTCAGTTGTGTCAATTGGCTTTTTTTTTATAATTTTGGGCAAACCACACTCGCAAAGGCACTGAGAGCTTATCAGTCATTAATCGCACTAATGTCATCGTTATCACTTAAAAAAATATTTCTAATTAATAAGAGGAAATAAAAATAAACTATCTCGATTTTCTGTATCCTCAAGATGAGTTTTATCATAAAAAAATATAATATCTACCTCTTCGAAAAACTTTACTTAGCTAATTTGTTGGCACGGAACCATGAAGTTATCATTTTAAACTGGAGTATACTCTTCGGTCACAAAGAAGGTAAATACGTCATCAGACAATCGAAATGTCAATATGTGCCAAACGTGTCAATTTTTGTACGGGTGCGTATGAGACACCGCCCCCTAGATTATGTTCTATATCGGACCGTTTTACTACTTTTTACTAGATTCCTATGAACGACTGTTTTGCCCGGTAATAAGGTTCAATTGTGGTTAGGGAAATAGAGTAATGTCCGGTTTCTCTCTTGGTACGTGTACGGAACATTCAATTACAAATACTCTTACTTGAGTGAGGTATCCAATGTTATTCTGGACAAGTATCGCTCAATTAACACTCAGAGATACAAATGGTGAACAGCTGTTAATAAGGATTAAACTGCTTTCCAGCAATCGAGCCTTTACGGAGCCATGTGCGGTAAGCTCTGCATTAATCAAAATATTCGTCAACCCACAGTTGTCTATGAACTTTCCGATAGCGTGAAATTATGCCATCTGAATGTGAACGGCTTCGGAATAAATGAATATTCAGTCGAAGTGCTCATCTAGACACGCGGCAGCGTGTCAAGCCAAGTTCAAGCAAAGGAACTGGCTAGCCAGCGACGAGTGTATATTACACGAACCACTTGGTGCCACTTTTGACCCTTCTATAACTCATGTCACGTTACGTGCTCTTCCAACTAGATAGGTGGAAGAACAAGCAACGGACAAGGTGAAGAGAGTAAATAATAAAAGGAAATTCAGGTAGTGGGTTCTTTATTTCACAATTTTTTCAGTTGTAAGAGGGTAAGTCAATATGGCCTTGATAAAATAAAAAAAGGTTGGTAAAGCCGGAGGTTCTTCAGCAGCTCGTCCTCAGTGGCGACTAGTACGGGCTCGCCCTCAAAGGCGAACGCAGTATGGGCACGGAGGCTCGCCCCAAGAGGCGAATGGAGAAGATGGCTCGCCCTCAGCGGCGGATGGAGTAGAGGCTCGCCCTCAGAGGGGCGAACGGAGTAGAGGCTCGCCCTCAGAGGCGAACGAAGTGGCTGGAGGCTCGCCCACACTAGGCGAACGTAGTAGGTGGCTCGCCCACACTAGGCGAACGTAGTAGGTGGCTCGCCCACACTAGGCGAACGTAGTAGGTGGAGGCTCGCCCTCAGAGGCGAACATAATAGCTGGAAGGCTCGCCCAGACTAGGTGAACGGAGTAGTTAGCTCGCCCTCAGAGGCGAAAGGAGTTGCTGGAGGCTCGCCCTCAGAGGCGAACGTAGTGGCTGAAGACTCGTCCTCAGAGGCGAACGTAGTAGCTGGAGACTCAGGAATTAGTAACCCGGAGAGTTTATACCAGGAGAGAGAGAGAGGTCGCTTCAAGTGCGGGGCCACTTCGGCCCCGCACAGACCTTTTGTTTGGAAAATCACTTCTTCGAAGCTAACCAGAAAGTGATTCACGTTTGTCAGGGACAGGCAGGGGCAGCCAGCGAATTCAGAGTTCTTACATTAAATTTTTGAAATTTTATAAAAGGCCAGGACAACATGAGTACAAATATTTAACAAACTTAGCCAAAAGTATACAACCTAACCTACATGGTTATTAGGGTGTATCGTTTTTTTTTTTGATATCAGGAAGGGCGGTATTGTAGAAAGGTGCTTTAGAGTAACACAAACAAATTTTTGTAAGAAGACTTTCCAAAATTTTCAGCAGAAGTACTGCCGCAAGCACTTTTTTTTTTTAATGCCTTTAGTAGGTTTCATTGTTTATCAAATCAATGTACGCATAATTGTATAAGTAAAGTTTTTATTGATTGAAACATTTTGGAAAAGCATTATGTACAAAATAGAAATAAAAAAATCCTCTTAATCACAGGTTTTTCATCTCAAGTACCTCCTGAAAATAACATAACATTATGCAATTTTGTAATCTTTTTTCGTGTTAAATCTAGGCATAATTCGACGAGAATCAAGTTTATTTCTAATTCATCCCTCACGTTTTTGATGACTGCATACAGCAAAACACGATTCTGTTACTAACTTGATGCATCTTTCAGTAGCTTGTGTGTGGCATGGCATCAAACAAAATTTTGGCAAGATTTCTGTTTCCATTTATTTCAGGTCGTCTAGGCATTGGGAAATTATATTGTTGGCTATTTTTCTCATCACTGGTGGCTGCGAAACACATTTCCAGTCAATTAAATCATAATATTTATCAGCATTGAAGTTGAACTTCTGTAATCTGAACGCTCTTACAGACTCACAGCAATATTTTTTCTATATGATTTAAGAATGGCACGATATTTTTCAAGATAGGCTTTTATCCGTTCTAAAATAGTACGCCTTTCCACTATTGGAATTGATGCTCTTTTCCAGATTTGTCCAATATCTAAAGCCACAATATTACTTGTGTCTCTCACTAAATCTTGGAATCGTTTGCTCATCGATTTAGAAACGTAAATAAAGTATTGCATTATGTCACTATAAGTTGGTAACACATTCTTCGGTAATTGCTTTCCAGAACCAAACACAGGACACACTTTGTCTTTCCTACGTAAACTCATTTTGTTTTTACCAATGAAATAAATAAATTCGATGTATTTATGCAGTAACAGTATTGGAAGTTGTAAGTATAACAAAGGCCGTGAAAATAGCATTATTTATTGAAATCTGAACCATTATGAGGGTAGTTCTAAATATTGCACTAAGATAATATAGTGTCAAAAACTATATGATTTTGTTTTTATTACGGTCCAAATTGTATGTTTCAAATAATAATTTTTAAAATAACCAAGTTTTAAATATATGGTAATGGTTTTAATAAGTGTCAATTAATGGAATCAGGCGTTACTTTGCGGAAGTCCATAATATCAAGTACAATAATATTGCTTTGCTATTCCGCGGTATAATAACGTGCTAGTTGATTAGTGACTACCCGTTATACTTATTTGCGTATTTTTTGCATGCATTAGTGTTCCCACCCTCCCGCCGCAAAAACAAATACGCAAACAAATACAACAAACCACCACCAATAATACCAAAACTCGACACGTGTTTCGCCTCTCTACGAGGCATCCTCAGGAGCTGCTAGAGATGTTGTCGGATCTTTTTTGGAAAGCAACGACTACATCCAGGGGAGGTTGAGGAATTAATAGAACTAACTACTATTTGTATGAAACAGAATTATTTTAGGTTTGGGGGGCAATATTTCTTGCAAAGTGACGGTTTGGCTATGGGTTCCCCGCCGAGTCCCTTAATGGCGAACATTTTTATGGATCACTTTGAAAACCAGCACATTGTAGCTAATGAGCATATTTTGTATTATTTTAGATATGTGGATGATTTGATTATCTGTTGGATGGGGAGTGTGGACCAGCTGGACGCTTTTGTAACAGATCTCAATAACAAGCACCCAAAGATCAAGTTTAAGAAGGAACTAGAACAGAACGGCTCACTAAATTTTCTTGATTTAACGCTCACAAGAGTAGATCATAAACATCAGTTCCATATTTACCGCAAGCCAACACATACCGACACGGTGATTCCGGCATCTTCCACTCATCCGTGGCAGCATAAGTTAGCGGTATTTCATTGTTATGTGCATAGGTTGTTAACCGTGCCTCTTTCTGATGAGCATTATCAGATGGAATTAGATAATATTTATCATTTGGCTATCTCAAATGGCTACGATAGTTCTGTCGTGGATGGTATCATAAGAAAGAAGCAAAATAGTTTGGTTAGCAATATGTTGTATGCTGCGCGATCGTCTGACCCCATTAAAAAGTTTCAAGCGAGCATTACGTATGTCGGAAAGTTATCAGATGCAATTCATAACACTTTAAAATCCAACAATATTAATGTGGCTTTTAAGACCAATAACACCTTGCGCTCTAGACTTTGTAATGGGAAGGATATACTAGAGAATGGGAAGAAGTCTGGAGTGTATAAGTTGACTTGTGATGACTGCCATAAAGTGTATGTGGGGCAAACGGGACGTAATTTTAACAGAAGATATAAGTAGCATGTTGCTTCATATAGACATAACCATCCGGAACGATCCAATTTCGCGAAACATTTGTTGGAAAATGGTCATACTCTGTCTGAGGATCATTCATTTGATCCTTTACATGTTTGTGAAAAAGGTTTGCGTCTGAGCGTTCTAGAACATTTAGAAATAATTAGGTACAACAATAGGGGAATAATTATTAACGAACAGTTGAATGTTGCGTCATCGCCGTTACTTCGAATTTTTGCATCTCACTCGCACTTGCACGGTAGGAGTGATGGTAATGCTATAAATATGGCCCACCATTCTGGACACGTCATTCGGTTGCCGGACGTCAGACCGACAACATCTGCAGCAGCTCCTGAGGATGCCTCGTAGAGAGCCGAAACACGTGTCGAGTTTTGGTATTATTGGTGGTGGTTTGTTGTATTTGTTTTTGCGGCGGGAGGGTGGGAACATTAATGCATGCAAAAAATACGCAAATAAGTATAACGGGTAGTCATTAATCAACTAGCACGTTATTATACCGCGTAATAGCAAAGCAATGTTAATGTACTTGTTAATAAGTGTCATTTTTATAACAAATATTTTTTTTAATTAGTGATTGCGACAGTTCTTGCACTCGTTCAATTATTGGTTTATTTGGTGAACATACGTAGTGCTATACTATCAAGACATAATTCGCACTGCCCGCCATTTTAAAATGCGAAAAAATTTTTTTTCCATACATTAGCGATCCACCCTAATGGTTATACAAATTTTCAGATTCGACAAACTAGACAGAGTACGTCACTATGGAGAAGTCTAAATAAACATTTCAAAATAGTATAAAAAACGTACAATTACATGAATAAAACGAGAAAATTTATAAGTAAAACTAAGAACAGGTGAGTAATCTAGGTTTCAAAAGTCGCTTGAGGCTGTAGGTCAAAGATCCGCGACAAGGAAGTGTATAAAAGTGTTCACGAGTTAATATCTTCCTCCTGCGTATTTCAGAGCATGAAAATTGAGTTTCTAAGATGAAGACAAGGTTAGAAGAATTAGCGCACGATGTTTGAGAGCGCCATGGGATTTTCGTATGCGTGCGTGTGTTGAACAAGGATTGCAGAGTAACTAGGAAAGTGCAACACAAATAAGACAAATGCTCAGCCCAGCATATAGGTGCTATACCTATATTGTATAGTCTATCAAGGATGATCTCTGGGAGTATAAATTGACACAACGAAAGTACTAATTAAGAGCGTGTATTCGGGAACACGGTCGGGAGGTAACTGTCGGGGCAAGCATTGCATTAGGCCCTCCTGTTGAGGCGCGCGGAAAGCTGACACGCAATACCTGTCCCTATAACAATATGTCAACGGTCAATGGCAACCGTTAGGTTATTTTTCTAGGAAATTAACAGCCGCACAAATGAAATACAGTACGTATGACAAAGAATTGCTTGCGATTTATCTTTCCGTACAACAGTTTAGGTATCTGCATGAGGGCAGAGAACTAATTGTTTTTACAGATCATGAACCTCTGACATTTGCTTTTAGTAAACTAAACAGTGACAGTAACAAAGAAATACCACGACGAACAAGACAATTACTTTTCATAAGTGAATTTACAACTGACATTCGGCACATACAGGGTAAGGATAATGTAGTCGCGGACGCACTATCTAGAATAGAAACGGTAGACTAACAAAATATCGCAATTGATTTTTCCACGCTTGCAAAGGCTCAGGAAAATGACGACGAATTGAAAACATTTTTACAGAATGATACGTTTCAAATTAAGAAAATCATGTTGCCTAACTGTATGTATAATATTTACTGTGAAATTGCTACAGGTAATGCGAGACCGTACATTCCTAAACAGTTTCGTCGCGATGTTTTCAACCAGATCCATAATTTAAGCCACCCAGGTGTTCGGACTTCACGCAAGATGATTTCTAGTAGGTATTTCTGGAAGGACATGAACAAGAATCTAGGCCTCTGGGCCAAAACCTGCGTTCAATGCCAGAAGGCCAAGGTCACGCGACATACCAAATCGACACCAGGTAATTTTCCAGAAGTAGACAGGTTTGAACATATACATACTGACTTGATCGGACCGTTACCAATTTCGACCGAAGGTTATAGGTATTGTCAAATCATTATATACCGGGCTACCGGATGGCCGGAAGCGTTCCCACTACAGGACATAACGGCAGAGACGGTAGCTCAAACTATTTATGACGGGTGGATAGTACGTTTTGGGTGCCCAGTAACCTTAACTAGTGACCAAGGGAAACAATTCGAAGGTAATCTTTTTAGGCAGTTAATGAAATATATAGGTACTGAGAAGCTAAGAACTGCGCCATATCACCCATAAAGCAATGCTTGTGTCGAAAGATTTAATCGCACATTGAAGGCATCTTTAAAGGCACGGATAAATAGTACTTCTTGGGTTACGGAGTTGAGTACAGTTTTATTAGGTCTCCGTACTGTGCCTAGATTAGACACTAGCGTAAGTGCAGCTCAACTGGTTTATGGTTGTTCCATACGTTTACCGGCCGAATTTTATTGTAATGTTAATAAAAATGTAACAGAACCATACTGCATGTTAGACAAAATTAAGGATACCATACGAAATTTGAAACCAAGACCATTTTCTCACAAAAGAGATTATAAATTCTTTGTTAGTTCTGACCTTCAGACTTGTAATTATGTATTTTTACGTCGTATTGTAAATTCAGCATTGCAAACACCATATGAAGGACCTTATAAAGTTATAAGCAGGAAAGATAAAGTATTTCGAATAAAATTAGACAGTCGGGAAGTAAACGTCTCCATCGAAACCCGCTTATTTACTTAATGAAAAAGTTTACTCATCACAAAAAACAAGAACACCAAGTACGCCAGACACGGATAGCGGATCCGCTCCGCCTATGCGTAGTGTCGCGCCCTACGTTACACGCAATGGCCGAGCGGTGAAGAAATCAGTAAGATTTTGTGATGAGTTAAACTTGATTTAGTGGGTCATAAATTTGCAACTAATTAATTAAGTACTATTTACATGTAATGTTATACATTTTTACTTTAAAACAATTCGCATTCCACTATAAACAATCAATAATTTAAGACGTAATTATGGGTAATTACAGTAGCAGAGGAGATTCGGATAATGCAAATAAGGCCAACACACTGACGGCGGAAGCATCTATAAACGTTTCCGGGATGGCTATGCAATTAAACACGTTAACTATTGCCATTTTGGCAATTGTCCTAATTTTATCGCTACTATTGATATTCTACTGCTACAGTAGTTCCAAAAGGAGGCTCAACAAATGGTTCACAAGGAGGGTTAAGACCCTCGCGACGGATCAGCAGCGGGTTCCGGGAGCCCAAGCTACTTCAACCCAGCCGCAACAGATTTATCTCAAAGTGTAAAAGTTATAAGTGCAGTGCGAATCGTTAACGTAGTGTTAAAATAAGTGATTATTTTTAATCATAAGTAAATGTAACGTAGTATTATTTTATTCTTATTTTTATTTTTATTTTATTTTTTAGTCTAGATAACTTTGTTTACAGCTTACTTGTTGGTACTTAATACCAGTTAAACATTACGATTACATCAGTTTATCAAGTTGCGTAGAGTCATATTGTGTTTGTTATCGCTCATTGAGTTCTAAGTAGTACAGCGCGATTTTGTTGTCGAGGCACATTCCAATGAAGCAAAAATGGTCAGAGAGCACTATATAATAGAGAGCTAACGGAAACAAGAATAATAAGAAATAAAAACTTCAAATTATAATAAAATAATACTACGTTACATTTACTTATGATTAAAAATAATCACTTATTTTAACACTACGTTAACGATTCGCACTGCACTTATAACTTTTACACTTTGAGATAAATCTGTTGCGGCTGGGTTGAAGTAGCTTGGGCTCCCGGAACCCGCTGCTGATCCGTCGCGAGGGTCTTAACTTATCACGCGCAAGGTCGCCAAGAACCTTCGGTCGAAATTGGTAACGGTCCGATCAAGTCAGTATGTATATGTTCAAACCTGTCTACTTCTGGAAAATTACCTGGTGTCGATTTGGTATGTCGCGTGACCTTGGCCTTCTGGCATTGAACGCAGGTTTTGGCCCAGAGGCCTACATTCTTGTTCATGTCCTTCCAGAAATACCTACTAGAAATCATCTTGCGTGAAGTCCGTACACCTGGGTGGCTTAAATTATGGATCTGGTTGAAAACATCGCGACGAAACTGTTTAGGAATGTACGGTCTCGCATTACCTGTAGCAATTTCACAGTAAATATTATACATACAGTTAGGCAACATGATTTTCTTAATTTGAAACGTATCATCCTGTAATAATGTTTTCAATTCGTCGTCATTTTCCTGAGCCTTTGCAAGCGTGGAAAAATCAATTGCGATATTTTGTAAGTCTACCGTTTCTATTCTAGATAGTGCGTCCGCGACTACATTGTCCTTACCCTGTATGTGCCGAATGTCAGTTGTAAATTCACTTATGAAAAGTAATTGTCTTGTTCGTCGTGGTATTTCTTTGTTACTGTCACTGTTTAGTTTACTAAAAGCAAATGTCAGAGGTTTATGATCTGTAAAAACAATTAGTTCTCTGCCCTCATGCAGATACCTAAACTGTTGTACGGAAAGATAAATCGCAAGCAATTCTTTGTCATACGTACTGTATTTCATTTGTGCGGCTGTTAACTTCCTAGAAAAATAACCTAACGGTTGCCATTGACCGTTGACATATTGTTGAGCTACGCTGCCAATACACGTGTCGCTAGCGTCAGTAAACAAAGAAATAGGTACCGTGGGATGTGGATATGCTAATGTAGCAGCATTCTGTAAGCCAACCTTACATTGCACGAACGCTTCGTCAGCTTCCTGTGTCCATGCTATCGTTGTTTTGTCGTTACGCTTCGCTTTGTGTATATACCTATGTAATATTTCTTGGTATTGTACTGCGTGTGGCATATGTGATCTATAAAAATTAATCATACCTAAAAATGTCCGTAACTGACTAACGTTATGCGGTTTGGGATAGTTTTTTATAGCTTCAACCTTACTTTCCAGTGGTTTGAAACCTTCGGTCGATACTTCATAACCAAGGAAATCTAATTTTGTTTCTTTAAATGTACATTTGTCTAGATTTATGGTAATACCAAATTCACTCAGTCTTTTAAACACTTGTTCGAGATGACCGTCGTGTTCTTCCGCCGAGCGAGAAGCAACAAGTATGTCATCTAAATAATAATAAACTAAGTCGAAATCCCTTAATACAGTATTGTTCATAAACCGCTGGAAGGTTTGGCAAGCATTCCGTAACCCAAAACTCATCCTGGGGAACTCATACAACCCGAAGGGGGTCGTAATAGTAGTTTTCTCCACATCTTCCGGATATACCATGATGTTATGATAAGCTCTGCGGATATCTATACAAGAAAAAATGGACTTACCTGCAAGTAAATAGGTGAAGTCGTGCACTCTCGAAATAGTATAGCGGTCTGGCTTCGTGACCGCATTCAAGGCTCTATAGTCGCCACACGGGCGAATCTCTCCGTCCTTCTTAGGAACAATATGTAAAGGACTAGACCTCGGACTCTTAGATGGTCTGCAAATACCCATCTCTTGCATTTTTTGAAATTCCTTTTTAGCCTTTTCGTACCTATCCGGAGGCAGTGGTCTAGTTCTTTGGTATATGGGTGATCCCGTAGTCTCAATATAATGGTAAGTGTCATGCTTAGGTGTTTCGATGAACGACAAAGGCTTTAATAACTCTGGATATTTGCGCAATAAACTATATGCCTTATTATTTGTACTGATTGAATGAATTGATGAGCCCTTATGGTTTATGATTGTACCAATAACAGAAACATTAGTTAAATCGTCAATTAACCTTTTTCCAAACAAATCTACCAGTAATCTGTACTTAAGTAAAAAATCAGATCCAATAATAGGTTGTTTAACATCACAAACTATGAATGACCATTTAAAACTACGTCGCAGATTCAAATTTAGTGTTAAGTTTACATAACCGTAGCTTTTAATTTCTGTATTATTTGCAGCATATAATTTACAATTCTTAACTGGATGTAAAGAGTCCTTTGAAAATTTAAAATTTTTTGGAATGACACTTACGTTCGCACCCGTGTCTATTAAAAACTTAAATCCGGAAATTTTGTCTAATACACTCAGGCGGTAATTATTTACCAGTGTGCAGGGCTCCGCCGAAAACGTCTGCACTTTCGCTAGTTTTCCGCCGGTTGACCCTTCCAACTGCACGGCTGCACGCACTTGTTCGCCCTCGTCCTGTAGCGGTAGTGGTAGTAGCACAACCAATCAGGGCTGTTAGGGGTTCGAGAGCGACTACGTGGTCGTCCTTGGCTGCGGCTTCTCCCTTGACTCCTACCTCGTCTTCGTCCCTTAGAGTTGCACAAATCCGTAATACGCTGATTAATCTTAGCTATTTTCGCCATTATGTTTTGTGGTGAGCTCATTTCTGAAGTCCCTTGGATTGCTGCAACCTCCCCATATAACCATTCTGGTCGCAGGATTTTCAAACTAGTAACATAAACCCAGAAGTGTCGAAACAGTTACTACACTTCGCGTCTGTGTTGAGTTTTGCTTTCTTTGTGTGGTAACAGTGTCCACACAATGCGACAAGATTTTTTTCAGTAACTAAGAGTCGACGCAGTGTTCACACTATTCGGTCACATTTGTTTCGAAACATTTTTATACACCTTGCGTTCAGTTTGTGACCAGATGTCAAAACTAGGAACGAAAAGTGGTAACGTGTAGTATCAGTGTAGTAACTTCGTTACCACTTTATATTAAGTATACACAGTGTGTCGTAACGTTACTTAACTGTGTAGAAACATTGTAACCAAAAATTAACATAAAATACCAAAGATTGTCAAACTGTTCCATTGCTTTGATGCGTGTCATTTCATACTAAATTAGTGCCAATGTTTTTTAATCGAATTATTAAATTACTCAATTAAATTAGGCAGATCAAAAAATGGTTGGAAACATCAGCCAAAGGTAAAAACGAGGGGAATTCAATAATTCGATCCAAAAATATGTGCACTACTTGAGTATGAAATGTAGGTTTTAGACAACAAAATAATTTAATCATTAGTCATTTCATCATAAAATGTAACCTAAGCGACTCCAGTGACCGCACTTCTCTATAATGCCACCCCCACCACCTGTCCGTACTCTAGTGATTATATTATGAGTGATAAAAAGAAAGTTAACGACAATTCTTCTTGAATTCTAGCATCAGATCAGAACCATAATCTATTGGGACAACCTTGGTGGCAGTATTGGGTGTACCTAATTAATTCCTTTTTGTGATTAAATACCAATAAAATAAATAGGCAACGGAATTCCGAAAGGTGGTCTGATGTACGCATGGGTTCCTACCTGGCGAAAAGCTTGTCCATCGCCATACATTTAAGACTAATTTTATGAAATATGTAGTTAGAAACATTTCATACAAATAGTGTTAAAGATTAAATAAAAAGGGAATACTGAAGGGCCATTTTAAGTCCTATTTGTTTGAATCACCTTACTTATTTGCTTTTTTAAGCTAATTTGGAAAACATTATTTTAAAAAGATATTTTATGACAAAAGTAATTTGTAGGTAATTGCTAAAGTAATTAATTACGAATTATAATTACAAAATATTATTTGTAAAGCAATTACAAATTTGATTTTGTAATTGCAATTTTTAATTGGAGCTTCAATTTACTTTTTCATTGTTATTGTAACTGCGTTATATTGAGTAATTACAATTGTCAATTTGTAATTTAGTTAATTGTTTGCCCAACAATGCTTGGTAGTAGGTATTTCCATTCAAACAAGAAATGTATTCATAATTTCTGGAGTAGGTAATCGTATAACAAACGTTTTTTTTAAATGGGCGCATCCAGAACATTACAAAAATGCACAAAAATCAAACACCAGTGAGTACTGTCAAATAATGTATAAAATTTTATTTCAGACAATAGATATTTGAAATTTTAAAGTGTTATTACAAATTCTGAGGTCTGTTCATCATAAAAGTACATCATTATTTAGTAACTAGCTACTTCATCGTATTGTTATAACTGGGACCTAATAGTTTTTTGTAATCCTCTTCCGTCACACCAGTGACTGACCAAGGGATGCCTCAAGGTAAACTTTGAGGATATCTGGAAACAGAAAAGTCCAAGGAGCCATTTTGTAAATCTAGTGACGACGTTTCTACTTTTAGTAACAACTCGACACATGTCTACACATTCCGGTAACTATGCGACTACTTTGTGACTGCAATATTTGTTAATCTTAAAACATATTTATACATAATAACTAACAAGTTTCTATGTTTATTATGCGTTTTTATTACTTTTAATGCTAAAATTCTGCCTAAGAATATTTCAGACCACCAAAAATTTATCAAATAAAGCAGTCGTGTACACTTGCACAGAGCTGTTTATCATTATTTTACTGGCTTAACTTGAATAATGGGGTGGCGCATTGATGAATTCAGACTATGTTAGGGAAATCACTCGAGCAGTTTAATTGCCCATAATAATCTTGGCAATATTGATATTAAAAACGAACGAACTACTTAAAGCGATGGCGACGATGGCGTCCACGTCACTTATGTTAGCTATTTATTTTTCACTGACACTGGTGACACTTCCTCAATGGAAACAAACAAAATGAATGATTGAACGAATGATATTTTGAAAACTAGTCGCAAACTGGGAACATTGTTCCTACACTGCGTCGACACCGTGCGACCAAATGTGTCTGCGTCGACTCTTCGCCATTTCTGGTAACGGCGACCACACGGCGACCGAAATTGTTACTAGAAAAGAACAGTGTCGACGCGAAATGTTTCGACTTGTGTCGTAACGGCGACCGAAAATGGTTATATGGGTCATTTGGCTTGAATGTCTCCATCACTTTGTCGGCAATACTCGCTAAACTCTCCAGGTTCTTCGAATCCGCCGAAGCTACTACGGCCCTCACTGCCGGTGGTAAATGTCCTTGCCAGAAGTATATTAAGGTCTCCCCTGGCATTTCGCTCAAATTAAGACGCGCAATATTCCCCGCCGTACAAAACAGTATGGGCGTCATAAGATCATTATAGTCATCAACCAACCAAAACCTCCTAAATGTAATTATTCCCTTAGTTAAAAAATGGTTATAAAACAATATGGTAACATTTAAAGTCATGTTTTGAATACTAGAATTTTATTTTGTATATATTTATTGATAAAATATGTAGTTTAAACCTGAAATCATTATATAAAATGACGTTTTAGGGATTTGATTTTAGCGCACACTTCGCTTGCACGCAAGTGTCACGCCATATTTGAATCGTGAACGTGTGTGAAAAATATTGGTCAGAAATACACTTGGCATAACGTGTTTCGCAGAAACACTTTCGGTCGAATGGTAATTTTGGATAAAGGTAGTATGTAGTTGGCATAACTACTACTACGCATACGACATGTTTTGCAGCATATTGTTTTGCAGAACATTACTTTGGCCGACTTTGGTTTAGCATCATTTTATGTACCGTAATAATCCTATAGCATACTATTACAATAGCATAATTATTTTCTTTAGCAGAAAAGTGAGTTAGGTAAATTTTACGTCGTAGAATTTAGGTTTATTTAGGTTAGGTTAGAACTGCAACCCCCGCGGAAACAAACTGTTGCCAGAAGAATTGATTAGGTTAGATTCGAGTTGCGACCCCCCTCGGAAACAACTGTTGCCAGAAAAGTGGCCTAAGTTAGGTTAGAACTGCGACCCCCGCGGAAAAAAACTGTTGCCAGAAAATTGGGTTAGGTTAGGTTAGAACTGCGAAAAGTTCTGTCGACGAAAAAAAAAAAGATGAAATGTTCTGTCGACGAACAGCGTCGTTGAATCGCCTGTCGGAGAACCGTTACAGATTCGTGCAGCTCTTACTCTATAACAGCAAAGAAAATAACATTTATTTTATACCAGTAAATTATAATGATTTGAACGTTTTCAGTACAGGAACATAACAGTTAATTCAACCGATATAGAAACCAATACTATTTATCTTTTATTCCATAGATTTTAATGTCTAAACAGTAAACGCAAATGCGTGGCTTTCAGCGCGTACGCCCATTCCTCGGTCCCCTCCCCACCGCGCCAGCGGTTCTTGGATCGTTCCATTCGTTCCATTCGTTCCGCTTGGCTTGGCGCGTTCAGTTCAGTTTCCTCCCGTGATGGCCATGATTCGTCGTTACAAGTCGTTAATTATATTTAACTCCAAAGAGAATAAAATATCTACGGATATTCAAATCAAGCGGTCTTTAAATGTGTGTCGGTGTAAACAATTTTTAAGTATAAAATGAGTGACGATACCACGAAATCACTTAACGGACTGGGTATTTGGACATTATGTATTTATGTCGATGTTTTTAAAGGTAAGCCAATTCTTGAATTTTGTTAACTGTCTACTTATATTTTCCCTTAATCCAAACTGTTAATTGAAGTAATAAACATTTTAACATCAGTGCAGTGCCGGTGTTGGTATACAGATAGTCCCGCTATAAATGCGATTTTATTTTCAAGGACTCGTAGTGTGAATCGCAAAATCTACGAAGTTTCCCGCGCTCCTATGACTAAATCGGATCGAAACAGGAGGTACATAAAATAGAATAAATAGTCTGGTTTACTGTAATGTGGTGTAATATTGAAATTCAAACTATTGTGTTCGTAGCGTTTGGGCGAATCCATTTTAACGTGTTCTGTGTTCTGGTGTTTATGTGGTGTTTGCTTGATATAATACTGTCAGCCCACGCCACAAAAGTTATTTGAATGAGATTTAGCACAACAGATGTCGGTAAATACTTAGTCGGTTTTAGTGTAATATTGAAATCCATACAATTGCGTTGGTTGCATTTGGGCCAGTACATTATAAGGCCGTTTGTCAACCGCCGCCATTATCGACTTTTGGCCGAAATCAAGATGGCATAAACGCATAAACTCTGTTCAAACATTTTTTTAACTATCGTTTTAAACTTAAACCGACTACTAATCGATATTTGCTGTATCACAATTTTGAAATATATCCAGAGGTTAAATTAACGCTAAAGTTGTCTTCTTATTCATTGAAAATATAATTTGTTGAAATTAATAAAACACGACGAGAAAAATCTAACAAGGCCCTGGGTTTTCTGACCACCCGTCGCCGGCGGCCGGCGACCGACCCGAATAAAACATCCGAACGTCGTCGGCGTCGGTGGTCAGAAAACCCAGGGCCTAAACAATGATTTGAGGTTAACTTATAAATGGCGCGCAATTTTCTTTTTTGGATGTGCGTGCAGCTTGAGGCAAAGGCGCGGACGTATAATGCCAAACAGCCAATATTAAAACAGACAATTCGTGTTTAGAACGTAATTTATTGTGTATTACGAGTAATATAATGAGTTGAAATGATTCTTATTCACAATCAGGATTGTATAATTTGTATTCTATCGTAAATGTGTATATTTTTAATATATTTACTTTTTTTTTACTTGTTTAGAATGTAAACTCATAAAGAGTTAAAAAAAAGTAAAAGTAATACCCGACTAAATTACAACGATTCGTCTGCGTACGTACAACTTGGTACTAGAGTACAAACGTGACTTGATCGGATTATTAAATTATTCCACTAGTTGGATAATTATTGTGAAATGCACCCGTGTTTAATATCTAGGATTATGAGCATAAAAGCGGTGGAATAAGAACCTCGTTACGAGCAGCTGTGTTGAAAATATCTATATAATACCTAGCGCGGCGTCAAATACTGTTAGAAAATATTTTTGACTATAAGTAATCATATCATATTCTCTAACTAAAAATGAAAATCGCACTTGTGAGTTATCGAAGCTCAAAACTGTTCGCGTGTGCTTTTGTGGCGTGGACAAGATATATTTTCACACTTGGAATGTGCTATGTTCGTAATGCTTTAACTTTACTATGTCCGGGTGTGTTGTGTTGTGATGTGAGTAGACGTAATTTTTAGCGGTTTATGGTGCTCCCACACCAGCTGTTATAAATGTTATATAACAGCAACTATCTTTCTTTAACAACATAGTGCTACTTAGCCTTGTCCTTGTTACACTTTGTTATATAACATTTATAACAGCTGGAGTGATTGAGATTTTGTTTCGAAATATGGGACTTTTATCTATCTACATATTATTCTGGTTTCTTTATTAACACACTGCAATGTTATTTTACTAACTTAATTTTAATGGCGCACATCCACTATTAAACCTACTTCATCCACTATTATAGTGTGGAATTTAACATCAAAATCGGACATGCCATTAACCGTAGGCAGTTTATGGCACTAATAGATAGCTTTAGTAGTGTTCGACGAAATAGCAAGGTCTGTCTATGCAAATTAATTATAATTTTTAAGATATTTATATTAATGTCCCGAATTTTTTTTTTCTAAAAGTAAAATTCTTAGACCTCTCCTCCAATTGCTTTAATTATTGGCTTGAACATTACTATATACTATACACCGTGTCCAAAAAGTTCGAATACACTTTGGAGGTCTTATAACTTTTTTGTACGAATAGTTATTGTAGTGAAATCTGTATTTTATTAAAGCTATACTAATATACAAAATATGCTGCAAATATTTTGGACTAACTCCACCTCTTACCTATTTTACTAGCTGACTACATTTTTCAACTCAATCTCACGCGGCACGCACCGCTTTCAAGGTTATTTCGTCCCAAATATGCTCGATATCTTTTTTTTCACTGTCCATATTTGCTATTTTATAATAATGTGACCTACAAGGCATGTAAAAACATACCAAATTAATGTAATAAAAGCAAATCTGGAGAATGGAGTGGCCGTTTACTTTCGGCAATATAATAATCGAAATTAGCTTTTCTCAAAGCTTGAACAACGTTTGCACTGTTTTGAGCACAATTTTGTGAGAAAATAATTTAGTTTTTATTCCTAAACACAGTTTTCAAATTTTCAGGAGTGTTTTTCGACGAAAACCTCTGATTTATAATATTCATTATTAATGTACGACTTTATCGCTAAATATAAGGAAATTTGGCCCCACATATTTAACTGAACCCCACACTCCCACCAATAGTTCCCCCTGGAGTCTGGGAACATTAACCTCATGGTTTAGGCTGTTTTTTTATACTTGCTGCTCACAAACGACCGTTTTGAGCATTGTGAGCTATTTTAATTCAATGAGTTTTTCGTCAGAAAATCAACTCATTCCTGCGTGCCAGGAATGTATTGAGTTGGATTATGTACTCTAAATTTCTCGATTGCTACGGAAAAACGATGAACTTCACGTTTATTGTAGCTATGATATCCAAGATCCACCTCCAAAATACCACGTAAGGATCTCCTCAAAATTTTCAGATCGGCAGTTGATTTTCGGATAAAGCGGCTTTTGTCCTCTAAACTGGCACTCTCACGATATTTAGTATTTTAATGTTTCTAGCTGAACGTAGCTGACCAGATTTTTTCCTGTCTTCAAAAGAGGAGCTATTTTAAGACCTTCTCATTGTTGTGTAAACGAGATTGCGTTTGATTCCAAAAAGTTTTACCGCGTTGAAAAAAACACCTTTGCAGTCGCCATTACGAAATTTTGTACTAATTAGTTAATCGAAAGTACTTCATTGAGGGGTGAAGACAAATAACAAGTCCGTGGCGTTTTTTACTATTACATTATGTTCAAGTTAACTTATTCTTTAGATTAATATAATAAATGGATGGCCTGCAGCCTGTATGCCTTCAGGGTCAACGCAAAAATATGTGTATTCGAACTTATTGGACAGGGTGTATATAACGTTTAATATTACACGAAAGTTTATATAGGCACGTATTCATAAAATATTACCACTTCTATGATTTATTTGGAGTTTCTGAAAGCAAACTTAAAAATGTGATTTCTTGAAAACTATAAGGAATTAACTAGTGGGGATTACATATTTGTATTTAGTATTAATTGAGCTTTATATTACGCCATTATTTATCCCATGTCCGATTTTGATGTACAATTCCAAACTGTTCTTCGGTGCTAATCTGTTCTCATGTTGCTCTGCTCATATTAAGTTTCTTTTTTTTTCAGAAAATGAAATGGATTTAGATGCATTAGAATTGTTAGATGATGTGCAGGTGAGGGCGTTAATTCCAACGATAGAGCCACAAGCAAAGTTCAAAAAGGCTCTCTCAGGCTGGAAGGAGTCCTTAGAAAAGGTAACATATTTTATAATAATAATTTTATTAGGACGTTCTTACACAAATCAGCCTAGTCCCAAATTAAGCTCTAGATTTGCACTATGGATACAATATACATACTTATTTATATAAATACTTAGATACAATGAAGACATCCAAATTCAGTCAATAAGTAAAAAAAAATACTGTCAAGTTTTTTCTCTATAGAGGCACCCTATAAAAATGAAATGGATTTAGATGCATTAGAATTGTTAGATGATGTGCAGGTGAGGGCGTTAATTCCAACGATAGAGCCACAAGCAAAGTTCAAAAAGGCTCTCTCAGGCTGGAAGGAGTCCTTAGAAAAGGTAACATATTTTATAATAATAATTTTATTTGGACGTTCTTACACAAATCAGCCTAGTCCCAAATTAAGCTCTAGATTTGCACTATGGATACAATATACATACTTATTTATATAAATACTTAGATACAATGAAGACATCCAAATTCAGTCAATAAGTAAAAAAAAATACTGTCAAGTTTTTTCTCTATAGAGGCACCCTATTACCTAAAGGCCAGAACCTCATACCTGCATAATTATTCACAAGTGTCTAAATTATTTCAGATTCGCAGGCCCGATTTTAATGAGGATTTGAACCGAATGGTTCTCACATATGGAGAATCTGTGAACGGACTGACGACTTCCCCAAGTAGATTCCTAGCATCACCTAGCCTCTCATCAGTATCTTCGCCATCTTCGGTGTCTGTGACACACACAGAGTGTATGTATCAGTTAGATTTATTTATTTGCGCTCCACAATTTTAAAGGGTTTTGTAGCCAAAAATTTTAACATTTTATGTTGCTACTTATATTTGAGTAAAACTTACAAAAAATTTTTTTAAGGGTATTTATATATATATATTTATACATGTAACTGAATGTGATTTTTTTAATTAATATCAACATACATGTTTCACATCAATTGATAGGTCTTTAAAAATAACATTGAGGTTTATTTGAACATATTTTGATTAAGTTAACATTTTCAGAAATAATTGCTTCAGAAGTCCAAAAAATTCTGTCCTCCCCTCTAACTTTTGAACCACAAGTCCAAAAAGTATGAAAATTTGTATGTAGAAAGTAAGTGTTAAGGCGTATCTTAGTTTCAGTCTCGATTAGTTAGGTACCTTGTTAATATGATGACCTAATGAGTAAATTTTAAATTTCTCAGGAGTCTCTTAGTTTGCTCCTGCAAAGCACGCCAGACGGTCAAATACTACTTAAACAAGATCCAGAAAAACCGCTGAGGGAGCAATACCGAAAAATACTAACAAGAGTTATTTCAAAGGAAATCTTAAAGGATGACCCGAAGGCGCAAGTAACTACAGCAACTTATTTAAGTTGGCTACAAGAGATAAGTAAGTACCTATCTATATAGCTTGAATTCGATTCCTAGTCTTTACAGTTACCTGCAATAGTAATATCTGCCTCAATAAAGGCCGCAAAAATATGTGATACTTATGGCCCTACATTGTAAGATTGTGTCAGATTTTTATGCCACCTTCGATGAGGAAGATACTATTGAAGGTGACTGTACAAGTGGTTTTTCAAAAATCTTTGAACGCAACTGTATTATTATAGACTATAATAAAATAAAAAAATAATAGCCTTTACTATTGAAGTTTAAACAATTACATTTAAAATATTCTAATTAGGTCTTCCATCAAATCCTTTGACATAGGCCTCCTCCAAAGTCTTCCATGGAAACACTCAGAACAATTACCCCCCAGTGACGGGTTGGCTTGAAATTTGGTATAGATATGTAGAATTTTATACTACAGCGTGTAAGAGAACAATGGTTTAGAACAAAAATGAGGATTCACTTTTCAACCGACTTCAAGATTTCGAAGGAGGCGGTTCTCAATAATCTCAACTCATCGGGATATTCGGGCTCTTTGTTGTTGTTGTTGCTTTTTTTGCAATTTTTTCATGTATGTTCACCGATTATTTAATGTATGTTAACGGCATCCTATCCTAGTTGGTAGTGATCCTCCCTATAAAACAGGAGGTCCCGGGTTCGAATCCTGGTCAGGCATTTTTTTGTGTTTATCATGGATATTTGTCCTGAGTTATAAATGTGTTCTATGCAATTCAGTGGCGGCGCGTCAATAGATTCGTTTTCCTACACCTCATAAAGAAATTTTGAGCCGAATTGAATGAATGAATGAAGTTTTTATTCGAAACACAGACACAAAACAATACAATGCATAGATTACACAAATCGAAATACAACAGAATGTATGGTGTGTGTTGTGAAATTGCGAAATTCAATAAGGAAATAAATACAAATACAAATACAAATGCCTTTATTTCATTACTTTTTACAGTACACGGTGTTTACAGGTATCGAGGTTAGGCAAGTAAGTAGTCTATGTCAGTTA
Source organism: Pammene aurita (assembly GCA_947086415.1). Classification (NCBI taxonomy): domain Eukaryota; kingdom Metazoa; phylum Arthropoda; class Insecta; order Lepidoptera; family Tortricidae; genus Pammene; species Pammene aurita. The sequence goes on from OX352295.1 coordinate 22,674,578, forward strand.
TGGAAAGTTAGGTAACAATTTAAGGATATGAATCAGGGACCGGCCCGCTATCCCTTATAAAGGGTTTTGTATGGGTTTTGCATAAGGCTTAACTAACCATACCCTTTCCCCGACGATACCCTTTCATATTGCTTTTAAAGCCCTTATATAAAGGCTAGCACCGCTATCCCAATACCCTTACGAAACCCTTATCATCCGCTCACCAAACCTTACATATCGCTTATAAGTGTTAGCCTTATATAAGGGCTTCCCTTTTAGCATACTGCGTGCTAATTTAAATCGTCTACGTTGTTCATAAAGCACATATTCCTCCGAATCCACGCGCTCGATGTTCGCGCGCTTCGAAATGATCGAAGCCGCTGTAGATGAAATACGGTTCAATTTTCAATGGCAAAATGCTGTAATGGCTGTTTGTTACTTTGCGCGGGTCGAGCGACTCGAGCGCATCGTCACGGCGCTTTTTTTAAGTCTTAGACACGTGCCAATGTTATCATTATTTATTATTAGATGTCCAAGTGGAGTGAAAATAAACATAATCATAAGTGAATTATTATGTTTAGAACACTTTAGACCTACTTGCTGTATGTATAGTGTATAACTATTGAATAGTCATTTATTAAAGAAATAGCTAATAACAATGTATATAAAATAATAGTAAAAATTCACATCTCTGCAATGCACGGTCAGGCAGGTGACAGTTTAGTTAGAGCTGGGAATGCCTGCTCCGTCGTCGAACCCCAATAGTTTCGCTGCAGGTTTGAATTTGTGACGTGTGCCTCGTATACACATACTGGTGGCTCGAATTATAGTAATGCATATCCTTGTTCTAAGCAAACCCAGTATCGTACTCAGCGATTTATTCCAGATTTATAGTGTATAACTCCGTATGTCAAGCGCGCTTTAATGTCGTTTGCCCAATATTACAGGGTTGCAAGTTTTACTTTAATCGAATTGAAATTTGAACCTCTATTGAAAGTCTAAATTTAACTATCCTCAAAATCTAACATAGAACCCTTTAATTTTAGGCCAGCAATATACGACCTATACATATATGAAGCAATACAGCAAGGTAAACGAGATGGCGTGGGCCATATAATAATAAGAAAGCATGGAATGCCATTTCAAAAACCTGTTAGTAATAAGTTTTAAGCAAGGTTTATCAAAACTTGTTAAGCGCACTTTAACCCTTTATACGGCAGCGGTCTCAAAAAAGACTACCTGTAACATCATCTTTTTGTATTTTTTTCTTGTACAGAATTTTTAGGACTATAGATTGGCGATGAGGATTTTTTTCAGTCTTGCCCGGAAAAGGGTAAAACTTATTTTAATTCACATTCTACATTCTCAGTGTGAATTTTTCATTTTAAGCAAATACTTATTTTTATTTCATTTTTATATCATTTTTATTTTATTATTATTTCATTTTTATTTCACTTTTATTTCATTTTTATTTCACTTTTATTTCACATTTATTTCACTTTTATTTCATTTTTATTTCATTTTTATTACATTTTTATTTCATTTTTATTTTATCTCATTTTTATCTCATTGTTATCTCATTTTTATTTAATTTTTACTTCTATTTCACTTCTATTTCACGTCTATTTCACTTCTATTTCACTTCTATTTCACTTCTATTTCACTTCTATTTCATTTCTATTTCATTTCTATTTCATTTCTATTTTATTTCTATTTTATTTCTATTTATTTCTATTTTATTTCTTTTTCATTTCTATCTTATATATATCTTATTTCTATGTTATTTCTGTTTTATTTCTGTTTTATTTCTGTTTTATTTCTGTTTTATTTCTATTTTATTTCTATTTTATTTCTATATTATTTATATTTTATTTCTATTTTATTTCTATTTTTTTCTATTTGATTTCCATTTTATTTCTATATTATTTCTATTTTATTTCTTTGTCATTTCTATCTTATTTCTATGTTATTATTATGTTATTTCTATTTTATGTCTGTTTTATGTCTGTTTTATTTCTGTTTTATTTCTGTTTTATTTCTGTTTTATTTCTGTTTTATTTCTGTTTTATTCCTGTTTTATTTCTATTTTATTTATATTTTATTTCTTTTTTATTTCTTTTTTATTTCTATTTTATTTATATTTTATTTCTATTTGATTTATATTTGATTTCTATTTTATTTCTATTTTATTTCCATTTTATTTCCATTTTATTTCTATATTATTTCTATTTTATTTCTATTTTATTTCTATTTTATTTCTATTTTATTTCTATTTTATTTCTATTTTATTACTATATTATTTCTATTTTATTTCTATTTTATTTCTATTTTATTTCTTTATTATTTCTATTTTATTTCTATTTTATTTCTATTTTATTTCTATTTTATGTCTATTTTATTTCTATGTTATTTCTATTTTATTTCTATTTTATTTCTGTTTTATTTCTATTTTGTTTCTAAAATTTTCATTTTATTTTTATTTAGTATTTATTCCGTTCAGTCAGACAGCTCAACTACGATGCGCGGCAAAAGCAACTGGTAGTTGTAGTCGTACTAGTATGTAGTAGGTATGGTAAGCGAATATAATGATTTAACAAACCCTTCCCGTACGTATCGTCTTTCCTTTTCATACACTACCGATATAGACTAATTCTTTCTCGTTCACGCAAGGCTCAACTACGACATTACTAAAGGGAAAGCCTTATAAAAAGCGCTTAATGATAAGGGTAACCCTTATTAAGGGATTGCAATTCATAGAGGATAGCGGTAAGCAATTGGAAAGGGCTAGCTTTATATTTGGCTAAGTTTTATGATAAGGGTTAGTCAAACGAATATGTTAGCAGTTCAAAAGGGAAAGTCTCTCAATCGGTTAGCCGTATATAAGGGACGCCCATTGAAAGGCTTTTATCGCGGAAAGGGTTGTCCGGTCCCTGATATGAATCATATTTAATTAGAATCATGTAATGAAAAAGGTGCGGGTACATATAACTATATATTTTATAAACAAATAAATAAATAAGCATTTAAGCATTGGGGTGAATACTAAATAGATACAAATTGACATAGGTAGGCTAGGTGGAGGTCGTTTGTTCCTTGAAAAGATGCAGTTTTAGTTTATTTTTAAACATTTGTAACGAACTGGCAATTAAGCTTGAGCTTGCCTAAGAAAAATTTTGAGCCGCCGCCACATGTATTTAAGTATTTATTTTTGTCCATCTATTATTACACCGTGTTTTTTCATTTGCTTTAATTTTAGCATATGGTTAGGTACGATTAAAGAAACAAATTGGTATAATTCGTTTTAATAAATTCGTTTTTTTTTCTATTTTCATACAAAATAAATAACTATTAAATCAGTCACTAAGGTATTATAAATAGCTCAACCAAACAATTAAAACTTATGACATGTCAGTGTCATTTCAAACATTTATTCCGAGATGAAAAGGAGTTTTGTTTCTTTCGTTAATTCACTAATGACAAAATTTAAAAACCATTAACAACTTAAAATATCAATTTCATTATTTATTACACACTAGGTCACCTTGATATTGATCAAGAATACTATTTCTAGCAAAATAATGACGAACACTACTAAGCTATCTTCATTATTAAGAATTTTCTTTAAAACCAACACAAAAAAAACAGGTGAGGCCATCATCTTCCTAGCTTTTACCACGGTTCAATGCACCATGGGGTCCTCTCGGAAACCTTATACCAAGATTTGGCGTATACACTAGTTATTTTCGAAAGCTATTGCCATCTGACCTGGGGGCCGATTTTTGACTTTCGAGCGCACGAATCCAAAAGCGAGTATTCGAAAATAATCGCATTCGAAAATTTGTCACGATTATTTTCACTTAAATTCATAATACGTATTTTTGAAAGTCACCTCCCATTAGCTAGTGATGCACTATCGAAAGTTTAGCGTTTCGTTGTACGCAGAAAATCAATGATTACCGGTTTTTAAAATAGGTGTTTAAAAAATTAAATTAAGGTGAATCATCTTTGAAAGTTATATTTCAGCTAATGATATTAATATCAAAGTGCATTTCAAGTACATATATGCTTGGTAACAGAAAGATAAACTTATGTTACGCGTGGACGGAACGTTTAGTTTTCCGTTCCCAATGTTATAGATAGAGTCTATGGTCAATATGACATGACTGGCCCATGCCTGGTCATGACTGGTCATCCATATGACCGTTAGTTCAGTTTTCTTTTCTCATTGTTGGCACGTTTACTGATAACATCATATACTATATTAAAACGAAGTGCATCTAAGAAAAGTTTACGCCATATTGTTGCATATTTCCCTGTTAGACATTGTTTGTTACTGCTAAGTTTGGTGTAAACTTGTCTTGAGACATGTACTGTTGTCGATTTCTCTATAGAAATAAAAGTATTATTTTTTGTCATTTAAGATAGTTGATTGTTACAGAGATACTAAATAGAGGGGCACAGAATAAGAATTCTTTGTGCTCTAAGTTTAATAGCTTTACTAGATGGCGCTGTACGGCCCCATACATTATGCGGTAACTTTGCTTCGCTCTGGTTCAGATGGTGCTTCAGAGTTACCGGCTAATGTATGGGGCCGTACAGCGCCATCTAGTAAAGCTATCAAACTTGGAGCATAAAGAATTCTTAGTCTGTGCCCCTCTTTTTAATATTTTCTCTTTGATTGTTATCAGTTCTTTAGTCAGAGAAAAGTGATTATATACCTGACATTTATTCAAAAAAGTAATATACAATCAGCAGCAAAAGTAGCAAAGTAGGAGGGGTGTTTAAAAATCAGCCAAGCACATTTTATTGTTAGGAGAGTGTATTATGTGCAAATAATTTTGTACATCTCGACTGCTCAGCAACTTGTGCTGCCGGCTGTCAGAAGAAATGGTTATGTGAAGTACGAGTAATCAATAAGTGTACCATAAAAGTTTTGTCAGTTACTGTATAATAAATCATATAATTATAAAAGTTTTATTTCTAGCTGAGCTTGTTGATTTTCATAGGTTTTATGATAATTAATTATGAATAAATGAAAAAGGTTTATAATTAAAAACTTCATTTACATATTTGAGAATTTATATTCAAAAATAATTATTTATTATATGATTTTGCATAGCCTGCCCTCGCAAAAGGTCTCGATTTATTCTTCCTCTTGGCTGGGGAGGTGGAGGAGGCAATTCTATTCCAAGGTCTATTGGAATGTTTTCTACTTCCTCTTCCAGTGCCACATTATTGGTAACGCACAAATGCAGTACAACACATGCATTTATTATTTTCGTGGCCTTTTCTGGGTTATAATGTAGCTCTCTCTCCTTTTTAAGGCAACGGAATCGTCCCTTCAGCAGGCCATTGCATCTTTCTATAGTTGCTCTGGCAACTTTGAAAGCTGCATTGTACCTGTAAGCAGGTATTCCCTCAACAGGTTCCGTCACAGGTACATGCAGCCACGGCCTTAATGCGTAACCGCTGTCACCTATAAATATATCAGTTTATTTATTATCAATTATACCTCATAAGATTGAGTTAAAATATTAGCTCTATCTACCTATTAGGTAGTATCCTAAGTGCCCAGCATTGTGCAAGCCCTGCATGTGAGGTCATACGGAACTTTGGTTCCATATATAGAAATCATGAGTACTCCCTGGAAACAATGCATTTACATTTGTAATGCGCATGTTGGCATCACAAATCTGAAAAAGAGAGTAAATATTAATTGGTATAATTGTTTAAAATCAAGTTTATCTGACAGCACAGAAAGGGTGTACATTTCTGTGCTGTCAGATAAACTTGATTTTAAACAATTATACCAAATAATATTTACTCTCTTTTTCAGATTTGTGATGCCAACATGCGCATTACAAATGTAAATGCATTGTTTCCAGGGAGTACTCATGATTTCTATATATGGAACCAAAGTTCCGTATGACCTCACATGCAGGGCTTGCACAATGCTGGGCACTTAGGATACTACCTAATAGGTAGATAGAGCTAATATTTTAACTCAATCTTATGAGGTATAATTGATAATAAATAAACTGATATATTTATAGGTGACAGCGGTTACGCATTAAGGCCGTGGCTGCATGTACCTGTGACGGAACCTGTTGAGGGAATACCTGCTTACAGGTACAATGCAGCTTTCAAAGTTGCCAGAGCAACTATAGAAAGATGCAATGGCCTGCTGAAGGGACGATTCCGTTGCCTTAAAAAGGAGAGAGAGCTACATTATAACCCAGAAAAGGCCACGAAAATAATAAATGCATGTGTTGTACTGCATTTGTGCGTTACCAATAATGTGGCACTGGAAGAGGAAGTAGAAAACATTCCAATAGACCTTGGAATAGAATTGCCTCCTCCACCTCCCCAGCCAAGAGGAAGAATAAATCGAGACCTTTTGCGAGGGCAGGCTATGCAAAATCATATAATAAATAATTATTTTTGAATATAAATTCTCAAATATGTAAATGAAGTTTTTAATTATAAACCTTTTTCATTTATTCATAATTAATTATCATAAAACCTATGAAAATCAACAAGCTCAGCTAGAAATAAAACTTTTATAATTATATGATTTATTATACAGTAACTGACAAAACTTTTATGGTACACTTATTGATTACTCGTACTTCACATAACCATTTCTTCTGACAGCCGGCAGCACAAGTTGCTGAGCAGTCGAGATGTACAAAATTATTTGCACATAATACACTCTCCTAACAATAAAATGTGCTTGGCTGATTTTTAAACACCCCTCCTACTTTGCTACTTTTGCTGCTGATTGTATATTACTTTTTTGAATAAATGTCAGGTATATAATCACTTTTCTCTGACTAAAGAACTGATAACAATCAAAGAGAAAATATTAAAAAGAGGGGCACAGACTAAGAATTCTTTATGCTCCAAGTTTGATAGCTTTACTAGATGGCGCTGTACGGCCCCATACATTAGCCGGTAACTCTGAAGCACCATCTGAACCAGAGCGAAGCAAAGTTACCGCATAATGTATGGGGCCGTACAGCGCCATCTAGTAAAGCTATTAAACTTAGAGCACAAAGAATTCTTATTCTGTGCCCCTCTATTTAGTATCTCTGTAACAATCAACTATCTTAAATGACAAAAAATAATACTTTTATTTCTATAGAGAAATCGACAACAGTACATGTCTCAAGACAAGTTTACACCAAACTTAGCAGTAACAAACAATGTCTAACAGGGAAATATGCAACAATATGGCGTAAACTTTTCTTAGATGCACTTCGTTTTAATATAGTATATGATGTTATCAGTAAACGTGCCAACAATGAGAAAAGAAAACTGAACTAACGGTCATATGGATGACCAGTCATGACCAGGCATGGGCCAGTCATGTCATATTGACCATAGACTCTATCTATAACATTGGGAACGGAAAACTAAACGTTCCGTCCACGCGTAACATAAGTTTATCTTTCTGTTACCAAGCATATATGTACTTGAAATGCACTTTGATATTAATATCATTAGCTGAAATATAACTTTCAAAGATGATTCACCTTAATTTAATTTTTTAAACACCTATTTTAAAAACCGGTAATCATTGATTTTCTGCGTACAACGAAACGCTAAACTTTCGATAGTGCATCACTAGCTAATGGGAGGTGACTTTCAAAAATACGTATTATGAATTTAAGTGAAAAAAATCGTGACAAATTTTCGAATGCGATTATTTTCGAATACTCGCTTTTGGATTCGTGCGCTCGAAAGTCAAAAATCGGCCCCCAGGTCAGATGGCAATAGCTTTCGAAAATAACTAGTGTATACGCCAAATCTTGGTATAAGGTTTCCGAGAGGACCCCATGGTGCATTGAACCGTGGTAAAAGCTAGGAAGATGATGGCCTCACCTGTTTTTTTTGTGTTGGTTTTAAAGAAAATTCTTAATAATGAAGATAGCTTAGTAGTGTTCGTCATTATTTTGCTAGAAATAGTATTCTTGATCAATATCAAGGTGACCTAGTGTGTAATAAATAATGAAATTGATATTTTAAGTTGTTAATGGTTTTTAAATTTTGTCATTAGTGAATTAACGAAAGAAACAAAACTCCTTTTCATCTCGGAATAAATGTTTGAAATGACACTGACATGTCATAAGTTTTAATTGTTTGGTTGAGCTATTTATAATACCTTAGTGACTGATTTAATAGTTATTTATTTTGTATGAAAATAGAAAAAAAAACGAATTTATTAAAACGAATTATACCACTTTGTTTCTTTAATCGTACCTAACCATATGCTAAAATTAAAGCAAATGAAAAAACACGGTGTAATAATAGATGGACAAAAATAAATACTTAAATACATGTGGCGGCGGCTCAAAATTTTTCTTAGGCAAGCTCAAGCTTAATTGCCAGTTCGTTATAAATGTTTAAAAATAAACTAAAACTGCATCTTTTCAAGGAACAAACGACCTCCACCTAGCCTACCTATGTCAATTTGTATCTATTTAGTATTCACCCCAATGCTTAAATGCTTATTTATTTATTTGTTTATAAAATATATAGTTATATGTACCCGCACCTTTTTCATTACATGATTCTAATTAAATATGATTCATATCAGGGACCGGACAACCCTTTCCGCGATAAAAGCCTTTCAATGGGCGTCCCTTATATACGGCTAACCGATTGAGAGACTTTCCCTTTTGAACTGCTAACATATTCGTTTGACTAACCCTTATCATAAAACTTAGCCAAATATAAAGCTAGCCCTTTCCAATTGCTTACCGCTATCCTCTATGAATTGCAATCCCTTAATAAGGGTTACCCTTATCATTAAGCGCTTTTTATAAGGCTTTCCCTTTAGTAATGTCGTAGTTGAGCCTTGCGTGAACGAGAAAGAATTAGTCTATATCGGTAGTGTATGAAAAGGAAAGACGATACGTACGGGAAGGGTTTGTTAAATCATTATATTCGCTTACCATACCTACTACATACTAGTACGACTACAACTACCAGTTGCTTTTGCCGCGCATCGTAGTTGAGCTGTCTGACTGAACGGAATAAATACTAAATAAAAATAAAATGAAAATTTTAGAAACAAAATAGAAATAAAACAGAAATAAAATAGAAATAAAATAGAAATAACATAGAAATAAAATAGACATAAAATAGAAATAAAATAGAAATAAAATAGAAATAAAATAGAAATAATAAAGAAATAAAATAGAAATAAAATAGAAATAAAATAGAAATAATATAGTAATAAAATAGAAATAAAATAGAAATAAAATAGAAATAAAATAGAAATAAAATAGAAATAAAATAGAAATAATATAGAAATAAAATGGAAATAAAATGGAAATAAAATAGAAATAAAATAGAAATCAAATATAAATCAAATAGAAATAAAATATAAATAAAATAGAAATAAAAAAGAAATAAAAAAGAAATAAAATATAAATAAAATAGAAATAAAACAGGAATAAAACAGAAATAAAACAGAAATAAAACAGAAATAAAACAGAAATAAAACAGAAATAAAACAGACATAAAACAGACATAAAATAGAAATAACATAATAATAACATAGAAATAAGATAGAAATGACAAAGAAATAAAATAGAAATAATATAGAAATAAAATGGAAATCAAATAGAAAAAAATAGAAATAAAATAGAAATAAAATATAAATAATATAGAAATAAAATAGAAATAAAATAGAAATAAAACAGAAATAAAACAGAAATAAAACAGAAATAAAACAGAAATAACATAGAAATAAGATATATATAAGATAGAAATGAAAAAGAAATAAAATAGAAATAAATAGAAATAAAATAGAAATAAAATAGAAATGAAATAGAAATGAAATAGAAATGAAATAGAAGTGAAATAGAAGTGAAATAGAAGTGAAATAGAAGTGAAATAGAAGTGAAATAGAAGTGAAATAGAAGTGAAATAGAAGTGAAATAGACGTGAAATAGAAGTGAAATAGAAGTAAAAATTAAATAAAAATGAGATAACAATGAGATAAAAATGAGATAAAATAAAAATGAAATAAAAATGTAATAAAAATGAAATAAAAATGAAATAAAAGTGAAATAAATGTGAAATAAAAGTGAAATAAAAATGAAATAAAAGTGAAATAAAAATGAAATAATAATAAAATAAAAATGATATAAAAATGAAATAAAAATAAGTATTTGCTTAAAATGAAAAATTCACACTGAGAATGTAGAATGTGAATTAAAATAAGTTTTACCCTTTTCCGGGCAAGACTGAAAAAAATCCTCATCGCCAATCTATAGTCCTAAAAATTCTGTACAAGAAAAAAATACAAAAAGATGATGTTACAGGTAGTCTTTTTTGAGACCGCTGCCGTATAAAGGGTTAAAGTGCGCTTAACAAGTTTTGATAAACCTTGCTTAAAACTTATTACTAACAGGTTTTTGAAATGGCATTCCATGCTTTCTTATTATTATATGGCCCACGCCATCTCGTTTACCTTGCTGTATTGCTTCATATATGTATAGGTCGTATATTGCTGGCCTAAAATTAAAGGGTTCTATGTTAGATTTTGAGGATAGTTAAATTTAGACTTTCAATAGAGGTTCAAATTTCAATTCGATTAAAGTAAAACTTGCAACCCTGTAATATTGGGCAAACGACATTAAAGCGCGCTTGACATACGGAGTTATACACTATAAATCTGGAATAAATCGCTGAGTACGATACTGGGTTTGCTTAGAACAAGGATATGCATTACTATAATTCGAGCCACCAGTATGTGTATACGAGGCACACGTCACAAATTCAAACCTGCAGCGAAACTATTGGGGTTCGACGACGGAGCAGGCATTCCCAGCTCTAACTAAACTGTCACCTGCCTGACCGTGCATTGCAGAGATGTGAATTTTTACTATTATTTTATATACATTGTTATTAGCTATTTCTTTAATAAATGACTATTCAATAGTTATACACTATACATACAGCAAGTAGGTCTAAAGTGTTCTAAACATAATAATTCACTTATGATTATGTTTATTTTCACTCCACTTGGACATCTAATAATAAATAATGATAACATTGGCACGTGTCTAAGACTTAAAAAAAGCGCCGTGACGATGCGCTCGAGTCGCTCGACCCGCGCAAAGTAACAAACAGCCATTACAGCATTTTGCCATTGAAAATTGAACCGTATTTCATCTACAGCGGCTTCGATCATTTCGAAGCGCGCGAACATCGAGCGCGTGGATTCGGAGGAATATGTGCTTTATGAACAACGTAGACGATTTAAATTAGCACGCAGTATGCTAAAAGGGAAGCCCTTATATAAGGCTAACACTTATAAGCGATATGTAAGGTTTGGTGAGCGGATGATAAGGGTTTCGTAAGGGTATTGGGATAGCGGTGCTAGCCTTTATATAAGGGCTTTAAAAGCAATATGAAAGGGTATCGTCGGGGAAAGGGTATGGTTAGTTAAGCCTTATGCAAAACCCATACAAAACCCTTTATAAGGGATAGCGGGCCGGTCCCTGATTCATATCCTTAAATTGTTACCTAACTTTCCATAACTGACATAGACTACTTACTTGCCTAACCTCGATACCTGTAAACACCGTGTACTGTAAAAAGTAATGAAATAAAGGCATTTGTATTTGTATTTGTATTTATTTCCTTATTGAATTTCGCAATTTCACAACACACACCATACATTCTGTTGTATTTCGATTTGTGTAATCTATGCATTGTATTGTTTTGTGTCTGTGTTTCGAATAAAAACTTCATTCATTCATTCAATTCGGCTCAAAATTTCTTTATGAGGTGTAGGAAAACGAATCTATTGACGCGCCGCCACTGAATTGCATAGAACACATTTATAACTCAGGACAAATATCCATGATAAACACAAAAAAATGCCTGACCAGGATTCGAACCCGGGACCTCCTGTTTTATAGGGAGGATCACTACCAACTAGGATAGGATGCCGTTAACATACATTAAATAATCGGTGAACATACATGAAAAAATTGCAAAAAAAGCAACAACAACAACAAAGAGCCCGAATATCCCGATGAGTTGAGATTATTGAGAACCGCCTCCTTCGAAATCTTGAAGTCGGTTGAAAAGTGAATCCTCATTTTTGTTCTAAACCATTGTTCTCTTACACGCTGTAGTATAAAATTCTACATATCTATACCAAATTTCAAGCCAACCCGTCACTGGGGGGTAATTGTTCTGAGTGTTTCCATGGAAGACTTTGGAGGAGGCCTATGTCAAAGGATTTGATGGAAGACCTAATTAGAATATTTTAAATGTAATTGTTTAAACTTCAATAGTAAAGGCTATTATTTTTTTATTTTATTATAGTCTATAATAATACAGTTGCGTTCAAAGATTTTTGAAAAACCACTTGTACAGTCACCTTCAATAGTATCTTCCTCATCGAAGGTGGCATAAAAATCTGACACAATCTTACAATGTAGGGCCATAAGTATCACATATTTTTGCGGCCTTTATTGAGGCAGATATTACTATTGCAGGTAACTGTAAAGACTAGGAATCGAATTCAAGCTATATAGATAGGTACTTACTTATCTCTTGTAGCCAACTTAAATAAGTTGCTGTAGTTACTTGCGCCTTCGGGTCATCCTTTAAGATTTCCTTTGAAATAACTCTTGTTAGTATTTTTCGGTATTGCTCCCTCAGCGGTTTTTCTGGATCTTGTTTAAGTAGTATTTGACCGTCTGGCGTGCTTTGCAGGAGCAAACTAAGAGACTCCTGAGAAATTTAAAATTTACTCATTAGGTCATCATATTAACAAGGTACCTAACTAATCGAGACTGAAACTAAGATACGCCTTAACACTTACTTTCTACATACAAATTTTCATACTTTTTGGACTTGTGGTTCAAAAGTTAGAGGGGAGGACAGAATTTTTTGGACTTCTGAAGCAATTATTTCTGAAAATGTTAACTTAATCAAAATATGTTCAAATAAACCTCAATGTTATTTTTAAAGACCTATCAATTGATGTGAAACATGTATGTTGATATTAATTAAAAAAATCACATTCAGTTACATGTATAAATATATATATATAAATACCCTTAAAAAAATTTTTTGTAAGTTTTACTCAAATATAAGTAGCAACATAAAATGTTAAAATTTTTGGCTACAAAACCCTTTAAAATTGTGGAGCGCAAATAAATAAATCTAACTGATACATACACTCTGTGTGTGTCACAGACACCGAAGATGGCGAAGATACTGATGAGAGGCTAGGTGATGCTAGGAATCTACTTGGGGAAGTCGTCAGTCCGTTCACAGATTCTCCATATGTGAGAACCATTCGGTTCAAATCCTCATTAAAATCGGGCCTGCGAATCTGAAATAATTTAGACACTTGTGAATAATTATGCAGGTATGAGGTTCTGGCCTTTAGGTAATAGGGTGCCTCTATAGAGAAAAAACTTGACAGTATTTTTTTTTACTTATTGACTGAATTTGGATGTCTTCATTGTATCTAAGTATTTATATAAATAAGTATGTATATTGTATCCATAGTGCAAATCTAGAGCTTAATTTGGGACTAGGCTGATTTGTGTAAGAACGTCCTAATAAAATTATTATTATAAAATATGTTACCTTTTCTAAGGACTCCTTCCAGCCTGAGAGAGCCTTTTTGAACTTTGCTTGTGGCTCTATCGTTGGAATTAACGCCCTCACCTGCACATCATCTAACAATTCTAATGCATCTAAATCCATTTCATTTTTATAGGGTGCCTCTATAGAGAAAAAACTTGACAGTATTTTTTTTTACTTATTGACTGAATTTGGATGTCTTCATTGTATCTAAGTATTTATATAAATAAGTATGTATATTGTATCCATAGTGCAAATCTAGAGCTTAATTTGGGACTAGGCTGATTTGTGTAAGAACGTCCTAATAAAATTATTATTATAAAATATGTTACCTTTTCTAAGGACTCCTTCCAGCCTGAGAGAGCCTTTTTGAACTTTGCTTGTGGCTCTATCGTTGGAATTAACGCCCTCACCTGCACATCATCTAACAATTCTAATGCATCTAAATCCATTTCATTTTCTGAAAAAAAAAGAAACTTAATATGAGCAGAGCAACATGAGAACAGATTAGCACCGAAGAACAGTTTGGAATTGTACATCAAAATCGGACATGGGATAAATAATGGCGTAATATAAAGCTCAATTAATACTAAATACAAATATGTAATCCCCACTAGTTAATTCCTTATAGTTTTCAAGAAATCACATTTTTAAGTTTGCTTTCAGAAACTCCAAATAAATCATAGAAGTGGTAATATTTTATGAATACGTGCCTATATAAACTTTCGTGTAATATTAAACGTTATATACACCCTGTCCAATAAGTTCGAATACACATATTTTTGCGTTGACCCTGAAGGCATACAGGCTGCAGGCCATCCATTTATTATATTAATCTAAAGAATAAGTTAACTTGAACATAATGTAATAGTAAAAAACGCCACGGACTTGTTATTTGTCTTCACCCCTCAATGAAGTACTTTCGATTAACTAATTAGTACAAAATTTCGTAATGGCGACTGCAAAGGTGTTTTTTTCAACGCGGTAAAACTTTTTGGAATCAAACGCAATCTCGTTTACACAACAATGAGAAGGTCTTAAAATAGCTCCTCTTTTGAAGACAGGAAAAAATCTGGTCAGCTACGTTCAGCTAGAAACATTAAAATACTAAATATCGTGAGAGTGCCAGTTTAGAGGACAAAAGCCGCTTTATCCGAAAATCAACTGCCGATCTGAAAATTTTGAGGAGATCCTTACGTGGTATTTTGGAGGTGGATCTTGGATATCATAGCTACAATAAACGTGAAGTTCATCGTTTTTCCGTAGCAATCGAGAAATTTAGAGTACATAATCCAACTCAATACATTCCTGGCACGCAGGAATGAGTTGATTTTCTGACGAAAAACTCATTGAATTAAAATAGCTCACAATGCTCAAAACGGTCGTTTGTGAGCAGCAAGTATAAAAAAACAGCCTAAACCATGAGGTTAATGTTCCCAGACTCCAGGGGGAACTATTGGTGGGAGTGTGGGGTTCAGTTAAATATGTGGGGCCAAATTTCCTTATATTTAGCGATAAAGTCGTACATTAATAATGAATATTATAAATCAGAGGTTTTCGTCGAAAAACACTCCTGAAAATTTGAAAACTGTGTTTAGGAATAAAAACTAAATTATTTTCTCACAAAATTGTGCTCAAAACAGTGCAAACGTTGTTCAAGCTTTGAGAAAAGCTAATTTCGATTATTATATTGCCGAAAGTAAACGGCCACTCCATTCTCCAGATTTGCTTTTATTACATTAATTTGGTATGTTTTTACATGCCTTGTAGGTCACATTATTATAAAATAGCAAATATGGACAGTGAAAAAAAAGATATCGAGCATATTTGGGACGAAATAACCTTGAAAGCGGTGCGTGCCGCGTGAGATTGAGTTGAAAAATGTAGTCAGCTAGTAAAATAGGTAAGAGGTGGAGTTAGTCCAAAATATTTGCAGCATATTTTGTATATTAGTATAGCTTTAATAAAATACAGATTTCACTACAATAACTATTCGTACAAAAAAGTTATAAGACCTCCAAAGTGTATTCGAACTTTTTGGACACGGTGTATAGTATATAGTAATGTTCAAGCCAATAATTAAAGCAATTGGAGGAGAGGTCTAAGAATTTTACTTTTAGAAAAAAAAAATTCGGGACATTAATATAAATATCTTAAAAATTATAATTAATTTGCATAGACAGACCTTGCTATTTCGTCGAACACTACTAAAGCTATCTATTAGTGCCATAAACTGCCTACGGTTAATGGCATGTCCGATTTTGATGTTAAATTCCACACTATAATAGTGGATGAAGTAGGTTTAATAGTGGATGTGCGCCATTAAAATTAAGTTAGTAAAATAACATTGCAGTGTGTTAATAAAGAAACCAGAATAATATGTAGATAGATAAAAGTCCCATATTTCGAAACAAAATCTCAATCACTCCAGCTGTTATAAATGTTATATAACAAAGTGTAACAAGGACAAGGCTAAGTAGCACTATGTTGTTAAAGAAAGATAGTTGCTGTTATATAACATTTATAACAGCTGGTGTGGGAGCACCATAAACCGCTAAAAATTACGTCTACTCACATCACAACACAACACACCCGGACATAGTAAAGTTAAAGCATTACGAACATAGCACATTCCAAGTGTGAAAATATATCTTGTCCACGCCACAAAAGCACACGCGAACAGTTTTGAGCTTCGATAACTCACAAGTGCGATTTTCATTTTTAGTTAGAGAATATGATATGATTACTTATAGTCAAAAATATTTTCTAACAGTATTTGACGCCGCGCTAGGTATTATATAGATATTTTCAACACAGCTGCTCGTAACGAGGTTCTTATTCCACCGCTTTTATGCTCATAATCCTAGATATTAAACACGGGTGCATTTCACAATAATTATCCAACTAGTGGAATAATTTAATAATCCGATCAAGTCACGTTTGTACTCTAGTACCAAGTTGTACGTACGCAGACGAATCGTTGTAATTTAGTCGGGTATTACTTTTACTTTTTTTTAACTCTTTATGAGTTTACATTCTAAACAAGTAAAAAAAAAGTAAATATATTAAAAATATACACATTTACGATAGAATACAAATTATACAATCCTGATTGTGAATAAGAATCATTTCAACTCATTATATTACTCGTAATACACAATAAATTACGTTCTAAACACGAATTGTCTGTTTTAATATTGGCTGTTTGGCATTATACGTCCGCGCCTTTGCCTCAAGCTGCACGCACATCCAAAAAAGAAAATTGCGCGCCATTTATAAGTTAACCTCAAATCATTGTTTAGGCCCTGGGTTTTCTGACCACCGACGCCGACGACGTTCGGATGTTTTATTCGGGTCGGTCGCCGGCCGCCGGCGACGGGTGGTCAGAAAACCCAGGGCCTTGTTAGATTTTTCTCGTCGTGTTTTATTAATTTCAACAAATTATATTTTCAATGAATAAGAAGACAACTTTAGCGTTAATTTAACCTCTGGATATATTTCAAAATTGTGATACAGCAAATATCGATTAGTAGTCGGTTTAAGTTTAAAACGATAGTTAAAAAAATGTTTGAACAGAGTTTATGCGTTTATGCCATCTTGATTTCGGCCAAAAGTCGATAATGGCGGCGGTTGACAAACGGCCTTATAATGTACTGGCCCAAATGCAACCAACGCAATTGTATGGATTTCAATATTACACTAAAACCGACTAAGTATTTACCGACATCTGTTGTGCTAAATCTCATTCAAATAACTTTTGTGGCGTGGGCTGACAGTATTATATCAAGCAAACACCACATAAACACCAGAACACAGAACACGTTAAAATGGATTCGCCCAAACGCTACGAACACAATAGTTTGAATTTCAATATTACACCACATTACAGTAAACCAGACTATTTATTCTATTTTATGTACCTCCTGTTTCGATCCGATTTAGTCATAGGAGCGCGGGAAACTTCGTAGATTTTGCGATTCACACTACGAGTCCTTGAAAATAAAATCGCATTTATAGCGGGACTATCTGTATACCAACACCGGCACTGCACTGATGTTAAAATGTTTATTACTTCAATTAACAGTTTGGATTAAGGGAAAATATAAGTAGACAGTTAACAAAATTCAAGAATTGGCTTACCTTTAAAAACATCGACATAAATACATAATGTCCAAATACCCAGTCCGTTAAGTGATTTCGTGGTATCGTCACTCATTTTATACTTAAAAATTGTTTACACCGACACACATTTAAAGACCGCTTGATTTGAATATCCGTAGATATTTTATTCTCTTTGGAGTTAAATATAATTAACGACTTGTAACGACGAATCATGGCCATCACGGGAGGAAACTGAACTGAACGCGCCAAGCCAAGCGGAACGAATGGAACGAATGGAACGATCCAAGAACCGCTGGCGCGGTGGGGAGGGGACCGAGGAATGGGCGTACGCGCTGAAAGCCACGCATTTGCGTTTACTGTTTAGACATTAAAATCTATGGAATAAAAGATAAATAGTATTGGTTTCTATATCGGTTGAATTAACTGTTATGTTCCTGTACTGAAAACGTTCAAATCATTATAATTTACTGGTATAAAATAAATGTTATTTTCTTTGCTGTTATAGAGTAAGAGCTGCACGAATCTGTAACGGTTCTCCGACAGGCGATTCAACGACGCTGTTCGTCGACAGAACATTTCATCTTTTTTTTTTTCGTCGACAGAACTTTTCGCAGTTCTAACCTAACCTAACCCAATTTTCTGGCAACAGTTTTTTTCCGCGGGGGTCGCAGTTCTAACCTAACTTAGGCCACTTTTCTGGCAACAGTTGTTTCCGAGGGGGGTCGCAACTCGAATCTAACCTAATCAATTCTTCTGGCAACAGTTTGTTTCCGCGGGGGTTGCAGTTCTAACCTAACCTAAATAAACCTAAATTCTACGACGTAAAATTTACCTAACTCACTTTTCTGCTAAAGAAAATAATTATGCTATTGTAATAGTATGCTATAGGATTATTACGGTACATAAAATGATGCTAAACCAAAGTCGGCCAAAGTAATGTTCTGCAAAACAATATGCTGCAAAACATGTCGTATGCGTAGTAGTAGTTATGCCAACTACATACTACCTTTATCCAAAATTACCATTCGACCGAAAGTGTTTCTGCGAAACACGTTATGCCAAGTGTATTTCTGACCAATATTTTTCACACACGTTCACGATTCAAATATGGCGTGACACTTGCGTGCAAGCGAAGTGTGCGCTAAAATCAAATCCCTAAAACGTCATTTTATATAATGATTTCAGGTTTAAACTACATATTTTATCAATAAATATATACAAAATAAAATTCTAGTATTCAAAACATGACTTTAAATGTTACCATATTGTTTTATAACCATTTTTTAACTAAGGGAATAATTACATTTAGGAGGTTTTGGTTGGTTGATGACTATAATGATCTTATGACGCCCATACTGTTTTGTACGGCGGGGAATATTGCGCGTCTTAATTTGAGCGACAAATAAATTCAAAACCATACGAAAAAACATTTTATTTACCACCCAATGAACCCTTAACTAATAATACAAATCTAAATTTAATCTATATTATTTATTTAAGTATCAAACTAATATTTTTGCAGTTGGTGGCCTATGGTCTTGTATAAGGACAACGGCAAATATACGAGTTTCTAAAATATTGTAATTCCATAATTAGATGATTTAGGGGTTAAAAGGGGGGTGAAAATTTGTATGCAATAACCGCTTGTAACAGACCGACATCTGAAAACATCCAGCTACGCTGTAAGCCTTAAATTATTTTGAACTATACCTTGTCTTTGACTTCGAAATAAAATCAATTTGCTACAATACGAAAATGAAGTGAGGGTAGCTTACAAAATTATGTTCCTTGATAGGTGGCGTTTTTAATTTAGTCGTTGCCAGAGGCGTTCAGTCTCTCTATGGACAGATCTAAGCCTATTTTATAAACAAAATAAATGATTATTTACTTTTTTATTGAAACGTTAAATAATAAAATTAACATAATTTTAGATTTTTTTAAATGTTGGTTGTTTTAAGTTTGTGTAGATTTGTCTTTAATCTATGGTTCACGATAGATTATAGAATAGCTCGGTAAAACACGCGGGAAAAATGGGAACCAATCAGAACCAAGCAGAGTTGGTTGGACCAATCAAAATAAGAGTTGTTGAATGGATTGAGGAACGTTTGGATTAGCGGGGGTCGGTTTCGGGGGTTCTCATCTGAAGACATGAAAGTCTATATAAGGTTGTGGAAGGAAATATCTGGGCTTTTTCTTCAGCAGAGCGTCGCGTTTAACGGAGATCAGTGAGTTTAGGCTGTAAGGTGCAAATAGTGTTTGAGTTTGTTCACAGATCTGTTATCAAGTGATGGAAGCATTCGAAAGACAACAGAAATGCACGGCCCGCGCGCTTCTATGGTAACGAAGATGAGGGACCTTGTTGGAGCGCTGCGGACCATTGCATGAATAATCTCGTGTACCAGGTGGCTCGCAAACATCAGCCACTACTAACTGTCTCGGTAAGAAATTTAGATTTATTCGGGTTTTAATAGCAAGTGCGTATGACGGACCGTCGCGTTAATATTTACAGAATAGTGGGTAGTTTCGGGTTGAAACGTGTTGAGATTTTTTTAAGTTCGTTATTCAGCAGATAATCTGATAGTCTTATCGAGGCGTGTTTATTTAACCAAAATAAAAAGTAAAATCATTGGTTTATGTGTAGATTGCAGTTGGTGAGAATTTAAGTTCGTTATTAAGTACGTCTATCTATTTTGTTGTGTTTCGCCATTTAATTGAGTGAGTTAGTGATTAGTCAAATATATAACAAAAGAATGGTGATTACGAGCATAGATTTGATAGAAACCGGGAACAAGACTTAAAAACCTACAGGTATCTATAAAGGGCGTGCGAAGTGGGTATAGTTGAAGATTATAATTAAAATGTAGGATAACAGTTTACTCGTATTGCGTAGCATGGTGTCATTGAATTGGTGGTTGAATTACTTATAAAATTTGTAGTCAGTTTTATTAGTATGAGTGGTTGTCCTTGTCATTTAACCAACTAAATAGGATGCATAATAGGAAGGTTAAATAATTCTAAGAGTATTGTGCGTCGGTGCGTATACGTAAATATTTTATCTGCATTTTTTAATTCATAGTAATGAGGTCATCAAAGTATTGATTCACGGGTTTTATTTATTCGTCGTTGCGCACTTATGTTAATATTTCGTATATGGTAAATAAAGGGGAAGGTATACGTTATCTAACTTATTGTTAGTAGAAACAGTTGGATGAGTAAATACAATTGTAGGTCTTAATCATTAGCGGGTTCAGTTGAACTTGAAGGATTCACCACCTCGAGCAGAATTCGAACTTGCGACCTTTCGGAACACTCTGTCTGATCGCTCTGACCGGCTGTGTCATCGACGCTTGCTCAGCCTCGGTGAATCTTTCTATCAAGTTCCTTCATTGCTTACGTCAGCGGGTTACGTATTTATCTAGTGTTCTTTAAAGTACGTTTCCTGAGTAGATCATTCATGAGGTTTCTCTAATTTAATATGATATCCTGTCATATTTAATCCATTTATTTATTCTATATAATTAACCGTCATTCATTCTCGAATTATATGCTTAAAGTAAATTAGTAGTTACCTTTGCATTAGTTTATTTTATAACGTTAACAATATTTATTCTTCGTTGTAGTTAAAGTTTTAGTTTCAGTCTTGATAAATGAGTCATTCTACATATTCCACAATAGGGCGTAAAATTAGTAAGCCGACTATGGAAAATACGTTTTGTTAATCCTTGGTTATTTCTCAAATTCCCGTTTACATTGGCTGAGAGGGCGCCTTCACCGTAAACTTCTGAAGGATCGTTGCCGCAGCGTGAGTGAGCGCTTCGGTGGCGGGATGCAGCTTCGGGCGTACAGATCTTCGGCCTGTCCAGTTGGACCCATCTTAAAGCCTTGACGAGCACTTCAGGGAGCTGTCAGCAGAGCTGTTCCGGACCAAGGCAATCTACTGCGAGACTTCGGCGCCATTGCGAAGAGTCAATCCATCCAGCAGAACTCAGTCCTCCAGGTGTGTTGTTTTTGATTTATAGCTTTATGCTCATTTTCATTTGTGCCGTATTACTTTATTATCTTTCAGTGAAATTAGTATTCACCAGCATATTTGAACATTAGTGTGCGTTATGCCACCGTAATAAAATTCTACTAAGGTTCGATAAATTGAATATGATGGTATATGCATTGATTTCGTTTAATCACTATAATGGGTAATTACATTTTCTATCTAGTCATGGTGGTGGCTTGCAGGTGCACATGGAAGCTAGTACCATGTTAGTTGTGTAACATATTGGTTAATCAATGTTTTCTATGTCTTGCATGCAAATACCATTGTACATTTCCAAGTAATGATTACGTTAAAGGTTTCTACCGGTTATTCAAAAAAATAAACATTATTGAGCAGTTTGTTGCTCAATATACGGCTAAATAATTTAAGTGGTTAAATTCACGTAATTATAAACAGTAAATTATAAAGATATTTACTTTACCTTTCTTGACGGTGTTTGTTAAACACTGATTGGGAAATCTTTATTACTTATAGAGTCAAATAGTGAAAATTATGATTAAGTTGCCCAATAAATAAATGTAGATACTTTGAAAAGTTCAATATTTAGTACAATTGGCTACCTACCCAAAAATAAATATATACTCGTATATATACCATAGTATGGTGAAACATGAAATAAAACAATTAAAAACGGATTTTATCGCGTGTATTGAGCTTAAATTACATCCCGACGTTTCGAACACTTTACAGCGTTCGTGGTCAACGGGTCGACTGAGGAAAAATGTACAATTACCTCCGTTCAAAAACTATCACAATATGCAAACCTACCCACATATTAAATATTAAACAAATTTAGTGTTTGCACATGCCAGAGGGGCCTTTATAAAAACAAATTATTTATTATTACAAAACAAATTATTAAACAATTTATTTTATTATTATTAATTATTATTTTTGTTTTTATTTTTAAAATTTTTAAAATTAGTATTAAATTATTATTAGTGTCCACACTGTCCACCATTATGGTCTCACAGTCCTATGTCTAGCTTGCTCCTTAACCAAATGAATAACTGGATCCCAAGCTGGTGGTACCGAAAAACCATCCTCTCTGTTGAAATTTGGATATTTTTTAATCTCGATTGCCTCTCGCAACATCCGGGGAATGTATCGTTTCTCCTTGACGAGGACTTGCGGTTTGTCAAATTTAACTGAGTGGTTGGGCCTATCCATGACATGCTCACAGACTGCTGACCTTGGTCGACGGTGCTTCACATCGGCTATATGTTCCTTTACCCGAGTAGAAATGCTCCGCTTAGTCTGGCCTACATATGATAGACCACATTCACATTCCAGCCTGTAGACCCCTGCACTCTGTAGAGGAGTAGCCGACTTCACTGACCTCAGGAACTGTGACATCTTCTTCATTGGCTTAAAGTAAGTTTTTATAGAAGCACGTTTCAAGATGTTGCCAATCCTGTCAGTGACTCCCCGGACAAAAGGCAAGATGGCAGGCCGGCGCTCAACTGTAGGAATCTTCATCAGAGCCTTCTGATTGAGCCGTGGAATCTTGAGCCCGTTCGCTTGAAGTGCATCCTTGGCATGCCGGAGTTCCGCCGCCAGGTGCTGCTCATCACATATCCTCTGGGCTCTCTGAAACAAAGACTTGCCTACAGTAGCTAGCTTGTGATGCAGCGCCATGAGCGCGCACACACAGGAAGGCAAGTCAAAATAACTTAAAATAAAACGGAACATAAACAACAAAGTGCAAGCCAGACGTAAACGCAACCGAAAACCAACAAAATTATTATTACAAATAAGGTTCACTTTCACACACACACAAATTACACAAAAACGAACCTAAAGCAGACCACATAAGGTCTAAACACAAATTCATCCCGAAAAATTATTCAAAACTAAAATAGCAACTAACACGCGTTAAACCAAGCTATCCCGAAAAATGTTGATAACCCAACCTAACAAAATATTAAAAAAAAAACCGTAGGTAAATATTAATAACACGGTCATAAGAACCAAGAAAATATATAATAGTCTTAAAAGTGTAAAAAAACATTTCAAGGGAAACACGGATCCCCAAAACGTCACACATGGACAGAGGGGACATTTTTTTTTATAACCGTGATTATACAGGTGATTTTTCCCCACAGGTAAAAATCTCCAGAGCCGGGACGGGACTGTGATGCAGCGCCATGAGCGCGCACACAAATGAGCTACGCACGCTGCGACGGAACGCCGCAGCGAGTGCACCGCATCGTGGCCGCCGGCCGACTGAAGCCGACCGCCCCCCCGCGCGACCCGCGCTCCGATCCGTATATAAGGCGCGCGCGCCGAGCATCGTGGCAGTGATTCTCGCAGCCGCCGCTCGGCTGCTAGGATTGCTGTACCCAGGCTATGGCAGTCGCGGTGTTCGTACAGGAGCAATAGCACGCCATAGTCCTGATCCCTTCCCCCTCGCCTGTTCCCCCGTATCCTGGTCTACAGCGGTTGCGGTGTTCGTATAGGAGCAATTGCACACTGTAGTACCTACCGTCCGTACCGATTCCCGTATCCTGGTCTACAGCGGTTGCGGTGTTCGTATAGGAGCAATTGCACACTGTAGTACCTACCTTCCGTCCAGATTCCCGTATCCTGGTCTATAGTAGTCGCGGTGTTCGTAGAGGAGCAATTGCACGCTATAGTACCAACCGTTTCCCGTTCATCCGTCACCCTTACCGTCCGCCGCTCGACCGACCCTGATCTCCGTGCCGAGGGTCAAACAACCCCGCGTGGTTGTCACGAGTAGACTAGGACCTCGCGCCCGTTTATACATCCCTATCTGGGAATCCCGTCCCGCGCTCTATAGCATAGGTTAGATTAAGTACTCTTAGTTAAGATAAATAAACCGGCATAAAAGCCCGCCGTATTTACCATTGTTAATCAGTGTTTCTCTACTTTCCCCTGTGTCCCTCTCATCCCTGAGCTAGTTTGAGAAAACCCGAGGTCCCGTACGGACCGACGGAGTTGTGAGCCGTCTCGCCCGTTCCGACGCGCGGGACGACATCACAAGCTGACTGGGGTGGTGGTGTGATCTACCATTCAAATATCTATTTGTATGTGTAGGTTTCCTATATACAGTGCGGCCTAAGGTATTATCGGGGTTTCTCAATACTAGTACATCTAAGAAAGGCAGTGAACAATTATTTTCCAATTCCATGGTAAACTTAATCTTACTATTAATGGAATTGAGGTGGTCAAGGAAAACTGAAACACTATTTTTAGGTAATATAGTAAAAGTATCATCTACGTATCTTTTGAAAATCTTCGGCTGCACGGGAGCCATTGAGAGCGCCCTCTCCTCAAAGTCCTCCATAAAGGAGTCAGCGACTACTGGAGATACCGGGGACCCCATGGCTACACCGTCGACTTGCAGGAAGAATTCATTGTTCCATAGTAGATATCCTGATGCAAGGCAGTGTTCCAAGAGCTTAGCATATTCTTCAGACATGTTCTGCTCACGCAACTTCTTCTTCACAATTTCAATGCAGTCTTGTACCGGTAGACTCGTAAAGAGTGACTGGACATCGAAACTGACCATGATCTTGTCATCAGTCAATGTAAGGTCTCTAATGTCACTGATGAAATGGTAAGAATCCTTTGTTTGTGTTCTAGTATTACCCCGTAAAGATGAAAGGACTCCTGCTAAGTATTGAGCCAATTTGTAAGTTGGAGCATCAATCTGACTCACTATTGGACGTAGCGGGGCACCCGCCTTGTGTATCTTCGGTAACCCATACAACTTAGGAGGCACCGGGCAATCAGGAACCAAACCTGCAACATCTAGATTAAGGGATTCGCAGCATTCACCAATTAGGTCTTTAGTACATTTTAAGACTCTCGCAGTAGGATCTTTTTTGACATGTTTATATGTTGTGCTGTCTGCCAACAGATTCTCAATTTTCTGGTTGTAATCGGTGGTGTCAAGTACAACCGTCGCATTACCCTTATCAGCTCGAAGTATGGTAAGGTCTGGATCTTCACGCAAGGTCCTCAAGGCCCTTATCTCTTCCTTAGGTAAGTTTGTTTTCGGCGGCTTCGCCCTTCGCAATAATCACGAGACATCTTGGCGTATAGCCTCCGAATCTTCCTTTTTCACCTGATTTTTCACCAGACAATCTTCTACACTGACAATAATGTCTTCAAAAGGAATCTTCCGTGGTGCCACAACATAATTTAATCCTTTCTGCAAGACTAAATGCTGCGAATCTGTCAACTGTTTACTTGACATGTTTACAACAGACCGGTTTGACACTGACAGCGACGTTCCGTTCCCGCGGTAATTATTCTCAAGCAATCCGTTATCACTGCGCTTCGATTTTAAAACGAACGGGCTCAAGATTCCACGGCTCAATCATAAGGCTCGGATGAAGATTCCTACAGTTGAGCGCCGGCCTGCCATCTTGCCTTTTGTCCGGGGAGTCACTGACAGGATTGGCAACATCTTGAAACGTGCTTCTATAAAAACTTACTTTAAGCCAATGAAGAAGATGTCACAGTTCCTGAGGTCAGTGAAGTCGGCTACTCCTCTACAGAGTGCAGGGGTCTACAGGCTGGAATGTGAATGTGGTCTATCATATGTAGGCCAGACTAAGCGGAGCATTTCTACTCGGGTAAAGGAACATATAGCCGATGTGAAGCACCGTCGACCAAGGTCAGCAGTCTGTGAGCATGTCATGGATAGGCCCAACCACTCAGTTAAATTTGACAAACCGCAAGTCCTCGTCAAGGAGAAACGATACATTCCCCGGATGTTGCGAGAGGCAATCGAGATTAAAAAATATCCAAATTTCAACAGAGAGGATGGTTTTTCGGTACCACCAGCTTGGGATCCAGTTATTCATTTGGTTAAGGAGCAAGCTAGACATAGGACTGTGAGACCATAATGGTGGACAGTGTGGACACTAATAATAATTTAATACTAATTTTAAAAATTTTAAAAATAAAAACAAAAATAATAATTAATAATAATAAAATAAATTGTTTAATAATTTGTTTTGTAATAATAAATAATTTGTTTTTATAAAGGCCCCTCTGGCATGTGCAAACACTAAATTTGTTTAATATTTAATATGTGGGTAGGTTTGCATATTGTGATAGTTTTTGAACGGAGGTAATTGTACATTTTTCCTCAGTCGACCCGTTGACCACGAACGCTGTAAAGTGTTCGAAACGTCGGGATGTAATTTAAGCTCAATACACGCGATAAAATCCGTTTTTAATTGTTTTATTTCATGAATAACTATCGCGGCAACCGAAGACAATATTATGGTGAAACATCTTTATCATTACGGTTATAAACTTGTACATGTATATGTTTTCCGGTACACGAGCATCGGACGTACTACTGCTGCACGTGGCACGCTGACTTCGTGAGTTCATCACTGCCAGAACAGCGGGCGGCTAACCTGAGCAAACTCCAGAGGCCAGAAGTAGCAGCCGTCTGCCATCGTGAGCTGATCACAGCCAGTACAGCGGGCGGCTATCCTGAGCAAACTCCAGAGGCCAGAAGAAGCAGCCAGTGATGATGCTTCTCCACGTTGCCACGTATGGTGATATACGAAAAGCGTTCTTGTGAGTTAGTTCCATACTTCTCTTTATTACACCGACGGGTGACAAAATAGGTCTAACGTTAAGCGTCAGCGGTTTCTATGTACTTAGTACAGTTGCAAATTATCCGAATTTGGAGGTTACTTAAATAAGAGATTGATATTTATAAATGTAGACGCTCTATACCAATAAATAGGGCTTTATTATATTTGATTCAACCATATTTGAATAACATGCAACTTACCTAGTAATTTATATCTGATTGTTGTGATTTCATAATGTGAGGATACACGAGTACGAAGGACTTATAATATATACATACTTCATGTTGACGTTTACTCTTATCATCTAGATTTAACAATACATTTTATTTAAGTATTAACGCTACTGTTAACGAAGTTGACATCTTCAATAAACTATTGATAGTATATATAAGTCCTAAGTTACTCGTACTTCCTTTCCACTGATATAGTTCGGCTGTTAGTTATTTGTAAATCACACGATCTTTCCACTGAAGGAATAGATAATACTTTATGTTGCACTAGTTAAATGATACTTGAAGTCAAAATGGTTTTAATCATCGTAGATGCCTTGATTTTGGTATGTAGCTCGGATTGCGTGAATTGCGAATGATTTGTGATAGCTGACATCTCATGGATATCATTTTCAGAATGCTATTGTTGACATACATATAGATTGGTCATACAAGTAAATTTAATATCTATATAATGATTCTATATGATTAAGTATATAGACTGATAGTAATCTCGTCAACAGCATCTGTCCATTTATATACTAAAATGTGTATATATATATATATATATATGTATATATATATAAATCACACACCATATTTATTTATAATACTAGCTGCCCGGCGTACTTCGTATCGCCTTATACTTGGAGGAGCAAAACATGGGGCAAGGCAAAGAAGTGACCATTTTTACTTGACACTATTAAGTACCTACATCATAAATTACATTATAGCGTACCTATTTAGTATACATATACGTATTGAAGAGATAAGATGACTTACTTTTTTCCTCTTGTAGCAATCATCCGGTTATTGTGTTGTTTTAGTTACTGACTGTAATATTTTTGCTTTAGAAATCAGTTTAGAGTTTTTTTACATTTCATTTAAAATACACCTATACACCATTTAAGCTACTTTTTTAAAACTTATGTTCAACTGCAAAAATCTACTATTTTTATTTTATTTCAAAACACACACAATGTTTACACTTACAGCAATAACAGTTGACATTGTTGACAACGTGAAACGTCTAACATATTTTTTGTTTCTGTTATGACAGCTCATTCTCATTCATTTCATTTCAAGCAATATTTTTTAACCTCGATGCACACATTGGGCCAATGCATTGGGCCATCATGACGGGCCACGATTTCCAAATTTTTTGTTATTTTGTTAAACCCCGCATTAGTTTTGCACGTCACTATTTATTTACGATGGTACCGGTTGTTGTACATCACTACTTATGTGTAGTAAAATTTATAAATCTGGCAAGCAATTTGCCAACTTCATTCCATTGTTAAGTTTTGAACTAAAACCTAAAACTTGTACCAGCGAAACAGCAAATTATAAATATGCATTGTCCATTCTGCGGCAAATGGATGGAAAGGCAGAGTAAACAAAGTTTCTGTTCAAAATGCTCCAAGAGATTGCTAAAATGCGACGAATGTGGAATGGTAACTGCAGATTCATACAACTATTGCGTGAAATGTGGTAACAATTTAACCAGAATGAAAAGAAAATATCGTGCTGCATTACAAAAACAGAACCTTACCAACAAAATAAAATCGAAAATAGTTTTTCCACAAATGTCTGCGAATTCCCAGAAAGTGGAGCAAGACGGCGGTTTTCCTGCTTTAGAAGTAAGTTTCGAAGAATTAGATGAAATAGAAGAGAGCCAAAAATCCAGTATAAGTGTCATCACACAACACGCGAACGCGTCGCAGACGCAGAGGAATTCTGTTTCGCAGCCAATAATCACCGAACCAAGTTGCGACGACGCTCGGAGTTCGCCAGTGCTGCTGAGAAGTCCCACTCGCTCCGAGTCAAATGTGGACAGCGAGTCGGACTGTCTATTTAGGCGTTAAGTATCTGAAAAATCTGTGATTTCCAAAAATCTCCGCAAGTAAGTGGAAATAACGTAATTGTCCATACATTTATTATTATTTTCACTTAGTTGTGGCCAAATCGAAAAAAAAAAACATAGTAGGTTAAGTAATTGTCAAATCCAACTTGGGACGGTTTAGTTTTTCACTTATATTTATAGGGTATTCACATATAGAGATATTATTTCAATGAAAGAGCTAACAAATTTAAAATAAAGAAAAATTAACACAAAACAATGATGGTACCTACATATTTATTATTGTATTAAATTGTATAATAATAAGTGTTAATATTATGATTATTTATTTAAAGATATTATAGTAAAATTATAATAAATAAAAATGCTCATGATTGTTATAAAATACATTTATTTACACCACCTACCAATACCTATTTACAAATGGCAATAGTGCAGCAAAATTATTATAATAATCTTATTGGGTCTTTAAACACCTTATTCATCAACCAGGCAGATTCAACCAGGACAACTGGACTTACCAGATTGATTACTTTAATGCTTTTTCATACACTATGTTTTTAGTTTTGTTTTGTGGCGCATAAATATATAACGATGACGGTTTCCCAACTCGAGAACAGGCAACATATAATTGTCCATGCGCAAAACAGGGAAACTCTAAGTTGATACCACAAACTTCCAACGACTGGCCTTGCGCTTTATTTATGGTCATCGCGAAGGCCAGACGCACGGGGAAATGTAGACGTTTAAAATCGAACGGTAAATCCGTAGGAATCATGGGTATACGCGGAATTAAGACGTCCTCTCCTTTGTATTTTCCCTTGAGTATGGTTGCCTCGATGACGTTACTCATTAGTTTTTTTACTGCCAGTCGTGTACCATTGCACAGTCGAGGTTGGTTAATGTTACGTAACATTATGACAACCGAGCCTACTTTAAATCGCAAATTGTGAGGTGGTAGTCCAGGCAGTTCCAGTGAATTTAAAAATTCTGTGGGATAGTTCACTACATCGTCCTGATTTATAATTGTATCCACTGATTTGTAGGAACACATATCACCTGGAAGAAAATTCTGAATTATGGCATTGAGATCATCAACATCCTTGTTTTTTGCTGCTAAAATGGCTCGTTCACTCAACCAATCGTGATTTTTGTACTTTTGCGCTATATCCGGAAAAACCTGCAGAATAAGATCATTTTTTGATTTTGTAAAATTACAGAAATCAGTGGGAAATGTGATGAATCCAGTGGAGTTTTCAATTGGAACTTTACCATTTCCAATGTCTAATAACTGTGTTGAAAACACTTCTGCAGTTTGATCGTGTTGCAAAAACACTCGCATGTTGGTTGTCAATTGAAGTGTCTTCACGTACCGCCACAAATTTGAAGATTTTAGGCATGCGTTAAGTTCATCAGCTGCGGTTGACCGAGGAATAACCGGTAGTGTCTGACGAAAATCACCGGACAACAAAATCATGACTCCACCGAAAATGTTTTGGTTGTCACGAAGGTCTTTTAATGTTCTGTCCAATGCCTCTAGCGATCTCTTATGAGCCATTGTGCATTCATCCCAAACGATCAATTTGCATTTTTGTAGGATCTTGGCGGTTGCGCTGTTTTTGGCGATGTTGCAAACAGGAGTTTCATTAATTTGCATGTTAAGAGGTAATTTTAAGGCAGAATGCGCCGTTCGTCCACCTTCTAACAGGGTCGCAGCTATACCGGATGAAGCCAACGCTAGGGCTACTTCTTTTTGGGATCGTATCTTTGCCAAAAGCAATGATATTAAAAATGTTTTTCCAGTCCCTCCAGGGGCATCAAGGAAGTAAATTCCACCAGCTGCACTATTCACAGCTTCTATTAAGGTATTATACGCAATCCTTTGTTGTGCATTCAACTGTGGGACATTTGTGCGAACTGCTTCTAATAATGCTTCTGTATCGTACTGTTGCTCTCTTTTTAATTCTTGGTTAAATGCTTCGTGCGCTGGGCGATTGGGTGCAGTCATACCCAAGGACGATAAAACTTTATTTGCCATCAATAAGCACATATCTTCTATCATGACTAATATTTCATTATAAATTTCAGCAGTCATTTCTAGTGAAGGATTTAAAGTTTCACAACGCACACGATGCAAAACATCCTCTGCCATGTCATCCCTATATTTTACCCACAAATCTTCCGGATTCGAAGGGAAGCATGTTGAAATTATAATTGCAAACAATGTGCGAATTTGATGCGGCGATGAAGATATTACAGAATCTTTGAGCGTATTCTCCCAATGCGAATCGTCCTCGAGTAACTGTAGTTGTTGACACGCCTCACGGTAAGTCGCACACAAATGTCCATTTACTGTTCTCAGTTGTTCAAATGATGTCGGACCACAAACATTCACCAACAACAGTCGGAGATAAAAACATTCATCATTATTAGGATGTACAGTGTAGATGCGGCCTAAAGCATCCGATGCAAATACGTTTGGATGTCCTTCAACTGGTGTTCCTTGTTTTCGACGCTGAAACGATTTCGATGATGCGTTCCATGTGTAGTAGCGTGGCATATCAGCAGCATACATCAAAGTGCGAGCAAAAACATCTTTTTGACAAATTGAGAAAAAACTTGTCAATGTTGATGATGGTGGATTAGCCGCTCGGTCTTCAGCGTTTTCTTGATTAAAATACACACGTTGTCCATTTTCTAGGTGAACTGACAAATGAACTACTGTAGGGTGTCTTTCGTGGATAGCAAATGAGAAGATTCGCCATAATGCTTCGTTGCTGCTTACATAACGACCCATCTGATAGAGAGTCACTTCATCATTTGCATTCGTTACAGCAAAGACGGCCATATCACTACCTTTGTTGACATATTTGCATATATACTTTATTGACTTCACGGAGTTGCAAAATTCCACATTGATGTGAGCATCAAACGCTTTTGATAATATTGGCGAGTATGGAACAATCCAACTATTGTCAACCTCAAATTCTTGTCCTTTCAGCTTCACTACTACCGATCGCCCATTATCTGCAACTGATCGCCGGCGATATAATGGGTATCCATCATTTCCCGTTATGGTGTCAGCAGTCAGGTCTCTTGGGTATCGCTTGGAACACTTGCCATCGACCATACAGGGTGAGCTGTTGTTGAAAATTCCGCAAGGTCCATGTATCATATGTTTAGTCACTGTAGCATGTAATTTGGGGTCAACTGTGTCATCAGGAATTTCTGCTGATATTATGTCATCAATTTCATCTGGCCTTATTTTATCTACTAACCATACTAAAATGTGTGCATGAGGTAGGCCACGCTTCTGCCATTCAACAGAGTACATCCAACAACGAACTTGGCCATACACACGATGCTTAACAATAAAATTCATAAGAGATTTTAATTTTTGTTTAAAAACTCTTGCTGTAATGTCGTGTCTATCAAGTGGTTTTTGGCTATGTAACAATTCCTTCTTGATTTCAACCCATTGTGGGTTGCAGGTGAATGTTATGAAAAGGTCTGGCCGACCATACTGTCTAACATATGTCATCGCGTCTTGTGCGTATTCATGCATGTGGCGTGGGCTTCCAATGTACGTGGCTGGCAAAATTGTCATTCTTCCCACATCATTTACATTGGTATCCGAATTGATGGCATCACGAAGATGAATATATTCTTCAGAACGTAGCTTTTTTTGGTTTAGCCGGATGTATGTCAATCTTTCGGTTTCTATTTTGACATACATGTCAACTGCAAATTGGTGAAATAGCCGTCGACACATCAATATATGATTCAATTCACCTTCACGGATCATTAGTCTGTATGAATAAAAATTCATTGCACTAACTTTTTTGTTAGTTTCAGCACCTGCAATAATAAACAATAAATGGTAAGTAAAAAATGTATTTGCTGCTAAGCATGTGAAGGTTCAAGAAATACCCCCCCCCCCCCCCCCTCACACATTTACCAAGTGGATTACCTATTCACATTTTGTTTTTTTATTTTACAGACACACATACTATTTCACCATTTTAACTAAGTGAAATATTGACCAGTTGCTAATTGGTAAAGAAAAACATTGTAAGGAATTAATACTTATTTAAAAAATAGGTGCAAATACCTGTTACTGGGTTAATCATTTTGATATTGAAATGATATCCATCTTCCCCCTGCCAGAAAAGCAATGGATATTGTAGGGCATCATAAGCCCTGTGCGTTTCTGACACACGTTTTAATTCATTGTTCCGACGATGAAGCACAATATCTCTCGCTGGCATATTTTCTCCGACAATGACAACAGAAACTTCATCAATTGTCGGTGCATTAAATCTTCTTGCATGCTCACCAGCAGGTGTTTTATCAGCTTTGATGACAATTTTATGGCTGTCGGACGGCATACGTTCCAATGCTGTTTTAAACATTTTCACTAAATTATTGTTCTCATGAAGCAGTTTTTGTAAGTCACGAATAATGGTTTGCTTCAGTGTTGGGTTTTGAGAACAACGCATATTAGCTTCTGCATCTGTATTCCCCATAAAATACACTTGTAAAAATTGATGGTTTGCATCTGGTGGTGGTAGTAGCGCTCCTAGTAAGTGATAAATTTGGCCTTGTATCTGCGGAAGACAAAATAACATAATTAGCTTCTTTATCTTTACATATATTTATTTAATTGGTACAAAAATATAGTAATTTTTATACTCGTACAATTCAAATTGATACCTAGGTGGTATAATAGTTACCTTGAAAGTGGGCATAAAGTTCTCCTGTACAATGTGTGTTGCACCAAATGATGTCATCTGAAAACAATTGTTGTATTTTTGGATGTTGGCTAGGAAGTGGCTAGAGTCATTATCGTGCCCCGTCAACCAACCGCAGCGGCCATGACAGGCGTTCCCCTCTGTCGTCAAACGTCTGTTCATGTGTCACATGAGACGGTTCGGTGATATGGCGCGTCGAGCGCACCGAACACGTAATCAACTTGTCGCACGATTAGAGAGAGACAGAGCGATAGTTAGAGTAGGATACACATGTCTTGCCTCACTCTAACTATCGCTCCAGCACACTCTAATCGTGCGACCGATCACCATGTGTATAGAGACCTTTATTATTGTATGTGTGCGTTCCGATTTAGTATTATTTCTGCCGGTTTATCTGACATGTCTCGACCAAAATTTTGTTATTCTTTAACGGAATAATTACTAATATTGAACGCAGCCGTCATTAACGTCACGTCATTGTCAAGTTGATTTGTATGGGAATAAATAATCACTCCTTTCTAATTATCATCACAATATTTCCGTGTTTTTACACTACCTAAACCTTCTGCGGTCTAATACCAACATTTTAATACCAAAATTACCTAAATCGGTCCAGCGGTTCTCGAGTTTATGGGTAACTAACAAACGCATTTCATTTTTATATATATAGACACAATATTTCCGTGTTTTTACACTACCTAAACCTTCTGCGGTCTAATACCAACATTTTAATACCAAAATTACCTAAATCGGTCCAGCGGTTCTCGAGTTTATGGGTAACTAACAAACGCATTTCATTTTTATATATATAGATTGTAGTCGTTGAGAACCAGTCACAATGGATATTATTTAAATAGTGATTGTTCCAACGATGAGGTAGTTATAACTGGAAATGTCAACAAGTTGTAAAGACTCCTTCCAGTTATGACAAAAGGTACTTGGTAACAAAGGTAACGGTATTACCCAAAATTATTTATTAATATTTATGCTAAGCAAGGGTTTTGATCCAGGTTGATGGAATACGCAACTGTGTTTTATTATAGGGTCAGACCGTTCTTCCAACAGTGGTATTCTGTCTTTAGTGGATCTAGCTTGGAGATCTTTGAAAAGGGTGATCCATGTGAATTTATATATTCCAAAATAGACTGCTTGGATGAATTTTATATGATTCATATAAGACGTATATTTTTCTCAGAGATCTCGACTGTGAATTCATTCTAGAGAAATATGCTACTTCGATGAGTCTAGATTAGATTCATACAGGAAGTATATTTTAAGGTATGGGTTGAATTGATTCTTTGACGAGTTTACTCGCTGATCTCGCACCACGAGAGTCTGTATCATTTGTTTGCCGATAGTAAACCGTTAAAGACTCCAATATATATAAATATATCATATGTTTAAGGCGCTAGGCGCTGATTGTGGCCAAAAACTGTTACTTTCTAAGGGATATATCTCAATAACGGATCATTCAAAAATTTTGAAAAAAATATATGTTATTCACCATTTCATGTACAACATTGTCAACGTTTGAATAACTCGTGTAACGTATAGTTTCTCCGTTATGTTAATGTAACGAAATGTCGTTTTACGGTTAATTTTGCTTATATCTACTGAACGGCTCATTCGATTTAAAATATTGTTGAACTAAAAAATATGTACTACAGAACACTACAAACTCAACGTAGGATATTTAAATTGATAAAGTTTTCTTAAACAACTTGATCATAATTCCACATTTCGTGCGTTATTAGCTCGAAAACGGCGTTGCTGGCAGTCGTGAGCTAGCTTTGAGACGAGGAGGCTGTGTCGCTCGTCGCTCCGTGCTTCCCTTGTACTACATATACTTGTGCTTGGCCCGTGAGCAATAATATCGGACTTACTGTGCCTAAAGACTAAATAACTGCAGAGGGTTCATGCGGTGTGGATATAACGTGTCTTCCCGGAATCAATAATGTATAGACGTTTTATCTTTTAAGATAATGTACTCGTATGCATGTTTATGTACGTTCGTATAAAAAGTGTATTTTATTTAGATTATAATACAAGTAAAAAACAAATGAAATAAAAATGGAGAAAAAACAAAAATCATGAATCTCACATTGCTCTGAAAACAAATTTGGTCATGTAAGTAAACTAAAATTATTATGTTTTAGTAGACGCATGCATCACGCAAAATAGGCATTAGTCGTCGAGTTGCGGAAATCTGCTAGTACTGCAATACAATAGACTAATAATTAATTTAATAAAAAACTCCAAAGAACCGAATTTATTTAAACATATTTATTTAAGAATACCGTGTTCTAAACGAATGTAAGAAGCGTTTTATTTTATGATTAAATACAATCTTTAATGTTATACTTTATACTAATTTCTCAAATCTAGAAATTGCGAAGTAAACTGCAAAGGATTGCAGATAAACCGGCCAAGAGAATATCGGGCTATGCTCAGTATAGGGATCCGTAGTTGCCGGCCAGTTACAATACATCCATTCAAAAGGTAGTCTATAAAGAAATATTTTGTGGCATTTACGTTATTTTACTGAAGGCATAACTCAAGAACGGCTCAACCGATTTTATTCCATATAGTTTTTATTGAAAATACATGATAAGTATTTCAATGGCCTCACTTCCAGGAATTTTCCCAATTTTTTTGGACCCACGGTTCAAAAACAAAGAGCATTTTAACTTTCGAAGCTATTATTTACGAAAGTATTCGTTTTATCCAAAAGTTGTTTAAGGCATATTCTTCTTGAAAGACCTATCCAACAATGGGTTTCAGATACTTATTGTTTTACCACTTTGTAGGCGTAATTAAAACACATAATTACTCATACCAAAGCTGATTGAGAATCTAATAAAAAAATGGTGATATTTAAGAGTTCAATGTATGTAAGAATAAAGGAAAAAAAGCTTTTTTTATACCACGACGCTGGCAAACAAGCATACGACCCGCCTGATTGAAAGCAGTTATAAAGCCTATGGACGCTTCAACCCCAGAAGATTCACATGCGCGTTGACTACCCTAAAAAAAACTTTATTATGTCGGTGAAATGCAAATAAATACAAATTTTATATTAATTATCAACACAAGTGAATAAATAAATTACTACTAAGGGTTAATACTACCTATCAAATATCTTTAAAAGACCGGCCAAGTTTGTATCGGATCATGTATAATGTAGGGTTCTTATATTTAGACTTTCGAAGCAATTATTTCTGAAAATATTGACTTAATAAAAAGTTTTAAAAATACATATATATAAGATATTTTTAAAGCCGTATCGTACAACATATTCATATTTACAAAAAAAAATATTTTTGACATTTAATTTGGCATATGTATGTATGTATGGAGTGCCTCACCTAAAAGATTTTTTAGCAATTTAATGGGCTTACAGCTCTCATTTGTATGACGATTTCGTGTACAAATACCGCTCCTTACATGTGCATTTTTACTACTCGCATCTCGCAACAGGCTTAGTTTTGTTAATTTATCGTAATTAAGTGAATTTTTACGGTTAATATTTAAAATCGCAACAAAAAATAACGATCTATTAAGCTCACTTGCACAGCAAAAAAAATCCAAATTCACATGAAAACACCGCTTTGATGTGCATTCAGTTTTTTTTGCTGTACTAGTCAGTATTTTTTTATTTTTTCTGATATGCGGAATATTTTTAACCATATTTCGTAAATTCATAAATATTTTGCCGCTCACTGTACTTCAAATTCAAAATCTAGGTTTTCATTTTTTTACATAAAAATCTACTAATCGAGATCGTTATTACTTATCTTATTTAGTAGCATTCCTAAAAAATGTCACCGTAGTACTTAATCACAGTATTCAAATCACAAAAGATCCACAAAAGGATTAGGTATGATTATTATAAATCTGCCCGCGCGCCTCTGAGTAAAGTCATATTCTTTGAACATTATTGCGGTGCATCGCGGCGGATTTACGCACGATCGCAATGAGAAGGGTACGCGGGTGGCGCGGGTAGAGAGCGCCAAAACGCTCAAGGACACTCCGGCGACAATCGTCTTAACTATTTTATCTACACTCATATTGTAAGTCCTCTAAAATGCGTTCAAAAACCGTAGGCAATGACCAGCATTACAACAAACGATTTCACTATGATAAGTTTCTTATCTGTGGCAGTACCGCAATTATAACGTTTCATGCTCAATTATTGATGTGCTCTGAGTTTTGATAACATAATGTACACCTGCACGCGCCCGCGGCCGGCGACACCCGCCCGCGCGTCCGCCGGCACAATCGAGTAGGCCGCGCCGACACAATCGAGATGGCCACGGCGGTACTGTGGCGGCCATTCTATGGTTTACGAATACGGCATTTATAATAAATAATATGAGTGTAGATAAAGCAGTGTATGCAACTGTACGTAATTAGGCCTTAAAACACTCGTGTGATCTTATTATGAAATTCGCCTGCGGCTCATTTCATAAAACCACACTCATGTTTTAAGGACCCTTATTACGTAACAGTTACATAAACTACTATTATCATATGGATGAGACGGTTTGCATTGGAGTCAATGATGATATAGGTAATATGTACAGAACTCTACTGTGAGAGGATTATACATTACTGAGATTTACGAATGTAAAGCTCAGTTATGCGGTCAAATTAGTCTATAAGTACAACTACATTTTAAGTTTGATTCAACTTGGAAATAAAGCCTTATTGTAAACGCTAAGCATATTGAATACATTATTGGGTAAAAGGTAACAAACCCTAATCCAACTGGCTTATAAAATGAAATAATAGTTGTGTGCATACTTATATCGAATAACAAATACAATAGAATGGCTGGTTTCATAATATTAGAGGCTGCCCTCATATTGTTGACGTGTTTATGGCCGTGCTGGGTGCTATTGTCTATTAACTAATTAGAATAGGCTCCGGTGTCTGAGCATACTCGTCATTCTTATCCACACGTGAGATGTTCCAATATGCAAGTCGGGCTGGTTGGTGGTGCATGTATGCTTGATAGGGCCGGGTTAACCTAAGATAATGTATACGAATGCAAGTCTAATTTATAAGGGCTAACCCATTAGGGTATGCATGTTCAATGATAGGGCCTACCTGAGGGATTTGCTAATCAGCATTCCCATTAGGGTCTGCATGTTCGTCACCTGAGGGTTACGCATTCGTATACAAGTCTAAAAGACGTTTATCTTATGGTTCTGCATGGAATAACTCACGTTGTGACCTTTTGTGTAGACATAGCTTAAGCCTATAGTATCGGCGTATGCTCGGTAATTATATGAGGTGTAAAAAGTAGCCTTATAGTTGACTGCAATCATCTATTCTATTTTAACGATAATCTTGATTAATATTAAGATTTTAATGAGCCAGAGTTCCATTATCCTATTCCCATATACCTATATTATGACATATCACGTTATGATCACATTATTAATATTACAATCTTTTAATAAAATGACATTTATCATTATAACATAATACAATTACAGATTTTACTGCATAAAGGAAAATCCTTCTGGTTTATCGTGTATACAGTAGTATACAGTGTATACAGTAATTTCAATATTTGCTTCATTCAAATTTTATTTAAGATTTTTACATAGTCGACAATAGCATTATGTAGGGAGTAGGTATGTTTCACAATAGTAGTTAGATATAATTAGGATGTTAAATATTGAGGAGGTTATAATAATTGTTTTAACGGTTTGTAGGTTAATGTAGGATATTTTAAACCAAATTTTACTTGTTTTATGTAACATTGTATTTATTTCTTTTAATTTCTGGTT
Organism: Pammene aurita; assembly: GCA_947086415.1. Classification (NCBI taxonomy): domain Eukaryota; kingdom Metazoa; phylum Arthropoda; class Insecta; order Lepidoptera; family Tortricidae; genus Pammene; species Pammene aurita. The sequence continues at coordinate 22,714,560 of OX352295.1, forward strand.
TTCTGTGTTTGTTTGAGCATTGTTCAGATTTAATTCTGTTGTTTAGCGTTTCTCACACCTCAGGAGACCTTGGTTATTACTTATCATAATGTAGTCCAATATGTACCACTAGACAATCATGCCATTATTTTATAATTTTTATAAATTGTGTGTCTTTAATCTTTACAAAATTTATTATGTATGTGTGCAGGTTAAACTTGGGCGTCAGAGTTTTGTTTCACCGCTATAGTTTTTCTCTGGCATATTTTGGCTCTTGAACTGTAGCGGTATATCTAATGTGACCTAACGGTTACATTAGATATAATAGTTTCTAGAGACATTAAACTTTCCATTAACAGTAATTTCTTATTACTTGAATAAATTTTCTTATTAACTTATATGTTGTTTAAATCCTATTATTTCCCTTAGTGATAAGATCCTCGCTTTCAAAGAAAAGTTTCAGTTAACTTCAAGCTTTAGGTAGGTTCAGCTTTAAAACATTACTGGTTAGTATAGGTGAGTTTTTACACGCTGAACCGACTTACCCAATCCGTAAGCACCTCTCACAATATGGATAGTTATTGAAAAAACATCCTGTATATAAATTGCAATGGAGATAGTTTGAGTTGGATATAGAATATTTCTTATCCCGAACTAATCTCTTGAAGACATAAAAAGGGGGATGGATTACAAAAGCTGATATAATATTATGCTTAAGATTTAGCCAGACAAATGACAATGTGCGTAATAACTAATAAAAATATACAAGACAATTTGTACTCGTAGCGTACACTCTATATGTATAAATAGGTGCCCTACTTGCGATATGCCTAATGCCGTCAATAGATGCTTTGAACGATATGACGGATGTTAGCTAGGCATATCATAAAACAGCGGTGTTTTATAAAATGCCTAGGAAACAGTATTTTATACCAAATGATCATTCTTTGAACCGTTTTTCGACTAAGCCTAACCAAGCTACTAGCCATTCCTATCTGCCTCCAGAGATGCTGCGTACTATAGTTGTGCCAATAGTCAAAAACCGAACGAGTGACGCCTCCGATGGATCCAACTACAGGCCAATTTCCTTGGCGACTATCACGGCTAAGATATTTGACAGTGTGCTCCACTCACAACTGGATAAGCACTTATGTTTGCACGATGCCCAATTTGGGTTCAGAGCGGGACTCTCTACTGAAACCGCTATCCTGAGTCTCAAACATACTGTCAAGTATTACTCGGATAGAAAGACGCCGGTTTACGCATGCTTTTTGGATCTGTCGAGGGCTTTTGACCTTGTTTCGTACGACATCCTCTGGGGGAAGTTAGAAAAAGCGGGAGTACCTCCAGATATTGTAAATATTTTAAGATTCTGGTATAGTAACCAGATAAACCAGGTCAAGTGGGCTGGACAGCTGTCTGAACCATACGGATTGGAGTGTGGAGTTAGACAGGGAGGCTTAACGTCACCCTGTCTCTTCAACCTGTATGTGAACGAGCTCATAGAGGAGCTCAGCAGCACGCATGCAGGCTGCCATATTGGTGGCATTAATGTAAACAATATCAGTTACGCGGACGACATGGTGCTGCTAGCTCCCTCTGTGGGTGCGCTCAGAACACTGATAGGGATTTGTGAACGCTATGTGAAGGTACACGCCCTATTGTATAATTGTAACAAGTCAGAACTCATGATCTTTAAGGCCGGTAACAAGTGCCCTAATCACACTCTACCTGTAACTCCTAACGGGACTGAACTTAAAAGGGTACAACAGTTCAAGTACCTGGGGCATTATGTTAGAGAGGATCTTAGGGATGATGCAGACATGGAGAGGGAGCATTGGCAAATAGGGCATTAGCCCTAACTGCCACCATTACGAGCCATACGAGCCAACATATTAATGTTGGCTCGTAGGTTTGCCAAGTGTTCGGACGAAGTGAAAATAACCTTATTCAAAGCGTACTGTACGTCTATGTATGCGGGTAGCCTATGGGTCAAATATAGTCAAATTTAATAATGGATTTAAGATGCTGTTGGGGCTGCCGCGTTTCTGCAGCGCTTCAAAAATGTTTGCTGAAGCCCGAGTTTCACGCCATCCTACGCAAGAAAGCTGCATCCTTGTTGGGCAGACTGCGCGGCAGTAGCAACAACATTGTGAGGATGATTGCCGGTAGATTTGATTGCCCGATAGTCTACGGGTTGATCAAACTGGTAAAGTCCAAATTAGAATATAAGTTTTAGATGTTTATGTTTTATTTAAAGTATGTTAATATGATTACTTACTAACAACTTAGAATGTATACTAACAAAATGGACCATGTTGTCTGAAATAAATATTTTTGAATTTGAATTTGAATAATCTGCGCACTGACTGGTCTTCGATAAGATTGCTCTGCGTAATGAAATTCTGCCAATCGTGTTTCTACCAAAGAACCCATCTGCGAGTGGTTGTCTGCGAATCGATAATCGGCGAATAATATTTTGGAGAATCTATAGGTCACCATAATATTCACATGCGCAATTTCAGCTCAATCAGAAACCGAGAAGTGGGTCAAATTTAACTTAAGAGATTTGATTAGAGATAACGTAGGTGAAACTGAATAAAAGCGTGTAAAAATTTCCAGAAAAAAATATAGTGAGTTTTATAAAAATTATAATTGATTTATAAACTCAAGTATCATTAATATCATTATTGTTAAATCGCCTTATATACGGGGTTGTCATACGATGTTTTTATTTAAATTTGTCGCCTTCTTCCAGGGTCTAGATAGAGCTTAGTTGTTGCTCGTTTAAGCTGAACACAAACGTTATGAAGACAAGCTGCCGGATACGGTTACTCAATCGGATGAGCTCCGTTTACGATTGGTTAATATGACGTATATGCCGGTGCCATACGTTAAGTTTTGAACACAGTTTTTTGTTACCCCACACACTTCAGAATCCAGCTACCATAGAGAAAAATCAGCCAGAAGACGGATATCCGGCTACAAATTGTCTGTGGTTCCATACAAAAATTTCACTACCATACACAAATTTCCCACTATTACTAAGATGTTTATGATATTCCGCGCATAATTCCTCTCAAATGTATGATACGCGTTAGTTGAAATTATCTGTCGGCGAAACGTGCGTCGTCGAAAAATCAAAAGATGAATAGTTCTGTCGGCGAAACGTGCGTCGGAGAAAAGTTCTGTCGACGAAAAAAAAAGATGAATAGTTCTGTCGGCGAAACGTGCGTCGGAGAAAAGTTCTGTCGACGAAAAAAAAAAGATGAAATGTTCTGTCGACGAACAGCCCGTCGTCGAATCGCCTGTCGGAGAACCGTTACAGATTCGAGCTGCACGGCCAAGTCAGATATGACACAATAATGAGAGCAACGAAACCCATCTATAGTCTGGCCAGAGATTTACTCACTTCGAACATAGACACAGATAATCATATTGTCCTTTTCTTATGCTAGTACTATGACCACAAAAAAGGGATGAGAATAGGTTATTACTTATACTGTTACTGCACATTTTGGTTTGCCAGACTATAGTTAGTTTTCTATACTATCATTATTTCTAAATCCGCTACTCGTCGGTGGAGGTCAAAATGAGGGACCAGCGAAATTTCAATTCGAAAAAAGTAATCCCAAAATAGGTAAAAGAGGCGGGTTGCATCGGAGATCCAACCGTAGATTAGGTATTAACTAAGTGAATACTTCTCACATTACTGACGAGTGACATTATATCTGGTATACTAAAACTTGCACTTTATATATACAAAGCAATTGGTGTAAGAGCTGGCCACGTCAGATGTGACACAATAATGAGAGCAATGAAACCTGTCTAGTTAGACTGCTTTACCATCCTTATTGCTAGATCCGGGAATCTGGCAGCTTTTAATGGGTGGATGTCAGAGTGACAGACCAACAAAGTTTTTAAATTGGAAAAAAGTAATACTAAAATAGGTAAAAAATGCCAAAGTTGTGTAATTTATAGAGGACAGGGCCTATATTTTAACATTAGATTAAAAACCATTGTGTATTATTGCGGAAACAAAAACAGCAGGCAACTAACTAAAAATTGCATTTTACATCATTTGGCACTACTTTCCCCTAACAAAACCTTCTGGATATGATATAACCTAATTAATTACATAATTTCCCATAATATTTCATTAAACTCTAGGATTTGTTTTCTTCAAGTTATTTGCATTCTTTCAGCTCCACCACTTTACAGCTGCCAGATGTCCGGATCTAGAAATAAGCATAGTATAGCAAACTAACTACATGGGTTTCGTTGCTCTCATTATTGTGTCATATCTGACGTGGCCAGCTCTCCGTCTAAATATTCATTATCATAGCTTTCGATGGCTAATGGTCTTGATCCACTGTATACAGGGTGTAATCGTTAAGTGTGGCCAGGCCATAATTCCGTAAATATAACAGATATCAGAAAACTTCCAACTGATATCGAAAGTGCGTTACCCAATGAGTAAAATTGCATTAATAACTTTTTTGAAATAAAAGTATTAATATTAAAAATATTAAGTTTAAACGCTCCCATACAGTTAGTACCTACGACGACTCACTCTCAAAGTAGACCGTCGGTGCCGTAAGAGATAAAACTTCTTGAGATTCATTATTTGCACGAATAAACTGTAATAAAATGATAATTGATTGATATGATATGGAATAAAATAAAACAATTCATGAATCATTTGATAACGGTGAAATAACTAGACCGTACAAACTAGTCTTTCAACGAACGTCGTACTTAATGTATGGGAGGGTTTGAAGTTAATGTTTGGGATAGTTCTGATTTTATTTAAAAAAAGTTATTAATGTAATTTTACTCATTGGGTAACGCACTTTCGATATCAGTTGGAAGTTTTCTGATATCTGTTATATTTACGGAGTTATGGCCTGGCCACACTGATTGTATACAGTGGATCAATACCATTAGCCATCGAAAGCTATTAGTCTGAGCCTAGTAAAAAGGTACTTACCGTCTTTAACCAGCGAAACTACATATTTGCACATGTTTACTAAACTATGATAAATAATATATCAATATTGATACGCCTTTTTAAGGGGCTGACAACAGCTAAATTCCCTCCCTATCTTTTTCAGCGCGAGTGAAAGAGAAACACTGTGTTACGATTAGTATCGAAGTTCATTGAAAATTTAGCAAAATGAAGATGAATTAAAATCAAACTACGCATTAATTGAGAAATATAAAACAACGAAGTTTTTAGTATTAGTGCGGTGGAATTTTGTCCTTAGTTACAGACGTATAAGTCAAGAAACTAAAGACATACGACTGTTTAAAGCAAATTTTAAGATTTAACTTTGGAATTATTTTCTATCGAGCCGATTTCGTCCAATCGTGTATCGTATCGGAATCAAGGAAGTTCTTCCAAATACACGGAGAAAAAAGTCTCGTCCATGATACCAAAATACTGTAATCTGAACGAGAAAATCTAGTAAATTCTGGGACAATTGTTCACATAGCATAAATAACTAAACCAATCTGGTTAAATTCGTTGAGCTTAGTGAACTAATTATCTTGTAATTGCCACACATTAAAATAGCGTGTATTACTAGAATATTTAGTAATCATAACACGTGGATCGTACTAATAAATATATTTTTTTTGCGGAACTTAATAAATGATATGTAAACTTAACAATACATTCTTGTAAAGGTAATATATTCATTAAGTATGATGAAATAGTTATATTGTAAGTGCCACACAGTCAAATTGTGTGTGTTACTAGATTATTCAGTATTTATAACACATGGAGTGTCTAAATAAACAATATTTATTGTAGATATTAATAAAAGTTATGTAAACTCTACAATAAATTCTTGTAAAGTCAATAAAACTTTAGTTAGTCCAAGAATATGTATCGTTAAGAATACAAGTCATCTGATTTATGTTACATTGTCTTTATTTATGCAAACTTCATTAAATGGTTGATGGAAGAAGAAAATATGTTACAGCAACTGCATTTATGGTACTCTCTAATAAATATACAATTGCGTTAACGTGTTATATTGTTTATCGGTACCTATTAATTTGTGTGTGCACCGTATAGACAACTAACATTTCTTGTTAATTTAAAAAAAGGTTCGTTGTCTATACAAGGTGGCATAGTAAGGATTTAAGGCTGAGCCACGCCAGATGCGTGTGCGTGACGTGCATGTAGACGTGCGCGTGGCGTGCGCGTTGTAAAGTACGAATCCTTATAAGAGATGCCACACCGCTTGACGCGCACAGGTAACACGTCTCCCATGCGGTGTCATCTCTTATGAGGATTCGTCTTTTACAACGCGCACGCCACGTGCACGTCTACGTGCACGTCACGCACACGTCATCCGTAGTGGCTCGGCTTTTAGGCGGGATGCAAGTTGCTAGGACCAGTTCCACGAGACAGACTAGCTAGAGTTGAGTGATCTGGAAGTAAATAAAACATTTATACAATGTGTATGCTTTATCTTGGTATAAATATTAATTCCTACAATAACAATTGCATCTACGGAAAGTTATACAAAAACCCGGTTTAAAATGGACCATATTCGTCGACGTTCCTCAAACCCTTCTAATTGATACGGGCCCCTACATTGAGCCTGGCCTCCCATTCAGCTATCCACGATTGTATTATCGGGTTAGCTTGTGGACCTGAGTCGTGGAACTTCAAAGCAGGGGGTTTCCTAGACTTCAGTCTGAGGGCCTTAAGTGTGTCGAGGTCTTGATAGATGGGCAATTTAGTGTTCGCACGAATCTTCGCTATTTCACGATCCAAGCACTTTTCTCGTCGGCAGTTTGACGCTAGGATGTGACTGAGCGCTGGTAGCCAGTGAGTGGGAGTGGGTTTGAGGCATCCGCTGATAAGGCGCAACGTGTGGTTCTGCTGGACGTCGACGGCAGAGGTATGTGTGCTGTTCAGCCACACTGCTGAGCAGTACTCAGCAGACGAGTACACTAGTGAAAGCGCAGTTGTTCGGAGTGTGGCTGCGTTGGCACCCCAGGTGGTACCAGTGAGCTTCTGAATAATGCTGTTCCGGGCCTTCAGTTTTGCCGACAGGCTTCTTAGGTGCTCTCTGTAGTTGAGGCTTACCGTAATTACCACCCATAACAAAGTGGTGGTACTGGGTGGGAATACCCCTTTTCTTTATAAAACAAATAATTATTAAACTTATTACGGCACTACTGGTCAGAACCCACTTAAAAAGAAAAAAATAAAAATAAAATTTCTAAAGAAACGGCTTGGACTTATTTAAACAATTAATCTTCAATAAAAATCTTTTAATGTCTCTTTTTGCACTAAACTTGGTCCTAGTTCTTTGCACGATCCACGCACGATGACGATAATCACGATAATGGCCGCCGACCGAAACCGAAGCAACGCCGCGCGCGCTGATATTAACATTGAGTTTCGTTACACAAGCGAAACATTTATTTATACGAACTAATTTTTTTTGAACAGAATTATTTGTTCGATATATATTACGAGAATATTATTGTAATATTTTTACAAGAACCGCAAAGTAACGCCAGCTATATCAACTAGCGTTCGCTACGATACTAAATGGTGCTTAAAGCGCTCCGACATGGCGTTTCGTTACACAAACGAGACACAAATTTATGCTAACTAAATATTTTTTCAACAGAACTATTTGTTCACCAGTATATATTACGAGAATATTATTGTAATTTTTTTACAAGAGATGCAAAGTAATACCAACTTATAAGCCAGTCATATAAACTATACTGCGATAGCATTCACTACGATACAAATAAAGTAAAGCGCACCGCGACTGCGTTGAGTTGACGACTATGCACACATATTTATACAAACTTAATATTTTTAAACAGAACTCTTTGTTGAGTATACATTACAAGAATATTATTTTTATTTTTTACAAGAGCTATAAAGTAATGCCTACTTATAAAAAAGTTACAACAAGTATACTGTCATAGTATTCACTACGATGAAGATTGTAAAGAGAATTTTTAGTTTTTTAGCATTACAAGAAGCTTCTTGTAAATATAATTATTGTAACGTTTATTCAATGAATTGTAAACTAAACTAGAATTCTCGTAAATATCATTAAACAGAACTATTTAGTGCATATTAATGTTTGAATAGTTCTATTGAATTCAAGATATAGTAAACGTAAAAATAGGGTAGTTTTCCTTACAAGATTGTAGTATCCGTTATAATAAATCTATTTTACTAATCGTTCTGGTAGTATTGTTGGAATTTTTTCTTTCCGTGTATAACGAATAATAACATATATTTGTTTTACTTTCTCAAAACTAGGAGTTATAGCTAAAACACTTTTTGAGTAAAGTCAATTTGAAGGTCATCGGGTGTTGTCAGCCTCTTAAAGAATTTCACAACACAATATTTCGTTGTAATTTTATGAACTAATCAGTAAATAAAGATATTACATAATTTACCACAATATTGCATCAAACCCAGAACTCTAGTATTCGAATTCTTTAAGTGATTTGCATTATCTTACCTCCACCGATGAAAAGCTGCCAGATGTCCGTATCTAGAAAGAAGAAGTATCTAGACACATGGCAGTGTGTCAGCCAATTTTGCAGAGCAAAGAGGCGACACACCAGCCGTGTGATTATATTTACACGAACCATTTGGGGCCACTTTTAACCCCCCAAAAACTTGAAACCTATTTGACCTTAACACTTCCAAATTCATAAATCTTGTAAGACTATCTGTTTATTACTGAATCCTGAATTTCAGCTAAAATTCTCTTACCGTTCACGAGATATTGACCTCTGAGAATCACAATTTTAACACTGATTCACTCACTCATCAAAACCTTTGACTACTTCCAGGTGACCTAGAAAGTTGAAATTTGGCATCCAGCTAGGCAATCGTGTGTAAACAATAGGAAAAGTCTTAAAATAGTAATTATTTATATTTTTCATATTTTATATGAACTAGGAAAATTCACTGCTGTGCTAAATTAACAGCTGGCGTCGCCTTTTGAACTTTGCATTGCCCTGTCCTGTCCTCTCTATAAATGAGACAACTTCGGCAGTTTTTACCTATTTTGGTATTACTTTTTTCCAATTGAATAAATAATTTTGCTGGTCTGTCACTCTGATCTCCGCCGATGAATAGCTGCCAGATGCCGGATCTAGCAATAAACCAATCTTACTAGACGGGTTTCGTTGCTCTCATTATTGTGTCATATCTGACGTGGCCAGCTCTTAGTCCAATATGGGAACTCATACATTCTACGACACTTCTATTTCAGGATAGAATCTATACTGTCAGGTGACAAGGAAAACTGCCCGGATCTAGCAATAAGGATAGTATACCAAACTAACTAGACGGCGTAGACGGGTTTCGTTGCGTTCATTATTGTGTCATATCTGACGTGGCCAGCCCATAGTCAATTTCGTTTTACGATTTTTTTGTAATTATTTGTTAAGTATAAGAAATAAACAATTTTGTTGATTTGAAAATTTTATTCATAAATTACTTCGGAATAGCGTTGTTATTGGTTAACCGATTCGTTGCGTCTTCCATTTTCGAAAACTTTTGGCTGTGGCGGCGAACAATTATTTCATGACACGACAGGCGTGCCATACGCCATAGAATTTGATGACACGCCTATCGTGTCATCAGCCATGTGTAAAAAATTATGTATTTTTTGTGTTTTTTCACTGATTTAGACTTGATTGAGTTCATTTGAAATCAAACCAAGGAAGTAAACTGATTAAAACGTTGTTTTAAATTTTTAGTAGCATTTAAACTACTTGTTTTACTTGAAATGGATGGTAAGTGACTTTAAAAATTTAGGTATCACAAACATTTTCTACTAAGTACAATTTTTATACATATATGTGTAGTGGGCTAAGTTAGCCCGGCTAGCAAAATGGGTAAATATATTTTTTTTACAGTGCGACGCGATTTAAAACTATGCATTCAATATTTTCATGATTTCTCCTTGAATTATTTATTCGAGCGATATAGATAACAAATCATTTGTCTTGAATTACAAAAAAGTAAAATCTTCATTCTAATATTTTTGATGTATACTACGAATACATTTTTATTTTATAATAAAATATTTAAAGAGGGTAAATAGGTAAATAGTTCTGGTGTCTATGACATTAGGCCGTATTCCCAAGCTAAGATACAACCAATGTTTATATCTCCGTTTGCCCTACAGTTTAGAATGACCATTCCATATCGGACAATATACACGCGGCTTTAATAATTGCCATTGGCTGTTTGCATTGATATTTCGTAGTCAAAAGGAATATTTAAAAGGTAAAAAACAATATATTAATGGATTGTAGTAGTTTGTGCGTAAAAAGAAGTGTTATGGTTTATATGAGTATTCATACGAACTATGTCACTTCACTTTCCGTATAGATTTCAACTTTGCGTCCGTTAAAACGGTACAATAATGAAAATCATTTTAAGGGTTCCATACCAAAACGGTACAAATTGAACTCTGTCTGTCTGCCTGCCACAAAGCCAATTTTGTCAGAAACTGTGAGACCGATTGAGCAAAAATTTTGTACACATATGTAAGTCAGCAACCCCAAGGCGGGGGGGGGGGGGGCATTTGTGGGGGTGCAATGAGAAATAATTAAAAATTTGCAAAACTATAATGTATGACATATCAAATAAAACGGCTTAATATGAGGATTTCAAATATATTTTTTGTATAATTTTAACGTATGTAGTTTTGAAGTAATTAAAAAAAAAACCGGCCAAGTGCGTGTCGGATTACGCATAATGGGGAGTTCCGTACCTTCAATGGAATAAGAACCAAACGAATACCAAAAGGTATCTGATGCCTATGGAAGAAGTTTTTTGAAGATAACTCAAAAATACCTGAACCTATAAAGTTCAAAATATTTTTTGTAGAATGTATGTGAAAAGACGCATCTTCTCAATTTTTTTCATATTTTTTGGACTGACGGATCAAAAGTTACAGGGGGAGGACACAATTTTTCTGACTTTCGAAGCGATTATTTCTGAAAATATTCACTTAATCACAAAATGTTAAACCTCGATGTAATTTTTTAAGACCTATCGATTGATGTGCAACATGTTGATATTGAGCGTTGGGCGCCCTCCCAAATTTTTTTTCTGCAATTTATCTACATAACTAAATAGCGGCATACAAAAGACACCTTATGTCTAAATTTAATTAAGATACGTCTCATAGTTTCAGAGTATAAAGGTTGTGACATACGGACGGACGGACAGACGGAGATGACGAAACTGTAAAATTGACCGTCCCCGTCCCCTCTTATCTCTTAAATTGCTGGACCGAAAAGTTTGAAAAAAAAATACTGACATTCGTTATTTAGGTATAGATTACAGGAAAAATAATAGGATACTACACCGTGAGTCGGATTTAAGAAAAAAAATCAAGGCGCGAGTCCGACTCGCACTCGGCCACCCTATAAGATTCTCGTGAAATCATGCTGAAACCATATTTTTTCACATAATGTATTAAAAATCGGTTGATGTGATAAATAATTATCCGTCAAATACCAACTTTCGTACGTTAGGTAGCAAAAACTAGTGACACAACTTTCCAAAAGATGACGATGCACCCTGTACGGGAGGGTGGGGTTCGACGTGCCGATTTTCAAATATCATAAGATTGTCATAAAAAAATGAGTTTTATAAGAATGTTTATTTTTCTTTGAAATAACGCAGTAATTGCAACGAAAATCTTAATAGTTATTTTTTACAAGCATTTATGCGACCAATTTCTGAGCGGAAATTTTAGCCCCTCTTTGGGGCAAGTTGTGCCACCAGTGGAGCAAATTGTTCCGGATAGATTATGCTAAAAGATTGTCATAAATGTCTATGCTCTACACCACAAAGTGCTACCTATGCTTTTTCGGGCGTCATGTAAAAAATCATTTTTTTTCTACTCACCCGTTTTCATTTGATTCTACTCCTTTAGCTAATGTTGTAAATATCTTTAAGTCCTTTTTTAGTAGTTTCGCATCGTATCTAATGATCGATCAAAATTTTTTTTTGTACAATTGAGGTCGATCGAGGTGAGCGGTTTTTGGGAAAAACTTGCCCTTTCAAAAGGGAACATTGAGCCCCACGTTGGGGATAGGGACTAAAGCTGGCGTACTGGGAACCGTGTCGATCAATTTAAAAAATAACTAAACAAGAAGATACCTAAATAATATCATTATAAATTAGGAAAACAACGCTTGAATCAATTCAAAGTGCGCAGATACAGGCCAAATAGGTCAAGCACGAATAAATGTACAAGTGTATCATTTTGATAGCTTCTGAATGTTTGCACACCCATCCCCTCAACCGTCAGGATTAGTGGAAATAAAGTTATAATTGCGCATTTTGACCGTATCTCTATCTTTATTTAAAAGGTATTGAGGTCGGCACAATAAACCCCCGGCACTTCCAACCCCACTCTCCCCTACGTTCGTTTTCTACTTCGCGGTGTTAAGATTTTTCCTGGATTAATGGGGGAAAAAAACGATGTATATGAAGAATACCCGCGAATACTTGCAAGCGTTTATGGAACGTTCGTACGGAACCCTCGGTGCGCGAGTCCGACTCGCACTTGCCCGATTTTTTAAATTTGTGTTCTGAAGTTTGTCGATAATGTGGAACTTCACGTATCGAGTTTGCTACAGTACGGCAAACATTTCCGAGCATACCCGAGAAAAAAATATATTTTTTTTTCATTAACGTATATTATGTATTTTGGCTGTTTGTATCCTTGCCTTGGTCTAAGAACGGTAGTATTCTTAGTAGAACGAGATAAAAGAAGGAGTTTATTCTGTCATTTACGTCTATTTGTTTAAAATTTACGTCTCGAAGTAATTGTTAATGGATAAAGCACGCAAAATGATTGTTACGTTTTTACTAATTTAACTAATTTGATATATATAGATAAAGAGTTCTTGAAAATCATATAATTTGAAGTTAAATTGAAATCTTGTTGTAAGATGTTATTATGATTAGTTATTCCATGAATAATAATATTTAATAAGTAATGTTTAGGCCGTAAAAATAATGCAACTTGAAAAGGTTGTTAACAACTGATTTTGAAAAATTCAAACAATATCTAGAATATTCCAGAAACGAAGGCTACAAGCTTGTTCTACGTGACAAACAATAATAATTTTTTTCGGGGAAAACCCTTCTGATATGTAATTTGAAGAAGTTTTAATCGATTTTAAAATGACACTCCTCTCGTGTCATACGCCACACGTTAAAAACATTGATGACACGCCTGTCGTGCCATCCGCACCGAATCGGTAAGTAATGTTTATAACTCGTAAAAATAATGCAACTTGAAAAGGTTGTTAACAACTGATTTTGAAAATTTTAAACAATATCTATAATATTCCAGAAACGAAGGGTACAAGCTTGTTCTACGTGACAAGCAATAATAATTTTGTTCGGGGTGAACCCTTCTGAAACTTAATTTGAAGAAGTTTTAATCGATTTTATAATGACTGTAGGCGATACTCGAGGCCGGAACCCCGAGGGCTACATTCGAACCCTAACCTCTTCGATAGTCTACAGTGGCAGTGATCTTCGGAGATCGACCTCCGTCACCGGCCCTTGATTACCGGTGGAATACGGCCGACACCTTTACCGATTCGCGTAGCTTTATGTGCACCCACGGAGCCTTATTTATGCGAAAAACCTAATCTGAGACCTAAATATTACCTAACTAGTACGGGAACTAAATAAAAACACGAATCGAATTAAATTGTGTATTATTTACAATGATTGATATTTACAGTCTATCGTTTCACCGCACTTCACTAATTACGAAACAAAAACAAACAAAGAACTTGACTTTAACTTCCAGAATGTTCCCGTGCTAGCGCAAACTTTGTTACTAAATAAAACCTTGCTTTACGAATCGGTGAAGACACACTAACAACTGCGCAACGTACGATGCCTTCTTACACTCCCCCTTTCAGGGGGTGTGAGGATGCTATTCCAGGGCTTTCTGCCCTCTTTAGCTGTCTGTTAGCGGCGCGTCCCATATTTATCAAATTTTTTCATCCCATATTGTGGAAAACACTGTCGCAAAAATTAACCAATAGGATTCTAAATATCTATTTCCGGTAGAACTCTCGAAAGTTCCAACAAACCTGATTGGACGCGCGCTATTTCATTCGGCCTTGGAATATTCTGGAACCCAAGTCGAAAAGTATCAATTCACTATTCTAATACAAATTGTCTTATGCGCTATTATAACATTTCTATCTTATTAGAACGCCATAAGGTCCAATAATGCTCAGTTAGAAACATTGTTGATCGTACTTAAATCTATTTTAACCGGGAGCCTTTTTAAATGACACAAAGTATGTTTTTGTTAATTACTCTTCGAATATACAATATTTTTAATATTCATGACTCTTAGGGCATTATATTATTTATTCCACATACATTGATACATTTTTTATGGTAATTATAGCCTTATTTTAAACAATAGCGATAGCATGATGACTCTGTATAGCGTTATCTCTGTCTACTAAGTACGCAGGTAATGTTCTCGCGCGCACGGAATGATGACCTTGGACAAGGCGATACCTCGGCGCTTTACCCAAGCTATCGCGTCGACCACGGTGATAACAAAACAAGAATTATTACAATTATATGACAACTATTACTATTATAAAACCTATCTTAATGCCCTTTTTAATTCTGAAATTACAAGAAAACTTATTCTAAAAATAAGCTACGGTACTTGGTAGCTGGGTGTCCGTAACATTCTCCCTCCGCTGAACACGTATTCGTGACGTGGTCAGCCTTCTCGTATAGGTAGGACAGCCAGCTTCGTAGTGGGACGCCTGAAGACTCCGCCTTTAGTAGAGACGTCCGCCATCCTCACTCCTCCATCTGGTCCAGGGAAGACTGCTGTGACGATGCCTCTAGGCCACACGTTCCGTGGTAGCGTGTGGTCGACGATAATGACTAAATCTCCAACCTGAAGTGGTCGTGCCTGGTTGCTCGGTGTCTGACGTGGAGCGAGTAGAGGTAAATATTCACGTATCCACCTTCGCCAGAAATGATCGGCGAGCGCTAGTGTGGCGCGCCAGGTTCGTCGATCAGCCTCTTCGCACGGAACCGTCAAGGGTAGGCCCGTGGAACCTCCAAGAAGAAAATGTGCTGGCGTGAGTGCTTCTTCATCCTTCGGGTCGACTGACACGTGAGTGAGAGGTCGAGCGTTGACTGTATTTTCAACCTCCGCCAGCAAAGTTCTAAGGGTCTCCTCCTTTGGCGCTCTCTCGTGTAACGTGGTAGTAAGCGCCGTCTTGACAGAGCACACTAACCGCTCCCATGCTCCTCCTTGGTTAGGCGCGCCGGGCGGTATAAATCTCCAACGCAGCCCGTGTTGCAGTCCGTATTCTTGGAGCAGCGGTAGCCACTTTTCGAAGGCTCGGCGTAACTCGACATCGGCCGCTCGGAAGTTGGTGCCGTTGTCGCTGAAGAGTACTGCCGGCCACCCTCTTCGCGCAGCGAAACGCCGCAACGCCATGATCGCACTGTCAGCTGAAAGTGACGAAATAACTTCTAAATGCACAGCTCTTGTTGTTAAGCATGTAAATAGGGCCACCCATCTTTTTTCGTGCCTCCTTCCTATAGTAACGTGTAATGGCCCGAATAAATCTACCCCTGAGTGGGTAAACGGCCTTTGATACGGCGTAATTCGCGCTGACGGTAGATCACCCATTGCAGGAACCTCGGGTCTCGCCTTCCTAATTTTACATATCATGCATGCATGCGCTACTCGGCGCACTGATGGCCTTAGATGCAGGATCCAATACTGCTGTCGTAGGTCGTTAATCACGCGTTCGTTGTTCGCGTGATGACTTCGCCGATGTGCCCGTAAAATAAGTAAAAATATGACCTTGTTTTTGCCATCAAGTATGACGGGCTTTTTGTTCAGTTCCTGGACCGGTGCGGCGTTGACGCGTCCTCGCATCCTCAGCAGTCTGTCGTCTTCCAACACTGGATCCAGACCGTAGAGTCGACTGCTCGGCGGTATGGGCTCCCTCCGTGACAGCCTCAGTAGTTCGTTGGGGAAGGCTTGCCTCTGTGAGAACTGGAACAGTAGGTGTTCTGCTCTCTTGAGATGATGTAACTGTAATGCGACATAAGCTTTATTTTTTAAACGTTCAATAAATTGAAATATCCTCGCTGTTGCATTTAAGAGCCTATCGTAGTTCGAAAACCTGTCTGGGTCGGGTATAGGGATCTTATTCAAAGATGGCGCCTCTAGTGTGGCGCAGCTAACCTCCTCTAGCCCTTCGGGCTCAACAGGACGAGTGTCGCCCTCTGCCGGACGTTCTTGAGGCCACTCAGACTCCGGCCGCCTCAAAAAATCTGGTCCCTCATACCAAAGGCTATGTGCATTAACCTGTCGTTTCATATCCGGCCGACTAGCCGCATCCGCTGGATTGACCTTGGTTGGTACCCACCTCCACTGATGGGGTCGAGTAAGCTCCGCTATCTGACGAAGACATCCATATCACTCTCTGTAAAATGTAATTGAATAAACTTTAAAGAATTTTAGGAAATTAATAAAACACCAAATTCCTTTTATAAGATTTATTAGACCATAATTGCCCAAAAATATACTACTTATAAAATTTATTAGATCATAATTACACAAAATATACTACTAAACTTCTTATTAACAATTCTATAAATTAAGACTGTAACCAGTTAACTTTTTTGATATCTTATTTACAACACCTTCAGTACACTCAATTATCTCATCGTATCCTTCATTTGCCACACACTGAGAACTCAGCAATACATTTTCATCGCCTTCACCGTTTTGACTTGGAGCACCATCTCTGATGTTGATTATTTGAATTCTTATCAGCTTACTACCTTTGCCTGCTTCGTTGTTTATGACAAAACATGGAGGATGACCGAGGTTCCGTTTAATTATTTTATTATTTACTTTTGTTGTACGTTTCTTGGGTTTTGGATTGCAGATAGTATTCCTTACTTTTTTATATAAATCACTATCATCAAATTCGATTGGTAGTTGGTATGGATCTTGAGCGTATTGTGACAAATCAATCTGTATATCTTCGCTGTCTCCCATTTTTTGAAAATCTATAACACACCAAGAAAAAAAGTACTATGATAAATATAGTTAAAACAAAAAAAATCATGTTTAATCCTTTTTTTCTGCAAAGGTTACTAATAGAATTTAAATATTTCGTTAAAAAAGAGAAATAACTTACCAGGTCTTTGGCCTCGAGTAGATAATGCAGTGGTGATTGATGTTAATTAAGTGTAAGCAATTAAAAAATACAATGCGCTTATAAAGGTTATGAAATAGCATTAGTCCGCATTATTTACATCTGATGAAGCCGACTATAAAAATAAGTAACAATATACCTATCCACGTGCCTCATTTTATTGTGCAATTATTTTACAAGTTGTAACTAGTTCGTTGACATAAAATAATTAGCATGGTCTGTTATATATTATTGTTATAATTAAAAACCGCTAGCGACGCATTTTTGTGCACATGGACATATTGCATGTCGCTAGCCTGTTTATTAAAAATGTTGAATTGCGCTATTTCAATTATACAGGGTAAATTTTAAGTCGTGAATCGTAATATGTTTTTCTAACTCCATAAACAACAAGGAATTTGATGCCCCAACTCTTACTAAAATCAGACAAGACTTTTTTGTTTTCTTTATTTTTTCTCGTTTATTTTAAAAGTGGATTTAGGATATTACAACGGCCTTTTAGGATATTTAAATTAGAAAAATTGAATTGCCTCTTTGAATCGGAACTGTCATTGACATCAAATTTGTCATTTGTCCTAGTTAGAAATGAAATTTACTTAGTTTCTCATCTGAAATATCTCATAAAGCTGTTTTAATTCCACATGATCACTTTTAAAAGTAAAATAAACGACAAAAAAAAAATGTCTGATTTTAGTAAGAGTTGGGGCATTAAATTGCTTGTTGTTTATGGCGTTATGAAAACATATTACGATTCACGACTTAAAATTCATCCTGTATATTAACATTTTTATTTTCAAAATTATTTGCTTATGAGATAACGCTTTTTGACTTGGGAGGGAAGGTGGTAAAGGAAATAAAAAACAAAATATTTTCTTTTCACAAGTTTATTTAATTAAAATATAGTTACAAAACTGAAACCACTAAGAACATAAGTTTATACTACACAAAATAAAATAATACAGGTGTAACATTAACAGTCGTATTCGAGTCGTAAATTACGTGTATAAGAAAGTTAATAAAAAATAGTCAATCACGATTTATACTTTACGTTTCGAAATAGACTTTGACATAAATATAGCATTTTTACTTTACACACACGGACAATTTCATTTACAGGGACACTCAATTAGCTTCATTGTCGAATAAAAGGTAAATAGATATTAGTTTTTTGACACCAACTAAGAAGGAAATCTTTATGTAAATCCACTTTATTCACGTATTTATATTGCAATACGCGTATTATATTTGAGCGCCTCAAATATAATACGCGTATTGCACCTTTTATTTGACAATGGAGCTAATTGAGTGTTCCTGAGAGCGAAATTTCCTGAAATACAATATTGCAAGTCATTAAAATACAATTAAAAAAATTACTTATGATTCTAACAATAATAATATTATTATTAATACAATCAATCAATGTCCATCCAGATATAATCCATAAAAGTCATTACAAAAAATAATCATTGCCCCATGCAACAGTTGAAACTTTATCTGATAATGTAATTCGTTTATCGTCTTTATTCGATAAAGCAATTTTATTAACCATTTGGGTATAAATCTGATGTTTAATAGATTTGAATAAAATATTTTTTTTACGAACTATGGTATTTTTATACAAAACATCTTTATAATTTTCAAGCTTTAATTTTCGAATGGCATGTTCTTTTATACCTTTAGCTTTTTTAATTAATTTTTCTTCACTTTTAAAGCAATATAACTTGGAACGTAACCCAATAAACTCCGTTATAAGTACTCCATCTAATTCGTCTTTAAACAAACCGGGATTTTTTTTATTTTGTGATGGGATTTGAAAAATATTGGTAGGACTATAATTACTCGTATCGAAAAAACTTAAAAAGTATTTTTTTAGGTCCTTGTAAAAGTCGTTAGTTTCTATTTTGTAAAGAAAACTGTCTGTGTCGGTGTAACAAAGATTTACCATTTTACCATAGTGAGGTTTTATTACAGAGTAGTGAAAATTATACATGTGGGCTTTAGAAAGTTCTAGTACAGAAAATCCTACGTAGATCGGTTTATCTAAAACAACTTTTTCAGGTTTCATTTGCACTGCCACTAAATCCTCCGAAAATATTGAAGCGCTATGAAAATTAGGTCGTGCTATTAATTGACTAGCAGATAAACACTTATTTGTTATGTTGTTTTTATCGCTCCATCGATTTACTAATCTAACATCTACACGTTGCTCACTGTTTTCGAGAGTTTTACCAAAAACCGCGTTGTTCATCAACTTAAAAAGGTCTTGCTGAAAACGAGTCTTAGCCTTTTTTCTTAGCTCTGTATTCAAATCGATGTATGCCTTTAAAAATGGACTTTGCCTAAAGGTAAGAACACGATGTATTTTTTCAATAATTAAACCATTGTTCAGACATGTTTTTAAATGCACGTAATGGATAACGTATTTATATTTATTGTACAAATTTGGTATTAACTTATTTGTTTTTCCTCCTGGAGGAACAAAGTTTTCCGCACAAAAAGGATAATCATTATGAATATGGTGTAAATACGTTGGGTACAATAAATCTATCTCGAGTATATATCCAAATTCGGAATCATCTGCAACTGACATAATATCTAACTGATCGATTTCGGGGTTATCTAGAAAGCAAAAATCTGATAAAGGCAATGGTTGGGACATGGCGTATCCATATAAATTATTACAGTCAATGTATATGAGAAACGAGTCGGGTTTTGTCTTATCATAAGTTTTAATATACTTGTTATTTGCAAGTGCGTGTCTAGTGGAACACATGCAAATACCTCCTCGAATACCCTTTTGAATAAATCGTATCATTTCTAAATCCGATAATAACTCTAATTTTACACCTGTTTTTAACAGCATCGCGTCAAATGATAGGCTAGGAGCGGTTAAGTAAAATGCAGGATCTAAATGATAATTTAATTTACAATTTTTTCGAAAATTTTCAAAGATGTCTGTTAAAAGCAAAACGTCCGTTTTAAGGTAGAGGTCTGTATATTCCCCAAGATTTTTGATACTGAATGTATTCCATACAGTTTGAGCATGGTGGTAATCCAAATCACTAATCTTTTCACCTGTCAAGGAGTTATAAAATAAATCTTTTGAAGGTAACTTCGTCTCGGTGAATTTACCCCAGCTAGACATATAGTCATAAGGGTACACTCCTTTGCGAGTTAACAAATTAAATTGTGTTTCTATCGAAAAAAAAGTGTTTAAATGAAGAAAATCAGTCTTATTTAAACCATTGGCTAATTTTTCGAGACTAGTATCTAAAAACTTGAATGAATCCACAAATCTTATTCGTGCAAATTGACCATCAGACATCATTAAAAATTTTGTGAATGATATATAGTTTTCTTTGGTTTTTGGAATTATTTTTATAGAACCTGAACATTTTCCTAATTCTTTGATAAAACAGTGAGCATCGTACCCTGATAAATTATGAAAAAAAACAGGAATACATTTTGGTACACTATAACGTAAGTTACAATATTGGTGAGCTGCTCCTCTGTACAAACCAGTCAGATGACAATGATCTCTCACCTTATCGACAAGCAACGCAGTTTGACAAATATGACAAACCGTAGCATTCTTATATGCCAAAGCATTTTCTGTGGTATAAATCATGGGAGTATCTTTTTTTAAAACTTCATATATTTCTGCAACATGTTTATACAAATAATGCACGAACTTAGAAGGACAGTCAGACCCGCGATATTGAACAAAACGATTAAGACTTTTATCGTAAGAACAAACAATGTAATAAGCAAAAGCAGCTGGTACATGTATTTGTTTAGTCGAGGTGAAACTAGTAGTTGATGACTGATCATGAGTTTCTAAAGGTTTGAGAATCGTTTCGAAATCACAATAAATACTGAAATTAACATCCTGTTGTCGTTCAAAATTTTTAAATTGAAGAAATGTACCCGGTTTTGGAAGTACAGTAGCAACGCCACTACAAACATGAGTCTCAAATATGGGTTCAGAAGAAAAAAATATAAGACAGTCTTCGCAAAAGTAAAGCTTGCCATGATGTTTTGTAATTTGAGAACGAACAAGTCTTGATAAGTTGGTAATTAAAACGTAGTGCGATTTATTATTACATTCAAGTAAAAGTAAATTAATTTTTTTCTTTCTACTATAATCTGATCTGTACAAGGGTCCTACTATTGTACTATCCTTTCCTAAGGAGTATACATTGATGCACAAATCCACATTCTTTTTTTCAAAAATGTTAATGTCTTTGAACTTATTTTTTCATCCAAAATCTTATTTTTTCATCCCCAGGTAGCGCAGGTGGCGCAGCCCCGGTAAGGCGTATCGATGCGAGGTTCAAATCCTGCTGGGTTGATTATTTTTTCAATGTTTTCAGTGTTTGTATTTGATTGAATAACATACTATTGTATGAGTGGAATGCCCCACTTTAAAAACCATGTAAAATAATTATGAGTTGATAGCAGCGCCATCTATTATTTCCGTTGTGACACTTGCAAAAGGGTCGGCGGGAAGGGTATCTAACTCAAGTAGTTAGCACCTAGATGTCGCTTACGGCTGCTATAAAGTCGATGTAAAAATAAATGCAAAAAGATGATTGAAGGCATTGAGAATTTCGTCAACTCAGTAACTGAACCCATAGCTTAATTGGTAAAGCGATCGAGCCCCGGTAAGGCGTATCGATGCGAGGTTCAAATCCTGCTGGGTTGATTATTTTTTCAATGTTTTCAGTGTTTGTATTTGATTGAATAACATAGAGGACACACTCTTTTAAATTCATAAATCAGGTACGTAAAACACGCTAAAATCGTTCCCAAAATAGGGTAAACGTCTTAATATATACTCAATTAAATTCATATGCCGCAACCGCAAAACATAAAAATATAACGCATTCCGCAATAAAATTCACAAAACGTATAAAATTATAACGCACACGATATATAGGATATAGAATAACCGCATCCACAAAACGTATAAAAATATAACGCATTCCGCAAACTTATAAAATAAAACGCATACGCAATATAGGATAAACGCATACGCAATATAGGATAAACGCATCCATCCCTATTTCGATAAATTCGTAAAATGTTTCCGCAAGCTCCGTTAAATTCCGTACGCATATATATATTGCATATAATAATTCAACCAAATTTCACATAAATTAAATACAACAACCACAACAATAAGGAAAATGTTCATAATATAACAGTCAATTAAAAGCACTTACTCAACTCCAAGGCCTAAAGAGAATACACAGGAGAGAAATAAATTTTATCATTAAAGTGAATAAATTTTGCCTCACCAAATAAGACTTCTTTTGCTGGTCCTATTGGCAGCTCAGGGCGGGGCCTCGGTGTTTGTAGCACGGTGCTTGTAGCTCTGTTCAGCAGCAGAGGTCAGGTGAAGTCCCGTAGTCCGAAGGTAGAAGTGTTCGTAGATCTCAGGTCGGAGGCAAAGTGGATCCCTACGGTACGCCCTTCCCTTATATAGCATTAAAATTACGTATATAAACGCTAACTACCCCCGTGACGTCAGAGAGGTCCGAAACGTCCGCCTTGTGGTAGCTTGGTTAGATTGATTTAAGCCAATTTGAACCTTATTGAACCTTTAGTTCATATTATTTTACAGACCAAATTCCTATACTTAAGTGACCTAGTTAAATAATCTCCTATCTCCCATAGGGAATGTTTTTCTTGAATATCTATCCAATTATGCAATTTCCAATGAAAATTTATATGAAAATAGATGAAAACAATAGCCCCGCGTATGATTTAATAAACCCCTGTAAGTATTAATGTCTATTTTCCCCGTAAAATGCCAATATATCTTTGAATACCAATTTGATTCTTAAGATCCCTACGCTACATACTTCTATAAGAAACAAGTTCCTATGAGCGCCCTACCCTTTTTGGAAACCCTAACCTCTAAGAAAGCGATTTTCTTTAATTCGAACAAAAGCAAGTATTTCCTTAGGTGTATTTATATAATTTCTGATGAAGATAATTTTTCTGCATATATTCTGACCAGATCCTATCGGATTTACTGCGTATTTACTTTGTAAAATACCAATATAAATTTTATAAGAAAATTCGCTTTTTATCCTAATTTTCATCACTTTCCTTTATTTGTTTTGATCAAAATTGAGTTTTCCATACGTTTATAAGCTAAAACTAGCCTAGAATTCCATCAAACATCAGTAATTTTAAAATCCTTACAATTTTTTTACGACAATTTTCGATCATAAAATTTGTCTATTTTAGCGCTTTACTGAATTGAAATCTTTATGTTTTATAAAAACAAAGCTCCCAACTTTATTTATCTCCGTTATTTAACTTCATAATACGAGTTTTTACATAATATTCCCAAAAATCGATTTTGGATGAAAAAATAAGTTCTTAGTTTTTCACGCTTAAGTCATTCAATTTCGTTAATATACTTCCTGCAATATAACTTTAATTACTTTCCCTTTAATTTAAGTATCGATTTATAACAATAATTAACAAATTAAAAACATAACCTCTCCATTTGGACAAATTTTCAGACAAAGCTAAAATATTATTAGATACTACTTTTTGTTATTGAATAAATCATCAATAATACATTTATCCTATACAATAAACTACATTTCATCTCGAAAATCCTATTAAAAGTATCGATTTATAACAATAATTAACAAATTAAAAACATAACCTCTCCATTTGGACAAATTTTCAGACAAATTTAAAATATCATTAGATACTACTTTTTGTTATTGAATAAATCATCAATAATACATTTACTCTATACAATAAACTACATTTCATCTCGAAAATCCTATTAAAAGTATCGATTTTCATCATTACTTAACGAACAATATTCTCAGTTGTCGGTCATTCCCTTCCCTAGGTAAACTTACAATGAGAATAATATGAAATGATAAGAAACTGATGATAAAGCAATTTGTAATCAAAATACTAATTTCTAAATGGGTAAAAGAACCTGTCTATGTTACTAACAGATCGTACTATGTCATAAAATGTCTTTAGTAAATTATATATTTTTGTCCTTAGTACATATCTCAAGAATGAAGTAAATATTTCTAGAACATACTTTATATACAAGCCCCTGCTATTCTATGAGTTTAATTTTACCTAATAATACATTCCTTATTGAAGGAATCCATAACAAGATTGCTAAAACTTTATGACAAATCTAGTGCGGTAACCAAATTACTGTTTGTCCACTGCAAATAGTACAAACGGATATTTCAGATAATAATTCCCCAAAATGTTGTATACTTATCCTGTTAAGTTGTTATTCATAGCCTCTGTTCCTGTGAAAACTAAAACATACATTAAATATCTACACAAGCTGCATATATAAATTACATATGAATGCCACTTATGGTCAAAATGCCATTTTAAATACCCAAATAATAATAATAATAACCATTATTTCTATCTAAAATACAACTATGCAAAATACATAATTAATTGACCAAGATCATGAATGTTTCAAAATCTTGCCAATCAACGGTGAACAATATTTAGCAAAACTCTATGTTATCACTTGGTTATGCAATAATGTAAAAATAAGTAATAATATAAATATAATTACAACTAAACATAATATAAGTTATCAAAAACTGTGAGAAATCCTAGTAAACATTTCAAGTTTTATATTTTTCAAATATCCTCATTTCCTGAGAGCAGTGATCATAGCTTATTATATAAGTTCTGGTATGTATAGTTGCTAATAAAACACATAATGCTTATATATTTCCATATATTTTATTTCCTTTGTCAGATCATTAACTTGATCTTTTCTTACATACTAAAATAAAACCAATATGTAATAAGGTGAACCTCCACCCTCATACATACTATGTGAATCATTTATTTTCATTTTTTCATGAACTTTACTCATGAAAATATCATGTAAAAGCTTACAAATGAAGCTCTATCAGCCTTTAAAGTCATTTTGCTACTTTTCGTACATAGAGGACCCTGTGGACCGCTACAGACTGAAAGTTTTATGGCGAATTATTAACAGCAGAACCGATTAAGATGTAACTTGGTATAGATATAGTTTCCCAGAAAACGACATACGACAGTTTTTATCTCGAAAATCAATCCTTAAGGGGGTTAAATGGGGGTTGCAGGTTGTATCGATAATTTTTAACCGCGAACCAATTTAGATAAAAAATGTTGTGGATATAGTTTGAGTCCCGGTTATCAATATAGGATAGTTTTTATCCCGAAAATCAATTCTAAAGGGGTTGGTAGTTTGTATGGCGAATTATTAACCTCTGAACAGACGATTGAGATTAAACGTAGTACATAGATAGTTTGAGTCCCGGGAACCAATGTAGGATAGTTTTTATTCCGAAACCCTGTAGGGGGAGAAAAGGGGGTTGAAAGTTTGTATGGGGAATTAATAACCGCTGAACATATTTAGATGATTTGGTATGGAGATAGTTTGAGTTCTGGGGAAGGATATATAGCAGACGAAAAGTCGCGAGGAAAAGCTTCTATTCAAGAGTAGAAATCTGCATTAATCATAATCTCTTAGTAGTAGTAAAGTAAGTCGGCGTAACAATTCAGCAATCATTTCTTTAAAAAAAATAAGGGAACTGCCTATAACAAAACGTAGAACTCCCAGAATGTAACAAATACTTTTCCGTAAACCGCATCTAAATCGGTTCAGCCAAACGCGAGATAATCGCGGACAAACATACATTCCCTCATACGTACTTATGTACATACAAACATACGAGTCTAACTGAGAACCTCCTTTTCGATTACTTATAGTACGCGGGCGAAGCCGCGGGAAAAAGCTAGTTTTATTATATAAAAACTTGGTTAGAAAGAAGATCTTGTATAAGCTTAATTTATATTATTATTGCAGGTGTTGGTCAACTTTATGTTTATGGCTGGTTTCAGCTACAAAAGAGAGTTGCCCAAGACCACAACCTTGGCGTAGCGCAAAGGAAGGACAGCTTCAAAGCATCTTGGCCAAGTGGTTGCTGCTATAAACCGGAGGTTTGGTCCATTCTACTTTTTCATGACCATTAATCTATTGCCAGAAATGTATAATAGATAATGAATTTCGTGTATAAAATTAAATTCCCAAATTGTACCTGAACCAAATAATAGGAATTAATGTAGATTCATGTAAAAAGATGGTAACACAGTGATAAATGCCCTATTTTCATACAAATCGTTACTGTGATTAAGAATATTTACAGTTGTTATTATAAAACTAAGCTATCGGGATTGATAGCCTAATTCAGCCTCTTTCTCCGTCACCAAACAGCAAATGTAGCAGTAATGGCCAAGTATTCTAAAATATGATTTTGACGAAAAAGTGTCAAAAACTTACAACGGAAAGTAGAATGGCCCACATTATAAAATATTTACATACATTTATACATAATCCTTAGTTATGATGCCGGGTATTTATTTTAATATTTTTTACGCTTAACTTCATTATGAGCGAGAAGAGTAAGGTTTTTTCATAGGTGCGAATGGGTAATCTCTATATTTCGGGCTTTTACCGATTTTTAGTCTGAAACCAATGTGAACAGCGTTCCCGGATACTGAGTGAGAAAGACGAGATGTGGCGGCGGCATTACAGTACAAATATGGCTTGCCACATTTGCTGGGAACGCTGGACTTCTTGGAAAATCTCAGAGTGCCTTAAGTATTTTACATCACATAACTCGAATTTATCATTTGTTGAATCAAAAACTGAATTGAGATCGTATAATCGAGCTTCTCACAAGTTTTTTTTTGTTGTGGCTTTTGGTAAATTAGCCAATGTCACGTTGATTAAATTAAAAGTTAGGGAAACTGATAGGAACTATAGGTGTAAACGAAAATACGGAAAATTTGGAAAAGAAAGGAATTGTAAAGGATTGGGTTTACAGGAATATTATAAATACTATAATTTTATATAATTTTTTCTAGAAATACGGATATCATTTTATAAATATCATAAGAATGATTAAAAAATAAACAATTTATGGATGTGGGAAATGGGATGCTATGTAATACAAGATTCGAAAAATATTCAGATCGATCGTTCAGTACACAAGCGAAGAAAAAATGATTCATGTCCCCATATTCCCTACAGGGACAATGAGGATCCGGTTTTTTATTTATACTGTGTAAAATCTCCGGGGTACAAACATGACCCACACGCAGAGAAATTGGTGACAAACAGAACTACTAAATCGAATAGTTAAATTAGGTTACAACATTTCTAGTTTGAAATACTTGACCCTTGTTATCTTTACGAATAATTATTTAGTCATACTAATCGTATATTTCATTATATTATATGGTTAATGTAGCTCACAAAAAATATTATTGAATTAATAATGAACTAAAACATCAATAATTATTGTATCTTAAACAATAATAATGTTAATATGTACCTAATGTATTGTATGTACTAAGAAACAGAGATTCGCAGTTACTAAATGATCTAGTTCCGGTTAATGATTTACAATGTTACTGGTGGACTACGAGTGTGTCTGTAATCAAAACAATAATATTTTTATTACAACTACATTATAGTTTCCAGTACATATCGTTCTAATGGCCTGTTTCACAATCTCCAGTTAAAGCATATCTGTCAGATAAATGTTTGCTGTCCTTTTCTTTTATATGACTGGAGAAAAGGATAGCAATAATTTTAACTGGCAGATAAGTGTATCTGGAGATTGTGTAACAGGCCCTAAGTGTCATAAATAATAATAATATATAATAATAATCTTACAATAACAATCGAGGTGGTATTCATAGCAAAGTATCTTGTTCTGTTAATTTAAAACGCCGCTCGCGCCGCGCCGCCCCCTGGCAAGCCGGCCGCGATACCCAGTGTTAAAAACGCCACGTGGGCATGAACTTCTTACTGAAGATTTTGATTTTTTATATCCATCGTCAGGAAACAAATTGTTTGAAATATTCCCAACAATAAAAAGGAAAATTTTCAAGTTGGTTTTATCTAACAGCCAAGTTACTGAAGTAAAAGACATACTGGAACAACACCAGCTTCTAAACAAAGCTTAGTAAACCTACTAGGTTTTAAATATCGTGTGTTTTATAGAAAACTGTAAATTTGTTACAATATATTATTATCTTTTTGTTTGTAATAGGTAAATAAAATGTACGACTTAAATCAAATTTTGGTTATGTTTTTGCCGGGTGCACGACGTCAGCACTGCGCCTAGTGTCTGCGACGGCGGCGTGGGGTCCATTGAAACATTAGTTACGCAATCACTGCAACCGCAGAACTGCTGTCACTGCAAGACGATTTAATCAGTCCGCAACCGCCCCATCATCATCATCATCATCGTGCTGTGTTTATGTCGTATTATCGGGATGTACAATATCGTGACGCGCAACGTATCAGCATATCATATCATCATATCAGCCCGAAGACGTCCACTCCCCCACTGAACGCCACAATGACCTTGTAGGGGGCCTACCAACTCTTCACCTTCTGGTATATGGTCGCCATTCGAGAACCTTACCGCCCCAACGGCCATCGGTTCTCCGTGCAATGTGCCCTGCCCATTGCCACTTAAGTAATTTACTTATGTAAGGTCTTTTATTTTTTTAGATGATGAAAATTTCGAGGAAGTCGATACAATATTAGCTTTCATGCTTTTGCCGCTGATCCTCGGAAACCCTACTCACAGAACCAAGAAACAAGTATGGCGGCCATCCAAAGCAGAAGTTAAGCATGGCTTCATCACACACGTGCTGAGACCGATGGACCTGCAATTCGCTATAGCCCACCGGCGCAAGAAGTATTTAAAACACAATTTAACTCTTCAACCGGCTATAGTGATTGTTGGTCCTTCTTATACGGACATAGCCAGTAGCTATAGACAGTAGCTAACGATTTATATTTCGAGACAAATTCAATTTTAAAAACAGTGGATACATGTTTTAAAATTTTCTACTCTCTGCACTGTCAATATCCGACAGAGAGTGTGTGCGTGTGGAACTTCATACAGCTAGGACTATATCCAAAGCCCGGATGACGGGAGCAAATATGCACTTTTTTCTAGTGCTTAATTAAACATCGACTATTCTATCGACATCCATATCTACGAACTATTTTTGAATCAGAAATTTATTGATCATAAGTTATGAGAAAAGCATCTATTTAAAAGAACTGTCACTCTTATTTTATTATTACGATCATTCCCATGAGTACCTATGATAATAATTATAGTATGTAATTAGTTAATTGAAATAATATACGAGGGCTGCCTTTTAAGTTGTGTCATTTGCCAACCTCCCGCGATTATTTAAAAAAAAACATATGGCATTTTCATCCTTTTGAATTTAGAATTCGAAAACAAAAGAATGTTTTCAAATTGGTCGAATAGTTTTATTACAGCGTCTATTCAAAGGTGACAAGTCGGTTGTAAAAATGGAAATGTCTAAGGAAAATTTGCGTGCGATAATTTTCTACAACTTTAAAAGCGGATTATCGCGACTTCAGTGCTTTGAGGAGATCACATCTGTGTTTGGTGATGCAGCACCGTGTCTTAGGACTGTAGAACGCTGGTATTTAGAATTTCAACGTGGGCACTCTAGCCTCAGTGACAAGCTTCGTGAAGGTCGTCCAAAAACCGCCATGACGCAAGAAAATATCGAAGCCGTGCGGCAGCTAATACTCGAAGATCGTCATGTGACATACCGTGAAATAGAGGCATCCGTGGGCATTTCAGGGACCACTATCCAAAAAATCCTGCACGAAGAACTTGTTGTAAAAAAGTTGATCTCTCGTTGGATACCACATTTGCTTAGCGACGACCAAAAAACAGCCCGTGTTAGTTGGTGTCGCAAAACTCTGAAGCGATTCAGCCGAGGAGAGTCAAAACATGTTTATGATATGGTTAGTGGTGACGAGTCTTGGATATATGCTTACGATCCAGATTCCAAACAGCAGTCAACTGTCTGGGTCTTCCAGGACGAGCCAAAACCGACCAAAGTCATACGCTCTCGGAGCACTTCAAAAAAAATGGTTGCTTCGTTTGTGGCAAAGGGTGGTCACGTCGCCACTATTGTACTAGAAGATCGCAAGACGGTTACCGCCGACTGGTATACCACGGTTTGTTTGCCACAAGTCATCACCGAATTTCGAAAAAACAACTCGGAACGTCGTATGATACTGCACCATGACAATGCAAGTTCGCACACCGCCCGCCAGACAAAGATGTTTTTGAACACCCAAAACGTGGAAATTTTAGATCACCCACCTTACAGTCCTGACTTAAGCCCTAACGATTTTTTTACGTTCCCCAAAATTAAGCAAAGTCTTCGTGGTCAACGTTTCAGCTCACCCGAAGAAGCTGTTGACGCATACAAATCGGCCATTTTGACTACCCCCACTTCGGAGTGGAATAAATGTTTTAAAAACTGGTTTGAACGCATGCAAAAGTGTATTAAATATCGCGGCGAATTCTTTGAAAAACAATAAATGGTAATAATATATTAGATTGTCTATACTTATTTCAAACGACACAAGTTAAAAGGCAGCCCTCGTATAATGTAAGCTTACGTACCTGATGTAATATTGTGTAACAACCTGTCATGTAAGATTTGACATGTGATTTTGATCAATACATTTTTGATTCAAAAAATTTTCGTATGAATGTCGATAGAATAGTCGATATTTAATTAAGCACTAGTAAAAGTGCATTTTTGCTCCCGTCATCCGGGCTTTGACTATATCAGATAAAAACAAAATGGGACAAAACCTATAGCACTGTTAATGCTTTCATAACTGATCTGGACATTGATGTTTAACAACTTAAACAAATACTTATTTTAAAAAAACGTGCTATAATGCCTAAATGTTTTGTATGTTCTGTAGACTTGTCAACTTTCAAACAATTGTGTACTCACATAGCATTATTTCACCAGAAACGGGGCTTACCTCTAAATAATTTCATTTGTCTGGAAGAAGATTGTAATACGATTTTTTTTCTGTTTAATCCGTTTAAAAAGCATTTAAAGAGTCATCAAAAACAATTCAATTCCTTAGGTACTGAAGAGAAACGCGCCGGGCGTTTCTAAAATTAGAACGCTTCTTTACGTTATAAGCTACTAAAAGCTAGAGCAGCTATTGGAAGCTACTAAACGACGGTACAACTTAGAAAGCTGAAACTGAAAAGCTTAGAAAGCCAAAGTGGCTCTCTATGAAGGAAACCCTCTACCCCGTCTGAAACCCTGTAATACTAAAACTTTCCCTAAGCTCTGATGACTATACATACTTACCTCCTGAAAGGAACACTACAACCCTGCGTTAAATACTATAACCCCAATAATCTAATTTCCTATATAAACATGATTTGTCAGACAATTTCAGCGGTTTTTCCTAACAATGGCTCGTGAAAGTCTAGTAGTAGATCCCTAGTTATGTAGTAACCCGATAATTTTTAGGAGACTGATAAAGAGGTTGTTGAAACAAAACAAGGATATTTATTTTAAACTTTATTTCCTATAAATGGTACTTTACAACGAAAAGACATTAAGTAAATAGGTATATAAAATTAATTAGTAAATTAATATTATTCGGTTATAAGTTCAAGCTGTTGATGCAGGAAGGTTAGTGGTAAAGCTGTAGAATGGAGTCAGGATTTCTGTAAAAGAAAAGACTATTCGGTAGTTTCCATATAGACAAAGTCTTCCCAATATTTGCGGTGAAGATTAATGCTAGAAAATTAATTTGTAAAATTTTGTTATTGATGAAATTAACTCTTGTCTTATCTTATTTGAATATTTTATTTTAATACAAGCAAATATGTTTTTTTTTTATTTATCCCCTACGCCCTAAAAGCGATAGTGTTAACGAATACAGACAATAATTATACAATTAAATTATTTTCTTAGAAAAATTATTTATTTATTTTAAATATAGTTAGGAAGGGTAGCTAATGTGTGATAGGGGTTTCTTTTCCCAAATACACACGCCTGTAGTTCGTGCGGTGGGGTAAACTATCTCATAACCTATCTAATTATTATTATTATTTTTATATATTTTATTAAAAATAAAATATTTTTATTTTGTCTATCAATGACTTTATTAAGTGAAGCTACCAACGTTTCGTAACCTACACACCAGAGGAAAGAAACGCCAAGAAAACCTCTGAGATGCCTAGCTAATTAATTAAATCAAAATTAAATCTAGAATTCAACCAAAGGGACTGTAGTCTTACCGAAATAAGTCATAGAAATATGTCGTGTGAGGCAGTTATGCTAATTCAAACTTCAAGGATATGCAAATAGTATTGTACGTAGAGTAGGGCATTGTTTCTAACTACCGAACTCTTCATCTAATTATCAAATTTTACAGATGATGTACACTATTGAATTGAAAGCCTGAATTAACTTATGAACTATTTTCGTTCAGTTGTAGTTGATATGGATCCCCATAACTCACTCCAGCACGACTCAATCTCTCAGTTGAATTCCAATACTTTATTGTAGTGGCTTTCTCTTTGCCAATAATTGTATTTCCAACAATATAATAATATTTATTCATTAATTATTGTGAATGGTGATAAGGTACAAGTCTCACTATGTCAGAGAACATTGTTAAAATTTTCAATATATTTTTATTTTACAACTCAATGTTGGTACAAGGTTAGATGGCTTATTTCAGCTTAAAAGTAATAAATAATTTCAGTTATATAAATAGGCTCCTTCATAGAAGGATCAAGGTAGTGGTTATGAAGAATGAACATAATTGTTCAATGGTTAATGTCGGTTTCACTGTCATACATGAATAATGTTACAATCACACAAGTAATAATTACTTTAGTTCAAGTCAATGCTTCTATACCAAAGCATATGTACCGTAAGTATAATAGAGAACACAATCTTTTAAATTCATAAATCAGGTACGTAAGACACGCTAAAAATCGTTCCCAAAATAGGGTAAACGTCTTAATATATACTCAATTAAATTCATATGCCGCAACCGCAAAACATAAAAGTATCACGCATTCCGCAATAAAATTCGCAAAACGTATAAAATTATAACGCATACGCAATATAGGATAAACGCATCCATCCCTATTTCGATAAATTCGTAAAATGTTTCCGCATACTCCGTTAAATTCCGTACGTATATATATTGCATATAATAATTCAACCAAATTTCACATAAATTAAATACAAGAACCACAGAAATAAGGAAAATGTTCATAATATAACAGTCAATTAAAAGCACTTACTCAACTCCATGGCCTAAAGAGAATACACAGAAAATAAATAAATTTTATAAGTGAATAGGTTTTGCCTCACCAAATTGGACTTCTTTTGCTGGTCCTATTGGCAGCTCAGGGCGGGGCCTCGGTGCTTGCAGCTCGGCTTGTAGACAGAAGTCGGAGTCTCGTGGTTCAGGATATGCTTGTAGTTCTATTTCAGCGGCAGAAGTCAGGTCGTCCCGTAGTCCGTAGGTAGAAGTGTTCGCGGCTCTGGTCGAAGGCAAAGTCCTCCCCTTACCGTACGCCCTTCCCTTATATAGTAATAAAAATTCCGTATCGATTCGTCCAATAAGATTGCTTGCGGCGTATTAGTCGAGTTTGGTATGCTTTCGACCACCATCTGTGACGTCAGAGAGGTTCGAAACGTCCGCCTTCTGGTAGCTTGGTTAGATTGATTTAAGCCAATTTGAACCTTGTTGATCCTTTAGTTCATACTATTTTAAAGACCAAATTCCTATACTTAAGTGACCTAGTTCGATAACCTCCTATCTCACATAGGGAATGTTTTTCTTCAATATCTATCCAATTATGCAATTTCCAATGAAAATTTATATGAAAATAGATGAAAACAATAGCCCCGCGTATGATTTAATAAGCCCCTGTAAGTATTAATATCTATTTTCCCCGTAAAATGCCAATATATCTTTGTATACCAATTTGATTCTTAAGATCCCTACGCTACATACTTCTATAAGAAACAAGTTCCCATGAGCGCCCTTCCCTTTTTGGAAAATCTAACCTCTAAGAAAACTATTTTCTTTAATTCAAACAAAAGTAAGTATTTCCTAAGGTGTGTTTATATAATCTATGATGAAGATAATTTTTCTGCATATATTATGACCAGATCCTATCGGATTTACTGCGTATTTACTCCGTAAAATACCAATATATCTTTTATAAGAAAATTCGCTTTTTATCCTAATTTTCACCACTTTGCTTTATTTGTTTTGATCAAATTTGTGTTTTCCACACGTTCATGAGCTAATACTAGCCTAGAATTCCATCAAACACCAGTAATTTTAAAATCCTAACAATATTTTTACGACAATTTTCGATCATACAATTTGTTAATTTTAGCGTTTTACCGAATCGAACTCGTTATGTTTTATTAAAACAAAGCTCCCAACTTTATTTATTTCCGTTATTTAACTTCGTAATGCGAGTTTTTATATAATATTCCCAAAATCGATTTTGGACGAGAAAGTAAGTTCTTAACTTTTTCACGCTTAATTAATTCAATTTCGTTAATATACTTCCTGCAATATAACTTTAATTACTTTCCCTTTAATTTAAGTATCGATTTATAACAATAATTAACAAATTAAAAACATAACCTCTCCATTTGGACAGATTTTCAGACAAAGTTAAAATATTATTAGATACTACTTTTTGTTATTGGATGAATCATCAATAATACATTTATTCTATACAATAAACTACATTTCATCTCGAAAATCCTATTAAAAGTATCGATTTTCATCATTACTTAACGAACAATATTCTCAGTTGTCGGTCATTCCCTCCCCTAGATATTCTCACAATGAAAACATATGAAATTATAAGAAACTGATGATAAAGCAATTTGTAATCAAAATACTAATTTCTAAATAGGTAAAAGAGCCTGTCTATGTTACTAACCGTTTGTACTATGTCATAAAATGTCTTTAGTAAATTATATATTTTTGTCCTTAGTACATATCTCAAGAATGAAGTAAATATTTCTAGAACATACTTTATATACGAACCCCTGCCATCCTATGAGTTTAATTTTACCTAATAATATATCCCCCATTGAAGGAATCGATCACAAGATTGCTAAAACTCTATGACAAATCTAGTGCGGTAACCAAATTACTGTTTGTCCACTGCAAATGGTACAACGGATATTTCAGATAATAATTCCCCAAAATGCTGCATACTTATCCTGTTAAGTTGTTATTCATAGCCTCTGTTCCTGTGAAAACTAAAACATACATTAAATATCTACACAAGCTGCATATATAAATTACATATGAATGCCACTTATGGTCAAAATGCCATTTTAAATACCCAAATAATAATAATAATAACCATTATTTCTATCTAAAATACAACTATGCAAAATACATAATTAATAGACCAAGATCATGAATGTTTCAAAATCTTGCCAATCAACGGTGAACAATATTTTAGAAAAACTCTATGGTATCAATTGCTTATGCAATAATGCAAAAATAAGTAATAATATAAATATAATTATATTTAAACATAATATAATTTATCGAAAACTGTGAGAAATCCTAGTAAAGATTTCAGGTTTTATATTTTCCAAATATTCTCAGTTGCTGAAAGCAATGATAATAGCTTATCATTAAAGTTCAGGTATGTATGGTTGTTAATAAAACACAATGATGCTTATATACTTCCATATATTTTATTTCCTTTGTCAGATCATTAACTTGATCTTTTCTTACATACTAAAATAAAACCAATATGTAATAAGGTGAACCTCCACTCTCATACATATTATGTGAATCATTTATTTTTCATTTTTTCATGAACTTTACTCCTGAAAATATCATGTAAAAGCTTACAAATGAAGCTCTATCAGCCTTTAAAGTCATTTTGCTACTTTTCGTACATAGAGGACCCTGTGGACCGCTACAGCTCTGCCCTCCGATGGAATTGACGCGGAAAGGACATTTGTACTTGAAGCAGAGATTGCATCGTAACCCAATAAAGACACAGATATTGATATTTCACCCTCCCAGTGTTATTTCACCCCATTTGACTAACCATCAATCAAAAAGTTGACAGTATCATCAAACAAAGCAAAATTTTTTTTTTTTTTAGTGTGATATGTAAAAGTGACCATTACTCAGCAGTAATCAATTGATTCCAAGATAATCATAGACCTTGTGGTTTCTCAGTTCCTTGAGTCAGAATTGGTAAAAAGCCAGAATTTCCGCCCTGACGGAAGTGCAAGGTTTGTGAGGTCTTACAATCTCTAATAGAAACTCCCATTACCCATTCATATGTATTGTATCAAACAAGATTCTTCCCTTGATTATCAAACAAAACGCAACCAACTTTGCCCTGGTCTTATGAAGGGACAAGAGAAGCCTTCGTCAGGATGACTATCCCTTTACTCTTTTATAACTTTCCCCAATAGTATCCCCAAGTACCGATAGCCAGTCTACAACCATCTCCAAACCAACTAATACTACCTTTTATGGCGTGATGTCCTCTATTCAAACAAAAACAGATCAATAATAACAATTCTGAAATACTCAAAATCATTCAGTCACTGATCTACCTTATATCTGAACAAAAGGGTGTGTGAAACTAGTTTTTGCAACGTGTATAGTGTCTCATTGTCAAAGAAAGATACCTAGAACTGGTATGTATAAAATTAACCTAACACCAAGATTCCTTTGACAACGATCATTGTAATCCCTTCAAGAACCCCTTCCCCCCCCTAAGCTCAACTTAAGAAACAACAATATCCGCTGACCATAATCTTGACTTTGTGTTATTAAACAAACCCTACGCTAACTCTTTCTCTCAATCAGTCAAACAAACGATACGTTTTCGTTTGTCATATCATAGCAAGTCTCTCGTCTGTCATCTCTCTAAGTCCCCCTTCCTAGCTTAGTAATCTGTATTTGTTCAAAAACCCAAAGCCATTTTTGGTATATGGTCATATGAAAAAGAAATTATCCCCTAAACTCAATTTTGACCCCCCCATACATTAAGCGAATAATAGTAATTACCTCATAACCAAAATTGCAGAATCATAAAATAGAACTACAACTCTAGTTACTACAATACCTTTTCAAAACCTCGTAACCAGGACTAGAAAACTATAGTCCCAGCTACTACCATTACCTGAACTAAAATTATTAGAACTTAAAAATCTATATAATTTCAGTTGTACCTTTAAGTATAGAAATCATTACAATTGTACTAAACCAAGAACCTCACTTATTTATTAAACCCGCATATAAAACTTGAATTTCCGAAATTTGTAACTACTATGTTGCATAATTCTACATTTTAGAACAACTCGGTGTGCTTGTATTTCCCCAATATCCCTCGTTATCTATTTTCCCTCTTACTTGTTTAACCTACACTCTTTATTTATTTACTTATTTCTACTAGATAAAAAAAAACCGTTTTATCTAAGAATCAAAACAAATGGTAACAACGCCAAGTCAAATCCATGATGTGTATTATACCCGCGAAGTACTATAAAGTAGATAGGCGCTTACGTAATATCAAAACCTCTAATTCAACGTAATTATATATTTGCCTACTTTATTCTAAACTAAAAAATTTCAAATATGTACGTTTGTATACCTGCCCGGAGTATAGACTTGTGTCGCGACATCTATTATTCGATTTATTTTCATATTACTATCGACAAATATCCCTTTTAACTACTCTACTCAAAATATGTCGTCATCTCGGAACCGAAAAGTTTACGTATGAAATTGTCTCCTATCCTATAAAATTTACGACAACAAGTCATTCGCCCGTTCCTAGCTCTAACAACGTCATCTAGTGACAAATGAGTGAACTAAAAGCTAGTTATAATTATGTGACGGATAAAATCTATAAGGATTCTACAAGAAAACATCGTTCGCTAGTTTACGCTAGTAACAGTGACATCTAGTGACGAGTAGTTGAACTAAAACTGAATAATTATTGTAATATCGAAAAATCTAAAAGCATTCTACAAGAAAACATCGTTCGCTGGTTTACGCTAAGAACAGTGACATCTAGTGACACTTTGAAGAACCTCCTGCCTGCTAATTGTTAAAACAAAATTATAATTTTAAAACCATTTGATGTAAGAACATTGTTGGCTAGTTCGTAATTGTAACAACGACCCCTTGCGACCCTTACATAAACTATTCCCAAAACATAGTAAAATCTGTAAAAGCTATTTTTTTTTTTTTTTTTTCGAGTCTAAAATTTATATCATGTTGAAGGAATAATCGGTAGTTCTCACTATGGCCAACATAACGCACAATTTTTTCTGAATTTGTTGTTGCAAATTTGTGTATGGACCCCCTTTTTTATTCCAAATCTTAACTTGACATAACTACGTATCGTATTTGTAGGTTTAATTAACACAAATACCGTCCTAACTCAAGTAAACGCTAAATAAAAGCTGAATGTACGATGAGACGATGACGCTTATTTTTACTCTAAAAGGCTTGTTACACTTATCCTAGTTAGCTTCCTAAACGATTTAGTTTCTAAATTTAGTCCAGTGTAACCGCATTCAGCAAGTAAATTTACTATGAAAACTAGTTAGGATCCTAATTAGGTTGCTAGTTAGGACACTAAAAAA
This sequence comes from Pammene aurita, assembly GCA_947086415.1. Taxonomy (NCBI): domain Eukaryota; kingdom Metazoa; phylum Arthropoda; class Insecta; order Lepidoptera; family Tortricidae; genus Pammene; species Pammene aurita. The sequence continues at coordinate 22,753,434 of OX352295.1, forward strand.
AGTTAAGTGTAACAGGGCTTTTAAACACTAATGTTATCAGTGACTATCAAAGATTTCTTTATCTGTGGAATGACTTTGTGTTTTTTAAAATAGGATTGTACCATAAACTTATCAATGCTACTATTAAATCGAACCCGAAAGTATATCAGTGTGTGTCTGTTTACAAAACTAGTTTGTTTTAAGTGTATGCATTTAAATCTTATTTCTGTCCCAATAAATAAAACGAAATAAATAAATATTTTCTTTTTCTCGCAAGGATTTTACTAATTTACGAACGCGCTTCGTAGTTTTTAATTTAACTGGCAACACCGCTCTGAGCTCATAGCCGTCCCTACCAACCAAACAGAGCCGTTCAAAATTTTCACAAGTATAGCGTGAATATAGCAATGTTAGCAATGGCCGACCGGCGTTTTAATGTGACACGTTTCGACTCCGGTTTTCTGATTCCTAATTTCCTTATATGTGTCCGTTTATTAAGTAAAACAATAGCAAAAGTACCTAAGTGAAAGAAGTAAGTGTTAACTGACATATTTAATCAACAGTGGTTTAAGTAGTTCGAACGATGGAGATGTGTTTACGAGTTCACAATTTTGTTAGTAAATACCGGCGCCATTTTTACTACGTTTCATGAATTTGTTTTGTTTCTAGATTATATCTGTTGATGAATATCTACACCTATTATGTTATGGATAAAACCAGATTACAATGGAAAACCTATAAATTACTACGCAATAATCAATCAATCAAGGAAGCTATGCAGTGTCTAAAGCCCTTGAAAACTTGTGACGTAATTGAATTACATTAAAATATCAAGTAAGTACGCATTATTTTGTTTAAAAGTGGACTATCTACCCAATTCAGTTTATTTTACAACCGTATCCCTTTTGTTTTTAAATATATATCTAAAGATAAACAAGGTTTTGTCCCGTCAAAACTTATATATGACGTTTGTACCTACAAGGTTACTAAAGTTACTTTATCTCTACAATGTTACTCTATCTCGGTCATTCCATTAAGTTATTCCAATTGCAGGTTGACAAGAGAACGTGCCTACATGAAAGGAAGAAGCACGGAATTTAAAATTGCCAGATTTCACGACACTGTCCCTACTTCTACGGCTTCAACTACAGCTGCCTAAGCAACGTGTGTCTCTCCGGAACTAAAATGTAAGTACATGTTTAACCCAACATTTTTAATTATCTATACTAAAGCATTTAATCATAAGGAAACGCTGCCCCCCGCATTTTAGACCAATAACTAATCATATTTTGTAGGTTATGTTTATTATGTTGTGTTTCTTAAATATGTACACTCCATATGAAACGAATTTTAGTTTTAGCTACATACAAAGAATATTTTTATTATTTAAAACAGCCTACTATATAAACTACTTTATGTATTTCAGTGAATCCAGCCCCGCAATGCATTGTTAGTCAGTCTGACAGTGGCTGCCCTCCAGATTTCCGACTCTTACTCCAGGTAATTAGCCTTTATCTTTTGTTGGTAAATTAATTATTACAATGAACTACCAAAATTGCAACTACTCTATTTAGTACAAACATTTTAATATCACCTTTTGAGAAATTTTAGTTTTACCCGTCCCGCTGTTTGTAATTAACCCTTGAAAGTGAACTTTGACCCCCTTCCCCATTTCTAATTGAGCTGAAATTTTCCACGCCTATGTATGTCACGTGACAATGCAATATTATGATGACATGCAACTGATCTGATGATGGAGCAGAAAGGTGTCTATAAGAACTCCCTCAACTATTCAATTTTATCCCGCCGTGTTTGGACTTGTTGTACTCGTCTTGATGAGCAGTTTGAGATTGTATATAGAAGAGTACGGTAGGCAAAGAATAGCTTATCATAAAATTTAAATTATTGAGCAAAAATGTAGTAAGACTTTTAACGCCCCGTTAACTAAACAATGGATATTTTTTATTTTATTTTTATATTAAGTACTAAGACAGCTATATTTTAAAATCTCCCTATTCTAAGATAGATCACACTGATACTCTGAATGCAGAAGCCTAGCCCGACGCTAGTTTCGAGCACCAGAAACCTAGATCACTTTTTTTCTTTGTAAATGGCATACATGTAAGTTCACACTAATACCATTCCTATTTAAACTAATTTCAGGCTAATTTCTGCAGTACCCTGAGAGCTTCCAGTCTACCCCTGGCTCCTCGCATCTCTTCTACGCGCTTCACAACGGAAACCAAGTGAGTATAGAATCTCTTCCTAATAATAAAATTAAAACCTATGGCTGTAAATGCATGCATGCCTGCGCATGTATGTAAGTATGTACTTAATTATCTACTGATGATGATGATGACTTCTAACATAATTTTTCGAAATCAGCCCTACATGCACATAATGACAAACCTTCATGAAGTAGAGTTCTATGGCCGAATTACTGGTCCTAATTTTGGTATAGTATAGACACCTACACAAAGAATCAGGTTCAAACGAAACCTAGACCCTAAATTTTGTCACCCTATTGACTACCCGTTACTTGCAATGCCACGCTATTGCTATGACCAGAGAGACCATCTCAAACCCCTTATGAATACTAATATGAGTTCCTATTTTTTAAAACTAGAATACTTTATTAACGTTTTACCTGTGCTTGGAAGTAATAACAAACTTACTTACTTACTTTATTTAAAGTAAAACGTACCTACATTTGGAATGCAAATAACCATTTAACCTATCCCCAAGTTCAGACACTAGTAACGTTTTTATTTTAATCAATTTTCAGAGTCCCGGAACATCTATACAAAGCGACTTCCGTCTCATCATCGATCAACGCGGCCCACCTTCCTATCACCGCGGAAGACAGACCGGGATCTACACACTATTCCTATTGTAGCTTTAGTCCCTTAAGTTAGCCACTAATTATCATTTATTTTATACCACGACGGTGGCAAACAAGCATACGACCCGCTTTATGGTAAGCAATTACCGTAGCCTATGGACGCCCGTAACCCCAGAGGATTCACATGCAAGCATTTATAGTACCTATATGCTTTCGAACATGACAACTTTTCAAAATAATGATTTTATTTTTATTTTATTAAGTTAATCAATATATACAAGCAATTACATCTAATACTAGCTGGGTAATGTTGTTTTAATGTGAATACCCTACAAGTAAATAACATCCTTATCATTGCTAAACCTTTTTAAATATTTAAACTTTTGTGAGATATGTTAACAAGTACTTGTGGCTGTACTCACTACTTGGCTGGTTTTTAAGTATTACACTAAAACTGCCTACGTCAACTAATGATTTCAATTTGTAAAATTAGCATACATTTGACAAATAAGCCTTTCAAATCACCGAAACATCAAATGCAGTGTGCAAACTATTAAGTTGATAATCTCAAATAATAGCAAAGACAAGGATCCCGACGAATTGAGGAATCCTCTTTTGAAACTTGAATGTCGTTTGATAAGAGATCATTGCTTGGAACTGGTATGTGTAAATAAATATATATCCTAGGTTACCCTACATTGCCTAAGATGAAATACTATTATCTATTCTGTGGCCTAAGTTTATTATCCTGCCATAATATAATACATTTGCTTGATAAAGGTTCTCCAGATGGAGAAGTAAGTGAGATTACTGATAGATGGATTAGATAGATTGCTTAATTATTCGAAAAGTATACATTTATTTATACAGTGCCCTGCAGAACTGTTTTCGTAGTTTGTCTGTAGGTGAGCTAATTACTAAATAGTTATTCTATTGTTATGCTAATGTTATTTATTGGCACACTTAGCGATATGCTGTTTGTGATACCGGTGTCACTCATGTGTATCTAGTAGATATGTCTAAAGCTGTTTTTTTTTTTTTTTAATTTTAATTTGTACCAGCTGGTGTCTTATCTTATACGGTAGATTATTTAGATAATACGGTGATCTTTTATTGAGGGTTTGGTCACCGAAATAGTTTTCTACTTGTGGCAACTCGTATTTGTCAACAGACACTGATTTTGTGTTATGTGAGTGATCGATCAGTACTAGGCTGCACTATGATCATGTTGATACTACTTTTATTTTGTTATTATTTATTAAACAAGAAATAAACATGTAGTTTTATTAAGCGTGACACCCTTACTAAATCAACCCCACCCCAGTGATCATTTCTTAGGTATTACTTTTAATAATTGAACCTATCTTTATTGTTATGTATCTACTAATAACCATTGATTTTCCCCTCCTGAAACAGGCTACATGTTAACTACAATATACTTTAAAATGATTGGTATTTCATAAAATGGAAATGAATATTAAACTTATGGACCTACAGTCATATTTATACCAAAACATTGGTATTTTGAATTTCCCGCCTTTTGAACCACTAGATATTATTAAAAATGTCTCATTGTTTATTGAATGAGAATAATAATACGTTAATTACATAGTGAAATACTAATTATTTTTACAATTTGCAAAATAAAACATTGTTAGAACACATAGAATCGAAACGCAACGCCAGTGACAGTCAGTACTCGTATTAACATGGCTGTCAGATAGTCAAAACAAAGTTTTCGTGGTTATGTTATTGTTAGTTTTAGTGATTTTAAAACGCGTGAACTGCTTAAAAAGTGTGTGGAAAAGATGCTTTCGAGCACCAGTGAAGTGATGCAATTATGTTTCAAGTGTATTTCGTGATATACCGTGATTTAATGTGCCTACAAAGTTTACCCAACAATTCGCGCCTAAGGTAACCATATGATTTAAGAATGCTTCCCTCTGCCCTCCGCGTATATATTTTTTATTGTTTCAACAACAATATCAGTCTCCATATCCATTAACACGGTCAGCAACTGAAACCGCTTAAATTATCCAACCAAATTATGTGTAAATACTAATATGTATGATTCTAATCCTGGTCACGGCTATTAACTGAAGAGAAACGCGCCAGGCGTTTCTAAAATTAGAACGCTTCTTTACGTTATAAGCTACTAAAAGCTAGAGCAGCTATTGGAAGCTACTAAACGACGGTACAACTTAGAAAGCTGAAACTGAAAAGCTTAGAAAGCCAAAGTGGCTCTCTATGAAGGAAACCCTCTACCCCGTCTGAAACCCTGTAATACTAAAACTTTCCCTAAGCTCTGATGACTATACATACTTACCTCCTGAAAGGAACACTACAACCCTGCGTTAAATACTATAACCCCAATAATCTAATTTCCTATATAAACATGATTTGTCAGACAATTTCAGCGGTTTTTCCTAACAATGGCTCGTGAAAGTCTAGTAGTAGATCCCTAGTTATGTAGTAACCCGATAATTTTTAGGAGACTGATAAAGAGGTTGTTGAAACAAAACAAGGATATTTATTTTAAACTTTATTTCCTATAAATGGTACTTTACAACGAAAAGACATTAAGTAAATAGGTATATAAAATTAATTAGTAAATTAATATTATTCGGTTATAAGTTCAAGCTGTTGATGCAGGAAGGTTAGTGGTAAAGCTGTAGAATGGAGTCAGGATTTCTGTAAAAGAAAAGACTATTCGGTAGTTTCCATATAGACAAAGTCTTCCCAATATTTGCGGTGAAGATTAATGCTAGAAAATTAATTTGTAAAATTTTGTTATTGATGAAATTAACTCTTGTCTTATCTTATTTGAATATTTTATTTTAATACAAGCAAATATGTTTTTTTTTTATTTATCCCCTACGCCCTAAAAGCGATAGTGTTAACGAATACAGACAATAATTATACAATTAAATTATTTTCTTAGAAAAATTATTTATTTATTTTAAATATAGTTAGGAAGGGTAGCTAATGTGTGATAGGGGTTTCTTTTCCCAAATACACACGCCTGTAGTTCGTGCGGTGGGGTAAACTATCTCATAACCTATCTAATTATTATTATTATTTTTATATATTTTATTAAAAATAAAATATTTTTATTTTGTCTATCAATGACTTTATTAAGTGAAGCTACCAACGTTTCGTAACCTACACACCAGAGGAAAGAAACGCCAAGAAAACCTCTGAGATGCCTAGCTAATTAATTAAATCAAAATTAAATCTAGAATTCAACCAAAGGGACTGTAGTCTTACCGAAATAAGTCATAGAAATATGTCGTGTGAGGCAGTTATGCTAATTCAAACTTCAAGGATATGCAAATAGTATTGTACGTAGAGTAGGGCATTGTTTCTAACTACCGAACTCTTCATCTAATTATCAAATTTTACAGATGATGTACACTATTGAATTGAAAGCCTGAATTAACTTATGAACTATTTTCGTTCAGTTGTAGTTGATATGGATCCCCATAACTCACTCCAGCACGACTCAATCTCTCAGTTGAATTCCAATACTTTATTGTAGTGGCTTTCTCTTTGCCAATAATTGTATTTCCAACAATATAATAATATTTATTCATTAATTATTGTGAATGGTGATAAGGTACAAGTCTCACTATGTCAGAGAACATTGTTAAAATTTTCAATATATTTTTATTTTACAACTCAATGTTGGTACAAGGTTAGATGGCTTATTTCAGCTTAAAAGTAATAAATAATTTCAGTTATATAAATAGGCTCCTTCATAGAAGGATCAAGGTAGTGGTTATGAAGAATGAACATAATTGTTCAATGGTTAATGTCGGTTTCACTGTCATACATGAATAATGTTACAATCACACAAGTAATAATTACTTTAGTTCAAGTCAATGCTTCTATACCAAAGCATATGTACCGTAAGTATAATAGAGAACACAATCTTTTAAATTCATAAATCAGGTACGTAAGACACGCTAAAAATCGTTCCCAAAATAGGGTAAACGTCTTAATATATACTCAATTAAATTCATATGCCGCAACCGCAAAACATAAAAGTATCACGCATTCCGCAATAAAATTCGCAAAACGTATAAAATTATAACGCATACGCAATATAGGATAAACGCATCCATCCCTATTTCGATAAATTCGTAAAATGTTTCCGCATACTCCGTTAAATTCCGTACGTATATATATTGCATATAATAATTCAACCAAATTTCACATAAATTAAATACAAGAACCACAGAAATAAGGAAAATGTTCATAATATAACAGTCAATTAAAAGCACTTACTCAACTCCATGGCCTAAAGAGAATACACAGAAAATAAATAAATTTTATAAGTGAATAGGTTTTGCCTCACCAAATTGGACTTCTTTTGCTGGTCCTATTGGCAGCTCAGGGCGGGGCCTCGGTGCTTGCAGCTCGGCTTGTAGACAGAAGTCGGAGTCTCGTGGTTCAGGATATGCTTGTAGTTCTATTTCAGCGGCAGAAGTCAGGTCGTCCCGTAGTCCGTAGGTAGAAGTGTTCGCGGCTCTGGTCGAAGGCAAAGTCCTCCCCTTACCGTACGCCCTTCCCTTATATAGTAATAAAAATTCCGTATCGATTCGTCCAATAAGATTGCTTGCGGCGTATTAGTCGAGTTTGGTATGCTTTCGACCACCATCTGTGACGTCAGAGAGGTTCGAAACGTCCGCCTTCTGGTAGCTTGGTTAGATTGATTTAAGCCAATTTGAACCTTGTTGATCCTTTAGTTCATACTATTTTAAAGACCAAATTCCTATACTTAAGTGACCTAGTTCGATAACCTCCTATCTCACATAGGGAATGTTTTTCTTCAATATCTATCCAATTATGCAATTTCCAATGAAAATTTATATGAAAATAGATGAAAACAATAGCCCCGCGTATGATTTAATAAGCCCCTGTAAGTATTAATATCTATTTTCCCCGTAAAATGCCAATATATCTTTGTATACCAATTTGATTCTTAAGATCCCTACGCTACATACTTCTATAAGAAACAAGTTCCCATGAGCGCCCTTCCCTTTTTGGAAAATCTAACCTCTAAGAAAACTATTTTCTTTAATTCAAACAAAAGTAAGTATTTCCTAAGGTGTGTTTATATAATCTATGATGAAGATAATTTTTCTGCATATATTATGACCAGATCCTATCGGATTTACTGCGTATTTACTCCGTAAAATACCAATATATCTTTTATAAGAAAATTCGCTTTTTATCCTAATTTTCACCACTTTGCTTTATTTGTTTTGATCAAATTTGTGTTTTCCACACGTTCATGAGCTAATACTAGCCTAGAATTCCATCAAACACCAGTAATTTTAAAATCCTAACAATATTTTTACGACAATTTTCGATCATACAATTTGTTAATTTTAGCGTTTTACCGAATCGAACTCGTTATGTTTTATTAAAACAAAGCTCCCAACTTTATTTATTTCCGTTATTTAACTTCGTAATGCGAGTTTTTATATAATATTCCCAAAATCGATTTTGGACGAGAAAGTAAGTTCTTAACTTTTTCACGCTTAATTAATTCAATTTCGTTAATATACTTCCTGCAATATAACTTTAATTACTTTCCCTTTAATTTAAGTATCGATTTATAACAATAATTAACAAATTAAAAACATAACCTCTCCATTTGGACAGATTTTCAGACAAAGTTAAAATATTATTAGATACTACTTTTTGTTATTGGATGAATCATCAATAATACATTTATTCTATACAATAAACTACATTTCATCTCGAAAATCCTATTAAAAGTATCGATTTTCATCATTACTTAACGAACAATATTCTCAGTTGTCGGTCATTCCCTCCCCTAGATATTCTCACAATGAAAACATATGAAATTATAAGAAACTGATGATAAAGCAATTTGTAATCAAAATACTAATTTCTAAATAGGTAAAAGAGCCTGTCTATGTTACTAACCGTTTGTACTATGTCATAAAATGTCTTTAGTAAATTATATATTTTTGTCCTTAGTACATATCTCAAGAATGAAGTAAATATTTCTAGAACATACTTTATATACGAACCCCTGCCATCCTATGAGTTTAATTTTACCTAATAATATATCCCCCATTGAAGGAATCGATCACAAGATTGCTAAAACTCTATGACAAATCTAGTGCGGTAACCAAATTACTGTTTGTCCACTGCAAATGGTACAACGGATATTTCAGATAATAATTCCCCAAAATGCTGCATACTTATCCTGTTAAGTTGTTATTCATAGCCTCTGTTCCTGTGAAAACTAAAACATACATTAAATATCTACACAAGCTGCATATATAAATTACATATGAATGCCACTTATGGTCAAAATGCCATTTTAAATACCCAAATAATAATAATAATAACCATTATTTCTATCTAAAATACAACTATGCAAAATACATAATTAATAGACCAAGATCATGAATGTTTCAAAATCTTGCCAATCAACGGTGAACAATATTTTAGAAAAACTCTATGGTATCAATTGCTTATGCAATAATGCAAAAATAAGTAATAATATAAATATAATTATATTTAAACATAATATAATTTATCGAAAACTGTGAGAAATCCTAGTAAAGATTTCAGGTTTTATATTTTCCAAATATTCTCAGTTGCTGAAAGCAATGATAATAGCTTATCATTAAAGTTCAGGTATGTATGGTTGTTAATAAAACACAATGATGCTTATATACTTCCATATATTTTATTTCCTTTGTCAGATCATTAACTTGATCTTTTCTTACATACTAAAATAAAACCAATATGTAATAAGGTGAACCTCCACTCTCATACATATTATGTGAATCATTTATTTTTCATTTTTTCATGAACTTTACTCCTGAAAATATCATGTAAAAGCTTACAAATGAAGCTCTATCAGCCTTTAAAGTCATTTTGCTACTTTTCGTACATAGAGGACCCTGTGGACCGCTACAGCTCTGCCCTCCGATGGAATTGACGCGGAAAGGACATTTGTACTTGAAGCAGAGATTGCATCGTAACCCAATAAAGACACAGATATTGATATTTCACCCTCCCAGTGTTATTTCACCCCATTTGACTAACCATCAATCAAAAAGTTGACAGTATCATCAAACAAAGCAAAATTTTTTTTTTTTTTAGTGTGATATGTAAAAGTGACCATTACTCAGCAGTAATCAATTGATTCCAAGATAATCATAGACCTTGTGGTTTCTCAGTTCCTTGAGTCAGAATTGGTAAAAAGCCAGAATTTCCGCCCTGACGGAAGTGCAAGGTTTGTGAGGTCTTACAATCTCTAATAGAAACTCCCATTACCCATTCATATGTATTGTATCAAACAAGATTCTTCCCTTGATTATCAAACAAAACGCAACCAACTTTGCCCTGGTCTTATGAAGGGACAAGAGAAGCCTTCGTCAGGATGACTATCCCTTTACTCTTTTATAACTTTCCCCAATAGTATCCCCAAGTACCGATAGCCAGTCTACAACCATCTCCAAACCAACTAATACTACCTTTTATGGCGTGATGTCCTCTATTCAAACAAAAACAGATCAATAATAACAATTCTGAAATACTCAAAATCATTCAGTCACTGATCTACCTTATATCTGAACAAAAGGGTGTGTGAAACTAGTTTTTGCAACGTGTATAGTGTCTCATTGTCAAAGAAAGATACCTAGAACTGGTATGTATAAAATTAACCTAACACCAAGATTCCTTTGACAACGATCATTGTAATCCCTTCAAGAACCCCTTCCCCCCCCTAAGCTCAACTTAAGAAACAACAATATCCGCTGACCATAATCTTGACTTTGTGTTATTAAACAAACCCTACGCTAACTCTTTCTCTCAATCAGTCAAACAAACGATACGTTTTCGTTTGTCATATCATAGCAAGTCTCTCGTCTGTCATCTCTCTAAGTCCCCCTTCCTAGCTTAGTAATCTGTATTTGTTCAAAAACCCAAAGCCATTTTTGGTATATGGTCATATGAAAAAGAAATTATCCCCTAAACTCAATTTTGACCCCCCCATACATTAAGCGAATAATAGTAATTACCTCATAACCAAAATTGCAGAATCATAAAATAGAACTACAACTCTAGTTACTACAATACCTTTTCAAAACCTCGTAACCAGGACTAGAAAACTATAGTCCCAGCTACTACCATTACCTGAACTAAAATTATTAGAACTTAAAAATCTATATAATTTCAGTTGTACCTTTAAGTATAGAAATCATTACAATTGTACTAAACCAAGAACCTCACTTATTTATTAAACCCGCATATAAAACTTGAATTTCCGAAATTTGTAACTACTATGTTGCATAATTCTACATTTTAGAACAACTCGGTGTGCTTGTATTTCCCCAATATCCCTCGTTATCTATTTTCCCTCTTACTTGTTTAACCTACACTCTTTATTTATTTACTTATTTCTACTAGATAAAAAAAAACCGTTTTATCTAAGAATCAAAACAAATGGTAACAACGCCAAGTCAAATCCATGATGTGTATTATACCCGCGAAGTACTATAAAGTAGATAGGCGCTTACGTAATATCAAAACCTCTAATTCAACGTAATTATATATTTGCCTACTTTATTCTAAACTAAAAAATTTCAAATATGTACGTTTGTATACCTGCCCGGAGTATAGACTTGTGTCGCGACATCTATTATTCGATTTATTTTCATATTACTATCGACAAATATCCCTTTTAACTACTCTACTCAAAATATGTCGTCATCTCGGAACCGAAAAGTTTACGTATGAAATTGTCTCCTATCCTATAAAATTTACGACAACAAGTCATTCGCCCGTTCCTAGCTCTAACAACGTCATCTAGTGACAAATGAGTGAACTAAAAGCTAGTTATAATTATGTGACGGATAAAATCTATAAGGATTCTACAAGAAAACATCGTTCGCTAGTTTACGCTAGTAACAGTGACATCTAGTGACGAGTAGTTGAACTAAAACTGAATAATTATTGTAATATCGAAAAATCTAAAAGCATTCTACAAGAAAACATCGTTCGCTGGTTTACGCTAAGAACAGTGACATCTAGTGACACTTTGAAGAACCTCCTGCCTGCTAATTGTTAAAACAAAATTATAATTTTAAAACCATTTGATGTAAGAACATTGTTGGCTAGTTCGTAATTGTAACAACGACCCCTTGCGACCCTTACATAAACTATTCCCAAAACATAGTAAAATCTGTAAAAGCTATTTTTTTTTTTTTTTTTTCGAGTCTAAAATTTATATCATGTTGAAGGAATAATCGGTAGTTCTCACTATGGCCAACATAACGCACAATTTTTTCTGAATTTGTTGTTGCAAATTTGTGTATGGACCCCCTTTTTTATTCCAAATCTTAACTTGACATAACTACGTATCGTATTTGTAGGTTTAATTAACACAAATACCGTCCTAACTCAAGTAAACGCTAAATAAAAGCTGAATGTACGATGAGACGATGACGCTTATTTTTACTCTAAAAGGCTTGTTACACTTATCCTAGTTAGCTTCCTAAACGATTTAGTTTCTAAATTTAGTCCAGTGTAACCGCATTCAGCAAGTAAATTTACTATGAAAACTAGTTAGGATCCTAATTAGGTTGCTAGTTAGGACACTAAAAAAAGTTAAGTGTAACAGGGCTTTTAAACACTAATGTTATCAGTGACTATCAAAGATTTCTTTATCTGTGGAATGACTTTGTGTTTTTTAAAATAGGATTGTACCATAAACTTATCAATGCTACTATTAAATCGAACCCGAAAGTATATCAGTGTGTGTCTGTTTACAAAACTAGTTTGTTTTAAGTGTATGCATTTAAATCTTATTTCTGTCCCAATAAATAAAACGAAATAAATAAATATTTTCTTTTTCTCGCAAGGATTTTACTAATTTACGAACGCGCTTCGTAGTTTTTAATTTAACTGGCAACACCGCTCTGAGCTCATAGCCGTCCCTACCAACCAAACAGAGCCGTTCAAAATTTTCACAAGTATAGCGTGAATATAGCAATGTTAGCAATGGCCGACCGGCGTTTTAATGTGACACGTTTCGACTCCGGTTTTCTGATTCCTAATTTCCTTATATGTGTCCGTTTATTAAGTAAAACAATAGCAAAAGTACCTAAGTGAAAGAAGTAAGTGTTAACTGACATATTTAATCAACAGTGGTTTAAGTAGTTCGAACGATGGAGATGTGTTTACGAGTTCACAATTTTGTTAGTAAATACCGGCGCCATTTTTACTACGTTTCATGAATTTGTTTTGTTTCTAGATTATATCTGTTGATGAATATCTACACCTATTATGTTATGGATAAAACCAGATTACAATGGAAAACCTATAAATTACTACGCAATAATCAATCAATCAAGGAAGCTATGCAGTGTCTAAAGCCCTTGAAAACTTGTGACGTAATTGAATTACATTAAAATATCAAGTAAGTACGCATTATTTTGTTTAAAAGTGGACTATCTACCCAATTCAGTTTATTTTACAACCGTATCCCTTTTGTTTTTAAATATATATCTAAAGATAAACAAGGTTTTGTCCCGTCAAAACTTATATATGACGTTTGTACCTACAAGGTTACTAAAGTTACTTTATCTCTACAATGTTACTCTATCTCGGTCATTCCATTAAGTTATTCCAATTGCAGGTTGACAAGAGAACGTGCCTACATGAAAGGAAGAAGCACGGAATTTAAAATTGCCAGATTTCACGACACTGTCCCTACTTCTACGGCTTCAACTACAGCTGCCTAAGCAACGTGTGTCTCTCCGGAACTAAAATGTAAGTACATGTTTAACCCAACATTTTTAATTATCTATACTAAAGCATTTAATCATAAGGAAACGCTGCCCCCCGCATTTTAGACCAATAACTAATCATATTTTGTAGGTTATGTTTATTATGTTGTGTTTCTTAAATATGTACACTCCATATGAAACGAATTTTAGTTTTAGCTACATACAAAGAATATTTTTATTATTTAAAACAGCCTACTATATAAACTACTTTATGTATTTCAGTGAATCCAGCCCCGCAATGCATTGTTAGTCAGTCTGACAGTGGCTGCCCTCCAGATTTCCGACTCTTACTCCAGGTAATTAGCCTTTATCTTTTGTTGGTAAATTAATTATTACAATGAACTACCAAAATTGCAACTACTCTATTTAGTACAAACATTTTAATATCACCTTTTGAGAAATTTTAGTTTTACCCGTCCCGCTGTTTGTAATTAACCCTTGAAAGTGAACTTTGACCCCCTTCCCCATTTCTAATTGAGCTGAAATTTTCCACGCCTATGTATGTCACGTGACAATGCAATATTATGATGACATGCAACTGATCTGATGATGGAGCAGAAAGGTGTCTATAAGAACTCCCTCAACTATTCAATTTTATCCCGCCGTGTTTGGACTTGTTGTACTCGTCTTGATGAGCAGTTTGAGATTGTATATAGAAGAGTACGGTAGGCAAAGAATAGCTTATCATAAAATTTAAATTATTGAGCAAAAATGTAGTAAGACTTTTAACGCCCCGTTAACTAAACAATGGATATTTTTTATTTTATTTTTATATTAAGTACTAAGACAGCTATATTTTAAAATCTCCCTATTCTAAGATAGATCACACTGATACTCTGAATGCAGAAGCCTAGCCCGACGCTAGTTTCGAGCACCAGAAACCTAGATCACTTTTTTTCTTTGTAAATGGCATACATGTAAGTTCACACTAATACCATTCCTATTTAAACTAATTTCAGGCTAATTTCTGCAGTACCCTGAGAGCTTCCAGTCTACCCCTGGCTCCTCGCATCTCTTCTACGCGCTTCACAACGGAAACCAAGTGAGTATAGAATCTCTTCCTAATAATAAAATTAAAACCTATGGCTGTAAATGCATGCATGCCTGCGCATGTATGTAAGTATGTACTTAATTATCTACTGATGATGATGATGACTTCTAACATAATTTTTCGAAATCAGCCCTACATGCACATAATGACAAACCTTCATGAAGTAGAGTTCTATGGCCGAATTACTGGTCCTAATTTTGGTATAGTATAGACACCTACACAAAGAATCAGGTTCAAACGAAACCTAGACCCTAAATTTTGTCACCCTATTGACTACCCGTTACTTGCAATGCCACGCTATTGCTATGACCAGAGAGACCATCTCAAACCCCTTATGAATACTAATATGAGTTCCTATTTTTTAAAACTAGAATACTTTATTAACGTTTTACCTGTGCTTGGAAGTAATAACAAACTTACTTACTTACTTTATTTAAAGTAAAACGTACCTACATTTGGAATGCAAATAACCATTTAACCTATCCCCAAGTTCAGACACTAGTAACGTTTTTATTTTAATCAATTTTCAGAGTCCCGGAACATCTATACAAAGCGACTTCCGTCTCATCATCGATCAACGCGGCCCACCTTCCTATCACCGCGGAAGACAGACCGGGATCTACACACTATTCCTATTGTAGCTTTAGTCCCTTAAGTTAGCCACTAATTATCATTTATTTTATACCACGACGGTGGCAAACAAGCATACGACCCGCTTTATGGTAAGCAATTACCGTAGCCTATGGACGCCCGTAACCCCAGAGGATTCACATGCAAGCATTTATAGTACCTATATGCTTTCGAACATGACAACTTTTCAAAATAATGATTTTATTTTTATTTTATTAAGTTAATCAATATATACAAGCAATTACATCTAATACTAGCTGGGTAATGTTGTTTTAATGTGAATACCCTACAAGTAAATAACATCCTTATCATTGCTAAACCTTTTTAAATATTTAAACTTTTGTGAGATATGTTAACAAGTACTTGTGGCTGTACTCACTACTTGGCTGGTTTTTAAGTATTACACTAAAACTGCCTACGTCAACTAATGATTTCAATTTGTAAAATTAGCATACATTTGACAAATAAGCCTTTCAAATCACCGAAACATCAAATGCAGTGTGCAAACTATTAAGTTGATAATCTCAAATAATAGCAAAGACAAGGATCCCGACGAATTGAGGAATCCTCTTTTGAAACTTGAATGTCGTTTGATAAGAGATCATTGCTTGGAACTGGTATGTGTAAATAAATATATATCCTAGGTTACCCTACATTGCCTAAGATGAAATACTATTATCTATTCTGTGGCCTAAGTTTATTATCCTGCCATAATATAATACATTTGCTTGATAAAGGTTCTCCAGATGGAGAAGTAAGTGAGATTACTGATAGATGGATTAGATAGATTGCTTAATTATTCGAAAAGTATACATTTATTTATACAGTGCCCTGCAGAACTGTTTTCGTAGTTTGTCTGTAGGTGAGCTAATTACTAAATAGTTATTCTATTGTTATGCTAATGTTATTTATTGGCACACTTAGCGATATGCTGTTTGTGATACCGGTGTCACTCATGTGTATCTAGTAGATATGTCTAAAGCTGTTTTTTTTTTTTTTAAATTTTAATTTGTACCAGCTGGTGTCTTATCTTATACGGTAGATTATTTAGATAATACGGTGATCTTTTATTGAGGGTTTGGTCACCGAAATAGTTTTCTACTTGTGGCAACTCGTATTTGTCAACAGACACTGATTTTGTGTTATGTGAGTGATCGATCAGTACTAGGCTGCACTATGATCATGTTGATACTACTTTTATTTTGTTATTATTTATTAAACAAGAAATAAACATGTAGTTTTATTAAGCGTGACACCCTTACTAAATCAACCCCACCCCAGTGATCATTTCTTAGGTATTACTTTTAATAATTGAACCTATCTTTATTGTTATGTATCTACTAATAACCATTGATTTTCCCCTCCTGAAACAGGCTACATGTTAACTACAATATACTTTAAAATGATTGGTATTTCATAAAATGGAAATGAATATTAAACTTATGGACCTACAGTCATATTTATACCAAAACATTGGTATTTTGAATTTCCCGCCTTTTGAACCACTAGATATTATTAAAAATGTCTCATTGTTTATTGAATGAGAATAATAATACGTTAATTACATAGTGAAATACTAATTATTTTTACAATTTGCAAAATAAAACATTGTTAGAACACATAGAATCGAAACGCAACGCCAGTGACAGTCAGTACTCGTATTAACATGGCTGTCAGATAGTCAAAACAAAGTTTTCGTGGTTATGTTATTGTTAGTTTTAGTGATTTTAAAACGCGTGAACTGCTTAAAAAGTGTGTGGAAAAGATGCTTTCGAGCACCAGTGAAGTGATGCAATTATGTTTCAAGTGTATTTCGTGATATACCGTGATTTAATGTGCCTACAAAGTTTACCCAACAATTCGCGCCTAAGGTAACCATATGATTTAAGAATGCTTCCCTCTGCCCTCCGCGTATATATTTTTTATTGTTTCAACAACAATATCAGTCTCCATATCCATTAACACGGTCAGCAACTGAAACCGCTTAAATTATCCAACCAAATTATGTGTAAATACTAATATGTATGATTCTAATCCTGGTCACGGCTATTAACTGAAGAGAAACGCGCCAGGCGTTTCTAAAATTAGAACGCTTCTTTACGTTATAAGCTACTAAAAGCTAGAGCAGCTATTGGAAGCTACTAAACGACGGTACAACTTAGAAAGCTGAAACTGAAAAGCTTAGAAAGCCAAAGTGGCTCTCTATGAAGGAAACCCTCTACCCCGTCTGAAACCCTGTAATACTAAAACTTTCCCTAAGCTCTGATGACTATACATACTTACCTCCTGAAAGGAACACTACAACCCTGCGTTAAATACTATAACCCCAATAATCTAATTTCCTATATAAACATGATTTGTCAGACAATTTCAGCGGTTTTTCCTAACAATGGCTCGTGAAAGTCTAGTAGTAGATCCCTAGTTATGTAGTAACCCGATAATTTTTAGGAGACTGATAAAGAGGTTGTTGAAACAAAACAAGGATATTTATTTTAAACTTTATTTCCTATAAATGGTACTTTACAACGAAAAGACATTAAGTAAATAGGTATATAAAATTAATTAGTAAATTAATATTATTCGGTTATAAGTTCAAGCTGTTGATGCAGGAAGGTTAGTGGTAAAGCTGTAGAATGGAGTCAGGATTTCTGTAAAAGAAAAGACTATTCGGTAGTTTCCATATAGACAAAGTCTTCCCAATATTTGCGGTGAAGATTAATGCTAGAAAATTAATTTGTAAAATTTTGTTATTGATGAAATTAACTCTTGTCTTATCTTATTTGAATATTTTATTTTAATACAAGCAAATATGTTTTTTTTTTATTTATCCCCTACGCCCTAAAAGCGATAGTGTTAACGAATACAGACAATAATTATACAATTAAATTATTTTCTTAGAAAAATTATTTATTTATTTTAAATATAGTTAGGAAGGGTAGCTAATGTGTGATAGGGGTTTCTTTTCCCAAATACACACGCCTGTAGTTCGTGCGGTGGGGTAAACTATCTCATAACCTATCTAATTATTATTATTATTTTTATATATTTTATTAAAAATAAAATATTTTTATTTTGTCTATCAATGACTTTATTAAGTGAAGCTACCAACGTTTCGTAACCTACACACCAGAGGAAAGAAACGCCAAGAAAACCTCTGAGATGCCTAGCTAATTAATTAAATCAAAATTAAATCTAGAATTCAACCAAAGGGACTGTAGTCTTACCGAAATAAGTCATAGAAATATGTCGTGTGAGGCAGTTATGCTAATTCAAACTTCAAGGATATGCAAATAGTATTGTACGTAGAGTAGGGCATTGTTTCTAACTACCGAACTCTTCATCTAATTATCAAATTTTACAGATGATGTACACTATTGAATTGAAAGCCTGAATTAACTTATGAACTATTTTCGTTCAGTTGTAGTTGATATGGATCCCCATAACTCACTCCAGCACGACTCAATCTCTCAGTTGAATTCCAATACTTTATTGTAGTGGCTTTCTCTTTGCCAATAATTGTATTTCCAACAATATAATAATATTTATTCATTAATTATTGTGAATGGTGATAAGGTACAAGTCTCACTATGTCAGAGAACATTGTTAAAATTTTCAATATATTTTTATTTTACAACTCAATGTTGGTACAAGGTTAGATGGCTTATTTCAGCTTAAAAGTAATAAATAATTTCAGTTATATAAATAGGCTCCTTCATAGAAGGATCAAGGTAGTGGTTATGAAGAATGAACATAATTGTTCAATGGTTAATGTCGGTTTCACTGTCATACATGAATAATGTTACAATCACACAAGTAATAATTACTTTAGTTCAAGTCAATGCTTCTATACCAAAGCATATGTACCGTAAGTATAATAGAGAACACAATCTTTTAAATTCATAAATCAGGTACGTAAGACACGCTAAAAATCGTTCCCAAAATAGGGTAAACGTCTTAATATATACTCAATTAAATTCATATGCCGCAACCGCAAAACATAAAAGTATCACGCATTCCGCAATAAAATTCGCAAAACGTATAAAATTATAACGCATACGCAATATAGGATAAACGCATCCATCCCTATTTCGATAAATTCGTAAAATGTTTCCGCATACTCCGTTAAATTCCGTACGTATATATATTGCATATAATAATTCAACCAAATTTCACATAAATTAAATACAAGAACCACAGAAATAAGGAAAATGTTCATAAT
Organism: Pammene aurita; assembly: GCA_947086415.1. Lineage (NCBI taxonomy): Eukaryota > Metazoa > Arthropoda > Insecta > Lepidoptera > Tortricidae > Pammene > Pammene aurita. The sequence goes on from OX352295.1 coordinate 22,772,996, forward strand.
ATAACAGTCAATTAAAAGCACTTACTCAACTCCATGGCCTAAAGAGAATACACAGAAAATAAATAAATTTTATAAGTGAATAGGTTTTGCCTCACCAAATTGGACTTCTTTTGCTGGTCCTATTGGCAGCTCAGGGCGGGGCCTCGGTGCTTGCAGCTCGGCTTGTAGACAGAAGTCGGAGTCTCGTGGTTCAGGATATGCTTGTAGTTCTATTTCAGCGGCAGAAGTCAGGTCGTCCCGTAGTCCGTAGGTAGAAGTGTTCGCGGCTCTGGTCGAAGGCAAAGTCCTCCCCTTACCGTACGCCCTTCCCTTATATAGTAATAAAAATTCCGTATCGATTCGTCCAATAAGATTGCTTGCGGCGTATTAGTCGAGTTTGGTATGCTTTCGACCACCATCTGTGACGTCAGAGAGGTTCGAAACGTCCGCCTTCTGGTAGCTTGGTTAGATTGATTTAAGCCAATTTGAACCTTGTTGATCCTTTAGTTCATACTATTTTAAAGACCAAATTCCTATACTTAAGTGACCTAGTTCGATAACCTCCTATCTCACATAGGGAATGTTTTTCTTCAATATCTATCCAATTATGCAATTTCCAATGAAAATTTATATGAAAATAGATGAAAACAATAGCCCCGCGTATGATTTAATAAGCCCCTGTAAGTATTAATATCTATTTTCCCCGTAAAATGCCAATATATCTTTGTATACCAATTTGATTCTTAAGATCCCTACGCTACATACTTCTATAAGAAACAAGTTCCCATGAGCGCCCTTCCCTTTTTGGAAAATCTAACCTCTAAGAAAACTATTTTCTTTAATTCAAACAAAAGTAAGTATTTCCTAAGGTGTGTTTATATAATCTATGATGAAGATAATTTTTCTGCATATATTATGACCAGATCCTATCGGATTTACTGCGTATTTACTCCGTAAAATACCAATATATCTTTTATAAGAAAATTCGCTTTTTATCCTAATTTTCACCACTTTGCTTTATTTGTTTTGATCAAATTTGTGTTTTCCACACGTTCATGAGCTAATACTAGCCTAGAATTCCATCAAACACCAGTAATTTTAAAATCCTAACAATATTTTTACGACAATTTTCGATCATACAATTTGTTAATTTTAGCGTTTTACCGAATCGAACTCGTTATGTTTTATTAAAACAAAGCTCCCAACTTTATTTATTTCCGTTATTTAACTTCGTAATGCGAGTTTTTATATAATATTCCCAAAATCGATTTTGGACGAGAAAGTAAGTTCTTAACTTTTTCACGCTTAATTAATTCAATTTCGTTAATATACTTCCTGCAATATAACTTTAATTACTTTCCCTTTAATTTAAGTATCGATTTATAACAATAATTAACAAATTAAAAACATAACCTCTCCATTTGGACAGATTTTCAGACAAAGTTAAAATATTATTAGATACTACTTTTTGTTATTGGATGAATCATCAATAATACATTTATTCTATACAATAAACTACATTTCATCTCGAAAATCCTATTAAAAGTATCGATTTTCATCATTACTTAACGAACAATATTCTCAGTTGTCGTCATTCCCCTCCCTAGGTAAACTTACAATGAGAATAATATGAAATGATAAGAACTGATGATAAAGCAATTTGTAATCAAAATACTAATTTCTAAATAGGTAAAAGAACCTGTCTATGTTACTAACCGTTTGTACTATGTCATAAAATGTCTTTAGTAAATTATATATTTTTGTCCTTAGTACATATCTCAAGAATGAAGTAAATATTTCTAGAACATACTTTATATACGAACCCCTGCCATCCTATGAGTTTAATTTTACCTAATAATATATCCCCCATTGAAGGAATCGATCACAAGATTGCTAAAACTCTATGACAAATCTAGTGCGGTAACCAAATTACTGTTTGTCCACTGCAAATGGTACAACGGATATTTCAGATAATAATTCCCCAAAATGCTGCATACTTATCCTGTTAAGTTGTTATTCATAGCCTCTGTTCCTGTGAAAACTAAAACATACATTAAATATCTACACAAGCTGCATATATAAATTACATATGAATGCCACTTATGGTCAAAATGCCATTTTAAATACCCAAATAATAATAATAATAACCATTATTTCTATCTAAAATACAACTATGCAAAATACATAATTAATAGACCAAGATCATGAATGTTTCAAAATCTTGCCAATCAACGGTGAACAATATTTTAGAAAAACTCTATGGTATCAATTGCTTATGCAATAATGCAAAAATAAGTAATAATATAAATATAATTATATTTAAACATAATATAATTTATCGAAAACTGTGAGAAATCCTAGTAAAGATTTCAGGTTTTATATTTTCCAAATATTCTCAGTTGCTGAAAGCAATGATAATAGCTTATCATTAAAGTTCAGGTATGTATGGTTGTTAATAAAACACAATGATGCTTATATACTTCCATATATTTTATTTCCTTTGTCAGATCATTAACTTGATCTTTTCTTACATACTAAAATAAAACCAATATGTAATAAGGTGAACCTCCACTCTCATACATATTATGTGAATCATTTATTTTTCATTTTTTCATGAACTTTACTCCTGAAAATATCATGTAAAAGCTTACAAATGAAGCTCTATCAGCCTTTAAAGTCATTTTGCTACTTTTCGTACATAGAGGACCCTGTGGACCGCTACAGTACTCATAACAACGACATGATATTAACAAATAATTCTTTGAGTACAGTCCCTCCATTGACAAATACAACTACTTCTGATACATATTCTATGGAAACTAAGTCTTCAACTAACAGCTCGTGTAGTTTAAATATTAATGAACCTATGAAGGAAATTGATTCAGTTACCAACCCTATAGCTAAGTTTGCTTCATTGTTATATAACAATTCAGTTATACCGCTTAATGCGGTTCAAGAAATAATGGATAACTTAAGTAACAATATTATTAATTCTTTACTTGATCCTTCTTCAATGCAGCATAATACTTTAAAAGAGGACTGTTACCAAATTACATATAATAGAGTTGCATCTTTAAATGAGTCAATGAAAGATTTTGAATCAGAACATAAGAGAATGTCTTACTTTAAACGTCATGGTACATATATAGGGCCCCTGGAATATACTGTTGGACAACGACTAGAGACAAAATATGATAGTAATAATCATTGCAATTTAACTACAGTGAAAGTAACAGCAATGCATATTCCTCTAAACTTAATACTTAAAAGTTTTTTTGAAATGGATGGTGTATTGGAGGAAACGCTGCAATTTTTTACAAAAATACTAAAAAGTTATGGTAATTTAGTCCAAAATATAATAAAAGGGTCTGAATGGCAAAAAAAGCTTGCTTTACATGAAGATAAAATTGTATTTCCTTTGTGTCTTTTTTTTTATGATTACGAAGTTGGTAACGCTTTAGGCAGTCATTCAGGCATACACAAACTTGGGGCTGTTTATATTGTTAGCACGAGTGAGGGCTGCAGTGAAAGGTATAAGTCTACGATGGATCGTCGGTGTGAAATAAAAGCAGGATCATTATTCTGATGGTGCACTGAGTTTATTCAATAAACCTAGGCAAGATCTGATATACAATTATGTTGGATTAATAAGGATTAAACTAAATAAACTAATAACTATGGAAACAGTACAAAAGCGTGTATACCCGAGCGGTGTCAGAGTCAAAGAGAGAGAATAAGATACGAGGGCCGTTTGAAAAGTCTTTTAAAAAACTATTTATTAAACCTTTTTTTTTGGTAAATGGCATTAACACTGGCTGGCACGATCTTTCAATTGATAACTGACGAAAAATTAAGAAGAAAAAAAGAGACTGAGATCACCTACGCATTTTTGTCAACTATGGAAAAATCTGAATTTCGTGCCGTTATTAAACACTTTTTTAGGAAGGGTTGCACTGCTGCCACTATAAAAATTGAACTTGATTCTGTTCATGGCACTAATGCACCGACGTTGCAAACCATTTACAACTGGTTAAATGAATTTAAACGTGGCCGGTCAAGCAGATTTATAGCATTTTGGAGTAGACCTGCATTAGTATTTTACATGGCCAAAACGACAACAATTCAAGCATTGGACAGTAGGATATATATAAAGTTCTACTGGTAGGGCCATATAGCACATGTACACCCGTGGGTAATACTTGCCCATCAAATGTGAGAATTACAGTACCAGTATTCACAAACTGAGTATTGTTGTTAACCACTATTTTTCTTCTAATCTTTAAAATTGGCCCACAACCAATTGGCAAATTTATAGAAGTCTGTACTTCATCATCAGTTAAATCATTGAGTACTCCTTTAATGACTCCCATACGGGTAACATTGAATGTTGGGATCAAAGGTTTAAATTTATTTGGTCCTAGATTGGTGTTGCTCAAAAAATCATTAGCATATGTGAATGTAGCAAACTCAATACTTACTCGGTTTCTGCCAATTCGTTTCAAACTGCCATTCACAACACCTTGAATGTTATTTTGCCTTATGAATCGACCAAATGTGATGGGATGTAGGGTTGTACCATCGCTTTTGCCTTCTCTTTGAACATGTACTACAAATGGAGCAATGTCGGACTGCTGGTAACGAATGCGGCCCACAGGAACCCTAACCGGAGGTAAGTTAGTAAGGTTAGCTTCATTGTTATTGTTGATGTTGGGAGTTACAACAATATTTGGAGTGTCCTTGCTATTTTCAGTAACCGGGGTTGAAATATGATTTGGAATATTTTGGTCAATGACATTATGTTGAGTTATTTGTACATTTTTTCTTTTTCTTTTATTGCACGTAGTGCATACTCGAGCGAGAGTTTTTCTTTTTAATGTTGTTTTATCCCCATTAATAGATACCGAAGCGTCGGTGTCCATAGATGACTCCACAGCTGCTATTAATATGTCCATGGGAGTAGGGGCATTATGTGATCCTGCGGGAATTGTTCCCCCAGGATCTGGGGGCTCGGTTCCCCCTCCTTAATCATATATCTATCTAATCTAACACTTATTAATATTATTTACGGCTAACTACTAAAAATAATGAAAGTGAACCTAAAACTACAAATATATACACAATATAGAAACACCAATCCTTTTAAAGTTAATTTTAAAAATCAAGTTAAAAAACCGCGTCCGCCGCGCACGAAGTTTCCCGCCCTTTTTCCACAAGTTATTTTATTTACAATAAGTATTTACTCAAAGTCATGCAAAGTACAACGCGGTAAACAACATATGCAGTTCATACACAGAAAACATTTCCCTCGAGCAGCTAGGGCCGTCTTTTCCATAAGGGCACACGGGGCACGTGCCCAGGGCCCCCATCCTCAGGGGCGCCCCGAAAGTTTTTTTACAGAAAACTTTGTCCCTAATTGAGCGCCTGATGGCCCCTGATTCTCAAAGTGCCCTAGGGCCCCGTCACGTATTAAGACTGCCTTGCGAGCAGCCTAATTTTGGGCCAAAGAATTGGCATTACTGTTTAAACATAATAAAATAGGAGTTTAAACTGATTAACTAAAATTTTAAGTTCAAGCTAAAGGGTACTGCTAAAGCGTGTGTTTAGATAAAATATTACCTTCATGTTTCCAAATTATAAATAATATTGTATTTTCAGCATGAATCGTCATACATATCTCAAATAAAATCTATTTTTCTTAATTTTAATTGATATGACATATGACGTAAAAAAATACAAATATCGCGATGTAAATTTTTAAACATTAGTTTGGACTGGACCGCTGCGAATAAACGGAGCGCCTATGTGCGCTGTGCGGCAATGGTCCAAATTACAAGTAGAGATAAAATATGTACCAATGTTTTTGTTTAAAACTTTGCCATAAATACATAGTTTATTCTGTGTTAATACAAATAACAATTATTTAAGAACACATTTACTTTGTCTAACATCTATGCAACTATCTGTTTAAAATTCAGGTACCCAAGCACAGGTCTCAGATTGGACTCGATATCTGTCACGTCATGATTCTGAGCCATGATTGGCTGGAATAGTAAAAAGCACTAGTGCGAGAAATCGAACATTCCGCACGCTAAACCACTAGAAGAAAAGGACTTCTTTGAGCAACTATATTAAAAATGGCTTTTGCCATTTAGATATTAAAAAAAAGTTTTATTTTGCAGGCAGGACACCCGTAATTGAAGCGGTAAAAGTAAAGTAATAGTAAATTATGATACAAGTGTGCTAAGTTGATCATTACATACGAAGCGATATTGTGCGCACGAACGCATGTGAGTGCGCATAAGGAAGCTGAGCTTATGTAATGATCAAGCACACGCGTTTCATACGACGTTTTTCATCACACTTGCGAGGAAATAACAGAATAGTATAATTAATAACTTTGATAAATACATTAATTGTCAGAATGTTTACAGGATAGAGGCACTTACGAACCTAAGATAATTAAATTTAACTAACCTTTTTTGTAATGTTATTGAGTATCTGGAACTCTTTTTCAAATCATTTCATAAAATTAAAGACTTCACATTTATTGTGCAATAAACACTAGATTTTTATGATGACATTTTACTAGTATGTATCACAATTTTGAAATATATGCAGAGGTTAAATTAACGCTAAAGTTGTCTTCTTATTCATTGAAAATATATTTTGTTTAAATTAATAAAACACGACGAGAAAAATCAAACAAATAAACAATGATTTGAGGTTAACTTATAAATGGCGCGCAATTTTCTTTTTTGGATGTGCGTGCAGCTTGAGGCAAAGGCGCGGACGTATAATGCCAAACAGCCAAAATTAAAACAGACAATTCGTGTTTAAAACGTAATTTATTGTGTATTACGAGTGATATAATAAGTTGAAATTATTCTTATTCACAATCAGGATTGTAGAATTTGTATTATATCGTAAATGTGTATATTTTTAATATATTTACTTTTTTAGAATGTAAACTCATACATAAAGAGTTAAAAAAAAGTAAAGGTAATACCCGACTAAATTACAACGATTCGTCTGCGTACGTACAACTTGGTACAGTCACCACATGGGAATGTTGAGCCACTTGGCAATGGACGCAATTTAGTCGTGTAATATAATGGGTTCGGTATTTTTCGTTAGTAGGCACGATCGCGATATGACCGATGTTACCCGATGATATCTTGGTTGCTTTGTTGCGTCAAAATTTCACTATGTCAAAACTAGTTGACATTATAAAAATTCCTTCGTCTACGAAAAGGATTAGCCAACGGCCATTAAATTTTGAAGTTACTCGTTTGAATCAGACGCTAGATGTCGTTGTTCCTAGCGGAAACTGGATAACGACAGTTCTTCATGAATTCGTCTAAAACCGTTTAGTAATCTACTAGTATTTCTTTCAAATTGGATGCCATGATTTAATAGGCGAGATCTTTTTTCAAGTCAAGATATTTATATAAATATCCATGTTATCGGGCACTTTCAAATTATTTTTTCATTGAGAGGGACAAATGCTATTGCTGTCTTTACTATCATTAAATGTGTCACAGCTCCTAGTTGACGTTAATTGAATACTTATGTAACCTTTGTGGAAATATGGTAGATAACCTTTGATAGTCTACATATAATCCTATAATCTGTCAGTAGCTATAGAAATGTTTAATAGAGACTTGATAGTTTCTGACTCAAATTCTAACTTTGAAAAAATATCTGACAATGGGTATTGTCAATTTTTTTTCGCTGTAACATTAATTGCGGAAAAGTAGCTATCTAAATCTAGTAAAAAAATCAAATATGCCACCGGCAATAAACGACGAAACTAGACGTGAAATTATATTTTTGCACCAGCAAGGGTTAAGCATGCGTGCAATAGCAAACGCGTTAAATGTGCAGGTATAAGGTTCTACAAAATAATAATTTCCAAACACTTTGATTTTAATAAGAAAATATCTAACCTATTCATTCCTTTCTAGCGAAATACTGTCAGTTTGTGGGTAAATAGGTATGCCGCAGAAGGAGATATAAATGATCACCGTCAAGGCAATCATGGTGTCTCGATACTATCAATGGAACAACGCAATGAAATGCGAGAGAGCTACATGGAAAATGGGTTTATATCTACCAACTATTTCGCAGACCGCTTCAATTGCCACCCCAATACCATCCGAAAGCATTTGCATTCTATGGATCTTCACCATAGACGTCCCGCATACAAAATTGCTTTGACGGAAGATCACAAAATCGGTCGAGTCAATTTTGCTCAACAGTACCGAAATTTTGATTGGGGTTCGACAATATTTTCCGATGAGAAGTCGTTTAATTCAAGTGACCACGGTCGTTTACATCTCTGGCGTTATGACAATACGCGATATGCGGAAGACCATGTTATACCAAACAGGGAGTCGGGTCGCATCAGTGCAAACTTGTGGGGGTGGATGAGTTCGGACGGTGTAGGTGAGCTGGTTCCTTTACCTCCCAGGACCAACGCTCAATGTTATCTCAGCGTGTTACAGGAAAGCATGCTTCCCACCGTAAGGGCATTTTATCAGTCTGCGCGCGAACGCGGTGTCGAGCGGGTGCGTGCGTACAAATAATGCACAGTGTGTGTTTTTAATCAGCAATGTCGTCTACAAATACGTTAAAATGTGCCAGCTGCAACATCGTAATATGCGAGCTGTTGGCGTTTGTCCAAAACAAAATTCATGTCATGGGCTTGGAAAGTATGATTCGCCTATGTGCATCTGCGTTTACAGAAGAGGAGGTTGTGGTGGCTAAATCTATGCTGTTTGACGCAATGAAAAATAAAAAGAAGAAAGTGTCGCGAAGAAAAGGCGGTAAACTGCATCGAGATCTTGAGGACATTATATGTGTGTTCCAGGAAACGGATCCGGAGTTACTCCCGATTTTTGTGGCAAAAGAGTTAAATAAGTTGCCTCCGGTAACTTTTGACCATGTTGATGTGTCGACGTTGTTAAAAGACATAGTGAGCATAAAAGCGGAAATACAGGACATAAAATGCCTGTATGCAACAAATAAAAGAGTTGAAGAGCTGGAAACAAGATGTCATACAGAGAGATATGCGTCTTTTCTAAATAGTCATATGAATGTCAATACCAGGCGGGGTGCTTGTACCATGCTAGATAGTGGGCCGATGGGTTTCGTTAACCAAAATGTTGATAATGATAAGTCGGATGTGCCCGTTACAAGTTTCAAAAATCATGAAGACAATGGGAATGACTCATCCGCTTGCAGCCACCAGATTGGAGCGAAACTGGTTGATACGAGCATACACGAACCGACATCTCTTTCACACGTGAGTGCGTCTGATCAGATATCTCCCTCACACTCATCGCCGAAACGTCTTGCATCGGAAGTTAAGTTAGTCACACTGCCGTTAGACACGCCGTCAGGCAGGCAACAAACAACCGTAGACGTAAGTCTTAAGGCTCAAAGTCCCCCGACTGAGAAGGGAAAAACGAACTTAGTTTTAAACGAATCGGCTGTCAATGTCATATGCGATGACAACTTGACTGTTGTATCTTCAGTGTCGAACACAAAGAAATCGTTTGCGCAAATGGCGGGCAGTGATAAAGAGTGGAAAATACCAAAGCTGGATGAGGCCTACATAGAAGTGCAACGGAAGAGGCTACGCAACAGATTTGCTGGCTGTGAAGGAAAAGCGGAACCTGTGGCAAACATGAAGTTCAAAGCGGCGGCCGTGCGCATTCCTTTGTTCGTGTCAAATGTTCACAAGGATGTTATGTTAAGTGACGTGGTTGACTATCTCTGTGAGAAAACGAACGAAAAGGTGTCCTTGTTCAAATTAAAAACAAGTAAACCCAATGACTACCAGTCGTATAAGATGTTTGTGCCACAAGATAAGCTGAGCATCTTTATGGATGGCACTTTGTGGCCGAAAGGTGTCTATGTTACTCGTTTTGTCCATTTCAAAGCGAGACAGAACAAAGAGCCTAGTGAGACGAAGCAGAGTGTGACCTAGGCTGATATGTAATGGTTCAAAATTAGGATTTAAGGTAAAAAAAAAATAAAATTTTCAATAGAAACGTCACAAAATGGATTCGTCTTCATTGAACAATAAAAACAACAACACATTCATCAGTTACAACTGCAAAAATATCAAGCGGAGCCTCGGTTGTGTACAGTCGCTGTGTAAAACAGCGGATGTTGTGGCGCTGCAGGAGACCTGGCTGATGCCCCACGACCTTAAGCTGCTTGGGAGCATTGACAAGGAGTTTGGTTACACAGGCAAATCAGCGATGGACTTAGCGACGAGCATTCATCGTGGGCGTCCTCATGGCGGTGTCGCGATTTTGTGGCGTAGTAGTGTACTCCGGGATGTGTCAGTTATAAAGTGCAATAGCAATAGAATGTGTGCAATAAGAGCGGTAACATCTGGTTTAAGAGAAATACTAATAGTGAGTGTGTATATGCCTACTGACCAACATGATAATTTACCTTTGTTTACGCAATGCCTAGGTGAGTTGTATGCACTAGCTCAAGATAACTCTATAGAAACTGTATATGTCTTAGGAGATTTCAATGCACATCCCACAGCTCTGTTTGGGGAAGAATTGTTTTGTTTCTGCACTGAAAATGAGTGGGTTTGTGCTGATGTTATGAAATTAGGTGTTAGTTCTGACACTTACACTTTTGTTAGTGAAGCTCATGGCTGTCAAAGATGGCAAGATCATTGTGTAGTTAGTAAATCAGCATTGCAAACTATTCAAAACATTAATGTTATGTATAACATTTATTGGTCAGATCACTTCCCGGTGCGAATTGAGTGTAATCTTGGTCTAATTAGGACGAAGGTACAAATAAACACAGATTTCTGTAATAAAGGCATTATTTGGGGGGTAAGGAATGCAGAGGAAATTGAAAAATACACCAGTACATGTAATGATAAATTAAAAGTGATAGATTTTCTATCTGAATTTCAATTGTGTGCTGATAAGTGTTGTACAGATTCTCAACATAGGATTGTTATAGATAGGCTTTACCAAACTGTAATAGATAGCTTATGTCAAGCAGCCGTTGAAAGTTGTACTAAGAAACATGCCAACAGTGTTGGTAAAAACAGATGTCTGCGAGGCTGGAATAAACATGTGGCGCAAGCACATGAACGGGCTAGGCTTGAGTTTTCCATGTATGTGCAATTTGGGAAACCACAGCAGGGGCCTGTTTATGAAGCTATGTGCCTTAGTAGAAAAATATTTAAGTCCCGACTTAGATTTTGTCAAAATAATCAAGAGCAAATAAGTATGGATATTCTTGCCTCGCAGCATGCTTCTAAGCAATTTAACAAGTTTTGTAAAAACATAAAAAAGTTGAACGGCAAAACTACCTTACCAGCTAGCGTTGATGGTCAGAGTGATCCAGTGAGTATTGCTAATATGTTTAGGCAGAGCTTCAAGGTGGAGTCACAGTTACATCCACATGCTACACCAAGTTTGTTGAACCGTACAACTACTCCTAGCTTCTCAATAACAAGTACCATGGTAGCGCTGGCCATTAAAGATATGAAAAGGGGTAAGTCGCCAGGACATGATGGGTTAAGTATTGAACACCTGCAATATGCAGGTGGACATCTAAACAGAGTACTGGCTATGTTGTTTACTTTTTGTTTACGCCATTCTTACTTGCCATGTAATCTTATGAAAACTATTGTGACTCCACTAATAAAAAACTCAACTGGTGACATTGCTGATAAGGCTAACTATAGACCCATTTCACTTGCTACGGTGGTGGCAAAAGTGTTAGATAGAATACTGGACAAGCATCTTAGCCAGCATATACAACTTTGTGACGCACAATTTGGTTTTCGGGAAGGTCTATCTACTGAAAGTGCAATTTTAACACTTAAGCACACCGTTGACTATTATACCAAGAGTAAATCACCTGTATATGCATGCTTCTTGGATTTGACTAAAGCGTTCGATCTAGTATCATATAACTTACTTTGGGACAAGCTTAGGGAGACAGGCGTAGCTCCGGAGGTTGTTGATATTTTTTCATATTGGTATAGTAATCAAAGGAATAAGGTTAAATGGGCAAATGCGTATTCAGATGAGTACACACTTAATTGTGGTGTTAGACAGGGTGGGTTATCATCTCCAAGACTGTTTAACTTATATGTCAATAAGCTAATCGAGGAGCTGAGCAGCATGTATGTTGGATGCCGTATAGATAATGTTAGTGTAAACAACATAAGTTATGCTGACGACATGGTGCTGCTCAGCCCGTCGTTCTACGGCTTACAAAAGTTGGTAAATGTATGTGTAGAACATGCTGTGACACATGGCTTGAAGTATAATGATAGGAAAAGTGAGTTCATGATTTTTAAAGGTAAAAATAAATTTTCTTATTGCATTCCACCACTTCTCTTAAGTAATGTGCCTATCAAGCGGGTGTCACAGTTCAAATATTTAGGTCATATATTGACTGATGATCTCAAAGATGACAAGGACTTGGAACGTGAACGGAGGTCTTTGTCGGTGCGAGGAAACATGTTGGCTCATAGATTTACGCGTTGTTCTGTGCCTGTAAAACTAACTCTTTTTACTGCTTATTGCCAGAGTTTTTATACAAGTGGTTTATGGGTACACTTTAGTCAGAGAGCGTATAATGCTTTAAGAGTGCAATATAATAACGTCTTTAGGGCCCTGTTTCGGCTCCCCCGCTTTTGTAGCGCTTCGGAAATGTTCGCTGACGCAGCAGTTGATGATTTTTATGCAATAATGCGGAGAAAGTCAGCGTCCATTGCAAGGCGGATGTGGGTGAGCGGAAACGGGATCCTAAAGATGATAGCAGATAGGCTGGACTCTGCCGTCCTTGCCCGGTTCACTTATCTGCATGTCCAACCTAATCAAGGAACAGGGCAGGGAGGGAGGGGGCCAAAGAGGCCATTTATTTTATAAGTATAGGTTTAAGCTAGTTTTAGTATTTGCTATATGTAAAATATGGACCCTGTATAACAGTGTTTGTCTGAAATAAATGATTTTTTTTTTTTTTTTTTTTATCCACGGGAAGAATTGCCACATTTTCATTTCGTGCACGACAACTGCACGATACACAGGGCCAGGATTGTAAAAGACTGGCTCCATCAACGTCGACAGGAAATAACAGTCATACCGTGGCCTGCTAAGTCTGCGGATCTAAACCCCATAGAGAATCTATGGGGTTTAATGGTCCAAAGATGGGAAAATCGAAATGAACGATCAAGACAAGCTGTGGAAAATCATTGCCAAGAAGTTTGGGAAGACTTGCGAGGAACTGATTATTGCACTCGATTTGTGGAGTCCATGCCTTCGCGTCTCCAAGCTGTCATTGATAACGATGGGTCATATACAAGTTATTAGTTTTTAGATATCTCTTTGCTTTAATACGAATAAACAGATTTTGGTCTATTTGTTATGTTTTTTACATTTTAAATAGTAGAGTTAAACGTAAATATTTTTTAAATAATAATAGATATTTTGACATAGATCTTTACGAGACAGTAATGAGGGTATTAGACAACATTACAAAGAAATGTTTTGAATTCCAATAAAAAGAACACAATAAAATATTCGTAAAATAATGAACTTCTGCTTATTTATAATTATATTTTTCATTCACTTTCCTTTTGACAGCTGTTATCTAAATGAGTTTCAGTTTATGAATTATATGGAAATGGCTGCCGTTAAAAGGAAAGTGAACGAAAATTTCTACATAGCAGCTTAGCAGTCAAATAGACGTTTCTAGGACTAAAGCGGATGTTGTAATGTAACCATAGTAACGTCAGCTTCCGGAAAAATCGCTATCAATCATTGGTTAAATATTTTTGTTATTACGTAACCATAGTAACGCCACCTTCCGAAGAAAACACGGGCGGTCATTGGCTAACCGTATTTGGTTTTACGTAACTGTAGCAACGACCGCCCGAACTCGCAACTTGGTCGAATAATACAACGAATTTGTATTATTCGACCAAGTTGCGAACAGTGGTAAGTGGCTCAACATTCCCGTGTGGTGACTGTACTAGAGTACAAACGTCACTTGATCGGATTATTAAATTATTCCACTAGTTGGATAATTATTGTGAAATGCACGCGTTTAATACCTAGGATTATGAGCATAAAAGCGGTGGAATAAGAACCTCGTTACGAGCAGGTGTGTTGAAAAATAAAATAAAGTAAAAAGCAATTAATTACACTAAAAATGATATGACATGACACAAAACAAAGCATTAACTACAGCTTGGGGAGCTGCACATATAAATGAAGTTAAGCGCGATGAAGAAATAAACATACCGGAAATATGGTAAGTAAAAATTTGGGGAAAATTTATTTATTAAATAAATGATGCCATAAGTTAGCTGTAATAATTGAATGCTAGTAGGTAAATATATTCTTTTAATGCAAAAATCATATTCATAATATAATAAATTAACTTTAAATCAGAGGTGACATGATTTGATTCGTAGTTTTTAACAAACAAGTAAAAACTGAGATCTTTGTGAATGTTTCACGATTAAATAAACCGCCATGTTTTTTTTTAGGTATTATAATTAACCTACCTATTATAATCAGATTACAATAATATTTTCGGTTATTTACAAATTATTATTACTATTTTTTTTGGGTTTTACGGGTACGAGTTGGTAAATCTTATGTGTACGTATTTTTAGTCTGAAACCAATATGGATGGATAGCGTTCCCGGGTAGTGAGGGAGAGAGACGAGATGTGGTGGCGGCATTCCACCACAAATATGGCTTGTCACATTCCAGCACAAATATGGCATGTCAGATTTGCTGGGAAGGCTGGACTGCACGCACGTCGGCATATTTCCTCCTCGACGTCCGAATGCCTGCAGTATATCAATCGTAAAGGAACGCATACCATCAATGAGCAATAGGTAAGTTTCAAGAGAAATATCCACAAATACTCAAAACTTTTCTTTTTTTATGTCGATGTAGGTACCTTATCTACATGGTACCATAGTGATGGCGAATATGAATTTTGAAAATTCATCTCCCTGCTTGCCACATTTAATAAAATCGACAATAATTGTTACAGACTTTTAAAAACGCGGAAATAACACACCAAAAACAAAACACTTTATTTTTATATGGTAATTTTTTTTCAGATTACTGATGTAAACTGCAGGCTACCGCACGTCAATGCTCAGTACCCGGGAAGGGTACATAATCACTCAGTGATTAAAAATGAGATGCGTCACCTGTATGATCAAAGAATTGGTTCATATTACCTGCTAGGTAAGTTCAATATTGTAGGTGCCTACGCAAAAATAATTATAGAAATTAATTGTTTTTAAGTTTTAATGGTATTATACAATTTCAGGAGATTCAGGCTACGGACTGGAACCCTGGCTGATGATTCCGGTATACTTGACACGCGGCACCATGGCCCGCCGAGGAGCGGTACACGGAGTGGCACTGTCGGATCTGCAACACTATAAGGTAATACATAAAACAAGATCATTATTAATCATTCTTTTTTAACATCATTCTCAAATCGCATGGTTTCACCTCTCGTGTGAGTCACATCGAAAATTCTGAATACCTTTTTATATACGTTAACGAATAGTTTCCCTTCCGTTTCTACAGCAAGAAATACAAATCTCTATGCTGACATTACATGTCGGATCACGACTGCGCACGCTGATGCACGCTGCATACATCCGTCTCATAGGTAGAACGAGACGGATGTATGCCGCACGTCGGATGCGACCTGTCATGTTAACGCACCTTTAGTCAGTAGGTACAGTTTGTTTTCGATAGGTTTTATTCCGACGGTACCATAAGTCACATATTATAAGTTACAAAGGTGACTGATGTCACCGAAAAATCCGGTCCCGACTGTAGTAAACTCTTTCACTACCAAATTAAGAGGTCCACGGTGAAATGGAAAAGAAATAAGTGTAGGTATATTATTTAGAAGGAATTAACCAAAAGGCATTATTTAGCATGGGATATGCTGGCAACAGCTGCACGTCAAGATGAACGCACGGAGCATGCAAAATCCCAAGCAGAAATGAGGCGCTACATAAAAAATCCTCGCGATCTCAGTGACAATAATTTTATCGAGGATTTTTGACTAAACAAGGAACCATTTACAGATCTGTGTGGGTTTTTTGGACGTTAACACAGACCTTAAATCCCCCCAAATCTTTGGAGTTCAAGGTACGTGTTATGTAATTTTATAATTGGTAGGTATATTTTCATTTGCAATTTAGGACGGATTGTTCTTATTTGTTAATCATCTATAAAACAACTATTGCAGGTTTTATGTGCATTACTTTTTCTATGCACACTGCAGCTACCAGCGACGTGTCACTGAAAAGGCGAACCATTTTTCGCAATAAGCTGCGAGTTTCCAATGACCCGAGAAGAAAGAGCAGCCAGCAGAGCAGTGGCACACACAAAACAATACAATCACTTCACCACATTCTGGGAAATTGGAATTCACTGGTGCGTTGGGCCTTGAAATAGTGGACAACTTTATCTACCTGGGTTCCATCATCAGTAATGATGGTTCATGCGAGAAGAATCAGGAGAATTGGCATGGCTAAGAGAGCAATGCTAGGCTAGAAAAAATATGGCGAGATCGCAACGTTTCCGTAAAAACCAAGATCAAACTAGAGTTTTCGATCGATTAGCTAGAAGAGACATGCATAGAACAATAATTAAGCAAATTTTTAAACTAATTAAGGGACTATGTAGGCAACTAAAATAGGCAACTAAAGAGCTCATTGAGGATCCAGTGTGTTGACTATGAGGAACCCTCTTGTTCCTTTAGCCGTTAACACAGTGAATCCTCTCTGTAAAGGGTCGGCAACGCGCATGTGACACCTCCGCATGTGTAGGTCCTTACCATCAGGCGGGCCGTATTTTTGTTTGCCACCGTCGTGATATACAAAAAAGCCACTTTTATTCGATTTGTGTGGACTATTCCAATTGTCGAATATAACGATCATAAATACTATACAACCGTTGAACTAGAAAGTATTCCATTAGAACAATTATATAAACCCGAAACTCTATTAGAAAAGTTACCTGGTACCCCCTGTAGGTATACCTGTTGCAGACTCTTTGGTCTGCTGCAGCTTGCTGGTTTTTACTTTCAAATTTCAAACCGGTTTTTTTTTTATTTTGCCATACATGTGTACTTTCAAATGTATTTTTCTACTTTTCTATACATATGTATAGAAAATACGAAAATGAGGTTTGAAATTTGAAAACAAAAACCAGCAAGCTGAAGCAGACCGAAGAGTCCGCAACAGGTATACACGGGGTAACAGATAACTTTTCTAATAGAGCTTCGAGTTTATATAATTGTTCTTGACATATGTTAAGAATGATGTTTCTATTACGGTTGCGAAAGGTGGTTAATCTTAGTTATTTTCCATTCTTTGTTTCGTGATACGAATCTACTATATAAATATCGAAAGTGTTATCCTTGTTTTTATTATCATACAGTCCCATACCATTCCATCTTATGCAATTTTGTGAGCCATGATTGGCTGGAATAGTAAAAAGCTCTAGTGCGAGAAATCGAACTTTCCGCACGCTAAACCACTATTAAGAAAAGTACTTTTTTCAGCAACTGTATTAAAAATGGCTTTTTACTTTTAGATATGGCGCAAAACAAGGCGTTAACTATAGCTTGGGGAGCTGCACACCGAAATAAAGTTATGCGTGATTTGCGTGATGAAGAAATAAACATTCCGGAAACATGGTAAGTAAAAAATGGTGACAATTTATTTGTTAAATAAATGATGCAATAAGTTAGCTGAATGCTAGTAGGTAAATATATTCTTTTAATGCATAAAACATATTAATAATCTAATAAATTTACTTTAAATCAGAGCTGACCTGATTCGATTCGTAGGTCGATCGTTGTTAATGTTTACTATTATACAAACCGCCATGTTTTTTTTAAAGGTTAAGTACCTACCTATTATAATCAGATTACAATAATATTTTCGGTTATTTTAAAATTATTATTACATATTTTTAAGGCTTTTACGGATATGAGTTGCTAAAACTTTAGTGTATGTACTTTTTGTCTGAAACCAATATGAATAGCGTTCCCGAGGAGTGGGCGAGAGATACGAGATGTGGCGGCGGCATCCCAGCACAAATATGCCTTGTCACATTTGCTGGGAAGGCTGGACTGCACGCACGTCGGCATATTCCTCCTCGACGTCCGCATGGCCTGCAGTATATCAATCGTAAAGGAAAACATACCATCAATGAGCAATTGGTAAGTTTCAAGAGAAATATCTACAAATACTAGTAAGTTTTTCTTTTTTTATGTTGATGTAGGTACCGTACCTACTTGGTACCATAGTGAACATGGCGAATATGAATTTTGAAAATTCATCTCCCTACTTGCCACATTTAATAAATCAACAATAATTGTTACAGACTTTTAAAAACGCGGAGATAACACACAAAACACTTATTTTCATATGGTAATATTTTTTTTACATTGCTGATGTAAACTGCAAGCTTTTAACCACTCAGTCATTAAAAATGAGATGCGTCACCTGTATGATCAAAGAATTGGTTCATATTACCTGCTAGGTAAGTTCAAAATTGTAGGTGCCTACGCAAAAATAATTATATAAATAAATTGTTTTAAAGTTATACGATTTCAGGAGATTCAGGCTACGGGCTGGAACTCTGACTGATGAATCCGGTCCTTATCGCGGCGCCAGGGTCCGCCGAGGAGCGGTACACGAAGTGGCACTGTCGGGTCCGCAACACTATAGTGTTATAGGTAATACAAAAAACAAGAGCATTATTCATCTAATTCTAAAATCATTCTCAAATCGCATGGTTTCACCTCTCGTGTGAGTTACATCGAAAATTCTGAATACCCTTCTATACAAGTTAACGAATAAACGGGCTCCGAATAGTTTCCCTTCAGTTTCTACAGCAAGAAATACAAATCTCTATGCTGACATTACATGTAGGATCACGTCTAGCACGCTGCATACATCCGTCTCATAGATAGAACGAGACGGATATATGCCGCACGTCGGATACTACCTTTCATGTTAACGCACCTTTAGTCAGTAGGTACAGTTCGTTTTCGATAGGTTTTATTCCAACGGTACCATAAGTCACATACTATAGTTACAAAGGTGACTGATGTCACCGGAAAATACGGTCCCGACTGTAGTAAACTCTTTCACTACCAAATTAAGAGGTGAAACCACGGTGAAAAGGAAAAAAAAAGTGTAGGTATAGCGGCGAAGAACATGCAATTACACCATAATTGCACTGTTAAACTGTTAACCAAAAACGACAATACTACCGACTGTCCGCAGTATTATTCACAGTTATAAGTGTTATAACATAACTAGCGATATAATTTGGAAACAACTTCAGATGACAAACACTTTGCTATATTTGACTAGATACCCAGAGTCTGTGTCCATTGTGTGTGACGGTCAGAGGCACAAAATTATGATTAATGACGTAGGAATAATACAAATTTCAGAAAACTGTATTATAAAAACAATTACGACTACGTTAGCTGCCAAGAGATTGGCCCTAACAAACGTGTTAGAGTCATTTAGTAAAGTAGCTAAATTTAAGTTAATTAATAGAACTTTAATGCATAGTTATAGAGATATTTCTAGAGAACAAATATTAGACAATTCATTAGATATTTTTACAATGTTAAAGAATAAAGAAACTGCCCTACAAACAACCCTAGACAATACTGTTTGGAGTAGCATAACTACCCAAACCTACGTAGCTAGCATTTGGACTATTTTAGGATGCATAATTATAACGTTACTAATATTGTTTTGGTCCAAAGGTGATACGGCGACTACGAGCAACGGCAGCCAGACGATCATTGTCACCGGCGAGCGACAACAATCCTGAGCCACCTCAACCCAGTGGTGGCAGCAACCAACCTCAACCCAGCGGCGGCAGCGTCCAGCCTGCAACCCGGCGCCTCACCACGCCACACATCTACGCTCTTCCAAAGAGACGACAGAACCAGCCCGCACTAGAACTATACGAGCTGAAGACACACTGATCCTGCTCCAGAGACGCGCCAGAATGTTCACGTGCGTTGAACATGCGACTACATCAGCAGCAGAGCAAATTGGGACAACAAAACCGCCGACTACGGAAACGCACACTAACGTAACTTTCATTGTATAGAATCACGCATATGCAGAATTTTGTATAAATAGAATAATTATTGTAAATGAATTCTCTTTTCTCATTTGGATACCGTGTTTACTTCATCGACCAGGTTACTCCGTCACTGTGGCATAAGACACCTTCACGCCTTAATAAGCAGCATGAGTCTGTGTAACTAGCAGTGACTATCCAAAAACCCATTTACCCATATCCTCCCAACCTTCCGTCTGTACCCGTAGGTAGCAAAGTTACAGGCATCCCTATTTATTATATTTATTTATATATACTTGAATCTATGGTAGGGCTCGGGAATTTGGGTTGTTTAGGGTTGATTAGGGCAGTAGGAGTTAGGAACAATAGGTTGCAGCGCTCCGATAGATAAAGTTAGTTGAATCCCTTCAGCATTTAACAAATATCGAAGGTATCCTTGTTTTTAAATTTTTGTTATTTACTAAAATTATTACAAACTGTTTCTTAAAATATGTGTTAAATTAGTGTTCCACAAAACTACATTAAGTTTGACTGTGGAACTACATTAAGTTTGAGAGTGGAGTGATATCATGATACAGTCCTATACCATTTTGCAATTTTGTGTAGCCAATTAATGGATAACTACAGAGTCTACAGAGACTCATAAGATGGCGTCAACGAAGCAGCTCAGCTAGCAGCAGTTATTTAGTGTAGTTTATCCAACTGTCGCGCAACGAATTCGACTCAATTCGGGGTCGACTCCTCTCAGCAATCCTATAATATCAGCAAGATCTCTATTTTCCTTGCCTTGTTGTTTGCGGTTTATTTTCCGTTTGTCACTGGGCACTGAGTCAAATAGGACAGATTTCGATTTCTTAATTTCGTCGCCTTTAAACGATGATACACATATACGGATTAAACTTTCATCATCAATCACTGATAACTTATTTTGGATAAAGCACAGCATTTCATCGACAACTATATCACAAGCGTTACATTTTATTCGAGCGTAATTAAACAAGGTCTCCAAGTTTGTTGAAATAAAATGCGTCCCTTGACGACTTTAGGTCCCAATAGGCCTAAAGGGTCATATACGCGCATGACATGTGATAAGACCGTTCGTTTTGTTAGCGAACTAGGCACGGTTTCTATTAAACCTGTACGAAATCCTAACAAATGTGAGTTCGGAGTCCATGCTATACCAAGGGCTCTAATGCTGCTAGAGGAATCGCCGAGATCGACTTCCAGTGGCTGAGTAGCCTCAAGATCATCAAGGACAAATTTCAAAGCCTCTCGGTCACTAGAAATCCATCCTCGCAACTCTAACCAGGCGGCGTTGTGTACAGCAATGATATCTCAAAATTATTTTTGCATGTTTTTAAAGTGGGGCATTCCTCTCATACAATAGGTTGTTATTAAATCAAATACAAACATTGAAAAAATAATCAACACAGCAGGACTATGAGTTGTGGTGGCGCTACTGTGCTATATTCCCTTTGATAGAAAACTTTTTATTAAAAGAAGACTTCTTGGCCACCTCTACGACACAAGTTGTCAATGCAAAAACAAATAATTAAATAATACGCAAAATAATATTTATAACCAATCCGCATAAACATAACTTCACCGCGAGCGTTAATATTACTTTCAAGTTATCGTTGACAATAACACAACTTCCCATTAGACTGATCACAAGTAAGTCTGCAAAATTCCCTTTCTATACATTAAGTATCGCTCCCAACTCCTCGGTCATCATTCTCCTACATTTTTCATATATCGCAAAATAAAATAAATAAATATTCCCGCAACATCATTTTTGGTCCTTCATCACCGGTAATTGTGCCATGTTTATTAAATGTTTACCGCTTATGAAAGACATAATATTTAGTCATAATCATAAATAATAATTCCGCCATTACCGCTCGTCTCATATTTTTCACATTTGACATTTACGTCCTTTCTACATGGAATCGAATTTACTAAATAAACTTAAAATTTTAAAAAGTAAGGAAGAAAGGATATTCGAACGCGTTTCTCGTATTTATGATTTATCGAAAAATATTTCTACATTTGAATCGAGAAGCAACGAGACGTTTATGTCCGACAGCGAAACGATCGAGGAATTGCGTAAAAGTTTCGAAGCAATTCTCGATGACATAAACAATTGCACGATGTCCCTCGTTCCTGAGTCGAACCCGTAACTCGAACTCGAACGCGTGCTCGTAACAATATAACAAAATTGTCAACACCGCAAACAAATGCTTCAACCGCATCCGCGAGCCGCAGTGACGGGTCCTCGTTTAAATCAATTAAGCTCCCGCCTATTGAACTGCCGTCTTTCGATGGCCGGACTGAAAATTGCCCATATTTTATGAAATTTTTCAGGCCAATATTCATAACAATACCCAATTGTCTGACTTGCAACGTGTGCAGTATCTTGTCAGCAAATTAACAAATAGCGCGTTGAAATTAACTGCTGGCATAGTGCCTAATGGCGACACGTACTCCATAATTTGGAACAGTCTTGTAAAAAAATATCAAGACAAACGCGCTTTGGGTTCTTATTACCTGAACAATATACTTGACCTTAAGCTATGCACAAATAATTCCAGCAATCTCAACAACTTTATTGAGAAGTATTACGCATCCATCGCTGCACTTAAGCAGTTAGGTTTCCCTGATTTAACGGATTTTATTTTTTTAAATTGCTCCCTATGAAAAACTGATTCACAGATTTTACAAAACTATGAATTGATTGACTGATATGTAGAGATTCCGAAATATGATTCGTTTATTTCGTTCGTGCAAGACCAAGTGAAAATTTTGGAAAGGTCCAACGGTGGTACAGTCGACTACAAAGAGATGTATCCACTTTTTCACCTCATTGCGTTGGAATAAGATCCAAAAGTGGATACATCTCTTTGTAGTCGACTGTACAGTAAGTAGACCAATTGTCAATACACCAGCTCAACCCGCTAAAACTACATATAAAGCATTTGTTGCTAGCAGTGATACTGCTCCTAGTTCCGCGATTGATGAACAAGCTTGTGTATTGTGCAATAAAGAATCATTCACACCTGTACTCTTGTACGAAATTTAAAAACATGACATCCTCGCAAGCGAGATTTGAATTTATTAAAAGTAAACATGGTTGTGTCAACTGTCTCAGCACCAACACACGGTTCTTAACTGTAATTCGCGTCACACTTGCAACGTTTGTCAGAGACGTCATCGCACGCTTTTACATTTTGAAGGGAGCAAGACTGCTTCCGCAAATATTAAGTCGACACAGTTAATGGCCAGTACTAACAATGCTACGTCGTCTTCCGCTACGTCTGCTGTACACGCAGTGTCTCCTCCGCAAGTCCCAAGTGTCTCAAATGCGAGTCCTAAATAATTGTGTATCCACCCCGCAAGTAAATTCTCCAATGAATGCTTATTCACCGCGTTTCATACTTGACTTCTGATGTTCATGCGATGCAGCCGCCTAAAAATAATACAGTCTCGCTAAATGTGTCAAATCCTCAATCTGCAATATTACTAGCGACTGCTCATGTGTACGCCAAGCCTTATGATGGTGATGGTAGGTCAATAATAAGATGCATGATTGACAATGGCGCTCAAAATAATTTAATAACGCTGGATTGTTGCAAAGGGCTCAATCTACCTGTGATTCCGCTTAATAATTCATACATTAACGGTGTTTGCTTAATGTCGCGACCGGTACATGGCTATGTTTACCTAAACATTGAATCGCACATACAGGATGTAACAAAAAACCCTGGCAATCCCGTTAAGGGTAGATAGATACCAGTAAATAGAATCTGAGAAAAATAGTAAGAAAAAAAAATCGCAATAAATAAAAAGTTATGAGAGTTTTCATTTTGTAGGTAATAACATTAAAAATCACGAAAATGTTTACGATCTCTGACATCGATCAGCATCGATGGGTCAACGCACTAAGTAAATAGTCTAAGAGCTCACCTTTTTAATTCCGTATTTTTGATTAACACTCATTTAGCTTAACGTAAAAAAATCGTAATTGTCTGTAAAACAGTTTCCTGAAAGATTTTGCGGGGTTTCTGGGTTTTTACTTAATCAAAAAAAAAAAAATCAAGATACTCCTTCATCACGTCTCTTCCCTTGAGCGTTTCAATTCATAGCATCAATACTTTATCATGCACTCGGTTGTAAACGGCAGTTTCTGTTAAGGTGACCTTGGCATGTACCACTTCCACCACCACCGCTTCTGCCAAAATCGAACGAGTACGGTATCGAATGAAGTTCTTACATTCAACTTTAGGGGGCTACTGAGCCAGCCGTGCATTTCGATGGAATAGTCGATATTTAATTAAGCACTAGTAAAAGTGCATTTTTGCTCCCGTCATCCGGGCTTTGACTATATCAGATAAAAACAAAATGGGACAAAACCTATAGCACTGTTAATGCTTTCATAACTGATCTGGACATTGATGTTTAACAACTTTGTTAGAATATGTATTGTACTCGTTGCATCATGTTGTATGTAGAGTCCTTAAGTATTTGACAATAGCAACATTGCTTGTCTATGTTTGCATGTTATCTATGGTGACTTGCTCCCTTCCTTTTTCTGTCAGCGATGAGTAGACATAGCCTTCTAACTTTAATTAGATTTTATTATATTTGACGACTGTAAGTGAATGTCTATTCTGAGAAATACACAGTTTACTTCAAGACCAACAAGTGAGTTTGTATTTACATCGGCCTGTAGCTCTAGCCCTTCGCTCTCCTGCCTTGGTGTCTCGCGGTACAGATCGACACTGCTAAGATCCTGACCCAACAACAGATTATGGGCGCAGCAGGTAATAATATTAAAATCCATTAACATCCGAGATCTGTAATATCAGCGCGACCTGATTTTGTGCTCAAAGCAACCTACAAACATGCCACCACATGGTGATGACCATATTGATGTTACGCCGGTTACGGGTGCCGCAATAAATACGTCGGCGGTTATGTTGAATGGCGCAAGCACAATGGAGAAGCTGCAAGGGGCTGAAAATTTCCAAACCTGGAAATTTACGTTAAAGATGCTACTCACGTTGGAAGGATTGTGGGACCTTGTCGAGAAAACTGATGATACACCGCTTACAGGCTCTGATGCCGCTCGCGACCAACGTGCGCTGGCTCGCCTATGTTTAAGCTTAAATCCGGGGCTATACCAGTATGTTCGTGAGGCTAAATCAGCACGTGAAGCTTGGAAAAAGCTGTCTGATGTCTTCGAGGATCGTGGCCTATATAGGCGTGTTCTTCTATTAAGACAACTGCACCGCATTGAGTTCAATGACTTCAGTTCCATGACTGCCTATATTGAGAAAATAATGTCTCTTGTGCACCAGTTATCAGATATAGGCAAGACTGTCGAGGATGAAGAGATAGCAGAGATATTACTGAGCGGTCTACCACAGGAGTACGACTCGCCAGTAAGCAATTTAGAGACCCTGTGTTTATCGTCTAAGCTTTCAAGTGAGCTAGTAAGGACTAGGCTATTGCAAGAAGCACAGCGGAAGGATGGCTCCGTCAATGGTTCTTCACCGACTACTACAGCGTTTGTAAGCAAGAAGCAGATCATTTGCAGATACTGTGGAAAGACAGGCCATGTGAAGGCCAAGTGCTTTAAGCTACGACGTGAGAAGATGGTTAAGAAGAAGGAAAATAAGGAACCACCCATTACTGCTTACCTAGCCCATGCTGCCGCTGAGATGTACTTGGACTCAGGCTCGTCAAACCATTTAGTGAAGGACAAGAACCTGTTAAGCAACATTAAGGACACTAGTGTGCAAGTGATATCAGCTGCTAATAAACAACAGATGACTAGTGCGTGTGCAGGCGAGCTGAACCTCTTAATGAATAATAAGGTTAGACAATTGAAAAATGTTATGTTAGCCCCCAGTCTATCAGTAAATCTCTTAAGTGTCTCTAAATTATGTCAAAGTGGCTATGTCGTAGAATTTAATTCAGATGGTTGTTTCATATATGATAGGAACAGTAAAAGTTCTGGCAATTATTTAGCAAAAGCTCATTGTACTAATGGCATTTATAAACTAGATGGTATCGTATGTGAAAATGACAGTAACATGCCCAATAGGATGCACTCTTTGCTCCTGCAAGAGAGGCAGGAGGCACCGAGTGCAGCAGTCGCTACCTCTGTCTCATCCAATTTATTTCATCGTCGTCTTGGTCACTTGAACGCCGCAGGTATGAATAGGTTAAGAAAGCATGGTTGTGGTGTCGTGTTTCAGGGTGAAGCTTATGACAAGTGTGAAGCTTGTCTTAAAGGGAAGATGGCTACCAAGCCTTACCCTAAAGCCAGCTCCAGCAGGACTACCCAACCGCTGCAACTCATACATAGCGACGTTTGTGGACCACTACCAGAGGCAAGCTGGGGTGGGGCGCGTTACCTGGTCGCCTTCACCGATGACTTCACGAGGAAGACTTTTGGATACCTTATGAAAAATAAATCGCAGGTAATGACTTGTTTTATTCAGTTTAAAGCCTTAGTTGAGAAACAATTAAATTTGCCTATTAAATGCTTACGTTCAGATAATGGTAAAGAATACTGTAATTTAAATTTTAGTCAGTATTTGATGAAACATGGTATAGTTCACCAAACCACAGTACCATATTCCAGTTCTCAAAATGGTACGGCAGAAAGAAATTTTCGTTCTGTATTTGAGAAAGCGCGTTGCATGTTACAGCAATCGTCCTTGGAGAAGCGTTTTTGGGGAGAAGCTGTCATGGCCGCTATATATTTAAAAAATAGGTCTCCCACAACTGCTCTTTCCGGACAGATTCCTGAAGAAGTTTGGTCTGGGTCAAAAGTCAACCTCAGCCATCTCAGGGTTTTTGGCTGTGTTGCTTATTCGCTTGTTCCTGAAAATAAAAGGGATAAGCTAGACGCTAAGGGGAAGGAATATATATTTGTTGGTTATAGTGAGACTTCAAAGGGATATCGCCTAGCTGATCCCTTGTGTCCTACTAAGGTGATTATCTCTCGCAACGTAGCATTTATTGAGAACAAGTTCAGAGGTTCCTATCCTCAACCATCAGAAGCTGACAGTGAAGAGCTAATAAATGTTTTTAATTTTGACTGTGATATACAACAGAACTGTGATAAAAACATAAATGAATCTAATTTTAATAATAATGATGAATTAAATGTAAGTGATAATGAAGTAAATAATGAAAATGATATCAATAGTGAAAATAATTCAATTTCAGATGGAGAGTACTGTACGGGAAGCGAGGACGAGTCCAACCCCGCTGGTTTGTCTGCAGGCGAGTCGAGCTGCGAGTCTTTAACTCCGCCATGCGAGACTACGGCTCGGGATGGTGCCGCGACTGGTCCGGTGACTGTCGCTCCGCACACTGGTCGTCCAATCCGCTCCACACGTAACGTACAACCTACGAGATTTTTAGACTACGACATGTCAGGTACAAGTCATTTGGTCTACGAAGATTCTCTTATCTCCGAACCACTTACATACGAAGAAGCAATGAATTCTGCACACTGCAAAGAGTGGCTGCAAGCTATGAAGAGTGAGTATGACGCTCTGGTTGCCAACAATGTGTGGGAACTAGTAGATAGACCCGTAGACAAAAATATTGTTAAATGCAAATGGATCTATAAAATCAAATACGATGCATCTGGTAAATTTGATAGATTTAAAGCGCGTTTAGTTGCCAGAGGTTTTACACAATGTAAGGGTATAGACTATCAGGAAACTTTTTCACCCGTCGTACGTCATTCCACTATGCGAATTCTGTTCTCAATTGCTAATCAATTCGATTTAAACATAGATCATTTAGATGTCGCCACAGCTTTTTTGAATGGCGATCTTAATGAAATTATTTTTATGGAGCAACCAGTAGGTTTTACCGATAAAGATCCAAATAAAGTTTGCTTGTTAAAGAAAAGTATTTATGGCCTTAAACAGGCGAGTAGGATGTGGAACTGTAAAATTCACAATTTGTTATGCAAACATAATTTTGTTCAATCAAAATGTGAACCGTGCGTCTATATGAAGTGCTCTGGTAATGATATTGTAATAATTGCTTTGTATGTAGACGACTTTTATGTGTTCTACAGTCCAAACAGCCATATTAAAAGTTTATTGGTTTCAATTCTTGAAAACGAATTCAATGTAAAGAACTTAGGCGAACTCAAGAGCTGTTTGGGCATTAATGTCACTAGGGATAGAGTTAAAGGCATTTTAAAACTCGACCAAAGTGAATATATACGTAAATTGCTTGCTCGCTTTAATATGCAAAATTGTAAGGCCGTATCCACACCAATGGAAGTCAACTGCAAGCTACTGAAGTCTAAAAGTAATGATAGTTTGCAGGATGACATTTACAACTATCGTCAGCTGCTTGGATGCCTGATGTATCTGTCTGTGTGTACACGACCAGATATATCGTATGCATGCAGCCAGCTTAGCCAGTTCAATAACTGCTTCGATAGAACTCATTGGTTAGCAGCAAAACGGATTCTGCGTTATTTGGCAGGAACAATTCAGTACTCTTTATGTTATCATAAAAGTAGGAATTGGTTTTTAAATGCCTTTACAGATGCAGACTGGGCAAATGATGTAACCGATAGGAAAAGTTATACTGGTTTTGTGATTAAATTGGGCAATGATACGGTCAACTGGGAATCGCGCAAGCAAAGGTGCGTAGCGTTATCTACTTGTGAATCGGAATACTTAGCTATAAGTGATGTATGTAAAGATGTCACATTTATTCAAAATTTTATTTCTGAAATTTTACCTACACAGGAAATTAAATATGTAGTGTATAACGATAACCAGTCCGCACAAAGATTACTGCATGTTGATGAATATTGTCATAAGCGCACAAAGCACATAGACTTAAGATTTCATTATGTTAAGGATCTTATCAATAAGAAACTGATTGATGTTAAGTATATGCCTACTGAACAGATGTTTGCAGATGTTTTAACTAAACCATTATCTAAGGTCAAGCATGAGCGTTTTGTGACTGCAATTAATTTGATATAAGCATTTATAATGTGTATGTTATTTATGGTTGTGTTTTTCAATGTAAAGTTACACAGAGCAATGTCTTATCAAATGTAGAGTCACATAGAGCAATATCTATCAAATGTAGAGCCACTTAGAAATATGTAGAGTCACTTAATGTAGAGTTTTTTTTGTTTTGTGATTGTTTTATATTCTGCATTTGATAATATGTCTTGAGTACAATAAGGGGAAGTGTTAGAATATGTATTGTACTCGTTGCATCATGTTGTATGTAGAGTCCTTAAGTATTTGACAATAGCAACATTGCTTGTCTATGTTTGCATGTTATCTATGGTGACTTGCTCCCTTCCTTTTTCTGTCAGCGATGAGTAGACATAGCCTTCTAACTTTAATTAGATTTTATTATGTTTGACGACTGTAAGTGAATGTCTATTCTGAGAAATACACAGTTTACTTCAAGACCAACAAGTGAGTTTGTATTTACATCGGCCTGTAGCTCTAGCCCTTCGCTCTCCTGCCTTGGTGTCTCGCGGTACAGATCGACACTGCTAAGATCCTGACCCAACAACAAACTTAAACAAATACTTATTTTAAAAAAACGTGCTATAATGCCTAAATGTTTTGTATGTTCTGTAGACTTGTCAACTTTCAAACAATTGTGTACTCACATAGCATTATTTCACCAGAAACGGGGCTTACCTCTAAATAATTTCATTT
Source organism: Pammene aurita (assembly GCA_947086415.1). Taxonomy (NCBI): domain Eukaryota; kingdom Metazoa; phylum Arthropoda; class Insecta; order Lepidoptera; family Tortricidae; genus Pammene; species Pammene aurita. The sequence continues at coordinate 22,802,886 of OX352295.1, forward strand.
GTCTGGAAGAAGATTGTAATACGATTTTTTTTCTGTTTAATTCGTTTAAAAAGCATTTAAAGAGTCATCAAAAACAATTCAATTCCTTAGGTATTCATAACAACGATTAACAAATAATTCTTTGAGTACAGTCCCTCCATTGACAAATACAACTACTTCTGATACATATTCTATGGAAACTAAGTCTTCAACTAACAGCTCGTGTAGTTTAAATATTAATGAACCTATGAAGAAAATTGATTCAGTTACCAACCCTATAGCTAAGTTTGCTTCATTGTTATATAACAATTCAGTTATACCGCTTAATGCGGTTCAAGAAATAATGGATAACTTAAGTAACAATATTATTATTTCTTTACTTGATCCTTCTTCAATGCAGCATAATACTTTAAAAGAGGACTGTTACCAAATTACATATAATAGAGTTGCATCTTTAAATGAGTCAATGAAAGATTTTGAATCAGAACATAAGAGAATGTCTTACTTTAAACGTCATGGTACATATATAGAGCCCCAGGAATATACTGTTGGACAACGACTAGAGACAAAATATGATAGTAATAATCATTGCAATTTAACTACAGTGAAAGTAACAGCAATGCATATTCCTCTAAACTTAATACTTAAAAGTTTTTTTGAAATGGATGGTGTATTGGAGGAAACGCTGCAATTTTTTACAAAAATACTAAACAGTTATGGTAATTTAGTCCAAAATATAATAAAAGGGTCTGAATGGCAAAAAAAGCTTGCTTTACATGAAGATAAAATTGTATTTCCTTTGTGTCTTTTTTTTTATGATTACGAAGTTGGTAACGCTTTAGGCAGTCATTCAGGCATACACAAACTTGGGGCTGTTTATATTGTTAGCACGAGTGAGGGCTGCAGTGGAAGGTATAAGTCTACGATGGATCGTCGGTGTGAAATAAAAGCAGGATCATTATTCTGATGGTGCACTGAGTTTATTCAATAAACCTAGGCAAGATCTGATATACAATTATGTTGGATTAATAAGGATTAAACTAAATAAACTAATAACTATGGAAACAGTACAAAAGCGTGTATACCCGAGCGGTGTCAGAGTCAAAGAGAGAGAATAAGATACGAGGGCCGCTTGAAAAGTCTTTTAATAAACTATTTATTAAACCTTTTTTTTTGGTAAATGGCATTAACACTGGCTGGCACGATCTTTCAATTGATAACTGACGAAAAATTAAGAAAAAAAAAGATACGTCACTTTTATCGTTGCTTAACTGAGATCACCTACGCATTTTTGTCAACTATGGAAAAATCTGAATTTCGTGCCGTTATTAAACACTTTTTTAGGAAGGGTTGCACTGCTGCCACTATAAAAATTGAACTTGATTCTGTTCATGGCACTAATGCACCGACGTTGCAAACCATTTACAACTGGTTAAATGAATTTAAACGTGGCCGGTCAAGCAGATTTATAGCATTTTGGAGTAGACCTGCATTAGTATTTTACATGGCCAAAACGACAACAATTCAAGCATTGGACAGTAGGATATATATAAAGTTCTACTGGTAGGGTCATATAGCACATGTACACCCGTGGGTAATACTTGCCCATCAAATGTGAGAATTACAGTACCAGTATTCACAAACTGAGTATTGTTGTTAACCACTATTTTTCTTCTAATCTTTAAAATTGGCCCACAACCAATTGGCAAATTTATAGAAGTCTGTACTTCATCATCAGTTAAATCATTGAGTACTCCTTTAATGACTCCCATACGGGTAACATTGAATGTTGGGATAAAAGGTTTAAATTTATTTGGACCTAGATTGGTGTTGCTCAAAAAATCATTAGCAGATGTGAATGTAGCAAACTCAATACTTACTCGGTTTCTGCCAATTCGTTTCAAACTGCCATTCACAACACCTTGAATGTTATTTTGCCTTATGAATCGACCAAATGTGATGGGATGTAGGGTTGTACCATCGCTATTGCCTTCTCTTTGAACATGTACTACAAATGGAGCAATGTCGGACTGCTGGTAACGAATGCGGCCCACAGGAACCCTAACCGGAGGTAAGTTAGTAAGGTTAGCTTCATTGTTATTGTTGATGTTGGGAGTTACAACAATATTTGGAGTGTCCTTGCTATTTTCAGTAACCGGGGTTGAAATATGATTTGGAATATTTTGGTCAATGACATTATGTTGAGTGATTTGTACGTCTGCACGAACTTATTTTTCCTGAAACATTTTTTCTTTTTCTTTTATTGCACGTAGTGCATACTCGAGCGAGAGTTTTTCTTTTTAATGTTGTTTTATCCCCATTAATAGATACCGAAGCGTCGGTGTCCATAGATGACTCCACAGCTGCTATTAATATGTCCATGGGAGTAGGGGCATTATGTGATCCTGCGGGAATTGTTCCCCCAGGATCTGGGGGCTCGGCATCCCCCTCCTTAATCATATATCTATCTAATTTAACACTTATTAATATTATTTACGGCTAACTACTAAAAATAATGAAAGTGAACCTAAAACTACAAATATATACACAATATAGAAACACCAATCCTTTTAAAGTTAATTTTAAAAATCAAGTTAAAAAACCGCGTCCGCCGCGCACGAAGTTTCCCGCCCTTTTTCCACAAGTTATTTTATTTACAATAAGTATTTACTCAAAGCCATGCAAAGTACAACGCGGTAAACAACATATGCAGTTCATACACAGAAAACATTTCCCTCGAGCAGCTAGGGCCGTCTTTTCCATAAGGGCACACGGGGCACGTGCCCAGGACCCCCATCCTCAGGGGCGCCCCGAAAGTTTTTTTACAGAAAACTTTGTCCCTAATTGAGCGCCTGATGGCCCCTGATTCTCAAAGTGCCCTAGGGCCCCGTCACGTATTAAGACTGCCTTGCGAGCAGCCTAATTTTGGGCCAAAGAATTGGCATTACTGTTTAAACATAATAAAATAGGAGTTTAAACTGATTAACTAAAATTTTAAGTTCAAGCTAAAGGGTACTGCTAAAGCGTGTGTTTAGATAAAATATTACCTTCATGTTTCCAAATTATAAATAATATTGTATTTTCAGCATAAATCGTCATACATATCTCAAATAAAATCTATTTTTCTTAATTTTAATTGATATGACGTAAAAAAAATACAAATATCGCGATGTAAATTTTTAAACATTAGTTTGGACTGGACCGCTGCGAATAAACGGAGCGCCTATGTGCGCTGTGCGGCAATGGTCCAAATTACAAGTAGAGATAAAATATGTACCAATGTTTTTGTTTAAAACTTTGCCATAAATACATAGTTTATTCTGTGTTAATAAATAACAATTATTTAAGAACACATTTACTTTGTCTAACATCTATGCAACTATCTGTTTAAAATTCAGGTACCCAAGCACAGGTCTCAGATTGGACTCGATATCTGTCACGTCATGATTCTGAGCCATGATTGGCTGGAATAGTAAAAGGCACTAGTGCGAGAAATCGAACATTCCGCACGCTAAACCACTAGAAGAAAAGGACTTCTTTGAGCAACTATATTAAAAATGGCTTTTGCCATTTAGATATTAAAAAAAAAGTTTTATTTTGCAGGCAGGACACCCGTAATTGAAGCGGTAAAAGAAAAGTAATAGTACATTATGATATTTATGATACAAGTGTGCTAAGTTGATCATTACATACGAAGCGATATTGTGCGCACGAACGCATGTGAGTGCGCATAAGGAAGCTGAGCTTATGTAATGATCAAGCACACGCGTTTCATACGACGTTTTTCATCACACTTGCGAGGAAATAACAGAATAGTATAATTAATAACTTTTGATAAATACATTAATTGTCAGAATGTTTACAGGATAGAGGCACTTACGAACCTAAGATAATTAAATTTAACTAACCTTTTTTGTAATGTTATTGAGTATCTGGAACTCTTTTTCAAATCATTTCATAAAATTAAAGACTTCACATTTATTGTGCAATAAACACTAGATTTTTATGATGACATTTTACTAGTATGTATCACAATTTTGAAATATATGCAGAGGTTAAATTAACGCTAAAGTTGTCTTCTTATTCATTGAAAATATATTTTGTTTAAATTAATAAAACACGACGAGAAAAATCAAACAAATAAACAATGATTTGAGGTTAACTTATAAATGGCGCGCAATTTTCTTTTTTGGATGTGCGTGCAGCTTGAGGCAAAGGCGCGGAAGTATAATGCCAAACAGCCAAAATTAAAACAGACAATTCGTGTTTAAAACGTAATTTATTGTGTATTACGAGTGATATAATAATTTGAAATTATTCTTATTCACAATCAGGATTGTAGAATTTGTATTATATCGTAAATGTGTATATTTTTAATATATTTACTTTTTTAGAATGTAAACTCATACATAAAGAGTTAAAAAAAAGTAAAGGTAATACCCGACTAAATTACAACGATTCGTCTGCGTACGTACAACTTGGTACTAGAGTACAAACGTCACTTGATCGGATTATTAAATTATTCCACTAGTTGGATAATTATTGTGAAATGCACGCGTGTTTAATACCTAGGATTATGAGCATAAAAGCGGTGGAATAAGAACCTCGTTACGAGCAGGTGTGTTGAAAAATAAAATAAAGTAAAAAGCAATTAATTACACTAAAAATGATATGACATGACACAAAACAAAGCATTAACTACAGCTTGGGGAGCTGCACATATAAATGAAGTTAAGCGCGATGAAGAAATAAACATACCGGAAATATGGTAAGTAAAAATTTGGGGAAAATTTATTTATTAAATAAATGATGCCATAAGTTAGCTGTAATAATTGAATGCTAGTAGGTAAATATATTCTTTTAATGCAAAAATCATATTCATAATATAATAAATTAACTTTAAATCAGAGGTGACATGATTTGATTCGTAGTTTTTAACAAACAAGTAAAAACTGAGATCTTTGTGAATGTTTCACGATTACATAAACCGCCATGTTTTTTTTTAGGTATTATAATTAACCTACCTATTATAATCAGATTACAATAATATTTTCGGTTATTTACATATTATTATTACTATTTTTTTTGGGTTTTACGGGTACGAGTTGGTAAAACTTATGTGTACGTATTTTTAGTCTGAAACCAATATGGATGGATAGCGTTCCCGGGTAGTGAGGGAGAGAGACGAGATGTGGTGGCGGCATTCCACCACAAATATGGCTTGTCACATTCCAGCACAAATATGGCATGTCAGATTTGCTGGGAAGGCTGGACTGCACGCACGGCGGCATATTTCCTCCTCGACGTCCGAATGCCTGCAGTATATCAATCGTAAAGGAAAACATACCATCAATGAGCAATAGGTAAGTTTCAAGAGAAATATCCACAAATACTCAAAACTTTTCTTTTTTTATGTCGATGTAGGTACCTTATCTACATGGTACCATAGTGATGGCGAATATGAATTTTGAAAATTCATCTCCCTGCTTGCCACATTTAATAAAATCCACAATAATTGTTACAGACTTTTAAAAACGCGGAAATAACACACCAAAAACAAAAAACACTTTATTTTTATATGGTAATTTTTTTTCAGATTACTGATGTAAACTGCAGGCTACCGCACGTCAATGCTCAGTACCCGGGAAGGGTACATAACTAGAGGTGTGCGCCGATGGCAAAATCATCGGCGGCGGCGTCCGATCGTTTTTTGACCGGCGGCGGCGGCGTGATCGGCGCGAAATCGGCGTGGTACATATTTTTAATATGCCTGGGGAATTCGACTTCAAAATTGAAGCCTACTGAGTATTTGAAAACGTATGATTGTCTCGCAAACATTGCACATTTTAAATCAAAGACTTGATTTTAAAGAATATTCCAAAAGATGGCCTAGTTATGGCCCACATTTATAGCATAGTACTTAATGTTTTATCTATGTAGAACTGGCCACACCACTTGCCTGAAAATCAACTACGATAACAATACAAAATGCCCCGAAGTTAACAAGTGCAGAACAGACTGATTTACAATTTGTAATTTGTGAGAGAAAATGTTGATTCTAAGTTCTAAAAGACAAAGATGCTTGCGGTAGACCGAAAATGCGAACTAAATAAAATCTAAAAAAAAATATCGTTCTTCGATGGATGGATTGTATTCTAGTTTGTTATTAAATCAAATACAAAAATTGAAAAATAATCAAACCCAGTTGGGCTTGAACCAACATCAATACGCCTTGCCAGGGCTCGATTGCTTTACCGATTCGCAACATACATAAATTTTTGAGAAGACTTCATTTGATTCTATTTACCGTTAGATTCAAATGTCTCTAATAACCCTACTATCTATTGTAGACTTGAAACGTCAAAAATGCGAAAATACGTTAGGTATCTGCGCCACGCGTCAAACGCTCCAGACAAAAAACGTGAGGTTTATGACGTCACCGGCCTCAAAGTTGCGGAAAACTGTTTGGAAAGAATAAGTTTTTAGAAACATTTGTAACTTTTGGGCACGAAACAATGCGTGTTTACCTATACAGTTGTTATACTTTATTTTCTTGTATAAACACAAGTAATCAAATTGAGGTTTTGAAAATATATTTGGGGTATTAAAAAAATTGCTCAAATTAAACGTTTTTAAACCGCAATATATTTACAAAAATATTAAAAACTTATTACGGATTTCCATTATTTCAAATCAATTTGGTGTTGTTGTTGAACGTGTTTATTGAACAAATTCAACTTAATATTTTTCACGCATGTTTTCAATTAAATGGGTCAAGTAACTAAGATCAAGAAATGTTCAATGCATCACTCTAAAAAAATGCAAAAATAAGTATGGATTAGATTCCTTGATTCACTAACAGAATTCAGTTTTTTTTTTCAATTATTTGTGTTACTTATTTCATCCAATCATCCCCGCTGCGAGCGACTTGCGAATTTCTATTCAATTTTAATAGCAAAAACATGAGTGCTGATGAACCACGATAAATCCATGCGCATAACGCACGTCAGTAGCATCGGATAAAAAAAGCGAGTAAGTTGAAAACAAAATAGAACCATCTTTTCGAAATAGTTTAAGTTGACATCATTTTCTAGTGATATCCACAGTTCCACTTTACTATTAAGTAGTGTCGCTAGCAGAGCGAAAATGTGCGAGCTATTATAAAATCACGTAAATTACAATTTATTGCAGGTGTAACGTTACGTAACTATACTTAACATTAAAGTAAACATATATTTCTCTCTCGATCCCAAAATAAAACATGACCTAATGAGAATGGGCCAGTTAAAAAAAAAAAAACTAACCCAGTCGTCTTCGCGAAATGAAAACAACAAATGTGAACCTGCAGCTTATTGGAGTCAGTCAAAAAATAAAAATTTGTTAAAGCCTGGCCAGAAATATATGATTATTGTCAAGAGGGCGCTATTATTCTCATTTATATGGCAACAGTTCAGTATAGTCATAGAGCGTGACATCTTGATTTGTTTACCTGTCAGCTCTGATGTTAATTTGAAAATGTTTCACAGCGAAATAGTTCCATTTCCCGAGCGTATTATTTACAGCTGTTTATTACATACACTATTTACAATGTTTCGCTCTTGACTATGAATAATTTTGGGATTTTTTTGTCGTTTATTATTTAATATTCAACACTTTACTATAATTCAAATAAACCCCGACAATGACACTGACAGCCTATCACATGCACTCACACATGCATATCATTCTGTCAGTAAAATGATTGCCAGTACAAGAAATTAGTTCCAATGAAATTCCGCAACATGGCGCATGATCAAATATTTCTGGTCAGGCTTTACTTCACTCTTATTTTAGGCAAAATTAAAAGTAAATCAAAATGCTTTCTATTCAAAAGCCGGAAAAAGAAAATTTTATAAAAATATAAACCTATCATTTAGACCAGACGTTGTCATAAATTATCGATAAGTCGTCCACGTAAATCTTTAGCATCGAAATGACAGCAAAAATAACGTCAGTTAATTGGTACACCGGCAAGGAATAAGTCAAGAAGGAAAAGCAGTTTTTTTAAAAGAAGTAGTATACTGGCCACTCACTACCATATCCGGGCATTAAAACAAGATAAAGACTTAAAAATTGCCACGCCGACTCTACGCCGGTCAAAATCATCGGCGGCGGCGGCGTGGAAAAATTGTTGGCGGCGGCGGCGCGGCGGCGCGGCGCACATGTCTATACATAACCACTCAGTGATTAAAAATGAGATGCGTCACCTGTATGATCAAAGAATTGGTTCATATTACCAGCTAGGTAAGTTCAATATTGTAGGTGCCTACGCAAAAATAATTATAGAAATTAATTGTTTTTAAGTTTTAATGGTATTATACAATTTCAGGAGATTCAGGCTACGGACTGGAACCCTGGCTGATGATTCCGGTATACTTGACACGCGGCACCATGGCCCGCCGAGGAGCGGTACACGGAGTGGCACTGTCGGATCTGCAACACTATAAGGTATTTAATACATAAAACAAGATCATTATTAATCATTCTTTTTTAACATCATTCTCAAATCGCATGGTTTCACCTCTCGTGTGAGTCACATCGAAAATTCTGATTACCTTTTTATATACGTTAACGAATAGTTTCCCTTCCGTTTCTACAGCAAGAAATACAAATCTCTATGCTGACATTACATGTCGGATCACGACTGCGCACGCTGATGCACGCTGCATACATCCGTCTCATAGGTAGAACGAGACGGATGTATGCCGCACGTCGGATGCGACCTGTCATGTTAACGCACCTTTAGTCAGTGGGTACAGTTTGTTTTCGATAGGTTTTATTCCGACGGTACCATAAGTCACATATTATAAGTTACAAAGGTGACTGATGTCATCGAAAAATCCGGTCCCGACTGTAGTAAACTCTTTCACTACCAAATTAAGAGGTCCACGGTGAAAAGGAAAAGAAATAAGTGTAGGTATATTATTTAGAAGGAATTAACCAAAAGGCATTATTTAGCATGGGATATGCTGGCAACAGCTGCACGTCAAGATGAACGCACGGAGCATGCAAAATCCCAAGCAGAAATGAGGCGCTACATAAAAAATCCTCGCGATCTCAGTGACAATAATTTTATCGAGGATTTTTGACTAAACAAGGAACCATTTACAGATCTGTGTGGGTTTTTTGGACGTTAACACAGACCTTAAATCCCCCCAAATCTTTGGAGTTCAAGGTACGTGTTATGTAATTTTATAATTGGTAGGTATATTTTCATTTGCAATTTAGGACGGATTGTTCTTATTTGTTAATCATCTATAAAACAACTATTGCAGGTTTTATGTGCATTACTTTTTCTATGCACACTGCAGCTACCAGCGACGTGTCACTGAAAAGGCGAAACATTTTTCGCAATAAGCTGCGAGTTTCCAATGACCCGAGAAGAAAGAGCAGCCAGCAGAGCAGTGGCACACACAAAACAATACAATCACTTCACCACATTCTGGGAAATTGGAATTCACTGGTGCGTTGGGCCTTGAAATAGTGGACAACTTTATCTACCTGGGTTCCATCATCAGTAACGATGGTTCATGCGAGAAGAATCAGGAGAATTGGCATGGCTAAGAGAGCAATGCTAGGCTAGAAAAAATATGGCGAGATCGCAACGTTTCCGTAAAAACCAAGATCAAACTAGAGTTTTCGATCGATTAGCTAGAAGAGACATGCATAGAACAATAATTAAGCAAATTTTAAAACTAATTAAGGGACTATGTAGGCAACTAAAATAGGCAACTAAAGAGCTCATTGAGGATCCAGTGTGTTGACTATGAGGAACCCTCTTGTTCCTTTAGCCGTTAACACAGTGAATCCTCTCTGTAAAGGGTCGGCAACGCGCATGTGACACCTCCGCATGTGTAGGTCCTTACCATCAGGCGGGCCGTATTTTTGTTTGCCACCGTCGTGATATACAAAAAAGCCACTATTATTCGATTTGTGTGGACTATTCCAATTGTCGAATATAACGATCATAAATACTATACAACTACCCCCTGTAGGTATACCTGTTGCAGACTCTTTGGTCTGCTGCAGCTTGCTGGTTTTTACTTTCAAATTTCAAACAGGTTTTTTTTTATTTTGCCATACATGTGTACTTTCAAATGTATTTTGCTACTTTTCTATACATATGTATAGAAAATACGAAAATGAGGTTTGAAATTTGAAAATAAAAACCAGCAAGCTGAAGCAGACCAAAGAGTCCGCAACAGGTATACACGGGGTAACAGATAACTTTTCTAATAGAGCTTCGAGTTTATATAATTGTTCTTGACATATGTTAAGAATGATGTTTCTATTACGGTTGCGAAAGGTGGTTAATCTTAGTTATTTTCCATTCTTTGTTTCGTGATACGAATCTACTATATAAATATCGAAAGTGTTATCCTTGTTTTTATTATCATACAGTCCCATACCATTCCATCTTATGCAATTTTGTGAGCCATGATTGGCTGGAATAGTAAAAAGCTCTAGTGCGAGAAATCGAACTTTCCGCACGCTAAACCACTATAAGAAAAGTACTTTTTTCAGCAACTGTATTAAAAATGGCTTTTTACTTTTAGATATGGCGCAAAACAAGGCGTTAACTATAGCTTGGGGAGCTGCACACCGAAATAAAGTTATGCGTGATGAAGAAATAAACATTCCGGAAACATGGTAAGTAAAAAATGGTGACAATTTATTTGTTAAATAAATGATGCAATAAGTTAGCTGAATGCTAATAGGTAAATATATTCTTTTAATGCATAAAACATATTAATAATCTAATAAATTTACTTTAAATCAGAGGTGACCTGATTCGATTCGTAGGTCGATCGTTGTTAATGTTTACTATTATACAAACCGCCATGTTGTTTTTAAAGGTTAAGTAAAGTAAAGTAAACCTATTATAATCAGATTACAATAATATTTTCGGTTATTTTAAAATTATTATTACATATTTTTAAGGCTTTTACGGATATGAGTTGCTAAAACTTTAGTGTATGTACTTTTTGTCTGAAACCAATATGAATAGCGTTCCCGAGGAGTGGGCGAGAGATACGAGATGTGGCGACGGCATCCCAGCACAAATATGCCTTGTCACATTTGCTGGGAAGGCTGGGCTGCACGCACGTCGGCATATTCCTCCTCGACGTCCGCATGGCCTGCAGTATATCAATCGTAAAGGAAAACATACTATCAATGAGCAATTGGTAAGTTTCAAGAGAAATATCTACAAATACTAGTAAGTTTTTCTTTTTAGGGTTCCGTACCTCAAAAGGAAAAAACGGAACCCTTATAGGATCACTTTGTTGTCCGTCCGTCTGTCTGTCTGTCTGTCTGTCTGTCGCGTGGAACGCGTGGAAGTAACAAGCTGAAATTTATATCAAATACTGGGGTCTATTGTCCCTTGGAGCTGTGAAACAATCAAACTTAAAAGCCAACGCAATCAAAAGATACAATCGTTTATGCTGCAAATTTTAGTTTTTCGGCACTCTCAAAACCTACGGGGTACTTCCCGTGAACTCAGAAACTTGAAATTTGGCACGAAGCAACGTCATATAGCACAGACAAAGGAAAAATTACGAAAAGTAGACATTTTTAGTAATATCATACAAAAAAATATTTTTTTAAATTATAAACTTACTACCTTATTCCTCGTCAATATGCTGCAAATTTTAGTTTTTCGGCACTCTCAAAACCTACGGGGTACTTCCCGTGAACGCAGAAACTTGAAATTTGGCACGAAGCAACGTCATATAGCACAGACAAAGGAAAAATTACGAAAAGTAGACATTTTTAGTAATATCATACAAAAAAATATTTTTTTAAATTATAAACTTACTACCTTATTCCTCGTCAACGCGTGTAGGTATTAAATTGAAATTCATGTCACATACTCAGGGCTATAGGACCTTTCAGATGTAGCAAAACGAAACTTTTATGTCAACGCAATCAAAAGAAATAGCAATTTAAGTCGCATATTTTGAAACTGATTACTCGCAAGAAACTCAAAACCTAAACGGTACTTCCCGTAAACTCAGAAACTTGAAACTTGGCACGAAGAAACTTCATATAGCACAGACAAAGGAAAAATTACGAAAAGTAGACATTTTTAATAAAATCATACGAAAAATATTTTTTTAAATTTTAAACTTACTTACTACCTTTTTCCTCGTAAAGGCGTAGAGGTATTAAACTGAAATTCATATCAAATAATTCACAACAAAATCAATTTTTTATGTCAATGCAATGGGAGAACTTTTACTTATATACCTACAGGTTTCTACGGAACCCTCGGTGCGCGAGTCCGACTCGCACTTGGCCGGTTTTTTTATGTTGATGTAGGTACCGTACCTACTTGGTACCATAGTGAACATGGCGAATATGAATTTTGAAAATTCATCTCCCTACTTGCCACATTTAATAAATCAACAATAATTGTTACAGACTTTTAAAAACGCGGAGATAACACACAAAACACTTATTTTCATATGGTAATATTTTTTTTACATTGCTGATGTAAACTGCAAGCTTTTAACCACTCAGTCATTAAAAATGAGATGCGTCACCTGTATGATCAAAGAATTGGTTCATATTACCTGCTAGGTAAGTTCAAAATTGTAGGTGCCTACGCAAAAATAATTATATAAATAAATTGTTTTAAAGTTATACGATTTCAGGAGATTCAGGCTACGGGCTGGAACTCTGACTGATGAATCCGGTCCTTATCGCGGCGCCAGGGTCCGCCGAGGAGCGGTACACGAAGTGGCACTGTCGGGTCCGCAACACTATAGTGTTATAGGTAATACAAAAAACAAGAGCATTATTCATCTAATTCTAAAATCATTCTCAAATCGCATGGTTTCACCTCTCGTGTGAGTTACATCGAAAATTCTGAATACCCTTCTATACAAGTTAACGAATAAACGGGCTCCGAATAGTTTCCCTTCAGTTTCTACAGCAAGAAATACAAATCTCTATGCTGACATTACATGTAGGATCACGTCTAGCACGCTGCATACATCCGTCTCATAGATAGAACGAGACGGATGTATGCCGCACGTCGGATACTACCTTTCATGTTAACGCACCTTTAGTCAGTAGGTACAGTTCGTTTTCGATAGGTTTTATTCCAACGGTACCATAAGTCACATACTATAGTTACAAAGGTGACTGATGTCACCGGAAAATACGGTCCCGACTGTAGTAAACTCTTTCACTACCAAATTAAGAGGTGAAACCACGGTGAAAAGGAAAAAAAAAAGTGTAGGTATAGCGGCGAAGAACATGCAATTACACCATAATTGCACTGTTAAACTGATAACCAAAAACGACAATACTACCGACTGTCCGCAGTATTATTCGCAGTTATAAGTGTTATAACATAACTAGCGATATAATTTGGAAACAACTTCAGATGACAAACACTTTGCTATATTTGACTAGATACCCAGAGTCTGTGTCCATTGTGTGTGACGGTCAGAGGCACAAAATTATGATTAATGACGTAGGAATAATACAAATTTCAGAAAACTGTATTATAAAAACAATTACGACTACGTTAGCTGCCAAGAGATTGGCCCTAACAAACGTGTTAGAGTCATTTAGTAAAGTAGCTAAATTTAAGTTAATTAAAAGAACTTTAATGCATAGTTATAGAGATATTTCTAGAGAACAAATATTAGACAATTCATTAGATATTTTTACAATGTTAAAGAATAAAGAAACTGCCCTACAAACAACCCTAGACAATACTGTTTGGAGTAGCATAACTACCCAAACCTACGTAGCTAGCATTTGGACTATTTTAGGATGCATAATTATAACGTTCCTAATATTGTTTTGGTCCAAAGGTGATACGGCGACTACGAGCAACGGCAGCCAGACGATCATTGTCACCGGCGAGCGACAACAATCCTGAGCCACCTCAACCCAGTGGTGGCAGCAACCAACCTCAACCCAGCGGCGGCAGCGTCCAGCCTGCAACCCGGCGCCCCACCACGCCACACATCTACGCTCTTCCAAAGAGACGACAGAACCAGCCCGCACTAGAACTATACGAGCTGAAGACACACTGATCCTGCTCCAGAGACGCGCCAGAATGTTCACGTGCGTTGAACATGCGACTACATCAGCAGCAGAGCAAATTGGGACAACAAAACCGCCGACTACGGAAACGCACACTAACGTAACTTTCATTGTATAGAATCACGCATATGCAGAATTTTGTATAAATAGAATAATTATTGTAAATGAATTCTCTTTTCTCATTTGGATACCGTGTTTACTTCATCGACCAGGTTACTCCGTCACTGTGGCATAAGACACCTTCACGCCTTAATAAGCAGCATGAGTCTGTGTAACTAGCAGTGACTATCCAAAAACCCATTTACCCATATCCTCCCAACCTTCCGTCTGTACCCGTAGGTAGCAAAGTTACAGGCATCCCTATTTATTATATTTATTTATATATACTTGAATCTATGGTAGGGCTCGGGAATTAGGGTTGTTTAGGGTTGATTAGGGCAGTAGGAGTTAGGAACAATAGGTTGCAGCGCTCCGATAGATAAAGTTAGTTGAATCCCTTCAGCATTTAACAAATATCGAAGGTATCCTTGTTTTTAAATTTTTGTTATTTACTAAAATTATTACAAACTGTTTCTTAAAATATGTGTTAAATTAGTGTTCCACAAAACTACATTAAGTTTGACTGTGGAACTACATTAAGTTTGAGAGTGGAGTGATATCATGATACAGTCCTATACCATTTTGCAATTTTGTGTAGCCAATTAATGGATAACTACAGAGTCTACAGAGACTCATAAGATGGCGTCAACGAAGCAGCTCAGCTAGCAGCAGTTATTTAGTGTAGTTTATCCAACTGTCGCGCAACGAATATAGGACTCAATTCGGGGTCGACTCCTCTCAGCAATCCTATAATATCAGCAAGATCTCTATTTTCCTTGCCTTGTTGTTTGCGGTTTATTTTCCGTTTGTCACTGGGCACTGAGTTAAATAGGACAGATTTCGATTTCTTAATTTCGTCGCCTTTAAACGATGATACACATATACGGATTAAACTTTCATCATCAATCACTGATAACTTATTTTGGATAAAGCACAGCATTTCATCGACAACTATATCACAAGCGTTACATTTTATTCGAGACGACAATATTCGAGCGTAATTAAACAAGGTCTCCAAGTTTGTTGAAATAAAATGCGTCCCTGGACGACTTTAGGTCCCAATAGGCCTAAAGGGTCATATACGCGCATGACATGTGATAAGACCGTTCGTTTTGTTAGCGAACTAGGCACGGTTTCTATTAAACCTGTACGAAATCCTAACAAATGTGAGTTCGGAGTCCATGCTATACCAAGGGCTCTAATGCTGCTAGAGGAATCGCCGAGATCGACTTCCAGTGGCTGAGTAGCCTCAAGATCATCAAGGACAAATTTCAAAGCCTCTCGGTCACTAGAAATCCATCCTCGCAACTCTAACCAGGCGGCGTTGTGTACAGCAATGATATCTCAAAATTATTTTTGCATGTTTTTAAAGTGGGGTATTCCTCTCATACAATAGGTTGTTATTAAATCAAATACAAACATTGAAAAAATAATCAACACAGCAGGACTATGAGTTGTGGTGGCGCTACTGTGCTAAATTCCCTTTGATAGAAAACTTTTTATTAAAAGAAGACTTCTTGGCCACCTCTACGACACAAGTTGTCAATGCAAAAACAAATAATTAAATAATACGCAAAATAATATTTATATTATAACCAATCCGCATAAACATAACTTCACCGCGAGCGTTAATATTACTTTCAAGTTATCGTTGACAATATTAAGAGTCCGGTAAAGTCTTTTTATAATTTCGCTCAACTATTTGATATGATTTAGCCATTAAAGAGTACTAAATCAACAAATTTTTAAGCATAAATTGAAAGATCATTTCAATGGGGACTGTATAAGTACAAAAAATTATCTACTTTATTATTATATTTTGAATAATTGACCTATTCCCAACAAATGTTTTACCAATTTTAGCTCGGGGAGGTTCAGACAGATATCAATTTGGGGATTTTATTGATGTCGTATTGCTACAGTTTTTTTTTTGTAATATTGAGTTTATAGTCTTCTATGGAATAAATATAAAAAATTCTACCGATGTCATACAATATTACTAAGAAAAAAAATATTTAAATCAGTCAACTTTCGGAAAAAATACACAAAGAATAACCGCGGTTTCTGAATACATACATGATTAGTTATGAAAAAAATTAATACAAACATAAACTTCAGCTTATTATGAACCCAAATAATGTAAAATATATATACCATTTGATAGTAAATATTCGTAAATAGAGCACTTCAAATTAACTATAAACTTACAATTAATTATACGAAGCAAGGCCGGGCGATTTAGTCCGCTCGCTGAGCTCACGGAGGCAGGACGTGTGTCGCTCCCCGCTAGAACGCTAGCGTGAATTCGAAAAGTGCAAAGGCACCCGTAAATTGGGAAAAAATTGTTATCACCCAGTCGTTGACATCTGGGGACCTTTGGAACACTTGGTAGGTAAATTTTTATTAAGTTATTTCGTAATTGTTACGAAATTATATTATTTACCTTATTCGCCTCGTAAATATAACGCGCTCCACTCCAAATAGTCTTGATCTTAGGTACGTTACGTACGTACGTTAATTTTTATTAAATATTTTGCGATTTTCATATAATTTTTGAGTTAGAACCTAACTTAGCCAAACAGAAACATACACAAACGGTGTAAGAATAGTTGAACGGTCCTATACAGGGTGAATTTTCCAAATCGGCCAGTGAGGGCAGATACTAGATCTCACGACGCTACATTTTAATTAAGGACGTAAGGGCGATCAACATACAAATTTATGAAAAATGTACGCGAGCGAGTAAATTGCATTATATTTTTTATGCCAATTGAACGCGTTTCGAACAGAAATCAATAAGTAGTAGATTGTGTAACAAGGGAGAAAATGGTATATTTACGGTGAGGGCGTATAGTAAATCCCAAAACATGCGACTGAGTCCATCATAGAATCCCGAGCGTAGCAAGGGATTCTAAAGCAGACTACTGAGTGTAGTGAGGGGTTCAAGTGTTAACGCTCAAGGTGAAAATAGTTTTGCTTCTATGTGACACATACTGCTTTCAACACCACCTTAGAGGAAAATAAAAAATATTTTAGTAGAATAATATTTATTTTAACGTTATATGTTCTCAGTGTGCTTCTTGGTTGTAATTAATCGAATAATTTAATAAGATTTTTTTTGTAATGATAATGACGGACTGGCTGAAAAAAAAAACTAATGTCCTATGACAGAAAAGCGCCACTTGGTTCCCTCCTAGCAGGGAAGAAAAAGCCGGTGTACGAATAGGTGATGTGAAAATAGTTATTTATTACTCAAAGGAGCAAAGTTGTTGTTTAACCTCGCGTGCTTATATTGAGATCCGAGTCAGCAAAAGATACCAAAATGTAGCCACGAGCGAACTTTGCTGCCGAGCATAATTCAACATTTTTCACTACAACGCCGCGAGGAAAAATACCAGTTATAAAATATTAAAAATTAATGCTTTCAAAATTTTGTAATTCAACTATTTAAAGTCCATCCTGCCAGATGTGGATAAAATGCGTTTTTCTCCTCCGCTTTTAAGGGATAAAGAGCGCCTTTCCGAGTTGAAGTTATGGTAAGTCTTTTACTTGCCAACGCAGTTTAGGGATTGCCCTTTTAGGCATTTCTATTGAGAAAAGCCAGAAATAAAAAAAATGCGTTCTTCAAACATTTACTATGCTAAACTGTATGAAAATCGTAATTATTCATTTGTGACTTTTCAAGTGTCTTAATCTGGACTATTGTGTTTGATAACTGGTAGAAAACGGATTGATTGACATCAAAATAAACATTGAATTTACTTTAATCTGCAAATGTCTATCGCCGTTAGTCAAAAAGTTACGAAAGGTCCTAAGCCCATTGGAATGTCTAGTCTGTATTAATATTATAAAGCCCTATAAAATGCCCCACAGCTTGGTCTAACACACAACATATCCTCATGTTTCATATTAATATTTTTACTAGGAAATTTGTAGTTAGTTTAATTGTATACGATTGTTTTAATGTTGTTCTCAAGCCAGATTTAAACTTCTAAGTTTTGTTTACGTACGAAGGGACGCTGTTGTAGGTCAAAATGAGAGACAGCTATTATTTTCTCATTGTAGAAAATAGCTTCGTCCCTTACAAAAGCGAAACTTACAAGTTTAGTGTCAATTCAGCCTTACAATATTAAAACATACATATGAAAATTGCTCCTAAAAGTGCCATCTTCATCTTCCAAATTTTATAATTGCTCATTTACGTTCCAGGCCGTTCGTTTGTGGAATTCTCTCCCTCTCAACATTAAACGCGCGCAATCTATTGGTAGCTTTAAATCGCAACTTAAGGAATACTATTTATCTCTTCCTTAGGTTTTTAAGTTGACACTGTTGTTTCTTATTGTGTGTATTATATATGTATATATGTTCGTATATGTATGTTTATTTTGTATTTATTTAAGTATGTATATTCATATGAATGTGCTGTGTTATCTATTTCGTCTCTTTTGTTTCTATGCACCACCTACTGCTTATTGTTTTTCTCTAGTCTCCACTACCCAAAGGTTGTCTGGAAGAAATCGCTCATTAGCGATAAGACCGCCTGTTGTTACCTCTACCTAAATTTATCTAATTGTAAAATTTGTGCTTGTAACTGTATGAGGTGTGCAATAAAGAGTATTTATTATTATTATTATTATTATGACCCTACACGACCTTATTGCCGTGATATTTTTGTCACAGGTGGTTTTTAGCTGGAAGCCTTAAGAATCCAGATATCATCGAAGACTTTGCTTGATATGCAAGTACACAGCCGTGCAATATAACGCACACTAATATTTCAAGGCATAGTCCATGAACTTGCCTTTAAAATAATCTACAACTATGGTATTGAGCTACTCGAATCCTTGTATGTGTGTTTACGCAAAACAGGACCATACTTATTTCCATTTCTTTGTCCGTTGCAGCTTTGTTTCTGCAGAATCCTACTAACAGCACTCAAATCACGCTGCATTCAAAATATGTTTAGAACTTAAACTAATCTTTGTGGCTTTTTATTGATAAGACGCTTCACATTTTTTACTAAATAATAATGTTACTATTCTAGGTTTCATTATGGTTGGTTACAACAAAAAGCGTGCGTTTGGCGCAGTAAAAAGAAAAAAAATATTCCATGGCGTAAGAAACCCAAATAAAAACAGCAACGATGGCAGTAAAACTACAAAGACAGACAAGGTTTATAAATCGATTATAAGTAATTTATCTGACTTTACCTTTACAAGATAGATTGAAAATATAATTTTCATCCCAAGGTAGATTGAAATAAACTTTTACGTTTTTTTAGGAAATGCTGTGTGAAATGGGCATTGAACTCCAAGACAAACCCAGTACCAGTAAATACACTCTAACCTCTCACACCAGTAAAGTCACTTAATTTTTTTTTTTAATCTACCCATACAATCTTTCAACCCTTTTTGGGATTGAATTTTTCTAAATAATTTCGTATTACTTGTACACATTAAAAATGTAATACGATCTGCTGTAGGTTGTGGCTCTGCATTGATCAGTCAATCAACCATTTACACCAACGCCTATATTATGTATGTATAGATATAAATATAGCTTTAGTGCATAATAAGTTATAATAAATAACATGGTGTATTAAATGGTTACTAGATTTACCTTTAGTTTTATTTTACCTAACAAAATTTCTGATATTACGCAAGAGCGCCTAAAGTATCAATATTGTTCATTGCGGCCGCGCACGTGCACGCGCCGGTGGTACCTGGAAGCGTTCGGTTACTGTGTAATACTCGTATCTTCGCTCGATTTCAAAGCATTACCGGACTCTTAAGTGGTTCCTGCTGCTGAACATTATTTAAGAAGTAAGTCTGCAAAATTCCCTTTCTATACATTAAGTATCGCTGCCAACTCCTCGGTCATCATTCTCCTACATTTTTCATATATCGCAAAATAAAATAAATAAATATTCCCGCAACATCATTTTTGGTCCTTCATCACCGGTAATTGTGCCATGTTTATTAAATGTTTACCGCTTATGAAAGACATAATAATTAGTCATAATCATAAATAATAATTCCGCCATTACCGCTCGTCTCATATTTTTCACATTTGACATTTACGTCCTTTCAACATGAAATCGAATTTACTAAATAAACATTAAATTTTAAAAAGTAAGGAAGAAAGGATATTCGAACGCGTTTCTCGTATTTATGATTTATCGAAAAATATTTCTACATTTGAATCGAGAAGCAACGAGACGTTTATGTCCGACAGCGAAACGATCGAGGAATTGCGTAAAAGTTTCGAAGCAATTCTCGATGACATAAACAATTGCACGATGTCCCTCGTTCCTGAGTCGAACCCCGACTATGCCGCGTTAGATGCGTTTCGTGAATAAAGCGTGCTCGTAACAATATAACAATTGTCAACACCGCAAACAAATGCTTCAACCGCATCCGCGAGCCGCAGTGACGGGTCCTCGTTTAAATCAATTAAGCTCCCGCCTATTGAACTGCCGTCTTTCGATGGCCGGACTGAAAATTGCCCATATTTTATGAAATTTTTCAGGCCAATATTCATAACAATACCCAATTGCCTGACTTGCAACGTGTGCAGTATCTTGTCAGCAAATTAACAAATAGCGCCTTGAAATTAACTGCTGGCATAGTGCCTAATGGCGACACGTACTCCATAATTTGGAACAGTCTTGTAAAAAAATATCAAGACAAACGCGCTTTGGGTTCTTATTACCTGAACAATATACTTGACCTTAAGCTATGCACAAATAAATCCAGCAATCTCAACAACTTTATTGAGAAGTATTACGCATCCATCGCTGCACTTAAGCAGTTAGGTTTCCCTGATTTAACGGATTTTATTTTTTTAAATTGCGCCCTAAGAAAAACTGATTCACAGATTTTACAAAACTATGAATTGATTGACTGATATGTAGAGATTCCGAAATATGATTCGTTTATTTCGTTCGTGCAAGACCAAGTGAAAATTTTGGAAAGGTCCAACGGTGGTACAGTCGACTACAAAGAGATGTATCCACTTTTTTACCTCATTGCGTTGGAATAAGATCCAAAAGTGGATACATCTCTTTGTAGTCGACTGTACAGTAAATAAGTAGACCAATTGTCAATACACCAGCTCAACCCGCTAAAACTACATATAAAGCATTTGTTGCTAGCAGTGATACTGCTCCTAGCTCCGCGATTGATGAACAAGCTTGTGTATTGTGCAATAAAGAATCATTCACACCTGTATTGTACGAAATTTAAAAACATGACATCCTCGCAAGCGAGATTTGAATTTATTAAAAGTGAACATGGTTGTGTCAACTGTCTCAGCACCAACACACGGTTCATAACTGTAATTCGCGTCACACTTGCAACGTTTGTCAGAGACGTGTTCTTAACTGTAATTCGCGTCACACTTGCAACGTTTGTCAGAGACGTCATCACACGCTTTTACATTTTGAAGGGAGCAAGACTGCTTCCGCAAATATTAAGTCGACACAGTTAATGGCCAGTACTAACAATGCTACGTCGTCGTCCGCTACGTCTGCTGTACACGCAGTGTCTCCTCCGCAAGTCCCAAGTGTCTCAAATGCGAGTCCTAAATAATTGTGTATCCACCCCGCAAGTAAATTCTCCAATGAATGCTTATTCACCGCGTTTCATACCAATGACTTCTGATGTTCATGCGATGCAGCCGCCTAAAAATAATACAGTCTCGCTAAATGTGTCAAATCCTCAGTCTGCAATATTACTAGCGACTGCTCATGTGTACGCCAAGCCTTATGATGGTGATGGTAGGTCAATAATAAGATGCATGATTGACAATGGCGCTCAAAATAATTTAATAACGCTGGATTGTTGCAAAGGGCTCAATCTACCTGTGATTCCGCTTAATAATTCATACATTAACGGTGTTTGCTTAATGTCGCGACCGGTACATGGCTATGTTTACCTAAACATTGAATCGCACATACAGGATGTAACAAAAAACCCTGGCAATCCCGTTAAGGGTAGATAGATACCAGTAAATAGAATCTGAGAAAAATAGTAAGAAAAAAAAATCGCAATAAATAAAAAGTTATGAGAGTTTTCATTTTGTAGGTAATAACATTAAAAATCACGAAAATGTTTACGATCTCTGACATCGATCAGCTGATGGGTCAACGCACTAAGTAAATAGTCTAAGAGCTCACCTTTTTAATTCCGTATTTTTGATTAACACTCGTTTAGCTTAACGTAAAAAAATTGTCTGTAAAACAGTTATCTGAAAGATTTTGCGGGGTTTCTGGGTTTTTACTTAATCCAAAAAAAAAATCAAGATACTCCTTCATCACGTCTCTTCCCTTGAGCGTTTCAATTCATAGCATCAATACTTTATCATGCACTCGGTTGTAAACGGCAGTTTCTGTTAAGGTGACCTTGGTATGTACCACTTCCACCACCACCGCTTCTGCCAAAATCGAACGAGTACGGTAGCGAATGAAGTTCTTACATTCAACTTTAGGGGGCTACTGAGACAGCCGTGCATTTCGATGGCATTTCAATTTTGATAGTTTGTTAGACGATAACTTGAATATCGTTTTTCCAATCTTTACATAATTTGGTAGGATAACCGAGGCGCACAAAAGTTCATCATTAAAATGTAAACCGGATCAATCAAGGGGTTGTGGAGCCGGCAGACCCCAAAGCGGACTTCTAGTTTTATTTTAATTGAATGTTCATAACTACGCACGTGTTTGCAACCCTTCCTTCAACAGTAGGTAGCAATCAAGATGAATCGTCTGTTGAATGCTCACCTACTTTTTGTTATTATTCATCGTAAACTAAAGAAGTCTTTAAAACGTAGGTACGTTTTGACCACACATTAAAGATTAGTTAACAATTCCTATTCCCTACTTAATCAAAACACTTGTGCAAAATTAATTTCGTGGCTCTTGTACTAATTAATACCTTGCGCTTTAACGAGAAACCACTAAACTGGCAACATGTCATAATGCTAACTCCTTTACTCTCGCAGCGCCCGTGTAAGTGTGAGAGAGAAGTTTTACGACCGCAATCACCAGTTGATTTTGCCGAAACTGCCGTCTCTTTCTTGTAACGCAGAGCGCGCCGTATGCTCCATCTTGCTCACGCGACGGCAACGTCGCTCGTCGCGGGCTGCGGCGCACGCGCTTAGCTTCGTCTCTTTCTTGTAACATAGAGCGCGCCATATGCGCCATCTTGCTCATGCAAAGAACGACAACGTCGCCCGTTGCGGGCCGCGGCGCAAGCGCTTTGTTGCTCACCGCCGCCGACAAAGCGATGCCGCCAGCGATAAGGCTAGGTGCACAATATCGGTGAAATTGCTGACGGTTTTTAGACCACTTTACATTTGTTTGCAGAAGTGGTTTTTACGGACTATTTTCAATCAAATCAGAGATTGAGGCATGAACACATTGTTTTGTTTTAAAAAATTATTGGTTTCGGTTTTTCTAAACTTGCACAGAATAATAATGTTTATGATTGTAATTGAACAATAGTTTTCTTAAAAAATAGCTAAGCTTATTAACTTGCCTTGACATGACCATGACTTGTTAAGAGCCTTTTCATTTCGCTTATGGTTTTAATGAGAAAATTAATTAAACTATCAAGGCGTATTACAACTATCTTAATTACCTAGGTAACGCACGACTTGTTTACAAATAAACAAAGTCGATTTAATGGTTAGGAATGTTAGGCGTTAGGCTGTAGGTACTTTGCCATAGCGATACACAATTAGAGAGACCAACTAGTCGAATCGAGTCTAAAACTTAGAATTCTACGAACAAAAAATTCATCAATGTACACGGCGCTTAAAACACGGGCGGTGAGCGGCGTGTTTTGGATAGAAAATGACAGAAAATGTAAATCTAAGAATTTTACAATTGTAGGATTTTTAGGTTTTTAGTCAGTGACTGTCAGTCTGCGTACAGTAAATAAGTAGACCAATTGTCAATACACCAGCTCAACCCGCTAAAACTACATATAAAGCATTTGTTGCTAGCAGTGATACTGCTCCTAGCTCCGCGATTGATGAACAAGCTTGTGTATTGTGCAATAAAGAATCATTCACACCTGTACTCTTGTACGAAATTTAAAAACATGACATCCTCGCAAGCGAGATTTGAATTTATTAAAAGTGAACATGGTTGTGTCAACTGTCTCAGCACCAACACACGGTTCATAACTGTAATTCGCGTCACACTTGCAACGTTTGTCAGAGACGTGTTCTTAACTGTAATTCGCGTCACACTTGCAACGTTTGTCAGAGACGTCATCACACGCTTTTACATTTTGAAGGGAGCAAGACTGCTTCCGCAAATATTAAGTCGACACAGTTAATGGCCAGTACTAACAATGCTACGTCGTCGTCCGCTACGTCTGCTGTACACGCAGTGTCTCCTCCGCAAGTCCCAAGTGTCTCAAATGCGAGTCCTAAATAATTGTGTATCCACCCCGCAAGTAAATTCTCCAATGAATGCTTATTCACCGCGTTTCATACCAATGACTTCTGATGTTCATGCGATGCAGCCGCCTAAAAATAATACAGTCTCGCTAAATGTGTCAAATCCTCAGTCTGCAATATTACTAGCGACTGCTCATGTGTACGCCAAGCCTTATGATGGTGATGGTATGTCAATAATAAGATGCATGATTGACAATGGCGCTCAAAATAATTTAATAACGCTGGATTGTTGCAAAGGGCTCAATCTACCTGTGATTCCGCTTAATAATTCATACATTAACGGTGTTTGCTTAATGTCGCGACCGGTACATGGCTATGTTTACCTAAACATTGAATCGCACATACAGGATGTAACAAAAAACCCTGGCAATCCCGTTAAGGGTAGATAGATACCAGTAAATAGAATCTGAGAAAAATAGTAAGAAACAAAAATCGCAATAAATAAAAAGTTATGAGAGTTTTCATTTTGTAGGTAATAACATTAAAAATCACGAAAATGTTTACGATCTCTGACATCGATCAGCTGATGGGTCAACGCACTAAGTAAATAGTCTAAGAGCTCACCTTTTTAATTCCGTATTTTTGATTAACACTCGTTTAGCTTAACGTAAAAAAATTGTCTGTAAAACAGTTATCTGAAAGATTTTGCGGGGTTTCTGGGTTTTTACTTAATCCAAAAAAAAAATCAAGATACTCCTTCATCACGTCTCTTCCCTTGAGCGTTTCAATTCATAGCATCAATACTTTATCATGCACTCGGTTGTAAACGGCAGTTTCTGTTAAGGTGACCTTGGTATGTACCACTTCCACCACCACCGCTTCTGCCAAAATCGAACGAGTACGGTAGCGAATGAAGTTCTTACATTCAACTTTAGGGGGCTACTGAGACAGCCGTGCATTTCGATGGCATTTCAATTTTGATAGTTTGTTAGACGATAACTTGAATATCTTTTTTCCAATCTTTACATAATTTGGTAGGATAACCGAGGCGCACAAAAGTTCATCATTAAAATGTAAACCGGATCAATCAAGGGGTTGTGGAGCCGGCAGACCCCAAAGCGGACTTCTAGTTTTATTTTAATTGAATGTTCATAACTACGCACGTGTTTGCAACCCTTCCTTCAACAGTAGGTAGCAATCAAGATGAATCGTCTGTTGAATGCTCACCTACTTTTTGTTATTATTCATCGTAAACTAAAGAAGTCTTTAAAACGTAGGTACGTTTTGACCACACATTAAAGATTAGTTAACAATTCCTATTCCCTACTTAATCAAAACACTTGTGCAAAATTAATTTCGTGGCTCTTGTACTAATACCTTGCGCTTTAACGAGAAACCACTAAACTGGCAACATGTCATAATGCTAACTCCTTTACTCTCGCAGCGCCCGTGTAAGTGTGAGAGAGAAGTTTTACGACCGCAATCACCAGTTGATTTTGCCGAAACTGCCGTCTCTTTCTTGTAACGCAGAGCGCGCCGTATGCTCCATCTTGCTCACGCGACGGCAACGTCGCTCGTCGCGGGCTGCGGCGCACGCGCTTAGCTTCGTCTCTTTCTTGTAACATAGAGCGCGCCATATGCGCCATCTTGCTCATGCAAAGAACGACAACGTCGCCCGTTGCGGGCCGCGGCGCAAGCGCTTTGTTGCTCACCGCCGCCGACAAAGCGATGCCGCCAGCGATAAGGCTAGGTGCACAATATCGGTGAAATTGCTGACGGTTTTTAGACCACTTTACATTTGTTTGCAGAAGTGGTTTTTACGGACTATTTTCAATCAAATCAGAGATTGAGGCATGAACACATTGTTTTGTTTTAAAAAATTATTGGTTTCGGTTTTTCTAAACTTGCACAGAATAATAATGTTTATGATTGTAATTGAACAATAGTTTTCTTAAAAAATAGCTAAGCTTATTAACTTGCCTTGACATGACCATGACTTGTTAAGAGCCTTTTCATTTCGCTTATGGTTTTAATGAGAAAATTAATTAAACTATCAAGGCGTATTACAACTATCTTAATTACCTAGGTAACGCACGACTTGTTTACAAATAAACAAAGTCGATTTAATGGTTAGGAATGTTAGGCGTTAGGCTGTAGGTACTTTGCCATAGCGATACACAATTAGAGAGACCAACTAGTCGAATCGAGTCTAAAACTTAGAATTCTACGAACAAAAAATTCATCAATGTACACGGCGCTTAAAACACGGGCGGTGAGCGGCGTGTTTTGGATAGAAAATGACAGAAAATGTAAATCTAAGAATTTTACAATTGTAGGATTTTTAGGTTTTTAGTCAGTGACTGTCAGTCTGCGTGATCGTGCGTAGTGCTCGTTATGTTGTGACGTCAGTGTGTGTTTTAGTGGTTTCGTTAGAAAAATGGTGTATTCTAATGCGGAATACTTTAACATGTTGATGTGTCTAGGGCGATCAAATTGTAAACCAAGTAATGAACGGGCCACATTATCTGGAGTTCCTACAGGCTGAGCTGGCTGAAGAACTGGACGATCTACCTCTCGCATTTGTGCGGGACATGTGGTTTCAGCATGACGGAGCGCCGCCGCACTTCGCTCTCGCTGTACGCCACCATTTGAACGCGCAGTTTGGTGAGCGTTGGATTGGACGTGGGGGACCCGTTGCTTGGCCTCCGCGGTCGCCCGACCTTACCCCCTTGGACTTTTATTTGTGGGGTGCAGTGAAAGAGCACGTCTTTCGGCAAGAGTGCAATACGGAGGACGAGATGCGTTTGCGAATTGTTGAGGCGTTCGTTGTTAAGGCTGACCCGAACGTCCTGCAGCGAGTTCACCAGGACCTGTTTAAGCGCTGTACAAAATGCATCGAAGTGGGCGGCAGATACGTCGAAAATAATCTGCGTCTTAACGAGTCTCTCAGTCTAGTCAATTATCACCGAAGTAGGTACAGTTTGGTTTACCTAGGCACATCAACGTAATTTTTAAAGCCCTTTTCAGGGCTGCAAAGTCCTTTTAAGGGATGAAAAATTTCATGTTTCTCATTACACTAAGTCGGTCAATCAGTCAATAATTTACGAACACGAGGAGTGTTGCGGGAGAGGGACGGGGGCGGGAGTGGCGGGGCTGCGCGGGGCATGGATGGGACGTGCTTTCTACGTGCGCGTGCGACGTTGTCATTCATAACATCAGGGGTAAGCAACATTTAAAAAAGAAGACTTATGAATATTTTTTTAATAGTGTTTTTTTAATGTCTAAAAATAAAAAGGAAGTGATTTTCGGAATCGCGATTCGATACCGGTTACTGCCTTTTTTTATTTGCCAGGGTTTTTTGTTACTCCCTTTATATCCAAATACTACATTCACAGATACTACATTCACGCGATAGTAGTAAATTGTATAACAGGTTCGATGCCTGACTTTGTTATCGAAACTAATAAATGCGACATGTCTCATCTTGCGAATATACCGCACGCCGACTTAACTTGGAAAATTCCAGGCAACGTTGATTTTTTGTTAGGAGTCCAGCTCTTCCCATATACCGCGTGGAACAGAACGAAGAGCTTTTACAATAACGGGGAATTGTTCACCCTAAGAGCTTTATTTTTAACTAATAAACTATGTTAATATGCTTTACCGTTTACGAGATAAAGCTAGTTAAACTTTAGTGCAAAAATCCGTTTGCTTCAACCCCAGCAAGTTGATCGGGCAGTGACGTCATGAAAATAAGTTTAATGACCTTTTGTTGCAAAAAGAAAAAAAATGACAACTACATTTCACTGCAAAATAAATTACATATTGACAGGCCGAGATTGCCGATTATAAACAAAAAGGTTAAACCAACCGGCAATTATAGTTTGGCAAGGAAGTTACTCATTTCAACTAAGTACAAAAAAAACTGTCTCCTTATTTTCTAGTAGGTACCATCATTTAAAAAAAAGATATGCATATTGTTTTTTTCGTTCTTATTTACCGTCATTTAGTTTGCCGCACTACACTTATACTTTAAGAGCAAGTTGCGCAATCATCTTCTAGAAAAATCTCACAGCTAGACTAGAACTCATGACAGTCCAGTAGCAGATATATATATATATATATATAATTATCCCTTTTATGTAATTGTTGATCCAGTATGAAGTCCGAATAAATGTTGATCCACCTTTTCGCAGTGTACAATCCAATCCAGTTAAATATACCGGATATACTTTGATCCGAAATTAATAGGTACCTGACGACGCTGGATCTGCATTCACTCATATTCAAGATACTCGCTATCGGTATACCAATTCTTTGTTGATCTTCTAACGGCCAAAAAAAATATACCAATACGTTATTATCAGATCCGCTGTATATTTGCTTATACGCCACATAGGCATAAACAATGTTGATCCGGCGATACCGGAGCCACAACTGACAAGTAAATCAAACAGTTCCAAGCGGCAACGTCGCACGCACGCGGGGGCGGGGATAGTTTATTTGAAATACCGCCGGTCGGCTCGTTCGTTTCGTCAGTTGCTTGCGAAATGTGTTTGGTGTTGTTGGCGTCCACGTGTCTGTGTTTTTGTGTACCATGGCAGATGATTTGGAAACTGATGGTAAGTGTTTTGTTTTAATTTTTTTTTTACCCGTAACATGTGGAATAAGTACCTGTAATAAGTCTTTAAATGTGCTCGGTAGCAGTAGCATAGTACGGTCAGAAAAACACACTTAGTCTAAGTACTTATTGTCTTTGTTACATTGGGTGAGGATGAAAAATTATGATGATATTTATTTAAGTACTTACCTACGACGTGTGTGTAATTCCTACGCTCAAAAAAGAAATTACACGTTATGTACATACACGTATTCACGTAATGGTGCGTACCTTCTTACCTACCTACCTTTGATGTTACCGCCATACCGCCACGCTGCGGATCGCTGGCGCACGCCGAAGGATGATCGTGGGATTCGTGGGCATTTCTGACGTGCTAATTTAAAAGGTCGTGTTCGTTCTCAAGTAAAAGGTTTGTCGGTCGTCAATAGGTAAGGTCCATTTCTGATTGCATTTCTATAGCACTCAGCAGTTATTCGCCCTTATTGACATCCGACAAAAGGTTACCTTTTTTTGATAACGCCACATATTTTACGTCCTTTGTAGGGTTCCGTCCGTACCTAAAGAAAAAACGGAACCCTTATAGGATCACTTTTGTCCGTCCGCCAGTCTGTCCGGCTGACGGCTCTGTCAAGACCCTTTATCTCGGGAACGCGTGGAGGTATCGAGTATAAATTAAAACCATATGCCTACTCAGGTCTACAGTCCCTTGAATCTGTGAAAACATCAAACTTCTAAGTTAACGTAAAAAAAGGATACGGCCGTTTATGCCGAAAAAAAGTAGGTATA
This sequence comes from Pammene aurita, assembly GCA_947086415.1. Lineage (NCBI taxonomy): Eukaryota > Metazoa > Arthropoda > Insecta > Lepidoptera > Tortricidae > Pammene > Pammene aurita. The sequence continues at coordinate 22,832,881 of OX352295.1, forward strand.
TTTCGACACTCTCAAGGTAATCAAAATTCATAGGAAATTCATCTACTTCCATTGTCCTATATATGAAGGGTTCACGGAAAGAACATGTCTAGTCACATTGACAACATTTTGAGTTATAGCGCTTTTAAAATTTGGAATGATTCAATTAACCATACTATTTTCCTAACTAGATGGTTTTTATGAGTTAAGAAGTGGACATATGTTAAAATTTACATCTGTAACAGAAGTTGTTACTAATAGTTCATTGCAAGCACTACATTTTGATATAAAAATCTCATTTTACAAAAAAAGTGACTAAACATGTTCTTTCCGTGTACCCTTCATATTATCTATCTATCTATTCCTTTGACTACTACTACTACTACCGAAACTACTGAAGCTAGAAAGTTGAAAGTTTCAGGTCTGGTTACATTTGTAGTGTGTAGAAGTAATAAGAAGCGATTTTGAAAAATTCATCCGCTAAGGGGGTAAAAAGGGGGTTGAAAGTTTGTATGGATGGGGCTTAAAATTTAAGGTTAGAGGTTTGAAACCTTGTTACGCTTACTGATGATTAAAAAATAATAAAAAATATTTCAGCGTTTTTAGAAATTCAATCTCTAACGGGGTAAAAAAAGGGGTTGAAAGTTTGTATAGAGATTACAATTTTTAGTGTGACAGCCTTGAAATTTCGTTGGCAGGCTACTAACTTAAAAGCAAAAAAACTAATTTCAGCGTTTTTCAAAATTCCACCCGAGAGGAGTTGAAACGGGGTTGAAATATTTGTATTAAAGCGAGGCCGTAACAACTGAAGCTAGAAAGTTGTAATTTTCAGGTCGGGTTACATTTATAACGTGTACAAATAATAAGAAGCGATTTTGAAAAATTCAACCCATAAGGGGATAAAAAGGGGGTTAAAAGTTTATATGTGTAGGATTTTAAATTTTAAGTTAGAGACTTGAAACTTCGTACGCTCGCTGATATTTATAAAAATATAAAAGTGAGTTCAGCGTTTTGGACAATTCCGCCCCTGAGGGGATTAAATAGGGGTGCAAAGTTTGTATGCGGAAAACTTCTTTCTTTGAGCTAGAGACTTACAACTTTGTAGGAATATTACTTATTAGAATACACAAAAAGTACTTTCAGCGTTTAGGATAACTTCACCCCTGAGGGCGTTAAAGAGGTGCAAGGTTTGTATCGGGATATTTATTTTTTTGAGCTAGAAACTTTTTACTTTGTAGGAAGATTACTTATTCAAATACAATAAAAGTACTTTTAGCGTTTTGGATAATTTCACCCCTGACGGGGTTAAAAAGAGGTTCACAGTTTGTATGGGGCAAAAATTTTTTTTGAGCTAGAGACTTTTAACTTTGTGGGAAGATAACTTATTGAAATATAATAAAAGTCCTTTCAGCATTATGGAAAATTCTACCCCTGAGGGGATTAAATAGGGGTGCGAAGGTGCTATCATACGCGTACGAAGTTGCGGGGCGGAAAGCTAGTATACTATATGTTAATTTGGTATGAAGAAAGCTCTCATAGCACAATCAACGAAATAAATCTGAAAAACTTATTTTTTTATGTTGGTTTGTCTATGTCAATAACCGATATAAACTGGCATCACACTGCATACACTGGATTTTTACAGAGGAGGCCGTTTTATTAGCGTATTTTGTACGGAACTGAAGCTTGAAGCGCTAGTGGCCTGACGGTAAGACGTCAAACTTTCAATCCGAGGGTCTCGGGTTCAAACCCCGGCTCGTACCACTGAGTTTTCCGGAACTTATGTACGTAATATCATTTGATATTTACCCGTCGCTTTGCGGTGAAGGAAAACATCGTTAGGAAACCGGATCGAATCCCAACAAGGCCTAGTTTCCCCTTGGGGTTGGAAGGTCAGATGGCAGTCGCTTCGTAAAAACTAGTGCCTTCACCAATTCCTGGGATTAGGTTGCCAAGCGAACCCCAGGCTCAATAAAGCAAAAAGCTGGGACAAACGCTAGGAGGAAGAAGAATAATTTTGTGCGGAACTCTGGGTGCGCGAGTCCGACTCGCACTTGGCCGGTTTTTAAATAGCACGACAGATTTCTTAGGCGAGACGGTTCAAACACTTCACCGAAGGAGTGGTAAATATTAAAAAAACTGCATCCATAGGTAGTGAGGAAATGTAATGAATAGTAGCCGAGTGGTTCGGTAATGCGCCTCTCAAGCAGAGATTGTGGGTTCGAATGTTGGCACGTACCGATGAGTTTTTCAATACTTATATGCGACATGTCATTTGATATTTACTATTTAGATACCGTTATCTTTCCGGTGAAGGAACGTGAGGAAACCTGTATAAATAGGTACCTACTACTAAGGTCCGACCGAGATCTCGGTCTCGGTCTCGGTCTCGGCAGTCTCGGCCGAAATTCGGGCCGAGATCTCGGTCTCGGTTCTCGGCCAAATAAGGCCGAGATTCTCGGCCACGGCCGAGACTGTGAAACCGTTCCGATTTGCGAATTTAAACTTTCGCGCGCGGGTGGCGAGCTTGTCGTACGATCTCATTGGCTGCCTGGTGGGTTTCTGCGACACTTCGTGTCAGTTCACTTGATTTCTATTGGTGTTTAATTTAACATCTAAACCAATTAAGTAGGTGAATTGGCGCCATTGGCGGTATTGCAGGATTATCAAGTAAGGTCCGACCGAGATCTCGGTCTCGGTCTCGGTCTCGGCAGTCTCGGCCGAAATTCGGGCCGAGATCTCGGTCTCGGTTCTCGGCCAAATAAGGCCGAGATTCTCGGCCACGGCCGAGACTGTGAAACCGTTCCGATTTGCGAATTTAAACTTTCGCGCGCGGGTGGCGAGCTTGTCGTACGATCTCATTGGCTGCCTGGTGGGTTTCTGCGACACTTCGTGTCAGTTCACTTGATTTCTATTGGTGTTTAATTTAACATCTAAACCAATTAAGTAGGTGAATTGGCGCCATTGGCGGTATTGCAGGATTATCAAGTAACCACTGTTGTGTTTGTTTATGTTTTGGTGTACTACTAAAAGAATAACATTAAATGAGATACATAAAGGCACATTAGGCACAGTGCTTAAAAAATTAAGAGTTATTTGATTTGCTAACATTGTTGTGTGTTGTGTTGTGTACGAGTGAACTTTAAACCGTAGGTAAGTACGTAAACTAAACATTATTTTGTGTTTTAGGTTATTACGATAGATTTTGCGACGACTTTTAAAGCTTTTTATTTAACGATAGGTGGGTTGGGTACTAATATTAAATGAATGAAAGTAAATGACTTATTTGAACTTTATGCCTACTAGTTAAAAATCATATTCAAATGGCAGTAGCGATATTAGTAATAGTAGTAATGGTGGAGACTATTTGGAAATTAATTTAAATATGAAAACTAAATACTGTTTTCGTGGGTTCGTGTTCGTTCAACAAAGTTCGTGTTGCTTTGGATCTAGAAATTGTTGTTATTTTTATTTTATTTGATATGAATTGTTAAAAAGGCAAGAACATCAGAAAATTACTTAGTTGACTTACTTTTTACTTCGTTGATTTGATTTGATTTCCTTTTGTTTAATGTTTGATATTTAAAATGAAAATTTTATTTTTCAAAAGATACCTACTACCTTGTTACAGGTACATTTTGCATTTGCAATGCCTAAAGTAATAAACCCTATTTGGGAGTATTTTGAAAAAAAAAATTCACAACCATCTAAGGCAGAATGCAAGCTCTGCAGGAAAACAGTGTCTCTGGGAAGTTTGCAACCTAAGCTTCAAACTATTAAAGGGTTAAAACTACATTTATCGAAATATCATTTGACAGAAAACGAACATTTTTTAATACAAATAGATGACCTGAAAAACCAAGCAGCTGAAAAGCAAAATAATTTAAAATCAGCGGGCCCTGTACTTCTTGAAACAGACAAGAAGACTCAACCTACGATGCAGCAATTGCTGGCGAATCCGCCAAAAGCCCAATGGCCCCATGACCATGACATAACAAAACGCATAGATAAGGCTATCATGGATTATATATTAGTTGACATGCAGCCTTATAACACTGTGTCAGGAAAAGGACGCTTAAATTTTGCGGACCCTGCAGGACCAAAAAAATATAAATTGAAATCTGAAAAATTTTTTCGCACCCAACTAATGCCGGAAACTTTTGAAAAAGTTAAAACTAAAGTAGTCAATTTGCTATGTGAGGCCGAGTGGATAAGTTTTACTACAGACATTTGGTCAAATCCTACTACAACTTGTTCACTTCTGAGTTTTACGGCCCATTTTGTGCACAATGAACAACGACCAAAAGTAATCTTGGGTGCATCAGTTTTAGAAAATGACCACACGGGCGACTATATCTCCGAGAAACTGAAAGAAGTAGTCGAAGATTATAATATAGGCTCTAAAATCCACCTTGCTCTTCGCGATAATGCTGGGAACATGGCCCGTGCTACAAGGGTTGCGGAGTACGATTCGTTGGGCTGTGTGTCTCATACACTACAACTGGTGATTCATGACGCAATTTTATCTGTGCCAAACATAATAACAATACTAAAAAAGTGTCGTAAAGTAGTCGGACACTTTCATAGAAGTGAGCAGGCACGGAGGTATTTAAAATCTTTCCAAAAAACTTTAAATTTACCAGAACACACCCTATTCCAAGACGTGGAAACACGTTGGAACAGCACGTACTTAATGTTGTCACGGTTGATTGAGCAAAAAAATGCGATTAATCTATACCGTGTCGAAAGGGGCTCAATCAATGAAATTAATAACAAAGAATGGACGACGATGCAAGATGCTGTCAGTGTATTGGAATGTTTTTATGAGGCCACATTAGACATGTCGTCAGATGCATCATGTGTCTCCTTGGTGATACCTTTAGTAGCCATGTTAAGTGGAAAACTTGCGTCAACTAGCGGGCAAAGTCAGTTTGTAGCGTCGGCAGATACTGCAATGTCAGCAGATATAGAAAACAATGAAAGTGATGCTCTTCAAAATTGTGCTGCTGCTGAGATGAAAAGCAAGTTGTTGTGCTCACTCAATCATCGCTTTTCATTCATACGAACATCGAGCCCCTTAATTTGTGCAACATTGTTGGATCCCCGATTCAAAACAAAATATTTGACCGAAAACGAGGTAAACGGAGCCAAGACTAAAATTTTTGAAGTTTTACAATTAGGTACACCGGCAGGACTTGGAGAGCGTCAGGGTGGAGCGTCAACTTCAGTTAGATCCGTCAATGAGACAAGTTTGTGGGCAGCTCACGACTCCATCGAGTCTGATGACGACCCAATGACGGACAACTCACTTGAATCGTCACTTGACAATTATCTGAGAGAGCCAAGGCTGCATAGGAATGCAAATATCTACGAATACTGGCATTCATCGCCTTACCAACTCCTGCGCCCTGCAGCAAAAAAATTTTTGTCGGCTCCACCAACAAGTGTGGCTAGCGAACAGCTTTTTAGCAGGGCTGGTCAATTGTACGACGAGCGGCGTCACAATTTAACTGGCCACAACGCTGAAAAGTTATTGTTTTTGTGCTATAATATAGAACTATTTAATTTTGATTATTAATGTCTTTTCGTCGTCTTTTATCAGACCCACTTGTACAGGCCTGTGCCTGAGTGGGACGTAGGACGTAGTTGACCGAGCGAAGCGTCTCCGTTTCAGCTTGGAAGAAAAATCTTTCGTATGGTCGGATTCTCATGAAATTTTGTGAGTAGGTTCGATAATTATGTAGATTTTTTTTGTCGCGTCAGTTTTTAATTTTTTTTTTTAATGACGGGGCTTAGGGGGCAATAGGGGTTGAAAACGTAAAATATTACAAATTACCGCCATTTCGAAACAAAGCAAGGTCACACAGAGCCACTAGTAATATTATACAGGCGAAAGTTTGCGAGTGTGTGTGTGTGTGTGTATGTGTGTGTCTTTGTATTATGTTTGTTAGTTCTTCACACTCAAACGACTTGACCAAGTTTGATGAAATTCAGTAAGTAGGTAGATGACACCCTCCATTAACATAGGCTACTTTTTAACCGCTGGTAACACCGCGGGGCGCAGCTAGTTTCAAATATAAAAGTTTATCAGGATGTAGACAGATTCTAGATCCTAGAATAACACAATAGGGTTATAGGTACCTACCTACCTAGAACTTATAATTATACCACTATTTTTTTTTTCAGAAAGTATCGCAAACTACAATTGCAACTTGCGGGGATTGGATATTGTGTCTGACCATACATCGGAAAGTTCTGCAATTTCCATAAGGCGAACTGTAAAACTTAGCAACATAAAGCAAATACTATTGGACGGTATGATCGCTTATTCTAACGAGTCAGACTATGAACCTGAAGAATTATTGAATCCCAGTAACAACTCTATGAATGTAAGTATTACCTTTACCGTCCTAACATTCCTATGTAAGTGAACATTTTTTTAAAGGGTTCCGTACTCATAGAGTGCCAACGAAATCATATTGACCGAGCAAGCGCAGCGTCTCTGTTTCAGTTTGGACGAAAAATCTCGTATTTAAGGATGTTTGCCATTTCGAGAGCAGAGGAAATAAATAAAAATAGATCTGAAGCGTATTAGGGTTCCGTACTCAAAGGGTAAAACGGTACCATATTACTAAGACTCCGCTGTCTGTCTGTCTGTCCGTCTGTCCGTCTGTCCGTCGGTCCGTCGGTCCGTCCGTCCGTCATCAAGCTGTATCTCATGAACCGTGATGTTAGACAGTTGAAATTTTCACAGATGATGTATTTCTTTATGTTGCCGCTATAACAACAAATACTAAAACAAAGAATAAAATAAATATTGAAGGGGCGCTCCCATTCAACAAACGACATTTTTTTGCCATTTTTATAGGTAATGGTACGGAATCCTTCGTGCGCGAGTTCGACTCGCACTTGGCCGGTTTTTTTAAAAGTCTACTATTATCAAATTATTATTTGTATTGAGAATCAGTTTTCTATGGAGAGAGGTCATGGTTTCTTAATAACGCGATGAAGGATCGCCTTTTGTTTTATATGGACGCGCGGCGCCTTGCCAGTTTGGCGCCACCTGTTGATCAGAATTTATTTGTCCTCTCATCACGCCAAAACGGCTGTACGGATCGGTAAGAACACGGTTGCTGGACATCCAAAGATGGTTAAAGGATACTTTTTACCCGACCACGGTAAGAAGTCGAAGAAGAAATCCTGTAATGAAACGCAGTCACGTCACATTTTTCCCCTGGATTTTTTCTAAAGTGCGATTCCGGTGCCGGTTCTAGTGTAATACAAATGCGAAATGGGTGTGTGATTTGACATATTTTTGGTTGTTTAGTTGAAGGATCGAGAATGATAGGTTCAGACTACTTTTGATCTTGATCAGCATTTACGAGGGTGACACCTCGGAACGCCGCTAGTTATCAATACAGATTTTAGCTGAAGGTAGCTGCTTGGGTTAGGTAATTATTTCCTTGAAAAATAATTGTACTGACTTTCATATCAATAGGTTTCGGAAGATACAACTACCAACTTAACTACCCCTTTTCACCCTCACATCAAAAATATAAAAAATACGAATTTAATTATTTAATTAGAAGGATATTTAATACTAAGCCTAAAATCAACTGTGGCCTTATGAATAGGCACGATTTTTCTATACAGGTTTTGAGTGTTTCCTTTTCGACGAATTCCTCTACTTTACTATACTCTATGTCTTTAGGTATTTCAATAAACAAACAATTTTTACATTTTCGGGTAGTTGTAACTTTTATTGGTTAACCAATCAAATACAAAACTGCCTGGATATGTCACTTAACGACCTGGCTTTAACCAATATTATTTGATCGTGTAATGTTTTCATCTACACTCAACTGGCTTAAGGAGCCATTTACTTTTATTTAAATACCTAAAGATACAGAACGACACAGGTACTAATCTAAATGGGCGATGTCTGAATTTACCAAAACTGCTTGATTCTTTTTTACACGTAGGAATAACCTTCCTGAATAACAGAAAAAAATACAGATATTTCTCTAGCTCTTTTCTTATGTGTAATCCCTACTAATATTAGTAGTTTATGTAACTGTTACGTAATAAGGGTCCTTAAAATACGAGTTTCATAATAAGATCACACGAGTGTTTTAAGGCCTAATTACGTACAGTTGCATACACTGCTTTATCTACACTCATATTATATATTCTAAATGAAGTGTTCGGAAACCATGGAATGACCGCCATTGCACCGCCATGGCCAACTCGATTGTGCCGGCGGTCGCGCGGGCGCGTGCCGTTGGTCAGGAAGGAGCACAGGATTTACATTATGTTATCAAATTCGATGTTTGGAATTTTAAACTCATAACGTATCAATATATGAGTATGTAAAGTTAAAATTACGTTACTGCCACAAATAAAAAGCTTATCATAGTAAAATCGGTTGTGGTAATGCTAGCCATTGCCTACCGTTTTTGAACACGTTTTAGAGGACTTACAATGTGAGTGTAGATAAAATAATTAATAATATTAATAATTAATAAATAAGCTCGTCTGGCTGTGCATAGAGGAGTGCTATTTCCAAGTTTTCCAACACTCATGTATGGAAGTGAAAGTTGGGTGCGGTAGGAAAGGCATGAAAGTAGAATAAATGCGGTAGAAATGAGAGTGCTAAGAAGTATAAATATTATTAGGTGTGAAATTGAGTGACAGAATTAGAAATAGTGTGATAAGTGAATATTGTGGTGTGAATGAAGGTATAGTCACAAGGATTGAGAAAGGGATGCTTAGATGGTTTGGCCATGTAAAGAGAATGAATGAAAATAGATTGACTAGGCAGATCTATAAGATGAGCGTTGGAAGAGGAATGCCTAGGCGAACGTACCACGATCAAATGATTCTGAGGAAAGGTCGGGTTAGGAGTACTCTGACTGAACCGACGACGTGCATGCATGAAAAGATTGATGAATCGTAGCAAGTGGAGGGACGTAGTCCCTGTCTGCCCCGTTAGGAAAGAGGCGTGATTTTATGTACGGGTGTAATAATTAATAATATTAATTAATTTAATATTTCATAATTTAATAAAAATATTATAGCGTCTGTCGGTCTGTTACCTCTTCACGCTTAAACCGCTAACCGCTAACGCTTTAACCGATTTAGATGAAATTTGGAATGAAGATAGCATCAGAACCGGGAAATGACATAGGATAGTTTTTATAGTGAAAATCGTCTCCGGGGTGGAATTAACTATGGAAGTGCGGTAATTGACTACCCAAAATACTAATTCTACGCAGACGAAGTCGCGGGCAGAAGCTAGTATAAACATAAAACAGTATCACAGAATAACTAATAGTACTACCGTACAGAAAATTCACTCCTTTACAAAAGTCAAAGTTAGGTATAACATTATACCGATACTCGCCGCCTGCAAACAAAATTGAAACTTATAACCGCGCACGAACCGTGAATCTTGTTTGCGCGATGACCGAGCTGTGAGTATCGGCACGGGTTGTCACTTGACAAGTTTTTGTACCTACATATGCCTACTGATTTATTATTTTTAAGATAAATATGTAGGAATTACAAACGTTGATTCTGTAAACATAAAATTTTTATCCGGCAGTAATATGTCGGATTCTCACGGAAGTAGGTATGCCGCAGCCGTATTCCTTTGAAAATCCTATATCGGTCAGTTCCTAATATTGTTTCTGTGCAACCAATATTATATCTTTTATACGGATTAGATCGAGGTTTAGGTCTCGAAGCCATTGTGTGTTTTCAATTTTGCGCGAGCGCCACGTGACACGACTATCATGCGAGCCGAGCGGCAGCCCACTTGAGCCCACTTCCATACGCCTGCACGGGAGGCGCGCCGGCCAAATGTACCTAAACTGCGTAGTGAAACCCCACTGACAGTATTTTGAAAGCCCACTTACTGATTTCCTGTTAAATGTTCTATTAAATGTGACGTTCTCAAGTAAAAGGTACCACTTTGTCGGTCGGCCATAAGGTTCATTTCTGGTTGCCTTTCTATATCTTTCGGCAGTTATTTGCCCTTATTGACATTCGACAAAAGGTTACCTTTTACTGAGAACGCCAAAAATAGGAAGAGCATGAGCGACGCGCGCGCAATCTATCTCTTAACCTTCTTATTTACGTGCGAGAGGGATAATTAGGAAATCCGTAAATGGGCTTTCAAAATACTGTTTATTTTTTGTGTTATTGTTGTATTTACACAGATGAATAGAGAAAATTCTGTATATTTTTTCTGTTATGGAAGCTTATTCCTTCTTGTAAAAAACATCAAGCAGTTTTGGTAAATTCAGACATCGCCGATTGTACTCAGACTCATAGATTCGTGGGTAAAAACTTGCCAAGTCACACTATTAAGTAGCAAATAACATAATACCTAAATCATAAATTACGTTATGCATGACAAGACTTGTGATCTAAGGAACTTAAAAGAATTCGGTTTCCAGTTAGATCTCATGTCTTTTATTAGCCGTACCGACCGTTTACGAACTTGGCATTTTTTTTGTTTTTAATCGGATATCATTATTTGTTTTTTTTTTGCAGACTTGTGAAAAGCAGTACCCGGTGGAAAATAAAGATAAAGTTAAACTATTAAGCAGTTTAAAATGCACGAGCGATATAAATACATCACTCAGTCAACTTCACCAAGATTCAGCAGCATCTACTCCTGATATAACTGGGATATCATATTTTTTAAACATATCCGGTCTAACAGAAAATCTACCAATAAATATCTCCGGAGATTTTTTGTTTTCAAACACCGAAACTCAAAATGAACAGGTATCTAAATATATAAATCTATTGCTATACTTTTGCTTTTGAATCGTCTCGACATCTATCTTTGAAGCGAGCGAAGCGAATGAGGTACTTATACCTCAATCGCTTTGCTCGCTTTAAATATCAGATTTTTAAGGTTCTGTTGGCACTTACGAGTACAGTACAGTCGACGTCCAAGATATGTTTACACTTTTGCAACTTACTCCTTGGTAATAAGGTGCTAAAGTGTAAACATATCTTTGACGTCGACTGTACTAAGCCTTGGCACTTGGATGCTTTTCCCCTATACCAGTGATTGCTCCCAACATTATTTGTAACTGTGTCTTTTTTGTATTATTTCGGGGACGATCGTTTATTTTGACATTAGTAAATTACTCTGAAATACACACCGAAGAATAATATGAAGATGACTGAAGTTTCAAAGATCCTTTTAAAATAAAGGGGACCAGAAACTAGTTATTTTTTTTTTCGTACTTTCAATAAAATTATATTTTTACAAACAAAACTTGGAGCAACTTTGGAGTATAGTGCAAACCATCGATATGCGAATTCATCAATATGGAAATCCCTACCTTTCACTCTCAATTTTCCGATGTATGATAATAACGAGTGAAATGAATGACCGAATGAAATTATTTATTTGCTCTAGATATGGTACAAAAAATGGTCGAAAACTTGTAAAGCACTTAACATATCTAAGCAGTAATAGTGGCGTGTAAAAAAAACACACAATTGAATAAGGTATATCTACATGGCATGATTGGCTTGCTAAATAAATTATTAGAAAAATAATAATGATCCTACTCATCACACACCCAAATATACAATATAATATAAAAACAAATTGGACATAAAATTGACAATGAATTACACAAATAAAATTAAAGGGAACCTCCATACAAAAAGTTTTTTTTTTACGTTTTATTACTTAACCTCTCAGGCAATAGGCGGCTAGAATCGTGCTCTCCGTTCTGAATTAATAATTTTAATATTTTTTACAGACTATGGAATTTAAAAACTTTTCGGAAGATGATGACACGCGTGACTTTTCACCTAGTGATGGATCTGACTTTGACCCAAAAAAAACCGACTATCAAAGTGACGACAGCTGTGAACAGGTAATAATCGCATAATGTACATACATCAAATCTTGTACTGCGTCATCATCCTCCCAGCCTTGTCTAGTATCAATCGGGGTCGGCTACCTAATCCCAAGATTCGGCGTAGGCACTACTTATTACGGAAGCGACTACCATCTGACCTTCCATCCTCGAGGGGAAACTAGACCCTTTATTGGGATTAGGCTTTATCAAGAGGGTGGGCAACTCACCTGTTAGAAGTTCTTAAGCCGCCCGAAGGCCTGCACCATAACGACGACTGTCATAGACAGCAGCCGGGATCAACTTGCTTAGCGTGCCTTCCAATTCTTCCAAAGCACGGAAGCGCTTATTTATAGTAACCACTCAACACGCGGTAACCCATCCAAAGACTGATCGCTGCCATCTTTGCTTAACCTGCGTTATCGTTTCCGACTCGCAGGCGCCGCCGCTATGAGCGCTTCTTGTAGTTAACTTGTAAATCTTGTACTGCGTGTCGCCTAAAATTCTTAAAGCATGTTTTTAAAGTGGCCGTTCTTTATTCAGTTCCTGGCAGTACCAAAGTACAAAAAGCGGCTGTTAGAGCGTATTCACATTATCCGACACGATATCGGGGGTCGGACGCCGATAGCCGATTTCCGGTAGTTCACTGGCGTCCGATGGCCACGCCAGATCCGATGCTACACATTTCATACATTTTACTTGCTCCGATATCGTATCGGCGTCCGACACCAATATCGTGTCGGATAATGTGAAAACGCTTTTACATGTGTCCAATAAATTAAATAAAAATGAGCAGTAGGAAATATTAAAACTGGCAGTTAAATTGATATCTTGGCAGTATAAAAAAAACAAACTGGCAGTTTGTTTGTTTGGCAAGTTTCAATGTACCATCGGGTTCATAATTGCATACCCAATTTATGAATGAATTCATTGATTAATTGAGTATGCAATTATATACCCTAGTGGCACTGACAAATTTAATATGCATTACTATAGTCAGTGTTGGCAAACATTAAAACCAGATTGGTCTTGGGAATCCGGGGCTTCTAGCCTTCGGGACTCTGGGCTATGGGACTCCTGGACTCCTAGGCTCCGGGACTAAGGGATTTGGGATTCCGGGACTCTGGTATTTGGAACACCGGGACTCCGGGACAGGATGCGGGCTACAGGACATGAGACGCCGGGATTCCGGCACTCAGGACATCGGGACTCCGGGAGTCCAAGGCTGCGAGACTACGGAACGTGGGACTTGGGAAACCGGGCGAGACTACGGGACTTTTAACGCCGAGACTTTTAACTTCTTGATTCTGGGTGTCGGTACTACCGGCGCTTCGGGAAGTGCAGCCTCACCGGCCTTGCATAACAAAGCGCATGCACCCATGCTCACTTTCGCAGCTTCGGCTTATTGGCCGCCGTCGGCGACCAGCCTCAGCCACTTGACATCGCACGGTGCCTGAGCTTTGTTACAGGGGTGCTCTCCCTCCGCGCCTCCGGGTTTGCAAAAACATTCAAGGGGTAGGACAGACAAGACCAAGTGGAAGTGGGGTGCTCTGATTTTGCTTTGACTGTAGATTTGTTTCTTATACGTAAGTATTTGAATTTGGGATCCTTCTTAATTCGATTTAAAGACATCTTTTTAATTTGTACTCTGTATGTTATGAGGCTACCTATATGTCCGACGTAAACTAGCTTCTGTCTCTTCTGGCAAGTATGCCAGTCTAAAAGGGATGGATGGGTACTTATCATGTTCATCATCATCATTTCAGCAGAAAGACGTCCACTGCTGGACATAGGCCTCCCCCAAGGATCTCAACCACGCACGGTTGGGCGCCGCCCTCATCCAGCAGGTACCCTCGACCTTTACCAGGTCGTTGGTCCACCTTGTGTGGGGGCCTACTAAAGCTGCGTCCTCCCGCACGTGGCCGCCACTCTAGAACCTTGTGGCCCCATCGACCATCCGTTTTACGAGCAATGTGCTATGCGCATTGCCACTTAAGTCTAGCAATTCACCATTCTTCATGCTAGCATATAAGAAATGAGACGTTTGTTGTGTCGATTCGTGCCACGTCGTGTCATTTGTATCGTAGCGTATTGATTCGTGTTGCGTAGTGTCGTATCTTAAATTCTGACATTCAATTAAAATTTACCTGCATTTTTCATCAAATGACGGTAAAAATGTATACCACTGAATGACCCTGAAAATTTTCAGGGTCATTCAGTGGTATAAAGTTGAAGTTCTTTCAAAACCACAACCAATTCCATCAATTTAACCAGCCAAATGTTAATTTATTACAGCCAGTAATGTACCGCCAATACAGAATTAAAGTAGGTACTGCCAGTTCCATCAATTTTACAGCAAACTTTTAATTCAGTACAGCCACCAATGTACTATCGGGTTCAGAATTGCATGGCCAATTTATGAATGAATTCATTGATAAATTGACCATGCAATTTTGAACCTGATGGTACGTCCACAAATTCTTTGAAGAACTGCCAGTTTAATTTTAAAAGAACTGCCAGTTTAACAAAAAAACATCCGGTATTTTTTTTCCTATTCTTAAACTATAATTTTACAAATAAAATCATCGTTTGTTTCAGGATAATGAAGACGAGTATTTTGATGACACAGTGGTGACTAATGCGAAAAAAAAACTAAAAAGAAAACTTGATGGTAAAAAAAGAGAGATGTTACAAAATATGGAGCAAGACGTAGCAACACCAAAAAGAAAGAAAGGAGACAAGGAAAACAACTATATTGAAAATCGAATATTCAAAGAAAAGGAACGTAGTCAACCTGTTCATAATAAATTTTTACAGATTATAGAAGAAGAAGAGTTATTAACCAAAGGGAAGGAAAACATAAATAAAAATAATAATAAAGAAGAAAGTGTTAAAAAGAAAGTGGGAAAACGTACTTGGGACAGAAGAAATGCTTGTTTTTACTGCCAGGAATTAGTGACAAACTTCTCGAGACATCTTTTAAGACGACACAAAAAGGAAATCGAAGTTATTAGGGTATAAATCAATCCAAGACGATGACCCAAAAATAAGACAAAAAAAACGACAAGCAATTACGAATAAATTAAGGAACAAGGGAAACTTCAATTGCAAAGTGAGCTTTGATAGAGACGGAGAATCAATCCTATTGCCAAGTAAACGCAACAACCTAGCGTCTTCGAGTCCTTCTACTTACGCGACCTGCAAAATTTGTTTGGGTACGTTTAACAGGTCGACGTTTTTCAGACACTTAAAAAATTGCTACACCGGTAATGATGAAATGAAGCTTCCATCTCTAAAAAAAAGCTTTATACAATCATAGCATTACGATTATCCCAAACACTTCAAATGCATCTGTTGAGCTGAGAAATAATATTTTGCCGCATCTTCGTTCTGATGAAATTTCGCTTATTGTTAAAAATGAGCCATTGATCATAGCATACGGCTCTCGACTTCTTAAGAAGAAAAAGGAAAGATGCAGTAGGAAAGCAATTTGCTCCAAGATGAGATACTTGGCCATGTTACTAACTATACTGAGAAAAAAAGACCCAAGTATTGAAACTCTTACAGATGTAATTGAACTGAGAGATATGACAGGTGATGTAGCGGAAGCTGAACTGACCTTTTACATTAATAGGAAGAATGAAGAAGTCCCAGAAAAAGTGTTGGAAACTCTATCATCAGAACAAAGAAAATCGATCCATGAACTCGACGTTTTTCAAATACCTGGAAAGAGAACAAGAGCTGTTCCGATTCTTTTAACAAAAATAATGAGAGAAAATATCGATTTGATTGTCGCTTGCCGTGAAGATCTGAAAATTCCGAGTTCAAATCGATACTTATTTGCTAGACCTGAAACAGAGGAACCTTTTGATGGTGGTAAGTGTCTGGAAAAGATAAAAAAACAATGCAATTTGAAACGACCTGAAATGCTGACTTCTACAGGAATGAGACACCATATAGCAACTATGTCACAAATACATGCAAAACAAAATGATCAGTATACCGAACACTTAGCAGGATTTCTAGGACACGATGTAACAGTTCATGCAAGAAATTACAGATTGCCATTGCAAGTTTTACAAAAAGCTGTTGTAGGAACTCAACTTATTGAGTATCAAAATACAGGGATAGAAAATAAACAAAAGAAAATAGAAACCATAACATCACAATCGGACATTTTTAAAGATACTCTAGATGAAACCATTGAAAAACGAGGAAAATCTTCAGATGTAAGCGAACAGCCTAATACCCCTTTAATCCCGCACTCAACGTTAGAAACTCCTGAAATTTCAACAGATAATAATGTAGTATCAGAAAATGAAGGACCTGAAACAATAAAGCCCAAGGATGACGAACTTACAACTAGTATACCCGAATATGAAGAATCTGGAACTAGAGAACTCGATAGACCTGAAAGGAAAAAATACGGAGAGCAAGAACCTCAAGCAAAAAATTCACCTAAAAGTAATAAAACCAAAGTTAAACAATATAAAGGAAAAACGAAAACCATGTCGTTGAGCTTTTCAAGTGACAGCAGTATTGATGAAGAGAAAATAGTTGAGACATCTAAAACGAAAAAATACGAAGCACCTGAAACTAAAAACAACAAATTTAAACAAAATATAAGAAAAACTAGATCAAAAAAGTTGAGCGCTTTAACTTACACCAGCAGCAGTATTGATGAAGAGAAAACAGTTGAAACATCTAAGACGAAATTTGACGAAGAACCTGAAAGTAATGAAAATAAAGTTAAACAAAATATAAGAAAAACAAGAACAAAAAAGTTTAGCTTTTCAACTGATATCAATAGTGATGACGAGAAAATAATTATAAAAAGATCTAAAACTGCACACAGAAAATGGTCGGATGAAGAAATTAAAATAGTAAAAAAATATTTCCAAACATACATAAATAAAAAAATTAACCCTGGTAAAAACAAATGCGAGGAAGTTTTAAATAAAGAACCTACTCTCCAAAAAAGGACATGGATGCAGTTAAATACCTGGTTAACAATATTTACAAAAAAAAAATAGGAACATTTTGATGGTCTCACTAAATATAATATTATGTTATTTTTTTCTATTGTTTAGAAGCGGCTATATTATTTATGAACAAGTATTAACTTCGATTATTATTAGTCAACAAAATTTTGGCACATGGAAGATGGTTATTAATCTTACGTCACACCTGGCCATAATGCGAGTTTTACGGCACGCGCGCGTGCGGTAAAACTCGCATTGTGGCCAGGTACTATTGAATGAACCACCGGCTCATATTACTATGCCATGTTTAGTTTGATTTGATTAGGTATAGTTTATGTGGTATTTTTGGCGATATTTGAAGCATTTATTTTGGATTATTTTAAAGAAGGCATTATTTTCTTCACTCTTCCGCTTTCAAATTAATGTTCATTTGTCTTGCTGCGAGTTTTCTTTCGCAATATTTATGGCATTTTATTCGAATAATAGACTTCGTTAATGCTAAAGTGAAAAATCTTATATAGGCATTTTTAAATTTTAAGTTAAATATTCATATCTTGAAATAAAATAAGAAACACAAAGAGAAACAAACAATTCTGTGATTTGTAAGGGCAAGAGTAGCACTTAATGATGCTTTAGCTAGAAATTATCGTAAACATTTGGTTTAGCCAAAAAAATACTTTAGATATCTCGAAAAATCATAAGCAATTTTAGCAGCAAAACATAATTGAACAATTGTGTGAATAGGTTTAGAATCAGCGTCAAAACATTTAAGTACAAAATTATTATGTTTCACTTTTGTGACAAACAAAAGTCAAATTTTGTTGACCAGTGTTAGTTAAGGAAATAAGATTTCAATAAAAAATGTTTTTTTTTGTTTATTTCTGTTGTTTTGTTAACTATAATTTGTAGATTATGTTGTACATGGGACTAAAATGAGCCATTTTGACACATGCCAAATGGGTTTTAATTTTAGTCAAGAGTTTGTAGCGTATTAAAAGAATTTTAGTTTAACACTACTTTTCACTTCAAATGTGAGTAAAGATTCTACGTTTTGAACGTTTTTAGTGCAAGTAATCCCCATTTTGCAGCATCTACGCAACCCAGGTGCGCATTGTGTCGGACATGGAGCCGCTGCCGAAGCGTTCAAACTGGACGACAGTTATGGATGATTTCTTAAAATTTATTTAATTTCTCCTTCCTCGCATTCGAAGTGAAAATTAAAGTGTAGTACCCTAGACTAAACTCATTTCGACACTCGGTTTGTACTTGTGTAGGTACCTTGTCAAAATTTTGTCCTTTAATTTTTAGTCCCTTGTAAATCGACTATTATGTTCAAGTTTGTGACTTTAATCTTTATTAATGACTAAGTAGGTGATACGCCAAATAGTGAAATTCGTGCATTAAAATTATAAAAAATAAACCGTAAAATAATCATATTAAGTTATTGTTTTATTTTTCGACGATCTCTGAAGGTGATTCAATCTAGGTTTACCTTGTGTCATTCTCTGAAAAAAATCCTATGGTAATAATCGTTTCCTTCACTAATTTAATAATCGCTTCGTTTCCTTTAAGACCTAAATCGCATTACAAGACCGTGGTAACTCTCCAGTTGTGTCTTTCAATTTCAACTGCTAAGTGCAGGGTTCATTTTTCACCTTGTACTATTGGGAGGCCACTTCACGGAAATCAGGCCGCAAAAAATATATACGACCCGATACTCTGGTACAGTTGCACACTTATCGAACAAATCGACACTACACACCAAGTACCCGACAGTCGGATACACGATAGGGTTGCGCTAAAAAACATTTTCTCAAACATGCAATGAAATATTGATGTTATGTTCCTTATAATAGGCTGCGAAGTATCATGTTTCAGGTGCGGCTATACGAGAGGTCGATAATGGTATTTCATACAAATTTGGAGGCCTAGGCCGGCAAGTGCCCCTTTTTAGAGTTCCGTAGTCAACTCGGAACCCTTATAGTTTCGCCATGTCTGCCCGTCCGTCCGCGGATAATCTCAGTCACCGTTAGTACTAGAAAGCTGAAATTTGGTACTAATATGTACATCAATCACGCCGACAAAGTGGTAAAATAAAAAGTGCAAAAAAATGTTTTATTAGGGTACCTCCCCTATAGGATTCGGCTTTGGAGAGACATCTGATGGTCATTTGTTTCAGAAAGTTGCAAATTCAGTGAATTTACAACTTTCTCTTGTAATTTCATAACCGCACTCTTATCTACACCAAACTCCATTCCGATGGCGTTACTGAAAGACTCTTCTTATTATTACTGTCTTTCAAATCAAATCAAATATATGTTTTTCTACTCCTGTACTTTTATCTGTCATTTATACATTCTTCAACACCTTTATAAGAACATAGATAATACACTCGATGAAAAGTCTATCTAGTCTATTCCCCAAAATAACACTTGTTCTATAAAAGCGCCAAAATAGTATGGCGCGTAATCGCGTGCAAACACAACTATTAATATAAAATAAATTACTGCCAACCTAAGAAACCTAAATAAACGCAGCGTTTTTAGAAAAAAAAACTTTAAAAAAGAAAAAATTAAAAGGACCACAGACCTACTTCGTAGTTTTTTACGTTTCCCGTTCGTTTGTTGGGGCGAATTGCAAACTTTGAAAGTAATTTAGGTATTTTTACTAATCTCTGTAGCTCTTTAATAATTGATCAAATAAAGACGGTGTGTATTTGTGTTAGTAATGTAAGTATTATTGAAAAATAGTGTTTTAAAAGGTAAAACTTAAATGATTGTTGATTATGTTGACAAAATAACTGCGATATCCATTAGGTTTTCAATTTCGCATTTTATGTAAAAGTAAGTGTATTCGTAGAAAAAGTATTGTATGCAACGTCGTATAAGTAGGTAAAAAAATGTTCGTGGCGTTTTTCTTAACAATTTTCGCCTACGGCTCAAATTGTTACCCACGCCACTCACCTTTTTTGACCCCTCTTATACAACTGTTGCATAAACTAAAAGTTGAACACGCCAAAACTTGGGCACGCAAAATTTGTTTTTAAACCAGTTTGAAAATAAATAACTACATTATGAATACCACATTTAATGACAAATTTAATGAATTCTAAAATCACATTTTTAATTTTAACTAATGTTTACACAGTAAGCCATAGACCGAACTTTTCTACGCACACGGCTCATAAGACTTTGCACCATCTCTTTAGAAAAGATTTTTGTCGCCCAGGTCCATATTTTTTGTAGCTCAGGGACCGATTTTACTTCTCCGCCTTTCTTTTTTAGAATTCCTTTCATAATACTCCAGTACTCTTCAACAGGCCGCAGTTCCGGACTATTTGGCGGATTGCATATTTTGGGTACCACCATTATCCTGTTAGCGTTGTACCATTCCATAACTGATTTTGCGTATTAGCAACTGGCTAGATCTGGCCAAAACAGCGGTGGTGAGGCATGCTGTCTTATAAAAGGCAGCAAACGCTTCTGTAAACAATCTTTCTGATAAATATCGCCGTTTATTGTCCCGGTGGTGATAAACGAGCGACTTCTTTTACCACAGCTACATATTGCCTGCCAAAGAAGGTATTTTTTTTGAAAATTGCCCTCATTTTTTTAATTCGAAATCTTCAGGATTATCTGTTCGAGATTTGCTAGTATAAAACTCTTGACCAGGTATTTGTTTACAATCCAATTTTATATACGTCTCGTCGTCCATCACCGCGCATTTAAATTTTGTAAGAAAATCTTCATAGAGTTGTCGCGACCGTATCTTTGCGGATAAGTTCTGTTTTGAGTCTCGATCTGGTGCGGCCTGGGCTTTATAACTCCTCAGTCCTGCCATCTGTTTCACTTTTTGGACATAGGACTAAGACATTTTCACTTTTTTAGCAACATCACGAGATGAAATCGTATGATTTGAGGCAAAAATCTTTAAAATACTCTTTCCTGTTTCTTATTCTTGACTCCCTGCAACCCACCACTTCCTGGCTTTCTATCTATTGTCAAGCGTTCACGGAAACTTTTTAATACGTGACCAACGGTAGATTGTGGATATTTCAGCCTTTTCGCGATATCTATGTAGCTTAACATGGGATTTTTTACATGTTCGTGCAAAATGCGTTCACGTTTTTGATGTTGTACGCTCGACATTTTGCCAACGAATAAATAAAAGAAAATAAAACTATCATCATTTTATAGCCCAGTTCCTTGTGAGAAAATTGTTGTTTCAAAAGTTTAAATATCTCCATTTTTCGAATAACTATATCTATTTTTATATGCCCAGGTTTTGGCGTGTTCAACCTTTACTATTATTTTCACCTAACAGTTATATTATAACATATGAAACAGAGTAAGTTACATTACAAGTTATACCCTTTGTGAGAGACTGGAGTCTGAACTAGGTAAAATCTGTAATACAGATCTCCAGGCCCTCACCCCGGAACAAGTAGAATGCGGTTTACTCTAATTAATTTAGGTAACCAGACATAAAATGACATTCATGAGGTACAAAGGTAACAAATTCATTCTATGTTATAGGTACCTAAATATTAAAAAAAATATAAGGAAGCTATATAGAATATGGAATAACGCGTGTAGGGGTGTATGTTTGGGTGTTTGTGTATGCATGTATGTTTATGAGAGAGAGAAAAAAGGAAATAGAGAGAGTGGTATTTACAAATATTTAGGTTTTACGAGGTTCTCTAATTCATCATAAGTTAGGGTCATCAGCCAGTTGGTCAGTTTAGACTTGCATTCTCTAAGTGAAGTTCTAAGTTCATTATATACGAAGAGGCAAACCTAGGAAAAGGTGAATGGACTGTGTGAGAGATGATATGAAAAGAGAGGATGTGAGTGATGAGATGATGGGTGATAGAGATCGATCGAAGAAAAAGACATGCTGCGCCGACCCCAAGTAAATGGGATAAGGGCAAGAGGATGATGATTCTCTTATTGTACATTTATAAATAACTATGTGTTTGTTGATCTTATTATACAGTTTCGAACTAATTTAGTAGAAATGCCGTTTAGAGCACTTTAATCGACTACTGTGCACCACGCAGACATGGTCCACACGTCGCCTATTGTTTATGAGCTCAGAGTTATATGGTAGTTGTTGTGTGTGTCTTTTCTTGTTACTACGTGCCGAACAAATAAGCCTCGTAAAGCTAGCACTTTACAGTGTCGGTACAGTAGAACTGTTGGAAGCAAAAATGGTTTTCTATACATTACTTTCAGAATTGCTCGTTGTGCCTGCTCTAATCTTAAAAGTAACGTCTTACCTGTACCTCCCTATTACGCACTGACATAATAATGTTAGGATCGATTGCGCAAGCGCAATAGTAGATTGTACACCAAGGGGATAAAGCACTGTTTTATGTCACGGGCGCGAAATTGAATCCTGAACGTAACGAAGGACTCCAGATTTTACTCACGAGCGCAGCGAGGGGGTTGTGAGTTAATTCCCGAGCGAAGCGAGGGAATTAAGACTGAGTCCTGAGTGAAGTGAAGGGGTTATGAGTTAATTCCCGAGCGAAGCGAGGGAATTAAGACTGAGTCCTGAGTGCAGTGAGGGGTTCAAGTGCGACCGTGACAAAAACAGTATACTCTACTTTTCTCACCTCTTGCGAGACAATAAAATAGCATTCGCGGCAGACGCCTTAACCACTTGGCCACCCGGGTCACGGCAGCACCGGTCGAATTTTCTCGCGTATATGCAATATTTGTAAATGCTAAGTGTGATACCTACTCCCTAGCACGACCACGGAGCCTTTTGTTATTTCTTTTGCGGTACAAATTCATGTTTTTTTTTTGCTATTCTGTACTTTAGGTAAAAAATGTACCCTTAAGGTTTCGGCATAGCGACATAGGGTTTGTGGTCGTGCCAGGAAGGTACTCCCTGGCACGACCACGCGATATTTTTGCTTAATTTATAGGTCAAAATAACGAAAATTAAATAACGCCGGTCTAAACTTTCGAGTTTTGTATGAAAATCGCAAGGGTGCTCAACACTTCTGGCCATAGCCTGTATGTACCTACCTATAAAGTTACAGTTGTCTCGTCTTGCAAAGCGCTCAAACTCAAACTTAGTGATTTATTTCTAAACATAGATGAGACTGGTTACAGTGATGGACAGAAGTAGGTACATTGAATTGAACACTATGTTTTCCCGCTGCCAGGCTCCTTTCCCACAAGGCACTCTGGGCCTAGTTTCCTGCCAGATTACAAAATAGTGCTCTTGCAAGGTGAAGGGGGCCCCATTCTCGTAATGTACCCATGGCCTCTCAATAGGCTAAAGACGAGCGCTGATAAATTTTGACTTGTGAGAATTGTCCTCGACGCCTATGGGCCCGCATACCCGACGCCCGTAACTACCATACATACATAAATCGTTAATTTGATCGTAAATAAAAAAACACGGCCAAGAGCGAGTCGGACTCGCATACCGAGGATTCCGTACAAAATATACGCTAATAATAATAATAAAAATGGCCGCATCTATGAAAATCCAGTGTTAACAGACCCCTACACCTAAGCAAAATGTACGCAATGTGTTGTCAGTTTATATTGGATACTGACAGACAGACAGACAGATTTTCAGATTTATTTCGTTGGTTGGTTGGTGGCTTCGTTGGCTATATATTTTTTAACCGAATTTCAAGTTTCTAGGACAACTGGTAGTACTTACCGTAGAGGTTTTCAGTGGACGGTAATTTGTATGGAAACACCTCTTTATCGGAGGTGCAATTTGGTAGCTTGTCATTCTTAGGGATGGGTAAAAATTATTTTGAAATACTAGCTACATGTCGATATTTTTCCTTTGACATTATGAGAGTGACTTTAATTAAACGTGATTATTTTGTAAAACATGACTTATTAAAATTGAATATTTATTTACCTTTTCCATTTTTATAAGTTACTTTAATTAAACGTGATTATTTTGTAAAACATGACTTATTAAAATTGAATATTTATTTACCTTTTCCAATTTTCAATCTTAATTTTTAGGGTATTCTGCGAGAAGTGACTGCATTATTAATATTATGAAATATTATATACGAATAAAATATGCTCGTAAATACAGCTAAATAATCGAAAATATTGTTGTGAGATGACATTTACTATCTATTGACGTAAATAATTTATTTTTAGTATAGGTGGCCAGTATTATATCTCTATGGGTAAGGTTTATCTCAAGAGCATTCAGGCACGGCCCTGCAACTCGAAACATTAGAAAAGTAAAATAGCAACCACATCGTTATTGTTCGACTGATAATGGTTTCTACTTCTGATGACAATGATTATCATGGGTGACAAAAAAAACATGTAAAATTTTAGTCTAAAAATGGTACATAAAACAAATTGACAAGAAAAAGGAAGAGTATCGATATCGACATCATAAATCTTTTTACCATTCCCTAAGAACGTCAAGCTACCAAATTGCACCTCCGATAACGGGGTCTATTAATGACTGTACCTTTTTCATTGCGTTGACTTCGGCGGCCTTGCACCAACATTTTTACCTAGAGTTGAGACTTAACCTAGAGTTAATCTGACAGTTCTGTTCTGGTATGAATGATTAGTTGATAATCCAGCGTAGTGCAAGTGGGCCTTAGAAGTTTGATTTTTTTACGGCTTCAAGGGACCGCAGACATAAGTAGGTATTTGATGTTAATTTCAACTTGATACCTCCACGCGTTCATGAGAAAAAGGGTCTTGATAGACGGACAGACTGACAACAAAGTGATTATTCGTGTTTCCTTGTTTGTTCGCAAAACACGTTTCACGTTTTTCCTTCTTGCGTGCAGAGTCATCATGCCCTATACCTACCCGTCACGCAGACTGTCTCGCCACAATCACTGTTGCAAGGGCTATTTCAGAATTTTCACCAACGTCTTGTATACATTTAAATAACGCTATAGGTATTACAGTACTCGTACTTAGGTTTGTGGAATAAGATTCAAAATAAAATATATATTTTTGTACGTCATCCTCTATCGCATATTTACTACCCTCGCCTGCGGCTCGGGTCACACTGGGCTGCCACTACCGCCTCCTCAGATTACGTGCATCTTCGTCCCCAAATGGTATTGGTGACGCAGGCCTAGATGATAAAGATGATTTTGACGTTTCGTTGATTTCCTCAAAAGGTTTCAAACGAACCCAAACTCGAGGATTTACTAGTGGCCATTGAAGAAGACCCGACTATCATTCGTTACCAGGTGTAATGTAGGTAATGTACAGAATTCATCAAAACGAATCAGACGAATACCAATATACGAAGTCGAGTCGAGAAGTTTAAAAATATCCAAACATTGATGAGTTCGACTTCCACCTCCTGGCTTTATCTTGAGTTCAGCTTAATAAGGATCTTAGAAAAACAAATAAATGCTCTTTAAGAATTAATATAAACATTTGATTATACTCTATATATATAAACGTAAAAGTCGTGACTGACTGGCTGACTAACTCAAATCAACGCCCAGCCCAAACCGTTGGATCTACAGAGCTGATTTTTTCACAATAGGAAGTTTTTATCACGTTAGTATCCACTAAGAAGGGGTTTTTTTTAATTCATCCCCTAAGGGGGTAAAAAGGGGGTTGAAAGTTTGTATTGATAGGGTTTAAAAAAAATTTTTAGAGATTTGAAACTTCGTACGTTTACTAATAATTAAAACACAATAAAAGTAATTTCAGCGTTTTTCAAAATTCAACCTCTAACAGGGTAAAAACGGTTGAAAGTTTGTATAGAGATTACATTTTTTTTGTGACAGACTTGAAAGTTAGTTTGTAAGCTACTAACTTTAAAGCAAAAAAACTAATTTCGGCGTTTTTCAAAATTCCACCTCAGAGGAGTAGAAACGGGGTCGAAAAGTTTGTATGAAAGGAAGGCCTTTACTACTGAAACTATCTGAATTTATATGTGAATTTTGGGGAGTACGCACAAGAAATTCATGACCTGATTCCACCTTCCCCTTTCCATCATCGGACTACCAGGCGCGGGGAGCAAATGCGGGTGCATTTGCTCCCCGCGCCTGGTAGTTTTGCTAGTTCTGGTAGTTCGTTGTTAGCATTCCCTTTGTCCGCACGAAACGATTAGCTTCATCTTTTTTGGTGCGGACTGCCAAGGAATGGAATGCGCTCCTGCCATCTGTATTCCCTGATAAGTACGATCTCAGTATTTTTAAGGCAAGAGTGAATAGGCTATTACTGAACCGGTGAGTTCCATCTTAGGCCCTGTCTTCACTTTCCATCAGGTGAGACTAGGGCCAATCGCTGGTCAGTCCCATAATAAAAAAATAAAATAAAACTAGAAAGTTGTAATTTGCAGGACGGGCTACAGTTACAATCTGTACAACTAATAAGAAGCGATTTAGAAAAATTCAATCCCTATGGGGGGATAAAATGGAGGTTAAACGTTTGTGTCGGTGGGGTTTAAAATTTAGAGTCAGAGATTTGAAACTTCGTACGTTTACTAATAATTAAAAAATATTAAACGCAATTTCAGCGTTTTCCACAATTCAACCTAGAACGGGACTAAAAAGGGGTTGAAAGTTTGTATAGAGATTTACTATTTTTAGGGTTCCGTACCTCGAAAGGAAAAAACGGAACCCTTATAGGATCACTTTGTTGCCCGTCCGTCCGTCCGTCTGTCTAGACCCTTTTTCTCAGGAACGCGTGGAGGTATCAAGCTGAAATTTATATCAAATACTCAGATCTACTGTCCCTTGCAGCTGTGAAAAAATCAAACTTCTAAGCCAACGCAATCAAAAGATACAGCCGTTCATGCCGCAAATTTTCGAAACTCGCAAGGGAATCAAAACCTACAGGGTACTTCCCGTAAACTCAGAATCTTGAGATTAGGTATGAAGCAACGTCTTAGCACAGATAAAGGAAAAATTGCGAAAACCGTAAATTCTTAGTTACATCATATAATAAAAATATTTTTAATAATTTTAAAGTTACTACCCCTATATACCTACAGGTTTGTACAGAACCCTCGGTGCGCGAGTCCCACTCGCACTTGGCCGGGTTTTTTGGTTTGAGATTTACTAGGAATTATTGTTCCTATTTCCGTTCAATTTCCATGTTCCAGAGTGAACTCTGACAATAGTTTGGTCATCGTATCGCCAAATAAAACCACCTCTATATAGTACACAAAGAAGTTACGCAAATAAAAGGGTACATTAACGTTATTATTTGCATATCAACACTTATTTGTAACTGAAACTATGTCTACGTTACCCGTTTTTTCGCCAAAATAGATTAAGAAGATGGTTCGGGGATTAACAAAAGTTAGTTAAGAAGTTAGAATTCGATATGAAACTCTGTATGAGGAACCGTATTATACGCGGACGAAGTCGCGGACAGAAAGCTAGTTCTAAATGAGTTGGCAACGTCGCAAGTTCTATCAACCAATAAGAACGTTTGCTGCGCTTCCATTGGTCCATTTGAATCGGATCAACATTTAGCGGAGTGGATTTGTATATCGGATCAACATACGTAAACGCGTCATCAGGGTTATGCGGATACTAATGTTGATCCAACCGGAGCAACATTTGTTAGTATAGAAGTATATTAGATCAACAAAAGCGGCCGGATCAACTTACGTTTTCGGATCAACAAAGTGCTCGTGTGACGTCGCGTCTGATCAACAATTGCAGGAACGGTATCTCTATTTATATACTCCATATATATATGGAGTATATTATGATATGTGTATGCATGTATTCATTTATGTATATTATTTATATATTGTAGCATGACGCTACGTTTATCGTACGACATCTGTCGACTTTCTTTAGAACTTCTGAACTGTGTCTAAGGGAGGTCTAAGGCTAGGTCACGGTTGATATATAAAAAAGCGTACATTGTGATTCACGGCATTACGGGTAGATGGCGCTTATATCAGTCCGCATTTTGTAATACGACTGGCAGTTATAAAATTGAGATAATATCCTCCCTAATTTTGAATATGAATTTTTGAGGTATTCCAGATTGTCAAAAAAGAAAAAGTTGATTTTTGATTAAGTGTGTCAGATGGACGGGGAGATTTTTAAAGAAAAACACATATTCTGGTTTAGTCTGAGGGTTTTGCTATAATTTGCTTAGTTGCATCGTGGTGACGTGCAATTTATTTCTCTAGATCTTTGCGTTCAAACATTATATAGCAAGTGCTAATACATTATTGAAGCAAAAACAAAACCAAATACGTTTCCGGGCAAAAAGGCTATATATATTATATAGCAAGTGCTATACAGTGGGACCGCCTGAGCCGGAAGGATTCCGGAAGGCGCTTGTGGGTGCCGGAGCGGCGAGACGGTCTGCAACCGCCGCGTGTTCCGCGTGATTCTTCACCGTCGTCGGAGAATTAGAGCCCGCATCCAGCGGGCTCTCCAAGTGAGAAAGAGAGTTCAGCGAGCTTTTGGGTCCGCCTAAACCGAAGGGGACGCTTGCCCACGAACTCTATTAAAATTTAACTACAGTTTTAGCTATCCTGTCTTTCGAGAATATCATATTATTTACATTTTTTTAAAAACGTTGTAAATCCGATTCCTTTTTTTTGTATCCAGCGTTGTTGTGCCATAATAGCCTTTTTTTTGTTGTTTTGTTAAAATATCCCCGAAATTCTAATTGCCTCGTTTGACGGGCGTACAAAGACCTGGCTCTTTAATTTAGGCTACGTTCAGCCAGCGAATCATCTGTCACCATCCATATCACCCGCCTCATTGACCCATTATTTTCCTGCAGCCAAATTACCAGCCGAGTCTTTATTTGTACTTACCAGTTTTGCTAGTACTCCATCCTTTTTATTTTCCTTTTGTGCGGAAAGTAGACGTTTACGATACTAAGGTAACTATTGAATGTGAAATATCCTTATATAGGTACAGTTATCTTCATTTTTAAGTGAAATGCTAATTTTAAATATTTTGATTATTGTAATTTAATTACATTCTGACCACTAAGGAAGTTATTGAATGTTAAATATCTTTATATAGATACCGTTATTGTAATTTTTACGTGAAATGCTAATTTTAAATAATCTGATTATTGTTGCTAATTTTAAATAATTTACTTTATCTTCAAAATTAAACGTGTTAATGCAATGATAGAAGTGTTTTACTGCAATATATAATACGGTTATGTATTTAGAATTAGTAATATTCAGTTTAAAATTTCCCATGGTTGTTATAATTTCCCGCACCTATTACCTTTTATTAATCTCTGTTTGGCCCAACGGTTAACTGGTAGAGAATGCCTTTTGGCATTAAGTTCGCCTTTTGTACTCTTTTTTCATTGTGCAATAAAGTTTAAATAAATAAATAAATACTTACTACTTTATATTTTGTTACAATTTATTGATAGTAAGCAAGTTAATCTAATGTTTAAATTGTAAAATATCTTCGCCAAGAATATTTAAGAGAGTAACAAAGCTTTCATGTAGCGACGAACCTTTTTAAGACTTAATCATACTTACTGGCCAGTTTTCTGCTCGACGATTGATTGAATACAATTGACGTTGTCATTTGCAAAATATCTCATATCGTGTTACAAATATTTCAAAATGCCTCAATTAGATGCTAGAGGTTATTTAAATTTGCTTTTTTTGGACGCGGAGTGCAATTACAATGCCGCCGAAGCCTTACACCAGTACCGAAACAGGTACCCACCACCCTATCCAACAGGGCATATGACAATTTTGCGTGCTATTGATCGCCGTGTTACCAACAATAGGAACATCGTACCACGAACGGGGCACGACAACCAACCAGTGTTGGCCGAACGTTAGTGTAATTGAAAATTAAAAATTGAAGATTGAAACACGTTAGTTAAAATTGAACACTAATAGTTTAGTGCAAATTGATTTCAATTAGAATTGAAATTAATTGTAACTAACGTGTTAATCCTTTGCGAATAACTAATAATTGAAGATATTTAATTTTTAGTCTTTCTCAAAAATTGAAACATTAATTTAATTTTCAGTGTAGATTGAATTGGTAATTGACATTAATAATTTACCTAACTAAACGCGAATTTAGGTTAAGCTACGAGGTTTTGATTTTTGTTTCGATTTTGACTCTGGACTCGGGGGCTTGTATTAATAAGCAATGGGACCGGTATCCTAAGATGGAAGTCATGCTGGACCCTGGGGATCCCTACTGGATCTCGGGTTTGGTGCATCATAGACTCATGCTGTTTGGGCTCATTCGACTTGTACTGATGAGCAGATGGTACCGGGATCAAAATCTGGAGCTCATGCTGGACCCTGGGGATCCCTACTGGATCTCGGGTTTGGCGCATCATAGACTCATGCTGTTTGGGCTCATTCGACTTGTACTGATGAGCAATAAATATTGCTAAATTCGACGAATACGCTTATGATACAGCAACATTATATAAGAATTTGTATGGGGAATGGCATCCTATGACTCCAACCATGCATAAAATTTTGATCCATGGGGGACGCGTAATAGAAAACGCTCTATTACCCATTGGCCAGTTGTCGGAAGAAGCAGCAGAAGCCCGAAATAAACATTTTAGGGCATACCGACAAAATTTTGCAAGGAAATTTTCAAGAGAACAATGTAATTTTGACGTTTTTACTAGACTTTTACTAACATCCGATCCACTCATCAGCAGTATGAGACCAAAAAAGCAATCGCCTTGCAACAAAGCCTTTCTTCCTGAGACAATCGAGCTTTTGTTGCCTGCCGAACCATATATACCAGTGTAGATTTGTGTGTATTTAATTTTGTATTCAATAAATTTAAAATATTTTATTTCATAATTTTTTTTTATATTTTTTTTTTGTTTTTAATTGACAGAATACAATTGATTTTAGTATAAAACAACGTTTTTACATTTTTCATCCCATTTTGTACCGAATTATACCCTAAAATAATTTTGGCCGCCTAAATCGGTCATATCTACGTCTGTGCTTCGTAAGTAGGTTTTATCTGTTGCAGTAAAGTGTGGGTAAAAAAATGTGACAAAAGAGGGATTCCAAAGTTTTAGTTCAGTTTATTGTTATTACCTGTTACTTTATGGCAGCAGTAATACGTCTAGCACGCTAAAGTTTATCTACGACATCTACATAACGCTTTCGTCTTCTATGAATAATAAAAAGTGCAAGAAGAACTAATGCTTTATCGTCGATAAACATGAGCGTGCGAGACCTCGTAATGATACTTCTTGATCTTTATTTTGTGACATAAAACTAATTGATTAGTGCAGAAACAATAAAAAATAAGGTAAACAATTAATTTATTTTGTTTCATTTACAAAGTATGCAACAATGGAATAAAATAATGGCATTCTTTATGTTTAATACATACTAATTTACATTTTATTTCTTGAGGGTGTAAAGTGACTGCAGCATTATCACATTCATCCGAACTTGTAGCTTTATATATGCCAAAGCGTGATGACTTCAATGGATATGTGAAGACGTCAGTTTTGTTTCGTATTTTAGTACCATGTACAGACAAAACATTCGATTCGTCGGATATAAACGTAATTTGAATAATATCATTATTAGAGGTTAAAACGTTTGTCACATGTTTTTGAAGATAGTTTATAGTCTTTCATATGTAGAATTTTCCGACCATTTTCACTTTGCTTCACGAACGGATGTTTAGCGTTGTTTCGTGTAATATTCTTATTCCCATCAATATGCCTATATTCGGCTAATCTTTTGGCCACCTGTGAAAGTGGATCCTTACCGACCCTTAACATCTTTTTGATCATGTACAACTGATTTTCGAAGGGGTACGCATTGAAACTTTGCAGTGGCCCATACATCGTTACTTCAGACGTCACATGAATTTAAATTATGCACGTTGCTTGTGACGTAATCGGCGCCATAAGTCTTTATAGTGTTTTACAAAATGTTTTAAAAGCTTATCTGCAAGTGGCAACATGTTCTGGTCATGCTATGGTCTCTTAGAACTTTGACAGGAGCGTTGATATTTTTATACTTTCTGCGCCATCTACAAACTGCGAGCTACTTGTGATTTTGGTTTTTCTAAAGTACGCTAGATAGCGCTGTGCAGCATGTGACGGCTGTGTTGCTGTTTGAAAAACATAGAAGTTTTAAATATTCTGGGTTTAAATTTTGTTAAATTAGTTTATTATTGAAACATGTTTTTTTTTATGCATTTTATTATTTAATTACGGTTAAATAGTGCAATAGTTTGTTTCTTCACGATTTACATAGATTTTTAAAACACTAGTAGAAAGTAGTAGATATTGTGGCAACATTTGTGCTAAATAAAAAAAATCGGGATCATGATGGCGGCGAAGTCAATTTTTCTTTCTTTCTTTTAGCGCAAGCTTTGAAGATAGTGACAGTTGTCTAAAATAATTAAATAGTTTCTGGGTGCAGGGTAATTATTATATGAATTATCATATAAAAATGTCGCTTCCAAATTGCTGCGTGCCCTTGTGCAATAATCAACGAGGACAGGGCTAGTATAATATTATTTTTCTATAATCAATCTGCCAAGAGCGTGGACCGGATCAACTTAACGAAAAATGATGCTTGTTTCAGGAATTCAAAGGCATTCCCAAATCCCACCAATCTCAGGAACCCTTCAGAACTTGAAAGGTTCCGAACGTGGGTAATAAGGATCGGTGGAAATATTGTGGGCAAGGCGGACACGGCGATCTACAATAATGCGCGGGTATGCCATCGCCATTTTGAGGCCAAATATATTTACCCCAATGGGCGCCTCAACCGCTTGGCTATACCAACGCTTCATTTACCAGGTTAGTTTTAACGCTATAATGTAATCAGCTTAATTAGAATCACCATCATCATAATTCTTCTAGCGTTCGTCTTGTTGCGGTTTTTTTGCTACGGCTCTGAGACTGGGTACCGTCGGCAACCAAAACCTATGAACTAGTGCGACTGCTAGTTTTTACCCAGAAGGAGGTCCGATTTCCTCACGATATTTTCCTCCAGAAAAAAGCGACGGGTAAATCAAATTACATTTTGTACAAAAATTCATAAAAACGCAATCGAGTCGGGGTTTGAACCCGAAAGCTCTGGATTGAAAGTCAGACATCTTACCGTCAGGCTACCAGCACTTCAGTGTTCGCTATAAGGATGTGCATGACTAAATTAGAGAAATTAGAATTGTTCCCATTAGTGTCAAAGCTATTGAGGCTATGGGATCAGGAATCATTGTGTTTATACTATACTTCGTTTTTTTTTTGAGATTAGAAATTGAGTAAACATAGAAACAGTAGTTGCCAACCTGTTCTAAATGTTCAATTTAAACACACTGCAAACACACCAACAAGCGATTAGTTAACATGATTAAGAGTTCACATTTGTGAATAAATAATAACAATTTGCAGATTAAATAATCCAACACAACAATAAAAACACAATTTCGTTTTGATTATCACGTAAGAGATACATACGTGAAAATTTAAAAACAGACAGTGAAGCATGTACGTTCTAAAACGGAAACTTAACGTCTAGTTCTTTATCAGTATTCACGAAAATTGTTTAATTGACAATCATAATATGCACTTATTAATAAAATTTCGTAAACAAAAGTTCTTCTAAATGATATTTAATCGTTTTATTATATAATACTAAATAATAAAACAATTGTCTTAGGTGATGGTAAAAGATTTGTTGGACTACGAGGTGGCTTTTGTTGTTGTATGCCACTCGGACCTGCCTCTGATTGCTCCATAACCCTCCAACCAATCGCACAATAATAGAACAAGCAAATACCTTTACTATAAGCTTTAACATTAAAAACTATCCAGATATGTCTGAGAGATACGAATGACAGATGACGCGAGAAAATATTTAAAAATCTAACCATCCGTCTCGAACCTCTTCTTCTATAGGTTTTATATTGTGCAACATTTACAAGAACATTAAAAGTGTTAATAATAAAATCATTCCAAAAAATAATTACTATCAAAATATTGTTAAATACTCAATATAACATGGCTTTACTATAAATACAAATATATTTATGGCCTATTTCACAATCTCCAGTTAAAGCATATCTGTCAGATAAATGTTTGCTGTCCTTTTCTTTTGTATGACTGGCGAAAAGGATGGCAATAATTTTCACTGGCAGATAAGTTTATCTGGAGATTGTGAAACAGGCCCTTAGTATGTTTAATGACGGCGTAGGCACTCTGACAGATGTGACATGTATCTTGCCTGATAAAGAAACCTGTACATCGTTCTGTCAACTTTTTTCTAATCTCAAATAAAATGAACAATAGGAATAAGTAAACTGTTTGATTGAACCAAGGTTGATAAAGGTGGGAGTTCAGCACAAAATAATAGTAGTTTATGTAACTGTTACGTAATAAGGGTCCTTAAAACATGAGTGTGGTTTTATGAAATGAGCCGCAGGCGAATTTCATAATAAGATCACACGAGTGTTTTAAGGCCTAATTACGTACAGTTGCATACACTGCTTTATCTACACTCATATTATTTATTATAAATGCCGTATTCGGAAACCATAGAATGGCCGCCATTGTACCGCCGTGGCCATCTCGATTGTGTCGGCGTGGCCAACTCGATTGTGCCGGCGGTCGCGCGGGCGGGTGTCGCCGGCCGCGGGCGCGTGCAGGTGTACATTATGTTATCAAAACTCATAGCACATCAATAATTGAGCATGAAAAGTTAAAATTGCGGTACTGCCACAGATAAGAAACTTATCATAGTGAAATCGTTTGTTGTAATGCTGGTTTGGCGCATTTTAGAGGACTTACAATATGAGTGTAGATAAAGTATATATAGTCTCTGTATGTATGTCCTTTTTAGGGTTCCTATAGGAACTACTACAGGAACCCTTATAGTTTCGCCATGTCCGTCTGTCTGCGTTAGTAAAAAAATAAAAAAAAAGTCATAACAGTCAAAAAAGTCAATAAAGTCAAAATAGTCAAAAAAGTCAAAATAGTCAAAAAAGTCAAAAAAGTCAAAAAAGGCAAAAAAGTCAAAAAAGTCAAAAAAGTCAAAAAAAAGTCAAAAAAGTCAAAAAAAGTCAAAAAAAGTCAAAAAAGTCAAAAAAGTCAATAAAGTCAAAAAAGTAAAAAAAACGTCAGTCATAAAGTCATCAAGTCAAAAAAGTCAAAAAAAGTCAAAAAAAGTAAAAAAAGTCAAAAAATTCAAAAAAGTCAAAAAAGTCGAAAAAGTCGCGATATAAAATCGGAATTGCGAGTTATTTTATTTTTATAGGTTAAAAAGGCGTTCCCGTACTGAACTTTTATGTCCTGTTACTCGCGTGTTCTGAGTATGTTCTATAAATATCTTGCAGATGTGCCACTGCCAATGGAAGTGGCCGTAGCAGGAGTCAGTAACGTTGTTCCCGTGTCTACTGTATCTTCTGCAAAGGCTACGCCTGTTCAAGGTAAGACATGAAATGAAATTTTTATTTAAAAATAAACAAGTTTTAAAATTAAGCCTAAATCTAAACTATATCACAATTAAAGTCTCCATGCTTATGGAAAAAGTAGCTTGTTAAAAGTTGGATTGTTTTAAAAGTTTATCCTCCATAAACTCTTGGATGGAATAGTAAGCTTTTTTTAGTAGATGAGACTTCAGCTTAGTTTTGAAAAGGTGTGTTTCTTCAATACAATTTCATTTGGAATTTGGTAGCATCATAATTTACTTTAAAAATATAAGTAACTGTCAAATTATACCTAGTTATAATAATGTTGTTTCAGGTTTTTGGAATCCGAAGCTCCAGTATCTACGGGTTAGCGGGGAAATAACTCCAATGACTAAGGTATTGTTGCGTGTTATGTGCGCGTGTTATGTGCGTGTGTGGGCGAATGTGAAGTGCTAGCATTAAGTAAAAGACAAAGCAGTTCGAACCCAACTTCGGTCGCTCTCGCTCCATTGTCGGGACAATTTATGTAACTCTTAGTAATTAAAAAACGTGTAACCTTCAATCAAGTTTTATTGAAAATTCACATTAAAACACAAAGAACTATAAGTGGCGCAGTCTTATAAAGGATAACTAGAGCTTTTCCACTTCAAAAGCCTAGTCACCGGACCTCCGGAGCCGAAAATGCTGTTTGCCGTCGCCATACTTTGAGTCCTTTCCATTTTCCAGTGTATTTTTGTACATTACAGAAATTCATAAAATCTGCATTTCTGTGTATCAAATCGTTTGATTGTACAAGTTTTGTCTAGTTTTTGCGAATTTGTAATATTTTTTGTGTACGATTTTTTTTTGTGATTGTTTATAATGGCAGAAGATAATAATAATATTAACCAATTAAAGATAGCTCTTAATGTTATACCAGAATACAATGGGAGTCCAAATCAGTTGCACAGATTCACCACTACGTGCGAAACCGTTTTGGCCCAATATTATGACGTAGCACAACCCAATAATTTCAATAATCAAATATTGCTGCATAGTATCCTTAATAAATTGAAAGGGAAAGCTGAAGAGGTCGTTACTATAAATGATGTCACATCATGGATTGAGATAAAACAGGTTTTATTAAAAAATTTCGCTGACCAACGGGACGAAAACTGCCTTAATAGGGACTTAATTAATTTACGTCAAGAGAATGAGACACCCCAGGAATTTTATAACCGCTGCATGCATTTACTCAGTACTATAATAAATTACGTGAATTTACACGAAATTGACGCAAACAAGAAAGCTTGCAAGCGAGAGTTCTTTGCAACTCAAACCTTGAAAGCTTTCCTGACTGGCCTTAAGGACCCTCTGGGTGTAACAATCAGAACCATGCGTCCTACGGACATGCCGACAGCCTTACAATTTATTAAAGAGGAACAAAACATACATTATCTTCAAAAAAGACAGGTACCCCAAACTAATTTCCAAAAACCGTTAGACCTCAACAAGTTTGCTCCGCACAACTTGCCCCCACGACCAGTGCCCTTCGCAAATTTAAATAAACCACTGTTTCCACAACGACAAAACATGTCCCCCTATCAAAATAACTACAACAGACCTTTTTACCCCAATCCGTATAAAAATAACCAGTGGAACAGACCCCAATTCAGACCCCAATATCCTTACAATCCATCAAAACAATTTTCTGGATATCAATCTGGCAATAAATTAGAACCACCGAAACCTATGAGCGGAATTTCATATAGATCAGCCCAGGTACCTCTCAGGCCATACATGCCAGCTGTAAATAACCCTTTAAATAATTATACCTGCCAGACTACGTATCAACAACAGTGTCCGGCGCCCGATGCACCTATTGCTGACGCTGACTACGATAACGCGGCCATCGCCGGTGGCCACAGTACTGAGAACGTGCAGTACGAGTGCAACAATATATACACAGACTACTTAGCCCACCAGCAGTTCTATGAGAACTATGAGCCTACTTTTACCGGAAATGAAATTAATCAGGATTTTCCCCAGGATTCGGATACGAACGACAACCCATGATCTTAGAGATTAATGCTCACTTAAAAAAACGGCTACCCTATGTCGAAATTAAAGAACCTCCCCTGAAGCTACTTATTGATACCGGAGCTAATCAATCCTTTTTATCACCGGACGTTTTCGAAACTCATTTCGAGAACCACCCGCTACTGTTTGAACCATTTACTGTGAATTCTGAATACACTGTTAATAATTATGCTGTGGAAATACCTTCATTCCCCGAACTGAAGGAGAAAACATTGTCGAAATATTACATCTACAAGTTTCATAATGTATTCGACGGATTAATTGGTTTCGAAATGTTAGAGAATTTAGGAGCTAAAGTTGACCTGGAAAATAAATTACTTATTACACGAAATGCTGAAATACCAATAAAAGTTTTGACAACCGGATCAAAATCTTTATTTGAAGCCCTTATAAGATCAAACTCAACAAAGGATATAAAGGTTCCAGTTGACATCCGTCACGGTGATATCTACATCCCACGCACCGATGTAAACAATTGTTACATTCTCGGGACTGTAACCCGAGCAGAGTCAGGCTATGCCCACCTGCAAATAACAAATACCACTAATAATGACATCATCGTGTTTTTATCATCGCCTCTTAAGGCGCAGGAGTTAAATAATAATTATGAAACTTATAACTTAGAAACGACTTGCAAGAAAAACGATAATGCGCTCTCATTTCTTAGAACGGATCATCTTAACATAGAAGAAAAATGTAATCTTTTAAACTTATGCGAAGCCTATAGTGATGTTTTTTATACAGAAAACACACCGCTTACGTTTACAAATCAGATTAAACACCGAATAAATACAACGGATGAAATTCCGATATATACGCGTTCTTATAGATATCCCCAAATACACAAAGCGGAAGTGGACAGGCAAATTCAATCATTGCTTGAACAAAACATTATTCGACCCTCTAATAGCCCATGGTCGTCTCCCATCTGGATTGTCCCAAAGAAACAAGACGCGACAGGTCAAACTAAGTGGAGATTAGTAGTCGACTATAGAAAACTAAACGAAAAAACAATCGGTGACAAGTATCCAATTCCTAATATCAATGATATTTTAGACAAATTAGGAAGATGCCAATACTTCACAACATTGGACCTTGCATCCGGATTCCACCAAATAGAAATGCATCCCGATGACATAGAGAAAACGGCATTTAGTGTAGACACGGCAAATGAAGGATACCGAGGGCATTATGCCTATCTCCGTATGCCATTTGGTTTAAAAAATGCGCCGTCAACGTTTCAACGGGTTATGGACAACGTGCTACGCGGTTTGAAGAACATAATGGTATACATGGATGATATAATCGTTTACAGCACTTCCCTCCAAGAACACATTCAAAATTTAGAAGATGTCTTCCAAAGACTCCGGGAATCGAATTTCAAGATACAGCTAAATAAATCCGAGTTTATGAAACGCGAAACCCCTTTCTTAGGACACGTAGTAACTACAGAAGGTATTAAACCTGACCCTAATAAAATCAAAGCAGTTCAGCAATTCCCCATTCCAAAAACAACCAAAGAAATAAAATCATTTCTAGGATTACTAGGCTATTATCGAAAATTTATCCCACAATTCGCGAAATTGACCAAACCATTGACATCATGCCTAAAAAAAGGTGCAAAAATAGAATTAAACCCAGAGTATATAAATTGTTTTAAACACTGTCAAAATTTGCTAACAAATGACCCAATTTTACAATACCCTGATTTTGAAAAACCTTTTAACTTGCGCACTGACGCCTCAAATCATGCTATAGGTGCTGTACTTTCGCAAGGGCCAATAGGATCCGATCTTCCAATTGCCTATGCTTCTCGAACGCTTAACGAAAGTGAAACGAAATATAGCACAATAGAGAAAGAGTTATTATCAATAGTTTGGGCTACAAAATACTTCCGCCCTTACCTGTACGGTAGGACATTCAATATAATTACTGACCACAAACCCCTGCAATACCTTATGAACGTAAAGGAACCAAATAGCCGATTGACAAGATGGCGCTTACGTCTAGAAGAATACGATTACACTATCACGTATGTAAAAGGAAAACTAAATTCGAACGCCGACGCGCTGTCACGAATAGAGTTGCAAAACAACGAGATTAATTCAAACACTAATAATCCTGATGAGGACCCAGATGATGTGCCGATGTCCATGGTTGTAAATCATTCAGGAACCGAAAGCGACGAAGAAGACAATTTACCTTTAGCAACCTTGGCACGTCATATGGCTCTCCCCGAAAGCGATTCATCGGATGAAGATGACTTACCTTTAGCAGAATTAAAAATTCGAGAAACAACTAACCGTGCACCTGCTCAGCCGCAAAGTACTGTGCATTCTCAACTAGAAAATCCCGTACTAGAAATACCCATTACAGACAAACAAATAAATATTTTTAATAATCAGCTTTTCTTGAATTTTGTCTATCACTCTCCAACGAAACCGAAATTAATCAAAATTTTCCCAACTAAAAATAGAATATTAGCTCAAATAAATACAAACAACATCCAATCCGATATAATTAAGGACTGAGTGTATTAAACGCTCTTTCAATATATATGTCCCATCATGGCTTACCTTCGTGTATCACCGCTGACCAAGGTACAGAGTTCAAAAATCAGTTAATAAAAGAACTGGCTAAACTACACAAAATTAAACTTCATTTTATCAGTGTAAACAACCCTGAATCGAATGGGGCCATAGAAAGGTTCCATTCTACCATTCTAGAACATATTCGAATCATAAGCAAAAAACAGTCAGAGCTCACAATTAATGAGCTCATGGTTTATGCAATTATTGGTTACAACAACAGTATCCATTCGACAACCAAGAAAAAACCTATTGAAATTATTAACGGGCACTTTAACGATCGCGATCTATTTGACATAAATATTGAAGATGTTTATGTACAAAATTATATAAATAGGCATAAAGACGTAACAAAAGAATTATACGCAAACCTTAAAGAAAAGTCAAATTCAAATGCTAACAGGGATAGATCTGAACCTCCCAAATACGAGGAGAACCGAGCCGTATATGTGAAAAATCCCGCGGCTGCTCGTCAAAAGACGAAGCCCCGCTATTTAGGTCGTAGAATTAAGAAAAACTTAGAATTAAAAATTATAGACGATAAGGATATCAGTCATCATAAAAGGACGTTAAAAGTGCCATTAACTCAACAAAGACCATTGTTCCAGGACCCTCCTGATAGGAGTGACCCAAGGGCGTCAAGTGACCCTCACGGAGCTGGATAACAACCCCGGTGTCCTGCCATTTAAACTAGGCACTGCTAAAATTCAGATGACTGAACACGTATTTTTACATTATTACGAATTAGGTAGCATTAAGGATAGTATTAATAATGTAGAGAGTTATATCGGTATCTACTTAGATTATCTTAAATCTGCGGACCCCCTTTATTTTAGAGATACCTCAGTAATGACCACTCAAATTTTCCTAAACGACCTTAACACAATTTATGGTAAATTCAATGCTTTGTACGCTGTTCACTCTAAACAAAAACGCGGTCTAATTAATGGGTTGGGCTCTATCATAAAAAGTATCACTGGTATACTCTAAACAATATGAACTGAACTCATCCACTTAGTGTCTTATCTTTTGTGTGTAAACCGCAGGCGCGCGTGCCACTATGAAAAAAATGGTTTGGCCACATATTAGCGTTTATTGAATTTCTACTATATGAACCACGCAATAAGATTCAATATGAACTAATACGAAAAAAGCTCTAAGTTCTATACGGTTGCACCCAGTACAAGCGATCCAAATGCTCTAGAACCAGCGTAACTAAACACAGAGATCCGAAACAAATGTGCGTAATTGGAGATCGCGCTTGCACTGGTATTCCGAGCGCACGGCTAGTTAGCGATAAGGAGGCAATTGTAATTTTCCCAAACGGGTAGGTAGAACAGGGTTGGATTCTGATTAAAACATTTGGATGGATGTACGATTTACAAATATTTAATATATGAAATATATACATATATAATAGATTTTAATAAATATTGGGTATGTTAAAATTATAATCAGACATATAAATAATCAACTATTTTAAAATTACTTTCTTAACTTTACAGCTTAGACTTACTTTTACCTATAGCAAATTATGTACTGAGATTAACTCAATTCAAAT
The DNA here is from genome assembly GCA_947086415.1 of Pammene aurita. NCBI lineage: Eukaryota > Metazoa > Arthropoda > Insecta > Lepidoptera > Tortricidae > Pammene > Pammene aurita. The sequence goes on from OX352295.1 coordinate 22,874,334, forward strand.
ATAAATAATATGAATCTACATTATAGTTGTGCTTGTTATGATAATTCAATAGACACAGCCTGGGGTCATTAAATCGCAAGGTACTAAATCCAATCGAAAGCAGGGAATATCCGGTAAAACGTAGCCAAGTTGCGTAAAAGAGCACCATGAATCGGGAAATAAAACATGTATTGAGCAAGCGAAAGCCAGTCAAACACTAGACTCAAAACTGTCATAACCAAATGTGTCTCAGAAATTGATAACAGACCAGGTAGATTTTTTTATTGGTATCTCGCTCCCTCTTTCATGATTGAGGTTAGGTATAGGTAAGGGAAAATTACGGTAGATAACATTCAGAAATAAACAGGTACTTATACCACGTGTTTATCAATTACAACAATGAGAGAACGACCCTGGCGACACATCTGTTATGTCTAAATGAAAGACGTGTGAAGTGTTATTTTTTCCTTTAAAGTATTTTTATTACTATCACATTGTATAAAATTAAGACAGCAATGTTTAAATAATTTATTATTAAGAGAATATAGAGCCTCAGTTAGAGATATGTTTAAGGACATTAATATAATGACAGTGCATAGTCAATATATCTATGAAAATATTGTGTATGTACATAGAAACATTGTTAATTTTAGAAAGAACTGTGATATACATAATTTTAATACTAGAAATAAGTATAAACTGGCAGTGCCCACCACTCTAAGGTTTTATAATAACCCAACTAGCAAAACCATGGTCGAGTAAACGTTTCTGCCGCTATACTTATATGCTAATATGATGAAAAGATTAATATGATTATTTGTGTTGACTAATATGTACTATAAATATATATATTTTTATATTCTCTTTATATCTCTCAAATTATGATAAAAAACACAACTATAATGTAGATTCATATTATTTATATTTGAATTGAGTTATTCTCAGTACATAAATTGCTATAGGTTAAAGTAAGTCTAAGCTGTAAAATTAAGAAAGCAATTTTAAAATAGTTGATTATTTATATGTCTGATTATAATTTTAACATACCCAATATTTATTAAAATCTATTATATATGTATAGGTATATATTTCATATATTAAATATTTGTAAATCGTACATCCACCCAAATGTTTTAATCAGAATCCAACCCTGTTTTACCTGCCCGTTCGGGAAAATTACAATTGCCTCCTTATCGCTAACTAGCCGTGCGCTCGGAATACCAGTGCAAGCGCGATCACCAATTACGCACGTTTGTTTCGGATCACGGTGTCGAGTTACGCTGGTGCTAGAGCATTTGAATCGCTTGTATTGGGTGCAACCGTATAGAACTTAGAGCTTTTTTCGTATTAGTTCATATTGAATCTTATTGCGTGGTCCATATAGTAGAAATTCAATAAACGCTAACACGTGGCTAAACCATTTTTTTCATAGTGGCACGCGCCCCTGCGGTTTACACACAAAAGATAAGACATTAAGTGGATGAGTTCAGTTCAAATTGTTCAGAGTATAATTTGGATCACGACGACGCACACCATTATAATCAAGCCATACAAACTTTACAGAAAAATCAAAATATCATTGGAAATAAATTGAATTCTGGAATAAGCATTAACAAACAAATGTTAGAATCATTCAATGTCACTCTGTCCACTATAATTTCCAACGAATATAAAATCCATACAACTTTGAACGAAATAATAACTGATGTTAATATGACCAATTATCACTTGTCTGATTACATCAAAATTAACTGTTTATGTAACATGATAAAAAGTAATTTACGGAATATTTTTGACTTTGTTACCATGCTCGAAAATGCAATTGCTTTCTCTAAATTAGGAATTACCCACCATAGTGTAATAGGTTCCGAAAATATTATGTTCATGATAAATGTTTTGTCTAAGCTTTATCATAAACAAGAAATGCTTATTAATGAAAATACTGAGTTTCGAGATTACTATGATATTATTACTTGTGGCTCCTTTTATGCAGATAATAGAATTATATTCGCTTTAAAGTTTCCGATAATGTACAAGAATACATACACCTACTACCATCTATTCCCCACTCCCACTTACAATTCAACCATTCTGATCCCTCCTAAACCCTATATGGCAATGAACGGCGAAAAACACCAGTACATGGAGGAAGAATGCAAACAATTTCAAGAAACATACTACTGCGAAGAAACCTCTTTTACTCTGGCGTCAAGGTCTGACGATTGCATCTACTCGTTAATGCTAAAACACGAAATTTCTACTAGCTGCCAATATATTTCGAGTTGCTTCAGAAATTGGATGACTACCATTACGCGATAACGTGTCCGCAACGAACTAAATCACAACTCTTATGCGACAACGAAGAAATTAGATTTATCCAAGGAACATACCTGATCGAAGTCCCGGAAGGCTGTAGTTTCACCACCGCAAGCTCATCTGTTAAAAACTACAGAAATGATATTAAAGGACAGGCAATCAAACTGATATCCTTTCAATTGTCGAATATAACAATCCGAAATATTGCACAACCGTTGAAACTGGAAAAGATTCCATTAGAACAATTGTATAAACTCGAAGCTCTATTAGAAAAGGAGGAACTTCAACAGATACAACCATTTGATTCTAAAGATAATAGTCACCTATTGTGGACCATACCCTTATACGTGCTGGCTGTTGTAACCGCCGGAATACTGATGTGGAGGAAGATTCAATTACGCCGGTCAACCACGATTCCAAGGACCCAGGACGTCGAGTTGGCCCCAACTGTTCAGCCCTTATTCACGGGAAGGTCTTCTGAGTGATAAGGGGGGTGTTATGTGCGCGTGTTATGTGCGTGTGTGGGCGAATGTGAAGTGCTAGCATTAAGTAAAAGACAAAGCAGTTCGAACCCAACTTCGGTCGCTCTCGCTCCATTGTCGGGACAATTTATGTAACTCTTAGTAATTAAAAAACGTGTAACCTTCAATCAAGTTTTATTGAAAATTCACATTAAAACACAAAGAACTATAAGTTGCGTAAACATTTTAATTTTATTATCTCATTTAGATATACATATATTAGGATAAACACACACGAGCACAGTCAGATTTGTATAGGTAAAGAGTGCTGATAACAGATCTTGATATTATGGTGATTATATGTGTCATTTTCAACTAAAAGGTACATCATTGTAGGTTGTCAATAATGCGTTACTGCCATAAAAATGCATTCATTCGTATAAAATGACCTGTTGTGTGACTTTTGCTATAAGTAAAGGAGCTTTTTGGCAATCTATCCTCAAGACTAACCTTTTTCAAAAGCGATTGCCATCTGGACTTTAAACTAGTTCAAACCCAGAGCTTAACTAGACCTTATTGTGAGAAGTTTGGTTTCCTAACGATGTTTATTTTTACTGAATTCCTAGTAACTAGCGTATTATCCGGAATACGCTGCCGCTGGTTTAATTTTAATACTGCATTTACATTCAGCCGAATTGAGCAGGCAAGTGGGCAGGGAAGTGGGAAGGACGAGTGTGTAAACATGATACTTCTCATGCCACTGCTATTGCCACTCGCGCTGCCCGGCGCTCCCCTAAATGGCGGTTTTTTTGTGCGAAGTCAAAGGACCGGCAGCGCGAGCGGCAGTACGTGTTTCCAATTACATTCTCCTCCGTCGCTCAGTACTCGTCGAGCACCTGGAGGATCGCAAAAGACACAACGCGGCCGCTGTAATTATTTCAACGTCTGCTATTGCCGAGACTTGAAAGCGAAGTGAGTGGTAGGGCAGTATGTAAACACACACTCCTCTCGATCCTGCTGCAGCAGTATTTAGAGAATTAATGCCGGCAGCGCGAGGGGCAGCGACAGGGGCTGAATGTAAATGTCGGATAACGAAGCGCTTTGTTGGTTCTTTGTGACTATCAATTCCATTAGTATGATCGAATGTCTACGGCAAAAGCCGGCTTGAGCGACGCCTTTTACTGTGCCTCTTTTTGTGTACTGACTTTAATTATTAATTTCATAAAATAACACTATCGTCGTGCACACATAGTTTGGTACAAAAATCGACTAGATTTGTTAGATCGTAACTGTATGTACAATTTATTCTCTACTTTTATGTTCTAGGTATACCTAAGTCGGCTTATGAACCCACCAGAATACGGTGATGTAGCAACATAAAAGGCTGGAGCCCTATCACTTCAAGAAGAATGTATATTGTACACTTACTTTCTGTAAATTACGGTATATATGTATGATTGTACCTTCCTACGCATCGTTATTATTGTCAACACCAATAAGACTTAAACTTTCACGGCTTTTACGTATTATGATTATTAACTAAAACGGAACTAAATTGCGTATATTAACTTAATAGTTACCTCCGATGTTTCGAGATCAATTATTGTTTCTGTGGTACCGGAAAAAATACCATAAATAGGTATATCAGATTTGCGTAATTAAATTTTTGTCGCCACAATTAGGTAATATACTAGTAAAATAAAATTTCTCTGTACCTAGATTTATGTCAATTGTTAATTGTGACTGAAGGTACATTTCCACCAAGTATTGTGGGATAGGTCACGTCAAATAATAGAAGAAAAAAAATTCCTCGTAATAATTTTCTTTCTGTCTGTATGTCTGCTTACTAGTTAAGTGATATATTGTTAGTATAAGAAAGCTCAAATGACCCCGCAGCAAACATAGGGAAAAAGTGGTTTCAGTCAAATCTCACGAAATTTTAGTACAATGTAGATTCGAGTCTCTTGATTATTTTTTTATAAGGGCACAACTCACTCAAAAGTATACTTTCAGAAATAATCAATAAGTATTGTTTCATACAAAGCATATGTAACCTACCAATTTTTCGTAAAATCTTTCTCTTTGCTTTTGCATAATATAAATAACTAACAAAATGCGATTTCAACGTGACAGAAACGTTATTAAGATCATATTTAACGCCAGTAAGTATCATTATGGGTCATTTCAAAGTATAGATTTTAAGAAACACGTCATAGAAATATAATAATATAAACTTGATTATTTCTGACAGTGTACTTCTGAGGGAGTTGAGCCCTTATACAAAATTAATAAGGAGACCTGAATCTACATCATACTAAAATTTCATGCGATTTGACTGTAACCACTTTTTCCCTATGTTTGCTGCGGGGTCCTTTGGTATGAGTGTATGTATTATTAATCACACCGACAAAGTTGTAAAACAAAGTGGTTTTGTTTGGGTACCTCCCGTACACATAAACTGGGGGTGAATTTATTCTGTTCAACGAGTATTGTGTGAGATCTTTCAAAAAGAATATCGTCTAAGATAGGTACATTTTATAACTGCTATCAGGAAATGCCTAATTTCTAGGCACCACCGCACCATGTCTGTCATTACATTAAGGTTAATATTTAAATTAGCTTTTCAAATTAATATATTTAGGTATAATATAGTATTTACTAAACTGATATACCTATTTATGGCTCTTGGCCGGTTTTTAGGTTTTTGTCAGATATTAAGTTATATGTGGGTATAACAATTGTGCATAGTATGTACCTAATGAAATATAATGATATGTACAATAAATATTGTATGCATTTGACATAAACTTAGTTTTATTTACAGGACGTCCAAACTTAGATTTCCCGCCGAACGGCTGTCAGGAAGGGGCGAGGGGGACGAGGTCTACCCCTCCCCTCCCACCCCCCATACCCTGTAAACCCCTTCCCCCGTTCCCCTGTAACGTGATCAAATGTAGCACTATGAAACTAGATGGTGGCACTAGCTGCTGCAAGTACGAGCCGTAGAGTTGCCTATCTATCTCAGTTATATACATATTCATCTATGGTTCTGGTAAGCTTGATTTGAACAAATTGTAATACCACAATAGAGCATTAAGTAATGAGAAAAGGCAGTTGATTCAAGCACTTCGGGTAAAATAATTACACCAGGGACCCGCCCGGTATCCCCTTCGAGGGTTTTTGAAAGGGTTTTTCGTAAGGCTTTGCTTACCAAAGCCGATGCTCCTCAAAACCCATTCATTTGGCTATTAAAGCGCTATAAATACGGTATCCCCTTCGAGGGTTTTTGAAAGGGTTTTTCGTAAGGCTTTGCTCGCCAAAGCCGTTGCTTCTCAATACCCATTCATTTAGCTATTTAAAGCGCTTTAAATACGGGTAAGCAGTTCCCCTAACGAATATCAGATACCTTCTCAAGCGCTTAAAAAAGCCTTTCGAAAGGGTAGCGTTGGTATAGTCTAAACAATTTGAACTGAGCTCATCCACTTAGTGTCTTATCTTTTGTGTGTAAACCGCAGGCTCGCGTGCCACTATGGAAAAAATGGTTTGGCCACATGTTAGCGTTTACTGAATTTCTACTATATGGCCCACGCAATAAGATTCAATATGAACTAATACGAAAAAAGCTCTATGTTCTATACGGTTGCATCCAGTACAAGCGATTCAAATGCTCTAGAACCAGCGTAATTCGACACCGAGATCCGAAACAAATGTGCATAATTGGAGATCGCGCTTGCACTGGTATTCCGAGCGCACGGCTAGTTAGCGATTAGGAGGCAATTGTAATTTTCGCGAAAGGGCAGGTAAAACAGGGTTGGATTCTGATTAAAACATTTGGGTGGATACGATTAAATATTTAATATATGAAATACATATATAATAGATTTTAATAAATATTGGGTATGTTAAAATTATAATCAGGCATATAAATACTTAACTATTTTAAAATTGCTTTCTTAATTTTACAGCTTAGACTTACTTTTACCTATAGCAAATTATGTACTGAGAATAACTCAATTCAAATATAAATAATATGAATTTCTAAAGCCTATTATAGTATAGAAGACGATTATTTTACTATAGTATAGTATAGAAGATTTATTAAAAAATAATGATTTAAATTTTCCTTCTGACATTTGCATTTTATTCTAGAAATATTCTAAACTAGTATTTTATTATACATTTTTTTATCTTTTAAGTTTTGTCGATTTTATTGTGAAATTATTATGATACATTTTGACCCGTATTTTTTTTGTATAATTGCATCAATATATTTCTATTAATTATATAATAGCTTAAGATAATAATCGTTACTGACGATTCGAAAGTGCTTGTTGCTATGCCTACTTGAATAAATACATTTTTGACTTTGACTTTGAGTATTTAAAGGACTGATTATAATTGTAACATACTCAGCCTATATTTATTAAAATCTGTTATTTATTTATTTTCTTTTAAAACGTTTGTAAATCTGATAAGAAATGTAATAAACATGACAAACCCTCATTCGAGGAATAGTTGTAGGCACGTTAATTAATCTAGAAAAAAAAATGAAATTAATATGATGAAAAGATTAATATGATTATTTTTGTTGACTAATATGTACTGTAAATATATATATTTTTATATTTTTCTACAACACATTCGAATTATGATAACAAGCAGAACTATAATGTAGATTCATATTATTTATATTTGAATTGAGTTATTCTCAGTACATAATTTGCTATAGGTAAAAGTAAGTCTAAGCTGTAAAATTAAGAAAGCAATTTTAAAATAGTTGATTATTTACATGTCTGATAATAATTTTAACATACCCAATATTTATTAAAATCTATTATATATGTATATATATTTCATATATTAGATATTTGTAAATCGTACATCCACCTAAATGATTTAATCAGAATCCAACCCTGTTTTACCTGCCCGTTCGGGAAAATTACAATTGCTTCCTAATCGCTAACTAGCCGTGCGCTCGGAATACCAGTGCAAGCGCGATCTCCAATTACGCACTTTTGTTTCGGATCTCGGTGTCGAGTTACGCTGGTTCTAGAGCATTTGAATCGCTTGTACTGGGTGCAACCGTATAGAACTTAGAGGTTTTTTCGTATTAGTTGATATTGAATCTTATTCCGTGGTCCATATAGCAGATATTCAATAAACGCTAACAGGTAGCCAAACCCTTTTTTTCATAGTGGCACGTGCGCCTGCGGTTTACACACAAAAGATAAGACACTAAGTGGATGAGCTCAGTTCAAATTGTTTAGACTATAGCTCTTGAAGGGGTTTCCCTTTCTACGCTCATGCAATTTTTATCCTTTTCCTAATGACAATAAGAGCAAAATTGTAAATTTACGTTGGACGACCGTATGTCTAGCGCGGTGTCGAAGCGGCGGCGCCTTTGACAAAGCCGCCAAGTTGCCGCTGCTTGCGGTTAAGAAGTACCTTATTGCATTGTAATACGGTTACCTTTTGTGTGGCGAAGGGGCGGAAGAATTTGGAGCGCGTGCGACGCATCGTTTTGGGAAGTTTGGAACTGTGTTTTTGTTTATGTATCGGCACAGATTTTATAATAGTTCTTACGAAGTATCGGTGTGAATATTCATTATTTGTGCCATTTCTTTCGCGAACACCACGGTGTGAACATTGAATTGAAGGGTTTTCGTAAGGCTTTGCTTTCCAAAGCCGTTGCCTCTCAAAACCCATTCATTTGGCTTTTTAGACGAGTACCAGAAAATACATGTACCTCGATTGTGGGTGGATTAATCATCGCGGAGTCCCGCCTCCTTGCGAACGCGGTCATATGGTAGTTCGCTCAGACTAAAGGCTCAAAGATAGTTCACTTGGAACAAACGACAAAACGACGAGGAGCCAGATTCACTCGAACATGTACATCATATCGTACAAAAACGTGTATGCACTATTATATATTATATGATCGTATATACACGTTTTTAAATAAACATTAATGATAGTTATCAATAAAGACGACGGAGAGCTGGCTACGTCAGATATGACACAATAATGAGAGCAACAAAACCCGTCTGGTTAGATTGCTATACTATCCTTATTGCTAGATCCGGGCATCTGGGTGCTTTTAATTGGTGGAGGTCAGAGAAAATAGTAATTTACGTGCATGCATACCGTAAAAGAGACTCATATTGTTATTTAAACGACAATGTGTTTGAAGTACATAACATCTTAAAATGTGTTCTTAATGACAGAGAGTCCCTGTTTGTTTATGGCAAACGTTTTCTTCAATACGATTCACTTTATGTGTATCCACATGACTCTAAATTGACCAATATCTGCGTTGCTTCCAAACTGTCAAGCGATTTCGAAGTAATATCAGTGCAGTGCATTACAGCAAAATGTTTGTCAGTGCCTACTGAAGATGATAAAAGTATCCGTGTATGTTTTCCATTGCTTCATACTATTGATTAGTAAGTAGACACCTAAAATTAGTAATAAGAACTCAATCACTAAAGTGGGATAAGAATGGATGACCAGGCAAAAGCGGAAAGCCCCAATTCGGAATATGCTATAAGATAGATAAAACGATAATGAAAAACTCCTATTAATTTAGCATATTATTTATGTTACTTTTCATTAAAAAATTTAATTTCAAAGTGTCGAATATTTTCACCGGTATTTTGCTGCTGCTTAGGAATAATAACAATTATAATTAGTTTATATATAGTAGTGTAACTACTTAAAAATTGCAAATCAAAAAATATTGAACAAAATAATTTGATTTGCTTCAAGATTAATAACAATTTATTAAAAAAAAATGGTATTGACAAATGTCAGAAATTTATACCAGAGACTATGCAGAGCCTAGGCAAGTGACAACATTTCTTTTGCTGCCCTAGTTGACCCATTCAGCTATCGAAATTTTTGAAGTTAAGAATTTAAATGAAAACTAACATAAAATTGTGTTAAAAAAATATTGATAGTTTTTTTGGAATCAGTATCATGTATTTAGAAACCCCTGTAATTGTTAACCAAATCAACATGTATATAAATCCTTTATTGCTCACATTTATTGTAATAGAGTCCAATAGAAAAAGTGACAAAGGTATATCTTGTACTGAACCCCCTTGTGACTTTTGCACCATCCCCTGGCGCATCGCACACATGACTAAAGAGTCGAGGCGGCGTCGCGCTTCTAGCCTTTCTACACAAACCTGCGTACACTGCTAGATTCGCCGCGCCGCCGCATCGACGCCGCCGCGACTCTTGTTATTCTGTTTCAAGGCGTTGTATGCTAAATCAGTGAGATGATACTAGGCGCCTCTGCCGCGACTTTTCAATCGAGACCTCGACGCGCCTCCGCCGCGACGCCGCCGCTACTTACCTGTGTGCTATGCGCGTAATGGATGCAACTAAGACTATTTTATTTTATTTATTGAAAACACAGTCACACAAAATATATAGATCTAATAGATTTGTTATAAAATAGACCTGGAGGATGTTTGTAGCACAACTTTATGTATATAACTTTTGTACTAAATTTTTACCTATCTGTATTACTGAGATTCTTATGAAGGTCGTAATTGTAGTATTTTGATTTGAAACATGTTTGTCGTACTCAAATTAATGAATATAAAGGCGCATTTACATTCGTCGTTTGCAAAAGTACCGTGCATGACGGTCGTTCTGGCCCGCGTGTTTTCTAGACCGCATGCTTAATCCGGTTACATTAGTCGTACGGTTAAGTGGTCACTTTTAACAAAAAACGACATACGTAAGTACCACAAAATCTTTTTAGAGAAAGTGAAAACTCCTAAAACACTGTATTTGCATGGTTGTCGTTAAAAAGTTACCATAGTTATATCTTCTGTAGCTTTGTTGCAATTAATTAAAAACCGATGAGGGAGCCACGTAGGTACTGTTTAACCTTAATTGGCGCGTGCTTTTCGCCGCATGATTCTTATCGACCACGCTCAGCATTATGTCTTTAGAAGCACGTGCCATGCCTTAGATTTATGAAGCATATACTTGCTATCGACTGTTTAAACGACTTATGTAATTGCCCCTCTTTTGTATTAAACTTTTACCTATCTGAATCACTGATTGATGCTTATAAAGGTCGTAATTGTAGTATTACGAGTATAATTTGAAACATTCCCATTATGATTATTGAATAACGATGTTTGTAGCACAACTTTAGGAATGTAACTTTTGTACTTTTACCTATTTAAATCACTGTTTGATTCTATATGACTAGGTCGTAATTGTCTTATTGTGATTTGAAACATTCCCATTATGTGATCATTATATTATTGAATAACGATGCTTGTGACACTCAATTTTATAAATATAACTTTTGTACTAAATTTTGATATGTTTGATTGAACCGTCATTATTTGTGACTTCTTGAGTAACTTGTCTAATATATCGATCGTTAACCGTCATTATTTGTGACTTCTTGAGTAACTTGTCTAATATATCGATCGTTCTGTTTGGCACAGCACATACCAGCGCGGAAGCGGAGTGAACGCGAACCGAAACTGCGGTGCGTATCCCTTTCACGCGCTCATAAAGGTGTTCGCTCTGATTTCGAGCTAGTGTAGCTGCTCTATTTTGGTTGTAATAAGCGCGACGTCGGTATTAGACGTTCTCAGGACGTCACAAGCAGCCCTGCCAAGACGTCTGAGCTACGTCCATATTTGACCGTCTCAAGACGTTACAGTATGACGTCTTGGCTACGTCAAAACTACTATACCTCGTGACGTCTTTAGGACGTGCCATCAAGACGTCTTGGCGTCCAAATTTATTAGACGTTCTCAGGACGTCACAAGCAAACCTGCCAAGACGTCTGAGCTACGTCCATATTTGACCGTCTCAAGACGTTACAGTATATGACGTCTTGGCTACGTCAAAACTACTATACCTCGTGACGTCTTTAGGACGTGCCATCAAGACGTCTTGACGTCCAAATTTGGCCGTCTTAATGACGTCTTGGCTACGTGAGAACAATCGGCTTCCTGACGACTTGAGGATACGTCCTTGTGACGTCGGTAACATGTCGTCTTGAGATAACGTCTGTGCGACGACAGGAAATGACGTCAGAAGTCGCGACATCACGACGTCATTTGCGACGTCGCAGGTACTTCGTCAGGTGCGACGTCATTACGTCAGAAATAACTTTAATATGACGTCACTACGACGTAAAATTGCTAGCTGGGCGCCTTTCTATTTTTTTCACCTTTTTGTTACTTATAGATTGTATTATCTGTAATCATAGTCACCTTACACAAACAAACCAATAAAGATAAAACCTCTTTAAGAATTATGACAGAACACTTTGATTATGAAAAAAAATATTTGTTAAATAAAGTGAGATAAGACGTTTCCAAAGTAACCAGACATCAATTTTACACCATAGAAATCTAAAGTATAAGGAAAAATGGCATGACAGCTAAAACACTGTCCCTAAATCCTAATCAACTTGATCAGAAAACCATGGATTTATATGAAGTGGATCGAATACTTCGGTCACAAAGTGAGGCCGAAAGAGAAGGTTATCTAGGGGACTGTCTCATTTTGACTAAGGAGGTAATGACGTCATCAGACAATCAAAATGCCAATATGTGTCAAATGTGACAATTTACCCGTAAAACGTGCCTACTTTGCTCCCCACTAGGTAAATGTGCTCCAATTTTGTATTTAGTTTCACGCCCTTATAAGTCGATGTCTATGGTTAATACAGCAAAATTTCCGAACGCATTTGTTACACTGGGCAATCAAGTGGCAACACTGAATGTCAAAGTTTCGTTCCGCCATTTTCTCTTTCTGTCAAACGTCGCACAGTACCGCTACGAGAATTTGTTAAAAAAATATTATGGGAAAAAGCTACTTCCATCTCGGCAAGTTGTCATCGATTCGCGGTAAGTATGTTTTGATGTATTCTTGTATATAATAGGCTAATCATTGCTTACAGTATTTCTAGTAGTTTCAAATTCTTTCGAGTTTTAACCTGAAATTATTTCTCAAGTACCTACTTTGCACCACGTGTTGGGGTTACATTGATCCTGGAGCACAGTTACCTCAGGAAGTTTATTATGCTAATAAATAGTAAAAGATTGTGGCATTTTAAACTAAATAGTATTTTTGTTTATAGGAAATCATGCCACGGGTTTATAAAAGAGCGATGGGAGCTCGTAATTATAAAAATTATTCCGACGAAACATTGCAAGAATGCCTTAGATCTATAGAAAACGGTGAACTTACCCAAAGAAAGGCCAGTGAGAAATATGGTATTCCACGTAGAACTATAATAAATCATTTGAAACTCGTGCGAACCAGAACACCATGTCGACCACCTGGTGCCCCATCTACATTTTCAAAAGAAGAAGAAAAGTCATTTGTGGATTGCATTATAAAACTAAGTGAGCATGGTTTTCCTTTGACGGTCTTTGATCTTCGCATAGTAGTAAAGTCGTATTTAGAAAAAATAGGCCGAATAGTTACTAAGTTCAAAAATAACTGTCCAGGTGAAGAGTGGCTAGGAAGTTTTTTAAAACGAAATCCTATTTTATCACAGAGGTTTGCGGCAAATATAAAACGAAACAGGGCTGCCGTTGACAAAGATATTATCACTGCTTACATGCAAGAATTAGAAAAAATGGTAAAAGATGTGCCACCTGAGAATATATGGAATTTCGATGAGACGAATCTGTCGGACGATCCTGGTCAAAAAAGAGTAATCACGAAGCGAGGGACTAAATATCCAGAAATAATAAGGAATTCCTCAAAAAGTGCGATTTCCATCATGTTTTGTGGAAATGCTGTGGGAGAATTACTCCCGCCGTATACTGTGTATAAGGCCAAACAACTCTGGAATACATGGACTGAGAATGGGCCGAAGAATGCTAGATACAATACCAGTCCTTCAGGTTGGTTTGATATGAATATATCCAATGACTGGTTCTTCAGGCTCATGCTACCGAGGCTCAAGAAGCTTGACGGCATCAAAGTTGTTATAGGGGACAACTTGTCATCGCATATTTCAGTGGATGTCCTTAACGCATGTAAGCAACACAACATCAGGTTTATTTGCCTTCCTCCCAATAGCACTCATTTAACCCAGCCTCTAGACGTCGCGTTTTTTGGACCCATGAAGTTGGCGTGGAGAAACATTCTGTCTCAATGGAAGACAACTGAACAAGGCAGACGAGATACAACCATTCAAAAAAGTAGCTTCCCAATGTTACTGAACAGACTCCTGGAAGCTTTAGCAGTAACACAGAATGTGAATTTGATTTCCGGCTTCCGGAAATGTGGAATATCTCCATTTGATATCAAACCGTTATTAGAAAGATTGCCTAAACCCTCTGACTCGTCTGCTATTCAAGATTCTTTTCTCGAAACGCTTGAAGCTAAGAGGGCAGATTGGGTAAAAGGTGGCACTACAAGAAAACGTCGTACAAAATTAAATGTAACACCTGGAAAGAGTGTGACTGAAGAGTTAGATTCTATTGTTGATGACAAAGAAAACGAAGAGCCACAGCCAACTACTTCAACACGTGTTCGTCGCAGAATTGATAGTGAGAGTTCCTATGCGGAAAGTGTTAACATGTCTATTCACGACTCCTCTTCTGATCTGGCTTCACTCGGTGACTTAGTAATAGATAATGAACCGGAAGCTAGTACTCTGACCAAAGAACCTACTAAAAGTACTAGAAATTTCAAGTCACTTGTGAAGGCTGTGGGGCAATATGTGGTGTTTAAATATGAAGGTGAATTATTTCCCGGTGTGATTACAAAGATTTCTGCAAAGGGAGCAAATATATCCTCTATGAAAAGGTCCCTGAAGAGCTGGAAGTGGCCAAAACCGAAGGATGAAATTCATTATGATTGGAAAGAAGTACTAGGATGCATAAATCCACCAAAAAAAAACGGACGACGGGAGATTTATTCTATTCCGGAACTGAGCCAATTTTGGGGATAGATATATAATATTTCATAAAAAAGTCGATTGATCTTTTATTATTAACATTAATTACGTTTTTGAGAAGGTTTTTTTATGTGTTGTTGATTAATAATTAAGGAAAATGATACCTCCTGAGACTGATCATTAAAAAAAAATCGGATTACTTTATATCCTAGTTCTGTATTTTAGAAGACTGTTTTTAGTTCTTGTTGATCGTTGTCTAAGTAAAAGAATACTAAGACTGAACAATGTCGTAATTATAATAAAAATAAAACACTTTCACTAAATGTCGGTTTTTTTTGTACCTAATATTTTTTGTTTTTTGTTTTTTTTTTTAATTTACTCAAAAATGGGCAGGTATGATTATAAATTGTGTATTGTTTGCTCGACGTCAGTGTAAAACTGCTCCAAACACTTGAAAGTATTTATTTTGGGACAAGTTAAATTCAGAGGCAAAGTTACCCAAACACTGGGTAACATTGCTCCTAAATTAATGTTTTTATATATATATGAAACGTGATTGCGGCGTTATATGAGCAATGCAGTACGATAGTAGAGATGATCTACTTTTAAATGATGTACATAACGACATCATGCTATAATTATTTTCAGAAAAAAACTAAATTACCGAAATTTGGAGCAAATTTTGGTGCAAAGTAGGCACGTTTTACGGTAACGAGTGCGAGTGAGACACCGCCCCCTACATTGTGCTGTCTATCGGACCGTTTTTATTACTTTTTACTAGTGACCTATGAATGACTGTTTTGCTCGGTAATAAGGTTCAACTGTGCTTAGGGAAATATAGTAAAAATACTATCCGGATTGTCTTCCCATCCGTGCAGAAAACTCGATCACAATGTCAGTAACATGACAACCAGTGCAGTATAAATTTAATACAAACATAAAATCAATGTTTTCGCCTTTGTTACTTGTAAAAATCGCAGTACAACTTAATAGTTGTACTGCGATTTGTACACAGAATTAATATTCTGTGGTGTCAATTATCAAATATAAATAAAGCTAATATTGATATGTTTTTGCCAGAAAAATAATTTAAAATAATTAAAAAAAACGTTTTTCCATGCAAGCTGTCAAAATGGCACCCATTGCTTGATTTGTGTGCTTATTTATTTATATCTTAGATGTTTACCAAGCTGACGCTTAATGGACAGCGAACTTGTGATATTTGACATTAACACAAAATTGAAATAATACGTCAAAATAAATTTGCACTAGTGCCGCGGATCAGTCTATATTCTTAATTTTATCTTATAGATATTTTTACGAAGACGTGCATGCATTAAGTATTCGAATAAGTAGTAGGTATATTGTTAATTTATAACTATCGATTGATTGACATACTTGAATATTAAACGTCAGTTTGATCGTAATTTTTTCATATTTGGGGTCGTCCAGAAATCATGTGATCATATTTGGCCGATTTTTGTACCCTTACACGCTAAGCAAGTCTAATGTTGTTTCTACTGTATTGCGTAGGTATATGTTCAATAAGCCTTCTCAGAAAAACACGCATCGTAAAAATCTGCTTATGACTTAATACTCGTATCAAAAAATAGAGCGGATTATTTGATCTGATTAAATTTTCGAGTAAAATTGTTGCTTTTGGCTTTCCCGCTTTGAACAATATTTTATATACAGGGTATATAAAATATTGATAAAATGAACTCGCTTCTCAAAGCACTAGACTTTATTCTAAAACACTATAAAAATGTAATAAGAAAGTAAAAAGAACATTTTATAAAAACTATGTGTAGGAAGGTATTCATTTTGTCTAGAATACCGATGAATACCACAATATATAATCATATTGTGAAGCTGGCTTAAGCTAAATAAGTAATTAAAATATCCTACGATGCCATACAACCTCATCTGTAGTCAACTGTAGAGCATTCAATAGTAACCCTTATTTGCATCGGTTCTAACTGCTTCGGACCCGTTCGAGCCGGTATTAAGTACCCGTGTACCCGTAGGAACGTTTCCCAAAACGTTTCCATTTCCTGGAGACGTTTCCGAATTCCGGCGGGTTCGTGTAAACCGGCTCCTTAGCACCGTCGGTCTTAAGTACACGGGTATTCGTCTCTGCGTGTAATGGTACGTTTACACGCTTGCCAAGCCTTGGCAAGCCTCGACAATCGCAAGCATGTAAAAAGGGCGTTTGGCTTGGCTTGCGTGAGCTTGTAGGTGCTTGCTTCCGATCCAGTCGAGTGTCGGTGTTTTTACGCAGATCAAAGGGCGTTTGTGGCAAGCGCTTGCGACGCATTTATACGTTGGCCCGCGTTTAGTAGCCATTTTGATCTCGCGGCGTGTACACGTTTGTTGTTTGTACGAAAAAAATAATAAAAAATGAGTGGCTGGTCAAATGAAGAGACTCTTTCGTTTCTGGAACATTACCAGATGGAATCCTGCATCTGGAATCCGAAAGATTCAAATCATAAAGATAAGAAGAAACAAGCAGATGCATGGATTCGTCTTGCTGAACTTACCAGGACGGCCAGTAAAGGATATAAAAAATAAAAAAGAGATATTGATGACTACTTTTCGCAAGCACTTGAAAAAAAAACGGGAATCTATGCGTTCGGGTGCAGGTATGTTCCTACGATATATTTATAATTATTTTGATAGTCTTATTAGCAAGGTATAACTTGTGTATAGTTTCTCGAGTATTTATTTAGCAAGATAGTTTCGAACCGCAACTAGGTATCTTGCGGAATAATCGATCTAATTTTCAACGTTTTTAGGGTTCCGCAGCCAAATGGCAAAAACGGGACCCTTATAGATTCGTCATGACATAGACATAGACATTATTTATTGGTAATAAAATAAAATTACAAGTCAAACATATTACCTACTTAATAACATTACAATTAAATTGAATTTGTAAATTACAATGTCATTAGTTTATACATAATTATCAATACATTATTAGCAATTAGAGTTATTAACAAATTCCTCAAACGAATAAAAACACTTCTTAATAAAATTTCTACATTATTGAAATTTGGTGCGAAGATGTATTCTGTTAACCGCATTAAGATTTTAAAATAAAATCAGAAAAAATCCAAATTTTTTGGGGTTCCCCATACATAGAACAGAAACTCAATTTTTTTTTCATTAAACCTATACGTTTGGGGTATCTTTGGATAAGTATTTTAAAATGATGTTGAGGTTTTTTTTTATTTTAGGTGCCGCTGAAATATACAATCCGTCTTGGTATGCTTACGAAACCATGGAGTCATTTTTACTACCAGTTTATACTTGCAATGAAGGGATAAACAGCGAAACTGTAAGTAAAAAAATAATTTATTTAAAATAAAAAAAAATACCATTGGTTATACATTTATTTGTACATTTTAACTGACTTTAAAAAAGGAGGAAGTTTCTCAATTCGACCGTATATATGCTTATTTTTGTGAACTTATCTCATCCTATTAAAATATGAAGTAAATTCTTCCCTGACTTCTTTGGCATTCAGCGGAGATCTTCGTGGTATTTGTGGTAAATTTTGCAATGCATTATATATGTCGTTATCTCTGCGCCATGAACCACGGGTTACCATATTTCCATTACTGTCATATACGTCAAACGAACTCGGAGGAGTATATCGGTTTGAAGAACTTTTACTTGTTCTCAAGAAGTTATGTAGTAATACACAAGTCATCGTAAATTCCGTCACAGTTTGTGGTGCTAAATCGATAGGGCGTCTGAATATTCTGAAAACTGAGGTTAAAATTCCAAACGTATTTTCAACTACAACTCGGGATCTAGATAAGTTTTGGTTAAATAACCTTTTTGGTGAGCCTACTTCATGGTTTCCAGGGTAGGGCTTCATTACGCGTTGACTCAATGCAAACGCACCGTCAGCTAAAAACACGTATGGAATATTAATATTCGATCCTGGAAGTGGACAAGCCGGTGGAAAATCTATCTCGTTTCTACATATTGTTTTCCATAGTAAACAATTATTAAAGACGCCACCGTCACTTATTCTTCCTTGAGTCCCGATGTCTGCGAACACAAATTTGTATTTGCTATCCACTAACGCCAAAAGAACAATGCTAAACGTTCTCTTATAATTGAAATACTCTGTTCCACTATGAGCTGGGCTTTCAATAACTACATGCTTGCCATCCAATGAACCTATGCAATGTGGAAATTTCGTCCTGAATCCTTCTTCTATATTAAGCCATCCTTCTGCTGTGGTGGGCATCTGTAAAATTAAGAAAATGAAGTGTAAGAACAGTATATTATTTTTTGCAGCAATCACAACAAATAGAAGAAGATGCAGATCAGACAGAGGATGATCCTCTGATAAGAGATCGTACAAGTACGGTTGCCGCGGATCAGACAGAGGATGATCCTGTGATAAGAGACCGTACAAGTACGGTTACTCCACTATCCAGACCACCAACCATACAGGCGGTTACTAATAAACGTCGTCGCCCTTGTTCTGAAACGGCTGAAAAGCAAATGGCCGTGGCTTTTGGACAATTAACAAATGTTTTAGGTCAAAAGCAGAATGAAAATATACCTGCTTACAAAGACGACGATTGCGATCTATATGCTAAATTATTGGCTATAAAGCTACGTGAATTGCCAAGTGATGAACGAAAAATTTTGATGTACCAAATAGATGGGTTGTTTATAAACAGAATAAATCAAAAATCAAATGAGCGTCATACACCATACCCTCAATATTATTCTAGACCGTCGTCAATGGCTGGTGCATATTCACGCCATACACCATCTCAACTTTTTCCGAATCGGCCAGCATCAGTTAATAGCGTTAATTCTGAACCCATTCATAACAATCTAAGTTTTTTTCCCTCTCCAACCTCCGAAACCTCACATTCAGCGCCAAACATAACAGCTTCATCTACATCAACAGCATCCTCGTCATCTATTCGCATTATATCGGACCAAGTCATCAATCCAGTTCCACGTGAAACCAACATTATAAACATGGCTTTATTGAATGCTTTTGAAGATTTTGATTCGTCGACATAATGTTTATTAAACTTGTTGAATAATTAAACAATAATAATAAAGCAATGATTCTATTAAACTCTAAATAAATGTATAACATTCTATTAAACTCTAAATAAAAGTAGTACAGCAAAAAAAATATATAACATAATGTTTTGTTTTATTCTTACCTTAACTTGATCCTTTAGTATCTCATTAAGAGCTCGGCAAACTTCACGAATGATTATCGATATCGTAGAGACAGATACTTTAAACAAGTAGTGAAGGCTTATGTAAGAATCACCAGATGCTAAAAATCGTAGCGTAATGGCAAGACGAAATTTGGCTGGTATAGCTTCTCTGAAGTCTGTATCATGCTTGGATATCATTGGTGAAATTTTCTGCAGTAAAAACTCAAAATCAGGATAGCTCATTCGGCAAAAGTTATCGAACTCTCCAGATGGTTCATATAAAAGTTCACTAAATTTCTCTTCCATAAATTGTCTGTAAAAAATATAATATATCGTAAGTATTGTGGTATAACGTAACTGCAACAGATAATGGTTTAATCAAAATAGTAGTCACCTGGTACGATTACGATGAATCTTTTTCATCCACCATCTTCGCTGTCGTCGAGCTCTCCTTTTTTTTGTTTCACTTTGCTTGCATTTTAAATAAATGTACGTTAAACCAAATGCAATAGCCGCCACAAGTTCGGTGTCCGCCATGCTTGGATGTTTATTGCAGACTGACGCATTCACAAGCGTGTAAACGCCATTCAAACGCCAAACGAGATTTGTATAGGCTTGGGGCTGTTTGCCGTTTGCCAAGGCTTGGCAAGCGTGTAAACGTACCATAACACGTGTACCGGGAGCTCTAATACCTACCCGATGTAAGTAGGTTTTCGAAATATACGAGGTTAGTCCGCGCTACGGCCCGAGTTTTGGTTGCCGCCGAGGTTTTCAAAGCCAGATTGTCTGTTAGAAATCCAGATACAGAAATGAACGACAATCACATAAGTTTGGCAGAAACTTCATTGATCAAACGGAGCCAGAATGAGTCGTACGCCGAAGAAATACGACGGCTGGAAGTCGGGCGCGCGCTGCCTGAAGCGGCGTTTAAACGGCGCGCAAACACGCGAGCCGAGCCTGGCTCCGCTCGTGGTTCGCCGCGCCACGCGCTGTGTAAACAACTGCGCTCGGCGCGGCTCGGCAAAGTTCGCACGATCCATCACTTGTCGGTTTTTTCGACACAGATCAAAGGCGCGCGCGCCATCTGCGGCTCGGCTTGTGTTAATACGCGCCGTCTACAGATGTCACAGAGCGCGCGACGAAGGAAGACCTATTTTGTTTTTTTAGCGAAGTTTTTAATTGGGGATTGGTTTTGTACGAGATGGAGTGGAGCAACGAGAAGATTCAACTCTTCATTGAATTGTACGAAGAGGAACCGGCCATATGGAACCCAAAAGACCCAGGTCACAAAAGCCGCAACAATGTGCACGATGCTTGGACAAAAATAAAAACTAAGTTCTGTGAGGGGACCGGGGAAAGTATATCAGTGGAAGAATTAAAGAAAAAGAAGGAAAATTTAATGGCCACTTACAGAAAATTAAATGCGAAAGTGAAGTCAAGTTCAACAAGCGGGAGTGGTACGGATGACATTGTTAAACCTAATTGGCCATTTTACGAACAAATGGCCAAGTTCCTGCATGGTGTATACAAACCAACAAAAACGAAGAGTTCAGAGGTGAGGAAATATCTTTTTAATCATTATTTAATTTTTTTATGTCCGGTTAAGGGCCGGATAGGCTGGATACCGGATAGTAATGCCTTGATCACTCGTACCGAGTAGAGTGGCGAGACAGTAAATAAATGTAGGTGTGATTGGGGTCTAACCGAATATTCGGTACATCTCTAGTTTTTACTATTAAAACATGAGTAAATATCAAGACCAATTTAATATTCATTTTGCCAGCTTACTGCGCCATTTGTTGTGAAATATTCAGCAAATTTATCTCGTACAGTTTTAGCCGCTAATGTTGCTCTTCTAGGTATTCTCCTAATCGGTACTAGTGATGTGATTCCGTTTTGATCACTTCGCCACAAACCAGGTTGAACCTCACCGTTAATTTCGGTATCGAAAGTTCCATGCGGCGTATAATTCTGTTTTGAATTGTTACTCCTCCTCAAAAAGTTATGTAGCAAAACACATGTCATAACTATAACTGACACTTTTTCTGGTGCCAGTAAAATTGGGGACCTAAGTATTCGAAATACAGCAGACATTATTCCAAACACATTTTCGACGATTCTGCGGGCGCGTGATAGACGGTAGTTGAATACTCTCTCCTTTGTCCCTTTATCATGAATCCCGGGGTACGGTTTCATCATGTTTTCCGTCAAAGCAAATGCACTATCTGCTACTATCACGTAGGGCAGAGGATCATTTTTAAGTGGGAGAGGTTTATCCGGCGGGAAATTTAGTGCACGTTCTTCAATTTTTTGGTACATGCTGGAGTTTCGGTAGACTCCACCATCACTTATTCTACCTTGGCACCCTATGTCTACATATGTAAAGTTATAGTTTGCATCTACTAATGCTAATAGCACCACACTAAATGTTCCGTGGAAATTGAAATATTCTGTGCCGCTGTGCGTGGGGCACTGAATTAATATATGTTTTCCATCAAGCGCACCAATGCAATGTAGAAAATTCCACCTTTTGTCAAATTGCGCTTCTATTTTTAACCATTCATCTGCAGTTCGAGGCTACTGTAACAAATTTTGAAATATTTTATTAATGTCAAATTCACTTTTTCAGGACACCGTTGATCCTGACGTTGAATTAAACGAAGAGGAAGTAGTTATTCGCGAAGGTAACGAAGATAATGTAGTTGATCGAGAAAACGAATCTTCTACTAATACAGACACAGTGAATCCAGTTATTTTCAAAAAGCCGACTAATGCAAGCAATAAAAAGGAAGTAAACAGAAAGCGGAAAATTGAACATCAAATGGAACAAGCGTACGATGTCCTTAAAAAAATAAGTACAGAGCCAGAACCGGTTGAAGACGAATGCACTTTATACACAAAATTATTATGTGCAAAGTTAAAATCCATGGACGTATTGACTCGTGACATCGCCATGCACGAGATTGATAATGTAATGTTTCGCCTAAAACAACAGCAAGCGTTTCCACGATTTCAGAGTCCACCTAATCAACCATATGCAGGACTTCACTTGCCTCAAAATCCATTAGCTCCTAGTTATTATCAAAACATGCAATCGTCAGTGGGTTATCAAACGTCATCTTATCAGCCATCGCCACAGTCCCATTCTCAACACAAAACAAACTTTCAACCATCTCCACAGTCTCGTTCTCAACGGCGACTAATCTTTCAGCCATCTCCACAGTCTCATTCTCAACAATCTGCGTACTTCCAGCCGTCTCCACAGTCACATTCTCAAGTATCTGCATACTTCCAGCCGTCTCCACAGTCACATTCTCAAGTATCTGCATACTTCCAGCCGTCTCCACAGTCACATTCTCAACAATCTGCAGACTTCCAGCCGTCACCACAGTCACATTCTCAAGAATCTGCAGACTTCCAGCCGTCACCGCAGTCACATTCTCAAGAATCTGCAGACTTCCAGCCGTCACCGCAGTCACATTCTCAAGAATCTGCAGACTTCCAGCCATCTCCACACTCAAATTCGCAACAATCTTCTGATATGGAAGAGTATTCTCATTCTCAACCGTTTCCTGGGTTTGAGTCTCTTTCTAAAGAGCAATCAATTGATCAATTGTATGCAGATGCAGTTTCTAAAATATTTGAAAAATCTGAATAAATTATAAACGCTCACCTTGACTTCTTCTCGCAACTCTTGAATCAAAGCCTGGCAAACTTCCATTATGCATGTAGCTATTGTAGATTTTGAAAACTTGAATAGGTAGGCCAAGCTGCTAAATTTATCACCCGTCGCAAGAAACCTGAGAGTTACAGCCAGTCTTTCTTGAATCGGAATACATTTTCTCATGTTAGTGTCTTGTTTTGCGATGAATGGTCCGATTTTGTTGAGCAGATATTCGAAATCAGCTGCGGACATCCGACAAAATTTTTCGAAATATCCAGAGGGTTCTCGAGTTAGGTCATATAGCAGATCTGTAGCATTGTACCTAAAATATTGAAAATAATATTATATTGTACCTAAGATTATTAAAGTAATTGTTAAGATTTAAAGCAGTAATTGTTAAGATTTAAAGCAGTAATTGTTAAGATTTTTATGTTTTATGTTTTTATGTTCCTATCTGTCTAATTCTTGAATAAATGATTGAAAAATAATTGTTATGTTCTTTATTCATTTCAATACTAAAAGGCTAGGTTTGTTTACAATACGTTTATATGTAGGTAACTAGGTATGAGGTATGGAAGTGAGACTTTCTACCGCTATCAGGATCCTGGTCATATATGTAAATATTATAGATTCGGACATCAGATATAATAAATATATACTGACTTTATATAAAAATATAAACTTACGTTTTGCGACTCTTATACAATGACACCATCCACCACCGTCTTTTTCGTCTTTCTTTTGTTTTTAAATATTCACCACCGAGCAAAATAACAGTAGCTGCTGCTGCAGCAAGGCGTTTTATTTAATCCATATTGAAGAACGAACAAGCGGACAGCTCGGTTCAACAGCGCGATGTGTAGCCGCCACGGACGGCTCGGCTGGCGTAGGATCGTGCTACCCCGCGTCGTTTAAACGAGCAGGCTTGCGTCCGTATTTAGCCGAGCCGCATCTCCACGGACGGCTCGGCTCGCGTAGGATCGTGCTACCCCGCGTCGTTTAAACGAGCAGGCTTGCGTCCGTATTTAGCCGAGCCGCATCTCCACGGACGGCTCGGCTCGCGTAGGATCGGGCTAGCCCGCGTCGTTTAATCGCGCCTTGAGAAGTCTTCACTACATCGAGTCGACGTGAAATTGGACAGAGATGGCGTGATAGTGACAGACAGAGACGGAACACATATACCCGTCCTGCATGCTGAAGATGGATTCACAAAATTATTGATCCGCCATTTCCACGTGTCCAACCATGACGATCACGCGACCATTTTCGACGAGTTGAAGCAAAAATACTGCATTGTTAGACTGCGCGTTAGCATTCGTTATCTGACGAATAAGTGCCAAAGGTGTCGGACCTGTAACGGGGCCAACCTCACGGTTCCCGTAGGCGACTTACCGCAAGAGAGGCTCATAGCGAATCAACCGCCGCTTACCGCCGCAGCTGAAAATGACGGCCACCGCAGAGAAAAGCGAGGGAACGTACTGTACACACGTCTCATCACACGAGCGATGTACCTAGAGCCCGCCGCCTCCTTATCGGCGCCCTTTACCTCCCTACCGCTACGTAAAATGATATCTCAGAGCCGTGCGCCTACCGTTCTAAATTCAGACGATGCCACGAACCTTTTTGGCACAGAACGGGAGCTATCCGAGGCAATTAACTCTCTGTCCGATAGACTCAAACATCCCATAACAGAACGGCGCCTGATCCAGAAGAAGATCCCGCCTGACGACCACGTATGGAAGCGCTGGATACGAGAATATCGCCTCAACTTGATGCAGCGATCCAGTGCTCAACAAAGGTCTACGAAGCTACACGTAGGCGACATAGCCGCCGGTACTACGCCACGAGTTACATGTTCTAGAGGCGAAATCGCACAACTCTTTCCCGGTCCCGATGACCAATAAGAGTAGCCATTGTACATATATAAACTCACGTAGAAGATGTCCGCCGCCCGGCTTCCAGACTCATTCTCATCTGCTCCACACCAATAGACGGTGCTGACGCACGTGGGGGAGAACTGTCGCAGATAGCTTAAAATTACTGTTGTTTTTGTGTAACTAGATCTAAGTTAATCATTTTCTCGATTTATACCAATTTATTTATGATTTGTAATTTAATAACGTGTATAAATATTGTGTCTCTATGTCTAGTTCCTAAGTACTAATCTGTGTCTAATTTTATTGAAATAATGTCGTAATACCCAAAATGTCTAGATTATAAGAATTTTGTATTAATCTATGAAGAAATGTCCCGTAATAATATTTCCCCAGTTTCTCAAGAAACCTGCTTGAACTTCCAATCAGATGATAAAGGAATAAAAGGTTATGTCTCCATTAGAGTATTAGCTCAATATTACAAGTGTCAAAGAAACTTTTTGTATATGACTGCCCAGACAAAATTAATTGCAAAAAAGAAGGATCTTTGTTACGGCTGGGAGTTTTGCAAATCAGAGAATAATTGTAAGCAGTTTCTATCAGATGAAACTATAAGGTCTCAAATGTTTCCTGAGAGTGTCAACAAATACCACTCCTATGCATGTTCAACACCTCAAGGGTGTGCCACCAATGGTTGCTGGTCATGCAGTCCAGGTTGTCTTATGTCCTCTGTGACCTTACTTCCTAAGACAGACTCAATTTATGAAGTTTTTGACTGTCCATCATGGATTCCTGTTCTTTCTCTAGAAGTCAAATTTCACGGGATAGATAACATGGATGACTTTCAAACACACATTCTCGGAGAAGAGCCTGCAGTAAATCAAGGAGTTAAACTTTCTTATGTATCTAGATCTAGTCCCTTAATAAGTAATGATTTCTGCATACTGAGGAATAAGAACATGATGTATCATGCTCCTTGTCAAAAACAAGCTCAACTTGAGTTTGGAACAATTGGAGAAGTTAGATGTCCTGACGAGAGATCTGCTTTAGACATAGATAAATCGTGCATGGTTGCATCTGGAGTTATCAAACACAACATAGTAAACAGAGATGTGGTGGTTAATAAACAAATCAATATTTCAACTGCTATCTCAAGAAGCTCATTGCCTGCTAATCTAGGAGTGTCACAGCTCTCCAAGCTTTCTGACGATACAGTTATTCTTAAGAACAATTTGGGAGAATTATTTGAAATACAACTTGATTTATCTGATGTTACTCTCTCAATTAGAAAGCAAAAGTACAACTGTTTTGGGGAAAAGCTTTCTATAGAAGGCTGTTACTCTTGTCTGGGAGGGGCAACAATGCAAATTGACCTTTGGGCTAGCACTGACAATGCATTGGCATTGATTGAATGTGAAGGCTTAAACCCTATTCCCTTTGTTGTAATGAAAGAAAGGATGACATACAATAAAAGCATATTAGTGCATCAGAATGAAATTTCTCCTTTGTGTGAGGTTAGATGTGGTAGTAATAAGATTAACATTAAGGCCAAAGTAAGTCTACACAAACAAGAGATGCTAAATATAGTCAATGAAGATTTAACAATTAGTGAGTCAAAAGGAGGATCTAGTTCTAACTTGTTTGACTTCTTTTTAAAGTATAAATGGTCATTCATTCCTAGCATTTCACTAGGAACTGTGATGTTTATAGTGACTGTTGTGTGGCTACTGTGCAAATTAAGAGCAAAAGCAGCTAGTTTATTGATACTTCCAATTTTTAGAAGTCCAGAAAGAGAGAAGATTAAGTGAATCTAGTAATCATTAATGGCTTGTTTAAGTTTATGCATACTTCTTTTTGGTGCATCATAATTAGGCCTAAGTAGATTAATTAAGTAAGTTAATAATTGTATATTCTTTACTTTTGTATATTTTATATTATTGTATTATTTTAAGCTCGTAAACATAGGTTAAGAACTCTGCAACCAGTTTTTCTTCAAGACCGCCTGCTTAGTGAGCATCAGGAAATAAAAGGATAAATTTTAGTAAGAAAGTATCAGCTTCTGCATCTTTCAATAAATAAAAAAAAAAATAAAAAAAAAAAAACAATTTACACCCTCGTACAATCGTGTAATAGTTTAAGATTATTGGCTAATAAAAGAACGACATACTCTGCACATGCCAGCCACTAGTACGAGTACGCTAGAAAACCCATAAAAAGAGGCCAGCACTCGTACTCGTTGCTCACTCACTTCTCACCGCTCACTTCTACAACTACTCCCAGCGGGGAAACACCTGCAACTACACTGCTCAAATGTTTTACAATTCTAAATAAGTGTTTTTATTCATCTCCCTACATGACCTGGTAAATGGTACAGCGGGTCAGCGCTGCTTGGTTCGACGTGGTAATCCGGTCTGCACACAACAACGCCATTGGAGGATAAAGTAAAACATGCGGAAATAAAATTAGCAGGTTACTTTGCAGTTCATGATGAACCATTCTTACGCATGGATCACCTTGTTGAAGTTTTGAAGGATATGTTTCCTGATTCCGAAATAGCGCAATACCTGGCCATGAAGCGCACAAAAATGAAAGGGGTAATCATGAACGTTATTGGTAGCCTTGAGAAAGAGGAACTCGACGTACTGAAATTGTTACACCCGAGCCAAACCAGGTGGTTGTCACTTGCGTCAGTGATAGACCGCATGCTGAAAATGTGGGAAGCGCTCAGATTGTTTTTTTCAGAAAAGTGCCTTACTGAGCACTTAAGGTCCGCAGAAGATATTCAAAGAGCACTATGTGATCCCTTTGTGAAGGCTTAATACATATTCCTTCAGTGGGTGCTTCCAAAGTTCACTAAAATGAACGAATATTTCCAGTCTGATAAAACAGTGGTAACGGTTGTGCACCAAAAAATGACTGAAACATACACCGACTTTCTTTCAGGGACCGGACAACCCTTTCCGCGATAAAAGCCTTTCAATGGGCGTCCCTTATATACGGCTTACCCATTGAGAGACTTTCCCTTTTGAACTGCTAACACATTCGTTTGACTAACCCTTATCATAAAACTTAGCCAAATATAAAGCTAGCCCTTTCCAATTGCTTACCGCTATCCTCTATGAATTGCAATCCCTTAATAAGGGTTACCCTTATCATTAAGCGCTTTTTATAAGGCTTTCCCTTTAGTAATGTCGTAGTTGAGCCTTGCGTGAACGAGAAAGAATTAGTCTATATCGGTAGTGTTGAAAAGGAAAGACAATACGTACGGGAAGGGTTTGTTAAATCAATATATTCGCTTACCATACCTACTACATACTAGTACGACTACAACTACCAGTTGCTTTTGCCGCGCATCGTAGTTGAGCTGTCTGACTGAACGGAACTTTTTTCTATAAAAATGAAATAAAAAATGAAATAAAAATGAAATAAAAAAGAAAAAGAAAAATGAAATAAAAAAGAAAGAAAAATGAAATAAAATTTAAATTAAAATGAAATTAAAATGAAATAAAAATAAAAATTATTTATGTATTTGCTTAAAATGAAAAATTCACACTGAAAATGTAGAATGTGAATTAAAATAAGATTAACCCTGTACCGGGCAAGACTGAAAAAAATCCTCATCGCCAATCTATAGTCCTAAAAATTCTGTACAAGAAAAAAATACAAAAAGATGATGTTACAGGTAGCCTTTTTTGAGACCGCTGCCGTATAAAGGGTTAAAGTGCGCTCAACAAGTTTTGATAAACCTTGCTTAAAACTTATTACTAATAGGTTTTTTCAATTGGCATTCCATGCTTTCTTATTATTCTATGGCCCACGCCATCTCGTTTACGTTGCTGTATCGCTTCATATATGTATAGGTCGTATATTGCTGGCCTAATATTACATTTATGTTAGATTTTGAGGATAGTTAAATTTAGACTTTCAATAGAGGTTCAAATTTCAATTCGATTAAAGTAAAACATACAACCCTGTAATATTGGGCAAACGACATTAAAGCGCGCTTGACATACGGAGTTAACACTATACATACAGCAAGTAGGTCTAAAGTGTTCTAAACATAATAATTCACTTACACTTGATGTTTATTTTCACTCCACTTTGACATCTAATAATAAATAATGATAACATTGGCACGTGTCTAAGACTTTAAAAAAAGCGCCGTGACGATGCGCTCGAGTCGCTCGACCCGCGCAAAGAAACAAACAGCCATCACAGCATTTTGCCATTGAAAATTGAACCGTATTTCATCTACAGCGGCTTCGATCATTTCGAAGCGCGCGAACATCGAGCGCGTGGATTCGGAGGAATGTGTGCTTTATGAACAAGGTAGACGATTTAAATTAGCACGCAGTATGCTATAAGGGAATCCCTTATATAAGGCTAACCCTTATAAGCGATAAGGTTTGGTGAGCGGATGATAAGGGTTTCGTAAGGGTATTGGGATAGCGGTGCTAGCCTCTATACTATATAAGGGCTTCAAAAGCAATATGAAAGGGTATCGTCGGGGAAAGGGTATGGTTAGTTAAGCCTTATGCAAAACCCATACAAAACCCTTTATAAGGGATAGCGGGCCGGTCCCTGCTTTCTTTTGATGTATATGAAAAGAGAATAAGTGTGCCGAACTCCACTATCGCAAATTCAGCCTGACGACGCGACCAAATTTTTAGAAATCAGCCAAATTTATTTGGGCGATGCAACAATGCGGCAACTTTCCTCGGCGGAAGCAATGCAGCGCCCAGACATAATAGCTATCTTTCGCAAAAATTGCCTGCAATTCATGATAACATCTTGCATCCAGATGAAGCCAGGTAATATTTTATTTTAGTTACGTAATTTAAATTTATGGATTGCATGTAATGTTTATTTTTTAAGCTACCTGTACATTTTAAGGTACGACTTTGATGACCCCGTACTCTCCGTTACCGTTACTGGGACCGGCACAAGCACTATCACATAAAACTAGAGAGCAGGCTGCTAGTTTAATGCCCCTAGCCTTAATTTTGAGTCGGTGCACTGAGCAATCAGACTCAAACCTGCAAGCAATAGACGACGAATGGCGGGGATTGGTGATAATGAAAAATTCACTCCCACCGGAAATTTTGAATTGTGCTGAAGCCGATCAGTTTTGGCATAAGTTATTTATTTTCATTATAAGTACATTAATTATATATTACCATTTTTCGTATTTTTAATCTTCTTGACTTCCTTTTTAATTGAATTTTATAGATTCGTCTGCATAAGAACGAGATTGGGGAACAAGTCTTCACTAGTCTCCCCGAGTTTGCACTGACGGCCCTGGCAATTCCAATCTCAAACGCCGATTGCGAACGCAAATTTTCAAAAATAAATAACATTAAAACTGCGAAAAGGAATCGACTTCTAACCGGTACCGTAAACGGAGTGCTTTTGGCCGATCAAGCGGTGCGCAAAACCGGTGGCTGCTGCATTAACTTTTCCTCAACGAAAGGAATGATGTCAAGAATGACCGCAAACATCATTTACAACTTCCCTAAAGGAAAATGTTGGGGAAGCGGATGAAGATGTCGAGGAAATTTTTTCATTTGAATAGAAAAATATATTTTATGGAATTTATTATGATTTTTCTTCGGCTTTTCAACATGCCAAAAAACAATACAATACAAATATTCTTTATTGCACACCTCAATTAAAAACCTATAAGGCGCCATTCATTCATTACGTGAGACGATTGGTGGGGGGAGGGGGGGGGGGTTGGACTATGTCTTACGAGGGTTTTTTCCTGTTTTTTCTTACGTAGGGGTAGGGGGGTCAAAAAGTGGCAAAAATCGTCTTATGTAATAAATTAATGACGCCTAAACGTTTTCTGCAAATCCGCATTTTCATTTAAAAATCCGCGTTTCGAAAGCGCAGCTTCCACTTTTTGTATTCACATTTTGTATGGCAACACTGTACTAATTATGGCTTCTTCAGAAAAAGAATCCGAGTCGGTAGTAATATCGACGCCACCTGACGTTTTAAGTGCGGCCCAACAACTCCACGTCAATTTGTTGCCAGTGAAGTCGAAAGATAAAAATATATGACCGCTTATGAAAATTTTCTTAAATGGAAAACAGAAAAAAAGGCCACCTCGTTTTCTGAAAACGTGTTGTTGGCGTACTTCGGCGAGCTTGCCGAGAAATTCAAGGCAGGATCTCTATGGGCCATATATTCGATGTTAAAATGTACCCTGAAAGTGAAAAACTGTGTAAATATTGAACAGTATTTAAAACTCAAGGCTTTTTTGAAAAGAAGGTCGTAGGGCTATATGCCCAAGAAATAAAAAATACTTACAGGAGATAATGTAGAAAACTTCATCAATGAAGCACCTGATAATGAGCATTTAGCTAGAAAGGTAGGTAATTTAGCTTAAGTTCCTTATTTAGTTTCTAAATTTCTTTGTTTACATGTTAAAGATGGAATGGAAACCCCTACTTGATTGAGTTCACATAGATAGTTTGTTAATATGAATAACGAGGTAAATAATAATATATGTAATATGTAAATAATGATTACAATTTGTTTGTTTTTGTTTCAGGTTGCACTTATTTTTGGTGTCACTGGTGCACTGAGGGTCCAAGAACTATGTGATATAACCATGGACAATGTTGAAAATCATGGAGAAATGTTGCTAGTTAAAATCCCAAGCACCAAGAACAGGATTCCAAGATCATTTGTGATATCAGGAAATTATTACAAAGTTGAAAATAGATGTCATATACTTCAGAAAACGTGACCAAACCCTCCGGTGTCCGAGGCCAGATGGACCAGACCGGAGGGTTTGGTCACTTTTTCTGAAGTATATGACATCTATTTTCAGTTTATATATAGTAGTGTAACTACTTAAAGAAATTGCAAATTAAAAAATATTGAACAAAATAATTTGATTTGCTTCGAGATTCTTATTACAAAGTTGTCAAAAAATATCAATCTTTACGGTCAACTAAGACAACCAGCAACCGTTTTTTCCTGCAATATAAGAATGGTAAATGCACAGCCCAAGTTATTGGAAAAAACAAGCTAAGTAGTATGTCGAAAGAAATTGCTCACTATCTTGATCTACCTGATGCGTCATCCTACACCGGCCACTCTTTTCGCCGTACATCTGCAACATTACTGGCAGACTCCGGGGCAGACATTTTAACTCTTAAGAGACATGGGGGCTGGAGATCATCTACTGTTGCAGAAAGTTATATAGATGATTCAATCGCTCATAAAATAGATATCAGTAACAAAATAACAGAATTATGTCAGAATAGTGTGTCGAAGCCTCAATAACCTGTTGCGTCCACATCATCGGCCATGATACATAAAATACCAGTAATTGACAAGCAAGACTTAAACATACCAAAATCTACAAAAACATGCCCAAGTAGGGGGAACTGTGTATAAGACGGGGACACGGGGCATGACGGGGCCACGCACACATAGGCCAAACTAGAAACCACATTTGTGTGGTATGTGTGGTCGGCGGTTGTTATACGTTTGCGTATAACAACCGCCGACAGGACGCCATTTGCAAGCCGCCATTAGTGCGGTGGCAACAGTGAGCGAGAGTGCAAGCGTATCGGAGCTACAGGTCGAAACGTGTTTTGTTGTGGTCGCGATCTAATTTTTCAAGGCTGGATTTATACACATAAAATTGTTTATCTACACTCATATTGTAAGTTCTCTAAAACGTGTTCGAAAACGGTAGGCAATGGCTAGCATTACCACGACCGATTTTATTTTACTATGACACAGAATAACTAATAGTACTACCCCATGGCGGTACAATGGCGGCCATTCTATGGTTTCCGAATAAGGCATTTAGAATAAATAATATGAGTGTAGATAAAGCAGTGTATGCAACTGTACGTAATTAGGCCTTAAAACACTCGTGTGATCTTATTATGAAATTCGCCTGCGGCTCATTTCATAAAACCACACTCATGTTTTAAGGACCCTTATTACGTAACAGTTACATAAACTACTAAAGTAATAGCCTGTGTTTACTGTTGTTTTATAATCTTATTTAAGATTTGATAGAGCATCGTATTATGTGTCTCTTGGTACTTGAATATTCACGTGTTTTTTATTAATATTATTATTTTGCACAATTGGTGTTCGGGACAAGACGGGGCAAAACGTTTGAGGTAAGACGGGGTGTTGCCCCATCTTGCCTCATAAAACTTTGTGAGGTTTTATGCTGGTAAATGCTTTTTGGGTAATTGCATTTTTGTTTGTGTATCGTTTCAGGTAATCACAATGGTTCGTACTTATAAAAGAAAAACTAAGAGGGAAGAGTGGTCAAAAGAAGCAATGAAACAGGCGATGAAAGACATTTTAGCCAAAAAAGTAAAGGCTGCGGCAAATTATGGCGTACCTCAGACTACTTTGGAGAGATACGTGAACTGAGTAAAAAAAGGGG
The DNA here is from genome assembly GCA_947086415.1 of Pammene aurita. NCBI lineage: Eukaryota > Metazoa > Arthropoda > Insecta > Lepidoptera > Tortricidae > Pammene > Pammene aurita. Next base: position 22,908,168 of record OX352295.1, read on the forward strand.
AGGAAATAACGTTTGGAGGGCCATTAGGGCCCATTAGGAAGGTATTTAGTACGAAAGAAGAACTAGAGATTGTTTCATATTTGAAACATATGGAAGAACGTCTTTTCGGATTAACAACTTTCGATCTCCGACGCATGGCATACGATTTGGCTGTGAGAAATAATAAACGTCATAGCTTTAATGTGGAGAAAAAAATGGCTGGTACGACCTGGCGCAACGGTTTCCTATTGCGTCATCCAGATTTAGCAATACGTAAACCTGAAGCTACTTCGGCGGCGCGTGCGATGGGATTCAACAGAGTTGCCGTTGGAAAATTTTATGTCTTACCTGGCGAGATATATGATAATTATGATAAACATAAACTAACCCCAGACAAAATATTCAACTGCGACGAAACAGGCATTTCGGTTGTTTCCAAGACCAAGAGTAAAATAATAGCACAGAAGGGAAGAAAACAAGTTGGCTCCTTGTCGTCCGCAGAAAGAGGCCAGACCGTAACAGTAGAAATTTGTTTTAATGCGGCTGGAACATACATGCCTCCACTCATGATTTTTCCCAGGCAAAGAATGAAGCCTGAATTATTAGATCATGCACCACCAGGAACGACAGCAGCATGTAATACACGAGGCTGGATAAATACTGAGATATTTACGATATGGTTCAAGCAGTTTATTCAATTTTAATATGGTGTTGTTGCTGCTGGATGGCCACGTAAGCCATACACAAAATATAGATGTGATCGACCTGGCTCGTCAGAATGGAGTTATTATACTATGTTTTCCACCACACTACTCACAGGCTACAACCTTTGGACGTAGCATTCATGAAACCCCTGAGTACTTACTATGATCATGCTGCTACTAATTGGCTAAGATCTCACCCAGGACGCGTACTGACTATGTTTCAAGTAAGCGAAATATTTGGTCATGCATATTTACAAGCAGCTACAATGACCACAGCATTAAATGGCTTCAGAAAATGTGGTATTTTGCCCTACAATCAGGACAATTTCACAGATGTAGACTTCCTTCCTGCTGAAACAACCAACATACCAATGAATAACAATACTTCAGTAACATTAAATGACGTTGATCTAACCTCAGCCATTTTGACAGAACCAAACATTGTCATAGAAGATCGTCCAGCAAATCAAGCCCAATGTCTACAGACTAGTGAAGAGGAACCTCAATCGGCATCTGTAAGAAATGCTCCAGCCACACCTTTGCAACTAGCTCCTGTCACTAATGGAACTCTACAATACTGTACACCGACTCTCACTAGCTCTCCTGTTTTGACGGCTCAGCTTGCCCTCCAGCAGCCAGACACAGCCATTGAGCTGCAAGCCATGTCGTCACCTGTGGCTTCATGTTCATATTCCACTAGGAAAGACAATTCTCTTCGAGCAGCTTGCCGCAATCTTACGTCTCATTTCCAAAATGCCTCTCCCCGTGACATTATCCCGATTCCAGCAGTTTCTAACGAGACGAACCAGCCAAGAAAACAAAAACACAGAAGGGGTAAAACGGCTATCATTACCTCTACAATTACACTTACTCTACAATTTTTATTATTTGTGTTATACACAGGTTACATTATACAGGGTGTTTGGTAACCGGATGTAAAGCCGAAAGTAGGAGATAGTCTAGGTCATGTAGAACATTTTTAGCCATACTTGTCTTAGACAAATGTTATTAGTTTTTTTTTAATATAAATTTTAAGATTTGTCGGAGAAAACTGCAAAACTTCAGACTAAATGGATAATTAGTACTTTTTTTACTGCAGGTAGATTTTTTTTTGTTTTATTTCTTATTGTGCAATGTCTATCAAACACTAGAAAAGTGATTTCAAACATCTGTGTCTAAAGAAAACAAGTTGACAGCGATTTAAAATTTTAGTTACATGAAAATGTAAACGATTTAAGTGATTTCAAAGTACGATAAAAAAAAAACTAAAATAGCCACGAATTTTCAAACCATTTTAAAAACATGCTTGGCTTTTACCCTTTTATTTAAGCTATCAAACACGACTGTAGCTACTGTATCCTTGAAAATAAGCCACCTAAACCAACTGGGTAGCTAAAATGTTTCACTCTACTTGTGATACTTGTGGTAGTTGTGGTGACGAATCTCATTATGATTTTACAATAAAACATTGGTTCTGAATACTAAGTTGGCGTTGACTTGACATTTGACTTGTTTTAAAAGGGTTAAGTGTACTGGACAAAACTACCACATGCAATTTTAACAAACAAAGGCTTGCGGCGGTGAGAGACAAAAGAGACTGATAGCGGCAGGCGGTGAGCGGCGTTAAACAAAGATGATCGGTTTTGTGCTTTATTGACAAAGATAAACTGATTAGCTACATGAGTATTTGTGCAAAAACTAGTAATTTAGTCTAGTTACAACTTCAGTTGCGATTAGACGTTCATTGTGGTTTAATTTCCCGCTCTCATCTCAATTTACCGTGTCAAGTTGTAGCTGCCGTAGGCGCTCCTTCACGTGTAATTACGACTTCTTCATTGTAAACATGGAGTTTACGAACGAAGAATACGCCGACATTATCTACATGTACTGCAAAGCTGACAGTAATGGAGCGATGGCCCGACGGATGTACCAAGAGCGTTTTCCAAACCGGAGATTGCCTAATGTGAGAGTGTTTTACAATTCATTCCGAAGGCTACGTGAGAATGGTATTGCTGTGCAACATGGAGGGAATCCAGGACGTAATCGCCCTGAAGTGGAGGAAGACGTTCTACAGGCATTTGCAGAGGATCCGAATACGAGCATCAGAGTGGTAGCTCGTAATCTGAACTTGTCCACATGGAAAGTATGGGCCACAATGAATCGTGAGGGAAAATATCCTTTTCGCGGCATCGGAGTTCAAGGTTTGGACGAAGGAGATCCTGCACGCCGAGTGGACTTCTGCCGATTTTTACTCAATGCGGATATCGAAGACCGACGTTTTTTGCGAAGCATTCTTTGGACCGATGAATCGAAATTTTCCCGGGAGGGGATCACAAATTTCCATAACCTACACCAATGGGCTGACAAAAACAACAATCCACATTGGAAAAAGCAAGTGTCCTTCCAAAGAAGGTTTTCCGTCAATGTGTGGGCTGGAATCATCGGCAGAGTCCTTATTGGGCCACATTTTTTGCCAAATAATTTAAATGGGGCAAATTATTTGGAATTTTTACAAAACGATTTGCCCAGGCTTATTGACGAAGACCAGCTGCCCGGTGCAGTGACATTTGTCCCGCCCATTACTCTCTGGCTGTAAGGGAGCATCTGGATAACTGTTTCCCGGACGGTTGGATCGGCAGAGGCGGACGAATCCCTTGGCCCGCTCGGTCACCTGATTTGACACCATTGGATTTTTTCGTTTGGGGCCGAGCTAAGGAGCTAGTCTACACACAAGAGGTCATTAATACCGTAGAAGAGCTGAGGGAGAGGATAGAAGCGGCGTTCGAAAGGATGAGGGAAGAAATGATATTCGGAACAACCACCACAGAAGTAAGAAGACGGGCTCGTGCTTGTATTCGAAACGGCGGGTCACATTTTGAAAACGAGCGATGATGTGTAATTTTAATGTGTTGATCGTAAAAATAAATAACTTATCTTTTATGCTTTTGTTTTAATTTACCCTAAACATTCCCTCTTATTAGTACAGGTAGCCTATTTTCTAGAAATGATAAAATACGCTAACAACCCAGGTCTACTGGATGAAGTCTTCAGACTGGTTGCGAATATGTATTCTAAAGGAAAAGTACCAAAAGACTTTATGACAACAAAGACAGTAATGTTGCCAAAAAAAGCAAACACCTTGAGGTGTGAGGAACACAGAACACTTAGTCTAATATCGCAAGCATCAAAAATCTTACTGAAGATAATACAATATCGAATAAGGGACAAAATTGAGACTAACCTAGGAGATGATCAGTACGGATTCAGGAAGCAGAAAGGTACTAGAGAAGCAATTTTGGCATTAAGATTGATCTTAGACAGACGACTAGACACAGGTCTTAATACAAGTGTAGCCTTTATTGACCTTGAAAAGGCGTTTGACAAGGTGGATTGGAAGCTGATGATGAACAGGCTGAAAGATATAGGACTAGACTATAAAGACCGAAAGATAATATACGAACTATACATACATCAAGAAACGCTTATAGAAGTAGGAAATGAAAAAGAAATGGCTAAAATAAAGCAAGGGGTCAGACAGGGATGCTCATTATCACCGCTCATATTTAACGTTTTCATTGAAGCTGCAATCCTGAAGGTTTTGGAATCTGTAAAAGAACAGGGAGTTCAAATAAATGGAGAGAGGGTGGTATTCATTAGATTTGCTGATGATATCGCAGCCTTAGCCGATAACAACATTCAATTAGAAAAGCTGATAAACACAACGAATAAAATATTTATGGAATTTGGATTAAAAATCAATATCAATAAAACTAAATTTATGGAAGTCTCTAATAGTGGCAATATAAAGAGTGTGATAAAATTGGAGGGAAGAAATATGGAACAAGTCAAAACTTTTAAATATTTAGGAAGTATCATAACAGAAGACTCAAGATGTACTCAAGACATTAAAGCAAGAATTGCAATGGCTAAACAGACGTTCTATAAGAAGAAAAACCTATTTAAATCAAGAATATCCTTACACACTCGGAAGAGATTTGTTAAGACATATATATGGTCTATCGCATTATATGCGTGTGAGACATGGACGCTGAACAAGAGAGAAGAAGAATATTTACAAGCATTCGAGATGTGGTGTTGGCGAAGAATGGAAGGAATAAGTTGGACCGAAAAAGTAACTAATGAAGCCGTCTTAGAAAGAGTGAAGGAAAAGAGAAGTTTGCTACAGATTATTAAAAATAGAAGAGGAAAAATGATTGGCCACCTGTTACGACATGACTACTTCATCAGGAATATCATAGAGGGGAAAATAAATGGAAAAAGAGGGAGAGGAAGACCAAGGAAAAGTTATATGAGCCAAGTAAAGGTCCATGTAGGGGCCGTGTCGTACCAGGATACTAAACGGTTGGCTATGGATCGACAAAAGTGGAGGCAACTTCATCAAGCTGCACCGACAAGAGCCCAGCTCTTAAATTGAAGAAGAGAGAAGAGCCTATTTTCAAAGATAAAATGGCTTGAGACATGATTGTCTTATCGCCCGCCGCCTGCCGCTATCAGTCCCTTTTGTCTCTCACCGCCGCAAGCCTTTGTTTGTTAAAATTGCATGTGGTAGTTTTGTCCAGTACACTTAACCCTTTTAAAACAAGTCAAATGTCAAGTCAACGCCAACTTAGTATTCAGAACCAATGTTTTATTGTAAAATCATAATGAGATTCGTCACCACAACTACCACAAGTATCACAAGTAGAGTGAAACATTTTAGCTACCCAGTTGGTTTAGGTGGCTTATTTTCAAGGATACAGTAGCTACAGTCGTGTTTGATAGCTTAAATAAAAGGGTAAAAGCCAAGCATGTTTTTAAAATGGTTTGAAAATTCGTGGCTATTTTAGTTTTTTTTTTCGTACTTTGAAATCACTTAAATCGTTTACATTTTCATGTAACTAAAATTTTAAATCGCTGTCAACTTGTTTTCTTTAGACACAGATGTTTGAAATCACTTTTCTAGTGTTTGATAGACATTGCACAATACGAAATAAAACAAAAAAAAATCTACCTGCAGTAAAAAAAGTACTAATTATCGATTTAGTCTGAAGTTTTGCAGTTTTCTCCGACAAATTTTTAAATTAAAAAAAAACTAATAACATTTGTCTAAGACAAGTATGGCTAAAAATGTTCTACATGACCTAGGCTATCTCCTACTTTCGGCTTTGCATCCGGTTACCAAACACCCTGTATTGCAAAGGTGGCGGGGCCCAGTTGGGTTTGGAGGGAAACTGAAAATTGTGATAAGCACTGGTCTCGGCCTTTACCTCATAAGGGGGTTCTGGTGTGGAAATAGTTAAAATATTTAGTTACTATCAGTTTTCTCATATTTCAATTTCAGTTCCTTTTATTATCGAAGAGTTAGTAACATTTAATACAATATTTATGTGTTTGCAACAACCGTCGGCTCGACATGTCTTTTTGACACAAAGGCCCATTGCCTTCCATGCCTCTCTGTCTCTAGCTACTCATGTCCATAGTGGACCAGCAGTTTTCTTTAAATCATCTGACCATCTTTTGTATTGTCTGCCTCTTTTTTTCTTTTTGTGTTGTAGCGTATCATATTAAGATTTTCTAAATACATGAAAGGCTCATAAATCATTAATTGATATTAAAAATATAATTCTAAGTTAAACTAAGATATTTCATATCCAGAACTTAAAGGCTTTTTTATATACAGTGTGGAAAGTTAACTCGGGCCCTGGAGGGAAACTACCTTAAATCCTTGAGCTAGCTCATTTTACATAAAGGAGACATTCCTTTATTTTGAATAAGAAACAAAACTGCATTCAAAGATTTTCTAAAACTCGCTTGCCTCGCCCGGGACTCGAACCAACTAAAATTAAAAAAAACACACTCTCTATTTTATTATACTAATCGATAGTATTAATACTCAGGATAAAATTTCTCTAACAAACATTTGGTTACTGTTCACTTTTAACAAGTAAAAGACACGTAACAATTCTGTTATCTCTCTAACATTCAAAGACTTCGTATGAAGTACACGCTTGCTAATTTATCGCTAAGTATCTTGTTGAAATCTTCGATAAGAAAATCGTTTAATGGTGGTAATACCTCTATGCACATTTCCTTCTTACATGATCCGAGGCGTTCAGTGGAAAAGTTTAAAAATGGAACGTTTGACTTTGTTTGCAATGCGTGTAACGTTAGGGGTGTGAATGTTAAGGTGTATGATTATTGGTATCACAAAGTTATTTCTGAATAAAGTTTTTACTAAAAAAGAAAGTTTTATTTATAAGATACTTACTGGAATCACCAAAGCTGACCCTAAACTCAGTAAAGTTTTGCTAAAGACAGTTTCCCGGGCTAGAGGAAAGGACTCATAAAGATATAATTAGATTGGCTTTCCGGGCAGAGATAAATAAGACAAAAAATCAGAGCTGTCCGGAGCCTAAAACAAAACAAGAAAAGAGAGAGTCACTTCTTGTAGCCCGAGACCAAAATAAGAAAAAGAAGATGTGTCCGGACTGGGGTTCAAATTTACAAAATTAAATTTAAGAAATCGGGCGCCAGAACCTTCAGTCCCCACATCAGCTAAGACCGGATGCTAAGTCTAAAGAACAAAATGGAAGCTTTTAATCATAAGGGAGGGGAAGTTAATTGAAAATATCTGGTTACCTTTTACAAGTTTATTCCATTATTTATTTTCCCCGAAGGGGGTTAGATTGACCACATATCTTATTCCTACAGTCTGAACAGCGGATACTAGATGCTTATTCAATATTACACATTAATTTTTCTTTTTAAAACCTGGACATGTTAAAGCGAGAATTTTGTTATTTTAACGTTACCTAACTAATTATTAAAATTTCGAGACCTTTTAAAACAGGGCAATATGTCACCGACCTGAACCGGGAGTCGTGCGTGGTGGTTACCGAGGGGAGTCCATGCCACGTGGATCCTCCATATCTCGGCGAAGCTCGGGAGTACTGTGAGCCTGCGGCTCCTCGGGACGGCCGGAGTTGTAGGGGCGGCTAGGCGCCAACTTACATCAACGGGGGGAGCTCATCGCTCCGGGAGAGTTTCATGACCCTCATCTTAGGTCATCCCAATAAAAAAATTGGCGGGAGGAAAAAGAGAAAAGGGGAGAAAGGGGAGAAAGGGAGAGAAAAGGGGCAAACACGCTTCCGTCTGTAAAGGAAAATGGCGCGTGTTAGCATCCGATTATTTCGACGTATTTTCTTAAAGATGGCGATCCTACACTATTAACAACGAGGAAATACTTACATTTGCCCCTTGAAAATAACAGTAAACGGCCATCTCAACCGCCGGGACACAGCGAATCACATCCTAAAACAAGCAAGTGGGCGGTAAGAACTCGGTCGGGAAAAGAAATTAAATCGGATTAAATTTTCTTGAAATATTCATACCTGCTGATCCGGAAGGCTCTCCAAAGAGAAGCAACTGCTTAAAACTTTAAAAGATCACACTATCACTTGTGATTTAAATAGGTTTCTTCGGGCACCTGTTCCTCAGCTAGGCTTCGGAAAAAGTGAGAGCTGAGGCTCTTAAGTGTAGACACACTTAAAAAAGAAATGTTGCCAGGAATCTAAATGATTTCTGTTTAAGTCAAGGATTAAACTGATAGAGGAACCAAATTATCCGTGGTATTCTGAGACGTTTGACGTTTGTCAATGTCAGGTGTCAATTCTGACGCACGACAGAACGAGGTTATTTTATAAAGTACGGCGATGACGTAAGGAAGAAGCAAAACAACATGAAATTAATGGAATTTGTATGATAAATCACCAATGGTTAACTCTGAACGGCACCATTGGAATAAAACATTAACTAAGAAAAGTTTGTTGTGAGTTTTTACAAACAGATAAACGGGATTTTAAGTAATCTATGTGACAGTGCGTACGAGCACTGTTACATGCGGAACAATTATTTTAAAATTCGAACGATTTTTATCAACAGATTTTATTTAAGTAGTATTGCTTTCCTTACGTATTTATCGAATAATGGCGTATCAAGAACAATTCGAGTTATTAGAAGCTTACTTTGTTTGCAACAAGAGCTACGATTTAGCTCTGCAGTGGTATCGCGAGAAGTATCCAGACAGAGAACTACCTAGAACTATCTATCTAACTATCTAGAAAAGTTTTGTCTCGAATGGTGAATAATTTACTGAACATTGGAAGTTTTAAAAAGAAGACTGGACACCCGCAACAACAAAATTTGGACTATAGCGATATTGAGTTAAACATCTTGACATACTTTGAGTGTTACCCGAAAGCTTCAAGCAGGGAAGCTGCTTAAGAGATAGGCACCAGCCATACTAGTGTACTTAAAGTTCTGAAAAAATACAAATACAAATGTTATCGTGATGGGCGATTGGTGCAGAAACTACATCCCGGAGATAGTGACAGGAGATTACAGTTCTGTGAAGATATTCGAACAGAAATAGCCCGCAACCCAAATTTCTTAGACTACATTGTGTGGTCTGACGAAACAAATTTTAGTAATAATCGAATGTATAACAGACATAACAATCATTACTGGTGTCGTCAAAATCCATTCCGTGTCCGTGAAACGAACAATCAGGTCAGATTTTCGTTTAATGTTTGCTGTGGAATCAAAAGTAATATGGTTGTTTTGGTGCACATTTACGAAGGACATCTGAATGCAGCAAAATACATTGAAATATTGGAGCTTCTACAAAATCAATTAAACCTTCTACCAGAAGAGGAACGAAATAATATCATTTTTCAACAAGATGGTGCACCTGCCCACAACAGCAGAATTGCCAGGGCTTACCTCAATGAACATTTCAATACCTGGATAGGTACAAACGGGACGATTAGATGGCCTGCAAGAAGTCCAGACCTGACGCCCATGGACTTCTTTTTATGGGGTCATGTAAAAAATGTTATTTATGAAACTTGCTATGAAACCGTTCAAGAGCTAAGGGTTGCGGTAGAAAATGTTATTAGGAGCATACACCACAACACTTTGATGAAGGCTACAAGAAATGAATTTCAACGGCGACTAATTTTGTGTAGACGGAACCACGGGGCTCATTTCGAACAATTTATCAGTTAAATAATTTAAGTGTAACAAATTGATAGTAAAATAAAGTTAATGTTAGATTTAACGATTGTTTTTATTTTTAAGACCAAATGTTTGTTAGAGAAATTTTATCCTGAGTATTAATACTATCGATTAGTATAATAAAATAGAGAGTGTGTGTTTTTTTAAATTTTAGTTGGTTCGAGTCCCGGGCGAGGCAAGCGAGTTTTAGAAAATCTTTGAATGCAGTTTTGTTTCTTTTTCAAAATAAAGGAATGTCTCCTTTATGTAAAATGAGCTAGCTCAAGGATTTAAGGTAGTTTCCCTCCAGGGCCCGAGTTAACTTTCCACACTCTATATGCAGAAATAAGTTTTTTTTAAATTGTTATGTAGACTAAAATCCACACTGAAATTCAGATAATGCAGCCAGGATTATAAAATAGTTCCATGCAAAGCTATGTGACAAGGGCTACTTAGCTCCATTAGGCTGAAGAACCAAATTCATATAAAATCATAATGACAATAAGAAGCGTTCTTGGAACATGTTTAGGATTCAACTGCACATTCATAATTTGTTACAGTGAATTAGAATCATTTTCCACCTTAACCATATTATTTTTGCATTAATTTACTATTCAGTTTGTAAGAAATATTTCAATGAACAAAACAATTTTTTTACTAAGTACAACTCTTACAAAACATCTTAGGCGGCTATCATACTGCTGCGGTTTCCGCATGCGGTGCCAGTGTGTGAATGAAGTAGCACTGCATGTGTGTAGCGCTGTCTCATTCACCGGGATGAGATGCGGTGTCAGTGAAATCTGCTTTAGCCAGCCTACTTATCACTGTATACACAATAGTTATTTTATGACCTGAATCCGACCAGAATTCTCTGTGACATATTTTTTATAATTTGCTATTGAACACCCAAATCAGACCCTATATTGAGATAGAAATAGAGAGGAGGGCCATCATATCCACAATTGCTATTTTGTCAGACAACACAGACTAGACAAACAATAAACCAAACCTGAAGACTAGCAAGACAAACAAAAAACAGGAATGAGCGCTTACAAGCAACAACACAATACTTGGTAATAACAAATGAAGAAAGTGAACAACAAAGGAAGTTGCTCAGGATCGAGACAGGTGGAATGCTCATATTCCGGAAACCAAGATCATTTTAAATCAGCGTTGAGTAATCAAGTTTGGCAGCCCATGGGAGACATGGCGTCAATCATTCTTTATGGTGACAGGATACTCGTGTCGTCGGGACGACAGGTTCGATGGAAACAATTTTGTCTCTCTCTTCTCACTCACTCTCCCAGACTTTAATATTGTGGCAGTTCGTTGTCTCAATATATCCTTCATATCAGTGTATGAAAAATTTAATGAAAATATTTTATTTCACTACCTCTACATACCTTACCCCAATAGAGAAATTACATACTATAGAAGGTGACAGCATACCGCAAACATTACCGGTACCTATAATACTGGGTGATTTTAACAACCACCGCGTCTTGTGGGTCTCAAGCGATTGTGACGCGAACTCTCATCCATCATCCATAAGATCTTATGGATAACGTAAATTTGTGCATATTGTACGATGGAACCCCTCGAAACACGCTGAAAGTTCACAAGCAGCATTTCACAATGCTCATGTAACTCATGTTATATATAATAATAACCTGAACCTGACTGACAGTGACACAAGTAACAAAGGAAGTGACAGCTTGCTTAACTGAGTTGCCAGTTATTAAGAAAATAGCAGGATCAGTCCAGTAATGTCCTACCAATTAATGTTCAACCGAATAGATGCGGATTATTATTACTTATTAATTCGACATAATTTAATTACAGAACTATTTTCCCTGCAAAACTTTTTTAATCTTAGAGAATTCAACCCGGATGCAGTAGCCATGTCTGTCATTTCCGATACAAAAAAAGCCAGCAACGTCAGATAATCGTCAGTCCATATTACTAAAGCGCGATGAGAATGGGATTAGACTTGACAGATTTGCCATACACTTACGTCAAAATTAATATGGATTGACAGCTATCTCAATCCCTTTCTAATCCCGGTTTAGTAATACATGTGTATGACGACTGGTCATATGTTTTTGGCAGAGGGGAACGCCTGTCAATGGCTACTCCGGTTGGTTAAATTCTCAAAGATTTTCATAGTTAGACTGCAGGTCAGTTAGCATTAGTCAGTCTTCAACTCCGCTGACGGATCCGATTTCGGAATTGGGGCGAGACTTGGTACGAAGCGAGCTATCTTTTTTGCTATCCTTTCCTAAATCGGATCCTTCAGAGAGATATTGCAGCCAAAAATGCCACTTTAGTAGCTTCGTCACTTTCGATTGACACATTGAATAACTAAATGCAAATAACGCAACTTGGTTATTGGTTACACGGGTTTCAAAAAAATCGGCACGGGTATAATAGAGTCTGACCAGCGAGTCGCTGCACAAGCATTTTTACAGAATTCTTCATATGGCAACAATTTTATCTGTCAAAAGTGTCAAACAACTGTCAAAATGTTGACAGCTTCTGTTACCAAACAATATTGATATTTGTGTCACATTTATGTGAGTTTTTATTTGCAAACATATGTTTGACCAGCGAGTCGCTGCACAAGCGTTTTTAGAGAATTCTATATATGGCAATAATTTTAGCTGTCAAAAGTGTCAAAAATATTGTCAAACGAGTTTACACATAACCTAGATTCTCAAATTCTCATGTTAGTTCATTCGTTACGGAAGTTTATAGTTTATATCGTATTATAATGGCTAAACCGATTAGGAGCAGTGTGAGGAGCATGTTATTTACGATAATCTGTAACTATAATCAAGTTCGACACGACGAAAATGAGAGATTACTAGAAAAGAAGCGAATATTGGACGAAATCATTCAGGCGACCGGTAAGTCATTATCAAACAATGTTGATGCTTCTTGTACCAAATTTAATTTACGAGATAGGAACATTTGTTTGTATTACTAAACTTATGATTTATTTATATTACAGCGGGCGTAGATGACGAAAATGTTAGAGAAACTATTCAAAAGCTAGCAAGCGAACTGAAGAATGTTATTGATAATAACGCATCAGAATCAAGTTATTTAGAGAAAGTGTCTACTATGACAGGTAATATAAATAATCTATATTTTCACATCTAGGTTTATTAATATTTTAGTGTTCTTTTGTTAAAATTCCTATTGTTAAAACTGTTTTTTTTTTCAGGTACAAGCATTCGTACACTACGCACAATTAAAAAAGAGGGTTCTATTAACCAAGGCCAATGGAATACGCCAGGGAAAAAACGACCCCGGCCACCAACTGTGTCAAATTTAGACAATTTTGATGTGTCAGCCATCCGTAATAAAATTAATGAGTTTTATTGCGTCAAAAAGCAGGTACCTACTCTAAGAGCCTTACATGCGGATTTGAAAGAATCTATAGGATTCTCAGGATGTTGTGAAACACTGAGGAAAATACTACACGAGAACGGATTTGAGTTTAAAAAAAATAAAGAAGAGCGCTCCATCCTCATGGAAAAGTTTGAAATATCTGGGTGGAGGCAAAGGTTTCTTAGAACTATACATAAAAAACGGGAAGAAGGAAAAAATATTGTGTATCTTGATGAGACATATGTCCATCAAAATTACAGACCGAAGAAGTCATGGCAAGGGCCTTCAACTTCCGGTTTAGTTGAAAAAATTTCCTCGGGTAAGCGGCATATTATAGTGCATGCTGGATCAGAGCAAGGATTTGTGCCCAATGCTTTGCTTGTTTTTAGCACAAAATCCAAAGCAGCTGACTATCATGATGACATGAACAGTTCTAATTTTTTAAAGTGGCTACGAGAAATGTTAATCCCAAATTTGACTGAGCCCAGTGTAATTGTTATGGACAATGCCAGTTACCATGTAACACAAATAAATAAGCCTCCAACCATGCACAGCTTAAAGGCTGATATTCAAAAATGGCTAAGGGAAAATAATATCCCATATGAAGAGTGTTTCAAAAAGGAGGAATTGATGTGCCTCGTTGAGGAAAATAAAATTGGTCCCATATATGCAGCAGAGCAGTTATTGAAGCAGCATGGGCATGAGGTCCTTAAATTGCCTCCATACCATTGCGATCTAAACGCTATTGAGTTGATATGGAGCCTCACAAAGCGAAAAATAGCCAGCAGAAATGTGGGGCTACCGGGTTCAGATACGGAAAACTTGATCCGAGAATGTTTTGCAATGATTACCCCGGAAGATTGGAAAAAAAGTACAGACCATGTAATAAATGTGGAAGAAGTCTAAGGACAACATTACAGACACTGAACTAGCTCCATTCATAATAGAAGTTCGGGAAAGTGACAATGACAGTGATAGTTCTCTGTCAGGAATTGAATTTCTTGAATCCGATTTCGATTATGATTCTTAAATAAATAGGCACCTTCTTTATAAACTAACAATATTAAAAGTAGATTGAAACTAAATTGTGTTTTCTTTCACCTACCTTCAGTTCAGCTCCATTATACAATATGTGACTTTTTATTATTACTAACTTTATAAGTACAACGGGAAGCATAAATATTTCCCTTGTGAAGGTTTACTTTAATAGCACAAGGGAAATATTTATGCTTAATAAATAATCGCCTGTAATTAACCCGAGTTCAAAACTTCAAAATAAAACACAAATAAAGTAATTTTTAATCCTATCAAAAATATAAATGTCATATGAGAACCAAGTTCAATATTATGACATATGCCTTGGTTGTTGACTTCAACGACCAAAGAAATGAGATTTAAAGGGTGCCGTTTAATGGTCAGTCCTGAAATTTATTTGTAACAACAAAGTATCATTTTCTATAACTTAGGAATCTTAGGATAATATAATAACTTACTTTTTGTACAGTTGAAGTAAAGATATTTATGTTTACTACATATTTTTGTAATGATTGACTGATTAGTCTACTAACAATTCGTTCCTTCGTTTTTTAGTATCTCTGATAATAATGATAACTATTCAATCATATTTTTAATTTTTAAGTGGGCTAAATTAGAAGCCAGGGGTTATAATTGCATTGCAACGATATCCTCAGTCTGTTTACTGTATTAAATTTACAGTCTGCTACGTTGCAGACTTCAGTCAGTCACTAATCAAAACAAAAATTAATTACGTATGAATTACCAAGTATCAAACATAGACATATAAAATAAGAAGACGTAGCGCCGTGAAGACAAAACTGTGACTCCACAATAAGCCGAGTTCAGACGTGTTTACGCGCGACACGCACACATATACAACTCGTGGACGAGCGGTGATTGGTTCAAACGTCAAAAGTGAGTGTGTGTGCACGAGATCGCGGCTCATTATGGAATCACAGTTTTATCTTCGTGGGATTCCGTCTTCTTATTTTATATGTCTATGGTATCAAATTACTTTTTTTGCACTATGCTTCGTGTTACCAGTTAAAGATTTTTGAATTTGCCGCTTTTTTTTTGTGCAGCCACTCGCTGGTCAAACTCTATATAATATATGATTATCGGTTACAAGACATCACTAGAGACAAAATTAAAAAACCAGGCAACACTTAAATATACGTCACTGAACTGCACTGCGTCACGCTCAGCTCAAACATGTCAATGTCAAACTAGTAACCTCAACGTGGGTTCGTGCCGTGCTGGAATTATTCGTTTTAAATTTTACATGTTCTTTCCTGGACTTTGCTGAGAACATTAATTTGGAATCATTAGATTTTTATTTTTACTCGAGTCTGTGTCTGCATTATCACTTTTTTAAATATTTGAACCGTACTTGGTTCTTTAAATGTTTATGTTAAATGCATGGGTTAATCTAATTTTGTTTCGCTACTGTTTCAAATTGTGTTCTTATAGAATTTTTCTGGAAGTATAACTATTTTTATGTTCTGGATCGGATGAATACAATATTGATAGGCAGATTGGGCAGTCTTTATACAGTTGTTGAAAAATAGTCAAAATACAAGTTTAAAGTTTTGTTTTTAGCCCAGACTTAAAATCAGCGGGCTCAATAGAATCGTTGGGCAAAAAAAAGGGGAATGGAGAATGCAGGGAGACTTCCAGATTGTAGGAGGGGCTGGGTATGGGTCATATTATGTACTTTTTTTGTGATAAATTAGCAATGTTTATTGAACCGTCTATGGTGAGAGTTTTGTTTGTTGTTAAATGATTTTGTGAGCAGATTAGATATAATTCAGTGACCCTAAAACATTTACGAGTCTGCAATTGTACTGGCTATATCTGTAAGTTCTGCAGTTTAGCTTTCTGTAGTTCACCACATTATTAGTCCTCATTGAAATATCGAATAAATTGAGATATGTGTAGTATTAGATTGATATGATTAAAAGTTTTTTGCCATCTAATGTCTTTATCTTGAATTATAATTGATGGGTTATTATTTCTGTCTCGATACTACCCTGAAGTAATGGTTCTCACATTCTCTAAATATGTTTTTAATGTAAGGTATCTAGATAGGTAGTCATACATTGCAATCGGTGAAAAGGGACTCTGTAGCAGTCTCGACCCTTTGTCAAATTCGGATGACATTTTATAAATGCCTTTTTGTATGAAGTACCATACTGGGTATGTGTCAATCGAGTACTCCGCCTTAATGTCCCATATTACTTTATAGCATGTATAGGGTTGTAAATAGAAAAAAAAGAAATGTTTTTTTTCAAATTTATGAAAAAAACATGAAAAAAAACCTGGTACCATTGTTTTTTTTCTAAATAAGGTTTTTTTTCAGATGAACAAATAATACCACAAAAACGGTTTTTCGTTATTTATTTATATATGTTATGTAAAAAAACTTTGAACTTATACACTAGAACTACTATCATTACTATCAACACTAGTTCGGTCAGCATCAGAGTTTTCTGATTCTTCTTCTGTCTCGTCTAAGTCTTTAATATTGTCCATAACTGTTTCTTTTTCTGGTTCCTCTTGTATTGCAGGCAAAAGATTTTCAGATTGCAATTTTAAATTGTGAGCAATATAAACAATTTTACCAGCTCTTTCATTCGTAAGTCTGTTACGTTTTTTTGAATGTACATCACTGTATGTGCTAAATGTTCTCTCAACTGCAGCTGACGTAGTTGGCAGGGCCAGAAATCGGAATGCTACTTTTGATAAAGCAGTCGACTTGCAAAGCCCTGCCCACCAAGCTAAAGGAGTAAGTTTACTTACAGCAGACCATAAAAACGTTTTTGAAAAAAAAGCCTTCTTTGGCTATGTAATTAGCAAGTTCCGCCAGAACTATGTCCTCATCAATATCAGGAATTTTGACTGCAGCATTATAAATATTTTCGGTCGCCAAACTCGTCATCCGGTGATAAATCGCACCCTTTGAAGTGCGGATCCAGCAAGTTTGAAATTTTATGAACGTCATAAATCGCGAACTCTTTTCTGTGTTTTAATATTTCCTTGACCTTTTTACCCTCAGATACTGATAGAGGACTTGCATCTATCTTTTGTATAACTTCTTCTTCTAGTTTTTTTGTATAAACTTAAAACATGAGATAGTCGAGGAGTGTCACTTTCCACAATATTGGTTTAAGTAAATCACTGAACCCAGTCACCTTATCCCAAAAGTCGTCGCTCAACATTAACTTTTTTACTGTGGTAACCTTAATACATCTGAAAGATCTAGACACACGGCAGTGTGTCCGCCAAGTTCGAGCAAAAAAAAGCGACACACCGGCCGTGGGTTATATTACACGAACCATTTCGGGCCAATTTCGACCACCCTATAATTCAAAACATATTTTATCTACGCATATGAAATTTCGAGTGTCTGTTGACATCTCCTTAATTGTCTAGAATACAAAATTTCATTATTCTACCTATAGCAGTTCTTGAGATATTGACGTCAGAAAATCGCTATTTTTACTATACACTCACTGACTCACTGACTCATCAAAAACCTAGACCACTTCCAATGGTCGTACTGACTTGAAATTTGGCATGGAGATAGGTCTTAAGGTCAAAGTAAAGGGAAAAATCTGAAAACGGCCAAGTGTGAGTCAGTTTTAAAAATAGCGAAGGTGTAACTTTGTTCTACTATGAAGTCATAATGAACTAAGTGGGTCTATCTTCCAATGGTCGTACCGACCTGAAATTTGGCTCGAAGGTTTGTCTTTAGGTCGAAATAAAGTAAAAATCTGAAAACGGCCAAGTGTGAGTCAGTTTCGAAAACAACGAATGTGTAATTTTGTTCTACTATAAGTAGGTATGGAGTGGAAATGAGATAAGACTTATTTAAATTTAGATACATACCAATTTAAGACAATACATGTTTGTCTTAAAGACAAGAACAATAAAATTGTTCACCACTCTGTGTGTGTCTGTTGCGGGAACCGAACCCACGATTTACGAAGTACAAAGCAGGTCACTAGGTACACTAGGTGCGCTAAATCAGTCAAACAAAAATGAAAAGACTATTTTTTCTCGCATAGTCTAAATAATTTCTAATTTTACAACTAATAAAATCGCAGATTCAAGAACATGGAAATCATATATACTCTAAGATGGAATTATATATACTACTGCCCATCTCACCCTACGATACGCCACCGGAAGAGATGGGATGGTGCACTTCTAGGGCTACATAATAGGCCACCAATTATAATACCTACTGGTAGGTAGGTATTACCGAGTTATTAATTATCTATGTAGGTAGGTAGCGTACTTACAAACAGAATAAAGTACGTTATTGATGTATGTAATTATATGTAAGTAGGTACATTTTATAGGTGTAGGGAGCCAGTTTATTTGTAAAAATCACCTATAAATAAATAGTAAAATATAATTAGATTCTTAGTATAAAGGGTATAGTATAAAGTACATACCTAAGTGGAATGAGACATTTCCTAAAGCAAAAGTGATAAAAAAATAATAAAGAACCTACACCTAACAAAAATAAATGAAATCCCATCAAAAACATAAAAAAATGTGAAAGGCTGCCAAGTTCGATACTATGGGAATGCTTCGCCTATAAAAGAAGTGAGATCTGAATAAGTACCAAGTTCCATAAAAATACCTCAAATCATAAATAGTTATAGGAATGCACACTTGATTTCCAGCAGTTTTTAAGGTACATTTTGAATAAGTATCACGTTACATAGAAATACCTAAAATTATAATAGTCAGAGAAACGCACACCGGTTTTTTTAGCAGTTTCCTGATAACATTTATTATTTTCAGTACTTTTTAATGTTGCGTGTTGCGAGAGGCAATCGAGATTAAAAAATATCCAAATTTCAACAGAGAGGATGGTTTTTCGGTACCACCAGCTTGGGATCCAGTTATTCATTTGGTTAAGGAGCAAGCTAGACATAGGACTGTGAGACCATAATGGTGGACAGTGTGGACACTAATAATAATTTAATACTAATTTAAAAAATTAAAAATAAAAATGAAAATAATAATTAATAATAATAAAATAATTTGTTTAATAATTTGTTTTGTAATAAAAAATAATTTGTTTTTATAAAGGCCCCTCCGGCATGTGCAAACACTAAATTTGTTTAATATTTAATATGTGGGTAGGTTTGCATATTGAGATAGTTTTTGAACGCAGGTAATTGTACATTTTTCCTCAGTCGACCCGTTGACCACGAACGCTGTAAAGTGTTTGAAACGTCGGGATGTAATTTAAACTCAATACACGCGATAAAATCCGTTTTTAATTTTTTTTAATTGTTTTATTTCATGAGTACTTTTTAATGATGTAACTTGGCAAGTTTTAATAGAAAATTATATACTTGACACATTGCAGTCCAAAGGTGTCGATTCATTGCATTGAAAAGGTGTGTGGTGTGTGAAAACTTGCCAAGTAACATCATTAAAAAGTACTGAAAATAATAAATGTTATCAGGAAACTGCTAAAAAACCGGTGTGCGTTTCTCTGACTATTATAATTTTAGGTATTTCTATGTAACGTGATACTTATTCAAAATGTACCTTAAAAACTGCTGGAAATCAAGTGTGCATTCCTATAACTATTTATGATTTGAGGTATTTTTATGGAACTTGGTACCTATTCAGATCTCACTTCTTTTATAGGCGAAGCATTCCCATAGTATCGAACTTGGCAGCCTTTCACATTTATGTTTTTGATGGGATCCTCTTCAATAGCCATTGCTCTAATAGTTTGTTTATTTTCTTTTAAACTCTCTAAACAAGAAAAAAGTAAGCCCAACGAGTTTTTACTGGAAGTTTAAGACTTACTTTGACACCGGTGCTTGATTGCTTTTCTATAAAGACTGCATTCAGCTTATGAGAGCTTTTTATAGTCTTGATACAAGCTACTGCGTTTGCTTTCAGAGTCTTTAATGTTTGCAAATCTTTTAGATCATTAAATATAAGCTGGATACAGTGAGCTAGGCAACCATATGTAAATAGGTTTGTCATCTCGTATTTCGCTTCAAGTTGTCTCCAAGTTGACTTCATATTCGCTGCATTGTCAGTCACGAGTCCAAATACTTTTTGTTGTCCTATTTCATCAATCACACAACTCATTTCGTGAGCCATATATTCGCCAGTGTGAGATGATTTTCCGGTCGGTAAAACTTTATACAGGGTGTCCAGTAAATAATGGATAACCTTCTAACCACCAATAGGCCACCTTAGGCTGGTCCAGAAAATCCACTTTAGGGTATAGTAAAAGTCCCCTGGTTTTCGCGATTTTCACACTTTTCATAATTTTAAGTTTTCGGTTCCTTATTTGACTGTTATCATCGTGGTAACGAGAAATGTAAAGATTTTTCCGTTCTGTTTTTTGAAAAATTGTCTCAAATAGTGCTACTAACTAACTGATATTAAAGTGTCTTCATAATCATACAGATTTTTTTGAAATTAGGCCTTAATTCAAAAAAAATATTTTTAGACTAACATTTTGTTCAAGTTTAAACGCCTATGGTGAAAAAAAAATGTATGAAGGTAAATGCGGCCAACTTTCTAAATAATAGCTTACTTAATGGTGATTCAGAAATGGTATAATACATGACATCACGAAGAACATTTTTCCGTTAATACTCGTAATCATAACACGCGGCATACTAATTACAGTTTAACGCAATCACTAAATGACGCTTTTAGAGATAACATTTGTCGCCGCCCATCTGCTACCTTTCCTAGGCCCTAATTAATGCTTGCAGTGGTACACAAAGAACATAATGCCATTCCTCTATCGATAAGCTTTTACTTATCAGTTGACAACAAACATTTAATTTTTAAACATGTGTACTTAAAGGGGGCCATCCAGTTGCTACAGAGCAATGGATCGCTATCTAATTTACTAAAACTACCTAAATCAACCATAAGGTATAAATGTAACAGGGACTTGTAGGTTCTTTGGGAAGAAAGGGCAAGGATCTAAATAAATCAAAAGAGTCTCAAAAAATCATTCATTATAGCAAATGCTCAAATTGCCTACCATCTACACGAATACAGGCTCTGCATCTTTTGATAAAATTCTGTTTTGGCATTCGTGCGTATCTTTTTTCGCTAATCGATCTCGCAGCAGCTTGAATGTTCCGACGCAGATCTTCCATGGAATTAATTGGTTTCGCGTACACCATTTCTTTGATGCAGCCCCAGTAAAAAAAATCCAGCGGATTTAAGTCCGGAGAACGTGGAGGCCATGCTATTGGACCTGCACGGCCGATCCATCTGTTGGGGAATATTTGATTCTGGTACTGGCGGACTTGAACGGCAAAGTGAGCAGGACAGCCGTCATTTTGCAGCCACATGGTTGCTTGAATATTTAACGGAACATCCTCCAATAAAATTGGAAGGTCGTTTTGAAGAAACTCCAAATATCTGGCTCCATTTAAAGTTTGTGGCAATTCAAAAGGCCCGATTATTTCCCCGTTTAAAATCCCCGACCACAAATTAATCTTAAATTGATATTGTGAGTGATCCTCTCGCATTAAATGTGGATTTTCTCCTTTTAATTGCCAGCTGTGCAAATTGTGGAGGTTGAGATAGCCGTCTCTATGGCATGTTGACTCGTCACTCCACAGGATTTTGTCAAAAAACGTTGGATCTTCTTCCATTTTATCAAGCATTAATCGGCAAAAATTGACCCTTGGAACATAATCTCTAGGTTCTAAAGTTTGCACTTTTGTAATGTGGTACGGATATTGCCGGTGCCTTTTTAAAATGTTGTGTACAGTCGACTTTCCTATTCATGTGCGTTGTGCAATCTTCCGTGTCGAAGTCGAGCGATCGTCCTCAAGTTCATTAAGAACTATTTCTTGAAGGGCGGGATCTTGAGGTTTGCCTTCGCCATGACCACCAACACCTTGACCAGGCATCCTTCCTTCGCAAAATGCGGTGTGAACTCTCACAAACACTCGATAATCGGGATGACGTGCGTTTGGGTATCTCATGGCATACAATGCAGCAGCTGCATTAGCGTTTCCCCGTAGATAAAATGCATGTTGGCATACTCGCGGGGTTCATACTGGTCTCTGGGCATCTTGCCAATGAATCACACAGTCCAAGATAACGCCAAGACGTAATAACACCAGTCACATTAGGTCCAAATCACTAGGAAAATCAGAAGTTCCGGGAAAAAGCCAAGTCGCAACAAACAAATACAGTACAGAAGGTCAGGGTAACGGGTAGGTCTAGTAGGTATTATCTCCAGTGAAGTAGATAACATACTGAATACAACCCTTTCATACCTAATAAAGAAAGTTAAAAGGTGGGTATCTTATCAGTGGTTTTATTCCAGGTAAGTGGGTTGTGTTTTGGATAGTAAATAAAGTCATTAGTAACGCATGTAGCAACTGGCTGAAATACACATGTTACTTTAAAATTATGATTGTTGTGAAATTAAGTAAAAGCTTATCATTAGAACAATGGCGTTGTGCCATTTGTTTATCACTCCAAGCTAATGCTAATGTGCTAATGTAGCCTAATGGCTACTTCCACTTTTATTGCTACTTTTGGCGGATCCTTATTTGTATCAAAGACTACACCGCCATTATTCGAAAGATAATAATTTGAAAACAATTGCGACAAATGTTATCTCTAAAAGCGTCATTTAATGATTGCGTTAAACTGTAATTAGTATGCCGCGTGTTATGATTACGAGTATTAACGGAAAAATGTTCTTCGTGATGTCATGTATTATACCATTTCTGAATCACCATTAAGTAAGCTATTATTTAGAAAGTTGGCCGCATTTACCTTCATACATTTTTTTTTCACCATAGGCGTTTAAACTTGAACAAAATGTTAGTCTAAAAATATTTTTTTTTAATTAAGGCCTAATTTCAAAAAAATCTGTATGATTATGAAGACACTTTAATATCAGTTAGTTAGTAGCACTATTTGAGACAATTTTTCAAAAAACAGAACGGAAAAATCTTTACATTTCTCGTTACCACGATGATAACAGTCAAATAAGGAACCGAAAACTTAAAATTATGAAAAGTGTGAAAATCTCGAAAACCAGGGGACTTTTACTAAACCCTAAAGTGGATTTTCTGGACCAGCCTAAGGTGGCCTATTGGTGGTTAGAAGGTTATCCATTATTTACTGGACACCCTGTATAAAAAAGGTTTCGGTGTTGTAACAACAAAATTTACAATAGGTTCATGTCTGATGTTGCTCCACCCATCTGCAGCCAGTCCGACGGATTTAGCATTAGCGATTGCTTCAGCCACCATAGTTGATACATTTTTGTACTCTCTTTCCTTAAACGGACCTGACAGCATATATCTAGAAGGTATTTTATATGCGGGTCGCAGGAACGAAAAAAAATATTTCCAGCATGAATTGTTTATCATGCTTAGGGGTGCTCTGCTTGCATAAATTGCTCTGCTGAGTAGTTCATCCGCTTTGTCTTGGTCTGCTGGGCTCATTTTGTCTACAAATGATGTTATACCGCCGGATATCTTCGACTTGGTGGACGTAAATGGACTTGCATCACTGGATTCTTCTAAAAAGGAACAAAGATTTCATCACTCATCACATCACACCAACTTAGAAAGGCAATTTTTCCTGACTAAATTGACAAATTATTAAATAAAAATAAATAATATTATAAGATGAATCACAATTTTGTCTTCATTATGGTCTTCACGGCATCGCGTCTTTAATAAATTCTTCCTTATTTAATAAATTTTAACAAATTTCCTTTTCAAAACCTGGACATCTTAAGGCGAGAATTTTGTTACCTTTACCTTTTCATATTAAAACGGCTAAAATTTGAGGACCTTTCAAAACAGGGCAATATAACACCGACCGGAACCGGGAGTCGTGTGAGGTGGTTACCGAAGGGGGTCAAACCGCGTCGATCCGAAACTCTCCTCGGAGATGCTCGAGAGAACGGAGAGCCCACGGCTCCTCGGGACGGCCGGAGTGATGTTGAGTGAGGGTTAAACCTCCATCGGGTGTGGTGAAAAGTTGGAAGGGCGTCTAGGCGCCTACTTATAATAGCGTGGGGAGCTCAGCGCTCCAGGTGAGCGTTCTGGCTCACATCTTGTCATCAAAAATAAATTGGCGGGTGGAAAAAGAGGCAAACACGCTTCCGTCTGTAAAGGAAAATGGCGCGTGTTAGGCTACATACGCACTTAGCGGTTGGCCGTAATGCGGCTGGCCGTCCTGCTGACCGCGGGTTGCGGATGCAGTTGCGGCCAACCGGACGGCCAGCCGTAGCGCGGCCAGCCGCATAATGCGTACAGCGACCGCGCGGTTGAGTCAGGCCATTTCCAAAATGGACGTCGATGAAGTCGTAGCTATTTATTATATTTACGCGCGTTACATAAAAAAAAAGAAACAGAGACATAGATTCTGGGTGCATCCTTATTTGCTAACACGAGATGAGACCGAACATTTTGAAACATTCTTTGAAGAGCTTAAACAGTACGACGATAAGTTTTTTAGATACACTAGAATGAGCCAAAAATCGTTTGAAGAACTTTTAAGCATTTTAAAATCGAATATTTCGCACACACAATTTCACAATTTCGCAAGTGCATCAAGCCGGAACTTAAATTAACTGTAGTGCTAAGGTAAGTGAAATAAAATCATTATCATTAAACATTTATTAGTTAGTCACAAGTAGGGTCATTATCATCATATTGCATAGAATTAAAAAGTGCCATGTAAGATGAGTGCTGAGACTCATGACTTTGACTTGATATTGGCGATTGGTCTTCCATAGTTGGCAACGAACTCCCTGCAGACGCAGAGCCATGAGAAGGTGGTCGTCTAGCAGCCGATGATTGCGTAGGCTGAGTGTAGGGATTATATCTTGAATAATGGGCCGTTTGATATCCACGATTGGTATTGGGTCTTCCACCACTCCACGATGTGGACGGATAGTCTTGGAACTGTTGTGCATCATTAATCAACTTTAAAATATCTAACTTTGTTTGCATTTGCATGTGTTCTGGTATTTTCTTAAATTCCTTTATCAGTGACAAGAAAAAATGGCGATCAGCATCTTCTTCCAAATTCTTCCTTTCTAAATTTTTTGTTAACACTCCGACTAGCTGTGCACCGACGAGGTCATCATCTTTATTATTTTTCTTACTTCTCTTTGCTGGTGGCATTGGCGACGGAGTATTTAATGAAAGATCGTCTGCATTCTGTGTAGCCGTGTTTACTTCTTCATTTATTGTAGTATTACCGTCTGTGTGATTAACACTTACTGTATCTTTTAAAAATAAAA
Source organism: Pammene aurita (assembly GCA_947086415.1). NCBI lineage: Eukaryota > Metazoa > Arthropoda > Insecta > Lepidoptera > Tortricidae > Pammene > Pammene aurita. The sequence continues at coordinate 22,933,617 of OX352295.1, forward strand.
GATTATCGTAGAATACATATGGAACCTTCTTTTTTGCCGCAGACCCGCTTTTGCTCTCTTTTGCTTTATGGGCCTTCACAAAAGCGTCGCGAATGTTTCTCCACTTTTTTTGAAGATCCAAACCTGTAAATAATTAATATTGTCTTCGGTTGCCGCGATAGTTATTCATGAAATAAAACAATTAAAAACGGATTTTATCGCGTGTATTGAGTTTAAATTACATCCCGACGTTTCATATCAATAATTAATCATTAAATAATAATTAATAACTGTTTCAGATATTTAGCAACAGGGTGCTCATTCGCTGAATTGCACTACGTCTTTCGGATTGGAATAAGCACCATCGCCGAAATTGTTCGAGAAGTATGTGCCGCAATATGGAATTGCTTAAAAGAGATATGCCTACCAGAACCAACAGAGGTAATGTGGCTTCAAATAGCAAAGGATTTCTTCAATAGAGCACAGTTTCCACATTGTATAGGTGCTTGTAATGGGAAACATATAAGAATTGTAGCGCCTAACATGAGTGGATCAATGTGCTTTAATTACAAAGGATTTTTTTCCCTGGTTTTGATGGCGGTTTGTGACAGCAACTTCAAATTTGTATTGATTGATGTTGGAGCATATGGTCGATTCGGTGACTCAGCAGTATTTCAAAATTCGAGCTTTTATAAAAAACTGCAGGAAAATCGCCTGAACATTCCTGAACCAGCACCAATTTCAGAATCTAATAGCAATGCTTTCCCCTACGTCTTTGTAGGGGATGAGGCATTCGCCTTAAGTACAACCATGATGCGCCCATATCCAAGACGTGATTTAGATCTTACAAGAAAAACGTTTAATTATAGGCTCTCCAGAGCTAGACGTTACGTTGAATGTACTTTTGGTATACTTGCCAATAAGTGGCGCATTTTCCACAGACCCATTAATGTCAATACGGATTTAATTAATGATATTACGTAGTCTTGCCATAAATTCTGTCCCACATGAAATTACATTTATTTTGAAAATAAAAGAAGGCTTATAAATAAATCAGGGTTATTTTTATTAATTATATTATAAAGATTCTATAAAATAAAATATTTATTCAAAATGTCCACCTTTTACTTTCACACACTTCCTTAAACGGTCCGGCCACTGGTCTATGACGGCACGGACGGTATCGATGGGTATTGAAGCTGCTGCCCGCACTAAATCTACCTTCAGAGACTCGACATTACGATGAGGTTTAGAGCAGGCTCTCTCCTCCAAAATATTCCACAGACCATAGTCCAAGGGGTTGAGATCGGGGCTTCCTGAGGGCCAATCTTCAGCCGCAATAAACTCGGGTAAATGCGTCGTTAACCATCGTTGTGTTGTCTTAGCTTTATGTGCAGGGGCAGAGTCTTGTTGAAATATCCAGTGCTTACCGGCAAATAAAGTATCATTTAGCGGCTTAACAACTCTCTTCAAAATGTCGTTTTGATAGTTCGTAGCACGTATTTTTACCCCTTGTTCACAAAAATGAAGCTCTGTGACGCCTTCATAGGATACTCCCCACCAAACCATGACATATGCAGGATGGTGGCCCCTTTCTACCCTTGGAACTTTTTCAGAAGCTTCTTGGGAACTGTGAGCATATATTTTATCATTTTGGCGGTTGAATTTTTGCTCCACAGTAAAGATTTTTTCGTCTGTGAACAGAATATTACGATATCCGCCCTTTGCGTGCCGCTGCCACAACACTTTAGCTCTCTTCGCTCTTATTTTCCGTAGGGCCGCTGTCAATCGCTGTCCTGTGCTCCGACGATAAGCCCCAAGATTAAGGTCTTGTTTTATGATACGGGACATAGTTCTAGGGGGAATTTTCATTTCCCTAGCCATGATTTTCTGCTTGCGTAGCGGATTTCTCCGAATTCGCTCAGCTACCGCTTTAATCACTGCCGGTGTCCTTGTTTGACGTGGTCGACCGCTCCTGGGCCGGTCGTCGACTAAACCCATGTCGTTGTATCGCTTGATAGTACGATAAATAAATTTCTTCGTTATATTCAAAGGTTTCAGCAGGTTGAAAATGTCACTCACTTGCTTGTTGCACTTGTATAACGCTATCACTGCGACACGATTCTCTTTGATGCCCCACTCCATCTTTAGGGAAACGATACCTGGATCTAAATGTATTTTTTCTGACAGCCAAAAGTCTATTTAAGCATAACCAAGAAACAAAAGTACATCAAACATTCCATTATTAAATTTAAAATGATGAAAAAGTTGGGACAGAATTTATGGCTAGACTACGTAGATTACGAGGGTTGCACTAAATATTTCGGGAATAGAAAAAATGGACAAATGTATTGAGTTAAAAATATTTTTACTGTTTTTCAAAGTATTCTCCTAACATATTCTCGCATTTTTCCATACGTTCAAACCAATTATTGAAACTGTTATAAACTTATATGTATAGATGTCATATACAAAGGAAAAAGTGACCTAGGCCTCCGGTGCCCAGGGCTGGGATCGAACCAGCGTCTTCTGCATTCGCGGCAGACGCTGGTTCGATCCCAGCCCTGGGCACCGGAGGCCTAGGTCACTTTTTCCTTTGTATATGACATCTATACATATAAGTTTATGATTTATATAGTAGTGTGTCTACTTAAAATAAACAAATCAAAATATTTATTAAAAATAATTTGATTTATTCTTCCATTGAAACTGTTATTCCATTCTAAAGTAGTAGTCTCCGAAATGGCGTTTTTGAAGGCATCGACTGCTTCTTCCGGCGACTGGAATCGTTGACCGCGTAACTTTTGTTTAATTTTTGGGAAGGTATAAAAATCATTAGGACTTAGGTCAGGGCTATATGGCGGATGGTCCATTAACTCGATGTTATTATGCTTTAAATACTCCTTTGTTTGACGTGCGGTGTGCGGGCTGGCGTTGTCATGGTGGAGGATGATGCGTCGGTGACAGTTATCTTTTCTAAGTATGCCAACGATTTCAGGCAGGTAAACCATTGTATAACAATCCGCATTAACTGTCCTGCGATCCTCAAGTGCAACAGTCGCAATGTGACCGGATTTCGACACAAAAGTAGCCACCATCTTTTTCGCCGTGCTTCGAGAGCGAACAACCTTGGTTGGCTTCAGCTCATTTTCATAAACCCAAACTCGTGACTGGTTTTTATTTTCGGGTTCGTATGCGTGTATCCACGTTTCATCACCCGATACGATATTAAAAACTGCGTTTGAAGTTCCATTGTTGAACCTTTCTCGATTTTTTCGGCACCAAATGACCCGGGCCGTCTTTTGTTCTTCGGAAAGTAGGTGCGGGATCCAACGGGAAAACAGTTTTCTTACGCCTAGTTCTGTTTGCAAGATTGTTTGGATTTGACTCATTCCAATCCCTAAACATGACTGAATTTCACGATATGTGACATGTCGATCTTTCTCAATCAGGTTCCGCACTGCGTCGGCGTTTTCTTGAATGACCGCAGACTTTGGCCGACCTTCACGCGCATCATCACTAAGATTCACACGACCGCGTTGAAATTTTTTTTTTTTTTTTTATGAAATAGGAGGCAAACGAGCAGACGAATCGCCTGCTGAAATTCGGAAAACCAGCGATAAATGGTCGTCTTTGATGTAACTTCCTCCCCAAATGCAGAAGTCATCCGATCTAAGCTTTGTTTTTGTGATAAACCACTTTTAAAATCATAAAATATCATCGCTCTTAAATTTTCCCGTGATAGTTCCATTTTGTCAACAGCAACTTAGCTTAGACAACAAATTAAAAAAAAATGTGTAGGTTTTTTTTTCAAACTGCCAGTTGTGTTGAGTTGTCAGACCTCTATGCTTATAAAAAGGTTGAATTTGAATCATAATTGTATAATTAAATAAGCGATTCCCGAATCTTTTAGTGCAAGCCTCGTACCGATCTGTTTTTAACAACTAAAAACGTATCGATTTTTTCAAGAGACTGCCACTACAATAAGGTACCTATGCTGGGCTGGGATGGTAATCCTATTTTTAATTTGTAGTGTGGTTATGCGAAGTTCGATTATCTGGCTAATTTCTGCACTGGACCTGACATGCTTTATGGAAACCTTCCCTTTCTTCTACTTTGCTTGGCTCTTGACTTGAACTTTGACTTAAACCCGAACCTCGTTTCTTCTTTTTCCGCAGTGTTCAGCAACACAGAAATGGTGAGAAATCCGGCTATATTCGTAGTTTCCTCATTGATCGTTAAAAAAAACATGCGGCTAGTTAGGAGCTATCTTAGTTTAACAGAAATCAAACGATGATTGATCGTAATTTTACTTTACAGGTAAAACTGTCAATTGATATCTGCTGATGTCATATGGTTTGGACATCCATGGTTTGAACTTTATTTTTGTATCAAGAATCTAGGTACGCAATCTTATTATGTAAATTTTACATTATTATTCCTACTGTGTTCTAAAAATCAAAATGCCACGTGTTCAGACTGAAATGATATACCTAAAGATCGTGTAGGAAGAGCAATCTGCGCTGTGGGATATCGCGTTGCTGCGGATTAGGTCACAGGTACATGTGATCAATGAAACATAAAATGCAGTCAATGTCACCTTTTATATTATGTCAATAATATATACTTAAGTAACATTGTGAGTCTATACGATTGAACAAAACTAAAAATGCACTTAGTGTAAGGCCTGAGTGGACGCTCGAGTTGGGCGTGCAGCGGGGCGGGGCGTGCGGCGTGCATGTTAAACAAATGAAACTCACAACTGGTCTCCTGAGTACCTAGACGCTGCACAAAGTGAATGCCGAGCGGGCAAGTTTGTGGCCAATGCAGCGTCGAGCGGCGCGTCGCGGATAGTTTCAAACCTGTTAGTGATTTTCCGGCGATAAGAGCGTGCAGTCATGTCGTGCGAACAAATAATTATTGAAATACAAAACTAGGGAGGAATTGTTTACATCGATTATTCATACGAGCGGGGAGCGTGCACTGCTCTGCTCACCGCTCGCTGGACGCTCTTATCTCACGCTCGCCCGCCCCGCTGCACGGCCCGCCGAACGCTCCGCTCCGAGCGTCAACTTAGTGTAAGGCCTGAGTGGACGCTCATGTTGGGCGTGCAGCGTGCATGTCAAACAAAGGAAGCTCATATTAGTGTCCTGAGTCGACGCTGCATATGGTGAATGTCGAGCGGGCAAGTTTGCGGGCTATGCAGCGGCGAGCGGGCGTCGCGGACAGGTTCAAACCTGTTTGAGATTTGCAGCGGTGATTAGAGCGTGCTATCATGTCGTGCGAACAAATAATTATTGAAATACGAAATAAACCAGCACTTTGACTATCTTCTCATTCTTTATACAAAAATAGACTCTATAAAAACAAAATATGGAAAGAATTAGCAACAAAACTGGATATGGAAGGTAAATAAAAGTATTTATTTTCAATATTATTTTATTAGCTATACTTATAATATATTAACATTAGTCCATATATGATTAAGTAACTTACCTCAGAGTTACAATTAATTTCTGTGCTGGAGTGATAGAATCTGCAGCATGAAAATTGGTACTACCTATTTTCAATATTGGCTCAATTTTCTTAAATATGTAGTCAAATGTGGTCACAGTCATTGTTGTTTATTCACGGAACTTGCCTTCATTGCATCTTAAAGTTTCGTATAAAGTGGAAAACTCTCCAAACAGTCTTCTTTGCTTCACTACGACACTGGGACCTTTTTTTGTAGAAAAACAACTCATTTTAAGCCATATATTCTCTTCTAAAAAGAAATCAAGAAAGTCGTCTGCAATCGACGTCATGATGAATGCGTCCGATTCATACGAGCGGTGAGCGTGCACCGATGCCAGTCCCTGAACGCTCTATCTCACGCTCGCCCGTCCCGCTGCACGCCCCGCCCAACGCTCCGCTACGAGCGTGCACTAAGGCCTTACACTTACAAGGAAGGCTACCCAACTGTCCGGCTCCGATTAGATTAATTTTTATATATGTTATAGAGTATTTTTTCATGTTCTCTAACATATATCAAAACTAGTAATAACAACGCAGTTTGCTTGAACAAAACTCTAGAGAAGTTAGAGGGTTTCGTCACTTTTCAGTATTTTGGAGGACCATTTCTCCCAACAGGTTGAAATTGGGCAGCTAAAAAAAATTACGTGTCAGCTATTTTTGACTACTCTATAACATATATAAAAATAAATCCAATCGGAGCCGGACAGTTGGGTACCCTTCCTTGTTAGATTTATATTATCAATTATGTTATAGGTTTATGAGGGAAAGACGTGGAAATACTCAATGACTATGTTTATTAAAGAATATATTCAACAACTATGAACCGCTCATATTCTCATAGGTGAAGCTTACCAACAAAAACCAAACGCCCACAAACTAAAGACCGCAGGTCATTGACACCACCCCTCAATAAAATATTTTTACTATAGCTACACTTACAGTAAATGTCTATGACAACTATGACATTTAAACATCCATTAAATAAATAAAATGACTCCTGCAAATTCTTTGCTTTTTAACACATTGAACAGCAACTAAAACATCCTACATAACATAACCAACACTTCTACATCTTTTAACATTTTCTTCTTACTTTTTCATAATGAGAATACGATACCAATGATGCCCTTAAAACGATCACCAGCATTTTTGTTTCACCTTGTATAAGAACATAAATAATATACTCGAAGAAAAGTCTATCTAAGGATAACTAAAAGGAAACGATTTAAGAAGAAAAGAAATTACTGCCAATCTAAGAGACATAAATAAACGCAGCGTTTTTAGAAAATGAACAGAACCACAGACATACTCAAATGTTTTTACGTTTCCCATTCGTTTGTGGTGGCAAAATGAAAACTTTGAAAAATAATATATTTTTACAATCTCTTAGAAGTGTTAATTTTTCCATTTTATGTCAAACTAAGTGTAGTCATAGAAAATAGATATTTGTGCAACAAGAGACCAAAGTTCGTTTTTGTTACGAGTGCTAATTTTGAGTCCCGAGCAAGCGAAAGATTCTATAATAGAATCACGAGCGTAGCGAGTGATTCTAAAGTAGAATCTTGAGCGTAGTGAGGGACTCAAAGGCACGAGATGCAAATAACTTTGGTCTCATGTTGCTCATACAACTTTTCACCTCAACAGTGAGAACAAAGACATAAGAAATAAAATGCAACATGAATGTAATAACATCACTTTTATTAAAATTATACTATATCCAGTGTCGACGAAAACATTACAGACAATAACCATTTTAAATTTAAATAATCGCAGAGTCGGCTAAACCGATTTTGAGAAGACATTTCTAAGAACCATAGATAGAAAACAAACTTTTACTTAAATAACACAAAAAAACACCTCATTCAAATCAGTTCATCCATTTAAGAGCTAGAGTGCACATACAGGAAGCAGACATATACATACTCGTACATGCATAACTCTTTTTGCGTCGCCGTCGTCGGGAATTCAAAAGTATGAATAAGTACACATTAAATAAGTTAATAACAATAACTAATAATCACTCATATAGATTAGATGGCACATTCATGTAACTAACGGAATAGTTTTTAATTTTGGTATCTTCTATTTTCTACCCTAGTCCAGGGGGCGATTTTTGTGATTCGAGCGCTCGAATATGACATTTAAAATTCTAAAAACGAAGAAGTGGACCATGATCCTGGACCATGACCCGGGTCTGGACCAAGATCCTCAATCAGACCATAACCTAGATTTGGACCATGTCCCAGATCCAGACTCAAACCCACACTAAGACTAAGACCTGGTTTAGTAACATACTTGAACTATGCTTGACCCAGATCTTACCCCGAAGTCAACAGCCCCGAACTAAACTTATATATTATAGCCAATAGCAGAAGTAGCAAAGCAGGTGAGGTGCTGAAAATCATCTTAAAAATAATAATAAAGGTCTAGTAAAGTTATTTTGCTGCTGACTGTACACCAACCTGGGTAGGACTCGGAGTACCTAAAACAGTTCATCAAGCAGTTTTTTAGTTACTCAGTACAATAATGACTATACCAACATTTAATTATGATAAGTGAACCAAACAAAATAAAATAAATCCAGACAGGCACACACACGCACACATATGTAGCTACCAGCTATTTCATTTATTTTGCTTTGTTCAATAAATCTTTTTATGACAAGTTAAAGATTAAGTTTAGTTATTTATAACTTGTAATTAAGGCCGATACTAGTTAAATTTTAAAGTTAAAAGTTGAAAGTACAATTGTTGCAATTATTTATAGTAAGATTGATGGTTTTATTTGGCTTATTAATGTTAGCAATTTGTGTCTGACTGTTTATTAATTTTTCTTTCTTTGCAGGTGAATTTTCTATTTGTGCAGGATCTATAGTAGCTGTAAAAGTAGGGGACTCAGAAGGGCTATTTGAATTTGTGTACATGCTTTGAACATTATTTTCCTTGGAGGTGCCCGGTCGACTCCATGGGCCTAATGTCTGTTGTTCTAATATTGACTTTAATCGATCTCCAATTCTGTATTCTTTTGATGTTTCTGGTTTGCTTTCTTTACTATTGTGTTTCAAATCTGAGGTATGTATGATGTTGAATTTATTTCGGGTATCAGGATTAGAGCTACCTGGACATGCAGGGTCTGTGTTTTTTATGTTTATGGCTTCCACTATACGTTGGCAGATTTTGGATTTATTCTCTATCGAATCCTCTATATATCCTTCTGCTACAGTGCTAGACCTCCAGCCGCCGTGACGCTTCAGCGTTGTGAGGTCTGCTCCGGAATCTGCCAAAAGGGTGGCCGATGTCCGTCGAAAACAATGCCCAGTGTATAGTGGAGGATCAGCAAGTTTCAAATATGTAGCAATTTCTCTTGGTGTCCCACCTATTTTGTTGACGCCCATAGGCTGTCTTGTACACTTGCCATTATGATATTGCAGAAAAAAACGGTCTGTCTTTGTATTTGCAGGGCGTAAAGATTTATACGTTTCAACTAATTGTACATACTCCTCACGTACAACAAAGGACCTATCAATATGTGTTTTTGTGTTTGGCAGGTTTATTAACAGTAACGTTTCAGAGTGCTTTTCTATTGCATTTACAGTGAGATTTAAGAGCTCGTTTGTGCGACACGCTCCATTTATTCCAATTATGAGAATAACCTGCAACAAAATAATGACATTAAGATTTGTACAACAAAGTTACAAATTTATTTATTAGAAATATAGTAAAAAAGTAAACATGGAATGATGCTTCAAAATAATAAAATCTCATCAAAGCCGGTCTTGCCAACTCAAATACTACAAATAGTAAGTATAGGTACTTACTTTCGCGGCCAGAAAATTATTATCTGGAGCTTCATTTATAAATTTCCCTACGTTGGACGCTGTGAGAGTTTTCGACTTCTTAGATTTGTGTCCCAACGCAGACTTTTTTCAAAATGATACCACTTTTGAGTACCTTTCGATGTGCACGTCTTTCAGTGTTTTGATAGTAGCTTTTAGCATCGAAAATATGCTCCACATTGTGGAGGGTTGTATCGTTGCCGACAGATGGATAAAGTACGACAAAAGGACAGTCTCTGAAAAAGTTTTAGCACCTTTTTCTATTCTCCATTTGTTGAAATTTTCATAGGCTTTCAAGTATTTCTCCCGCGATTTATCGGGAAGAAAATTCAATTCAGCATTCTGAACTGTTACTTTTAGCTCCTCTGGAGTTAAACCAGCTTCATCGTCACTCGATTCACTCATGTTTTCGCAAAGATACAAAAAATATTAGAATTTACACCACAACAGAACAAACAGTTGAAACTTGTGAAAAATATTTTAAGAAACGAACAATGAACCGCGCATTTGTTTTTAAAAGAGCGTTCGGTTACCTACTTACTAGAATATTGGTACGAAAGATGTTGCATTATTTTTTTATATTGTTATTCGTCTGTCGTTTTTTTAGCTTTATTGTTTTTATTTTACAATATAACAAGTAAATTATGTCAATTATTGTAGGATAATTAAAATAAAATAATAATTTTAAAGAAAATACAACTAAAAGTTCATACTCGTGCGCGATTCTGAACGTTTCGTTCTGACTCTAGCCGTCATTGGATTTCATTTTTTTCGGTCCGAATTAGAGTTGAGGCACTTAAGGAGTACAAGGAAGAATATATTTAAAAGAGATAAATTATTTTTTACGTGATAATCTTATGATTTTTCCGGCTATACATGTTTTATTTTAAAATAAAGTACGTAAATTATTTTAAGTTTTTTGTGTTTACATCTTTTAGAAAATAGATTTTAAATAAATAATGTTTGCAAAAATACTTCTACGTATTTTGGAACGTTTCGTTCTGAATCTGTTACAGGGGTCTACTATTGAAACATTGAAAGTTCAGTAAACGATCAAATGACGATTAAAATATTTCTGTCTCTTTCCATTTACTAATGACGTGAAAAAGACAACTCTAATAGACTGAAGCATTTCGATTTTGTATTAGACCCCGGGAGTGGAACTGACGTTCTAATTTCAAGGTCACTTCAAGGTCATTTTGTCTCACTCTCGCAGCAAAATCGAATTTTGCTCACTGTTTTTAGACAGCAATGAACCCTTGTTCGAGCTGCTGAGGTGAAAAGTATTGTATTCAACTTCGTATAAGTAGGTCTCACTCACCTTTTTTGACCCCTCTTATACAACTTGTAACGGGAAAGGTGTAAACGTTAACATGTAAGACTATTGGTATCTGAAAATTATTACCGAATAAAGTTTTTAATAAAAAAGAAAGTTTTATTTAAAAGATACTTACTGGATTCATCAATGCCAGTCCTAAATTCGGTAAAGTTTTACTAATAAAATTTTCCCAGGCTAGAAGAGGGGACCAATAAAGATAAAATTAGGTTTGCTATACGGGCAGCGATAAGAAGGATTAAAAATAAGAGCTGTCTGGAGCCTAAAACAGAACAAGTAAAAAGAGGTTTCCTCTTGTAGCCTGAGACCAATATAGGAGATAGTAGATGTGTCCGGACTGGGGTTCAAAGTTACTAAATAAAATCTAAAAATCGGGCGCCAGAACCTTCAGTCCCACATCTGTCAAGACCGGATGCTAAGTCTAAAAAAGAACAAAATGGAAGCTTTTAATCTTAAGGGAGGGGAAGTTGATTCAAAATATCTGGTTACCTTTTACAAGTTTATTTCATATTTTTCCCGAAGGGGTGGTTTAAATTGTCCACATCTCTTAAAAACTATTCAGCGGGATCATTCCTTATTTACAAAATTTTGACAAATTTCCTTTTCAAAACCTGGACATGTTTAGGCGAGAATTTTGTTTCTTTTACCTTTTCATATTAAAATTACCAAAATTTGAGGACCTTTCAAAACAGGGCAATATAACACCGACCTGAACCGGGAGTCGTGCGAGGTGGTTACCGAGGGGGATCCAAACCGCGTCGATCCGGAACTCGCCTCGGAGATGCTAGAGTGAACGGAGAGCCCACGGTTCCTCGGGACGGCCGGAGTGATGGTGAGTGAGGGTTAGACCTCCATCGGGTGTGGTGAAAAGTTGAAAGGGGCGTCTAGTTATAGTAGCGTGAGGAGCTCAGCGCTCCACGTGAGCGTTCTGACCCACATCGTGTCATCAAAAAGAAATTGGCGGGAGGAAAAAGAGGCAAATACGCTTCCATCTGTAAAGGAAAACGGCGCGTGTTAGCATCCGATTATTTTGACGTATTTTCCTAAGGATGGCGATCCTACACTATTATTAACAACGAGGAAATACTTACATTTGCCCCTTGAAAACAACAGTAAACTGCCACTTCAACCGCCGGGTCACAAGGATCACATCCTGGAACAATCATGTAGGCGGTAAGGACTCGGTCGAAAAAAGGAAATTAAATCGGATTTGGTTTTCTTGAAATATTCATACCTGTTAGTCCGGAAGACTCCGCAAATGGGAACGATTGCTTCAAAACTTTAAACAATCACACTATCACTGAGATATTAGTAGATATTCACGAGCACTTGTTCGTCCGCGATGGTTCAGAAAAAGTGAGAGCGGAAACTGACAAGTACAGACCCACTTAAAAAAGAAATGTTGCCAGCAATCTAAATGATTTTTGTTTAAGACTAGGATTAAACTGATGGAAGAAGAAAATTATCTGTGATATTCTGAGGCGTTTGTCAGTGTCAGGTGTCAATCCTGACGCATGACAAATCGAGGTACAGCTATACTACTAAAGTACAGCTATGACGTAGGGAAAGAAACAAAAAAACAACATGAAATTAATGGAATTTGTATGATAAATCACCAATTGTTAGCTCTGAACGGCACCATTGGAATAAAACATTGACTAAGAAAGGTTTGTTGTGGGTTTTTTTGGACAGACAAACGGGATTTTAACACATTCAGTGCCACCCAGCCAAACAAGACATCCGCGCCAGGCCACAAAAAATTCGTCATATAAAGCTGTGGTACTACGATCCCGACTATGGGGTCGTCCGGCCTGGGAACGAGATCATCAAATACCCGATAGTCGAGTTCTCGGCATTGAATGTGTTAAGTAATCTATGTGACAGTGCGTACAAGCACTGTTACAAACTGTTGCATAAAATACTAAATTATCTTTCTAATAAGATGACGGTATAATATTTGAAGAACATGTACTTGTATCAGTTAGTAATTCCTGCATATATTCAGTTAAAATTGTGTGCAGATGTAGTGAATAATCCTTTCCTATCGGCAAAACTCGGAACAACGATAACACCCGAATGGTGCCGATGTGTCTATGAATTACTGTATTATTTAATTACGTGTAGGCATCGACATATAATATCAAGACGAGTAAAGGCAAGCAAAATTCGTGTGAAAACACGACCCATTTTCACGTTTACAAAACTAAAATGTCTTATGTCTTATTAACCAATCAAGTACTCATTCTTTACGCATGTTTTTTTGTGTTAACCTTAATTCCGCAAAGGTTTCATGCCATTTCACCAATAAGAAAAGTTGCCTTGTTGTGAGTGGTCAAAATCAATTTGACAATGAAGTTTAATTGGACAGGAGATACTCAAATGAAATAACTGAAATGTCAAGTTAACGTATAATAAATACGCCTACGTTTGACGTGGATGGGTTCACGTAATAAATAATAATGCTATCAATTAACAATTTATTTTTTAGTGCATTTTTCATTACTTATGTAATTTACGTAAATTGAATCGTTCTTGGAATAAGGAATAATATGAAAGCCTTCTATTCATCTTTCATTTATTTAATAAAATTGCTTAATTACAATATAGGGACTTACATACTACAAAATAAGCATAAATTAACATAAAATAGTAAAGATTTTGAACTTTTTTACAATTTTATAAATCCGTTACATTAGGGAGACCCTCTTGGTCTCAAGCAACATAATGGTAAGCAATTAAGGTTGATTATGACAAAAAAACTGGCCAAGTGCGTGTCGGACCACGCATAGGAGGGTTCCGTACCTTCAATGTAATAAGAACCAAACTAATACCAAAAGGTCGTATCTGATGCCTATGGAAGAAGTTTTTTGGAGATAACTCAAAAATGGCTGAACCGATAATGTTCAAAATAATTTTCGTAGAAAGTATATGATAAGGCACATCGCCTCAAATTTTTTCATATTTTTTGGACTTACGGTTGAAAAGTTACAGGGGGGGGACACAATTTTTCTGACTTTCGAAGCGATTATTTCAGAAAATATTCACTTAATCACAAAATGATCAAAGAAACCTCAATGTTATTTTTAAAGACCTATCAATTGATGTGTCGCATTTTTTTTTTATACCACGACGGTGGCAAACAAGCATACGGCCCGCCTGATGGTAAGCAGCTACCGTAACCTATGGACGCCTGCAACTCCAAAGGAGTCACATGCGCGTTGCCGACCCTTTACAAAAAGGAGGATTCACTGTGTTGACGACTAAAGGAACAAGAATGTCCCTCATCGCATGTTGATATTTGGTAAAAAAAATTGTTTTTAAATTTAGTTACATCTATGGAGCGCCCCTCTAAAAATATTTTTTTTTTTAAATTTAACTATATAACTAAGTAGCGGCATACAAAATACACCTTATGTGTAAATTTTATTCAGATACGTCGTATAGTTTCCGAGTAAAATGGCTGTGACATACGGACGGACAGACAGACAGACATGACGAATCCATAATTGTTCCGTTTTTTGCCATTTGGCTACGGAACCCTAAAAAACGATTATTTTTAAACTTTATTTATGACCAGACTAGAAAATATCGTCTGGCCAGCCAACGAACGCAGTAGCAATGTACAGCGAACAGTATGACAACACTAAGAATCAGTGAAAAAAGCAGCAATGATCATCAAATTCTATGTTTTTAATTTTAGTTGGTGTTTCCGCCCCTTTTATTAGGTGACATGTACTGTGTGTAAAAAGGAAACGGATATATTTCGTCGGATCTGTCATCAACTGCAACAGATAATCTGGTAGAGGCAATTGACATATGCCTTAAAAACGAATTTAAATTCAATTTAGAACGTTGTAGGAGTTCTGTCTCACTCGCGCTTAAGATGAGAGAGTGAAATACACTAGAAACAAATTCAATGTAAAAGAAATGTGAATTGAATTGTTCGTCACGAATACGGTGTCTCATCACAAAGGCAATTCTACTGACAGAAATGGTTTGCCAGACTATAATGCATACCTTCAATATAAATAGTTAAAATTCTCTTTGCTTCCTCGTTTTTTAGAACTAAAAAAATAACGGATGAGTTAGTTTATGTGTACTATTTATTTTAGCAGGCTTAGGGAAATACAAAGATAAATTTACATTTTGTATCCATTTTTTATACTACAACGGTAGCAAACAGGCATACGGCTCACCTGATGGTAAGCAGCTACCGTAGCCTATGGATGCCTGTAACTGAGGTGTCTCATGTGCGTTGCCGACGCTTTCATATAAAAGAGGATTCACATTGTTGACAGCTAAAGGGACAAGAGGATCCCCCGTCGTCAACACACTGCATCCTCTGAGCTCTCTGGCAACCTTACTCACCGGCAGTAACACAACACTATGAGTAGGGTCTAGTGCTAATTGGCTGTGGTTTTCTGTAAGGTAGAGGTAGTTCCTCAGTCGGGCTCTGCTCTAGATTTGATAATTAAAGACTTATGCTATGAAGTTATAGCATTCATTATTAATGAAAAATAAGAGTCATACCTATTAGTCAATTGTACTAGAAATGGCACGGCCAGAATGGTATGATTTTACCAGAGTAAGTATAGTAGGTACTAATTCGAAGGGTTTTGTTTTGTCGATTTATTACTAAATACTAGGTCATCCATCATCATCATCATCAGCCTATATTAGTCCACTGCTGGACATAGGCCTCCCCTAATGAGCGCCATAGCGCCCTGTCTTCAGCTTGCCGCATCCAGCATTTTACTAGGTAATACTTATAAATGAACATTCATTATACTTTTCCTCAAATGAGTTATGTTTACTTTTCCAAAACTTATATTGCATAACATCGACCAAGTGCGTACTGTATGAGAATATCTATGCGTGATTTACTTACCGATGAAAAGAAATATCACCATTTTTGGCGCCTGTGTGGCTCCTGCACCAATGCACGGCACAAGCCGGCATTTTAATACCGATATATTACCGAAATTTCATGGACCGAAAAAACTAATATTTTGACGACATGACAATTTCAAAATGTTTGACATGACATTAGGGCACCGCTGTCACAAGCTCCGCCCACTTTGGCACCAGGAAAGTGGAGCACATTTTGAGCGTTGATTACGCTTCCTTACTTATTGTTCTTCCAAGCGTGTAGGTATCAAATAAATCGCATACTTTATTTATCAATGTCAAATGTCAAACTGCCCGTTTGACGTATATTACACTGAGATGTTAAAACCACCACGATTCTATCATATAAAGAATTCGTTAGGTAAACAAAAATATAACTAGTTACCGAGGACGTTTTATTTCAATAAAACGCACTGATAAAAACCAAATTCCGGTTGGGATGATCTAATGATTCTATAAGGATTGGAACCCCAAAAGTCTTAACTATAAGTCAAAACTACAGTAGGATTTTGCAGACCTTTTTTATAACAATAAATTTTTGTAATTAATTAAAAATACTATGACATAACAAAAAAGACACCTCAACATAAAACAAAACAAACCAGCAGAGAAATTAATATAAATAAATATGATTTTCTGATTGGATGAACGACTTCGATTATGACAGCGGGATAAGAGGAGGAGGAGCGGGGTGGACAGTGTGATGCGAAACAATACTTCCAACTTCCATATCACAGTCAGAATCAGAACTATTTTCTGGTGTATCATCGTCAGAGTTTTCATGAACGGTGATTACAAAACTAGCCATATAATTTTCCAACTCAGGTTCGTGTTTTCGGTACTCGTTTTCGCATTTGATGGCGTGGTCACATACTTTGGCCCAAACATCGGAACCAATCATATTAACCTTTTCCTGTACCAATTGTTTCACAGTAGTCATATTCATACTGATGTTTCTTTTGGATACGTATCCCTTTATTTGAGACCATATGTTTTCAATCGGATTGAAATCAGGATGATATGGTGGCAATCTTAGTACGCTGTGTCCATATTCGTTCATAAGTTTATCTATAGAGTATTCTACAAAGTCTTGTTTGTACTTGCAAATAATTTCATATATTTCAAGTTTTGTTAATGACGGATCAATCGGAACGTTATGTTTGGATAGCCAATCAATCATGTCTTGCTTACGGGTATTTGAATTAGGAGGTTTTTCTACGTACTTATTATGATATGCAGCATTATCTACTACTAGTACCGAATGTGGAGCTAAGTTTGGAATGAGTTGATTACGAAGCCATTTTTCATAGTTTTCATTGTTCATCGCGTTGTGATAGTCACCTGTTTTATCAGTAGACTGATACATTAACAATGCCCCAGGTATAAACCCCTTTCTACTACCAGCGTGCACTATTATAAGACGTTGTCCTTTAGAAATTAACTGTTTCACTCCGTTTTCTGACGAGTCAGCCCAGCTTTTACCTGCCAAATGTGAGGTATGGATGTATGTTTCATCCATATAAACAATCTCTCTCCCTTGCAATCTGTACTTTTTTATCGCGGCTAAAAACTTTACTCTTTTTAAACGAACATCATCTTTCTCGATAAGTAATTTTCTGTTGTTTTCAACTTTTTTATACCGAAATCCCATTTTTCTAAGAATTTTTCTTAGCGTAAAGTCACATCCCTTAAAATTTATGGCTTCGGATAACTTGGACTTCAGGACTTTAATTGTAGGTACTTGTTTGTATATCAAATGGAAATTATACACTAATCGGCGTATAACGTTGTAGTCAAAATCGTCAAGACCTAGACAAAATAATTTATTTGGTCTACCCAACTTTGTCGACTTCGGACTATTGGACGTAGATTGATTTATGTATTCTTTTTGCAATATTTTATTTACTGTTCGTTGAGAAATTCCACTGGCCTCCGAAACTCGTTTTTGGACTTTACAAAAGTAAGCAGTATAGTTGGTATGTTTGAATTTATCATTTTCAGTTAAGAAATATAAATAAATATTGGAAATAACTTCGCAGGCTTGCCGATCTAAACGTTTCCCTTTTCTTAGTGCTTTCGGCATGTCTGTTATAAATTGTTAATGTGGATCGAATAAAATCAATGTTTATTATTTACAAAAATGACAGACAAGAGTGACATGTAAAAAGTCTATCAAAATATAGGTGGCCTGCATTAATACACGAGTCCATGAAGTTTATCACAAAATCTAACATAAATATCAACAAAATATTTCTGTGGTATTAACCATTTCGACGCATATTGCCAGAAACGCAAATTACCTGATACTCACATGACCATGATTATATACGCGTATTACCATCTACGCAAAATACCATAATTTCATTTCGCAAATGACCGGATACTCAAATTACCAGACCGATCAATCTACGCATAGTACCAGAAACTCAAACTACCCGATACGCACATGACCATGATAGAGGAAGGTTAGGTCGTGGGCAACCCTACCTTATCGAGTAGCAGAATTCGGCCTATTATAAGGGGAAAATACGTTAATACTTTCAGTTCCAAGAACTCCCCAAAGGAGTTCTCGGTAATTTGGTTTACATGCCGCATAACTCCCAAGGGAAGTTCATTATATCTAGCTAGCTACGATAAAGGCGACTAGAGGCTATGCCAACCGACTCTCCTAGCCGGCCCTTTCGGAGCATAGAGATAAATGAACTCCCCAGGGGAGTTCTAGGAGTGCAGTCTTGTTTTGAGTTATCGCAATATCCAGCCCTCCTCCCCGACCGCGGTTGCCCTCCTTCCCGACCGTTCGCACAATCGAGTTGGCCATGGCGGTCCAATGGCGGTCATTGAGAGTGTACAGCCGCTATAAACGTTTAAACCAATACTCAGTGTGACAAATGAGGAAATGACAAATCCGCGGAAATTCACATCCATGCATACTCGGCGTCATCATTTGCCGAATATACTACAATATATTTTTTGTTGGTACAGTCGCCATCAAATATATCGGAGCGGCTAAGGTACTCAAAAATATCTGAACATGCACCATATCGCCTTGACAATAGAGGCGTTGTTCAGATATGTGTAACCACCTTGGCCGCTCCGATATATCTGACGGCGACTGTACATCAAACCAAAGCCGGTTTTTTGGTCATTTAGTCCTTAGAGAATTCAACCCGGATAGAGTAGCCATGTCTGTCATTTTCTATACAAAAGTATGACGATTTTTGCGGGGGAGGGAAACGTCAAATGTATGGCTATTCGTACGTAACGTACAAATAGCTACGTCAGATAAACGTCAGTCCAGGATACATGTGTATGACCACTGGTCATATGTTTTCGGCAGAGGGGAACGCCTGTCAATGGCGACTCCGGGTGGTTGAATTCTCTAAGATTTAGTCAGTACCGAGGCGTTTCCATAGAAATCGGTCTCCACCGATTTTCTTCATTTCAAAATAATGTACGAGTACAAACTTATTTGAAAACCGTGGAGCGACACATAACTTATTTTATCTACACCCGTATCATAAATCCTATTTTCTGCGTTCGGAAACCGTATATAATCACCACCATTATTGCATTATCTGTGCCAGTGTTGTAACAATGTATAAAAATTCATTACCACATGGATATCGGTAACGTAATCAAAATCCAGTCCTCCTCCCCGACCGCAGTTAACCTCCTCCCCAACCGCCCGTACAATCCAGTTGGCCACGGCGGTGCAATGGCGGTCATTCTAATGGTTTCAGAACAAGTCATTTAGGATTTATAACGTGTGTAGAACTATAGATAAAGTAATATATGCAACTGTCACAAACACACTCGCAAATTTAAGGGTCCTTATTACGTAAGAGCTACATTTGTGTAACAGGTCTTTCGCGAATAAAGTCTAGGGCGTTTGCGTATCTGGTCTTTCGCGAAAGAAAGTCAGGTCATTTGCGTATCGGGTCTATTGCGTATAAGGTACTTCACGAATGAACCCATGGTCATGTGCGTATCAGGTAATTTGCGTTTCTGGCAATATGCGTCGAAATGGTATTAACTACTCTATATAGATACTTCCTCTTGCAATGCGACCGTTCCCTACGTTGTCTCGATGGGTACTGAGTGCGAGTGAAGTAGTAAGACAAAAACGAACATTTCCGAGAAAATACGAAAGGAAAGGATTATTCACTACATCTGTACATACCTGGCTTTTCAAGAAAATGTTTGAAAGATTTTACAAGCGGTAAAATAAGACCAGTTCCTTTTTTAGGAAGGAAACTCACTGTCGAGTTTCTATGTGATATATTTAATGAACCATCAATTATGAAAGTTCTGGGGAAAGTATAATACCCCTTTTTATTCAAGTTATTTACTAGGTAAGGTCTGTTGACATATTACTTAATGGATTCATGTATATTTCCGAAATTTCGTCTAAACCTGATTTTATAGATGTTTCACTGTCACGAGGTACAATTTGTTCTGATAAAATTCTCCATATTGGTTGAGTTACGCTCTGTGTTATCTGTTCAAGAATGTTATTAGCTATTTTCTATTCAAGTCACTATGGCCCTATAACCGAGTAGCTAAATGTACTAATGTTTTTCTGTAACTATCTATTGTCTTACACTGTTAGTTCGGGGCTACTTAATGAAGTAGGTACTTAAGGGCGGAATGACATCAGAGTCTACATTGACATTACTGCAGGTAGCAGTGTTGTCAAAGGAATCAGAGGAATGTTTGTTTTCGTGTAGTTCCTGTCACAATAGTGTTGATTACAATTATATGTAGAATCTGCTGATAAACTGTGTATAACTTTCAAATGAAGTATAAGCCTTTAGTAGTATCGAACTGACTGATACAATTAGAACAACGAACAACGCCACATAGTGACAATTTGTAGTCAAATTCCTTTTATTCAAAGTTTAATAAAAGTGGCCATTTGGCTAAATTTTTTATCCGATGGGAGTTGACTTTCGTAAAAATATAGCTGTACAAATAACCACAACTGTTCACACTCTTTTGGATAAGCGATGTTTAATACCACCTTATACAAAAAACATATATCGAGAGCTTTGGTTAGAGAATCAAACCAGTACTTGATGTAGTGTACCACCACGTAAAAAGCTTCAAAAGCTGCAGACGTTCCAACACACATAATTATTGGCTGGCATGTCAGTCCCTTCCAGTTGTAGGATTTATGTCTGATCTGTAAAGCTTCTCCTACATTATCATGATTCTAAAACAAGAAAAGTTAAAATTGTGTATTTTTTGTATAAAATTATTAACCGACTTCCAGATTTCAAAAGAGGAGGTTCTCAATTCGGCGTGTTTTTTTTTTTTTTTTTAATGTTTGTTACTCCATAACTCCGTCATGTCTGAACCGATTTTGAAAATTCTTTTTTTGATTGTAAGTATATATATACAGATTGGTCCCGTTTTTGTCAAAACGCAGTTCTGATGATGGGATCCATGAGGAATCGAGGGAACTCCTCAAATCTTATAGGCCTACATATAGTGATTTTTATATTTTTATCAACAAATCGATCATTTTCATTCAAAACAGTGACATTTGATGAAGTGGAACTGCTGATGATGATCAGAACGGAACTCTTCAACGACGCATAGTTCACGTTTGGCAATTCGTCCCCTTCGCTGTGTTTGTTAAGCAAGTTAGATTGTCAGGACCAATTTTCGTCAAGCTCAAGTTCTGATGATGAGTTCCATGAGGAATCGAGGGAATTCCTCAAATCTTAAAGGCATACATAAAGTGACTTCTGTATTTTTATCAACAAATCAAGCATTTTCATTCAAAAGAGTGACATTTGATGAAGTGGAACTGCTGATGATGATCAGAACGGAACTCTTCAACGACGCATAGTTCAGGTTTGGCGATTTGTCCTCTCCGCTGCGTTTGTTAAGCAAGTTATTTCATTGTATGGAATCTAAGTGCACCATCTACAATAATGCTTCACCGGCTACCCCCATGGAAGTCGGTTTTTTTTTTCTTAAATATTATTGATGTGATTTTTTCAGTATATTTTCATTGGATATATAAAGTGCAGTGTAAAATACCTATATTGTTAAGGTTGAAAATGCATGCATTAAAAATATACTTAGATAAATTACACCATTAAGTATGATGGAAGTTAATCAAAGACATCGTTAAACGTTATGTCTAACTTAGTGTCGAAAAAACCGGGAAAAAAACAATTTTTTTTTCAGAAGTTTATGAAATTTTAATTTTTTTCCGTTTTTTCCGGGAATGTTTTTTCAGAAGTTTATGATTTTTTGAAAATATAGCAGTTTACATTTATTATACGTATTGTAAATAAAAATAACTACCTTTTCCGGTTCCTATACTTTTCTGGCGCTTACTTCTTTCACGGCGTAAAGAAGCCAACAAACTTGTCATTTTTTTCCGGCATTCATCTATGGAACAGTCCAATGCAGAGGCTATTTCGGTCCAAGCATCGTTTTTTAATATCTTATTATAATGTTGAGGATGCCGTGAGTCCCACAAGGGCGCGTGCCCTTAGCGTTCGGACGTGTCACATTCCGTGCGAGTGTATTTAAATAATGCCGCAGTGTAAAAAGTGTAAATTGTTTGTGGCATTAAATAATGCCGCAGTGTAAAAAGTGTAAATTGTTTGTGGCATTGAAGGACGATACTCTGATTAAGTGCAAAGGTGGTTGCCAGGGATTATTTCACAAAAAGTGTGCCCTTCAGGCGAAAATGGAGAACGAGACCTGTGAGGATTGCCTGCGGCCCGGCACTCCCAAAACGCCAGGCATTACAGGAGTTGACAGAGTTTAAGGAGAAAGCTGAAAGGAAGTTGCTAGCAATCGAGCAAAAAAATGGATTCCTGGAGAAATGCAACCGGGCCCTGGAAGAGAGAATGTCGGCCTTAGAAGCTAAATGCAAAGAAAAAAATGTGGTCATAAACGGATTAGAGAGATTGGACGGGGAGGATACCAAGGCAGTAGTTGAAAAGCTAGCTCAAAAACTAAAGTTAGCTACGGAAAGCATAGTAGAAACTAGGAGGGTAGGATCAGCGAGTGAGAAAAACAAGCAGCGGGTAGTCGTGACGCTCGCGAGCCGCGCCGCCCGCGACCTGTGGCTGCGCCAGCGCAGGCGCGCGACCACCAACGCAGATGTCTACGGCAATGAAAACACAGGCCGCGTCTACATAAATGAGGACCTCACCAGAACGACTAGCCAGCTCTTGTGGCGTGCTAGAACAGTGCTTAGACCGGACTACGCCTACGTCTGGGTCGTAGACGGAAGAATCTTAGCACGTAGGGACGAGAATGATAAAAAAAAAATCCATAACATACGCTCTGATAGCGATATCCAAAACTTAAAGTTGCAGTCTGAGTGATTGACAAATCAACATCACCTTTTGTGTCTTTTTTCATTTACATAACTGTTTATATACATACCTACCTGCATACCTACCTGCATACCTACTTGCTAAATCATACTGGATCCCCTTACAAACATAATATCTGATGTGGAATTTACTAAGTATACGGAAACAGACGAATGGGTAAACTATGTCAAGAAACCGGAGAAAGCATTTCACTTAATACAGCTAAATATTCGCTCCCTTAGAAAAAACTTTAATCAGCTGCTTGTCGCGATAAACACCTGCAAGGAGGGCATAGGTATAATAATATTAAGTGAAATAAACATCAAAGAGGATGAAATACCTATATATGCTATTGACGGCTATGATATGCATTGGACTACCAGAGAAATTAGGCGTGGAGGAGGAATATTGATATACGCGAGAAAAGATCTGATGCTGGACGCCAGCGTCGTACCCAGCGACCACGCAGAGTTATTACATGCTCAAGTTAAGTGCATACGCACAGACACACATAATAGCCGTCTATAGACCCCCCCCAACCTCAACAAAACAAACTTTATTTCCCAGCTGCACGCGGTGATAAAATCAATACCTACTAAGTGCAATATAATAATCATTGGAGATACCAACATCAACCTTCAAGATCAATCGTGTCCCACGGTAATTAACTATACAACAAAAATGTCGCAGTGCGGTATGGAGTGCGCGATACGAGATAACACCCGGGAGCAGATAGTGGAAGGGCGCCTCGTGACGTCATGCATCGATCACCTGTGGCTGCGTGCAGGTGCACGCGCCGGCACCGGCGCCGCGAGCGAGCGCCCGAGCGACGCGTACCTACTGACCTGCAGTATCTCCGATCATTACCTTATAGGACTACGGATACCCTACGGTGGCTACAGTGGTGAGAATGACTCGAACTCTAATAATAATATAAAAAAACTAAATAATCAGTTAGTGCGGGAAAAACTGGGAGCCGTAAAGTGGGACGATATAGCGGCGATTAAATCTCCATTGTTACTTTTTACAGTATTGTCAAGTGTCTTTAACAATGTATACAGTGAGTCTGAGTTTTTAAGTACACATAGTAATAATACTAATAATGAGCGAAATGCGCAACCATGGGTTTCTGGAGATTTAAAGAAAATGATTCATAGACGTGACGAACTATTCAGGATATGGAAATCAAACCCAAAAAATACGAATTTCAGATTGCAGTATACTAGGTACAGGAATAAGCTTAATAAACACATTGACAAGGTCAAAAATGAGTATAAACAAAACGAACTAAAGCAATGTAAGCAAGACAGCAGAAAAATATGGGCTAGTATTAACTGCTGGATTGGTAAAAATAAAGTTACTTTGGATGATGTCATTATGAAATATTTAGGTAAAATATTTAGCATTCAAAATATATGTAATACTTTTTCTAAAACTTTTACAGACGAAATACATAATATAAAACATAGTTGTAATGAAAAGTTCTTAATACGATCGAGTTATGTTCGAGATTCTTTGGTAACGCTTCGTTTTGTAAACACTAGTGCAAAAGAGGTTGAACGAGTTATTGATAGATTATCTTGCAATAAATCACCTGGCGCGGACGGGATTAGAGTCGAGGATGTCAAATGCTTTAAGGTACAGTTGAGTCCGATTATTGCATCATTTATTAACATGTGTGTGTCGCAAGGTGTATACCCCGACGAACTTAAACTTGCATTAATAAGGCCTATTTTTAAGCAAGGTTGTCACCTGGATTTTTGTAACTACAGGCCGATTGCTATTCTTTCCGTTATAAATAAGATAACGGAGAAAATAATAGTCCGCCAGATAACGGAGTTTTTAGAAACCCACAAAATTATTTCTGACGCACAACACGGTTTCAGACGCGGTCGGAGCACCGCCACTGCACTTGCTGAGTTTACGGATTATGTGAATGAGCGACTTGATGAGAAAAAGCAGGTAGTGGCGGTGTTCATCGACTTCAAGAAGGCATTTGACACCCTCGACCACTCGCAGCTCATGCAGGCCATGCACGAGTGTGGCGTGCGGGGCCCGCTGCTGGCCTGGCTGCGCGCCTACCTGGCGGCGCGTGCGCTGCGCACGGTGGTGCGCGGCCAGGCCGGCGAGTGCGCCGCCGTGCGCTACGGCGTGCCTACCGGCTCGGTCTATGGTCCTGTCGGCTACATCATGCACGTAAATAGTCTCTGTAATGTTGTGCGTGACTGTAAGATTTATATGTATGCGGACGATACGTGCATGCTGTATGCAGACAAAGACATAGCGGTTGTAAAGGAAAAAGTTCAAAGCGACTTAGATAACTTAATTAAATGGGCACACGATAATGGTATTATCATAAACCTCAATAAGACAAAGTGCATGCACATACGCTCACCTTATAGTAGAACAGTACAGGAAAATTTACGTATAGTTGGGCATGATTACGACTGCTTACATAAGGCGGGGAGAGACTGCACATGCAGTGAAATCGACTTTGTGGATAGTACCTCGGGCTAACGGTAGACTGCCACATGTCATGGTCGGCACACGTTAATAACGTATGTGATAAACTTAAATCTGTGCTAGGAAAATTTTATCATTTGCGAAATGTGGTAAACAGGGCTACATTATATATGTTATATCACGCACTTGTAGACTCGATACTATCCTACGGTCTTAGTAGCTACGGCCGCACCTTTTCTTCATACCTAGATAGAATAAAGGCAATTAAAATTAGATTTTAAAAATATTTAGTCGATAAAAAAACAAAGCACTCCTGTAGAAATAACTATGATAAACTTTTTGTGATCTGCAATGTACTACCAGTGCAGGAAAAACGATCCTTGCTCGTAGCCTTAGAACAGTATCAACGTAGTGATTACAAAAAACCGTTAAATCATAAATTCCAAACAAGAAGTGTTACCAAAGAACTTAGTCTTCGTAAATTGTTAGTACCGAAGGTCTGTAACTACTATGGAAAACATACTCGAAAATACTTAGTGCCCATAATTTTAAATGATATACCAGATCAATTGAGGTCCTGCCAAGATGTATCAAAGGTTGTGTATAAAAAAAGGCTGAAAAAATCACTTATGCTTAGACTCGAACAGAACACCTGATTAAAACACCAACCGATTGCCTTATACATAACCTTAAGTCGTTTTTTTGCACACGATATAGAATGTAGGTATATAACGCTGACCTACATACACTCGGGGGCAGTGAAAACGGGTCGCCTTGTATAGGAATAACGATACAAGGTGACCCGTTTTCATAGGCCGTGAGTATAATAGAATCATATATTATGATCAGTTTGTTACTACCGAGCGACATCCATTCCATGTTACCCAACAAGCAACGTAAAGTATGTGTAACTAGAGTTCATTATAAAATAGTCTACAATAGTTAAGTGTAATAGAACTTGTTATCTCCATTAGTCATCAGTCTGTTACGTAACTTACGTAGGTATCTACAACTGTATATTACCTCTAATGTGTGTAAATGTAAAAATATTATTACCAATGCCTAACATAAGAAAAACATAGCGGCCGCACGGCGAGTGCCTGATTACTCTATTTGCAAATACCTACCTGTTATTGCAAATGGAGTAAACAGACATTCCCACAGCCACATAAGTACGTACCTAAATTAATAGTACAATGGTGTAGGGTAAAATAAGTTTTCTGCCAACAAACTGCAGTGCAGTTTGGCAGATAGGTGAAATTGATTAAATGTATCTCTTTTTATGAAAATAAAGAAAAAAAAAAAAAAAAGTTTCAAATCAAAAGTAAACACCTATCGGTGTCCCAAGACATTTTGAACGCATGACACGCACAACCACTCAATACACACACCGACCACAGATTATATAATAGTTCTTACGAACAGATATGAATCACTCATAGAAAAAGCAAATACCTACGGTTTACGTACCTACGCAATAATACAATGGAGCGGCCTTCAACGCGCGGCACCCCGCACCTCCCGCGCACCCGCACAATCGCTAGGGTTGCATATGCTTGGATATGTTTTATAGTTAAGGAAATAGGTATTTTGCATTGATTCAGTGTTTAATTGGTTCGCATGGAGCATAACAATTATAGTTACATGAGTAATATTGATTGATATTTTGTTGCCGCGATGGGAGTATGATTAATCTTGACAGATTTGCCACAATTGTCAAAATTAATATGGATTGACAGCTATCTCAATCTTATTCTAATCGCCTTTTAGCAATATCATCATAGTTATTTGAGAGATTTGTATTTGGTTAATAGTCTAAGATACTTAAGAAGCTTATTTTTATTAGCTTTGCTATTTTTTACATCCATCCACATCGCAATAAATAAAAAATTTTCGTAATGACATTGTTCCGAGTTCCGAGTAGCGTCGCGCGCGGTACGACGTGCGTTCAGTAAGCGCGTTGGTAACCCACTGACTTAAGCTCCCCCTGTAATAGGTACAGAATCAACCAACAACAGCTGACTCAGCTGACTCACAGCCCACCAAAGGCGAATAGAAAATTAAATAAAAAACAACGTTCATTTTCGTAATGTAATATGATACGCTGCAACCAAATACGGAATATTATAAAAATAATTTTCTATTTTCTGTGACCTCGGCCTTGATCAGTGTATTAACCTAAACTGAGAACAAAGGATTGTGTACCTATATAAAGCGATCGATTTGCCAAGATTAAACAGTGATTATCCACACGTTAAGCGTTTCACTTTCCTAACTCTCGTCCCATTACCATATGGCGACCCTAGATAGTCAGGCTGCCCGAAGCAGCCTAGGCCTGCCCTAAGCAGCCTAGGCCTGCCCTACCCCGCCTAATCGTCCAGCTCCACCCCGCGGAATCGCACCTAACAGAACTTCGACGCCGCCGCCCCACGCGCCCAAGCCAAGTCAACACACCGGAAAGCAAATAACATGGGAGGAGGCTGCACGAAAGAAGACAAGAAAGAAGAAGTAATCATAGCGCAAAACGGAGCAGCGAACAGTGCCGTAGCCAGCCAGATCGACAGCACAAGAATCACCACGTATCTGACAGCAACAGTACTCGTCATAATAGCCGTCATAATTGTCTACGGTATTTGGAAGAAGCTACACAAACGCCTCACAAAGAAGATAGAGCGCCAGACCATCGCCACCATGATGCGCAGCAGCAGC
Source organism: Pammene aurita (assembly GCA_947086415.1). Taxonomy (NCBI): domain Eukaryota; kingdom Metazoa; phylum Arthropoda; class Insecta; order Lepidoptera; family Tortricidae; genus Pammene; species Pammene aurita. The sequence goes on from OX352295.1 coordinate 22,961,707, forward strand.
AAAGCAGCACACCAAGCAGAACAGGACGTATAGCAGCCGCACCTGTTACCAGCATCAGCCCCGCAGCACCTGACATCGTCATCAGACCGCCGCTACAATCAGCATGCATCGCAAGTACAATACTAGCATCCCTTGATTATAAGTAAATTCAGTGTTAACTTTAAGTATCCTATTCTAAGTAACTATTACAATGCACATTGCATATATATTATGTCCCAGATAATAGATATATATAACAAACTAACAGCCCTTAAACTATCGCCTAACATACTGATGAGTGGTTTTAGAAAAGCTGGAATATATCCATTTGATCCAAACTAATACAAGCAACGTTTAAAACTATCGGGCTTGCCTCAAACGACGCTTCCCGAAAACGGACCAATCAGGAGAGCGCTGCCGTCAGATGATCGACGGTCATTTCTTTCGGACGAGTCAGTTGCAAATCCGCCGTGGCTTGATGATGAGCTTAATATATGAATCTTGTGATTGAAGTGTATATCTGTGTTATTACTTATTATAAGTAATCTGTGTTTAAATAGTTGTGCTATTTCTTATACCCAGCGACAGAATTCCCTAATAACTTTCAGAAGTGAGATTGAAACGTAACACGCGAGTGAATTAAATACGAACTGTCGCCCAACTGTTACCCATAGGTAAACATAAACAAAAGGAAAAGGATCGAAACGAAGATCGGCTCAGGAAGAAGCTACTAGCTGAAATAGAATCGCGTAGGTTAGCGGAGCGCGTGAAATGTCTAGAAGACATGTTAAGGTGCTGATACACTTGAGAATTCACATGTAATGAGCATTCTAGCAAATGTTACATTACACACACACTCACAAAATAAAGCGAGCATCCTAGCGAGCATTCTAGCGAGCGTTTTATCGAGCATTCAAACGAAACGACGGTCGTGCTTTTTGCCGAGCCGAGCAATGTCATTGTTCCGCCGCCGCCGCCCCGCTCCGCCTTCTCTGCCCGCTTAGTTTAAAGTCTGTGCAGGCCTATGAATCATGCCCGCGCGATCAAGTTTTATATAGTCTTTCCTCCCGTTCTTGGCCTGTTACGGATTAGTGTTCTTATCAGTAAACTCCATTGTAGCAAAACCGCAAGCGCACGCGCCACGACAAAAAAAGGATTTGGGCTCATGTTAGCGTTTATAGAATATCTACCATATGGACCACGCAATAAGATTCAATATGAACTAATACAAAAAAGCTGCATATTCTTAACGGTTGCGCCCAGCGTAGGCGACTTAAACGCTCTCCATCCAGCATATCTTGACACCGAGATCCAAAACAAATATGCGTAATAGGAGACCGCTCTTGCACTGGTATTCCGAACGCCCGACTAGGCAGCGCTTAGGAGGCAATTGGAATTATTCCTTACGGACAGGTAAATTCAGGGTCGGATTTTGATTGAAACATTTGGGTACGTGTACGATTTATGTATATTTAATTTAAAGAAATATATAAACATTGGTTAAGTATATTACAATAATAATCGGTTAGTTATAATCAGTTATACAAATAATCAACGAATTTTAAAAACATTTTTTTAAATATTACTTTTAACATAAAGCAAATTACTTACTGTGATGTAGGTAGATCTAGATATAGCGGTAGACGTATGTCAGATACGCCAGTCCGGAATAAATCCTCGAACTAACAAGGTGCCTATTATTGTTCTCTCCTATCCATATACCTAGCTATCTCAATACGTTACAGTGGCGACAGGTAGTGATTAATTCGCGTGTGCAATAAAGAATTAAGCAAATAAGATGTCTATCGGCAAGCTACACGAGTTTAATGTCAGTAATGGCGCGTGGTCGTCGTACATGGATCGTGTGGAAATGTACTACAAGGTGAATGCAGTGAAGGACGAGATTATGGTGCCAGTTTTAATTGCTGCGATGGGAGATGAGGCGTATGAGCTGCTGGAGAATTTGGCCAGTCCAACAAAGCCAGCCGAGTTAACTTTGAGCGGCATTAAAGAATTGATGTCACAGCATTTGCAGCCAGCACCGTCGGTTTTAGCGGAAAGATACCGGTTTCGGCAAAGGCGGCAAAATGGCGGTGAGAATATATCGACTTATGTGGCGGAATTAAAACGGCTGTCGAAACATTGTAAGTTTGGCTCAGAATTAAGTGAAAATTTGCGAGATCAATTCATTTGCGGCTTGGTTAGCGACTTAATTAGGCAAAGGTTATTCGCTGAGGATGACAAGATAACCTTTGCAGCTGCAGTCAAACTTGCTACGTCACTAGAGGCAGCAGAAAGGGATGCAGCGATAGTGGAACCATCAAAGGTAACAAGTTCGAGCGGGACGGGAGATGTACAAGCCGTTATGTTTGCAAGTCGAGGAAAATCGAGAACATTCGGCGGAGGGCGAGCGCAAGCGTCAGTAGCTACGCAGCCGCAGCGGAATATTAATTTTAATGGCCGCCAAGACGGGCAGTGCGAAGTTAGTGGAGATCGCGATCACAATTACGCCAACTGCAAGTTTCGCTATTATGTGTGCAGCAAGTGTCAGCGTACAGGCCACTTGCGGCGTATGTGCCCGGACCGGGGCACGGGAGCGGGATCGGGGGGCCGTGGCGGAGCGCGAGGCCCGGCCCGGCGCGGAAGGTCAGCGGCGGCGGCGCCCACGCGGAGTGCCATGCATTATGGGGACGCCGGTCGCGAATCCAGCGAGGAGCGTGGCGTGGACATCGAGGAGGAACTACATCATTTGTGCCTAAATAACTACCCATCGGTGAGTTTACCGATATGTATAGACAATATCGTTATTGATATGGAAATAGATACAGGCACTGCCATTTCTTGTGTGAGTTGGGCCACGTATAACAAATATTTTTCCCATATAAATATTCAACGAGACGCCACGGTGTTAAATTATTACTCCGGCTCACCTATCAAACCGATAGGTATAATTAGACCTATAGTGACCTACAATGAGTGTAGTAAACAATTGGAATTGTTTATAATGGAGGGAAACAATAAGACTTCTTTGTTGGGCAGGCGGTGGCTGGTTGAACTCAACATAAAAATACCTAAGTTGCCAAAGCTAAGTTGTAATTACGTAATAGATGAGTTAAAAAAACAAAATAATCAGGACATTGTGAATTTACTCGGCAGATATGAGGAATTATTCAACGACGGACTGGGGCGGTACAAGGGCGGCAAGGCGACGTTGAGGGTGCGCGAGGGTGCGGCGCCGGTATTTCATCGCGCGCGCCCCATGCCTTACGCGCTGCGCGAGCGCGTGGACGCTGAACTGGACGCCATGCTGAGCGCCGGCGTCATCGAGCCCGTCGACTGCTCGGACTGGGCTTCCCCACTGGTACCTATTAATAAGCCGGATGGTTCCCTTAGAATTTGTGCAGACTATAAGACTACTTTAAACCCGCATTTATTGGTCGATCGTTATCCCCTCCCTAAGATAGAAGATGTACTTGTAAATCTAAATGGAAATATGTACTTCAGTAAAATAGATCTTTCGCAAGCGTACAACCAAATTGAATTAGACGATTCTAAACGGTACACGGTCATAAACACTCACCGGGGGTTATTTCAATACAATAGACTTGTGTATGGGTTATCGTCTAGTGTAGGAATATTTCAACGCATTATGATCAATTTACTAGGTAGCATACCTAATGTACAAATATTTTTGGACGATGTCATTATAGGGGGCAGGAATAGATCGGAACATTTACAAGCTTTACAAGCAGTCTTTCAGCGTCTCCTTGCAAACGGATTAAAGTTAAAGAAAAGTAAGTGTGTTTTTCTTGCTAATGAAGTAACATATCTGGGGTATGTTGTATCTAGTAAGGGTATCAAGCCAGATACAACCAAAATAAAATCGATTTTGCAGATGTCACAACCTCGTAACGTATCGGAATTAAGGTCGTTTCTGGGTACAGTTAATTTTTTCGGCAGATTTATTAAGAATCTTAGTATAATATTGTCACCTCTCTATAATTTATTAAGAAAAGAAATCGAGTGGCACTGGAGCAAAGAGTGCGGGGATTCGTTCGTGCAAGTAAAACGACTGTTATCGAGTGCTTAAGTATTAAGCCATTATGATCCTAATAAACCTCTGATAGCAACGTGTGATGCATCTCCGCGGGGGGTAGGGGCAGTTTTGACTCAAATGGGGCCAGACGGCGAACGCCCGGTCGCGTTTGCTTCGCGTACTTTAAACAGCGCGGAGGCGAATTATTCGCAGATCCACCGTGAAGCTTTAGGTATTATTTTTTGCGTCAAGAAATTTCACCAGTATCTTTACGGACGTCATTTCACGTTGCGCACGGATCACAAACCATTAGTATCGATATTCGGCCCGAACACGGGTATACCTACAATGACAGCTAGCAGGATGCAGCGGTGGGCAATAATATTATCAGTTTATGATTACGAAATTGAATACGTGAATACAAAAGATAACTGTGCGGACGGGTTGTCTAGATTACCAAATGCCAACGAGTCAAAGGATAGTTCATATGACAAAATTCCGGAGCAAACGTATCTTCATTTTGCACAGGACGCGTTACTGTTAGATTATAATAAGATAAAGCACTACACTATGCGCGATCCGGTGTTAGCTCGAGTGTTATCTTTTATTCGCGAGGGTTGGCCGGACAATTGTGATTTCGATGGATTAAAACCTTATTTTAACAGAAAGTCAGAACTATATGACGAGTTAGGTTGCGTTATGTGGGGCCACCGTGTAGTAATACCGGAGAAGTGTCGCGACAAGGTTTTAAAAATACTGCATGAACCACACATGGGTATAGTTAAGACGAAGGCGTTAGCTCGTAGCTATGTGTGGTGGGCGGGCATCGACGAGGCAGTGGAGGCGGCATGTCGCGAGTGCGCGTCGTGCGCCGCGGTGGCAAGCGCGCCGCCGCGGCATATACCGCGCAGCTGGCCATGGCCAACGCGGGCTTGGACTAGGGTTCATGTAGACTTCTTGGGCCCTCTTCACGGGAAAATGTATTTAATATTAGTAGATGCAATGTCCAAATGGCTCGAAGTATTCCAGGTACCCAGCACTGCCGCCGTTTCTACTATAGAAAAATTAACCGAAGTATGGGCTAGATGGGGAATACCTAAACAATTAGTAAGCGATAACGGGCCGCCGTTCTCGAGTAAGGAATTTTCTAACTTTCTGGCTTCTGACAGGGTAGAACACATTTTCACGGATCCATATCACCCGGCTTCGAATGGAGCGGCAGAAAATTCGGTCAAGGTCATTAAGCAGGTCATTAAAAAAGCGGTAGTAGGAAAAACTGACATATTAAACGCTATCAATACATTTTTAATCTATTATCGGAATACGCCACATAGTTCTACAGGCGAGAGCCCCGCCATGCTCATGACGGGTAGGCAATTGCGTACACGGTTAGATTTGTTAAAGCCAGATGTAAGTACAAAAGTAATTAAAAACCAACAGCGGCAGACTCGCTTAGCCGGGGGTTCGGAACGAAATTTAGAAGTAGGTGAGGACGTGTGGTATCGTAAATATCTGAAAGGTGAAAAATGGCAGCCCGGAAGGGTGTCAGGGGTATTGGGTAATACGGATTATGACGTAACGGACGGTCAGGGTAACATAATTCACCGTCACATCGACCAATTAAAGCGGAGATCGAGGAGTTCTATAGTCTGTCCACAGAGTACTGAGGAAAGCAGTGTCACGGTGGAGCCGACCCAGTCTCCAAAGGTGCCACCGATACCCAGGATTGAACCTACGACACCGCGAGCAAGTGCCAGTGAGTCGAAATGCGAAAGGCGAGGTTTGGCGGAAGGGGAATGTGACATAGATTGCCTTCCTACTCCCCGTAAGGAACGTAAGAAAACTGATACTCGTAGTGGGAATGAGCAGGAGGACCAGCCGTTGACCCCTCTTGTACCGTACCGATCGCGCCCGCTTAGACAATGTCGATTAAAGAAGCCTATATATAAACAATAATCGTGTCAACTATATATTAGGCCATGTACTAAATACATCCTCTGTGAAGGTGTAGTGTAGTGTATACATACTTAGTTTATATAAAAGTATTTTGTTAGTTGTACTTTAGTAGATTTACGTCATAAACGTATATAAATTGGTAATGTTAAGACTAACAGTAATTATACCGTTTTGATCCTTATTCCTTGAACTTAAGTTGCATAAGTAAACCTTAAACCTATATAAACCTTCGTCTGGTTCTTGGCAGTTAATTATTGTTGGTCGCGGTCTCCCCGATAACATTGTAATTTTGCGATGCGATCTCCAGGTGCATCTACCCGAGATTATTAAATGACAGATGTTCCTTACTTTAGGCTAATTAAGTATAGTAGTTAGTTATGTTAACCCTTTTTATAATGCTAGCGTTAATTAAGTGTGGAGAAGTGTGATGTAGGTAGATCTAGATATAGCGGTTGACGTATGTCAGATACGCCAGTCCGGAATAAATCCTCGAACTAACAAGGTGCCTATTATTGTTCTCTCCTATCCATATACCTAGCTATCTCAATACGTTACACTTACTAAGAATAAAGAAATTTAAATAAAAATAATATTAAGATGCTACATTAAAACGTAATAAAACATCAATGTTTTAGATAGTTACAGGTACATTTTAAACATGTATAAATAGGGGTTAGTTATAATCATTTATACAAATAAGCAACGAATTGTAAAAACATTTTTTTCTTTATATTACACTTTTAACATACAGCAAATTACTTACCAAGAATAAATAAATCGAATAAAAATAATATTAAGATGCTACATTAAAACCTAATAAATATTCAACGTTTTAAATAGTTACAGGTACGGTGCCTACAGCAATTTTTCCAGTGACAACCTGTACTATTCACTATTTCTCTAATGCGATTTAGTACCGCCTCGTTAAATTCGCCAGCTTCATGCTGAGTTGTGGCCCTTTTGTGACAAACTATGTGACGCCTATTTTATGTACTTTTTTTTTTGTGTTACCTGTGTTTGTCATGAATAAATGTTTTTCTTTCTTTCTTTCTTTTAAAATTTATGATCTCTATTAATTTTCATTACGCTTGTTTTGAGGTTACCCCACATTAACTCAATGGGGTTAAGTGTGCAGTAATATGGGGGCAACCTCAATACTTTGCAACCTTTTTCTTTTGCTTTCTCGTCCACGTAGTATACTTTGTCAAAGGTATGGTCTCGCAAAATAGTTAATAAGCCTTTCTTCGTTATTTTTGATGGGTAACTAATACCGTGTTTCTAAATGATTTAATTATGGCCTTTTTTGTATTTGTGCAGGGTACTAATTCTTTTTGTCTCGAATGATAACACGCGTTGTCCATTATTATGATGCTGTCCGTTGGTATGTTTGGTAGAAGTTGCTCCTCAAACCACGTTTCGAACAGACTTGCTGTCATATCTTCGTGATAGTCGGCGCTGCAATTTGCTATATTTTTGGCGGATAGTAACAATGCTCCTTCCACCCAGCCACTTTCAGAGCCCGCGTGTAAAATTATTATTCACTTGCCCCTCGACGCCGGAACGTTTAATGCGCATGTGGTATTTTCTTTAGTCCATCCTTTTTTGACAACATCGTGTGTGTCATACCATGTTTCATCTAAATAGACAATAGGTTTCCCTAGTTGTCGGTATTCAGTGATCTTTTTCAAGTAATCGTCTCGAAGGTTTTTCAATCGTGGTGAGTCCATTAACTTTTTCCTCGTGTCCAACGTCGTGTATTGGTAGCCCATGTTCTTCGGAATTTCATACAAATATTTCATTTTGTATGGAAAGGTACCACCCTCCTTTGTGAGCTCTTCATAAATCATCGGCACCGTAGGTGAAATATTTTTGTTCGTAAAAATTATGTATTATTCTTTCTATAAAGTCTTTTACAAACCCGTCTATTTTTTGAAACTTTGGTTTAGTCAATCGAGATTTCGTTTGTTGATCGCGTTTAGCGATTACACGCTTTACAGTCCTTATGCTGGTGTTAGTTAGATACGAGGTTCGTTTCACTGAGCCACGTAGTCCAATTTCAACTCTCACTCTATCGGAAACTTAAATGATTGTTCGTCGATGACCGGCATCCAATGGCCGCGACACTTTTTTATTCTTGCTTGCATCTTCTAATGGCCGAAACATAACGCTATTTAGTAGCGCCTCCGCATGGTTGAAAAGCGATACTATTATTGACGCTTTCCGATGGTCGGCACAAAACACTTGTATGAGCATCTGCCCATGGTCGGAACATTACATTCGTAACAGCATCTTCCCATGGTCGAAATATTACACACGTAACGGCATCTTCCCATGGTCGGAACATTTTTACATTCGAAATGTAAAAATCCGATCGAAAGTCCAAATTAACAATGCCAGATTTCATACACCAAAGTTCAAACAGTAGCAAACAAAATCCAAAAAAACGTAGCCATGTCGTCATGAAAAGGGTGGTATAGAATAAAGAGCACATGTACTTAAAGCGAGGCTTGTAAGGCACTGGGAAAAGATAACCCTATAATCCAGCTTAGCCATTTCCCCCTACCCTAAGCTGATAGTGCGTAGGTAGCGCATTCCTAAATAATGAGTCACCCCAACACTAACCAAATGTGCGTTGTGTACATTGTAAGTTTTATTATATTAATGAATTTATTAGAAAAGTTTTACTTGATTTACAATCGGATATTTATGTATTAAACGTAAAACGCCAATACAGCACGTTTTAACCGAAGAAAGACACATTCAAGTTGTGCTTATTATCATGATTTGAATGTGTTAATGTTAAGGTAATAAATATGAGTTAACACGCAACAGTGGGTTAACTTTCAAGGTAAAAATATGTAAGTGTAACATAAAAAAAAAATATTTTATAATTCGTTGATTATTTGTATTACTAAATATAACTAACCGATTATTTCTGTAATTTGTTAACCTGATTATTATTTATATACTGAATTGAATGAAATTAAATGAATTGTAATGCAATGAAATTAAATGATTATTAAAACGGAATACCTACTATTATAGTTAAAATCAAAATATACAACTGTATAAGGACTTATCTTGTAAGTTATATGACTTGTAAATGAACCTATTTTACTAAGAAATAATCATCAGTATTATTATTGTCATATACTTACCCAATGTTCATTTTTTTTTAAATATTAAATATTCATAAATCGTATTTGTGTCCAAATGTTTTCAATCAAAATCCGACCCTGTTTTACCTGCCCGTCAGGAATAATTCCAATTGCCTCCTAAGCGCTGCCTAGTCGGGCGCTCGGAATACCAGTGCAAGCGCGGTCTCCGATTACGCATATTTGTTTCCGATCTCGGTGTCAAGATATGCTGCATGGAGAGCGTTTAAGTCGCCTACGCTGGGCGCAACCGTTAAGAATATGCAGCTTTTTTGTATTCGTTCATATTGAATCTTATTGCGTGGTCCATATGGTAGATATTCTATAAACGCTAACATGAGCCCAAATCCTTTTTTTGTCGTGGCGCGTGCGCTTGCGGTTTTGCTACAATGGAGTTTACTGATAAGAACACTAATCCGTAACAGGCCAAGAACGGGAGGAAAGACTATACCTACGTTTTGCGCCTCCGCCGGGGTTTGGTAATGGGACGAGAGTTAGGAAAGTGAAACGCTTAACGTGTGGATAATCACTGTTTAATCTTGGAAAATCGATCGCTTTATATAGGTACACAATCCTTTGTTCTCAGTTTAGGTTAATACACTGAAAGATAGAAAATGATTTTTATAATATTCCGTATTTGGTTGCAGCGTATCATATTACATTAGGAAAATGAACGTTGTTTTTTATTTAATTTTCTATTCGCCTTGGGTGGGCTGTGAGTCAGCTGAGTCAGCTGTTGTTGGGTGATTCTGTACCTATTACACGTCCGTCGGTTTTTTTGAGACAGAAAAACAGGTTTAAACTGTTTTTTGTCTTTACATTATAGCTGTTTTTGGTTTTGTGATTTGTTATACATTAATAAGTATAAATTTGTTTCTTAAAAGGTAATTCTGAATATAAAATAAATCTTAGCACTATTAAAAGTGTTATATAAAAAAAACATGGCTGCTGAACTCTATTGTTTACATTCTGTTTCTTAACTAATTTATATTTAATAAAAAAAAATATTTTAGTCTTACGGCTAGGGTTTTTTTTTTGTTGATGCACTTAAAAATATGATTACATTTTTGTCTTAATTAAGTTATACTTTAGTTACTCTATTGATAAAATTTTGAATAAGGATTAAATATGGTTACTTAATTGTTAACTTATCTCTAAGTTAGTTGCTAAACTTATCTATGTTATGTTGTTTATTGATTTCGGTTCGTATATGGTGAGGGGCGTCCTTTTCGCTATTCCCGTAAGTTGCTGACATGATGTTGTTTATTGCTTAGTGTTGTTAGTTAGTGTTTCCGTATTTGGGATACTATGTGATCCTAAGAGATCATTTGCTTGAGGCTTTAGGTTTTTATTTCGTTATTGTTTGCTAACCCTTGCTGGAGTACGGTGTCGCTACTTTTAAATCGTGGAGATAAAAGGAAAATGGCAACTATCATCCTTGACCCCGTGTTCGAGATGGTGCGCGCGAAGGCCTTGGCCTTCGCCCTTGCACACAATGTGCATTTGCATGGGGTGGTCCTGCGCCCTCGCTGGGGGGTCGCGCAGTACCTGGCGATGTTTGCGGCCGTGGTCGGGCATCCCCTGTTGTGCCCTTTGAACCCTGCTCTGGGCCTGGGGGATATGTTCGTCGCGGCCCTCGGGTTTAACGACCCAGACGGGGAGCTGTTATTCATTGACTATGAGCTGGTGGGCGGCCGAGCTTGGATTGTGCGCTGGCGGCGGGCTCAATGGCTGTCCAGGGCCGTGGAGCGGGCCCTTGAGGATGTGGACTTTGAAGAATTTAGCCTACTGATTTAGAGTGTTTCGTGTGCGTGGGTTTTTTTTTGTGTGCGTGTTTTATGTTAATTTTTTCTTGTGTTTTTATTATTACTTTATTTTTATTAAATTGTTCTTTTTTTTTATTTGTGTGGTTGTTTTAATTATAGTATGGTTTAGTTCTATTTTTGTGGAGTGTGTATTCTTTTCCTGATACTAATATTTTTACGTTTGGATCCTGATCCTCTATGACGGTAAATGGTCCTTGATATATTGTGTCTAATTGTTTTCTGTCCTCTTTTCTGATTAATACTAAATCTCCGATTTTATAACTTATGGGTTTAATTTTTAAATCGTAATTAGTTTTTCTTAATATTTTAGACTTAATTAAATTATTTCTGGCATCCTCTTGGGACTTCTGTAACCTATACTTAAATTCTATGGGATAAGAATCAAAATTATACATTGGGTCTACTTGATTCGCAATTTTACTGGGTATGCGGCATAGTTTGCCGAATACTAGTTCATATGGTGTGTATTTAGTTGCCGAATGGACCGTTGTGTTATATGAAAAGGTCCAATATTGTAAAAAGTCAGACCACTGGTGTGTCTGGTTGTCCGTTTGTATCCTCAAAAATGCTCCTAGTGCTTTATGAGAATTTTCTAAAGATCCTAGGCTTTCATGGTGGTGAGCGGTTGACTGTAATTGTTTTATACCTAATATTTTACAAATCTCTCTCATAGTCGTGTTAATGAATTCGCTTCCTCTATCCGTTCCGATTTCTTTAGGAATTCCATATCGCAGTATGAAGTTGTCAACAAAACTTTTCGCGACTGTGTCGGCTTCTTTATCAGTGAGTGCGTATGCCTCTACGTACTTTGTTAGCTCGCACTGTAAAGTAAGTATGTAGCTGTAACCGTTGGCATCTTTTGTTAGGGGTCCGCATAAGTCTAAAAATACTTTGTCGAACGATGATGCGGCTGTACTAGTTATACATAGTGGTTGTTTTACATATCTATGGTGTTTTTGCTTTTGGCATTTGTCGCAAGCTTTTACAAATTTCATAATGTCGTTATCCATTCTTGGCCAATAGTAGTAACGCTTAACGTTATTAGTCATTCTGCTTATACCTGCGTGTCCGCTGGTAGGCAATAAGTGAAAGTCATTCAATATGACACGTCTGTCATCTTTATCATTTATTCTCTTGACACCTTTAATTATACTTAACTTGGGGCCGGTCCCTTTATTATATCTATTTATGCACTGTGTTAGCTCTATTATAATATTTGCGGTTTCGTCGTTATATAGTGTGCATATTTCCGTTATCCGCTGCTCCTTGCAAAACGATCCTAATTCTCTCGCAAGGAAAGCTCGTTCCGTTTGCGATTGAGTAAAAGGTGTGACACACAGTGTCGCTAAGGATGGCGAGTATATTATATTATGATGACTGATTAAACAATCTCGTTGTTTCAGTATTTTGTTATAGTTTCTTTTATCATATGTTAGTTCTGGTGTATTGTCTGGTTTTTTAAGAATCTCTACCGCTCGTGGTTGCGCAGGCCGGTCACGGTTAGGGTAGATTTTGAGAATGATTCGCGTCATTCTGTTTTTGTTCTTGTTGTTTCATTCGTTTTCGTTGTGCTCTAGTCATCACTGTTATTACTTTCTTTGTCATATTCTTAAGATCTTCGCTGGTAAATTCAATCCTAGATAACGCGTGCAGACGCGGAAAAGATAACGTAGCTGCAGAGCTACGTTATCTTTTCCTTTTAAATACTCTACAGTGAAGTCGTATTCCTCTAGACACAATCGAAACTTAGTGAGTCGACTCGATGGGTCGTTCATGCCGAATAAATAAATTAGTGGGCGGTGATCGGTGACGATTTTAAATGTACGTCCGTATAGGTATGGTCTAAAATATTTTACTGCCATACTATGGCTAGTAATTCCTTATCCGTCGTGGGATAGTTTTTCTCTGCTTTATTTAAAGGTCTACTCGCGTACGCAACTGGCAATCCATTTTTATTAGAGAGAATGCTCCCTAGAGCTATACCTGATGCGTCCGTGTGTATCGTAAATGTATTGTAGTATTGGCGGTGTACTGATGGCTATTTTTAGTTTTTGAAACGCGTCTTCGCATTGTTTGGTCCAATAGAATTCTACATTTTTCCGTAGTAGGTTATTTAGTGGTTGGGAAATTTCTGCGAAGTTTATGAATTTTCTGTAATAATTAACGAATGCTATAAAACGTCTAACTTCATCTGAGTTTGTGGGTACCGGGTAATTTTGTACTGTTGTTATTTTTTTTGGATCGGGTTTTATGCCATTTTGGCTTACTACATGCCCGAGATATAAAATTTCTTTTTGCAAGAAGTTGCATTTTTGCGGGTTTAATTTTAAATTGACCTTCCTTAATCTTTGAAAAACGTCCATCAAGTTCTTATTATGATGTTGTAAATTTCTTCCCATGACAATTATGTCGTCTAGGTAAACTATGCATTTCAGGTAGTTTAATCCCGACATTGCTATAGTCATTGCTCTGCTGAAAGCATTTGCCGAGCTTTCAATTCCCATTGGGAGTCGTTTCATATGGTAGTGCTTGTCAGCAACAAATGATGTGTACTTTCTGCTTTCTGGGTCGAGTTTTATTTGGTAATATCCTTGGTTTAAATCTAAAGTACTAAAATACATGGAACCTCCTAAGGAGCCGAAAATGTCTGTTATGTTGGGTAAGGGAAATTTGTCGTTTTCGATTACTTCGTTTACTTTTCGGTAATCTATCACTAGTCTCCATTTCTTTTGTCCGTTCGAGTCTGATTTTGTTGGTACTAAAAGTAACGGAGATGACCATTCTGACTGTGATTCTTCTATGATGTCGTTATCTAACATTTCCTTTATTTGACGATTTATTTCCGACTTTTGTGCCTGTGGCAAACGGTAGGGTTTGGTGTACACAGGTGACGTATTGGGTTTCAAACGTATTTTCTGCTCGTATAGGTTGGTTGCGGCTAGTCTGTCGCCTGGCAAATGGAATACGTCGGCGTATTTAGCACATATACTAGCTATGGAGTTACCTTCGTCATCATTCAAGTTGTCTAATTTTATAAATGAAAATAGCAATTTTACTCTGTCTGCATCTTTCTTAGTTCTTTCGAATGAAAAACACTTGTAGTCGCTTAGTGGTGTTATTTGTGGCGTAAAATTGGTTAGTATTGCGTCTTCTTCGCGGGTATTTAATATTTTAATAGTGATGTTCCCATTTTTGGTGGAAGTTAATGTATTGGCTACGAAGATTCCTTTTCCGATTTCACTAGCTGAGACTACGTAGTCTCCTGGTTTATTCGCTGGTAATTTTATGATAGATTCGGTTCTTGCTGGTAACTGTATATGGTTAGGATTAACGTTTCGGAGATCATAATGTTCTAAATTTAATGGTTTTGTTACTGTTTTGTTGCGATTGTTTAACGTGATTGTCCCTTTTTCATAGTCTATGATACACTTGTACTTTATTAAAAAGTCTTGTCCAATTATTCCGTCAACTTGTAATGGTAATTTTTGAAAAACATGAAATTTGTGCGGGAAAGATTGGCTATCACTCTCTAAGCGTAGAGTAATTGTACTGACTTTATTGTAAATTGAACTGAGTTCATGTGGCCATAAGTTAGGATATAATTATTGGTCACGAAAAAATGGTAAGTTGGAGGGCTCTCGTGAGTTTTCTATCGCCGTGTGTAATTGATGGCGTCGGGAAGGCGTTTCTTTGCGTTGTCCGCGGAAATTTGTATTGGTGTAAGTTCGCAGGTTGCGATAATTCGCGGTTTGTATAGGCCTGTATTTGCCTTTATAGGCATGTACCCGTGGTGGTCGGGTTGGGGCGATTTGCCTTGGGTTTCTACTCTGCGCGTATGTTGCTCGCGGTCTGTCTGTATACGGCCTTATGTATGGTTTGTTTGTGTACGTCCTTGTTTGAGGTCTGTTTGGGTTGTACTTTCGGAAGTTAAGTACTTGTTCTGTGGCGGGTGTTGATAAGATGGATGCTTCGTAATCTTTTGCGTTTTGTATGGCATCTTTTAGCGAGGTGAATCCGCGTGATGCTATGATAGTGCTGAATTTTTCGTTTCTCAAGCCTTCGGCGAATTTAGTTATAGCCATTTTTTCATTAATTGGCTGTAGGATGCTATAAGCGTCCGGTCTGCCGTTAGCTTGTGTTATTGTTAAGTTAACGAATAGATCTTCTAACTCCTGTCCGTACCGCTCGATAGATATTTTGTTGCCGCGATGGGAGTATGATTAATCTTGACAGATTTGCCACAATTGTCAAAATTACTATGGATTGACAGCTATCTCAATCTTATTCTAATCGCCTTTTAGCAATATCATCATAGTTATTTGAGAGATTTGTATTTGGTTAATAGTCTAAGATACTTAAGAAGCTTATTTTTATTAGCTTTGCTATTTTTTACATTTTTACATCCATCTACATCGCAATAAATACAAATTTTTCGTAATGACATTTTTCCGAGTTGCGAGTAGCGTCGCGCGCGGTACGACGTGCGTTTAAGCGCGTTGGTAACCCACTGACTTTAGCTCCCCCTGTAATAGGTACAGAATCACCCAACAACAGCTGACTTTCAACTTTCAGCAGAGCAATGACTATAGCAATGTCGGGATTAAACTACCTGAAATGCATAGTTTACCTAGACGACATAATTGTCATGGGAAGAAATTTACAACATCATAATAAGAACTTGATGGACGTTTTTCAAAGATTAAGGAAGGTCAATTTAAAATTAAACCCGCAAAAATGCAACTTCTTGCAAAAATAAATTTTATATCTCGGGCATGTAGTAAGCCAAAATGGCATAAAACCCGATCCAAAAAAAATAACAACAGTACAAAATTACCCGGTACCCACAAACTCAGATGAAGTTAGACGTTTTATAGCATTCGTTAATTATTACAGAAAATTCATAAACTTCGCAGAAATTTCCCAACCACTAAATAACCTACTACGGAAAAATGTAGAATTCTATTGGACCAAACAATGCGAAGACGCGTTTCAAAAACTAAAAATAGCCATCAGTACACCGCCAATACTACAATACCCGGATTTCTCGGAAGACAACACCTTTACGATACACACGGACGCATCAGGTATAGCTCTAGGGAGCATTCTCTCTAATAAAAATGGATTGCCAGTTGCGTACGCGAGTAGACCTTTAAATAAAGCAGAGAAAAACTATCCCACGACGGATAAGGAATTACTAGCCATAGTATGGCAGTAAAATATTTTAGACCATACCTATACGGACGTACATTTAAAATCGTCACCGATCACCGCCCACTAATTTATTTATTCGGCATGAACGACCCATCGAGTCGACTCACTAAGTTTCGATTGTGTCTAGAGGAATACGACTTCACTGTAGAGTATTTAAAAGGAAAAGATAACGTAGCTGCAGACGCGTTATCTAGGATTGAATTTACCAGCGAAGATCTTAAGAATATGACAAAGAAAGTAATAACAGTGATGACTAGAGCACAACGAAAACGAATGAAACAACAAGAACAAAAACAGAATGACGCGAATCATTCTCAAAATAAAGACCCTAACCGTGACCGGCCTGCGCAACCACGAGCGGTAGAGATTCTTAAAAAACCAGACAATACACCAGAACTAACATATGATAAAAGAAACTATAACAAAATACTGAAACAACGAGATTGTTTAATCAGTCATAATAATATAATAATATACTCGCCATCCTTAGCGACACTGAGTGTCACACCTTTTACTCAATCGCAAACGGAACGAGCTTTCCTTGCGAGAGAATTAGGATCGTTTTGCAAGGAGCAGCGGATAACGGAAATATGCACACTATATAACGACGACACCGCAAATATTATAATAGAGCTAGCACAGTGCATAAATAGATATAATAAAGGGACCGGCCCCAAGTTAAGTATAATTAAAGGTGTCAAGAGAATAAATGATAAAGATGACAGACGTGTCATATTGAATGACTTTCACTTATTGCCTACCAGCGGACACGCAGGTATAAGCAGAATGACTAATAACGTTAAGCGTTACTACTATTGGCCAGGAATGGATAACGACATTATGAAATTTGTAAAAGCTTGCAACAAATGCCAAAAGCAAAAACACCATAGATATGTAAAACAACCACTATGTATAACTAGTACAGCCGCATCATCGTTCGACAAAGTATTTTTAGACTTATGCGGACCCCTAACAAAAGATGCCAACGGTTACAGCTACATACTTACTTTACAGTGCGAGCTAACAAAGTACGTAGAGGCATACGCACTCACTGATAAAGAAGCCGACACAGTCGCGAAAAGTTTTGTTGACAACTTCATACTGCGATATGGAATTCCTAAAGAAATCGGAACGGATAGAGGAAGCGAATTCATTAACACGACTATGAGAGAGATTTGTAAAATATTAGGTATAAAACAATTACAGTCAACCGCTCACCACCATGAAAGCCTAGGATCTTTAGAAAATTCTCATAAAGCACTAGGAGCATTTTTGAGGATACAAACGGACAACCAGACACACCAGTGGTCTGACTTTTTACAATATTGGACCTTTTCATATAACACAACGGTCCATTCGGCAACTAAATACACACCATATGAACTAGTATTCGGCAAACTATGCCGCATACCCAGTAAAATTGCGAATCAAGTAGACCCAATGTATAATTTTGATTCTTATCCCATAGAATTTAAGTATAGGTTACAGAAGTCCCAAGAGGATGCTAGAAATAATTTAATTAAGTCTAAAATATTAAGAAAAACTAATTACGATTTAAAAATTAAACCCATAAGTTCTAAAATCGGAGATTTAGTATTAATCAGAAAAGAGGACAGAAAAAAATTAGACACAATATATCAAGGACCATTTACCGTCGTAGAGGATCAGGATCCAAACATAAAAATATTAGTATCAGGAAAAGAATACACACTCCACAAAAATAGAACTAAACCATACTATAATTAAAACAACCACACAAATAAAATAAAAAGAACAATTTAATAAAAATAAAGTAATAATAAAAACACAAGAAAAAATTAACATAAAACACGCACACAAAAAAAAACCCACGCACACGAAACACTCTAAATCAGTAGGCTAAATTCTTCAAAGTCCACATCCTCAAGGGCCCGCTCCACGGCCCTGGACAGCCATTGAGCCCGCCGCCAGCGCACAATCCAAGCTCGGCCGCCCACCAGCTCATAGTCAATGAATAACAGCTCCCCGTCTGGGTCGTTAAACCCGAGGGCCGCGACGAACATATCCCCCAGGCCCAGAGCAGGGTTCAAAGGGCACAACAGGGGATGCCCGACCACGGCCGCAAACATCGCCAGGTACTGCGCGACCCCCCAGCGAGGGCGCAGGACCACCCCATGCAAATGCACATTGTGGGCAAGGGCGAAGGCCAAGGCCTTCGCGCGCACCATCTCGAACACGGGGTCAAGGATGCAAGGGTTAGCAAACAATAACGAAATAAAAACCTAAAGCCTCAAGCAAATGATCTCTTAGGATCACATAGTATCCCAAATACGGAAACACTAACTAACAACACTAAGCAATAAACAACATCATGTCAGCAACTTACGGGAATAGCGAAAAGGACGCCCCTAACCATATACGAACCGAAATCAATAAACAACATAACATAGATAAGTTTAGCAACTAACTTAGAGATAAGTTAACAATTAAGTAACCATATTTAGGGCCGATTTCACCAACATTGAATTTACACGAGAGTAGCTATCCCAGTAAAAAAATATTCTAACTATTTACTCTTTGGTTAACTTCAATTTCGTTTCACCATGCTAGTCTATGGATATCTTTATTCTCGTATAGTTACTCTGTGACCGTGAACGAATGAATGGAATGATATTGGAATGCTCCCAAGTAAGATAGTCAGTTATTCCGTGCATGAGCCAATGGCGCTCCCTAGCTTCTAAATATGTTTGGATAATACGTAAACTTGACGTTTTGAATAACTTCAGAAACAGCTATCAATGTCGATATTTTCGCGTTTTGACTTTTGCTTTATATTGTGCTGTGATCCTGTTTTATTACTTTTCTTGTTGTTAATTGAATTTATTACGATGGCAACCGATAAAAGAAAGCTATCCGCTAATTGGATGGCATCAGAAAAAACGCTGCTGGTAGATCTAGTCACTGAGCATTTCCATGTGATAGAAAATAAAAGAACAGACGGGGTCTCAATGAAGCAAAAACTTGCAGAATGGACGACAATATCACATAAATATAATTCGCAGACAATGCTTTCCCACCGTACTGTCGAAAATTTAAAAGCTCAGTGGGAAAGCTTAAAAAAAGCTACAAAAAAAGAAGCATCTTTTAAGAGGATGCATTTAATTCAAAGAGGTACGTGTGGGTTACTTTTTTATTTGAGAATAGTTTCAATACACCTACATTAATTTTTAATCATATTTGTATTTTCTTAGGCGGTGGACCATCAAGGCCGAAAAATGATGATCCACTTCAAGAAAGGATTCTGGGTCTCATAACGCCAAGTGCTGTAGGTTTACATAATCCGTATGATAAAGATAATATAAACATTACGGAAAATATTACAGAATCATTTCCAGGCGAAGCACATAAGAATGGTTTGTTGACATCAATTCATACCTTTGTTTAAGACATTCGCTGCCACCCCCTCCAAAAATGTATGAAAATGAATGGACATGTGCGTTGGGGGCAGTGTATTTAAAGTTGTGTCTTGGAATGGTGTTAATTATTATATTTTATTTCAGATATAGGTACAATTCCTGGCCCTGAGGTACAGACTAAACATTCCAGTGAATCGGCTGCCCCCTTCCCTGCACCTACAGGCATTGAATATGATTTATTGGTAGGAATCTTTTATTTCCTTGGACTACGGCCTTTCTTCTTTTGATACATATATGTTGTGTTGTGTTATATTTATATTTGCTATTTAAATAGATTAAATTTAAATCTTACACTGTACACATTAGTAGGTACATGTTAGGTACATGTTAAGAGCGTATTTTTGTTTTCCAGAACGAAAATGAGTTTCCAGTTCCAACTCTAGATAGAGAGTCACCACATCCTCAAGTCCAAATAATGACCAGTAACAAAGTTGATACAAATGAAACAATGAATGAAGTGGTAAGTTGCAAGTCTATACATTGTAAAAAGGGGCAAGAAATTTATAATAACAGAATAATAGTTATTCCTACAAATTTTTCTGGTATGGGTGTACAGTCAAGGGCATAAATATGTATACACTTTTTCATCTTATGTCAAGGGCATGGGGTGAAAAAGTGTATATATATTTATGCCCTTCACTGTACCCACACAGCGCTACTTTGTTATTAATAAAAATGCATTTTTTCAGTAGTGGATTGTGTTGTAATTTAAGTAGTAGTTATAATTATTTTTTATTAATATAATATTATAATTATTATATTAATAAAAAGTAATTTAAGTAGTTATAGTAATGTTACATATGTTAGGGATGGGACGGTACCAGGAAGATTCCACAGTGTTGGAAATCTTACCGGTGAATGTTACCGGTAATGTCGCATCATTACATGTTATTTGTATTTTTTCAGGATTGGGGTGATTACACTCCTAAATCTCTAAAGACACCTGTTTCTCTTCAATTAAGGCCTACAGAAGAGAAAAGAAGGCCTGTCAATTCAGGTAAACGACTTGAATGGATGTCAAAAAGGCGGCCGCAGCTTTCCAGAGCCTCTCAAGAAACCTTGCAGAAGTTAAAGGGGAAAGCTATCAATATCCAAATGGAGCATGCGGCTAATGAAAGAGAAGAAGCAAAACAATTATTTGAAATTCAAATGGACATCCAAAAAGAAAATTTAAAACAAGAAAAAATTAAAACTAAATTATTGCTTCTAGAGTTAGAAAAAATGAATGAAAATAAATAAGTAATTTGTTCTTATATAAAATTTGTTTTATTGATTACAGTATACTTTGAAAGTAATCATTAATTATAGCATCTCGCACTGCATTGGGCCTGATGTATTGTTGTTGACGTTGTGGTTGCTGATCTATCTGACCATGGTTTAAAAGTTCATCCCATGGAGCTGGTAGTTGTAGTTCAGGATCATCAATAGGATTTGCTTCGCCTTGCTGCCTCAATATATTATGCAACACTGCAGTGGCCACAATAATAGTCAAAGAATTGTCTAGCTTAGTACGAAGCCCTAAGGCTAAAGCAGGGAACCGTTTCTTCCAGACTCCGTAGGACCTTTCAACAGGGTTACGAGTCCGTATTTGTGACTCGTTATAGAGTTGTTCCACTGGAGTCCTAGGGTTCTCTAAAGGCGTCATCATGTATGAAGTGGAAGCATAACCACCATCTACTAATAGCAACGCATTGCCATACTGGCCAGATTCAAATTTAGCTTTTATGCAACTATTATTGAATATAGTGCTGTCGTGAGATGAACCTGGCCACCGGGCTACTATGTCAGTGATCTCTAAGTTTGCATTGCAAATAGTTTGCACGTTGATAGAGAAGTAGCCCTTTCGGTTGCGATATAGTTCTGCATGATCTCCACCTGGTGAGGATATACGGACGTGAGTACAATCCATAGCACCAATGACTCTTGGAAATCTAGCGATTTGAAAGAATGAATCTTGTTCTTTTCGTATTTCCTCGCGTGTTGTTGGAAATCGGATATACTCTTTGTGCAACGATGCTATTGCTGCACTGACTTGGTGAATAATTCTGTGTGACGTTGGTGTACTGATACCGCCAAAGTCACCAATGCTCATTTGGGTATTATTTGTAGCGTAAAATCTTAATGTAGCTAATAATTGATTGATAGGCGATATTGACCTATTTCTGAAATAAAACAAACAAGTGTCAGAATCAGTTTACAATTTTTTACATAGCAAAATAGGTATGTACTCGGAAATAATAAGAACACCCACCTATCTGTTGGGTACTCCAAACGGTGCTCGATTTTTGCCAGTAAACTTAATGCCGCCTTCTTGGATAAACGAAATCTTAACACAAAATCGTGTTCGTCGTACTCTTCAAAATAATTAGCCCTTTCCTTAAACCACCGCGGACGAGGACAAAAATAATCGTCATCTTCACTATCGGTTTCGTTTAATAATGTATACAAACGGCGAGCCATTTTCTAAATGTTAGGTTATGAATTTGACACTACAAACCAACGAATAGCAGTTTGACGGCCGAAATTGGCGGTATAAGAATTAACTGTAGTATTGAGGTTTTATCCTTAGTTTAAATGTTGGTGAAACGTAAAATTGAGTTACTCGGGAGTAATTAACGATTTATTCTTGTACTAAGACTTATACTACGTTGGTGAAATCGGCCCTTAATCCTTATTCAAAATTTTATCAATAGAGTAACTAAAGTATAACTGTAATGAGACGGCGAAGAATAACAGAAGATATTTATTTATGAACAAATTAATCACAAATTAAACTTAGGGACGAGGCGTCCACACGGATGGCCGTGGTAGGTTGCCTGGGTATGTACTGTCGCGGGTGCCGCGGTAGTATCTAAGAGCTCTGTCCGTCACGGATGGCCGCGGTGGACTGAATGCCGAGCGCTGCGGCGGTCGGGTTTTATTGAAGCGCGTCGCGTGAGTGTGTGCTGTGTCGACGTTCCGATGGCTGTGTGCGTGAGTTGTTTACGCATTCCCGGCGCGGGCGCGTTGCTAGGGTCTTAGGTACTACATCCTCCCCCTCTGGATCCGATGGCGGCCCGACGAGGATACAGTATTGTAGCTACTTTCGGCTTCGAAGGTTTCTGGTCGCAGGCGGAGAGGCAGCAGTCTTCCTTGGGCGTCCTCGTTTGCGTATTGCCTGTACAGGGTCCGGCAGGTCCTCGTTTGAACCATGGTAGGGCTCCAGAGCGGATGCATGGTATATCCCCACAACAGTATCAGGGTTGTTGGTTGCGGCAAGCTGATACGATGATGGGCCGTGTTGCTTAGTGACAACATACGGTCCGTCTCGACGCGGTGCAAATTTTGCGCTTACTCCTTGGGCAGCTCGGCTGATTGGATGAGTTTTTACCAGCACCAAGGAACCCGCGGTGTGTGGTATCCCGCGCCTTCGGGTTTTATCTACATAATTCTTCCTGGATTCCTCCTTCTGTTCTTGTATCTCTCGTGCTCTCTTCAGCGTTTCCGACAAGAGAATCAATTTTGGAGTGATCTCGGCAACAAAATTATCATTGAGAATGATTTCTCTCAGATCGTTAGACGTATCATCAGCCGTTCTAAGTTCTCGGCCGAAGGTTAAGTAAGCCGGTGAGTAACCGGTAGACGTCTGCTGAGCCGTATTCATGGCGAAACGAATTATTGGAAGTTTCTCGGCCCATTTACTGTGATCATCTTGCACTAGGATGCTAAGCTGGGTTTTCAGATCACGGTTTCTTCTTTCAACCGGGTTCGCCTCTGGGTGATAAACGGGAGTGAAGTTATGTTTGATTCCGAGACAGTAAGCAACTTGTTGCATCACAGAGCTCACAAATTGAGGGCCATTGTCGCTAATTAATCTCCTCGGCGTGCCATATCTCAGAAAGATCTCATTTATTAAGGTGGTTGCACACGCTTCGGCAGTCGCCGTTTTTAGGGCAAACAGTTCAACCCATCTGCTCGCTATGTCCTCCACTATAAATATCCAGGTTTCTCCATTTGGAGTGGGGCGTAGTGGCCCGAAAAGATCAAAGGAGATAGACTCAAATCTTTTCGCGGTTGCGGTAGTCTGAAGCAATCCGGCTGGTTTCATATTAGAGGGTTTAAACCGCTGGCACTGGATACAATTTCGGACGTAACTCTCGATGTACTTGCGCATTCCTTTCCAATAGTAGCGCTGTGATATTCTTTGGAATGTTTTGTCGGATCCGTAATGTCCTGAAGTCGGTTCATCATGATAAACAGCCAGGAGATTAGCCCATTCATGTTCAGGAACTACTAGTTGGGCGTTTTCAGCGTCTGAACTGGGACTGTGCCGATAGAGGATGGCGTTATTCAGCCCTTTGTTGCTCCAATACGCTGCGTCTTCATATTGCTTTGGGTTTTCCATAGACGCGATTATTTTCCTTATGAATGGGTCCTTCAGTTGCTCCTCCCTGATGTCCTTTGGATCTCGAGTAGGTATGTCTACAGCAATCGAACATATGCCACACGTTTCATCTGTGTCCTTGCCACAAGTTGGCCTTGATAAAGTGTCAGCTACTACGTTAGTCTTGCCGGGAGTATACTTGATCGTAATGTCGAAAGCCTGTATCTGTAGTGCCCATCTGGCCAGTCTGCCTGCCGGTGATTTTAGCTGCATTAACCAACGTAAGGCCTGGTGGTCGGTGACGACGGTAATGGGTAATCCTGCTATGTAACCACGGTATTTCTGTAGGGCCCATACTACAGCCAGCGCTTCCTTCTCCGTGGTTGAGTAATTGCGTTCCGCAGGAGTGAGCAGTCGACTAGCATACTCTACCACATATTCTTCGCTTCCCTCCCCCTGGACCAAAGCTGCCCCGAGTGCGTAGTTACTGGCATCAGTCTTCAGTATGTAGGCCCTAGTATGGTCAGCTTGACGTAATATTGGGGAGGTAGTTAACCGGTGTTTCAGTTCTGTAAAGGCATTTTCCTGCTCCTCAGTCCAAGTCCAAACGGCTGACTTCTTTGTCAGTCTTGTGAGTGGTTCAGCGATTGTTGCAAAGTTTTCTATAAAACGTCGATACCATTAACACGTCTGTAGGAATGTGACCAGGTGTGTCAGATTCCTTCTGGTGAGGCCCATGGAGATGAACATGGTTCTATGATGCCTCCTTGAAGCATTTTATCTATTTCTGCTTTAAGGATTTCTCTTCGTGGTGGAGACAATCTGTATGGTGGTGAAGCTACAGGAGGGTGATCATTAGTGATGATACGATGCTCTACGTCGACTACAGCTTCACCTTTTGAAGTGAAGACGTCTTCGTATTCCAGTAGTAGGTCCTCAAATGCCCCTTGCTGGCCTTCAGACAGGTCTTCAGATATATTTACATCGATCGCGCTAATTCCCACGTCCCAGTCGAGTTCTCCGTCGAATAAGCCTTGCTCGTGTAGAGTTAGATTAACGGCCTGAGAATGAACATTTATCTGTGCGTCACGTAGCATGTAGTCCAGGTCTGGGGAGGTGACCTCGAAGAAACGCCTCTTCTTGGGTGACGGTCTTTTGATGGGAATCAAATTCCAAGCGGGTGTGTTCGGGACTATAATGGTCTCTTCTACGGGTTTTTCGGTTGTCATTTCAAAGCCCGATATCTCCGTTCCATTATCTGCAGGCTCTGGTAATGACGGTGATGAGCACGACGGCAAGGATGGTGAAGCCAAAACGTTTCCTGGCAACGAAGGCGAGATTCCCAAGTCAGAAGGGATATGGGTGATGGTACCTGGCACTCTTCAATCGAAGGCTGTTTGAAGGTGGCAAACCCCTCGTCGTATAGGTCGTAGTCCTCTTCTGGACACTCAATGAAGGACATCGTGAATTGAGGTAAGTTTATCAGTATCCCTGCATCTTGGATGTAGCCAACGCCGAGTAACGTTCGATTTTTCTTGCAACCAGGTAGGACGACGAAAGTGGTGTTTGTTGTCTTTCCATAAAGTTCTACGGGAGCTCTGACAATTTCCACGTTCTGACGTTTGCCGATGCCGTCTGCGAGGGTGATCTTCATTCTTTGTTGCTGAAATACGTATCCCTTTTCCCGTAACTTAGTAGCCAGTCGGTAAGACGCAATACTGGACTTGGCGCAACAGTCGAGCTTAGCGCATTCTTCAACGTTGCCAATCTTCGTGAATACCATAGGCCTGGGCCTTACATCCAGCTGAATGTCTATGAAACATGCACCAGTCTCTACCGGTTTCTTTTTGTTGCAAGTGGAGCACTTGGATCGAACCACTCCCGGAGCCCCGCATCCGTAGCAATAGAATCGTGGCTGTGATGGTGATGGAGCCTGAGTCACCGCTTCTTGCTTCGGTACGGCAGTTGCTCCCAGTGCCTTTTGTCTTCGTCTGCATGATGCCATGTCATGCCCTATAGCACGGCAAAATTCACATCGCTCTTTTCCCCGAGCGAATGTTAAACGCTTCGATTCGCTTGCGCTGCTGGCCAGAGGTTCATTTCTCTCCTTGATTATATTTTCCGCGGCCCTTGCCAGCTGTACCAGATTGTCAAAGGAGCTGACGGCTGACCTGGGTACGGCAGATCTCATTTCCAGACGAAGGAGTCCATACACCATGTCCAGCTGGCGGATCTCAGGTATTTTCGGTGGCGGCAACTGGGCAAACAACACTCGTTTCTGGGCCACAAATGTTTCCGTGAGCAGAGATTTCGGTTGCTCATTGCTCATTATCTCACGCAGTAGCTGGTAAGCCTCTTTCTTGGGAGCAAAAGCAGCGTGCAGCCTCTCCTTGAAATCTGCCCATGTCTCGACCTCGTGCTTGATACCTTGCCACCAGATGCCTGCTTCCCCTACAAGAACTAGGGGTAATCCCATTATTGCTTCTTTCTCCGGGATCTTTTCCACCATTATGTACGTGTCTACTGCCGACAGGAATCTGGTCACTACATTAACATCCTTCGCTCCATCATAGTGATGTAGGCAACTCGCCAATGTGGCGTGGCGTGATGATGATGATGATGAAGATAGTGTAGCCATCAGGCGAGTAAACTGGTCTTCGCTGAAGGATGCCATGGTTTCCTTTTTCTTTTTCGCGTATCTATACGTCGTGACACGCCCCGACTTTGTGACGAATCTTGGGCGTGGTGAAACGTGCCGCTCGTTGGACGCCAGTGTAATGAGACGGCGAAGAATAACAGAAGATATTTATTTATGAACAAATTAATCACAAATTAAACTTAGGGACGAGGCGTCCACACGGATGGCCGTGGTAGGTTGCCTGGGTATGTACTGTCGCGGGTGCCGCGGTAGTATCTAAGAGCTCTGTCCGTCACGGATGGCCGCGGTGGACTGAATGCCGAGCGCTGCGGCGGTCGGGTTTTATTGAAGCGCGTCGCGTGAGTGTGTGCTGTGTCGACGTTCCGATGGCTGTGTGCGTGAGTTGTTTACGCATTCCCGGCGCGGGCGCGTTGCTAGGGTCTTAGGTACTACATAACTTAATTAAGACAAAAATGTAATCATATTTTTAAGTGCATCAACAAAAAAAAACCCTAGCCGTAAGACTAAAATATATTTTTTTTTATTAAATATAAATTAGTTAAGAAACAGAATGTAAACAATAGAGTTCAGCAGCCATGTTTTTTTATATAACACTTTTAATAGTGCTAAGATTTATTTTATATTCAGAATTACCTTTTAAGAAACAAATTTATACTTATTAATGTATAACAAATCCAAAAACAGCTATAATGTAAAGACAAAAAACAGTTTAAACCTGTTTTTCTGTCTCAAAAAAACCGACGGACGTGTAATAGGTACAGAATCACCCAACAACAGCTGACTCAGCTGACTCACAGCCCACCCAAGGCGAATAGAAAATTAAATAAAAAACAACGTTCATTTTCCTAATGTAATATGATACGCTGCAACCAAATACGGAATATTATAAAAATCATTTTCTATCTTTCAGTGTATTAACCTAAACTGAGAACAAAGGATTGTGTACCTATATAAAGCGATCGATTTTCCAAGATTAAACAGTGATTATCCACACGTTAAGCGTTTCACTTTCCTAACTCTCGTCCCATTACCATACCCCGGCGGAGGCGCAAAACGTAGGTATATAACTCGCTCGCGCGGGCATGATTCATAGGCCTGCACAGACTTTAAACTAAGCGGGCAGAGAAGGCGGAGCGGGGCGGCGGCGGCGGAACAATGACATTGCTCGGCTCGGCAAAAAGCACGACCGTCGTTTCGTTTGAATGCTCGATAAAACGCTCGCTAGAATGCTCGCTTTATTTTGTGAGTGTGTGTGTAATGTAACATTCGCTAGAATGCTCATTCCAAGTGAATTCTCAAGTGTATCAGCACCTTAACATGTCTTCTAGACATTTCACGCGTTCCGCTAACCGACGCGATTCTATTTCAGCTAGTAGCTTCTTCCTGAGCCGATCTTCGTTTCGATCCTTTTCCTTTTGTTTATGTTTACCTATGGGTAACAGTTGGGCGACAGTTCGTATTTAATTCACTCGCGTGTTACGTTTCGATCTCACTTCTGAAAGTTATTAGGGAATTCTGTCGCTGGGTATAAAAAATAACACAACTATTTAAACACAGATTACTTATAATAAGTAATAACACAGATATACACTTCAATCACAAGATTCATATATATTAAGCTCATCATCAAGCCACGGCGGATTTGCAACTGACTCGTCCGAAAGAAACGACCGTCGATCATCCGACGGCAGCGCTCTCCTGATTGGTCCGTTTTCGGGAAGCGTCGTTTGAGGCAAGCCCGATAGTTTTAAACGTTGCTTGTATTAGTTTGGATCAAATGGATATATTCCAGCTTTTCTAAAACCACTCATCAGTATGTTAGGTGGGATTTCGGCCCATATTTCGCCTATCAGTTGCGAGAACTTTTTTTTGGCAGGGTAACGCCAATATTCGAACGCTGCCATTTTACTAGTGCAACATCCCAGCGGTCTTTGAATGATTTCATTACTGAAATGTCCAATGGCTGTAACACGTGACTAGTGTGGGCAGTTTGGTGTGGTGTGGGTGTAGTTTTAATATGGTTATGTTTTCGTCGCATGCTGCTTGGATAATATTTAACCCCACGTGTGTAGCGTGACCACCATAGGATGAGTAGCACGGGACGTTGATGACCAACAGTAGATAAAAAAAACTTTCTTGAAGAACGCTTCGAAAACATCACTTTCCATCCACCCGTTCTTGGTTGCGGCATATGTCGTTCCGGGATACGCTTCAGGGGAAGTCCATTCGTCACAAGTGTTCTTTCCCTTGAAAACAATTAAGGGCGGCGTTTTCTCTCCCGCTGCGCTAGCACCAAGTAACACCGTCGTATTATCTTTACCTGATGTAGAAATTGTTCTTGTTGCGGCATGATCTTTAATGCCTACAATTTTAGTTTTTGATCGATCCTTACTGAAACTGGTTTCATCCAGATTCCATATTGCCTCAGGTTTATCTTGTAACACTAATTCAGCGACGGTCTTATTTAGCAATTCGTAATATTCCTGTACATGGAACGGATCCACAGCAACCTTACGAGCACATTCAACAGCCTGTGGCTTTTTGACTATTAAGTTATGTCTCTTTTGGAAATATAGCAACCAGTCTTTTCCTGGAATTCTGTTTTTAAAACAGGTTAACAGGTTGCTTTTTCTGACATATTCTCCGATGAGTTGAGTAACTTCTTCTCTGCTCATTCCAAACCCGTGGCGTTCCATAGTATGTAGATACGAAGCAATTTTTTCGTGTAGAGGAAGCGCGTTTTTTCTGCCTGGTTTACTGGATTGCCTTTTCTTTTACCATGGAAATGATCCATTGGTCATACGTGGAATTCGGTAAATACGTGCAGCTTTATTACCACTCATTCCAATTGGAACTGCCCGTACCGCTGCTTGTAAGTCATCTTTAGTATATGTCAGATCTCGTTTTTTTCTATAATTTCGCACCATTTTTATCTGCGAAACAAAATACATATTTCAAGCCGATGTGCAGTAAGCTGCATGGTTAAGTGACCCCCCCTGCATAAAAATTTATACAGATAGGGTGTCACTTAACTCTACAGTCGAGTTCATAAATATATGAGGCTTCAACAATAAATGTACATACATAGAAAAGTACATATATATATATATCTGAACATTGTTTTTCATCTTAAATTATTTACACATATTACCGGTCATATTAATCTGAGCAAGCCACTCAATACTATGTACGCCACAGAAAAGTAATAACTATCTGCACAAATATTTGATCACGATTTGTCTGGATGGGTAATAACAATAACTAATAGTAATAGCTAATCTTATTAAATTTTCAAAATTATTAAGTGACTAGTCACAACTGTTGATAACAACCTCTTTTTAACTCATCGTGACACTCAAAGCTAAAGAGACAAATATATCATTTGACAGTACGGTACTCCTTTCGGTGATTGTCAGGTTTGAAAATGTTAAGTGTTTGCACAGATATATAAGGTGCTAACAAATAAAGTACAAATATTTTTACAGCTGATAGTGCTCGCCTCTTGGAGTACATTTAGGTATGAAACATTATAGGTTTTATGATGTTTTTGGAGAATAATTACAAAACAAATTTGCTACGAAAAACACCCTGCTCATGGGATAAATAGTAATCAGTAATAAGACCTCCTTGATTATCTCTTAACTCTATCACTTTACTGGCCACTTGCCTAAATAAATGTCAATGTCATGCTATTTTTTTTTAAATACCACGACGGTGGCAAACAAGCATACGGCCCACCTGATGGTAATCAGCTACCGTAGCCTATGGACGCCTGCAACTCCAGAGGTGTCACATGCGCGTTGCCAACCGTTAACAAAAAAGAAGATTCATTGTGTTGACAGCTAAAGGAACATGAGGGTCCCTTGTCGTCAACACACTGGGTCCTCTATGTTATATTGAGCTCTTTGGCAACCTTACTCACCAGCAGGAACACAACACTATGAGTATGGCTTAGTTGTCAAAAATATCCACAAATATATTACACAAACTAAACCTTAAATAAATACACGGCATAAATACTTACACACACATACCTAACTTGCTACAGATATAGGGACACTACGCGTAATACGCGTAGGTATATAATAGTCGAATACTAACTACAAAATAAAATCAGTTGTCATCCCACCGCTGCCCCCTTTGTAGCGGCATTGCCTTTTATACTTATGCACGACGGTGACGAGAGTTTTCCGCGTTTATCACTAAAACTACGACACTTCTGTTGCCTTGCAATTTGTCACGACAATAGAGATTGAGGTATATTTTTAATGAGAGGGCAATCATTTGTTTTCACTTTTATTTCAAATACATATTAACATTAAAGTGAGACTTCAAACTCGGTATTAATTTTCATAGTTATTATTTAAGTAAGTCAAATCAAAAAGGTTGGCAATATATGAAATAGGGAAATTCCGGCTGATGACTGTTTTGCCCGTTTCGCAATTGACGGATTTGTCTGCTCGATCATTTCGTTAAAAGCAATATTTAACCACCCATAATTTCTCACCAACATATATTATTATAATTGAAAATTGATGAAACTACCAACAAATATGCATATCGAACTATATAATAAACATACTTACTAAGCCGTAAACTTACATTTTCTTATCGCACCGTCACGAAACACTGCAACACACTACAATCGCGTTCGAGGTCGGAAGGCAACTAAACTTTGAAAGCGCTTTTTTTCCATTCACTAGCTAGATAACGCCATCTGTTTTTGACTGCGGGTATAAAATGTTCTCTCTGCTTTACCGATCGAGTCATTAAGTGTGCACTGTTGTTTGAATAGCCGCAAACGCCGTTGGGCGGAAATGTCCCGCTGACGGATTTGGCATATCAAAGAACAGAAGACAAAATAATAATATCAACTTACGTTAACTTGCAATATTATGTTGCTGATAAAGACATAACACACTTTGATCACTGTAATTTGAGAGATATTAAGGTTTTCTTGAATTCAATCTACTTTCCGTACGAAAGTTTTGATGCCAGTTTCTCGGCTGGAAAGTTTGCTATATTATACGAACAGTATGCACAATTTCAGCAGTCTTATTATAACCGTCTGCAAGCGCCGTTGCTAAGTCCTCACGATTTTAAAGATATAGCTTCTCTATTTGTTATCAACTGTTCTCGTCAAAACGAAACCTTGAAAACCGGTTCGGTAGATGTGAGAGTTAAATTGAATTGTGAATCAGATATACCAAAGAACACCGCAGCTTACCGTCTGATTTTAAATGATAGTATATTTGAATATAAACCTTTAAGTAATATTACGAAAAAAGTATCGTAATGTAGCATATATTTGTAGACCTGCAGGGGTTTAAAACAAAAGAAAACGAATTTATTGTCAAAGAATTTGCATACAGTACTCTGGAATACACTCAAGTTCTTAATAAAACCTCCTTTTCCATTTTCAAAATTAACTGAAACTGAAAAAAGGCAAGTCACGTGGTTAGAAAAGAATTATTCCATTTTGTGGCGTGAGGGGTACATAGATTATATACAATTTAAAAGACTAATTCGTAGCCATATAAAATATAAGACGATCTATGTTAAAGGGATGGAGAAAGTTAAATGGGTAAAAGAATTATATCCGAACTGTAATGTTTTAGATTTAGGTGAAAAAGACATACCTAATTTAAAAGAGCTGTATAAAATATATTGATCTAATGAATGTGTTTTCAATTGTGTGTATCATAAAAAGTATTGTGCATTAAAAAAGGTGTTATGTCTAAAAAAATAGTATTTCGATACTATTGTGTCTGCGCAAGATTAATGATATTCATTAAATTAGAAATAAGTTTAACTAGTTCGGTATTAAGTTTTAATGATATTAAATAAAAGTTTTTAATCAAAGACATGAATTTTATTTATTTTATGCATACATACATATTTAACCTTGTAGTTCACAATAAACTCAGAAATTTTCCTGTAACATTGATTTAGATATTTGATTTATTAAACTGAATGCCGAATCCACAACTTTGTCCATCGGTTCGCGCGCTATATATTGAGCACTAAATATCATATTTTCTTCATCGTCACTCTCTGTCCAGGTTTCCTGCTCATTGCATAAGTTGATGATTTTGATTTGTATCATGCGGGGTCCGTCAGTTACAGATTTTCGACATTTTACAAAAGTAGTGGTTGATTTTAATTTTCGTTTAGGCACGCTGTTTATTTTTTAATTTCTTTTTGATTAGTGTTTCTTTTGATGATGGCGCAGTAATGGTCACGTCATGTTTGTTAGCAAGTTCTGGATAAGCCGCTTCAAAGGTCTGAGTGTTCCACTCTTGAGCATGTGGGAAGGGATCCTCAGGGTCACAATGTTCGCACATGTTAAAATCTGTAACAGGATAACATAACATAAACATAAATACTCTATATTGCCCACCTCAAATAACGAAACGTACAAAATGGAAGTTACAAATATTAAAAGTAGAGGTAAAACAATTAGGATATTATCATGAATAGAAAGAAAAGAAAGAAAGAAAATACCTTTGATATAAAGCTCCCATATTAATCTAATTAACTCATATTTACATCAACCTTTAATAATATCCTTTAATATCTAATAAAAGTAGTAAAATTATCGACTTCAAATAAAATAACATTAATGTAAAATAATTATCGACTTACTTGAATGCGTGCTTCGTATTGTGCCAAATTAATAAATGAACATCGTAACAATATAGGTAATTGCTAGTATTGCGTTTTCAACCGCTTCAAGATTTCGAAGGAGGAGGTTATCAATTCGTCGGGATCTTTGTTTTTGCTATTTTTTTTTTTTTTTTTTTATGTATGTTCACCGATTACTCGAAGACGGCTGGACCGATTTGGAAAATTCTTTTTTTGTTTGTAAGAGTATACTTCACAGTTGGTCCCATTGTAACCAGGTCAGGATCTGATGATGGGATCCTGGAGAAATCGAGGGAACTCTTCAACTATTATAGGCACACCTGTAGTGATTTGAGTATTTTTTACAGCAGCTCGAGTATTTGGTGTTGGAAAGGTGGATTGCTTAGTGAAGTCGGTTCTTTTTTGTTTAAAATTATTCGATAATGTCGTTGACCTGCTATTATCAACGTACGCACGCGCCAAGAAATGAGACTTCATTCAGTTTCGCAATATAAACACGTTAGGTAGATGAGCTTTTTGTTACTTGTCAGCATTAGGCGGTTCATCGAACTATGCAAAAGAAGTAGGTCACATGAAAGACCCGTATCCATATTTGATGAAGAAAATTAAAACTTGTACTCATTAGTTAAGGCCCATTGAATCATTATGCATACTATGGTAAGTCAGCATACGACCCACATTATGGTAAGCGATCACCGTAGCCTATGAATGCGATCTACACCAAGTGATAGTTAATCACAGAGCGCACTTGCACCTAATATTTAAGATATTATGATATATAACTTTTGAATTCCATTAAAAGAAAATGCACTTACATCAGTCGGCTTTTGGGTATACATGTTGTAACAAAAATACTGGTCATCCTTTTAAAAGCGTTTTCACTATCTTGCCGTATTCTGATAAGGAAACATTTTTAAAGCAAATAATGTAACAACCTGTAGAATTGAAAGATATAGGGAGTGTGGAAGAAAAAATAAACAGAACACAGATTTTTATAAGTTTATTATACAAAATAAAAGCACACATTAACGGGCGTATAAAATACTGACTTATGTTATTATACGTTTTACATTTCTTACCTATGCATATCACATACTTTCAAAACAAATACAATACTAAGAGTACATTAAGTATTCCTAGCAACAGCATATCATACCAATACCTACTTGTAGTTAAAATTATTTCCTTGTTTGCTCAGGATGAAAGATCTACAAAAAAGAAAGTAACTATTACCCCATGTCATGGTTGAAATTTTGTCTGATAAAATGAGTCGTTTATCATCTTTGTTACATAAGGCAACTTTTTTGACCGTTTGAGTGAAGATTCTCATGTTTGATAGTTTTAAATAAAATATTTTTTTTTCGAATGATTTTATCATTTAACAGTACTGCCGCCATAAGAAAAAAAGACGCAACTGACATTTTTTCCAAAATTGAGCTAAAGATATATTCAGAATCAGTGGAAAAAGACGCATCTACTGGTATTTTTAATTTCGCGAAAAAATGAACAGAAGTCTACTTTACTAGCTAGTAAATAGGACGTATCTGAAAGATACTAGGTATAATATTAAATTGAAGAGGCGTTTCTACTCTAACATACAATGAAAAGACGTATCTAAGTAAATGTGCTTTTTTTGCTTACAAAATATGTGCACAATCATAAAATGAACTGGCGTATCTACACCATAATAAGAAGAAAAGTCGGTTCTGATGTAGATGTGACCCTTTGTCTTAGGATTTCAACGACTAAATCAGACGCTAATTATAAAGACGTACTGTACGTCTTTATAATTAGCCAGAGTCAAATATTTGATGGCACCAGTTTTGGTACCTTTTGCTTTTTTTATGAAACTTTTTTTTTCGTGTCTACTAGTAATGCAGTACAGCTTGCTCCTCAAGCCAACATACTCAGTTATTAATGCTCCTTCTAATTCATCTTTGAATAGACCAGGAATCTTTTTGTTAAGCAAAGGAATCTGGAAAACATTCGAAGGGTTGTAATTACTAGTGTTAAAAAAATCTAAATAATGATTTTTTAAATCGCTGTAAAAGTCTGTAGTTTTAATTTCATAAATAAACCTGTCAGTGTCAGTATAACAAAGACGAACGCGATCACCATAGTGGGGCTTTATAACCGAATAGTGAAATTTATACATATGGTTTTTGGACAGTTCTAATACTGAGAATCCTATGTAAATGGGTTTATCCAATACAACCCTTTCTGGTTTCATTTGTATGGCTACCAAGCTGTCAGTAAGCACTGTGGCGCTATGAAAATTAGGTCTTGCTATTAAAGTACCGGCAGAAGTAACCTTTTTAGTGCTGTTTCGTTCGTCATGCCATTGGTTGACTAATTTTACGTCTACCCCAAGTAGCACACTAGCGGTATAAGCAGAGATTATACCGCTTAAAGGTGGTACAACAGCGGTTTAATAGAGTTTGTGTACTCCTTAAGCTGTATATAAGGGATATAAATAACTACAAAAAGGCTAAGGTGGTATAATCGCGATTCAGTAGTCAAAGTAACGGCTTTGACGGTATTAGAGAGTATTACAGCGCTTTTGTACCTGCATCAGTTGCATAAGAGAGGTATAAGGATCCCATATAACTCTATAGATCTATAAGAGGGGAAGAGAAGGTTAAAGCGTTACAACAGAGTTATAAACTTGCGTTATACCACTTAAAGGGTTACAAGAGTGTAATATGTAGGTTAAAGCGGTACAATAGAGATATTGAGATCCTTTTTACCACCTTTACCGTAGTAGAGTATTATAACTCCTTACTATCTCTTAAAGTGGTATATCTGGGAATAATGATGCCTATTTAGAATTATAGCCTGCATTATTCTCTCTTATACGAGTAAAGGAGTTTTTAACCTCTTCTGTTTTGTTAATACGTCAATTCGTGGTCGCACCGCTGTTTTGCTTATTCCTATACGATCTTATTACTTGAAATATGGATAGGAAAAAAACTTGGAAATTAAAAAAACAAAACGGTAACATTAAGAGGAAAGTACTACGAAAATACTTAAATGCCATTAACAATCGACCACAAGATATTACTACACATTATGAATTTGTTCGAAATGTCAGTGAAATTTCGGACGGT
The DNA here is from genome assembly GCA_947086415.1 of Pammene aurita. Classification (NCBI taxonomy): domain Eukaryota; kingdom Metazoa; phylum Arthropoda; class Insecta; order Lepidoptera; family Tortricidae; genus Pammene; species Pammene aurita. Next base: position 22,998,099 of record OX352295.1, read on the forward strand.
CAAGCGCGAGTGGAAAATAATAGCGTGGGTTCTTCGCTCATTTTAAATGTAAAGAAAAATCAAACAATTACAAGTTCCGCATGTAGCAGTGGTGAAAATAATAATGTAAATGAGGCTGAGGGTTCTTCGCATATTTTGAATATAGAGGAGCTTGAGACAAATATACTCAATAGTGATGAAGAAGGACGGCATTCGTCTACTGACGACGAAAACAGTGATACTTTCAGTACGAGCGAATATATTAAAAATGTAGATTTTCGGAACAATCTACAAAAATGGGCAGTTGAACACAATATTACACAAGTTGCATTAGGAAGTTTGGCAAAAATATTGAACGAAATAATTCCTAGTATATTGCCTACAGATCCACGAACTATTTTGCATACCAAAAGGAATATCAACTTAAAAGAAATGAATGGTGGTGGTCAATATTGGCATAACGGAATTATTGCTCCTCTAACAAAAATATTGATTTCCTGTAACGTAGAAATATTGCCAGAAAGCATTTCCCTTAACTTTAACTTTGATGGGTTGCCAATACACAAAAGCTCGAAGCAAGAATTCTGGCCAATTCTTTGTAACATTTTCGAAATCCCTGAAAAAGACCCATTTATAATTGGTATTTACTGCGGAATAGGGAAGCCAAAAGACCTAGGTGATTATTTGAGTGATTTTGTAGCAGAAATGGCCCAATTGCTTGAAAATGGAATTTTTATTGAAAAATGTGGCATAACTATATCAGTAACAATAAGATGTTTTATATGTGATTCACCCGCAAGAGCTTTTATTAAGGGTATGTACTCGCATTCTATAAGTATATCCTATATTTTCCTATTTACAATATAAACGTGAGAGTTTGTGCCGATGGATGTGCGATTTTTATGTTAAAGTTATGTTGTTCCAGGAACATGTGAGCAGCTGTTCTTAGAGATAGATTGAGGTTTTGAAAGCCTTAGGATTTAAAATTAAATGTTCACCTCACCGTGAGCAGGCCGTGGATCGTTGCTGAAATTAGAATCACGTTGGACCGGTAATCCGGAGTTGTCGGAAGTTCTGTTTAGCGTTTTAGAGTTCATTCACTTATACCAAACTAGCTTTTGCCCGCGACTTCGTTCGCGTTGAATTCTTGAATGTAATAGCGTTTTCACCCTTTTAAGGGATGAATTTTCGAAAAAGCTGAAACTGGTTTTTTTTTATTTAGATGCTTAACTGATTTGCGAAGTTTCAAGTTTATCAGTCAAATATATTTTTTCTCCAAAAAAACTCTTGACTCAATTTTCACCTATTAAGAGGACAAATTTTTAAAAATGCTTAAAATGGTATTTACATTATTAAATGCTTGTTCTAAAAACAAAGTTTCAACTTTCTCACTTTTAAGAACTTTTTTTTGTTCTCCATACAAACTTTCACCCCTTAAAAGGATGAAATTGAAAATATTTATAGCCTATGTCCTATTCTGATATATAAGCTACATTATGGGAAAGTTTCATAAAGATCCGTTTAGTACCCAAGTAACAAAAGCTTCTATAACTAAGGCCTTTTATCACCAATCAGTGATATAGTAGGCCTATAATGGTAACCATTGTGACTGCTTGTACTATAAAGGTTTTTAATAGAGCGTTTTGGTTCTATAAATTAAAGAGCAATTTAGTTCTATAAGTTAGCTCTTAGAACGCTTAAAGGACCATAAAAAATAATCTTTAAAGTGTTGCACTGTAATAGATTTGCAAAAAGCGATTATAGTACTATTTAATACTATAGACACTTTACTGACACTTTTATGTACCTATTATGCACTAATAATGCGTCGAATTAACTTTTACAGTACTAGTATTATAGCAGTATCGCAAACACTATTTCAGGATCAATCTGCACTATAAAAGGACTTTGCACGACCATTACATAACGTTTTAGCTTTTTAAATGCTCCCTCAACATCGCTATAGAGCTACCCAAATCCATTAAAATATGGCTGCCGTTTTCTGAAAGTGATAGCACATTAGCAGCACGACTGGAGCCCATGTGTACTATAGCAGCCACAGTCGGGACAAGTCCTAATTTTATTAATTAAAATTTAATTAAAATAGTAAAATTATGAAGGCGCATTGTCAAATTTGAAATCAGCATAATGATTTTGTCAATACAATTATTTTCGCAAGTGCAAGTACCGGCAGAATTACGGTTCACGAATGTTTTTTAGTATGTACCTTTATAAGTCACTTTAAGGAACTAAAGGGACATGGCCAATGACTAACAAATATATTTGTTTAATTTCTTGTGAAATAACCTAACGACGACGACAGCACACAACACGAGGCTTTTGGTGATAAAAAAGATCACTGGAATCGTTTACGGCGCAAAATAGCACTATAAACGTGTTTTGGTTACTTTAATAGTTCCTAATTGTGACATAAACATTGCAGACATTTCAGTCATAGAGCTGATTTATCACAGTGAGAGCCTTTATGTGATGTTTATAGAATAAATCAGTGATAAAACTAGGGCCTATTTGGGGTTAGGTAAAGGTTTACGACACCATTATAGTGCTAATCATGAACACTAATTAGCACGTTCTGAAATGTTCTCAGGACTTTTATAGTGCCAAATTTTGCTACTTGGGTAGTTTACGTGATTAAGAGTAACGTACATCCATACATCGACACAAACTTTCACGTTTATAATAGTGGTATGATTATTAGCTAAAATTTCAACTCAAACTCAATAGGTATATTTTGTCGAGGAACAATCTGTATATTTTTGCCCGCGGCTTCGCTCGCGTTAAATTCGGGGTAACACGGTTCCCCTTTCCTGATTGCCCCCGGAATGCTCCATACAAACTTCCAGCCACCATTTTAGGGAAGTGGGGGGTTAGAAAGAGACAAAAAGTAGCCTATGTCAATCTCCATCCCTTCAACTATCTCCACTTAAAAAATCACGTCAATTCGTCGCCCCGTTTTGCCGTGAAAGACGGACAAACAAACAAACACACACATACACTTTCCCATTTATAATATTAGTATGGATAGAATGACCTGGCCATCGCACGGCTAAACATACGGATAGCACAAGCCGGCCTAATGTGTACATATTATAGTACTAGCTGTGCCCGCGGCTCCGCCCGCGTGGAATTCGGTCTGTGTCAGTAAGCGGCTAATTCACCCCTAATTTCTCTCCCGCTTCCCTGGAGGCGGCACTTGAAGTAAAGTTAACAGATGGATACGCTAGAGGACAGTAGTCCTTATAAAATATTTTACAATTACCACTAAATGAAACTACCCTCAAAAATTAATACTTTTTTTATAATTTTTTTTTGGCATGATTTAAACGACATAGAGTAGTAGGTGTATATCGGACGATACAGGACCACTTTTGTATTTATACGTTCATGTCCACGGCAAATGTCATCCAAATCGATCCTCCCGTCAAATCAGTCTAAGCATGAAAGGGTAAGAACAGGCGCGGTTGAAATTGGGGAAGAGGGGAACTATTTTAGGAGAATACTCTCATACATCCCACACTGTCACTTTTCCACGCACGAGGTGTCCTGACAGAACAGACGAAGATTTTCGACTCAAAAAGTACGGTGCACATCACAAAGTAGATTCTCCTCTGTTAAAGCTGCCAGTAGACATGATCAACGACTTTCCAGTTAGTGACTCCCTGCATTTAATAGATCTTGGTATCGTAAAAAGATTGGTGACTGGCTGGTGCAATGGCAACTTCGGCAAATATCTAACAAAATGGTGTGCTAGAGATATAGAACATGTAAATAGTTTTCTGAGTAAATGCAAAGTGCCTTCAGAAATACACAGGGATGTAAGAGGTTTAAATTCATTGGCACATTGGAAAGGAACAGAGTATCGCACTTTTTTTTATTACTTAATTGTAGTTTTACTACCCGATGTCCTTATTCCCGGTGTGGTAAACCATTTTTTGTTGCTCTTCTGCGCTATAACCATTTGCTCCAGCTCAAAATATCGAAATTTTTTATCATTGTCAAAAAGTCTTTTATTTGAATTTGTGGAGCAATACAAGCACTTTTATGGAATTGATCATATTACAAGCAATGTGCATAATCTCACCCACGTCACAGACGAAGTAGAGAGACTTGGGCCATTAAATACATTTAATGCGTACCCCTTCGAAAACAAATTATATATAATAAAGAATATGTTACGACAAGGCAATAAGGCTCTTTCCCAAGTAGCTAAGAGGCTTGGCGAAGGTGATAATATATTTGCTACTGGAAAAGATGACACGCCTTTACAAAATAAATTATTTCAAATTTTGATAATGAAAAATAGAACGGTGTTAAAGTTTAAGACGTTTGAAATTTCTTCAAAGTTTCAAGATAAATATTTTAGGACCAAAAACAATGAGGTAGTTGAATTTGAAAAAAAATCTGACACAACGGAAAGTGCGCGCATAGAAGGTTTTAAGTTTTTAAATAAAACTGATGTATTTGACATCCCATTGAAATCCTCGTTTTTAAATATCTATAAGGTTTCGCCTAACGCGAAATCGAGTATTATTTTAAGCCCTGATGAGATATTGTGTAAATTAGTGTGTATAGAACATCGAAATGAATATTACACTTTTCCCCTTTTACATACGCTTGTTTAAAATAAAACAATTATGTTGGTAATTCAAGTTGGTTTATTCCTCACATGAAAACTCAATTATATAAATAAACTAAATAGCATATCGACTTGTAGCACTTGTCACAAATTGCCGAGGGGAAAATCACATGCTATGGAAACTTTAATAACACAAAAAGAACATAACGAAAATTATACACATAATCATACAGAAAAAAAAATGTTAAATTATGAAATTATCTTTGTAATTCAAATTGTTTTATTCCTCACACGGAAACCCGATTACATAAATTAACTAAATAAAATATCGACTTTTGGCACTGTCACAGATTGCCCAGCCTAACATCACATGCTATGGAAATTTAAATAACACAAAAAGAACATAACGAAAATTATACACATAATCATAGAGAAAAAAAAATGTTGAATCATTAAATTATCTTTGTAATTAAAGTTGTTTTATTCCTCACATGGAAATCCAACTATATAAATAAACTAAATAAAATATCGACCTTTGGCACTTGTCACAAATTGCCCAGCATAACATCACATGCTATGGAAATTTAAATAACACAAAAAGAACATAACGAAAATTATACACCTAATTCAGTCGACTTCGACTGCGTTTATAGCGTGGTACGAGGGATGAGCCGAGGTAATAGAATAATCTTCAGTCTAACGTTATGATTTCTTTCAAATAAATAGTAATTTTTGTGACTGTTACATAATAAAAGGCATTAAAACACTAGTGTGGTTTTATGAAAATCGCCTTCGACACGTTTTTAATGTCTTAATTATGTCCAGTCGCATGCATAACTTTATTTACATACATATTAATTTAAGCCGTAATGCTGTGTCACTTACGGAAATAAGTAAAAAAAAAAAAAAATATGGACAAGTTAAAAACATTGATCCCGGTTACAATAATAGTTGTAAATTACTTATTTAAAATAGTCGTTTGGTACTTATGTCAAATAGCCAAACTGATAATTTCGCCAGCCGACGGTAGAAGTAAACCAAGTAATATTCTGTACTAACTTGGTTACAATCACGTCAAAGGGATAAGCCGTTTACATATGTATAATATATATATATTGTACATTAAGACTTAGAAGTATTATAATATTATAATACTGTAAAATTTAAATTAGATTGCTATAGTTAAAGTTCTAATTCTTCTTAAGTTCTAATTTAAAAATAGCAACATTTTAACTAATCTTACATAATATTTTTTCAATACTATCTTTTATTGCACTTTACATACTGGTGCAAATACAGGTTATTAATTCTTGTAATATATAGAGGTAATATAACTAAAAAACGGCTCATCTTTTGTAAACAATAAGTACCGATATTTCCGCCAAACAATGATAGGTACACCACAATATTTGTAGGCACATCTCGAAAAATATTTGTTTGCATATGCGTATCGTTCTATAATTTTAATCTAACACTGAGACGATTTAAACACAGTTGGAGTTTAATTTGGGCTTATAATCGAGTGTTTTGAACTGATTAAAAGTACTTATTTTGAAAGTAGAGGAAGATAAAGTCCCTCTTATTTAAATAATCAAAAGAATAATAGTATTATCGGGATATTATCAAAAATATCCTTAAAAAATCAACAGAGACCACCTTGTTCTTCTTCGTCAATGGATGGCTGGTTGCCGTTAGATGATTGAATGTCGAGGGATGAGGGATTCTCTATAAATGGTTGACTATTATTATGGGATGGTTGAACAATATTAGATGGTCCAATGTCATTTGACCTTGAAACCCTACGCCTTGTCGTGGAAGTTCTGGTGCTAGTGGCATTTTTTCTTTTGTTAGAATTTTTTTAAATGTCTTTAAAAAATATATCATTTTGTTCAATTGTGTACGTTTCGTCCCAGTGTTTGATTACCTCATAAAAAAATTACAGGGTTTTTTTATAAGTTTTGAGACTTATTTTGACGCCCTCGGTGCGCGAGCATCCCGACCAGGAACATTGGCATAAGAAGTATCTGGCAAACAGGACGTCTATAAAATGGTATGCACAATTTTTACCTGTTCCTGGACCACCGGTACAAATAAATAATGCTCCAGTGATCATCTTATTTTTTTGTTCCGGGTCGGCTAACAATAATTTCATAAAATCTAAGTCACTTTGGGTTTTTATTTGTCGTATGTATATGTTTTCGTTTTGACGAGAACTTGAAGACTGCTAAAGTTGTGACTTTTATATTTTTAACTTTTTCGTCAATTTGGACTGAGAGGCTAGCCAACTCAGGTAATATTTTGTTTTGGTTAGCTATAATATTGTTCGTTGCTTCAAATATAACATTTTGATTGTTCAACATATCTTTCAATATGTTGTTGGAGTCTAAAGCTGTTAGTTGAGTTGGCGAAGGAGTGTTGGGAATTACTATTTCATATGTGTTGCTTGTGCTGAGATCCGCTTCGACGGCGATTCCGTGATCATTAGTATTGTTACTTCCTGATTGTGGCACCTGAAAATGTACACTTGTTTTACACAAAATGAACCCATTAGGCTCCGTATCCTTTAGATGAGTGTGAAGAAGTTATGTTTAAGTATTTTGAATTAAAAAAAAAATTTTACTCGTCAAAATCAAAACAAAAAAAATATGGTAGCCATCAATGAACTAGTAAGACACAATAAACAAACGCTTTTATTTGAAAATGCGACCTTGCTAAACTGTGTTATTTGAAAATGCGACGTTGCTAAACTGTGCTATTTATGAACATGAATACACTTCATAATGGTCGCAATTGCGCTTGCGTCCCCCGTAGGGAGTGCAATCTTGCAGCATATTCTTCAATCTCGGTATTTGCAAGATTTAAGGTGTCTAATCTTGCGAGATCTCGGTATTTTGCGAGATCTCGCAAATCTTTGATTGATTTTGTATTAATATACAAATTATAATCAATATCGGCAAATTATTATTCAAGGGATGAAATAATGAAACAATGTAATGAAAAAGTTGTGTATTCTTTATTAAAAAAAAACCTATGGGTTAGTTTGAAAAAAAACTTCTTAGAAAACACAACATGTCTAGAGTCGTGTCAGACAACTGGCTTCGGATGCTCCTTGTAATATATCCAGCAGCAGAAAAGGCCCGTTCTGCTTCTACGCTTGTTGGTACGACAGATGACAAGCATTGATATGCTGACTGCAGATGCTGCCCTTTTGCCCCGCCTGATTCGAAGAGATTCATTTCTTGCCTTATTAGTTTATCAAATAATGAGCCCGGCGTAAGTGAAGGGCGTTCCTGTGGACGGGCTTTTAAAATCATATCGAGTTCTTCATTGAGAGAGAGAGAGGTGTATTAGCGTGAGCGATAACTGACAAACTGATATTATCATCATCGTCATCGTTATCTATTGGTTCTACTGTAACTAAATCTGAAGATGTCGATGGAGGAGCAGGTGAATTATTAGTTTCAGGAAAACAGTTAATTTGGTTATTTACGTATAATCTTTCGATCAGCTTTTTTATTTCTCTCTTCACCGAAGTTTTTGGAGGGAAATTAAAGGTGTCATCATCAACCAGCAATTGAAAATCCTCATCATATCTGGTAGGATCTCTTAAATAGAACAACGCAGCAGTCATAATTGTTCGGCGCTCACGGATACGAGTTCTCATAGCAGCAGCCAGCTTCTGTGCAATTGGTGTTTGTAGATTTTCTAGCTTTCGTACCATGAACCGTAAAGTGGTTTCAGCGGTGTTGAGATCTGATTCTCTTCGACACAATACTTCAACTGCTAATTTAACCGGCTGAAACACGTGATCTAAGTCTGACAATGCGACATATTCTTCTTCCAAGAAAGTGTACTACGGATTTGTCCCAAGATTGCAATCGATCAATGCTTTGCTGATACACATCTTTACTTTGTTGAATCTAGAGATCATATCTGCAAGACTCGACCACCGAGTTTTGCAATCAAGCACTAGCTGCAATTTTTTGCCAAATTCGTCACAGATATACTTTTGAAGAATGTCGTTCTTTGTTGGTGAGTGTCGGAATAGCTTCACCGTTTGTCTTACTTTTTTGATTATATCATCAAACTCTGGCATTATGTCAACTTCAACTGTAGGTAATACGCAATCGAATCCGTCAGTTTCGTTAATATCTTCCATTTCTTCGTCGAGGTCAAAAAACTCGTTCTCCTGGCCGGTTGTTTGACGCGTGTCTAAGTTATTACCAGGGTCATCATCAGAATGTTTATCTTTCTTCTTGTAAATAATGTCTATAATTCCCAGCTGAAGGCCGTGAGCATAACATAGTTGTTGTAGAGGATTTATAAGTCGTCCTACTTTGACCATCACACTAGCCCCATCAGTTGTTATAGCCGCTATATCGTCATCCAAAGAAATAGCATATTCTGATAACCTCTTCTTCAATAAATCTATGCAACTCTCAGCAACTCCAACTACTCGTACAAGCCCCAAATTCCAGAACAAAGCTTCTCCCTTAGAAAATGTGTGAATATTCACATTCATAAAGCGCCTGTTTCTAGTAGAAGTCCATTCATCAAAAGTAAGGCTAAATCTGTGATTATCTTCCTTTAGTTCCTTAAGATCTTGAGACACTTTCATCTTCAGAGTCATGCCATAATTCATGACTATGAGTTTTATAGAGTTAGGAGATGTTGGAAGCTTGTAGCCTTTTGATTCAAATAATTCTCTTAAATCTTGTGATGTACAAAATGATCTAAATGGCAGGCCATCCTTTGAAACCATCCTTGCTATCCTTTTTTCCCTAGGAACTTCATCTTGCGAATTAAAGTAATCAGAAATTTTGCGCTTCTTTGCACGGTCATCTTCTGCTCGTGGTGCTGGTGAACAACACAAAGCTGCACTGGTTGACGGCGGCGATGGTGCCGACGAAGACGTTGTTGATGTAACCCTTGGACCTTTTTTTTGCGTCGTATCAATTTTGTGTTTGGCATTCATATACACGTGTAATCCTTTAGGAGAACGTGCTGATGTCTTCAGAATAGACTTGCACTGTTTACATTGAGCAGTCAAACCATCCTCTGCTTTTAAAAAGTACTTCCATACCTCCAACGGACTATTAAACTCCTTATAAGTTACATTTGATGACATGATGACACTAATTCACTAATTACAAAGTCAATTTTCGCTAGGAAATAGTCTTTTAACTATTTAAAAAAATTAGAATACCTTGCGTAAACAAATTAATATGTCACAATCACGAAAACAATTGCAAACTGACGAAAAAAATCGCCCACGAGCCCCACTTTGCTCCTCCCGCGCCCCGCGCCTCACTTCCCTTCCCCTTTCACTCTAGCGCCGGGATGAGCCGGGCGAACGGCGCGGTGGCAATTCAGTTTGCGCGCCGAAATGCTCGCGAATTGACGTGGAATGCGTCGCTGCGCAATCTTGCAAATCTTGCAAGATCGCGCATGATTTTTGGTGCAAGATTAATCTTGCAAAATTGGTGCGAGATCTCGGAATACCGAGATTGCACTCCCTAGTCCCCCGCTCCCCAGCCGGCGACGCTCACGTTCATGCCGCCCGTGTGGTGAAGCTTTATTTGTGTTTTCAGCACTAAAACAAAGAAAAACCCGCGTTTCTTTTATTATTATTTAATTTCTCTGGAATGCAGTCAGTTAAAAAAATATTTTGCATGAGCCGCTACATCTTACTTTTGTAATAAAATAAAAAGTAGCCTATGTCACTCTCCATCCCTTCAACTATCTCCACTTAAAAAATCACGTCAATTCGTCGCCCCGTTTTGCCGTGAAAGACGGACAAACAAACAAATAAACAAACACACACATACACTTTCCCATTTATAATATTAAGTATGGATTGATAAAATCTGTTGTAGGTAACAAATAAATATGTTATACTCGTATGTTAATGTACTTACAGCCAGCTGGTATGCAAGGTCATTCATGTCTATTATGTCTGTTGGGCGAGTTTGCGGACGCCGATGCTGCTATACGCGAGCCCGAGGCAGCTCCTCTTCGTCCTGCTCCGTATCCGTATGAGCCAACATGAGTCGCAGCTCATTTTCGGCTGCCTGATAAGTTGTTAGATTAGTTCTTTTCACCGAACATTAAAACTCTTGCCAGTCAGGTTTTGCTGTGGATTGCTCGTTTTTGACAAGCTTTTCTGAATGTTTCTTTGGCCACTTTAATTTCCCATTTTTTTCCCAATTTGACGGGCATATCGACAATTGAGGTTTATCATTTTCTACCGTTTTGATAATTTTAAAAGGCATCCTGAAATATAAATCAGAAATATCAATTCATATACATAGGTATTACACTCCGTGAGCGTTTAGAAGACCATTCGGGTTTATATTTTCGTCTCGGTTGCCTTCATACGTTCGTGGTACGTTCTAAACAAAAGCAAGCGAAAGAGAAATATGGATTCGAATCGTCTTTTAATCGCACACGGATTGTAGGTACATGTACGATTTAACCATGATTTGGTTTAGCTTTTCATTTTCACACACACACACACACACACACACACACACACACACACACACACACACACACACACACACACACACACACACACACACACACACACACACACACACACACACACACACACACACACACACACACACACAACCATACCCACACCCACACATACACATATGGTATATTCATGAATGACGAACAAATATTTGATTTAAAATATTGTGTTATACGTGTCAAGACTACGCGAACGTGCGCTGGTCGCGTCATACGGACAACTGACCTAACTAAAGTAAGTAAAGACGGCTGACGAAACGCACCGTAGAAGCGGCGCGGGGGCGCGGAGCTACACAAACTCCCCCCGTCCCTATCCCTGCCGCCGCGTATTTCTGTTCCGCCAGGCGCGGCTCAGAGTGATATTACGTTTGTCTATCTATACCTTTAAAACTTTAAATGAGCAATTCTTGTATAATATGTATATATATATTATAATCTAAATCTCGGAAACGGCTCCAACGATTTTCACGAAATTTAGTATGCAGGGGGTTTCGGAGGCGATAAATCGGTCTAGCTAGGTTTACATTTTAGAAAACGTCATACTACGTATTACGTAACGTAAACGTACTACTATATAAAGACTAGCTGTACACGATAAAATCCGGCACACGTGATCTGCTGCACGTGATTTTTTTATTTACTACATATTTTGCAGAAGCAGTTTAGTTTTTATAATCAGTAGATAAAATACAATTAAACAAGAATACAATCATATTAAAATGTAACGGCATAAATGAGATTTGGTTTGTGTGGTCTCCACCGCAAATTATATAATATTCAAATGTAGGTATGTAAACGTGTTTGTTCGTTATATTTTCCTAGGCTGATTTGATTCTGAACTGAATATAAAATATTAACTACGCTGATTTTGAGCGTATACATATAATAATAAACTAAAAGGCGAAAGCGACGAATATACACCATTAGACAACACTAAAGAGGAGTCTAATTGTGATTCTACGTAGTAGGTAAGTCCTTTTACTACCAAGGTTTAATAAGTATTTTAAAAATACTTACTAATTATGTATCACGTAAATAATCTACTAAACCTTCGCCTTAGTACTTTAATTTTTTTTATCATGTTTGTTTTGTTACTTTTTATGTACAATAAAGTGTTTACATACATACATACATAACCTATGTAAGCCATTAAAAAAACTTTAATGTCGAGAATCGATTATTGTTTTGCAATAAGTACCTATCTTGACGTTTTACTACTTCAAAAATTACATTATTTGGTTTTGTTTACTTAAACGGAGTATTTGCTGACAGTATCTGTAGTTACGCACATGAACATAGGCGCGCGTGTCGATATACGTTGAAACCACATACACCCGCGCTAGTGAGATAAAATTAATATAAAGCTTGTCCCAGTAAAAAATGTCGTTAGTTTACGCAGCGTTGGTATATCAGGTTTCAATGAAAATGGTTGTAACTGGCTGGTTATATGTTAAATGCATCTCGGTTCTTTATTTAATATTAGAAAAAAAATCTGTCACAGTCACATTTTCAAAGATCTCGTCTCCACAAGAAAAACTTCATGAGAAAATATTGTACAAATATGTCCAATATTAAGGCATTTTCACGAAAAAAGTGGCAATGGAACTAAACACGTCTGTTAGAACTGTGCAAAGGGTCCTAAAACAATTCAGAGAGACTGGCGGTATTCGACGGCGTCCTGGAAGTGGTCGGAAGACCGGGTTTGTTAAGAAAAATATTGAGAAGAGTATCATAGCTGCTTTGCTGAAAAAACCTACATCATCTGTAAGAGATTTAGCTATAAAGTTTAAAACGTCTAAATCCACTGTGCAACGAGTAAAGAAAAATAATTATATAAAGACTTTCAAACAAACTAAAGTGCCTAATAGAAATTTGAAACAAGAAACTGACGCTAAAACGAGATCCAGAAAACTGTATTCAAAATTAACGACAAAAAAATACTGTATTGTGATGGAAGACGAAACATATTGCAAGCTTGATTTTAAATCACTGCCGGGACATCATTTTTATTCGGGGACCGATAGAAAAACTTTCAATGACGAGTACAATGTCATAAAAACGGATAAATTTGCGAAGAAGGTTCTTGTGTTGCAAGCGATCTGTTCTTGCGGCAAACGCAGCACTCCATACTTTGCTAAAGGAACTATGAAAGGCGATATATACCTTAAAGAGTGCATGGAAAAGCGATTATTGCCGTTTTTTAAGCGACACAAGAAGCCAGTTCTGTTTTCGCCTGATCTGGCCACGTGCCACTATTTTAAAAATGTGATATAATGAAACAAAGCCAATAATATCGAATTTGTGGAAAAATACCAAAATCCTCCTAACTGTCCTGTATTACGACCTATAGAAAAATATTGGGCTCGTATGAAGCAGAAGCTCTTAAAACATAAAACTAACGCCACATCAGTTGAAAACTTCAAGCGAAAATGGAATGCAGCTTCAAAACTAGTCACAGACACTGATGTACAAAACCTGATGGCAGGTATCAAAAGAAAATTACGAAGTTTCTGGATGAATAAACAATAGAACAAAAACATAACAAAAATACGTTTTGTTTACTATATTTCTAATAAACTGTTGTCAAAAATTTGGTAACTTTTTATTGCTTACATTATTTCATACTAACTAATAAACGACATTTTTTTCTGGGACAAGCTTTACCCCGTACTGTCTAGCTCGCCACTTGGCGTCAAAACTAGAAATCTATTGCCTAATACGTACGGCTCGGCTCGCCATCTTTACGCACTGTTTACCTTACTTTGTTTTTGGCGTTTTATACAATATCTACGTACGATTAATTACTTTGGAAATAAATAAAAAGAGTTTACGATAAAATAACCTCCACTGTGCGGCGCAGGTGTGGTTTGGTTCGGTTTAATTTAATTAACCACCGGACCCTAAAATGATTTGTAGATCGATATTAAGTACTGCAATGTATATATCTTGGACTCTATACCAAGTTAAGAAAGCGAATACCCATACCACTCGAACTCCTAAAGTAGGTATAGAAATACTTCCTAAGGATCTACAAAAATCGTACATTGTAGATCCTAAGGCTCTACAATAGCGATAACTATAGCTATAGTAGATCCTTAGCTTCTAAAATAGCGATTACTATCGCTAGAGTAGATCCTTAGGCTCTACAATAGCGATTACTATCGCTAGAGTAGATCCTTAGGCTCTACAATAGCGATTACTATCGCTATATTACCACTAGTACAGTTAGAGTAGCGATAGTAGATGCTTAAAGCAGTTACTATCGCTATAGTAGATCCTTAGGCTCTACAATTGTGATTACTATCGCTATACTTCCGCTTACACAGTTATAGTAGCGATAGTAGATGCTTAAAGCAGTTCTAACAAGTCGCATTGCTATTTTGATGAAATTTGTATTCATGTAGATTTAATATACTACTTTTCTTATATAATACACTATAATTTCCATCATAAACACTTTGAATTTGCATATAATGGATTTATAAAATTATCACAAGGCTCTGTCTGACATGTGTGAACCATTTCAAGATTACGTTTAATTTTACAATACACTTCAATATATTTTTACAATGCAGATTACACGATTTCGAGGGGCGCGTGAAAAATATAACTAGATTACGGTATACTTTGACAGTAAACTGATGTTCGCACAAATAATTCAAGTAATCAAGTAAAAAACCATACTTACTTTAGGACTGCTATAGTATAGTATAATTATTTCTTATTCGCCATGCGCACATCACGACTTCAATAACACGGCACACTTTGTATAGAATGTTTATATATTTTATAATATACAATTTAGGATGTTTATATCACTAATTTCAAGTCAATAGAAGTTAGAAAACCCTTTAAGTTGCATATTAGAGTAACAGTACCGCTTAAACCTCTATAAGAGGGGCATAGAAGTGTCTTCTAAATCTTATTCTTATCTTAGCTATTACGATCGCTCTTCACGCGCCATTATAACTCTTTTAGTTCTTACTACCGCTCTTCACGCGCCATTATAACTCCTTTAGCTCTTACTACCGCTCTTCACGTGCCATTATATCTCTTAGCCATTTCTCTCTGGTATCGCTTAAGCTCGTAAAGGTTGTACACGCCAAAACCTGGGCATGTAAAAATAGCTATAGTTATTCTAAAAATGGAGATATTCAAACTTTTTAAACATCAATTTTCTCAGAAGGAACTGGGCTATAAAATTATGATAGTTTTATTTTCTTTTATTTATTCGTTGGCAAAATGTCGAGCGTAGAACATCAAAAACGTGAACGCATTTTGCACGAACATGTAAAAAAATCCCATGTTAAGCTACATAGATACCGCGAAAAGGCAGAAACATCCACAATCTACGGTTGGTCACGTATTAAAAACTTTCCATGAACGCTTGACAATAGATAGAAAGCCAGGAAGTGGTGGGTTGCAGGGAGTCAAGAATAAGAAAAAGGAAAGAGTATTTTAAAGATTTTTGCCTCAAATCATACGATTTCATCTCGTGATGTTGCTAAAAAAGTGAAAATGTCTCAGTCAGTCATGTCCAAAAAGCGAAACAGAGGGCAGGACTGAGGAGTTATAAAGCCCAGGCCGCACCAGATCGAGACTCAAAACAGAACTTATCCGCAAAGATACGGTCGCGACAACTCTATGAAGATTTTCTTACAAAATTTGAATGCGCGGTGATGGACGACGAGACGTACATAAAATTGGATTTTAAACAAATACCTGGTCAAGAGTTTTATACTAGCAAATCTCGAACAGATACTCCTGAAGATTTTGAATTAAAAAAAGAGGGCAATTTCCAAAAAAATACCTTCTTTGGAAGGCAATATGTAGCTGTGGTAAAAGAAGTGGCTCGTTTATCGCCACCGGGACTATAAACGGCGATATTTATCGGAAAGATTGTTTACAGAAGCGTTTGCTGCATTTTATAAGACAGCATGCCTCACTACCTCGGATTTGGCCAGATCTAGCCAGTTCCCAATACGCAAAATCAGTTATGGAATGGTACAACGCTAACAGGATCATGGTGGTACCCAAAATATGCAATCCGCCAAATAGTCCAGAACTGCGGCCCATTGAAGAATACTGGAGTATTATGAAAGGAATTCTAAAAAAGAAAGGCCGAGAAGTAAAATCGGTCCCTGAGCTACAAAAAATATGGACCTGGGCGACAAAAATCTTTTCTAAAGAGACGGTGCAAAGTCTTATGAGCCGTGTGTGTAGAAAAGTTCGATTTATGGCTTAGGCCCTGGGTTTTCTGACCACCCGTCGCCGGCGGCCGGCGACCGACTCGTGTCCGCCGCCGACGACGTTCGGATGTTTTGTTCGGGTCGGTCGCCGGCCGCCGGCGACGGGTGGTCAGAAAACCCAGGGCCTCACTGTGTAAACATTAATTAAAATTAAAAATGTGATTTTAGAATTCATTAAATTTGTCATTAACACGTTCATTGCGGCAGTCCATTTTGTGTACTTTACATTGGAGCTGTATCAGATCTAATAGACCTGTTTCTTAACTATTCATTGGAGCGTCATAGGGTCGAATGGATCTGTTCGAGATGCATGTGTTTAAGTGCATTTTTCTTGGTAGTGGTAATCTTTTATATCTGTTTTACTATTGAAACACACTTTTGACTAGTGTATCAACTTGACACTTAAGTCGTTTCTAAATCAAATAATCGGAAGAACATTAAATATGAAACAAAAATGTCAGATCTTTTCGACCCTATTGCCGCACTGAATGATAAACTTATCGATAAAGTGTTAGGGTTGTAGAAATAAAATATCGATGAAATTCAAAATGCTTTATTTAGAAGAAAAAAGTTTGAAATAAGAAACAAAGAAAATAACCGTCTAAACCAAACGTTAAACAAAAAAAAAATAAAAAAGTTTTCTAGCAAACGCTAAACAAAAAAACAATCTCTCTCAAGTTTGCTTCAAAAAAAGGATAATTAAACTTATATTTATAATAGGAACAGTATGCTATCCTTGATTAGGTTCACATTACTTTCTACATATAAAATACTTATAAAATGTTCGACGAATGTTTTTCGCTAAAACATTCGCGACACAATGTTTTCATACAAGCTTTACACATAGTTTTAACTTTCTTGACCTTTTTGGCTGCTTCTCTGCTTGACAGTGTTTTACGTAACTTGTCATAACATCCTGAACAGTTTCGTTTTTTGTCACCTTTTTCTAATGAATGCTTTTTGTTAACAGTTACACTGGATTGCTCATCTGTTTCATTTTCTTTCTCTGTGCATAATTTTTCAATGACACATTCAATAAATTGTTTTTTTGTTATTTTATTTTCAGATTTCAAGTTATGTATTATCCATGCATTAACGACACATGTTCCGAAAATCAGCTCCATCATAACCTTCCTATACCATTTAAGTCCTCTCTTTAAAGTTGAGTAATAGGAAGACATCTGATCACTGTAGTCTATTCCTTTTTTAAATTTGTTATAAGTCAGTACACATTCCGGCTTCAATATATCTTGTTCTGTACCTCTTCGTTTTTTTCCAGTATTAATCATGGACGTGTCATGATTTCTGCATGTGCTCAGCATTAAAACTGGACGTTTATCAAACCATTTTATTACTCTGACTCCTTTTTTATTCATCATACCCACGATTTGTCCCTTTTTTAATTTGGTGCTGACTACAGCCTTCGGTAAACCTTTTCTATTTGCGCGTAATGTTCCACACACAAATGTTTTCTTGGTGATTAAATCCTCGGCAAGCCCAATTGTTGTGTAAAAATTATCAACGACAACAAGTCTACCTTCATTTTGGAGGTCGTGTATTAGTTTTAAAACAACTTTCTGGGCGTGGTTTAACTCTCGGCCACCATCGCTCTTTCCAGTATACACTATCATATTGAATGTGTACCCTTCTGGTGTGCATGCTTTATAAAGTTTCACGCCATACTTATGAGACTTGTTTTTAATGTATTGGCGAAAATGCAGTCGACCACGCCATGGAACCATACTTTCATCAATAACAACTACTCTTCCTGGTTTTAGTACTTTGTTAAATTGACTTAACAACATATCATACACTTTCCGAATTTTGTATAATTTATCATTGCCCAAATCATTGTTATCGCTGAAATGCCAATATTTCAGCATATTCAGGAAACGGTCTCTGCTCATCATTGATACAATATATTCATTCCTGTACATCTTGTTTCTAGACCAATAGTCTGTTATATTGGGTACTTTCACGAGTCCCATTACCAATAAAACGCCCAGAAACTTGTGCATCTCTTCGCGATTAGTTGGTTTCCACAACCGAGATCGTGATTTCTTCGGTGTTTTAGGGTCCCGTCTGTTACATCCCTCAGCATATTTATTTGTCTCAATGACCATTGTATCTACAATCTCGTCAGTCACAAACAATTTGTAAAAATCATCCGGTTCAGAAATATCAGAAGGTATGGCCAATTCAATATCTCCAGCAAAATCGTCAATAGTTGGAGGCCCGTCTTCAATATCCTGCCACTCATCATCTTCACCGCCGTTAGTATGTGTGGTTGGAATCGTGTCTGCACCGTTTGGTACTTCATCATCCTCGCTTTCTGTGGATGATGAATTGTCTGATGACGAGCTTTTAGATGGACTACTAGGAATAAAATCAGAATCAGACTCTTCGTTATATGTAGTGACTACGATGTTAGGGTCTAATGCTTGCTGCACTTTCTTAATATCTTTATTTTGATGTGAGTTTTCCGATTCCGTGAAGGTTTTATATGGTAATGTAGCCGTTTTTTTCGCTTTACCTGGTTGTATATTTTTCTGTGGCGGTGTATTTAATAAATCAAAAATCTTATCTTCATCAAAAGACGAATTTAGCGAAATCATATTTGATGTTGTTATGTCGCTAAAAGACCCGCATCTGCTTACCGTAGCGGAAGCAGTAGTTGACATTTCATGATTGTTTCCTAATACTTGATATTTTTTCGGCTTTTTTTGACGTTGAGGTGTGGAGAAAATATTCATTTCGTCGTACGTTGATATTGGTGGACTTTCTTCAAGTTTATCGTTGTTGTTACCTTCTTCCTTACTATTGTTGGGTTTTAAGGCTTCAAAAGTTTCGTTGTTTGATTTTACCATGTAGGCAGGTTGCGAGACGGTTCCTTTTTCTGTATTCGAAGATGTGCACGTGGTTGAGCTTCTGGTAGCAGACGAAGTAGCAGCGGTTTCTTTTTTTTTGACTGGCACTAATGTATCGCTAAGTTTTAGTCTCCTCAGGTGTGTAGGTGTAGAGAAAACGTGATTTGTGTCATTTTTTTTGGTATTTACATTGACGCGTTCTGCCGAAATGGAGATATTTTCTAATATTTGAATTTTTTCCTTGCGGGGATCAGCATGCGTTGCAACAGGCGAAGGACATGCATTTTGAAGAATCGTTAGTGTTTGGCCGGTGGTGGGGCTAGTATATATGTTAGATTCAGTACTCACTTTGTTACGCAGGCGATAAACTGGTGTCCTAGGGGTAGGTCGTTCATTACAAGATGTTCTAGTATCGTCATTTTCCTTTCGACGTTTAACGTTACTTTCAATGTCGCCCATGGACATTGCAAGCATTCTTCTGGATCGCTTCATGATATAATATAAACCACTAAACCACAAAATAATTGTTCGAAATTAATTGTTTTTGTAATACGAGATCACGCACAGTCACTTTATTCACGCACAACACAGAAGTCTATCGAAAATATTAATTATACCGACTACAACTGCACTTGAGGGCGGCACTAGACAAACTAACCTTCATTCTAGTGCGGCTATCAGGTCATCGGGTATCAGGTCGAAATCACCTGATATCCGCACTAGGTGGAAAAAAATTCTTTTCTATCGGTATCAGATACAATCGACCTGATACGTTTTTATTAGCCGATGTAATATATTGACAGAGACAATAATAAAACTATAATTGTCCCTTTCCTACTCCTTGGCAAACCGAAGATATCTGTTCCGCACCAGCGGTAAGAGCAGTACTTTTGTTGCCGCGTCGAGGGATAGTTCACCGTCAGTTATTTTCGACCTGATACCGCAATGAACGTGTTAAATGTGGTATTCATAATGTAGTTATTTATTTTCAAACTGGTTTAAAAACAAATTTTGCGTGCCCAAGTTTTGGCGTGTTCAACCTTTATTAAAGCGACTCTAGCGATATATGACGCTTAAGAGTGCTTGAAGACGTCCGTTATTTTCACCGGACAACGGACCGTCAAGAAACGGATATCCTTGTATACGTGTCATATTCTTACCGGATGGATGCCGAGCTTCGAGTGCCGTTTCTATGCTTCAGTTTTTAACAGATGGAACATTGGGTTGCACGCGTGTGATAATGTCGAACAATAAAAAGAAAAAGCTCATATTGGCGTACTATATGTACAAGAAGCAGCAAAAAGTGTCAAAAAAACGTAAAAGGCCATTGTGGGTGCATCCCATATTATTGGAAAGAGACATATATGGTACATTTCATACTCTTTTTGAGGAGTTGGAAGAAGATGAAATAAAATTTGTAAATTTTTTTCGTATGAAGAAAGAAACTTTTCAACTTTTATTGACAGCGATACATGATAAAATAAAACACGAGGATACAAACATGCGAAAATCAATTCCTCCGGCAGCGAGATGATATAACGTTTACTGGCACCATTCGTGCGTTTTACGAAGGAGAGTCGCTAAAGTCTTGTTAGAATAACTATAAAGTCAAATTCCGTCTAATTGACTCGTCATCGTAAAATGCACGAGCTATACTTATAGTAATATAGTATTTTTCAGTCATAAGAAGTAACTTAGTAAGGAGACTTTGAAAAATCATTATCATAGTCAGACATATTCATTAATGAACTCATCTCAGTATAAATGGAGGATTGAGAATCATTGTCTTCTAGTTGTGTAGATTGTTCGCGATTCCTGGATGTAGATGGCACGTATGTTGACGCCGCAGCCGTAGTGTAGCCTCGATGTGTATTGTAATTTTGCTGTTGCAATGACGCTTCTTTTCTGAGTGTAAAATTTCTCATAAGTTTCATGACTTCAAATTGAAATTCTACATAATCGTCGTCATTATATTTGTCTACGATAGGAGCAATACCTTTGAAAAAGCACATACTCTTACTACTGTCTTCATTCTCAACAGAATTAATGAAGCTAAGCATTTTTCGGTCAACTTCACTACTATCAGTCTTCCTCATCTTGATTATTTTTGTGTTAGCGGCACTGGTGGTAATACTGTTTGGTGCACTAAACACATTGTTTGTGAATCGGTTTGTTCATTATTGGTTTGTGAGACAGTTTGTTCGTTGAGAGATTTTGCGATGTTTTCTCCAGGTGTAATATTCGATTCCGTTTCTCGTCGATTAATAAATTTAATTAAAAAAAGCATTTGATCGTAGAACTTGTATTTTCGTATTTTTTTCATACCGGAGCCGGATTTACATTCCTTCATTTTTTTATGACATTTCATCCAATTATCTCTTGCATTGTTCCATTTCTTTATAATATCTTTACCTAAAAATAAAAATAAAATTGTTACAGGTATTTAGCTTCAGGGAATACATTTAGCGATCTCCAATATAGGTTTAGAATGGGTGTAAAAACTATCAGCTGTATTGTACAAGAGGTATGTGAAGCGTTATGGGAAACCCTTTCTCCAATTTATATGAAAATGCCAACGGAAGAGGAATGGCTAACAATCGCAAAACATTTCGAGATGAATGAAAACTTTCCTTTTTGCTTGGGAGCCGGCGATGGCAAACACATACGAATCATAAAGCCACAGGAAAGTGGTTCAATGTTTTATAACTACAAGCACTATTTTTCAATAGTGTTGATGGCTGTAGTGGATGCAAACTATAACTTCATATTCATTGACGTGGGTGCATACGGCAAAGAATGCGATTCAGCAGTATTCAAAGAAACAGATTTTTGGAAAAATTTAGTAGACGATTAACTAAATCTTCCTCGGCCTAACCATTTGCCAGGTGTTGACGGTGAGCTACCTTATGTTTTTGTTGCCGATGAAGCTTTCGCTTTACATCAAAATTTGCTTCGTCCTTATGGTGGGCATCAACTTGAGGCAATAAAAAGAATTTTCAATTATCGTCTCTCGAGAGCACGACGCTACGTTGAATGTGCATTTGGTATTTTATCAAACAAATGGAGGATTTTGCATAGATCATTGAATGTTTCAACAGATACTGCTGTCAAAATTGTAAAAACGTGTTGCTTACTACAAAACATCATTAATAAAGTTGAGGGTAGTTTTAATAATACTACTGACAATGATAGTGAACAGGTGATGTCTACTAACAGCGGTTTAAGAAATTTGCCTCGTTCCCATTCAACACGAGGTAATGTTACAGCCAATGTAATTCGTAACAAATATGCCGAATATTTCATGTCACCAACAGGGCGTGTCCACTGGCAAGATCAATATGCATACTAATATGTATAGGATAATATGTAGGATGTTAAAAATAAAACATAACTTACCAAACTCGTTTTTTTCTTTGTCAGATAATGTTTCAAAATCATCATTAAACGCCATACAAATTTCCTTCCAAGCGGCATGAGAAGATAGCCTATTTTTATAACAATCCTGGGTTTTATCCCACAACACAGGCCTATTCTATACTAAAGTTATCAACAATTCCATGTCGAAATCCATTTTGAATTAAAAACGCAAGGAGACGGCAGCGTAATTTACAAATACGGGCGATACGTCCGTCAGCGTCTACACACGCCAATACACTGGCATGGATGACCGCTTTTCTCACACCGGACCGGTGTCCGTCACGCCGAGGGGAAGCGGAGATGTATCCGGCGAAGTTCATTTGCCGGACAAGTGTCCGGTGCGTGTACACACACTCATAGTGAACCATACACCACCACAAGTCCGGCAAAAAAAACGGATCGTCGTCCGGTGAAAATAACGGACGTCTACAAGCGGCCTAAGCCTGTATAAACTGGGCCCTTTTTGGCGATATAGAACTTCTATATCGCTAATATGGAGCTTGCTTGTGCAGGCTTAGCCGTTACAAACAGCCCTTATACCGCTATTTTAGCGCTTGTTTTAACTCTTGTGTGCTACTTGGGACACGTCGTTCACTATCTTCGAGAGTTTTTCCAAATACCGAATTGTTCATAAATTTAAAAAGGTCCTGTTGAAATTTGGTTTCCGCATTTTTCCGTAACTCAGTATTTAAGTCTATGTATTCCTTTAGAAAGCAATTTTGTTGAAACGTAAGTACACGGTGTATTTTATTAATAACCAAACCGTTCCTTAGGCATGTTTTTAGATGCACGTAATGAATAACGTACTCATATTTATCGAACAAATTAGGAATTAATTTTGTAGTTTTACCTCCCGGGGGAACCAACTTTTCTGCACAAAAAGGATAATCGTTGCGAGTACGATGTAAAGACGAGGGATAGAGCAAATTGACCTCTAGTATATATCCAAATTCAGCTTCGTCAGAAACCGACATAATATCTAATTGGGAAATTTCAGTGTTATCCAAAAAACGAAAATCTGACACGGGCAGCGGTTGTGACATTGCGTACCCATACAAATTATTAGCATCGATGTATACCAGAAACGAATCAGGTAATTTGTCATCATAAGTTTCCATATACCTATTATTTGCAAAGGAATGTCTAGTTGAACACATACAAATCCCTCCTCGAATCCCTTTTTGAATGAAGCGAATGATTTCTAGTTCTGATATTAGCTCTAATTTGATACCTGTCTTTAACAACATTGCATCGAATGAAAGACTGGGTGATGTTAAATAGAACGCAGGATCTAAACGATAGCTAACCTTACAGCTTTTCCGAAAATTTTCAAAGATGTCTGATAAAAGTAACACGTCCGTTTTAAGGTATAGATCAGTGTATTCGCCAAGATTTTTTATATCAAATGTACGCCATACAGTTTGCGCATGCTTATAATCTTCATCACTTATTTCCTCTGAGGTTAATGAGTTATAAAATAAATCCGGTGAAGGCAATTCAGTCTCGGTAAACGTGTCCCAACATGTTATTTAGTCATAAGGATAAACAACTTTTCTAGTCAACAAGTTAAATTTGGTTTCATCAGAAAAAAACACTCTTAAGTGAAAAAAGTCTGACCTATCAAGACCCTTCGCTAATTTTTCTAAACTAGTATCTAAGAATTTAAATGAATCTACAAATCGTATTCGCACATACTGATCGTCATGCATCTTTAAAAACTTACTAAAGGATATGTAGTTTTCCTTATTCTTCGGAATTATTTGCACAGAACCTGGACCTTTGCTTAACTCCTTTATAAACAAGTGCGCATCATATCCTGCTAAGTTATGAAAGAATACGGGAATAAATTTTGGAACACTATAACGTAAGTTACAATATTGATGAGCGGCACCTCGATATAAACCAGTCAAGTGACAGTGATCTCTTACTTTATCGCCAAATAATGTCTTCTGGCAAATGTGGCATTTCTGAGCATTTTTGTGGGCTAAAGCATTTGCTTCTGTAAAAAGCATAGGCACTTCTTTACGTAATATTTTATAAATATCTTCAACATGTCTGTATAAATATTTTAAGAATTTAGAAACACAATCAGGTCCCCTGTTTTGAATAAAACGATTTAAGCTTTGATCATAAGAGCACACTATATTATAGGAAAAGCTGCTGGTATATGCATTTGTTTATTTAAAGTAAAACTCTCAGGAGGTTCCTTTTCAGGCTTCGCATGATTGAAATGGCCTTAGAATTGTTTCAAAGTCGCTATAAATTACAAAAGGGACATCATAATGACGCTCATAATTTTTAAATTGAAGATATGAACCTTTTTCTGGGAGTACAGTGGCAATGCCACCATAGGTACGACTCTCAAACTTGTCTAGTGATGGAAAAAATAAGAGGCAATCTTCACAAAAGTAAAGTTTGCCATGATGTTTAGTTATTTGCAAACGAACCAAGCGTGACAAATTATTTATTAAAACGTAGTGTGATTTATTTTCCTTCTCAATTAAAAGTAAATTATTTTTTTTACTTCGTTTGAATTTGGATCTATAAAGAGGACCTGCAACTGAACGATTGCCTATTAAATAATACACATTGATGCTTAAATCCACATTGTTCCGCTCAAACGTGCAAATATCTGCGAAAGTCATAGGAAAACTGAGGCCATCAATATTCAGCACATCTTTGAAGGGTGGGTATGAGGTCGTACGCTCTTTATGTTTTTTAGTTGGATAAAGCGCCGCAACAATACTCCACAGAAAACAATAATCATCTTTATTCTGTATGTTAACGCAATCTTTCTTGTTTTTAATAGGCTTAGGTAAATCTATGTAAGAAGATCCTTTCAGGGGTTGGTATTTATTAACATTAATCTCCAAATACAAATTGGATAAGAAAGTCCATCCACTATCACGTTCTTCAAAGTCCTCAATCCTCTTTTTCAAGTCGTTTACCACTTTTTGGTACAACTCAGAAAATGTATAATTTTGATGTACTGTAAAGTTTTTTGTTGTAAACGACTTCGTTTCCTCTCTGTTGTCTTTAAATATAAGAAACTTTCCAAAATACCGTCAAATACGCCAAGATTGCCCGCTTTTTTTGGAAAATTATGAATTTCTCTTTTTTTTTATATGCTATGATATTGTTTTTTTAGTATGCCTACAACAAATGTGATAATAGGTACACTCTTATTATGAAGTAAAATTTTTAAAAACATTTTATATCAGTTTTTTGGCCAAATTTGATAGCGGGCAAAATTATCCGGGTTTTTATCCAACATTGCCCACGTCGTTTTGGTACAGTAAAATAGCCTTTAAAATAATGAAATAAAAACTACAACAAGAATTTGGGCAATTTTAACGTTTACTTCAAGTATCTTCTCAATATGAATAAACATTTCGCCAAAAACGGGGTTGGCAATGTTGTCCTAGCATTTTGACTACTTTCCATACAAAACGTAAACTGCAATTTCAAACTACTAGGGTTGTCAAATTAAAGTTTATTTATGTTTAATGTTCCTTTTTGTTCTAGATCTGCAGTATGAGACTATGTTGATGTAAATAAAATATAAATTCAGAGTAATTTTATATTATAAAAGTTTTGTTAAGTAGGTATAACAAATCAAACGCAAATCAAGCCTCCGCCAGTACTTCTTATAAAGTTATAACTGAGATCACATAGAACAATCGTAAAGTAATAATCGTTGGTTTCCTTTAAAATAAACATAATACGAATCATATCCGTTATCATAATTATAACTGAGATCAATTAACATTTTTTTTTAACCTATAATATGGATTATCATAAACAATTCTTACATCACATATGATATGACTCAATTGAATCAATTTTATTATAAAATCAATAATATATAATATGAATATGAATCATTTTTTTTATTATAAAAGTTTTGTTAAGTAGGTATAACAAATCAAACGCAAATCAAGCCTCCGCCAGTTTTTCTTAAAGTTATAACTGAGATCACATAGAACAATCGTAAAGTAATAATCGTTGGTTTCCTTTAAAATAAACATATTAGGTATGTTATTAATAAACATCGGTATCAACGTTCAAATTTCGTGGCACTTGGTAAGGGTCGCAAAAAAAGAAATACATAGGTATCATTGTTTTATTTATTAGTAATAAATAACATTTAATTTATTTTTATTCTTAATCGTACTTTGGTAAACTGTACATATATTTAAAGAGGTTTATATTCTTAATACGTCATAGAACCTCAATACTCATTTCATTATCCATTTGTAAAAAAAATTCTAAATGCCAAATAGGCAACAAATGTCAATTTAATTGTCATGCAAAATAATATGTGGTAAAATCTTCAACGATAATAGTTCTTAAAAACACTTACAACTACAATTTAGCATTGATAAATCTTTACCCAACTCCCTATCAGACTTGAGAAAATGGATTTGACGCAGTATACTGATTTTATATTCACTAACGAAGGTGCTTGCTGTACTATTTGCGAAATGAATATAAAAAAGAAAAGGTACAATATAGAGAAACATTTGAAATCAAAATCTCATCAAGATAAATTATCTGATTCACGCTGCCATTTACAGGATATAATACGAGATAATGCTGATTTCGAAATTAAAGACGATATCGTATATTGCAAATTGTGTAATTCGAAATTATTTCCCTCTAAATCTAGTATCGACCGCCATTTAAAAACAGATTTACACAACAAAATTCATAAAAATAATGCACAAGAAAAATTTAATAAAGATTTAACAGAGTTTATGATTTGTTCGAATATACCGTGGTCAAAATTAGACAATCCTAAATTTAGAAATTTTGTAGAAAACCTTTTAAATCATAAATATGGAAACGATATTACTGTGCCGAGTGAAACAAAAATACGAGTAAAATGCTTACCTGAATTGTATGAAAAGAAAAAAAATGAATTGAAAGAGAAATTACAAAATAAAATGATTTACCTCAGTGTTGATGAAACATCAGATTACGTGGGAAAAAAAGTGGCAAATATTTTGATCGGAGCTCTAGATGGAACTAGTACCCAGCCACATTTATTTGCTTCTAAGGTATTGGAGGCGACTAACCATTCGACAATAACCAAACTCGTTGAGGAAACCCTTGAAGATCTTTGGGGCGATGAATACAAAAAAAACATGGATAAATTATTATTTTTTATAACGGATGCCGGTTCCTACATGGTAAAAGCAGCTAAAAACCTTGTTCAGAAATATAAAAATATGACTCATGTAACATGCATAGCACATGGATGTAATCGAGTCGCAGAGATAATTAGAAGTCTTTACCCGACCATAAACAGTTTGATTGACTGTATCAAAAAAATATTTCGTAACGCTCCTTCAAGGACAAATTTATTTCATCAAATGTGTGTAAATATTCCTCTACCACCCCGACCCGTGATAACAAGATGGGGAACATGGTTAAATGCTGCCTCATATTATCACATGCATTATGATAAAATCAAATCTGTCATCGATGCCTTAAATCCGCGTGAAGCGAGTGCAATTTCTAAAGCAAAAAAAATTTTCCGTAACCGGAATTTAAAAACTGAGTTACTATTCGTCGATACACACTTTAGTATAATTGCTAAGTCAATAAAATTATTGGAGGATCCAAAACTGAGTCTAGCAGAATCATTAAACATTGTTCATGGTTTGCAAAAAAAAATATCAACGTTAAGGTTACATCAAAATGCCAGAAAAGTTTATTTTAAATTAAAAAGTGTATTAAAGAAAAATCCTGGTTATAAGACTGTACAAATAATTAACCAACTATCTAAAAACAACGAGGCTGAAATACCAGAAAGTGTAAATAAAAACTGTGTGCAAAATTTTCAATGCTTGACATACCTTCCTATTACCTCAGTCAGCGTGGAAAGATCTTTTAGTCATTTAAAATGGATATATTCTTACAGACGTCAAAGATTGACAGCAAAATCTATGGAACAAATTTTAGTGATCTATTCTAACTCGTAAAATATTGTATGCCACACCTGGACATAAAGTGGCTTTTTCCGCACGCTACGCGTACGGATAGAGCCGCTTTCTGGCCAAATGTGCACATATTTTTCCAACACGGGAGGTAATAAAGAAAGCCCTCGATCGCATAATTACGTCCCTCGCTTGCAGCTTGGGCCGCAACAATTGCGATTGCGCGGCCTTTCTTTGTTTTACCACCCTAATTAGGAAATGTACTATTTAGGGGCTTTTTTATTTACATATACAAAATAAAGGTTAAAAATACTAAGTGATTTGTTTGTATTTATTTTTCTGCCAACCGTACATTGCCACGAAATTTGAACGTTGATACCGATGTTTAGTTATTAATACGAATCATATCCGTTTACATAATTATAACTGAGATCAATTAACATTTTTTTTTATAAAACTTTTATTATGGATTATCATAAACAATTCTTAGATCACATATGACGAGATCAATCAACTTTTATTTTTTACAAAAATTATAACTATGCCACTGGCTATAGAGCCGGTTATTTATTTTTAGTCATCGGACTAATATTGATACAAGCAGGTCTTCCAAACCCGGGATTTTAGTATACTAATTAATCCCGGGATTAAAAGCTCCGTACTAGATACATGTCAATAGCTTTGCCGATCGCGTACTTATTATATAAAGTCAGAGCTCTAAAAAACTATCACATTTATGTCATTTATTAACTTGTATTAAAAACGCGTTCAATACAAGTTAATGAATCGATTTGGTAATTTTTGTTAATATTATATTTCAATAGACCAAGAATAGCATTCTTGGTCTGAGGTTGGATTTTAATCAGAGATCAGATACTGGTATTATTTTTACGTATTTATTTGGTTTATTATTTCCTATTTAATCGGACAATCCAATAATACGAAGTATGATTGAGTTCTTAAAATGTGACATGAATTGTGATTGAGTTCTTAAAAAAGAGCATAAATTGAATAAAGATACTGAACTAATTTGTGATTTTTGCTTATTCCCAGTTCCGATCTCTAATTGTAATCGTATAATAACGTCTTATTAAAGTCGTCTATCTTAAGTATTAACAAGTATAAAACTTTATATAAAAAAAAAACCTAAGTCTTTCCTCTCCTTATTACTTGTATAATAGATAATTATGTCTTACAATTTTTGTTTCTTTTCTATTATTATAAAAATCACAATAGGAACTTTATAAAAATGCTTACATGTAAAATGTACCTTACATTACATGAATTAAACCGTAATACTTTTATAAGCAAAATACGTATCGCAAGTAAGTAAAGTAGACATAACAAAAATAATACTTCTAATATATTCTTGGATTGCAACTAGGCCTACTTCAATGCACATATCAATCGTTTCTACAAAATAATTTACCTCATATTGAATAATTCTGCAATTATCAAGAAATCCTGATGATAATCGATGCTTATTGTATGTTAAAGTTCTGAAAATCTACTTCAAATATAAACTGACCCCGTCTAGTAAGTGTTGGCTGCGGTAATACTGTTATAACATCTTCTGGATTCGGTAATGTGCAGATGTCGTCAACTGCAGGGTAAGTAAAAGTTGTTCCTGTTTTACATTTAGAATTCTTGACTTTTCTTGCAAATTTAACTTTTGGTATAGTACCATTGATCGATAGAACTTTTCCTACAAAATGTTTAAGGCTCTTCTTTGTAGAGAACTGAGCTATAATCCAGTCGTTCTCTTGTAAGGCACTGCTTTCTTGAGTAAAATATTTAATATTATGTGGTCCGAACGGAATCTCATTGTTTTCTAAGTTTTCTTTATCTTCTTGTTCCTTTAAACACTCAGCAATATAATAATCATGCATTGTTTCATAATTTGAATTGTCCGAGTCCGCAGTAATTAATTCAACGCTAGAATTGATAGTAGTTGAACTGGATTTGCTATTAAATCGTTTCGTTCTTTTTTTGGTATTCTTCGTTTTATTTTTATTGACAGTGCCTTTCTTCTTTGTGTCTTTCCTATTACATTTTTTTCCTTTTTTTCAGTCTTATCTTTTTTCACTTTTTGTCCCGGTTTTGTCTTCCTTGCCTGTTGGTGTCTTAAATCACTGTTACAGAAATTAAGCTTTGGGACTGAATTCATATCATCAGATTCTGTTTTCGATGGGTTCTCCTGTTTAATATTTGCCTTGGAAAACATAGCATTTTTAGCAGAATTTACGACTATTAGTTTCTTTAGGACTACTTCATTGTTAACTGTCAAGCATTCCGGTAAGTCACTCTGACACGTAGCCATGAATCGAGTATTTTCTTTTTTATTGGAAACTGTAGACAAAAAAGTCACATTTGACGCGTGTGGTTCCACATTAACGAGCACATTGGACAGGACTTTGACTCTGCCACTATTTTTGGAGGGATTTTTCGTTATGCGACTAGTGGAAGCTCTCACAAGTGGTATTTCACGTACAACTTTCGCTGGTGTATATGTAATAATTTGATGATCAGTACCCAAGTAAATGTTGATCACCTTAATGCAAAGCATGCTTAAGCGTTCAGCGTTTCTGGTAATCACTGTACTACAAGCAGCTTCATTGTGTGTAACACGTTCTGTCTCATCTAAAAAGCAGTCTTGGTCCTCGTCAATCGACTGTGTATAGGAATCAGTAAAAAGCCCCGTTTGCTCATCTAAAAATGTGCAACCATGTTCCTTTTGAACCACTCTAGAAGTAGTATTTTTTATTAGTTTTTTCCTTTTGCTTGAATCCCTGGCATTTTTATTGTGGCCAACTGTTATATCAGAAGCCGTCACAGACTGTCCTGGTTCACAAGTAATTTTTTTATTTCTTTGTACCCTCAAAGGATTTGGAGCTCTATACTCTTTGAGATAGTCTAATAAGGCTTGATCAATGCCATACGCCAGTATTGTTTCTTGCATTTCTGGGATTTTTTTCAATACTTCTCGTGGATTGAACGGCACCACTCCTGTAGCTTTAAATCCACTTTTGATATTATTTTCCTCGTTTAATTTAATTGCTTCCATTAACTCCGTCAGCAATTTCGGGAAATGCTTTTTATTTAATGATGTTTGGGTTGGATTTTTTACTTTGTACTCTAATAAAATTTTTCGCCAAGCCTTTTTCAGTGGTGCAAAAAATGCGACATCGAGAGGTTGAGTCAGGTGTGTTGATCTGGGAGGAATGAAAACAAATTTGATGTCGTTTTCGTCGCACAGCTCAACTACTTTAATGTTTAAATGACTGGACAAATTATCGCATATTACGACTTTTGTTCCAGGAGTCCTTTGTGCCCATGGAAGAATAATCTGTTCGAAATAATCTTCAAACATAGCACTGTCAAACCATCCAGTTTTAGTGCAATTGTATCTCGTATTAGGTGGTCCACCATTAACCCATTCAGAATACTTATTGCTAGCTTTATAGACGACATACAATGGCAATAATTGACCACTGGCAGTTGCTGTGTACATCAGTGATATGTTCCCTTTAGTTGAATTAACTATTCTTTCTGGGTGCTTTACGCCACGTCGAAAAATGCCTTTGACAGAGCCTGGATCATCTGAGAGGTTAGTCTCATCAAAATTAATGATGTTTTCTGGTGGTATGCCATTCAGTGTCTGTCCTAAATTTTCAAAATATTGGGCAATTTCTTCTGGTCCTTTATCACTTCTTGCCTTTGAAATGTTTTGTGTGCTTCTCAAGCACAGCTCGTCGGCATGTCTTGCTAAAAATGAATTAACCCATGCATCGCCAGGAAGTTTGTTATTGAATATGTTTTCGCAAGAATTTTTTTTCAAAAACTCATGTACCACGAGTTTTAAGTCAATTTTGGTAAGCGGAGAGCCAAATTCGCTTGAAGCTTGTAAGACCCTTACAATCTTTTTCTCTTCTTGAACTGTTAACGCCGTAGGACGTCCGATTGCCTTTGTGTGTTTATTTTTACACTTATTTATTATCGTACGTCTCGGAATACCGAATTGGCGTTCAGCATCTCTGGAAGATAAGTTGTTGGCTGCAACTAATTCGCACGCGATTTTCAGCATCTCCTCGGTGTAATTTCTATAACATCTGCTACCCATTTTACGCCTTGGCTTTCTTTGCCGAATCCTTGATTTATGTTTCTGAAATTTTAAATCAAATAATCCTTTACGCAGTACAACAACCGAACAAATACAACAAGCAAATATTAGGAAATCTTTTTGTCATGACAGGTTTAGTTTGAAAAATGTGAGTTGACTTTTATATAAAATAAATAATATTCTATTATACAAATTATATATTCTATTATAAAAAAAATAATTAAAAAAATAATAATTTTAAAAAACAAAAAACCCGACTGCACACTATAAAGAGGAAAACAAGCCCCACAAGAATTTATTAATTGTAAGTATCGCAAGCGACCAACATTACAGAGGGTTACTTATAGGTAGGTATTTTCGTTCTTTGGTTGGTGGTGGTCAAGCTGGTTGGCAGGAGGGGGCCTGCGATACTTACAATTAATACATTCTTGTGGGGCTTGTTTTCCTCTTTATAGTATGCAGTCGGGTTTTTTATTTATAACTTTTTAGTTGTTTTTATTTAACGATAATTCTTTCAAATTGAAAGTAAACAAAATATTTGTATCCTTTAGACTTTCGGGATAAAATGTGACTATGACACTTCCGTAATCAATACGAATCTAACGATACCTCATACGTCAAAATCCATCAAGCCGTTTAGGCTACATACAGGAGGCCACAAATAAACACACATACACACAAACTTACATACTTACTTACATACACTCGCAAAACATTACCCTCCTCCTTTGGCAGTCGGGTAAAAAAAATAAAAAAATAAAAATAGAATAAAAATAAAATAAAATAAAACTAATATAAAATATTATAAAAATAAAATAAAATATAAATAACATGAAAAAATCGAACAAAAATAGAATTAAAAAAAACTAATGTAAAAATATTATAAAATAAAATATGCACTCGAAAGTACCAAGCCTATTCGTCAATAAAACACTTCCCTTATCTTATATACTTATGCAGTTAGTAAAAAAAAGTCTTAGGTGACAACCCTAAGGCGTTTTGAATGGTGGGCAATGTTGGCTTCGGTCGGGTTGAACATTTCAAGGTTATCTTGCCCGGCGTCACAATTTCTTATTTATTATGATAATACTACTCAAAATATTATTAAAGTAATGCACACGTTATATTAAATAACAAGTATTAAAATATACTCACTTTTGGCTTCACCATTTTGTACAATTCACTTATAAACAACTCCTTGATTTGGCCCGCGATAAAACACACTTAACTTGACGAGTTCTGACAGGCTACTGAGCGAACTTAGGATCAAGTCCGACACGCAGTGTGGCCACAAACATAATCTATTTTCTACTAAAAATAGTAGTGTTGCCATAAATATTTACATTTTTACCTCACAAATGAATATGTTTACGAATCGTTTTTCGGGCAAAGATTCCCTTGTTGGCAATGTTGGCGTATTTGACGGTACTCAAAGTTGATTTTTAAACACACGTGCTTTATCAGACAATCTTTTATAATGTTTTCTAGTTTAGATGTTAAATTATCTAAAAACAGTTCAGGTATAGCAAATTCTAACTCTTCAGCCCCAAAAACTCTATAAGATGATATACGACCCTTAAACGCAGACGAAATTTCAATCACGCCATCAGTTAGTGCTGCTAACGAGTTATTTTTGTGTTGTGTACTTCTCAAATGACCTATCCATTTATTTTTCTGAACTTTGATTGAACAAGCACAGCAAAAAGGCATTTTGGTTCAATTTATCTAAAACTGCGTATACAACAATAAAATACCTATTTATTTAAAGTAAGTATATGTCTAGATATTGGTTAAAAAGGCGTTACCTGGATACATTTAAAAAATAAACAACTTAAAAAGTACTCATACGAAGTATCTTCAAAAACTAAACGAAATTTTTAAGCCTTTTTGTTGCGAAAAAATGTAACGTCAGCTTCGTCAAAGAGCGTTTTATTTAAATGCTTTGTTAGTTTTTGAAGATACTCCCACTGAGGAGTGCCTGTATTAATTTGAGCTTTAATTGCCAGAAGGGCATTTTTCCACTTTTGTTCCGCTAACTAACTGCGTATATCGGCGGTGTTGTATATTCGCAGCTCCACGAAAAACTCTCCTTCAAGGTCGATAGCACGACGTGTCAATCCATCAGCCACGCGTTGAGTTATAGACGAGCGCAGTTGGTCCGGTACGGGATAATTCTTTACCACCGACTCGTCCTCGGGAAATAGCTCGAAGACATCAAACGGGTTGCTGGCTGCTTTTTTCTTTGATGCCTCGTTGGTAGTCCTGTTAAAAAAACAATAAAATATAATGCAAAACAATACAACATAGGTGTTACAACATATTGAATAAATACACATTCTAAATTTGTAACATACCGGTTCGATTTTGACTGGCGGGGTTTCTTGGTTTTTTTGGGTGCAGCGTCAACTTCTTCCCACTCGTGTTCCGAATCAGACCTGAAAATATATTCATAAGTTATAACTATATATTCATAATATAAATAAAACAAAACGTAGGTAATAATCAACATTAGAGTGGATATTAGATGCCTACGAGTACAATACGTTTATCATAATAAATTAAATGTACCTAGTTATTAGCAGCATTAGACTTCCTTTTCTGTACTGGTTTTTTTACTTTTGCGCCTCCCGCCTGGTTGTTTACGACTGCAATGGGTTCAAACTCGGAGTCAGACCTAAAAATTTAATTAAATATTCATTAAAACCTTGAACAGGATCAGATAGTGTGATGATGTATAAAAGACAAAATAAAACACTTACTTACATGGTATATGTAGAAAAGGCCGTGGTTAGAACTTATTAGAAGACGTAACGAAGACGCTACGTGCGTCTTCGTTACGTTCGGCATGTTCACGGCAGTAATAGAAGTCACAAAGAAATATACAATTAGAACGATGGCTAATTAATAGCTGTTTATTGATGATTTGACTAAACGAATCAGGGTTGTCACAGTCCACATTTCACTAGCAATTATAATTAAAGGTAGTAATTATAATAACAAAGCCAACTTCAAAGGTAACCTCTTTAGATATAAGTATATAGGTACAGGTTGTCTGGAAGAGATCGTTCTATAGCGAAAAGACTACCTGTTGCTAACTTAATATATGTTATCACATTATTATTGTAATTATTCTCATTTTGGTTTAATGAAGAAATTTACATACTTACAGTATGTATATGTCGGGAAGTCATTAGTACGGAACATCAATTGACAACGAAACGCAAGCGCAGGATTGGCGCGCTTCTACTGAGTCTGGCATGAC
This sequence comes from Pammene aurita, assembly GCA_947086415.1. Lineage (NCBI taxonomy): Eukaryota > Metazoa > Arthropoda > Insecta > Lepidoptera > Tortricidae > Pammene > Pammene aurita. The sequence goes on from OX352295.1 coordinate 23,034,069, forward strand.
GTTCGTGCACGACCGGTGGTGGGGATGCATAAAACCAGCCGTACCTGACCCGAGTGGTCATTATTTGCTCAGATCGCCTGACGTGCAGACGTATCAGGCCAGGAACCTTACCTTGTAATAATTTTAAAAGAATATACCTAGTTTGATTGTTTATTGAGTGTTTCATCTTGCCCGCACCTACCTAATGCGCTCACTATGTCCAACGAGTCAAATATGCCTCATCGACCATCTCATAGTCCGTCATATACTTAAATTAAGTTAAACGTTTGACATGACAACATGATTTGAAAACTTATGTTATACGCATCGATAAAAGATCCAAACGATGAATAAAGAGATTTAGTGCGTATCCCAGTTATGATAATATTGTGTCAAATAAATAATAATTATCGTTCATAGATTTTTATATTACTTAACTAAATGACTGTATAATGTATATGTCGACAACCCTATATTTATGCCAACGCTATGCTAACCCAGGTATTGTATAACAAATTAATTACATCCGTTTACAATTACGAAATCATAAAAATTACGAAATCATAAAAATTGTTTTTATCAATTTGCGCAATCGAAGCCAATAAAATATATGACATTGCATTTCATAACACCAACAATGACAACCGGTTTAGCGCAGTGTTCCTGCCTATGAGGTTCAGGGTTCGAATCTCGACCATGGCAAATATTTGTTTGGCGAGCATAAATATTTTTCTGAGTCTTTGATATTTTCTATTTCCTAGAAACATAAAGTACCTGGATGACCAGATGATTTTTTGACGTTTTCTAAAAATGAAACCTAGCTATCTAGCTATCGATCTCGATTTACCGCTCCCGAAACCCTCTGCAAACAAAATTTCATGAAAATCGTTGGATCCGTTTCCGAGATTCAGATTATACATATAAAAGGTATTAGATAGTTCGAAGTCTTTATAGAATAATTATTTGCATGCATACCAAGAGCACCATCTATGTATGCAGGTGAGGATTAACGTTAGCGTTAATAAGCATGCGGACATTGATCTATTAAATGAGTTCATTTTATTGCGTACTTACTAAATGTTATTTAAGTTTAACGCAAGGCCGTTTGATGGCACCACATTACTATGGAACCAAAGGTGGCATCTATTGAAATTTGTGCAAACTAACATTAAATAGCACGATGTATGTGAAGTAGGTAATTGACGAAGTAGCTAGTACCAATGACTCACCAATAGAGTTCGCAGTAAAACATCCTTGGTAAGAAATATGATCGGGCTAATCTGATTATATTCCAAAGTGCATTTAAATACGATATTATGAATATTTGTCATTTTTTACTTTTACTGTTTCATTTTAAAGTGCACAATTGCATATCTTAGTTATTCAATAGGTGTCATGCACGTCCTTTATTATATACAATCGGAACCCTTGGTCTACATCGCACTATTAAATTTTTTTTATGTTGCTTCTTATAAATAAACGCTATGATGCCTCGGTTGTCGGATTGTTGACGACCGAACATCTCAACACGTAAATCACGCTTTGGCCTGGCCAGCCAGAGAATGTAGTGTTGATTCAGATAATTAGGGAAACTCTGTATAGGGGAGCGGGCCCCATTATGGGATAGCCTTGTATGAACATCTATTTCTTTAAACTTTTAATGCAGTATACTGATCAAACTAAGAATAATTCATTCGAAATGTAAAATTTTACATTGCTATGGAGTTGTATTCTTCTACCGTTCATACTTTTGGAACTACCGACAAAAATGTCGCAAATGAGAATTTTTGGCAAAAAATTAAGTGTATCCTAATATGGGATACCTTCCACCCCATCATGGGATATCCCATATTAGGCCCACGAACCGATTATGGGATATCCCATATTAGGCCTATGAACCTATTATGGGATATCCTATAATGGGGATGTACGAGTATAGAATAGATAAGAAAAATAGATATACAGGGTGTCCCAAAACTTTGCCACACGGGGGAAAGTGCCTTAAATATTGACGATAGGAAGGAAATTGACGACAGTAAAGTGGAGATCACGAATTTCTACGAATTTCTATTTTTCTTTATATTTCTTGGGAATATGTAGATAATTGAGACTAAATTCGTGATTTGAGGTTAATATATTCGAATGTTATATCCTATATTGATATTGGGGATGTACGAGTAAGTATGGGATTTCATCCCTAATAGACAAATGAAATAAATCCTACTTATTTAAAATATTTATTAGGATTACTATAAAATCTTAAACCTAATCTTTGCAAAGATCACAAAATGTTTTGGTATGCGGCTCTACACCAGCACACAACTCGTGACACCACCGAAAACATTTAGTACACTGTATCCACTTTTCTCCAGCAATGTCATTTGAATATTGACTAAGGCAATAAATGCACTCTTCTTCAGCAGTGTCGCTATCGTCGGAGCTCATTAATGGCGGCTCTTCCTCGTCACTCTCACTAGATGAACTTTGTAAAATCTTCTTCTTTACAGCTATCCTCTTTTTTTCATTTTTTTTAACAGGTATCTTTATTTTTACAGGTTCTTCCTCGTCACTCTCGCTAGATGAACTTTGTAAAATCTTCTTCTTTACAGCTATCTTTTTTTCATTTTCTTTAACAAGTATCCTCTTTTTTTCAGGTATCTTCTCCTCTTCATTTCTTTTAGCAGGGATCTTCTTTTTTACAGGTATCTTCTTTTCTTCATTTTCTTTAGCAGGTATCTTCTTTTTTTCAGGTATCTTCTCCTCTTAATTTTTTTTTAGCAGGTATCTTCTTTTTTACAGGTATCTTCTTTTCTTCATTTTCTTTAGCAGAAGTCTTCTTTTTCTTAATATTTTTGGTTTTCTGTACAATCTCTGTAGTTTTCTTTTTATCAGGCATCATCTTTTTCGTCTTACTTTTCGAGGTCCCTGGTATTGCTTGTTTTTTGGTTAGCTGTTCTTGTAATTCATTGTATGGTGAACTGGTCACCAATAAAGGTTTTCCACCTCGGAGCTGTGTTACTTGATCTGGTTTATTGCCTTTTGACTGAAACTTGGGTAAGGGACTGATTTCAGCCGGTTTGACGCAAAATTTTGAAATCGACAAGCATGTAATATATGCCCCTGTTAAAGTGGATGAGTCTGAAGAATGAACTAATTTATTATTTGAAGTCGACGGTGGCGTTGCTGATTCAGTATGGGGTTCGACTGGAAGTGGAGTTGATTCAGCACCTGAATCCCATGAGAGTAATGCCAGCTTATAATGCAGTCAAGACAAGTGATCCTAGGCTCAATGGAGCCGAACCTGAAGGGGATGGGACTAGCTGTGGAGATATTTCAGCACCAGAATTTGATGGTGGTGTGGTTTGTTTGTCAGTTAAAAAAGGTGGTAATAGGAGGTGCGCCGGATCAGCAATTGTTGTCGCCAGGAGCATAGCTGATTCAGTAGCTGAAACGATCGGGGATATCACTGGAGCTGGAGATGATTCCTCATCCGCACTCAGGTCATCATCTTCGTCGTTCTGTACAGCACCAGAATTTGATGGTGGTGTGGTTTGTGTGCCAGTTAAAACAGGTGGTAATGGGAGGTGCGCCGGTTCAGCACTTTTTGTCGTCAGGAGCATAGCTGATTCAGTAGCTGAAACGATCGGGGATATCACTGGAGCTGGAGATGATTCCTCATCCACACTCAGGTCACCATCTTCGTCGTTCTGTACATCGGAAGCACATGGTAATAGAAGATGCGCTGGTTCATTACCATCCCTATTGTTTTCAACATCGTCGTCGTTTTGCATAGCGAAATCGTGGTCTCTGAAATTATTGCGGTCGAATGGAAATATTCCGCCTTACGGAACCCATTAACGGCGACCTCTAATGTAGCAGCCCTCATGTACGCCTTCCCCACTAATTCGGCTACTTGAAACGCAGTCACCACGCGGCCTGGATGATTTTTTAGCCATGTATCGATTTCCTTGGCATAGTACGTTTTGAATGGACTCATAAACGATACATCCAAAGGCTGCATTCGGTGAGACGATTCTGGTGGGAGGCATATCAGAATTACACCATTATCCCGACATTTGTCGATAACATCAATATTTCGCGTATGGGTGAAGTGGCCATCTAAGATCAATATGACTGGACTCTCTTTAGATGGATGGATAGTGTTGATGAAATGAACTATCCATTGCGTAAATATGTGGGTTTGTATCCAGCCTGATTTGTGACACGCAAACTGAGATCCAGGTGGAGCACCATTTTTTAACTCTTCTTTCATGTTGACTCTGGGAAAAATTAATAAGGGTGGAACAAAGAAACCGGATGCACTCATACACGTGACTAGAGTTATTAGGGCTCTCCGCTCCGCCGACGAAATTCCGCCAACTTGCTTCTGTCCTTTTAGAGATAAAACTTTCTCCATTTTATGTTGAACAACAGTCACACCTGTCTCGTCAACGTTGTATATTTTTGTTGGATCGAAATTAATTTTAGGCAATTCGGCCTCCAAGATGTCGTTAAACTCGTCCACTTTCTCTTTTGAAAACCCTTTGGCAGATGTAGCTTGAGGTGTCCTAAAAGACAAACAGGGATTCCTTTTTAGGAATTTCTTCATCCACTTCCGGCCTGCAATCTTCCTCTCCGCATTAAACTGATGGGGCAGTCCATTCTTTATTGCCAATTGGAACGCCAAACCACGAATGTCAGAACCTCGTAATCCATAAAATCTTGAAACCATTGTTAAGGAGTAATCGACAAGCTCTTTTTCCATATCAGGCGAAAAAGTAGGCTTTCGGCCCATTTTCAAGGAATTTAGCTGTGCTACTGTATGGGTTTGATTTTTGCTATACCGCTCCAACGTGTAAGCATGTCCATTGTTGTGACAGAGACATGTTATTTTTTCTTTCAGCTGTCAAACGCTGACGCTGTTTCAGCTAAGTTTATTAACGTTGTTGTATGGTAAACACTCATGTGTCGGGTTGTCTATGGTCTATTAAATAAATTATATTTAATAAATCCCAGATTTGCAATATTAATAATAATTGTTATTGTAGGTTCAATCATTTTGTATTAAGTATTTTGGTAATTTCGGAAGTCTTCTTAAACCGTTGGTGAACGGTATAGAAATATTATAGTCTATGGTTCGTTCTAGATTGATGAAATATGAAAGTCATCTACCATTCCGAATCGATCCATGACACTGAATAAAGTGTTATCCTTCTTCGCTTAGGTGAGTAAGTCAATTTTAATCCGAAATGGATTTCTAACGAACGTTGTAGCCGTCCAGTGTTTGGTTTTGACGCGGAATATTGTTTCAGCCCAAAACTGTAACCTGCCGGTAGCGCAGGCGGTGATGCGGACGCTGGGCCGCATGCGGTAGCCTCCCTAAAGGCCTAACACCTCCGGAGGTTGACATCGGAACAACGAGCGGCATACGCGGGTTTCGTATTCCCTCTTAGGTATGATTTCCACATTCTTACTGGACTCTTAATTTCTTGCCAACTAGATTGGACCTTGACCGGCGGAATCCCATTGTGATTGAATTTAATTGTAGGATGTTGTTCTTAGGAGGTGTTTAGTTATGGTCTTTATAGACCACGCCGCGTCAAACTGATGGAGCGTCAAACTGATGGAAGCTGCATGACGGTGGCTCGCTGTTCCTGCGAGCAGGCTATCCGCGAAGCTGGCGCTCGGCGTGCCGGTTGTCCAGCACGAGAGTTCAACGGGTACGCCGTGGGCCTGCGACAGCTGTAGGCCTGCCGTTGTGTAACCAGGTACCGAACCGTTAGCTAGCGCGGGATTCCGCAGCCTGGAATATACTGACCAATTGTAAGCACAAACCCTGTTTGTTATTAATTAGGGAGTTAAGATATAAAAGAAGTGTAGTGGAGGGGTATTTACTGCAAATGCTGAATATGAGTGTGGAATGTTTAATAAATCTTGTCACACAACCTGGGATTTTCATTTTACAAAACCAAGAATCATTTCAAACGTTGACTTTGGTAATAATAACTACCTGTATATCATTTGCCCACAGTGAAAATGGCATCCTTACGAAATGAATATTAGGCAAACTAAACCATTCTATACTCGAAAGGCGGCATTTAGAAAAGTGACTTTATAAAAACAGGCCAAACGTACAGTTGGTAACTGAGAGAAATAAAACAAAATCTTTTGATAAGTTGACACATGATCATTCCGCGATGTGAAATTACGCGAAAAGTTTGTTGGGAACTGATAATCGGCAACACAATTTTCAGCGTTAATTTAGAGAACTGGTCGTTGTACTAGGGTAAATAAATCGGGGATAAAATGTTCAAATAATATACTAAAGCTGCTGTGCATTGTAAGTTTAAAATTATTTTTCTTGCCCGGATTTGAATACCTAACCAAACCGTCCTAACCGCCGCCGCAGACCACTATCTAATTTTAATCAAATATAGTGTTTTTTATCAATAAACAACTAATACAAAAAGTTCAAAGAGGACCCAGTGTGTTGACGACGAGGGACCATCTTGTTCCTTTAGCCGTCAACACAGTAAATCCTCCTTTTTGTAAAGGGTCGGCAACGCGCATGTGACACCTCATTAGTTGCAGGCATCCATAGGCTACGGTAGCTGCTTACCATCAGGCGGGCCGTATGCTTGTTTGCCAACGTCGTGGTATAAAATTAATAATTGCCTGAACCTTTAAAGAACGGAGACACTATTAATTCAATGAAATAAGTATTGAGTATAACGAAGTAATATTTATATTGCTAAAACGGCAGAATTGTTATTTTAATATAGGTAATTCATCCTTTATCTATTAAAAACAAACTCGTGCTTCTACCTGCGTGGAAAAAAGGTTCGTTCAAATTAACCGTTAACTAAATTTCAACTCTATGGACTCGCAATAAGATTCAACATGACTAAAATTCCCTAAGCTACCACATGTATTCATTAGTAGCTCTTAAACGTCTCGACTCTTATCTCTGCCACTCGTCAAGGACGTTTCGCGATCCGCGTGTATTTAAGGAACGTTGCTTCGGCTACCCGTTTACTCGTGGAAACGGATCTTAATTACACGTTTCTTTATTACACGTGGGAAACGGGCCAGAAAACCGTGTTCGTGTTACTCAGAAACGGATCTTGGAAACGGGTACCCGAAACCCGGAATCGACCGCGAGCCCTATGCTAGACCCTTTAAGTTTAGTTTTAAAGTATTTATAATCTAAACTATCCTACTGCTAAGTGTGTGTGTAAGTGTGTGCGTGTGTGTGTGTATTATATAGTGTTATAAATTTTAGTATATTATGTACATATATGTATAGTATTCAAACTCAACTCAAACTCAAACATTTATTCAGTAAGTAGGCCACAAGGGCACTTTTACACGTCAAAGTAAAAGAGAGAGAAAAAAAATCAAACTACACCGGTTCTAACCCTACACCTCTGACCCGAGAAGAATTATGTCCGGCAAGAAACTCGGCGGGACTTATTTTTTCAAAACAACAGTACATCAAAACTAAACAATACATATAAGTGCGTTGTTCTATAAGAAAACATATCAAACCAAGGTTAGATTAACCAACAATAGGTTATAGTTTAAGAAAAATACCAAAGAAAAAAGATGAGTCCAAATCTGACTATTGAAAATAAATTACATACAAGTTTGATATACTTTCTTACCTGAACTGTGTCTTCTACATAAATTTCCAAATTATAATAATCCATCATCAACAGTTAGAAACAAACTTTGAATTTAAATAATATAAAAAAAAGTACTCAAGTGATTCTAGTATACAATAAACATACTATTTCTAAATTATACTTAGAGATGTATAAGGTCTCCAAGTGTCTTGAATAAAAAAATATGGATAATCAAGCACCGAATGTTGTGTCTAAAGCCAATTAAACTAAAATTAAATATGATTAATAAAAAGTTACGTAAATGTGTTGCCCCAGTTAGCCTAAACAGACCGGTCTCCACAAACAGCACCCGTTCACGAGTATGACGCATATCTCAGCCATCGCCTCCCTCAACCTTTCTTCGGGAAAGTGGCGACCCGATCAACGACGCCACCATAAGCAGAGCCTTTTAAGCGAGCATGACATGTTCAAGCTGGCGGGCTTTATTAATTAATAAAAACTAGCCATGTTTAGTCTGGTGAGAAACAATATTCTGTGCTCGTATTTTACATGCGTGAACTAAATTACAATATAAAAGTGACATAGAGATGTACATGTCTCTAAGCGTCAGGATCATTAAATATATATCTATACATATAAATATTTGCGAATGCAAGACTTAGAGATGTATAACGTCTCTAAGTGTCCAAATACTAAATAAAAACAAAATAAAATAAAAATGAAAAACAGGTAATACTGGACACTAGTAAAGCTGCTTCATAGAGTAATGTACCTAATAATTTCTCAATTTGTATTGTACTAACTATATCAAGCTACAGGCTTAAAGGCATCGTTATCCTCAATGAATTCCTTTAAAGTATAGTACTCTCTCCTCAACAAATAGCGCTTAACATAAGACTTGAATTTATTTAGTGGCAAATTCACTACATCAGCGGGGACTTTGTTATAAAAACGTGTACAGTTGCCAGCAAAAGACGTACGAACCTTACCGAGGCGGTGGCCAGCCTCAGCAATCTTATCTTTATTTCTAGTGTTATAGTTATGGATATCACTGTTGAGCTTGAATTTATGGATGTTTTTCCGCACATACATAATGTTTTCAAGTACGTATTGAGATGCTACGGTAAGAATATTTGCCTCTTCAAATTTTCCTCTTACGGATGCTCGACCGCGCATTTTATAAATGCCACGTACAGCTCGTTTTTGTAGCACAAATATGGTCCCAATATCAGCTGCTTTACCCCACAACAGAATTCCATACGACATAACACTGTGAAAGTAACTGAAGTATACCAGCCTGGCAGTTTCACTGTTTGTTAGATGGCTGATTCGCCTCACGGCATAGGCTGCAGAGCTAAGTTTCCCAGCTAGGGTAGCTATATGTGGATGCCATTGTAATTTCGAGTCTAAAGTGACTCCTAAGAAAACAGTTTGATTTTCGAATTCCATTATTTCATCATTTATTATAATCTTGCTGCTGTTAATCTGCTTGACGTTGGGAAGTGTAAATTTGATGCACTTCGTTTTCTTGGCGTTCAAAAGTAGGTTATTAGCCGTAAACCAATTTACTACTTTGGAGAGTGTACTGTTAATACTATCGAAGCTGTTTTCTTTTCTGTCCACTTTAAATATCAGAGATGTGTCATCAGCAAATAACACTATATCATGTTTATCTTGCACAATTTTAGGTAGGTCATTAATGTACACCAAAAACAGGAAAGGACCAAGTATTGAGCCTTGAGGCACTGCGAGTGCCACAGGGGACCCAGAAGATTGAGTTCCATTAATAACCACTCGTTGTGTTCTATCCGATAGGTATGATGAGACGAGGTTAAGGGCACCAGCTTTGATCCCGTAATGGCTTAGTTTTCTCTTTAGATTTTCGTGATCAACGCAATCAAATGCCTTCGATAGGTCACAGAATATTCCAACAGCATCTTGTTTTTTTTCCCAAGCGGCAAAGATGTGCTTAAGAAGAACAGCACCTGCGTCAGTAGTCGAGCGACCTCTGGTAAAACCAAATTGATTTCTGGCGAACAATTCGTTTCGGTTAAAATGTGACACAAGTTGATTTAGAATTAGTTTCTCGAAAACTTTGCTCAGTGCCGGCAGTATTGAAATTGGTCTGAAATTGCTTGGTTCTGTTCTCGATCCTGATTTGAACAAGGGGATGACTTTGCTGTGCTTCATTATGTCTGGAAATATTCCTGTATCAATACATTTGTTAAATATATCAGCTAAATGTGGTGCAATCGATTCAACAATGGAATGTAGAACTTTAACAGATAGGCCCCAAAGATCTTCAGTTTTCTTTAAATTTAGGGATTTAAATGTTTTAATAACTAAGTTCGGAGTAACATATGAAAATTTAAAGAAATCTGTATACTCTGCTATATTTGTTTTCAGTATTGCCTCAGCGACGTCAGGCGATGAATGAAGAGACTTTGTTGTTTCTACCGGTATATTAGAGAAGAACTGCTCAAAATGATCCGCAACTTCAAGGTCCGAACTCACTAAATTATTATTAATACGTAGGTTGTAGTGCGGATCTTTGATTTTACGTTTCCCAGTTTCATCGTTGATCACTTGCCAAACAGTTTTTACTTTATCCTTGGAATTTTGGATCTTTCTGGACAGATAATCAGCTTTAGCAGCGGCACACATCATCTTAAAAGATTTAGAAAAGTTCCTGACATAATCTAGGAATTCCGGACTTTTATTAATTCTTCTCAAGTCATATAAATCATAGAGCCGTCGTCTTTTCTCATGAATATCCGGCGTAGCCCAGTCGCTAAATTTCGTCTTGACCTTGCCTTGCACCTTCTTCGGAATGAAACAGGCATCAAATTCCCTTTTAATACAGTTAAACAACTCAATACTCATACGGTTAGGGTTTTCCTGGGTAAATGGAACATAACATAATTGTTTCGTGATATTCCGACTGAATAAATCTAATCGTCTTTCGGAAATTGGTCTGCACATAGTGACTTGTGGAATATCCTTAGTTTTTCCGCTAAAAGAGGCTTTTTGTCCACAGTGGTCAGAACTTAAGTTGTTTATTATAGATTTACTAGTCGCATCCTTGTTACTGAAAATGTTATCTATACATGTAGCACTGGTTGGTGTGCTTCGTGTAGGCTCACAAAATAAATTTACTAAATTGTAGGATTTGAAAGTACTAAGTAACCTTACACACATGGATGAATCTTCAAGTAAGTTGATATTAAAATCACCACACACAATAACACTTTTATTACTACAAAAAACACTTGTAAGAACTTCATCTATCACTGACTCAAATGTGTTATAGTTTGCCAATGGAGGCCTGTACACGCATATAATTATAAATTCTTCTAACTCGACACAGGAAAGTTCAATATGGCGTTCCACAGACAATTCAACAATGTCTTTCCGCTCCTTACTTTTTATATCATGTTTTACCATTATTAATGACCCGCCGCGAATGCAGGATTTTCTAAAAAATTTACTTACTACACTATGATTGTGGAAATTAAACATAAATTCATGACCTTTAAGCCAGTGCTCCGTTATACAGAGGATATCAATGTTCGAGTGTTGTACAAATAAATCAATTTCCAGTTGTTTACTGGTAAACCCTTGAATATTTTGGTGAACTAAGTACAATACATCAGTTTTACTACTTATGCTAGCATCACAGTTATGTTTAGGAACGGAGCCGGCTGGTGCACTCGTTGTCGTAGCAGTCAGTTTAAATTGATATCACCAGACGGCTGCCTCTCTAAATCTGAGCCCCTGCAGTATGAATCGGGATTCGTCTTAATAAAACTATCATCCGCCGTGCTAGTCACGACGGGGTCTACAATATTGTATGCTAACAGGTTAGCACAATCTATAAGACATCTTCTCGGAAGGTAAGTCCTATCATGGGGCATAATAAAATCCTCAATAAATTTATTTGTATCAAAATACGAAATCGTACTACTGTACAAAGAAAGATTATACAATACGGAGTTGTAAGAATATACCCTCTTATTTATATGACTCGACATTCTGTATGGTAAGGCACAGATAATTATTTTTACAGAATCTCGCTGGCCAATATCTGACAGGGTCTCGGATAATCTCAAGATATCTCGTTTAGTGCAATCTATACTATTTCCTAAAAACACTACAAGCGTGGAATCGCGGTCATACTCGCCGACCGATATACATTTGATCAGACGATCGAAGGAGGCGCCCGGGTGACAGTTGTTAAGGACGCCTCGCGACAAGCGCTCCGCCAGCAGCGCGCCGAGCCCGGCGCCCACCTCGTCTGTATATAGAACGGTGCGGCCGGGCGCAGGCGCGGGCGCGGGCGCGGGTGCGGGCGCGGGCGCGGGTGCGGGCGCGGGTGCGGGCGCGGGCGCAGGTGCGGGCGCGGGTGCGGGCGTGGGCGCGGGTGCGGGCGCGGGCGCGGGCGCGGGCGCGGGTGCGAGTGCGGGTGCGGGCGCAGGCGCAGGCGCGGGCACGAGCGCGGGGACCAGCGGGGCGGGGCGCGCGCGCGAGAGTGGCGCCTCCACCGGGCACGGCGGCGGCGGAACCAGCTCGACAGGGCACGATAGCGATGGAGTGTGTTGGACTGAGCGCGACGGCGATAGATCCAGTGCCACTGGGCACGACGGCGATGGGCCCCGCTCGATAGTGCATGGCGGCGATGGGCCCGGCTCGACAGTGCATGGCTGCGATGGGCCCGGCTCGTCAGTGCATGGCGGCGATGGGCCCGGCTCGACAGTGCACAGCGGCTGTGGAACCAGCTCGACAGTGCATGGCGGCGGTGGACCCGCCTCGCCTGGGCACGATAACGGTGGAGTTGGTTCCACTGGGCAGGGCAGGGATAAATCCAGTGCGACATCCAATCCAGGGCATGACTGTGAAGGACCCAGCGACGACTCCCGGACGTCCAGGCTAAGGTCAGGCTCGGGCTGGCGACGCGGAGTGGTCGCGCCGGAGACGCGCGGCGCGGGCGCGGGCGAGCCCGGCGCAGCCAGGCGACTCGGCGGCCGTGGCGATTCCAAGCGCAGAGGGTAGCCGCTGCCCGGTGCTAGAACATTACAGCCCGGTGCTAGAACATTAAATTATTATACATTATGTACGTAAGAGTGCTTCCACCTCCTCGTAATTTAGTGTTTGTAACCATTCAGTTTATGTTTTTTTACATTTAAAGAACACCAGGGGATAAATATCTATTATTTTACTAATTTTATTATATAAAAGAGCCGAAAGGGTACCAAATTGAAATTTCCCGAATTTTGATTTACTGTAAGGTATCGGTACTACATCCTTTTTGCGTCTTCCTTTAGTCAGGAGAAGAGGGTTGTACGGTAGGGTTTTATGTAACTTTAGAATTGTGTGTAGGACAAATAGTTTGCTCATTAAAAGTAAGTCAGAAATCTTATACAGCTCTGTGGTTGGGTATCTATAGGGTTTAAAATACATGACTTTAATAAGGCTTCTCTGCCCTCTCTCGACTTCAATAAATTTAGTTTTAGCTGCTCCACCCCAAACAGTAATACAGTAACATATTACTGATTGGGCTAGAGCTGTGTATATTTGATTCAGTAATGTTTTAGAAGCTATATGTCTTAAGTTTTTAAAGATCCAGTTCAGTTTCCTAATTCTGTTATTAACATATTCTATGTGTGAATACCAAGAAAGTCGCTGGTCGATCATTATGCCAAGATATTTAGTAGAGCTAACTTTTGTAATTTGTGAGCAATTCAGATTACAGTCAGATGTTTGAACTAGGTTACATGTGTGTATTTTGAGAGAGTGATTACCGGGTGGCTGAGTACTTATATATTTTGTAAAGCAAATGTAATTCGTTTTTAGGATATTTCAAGTTAAAAGGTTAGATTTTAGCCAATTAGTTACTTTTATAAGACCTGTTTCGGCACTGTTGTAGACTTTATCCCAGGATTACCCGTTAAACACAATAGCCGTATCATCTGCATACGAGAACACGTGACCGTCATTTACCATCATGTTTGTCAGGTCGTTAATATAGATCATGAACAGTGTTGGCCCCAGTACACTGCCTTGAGGAACTCCATACGATATATCAGTGTCATGGCTTACATAGTCACCAATCTTGACTCGCTGATTTCGATTTTGCAGGTAGTCATTCATCAGATCTAGCGATTTACCCCTAATTCCAATACGCTCCAATTTCTAAACAAGAGTAGGAATCGAAACGGTGTCAAAGGCTTTCTTAAGGTCCAGGAAGACTGCCAAACATCTGTCACCTTTGTCTACTTGCTTAGTTATTAGAGAAGTGAGCGCTAGCACAGCATCCTCTGTAGACTTTCCCTTTCTGAAACCATATTGTGAGCTAGATAATATTTTATATTTTTCTAAATATGAAATTAATCTAGTGTTTATTAGTTTTTCTAAAATTTTTGAGATGGCAGGAAGAACAGAAATAGGCCTATAGTTGTTAACATCGTCTCTTTTCCCACTCTTGTAGACTGGCGTTATTATAGATTTTTTAATCGCTGTAGGGAAAACTCCGAATTTAAAACATAAATTAGCCAGGTGACTTATGACTGGTACGACAATATGTTTCGAAAGTTTAAGGAATTCAGTGGGGATATTATCGAGTCCTGGGGCACTGTTAGTTTTTAGGCCCGTAAGTATTACGTCTACTTCTTGTGGGTCAGTATCACTAAGGACAAATGAATTTAGTCGTTCCGTTACGGTGTTAGTAGTAGAGGTTGTAGATTTAAAAACGATTTCTTCGGCTAGGTCTCTACCAATGTTCGCAAAAACATCATTGACATGATCAACCGAGGTCTGCGGAGATGATTTACATTTTAATAACTCGTTGTTAGTATTTTTAACCACTTTATAATGAGTAATAGATTTGACTGAGCCCCACAGCGCTTTAGGGTTATTCATAGATTTTTCAAGTTTCTCCCTTTCGTAATTACGCTTTAATTTTTTAATAAGATTGTTGCAATAGTTACGGTATCTGGTAAAGCTGGTTTTCAGTATAGTGTTATGTGGGTCGGAACGAAGATTTAATTGCATTTTATTTCTATTTTTAATGCAGCGCAGGATTCCGGGAGTAATCCACGGTTTAATAATTCTATTTCTTTTAGGTATATATTTAATAATTTTGCATTCGTACAAAGAGTTTTGAAGTTTGTTTATTAGTTGTTCAATAATAAATTCTGGATCGTTACTAGACAGGAGACTTTCTATGTGTTTGTCTTGTAGGTTTATAAGAGCTTTGTTGTAATCATAAGTTATATGTGTTTTAGATGTTTTTTCAAACGGTTTTTGTCCCGTTAGAGACAGAAGAATGGTGTTGTGATCCGTCAAAGAAGTATTTAGAATAGCCACAAAGGCCGACAGGTTGTCGTTTTCTATTTTTAGTATAAAATGGTCTAAGCAGTTGTTCAAACGTGTAGGTAGAGAGTGCGCAGAAAGTAATCCGTATGTAGAGAGCATAGTTAAATATAGTTGGTTCCATTCTGCTTCAATGTCATTTTTGTTCCCGTATAGAACTTCGGTGGAATCTCTGCAAAATATTATTTAAACTAGGCTTTACTTGCGATGTTGCAATTTCGGGTTTAAGAACAATTATCTTTTCAAGATAGACAAAACAAAACATTGGTTGAATAGTCAACTTCCTAATAATCACTTTAAAAGCTTCTCAATTATTATTTTGCGAAGGAAATTTAGGGGGGGGGGGTAGTATCTTCAACGTTTTTTATAAACTTTTTCGAATCCGATATCGGCACATCTTCGATTACTTTTTATACACGTTTTTCCAATGAAATCTTTAATTTTTATATCACACCACTTAGCTTCTATTGACTCCGAATATAGGTATATGTAAGTCTAAATAGTAGGTATGTTGAAAAGAAGTTGTCTTTGCCTACTCAACCGGTAAAGACAACAGTATACAGTATGGATTTTCTTTTTTGGTTAGTGAGAGCAGTTACTAGATCCCGTGCTGCTACGCGAAAATGGTCTTAGGAAACCTTGCCTCAATTTTTAATGAATGAAGAATGGCGTTTACATATGTTACAGGTTGATTAGTGCTTTCGAATGACATAAGTCTGAATTTAGTACTCAATTTGCTAACCGATTTTTTAATATTTTTAGGCACCGTAAAATGAGGCTGAATTCCATAAGTGCCAGGTTCAGGTTAGGCTACCACCATTTTTTTGGTACTTAATGAGCTCTATCAGGGCTCTGTCGAATATGCCACGTACCCACTTGCTACTCGATGAGGTAGATTTTTCCAAAAAAATAGGGCCATGTACAAAACCATGTTCACTGTACAAAACGCTCCAAGTTCCAGCTCAGGCTACCAGGTAAAAAAATAAATAATTTTTGCCTGCATTGCCCTATAGGCCGAATTCTGCTACTCGATGAGGTAGGGTTGCCAACGGCCTTCTCTTCCTCTCATGGTCATGTGCGTATCGGGCAGTTTGAGTTTCTGGCACTATGCGTAGATTGATTGTTCTGGTCATTTGAGTATCCGGTCAGTTGCGAAATAAAATCCTTGTATTCTGCGTAGTAAATATTAGGCCTGCCGTAGACACAGCTTAAAGCAGTCAGAGTGGTACCCAACTGCTTCAAGCGGTCCATTGGCGGGCCTAAGTGAGAGTTATCATACACGGACCGCTTGTAGCAGTCGGACTGCTTCAAGCGGTCTGTCTATGGCGGGCCTTGAACTTGAGATCTAGACTTACAGCGGGAAAGCAAAAATTACATCATAATACATATGTACATAAAGACACAGAGTTTGTTATGACTGTGTTGATGATTTGGTGCAGCAGCAGAAACACAAACCATTTTCACAATAACTAAATTAATTAATTACTTATGTGGCAAGTCATCACATAACATTAAACTGATGGTGAAAGGCTCAATGTGGCCTACTAATCAAATCGGTTGTCTGTACAACTTCAGGTTGTTCCAACTAATGAAACTCTATCCTATATTTTTACTAATAACGTAATAACCTTGTTTTAATTGAGTGAGGGATGCATTATGCTGTGTTCATTTATTATGTTTGCATGTTGTGTGTATTTTTTTATTTCATTTGCATGTACCTAAAGATGACATAGAGAAAGCAAAAAAAAAAACTGAAACTGGTTAACGAGGATACATCAGAACCAGGAGTGCGATTTTTGAATCTCACCAAGTGACTAATTCTCACCATTGTAAATGATTTCCGAAAGTAAATCACTCACATCGGTGAGAATTAGTCACTTGGTGAGATTCAAAAATCGCACTCCTGGTCTTAAACGGAAAAGGGCCAAAAGATGTTGATGTTTGGACCCGGGGTATGTCCTTAAACTACGTCCGGACTTGGGTATGTCCTTAAACTATGCCAAAAAGAGAGGTATGGGCACTGCGAATGGCATCTCGCTTAGTGTGGTAGGGCACGTTCAGTGAATGTCATCTCGCTCAAATCTGGAGCAGAGCCCGACTGGGGAAGTACCTCCACCTTACAGAAAACCACAGCCAAATTGCACTAGACCCTACTCATAGTGTTGTGTTCCTGCTGGTGAGTAAGGTTGCCAAAGAGCTCAAAGAGGACCCAGTGTGTTGACGATGAGGGACCTTGTTCCTTTAGCCGTCAACACAGTGAATCCTCCTTTTTTGTAAAGGGTCGGCAACGCGCATGTGACTCCTTTGGAGTTGCAGGCGTCCATAGGTTACGGTAGCTGCTTACCATCAGGCGGGCCGTATGCTTGTTTGCCACCGTCGTGGTATTAAAAAAAAAAAAAAAGATATGTTTCTAGCAGCGACGAAGATAATGACAATCCCACCACCATTGAAAAAAAGACCTTTGAGAAAATACAAACATTTCAAGCCGCTGGCAGTGTTAGGAGATTATAGAGGTGAGTTTTGTAGTCAACAGCTGTTATGAAGTAAATCCTGACACATTGCACAACTACTTGTTGCACATGTCAGAATAATAAAGCATAGCATTTTATTCCTAAGATTTATATTGTCAATATTCAGTTTAGCTTCTTCCTTGTTCTGCAAAGTGTCAGGATTAACTTCACAAATATAAGTACACACTCTTAAGTTCTTGGCAATAAAGTCTTGAAAAACATTACAGAAAAAAGATAAATATAGAAAATTTGCACCAATAGGCGGCCATGTAGCTTCAAAGCGATCTCTTCCAGGCAACTTACATAATAAAGAAGGAAGAAACAGCTTGAAGCAGGTGGTGCAAGTTATAGTTATTTAGTAGTAATAAAAATACATAAAATAACAATATCTACACACTTAAAACATTGTATGAAGAAAGTTATTTCAAATCTTGACTTTTTTCACATTTGGTCTGATCAACAAATAATTTGCTATTTTACAATTATACATTCTCTTGTTTGTTACAGGTTTCATACGTGAAAACTTGGAGGCAGGGATATTTCCAGCAAAGTGTCTCGGTTGATGAAATTTTGTTTTACTGACCAGCTAGCTGAACAATACAATTTCTATGGAAAGAGATCCAACAAAAAACCTTTTTGCCAACTGCGCCTGCGAGAGTGTATCGTAGGTATTCAGCTTGTGACAAGTGCATACAGGCAGGTGAATGAATATCGCGGCCGCGTGATCTATTAAAATGCGTCAGCGCCCACAAGGACCAATGAATCATTTCGTTCGCAGCTTGATGAAGACTATCATGTTGGAGAGTTACCACTTTTACGGCTCCCTATAGATTTCAGAGAACTTGGTATAGATTTGGCTCAGGAAATACTACAGATTTTTATAAATCATTCAAAATCGGTTTATGGATTACATTTTTTGGTATGCCCCCTAGCCTGTCCGTGGCTTTGACCTACATGAATACGGCTGACCGCATGCTCTCTTGCTCAGTTTGGTCCCCTTCTCTCTTACTAATGCTATTAAGACAGAGAGGAGTAGGACCAATGTGAGCGAGCGAACACGCGGTCAGCCGCCTTCATTAAGGAAGTGTTGCGACCACTTTTACATACTTCTTCGAAGTTTTAATGTATCTACTTAAAATTGTCAATCTTACGGTCGGGTTTTTTTTTAGTTTAGTAGTCCGATAGTGGGCATTAGAGATATAAATCTTATTTTAAGTCATGGCCTCATACATATTAACACAAAAAATAAAA
The DNA here is from genome assembly GCA_947086415.1 of Pammene aurita. Taxonomy (NCBI): domain Eukaryota; kingdom Metazoa; phylum Arthropoda; class Insecta; order Lepidoptera; family Tortricidae; genus Pammene; species Pammene aurita. The sequence goes on from OX352295.1 coordinate 23,052,802, forward strand.
ACTACAAAAATTACCTAATTATACTTGTTTTTTTAGTAATAGAAATAAGGTAAACAATCTTGTACCTAGACTTAACTAGACAAGTCAAACCTTAGGCTTCAATATAAGGAGTGGTCCGGAAAAAAAGTAGCCGTGCCTTTTTTGATTTATCTTTTTATTTAGAAGCAGTGTTTATATTTAAATAATCTCTAGATACAATTATACAAAACATAAATACAATCATACTTAAATAAAACAGCGTTTGGAAGTTTTCGCCTTTTGTATTCCATCATACACATAGTTTTTTGAACAGCGTCTTCTGACAGAATTTTTGAGGTGTTTCTCAAAAACATGTTTTTTCTTATAGTTTGATTTGATGAGCTATTTTATACCTTACTCGTAATAAATTGTCTTTCTTCAATAGTAAACTTTTTTATGTGGCTTCATTTTAAGGTAGTTACAGTAATTTTTAATTAAATGTATTTGCCTTTTTTCATAGAAAATTATCTCCCATAGAAAAACCTTTGTCAGAGGTTAGATTACAGAGTCTTCCTGACTATCCTAGCTAAAATACAGTTAATTAATGTAGCTTCTTGGTAAGATGAAATTCTGAAAAGCATAAAACGGGTTGTGAAAATGGAAATACAATTGTGGCATTGTAGCGGATGTCGATTGAAGATTGTCAAATTATGTTGTTCAAAAGGTTACAAAGTATGTTGAATTAAAAACGCGAAAACTTAAATATGCTCACATATTCTATTATGATTGTATTTTTATTTATTAGTATTGTATCTACGGATTAATAAAATAAATATACTGCTTCAAAATTAGCACTAAATTAAAAAATACACAAGATTGTACACTGCTACTTTATTTCAGGACCACTCCTTATTATCGTAAGTTTTAAGAAGAAATTATATTTTGAGTTGTTATATTTTTTTATGTTGTTATAAACAAATTTCAGGACGGACAATTGAACTTGGCACCCATTTAGATCTCACTTTTGTCGTTGAAGTCAACAACCAAGGCATATATAATATGTATATTAAACTTGGCTCTCATTTCACATTTATGTTTTTGATGGGATTATTGTTATGGGGCTATTGGTTCCCACTGTCCTTTAATGCCTATTTAAATATAGATTATACTACTTACATAGCGTTTTTTAGTTTCATCCATAAGTCCTAGAGTTTGGTCAGGGTACGTAGACAAGATGCCTGCTATGCTAAGCGCTAAACTCTTTTCTACTCTTACGCGTAAGAATTTGCGCGGTGAGAGGGAACAGATATAGATTAGAACGCATTATAGCGTAGGCGTCTTGTCTAGGGCGCCTGGCCAATAAGTTAGAACCACCTTAGAACTTAAATCTAGCACGTTGTTGGTTCACTCAACAGCCAGGTCGGTTCTATTTTTGAACAGACTACCCACCCATCCTAGCTACGAGGAGCATATTGCCGTGCTTACGATATCAGCAGTGTGTTTTGAGCGATGTTATTTAAATTTATATAATACCCGCCTTAATAAAATTGAAAATCGCTAACTTCTACTGCTGATATCGTGAACACGGCAGCATAATGCAGCCCCCGTAGGTCCTGGCCTGTGCCTATGTCCTAGTAACGCCACAATCAATCCTGTGTGTGACGTTATTCGAACATACTGGCTGACCTAATAAAGGTTGAACACGCCAAAACTTAGGCACGCAAAATTTGTTTTTAAACCAGTTTGATAATAAATAACTACATTATGAATACCACATTAAATGACAAATTTAATGAACTCTAAAATCACATTTTTAATTCTAATTAATGTTTACACAGTAAGCCATAGATCGAATTTTCTACGCACACGGCTCATAAGACTTTGCACCCTCTCTTTAGGAAAGATTTTCGTCGCCCAGGTCCGAATTTTTTGTAGCTGAGGGACCGATTTTACTTCTCCGCCTTTCTTTTTTAGAATTCCTTTGATGTTGTACGCTCGACATTTTGCCAATGAATAAATAAACGAAAATAAAACTATCATCATTTTATTTTATATCCCAGTTCCTTGTAAGAAAATTGTTGTTTACAAAGTTTGAATATCTCCATTTTTCGAAAAACTATAGCTATTTTTACATGCCCAAATTTTGGCGTGTTTAACCTTTATGTACGGCCCTGAAACGTCCGTATGAATTCAGCATATGACGTCACTCCAACGTCAGTGGCTGCCCTAATATGTACGGCCCAGTAACGTCCCTATGGATTCAGTATATGACGTCACTCCAACGTCAGTGGCTGCCCTAATATGTACGGCCCAGTAAAGTCCCTATGAATTCAGTATATGACGTCTCTCTAACGTCAGTGGCTGCCCTAATATGTACGGCCCAGTAACGTCCCTATGCATTCAGTATATGACGTCTCTGTAACGTCTGTAAACAGACGTCTTGAGGCTGTGACAAATTGACGTCATCTGCTGGGACCCCCCGACGTCGAGACATGACGTCTCTTACGTCGAGCAGTACCGTAAACGGACGACATAATGACGTATAAATGCTACCTGGGGGGTATTGACGTCGGAGGCAAGAGGTTAACAAACCTGCGCTTCGCTGACGTCATTGTCCTTTTTTCCCACAGGGCATCCCATCTGCAACAAATGCTACAAGATCTCAGCACGGCAAGCCTTGAGGTTGGATTAACAATGAACAGAGCAAAAACCCAGTTGATGACTAATGGAGCTAAACGTAGGGTAACGGTAGATGGGCAGGATATACAGTACGTCAACGAGTACGTTTACTTGGGCCAGATAGCATCCTTCGAAAACAGGCAGTCTATCGAAATACAATAATATATATACAAAAATACGAGGTACAAAAAATCTGGTGCACCGCACACCGATGCTCCGCCACACGGTGACGTTGCGCGGATGCTGCAATAGCTTCCACTTGTACCTTGTAACAGCTTAGCCTGCGCGACCAACTGCACCGGCCACACACACTATGCGAATTTTGTGTCAACACAGTGACACAATTTACTTAGTTGGGAATTAACGTCCACGGATGTCGACAATTTGCCGACCGCGAAACACACTGTGTCCACTTAGCGTTCCTAACCGCGTTAATGCACTGCACTGTAACTGTAACATCGTGTTTATTATTAATAAAAGAGCTTTGAAGTATAAGTAAGTGGTGTTTATTGATACGTACGCCATTAGTGTAGTATTGCGCAATAGACATCTATATTGTCTATGTTCATATGTGACAGTAACCAACAGGCCCATAAGTCCAATTACGTGTTTTTTTATAGCTCGAAGGACCAATGTTGGGCGCAGGTCTTAATAAAGGAAACGCCAACATAAAATTTAGAATAAAAACTGTATTTCCACTTCCAAATATCGATCCTTTAGACTCAAATCTAAAGGTATCGATATTTGGAAGTGGAAATACAGTTTTTATTCTAAATTTTATGTTGGCGTTTCCTTTATTAAGACCTGCGCCCAACATTGGTCCTTCGAGCTATAAAAAACACGTAATTTGACTTATGGGCCTGTTGGTTACTGTCACATATGAACATAGACAATATAGATGTCTATTGCGCAAACGCCAAAATGCTACTTTTCAAGAGAGCCAAAAAACTAATTTTATTTTTATTTTTTAATCATAACTTATTTGTTTTGAGACTGCGTGCGTTGATTTTTGGACCAAATACTTATATTTTGCAGTCAAACAATATGGTTATAAGACACTTAGAATATCTCAGTAAATAAAGAAAATATGTGTGTTATACGCCCCTAAAATTTTAAAAGAATGGTGTATACGACCTGAAATTTTAAATTGTGTGTAAAATATGTGGGGTGTATAGGTCATAAACTCATAAATTTTTGCAAAAATGAGGCGTATAAGATGACTGATAATGATGACTGGAGACGTATGTAGTTAATATTTACAAAAATTAGGGTTTACAGGGCAAAACCAATACTGTGTTTTTGTGAAACAAGGGCGTACTATGACAGTCACTAGAAAAGATAAAATTAGTATTCATAATCATGGTTTTATTTTACATTGAAATTAAGCCTTAGTCATGATGATTCATAGCAAAATAAACTTAATTATTATGTTAATAACAACTTATAATAAAGTAGTGGACCATCATAATATTAAACCTTATTTTAAGTTGCGCAAAGCACGACAATATAAAATTGTGGCTTTATTTTACTTGAAACGGAAACAGTCAGAATAACAAACAACAATTAATCATCTTAAACTCTTTATTTTTATAATGAGTATTATGATATTTATGGCACTAATTTAAGCCTGTATCTTGCTCGTGCCGCAGCATAATATGTAGCACTTATTAGTGCAATGTTTGAGTACCTATGAGTTAGGCAATTGAGGCATTGCCAATTTTACTATAGTCACTCTTTCTCCTATCTTGTTTTAATTATGAACAATCTTTGGAATCATAAAACAATCCTTAATTTCTACAAAACAAAATCAACTCCTACTTAATTAAATTATGATATAAGGCTTTACACTGACATTATTAAAGACAAATGTTTATATCAATAATACAGTAATATTCTACAACGACAAAAAAGTGAATTTTAGGAACAAAGTAGTGAATGCTCATTATGCTCATTATGTTGGGGGCATAATAATATTTGAAAATAAAAAGAAAAATAAGTACCTAGACAATTCAACAATCATAAAAATACAGATTTAAAAGAATAGTATTTTTAAAAACAACAAAATAATTTGATGCGCTAATTTTCACTGACTTCTTGGTCTTCCTTGTCATCACTGTGAGGGAAAAATCACAAACGGTTTCTTCATGAGGAATTTGACGATACTCGTTGTGATACGTTTTTGGGATTGTACCGTTATCACAAAGTCTCACGAGGTCTTTGTATTTGGCCACGGATATAGGTAATTTCGTATAATAGGCACGTTTAACTACAGATCTGGGAATGTCTTGCTGTGTGCCATCAACCAATTTAACATTATCTTGTGTATTCTCTGTGCTTGCCTTTGGTTTTCCCTTTCCCTTCCCTTTTCCCTTGCCCTTGCCTTTGTTCTTCACTTTTTCTTGTCTATTTTCTTTAAGTTTTCTTATGTATGGACGGACTTCATTCAATACTATTCTAATTTCCTCTGCTTCTTCAATCATAGAGTATGTAAGTCTAACTTGATCCGGATACTTTTTCTTAAAAGTGGCAGTTCTTATCTGTTGGATTCGCACTTGTTTCAAAAGTGAAGGGCTGAATGCTTCTTCAGCAAGGTCTTCAAAATTCAGAAAGTCGGTGTGATCAAGGACTTCTACTTTGTAGGGTCGTGGGTTCTTTCGGGCGGACTGGAAATATGTGGGCCATTGAGACGGACTACAAACTATTAATCTTCTAACTTCTCTTTCTATTACAGCATGCACAGAATCAACTGGCATGTACGTATGCCCCGGCAACAAAAAATTGATTTGAATAACTTGCAAATTATTTGACGCTTTTAAAAACGAATTGAGTGCAGCTAATACGGTTTTGTTTTTGTTTTGGCCACTACAGGAATCGCAGTATAAGAGCAAATTTTTTACACCTCTTCTGTCCACGTCTGTTAGGTACTTCAGCAAACAAGTAGCAATTTCATTACTCCCACGATTGCAATCGCTTTCGCCCCAGGTATAACAAAAGACATCCTGGGTTCCGCTTTCGTAGAATGTAAGATTGTACACAGCATATTTACGGGAGTAATAGAGGAGCATGCTCTCTCCATATGGTGTATTTAAATTAAAACCTTTTGTAAGTCTAAAGATGTTGTAATGGTATTATTCGATAACTTTATATTTTGATGAGATTTAAACCGCCGATATGTTGCTTTTTTTTGTTCGAGATGTGCTTGCAGTTTTTTAGTTTTAGCGGCTTGTTCTTTACTTTCTTCCTTGCTTTCGTCGTTATTATCTTTGTCGCTGTCGATGTTTTTTTTGTTATTTTCAAAATCTGTACAAACCTTACATTTATCTTTCTTTGGGATATGATCTGCTAATGTTGTATTCGTTGAACATTTGTCTAAAAATGGGTTCACTAACGGGTAAGTTGCCTTTTTTTTTACAATCGCCTAAGTACTTACGATAAATGTTCATCGTGCTCTTATACTCCTGAGGTAGATACATACGGTCAGTTTTTGGTCGATTGTAATGAGAAGGTAAAACAGGCAATTTTTCTATAAATTCTGTCACATGTTGTTTAATTACTTCAGAGTACTTTTGCGGCACATTTGGCTTTCGCATGTCTTGTTTGGCCATATCTTCTGAGTTCTGAATCGTATATGTTATATATTTCTGAGTTATGTCCAAGGTATTTATGAGAAATTTTTGACACACTTTTCTGTGGTCTTCTCCGTCATTGATAAAGTATTCGTATGTTGCAGTTCTTCGACTTTCCGGTGTATTTGTTCTTTTCCTTTTTATGGGGACTCTTTGGACGCATCGAAGAATCCAGTCACGCCTACGTTGACTGTCTATTCCCCAGAAGTGGTCAATAACTTGCTCATCGGTAATCTTTACTGTCTTTGTTTTTTTCTTTTTGCTGACTTCGCTCGATACATCAGATTCACGGTTTGACCATTCATCAGAACTGCCAGGTGAAAAGTCCTCCCGCTCATCTTCTGACATGTAGTCAACGTGGGCTTTATTTGCTGATTTTCTGAAAAACCTTTTTCTTCCGTTAGGTGTATCGAAAGAAGTTCTGGGTTCCTCAGACCAAGCTCCTAGCATACTTTCTTTAATTTCGGGTGAAACATGTGATGCTACATTTGTTGCGACACCGTTAAGATTGGTGATTTGTGATGTTGTTACGCTCGTTTCAGTTTGCAGGCGCTGAGAATCGGAGAGTGTCTCGATTTCCGACTTCGTTAACAAATTAATCGTTTCTGGTGATCGAAAGATTAAAGTATTTTGTTGTTTTTCATTTTCCGTTTCATTAAAACTTTTTGACGATGCGACAGTGATGGGTGGAGCTATAATTACCTCAGAAATTATTTGAATTTTTGGTTTTGATGGGGTCTGTAGTACGCCAAAACTATTATCAACTTTATGAGGACTTCCGAAAAATGATGTGCCAGCGGTAAATTAAACGTTGATGTACTGCAACTGTCGTTACTGTTATCGCTGGATTGAACTACTCGGTTTTGAACCCAATCATTATGATGGTAGTAATTTTCTATTTCGCTGTCTTCTACTACATCACTGCTGTAACTATGTAAAGACGATTCTTGCTTGGCACGCGTATTGGCCATATTTGGGGCTTGTCCTTTTTGGTCATTTTTAGGCGTAGATGGGCTAAAAATAAAAATCAATAATAAAGAACTTTAATTATAAATACACAAGTTGATAGAAGATCTGTTTGTTATTTTTTTAAACTGAATTGTAAGGGAATGTTTTTTACTTCTTTGGAGTCATATACGTTAATGTATAACAAAAAAAAGTGTAATAAGTTGAAAATTAATAATAACCAGAATGAAACTATTCTGTCAATTTATTAGTACGCTCGTAATTTTTACTTAAAAACTCTGTCTTAATAGTCAACAAAATATTTTTTCGCGGGCCGTATAAGCCAAAATAATTTGGTATCATGGAGCGTATAAGCCAAAACAAGTTCGTATCGTAGGCCATATAAGACAAAATGTTATAATACTTGTAATATTATAGGGGGTATAAGGTATTTTTTTATATGATCGCATTACATACGTCAAATTTATAGTAATAAATTAAAATACTAAGGAAATACGCCCCAATAACCTAAGCCTAACCTAAGTAACTGTAAAAAACATTAACCCGTTTGAATTCTAAACACGAGTTATAATTATTTATGTTATTTAAGAATGTTCCCGTTCTTATCTAGAATATATTACAATATGATCTATGAAATTATTAGCTGAATTATTTAAAATAATATTCTACATACGGCAAATGAAAGAACTTTCTTTTGCTATCGCAATTAAATAATCTATCAATTGCTCGAATTTACCAATCTATTCATAATATAATTGACTACTTAGGATAATAACGACTGTTCAAAACAAAAATTATCATTAGTAGAAACAATATTTAAAAACGCAAGTGCACATAAGTTCATATAAGTACGAGTAGGTAATAGGGAAGCGTTTTGGCTTTAAAACATAAACTTTTGAAATAGGTACAGGAAAGATGCAAACCTAATTACTCCGTATTATTCCTGTAATTAAATGGTACCATAATAAAAGAAGACTCAAAATAATATTTTTCGAGACTATACTATGATACAATAATTGTCAACAACCCATAGTAATTCTTTTTATCCAGAAATATTATTCTTAAATTTAATATCAATGTTATTATTAATTGTTTTTAAGTAGTTATATAGCTTCAAACTACTTATTATATAAACACAACATCCCACGTCATATTGCTAAGTTAGATACTAAAATCTACATTTTTAATTACATGGAGCAAAAATTATGTGTAATGTATTTATAACTAAACATACCTCAAAATGTTTGAACGACGACAGGCAGCCAGCGAAGCTAATTGTTCCCGTCGACGTTTTAAGGCATCCAGTTTATGTTGGTGATTTTCCATTTTCACATAGTTAAATTGCAATTTCCGACATAAATTACACACACTTACAAAAAAACGGCACGTGTTGCTTCTTCACTTGTTTACTAACAATTAAAAGCCGGCCATCAAAGGCGTTTTCGTCGCAGTACATCACCTGTAAGTACCTGTTACTATTGCTCTATCTTACTCGCACACGTAATGTTATGGCGGAGGTGCAAGAGACAACTATCGAACACTCAAGTTCTAACGAGCTGGCGGCGTGGCGACGAGCGGCGTAGGAGTCATATTTCGAACCCTAAACATAACTTTTGCTCATAAGACTATTGCTAGTATATATTAATATACTAATTTCTTGGTCTTAAAACACTCCGATAAAATAGCTAACGTATTATAGGCCATAGCCTGAAATTAAAAGATAACTCCAGTTGGGGCGTATAGGTCATCTTATATTTCATTTCTAAATATTAGGGTCGTATGCGCAAAATTTAGTTTAATAGGTTAAATATGACCTAAATTATTCAGCACAAATGCTTCGTCGTGTAGTGTAGGCACATGACGTGTAAATTCACACGTCATGTGACATTTAGAAAATAGAAAATATTATTGAATTATAAATCTAGGATATCGGGTTACAACCCAAATATGTAAGTTGTTTACAGTACCAAGTTAAATGAATTATTCCTTTATTATTTTATCTAAATGTCAAGCTTATCCTAAAGGTTAAACTACGTGTAATAATACACTGAGAGAAATTTGCTTTGTGAATTTAACAAATTCGACTTGTTGCGTGTTTATCCGTTTGAACTAAAGTATTTTAGTAAACGGAATCGATCAAAATATTGATAATACAAGTCGAATTTGTACGAAGAACAAGGTTAAACTTGTTAAAAGATATTGGATTGAATCAGCCAAATATATGTTTAAAACAATATGTGCCATGTTGGTTTTATATAATCGAGTTGTTGATTTAATTAACATGTTCAACTAAAAATATTGTTTGATAATTTCAACAGTATATGTTGCTGAAAATACATTACTGAACTTGTTATATGCTATCTTGTTAAAAAAATATTACTGGTTGTTAAAATAAATAGTATATGTTGCTGATAATACATTACCTAACTGGTTAAATGCTATCTTGTTAAAACAATATTACTGGTTATTAAAATAAACAGTATATGTTGCTGAAAATACATTACTTAACTTGTCAAATGCTATCTTGTTTAAACAATATTACTGGTAGTTAAAATAAACAGTATATGTTGCTGAAAATACATTACTTAACTTGTAAAATACTTTCTGGTTGAAAATTTGTTTTCACACCACCTGCTCGACAATGCCAAATTATATATCATGCAAACCTCACCGAAAGCAAATCATTATAGCCCTTGGCTTTAGCCGGGTTATAATGTTGTACTAAATCTCATTATAACCCGCTGGTTAATAATGTGAATTCACTTCCCATAGCTCTTATTGTTATGTGCTTAAAGTCTAATTTCGTAAAGTCCGCACGGTGCACAGCCCCGCGACGCCAGCCGGGGCCCGCGCCGCCGCGTCGAGCTGATTTGAAAATCGAATTTATTCGGAAAATCGTGCTGGCCCCCTCAATTTTAAATACCTAAAACAAATGCCGCGAGTGTCATAAGACGCTGCAGTATACGGAGTAAAACTGCAGGTTCTATAAAAATAGAAGATAAAATTAGAATAAAATGGACTAATGTATCAAGAATAAATTTTTAGGGTTCCGTAGCCAAATGGCAAAAAACGGAACCCTTATTGATTCGTCATGTCTGTCTGTATGTCTGTCCGTCCGTATGTCACAGCCATTTTACTCGGAAACTATACGACGTATCTGAATAAAATTTACACATAAGGTGTATTTTGTATGCCGCTACTCAGTTATGTAGTTAAATTTGAAAAAAAAAAATTTTAGGGGGGGGGCGCTCCATACATGTAACAAAATTTTTATTTTTTATATTTTTGACTAAATATCAACATGTGACACATAAATCGATAGGTCTTTAAAAATAACACTGAGGTTTTTTGACCATTTTGTGATTAAGTGAATATTTTCTGAAATAATCGCTTCGAAAGTCAGAAAAATTGTGCCCCCCCCCCCTGTAACTTTTGAACCGTAAGTCCAAAAAATATGAAAAAAATTGAGGAGATGCGCCTTATCATATACTTTCTAGGAAAAATTTTTTGAACATTATTGGTTTAGCCATTTTTGAGTTATCTCCAAAAAACTTTTTCCATAGGCATCAGATACGACCTTTTGGTATTAGTTTGGTTCTTATTCCATTGAATGTACGGAATCCTGCTATGTGTGGTCCGACACGCACTTGGCCGGTTTTTACTTTTGATTTACTTTAATAAAAATCCGTTTCTAGTAGCCTTAGCTATTTTATTGTCTCGCAAGAGGTGAGAAAAGTAGAGTATACTCCTCGGAGATAAAGCTGTTTTTGTCACGGGCGCGCTTGAACCCCTCACTGCACTCAGGACTCAGTCTTAATTCCCTCGCTTCGCTCGGGAATTAACTCATAACCCCCTCGCTGCGCTCGGGAGTAAAATCTGGAGTCCTTCGTTACGTTCAGGATTCAATATTGCGCCCGTGACATAAAACAGTGCTTTATCCCCTTGGTGTACAATCTACTATAAAAGTTGTTACTTTTAAGATGTGGCACCTATGTGGTTATATAAAAATCATATATAAGTTTAAAAAGTGACGGTCAATGTCAAGTCGGGAAAAAAAAATTGTCTAAACTAAAACGAATTTTCTAATGTATTTATACGGTCTGAATACAAATTAAATACAGAAATAATATTGTTAAATAAGTTATATTTACATATACAACCAATAATATTCAAAATCTGCCGGACTGTTTACTACCAGATGCAACGCGCTCACACAGCTTCCATAGCCCCGTTGTTACATGGTTGTTACCAATATTTTGTGCGAAAATGCTTTGAATTTATTTATTTTGTATAAATCGTCATATTTACAATATGATCCTTGGATTATATAATCTATGATATGATCATGGATTGGCGCGACCATTTTATGAAAACTATTTGAACCTGTAAGCGACGCCTGCCTCTTAGACTCCAGTGCCGGCGCGGCGCTTCCCCGGTCTCTTCACCGAGTTCAAAATTTATATTTCGAGAGAAGAAAGAAGGTTTGGATTGCGCCCAGAGACTACGCCCCCCCCCCGTTGTGACAGCGTCTACTATTGTGTCATCCTTTGACTTTTGAAGCCAGTTTTCCTTGTGTTATTGTTTTATATTTTAATTTAATTACTTAAGTTGTGTTCTTTAATCATCGTAAGTCTATGCATAATTTTGTAGAAATTTATTTATTAAGTAGGTATTTTAACTCACAGCTATATAGTTTAACAGACAACCATGGAATGTTGTGTTTGCAATAAGAGTTTCCAAACAGCTAAAGGCCTACACATACATCAGTCTCGTATCCACCACGTTCGCGTGTGCCTAAATTCTTCCGTCCCGAATGCCCAAAGCACCAATCACTCCTCAACATCATCATATCAATCCTCAATCCCACTCCAGACTCTTCTCGGCCGTCTTAAACAGTCTACGTCGTTAATTAAGCGTATACCGCGTGGAGCCAGGCCCGTCGTTGCTGAAGCCCTGACCTCCACAATTAATAATTGTGTAAACAAAAACAATATAGATTCCTGGCGCGATCTGTTAACATTTGCGTACAAAATTTTACACGTTTCAGATAATAACGGCAATATTAGTCTAACTCAGAAAATCAAAAACAATATCCTTGTACCTGAACTGCCTTCAACCTCACAGACATCCCGAGATCGGGGTACAAAATATAATTTGTGTCAAAAAGTCGAGGATAAAGTGCATGACGGGGACCTAAAAGGTGCTGCTCGGCTCCTTTTCTCGAACGATACCCTCGCTCCCGACACTCCCGAAACTATAGCTACTTTACAAGATAAGCACCCCTCAGGACCTACCACACCTATCTTTGCAGATTCTCCTTCCGATCCTTCAGCTTGTCTCCATGCCACGGAGGACAACGTATCGTCAGCCCTCGCATCTTTTCCAAAAGGGTCCGCATCCGGCTTGGATGGCATCTCAGCTCAGCATCTTATCGACCTGACGAGTTTTGGTTCTGGGGTAGCTGGCGAGCAATTGACGGTAAGCATTGTAAAACTTATAAACCTCATGCTCCTTGGAGATGTCAGCCAAGAGGTTACGCCTATACTATACGGGGCCAACCTTATAGCTCTCTCTAAGAAGGATGGTGGCGTGCGGCCTATTGCCGTTGGTTCCACATTCCGGCGATTGGCAGCCAAAGTCTGCGTACGGCACACACGTACTAAATTACAAAAACTCTTTGAGCCCGTGCAGGTCGGTTTTGGCACCCGCGGAGGCTGTGAAGCAGCAGTCCATGCCGTACGCACCTTTATTCAAACCGATTCATGTGAGGTACTACTAAAGATTGACGTGAAAAACGCTTTCAACGCCGTTAACAGAGACACCCTACTTAACGAAGTCAAAATTCATGTGCCAGAAATTTATAATTTCCTTTTACAGTGTTACCATAGTCCGTCCAAATTGATTCACAAAAATAGCGAAATTCTCTCGGCCATGGGTTGCCAGCAAGGCGATCCCCTAGGTCCCGCTCTATTTAGTCTGGCTATAAACACAATCATCCACAGCCTTACATCCAAGCTGAACGTGTGGTACTTGGACGACGGCACCCTTGGTGGAGATTCACAAACCGTTCTGGCAGATCTATCTAAAATTATTCAAAGTTTCAACGATATCGGCTTGAAACTTAATTTCGATAAATGCGAATTGTATATTACTGAAAATGTAGAAGTATCTCTGGCAACCCAAATACTAGAAAGTTTTAAAAATTTAGCCGTAAATATCAAAATATTGTCCAAGGACAATTTGCATCTTCTCGGCTCACCCATCTTTGATGAGGCCATCCCCTCTGTTTTAGCAAAATCAATTTCTAAATTTCGTGACAATTCGGAACGCCTAATCAAAATTAGTAGCCACTCCGCCCTATTTATTTTAAAATTTTGTTTACTGGTTCCCAAATTTACTTACTTACTCCGTTGTTGCCCCGCCTGGAAATTCAGTCATCTAATCCATCCCATAGATAACCTCATCAAGTCACAATTACAAACAATCCTAAATGTCCGATTTAATGAGGAAGCATGGTCCCAGGCTTCCTTGCCAATAAGATTTGGCGGTCTGGGAACTCGCAAGATCTCAAGTGTGGCTCTGCCCGCATTTTTGTCTTCAATTCACGGCACGTCAGATCTCGCAGGTAAAATCCTTAAAGCCCCATCGGCTACAAACTGCGAGATCGCGTGCCTGAATGAAGCCAAGAATGCCTGGCTAACTGCCTTGGGCCTAGAGTTCCCATCCAGACCCGAGAGGCAAAGGGCCTGGGATACCATAGCTTCTGCTGCCACTCTAAAATATCTTATAGACACTTCTTCAGGAAAAAACCGCGCAAGGCTTCTGGCAGTTTCAAGGTCAGAGTCTGGACACTGGCTCCACGCGTATCCTTCACCCAACACTGGCACCTACATTGACCCAGGAACCCTCCGTATAGCTATTGGTCTCCGGGTTGGGGCTGACGTATGTGTGGACCACAGCTGTGCCTCATGTGGGGCCCCCGTAGACGGCCTCGGCCACCACGGACTCAGTTGTGCTTCGGGAGCCGGCCGCCTGTCCCGTCATGCGGCACTAAACGACATCCTGAGGAGAGCGCTCGTCAGCGCCAACGTCCCCGCCGCTTTGGAACCCCAGATCGTGCGGGACGATGGCAAGCGCCCCGACGGGATGTCGTTAATCCCCTGGAGGATGGGCCGCGCGCTGGTGTGGGATGCCACCTGTACCGACACGCTGGCGGCGTCCTATCTTCCAGCGACAAGCAGGCGTGCCGGGGCGGCGGCTGACACCCGAGAAAATGTAAAAAATAATAAATATAGCTGTCTCGGCGCCAACTACGAGTTCGTAGCATTTGGCGTCGAGACACTTGGTCCGTGGGGGAGGGGGGCGCGAGGGCTCCACAAGGCGCTCAGCAAACGCCTCAGAGAGGCTACAGGTGACCCTCGTGCAGGCGGCTTTCTTGCGCAAAGACTTGCTATCGCAATTCAGCGCGGGAATGCCGCCTGCATAATGGGCACCTTACCGAGAGGGCCAAATTTACAGTTAAATTTTTAATTTATTATTTTTAAGTAGTTTTATTTATAGTTAATTTAATTTTAAGATTTATTATTAGTATGTTTTATAATTAATTGTAACAAAGTATTCAACTTGAATAAAATTATTTACTGCTTTATTCCAGCTAGATAAAAAAAAATATATAAAAAAATTGCCAGCAGCATTAAATTGTACAGTGAACTGTTCCTCAGAAACTGTAAAATCACAATCAAGAATAAGCAGCGTTTATTACAAACGTGAAAAAAAAAAACCTGAAAAAAAAACCGTGAAAAAGAACAGTTTTTTTTCTGGAATATGTTTTGTTTCAAAAGTACGATATCTCAAAATTTGCAAGGCAGTTAATACTCTTATATGGTTGTTTTGGACTTTATGTTAACTATTAAACTAATTTAATTTAACAACTTTAATTTCTGGTTTTATTAAACTTATATTAATGAAATATAGTGGTACTATGCTGCTGATAGTTCTAGTGAATAAGTTCAAAGTTTTTTTTGCATTTACTGAGAATAGTTTAGTTACATATCAGACATACCTACTTTAATGTACTTAGTTTTAAGTTACTTATATGAATAAATCACGAAAAACCGTGTTTGTCGTAATATTTGTTCATCTGAAAAAAAACCTTATTTAGAAAAAAAAACAATGGTGCCAGGTTTTTTTTCATGTTTTTTTCATAAATTTGAAAAAAAACATTTTGTTTTTTTTTCTATTTGCAACCCTAGTGAGGGACCTTCTTGTTCCTTTAGTCGTCAACACAGTGAATCCTCCTTTTTGTAAAGGGTCGGCAACGCGCATGTGACTCCTTTGGAGTTGCAGGCGTCCATAGGTTACGGTAGCTGCTTACCATCAGGCGGGCATATGCTATGCTATGCTATGCTATGCTATGCCTATACTATGGCTATGCTTGTTTGCCACCGTCGTGGTAGTTATATATAAAAAAAAACGAAATTCGAAAAACATCCATCATCATTATGTCTGTCTCTATAACTCTTGCATATTCAAGCAACACGACGTTTTTCAAATTTTGATTTTCGCGGTAGCCTTTCGGATCTTGTAGACTGAATAAGCTAAGCGTTACAAACAAACTAGTTGATGGTACATGATACCAGTCACGTGACGACGCTTCACAAACCTACCTACATCTTATCTTGTTGTTTGAACATTATTAATGTTAACAGAGACGCTACAGTATTGCCATATTAAAATAAAAAAAGAACAACAGGGTAGTTTAAAGCAACAGTCAGTCAGTAAATGATAAAAATAATGTTCTAAAATACGATCCGACATTGTAAACAAAGAGCGCTTAATTACACTAATTGTATAATTAATTACGAGACAACGCATGTGATATTTGGATCAAATCAATCATAAATTCAACGTGCACGAGAAGAGAGACGCGGTACCACGAACATCGAAAATCGGAAATTGTGGGCATCTGGCTCTGTCACTCTAATGCCGCCTTAATCGGAGTGAGTGACAGAGATAAATTCTCGAAATTTTGATGTTCACGGTACCAGTCATGTTATCAAAGTTTTCTTATCTGAGAAAGTCTACAACAATTTGGTTTTTAGAATAAACTCAAGTAGTTACATAGTTAGATGCTAAACACTCACTCGCTACCTACCTATACTTCACGTTTTAACCGTCTTAAACAAAGATAGGAGTTTCTCCAAATTGTTGTACCAACTTGGTACTGGTATGATGTGTGGTATAGTCTTTCCTCCCGTTCTTGGCCTGTTACGGATTAGTGTTCTTATCAGTAACCTCCATTGTAGCAAAACCGCAAGCGCACGCGCCACGACAAAAAAAGGATTTGGGCTCATGTTAGCGTTTATAGAATATCTACCATATGGACCACGCAATAAGATTCAATATGAACTAATACAAAAAAGCTGCATATTCTTAACGGTTGCGCCCAGCGTAGGCGACTTAAACGCTCTCCATCCAGCATATCTTGACACCGAGATCCAAAACAAATATGCGTAATAGGAGACCGCTCTTGCACTGGTATTCCGAACGCCCGACTAGGCAGCGCTTAGGAGGCAATTGGAATTATTCCTTACGGACAGGTAAATTCAGGGTCGGATTTTGATTGAAACATTTGGGTACGTGTACGATTTATGTATATTTAATTTAAAGAAATATATAAACATTGGTTAAGTATATTACAATAATAATCGGTTAGTTATAATCAGTTATACAAATAATCAACGAATTTTAAAAACATTTTTTTAAATATTACTTTTAACATAAAGCAAATTACTTACTGTGATGTAGGTAGATCTAGATATAGCGGTTGACGTATGTCAGATACGCCAGTCCGGAATAAATCCTCGAACTAACAAGGTGCCTATTATTGTTCTCTCCTATCCATATACCTAGCTATCTCAATACGTTACAGTGGCGACAGGTAGTGATTAATTCGCGTGTGCAATAAAGAATTAAGCAAATAAGATGTCTATCGGCAAGCTACACGAGTTTAATGTCAGTAATGGCGCGTGGTCGTCGTACATGGATCGTGTGGAAATGTACTACAAGGTGAATGCAGTGAAGGACGAGATGATGGTGCCAGTTTTAATTGCTGCGATGGGAGATGAGGCGTATGAGCTGCTGGAGAATTTGGCCAGTCCAACAAAGCCGGCCGAGTTAACTTTGAGCGGCATTAAAGAATTGATGTCACAGCATTTGCAGCCAGCACCGTCGGTTTTAGCGGAAAGATACCGGTTTCGGCAAAGGCGGCAAAATGGCGGTGAGAATATATCGACTTATGTGGCGGAATTAAAACGGCTGTCGAAACATTGTAAGTTTGGCTCAGAATTAAGTGAAAATTTGCGAGATCAATTCATTTGCGGCTTGGTTAGCGACTTAATTAGGCAAAGGTTGTTCGCTGAGGATGACAAGATAACCTTTGCAGCTGCAGTCAAACTTGCTACGTCACTAGAGGCAGCAGAAAGGGATGCAGCGATAGTGGAACCATCAAAGGTAACAAGTTCGAGCGGGACGGGAGATGTACAAGCCGTTATGTTTGCAAGTCGAGGAAAATCGAGAACATTCGGCGGAGGGCGAGCGCAAGCGTCAGTAGCTACGCAGCCGCAGCGGAATATTAATTTTAATGGCCGCCAAGACGGGCAGTGCGAAGTTTGTGGAGATCGCGATCACAATTACGCCAACTGCAAGTTTCGCTATTATGTGTGCAGCAAGTGTCAGCGTACAGGCCACTTGCGGCGTATGTGCCCGGACCGGGGCACGGGAGCGGGATCGGGGGGCCGTGGCGGAGCGCGAGGCCCGGCCCGACGCGGAAGGTCAGCGGCGGCGGCGCCCACGCGGAGTGCCATGCATTATGGGGACGCCGGTCGCGAATCCAGCGAGGAGCGTGGCGTGGACATCGAGGAGGAACTACATCATTTGTGCCTAAATAACTACCCATCGGTGAGTTTACCGATATGTATAGACAATATCGTTATTGATATGGAAATAGATACAGGCACTGCCATTTCTTGTGTGAGTTGGGCCACGTATAACAAATATTTTTCCCATATAAATATTCAACGAGACGCCACGGTGTTAAATTATTACTCCGGCTCACCTATCAAACCGATAGGTATAATTAGACCTATAGTGACCTACAATGAGTGTAGTAAACAATTGGAATTGTTTATAATGGAGGGAAACAATAAGACTTCTTTGTTGGGCAGGCGGTGGCTGGTTGAACTCAACATAAAAATACCTAAGTTGCCAAAGCTAAGTTGTAATTACGTAATAGATGAGTTAAAAAAACAAAATAATCAGGACATTGTGAATTTACTCGGCAGATATGAGGAATTATTCAACGACGGACTGGGGCGGTACAAGGGCGGCAAGGCGACGTTGAGGGTGCGCGAGGGTGCGGCGCCGGTATTTCATCGCGCGCGCCCCATGCCTTACGCGCTGCGCGAGCGCGTGGACGCTGAACTGGACGCCATGCTGAGCGCCGGCGTCATCGAGCCCGTCGACTGCTCGGACTGGGCTTCCCCACTGGTACCTATTAATAAGCCGGATGGTTCCCTTAGAATTTGTGCAGACTATAAGACTACTTTAAACCCGCATTTATTGGTCGATCGTTATCCCCTCCCTAAGATAGAAGATGTACTTGTAAATCTAAATGGAAATATGTACTTCAGTAAAATAGATCTTTCGCAAGCGTACAACCAAATTGAATTAGACGATTCTAAACGGTACACGGTCATAAACACTCACCGGGGGTTATTTCAATACAATAGACTTGTGTATGGGTTATCGTCTAGTGTAGGAATATTTCAACGCATTATGATCAATTTACTAGGTAGCATACCTAATGTACAAATATTTTTGGACGATGTCATTATAGGGGGCAGGAATAGATCGGAACATTTACAAGCTTTACAAGCAGTCTTTCAGCGTCTCCTTGCAAACGGATTAAAGTTATAGAAAAGTAAGTGTGTTTTTCTTGCTAATGAAGTAACATATCTGGGGTATGTTGTATCTAGGAAGGGTATCAAGCCAGATACAACCAAAATAAAAGCGATTTTGCAGATGTCACAACCTCGTAACGTATCGGAATTAAGGTCGTTTCTGGGTACAGTTAATTTTTTCGGCAGATTTATTAAGAATCTTAGTATAATATTGTCACCTCTCTATAATTTATTAAGAAAAGAAGTCGAGTGGCACTAGAGCAAAGAGTGCGGGGATTCGTTCGTGCAAGTAAAACGACTGTTATCGAGTGCTAAAGTATTAAGCCATTATGACCCTAATAAACCTCTGATAGCAACGTGTGATGCATCTCCGCGGGGGGTAGGGGCAGTTTTGACTCAAATGGGGCCAGACGGCGAACGCCCGGTCGCGTTTGCTTCGCGTACTTTAAACAGCGCGGAGGCGAATTATTCGCAGATCCACCGTGAAGCTTTAGGTATTATTTTTTGCGTCAAGAAATTTCACCAGTATCTTTATGGACGTCATTTCACGTTGCGCACGGATCACAAACCATTAGTATCGATATTCGGCCCGAACACGGGTATACCTACAATGACAGCTAGCAGGATGCAGCGGTGGGCAATAATATTATCAGCTTATGATTACGAAATTGAATACGTGAATACAAAAGATAACTGTGCGGACGGGTTGTCTAGATTACCAAATGCCAACGAGTCAAAGGATAGTTCATATGACAAAATTCCGGAGCAAACGTATCTTCATTTTGCACAGGACGCGTTACTGTTAGATTATAATAAGATAAAGCACTACACTATGCGCGATCCGGTGTTAGCTCGAGTGTTATCTTTTATTCGCGAGGGTTGGCCGGACAATTGTGATTTCGATGGATTAAAACCTTATTTTAACAGAAAGTCAGAACTATATGACGAGTTAGGTTGCGTTATGTGGGGCCACCGTGTAGTAATACCGGAGAAGTGTCGCGACAAGGTTTTAAAAATACTGCATGAACCACACATGGGTATAGTTAAGACGAAGGCGTTAGCTCGTAGCTATGTGTGGTGGGCGGGCATCGACGAGGCAGTGGAGGCGGCATGTCGCGAGTGCGCGTCGTGCGCCGCGGTGGCAAGCGCGCCGCCGCGGCATATACCGCGCAGCTGGCCATGGCCAACGCGGGCTTGGACTAGGGTTCATGTAGACTTCTTGGGCCCTCTTCACGGGAAAATGTATTTAATATTAGTAGATGCAATGTCCAAATGGCTCGAAGTATTCCAGGTACCCAGCACTGCCGCCGTTTCTACTATAGAAAAATTAACCGAAGTATGGGCTAGATGGGGAATACCTAAACAATTAGTAAGCGATAACGGGCCGCCGTTCTCGAGTAAGGAATTTTCTAACTTTCTGGCTTCTGACAGGGTAGAACACATTTTCACGGCTCCATATCACCCGGCTTCGAATGGAGCGGCAGAAAATTCGGTCAAGGTCATTAAGCAGGTCATTAAAAAAGCGGTAGTAGGAAAAACTGACATATTAAACGCTATCAATACATTTTTAATCTATTATCGGAATACGCCACATAGTTCTACAGGCGAGAGCCCCGCCATGCTCATGACGGGTAGGCAATTGCGTACACGGTTAGATTTGTTAAAGCCAGATGTAAGTACAAAAGTAATTAAAAACCAACAGCGGCAGACTCGCTTAGCCGGGGGTTCGGAACGAAATTTAGAAGTAGGTGAGGACGTGTGGTATCGTAAATATCTGAAAGGTGAAAAATGGCAGCCCGGAAGGGTGTCAGGGGTATTGGGTAATACGGATTATGACGTAACGGACGGTCAGGGTAACATAATTCACCGTCACATCGACCAATTAAAGCGGAGATCGAGGAGTTCTATAGTCTGTCCACAGAGTACTGAGGAAAGCAGTGTCACGGTGGAGCCGACCCAGTCTCCAAAGGTGCCACCGATACCCAGGATTGAACCTACGACACCGCGAGCAAGTGCCAGTGAGTCGAAATGCGAAAGGCGAGGTTTGGCGGAAGGGGAATGTGACATAGATTGCCTTCCTACTCCCCGTAAGGAACGTAAGGAAACTGATACTCGTAGTGGGAATGAGCAGGAGGACCAGCCGTTGACCCCTCTTGTACCGTACCGATCGCGCCCGCTTAGACAATGTCGATTAAAGAAGCCTATATATAAACAATAATCGTGTCAACTATATATTAGGCCATGTACTAAATACATCCTCTGTGAAGGTGTAGTGTAGTGTATACATACTTAGTTTATATAAAAGTATTTTGTTAGTTGTACTTTAGTAGATTTACGTCATAAACGTATATAAATTGGTAATGTTAAGACTAACAGTAATTATACCGTTTTGATCCTTATTCCTTGAACTTAAGTTGCATAAGTAAACCTTAAACCTATATAAACCTTCGTCTGGTTCTTGGCGGTTAATTATTGTTGGTCGCGGTCTCCCCGATAACATTGTAATTTTGCGATGCGATCTCCAGGTGCATCTACCCGAGATTATTAAATGACAGATGTTCCTTACTTTAGGCTAATTAAGTATAGTAGTTAGTTATGTTAACCCTTTTTATAATGCTAGCGTTAATTAAGTGTGGAGAAGTGTGATGTAGGTAGATCTAGATATAGCGGTTGACGTATGTCAGATACGCCAGTCCGGAATAAATCCTCGAACTAACAAGGTGCCTATTATTGTTCTCTCCTATCCATATACCTAGCTATCTCAATACGTTACACTTACTAAGAATAAAGAAATTTAAATAAAAATAATATTAAGATGCTACATTAAAACGTAATAAAACATCAATGTTTTAGATAGTTACAGGTACATTTTAAACATGTATAAATAGGGGTTAGTTATAATCATTTATACAAATAATCAACGAATTGTAAAAACATTTTTTTCTTTATATTACACTTTTAACATACAGCAAATTACTTACTAAGAATAAATAAATCGAATAAAAATAATATTAAGATGCTACATTAAAACCTAATAAATATTCAACGTTTTAAATAGTTACAGGTACGGTGCCTACAGCAATTTTTCCAGTGACAACCTGTACTATTCACTATTTCTCTAATGCGATTTAGTACCGCCTCGTTAAATTCGCCAGCTTCATGCTGAGTTGTGGCCCTTTTGTGACAAACTATGTGACGCCTATTTTATGTACTTTTTTTTTGTGTTACCTGTGTTTGTCATGAATAAATGTTTTTCTTTCTTTCTTTCTTTCTTTTAAAATTTAGGATCTCTATTAATTTTCCTTACGCTTGTTTTGAGGTTACCCCACATTAACTCAATGGGGTTAAGTGTGCAGTAATATGGGGGCAACCTCAATACTTTGCAACCTTTTTCTTTTGCTTTCTCGTCCACGTAGTATACTTTGTCAAAGGTATGGTTTCGCAAAATAGTTAATAAGCCTTTCTTCGTTATTTTTGATGGGTAACTAATACCGTGTTTCTAAATGATTTAATTATGGCCTTTTTTGTATTTGTGCAGGGTACTAATTCTTTTTGTCTCGAATGATAACACGCGTTGTCCATTATTATGATGCTGTCCGTTGGTATGTTTGGTAGAAGTTGCTCCTCAAACCACGTTTCGAACAGACTTGCTGTCATATCTTCGTGATAGTCGGCGCTGCAATTTGCTATATTTTTGGCGGATAGTAACAATGCTCCTTCCACCCAGCCACTTTCAGAGCCCGCGTGTAAAATTATTATTCACTTGCCCCTCGACGCCGGAACGTTTAATGCGCATGTGGTATTTTCTTTAGTCCATCCTTTTTTGACAACATCGTGTGTGTCATACCATGTTTCATCTAAATAGACAATAGGTTTCCCTAGTTGTCGGTATTCAGTGATCTTTTTCAAGTAATCGTCTCGAAGGTTTTTCAATCGTGGTGAGTCCATTAACTTTTTCCTCGTGTCCAACGTCGTGTATTGGTAGCCCATGTTCTACAGAATTTCATACAAATATTTCATTTTGTATGGAAAGGTAGCACCCTCCTTTGTGAGCTCTTCATAAATCATCGGCACCGTAGGTGAAATATTTTTGTTCGTAAAAATTATGTATTATTCTTTCTATAAAGTCTTACAAACCCGTCTATTTTTTGAAACTTTGGTTTAGTCAATCGAGATTTCGTTTGTTGACCGCGTTTAGCGATTACACGCTTTACAGTCCTTATGCTGGTGTTAGTTAGATACGAGGTTCGTTTCACTGAGCCACGTAGTCCAATTTCAACTCTCACTCTATCGGAAACTTCAATGATTGTTCGTCGATGACCGGCATCCAATGGCCGCGACACTTTTTTATTCTTGCTTGCATCTTCTAATGGCCGAAACATAACGCTATTTAGTAGCGCCTCCGCATGGTTGAAAAGCGATACTATTATTGACGCTTTCCGATGGTCGGCACAAAACACTTGTATGAGCATCTTCCCATGGTCGGAACATTACATTCGTAACAGCATCTTCCCATGGTCGAAATATTACCCACGTAACGGCATCTTCCCATGGTCGCAACATTTTTACATTCGAAAAGTAAAAATCCGATCGAAAGTCCAAATTAACAATGCCAGATTTCATACACCAAAGTTCAAACAGTAGCAAACAAAATCCAAAAAAACGTAGCCATGTCGTCATGAAAAGGGTGGTATAGAATAAAGAGCACATGTTCTTAAAGCGAGGCTTGTAAGGCACTGGGAAAAGATAACCCTATAATCCAGCTTAGCCATTTCCCCCTACCCTAAGCTGATAGTGCGTAGGTAGCGCATTCCTAAATAATGAGTCACCCCAACACTAACCAAATGTGCGTTGTGTACATTGTAAGTTTTATTATATTAATGAGCTTTATTAGAAAAGTTTTACTTGATTTACAATCGGATATTTATGTATTAAACGTAAAACGCCAATACAGCACGTTTTAACCGAAGAAAGACACATTCAAGTTGTGCTTATTATCATGATTTGAATGTGTTAATGTTAAGGTAATAAATATGAGTTAACACGCAACAGTGGGTTAACTTTCTAGGTAAAAATATGTAAGTGTAACATAAAAAAAAATATTTTATAATTCGTTGATTATTTGTATTACTAAATATAACTAACCGATTATTTCTGTAATTTGTTAACCTGATTATTATTTATATACTGAATTGAATGAAATTAAATGAATTGTAATGCAATGAAATTAAATGATTATTAAAACGGAATACCTACTATTATAGTTAAAATCAAAATATACAACTGTATAAGGACTTATCTTGTAAGTTATATGACTTGTAAATGAACCTATTTTACTAAGAAATAATCATCAGTATTATTATTGTCATATACTTACCCAATGTTCATATTTTTTTTTAATATTAAATATTCATAAATCGTATTTGTGTCCAAATGTTTTCAATCAAAATCCGACCCTGTTTTACCTGCCCGTCAGGAATAATTCCAATTGCCTCCTAAGCGCTGCCTAGTCGGGCGCTCGGAATACCAGTGCAAGCGCGGTCTCCGATTACGCATATTTGTTTCCGATCTCGGTGTGAAGATATGCTGCATGGAGAGCGTTTAAGTCGCCTACGCTGGGCGCAACGGTTAAGAATATGCAGCTTTTTTGTATTCGTTCATATTGAATCTTATTGCGTGGTCCATATGGTAGATATTCTATAAACGCTAACATGAGCCCAAATCCTTTTTTTGCCGTGGCGCGTGCGCTTGCGGTTTTGCTACAATGGAGTTTACTGATAAGAACACTAATCCGTAACAGGCCAAGAACGGGAGGAAAGACTATACCTCATTCTGTATATTATATTTTTCATAATTTTGTAATATTTTTGTATCAAAAATTATAATTTAGTAAAAGCCATTAAATAGTCAACTTCGATTTCTATGTGTATAAAAGCCGAATTTCAGACAACATTACGCCGAAGGTCTGTTGCGACGTTTACACACATTAATTGTATAATTACGTTTAGTATGGATCTTGTCTTAAAGTATTTTATGATTTTGACTTTGGGAACAAACTAACAAAGTCCAGGGATTTAATTTTCTGAGAGCTGGTAACACTACCGCCGTCCGTCAGTTTAGTTGCGTCAAACGTGACCCGTGCCGAGCGGTGCGTGAGTGACTTACAACTATTGCAAGAATCGAACAAAGCAAACTTAACTAACAGGAATAAGGTGAGTTTCAGATATAAGTTTCCATTTGAGTGCACACGCACCTGCATATTTATCATATTTATTTATTTCATCATAAATTATTGTTACAAATATCCCTTAACTAGGTCTTGTTTGTCCACAGGTACCTTATGTGATATGCCTAATTTGTATGAAAAAATAATTAAATACTTATTGCATTTTTTTTACTTTTTAGAAAAAAATCATAGGAATCGCTGCCGATCGCCGAACGTTGATCGCCAAAACGACGAGACTCAACGTGATGATACCTTATCGCCGTCTATATTGAGACGCCGCCGTTTTTATGAACAGAAAAATGAGCAAAAACCTCAAAAAGTTGCACAAACCAAACAGGAAAAAAGAGTATGTTCTGAGTGTGATAAATATTACCAAAATGAAGATAAAAGAAACGAACTGTTTGGGCAACTAGTAGCTGAACAATTCAAATATGTACATCCATGTATTCGAACAAAGGGTTACGTTCAAATCATGAAATTTCTCCAGGACATGGTAGGAAGCCACATCAATGACTTAACATTTCAAGACAGTGAAAATGTAGTGTAGTGCTTTGCGCAGTGATTGTTTTTTTTTTAATTAAAGTTTTTTATAAATAATAGAGTGCGGGGTATGGGGGGGATAGATTTGCCGGCCACGGAGCTCACGTGCGGACTGAACCTAACTACTAACTACCTGGACGTTTTGTAAATAATTAAGTAATTCAACATTTTCAAATTAAATTAAATCTCTCATGAAGTACGTCGTTTGTTCTAGACTTTGTGCAGAAAGAATATGGTCGCGGCAGAAAGAAAAGGGAAAATGTTATGATCCATAATACTGATTAGAAAACTTTCAAACTACTTACAAAATCTGTAAATTTGTACAGAGGCGCCCACTTTTCGCCCACGACCAGTCTGGCCGCGGTTTTACGCGCCGGTTTTTACCCTATACCGCCATTGTCAGTTAAGTTTGTATTTGTTCTATCTTTTCTGTTTTTTTTCTATTCATAGTCGACTTGTAGCTATGTATATCTTATTATTGTTACATTACTTGCTTGTTTCGTTAATATTTTAATTGGTACAAGATCTTGTTCATTTTGCGGCTGTACTTCGCGTATTCTCATGTTTTATTCTACTTTTAGATGGAAACCTAACACCAAGAAGAAACATTTTTTCTTGTTGTTGTTAAGGTTTCCATCTGAAAGTAGAACGAAACTGGAATATGTTAAGAAGTATAACCGCAAATTCAACAAGATCTTTCAACAATCAAAATGTGAATACAGCATGCAAGTAATGTAACAATAATAAGATAACACTACAAGTTGACTGTAAATAGAACAAATCAATAATGCAAATTCAACAAGTTAACTTGTAATGTCTTTTTTTTTACACTCGCCACACTGCTAGTATATTGTCCCTTGCTAGTTTCGATATTCATTTAGTTCATTTTTTTTTTTGATAGCAGCAACCCTGGAGAGGATTTGGGTCGTTTGTACACCTTCGGAAGTAAATACATTTGGTTGGTGTAATCTTTAAATTATTTTCGCATAGGTTTTCTTGATCTGCTTTATTTTGGGAACTTCTGGATAATGTCGATTTCAGTTTTAATAAAATGATAATTAGGATGTTTCTACATTGACAACGGGTTTGGGTAATTCGGAACGGAACCTTTGTCGTTGGTTAGAAAAAAAAAAAGTTGCAGGAGGGCAAGGTTGAGTTTTTAAGAGATCGAAAATCTAATCGATTTAAATCTAGAATAAATGGTTTAAAAATCAAAGTCCTGGGTAGTGCCCGATGGAAAGCGGCTGTTGAACCATGCCTGTATTTGGGCAGTGACGTGCATGTTGCAGTACTTGGAGGCGCCGTCGACTCGGCTCCCTTCCCTGTGATTCGCACCGCTGGAGGACGTGCTGAAATCCTCCTGCGCCATTAGTCGAACCGCTTCAAGGTCAAAATGTTAAGAAGGCCGTGAGGGCCGTCCGCGACAGACAAAAAAACTACAACTTCATCCTCTTCTCTGTTGAAAGAGGCTAAAAGACTGAGGCACCGTCTATAAAATCCACTCTGGCGTCCGAGATGACTATAAACTAGAAACAGCCCCTCCTGTTTAAAGAGGTATGTTCAAAACTTGTTCAAGCATTTTAATTGTATAGTCATGAGTATGTCGACAGTTGCGCCAGAGACTATTGTCAGCTTTTGAACTATTTCAGGGTTTCGGGACAGGGCTCGCTACTCCGGGTCGAGCTGAGGCGGAATAGTTCACTGCTACACTTGGAGGCGCCGTTGGACAGCGCTCTTGCCATGGTTTCGTTCTTAGTTTTATAAACCTTAACTGGGGTTACCAGGTCAGTGGCCTTTCTAGTTAGACTTTGTTGACATACACACACACACGCACCCTTTTATCGTGTTAAGATTAGTTTACCTTTTATATAAGAAATCCATAGTAATTCTAATACCAAGTGGGGACGCCCATGGTTTTGGATATTAGTTTAAGACGGTTTAAATGATAAAGTTGTCAACCGTTCCATTGACTATAAACTGTTGTACGGTTTTTTTTTTGTGAAGAATAAACACCTTTGTTAATTACACATTTTGCTTTTATTGTGTTTTACCCTATGCACTGCTATTGTTTGTGGTTGACTATTCTTTTCAATATAATCCTCAGGCGCCCAACACTTAATTGAGTCAACCCTCAGGTCTTAAGTAGCCCAATATCCCATTTTCTCATGCTCTGCCTGGCTGAGGTGTTTCAAACTTAACCAGCAGCATGTTGATAGAACAAGCACTTACTTTAACTACAATCAAATAAAACAACAAGCTGATTATAGATTCAACAAGCAAGTCATGTCTCAATGACATGATGAGCGTGTTAGAACAACCAGGCGGGCATGCTGAAACTATATGCTTGAGATATAAAAATAATTAGATAACATAACAAGCTGTAGTTGACTCAACAAGCTAGTCAGGTCACGACAACATTTCAAGCAAATTAAAATAACAAAGCGAGCATGTTGGAACTTTATGCCAGCCATGTAAAAATGACAAGATAATCTAACAAGCTATTTTTTGACTCAACAAGCTTATCATTTTGCTTTAACAAGTCAAGCACGTCAAACCTACATGCTTAACTTATAAAAACAATCTGAGTATTTAACATAAATTCAACCTGACCAAATAGCATATAAATTCAACAAGTTACGCTTAACGTAGAACCAACGTGATAAGTAGCTTGTAAAATCTACAAGTCACACTTCACTTAGAAACAACATGATGAGTAGCTTATGGAATCTACTAGTTACTTTTAACGTAGAAATAAAATGACAAGTAACTTGTAGTTTGAACTAATTACACTTAACAAAATCGAACTTGTAGTTTTAACCAAAGAGCTTGTAGGCGCTATTTTAAAATGAGAGTTTGGTTAAACGAACGTGAATTCTGGTTGTTTTTTCTCTCAGTGTACCACTATAAAAACCATGTACTTTTAACAATAAAAGTTCAGTATCAAACCTGCATCGGAGTATTACTTAGCTACCCTTACGCCACTCCATTATATGGCGACCGTGACAGTGGAACTGCTCAGCAGTTCTGGTATCAGTACCATCCGAACCTGAGCCACGCAGCCCAGCCTGAGCAACGACCCCGAGTCCAGCCCCGCCGCCCGGATCACCCCACGCCGCCCAGAAAGTACCGACCCACAGCAGGCCATGGGCAGCCAGCCCGCTAAAACCTACCAAAAGGAGATCATCATAGCCCAGAGTGGGGCCGGCAACAACGCGAACTCGGCGCAGAGCGAAATCAGCGTGGTAACATACATAACAGCGACGGTAATGACGTTGATGATCATCGTGTTCGTTTACGCGCTCTGGAAGAAACTGCATAAATGCCTGACTAGGAAGATAGAACGACAAGCAGTGGCAGTTGCGATGCTTGGAACGAGCTCCGCCTGAACGAGACCAGCCAAGCGGTCAACAGTGACGACATCAGCCCAGCAGAGGAGTATGGAATACGGTACAAATTAATTTAATTATCATTTAGCACTTAAATAGTTTATCGTGTATTAATTAAGTCTTTGCGTTATGCTACTCGACTCTAGGAGTAGTGTATGCTATGACTAGGATTGTGCACTTATACGAACAGTTAAGAAAATTGCAAGAGGATATTAGGAAGTTAGGTCCTAGACGCAGGAAGGAGAAGATAGGACAGGATAAATTAGAGCAGGTACGGGAAGTATATGCCCATTTTGAAGAATTTGTGCGGGAAACAAGCGAAAAAGTAGAAAATTCGGAAATATCTTTGGAAGACAGCAAATTAATACAGTCCTATTACGAAAAAATAGAGGAAATACATAACAAAATATTAACATCGTATGAGGAGCCACCTCAGGAAAATACAAATATGGCTTCTAAGGACAGTTTCGAGATCAAGGCCGCGGTGTCTTTGCTGCCAAGTATGGACGGCACAGAAGACATTACGAACCAGTTGATTGACGCTATTGAATTATATTCCACAATGATCAAGGACACTGATATTAAGCTACTGATAAATTTTGTACTAAAAACTAGATTAACACGAAGTGCCAAACTTAGGTTAGCGGATACGTATGAAACTGTAAAAGACTTAGTGGACGAAATGAAAACGCATCTTCTTACCAAAAAGTCAGCCACCGCCATTCAGAGCAAATTAATGACAGTTAGACAGGGACATAAAACCATTGAGAAGTTCGGCCAAGAGTTAGAAGAGCTTTTTGTAAAACTAACTGTCACGCAAGCAGGTAGTAACACAGAGGCGTATAAGGTCTTAAAACCGCTAAATGAAAAAACAGCAGTACAAAAGTTTGCAGAAGGCTTACGTAACGAAAAATTGAGTACCATACTAACAGCCCGGGGCTATGACTCACTCAAGGACGCAATTCAGGGTGCCAAGGATGCGGAAGTATCCATGGCTTCGTCGTCGTCACCCCGTTCAGAATAGATGCTGCACATGCGCAATAAAGGATTCCCATACAGGAGACCATTCAGGCCTAATAACAATTATAACAGACCAAGGGAACGTCAATACCAACCACAGCGCCGGTACAGCAGTGCTGTTAGGAATAGTGTGACCCCTCAGCAAAATAAATCGGGAGGTACATACAAACCGAGGTACCCAACTTCCAGCCGAGGTCGGCAACAATATAACAAAAGCTATAGTCGGCCACGGGTAAATGTATTAGATGAAGACAAGAAGGATAAAGGAAATAACGACCTGCAGTTTTTTCGCTAAGAACCAATACATTTTTACATATAATCATTTAAATTCAGTGCAATTAGCAGTAAACGGAAACATATATACTTGGTTAATAGATACGGGAGCATCGCTCAGTGCAGTTAAAAAAGACATTGCTTTGACAACAGGTACAACCATTTACCCAAAAATTACACGAATAAAAGGGATAGGTGGTAAAGTTACATCATGTGGTAAAATCCGATTAATCTTAAAAACTAACACGGAACATGAATTCCAGCATATATTCCACGTATTCTCAAATTTACCTTTAAATGTTGATGGAATCATTGGTCAGGACTTTTTAGTCAAATATAAATGTCTTATAGATTACGAAAAACAAATTATTACCATAAATCACTTACATAACATACCATTAAATTTAAACATAAGTCATAGTGAAACTATTAACTCAAACCAAGTAAAATTACCCGCAAGGAGTGAATCAATAGTAAAAATAAAAACAAATTGCAAGGGTGATTGCGTCATCTTGGCAAGTGAAATTGGAGAAGGAATATTTGTAGCCAACACAGTAACTAGAAATAAAAATGGCCAAATATTGGTGAAAGTATTAAATACGCGAAGCAATGACATAGTGATAAAAAATTTCACACCACAAATAGCGCCAATAAGGGAATATGAATGCTTTTCTTTTGATAAATGTAAAAATAACGCAGATAGGGTAAAATCATTGTTTTCATTACTAAATTACGAAAATCTAAATGAAGAAGAAAAAACAACCATTTCAAGCATTTGCGCGAAATACGCCGATATATTCCAGCTACCCGGTGACTCATTAAGCACTATGAATTTATATGAACAGACAATACGACTAAAACCAAATGCACATCCGGTATACACGAAACATTATCGGTTACCACATGCTCAAAAAGCAGAAGTAAATAAAGAAATAAAACAAATGTTAGAGAACGACATTATCGAAGAGTCACACTCGGAATGGGCAAGCCCAGTGCTGCTAGTACCAAAGAAAACGGATCAAAATGGAGAAAAAAAAATGGAGATTAGTTATAGATTATAGAAAGCTAAATGAACAAATTGAAAATGATAAATTTCCGTTACCAAATATCACAGAAATACTGGACTCTCTAACAGGAGCTATGTATTTCAGCACGCTAGATTTAAATCAGGGTTATTATCAGATAAAACTACATCCAGACAGCAGAAAATATACTAGTTTCATTGCAGATAAAATCTATCAAATGAAAAAATAAGCCCTAATGCATTTAGCAGAGCAATGACAATAGCAATGTCAGGACTGAACAATTTAAAGTGTATAGTTTACTTAGATGACATCATTATCATGGGAAGAAATTTAGAACAACATAATAGAAATTTAATAGACGTGTTTAAACGATTAAGAAAAGTAAATTTTAAATTAAACCCACTAAAATGTCACTTTTTACAAAAAGAAATTCTATATTTAGGTCATGTAGTAACACCGGAAGGAATTAAACCGGATCCAAAAAAAAAATTACAGTAGTAGAAAATTATCCCCAACCAAAAAATGCAGACGAGGTTAGACGTTTTGTGGCCTTCGTCAACTATTATAGAAAATTTATACCCCATTTTTCGGAAATTACCCAACCATTAAATAATTTACTAAAAAAAGATATAACATACAGCTGGACCACACAATGTGATACGGCTTTTGAAACACTAAAAAATTCAATAACAAACCCACCGTTATTACAATACCCAGATTTTTCAAATGAAAACGAATTCGTTCTACACACGGACGCATCGGGCACAGCTCTGGGATGTGTGTTATCAAATAAAAATGGGTTACCGGTAGCATATGCAAGCCGACCATTAAACAAAGCAGAAAAAAACTACCCAACAACAGACAAAGAGCTTCTTGCAATAGTGTGGGGAGTACGACACTACCGACCATATTTATATGGGTGTAGGTTTAGAATAGTAACAGACCATCGCCCACTAGTATACCTATTTAACATGAAAGACCCATCTAGTCGCCTAACCAAGTTTCGTTTGTGTCTCGAGGAGTACGATTTCACGGTAGAGTATTTAAAAGGAAAAGATAATGCAGCTGCAGACGCATTATCTCGAATTGAAATTACAAGTGAAGAACTCAAAAACATGGCACAACCCATGATATCCGTAATGACTCGTGCACAGCGGAAACGACTAGAACAGCTAGATCAGGGAAACAAAACGGCAACTAAGGATGATCACTGTGATTGGACTGATCACCCAAAAATGGTGGAAATTCTTAAAAAACCCAATTACATGCCAGAATTGAGCTTTAAAACACAGGATTATTACAAATGACTAAAACAAACCGATAACATCACCAGCAAAAATAATGAAATCATTTATTCGCCATCCTTACTAACATTGTGTCTCAGACCTAATTCTCAATCGCGTACGGAACGAGCTTTCCTCGCGAGGGAATTAAGTACATTTTGTGAATCACAACAGATAAAAGAAGTATGCATATTATATAATCATGACACCGCAATTATTATTAAAGAGCTAGTTCAATATATGCATACAAACAATATTGGGTCCGGACCCCGATTATGTATAGTTAAAGGTGTTAAAAAAGTAAATGACAAGGATGACAGGCGAGTCATAATAAACGATTTCCATATATTACCAACAAGCGGACATGCAGGCATACGTAGAATGACAAATAACATAAAACGATATTATTATTGGCCAGGAATGGATCACGATATTCTACAGTTTGTAAAACGTTGCGATAAGTGTCAAAAACAAAAATTTCATAAATATATAAAGCAGCCGCTATGCATTACTACCACAGTCGCATCCGCATTTGACAAAATTTATTAAGACTTAGTAGGGCCATTAACTAAAGAACCAAATGGATACAATTACATATTAACAATACAATGCGAACTCACAAAGTATGTAGAGGCATACCCAATCCCGAATAAAGAAACGGACACGGTTTCGCGAGCTTTTGTAAACAACTTCATATTACGTTATGGAATTCCGCGCGAAATTGCAACAGATCGCGGAAGTGAATTTATCTCATCAACTATGCGGGAAGTTTGTAAAATATTAACCATAGACCAACTACAGTCAACCGCTTACCATCACGAAAGCCTTGGCTCTTTAGAAAATTCACAAATCTCTAGGGGCATTCCTAAGGATACAGACAGACAACCAAGCTCATGAATGGTCGGAATGGCTGCAGTATTGGTGCTTTTCATATAATACGACAATACATTCATCAACAAAATATACACCATATGAATTAGTATTCGGTAAAACATGTCGTTTACCAAGTAATATAATAAGTCAAATAGATCCAATTTATAATTTTAACTCATATTCCCTAGAACTTAAGTATAGATTACAAAAATCTCAGGAGGATGCTAGAAATAATTTAGTTAAGACAAAAGAAATAAGAAAAGAAAAATATGACAAAAAAATTAATTCATGTAACTATAACGTAGGAGATTTAATATTAATAAAGAAGGAAGATAGAGATAAGATGGACCCAGTATATACGGGACCCTACACTGTAATACAAGACCAAGGTCAAAATGTAAAAATATTAGTTTCAGAAAAAGAAAATATTGTGCACAAAAACAGGACAAAACTCTATTACTATTAAAAATACACACTAAATAACTAATAACAACTCACCTTTTCCGCAGACGTAGTACCCACGTAACACACACACACACGCACGCACACACAAAAAAAAAGTTAAATATGCCCCCGCTCCAGCTCACTCGTATCCACATACGACCACAACCAGTCCAGTTCCAACCGCGACCACGTCAGGAGCCAAAATTCTCGGCTAGGGGAGAGCTGTACACTCATAACCCGATAAAAATTACTACTAATCGACACCAGGCACAGTTCCGACACAACCGCTTCCAGATTCTCCGCCGGCCGGACCGGGCAAAACAAAGGATGGCCCATAGCAACACTAAACCAGGACGTGAATGACACGTCCTGCCCTTCCAAATATGTCAGAGTACCAAAATATCGAATGCCGTGCCGAGTGGCAAACTCGCCACTCAGCCTATCCACTTGCGTATAAACATCAATCACTTCCATATTAAAAACAGCAAAAAAAAAAAATTTTTTTTTAAGAAATAAAAAACCAACAAAAAATTTATTTAACAATTAACTAGGCCAATCTGCCACCGGAACACACACGACGAGACTAAACTAATAAATTACAGATCTAATAAATAGCAATCAACAACATAAACTTGCGAAATGCAATTAGAAACCAATAACACTTACCATAACAGTGGAACCCAAAAAAGGATCTCCATCTTCCTAAATAAGTATTAAAATATTGAATAAGCATTAATAATAAGATAGCGTCACATTGCTTGCAGCGTCATACCACTAGATTGTAATTTTAATCTCGACCACATATTAAACAAACAACTTTAGAAATTATAAATAGGAAGTAAAACATTATGTACAATTTCATTTAAGATTAAGTTTTATTTTTGTTTAGATACAGTTATATTATAGATTGTACATAGTATTACTTAATTCAATATTTTTTATTCTCAATATTATCGTAATCTTATGATTGTTTAATGATACGTCAACTATGTAACCTTTAAGTTATTTTATAGCAGAGTAAGCAAAACACTAAGTGACCACACCAAGGTGTTCATTGTAATATAATAATACAATAGATATAAATGTCCTAACATGTAGTCGTACCTAGTTATATAATTACACTTAATAGTAAACTTAATTCCATAACTCTTGATCTCTCCTCTTCGTATCACCTCTATGCCGACGACCTTCAAATATATTCGCAGGGTATGCATAGCGATCTCAATTCAGTTATAGAAGCCACGAATCTTGATCTGCTCCGCATATCAATTTGGAGTCAAAATTACGGTTTAAAAGTAAACCCCCTAAAGTCACAGGTAATTGTGATGGGTAGCGCTAAACAAATCTCCAAAATTGACTTTCTCAGGCTCCCTCCGATAGTCTTCGATGGTATCCAAATTCCTTTTTCCAACCAAGTGAAAAATCTTGGCGTAATCATGGATCGTTGTCTATCATGGGTGCCTCAGGTGAGTGAAGTGAGCAGGAAGATGTTTGCTGCCATAGGGTCTCTCAGACGGCTCCGGAATTTCCTGCCAATTGCTACTGAAATTGCGCTTGCTCAGTCGTTACTTCTCCCCATTCTTGATTATGCAGATATCTCCTATTTAGACCTAACCGAGGAGCAGCTTAATAAGCTTGAGCGTATTCAAAATGCCTGCATTCGGTTCATTTTCGGATTACGCAAATTCGACCATGTTTCTAGTTTTCGTTCTCAACTCAAATGGCTCCCTATCCGTCACCGCCGTAACTCTCACATACTTCCTTTACTCTTTTCTATACTTTTTAACCCTGCAACTCCCCGCTACCTCAAAGAGCGGTTTCTCTTATCTTAATTCTATTAGATCCTCTCAAAAATTGCTCCTAAAAGTGCCATCTTCATCTTCCAAATTTTATAATTGCTCATTTACGTTCCAGGCCGTTCGTTTGTGGAATTCTCTCCCTCTCAACATAAAACGCGCGCAATCTATTGGTAGCTTTAAATCGCAACTTAAGGAATACTATTTATCTCTTCCTTAGGTTTTTAAGTTGACACTGTTGTTTCTTACTGTGTGTATTATATATGTATATATGTACGTATATGTATGTTTATTTTGTATTTATTTAAGTATGTATATTCATATGAATGTGCTGTGTTATCTATTTCGTCTCTTTTGTGTCTATGCACCACCTACTGCTTATTGTTTTTCTCTAGTCTCCACTACCCAAAGGTTGTCTGGAAGAAATCGCTCATTAGCGATAAGACCGCCTGTTGTTACCTCTACCTAAATTTATCAAATTGTAAAATTTGTGCTTGTAACTGTATGAGGTGTGCAATAAAGAGTATTTATTATTATTACTAGCTGTGCCCGCGGTACACCCCTAATTTCTCTCTCGCTTCCCTGGAGGCCGAACTTGAAGTAAAGTTGACAGATGGATACGCTAGAGGACAGTAGTCCTAATAAAATATTTTACAATTACCACTAAATGAAACTACCCTCAAAAATTAATACTTTTTTTTATAATTTTTTTTTGGCATGATTTAAACGACATAGAGTAGTAGGTGTATATCGGACGACACAGGACCACTTTTGTATTTATACGTTCATGTCCACGGTAAATGTCATCCAAATCGATCCTCACGTCAAACCAGTCTAAGCATGAAAGGTAAGAACAGGCGCGGTTGAAATTGGGGAAGGGGGGGGGGGGGGTCACAAATGCAGAAATGTTTTTTTTTCTATTTGTGGTGCACTTGGAGGGGGGGGGGGTCCATGACCCATCAAATTAAACTCAATCGAGTGTAGTGGCTACCCCCTCCTTTTAGACGTTGAATTTTTATAGGCTACGTATAACCTGGCTGGGGATTTTCTTGAATTGGAATTAGTAATCTTTAAGGGGTGATTTTCGGGATAACAATGCAAAAAAAACCGTCCAAGAGCATGTCGGGCGATACTCAGTGTAGAGTTTCGTAGATGCCGCCCTGTTACAAAGCATCCGTTCAAAAGGTGGTTTGTTAAGGGATATTCGGCGGCGCTTACGTCATTTTACTATTCGGCACTTCCTTTCAATATGCGTTTTTGACTGATAATTCAAAAACGGCTGAACCGATTTTATTCAATATAGTTTATATTGAACCTTCTTATCAGGCCTCACCAAATTTTAGCTTTCTAGTGCGAACGGTAACTGAGCTAGACCGCGGACAGACATGGCGAAACTATAAGGGTTCCTAGTTGACTACGGAACCCTAAAAAGAGATTAATAGTAGTTTATGTAACTATTACGTAATAAGGCCTAATTATGTACAGAAGCATACACCGCTTTACCTACACTCATATCCATTGAAAACATTAGAATGACCGCCATTACACCGCCATGACCAACCTTATTGCGCCGGCGGTCGGGGGGCGGATATTCGGTTGTCTATTGTTTGCCCGAAAATTATATAAAATAATACTCATATGCCCGAATTTTATTTGCCCGAATTTCATTTGCCCGAATGGTTTGTTTACCATAAAAATTATGTGACATACTCTTTGTTTACCCGATTATTAGATTTCAGAACGTACGAGTGCCATACGTATTGTTGTCCATATTATTAATTGTAATAATACTATTTAATAGAATATTTAAACGCCATACTAAATAATGGTTTTCCGAATCCATGCATACAAACAATGCAATGCTCACTATATTCCTGTAGGCGCTCTAAAAATATTTACTTAGTCATATTATTATGTAGGGGCCGTTTTATTTTGTAGGAGATCACAGTTCTAACCTAACCTAACCTACTTTCTGGTGACCGTTCGCTTTTTGGGGGATCACAGTTCTAACCTAACCTCCTTTCTGGTAGCCGTTTTATTTTGTAGGAGATC
This sequence comes from Pammene aurita, assembly GCA_947086415.1. NCBI lineage: Eukaryota > Metazoa > Arthropoda > Insecta > Lepidoptera > Tortricidae > Pammene > Pammene aurita. The sequence goes on from OX352295.1 coordinate 23,090,909, forward strand.
ACAGTTCTAACCTAACCTAACCTACTTTCTGGTAGCCGTTCGCTTTTTAGGGGATCATAGTTCTAACCTAACCTAACCTACTTTCTGGTAGCCGTTTTATTTTGAAGGAGATCACAGTTCTAACCTAACCTAACCTACATTCTGGTAGGCGTTCGCTTTTTGGGGGATCACAGTTCTATCCTAACCTACTTTCTAGTAGCCGTTTTATTTTGTAGGAGGTCACAGTTCTAACCTAACCTAACCTACTTTCTGGTAGCCGTTTTATTTTGTAGGAGGTCACAGTTCTAACCTAACCTAACCTACTTTCTGGTAGCCATTTTATTTTGTAGGAGGTCACAGTTCTAACCTAACCTGACCTACTTTCTGGGAAGCAATTTGGATGGCAAATGATATTATGGCTAGTGATATTATGGCTTACAATGATCATGACAAATGATATTATTGAAATTGATTTTATGGGAAACAAAGTTTCTGGCACGTGATTAATATAGTAAACAATAGTATTGCATATGTAACTATGGGAAACAATATAATGACTGTTGACTATTATGGCAAATGAAATTCTGGCAAGTGAGTGTATACCCGGATATTCATTACGTTACCGTAGGTAATGAATTTTCATACGTTTTTACCACACTGTCACAGATAATACACTGATGTTACGTTACTGGTTGCAATAATGCTGGTAATTACATACGGTTCCGATAGAGGATTTATGATATTGGTATAGATCAAGATATTTATTCTTCAATGTAAGCACATTACAATGCACTAATGAACGTCAGAGAAAAATAAAATACACGAGTGTCGTGAAACACGCGATTGGAACGAAGTTATGTTATTTTATTTTATATTATTATTGACTTTTTCGTAAATTTTGTGGTTTTAATTATTTTGAAATTTTGGAAAGTTTTGAAATTGTGGAAATTTATTTATTTATGAAATTTTACATTATATGAAATTTTTGAACTTTTTGAAATTTTTGAATTTTTGGAAATTTTGGAAATTTTGGAAATTTTGGAGATTTTTGAAGTTTTTGTAATTTAGAAATTTTGCCATTTTTGACATTTTCGACATTTTTTACCTCGACTTTTATCACTTTGTCACTTTCACTTTTCACTACACTTCACTTCACTTCACTTTATTCTATTTTATATACTTTTTATTTCATTCCATTTTACATGTTTCTCAATCGTATGGGTGTCGCGTTTTCGTGACGTGACGCTTTTTCGTGACGGTCACGTGACTTTTTTCGCCTAGCCCCCCCATCCGATAAGGAACTTCGTTCCAAAACTACCACCGGTTCTAACCCTACACCTGAGCCCAAGAAGTATTATGGCCGAAAAGAAACTCGACGGGACTTATTTTTTTCAAAACAGTAATACATTATTAGATCTTAAAGATACAAAATAGTGCGTAGTTCTTCAAGAAGGCATATCAAAACATCTTGCAAGACAGATAATGCACCCATTGTTTAATTATAAATAAAAATAAAATCCTAAGTAGTATATCATTGGGAAGGACAGACCACTTTCGGCTTCGCCTTCGCCTTCGGCTACGGCTCCGCCTTCAGTGGTCTGTCCTACCCAATTATAACTATTAGTATTCTAAAACAAGGATTGAGACGTTCAATCATTGGATCACTAATCTTCAACGCAAACGAGAGCGATTAGGTATCAATTACGTTCATTTCGTTCTAGCTATGTACCTATGTTACAAGGTTTCCGATCCAAACTGAGCTTTGAAAACCTTCAACGCAAACGGTAGCTGTTGATTACCATGAGCATTATGATCCACATATTTCTGTTCTACTTTACGACTAAGTTTAGTAGAAACGAATTTTTATTAAGACAGTGAAGGAATTCGTTGTCTGTAGGTACTTCTTAGATTAAATAGCAAAAACTTAAACACTACTTACAATCTGAGGTGGCCAGGTCTCAGATTGTAAGTAAGGGCGTACCCACATAGCGCACCAAGTCATGGATTGGTTTGCTATGGTGTTTACACAACATGACTGTTCAGCTCGTCAGCGTCCCATACATGAACAGTCCTACAGAGGCGACTCTACCCTCCGAAAGGACTCGTTTTACGTGCGATGAGTATTGGAGCCCCCTCCGGGTATGAGGTAACCATACCTAACGACCGCATAGGTACAGAAACCTCTGTATGCATCAACATGAACAGACGTTCCAATGAGTGGCCAGTTCATCGGTGCGATTTACAGTTCAGACAGTCCGGTCGTCAACTGTCCGAAAGCTACATCAACGTTATTTGTATTTAAGCAAACTATTGAAAAAACATTACAAGTGCGATGTAGGCTCCGTTGGTTCTTAAGACTACGATATTTAGTTACAATCAATTGCATACCTACTATAAAATAAACGTGAACTTGCATCAAATTACGTAAACAACAAAAGATCATTATTATAGGCAAGTAATAAATCTTCTTCTTTAGAAGATTGTCTGGTGAGAAATCAGGTGAAAAAGGAAGATTCGGAGGCTATACGCCAAGATGTCTCGTCATTATTGCGAAGGGCAAAGCCGCCGAAAACAAACTTACCTAAGGAAGAGATAAGGGCCTTGAGGACCTTGCGTGAAGATCCAGACCTTACCATACTTCGAGCTGATAAGGGTAATGCGACGGTTGTACTTGACACCACCGATTACAACCAGAAAATTGAGAATCTGTTGGCGGACAGCACAACCTATAAACATGTCAAAAAAGATCCTACTGCGAAAGTCTTAAAATGTACTAAAGACCTAATTGGTGAATACTGCGAATCCCTTAATCTAGATGTTGCAGGTTTGGTTCCTGATTGCCCGGTGCCTCCTAAATTGTATGGGTTACCGAAGATACACAAGGCGGGTGCCCCGCTACGTCCAATAGTGAGTCAAATTGATGCTCCAACTTACAAATTGGCTCAATACTTAGCAGGAGTCCTTTCATCTTTACGGGGTAATACTAGAACACATACAAAGGATTCTTACCTTTTCATCAGTGACATTAAAGACCTTACATTAACTGATGACGAGATCATGGTCAGTTTCGATGTCCAGTCACTCTTTACGAGTCTACCGGTACAAGACTGCATTGAAATTGTGAAGAAGAGGTTGCGTGAGCAGAACATGTCTGAAGAATATGCTAAGCTCTTGGAACACTGCCTTACATCAGGATATCTACTATGGAACAATGAATTCTTCCTGCAAGTCGACGGTGTAGCCATGGGGTCCCCGGTATCTCCAGTAGTCGCTGACATCTTTATGGAGGACTTTGAGGAGAGGGCGCTCTCATTGGCTCCCGTGCAGCCGAAGATTTTCAAAAGATACGTAGATGATACTTTTACTATATTACCTAAAAATAGTGTTTCAGTTTTCCTTGACCACCTCAATTCCATTCATAGTAAGATTAAGTTTACCATGGAATTGGAAAATAATTGTTCACTGCCTTTCTTAGATGTACTAGTATTGAGAAACCCCGATAATACCTTAGGCCGCACTGTATATAGGAAACCTACGCATACAAATAGATATTTGAATGGTAGATCACACCACCACCCCAGTCAGCTAGCTACTGTAGGCAAGTCTTTGTTTCAGAGAGCCCAGAGGATATGTGATGAGCAGCACCTGGCGGCGGAACTCCGGCATGCCAAGGATGCACTTCAAGCGAACGGGCTCAAGATTCCACGGCTCAATCAGAAAGCTCGGATGAAGATTCCTACAGTTGAGCGCCGGCCTGCCGTCTTGCCTTTTGTCCGAGGAGTCACTGACAGGATTGGCAACATCTTGAAACGTGCTTCTATAAAAACTTACTTTAAGCCAATGAAGAAGATGTCACAGTTCCTGAGGTCAGTGAAGTCGGCTACTCCTCTACAGAGTGCAGGGGTCTACAGGCTGGAATGTGAATGTGGTCTATCATATGTAGGCCAGACTAAGCGGAGCATCTCTACTCGGGTAAAGGAACATATAGCCGATGTAAAGCACCGTCGACCAAGGTCAGCAGTCTGTGAGCATGTCATGGATAGACCCAACCACTCAGTTAAATTTGACAAACCGCAAGTCCTCGTCAAGGAGAAACGATACATTCCCCGGATGTTGCGAGAGGCAATCGAGATTAAAAAATATCCAAATTTCAACAGAGAGGATGGTTTTTCGGTACCACCAGCTTGGGATCCAGTTATTCAATTGGTTAAGGAGCAAGCTAGACATAGGACTGTGAGACCATAATGGTGGACAGTGTGGACACTAATAATAATTTAATACTAATTTAAAAAATTAAAAATAAAAATGAAAATAATAATTAATAATAATAAAATAATTTGTTTAATAATTTGTTTTGTAATAAAAAATAATTTGTTTTTATAAAGGCCCCTCCGGCATGTGCAAACACTAAATTTGTTTAATATTTAATATGTGGGTAGGTTTGCATATTGAGATAGTTTTTGAACGGAGGTAATTGTACATTTTTCCTCAGTCGACCCGTTGACCACGAACGCTGTAAAGTGTTTGAAACGTCGGGATGTAATTTAAACTCAATACACGCGATAAAATCCGTTTTTAATTGTTTTATTTCATGAATAAGTATTTTTTCTCAAACATGCTCGGAAATGTTCCTGTTACGTTAGTAATTAGAGACCAGTAGGGACTCTATTCCAAGGCAGGTTCAGCGCGACGTACGTAAAGGATTTTCATACAACATTAAATCACTCAGCCAGTAACTGAAGTTGTTTTAAATTTTTGATCAATCTTACTATGCCAAAGGCTCGAGTCATTCTGCCAGAAAAAAAAGGTCAGCAATATTTTTCTGTGTTTTCCGGTTTTTATGTAGGTACAAAAAGTAATACTTATAAATAAAACTATTATTAACACACCAAAAACTTTATTTTAAAACCGAATATGTTACAATAAATCGACAAAGACAGTTAAATCTCGAATAACCGGTAACAAGTTGAAAGAAAAATACGAACATAAAAAAAAAAAAATTGGAGGGAAAATACATATATTTTATTGCATCGTTTTCTTTCATCGATAACGAATAATTTTATCTTGCTTGGATACTTGGATAGTATTAAAATTTTTAATAAAATAACTTCTGACGAAAACGACATGGAAATTGATGGGACCCCTCCGGAACTACGAGCCGAGGCGCAATTAGCTTTAAACAATTTGCTGCCAGCTAAATCAAAAGAGAGGTATATCACATGTTACGAAAGTTTCCTTAAATGGAGGGCAGATAAAAATGCACATAGCTTTTCGGAAACAGTTTTCCTGGCCTATTTCACAGAAATGGCTCAATCGAAAAAGCCATCATCATTATGGGCAATGTATTCCATGATGAAGGCTACAATGCAGCTGAAACATAATATTGACATGCAGAGTTTTTCAAACTTACGTGCTTGGTTAAAAAGGAATTCAGCTGGGTACAAGGCCAAGAAAGCAAGAATATTTAGCAGTGAAAACATAGAAACCTTCCTCAACTGCGCACCTGATGATACATATCTTGCTATAAAGGTAAGCAAATCTGACTATTTAATCATATTTTACATACCTACTTGCATAAAAATGAAGAAACTACATAATCTTGATAATTTACTGCTCTGTCCAGTGTCCTAGCAAAACCACATTTGCACTAATAAGATACAAAAAATAACAAAAAAAGTTTTGGTCTGACTATAATTTAATAAATAATAATGAATGTACCTACCTAACAAAAAACTTAACTAAAACTAATCAGGACACCAATAACATATTCTACATATTAATTTTATGACTGAATATTTACAAAAAAGTCTTAATTCATTTAATAAAAAAGCCTAGGTAATGAAATATATATCTACTATTATCTATTACAGGTAGCCATGATCTTGGGCATAACAGGAGCATGCAGAGGATTGGAATTAAGTATGATTATTACCAAAGACATTGAATTTCAAGGCGATATAATCGTAATCCAATTGAGAGACACTAAGACAAAAATAGATAGATCATTTGTGGTCCGGGATGAATTTAAAAATATTTTTCAAAAATATTATGACTTGCGGCCCAAGGACACAATTACTGATAGATTGTTTCTCAATTACAAGAATTCCAAATGCACTAAACAAGTAATTGGACGGCATACCATAGCTTCAATGCCTAAGAAAATTGCAACTTTTTTAAATTTAGATGACCCGCACTTATATACTGGACATAGTTTCCGACGTAGTTCAGCAACACTTCTGGCAGACTCTGGAGCCGACCTTCTAGCTCTTAAAAGGCATGGTGGCTGGAAGTCGGATAAGGTTGCAGAAGGTTACATTGAAGACTCCATAGGAAACAAGGACAAAATATCAAAAAACATTACAGAAAACATAAAATTAAGAAGTAGCACAAACACAGAAAATCAATACAACTCTTCGCATCAGAATTATGAATCTTTGTATGAAAATCCACAACCAGGCTGCTCCAAAGATCCTCCAGGTTTCATTCGGCAAAATGTAAAACAACCTCCATCCATTCAAGTTCAACCTTCATCTTCAAGTACATATTGCCAGGTTCAAAATTTGACAGATTGTCCACAACCATCACTGCATGAATCAAATCCCCAGCCACCGCCTTCTCATCAAGATGTTGGAAATAGCGAGCAGTCCACCGCACATATCGTACCATCACAAGCAGGTTCTTCAACAGATATACAACAAACCAACATTTCTGTTCCTGGAAAAACAATAAAAATATCTATAAGTAACTGTCCTAACATGTCCAATATCACATTCAACATAAATTAATAATAACTTTGACAAAGTTTTCACGTTATGATTGATTCTAAATGTATGATAAAGTACGTAATATAAGTAAATGGTCATATCTTAGACACTAAGAATGTTTAGTGAGTATTAGTAAGACTTTGCATTTCAATCTTACCTGTAGGTAGTCCCCTCATGATTTCATTTTTATGAATGTTGTACTGTACAGTTAATGTAAATAGGTAGCCACTTTATGTTTGTTTGTTCCCTTATTCCCAACGAATATTGCGACGTCCGAGTTCCGATATGTTGAAAAAATATTTAAGGTTATTATAAATGTCAATTTCCATTGGGTCGTTGGGTCGTTCTCGTTGTGACATATCGTTCAGAAACTAGTATAATGATTTTCTAAATTATATTTTGTATTAAAGGTTGAGCTGAAAGATATGACGGTGTACCATGTTGCAGTGTCTATTGAATCGAAACTGGCAATAGCAGCCAACCTTTTGAAATGATTTATAATTAAAACTTTTAGGGGGCGTATGCACGATCAACTTATTTTCAGAGCGATTTATTTCTCTTTGTCGCAGTTTGCTACACTTTATGCGCATACAAAGAGAAGAGTCGTGAAATGTATGGGGCACCATACATTTCACAAGTCTTCCTAGGTATGAAGGGCAAAATAGTAGCCGAGAAAAGTCTCTTGTGTGTGTGTGAGCCCTTAAATAGTTTAGTATAATTATGAACTATTATAGTAACTATAATGGGCTGATATATCTAATACAATAACTATATATCTACACTCAAGAGCAAAAGTAACGGGTCACTTTGTACTGATTTCTCATACAAAGTGACCTAATATTTTTGCTCTTGAGTTTATATAAAGACTTGTCTCTGCAACTATTTTGTATGTAATGTAAATAACCCTGTGTTAATTTTAGCGATATACCTAATATGATAAAATAAATTTTTATACCCATATACCCCTGTGTTTTATTTTATTTTATTTCCTTACATGTTTGAGAAAAGCACTATACATGCTTCGACCGTAATCAGCTTTCCTGGCTTCGTATTATAGCCGTCCTCGTCTTCGACTCGGACGGCTACTAAATACTCAGCCAGGAAAGCTTACTTACTGGTCTCTGCAGTAATGTACTATTTTACTGTTATAGGGTTTTTGTTCTGTACAACGGTTTTAAACGTGTTACCATACCGGGTGTGGCCTGTAATAAGAGCAAAAAATTAAAACGTAGATTATACTCCTTAAACTATACAACGTTTGCTCTTATTACAGGCCACATTATTATTATGGCATTGCATTATTTTTTAAGCAAAAGGTTCATCAATTATGAGCTGTGTTAAGTGCCCAGCTGGAGGAATAAATACTTCGTGTCTTCCTGCACCAAGGTACCAAACTATAGATACTACATGTGCACAACTCCTAATAGTGCGACGCCCTGTCAAACAAGTGCAGTAATATTGTGCTATCCTACGTATGCCAATGGCATTATTATTAATCAAAATATAACACAAATAAGATCTCGCTCTTACGTGACGCGATTGGATACGACCTCTAAGCAGTGAACAATTTTGAGGCATATTATATTGTTCCAATGCCTCATGAACGTTATCTCTGAACACTTCAATAATATACAGACCATTCTGCAAATGTTCGGCACAATAAGATTTCGCTAATTTTAATTGATACGATCCTAATGAAAATAGCATCACATCATTTTCTGTTAAACGCGGAAAGTCTAGTTCTTGATTTGCATCCATAGCCCTGAATGCAACCCTTTGTCTGTTGAGGTTGTTGTCACTTACATAATTATATAATTGATTTGCCATGTTTATTCTTTCATTAATAGTGTTTAATATGTAATCACTGTTAATGTTATCGGCCACTGGTACACAAAACGCATTTATAAGAGCACCAGCTATTTTAAAATCCGTGAATAGGTTTCGCAGTGTTGAATTGAAATAATCCTGACGCAACAACTTGAAATCACGCTTAAAACGGCCGTTGACAATCTCTACCACCCAGCGACACAAAGTAACTAGCCTCGATTTGTTAGCTTGTTCGGTAGATAACTGTGTATCATTTCTATCTTTTGTTGGGGGTAAATGCACTGTATAGCCACAAGCTTCTAAATCGGGAACACAATCGCGAAAACCTCGGTCAAGAATTATGACATCACCCTCTTCAAATAACCAATGAAAGACGCTATTTTCATCATTAATAAAATCTGACATTATAGAAGCGTCTGATTTTGTTGCAGCAAATGGTCCTAAAATATCAATTATGTAGCCGTCAGAACAGACTATTAGAAATGGCTTCAATAAGTTCTGATACTTATGTAAACTATACGACAAACGTTGGAATAAAAAATTAGAGCTTTTCTGAATATATGCATATGTTCCGTCGCAAATAATAATAGTCTTAGTATTCTCTTGATTGCCAAAAATACCTTTTGGTATCGATAGGTTTCTTTGTAATACATCATTTCTTTGAATGTGGTCAAAGCCTAAGTGCCGAGGCACAAATTCTCTTGTTAAACAGTCTCTCACTATCTTTATCATTCGTTGGATACTTCTGCGAGACGTGTTAAATTGACTAGCTAATCGCACATTCGACTCTCCTGTTCGTAGTTTTGTGAGGTAAATGCCTAATGCCAACCGCGGTTTTCTATGACTTTCAAGCAAAAAAGGGGTTTCTTCCAAGATTAAGTCAAACTGTCGGTTTTGGAACCCAGTCCAAAAGTGCATATCTGCATCAGTAATAGCACCAACAGTCTCAAAGTCTTATCTTTTACCAAGCCGAACAGCTTTAGACAAAATATCGCATATGTCAGTGAATAGTGCAGCAGTAAAGTTGTGTGTAATATTACAGGAATCTACTAGTTCATTCCACGCATTAGCTAGGAGATGCTCTTCACATGCACGAGCATTATTCGGAACATATAGTTTATGTTCACATAGCAAATAAACCTTTATTGTTTCCGGTATACGTAAATTGGCCCGATTGGGGCAGTAATTATAAATACATCTTGCAGCGGTGTTTGGTGCTCTAGAATAGTCGGGGACTTCAAGGAATGCAGCAGGGTTTTGTACAGGTATTCTAACCGCATCTTGAGTTCTTTGCCAACATCGGTGACATACCATACGCGTATTGTTAAAAACTACCTGAAAAAATACATTCAGTTAATTGTAAAGTCGTTCTCTTTAGTCGAGCGACCCAAAATAGGAAAACAACTCAAACCTCTAGCTGTGCATTCTCTCGTATATATTCTGCAACTTCGGGCTGATCTTGCACAATATTCGCAGTCAAAATGTGTCGCTGATATCGTCTGTTGTGCATACCACGCCGGCACATGATGCAGTTATTATGTCGTTCATCCATGATCAATTAATATGAAGTCGATCTTGCATTAGATCACGGAGTCCGATAACAAAGCCAAAGGTCAAGAAGTCGCAAGAAAGTACCCCGCGACAGTTTGCAGAAACCGATAAGAAAATCAGAATATTTGCAAAGATGGAAAACTGCAAAATCTATTTGAATAGCAGAACCAGAATGACACATGAAAACATATGAAAAGGCATAAAAAACAAAAACGTGACACAAAATCATCGACAGTAAGAAAACCTTCATAGTCTAAAGCGATATAGGAACTCACTATCAAAAAAGTTACATAGTAACGTTTCAACTCATTAAACTATTTTTAAGCAGCGATAACTTTTTTCACACAAAGATTTGGGATTACCTGCCATAGTAAAAGTTTTAGAACTTAGAATAAGCTATCCAGTGACATATCGCATGTCCTTATTGGTCAATAGGCCAATTTGCCCATCCTCCTTTATCAAATTATTGTTAAGGTCTAATATTCTTACTGTAATTGAACTTAAACTGTTTCGAGTAACAGGAAAATAAATTACGTTTTTAGGTGTTTCTATAAGTCGATAACCTGGTGGTACATTAGGCACAAACTCGTGGATTATATGACTAGGTTTTCCATTAACAAATGAACCGCTCACTATGTCACATTCGATGCGGTGGTTGTAGACAGAATGGAAACAGGATAAGGAGATTCTGTTAATATATTAGCTCGAATAGCTTCTGATCTAAAACCAAGTAATCCACCAATAGATCTCTCTTTATCGAAATAAATATTTTGCGAACATAAAATAGATGTTTTTAAGGTATTATTATTACATGTTAGTGAAAACGAGCATCCTTGAAGGTGTTCTTTAAGGTAATCACTAATATCTTGAAGCTCATATGATCCTTCGGGAATTTCAATTGCGTTGTTTTTTCCATAATAGAATTTATTGTTTCTGTAGTCTATATTAGGTATTGAATTAAATGTTGATATATACAACAGACCACACTCATATTCTCCATCCAGTTGAAGAGCTGGTGAATGGTTTGTTATCAGAGTTGAAGATGATCCAGTTATAGACAAAGTGAACGACATCGTGAGAATGATAATTTGTTTATTGGTTGTAGGTATTTAAACGCTTGTACCAATATTGTTTTAAGTATTTAAGACATAAATGACCACAATTTACTGTGTAAAACTTTTGGTACGTATTATAATTATAGTAAATATCGTTGTTATTTAAATACTTCTTTAGCTCTAACGGGGGTTGAAGGTCACCGTAACTATTAAAATATTCACAATAACTGTTATCTTTGATATAGGCTACCCAGTGAGTTCCTTTGTTTTTAGAACTGTCCAAGTTAACAATTCCACATTCTACTCTTTTAGGACGCTTTGGTAAACAGTCTCTCATATAAACTCCACGAAAATGCGGAATCTCTGTAGAGTATTTTAAAATGTCAATATTTGAAAGAGCACGTCTGGGTAACCTGTCATTTAGTTTTTTGAAGTTTTTATACATAAACCTCTACCGTTTTTATATGGTTTAATATGTAATCCTTTTCCTAATGCAATAGATTCCATCATTTTATTATGTCGTTCTGATTCAACCAAGTTCTTTTTTGCAGCTTTGTAATCACCTACAGCTTTAGCGATTCCAGCAGCTCCTCCTGCTAATGATCCTAACGCAGAAAGTCCAGCAAAAATAGGTATCAAAGGTAACAGACCTCCCGTTTTTGGAATCGGTATTAAACGAGGTAACCGTATCTTAGTGTTGTTAGCAAAAACTTTTTTAGCAGCAACAATCGCACGATCCATGATATTATAACCTTTTATTTTAGGGTTCTTTTTTAACTCAGTGCGTATCTTGGACACAAAACTTTTGAATGTTTTTATACCCGCGCCAGCCTTTACTTTAGATTTCATAATTTTGCTTACTAACCATGAGCTTATTTTTTCTCCTATTCTAGCATCTTTCGACTTAGTTCTTTGTTTTGCCATTTTAAATCAGCACGGTGTCTATCAGCTAAATCAGGATATGTATCATAAGCTATGTCGTGTTTCATACACGCGTCATCTAGCGCATTAATTCCTTTGTCACCTCTTTGCAACCTTTTATGCAATTTTGTGCCTGGTCCGCAATAATTATAACCAGGTAAGTGTAATTCAAACGGTAAATTATTAATAGCACTATTTAAAAGTCCTCTCCCTTTCATATCATGAATGATAATGACAAATTTCGTTTGATGATAGCCAATTTATTAAATACATTAAACAATGGCTTTTATATCAATCCAACTATTTTCACTATCACTTAGCCCTAACCACTTAACAAACAGCTTACTACCCTTTTTTTTAATCACCTTTTCTATTAAATAAATATCTGGATACTTAGTTTTTTGAAGTTCTTCTTCATAAAAGGTACCCAGTATTATGTTTTTCCGTTGGTCTTCAATATGATATGTTACAGGTCGAGTGTGATTCACATGTTTAATTGTAAAAAGTTCTGTAGACCAATTAGGTGTATAACCCTTAGAAAAGTTACTTTTATATTTGCTTATACGCACACGGTCACCGATATGAAATTTATTCAACTTACTATTATTCATTTTAGATTGAGAGTTTTTAATGTTCTTTTTTACCTCTTTTTCATTATTTGAATCCACGTCAATAGGTTTAAATTTTGTTGTACGATGTACAGTGTGATTATATGCTTTCACTATATCGTCTAACGGCTTACCAGCCCATTTATAGTTACCAATGAAACTAAAATATTTATAAAGTTTGATCTTAAGTGCTTTTATCAGTCTTTCAACAATAGATGCCTTTTTAATTGAATATGTTGAATAATGATGTATTTTCATGAATTTTAAATAGCAATCAAATTCATTATTATAGAATTCTTTTCCTAAGTCCGTCTGTAAGTTTCTAGGTCGGCGCTTAGTTGATTTCATAATTAGTTCGAATGCACTTTTTACTGACGTTTTAGTTTTAGACTTAATAGGTATACACCACGCATACTTCGAAAATGTATCAATAACAGTTAATATATATTTATTTCCTTTGTTAATCGTGTGAAGTTTCTGTAAATCGATCAAATCAGCTTGCCATAAATCGTCAATTCCTTTTAGTACAACCGATCTTCGCTTAAAGTTTTTTCTTGCCGATCGATGGATCTCGTTCACTATTTGTTGCTTTTCCATTTTTTATATTTTTGAGGATATCATCTATCTCCTTCTTTGTATAAAAGTTTATTTTTAACTGAGAGGAAAGGTGATTAATCTGATTATTTATAGTATTAAACATAGAATCTATATATGTGTTGTCGTACATGTTTTGAATATTTTGATCAACATACTGCTTATTTACTGCATCATCGGGTGACAAAGGTTCTGTAACTCCCTTTAATTGTAAACTTCCTTCAAAACATGCGCCGTTTGTTCGAAGCAAAGCCTTGTAGTTGAGATCAGAAACCTCGTTAGCACGCAAGCGCTTATGAACATGGTGACCGAATTTGTCAATATTCATTTTGTATTGTTGTGACTTGTGAGTCAAACTACAACTGATAAAAATTTAGGCTTGTTTTACTTTTATATATCATTTACTAAGGCTGCTTCGCGTAGTTCTTCAATAATAGATATGATTTCGTTATCTAATCCTGTATTGCCTGCATCACGTGAAGCTATAAGCAGTTTCAATCTTTCTACTAATTCATTCGGGTCATCCCAATACACATAAGAGATGTCTCTTTTGACTTTTTTCATTACCGGTAAACCATCACCGGTTACATGTACTTCTTCGCTTACTGAACGTTGTTTAGTTAACTTCAAAAGTGGTTTTATGATATTTAAATATTTCATACCCTTGTTGCTTTTTATAGGCTTATTTGGATCAAAGTCACGTCTATGTGCATTTGTTTTTAATAATAATGTTTTATATAATCGCTTATCGTCTTCAGTTACCATTCGTAAATCAGGTATTTTTTTAAACAATAAATCGTTTAATCCTTGCGTTAAACAAAACCTTTCTCCACCTATTTTGAGCTCTTTATCATTGACATAAATTGGGTAAGATCCTAGCATTAGCTTACCACGCTCCATTCGTACACCAAAAGGAATGCTTATGTGTAAATATTGTTTTTGCCACGTGGGATCTTCACGAGGTGAAGCATACGAATTTGACGTATGAAATGAAGCATTGTTTATTGATTCAGAATCATTTTGGCTGGTACTTTCATGTGATACAGAATCATCTTGACTAGAGTTGCCGTCAATTAATTCATGGTCGCTATTATCTAAATCAGATTCCGACGATTTTCTCAGTAGTGTTTTATTAGCTAAGCTTTCTTTCTTTCCATCTTCAGAAGGACTATATTTTAATGTTTTTACTGACTTATTCCATTTAAATCCATCGTTATCAAAATCAGTGTCACTAATACTTAGGTTGTTATCATCTTTTTTCATCATTTCATTAAGAGGATCTGTGACTGGTTTGAACATTGTTTCCAACATCATGTTATTGCTGGATTTAATATCGCGAAGAACCTTAACTTTTTTTCTTACTGCTTCAGCAGACCGGAGCACTTTTTCTTTAAATATTTTCTCCTCGTTCATTTTATTATTCATGTCCTTTCTTGATGATTTCATATTAAGGAATAAGTTCTACATGTTAACACGATTCTTTATGTATACAGCTAATCTTGCATGATAAATGTATCAAAGCCTTTTCTATAACATCCTGAATTTCTATTACAATCTTTATTTATAACTAAGTAATTAAAAGGTTCGTTCCATACTTGTCCACACATTTCACGAAACTGAGACCATGACATGTCACTTCCTACGTGTTCATCATAAACATGTCGTAAATTAACATCATCTTGTTTAAAAAGAACGATTAAATTAGCATTGTCTATTATCAATTGCTTAGGTATTTTACTATACGTTTGGTTCAGATAGAAGCTATCTATGTTTTTATGTCTTCCCATTGCAAAATAATCTCGTATATTATTTTGATTATCACATGCAACATCATCAAATATCATGATTGAATTAATATCAGCCGTATGAGGACTTAGTACTTCATCATTTTCACTATATTTTTGAAATGACACTGAGGGAACCTGATTTAAAACTTGTTCTAAATATTGGTACATAGGTTGAAACAAGGTTTTAGAATATATATAAACATTTTGGAAGCGTAGACCTTGTTCATGTAGCAGTAGACCAACAATCAAATTAGTTTTTCCACAATTAGACGGACCACATATTATACAGCGAATAGTATCAGGTAAAAGTAAACCATGGCGGTAACAGCGTTTATTGTGCGAAGAGCAAACGACATCCAACTGCAATTTTTGAGGTTGTTTTACGAATTTCATGTTACTAATAGGCACGTGCAACAAACTTGAAACTAAATATGTAAATAGGATATTTTTATGAGCTGAGAGTATATATTAAATAACTCTTAACGCATGATCTTGTGAGTGTAACGAGCGCGGTGAACAGCGTCTTTCGCTTGTGATTCTACTCATTTATAGTTATCAATACTCATGGTAATCAACAGCTACCGTTTGCGTTGAAGGTTTTTAAAGCACAGTTTGGATCGGAAACCTTGTTAACATAGGTACATAGCTAGAACGAATTGAACGTAATTGATACCCAATCGCTCTCGTTTACGTTGAAGATTAGTGATCCAATGATTGAACGTCAAAATGCTTGTTTTAGAATTCTTATAGTTATAATTGGGTAGGACAGACCACTGAAGGTGGAGCCGTAGCCGAAGGCGAAGGCGAAGCCGAAAGTGGTCTGTACTTCCCAATTATATACTACTATCCTAATCTGACTGCTTCACAAAACGTTTGATATGTTTTCCTACCTAAACGGTGTCCTATAAATGTTAGATGATTTTGTAGTAGTTTTTTGGTTTGGGCCATGCAACTTTGTCCGTCATATATAGTCCTCGAACCTGCAATAACCCTTTGACATTCATGACATTTTCAAATATTTCTTAAGAGCGGGTAAAGGTAAATTTAAAGCATCGACGGGTAACATGTTATAAATATGCAGTAGCAACAACATTCTGAGGATGATTGCCGGTAGATTTGATTGCCCGATAGTCTACGGGTTGATCAAACTGGTAACTAAGTTTTAGATGTTTTATTTTAAGTATGTTAATATGATTACTTACTAACAACTTAGAATGTACACTAACAAAATGGACCATGTTGTCTGAAATAAATATTTTTGAATTTGAATTTGAAATATGAACACCTTGACCAAAAAATTACAAATTATTTCAATACCAAATTTCATCTAAATACGTACAGTCAAGTGCAAAAATACGTATCGAACAAATCGTCTCATAAATATGGTACTACGCACTTATTACAACGGAATAAGATACTATGGGACATATTTTTGAGTAAGATGAGTACACCCATATTTTTACACTTGACTGTACAGCGGTTATTTTTTGTTTCTTCCCCATGTAAACTTCCACCCCTTTTGCATCCGCTTAAGGGATAATTTCCGAGATAAAACTATTTTATTTCCTTTTCCAGAGCTCAAATTATCTCCATACCAAATTTTATCTAAATCGATTCTGCTGTTAATAATTCCCTATACAAATTTCCCTATACAAAACTCCCTTTTCACCCCTTTAGGGTTGATTTTCGGGTTGAAAACTATCCTTTGTCCTTTCTCGAGACCCATACTATCTCTATACCAATTTTCATTTAAATCAGTTCAGCGGTAAAAAAAATCTCTTACCAACTTCCAACCCCCTTTTCACCCCCACAAGGGTTTGAAAACTATCCTATGACGTTTCTCGAGACTCAAATTATCTCCATAATCATTTCTATCTAAATCGTTTCAGCGGTTAAAAATTCTCCATACAAACTTTCAACCCCATTTTCACCCCCACCAGGGTTGATTTTCGGGATTAAAACTATATATTATCCTTTCCCGGGACTCAAACTATCTCTATACAAAATTTCATCAAAATCCGTTCAGCCGTTTTCACGTGATGCGCGGTCAAATAAACAGACAAACAGATAAACAGATAAACAGATAAACAGATAAACAGACAAACAGATAAACAGACAAAAATTCTAAAAATTGTTGGAACGTATTCTGTTATCGATTCTAAGTATCCCCAGCCAACTTTTTTTCGTTTATCTTCCATGTACAGACTTTCGACCCTCTTCAGCTTTATTATATGTATAGATTATTAATAGAAAAGTTAAAATAAGTTAAAGTACATATTAGTCTGTATAACCTTTTTTTTTATAACCAATAGATAAGTATTTCTTTAGTTTTGTATAACTGAATAAGCCAAAAATATGTGTTACTATTTTTGTCTTTAAAAAAAAGGGGGAAGGTGTAGTGTAGGCACATGACGTGTAAATTCACACGTCATGTGACATCGGGGACATCTAGGATATCGGGTTACAACCCAAATATGTAAGTTGTTTACAGTACCAAGTTAAATGAATTATTCCTTTATTATTTTATCTAAATGTCAAGCTTATCCTAAAGGTTAAGCTACGTAATAATACCACCATAAAAACCATGTACTTTTAACAATAAAAGTTCAGTATCAAACCTGCATCGGAGTATTACTTAGCTACCCTTACGCCACTCCATTATAGTCGTATGAGTCAATTTTACTTTTATACGAGAACATTAAGGGCTTATGACCAACTTAATGATAACGTCTTAGGTATACGACCTCTTAGCTTTTTGATCGTGACACATATTACCCAAATAGTCACTAATTAAAAATAAAATATGTAATACGCCCCAGGCCTTAAAAAAAAAACGAAAAAATCTCTAAAACACGTGGGTAGTATTTGCCATAAATTTGCGAATTTCGCAGTTTTAACTACACAGATCGATAGAGAAATAAAAACTGCATCAAAAAGTCATTTTGGCCAAAATGGCGTTTACGCCCTTTGAGTCTAAAGGTGTCGATATGGTTCACTCAACTTATCGTGCCTAAGGTTACCGTTAAACTCTACTAACTGACATATATTATATTTCTACCCACATTTGTGGTTTATCTAATTGTACGGTATCGTGAACCAAGATATAAAATTATCATAACTCTTCTGGTATGTCTTTTTAGATTTCTCTGGTAACTGATTATCTGTTACTGTTAAAGCCAGTTCCTTAATGTCTTCAGGGGTACGACTTTCGGATTCACGCATTGCAGCTATCAATTAACGGTTTACGTAATCTTTTATTCCCATAATCGACTTTTTTAACGATATAAAGCTCATGACGTGAAACTCCGCACATAAATGTGTTTTTGAGTTTGCAAACAATATTCGAATGTCAATTGAAACAAGGTTATTTCTACCAAAATAAAACCAGCAGGTTGTGCAACAACATTTATTTCGAAAACCCCGAATAGCTGTAAATACAACTTCCACAAACTCATTTAAATTTTAAAGTCCTAATTACCTACTGTATTACCACAATTACCGGGTTTGTGCTTACAAATTGGTCAGTAGTTTCTAAGCCTCGGGGTCCCTAACTAAGAAAACTGTGAGGTACCTCGCTGGCCCCGGGCAGGCCTACGGTTCCTGCCGACCTGCGGCGCGCCCACTATACCCTCGCGTCGTGTAGCCGGTACGCCGGACGCCGGCGTCACCGGAAGCCTGCTCGCAGAAACTATGGCCCTGTCATGCAGCCCCCATCAGTAGGGTGGTCCTTATTTTTCAAAGTGAAAAATATTAACGGGGCACCCTCTAATTACGTTATCTGTGCTTTAATAGGGATACAGATTTTTTATTTGATTTTTTGAATGACGTTTAGGGGTCGCGACCGATATTTGAAAATTAAAAAAAAGTAAGAATAAGGCAAAGAATCAGGAAGAAATTTCATGCAGGAATTTACAACGGGGTATGAGTTTTGTTTGTTTATAAGACACGTTAACGAGCACTTGTTCTCAATTTGACTCCCTGCACCCCCCTCTTGCCTGCCATTCTCAAGGGCACGCCCCGCAACTCGCTCAAGTTAGTTCCGTTTCGACCGCACGCGAGAGCGCACGTCGTCGGTATTATTATGTTATTATGTCGTCAAAAAGTGAAGAAAGTGGATCTGTTTCCACAAGAAATAAAACAAACATTTGGTTAGTTGGTCGAATGACGCCTCATTTGAGTGGAACGAAGTTGCCATCAATCAAAGAAGTGTTGCAGTTGTTTTTTCACTACAAAAATGAAAACAATAAATGTACTCGTGATTCTGCTACGTTGACTGCTTGCGACATCTTGGCAATATGGGAAAAGGCTGCAGTACCGACTAGGTTGAAGAAACATGTGATTGCTAAAGTGGAACAATGCTTTAA
Organism: Pammene aurita; assembly: GCA_947086415.1. NCBI lineage: Eukaryota > Metazoa > Arthropoda > Insecta > Lepidoptera > Tortricidae > Pammene > Pammene aurita. The sequence continues at coordinate 23,110,359 of OX352295.1, forward strand.
AGAGTGGCAAAATCTTAAAAAGAGTAAAGAAAAATGTTCGCAAGCCATAAGACAAAAAGAGGAGCAATGGCAGCAAAAAATAGACAGATTGTTTGATATTGCACATGCTAATGCCTTAAATATCATGCAGGTTGAAGAAGATAAACAATTTTTGCTTGCACAACGTGAGGAGGGTCGTAGGGGTCTGATCGGTGCAGTGGACAAAGCGAGTTTAATTAAAGAGGCAAAAGTTCAAAAGAAACAAGAACGGCTTAAGAGAATTCGCGATCGTGAAGCTGAACGCATCAACTCATTAAAAACACAACTTTTGCTTTCATCGTCCACACCTACTAGTACAGACTCAGACACAAGCAATACAAGCATATCACCTGAAAATGTAATTGCCGGTCCTTCTACGGCTAAGCCACCGTCGCGTAAACGAGGTAGAGTAGAGTTGGTTGATAGTAAGTTAGCTTCCAGTCTTGATGCCGCCAAATTAAGTGACAGAAAAGCTGCGATTGTAATCACATCTACACTGAAAAGTGCAGGCTCTGACCCCATGGAATTTACTGTCAACAGGTCGTCCATTCGTCGTCAACGTCAAAAGCATCGTCAAAAGATGGCGGAGTCGTTAAAACTTGAATTCAAAACTAATTTGCCTTTGACAGTTCACTGGGATGGGAAGCTAATCGAAGATATCACTGGCCATGAAACCGTGGATCGTCTTCCTATTTTGGTGTCAGGGCAAGGAATTGATCAGCTACTATCGGTCCCAAAACTGGACCGTGGAACAGGAGAGGCATGTGCGTCCGCTGTCTATGGTACAATAATGGAATTGGGATTGAGCGATAAAGTAAAGTGCATGTGCTTTGATACAACGGCAGTCAACTCGGGAATAAGAAATGGAGCATGCATACTACTGGAGCAAAAAATGGAGAAAGATATGCTTTGGCTTGCATGTCGCCATCATATACTAGAGATAATGTTAGAGGCTGTCGTGAGCACAGAACTAGGTCCTTCAAGTGGGCCTGATATTTTAATTTTCAAAAGATTTAAGAAATACTGGAGCAAAATTGACCAGACCGACTACAAAACAGTAACGTCTGATCCTCATTCGCTGGAATTAGTTAGAAGCGTAGCTCAGGATATAATTTTTTTCGCTCAAAATCAACTTAACCAGCATCAGCCTCGAGATGATTATAAAGAGCTACTTAACCTTACCATTATTTACCTAGGAGGAGTACCTGAGACACAAACATTGTTTAGAATGCCAGCAGGACTGCACAGAGCTCGCTGGATGGCAAAAGCAATGTATTGCTTGAAAATATTCTTATTTAGACACCAGTTCAAAATTACCAAAAAAGAAGAAAAAGGAATTAAAGATGTTTGCATTTTTTCAGTCATGATTTACGTCAAATACTGGTACCAAGCTTCTGTTGCTTCGTCAGCGCCCAGAAATGACTTGCAGCTATTAAAAGACCTGATTATATTCGAAAATATAAATCCCGGACTAGCCAAGGTTGCTTTAAAAAAAATGATGGGACATCTGTGGTACTTGTCAGAGGAGCTCGTATCATTTGCATTTTTTGATGACGAAGTTGCTTTAGATACCAAGCAAAAAATGGTTCTGGCATTAGGTAACGAAGGTCTCGATTTCTCTCCGAAGCGAATAAGTTTGAGTACCAAAGATATTGCAGGAAAAAATATCGAAGACTTCGTGTCTAGTAATTCATTCCGTTTCTTTGAGATACTTAGAATATCATCCAACTTTTTGAAAAAAGATGTTGCTGATTGGCCAGCCGATGAGGCGTATAAAGCTGGAAGAGACATAGTGCGGTCAATGAAAATAGTCAATGATATTGCAGAACGTGTTGTTGCATTAATGGAAGAATTTAATAAGTTGATCACCATTAATGAAGAGCAAAAGCAATATCTACTTTTGACTGTCAAAGAATTTCGAAAAAAATATCCTGATTCTAAAAAATCAACCCTTATTAAATAATTTTAAATAGGTATTTGTGTATTTTATGCTTTAGCTAGACTATTTAAATAATATGACATTAAATTTCTTTTTGTTTCCACTTGAATTAATAAATGTTGTATTTTATAAAAAAAGGTCTTTATTTCTTACTTTTCTCACTTTTGAAAGTCCCGTCGCGACCCCTAAACATTAATAATTAATTCTAAAAAAAATAGCATGTTTATTTCTAAGGCTATATATCACTTTGCAAGGGTGCCCCATCAACATTTCAAAAAAAATTTTTTTGTGAACATATAAGGACCACCCTACCCATCAGTCTGATCCAACGCGGTCTATAATATCTACAATTAAATTCAGTGACAATGAAATTCCACGAATCAATTTCCAAGTTAAACCTACCTAGGAGGGAATATGAAACCCGCGTGAGCCGCTCGTTGTACCAATGTCAACCTCCTGGAGGCGTAATGTCCACAGGGACGCTATAACATGCGGTTCCGGGCCGCCATCACCGCCTCCGTTCTCGGGAGATATGAAAATTGAGCTCAACAATATCCTGAGTAAAAATCCAAACACTAGACGGCTACACGGTTCATTAGAAATCCATTTTGGATTAATTTATTATACTCACCTAATGCGAAAGGAGATCACTTATTCGTGGTGCATTGTTCGATTTCGAATGGAAGATGATTTTTCGTATTCGGTCAATCTAGAGAAACCATAGACAATCCACTTAATTTTATACTGTTAGTTTAAGAAGAACTTTCAAAACAAGGACGCAACCAATTTTTTTTCCCGAATTTACCAGAATTTTCCATACAAAATATCAAACCTAATTTAAAAACAATTATTGTTAATATTGTAAATTTCAATCATAACTTTATTTAATCGACCATAGACACCGGACGGACAATAAGAAAGTCCAGTAAAATCAACAGGTTTATTACTAGGTTTAAGTACAAAATAAAATTACAAAAAATAGCTCTGAGCGGAGCGTGCGCGCTGCAGATTTGACTTGCCGACTGCCGGCCCGAGCGACCGCGATAATCGACGTTGCGTCCCGTACCTCTCATCCCGCGCGTCATCAGGCGCTCGTACATCCTCCCGGCGTTGAAAGCCTGGCGTTCAACTATGCAATTGCAAAAGTTGTTTGAGTTGCCTTTCACGGGTCTAGAATGGCGATCTAGTCAACCCTTCGACAACCTGCAATGCCTGTAAATTGGCTTGATGCACGGAATTGCAGAAATTCTTTATGTTGCCTTTCGCAGGTCTAGAATAGTGATCTAGTCAACCCATCGACAATCTGCAATGCCTGTAAATTGGCTTGATGCACGGAATTGCAGAAATTCTTTATGTTGCCTTTCGCAGGTCTAAAATAGTGATCCAGTCAACCCTTTGACAACCTGCAATTCCGTGCTTGATGCAACATGTTTAGTCTTTTTTCGCTTGACGATACATAAACATTACAGTACAATAAAGTTTTTTATTATCTGGCTCGAAGGACCAAGACATATCTTCCTTTGGTATTTTCCAGGTAGTGTTACAAAGTCCCTTCTACAGAATTCAGAGTTTGTTGCCCTTTAATGGGTAGGTAAACCATTGTTCCCTTCGACAACGTCTGTAGTCGGGATGATACACATCTTGCTAATGGCTCTTCTTATTGTTCCTCTGTTTGTGATTACATCAGCAACACGGTTGACTCCATCAATCCCAGGATACAGACGACTTATGCGTGCAAGCCGCCATTGAAGAGGAGGCAGCTGATCTTTTAATATGACGAGGTCCCTGACTCGAAGTTCTTGCTGTCTCGTCTTCCATTTTGTACGTTGCTGGAGCTCTGCTACGTACTCTCGCCGCCATCGGTCCCAGAAGTGTTGTCTCAACTGCTCTATGCGCTCGTATCTGTTAGGGTACTTAGTAGTGATGGTTCGAGATGGCACTGAAGTGAGATGCCGGCCGATCAGAAAATGCCCAGGAGTGAGAGGAGATGGGTCAGTAGGATCAAAGGAAAGTGGGCATAAAGGTCTAGAGTTCAAAATTGCTTCAATTTGAGAAAACAAACATCCTAGTTCCTCAAACGTCAGGGAAGCCTTCCCGGCAATACGTCGAAGATGATATTTAGCTGATTTAACTCCAGCTTCCCAAATACCACCGAAGTTGGCAGAGTAGGCTGGACTGAACATGAACTTAATTCCTTCCGCATTTGCAAAACTAGTTACCTGGACTGGACTTAACCAATTTACTCAGTTCAATGTTTGCTCCCTTAAAATTTGACCCATTGTCACAAAATCTTACTGATGGCTTGCCTCTGCGCGACACAAATCATCGCAGGGCCAGAATAAATGCTTCAGTACCATAGATTATATAAGTCCCAGATAGAGTGCGGCTAACAAAATTTTGTGATTCCATAAAGAGCCAGTGTCCTCGTCGTTACGCACTACACACACATACGCACAGCAATAATGAGCCGCTCCCCCGTCATTCGTGTCCAAACGTCTATACAGTCAAGAGCAGTTAAAAAATAATTAAAATATGCCGTCGTGCGTTGTCAAATGCTGCAGAAATGCCACCGGTCGAAAGAAAAAAACGGATGGGATAACTTTTCACCGTTAAGTAAACAATTAATTGCGTAATCACATTAAATCTCAGTAATTTCATAAACTATTAACTTCATGGTAGCGGTGTTGCCAGGTGGTTGAATAGGGAAACTTCCCGAATGTAAAGGGGTCTATAATCGCCGCCCGCGATATGGTGTCAACACGATATGAACCAAACACAACTTGATGTTTTATTTCACGCACGTTTTCAACTAATATTAACATATTACCTAATAGTTCATAAATTATAAGTTTTTGAAAGCAAATTATATTCCTTAGTATTTTTTGAATAAAATTTGTTAATAAACTAAATTATATATTTCTTAAAATAATTACAAAAATTGCGTAAAACATAAAGCTCATATATTATCAAGTCGTAGGTTGAATGCGCAAAATTATGCCACAATGAATCTGTCCAACTTTTGTCTCATTCTAACTATCGCTCCCTCTCACTCTGATCGGTTGACTAGTCGCTTTAGTAAGCGACTGGTCAAGCGATTAGAACGAGATTGAACTATAGTTAGAATGAGAGGTTAGCTGTCAAACCGGTTGTGTTGATCGATCTAGGAGCATTTTTAACCGAGTTCAAAAAAGCAGGTTCTCAGTTTATGTGTGTGTATATATGTTTGTTCACGATTATCTCGCGTTTGGCTGAACCAATTTTGATGCGGTTCTTATATACAGCTGTATTTTTTATCTATCGCGTTCGTGAAAACAAAATATACGTTTAAATAATATCTAATACACTGAACTTTACTGTAATAAAATTTACCACGCCGCAGCATTGCGTAGTTCCATATTTTTCGAAAAAAAGGAGAATTTTCTGAGCTACGCTTTTAAAGGATTCACATTCAATGATTCGTAACTCATATTTGCCATAATTAATATCAGGTATTACAAAATTTTCACAACCTTGTTCAAATTAAAAATAATTTTGTGAATTCCATTGAATTACTATGGAATTTAACGGTTCGGAGACCTCCGTCTACACTAACGCCTCTAGCGGAAATTCGTACGCGATAGTCATCATTCATATTCAGAGGCGATTGTCTATGGTTGCGGAAATTTGTCTATTGTAAGATTGTAACTGATTTTTTTTATGGAGGCCATAGACAAATTTCCGCAACCATAGACAATTGTCTATGAATTGATGAATTCAGATCAATTGTGTCGAGCGACAAATGCCACCTTCTTATCGAAATCGGTTTTGTAGTTTAGGAATGACAGTGTTATAGACAACATACAAATAATATAGGTGTACTTGCCCTTGTACCCCACGTGCCTGATATAAATATAAATTCAATTCAATTTAATGATCATTTATTTCGAAAGTTTCCATATTATATTAGTACATTTTATTTCTACTAAATTAATAACATCTTATAATTATGCCAGAAAGCCCACTGTCCACGACTGTGGCTAGAAGGCTGTCGTAAGTAGGTTTTGCACGATGGAAAATTATCAGTGGGCCCCATATAAAAAAAGCCAGAACCCATAGATCTGGCTGAACTGAATCCCGCTAAGTGTGTGTTGCGCCTAATCTTACCAAAAGCAAGCCATGTAAAATTAGCGGCGAAGACTCACAACACAAGCTCATAACGCTTTAGCGTCTGCTAGATGGTTGCCAACAAGGCTGACGACGAAGGTCAACCTGACTGAATTTTGGTTCTCTAGTGTGAAACGGTTTGAGATAAAGTAAGTTTATAATAATACGCTTTTAGTTGGGTTCACCTTGGCCATATTAAAAAGGTATAATAAATGCTTAAAATAATAATATTGGGTCGAGAAGAGAGGACCGACACACTCAAGTCGTGTCTTTTTATTAATTTATAAATTTAGATTTTTTACATCATTATTTTTTCTTTTATCTGCCTCTTCAGAAATATATTTCATCAAATTTATTAAAACAGGTGCTTATTAATTCTATGTAAACATATATATTAATAATCTATTTTTTTTTAATTCAAAAATACTGTATTCTTAATCGGGAAAATTTGTATTACATGGCAACACTCGTCTGGACACACACATTCAAACCAGCCGCCATCTTGCGTCACAGTTTGTTGTACAGCCATGCTCCGTCCTCTAAATTTTTTCGTCCAAGAGTACACCTATATTATTTGTATGTTGGCTATAACACTGTCATTCCTAAACTACAAAACCGATTTCGATAAGAAGGTGGCATTTGTCGCAATTGACACAATTGATCTGAATTCATCAATTCATAGACAATTGTCTATGGTTGCGGAAATTTGTCTATGGCCTCCATAAAAAAAATCAGTTACAATCTTACAATAGACAAATTTCCGCAACCATAGACAATCGCCCCTGAATATGAATGATGACTATCGCGTACGAATTTCCGCTAGAGGCGTTAGTGTAGACGGAGGTCTCCGAACCGTTAAATTCCATAGTAATTCAATGGAATTCACAAAATTATTTTTAATTTGAACAAGGTTGTGAAAATTTTGTAATACCTGATATTAATTATGGCAAATATGAGTTACGAATCATTGAATGTGAATCCTTTAAAAGCGTAGCTCAGAAAATTCTCCTTTTTTTCGAAAAATATGGAACTACGCAATGCTGCGGCGTGGTAAATTTTATTACAGTAAAGTTCAGTGTATTAGATATTATTTAAACGTATATTTTGTTTTCACGAACGCGATAGATAAAAAATACAGCTGTATATAAGAACCGCATCAAAATTGGTTCAGCCAAACGCGAGATAATCGTGAACAAACATATATACACACACATAAACTGAGAACCTCCTTTTTTGAACTCGGTTAAAAATGCTCCTAGATCGATCAACACAACCGGTTTGACAGCTAACCTCTCATTCTAACTATAGTTCAATCTCGTTCTAATCGCTTGACCAGTCGCTTACTAAAGCGACTAGTCAACCGATCAGAGTGAGAGGGAGCGATAGTTAGAATGAGACAAAAGTTGGACAGATTCATTGTGGCATAATTTTGCGCATTCAACCTACGACTTGATAATATATGAGCTTTATGTTTTACGCAATTTTTGTAATTATTTTAAGAAATATATAATTTAGTTTATTAACAAATTTTATTCAAAAAATACTAAGGAATATAATTTGCTTTCAAAAACTTATAATTTATGAACTATTAGGTAATATGTTAATATTAGTTGAAAACGTGCGTGAAATAAAACATCAAGTTGTGTTTGGTTCATATCGTGTTGACACCATATCGCGGCGATTATAGACCCCTTTACATTCGGGAAGTTTCCCTATTCAACCACCTGGCAACACCGCTACCATGAAGTTAATAGTTTATGAAATTACTGAGATTTAATGTGATTACGCAATTAATTGTTTACTTAACGGTGAAAAGTTATCCCATCCATTTTTTTCTTTCGACCGGTGGCATTTCTGCAGCATTTGACAACGCACGACGGCATATTTTAATTATTTTTTAACTGCTCTTGACTGTATAGACGTTTGGACACGAATGACGGGGGAGCGGCTCATTATTGCTGTGCGTATGTGTGTGTAGTGCGTAACGACGAGGACACTGGCTCTTTATGGAATCACAAAATTTTGTTAGCCGCACTCTATCTGGGACTTATATAATCTATGGGTGTACTTGCCCTTGTACCCCACGTGCCTGATATAAATATAAATTTAATTCAATTTAATGATCATTTATTTCGAAAGTTTCCATATTATATTAGTACATTTTATTTCTACTAAATTAATAACATGTTATAATTATGCCAGAAAGCCCACTGTCCACGACTGTGGCTAGAAGGCTGTCGTAAGTAGGTTTTGCACGATGGAAAATTATCAGTGGGCCCCATATAAAAAAAGCCAGTACCCATAGATCTGGCTGAACTGAATCCCGCTAAGTGTGTGTTGCGCCTAATCTTACCAAAAGCAAGCCATGTAAAATTAGCGGCCAAGACTCACAACACAAGCTCATAACGCTTTAGCGTCTGCTAGATGGTTGCCAACAAGGCTGACGACGAAGGTCAACCTGACTGAATTTTGGTTCTCTAGTGTGAAACGGTTTGAGATAAGGTAAGTTTATAATAATACGCTTTTAGTTGGGTTCACCTTGGCCATATTAAAAAGGTATAATAAATGCTTAAAATAATAATATTGGGTCGAGAAGAGAGGACCGACACACTCAAGTCGTGTCCTTTTATTAATTTATAAATTTAGATTTTTTACATCATTATTTTTTCTTTTATCCGCCTCTTCAGAAATATATTTCATCAAATTTATTAAAACAGGTGCTTATTAATTCTATGTAAACATATATATTAATAATCAATTTTTTTTTAAATTCAAAAATACTGTATTCTTAATCGGGAAAATTTGTATTACATGGCAACACTCGTCTGGACACACACATTCAAACCAGCCGCCATCTTGCGTCACAGTTTGTTGTACAGCCATGCTCCGTCCTCTAAATTTTTTCGTCCAAGTTCAGTACTAAGATCGCTTACCAGCTCAAGGTGAACCGCTTTAGTTGCTAGGCATACAAATAAACATAAATAACATTTGGAAGTGCGGCTCCCTCTTCGTTTCTTACTAGCAATCATGAACGGACCTGCCATGTCGACCCCACACGTATAGAAACCGTACGGGGAGTTTACTCGCTCATTGGGCACGTTACCCATGATTGGTTGCACGGTTTTTCCTCTAAAACGGATACAAATTACGCATTTTTGAACTATGCTGCGGGCCAAGTTTCTACCTCATATGGGCCAAAATAATTCCCTAACTGTAGCTAACAGAAGTTGAGGACCGGCATGAAACAAGCGCAAGTGCACGTGTCTCACTATTAGTCTAGTCAACTGATGCTTAGCATCTAATATGATAGGATGTTTTTTGTCGTATTCAAATTGCGAGTTTTGGAGTCGACCCTCAACCCGAAGGACCCCATTGGAGTCAACAAATGGTTTTACCGATAGCAATTTTGACCTGCGGTTAATTGAATTACCCTGAGCTATATCTTTAATGTCATTATCAAAGCACTGACACACCTTTACCAAACATTACAACGAATAATCTAATTCAATAATATCCAATTGTCTAGTCAATTTGGGATTACCAACCTTACGATTATTTATAAACCGTAAGACATATGCGTAAGTTCGCTTTAATCTATTAAAATCTGAGAACCTATCAAATTGTACAATACTATCAGAAGTGACTCCTACATGGCACTTTATGGTTCTATTTTCTGTAGAAGTTTCATTTTCATTTTTCATTTTATTTATTCATGAACAACATGGGTTGTGTTTGAAATTAATACATTAACATAAAAGATTTACAATAAAAACACTTATAATTACGGTTTCCTTAACGCTAGAGATAACTAAAATTATATAAATATAATTTAATGTTTAGTTCTAATTTATAATTAAATGTATGTCAAATCAAACAATAATTACCTAATTAAAAACAATGTCATTAGCTTACACTTAAACTATGCTGCGCCGACAAAAATTCTTCTACCGTATAGTAGCACTTCTTCACCAAAAAAGCATTTAATATGTTTTTAAACGTCAATGTGTCACTTAGCATCTTAAATTCAACAGGCAACTTGTTGAATAGCAAGAAGGATTGATAACCCGCAAAGTGCTTGACTACTCTGAGTTTAGTGATGGCTTATAGTGGCAAGTCCTTCCGCCTTGTGGCTAAGCGCTTATCTTTCTGTTCCTGCGTTTCAATATCATTCATATGCTTTACCAAATCTGTAAGTACTAACAAAATATATAAGGAAGGGACAGTCAGAATTTTGAATTCTATAAAGAATGGTTTGCACGATGTCTGCTGAGGAACTTTTGCCATGATCCTGATGGCTCTCTTCTGCGCAATAAAAGCCGCCCGAACATTATATTTATAACTGTTCCCCCAGAATTTAATGCTATAGCGCATCCTGGATTCTACTAACGCGTAGTAGACCATTTTTAATTGGGCTAGCTGAATCTCGTCACGAAGACTCATAAGGGCATAACACCCGTAACTAACAGAACCTACCACTGTAGACACCTCTGGTTTCCAATTTAATAGACTGTCAATGTGCACACCAAGACATTTTGCAGATTCTACTTGATTAACGGTGTTACTTCCAACTCTGAGTTGCAGGAAGTCTTTCGTCCTAGCAGTTGATTTAAAAAGGATAACATTCGTTTTACTACAATTTAACTCGAGACCATTTATCTTAAACCATTCTACAAACTTATCTAATGCATAATTTACTCTATCATTCAGCTGTGAAACGTTGTCTGCAGATATGACCGCATTAGTGTCATCAGCAAAAAGGACCAATTTAGTGTTTTGAACTTCATTATGTATAAACGTTATCAGGTCATTGGTAAAAATAATGAAAAAAATTGGTCCTAAAATTGAACCCTGTGGAACTCCTTTATGTATGTAAGCAATACTAGATTTATAGCATTTTATGTTATTTTGTGTCCATTGTATTTCAACAAATTGCTTCCAATAAATAAGAGCGAAAAAGGGCCAGTGTTTTTCCTCTGACACCATAATGCTCTAGTTTTCCTAGCAATATATCGTGATTAACAGTATCAAATGTAGAACTCAGGTCAAGCAAAACCCCTGCTACTTTTTTCTTTTCTCGCCGCCATCGGTCCCAGAAGTGTTGTCTCAACTGCTCTATGCGCTCGTATCTGTTAGGGTACTTAGTAGTGATGGTTCGAGATGGCACTGAAGTGAGATGCCGGCCGATCAGAAAATGCCCAGGAGTGAGAGGAGATGGGTCAGTAGGATCAAAGGAAAGTGGGCATAAAGGTCTAGAGTTCAAAATTGCTTCAATTTGAGAAAACAAACATCCTAGTTCCTCAAACGTCAGGGAAGCCTTCCCGGCAATACGTCGAAGATGATATTTAGCTGATTTAACTCCAGCTTCCCAAATACCACCGAAGTTGGCAGAGTAGGCTGGACTGAACATGAACTTAATTCCTTCCGCATTTGCAAAACTACCTGGACTGGACTTAACCAATTTACTCAGTTCAATGTTTGCTCCCTTAAAATTTGACCCATTGTCACAAAATATTACTGATGGCTTGCCTCTGCGCGACACAAATCATCGCAGGGCCAGAATAAATGCTTCAGTACCATAGATTATATAAGTCCCAGATAGAGTGCGGCTAACAAAATTTTGTGATTCCATAAAGAGCCAGTGTCCTCGTCGTTACGCACTACACACACATACGCACAGCAATAATGAGCCGCTCCCCCGTCATTCGTGTCCAAACGTCTATACAGTCAAGAGCAGTTAAAAAATAATTAAAATATGCCGTCGTGCGTTGTCAAATGCTGCAGAAATGCCACCGGTCGAAAGAAAAAAATGGATGGGATAACTTTTCACCGTTAAGTAAACAATTAATTGCGTAATCACATTAAATCTCAGTAATTTCATAAACTATTAACTTCATGGTAGCGGTGTTGCCAGGTGGTTGAATAGGGAAACTTCCCGAATGTAAAGGGGTCTATAATCGCCGCGATATGGTGTCAACACGATATGAACCAAACACAACTTGATGTTTTATTTCACGCACGTTTTCAACTAATATTAACATATTACCTAATAGTTCATAAATTATAAGTTTTTGAAAGCAAATTATATTCCTTAGTATTTTTTGAATAAAATTTGTTAATAAACTAAATTATATATTTCTTAAAATAATTACAAAAATTGCGTAAAACATAAAGCTCATATATTATCAAGTCGTAGGTTGAATGCGCAAAATTATGCCACAATGAATCTGTCCAACTTTTGTCTCATTCTAACTATCGCTCCCTCTCACTCTGATCGGTTGACTAGTCGCTTTAGTAAGCGACTGGTCAAGCGATTAGAACGAGATTGAACTATAGTTAGAATGAGAGGTTAGCTGTCAAACCGGTTGTGTTGATCGATCTAGGAGCATTTTTAACCGAGTTCAAAAAAGGAAGTTCTCAGTTTATGTGTGTGTATATATGTTTGTTCACGATTATCTCGCGTTTGGCTGAACCAATTTTGATGCGGTTCTTATATACAGCTGTATTTTTTATCTATCGCGTTCGTGAAAACAAAATATACGTTTAAATAATATCTAATACACTGAACTTTACTGTAATAAAATTTACCACGCCGCAGCATTGCGTAGTTCCATATTTTTCGAAAAAAAGGAGAATTTTCTGAGCTACGCTTTTAAAGGATTCACATTCAATGATTCGTAACTCATATTTGCCATAATTAATATCAGGTATTACAAAATTTTCACAACCTTGTTCAAATTAAAAATAATTTTGTGAATTCCATTGAATTACTATGGAATTTAACGGTTCGGAGACCTCCGTCTACACTAACGCCTCTAGCGGAAATTCGTACGCGATAGTCATCATTCATATTCAGAGGCGATTGTCTATGGTTGCGGAAATTTGTCTATTGTAAGATTGTAACTGATTTTTTTTATGGAGGCCATAGACAAATTTCCGCAACCATAGACAATTGTCTATGAATTGATGAATTCAGATCAATTGTGTCGAGCGACAAATGCCACCTTCTTATCGAAATCGGTTTTGTAGTTTAGGAATGACAGTGTTATAGACAACATACAAATAATATAGGTGTACTTGCCCTTGTACCCCACGTGCCTGATATAAATATAAATTCAATTCAATTTAATGATCATTTATTTCGAAAGTTTCCATATTATATTAGTACATTTTATTTCTACTAAATTAATAACATCTTATAATTATGCCAGAAAGCCCACTGTCCACGACTGTGGCTAGAAGGCTGTCGTAAGTAGGTTTTGCACGATGGAAAATTATCAGTGGGCCCCATATAAAAAAAGCCAGTACCCATAGATCTGGCTGAACTGAATCCCGCTAAGTGTGTGTTGCGCCTAATCTTACCAAAAGCAAGCCATGTAAAATTAGCGGCCAAGACTCACAACACAAGCTCATAACGCTTTAGCGTCTGCTAGATGGTTGCCAACAAGGCTGACGACGAAGGTCAACCTGACTGAATTTTGGTTCTCTAGTGTGAAACGGTTTGAGATAAGGTAAGTTTATAATAATACGCTTTTAGTTGGGTTCACCTTGGCCATATTAAAAAGGTATAATAAATGCTTAAAATAATAATATTGGGTCGAGAAGAGAGGACCGACACACTCAAGTCGTGTCCTTTTATTAATTTATAAATTTAGATTTTTTACATCATTATTTTTTCTTTTATCCGCCTCTTCAGAAATATATTTCATCAAATTTATTAAAACAGGTGCTTATTAATTCTATGTAAACATATATATTAATAATCTATTTTTTTTAAATTCAAAAATACTGTATTCTTAATCGGGAAAATTTGTATTACATGGCAACACTCGTCTGGACACACACATTCAAACCAGCCGCCATCTTGCGTCACAGTTTGTTGTACAGCCATGCTCCGTCCTCTAAATTTTTTCGTCCAAGTTCAGTATTAAGATCGCTTACCAGCTCTAAGGTAACCGCTTTAGTTGCTAGGCATACAAATAAACATAAATAACATTTGGAAGTGCGGCTCCCTCTTCGTTTCTTACTAGCAATCATGAACGGACCTGCCATGTCGACCCCACACGTATAGAAACCGTACGGGGAGTTTACTCGCTCATTGGGCACGTTACCCATGATTGGTTGCACGGTTTTTCCTCTAAAACGGATACAAATTACGCATTTTTGAACTATGCTGCGGGCCAAGTTTCTACCTCATATGGGCCAAAATAATTCCCTAACTGTAGCTAACAGAAGTTGAGGACCGGCATGAAACAAGCGCAAGTGCACGTGTCTCACTATTAGTCTAGTCAACTGATGCTTAGCATCTAATATGATAGGATGTTTTTTGTCGTATTCAAATTGCGAGTTTTGGAGTCGACCCTCAACCCGAAGGACCCCATTGGAGTCAACAAATGGTTTTAACGATAGCAATTTTGACCTGCGGTTAATTGAATTACCCTGAGCTATATCTTTAATGTCATTATCAAAGCACTGACACACCTTTACCAAACATTACAACGAATAATCTAATTCAATAATATCCAATTGTCTAGTCAATTTGGGATTACCAACCTTACGATTATTTATAAACCGTAAGACATATGCGTAAGTTCGCTTTAATCTATTAAAATCTGAGAACCTATCAAATTGTACAATACTATCAGAAGTGACTCCTACATGGCACTTTATGGTTCTATTTTCTTTAGAAGTTTCATTTCCATTTTTCATTTTATTTATTCATGAACAACATGGGTTGTGTTTGAAATTAATACATTAACATAAAAGATTCCTTTCGGCCGCGTATGTAACCGAGTTTTGTAACCAGGTACCAAATAAGATTTTTTTTTCTTTTCTCGTAGCCAGTTACGAACTAGTAAAATATTTAGAGACATAGAATTAATTTTAAATAGTTACCATGAAAGAATTTCTGTTCTTGTTTTGTATTTAAAAAACTAAGTTACCAAAAACGATGTTAAATTCTTATTTTGTAACTTTAAGGGCCTGTTTCAGAATCTCCACGTAAAGTCCTGACTAAAATATCTGGAACTTACTCAGCACATAATAATGCTAAGGCCTATACGGTCTAAAACTGTAAGCAAAATTATGCCCTTGACTCTACGTACATACCTCCCTAAGGATAACTTTAGTTTATTATGTACTATGTTTGTGTAGTGCCTTTCAGTTAAGTGAATTCCTATTGTTAGTTTATATTTTTGTGTACAAATTGGTAAAACAATAAATAACACAGAAAATTAATTACCTACCAAATTGCCCAATTTCCTTCTATTGTTAATCTATTCGAAAATGTTATGGCTAAAATTAATACACATAATTTCTGTTGTAACTTACAAATTTATTTATTTAATAAGATAATCTTAAAATTAACTGTTAATATAGAGCAGATGATACCGTAACTTGCACTAATTCTAGTACACTTTTGAATATTTGCACTATATCAAAAGCATGCACTTCATTAAAGTAGTCTGTGAGTGCCGAATTGTCCATTACAGCCCTCCAGTCTTCAGAATCCACGTGCTCAAGGCACACCCTTGAATCCGGAGGAAGATATATATTATGTTTACTCAACACCATCGCTTTCTGCAATGGTATTGGCATAAGGTGCACCATAGAGCACCCAAAAACACATTTCGTTACGGCACCCAAAACTCTTTTTAACAATAAAATTAGCAAACTCTTCTTTGAACTTAAAGTGGCCAGTAATTTGCCATTATTGCTTTAGAGTTTGATACCTAAACAAATTATATTTATTTTGCCATTGTCTTACAAAATAGCATAGATGTACCTAGTACGAAGGTCATCACAAAAATAAATTATTTATTTATTATGCTTTCTCGCATTATAAAAATAAATTATTATTTTTAATAGTTTAGACGTTACTTAAATAAATGTGTACGGACAAATAATTTCCAAGCAATGCCCGGTTGTTATTTTTTTTTCTTTGAGTTCCCCAATAGCTTTAACAATTTCTTCTTCAATCTCCGTGTAATTAATATTTTTTCGACTCTTTTTAAAGCTTGAATTGATATTGCATATCTTTGTTTCTTTTTCCAGAACATCTAAAAGTTTGCCAATATTTGGTTTTTTTGTCCCGATACTTCTATTAAGTTTATTGTGCCACCCTTCTAGATGATTTGTGGTTCTTATTGTTTCCATTTGGCAGCCACATGTCTTTGCAAAATCAAATGCCTTTTGGTTATACCATTGTTTTTTGAAGTATTTATTGAAGCGTTCGATATCATCTCCTTTTGGACTTCTTGACATTACATATTCAAATCCTCTTTGTATATACTATTCTGGCAAACGGGCCAAATCAACGCACCGAGCAACGTGCCTCTGTTTTACTCTTGTTTTCATTTTCTTGGCTCTACGGAATACACCTCGGTTAAAATGATAGTAACATCCTTTTACGATAATGTTTGGAAAAACTTGTTGGACAGCTATAATTGCCGCTAACTCATAATCCAAGGTTATTTTTTGTGGATGAAAAAATTTGCCAGTCTGCGATTTTATCAAATGGTATAGAATTGCATACGTCTTCGTTTTTTTATTTGGTAGCAGACAAAAAAACAATGGTACAATCGTTTTGTTACTTTCGTCAAATCCGTGTATTGTATAAAGTTGCTGAAAACATGATGGGCATGATTTAAACGTGCCATCCGCGAATATATGACTGTAAGATGTCAAATCTTTGATGTCCTTGCCGCAAAACACAATAATTCTTGTATCGTCATCATCTAAGTAATCAGCAAGGATAAAATGTTTGAATTTTTGTGGTACTACAACTTCACAACATTCTGAATTACTGAAACGTAATTTTGGGGCACCCACAATTTTGTTACGATTATTATATAGACCTGTCTTGATATTTTTAAAACTTGGAATATCATTCATGCGGCAACCCTTATCCTTCAGTTCACAAACCATATTATTGTATTGTTTTTCTATGGGTTCGAAGTTACAACTTGTAGTATGTTTTAGTTTATCCATTTTTTCTAAAAATATATTTTTATCCTCATTCCTGCAGCAATCATTATCGTGCCCATTCGTTTTTAATATTTCATTCTTTGTACTAAACTTAACACTCCCTTTACATCCTTTTTTAGTATAGCAGAGCCAGAATGAGTTTCCATCTTTGTATATTTTTCTGCGATGGAATCGCCGTCCATCGTGGAGTAATAGAACACCACCTCTTCTTGTTGATATAAATTTTAGTTTAGGATGCGGGCACATTACAAATGTTGCTAACCACAAATCACTTATGCATTTCAAAATGGAAAATCGTAATAGAAAATTGCACTTTATCAATGACTATCTCAATTGCATATAATATGTGACATTACTTATTTATCAATTACCGTTCAAAGACTGTTATCTTTATGGCCAGTACTAATAACATTCAGAAAAGAGAATCGTTTCTACTTGAAGGTTTGATTACAACTTACCAACAAGGAATAAAAAATCTGATATCGTAACTGGGAAAACAATTACGAAAAAATAATAAAATAATCTTATTTTGTAACTGGCTACGAGAAAAGAAAAAAAAAATCTTATTTTGTACCTGGTTACAAAACTCGGTTGATGAATCACCCGGTTACAAAAAAAGAGAAAATTTTCTTAGTTTGTACCTGGTTACAAAACTCGGTTACATACGCGGCCGAAAGGAAAAGATTTACAATAAAAACACTTATAATTACGGTTTCCTTAACGCTAGAGATAACTAAAATGATATAAATACTAGCTGTGCCCGCGGCTCCGCCCGCGTGGAATTCGGTCTGTGTCAGTAAGCGGCTAATTCACCCCTAATTTCTCTCCCGCTACCCTGGAGGCGGAACTTGAAGTAAAGTTGACAGATGGATACGCTAGAGGCCAGTAGTCCTAATAAAATATTTTACAATTACCACTAAATGAACTACACTCATAAATGTATACTTTTTTTTTATTATATTTGTTTTTGGCATGATTTAAACGACATAGAGAGTAGTAGGTGTATATCGGACGATACAGGACCACTTTTGTATTTATACGTTCATGTCCACGGCAAATATCATCCAGATCGATCCTCCCGTTAAATCAGTTGGGGGGTGAGGGGGGGGGGGGTGTCACAAATGCAGAAATGATTTTTTTCTATTTTAGGTGCTCTTGGAGGGGGGGGGGGGGGGTCCATGACCCATGCAAATTTAACTCAATCGAGTGTAGTGGCTACCCCCCCCCCTTTTAGACGTTGAATTTTTGTAGGCTACGTATAACCTGGCTGGGGATTTTCTAGAATTGGAATTAGTAATCCTTAATTGGGTGATTTCCGGGATAACAATGAAAAAAAAACCGGCCAAGAGCATGTCGGGCGATGCTCAGTGTAGAGTTTCGTAGATGCTGCCCTGTTACAAAACATCCGTTCTAAAGGTCTTTTATTTGGCGGCGCTTACGTCAGTTTACTATTCGGCACTTCCTTTCACTGTGCGTTTTTGACTAATAATTCAAAAACGGCTGAACCGATTTTATTCAATATAGTTTTTATTGAAAGTTCTTATCAGGCCTCACCAAATTTCAGCTTTCTAGTGCGAACGGTAACTGAGCTAGACCGCGGACAGACGGACGGACATGGCGATGTAACTGTTACGTAATAAGGCCTAATTATGTACGGAAGCATACACTGCTTTACCTACACACATATTAAAAATCCATTGAAACCATTAGAATGACCACCATTACACCGCCATGACCAACATTATTGCGCCGGCGGTCGGGGGGGCGGATTTTCATTACGTTACCGTAGGTAATGAATTTTCATACGTTTTTACCACACTGTCACAGATAATACACTGATGTTACGTTATTGGTTGCAATAATGTTGGTAGTTAATTACATACGGTTCCGAACGCGGAATAGAGGATTTATGATATTGGTGTAGATCAAGATATTTATTCGTCAATGTAAGCACATTACAATGCACTAATGAACGTCAGAGAAAAATAAAATACGTGAGTGTCGTGGAAAGTGTGTGAATCAAGTGCGATTGGAACGAAGTTATGTTATTTAATTTAATTTAATTTTTTATTTTTTCGTAAATTTTGTGGTTTTAATTTTTTTTGCATTTTTTAAAAATTTTGAAAATTTTGGAAATAGTGGAAAATTTGGAAGTTTTGGAAATTTTGTGAAATTTTGGAAATTTTGGAAATTTTGGAGATTTTGGAAATATTGGAAATTTTGGAAATTTAGAAATTTTAAATTTTTGACATTTTCGACATTTTTAAAATTCTCGACTTTTGAGGTTCTCGACTTTTTTCACTTTGCCACTTCTCAGTTTCACTACACTTCACTTCACTTTATTCTATTTTATATATTTTTTATTTCATTCCATTTTACATGTTTCTCAATCGTATGGGTGTCGCGTATTCGTGACGTGACGCTTTTTCGTAACGGTCACGTGACTTTTTTTCGCCTAGGCCCCCATCCGCGAACCGTCCGATAAGGAACTTCGTTCCAAAACTCCATCGGTTCTAACCCTGTAGGTGTACCTCTGGCCCAAGAAGTATTGTGACCGAAAATAAATTCTACGGGATTTATTTTTTTCAAAACAGTAATACATTATTAGATCATAAAGATACAAAATAATGCGTAGTTCTTCAAGAAGACATATCAAAACTGCTTGAGAGACAGATAATGTACCTATTGTTTAATTATAAAGAAAAATAAATCCTAATCTGACTGCTTCACAAAACGTTTGATATGTTTTCCTACCTAAACGGTGTCCTATAAATGTTTGATGATTTTGTAGTAGTTTTTTGGTTTGCTGCAATAACCCTTTGACATTCATGACATTTTCAAATATTTCTTAAGAGCGGGTAAAGGTAAATTTAAAGCATCGACGGGTAACATGTTATAAATATGAACACCTTGACCAAGAAATTACAAATTATTTCAATACCAACTTTCAACATACAAACTTTCAACCCCCTTTTCACCCCTTCCAGGGTTGATTTTCGGGATGAAAACTGTTCATTATCCTTTCCCGGGACTCAAACTATCTCTACACAAAATTTCATCATTATCCGTTCAGCCGTTAACTAATTAAAAATACTTGGACCGTGTTCTGTTATCGATTCTAAGTATCTCCAGCCAACTTTTTTTCGAATATATTCCATGAACAGACTTTCGAACCTCTTCAGCTTTATTATATGTATAGATAGTTTTTATTGAAAGTACCTTTCAGGCGTCACTTCCATTATTTTTTTCAAATTTTTTGGACCTACGGTTCTAAAGTAAGATGGGGGGGGGGGGGGGTTTGAAGAAGAAACTATCCTTTGTGAGTGTAGATAAATCAGTGTATGCAGCTGTACGTAATTAGGCCTTAAAACACTCGTGTGATCTTATTATGAAAACCACACTCATGTTTTAAGGACCCTTATTACGTAACAGTTACATAAACTACTATTTCCTACCTAAACGGTGTCCTATAAATGTTAGATGATTTTGTAGTAGTTTTTTGGTTTGGGCCATGCATCTTTGTACGTCATATATAGTCCTCGAACCTGCAATAACCCTTTGACATTCATGACATTTTCAAATATTTCTTAAGAGCGGGTAAAGGTAAATTTAAAGCATCGACGGGTAACAGGCGTCACTTCCATTCTTTTTTTAATTATTTGGACCTACGGTTCGAAAGTAAGATGGGGGGGGGGGGTTGAAAAAGAAACTATCCTTTGTCATTTCTCGAGACCCATACTATCTCAATACCAATTTTCATCTAAATCAGTTCAGCGGTAAAAAAATCCTCATACCACCTTCCGACCCCCTTTTCACCCCCATAAGGGTTTGAAAACTATCCTATGACGTTTTTCGAGACTCAAATTATCTCCATACTCATTTCTATCTAAATCGTTTCAGCGGTTAAAAATTCTCCATACAAACTTTCAACCCCATTTTCACCCCCACCAGGGTTGATTTTCGGGATTAAAACTATATATTATCCTTTCCCAGGACTCAAACTATATCTATCTAAAATTTCATCAAAATCCGTTCAGCCGTTTTCACGTGATGCGCGGTCAAATAAACAGACAAACAGATAAACAGATAAACAGACAAACAGATAAACAGACAAAAATTCTAAAAATTGTTGGAACGTGTTCTGTTATCGATTCGAAGTATCCCCAGACAACTTTTTTTCGATTATCTTCCATGTACAGACTTTCGACTCTCTTCAGCTTTATTATATGTATTGATAATTTAATGTTTAGTTCTAATTTATAATTAAATGTATGTCAAATCAAACAATAATTACCTAATTAAAAACAATGTCATTAGCTTACACTTAAACTATGCTGCGCCGACAAAAATTCTTCTACCGTATAGTAGCACTTCTTCACCAAAAAAGCATTTAATATGTTTTTAAACGTCAATGTGTCACTTAGCATCTTAAATTCAACAGGCAACTTGTTGAATAGCAAGAAGGATTGATAACCCGCAAAGTGCTTGACTACTCTGAGTTTAGTGATGGCTTGTAGTGGCAAGTCCTTCCGCCTTGTGGCTAAGCGCTTATCTTTCTGTTCCTGCGTTTCAATATCATTCATATGCTTTACCAAATCTGTAAGTACTAACAAAATATATAAGGAAGGGACAGTCAGAATTTTGAATTCTATAAAGAATGGTTTGCAAGATGTCTGCTGAGGAACTTTTGCCATGATCCTGATGGCTCTCTTCTGCGCAATAAAAGCCGGCTGAACATTATATTTATAACTGTTCCCCCAGAATTTAATGCTATAGCGCATCCTGGATTCTACTAACGCGTAGTAGACCATTTTTAATTGGGCTAGCTGAATCTCGTCACGAAGACTCATAAGGGCATAACACCCGTAACTAACAGAACCTACCACTGTAGACACCTCTGGTTTCCAATTTAATAGACTGTCAATGTGCACACCAAGACATTTTGCAGATTCTACTTGATTAACGGTGTTACTTCCAACTCTGAGTTGCAGGAAGTCTTTCGTCCTAGCAGTTGATTTAAAAAGGATAACATTCGTTTTACTACAATTTAACTCGAGACCATTTATCTTAAACCATTCTACAAACTTATCTAATGCATAATTTACTCCATCATTCAGCTGTGAAACGTTGTCTGCAGATATGACCGCATTAGTGTCATCAGCAAAAAGGACCAATTTAGTGTTTTGAACTTCATTATGTATAAACGTTATCAGGTCATTGGTAAAAATAATGAAAAAAATTGGTCCTAAAATTGAACCCTGTGGAACTCCTTTATGTATGTGAGCAATACTAGATTTATAGCATTTTATGTTATTATTTTGTGTCCATTGTATTTCAACAAATTGCTTCCTATTTAATAAATAAGAGCGAAAAAGGGCCAGTGTTTTTCCTCTGACACCATAATGCTCTAGTTTTCCTAGCAATATATCGTGATTAACAGTATCAAATGTAGAACTCAGGTCAAGCAAAACCCCTGCTACTTTTTTCTTATTTGAAGCCAACATTCCTCTGAAATATGAGTGGTCTTTTTATTTATTCCAGAAATATTTATGGATTTCGAGTCTGTGCTTATGCGTAGCCTCTTTTTAAATGCACTCGTAATAAAAGAAGATTGACTACCTGGATCCAAAAATGCGCGCGCCGTATATGTTTCACCGTTATAAACGACCTTGACTAGAGCGGTACATAACATAGCGTGACCTTCAGATTCCTCAGATACCACCGATAGGACCGCTGGCGTAGACGCTGTACTAGACCCGGTTTTCTCAATCCGGTTCGAAGGACCATCCTCAACTTCCACGGTTTGTTTATGTAACAAAGTGTTATGCTTCTTTTTATAAACGCGACAGCAACATCGTAAATTACATTGAAACGAATTGTGACCTTTACGAAAACAATTTCTGCACACACGGAGCTTAGAAATTTCATCAAATCTGTCTTCGATACCCATTTCTTTTAATTTTGGACAGTCATACTGACGACACATATCACACGTGAAGGTTGGTTTCTTATCAATTGTAGCCGTAAAACTTTTATATTAAATAGTTTGCCCTTTAGGTTTTTGTTCCCGAGCCCCAAATTTATTGTCACCCTAGTCCGAGTGATTACTATAAGACGTTTCCAAAACGTCAGCACGGCTTCGCAAAAACGAATAAAAATCATTGAGAGTAGGCAAATCCTTAAGATTACATTTAAGTTCCTCCCATTTTTTACTTGTAGTTACATCCAATTTAGCAGAAACTATAATTATAATGAGTGCGTCCCACATATTTGTAGGCTGCCCTAGTGTCTCGAGAGCCCGCAAATGTTTAGAGAAATGGTCGACAACAAACCTCAGAGCCTTGTAAGACTCCTTCGACATACATTCGAAACTAAATAGTGCCTTTAAGTGGTTATTGATCAAAATATTTTTATTGTTGTACCGTTCGCATAAAAGATCCCACGCAAGGTTGTAGTTATTTGCACTGAACTCGATTGAATTTATAACTGTACTCGCGCTCCCTTCCAGGGATGAGCGTA
This sequence comes from Pammene aurita, assembly GCA_947086415.1. Taxonomy (NCBI): domain Eukaryota; kingdom Metazoa; phylum Arthropoda; class Insecta; order Lepidoptera; family Tortricidae; genus Pammene; species Pammene aurita. Next base: position 23,133,961 of record OX352295.1, read on the forward strand.
AAGCGCGCGCTCCTGCACTCGTTCTGAAGAATCACTATGCATAACTCAATTTGACCTTGAATGTCATCAAATTCACTTAACACTGATTGCACCTTATTTAGCTTTAATTCTAACTCTTTATACTTTGCGGAAGTCGGAATGGCAGGTTTAGGTTAGGTTTATCTCTGTAAATTATTTAAATAATCGTTAAACTTAGTCAGCCGGCCCTTAATATCGCCGCGCTGTTTAACTAATTTAGCCAATTCGACTTCAGGTTTTACGACCCCGTCCATTGGTGACATGATTGCAAACAGTCAAATTTAAAGAGCACCAAACAATGAAATAAGCAATAGTAGATCTCTTGCCAGTACGTCCAGTCTCAGAAGTGACCGCCCGACATAAAAAGTTGCCCCGCCCGATCACACAGCAAGCCAGCAAGCACGGCGCTTACAATGCCGCGCGCCGAGCACAGGGAGAGCACCCGCGCTGAACCCGAGTGATCGCTGAAATAGTCGGCAATTCACTATGAAACACTATGAACGTAACTAATTTTCCTTAAGAAAGGGAATGGACTCGATCTTAACACTTGCTTATTTAATTAATAAGTATTGTGAAAAATAAGCCTTATAGTCCAGCAGTTATGTACATTTCACCTGGAAAGTAATCCAAACTCAATGGAACTTTAACCGGTAGTTTGGGAGTATGCCACGAAGACTCTCATAAGTTTTCGACCTCGAGGACCTTGTGGAATTTGGAGGCGGGACAAAAAACTATTTTTTTTTTCAGTTTTTTGCTTATATCTCATAAACTAAGCACTTTTTGTGTACACCTTGTATGGCAAAGTTAAAGATCAATAAATTTCCTAAGGTAAGGTGTCATACCATATTTTCAGGCCAAATATTAACGAAGATACAGCCAATTTATTGTTGAGATTCCAATATGGCGGCGGAACCATATTTTTTTAGCAATTATGAAAAGTTATGACTTTTCAAGTGTCATAACACTTGACAGCTTAACGAAAAATAATACATCCAAAGGTTGTCTGGAAGAAATCGCTTATTAGCAATAAGGCCGCATGTTGTTTGCCTCTCTTCATATGTAAATAGGTTTGGTGTGCTGTTTTCTTATTATGAGTTGTGCAATAGAGATGATTTAACTTTACTTTTACTTAATATCCACAGAATATTATACATTAATTGCTAATGATGACACTTAACAGCATAACAAAAAATAATATATCCACAAAGTTAGGATATTATAGGTATTCAAAGACGTTAATATTGGTGATTGATCGACTTAATTAACATATTTAGCAATGACGAAAAAAACAGATAAGCTACTTTTTAAATTTTTATAATCTTTTTTCGACTGTATCTTCGTTAATATTTGGCCTGAAAATCTGGTATGACAGCTAACTTTCAGGAAATTCATTGTTCTTTAACTTTGCCATACAGTACACAAAAGGTGCTTGGTTTATGAGATATAAGCGAAAAAAAAAATAGGTTTTTGTACCCCCTCCAAATTCCACAAGGTCCTCGAGGTCGAAAACTTATAAGAGTCCTCGTGGCATTCCCCCAAACTACCCAATAAAGTTCCATTGAGTTTGGATTACTTTCCAGCTACCCTTAACTTCATTCGACATAACTGCTGGATTATTAATAAGCCAAATGCAAAAAAATAAAAGAAGAAATGCAGACGTATTGCAAACAAAGGAACCGTTACACCGAACTTCAAATTCAAAAAAGGAAAACGTAACGGGTTTTTTTACTTATTCATCTATGAAACTATGCAAATTAACAGGTATAAATGCACAATCATAATTACGTGCAATGCAATAATAGGTACCAGCCAGATGTGCAATGATTGATAAGAAAAACCGACAATTGTACCTGGTGGTTAAAAACAACAAGTTTAGATATTTAAGAAAAAGAACAATAGAAAGAAGCACAGTTGCGTGCAGCTAATAGACTTGTCTTTTAGGAAAGCTAGATTAGGAATAAGACCTAACGCTTAAGATGCAAGAAAGCCGTCACACCAATTGAAACAATTTCTTTTTTTTTAATAGGATCGGAACAAAGGATAGGAATAAAATAGGCGTACTTCCCCCGGAATACGCAGACAACACGTAGACACCGTAGATAGTCCTTGCAGGCTCCAGCAACGCAACAGCAATATCCTTTGTCCTTCGAGTCGGTGAGTCGGCGAGTCGTTAAAATACCGTTACACTTAAAGAAAAAAAAAAACGAATCCACGCACACGCATGCAGTGCTAGAGAAAAAGAAAACTATACCAAACCGTGACAGAGGGAAACGGTTATACACGTGTATAGTGAAACAATAAAAAAAAATACTAAAGCTTAAAATTCCCATATCATTTCCAATTCGGAAATGGTATGTATCTTCTAATACATATATGCATATATATTTTTTAACCCTAACAAACATTCCTCTCGTTCCTAAACCATCACAACCACCTGTTGTGTTGAAAAGGTTTATCCATCCGCCAGGACAGATGATCAACATTCCTCAATATAGACGCTACTAGACCGGGCAACAGCGCAAGAGACAGTTGACGACGGTGGCATGGGGCACGGAGAGTGCGAGCGGCAGCACGGGCCGCACGCCCGGCGCCCACTGCTCCCACTTATGACAAAACACATGCATTTTATGACTAACAGTTAGTCATTGATTCCAAACCGAACAAATCTCCTTCGCCTAGCCCCAAAAATAAAAGAACGGTGTTGCGGAAGTCCTAAACCTACGTACGTATCCTACAAGGTGTCCAGAAAGAGTATCAGGTATTTGTTATTTCAATAAAACAAAAACTCCTAGTAAATCAGCATATTTTTTACTATTAATTAATGAAATATAATATGGAAAATTAATTAGAAAAAATAATGTTATCCAAATGCTGACCGTTACGCTGCTGGCACTCTAACCAGGAACGCATATTGGTGATAACACGTTGACACGTAGCTCTCGATATTGAAGCCATTTCTGACCGAAATTTTGTTTTAACTGCGTTAGGTTCGTCTGATTAAATATTCTCGTAAACCTTACTTTTAACGTATCCCCATATGAAATAGTCAAGCGGAAGAGTCCGGGCTTCTGGGAGGCCAGTTGATGTTGCCTCTACGCGAAATGACCTTAATAGGGAATAATTCGTTGACAGCTTCCATTGATTGGTTAGAAGTATGGCAAGTGGCCCCATCTTGTTGGAACCACGTTCTTGAGTTGAAACCTTCAAACTCCTGCAATTCCGGGCCCAAAAAGTTTCTCAGCATATCGCAATAACGGTCACTATTTACATTGAGCGGCCTGCCTCGTCCATCTTCGTGAAAATAAGGACCGATTATTCCTTTAGCAGAAATAGCGGCCCACACGACGGCCTTTGGGCTGTGCCAAGGTCTTACATGCTTTTGTCTTGGATTCTCCTCGGTCCAGTATCGACAATTCTGCTTGTTAACATGACCATTGAGGTGGAAATTTGCTTCGTCACTGAGTCACTTTTAAAAGCTGTCGAATCGTTGCACCATTTCGTTTGCAAAATTCAATCGATTAGCGTAGTCCGTATCCTTCAATTCCTGAACCAAGACAATTTATTTATGTTTAATGCTTGGCTTCGCTTTCGTATGGATAAAGAAGGATTTAGACGAACTGACGAGGTAAGAGAATGCAGGGAACCCATGACCTTACGGCTGATTTCAGCAACCTGTGCTCTTCAACTTAAAGTACTGTCTACTATAACACCTAAATCCTTGACACTCTTGATAATAATATATGTTAATCTAAGTTTTTGGTACTTCTTCGGTCTTGTAATTACGCTACTCGCATTTGCTGTACTACTCACCGGAGGTACCAAAGATAAGTCACGGTCTTCGAGATCATTTTCCATTTTGCAACGAAGGACCTCAAAAAGGGAGGATTTTAATATTGTAAACACAGGAAATTAACTTGGTAACTACTACGTAAAGAATGAGTACTAGAAATACAAAGGAAAACATGATAGTTACACTCTGCATAAAAAAGTAAAAGAGTTTACAGGCAGGAACAAGAAACGAGTACCTAATATTTTAGTGAACAAGAACAATAGAATAGTAACTGATGAAAAAGAAGCATGTGAGGTATGGGAAGAATATGTCCAGGATTTATTCAAAGATGACTAACGAGAGGGGTACGTGGATACATGAAGACAATCAAAAAGTACCTCCTATACTCAAGTCTGAACGTATAACCGCTCTAAAGCGCATTAAACTTAGAAAGGCTGTGGGTCCTGATGGGATAATAGTGGTAATTTTAAAACTCATACACGAATGAGGATAATGATATAGAGGAGATTAATCTTTAAATTGGAAACGAGGACGTGGTAGAAGGAGAATATCATGGTCAAGGAACGTAAGAGACTGGCTAGACGTGGACAGCACAGAGAAACTAATTCGCATGACTTTAGATAGAATGGCACATATGCATAAATAAGGTCGCAAACCTCCGGGACGGGAAGGCACTTGAAGAAGAATAATTTTCTTAATGTTATTATAATGACAGTTTTAAATATTCTTCCACTTGTCAGTAAGCTGGCAAGGAGGCGGATGATATATTGCGGAATGAGGTCGAATGATATTAAAGAAATATAGAATAGAGTGAGCGTGATGACTGATCGTGAATGAAGATGAACGAAAAGGGGCGCGAACATTAACAACTAAATAAAATAAGAAAATTGGCTATTTGACAGTTTTTGGAAAAGTATTTAGAAGTGTGCGCGTGATGTAATTAGAAGATATGAAATAAATACGCGATAGACATCTCCAATCTTATTTTGCCGACGGAACCCATCACTCTGTATTGAATGTAATTTTCCATGTCATTAGGCAGCTGTAAAGTAACACAAAGCTGTTAATGATTTACATATATACCATATAAAAGTATTAGGTTAGGTTTCTTAGTCAAAAAGATAAGAAGGTAATTAAATTTATAGTAATATTTTGTTAATTAATCTAGTTAAATGGTAGGAACTTACATCAATGTGGTCTTCACAACAAAATATAGGAAATTTAGCACATGTAAACTTCGAATCTCGACGTGCCAACTGTAGCCACTGCTTTCGGCGTTTGGGACACATAGGAACGTGGATAAATATTTTTTCAGGACATTTAATGGTCGTACTTTTGCACATTGGCACGGCGCACGTCCTGTAACTCGTCATATGTATTCACAACACAATATTAGAAATTAAATATGTCGTCCGTCGCGTCGTTTTTCCAAAATATTACTTACTAGCTTTCCGCCCGCGACTTCGTCCGCGTATACGAGTAATACGGTTCCTCATACAGAGTTTCATATCCAATTTTATCTTCTTAACTAACTTTTGTTAATCCCCGAACCATCTTCTTAATCTATTTATACTTATAGCTATACAAACTTTCAACCCCTTTTTTACCCTGTTAGAGGTTGAATTTTAAAAAACGCTGAAATTACTTTTATTCTTTTTTAATTATTAGTAAACGTACGAAGTTTCAAATCTCTAACTCAAAATTTTAAACCCCATCCATACAAACTTTCAACCCTCTTTTTACCCCCTTAGGGGATGAATTTGGAAAAACCTCTTCTTAGTGGATACTAACGTTATAAAAACAACCTACTGTAAAAAAATCATTTCTCTAGGTCCAACGGTTCGGGCTGGGCGTTGATTTAAGTGAGTCAGTCAGTCAGTCAGTCAGGACTCTTACGTTTATACATATAGATTTAATAATTCTTCAGTGTAGGTTGCATCATATTCTATGGGAACAATATGATGCCACACAAAACAAGCATTTATTAAGTTATCGGGGGATTCTCTATTGAGGCCTGTTTGACCATGCTTATTCTACGAAGGCTGTGGCATCAGGCAAACTGTTTGTTTCCAGAGTTAACAACTATTATGGGGACAGGACCCTAAAAAAACGTATCCCATACCTTTTAAACGGTCTGCCTGAAACCATCAGGCTCGAAAAGAAAAAGAACGTATTCACACGTTTATTAAAAAAGCACTTGCACACATTACCTGTAGATTGATGACTTGTTGTACAACATAAGCTTAAAATAATATAAATTATAATAATAGTCTAATGAGAGACTGTCGATCCCACAGACAAACTCATTCTAGAGTTTTGTGGGGCTATGTATTAGATTCAAGAAATACCCTTGTATTTTTAATAATTAATAAATAATAATAAAATAAATAAAAGGGGGCCGATTATGATTCTGGAAATGTTAGGAATAGAAGTTTTGCCTGAAGGAATACCTTTAGAACTTCCACTTCACGAGCCCGAAAAAAGGCGCAGATTCAGTCCGTGAGTATATAACGTAGTATAAATATAGTAAAATTTGATTAATTTCTAACTAGACATGATTTCCGAAAGGCTTTGTGCTCACATGCAATCACATAATATGTATTGAAAGAATCCGCTTATAAATATGACGTTCTTATTACACCGCAACTAAGTTGAAGTGGGATAATATACTCTTGAGTAATGTTGATACCTACACCTATATTTCTTCACTTGAATGTAACACTGTTCTCTTTCATATAGGTTTAATTATAAATATTTTTCATTTTCTAGAACTCGTTCATAATTTGAATCGGCTGTAATACATAATTTTTAAGAAAAAAAAACCGACTTCAATGGGGAAAGCCGCTGAAGGATGTAGATGGCGCACTCTTAGACTCCATTATAATGAAATAGCTTGCTTAACAAACACAGCAAAGGGGACAAATCGTCAAACGTGAACTATGTGTCGTTGAAGAGCTTCGTTCTGATCATCATCAGCAGTTACACTTCATCAAATGGTACTCTTTTGAATGAAAATGCTTGATTTGTTGATAAAAATAACAAAATCACTATGTGTATGCCTTTAAGATTTGAGGAGTTCCCTCGATTCCTCATGGAATAGCTTGGCGAAGATTTGCCCTGACAATCTAACTTGCTTAACAAACACAGCGAAGAGGACAAATCGTCAAACGTGAACTATGCGTCGTTAAAGAGTTCCGTTATGATCATCATCAGCAGTTCCACTTCATCAAATGTCACTCTTTTGAAAGAAAATGATTGATTGATATAAATATAAATATCACTTATGAAGAATGTGCGCAGGGCAACCGATTCCTTCTAAGTATTTGTTCAAAATGTCTTTTAATTTAAAATACACATTGTTTGTTCCGCGCCTTTCTCTTCCTCCGAGCTAAAAGCCACCATGTTTTCTGTCGGTATATTTAGATTTTGTAGTTTTTAGGCAAAATGACGTTACGGTATCGGATCTTTCATTCGGTAATATGCCTATATTGAGAAATTTTATTTGTAATCCCTCTTTTTCATTGAAATACTGTATCAGCAGGGGAAACCTCTTGTCAACTTTATGATTGCTGGCATCTGTGGACACGCCGTAGAAAGGCACATTTTCGATTTCGGCTTGGACTTGTTCAATGGAGTGAGGAGCTATTGCATATTTTATGATAGCGGTGGCCTTTGTTCTGGCTGTCGATTGATCGGACGCTACATTTGAATTGGGATACATTACAGAATTCAGTTTTGTGGAGCAATCTAAAGAGCTAAATGATTCGTGATGCTTCACAACTCGATACGCAGTGGTTGCTCAGCAGCGCGTACCAATGTATCTTCGGGGGTTTCTTGTTTTATCATGAATGTCGAAATATATTTTGATGTCGAAGCAACCGTTAATTTCGTCGTATGAGCTCCCCATCGAATATGATCTTTAACAGCTCACTTACCCCCATGTCCAATAGATAAGTACGATCCACAAACCGAACAGAAAGCTTCCATGCCTACCTGCCATCATGCCTACCTGTTTTAATAAACGACCACTCTTTTGTATAGTCGTCCGAAAACGAATATTTCCTCTTTCCCATATTGTAATATCACAGTTACGGATTACTTGCAGAACTACTTTATAAACTGTATTAATGGTAATTAAAACATTTATTTGTTTTATTCTGGCGTCATTAATAGATAAGTTCTCGTTATTTTATACCATATTTTAGAGCTGATTGATTTTTTGATGTCTTGGAATTTCTTCTCGTATTTGCAGAACGCTTGATTGTAGGTTTCGTCGTCTTCGAGAAATTCACTATCGATGTCCCAGTGTAGAGTGTCGATGGTTGTCCAACGTGATTGAACTGATTTAAGTAAATCTTCCAACTCCCATTTTTCGTTGATAGTAGAGAGATCGATGTAATGGACAGTGCGTGCGAAGGCCTTGAAATTGCTTTGTTGTTTTCGCATCTTCTCTGATAACTTGGCAGTATCGACGCTTGATCTGTCGGTGGTATTGAAAATCGGTGTAATTGCGAATCCTGGATTGACTGGAACACGGATGGTCGATTTATTTTGATTTTGTAATCCGACCTTGAGAGTGTCATTGTCGAATGGTACGGCTTCGCTCACTAATATCCATTTTTTGTGGCTCCGAACGTCCAGGTTCTGTCAGGTTCTCTTCTGGTTTCTTTACTCCTTCATCGGCCCAGGTGAAATTTTCTGACGGCTGGAGGGTGAGACGTTCGACTGGCATCGGTGATAATTAAGTCCTTGGTGATGGAGGAGTCTGTTTAGCTACCTCTAAATGACTTAGTAATACTGACCGAGCTGATTCATAAAAGGCTTTGGTTTTGTTACAAGTTTGCTCGGCAAATTGAGTGTAATCTTCGTTCTGGAACGACACCAACCTGTCATGATTGTTTTGAAACTCCTGCCAAAATCCGTCGAGGCTGGTAAACTTGTTGCTGATGGTAGACACTGTTCGTCGGCTTGGACCATCTTTTTTATAATTCTCAAATAGCCTATTCATACTGGCCATGATCTGGTTTTGTTGGTTGCGAATCGTTTCCATTTCGGAACTCATCTTGATTGATTGATAAGTTGTGCCAAACCAGTTTGTGTCATTTGCGTCGAGTGCAATTTGATATAGTGTGACAACGCTAAAAAACTACGTATAAAAAAATAGAGTTCATAAAATAAGGATTAACTATATCATCACCTTAAAATATGTCAATAAAATCAATATGTGTCAAATTAAGCAATGAAAATTTAAGTTTCTTGGTCATTTCGTTTTTTCAGGCTGTTATCATTTTAATAAATTATTAAAGCCACCAGAGTTCACATTATAATAATCAAAAAGGGATTTTAAAGTAGATATTTCAATTTGTGTCACTTTCATCAATGATTTAAATGAACTTGTAGATATATAACTGGGTTAAGTATCCTTTCTTACCTTCTCCTCAGACATTTGTATGCTAACAATAATCTTTGCTGTGATTGTAGAAGTAGCGGCGGTTTATTCCCTGTTCCCTATAAGACAGGTTTACCTAGTTTAGGGCTCAGGACACTAATCCTAGGCTTATCTTACAATTAGACCAACTCCAAAAGATTTTAAATGCAAATCTATGTCAAAAGCTGTACTCAAGATTCCCAAATAAATCATTTTTCATTTTCATTTTCATTTCATTTTCATATTTCGTGAAAAATTAAACAGAAACAATATTTGCGTTCAGACGAAATCTTCCTTCCTAACTATAGCGCGTGACCTTGATGGCAAGCCTGTTCGGCGTGCTTCTGTAGTGACCACTAGAAGCAGACCCCCGGCTCGCTTCTTAACAAGCTAAACCATGGGTCAACCAGGCGCTGGCATCTTAGCAGTTACGATGTAGGTACTTGCTCACGGAGGCGCGCGCGGGGTGCTAACTGCTAAAGCTGACATACTGGACAAAGGAACTGAACGGAGGAGCGGGGCGCGGGAAGCCGAGTGGCGAGTGGGGCAATGAACTCGTGCGTGTCTCGCCCATACGTACCTTTTAAGCGGTAGCTTACCGCTTTGTTTGTGTTTTGACTAGACTGTTGAGTACATTTTCGAAGATGAGATGAATTATGGGTAGAAAACGCAACGTATAATTTTTGTTTTATTTTAGTTTTACTTTTTTTATTATTGTTTATATATTGTCTTTATTTTATTCTTATAATTCAACAGCAACAATTTTGAGAACACCTTACGGTCAAAAATGTGAATAATGTCAAGTATACGAAGCTTCCTTAAAAAGTTATCCGATGGAAGATAAATTTAGATCTTAAAAAATCTGTACATTGTTGTTGTCGACAGCGATGGACATAAAGTACCACAACTTACGTTTGAAACCTCGCATTGGAGTAAACTTACTCTGGCGTTTAATGTGATTAAATACATTATTAAAAACCATGAAAGATTATAAAAATAACTATGATATATTTATTTTATAAGAAATTGGATGTTGTCCAGATTTCATTCCGCATACGTTAGGTTAAGTACACCTTTATCTGAAAAAGAAAAATTAGATATATTACAAAGAAATATACGTCCATTTTATACACAAACGTTGGCTATGGTGGACTCACTCACTATGGATTCACTCGGATACGCTGCTTAAACTTTAAGGAGCCCAACAAGAATAATTATTCGGTAACCTCACCTGAATACTTGTATAAGTCACAAAAGAAATCTCAGCCTGTAGCTTCGGTAGTTACTTCTTTTAATCATCCAGGTTCATCAAATAGTAATAATGAATCTAATAAAAAGGAATTTGTACAAAAACAAACGTTAAATAAAACATTGAATGAACCACAAACAATGACGTCAAGCGGAGATGAGGTACGTTGCAAAACAAAGAAAGTTTGTTGTAAGTGTGGGAAAACCAATCACAATTTTAAGAAATGTATTCAAAGTGGTTGTTTCAAGTGCGGAAATTATGACCATTTTAAAGCGGATTGGAAATAAAGATCAAGAACCAAAAAAACTAGTGGACTTAGACTGTGACAATAGTACCCAAAACAAGCAGGTTTTGGACGCAATAAAAAAATATTATAGCTATGGATCAATTGCCACAGTCTTATTTGTTACAAATGGGGAAGATATTAGGCCTTATCTTCAAATTGGTGTGGCGAAACTTAAAATAATAGGGTTATTATATTCCGGACCTTGCATTTCTCTGCTTGGAAATTCTCCTCACACTTACTTTGAAAAACTCGGGTTTAGTTTGATTAAAGAAAATCAAGTTTCTTGCACAGTTGCAGATGAATTTAAGCTAGATTTATTAGGAGTAATGTATTTACCGGTCACCTTTAATAATGTAACTCACATAATTAGGAACATGCATGATTTTTTTGGAAGACGTCATTCGATTCTATTTCCCTGTAGATTCAAATGTCTCTAATAAAATCTATGATAGCCCTGAAACGTTAAAAATGTGAAAATGCGTTAGGCGTCTGCGCCGCGCGTCAAAACGCCCCATACAAAAAGTGTGAGGCTTGTGACGTCACCGACCTCAAAGTTGCAGGAAACTGTTTGGAAGGAACAAGTTTTTGGAATATTTTTGTAATTTTAGGCACGAAAAAATGCGTTGAGCTATACAGGGTGATTCATGAGACGTGAGCAGGCTTAACACTACGGATTCAGTTAAAAATAAGCTATTGTATGATATCAGTATTAGTGTGATAAGCGCAAAAAAATATTTTTTAATAAAAATAAAACGTTTGAAATTATTTACGACACGCATGGTCACTCTACAATTAAAATACTCCGTCGAGTACTGATATTCTCTTGTTTTTCTGTGATATGTGTCAAATTGATGTCTGGTTACTTTTGAAACATCGTATCTCACTTAATTTTTCATAATCAAAGTGCTGTCATGATTGTCAAAGAGGTTTTATCTTTATTGATTTGTTTATGTGGGGTGACCATGATTACACAGAATAAAATTTCTACGAAACAAAAAGGTAAAAAAAAATTGATAGGCGTTATTGTTTCACTTAAACATGATGGCGGTCGATTCATTATCGTTAACTAAGTGTGTAGGGTTGTTCCTGCTCACGTCTCATGAATCATCCTGTATAGTTGTCATACATTTTTTTTCTTGTTAGAACATAAGTAATCGAACAGTGGTTTCGAAAATGCATTTGAGGTATTAATAAAAATGCCTAAAATTTTACGTGTATTTGGGGTTGTTGAGCGTGTTTATTGAACAAATTTAATTAAATATATTTCACGCATGTTCTCCATTAAGTTTCATGTTGCACCAGGGCCATTATTTTATTTAGGGACCTATTTGGACTATGTTACCAGATATTTTTTTGTAAAAATTATGTGAGTAGTTTTTTGCTACTTGATGTCTATTCGTGTTCACTATTATCTATAGTAAACATTACAGACATGTGCAGCGAACTTTTCTTGCTAAGTCTTATATTTATTGACGTTTGTTCAAGAAATGATGAGGAAAAATAACAACTGCGTTACTTTCATACAAAATTAAGTTTTATTGTTAGGAATCTTAAGTTCAGTTTGAAAACAAATCACATATAAACTTACAACAGTATAGGATAATCCTGTAAAGTTAAATTACAAATAGTTTCAGTCTTATGACTTGTTTTACAATTTTGTTTTCCACTGTGTTACCAAGCATTAAATTAAAATGAAAGACATTTCGAAAATAGTCCTATTTTCGAAATAATATAATAAATAAAATAAATAGTATTTTTTTTATGCTTAAGGTATAACGAACAGCTAGAAACCAGTTAGATAGTGGATTTAACTTTAAATTTTAGGTTCTTATTTGATATTATTTTGCTTTATGGCACTAAACGCTATCAGAAAACTAGGGGACAAAAGTAACACAGTCGTAAAACAAGTAACATAGTGGTATCTTCATCACAGCATTTTGTACTTTCTTCAAGTATAAACTAATAAAAATATGAGAAAACAATCATAAAGATTAAAAAAACAAAAATTCAGAAAACTGTTATCAATTTCTTAAAAAAAACTTAAACAACCAACAAGACATATTTTTCTAAAATATTCAGTCTCATTTTTCAAAAATGTTTATAGGCACATAAAATTCGCAGTACACACAGTTTTCCTTTCTTAATTATTTTGGGCTTCGGAACTATCTCCAAAATACTTTCATACGGTTCGTAAGACACATCTTTCTCCATAAGTTTGAACCTTTTTCCAGAATAATTGGCTGATTTAAAAAACATAATTTTAATCTCGCCTTCCTCATCGACATCACTTTGAGCGACGCCCGTAAGAGAAAGATTTATCTTTTTCAGAGCTAACTTTCACTATGACGTAAACGCCAAAGGCAATTTTAGATGGATGTATGTTTTCCTTATTAATCAGATCCTTTTCATGTTTCATTCCTTGACCTAGGAGAAATAGGAGTTCCTGAACGTGGCGTGGAAACTGGGGTTTCAGCCAAAATGGCCTGTGCTGCTTGTTGAAGCTCTCGACGTTTCTTGTTTGAAATCTTCCATTTGCGTTTGGCAGATCTATGTTCGCCCTCCGTCATGTCTTTTACGAGTGTTTTTGTAACATGATAGCGTTCCAGATGTTTTCTTTTGACTTCGGCATGCTTCACTGCATTTTCTTTTAATCTTTGCCTATAACGCCGTTGTTTCTCAGCCTATGTTAAAGCCAATGTAAAGTATTATTCTAAAACAAAATAATACTTGAATGTACAATTTTTGTCATAAAATGTGTGATTAATGTTTGAAAAGTATACAAAGAACCACTGTGTTACTAAAGTTACAACTGCGTTACTTGTGGTAGTAACGCAGTGTTGTGGTAACGCAGTCGTAAAACTCAAACGTATTCAATTTTGGTACTTAAATGGATACACATTCTACATGAATTATGATGCGACCATAATATTGAATAACTATCACATATTTTGCATTAAATAAAATTAATATTATCTAGAAAACTCACCGTACGTCGCCGGTCACTCAGTGGTCTCACAATAAACACACGCGCCCCGAACGGCGGCTCTCGAGCGGCTGGCTTGGTCTGTTGCACCGTCCCGCCTCCCTCCCGCGCGCCATTAACAATTCATGACCGATCAAAGGATCTTAGGAGGATAGAAGTCTGAAAAGCTTCATTTAAGGTTCATTTTCCTATGGTAACACTGGGTACGCGTCATTTTGCTTCGCAACGGGGACACGGCGAGAAATATTTTATTATTATTAAACTGTTGTGGTAAAATCTTACCTATTGGCGTCCTTGTAAAGTTCAAACAATTACATATTAATTAAAACGTTTAAAAATATTGACGTCGTGACATTTTTAAAGTAATTTCAGTTTATGTCAAGTGACTCATACAGAGGGACAGCCAATTTTTATAGGAAAAACAACTGCGTTGCTAAAAAAAGCAACTGAGTTACCGTAATTTACCAAAAAATATATTATTTTACATTAATTCATACATTTTTCTGGTACAGGTATTTTAATCGGTAGCTACCAATGACTGTTTTATTTATATATTGTTACGTAGATAAAATTGCCTCCCCCTTGTAGGTTCGTAAAGATTAGGTAGTATTCGTTAATGTTATAATTTAGGGTGCATAGCGCCACCTATCGATTCGTCCAGGCGATCGTATCGACATTCCACGCAAATAGTTATCTTGATACGGTCCTCTGAAGTCACGAGTTGTCCCAAGTTGAGACTAGATGGCGCTAGTAAGACCATTCGCATCGTTTTGGTTTTGTTCTATTTAGTTAATTTATTTCAAGGAAAGCAGGGTTTTGATTCATTAATAACCTAAACTAAATAGTTTTCCGTTCTTTACCTTAATTGTTGGAATGAGTAATTAAAAAACGCCTCTGCTCCGCTATCTGTGGTATACAGTTGCTAGCTCAAATAACTCGGTATCGCTATAGACTTTTTAATGTCATTCAGAGTTGGTTAATTTTTAATTCTTCACAAACGGACTAAATCCGGAATTCCTAGATTAAATAATATTGTTTCGAAAATAAATTGGACTAAATTGCGAACTATCATTAGTTAATTGTTAAGCGTTTCTGGTTACGGGTTGTTGCGTTGGCAACATTCTGTTACTGTCACTGCGGTCCCTCGGCTCGAGAATGGAGGTCCGGAGATTTTGATTTCGATTGATTGCAGGCCCACGACGTGGTGCCTTATTTTGTATCGGCGGGTTTTATCGACCCCTTGAGTGAGTTATTTCAGTGATTTTGTTATTGGGTTATTGTTGGTAGATGTCATACTAATCAGTGTCGCGTTTATTTTCAGTCCCGGCAAATCGATGAATCTCGTAAATTAGATTATTTGTGAAGGAAGACCCCGGCGTATTGATATGTCGCAACGACTATAATGTGGGCCACTTTTCTACGCCGGGTAAGCTAAAATAGCGTTATTAAAAACGTTTTCAACCTGTCTGAGACATGGGTGAATTCAGGCTTATAGATTGTACTTGTGTTTTTAGGGTTTTTTGAGACGGGCTACGTCCGGGCCGTTGATTCCCCGCCATGTCGGTCACGGTGGATTGTCGCAGTCTGCTGGTGTAGCGGGGTCGGCGAGAGTTGACGCTGAGGCGGCTTGGGGCTTGCGCCGGCTGCTACCCTACACGTTGAGGGAGGATTCAAGGGGTCCCTATTTAACTAAGGTCAGAGGTTCCTGTTCCTTTAACTCATTTATTTGCTTGAATGTAATTCGAGCTGGCGCCCTTAAGAATGTAAATTAAGTTGAAGTGTTAAAGCGGCAGTGGTTTCCAACCAAGCAGTATATATATATATTTAGTTCGCTGACCCACCAATTTGCTCTATAACCCTGTTATTATTAAGCGAACTGTAGTTAATAAAATATAACTTGTTAGAAGTAATTTAAAAAAAAAAACCCTATAGTAGCTTAATTTTGTAAACGCTAGCCGGTGGAAATTTGTAAAAGTGTAGTTTGGGTAATAAACGACTCAAAGATATTTCTAGTTTCTTTTAAATATATTCCCAGTCCAAAATAGTTGTAACACTGTCGGCCCAACGTGAGGCTTTCTTTTAGCGAACTACCTTTAGTCACATTCACCTTGTTTTGTTAGCCGAAGGTTATTATACTGCTTGGTCCACTAGCCTGGTTGTTTTGTACCGTGTTTACTTGTAATTGTAAACCTAAATGATATTTACTGTGCACTGTGCTTACATTTATTGAGATTTGTGGTAATGTTTGGAGGTTAAGGTATGCACATTAGTTACCTATTTACAAACAGTTTAGTATTAAATTTGTTTTTAAGCACTGCATAACTAAATGTAAACTTAAATATATATATTTTTTTTTATAATTTGCAACTTTAACTTTTAACAATTTAATTAATTTTGCACATGTTTACCGGAGAGTCAAGTACAAAAGTGTTGCAGCTTTGAAGATTTATAAATTTATTTCGTTAATATTGTGCTAAATATATTCAGTCTTAGTATTTTAATCCTTTTCTAGTTTTTACCAAAATAATTTAAACGTTTTGAAAGGTAACTTTGTTATCTTTAATTACATTATTTACCTAATATGTGGTGGTACAGTCGGAAGCAAAATAAGCCTGCTTTCTCTAACTTTTGATAATAAATTAAATACCTATTTCCTAGATTGCTATTACAATGCAGTCACGCTACCTGCTATTAGAGTTATGTTTAAGTATTACCTGTTGTTTAAACCCGAGGAGTTATTTGTGTAATTAGTAATTAACCTTTTACATGGAGTTTTTCTTTTAATTTAATTATTCTACCATAACTTAAATGTTGTTGTTTACATACTCCTAGAGAAGAGGTGACTTACTCTGAAAATTTATTACATAGTGTTGTGGTATGGAGTTACATATTAGTAGGGTAAATGTACCTTTAGGCGGACAATTAATTTTTACCCACAAATATTTTTTTTTATTAAGATGTGTGTTCTGTTGTTTATTTGATGAAGTTAACTGATGTTGTTATTAAGTACAGTTGCCCACAATTTTATGGTGAGGTTTAAGTTTTTGGAAGTCATCCTTATCTCTTGTGAGTTTGATAAGGTTGGAGACCGGTCCTTGTAATTTGTGCACCGATAGATTATTAGACCTAAGACTAATTGATGAGACTTAGTGTCATCATCATCTGAATGTTGTAAAGGGCTCAAAGAACATTCATTAATGAATTAACTGGTTGTATTAGTTTTATAAGCTTGACCACTGCCTCTTAGGGTTCCTTTTAGCATTCAACTATACACTGAAGTGCACAATTTTGGACGTCTGACTTCAATTGTAAATTGTTCCAGGTTTTCGAGATCTACCCTTTCCAGGACATTATTGTCTTATTGTAGTAGGTTTTAAAAGTTTTCTGATGGAAGATATAAATATTAATTATTATTACTTATTAATCTCGACTTCTCATTGAGACTTCCTTTTATTGTTATGTAGGTAGTTGCAGGAGAGTAGGTACCATGTTATTTTGATTTCATACGACTGCTGTTAGTATATGTTTCATGTGTTGGGGATGGGAGTTATCGTGTTACGTGGGAGTTGGTACCTTAATTTTCGATCGCATTCGGGGTAAACTCGTTAACTGACCGAATGCGTGGTATTTGTTACATGTTTTGAGTGGGTGGAGAGGGCGCTTTAAACCCTCTTCACGTGGTTATTGTGGAGTAGGCGCTTTAAACCTACTTCACGTTTCTTCACTTTTCTGTTTCGGGCCATGGTGGATTTAAACACATGTTCCCTTAATAGTTAGTGTCGTATCTTAGTGCTTTTGCGGTAGTGGCCCTAAAACCCTATGCGTGAACACTAGTCCTGTAGTTGGTGGGTGTCTTGTTGTAGTTGCTTTAAAGCACTATTCGCAAGCACCGAGTGTGGTTTGTCGTTCTATGGTGCCGTCTTGTCGTCGCTTCAGACGCGGACGGGTTGGCGCTTGTGCTGACTGTAGTTGCGTACTGTGTTGTCTTGTAGTGTGTTTTACAGACTTGTCGTCGACTCAGACACAGCCTGATATGTCCCGTTCCTTGTTAAATGTTATTCGCTTAGAGTAGCGAGCGTTCGGACCTTGTCGACTTAGACACGGCCTGACAGCGCGCTACGTTTAAATTAGACTTTCATATTTAGCAGCAGTTCGTGATATGTTTTAAAGTACCTAGTAGACCGTAGTTGGTTTGTATTGTGCGTGGGTTCGATTTGTTAATTGTTCAGTTGCCTGGTAGTAAATTTGTTTTAGTTTCTTAGTTTATGTAGAGGAACGTTGCGAGCTGGGGACCAGCTCAAAATTTTGCTATGTCAAAATTTTACTTGGGTTGGGAAGCACTGTTACGTAGATAAAATTGCCTCCCCCTTGTAGGTTCGTAAAGATTAGGTAGTATTCGTTAATGTTATAATTTAGGGTGCATAGCGCCACCTATCGATTCGTCCAGGCGATCGTATCGACATTCCACGCAAATAGTTATCTTGATACGGTCCTCTGAAGTCACGAGTTGTCCCAAGTTGAGACTAGATGGCGCTAGTAAGACCATTCGCATCGTTTTGGTTTTGTTCTATTTAGTTAATTTATTTCAAGGAAAGCAGGGTTTTGATTCATTAATAACCTAAACTAAATAGTTTTCCGTTCTTTACCTTAATTGTTGGAATGAGTAATTAAAAAACGCCTCTGCTCCGCTATCTGTGGTATACAGTTGCTAGCTCAAATAACTCGGTATCGCTATAGACTTTTTAATGTCATTCAGAGTTGGTTAATTTTTAATTCTTCACAAACGGACTAAATCCGGAATTCCTAGATTAAATAATATTGTTTCGAAAATAAATTGGACTAAATTGCGAACTATCATTAGTTAATTGTTAAGCGTTTCTGGTTACGGGTTGTTGCGTTGGCAACATTCTGTTACTGTCACTGCGGTCCCTCGGCTCGAGAATGGAGGTCCGGAGATTTTGATTTCGATTGATTGCAGGCCCACGACGTGGTGCCTTATTTTGTATCGGCGGGTTTTATCGACCCCTTGAGTGAGTTATTTCAGTGATTTTGTTATTGGGTTATTGTTGGTAGATGTCATACTAATCAGTGTCGCGTTTATTTTCAGTCCCGGCAAATCGATGAATCTCGTAAATTAGATTATTTGTGAAGGAAGACCCCGGCGTATTGATATGTCGCAACGACTATAATGTGGGCCACTTTTCTACGCCGGGTAAGCTAAAATAGCGTTATTAAAAACGTTTTCAACCTGTCTGAGACATGGGTGAATTCAGGCTTATAGATTGTACTTGTGTTTTTAGGGTTTTTTGAGACGGGCTACGTCCGGGCCGTTGATTCCCCGCCATGTCGGTCACGGTGGATTGTCGCAGTCTGCTGGTGTAGCGGGGTCGGCGAGAGTTGACGCTGAGGCGGCTTGGGGCTTGCGCCGGCTGCTACCCTACACGTTGAGGGAGGATTCAAGGGGTCCCTATTTAACTTTAAGGTCAGAGGTTCCTGTTCCTTTAACTCATTTATTTGCTTGAATGTAATTCGAGCTGGCGCCCTTAAGAATGTAAATTAAGTTGAAGTGTTAAAGCGGCAGTGGTTTCCAACCAAGCAGTATATATATATATTTAGTTCGCTGACCCACCAATTTGCTCTATAACCCTGTTATTATTAAGCGAACTGTAGTTAATAAAATATAACTTGTTAGAAGTAATTTAAAAAAAAAAAAAACCCTATAGTAGCTTAATTTTGTAAACGCTAGCCGGTGGAAATTTGTAAAAGTGTAGTTTGGGTAATAAACGACTCAAAGATATTTCTAGTTTCTTTTAAATATATTCCCAGTCCAAAATAGTTGTAACAATATTTACCTATTTTTTTGAAATAGTCGTCTTTGCTCATAGGGGACCGATTTTTGTACCCTAAATAAAATAATGGCCCACCATCAATAAATAGTGTCGGATCTAATTTTAGGTTGTGACTTTTGGAAAGCGATTTGGCTGGCGCCTGAAATTTTTAGTAACATTGATTACAGGAATGCCCCTGAAACATTTTATAGTTTTCAAATGAATGAAAAACAAATTCATACATTAACATCATTTGATAATTTTTTTAACATCATTTGTTAATTGAATTAGCATTGTCAGTAATTGACAGGTTTGAGGACATTTCCACAGATCGTAAGGGTTTAGGTAGGACAATTTTAATTGAACACGTGATAGACACAGGCGCTTCACTTTTTGTTTTAGTTCTTCTGTTTGTGCTGAAAGAAAGGTTACGGAGTTCTCAGTTTTACTCCTTAATTTCTAACAGTGTAGCTTTTAAACTTTTGAAGTTCCTTCTCCTGAGGTCCTTATTACATCATTCATTTAACAAATAAATTGTCACCCAATTTTTACTTTTACCATAGTTCCGGTATGTTTATTTCTTCATCACGCTTTACTTTATTTCTGTGTGCAGCTCCCCAAGCTATAGTTAAGGCCTTGTTTTACGCCATATCTCCATCGTAATAAGACATTTCTTCAAGGTTTTTCCCTGGTTAACCACGCACCCAGCGCACGCGCAGACACACCGCCACACGAGGCTAGCAGCCGTTGTTCGTTGCTCGAGCTAGGAACATCGACTGCCACTGAGGCGTACGATGCCTTCTTACACTCCCCCTTTCAGGGGGTGTGAGGATGCTATTCCAGGGCTTTCTGCCCTCTTTAGCTGTCTGTTGTCGCGAGCCGTGACGACGGCTCGGTCTGTTAACGCCCGAGTTGATCGGGTCGTTATCTTTTTGTCGCCGCTGCTGCCATTGTTGCGTCGCACCATTTAAGTAATTTCTTATAGTGTTCCACTGCTGCTCTGATGTTTGGCTTGTCTTTGGTCGGGTTTACGCCGAGCTTCCTTATCACCTGGGGGGTGAGGGGGCCGGTGTAGACCCCAGTCTGCTTCCATTCCACTGCGTCTGCAGAGGGCTGCTCCGGAGTGGGGTGTGCTGCTGCTGTCTCTGTCTCGCAAGCTTCTAGTAGGATTTGGTTGAATCTTAGCCTCTCTTCTATTAATGGCTTCAATGATATCGCGTCGGGTTTGACCGCCCATTGCCTACATTCAGCCAGTAGTCTGGGGATGTAGGGGTTGTCAATCTCCGGCAATATAACCGTCACCACCGGCGTGGTTTCGGCGCCGAGAATTGGTGTCGTTGCCTTCTCTGTGGGTGCAGTGGGCTGCACCTGGGGGGTGGCGGCGTCGGCGGGCGGCGCTGCCTGTTTCTTTGTGGCGGCGTCGGTGGGCGGCGCCGCCTGCTTCTTTTTCTTTTTGTGTTTCTTCTTATTCCGCGTTGGTTTGTTGCTATGGGGCGGGGGTGGCTGTGCGCCCCGTTGTTTGGGGGCGTTGGCCGGCGCCATCAATGAAGATGGTGCCGTCTCTTCCTCCGTGGGCTGTCTTGTTGGTGTCCCCGCCTCCTTGCCAGTCCTTATGGGGACGGCGTGCGCCTTTGTGCCCGCCTTCCTCCAGTTGCGGGCCTCTCGGATGTATATAGGGCATCCCTTATGGTTTGCAGGGTGCGGCCCCGCGCAGTTGGCGCAGGTGCACGGCTGCTCCCTGGGTCTCAGGCACTGCTTTGCCGGGTGGTTTCCGGCGCAGCGGACGCATTTCTGCTGCCGGTGGCAGCCTTGGGAGTGGTGGCGGAAGCCCTGGCACCTATGGCACTGGGGCGGGCCGCCCTTCCCTCTCCATGCTTCGAAACTGACGGTCGGGAGGTAGAGGAGCTCTCGTACCCCGTAGATCGTCTTGAATTCTCGCGGGGGGCCGGAGAGCTGCAAGAAGTAGATGCAGCCCGGCCGGCCTCCCCTGGCGTTGATTTGCTTGATGTGAGCTACGGGGTATCCGAGCTCCAAGCACGCTTCCTTTATTTCTTGCAGCGGTGTGTCCATGGGCAGCCCTCTGAGAGCCACCTTCAGCTGCTTCTCGTCGTTCCTCAGGTAGACGTGCCACTCCATCTCGTGCGCACGATCTGCCCCGAGGGATGCCTCTACTTCGGCAAGGTGGGCGTAGACCGCCCGGTACTCCTCGCCTGACTTTGGGGTAAACAGCACACCCTGCCCCGAGCTTTTGGTGTGCGGAGAGTACCCGAGCTTCTCGGAGATGTCTTTAAGGGTCTTGCGCCAGTCTGGTAGGCGAGGGACCGTTATAGGCGGGTACCTCTCCTTCCTGGCCTGGGCTTGCTGCTGCTGTCCTTCTTCTTCCTCCTTGCGGGGTTTGGCAGTAGAGGCCGCTTTTGCTGCATACGAGGTTGAAGGCGCGTCTTGTTTCTTCGGCTTCGACTTTCGCTGTGGTTTGGCGGCTGGCGGTGTGGTGGTGGCTTGGTTGGTATCCCCTGCTGGGCGGGGGCGTAGTCTTGGGTCAGATGGTGGCGACCTCCTCGTACAGGGACGTTTCTCGGTCCCCGCGGGTGCTTGCGGGCTCTCGCGGGGGCGCTTCGCGGCCCTGATGATGTTCGGGTGAGCCTTGAGGAACTCCAGGAACGGGGCATCCTCCGGCAGCAGCTCTGTCTCCAGCCCCATCATGTGGCCAGAGAGACGAACGTAGGCGGCCAGCCACGCCCTCAGGTCCGCCGACATGTGCTCGGACCCCATAATTTGGGAGATTAGAATCGTGTCCGATTCTAACCTCTCCATAGGGGCCCGCGGCTCGTCAGCAGTCGCAGCGGGCGAAAACAGCCGCAACGTAGGTGACGGTAGCGTCGGGGGAGATCCCTGCGCTACGTAGGCATCTTCTTCGTGCGCTTCTGCTTCTTCGGTTTCTTGGGTGGGTAGGTCGGAATGTTGATTTCTCAACCTACCCCTCCATTCCGCGTCGTCTTCCATACTTGCAGGAAGCTTTCTTCTAAAGCTCTGTGACGTCTTCGTGATTGGTTAGAGCCAATCTCCGCATACCTTTGCCCGGGGCATCCGTTTTAGCGGGACCGGGTTCGGGCATACGTCGAAAGGATAACCTTCCACGATGCAGCTCCTCGAGACGTAGTCCCCTCCGGCTAGAAGCCGGGCCGCTTTATCCGGCTAATTATTATAATAAAATAATAATTGCGAGATGCGCGTGAGTGTTGAGACGTCCGTACAGTGTAGCTCCGATGCGAGTCCGCCACTGAGGCACAGTCCGGGCTGGCTTAAATAGGCGCGGCGCGGCGATGGCGGCCGGGCGCGTAGAGGGGATGCGGCTGCTGCACTCCGCCGCTCCGGTTGTCGCGGCGCTGTGACGTGGTCGTGACGTTACACGTTGCGGGGGTGTGCTGAGCTAGGTAGGAGTTAGGTCAGTGTCCTGGACGTGGCTGTCGGCTCTTGGTTCCGGTGGTGGTGGTGGTGGTGTTGGTTGCGGTGTATTCGCGTTTTCCGCCCGACGCCACACGTTTCCAGATCGGTCCAAACATACTTCTCGCCAATCCCCTTCAACAATTTGGCAGTCTCGGTATTGGCACCTATAAGGACCGGTATAAGGACTTGCTGTTGCTAGGTCACGCTTTACTTTATTTCTGTGTGCAGCTCCCCAAGCTATAGTTAAGGCCTTGTTTTGCGCCATATCTCTATCTTCATAAGCCATTTCTTTAAGGTTTTTCCCTGGTCAGCCTCATCTCGCCAAATATATTCTGGTTACATGGGGTCCTATTTTCCCCGCCTGTACAACTTGTATCTTGTTGCAAATTTTTTTGTCGTATAATTGTCATGAATTATATAAAAAAAAATAAAAAAACTATGTCTCTTTTATGGTAGGTACTCTATTCAAAGAAAAGTAAGGATATAATGTAATATATGATGGTTCAGGGTGCAAGGAGCTGGAGCAGAGTATGGCGTAGAGACTGGTATTGAAGATAAACTACTTAGTTAGGCGTGAATATGGAATTTTCTTTATTCATGTATGTTAGCATATTTATACACATAGATTGTCGCTGATGCAAGCAATATGAGTTTATGTCGCAGTAAACCAAAGTGTTACTGCTAAACACTGAAAGTGGCTAATCGCCATATTACACCTCCCCCAAAAGTCCGTTCACCGCCGGGGTGGCAGAAAAAAAATTTTAAACGCATGTTACTTGTTTATAATTTTTTCTGAAAATATTCAATTTATAAATTTTTACATTGTGTGGTTAAATAATCCCTTAAGGTTATTAGTCTTAGTGTCGCAGACCTTTAAAAATCAAATTAAAACATAATTATTTATCACTTAAAACCTTACTATCATCTCCAATAAAAATATTCATTAAAATCAATCAAATCTTGTTCTGTAAGAATATAACATTTCATTACTGTATATCGAATCAATATGTATCACTGTTTATCATTATATCAGTACCTTTTCATAATATATGTACACTAATGCCGTATTTCAATGTTAAGCCTTTCACGGACACCTGTAAGGTTGAAAATGATCAAGGACATAACTGAGTTGCGCCTCTGTGCGCACCCTTCACCTATCCTATAACATCTAAAACCTAGGGCATGGTCACCCTCTATCAACATCTATAACATGGGCCTGGTCACCCAAACAATGGCATATCAGGCCTCGCTCTCGGTCGCCTGTACCACAGAATAACTAATAGTACTACCGTACAGAAAATTCACTCCTTCACAAAAGTCAGATTTAGGTATAAAATTATACCTATACTCGCCGCCTGCAAGCAAACTTGATACTTATAACCGCGCACGAAACGTGAATCTTCTTTGCGCGCCGCAGTTTTATGACCTAGCTGTGCGTGTCGGCACGGGGTTGTCACTTGACAAGTTTTTGTGCCTGTACCTACTGATTTATTATTTTTAAGATGAATATGTAGGAATTACAAACGTTGATTCTGTAAACATAATTTTTTTATCCGGTGATAGTATTTATGTCTGATTCTCACGGAAGTAGGTATGCCACAGCCGTATTCCTTTGAAAATATGTCGGTCAGTTCCTAATAATGTTTCTGAGCAACCAATATTATATCTTTTGTACAGATTAGACCGAGGTTTCAGTTTCAAAGCCATTGTGTATTTTCAATTTTGCGCGACCGCCACGTGACACGACTATCGTGCGTGCCGAGGGGCAGCCCACTGCCATACGCCTGCCCGGGAGGCGCGCCGGCCAAATGTACCTAAACTACGTAGTGACACCCCCCTGCCTGTACTTAGAAACACAAATACATTAAGACATAAAGTCTCCTACTACTTTCACGGAGGACACGGTAGGTCACACTATGATCAAGTGAAGGACTTAGTGTTCTAACAAAGGTCACATCTCGAAATGTGCCTAATATCTTCACTTGGTACCATACTAAACCTCTAACTCAAGGTAAAAAAAAAAAATCACTTCAAAATAAACGAAGTAATACTCTTACTTTCACTAAATATCAGGTGATCATTCCAATACGTAGTTAAAGTATGAATCATTACTAGTATGCGATGGTATCAAATTTCATTCCTCGCTAATTAAAATATGTAAATGGGCGGCGAAGTCTCGCGACCTAGAAAATTTTTGCTGACGCGCGCGCAACTATACGGCGCGTGCGACCAAATTACGAAATATAAAATGTAGAACTGTATTCGACACTAAGATTATACAATTAAAATTATGATTTCATTATATGCAACGGTAACTATTTACTTTTCAATTGCTTTTAAAAAAATTGGTTTATGAATTAGTTATATGATTCGTATATTACTGTGAATTTAAATGTAATGTTAGTTTATGCGACAACCTCGTATTATTTTTAAGAGTAAAAAAAAAATACAATAATACACATCAGAATATTGGAAGAAGAAAAAAAAATACATTACAACTCTGTTGTTTGCTGACGCCTTCCTCTTCCTTGTCCTGTGTGTTTGCGGCCTGGCTCGTTGCCGGTGCCACTGGCGCTGGGGCTGGAGGTCTGGCTCCTCTACTCTTGTTTGACATCGCCGATGTATGCGTGCTGCTCCTGGCTGCAGCGGTGCTCTCGGCGGCCGTCTCGCCGTTGCTTGCAGGATCTCTCCTGTTGTTGTCGGCGTGGATGGCAAAATGCTATGTGCTACTGCGGCCTGTGACGTGGCGTGGCGTTGGTGCTGCGTCTCTGTGTGCTGCGTTTCCAGTTGCTGCTCCACTTGCTGTCGCGTATCTTGCTGCCGGGTTTCTTGCCGTGTGTTAACCGGCTTCGGTATTGGTGTTGCCACTGTGAAGCTGGTGTTCACGGTCTCCTGGACGGTCCGCTGGTCCCCGTTTATGGTTATTCTGAAGCTTCTTAAGGCTGTCATTGGCCCCACTAACTCGATGTTGACACCTTCAATGGTTATTGTCACCTTTGTCGACGGCATGTTGAGATTTCGGTGTGCTGGTCTGGAATCTGTATCTGTATTTGTAGCTGGTTCTTCGATCTGGTTCGGTCTGCGTTGCCTTATATTTCTGACTGCGTTTTTTCCCTTGTATATCTGACTGCGTTTTTGTTCGAAGATTCTTATCGGTTCTCAGGCAGGGTCGCCATGTAATATATGATGGTTCAGGGTGCAAGGAGCTGGAGCAGAGTAAGGGCGTAGAGACTGGTATAGAAGATAAACTACACTTAGTTAGGCGTGAATATGGAATTTTCTTTATTCATGTATGTTAGCCTATTTATACACATAGGTTGTCGCTGATGCAAGCAATATGCGTTGTTGTCGCAGTAAACCAAAGTGTTACTGCTAAACACTGAAAGTGGCTAATCGCCATATTACAATAACAAATATACCCTCTACTTCGGTCTTTGTTTTGTACGTGGTAACCTTACCACCCCTCGTTTCGAGCCTCCGTTCCTGCGCCGCCCCGTTCTGTGTTTTCTTCCTCTCCGTCCCCGCAAGGCTGGTTCGGTGCTCGCTTACATCGCCCCTGGTTGTGCCCAACTGTCTGGTTGGCCGTCTCCGAGCATTTCGGATAAAAATGCGGAGTATTCTGCCTTATGCTCGACCCACCTTGTGAAAAATCCACCGCCTGGTCCAGTTCCACGTCGTCCGTGCTGACTGTCTCTGCTTGGACTGTGTCCGCTTGCGGGGGTATGCTGAGCTCCGGTAGATCAGTGTCCTGGACGTGGCTGTCGGCTCTTGGTTCCGGTGGTGGTGGTGGTGTTGGTTGAGGTGTGTTCGCGTTTTCCGCCCGATGCCACACGTTTCCAGACCGGTCCAAACATACTTCTCGCCAATCCCCTTCAACAATTTGGCGGTCTCGGTACTGGCGCCTTATGAGGACTTGCCGTCTTCCTGTTGCCGGTGAGGAAGAAGACGAAGGAAGGAGGTTACGAGGAGTTCACGGGAAGTACCCTTTAGGTTTTGATTCCCTTGCGAGTTTCGAAAATTTGCGGCATAAACGGCTGTATCTTTTGATTTCGTTCGCTTAGAAGTTTGATTTTTTCACAGATTCAAGGGACAGTAGATCTGAGTATTTGATATAAATTTCAGCTTGATACCTTCACGCGTTCCTGAGAAAAAGAGTCTTGACAGACGGACGGACGGACGGACGGACGGAAGTACGGACCCCTAAAGAGAGTGAGAATGAGAGACTCAATCAAACTCTCGTATTTTCTCTGGGGTGGATACTAATTATAATAACTTATTCCAACTGTATGGTTTTTTTTGTATGTGTCAGTATTTAAAAAGTTTCGGAACAATTCTTTCGACTACCGCCATTTTTCACAATAACAATTTGTTGTTGTTGGAAATTGTAATTTTTCCAGCTTTTTTTACTTAAAATTTCAAAACCGGTCAAGTGGGGTTGCCGGTTAGTGACATGAATGTCAACTGGAATATTGTTGTCACATAGTTAGGTTTAGTATAGTTTTCAGTTCTGATTGCCCTGAAAATCAGCGTTAGCCACAACGCCCTGCCATGACTCATGCTGAGTGGCAACCGTTTTGGTATAATTTTTTTTTGTATATTTCATGGTATGATTCTCTTCTCTTTGCACCAAATAAATATTTTTCATTTCATTTAATTTTTTCAAAATATCACCAAGAACTTTCTTAATATGAAGTTGAGTATTTTCTAATATTTTAACAGCAGTTTTCCGGTTAACCACACCGTCACTGAATAATGAAACTAACGTAGCGGCAGATTTCTCTAACATACTATGGGCAGTATCCAAAGCGTTGTCACGACAAACATTGTTTAGAGGATGATATTCAAAGGATCCAACAAACTACACGTACGAGTATCATGTATATTTTCACTTAAAGCGCATTCATTTGTACAGAGATTTTGATTAAAATTGTTTGTATATTCAAATGTTAGGAAATTAAGTGGCGCCTATAAGACCGTACATTTTGATATTCGCGATCACATTGCAACTGTTTACAGCGATATGTTGAGTTTGCATTTATGTTATATTTTTTAAATGTTTACAAAAATGTTTGTAATCTTCAGCTAAAGCGAGATATTTGAAACAAAAAAACTTTTGATTAAATTTAGCAAACAAATCACTTATTCCAAGTCGGAAATAAAAGATGAGACACCTGAAAGCTTTTTCTTTGATTTTGTGCCAATGTTATAAAAATATTATTGCAGAAATAGCCAAATGTGAACGGCTTCTGTGCCTTCGGCTTCGACGTCCAGGGGCCCGTTTCTCAAAAGTTTGTAACTTGTAATACAAGCGGATGTCACTTTTCGACATCTTTTGCTAGAAAGGGACTTCCGCTTGTATTACAAGTTACATGCTTTTGAGAAATGGGCCCCAGGTAGTGAAAAGTTTTAAAGCATACATCCAGCGCTTTCAAGAACGAGTCTATTTTATAAAGGATGTTATCATACGCAACATATAAGTCTTTTATGGCATCGATGGTTGGTCCAACAGTAATAATGATGGGTTGGCACCGTAAACCCTTAGCGATTTGGTTTGGCATTTCGCCGATAGTCCAGCTGGGTGAGGACTTCGCTTTGGTTCTGGAAATTAGAATGAACTGTTTACTTTTAACCGTATTCTTTTATAATTTCTAGTCAGTGTTGACACTGAGCAGTTTTTATTGCTTTGATATTGCAATTTATAACGCGCCAACCTCGAACGTCGGCCCGGCCGAACGAAACTCGCGGATTGGACGAATTTATTGCTGCACCGTATGAGCCAATCACGGCTCCGAATCATAACGCACCGCGCGTGAGCGACCGTATAGAGATACGTTCCCGCCGCTCCCGCGCAGTCCGGCAACCGACACGTTACAGATAGTGTGTCTAACTATATAATTTTGTTAATCACTTCTAATAGTAATAATTCTTATAAGTTTCTTTGTGTACCGTGTCATAACTGTGCAACTACTTAAAATTGTTTTGTTCTGTAACAGTGACTTTTCACTTAAATATAGCCTCATAGTACGAACCCCGAGCTAGTTGGTGCTACAAAATGGCTGCCCAAGCGTGAGGCTACCTATAGTGAAAAGAGGATTATCAATGCTATTAAGAGGCCTTAGTCCCATGAACGTTCCTCAATTTCACGAAATCTTACTCGATAGATGGCGGTAGCGCTCAGTACGCGACCGCTGGCAATGATCGACGATCGAACGGTCTTGATCGTTTTCAACTTCAATTACAAGTAACATTTTTTTAGGCATAAGTTACACACAGACTATTTATTTTCTTTTATATGGAAGATACTACTAATTAATGTATGTTTAAAGAAAATATACGCATCTAACACCAAAGACGGATTATTACTTAATCAGTAGGGACTGTTGGAGATACTTTTCGAATTAAAAGTATAATAAATTTCGAATTTCGAAAATTAGGTTTGTTTTAAATTCCAATATGGCTGTAATATTATTTTTTGTAAAAATGGTCATAATAGCCAATTTCAACTACTTCGGGTGTGTAGATTTCGAAAATGATGTCTGTTTTTAAATCCAAGGTGGCGGTTATATACCTTATTCAGAAAAAGCGTCATGGTAGTCCTTTTCGGCTAATTAAGGGACACCCCTTAATTAGCCGAAAAGGACTACCATGACTTAAAAACAGACATATTTTCGAAATCTAGATTTCGAAAATTATGTCCGTTTTTAAATCCAAGATGGAGATCATAATTTTTTTTCTGAAAAATCGTCATGGGAGTGATTTTCGGCTAATTACGGGGTGTCGATTTTGAAAATTATGTCTGTTTTAAAATCCAATATCAATCCCAAATCTGTGGACATTGTCGTTGGTCTCACACTTTGTATTTTTTGTATTGTTACTATTAGCCATAATCTCGTGTGTTACTGTTTTTTGTCCCAAATAAATTGAAAAAAGAAAAATGACGGTTATACACTTTATTCAGAAAAATCGGCACGGTAGTCATTTTCTGCTAATTAGTGGGTGTATATTTCGAAAATTTTGTCTGTTTTACAATCCAAGAGGCCTATGTTCAGCAGTGGACGTCTTCCCAAGTAACACACAAGCATGATTAACACTACTAATTTAACTAATTAGACAGCTAAGAGTTGAGTAACTTTGGTATTAAAGCTGTTGATATAGCTTAAGTCTGTATTACGTTGTGCTATACCATTTATAATTTTTTACGCTTAGTAAGGTCTGTATTCTGTGGACATTGTCGTTGGTCTCACACTTTGTATTTTTTGTATTGTTACTATTAGCCATAATCTCGTGTGTTACTGTTTTTTGTCCCAAATAAATTGAAAAAAGAAAAATGACGGTTATACACTTTATTCTGAAAAATCGGCACGGTAGTCATTTTCTGCTAATTAGTGGGTGTATATTTCGAAAATTTTGTCTGTTTTACAATCCAAGAGGCCTATGTTCAGCAGTGGACGTCTTCCCAAGTAACACACAAGCATGATTAACACTACTAATTTAACTAATTAGACAGCTAAGAGTTGAGTAACTTTGGTATTAAAGCTGTTGATATAGCTTAAGTCTGTATTACGTTGTGCTATACCATTTATAATTTTTTACGCTTAGTAAGGTCTGTATACACTCGCGATCAAAAAAATCGACTCAAGCAACATTTTTTACTTTTGGTCGTATTTCCGGAAAGCGGGAAATATTTTAATAAAACTTTGAATGCAATTTTATTACGAATTTATTCAGCTACAAAAAACAGTAAAAGACATCGATCTCAGTTGCGTAGTTTTTAGGTTATCGCAGTTTTTGTACAAAATGGCATTTTACATGGTTATGATATGCACGAGTTGTGCCCTCTTGAGACCAATAAAAACCGGTGTAACCGGTTATTTCTTATCATTCGCTTATCAGAAGTTGACCAGTGCACATCTCCTCGCAATCTTACACCGGAATCACCTTCGAAAAATGGATACCACCGAAGCTGAAGCCACCGAAGTCGTCACCTTGGTGAATCGAGGATTCTCGCAGCGTTCTGTTGCTGAGCAGCTGAATTTAAGCCAGTCTGCTGTCTCCAGAGTTTATCGTCGGTTTTGTCGGTTTGGAACCTTGAAACGGAAACAAGGATCTGGCCGTCAGCGGTGCACATCGGAGAGGGATGACCGCTTCATCGCCACCTCCAGTCTTCGTAATCGCCACCGTACCGCTGTTGCCATCCAGCAAGACCTGATGCGGAACCGGGTTGTGCCTGTTAGCACCTCAACAGTTCGGCGGAGACTCAAGGAAGCCAACCTTACCCCAAGAAGACCTGCTACTGGGCCCAAACTGACTCAGAGGCATCGGGACGCTCGGAAGGAATTCGTGGCGACCTACGAAAATTGGACCTACGACCAATGGAGCCGCGTACTCTTCAGCGACGAGTGCAGAATGTGTCTCCATGGCAGCGACAGAAGAGGACGGGTGTACCGAAGACCTGGAGAGAGGTTCGCCCAGTGTTGCTTCGCTGAAACAGTCGCCTACGGTGGAGGTTCCGTCATGATGTGGGCGGGGATTTCCATGGAGGGGCGGACCGAGCTGGTTTTTGTTGATGGCGGGGGTCGAGGCGGTGGTTTGAATGCAGACAGGTACATCACCGACATCCTGCAAGACCATGTCGTCCCCTACGCCGGGTTCTTTGACGAGGGGTTCCATTTCATGCAAGACAACGCCCCTTGTCATACCGCCCGCGTCACAAAGGAGTACCTTGACGCAGTTGGCATCCCGACTCTGAAGTGGCCACCTCTGAGTCCTGATTTAAATCCTATCGAGCACTTATGGGATTACCTGAAACGCAAGGTTCGAGCTCGCAATCCTGCTCCGGAGGCAATTTTGGCCCTGAAAGAAGCTTTGGTCGAAGAGTGGGAAGCATGCCCCCAGGATACCATCAGGAAGCTGATAAGGTCAATGAAGAGACGCATGGCATGTGTGAAAAAGGTTTTTGGTGGTAACACCAGGTATTAAAGATAAAAATAAATTGTTATTCGTTCATGAAAATGTTTTTTCTTTCGTTGTTAAGGTCATTTTTGCACCCAAATTTTACACCTCCTTGGTATGCTAGCTTGTTTTTCATGAACTGAAATTTTTCGCCTGAAAAACATGCTCGTATTGAAAGCTGACACTGTTAGCTCTAAAATGGTACCGTTGCTTTTTTGATCTCATGATTGGTTCCTGAGATATTAAACGATGAAATTAAAAATTAGTTTGAGTCGATTTTTTTGATCGCGAGTGTAGTGTTGTATTTTTTTCTAATAGCTTAGTAATACATATTTGTCGGATGATTACACAAACGTTAACACGTTGAACGCCACATGGCACACCGGTGAGCCAACGCGATATGCCCGTACACGCCATAGTAAAATCAAGTAATACGCTATTTTCAAAAAAAAAATTTTTGAGTAATTTGCAAGCGTACCATGATATTTATTTATGTGGATTAAAAAAAACCAGGTTATAAGTAAAAAAAATCAAATTTCTTAAAAAGGCTCACGGGTGAGCCGCGTGGCCTCATAGGAAGGAATTGCGGTTTGCAATTCTCGGGGGCCGCGGGGGTCATGCGGTGGCCCACCCGCCCGCGGCCCCCGCACTTGCCTGCGTACTCGCAGCGGCTGACAGTACCGCTAGTATCCAGTGACGTAACACTCGTGCCATGCGTATACATACGATTTTTCGTTTATAATAGATTATTACAGTGTTTTTTAACTTGTTCGTTCATTATGGATGACGATGGCTTTGAAGACTTGGTTATATCTCAAGAGGACTTAGCAGAGATTGAAAACGTCGAAATAAACCTTTTAAACAGCAGTTTTCAACTAAGTTCAGAAGATGAGTTGCAACCAGTATCATCGCATCGAAAACGACGACGTATTTTGCACTCTGACTCCGAAGAAAGCGAAATCGATAATAGGGTTGTTCCTGATACTTCGGGTAAGTAGGCAAGAAGTAAATTATAGTACTAATAACTGCAGTGAATGTTGGTTGTAAAGGTATAAATTACATATAACTAGTAGTCTGCCTCGAACTAGGAACTCGCTCGGTGACAAGTATAACAAGACCTCTTTTCAAATCTTTGGGGTCCTTTGGCTCCACAACCTCTTGATTGATCCTGCTGAGATTTTAATCAGTAAATTTTGTGGAAATTTTGTAAAGATTGGAATAACGATACTCAAGTTATCGTCTAACAAACTATCAATCTGGAAATGCCATCGAAATGCATAGCCGTCCCACTTGCAAGTCGAATGTAAAAACTTCGTTCGCTTCGCTCACTCGTTCAATTATACATGTAGGTAGAATCGTATGGTCTTCTAATCAAAAGTTTATATTTTACAGGTAATACACCTTCTTCGGACCGATGGACGGATCCCTTAGGTAATCAGAGAGTAGTTATACCATACACAGACATTCCTGGAATGCCATTTGAATACCGTAACAGCATGAATAACCAAACTCCGTGTGATTTCTTTGAACTTATGGTGCCTGACGAAATATTTGAAGAGATTGTTAACTGCACTAACCTATTTGCTATACATAAAATTGCTACATCAAACGATGCTTTTAAATTCGCAAAGCTTAAGAAGTGGGTTCCAACTAATGTCACAGAAATAAAAAAATTTTTTGGGCTTTTGGTGTTCATGGACATTGTAAAACTACCACGAATCGCTGATTATTGGTCTACAGATAAGGTTATAAGTCACCCTTTTCCACGAACCGTAATGTCGCGCAATCGCTTTGAGCTGCTACTACAAATGCTTTATTTCTCTGTTGACGACGAGGCCCACAAATCTGACAGACTACATCGAGTTCGGCACCTTTTAGAAATGCTGAATACGAACTTTAAAAATTACTACGTACCATCTGAAGAACTCTGTATAGATGAAAGCGTTGTGACGTTCCGAGGAAGAATAGTATTCAGACAGTACAACAAGCAGAAACGACACAAATACGGGATCAAGGAATTCAAACTGTGTACCTTGCCCGGTTACGCTTATAAAATCAGTGTTTATGCTAGTAAAAATGATTCTACAAACAGTTCTCCAACCAATGTAGTAATGGACTTATGTGGTGATCTTTTCAATAGAGGACACACATTGTACACCAATAACTGGTACACTAGCGTTGACCTGGCAAGGAAGCTATTAGACCAGGAAACTCATTTAGTTGGCACGTTACGAAAAAATCGGAAAAATATTCCCAAAAGTGTCACTTTGAAAAAACTGAAGAAAGGCGAATACATTGCCAAAGAAAGTCCAGACGGCATTACTGTTATGAAGTGGAAAGATAAACGAGATGTTCTCGTTCTGTCCACGAAACACTCTGTTCGTTTTCATAACGTGACGAAGCGTGGTAAAGTAGTGTCTAAACCTCATATAATCTTAGATTATAATAAGGGCAAAGGTGCCGTCGATTTATCTGACCAGATGTCATCCTATGCTAGCCCATTACGCAAATCAGTGAAGTGGTACAAAAAATTGGCAATTGATTTACTTCTCAACACGTCGATGGTGAATGCTTTAACATTGTTTAAAATCACTAAGAAGGCGAGTATCCAGATTATATATAGACTTCCGTAAACAAATTTTCATGAATTTGTGTGTTCAAAATGAAAACGTCGTCACCGTACAGCGGCCCAAACGAACAAAGCACGTTTTAACCAAAAAGGAGGGCAAAGCTAGATTAGTTAGACGTACCTGTCAGCAATGTTATAAAGACAATGCAAAAACTATGGGTGCGAAAATGGCTAAAACTAAAACCAAAAAAGTTACGACATACTGCGCAATTTGTCCTAATAAACCGTGGCTGTGTTTAGATTGTTTTAACAGAGTTCACTCTTAGAGTGGTTAATTACCTACTACTCTGTAATAATACCAATTTTAATATCTATTTTAAGTATTTGCGACTGATTTCTTACGTTTGATCTCATGTTATGTGCTGATTGATTTTATAGTTTTGTGACTTGATAAGATTTATATAATGTTACTGTATGTTGAGAATACTTTTTAGTTTATTACCTTGATTGTGATAAGTTATTCGTTTATGTTACCTAAGAAGACTAAGTCTTTCGAAACTTTTGTGCCATCCTAATAGCATGTATGTTTATACACCACTTACTTAACCAAAAGTTAATAATAATGTACGTTTTAATTGCTTAATAAATAAATACAATATTAAAAACTAATTTCATTTCATTTTCTGATCATATTTCATGTTTTAAATCTTCTTTGTCAGTTTCTACTATATATCACTTAACCATGCGTAAGGCAACCCTAGCAAAGTATAAAAAATGGTCAAAAAATTTCAAGTCCTGTACGGTACATAAGAACCAAGCGGGTTTGTATTTTCTCTGGGGCCACGCGGCTCACCCTAGATACGTTTTTAGTTGGAACAAGCGATCTGTGGCCTGTAAAGCAGGTTTTAGTTGAAGGCTCACCTTGGCTCACCGGTGTCCCCCATGGCTCCAATGGTTCAATATGGTTTGGCCCACCGGTGACCCCAGTGGCTTGAATGGAAACTCTACATTTTTGAAGTGGCGTTCAACGTGTTAATAGACTTAGAGCATTTCAGATAGCTTCAATTTGATTTAAGGTAACTGCGGCAGCAATGTTCTGTATAACAGTATAACTAGCTCGTTATTGGTAATGTGGAGTGCTATTTTACAAACATTACTAAGCTTATTGCGTTTGGTACTGCTTATTTCTGCAAAAAAGTACCAATGGCAGCTACGTTCTTTTTAAATGCTAGGTTCTGAATAAGTGCTTTAATTTAGACTTAAAGTTACATAATGGTTCATATTTCATTAACTTCTCAGCTGCTGTTTAAACACCATTTTCTGGTTTCTTATGAAGCTTATGTCGTTATAAGAGAATTAATGAGAACGGTTACAAACAACTAACACAGGTTTAAGCACATAATTTTATTCTTACACCGTAGTTAGCTGTTTAATAATCCGGTACACGCTTTATACAAAAAAGTTTGGTTGTTCTTGAGCTTAAGTCGGTATAAGAGAAATAATGAAAATATTTACAAACAACTAACACAGATTTAAGCGTATAGTTTTATTATTATATCGTAATTAGCTGTTTAAGAATCCGGTTTACAGCCTGTATACATAAAACTATATGCATTTGTGTTGATAGTTAGCAGTGTTGAGTATATCGTTGTTAACAATTTTGATAAGAATGGAACGAAATTCGTGGAAAGTTAAAAGAAGGACTGGAGGAATTCGCCGTAAACTTATGAGGGAGCATAAATTAAAAAATGCGGTTGCAGAGACAGAAACCAGTACTGTGACAGAATGTGGTGACGGGAGGAGTCAAGTGCGAACCGACGAGGAAGAGGGTTCCGTACAATCAAGTTTGGATACAAACAGTTTGGTACCGAGTTTAAGTGAAAACGATTCCGCATCTAGTGAGGACGAACCAGATATTTGTGTCGAATCTAAAAATGCAAATTTAAGAATTCAGCTGAGAGAATGGGCAGTGAGTAAAAATATAACGCATGCGGCTTTAAAACAACTGATGGGAATACTGAATGAGAGGATTCCTGAAGCCTTACCTAAAGATCCTAGAACCTTATTAAAAACTCCCAGGAACATTATTACAAAAACAATTGCAGGTGGGGAGTACTGGCATAATGGGCTAAGCGAACCCATGAAAAATGTTTTAAACAATTTGGATGAATTACCAAATTCCGTATCTTTAAATTTCAATTTTGATGGGCTACCAATATTTGATAGCTCCAAAAAAGAATTTTGGCCGATTCTGTGCAACATACACGAAAAACCTGAAATAGAACCTCTCATTGTAGGGATCTATTATGGATCAGGCAAACCAAAAGACCTAAATGAATATTTAGAAAACTTTAATACAGAAATAGATTTTCTTCTTAAATATGGAATCCAAATAATCAAAGGAGGCGTAGAGCAATCCATTAGTATTAAAATAAGATGTTTCATTTGTGACTCTCCAGCAAGAGCATTCATCAAAGGTAAGCTTTAATCTATACGTACTTTCATAGTCAAAAAGGCTTGAAGATACATTTCATCTATCTGCTATATTAAAGTTTTATATCTCTTTACTTAAATCAAACTTTAAGGTATTATAATTCACGTTAGAAAACTAGCTATAACAGCGTTCCTTTAAATATTGCTATTTTTCATTGTGATGTTTACTGTGAATTTTATGTACTAACTAGAGAACAAATCAAATCATTTTACTATTTTTTTTGTTAATTTTAAGCACACACACTACTATATACTCGTAAATCACAAACATAAATAGATGGGAATACATCCTTCTTATCTATTCCTGGCGGGGCCAAACGGATTCCCGTTTCACTGAACCTGTTCAGGTTCAGTGCCATCCGTCCCCGACGGGAACAGTTGGGAAGAAAACTGTGTCCACTGTCCATCTGTCCTTGATTCTGTTCTATTTATTTAATTGTATAGTGTCGATTTTGATAGTATGTTTAGCTTCATGACAGTAATGTACAATAGTTACGTAAAATAAAAAATGATTCCTACCTATCTGACTATCTGTGCTCAGTGATTAATTCCCATCTGACTACATGACCAGCAATGTACATAATTTAACTCATGTTACAGATGAAGTCCGAAGGTTTGGCCCACTTAACACGTTTAGTGCATATCCTTTCGAAAACAAGCTCTACTTGATAAAAAAAATGCTTAGAGAAGGCAATAAACCATTACCTCAAGTTCAAGTCGCAAAAAGACTGAGTGAAAGAGTTGCATTTGTTGCAAATAGAGTTGAAAAAGTTAAAGTTCAATACCCAAAAGTAAAAAAAAATCCATAAACATAAAATTGTTGATTATGGGAAATTTATAATTTCTCACAAAAATAACGATAAATACTTCATGATTTTAGAAGAGGTAATAATTGAAGTAAAAGAGATAACGGATAATTGTATTATAGGGCATAAAGTAGAAAACATAGTTGACATCTTTGGTAAACCTATAAAATCATCATATCTTCATATGTTTAAAACTAGTGCTCTGATTTCTAATCACGCCATAGCTGAAATTAATTTTTCTGATGTCAAATTCAAATTTGTTTCTACAAAATTAAATAATGAACTTCATTTCATTACTTTGTTGCATACATTAGTAACATATATTAAAATTGGGGTTGACAGTTTTTTTGCCAGTGTAAGCTAATTAATAAATTAAATAAAAGATTTAAATAAGCACAATTTGTTTTACTATTTTCCATAGTACAATTTTAAGCCTTTAATTAAAAACAAAAACATGGTACTATACTAGAAACCAGTAAACATTTACCTACTTGTGATTTTATACCACAACGAGAAATAAACACAAAATAAACTTGTTTTACTAGTTAGTAACACTGTAACGGGATCGTTACAGTATTATCTGAGTAAATAGTTTTATCCTAAAAAGAAACACTATTTACAAACTTATAATATAAATTAACCTACTTAAAACTAAACAATATTAAAAGATTATGTACCTATTAAGACATAGAAAAAAAGGCAATCTAACTGCATAAGCACGCACATTGCTCTTCAAGCTCTAGGCGTAATTAATAAACTCGTGCGCCATGTCATCTTTGACTCAATGACGACTCGGCCATTTTCTCTCTGGCGGGCGAGCCTGCGACACTATACGGTCATCGGCCGTCTCATATTTAATTAAAATGTCTCGACTTGTCTAAATTCTACAAGATTAGCCTGTGATTATCATTAATTATTCACGAGTGAATAAAATAATATTAAATAATGTGCCAGTGAATGTTTTGTTCCCCGATTGGGTGAGTGTTGTAAAATATTTCTTACTTAATTTACTAATGTGAATCAGTAGTTGCTTTTCGTACCTAATTCTATCGTGTGGTTAAAACTATTTCGTTTGTATTAAACGATTACCATTTCACATAAAATCTGAGAAGTTAAAGTGCCTTTGTTCTTTGTTCACGTAATGTTTTTCTACCTACTTATAAAAAAATAATGTATGTGATATGGTAATTATAATGTTAATTGTAATTACGTAGTTATAAGAATCATCTAATTTTCTTCCTATACTTTTAAATATAATTTCCAATCAAAGGAAATTGTGTAAATGCTGAACTCTTCACTTTGCAATTGGAATGTATTTCACTTTCACCTTCTTGAGCTGATTTTGTATACTGCTGCAACACCTTGATCACTATTTAATGCTTTTGGTGGCCTTCCTGCTAGTAGTGCTTCCTTCTTCCAAATGGCGAGGATGTTGCAGTCAGTAACGTGAAATCGGGATTTTTGCTAAATGGCTAAAAATGGAATTCCAGGGAATTTTGTACCACCCGAGTCGACCTACCACTGGGACCACACCCTGCATCTCCGTGACTCCACCAAGAGTCGGGACTACCCTCTCCGTCACCCGGTCGCACGTCGCTACCCGACTCGCACCGCACTACAGGGAAGTGGCTGTCCAGAAAGACGGTGCTAAGTGAACACGGTTTCCTTTTCCTCCCTACTATTAGCTCAGTGTTACAGAACTCTCGCCTCTGAGATATGTACCTACTTCATTAGTTCGCGCATAGTGGAATTTACAGACTTTAGTGTAATTTTAGAGACTTTTGTGTAATTTTAGTTTTACATTAAATATTGTTAAAGTTTAATAGTTTATCTTTATTCCTACTCCACTAAAAAACTACCAACACGACATTGGCGCCCAACTCATTAGGTATTTCACTGAGCCGTGTTCACTTTCACTTGTTTTTAAGTATTTTATAGTAATCAATGGTGTTGGTTTCTGTAGTTTTAAGTAATAATTAGTTGGATCACCAAAGATCACCTGAACTGTTTTCTACAATATTTTAAAATATATTATAGTGCCTACTTACTTATTCCGAGATTATTTTCTTGTCTTCTATCTACATTTGTTATATTACACATCCTTGGTGATTCTTGGGTACTCTTTAATTTAAGCTGATTATTACGCTGGTGGATTTAATTCTCTGTTTTTGTTGATTAATTGTATATTGCAACACACACCCAAAATGTCGTATCAAATAAAATACCTTTCGCTGCAAAAGGCTGAACTTGATATTATGACAAAAACGGGACTTAATCGCGTACACTTACTTTTATTATTTTCCTGACGTTTCGAGCGTGCCGTAACGCTCGTGGTCGCAGGCAGACTCAATTAAGTCCCGTTTTTGTCATAATAATGAGTGAACATCGTGTAAGTTTAAATCAGTACGGCTGAACTTGAGTATGAGGTCGATGTCAGAGGCGGCACTACTGGTGAATCTGTTCCGGAGTTGAAGAAACAAATAGTGAAATTAGCTGCAATTTTACCCCCTGATGATATATTAGAATCACATTTTGAGCCGACTGTAGATTTAGCACAGGTTCGGGATACATTAATTAAAACTAAAGAAAATTTAGATAGTTTAAAGACTAGACTGGATAAAAATGTTTACTCACGGACTGAAACGATGTTACATCATATCTACTACAGGCTGGTTAGGATCAATAAGTCAGGCTGTCTACAAGGATTATTCCCAAATTTTCAAGCAACAATTGGCTGAGCTGAAAAGACTAAAGATGGAGACACCTTCAACGTCTACATCTTCAGAACCATTGAGGGAGCTTATTTCGGTTACATGTGAGAAAAAGATGGTTTCTGAAGTTGTAGGTAAGCTAAAATATTCAGGAAAGTCATGTGTTAGATCGTTTATACAAAAAGCTGAGGAGCTTGTCATTTCTAGAGGCATGTCTAAAGATAAATTACTCACTTTTGGTTATGAAATTTTCACCGAAGATGCCCTGGTTCCGATGCAATAAGGACAAGGTGGAATCATGGGACGCTTTGGTGGTACTTCTAAAACAGGACATTAGCCAACGTAACTATGATTATCTTCTAATGTCCGAGATAAGGATGCGCACACAGGGTGAACATGAAAACATTTCAATTTATATTGCTATAATGCATGGTATGTTCTCGCGTCTAACAAATCAAATTTCTGAAGCAGAGAAACTAGAAATTCTACTACATAATATCCGTCCAATATATGCAAGTACTCTAGCTGCATCTCCTAATATTGAAAGCATCGATGCTCTGAAGACTTTGTGTCGTAGCTATGAAGACATTCAGTCTAGGATGTCCCAATTTCATGAGCCTCCGAAAATCAGTACTGACACATTAGCCCGAGAGTTTGCGTACAATCGTTCATTTCCTAGCTCGTCCAATACTAAAAATACTTATTTTACTAACTACAAGCGTGACTATAATGACAAATATAAAAACTATAAGTCTTACCAACAATCTACCAATTTTAATAAACGGCATCCGGAACCACAGACATTAGTCAATGTAAATGCCTTAAGCACTGCAACTACCTCTACAACTAAAAAGGTATTTTGCCCAAGATGTCGTGTTGACACTCACACATTAGGACAATGTCACCAACCACATTTTCCGATATGCTTCAAGTGTGGAAAAAAGGAGTTCGCTTTCCGGATTGCTCAACTTGTAAAACTACGGCTACTGACCAAAAAACTAATTAAGGTGGTTTGTTGTGCGGATGAGTACGACAAGAACACCCAACCAAAGTTGGATAGCTCTGAATGGTCCGATTGGTTGAAATTTATATCAAAATTCTTTTCGTGCTACTCTGTATCTTCAATCCACAACTCTCATTCAAAACACTCGCGTCCTTACGTTTCTGTGGTGGTACACGATAAATCACTAATAGGTCTATTAGATTCTGGATCTGCCGTATAAATTTTAGGCAGTAACGCTCATAAATACTTCACCGGCCAAGGTTTTGTTCTACAACAATGCCAACCTATAGAATGTAAAGCTGCAGGTGGCCAAAAACTACAAAGTATTGGTTTTATCTACCTAATTGTCACATTTTTAAACCAATCTCACGTTCTAGAAGTTTATGTGGTCCCTGAAATTGAGAACTCGCTTATATTAGGAGTAGGCTTCTGGAAAATTTTTGGTCTTTTTCCAAAACACTTAGAATCCGTTATTATGCTTCCAGAATCAGAAATTGGCCCTGCAAATCTATCTTTTGTTAATAATGCCAGTCTTTGTAGCTTCAAACACCTTACTGAGGATCAAAAGATCACTGCCGATCATTTGATATCTGAGTTTCGTAGTATTTCATATGAAGAGCGTGGCCTTGGCAGGACTTCACTTATTACGCATTCCATTGATACTGGGGATGCTTCCCCCATTCGTCAACGTTACTACAGAATGCCACTAGAAAAACAAAAAATCTTAATTGAACAACTAGACGAGATGCTTAAAGATGATGTGGTGGAGCCCTGCGAAAGTGAATGGTCCTCTCCAGTATTACTCACACCTAAAAAGAATGGTCAGCTGAGGTTTTGCCTGGATAGCCGGAAATTAAACGCTATAACTAAAAAAGACGCTTATAGTTTACCATACATGGCTGAAATACTGGACAACCTACGAGACACTAAGTATCTTACAAGTCTAGATCTGTCGAAAAGTTTTTGGCAAATCTTAATAAGAGAGGAAGACCGCTGTAAAACTTATTTTTATATACCGTCACGTGGTACCATTCAATTCAAATCAATGCCCTTTGGTCTCACTAACGCGCCTGCTACGCAGCAACGCCTTGTTGATCGCTTGTTGTATGGCCCAGAATTTGAACATAGAGTTTTTGTTTTTATCGATGACATAATTATAGTATCATCAAGTTTTGAACAACATATATCTCTTTTGGTTCGAGTCTTAGAAAAGCTAAAAACTGCTAATTTAACTATTAACTTTGAGAAAAGTCAGTTTTTTAGACAACAACTTCGTTATTTAGGCTACATAGTTGACTCTAATGGTTTACATGCTAACCCCGAGAAAGTAGAAGCCATAATTAACTACCCTACGCCGACAAACCGTAAGGAAGTCCGTAGATTCCTAGGCACTGCTTCATGGTATCGCAGGTTTATACCGAACTTTAGTACCTTAGTCTCGCCGTTAAATAAGTTGACGTCACAAGCTAAAACTGCCCCAGCTTTTAAATGGTCTACTGAAGCGAATGATGCATTTGTGGCTTTAAAAAATGTCTTGTTTCGACGCCTATCTTATCTTGCCCCGATTACTCAAAACCCTTTGAAGTTCATTCAGACGCCAGTGACGTAGGGATTGGCGCAGTTCTTACA
Organism: Pammene aurita; assembly: GCA_947086415.1. Lineage (NCBI taxonomy): Eukaryota > Metazoa > Arthropoda > Insecta > Lepidoptera > Tortricidae > Pammene > Pammene aurita. The sequence continues at coordinate 23,177,153 of OX352295.1, forward strand.
CAAACTTTAGATGGTGTAGAGAGAGTGATCGCATATATGAGCAAGTCTCTGTCGAAACAGCGCTACGGAGCGAGAAGCTTTGGCTGTGCTTAGCGCAGTCGAACATTGGCGATGCTATCTAGAAAACGGTCAAAAATTTACTATTTACACTGACCACGCTGCTCTTAAGTGGTTTCTTAATATTAACAATCCTACAGGTCGCTTAGCAAGATGGGGTGTACGACTTTCTACCTTTAACTACGAAATCCGGCATCGTCGTGGATCTGAGAACGTAGTGCCAGATATTCTGTCTAGGATACCTGTTTCAGCCATAGATACATTACCTTCCACAACTACATCCGGCCTAAACGTAACTGATCCCTGGTATTTGACAATCTATCACGGCTGCCAAAATACTCCAACGTCGTTTTCGGACTATCAAGTTGCTAACAATAAACTTATTCGTTTTAAAAAGAGTTTAAATCCACTTACAAGAGAGTTTGAATGGAAAGAGGTCGTTCCACTTGAAAATAGACAACACGTGATAGGACAAAATCATTAATGTCCTACTGCTGCTCATTTTGGATTACTAAAAACATATAAACGACGTTCCTTAAAATATTTTTGGCCTGACATGTACCGAGACGTAAATAAATTGATTGCTGATTGTGATGTATGTAAATCGTACAAACATGCTAATCATAGTCCTTTAGGTACTATGGGACGCCCTAAGGAATGTAACAGACCCTTTCACACTATTAGTATGGATCTCGTTGGACCGGTACCACCATCCAGAAAACAGAATACATTCTTGCTAGTTATTACTTGTTGCTTTACAAAGTACTGCCTTCTGTTTCCTATTCGACGTGCTACTGTTGAAATTATCTCTCTCATAGTAGAGGAGAAAATTTTCCTGGTTCATGGTGTGCCTAAACTTATCTTGATGGATAATGGTAAACAATTTGTAAGTAATACTCTTAAGCAATTGTTTGTCAAATACAAGGTGCCAAACGTTAGATATACACCAAAGTACACGCCGCAAATTAACACCGTGGGACGCTACAACAAAACTATAATGACGGCTATTTCCTCTTTTATTTCTAATGAAGACCACAGGTCTTGGGATGCAAATGTATCTAAAATACAGTTTGCAATTAATTCGTCAATTAATGAGGTAACAGGATCTACACCTGCTTTCTTAGTCTATGGTCGCGAATTAGTTACCTGTGGTTCACACTATTTAAATTCAGACACCATTGACGACTTAATCTTTGCACCTAGGGAAGATTATGCTGAAAACCTTGCTGTACTACACAAGATATTTGATCAGGTTCAAAGTGCCTTACTAAAAGCTCATGCTAGGAATTGCGTGAATTATAACCTACGTAGAAAGAAAGCTGACTTTGAGGTAGGCGATTATGTTTGGAAACGGACTTATTATCTTAGTGATAAAGACAAAAAATTCGCAAAAAAACTAGCCCCTAAATTTGTTAAGTGCCGCATTGTGGCTAAAAAATCACCTGTAGTGTACGTTCTCCAAGATACACATGGTAACAATATAGGTGAGTGACACATAAAAGACTTTAAACTTAACTAACTGGAAAACCTAAAATAAAGATACTTAATCGACTCTAAAACCATTTTAATTCTGTTTCGTATTTATATATAATTACTGGAATTGGGAATCTATAAAATGTACAGTCCTCTACCGGAATGTCCATTTTTGAATAAATAAAATATACTAATTACGGTACTACCTACCGTAGTAAGGTTATATACGATTTCTATCTAAAAAGCGTCGTATTTCAGTTCTCCACTGTAATTATAAAATAAATAAACTACGAGACCTTTGGTATAATTGGTAACAACTATATTTATCTGTTGGTGAGTATTTCACAAACTCAGTGGATACTCGGTGTATATGAGCTTTTAACACATAGCTGTCCGTGTAAAGGCTATTATGAATGATGATTTATGAGAGGATAGAATGAATAGGTGAAGCATGTATGTTGTTGATGACTGAAAGTTAAACCAATAGTTATTGAGCCATAGTAAGTCGATAGAGAATTTTACTTAGGCAAAATTCTACCCAAAAAGAGAGGGTATGTAACGGGATCGTTATAGTATTCTCTGAGTAAACAGTTTTATCCTAAAAAGAAACACTATTTACAAACTTATAATATAAATTAACCTACTTAAAACTAAACAATATTAAAAGATTATGTACCTATTAAGACATAGAAAAAAAGGCAATCTAACTACATAAGCACGCACATTGCTCTTCAATAGCTCTAGGCGTAATTAATAAACTCGTGCGCCATGTCATCTTTGACTCAATGACGACTCGGCCATTTTCTCTCTGGCGGGCGAGCCTGCGACACTATACGGTCATCGGCCGTCTCATATTTAATTAAAATGTCTCGACTTGTCTAAATTCTACAAGATTAGCCTGTGATTATCACTAATTATTCACGAGTGAATAAAATAATATTAAATAATGTGCCAGTGAATGTTTTGTTTCCCGATTGGGTGAGTGTTGTAAAATATTTCTTACTTAATTTACTAATGTGAATCAGTAGTTGCTTTTCGTACCTAATTCTATCGTGTGGTTAAAACTATTTCGTTTGTATTAAACGATTACCATTTCACATAAAATCTGAGAAGTTAAAGTGCCTTTGTTCTTTGTTCACGTAATGTTTTTCTACCTACTTATAAAAAAATAATGTATGTGATATGGTAATTATAATGTTAATTGTAATTACGTAGTTATAAGAATGATCTAATTTTCTTCCTATACTTTTAAATATAATTTCCAATCAAAGGAAATTGTGTAAATGCTGAACTCTTCACTTTGCAATTGGAATGTATTTCACTTTCACCTTCTTGAGCTGATTTTGTATGCTGCTGCAACACCTTGATCACTATTTAATGCTTTTGGTGGCCTTCCTGCTAGTAGTGCTTCCTTCTTCCAAATGGCGAGGATGTTGCAGTCAGTAACGTGAAATCGGGATTTTTGGTAAATGGCTAAAAATGGAATTCCAGGGAATTTTGTACCACCCGAGTCGACCTACCACTGGGACCACACCCTGCATCTCCGTGACTCCACCAAGAGTCAGGACTACCCTCTCCGTCACCCGGTCGCACGTCGCTACTCGACTCGCACCGCACTACAGGGAAGTGGCTGTCCAGAAAGACGGTGCTAAGTGAACACGGTTTCTTTTTCCTCCCTACTATTAGCTCAGTGTTATAGAACTCTCGCCTCTGAGATATCTACCTACTTCATTAGTTCGCGCATAGTGGAATTTACAGACTAGTGTAATTTTAGAGACTTTTGTGTAATTTTAGTTTTACATTAAATATTGTTAAAGTTTAATAGTTTATCTTTATTCCTACTCCACTAAAAAACTACCAACGCGACAACACTTAAATAAAAAAGAAAACATTAAATCAACTATAAAGGTCAATTGTGAGACTTGAGCATTCCGTTGCGAGGATCGTCATCAAGAGCACAAAAACTGCAGCAAAGGCCCAGCTAGCGCAGAAGGTTTGCATGCGCTCTGCTCATTCATCTACTCGATGCGGTACTTTTAATGACAATTAAAGTAGTGCAATTGATTGTGAACAAACACTTATATATTTTTATATACATAGTTTATTTTTTAAATGCAACTCAAATAATTACAAAATGTACACAATATGGTCAAACAATCAGATTAAGGTACTTAGCTCTGTTCGTGTCGCTGGTAGCACAACAAGTGACTGCTCCTCAGTGAGCGGTCCGTTTTATACCTGGCTCCGGCAAGTGCCGCAGGTGGTCTGATCGACCCGTTTTATTCGCTTACCCACATTTATAAAATGATTAGTGATTGAGTCAAGTAAATACCTTAAAATGTTACAAATATTAGATGAAATAATCTTAAATCCAACACGGCTAAGCTAGAAAGATTGAATTTTACTAAAAATATTATTATTTCCATTGAGATTTCCTATCAGAAAAACGGAAAAGGAATCATGAATTCAAGGAATTACCAGATACCACAAAAAAAAATCCCATTGAAGGAAGTTTAGAGTGCAGTGCCATAGAACTGACTGCCCAAGAAAATCTGTTATAGCTCGTGTATACAGAACACCTAGTTTTAGAAACCTTAGTTTATTTTATGAAAAACTTGACATAATCCTTAAAAAATGCAATTTAAGTAATAAAAAGATCCGTGGAGATTTTAATATTGACATTATGAAGAAAACTCCTATTTCGTTATAATTTGACTATTTTCTCTTAGGTTTTAACTTAGAAAGACTTCCTAGCAATACATGTATTGATAATTTTGCGCATAACTTGAAACGAGGTCAAGGCACATATGTATATGACTTTGGTATTTCAGACCACATTGCGCAAGTTTTCAAATATCCAGGAAATAAGATAAATAACATTAAGTCTTGGCAAGTTGATAAGCGCAAATATTCAGGTGAACGTGAAGGTCTACAAATATTTTAAAAGTATCTAAAGTGCTTGTCTTTCTCAAGCACTACACTACCGAAAGATCTGAATAGGCAAGATGCAATATTTTCATTTATGTTTTCATTTGAAAGGACTGCGCGTAGAATAGACCACGAGTGTATTAAAAAATGATTGGTGGTGGGCGATTTTAGTGCTTTTGTTAAAGATCCTCGTTACGGATCGTAACATGTCATTAAAATCAAGTAAATATGAAAAACTATTTCCGTACTACATACAATAGTCAATAAGTTATACTTATTCACTATTAATGTTCTAATTGAAACTTAACTCAAAATAATCTTGCGCTTGTAAATTTCGCCATGTGTGCCAAATAAAACTGTGAAAAAAAGAACACCTTATTAATTATGAGGTTGTATTCCCATCTGTGCCCACCCCACGTGACAAAAGCGGGCATAGTGGTTTTTAATACATTTGTTTTGAACCCTAATTAGCTGGTTAATACACGACTCTCGCCAAATACTCATATGATATTCAGAAGTTAACGCTGCAAGATTACTCCTTATCAAAAGTGAGCTGACACACGAAAACTTTAATTCAGCAGCATACTGTAGAACAGTCACGTGAGCAGCTATTTATCAGATTTCAAATAACCTCCATTACTAGGCATCAAAAACAATTTTTACTTTGGTTTTCCCTGTGAAATGTAATGTATTATAAATTGAAATACGATTCTAAGTAATGTTTATAACTAATGTTATGCTTTTGAAACACTACCATTAACAGTTAGGTAAAAAAATGTTTTCGAGACTGTTCATAAATCGTATTTAATATCATCAAACGTGATTAATTTAAGGGCGCGTGAATTTAATCGGTAAAACACATATGGTTTTTACGAAAAAAATGCTTGCGCACTATTATTTCATGTCTATCATTGCAAAAACTCGTATATTATAAATGTACTTACCAAACATAAATTTCCAGCAACAATTTATTATGTCCGCGTCCATGCACTGTCATACAAGTTTCATAAAAGAAACACTTTATTTATTTATTTTACTACTGATTTTTGAATATGCTTTGATTAGTATTACAAAAATATCCTTATAGCTGAGTATGTTTTGAATATCGATACACGCATACTTATGTCTGAATAAACATGCCTAAATGTTTGTATAAAAATACCGTCAGCTTTTTTTCAGAATTTATTAAGCTACAGGGACAGTTACATTGCTATTAGTCAGACTTAACATGGCTGTTATTCAAATTAAAGCATTTAAAAAAACCGGCCAAGTGCGAGTCGGACTCGCGCACCGAGGGTTCCGTACAGACCTTTACAACTTAAACTTGAGTATTTGATATGAATTTCAATTTAATACCTCTACGCGTTTACGAAGAAAAAGGTAGTAAGTTTAAAATTTAAAAAAATATTTTTTGTATGATTTTACAAAAAATTTCTACTTTTCGTAATTTTTTCTTTGTCTGTGCTATATGAAGTTTTTTCGTGCCAAGTTTCAAGTTTCTGAGTTTACGGGAAGTACCCTTTAGGTTTTGAGTTTCTTGCGAGTACTCAGTTTCAAAATATGCGACTTAAATTGATAATTCTTTTGATTGCGTTGACGTAAAAGTTTGGTTTTGCTACATCTGAAAGGTCCTATAGCCTTGAGTATTTGACATGAATTTCAATTTAATACCTCCACGCGTTTACGAGGAAAATGGTAGTAAGTTTAAAATTAAAAAAAATATTTTTTGTATGATTTTACTAAAAAAGTCTACTTTTCGTAATTTTTTCTTTGTCTGTGCTATATGAAGTTTCTTCGTGCCAAGATTCAAGTTTCTGAGTTTACGGGAAGTACCCTTTAGGTTTTGAGTTTCTTGCGAGTACTCAATTTCAAAATAGGCGACTTAAATTGATTTTTCTTTTGATTGCGTTGACATAAAAGTTTGGTTTTGCTACGTCTGAAAGATCCTATAGCCCTGAGTATTTGACATGAATTTTAATTTAATACCTCCACGCGTTTACGAGGAAAAAGGTAGTAAGTTTAAAATTTAAAAAAATATTTTTTTGTATGATTTTACTAAAAATGTCTACTTTTTGGAATTTTTCCATTGTCTATGCTATATGACGTTGCTTCGTGCCAAATTTCAAGTTTCTGAGTTCACCGGAAGTACCCCTTAGGTTTTGCGAGTGCCGAGAAACTCTAAAATTTGCAGCATAAACGACTGTATCTTTTGATTGCGTTGGCTTTTATGTTTGATTTTTTCACAGCTCCAAGGGACAATAGACATGAGTATTTGATATAAATTTTGGCTTGATACCTCCACGCGTTCATGAGAAAAATGGTCTTGACAGACAGACAGACAGACAGACAGAAAGACAGACAGACAGACAGACGGACAACAAAGTGATCCTATAAGGGTTCCGTTTTTTCCTTTCGAGGTACGGAACCCTAAAAATGTGCCCAAATTGTTTGAATAACAGTTGAATAAACGTTTACTCAGACAATAGTCACAGCTTATCTTGTCTGCTTAATGTTCGGCGGATTGCTATTAATAAGCCTTTACTCAACACTTCTGTGTTACTTGGGTTATGGCTGAGATGATGATGAAAATCCAAGATGGCGGATATACTCTTTTTTCTGAGAAATCGTCATGGTAGTCGTTTTCGACTAATTCGGATGTGTAGATTTCGAAAATAAGGACCGTTTTAAAATTAAAGATGGCGGAAACGGAAAATTTTGTCAAAATCGTCATGGTAGTCCTTTCCGACTAATTCAGGTATGCAAATTTCGAAAATAATGTCTATTTTTAAATCCAAGATGACGGTCATACGCATTTTTAGTAAAAATCGTTATGGTAGTCATTTTCCATTAATTCAGGGATGTAGATTTCGAAAATAAAGACAATATTAAAATCCAAGATGGCGGAAATGGATAATTTTGTCATTTTCGCCTAATTAGGGTGTGCAGATTTCGAAAATGATGTCTATTTTGAAATCCAAGACCGCGGTCGTACACTTTTTTGGTAAAAATCATCATGTTAGTCGTTTTAGATTAATTCAGGGGTGTAGATTTCGAAAAAAAAGACCGTTTTAAAAGCAAAGATGGCGGCAACGGAAAAATTTGTCAAAATCGTCATGGTAGTAATTTCCGACTAAATCGAGTGTGCTGCTTACGAAAATAATGTCTATTTAGAAATCCAAGATGGCGGTCAATCACTTTTTTGGTAAAAATCGTTATGGTAATGGATTTCAAAATAGAAATTTTTTTCGAAATCTGCACACCCAAATTAGTCGAAAATGACTACCATCACCATTTTGACAAAATTGTCCATTTCCGCCATCTTTGATTTTAAAACGGTCCTTATTTTCGAAGTTTTCATCCCTGAATTAATCAAAAATGACGTCCATTACGATTTCTAATTAAAAAGTGTATGGCCGCTATCTTGGATTTTGAAACACACATTATTTTCGAAATCGACACTCCCGAATTAGTCGAAGACGACTACCATGACGATTTTGACAATATTTTCCATTTCCGCCATCTTGAATTTTAAAACGGTCTTCATTTTCGATTTAACGATTTTTACCAAAAAAGTGTATGACCGTCATCTTGGATTTCAAAACAGACATTATTTTCGAAATCTGCACACCCAAATTAGTCGAAAATGACTACCATGACGATTTTACAAAATTGTCCATTTCCGCCATCTTTGATTTTAAAACGGATATTATTTTCTAAATCTACATCCCTGAATTAATCGGATATGACTACCATAACGATTTTTACCATAAAGTGTTTGACCGCCATCTTGGATTTCTAAATATACATTATTTTCGAAATCTGCACACCCGAATTAGTCGGAAATGACTACCGTGACGATTTTGACAAAATTTTCCGTTTCCGCCATCTTTGATTTTAAAACCGTCCTTTTTCCGAAATCTACACCCCTGAATTTATCGGAAATGACTACCATAACGATTTTTACAATAAAGTGTATGACCGCCATCTTTGATTTTAAAATAAACATAATTTTTAAATTCTGCATACCCGAGTTAGTCGAAAATGACTACCATGACGATATTGACTAAATTTTCTAGTTTCCAAATAGAAAAGTCATTTAATAATATTAAGTAAAGTAAATATTTAATTTTTTTATTTCAAGGATCTTTATAATTCAATCGCACTTCTCGCAACTATAGGGCAATGGAAACAGGTCACTACGTGTTGGGGATTTCATACAAGGTTACCCGTTTTAGTGGACTCTTAGTGTATCTAGCTGGCAAACTTACGTAATGCGCGTAGGATGATTTAGCACAGGTCCATCGTCTGTGAGCTCTCGTTCCATACTGAGCCAGAGGCGACGGCGCGATCTGTTTTGTCAAGTTTTGAACCGATTTAGAGTCATCTTCAAAAAATTACACTTTATTTAAATTTTGCGTAACAGTAATGTTTTTTTTTCGTGGTAGATCTATAGCTGAACTTTGATATGTTTATATTTTTAGGGCAGAATATTTATAGGACTTCCGTGAAAAAAATTAAATGTAAACCTGTTTTCATCAAAAAAATTGCAATATTCAGAAGGTATTTTTTCTATTATCCAAGATGAATCTTCAATTTTACTTACCATAGCCGTCTTGAACATGATATACTGAATTAAATTGTATTCAAATTATAAAAGAAAGGTTCCCTTTATTTGAGTAATCTGAAAAAAAACCAGACGTCTAACTGCAAACTCTGAAGAGGCCTGCCAAGAGAAGCCATGTTTTTCAGGTTTTTTTTCTCAAAAATGTAATTTTTATTCCCATGGCCGTCTAGATAAAGGAACGGACTAATATATGCATTAAAAGTTAATTTACAAACACAAAGCATTTTCGCTATAACCTCCGAAGAAAATGATGCATTTCGCAAAATACGCGCATTTTGGGAATGAGGCCTCTTAACGCATTCAGCCGCAGATTGGTTGCAGGGTATAAAACCTGAGACAACTTCATGGGCCGAAGTAATTGACAGCTTGCGCCATACCTACGGCCACAGTCGAGCTCCGCCGCGCATTTACCGCGATTTATTTGCTACACCTCAAGGCGAAGAAAACACTCATATTTATGTCGCGAAGTGCCGAGCGCTGTTTTCAAAATTGCCGCGCAACGAGCTAACTGAGAAAATACAGTTAGATATGGTGTACGGACTTCTACATAAACGTATAAGAAAACGTGTTAAGAGGGAAGAGTGCGCAACGTTTAAAATTTTGTTACAAAAGGCGCGCGCTGTCGAAGAATCGTTGAACGAGAGTACGAGCGACACAAAGGCCGCCGCCGCTTCCAAGAACGTGAGCTACGCCTCGCCGAGTCGTTCCGTCGCTGTGTCAAAGCCGCCGGCGCGCTATCGAGAGCGCGAGCGCCGCGCCGCTGCCCCGCGAGCCCCGCGTGCCCCGCGTGCCTCCGCCGCGTCGTTCCGAACGTTCCGATGATAACAGTGATAATAACAATACCGCGTCCGCCGCGAAAACCAAGTCGTATAGTAAGAAGTGTGGTTATTGTTAAGATGCGTATCCACTAGAGGCAGCCTCGGGTCGAGCAGCCTCGACTTGAAGCAAACTGCCTCAGTTTGAGGCTGCTCGCAGTGAGGCAAAGCCCGAGGCACGTTGTGGATCAGCTCGAGGCGAATCGCCTCAGCTTGATCCGCAGCGCAACCTGCGAAGAGTGCGCAACGTGTGTGCAGTTTACAGCCAAAACGCGATGGCACCAGACGCGCGTCGAGTAGCTGCTGCTTTGATTGCAATTGCAATTATTAAAAAGAAGAGGAAACAACAAAGAGCTATTGTAAAGAGGAAGCACCAATGGTGGATTAAAGAATTATACCGGAACAGAACACGACACGGGTGTGAGCACTTGCTCAGGGACATAACATTTGAAAACGGCGATAGTTTTCGGAATTTTACACGGATGAGCACCGATGACTTTGAATTGCTACTAGCAATGGTTACATTTAATTGAATTGAAGTTTCGTTATCCATTGCGACCTGAGGCGACGCGTCCCGTCTCCACTAACGCACGGCTCAGACTGAGGCGCCTTTGAGAACGGAAAAAAAAACCGACAAACCATGGCTCGGCTCGCGGCGACGAATTTGCCTCGCGTCGCGACGGGCCTCAAGTTTAGGCAGCGTCTCCACGGGGCGAGGCAGCCGCTCAACCCGAGGCTGCCTCAAATGGATACGCAGCTTAAACGTTACGGACACGTAAAAGAAGACTGTAGAAAGCTAACTCAAGACTCTAATACTTCTAATGAAAATAATAATAACACATTACATGCTCATGTTTTGCGAAGTTATGGATGTGGTCAAATAGGTGTTATACGCGCAAATTGCGAAAAATGTAATGCTTCATTCTGGACGAATCCATGCTGCAGTTGACAGTACAGAAGTACAATCAGAAGTACAATCCAGGGTTAAAGGGCACTGGTAAGCAGACTAGCAAGCTCTCCCCGGTGAGTAGTTCTCTTATCACTATACCTAATGTTCAAAATGATAAGCTTGATGAGATTTTTTTGTCTCTCACTGATTTTCGACATGCACTTCCTGCAAATTTCTTTGGTGACGGTTTAGTAGCTAATCCGGTGACGCGCCGCGCTATCCACAGCTCCCAGGACGACCCCGTAGTCGTTCCACAATCGCTCACACTATTTGCAAAGTCCTTTACTGATAACAGTGATAAGCAAGTAAATAGTAGTAAGGAAATATCATTTCGCACCGTGTCAAATAATAGTAGTAACAACCCTGTGCTGCCAGAGCAGGTCATGGACGCCAAATCTAGGTTGACTGCAGCTGATTTTGGATCAGCTGATAACAGTAATAAAAATGGTCACAATACAACTAACTACAGTAGGTCATCTTTGGGTCACAGTATAGATAATTCCAGTATTTCAACCACACCTTGTGAGGGAATTATATTTTCATCTGTGGATTTTTTAGGAACCAACCAGGAGGTTGGGGACTCCAAAGAGCCTGCACCTGGAACCCTAATTCACCAGAATGACTCTGAGGACCCCGTGTTGAATTTATTTCACACATATGAGGATTACATAAATAGACATCAGCGGCCAATTTTAGGAATTGGAATTCTGGACATACAAGGCACTGCATTAGTGGATACAGCTGCAAAGAGAAGCATGGCAAGTCAGAAGCTCTACTCACTGTTACTTGAGAAAGGTCAACAGTTCTGCGAGAAGCAAATGAGAGTGACATTGGCTGATGGTATACCTCAAATTAAAAATGTGCTCAAAATTACCTTAGATGTCAAAGTGAAGGATAGAGTAATACCTCAAGAGTTCCTAATCTTACCTGAAGCTGAAGAAAATGAAACTTTACTGGGAGTTGACTTTATAAAAGCATCGCGTCTCAACCTGGACTTTGACAGCAATACTTGGGGCTTCCCAGGTGGTGAGAGTTATCCCATACAGTATGAATCTGACATACCAATGCAATGGTTTTGACATCAAATATGAATATACACCTGGAAAGGCTAATGTCATAGCAGACACATTGAGTCGACCTGGCGATGAAAACTCCAAAGAGGAATGTGGAGTCTGCTCTATTATAATTGATATTCCACAGGTTAACCCGACGGAACTACGTACTGCTCAGCTCGAAGATCCAGAAGTCGCCAAGATTGTTCAAGACCTGGAAGACTCTGATCCTATTAATTCAACCAGATGGCTAGAGAGAGGATATGTCATGGCCCAAGGGGTCCTCTACTATTACAATCCCAACTCTGAGTCTGAGGAAGCTCAGCTGGTAGTACCTAACTCTATGAAAGAGGCAGTCTTAAAAGAGTATCACGACGCCCCAACAGCTGGTCATCAGGGCGTAGAAAGGACTCTTGCACGCATCTGTTAAAAGTACTACTTCACAGGAATGCGTAAACACATCACGGAATATCTTAAACAATGTGAAGAATGCCAACTCTACAAGATAAGTAACCAGAAGCCTATGGGACTACTACAGACCCCAGTGCTGAAACAAAGAGGAGAGGGTCTAGCTATAGACCTCTTTGGCCCTCTACCTGAAATAGATGATGGAGAGAAGTGGGTGCTGCTCATAGAGGACACGGCTACACGCTGGTGAACTCCGTTGTCTGAAATGACTCTTCTTGGGAATCCATACCGTAGGAAGCTTATCGAGCAGTACTTCCTACGGTATGGATTCCCAAGAAGAGTCATTTCAGACAACGGAGTTCAGTTTGTCTCCGCAGTAATGCAGCAGACCATGTTCTTACTCGGAATCAAGCAGAATTTAATACCACTCTATCATCCTGAGGCCAACCCTGCAGAGCGCAAGAATAGAGACCTCAAAACTCAACTCTCCATCCTGGTGAAGAACAATCATCGTGCGTGGCCTAAGTTCCTGCCAGCGATCAGGTTCTCAATGAATAGTGCTCTATGTGCCACCACTGGATCCAGTCCAGCTCACATGATGTTCGCTCGAGATATGAGGACTCCTTTTGATGCTCAACGTGATTTGAAGGCTATTCTGTCAAAAGAAAACTTCCTACCATAAATAACTCCTTACTTGAAGAAGTTCCTCGAAAACTGGGATGTTATAAAGGAGAAAGCTGAACGCCAGCAGGACCAGAAGAAAAGTGATGCTGACCAGCACCGACGGCAGTCACCTTTGTTTTGCGTCAATGACTTGGTTCTGGTAGACACTCATTTGCTTAGTAACGCTTCTAAAGGTTTAACAAAGAAATTTATGCCAAAACGGGATGGTCCCTATCGCATTAGTAAAGTAATTAGTCCTACTTCTTATGTTATATGTGACATACAAACCAATACCGACCTGGGCAAATACCATAGTTCTGATTTGACACCATACACACCAGGTCAAGGTATTCCTTCGGTGCCTGTCCAACCACGGCGACTACGTGGTCGCCCTCGTAACTTTTAGCGCGAGATGTTAGTGTTACCAAGTCCCCATCGGGTCGTTCTGGGAACTTGGAGGGGGAGTGTATAACGCGCCAACCTCGAACGTCGGCTCGGCCGAACGAAACTCGCGGATTGGACGAATTTATTGCTGCACCGCATGAGCCAATCACGGCTCCGAATCATAACGCACCGCGCGTGAGCGACCGTATAGAGATACGTTCCCGCCGCTCCCGCGCAGTCCGGCAACCGACACGTTACAGATAGTGTTTCTAACTATATAATTTTGTTAATCACTTCTAATAGTAATAATTCTTATAAGTTTCTTTGTGTACCGTGTCATAACTGTGCAACTACTTAAAAGAATAAACTTTTGTTCTGTAACAGTGACTTTTCACTTAAATATAGCCTCATATTACGAACCCCGAGCTAGTGCTAGAAATTATATTTATTTAAAGTGGTTCGGAACGTAATTTACCTTTATAATCAGTCTGTGCTAAGCTCTCAAGTAAGAAGTGTAAGGTCAGGTGGGGTAAGAGGAACAAATTGGAAAGCTCTCGGCTGTAGATTGAAAACATCATACCCAGAATTAATCGCTCTGTTCTAAAAACTTAAAAATCTCAAACTTACATTTTGGTGCTTCTTTTTTGAATTAGCTTTGGTGCTTGACTGTAGATTAAATAAATCAAAATAGTAAAAGGGTCCATTCTTCTTCTTATTTTACGAGTACTGTTATAAATAGATCCATATTTCCGGTATAATTATTTCCTCGTCACGCTTTACTTTATTTCTGTGCGCAGCTCCCAAGCTATAGTTAAGGCCTTGTTTTGCGCCATATCTCTATCGTCGTAAGCCATTTCTTCAAGGTTTTTCCCTGGTCAGCCTCATCTCGCTCCACTCAGCTGCACTCAACTCGCCGCGCGTCGCACCCCGCCGCTCCGGTTGTCGCGGCGCTGTGACGTGGTCGTGACGTTACACTGCCTGCCCCGACAAGAAGATTTTAGCCTAGGGAAAAAAATCACCGTGTTGTAATAGTACATTACATCAGAGGCCGGGAAAACACGTATTTCCGGCCAAGTAGGTATAGACGGATAGATACGAGGCCGGGAATCCGTTTTCACGCCGAGGCATGAATAGTGCTTTTCTCAAACATGCAATGAAATAAAATAAAATAAAAAACCAAAAGGACAATGTTTTATTCAATCTAAAAAGCGACCATGAAGTAAAAGTTAAAATCAGCTGTTCGTAAAACCTGCCGCCATCTTTGACGCTGTCTGAATGAGGTTGGACCTTGAAACAAAAAAAAAGTTACTTTGCAGGCCTAGGCCTGAAAAGTTGTATGAAATCCCATTTCAGGCCGCCTCGAGATGCTGCGCCCGAAAAAGGATACTTCCGAGTCTATTATAAGGAACGTAAAGAGAATATTTCATTGCATGTTTGAGAAATAGTAGATGGTTAACCAAGGGTGGAAAGGGACCCATTTCACCTGAGATATTTCTAGCGCTCGAACGAAGTGAGAGCGCCAATAGTTCGAGCACTCTACTTTTCATTTCGACTGTGAGGAAAGTAAAATACTACAAGCACATTTTATAAAAAGTATATTAAGAATAATCAGTTAAAATTTACAGTAAAATTGGTACAATTCGGAAAAGACGAATTTAATGTTTTGCCAGGCATACTTATTGATGTTCGAAAAGAAACACAGGTTTCTCGGAGGAAACCTGTGTTTCTTGTATGGTATGCGACTCAGATTGGATATTTCAAATATGCAGTAAAATTGGTGAATTTTTTCTTGTTGACATTATGCTTCGTATTTATCGTAGATTTCAGCATTGAGTAATTGCTCCAAAGCAATGAAGGCTGTAATGTTTTTGACAATTCACTAAAGTATGCTAAAAATACATTTTCCGAAAGAGATTTGACAATTTTAGCGGATCTCCAATTCATGAAATGGTGGTATGCCTTAAGATATTTCTCTTTAGAGCACTGCGCTAAAAGATTGTTAACAACGGTTTTTGCCTGCTCTTTTATCTCATCGGAATTAAGTTAATCAATGTCTATGTCACTAGAACTGCTTGTCGAAGCCATTTTTAACCAAAAAAGACATCGTACTTATATTTAATTGTGTATTCCCGCTTTTGCATTTTTTTCTGTTTTATCCGTTATTCCCGCCTTTTCTATGATATTGTTTTCAGTTAAAAAGTTGTAGTGTAATGAGCTCTATAGACCTTGCAACAAATCGCAAACGATTTTTGATACAATCCCGATAAATTGGGTGCGAATTCAGTCTATACAGTCCATTATTCAATCAATATATTATTTCAAGCTCACATGGTCATTGACATTATAAATATTATTTAAAACGGGATATTTACTCCGTGATGATGGTGCATGCAACTGCGCCGAAATACCGGGTGCTCATAAACACAAATATACATGGTAAATATCCCGTTTCGAATAATATTTACATTATTCAATCATTTCATTCGTTCAATTGCTAGATTGTCTATGGTTTCAGACATTTTAATACCGATACCTAGCTTTTTTCAAGAGACAGAAAGAGATAGCAATAGGTGTCTGTACCACCATGAATGAATGGAGGTACAGACACTAGGTCTATTTTATATAGCATAAAGCTTATTCTCCGTTGCTCATCGTAACTTTAAAAAAAAATTACTTTCCTCCCTAGGGTGGGAATAGTAGATTGTGTAACAAGGGAGCAAAATGAAATATTCACGGCGAGGGCGCATATCCCAAACGAAGCGATGGAGTACACATACTGCTTTTCACACCGCCTTAGAGGGAAATAAAAGAGGTTATTGTTGAATCATATTCACTTTAACTTTATACATTTGTGTTAAGTATGCTTACTGATATAGGAGGAGCCACTTTTGGTATTATATCAGTAGAGTTTATCGGCACGGGTTAAGCCAGTCTTAGTTTTATATTAAAATATCATCCTAGCAAAACTTCCTTTAGAAGAATTTCCTGCTAAAGGTGAAGCTGGTCTTTGACATTGTCGTCTTCGACATGTAGTCATCGACAAACACTGCTGAGCCCATAAGATAAGAACAACCTAAAACAAAAGATTTTTTTAATGTTAATTGATTGCATTGTTGGTACTGATCACAATGTTAATAACTATAGCTAGGTTATTCGCGTTCCGAAAGTAAACCATTTCAAATGTTCCATGCAAGTTGCTTTAGCCGAGTATTAAGGACACACTGGCGAGTCTCCAAGACTATTGCAAACATAGATAAACATAACAAAATCATTGCTAGGTTATGAAATAAATTTAGAAGAAGTTCTTGCTGTCATTGTGTTAGATTACCTATATTGGGTACCTGCCTATCTTAAGTAAAAAACTCAAGAACTGCATGTTTACAGGCATTGTAAGCATAAAATGAGTCAATTTACTTACATTCATATGCAGAAACTGAATTAAGTGCTGTGTTACAGAATGTTTTAATATTATTTACAGCCAGAACTTCAGACTTCTTCTTTAGGTGGCCCGCCTCTAGCCTAGATAACCTCAATTCTAACGAGTTTTCGTATTCCTTTTGTGGGCTTTTAGATACTTCTGTCTTGATTTGCATCTGTTCATTACGCGTAGTACGCGCCAATGTTGCTTTTCTTTTCATTTATAAATTCCGACGCAAGTTTTTCATACATCTTAATGTTCGAGTACATTTTTGCTTTTTTCATCTGAATCCGTACAGAGAATATACTTGAATCACTTGCAAACATAGGATGCAAAAATACGGGATTTGTTTTTTCCAATTTCGTTACTTTAATGTGCACTTTCTCTATAAAATTAAATAAAAACCATCATTTTATGCATAAAACATGCATAAAACTATCGAAATAATAAATCACAGAAAACAAATTAAAAACAGACTACACCACAGACAACGTATACTTATGTCGAATCGATTGCTACGTCTATTCGTTATAAGTAAAAATATCGATTTACAAAAATGAATTAATGCTTTTTTAATCATTCATTAGTAGCGCACCTACTGAATTGAAGTAAATTTATATCAAATACATGTAAAATAAAATTTTCTACCGTTTTAAAATAGTAGTTAAGATGAAATTACACTTTCAAAATATACGCAATCGATTATAATAAAAGTGTAATCGATTAATTTAATAAGGCATTTTGTTTGTAATGGTGGACATGTGGTGGACTGACTGAAAAAAAAAACGAATGTCCTAGAACAGAAAAGTGCCACTTTGTTCCCTCCTAGCAGGGAAGAAAAGGCCCGTATATGAATAGATGGTGTGAAAAAGATATTTTCCACCCGGCTATCTGCTCATGAAAATCATACTTTCCGAACAGGAGAGATGAAAAAATGATATTCTGGTTATATGGGGTCCTATTTGCCCCGCCTGTACAACTTGTATCTTCTTGTAATTTTTTTTGTGTAATTCTGAATTAAATAAAAAAATTAAAAAAACTATGGCTCGTTTATGGTAGGTACTCTATTCAAAGAAAAGTAAGGATATAACAAATATACCCTCTACTTCGGTCCTTGTTTTGTACGTGGTAACCTTACCACCCCTCGTTTCGAGCCTCCGTTGGTGGTGGTGGTGGTGTTGGTTGCGGTGTGTTCGCGTTTTCCGCCCGATGCCATAGGTTTTCAGACCGGTCCAAACATACTTCTCGCCAATCCCCTTCAACAATTTGGCGGTCTCGGTACTGGCGCCTTATGAGGACTTGCCGTCTTCCTGTTGCCGGGAGCCTTGGTCGGGTTGCTCTTCTGGTGAAAGGGTCCATTCTTCTTATTATTTTACGAGTAGTGCTATACCTGATGCTTTTATGCTGTGTGGAGGTCGTGTTTCCCTTCCCTCCTTATATAGTATCGGTGTCCTTATTTTATCCTAATTTGTGGGTAGTTTTTCTCTTGGTTTTCTCAACTACCCCTTTTTTGTTACTTTTGCTAGTTTGTTAAGTACACAGATATCTCAAAGAACAGATCAGCAGTAATAAGCCAGACGTTTTTTCATATAGTTGTCTCCTTGGTTATTTATGGTTAACCAAGATGAGTTAGAATGGGATCGATAGTACGACCTTTTTCGGCTGTTAACGAATTGTCTCGATTTAAAACTTAACCATACTTTCAAATTAACCTAGACGTCAAACACAAAATTGTAGCAAAAGACGGTTTCTTGCAAGTTATCGTGCTATTTCTGAAAATTAAGCTGTATATATTGAATATTCATTATTTATATGTAGGCAGAAATGTGGTGCATAGTTCCATACCGGTGGTGGTGGTGGTTTGGAGGTGGTTCAAATCAGCCAAGAAGTCCGGAGAAAATACCAGTTTTCATCGGTAAGAAACTTTTGTTTTTATTTAAAAATTTCCAAACACATTATGTATTATAATAGTCTCGGATAACTGCACATGCTGGATACTATAAAATAAGAACCTTTTGCGTAGTTCCAAGTTGATTTTATTGAGATTTATTGGTAAAATTAAATTTTTGTAAACAACGCTAGTGTTGTAACTAAATGAAAATAATTATGTCGATATTTTATCGATATGAAATATTTATATAGGCAAACACAAAATATTATTATATAAAATTATTGTTTACATAATTAATTGTCAATTGTTCTGATTTCCGGAATATAATATATTGCATCAAAAATGGATTGACGCCGTAGGGCTCAATAATTAGACGCCGAACAATCATCAAAGGATTTGCTCGAAACATTTTAAAAATGACTGTTTTTTTACTACTTGCAATGGAAAAATATTGTTGCCAAATGCAATACCTACAATATTTCAGAGGCCTCTTGAGGTAAGTTGAGAAGCGCTTGTTTAAACCGGTGTTAGACAACGCAATATTTGCAATTTCTTGGCCCCACTTTGTCATGCACCCTGTCTCTCTCCGCCCCTCCCTCAACTTTTATTACACGTCGCAATCTGACAGATTGTGCCCTTTCTGTAGAAATTGCAATATTTTATCTCGGTTTTATTTATTTTGCGACCACAGATAATCTCCTATGAGGCGGTGCCAGACGTAGGAACATGATGCCGACCGCCGCGCTCGGTCGACCGTCTATAATTCTGCATGCTTCAGCGCAGCGGACGGCAGAGTAGTACGACGCTATAAGATAGAACGAGACGAAATTGATATGACCTTGGTTTCATATACCTATCTGAGTTAACGCAATAAAAATATATGTCATACTTTGACACACTTAAGGGAATTAAAATCATGAAATTGGGCAAGAAACAATGTCTTATAGCACAAGTATAAGAAACCCAGACTTTCCAACCCAGAGAGGAAACTAGGCCTTATTAGGATTAGGCCCGGTTTCCTCACGATGTTTTAAAAAAATTGAGAAAATATATCGTTGAATTTTTTTTACGAAAATTGTGTTGAAGAAAGTTATCTCCAAAAACCTTCTTTCATAGGCAGATACAAGTTTTTGATATATTTTTTTCGATAGAACGTACGGAACCCTCCATAATGCGTGGTCCGACACGCACTTGTTAATTTTTTATAACGTAAATATCGATGTCGATATTTAATAGAAAATTATCATTCACTGCACGAATTCTCGTCACGAAGTCATGAAAGGCTGAGACAATGACACCTGTCAGATAGCATGGTGTCTATCTTTTTCTTACTTACTGATAAGTACATTAGTGAGAGCAGATCGGGAATATACAAAAGTTCAACTTATAATTTCAGATCTGCTTTTCTCTGATATCTGTGGTTAAGTATGGTTAAGTATTCTGGTATAGGTAAGATATTATTCATGTTTTGTGATTACCCTTTTCAAATTGGCTCCCTAGATATCGTACCCTAGTGGGAATATTCTTTTAAGTCTTTAATATGCGCAGTAACCGTTCGTCGTTCGTCCGTTCCCGTCGGCTGGTCGTAATATATACGGCTGGTGATTTCTTCCCTTGTATTTTGAACGGCTCTACAAATCTTGGCGCTAACTTGGCGCAGAAGCCTTTACTTACGTCTGACAGGACATGTTCCTTTTTAGGATTAGTTCTCCTATGGTCGGTTCCCACTGTTGTCTGTGTTTGTCATAATATTATTTCTGGGTTTCTGATGCTTTTTTCTGGTGTGTTCGTACTAACGTATATATTTTTGTAGGTTTTGTTTTTCTTTTAGTTTTGGATTCGGAAATGTGTTTTCATCGTTGGGGTTCCGTAGCTCTCTACTAATTTTCTACCGTTTTAAAATAGTAGTTAAGATGAAATTACACTTTCAAAATATACGCAATCGATTATAATAAAAGTGTAATCGATTAATTTAATAAGGCATTTTGTTTGTAATGGTGGACATGTGGTGGACTGGCTGAAAAAAAAAAACGAATGTCCTAGAACAGAAAAGTGCCACTTTGTTCCCTCCTAGCAGGGAAGAAAAGGCCCGTATATGAATAGATGGTGTGAAAAAGATATTTTCCACCCGGCTATCTGCTCATGAAAATCATACTTTCCGAACAGGAGAGATGAAAAAATGATATTCTGGTTATATGGGGTCCTATTTGCCCCGCCTGTACAACTTGCATCTTGTTGTAATTTTTTTTGTGTAATTCTGAATTAAATAAAAAAATTAAAAAAACTATGTCTCGTTTATGGTAGGTACTCTATTCAAAGAAAAGTAAGGATATAACAAATATACCCTCTACTTCGGTCCTTGTTTTGTACGTGGTAACCTTACCACCCCTCGTTTCGAGCCTCCGTTGGTGGTGGTGGTGGTGTTGGTTGCGGTGTGTTCGCGTTTTCCGCCCGATGCCATAGGTTTTCAGACCGGTCCAAACATACTTCTCGCCAATCCCCTTCAACAATTTGGCGGTCTCGGTACTGGCGCCTTATGAGGACTTGCCGTCTTCCTGTTGCCGGGAGCCTTGGTCGGGTTGCTCTTCTGGTGAAAGGGTCCATTCTTCTTATTATTTTACGAGTAGTGCTATACCTGATGCTTTTATGCTGTGTGGAGGTCGTGTTTCCCTTCCCTCCTTATATAGTATCGGTGTCCTTATTTTATCCTAATTTGTGGGTAGTTTTTCTCTTGGTTTTCTCAACTACCCCTTTTTTGTTACTTTTGCTAGTTTGTTAAGTACACAGATATCTCAAAGAACAGATCAGCTGTAATAAGCCAGACGTTTTTTCATATAGTTGTCTCCTTGGTTATTTATGGTTAACCAAGATGAGTTAGAATGGGATCGATAGTACGACCTTTTTCGGCTGTTAACGAATTGTCTCGATTTAAAACTTAACCATACTTTCAAATTAACCTAGACGTCAAACACAAAATTGTAGCAAAAGACGGTTTCTTGCAAGTTATCGTGCTATTTCTGAAAATTAAGCTGTATAAATTGAATATTCATTATTTATATGTAGGCAGAAATGTGGTGCATAGTTCCATACCGGTGGTGGTGGTGGTTTGGAGGTGGTTCAAATCAGCCAAGAAGTCCGGAGAAAATACCAGTTTTCATCGGTAAGAAACTTTTGTTTTTATTTAAAAATTTCCAAACACATTATGTATTATAATAGTCTCGGATAACTGCACATGCTGGATACTATAAAATAAGAACCTTTTGCGTAGTTCCAAGTTGATTTTATTGAGATTTATTGGTAAAATTAAATTTTTGTAAACAACGCTAGTGTTGTAACTAAATGAAAATAATTATGTCGATATTTTATCGATATGAAATATTTATATAGGCAAACACAAAATATTATTATATAAAATTATTGTTTACATAATTAATTGTCAATTGTTCTGATTTCCGGAATATAATATATTGCATCAAAAATGGATTGACGCCGTAGGGCTCAATAATTAGACGCCGAACAATCATCAAAGGATTTGCTCGAAACATTTTAAAAATGACTGTTTTTTTACTACTTGCAATGGAAAAATATTGTTGCCAAATGCAATACCTACAATATTTCAGAGGCCTCTTGAGGTAAGTTGAGAAGCGCTTGTTTAAACCGGTGTTAGACAACGCAATATTTGCAATTTCTTGGCCCCACTTTGTCATGCACCCTGTCTCTCTCCGCCCCTCCCTCAACTTTTATTACACGTCGCAATCTGACAGATTGTGCCCTTTCTGTAGAAATTGCAATATTTTATCTCGGTTTTATTTATTTTGCGACCACAGATAATCTCCTATGAGGCGGTGCCAGACGTAGGAACATGATGCCGACCGCCGCGCTCGGTCGACCGTCTATAATTCTGCATGCTTCAGCGCAGCGGACGGCAGAGTAGTACGACGCTATAAGATAGAACGAGACGAAATTGATATGACCTTGGTTTCATATACCTATCTGAGTTAACGCAATAAAAATATATGTCATACTTTGACACACTTAAGGGAATTAAAATCATGAAATTGGGCAAGAAACAATGTCTTATAGCACAAGTATAAGAAACCCAGACTTTCCAACCCAGAGAGGAAACTAGGCCTTATTAGGATTAGGCCCGGTTTCCTTACGATGTTTTAAAAAAATTGAGAAAATATATCGTTGAATTTTTTTTACGAAAATTGTGTTGAAGAAAGTTATCTCCAAAAACCTTCTTTCATAGGCAGATACAAGTTTTTGATATATTTTTTTCGATAGAACGTACGGAACCCTCCATAATGCGTGGTCCGACACGCACTTGTTAATTTTTTATAACGTAAATATCGATGTCGATATTTAATAGAAAATTATCATTCACTGCACGAATTCTCGTCACGAAGTCATGAAAGGCTGAGACAATGACACCTGTCAGATAGCATGGTGTCTATCTTTTTCTTACTTACTGATAAGTACATTAGTGAGAGCAGATCGGTAATATACAAAAGTTCAACTTATAATTTCAGATCTGCTTTTCTCTGATATCTGTGGTTAAGTATGGTTAAGTATTCTGGTATAGGTAAGATATTATTCATGTTTTGTGATTACCCTTTTCACATTGGCTCCCTAGATATCGTACCCTAGTGGGAATATTCTTTTAAGTCTTTAATATGCGCAGTAACCGTTCGTCGTTCGTCCGTTCCCGTCGGCTGGTCGTAATATATACGGCTGGTGATTTCTTCCCTTGTATTTTGAACGGCTCTACAAATCTTGGCGCTAACTTGGCGCAGAAGCCTTTACTTACGTCTGACAGGACATGTTCCTTTTTAGGATTAGTTCTCCTATGGTCGGTTCCCACTGTTGTCTGTGTTTGTCATAATATTATTTCTGGGTTTCTGATGCTTTTTTCTGGTGTGTTCGTACTAACGTATATATTTTTGTAGGTTTTGTTTTTCTTTTAGTTTTGGATTCGGAAATGTGTTTTCATCGTTGGGGTTCCGTAGCTCTCTACCGTATCGTAGGAATACCGGCGTGAATTTTGTTGATTCATATTCGGATGTGTTAAGTGCAAAGTTGAACTCGGGTAAATATCTATCCCATTGATGGTTTTCGTTTATGAATGTTGCTATCATTGTTTCAAGGGGTCTGTAGGGTTATAAGGGGTCAGTGTAAACTGCGGCGAGTACGGTGGGGTTGGGGTAAAAATATGAGTCATAAACTTTCACATTTAAATACGTAACTAAATAGCGGCGTATAAATTACACCTTATGTCTACATTTTATTAAGATACGTCTTATAGTTTCCAAGTAAAATAGCTGTGACATAGGGACGGACGTACAGACGCACAAGACGAAATTAAAGGGTTCCGTTTTTGCCATTTTGGCTACGGAACCCTAAAAACCAGAATAACGACAACCCAACGCGCGATGGAAGGAGTATGCTGAACATAAGAAAAATACATAAAGTGCGAAGCGAACGCTTACTACATCAAACAAATATAACAGACACCCTGCTCTATGTCCATAAATCAAAATAGCGATGGGCTGGCCACCTAGCGAGATACAAGGATAAGAGATGGACCAAAGAAGTGACTATGGAAAGGCGTCAACGTTAAAAGAAAGCCAGGGCGACCTAGAACGGATCGATAGAGCGACGACATAGTAGCCACGGCCGGGGACAACTGGCTCAACAAGGCATAGGACAGAGACGAAATAAACGAATTGGAGGAGGCCTATACCCAAAGAGGGATTCCCCTCAACCTAAAACAAAAACTTAATACTAACCAAATGAAATATAAAATAAAGAATAGAAATAAAACACCAACAAATACAAATAATTTAATTGTAAACTAGTTGATAAGGAAATAAAGAGGATTTTTATTTATATACTATTTATAATCAATTACACTGTAAAACTAACTGTTAACTCTATTTTTCAGAGAAAATATCGCTGGCGGAGGTTCCCAAACGCCGAAGAGCGATACGCCACCACCACCACCACTTGAACACCACAACTGACTCCCCACTCATCCGGAGAGTCAACAAGACTCGGCGCCTTGACTCCACACAACTCTCTGTCAAGGATAGCGGGGAAACTGATGATGGTGGGTGCGGTGGTTTTTTTATTTAAGTTAATTTAATCATATCATATGCCTTGATAAATGGGCGAATTAACTTTCAGACCGAGTATTTTATATAATTTAAATTGGAATTTTTGGTTGCTCCAGAGACATTTTTGGTAACGCCAGAAACGTGAAAAGTTTCGGTCTAAAAGTTGATTAGCCCAAATATCTTATAATTCTGTATAATTTTATACAGCAATAAACATTTTTTCACCCTTATAGGTACCGAATCCGATGCCCGAAGCGAAGATGAAGATGAGACTGATGATGATGCAGATTCTGATGATGACGAGATGGTCATATCGCCAGAGACTCAAATGAGCATCACTGGAATAATAATATTATCTGAACTAGCTTAATTATTTTTCACAACTATAGTGTCATTTTCGCTGGAATGACCGATTTGGTTTAGAATTTCTATATTTGTTATTCGATTTGGTTTATTGCATATTATGTAGTCAATTTCATTCTTAATTTTTTCGTTCGGAGATGATCATGTCCATCTCCAGTTAGGGTTTTCTTGAAGTTTGTGTTCATTATGGCAAATTTATGTTCACAGGCGTATTGTAGTAGCCGTTCGCCTCGCTCATTCCTGTTGCCAAATCCATGCTTTCCCATTACCATGTCTTCAGATTTTTTTGACAGTCCAATTTTGGCATTGTAGTCTCCTATATCTAATACATTTGTGTCCTGCATGTCATGAGCTTTCTGAAGATCATTTTAGAATTTTTGTATTTCGTCTTCTGTAGCTCTTTTCGTAGAGGCATATTTGCTCTTTTTCAGCTTTCATTTTTAACATCTCTTTACTACTACTCTTTCTGATATTGCAATAAAATTCACTATGTTTTGTTTAAACTTTTTCTTTACTATAAAACCAACTCCGTGCAATACTTTTGTTTCTCCTATGTAACATAATATAAATTCTTGATGTTCTTCTATTTTACAACCGTTCCTTATTACTTATGACAGTCCAATTACATCAAATTGAATTTATTCAATGGCATGTGTTGATTCAACTAATAGTCGCTCCGGAGATGATAGTCATCTTACGTTGTATGTTCATATGTTTAATGTATGAGTTCCTCTTTGTGAGGTATCATGGTTTTGGTCGCAATCCCCATGGTGACCAGCCAGGTTGCTGAGATGTTTATTTCTTGATTATTGTTGTTGTTGAAGATTTAGTTGGTTATTTGCATATTCTTGGTTTAGATTATTTACTGTTTTGTTTGTATGCACATGTTTTTTGTTGTTTTTAGCTTTGTTGTAGTATTGGATTCCCGGTAGCTTATGGTTGCTGGTTTTTTGGAGAATTGCTTATTGTTGTACTTGTAGTTGGCACTCCTTTGAATCTATTTGTCTTTGATCCAGTGTAAAACTTCACTTCTTTGGGATTATTCGCATCCATTACATTTTCTATAACAAACTTTTTTTCTTGCTATGGCTTTTAGATCCTTGACCATTAGGTAAACTTGCATAATTTTGGCGCATAAACCATATTGAATCTCAACATTGTTCTGCTTATTTTCATTTTACGAGTAGGTATGTTACTCTCGTATATCACAACAAGACACATAAATAAGAAAACAGTTTACACGTAATAAACACACACCTTATTGATACAGTGGCTAGGAAGGGACTGCCTAGGCAGATCCCCACCCCGGATCCGGATTCCGTCGGGTCAGCTCATATCGCTGTACACGCGCACTTGAATATGAGCTGACGCAGTTAAATGTCCCTATATTACTTCCCCCCTTTTGGCAAACAAAAATAAAAGATAACAAAAAATAATAAAATTACATTGATCTCTCTTTGGGATCCAGCCTTAAGTCCGTGTGAGCCTTATATTGCTGTGGCTAGTCAGCGTATGTACTCAAGTAACATGTAGGTGCTTGTTTCGCTGACATAGCGCGCCGCGCGTCTACATGACTTCCGTCGCACGTGTAATGTCTACATGACTTCCGTCGCACGTGTAATAATAGTACATTATGATACAAGTGTGCTAAGTTGATCATTACAAACGAAGCGATAGTGAGTGCGGCATAAGGAAGCTGAGCTATTTAACCCCTCAGCTGTGGGAGATTAATATGGCCGCTCCGCTTCGTCTAAGGCAGCCTGCGGGGTCTGCCCCACAGACACGGTTTGCAGGTCCAAATGCAGGTGGAAAATTACGATTAATTCCGTTATTTACAATGTTACAGTCTATAGTTCTAACTGTAACTTGAAATTACGACCATAAAACTAGCATCAAATAACTGTACAGGCGGGTATAACTATCATTATAAGGGTACCGAAAGTTATCTCTTATTTTCGATAATAAATAATTAATAAAAAATAAACGGTTTTGAGGCTTATCTATTTAATTATATAGATAATGTAATTATACACATAACAAAATCATAAAATGTCAGGCTTATTAATAAAATGTATAATATACACCATTTGAAAACTTTATTGAAATGATGTCTGGCCTAGAAATGGCCTACGTAAGTGGGTTTCGAATTAAGTACATGCATTGTGGAGTGCTACTACACTCGCGTGCAAAAGTATCGAATCACTTTGCATTTTTTCGTCTGCATCCGATATCTTTGTAATTTCTCATTTGAATCTGAAAATTATGGTATTAAATGAAAGCTTATAATGTATCGTTTTGGAAAATGTGCCAATTCAATAATATTTCAGATCCAAAGCTGGAAAAAACTCGAATACCGGAAGTAACTCGAAAACGGCCTTAAAACAAACAAGGGAAACTCGAAATAAAAGGCTTGTTTAAAATAAAATTCAATTTATTATTATTACGTTACTAACAAGTATTACTACCCCTTGCCCTACTGACACAACGTAAATGATTTTTCATGGATTTTATTAACTTCCTGATGCAATTTTGAGGAATCGCTTCCCACTCCTCCAGCAAGGCAATCTTCAACTCGTCGACAGTTGCTGGAGCAGGATTCCAGGCCCGAACGTTCCTCTTCAGACGGTCCCACATGTGCTCAATGGGGTTAAGGTCCGGGCTCATCGCTGGCCAGACCATGGTATCGATGCCCACCTCGCGGAGGTAGGCAGCGGCGACCCTTGCGGTATGACAAGGGGCATTGTCCTGCATTAGCATGAACCCCTCATCAAAAATACCGGCATAGGGGACGACGTGGTCTTCCAAATTCTCCGTTATGTACCTGGCAGCAGTTAATCCACCGCCAGGAACAACAACGCACCTCCCGCAGACGCTGCTGGATGGTAACTCCAGTCTGGTGACGATTTCGAAGAGCCGTCGACAATTGTGTCGAAGCGAATCGGTCGTCTCTCTCCGATGTGCACCTTCTGCGGCCGCTTCTAGGTCTTGCAGTAAGTGCTGCTGTTTGCTGGAACCTCTGGTACAGTTTACAAACTGTGGATTGGCTCAGGTTCACTTCGGCAGCTACTGATCGTTGACTACGCCCTTCTTGCAGGAGCTGGACGACTACGGCGACTTGAGCTTCGGTGGCTTCCATTTTTTCAGGGTATTCTTCACAGGATACGATGCGGAGATGTGTGCAGGTCGACTTCTGGTAAGTGACTGATAAGAAATCCTCCACCACCCCCGTTTTATAGGGGTCAAGGGTAGTGCAACTCGTGGGCGTTAGGGCGTTACAACACGGGAAACCGGGAGATTGGCCATAATCTGAAAAATCCTGGGCCAATGCTCATGTTTCATAGCTTTTTATAAAGCTAATATTCCAAAAAACATAATTACATTTAGATAATTTAGAAAAATAAACCGATTTACAAAGATATTGGATGCAGACGAAAAAATGCAAAGTGATTCGATACTTTTGCACGCGAGTGTATACCCTAGGTATGAAATGTATACATAAACAAGACATTAAAGTTGTGAACTATCTGTGGCCAAAGCAATACTATTGCAGGTGTAGTAGTTATAATGTAAGAGATGTTTAAAAAATAGGTCCATATTAGCTCATAAAATTATTTGGCATATCATTTTTAGTACTACCGTTTTGTAATCAGAATGATCATTTGTCATATTTTTTTTGGCTATAATGTTTATTTCATACTACTAACAACAGTGTTCATAATTATATGTAGTCTCATAACTATGTTTTAAATAAACTAATTAATTATAAACTTATATTGTATAACTATTTAAAAGCATAACATATAAAGTATGTGTATATTAGAACGTACACGACGATTATGATTATTACATTGTGGGTAAGCTGATATTTTTGTAAATTGTACCATACTTTTTTTTATAAGAAAAAAAACTAAGATATTCCGTGCCAAAATGAACGCGGTAGTTCGTTAAATAGGCTTCTATTCTGGGTAGTTATGCCCTTCGGGCAGGATGACACTAACCTAACCTAAACCGAAATTACTAACATTTTTTCCCCGCTTTGCTCGTCGTCGTACCTAACGGTGACTCTGCCACTGTATTTCGTTTTTGACAGCGAGTTGGGTGTGTTGTGAACCACTTTCGCTTTCCCCAAACCAAGGACCAGCATATCATAGATATATATCCTTCGAAGATGCCGGGCATAACCAGCTTGTTTTAAAACCTTTTAAAAATATTTAGGCATATAAGGCAATTTTTATCAACCCCTCCCATACACATTTTATAATCGTGTATCAGAACAGGTTTGACGATGCCACCGCGTTTCTGAGTCGTTAAGCCATGGTATGTCGAAATAAGAGCAATACGCTTCTTATCTCGCCATACAATGAGGTCAACGTCTCCGGATGTGCAACCGCACATCTGGTCGACTTTCATGTTCCTGTTGGTCAAATTGGTCAATTCCACGGGAACTAATTGACGGTTTGTGTGTAGTGTACCAACGCAGACAAACCCTCTAAGTTTCAACTTCCTCGCTAAAGCAGAGGAGATGGGATGTAATAATTATGCATCCAGACAGTGTAACCCTTGTGCTACAAACCACGGAGAAGTCTGAGCAGAAGAACCACGGAGAAGAGTAGGTATCTTTCCAGATGATCCAGGGATCCTGCTCATTCTGGTTAGTAACGCCCTGTTTTGCTTCCACCTCGAATCGCCACAAGTAGCCCGTTTGTGATTCGCATATTTCATATGTCTTGATGCCCACTTGTGCTGCCTTATTCGGGATGTGGTTTTTAATATTTAGCCAACCCTTCCACTCTGTGTAAGACTTTCGTCTAACGCAATGTTTTGGCCTAAAGTGTACAATGAAAAGAATTTCATATTGAGATGTTGCACAATAGGCAACAATTTATGCAATTTCGCTTCATCATTTGAAAATCTGTCAGCGCTGCATGTGGCATTGTCGTTAAAGTGTAAACACTTGCTCAGCAGTAAGAAGCGGTCGATATTGTTGGAGAATTATGGAGTGCAAAAACATCTTTGGTGGTGTTCCAATACTCCTCTAGACGGGTTTTCACTACGATGCCCATGGCCAAAATTAAAGCAAAATAACTATACAACTCGTCCGCTGTTGTGTCCAGCACCCACTTTGTTATTCTGCTATTGGAAGCGATTCCCTGCAGTATCATCGCCGCCGCTAACTGCTGAGCATATCTGTTTGTTTCGCTGGCTATATGTTCCATAATAGGACGATCCCATATTGCAAGAAATGCATCGTAAGGGTCGGCATAAAAATTAGAGCGTCTACTAACCTGGGAGAAGTTTTCCCTTCGTAAGTTTGGTGCAACTTGAGGCTGTGGAAACTGTCTCCATTCAAACCTAAATTTCTCTGGGTAATGTGCACCTAGAGATTGCGGAATTATATGCTCGTCGGGAGCTAGACACTCTGCGGCTGCTGTTGGCTGCTCTGCCGACTCAATGACAGGGGCTGGTGCTGGCTTGGGGACCTTATACATCTCTAAGGATAATTTGGAAATAGTATGTTTATTGTGTACTAGAATCAGTAACTTTTTTATTATTATTTAAATTCCAAATTTGTTTCTAACTGTTGATGATGGATTATTATAATATGGAAATGTATGTAGAAGACACAGTTCAGGTAAGAAAGTATATCAAACTTGTATGTAATTCATTTTCAAATAGTCAGATTTGGACTCATCTTTTTTCTTTGGTATCTTTCTTAAACTATAACCTATTGTTGGTTAATCGAACCTTATATTGATATGTTTTCTTACAGAACAACGCACTTTATATGTATTTTTAAGTTGTGATGTACTGTTGTTTTGAAAAAATAAGTCCCGCCGAGTTTCTTGCCGGTCATAATTCTTCTCGGATCAGAGGTGTAGGGTTAGAACCGGTGTAGTTTTTTTTTCTCTCTTTTACTTTGACGTGTAAAAGTGCCCTTGTGGCCTACTTACTGAATAAATGTTTGAGTTTGAGTTTACCCCTTTTTAACCGACTTCAAGATTTGAAAAGAGGAGGTTCTCAATTCGGCGTGTATGTTTTTTTTTTTTTTTTTTTTTTTTTTTATTTTTTATGTTTGTTACTCCATAACTCCGTCATGTCTGAACCGATTTTGAAAATTCTTTTTTTGATGGTTAGTATATATATACAGATTGGTCCCGTTTTTGTCAAAACGCAGTTCTGATGATGGGATCCATGAGGAATCGAGGGAACTCCTCAAATCTTAAAGGCATATATATATTGATTTTTATATTTTTATCAACAAATCCATCACTTTCATTCAAAATAGTGACATTTGATGAAGTAGAACTGCTGATGATGATCAGAACGGAACTCTTCAACGACGCATAGTTCACTTTTGGCGATTTGTCCTCTTCACTGTGTTTGTTAAGCAAGTTTGATTGTCAGGATAAATTTTCGTCAAGCTCAAGTTCTGATGATGGGATCCGTGAGGAATCGAAGGAACTCCTCAAATCTTAAGGGCACACACATAGTGAGTGATGATTTGGATATTGAGCGAGAGCGTAGGTCGTTGGCTGTCCGATGTAACATGTTGGCCCACAGGTTCGCGAAATACTGTACAAGTAAAGACTACACTTTTCAAAGCGTACTGTTCAGTCATTTTACACATGCAGCCTGTGGACCAACTATACGCGAGGGCATACAACGGCCTACGTGTCCAATATAATAACGCGTTCCGGGTGTTGATGGGGCTGCCGCGATTTTGTAGTGCTTCTGGTATGTTTGCGGAGGCACAAATTGACAGCTTTACAGCGATAATGCGCAAGAGCCCCAACAGCATTCTGAGCGTGTTTATGGAGCGCGAAAATGGCCCCACGCTCAACCATTGGCAGATACTGCATGCAGTCGCCGTTTAGTTTTAGTTATGATTTTAGAGTAGCATGTCGTACTAACACTAGTATAAGATTTTAATGTTTAATGTATGGACTTTTTAGTCTGAAATATATGATTTTTATTTTTTATTTATATTTATAGCAGAGATACATATAATTGGAGAATTCGTACATGAGCAGGATCGATCAAGGGGTTTTGGGTTCATAAGCGCGCGATTTACTTGCAAACGAGATGACCAATAAAACAAGACCGTTCTGAATATTTTTTTTCGCCTTCTAGCTCCACAACTCCTTCGATCGAGGCCTCCCTGCTCATATACGAACTCTCCAATTATATGTATCTCTGCTACAACCCTAATAAATTTCATAAAGATCAGAAAAAACGTTACTAAAGTTATCGTGGAACAAACGCTCAACATCAAAAAGCCATCGAAATGCCGAGACGTCACAGTAGCCAGGTGACAGTTGTGTCCAAAGTCCGCATCGCACTGAGAACTCGCGGTTTTTCTACCAAACGATTTGACCAAAATAGCAAAAACCTTATGAAGATCTTTTCTCCCCTTCTAGCTCGACAACCCCTTGATCGATCCTGCTCATTCATATACGAACTCTCGAATTACAATGTTTCTTTGCTACAACCTTAACAAATTTCATAAAGATCAGACAAACGTTATTAAAGTTCAAAAACTTCAAAATCAAAAAGCCATTGAAATGCCGAGACGTCCCAGTAGCCAGGTGACAGTTGTGTTCGAAGTTGTTTGTAAGAACTTCGTTTCGCTTACGCTCCGCTCGTTCGAAAATCAGGCATTTGTTTTTATCTAAAACTTTAATAAAATCGCAGTGCAACTGATCGTTGTGATTGTGATAAGTTATCCATAGTTGGGCTAAAGAACGGCATACTTAATAATTGGTCTAATGCATGTCATAGCCAAATCCACGGCAGTAAATTTTTGCCAAAAATTTCATTTTTGGTAGGTACAAGATTTTATCGCTGGCTGTGCTTTTCTTTCCACAGGCAAATAATACTCATCGAGACAACTCTAACAACCCCAAAACATATAGGTAGCGTTGTTTTATAACAGAGGTTCCATGACCACCTCCTATCTTCATCATCAGATCAGCTCCATGTCATCATAATTCCAATTTACATATGTATGAAAAATTTCAGCTCAATCGGAAATCGGGTAGTGGGTCAAATTTAGCTTCCAAGATTTGACCGACACTAACTAGCATGGCAAGTTAAAAAGATTTAGACCAAGATAACTATGCAGCGAATTTGATAGCACAGAGCGTGGAAGTGTTATCATAAACTTGAAATTATGAAGTTTAAAGTAACACTTCAACAGTCCGTGCTATATCAAACACGCTGCAGAGTTAGCTTGGATCCATTCTGATAGCTTATAATAAAACGAACATATAGGTATGAAAATAAAGGATGTTTTTACTTTACGACCAAATAAATTAATCTAATTAATCTGAGTGAAATAGAAAAATAAACAATTCAATCGAGCATTTAGTATAACGGTTTGAATATATGGAGTAAACTATAGTCCGGCAAACCAAAGTCATTAGAAAACTGCGAAAAATCAAAATGACTATAGAAGATCGACCTTTCGCGCCTTTATTTTTTGTAGGTAGGTATTTGTCGCCTTTGGTACTGATAAATTGGTTGGCCAGACTACTGCCATCCAAATGCTTCTGAGCTTTACATATAAGTACCTACTTCATTAAATTTGAGACATATTCTACTTCATTAAAGATTTTCAAGAACCTTTGAACGTGGCGCCTATCGTGCGCGGCGCGTCATCTAGAACCTTGTCGGGATGTACGAAAGTTGTCATTGTAGCCGCACGCATCACTCTTTGCAATATCTTTTGTCGGTCAACGGGTTAATTCAAAAAATCATATTTCATTGTCACTAATTAAAATTCTACACACCTAAACCAGTAACACTTATAAAATTAGCCTTTACACATCACATCAACTCTGAACATGTAGGTACAACTGTTCATTACATATTGAAGGGAATAGGGTATATTATCGTTATTATTTGCATATTAACACTTTCATATTTGTAAATGAAACTATGCCTACGTGTCCCATTTTTTCGGCTAAATAGCTATACATAAATCAATTAATAAAAAATAATTCTTATATATAAAACATATTTGAACAAGATATTTACAATAAGGAATGAAACTCTGTATGAGGAACCGTATTATACGTAGAGAAAGTCGCGGATGGAAAGCTATCTATAATATGTACTTTACATTATATATAATACGTACCCCGGTAGTTATATATATTGTTACCTACCTACATTTACATGGATTAAGTTGCGGGCGGAGGCTAGTTAAATATATTTACAATTTCGCTAAACAATGCGCTTGCCCGGCGTTAGTGGCGCATCATTTTTGTTCAACGCTTGGCGATCAAAAGGTTAAACAGAGCACAGCACTCAGGCAAAAGGTCAGGCTCGTACTTTTGTGTTGTAAAAATTGTGTTTATGTAAGATCTTGATTTTCAGAAGACAAACTGCGTAACCTTTTTATTTCTGTTAACGATCTATCGTCATGTGGTCTGTTCAATAATTTATTGGCGTCTAAATCTAATAAAACGATGCCTTCCAAACTTTTCACACGACTTAAAGCAACATAAATTTGCCCTTTTGCAAAATTTTTTTTGCCCAAGTCTATAACAGCTCTTTCCAGAGTGGTGCCTTGAAGTTTGTGGACTGTGACTGCCCAGCTTAATATTATAGGCAACATACGACGCTCTACATCTCCGTAACCCCTTGCTGCTTGAAATATAGTGCTTGATGGAGGTATAGGTATTAATCCATCACTACCTTTTAACCTTGGACCAATAGTTGCATCATCGAATTTAATGTATACAGCTTCTGGTAGCTCCCCATCTTCCAGTTGGTCTCTCCTTAAAGCCGGCCATTTAATTTTTTTTATTATTCCCATGGCTCCATTAACCAAACCTTCAGAGACGGCAATGTTGCGTCTTAACATTATTCGAGATTCAATTGCAATTCGTATCGACGACATAAATCCACCACAGTTGTTGGCATCTTTTGAGATTACAGTTTCTGGTGGTTTCCTGCCATATGTCGCTGCTTCGCGAGACTCGTCCACTGCGTTAATGAGATATGTTCGGTGCAGCATGGCATTTTTTTCACTCATTTTATTGTTGTAGTCATCAACTTGTCTAACCGTTGGAAAAATACGCACAGCCACCCCATCAGCAAATTCTCCATTTAAAGGCACGTGACGCCGCTCACACAGTA
This sequence comes from Pammene aurita, assembly GCA_947086415.1. Classification (NCBI taxonomy): domain Eukaryota; kingdom Metazoa; phylum Arthropoda; class Insecta; order Lepidoptera; family Tortricidae; genus Pammene; species Pammene aurita. The sequence goes on from OX352295.1 coordinate 23,212,437, forward strand.
GCTCCAGCTGAGCTGTCGTGAGCTCACCCACCCGTAAATTGTTTAATAAAGCAATGAATTCGCTGTCATTTCGCTGGCGCATATTTGTGGTCAATTCACAAAAAGACAATTGATGCCATAAATTTATCTCAGCTGAAAGCCACGGTGGCTGTATGAAACACCAGTGCCCTTTCACCGGAGGAAGCTGGAATATATCCCCAAAGAGCAAAACGTTAATTCCGCCGAATAATATGTCATTATTTTTGTATTCTTGAAGCCTAAGGTGTATGATTCTTAAGTTTTCATATGACACCATAGAAATTTCGTCAACTATCAACCAACTTATATATCGCCATTTGCGACGTTCGTTTTCAAGCTTTTGACCAGTCATTTTTTTGTACGTCATTGTGCTCCCTTTTTCTATTGGCAAGAAGAAAATACTATGAAGCGTTTTTCCAAAAATTTGGCGTGCGGCTACCCCAGTTAACGCCCCGACCATTACAAAGTTCGGGTTTAGCAGTGGGTTTACTGTTGGTGCATAACAACGCTTAATATGTTCCACTATCAGTTTTAATAGAAACGATTTACCACTACCTGCACCGCCTGTAATAAAAAGCAACAGCTGATTTTTTTCTCCAAGTAAATCCTTCTCTATAGCTGCTGTAACTTTCCCAAACAAATCCTTTTGTTGCATATTTAGCCCTCGAATACTTCCCAGGAAACCTTCATCTGACATGCCTACCTGTTCACCTACATCTTCACAATAGTTGTCATCATCATTGACAATTTGTTCAACAAACATATGCAAATTGTCTGAATGAGTTTCACGTGCTGCATTGAGCGCGGTAGCTTGAGCAAGAGCCTGTTGAATGATTTGCTCAGCATGAGTAAATTGTTCTGCGCTGACGTCACCCTGCAGTGGGCGAAGATCCATTTGACGCCTAAGGAAACATTCTTCAGTGGTTTCATTATCAAGCAGTAATTGGCCTTCATTTCGAAACGGTATGTGACATACAAGTAAACTGTAATAATATGCTTCCTTGTCGCTGGTGATGGTGTAATAGCGAGTACGTAAAACTGCTGGACTGTTTCTGATGCGCATTCGCGTGTTGTCTTGCAATTTTATGTACCTTGCAAGTGTATTATCATCCTCTCTGAGTTCCTCGTCACCATCTTCCTCTGACCATGCCGTATTAGATACCGTTTCAAAACGAACAGCAAATTCGGCGAGACTTAATTGTTCCAGCTCGTTCGGTCGTAAGATGTACCGATCAAAAATGTTATTATAAATACTTGTCTCGTCTTGATCGAATCTAAGAAGCCTATAGCGTTCCTCCGGCTTGCAACTATTTACAAAAACAGTCTTACGTGACGACATTTTCAGTGGCAAATGACATAATCGGTACGCGCATTCTGGCGCACTCACTAAGCGTTGGTTTAAAATTGCCATTGACACTGAAAATAGCTGTTGCCAAACATCACCACCTTGTCGCTTAGCTTTTTGAATTGCCTCTCGGATAACCTCACCTGTTTCATGGGGTTCGCATTTACTAGCATATTTTGCGATATAGTATGCTACAGCAGTGACACTACCACACGGCTGGACGTCTATATTTCCCTTCCATAATCGTAAAAGTACAGCATTATAATTATTTACCATACTTTCCTCGGGGGTTCGTTTCAGTAAACAGAATCGTCCATTATTTGCTAGTGCCTCTTCTGATCCTAAACAAACCGTGCTGTCACTCGCTGGCTTTGCAAATCCGAAGCGACAATTATTGTCCTGGCGGCTTTTTTTGCATGTGGCAGTGTGTTTGTGGATCTGCAAATCCTTGACTAATGTTTTTAACACAGGATTGTCAGGATTCAGTGAGCATGAAATCACCCTCTCAATTACAGCTATTCCCTGTGGAGTAGTAAATTCGGGAACATTCAGACACCAGGCTAACATATGCAAGTGGGGGCTGCCATGGTTCTGAAATTCCACTCGATACCAATAATCGTCTAGGGGACCACCCAAACAGTCTTCGTCGCGCTTTAAAAATCGCATGAGAGCGTTAACACGAAGTGTGAACTGCCGTGCTACTACCACAGGATGTTTTTCCACTAATTCCAAACGCTCCGGGTAGGACAGGCTTTCCGCGTCGCCGATATCACGGCCATCAGCTATTAGTAAGGCCTTTATCATGTCTGACCAATTTAGGTCATTGCAAGAAAATGTTAAAAACCAGGTTGGCGGCCCCAAAGTTTTAACCATGGCAATTAATTCAGAGGAACATTTCTGCCAATAAGATGCTGATCCTCTGATGTTTCGCATCGTAAGGTGCATGTTATCTACAAGTCCCTGTGGTGTTTGCTCTCCGTGTCCTTGTCGCATTCGGCATGACACAGAAACACTTGACTTAGCCCGATAATATTCGACTACTGACAGAGCATAAAATAAATATTCATTCCTGTTGAATCTCTTGTCAGCACCCATTACCCGCGTTTGGAAATAATCCAGAGGAGTAATTGGATTTTCTCGCTCTTCGCCAAAACCATTCTTACCATCTGGGAAAAGAAAGTACCAACATAATTCCTCCATACGGTGTTCGCGGTCCAAATTCACGGGCGGAGCTGTTTTCCTTGAAATAGTAACCAATCTCAATGTGTTATCTGTGTTATCTACAACACTATCTAAATTAGGTACATTATCATCTACGTTTCGGAGCATGCTTGTTGATTCAATATAAACGGTGTCTAATGAATTATGGACTGGTGATGGTAAGGACATATCTGGTTGAGTTAATTCTGCTTGAATCGTTGTTTGATGAGACTCGGTGACTTGTGTTGTCGATTGTTGGGAATAGCTGTATGGTGTAAATGTTGGACTGATCATTTGGAGAGGCTCACTGCTAGGTGTAAATGTTGGACTTTCTATTGCCGACTGTTCTATTATGGGTCGAATTGATTGCATTTGGTTGTCTCGATTTATAATTAATGACGTTAACGAAAACACATTAAGGTCATGACGAAGGTCCGCTTCTAACACATTGTTCGATGATATAAACAAATTGCGTCGCAAAACGCTATGCAATTCGTCTAAATTGCTAAAGCGCATGCAACAAGCAGTACCATTTATGGGAGCAGAAGCACCTTTAGGACCACGGGCATGGGAATCGAACAACCAGTAAGATGTTTCATTTTCAGAGCTAGCTCTACAATGCACTGCTACCGACATTGCGTTTGCTGTAACTATGCCATTTGATTGTTCTCTAAAGAAACTTCTTAATGCACTCTTTAAATTAGGGAAGCCTTCGGAACTGTTATCGTTGTCTAGATGCCCATTATAATTGGATTCTTCGAGTACAGTGATCGTCACATTTTCTCTATTATATACAAGTCTTGGCATAAGGTCGGTTACAGCAAGGTAATCAGGGTTTACTTCGCCGGATGCAGGATTATCTCTAACAACTATGCAGTTACTGTAGTACTTATCACCTATCATCACAATGTAATCAACATCGCTCTTAGTCCATTCGTTTGGATTAAGTACATTAAATGCAACACAAGCAACTGCCGCTATACCAGTGCATTGTTTACCCCGAGATGAATCAAACCGTAAGTCACCTTGGTGAAATGATCCGTGTAAAATTCTTTTATTTTCACTTAAGGTGACGTAATGGTTTGATGTTGCTGAGCTACCACCACTCTCTTCCGTATTAAAATTGTCAGCAATTTGAATTAAGGGACTAATTGAATTAGTGCCAAAATGCACTTGGACATCTCTGTAGAGGTGGTTGTTGGAAGTTAACCAAGCTAACGCTCTATTTAATCTTTGCATGTCCACGACAAATTCTTTGGAACATTCAAGATTTTCTAAATTTTCTACAACCAAAATTAAGCCGGCTTGTTGTGGGGTTAGTGGTAGCTGCTCAGCTATTTCAGCAACATCTTTTGCAAATAAAATTACTTGCCCCTTGCACCAGTTTTGACTGAATCGGTTATTAAGTTTTAAGATCTTTAAAAATGGTACAATCCGACATAAAAACCGTTCCTCAACGCTCGTCAAATCAGCTAATTCAGATGGTATTTCTGCGGGCAACATTTTGTTAAAAAATGAGGTTGGAGGAATTTTTCTTTTTTTTATATAGTTGTTACAGCGGGAGCATGTTTTTATTGTATGTAGAGCAACCAATTCTTCCGGTAACAGTGTACTATACATGCCTGCTTGTAAATTGAATCGCTGCTGTGGATAAATATTTTTTTTACAAACAGCGCATGAAACGTCGGCGAAAACATTAATAGCAGCTTCAAAAGACTCTTCTGTTGTAATGTTTTTGTTCCTACGAACCTGAATGTTATGTTGCATTGTATCTAGCCGATCTGAACGAGATTCAGGTGTTTCATTTAATAACCGGTTGCGGATCAATCCAAGGCGGTGGGCTCGTTGCTCCTCCGATTCGGTAGAAAGGCGCTCGTGGATTAAACCGAGGCGGTGGGCGCGTTGCTCCTCCGACTCGGTAGAAAGGCGCTCGTAGATTAAACCGAGGCGATGGGCACGTTGCTCCTCCGACTCGGTAGAAAGGCGCTCGTGGATTAAACCGAGGCGATGGGCACGTTGCTCCTCCGACTCGGTAGAAAGGCGCTCGTGGATTAAACCGAGGCGATGGGCACGTTACTCCCCCGACTCGGTAGAAAGGCGCTCCTGGATTAAACCGAGGCGATGGGCACGTTGCTCCTCCGACTCGGTAGAAAGGCGCTCGTGGATTAAACCGAGGCGATGGGCACGTTGCTCCCCCGACTCGGTAGAAAGGCGCTCCTGGATTAAACCGAGGCGATGGGCACGTTGCTCCTCCGACTCGGTAGAAAGGCGCTCGTGGATTAAACCGAGGCGATGGGCACGTTGCTCCCCCGACTCGGTAGAAAGGCGCTGGTGGATTAAACCGAAGCGGTGGGCGCGTTGTTCCTCCGACTCGGTAGAAAGACGCTGTTGCATTAAACTGAGGCGGTGGGCACGTTCTTCCTCAGTCTCATTGGAAAGGCGATCTTGGATTAATCCCATCCGGTGAGCACGCCTTTCAGTATTTTCACTATTTAAAATTTTTTTAGTGTGCGCATTCATGAGCAATAGTCTTGTTTTTCGCTGTTGACTACTTTCTTTTGATATGGCCTTTGCTCTAGATAGTCTACTTTGAGACAAACGTTTCTCCTTTTCTTCACTTGTCTCATTTTTACGTCTCTCTCTCATAAGAGTAGCGCGTTTAGACGGTCTACCCATAATTGTCAATAAACCTGTAGAGAACGAGTGTACCGTTTAGGTACAGAGATAAAAATACCTACATAAGATAATGACCGGCTCCGAATATTTAATTATTGAAAAGTAAAAGCAATAACATTTTATTTTTCAGTTTCCTCAATATACAAATACCCCTACAGACTATGCGTATAATCACAACATACGTACTTACTCAAACTTGGCCCATAAAGTAGTACGACGGATAACTACTTTAACACATTCACTGTCAGTGCGAGCTAGTCTCTAAGAGCTTAGCCCATAACAGAGAACCCGCCTAGTGGGTCGCTGGCTGTGAATGTGTTAAGGCGGTTTTTACACTGCTGCGGTTTCCGCATGCGGCGACGGTGTGCGAACGAGATGGCGCTATGCACGTCTATAACGCTGTGGCGCTTGCACACCGTGGCCGCATCCAGTTGCGGCGCCAGTGAGATAATCGCCTAAGACTGCTGAATAGACAACCAGTAGCCAAAAATATAAATGTATGCAACTAGGTATGGTATTTTTGAGACCGTGTTTCCGCAAATACGCAACTTAATGTAGCACGTAGAACGTAGGTAGGTATGTAGTACTTAGTTACCTAATGTAACATTCACAAACGAAAACTCAAGTGATACCTAATTATACCTACGCACCTACTTATTTACATTACATACATACAACTGTTAGTTTAGTTAAAGAGGAAAAAAAGGAATGTGGTAATTAGATTGATAAGTAGGTATAGCCTTAAGGATTTAAATATAACCAACCTACATCTAAAGAAAGTTCATTGCAAACAAGTGCATCGAAAAGCGCACAACGATTCCCACCCTCCTTATCTTCTACCGCGTCGACCGCGTCGTACAAGCTTACTGCCGCACCTTGCATCCGCTTCGTGTGTTTACTTGCAAATGTTCTTCATAATGAGACAAATGTTTTTGTACTATCTTGGATTACAAATCAGCAAACTATCACCGCAATTCTAGTAGGATTTTTCTAGATTTGGAGGATCTGGGAATGAAGGTTATGAGGGATTTAGCATGTAATTCTTGAGCTGTTTGTAGGAGGAAGGTATTCAAGGTATGCAAGGTGTTTTATGCAGTAAACTTTATTTGGTTTGTCTAATTAATAACAAAATAATTAATAGGTTTAAGAATACGAAGTAAAGTAAAGGTATGATTGCAGCTAGCACATCTAGGCATCAACTTCAGTTAGTTTTGCCCGCTTACTTCATTGATATCTACTTATCTATACGAAAATGTAATACGAGTATAATTTACTATAATACATACCCTATTAATACCATTTATCGCAAAAGTAGACAGAGGGCACGTATTTGTCCATAGCACCTACTACAAATACTACTAATGCTGCCTTTATTCTGCAAATTTATATTTGTATGATCCTGAAAGTTGCAATCAAACGACGTTTTTTAATACAACAACAAGAACAAATAGAATAAGACAAAATACCTACCATTATGAATTTTACCTCGACATTGTAATGTATTACGTCAAGCATAGCATAGCTAGATTGAACAACATTGAAAAAAACTAATCTCAGCAGCTCATGTAATGTTAAAACACAATTATTTCGGCACAATTTAGTTCTAATGAAAAAAATATTTCGCGCCTAGTTTGACTTTGAATTTTTTTTTCTGTTTACAACAGTCGTCGTGGCAATGGTAATGCTATTCAGCTAATTAAACAAATTAGATTTTCACACCACCTATTCGTACATATACGGGATTTTTCTCCCTTGCTAGGAAGGAACAAAGTGGCACTTTTCTGTTCTAGGACATTAGTTTTTTTAGCCAGTGCGTAAGTACAAACAAATTTCTTATTAAATTAATCGATAATAACTTTTTGTATAATCGATTACTTGCATACTATTTATTATTATACGTTATAGAATTCTATGAAAAAAAAACCATTATAAACATAATACTCAGTATTTGTGCTACTAGTAAATGATTAAAAAAATGTTACAACTTTAAATTATTTTTCACAATCGATTCAATAACTAATATATGAACTCACGTAATCGATTCCATCGATAGGTACGTTGTCTGTGGTGGTTGTCATTATTTTATTCGTTTTGCTTGTTGGTTGTTCTATTCTCTACGTTTGCGAATGTTTTATGCATAACATGATAGTTTTATTTAATTGAGACTCATATCAAGGAAAAATAGCAACATTGGTGCGTAGTGGACAATTTGATGCCTATAAATAAAAACAAAGGTATCTATAAAAACACACAAAAGGGATACGAAACTGGTTAAAATTATTGAGGTTATCTGAAAAAGTAAAAATGTTCTCGGAATCGGTGTTTGTGGTTTATTTACCTACAAGAATTTGCAACCTTCCACACTCTGGATCATACTGTGTGTTAAAAATAACGATAATAAAAAAAAACAACATTTCTGAAACTGATTCTGAAGGCCACAAACCAAAGATGGCTAAAGTTCTAACTGCAAATAATATTATAACATTCTAAAACATAGCACTACAGTAAGTAAAATTAACTGATGTTATAATATGTCTGTCAGTTCTTGATTTTATTAGTAAAGATAGATAATATAGGTACTCTAACGCACAATGGCAGAAAGAACTTGTTCCAAATTTATTTCATAGCCTAGCAATGATTCTGTTATGTTCATCTATGTTTGCAATTATTACATTTTTGTCACTATAAATGTTAAATAAAAAAGTCTTGGAAATTCACCAGCAAGTCCACAACACTCAACTTATTTGAATGACTTGCATGGAACATTTTAAATGTTTCATTTTGGAATGTGAATATCATAGCCATAGTTATTAGTTCTTAACTTATTAATATAGTAATAATGCCAACGATACTACTCAATTAACATTTTTTTTGTTATAGGTTGTTCTTATTTTATGGACTTAGCTGTGTTTGTTGAGGAAATGGACTATGGACTACTAGCTTCTTCTGACAATGTCAAAGACCAGATTCACCTTTACCAGGATATTCTTCTGGTTGAAAAATCAAGACCAACTTCACTTTCGCTGGGATGCTGGTCCGTTAAAAAACTAAGACCAGATTCATCAGTACCGATGTATGCTACTGATACAATACCAAGAGCGGCTCAATCTATACCAGGAAACACTAAGCACATATAAATTTAATATAAATATTATTCAACAATAACTTTTTTATTTTCCTCTAAGATGGTGTGGAAAGCAGTATAGAGTAGTGTGGTTGGCATACATGTCGCACCAACTGACAAGTATACAGAATGCAGAAGACGCTGGTTTGATACCAGCCCTGGGCACCGGAGATTTAGGTCACTTTTCTTTGTATATGATATCTATATAAGTTTATAATTTATATAATGCTGTGGCTACATATAATTTATAAGTTCAAAGAGGACCCAGTGTGTTGACCACGAGGGACTCTCTTGTTGTCTGTCTCCTCCTTTTTGTAAAGGGTCGGCAACATGTGTTACGCATGTTACGCTAGTTACAGGTGTCCATTGGCTACGGTAGCTGCTTACCATCAGGCGGGCCGTATGCTTGTTTGCCACCATCGTGGTATAAAATAGAATAAAAAATAATATAGTACATTGATCTAGTGGAAAGGCTGATGATCAGAACGGAACTCTTAAACGACGCATATTTCACGTTTGGCGATTTGTCCTCTTCGCTGTGTTTGTTAAGCAAGTTATTTTATTGTATGGAATCTAAGAGTACACCATCTACGATAATACTTCACCGGCTTCCCCCATTGAAGTCGGTTTTTTTTTCTTAAAAATTATTATTTTTGTTAAAGGCGGCCGAACCAGTCCGCTGCTAGACGCGAGCCATTCCGCTTGGGTCTGTACTCGATTTTGCAAATAAAGTCCTTTGTGATAGTTATTTTCGGCCTTTTCATTGCTCGCGCCAGTGCCTACATGCTACAAAGTGGTCTTTGAACCAGATAATGTTCCATACCGATGGAAACACGCAGTGCGAAAGCGCGTCGGGAACAAGCCGAACACATGGCGCGCGAGCAACAAGAAAAAAGTGAGGTTATGTTACCAAGCAACGAGGCGACGGCCCAAAACAACGAAAAACCTTTGGATCCCATGGTTAAAAAGTTTTTAACAAGCAAGTTGAACGCGATAGGAAGCATAAAATCGGAACCAATGCCGCAAAATGGTATTAACCTTTGTGTAGCAGCCAGTTAGCTGCTACACTTGCAGTTGTAGTTAGTTTGGTGATGTGCAGCTAGGGTTGCCATATGGAAAAATGAAATGTCCTGACAAAAATCCTGACATCACTCAAAAAGTCCTGACATTTCTTGTATTCAAGATTTGGCGTAGGCGTAGGTAGGGTCGGTAGTTTGAACTTTGAACTAACGCATCTAAAACGTCGGCGCGGTGCGCGGTATACTGTATGACGGATCTACCCGTCTCTTTCCCGAGGTTCCCTCTCTTTCCTCAGCCCCGCGCCCGCGGTCCCCGCACGATTTACGCCCCCTCCGCTCCGCCCGCGCCTCGCGCCGCGCCGCGCCTCACTAGTTGCTGGCGTTCACTCGTTCAGTTCAGTTAAGTCACGTCGCATTGTTCGCGTCGCGTCGTATGGTTCAAGTACGTTTTTGCGTTTTAAAATAAAAATGGCGACAGGCAGTAAAAGACCACGACTTTGTACTTTTACGTCAGCGCTGCAAGAACGATTCCCATTAATAAAAGAGGGCAAAGAGCCTAGTGAGGTTATGTGTACAATTTGTAACGCTTATTTTAGTATAAAACATAAAGGTGCTGCTGACATTGAAAAGCATTTGCTGACTGACAAGCATAAAAAGAACGCTTTAATTGTAAAAACAAATACAAAGCTAAACCGTAAACCCGAAACGTCAGGGAGCTCGGCAGCAGCTACTCAAGCAGCAGAGTCCACATTGTCGTATCACACCGTTAAACATCACCAATCATTTAATTCGATGAACTGCACATCAAATTTAATGGGAACCATATTTAAGGACTCGAACACTGCAAAAAGTATTACTTGTGCAAGAACTAAGGCTGAGGCGATAGTTACCGGCGTTATATGTCCATGGGTGATCGATGACATAAAAAAAAACTCGATAGTGTGAGTTTCATCGGTGTATCGACAGATGTCAGAAATCATGGCGCAGAAAAGATATTTCCAATATTAGTCCAATTTTTTGATTGGCAGGCAGGTATATTAACAAAGGTGTTGGATGTGTTAAGCACCCCAAATGAAACTTCGGACACAATAACGAATATAGTTAGATCTACTTTAGATAAATATGAATTGACAAAAAAGTGTGTGTCATTTACCGCCGATAATGCTAATGTCAATTTTGGAGGAGTGAACCGACAGCCAGGGCGTAATGTTTGGACAAACTTAAAAAACAGCCTGGAAAAGGAATTGGTCGGCATTGGTTGTCCTGCGCATGTTTTGCATAACTGCGTACAGCATGGTACTGATCTTCTCGACGTAGATATCGAATCGTTAGTGATGAAGATGTTTAATACATTTTCAGTGTACACAGTACGAACTGAAGCATTGAAGGAGATATGCGACTATGTCGACGTTCACTATGAAAAGCTATTGTACCACAGTAAAACAAGATGGCTGAGTCTCTTTCCGGCGGTTGAAAGAATTCTTAAACTCTTTGTACCTCTTAAAGGGTACTTTATGACGGCAGCAGCAGCACCCATAACAATTAAGAGATTTTTCGAGAATGAACTTGGAGAAGCTTATTTCTTTCTAGCTCACTTATGCATATATTTCAAACGCATATTCTGCAAATTGAAAAAGAAAGTAACTCGATTCTGGACATAATAAGAATCTTAGAATCTACTTGCACAATTTTAAAAGCACGAGCAGAATCAAATTTTCTGCCCTTGAAAGTAAGAGAGTTGCTTACTAAATGCAACCCTGAAAAGCAACAGCGTTTCAAGCAAAATGCAGGAGAGATGTACGAGAAGTGTATTGAATATTTGCTGTCGTGGATTGAACCATTAAATGACTTCAAAGTATTTGGCTGGATGGAATTGAAGAAAGGACAGCAACTAGATTTTGAAACTACTACAACTATTGCATTTTTAAACACAAAAGGTGTGCTGATTAATGACGTTCAACTGTTTGATGAGATTGCGCTTTTAAACACTTTCCTAAGAGAACAGAACAGTGATTTTTTCGATGTGATGCTCCACGTTCTGTGGGTAAATATTTTCAGAAATATTGGCGTTGTAAGAATCCCGGAATTATTGCGAATAAGTCAATACATATTTGTCATTTCCGCCCAGAATGCAAACGTGGAGAGAGTGTTTTCAATGATGGGGATTCAATGGTCTAAGGAACGAAACAGACTGTCGGTTGAAACTGTTCGCGCGTTGCTGCTAGTGCAGTATAACCTTAAGAGTACAGATTGTGAAGAGTTTTATAACTCCATTAAGCACGATAAAAGCTTTTTAGGCCAAATTTCAGGTCAGAGCAAATATAATAAATAAAATATAAAGAGTCATAAAATGTGTTTGTTCTCATACAAACCACGGCCCTTTTTATTGCAAACAGACTCTAGTATTTATTATACTGTGCAATTTGATTAATAGTTACTGAAACCAAATAACAAAAGTGAATTACTTATAACTAGATAATTAAGCAAGAAAATGATAGATCTCTTTAGCTATAGGTAACTATCCTAATTTCAATTACTTTAAAGAAGTGTTAGTGTTTTTGTTGATGATTTACAACTTAAATTTATTTTTTGTTTAAATGTTATAATAAAAAGAAGAATTGACAATTGTGTTCCAGTGTGATTTTATTGCGAATTTAATACTATCCTTTGTTGAGTATTAGGTACATTTTATTTTATAATAAATAAATCTTTAATTTTAATTGTTCATTTAATGAATATTTCTTAAAAATCCTGACACTAGGCAAGTCCGGCCGCAGTCCTGATAAATGATCAAAAGTCCTGACATGTCAGGACAAATCCTGACATATGGCAACCCTATGTGCAGCAAGTAAACGATAGTCAAAGTTGGGATATGAGTATAATGCAATCAAAGTAAAAGTACAGTTAATAAGTTGACCCTCTTTCTCAAGAATCTAGATGCGTCTATATCATGTTTAGCCTGTATTGCCGTTTTATAGTAACATATTGCTGAGCAAAAGTGCTTACGCTGTTAGTGGCTGTTTGACAGGTCGTGCCGTACGTGCGACTCCAATGTGGAAGATAATCACGTCTGACATGTACGTTGTAAGTGACCATGTACAGTGAATAGACTGTACATATTGGCAACCCTTAAAGGAAAAGAAAGAAAACTTGTTATATGAGAAAGAGAATCATTACAAAGTAAGTTAGAGTAACGTAGTTAAGTAAGTAAACTAAATAATTTATCAGTCAATTTCGAAGGCAATGTTGTCCGCAGCGTCGTCTTGATGCTGGCGGTTTCCTCGAGTAGTTGATGGCAGCGGCTCCTTCTCTCGTTGTGGGTTTCTTGATGGCTGCTGCATTTCTACGTCTTCATAATGTTGCTTAGTTGCTTCAAGAGAGCATTGGCTTCGTGACGTACGTTTCGCACATAGCTGTGGGAAACGTCGCTTTCCAGCCCACACAGCGAATAAGATTACAGCCATCCCTACCAGCATGTACCTAATAACATATTGGTGGATATCGTGACTGGAGACAGTTGACGGCAGAGCTTGCTCGTGTTTGTGCAGCAGGGCTAATCTTCGATCAATTTCCGTTTCTGCTGAGTCATCCAACGTGGCGGCTGATATCTTGTATGAAGTCAGGTTCACAATCCGGTTGACCGATGTGTTAATGGCTGGTAAGTTGAAGTCGTAGTCAATCTTAATTATGCTGTTAAACTGATTATGTGAATGAATTGTAAGGTGCGATGCTTGTAGCTCACATCCTTGCGACAAAGTAACAATTCCGGATGACGTCATAGTTCGACCGGTAACTTCATTCATACATATGGTTCGTAGTGAACAGGTGCTACAACAAACTGCAAGCCAAGTATTTGTCGCATGAAGTTCAATCCACTCGTCCTTGCATGACGTGTTTATTTTGTCACACGGCGTGTTGTAGTGATGCCCCAGCAGTTTTGCTTCGCACGAGACATTGTTATTGTTTAAGTTGTAGACAGGTTGATTTTTATTGCATACATAGCTGTCTGACTTTTGTTGTATGCATTGCTTAAATAATTCTTCGGTCAACGTAACATAGATATTCTTTCTAAAGTTTACGCCGATATATTTGGAGGCAGTTTTTATAATGGTAGTTCCTTTTCACTGGTAGCGGTATAGCTTGAAAAAATGTGAAGTCTTCGTCTGAGATAAGCGGTATGTGAATTTCGAATAAGAAGTAGCTATCTGTCACGCGTGCCTTCACGTAAAGTAGCTTGTAGAGCTCCTTAATGTCTTCCTTTATGTTTCCTATCGGAAGAGATAGCGTTCGTGGCAGTCTCCCGGAGATCGCGGTAAGTTGCTTAATTAAGTTGACCGGGGTAACGAGACGCACGTCGATGTGTCCTTTGTAGATGTCCGTTAGAGTATTGAAGAGCATTTCCTGAACACCTTTTAGGTTGCTTATTAGTAGGTACGTGCTTAATGACGCAGAGTTGAAGTAGCTGGATGCCATCATCACCTCTAATGTAGATTCGACCTTTACAAAGTTCGAGTTAGTGAAGTTCATGAAGTCGTCGATTTTGAGGGATTGATGCTTGATGTTCTCCTCAGACTTCTTCAGGATAGCGTTCTCAAGTTCTACTATTGAAGTTTGATTCCGAATAAGTGCGAGCAGGTAGTTTTCATTGTTCTTCACTGCTTCAATATCGTTCTGGTACTTGTCCGCGAACCTCTGATCTAAGATCCCGAATAAGCTGTTAGCTGCGTAGCCTACTCCGTCAAATAGGCTACATTTTTTCCTGTCGGACAAGTGCTTATGCGGGGCCAAAAGTAAAAAAAAATAATAGTTCAGAAGATCCATTTCGTGATGTAGCTGTTCCATTGTAGCTCTGACAAAGTTTTCTGATTTCGTGAAGATAGTTATCTACTGGATTGACAGCTTCCCAATAATTGCTTAAGTCATAGGGGAAGCAGGGGTAATACCGGTCACCGGGTAATGGCGCTCACCTCAATAACTTGATATAACTAGCTCCTGTGATCCCGGCGTGCGGGTGAAAGGGAGCGGGGAGTGACGCTTGAACCAGTGGCAACGTGCTCCGCCAGTCCGTGCGAAACACGTGAGAGTGAGAGTCGTTTGTTTGTTTCGAGCTCCTTCGATCTAATTTTTCGCTGGATATTTTTGTCGGTAAGTTGAAATTCTACTGACTTTTACGTTGCGTGCCTAATTGTTTGGATCGTTAAGCTATTCAAGTTCAAGGCCTAGTTGATATTATTGAACAATATTATGCGTAAAATTTTAAATTTCAATTTTAATACAAAACGACCGTTTGGGGTAATAGCGCTCAGATGAACGCCATTTTCCCCGAGTGCACGCCATTACCCACGTATTTTTTTCTTACAGATATGCCCAGAAATCGTCCGAGAACTACCGCTAAGGCGGCATGTCAAAAAGAAAAGCAGCGATTACATTCAAGATCCCTTTTTCTACATTGAGAGAGAGATTAATGAATGACAACCTTGTAAATCCCCAACTTGGTCGTAAGCCAGTTTTCACTAGAGATCAAGAAATTGAAATTGCTGAACAGGTTAAGCTGTTAGGTTCATTGTATTATGGATTAACCATCACAGATTTGCGAAAATTGGTTTATAAGTATGCAGAAGTGAATGGTATTAAAAATAATTTTGATAAAAATTCCCAGACGGCAGGTCCAGACTGGGTAAAAGCCTTCATGTAGCTTTACGCAAAGCTGAAGCTGAAGCTACGAGCTTAAACAGGGTGTCTGCTTTCAATAAAGAGGAAATCACTTGCTTCTTTAATATACTTGGTGACTTAATGGAAAAACATAAGTTCCTACCTAACAATATGTACAATGCTGACGAGACCGGGGTTACAACCGTTACAGATCCAGGAAAGGTACTTGCAGAGAAAGGCCAGCGAAGAGTAGGAGCAGTAACAAGCGGCGAACGAGGAAGAAACATAACAGTCATGTGTGCTATGAGTGCAGCTGGTAACTTCATACCACCAATGTTTATTTTTCCAAGACAGCGAATGACACCGTTGTTAGAGAAGGATCCATCCACCTGGTGCGATATACACTTGTTCTAAAAATGGTTGGATTAACGAGGATTTGTTTGTTGACTGGCTGAAACATTTTGCTGCATATGCTAAACCCACGCTAGAACACCCCATCTTATTAATACTTGATAACCACAGCAGCCATATCTCACTTTCAGCTTACAATTTTTGCAAAAAAAATCACATTGTAATGCTTTCCATTCCACCACACAGCTCTCCTCATAGAACTCAACCTCTCGATGTCTCCTTTTATGGACCACTAAAAGCTGAAGCAAATCAAATTATTTTGTTAAATATTTTTTTGATTTGCAATTTTTTTTTTTTTTTTTTTTTTTTTTTTAAGTAGTTACACTACTATATATAAACTGAAAATAGATGTCATATACTTCAGAAAAAGTGACCAAACCCTCCGGTGTCCGAGGCCAGACTCGAACTGGCGTCTTCAGCTCCAATTTTTGCAATTTGTCAAGTTCCGCCGTGACCGGGTGGTCTAGTGGTCAGGACGTCAGCCGCGAAAGCTGAAGACGCCAGTTCGAGTCTGGCCTCGGACACCGGAGGGTTTGGTCACTTTTTCTGAAGTATATGACATCTATTTTCAGTTTATATATAGTAGTGTAACTAATTGCAAATCACTAAAAGCTGCTTACAGGCATGAGTGTAATAGACACATGAAGACACACTTGATGGCTAAAATAACTCCGTATGACGTCGCAGCTTTATTCAACAAAGCTTATGCACAAGTTGCTAATATAAGCAAGGGAGAAGCTGGTTTCCGAGCTACGGGAATATTTCCCTTGAACCCTAATGTGTTTACAGAACAAGATTTCTTAGCGGCTTCAATGATGGCTGAAAACTCAGATCAAGTAATTGAGGCTGTTGAAGATACTATAATTGACAATCTCCCATCTGATAATGTCCCAGCCCAGACACATAGCATCACATTGAATCCAAGACATGTTACTCCAGAACCTCCACCGATCGCTGTGCCAGCTAATGAAGTGCAGTCCCCTATTCCTGGTCCTTCAAATGATTCTCGGTATCGCTATCAATCACCTGTTCCTGATTCACAATTACCTGTTCCTGCATCGCAGTTTGACGAGCAAAGTCAAACTTCTATGAATTTCGCGGATATAGCAGCTACTCCTCGACTTCAGCTATCATTACCAACTCAAAGAAGAACAAGGAGACAACATGCTACCATATTAACATCAACGCCATTGAAAGCTGTTTTGGAAGAAAAAGAAAATAAAAAGAATACTAAGAAGAATAAGATAGTAGAACAAAACAAACAAAAAAGAGGTTCCAGGAAAACCAAACAGGATTCTAATACAGCTAAAGTAACAGTTTTGAAAAATAAGAATATCAATAAAAAAGCCAAGACCAGTAAAACTCAAAAAGCAGCCAAAGGAAAAAAGTACAGGGAAAAGGCTACAAACGTAAAGTTTTACAAGACACTTCATCAGAGTCTGAGAGTGAACCAAATTCGCTTATTGCAACGACAATAGTGATGATGAAATGGACGATGAAGGTAATACCGATAACATGTGCAACATATGCAAGGAATTTGGACAGAACAATGAAGTATGGTATCGCTGCACCATTTGCGGGCTGTGGAGCCATGCTATGTGCTCTGGGTGGGATTCGGCATAGGGGTATATATGTGATTTCTGTTCCTAAAGATATACGAATATTGATTATGTTGATTTTTAGAAAAAAAAATACTCATTATCATGTCTATTTTTTTATAATTTATAAGTAACTATGATAAACGATGTTAATTTGGTTTTTAAGAGTTGATCTCTTATTTTTAATAAGTAAATGTTGATCTCAATTACGTTATTTGGGCTAATGTTGGTTTGAGCGTGATTACCCCATTGCCTGAACGGCATTACCCACACCTAAGGGTAATGCCGTTAAAAAGTGTTTTTTTTTTTTTTAAGATTATATTTCTTGATATCTAAAAGATCTAAACTTATGTTATGTTTAAATTCTAATGAATGATTAGTTACACTTATGTTATGTTTGATTTTCATTTAATAAACCTTGATATTTTCAAAATTATGGGCATTTTTCCTTAAGTGAACACCATTCCCCCTGCTTCCCCTAATACATGAGTAGAGTCCATTCGTCGGGTATTATTTGTAGTTGGCCCATTGCATCATAATAAATGGGGCGCGCAGGCTCAAACGCTGTAACCCGACCGGTGTTGTACTGCCGGCGGCGGCGACGTGTGATTCATTAATTAATCCACACATCATTATTGTAGTTAGCTGACATGTTTCTTTTTGGCGGGTTATGTAAAAGTAGGTATATGATGACGCATATCGCATTCCTTGCATGTTTTTATTGTCTTACATTTGACTGTATAAACAGTTCTAAATTAGAACTTCTAATAGACGTGCAGCCTTTCAATAGTTGCATTACGTTGGACTGGATCTAGGTCAATACATCTCGGACACTGCATTAAAACGTGATACCCTGTGCATAAGGCGCACTTTCCATACATTGTGTGGTTTGACAACTCCGCTCTCTAGTTGCATGATTTCTTAGCTTGAAATGGTTTGTTCAATGTTGGTCCGCTGGACATTGTTGAGTTGTTAGATGTAGAGTTAGTTCCTTCTTTCTTCTGATTCTTCATAGTTGCCATAAATCTACTTTTCAAGAAGGATAAGAAGTCGGCTAGAACTGATAATTCTCTCTGGTTCTGAAGCTCCTTTAATTGTCATTGAAAGACGACGATTTAAGTTTTACCGACATGGTAGATATCTCCCGTGAAGTACTCAATAGTTCTGTCTTCGTACTCTCGCTCGAGTAACTCATGCCGGTGCTTGAAGTCTTCCCACAAGTCTGCCAGTGTCGTAAGCCGCTTGTTCAAGTACTCTTGACTTTTCCTGGGCTGACCATCCTTCTAGTAGTTCGTACACAATGCTTTTATGTTCTCGAAACTGACCTTTTGCTGCTCGAGAGTGCTCATGATTAGTTAAGTTTGTTTAGATAGTTATTGTTAAAGTTGCTTGCTTTAGTAATTAGTTAAGTTGGTTTAGTAGTTAGTTAGAAACTCTAAGTTGATGCTGCTTTGAAGTTAGTTGATTGCTGTAGTAGTTTGTAGTTGCTTGAAGTTGAAGTTAGTCGATTGTAGTAGTAGACGCTCGAAGTTGCTTAATTGTAGTAGTAGTAGTAGCAGTTGCTTGAAGTTGTAGTTTGTATTGTAGTAGTAGACGCTTGAAGTTGCTTGATTGTAGTAGTAGTAGTAGTTGTTTGATGTTGTACTTAGTTGACTGTAGTAGTAGATGCTTGAAGTTTAAGTTGAAATTCAGTAGTTGTAGTAGCAGTAGTAGTTTGAAGTTGTAGTTGAAGTTCAGTAGTTGTAGTAGTAGCTTGAAGTTGTAGTTGAAGTTCAGTAGTTGTAGTAGTAGTTTGAAGTTGTAGTTGAAGTTCAGTAGTTGTAGTAGTAGTAGTTTGAAGTTGAAGTTAGTTGATTGTAGTAGTAGTAGTAGTAGTAGCTTGAAGTTGAAGTTAGTTGATTGTAGTAGTAGTAGCTTGAAGTTGTAGTATTAGTAGTAGTGACTGCAGTTGCGTTGTTGTAGTAGTAGTAGTAGTAGTTTGAAGTTGAACTTAGTTGATTGTAGTAGTAGTAGTAGTAGCTTGAAGTTGAAGTTAGTTGATTGTAGTAGTAGTAGCTTGAAGTTGTAGTATTAGTAGTAGTTTGAAGTTGGTTGTACGATTCGCCTGGTTCGTAGTTCCCCCGACGACTGTAGTTGCGTTGTTTCAGTCCGAAGTCCTTGCCCACAGATAACTAATGCTTCTGCACTCTACACACGATATATGTGCCTTCTCAATTCACTGGTGGAACCCGCTTGTGGGAAGCCAGCAAACCGATTCACTATCGCAATAAAGTAACAGAAACATTAAATACCTTTGACTTGTTGATGCTGAAGGACACGGATCCGGCTCGAAGGACCATTAAATGTAGCAGCCAGTTAGCTACTACACTTGCAGTTGTAGTTAGTTTGGTGATGTGCAGCAAGTAAACGATAGTCAAAGTTGGGATATGAGTATAATGCAATCAAAGTAAAAGTACAGTTAATAAGTTGACCCTCTTTCTCAAGAATCTAAGATGCGTCTATATCATGTTTAGCCTGTATTGCCGTTTTATAGTAACATATTGCTGAGCAAAAGCGCTTCCGCTGTTAGTGGCTGTTTGACAGGTCGTGCCGTACGTGCGACTCCAATGTGGAAGATAATCACGTCTGACATGTACCTTGTAAGTGACCATGTACAGTAAATAGACTGTACACTTTGACCAACACTTTGGCAACCGTCTTTTGTGACTCTATAATTCTAGACGCTGTATGGTCTACTAGGCTCTGCAAATCAATTTCAGCACCAGATTCAGTGACATTAATCGCTTCTTTCTTGGGGTAGCACTTATTCTTAGTTTCCAATATCTTAGGGTACGACGGCAAAAAAACTGGCACTGAATCTGATATTTTAGAATTAATCAATTTTTTTACTAAATTGTACTGGTGTTTTGTCAATTTAGCCTCGACGATTAGGGGTAAGACTTCATCGGTATCAATTTCTTTCGCGGCTTTTTCACTTGCACGTTTTTTAAGGTTGTTAACTAAACTTTCATCTATTTTAGAGCGTTCCATTAATCTTCTCCGCTTGGAACCTGGAGAGCATTCTAAAAAACATTTTTGGGGTCTACCACGTCGCTTACTTCCAATGTTTACTTCAGAAATCGTTTTATCTTTTTCATTAGTTTCAATACATTGCGTGCATTGTGGTTTCAATCTGGATAATAATAGATCTGCTGTAACGTGAAGCCAGTCTAAATGCCTACGCATGAATACATTTTTATTATAAGACGCCTTTTTGAACAATTCCTGTATCTTTTTACACATATAGTAACATTTTTTTTTCAAAATTTTCTCTGTTAATACCCATCTAAATAAGACTTAGACAGTTGCTGAAAGACATATCTATTTTTTTCAGCATTGGAAGCTTTAGCTGATTGAAGCCAAAGATCAAAAACAAGCTTACGTGATAATGAGCAATTGATTTCTTCGCCTAAAACAGAGATAAATATCATTACATTTATTTGTCCTTAAATTTCAATGACGTAAATAGGCTACCGCCAAGACCTTCGGCAATCTTCGGTAGAATTATCACTTGCACACGATATAGCACATTTTAGGCTACAAAACGACATATGTATCATTACGGGACTGTAAGGGTTTCTAAACTAAAAGCTTCGAAATATCTTTCACATCGAAATCGTTGTTGGTTATTTTAATGGCTCGCGTAAAATAAATATTACAATAAAAAAAACCGGCCAAGTGCGAGTCGGACTCGCGCACCGAGGGTTCCGTACAAACCTTTACAACTTAAAGGTATTATAGACCTGAGTATTTGATATGAATTTCAATTTAATACCTCTACGCGTTTACGAGGAAAAAGGTAGTAAGTTTAAAATTTTTAAAAATATTTATTGTATGATTTTACTAAAAATGTCTACTTTTCGTAATTTTTCCTTTGTCTGTACTATATGAAGTTTCTTCGTGCCAAGTTTCAAGTTTCTGAGTTTACGGGAAGTACCCTGTAGGTTTTGAGTTTCTTGCGAGTACTCAGTTTGAAAATATGCGACTTAAATTGCTATTTCTTTTGATTACGTTGACATAAAAGTTTGGTTTTGCTACATCTGAAAGGTCCTATAGCCCTGAGTATTTGACATGAATTTCAATTTAATATCTCCACGCGTTTACGAGAAAAAAAATGTAAGTTTAAAATTTAAAAAAATGTTTTTTTGTATGATTTTATTAAAAATGTCTACTTTTTGTAATTTTTCCATTGTCTATGCTATATGACGTTGCTTCGTGCCAAATTTCAAGTTTCTGAGTTCACGGGAAGTACCCCGTAGGTTTTGCGAGTGCCGAAAAACTAAAATTTGCAGCATAAATGACTGTATCTTTTGATTGCGTTGGCTTTTAAGTTTGATTTTTTCACAGCTCCAAGAGACAATAAACCTGAGTATTTGGTATAAATTTCAGCTTGATACCTCCACGCGTTCCTGAGAAAAATGGTCTTGACAGACAGACAGACAGACAGACAGACAGACAGATAGACAGACAGACGGACAACAAAGTGATCCTATAAGGGTTCCGTTTTTTCCTTTTGAGGTACGGAACCCTAAAAACGGCATAGAAAAGAATAAAATGTTCTTAAAAATGATAGAACATACCCTTGTGTACCTCTATTTAAATAATTATGGCTATCACTAAACAAGTCATGCGGTATGATAACTTTGACAGCTTATAACAAAGATTTTTCCAAAGTTCCGACACATGCCAAGTCTTTTATGATTTCTAAAACTACCTAGTATAAAGTACCCTCCTTGCTAAAAAAAGTCAAAGTAGATCATCTCAATTTATTTGAATTTTGGCTACTACCGTGACGTCCGTGCGATGTATGATGAACGATACCTTTTTCTAAAAATGTACTCCCTTACTTCCCTGTTTAAAAATACAGTTCCGCAGTCACTTCTAAAAATCTTTACGCCATTTGACGGTTTCGGCTTCCGCAATATAATTCTTTAAACACCCTTTAATCTCATGTTTGCCTTTTATGAAGTAAACTTTTCTAAACTTGGAGTAGTCGTCCTAGAAAACGACGTAGAATCTGGAGCCTCCGATTGACAGCTGCTCCATGGGACTATAAGTATCTCCATGGATAATCTCACGCGTTTTAGTACTCACATGTTCACTTACAGGAAAAGGCAAGCGGTACATTTTGCCTTTTGAACAGTTTTCACATGTTTGGATTTCAGCCCTGGTTAGCTCTATGTTATTTTTCTTAAGCACATCTATAGCACATCCCTCACGTAAGCTATATTTTGATGAGCTAGCTTTGCAAGCCATTCTTGTAAGTCCACACCACTGTTCCCACGAGCCACATTAGCTGTATATGTATTTTGAAAACGAAAATCAAAGTAATACATACTACCGCATCTCTAAGCAATCGCCATCAATTTATTTTCCTTGTAAAATTTACTTTGGTTTTGTCGGTTTCAACAACATAACCTTTTGACGTAGCGCAAAAGATAGAAAACAAGTTTGTTTTTAATTCCGGAACGTGAAGTACGTTCTCTATGGTCGTGTTAATCCAGTCCGTTCTGTTCCACACTTGTACCGCCATCTGTCCGATGCCGTGTACACTAATTTGTGCACCGTTCCCTAAGATCGAATTTATTATTATGTGTATAGGTCGTAAATAGTTCATAATTACGACACATGTGCTCGCTAGTACCTTGATCTACGAGAAATCTTGTATTTTGAAACTGTTCACCACGTGTGAGTATCATATTTTAAAAACGAAAAACTTAGAAAAAAAATGGTTTTGTATGAACACTTGGCCAGCCGGGACGACTTGTCCCATACAAAAACTAATAATTTTGGACGCAAAATTTTTTTGTTTTGTATAGGCAAGTCATCCCGGCTGGCAAATTCTCCATACAAAACCTATTTTTTTTTCGCGTAAATATATTTTTTTTTCTAAGCTTTTCATTTTTAAAATACGATACTAAATATACCCTTAAAAGGATGACCAGCGTTTTTATTACACCTTGTATATTATATTTAGGCACCACACACGACAAAGAGCAATAGTTTATCTACACTCACACTGTAAGTCCTCTAAAACGTGTTCAAATACGGTAGGCAATGGCTAGCATTACCACAACCGATTTTACTATGATACGCTTTTTATCTGTGGCAGTAACGTAATTTTAACTTTACATGCTCAAATATTGATGTGCTATGAGTTTTGATAACATAATGTAAATCCTGTGCTCCTTCCTGACCAACGGCACGCGCCCGCGCGGCCGCCGACACGCGCCTCCCCGACCGCCGGCACAATCGAGTTGGCCATGGCGGTGCAATGGCGGTCATTCTATGGTTTCCGAGCACTTAATTTAATATATATAATATGAGTGAAGACAAAGCAGTGTATGCAACTGTACGTAATTAGGCCTTAAAACACTCGTGTGATCTTATTATGAAACTCGCCTGAAAACCACACTCGTATTTTAAGGACGCTTATTACGTAACAGTTACATAAACTACTATTATGTTATTGTTTAACCTATCTTGACAAAAAAAATGATATGAGGGGTTTATTTGTAATAATTAAAAGCATTAATATGTAGAAAAACATAGACATACTAGCCATAGACCTGTCATGGCAATAACAATACCAAGATCGAACGGGATGGTCTTATTACACTTTCAATAGGTACGACAGAGAAGGTGCTATTATCGTTTGTCCTTGTCATAGTATCACCTTTTTTTGTTACCCTCCACGCCAATACTTATAGCAGTGGAGGGTCACAAACAGATATAATTCGCGATGTCTTCAAGAATTTCCGTGTTTTCTACGAGAAAACCTGATATGATTCTTAGAAAGTTGTGTCAGCTAAGGAAAACAATGGTAAGTTTTTTTTGTTTTGTGCTGTAGAAGTGATTTTATCGTCATCTATGTCTATCCCTTACGGTAGTACGCGTGTGCGGTCTCTAGTTAAATTCTTGCTTTGAGGTAGAGTGTATCATTTTTTGCATGACTTAAATATGTAATAAGGACGTGAACACAAATATAAATATACTAGCTTTCCGCCCCGCGACTTCGTCCGCGTATGATAGCTCTTCGCACCCCTATTTAACCCCCTCAGGGGTAGAATTTTCCATGACGCTGAAAGGACTTTTATTGTATTTTAATAAGATATCTTCCCACAAAGTTAAGAGTCTCTAGCTAAAAATTAAATTCCCCCATACAAACTTTGAATCCCTATTTAACCCCCTCATGGGTGAAATTATCCGAAACGCTAAGAATACTTTTATTGTATTTAAATAAGTAATCTTCCTAAAAACTTAAAAGTTTCTAGCTCAAAAAAATAAATTTCCCCGATACAAACTTTGCACCCATTTATAACCCCTCAGGAGTCAAATTATCCTAAACGCTGAAAGTATTTTTTGTGTATTCTAATAAGTAACATTCCTACAAAGTTTTAAGTCTCTAGCTCAAAGAAAGAAATTTCCCGCATACAAACTTTGCACCCCTATTTAACCCCCTCAGGGGCGGAATTATCCAAAACGCTGAAATCGCTTTTATATTTTTATATATATCAGCGAACACGCCCACCGTTCTCGGCCTGGCTCAGCGTAGCCGGAGCCTGATGAGCGAGTGGCCGTCTCCGCCCTGCGTTCCGCCTGCCACCTTGGGCACCTGAGCCTCCACGCCCGTCACCTACGTCGGTATCCCGTGAGTGCACTGAACTTTAGTTTTTGACTTATGGCCATAGTCTCGCGTTCCGTCCGTTAAATGCGCATCGCGATTCCAACGTTAGTTTAAGTTTATCCATTTAAAATAGGAGCTTCCCTCCTCACTCAGCGTCCGGACTATGATTGATGTTTTCAGCCCCGCCTTCCGCGGTCCACTTGTATAATACTAAATAAATTACGCATGACTGACTTGGCCTTTGTAATTTATACTGTCCCTACTAGTTCCTAGAAACAGGACCCTCTACCACCAAGAGGCCCTTGTACTCCAAAGGTTTGGCGCTTTACTGCGAGCGCGTCATTTGGGTCTTCACTTATCAATATCTTAATGTAGTAAGTTATACCAACATTCTTGCTGAACCAAAATATATACTATAATATGTGATGATTGCGTTTTAAAAAAAAATATTCATCCGGCCCTTATTTTTCGCGTTGTTTTCTCACCTACTAACTACCTAACCTAAGTTTTTTTCTAGTGGTTTGGACCTGGTGCATTCAGTTTTTGGTTGCAGAATTGCTTATAACTAAGGGAGTTGGAACTATTGCGAAAATAGTAATTGCATGATAAAATTATTATTTCCAGCTTGAATACGGGTTCCAGTTGGCAGCAACGGGTGCTCCCCATAGTGAAATATTTTAGGAGGCAAGTAAAATTTAGGTTTTTATTTTTTTGTTTGCAGTTAGATGTTACTATCATCCACTGTTGTTCATGGTTGTGAGTAAACCTCGTTTTTCACAGCCCCAATAGGAAAAACTCTAATGGTGTCAAATCAGGCGAGCGTGTAGGCCACCGACGAGGGCCAAATTGACCTATCCAATGGTCACCAAACATCACGGCGTGCGTCACGCAAAATACGCGAGGCGATCGAGATTGGGCGTCGTCCTAATTTTAATCGAGACGGGGGCTGGGGCGTACCGCCAGCAACTAATCGTCGCTCATGTCCATGTCGGATGAACTGAATGCTTTGTCAGAGCGGGCGACACGAGCTGCGCGGCGAGCGGGACGCAGGCCAGCAGTCTGCAACGCCTCGTGCAACAGCGCGCTACAGGCCGTTTCAAAATAGCACTCTTAGTGCTTGAAGATGGAGACCTAAGCTCTCCGAAACATGTCGCGTTTCTAGTGTCGCGTTGTAGTGACTAAAGTGACGTGAGTGTAACCGTTATATTTTATAGTGATAGCAATTGTATTTCGTCTTCATTTACAGGGGCATATTGTGTTATATTGAATCGCACATTGTGTTGCTGCGTCCGTTGTACCTTTCTTTTATAAACTTCGTTTTTCTATTTGGGTTTCGGTGTCCCTAATATGAATTTTCGAACTTGTTGGAACGTTTAAAGCTACATTAGGTACACCAGTTTTTCTATCTGTGAAAAAATCGATGTAATGTATTATATTGTACCTATATTCCTTTTCGAAAATATTAGCAGAAAGCTTATTAGCTCCATCAACATATAGTCGACAATGTGTATATTTCGTTTTTAGTAAGCATATTGTTTTTTTTCATTTATTTATTTAGCCATAAATTGTTACATACAATTTTACCCATAGGGTGTAGCTACATACTTATAACTATTTAAACTAACATGCATACAATGTAACATAAGCAGAGATTAATTTACATGCTAATAATTAGTGTTATAATTAGGCAAACAATATTATTAAAAAAATATTCTAAATTATAATAAGAAATAAATTATGAAGTCAAGACAATACATGTTTTTTATTACATTAGGTATATTATTCTAAATTATTACAATTATAAAACTCGTTAAGTGTGTATGGACTAATGTCAATCAGGTACTTATTTAGTGCTGCAAAAAACTGAGTGTTTGTTAAGGTCTTAATCCTACATGGTAAGGCATTGTAAACTTGGACAGCAACAAATCTAGTGCATCCTTTGTACGCACTTGTTTCTGCACTGGGAGCGCGGACATCAAGAGCGAATATCTTGTTCAGTCTATTGCTTTTAAAGTCAGTTTTTGCAGGGAACTTTTCAGGACATCGTCTCACTAGCTTGCAAAGTTCAGTAATGTACAAAGAAGTTAGGGTTGGTATTTTTAGTTCCTTCAAAGATTTCCTACATGAAGCTCGAAATGACAATCCTTGCAAAATACGCACACATTTTTTTAGCACTCTGAATAGCCTGATTACACTCGCACAATTACCCCAAAATGCAAGACCATAAAGTATGTTAGATTGTATGAATGCATAATACGATTGCATGACCGCTGTTTTTGTAGACGATTTCGCTAAGTTCTTAAGGCGAACCTAAAACTACTGAGCTTGCTAACAAGATGATCTACATGATTTTTCCATTCCTGCTTGCTATCAATGTATATTCCTAAAAAGATCGTGTCTTCAACGAACTCAACGGTACCGCTGTTTAATACGATGTCGTCGATTTCAATCCTTTCAGTCCTGGAATTTCTGAAATGCATAAGTTTTGTTTTGTTTATATTAGTCGTGAGGTTGATACGGGAAAGCCAATCAACTATTGTTCCGAGGGTGTTTATAATTTCGTTATTGACATTATCGGTATCAATATGCACAAAATTCATAAGCACTGTGACATCGTCTGCAAACATAGTAAGTTTATGAAATATTAGCCTAGGCAAAAAGTTCACGTACAAAAGGAATAAAATAGGTCCCAGGATACTTCCTTGAGGTACACCGTATTGTAAAACTACGCTTTGAGATTTTAAATCTACTATGGTTTGAGATTTTTGGTCTAAAGTAGGTACTATAACGCACTGCTCACGTTGTTTGAGGTATGATTCAAACCACTTGTTATTTACACCGCGGACACCATAACGGTTTAAAACTTCTAACATAATATCGTGATCAACGCAGTCAAACGCTTTTGATAGATCTAACAGGATACCTATCACACTTTCTTTTCGGTTTAGAGCTTCTGAGATAAAATCGGTCATCTCAAATATGGCATTTGCAGTTGAAACCCCTTTCTGAAAGCCAAACTGCTCTCGTGATATAATTTTATGCGAAACTAAATAATTGTAAAGACGATTTGCCATAACTCTTTCATATATTTTTGAGAATATTGTGAGAAGTGCAATGGGTCTATAATTACTGGTATGAAGTCTACTTCCTTCTTTATGGAGAGGTTTTATGTTAGCCATTTTTAACCTTGTCGGGAAAATGCCACTAGATAAGGAAAGGTTAACTAGATACAAAAGTGGCTCTAATATCTCACTAGCTGTCCATTTTATGACTTTGGTTGTAATGCCATCGTAACCACAACTCTTCTTGTTTTTAAGGTTTAAAATAATTTTTAATAGTTCGTCCTTACTAACAGGCAATGTAAACATAGTTGTGTGTTCAAAGGGTGGTAAAACCAAATTTGTCGTAGCGGCTGAATTTTTACTACAACTCTCCGCAACTGATGCAAAATAGTCATTGAAGATATCTGGAACACCGTTATCACAATCTGCCTTTACATTCCCGTCCGTCAATCCTATGTAATCTAAGTCATAATTTATGACATTTTTAGAGTTTTTCATGATTTCGTTTATAATTCTCCAAGTTGCAATTACTTTGTTTTTGGAGTTAGCAATCTTAGACTAATTTAGTCTCCTTTTTGAAAAGTTTATAACTTTTTTTAATAAACTACTGTAATCTTTATAATGAGCTAGCAACTTCTCGTCCTTACAGGTTTTAGTCTGAGTAAACAAGTTGCGTTTTACTGTACATGATTTTCTTATGCCTTTTGTCAACCAAGTTTTATTATTAATTGCACCATTTGTCATTCTTAACTTTACCTTAGGAATACATTTATTATAATTTGTCATAAAAATACCATGAAATAAGTCAAAGCCAACATTGGCGTCTTCTGATTCGTATACGAAGTGCCACGATGTTTGTTCGACGCATAATTTAAGCTTATCTAAATTTACATTATTTAGAGTTCTAACCCATTTATAAATATGTTTATTTCGTCTTACTAGTGGGGAAGGAAAACTAGCAATTTGCATAGTGTGATCCGAAATAGCAAGGTCTATGACAGTTACATCCTTGAGTTCTAAGTTACTTATGATGTTGTCTATACAAGTACTGCTATGATTAGTGACACGCGTCGCCTCCTTTACATGTGTTTTAAGATTAAACATGTTTAACAAACTTAAGAAATCTTTGGCTTCACAGCAATTTTTTAACAAATCCAAATAAAAGTCGCCACATATTACCAGAGCACGAGCATGACTAAACATTTCTAGGAGAGCTTCCATATTTTCTAGGAAGTTATCTTTGCTTATCGTGTTGGGTCGATAGAGGCACAATACATACAGTGTGGAAAGATAAGTCGGGCCCTGGAGGGAAACTACCTTAAAACGTTGGGATAGCTCAATTCGCTGAAAGGAAACATTCTTTTATTTTTCCTAAAAACTAAAACCGCATTCACAGATTTTTTCTTAATTTTCACTTTTTTCCATACTAATTGTATAAAAAATATTTTTATTGTTATTTATGGGTTCTCTTGTACCCTAAACTTGGTTGGTATTAAGAAGTTGTTATCCTTGTTGGAAATAGGATTGATTGGCATCAATTGTCATAAAAATTATTTATGGCAAAAATTACAAAATAAATAGTTTTTTTGTAAACTGTAACTCTTTTCCAAAATATTGTACATGCAGTTATGTCCCTTTAAAAAATTAAAGAATGTTTCCTTTCAGTGAATTGAGCTATCTCAACGTTTTAAGTTAGTTTCCCTCCAGGGCCCGACTTATCTTTCCACACTGTATATATTTCTCACTTTAATTCCACAGACTTCAAACATTTTTTCGATAGATGCTGCCTTAACATGTGGTAAATCATTAAATATCAGATTGTGTTATCTTGAATCTCACATTGTGTTGCTGCGTCCATTGTAGCTTTCTTTTCTAAACTTTGTTTTTCTATTTGGTTTTCGTTTTGGTTCAAACAACCAACGGTTCTTTACAAAGCAGAGAAAAGTGGAACACTACCGCAAATCCTGTTAAAAGGGGACAAGTGGTAATCTTGAAAGAAGAAAAACTCCCTCTCTTATGTTGGCCTCTTGCGGTGATAGAGGGAGGAGACTTATCCCGGTAATGATGGTATTACTCGGGTTGTTAAGGTTAAAACTCAAACTGGTACTTACATTCGTCCTGTGGTTTGAGTGTGTCCATTACCCACCCAATAATATAATTTTATTAGCATTTGTAGATATAAGTCTCATTTTTAAATAATTGATTAAGTTTGTTAATTCTGTAGTGCTGAATTAAACCTAAATGAATATATTTAAATATTCATTTAGGTTTAATTCAGCACTACATTTTTTTATAATATTGTTATATAAAGGAGAAGGGGCAATTTGGTACCCGGACCAATGGACATGAGTGTGGTATCGTGGGATAGGTATTTTAAAGACAAAAAAGGTTTTGTATGGCGACCAGTCTCGGATTGTTGTGGGGTCCGAGATATTCGCATCTGAAAATGATACTTTTTAGTATAATTCCATATTATCGAACCGCCCTAAGCTTTACTCGGTTTTCTATGTTTAATAGATAATAATGACCATGCTTTATACATCAAACTAATCCTGAAAAATTCAGCTATGCTAAAATGTTAACTAAATTGAAATCGGTTAAGAATTTTCCGAGATCTTGCGAAATTAACGAATGGACGAAATGCAGTGACGCGTGGTACTATTTAGTTATACAGCAAAGCCGTGAAAAAAAGGCAGTCACATCGAGATTATTTAACCAATATAGATAAAAGTGGTGTTGTTGGATAGGTATTAAAAAGACAAAAAACTTTTCACTAAGCACCTTAGCTTATATTCCTGTGTGTTCCGAAATATTTTTCTTCGAAAATGACACTTTCATAGTCACAAACTAGCGGTGGCCCCCAGTCACAGCGTTGCTCGTATTTATTATGTAAGCTTAAACCATAAACATATAGTATATACCGAAGTGATTTTTAGAGCCATGAAACAGAACATGAAAACTAAATTAAAATCTGATAAGTATGTATAATGTTGCGAATACATAAATGGACCAAACGGCCGCGGCACAGCAAAATAATGTTAGCGTTACTCGTAACGAGATACTCGCGATGTAAAGGTATTTCAATATCTTGATTTATCATAATTTGTTTTCAATATAATAATAATATTATTGTTATTAATTATTAAAGCCAAATCAGGAAATTAGAATTTTAAGAATCAATATCACTAATTATTAAATCGTTTGACGTTAGTAGGTATTGTATTTATGTAAAGCAATCTTATTTATAGGTATTCGTCAATTAATCCTCATGTTCAATAAATAGGTATTTTAAACTGAATCGTTATGGATTTGTAGCTCGGCGGTAAGACGTCCAACTTTCAATCCTGAAGTATCGGGTCCAACCCCAGCGTGTACCATTGAGTTTTTCGAAACTTATGTATAATTTTATTTTAAATGAGCTATAATTTTATTTTAAAATGATTTTTCGCGATTCGCTGAAGGAAAATATCGTGAGTAAACCGGACCTAATCCCAAAAAGATCTAGTTTCCCCTCTGGCTGGAAGGTCAGATGGCAGTCGCTTTCGTAAACATGGCATGCGGACCTCAAGCTAAAATTAAGCTGCGTCATAAACGCTAGAAGAATTAATAAAAATGTGTATTTAATAGAATTTATTTTTATCGACTACAAGTTTTTGAAGTTAGATTTTCAATTCGTCAGGGCTATTGCTGTTTTTTTTTTGTTTTTTATATATGTTCAATATTTCAAGGTATATAAATCCATAATATATATGTACAATTTCTCCTATCCTATATACATACATATGTAATCGAGAGCACTATTCAAATATTATAGACACACCTTGTAGCCTTTTGGGATTTTTATGGGTTCTCTTACCCGAAGGGTGGCTGCGCTCGCGCTCGTAGATATATAGATAACCTCAGTTGTCAGTCCTTGTAAGCCTTCATACGCTCACCGTCGGGCCTTTAGTCATTACGTAACTCTTTTTTAAGAGTAGGTACGAGTATACTGATTTAAACTTACACGATTTTCCAGTGATCAGCAAATGTAAGCGTTTAATACTTGCATTTCCAAACCACCAGATGTCGTGAGTGTTGTGTGTAGGCAAAGTGACAACCCTAGCGTGAATGTGCATAATCGAGACCAACTGCGGGTAGTTCGAAAAACCCGCGCGGCTAGGAAATGCTGATACAATTCCTCGCCAGTCTGCCTGCGGCCACGAGCGTTACGGCAAGCTCGAAACGTCAGGGAAATAATAAAAGTGTACGCGATTAAGTCCCGTTTTTGTCAAAATAATGAGGTACGAGTATTTTCTTTAGTTGAAATTATAACTTCGGTTAACGTAAGAAGTACTTCTGCAACATAAAGATTTGAGGATCGAAAGTTTAAAACTATTATTCATCATTGTCATGGATACCAAATAAGCACGTTAAGTATTCTCAAAATCATGAAGTAAAAGTAATTGAAAAGTCAATTACAAGATTTTAATCAACAATACAATGGAGTAAGGGCATATTTATGCACTTACAAAACATACGAAGAAAACATATAAAGCGAAAATGTATTTAAAAAAGCATCACACATGAAACATTTCGCTTTCGCTTTATATATATATGTCCTTTCCGCAATTTTACGTAGCTTTTGATTATTTTAAACACAGGGATATTTATATTGGTACATGCACTAGCTCGCGGTGAGCATTGGTGGCATAACGATAAGGCGTCCTTTTTTCCACACACCACATGTTTTGTACACTGCACGGTAAAGAAAAACATTATGAGGAAATATGACCTAATCCCAATTAAAATGGCAATATTTTGTTAAACCTGCCATTCAAACTTATGCCGTTCTTGAGATTTAAAGCACCCCAACATTCCCCAGGCTCTCTTATTAGCAAGACGTAGTAAAAAAGCCGATACAAACGCTAAAAAAATATAATTATAAATGAGGTACAGTTACATACATAATTTCAACTTTCATAATACATTGTATACTATACAATTGTGTAAGTAATACTTTAAAACCCTAAAAAATATCATTAAGTATGTAGTAAAAGCATATACATACTTATTATGTAACTCTAGTTTTAATATTGCGCATGTGTAGGTATGGAATTAACAACTTCCTTTTATTAAGTATGTTATTATTTAATTTCTTATTTATTTAGTAGCCAACAATGTTCCGCTGCTGGGCAAGGGGTCTTTTTATTCCACTCGTCAATCGTTCCGAAAGACCCGTTTCCCGAAAGATCTCCTATGTTTGCCGCGACGTCGTTTCCTAGTTAGTGCGTTTAAGTATGAATTTGTGAAAAGACGTTTATTCGAAAATATTTGCAAGATTATTCACAACTACACAATACACTCGCGATCAAAAAAATCGACTCAAGCAACATTTTTTACTTTTGGTCGTATTTCCGGAAAGCGGGAAATATTTTAATAAAACTTTGAATGCAATTTTATTACGAATTTATTCAGCTACAAAAAACAGTAAAAGACATCGATCTCAGTTGCGTAGTTTTTAGGTTATCGCAGTTTTTGTACAAAATGGCATTTTACATGGTTATGATATGCACGAGTTGTGCCCTCTTGAGACCAATAAAAACCGGTGTAACCGGTTATTTCTTATCATTCGCTTATCAGAAGTTGACCAGTGCACATCTCCTCGCAATCTTACACCGGAATCACCTTCGAAAAATGGATACCACCGAAGCTGAAGCCACCGAAGTCGTCACCTTGGTGAATCGAGGATTCTCGCAGCGTTCTGTTGCTGAGCAGCTGAATTTAAGCCAGTCTGCTGTCTCCAGAGTTTATCGTCGGTTTTGTCGGTTTGGAACCTTGAAACGGAAACAAGGATCTGGCCGTCAGCGGTGCACATCGGAGAGGGATGACCGCTTCATCGCCACCTCCAGTCTTCGTAATCGCCACCGTACCGCTGTTGCCATCCAGCAAGACCTGATGCGGAACCGGGTTGTGCCTGTTAGCACCTCAACAGTTCGGCGGAGACTCAAGGAAGCCAACCTTACCCCAAGAAGACCTGCTACTGGGCCCAAACTGACTCAGAGGCATCGGGACGCTCGGAAGGAATTCGTGGCGACCTACGAAAATTGGACCTACGACCAATGGAGCCGCGTACTCTTCAGCGACGAGTGCAGAATGTGTCTCCATGGCAGCGACAGAAGAGGACGGGTGTACCGAAGACCTGGAGAGAGGTTCGCCCAGTGTTGCTTCGCTGAAACAGTCGCCTACGGTGGAGGTTCCGTCATGATGTGGGCGGGGATTTCCATGGAGGGGCGGACCGAGCTGGTTTTTGTTGATGGCGGGGGTCGAGGCGGTGGTTTGAATGCAGACAGGTACATCACCGACATCCTGCAAGACCATGTCGTCCCCTACGCCGGGTTCTTTGACGAGAGGTTCCATTTCATGCAAGACAACGCCCCTTGTCATACCGCCCGCGTCACAAAGGAGTACCTTGACGCAGTTGGCATCCCGACTCTGAAGTGGCCACCTCTGAGTCCTGATTTAAATCCTATCGAGCACTTATGGGATTACCTGAAACGCAAGGTTCGAGCTCGCAATCCTGCTCCGGAGGCAATTTTGGCCCTGAAAGAAGCTTTGGTCGAAGAGTGGGAAGCATGCCCCCAGGATACCATCAGGAAGCTGATAAGGTCAATGAAGAGACGCATGGCATGTGTGAAAAAGGTTTTTGGTGGTAACACCAGGTATTAAAGATAAAAATAAATTGTTATTCGTTCATGAAAATGTTTTTTCTTTCGTTGTTAAGGTCATTTTTGCACCCAAATTTTACACCTCCTTGGTATGCTAGCTTGTTTTTCATGAACTGAAATTTTTCGCCTGAAAAACATGCTCGTATTGAAAGCTGACACTGTTAGCTCTAAAATGGTACCGTTGCTTTTTTGATCTCATGATTGGTTCCTGAGATATTAAACGATGAAATTAAAAATTAGTTTGAGTCGATTTTTTTGATCGCGAGTGTACATATTCAGAGCAATGACGCGTAGTTTCAGTGACCGCGAGGCAACCGGATGGTTCGCGGTATTTAAGCTCCCGAAGTGATGAGGAGCTACCCTGTGTAACCCTTGATGACAACGGGACCACCCGTTGTCATCAAGTCAGGATCTGATAATGGGATCCTGGAGAAATCGTGGGAACTCTTCCAATAATATAGGCACACCCATAGTACATTGTATGTCACTCAAGCTGTTTTGATATGTCTTCTTATAAAACTACGCATTATTGTGTATCTTTAAGATATATTATTATTACTGTATTACTGTTTTGAAAAAATAAGTCCCGCCGAGTTTCTTGCCGGTCATAATACTTCTCGGGTCAGAGGTGTAGGTTTAGAACCGGTGGTAGTTTTTTTTTCTCTGACGGTCCCAATTAATAAATTCGGATCTGTAAAATGGTTACTTTTGGGGAAATGCTGTCAAAGATTTTCGAAAAAATGTATTGAATCGGAGCTGTGGTTAATAAATAAAATATTATTTTCAAACTAGCCTTAAGTATTTATCATTACGTTGTGTATTGTTAGCCGCTGTCTGAATATACACTGTTGTAAAAAGAATAGAAAAAATGAATATACGACATTTTAAACCGAAATATTTCTGAAAAATATGTCGGAAGTGACACATACGACATTTTTGTCCGAACTAAGTTCTTAAAATAAATCGCTTTTACAACATTATCTTTTATCATCTCTACATCTAGCCCAGGACCTTTTATAAAGGTATATTTTTTTTACAGTATAAAACATATTTCTGGATATGTATATCGTTTATTCATTTATATGTTATTACTAGCTGACCCGGCGAACATTGTACCGCCAACTTCCACCGACTCCCGTCGACCTCTAGTTCACTCCTACGCCAGTCCTACCGTCTCCCACCACTCTCCCACTATATTCTATATTCTAACTATACTCCAACAACCGTACTTATGTGTATTTTTAAGTTTTGTTGTACTGTTGTTTTAAAAAAATATGTCCCGCTGAGTTTTGTGCCGATCATAATTCTTCTCGGGTCAAACGTGTAGGGTTAGAACCGGTGTAGCCCTCTTTTACTTTGATAAACTATCTGACGTTTAGGTTTTATGTTAGGTTTAGATTTCTTAGAATAGCTTAGTTAAGTTTTCTATCTAATGTAACATACTATTTTAAATATATTCTTTAATAAATGTTTGAGTTTGTTATTGTCGTTTAAAGTCTAGCATGTTCATTTGTTTTTGCACCCGAAGATTTCAGCTGTATGTGATTAGTTTTTCGATACTACTCAAAATGTTGTTTGGTTGTTTATAAACTCTTTATTGTAAAAAAACCAAGTCAAATACAATATATCAAACACACATAATATACTTAAATATAATGGGTATATGTGTTATCCGAAAAAGATCTTTAACGATAAGACTGCCAGTTTTCTGCCTCTATACTTCAAGCTATGCTGTGTGTACTGTTTTTATTGGTATTAAGTGAGGTGTGCAATTAGTAATTGTGTAAGAATTGTGCAACAATTGTTGTGGGTCTCGTAACAAAAGCTCACAAAAGCTTTTTAATATATGTATCACAATGGTAAATCTTGAAGCAAATCAAATTATTTTGTTCAATATTTTTTGATTTGCAATTTTTAAGTAGTTACACTACTATATATAAACTGTGTTTAGATGAGGCCACGAATGCCTGGCTAGCTGGACCGAGCCCAAATTTTCCAAGCAGACCAAAAAGACAAAGGGCCTGGGATACTTTAACCTCCGTCGCCATACTTAAATCACTCACGGACACATCGTCAGGCAGGGATCTGGCTAGGTTACTAGCAGCGTCTAAGCCAGAGTCAGGCCACTGGCTACTTGCCTACCCCTTGCCCCATATAGGTACGTTTATAGACCCCGAAACCCTCCGGATAGCTGTCGGTCTCCGGCTTGGAGCTGGGATTTGCACAGGCCACAGTTGCGCCTCTTGTGGAGCCCCTGTGGACCGACTTGGCCACCACGGCCTCTCATGCTCCTCGGGCGCCGGCCGTCTATCCCGCCACGCCGCTCTTAACGACATCCTCCGAAGGGCGCTCGTCAGTGCCAACGTCCCCGCTGCTCTGGAGCCCCAGATTGTGCGGGGCGATGGCAAGCGCCCTGACGGGATGTCATTGATTCCGTGGAAGATGGGCCGCGCGCTGGTGTGGGACGCCACTTGCACTGATACGCTGGCGGCGTCCTACCTCCCAGCAACCAGTAAGCGAGCGGGAGCGGCGGCGGAAACCCGGGAGCGCCTCAAGGTCACCAAGTATAGTTTGTCTCGGCGTCCAGTACGACTTCACACCATTTGGCGTCGAAACACTCGGACCTTGGGGCAAGGGTGCACTCGGGCTCCACAAGGAGCTCAGTAAACGCCTGAGGGAGGCAACAGGCGACCCTCGCGCGGGCAGCTTTCTCGCACAAAGTATTGCTATTGCAATACAGCGCGGGAATGCTGCCTGCGTGATGGGAACCCTGCCAAAGGGTCCCGGTTTAAGTTTTTAGTGTTTTATTTTTAAGTTAGGTTTTTTTTTAGTATTAGTTAGTTTATTTTAATAGTAGTTTTGGTTTGATATAATACTTAATCATCATTATGTTATTTAAGTTTTTTTTATGAATAAATCATTCATACCTTTTAAAAAAACTGAAAATAGATGTCATATACTTCAGAAAAAGTGACCAAACCTCACGTTCGAGGCCAGATGGTAAACATGCATACAGCGTGACCAATGGTAAGCTGTTCCCGTATTCTGTGGACGCCTACAATTTCTGTAGGTACCTACCTAACTATGACGCAGACATATGTCAAACGCGTGGTAAAACTGGGGTCATAATACTAGAGTGTTAGCTCTACTGCCAAGAGTCAAACGAGTTTTTATTTTTAATTAACTGTATAATACTTGACAAATGCTGGTGGCTTGACGGTGAGACGTCAGACTTTCAATCCAAAGGTCTCGGGTTCAAACCCCGGCTCGTACCACTGAGTTTTTCGGAAACTTATGTACGAAATATCATTTGATATTTACCAGTCGCTTTTCAGTGAAGGAAAACATCGTGAGGAAACCGCATCTAATCCCAAAAAGGCCTAGTTTTCCCTCTGGGTTGGAAGGTCAGATGGCAGCCGCTTTCGTAAGAACTAGTGCCTACGCCAATTCATGGGATTAGGTTGCCGAGCGGACCCCAGGCTCAATAGAGCTAAAAGCTGGGACAAACCCTAGGAGGAAGATATAATACCTTGATTAAAAATAAAAATACTTAATACTTGTAACAACAAAACTTATGGTTTTTCTAGGTTCATAATAGAATAACCCTTTTCTGCTATCTAGTGTTAGAATCACTAGGTATTACATAATCTCATGATACTGATGAATCGATTTAAACTCTACAAAAGTGGCACAGTTAAAACGGTCGAGATGTCAATTATTCTTGAAGGAGCAAGGCGAGTTGAACCAAGTAGTGTGAAATATTCGCAAGGAAGACAGAGCTAATACGGATTTAATTTGCTCTATGACCCGACGTTAGGCCAGTTACTAATAGTAAAAATACTATTAAAATTGTAACAGAGCGAGAATAACTGTTAATCATACATGCTACAGCCGGTATACTATCCCCCCACGCACAACATCATAAGAGCCGTAACAGCCAGTATAAAACTCATTGAATTGTACGAGTATATCATAGGTACTCCTAATACTACTCGACAGTAATTTAAAAAGGTAGGCTAGCGCATATCTGTAAGGCCGCGGTGATTTTCTGCGTCCTCGTTTTTAACAAAGCTGTCACGACTTAGTATTTAGGCGGATTTTTAATACCCCGACGGTGGCAAACAAGCATATGGCCCACTTGATGCTAAGCAGCTACCTTAGACTCACACATGCGCATTGCCACCATTTAATATCAAAGAGGATCCACTGTGTTGAAGACTAAAGGGACAAGAACCCTCTTTGACCTCTTGGTTATAAAACAGTAGCATCATTTTTAAGCAACTATAAACCGACGGTCCCAATTAACAAAGTCGGATTTGTAAAATGACTACTTTTGGGGAAAGGCTGTCAATGTTTTTCGAAAAAATATATTGTATTGAGTTCAAACTACGAGTATACTTGATTACTTATTATTACGTTGTTTATTGTTAGCCGCTGTCTAAATAAACATTTTATAGCAATTTTGTTAAAAAAATTGGAAATCGAATTATACGATATTTTGAACTGAAATATTTCTGAAAAATATTTCTGAAAAATATGTCTAAAGTATCACTTCTCAAAATAAATCGGTTGTACAACATCCGATGTAGACATTAGTATAATAAAATAAAACTGTAATTACAATAAAATACAAAACGTAACATAGTCTTTTTGCATGTTAAAAAGTATGATGTGGCATAATTATACGAAGTTTTGTACTTTCTCCGTGTCCAATGAAACAGTGTTTCCGAAATGCAAATTCCAACCTGGAAAATATGACTGATTCTCTCAATCGTGTCATGTGCTGATCAATGATGTCACAACAGCATAAATCGATCTAGTGTCCGAAAGTCTTATGTAGACCTAAAGTCCGAACGGAATTAAATACCGCTATGTAAAGATTAGTATCATAAATCGCCGGATCTCTTTCTTTTAAGTATAGGCTTAGGCAGCTTTGTGCAATTGAGACAATAGAGTTCGCAAACTAACATTTGTGTGATCGTGGAATAATATTTATAAAGCAAGTTTTTTGTGATATATCAATCAATACAATCTTTCTGCATTTCCTCATGAAATATCTAGTTTAGTTAAAACCGTCTAGCCCAGGAGCTTTTACAAAAGTATTATTTTTTTACGATAGATAAATCATATTTCTGTATATCAATTATTTAATATTATGTTATTGGCGTTTAAAGTACGTTCAATTGTTTTTGCACCCAAAGCATTCAGTTGTATGTGATTAGTTTTTCCCTACTCAAATGTTGTATGTTTGTTTGTTAACTCTTTATTGTAAAAAAAAGTCAAATGCAATTTATGAAACACGCGTATTATTGTAATTAAACATAATATGTGTGTTATCTGAAAAAGGTCGCTCTTTAACGATAAGACCGCTGATTTCTGCCTCTACTTTAATTTATGCTCTATGTACTATTGTTGTGGTTATTGGTAGGTACTAAGGTGTGTAAAAAGAATAGTTTTAGTTTTACCAGGCGGTTTTCGCATTGGATACAGATCTTCATAAGTGTGACAAGCGGGTTTAACTGTATTTTAGTTTTTCAATATTTCATTAAAATAAGATTGTAAGTTGTTAACAGATGGCGGAACGATTTGTATGCTTTCCTTAGCACCTGGCCGGAAAAGGCACAAGACGGAGAATTGTGGAGATCAAAGGGAGGGGTATTTGCCCAGCATCAGCAGTGGGACGCTATTACAGGCTAATATATTTTTTTTGTAAGTAATTATGTATATGTGTCATCTGAAATAAAGGGAATCGAAATTATGTTTTAGTTAGAAAAGAAAAAAAGTTTTTTTTTCTTTTCCATTTTTGCTTGTTGTAGAAGTTATTAGGAGCAAAATTGAGTAATAATAAACAATACATACATTTTAATGTCGCTACACTACGGAAGTTGACGTTCACATTGAGTTTCGATACTTACTAAGGAGAATAAATATACACCACGAGGCGAAAGATATTTTTACGTAGTTTTTGTTTAGTAAAAGGCTTAAAATTATATATTTAAAAATATATATTTAAAAACTTTATTAATCATGATTTCTCATGATGTTTTTTTTTATTTCAAAAGACTTTAGTTATATAACGTTCTAAAACAAATATTTTTCTGAGTGATTTTCCTCTCCGCAGACCTTTAAAAAAATATGGAATTTTACATTTTTAATATCAAAAATGATTTGTGTTTTTTTTTGTTGTTGTGTGTTTATTGACCAATTTTTATAAGAGATTTACGGCCGTGGTATAGTTTTGAGTGAATGACTTTGTGGATGTAGAGTCCGGAGTTGCAGCAAGTTTGCAAAATATGTATTACGGTTGTACCAGTAGCTTACATTTACCATTTTTTTTATATGTAGGATTTGACGGAAACTGCAGATTGCATATTAAATTTTCTACCGGAAAGAAGGTCACGTTATATTATACACGCCCTTGATTAGAACATGTTGAGATCGTATACTTTAAAGGTTTGTGCCCACTAAGCTGTTCAAACCATGACCGTGTTAAGCCGGCCTAACACACGTTAGGTTATGCCTGATGGTTATGCCTGCACAGTTTATTTGTGCAGGCATAACTGAACGTGTGTATGACATGCTCGTTGCCTGCGCATGCAAAATTTGAAATATGTAAATTGATATTTTTTGCCGCTCGGTTATGCTTGCGCACTACGCTTGCGCATGCATAACTGAACGTGTGTGGCTGGCGGCGCGCGCGGCCGTCAGTCAACCAGTGTTCGCGGAGAGGATAGGTCGCACGTAAGTTGCGCAACAATGTCGACTCGCAGACGAAATACAATTCTAGAAGAATTTATTGAACTATATAAATCGGAGCCCTGTGTTTGGCGAGTGAAAGATACAGACTATCATAACCGAGAAAAAAGATCGGCAGCGTATGAAAAACTTTTAACTCAACTGAAGAAATTAGAGCCAGATGCGAAAAAAGAGGATGTTGTTAGAAAAATTAACTCACTACGAAGCAATATACGAAGAGAAAAAAAAAAATTGAAGATTCCATGAAATCGGGTGCATCGGCTGATGAAATTTATAAACCTTCATTATGGTACTACCACATGTTTGATTTTCTTGGAGATCAGGACACTCCCCGTACCTCACGGTCCAATATAGATGACGGCGTTGAAATTGAGGTACGAAATAGTAGATTTCGACTTTTTAAAGCGGGCGGGCGGGGGGACTTTTGATTCGAGCGCTCTAATCTCAAAAATCGCCCCCCAGTGCGCAGTTAATATTTCGTCAAGCGGGCCACAGACCATCAGTTTTAACTGCACAGTTTTAACTGTACAGTCGAACTGTTCAGTTAAAACGTACGTGTGTAGGCAACTTTTTGAACTGTGCAGTTGAACTGACGATCTAACCGAAATTTCATTAGATAAAACTGTACAGTTAAAACTGTGCAGTTAAAATTTATGGTCTGTAGCAAAAAACTGTTTTGTTGTCAGTTTGACGGATCTTCATTGCAGTGAGCACGTTTTCTGCGGTCTTTGCAACCATGCCTAATCAACGTGAATGGTTAGAAGAATTTATTGAAATATATCATTCTGAACCTTCCTTGTGGAAAGTTAAAGCTAAAGAGTACCATGACCGTGACAAAAAAGAGGCAGCCTACAGGAGGTTATTGGTTAAACTTCGAGAGGTTGAACCTACTAGTGACAAAGTAGCGGTAGTTAAAAAAATCAATAATTTACGTTGTGCTTATAATAAAGAACACAAAAAGGTGACGACTTCAAATAAATCAGGTGCAGGCACAGAAGATATATATGAGCCAAAACTATGGTATTACCCTCTTTTGAAATTCTTGGATGATCAACATATACCACGACCTTCACGTTCTAATTTGGATGATGAGGTAATAAAACTAATAGGTACCACTTATATAAATATTATTTTATTCACTTAAATAAAATTATTTTGCCAGGGAACTTGACCTTCATTATTAAAATAATTCATAAATTCTTGTCTAATCATTTTGGGTGTTCGGGCAGTGTTTCCTATATTCCTTTGTTGTAAAGGTTCCATGGCAGAATGATTTGTATCGTAACCCGGTGTGACATGTCCAGTATCAGTTTGTTCGCGATCAAAACACTCCGGACCGATATAAGAATTTGGTAACATTTTAATTAAAAAATTGTGTAAAGCACAACATGCCATTACAATTGATTCAATTCTACTTGGATGTACATTAATATCTGTATGAAATATTCTAAATCGTGTAGCTAAAAGACCAAAACAATTTTCAACAATTCGTCTTGCTCGCGAAACACGGTAGTTGTAAATTTTTTTTTCTCTTGTATCCAACTCAGCCTTGTCTAAAAGGTTTCATCATATCAGTCCTTAGTGGAAAAGCGTCATCAGCGACAAAGACATATGGTAATGATTTTGAGCTATTCGTTACAATTTCTTCAGCCGGAATATTCAAATCATTATTTTGAAGTTTTTGAAAAAATGTTGTATTTTGTAAAACTCCACCGTCTGATATGCGTCCGTTGGTTCCAAAATCACATAAAATGAACTGATATTGAGCGTCAACTATAGCCATTAAGACCATACTGTGTTTTTTCTTATAATTGAAATAAGTCGACCCACTTCCTCGTGGTGGATTTATTGTTACATGCTTCCCATCCATCGCCCCAAGCAGATGCGGAAAATTCCACCTTTGTTCAAATAGTGCAGCTATTCGTTTCCATTCTTCTTGTGACCGAGGAAACTGAAACAAATACAATATTACAGGTTAATTCACCAGAGTCAGCTCCATCGACAGTTGACGAATCAGTAATGCAGGAAACACAAGACGTGGAAGATTCACAATGGGCATCAGTTCAGCAAACACCAACAACAGAGTCTACAACGTCATCATCAAGAAAACGAAAATCTGAAGCTGATCTTACAAAAGACGTTTTGATATCTGTCAGAGATCATTTCAAACGTCCGGCTCCTTCTCCACCACCACCGAAGCAACCCGACGATCGTTTCGACATTTTTGGTAAATCTGTTGCGTTTAAACTTAGAGATTTAAATAAAACGCAACGAATCTTAGCCGAAAAAATTATCAATGAGACTCTCACAGAAGCTGAATTGGGTCAGTTAACGACTTCACATACAGTAATGGCCCCCTTTTCCAATTCTCCCTTTCAACAAAGGTCATATTCCACTTCATCCAGCCAATTTAGTCACAGTACTTCACCTTACTCAAATCAACCAAGTCCTCAAAGTCAGCGCCCAATTTATGAACAAACACTCCAGTCACAGGCTCAATCTCAAGTTGTTCTTTTGTCTTTACCTGAGAGTCCGGGATCATCGGGTAATGATAATATTGCACTAACTCAACAACAAATGATTCAGTCGCAACAAAATTCTACTTAAGCAGTTGCCGACTTTATATCTAATTACGATGCTTATTAACTTCTGTTATTTCTAGTTATGTTCAGTCCGATAGTTATTTAATACTTATAAGTTACATATAATTATTAAAATACTCTAAAAATAAAATGATTTTTATTTCTTACGTACCTTTAAGTAATCCTTGTGTAAAACACTATATATCGCTTCACACGTTTCTGGTATAATACTAGAAAGTGACTGGGGGGATATTATTGTTGAAAATTTAAGGTCCTCGTAGCTTCTACCTGTTGCTAAAAATCGAAGCGTTGCTGTTAATCTTTCATGTGGAGAAATAGCACTTCTCATCACTGTATCGTGTTTCATTATTATAGGTGTGACTAAATCGAGTAAAAGCAAATAAGTTTCTTCGTCCATTCTTAAATAGTTACGATAATCTTTTGGAGTAATTCTGATTTCCTTTAGTAAATTGTTATGCGTATATTGCTTTCTCTGTAATAACCAATGTTTGCACCACATTCTTTTCCTTCTTTGTCTTCTTTTTTCTAAAATACTCAATAATCCAATAATTGCCATAGCGTCATCCATGATTTCGTCGAACGTCTTACGTCAAGCGAAAATGATAAATAACTAAAAAACTTAAAGTGTGTAGTCACAAGGGATATCAGTTCTAACTGAACAGTTCGACTGTACAGTTAAAACTGTGCAGTTAAAACTGATGGTCTGTGGCCCGCTTGACGAAATATTAACTGCGCACTGGGGGGCGATTTTTGAGATTAGAGCGCTCATTTTAAACTCTGTCTGAAACGGTGAAACGGTGTTTTAAAAATAACAGCGAAAGGAATTTCAGTTCGTTATTATTTAAATTACTGAGTTTATCCGTAAATAATAGCAAAAAACGTTTGTGTTCGATTATATTCTAGTTTAATTTCCTTAAATTCGAGCGTTCGAAAGTCGAAAATCGACCCCCTGCACCGATTCCTCGAACAAGTCGTATGGTGCAATTATATTTCGTCACCTACCTGCACTTGTGCGTGTATGTGGGTGCGTGCGACTGATATAGTCCGAGTGGGACGCTCACGTTCAAAGACATAA
Organism: Pammene aurita; assembly: GCA_947086415.1. NCBI lineage: Eukaryota > Metazoa > Arthropoda > Insecta > Lepidoptera > Tortricidae > Pammene > Pammene aurita. The sequence goes on from OX352295.1 coordinate 23,257,346, forward strand.
AAATAAAAAAATGCTGTAAACGTAATGAAACATTTATTAATAATGTTATAATTTTTATTACAATTACTTTAAACACGAATACAAAGCTTAAACCTAAATAGAGAACTATTCTCATTAGTCATTACATTCATTATTACATGGAAAAACAAGTGCGGTTATTGTAAGTTCAATTGTTTCCCTTCATGGGCGAGTCCGACTCGCACTTGGCCGCTTTTTTGTTGTTGACTTATTTCACTTAATGATAACTGCCGAACTTTTTTAAATGTTTCATATGGGTATTGTAATCAACCATTAACTTAAGACACAATGAAGTTATCTTGCCAAGATACTCTGCCTTCATTTACGAAGTAATTAATGAATTTATCTCGTACCTGTTTTGCATTACTTAAAACATTTCCTTGCCTTCGCTGCAAGTTTAACATAGTCGAATGGGTAGTATTATAGCCTTCCGTGATAATCGTACCATTTGTGGTATTTTCTTTATAAAAACATTCCCGGGGCGCACATGAACTTCCTAGGTGTTCGATTAAAAAATTATGCAATACGCATGTTGCCATCACAATTTTTTCTATATTCTTTGGCTCTAGGTTTATTGCAGTATGGTATATTCGAAACCGTGATGCTAGAATACCGAAAGCGTTCTCAACAATATGTCTCGCGCGAGACAATCTATAGTTAAAAATCTTTCTTTCGCGTAAATGTAAGTCAGCTTGTCGAAATGGTTTAAGCAAATCAGTTCTTAAAGGGAATGCGTCATCAGCAACAAATACGTATGGCAGAGTCGTTGAGCTGTTTTTGACGACTTCGTCGTTTGGAAGTACAATTTTGTTATCCTGTAGCATTTCAAAAAACTTGGTATTCTGTAAGACTCCTCCATCAGAAATCCTTCCATTAGTTCCAAAATCAACTAGTAGAAATTTGTAATTAGCATCTACTATTGCCATGAGCACCATACTGTGTCGTTTTTTGTAATTGTAGTAATACGATCCCATATCAGCAGGTGGAATGATGTCAATGTGCTTACCATCAATTGCACCTAGGCAATGAGGGAAATTCCACCTGTCTTCAAATTGTTGCGCTATGTTTCTCCATTTTTCGACAGTATTAGGAAACTGTAAAAAAAAATATATATTATGTATATTGTTTTAGGAAACTACTCATATCGGAGATACCAATACTGAAAACACAACTTCGGATACAGAAATAGCTCAAGAAGAATACCACACAAAACTCCGTGGCTCAAGAACAGCAGGAGCAGTCAACCGAGAAACCATTAAAAGTATCAAGACCGGGTAAAAAAAACCAAGAGCAAGATAAATTAACAAACGAAGTATTAATGTCAGTCAGGGACCATTTTAAACGACCTGCAGCGGCACCGCCACAGCAAGATGACCGCTACGATTTACTAGGTAAATCCATAGCTTTGAAATTAAGGACAATGGAAAAACGCCAGCGGCTTATAGCTGAAAAAATTATAAATGACACATTGTTTGAAGGAGAGATGGGAAATCAGAAAGTTTCCAGAACAAGAATATTCCACATTATCATCAAGAACGATACATATCTTCTCCTAGTTCGACATCACTCTCAAGTACCCCACGTCATACGCAGAGTCCGTCACTGTTGCAACAATATCAATATACTCAATTTTCAGAAAATTCTAACTCATCTCAGAACCCTGTGCTCATACAGCTCCCTTCTACACCACCTGCAATAAATAATGCTCCCGCCAATGTACAAATTTCCATTCCAGAAAATTCTACAGCGTCAAGTTATTTCTCAAATTTTGATTTTAATTAGTAGTATAGTACTGTGTTCTAATTTGTATTTCTTAAATAAATAAAAATTATCGACTTTTATTTTTAATTTTTACTTACCTTCAGATAATCCTTTTGTAAAACTGTATATATTGCAGCGCAGGTTTCAGGTATAATTTTGTTTAGAGCTTGAGGCGATATCAAGGCCGAATATTTTAAGCATTCATATGGCCGTCCTGTCGCAAGGAATCTCAATGTCACAGTTAACCTCTCGTGTGGTGATATAGCGTTTCTCATAATGGTATCCTGTTTTTTTATTAATGGAGTCACCTTTGATAGCAGCGTAAGATACGTTTTTTCGTCCATTCTTAAATAATTTCTATAATCTTGCGGATAAAATCTTAATTCCTTTAGTAAGTTGACATGGCCGAGTTGTCTCCTCCTTAGTAACCATTTGTAACACCACTGACTTCGGTTTAGTCGTTTACTTTTCAGTTTCAAAATTACAAATAATAAACCTAATAGCGCTATTGCGTCGACGTCAACTACCGCTACCGGTGCCATGATGGTTTGAACTGATAGTTTGTGCAGTTTTTCCGTTACGTGTGTGTGCTCTGTGAAACTCGGTTGAGCCTGTTGGTATTGCTTGCACATGCAAAACCGACACGCAAAACCTAACGTGTGTGGCCGGCTTTAGGACCGTACTAAGCACGGAAAAAGTCTCGCACGCTGGGAAAACGTAGCAACGTATAATCAGCTATTTATACCTGTACAAAACGCGTATGAAGCGCGTATGCAACGGGTTTGTATCCCGTATCATATACATTTGTAACGCGTGTAATGCCTTTTAAAAATATCCACGTAGCAAACGTGATTACAACCGGTTCCCGTTGCAAAAGCGTAATGCCTGGTACACACGTAACGATATATCGTAGCGATTAATCTGTGCAGACCGATTTGCGCAGATTTATCGATCGTGTGTATGACAAATCGTTGCAGATTATCGTTGATCGGTGGCAGTTGCAATTTACATTAAACAAATCGTTGTCGATTGCGTTTGCGCAGTTTTATCGTCGCGTGTGGATGGCGATCGATGCGATTTCGGCAGTACTTCGCGGAACTCGCTTGTGTGAGCACGTGCGTGCGGCGCTCTTGTGAAACATGTCGGAAGAAGAAAGAGGTCCCCGCGAACAACTGCAAGAGTTCATAGAGAGCTACAGAAGCGAAACTTGCCTTTGGATGACCAAATCTAAGGATTACCACGATCGCAACAAAAAAAATGCCGCCTACAACAGGCTTGTCGAAAATATAAAGCCATTGATCCAAATGCCAACAGGGAGATAGTAGTTAAGAAGATTAATAATCTTCGAACAACCTACAAAAAAGAGCTAAATAAAATAAAAAAATCGTGCAAATCCGGAGCAGGAACTGACGAGATTTACACTCCTCGCTTATGGTACTTAGTTTTTCGTACTAAGTTTTTTGTACGATCAAGAAGTACCGAGACCATCGAAATCAAATATAGATGAGGATGAGGACGATAATGAGGTAAGCTTTTATTTTTCAAAAATTATTTATTGCTTTATGATTAGAGATGAGATGCAGCGGATTTTCGGCCAGTATTCGGTATCCGGCCTATCCGGCCACAATTTAACTATCCGGCCGAATACCGGATAGTGTTATAATAGTTACAAAAAAACCGGTCAAGTGCGAGTCTGTCTCGCGCACCGAGGGTTCCGTACAAACTTTCACCAAACTTTATTAAGAAAAGATCTATGTTGGTTTTTCAGAGATAATTCTTTATCAAGTGAACCAATTTCGATAATTCTTTTTTTATTTGCTAGAAGGTACTTTCAGAATACTTCTATATAAATTTAAAGGAAAAAAATTCAACACAAAAGTATTAAATTACAAAGTTCATTCAAGCCCTTTCATATTATACCCCACTTGGCCTACTAACTAGACTTTAAACTTTTTGCCCCCCCCTCTTACCGTCCTTTTTTATAGAAATGATCAATATATTTTTAAATTTTCCATACACGTGGATTAGCTATATCTATATTCATTCCAAATTTCAAGTTGATAGCACAAGTAGTTCCTGAGATATTTCACGTTGTGACAGACAGACAGACAGACAGACAGACAGACAGACAGACGGACAGAGTGGGGAAAAACGTGTGTATGGAACTAAGGAATGCAAAGGAAGAGGCAAAATAATGGTAAATAAATAACAAATTATTATAAAAATAATTATAATGAAAAAAATTATTATACACAAATACAAGGTGCAGACCATTTTGCTTGACATTAATGAATGAAATTGTCTTGCCAAGGAACTTTTCCTTCACTTGCAAAATACGTCATAAATTGACTTCTTATCTGATTAGCTGTTTGAGGTGCACGGCCTTGTATAGTTCTTTGTAATGGTTCAAGTGTTGACGCTCTTGTTGTGAGTCCTGACGTTATCGTACCTTCTTCAAAGTTTTCAATATCGAAACATTCTGAAGAAGCGTATGAAAGCGATGATGACGTCAAATAATTATGCAAAGCACAGGTTGCTCTTACGACTGACCCAATAGTTTCAGGCGACAGGTTCATTTGTGTTCTGTAAATTCTGAACCTTGCCGCTAGTATCCCAAATGCGTTTTCGACAATGCGGCGTGCTCGCGATGTCCGATAATTATATATCTTCTTAATTCTACTGTCTAAGTCATTTTGCCGAAATGGTTTTATCATGTCCTTTCTCAGAGGAAACGCGTCATCAGCTACAAATACATACGGCAGTATTCGTGGACTATCATGCAACCTTTCTGCTGTAGGAATATTTAACGTCTTCCTTTCAAGTTTTTCATAAAATTCCGTATTCAACAATAGTCCACCATCAGAAACCCTTCCATTTGTTCCAAAAACTTGGAGGCACGATTTCAACGTGCTTACCATCAATGGCACCTAAACAGTGAGGGAAGTTCCACTTCTGCTCGAATTCTCTCGCTATTATTCTCCAATCTTGTTCTGTTTTGGGAAACTGTAACAAAATGAGTACATGATTAGTATTATTTTAGTAACATAATATTTCTTCTATTCTACAAAATCAGTCGACCGCCAGCAACGACTCAACGAGCAACGAACAAGGCACACCGACCCCAAACCGTTCTGACAGCGATCGAGGTACACCAACACTGAACTATTCGGACAGCGAACGAGACACACCGACCCCGAACCGTCCTGACAGCGAACGAGCTACACCAATCACGAGTCGCAGTCGGCCAAGACCAGGAAGAAATACATTAACCGAAGACGTACTTAAGTCCGTAAATGATCATTTTAAACGGCCCAAACTCCCCGACAATCGTTTTGAGGTTTTTGGAAAAAATGTTGGGATGAAACTACAAGAGTTACCAAAAGAACAGAGAATCATAGCAGAAAAAATAATTAACGAAACTCTGTTCTTGGCTGAAATGGGTAGCTTAACTATGTCACACACTGAAATAAAAAATTATGACTTTCCCAACACTGGTTTTTCCAGTCAGCCACACACACAAGCCCTTTTTACTCAGCCACACACTCAAAACCTTTCCACTCGGCCACACAGTCAAAACCTTTACACTCAGCCACAAACTCAAATCCTTTTCACTCAACCACACACTGAAAGCCAATATGCCTTACAAGCTAACCAACACAGCTTTCAAGAACATGCTGTAGTCCACTATGAATCCTCAAGTGTATCATCAATGGAATCTACATCACTATTACAGCCTGATCAGGATGCACAATCTGATAACACAATTGCTACCTATTTAAGTAATTTTAATGATAATTTGTAAAATGTGACGACACCTAAACAGCATTATTGGTTGTGATACGTCGTGTAAGTTTAATTAATAAATAATTTGATGATTAATAAATAATTTGATGATTACAGTATTTTTTATGTCTCATGCTTACCTTTAAGTACTCTTTCCGTAGAACCTCGTACAAAGCATCACAGGTTTCAGGAATGATTTGACTAAGAGCTTGCGGTGATATTATTGTAGAAAACTTCATACATTCGTAGGAACGTCCTGTAGCTAAAAATCGCAGTGTAGCAGATAATCTTTCATGAGGACTTATTGCTTCTCGCATTACAGTGTCGTGTTTCTTTATTAGTGGAGTAACTAAAGCCAGCAGATTAAAGTATGCTTCTTCATTCATCCTCAAGTAATTATGCCAATCTTTCGGAGCAAATTTCAACTCATTTAATAAGTTGGTATGAGAAAATCGCTTCCTTTTCATGAGCCAGTCTTTACACCACACACTCCGCGCCTTTTTTTTCTTTAAACACATAACCAGGCCTAATATTGCGAGCGCGTCATCATCTTCCATAATGCGTGTTTCTTGCATGAGATTCTGCGGAGAACTGCCGATCGACGCCGATATCGGAGGCGTGTGGAGACACTAGGGACGTTCGATTTATCTGCACAGTCTGAAATCGCTACGATATATCGTTAACGTGTGTAGCGGGCTTAATCTACACAAAATTACCTTTCCAATGATATATGACACATGGGCATTGGACCGGGTACCAGGCTCCATACATTTCTGCCCCTTCTCCTTTACTTAACACGTATATAATTGTTTTAACTCCAATATCATAATTTCCGAACGCACCCTATCCTTTCCGCCTCTATCCTAAATATAGACACTTCCGCTTTCGACGCTAATGTCAAGTGCGTCGTGACTTCCGGTCGCCATTGTGAGAAGAAAACATCAATGAACGCACGCGCACCGCAAGCAACTCAAGCAAATATGTGTAATCTAGACTTCATCAATATATGTACAAAAGTGCTAAAAGTGAAGTTTATTATTAATAACCCCTGGTGTATGTGCATTAAGTAAGAAAATGTCGAAGGTAATCTTCCCTAATCCGCGTAATTTTACTCCACATACCTTTCAATTAAACTGCTTACAGCCATGTTTTTTCTACCCACCAATTTTTTTTTCTTGCTGCCCAAGTAATTATTTTGCAGCACAACAATTTATTGAGCAGGTAAATTATAACAAAAGCAGATCTATATTGGTTATAACGTTGTCCGTTTGTGAGTTTTTTGCTAAATAAGAGTTGTAGCTCCATTTTTATTTATTGCCAGCAAATTTTTTGTATGCTGACCAAATGATTTAATGGCTATTTTATTTTGCGAATCAGTTTTAAAAACGGCTGATCATTTAATTACTTACCATCATATAATATTGTACAATTCGACGGAGAAGGGTTTAACAATTGGCCTTTTCGAATCAAAATTATTTTAAAAGAAAATGTATGTAAAATGAGTACCTACTCCTACTCCTTATTTAGGTAGGCCAAAAAGTGGCCTGTGTCAGTGTCAGCGTCAGTTGCTGTAGCTAATTGTTTATTGAATTATAAATTAATTATTTAAAAGTTCGGACAATTACGCTATCCAAATTAATAGACGTTACCTAATTATCCAGTGAAAGTGTTTGCCTAATATAATACCAAATATAAAACCAGAAAACTAAATAATAAAATAAGAAAATTTTTGACATTGCCATATTTGACATTTTATATGTAAAAATTTTGGAATGAAGTGTTTACATATCGTTATTTGAGCTACTTTTATTAAATCAGTGTTCGTTATTTCTAATATTTATATACCTACTTATCTTCATAATCATGATGAACGTGCAAAAATAAAGTGGGTACGATGGACATTACACCTAACATCCCACTAAGTCAAGATGAAAACACAGACATAGTATCATGCTTAATCTGCTCGAAACCCTATAAAAGGAAAGGTCTGCAACGCCACATACGTGCCGCTCACGGCAGTGAACACTCTACTTTGCAACCACCACCACAACGATCAGTTCAAGCATCCCCCCTAGAAGAAGCTTTTGGGTCACCATTCCTCAACAATACAGGTTCGATGGCCGGCATTTGGCAATCAAGTTGGAATAAAGTATGTACCCTACAAGGCAAAATTTATGATCTGCCCTCCTCCAATACCACAAGCAGGAAATTCATTCACACGCTTGCCGATGAAGGCGATATGCTAACAAAATCCCAATATCCGTCCGAACGATTACTAATATTCACCGCCGTCCTGTTACAAAGAGAAAAAAATGTTAAACAAGCGAAAGATATAAGTCGACTTATCGATCGCCGCTTAAAGTTGTGGTCAGATGATCATATAGACATCCTGATATCCGAGGCAATAAAATCAAACATCTCTCTTTGTAATTTTAAAAACCGAAAGAAACACAATGACAACATAACGCAAACTTTCACACGCCTAATCTTAAGAGGAAAAATACGTCAAGCTCTAAACTGGTTGCTGACGAAAGATTCTAGCAAAATTCTCAACACGAATGACGAAATCGATGACACCGGGAAAACCGTAGGTGATGCCCTAAAAGAAAAACACCCACCTCCTAAAACGCCAAATCTTGACCTTTTTACCCTGCCCGAAGATCTCCCCAATATACCCCCACTACTAGAAGTTGACATAACAAGCAACCATGTTGAGCAGGTGGCTAGAAAACTACATGGCGGCGGCGGCCCTACAGGTACAACCTCTGAAAATTGGAAAGATTTCCTCTTAAGATTCGGGGAAGCGAGCTTACATTTAAGGAAGTCCATCGCCGAACTAACTATGAAACTTAACAACGAATATGTTCCATGGAATCAGATACAAGCACTGATGTCAAGCCGCCTTCTAGCCCTAGACAAATGTCCAGGTGTAAGACCGATTGGCATAGGTGAATGCCTGCGGAGAATCATATCCAAATGCATGATATTAGCCACCGGCTCCGAAGTAACTGAAGCATGCGGCCAATCACAACTCTGCAGTGGCCTTAGTAGCGGCATTGAAGGCGGAATACATGCCATGAACGATATTTTTCAAAATAAATGTCTTCCTAGCTCAAATTGGGGAATGCTTCTCGTTGACGCAGACAACGCATTCAACTCCGTTAATAGACAATTAGCACTTTGGCAAGCCAGAATATATTGGCCACATTGCGCTCGCTTTCTATATAACACTTATAACGGCCACGCAGAACTTGTCATCCGTGACTCCGACATGAGGTTATGCAGCAAAGAAGGTGTCACTCAGGGAGACCCGCTAGCAATGCCACTCTATGCCCTTGCAACTATACCAATAATAAACAAAATGAAAGAAGAAAAGAACACAATACAATCCTGGTATGCAGATGATTCCTCAGCCCAAGGCGATTTGAAAAGTATCCGTAATTGGTGGGACAAAATCAACCTAATAGGTCCGTCCTTTGGATACTACCCACAAGCCAAAAAAACTTTGCTCATAGTATCAGAGGATGACAAAAATATTGCTGACCGGATCTTCAAGGACACCAACGTAACCATTGTAACTGGTTCTCGTTATCTAGGAAGCTACATAGGTGAAGGAAAAGAAGACTTCATTAAAAATAAAATAACCAAATTTATTTCCACTATTGAAAAAATATCGCAAATCTGCAAAGACTCACCCCAAGCTGCCTATACCACCCTCACCAAAGCTGTACAATTTCAATGGGCCTTTCTTCTACGTGTGCTAAAAAATTCAAATGAATACTTTGAACCACTAACGCAAGCAATACACACGATCTTCTTACCAACACTGTTCGGTGGTGACGTATCTTCAATAGAAGCCGACCTTTTTTCTTTACCCGTGAATAAAGGTGGCCTTGCAATCTCTAACCCTTTCAATTCTACCAACTTAAACTACGACATCTCTAGGAAAGAATGTACTGCATTGACTATCGCTTTAACAGAGAAAAAAGACATCGACTTATCTCAACACACTACATACTTAAAAGATGCACGGAAAGAAGGTCGCAAAGAAAAAGAAGTCCTTGATGACAATTTTTTGGAATCAACCCTGGCAAAATTTACTCCCAACAAGAGAAGGGCAATTGAAAGATCCATCGCAGCGAAAATGAAAACAAAGTCATCCAACTGGCTGTCCGTGATTCCTACAAGAAAAGATCACTTTGACCTATCTCCTTTAGAGTTCAGAGATGCGCTAGCAATACGCTACCACCGCATACCGATCTCCATGCCACAATCTTGCGACGGCTGTGGAAATGACAACTTCGACATTGATGACGCACTCTGTTGTAAAACAGGTGGCCTAATAACGAGACGCCACAACGAAATCAGAGACCTTTTCTGCGAACTTTGTCAACAGGCGTGGGGCAATGTAACAAAAGAACCACTAATTTCTGAAACCGAAGGCGACTGCGAGCAGACTTATCCTGCCGCGGCGTGTGGGACGCTCAGAGGGAGGCGTTGTTTGATATCCGTGTCGTTGACACCGACGCTCCTTCTTACGTCTCGCGACCCGTAGCATCTGTTTTAAAGTCAGCCGAAGATGAAAAGAAGAGAAAATACGCAATAGCCTGTGAAATACAACACACTACCTTCACACCAATAGTAACCTCAGTAGATGGCGTCTTCGCTCCCCAAATATCATCCTTCATAAAACACATGGGAGAAGCCATTGCCGACCGTTGGAACAGATCCCTTAGTACTGTCCTAGGATGGCTTAGAGCCCGAATAAGCGTCGCCATTATACGCGCCACAAGCATGTGTATTCGTGGCACACGCCACAAATTTAAACCAAGATGGCTCGGTTTTGACGACGGTGCCGCCCTGCCCCACATAGACTGATATTTCTTATGTGTATTTATGTCTTTATTTGTACTTGTTTTTATATTTATTTGTTTGTTCGTTTGTTTGTCTGGTAAATAAATACGGATATACCTACTCCGTAAGACATTGAATGTCATTTCATTACGTATTCCAGTTATCGATATCGATAAAAAAATGTTTCTAACACTAGCTAGATTGCGACAGTATTTCGTTTTGTCGCAAAAATTCCGGGCTCTGAGCCTTCTGAGCAGACTCAGAAGGCTTGCCGCTGATGCAGAGTTTCAAACTATATTACGGGAAAGATGGCGTGCCACGAGTCGCAGACATAAATACCGCTAGAGGGTTAGTCGAGCACTCAACTGAATATGCGCGCTGCCTACGCAGGAAAATGAAGCCTCAAAAGATGGTCTTTCAGCGTGCCGGAGTATGTTTGCACTCGCAACACTGATGACGCCCTGTGCCATCCGCAGCAACGTTCAATGACCAATGGAGGCGCGCGACGCTGGCGCCGAAGTTGCGCATATACACCACGTCCTCCAGGCAGAGCGAGACCGGGCTTCTCTTCTCTCTCTTGCATCTAACCTTCCAACGAAACCGCCCGTGTCCGAAACAAAGAGGGTTGCCGCGATCGAGTTTTTCACTAGATGGCAGCACCGTGGCGAGAGGTCTAGCTGTCATAATCCACCAATCATATATTTTTTTATTGCTGCCAAAAAGACCTGTCGTCACGGTGCTGCCATCTAGTGAAAATCTTAATCGCGGAAACCCTCATTCATAAACTTGCACACTTGTTTAAAGAATTTAACAGTTTAAAGAATAAATCATGGTAAAGCTTTGAACGACAATTCATTTTAAAACCTCAGTACCAAACAGTTACAATGTAAGTTATTAAACATTTTAGTAGGTAACTATTCCAAAAAGCCTTCAAAAACAATAAAAGTAGGCGACAAACTATGATTTACATTATACATATATACTTACATACGTCGTTTGGCACTACTTTCCCCCAACATAACTTTTGGCAATGATATAATCTAATTATTTATATAATTCTCATAATATTGCACCAAACCCAGAACTGTAGGATTTGTTTTCTTGAAGTGGTTTGCATTATTTGACCTCTACCACTTTACAGCTGCCACATGTCCAGATCTAGAAATAAGCATAGTAAAGCAAACTAAACAGAGGAGTTTCGTTGCTCTCATTATTGTGTCATATCTGACGTGGTGACTAGCTCTGGCAGCTTTTAATTGGTGGAGGTCAGAGTAACAGACTAGATTTTTTTTGACTTGGGAAATCGTAATACCAAAACAGGTAAATATTGCCGAAGTTGTCTCAGTTATAAAGGACAGGGCCTATATTTTAACATTAGAATAAAAAACATTACTTATCACTGATACAAAAACAATACCTAGTGTAGCATGCCGAAAGAACGCCAGCTACATCTCGCGGCTTCCGTTCGGACTGTGATGTACCTAGGTACCTTATTAGAATAAGTAGGCTAGTTGCTTTCATATATGGAATCTGTATTAATCATCAACTAAAGGTTGAACACGCCAAAACTTGGGCACGCAAAATTTGTTTTTAAACCAGTTTGAAAATAAATAACTACATTATGAATACCACATTTAATGACAAATTTAATGAATTCTAAAATCACATTTTTAATTTTAATTAATGTTCACACAGTAAGCCATAGATCGAACTTTTCTACGCACACGGCTCATAAGACTTTGCACCATCTCTTTAGAAAAGATTTTTGTCGCCCAGGTCCATATTTTTTGTAGCTCAGGGACCGATTTTACTTCTCCACCTTTCTTTTTTAGAATTCCTTTCATAAACTCCAGTATTCTTCAACAGGCCGCAGTTCCGGACTATTTGGCTGATTGCATATTTTGGGTACCACCATTATCCTGTTAGCGTTGTACCATTCCATAACTGATTTTGCGTATTAGCAACTGGCTAGATCTGGCCAAAACAGCGGTGGTGAGGCATGCTGTCTTATAAAAGGCAGCAAACGCTTCTGTAAACAATCTTTCTGATAAATATCGCCGTTTATTGTCCCGGTGGTGTTAAACGAGCGACTTCTTTTACCACAGCTACATATTGCCTGCCAAAGAAGGTATTGTTTTGGAAATTGCCCTCATTTTTTTAATTCAAAATCTTCAGGAGTATCTGTTCGAGATTTGCTAGTATAAAACTCTTGACCAGGTATTTGTTTACAATCCAATTTTATCCGTCGTCCATCACCGCGCATTTAAATTTTGTAAGAAAATCTTCATAGAGTTGTCGCGACCGTACGAGTATCTTTGCGGATAAGTTCTGTTTTGAGTCTCGACCTGGTGCGGCCTGGGCTTTATAACTCCTCAGTCCTGCCATCTGTTTCACTTTTCGGACATAGGACTAAGACATTTTCACTTTTTTAGCAACATCGCGAGATGAAATCGTATGATTTGAGGCAAAAATCTTTAAAATACTCTTTCCTGTTTCTTATTCTTGACTCCCTGCAACCCACTACTTCCTGGCTTTCTATCTATTGTCAAGCGTTCACGGAAACTTTTTAATACGTGACCAACAGTAGATTGTGGATATTTCAGCCTTTTTGCGATATCTATGTAGCTTAACATGGGATTTTTTACATGTTCGTGCAAAATGCGTTCACGTTTTTGATATTGTACGCTCGACATTTTGCCAACGAATAAATAAAAGAAAATAAATCTATCATCATTTTATAGCCCAGTTCCTTGTGAGAAAATTGTTGTTCCAAAAGTTTAAATATCTCCATTTTTCGAATAACTATAGCTATTTTTATATGCCCAGGTTTTGGCGTGTTCAACCTTTATATACCAATGTATACCTGTCTTTTAATCATTATTACATATTGCTACTTCGAAGAGGAAACATGTGTTTTATTCTGTATTCCTACCTATAATCATCATCATCATCTACCACCAAGGAGGTTACAATACATGGCGACCCTGCCAGGCCTGCTACGTTAATTTGGAGAGCTACGAAGGGACAATTTTCACAAATGGTGCAGGACTTGGTGTAAAAACTTTCTACTCTGTCACTGAATTTCTTGACAGAAACAAAGTCAATTTTGAGTACTTACTAATACCAAGCTGACATAACAAAGTGATTAATAATTCTATTTTTATGTTTAATATTATATAATTGTAATTTAAATGTTTGCTATAAAACCTATTAACATGTTATATTTAAAATATTATGAATAAATGAGTATGAGTATCTATCTACCTTTCTCGTACCTTGTTGTACATGTTGCCGCATTTGTCTACCTCTTTTCACTTCTTCTCTCATCTACTCAAATGTTTACTGGAAGAGATGCCTTAAAGGGATAATTTCGCCTTTGTACTTACGTTTTCCTATTATTGTATTGTTTTTGGCTGATTTTTGTACAATAAAGTGTTTTTACATTTACTATTTACGTTAAAAACGTTCGATGTTAACGATTTACTGTTGCTAACAATGTACTGTGACGCACATTAGATGATATCGCATTGAATCCCATTGGCCTATTTCCAGGACAATATTATCATTTTTAAACCATAGATAATAGCCATCCGGGACAGACAAATACTGGTTATAACTGTATTCATGAACTCTACGCTCTGGAGGTTTTGACTTTCAATGTCCTGATTTATACTCACACAATTTTCACTCATTACTTTGACAAAAAGGGCCTTAAATGCGTTTTGTACGCGATAATAAAAGTAAGTAATTTTTAATTATCTTATGGCTACATCTCACTGGATATAGATAGGCATTTCTTCTCTGGGGTAGAAGTCGAGGGAAAGCAGATGATGAAGAAAATCCAGTGAGTGCTGCGAGGTCCAGATGGGACAGTGCAGCTACCAAGTTTGTTACTCTTTTAGCACCACCCAGGGATCACGTGTAGGGTTGTCTAAGGTGTTGAAGTGTACCCGATTAAGTCCCGTTTTTGTCAAAATAATGTTTGACTTTCAATCCGGAGGTCTCGGTTTCAAACCTCGACTCCGAACAACATGGTACCACTGAGTTTTCTGGGTTTTAAGTACGGAATATCACTAGTCACTTTTCGGTGAAGGAAACACCGTGAGGAAACCGGAAACGGATCTAGACGAGACCTACTATTCCCCTCTGCGTAGGTTTTCGTAAAAACTAGTTCCTACGCTATTTCATTGTATTAGATTGCTGAGCGCACCCCGGGTTCAGTTGAGTCGTGGCAAAAGGCGGGACAAGCGCTAAGATGATGATGATGCTATATGTAATATCAATCCGGTATAAATGCTAGTCATGAACTGCATTCATGAACTTTCTCTAGAGCTTTTGCAATTAATAAGAAGTTTGTTTAGCGGATACTGGAGTTTGCCAAAGTTAAGAGCTTCTAATGCTTTCTATTCATAATCAATTACAGGTCGAAATACGAGTATAAGCATGGAATCGGTATGTGAGAAACCTACACTTACTTATACTTATTAAAAATATTTATAACGGGTTACTCACGTAATTTAAGTTGATTTTTTGCTCGACATGTTTCGATCAATTTACCCTTGTGATATTAATCAATTGATCATGATAAATTGATCGAATCATGTCGAGCAAAAAAATCGACTTAATTTACGTGAGTAACCCATTATACATATTTTTAGGATCCCGTAGCCAAATGGCAAAAAACGGAACCCTTATGGATTCGTCATGTCTGTCTGTCTGTCTGTCCGTCCGTATGTCACAGGCATTTTACTCGGAAACTATACCTATACAACGTATCTGAATAAAATTTACATATAAGGTGTATTTTGTATGCAGCTATTTAGTTATGTAGTTAAATTTGAAAAAAAAAAATTTTTAGGGGGGCGCTCCATACAGGTAATTAACTAAATAAAAAAAAATAACCAAATATCAACATGTGACACATCAATCGATAAGTCTTTCAAAATAACATTCAGGCTTCTTTGACTATTTTGTGATTAAGTGAATATTTTGAAATAATCGCTTCGAAAGTCAGAAAAGTTGTGTAGCCCCCCCCCCCCCCCGTAACTTTTGAACCGTAAGTTCAAAAAATATGAAAAAATTTGATGTGATGCGCCTTATCATATACTTTCTACGAAAATTGTTTTGAACATTATCGGTTCAGCCATTTTTGAGTTATCTCCAAAAAACTGCTTCCATAGGCATCAGATACGACCTTTTGGTATTAGTTTGGTTCTTATTCCATTGAAAGTACGGAACCCTCCTATGCGTGGTCCGACATGCACTTGGCCGGTTTTTTTAATATGTTAGTGTCTCACTGACTTATAGTTCTGACCACGAGAAGTTGATGATTCTTTTAATCCTTTTTACCCCTATAATATACATCTATACATATAATAAAGCTGAAGAGGGTCGAAAGTCTGTACATGGAAGATAATCGAAAAAAAGTTGGCTGGGGATACTTAGAATCGATAACAGAATACGTTCCAACAATTTTTAGAATTTTTGTCTGTTTATCTGTTTGTCTGTTTATCTGTTTATCTGTTTGTCTGTTTATTTGACCGCGCATCAAGTGAAAACGGCTGAACGGATTTTGATGAAATTTTGTATAGAGATAGTTTGAGTCCCGGGAAAGGATAATATATAGTTTAAATCCCGAAAATCAACCCTGGTGGGGGTGAAAATGGGGTTGAAAGTTTGTATGGAGAATTTTTAACCGCTGATACGATTTAGATAGAAATGAGTATGGAGATAATTTGAGTCTCGAGAAACGTTATAGGATAGTTTTCAAACCCTTGTGGGGGTGAAAAGGGGGTTGGAAGTTGGTATGAGGAATTTTTTACCGCTGAACTGATTTTGATGAAAATTGGTATAGAGATAGTATGGGTCTCGAGAAAGGACAAAGGATAGTTTCATGGTCCAAAAATCTATCTTATACATATAATAAAGCTGAAGAGGGTCGAAAGTCTGTACATGGAATATATTCGAAAAAAAGTTGGCTGTGGATACTTAGTCGATAACAGAACACGTTCCAACAATTTTTAGAATTTTTGTCTCTTTATCTGTTTGTCTGTTTATTTGACCGCGCATCACGTGAAAACAGCTGAACGGATTTTAATAAAATTTTGTATAGAGATGTGAGAATGAGTGTATAGTGACAGTGAGAAGTGACAAAGTGAAAAAAGTAAAAAAAGTCGAGAACCTGAAAGAAAAAAATGTCGAAAATGTCAAAAATGTCAAAATTTCAAAACATTCAAAAAATTTCCAAAATTTCAAAAATTTCGAAAATTTCAAAAATTTCAGGACAAGAAGTGGTGGGCGACTCAAGATTAGTGTGTTGGAAGTGCTGCAACAACTGAAGCCACTTATCTCACGAGCTACATTTCATCTTTCAACATGGGGAAAACGGTGTCTAAAATAGAGAAGGAAGAAGTCATCATTGCTCAGACTGGCCAGAACAACAAAGCCAGGTCAACTCAAGATATCAGTCACGGCGAGGAGCAGTCATACATAACAATGGCCATGGGAGTGATGATCAGCATTATCTTCTTTTACCTCGTCTGGAAAAAGGTCCATAAGTGCCTTACAAAGAAGATTGAGCGACAGGCGGCTGCTATGGTGATGCGCAGGCGTGCATCCGTATAAGGTGGCAGTGGTAATAGGAACTATCGTCGAGTTTCGTGGAAAACTACAAACTTTCAGTGGCGAAAACGCAAGTGACGGTGATGCGCAGGCGTGCATCCGTATAAGGTGGCAGTGGTAATAGGAACTATCGTCGAGTTTCGTGGAAAACTACAAACTTTCAGTGGCGAAAACGCAAGTGACCCGATAAACTATGTTAAGTAACAAGTGCTGTCGTCAAGCTTTCTGAAAACCATGTAAGTGTAGTGATTAAAATTTTAACAATACTATATAGCCTTTAATAAGTAACATAATTACGTTATATTTTTGATTAATTTAGGGTAATGTCAAGCGTTGTAGAATTTTATGAGCGCATTAACTATTTTAAAGAATATTTCCTTAAGCTTGGTCCTACTCGACGAAGTGAGAAATTAGGTCAAGAAAATTTTTCAGATGCAAAGTCGGTTTATAAGGAGTATAATGCATATTTAGAAATTTATATTTCGAAGGTAGAGAAGGGTGAAGAACCTGTAGGGACACATTGTAACAAGAATGCTGACATCGCATTCTAGATACGAGCCGCGAGGCGCGGGCCTCGGCAGTAGTCCCCCGCCTTGCGACTTGTCCGGTAGTTCCCAAACGTACAAACGTATGTGTAGTGTACTTTAACGTTTTTGCTAAATTTACTAATAATAATATTAGTAGTACCTTCAGTGTTAACTTTGATTCATGCAGTAATTGTGGAACATTTTAATAAACTTTTCTTGTGTTATTCAGTGACTTTAAATTGACATTCCAACCTTCTGATCCCGGAGTTTGGGTAGTGATCACAAACTCCTACAATTGGTGACCCCGACAACGGGGCACACAAAGACTAAACTGACAGTGTAGTGAAAGACAATTTTAAAGACTGTGTTTACCAAACGGATTTTATTTATTTTTTCTGTTTATCCGCGTATTGGGGGCAACTCACTTTGCGGGAACTAGCCGGGGCAAGGAAATTAAGTCATTAGCAAACATGACACACGGTGTTGGCGGAGCACCCGGCGTCGCTGCGCCGCAGCCGCCGGCGGGCGCGCCGCCTGCAGCGTCGAACGAGAGGACTGACGCGCAACTGGATCTAGCAGCTGTCACAGTCGCATCTAGGTTACCGGAATTTTGGGCCGATCAACCGAGGCACTGGTTTATTCAGGTAGAAGCCATATTAAATCCTCAGCATCTCAAGGACCAGGCGAGGTATGACCTAGTTTTAGGGAAGCTAACGAAAAGTGCGATAGGGCAGATTACCGACCTTTTGCTACAACCGCCAGTTACTGGCAAGTATGAAGCCCTTAAAGAGAAGCTTTTGGCAATTTACGAAGATTCTGCAAAGGCTCAATTACAGAAACTACTCAGTGATATGGAGCTGGGCGAGCAGAAGCCGTCGCATTTGTTGCGGAAAATGCGAGACCTCGCTAGGGGTAAGGTGCCTGATCAAACATTATGCATATTGTGGCAGAACCATCTACCTCAGGCAGCACGAGCAGCAGTCGCCGTGGCCGACAGTCAGAACTTAGATAGCCTGGCTGCGATAGCGGACAAAGTGTTGGAGGCGGTTAGGCCCACTCCACACGTTGCGGAGGTGCAGGCGTCAACTTCGCGCGGCGGAGCGACGCAGTTTCCGGATATGGTGGCTGTCCTAGCTGCCTTAGAGAGACTCGAGGGCAGGATATGCAGTTTGGAAGAGCAGACGAAGCAGTCGAACCGTGACCGGTTCCGACAAAGGGGAAGATCTGTTTCCAGGAGTGGCATGCGCCACCGTTCTACATCGCGTGGAAGGAGCAGCACCAGAAGAACGCCTGATAGCCCAGATTGGCTCTGTTCATACCATTATAGATACAGGGAGAAGGCGCAACGTTGTGTACCACCTTGTGCGTGGAGAACCAAGACGACGGAAAACCAGTAGGAGTACAAGAAGTGGCGGAAGCTTGTACTACTCCACCGTCGCACCGCCTATCCGTGACAGACACTAACAGTGGTTTTCGTTTCCTAATAGATACAGGTGCCGAGGTTAGTGTTATACCAGTGAGAAACAAATATTCAATTGGTGAAAGTGTTTGTAAATTATATGCCGCTAACGGTTCGGAAATTAAAACATACGGTATAAAGACTTTAGAGCTTAACCTAGGTTTAAGAAGAGCATACAAATGGTCATTTATAATTGCAGATGTAAGGCAACCAATTTTAGGTGCAGATTTTTTGATTAATTATGGACTTCTTGTAGATTTGAGATCAAAAAGATTAATAGATAGTTTAACATATTTGAGTGTAATTGGATCCATTGAACATTGTTGTAATCCATCAATCAGAGTTATTGATGAAAATCATCCTTTTCATGCCTTGTTAAGTAAATACCCGGATATTACGAAGCCTGTAAATTTTAGAGAACCACCTAGTCACAACGTTAAGCACCATATTGAAACAACAGGACCTCCAATTTTTGCCAGAGCTCGACCACTACCTCCAGATCGTTACAAAAAAGTTAAAGAGGAATTTAGGATCATGCAGGAAATGGGTATCTGCAGGCCTTCCAAAAGTCCCTGGGCAAGTCCGTTGCACGTCGTTCCAAAAAAGAACGGCGAACTTCGCCCATGTGGAGATTACAGACGTTTAAATGCAGTTACTAAGCCAGACAGATATCCAATTCCGCGAATTCAGGACTTTACGTACATTTTGAACAAAAAAATTTTTTTTTCGAGATTAGACATTAATAGAGCTTACCATTTTATTCCCGTGGCAGAGGAGGACATCGAGAAAAGTGCTATTATTACTCCATTTGGCTTGTGGGAATTTCCCAAAATGAGTTTTGGTTTAAAAAACGCGGCCCAGACCTTCCAGAGGTTTATGAATAGCACGGTTTTTCCAAATTTCGACTTTATATTTGTGTATATTGATGACGTCCTCATAGCTAGCGAGACAGAGCAGGAGCATGAGCGACACCTGCAAGCCGTTTTCGAGAGGTTGAACCAGTTTGGCATCACCATCAACGTGTCAAAGTGCTGTTTTGGTAAGTCGAAGCTGGATTTTCTAGGTTTTGAGGTATCGACAGATGGCATCCGGCCATTACCAGAGAAAGTGCAAGCAATAATGGACTACCCGAAACCTGAGACCGTCCAGGACTTACGTCGCTTCTTAGATATGGTAAACTTTTATCGTGCTCATTTACCAAAAGCAGCATCTTACCAGGCAGAGCTGAATAAGTACCTGCACAATAGCAAAAAAAGGGACAAGACAAAAATCCAGTGGACTTCAGAGGCAACGGAGGCTTTTGAGAAATGTAAGCTAAGCTTAAAGAACGCGGCTACATTGTCTCATCCTCACGTCGATGCTCCCATAGCGTTAATGTCAGACGCTTCAGATTATGCGGTTGGCGCAGTTCTACAGATACAGGTAGGAGGAAATTGGAAACCCTTAGGCTATTTCTCAAAAAAGTTGACCAGCGCTCAACAAAAGTACAGTACTTATGACAGGGAACTGTTAGGTATTTTTCTCGGAGTTCGATATTTCAGGAGAATGTTTGAGGGGCAACCCTTAATCATTCTCACTGATCACAAACCACTTATTTACGCATTCAAAAATGGGGATAACAACAAAGAAACGCCTCGTAGAACCAGGCAGTTGTTGTTTATCAGTGAATTCACAACTGACATCCGATACGTAGAAGGTAAAAACAATATTCCAGCGGATTGTTTATCAAGAGTAGAAACCGTTTCCTGTCCCACGTTTCTCGACTACGGTGCAGTTGCTGACGAGCAGGAACGTGATGAGTATGTTTCCAGCGAAATATCGAGCGCAAACAACGGATCGCATTACAGGAAGGTATATTTACCCATGAGCGATAAGGCAATTTATTGCGAAACCTCAACTAGCAATATTAGACCTTATTTGCCTAGTGCTTTTAGGAAAGCAGCGTTCGACTCAGTACACAATTTAAGTCATCCAGGGATCCGCACTACCAGAATAATGATTGCTAACAGATTTTTCTGGCCAGGTATGAATCGAGACGTAGGATTATGGGCGAAATGCTGTTTACAATGTCAACGAGCCAAGGTAACTAGACACACTTTGTCAGAGTTTAATGAGTACCCAGCCGTTGACAGATTCGAGCATGTCAATGTAGACATAATAGGACCCTTGCCAACCACAGCTGAAGGATATAGGTATTGTGTAACAGTCGTAGACAGGAAAACGCGATGGCCAGAGGCTTTTCCCCTTAAAGATATAATTGCAGAAAGCGTAGCTAAAGCCATTTATGACGGCTGGATAACTCGTTACGGGTGTCCACTAAAATTGACCAGTGATCAAGGTAGGCAATTTGAGAGTAGTTTGTTCAATAATTTGCTAAAGATTCTAGGAATCAAAAAGCTTAGGTCTTCACCATATCATGCTCAGGGTAATGGCATGGTTGAAAAGTTCAATAAATCATTAAAAACGTCATTAAAGGCTAGTTTGGTTGATAACTCGTGGATAGATCAGTTACCATCAGTTATGTTTGGTCTTCGTGCAGCACTGAGAAGCGACAATAGCGTTAGTGCTGCCGAGATGACATTCGGGAGGAAGCTTCGTTTACCAGGTGATTTTTATGATACTACTGGTACAGAGACAGGTGACGACGATAGTCTCGTCGACCGGATTCGTCGAACTATAGGTAAGTTTAAACCCGTTTTTAAATCGCACAACAGTAATAGATCTTTTTTTGTTCATCCCGATTTGAAAACATGCACGCAAGTTTTTATCAGAGACGACTCAGTTAGACGTCCATTGAAATCCCCCTATGACGGTCCATACAAAATTCTTAAGCGTTTCGACAAAGTCTATAAAATTAAACTTCCCGATCGTGTGGTTACCATCTCGATAGATCGCCTTAAGCCGGCGTACATTTTAAATGACGCCACTGACATAGAGTCGGATCAGCCGACTACCAACTATACTGACGGACAGACGAATTTAGACCCTAAAAGCATAGATGTACAGCCCATTCCTCGAACAACGAGGAGTGGCCGAGTCATTCGCAGACCTATTCGTTTCGATGAAGAATACCCATAGGCCATATTATACTGGTTGTGTCACTAGAAATAGTTAGGCTTAGATGAATATAGCAGATGTCCCAGTAGCAAATGTTATATTCATGATTATTTTACTTATTTTTGAAATGTTTGTTATAATTATATTGTTGATTTAACGATGTTGTGTAAATGCAATCAGGTCATTTCAAGCGCACGTTTAACAACATGCTTAGGTATTTTTTTTCGCTTTGTAAGTCGTTGCACAAGAGAAATAAGTATGTCGTATATTTGCAATTTCATATATTTTTAAGTAATATAAAGATTAGTAATTCGAGCTAAAATTCATTCTTCAGAATATTTTTCGTAAGAAAGTATACTTACAAAATGGGCTACGGTCAGAGTAAAGACGCCAAAAACGAAGTTATAGCTCAAGCCCAAGTTGTTTCTAATGTTACGCAAGTGGAGTCCAGATTGAATACTTTATCCATTATTTTGATAGTGGTAGCAGGCTTGATAGCCATCAGCCTTTTGTTCGCGATTAGAAGACTTTGTATGAAAAAAACCAGACGCTGGTTACGCAAGGAAGTCGGTGCCGCGAGTTTAGCAACACCAGTGGTCCGGGTCCAGACCCTACCACCCCAGGCGGTCCAGCCGACAACAGTTTGTTAAATTGTGTAAAGCCATCTTACTATCTTTTCTTGTGCAAGTGACCATAGAATAACATGTAAATAGATGTAAGTTAAAAAACAACAACTTTGTTTTCGAATTGTTTTTATTTTTGATAATTAATGTGTACTTAACAAAAGATTTCATTGTAGTTGTCATTCACTTTCATTACATTTTATATTTTGTAACAATACTTTAGTCAAAACAACAGTGTAACATTCCGTCAGCATGAATTCCTGGTATCGCCGGCCGGTCGCCGCAAAGTGCAGAGCGTGCAGATATAGAGTTACAGCTAGGTTTAAAGCAAAACGCCCACCGATAGCGAAGCGATACCGAGCTATTCATACTGGTTGAATATATGATTATATTTCATGAAATTTTTGGTAATCCAAAAATTGGGGAGGACTATTGTAGGGACACATTGTAACAAGAATGCTGACATCGCATTCTAGATACGAGCCGCGAGGCGCGGGCCTCGGCAGTAGTCCCCCGCCTTGCGACTTGTCCGGTAGTTCCCAAACGTACAAACGTATGTGTAGTGTACTTTAACGTTTTTGCTAAATTTACTAAAATTATTGACCTTCAGTGTTAACTTTGATTCATGCAGTAATTGTGGAACATTTTAATAAACTTTTCTTGTGTTATTCAGTGACTTTAAATTGACATTCCAACCTTCTGATCCCGGAGTTTGGGTAGTGATCACAAACACCTACAAACCCGTCGATGATAAGGTACAGCAGTATATTACGAAAATTGAAAAAGAGTATTCTAGAATATTGCAATTATTTGAGGAATCGCAGCAATTGATAAAGACAAACATGGGTTCCAAACCGAATTTCGATTTGAAAACGGCGGTTTCTTTGTTACCTGTTATGGATGATACTGAAAAAGTAACTTTGCAATTAATTGACCCCATTGAACTATATGAGACTATGATAAACGACACGGATATCCCGGTGTTGATAAATTTCGTTTTGAAAACACGTTTGTCTTATAACGCGAAACTGCGATTGTCAGGTAGCTATGCCACGGTTACGAGTTTAATCAGTGATATGAAACATCATTTAGTACCTCGTAAGTCTGATAACGCCTTGCAAAAGCAATTGCAAACAGCTCGGCAAGCGGGAAAAAGTATAGAGCAGTTCGGTAGGGATTTAGAGGACATTTTTGTCAAACTGACGATTTCACAAGCCAATGGTGATTCGAGCGCTTACAGTATACTAAAACCTCTTAATGAGAGTCAAGCTATTCAAAATTTGCCAGTGGCTTGCGAAATGATAGGTTAAGTACAGTGATATCGGCCCGAAATTATAAGTCACTTAAAGACGCAATACAGGGTGCCAAAGACGAAGAAATTGCAATGTCGCCTTCACGCGGTAGAGGTACGAGACCTCATATGTCTTCTGGTCGTGGAAATTTATATTTCAATAATTTTTAAGAAAAAAAAACCGACTTCAATGGGGGTAGCCTGTGAAGGATTATTGTAGATAGATGGTGCACTTAGATTCCATACAATGAAATAACTTGCTTAAAAACGCAGCGGAGAGGACCAATCGCCAAACGTGAACTATGCGTCGTTGAAGAGTTCCGTTCTGATTATCATCAACAGTTCCACTTCATCAAATGTCACTCTTTTGAATGAAAATGCTTGATTTGTTGATAAAAATACAAAAGTCACTTTATGTATGCCTTTAAGATTTGAGGAATTCCCTCGATTCCTCGTGGAACTCATCATCAGAACTTGAGCTTGACGAAAATTGGTCCTGACAATCTAACTTGCTTAACAAACATAGCGAAGAGGAAGAATCGCCAAACATGAACTATGCGTCGTTGAAGAGTTCCGTTCTGTTCATCATCAGCAGTTCCACTTCATCAAATGTCACTCTTTTGAATGAAAATGCTTGATTTGTTGATAAAAATACAAAAGTCACTATGTGTAAGCCCTTAAGATTTGAGGAGTTCCCTCGATTCTTCATGGATCCCATCATCAGAACTTGAGCTGGACGAACATTTGTTCTGACAATTAAACTTGCTAAACAAACACAGCGAAGAGGACGAATCGCCAAACGTGAACTATGCGTCGTTGAAGAGTTCCGTTCTGATCATCATCAGCAGTTCTACTTCATCCAATGTCACTGTTTTGAATGAAAATGATGGTTTTGTTGATAAAAATATAAAAATCACTATATGTATGCCTTTAAGATTTGAGGAGTTCCCTCGATTCCTCATGGATCCCATCATCAGAACTGCGTTTTGACAAAAACGGGACCAATCTGTATATATATACTTACAATCAAAAAAAGAATTTTCAAAATCGGTTCAGACATGACGGAGTTATGGAGTAACAAACATAAAAAAAAAAAAACAAAAAAAAAAAAAAAAACATACACGCCGAATTGAGAACCTCCTCTTTTCAAATCTTGAAGTCGGTTAAAAATAGGATTGCGGCCGTGCACCCACAATATGAGTACAGGAAAACCAATGGACGTGCTTTTTACTCGTACAGAGGTAGAGGTAGTGGTAGTTTCAGAGGTGGTTCCAGGGGTCATAACTACCGTAAAAACTACGGACATAATAATAGTAATTTCAGACCAAGTAGACCGCAAAATAAACATCAAATAAATACGACACGTGAGTCCAATGACACTAATGAGTCACCTGCGAGATCATCTGGACTCCAGTTTTTTCGTGACTAATAACTTACCTTATATTTTAGCTTTCGGTAATGTGAACTCAGTTCAGTTTTGACTTGAAGTCAGGAAAGTCATTGACTTGGTTGTTGGATACAGGAGCATCATTGAGTGCAGTCAAGTATGATTCAATAGTGTAACAACCAACGTAAATGGGCTTGGCGGTATAATTACATCAGTTGGTGTCAGTTGTTTCGATTTATATGATGAAACAAATGAATCATTTTGTCACGAGATTCATATCTTTAAAAGTTTACCTGTGGACGTAGATGGTATACTAGGCCAAGATTTTTTTTTTAAATTTAGAGGCACCTTGGATTTTGAAACAGATACATTAAAATTAAAAAAGGGAAACCACGTATCCTTGATAACAGTACATGTTTACTCTATACATAGTAATAACGTGAAATCGTTTATTGAGTTGCTTTCGAGAAGCGAAATTTTATTGAAAGTTCCTATTAATGTCACAGGAGATTTTATTGTTTGTGCGAGTGAGGTATGCGAGGGAATATTCATAGCGAACTCTTTGTCTAGAAGTGTGAATGGTAATTTAACGATTAAAGTGCTGAACACGCGAGAACAAGACGTGACTGTAAAGTGTATCACTCCTGGGATTAGGCGGCTGGAAGATTTTGATGTTTTTAATTTTGAAAAATGTTCAAATAACGCCGAACGAGTAAAACAATTATTTTCATTGCTACAACTAAAATATTTAAATTCGGACGAAGAGAATAGCATTGCAAGTATTTGTGCAAAATTTGCCGATATTTTTCACCTACCGGGAGATAAACTAAACACCATGAATCTTTATGAACAAAAAATTCATTTAAAGCCTAATGAAACTCCAGTGTATAGTAAGCCCTATAGGTTGCCCCACTCACAGAAAGCGGAAATAGAAAAACAAATTAAACAAATGATAGCAGACGATATTATCGAAGAGTCATACTCCGAATGGGCTAGTCCTTTACTACTTGTACCTAAAAAGGCAGATTCAAGTGGGCAAAAGAAATGGAGAGTAGTAATTGACTATAGGAAAGTTAACGAGCGCATTGAAAGTGACAAATTCCCATTACCAAATATTACTGAGATACTGGACTCGTTGTCTGGTGCAATTTACTTTAGTACTCTGGACCTCAATCAAGGTTACTATCAAATTAAACTTGATGCTGAGAGTAGGAAATATACGGCATTTTTGGCTGATAAACACTATCAGATGAAAAGACTACCGATGGGTATGAAATCTTCACCGAGTGCGTTTAGTCGCGCAATGACTATAGCAATGTCAAGTTTAAATTACTTACAATGCATTGTTTACTTAGACGATTTAATCGTTATGGGACGTAATCTTGAACAATATAACAAAAACTTAATCGATGTCTTTTCACTGTTACAATATTCCAATTTTGCCACTGATAACGAGTTTATATTACATACTGACGCATCAGGAATAGCAATAGGTTGTGTTTTATCAAACGGAGATGGGTTACCTGTAGCATACGCTAGCAGGCCCCTTAACAAAGCGGAAAAAAATTACCCAACCGTCGAAAAAGAATTATTGGCGATTTTATGGGGAATAAGATACTATAGACCATATTTATATGGCCGAAGTTTTAGAATAATTACAGATCACAGGCCGTTAATATATTTATTTAACATGAGGGACCCTTCCAGCCGACTAACAAAGTTCAGATTATGTTTAGAAGAGTATGATTTTGTGGTTGAGTATTTGAAAGGTAAAGATAATGTGGCTGCAGACGCATTATCAAGGATAGAGCTAACAAGTCAACAGCTAAAAGATATGAGTGAACGAGTTATGTTTGTAACAACGCGTAGGCAAAAGAAGCGAATGGAAGAGCAAGAAATGCAAAATAGTTCGGTTGTTAAGAATTTTAAAAACGATTGGAGTGATCAACCAAAAGTTGTGGAAATACTTAAAAAACCAAACAATTCAACAGAGCTAAGTTTTGATGAAAATGAGTATCGCAAGTGTAAGAGAAAAGATGATAGTATTTGTAGTAGCAACAATTCATTTGTTTACACACCCTCATTGTCACTTATTAGTGTTGCACCAAAATCCCAATCGTATATGAAACGAGCTTTCTTCATGAGGGAATTGGAACTTTTCTGCAATACAATAAATATAAAAGAAATATGTATTATTAAAAATAATGACAATGAAAAGATGATAAAAGAGTTATCTCAGCGTATAAAAACTAATAGTGGATGGTCCGGACCACGAATATGTATTATAAAGGGTGTATTCAAAGTAAATAACAAAGATGACAGACGAGTCATAATAAATGATTTTCATATCCTGCCGACTAGCGGCCACGCGGGTATTCGACTATTCGTAGGATGACTAACAATATAAAACGATACTACTACTGGCCCAGCATGGAAAAACAATTAAGGAGCCAATGTCTATTACTACTACAGCTAGGGTTGCCACCTGTACTATATAGTATCGTACTATATTGCGGTCAATTGTACTATATATTATAGAAATATAATATAGTACGAAAAATACTATATTTTCATTGCTAACTCCACTGCTGCACTTTTTTGTTTAACATCGACTAAATTGGAACGTACCCGTAGTGACGCGTTGTGAATTTTAGAAAATCGTAAATTTCGAGATATCTCTCTATCGCACTTACATATTCGAAAGAAAGGGATGGGGCGAGATAATTCAAAATTTACGATCTTCGCGGTAGCCGGCCTGTTTCTATTCTGTGGTTCTGTCTGTCACTCTGACATTGTTGATGTTGATTGTCAATTCGTCAACGTTAACTTCGCCCGTTTTATCAGTAATTCAAGTGTTTACTTTCTGCTTTTGAACTAAAAACATGGAAAGTGAAAGTGAAAATGACGATGGTTTTTGCACGCCCAGCACGCCCCCCAAAAAGAAGCAAAGAAAAGAAAAAAGGCTTCAAAAATATAAACACGAATGGGAGTCTGACTACCAATGGTGCAAAGAAGATCTAAACAACAAATTTGGCGCGAAGTGTACTATATGCGGAGTTTGGAACGTACCCGTAGTGACGCGTTGTGAATTTTAGAAAATCGTAAATTTCGAGATATCTCCCTATCGCACTTACATATTCGAAAGAAAGGGATGGGGCGAGATAATTCGAAATTTACGATCTTCGCGGTAGCCGGCCTGTTTCTATTCTGTGGTTCTGTCTGTCACTCTGACATTGTTGATGTTGATTGTCAATTCGTCAACGTTAACTTCGCCCGTTTTATCAGTAATTCAAGTGTTTACTTTCTGCTTTTGAACTAAAAACATGGAAAGTGAAAGTGAAAATGACGATGGTTTTTGCACGCCCAGCACGCCCCCCAAAAAGAAGCAAAGAAAAGAAAAAAGGCTTCAAAAATATAAACACGAATGGGAGTCTGACTACCAATGGTGCAAAGAAGATCTAAACAACAAATTTGGCGCGAAGTGTACTATATGCGGAGTTTCTTTTTGGAGGTAGTGGAATTGGCCAGGTAAGTTAATTAGTTTCGAATGTTTCGATGTTCTTGAGTTTGATGGTGTACCTACTAACTAATGTGTGTTTACTATGTTTACTTACTATTACTTGATTAATACGTGATTGGTTAGTGTGAATTGGTTCGGTTGGTTTTATTTTATTGGTATTGGATTGGGTACTTTTTGTCTGGCATGGACTTGGACTGGACATTGGTGATGGTAAATACTGTAGCATGGTGTTTGTTAATTATTTGCAGGTGAAACAACATAGTAAAACCAAACAGCACAATAATAAAAGTGAAAGAGAAAGACTGCTTCTACTTTGCAACGGTTTCTAGGAACATCCTCTGCTTCGACTTCTACTTCAACTCCAGCTTGTTCTACATCCTCGGCTAACTCTAATGATGCAATAACAGCTGCAGAGCTAGCAAAAACATTTCACACAGTCAAACACAATATGTTTTACAATGGGGCGGATTGTGGTGTCAAACTAGATAAAATTATATATGCCGACTCTAAAACTGCTCTCAACATTCGTTTGGCCCGAACAAAAATGGAAGCTCTGGTAATGGAAGTGTTGGGGCCACAATCATTGCAAATGGTTTTGAATGATCTAAATAAAGATAACACTTTTTATAGCATTCAAAGTGATGCATCAAATAGAAAAAATATCAAACTCTTCCCATTAGTAATCCAGTATTTCACTGTTGACAATGGTATACAGAATAAGCTACTTGACTTTTATGAAAACCATGATGAGTCAGCTGATGGCATGTTTAAAGCAATTAGAAATACCTTGACAGAGCATGACATTGCTTTAGACAAAATATCAGCATTAAGTGCAGATAATTGTAATGCCAATTTTGGAGTCCACCATTCCTTGTTCACTAATATGAAAACAGTTGTCCCTGATATTATTCAAGGTAACTGTCATGCACACATTGTGCATAACACAGTGAAGCATGCAATGAATTGTTTGAGTCATGATATAGAAAATATAATTCTAAAAATCTATAGTCATTTTTCATCCTCAGCGGTGAGACGGGAAGAATTATAAAATTTGTAGCAACTGTGGATGGAGAATGGCATGAATTAAAAAGGCATGTAGGCACAAGATGGCTGTCACTTTTGCCCTGTGTGGATAATATTTTGCTGAACTGGGTACCAATTAGAGCCTATTTTGTAAATTTAGAGTATGATTGCCCAACCATCTTGCAAAACATTCTAATGCTAAATGAACCAGAAGGGCAAATTGTAATTGAGATATATTTATATTTTGTTAGTCATATTTTGACTGTGTTTAATAAGACAGTGAAGTTACTCGAAGGCAATCATATAACGGCAAAATTTAAAAACTGAATTAGAGCAGAGTAAAACAGATAGCTTCTTTGGGTACGATAGTAATAAAAAACTAAAAAAAATTGAAGAAAAATTTCCAAAGCTGTCTAGGAAAATTATTAGAAACCTACAGCTATTTATAGAAAAAAGTTTAATTTATTTAAACAAGTAGTTTGATTTCAATCCATACAACTGGCTTAACCAGTGTCAGTTTCTAGATTTAACCAAGAACATTGAATTTAATCAAATTGAGACTTTACTGGATTCTTTAAATTTAATTGCAAAACTGGGCATTAATGTGAATAATTTATATTCTGAATTAATTCAAATAAATGAAATGATTTCAAAGATAACCTTAACCAATGATCAGGCCTTTAAATCAAAAACAACTGCAGAAAAGTGGCAATTGGTTTTCAAAAGTGATTCAAATTTAACAAATATGTTAAAAGTCTTTGGCTTTTTCCTGTCAATTCCAGCAACTTCTGCTTTCACCGAGAGAGTCTTCTCAGTAATTAATATTAAATTGAGGGAAGAAAGAAACAGAAGTTTAATTAAGCTCATTAAAAATGAATTGCTGATTTTTATTAATATGTAAGTAAATTGCTGTGATTCGTATAATTATTTTAAAAGCAATAAACTGTTAATATCCAAAGCGCAGAGTAACAATAAATATACTTGGAAAAATAAATAATGTAATTCTGTATTTGTGTGTTTTTTTGTAGGTACCTATTTAAACTGTTGTGCAATAAAGTGATATAGGATTGTAATTTGTATATAATGTTTAAACATGATGAATGAATGAATGTGTACTATTTTTTTTTCCAAAATTTCCCAAAAGTACTATATTTTGGCAAGGTTCTGAGAAAAATACTATATTTCTTCAAAAAAAAGGTGGCAACCCTAACTACAGCTACATCAGCATGTGATAAAGTATATTTAGATTTAGTTGGCCCTATAACTAAAGACATTAATGGGTATAGCTATATATTGACGATTCAGTGCGAGCTCACGAAGTACGTCTGGGCTTACCCACTACCTAACAGTGTTGGCCGTTAATTTAAATTAGAATTGAAAATTGATCAATAAGATTGAAGATTAATTCCGTAACTAATCAATTACACTGACATCAATTTTTACTAACGTTAGTTCGCATTGATTTTGTGACGTCGTCAATTACACTAACCGTCAATTAGAATTAACCTATTAGTTACACTAACGTCTCGAAAATTTAATAAGAATTACAGTCAATTAGATTAACGTTAGTGTAACTAAATTAATCCTGTCTTACACTAATAATTAATTTTAAAACTGCATCTCGGGTTCGGAAGTCGGGACCAATATCACAAGATGGAGCTCATGCTGGACCCTAGGGCTACCTACTGGATCTCGGGTTTGGCGCATAATAGACTCATGCAGTTTGGGCTCATTCGACTTGTACTGATGAGCAGATGGTACCGGTATCAAAATCTGGAGCTCATGCTGGACCCTGGGGATCCCTACTGGATCTCGGGTTTGGCGCATCATAGACTCATGCTGTTTGGGCTCATTCGACTTGTACTGATGAGCAGATGGTACCAGTATCAAAATCTGGAGCCAATGCTGGACCCTGGGGATCCCTACTGGATCTCGGGTTTGGCGCATCATAGACTCATGCTGTTTGGGCTCATTCGACTTGTACTGATGAGCAGATGGTACCGGTATCAAAATCTGGAGGTCATGCTGGACCCTGGGGATCCCTACTGGATCTCGGGTTTGGCGCATCATAGACTCATGCTGTTTGGGCTCATTCGACTTGTACTGATGAGCAGATGGTACCGGTATCAAAATCTGGAGATCCTTTTAACAACTTTTACTTTCTTAGTAAAAGTGAAAGTGAAAGTCAAAGTGAAAGTCAACGTGAAAGTCAACGTGAAAGTGAAAGTCAAAGTCAAGGTCAAGGTCAAGGTCAAAGGTAAAAGTAAAAAGGAGCTATACCGGTACCATCTGCTCATCAGTACAGGTCGAATGAGCCCAAATAGCATGAGTCTATGATGCGCCAAACCCGAGATACAGTAAGGATCCCCAGGGTCCAGCTTGAGCTCCAGATTTTGATACCGGTACCATCTGCTCATCAGTATATGTGGAATGAGCCCAAACAGCATGAGTCTATGATGCGCCAAACCTGAGATCCAGTAGGGTTCCCCAGGGTCCAGCATGAGCTCCAGATTTTGATCCCGGTACCATCTGCTCATCAGTACAAGTCGAATGAGCCCAAACAGCATGAGTCTATGATGCGCCGAACCCGAGATCCAGTAGGGATCCCCAGGGTCCAGCATGAACTTCAGATTTTGATACCGGTACCATCTGCTCATCAGTACAAGTGTAATGAGCCCAAACAGCATGAGTCTATGATGCGCCAAACCCGAGATCCAGTAGGGATCCCCAGGGTCCAGCATGAGCTCCAGATTTTGATCCCGGTACCATCTGCTCATCAGTACAAGTCGAATGAGCCCAAACAGCATGAGTCTATGATGCGCCAAACCCGAGATCCAGTAGGGATCCCCAGGGTCCAGCATGAGCTCCAGATTTTGATCCCGGTACCATCTGCTCATCAGTACAAGTCGAATGACCCCAAACAGCATGAGTCTATGATGCACCAAACCCGAGATCCAGTAGGGATCCCCAGGGTCCAGCATGACTTCCATCTTAGGATACCGGTCCCATTGCTTATTAATACAAGCCCCCGAGTCCAGAGTCAAAATCGAAACAAAAATCAAAACCTCGTAGCTTAACCTAAATTCGCGTTTAGTTAGGTAAATTATTAATGTCAATTACCAATTCAATCTACACTAAAAATTAAATTAATGTTTCAATTTTTGAGAAAGACTAAAAATTAAACATCTTCAATTATTAGTTATTCGCAAAGGATTAACACGTTAGTTACAATTAATTTCAATTCTAATTGAAATCAATTTGCACTAAACTATCAGTGTTCAATTTTAACTAACGTGTTTCAATCTTCAATTTTTAATTTTCAATTACACTAACGCTCGGCCAACACTGCTACCTAATAAAGAAACCGAAACAGTCGCGCGAGCATTCGTTGAAGGCTTTATATAGCATTAGGTACGGCATCCCGCGCGAGATAGCAACAGACCGTGGTTCAGAATTCATATCCTCAACTATGCCAAATACATGTAAATTATTTAAAAAAACCGGCCAAGTGCGAGTCGGACTCGCGCACCGAGGGTTCCGTACAAATCTATAACAAGCAAAAGTTGTAGTATGTTTATTACTTATTTCAATTTAATACCTCTACGCGTTTACGAGGAAAAAGGTAGTAAGTTTAAAATTTCAAAAAATATTTTTTGTATGATTTTACTAAAAATGTCTACTTTTCGTAATTTTTCCTTTGTCTGTGCTATATGAACTTTATTCGTGCCAAGTTTCAAGTTTCTGAGTTTACGGGAAGTACCCTTTAGGTTTTGAGTTTCTTGCGAGTACTCAGTTTCAAAATATGCGACTTAAATTGCTATTTCTTTTGATTGCGTTCACATAAAAGTTTGGTTTTGCTACATCGGAAAGGTCCTATAGCCCTGAGTATTTAACATGAATTTCAATTTAATACCTCCACGCGTTTACGAGGAAAAAGGTAGTAAGTTTAAAATTTCAAAAAATATTTTTTGTATGATTTTACTAAAAATTTCTACGTTTCGTAATTTTTCCTTTGTCTGTGCTATATGAAGTTTCTTCGTGCCAAGTTTCAAGTTTCTGAGTTTACGGGAAGTACCCTTTAGGTTTTGAGTTTCTTGCGAGTACTCCGTTTCAAAATATGCGACTTAAATTGCAATTTCTTTTGATTGCGTTGAGATAAAAGTTTGGTTTTGCTACATCGGAAAGGTCTTATAGCGCTGAGTATTTGACATGAATTTCAATTTAATACCTCCACGCGTTTACGAGGAAAAAGGTAGTAAGTTTAAAATTAAAAAAAATATTTTTTTGTATGATTTTACTAAAAACGTCTACTTTTTGTAATTTTTCCATTGTCTATGCTATATGACGTTGCTTCGTGCCAAATTTCAAGTTTCTCAGTTCACGGGAAGTACCCCGTAGGTTTTGCAAGTGCCGAAAAACTCTTAAATTTGCAGCATAAACGACTGTATCTTTTGATTGCGTTGGCTTTTAAGTTTGATTTTTTCACAGCTTCAAGGGACAATAGACCTGAGTATTTGATATAAATTTCAGCTCGATACCTCCACGCGTTCCTGAGAAAAATGGTCTTGACAGACAGACAGACAGACAGACAGACAGACAGACAGACAGACAGACAGACAGACAGACAGACGGACAACAAAGTGATCCTATAAGGGTTCCGTTTTTTTCTTTCGAGGTACGGAACCCTAAAAATTAATCAACTACAGTCCACTGCATATCACGACGAAAGTCTCGGTTCTTTGGAGAACTCTCATAAGGCCGTAGGAGCTTTCCTTAGAATCCAGACTGATAACCAGGCTCACGAATGGAGCAACTGGTTGCAATATTGGTGCTTCTCTTATAACACGACTATGCATTCTGAAACTAAATATACTCCCTATGAGTTAGTATTCGGAAAACTTTGTAATATACCTAGTAATATTGTTAACAACATAGACCCTATATGTAACTTCGATGATTATCCTATAGAATTAAGGTATAGATTACAAAAGTCTCAGGAAGACGCTAGAAATAACTTAATTAAGTCTACACAGTTGAGGAAAGAAAAATATGATAAAACATGTAATCCAATAAACTATAATGTAGGAGATTTATTGTTAGTTAAAAAAGAAGGACGAGAAAAAAAGGACCCAGTATATTTATTTGTAGGTCCATACTCTGTTATTGAAATTATGGGTGTCAATGTAAAAACTGCAATAGGTAATAAACAAAATGTTATTCATAAGAACAGAACTATTCCTTATTTTGTGTAACGAGTTATATTAAGTTATCCATTAAATAAGAGCACCAGCTGTGCGACAATTGTTACTCAAACTCAAACATTTATTCAGTAAGTAGGCCACAAGGGCACTTTTACACGTCAAAGTAAAAGAGAGAGAAAAAAAAAATCAAACTACACCGGTTCTAACCCTACACCTCTGACCCGAGAAAAATTATGTCCGGCAAGAAACTCGGCGGGACTTATTTTTTCAAAACAACAGTACATCGAAACTAAACAATACATATAAGTGCGTTGTTCTATAAGAAAACATATCAAACCAAGGTTAGAGTAACCAACAATAGGTTATAGTTTAAGAAAAATACCAAAGAAAAAAGATGAGTCCAAATCTGACTATTGAAAATGAATTACATACAAGTTTGATATACTTTCTTACCTGAACTGTGTCTTCTACATAAATTTCCAAATTATAATAAATAATAATCCCTCATCAACAGTTAGAAACAAACTTTGAAATTAAAATAATTTAAAAAAAAGTACTTAAGTGATTCTAAATAGTATACAATAAACATAGTATTTCTAAATTATCCTTAGAGATGTATAAGGTCTCCAAGTGTCTTGATCTATATATTCTATATAATAAAAAAAATATGGATAATCAAGCACCGAATGTTGTGTCTAAAGCCAATTAAACTAAAATTAA
The DNA here is from genome assembly GCA_947086415.1 of Pammene aurita. Lineage (NCBI taxonomy): Eukaryota > Metazoa > Arthropoda > Insecta > Lepidoptera > Tortricidae > Pammene > Pammene aurita. The sequence continues at coordinate 23,293,191 of OX352295.1, forward strand.
ATATGATTAATAAAAAGTTACGTAAATGTGTTGCCCCAGTTAGCCTAAACAGACCGGTCTCCACAAACAGCACCCGTTCACGAGTATGACGTATATCTCAGCCATCGCCTCCCTCAACCTTTCTTCGGGAAAGTGGCGACCCGATCAACGACGTCACCATAAGCAGAGCCTTTTAAGCGAGCATGACATGTTCAAGCTGGCGGGCTTTATTAATTAATAAAAACTAGCCATGTTTAGTCTGGTGAGAAACAATATTCTGTGCTCGTATTTTACATGCGTGAACTAAATTACAATATAAAAGCGACATAGAGATGTACATGTCTCTAAGCGTCAGGATCATTAAATATATATCTATACATATTGTTCGAGACGTCACAGCGCCACGACAACCGGAGCGGCGGGGTGCGACGCGCGGCGAGCGGAGAGCAACAGCCGCACCCCCTCCACGCGCCCGGTCGCCAGCGCCGCGCCGCGCCCATATAAGCCCGCCCGGACCGTGCCGCAGTGGCAGTTTTAGACAGTGATGCCAGATCTACTGATAAAGCAGTAGATCTACCTGATTTTAGAGCTATCTACTGATCTACTGACTTATTTTTAACAATTCCGGAAATCTACCTGCTTTTTTAATCATATGGATAATGCCAAGCTACTAAATATACAAAACTAAATTTCGTCTATTCAAAAACGTGTCTGTTAGTGGTTATTGCCTAATCTGTGGCAGCGTCGTTATCATCAGTCGAAGAAACGGAATGTTTAGCAGTTTGACATACTTACTTGTGAAATTTGTCGGGTTATTATATTCCTGAAGTTGAAGACGACCAATTATGACTGACATGCCTAACACGGCAAATGTTAGAAGTATGTCAAACTGTTTCCTCGACTGTATACGTGCTGCTGTCACCTGTCACGTCACTGTCAAAATGAGCGCCAAGTGTCATTGCTGCCAACATTTCCAAAATATTTTTTTCACTTCAAAAGGAGAATGAGATGAGATGAGTGTCGAGCGAATCAAGTCAACAGAAGTCGAAAGTTCAAAAGTTGAATTCATTTCCAGAATGTTCAGTGTTTGTAGACTAAATACGACAGTGATAGGTAAGTGGAAAGCATTTTCTCTTGGTGTGACTGCTGGCTGATGTATTTGTTTGGAAATAATGATTTCTAGTTGTTGGTTGGAAGTGATTTTTATAATATCCTTATATATCATGTTACTCATTGATATAGGACACGCTATTTTTGGATTTTTGTTAATCTATTAGCATATGTATACATTTAGTTATTTGCACTGAGCGTTACTAATTCATCCGTGGAATGTATGATGCACAAAACTTATTATGAAAATACATAGGAAGACAAAACTTATTAGTTACATGTAATAATGGCATTACTACTTGTCCTAACAATATGTCACTGTAATCAGCTTAAATCAAACCCTAATCAATACAATTAACTTTAATTTGAATATTAACATTGAACTTGTATTGTCATTGCATTTTATTTTTGTTTTATTCCAGCCCTAAAGTCAAAGATTAACTATATACTTATACATACCAATTACTAACCTTTAATCTTGTGGTGGTTTCATTGCTATGCATGTGGGTGGGTTTTTTAAAACTCTAATATCTAAATAAATTGGCAAAATGAGCAGCGCCAAAAAACCCAAATACAGTAAAAAATTTAAACATGAGTGGATGGAGTTAGATGAGTTTAAAAGTTGGCTGTCAAAAAGCAATAAAGGTGAAGGCTTTGCATTTTGTAAGGTTTGTGGTTGTGATATAGGTATTGGCAATGGTGGAAAGTTTGATTTAGTAAAACATAAAAATACTTCTAAACATATGTCCAAGCAAACAGCTGTTAAGGGGCAAAAAAAGATAGCAGAAGTATTGCCATCAGTATCAAAAGAAAATAATCTTGCCACCCAAATAAAAGAAGCTGAAATAAGACTTAGCTCCTACATTGCAGAGCATAACATTGCGTTTGTGGCTGCTGAACACCTCCCAGATTTAATAAGAGCTGTTTGTCCAGACTCCGAAATTGCTAAAGGCATTACGTTAGGCCGTACAAAGGCTACAGCAATTATTAAAAATGTACTAGGAGTTACTGAAAAAGAAGAACTATGTACACTAATGCGAAATGAGTATTTTTCAATAATTGTAGACGAATCTACTGACTGTGGTACAGTAAAGAGTTTGGCAATAAGTGTCAGGATTATGAAAAATAGCCGTGTTACAGATGCTTTTTTTGACTTAGTATCCGTAGAAGATGCTACCGCGATCGGAATTCACAGGGCAATAGTTCAAAGTTTAGAAAAGTGCAATATACCATGGAAAAAACATTTAATTGGCTATGCCGCAGACGGCGCGAATGTGATGATGGGCGCAAATCATTCTGTAAATGAATTGTTGAAAAAGGATTTACCTAATTTGTTTACAATGAAATGTATATGCCACTCCTTTGCACTTTGTGCCTCTTATGCTGGGGAAAAATTACCTAGATATGTCGAAGACTTAGTTAGAAACATATATAACTACATTCAAACAAGCCCAAAAAGAATTAAAGAATTTCATGAGTTTCAACAATTTTTAGAGCTAAAACCGCACAAAATCTTACACCCATGCCAGACAAGGTGGCTGTCTTTGCATGCAGCAATATCAAGAATTTTAGAGCAGTATGAAGCATTAAAGCTTCACTTTATTGATGCTGCAAGCAATGAGCGTCTAACTGCTCCAGGAGAAATATTAGAAGGAAGGATTAGGAACAACCCCTTTACAAAATTGTACTTGCAATTCCTGAACTTCATTCTTCCTAGCTTTAATAATCTCAATAAATTGATGCAGTCTGAAAAAATCCAAATACATCAAATGAAAAAAAACGTGGAAGCACTAGTAAGAAGTATCCTATCAAATTATATGCAAATGAGCCATCTGCAAGCGAATAACATTCAAGATGTTCAGTTCAAGAATCCAAGACTGTTTTTACAATTAGAGTCCATGTATATGGGAGCACAGGTTACTGCCTCCTTACAAAACTTGAACTTGCGCTCAGAAGATGAAAAACAGTTCAGGCTTAAGGTCTTAGACTTTTACATAGAGGGAGTTTCGCAGATACATAAACGATTTAACTTTTCCGATCCAGTTATACAATATTTAGAAATATTGGATCCGGAGGTAGTAGATAGCAAAAAATATAGCTCCCTTGCTCCCCTGGCTGCAAGATTTCCGAATTTGTTGCCAGAAAAAGATTTACAGGCGCTAGACAATGATTGGAGACTTCTGCAAAATACAGATGTCAAACAAGAAAAATGTGACAGCAGTGACCTCGAAGACTATTGGGCTAGATTAGGAAAAAAAAAGTTTTGTGACACCTCTTTTTCCAGTATTAAATACCTTTTCAATTCTCATGCTCGGAAAGTAGGTCGTTGTTTATCTATAAAGCGGGTGGAAAATGATACGTTGAGGCCCTAGGGCCGCAAAATGGTATGTGCCTATTAGGGCTCGCCTTGTCAGCACCGCGTAGAACAAAGTGTTTAAAATAGTCTTAATAGCCCACCCCAGAAACAAATCTGTAACAATAGTTAATTTTCTCAAGTTATTAGAATTTATTGTAGCGATTATCATACATTAAAGATGTAAATTCATTCAATCGTTCAGGTTTTTTGGTTTAAATGTAAATGTCTTGGTTCCATAGAGCGGTGAGAAGAGGAATAAACCTACTCAGCGTTTTTTTTTTTACTTGGTAGGCAACGACAGAAACTTTTACAGCCAAACAATAACGAATACTAATTTATCTAATTATAATAAGAAATATTAGCGATGTACTATTTATTATTACATTGAATAGGATATTTCATTATTAATTCGATTACTTTTATTAAAAAAACAAACTAAAATAACAAAATAAGAGGTCACTTTTTAAAAAATGCTGTTTGAGACACTAATTAAATCGCCGAAAACGGGCGAGAAAGAGATATTATTTATAATCTGTGCAATTTGACGTCAGAAAAAAGTAGGCAGTAGACGCTAGACGCATTTATTGAAATCACTCGGAATTGGAAAGTCGACAAATCTTAGTGAAAATTATGGGTTCCTCAAGCGATTCAGAAATGGACTTAACACCTGCCAAGATTAGAGAAGAAGCGCAAACTATAATAGAAGGCCTTCTGCCTCAAGTTTCAAAAGAAAAATACCTTAAAACTTACAACGATTTTATGAAATGGCGGACCGAGAAAAGAGTGAAATCTTTGTCAGAAAGTGTGCTACTCACATATTTCTCTGAAATATCGGAAAAACTTAAACCTTCAACGCTATGGAGCATATACTCCATGCTTAAAACCACCTTAAATACCAAACACGACGTTAATTTGAAGAACTACAACAACCTGACGTCGTTTTTAAAAAGGAAATCGGATGGCTTTAAAAGCAAAAAGTCGAAGGTTTTTACAGCACAGGAAGTGGAAAAGTTTCTAAATGAGGCTCCAGATGATGTTTACTTGGCAACAAAGGTTGGTTAAAAACAAATTTCTTTATGAAGAACGAACTACTTATGTGTGTCTATATTTCTTATAAATCGTAAGGATTTCGTTTCAATATATGTATTACTTGTTTAATTTATGAAAACATTTGTTTACAGGTGGTACTCATTTTTGGCATAAGTGGCGCTTGCAGAAGTTGTGAGCTTACAAATATTAAACTAGAAGACATTGAAATTCAAGGTGAATTATTATTAGTAAAGCTACCAAACACTAAAACTAAAATTGATCGAACATTTGTAATAAAAAAAGAATTTGTTCAACTTGTGAAAAAATACCAGGCACTTCGTCCCGAAACAGAAACAAACCGCTTCTTTTTAAACTACCAGCGTGGTCGATGTCTAAAGCAAGTAATAGGTAAAAATAAAATATCAAGCCTGCCAAAACAAATTGCCACATATTTGAACCTTCAAAATCCAGAACTGTATTCAGGGCATTGCCTTAGAAGAACATCCGCAACCCTTTTAGCTGACGCTGGGGCCAATATGACAATGATCAAGCGACTCGGAGGATGGAAGTCGAGTACAGTCGCCGAAGGCTACCTAGAAGACTCCGTGCAAAATAAATCAAAAATATCAAATAAAATAACAGAGACCATACACTTGAGATCAAATTCTCCCCGTCCAGGGTCATCAAAAGAGCCAGACCAATTTCAAGACACAGAAGAAGTATTCTTTGCAATAGAGGACAAACAACTTCAACCTGCCACTAATGATAGGGTGACTTCTCCAACATTTACTGATCCCAAAAATAACTCTCAAATCACTCAGTCTGTATCTAATGTGACTATTCCAGGGAAAAATGTAACATTTTCATTCAACAATTGCTCAAATTTTTCAATTAACTTTAAGTAAATAGTACTGCTTTTTATACTTTCTTATTAATAAAAACATTCAAACTTTGTCCTTGCTTATTTTTACTTTCCTCACTTCGAATTGAAAAGTAGAGTGTTTAACTCGGGTAAAAGTTACCCATTCCGACTCGCACTATTGGCGCTCTCACTTCGTTCGAGCGCCTACCTCGTCGGAAATGGGTGACTTTCTCCCCTTGGTTAACAATCTACTATTGTTAAAAAATTAATGTGCCTGCCCCACTCCAGCGCAACTGTAGAAAGAATTTTTTCCCAGATTAATATAAATAAAACTAAATTAAGAAATAGACTGCATAACAAGACCCTCTGCGGTATCTTACACACAAAACGGATTTATTCTCAGACCAGCTGCTGTTATTCCCACGACACAAAAAAATATTTACCCATGTTTAATAGCCGCATGTACGAAGAAGCTTAAACTTAACAGGTTGGTAGCTTTAGTGTATGTTTATAAGACCATTGCATGAAATTACTGAACATTTTTATGTTTATATCAACATTTACAGTCTACTGATTTTTTCCTGAATCTACTGACGGTCCTCGGCATGGACGAAGCAGTCATCATCGCCGGGGACCTCAATGCCAAACACATCTTTTGGAACTGCCGTGTTAATAATCCCAATGCACTCCTCAACTTCATTCAAACCCACGACACCCCAATCGATGTCCTTGCCCCCCGAGAGCCGACCCATTACCCGGTACAAGAAAACCACTTACCTGACATCCTGGACGTGGCCCTCCTCAAAGGGGTCGCACTGACAATGCGATCCATTGAGGTGGCCCACGTCCTGGACTCGGACCACAGGCCGGTGGTTATTGGACTCGGCCCCCCCCCCCCCCCCCCAACGGATCCAGAGGCCACCCAAAAGGTGACCAACTGGGTTAACGTGGGGAAGGAGCTGGCCAATGACGACTGTCCAGTCCGTCAGGTCTCAGCCCTCCCGCTCTCATCAAGAGCGGAAACAGACACCGCTGTAACTGTCCTCACGACTGCACTCCAGCAAGTCATCCAAAAATGCTCCAAAGAGGTCCCGGTGGGCGATGATCGACGCTGGTCCCTACCCAAAGATATCCTAACCCTAATAAATATGAAAAACAGAGCCCTTAAGGCATATGACGCGCATCCAAGCCGCGAAAACAAAAATATAGTAAACAGACTTCAGCGTCAGGTGGGGGAAAGGGTGAAGGAACACCGGCAGGACAGGTGGGACGGGTTGCTAGAAGAGATCAGGCCAGGCCACCAGGCTTACTGGCGCCTGGCAAAGTCTCTGAAGGCAGACACGCAAGTGTCCATGCCCCCACTTGTCAGGCCGGACTCCCCCACTCTCGCCTTCACCGACGTTGAAAAGGCAGATTGTCTAGCGACAGCTCTAGAGGAACAATGCTCACCGGGCAAAGCACCTCAAGACGCAAACCACATCCCGCAAATCGACGCCGAGGTTGAGGCCATCCTGAATGGGGTCCCGACAGGCCCTCCTCTCAGACAAGTCTCCTTTATAGAAATCAAATCTCTCATAAAGAAACTCAAACCACGAAAGGCCCCGGGTCCGGACGGGATCACAAACAGGTTGCTAAAACTCCTTCCAGATGACATAATCACCATCCTAACAAACATATACAACGCAGCGCTAACAAACTCACACTTCCCGGCAGCCTGGAAGGTAGCGTCGGTAATCGGGATTCACAAACCGGGAAAGCCCAGCAACACTCCTAATAGCTATCGCCCCATTAGCCTACTTAACATCCTGGGCAAACTTCTCGAGCGTGTCATCCTCACGCGACTTATGGAGGTCGTCACATCCAACAAAACAATTATGGATGAGCAGTTTGGGTTCAGGGCCGGTCACTCATGTGTACACCAAGTGCACCGTATCACGGAGCACATCATTGACCGGATGACGAGCCATAGGAGGCCGACCCCCACGGGAGTCATATTCCTCGATGTGGCGAAGGCCTTTGACAAGGTTTGGCACAACGGCTTGCTCTGCAAGCTGTCTAGAGCCAACGTGCCAATCCGTCTCCTGCACATCATAGGAGACTTCCTTGTCAACAGGACCTTCAGCTACAGAGTGGAAGGGTCTCTTTCGACTCTACATCCGGTCAAGGCAGGGGTGCCGCAGGGCTCGGTCCTGTCCCCGACCCTGTTCGCCATCTATGTGAACGATCTCCCTAAAGTTGACGGGGTCAACTATGCGTTGTTCGCGGACGACACAGCTTTTTACGTCTCCTCGCGCTCACCAGACAAGCTTGCCTCGCTCCTCCAGCGAGCGGCAACCTCCCTAGGAGAATGGTTCGACCGCTGGAGGATCGAGGTGAACCCTGATAAGAGTGTTGCCGTGCTTTTCACGAGACACAATAACGCCACACCTGGACAGGGCATGCGTCACATCCAAATGCTAGGCAAACCAATAGGCTGGAGCCACACGGCAAAATACCTCGGGGGTCACACTAGATAGCAAACTCTACTTTCGTAACCACATCAAAATCGTCCGTGACAGGGCGGCTTACATCATGGGTAGACTCAATCCGCTACTAAATAAGAACAGCAAACTCTCCCTACAGGGCAAAATTACGCTGTACAAAACGTGTGTTAGACCTGTCCTCTCGTACGCTTCGGTGGTGTTCGCTCACTTACCGAAGCACCGCCTCGCTTGCCTTCAAACCTTACAAAACAGATTTACGAGGATGGCGGTCGGCGCTCCGTGGTATATGCGGAACGTCGACCTCCATAGAGAACTCGGCCTCCAAAGTATAAACAACTTCTTCCAGATGGCATCGAGGCGGTTCTTTGATGGCACACCCCATCACTCTAACCCACTAATCAACTCTGCTTCCAACTACCTCCCCCGCCCTAACCCCAAAAGGGGCCACCGTAGACCCAAGCACGTACTGACAGACGCCGACGACGAAATAACAACCAGACAAAAAACAGACCCAAGCCCCAAAGATTCCTATCCTGCAAACCCTAACACCCTCACAGACGTTTCAAACCTGACAGACGTAACTGACATAATCAACAGACTAAGACACAATAATAATATGCACCAACGAGCAGGTGCAACCTTACAACAACGGGGGGACCCCCACCCCCCGCTCCTGCAACCCGCAGGAATTACAGATGACGCGACGATGGCGGCGGCGACGGCGGCGATCGACGCCACCTGAATCAGCCTCCACACAACGCAGCTAATCACCAAATCCATGATGGCTTCTCGCCCTCCCCGTAGACTAAACAAACCAACTGACTACTTCTAGACTTAGACCTTAGCTTCAACATTACATAACATACCAACTGACAAACTACACCCTATGTGGTAAAAAGACCTGCGAACCCCTCAGGCTCCAGGCAAAATCTAAATCTCCCCGGGGAGACCCTTCGGGTCCCCCCGGCGTCCCCACCTCGGGCAGCTAGAGGCCCATCTCTAAGTCCCGACTATCCCAAAAAAAAAAAAAAAAAGCCGCAGTGGCAGTCGATGTTCCGAGCCCGAGCGACGAACACCGGCTGCTAAGTCCTAGAGGGCCGCGCGAAATCTCGCGTTGTTAGCCGGAGGACTTTCCCGTTCCCTTCCCCCCGTAGTATAACCTCAGAGGGCCGCGCGAAATCTCGCGTTGATAGCCGGGAGGTTTCCCCAGTTAGTCCTGATACCCGTAAACCCAGAAGGCCGCGCGAAACCTCGCGTCGTTAGCCGGGGGTTTATTCCTGATCCCGCCGTTCCACGGGGAACACTCCGATATCCTGTCCTAAGCCAGGATTACCGTACCGCATAATCGCGTATACCGGAACTAACCCGTAGCCTAGAATCTAGCTCCCTTCAGGAGACCTAACTGATAGCTTAGACTAAGGTTTACTTTCAATAAAGGGCGTACAAGACCCAGTTATAGTAGTTACCTTGGTGTTTTACTTTAACCCTATCCTCCAAACCCTGAGTTAGCCTGGAAACCTTCACAAAGCCCCTCAGGCTGAAGGATAAGTGTGGTTGCCCTCACGACAACCATTACAATATAAATATTTGCGAATGCAAGACTTAGAGATGTATAACGTCTCTAAGTGTCCAAATACTAAATAAAAACAAAATAAAATAAAAACGAAAAACAGGTAATACTGGACACTAGTAAAGCTGCTTCATAGAGTAATGTACCTAATAATTTCTCAATTTGTATTGTACTAACTATATCAAGCTACAGGCTTAAAGGCATCGTTATCTTCAATGAATTCCTTTAAAGTATAGTACTCTCTCCTCAACAAATAGCGCTTAACATAAGACTTGAATTTATTTAGTGGCAAATTCACTACATCAGCGGGGACTTTGTTATAAAAACGTGTACAGTTCCCAGCAAAAGACGTACGAACCTTACCGAGGCGGTGGCCAGGCTCAGCAATCTTATCTTTATTTCTAGTGTTATAGTTATGGATATCACTGTTGAGCTTGAATTCATGGATGTTTTTCCGCACATACATCTGGGGGCACGGCAGTGCCCCCGCCAAGTCGAGCGCGAAGCAAACACTGCCGTACCATCCTTTACTGGAACCATTTCGCCGCATTTTCAGGCCCCTATTTGAGAACCTCTGGATAAGACCAGAACGCAGAAATTTTCGTCATCCAGTAAGCTATAATCACATACTTAAAATCCAAAATTTCAAGTCTGTAGGTCATTTAGTTCCGAAGTTAAGCGAAAGCAAAGTTTCGCATTTATGACACTCACTCACTCATGATCATAAAAATAGAACTAGTACTTCCCATAAACTCAGAGAGCTGAAACTTGGTACAGAGTTAGGGTTTAATGGCCACATAGAGGGAAAACTATAACAACTAGGATAATCGAAGATCTGGAGTACCTGGTGACCCTGATTAGAAAACAAAATTTGGTCAAAATATAATGCATTGGACTAAGAGTGGCGGTGATACCCGCACACGTCGCTAGATGGCGCTGACTGTCGCTGTCGTCTTAATAAATCAATAAGCCCACGTTTCTACAAAAAGAAGTGAAATCCCACCAAAAACATTCTGTAAAAAACTAGCCAAGTCTCGATGGAGCTGCTTATTTATCTCTAAAAAGTAATGAAATCTAGACAAAGTCGTGCCAAGTCTAAGGTTCCTTACTGCGATTTCTTTATTATTATAGTTAATGTTGTGTGACTTGGCCGTTGAAGGGTACACAAGGGTACAAAACCAGGTGCTCCAGCAGACACCATTGCACCAATCTGTCGCCAGAACCGCTACCCACTGACGATGGAAAATTGCCACTTGGGAAACGTTGATTCAATAACTGGTTATTGAATCTGGTGTCTGCTGGAGCACCTGGTTTTGTACCCTTGTGTACCCTTCAACGGCCAAGTCACACAACATTAACTATAATAATAAAGAAATCGCAGTAAGGAACCTTAGACTTGGCACGACTTTGTCTAGATTTCATTACTTTTTAGAGATAAATAAGCAGCTCCATCGAGACTTGGCTAGTTTTTTACAGAATGTTTTTGGTGGGATAATGTTTTCAAGTACGTATTGAGATGCTACGGTATGAATATTTGCCTCTTCAAATTTTCCTCTTACGGATGCTCGACCGCGCATTTTATAAATGCCACGTACAGCTCGTTTTTGAAGCATAGTTATTGTTAGGTATTGCAAATGTAAACACCTCACCATATTAGCGCTAGTGTTGTGTTTGCATAACAACGTAAGAGCGATTGAACTCTATTGTTTACATTGTATCCAAGATAATTATAACTTTAGTTAAATACTATTTTGTTTTTTTTTTTTTCAAAAAAAAAAAAAACGGGGAAGGTGTGATGTACCTAGAGACATACCTTAGAATAAGTAGGCTATAAGGCTTATAGTTGCTTTCATAAATGGAATCTGTATTAATCATCAACTATATACCAATGTATACCTGTCTTTTAATCATTATTACATATTGCTACTTCGAAGAGGAAACATGTGTTTTATTCTGTATTCCTACCTATAATCATCATCATCATCTACCACCAAGGAGGTTACAATACACGGACTATCCGCGCTATTAATTTTGTCTACCGGCCAAGTTGCGCGAGTTACGGTAGATTAGATCGTGGTTCGTCTACTTATAGTTAGGTGGCGCCGATATCAAAATATGATGTGTCCTTTTTTTATTTTGAAAGAAGCTGACGACTGAGAAAAGAGGATATTCGCATCAATTGTAAATTCAAACTTTGTAGGAGTTTGGAATAGTTTTTGTTTTAGTCGAGAAGACAGATAGATTGTGAACCTCGAGCTGTGCAGTTGTCAGAATCCATTTTGACATCCCTTTTTTCCTATTTTAATCTGAGTTTGATTATTTGTTGGGTGTGATTGGAATAAGTATGTTTTTGATATCCAACGCCAAGTGCGTTCGTGTACCACGTCGCAGGGGCGTCAAGCGTTTGCGGCCGAAACTGCGATACTGTCCAACGCAGATATTGGAAACCGGCGTATCGTCTTGGAATACGGCCGCCAGTCGCTTCTGAAGAACTCGAGCCCGCATTTCGCGTGGCTCACCAGGTGAAACCGGAGTGTCGCCCTGGAATACGGCCGCCAGTCGCCTCTAAAGGACTCGAGCCCGCATTGCGCGTGGCTCACCAGGTGAAAGCGGCGTGTCGCTCCGTGAAGTGTTCTAGAGTTTAATTGGGGACTTCGTATTTTATTTGCCGTGCTTTAGTTCTATATTGTTGTTACCATTCTTACATATCTGCGATCCGCATTTTTATATTAACCCTAAATCCCCAAAATTCTAATTGCCTCATTTGACGGGCGTACAAAGACCTGGCTCTTGAATTTAGGCTACTCTCATCCAGCGAAACATCCGTCACCATCCATATCACTCGTCTCATTTATCCATTACTTTCCCCGCAGCCAAATTACCAGCCGAGTCTTTATTTGTACTAACTAGTTTTGCTAGTACTCCAGTGGCGGTACTTCCATACAAGCCCAAAAGCCGGGCTTGCCCTAGTTGCCTCACCGAAATTACGTATTTTAATCGTCGCGCTAAATAACCCGTATTAATTATTTCGAGTGAGCTGTTTATAAATTTTGCCACACGCAACAAAGTGTCGCCACTGCCGCGCAAACGACTGAGGCAAACGAAACTAAACGTAGCGCATGCTATCCCGCTCGCACTCACCGCCGCCGCCGCCTTGCAAGCGGCATGTAAGCGGGCATTCATTTCGCGTATACAAATCGCCCTATTGGTGTCTGTACAACGAGCAACAATTTTTGCCCGGTGTACCTATAGCAAAATACGGCGATTTAAAACCAGCTTTATGGTGTGAAGTTGGCCGCATGCCGTATTTGATATGCAAATTAATTGTTTGAGCAAGTAAATGTGAATTGAATGGTATTGTGGTGAGGTGAGGTTACGAGTTAGTAAAAGTGCTTAATTCTTTTGTAAAACTTGTAAAAGTGTTAAAATTACTTATTAATAATGGATGAAGCCGTTCTTTGTGACTGTTTGAGGAACGTCCAAGTGTTGATCATGATCAACAAAGGCAAGGTAAAATCTCTGAAGTTTGTTCAAAATCAATGTGTCGTTAAACCTAATACCCGGCTTGTGTTATTTGTAGGCATGTCTCAGATAAACCAGTTGCATAAGCGAAAATTTAGTAGGGCTGCTTACAAAATACACTAGGCTAGATTGTTAGTTGTTTTCATTCTAAATAACTTATATTGCCGTTGTAGCATATTTTTTTCGAAAGATGTTGACATTTTGAGTATATAAAGATTGAATAGTTAGTACGAAATCATGTCTTTAGGCTTGCCCTACTCCAAACCTCTGGGCACGCTACTGTAGTACTCCCTCGTTTTATTTTCCTTTCGTGCGGACAGTAGACGTTTACGATACTAAGGTAATTATTGAATGTTAAATATCTTTATATCTATATCATTATCGTCATTTTTATGTGAAGTGCTAATTTTAAATAATCTGATTATTGTAATTTAATTACATTCTATCCGGGTCTACGATACTAAGAAAATTATTGAATGTGAAATACCTTTATCGATATCGTTATCTTCATCTTTATGTGAAGTGCTAATTTTAAATAATCTGATTATTGTAATTTAATAACATTCTATCCACTAAGGAAATTATTGAATGTGAAATATCTTTATATAGATATCGTTATCGTCATTTTTATGTGAAGTACTAATTTTAAATAATCTGATTATTGTAATTTAATTACATTCTATCCGGCTCGAAGGACCAAATTGCTAATTTTAAATAATTTACTTAATCTGCAAAATTAAACGTGTTAATGCAAATTACGAAGTGTTTTACTGCACTAGGTGACTAACTATACGTCCTATATATTGCATTATACGTCCTTTGGCACTACTTCCCCCAACAGAAACTTTTGGCAATGATATAATCTAATTATTTATATAATTTCTCATAATATTGCATGAAACCCAGAACTCTAGGATTGGTTTTCTTGATGGTACGTTTACACGCTTGCCAAGCCTTGGCAAGCCTCGACAATCGCAAGCATGTAAAAAGGGCGTTTGGCTTGGCTTGCGTGAGCTTGTAGGTGCTTGCTTCCGATCCAGTCGAGTGTCGGTGTTTTTACGCAGATCAAAGGGCGTTTGTGGCAAGCGCTTGCGACGCATTTATACGTTGGCCCGCGTTTAGTAGCCATTTTGATCTCGCGGCGTGTACACGTTTGTTGTTTGTACGAAAAAAATAATAAAAAATGAGTGGCTGGTCAAATGAAGAGACTCTTTCGTTTCTGGAACATTACCAGATGGAATCCTGCATCTGGAATCCGAAAGATTCAAATCATAAAGATAAGAAGAAACAAGCAGATGCATGGATTCGTCTTGCTGAACTTACCGGACGGCCAGTAAAGGATATAAAAAATAAAAAAGAGATATTGATGACTACTTTTCGCAAGCACTTGAAAAAAAACGGGAATCTATGCGTTCGGGTGCAGGTATGTTCCTACGATATATTTATAATTATTTTGATAGTCTTATTAGCAATGTATAACTTGTGTATAGTTTCTCGAGTATTTATTTAGCAAGATAGTTTCGAACCGCAACTAGGTATCTTGCGGAATAATCGATCTAATTTTCAACGTTTTTAGGGTTCCGCAGCCAAATGGCAAAAACGGGACCCTTATAGATTCGTCATGACATAGACATAGACATTATTTATTGGTAATAAAATAAAATTACAAGTCAAACATATTACCTACTTAATAACATTACAATTAAATTGAATTTGTAAATTACAATGTCATTAGTTTATACATAATTATCAATACATTATTAGCAATTAGAGTTATTAACAAATTCCTCAAACGAATAAAAACACTTCTTAATAAAATTTCTACATTATTGAAATTTGGTGCGAAGATGTATTCTGTTAACCGCATTAAGATTTTAAAATAAAATCAGAAAAAATCCAAATTTTTTGAGGTTCCCCATAGAACAGAAACTCAATTTTTTTTTCATTAAACCTATACGTTTGGGGTATCTTTGGATAAGTATTTTAAAATGATGTTGAGGTTTTTTTTTATTTTAGGTGCCGCTGAAATATACAATCCGTCTTGGTATGCTTACGAAACCATGGAGTCATTTTTACTACCAGTTTATACTTGCAATGAAGGGATAAACAGCGAAACTGTAAGTAAAAAAATCATTTATTTAAAATAAAAAAAAATACCATTGGTTATACATTTATTTGTACATTTTAACTGACTTTAAAAAAGGAGGAAGTTTCTCAATTCGACCGTATATATGCTTATTTTTGTGAACTTATCTCATCCTATTAAAATATGAAGTAAATTCTTCCCTGACTTCTTTGGCATTCAGCGGAGATCTTCGTGGTATTTGTGGTAAATTTTGCAATGCATTATATATGTCGTTATCTCTGCGCCATGAACCACGGGTTACCATATTTCCATTACTGTCATATACGTCAAACGAACTCGGAGGAGTATATCGGTTTGAAGAACTTTTACTTGTTCTCAAGAAGTTATGTAGTAATACACAAGTCATCGTAAATTCCGTCACAGTTTGTGGTGCTAAATCGATAGGGCGTCTGAATATTCTGAAAACTGAGGTTAAAATTCCAAACGTATTTTCAACTACAACTCGGGATCTAGATAAGTTTTGGTTAAATAACCTTTTTGGTGAGCCTACTTCATGGTTTCCAGGGTAGGGCTTCATTACGCGTTGACTCAATGCAAACGCACCGTCAGCTAAAAACACGTATGGAATATTAATATTCGATCCTGGAAGTGGACAAGCCGGTGGAAAATCTATCTCGTTTCTACATATTCTTTTCCATAGTAAACAATTATTAAAGACGCCACCGTCACTTATTCTTCCTTGAGTCCCGATGTCTGCGAACACAAATTTGTATTTGCTATCCACTAACGCCAAAAGAACAATGCTAAACGTTCTCTTATAATTGAAATACTCTGTTCCACTATGAGCTGGGCTTTCAATAACTACATGCTTGCCATCCAATGAACCTATGCAATGTGGAAATTTCGTCCTGAATCCTTCTTCTATATTAAGCCATCCTTCTGCTGTGGTGGGCATCTGTAAAATTAAGAAAATGAAGTGTAAGAACAGTATATTATTTTTTGCAGCAATCACAACAAATAGAAGAAGATGCAGATCAGACAGAGGATGATCCTCTGATAAGAGATCGTACAAGTACGGTTGCCGCGGATCAGACAGAGGATGATCCTGTGATAAGAGACCGTACAAGTACGGTTACTCCACTATCCAGACCACCAACCATACAGGCGGTTACTAATAAACGTCGTCGCCCTTGTTCTGAAACGGCTGAAAAGCAAATGGCCGTGGCTTTTGGACAATTAACAAATGTTTTAGGTCAAAAGCAGAATGAAAATATACCTGCTTACAAAGACGACGATTGCGATCTATATGCTAAATTATTGGCTATAAAGCTACGTGAATTGCCAAGTGATGAACGAAAAATTTTGATGTACCAAATAGATGGGTTGTTTATAAACAGAATAAATCAAAAATCAAATGAGCGTCATACACCATACCCTCAATATTATTCTAGACCGTCGTCAATGGCTGGTGCATATTCACGCCATACACCATCTCAACTTTTTCCGAATCGGCCAGCATCAGTTAATAGCGTTAATTCTGAACCCATTCATAACAATCTAAGTTTTTTTCCCTCTCCAACCTCCGAAACCTCACATTCAGCGCCAAACATAACAGCTTCATCTACATCAACAGCATCCTCGTCATCTATTCGCATTATATCGGACCAAGTCATCAATCCAGTTCCACGTGAAACCAACATTATAAACATGGCTTTATTGAATGCTTTTGAAGATTTTGATTCGTCGACATAATGTTTATTAAACTTGTTGAATAATTAAACAATAATAATAAAGCAATGATTCTATTAAACTCTAAATAAATGTATAACATTCTATTAAACTCTAAATAAAAGTAGTACAGCAAAAAAAATATATAACATAATGTTTTGTTTTATTCTTACCTTAACTTGATCCTTTAGAATCTCATTAAGAGCTCGGCAAACTTCACGAATGATTATCGATATCGTAGAGACAGATACTTTAAACAAGTAGTGAAGGCTTATGTAAGAATCACCAGATGCTAAAAATCGTAGCGTAATGGCAAGACGAAATTTGGCTGGTATAGCTTCTCTGAAGTCTGTATCATGCTTGGATATCATTGGTGAAATTTTCTGCAGTAAAAACTCAAAATCAGGATAGCTCATTCGGCAAAAGTTATCGAACTCTCCAGATGGTTCATATAAAAGTTCACTAAATTTCTCTTCCATAAATTGTCTGTAAAAAATATAATATATCGTAAGTATTGTGGTATAACGTAACTGCAACTGATAATGGTTTAATCAAAATAGTAGTCACCTGGTACGATTACGATGAATCTTTTTCATCCACCATCTTCGCTGTCGTCGAGCTCTCCTTTTTTTTGTTTCACTTTGCTTGCATTTTAAATAAATGTACGTTAAACCAAATGCAATAGCCGCCACAAGTTCGGTGTCCGCCATGCTTGGATGTTTATTGCAGACTGACGCATTCACAAGCGTGTAAACGCCATTCAAACGCCAAACGAGATTTGTATAGGCTTGGGGCTGTTTGCCGTTTGCCAAGGCTTGGCAAGCGTGTAAACGTACCATGAAGTGGTTTGCATTCTTTGACCTCTACTACTTTACAGCTGCCAGATGTCCAGATCTAGAAATAAGCATAGTAAAGCAAACTGAATTGAGGATTTTGTTGCTCTCATTATTTTGTCATATCTGACGTTGCTAGCTCTCCGTCTAATATGATTCTGAATGAAACACAAGACCATCTCTTTTATTCTGTTAAATACCCTAGTCGTACATTTGAAAGGCTTTAAATGCTCTTCATAATATTTTTATGATATTTTAATATAACTTTTTAATGTGGGCGCCGGATTTACAAAACAAAATCCAGAACGTCGTCTAGAGTGAAGTCAGTGAGGATTGTGGATAAATCTCTCGTATACCCGCCTCTAAATACTCCCAAAATGTCCTTTCTCTTTTTACCCAGCCCTACTCGAGAAGTAGGATCCGAGAAATTGTACAGTCACCATCAGATATATCGGAGCGGCCAAGGCGGTCACAAATTACGCCTCTATTGTAAAGGCGATAAAGTGCATGTTCGTATTTTTGAGTACCTTGGCCGGTCCGATATATTGGATGGCGACTGTACAGTCTAAAAAAAACATTAGAACCTAGGGAAATTCTGTAGTCTGGTTTATGGTTTGGATATCCAACTAATGATATGTTTTTAAACTTTGAGCGTTGAGCTCTAGGCGTTTATAGCCGTTTTTATTATAGTTTACTTTCTTTGGCTGTATAGGTACAACTGTAGTCACATAAGACTTTTGCATTTAAAAACAAATGGCGGTAGACGAAAAAACGGTACGTTGTACAAATTGCACCTCATTTAAAACTCACGTAGGAAGCGTTATTTCTTCTTTAATTAATAATATCTTGAAACATGGCTAATTGCGATCGAGACATGTTGGGAAACAAAAAATTAACCACAGCTTGGGGAGCTGCACACCGGAGCAAAGTGAAAAAAGACGAGGAGATAAATAAACCAGAAATATGGTAAGTAAAAATTTGGTAACAATTGATTTGTATTTAACAATCATGTAATAATTATAAAGTTAGCTGTAATAATTGTATGCTAGTAGGTAAAATAGCGTAAAACGATACATTTTTATTTACATTTTTTATATAAAAGTTTTATTTATTTACGACATGCCAGGTAAACGATATACCACAGCAGAAATTAAATGTATAATCGACTGCGTCGTCGAAAACGATTTATTTGAAAAAACCAGGTTGGGCCGAGTATGGCAAGATTTAACCAACACCGAAGAGATAAATAGATCTTGGCGCGGTCTGAAGCACGTATTTAAAAGGAGGGCTGTGGACAACCTCACGAACCCTGATTTAAATTTATCCAGAACGCACATAATAAAATTAAGACGAGGCTACGATCGCTCCTGGTTACAAGAACGCTGCACAATATGCCAATTGAAAAAGAAAAACGAAATTGACAAGACGTCACCTCAAATAATATTATTTAAATTTTATTTACTTCTTTTGTATATTTTCTATTATATTTTGGATTCAATCACCAAATTTTTAGTTAAAATCACCAAAAAGTGTATAGAACAGCAAATGGACGAAGGCGGCGGTGGAGACGATGCGGAAATCACATCGTCTCAGCCAGAAACATCCTCATCATCTGCAACAACAAAAACACCATGTCCCGTATGTTTCCGTGATTTTAAGAAGAGAGGTTTAAAAAGACATATCCTCATGTCACACCAAGGTTATTTTAGTCAACCAACCATAGCGAACCCAAATGAAAGGCAAACTGATGAAACGGTACATCCACCAATCAACCAAGCACAAACGCCAGAACCTATTCAAGACCTACTTCAACCAACTACATTAAACCAATTTGAAAGGCAAAAAATTACGAATTCATCTACCTATTAACAAAGCACAAATACCAGAGTCTATTCAAAACCTATTGCTCAAAGGATTTAACGCAAGGCTGCTAGATAGCGAAGGCGGCCCAGACACAATTTGGAGACAACGCGGGAAAAAAATTATAAATTCTCGCAGTAAACAGTACAGCATTCCACAAGGAAACGTAGGCAGACAATTAACTACACTCCTAGCCAATGAAATTAAAGAACTTTCAAATAAACTGCCAGGAGAAGGACACTCTGAAAAAATATTCATTCTATGTAGTACAATACTTCAAAGAGAATGGTAAATCAGGCCATGATATCAGAAGAACTCTTCAATGAATGGAAATGTGGAATTCCTAACATTATGACGAACTGATTGCAGAAACCCTACCCTGCAATTCAAAATTTACATCAAGTAACAAGCAGAAACTGGACGAAAACCATAATGTCAGAATATTTAGCCGCTTAATGCTAAAAGGAAAAATCAGACAAGCAAATAAATGGACAGCAGGAAGATCAGGAGGCGGAATTTTAGATCCGAATGAAAAAATTGGAAACAAAACAGTACACCAAATATTCAAAGAAAAACATCCAGACCAAACAATCCCAGAATTATCTGACTTTTTAGATCACCCTGAACTTCCTATTATAGTGAATGTTGATATTACTTCAAACCACATAGAACAAGTTGCTAGAAAATTCTGTGGAGCACTGCAGGTCCGAGCGGCACAGATTCCGAACAATGGAAATCACTTCCTCTTCGTTTTGGTAACCACAGTTCCGACCTACGGGAAGCAATCGCATCACTAACCAGGAAACTTAGCAGTGAAGTCGTTGAATGGGACTGCATCAGAGCACTGTTGGCAAGATGAGGCATTGCTTTAAACAAATGTCCAGGCGTCCGTCCAATTGGGATCGGCGAAATATTACAACGCATAATCGCAAAGGCAATGGCCACCGCAACAGGATCTGACGTTCAACAAGCATGCGGCTCAGATCAGCTCTGTGCCGGCATGAAATCAGGAATTGAAGGTGGAATTCACGCTATGACCCAATGCTTTAATGAAGGCGAAGACGACCAAGGCCTGCTTTTAATAGTTGCAGCAAATGCCTTCAACGCATTAAGCCGCCCAATCACCCTTTGGAATGCTAGAGTCTACTGGCCCCGTTGTGCAATATTTCTTTTTAATACATATAGAGGATACGCTGTCATCTGCCTATCAGGATCTAATGACTTTATCCTTAGCAAGGAAGGAACAACACAAGGTGACCCATTAGCCATGCTAATGTATGCAGTCGGGTTTTTGCCACTTATTCAAAGCTGCAAAGATCGAGGCAAATATATTCAAAATTGGTATGCTGATGACTCAGCCTGCTTTGGTAAACTTAAAAATATAAGAGATTGACTGGAAAAACTCATGACACAAGGACCGAAATACGGCTACTTCGCAGAACCCACAAAAAGCTATGTAACAATTAAAAATGAATCTAACGAAGAAGCTAAGAGATTATTCGAAAATATGGGTGTCAAGATAATAACCTATCACCGTTTTCTAGGCAGTGTCATCGGGAATGAAAACGAACAAAAAGAATATATCAAAGAAAAATTAACTGAATGGACAAATTGCATACGGCTACTGTCAAAAGCTAGCAAAAACACCCGGAATTCGTTTATATAGCTTTCACAAAATCACTTCAATGTGAGTGGAAATATTTGCAAACAGTAATGGATAAAACCGGCGAAGAATTTGACACTTTAAACGAGACGATAATGTCAACGTTAATACCTTCCATTCTTGACAGAGAAATTACTTCTATAGAACAGGATCTATTCAACCTGCCAGTGAAGCTGGGCGGTCTTGGCATTAACAATCCATTAAAAAACACTGAATATTATAAATCATCCGTTGAATCAAATAAATTGCTAATTCATGCAATAAAAAATACAGAAAACCTGGACCTAATAGCCCATCATACTCATGCAGCAGAAACCATGAGGGTAGCCAAATTGACGAGACATTTGAACGAGAGTGATAGATGTAAAGATGTTTTATCCAAATTACCGAGTAAGATGCAAAGATGTGTCCAAAGAGTAGTTGAATCGAACTCTTCACAATGGCTGTCAATCATCCCTACCACCGCAAACAATACAGACCTTACTGCCACCCAATTTAAAGACGCCCTTGCCTTGCGCTACGCTCACGAACCCGGCAATCTTCCTCAGGTTTGCGACGGATGCGGCGAAAATAATTTTGACCTAAAACATGCCCTAAACTGCAAAAAAGGCGGCTTGATTAAACAAGGCCATGATCAACATAGGGATGATTGCAAGAATTGGGCCGAACTAAAGCTTGTCCCAGAAAAAAATGTCGTTTATTAGTTAGTATGAAATAATGTAAGCAATAAAAAGTTACCAAATTTTTGACAACAGTTTATTAGAAATGTAGTAAACAAAACGTATTTTTGTTATGTTTTTGTTCTATTGTTTATTCATCCAGAAACTTCGTAATTTTCTTTTGATACCTGCCATCAGGTTTTGTACATCAGTGTCTGTGATTAGTTTTGAAGCTGCATTCCATTTTCGCTTGAAGTTTTCAACTGATGTGGCGTTAGTTTTATGTTTTAAGAGCTTCTGCTTTATACGAGCCCAATATTTTTCTATAGGTCGTACTTCAGGACAGTTAGGAGGATTTTGGTATTTTTCCACAAATTCGACATTATTGGCTTTGTACCATTTTATCAATTTAAGAGCTGGGCTCTTGTCGGTGCAGCTTGATGAAGTTGCCTCCACTTTTGTCGATCCATAGCCAGCCGTTTAGTATCCGAGCCCAGCTCTTAAATTGAAACAATTGAAACAACAACCATTTTATCACATTTTTAAAATAGTGGCACGTGGCCAGATCAGGCCAAACCAGAACTGGCTTCTTGTGTCGCTTAAAAAACGGCAATAATCGCTTTTCCATGCACTCTTTAAGGTATAGGGTGTTTGGTCCATCGTTGGCCAAATTAAAATGGCGGATAGGTGGGGTCGTTCCCTATCTCACCACGCTTTCCAAAAATGTTTTTGACCGACGTGCATTTTTTTTAAAATTTTTTTGTTGTTTTGAAAAGAAAATCAGGACCAACTCGTTTAAAATTAAATTTTGATAAAAAATAATTGCTAGAGACATGCAATTGTTATTGCATCGTGATGTGCAACGTTGCACTGCTTTATTAAAGTGAAAATTTCGGACACCTAACGCTTAGTTTATTTTTTATTGGCCCTCGAAGGTTTTACAGCATGTAAAAATTTTGTCAAAGGTCAACTTTGATTTGCAATGAAAAAATAAATAAAAAAGATTACGTTCTTAAAATTCTTTTACTAAATTGTGTGTTTTATCCTCTTTCTAATGATGTAAAATAATCCCGGAAAACCTTTCATAAACTTGATTTTTCCGCGGTTATTGTAACGGACGCGACAGGCAAATCATCATTGCCCAAACATTGACGCCTCTTTTTCGAAATCCCGTAAGTAACAAGCGGGTTTGTTTTCTCGATGACCGATGAGGTTTGCAGGGTACATTAATTTGGCCTTGGAGTTGAAGGTCAACTTTCACATTTCAGCGTGATAAGATAAGGAAGTGTTTTTGAAAACAACACGTGCAAAGCCGGTAAAGACTGCTATCTCCCTCTTACACAGCACAATACGTACAGTTGTCTCTCTCTTTCATGGGTTAGACGTCAAACTGCTCTACCAAAGGCCAGCAGTAGGGCTAGATAAGACTGTGGGATCAGATTAGACTTTAGTCGTTATTTGACAGAGACAGGCAGTGGCTAACCCATTTCCAATCCTGATGTTGTTTTTTGTTGAGTTTTATTAGTGTTATTGTTAATCTCTGTTCTGTTTACTTCGTTTATTCGAGAATGGCAACATTTACGAATGAAGAATACGCGGATATTTTGATGGCGTATGGTAAAGCTGATGGTGTTGCACGAGCAGCGCAAAGAATCTACCAGGAACGATTCCCTAACAGACGCTTACCACACCGGAACGTGTTTCAAAACACTTACCGACGCTTACGGGAAACTGGAAATTTGAACGTGAATGAACCAAGAGGGATTGTGGTGCGACACAATGTTGAAGTTGATAACCGGATTTTGGCAATGATTGAGGAAGACCCGACTAGAAGCATAAGAGATGTAGCTGCATTACTCGAACTTTCTATCTGGAAGGTGTGGAAAGTTCTTCGCCAAAATAACCAGCACGCATTTCACTACACTCCCGTACAAGGTATTGAACGTTTGAACTGAATTTCATACATTTTAACATGATGTTTGATAACCGTAATTAAAAACTGAAATCCGCCGCAGCGAGCACGTCTGTTTTTTCACGCTTTTTATGCAGGTAGATGCCGTAAACCGTGAAGAAACAGGCTTGCTCATGTCATTTGTACCTAACAATCATTAAACATGTAGGAACAGGTTCTTATTCGATTTTTGTTTCTTTTCAGGTCTTGAAGATAACGACTTTGGGAATCGTGTTCAGTTTTGCCGTTTATTGCTGCACACAGATTTAGAAGACCGTGACTTTTTAAAAAGCATTCTGTGGACAGACGAGTCAAAATTTACAAGAGAAGGAATTTTCAATGTGCACAACCTCCACCACTGGTCACCTAAAAATGAAAACCCACGCCAAAAAAGACATAGGGGGTTTCAGAGAAGATACTGTGTCAATGTCTGGGCAGGAGTTATTGGCGATCAAGTCATCGGGCCACATTTCCTGCCAGACAATTTGAATGGAGACAACTATCTT
The DNA here is from genome assembly GCA_947086415.1 of Pammene aurita. NCBI lineage: Eukaryota > Metazoa > Arthropoda > Insecta > Lepidoptera > Tortricidae > Pammene > Pammene aurita. The sequence continues at coordinate 23,317,388 of OX352295.1, forward strand.
CATTTTCTACAAAATGATTTACCTAATTTGCTGGAGAATGTGCCGCACTTTAACGAGGATAGGCATATCATCTTCCAACAAGACGGATGTCCGGCCCATTGGAGGATAACAGTCAGGGAGCACCTTGACAAAGCTTTCCCTAATTCATGGATTGGGAGAGATGGCCCTATTCCATGGCCTCCACGTTCTCCTGACCTAACTCCGTTGGACTTTTACATCTGGGGACGGGCGAAGGAACTTGTTTACAAAACGGAGGTGGAATCGCGGGAAGATTTGTCTCAACGAATATTGGCGGCCTTCGAGGTGATCAAAGCAGAAGTTCAATTGCGAATAACAACAGTGGAAATAAGGAAAAGGTGCTTTGCATGCATTCGCAGCGGAGGTCGCCAGTTTGAACAAAATTTGTAAAAATAACACGTGTAATAAAAATTTAAAAAGAAAATGTTTTTTTTTAACCTGCATGTCGATACTTTTCTGATGCTTCCATACAAGAACCGGGGAAAAATTTATTTCAGGAAAGGTTCAGGATTAATGTACCATAAGATGGTTAAATCACGTCTCAAGTCTAATCTGATGTCACTACCTAAGTAAAGTGTAGTCTTCTTATCTAGCCCTACTGCTGGCCTTTGATAGATCAGTTTGACGTCTAACCCATGAAAGAGAGAGACAATTGCACGTATTGTGCTGTGTAAGAGGGAGATAGCAGTCTTTACCGGCTTTGCACGTGTTGTTTTCAAAAACACTTCCTTATCTTATCACGCTGAAATGTGAAAGTTGACCTTCAACTCCAAGGCTAAAATAACGTAAGATAAGTTTTAAATCTTAATAATCTGCAAACCTCATCGGTCATCGAAAAAACAAACCCGCTTGATACTTACGGGATTTCAAAAAAGAGGCGTCAATGTTTGGGCAATGATGATTTGCCTGTCGCGTCCGTTACAATAACCGCGGAAAAATCAAGTTTATGAAAGGTTTTCCGGGATTATTTTACATCATTAGAAAGAGGATAAAACACACAATTTAGTAAAAGAATTTTAAGAACGTAATCTTTTTTATTTATTTTTTCATTGCAAATCAAAGTTGACCTTTGGCAAAATTTTTACATGCTGTAAAACCTTCGAGGGCCAATAAAAAATAAACTAAGCGTTAGGTGTCCGAAATTTTCACTTTAATAAAGCAGTGCAACGTTGCACATCACGATGCAATAACAATTGCATGTCTCTAGCACTTATTTTTTATCAAAATTTAATTTTAAACGAGTTGGTCCTGATTTTCTTTTCAAAACAACAAAAAAATTTAAAAAAAATGCACGTCGGTCAAAAAAATTTTTGGAAGGCGTGGTGAGATAGGGAACGACCCCACCTATCCGCCATTTTAATTTGGCCAACGATGGACCAAACACCCTGTATATCGCCTTTCATAGTTCCTTTAGCAAAGTATGGAGTGCTGCGTTTGCCGCAAGAACAGATCGCTTGCCACACAAGAACCTTCTTCGCAAATTTATCAGTTTTTATGACATTGTACTCGTCATTGATAGTTTTTCTATCGGTCCCCGAATAAAAATGATGTCCCGGCTGATTTTAAATCACTATTTAAAATCAAGCTTGCAATATGTTTCGTCGTCCATCACAATACAGTTTTTTTTGTCGTTAATTTTGAATACAGTTTTCTGGATCTCGTTTTAGCGTCAGTTTCTTGTTTCGAATTTTTATTAGGCACTTTAGTTTGTTTGAAAATCTTTATAGAATTATTTTTCTTTACCCGTTGCACAGTGGATTTAGACCTTTTAAACTTTTTAGCTAAATCTCTTACAGATGATGTAGGTTTTTTCAGCAAAGCAGCTATGATACTCTTCTCAATTTTTTTCTTAACAAACCCGGTCTTCCGACCACTTTCAGGACGCCGTCGAATACCGCCAGTCACTCTGAATTGTTTTAGGACCCTTTGCACAGTTCTAACAGACGTGTTTAGCTCCATTGCCACTTTTTTCGTGAAAATGCCTTAATATTGGACATATTTGTACAATATTTTCTCATGAAGTTTTTCTTGTGGAGACGAGATCTTTGAAAATGTGACTGTGACAGATTTTTTTCTAATATTAAATAAAGAACCGAGATGCATTTAACATATAACCAGCCAGTTACAACCATTTTCATTGAAACCTGATATACCAACGCTGCGTAAACTAACGACATTTTTTACTGGGACAAGCTTTAGCTTGGGCTAAAGGCACAGTTGAACCAATAATGCGTGATGCAAGTGCTACACAGCCAGCCCTTATAGGAGACTTATTACTAAATAGCGTATGGGAACCTGCAAGGAAAGCGTTCTTCGACGTTCGCATTGTAAATGCTGACGCTTCCTCTTACAGCAACCTTACAAGGCAAAAAACAGCACAAAAACACAGCCGAGAAAAACATCTAAAATATGACCGAGCCACGAAGACTTAAGAGCCTCTTTTACACCTTTAGTAATCTCATGTGATGGAGCCTTAGGGACTGAGTATATGAGTTTTTTGAAAAAAACAGCATCCAAACTATCATCCAAATGGGAAAAACCATACTCTCAAATTATATTCTGGCTAAAAGTTAAAGTACAAATATCGGTCATTCGAGCAGTCTCCATGAGGGTGAGAGGCACTAGAAGACGCATCAAGGTCTTCGAATGCGAAGACGGCGCCGGAATTCTATACTAAGCAAGATCTTACACCCAACCCCCCCCCCCCCCCCCTGGCCCCGTTAATACCGTCATCGTCCATTTTTGTATATATTTTTTGTTTTGTATTTGTATTTTATTCTAATAAAGAAATTTTACAACAAGTAGGTAAATATATTTTTTTAATGCAAAAATTATTCATAATCTAATAAATTAACTTTTAATCAGAGTTGGAATGATACGGATTGTAGTTATCACCGAAGATGTAAAAACTGCGATCGTTGTTAATGTTCCACGATTACATAAACCGCCATGTTTTTTTTGAAAGATTAAACTACCTAACTATTATAATCAGATTACAATAATAGTTTTGGTTATTTTAAAGTTATATTACTATTGTATTAACAGGTCATTTATACTCGCTTCTTGCAACATAACGAGTCTATAAAAATATTACATTAGCGAACAAATTTCCTTTTAGGAAAGTTTACATGTTAATTTCTGAGAAAAATCTTACTTTAACGGTTTATGAACTCGTACATTTTTCCATTAAGGCACAGTTTTATCTTTTTTATATAAATCGAATCTTTGGGAATGGAAATATTAAGCGGCCAGTTTCAACAGAATTCAAATATATGAAATATATATAAAAGAAAAGTAGCCGTTAGTCTTCCACATTTGAATTTGTAATTTTTGCGTGAGATTTTTCTCGTTGCTAAATTTGTTTGCTTAATTTATGTTTCACCCTGGGAAAGCAAACTTTATAAGGATGTGGAAAGAAAGTAAATTAAATTTTTAGTCATTCAGACCTGAAGACCGATTTTTGAATTTCGAGCGCTCGAATGCGAAGAAATTAAACACGAAAATAATCGCACAGAAGAGTTTTGTCGCAATTAGTATAAATAATCGTGAATTTAATTTCCTATCGCCGTTATTTTTCAAACATTTTTTTATTGAGAGTTTAAAATGTCAGATTCGAGCGCTCGGCTCTCAAAACTCGCCCCCCTGAACGTTACTCGAACGTTTCATCGGCAATTAATAAATGAGTGCCTTTCATTCCTTGTATGAACAATGTTAGCTAGTTCAAGAAAAGGACGGATATATATACAGACAGACGGACATGGCATATTAAATATAAATAAATATTATGGGACAATCTTAAACAAATCAACCTAGTCCTACAGTAAGCTCAAAAAGGCTTGTATTGTGGGTACTAGGCGACGATAGATATAATAGATAAATATAGATAGATACTTAAATACATAGAAAACATTACAAAACAGAAAAAACTAAACCGTTTTTTTCTGTTTTATGGAAAACATCCATAACTCAGGAACAAATATCCGTGATGAACACACAAATAAATACCCTGACCAGGATTCGAACCTGGGACCACCTGCTTTATAGGCAGCGTCACTACCGACTGGGCTAGGAGGCCGTTAATCGTTTGTAAACTTCGTTCAAATCCACAAATTCGGTCTGATTGACATCAGATACTTAATTAATGCGTATGCAGTTAAGAATAGGCTTTGTCAAAGTGTTGTCTCACAGCTGCCAGGCGGACGCCACTGTCATGCACATAGCTTATTATTTACAATTTCAATTTCAGCAGTGTGATCGGACGCAAGATGCGGCGCGGCCGGCACCCTAGCAACCGTCTCTCATTACGCAGCTGCTCTGCCGTGTCATACACAGGTCGTATAACTTTAATTATATGAGATAAGAGTAACAAGTTTAAATCGTATTTTTTTCAATTTCTCTACCTACCTTAGAAGACAATTTTTTTAATATCTATTGCCATTTTCTCATACGAGCCTGTCACAAGAGTCGTCTAACTCGGTTTTGAGCACATCAAATCGTGCCTTTGTCGTTTATCTCTAGTTATACGACATAGCCTCGACGACCTTTGTACGTATCTAATAAATTCTACCTAAGTTATACGACTTAAGCGAGACAGGCCTCACAGGCCTTCAAACATCAACATAAGTATTTACTTAGCGAACTCGTACTGATCATAAAGTTCACGTTAACCAGTAAAAGTACAGGTGTTTTATCCATAGATATTAAGGGTCACGTAATACTGGTTCTTATTCATAGTATCAGAGACGGCTCGCTTGTAAGCATATTTAATAACTATCTCGATTTGAGTGGCAGATTTCGTCAGTTTTTGAAGTTTTCGGTGCACATCTTCGCGTGCCGCCCGGCACCTGTGTACTCCCCGCTCCCCGCAGCCCGTTGTGGCCATCGCCCATGATTCACACTTTGTTTATTTACGTTTCGCTAGCGGTCACGGTCATTGTGCGTGGTGTTTAATTAATCGTTTTGACTGTTTTTTGTTCAAATAACTGTGTTTTTATGGACTAAGACGTGTGATTTGTGTGTGGACTAATAAAAATGAGTGGAAATAGACGTTTGTTAATGTTAGAAATGGCAAAAAAAGGACAAGTGTTTGAAAACCAGGGAAATGTTATTAATTTTCACGATTGCTATAACGTAGCAGTACGCGCTGACGTCCATAGTGTGCAGCAGATGAGTTGTGACAAAGAGTTTACCACAAACGAGTGCGATTCAACCCATTTTCAACCACCACCACCACCGCCGCCGTATAAAAGGTCGGTAAATCAATTTTTAATTACAAACGAATATGATGACGGAAATCGATCACCAAAGCATTACACGGAGCTTCAACCCGTCAATAGCATACCGGTTCAATTGCAAGCTACTTCTTTGTCCAAATTTATTGAAGATGATTTTAATAGTCTATCTGTAAACATTGAGCCATCACAAAGATCATACAGTGAACTTCAACCGGCTCATTTGAGCAACAGTACTCTACCAGAGCTTAGAGAAGATCTGTTTGAATTAAGCGAAAACCTAAACTTGAATGAGAGCGCCGTCAGTTTACCTAATTTGTCAGAATTACTGAGCCCATTATCTTTGACACCACGACAGGAAAATGAAACATCTCACGCGTCTGTTTCTGTTGAACATATTGAAATGTCACAAAATAACACCTCTACACCCAACCAACCATCAAGTGATTATTTGAACTTACCAAGTAGGCGGTCGAGCCCTTTAGTACTACGTGAAAATTTGACTCCTAATGTTATTCAGGCTACAGTCTCACCACAAAAGTCGCCCGACTGTGATACAATTGCAAGTGGTTTTGAAAGGTGTGCAGACGAACTTATCAGTCAGCTCAGTAGTGACCACAATGACTCAGAGTTATCTCTTCAAGGCCAGGAAACTCCTGTTAAACGAAAGAAAATAAGAGATCCATTAAAACGTTTGGAAAATGAAAAACTATTGTACACACTGAAACCACCTTGCAAAACGAAATGTCGAAGACAGTGTTTTGCAAAGTTCAATGCAGACGAAAGGTTTTTAATTTGGAGCAATTTTAGAAATTCCGCCAAGCAAGAACAAAGAAATTTCATATCTAGACATGTACTAAAATGTACCAGATCTGTCATAACAAAAAATAATTCTAGAAGAAACAAATCTTTAACATGGACTTTACGCGACATACAAGTATGCAAACCATTTTTCTTAAATACACTTGGGTTTGTAAATGCTCAGTCAATATTTACCATTCTAAATGCTAATGAAAAAAACGGAATCATAAATGTTAATGAAGAACAAGCGGCACCTGAACAGCGTGGTCGACATACACCCTGGAACGCATTTAACGAGGATTACCGTGATAATCTTAAACGATACATTGAAACTATTCGACCTACTGTTTCCCATTACAACGTAAAACATGCTCCGAAGCGACGATATTTACCCTGCGGTGTATCTTTTATGGATATATATAAATCATATACCAATCACTGCATTGAAACAGGTACGCGATCTTGTTGCTGGAGTTATTTTCACGGTGTTATCCAAGAAATGAATCTTTCAACATCAATGCCTAAACAAGATATATGCACTTTATGCCAAAGTCATAAGGAAAATCATGGCGAACAAGATGATCATGACTGTAACGAGTGTGATTGCGAGCACTGCAAGACATATCCTTCACACACAATAAATCGAAACTTGTCACGATACTATTTAGATGAAGACACCAAAGATAATGATGGATCCAAAAAAGTGTTTACAGCTGACATGCAAAAAGCTATTTGCATGCCAAAGTTACAGACCAAGGATTATTATTTCTCACGTAAATTAGTCTTATTTAATGAGACTTTCGTTTCCCCAGGGAAGAACGAACCAGCTTTTTGCATTGTTTGGCACGAAGGAGAAAGTGGCCGCAAGGCTTACAATGTAGCTTCAGCGTATGTCACCTTCATTGTACATCACGCCAAAAATATAAAGGAAATTGTATTTTACTGTGACAATTGCTCTGCACAGAATAAGAACCGAGTGTTATTCACAGCAATGATCCGTCTCATAAATTCAGATTTAACAGATGCTGATAAAATACGATTTGTCTACCTCGAACCAGGCCATACGTATATGGCAGCTGACGCTGTACATGCGTGCATAACGAACAAATTTTCTAAAAGGAAAAATATGTACGATTTTAACGATTTTGTCACCACAATGGAATCTTCTCGCAAAGATATGAATGTTCATGTTATAACCCACATAAACATGATGAAGTTTACCGACCAATTAAAAAAGAATGCCTTTCCGAAAGGTTATAATGTGCAAGCATTAAAAGTTGTTGAATTCCATAAAAAATCAACACATATGTTTGTGAAAAAAGCATATGATGAGGCCCAGTTTAAGGATTTAAACGTATTGAATAAGACCGCAGCGTTCTTGGAAAATCTCGACCAGATAATGGAAGTACCAAGAGAAACAGAACGGAGAGGAGTGAGTAAAGCTAAAAAAACGGAATTGCTGAAACTTTGCGAATCATTTCCTGTGGCTTTTCGGCAGTTTTTTGATGACTTGGAAGAGAATGACGTTCTAGATTTAGACGAACACCAGGACATTAATTAAGTTTTCATTTCACTGGCCTTTTTTATTATTGCCTATATTTTAATTGATGTCGGGAAGAATGCATGTGCAAAAAATTGTTTTTAAATTTTTGTTTTCTATTATTTGTTGATTTGAGAGTATTTACGGCAATTTGGAATTGCATGGGCCAGCCGAGCGGCCTCTTTTATCTCTTTTTTTTTGCTGTGTAGGTATTATGTTTTTTTTTTAATTATTTTATTTGATTGCTCTTACGAGCACAGCGCAGTTAATTAGATTTAGTAGCCAAAGTATTGTTTTGTCTGATTACTTTTACTCTGACTAGTTCTTAGTATGTTTAGTGGCCAATGTCATTTGATTTAAAGTTTTATTTTTAATATGAAACAAATTAACATTATTTAATGTTACAAAATAAAAGAGTTTCTTTTTTGTTTATTTTATCTGTGTTTTTACTAACCCTACAAACCTCGTGTGTTCCCAATTGCAGTTATCAAAGGAACGGAATGCAGGAAATAGGTAATTGTCAAAAAACAATCACATATTTTTTTTACTATATGCCCCGTGTCGCGCCTAAGTCTTACAACTTGAGATAAACGGCATCGCAAAACAGACTTTGTATGGGGGACTTGTTATGCCTAACTCGTAAATAGCCCATATTTCAAAAAAAATAAATAAAAAACCTTATCTTTGAATCTAATCCATTACATTTGCCTTGTATAAATCTAACTGCATCATTTTTTTTTTAATTTTCATGATATTCTTTGAGTGAGGAACAAAATACGAAAAAAAACTTAAAACTCATTTTACTCAAAACTATGTTTTTCAAGTTAGATGAGATAGGCTTGACACGGCAGAGCTCCTCTGTCCTGCTCTCCGGTGCCGTACGACTGCACAATTACGAAGTCAATCGCTTACTGAAAGGTAAACAATAAACATATTTACAGTGAGTAATAATTTTCATACATATACGAGCAAAAATAGTAAGCAACAACTTTGGTTTTTATTAACTACTATTTCATGGATGTGAGTTAGTGTTACTGTTTGTTTAATGTTATACTACTTATTTATTCACCTGAATTATGCAGCGCCTTGGTATTACCTAATGTTATGTCTAGTTAGTATTTAGTCGTATATCTCATTCATTATAGTCATTATACAAATTTCATATGATACCTACATTAAAGTTACTACGAGTTGATAACGCATTCGAGAGTGAAGCTCATTTTTGTCACTACGTTGTACCTAGTGGCAGCATTAAGAATGTTCTGAATAATTTAGATTCGAAACTAAAAGAATTTACTTTTAGTGATTATTGTATAATTTTCATAGGCGAAAACGACATAACATCAAATAATAGCAGCATTTGTTTAATAAATTACTTACGAGATACTCTTATAAAAGTTACACATACGAATATAGTGATTTGCCTTCCTACTTACGTCTGTGGAGCCCCCATATACAACTATAAGGTGGAAGTGTTCGGAAACTTATGTGCTATGGACCTCCAAAGTCATGACTATGCATATATATTCGACACCAATTACGATTTGTCGTTAGACATGTTTTCAGAATATTCTGGTAAAATCACCAATTTTGGCTTAAAAAATATATTTTTGAATTTGAAAAAGTACCTGTCGTACTTTTACAGTGGGAAACCACTTTCATACTCCTCTGAACAAAATGGTCAGCCAGAGTGTCCATCCATTTCTATCGAGACTGAGACAGAAGATCTCATAGAACAAAGTCGGGCAGCCCCAGATCTTCTGGTCAAAAATTGTTTTCGTGGCTAAGGATAGTGGATATACCTTACCAACAAACCTAAACAGCCGACTATCGCATAACACACTACAAATGAAAATCTTACATCAAAACATAAATCGACTACAAAATAAAACATATAAAATTGAATTTGAGCTACAGATACGGGAGCAAGTGGACGTGCTTTGTTTCACTGAGCACTGGTTGCAGTCTAACCAAATTGATTCTGTAAACATACTAAACTACAACCTGAAGGCACAATTCTGCCGATCAACCAAGAAGGGAGGAGGGAGCTGTATATACGTTAGGAACGGAATCCCATGCATCGAGCGGAAGGAAGTAACAGAGCTTGCAGTGGAATCTCAGTTAGAGACCTGTGCCGTTGAGTGCATCGGCCTTGACGTTGTCATCGTGTGTATACATGGTGATGTATCTTTATTCTTATCTTTGTTAAAAAACTATTAAGTTTAAATTTCATTCGGAAATATAACGTAATAATTACCGGAGACATCAACATTGATTTAATATCTAAATGTACCAATGTAACATACCTTTTGAACACAGTGAAACAGTTTGGTTTTAAGCAACTTGTAAAGGTGCCTACTAGGATAACAGGTACTTCATTGACTTGTATTGATCACGCATATACTTAGCAATATGAATAGGAGCGACATTAAATCTGTAATGTGTTACGACATTGTTGCAGCCGGGTCGTCTGTTGGTTCTTGAGTTGTAATTAATTAATACAACCTTCACTTTTTAATATACTTTATTATTTAGTAATACCCAAGTGTAGTTGCCACCCCCGATCCCAAGCGAGAGAGAGCCGGGGGGGAGCATTTGGCGTTTAGTTACTACAGCTCTTCCCCAGCACAAAAATATTTATCTTCTACTTACTTATGACACTAATAAACATATTCTGTTTTTTTTTACTTATATTAATTATTAATAGCTAACATTTGGTTAACGTGACGTTTTATTGTCCTCCCCTCTACATTTACCAAATATGTAACCCCTGGTGTCAGACACTCCCTTACCTCTCCAATGATCCATTTAATTTTTTTGTCTCTGAAATCTCTAATCATGACTTTCATCCCTACCTCAAAACTTACTTTTCGCTTTCCCTTACTGAATTCCACTAATTTTTCATGATTCAATTGCAATCTGGCACTTACAGGCTGGGGTCTAAGTAGTGAAAATCTGGTTCGTAACTCGCGCTGATACATTAGCTTTGAGGGACTGACACCAGTTGCTTTGTTTACACTAGTTCGATAATCAAATAAAAATAAGTTTACAGCCTCCTCTAGGGATTTACCGCTAGCTATAATTTTTTTTACATGACTTTTAAAAGTTTGAACCAAGCGTTCCGCAGCTCCATTCGTTGCTGGATAATAGGGTGGAGTGTAGGTTATTTTAATATTTTTAGTTTTACAATACTCTTTAAATTCGTTACTTGTCCATGTTGTACCATTATCCACCACCAGATGGAGCGGGTATCCATACCTAGCAAATAGTGATTTAAACACTTTTAGTGTTGTAGTAGCCGTTATATTTGACATCATGTAAGCTTCTGGCCACTTTGAATAACTATCTATTACTACTAGAAACATCTTACCACAGAAAGGTCCTAGAAAATCCGCATGCAGGCGCTCCCAAACTCCCTGGGCAGAGGGCCAGGGTGTCAAAGGTGTTTTTTCGGGGGCCTTTCTGTTTTCTAAACAAATCATGCATGCATTTGTTATATCTGTAATATCCTTGTCTATAGTTTTCCACCAAAAATATGACCTAGCAATTTGTTTCATCCTATTTATTCCGAAATGGCTTGCATGTAGTTCATTCATAACCATATTCTGTAGGCTTTTTGGAATTATTACCCGGGTGCCCCATAGTAAGCAACCCTGATCAATGCTTAATTCATTTCGTTTTTCACAGTAAGATTTTAATTCCTCGTCTAATGTAGCCTTGTCGGGCCAACCATCAGTACAGTATCTCATTACAGCTGATAGCGTAGTGCATTTTTTTGTTTCTTGTTCTACCGTTTTCCAATTTATATTTTCAAAATTTGATAATGACATAAAACTTAACACACTTAACTCACTACTGTCCAGTAGTGGATGACTAAATCGGCTATTGTCCGATGTAGGGTTGCGTGACAAATAGTCTGCAGGGTTGCAGTCTGTTTTTATGTGGTGGATAGTGTAGTTAAATCCTGACAAGAATATTGCCCAGTGTTGTAACCTTTTACACGCCATTTTTGGGATACCTTTTTTTGGTCCAAATATACTGACTAGGGCAGCATTATCTGTTTGTAACTCGAATGTTCGTCCAAACAGATATTCATAAAATTTAGTTATACCAAAGATTATTGAATATGCTTCTTTCTCTATGGTCGGATACTTTATTTGAGTGTCGGTTAATTTTTTGCTGGCATAGGCCACCGGTTTCACTACACCCTCCTCAGATCTCACAGACAGAACAGCGGCCACCCCGCAGTCTGAGGCGTCACAACTTAAAATTACTGGTAGATCATTACTGTAATGAGATAATGTGACTGTTTTTGTTAAAGCTTCTTTTATTTTCAAAAAAGCCTCATCACATTCAGGGGTCCAACAAAATTTATCTTTTTTTAGGCAATTATACAAAGGTTGTAGTATAGTAGCCATATTTTTTAGGAATCTATTATAATAATTTACTTTTCCTAAGAAGGAACGCAACATTTTTGTATTTTCAGGTTGGGGTGCCTTTAATAATGGCTCTACATTTTCTTTAATTACACTGATACCTTCACCTGACACATGGTACCCAAATACTGCTAGGTGTTGTTCAAAAAATTTGCATTTTGATAATTTTAACTTTAGCTCTGCCTCTTCGAAGCGCTCCAATACAGATTTTAGTCTTGAATTAGTTTCTTCTATTGTTTTTCCTGCAATAAAAACATTATCTATGTAGACCTTCACACCTTCCAGTCCCGACAACAACTGAACAATTAGACGCTGAAAGGAGCCCGGCCCCGTACTGACTCCATAGGGCAAATATAAGTATTTATATATACCTTTTTCCGTTACTATTGTTGTCAATGTTTGTGAGTCTGCACAGAGTGGCGCTTGAAGGTAGGCTTCCTTCAAGTCCAGCTCACAAAAACAACTATTTCCTTCAAAATTGGACAATATGTCATTTATTGTCGGGAGGGGAAAATGATCTATTTCTAGACTAGGGTTTAAGGTTAATTTGTAGTCCCCGCAGAGGCGAACTGAGCCATCTCCCTTCATTACAGGTACCACTGGTGTTCCCCATTCACTAAATTCTATTGGTGCTATTCGACCATTTTGTAGAAGCCTGTTTATTTCAGTTTCAACCTTTGATTTCAGTGCAAAAGGCACATTCCTTGCAGGTAAAAACTTTGGTTTGGCATTTGATTTTAATTTTAGCGTTATATTAGCCTTTTTAAAATTACCCCAGCCTGGTTCAAATACAATGGGAAAATCTTTTTTAATTTTTTCTAAATATTCTTGTTTTGATTGGACATTTATACATGTATTTATGTTTTGTGTTAGGTTTAACGGCCACAGACCCAAACGCAATAGCCAATCTTTACCTATGACTGACTCTTGGCAAGCCATCTTTTACCACTATGAGGGTCATGTCATTATAATTTTTATTGTTAAATATAACATTTAGATTTTCTAATACTCCAATTGGCTTTGAAATGGACTGGTCAAAATTAGTCATAGTTATTTTAGCTTGTGCTAAGTGTAATTGTGGGAAAAATGTATTCTTGTCACTTTCATTTATTGTAGTTATATCTGAGCCTGTGTCCACTTCAAATTCAAATGGAATAGCTTCTATTTCTATTTTTAAAAACATAAATGGTACTTTTTCAAATGACTTACAATGCAAATTAAGTGTCTGAAACATATAATCTTCTTCATTACTTTCATTTGTATCGCACGTTTCTTCTTCTTTTTCTGCAGCGCAGACTACAGTTTTTAAATTTGCTTTTTTCTGGGGACATACTCTAAACATATGCCCTTTTCTTCCACACTCTGAACAAAACTTGAACTGCAATGTGCACTGATCCTTCCAATGTCCACCCTTGACACAGCAGAGACACTTTGACTGTCGTTGGTGTTGTTGACGTTTGTTTTGGGGTTGCTGACCAGACTTCCCTTGGTCCGCAGAAACCTTGAAGACATCAACAGGCTTTGCTGACAGTTTGAATGCCATCTCAGCTGTCTCTGCGACCGCAGTTAACTTTTCCAGTGATGCATCCGCACTCTTCAAAACTTCATACCTAATTGTTTCATTGTGTACACCATTTAGTAACCTCTCTTTTATGTGCTCGTCAACGTCTTTAAAATCACAATCTTTCGCTAGTTTCCTTACGGCTAACAAGTACTCTTTTATCGATTCATTTTCTTCTTGCTTTCGGTCACAAAACCTTGCCCTATGTACTGCCAAGTTAATTTTTGGGTGGTAAAACTCGGTCAGTTTTTTACATATATCCACATACGTGCTTTTAATTGGAACATTAGGTGCACATAACCCCAACAGGGTGTCATATACGTTTGAGCTTAATTTTGTTAATAAGAGAGGAACTTTTTTTTCTTCCGGAATGTCATGCAATAGTATGAAACAGTTTAGTTGCTCTTGGTAACTTCTCCAGTTCCCACCGTTAAAATTTTCTAAACTCGGTGTAATCGGCAGGGTTGGTTTCGACATCTTTATATTCTTTGTTTTTACGTATTCACGTAGTAGTTTACGCAATTCATCAACAATAGGATTCGGCCCTGTTGGTAATCCAAGGTATGTTATGAGTTCTAATAGCGTATCCTTAGGTAATTCTTGAATCCACGCTGTCTGACCACTTTCTATCTTTGTTATGAGTTCCTCCAGTGACATCATAAAATGAATGTAATCTAATTGTAAATTACTATCCTAGTACTGCGTAGCAAAAATCGATCGCCATTTTATAATTTTATCCTGTTTTATCGACAGAGTCAGGCAGGATGACGTTTGACGTTGACGCATGCGTTTTGGTATTGCTGCTACAAAGCAGTAGTATTCTGCTTTACCGACAGGTTCGGTTTGTTGTCGACTGTCAATGACTTCGTAAAGCGTTTTGAAGACTGTAATATGCTTTGATGATAACCTCTAAATGTTACTGAATGAATACGTACAGTTTCAGTTTTACGTTGATTCGTAACCTTCTCGTCGCCAATTGTTGCAGCCGGGTCGTCTGTTGGTTCTTGAGTTGTAATTAATTAATACAACCTTCACTTTTTAATATACTTTATTATTTAGTAATACCCAAGTGTAGTTGCCACCCCCGATCCCAAGCGAGAGAGAGCCGGGGGGGAGCATTTGGCGTTTAGTTACTACAGCTAACCCCCGGAAGAACAATTAGACGCTGAAAGGAGCCCGGCCCCGTACTGACTCCATAGGGCAAATATAAGTATTTATATTTACCTTTTTCCGTTACTATTGTTGTCAATGTTTGTGAGTCTGCACAGAGTGGCGCTTGAAGGTAGGCTTCCTTCAAGTCCAGCTCACAAAAACAACTATTTCCTTCAAAATTGGACAATATGTCATTTATTGTCGGGAGGGGAAAATGATCTATTTATAGACTAGGGTTTAAGGTTAATTTGTAGTCCCCGCAGAGGCGAACTGAGCCATCTCCCTTCATTACAGGTACCACTGGTGTTCCCCATTCACTAAATTCTATTGGTGCTATTCGACCATTTTGTAGAAGCCTGTTTATTTCAGTTTCAACCTTTGATTTCAGTGCAAAAGGCACATTCCTTGCAGGTAAAAACTTTGGTTTGGCATTTGATTTTAATTTTAGCGTTATATTAGCCTTTTTAAAATTACCCCAGCCTGGTTCAAATACAATGGGAAAATCTTTTTTAATTTTTTCTAAATATTCTTGTTTTGATTGGACATTTATACATGTATTTATGTTTTGTGTTAGGTTTAACGGCCACAGACCCAAACGCAATAGCCAATCTTTACCTATGACTCTTGGCAAGCCATCTTTTACCACTATGAGGGTGCCGGAAGCTACAGCTTTTTTTCATTCACACACAAAGACGATCCTAGTTTTTGTATAACGAGTACTACTAATTTAAATAAATTCAAAGACAACAGCCAACCCGAGTGTTGACATAAGAAATCTACTCATATAGTCATTTCATGTCCTCAGGCAGACCCAGTAGGCCTAAAACTAGGCCTAGTGTGAGCTCAAGATCTTCATCAGTTAGTTCGAAAAGGTCTGTACAAGACCTAGTGAAATCCTTTGAGAGAGCTTTCTCTAGTGTCGAGGTAACGCCAGAAACTAGCCCAATTAGAATCAAGATGGTTGGTAAGGATGATGCTGGTGCATCAGCTGCAGAGGCAGCCGAAGTCACGGCTTCCGAAACAAATCTCACGTCCATTGAGACAAAGTTGGACACTATCCAGGCTCTTACAGTATCTTCCTTTGAAGTTAATAAGATCTTAAAGGACTTCATTGACGGATCAAAAACTCAGCTGCTAGACTGGGTCAATGGATCAGTGGCCTTTGCTGGCTTTGATGCCGTAGTGATGAGGGCTTTCTTGCTCAGAAAGCTTTCTTATGATCAAATCATAGTTTGTGTGTTGATCGGATTGGTGAGAGGGAACAACGTTGATAGAATTTCGAAGACTATGAAGAGTGCATCAGCAAAAAGGAGACTTGACGCGGCAATCACAAAGGTGAAAATTAAGCCTAATGTGAGGTCAAATTATGATGCAGTAACACTGTCGCGCATGATTGCCTGTTTTCCTGAAACGGTTGTTAGGATTCTCAAAGATCACGAGTTGCCTATGGCAATCTCATATGAAACTCTTAAACAGGTACACAAAGAATTTCCCCTGGCTGCCAGGCATCAGGTCTGCGCTTGTGTTATACCCGACACCCTGACCAATGATGAAATTGATTTGGCCATGAACGTTATCATGGTACCCTATATGATGGTTTCCGAAGCTATCAACGTCAAGAACAGTGACTGGAACAAGAAAACCCTATCGGAAAAATTCACAGCTTCTGAACAGTTCCTAACGAATTCTTACAATTCAAAAGTGGTTCTTGTTGAGGACCGTAAACAGATTGCTAATGAAATTGGAATGGTGGTGACAGGATCTCTGTCTTCCATTTGGAAGCTAGTGGGAGAAGCCTGTGCTGCGTACCTCACAAAGAGGTACGGCAAGCAGATTAGAAGTTAAGATAATTAATATGCTCTAGATTAGTTCATCTTATTTAGTGTTGTATCCGCATTTATCTTAGTTTAATCATGTTTAATATTTAATTTTAATTTAGTTTTTAAGTTCTCATTAAGTTCATCCCTCAATCCAATCCTCGTCGCCAATTGTTGCAGCCGGGTCGTCTGTTGGTTCTTGAGTTGTAATTAATTAATACAACCTTCACTTTTTAATATACTTTATTATTTAGTAATACCCAAGTGTAGTTGCCACCCCCGATCCCAAGCGAGAGAGAGCCGGGGGGGAGCATTTGGCGTTTAGTTACTACAGCTATGAATTTATCTGATCACCTTTGTGTATGTGTAGTTGTGGACATCTCATGTAATCGACCAACTCAAACAAAGCATATCTTAAAAAGGTCATTCACACTCCAACAAAAAAATATTTTACTCAGTGTCTTCACTTTTATCAATGGGACCAAATCCTTAATAAAAGTAACTGTCCTAGCAAAAGAACTGAACTCTTAATGAATGTAATTAAACATTATTATGATATATGTTTTCCTATAAAAAAACATTTAGTAAAAAATACTGTAAGTGTATGGGTCAACGAGACGGTTAAAAGTTTACGTAAAAAGATCATAAAAATTAAACAACTCTTATCTTTACAATCGAAACCGGACAGTGCTGAGTCATACGCTGCGCGCAAAACATTGCTAAGTCTAGAATCGGAATAATGGACAACCTATGCTGCGTCTCACGCTCTGCTGGGTTTTTGCTGTGGTCGCAGGCTGTACCACATGAGTGCGCTCCGGAGATGAGACCCCGGGGACAGCTTCGGTCGTGATTATCCTTTCCGCGGCCGGTGACCGGCGATGCTGTTTTAGCCGGTGATTTGTCTCCCTCTTGGCCTCTTGCCGGGGTTCTAAATCCGAACATGTTGGAGTGCGTGTATAAATAACTCGTTTATTTATCACCCGTGTAAACCCGGGGGGGTGCTTGTTGCGAACAGGACGACGAGACATATGTCAAATTCGATTTTAACCAACTACCGCGCACTAAATATAAGTTCGTTAAATGTATGGCAGGGAATTTGCAGTTGCGGTCTCAAGACACAGACCTTCATTACAACGTCAACTATGAATTCGAATACGTACATGAAAGAGTGTCTGCAGAAAAGAGTTTTACCTTTCATTAGAAACCAAGACGGTCCTGTGAAATTGTGGCCCGATTTAGCCAGCTGCCACTATTCAAAAAAAGTTTTAGAGTGGTAAGGTGAAAACCAAGTGGATTTCATACCCAAATAGGCATGGTGAATTTTTTTCATGTATGGTATCAATCGATTCGTTTAGTTGTGAGGATCAAATGTCTATATGGGGCCAATTGCGTTAAAGCAACACAAAAGTCAGAAATCCGGAAATCCGGCAGAAGCTAACACCGACATCCTCTTGAGAAAACTGGAACACCAAACGAGACTCATAGAAGAGAACAATAGAAAGATGGATGAACTGAGAACCTCGATGGAGACCCAACATGCGACCCTCGAAAAAATGGCGACGACCGTTACATACGCAAGTGTAGTGGCGTCGTCTTTAAATACGACGCAGGCAGTGGAACCAACCTCCAGGAGAGGTACACTGCACTCTGTAGTCGTGACCTCTAGGGACGAAACTGAAACGGGAGAAGACGTACTCGAAAGAGTCAGAAAAGCTGTAGATGCCAAAGAGGGCTGGATAACAGTGGAGAAAGTGCGAAAAGCTACAGACAGGAAGATAATCCTAGGCTTAGGCACAGCAGGGGACCGAGAAAAGCTAAAGAGCAGACTGGGACGAGAGGGAGACGACCTCAACGTCGAGGAGGTTAAAAACAAGGACTCGCTCTTGGTTCTCAAAAGTGTCCTCTCCATGAATACGGACGAGGATATACTCAAAGCACTGAGGAATCAAAACAAGGGAGTCTTTCACAACCTCGGCGATGGGGAAGACAGAATGGAAGTTAAGTTTAGGAAGAAGGCCCGCAACCCACTGACGAATCATGTCGTTGTCGTGACAGTACTCCCCGCCGCCCGCGCACCTCGCGTCATTCGTCCGGCTCACCTGCGAGCACGCCGTTACAAGCTCCGTCGAAAAAATGTTTTTAGCTGTTTTTTGAAAAATATTGCAAGGTATGTTTCGTGTGTTCCCTCATTTTTGATGTTTGCAATGCTATTATCAATGCTTGTTAGTTATTAATTACTTATCTGGCTACAATACTGTTACATTAAACTCCACATGTTTCAATATTTTGAGGTTAGATTTTGCTTGCATATTTTAAGTGTCAAAAAAGGCAAAGCGGGCAGGGTAATGCGGGCACTGCCCGCTTTGCCCGGTATGTTTTGTATCTATATAGTTGGTTTAAATTGCTACAGTTTTTTTATTTTTTATTTACGAAAAGCTTAGGTATTAACTAGCACACCGATCAAAGAAGAGCAGAAACTTAAAATGGACAAAAAGAAAAAAAAACAACCAGAAAGAATATGTACAAAAAAAGGTGGAACCTATTAAAAGAAATATAAACGAAGAGCTGACTATCAAAAAACCAAAGAATAAGAAAACTAAAGCAAACCCAAAGAAAACTAAAACCAAAACGAAGCCTACCGAGCAATATCGTTGTTTTGAATGCCACGAGCTCTATGAAGTTGAGGACTGGATAAAATGCAATGACTGCGACTCGTGGGCTCATGAATCTTGCACTACATATCCTGGAATTGGGTCATTTTATTGCGACATGTGTCAGGAAATTTAAACTAAGTTATTTAAATTAGGATATAGGTAACAGTTAGAGGCTGATTATGACTGATTATATAAGATTTTTAGTAGCTATCATTTATTATACTGTTGAAGAAAACAGATCTTTATAATTTGTTTTTAATTTTTGAGAAGAAGTTATTTTATGTTTAGTTTTATTCTGTGATTTTCCTCTGTTATTGCTGCTAACAGATTAAATACAAAATTCAATCAAGATCTTTTGTTTTTTTTTAGTTATGGCTATCCCATTTCGGTACATTATGTGCGTGACCGCCCATGCCCGTTTTGCCCTAAGCGAGTGTCCACTTTAGTCCCCCCCCCTGGGCAAAGCGGGCAATCGTAGGGGTTTTGTAAATTGCATGTAATCAGTCATGCTCCATCGAAAAGTGTTCAATAATGGACCTTGAGGCAAACAAATGAATAATTTTACTAGGTTACAAACCATATTTTTTTTAACTTTCCCTTAAGGTGCCCTTTTTGGGCCACCTTCCCCTATGCACATAGACCTCCAACGCATCAGGGTTGAGGATCAGTCACCACTGGTGCAGTGCACACGTTGTCTGGGTCTCGGGCATGGAAAGCGTTTTTGCAGAGAGCCAGCGGACCTGTGTAGCCATTGTGGTGAGCCCCACCTGAAGGCTCAGTGTCCCAACTGGCTCGCGAGAGAACCACCTAAATGTCGCAACTGCGAAAAAGCCGGTCTAGGCGACACGGAACACAATGCGTTCGACTCAGTATGCCCGATACGGCGCAGGTGGGATGATCTGGCACGATCTACCGTAGCGTACTGCTAAGGGCACCCAAGGTGAACAAACTCTCTACCACATAGCCCAGGCAAACTTACAAAGGAAAATCCAGGAAAGGCAAATGAAATTAAAGTAAAAGCGGAAGCATCGGCTCCTGGCATTCGGGCGTTTATCAAGAAACCGGCTGAACAATTGGACTTTGAAAATAAGGTGGTCGAAGCTGAAATAAAAGTAAGTGATTTGTAGCAGAACATAAAATTTCCTTTCTGGCCATTGATCATTTGTCAGAGTTAATGAAATCCTGCTTTCCAGATTCCAAAATAGCTGCGGCTATCACTATAAAGCGCAAAAAAAGCACGGCGACTATAAAAATCTTATTGGCGAGCACCAGAAGGAATATTTAACTAATGTCATCAAATGCTCTAAGTTCAGCATTTTAGTTGATGAATCAACGGACGTTTCGTCCACGAAAACTATGTGTATTGTCATTAGATATACCATGACACAAATATTAAGAAAATTGTCAGTGGGAATTAACATTGTTCCAACCCGGTGACTTTGTTTTCTTTTTGTGAATTTGTGATCTGATACAGAGTTTCAACAATATATTATACCAGGGCGTCATATATTCATTTATTTCGTAAATGCATTTATACAATACACGTCAAAAGTAAAATTAATACTAAAATTAAGCACCTCACTTGAAGCATATTTTGATATCAAAGCTAAAGACATTTTCAATGCATCTGCTGCTTGGATATCTCAACATATTTTATATGTGTAACTTTTGCCAACCAATGCGCTGGGATTCAAAGTTCGGATTTATATTTATAATTACAACGATGAAGAGATTGGTAAAATCATCCCTAATGAAGAAGATCACTTCTAATTCAATCGCACGCGAATTTATTGCCATCCTGAAAGGATATCTTACTGTGACGATGGGTTGCGTCTTTGCTGAGAATGCAAAGACGCAACCCATCACATATTCGTGCATCGCATATTCGTGGATTATATATTATTGAAGGTATATATTTAGATTTTCCTGTTTGAAAGCGTAACTATATTATCCAGTTATGATGAATTCACACAATGGCTCGGAATGCCCATTCCAAATGAACTTAATCCCCAAATCTTAATTGAATATTTGTTTACAGATAATGTATTTACTACTAACGCTGATTCGGACGAAATTTCTGTCTTTTTGCCCGTATATCCCTTACATGCATTATAGCGTATTCTCAGCAAATTAATTAATTATTTTCGTTTGCATGAAAGTTTTCCTCACCCACTATTATGACGTAGTACCCAAGTAACAATTTCTTGTTCTATAGGAGTCCATAGAACGTATTCTCAAACACCACATTTGGCTTTACTAGATCTAAGAAGGTTGACTAACTCCGATCTGGCGCAGTTATATCTCCATTCGGTGAGATAGTGGAACCGTAGCAGAGTTACTTGTGACATTTTAGGTCTTTAAAGTTGATGTAATGGCGTCTCATATGTCAATTTATTGACATAAGGGGCCTGTGCCCATACAGACTGTTATCTGTATCGTATGACCCTTTGCCAATTCTATTGTTGGATTGAGGTAGGTAAACTTAGTTAGCGCGCTACTTTATAGAATGCAACTGGGTTAGCGCTATGATTAAGAGGAGTAGGGACAGATGGGAATGATTCCTTCCAATATTTTGCCCACTGCCACTGCCACACCATGGGCACCGATCGGAATGCAATTGCTTACAATTTCCTCCGCCTTGCTCATATCCCATCTCAGGTATGTCGTACATCCATTAAGACCTTCATGTTTATTAGTAGGCTTGGGACTTTTGGATGCTCGCCGTGGTTCTAGAATGCACGAAGTCGCCATATGTTAAAATAAGATTTTTGAAGTCAAAGTCAAAGTGTAAAAATAATAACAATAAATCATTTTTTCTGCTTTGAAATATACATTGCATAAGAACAAAATATAGTAGACTTTTCTTCATCATATTTTAACTCGCTATTAACAAGGCTCTAACCAGGAATCCATTTCGCAAGTCGTAAAACTATTAATTTTAATTACATCAGAAATTGCTTAAAACCGTATTAAATCAAAAATGTCAATTTATTACTCAAGTGTTTTTTTTACTATTTTTTTGTAAAATAGTTGTCAGTAGGTAGTCTGTCACAACACAATTACAACCAAATGGAAGTACTTTTGTGACAATCACCAGTTTATTGCTGCAAGACGGATTTTTCAATACAAACTTAAAACTTGAATATCTCGGAAACCAGCGAGTTTCGACCCCTGGTTGACTGGACTTAAATTGTTGCAAATTAGCTTTAGTATAACCCCTTTCAAGGAATACGTCGAATTATTACCAATCACCCTGTTGCATATCGCGTCACCTGTGAACTGTGACTTGCGTAGTAGAGTTATGATAAAATTAATTGCAGTCATAATAACGTGTTTGTTACTGCTGTTTGTTACTATATCAGCATAAATCATGACATATAATATAATGTTTTATTTTAACAATTTGACTTGGGCTTATTTTAACATATGGGTACTCCGTGGATTCTAGAACCACGGGGAGTATCCAAAAGTTAAACACTTGCGATTTGGAACTTTCTCTTTGTTACTGCCTTCTTAGTTATGTGTTTTTATTATGCCAGCAACTTTCTTCTAGGTACCTAATAAAATTTTCGTTGCACCACTTTTTATTTCACATATTGAGGAAAGATATGCAATTAGCGCAACTCATAAAACAAGCCACATAGAGAATGGCCGTTATTATAAATACTGTTTACCTTTTCAGGATAAAGACAATAGTCCACCTGTATCTGAGCAAAGTAATGAAGAACAACAGCAGCAGACGACCATTGTAACGCCGCCGTCGGGGACGTCTTTTATCATCGAAGGACATAACCAGCAACAAGAACAAACTTTGTTTTGGTTGAATCAGACCGAAAAGACCAATTTTGAGGAAACGGTTCTGCAACGTCTATAAAACATTGAAAACGGGCATAATAACATTCTACTAAAGCTATCTGAACTTGGAGCGCAAATTGAGGGCTTCCTTAGGCAGGCGCAACAGCAAAAGCTGAATAGTGTTGTAGGATTCGAACTTATTGATAACCTCGAGGCACTACAAAATTTTGACGAGCTATTGAAAAACAAAGAATCTGCTGATGTTTTTAAAGATAAATTATCCGTTGTGTGCGGATCAGGAAAGGGCAAGGGAACTAATAATTGTTTTACACTCGTTGACGTGATCTTCACTCGACGTTTTCTTACAGAGTGCTCGTGGGCTGGTGGCTCACGCAATGAAACTAAAAAAATGCTTTAAGGCTTACAGTCGCGTAATATCTTTCTTTTTTGAAATAATACATTACTCTGACAAAAGTTTTACTTTGTTGAAGTGTGAAGATTTTTTTTAAACATTCTAAAAAAATCTGTGCGACGTTATTCCGCCAAGGTGCTGAGAGCCTCCGCTACAAAAGCTAGAGGTAAAGGAAAAGGCAAGGACAAAAAATCTCGAGTAGTACCAATGCAAGAGACTGACTGCTGTTTAATCAATTTCTCTAGAGATAAAACCGTAAAATTATTATTAATTAAAAAAATGCTGATTGCAAATTAGGTACAGTCAAGGAAAATTTAAGTAAATTCCGACACATTTTGTACCTTGTCACAGTTCTATCAATACATCTAGCGGTTTCCATATTAATTGTCACTGTGACAAGGTACGACATAGGTCGGAATTTAGGCTTTTAGTGGCTTCTTGAGTTATATTATAATGAATGGCCCAATTTTTTATTTCATCGCGAAGTTGCTGGTTTTTGTCTTCTATTATATCACAACTTGATGATTGTGACCTGCAATCACTAGTATCTTTATTAGTCACTGTGTCAATACAAATAAAATTTTGCACTCTTTGATTGCAAGTAACACTTATGTTATTGCTATTGGGTAACGATGTCGCTTGCTGATATTGTTTTTGCACCTATGACTTGTTTCATACCCTTAAAATTATCACTTATCAGATCACTCTGTAATTTTCTGTGTACTTCCAAGTTGCGCTTAAATAATTTGTTATCTTGTGTCTGTTAAAATTCCTTGTTATTTATTTGTTTTTGTTCTTTTTGTTGATTTTCCGTTGTTTTTGTTAAGTTTTATTATTATTTCGTTTGTTTTCATCGTTAAAATTGTTAATATTGTTGTTAATTTAATTGTTGTTATTTCTATAAATTTTGTTAAGTTTTTGTTGCTTTTTTATTATTGTGTGTGGGTGTGTCAATAAACATGAACCTTGTTGCCATGCCTATTGACGACCTGGCGGGAGTCAATGTTGCTACCGACATTGACTATTTTGTAGTCATTGGTCGGTCCCTGGACCTGCTGAAACCTGGAATTAGGACCCAAATGTACGCGAATGACCGCTTCTTTTACGACTGTCGCAACATTAAGATGTTTGACGCGTTGCGCGCCCGAAATCCGGATGTTGCCAACATTGATGAAAAGAAGTGGGTGGAATTCCGTCTTTTGGAGACGAATTCACAGTTGGTCAGGTCAGGGTGTTACTAATGGTGGCAAAAGACAGTTCTCGCATGCATGAAGATTTTTTACGAGCAAGTCGTCGTGCGCGCCGTGACAGACTTACTTAATTTGTTCGCAATACAAAACAAAATGTCACAATTTTCATTTGCGCTCCCAGATTGGGAAAAGTTCAAGGCGAATCTCAACATTCGCCTAGAAGCGATGTTGAGATCGCACTTGGACTGCATCCAAGCGGCGTATTTTTACGTGTGTGAGCACGGGCTCAAGGCTCCACCGCAGGCGGTGCTAGAAAAGTTGGTAACAACTTGCAACCTTTCAAGCACGAGCATTGAGTTCGTGCAACTGCATACGGGTGCAACGATAGACCCAGCGTTGCCAAATTCAACCGTTCTCCTAGATCTCGATAACACGAAAAAAGTGCGGGGGGAAAATGAGGGGCGCATGATCGTCTAAAAAAATACACCTTGGTGCGGCACGGGACATTTAGCGGTGTAAAAAGGCCTACCGCATTCCCTGGTATCTCATATATACAAGCGTACGAGACTACCAGCCACTTGATCCCGTGCCACGAGGACCAAACATCCCTGTTCGCTTACGTCCTAGCTCGGGGGTACCCAGGTAACCCTCAACTGGGACAACGGGCTCGAGCAGGCCGCAGCAACTGCGGCAGTTCGTCGACGCCCAAAAATGTGCCGGGGATTTACGTATTGAAATTGTTTCAGAATTTGAGGGCGAATCAGGGGCAGAGAACTCCATCGGGAAAACGGTTAGGATGCTGATCCAAAACCATTGCCTTGTTGAAACAGGAAACTGGACGGAGTTCGTGCAAGAGACAGGGGTTGATTACGTAAATCAGCTGGAAGCGGCAGTGTCGCTTCCAAGGGGGTTGTTATACAGAAATGTAATTAACAGATTATACTTGGTGGAGCAACTGGTATACTGCTGGGTGGAAGACAACCTCCAAAGATATGACGCCAAATTTATTCAGCCACTCTTGATGAAGGCCAAGGAGGACGACCTGACCAAATTAGTCCGAGTCAAAAGGTTGCCGCTAGATTTTGAACTCTCCCTCGAGAAATTTCTCGGGCTGTGTCTACCCCCCAATGACGGCGAGTACTTGCGATTCGTATACGCGCAGACGCAGCACCATAGTAGGTTCAAGGGGACCTATACATTGAAATGTTATTCCGGGTTCTCGGCGTCGCACGTAATTCGCTGGTTCAGGATCGTACAGTCGGGTACCCAACATGCGATCCTGAAATAGAATTTAGAATGACCCCTTATAAAGCGGGGCTCATAAAGAAACAAGTCGTGGTGTCGGAAGTCATAAAGGCAATAATGAAGCCAGAACGGCTCATTGTTCAATTCGCGGTGGCGAGCGTACCCCACATATCAGAGGAGGAGGTCAAGAAGTACGTTGAGAGTACCGTCGACGTCTTCCCGGCGTATTTCCTTGGTAGAATGTACCCACATCCGATCGACTATGTTAAGGTCATTAAAAACCTAAACAAAATCGACGACAATAAGTTGGCCGGGAAGACTCCCGGCGTATTTCCTTGGTAGAATGTACCCACGTCCGATCGACTATGTTAAGGTCATTAAAAACCTAAACAAAATCGACGACAATAAGTTGACTTCACCGGCACTGCAACAGAGACTTAAAACAATATCAAACTAAATTCGTGACTAAAAGCACGCAGACCGAGGGCACAGTACCAACGACAATACCGGCGGCTATGTCACAGGCCAAAGATGATCCAGCCCTGGCTGAGTTGGTGAAATCCTACCAGCTGGTAGGCCTAAAATCGCCCTCGCCCCCCGTCATCAGCTCCAGCTACTCTTTGTCGTCAGAGCAAAAACCCGTTCAAGGTGACCGAACCGCCGGTGAAACGTTCGAAACTCATGGACGCACTCACCGCCTTACTGCCGTCGCCATCGCCGCCGCCACCCAGCACGCAGGCCACATTGGATAAATATTTTAAGGCGCTCTCATCTGCCAAAATCTCCCCGATACCTGGGCCTTCCTCCGCCCAGATGCCTGGGCCCTCCTCCGCCCAGATGCCTGGACCCTCCTCCGCCCACATGCCTGGGCCCTCCTCCGCCCAGATGCCTGGACCCTCCTCCGTCCAGATGCCTGGATCCTCCTCCGCCCAGATGCCTGGACCCTCCCCCGCCCAGATGCCTGGACCCTCCCCCGCCCAGATGCCTGGGCCCTCCTCCGCCCCAAAACCTGGGCCCTCCTCCGCCCCAAAACCTGGGCCCTCCTCCACCCCAAAACCTGGACCCTCCTCAACCCCCACGTCCTCCTCAAAAAGGCAGTTCACAAAAAAGGATATTCCTACAACTTAGAGGAGGAGGAAGGTTTGGGAGGATGGACAAATGTTTGGCCAAAGGCTGCCGAATAGGTCAGCGGTCAGCTTAATTAGCCAGAGCTATAAGCTGGCGAAAAAATATTCGCCTAGCATTCTGGCAGCGAGTTACGGCATGGACCTCGATAAAGCAAAAACATTTGTCAAAATGTTTAAAAAATAGAAAGCCTCTGTTATACAGAAATGTAATTAACAGATTATACTTGGTGGAGCAACTGGTATACTGCTGGGTGGAAGACAACCCCCAAAGATATGACGCCAAATTTATTCAGCCACTCTTGATGAAGGCCAAGGAGGACGACCTGACCAAATTAGTCCGAGTCAGAAGGTTGCCGCTAGATTTTGAACTCTCCCTCGAGAAATTTCACGAGCTGTGTCCACCCCCCAATGACGGCGAGTACTTGCGATTCGTATACGCGCAGACGCAGCACCATAGTAGGTTCAAGGGGAACTACATTGAAATGTTATTCCGGGTTCTCGGCGCCGCACGTAATTCGCTGGTTCAGAATCGTACAGTCGGGTACCCAACATGCGATCCTGAAATAGAATTTAGAATGACCCCTTATAAAGCGGGGCTCATAAAGAAACAGGTCGTGGTGTCGGAAGTCATAAAGGCAATAATGAAGCCAGAACGGCTCATTGTTCAATTCGCGGTGGCGAGCGTACCCCACATATCAGAGGAGGAGGTCAAGAAGTACGTTGAGAGTACCGTCGACGTCTTCCCGGCGTATTTCCTTGGTAGAATGTACCCACATCCGATCGACTATGTTAAGGTCATTAAAAACCTAAACAAAATCGACGACAATAAGTTGACTTCGACGGCACTGCAACAGAGACTAAAAACAATATCAAACTAAATTCGTGACTAAAAGCACGCAGACCGAGGGCACAGTACCAACGACAATACCGGCGGCTATGTCACAGGCCAAAGATGATCCAGCCCTGGCTGAGTTGGTGAAATCCTACCAGCTGGTAGGCCTAAAATCGCCCTCGCCCCCCGTCTTCAGCTCCAGCTACTCTTTGTCGTCAGAGCAAAAACCCGTTCAAGGTGACCGAACCGCCGGTGAAACGTTCGAAACTCATGGACGCACTCACCGCCTTACTGCCGTCGCCATCGCCGCCGCCACCCAGCACGCAGGCCACATTGGATAAATATTTTAAGGCGCTCTCATCTGCCAAAATCTCCCCGATACCTGGGCCTTCCTCCGCACAGATGCCTGGGCCCTCCTCCGCCCAGATGCCTGGACCCTCCTCCGCCCAGATGCCTGGACCCTCCTCCGCCCAGATGCCTGGACCCTCCTCCGCCCAGATGCCTGGACCCTCCCCCGCCCAGATGACTGGACCCTCCCCCGCCCAGATGCCTGGGCCCTCCTCCGCCCAGATGCCTGGGCCCTCCTCCGCCCCAAAACCTGGGCCCTCCTCCGCCCCAAAACCTGGAACCTCCTCAATCCCCACGTCCTCCTCAAAAAGGCAGTTCACAAAAAAGGATACTCCTACAACTTAGAGGAGGAGGAAGGTTTGGGAGGATGGACAAATGTTTGGCCAAAGGCTGCCGAATAGGTCAGGGGTCAGCTTAATTAGCCAGAGCTATAAGCTGGCAAAAAAAATATTCGCCTAGCATTCTGGCAGCGAGTTACGGCATGGACCTCGATAAAGCAAGGACATTTGTCAAAATGTTTAAAAAATAGAAAGCCTCTCGATTTCCGCATCTCATCGTCCTCCTAGCGTTTGTCCCGGCTTTTTGCCATGGCTTACTTGTAATTAAACCTTGAATTTACGCGGTTTAGCCATTCGAAGATATTTTAAATTTGGTCCAAATCCATTAGCCACAAAAAACAATAATCTTCTATACTAATATTATAAATGGGAAAGTGTGTGTGTTTGTTTGTTTGTCCGTCTTTCACTACAAAACGAGGCGACGAATTGACGTGATTTTTTAAGTGGAGATAGTTGAAGGGATGGAGAGTGACATAGGCTACTTTTTGTCTCTTTCTAACCCCCCACTTCCCTAAAATGGGGGGTGGAAGTTTGTATGGAGCATTACGGGGGGCAAAGGGAACCGTGTTACCCCGAATTTAATGCGAGCGAAGCCGCGGGCAAAAGCTAGTAAACTATAAATTAATAACAAACTTTAACACGTCACTGAAACAAACTAACACGCCCCAACACAAACTTTAACTAGAACCCAAGTTAGATAGTCGAGATCTATAAAAAATTACACCTCGATCTGACATCTTGGAAAGGGTAAGTGGTAGCGCAAAAATAGTGTGATTTTTGATGGTGTGAGTTTATCGAGATTAATTGAAAATGACACCTCGTTTGTCAAAATCTGACAGTTTGTCTGACGGTTTACTAATGTTTCGACGAGATAATCATTTACGCTTTAAGATGGCTGCATCGTCTTTGGAATAGTTTTTTATTTTTGCTCATTTACGTAGTTCAGTGTGTAATATTGATAGCTTAGTGTGCGGTGACCTAACGAACAAGTGTGCAGCTAATGAAAAATTAGTCCCAAAACGCGAGTAACCACCCTTTAGTTGAACAAACGGTTATCCGGGGTCTCGGCCACCCACGTGTTTGTAAGGAGGCTATCACTTTACAATCAACAAGGCCTTAACCGAACAACGTTGCTTTTATTTTATTTTACGTAAATAAATAATATCCTAAGTGTACCTTGACATTGGCAAAATTCACCTCGCTAAAATAGGCGAGGAGTAAAAGCCATTAATTAACAGAAAAAAAAAATGTTTCGACGAAAATTATTTAGCAAATTCTTAACTCCCTAAACTACGTATCCCATATTTTTCTTTGGGCAAATTTTTATTTCCCAACTCAACGTTTCGCAACTGATATCATTTCCCAACTAATGATTTGATAAATTATTGTTAGACAAATTATTACCTGTGATTTTTTTAAGATGTCAATTATGTTTTCGTCAAATGTATTGATTGGCATACCTTGATTTAGCAACATATTGAATGGCATTATGAAATCTAACCTAGCTTGTTAGAATGCAAGGTCCAAATTGCAGTATGATTTTATTGCATTAAGCGATGAATCAACCTACCTCTCTCTGAGCGCAGTTTCGTTTTCAGGGTCATAAAAAAAACCCTAACCACCTATCTCTGGGAGCAGTTTCGTTTTTGGGGTCATAAAAAATATAACCCTAACATACCTCTCTCTGAGAGCATTTTCGTTTTTAGGGTCATAAAAAAATAACTCGCCCTTTGTATCTGCTAATAATGTCAATGGTCAGGTTCAAGCCTCAGTACTCTCTCAGAAATTGAAACCTCAAAAATCATGTCCGATATATAATAACAGCAATAAACTCCGTGATTCATATCAAACTGCAACTAATAAAACAATGAAACATAGTCGAACATCGTTGAGAAATGACCCGTTAGCACCTAGGAAAAGACTAAGAGTTCTTAGAACATATCAGACTTTCTATCCGACAGAAGATGCTGAAAATATAATGACGAACAAGAAAACAATAACCACACCAATAAATAAAATACTAATTTCAGAACACTCGTCAAACAAAACCAGGACTAAGAAAATTACGTATACAAAACGGACCTAGAACTATTCCTTGTCATCTTCGAGCAATGGTAAAATTTATGGTTTGTTCCAATTGGGTTTGATTTTCCTGCAGCGGAACAACTATGTTTGACTTTATTTGTTCAGTTTGTCTTGGAGCCGAATAGTAACTAACATCACATAAAACTACATCTTAGGGGCACTGCTTTATTAATCTACTGTCATCAGGTTTGCCTCCGTTTGCTGTCATGTAAAATAACAAAAAGCTCAGTATTTATTTTATTCTGGCTTCAATATAGCATTTTGTAACTCGCTTCCAATAATCTACGGGGTGCAATAAAGAGTCCAATAGAATTACTAAAATTATTGTAGTTTTTAACGTCGGTATATTTTATTTGGATTAGTTGAAGAATGTTTTATTTTTGTTTAACTTTATCTATATGTTTAGGAAGAAGTTTTCCAAGCTATTTTTTAACGTCAGTATATTTTATTTGGATTTGTTGAAGATTGTTTTATTTTTGTTAAACTTTATATATTTAGGAAGAAGTTTTCTAAGCTATTTTTTATTAAGAATAAAACCGAACGATTTTATAATTATAACATAAGATACTTTTGGAGTCATTAATATAGAGCGAAAACTTTAAGACTGGATAGAGGTACATAGACTTGCATGCTAGAAATAGATTTATGTAAATTTCTTGTCCTACTGTGGCTGTGATTGATTTTTTAAGAATTTATATTAATAATAAAGAATAATTGATAATATTTGGATCTCATTTGTCAGAATAATATGTGCCAATTGAGATAAATATAACTTTTCATAGTATTTTTTTCAGTATGTCGTAAATTAAGATGATTGTTAAGCTAAGATGAAGACCAAAACCGGCCAAGTGCGAGTCGGACTCGCGCACCGAGGGTTCCGTACAAACCTATAACAAGCAAAAGTTGTAGTATGTTTATTACTTATTTCAATTTAATACCTCTACGCGTTTACGAGGAAAAAGGTAGTAAGTTTAAATAAAAAAAAAAAAAATTGTATGATTTTACTAAAAATGTCTACTTTTTGTAATTTTTCCATTGTCTATGCTATATGACGTTGCTTCGTGCCAAATTTCAAGTTTCTGAGTTCACGGGAAACACCCCGTAGGTTTTGCGAGTGCCGAAAAATTCTAAAATTTGCAGCATAAACGACTGTATCTTTTGATTGCGTTGACTTTTAAGTTTGATTTTTTCACAGCTCCAAGGGACAATAGACTTTAGTATTTGATATAAATTTCAGCTTGATACCTCCACGCGTTCCTGAGAAAAATGGTCTTGACAGACAGACAGACAGACAGACAGACAGACAGACGGACAACAAAGTGGTCCTATAAGGGTTCCGTTTTTTCCTTTCGAGGTACGGAACCCTAAAAAGTAACGTAAAGGAAACATTTTGATTTTGTTAAATAACTTTATTGTAACGCTTAGGGTTGCAAATGTTATTTATTTATAGAAGAATATTTTTGTTTTAAATTTCATTTAATAAATACTGGTTTGCAAAAAACACTCTGAACTTTGCATAAAACAAACCTAAAGTTCGTATCGTAATGGAACGTCAGAGCGACAGTATTTAGGTTCAAAGTATTGTATTTACCATATTAAGCAATTTATAATGAAACTGATATTACTTTCTAAGAATATAGGAGATAAAGAATTAATTAAACAGGTGTTTCTAAAAAAAATTTTTTTTTACTCGGTGGAAATCCATTACGTCACGAATTTTTTTTGAAAAACTCCCTTTTGCTGTATACGGGAACAGTTGTTCTAAGAATAATATTTTTCTCAAACATGCAATGAAATATTGATGTTATGTTCCTTATAATAGGCTGCGAAGTATCACGTTTCGGGTGCGGCTAGACGAGAGGTCGTTAATGGAATTTCATACAAATTTGGAGGCCTAGGCCGGCAAGTGCCTCTTTTTTATTTCCATTCCACATATATTTATGGCACAGGATCATGGCATTCAGCCACATAAAACTCGGGCCCAATCTGTCGTGCACCCTAAATAGGGCCCGAAAAAATGCAATGTCTAATACCGACTTATATATTTATATAAAATCGACATTAACATAACAAATAACACAATATTAATAAATTGCAAATATAACTACACAAATACACATTTTTTTCATCTTTCTAAATCAAATGATAGCGGTATAAATGTCTACTCAAACCGTAAAAAAAAAACGCGTAGGTATTTTTTAAATCATTTTGGAGGCAAAGTTGAACATTTTTCATTCTGTGATTCTATTTTTAACCGACTTCAAGATTTGAAAAGAGGAGGTTCTCAATTCGGCGTTTTATTTTTTATGTTTGTTACTCCATAACTCCGTCATGTCTGAACCGATTTTGAAAATTCTTTTTTTGATTGTAAGTATATATATACAGATTGGTCCCGTTTTTGTCAAAACGCAGTTCTGATGATGGGATCCATGAGGAATCGAGGGAACTCCTCAAATCTTAAAGGCATACATATAGTGATTTTTATATTTTTATCAACAAAACCATCATTTTCATTCAAAACAGTGACATTTGATGAAGTAGAACTGCTGATGATGATCAGAACGGAACTCTTCAACGACGCATAGTTCACGTTTGGCGATTCGTCCTCTTCGCTGTGTTTGTTTAGCAAGTTTAATTGTCAGAACAAATGTTCGTCAAGCTCAAGTTCTGATGATGGGATCCATGAAGAATCGAGGGAACTCCTCAAATCTTAAGGACTTACACATAGTGATTTTTGTATTTTTATCAACAAATCAAGCATTTTCATTCAAAAGAGTGACATTTGATGAAGTGGAACTGCTGATGATGAACAGAACGGAACTCTTCAACGACGCATAGTTCATGTTTGGCGATTCTTCCTCTTCGCTATGTTTGTTAAGCAAGTTAGATTGTCAGGACCAATTTTCGTCAAGCTCAAGTTCTGACGATGAGTTCCACGAGGAATCGAGGGAATTCCTCAAATCTTTAAGGCATACATAAAGTGACTTTTGTATTTTTATCAACAAATCAAGCATTTTCATTCAAAAGAGTGACATTTGATGAAGTGGAACTGCTGATGATAATCAGAACGGAACTCTTCAACGACGCATAGTTCACGTTTGGCGATTTGTCCTCTCCGCTGCGTTTTTTAAGCAAGTTATTTCATTGTGTGGAATCTAAGTGCACCATCTATAATAATCCTTCACCGGCTACCCCCATTGAAGTCGGTTTTTTTTTCTTAAAAATTATATCGGAATTATTGTGCGTTGTTAAATTTGCTATTTAATATGAGTTCCGACGAAAACACCGAGGAAGAAATGAATATTGATTGCACCCCACCGGAATTAAGAGCAGAAGCAGAATTGGCTTTAAATAACTTGCTCCCGCCAATGTCAAAGGCGAAGTATATGGTTGCTTATGACAATTTTATAAATTGGAAAACTAAAAAAAATGCCTACAGTTTTTCAGAAACAGTTTTCGTGGCATATTTTAAAGAACTGTCAGGAAGTAGAAAGTCATCAACACTGTGGGCATTATATTCCATGCTTAGGGCAACAGTACAGGTGAAGCATAATATCAACATAAAGAACTATATTAACTTAGTTATGTGGCTAAAACGACAGTCAGATGGATACAAGGCGAAAAAATCAATGATATTTACATCAACAAATGTTCAAGAATTCCTAAATCAAGCACCCGATGAGGTATATCTAGCTTACTCCTATAATTTATTATAATCATATTTTATATTTGCATAAAAAAACAATGGCATGGGCTAAAACTTTATTTATATGACTATCTTATATACCTATGTCATACTATTTAAATCTTTGCCTAAACTTAAATCAAAATATATTTCTTTAAAATGTACGACTATAAATTACTAATAATAACAAAGAACCTCTTATATCTATTTGTATTTACACTTATCAACATAATATCATTTACAGGTTGCTTTGATCTTGGGAATCAATGACCAATATAACTACCAGTGACATTGAATTTCATGGCGAAATAGCAATATTTAAGCTTCGAGACACAAAGACTAAAATAGACCGATCCTTTGTGATCCGGGACGAGTTCTTGGATATTTTCAATAGTAGATTGTGTAACAAGGGAGCAAAATTAAATAGGTATTTACGGCGAGGGCGTGTATTGTATCCCAAACGAAGCGATGGAGTCTATAATAGAATCCCGAGCGTAGCGAGGGATTCTAAAGTAGACTCCTGAGCGTAGTGAGGGATTCAACTGTTAACGCCCAAGGTGAAAATAGTTTTGCTCCTATGTGACACATACTGCTTTTCTCACCACCTTAGAGAAAATATTTTTTTAATTGTTGAATCATATTTATTTTAACTTTATATGTGCTTCTAATGTGCTTCCTGATCATAATTAATCGATTAATTCAATAAGAAATTTGTTTTTAATGACGGGACTAGCTGAAAAAAAGCTAATGTCCTAGAACAGAAAAGTGCCACTTTCTTCCCTCCTAGCAGGGAAGAAAAAGCCCGTATACGATTAGGTGGTGTGAAAAAAATATTATGCCCTACGGCCTCAGGACATGCAATCTACTAGGCTTTTTCTAAACTATAGAAATGGAAAATGTACCAGGCAAGTGATTGGACGCCGTAAAATGTTATCCATACCGAGGCAAATAGCAACTTTTTGAATTTAGAAAACCCGGAGCTCTATACTGGACATTGCTTCCGCCGTACATCCGCGACGTTCCTAGCAGACTCTGGAGCCAGTCTACTGGTTCTCAAAAGGCATGGTGGGTGGAAGTCCGACAAAGTTGCAGAAGGGTACATAGAGGATTCCAT
Organism: Pammene aurita; assembly: GCA_947086415.1. NCBI lineage: Eukaryota > Metazoa > Arthropoda > Insecta > Lepidoptera > Tortricidae > Pammene > Pammene aurita. The sequence goes on from OX352295.1 coordinate 23,352,769, forward strand.
TGAAAATAAACAAGAAATCACAAAAAAATATCACAAAGAATATTGTCCTAGAATCCAAAATTAGCACAGTCGTGTCTTATTATGAATCTGAACACCACCCATCATTATCACACCAGCATCCATCACTGTACACAAATCCACAGCCAGGCAGTTCCCGTGACCCTCCAAATTTCATTGAGCATCATAGTCCTCCAACATTCGAAATTGTTAATCTGCCAAAATCTGGCCCTTGTCCACCGCCAGTACACATCAAAAAACACACTCAGGATTTGCACTTGTCTGCACAACAGTCTGCACTTGGTGAATCATATCCTCAGCCACCGTTGCCTGCTCAGGAGGAAATAAGAGCAAGTGAACAATCCACCACTCGCATTGTGTCATCACAAGCTGGTTCATCGGCAGAAATTCAGCAAACAAACATTAGCGTACCTGGCAAAACAATTACATTATCAATAACTAACTGTCTTAATATGTCAAATGTTACAATTTAATGTTACCTAAATGTCAATAACTTGTTAAATAAAGCTTGTCCCAGAAAAAAATGTCGTTTATTAGTTCGTATGGAAAAACATAAACAATAAAAAATTACCAAATTTTTGACAACATTTTATTAGAAATGTAGTAAACAGAATATATTTTTGTTATGTTTTTGTTCTATTGTTTATTCATCCAGAAACTTCGTAATCTTCTTTTGATACCTGCCATCAGGTTTTGTACATCTGTGTCTGTGATTAGTTTTGAAGCTGTATTCCATTTTCGCTTGAAGTTTTCAACTGATGTGGCGTTAGTTTTATGTTTTAAGAGTTTCTGCTTCATACGAGCCCAATAATTTTCTATAGGTCGTCAGGGCAGCTAGGAGGATTTTGGTATTTTTCCACAAATTCGACATTATTGGCTTTGTACCATTTTATCACATTTTTAGAATAGTGGCACGTGGTCAGATCAGGCCAAAACAGAACTGGCTTCTTGTGTCGTTTAATAAACGGCAATAATCGCTTTTCCATGCACTCTTTAAGGTATATATCGCCTTTCATAGTTCCTTTAGCAAAGTATGGGGTGCTGCATTTGCCGCAAGAACAGATCGCTTGCCATACAAGAAACTTCTTCGCAAATTTATCCGTTTTTATTACCTTGTACTCGTCATTGACAGTTTTTCTATCGGCCCCCGAATAAAAATGATGTCTCGGCAGTGATTTAAAATCAAGCTTGCAATATGTTTCGTCGTCCATCACAGTACAGTACTTTTTTGTTGTTAATTTTGAATACAGTTTTCTTGATCTTGTTTTAGCGTCAGTTTCTTGCTTCGAATTTCTATTAGGCACTTAAGTTTGTTTGAACGTCTTTATAGAATTATTTTTCTTTACTCGGTGCACAGTTGATTTAGACGTTTATCCTTTTTAGCTAAATATCTTAACAGATAATGTAGATTTTTTCAGCAAAGCAGCTATGATACTCTTCTCAATATTTTTCTTAACAAACCCGGTCTTCCGACCACTTCCAGGACGCCGTCGAATACCGCCAGTCTCTCTGAATTGTTTTAGGACTCTTTGGTCAGTTTTAACAGACGTGTTTAGCTCCATCGCCACTTTTTTCGTGGAAATCCCTTGATATTGGATATATTTGTACAATATTTTCTCATGAAGTTTTTCTTGTGGAGACGATATCTTTGAAAATGTGACTGTGTCAGATTTTTTTCTAACATTAAATAAAGAAACGAGATGCATTTAACGTATAACCAGCCAGTTGCAACCATTTTGATTGAAACCTGATATACAAACGTTGCGTAAACTAACGACATTTTTTACTGGGACAAGCTTTAATCTGTTTTTCTTGCATAAGTTAAGTTTACCTACCCATCTAGGGATAAATAATTAAAGTATTCATATTTCCATGAAAAACTTAGGAGGTTATAATTTTGATTGTCACAATTGACAAGAATAATAAGAGTCGTTCCAAAGGTCGATCGGTCGATCGTTTCGTTCAGAAATGTGTTGTCGTACATTTTTGTAGTATAGTTTGCCCGGAAAGAGAAGTGTCGTGGTTTATATGGGAGATAAATAGTAATAATACGTGTTAGGCCCAGCACACATGGTGAAACGCAACTGCAACGAAACTGCAACTACTAATTACTTTTGAGTTTCAGTTGAGTTTATGCCATAGATACCTTTGAGAGACAACACACGACGCAACTAGTTTGAAACCGGTTTGAAACGCGTTGCAGATCAGTTGCTTTGAAACCAGCGTGCAGGAAACTCGTGTCGGATTTGGCGTCTTTTCTGGTTGACAAAATGGCTGACGACGAAAATAAAAACATTCAATTCGTATTGGAAGTTGAGAAGCATCCTTGCTTGTACAATACAACACTTTCAAGCTACTCTCGCAAGAATGAGACTGATAAAGCATGGGCTGAAATTGGAAAAATAATGAATATGACAGGTGAGCTGATTATTTTGTTTATTTAATTATAATTCTTAAATACAATAAGCCCATTGCCAAGGCAATGCGGTCTGAGGTGCCAAAAAGTAATTATTCAAATATTTTCTTAAAGCTAAAGATGAAGGATTGGGTCCTAGGATCAAATCATGTGGAATTATACCATTAGGTCGTTGACTTGTTCCCCCACTGATGTTCGTTGCCTGATATGACATTCCTTCCTTGGATCTCACAAAATTGTGCAAGACACAAGCGCTTTTTATTATATTATTGACCACCTCAGGGGTTCGGCAACGTATTGGTGATTCGAATAACATGAATTTTTCTGTTAACATGCCAAAAGTACACTCAACACTTTTTCTTGCGCGGGATAGTCTATAATTAAAGACCCGTGAGGTGTTGGTGGCAGTCCTTCCAGGAAAAGGTCTCATTAGGTATTTTTCCAAAGGAAAGGCTTCATCTCCAACAAAGTAAAATGGGAATGAGTAATTATTTTCATCAAGTGGTAAACGGGCTGGTGCAGGAATATTAAGTGCATCAGACTCAATAAGACGCTTCATATCTGAAACTCTGAAAATACCTGCGTCACTATTTCTACCTGCATATCCCACTTCTATCATTGTAAACAAACCATCAGCATCGGCACATGCCATTAAAATTACAGAATTGTAATTTTTGTAATTAAAATTTGCAGATCCTGTATTAGGATACTTTTTTATTTTAAAATGTTTTCCGTCAAGAGATCCTAAACAATTAGGCATATTCCACAAAGTATAGTATCGTTCAGCAATTTGTTTCCACTTATTTGTGTCTGGAACCGCCATATATGTATTCATTAAAGTTTCCCATATTTTTTTTGTAGTCTCAGCCACGATGTTTGCAATTGTGGATTCTCCTCTGGCGAAATATAAGCCCAATGCCACATATGTAGTAGATGTACCTCCTAAATACCTGAAAACAAATAAAGCTAGGTATAAGTAAAACATTTAAAGATTGAAGAATATAAATATAGTAAATCTAAAATTTGAAAGACGCTTTTTAATGTTTTTTTTTATTATATCTTGTTACAGGTGCCGCATGCAAGGAAAAATGGCGGAATATGCGTGTTGTTTATATGAGACACTTGAAACCTTTGCCAAGTGGTTCTGGAAGAAAAAAGAAGAAACCATACTATTTACTCGATTACTTGCATTTTTAACACCATATGTAAAACCGGTGATTCCGCACGAGGCAGGGAACTTGCCATCTACTAGTTCAAGAGAGAATACGACAACTGATGTGTCAAACGATGTGCCTACCGAGTTCGAGCAATCTACTGAGCGCAGTAATGTAGACGAGCCTAGCCCTCCTAGTACTCATGATGATTCCGCTCATCATTCTTCCAACCCAAAGCGAAAGAAATCTTCATTGCACGAGACTGATAAGCATTTCATTAATTATTTAAAACAGAAATCTACTCGCATAAATGAATCTCAGACGTCCACGGACTCTGTTATGTCGTTTTTAAATAGTCTCACACCTGAATTAAGAGAAATGAATCTGCAACAATTCAAATTATTCAAGAGACGTGTACTAAACCTTATTGATGACATATTGAATCCAACTCCTCCTACGCCTGAAAGTGCAGCAACGAGTGAATCAATTACATTAAATAACGAAACGTCCTATCAAACAATATATTCTCCGATATCGCAGTATACAGAGTATGGTAGTCCTTCATATGCGCAACCAGTACCAACACCTAATCCTCTGGACTTCAGCGGAGTATCTACACAAACACCATCAAATTCTACATCAGAATACAATCTTGTAAACCAAGACGGAGACCAATTTAATTTTAATTAAAATTTGTGACAAATATTTGTGTTGTAAGAAGAAAACCAATTTAATTTTCATTAAAAATAAATGTTTGTGTTCTTATAAATGGTATAAATAAATATTTTAAATTACTTACATAAGTGTTATTAATAGCCGTTCTTGAGGACTCACACATTCCCTCATGTTAGTATTCTGTTTCTGCAGCTGAGGTGTCATTATTTCAACAAGCTCAAGGTATGTATTTTTGCTCATACGATAACAATCCATGAATTTTCTGTCAGTTTGTTGTAATTCTTTGGCAGCCACAAACATACGGCAGTTGATATTCTTCTCAATGTAGGGATGTAACCACATACTTCTTCTTTTACGCCTCCTTCTTTGTCGAAGATACAAATACAGAACCAGAACTTCTTCATCACTTGAACTAGACATTTTGGAGACGTCTGTCTGGTCTCAAAATCGGAATGATTGTGACTAATTTCATCATATTTAGGTTGCGGCGTGTGTGGAAAACGTTTGAAACTGGTTTCAAACCTATAATTTCAAAAGGGTTTCGTTGCAGTTGCATTTCACCATGTGTGCTGGGCCTTAGTTATATTTTTTGTCTATTTTACTCTTAGTTTGTCTAGAAATAAAACTTTGATTTCTTGGAATTTTTTATTTTATTTATTTCATTGCATGTTTGAGAAAAGCACTATACATACCTCGGCGTGAAAAGGGGTTGCCAGCCTCGTAACTATTCTACGCTACGCTCGCTACGCTCGGCCGTCTATATGTACTCGGCCGGCAACCCCTTACTTCCCGGCCTCTGTAGTAATGTACTATTAAACTTATTATAATTATTATCGTCACATATGTTATGTAAGTTCAGATATTTTTTATTGCTCAAGCGTCGTCGCGTCGGGGGACCGCTAAGTGAGAAAAATCTGGTAGCAGTTGTTGGAAAAATACTACACCTGTTTTTCTCACTTAGCGGTCCCCCGACGCGACGACGCTTAATAATAGGTTTAAAATATTATTTGTTAGTTTTTAGAGTTTATTTTTTGTGTCGAGAGGTTTCTCCAATTTTACTATTATTTTGTCCTTTTTAAAGTAGGTATTACCTAAATCTTGAGACACAGCGTTGACCTTATCATATTTTTAATGTATCATTGAAGTAACACGGTACCAAATTTCGAATCGATAGAACATAAATGGAAGGTAGTCAGATCCCCTCATCAACTATTAAAGAGCTGATGATCTTCAAACGGCTGATCAGGTCATAACCACCTGTTTTTCTCACTTAGCGGTCCTCCAACGCGACGACGCTTGGAAAAAAAAAATCTGAACTTACAAAATATATGTGACGATAATAATAATAATAGGTTTAAAATATTATTTTCATCAAACTTGCTCGGAAAAGATTTATTTACATGTAGGCGTTGCGGGCGGGAAATTGAAATTTTCGCCCTAGGGCGGAAAAGTGTTTTTTTTTTATTTGGGAGTGACATTTATATTATCCATATTGTTTAGTCTTTGGTTTAGTCCAATGCAAAGAAATCTTAAATAATTTTGTCATTTGTACTTTTTAAAACAATATTGTAAATATAATTTAATTGCAACAACCTTGTACAAATACCCTAATAACTACAATAAAATGTTTTTATAGTTAATTTAAACATTTACTTACTGTTTTTTAAATATTTCAACTAAAATAAACCTATTTTGGATTCTTATTGGGAAAGTTTCCGAACGCGACTTGAATTTGACGTTTGCATTATCTGGATACAAACGCCAAAGTCGCTAAATTTTGTTTATGCAAATCAGCGTCTTTTTATTTCTAAAATATAACTTACCTAGTGAAAATACACGAAAATAATGTCTTCTTCTGATGAATCTGACATAGAAAATATTTTAACACCGCCAAATATAGTGGACGCCGCTAAGATTATAAATGAAAATGTGTTGCCTGTTAAATCTAAGGAGCGTTACTTTGCCGCGTATCATAGCTTCATATCCTGGAAAAACGAAAAAAAAGCTGTGTCCTTTTCCGAAAATGTGTTATTAGCGTATTTTGGCGAACTTGCGGCTAAATACAAACCGCCTACAATGTGGGCCACATTCTCGATGTTGAAAATGACACTTAAATCCAGAAACGATGTGAACATTGAGGGTTATTGCAAATTAACCGCCTACTTAAAGAGAATGTCGGATGGTTATGTCTACAAAAAATCTAAGGTCTTGACAGGAGAAAACGTCGAGAGTTTTATTGACCAAGCTCCCGAAGAGACATATTTAGCAACAAAGGTATTGTACTAACAACATAATTATATTTGTTCAGTAGATTCCTAATGAAGGGGAATATGTGAATTTTCTGTATATTCAACTAATCCACCATTTATTTTATTTCAGGTTGCACTTATTCTTGAAGTAAATGGAGCACTCAGGCGTCAAGAATTGGCAGAAATCACCACTGATAATATTGAAAACCACGGTGACTTATTCCTTATAAAGATACCTAACACCAAAAATAAAATTACAAGATCATTTGTAGTACAAGGAAACCACTACAAAATAATGAAGAAATACCAAAGTCTAAGATGTAAAAAAGCAAACAGTAACCGATTTTTCCAAAACTATAGAAATGGAAAGTGCATTGCCCAAAACATAGGAAAAAACAAATTTGGCAATATGCCTAAAGAAATAGCTTCATATTTAAATTTGCCAGATGCCACTCTGTACACCGGCCATACTTTCAGAAGAACCTCTGCAACATTGCTGGCTGACTCTGGAGCAGACATTACAACACTAAAAAGGCATGGTGGCTGGAAGTCCAGCAATGTTGCAGAAGGTTACATAGAGGATTCGCTTACCAACAAAAAAAATATCGGTGATCGAATTGCAAACTCAATTTCAAAGTCATGTGACAAACCCTTAAGAGGCTCCTACACGGGCCATGTTTTCGTGCAATATGTGGCTGCAACACAGTGGCCCGGCAACATTGCAAGCAATGCCAGCCAGACTATGCAATAATGCAGATATGTCCCGGACATATAGCCAAACATGTTTGGTGTTGCCGTGTATGGCCGATATTGTCCCGAGGGGTTGCCGGACGATCGCTAGGCTCTCGATTTTAAATGCAATATTGCCCAGCCAGTTGTATCGTTGTTTCACTCATTCACTTTGTACGGCATAGTGCATCCTTTTCTACGCGACATGAAATTTGCTGTGAGCGTACGCCGTGTTGCTATATTCCGTTCTTTGCGATGAGCTGCATGTTATTTTCATTTTGAGGTTATTTATTATTTATGCAGCAAAAATGACTAATACGTGGTCTAACGAACGAATTATATATTTTATTAATGAAGTACATTTACACCCCGAGTTGTGGGATATAAAAGCCGGAATATACAAAGATAGGAATGTTAAAAAAGATGCATGGAATAAAATCGCTGAAATGTTTGGTACAACAAGTGACGAAGCTTACAAGAAATTTCGAAGCTTAAGAACTTACGCGAATAATGAGGAGAAAAAGAAGAAAAGTGGTAGTGCTGGCGGTAAAACAGTGAAGTGGTTTGCTTATGATGCGATTTCATTTGTTTTGACTCAGAATACGCCGAATAAAGGATTAGGCAGTGAAAATGCACCAGCTAACGTAAGTATCTTTATTGAGACATTGAAAATGTACATATACATATTATAAAATACATACTATTATTAGATGTATTATCAATTTTATCATATCAATTTATAACTCGAACTTCTTTATAAGTATTTATCTTGCCATGCTACTCGTCCCTGCTCTGTCATAAAATAAACATAAATTCGTCTCTTACTGCTTTCGCTCTTGTGGTTGCGTTCCTTCCTATTGTTCTTAAACTTGTTAAACTTTGTTCGTCATCTCTCCACGAGCCTGGCATTATTCTACCAACGTCAATATCTTCACTGTCATAGGTCCCAGGAGGTGAATAAAGAGATTGTGCTCTAGTGTTTCGTCGCAAAAAAATATGTAAATAGGTACAAGCCATAACTATATTTTGTACATGTTTTAACTCAACATCAATAGTTGTGTGTAATACACGAAAAACTGAAAACATGATACCAAAAGAGTTTTCCACAATACGGCGTGCTCTAGATATTCTATAATTACATACTCGTTTAGGAGATCCTATCTTCAAATCTAACGTATAGGGCTTGCAAATATTCTCCATTAAAGGAAATGCATCATCTGCCAGGAAAACATACGGTGTTAACATTTCTCGGCCTGGGAGGGATTCAGATTGTGGTATGTTAAGAGTTTGTCGCAGGAGTGCTTTCCCAAAAGCTGTATGTCTAAATACTCCCCCATCAGATATACTTCCTTGGACTCCAGCATGTACATATTACAAATTGTAACGTGCATCTGTTACAGCAAATAGTACTATGCTAAAAAACTGTTTATAATTGTAATATTGACTGCCACTGTGTGGTGGACAAGTTATTGCAACATGCTTGCCGTCCATTGCACCTAAACAGTGAGGAAAATTCCAACGATCCTTAAAATCCTTCGCAACTTGTTTCCATTCTGTCACTTCTGACGGCATCTGAAAAAAGGTTTTAGGCATATATTAACAATTTTATGCATTTACAGGAGACTGAAACTACATCTGACATCAGTGTTGAGCCACATGAAGTCGTGGAAACAGAAAAACTGACTACTGACTCTTTGGAAGAAATTGAAACTACTCCAAAACCACGTGTTAAGAGGTTCAAGACTACAGTACAGATCCACTACTAGAGAAGGCTCAAAATATTTTACGCACTGCTGGTGAAAAAAAAAATGAATTTTCTGCCTTCGGGGAGCATATAGCGAGCAAACTAAGCAAATATGATGATTACACATTACACGCGTGCTCAAGCAGAATTTAAAATCACGCAAATACTGTTTGATTGTGATATGAAAATGTACACAGCTCGAGCTTCGTCTACATATGTACCGAGTCCTCTTAACAATAGTAGAGATGGAGCTGGCACTACACAAAGTCAATACTCAGACGTAGCCTCTCCGCCCCCACTAAATGATTTACAGTACACGACAATTGGTGCTGTATCTACATATGTACCGAGTCCTCTTAACAATAGTAGAGATGGAGCTGGCACTACACAAAGTCAATACTCAGACGTAGCCTCTCCGCCCCCACTAAATGATTTACAGTACACGACAACTGGTGCTGTATCTACATATGTACCGAGTCCTCTTAACAATAGTAGAGATGGAGCTGACACTACACAAAGTCAATACTCAGACGTAGCCTCTCCGCCCCCACTAAATGATTTACAGTACACGACAACTGGTGCTGTATCTACATATGTACCGACTCCTCGTAACAATAGAAGAGATGGAGCTGGCACTTCACGTCAATATTCAGACATAGCCCCACAGCCAAATTTTCATTACACGGTTCTTCCAGGTTCTGTTAATAATATTACTTCTAATGTCATTTCAAATGAGACCCAGTCAAATTTAACTTGTATCATTCACTATAAAGGATTCATCAAAGTGAAAATTAATATTTTTAAGCGACACAAAGACTTCTTATCCTGTTATTATTAAAAAGTTAAAATTACTCCCTACTGTAAACATAATTAATAAACCTATGTCAACTTACCTTCATGTATTCTTTTAACCCTTCTATCAAAGCTGCACACACCTCCGGAATAATATTAGAAATCGAAGCATCTGACACTCTGAACAGATACATCAAACTTTTATAAGAATCTCCAGTTGCCAAAAAGCGTAGAGTAATCGCCAATCTTTTAGTTACAGGTATCGCCGTCCTCATGTTTGTATCTTTTCTTTTTATTTTTGGTCCAATTTTGTTTAAAAGAAAGTCAAAATTACTCTTTGACATTCTATTAAAGTTATTAAATAACTTACTATCAAGGCTTATTTCTAGACTCAAATTATCTAATGTTTCACGCCTATTCAAGTAAGGACGAATCCATATTTTCTTCTTTTTTTGTTTTTCTTTTAAAACGATGTAAGCTGCTGCGACAAGCGTGATTTCGTCAGCCATTATTGCTGGTTTGTGTTGCCCGTGTGAGTCTGCGTCTCATCAGCCATACTATTGCAGACATATATGCACACATTGCCCAGCAATAGATGGCTCGGCCATCAGTTGCAATGAAATATTTTTGTGGTTGCTTGGAAATTAGTTGCCAATAGAGCAGCCATAAATTGCACAAAAACATGGCCCGTCTAGGAGCCTCTTTAGATTCTCAGCCTACAACATCAAGATCTGAAAAAATATATCTATCGTACAGTCAACAACCATCAACATCAACATTAGGTTTCAATAGGAATGCCAATTGTAATACTTCACCAAAATTTGCTGCGGAGCCAGAGAAAGAGAAAAGTGGACAAACAACAAACATTAGTTTGTCACAAAATATAAAATTACCAGAAAAAAATGCGTCACTAACTTTCAACAATTGTACCGTTAATATTCATTTTCATAAATAACTTTGTAAGTATTCGAATTTCAAATGCTATATTGACAAACATTCAATTTATTGACTGTAGGGTCAACTCCAAAGATATGTAAGTATACAATTTTTCACCTTATTACAATGCAATAAGGTGAAATATCTTTGTAGTTGGCTGTACCTTATTTTTTTAGTTAAATATAACAATAACTTGTGTTGATGTTATCTGTGACCATGACCACCCCCTGTTTGATTTTTCAATAAAAATGTTATACAGAAGTTTGTTTTTATTAATTCTCCTTTTTCCTCACAAGTGTGATGAAAAACATTGTGTGTGCCACGGGCGGTAAAGAAATTCCGAACTCGTGAACATTTTAAGCCCTCGCTTCGCGTCGGGCTTAAAATTGACACTCGTTCGTAATTTCTTATTTCCCGCCCTTAATACACAATGTACTATTGTTAGTTTTTAGAGTTTATTTTTCGTGTCGGGGGTTTTTTAAATTTTACTTTTATTTTGTCCTTTTTAAAGTAGGTATTACCTAAATCTTGAGACACAGAGTTGACCTTACCATATTTTTAATATATCATTGAAGTAACACGGTACCAAGTTTCGAATCGAAAGAACATAAATGGAAGGTAGTCAGATCCCCTCATCAACTATTAAAGAGCTGATGATCTGGAAAAGGCTGATCAGGTAATGGTCACCTTGCCATATACTTTCAATGTCATTAAAGTAACATGGTAAGAAATTTCGAGTCGATCGGACATAAGGAAGTTAGTCAGATCCCCTCATCAACTAGAAAAGAGCTGATGATCTTCACACGGCTGAACAGATTTTCATGAAACATGGCTAAGAACACTCGGAATAAAATTATCTATAACACCATAAAAACTAAACGAAAATCGGTTCATTCGTTTGGGAGCTACGATACCACAGACAGATACACAGACAGGCACGTTCAACTTATAACACCCCCCTCTTTTTGCGTCGGGGGTTAAAAAATATTCTTCCGATCTCACTTTATGATATTTTTTTTTGGTTTCATTGTTCTATAACTATTCTCATTGCTCCTAAATACATTAATGAAATAGGTACACAACTACACATTTAGCACACGAGTTGTTATTAAAATACATAATATTCTGAGCCGTACGGTTAATGGAAAGGAATGTTTGTTCGTTTACGGCAAAGAGTTTATTCAATATGATTCATATTATACATATTGTACGAACCGGTCTGTTCGCACTGTCAATATCGAGGGCTGGGTGGTCAAACCCGATAAGTCGAAAAAATTACATATTTGAGTTAAACACAGTTTCATACAGTACTTTTCAAGCTCTTTCTAGTGGTCAATACCAATTTCATGATTTAAATACTCCTTCTACGTTTTTGATAATGCAGTAATCAAATAACTCTGGAATTTGTTCAATAGTTTTTTAAGCTAAAATCATGGAAGTAGCAATAAGTAACACATTGTGTAAGACGTCCAATGGAAAAACTGGATAGCTGCATGTATAGGAATTTAGCATGTAATTATCATGGTCACATTGATTATTTTATGATTTGGTAAGAACAGTTATATTGACTTATAAGATATTAATAGAAAAAAGGTTTTAAAAGTATTGCACTTTTCTTAATAGTAAAACCATTTTAGTATAAATATATGATTTCTCCTTTGAAACACAAATACAAAGCCATAGTTAAAGCAATTTAACTTCTTTCCACTTTTTGTAAGATCGCAGCACTCTCTCAAAAATTATAGGTTAAAACCCAATAACTGGGCTTATCGTACTCGAGCCCGGAGCCGAAACGTCGTCGTGTCGTCAGTTTGGTTTGCCACTCCCGCGCAGAACTTTGTATTCGTTGAAAAAATAAAAAATAAAAATCGTTAAAACAGTTTATTGTGATGATACTCAAGTGAAAGTTGTTAAATTAGTGAAAATGAGTTATTGATCAAGAAAACTAGTGAGTTTAGCTCGTCACGGAGGCACGAAATCAGGTAAATAATTTGTTTTTGTTTTTATAACCTCAATGTATATGGCAAACGTGTAGGTATTCTTTCATAATACGTTATTTGTTTTAAGAACTAACATTTATTAATTAACTCTTAGCATCTATTTAACATGATCGTTATTTTTTTTTATCGGAAAATGCTTTCTACACGAAAGTAGGTACATTTTTTAACAGTAATTATGAATGTCAAGGTCTTCGTAGTACAACCCAATAACGATTAATATTTGTAGTCAATTATTCTTATTTGTGTAATATTTTATGCTTAAAGGTACAATAACGACCAGTACTTCTTCTACTGATCATATTAAGGAAGCGGACGTAAAGTCTGTAATGTCCTTGACTTTTCATCTTATTTCCTGTTGGCTCGTCAATACACACCGCACGTCCGCCCTCTGTCACGGTCGGGCGCCTACTGCCATATGTACTCGAGACAACTATACACTACATCCCTTTCTTGTTTTATTTTTTTATTTTATTTTTTATTTGTAGATTTAAATAATAGATTAATATTGTTTTAATTTGGATACATGTATTAACGTAAATACAATTCCCATAATTTGTGGATTATCCAGATTACTTTTCCTTAACACAATTATCACAGTGTAAATACTCCATTTCTCTAATTTTCTCCATATCGATGTCACTTGTCATTTCATAGTTTTCATAACCGTCGTCTCCGCTTACGACACTCCATGTGCCGTGTATCTTTTTTTTTTTTTTTTTTTTTTTTTGGTGGACTACGTCTGCTGCTTTGAAATCACTTGCGATTTTTACTATAGTTATTTTCAAACAATATTGGTAATGGTAATGGAAACATATAGCATTAAGCTAAGCAGTGATATAGGATACTTGTATTTATATCAACAAGTTAAACTATCCTTCAGCTAAGATTAACACTGGATTTCGGTAGCTTGACTGCTCCTAATTTTGTTTATTCACAATTGCCCAGGTTGTTGTTACTATTAAAAAATGGTTAAGAAAGACCAAGAGTCTCAAGTACTTAAATTATTGCAACTCATGTTTCCAATTGATCACTATATTTAATCAGAAACAACCCAATACTGGTTTTATGCAAACCTTAGATTTAAAAGCACTAAAAACTTCGTTGAATGAGGTGTTTGTTAACCAGAGACTGCTTTGTTGGCACTCTTTGCTGTAGAAAAGAAGGCTCCAGTTCTGGGCAAGACCGTTTAGTTTTCAGATTTTTGAGGGAGTTTGCCTGTAGGATCTGAAACTCCCGTCCCAAACCATTACAAGTTAGTTTTAAGAGCATTACATAGTATGTGTACTCATGATGTCTTAACCATTCAAACGAGGTATTATATGTCTTTTTTAGTAATAACAGATTAAATAAAGTCCGTGTGTGCTCATGGCAATGGCAACACTTGTACATGGACGGATCACAGAAACCTGTTAACTACTTGCAATTTTTTGTTTTTTTACAATACCAAAATATTATAAGTAGAGTCTCAAAATATTTGCAAGTAAGTTGCCAAACCCTTGTAGGGGCATTTTTGTACATTTCGGTTTTCAACATGCTTGCCTACGCAGCAGCATGATAGTTTCCCTGCATCGAGGACAGGTTGAAATATCAATTCATTATATGCTTTAATTTAATCAGTTATATTTGGGAGGCGGAACAATGGCTTTAACCTTTTCACCACCATGACCACATTATATGATAAGCAAAAGAAAATGTTACTAGGACGCATGAACGTTCATCTGAAGCTGTAAATATGGTCGTCGGTTAGTTCCGACTGTGACGTATAATGAATTTGTCCGCTTTAGACTGCTTATCTGCAGATTAATATTGATTAAACAATACACCTTACGCAGGTTAGGGTCTTTTGCCTTTTACATACTTCTCAGTGTTGATGAGGTCCAATTACCCCAAAAGTAATTTGTGAATAGTATTTCTCTAGCTATAGGCTAATAAGGATAAAAACCCTTAGATTATAAATGGTCCATATTAACTGTTATATTGGAACCATTTCTGACGCTTTTCTGAGGTCTAGTCTCTAGAGACTCGGTAACAGTAACATAGACTGTATGGATTAGAAATTTCCAAACCATAACCAATGTGCGCGTTTATCCTCATTGCCCAACCAAATTATAAATTTAATAATGTGCCTTGCGAAGGCTGAATATTATACCAGTTTGTCGCAATAACTAGAAAGCAGATTCAAAATAATAATGATATGACTATCATAATTTTATACACCTTTGCGCAGGTGGTCACAGTAAATTTTATTATAAATCAAAATTAATGCCAAGGAGGCAGTTAATAAATAATGTTGCCGCGATTGTGGGCTCCTTACTCAAAAGGATAGTCAGCCTTGCGCAGGCAGTGTTTGAGAAGTCTTATGTGCCAGTCAAAATGTGGAACGCTTTCCCAAATGAGCATGTCATCCTTGCGCAGGCGTCATGCCTATCTTATCATTAAAATTTTACTAGAATACTGTCTAAAGGGAAATATTGTACTTCAATAGCACTTATAAGAAATACTCGTTTTAAACGAAACTTAAGAACTGTGCGCTTGTATACAGTTGCGTATCAAGCATGTATCAAGTTAATAAGAAAGTAAGTAACTCGTATCAAATGTTAAAGGATAAAACCGTACAGTACTAACTAACTTAATGGCGCACCGACTCAAAATGAGTCCTGGCCTCCGACACAAGTTTACGCCAGTTGTCTCGGTCTCGCGCAATCTCCCCCCAGTTTAACGGCTTGGAGATCGCGCAGGTCCGATTCCACAGCATCGCCCCAGCGATACCTGGGACGACCTATTGGCCTTCGTCCTGCTATGCGACCCATGTAAGCCAACTTAGCACCGCGATCCTCCTCCATTCTGACAACGTGGCCGAGCCAACGGAGCCGGTGTGCCTTCGTCTCGCCGATAATATTGGGTGCAGCCACTATCTCCTCAATTTCAGAATTTTTACGGACTCGGACACTACCGTCTTCCATACTCACTGGACCCAAGATCTTTCCGAGAATTCGTCTTTCCGCCACTATAAGTTTAATACAGTACGGTTACTTGTAAATTAATACTTACGTTATAGTAATTATAACATTTACAACTGCATACAAGAGTATACTTTTCTTAACCATTTCAGCATACAAGGCTATCGTCGCCTAGTACCCACAACACAAGCCTTATTGAGCTTACCGTGGGACTAGGTTGATTTGTGTAAGATTGTCCCAGAATATTTATTTATTTATTTTCTCAACAAACTATAATGACACCAATTTACCGTTATAGATTTGTTACTTAGCTTGTGTCTCTGAGAGTAGAAATACAAGACCTTTAAAGGGAGCTTTATCAACTCTCTAGCGTATCCTATCCACACTTTTCAACAAAAGTGAATATATATTTTTTTTGCCACATATTTGTAACAATTGTAACCTCAACGGTAATGTGCGTATTGATATCCCGATCCTCAAGTTCAAACATTTTTCAAGTATAAAATTGAGGGTATGTTCCTCACACTTAAACATTTGATATAATTTCTTGCCATATTTAAACAAGTATGGGTAAATAACGCGATCTATGTATGTATTATTACACCAATGAAAGTCTTGTCATAATTCAATTAATTAATTTTCGGAATTTAAGGTTAACACGTCTTGAGAGTAGTGCGATACGCAATTCTACTTGTAAAATCGGCAAATATATCAAATATTAAAATTTGTATTTTTAATAATATATTGAATAGGGTAGCCGCGATGAGGCGCATCCTTTTAATTTACTTGATTTTATTATCACTTCACTATTTTGGGTCGGTTCTTATTTGCCAAGGATGATATAGACATGGATGGATAATATCCATACAAAATCGCGTTCCTTTTATTTCAGGTTAAAGCACTAGCGTCATCTATCGGTTACACCAGATACGAAATCCTAGTTTCTAATACTTTGTTCGTCGCTTAACGCTGACAGAATAACTCGACTCCGTCTCGACAGATGGCGCTGTGGCACTTCGTACCGAAAACAGACGTATAGCCATTACAAGTCTATACTACTCTTTGATTCAGGTACAGCTGTCAATCGCCAAACATGGCGCACAAAATTTGTTCTAGATGTCACATCTAGTGGAAAACATAATAAATCAATGCAACACACATAAGCTGCATCATTTTGAACTTTCTTCATCTGTTTAGTTAAACAATTATATTTCTTTCATTCTTGTGTGTTACGTAAAGTGCGGCGAGAAAAAGTATTTTATAACGGAGGAAAAGGACAAATTGGTGTAAAAACGTCTCCATATTATCCATAGTCTCCATTTAAACCACCCTCTTTTACGGTAGCCAACTTTTTAAATTTTTTGTTAATTTCACTAGTACCAAATTCTCCATTTATTTCACTTTTATATTTCATACCTATTTGGACCATGTGCCTATTTTGCAAGTCTATTCAATATGCTACGTATGAACTTATATTTTTCTTTCAATAGGAGTTTAATGATAATAATAGACACATTTAACCATTGTTTTTAAAGTGTAAATTAGTATACAGACATTTAAGTAAATATGGTGGTCTTTGTCTTTGCAACTACAAGTATTTGCTTTATAGTTTCCGGATCATAAAATTCATTCACATGAAGGTTATTATAAGACAGTCTGAAACCCCAACTGCATAGCAATAACTTATTCATTAGCAGCTCAAGCAACCATGTGGGCAGTTATCTCCCATCTCGCTCGTTCATTACATCTATCACTTTTTAATGCCCAGATCATATCATATGATTTAATCGCGCACGTTCAAGTTTTTTTTTTTTTTTTTTAGATACTAAACAACACAATTTAATGTCGAAATGTTCAGTATTATCGACTGCTTTTCAAATTCGCAATTTAATGCCTCAGTAGTAGATGCCAATTAAATGGTCAATACCAAATGCTTTTACAATTTAATGTGTATGTATTATCTACTATTATTTGCAATTTAATGCATTTCCAACCATAAATGGATAAAGTTCCTTAATAGATGCCAATTAAATGGTCAAGCAAAATAATACCTCTAAAATTTAATGTGTATGTATTATCTACTATTATTTGCAATTTAATGCATTTCCAACCATAAATGGATAAAGTTCCTTAGTAGATGCCAATTAAATGGTCATGCTAAATAATACCTCTACAATTTAATGTGTATGTATTATCTACTATTATTTGCAATTTAATGCATTTCCAACCATAAATGGATAAAGTTCCTTAGTAGATATCAATTAAATTTTCATGCTAAATAATACCTCTACAATTTAATGTGTATGTATTATCTACTATTATTTGCAATTTAATGCATTTCCAACCATAAATGGATAAAGTTCCTTAATAGATGCCAATTAAATGGTCATGCTAAATAATACCTCTAAAATTTAATGTGTATGTATTATCTACTATTATTTGCAATTTAATGCATTTCCAACCATAAATGGATAAAGTTCCTTAGTAGATGCCAATTAAATGGTCATACTAAATAATACCTCTACAATTTAATATGTATGCATTATCTACCATTATTTGCAATTTAATGCATTTCCTTTCCAACCATAAATGGAGTAAAGTTCCTTAGTAGGTGCCATTTACATGGTCAATAGGTACTGTATGTACTTAACAATACATTTTTGTGTACCGAGTGCACCGATGCTTCCTGCCATCTTTACCTACACTTTACCTACAACCCATTTTCGCAATAATAAGAGGTTTCTTCTACCTACGTGTAAACGCATGTAGGTAACCGGCTACGCACCTACGAGCAAAGCGCCCGCTAGGCACTTAATGGGTTAAATGCATAAAAGTGTCAAGTAAATTGGCAAGTTAACCGACAAAAGTGGTTTAATGCAGATGGAATTGCTTTAAATAAGCACTAAGTAGTTGTAGGTACGTTTATTTACTTCTTTAGCACCCTGCGCTCGAACATTGGTAAAATACAAAGTTCATGCTTAAAGGTATGTGTCGGTGCATGTACTTAATGTGTAAGTAATATGGATACCAGTATAACCTGGAGCAAGATAGAAAACACCCTCTCCCCATAGGGTATTTAGTTGTAATTATCCTATCATTTAAGTAGGTAGGTAGAATAGTCTTGTAGAATAATCCTTATCAAAACTGTGGTAATGACTGTTTCGTCTGAATAATCGTGAGTCTAATGCGATCAAATATTTTCACATGCATTGCTATAGCTACGGGGTAACCAATATGAACCAGGCAATCAGTACTAAGGTAACTAGAAACTTAATTACTTGCTATTAGATATTATTTTCTTTAGTCTGCCCCGGAACGCGGATTTTGTGTCACACTTATTGTAAAAAAATCCTAACTGTGACTTTTATGCAACAATAACGTAGGTAGGTATAATATATTTAATGTAGAAACTTGCATACTAGATAGGTGCAGATTATTACTTAAGTAGGAGTTATTACAAATACCTCATCGGATTTGGTCTTACATTCGAGCGGATAAGGGAAATACCCTCGTCTTTGCTTATTGTCTTGACCGGACCCGATTTATTTGTGTAATCATTCTCATTTGTCGTACTTAATGACTTGCCTACGTTAAGTTAAAGTTACAATGACGTACCTATTCCAATAATTATTTTCTAGCCTCCAAATACTTATGTATTTCACCTTTGAATGGCGCGTAACGAAAAACTTGTTGACACACTATCGGTGTATCATGGCCCGTTATTATTCGATTTTATAATTTCTTTTTTTCGAATACACGTTTCTTTCGGTGCTACTCACTTTGATCCTCGTCGCCACCTGTAATGTCCTTGACTTTTCATCTTATTTCCTGTTGGCTCGTCAATACATACCGCACGTCCGCCCTCTGTCACAGTCGGGCGCCTACTGCCATATGTACTCGAGACAACTATACACTACAAAGTCTAAATCTGATTTTAAATCAAGTAAGTGCCATACCTACCTACTCGCTAATAATAGGCCCTGGCGGTCGAACCCGATAACTCGAGTAAACGTTTTTGAATTTAGAACGACGTGTGATGTATACAAGGTGTATGTTGTGATATAAAAAACCATCTCGTGTTATAGGGTTTCAGCTCTAGAGCCAGGCCATTAAACTATTTTTTCATAAAACCCTATAAATACGCTTTGTCATTCTATTTCAAGGGTAAGGCGTTTTATCGTTTTCGTTGCTATTGCATTTTCTAGGTTCACCTCAAATAAGGGAACACAAAGATGGAAACTCATCATCGGACTTGGATGAAAATCAAATGAATATTGTAAACGAGATGGAAAAGTTTGTCCACATGGCTGATTTATTTTCATCAGGTAAGTTTTCTGACCCGTTTATTTTACATTCAAGTCTGGGCCGGGTAATGCCTGATCGACTCCCGCTTTGTCGACAACACGTGGCATAGGCCGAATGGGTAATTTAGTTATGGCCCTGGCCTAATACCTTCAGCCCGGCAGCGGTAGGTAGATATATTTCGCTTGCGGCGCGCGTTGTAGGTAGCTATGAATAAGTAGTAGGTACCTATCTAGTTTTATTTTATACGAAAATCAACTAGCTACTGTACATCAATTAACTTTTCATCACACTTGCTTCCTAAATTTGCTATTGAACGCAGGCGGAGCGTGAGCTAAATTGTATATTAATTGTATTTTTTTAAAAGTGCTGATAACTCATACGAACCACGAAGGTTTAAAGTCAAAAATTCGTTTAATAACATGTCTTAAATTTAAAACGATTGGTGTTTACTATTACATTTTTCTATTTTTTACATAACCATACTAATTTAAATAATTTAACTGCATTTTAGAATCATTTCGGTACCTTTGCCCGGTGTGTGTGTGTGTGTATGTGTGTGTGTGGGGGTATGTGTGCGTGTATGTGTGTGTGTGTGTATGTGTGTGTGTGTGTGTGTGTGTGTGTGTGTGTGTGTGTGTGTGTGTGTGTGTGTGTGTGTGTGTGAGTGAGTGAGTGAGTGAGAGAGAGAGAGAGAGAGCGTTTTGATGAAACTAAAAACTGTGCATGTTTTGCAATCGTTCTGACAAAGTTGGATTTTGGGTTAGTTTTATATATATATATATATATATTTATTTATTACAGGTCCCTCAACCAGTCCAGCAATATCCCCAATTATGGAGAGATTTAGAGAGTCGGACCAGGATTTGACGAAAAACAGCAGTAATAATTCCTTAGAAAACGACAATGTTCTTGAATTAGAATCGGCTGCCCTACCTGTTGGAGAGAATCTTCATGATGAAAATACAAACGAAGCCTTGTTTGGGAGTGACTACTCTGATTTAGATCCAAATTGGGTAGAACCGGATGTTCTAGAAAACAGCAACGCACTCAAGTCAGTATCATCTTCTGAATCAGATGAAGGGAATTTTAATAATGATGATGATAATCCTGTGCTCAACCCTGACGAAGAAATGGCATTTTTCATTCTCCAAGACATTTTAGAGAGAGTTTGGCTAACAGTCAGACCTTTAAAGCGTCGTAGGAAAGCTAACCCATCAGAGTGGAAGAAAAATATTAATAAAACTAGAAAGGCCGACGGACTAACGTATATATCGAAAGGAAAATTTCAACCAGCAAAATTACCGAAACCTGTCAATTGCGAAAATTGTAAATTTAAATGTTCTGACATGTTTTCTGAAAACGAACGGAATAAGTTATGCAGACACTTTCACAGTCTAGACTTTATTCATAAAAAAAATTTCATACTCTCATGCATATCAATACAGGAAATAAAGACTAGAACAGTGCAAAGATTATCTGAGAAGAAAGCAAGATCGTTTAGTAAAAAATGTTTCTTCATTAAAGGTTCTGAGAAGATTCAGGTTTGCCAGAAGTTTTTTACTGCTACTCTTTGCATTTCCGTCGATGTTGTTAGCGATGCAGTTACAAAATCTGACAATCTTGGACTTTACACAGCAGAAGATCAGAGAGGTAAAAAAGTTCCTCCAAATAAGACTAAAGAGGAGGATTTGCAGTTTGTCAGAGACCACATTGAGTCTTTCCCGTTAATGGAATCACACTATTGTCGAAAAGATAGTAAGAAAAAATACCTTGCAGTTGATGTTAAGTCTGTTAGTAATATGTATAGACTGTACATGGATAAATGCGAAGAGTTGGACCGTACAGTCTTGTCAGAGTATAAGTACCGGACTGTTTTCTGCGAGGAATACAATATAAGTTTTTTCAAACCAAAAAAAGACTTATGTAATGTGTGCTGTAAGTATAATAAAGCAAACGCTGATGCAAAAGCGCTTTTGGAGTCTGAATACCAAGCACACATCAACAGAAAAAATGTTAGCTCTCAGGCAAAAGAATCAGACAAGGCTCAAGCAAACGCTGACCCAACTTTTATGTCTATTACTGTCGACCTACAAGCTGTTCTTCAAATACCATCCAGCGGGGAAAGTCTTTTGTATTACATGAGGAAGCTAGTATTGTATAACTTTACTATTTATGAAGCGAGATTGCCAAATATAGCTTACTGTCTATGCTGGTCTGAAATTAATGGGAAAAAGGGAAGCTGTGAAATAGGCACATGTCTATATTACTACCTAACAGAATGTATACCAAAACACGTAAAGAATTTAACTATTTTTTCTGATACGTGTGGAGGTCAGAACAGAAACCGAAACATTTCAGCGCTACTTCTCTGGGCCGTTCAAAATCACGAGCATCTAGATACCATCGAGCAAAAGTTTTTAGAAAGTGGACATACCTCAATGGAGGTTGACTCGATGCACGCAGCCATAGAAAATGCATCTAAAAATGTTTCTATTAACAGCGTATCGGACTGGAAAAATACATTCAAACAAGCGAGAAGAAAACAGATTAAACACATTAATACTGATGATGGCCAACGAAAAAAATATCTAATAGAAAACTATAAAGTGAAAGAATTTAAATACAAAGACATGAAAAACTTGACTAAATTGGCAGACAATTTACTCAAGCCTAAACATTTAGACGACAACAATGATCAGGTGCGTTGGTTGAAAATTAAGAGGATGAAGTATGTAAAAGGAGAAAAATACAAAATCTTTTTCAACTATGATCTCACTGACGACTTTCTGATTATGGATATAACCCCTACAACCAATACTCCGAAAACAAGAAAACGAGCACGCTCTAATCCACCTTCTGTGGCCAGTAATGAGTACCCGACGGACATTGATTCATTGTACGACAATCACTTACCAATAAGTAAAGCAAAAAAAAAAGACTTGGAAACTATGTGTAACAAAGGCATTATTCCAGAAGAATTTCATCCCTGGATTCGTGGTTTAGCATCTGTGAACGAGGTAGAACCAACTTGTTGTGATAGTTGTGAATCCGATTAAATTTTTAAGACTATTTTGTGATAAAATTGGCAGTAAAACTTCGAATAAAACTCTCTTAACTCCGCAAAATGTAAAATTATTTAAATCAAAACCCGATAAGTTGTTTCCTGTTGAAAGTAATTTTTAAATAAAAGAGGAGTTGTGGATTTAAGGGATGTCTGTTAGTCTTCAAGTCATAAGGTAATAATGGTAGTTTTTATTTTAAGCATCTTTTAAAAGTAATTTCCTCAGCATCCAAATTTACAGCCCCTTAAACTTTCAAATTCGAAACTTCCAATAAAACCCTGTAACTCCACAAGATGTAATATTATTGAAATCAAAACCCGATAAGTTGTTCCTTGTTGAAAGTAATTTTGAAATAAAAGAGAAATCGTGGATTTTAACGATGTTTGTTAGTCTTCAAGTCATAGAGTAATAATGGTAGTTTTCATAATAAACACATTTTTGAAGTAATTCCCACAGCATCCAACTATACAGGCCCTTAAACTTTCAAATTCGATTATCTCAAAATGCACATTTTGCTAGTTATCGGGTTTGACCACCCAGCCCTCGATATGTCAGATGTAGGTCAAACCTATGTCAGATGATGCAGGATTGTCAGGAATAATGTCAAAATAACTAACACTCGTGCGGTGCTAATGATTGTCTTTAATTAGTTTTTGGTTTATGTCAAGAAATTCTATGTTGTGATCTTCAGTCAGAAGGGTGATGTCCCGCGGCAAGGATGTCTTTATGACGTCATTGATCGGCGATATCTTCGGCATTTCGATGTATGGGTCTTGTATGAACATCTGACTCTTGTAGTCATGTTGCGAATGTATGACAAAGGATTTTCCCCTAATAGCACATCCTGGGGGTATCACGACTAGACCTGTGCCAGTCAATTTTTCAGTAGATACGTCGTTTGAGCATATCACGCGTATTGGATGCTCGTCACAATATGTAAACAACCAGGTGTCCCGGGCGTGTAATTTGATCCAGCGGTCGGCGCAATCCTTTGCGGTAGCTTGGCAATACGGTTTGTTATTGTTATTAATCACAAGTTGCATGTCGCAGATAGACTCGCCGATTTTCATTGTGTATACAGGGTGGTTTAACGGACAGAACATTTTGTTATTTTTGTGAGAGATGCAGGCTTGTATGTCAGGTTCTGTCATTGGAATTACGGTATCTTTCTTCACGTTGATTGCCATATATTTTGTCCCAGTGGAGATGTATATGGTGTTGTTTCCGTTTCTTTGTGGAATGTCAATAATCGCGTCTAATTCGAATTGTTCACGATTTAGCAAGGGTAGACGTATCTCCATGATTAAGGACTTACGAGTCACCTTAGCTTGAATATGCAATAATCCATATAGGTCTCCAACGTGATCAACGGGTATAGTGAGATCATCCTGTAGGTGCCCCGATATCAACTCTAATGGCTGTTGTATTTGTTCAGGGGGTAATAAGTGCACGTTTAGTCTTCCGTGGTAGATATCTGTGACGGTGTCAACTAGAGTGTCTTGGATTCTTCTTAAATTTGAAATGATAACGTCAGCTACTACCATTGATGAGAGTAATGAGAAGGAGGTCAATATGCGTAAACTCGTTGTCTGCGCTTGATTTATATCTGTAGTTAAGTTATGGACGGTCTTGGAGATGGATTCAAATTGATTTTTCATTATAACCTCATTACGTTTGAGAATGTTGTTGGGTGCTTCTAGTATAGAAGTTTGGTTTCTGTACAAGTTGAAAATGTGGTCTTCTCGCTTTGCATATTTTATTTTGCGTTTTCATATTTTTCGGCGAATCGGTTATCTAGGACTCCAAATAGGGTATTAGCTAAATAGCCAACTCCATTAATTAGGCCTCTTCGTTGGCGGTTTGTGTTATGCAGCGTTGTCAGCAAATCGTTGTAGTGACGAATTTCATTTAATTCGTGATCGAATTGTGCAATAATTGGGGCACACGTGTAATCGTCACTGCATTTTGTTTTTATGAGTTTAACATAGTTTTCGATTGCACTTATGCTATCCCAATATGTAGTCATGTTGTAAAATGCGACCATTTTCCATTCGTCTTGTATGATCTGTATGTCTGCAATTTTGTCAAAATATAACGAGTTGTTGGTTTGAATGTTGTCAATATGGAGGGTCCGTGACGTAACCGGTAAAACGCATGTCAGGAGTAGCAGCAACATGGATGTCACAAAGCTTTGTTTGTTTTTTCGGGCGCGTCTAGGTGCGGTCGGTGATCCCGATTCAGATTTCGGAATCTTGTCAGTTGTACTGGTTTGTGCCGACTTTTCAATAGGCAGTGGAGCTACTTTTACCACCGGTCGTTGGATTTCTCTGCCCTTTGTCCTTAACGTGACGACACGGTGTACTTCTTTTACTCGTCTCATGGCCCACTTCGCGGGCGGCAAGTTATCTTCTTTGATAAGCTCAATGTCATCTTTTTCAACGTTATTCGTTGTTTTTTTTTTGTTGCAAGTGATGTGAGTATTCTGATGACCAGATCCTCCAGAAACTTTGCAGCATTATTTCTGTCAGTTGCCATCTTGCGTGTCCGCGTGTGTTGTCATTCTCTGTCAAATGTGCATGTCAAATAAGGGCGTAGGGTAAGCAGGTTGCTTTTTCCCTGATGTCATTAACATCCTTTCAAATTCCTGCCTTTGCAGCATTCTTTCTGTCAGTTGCCATCTTGTGTGTCCGCGTGTGTTGTCATTATCTGTCAAATAAGAGCGTAGGGTAAGCAGGTTGCTTTTTAATGTCATTGATATCCTTTCAAATTCCTGCCTTTGCACTGCATTCGCAATAACATTATATGCATTGTCAATTTCGTTTGTTGTCATGTAGCTAGTGTTTATTTTATTTTCTTGCATAATGTCTAAAGTGTCATATTCGCTCTTGACTGTCGGCGCATAGGTCACGCGTTGGCGCAGGTTTGTTATGAAACGTGATACGTAACAGGTGATTCGTACTATGCGGGACAGTGAACTATATTTATCCAGTAATTCTTCGATTATCGAGGAGTTTGTCAAGGCGGCACATGTATTTACTTTTAGCTTGGTCTCGCATTGGTGTAGGGTAATTTTGTCAGTGTTATCTGGAGTGTCATTTTTTAATAAAGTCAGGCCCTTCCCACCATAGTGAATGGGATGTCAGTTGTGCAGTAGAGATGCCGCTTGTAGCGCTGACGTGCTTGTTGCCTAGCCGCAGCTACCGGCGGCGACCTCGATTCTAGCTCTGCGGACTCATTTACCGCGTCATGAAGTAATGTGTTATGTTTTTATTTGCTTTTCATGGTAAATTTTGCATGTTTTCGTAGAGTTGCATACGTTGCGTTCGTGCACGTAGAGACAGTTTTTGCACATTCCGTGTTTCGAAACTGTTGTCAATTTTGTGTCAGGCGACATCAATTCAAACTTCTTACATTGATACAATGCGTGACTATAACATTGCACAATATGCAAATTGCATTGCTGTTGTAGTTATAGAAATTTGGCTTGCTATACGATGTATTTTAGTTTGCCGAGGAAAATGTATCCTTGGGCTTGGATGTCAGTTGCTTTTATGCTGAGGATCCTGCAGGTTCACGGTCTCTCTTGCTTATAGGCTCCAATGCGATGAACTTGGTTTCTAAAAATGCAGTAAATTCGTCCAAAGTTGGCAACTCCCTGGGCGCCTTACGAGACTCCTTGTAGTCGCTTAGTGTCAATGTGTCAAGTTTTTTGGTCAGGAGATGAACAAGAAGCGGATCCCAAGTGGTTGTGTCAATTCCAAGGTTGTGTATGGCATGTACGCACTCCATCGTCGTATCATGTAGCTTCTTAATGTCATGTGAGGATTGTTTATGCATGGCCGGTTGGTTTAAAAATATTTCTATTTGCCGAGAAAACAGTAACTGGTAATTGTTGTAGCGATGGTGTAGTAGATCCCATGCAGTCAGGTAATTGTCAGCAGTTACACTGAGATGCTGAACGAGACGTAGAGCTTCTCCTTTCAGTTTTCCCTTCAAGTGTTGCATCTTTTGCGCTTTAGATAGAACGGGGTGGGGTTGTCATGGATCGCCGATTTGTACAAATCTAAAAATGTCGGCCATTGGGAATAGTCACCATAGAAGTTAGGTACTTCCATTTGCGGAGTAGATTTGTACAGATGAGTAGCTGCCGAAATTTTTTGGTTTAACGCTTTCTTTGTCAATCGGTACTTCTTCTCGTATACCGAATATCTCTCTTCGTAATCGGTGTCTGAGCCCTGTAGGATATTGTCAATTTTTAAATGCAAGTTGTCAATTGTTTCCCACCGAGCTTGAAGATTCCGAAGTTCATCCTCCATTTCCCACTTCTCCGTAATTTTGTCAACGTCAATGTAAGCCTTTGGAAAGCTCTAAAATTGGTTTTCTGCTCGCTAAAATGCTCCTCAAGCTTGCTTACTTGTTGCTGTTGAGTGTCAGCGACCTTAGGTGTCGTTGGCTCTCCAAAGCGGTAGTTTGAAAGCATTTTACGAACCTTGTCAGTAAGGGTTTGTATTTGCTGGAACACATTTTCCACAAAATACTCTCCACTCTTGTCAGGCGCACTTGTCAGTTTCACGTTATTTTTCTCAAACTCTTCCCATAACGTGTCCACGGCTTTAATCCTTGTTCGCAGATATTCATCGGTTTTTCTTTCTTGAGAGTCTTTCTTGAAATTAGTCTCCACCCGCTGAATAGAATTGATGATCTCTCTCTGCCGTTGCAATATAAGCTCAAATTCAGGCATGTCTCTTCAAGTATGACCTGAGCAAATATTAATGTCACTATGTCAAACTGTAAATATGTATGTCACTGTAAATAAAAGCAGAATATCAAATCCAATAGCTTGTCACGGTTCCCAGTATTCTTGAGATCTTTCGCGCGATATGCGTAACTCAACTTAGTTGGTGAGACCCGCTTGTGGGAGGCCAACCAAATTGAACCGCTAATCACACTTTCAATCACTGAACACTAGAACTAAGTTCGAAGGACCAAATGTACGAACCGGTCTGTTCGCACTGTCAATATGTCAGATGTAGGTCAAACCTATGTCAGATGATGCAGGATTGTCAGGAATAATGTCAAAATAACTAACACTCGTGCGGTGCTAATGATTGTCTTTAATGCACTGAATTATTCTAATTCCATAATGTAGGTTACGCATGTCAACAGATTTGCCTAAAGGCGACGCTATACTTAATACGATGCGATGTACGATAGCTAGATCGTACACATATTATTATGATTCTACATTCATTGATTTTTGTAGTCTCTTACTGTTTAAATTACAAAATCGTACCCCTGTGTGACACTACCTCAAAATGTATTGTTATTGCCCAAGAGACATATAGTAATAATTTCATTTGTTTTCCAATGCTATTGCGATTTGCGATTAAAAATTTCTTACGGTCGTCGCGCGGTGAACCCGTGCTAGTGTAGGAACTGTTAAGAAATACTTCAAATTATCTGCTGAAACATCAATTGAAAACGACATGAAAGTGTGGCTCAAACACGTTCCACAAAGACTGAAAAAGAGTTCTATGAAAAAAACTGAATAGTTCTTCTAACAAAGACAATTAAAAATTACATGGGTTTATTACGAGTTTGTACAATGTCAAGTAAAAAAGTGTCAAGTAAATGCCAAAATAGAAGAATAGCTCAATCTTACTGACTGCAAAATGAAATAATTCCTTGTCAGCAGCATTTTGACAGACAATTAGAGTTGAACACAGCTCAGCGTGTAGTTGTCACAAACTTATGATACTGAAACAATTAATATAAGTACCCCTGACGATTGTAATGACCATCTGCAGTCCTCAATTGAACATGTCGAAAGTAGAGATGTGCCGACTACGGTTTTGGCCGACTAGCCGACTAGTCGGCAGTCAGGTGGCCGACTAGTCGGCGTAGCCGACTATGGTCTTCGCCTAAGTTCGGGCGTAATCGGGAACGTTCGGGTCGCCTAATACGCTGCGGCACGTGGTGGCGTTCAGGTTTTGACTAGACGTGTGCGGCGCCATAAAAACCAGCGGCGGCGGCGCGCCGAGAATTTTTGGCGGCTTGGCTGCGCCACGCCGGCGTCAAGGTCGTTTTGGGTTGTGTAATAACTCACATAAAAATATGTTTAAATCAAGCATTTTTTTAGAAACGGGACATAAAACAAATCTTTAATGTCGTTTACATACTTAAGAATGTTTTTCTAGTGCACCTTAGCCTAGTCTTCTTTTCGGAAATAGCATTTATGTCGTTGATTTTCACAATTGTGTGTTTATTAAAATCGTTTTCTTGACTCGCAGTGGTTTTTAAAAATACCGTTTTAGCATTAAGGATCAACCCTGCCACCGAAAACACTCGCTTACTCTGGCTAGTGTGGCGGGACTACGAAATGCATGGTGCGTACACGCCAAAAACTTTGAGTCAGGTCACTTATTCTGACAGAAATAAAAATAAAAATACAGAAATAAAAATAGTTTAGAATAAGATCTAGTAGGAGCAGTAGAAGTCACTATTAATGGAAAAATACAAAGTGGTAGCATATTTATTAGCTATAAAAAGCGGTACGGAAATGCAAGAAACCACCGCTGATTTAATTCAAGTAGGAAAATTCAGACATTTGAGCAGTATTTTATGTATAACAGTGGAATACTAGAAAAAGTCATCGAGGTGCGCACTGCGCAGAAACCAATCAGAGCTGCACTATACTTCGTTTTTTTTTAGCATTAGAGAGACCTTTGCAGAACGAGATATAAGGTTTTTTATCGGGCACATTCTGCGGATCGAACAGCGAATACGAGTTAATAAATATCACGTATTTATTATCATGTTTTATTAATACATACATTACTCAGTGTTGTGAACAGATAAGAAACATAATATTAGTTAATTTATATTCTAAGATGAAAAGATAAGAATTTTAATAAATTGCGTTTGCAATTTTTCATGGAAAGGTTGTACATTAAAAAACCTAAAGAGGCAGAGTTCTCACACAATGGTCTATTTTTAAACGTCACTGTCACTATCTGTCAACTGTCACTCATGTGGGTTTCTCATTCGAGTGCATATTGTTGTCGGTTGAGTCGGTTGTGTTTTCTATTGCTGTTCGCTTACTTAAAGATTGTTGTTATCGTTTTTGTTGAATTTCGTTATTAGTTGTTGATCTATTTAGTTTTGTTTGTGGGTGTACATTTAAAATGGATGAAGCCGAGGCTGGCCCGAGTGGGCTACAGAAGTCGCAGCCGGTTCCGGCTAATGTTTTTTCATCTCCAAAGAAGAAAAGGCAAAAGCAGAATCCTCTGACTGCCAGTGAAAAGCGGATGGTGGTGAACATTTACAAATTAGTGTCAGAAATGTGCCATAGATAGAAAGGAGTATCCCACTAAATCGGACCGTGTGAAAAAGACTGCCGAGACTGCTGGCATATCGTTGGCTACGGTATACAACATTTTAAAAGAAAATAGATCCGACAGTGGGTTAAAATCCCCACCTCCTCGGCAAAGGGAACCCTACAAATTTGGAAATATAGATGCAATTACCTTGTCTGGAATTCGGAGAAAGGTGCATAATTTTTACTTCGAAAACGAAATCCCTACTCTGGACAAGGTATTAGATGAAGTGAACAGAGATGACACACTGCCGAATATGTCGAAAAGCACTCTTCACAGAATATTGAAGGAAAAACTAAAATTTAAATATGCCAAAAGCAGCCGTAAGAGTGCCTTGATTGACAGAAATGATATTATAGTGTGGAGAACGGATTATTTGGAGCAAATAAATACATTCAGAACTCAAGGAAAGAAAATTTATTATTTAGATGAAACCTGGGTTAATGAAGGTTTGTAGTATACTTTGTACTGATTTTAAAAAAATCGAATTTTTTGACACAAGCTATCCGTTAAAACTGTTTTGGAGGTCATGTTTTCCCTATGGTTACTGGTACTGTCAGTCGGAGAAACAAGTCCTCTGAAACGGCTGGGTAAATACATTTTGGCTTGGTTAAATACAGTTAAATCCTGTGTTCACAAAATAATTTGTATGCCCTAGTGCATCAATTGAATGAAGATGTATAGCTTTGACTTTAGTATGGAGTCTGTAATGTGTTTGTTTGTGTTTGTATAACGCAATAAAAGCAAACAAGAACGAACTTCTACAACTAAAAATCGACCAAAAATAAAGGCATACCGCAAAAACTTGTCTAACGGAAAACAGACATCTTTACTCATTACCGGAACTTCTGCACCAGAAAATCGCTCAAATGTTTCTTCTCCAGTTGCTGGAATGTCTGCCTCTAGTCCAGAAAACAACGATCAGATATTGTCTGAATCCGTTGCAGAAAAACAGGGTAAGCCATTTGAATCAAGTGTGTGAAGTAAATCTGTTGTTTTTAATACCTATAACTAAACTTAACAATTTGTAACTCAATTGTCTATAGGTAACGATACACCAACGCAATTTTTAATTGATACGGGCTCTACGATATGTGCTATAAAGTATAGGTATATATACATAACCGGAACATTCCAATCTATAATGATAATGTAGTAGTCAGCGGACTAGGCGGCGATGTCCAGCCAATCGGATATGTTTACTTAGACCTTAATTATGGAGAGCATAGCCTTAATCAAAAGTTTTATGTTTTAATTCCTTGCCATGTACGGCTGGCGGCATCTTAGGACATGACTTTTTAGACTTTAAGGAATAGCTTAGATTGTAAAATAATATTACCGCTACTTATGGAGGATAGCAACCATTTGACGGTACCGGCTAGGTCGGAAAGTATACGTTACATAAAAACGAATTGGGGGGTAGGGGAGGTGTAGGCACGCTCAAGTATGCGACGTTGAGCTACAGGCTTACCCTCTCAAGTCACTCACACGCGTCCCCGTCTTCTGCGGCACTGCCGACGCAGGCCGCAGAGGAACCCACTCCACCCGAAGAGTGGGTCGCATCCCCTGGAAATACTGGTGGTCGAAAACGGGCGTCGCATGTTCCAACCACCCCGGACCACCAGTAGCTAAGTGTGAGGGCAATGTCGTAACCCGCAGGGACCTAAAAACCCGAACGGGGTACGACCCAATCTTGGAGTATCCTGAACGACATGGCTAGCAATACGGTTTCGATCGTTTTGCTAGCCATGTATTTTTCAGGTCTCCCGGTTCCGCTGAAGGTGTAGGTGACTTCAGCGGACTACACTCACCTGCCTGCGCTTGTCCTGCGCAGTTGAACGCCGTGAGCTGGGATGCAGGAGTCCTGGGAACTACGAACCACAGGGGGTCGGGGTTAGTTACCCCTTCTGGAGGCGAGTCCTTTGGTCCGAATTTCCGGCAAAACGGTAGCCCTGCAACTGAGCCACTGCAGGGTAACGGACACGCGTCCCGTACGGTCGAGGTGGTACGGTCCGCTGGCAAGGTATGGGGAGGGGCGTTCTCTGGGAGGATCCTGAACGACATGGCTAGCAATACGGTTTCGATCGTTTTGCTAGCCATGTATTTTTCAGGTCTCCCGGTTCCGCTGAAGGTGTAGGTGACTTCAGCGGACTACACTCACCTGCCTGCGCTTGTCCTGCGCAGTTGAACGCCGTGAGCTGGGATGCAGGAGTCCTGGGAACTACGAACCACAGGGGGTCGGGGTTAGTTACCCCTTCTGGAGGCGAGTCCTTTGGTCCGAATTTCCGGCAAAACGGTAGCCCTGCAACTGAGCCACTGCAGGGTAACGGACACGCGTCCCGTACGGTCGAGGTGGTACGGTCCGCCTTATCTAAGGCAGCGCCGTCACACCCCACAAAGATGTCCGTGTGGGCCAAGAAGGCTGCTGGCAAGCCAGCGGCCCGAAAGGCCAGTACGTCGACCTCACCCAACTCGGTACAGGCGCAATGCCGGACCCTGTTGGCGAATCAAGCCGTTCCGGTGGCGGAAATTCCCGCCCCCCCGGAGCAGGCCTCGGGGAGTTGTCCCCACGGCAACTACCAGTCGGACCCTGAGCTGTCTGGCTGGGACATTGCCATTCCAAGGAAGAAGAGAGGGAAACAGGCGAAGCGGGACAAACCCGCCCCACCATCCTCTGCTTCCTCTTGTGCGCCAGACCAGGCACGCAAGAAAAACAAAAAGCAGCGTCGCAGGGAGAGGGAGAAGCGACTAGCAGCTAGATCAAACACGGCCCCGACGGCACCCCCCCCAGCAACAGCAGCAGCAGTTGCAGCAGCAGCCGCAAGAGCGGCAGCTGCAGCAGCAGCAGCAGCAGCAGCGGCAGCCGCAGCAGCAGCAGCAGCTGCAGCAGCAGCCGCAAGAGCGGCAGCTGCAGCAGCAGCAGCAGCAGCAGCGGCAGCAGCAGTTGCAAGGGGCTGGTCCCAGAAGGGCTCGCAAACCACGCCGTCGTCCCGCTAAAGGGGAAAAGCCGGCCCCTAACAACCCCCCCGGCGGTAGTAGCCAGGGAGCCCGACCCTCGGCCAAAAGGGCTCGACCCGAGGAGAAGATCTCTCCAAGGAGCGAGCAAAAAAGGCCGAGAACTGGGCACCCGGGGGAAGACACCCCCACAGACTACGCGGGCGCAGTCAAGGCGGACCTGATGGTAGCGGTCACCACCGCTACCACGGAACACCTTAGCCCGCAGCAGTCTGAGGAGGTTCGGAGCCAGATCGAGCGGCTACTCATCGAGGAGTCGCTCAAGCCTGGCAGCAGCCAGAATGAGGTGTTGGCGTTTCAGGGCAGGCCTGTTTTTGCGAACGGCTCCCTGAGGCTCTGGTGCTTGAATCAGCACACCCTCAACTGGCTACAGCGCAGCGTGGCCACCATAACCCTCTCTACGGGGGGAAACCTGGTGGTGAAGCGCCAGAGCGAGCTGCCAAAGCGAGTCCGCTGCGGCATCTTACTCCCTGGGGTCCATAAGGACCGCAGGATGGTTGCGCACATGCTGCGCTACCAGAACAGGTGGGCAGCCATTGACCGGTGGCTGCTACACAAAATGGATCAGCAGACTACCTTTATCATAGTCAGCGTCCCGGAGACGGTAGTGCAGCCCCTGGTCGACCACGGACGCCGGCTCAACTTCATGTTGGGTACGGTGTACGTAAAGTTCCAGGGTGCACGGGGCAAGTTCGTGGAGCATCCACCTGCCACAAACCTCTCCACAGGTGAGGAGGACGCAGATTCCCCCCAGCAGATGGACACTGCAGAGGGGGCCCAGGTGGCCGCTGACTCTGTCACGGCCCCTGAGCCCCAGGCTCCAGCGCTGACCATCCCCGCCTCCGAGATGGACGTCGAGGATCTTCTTCTTCGTGACCACTCGGAAAGCGGGGGGGAATGCGCGGAAGAGCTAGGCAGGCTGGCCATCCGAAAGGAGGGGAACAGCGAGGCCGACGACATGTCGGTCGGGGACTTCGACTCCGATGGCGGTGTCCCCTTCGCTGAATAGCTGCGTCCTACAAGCCAACCTCCACCACAGCATAACCGCAACGGCACAGACCCGGAAGTGGTTGGAGGCAAACAATACGGCCATCATCCTGATCCAGGAGCCGTGGGTCAGGGGAGGCGCTGTCTGCGGACTCCGCAATATCGGAGGTAAGCTAACAGTATATGCGGGGACTGAAACTCCCCGCGTGTGCATTTACACTACCAGCAACATATACATGCAACCTCTACCGGGTTTCTGTTCCAGAGACCTGTGCGCCATAAAGGTGCAAGGGGCGCTGGGCACCAGCCTTGCGGAGGTGGTCATGGCATCAGTCTACATGCCCGAATCAGACGATCCACCACCGCACGACCTAACCAGGCTGGTCAGCTACTGCGAAGAGGCGGGGCTGGAGCTCATTGTGGGCACCGACTCCAACGCACACCACGCCCTCTGGGGCATGCCCACGGGAAACGAAAGAGGTAAGAAACTTGTTGAGTACCTTTTCACAACTAACCTAAACATAATCAACATAGGTTCTGAACCAACCTTCGTCAACCGACGAAGTAAAACGATCATTGATTTGACCCTAGCAACGGAAGGTATAGCGGAGCACATCTCGAACTGGCATGTTTCAAAGGAACTGTCATGTTCGGATCATAGGTGGATACGCTTCGACCTTCAGGTAAGTAGACACTCGGTGCCACTGAGGAGGAATCCAAGGAAAACGGATCGAGCCCAATACGCCTTGCGTATGGGCCAAGCCTTACAGCAGGCAAAGATTCCACTCAGAATCATGGGCACCGAACAGATTGAAAAACAGGTAAGCGTCCTCACCGACACAATGCTGGAATGCTACCAACAGACATGCCCCCTATCCACCCCGACAGTAGGCCGTAATAACAAAAACAACTGGTGGGGGCCTGAGTTGGAGAGGCTCAGGCGAGAGATGAGGAGGCATTTAAACAGGGCAATGAACACGGGAACAGACCAGGACTGGGACAACTACAAGGCCACCAAGTCCCGGTACAAAAAACGACTCAGGTACAGGAGCACCAACTCGTGGCGCAACTTCTGTAACAACATAGAGACAACAACGCAGGCCAACAGGGCAAGGAAAGTTCTCTCCAACAACTCAGCCATATCCCTGGGGTCCATACGGAAACCAGACAACTCATTTACCACCTCACCGGAAGAGGCAGAATGTGCACTGGTAGAAACACACTTCCCGGGCTGCGAGATATCCAGTCCAGCTCGGTGGCCACCGGAAGACGTCACTCCGACGGAAGAGGAATGGCAGCTGGCCCATAAGGTAATCAGCCCGCAGAGAACTGAATGGGCAATTAACAGCTTTGACTCATTGAAATCGCCAGGACCGGATGG
This sequence comes from Pammene aurita, assembly GCA_947086415.1. Lineage (NCBI taxonomy): Eukaryota > Metazoa > Arthropoda > Insecta > Lepidoptera > Tortricidae > Pammene > Pammene aurita. Next base: position 23,388,568 of record OX352295.1, read on the forward strand.
GATTTTCCCAGCCCTATTGAAATGGGGCGGGGAGATACTTATTCAAGGGCTAACCTCCGTCCTGGATGCCTGTCTGGCACACAAGTATGTGCCGACACAATGGAGAGATGTCAAAGTTATCTTCATACCAAAACCAGGTAAAAGTGACTACTCGGACCCCAAATCCTTCAGACCAATAAGTCTAACCTCCTTCCTACTTAAGACACTGGAGAGGTTATGTGAAAGGCACCTGAGGGAGACGGTACTAGCACATGTGCTGTTACATCCGAACCAGCATGCCTACAGCCCAGGTAAATCTACAGACTCAGCACTTCATGCGGTCACGACCAAAATTGAAGTAGCAATCAAGAACAAGACTATGTGCTTAGGCACCTTCATCGACATCGAGGGAGCCTTCGACAAAACTAAATTTACCAGTATAACTGCAGCGCTGAGAAGACATGGAGTGCACGCAGTTATAACCGAATGGATAAACAAGATGCTGAGCCAGAGAACCATCAGACTCGGTACGGACAAAACAAAACAGGCACTAGTAGCTAAGGGCTGTCCCCAAGGGGGCGTCCTGTCCCCTCTGCTATGGAACCTGGTGGTGAACGACTTGATCGCCAATCTAAACGACAATCACTATTACACAATCGGATATGCAGATGACATAGTGATACTGACAAGCGGGATGCACGCAGGTACGGTATGCGATGTTACACGCTCAGCGCTGGCGATAGTGGAACGCTGGTGCTTTGACAACGAACTATCGGTCAACCCAAAGAAGACAGAGATGGTAATGTTCACCAACAAACGGTCTTTGGGAAACTACCGCCTCCCAAAACTGTTCAATACAGAGCTCCAGCTGTCACCTGAGGTAAAGTATCTAGGGGTAATACTCGACAGCAGACTAAACTGGAGCACCCATCTCAACAACAAAATTGATAAAGCGACGGTCGTTTTCTGGCAATGTCGTAGAATGGTAGGTAGAACGTGGGGATTAAACCCCAAGATCACTCTATGGCTATACCAGGCAGTAATCCGACCAATCATATGCTTCGGCGCAATAGTATGGTGGCCACGCACCAAGCTAACTACGGTCGAAGCCAAACTACAACGACTACAGAGATTGGCCTGCATGGCAACCACGGGCTGCATGAGGACTACACCAACTGCGGCCCTGGAAGCAATGTTAGGCCTACCACCACTGCACCTCTTTGTTAAGTAAGAGGCTATGGCTACGGCGGTACGGCTAAAGAAGCTAAATCTCTGGAAGGCGCCTAGGACACCGCACACCGAAATCCTCATTGAGGCCGTAAGTAAGGAACCGCTCATAGAGGCGGCAACGGATGCGATACCTAGGCAGTTTTTGAAAAGAAGTACAAAATCCAGCTGTACGAAGACCCGGACGAGGGCCTCAACCCCAGGGAGCTGAGGATCTTCACAGACGGGTCCAAAACAAGGTCTGGCACTGGCTCGGGAGTTTTCTCAGAGGACCTAAACATACACATCTCTACACCATTAGGTGCCCACAACACGGTTTTCCAGGCGGAGTGTATGGGCATAATAATGGCTGCTCACGCAATCGTCTCTAGGAAGGTAACGGAATACCCCATCCGAATACTCTCCGACAGCCGATCGGTTCTACAAGCCCTGCAGAGTCACAAAATAACCTCAGGTCTCATATACGAATGCCACAAAATCCTAACACAGGTATGTACCACCAACAGCATAACCCTGCAGTGGATCAAAGGGCACAGCAACTCACGTGGCAACGACGCAGCTGATGTCTTAGCGAGAGGGGGCTCAGAGACGGAAGTGGTAGGTCCCGAGCCCATATTACCTCTACCTGTTGCATGGCTGCGGAGAACACTGCTACATAACACCAAGGTAGAGCACCAACATTATTGGACTAACCTAAGTACATGCAGGCAAGCCAAGGTGGCCCTCCCGACGATCTACCCCGGATTGTCTCGGAAGCTAATACAGCTCAAGAGGCCGCAGCTCAGACTATTTACCGGAGCACTAACTGGTCATGCCCTTCTAAACAAGCATCTTTTCACTCTAGGTGTCACAGACAGTCCCCTCTGCAGAGCCTGCATGGAGGAGGACGAGACAGCCGCCCACGTCATCATCACATGTCCGGGGGTGGCAGAATACCGGGCGAAACATCTTGGTTCGCCGAGGGCACTCCCGGAAGTCGTCGGCAACGTAAAGGGTCTGCTAGGCTTCCTGGAGGAATTGGGATGGCACGAATAGGCCACCCAGCACGCAAAATAGGCGCAATATACAGTCGTCGAGTTGCGGAAAACAGCCCGCGTAAACCTATAACCTATAACGAATATGGAAGAGGAATGCGTGATGTGCGCGAATGAGATTCAACCCGGATTGTTTATGGCTAGTGCATTAGTGAAACCCGACAATGGAAAGATACCTATTCGTTTGCTTAATACAAGCTGACTGAGTAGTAGACTACCGCAAACTTAATAATTGTATTACAGACGACAAATTCCCGGTTCCCAACATTACAGAGATTTTAGATTCGTTATCGGGTAGTATTTATTTTACGCATTTAGACTTGAACAAGGGATATTACATTACAAAGTCGACAGTAGAAAATAAACAGCTTTCTGTGGGGGTAGATTTTGCATGACTCGTCTTCCGCCTCCCGACTTCCATCCTCATAACATTAAGTAAGTTTAATGACAATTTCATTTCAAACATCAGACTTCTTGTCGATTTCCAACTACATGGTGTATATGGGGTAAATAAAAATAATAATTCCATAGCCCTGCAAGATGATATCACTGCAGTTACCAACTGGAGCATAGATACTAAGCTTGTATTTAACATTTCAAAGTGCCATGTATGTACTTTTAGTCGTTCTCTTGTCCCTTTATGTTGTAAATGTGTGCTCACGCACACACCTATCGGACTAACTTACGAATACACGTCAGTTCGCTAACAGCAAGCAGTGGTTTTTTTTACTTGTCTCACCCCCGTATTGAGATGGTATCGTAATTTCGTACACCTAAACCTAAACATTCATTTTAACTGAAATTTGAAGTTAATAGGAACCGATAAATTGAAACAACTTTCATTGTGTGATTTCTGTGAATAGAGGCCCAGACGGACAATAACAATAAGTTAAGAGAATAGAATTTGAATAAAAGTAAAGCTTTTCAGATTTGTGGTTATTGCCTTAAGGATGTGATAAAATGTGCACGCAATACAAGAGTGGACAGTTCAAGGAATTATCTGTGACACAAGTGAATAGGGGAATGTTGAGAACACACTTGTGTATATTTCTAGTATAAACTGATACTGGTCCTAACGCCGAGGTATACAGTTAATTATACCCTGCGGCTACTACTTGGCTCTTGAAAACTATTCCAGACGATTGCTGCCATATGGGAACCAGCGGGTGGCTCCGGGACCCGATAACGACGCCCACGTTGCGACGCAACGAGGCACCACGTTGGCGGCTGATGCAGCACCAATCACGGCGTGAGAGAGAGCAAGACGGGACGAGTCGCAGAGAGCAGGGATGGAGGAGCGGCGAATCAGCGACGAGAAACAATCCTTGAGCCGCTGTGATTAAGTCAATGATAAGATTCATAAGATGCGCACGCGCCGCATCATCAAAAGCAACGCACACAATGAAACGAGTGAAACAGCACGAGCGGGAAGCGTATGACGAGCCAAGGAGAGAACGAGACAGGGTGACACGCCATCGGGAGGAAGTTTGGCGCGCCTCTCTACGGGGCAACCAACGACAAAGAAGAACCGTTTTTGTGACGTTGTATTAAAGTCTAAGATAACTTGTTATGAATAAAACTGTAGTACTTAAGCTTAAGAAAGTTAGTTAGGGATAAAAGGAGGGACATTCTTTTGAAAGACGCGGGAGAGCAAGGTTGAGTTTTACGAGACCAGATTTAACTGTACTTACACATCTTTAAATATTGATTTCAACATTGTCATTCAGGATAAGAAATGTATTTTTATTAGTAAAGTTAGTGTCGAGTTGGAGCCTGGCGATTGAGTCTAAGCTAAGTTTTTGCTTATAGTGAGGTGACAAATCGGATGTATTGATTTAATTGTTTTTGCAAACAAATCAATACTCCGGCCTACGAGTACTACAGAAATTTTGTTTCTGTAGTACTCGTAGGCCAGAGCCTACTATGCCTTAAAAGCAAATATTCATACATACACACAGTGTCACCACGATACACAGTGATGCGTCTAGAACAACGTGATAGGACAAAAGTCCCCGTTAAGATTACCGCGTGCCATTTTCCCCCCATTCCTTGTAGTATTGAGTGATAAGGGTAAGTACTTAAGACAATGTGCAATTATACGCTTTATCGCTCTTGATGAAAACATTTTTACTGTGTTCTTATTAATCGTGAGGTGTTGTGTTTGACATGGATTGTAATCGCAAAGGTATGTTCTATATTTTAAAATTACATTTGAATATATTATTGCTGATTTATACATATTAATAGTACAATAAAAAGTTCGAGAAAGTTTTCGTGGAATCAATAACTTGTATTGTGAAAGTAAAACATAATATATTTAATCGGTTTTAACGAGAATAAACAAATTATTTGAAAATTAGTTGAGCGCCATGCAGGCCTCAGCTATCTTGCTGGTGGTGATGTGTGCCTTCACCTTTGGTGAACACACTTCCACCTCCACTAGTTCAAATTCGCATGAGACAGACGGTAGTTGTCCCGCTGATGGCTGCCCAAATACTTTATCCGAAAAACTAAGTCAATTATTCGAGAGAGTTAGGACGAACAGGATTAACACTTACGAATTGGAAAATGAAATGCTAGGTCTGATCGAAAAAACATCAAGACCAGGAGCTTATTACAGTGTCGGCTTCGAGACTGGGATTAATAGCGGTTTAGTTTTGGCTAAACAAACTATTTATCGTTTCGAGAAAGAAATAAGAATTCCTTTCTCAATGCCAACAGCAAAATCGTATGTCATGCCGAATATACTTGGAGATACGTATTTTTTTTACCCCTAACTAAAAGTTTATCGGGTTGAAATTAATTAAACGCCACAGAATGCCAAGGAGATATTTACACATGTCTTTCCTGTATCCATCTAGCTGTGTATTTAGGTGAAATTACTGGCCGATTTTTGCCGGTTTTCATGCTATATATTTTTTACAGATACGAAAGTGTCAGTATCGAGAATGGATTTCTGCAATACATGGCTGGCACATCCAAAAGAATCCAGGTGTGAAGAACTGTTAAAGCTTGTGTTGGATAAATGTAACCTAAGTGGTATAGCTGAACGCTCAATTGTGGACATCAAGAAAAAAAATCTTCGATTTTTCACACAAAATTCACACAAGATGGGAAAGCATCCACAAGATGCGAAAAGATTTAAAAAAAAAAGTATTGTGACTGGATTCACGGAGAAGATATTAAGTTTAAGGTGTCTGTGTGTCCCGCAATGCCATCTACATCATCAGACGTCGAACTGAGGCCTGGAAGACCAACGGCCGACTTTTGTGAGGACAGTGTGAAAACCAAACGACGACGAGTAGACGAACTAATTCAAACAAAAAGACAAGTGAATTATTGTTTGCCGCCGAGGTGTCTGCTCGGTTATCGGGTTGCAGAAAATTAGCAGATGGTATTAAACAATTAACTAACAAGTCTGGCGAGCCTCCTGTGACATGCAATAAGATAAATCCAACGTGTGATAAGAGTGCCAGGTGTCTCTAAGGAGGAAGCTTTAGCATATTACGTAGATAATAAGTCAACTTCATTCACGTATAATAACTCGCGGCAGGGGAGCATTAGGTTAGGTCATAATTTGTTTTCTTCTTTGCATTGTGTTCGAAAAGCTAAAACAGAACTTCAGGCCATCTTAGACAAAACTGCAGAGCGTTTAGTTTTAGCGGAACATGAATTATTAATTTGTGGCCTTAAAATTCTTCTTTTAAGTTAATAAGTAAGTGGGGCTGTGATGGAAGTTCTGGTCATTCTAATTATAAACAAATGGTTCATAATAGTGATACTACCGATGAGTATATTTTTGCATTTTCATTTGTGCCCCTTCAGTTGCTGGATGATGAAGGCAATATTGTTTGGCATAATTCACGTCCCTCTTCAACTATGAATTGTCGTTCAATAAAGTATGTGGAAACAATGCATTTTATTCATTTTAGACATAATGTTTCATACAGACATTTACTGCTTAAGACCTACATAATCGATATCTAAATAGAAATAGTGTAGGTTTTTTTTCAAAACAACCGGGTTCGATTCCCGAACGGAATACAGATGTTTTTTAAAATGTATGAATGCAGTTTTTCTTGTTATTAAAATCGATGACATGGTTCCTCAGAACAGATCTTCGTATGTCTTATAGTTTCAGACTTTCCCATACTGACCGATTTGAATGAGACATCCTGTATAGTTCGTCCGGCGGCATAAGAGCCAAAAGCCATAAAAATAAGGTAATTAGTCATCTATTGTTAAAAGAGCATAAGTGGTTTCTTACATATATGAAACGTTTGCATTAGGGTTCAATATCAAATGGCATGACTAAAATTGCAAATGCAATAACAAACATCTGGAGGGTAGGGCTGCAACTAACGGGAAAAGTCCATCTAGTATTCCGTTGGAACTGATTTACTGATAACGTGTTTATACTATTTAAGTTGTTTTGGTAAAAAAGTTTCGTCCGTGGGTAGATAAAAAGAAAACCAGTACAAGTGCTCGAACTCATTTAAACAGTCAAAGTAAGCAAATAGTCAAAAATGTGTACAATGGACTTATTAGAGAAATTGGACCTACAGCATTAAAAAAAACTGCTGAACTTACTCAGGTGCCATATGCAACAGTGAAAAAAATTATGTGTCTCGGTACAAGTGAAAGAGCCACCAATACCAACGTAGAAGCAAAAAAGTTTCCGAAAATTGACAACTTCACAGAAGATCTCATAAGTCGAATAATTTATGACAGCTATAGACAAAATATTGTTGTGACTATTGATAGCCTTCTGAAAAAAATCCAAGAGTGTGATGAAAATTTTCCTTATGGCAGAACGACACTTTGTGAGTACCTAAAGCATACTGGATTTTCCTATAAAACCCTTGACAAACGTCAGAAAATCATGGAATCACCTCGACTTGTAGATCTCAGAAAAGAATATTAAAAAAAAATACGAGAATTTCGGTCCAAAGGTCGAAATATAATTGTGACAGATGAAACGTGGTATGACACTCACGACATTGTGAAGAAAGGTTGGGTTGATACGTCCGGTAAATGCTGCTTTAACGCTCCTTGTTCCAGGGGACAACGCGTTATAATACTTCTTGCTGGATCTAAACACGGAAGTGTACCAGGATCCCTTCTTTTATCTGCTAAGAATATTAAAACCTGTTCAGCAGACTACCATGAAGATATGACTGCGAATCTTTACGAAGAGTGGTTTCAAGAACAATTACTACCGAACTTGCCACCAAATAGTGTTATTGTGCTAGACAACGCCTCCTATCATTCCAGGCAAGCTGAAAAGATTCCGAATACTTTTTCAAGAAAGGCTGATATAATAACATTTTTACAAGAACGAAATCAAATAATACCTCCGAAGATAAATAAAAAGGCACTGTTAGATCGCGTCCAAAGCTTGAAGCCTGAGAAAAAGATGATTATCGATGAATTGGCAAAGGCGAGTGGTCACACGGTTTTAAGATTACCGCTTTATTATTGCCAGTTTAACCCAATTGACTTGGTTTGGAGTACGACGTAATAACGGGTTGGCTTAAAGTAATGAGAATGTATTCGGTGGATACTGGCCGGCGAGAAAAGAGTATAAATTGATTTTCTTTTGTTTTAATATACGTCAAAAATGTCAATCTTTTTCATTTACGACTAAAACTTAATATACTATTATAAATAATGTCTGCGAGAGTTGTTGCGTGAACGTGTCTATCAACTTCTTGGACGACGTGAAAAATCTGAGGTGATTGCACACTTCAAAACTGAAAATGTCCCTTCGTCTACAATTTACCGCCTGATCCGCCGATGGGAACTTGGTGTTGATACAAAAGATTTGCCAAAAACAGGTAGACCTCCAATCCTTCCTACTCGTGTTCAGAAGAAAGTGGCTAAGTTTGCACAAAATAGGGTTGGCGTGTCACAAAACAAGTTAGCCATAAAGTACAAGGTGTCCCGTGGTTGTATTAGGAATATTTTAAAGAAAAATAACATTCAACATTTCAAGCGACAAAAAGCACCCAAATATTCCGATAAACAACTTGAAGAAATACCTAGCAAGTGCAGGAGATTACGAAGAAACCATTTGGGTAAAGAAATATCGATAGTAATGGATGACGAAAAGTACTTCACATTTACCAACGATAACATGCCTGGTAATGACGGATATTACACAGCCGATAAAAGTACTGTTTCGGACAACGTTAAATTTAAATGTAAACTCAAATTTGAAAAGAAGGTACTCGTCTGGGTCGTAATATCTGACAAAGGAATTTCAAAGGCAGTAATCAGAGATTCATCAGGACCAGCTATCGGTGCCCAAGTATATCAGCGGGAGTGCTTGCCGATTGTGTGTAAATTTATAAATAAATACCATTCTGATGGAAAGTACATATTCTGGCCTGATTTAGCCAGCTCCCACTATGCAACAAGTACCCAGAAGTGGCTGACGGAACGAGACATACATTTTGTACCCAAGGAGTCAAACCCTCCGAATGTCCCTAAAGCTCGTCCAATTGAGGATTTTTGGGCAATCCTGAGTAGATTGGTTTACAGTGATGGATGGGAAGCAAAATCACCAAAACAATTAAAATGCAGAATACAAAGTCAATTGAAAAAAGTAAAGCTGGATGTAGTCCAAAGTATGATGAGAGGGGTTAAAACCAAGTTGCGAAAAATTGAAGATGGGTCCTTTTTGCATATTATAGTTAGATATTGAAATACTAGTTTTAATGGATTTTAATAAAATATTACTGTTTTCACCTATACTTACTGGTTTTATTAAAAATAATATTTAATTAAAATTCTCATTACTTTAAGCCAACCCGTTAATACGCAACCACAGCTAAACTCTAACGTGGTCGAATTAGTTCGCGAGGAGACGATGAAAATTGCTAATAATGTATGGACCGCATGTTTTAGTCATGTTGAGGGTATCGAGAACACATTTATTATTCAAGATCAGCAACGCTTCGTTATTAACGTGACAGAGAGCTCAGATAGTGAATAATTACATTATATTTAATAAAGTAATATATGAGTAAATAATTTATGTTGTATTATTTTTACTCCATTCCAATGTTAGGTACATTTTTGACAACCCTATGCAAAAGTGATGATGCCTTTTGTTAAAGAAACATAAAGTGCATTATAAGCTGTAATAGAAGTGGTTTGGGTCGAATCTCACTTTGTCGTATTACGACTTCAGACCTTTTGAAATAAAAATGCCATTGTAACAAGTTTTATGGCTTTTAGCTCTTAAACCGTCGGACAGACTATACTTACTAAATATTTGGGTCGTGTTGAGTTTATTTGCCATTCTGATTGTTTTAATTTATTGTTATTACTGTAACTTATCCGCTTAAACTAAAAAAAAACGGGGATGAACGCTAACGATAAACTTGAAATTGTAACAAAAAAATTGCCATTTTTTTAATTATTTAGCTCAAAACTCCAAAAAATCTCCAATAAATGTTGTTATTTTATGTTTCAATATTAAAGCCCATGGTATTCTCTAAAACATAACTAAACAATGCCTTAAGAAATTACTAATACTTTTTGAAATACGACTATTTGAAAATGGACCTTCACGTGGTCCGAAAAAAGGGTAACGCAGGTAAAAACAATTGTCTCCTCCATTCGTCTCCCCTCTCCGTCGCCAGCAGGCGTTGTCGGTCCTTGTGGTCTTTTTTTTATCGTTAGTCGATCGTGCCCTGTGTTCGTGACGCTACATATTTGTTTAATTCCATTTTTTCAAGATTGAGACTTCAAAATGCCTCGAATTGCAAATTTAGCACCATTGCATATTGGTGACATACACTTTGTGTATGGTTTATGTAAGGGAAATGCACGTGCTGCTGCGGCTCTTCCGCAGAAGAAGATATCCGAACCGGCCCGCCCTTGGTTATCGCTCCTTTATTGCAGTGCATCGCCAAATATGTGAATTGGGCTTAGCTCGAAGAAGAAATGAACCTGTTCAAGTTATTCGTCAGGACGATGACAAGGAAGTGCTACGTTTATTGACAGTGACAGCGGACCCAACTCTGAGCATTCGCAGGATTGCTACAAGACTCGACATAACAAAAATGAAGGTTTGGCGAATTTTGAAGAAAGAAGCCCTTCACCCGTATCATTTTCGACGGGTTCAAAACCTACTTGAAGACGATAGCGTGCCGAGACTAGTTTTTTGCACGTGGATATTACGCCAGCACCGGCTTAATCCGAATTTCCTACGAACCATTCTCTGGACGGATGAGGCAACATTTACCAGAGCCGGCATAACGAACTACAGAAATTTGCACATCTGGGCAGCTAAAAATCCCTTTGCGATAAGAGACTCAAGATTCCAACACGAATTTTCAATTAACATGTGGGCTGGAATGATTGATGATTTAGTTATTGGCCCGTTCGAATTGCCAAGAAGGCTTAATGGAGACGCCATGCTACACTTTTTGCGTGACGACTTGCCAGGGTTGCTAGAAAACATCCCATTGTTGACGAGACACAACCTGTACTTTCAATTGGATGGAGCCCCAGCACATTATGCAAATGATGTTCGTGCATTTATTGCTGAAAATTATCCTAGGTGGATTGGGAGGGGCGGTCCAGTGGCTTGGCCTCCGAGGTCGCCAGATCTAACGCCCCTTTTTTCGGACCGTGAAGGTCCATTTTCAAATAGTCGTATTTCAAAATGTATTAGTAATATCTTAAGGCATTGTTTAGTTATGTTTTAGAGAATACCATGGGCTTTAATATTGAAACATAAAATAACAACATTTATTGGAGTTTTGAGCTAAATAATTTAAAAAATGGCCATTTTTTTGTTACAATTTTAAGTTTATCGTTAGCGTTCATCCCCGTTTTTTTTTTTAGTTTAAGCGGATAAGTTACAGTAATAACAATTAATTAAAACAATCAGAATGGCAAATAAACTCAACACAACCGAAATATTTCAAAAATAGTGCAACAAGTCGGCCGTTTCTACAAAAAAATGAAATGGCAATAAAAAAAACTTGTCGATAGACCTCTCAAGTAATGTTTTTTATCGATAATTTTACGTAAACAATCGACCTACTTTCGGCGGGCACTTCTCCCTGGGACACTCTGTATAATTGACGCTTTAGGAAAACTAATATTATTTATTAATAACATTGATGTACCTATATCCTTTTTTAACATTACAACTACCACGTTCTAAACCAAATCGTAAGTCTTAAATTGGTTTTTTTGATATTTTACTTTATTTTGATCTATTTTGAAGCATCAACAATTTACTTATGAACACTAGGCTCGACACTCAAACTTTAATGGAACAGTTCTTACAAGAAAACAAGACTCGGTGATATTAACAGATAAAGGTTTTTGAACTGGTCAACATCCTTTTAAAACCCAAGATAGAAAAAAGAGTACTCAATTTATTCCGGGGTGTGCGACAGTAAGTATTAGATGGATGACAATTACTCAGAAAGATGAATTGGTGGTGTAAATATGCGGCCTTACCCAAGGAGTCTAGATTTAAGTCCATGCGACACGTACGGTTCAAAAGAAGACAGTAGTCAAAGACAGATAAATACGAAACGTTCTGTTGCGAGAAAAATGGGCTTTCGAGGTGTGTCACTGAAGTAGTACGAAAAAGGGCTACGTGCTATCATACGGAACCAGGGTACCTAAGCGGTTTGAGCAATTTTTTTTTGTTTTGTAATGATACCATTCAAGATGAAACTTATTTACAGAACAAGAAGGATCCCATATTTCAGTCATTAAATTAAAATTGTTGAAAGAAAGACAAGAGAACTGACTGGTGGGTTATATGGCGAAACATTACCTACCGAAGGCAAGTTTGATTCTGTTATTTTAAAGATTCAGATATTCCGATGGCGCTCCACATTTATATTTTGAGAACGTTGAATCTTTCATTAAGCTGGTAAAAAGCCCTACAAGGGCTTGTGGGTAAGGTATATTTAGCCGTCATACTGGGCATGCCAGGATATGATGTATCAATACAGACTTCGAATATTTTAACTCCAGTACGGACAAGTTACCTCGTTGGTTATATATATCGAATTAACATGTTTAACTATTTAAGTTATTCTACATTGTGAAAGGAAGAAAAGTAGAGAAAATATACACTTCACACCCATTAGGAAGAACTAGTAAATATCTTAAGAGAAAATTCAAAATAGTGGGTCTAAACTCCAAAATCTGATTAAGACACCTTAACTTAAATTTTAAGACAGAGCAGTCTCAAGGCATAAATATTGGAACCAAAATGATCTCAATATAGAAGATGCTATTTTTTTAGATTTTCAAGCCCGCTTCAGTTGTAGCGCATAAAGCAATTCATTTGAATACTTCTTTCTGTATAGTGAGCACGAGAAATCCTGAGTATTTCATGAATATTAGTCATAGGTATTTTATTCAATCAAATATAAACATTGAAAAAATAATCAACCCAGTTGGACTTGAACCAACATCGATACGCCTTACCGGGGCTCGATATCGCTTTACCAATTGAGCTATGGGTTCAGTTACCGAGCTGACGAAATTCTCAATGCCTTCAATCATCTTTTTGCATTTATTTTTACATCGACTTTATAGCAGCCGTAAGCGACATCTAGGTGCCAACCACTAGAGTTAGATACCCTTCCCGCCGACCCTTTTACAAGTGTCACAACGGAAATAACAGATGGCGCCTGCTATCAACTCATAATTATTTTACATTTTTTAAAGTGGGTATTCCACTCATACACCCTAGGCCAATAGTATGGAAACAAAGATATTTTTCTTCATTTTTGTTATTTCCATTGTTATTATTGTGTATTGGTAACGCAAAAACTACTTTAGGCAATTTTTTAACATTAAAACAGCACCCAAAGTATTAAAACATCCTAATATATGGCAATAAAATATAAATTTGAGAGAACATACAAATCAACCTTCTTAATTGTCTTTCTATGAAAAGTTGAATTTACAGTTTTACTAAAGAAAATTATAAGTTATTTTCTTTTAAAACGTTCTATTGTCATTTTACATTTGTAGAACAGTGGAATAAGGTTTTGTGGACGGACGAATCGAAGTTTGAAATATTTGGCTCAAAACGGAAAGTTTTTGTTCGTCGTTTACCAACAGAAAAAATGATTCCTGCGTGCGTGGTGCCTACAGTAAAGCACGGTGGTGGTTCTATAATGGTCTGGGGCTGTTTTTCAGGCCAAGGAGTAGGAGATTTGTTCCAGGTAGAAGGAATTCTAAAAAAAGAAGGTTACCATTCAATATTGCAACGGCACGCCATACCGTCCGGTCTCAGATTAATTGGAAAAAGGTTCGTGTTCCAACAGGATAATGACCCCAAGCACACTTCCAAGTTATGTACAAACTATTTAAAGAAAAAAGAAAAATCACGCGTCCTCGAAATAATGGATTGGCCGCCTCAATCTCCCGACCTCAATCCTATTGAGTTGTTGTGGGATGAGCTGGACAGGCAGATAAGAAAGACTTGTCCAACTTCAGGTTCAGCACTGTGGACGCATTTGTTAACAGCTTGGGGTAATATTGGACAAGATACGATTGATAAATTAATTCAAAGAATGCCGAGACTGTGTGCTGCAGTGAAAAAGTCAAAGGGTGGATACATTGAAGAAAACAAAGTTTAGGTGTATTTTGATAAAAACTTATAAAATTTTCAATTGAAATATCAATACCAACTGAGGAAAATGTTTAATATTATGTTTCTTTTTAATAAATACATTATTTAAGTGAAAATTACAGTTTTTTTATTGTCATATAAGTTTGTTTCCATACTATTGGCCTAGGGTGTACATTAGTATGTTATTCAATCAAATACAAACATTGAAAACATTGAAAAAATAATCAACCCAGTTGGACTTGAACCAACATCGATACGCCTTACCGGGGCTCGATATCGCTTTACCAATTAAGAGGCCTTATTCCCATGAACGTTCCTCAATTTCATGAAATCTTACTCGATAGATGGCGGTAGCGCTCAGTACGCGACCGCTGGCAATGATCGACGATCGAACGATCTTGATCGTTTTCAACTTCAATTACAAGTAAAATTCTTTTTACGCATAAGTTACACACAGGCTATTTATTTTCTTTTATATGGAAGATACTACTAATTAAAGTATGTCGTAGGGACTGTTGGAGATATTTTTCGAATTAAAAGTATAATAAATTTCGAATTTCGAAAATTAGGTTTATTTAGTAGTTAGCTTTTGCCCGCGGCTTCGCTCGCGTTAAATTCGGGATAACACGGTTCCCCTTTGCCCCCTCGTAATGCTGCATACAAACTTCCACCCCCCATTTTAGGGAAGTGGGGGGTTAGAAAGAGACAAAAAGTAGCCTATGTCACTCTCCATCCCTTCAACTATCTCCACTTAAAAAAACACGTCAATTCGTCGCCCCCTTTTGCCGTGAAAGACGGACAAACAAACAGACAGACAGACACACTTTCACATTTATAATATTAGTATAGATTGTATAGACTGTTTTACACTTATGTTTAATTTTTACCCTCCTTCAATATGCCTGTATTCGGTAGGAAATAATTTATTACTTATACATACATAGGTAGTATTTTTTTTATTATTTTTTATTCCAATATGGCTGAAATTTTTTTTTTGTAAAAATGGTCATGGTTGCAAATTTCGACTACTTCGGGTGTGTAGATTACGAAAATGATCATCGTCATGGTAGTCATTTTCGACTAACTCAGGATGTGCAGAATTTAAAAATAATGGTTATTTTAAAAACAAAGATGGCGGTGATACACTTTATGGTAAAAATCGTTAAGGTAGTAATTTTCGATTAATTTAGGGGTGTAGATTTCGGAAAAAAGGACGGTTTTAAAATCAATGATGGCGGAAACGGAAAATTCTGTCAAAATCGTCATGGTAGTCATTTCCGACTACTTCGGGTAAGCAGATATCGAAAATAATGTCTATTTTGAAATCCAAGATGGCGGTCATACAATTTTTTTGTAAAAATCGTTATGGTAGTCATTTCCGATTAATTCAGGGGTGTAGATTTCGAAAATAAGGTCCGTTTTAAAATCAAAGATGGCGGAAACGGAAAATTCTGTCAAAATCGTCATGGTAGTCATTTCCGAATAATTCGGGTAAGCAAATATCGAAAATAATGTCTATTTCGAAATCCAAGATGGCGGTCATACACTTTTTTGTAAAAATCGTTATGGTAGTCATTTTCGATTAATTCAGGGGTCTAGATTTCGAAAATAAGGACCGTTTTAAAATCAAAGATGGCGGGAACAGAAAATTCTGTCAAAATCGCCATGGTAGTCATTTCCGACTAATTCGGGTAAGCAGATATCGAAAATAATGTCTATTTTGAAATCCAAGATGGCGGTCATACACTTTTTTTGTTAAAATCGTTATGGTAGACATTTTCGATTAATTCAGGGGTGTAGATTTCGAAAATAAGGTCCGTTTTAAAATCGAAGATGGCGGAAACGGAAAATTCTGTCAAAATCGTCATGGTAGTCATTTCCGACTAATTCGGGTAAGCAAATATCGAAAATAATGTGTATTTTGAAATCCAAGATGGCGGTCATACACTTTTTTGTAAAAATCGTTATGGTAGTCATTTTTGATTAATTCAGGGGTGTAGATTTCGAAAATAAGGACCGTTTTAAAATCAAAGATGGCGGAAACAGAAAATTCTGTCAAAATCGTCATGGTAGTCATTTCCGACTAATTCGGGTAAGCAGATATCGAAAATAATGTCTATTTCGAAATCCAAATGGCGGTCATACACTTTTTTGGTAAAATCCGTTAAATTTGTCACGGTAGCCATTTTCGACTAATTTGGGTGTGCAGATTTCGAAAATATTGTCTATTTTGAAATCCAAGATGGCGGTTATACACTTTTTTGGTAAATCGAAAATAAAGACCGTTTTAAAATACAAGATGGCGGAAATGGAAAATTTTGTCAAAATCGTCATGGTAGTCGTCTTCGACTAATTCGGGGGTGTAGATTTCGAAAATGATGTCTATTTTGAAATCGAAGATGGCGGTCATACACTTTTTTGTAAAAATCGTTATGGTAGTCATTTTCGATAAATTCAGGGGTGTAGATTTCGAAAATAAGGTCCATTTTAAAATCAAAGATGGCGGAAACGGAAAATTCTGTCAAAATCGTCATGGTAGTCATTTCCGACTAATTCGGGTAAGCAGATATCGAAAATAATGTCTATTTTGAAATCCAAGATGGCGGTCATACACTTTTTTGTAAAAATCGTTATGGTAGTCATTTTAGATTAATTCAGGTGTGTAGATTTCGAAAATAAGGACCGTTTTAAAATCAAAGATGGCGGAAACGGAAAATTCTGTCAAAATCGTCATGGTAGTCGTTTTCGACTAATTCGGGGGTGTAGATTTCAAAAACATGTCTATTTTGAAATCGAAGATGGCGGTCATACACTTTTTTGTAAAAATCGTTATGGTAGTCATTTTCGATTAATGCAGGGGTGTAGATTTCGCAAATAAGGACCGTTTTAAAATCAAAGATGGCGGAAACGGAAAATTCTGTCACAATCGTCATGGTAGTCATTTCCGAATAATTCGGGTAAGCAAATATCGAAAATAATGTCTATTTCGAAATCCAAGATGGCGGTCATACACTTTTTTGTAAAAATCGTTATGGTAGTCATTTTCGATTAATTCAGGGGTCTAGATTTCGAAAATAAGGACCGTTTTAAAATCAAAGATGGCGGGAACAGAAAATTCTGTCAAAATCGCCATGGTAGTCATTTCCGACTAATTCGGGTAAGCAGATATCGAAAATAATGTCTATTTTGAAATCCAAGATGGCGGTCATACACTTTTTTTGTAAAAATCGTTATGGTAGTCATTTTTGATTAATTCAGGGGTGTAGATTTCGAAAATAAGGACCGTTTTAAAATCAAAGATGGCGGAAACAGAAAATTCTGTCAAAATCGTCATGGTAGTCATTTCCGACTAATTCGGGTAAGCAGATATCGAAAATAATGTCTATTTCGAAATCCAAATGGCGGTCATACACTTTTTTGGTAAAATCCGTTAAATTTGTCACGGTAGCCATTTTCGACTAATTATTAGTCGGAAATGACTACCATGACGATTTTGACCAAATTTTCCGTTTCCGCCATCTTTGATTTTAAAACGGTCCTTATTTTAGAAATCTACACACCTGAATTAATCGAAAATGACTACCATAACGATTTTTACAAAAAAGTGTATGACCGCCATCTTGGATTTCAAAATAGACATTATTTTCGATATCTGCTTACCCGAATTAGTCGGAAATGACTACCATGACGATTTTTACAAAAAAGTGTATGACCGCCATCTTGGATTTCAAAAAAGACATTATTTTCGATATTTGCTTACCCGAATTAGTCAGAAATGACTACCATGACGATTTTGACAGAATTTTCCGTTTCCGCCATCTTTGATTTTAAAACGGACCTTATTTTCGAAATCTGCACCCCTGAATTAATCGAAAATGACTACCATAACGATTTTTACAAAAAAGTGTATGACCGCCATCTTCGATTTCAAAATAGACATCATTTTCGAAATCAACACCCCCGAATTAGTCAAAGGCGACTACCATGACGATTTTGTCAAAATTTTCCATTTCCGCCATCTTGTATTTTAAAACGGTCTTTATTTTCGATTTAACGATTTTTACCAAAAAAGTGTATAACCGCCATCTTGGATTTCAAAATAGACAATATTTTCGAAATCTGCACACCCAAATTAGTCGAAAATTAGTGACAAATTTAACGGATTTTACCAAAAAAGTATATGACCGCCATTTTGGTTTCATAATAGACATTATTTTCGATATCTGCTTACCCGAATTAGTCGGAAATGACTACCATGATGATTTTGACAGAATTTTCCGTTTCCGCCATCTTCGATTTTAAAACGGACCTTATTTTCGAAATCTACACCCCTAAATTAACCGAAAATGACTACCATAACGATTTTTACCAAAAAAAGTGTTTGACCGCCATCTTGGATTTCAAAAGAGACATTATTTTCGATATCTGCTTACCCGAATTAGTCGGAAATGACTACCATGACGATTTTGACTGAATTTTCCGTTTCCGCCATCTTTGATTTTAAAACGGTCCTTATTTTAGAAATCTACACACCTGAATTAATCGAAAATGACTACCATAACGATTTTTACAAAAAAGTGTATGACCGCCACCTTGGATTTCAAAATAGACATTATTTTCGATATCTGCTTACCCGAATTAGTCGGAAATGACTACCATGACGATTTTTACAAAAAAGTGTATGACCGCCATCTTGGATTTCAAAAAAGACATTATTTTCGATATTTGCTTACCCGAATTAGTCAGAAATGACTACCATGACGATTTTGACAGAATTTTCCGTTTCCGCCATCTTCGATTTTAAAACGGACCTTATTTTCGAAATCTACACCCCTAAATTAACCGAAAATGACTACCATAATGATTTTTACCAAAAAAGTGTTTGACCGCCATCTTGGATTTCAAAATAGACATTATTTTCGATATCTGCTTACCCAAATTAGTCGGAAATGACTACCATGACGATTTTGACAGAATTTTCCATTTCCGCCATCTTTTATTTTAAAACGGTCCTTATTTGCGAAATCTAAACCCCTGCATTAATCGAAAATGACTACCATAACGATTTTTACAAAAAAGTGTATGACCGCCATCTTCGATTTCAAAATAGACATCATTTTCGAAATCTACACCCCCGAATTAGTCGAAGACGACTACCATGACGATTTTGACAGAATTTTCCGTTTCCGCCATCTTTGATTTTAAAACGGTCCTTATTTTCGAAATCTACACACCTGAATTAATCGAAAATGACTACCATAACGATTTTTACAAAAAAGTGTATGACCGCCATCTTGGATTTCAAAATAGACATTATTTTCGATATCTGCTTACCCGAATTAGTCGGAAATGACTACCATGACGATTTTTACAAAAAAGTGTATGACCGCCATCTTGGATTTCAAAAAAGACATTATTTTCGATATTTGCTTACCCGAATTAGTCAGAAATGACTACCATGACGATTTTGACAGAATTTTCCGTTTCCGCCATCTTTGATTTTAAAACGGACCTTATTTTCGAAATCTACACCCCTGAATTAATCGAAAATGACTACCATAACGATTTTTACAAAAAAGTGTATGACCGCCATCTTCGATTTCAAAATAGACATCATTTTCGAAATCAACACCCCCGAATTAGTCAAAGGCGACTACCATGACGATTTTGTCAAAATTTTCCATTTCCGCCATCTTGTATTTTAAAACGGTCTTTATTTTCGATTTAACGATTTTTACCAAAAAAGTGTATAACCGCCATCTTGGATTTCAAAATAGACAATATTTTCGAAATCTGCACACCCAAATTAGTCGAAAATTAGTGACAAATTTAACGGATTTTACCAAAAAAGTATATGACCGCCATTTGGATTTCATAATAGACATTATTTTCGATATCTGCTTACCCGAATTAGTCGGAAATGACTACCATGATGATTTTGACAGAATTTTCCGTTTCCGCCATCTTCGATTTTAAAACGGACCTTATTTTCGAAATCTACACCCCTAAATTAACCGAAAATGACTACCATAACGATTTTTACCAAAAAAAGTGTTTGACCGCCATCTTGGATTTCAAAAGAGACATTATTTTCGATATCTGCTTACCCGAATTAGTCGGAAATGACTACCATGACGATTTTGACCGAATTTTCCGTTTCCGCCATCTTTGATTTTAAAACGGTCCTTATTTTAGAAATCTACACACCTGAATTAATCGAAAATGACTACCATAACGATTTTTACAAAAAAGTGTATGACCGCCACCTTGGATTTCAAAATAGACATTATTTTCGATATCTGCTTACCCGAATTAGTCGGAAATGACTACCATGACGATTTTTACAAAAAAGTGTATGACCGCCATCTTGGATTTCAAAAAAGACATTATTTTCGATATTTGCTTACCCGAATTAGTCAGAAATGACTACCATGACGATTTTGACAGAATTTTCCGTTTCCGCCATCTTCGATTTTAAAACGGACCTTATTTTCGAAATCTACACCCCTAAATTAACCGAAAATGACTACCATAATGATTTTTACCAAAAAAGTGTTTGACCGCCATCTTGGATTTCAAAATAGACATTATTTTCGATATCTGCTTACCCAAATTAGTCGGAAATGACTACCATGACGATTTTGACAGAATTTTCCATTTCCGCCATCTTTTATTTTAAAACGGTCCTTATTTGCGAAATCTAAACCCCTGCATTAATCGAAAATGACTACCATAACGATTTTTACAAAAAAGTGTATGACCGCCATCTTCGATTTCAAAATAGACATCATTTTCGAAATCTACACCCCCGAATTAGTCGAAGACGACTACCATGACGATTTTGACAGAATTTTCCGTTTCCGCCATCTTTGATTTTAAAACGGTCCTTATTTTCGAAATCTACACACCTGAATTAATCGAAAATGACTACCATAACGATTTTTACAAAAAAGTGTATGACCGCCATCTTGGATTTCAAAATAGACATTATTTTCGATATCTGCTTACCCGAATTAGTCGGAAATGACTACCATGACGATTTTGACAGAATTTTCCGTTTCCGCCATCTTCGATTTTAAAACGGACCTTATTTTCGAAATCTACACCCCTAAATTAACCGAAAATGACTACCATAACGATTTTTACCAAAAAAGTGTTTGACCGCCATCTTGGATTTCAAAATAGACATTATTTTCGATATCTGCTTACCCGAATTAGTCGGAAATGACTACCATGACGATTTTGACAGAATTTTCCGTTTCCGCCATCTTTGATTTTAAAACGGTCCTTATTTTCGAAATCTACACACCTGAATTAATCGAAAATGACTACCATAACGATTTTTACAAAAAAGTGTATGACCGCAATCTTGGATTTCAAAATAGACATCATTTTCGATATCTGCTTACCCGAATTAGTCGGAAATGACTACCATGACGATTTTTACAAAAAAGTGTATGACCGCCATCTTGGATTTCAAAAAAGACATTATTTTCGATATTTGCTTACCCGAATTAGTCAGAAATGACTACCATGACGATTTTGACAGAATTTTCCGTTTCCGCCATCTTCGATTTTAAAACGGACCTTATTTGCGAAATCTACACCCCTAAATTAACCGA
Source organism: Pammene aurita (assembly GCA_947086415.1). Classification (NCBI taxonomy): domain Eukaryota; kingdom Metazoa; phylum Arthropoda; class Insecta; order Lepidoptera; family Tortricidae; genus Pammene; species Pammene aurita. Next base: position 23,410,059 of record OX352295.1, read on the forward strand.
AAATGACTACCATAACGATTTTTACCAAAAAAGTGTTTGACCGCCATCTTGGATTTCAAAATAGACATTATTTTCGATATCTGCTTACCCGAATTAGTCGGAAATGACTACCATGACGATTTTGACAGAATTTTCCGTTTCCGCCATCTTCGATTTTAAAACGGACCTTATTTTCGAAATCTACACCCCTGAATTAATCGAAAATGACTACCATAACGATTTTTACAAAAAAAGTGTATGACCGCCATCTTGGATTTCAAAATAGACATTATTTTCGATATCTGCTTACCCGAATTAGTCGGAAATGACTACCATGACGATATTGACAAAATTGTCTAGTTTTCAAATAAAAAATCATTTTACGTCACACCTGGCCATAATGTGAGTTTTACCACACGCTACGCTAATTGTGTACTCACCACGGGCAGTAAAAAAGAAAGCCCTCTATCGCATATTTACAACCCTCGCCTGCGGCTCGGGTTACAAGTACCTGCGATTTCGGGCTTTCTTTCTTTTACAGTCCTTGGTAAGTAATGTACTAGGTATAATAATATTAAAGTAAAGTAAATATTTCAAGGATCTTTATAATTCAATCGCACTTCTCGCAACTATAGGGCAATGGAAACCGGTCACTACGTGTTGGGGATTTCATACAACGTTACCCGTTTTAGTGGCCTCTTAGTGTATCTAGCTGGCAAACTTACGTAATGCGCGTAGGACGATTTAGCACAGGTCCGTCGTCTGTGAGCTCTCGTTCCATACTGAGCTAGAGGCGACGGCGCGATGTGTTTTGTCAAGTTTTTAACCGATTTAGAGTCATCTTCAAAAAATTACACTTTATTTAAATTTTGCGTTACAGTAATGATTTTTTTTTTCGTGGTAGATCTATAGCTGAACTTTAATATATTTATATATTTAGGGCAGAATATTTATAGGACTTCCGTGAAAAAAATTAAATGTAAACCGGTTTTCATCAAAAAAATTGCAATATTCAGAAGGTATTTTGTCTATTATCCAAGATGAATCTTCAATTTTTCTTACCATGGCCGTCTTGAACATGATATACTGAATTGAATTGTATTCAAATTTTATGAGAAAGGTTCCCTTTATTTGAGTAATCTGAAAAAAAACCAGACGTCTAACTGCAAACTCTGAAGAGGCCTGCCAAGAGAAGCCATGTTTTTCAGGTTTTTTTCTCAAAAATGTAATATTTTTTCCCATGGCCGTCTAGATAAAGGAAGGGACTATTATATGCATTAAAAGTTAATTTAAAAACACAAAGCATTTTCGCTATAACCTCCGAAGAAAATGATGAATTTCGCAAATTACGCGCATTTTGGGAATAAGGCCTCTTAAGCTATGGGTTCAGTTACCGAGCTGACGAAATTCTCAATGCCTTCAATCATCTTTTTGCATTTATTTTTACATCGACTTAATAGCAGCCGTAAGCGACATCTAGGTGCCAACCACTAGAGTTAGATACCCTTCCCGCCGACCCTTTTACAAGTGTCACAACGGAAATAACAGATGGCGCCTGCTATCAACTCATAATTATTTTACATTTTTTTAAGTGGGTATTCCACTCATACATTAGTATGTTATTCAATCAAATACAAACATTGAAAACATTGAAAAAATAATCAACCCAGTTGGACTAGAACCAACATCGATACGCCTTACCGGGGCTCGATATCGCTTTACCAATTAAGCTATGGGTTCAGTTACCGAGCTGACGAAATTCTCAATGCCTTCAATCATCTATTTGCATTTATTTGTACATCGACTTTATAGCAGCCGTAAGCGACATCTAGGTGCCAACCACTAGAGTTAGATACCCTTCCCGCCGACCCTTTTACAAGTGTCACAACGGAAATAACAGATGGCGCCTGCTATCAACTCATAATTATTTTACATTTTTTAAAGTGGGTATTCCACTCATACATTAGTATGTTATTCAATCAAATACAAACATTGAAAACATAATCAACCCAGTTGGACTTGAACCAACATCGATACGCCTTACCGGGGCTCGATATCGCTTTACCAATTAAGCTATGGGTTCAGTTACCGAGCTGACGAAATTCTCAATGCCTTCAATCATCTTTTTGCATTTAATTTTACATCGACTTTATAGCAGCCGTAAGCGACATCTAGGTGCCAACCACTAGAGTTAGATACCCTTCCCGCCGACCCTTTTACAAGTGTCACAACGGAAATAACAGATGGTGCCTGCTATCAACTCATAATTATTTTACATTTTTTTAAGTGGGTATTCCACTCATACATTAGTATGTTATTCAATCAAATACAAACATTGAAAACATTGAAAAAATAATCAACCCAGTTGGACTTGAACCAACATCGATACGCCTTACCGGGCCTCGATATCGCTTTACCAATTAAGCTATGGGTTCAGTTACCGAGCTGACGAAATTCTCAATGCCTTCAATTCTTCATAGGTATTTGTTTATTGAATCTCACAAAAGTTCTGTGTTTAATATTAGTCATGTTCGTCACACCTGCTGCTACTATAGGTTTACACCATAAACATACAAATTAAGAAAATGGTTATTATGACAATAAGAAATTGGAATGATACCATTACACTCCAGAAAACTACTTTGTAAAGTCAGTAGAACTTCTAACACACTTTCAAATCATGTGATTTGCTCTGGAAATTTACTCAAATAGATAGGTTACAATAATTTAATCACCAATACCAATTGTGATTCATATTACAATTCCCATTCCAAATAAAATCAGGCCATACATGTAAGGATTTACATGTTAATGCTTCAACTAGAATATTCCTAAAAAAATAAGAAGCCACAATATAGTCACAACAAGACTTCATTTATATCCATGATTCAATTATGTTAAAATGATAATGTGTTGAGGTTGTATTTTTTAATGTCTAAGTTTTTTGTATTTGAATTTGAAGCCTTGTCTTGTAATTATTTTTAGTAGTAAACTTTTACTATTGCTGTCAACTGCTGGTTTTTCCTGTATTCTCTGATATCTAAACCCATTGAGGCCAATAGCCATTGAAGCGTCAACAGAATGATTGAACTTTAATGTAGGTATCATACTTTGTGTTTGTCATACCAAGCATTAACCTGCTTGATTTTTTGTCATAATAATTCCATAAACAATGAAAGTTAATTAGGTTTCTATGACCAACAGTAGTCATAAATTTCGATCAGAATCTCTAGCCTACAAGAATATGAACCAATGAGAATATTAAGATAATGCTCAGGCTAATCAATTAAACCACATTTCTGGAACATATATGGAAGTACACATAGAACACTGACCAAACTAACTTTTACTTATAATAACCTAAAAACAACTTTCACCCAAAAAATCAAGACGCAGAACTCAAATAACAAAGTCTAACTAATAGGATAGACTTGTCAATGCAAAGTATCATAATATACTAACGAAAAACGAATAAATTAATACCAACTAGAGCTAAATCCGTGAACGGCGACGGTGACCCTTATAATCTTATATCAGAAATACGAGTTCTACGAGTAGTAGTAGTGCCGTTTCAGAATTTATTATTTATTCGCTGAATATATAAAAAAAAAGCTGATCTAGACACAGACACCACAAACGGATACACAATTTAAATAATTTGAAAACCAAAACAAAACGCCAGAATTTGACAGAAACATGATGTGATTTCGATGTAATTATGTATTAATGACCATAGATAGATAGATGGATATAGATACAAGAAGTGTGACCAGCCCAGCCCAAATCTAGTAACATACGTACCATTACCAACCGGACACGACTTTGGTTCGGACCCTTACGTACTACGCAATCAACAAAAAGCTTTCGACCAAGTAAGGTCCTCGCCTTAAAAAATTCAACCCGGACGGAGTAGTCATTTCCGATACAAAAAAAAGTCTGCCGATTTTTGCGGGGGAGGGGAACGTCAAATGTATGGCCATTCGTACGTAACGTACAAATAGCTACGTCAGATAAACGTCAATCCATACATGTGTATGACCACTAGTCATATGTTTTCGGCAGAGGGGAACGCCTGTCAATCGCGACTCCGGTTGCATGATTTCTCTAAGGTCCTCGCCTATAAAACGGGTATTAGACATTGCAATTTGTAGGGTCCATCCTGTCAAATTGGTGGGTGTAATGACACCTAGGGAGTACGAGTCCCGATCTAAGGCGATCGGCAGTCAGTGTTGCCAATTTAGCATTTTATATGCTAGATCTAGCATACTATCATCTCAATCAGCATTTTATTTTAGCATTTAGCATATAGCATATTTTTTTAGCATATTTAGACGAAGCAAGAAAGCAGAATACAACTATATTATTTCATAAGAAAATTAATTTCTGCTATTAAAAATTGTATATCTGTTTTCGAACGGTTATTATTTTTTACATACTTAGGGACCTTGACACATGGTCGCCACCAAGACTCTCAAAAAAATGCCCAGTCACTACATAATCCATATACTTTTTTCAAAAATTTTGGCCGATTTGATCAGGTCTGGCATATTTTTTTGTTATAGTATGGTGGACAATCAACCAAATCCGAGATTATAGGCTCAAGGGCACATATAAAATGAAGTTGGCATATTATTAGCATTTTTTCATCCTCACTCTAGCATATTCAGGACCATTCGAGTTGGCAACACTGTCGGCAGTGCCCCGGCACCCAACCTCCCTACGCGCCCTGCCAATTGCGCAGTGAAACAGCAGCTAGTGCGGTTAGGAAGCTTTTTAGGGAGGTCGTTAGAGTAAAGAGTTCTTTTACCTTTTTTATTTATAATGTTATCCATTTTCTACACATTCCGTATGGATTTTTATTTAAAAAAAACAGTTAAATTGAGTAGATTCGCTAGTAATTAATAAATTTATCTACTTTTGTATTTAAATAATAGAAGGGTTGAGCAGATAAAGTTAGATTCAGGCAGCTCGAGCAGTCATTTAAATATCTGTAGTTAAAAAACATAGAATCTTTTTATTTAATGTGTACTAGTATGAGACTTATGAGTACTACCACCGTGCTTCACCGATACAATTTTTTGATGTTTTGTAGGCATAATAATAGTGTAATAAGGGGCGACAGGAATTGAATACAACAGATTGGGCCCCACAAATTGCTATGTCTAATACCAGTTTAACCGCGAACCATTCGTTCGTTCCATGTTTTTTCGATCGTCTATTTGCATCAGTCTTCTTCGAACATACAAGAGCGATACAGTATACAGACGGCAATAACGAAATTTCTATTTTCGAAGTTCACGGTCGTCATTCGATTCTCCACTAGTTTTTATGTTAAAACCCAATTAAAATCGAATTTTAATTCAAGACAATAATCTGACAGCGACAGCTCTTGCCTCACAAAGAAGTTTATAATTTATGACAAAAGCTGTCAGATTACTGTCTTCAATTAAAAATACTACTTGATGAAGGTGGAATGTTTGGAATACAGCGAACAAAACGCATGAATTAATGAACGAAACTGCGGGTCTACCGCAAACGACAATAATCGAAATTTCGTTATCTCCCTCTCTATCGCTATTTCTTATTTGAAAGATAGTAAAGCAAATAGACGAAAGAATAAAAGAAGTGGTCTGCGGTTACAGGCCTGTCCTAAGATTCGTAAGGAATATTAATTAAACTGTTCCTCAGATTCTTAAATTTGTAAAGTACGGTCAACTGCGACACTGATATCATGGCATGTATAGACCCCATAAAGATTACATGTTTGTTTTCGGTTGATACCGAATGTGCACATCACTAGGTATGTAATCAACAGGCAACACCATGGTAATTGTCATTTAAATTATTTTTGCCTTTATCAATCTGTAAATTATTCCGATCTCTGTTTTTTTGTCATTTTGCTACTATTTCTCTTTTATTATTTTATAATTATCTAATGAAAGAGATTTTGGATGATATTGTTTATAATACGGGAATTCGGTTCAGCCAAATAGTTACTGAATATTAATTGTTCCTTTTTTCTATTTTAGTTGTCGTTAGATGAATAAGTGTCGAATTTGTCGTTTCGTTTGTCACAAAATATTGGTCTTCAGACCCTATCTTTAGCTTGTGTTGTTTTGTATGTCGTCCTGTTATCCCTCGATCAAGCTCTTATGTTGACAACAAATGCTTGCAGTATCAGAGACAGAAGTTTAGCTTGCATTGTCTTGTTTGTCAATGGAATGACAAATTTTTTTTAGTTGATACCTATTGTGTTCTTTTATTCTGATGAGATCTCACCAATTTTATTGTTATTGACGGCCTGTGTAGTTTTGATATGTATATAAACTACCCAACCTGAATAGGGAATATCTTATCCATCTATCTATATAGATATCTATCAATTTTGGATAAATAGATTATATGTTAATCAGAGAGTGAAACAGTTGTACTTACTGTTGGCTAAGTATTTCAGCCAATAGTAGTCGACCTGTTAAAAGTAACTTTGAAGATTTTGTCAGAAACGTTGTGTCCAACAAGTAAGCAATTAAGTATACTTAATTGGTTTTAGTAAATATAAATATTTAATTGCGTTTACATCAAAGAACAGGTGTTCAAATACAAAATGTAATTAAGTACATCCAGCTGTGGAGCATTCGATTTCTTGCTTGCTATCATTGTATTTGTCCTTTGATTACGGTAATGCAAAATGAATGAAAGGAAAGTATTATAATTATGTTTTATTGCTTTTTTAATTGATAATGATTATATCAGTGGCGATCAGGACAAATTGATCAAATCAATTGTGATCCATTGACTTCTCATTAATCTAATTACTTGTTTAAGACATAAATTCTGAATTTTAAATCATATTGCAATAGAAAATGATTCTATATGGATTTTGGTTGAGTAGTAATAGTAGTACCTAATGGAAGTGGTAACCAGTTATGGCTGCTATCTGATGGATGACCCAGATTGGAAGCCGCTGCTATCTTGAAATCACCTTGGTGGACATAAGATTTGTAAAATGAACTTGTCACTTTGTTAAGTTCTCAGGCCTAACTAAACCTCGAAGAGTTAACTGAAAATAGATGTCATATACTTCAGAAAAAGTGACCAAACCCTCCGGTGTCCGAGGCCAGATTTGAACTGGCGTCTTCAGCTTTCGCGGCTGACGTCCTGACCACTAACCGTCCTTCCTTCCGTCCGTCCTTTTTTCTGAAGTATATGACATCTATTTTCAGTTTATATATAGTAGTGTAACTACTTAAAAATTGCAAATCAAAAAAAAAAAAAAAAATAATAATTGAACAAAATAATTTGATTTGCTTCAAGATTCATAGATGGCAGCACCATCTCTCTCGCTATACCAGAATCACGTAAGAGATTCGGATAGGAGGTGCAAGCACGTACTGCGCATGCCCTTAGAGTATGATCAACGGCGCCTAGCCGTTTCAAATTCAGAGATTGCATATACATGAGAAAATTTGTCAAGTTCCGCCGTGACCGGGTGGTCTACTGGTCAGGACGTCAGCCGCGAAAGCTGAAGACGCCAGTTCAAATCTGGCCTCGGACACCGGAGGGTTTGGTCACTTTTTCTGAAGTATATGACATCTATTTTCAGTTTATATATAGTAGTGTAACTACTTAAAAATTGCAAATCAAAAAAAAAAAAAAATAATAATTGAACAAAATAATTTGATTTGCTTCAAGATTCTCGAAGAGTTATATAATATTATCTATCTGCTTTTAAGTTTGTTTTTGCAGGAATGAAAATCTGAATGATCCAGCAGGTTCTCACCAAGATTCTTCTATAAAGATAGTACATTGAAAAATGTATGTGTTAGGATGAGCTCAACATTCCCTTAGGATTAATTGCTCCAAACGTGAACATTAAGTCACGGTCTTTGCGGTTATGTAACTCCTATGCGACCGACAGTCTAATAATAGTCTGCACTTAAGCATGTTTGATATCTTGCTGGGGTCAGTGACATGTGCCATGGCTGTCTGTAAAAGAATTAAGTTCCTTAACATGCGGTTGGTTTATTTGAGGTGTGCAATAAAGAGTATTTATGTTTATGTTATGTTATGAGGCACTTGACTATTTGTCCATTATCATGTGAACTTTCCATGGAGTGATGGCTAATATCTAGTATATATGTATAGATAAATAGATAGATAAATTAATGAAATTATGTACATCTGCTCTCTCTTATAGTTCACTGAAAACGGATAGAACAGCACTTTTCTTTTAAAAAATCAGGTGTAAGGATTGGTTATTAATAGAGTACGGACGGACAAGTGGTGGCATTTTGAACAGAGCGGGAAATGGAGTCTCCTAGGTGCATTTTATGATTAAATGATTTTTCGAAAACATATTTATTACACTTTTTAATTCTTATTCAAGTAGTGCCAAAGTTTATTTATTTATTTATTCAAGTATCTGCTGCGATGTTTACCTAATTGCAAATGGCAACTGGGATATAGGATTCAAAATCTTCCTCATCGTTCTCTCTTTAATTGGTGTCCATGTTGTAAACTGAATGAATTATGGCAACTTGCTCCATGTTCTTGGGGGTAAATTTGTGTGCCGAAAATGATCGTTCAACATCTACTGATGTTAGCGTTGCATGTTTTAGGGTAAACCTACACTCTTCCATTGAAGCCATTTCTCTGATTATATCGACATCCGGATTTCTATCCAAAACCAGTTCTAGCTTTTCTCTCACTGTGTCACTTACGTTCAAGATTAATGTACTCCTTACTAGGTATATCTATTGTCAGAAAACTTTCATGTATTGGAATTTTAGTACATTCTAACTATTGATTCAGGTATAATTTGGTAAGATTTTTTTATAAAATTAAACTCATCTTTTAAATTTCCATTCCTAAACAGTGCTTGCTTTTTCTATAGCAATGGCCTCGTTTGTATTCAACTGCATTACGATGTTTCGAATAACATCAAAATGTTTATCGTAGTAAATACTAGCATTTAACCAGGTGCCCCATCTAGTTATTATTGGCTGTGGTGGTAAAGGCACATTTGGAGCGTGATCCTTAAAAAATCGAACGCGATGGGGTGACTTTAAGAAAATTTTCTTGACATTTGATATCACATAATTCACAAATTTATGTTCCGACCGTACCTGCTCTGCGACCTGTGTAGTGTGACCCATGAGCTAAGCATGCAAGCGTTAGCGTGAGCTAAAGTGCTTTACATTTCTGTAGTTTTTCTTTAAAATTTTGCTAGCTGCATTCATGTACACTATCAGTACAGAATATCAAAAAAATATTAAAATTTTCGGAGACGTTGTCCTGTCACTAAAATTTTAAACTTTCGTCAACCACCGATGCAATTGTTTTAGCGTTTACAAGTTTGACGACTTTACGTGCTAGTAAATATGGTATTTGTAATGCATCATCTAGTGATTTTATAATTACGTTTACCACGCAAAGGGTTTAGCAGGCTAAGGAAGGACGTGTGGCCCCTGTGAGGAAAAGTTGAATTGGTAAATGTCAATTGTTTGTCGCCTCATAACTAGTAATCACTCCAACTTTCAGCCCTCTATCTTGAACTGTTTCAGAGATAATGTCAAAAATGTATTTTTTTTACATTTTTTTTTCAAACTCGTATATCTCCTAATCCATAGCAGCTAAAGCGTTGAAACAAAATCACAGCTACGTAGTTTGAGTGGGAGTATACCCTATAATTTTATTAATATTTTTTACGTGAAAAATAAAAGAAATAAATGTCAATTTATTTTTTGACAGCTTTTTCCAACACGTTTTTTTGAAAGTACAATTATGAAAAAAATCATGTAAATTGCTTATAGTATTAGCTACTAGCATACAAAAAATCAATGATTATATTTGGTGCAACATACTGTAAAAAAAAAACTAACGAAAGTATTCAAGCATAGTAGGCTTCTGAACTGAAAGTTCGTTTTTAAGTTTTATGTTTGTTGCCTAGCAACAAAGGGTGTATTGTTTTTAATTTGACGTATGACTGTCAAAAAAGGTCACTGAACTACTGCTGTGTTAGCATTTGTAACTAATTTTACTAACTACTAAATCAACGAAATGACGGATGTGCTATATGTATGTTTATTATTTTATAATAGTACCGTAAAACTACACAACTATAGTCCGGATTAGTTGGATTTCAAGTTTGAGATTGCCCCTCTCGTGCATTAAATGACATATAAAAGGCCTGTTAATGTTTTTAGATAAAGTAAGACATTTTAAATTAATGTAAGTATATGAATAAGAATGAAAAACATGATCATTGTAATTTTTTTTTAATGAAAATTGGACCATTGTTGTATGGTATGTGGCCAACTATAGACCAGATTATTATTCGTACTGAAAACGTGTATTATGGTACATTAGGACCATAATTGGGATATTTATTTTAACAGCGTTGATTAGATACATCAGAAAAACACATCAAGATGAGATCAGGTACCTACTTATTAATCAAATTTTGTACCTACCATCACAAAAGTCACAGTCATTTTCTTGTTTCCTTAAATTTAAGCAAATTCTCTTAAATTGTTTAACAAACATAAAATAAAAAATAAAAATACACAACGTACTTAATTATAATTAAATGGCACTAAAAATCAACTAGGAATTAGTAGGTATTGAGGAACATATATTTATTTTTTTGGTTTTCCCCAAATAGAGTCAAGTTCCGGTACACGGAACAATGCCCGCTTCGTGCCTAGTTTTGTCGGGGTCTTAATTGCGGAGATAATCTTGTGCATTGGATAGAATATACAGTCCTGCTTCTCAGGCCATTTCCAAGATAGTCCACAACGTGTCAAACAGTTAACATACGCCCCATCACTATGGACTGTTTTGACTTGTCCCGGCCACTTTTCACCTTCGTATTCTACTATAACATACTCGTCTGGCTTGGGAACAAACTGCTTAAGATTTAGCGTAGCAGCTGTATTTGGAACATCAGCTGCAGGTTCATCTGCGAACTCGTTCGAGAGATCCATGGACGAGTCTGAAGCATACTGAATTTCGACGTCGTCATCGCTTTCTGATGAGGAATCAACCATTTTCTTGGTAAGTTTACGTTTTTTGTTTTTTGCTTTCGAAAGCTGTGGCGTAGTGCCCTTATTCTTATTGGGTTCTTTATCTTTTGATGTAGAAGCTTGTACTACAATGTCTTCTGCAGCAATACTTTTGCCTGCCGGGACATTGAGTTTCTTTTTTCGTCACCGATTCAGCCACCGACGACCTTTTACTATCTAGGAATTGCATAAACGATTCTGAAACCAGTGTCGGGTCCTGTAATGGAGCATTTGGATGCCTGAAGGTAGGTAAACGTTGCAGCACTGGAATTTGGTTGGTGGGGAAAATGCCAGTCTTCCTAAAGCCAGCTTTGAGATTACTAGCCGATCTTTCCATTATATTTTCCCACAGTTTTTTTAGCATCGTAGGAAACATGTTTTTAGGAATCGTGGGTAATTTTTGTCCTTCGGGAGTTTCCTTCCAATCGTCTAAAATCTGTCGCCAACGCAGTTTAAGAGGCCTAAAGTAAGCCACATCCAAAGGCTGGGTTAAGTGAGTACTGTTTGGCGGAAGGGCCACAAAAGCGATGTTGTGTTCTTTGCAAGCCTTCAAAACTTCCATATTTATATGAGAACTTAAATTGTCCCCTATCAGCAACTTCTTACCATCTTGCCTGCGTAAAGCGGGCAGCACCAGTGAAAAAAACCAATCCTCGAAGGTATTAGTATCAAACCAACCGGACTTTGATCGATTGTACCTCGTACCAGGCGGTCCACCCTCTGTCCACGTGCTCCACAAATGGTCCGATTTGTAGTTTACGTATGGAGGCAATACCTCTCCCGCAGCATTGCCACATACCATTATACTGACAGCGGCTTTGGTTGAATTTTTTATAGCCTCTGGATACTTACATCCACGTTTCATTAGAACTTTTTTCTTGCTCGGTTCGTCAACAAGGTTGGTCTCGTCGTAATTGTAAATATGTTGAGGTAAGACACCCTGAATTTCTGTCTGTAATTGGTTAAAAAACGCGATGATCTGCTCTTCATTCACGGCGGCTCTTACTCTCTTTATGTTACTACAGAACCTTTGCGACAGTTCATTTTTGTGGCGTTTTAGAAAGATACTAGCCCAAGTTTTGCCCGGCAAATTATTTTTGAATGCGTCAACTTTACGCCCTGTTTTGTCGAGATACATTTTCACAATACATCTCATATCAAAAAGTGTTACAGGAAAACCGTAGTTACACATTTCAGTTGCATGTTGGACAAATGCCGCTTCTTCGGCATCTGAAAAAATACACGGACGCCCCGGTTCTCGAACTTTGTTGATTCGAATAGCTTTCAACTTCAAAATTATCGAGCTTCTAGGAATTTTATATTTTTTGGCAGCTTCGCGTTGAGTTAGGATTTTATTTTTGATATCTTCAAGGCAAAGTTCCATTTGCCTTTCACTATAACACTTATATGCCCGCCCCCCAACTTTTCTTCTCATTAATTTGTCCCTTGACATCATTTCCTACAACAAAATAAGTTAGGTTTTAATTATGGTCCAAAAAAACTTTAGGACTATTGTTGAGACCCGAGGGTAAGAGAACGATAAAAAAATATTATTTTCTTAAATCAGTACATTTCTACAGCAAATGAAACTTTATTTGAATGCAAGAATCATTACCTTTCATATGAATCCAAATCTGAGTAGCAGACTTCACATTAACTTATATTTTTGAATAAAAGTTTACGGACTTCACAAAAACACGTTTCGACCGGTATTTCTTAGCGGTGACAAACTAAGTTAAATAAGAGCGCCACCTGTTAATTATGTAGTGCACTAGGCAGTACGGATATCAATGAACGGAATAATATTCAAATAATAAACTAGATGTCGCTACTAGTCGTCATCGGGTTAGGTTTGTTTGACATGTTAGCTGGACCACAGTTGGGGCCCTGCACTATAGTTGTGTAGTTTTACGGTACATTACTTACCAAGGACTGTAAAAGAAAGAAAGCCCGAAATCGCAGGTATTTGTGACCCGAGCCGCAGGCGAGGGTTGTAAATATGCGATAGAGGGCTTTCTTTTTTACTGCCCGGGGTGAGTACACAATTTTACGTCTCCATCTGGCCATAATGCGAGTTTTAGCGTAAGCGTAGCGTGCGGCAAAACTCACGTTATGGCCAGGTGTGACGTAAACAAAATTAATTGGTTTCATTATAGTACACGTATTAATATAACGAATTAAATAACTCATTAGAGCAGATATCACAATATAAGTCACTTAGAATTATATATATATTATAGTCATTAGACTATCGTAATATTCGTCGTCCCAGGTATAGGACAATGTTATCCTGCAGTCATCGCAATATCCTTTTAACATAACATTTTCGTCAGAGAGCGATATCTCAAAACTGGTAAAGACTGTAAAAACAGTTGCTTCGCTATTAACCGTGGCAAGTTGAGCCCAAATATTTTTGATTTTATGATTTCCATCTGAAAGAATGTATATACATGAAGTTTCTGTTTTATTTTTTATTTTATTTACATTTAAAACTTACTTTCGCCATTATGGAAAAATCGTACTCCTCTTCTACATAACGTGTTGTATATTCCCTTAAACAATTCACTATTATGTTAAATGTGCTAGCGTATAAATTGTATAGTAGTATTGTATAATTTAAAGATAGCTCATACCTAATAAATCATAATGTCTAATGTTATGTTACTCGGAATCGACAAACGCTTAGTTTATACGCTAGCACATTTAACATAATAGTGGATTGTTTAAGGGAATATACAACACGTTATGTAGAAGAGGAGTCCGATTTTTCCATAATGGCGAAAGTAAGCTTTAAATGTAAATAAAATAAAACAGAAACTTCATGTATATACATTCTTTCAGATGGAAATCATAAAATCAAACATATTTCGGCTCAACTTGCCACGGTTAATAGCGAAGCAACTGTTTTTACAGTCTTTACCAGATATTGAGATATCGCTCTCTGACGAAAATATTATGTTAAAAGGATATTGCGATGACTGCAGGATAACATTGTCCTATACCTGGGCCTGGGACGACGAATATTACGATAGTCATTATCTAAGTGACTTATATTGTGATATCTGCTCTAATGAGTTATTTATTTCGTTATGTTAATACGTGTACTATAATGAAACCAATTAATTTTGTTTATAAAATAATAAACATATAGCACATCCGTCGTTTCGTTGATTTAGTAGTTAGTAAAATTAGTTACAAATGCTAACACAGCAGTAGTTCAGTGACCTTTTTTGACAGTCATACGTCAAATTAAAAACAATACACCCTTTGTTGCTAGGCAACATACAAAAAACTTAAAAACGAAGTTTCAGTTCAGAAGCCTACTCTTGATACTTGAATACTTTCGTTAGTTTTTTTTTTTCAGTATGTTGCACCAAATATAATCAATTGAGTTTTTGTATGCTAGTAACTAATACTATAAGCAATTTATATGATTTTTTTCATAATTGTACTTTCAAAAAAACGTGTTGGAAAGAGCTGTCAAAAAATAAATTGACATTTATTTCTTTTATTTTTCACGTATAAAATATTAATAAAATTATAGGGTATACTCCCACTCAAACTACGTAGCTGTGATTTTGTTTCAATGCTTTAGCTGCTATGGATTAGGAGATATACGAGTTTGAAAAAAAATGTTAAAAAAATACATTTTTGACATTATCTCCGTGACAGTTCAAGATAGAGGGCTGAAAGTTGGAGTGATTACTAGTTATGAGGCGACAAACAATTGACATTTACCAATTCAACTATTCCTCACAGGGGCCACACGTCCTTCCTTAGCCTGCTAAACCCTTTAAAACAATGTTTTCGGCTATGTAGACAATCATCAACAAAAATAAAATAATAAATAACTAAATATTATAGGACAATCTTACACAAACCGACCTAGACCCACAGTAAGCTCAATAAGGCTTGTTTTGTAGGTACTAGACGACGATATATATAATAAATTGATACATAGGAAACATCCATAACTCAGGTACAAATATCTGTGATAACCACACAAATAAATGCCCTGACCAGGATTCGAACCCGGGACCTCCTGCTTCGTGAGCAGTGTCACTACCGACTGGGCTAGGCCGGATTTCATAAATTGAAACCGTTTTGCCTGGATTGCACACCAACCAGTCTGTTATAGCCGTATTATAATAATTTTTCAGCTATTGTCGCCTGTAACTGATACTACTTTTGTATAAAAGTGATGCATAGTATGCACCAGTTATAGTTTTCCCCTTGGCAAGGTAGTCAATTAAAACCGGCCAAGAGCGTGTCGGGCCACGCTCAGTGTAGGGTTCCGTAGTTTTCCGTCCGTCACAGTAAGTGTCCCCACTTAAATAACACCGTCATGTAGGATATGAGCGTTCCACGTACAGCGACATCTATCGGCAAATTAAGTAAGCTATTGCGCGCGAGCTTAAAGTATGGAAGATGATTTTTATGGGATAATTCTTTATTGCGTGAACCGATTTTCACTGTTTTTACTTTATTTGAAAGCTCGTCATTTCATTGTGATTTTGTAGAAATTACAGGTACAATAAACACCTGCTTATACGGTTAAATTACAAACTTAGTTCAGAAATTATTTTGTAATTTTTTTTTCAAAAACTATTCAACCTATCAAGTTCAAAATAATTTTCCTAGAAAGTTTTTTATAAAGTTCTACTTTTGAGATTTTTTTCATATTTTTAAAACTTCTGGTTCAAAAGTTAGAGGGGTGGGGGGGGGGGGGGGGGGGGGGGGGGGGGGGGGGATTTTATACTTCTGGAGCGATTATTTCCGAAAATATTTACATTATCAAAAAATGATTTTAGTAAACCCGTATTCATTTTTAAATACCTATCCAACAATATATCAACCTAGGGTTGAAATGAAAAAAATAATCACTCCCCACTTTACGTATAGGGGAAGTACCCTAATAAAACATTTTTTTCCACTTTTTATTTTACCACTTTGTCGGCGTGATTGATATACATATTAGTACCAAATTTCAGCTTTCTAGTGCTAACGGTCACTGAGATTATCCGCGGACGGACGGACGGGCAGACATGGCGAAACTATAAGGGTTCCTAGTTGACTACGGAACCCTAAAAAGTATTCCCTTTGCGTCCCAAAACAGACTCCACCACCTTTCCAGCAGACAGAATGCATTTGGCTTTCTTTGGAGCTGGCTCACCTTGACCAACCCATTGTTTTGTCTCTGGGATGTAGTGATGGATCCAGGTTTCATCCATAGTGACTAAACGGCGAAAAAAATCCGTTGGATTTTTTTAAACACCTGCAAATTTTCATCAGATATTCGCATGCGAATACGCATTTGTTCTGGAGTCAGTAATCGCAGCACCCACCTTGCACAAAGCTTTCATGTGCAACTCATTGTGTAAAATTAAATGCACCCGTTCAGAAGAGATGTTTGTGGCTTCAGCTAATTCGCATATTTTCAATCTTTGGTCGGCTAAAACTAAATCATGGATTTTATGGATGACTTCGGGGAAAACTGCCGTTTTCGGGGCTCCAGGGTCCTGCCTCGCTTAAACTCATTTACACAAAGTAGAACCGTTTCGTAAGAAGGACACGAACTACCCAACGTAGGTAAAATCCTTTCATGGATTTGTTTCGCAGTTTTTCCTTCTAAAATAAAGAACTGAATAACTCCACGAATTCCAATTTTCTCCATTTTCCCGCGTAACTCGGACCACTTTTGTTTAAACTACTGTTAAATGTCAAATGTCAAAGTTGACGCCAACGCCATGTATACATAGGCGATACAAGTTACTTCTCAAACAACCCTCGTAGTTGGTACATGGAATTTATCTGTTCCTGGCTTGCGTCTGAGAAAAGAAACATAGTATTCTAAATCGTCCTTTCTACCTTCCAGCACCTTTCCGATATACAACGATCGAAGTCTCTTTGTCACAAATTGGACTATAAAGTATTCGCCTTCACTGACGATACTTCATACTTCACTTGATGCTTGAGATTCTAGGTATAATATGGTTGATGATCAGAACTAACAGTGTTGATCATGCCGACTCGCGGAAGTCGCGGAGAATCGATTGGGCTATTGTTTAACAACTGCGATATTACTTGAAATACCAGAACTTGAAGTTTTGCTGGTTTGTCATTTACAGATATTGTTGCTTCATTTAAATTTAATGATTCTGCAGTACTAAGGCCATTATTCGACGTTTCTGTTGTGGGCTGTGTGTGGGTGTATTTGTTAGTGTTTTATTTATATTTAATTCGCCCATTTATCCAGGCACCGATATGATTAAATTAACATAAATAAAAAACCCCACACCCACCATCGTCACTTTCTTCGCTATCCTTGTAGGTGTCAGAGTCAAGGCGCTGAGTCCGGTTTTGGATTCTCCGAATGAGTGGGAAGTCTGTGGTGGTCTTCAAGGATTGGAGGCGTATTGGTCGTCGGCGTTTGGCGACCTCTGGAGATATTTGCTCTAAAAAATAGAGTTAACAATTAGTTTTAGAATGTCATTGATTATAAATAAAAATCCTCTTTATTTCCTTATCAACTTACAATGCAATAACTTGTACGTATGTATTTGTTAGTGTTTTATTTATATTTAATTCGCCCATTTATCCAGGCACCGATACGATTAAATTAACATATATAAAAAACCACCACACCCACCATCATCACTTTCTTACCTATCCTTGTAGGTGTCAGAGTCAAGGCGCTGAGACCGGTTTTTGATTCTCCGAATGAGTGGGAAGTCTGTGGTGGTCTTCAAGGATTGGAGGTGTTTTGGTCATCGGCGTTTGGGGACTTCTGGAGATATTTCCTCTGAAAATTAGAGTTAGTGTTAGTTTTAAAATGTCACTATAAATAATATATAAATAAAAATTCCCTTTATTTCCTTATCAACTAGTTTACAATTCTATAACTTGTACGTATTTATTTGATAGTGTTTTATTTAATTCGCCCATTTATCCAGGCACCCATATGAATAAATTAACATAAATAAAAAAACCACCACACCCACCATCATGACTTTCTTCACTATCCTTGCAAGTGTAAAGACGGACGTATAACGAAAAGTTATGAAGTTTAAACATGAGGATGTTAGATTAAAGTTATAAAAATATAAAACAAATGAATATTTTAATAATGCTGCTGTGGAGTATGCAGCTAAGCAAAAGCATGCTAAGTACTTTGCCTTGGAGCCGACGTATGACTTCATACCGGTTGCGGTAGAGACTGCAGGGTAGTGGGGTGCGGAGGCCATGGAGTTTATCAGGGGCTTGGGTCGTCGACTCAGAGAGAGGGGTTGCGATCCTCGCTCCGGATCGTACCTAGTTCAGCAAATTGCCTTGGCGATTCAGCGTGGCAATGCTGCTAGTGTCATGGGGACGTTTGAGCCAGCTACGGTCTGGAGTAGTCAGTGTTACTAAGGTTAAGGTTAATGTGTGTTTCAAATTGACAAAGCGTGTGGCGGATATCATCTTTGATTCTTCGCCAGTTCGGAAAGTAGACCTCATAGGCCGGAAACTTGGCGAGGTATATTATTTTCAATAAATATCACAATATTACACGTATCATTATTTCTTTCAAGTAATTAATACTTCTCAAACACATGATTATACAAGTGTCCCAAAATTATGCAATAAATTATAAGTTAATGATACAATATATTATAACTTTCAATTATCTAAATAATAACTTTTACAATTCAGTAAAATTACACAATTTTTAACAAGTGATCAAATCAGTAAGTAATAAATGGTCATAATGATTAACAAAATACAAAGTAAATAAATATTACAGGATAATCTTACACAAACTGACCTGAACCCCACAGTAAGCTCAATAAGGCTTGTTTTGTGGGTACTAGACGACGACGATATATATAATAGATAGGTATTGATAAACACTTAAATACATGGAAAACATCCATAACTCAGGTACAAATATCTGTGATAAACACACAAATAAACTCACTTACCAGCATTCGAACCCGGGACCTCCTGCTTCATAGGCAGTGTCACTACCGACTGGGCTAGGAGGCCGTTAAAATAATAAGGTTACTTAACTGGCAGAGTTTGGATACCACCTTCTGTTCAGAGCCGCTTATGTTATAATGCTTCCAAAAGTAGCAGGTATTGGTGTTTTATACACCACCCCCAGGTGTCCAATCACACCACTTCGATTCAATAAACAAGTGACGTCACTAAGATTGAGGATAGACAAGTATTCATGTTGGTCACTTTTATATTGAATGGTAACAATCAGGTTATAAGTAAGCACTTTAAAAATATAAACAACAAGAACATAATATTGAAATAAATATTTAAGGAATCTAATACCAGAAACTTGGATTCCAATTATTAATCTTATTTAGATTACCAATCAGGTCAATGATTATTCACTACGTCTACCCTTGTCTACCATTTAACACAATTATTTGAGTAACCATGTCTGTATGTTTACAAATTTGTCAAATGAGCGGTGAATTTATTTAGAAAACCAAGGAAAATATCATTATGAACTCAGGTCAGTCATGATAATACTTTTTATAATAAACTACATACTAGAATATTACACTAACAAGGGCCACTTTTGGGGAGTAAATGAGAAATATAAAAACAAGTTTTGCAAACTAAATTGTGTTACATATGAAATAAAATCTCATTATGACCATTTCAAATATTTATGTTTTATAATTTTGAGATAAATAGTTTTGAAGTTATTTAACAAAATAGGCGAAAATTGACCACACCTCCCCCCCCCCCTCCGAAACGAAAAATAGTTATTTGCCCATAGATTACAGGAAAACCTATAAGAACTGTATTGTATTACGAAACAATCATGCAAACATTTCGGCCGTCGAAATTGGTAAAAAGCGTCTTTCTCGGAAACAGTTTGACGTAGAAAGGTGAAATTTGGAATAGGTATACAAAATGTCGGCAGTAACAAGGCACTGAGGCCTTCACTGCTTATATTTAATTTTATGAGGAGGTTTAGGAGGATTAAGGGGGAATGATTATTTAATTTTTCATTTGTAAGATACATGTATTAGGGTACCAATAGAAAGTTTGCAAAAAATTAGGATAGCTGACTGATTTTGTCCGAGTACGACATCGAAAAATCTTCTTGTAAAATACGTACTTTGGAATAATTTTTGGCGGATATAAACTCCTCGCTCTGAATTCGTTTTTATAAGAAAATGTTAGACAATTGAGCCATAGTTATCTAACACTTTCTCGAATAACTTCCCCGCACTTGTTTCATGCAACTTTAACTTTAATTTATCGTCGTTATTCTTCATTTCATTCCATTCTTTCCAATTCACATCTTTAGATGGATCGACAGATATTTCAAGCTTCTTTAAATTAGTAGGTACAGCTGTCACATGTGTTTTTCTAGCATGCCGAATTCAAAGAAATATCACAAAAAATATCATGCCAAGATTTTTGCGAATATCTGATCTACAGTCTTTTTAATTTCATTATACAATTTTCATGTAAAAGCCACTTATCATCTTCTTGAGGTTCTTTTCACTCACAGTGAGTAACATTGAAGGCCAACATGTCTCCTTTCTTCTGATTTTTCTTAGGAGCACGACATTCTTTGGCAAAATGTCCACGAACCCCAACCGAACCCGTTGTAGCTAGGGTAACGATGACCTTGGTGTTCTTTATTGGAATCATTCTTACTTGAACTAGGAGTTGACTTTTCAGAAGTGAATTCTCCTTTCTTCACCTGTTTAGACACAAGCAAGGCGGTTTCATTTTCATCTTCGACATTCAACCTCTTCGTCCAGTAAACGAGCTGTCAAGTTTACTATAGTTAGGCTCTTCGGATCTAGTGACATCCATGACTGACGTAAAGACCTGAATTTCGAGGGCAAATTGATACTTTCTCCACTTTCTTTGAATGAATCATCATTTTCGTTAGCTCTGACTTTTGCTCATAGGTAGATTCGAGTTTACTCAGTATTTCTAGCGCAGTTTCGGAGTTTTCAATGAGCGCAATTTGATTGAGATGCATGGCCGTGGTGAGGAAACTGGAGGGCGATACCTCATTCGAATGTGATGGACTGTGTTGTGTGGGATAGGGTGGTCTATCGGCTGGTCGAGTAATTTCAGGAAAATCATCGAGAATCTGATAGCTACTCGCCAGTCATTACTTTTACAGATGATACATTACATTCATTGGCTGAGATAGCAGAAGCTGACAAACATGTGAGATTATCTATTAAACGTTTTTTGCGACAGTCAACCAAGAGATCATAAAATTTCAAGAAACCACCAATCATAGATTTAGTCACATCGGCGACTAAAAACGCCATAGAAATACTCTACGTAAGCTAAGGTCTAGTTCAAAATGAATATAACCATATATGTACTTATATTGGAACCTTTAGCTGCACATAATCTACCTATAGTCCGTTTTTGAACGACGACCGCGCACTTTAGGAAGACGCACAGGTTGCTACCAGCGTCGACCAGGAATTGCGTCTTAGAAGACTGATCGGTCACGAATAGGCGGCCAGGTAAAGTTGTAGGGCAATCGTCAGCCGCCATTATCGACCGCCCTTTTCGTTTTCTAGGAGGAACAATAAACATCCTGTAAAAAAATTACAGTAAAGGTGCGCCCACACCGCTGCGTAACGCTACGGAATCGCAGTGACGCATCATATCCATACCGTTTTTATCGCATGCCCTCCACACCGCTGCTCAAAATACGGGTTGGAAGGTTCGCGTCAAAATATTTCGTATGGGGCACGTCACGTAGGGGACGATGGGGGAATTACGGACGCTGAAAGTAAATCATACACCACTACTATACTCTTAGCAATAATCAATCTGACTTTATTAATTATTAAACTCTGGTTATACTCCTACAAAATCAACATTAATTATGATACGAGATCAATAAACAATAATACATTTTTAATCAAAAACAAAATCTTGTCAGTCCGTAATTACCCGTAGCTTTTGGGGTAAACACGGACGGTTGCTGGGTTAATTACGGACATCATGGGTATTTACGAACTAGGTCCCACATTATACACAAAAGTCACAAGTAAAGGCTTTGGAAGAACTTTCAGCAGTGCAGTTCTCATGAGCACACTTCTTACATTTTGAACATATAATCCAGTCTTCGCTTGGTGGGTCGCTGTCCTTTTCTTGACAATAAATACAAAAATATTCGTCATCTTCTTGTTTAGTTTCAAAATTCTTTAGATTTCTGACTCCTTTTGAGCGTTTTTCTGTAGTTTTTTTCGGTTTCTTTTGCTTATTGTTAACAGTGTTTTTCTCTTCTTTATTCTGTGCTTTTCTTTTCCTGTCAATTCTTTTTTTTTTCGTTTTCTTCTAGATTAGCTTTTTCCGGCGTACTGGTGAAAATGACCGAATGTTTTTTCTTCACTGAAAGTTTGCTGCGATGGGGTTGCAGAATTGGTACCTTTACTATGTATGGTTTTTTTCTTATGTAGTTTCGAGGCATCTGAAAATTTGCAGTAATTGGTTAATGTTTTGTTAGTGACGAGAGCTCGGGTTAATTGCGGACGTCTATAAATACCCCAGAGGCCTTGTCTGCATTTATCCCGACCGATTTAAAAATAAACAACAAAAATTTTCTTTAGGTTGTCAAAACGTATCATCGAAACAAACATTTGCAATTCATACTCCATTAGCGAGGGAACACATACAAAATATCACTATTTACCAACACTTACTATACAGTTCTGTCACTCAAATTAGTATACACCCGAAATTAGACGTAAAACCACGAAATCCAACTTACCTTGAAAACCGTGCGCAGCCGTCCGTCGTGAATATTAGCGTGACACTAAAGATGGCGGAAAGTAACACGTGATTGCATCGGGAGTGCGCGGGGGAAAGGGATTGAGTAGATATTGGTATGTCCGTATTTAACCCGCGTCCGTGTTTCCCCCATCGTCCCCTACACGTTGCGTCTGCGTATTTTGAGCAGCGGTGTGGAGAGCATGCGTTAAAGTCGTGACGTTTACGGCACGTCATTGCGATTCCGTACCGTCAGCGTATTTTGAGCAGCGGTGTGGAGGGCATGCGATAAAAACGGTGCGGATACGATGCGTCACTGCGTTTCCGTAACGTCGCCGTATTTTAAGCAGCGATGTGGTCGCACCTTTAGTCGTAAGATACAAGATTTTTGTTAGAGTATTGACTGAAAGTTGTTGAGTTATATTAATTTTCCTTTAAATTTTACGGTACAAAATGAAACGAAATGTATGTTTTTATGTTTATTAAATTAACTAAGTAGACTCTCTTAGAGTAACAATAGACGAACTTATATACGAGTAACAACGTGTCTCCGTAAAAAAAAGATCGGCTTGAATATTTTTTCTCAACTAAACTTATAGCAATATCGGCTTTGGAGATTAGGAATCATCGTAGTTTCGTTTTTTAATAGGGACGGATCCAAAATATAGCTGAGTAATCGCTTGCTGCTCTAAACTATTATTGAATCCTTGAGGTAGAATAGTCCAGATGTCGTCAAAGCGAAGTTTAAACTCAATCGGAATAATCTACGACAGAATAAACAAATTAATCTAAATATACATACCTAATTTTCAAGTAACAGTTTAGAAAATAGCGATAAATTACTATACCGTCGATTTATCGACGTTGTAGTTTGTGCACGTGTGCAGCGTACGAGATGAAATTTGATTAGTTCAATAAGTAAATAAACGAAAAAATTTAAAATAAATCGGAATACGACTTTTTTTCAAAGTAGTGACGATATGCTGTTTGAACAGAGATACGAGTAAGCAGATATAATAGCCAAGACCCTATATTTTAAATAGTCATAAAGGCAATGTTAAATGTCACGTAACCGATGCTTGAAATACCGATGAAAAGATGTCATAAATACGGATTATTCTTAAACTTGTTTAAAAAAAAACTAATATTATATAAAAAGGTTAAATATACTTTATTTTTAACATAAATATTTCGCTGTAATTTGTACAATATCGAAGTTATAAGAGAGGAAAATCAGTTACAATTTAGTGATAAGTGCTATTTAGCTACCATTGTGTTTTATCTTATTAAAGAGCTACTACCGAATTATAAGTAATGTAATTAATTATTCGGTAAACAGACCAAATATAGTAGTTAATAAGGGTCATAAAATAAATAATTAGAGTGGGATTTGAAAATACCGTTTTGAGTGGAATGCACCTATAGAGTAGTAATATTTGGTATGGCTAAGAAACCGAGCTCGCCAAAAATGACAGTTAGGTAGGTACTCATCTCAAAGATTGTCTGGAAGAGATCGCTTTTTACCGATAATACTGCCAATTGTTTTACCTCCTATTTAATTTCCATTTGTAACTTGTGTATACTTTGTTTCTTTAATTTGAGGTGTGCAATACAGATGATTTATTTAATGTAATGTATAATCAATCTGTAAAAATGATAATTTACATGATAATTTGCCAGGCTACAGCAACGCCAGTTGCAGCCTCTACAGCGTCTTCTGTGTATAATTTGAAGAAAGAGCTGCTCTAAACATGCAACATCTAATTTTACCTCCAACGGGCTCATACAACGGGCTACGACGTGTGAGAAATAGTTTGGAAAAGAAACGCTAGATGGCGTTATACGAAGGTGTTCCTAACGAAGCGCTGTATTCCGATTCCCGTCTCCGTCTTGTCCGAAAAGATGGCGGTAGTTGTAGAGATTGTTGTCGTACCAAAAAAAAATGTAGTGATAATTAATTTAGCACGAATAATAATTACAATTTTAATCATTTCTTGCATAGTACTCTTAGCATTATAAGTTTGCAGCAAAGCGTAGTTTGGTGTATAATACAGTGGTAGGAAATCAAATTTTCATTATATTTTGCATTGGTCCTCGTGGGACTAAAAAGGACTAGTTAATCAGTCCTTTTTTAATCCCAGCCATGACTGGCGCACCGTCAGTAGTTACTTAACAGATTTTTCAAGTCTATCTTATCTCTATCGAAAGAATCCATCACCCTCTCTCCTCGGGTTCTTTCTAATATGTAACGGCAAAACATCTCTGCTCGACAAAAATTTTCTTATTTGGTCCAGAAAGCGTACAAAAATAACCAGTTGTGCTTTACCAGTCTTTTAAATAAACGGAGTGTACACTATAGTGCACTAAATCAATATTTACCTACGTACCAAAATAATAGGGTACCGTTCACTCTCGTTTTGGTAAATATAAATGTTACAAATTTATTTTCATTCATACACAAAAATAATACAAGCTAATGAGATATATGTATAAGAAAAAATATTGAAAAGAAATCATCTCAAACGTCTTTTAATTATCTTCATGAAGGATAATATAAGTAACAATTGTTGTTTTATGATTTCAAAAATATTCCGGTTAATAGAAAATGGAATTCTGATGGTACCTACTAAGTACCTACAACGTGTCCCAAGACTCAACACCATGATGATGAAAGTGGACTGAAAGAAAACATCTTTCAAAATTGTAGGGACAAAATGAATTTTGATTAATTTTGGTGTGAAAACTACATGTAATATGGTATTTTTAAGGGCTGCGTTAGATAGCAGGGCTACTTAATTTTCCAAAAACAAAAAAAAACCAGAAATATTTGAATATTTGTAGACATGGTCGTTAAAAATACCATTAGGGATGTCGATTTTCGATGAATTTCATTTTTTTTCTGTAATTTCTAAAATAATTGAGATATTTTTGTTTTCTTTTTCCTCGACTAATCATAAGCAGCTCCATCCTCTGGTGCCGGCTTATCGTTGAGTTTTGGGACACGTTGTATATAAAATTCAGTTTCTTAACATTCGGTTAGAAAAGATCACGTCTAATCATTCAACTATAAGTACCACAAATTTATTTATACCAAGGTTATTGACCTCACATTCGTATTCGCATTCGCAATCTCGAATATGAGCGGCAAATATTTTCATTCGCATTCGCGAATGTCCAAAAGACAATATTCGTTACATCTCTAATATATATATAGTATAGGTAGACCTAACTAAAAACTTACTTATTATTTAAAAAAAACCGGCCTAGTGCGAGTCGGACTCGCGCACCGAGGGTTCCGTACAAACCTGTAGGTATATACCTAGGGGTAGTAACTTTAAAATTATTAAAAATATTTTTATTATATCATGTAACAAAAAAAATATGGTTTTCGCGAATTTTTTTCATCCGTGCTATAAGACGTTGCTTCGTACCAAATTTCAAGATTCTGAGTTCACGGGAAGTACCCTGTAGGTTTTGATTCCCTTGCGAGTTTCGAAAATTTGCGGCATAAACGGGCTGTATCTTTTGATTGCGTTGGCTTAGAAGTCTGATTTTTTCACAGCTCCAGGATACAGTAGACCTGAGTATTTGATATAAAGTTCAGCGTGATACCTCCACGCGTTCCTGACAAAAAGGGTCTTGACGGACGTACTGACGGACGGACGGACGGACTACAAAATGATGCTGTAAGGGTTCCGTTTTTTCCTTTCGAGGTACGGAACCCTAAAAAAGACCTAGATCTCGGTCATGTGATCTAGGGTGCCCAGAAGGCTGGACGCATTTCCGAGTTGGATAGCTATGCTCATCCGCTGGGCCAAATACTGACCAGTCCTCTGGTCACCAGAAGCCTTTATAAGGCGCGCCGATATCTTCTTGTAGAGCCGACGCGCACTTGGCTTGGCCCCCAATATATATTTACAAAATTACATAAATAGGCAAAATACAAGCAACAGTATAATTACTTATCTATTTAATTATCACAGTTATTAGGAAATAGGTGGTGCAGGATTGCCCACCCCAACCGTTGGCCTAATGATAAAGACGCCAGTGGGGTTGATATAGAGGATGATGATACTGACGCGTATTGCAAAACTTTAGAAACTTCATAAAAATGACAACATTTGTTAACTTTTTTTTACCTACATCTCCAGTTAAATTGCATTTTAACGTAGGTAAAGGCCAATCGCTTTCGAATGCGTCCTGGTCGCCCCGCCATTACAGCCTGGGTCTGTTTCGCCTTCGCCCTCTGCGCCATCGTTTCGTTGCGAGTAGGTATCGTTCTTTATTGATAATTTTATTTTATATGTATACTTACATGTGGTTTCATTTTTTTACCCTTTACGTGTACGTACGTTACGTAAGTAGGTTCACGTGTTAGAAAACTGTACTTACTTTAGTTAGCAAAAAATTACACGTCATATTGGACAGGGGGGGGGAGGGGTCCTGAAAATATCACCAAAGATCACCATGGGGGTGGGGGGGTCTAAAAAAAGCCAAAAACGTATGACGCGATTAATGGACGCCCCCTACATCACCGAGTGCTTAAATCGTCGGCTACTGCCTAGGGTAGAAAGGGGTAATGGGGATCACTTAAGCAAGAATTAAAATAAAAAAATAAAATGAAACGAAATCTTTATTGCAACCGCCTCATAACAAAATCTACTTAATTGACTATTATTTGAGATCAATAATCGTCACATTACTAATCATCTTTGGCAAATATGAAAGTTACAAAAATTAACTGTTTTGACTCCCATTGCACAGAGGTATGGGCTATTGTGGTCACCTTGCGGGTAATGAGGATCATACAAAAATCTAACACAAATCGCAAACATAGCCCTTGGCAGACTCCCACCCAGTACAATCTGCGTGAGCCCATAAACCACATGAGGTACACCTGTACCAAACCTCATTATTTCGGCCAAATTCGTCGCAGATTAAGCACCTATTTCCTGTGTCGTCAGCATCATCTAGCTCATCATCTTGGCATAAATCATCAGTTCCTATGTCTGATACAGTGGTATCGTTTGATTCCTGGAGAACCTTCCTCTTTACTCTTTCGGCCTCCTTCTTCGGCAGTTTAGTATTTTTTCCTTGGCCCTTACCTTTTTTCTTATCTTTAGCTGGGCAGACGGTTTTTTTTCCTTTCCCTTTAGCTTTGGCTGAGCAGACGATTTTATTTTTTTTGTTTTCTTTTTCTATCAGGTTTTCTTTTATTGGGGTAGACGTTAAAATCGTTGCATGCTGCTTCTTACGGCTTTGTCTAGTATTATGGGTTTTAGTTTTCTCTGGCAACTTAATTAATTTGGACACAATATCAAGACTACAGACTGGTGGATTAACTTGCTTTGATGTGACAAGGACTGGTGAATATACTGGATCAGGTGCTGGTAAAATACTCTCCACAGATGAGCTGGGTCCTGGATCTGGACAATCAACTGCGCTAGAAGTTCTTGGTGGCGTCGGTGGAAGCGGTGAATCAACTTGCATTGATGTGCTCGGTACAGGAGAGCGTTCTTGACCTTGTGCTGGGTAATTAATTGCAACTGATTCATCAACATTTTGAATGGCAGTAGTTTCCGATTGGAGCAATACAGCTGGTAGAAAATCTTCTTCACAAAATACATCGGGATTCATTGGATAAATACCAGTTGCTCTAAATCCTGACTCTCCTTTACTAATGGACGCAACGTTATTAAATGCTTTCCGCAATAAGGATGCTACTTCGTAAGGAGTGATCTTCTCTGCCAGGTGACTTCATGTATAAGTCACACTCCTTTTTGTATGCCCCTTTAAGTGGTCCAAAAAACGAAACGTCAAGAGGTTGCATTTTGTGAGACGTATGCGGAGGCAAAGAGAGCATATGGATGTGATTTATTTTGCAAAATTCATAGATACGGAGCGAAATGTGACTTGCATGATTGTCCAGTATCAGAAGAACTGGTTCTTCGGCAGAAGGTCTAGCGTGATGCTTAAAGTGCGAGAGCCATTCAAAAAAGAGCTGCTCATTAATCCAGCCATTGTCTGAGCACTTGTAAAGAGCCCCTGCTGGCCCATCCTTCTCGAGAAGTGGATTCAGTCTTTTCCGTGGAAAAATAAACATCGGTGGGATTGAATCCACCGGCAGCGTTCATTGCACACATTAACGTGATATTCTTTCCTCGCTCCCAGCTTGTGATTGAACCCACTCTTTTCTGCCCTTTAGCTGCTAGAATTTTTTCAGGAGGTTGGACAGTAGTAATGCCCGTTTCATCACAATTGTACATATTTTTTGGGACAAATTTATGTTTTGCCATCAGTTCGCCCAGCAGCTGATAAAATCGCTGCACTTCTGTTTTATTGAATGCAGTGATCCGATTTATGCTGGTGGCTTCTGGTTTTCTGACTGATATATCATTTCTGGCCATAAAAGATTCTAACCAGTCACGACCAGCCATTTTCGAAGACTGATTAAAGTTGTGTTTTAGGTTCAAGTTTTCAGCATATTCAAACGCCACTTTTCTTATTTCTGTACCTGTGCATCCATAAAAAATATTCGCCATCTTCTTTATCAAGTCAGCCAATTGTTTTTCTTGATCAGCGCTGAACACAGTGAGTCGCCCAAGACGTGGTGTTAAGTTGTTTTTATTATTATATCTTTTTTGTAGACTCGAAAATGGAATATTCGAAACCCTAGCAGCTTTGCGTATAGAAAATCCATCTTCTTCTATAAGTTTCACTGCTTTTTCCAATGTGTCAGAAGACCAGGAAGCTTTTGTGGTAGTTCTGACTCGTACTTTCGGCATCTGAAACCAAAATAACAAATTATATTATACCTTTTACATTGCGGGAAATCGTGGTCACTAGCGGGCAATGGGGGTCACCTGATCCTCATTACCCACAAGTATTTTATGAAGAAAAAAAAATAAACACATGATACGTGTTAACAGCACGCGAGATTTAACTATGAAATCGGTACACTTAATGCACAAGTAAAGACATAAAAAAGTCACATATAAGTACATCAATAATTATAGTACTTACCGTCTATTTTGCGTACGTAAAAATTTACATCGGCGAGCCGCAAAAACAAAACACACCTCTTAATCCCGATGCCGTCGCCATACTGGCGCGGCGCTGTCGCAGCGCTAGCGCGGGGCCAGAGGGGGGCGGGAACGCCCGTAAACGTATTTCTAGTGTTTGTAGTTTTGGAGATGTGTGGGTGACCACCATTACCCGCTGACTCCCATTACCCGGTCTTCCCCTATGATCCGTGAGCATGATGGACCTGTCTTATTTTGGCCGGATTTGGCATCCGTGCACTATTTCGAAGGCCACGTTAGCCTGGTATAAAGATAACAAAGTCGACTACGTGCCCAAGGACAAGAATCCTCCGAACTGCCCAGAAGCCAGGCCTATTGAAACTTTTTAGGCACTAACCAAGGCATATCTTCGGAAAAATAATAGGGCCGCGGATTCCATTGAGGCTTTTAAAAGAAACTGGTTGAAAGCCTAGAAAGTCGTTGGGAACAAGTCTGTGCTGAAGCTTATGTCGAGTGTCAGGTCTAAGGTTCGGTCATTGGCTTACAATTAATTATTCTGGAAGAAATGGTACAATAATTGTTTACATAATAAGTTAAATATACAATTCATTATAAAAATAAGTATGACGAATAATATTGTTTTGTTTAATTGTATGTAGTACTCGTGGTTATACTTTCTGGAACACCCGATATACGAATACAAAAATATCCTGCCAGAGACGTAAATGCGCCTAAAAATCCGCACCGGACACGGTACGCGCTTTGGTTAGTTCCCCTCTCTGTAGTCTCATAATAGGTGCCTATGACGTTCTCATTAGTCCATTTCATGCGATCGTGAACTGTGGACGGTGCAGGACCATGTCCCGCACACCGGCATCGGTAGCCGTGCTCGTTGCATAGGATAAGTAGTTATATGGCGCTCATTGCTGGATCCCACTGTGTCGAGCGCGGTCGCAAACTAACAAAAAATAAAGAACGCTTTGGATGGAGATCTGGACGAGGGACGAAGCAGAGGTGATAGTCGTTTCCGCTCTTGTTTGACACCTTGTATTCATTTGTAATTGCATTGAATTTCGGCGATATTATATTTTTACACAAAACGGAACTTACAGATTTTATATCAAACGACCTTACCGCGTAAACAATTTTGGAAAATTACCGGCGATGTTTCGAGATCTACATTGTCGTCGCGGCCGCGGGGAAATATTCTAGTCCGGTAAAGTGCTGTTTATTTTGTAACAATGCCGTAATTTTTCAGCTTCTTTGTCCTTTGCTTTTTCAACGAGCGTTTACAGACAGCCATCGCTGACACATAATAATTTGATGAATGAACTCGTTGACGGCCTCGGTTTGTTCGCACCATCTCGAGTGTCTAAATATTGTACGAGACAATTCTAGTAATTAATCAGTGTTTGCTTTGAGATTTAAGAGCAGCTGAGCTTTGAGTCGCATTTACAAAGTTGGCAAGAGCTTTCTCAGTCCATAAGATCTAATTAAAATGGCTTAAAGCTAGATTGTACTTAATGACTTATGCAATCTCTAGCCTTTTCCCGCGGCTTCGCCCGCGTTTTATAAGTACTCAAAAAGGATACGATACCCATGTTGATTTTCAGACTTTGTGACCACATTTGCCCCTTTTAGGGGTTGAATTTTCAAAAAACCTGAAACACGTGTTTACTTTTACCGTTAGGAATACTCCTGTGAAGTTTCGAATAAAGTAATCTAACAAATCTTGATTCGCCATACAAACTTTTGACCCCCATTTTACCCCCTTAGGGGGTGATTTTGAAAAATCATTTCTTAGTGCACCCCTAGACCTTATAAGGAACCTAAGTGCCAAATTTGGAATCAGTAGAACCAGCGGTTTGGGCTGTGTGTTGATATGTCAGTCAGTCAGTCAGTCAGTCAGTCAGTCAGTCAGTCAATCAGTCAGTCAGTCAGTCAGTCAGTCAGTCAGTCAGTCAGTCAGTCAGTTTCTTCTTTTATATCTTTAGAAGATTTAGAGAATATGACATTTTAAAGGAATTAGAATCAAAATCCAATATAATTTTGTTGTTGTTTATTATATTTATTTTCTACTTAACCCTTAGTTAATAATGGCATCGGCTAATTTTAACTTCTTCCCCATTTCAAACCGACTGAGGCAAAACCGTACGAGAAAGGCAGTGCGTTTTACCCTTGATACATGTTACCTCCTAACAACGACGGTTGAATTGATCATTTTCAAAATCGGCTCATCTTAGTCATAGTTCCCGTGTAGATGTTGAGATAAATGAATCAATGAGATTACCAACTATTCTCTGTTAAATAACGTTACTATTTTATATAAGATTTAAACGACTCGGTATCGTAGGCATTGCCGCCTAAAGTCCTATCCCAACCCTGGAACTCTATCCATGAATGAATATCAAAGCTAAACTGTGACGTCACGAAGAATCTACCTCCTTTTAATGTTTTTGTTTATTATGTTTAAAAGCGCGGGAACCTGTTTGTAGTATATGTCCGTAAATTTCATTTCATGACGGCTGTAAACGACCCTATAGCCGGCTGACACAACTCTCATATTTCAAGTGGTACGGACTTTTGAGCCGTATGGGACATATACCTAATCAATTAAGTGCAATGGCTTGCAATCATCAAATTCATTTATCGATGTCAGGCGACAAAGGACTAGTTATGTGACTGACGTTTTGGAATGAAGTGTAATTGCCTCGTTTGTCGTTAAATGCTTTTGCTGCGAGATTCCGATACCGGACCATTGAGCAAAGGGGCCATAAAATAATTTTCATTTTTTTCAATACGGGTGGTCAATTTATCAAACACCTTAAACTGGAAAGTTGTGCTATTATTTGATCTACATCGGTCATCTTTTTTAAAATGTTACGTTATTTGGGCGGATAAACTATTTCTTGTATTGAATCAACTTTTTTTTTCAAAAAAGTAATGTTCTATTTTTCTCATAATATTATTTAATATTGATAATAACACTACCAAAGATTGCAAATATATCTCGAACATCGCTCGTTCTTTCGTTAGATCGAAATTAAACATAAATTTGGAAACACAATCACGTAAAACGTCTACTGAGTCACGGAGACGGATTTACGGATTTTCATAAGGAAACTACATTTAATTTATAAATTATTTCCTTTATTACTAAAAGTAATTTATAATGAACACAGTTATAGTATAAAAGGTACAAAAGTCAGTTTCCATTTCGTAATACTGGGGTTGGTTTTGTCTCTTGAGTAACGTGGGTAGTTTGATGTGCATATTTTTTAAGATAACCCAGTATGCACTCAATGTAAGTTAACAAATATTGGGATAGTACTTAAAAGAATTCTAAGCAAAACATTATTTGTATATATTGTTAATGTATGTTTCTTAGGAACTTTTAAAAAGCCAGTAATCTGTTGCAATTGTGGGGGACAAAATCGTCAGCGAAGAGACAAAACATGTGACTCAAGAGACACAGTTACACTAACATTGAATATTAGGAATCAAAATATTATTACTAAATGTCTAAATGGGTAACAAAAAACTCTTAACATAATATAAATCTTCCATTCTTAATTGAAGTTATGAGATCAACAAATAAATCACACAATATTTTTAGTTAAAGCAGTATGTTGGTTTTCTTTCAAACATCTGAAAACTATCTAACGTCTAATGACATCTTATTGACTAAAGAATACAAATATAAAGTGAATACAAATAGAAAAGTCGTGAGATCAATCCCAACTATCGCAAGTCAGAAGATTTTCTTCAATATTTTAAACAACATAACAAAAAATAAACTTCTTATTACAAAAAAATGCTTGAACAAAGAATCACACCCAAACAAATGCCCATTATTTCGTTACTTCCACATTCTGTTTGAAAATGTAATATTGTACGCCTCGTCTAATAGTAATATTCGGCTTATCTAAAATCTTAACTATGTCTGTATAGTCTATATCTGCAACATCGGATTTGTCTAAAACAAAAGTACTTTTATTTTTAACATACCGTAAAAACGTGACTCTTATATCACCATCATCGTGCAGCTCATCGACAGTACAGACATATTTAAAATATTTCCCTTTGTTAGAACTTACATTTACTAACAGGAAGTCTCCACGCTGCACTCCTCGATTTTCTTTACCCGTCACATTTGCTGATGTACTCGGTTGCGAGGGAGTGTGTTCATCGTCGTCGGAAGTTTCAGGATAAACGGTATCATACCAGTTCTTGTTATGGGTTTTTGTCAGTTCCAGTATGTCAATCTCTTTAAAAGGGGACTTTTGACGTGAATTCCTAAAGCTACTTAATACCTCATCATCCTCAGAGCTAAATCTGCTCTCATTCAAATTGTTTGGCTTCTTTTTGTTCTGTTTCTTCTCCTTTACATTTTTGGTTACAGGTTTAAGCGGTTCATAATTTTTTGGGGAAAGACATTCACAAAAACTTCTATTGCAGAAACAGCTAAGGTTCCTGTATTTTAATTTTCCTGCAACGGCGGTAAATATTTGGTGTACATATTTCGTGCCTGAAAGTGGATGAATATTTGGAGGTATTTTTTCGGCTGTTTTTGCAATGTCTTCGGATGAAATTTCGTAGAGCTTAATTTTGCTTATATCTTTTAGAACATCGTAAAATTGTTTACAGTTTGAAATGTGGTCACCCCTAGCTACTAGCTCATCAGCTGACCTTTTTAGGTATCCACCTATTCCATCGGCTGGCCCTTTTCCATGCCCAGCCTCAAAGAAAGACCAGGACATAGCAAGAAAGCCGTGTTCAAAAGTCGCAGTAGAGCTACGGTAGAAGTTTTGTTTTTGTCGGTACTGACTGAAGGGACCGTCACTAAAGAAATGAATGGTTGTAATATCCGGATGAGAACTACGAATGTCCTTTAATACTGGATCCATATGTGCCCAGATAGCCGCAGGTTGGTGGTTAGTATTTGATGACACAGTGCAGTAGGATTTGACTTTTTTGTTGTTGTCTGTCATAATATACACTACAACAGTGTTAAGTGATACTTGCTGTCTGGAACCACCGAAGTGATGTGCTTGTATTTCTTCGTGATGTTTGCAGCTGTAATTTTCACTAAAGTCAACCACGATGACCGCTTCAGTTTGCTGCAAATTATCGATAGCTTCTCTAAAGCTTTTGAATTGAATTTTCATGTTGTAAACATGTTTTTTCAAAAGTTTTAGTTCTGCATTGAATACAGCTAACAGGTCTTTTACTGTACTTTCTTTATCTAGCTTCACATTCTTAAAGGTTTTCATAATTTTTCCGTCTTTCTCGTATGTTTCTTCTACTCTTCCCCACTCTTTCCACTGAATTTTATTGTTATTTTTTTCAGAACTTTCGGATTGTATGCTTAAATGAGAACATTTATCACACGTACCATACATGCAGGCTTGCACTTTTGCATCGCAAACTGTTGCGACAATGAGCTGGTTAATATCATGGGTCTTAATAACACCCTGAGTTTTTAATGATTTAGCCTTGTACGATGGGTTGGTGTGGGTTTTGCAAAGGCACATTTCACGCCCACTCACTGAAGGCTTAAGAATATAGAAAGGCTTGTTCCTAGTAAAGTAATAGTATGAACACTTAACGCCGGAGTTTTCGGACAGGAAAGTTTTGTGCAAGTTTTTCTGGGTGTCAAGTAAAAACCTTTTTTGAACTTTCTCTCCTTGCTTGGTAACTGTTTCTTTTTTTCCTGCCGTCGCTCTCGAAACGTCTTCTCTGAGAAAAAAATCTGTTATCAATAGTTTTAATTTTGTTGCCAGTGTTCTAACTTTGAAAGTAGCTCTTATTTTTCCTGTCAAACCCAGTGAATCTTGAATCATTTCCTCTCTTCTTGAGCTATCAACATTCGTGAAAATGTCCTTCAGTAAATTCTTGTCTCTGTGGCCCTTTATGTTTTGATACCTTTCTTTTATCGCGTTGGAGAGTTCTTCATACTTAGTACTTTTTTTAGGTTTGCTATCCTTTTTCTGAATCCTCTGTAACCGTTTTTTGTATCTGTGTGATTTTTTCTTCAGCTGTTCTATTTCCCGTCGTAACTGTAAATTTTCCTGAAATAGTTTAGATCGGTCTCGTCTTATTTGTTTGCGTCCTCTTTTCTTTCTAGTTTCTGTGTGTAGTTGGGTTCTGTCTGGTTGAGGAATGTCGACCCCAGAAGCATTTTCAGGTTCCATATTAATACGCTCTATATTTTCTGGCTCCCTCACATTAGGCTCCATCATCGTCGGAGAGCTTGGAGGCGTGATGTTAATGACTCGGTTTAAATTTTTCCTATTCCGTCTTAAATTTTGCTGCCTAAGTTTCCAAATTACTCGTGCATTGTATCTTTCTTGTGGCGTTAAATCATTGACAAGTCTCTTTTTTGCGTGATAATGGGCTCGTTGCTTATTTTTGTAATGTTCATACTTTCCCGGGTCAAGTTTAAGTTTCTGTTTATAGCGTTTTTGTCTTTCTGCCGCTGTCAGTGGCATTGCTACTGAAACAAACGAACCGACTTTAAAAATAGATAAAGACGATTTACATTTGCGTTGAAAATATAATAAAGGTAAAATGCGGAAATTGTATGGTATTTTAGTTATTTAAATAGAATATAATAGTGTCAGGTTCACGTAATCTATACGTTTCCATCGGCGAACACAATACATTCATAAACACTATAATATTTGAGTTTCCTTATACAATAAAATATTATTGTGCTATAGTACTTTTCTCGCAATTGAAGCACTAGCTATAATTATTCAATTTAACGTATTATATAAGAATTTAAGGTTAATTAACTTAAATTGTCTCTTGAGTCACTATAAAAGTCACCAGAGTCACGATTTTCGTGACTTAGTGGACTGTGACTAAAGGGACATTTTAACATTGGTTTGTTGTTTTTGTCGCAAAACTATTGAAATTACGGTATAAACAAATACCCTTAGCATTTTAGACTTAAAAGGAGCTAAACTAAGATACAATTTGATTCGAAGCATATGTACTTACCGGAATTCGAATGTCACTCAGCCGACACACAATTAACACACGCTACCACCTCGCGAGTCACGGACGAAATGGTCGAGCCGTTATGATCCTAAAGCACACCCAAACGACATCACGCGATACCTAGATCGTGTTCTTATTGGCCGACGCGTTCATAGTCTGTCTCGCTTGCACTTAGCATAACAGTTTATCCCGTGACTCAGACGACTCGTATTATCATTACGATATGGGGACAAAGTTTTGAAAAATAATTTTGTATACTAAAATGTACAATATCGTGTTCGTTAATGAGAATTTATATTAAAGTTACTAATATGTTTCTAAAAAGCTCAGAATATAGAAAGCCGTAATGGGATTAGTAGCCAGAATTTCTAATAATACCAAGTCAGTATGTCTAGGGGACAGTAAGATTTTGTATGAAACAAAAATTTCGTCGCCCGAGTCACGAGGAAATTTCTATTAAAATGATAAAGCTTTCTTTATATAAGTGTGTTAAATATAAAATAATAAATCTGATTAAATAAAGAAACACCTAATTACTTCTTTTATGCCGTACATAGTATTGACAAATATTTTGAAGTAAACGGGACGCGTTTATACAGAAAAAAGTTGATTGGCCCATTTAATATTTTATCGAGTGTAAAGGTACAATATTGGTAATAAGTATATATGGGCATGTACTATTAACACACTATTTATGTACATTTCCTAAGGAAATATTATTATTTGTAGAGTTACTTTTCGATAAGATTAATTTAACTTATTTCGGAGTCTCTTGATTAAGATAAAATACGAACCTAACTAGTTAGCGAAACGGCTCCTGGCTAATTGGACGTCAATAGTTAAAAACATCGTCCTAACGAACCTCGGAAACTCATCGATGAAAGGATTAGGTAATATTCTACAAAGGTAAGGTATCTTGATTTCGCCTTTCAATCAACGCCTTGATAAAGCTTGTCCCAGTAAAAAATGTCGTTAGTTTACGCAGCGTTGGTATATCAGGTTTCAATGAAAATGGTTGTAACTGGCTGGTTATATGTTAAATGCATCTCGGTTCTTTATTTAATATTAGAAAAAAATCTGTCACAGTCACATTTTCAAAGATCTCGTCTCCACAAGAAAAACTTCATGAGAAAATATTGTACAAATATGTCCAATATTAAGGCATTTTCACGAAAAAAGTGGCAATGGAGCTAAACACGTCTGTTAGAACTGTGCAAAGGGTCCTAAAACAATTCAGAGAGACTGGCGGTATTCGACGGCGTCCTGGAAGTGGTCGGAAGACCGGGTTTGTTAACAAAAATATTGAGAAGAGTATCATAGCTGCTTTGCTGAAAAAACCTACATCATCTGTAAGAGATTTAGCTAAAAAGTTTAAAACGTCTAAATCCACTGTGCAACGAGTAAAGAAAAATAATTCTGTAAAGACTTTCAAACAAACTAAAGTGCCTAATAGAAATTTGAAACAAGAAACTGACGCTAAAACGAGATCCAGAAAACTGTATTCAAAATTAACGGCAAAAAAATACTGTATTGTGATGGACGACGAAACATATTGCAAGCTTGTTTTTAAATCACTGCCGGGACATCATTTTTATTCGGGGACCGATAGAAAAACTATCAATGACGAGTACAATGTCATAAAAACGGATAAATTTCCGAAGAAGGTTCTTGTGTGGCAAGCGATCTGTTCTTGCGGCAAACGCAGCACTCCATACTTTGCTAAAGGAACTATGAAAGGCGATGTATACCTTAAAGAGTGCATGGAAAAGCGATAATTGCCGTTTTTTAAGCGACACAAGAAGCCAGTTCTGTTTTGGCCTGATCTGGCCACGTGCCACTATTTTAAAAATGTGATATAATGATACAAAGCCAATAATGTCGAATTTGTGGAAAAATACCAAAATCCTCCTAACTGTCCTGAATTACGACCTATAGAAAAATATTGGGCTCGTATGAAGCAGAAGCTCTTAAAACATAAAACTAACGCCACATCAGTTGAAAACTTCAAGCGAAAATGGAATGCAGCTTCAAAACTAATCACAGACACTGATGTACAAAACCTGATGGCAGGTATCAAAAGAAAATTACGAAGTTTCTGGATGAATAAACAATAGAACAAAAACATAACAAAAATACGTTTTGTTTACTACATTTCTAATAAACTGTTGTCAAAAATTTGGTAACTTTTTATTGCTTACATTATTTCATACTAACTAATAAACGACATTTTTTTTCTGGGACAAGCTTTAATTTACTTGACTGTCGAATGCGAATTTTTGATGTAACATAAATTATTTTAATATCTCGCTTCGACTTCGGAGGCTGAATGTGCGGCAGGAAATTAAATTTATGTCTAAAATTGATGGAATACCTACTTTCGCAGGACTGTGTACCACGATTCCGTTTTTGCTTCGTATTACAGTAAAAATGCAATAGCTTTTTAACTGGGTTCGTTATGTTCGTATAGTAATTGTGTTAAATACTGGTTCTGATTAATTTAGCATCTTTTTTTTAAATTCATTTTACCTTTTTTGCATTAGCACAATATTTCGCAATTTTCTCTTCTGGCCGCGTTTTCTCCAACTTTGACATCCCGTTTTCCTAATATTGGTGAGTCTTAAAATACTTGTGTTGAAAGCCTTAATCAAAGACATAGTAAAGTTCGTGGATTAGATGAATACTAATTAAGGTAAGTCCGTTTTGTCCCGGGTGTCTAAACTGAAGTATGGATCCCCAAATTGTTTACAATCTAATCATGATTATCCGATCGTAGCAACTTTCTGATACTGCTAAAGTATCTCGATGTAATTAAAAATTTTGTAGGGAGAACAGAATTACCTAACAGTTAAATGTGCTGTGTTTTGTAAACGAGGAATCACTAATTTGTAAAGAATAAGTAATTAAGACTTTAAAAAAACAGGTCACTTACAAAAATTTCGACAGAAGGTGAGGCGTTTAATTTGTCCTTGAGTGTTTTAATTATTTTCAATTTTATAGTCTATACTGTTACTTTTTTTCTAATTCTGAAAACACTAAGGTAGAGTATAACTAATAGTTGTGCTTTCAAGCCTTACATTACAGTATGTATAGTTGGTAACACTTCTTATTGAAATATATTTCCTGCAAACGAATGATAACTTTCACCCTTTCCGACCTGTTTGTAATATAATATTTCTAATCACAGGGAAGCAGCCCTTTCGTATTGAATTTATGGATCCATACGACAGGTTTATTGGAATACTTGAGCAAACATCAATAATACTCGTAATATTTACTTTGCAATAACGTTGAGAGAAAATAAAAACCTGATTGTGAATCGGAGACGTAGGCACGTCGGACGTAGGCATTTGGGCTTTAGATCTGTTGGCGGCGGTAATGTAAAATCTATGAATGGTTTAAATTTTCCCTTAAACTGTAGGAAAATTTGTACGTTGTGTCTACGTTGTTTGAAATCTATTTTATCGGCATAGGTACGGGAGGTAGTGGGCGGGTGGTTAATAACGGGTGTTTTTTAGAAGTACTAATACAAATTAAACATATAAAAAAAAAAAAACACTAAAATTAATGTTATTGACATGGATTGGTTTTATTTAAAATATATTCTGATTTCGGGGTATGTCTACTGATCTACTGATTTTCGTACTGATTCTCCTGATTTTTTGGATTTCACTTCTCATATCAAATATATCCGTAATTTTCAACGAACATACATTGATCATAGGACAAGAAGACAGATATAGCACTCGCTCTCGCTACATCGCGTACACCACTTTGATTCTCAAACTTAAAATTTTGGGGTAACTAACTTAGTGCATGTGGCCTGGCCGCCGTGCAGATTGCATTACCTATTTTTTTTTTAAACAGTTGATTTCGCTCATGTATCTTTATTTTTTCAGCCATATCAGGGAAACATTTCAACTAAATACTTGTTTCCATTATTAGTGATATGTATCACTAATAATGGAATGGAAGTATGTGTTTGGTTTAGACAGTAAGAGGCAAAATACAGGGTTTAAAAATCGTTTTCCCAGAAATCGCACGATGACATCGCACGAATTTTCTAATCTTAAAAAAACGAAGTATAGGTTCACCTAAGTTGCAGAATACAGAACCCACTAATTTAATTAAAATTATCCTAAAAGTTAAAATTCGACTCAAAGTGGGGACAGTGACGTAGTGAGTGCTATACCTGTCTTATTATACTGTGTAATTAATCAGTCATACGTACCAACCTTAAAGGTATGACTTAAGGGCATAAATAAAAACTACTGTCAATGCGCACTATGCGCAAAGAGAGAAACTCTTTCGATACACGCCACTAAAAATCGCATGCGATTTATTTTATGGTAAAAATTTTTTTCTTTAAAACGATTTACCATATTTTCATGAAACGCAACGTCCATGCCAAACCGTGGAATTGATGTAGGTACTAAAATTACTAAATAATAATACATTACTTCGTTTCACTGAATATTTTCCGCAAGTCGACATCCAGCATATTTTGCGTGAAACGGAGATAGCGCTTTTACAACTAACGTCTCATTCTAAAACTTTAAATCAGACTACTTTGATGCTTTGGTAATTCATTCTCGTCTGTGGACACTTGAATCCTATTATTGAAATCATTGTACCCTAGTAGTCTGTAATCTATACAAAATAATCAAAATTACTTAGGCGTTTCACACACTTGAGCGGAATTTAGTCAATCATAGATAAAAATCAACCAGATTTCGGGAAAAACTCAAATGAATTTCAAATGTGATTAGCGGTTTTAAATACCCGATCTGAGAAAATGCTTACTTTGCCGTTTAAATCCAATTCGTAAGAGCTCGTAAACGAATTTACACGAAATTAACAACTAAAAAATCATATAAAAATGCATTTTGGTAAGTTGTTGTTAATAAAACTGATCTCCTGATTTTTTTTCCAATCTCCTGATTTTTAGACTAGTGTTCTTCTGACTTTCGCAAAAAAGACCTGGCAACACTGTTCTCGAATCGGGAAGTCTAATTTTCGACCACCTTTTCGAGCAACTGGGCCGTACGTATATCGGCAATAACGCGGCGAATGTTGGCCAAAAGCTGTAGAAGTTTAGATTTGTAATCTACGTTAGTTTTATCCCACAAGTACGGTCATGTTTCTACAAGTTCTATAAGAGTTACTACGTCGGATTTCAACGATGACACCTTGTCATGTCTTATGAAATTATTACACGTAAAAGTTAGGTGGTTTTAGTGCAAAATTACTTTGGTACTTTTGTAACGTAAAGTCAGTTAGGCGGGAAAACTTTTTTATACTTACTCATTCCGAAACTAACCATTGTTAATGTTAAAAACATTTCTTTGGGCGGACTGAATATATAAATCTTAGACTACAAAACTTTGCAAGTAAGACAGTTTGAACCAATCAA
This sequence comes from Pammene aurita, assembly GCA_947086415.1. Taxonomy (NCBI): domain Eukaryota; kingdom Metazoa; phylum Arthropoda; class Insecta; order Lepidoptera; family Tortricidae; genus Pammene; species Pammene aurita. The sequence continues at coordinate 23,452,304 of OX352295.1, forward strand.
GTATGTGGGGTTTTAACCTGATTTAAGTTGTTACCTATAACTTTTTTCTAAATAAAACAAAATAAATTATGTGAGCCTAAAAACCCACAAATATAATACGATATACAATTGCTACGTCGTTTCGCCATAATGATGAACGTGCAAAGTGCTGCTAGTTTATCCTTATTGCAAAATAACTAAATATTGACTAAAACTAAACCTTTGACCTCTAATTCTGCTTTTTTGCGATAATCTCCCTTTGCTGTTTTTTGCTCAATGCTGCCAATCACTAGTGATGACTTTTATCCCCAGGTCAAATGGGCGGTGATTAGATCATATTGTAATATAATATAGTATAGAATTATGGATGCAGAATAAAAAAAAATGTTTCTTTTATTTTTTTAGGAATGGATATCAAATATACTGTCGCGTTACGTGCTCTTCCAACTAGATAGGTGGAAGAACACGCAACGGATAAGGTGAAGAAAGTAAATAATAAAAAGGAAATTCATGTAATGGGTTCTTTATTTCACAATATTTTTCAGTTGTAAGAGGGTAAGTCAATATGGCCTTGATAAGATAAAAAGGTAAAGCCGGAGGTTATCACGGGCTCGCCCTAAAAGGCGAACGTAGTAGAGGCACGGAGGCTCGCCCCAAGAGGCGAACGGAGTAGAGGACCGCCCTCAGCGGCGGATGGAGTAGAGGCTCGCCCTCAGAGGCGAACGGAGTAGAGGCTCGCCCTCAGAGGCGAACGAAGTGGCTGGAGGCTCGCCCACACTAGGCGAACGTAGTAGGTGGCTCGCCCACACTAGGCGAACGTAGTAGGTGGCTCGCCCACACTAGGCGAACATAGCAGGTGGAGGCTCGCCCTCAGAGGCGAACGTAGTAGCTGGGAGGCTCGCCCAGACTAGGCGAATGGAGTAGAAAGCTCGCCCTCAGAGGCGAAAGGAGTTGCTGGAGGCTCGCCCTCAGAGGCGAACGTAGTGGCTGAAGACTCGCCCTCAGATGCGAACGTAGAAGCTGGAGACTCAGGAATTAGTAACCCGGAGAGTTTATGCCAGGAGAGAGAGAGAGGTCGCTTCAAGTGCGGGGCCACTTCGGCCCCGCACAGACCTTTTGTTTGGAAAATCACTTCTACGAAGCTAACCAGAAAGTGATTGACATTTGTCAGTGACAGGCTTATATAGGGGCAGCCAGCGAATACAGAGTTCTTACAATAAAAAATTGAAATTTTATAAAAGGCCAGGACAACATGAGTACAAATATTTAACAAACTTAGTCAAAAGTATACAACCTGACTACATGGTTATACAAATTAACAGAATTGACAAACTAGACAGAGTACGTCACTATGGAGAAGTCTAAATAAACATTTCAAAATAGTATAAAAATGTACAATAACGTGAATAAAACGAGGAGATTAATAGCCAAATAAGTAAAACTAAGAAAAGGTGAGAAATCTAGGTTTCGAAAGTCGCTTGAGGCTGTAGGTCAAAGATCCGCGACAAGGAAGTGTAAAAAAGTATTCATGTTTTAATATCCTGCGTATTTCAGAGCATGAAAATTGAGTTTCTAAGATGAAGACAAGGTTAGAAGAATAGCGCACGATGTTTGAGAGCGCCGCGGGTTTTTCGTATGGGTGCGTGTGTTGAACAAGGATTGCAGAATAACTAGGAAAGTGCAACACAAATAAGATAAATGCTCAGCCCAGCATTGCAGCGAATCAATCCTGAGGTATGTAAGGGATATGCTACAATATTTTATAATTAAGCTTTCTTTCCCAATACTTACATAAATTGCGAACTACTATGCTTGTTTATTTTTTGGGAGTTACATGTTGCACTTTTTTTGGGTGTTTAAAAATATAATAATTCAATGCAACAGTTAAAAAATTACAAAACCTTTCCTATCACTATAAAATATAACGGTTACACTCACGTCACTTTACGTTGTCGGCATCGCGTCGTGCAACAGCGCGCTACGGGCCGGTTCAAAATAGGACTCTTAGTGCTTGAATATGGAGACCTAAGCTCTCCGAAACATGTCGCGCGAAGTGACTTAAGTGACGTGAGTGTAACCGTTATATTTTATAGTGATAGTATGTCTCACGAAAGTTTAAATTACCTTTTCTATCTATTATATTACGAGGTATACCCAGATTCAAAATTTCATGGACAATTTATGAAAGAATTCACATAATGTGTCCATGCAATTCTGAATTACACTGTAAATTAAATATTTTTTTAAAGGAGGAAACATTTATTACTTTATTACGTTAATAATTAGATTACATCATGTCATAATCTTAATACTAAACTACTTTTACAAATAATTACCCCTAGTAATTAGTCAAAGCCGCTTCTTGTCGCTTCCGGTCCAAAGGTGCCCATAATGCTCGCAGCTTTACCACGCTGGACGGCCATGGACAGCCTTTGCACCAGAATCGATTCAGAGCGGGGGTCCTCTCCCTTCTGCCTAAGTCGACGGCCTATTATGTCGCGCACAAACTGTTTTGTGTCAGCGCCCCAGCAGCCCGCTGTTTCCACCGCAAATGGAACGAAAATGTAACCCGAGCCTAGGGGAGCGCGTTACATTTTCGTTTTGGCGCTTTACCACCGCCTCGCCTCAGACTCAGCCGCCTCTCCGGCTGCGCGCGTCGTATGAATAATGTGAGAGGCGGCGAAGGTACACCCGTAGCGTCCCACACCAAGCACCGTCCTCTCGCCCACGGCACCAAAGTTAGACCATCAGGTCGCTTGCCGTCTGTGCGGCTCAGACCCGGAGGCTCAAGCACCTATGGGACACCAGCCGATCTAAGCGCCCACTGAACCATGTCATTAAATAATTAAAAACAATCGAACAATGCACATCCCTAGCCTACATACTTACATACGTAATATAATTAAGATATCTTTAATTAATATATGAGACGAGGGCAACGCGTTTAATCTACCAGGTATTCGTTATTAAATCTGATTTAAAACATATTGGATACGTAAGTATACGTAAAAACTAGAAACCTAAAAAATATAAGTAGTGCAATCAGTTCTTGAAACGTCATTTCAAATAACATTGAATGGAAACCTCCTATAACCACTAAAGGTTTTCATTGAATATCTCGGTGCAGGTTAGGTTAGGTATTGGTTAGTTTAAATGACAAATACGTTAAGCTCATTGAAAATACCCTACGCTTAGGATTTAGGTTATTCCTCGAATGAAATGTCTATCTTGTATAAATTATTGTGTGAGTTTTGCTAAAGCTCAAAATATTTTACTAAATATACTATACCTCAAGTAAATTTCGATTACGATAAGTGCTACCTCGAAACTTTGTGATTACATTCCAAAAAACGGGAGAGGTAAATTGTGGAATTAGAAAATGTACATGAAAGGGCTGTTTAGGTTACTAAGAAAATTAAAAAAGTTCTCGATAAAAAACCCGACCTAAAAGCGAAACTGTGGTCTGTGTGCGGCTGAGCAACAAGCAAACATCGAAACCTACGTTTCACGACGACTTTTATTTCGCCTTACTAATTGTTCCTTCCAGTTCAGCTAAAGTTCTACTAATTTAAAACATTCCCGTGAGGTCATAGTATAGTTTTTTTTAAAGTGAAAACTTCTTTAGCGGCGCTGTGCACTTTTTGTGTTGGGGAAAAAATGTTAAACTCGCGTCAGGTCACGTGACCGTCAGATTCGTCAGATTGAAAATTCGTAAGACGTGACCTGATCGAATAAATCTATAGGTATTACTAATTCCGTCGAGGGGTACGGTACCCGAATGAAATTATGCTCAAATGAAAAAGCGTAAAAAATAAGTTTTGAATCGAAGACATACTCATAAGGGCAAAATTCGGATTGTCGCGTATTTTGCATTTAAAAGTGTTAATTTAATGACAAATGGTCGGCCATATTATATATTTTAGTGGTTGACAACTTGACAGTGAGGGGTGTGTTCGGAAATTGTGAACTATGTTTACGTCCGGCATATTTGACAGGTTAGTTGTCGCCAATCATTAAAATGCACAATGCTTATAAAGAACAAGCATGGTACTATCGTCAATATAAACACATAAACATGTTATTTACATTTATTTTTAGTAAAAATATCTGTTTATTCTATTTCAGTGAAAACGAATTTCTGTTAAAATATTTTTTCATGTGGCAAATGCTTTATTTACCTATAAATGCAGTGGTCAGTCAGCCATGTTTAGTCAGTTATTTTCAACTAAGATTTCGAAGGAGGAGGTTCGAAATTCGTCGGGATCTTTGTTGCTATTATTTTTTAAATATAGGTATACGTTCACCAATTATTCGAAGATGGCTGGTCCGATTTGGAAAACATTTTTTGATTTGAAAGAGCAGTTGTCCCATTGTAACCTGGTCAGGGTTTGATGATGGGATCCTGAAGAGATCGTAGTAATTCTTCAAATTTAAATATTTTTTACAGTAGCTCGGGCATTTCCTTTTTGAAAGGTGGAGTGTAAGTGAAGTCGGTTCTTTTTTGTTTAAAATTAGGTATATTTTTCTACTAGCTTTTGCCCGCGACTTCGCTCGCGTTAAATTCGGGGTAACAAACAATACAAACTTCCACCCCCCATTTTAGGGAAGTGGGGGGTTAGAAAGAGACAAAAAGTAGCCTATGTCACTCTCCATCCCTTCAATTATCTCCAATTAAAAAATCACGTCAATTCGTCGCCTCGTTTTGCCGTGAAAGACGGACAAACAAACAAACACCCACATACACTTTCCCATTTATTACAATATTAGTATGGATTGTCCTTCGGTTTAGGTACCAAAATCTTGTACATTGTTTAAACTGCGCTGTAACAGGCTCCGCTTCTCACTACGCCTCTTAATGTTTCCAGAAATGGCCTGCTTTATTATTTATTATTCTTTGCCGACTGAGAATCAAGTTTTATTAATATTACAAATGGAGATATTTCAAATTCAAGACACTTGGGGACAAGTTAGAAGCTGTGAAGGTCTTATGCTGATTGGTGAGCTACGAGTATTTTTGTTCAATGTTGTAAAATATTTTTGGAAAAAATACAGCCCAACTTTGTTTAGCAAATAGGCGCTAGACCGAAATCATCCGAATGTGGCTCACGAAACCGATAACGTTCATACATTAACTACATAAAATAATACGTATTCATTTATGCACTAACAAATTAGTGGCACACAATAATAGTCCTACACTATTAATAGTCCGTGCTTTTAAACTGTCAAGCTCAACAGAAATACCACGTAGGTGCCACATAGTAAGCAAAAGCCCTAAGAACTAGAATATGTCGGAGGACCACTAAATTCTGGTATCTAAATGAGCCAATCTCAGCGACAACACGATCCATTAACGACACAAAATGACATGAAAATAGAATTCGTACTCGTATTTTAGTCCATTCATTGCAAAAATGTCTTTATCGTCGACGCACACCCTCGTGATTTATTGTTAATTCTGCTGTACAACTTGACCTTAGAACCCCGAGTGTAATTATAATCGCCTACCTGGTTAGGTAAAAGTCAGTTGATAGTCGCTTTCTAAAAAACTGGTCTACGTCAAATCTTGGGATCAGGTTGCCGAGCGGACCCAAAGTTAATTGCACTCGTTTACACTATTTTATTTTTGTATTGACGCCGAAGATACTGAAGAATATTTGTCATATTTTCGCAGAGACTTGACAGTAGACATGTTTGTCTGCAGGCAACACAGGCAATTTTCCTGTCCGAACTCCGAACTATTATTTTCGCATGAAGTTAATAGTTTAAATAACCATGATTTCAAATTCCTATAGATGTTATTTTCAAAATACCATTTCATTGTGTTTGACAATGTCACTCGGGCGCTCGTATCTCAAAAATTGCCTCCATCGTAATATTACACTGGCTTTTCGAGAAAAGGACTCGCCGGCGAGCAACCAATAGGAGTGCATTGCCTTATCTGGTGGCAATTTCTAATACATGTTGCCTATTTACATTCTCTTTAAAGGGCAAATTTAAGAAAGCAGGCGTGTTTGAAATTCATGAGAGTTTTGGGAGCCATAAGTGTATGTTAAAATAATTCACTTATGCATGCTGCAATGTATTATTGTCGTTTTTGTGTACTTTATTTCACCGTTTCAATTTAGCTTTGTAATGGTTGTCGTGAGGGCAACCACACATATCCTTCAGCCTGAGGGACATTGTGAAGGTTTCCAGGCTAACTCAGGGTTTGGAGGATAGGGTTAAAGTAAAACACCAAGGTAACTAATATAACTGGGTCTTGTACGCCCTTTATTGAAAGTAAACCTTAGTCTAAGTTAGGTCTCCGGAAGGGAGCTAGATTATATGCTACGTGATAGTTCCGGTATTTATCCGGGATACGCGATCACGCGGTACGGTGATACTGGCTAGGATAGGACGTCGGAGTGTTCCCCGTGGAACGGCGGGATCACGAATAAACCCCTGGCTAACGACGCGTGGTTTCGCGCGGCCTTCTGGGTTTACGGGTATCGGGACAAGCTGGGGAAACCTCCCGGCTAACAACGCGTGATTTCGCGCGGCCCTTTGAGGTTATACTACGGGGGGAAGGGGAACGGGAAAGTCCTCCGTCTAACGACGCGTGATTTCGCGCGGCCTTCTAGGACTAGCAGCCGTTGTTCGTCGCTCGAGCTCGGAAGATCGACTGCCACTGCGTGTGTGTGGTGTCGTCCGCTGCTCCTCTTATGATGGGGGCAGGGCTTGGAGTGCCCGCATTGCTGCTATGACTCCTGTGTCATGTCGCATCCCACTGCGGTGGGATGGTCTCTCGTCGTCTTTTTGTGGATGACTTGACGTCTGGTGTGGCTGCGGCGGGCCCGAATGGCCCTGCCGCAGCGATGGTGTCAGGTGAGGTCCGCGGCGGGCCCGATGGCCCAGCCGCGGTGATGTCATCTGCTTCGACTGCCACTGGGGCACGGTCCGGGCGGGCTTAAATGGGTGCGGCGCGGTGATGGCGGCTAGACGAGGAGGGGATGCGGCTGTTGCTCTCCGCTCGCCGCGCGTCGCACCCCGCCGCTCCGGTTGTCGCGGCGCTGTGACGTCGTCGTGACGTCACAGCTTTAATATGGCAAGTTTAAAACACCAAGGCATTATTCGACCGAGTGTATCGATCCGTTCAGAATACATTAATTTCATTCAATTAGAAGCGGCATATTAAGTATGGTTTTTCATTGGTTTTGGCAAAATAAGTGTCCTTCGCAGAGGCCTCTTCAGTGTCGTCTGGACGGATTTCTGTCGCAACTGGAGCGCTTGTGTTGTACAATATATTTCATGCTTTTTACTCCTCCAGAGCCCGTGTAATTACAACAATAACAAATAACAACAAATCAATGGTGGTCAAAAAATCATAATACTACCTACCCGTACCTATTTCACCTTAAGGCAGGCCAGGTTGAACTGCGACCCTAACGAGCGAGCGAGGCGCAGGAACCGAGCTTTTTTTGTGCCCCCGCTTTTAAAGAATAAATAGTGTTATATTATCCCATAAAAACCATAAATGTGAAATGAGAGCCAAGTTAAATATCTTATATATGCCTTGGTTGTTGACTTCATCGACAGAAGAAGTGAGATCTAAATGGGTGCCAAGTTCAATGGTCAGTCCTGAAATTTATTTATAACATTATAAAAAAATATATAACAACCATGTTATGAATTTTGAAGTTCTCCAAAACTGTATGTTATGAACTAAGTAGGTAGTAGTACAGATTTATAAAAAATACAATTATGAAGTAAAAAATCAGAGGAGTGATGATTCTGTAGCAAAAGAAAAATTCGGAGGATCGATTTTATGTAAGCCAATATGGACTCCATTATCACACCTTTTTGTATGGGAAACTTTTCTCTAAACTCGATAATTACCAAGATAAATGACGGATTGTGTTTAAGCCGCTATGTTTTTTTATTTTTTTGGTAATCAATCTTATGTTTTGACTTCCACGACATAGGCTTTGCCTAGTGTGGGTTATCAATACGGCAATCAATATGCCATAGTGTGGGTGGATTATGTTGTTAACTGTATATTTAAAAATTTTTGGTCAATAAAACATTTTTACTTTACTTTTTACTTTACTTTTTGTAAAATGTAAAATTTTCAGTTGTGAGAAGCGGAGCGGCTGAGGATGGTAAGCCGAAGCTGCGGAGCGGAGTAGGGGCGACCGTGCTTTGCCACGCAAGGGCGGAAGGGCTGCACTTCTCGCAGCGCCGGAGCTAAGGCAGAGTCTGACGGCGTGGGCAATTTCGGCGGCACCTGCAGTTTACTGCCTTTATGCCCCGTTTGCCAATTCCCGGATAAACCCTATGCGTATCGGCCAGGACTTGGCGGCATCTGGCCGCGTCTGTCGGTAAATGCCGCAGGACGTTGTGGCGGTACAGGTACTCGCCCATGTACCACTTTATCCGCCGGTCATGTACGGCAATGGCGCTTCAGCTCTAGCCATTGCCGTTCTATGGTGTTACTGTGCACGGTCACAGACACCAGATTGGTTCCGGGAATCGGCTCTGCTAAACTGGCATCGACCGGTATGTCCACGGTGCCATTCGTGAACTCCATGCTGTGCTTCACCGTGGAGTTCCCTGTCACGTTACGTGCTCTTCCAACTAGACGGGTGGAAGAACACGCAACGGATAAGGTGGAGAATGTAAATAATAAAAGGAAATTCAGGTAGTGGGTTCTTTATTTTACAATTTTTTCAGTTGTAAGAAGGTAAGTCAATATGGCCTTTGGAAAATAAAAAGGTTGGTAAAGCCGAAGGTTCTTCAGTAGCTCGTCCTCAGTGGCGACTGTAGTACGGGCTCGCCCTCACTAGGCGAACGGAGTAGAGACTCGCCCTCAGAGGCGAACGGAGTGGCTGGAGGCTCGCCCACACTAGGCGAACGGAGTAGAGGGTCGCCCTCAGCGGCGAGTGGAGTAGAGGCTCGCCCTCAGAGAGGCGAACATAGTAGAGGCTCGCCCTCAGAGAGGCGAACGTAGTAGCTGGAGACTCGCCCTCAGCGGCGAACTTAGTGGCTGCAGGAGTCTTCAAAAATTAGTACCCGGAGAGTTTAGACCAGGAGAGAGAGGTCGCTTCAAGTGCGGGGCCACCTTGGCCCCGCACAGACCTTTTTTTTGGAAAATCGCTTCTTCGAAGCCAACCAGAAAACTCTACGCAGACATGTACATCATCTGTCAAAAGTCACTTATTCATACTTCTCTATCAGGGTAAGGGGATGTGGTTCACATTCAATGACGCACACTCCTAAGAAGACCTCGCTATGACCTAAGGCTTTTTTATAGAAGGGAGTAGTTTGCCGCTCCGCTAGAAAAATGATAGAGATGAAAGACTTGAGGCTTATTTTAAGAGTTAGTCTAACCGCTCTAGAAATTTAGTACTGATAAGATTGTGGTAGGGGTAGACCTACTACAACATAGAGAGAGAGAGAGAGAGAGAAGAAAAGTTTGACCATAAGGCTTATTTTCAGAGTTGGCCGACCGCTCTGTAAAATAAAAATAAAAATGATTAAATCATAGCGCGTTAGCCGCACAACAATGAGTATATGTACAATGTGAAGAGATATCTCTACAAGCGAGTAAAAAAGGGATGGAGTTTAATGAAAGGTGAAGTTAACGAAACGAGCTTGAAAAGAGAAGAGAAAGTGAAGTTAACAAAATACAAGAGCCAGGGCTGAGCTATAAAAACAAAGAAATATACAAATTAAAATGTTACAAAATACAGATAGTAGAAAAATAAAATATTTAAAAAAGTTTCTAGTTATTTTAAAAAACATGCCATATTGACTTACAGTTTTAGTAATAAGAAAAAGGAAAAGTTATCTAATGTGAAACCGAAAAGTAATTTTATAGACGTGTGTTGTCTATTTTTTTTTAATTTAGAGAAGTGCAACTGAAAAAAGAAAAAAAAATGCCGTTAGGCGCCAAACTGTCACGTTACGTGCTCTTCCAACTAGACGGGTGGAAGAACACGCAACGGATAAAGTGGAGAAAGTAAATAATAAAAGGAAATTCAGGTAATGGGTTCTTTATTTTACAATTTTTCAGTTGTAAGAAGGTAAGTATGGCCTTTGGAAAATAAAAAGGTTGGTTAAGCCGGAGGTTCTTCAGTAGCTCGTCCTCAGTGGCGACTGTAGTACGGGCTCGCCCTCAAAGGCGAACGGAGTAGAGGCACGGAGGCTCGCCCTCACTACGCAAACGGAGTAGAGATCCGCCCTCAGAGGCGAACGGAGTGGCTGGAGGCTCGCCCACACTAGGCGAACGGAGTAGAGAGTCGCCCTCAGCAGCGAGTGGAGTAGAGGCTCGTCCTTAGAGAGGCGAACGTAGTAAAGGCTCGCCCTCAGAGGCAAACGTAGAGGCTCGAGCCTCGCCCACACTAGGCGAACGGAGTAGATGGCCCGCCCTCAGAGGCGAACGTAGTAGCTGGAGGCTCGCCCTCAGAGGCGAACGTAGTAGCTGGGAGGCTCGCCCAGACTAGGCGAACGGAGTAGATGGCTCGCCCTCAGAGGTGAAAGGAGTTGCTAGAGGCTCGCCCTCAGAGAGTCGAACGTAGTAGCTGGAGACTCGCCATCAGCGGCGAACTTAGTGGCTGCAGGAGTTTTCAATAATTAGTACCCGGAGAGTATAGACCAGGAGAGAGAGGTCGCTTCAAGTGCGGGGCCACCTCGCCCCGCACAGACCTTTTTTCTGGAAAATCGCTTCTTCGAAGCTAACCAGAAAACTCTCTTGACGTTTGTCAGTGACAGGCTTATATAGGGGCAGCCAGCGAATTCAGAGTTCTTACATTAAATTTTTGAAATTTTATGATGGCCATGGCCATGGCCAGGACAACATGAGTACAAAATATTTAACAAACTTAGCCAAAAGTATAGAACCTAACTACATGGTTATACAAATTTGAAGATTTGACAAAGTAGACAGAGTATGTCACTCATTATTATGACAAAAACGGGACTTAATCGCGTACACTTACTTTTATTATTTTCCTGACGTTTATATTGGGGAAACCAAACGCAAAATAGCGGAAAGGGTCAGGGAACATATCACAGCAGTCAAAAATCGGCAAATAAATAAGTCTGCTGTGGCCGAACATTTGTTAGAATCTGGACCAAACCACTGGATTGAGCTCCATAATCCAAAAGTCCTCTCTACAGAACGTCTTCGTTATAGCAGGAAACTACGAGAAGCTATTGAAATTAGGAAGCATAAGAATTTCAACCAGAACGAGGGACAGGGGATCTCGTCTTCGTGGAATCCAGTGATCAGCAAATGTAAGCGTGAAAATACTTGCATTTCCAAACCACCAGATGTCGTGAGTGTTGTGTGTAGGCAAAGTGACAACCCTAGCGTGAATGTGCATAATCGAGAACAAGTGCGGGTAGTTCGAAAAACCCGCGCAGTTAGGAGATGCTGATACAATTCCTCGCCAGTCTGCCTGCGACCACGAGCGTTACGGCACGCTCGAAACGTCAGGAAAATAATAAAAGTAAGTGTACGCGATTAAGTCCCGTTTTTGTCATAATAATGAGTGAACATCGTGTAAGTTTAAATCAGTACAGAGTATGTCACCATGGAGAAGTCTAAATAAACATTTCAAAATAGTATAAAAATTTACAATAACGTGAATAAAACGAGGAGATTTATAGCTAAGCGTAAATAATAATTAGGGCAAGGTGAGAAATCTAGGTTTCAAAAGTCGCTTCAGGCTGTAGGTCAAAAATCCGCGACAAGGAAGTGTAAAAAAGTGTTCGCGTGTTAATATCTACATTCTGCGTATTTCAGAGCATTGAAATTGAGTTTCTAAGATGAAGACAAGGTTAGAAGAATAGCGCACGATGTTTGAGAGCGCTACGGGATTTTAGTATGCGTGCGTGCGTTGAACAAAGATTGCAGAATAACTATGAAAGTGCAACACAAATAAGACAAATATGCTTAGCCCAGCATTGCAGCGATTCCATTCTGAGGTATGTAAGTGATATGCTACAGCTCTCATACCCAGGCAACTGTCTTCGGCTATGTTAGCCGCCATGATGGGGTCTAGGCTTGCCCTGCTTTTATCGGCTATGACCTTCACGTGCAGGTTTTTTGGAAGGCGGCTAACACAGCCGAAGGCTCATTAAAACCCGCTCCCGGTTGTATTTTCGCGTGTAGAGGTGAGTTTCGTCCACCTCTACGACGTCATTGGCTCCCCCAATTAAAACCATGTCGTGGGCTTCGGCTACCTCGCAGATCTCCCGCATATCGTGGTACACCTGGATGGCCGTCATTTTTGTTACCCCCGAGTCTTGTGCCGCCTGGCCTACCCTGTCCCGTCTAAAAAAATGCATGACTAAGCGAAGAATTTTCATTACACTAATAATAATAATAATAATAAATACTCTTTATTGCACACCTCATACAACAAGCACAAATTTTACAATTAGATAAATTTAGGTAGAGGTAACAACAGGCGGTCTTATCGCTAATGAGCGATTTCTTCCAGACAACCTTTGGGTAGTGGAGACTAGAGAAAAACAATAAGCAGTAGGTGGTGCATAGACACAAAAGAGACGAAATAGATAACACAGCACATTCATATGAATATACATACTTAAATAAATACAAAATAAACATACATATACGTACATATATACATATATAATACACACAGTAAGAAACAACAGTGTCAACTTAAAAACCTAAGGATGAGATAAATAGTATTCCTTAAGTTGCGATTTAAAGCTACCGATAGATTGCGCGCGTTTTATGTTGAGAGGGAGAGAATTCCACAAACGAACGGCCTGGAACGTAAATGAGCAATTATAAAATTTGGAAGATGAAGATGGCACTTTTAGGAGCAATTTTTGAGAGGATCTAATAGAATTAAGATAAGAGAAACGCTCTTTGAGGTAGCGGGGAGTTGCAGGGTTAAAAAGTATAGAAAAGAGTAAAGAAAGTATGTGAGAGTTACGGCGGTGACGGATAGGGAGCCATTTGAGTTGAGAACGAAAACTAGAAACATGGTCGAATTTGCGTAATCCGAAAATGAACCGAATGCAGGCATTTTGAATACGCTCAAGCTTATTAAGTTGCTCCTCGGTTAGGTCTAAATAGGAGATATCTGCATAATCAAGAATGGGGAGAAGTAACGACTGAGCAAGCGCAATTTTAGTAGCAATTTGCAGGAAATTCCGGAGCCGTCTGAGAGACCCTATGGCAACAAACATCTTCCTGCTCACTTCACTCACCTGAGGCACCCATGATAGACAACGATCCATGATTACGCCAAGATTTTTCACTTGGTTGGAAAAAGGAATTTGGATACCATCGAAGACTATCGGAGGGAGCCTGAGAAAGTCAATTTTGGAGATTTGTTTAGCGCTACCCATCACAATTACCTGTGACTTTAGGGGGTTTACTTTTAAACCGTAATTTTGACTCCAATTTGATATGCGGAGCAGATCAAGATTCGTGGCTTCTATAACTGAATTGAGATCTCTATGCATACCCTGCGAATATATTTGAAGGTCGTCGTGAGAGGTGATACGAAGAAGAGAGATCAAGAGTTATGGAATTAATGAAGATAGAAAATAAAAGAGGAGACAGCACACCACCCTGTGGGACACCAGCTGATGTGCTGCACCAGGAAGAACACGAAGAATCTAGTTTTATTCTTTGCCGACGACCAACCAAATAGCTGCGGAACCAGTCAATCGCTGCAGCCGATATGTTAAGAGACTCTAAGAACGCGAGCAAAATGTCAAAATCGACCGTGTTAAAGGCATTACTGGAATCTAGAAGTGCAAGAACTGTAAGCTTCTGGTCATTCATACCCAAACGGATGTCATCGGTAACCTTGACAAGAGTGGTAGTACTGTGGCCCGGACGAAAACCAGATTGAAATGGGTTTAGGAGGTCATTTCTATTCAGGAAGGAAGTTAGTTGCTGATGCACTAGCCGTTCGAGGACTTTGGATAGGAAAGGAAGAATGGAGATGGGGCGATAGTCAGAGAAGGAACTGGGGTTGGATTTTTTGGGTAAAGGAATAATATTGGCATCCTTCCACAGACTGGGAAAAGTACTTGATGAAACGGAAAAATTCAGAATACCGGTGATAATAGGAACAAACAAATCAAGGAGAGGGAGTATCATATTTCGGCTAACACAGTCAACACCAACGGCGTTAGAAGTGATATTCAATATACCCTTCCTAACATCACTCTCACAGAAATGGCTAAAATAGAAAGAAGAGAAATCTAAGGCAGGAAGTGATGAAAGATGATGAAGTGAGTTAGATTTCTTAGGACCACTGAAACAGGTGGACGATGAAAAATGCTGGTTAAGCTGGTCAACGCTAATATTGTTTAAATTGGTTGCCTATTGAGATTTGCCAACTCCGAGACCTTTCAAAAATTTCCACACTTTGGTTGGATTTCCATCTTCAACAGAACTGTGAATATGACGCCTCTGAGCATCTCGACATATAGTGCTACAGCGATTGCGCAGGGTATGATATTTAAGTTTATTTTTCTCAGAGTTGTTAGCCTTATACTTAGATTTAGATTGATTCTTCCTCTCTATAAGGGCTTTAATATCCTCAGTGAGCCAAGGAGCAGGGAGATGCTTGACTTTTATTGCACGAACAGGAGCGTGAGCGTCATAAAGTTGTATGAGGAGCGAATTAAAGAGAGAAACTTGATCGTCTACCGAACCCGCTCGAGCGATACTGCTCCAATCGATTGTTAAAGCGTCATCTCGAAGCTTTTCCACATTTAATCCACAAAAATTGCGCTGCAAAAGAATTTTTGATTTAGATTTGGGAGGACGAATTTTGTAAGAGATATAGAGCAGATCATGATATGAGAAGGCATCCGCGGAGTATTGTCCAAATTTAGACACATGAGAAGTCGAAGAAACTAAAGTTAAATCAAGAAAAGAAGGCGAGCAATTTGGAAAATAGTGTGTGGCGTCTGAAGGGAGAATAGTTAGATTGCATGCATCTACCAGGGATTTAAGGCGCCGGGATCGACTGTCATCCTTCAGAAGACACGTATTTAGATCTCCGATAAGAATGTGATGATTATAAGAAGGCATAAGGTCTTCGAGAAGTTTCTCAAGAGAATCAAAGTAATTAACGTGAAGGGAGGGGGAATAAAAAACGCCAAGTAAAAGTTTGGAATGAGCGAGGGAAACGTCGAGAAACATATACTCTGCGGCATCAGAAGTAGAAGAACTGGCAGATACATTAACAATTGAATAGGGGATGTAAGAACGAAGGTAAATCGCAACTCCACCGCCACCTCTTCCAAGGCGGTCGTGCCGAATTAAATTGAAACCAGGTAAAGAGTAAGACGTTGAAGGCAAAGCTGGTCTGAGCCACGATTCGGAAATTAAAATAGCATGAATGTTCTTAAGGTCAAAAGAGAGTAACATATCGCTGTAATGTGCAGGAATACTTTGCGCATTTAAATGCACAACGTTAAAATTTTTAGGTACATCATTAAACTGAGATTCCAGAAAGTCGTGAAGCGAAGGAGGCAAACTATGGAAACTGTCTTCACTTACACTATCTAAGGAGGAAAAAGATAAATACTGATCACTGTTATCACTGAAAGGCATCTGAAAAATATATATAAAGTTAAAAATATAATAAGTATATAATAAGTGTACTCTAATATTCAATAAATATAAAAATATATACAGTAAAAACTAAACAAAAACTCCACAATCTACCCGCCAGCAGCAAATAAAGAAAGAAATACACTTATAAAGAAACGGAAGTTCAATTTAAAAATACATGTTGGCTTCAGATTCGACAGGCATTAAGTTAAATCACAAAACTAAGGAAATAATTAACTAAGAAAAACGGAACGTAATTTAATAAGGAAATATTTAACTTGGTAAAGCGGACCGCAATTTAACAGTTGGCAACACTATACCTGCCATCCGTCAGCACACATGTCAAACTGTCAATGTCAGTTGGAACTTGGCAAAGTGACATTTAAAGTTAGCAATGAAGTTATTGGAATTAATTTATAATATTTACGAGAGACTATTAAAGAGGGTATACAACAAATAACAGTGATTACACGTCGAAATAGAAAAGCGTCAAGCAGTATAACCCGAACAAATACAGAAGAAAGCTACACTATGTACATACTAAGGCTTCAATTTGGCAGCCGCACGTCTTGGCTTTATCTGTTTCTCCGGTTTCTCGGCTTTGCTGCAATTATCTGCCTTGGGAGGAGCATCTACGCTTGGGGTCGGAGTCACACGCTGCTCTGGCGCATCCGAAATCGCCTTGAGCTCTGCAAGGCTCACCACACGCCTGCGCACGTCGCTCGCATCCAAGACATGAACAACGCCGTCCCAGGTCCAACATCTTCTGACGCCAAACCGCTCCCGAGCTGCCATGAAGGTCTGCTGACGTGACTTGGTCAAGAACTCGGCTATTGTTACGCCGGAGCCTTTCAATGCCACCTTACCAAACCACACTTTATCACGGACAGCAGTCTCACAGAACTTTACCACAATAGCCCTGGGTTTGCTGCCTCTCCGACGGCCAAGTCGGTGGCTGCGCCTTATGTCATTTGCAGCCACGTCAGCCTTAACAGCTTTGAGCTGTTCAACTACAAGGGCCGTTTTGTCCTCTTCGTCAGCCTCCGGAACCAACTCCTCAGTCGCAAAAGTGGCTGCGTAATTCCATAAACTGAAATTACGCGCCAAAATTGCATCATACGAACGCATTTTCATACAAAATAACGCAACAAAAAACAACAACAATGAAAGAACAATAACAATTAACAACGAATAAATAACAACAATAACAATCTCAAATATCTATACATATAATAAAGCTGAAGAGGGTCGAAAGTCTGTACATGGAAGAGAATCGAAAAAAAGTTGGCTGGGGATACTTAGAATCGATAACAGAACACGTTCCAACAATTTTTAGAATTTTTGTCTGTTTATCTGTTTGTCTGTTTATTTGACCGCGCATAAGTTGGTATGAGGAATTTTTTACCGCTGAACTGATTTAGATGAAAATTGGTATAGAGACAGTATAGGTCTCGAGAAAGGACAAAGGATAGTTTCATCTTCTACAAAGCCCCCCCCCCCCCCCCATCGTACTTTAGAACCGTAGGTCCAAAAAATGTGAAAAAAATAATGGAAGTGAAGCCTGAAAGGTACTTTCAATAAAAACTATTTATCTATATCTTCTATACATATAATGGGGGTGCAATCATTTATTGACCAAATGGTAAACATACAGACAAATAAAACATATTTCGGTGGAACTAAGCAATAAATATAAAATGTCAGTCGGAGTGTGGAAGCGCAGCACCATCATCGAAGCCAAAGAGTTTTGCTACTGGCTTCCATTTATGGCGGGTACCTCGGATGCACATGCTCGTCGCTCTAATTATAGAGGTAGTTATACGGGCCCTGAGCCAGCCTAAAACACTGGACAGGGATCTATTCCAGCGAGATGCTAGTGCTTCCCCGAGGTGTTTTACGAAGGTGGCCAGTTGTGGGGCAAAAACTCCATCCACAGAGGTGACGAGGGGTATAAAGGTGGCATGACGTGACTCGCAGGCATTCGAGTATTTTTTTTGTTTTTCTGATTCAGCAGATTTCAAGACAGAAATAACAGGGCGTGATATGTAAGAGGGAGCGTCGGTCTCAACAACACGGATATCGAATAACGCCTCCCTCTGTGCAACCCACACGCCTCGGCATGCTAAATCTCCTCGTAGACCAGTGTCACCTTCAGTGATTATGGGTTCTTTGACAACATTTCCCCATGCATGTTGACATAGTTCGCAGAAGAGATCCCTTAATTCATTGTGTCGTCTCGTGATGAGACCGCCGGTTTTACAACACAGGGCATGATCGATGTTGAAATCGTTATTACCGCATCCATCACAAGATTTTGGCATTGAGATCGGTGTTCGATGGTAACGTATTGAAAGGGCATCTCGGAATTCATGTGGAGAAAGGTCAAAATGGTCTTTGCTTGTAGGTATAACGGATAGCCAACTGGAGGATTTTGTTTTCAGTTTGGTTGCAATTGACCTTTCTATGGCTCTTTTTTTGATGGGTGGGAGATTGGTTAAAATCGAGTCTAAAAAATTATCGTCGTGAGCTTCTTTTAGTTTGTGGCATTCTTTACGTGCATCCATGAGGGATTTATGATGTTTTGCAAGTTCCATATGGCTCATTTCAATAAGGGACGATGAAAGAACTGAGCAGCCTTTTTTAGACATATCATAGTATAAGTTTGAGGTGGTAGCACCATTAGATATTGCTAAACCACCTTTATGAATAGGTAGTGAAAATAAGTCGGCTTCTAAAGATGACACGTCACCTCCAAATAAGATCGGCAAAAAGGTTGTGCGTAAGGTATTTGTTAAAGGATCAAAGTATTCTGCGGCATCCTTAAGAACTCTTGACAAAAAGGTCCATTGAAATTGTGCAGCTTTGGTGAGAGCAGTGTAGGCAGCTTGTGGTGAGTCTTTACATATGAGTGATAACTTTTCTATAGTGGAAACCCAACGATGTATGTTATTTTTTACATATTCTTCTTTCCCTTCTCCGATGTAACTTCCAAGATATCGAGATCCAGTTACAATTGAAACATTAGTGTTTTTGAATATATGAGTTGCTTCTTGTTTGTCAGACTCTGATACTATTAAAAATGATTTTTTGCCTTGGGGGAAATATCCGTAGGCAGGCCCTATGCTACTTATCTTTTTCCACCATTTGAATAGGTTATTAATGTTACCTTGGGCAGAAGAGTCATCAGCATACCAACATTGAGTGGTGCTTTGGTCATCTTTGAGTTTATTTATTAGGGCTAAAGTAGCAAGGGCATAAAGTGGCATAGCTAACGGATCTCCTTGGGTGACACCTTCTTTGCTGTAAATTCTCATATCCGAATTGCGAATGACTAGCTCTGCGTGACCATTATATGTATTGTAAAGAAAGCGAGCACAATGTGGCCAGTATATTCGTGCTTGCCAAAGGGCTAGTTGCCTGTTGACAGCATTAAAAGCATTGTTTGCGTCAACAAGAAGTAATCCCCAGTGTGAGCTGGGTTGGCATTCTTTTTCGAATAGATCATTCATTGCGTGTATTGCACCTTCGATGCCACTGCTTAATCCACTGCAAAGTTGCAAATTTGTGCAAGCTTCGGTAACCTCGGAACCAGTGGCTTGAATCATACATTTTGATAAAATTCTCCGAAGGCATTCACCAATACCGATTGGTCTCACTCCTGGGCATTTGTCCAGGGCTACAAGGCGACTTGACATGAGTGCTTGTATGTCGGTCCAAGGAACATATTCATTATTTAGTTTCATAGTTAGATGAGCAATAGCAGTCCTAAGGTGTAAGCTTGCTTCGCCAAAACGTAATAAGTAATCTTTTTTTTTTTTTTTTTTTATACCACGACGGTGGCAAACAAGCATACGGCCCGCCTGATGGTAAGCAGCTACCGTAACCTATGGACGCCTGCAACTCCAAAGGCGTCACATGCGCGTTGCCGACCCTTTACAAAAAGGAGGATTCACTGTGTTGACGACTAAAGGAACAAGAAGGTCCCTCATCGTCAACACACTGGGTCCTCTTTGAGCTCTTTGGCAACCTTACTCACCAGCAGGAACACAACACTATGAGTAGGGTCTAGTGCTATTTGGCTGTGGTTTTCTGTAAGGTGGAGGTACTTCCCCAGTCGGGCTCTGCTCCAGATTTGAGCGATGACATTCGCTGAACGTGCCCTACCACACTTAGCGAGATGCCATTCGCAGTGCCCATACCTCTCTTTTTGGCGTAGTTTAAGGACATACCCAGGTCCGGACGTAGTTTAAGGACATACCCCGGGTCCAACCATAATCTTACCAGTTTTCAGATCTGGTGCCTGTTGGCCCACCTCCGCCGTGTAATTTCCTGGCGACTGATTCGACATGGTCACAGGTTATGTCAACATCGAGTAGTGGAGGTATTTCAGAAAGGTTTTCCGGTAGTGTGAATAAGGATGGGTCTGGGGTAGTTGCGGGAGGATGTTTTTCTTCTAAGACATCTCCGACGGTTTTTCCCAATGTATCAACTTCATCATTAGTGTTAAGAATTTTGCATGTGTCTTTTGTTAGAAGCCAATTTAGGGCTTCGCGAATTTTGCCTTGCAAAATTAAGCGTGTGAAAATTTTGGTTACGTCGTCAATGTTGGAATTTTTACGATTATAAGCATTGCTTAGAGAGATGTCTGCCTTCGTAGATTCAGTTATCAGGATTTCATATTGTTCTTCAGCCCATAATTTTAGGCGGCGATCGAGTAACCTGGTTATGCCTCTTGCTTTTTTTATGTTCTTGTCTCTTTGTAACATTACGGCGATAAAGATTAAAACGCGTTCTGAGGGATAATCCAATTTGACAAGAAGTTCAATTTCATCGGCTAATGTATGTATAAATTTTCTACTAACGGTGTTAGAAGGAAGATCGTATAGTTTACCGTGAAGATTACATATTTTGTCCCAACGTTTTTGCCAAGCTCCTGTCTTTGATCCGATATTGTTAAGAAAGGGCGAACCAAAGGCGTCTTCTAGGGGCGATGTGTACGTGTGCCCAACTCCGTCAGATATTCGTTGTGTGCTTGATTGAATATCATGGGCGGCACGTATATGACGTTGTAAACCATTACGTTTGAAAGATCTGGAGCAATGTGGGCACTGCACGGTGCTCGAAAGATTTTCATGTCGACTTGTCAAAACAATATTTTCAGAACTTGCGGAAGCCATTATAAGGCTTTAGTTTTTCATGGTGATTTATTGAAATATATATGTTAATGATTGCACTGATTACTAAACACTGATAATTTTGATAAAAAGAGCAAAATAATAGTATACTTGAAAAAATCTGATTTGGTAAACAAGATTTGAAGTGTTGACTCGTCGCTAGGCAACAGTTTTACATATAATAAAGCTGAAGAGGGTCGAAAGTCTGTTCATGGAATATATTCGAAAAACAGTTGGCTGGGGATACTTAGAATCGATAACAGAACATGTTCCAACAATTTTTAGATTTTTTTGTCTGTTTATCTGTTTGACTATTTATTTGACCGCGCATCACGTGAAAACGGCTGAACGGATTTTGATGAAATGTTGTATAGAGATAGTTTGAGTCCCGGGAAAGGACAAAAAGTAGTTTTCATCCCGAAAATCAACCCTGGAGGGGGTGAAAAGAGGGTTGAAAGTTTGTATGGAGAATTTTTAATAGAAATTAGTATGGAGATAATTTGAGTCCCGAGAAACGACAGAATAGTTTTCATCCCGAAAATAAACCCTTGTGGGGGTGAAAAGGGGGTTGGAAGTTGGTATGAGGATTTTTTTACCGCTGAACTGATAAAGATGAAATTTGGTATAGTATGGGTCTCAAGAAAGGACAAAGGATAGTTTTAACCCCGAAAATCAATCCTAAAGGGGTGAAAAGGGAGTTGGTAATTTGTAAAGGGAATTATTAACAGCAGAATCGATTAAGATAAAATTTGGTATGGAGATAATTTGAGCTCTGGAAAAGGAAATAAAATAATTTATTTCGGAAATTCCCTTAAGCGGATGCAAAAGGGGTGGAAGTTTACATGGGAAAGAAAGAACCAATAACCGCTGTACGTATTTAGATGAAATTTGGTATTGAAATAATTTGTAATTTTTTGGTCAAGGTGTTCATATTTATAACATGCTACCCGTCGATGCTTTAAATTTACCTTTACCCGCTCTTAAGAAATATTTGAAAATGTCATGAATGTCAAAGGGTTATTGCAGGTTCGAGGACTATTATATGACGGACAAAGATGCATGGCCCAAACCAAAAAACTACTACAAAATCATCTAACATTTATAGGACACCGTTTAGGTAGGAAAACATATCAAACGTTTTGTGAAGCAGTCAGATTAGGATTTATTTTTCTTTATAATTAAACAATACATTATCTGTCTCTCAAGCTGTTTTGATATGTCTTATTCTTTATAATTAAACAATACATTATCTGTCTCTTATGCTGTTTTCTTATGAAGAACTACGAATTATTTTATATCTTTAAGATCTAATAATGTATTACTGTTTTGAAAAAAATAAGTCCCGTCGAGTTTCTTTTCGGTCATAATACTTCTTAGGCCAGAGGGTTAGAACCGGTGGTAGTTTTGGAACGAAGTTCCTTATCGGTTAGGCGAAAAAAAGTCACGTGACCGTCACGAAAAAGCGTCACGTCACGATAACGCGACACCCATACGATTGAGAAACATGTAAAATGGAAAGAAATAAAAAATATATAAAATAGAATAAAGTGAAGTGAAGTGAAGTGTAGGGAAAAGTGAAAGTGAGAAGTGACAAAGTGATAAAATGAAAAAACTCGAGAACCTAAAAGTAAAAGATGTCAAAAATGTAGAAAATGTCAAAAATCCCAAAATTTCTAAATTTCAAATACTTCAAAAAGTTAAATATTTTTTTTTTTTTTCAAAAATTTCAAAAGAACTTCGTTCCAACCGAGTGTCCCACGACCCTCACGTATTTAATTTTTCTGTGACGTTCATTAGTGCATTGTAATGTGCTTACATTAAAGAATAAATATCTTGATCTACACCAATATCATCAATCCACTATTCCGCGTTCGGAACCGTATATAATTACCACCATTATTGCAACCAGTAACGTAACATCCGTGTATTATCTGTGACAGTGTGTTAAAAACGTATGAAAATTCATTACCTACCCCCCCCCCCCCCCCCCTCCGCCCCTCCGATCGCCGGCGCAATAAGGTTGGCATGGCGGTGTAATGGCGGTCATTCTAATGGTTTCAATGGATTTGTAATATGTGTGTAGGTAAAGCAGTGTTATGCTTCTGTACATAATTAGGCCTTATTACGTAACAGTTACATAAACTACTATTTATCTCTTTTTAGGGTTCCATAGTCAACTAGGAACCCTTATAGTTTCGCCATGTCAGTCCGTCTGTCCGCGGTCTAGCTCAGTTACCGTTCGCACTAGAAAGCTGAAATTTGGTGAGGCCTGATAAGAACTATATTGAATAAAATCGGTTCAGCCGTGTTTGGATTATAAGTCAAAAACGCATAGTGAATGGAAGTGCCGGATATTAAAATGACGTTAACGCCGCCAAATATCCCTTAATAAACGACCTTTTGAACGGATGTTTTGTAACAGGGCGGCATCTACGAAACTCTAAGCATCGTCCGACATGCTCTTGGCCGGTTTTTGCATTGTTATCCCGGAAATCACCCCTTAACTTACTAATTCCAATTCAAGAAAATCCCCAGCCAGAGGGTCGGGGGGGGGGGGGGGGGTAACCACTACACTCGATTGAGTTAAATTTGCATGGTAAAAAAAGATAAAAGATATTTATTCTTCAATTTAGGCACAATACAATGCACTTATGAACGTCAGAGATAAAAAAACTACCACCGGTTCATGGGTCATGGACCCGCGCCCCCTCCAAGTACACCTCAAATAGAAAAAATCATTTCTGCATTTGTGACCCCCCACCGCCCATCCCAATTTCACCCGCGCCTGTTCTTTACCTTTCATGCTAGACTGATTTGACGGGAGGATCGATTTGGATGATACGAGTATTTGCCGTGGACATGAACGTATAACTACAAAAGTGGTCCTGTATCGTCCTACTACTCTATGTCGTTTAAATCATGCCAAAAAAAATTAATAGCATAAAAAAAAGTATTCATTTTTGAGTGTAGTTTCATTTAGTGGTAATTGTAAAATATTTTATTAGGACTACTGTCCTCTAGCGTATCCATCTGTCAACTTTACTTCAAGTTCCGCCTCCAGGGGCTCCAGGGTAGCGGGAGAGAAATTAGGGGTGAATTAGCCGCTTACTGACACAGACCGAGTTCCACGCGGGCGGAGCCGCGGGCACAGCTAGTAACATATATGTGGGACTGTCTCTTGCAACCGCCATGTGAGTGATGGTGACGGGATTATTCTACCAGGACGTCGCCCCGGCCATTATATCGGGGGCATCCTCGCGGCGAAGGAGGGAAGGGTCGGCAACGCAGCGACCCCTCTCCCAGACGTGTAAGGCCTTGAATTGTGGGTCCTCATCCCATCGGCCCTACTGTGGGAGTAAACGGTTAATATACCCTAACCTGTATTCTAGGCTCTTTGCGGTTAAGCCAGTCCTCAAAGGAGTGCGCTCCTATCTTGCAAGTGCCATAGGGGGACTCCTCCAGTGAGTTTTTCCGCCGGTCTCGCTCTCGCTCCAGTGCCATTCGACGTCTAGCAGCTACCTCCTGTGGGGCCAGACGCTCATCATCGTTCTGGCTTCTACCCTCTGTGTGTGTCGCTTCGCCAGGGCCTTGGTTGGCGTCAATCTTCCACGGCAAAGAGCCGGAAAGCGCGCAGCCGCAACCGCAACGAGACCGTCTCAAAACATCTGCCCATTCTCTGCGCCACTACCCTCTGTGGCCTTCGGAGTTGTTTTCTCCGAAAGTCTGCCTACGCATATCGGCGCCCCATACGACGCCATGTTTCTAATTACATTGGCGAAGAGGTGTCGACACGGGGTTCTAGGGCCTCCCACATTTGGAAGACTGAAAACTCCGAATTTTAACTGCAGCTACGATTTTCAATATGGAACGAAATTCAGACAGCACGTGCCATATCAGTTTAAATTCTTCTGATTTGAGAGACAAAAGTTCAAATTGCAAACAACGTGAACCGCAGATGGGGAAAGCTACGCGTGTAACGCATCTGCACCTAATGAAAAAATAAGCGCATGTGCACCTATACTTCGTTTTTATTTCAGAGAAAAATCGTGCGATTGTAGTAGTGCGATTTTGTGAAATATATTTTAAAATTCGCCTTTTTAGTATCTTATTTTCTTAAGCGTATCACTAATATTGGAAAAAGTAGTCTCATTTAAAATTTTGCCCTGATATGGCTGAAAAAAATAAAGATACCTACATTGGCGAAATGGGCCGTTATTTTTCTAATCTGAAAAACAAAAACTAGGTATAGTATTCGAAATCCGGGACTATAAAGTGTAAATCCTGGACAAGGGACACGACAAGGAATACCGGGACCCTCCCGGATTTCCCAGCCCTCTTCCCGGCAACCCTAGATACATCTAATGGCATGCCTAATTTAATTACCTGTTTATCCACTAAGACAGATCTGACGAGCAAATCTGTACGTAGATGGCTCGCTAAATACAAAATAAGTCAGTATCCTAGTTTATTTATTGTATGGCATAAACATGTTCTCTACTTAAATTAGTAGTATCCTGATCCAAAAGGTAGGCACAATATAACTATTATTTGTAACAGGGTATTTACCGTGTATGTATGTAATCTAATAGTTATAATGTGAATGTCCATGTGAGCTTGAAATCGTCAAAGGAATATTGCATGTTAGGTCCCTTACCCTGCTATTTTCTTGTCGCATGTAGTTGCACAATTTGTAATGTCAAGAACCTGGGCACAAAGATGATTTCACAAATATTTATCTATATTTAAAATCTAGAAAGGTGATATATAGTCAGATTTGAATTTTGCCCTTTTGTAAGGCTATCTCTCGGTGAAAAAACGCAGTAATTTGTCTGCTTGCTTATTCGTAAAAGTTTACTGCGTCTTCGAAAAAGTTTGTTTCTGCTTTACATCGAATTCGAATCGGCCTCAAACCTAACTGAACTTTTTAAATAGCTACGCATGTTTGAAATGGATTACTTTTGCACCATCTGACTAAACATTTTAATTTAAAACAAACAAATTTTATTTTGTTTACGTATGGTGAGGGAATATTGCCTCGCCTCAAAAATATTTGTAGAAAAGGCATCATATTGAAACTATAATTGATAACAAAATAGGTAGGTATTTAATTAGGTAAATAAATATTTTAATTGCAATTACAATAATAATTCATAGTCATCAATCTCTTTACAAAAAGTAAGGTTGGCATCATTAATATCAGTATAGTATTTTATCTTCCCCCTGGACGACCCTTGCGTCATTTCATGATAGACTATGATTAGGTACGAGGGCTGCTATATGACTAAATATGGTTTTATTGTTTTTTCCAAAATGTTCGTCATGTCCGTCTGTTCGTCCGTATGTCACAGCCGTTTATAAATTAATAGCGGCAATTCAAAGTTACAAGAAAATATAGAAAAGAACACAAAAAGACAATTATACCCCGTAAACGTAGGAAAATACAGTAAATATATTAACAAAATCAACAAAAATATTATTTCTTCTTAAAAGTAGAATAATATATTAAAGCCAAAGATTTGACTTAGCTATAGTTCTCATATACGAATTATATTATAGCCTTCGCAAGTTGTAAAGCTGTAAGTTCCATGACTGTACCTACTGGTACTTCATTATATCAGAACTAGACAAGTCAAACCTAATTCTTATCCTAAGTCCTATCGGTTGTTCCATAAAGTATAAGCACGAGTTCTACATACAATTAAACATAACAATATTATTCGTCATACTTATTTTTATAATGAGTTGTATATTTAACTTATTATTTAAACAATTATTGTACCATTTCTTCCAGAATATTTAATTGTAAGCCAATGACCGAACCTTAGACCTGACACTCGACATAAGCTTCAGCACAGACTTGTTCCCAACGACTTTGAAGGCTTTCAACCAGTTTCTTTTAAAAGCCTCAATGGAATCCGCGGCCCTAGTATTTTTCCGAAGATATGCCTTGGTTAGTGCCCAAAAAGTCTCAATAGGCTTCTGGGCAGTTCGGAGGTTTCTTGTCCTTCAGCACGTAGTCGACTTTGTTATCTTTATACCAGGCTAACGTGTCCTTCGAATAGTGCACGGATGCCAAATTCGGCCAAAATAAGACAGGTCCATCATGCTCACGGATTATAGGCACTCGATGATGTAGGTATCGGACTTCATTGTTTGCGTAGTGACAAAATTTGTCAGACATTTAATGTCTTGCATAATTTGCCACACTCACAAATAGCTTGCCAAACCATAGCTTTTTTAGTGAATTTTTCAGTGAAGATGGATTTGTTCGCGTCACTGATATCCTGGCCCTCTCGTACGGTATAAAATTGATCACCCGGGAGCATTTTCTAATCAAATTTTATGTATGTCTCGTCGTCCATTATAATGTATGCTGATTTTCGGCACAAGAGAGTATCATAAAACTTGCGGGCTCTTGGTTTCACACTTGCGGCCTATTTTTCGCTTCGTTTCGGTTTTTTCTGTTTCTTGTATGTTTTAAGATCAATCCTTGCTTTGGCTCGATGAACATTGCTTGCCGATGTGCGTAGTTTTTTGGCCACATCCCTAACAGATAAGTCGGGTTTTCTAACAAACGTTTCAGCGATTTTGCGGTCCAAATTTCGGTCTGAAGGTCCCGGTTTTCGGCCGCTTTTCGATGCATCGCAAAAGAAATATTTTTCGCCGTACTTTCGTATCGCTGTGCGGACGGCTCCAATACTGACTCCTACCGTTTTCGCCAACTGTTTCAACGTTATGTTAGGATTGTACACCATTTGGGCACGATCATTTTGTTTTTCCGGAGAAATACCTAGCATTTTGAGTATTTTACAGAAATGCACTTCAAATAATAACCGTATTTGTTGGTAACCATGGAAACAGGAAACCTGCATTCAAACTTTTTTCTTATCATTATTAGAAAAAAAATGGCAGCCCTCCAAATATGTGCTTATACTTTCTGGAACATCCGATAATATATTATCCTAAGTTTTAAGAAGAAATTATATTTTGAGTAGTTATAATAAAAAATGTTATGAATAAATTTCAGGACTGACAATTGAACTTGGCACTCATTTAGATCTCACTTCTTTTGTCGTTGAAGTCTACAACCAAGGCATATATAATATATTGAACTTGGCTCTCATTTCACATTTATATTTTTGATGGGATACTTATTCACTTGTTCCACCAGCTGACCAGCTGTTTGTTGCAGTAACATCTGAAGAAGGAATGTATCGGTGATTACAATTATGAATTAAGAACAAATTCAGTTCAATTAGCTTAATCAGCTGATAGGTGGATTAAACTTCAATTAATTACAAGTGGTTGACAATCGGATCCGATAGGATTCAAACGACAATCGCTTAGATGCATTGATACATTATCAAGGTCGATGTCGATAAAAAAATTTGTTACTTGGCTGACCCCCAGATTGCCGTGGGATAAAACAGCTGTCTACAACAGGAACTGTTCGGTACTTTGTTACAAATTGCCTTCTAAAAGTTAAGTTATCTCCCGATCTCGTCCCCAATTTCTCGAAAGTTTATCCAACGAAAGTCGAACTTAGTTGAGGATAAATAACGACGAACAATTAAAATGAACTTGACCGTGATCTTTCACACTCCGTTAATAGATGAAGTGGTGTTAGCCTCGAATCTACTGGGAATACTGAATTCTGAATTAGTACGAGTTACGAGTTTAGGCATAGGTAGGTTGTTGGCTCGAGATTCTTGAGGTTTAAATTTGTGACGATCCATGGCTTTTTCTAAATTATGAAAGAACGCCATTAGTCATACTCCTCGCTGCTGAGCATAGCTATTTCGGAGTTATACAACTTGTTTTAAATGAACCGGCCGCGTTTCATTTGAAACAAGTTTTCCACTTGACCCAAGTTATTAGAGTTTTAACTTGTGGCCAGTAAGCGGCGCTGTGTTCTTCCAAAAACACATAATTATCAACATCGTTGAGTAATTGTGTACAAATTTAATTCGGTTCCATTCCTAATACTTACACAAAACTGTGGCAATAAAATGTATAAACGAGCCACAAGATGTTAAGGTAAATTATGTCCCAAACTTTTCCCATTACAGTAAGTGTGATTTAAAACTTGCGCACGGTGGGTTCTGTAACTCGATTTTAATATTTAACGGCCTCCTAGCCTAGTCGGTAGTGACTCTGCCTACGAAGCAGGAGGTCCCGGGTTCGAATCCTGGTCAGGGCATTTATTTGTGTGTTTATCACAGATATTTGTTCCTGAGTTATGGATGTTTTCTATGTATTTAAGTATTTATCCATATTTATCTATTATATATATCGTCGTCTAGTACCCACAACACAAGCCTTATTGAGCTTACCGTGGGCCTAGGTCGATTCGTGTAATATTGTCCTATAATATTTATTTATTATTTATTTATTTACATTTAAATAGGTATCTAACATTTAATATTTTTTAAGCGATATTTTGAAAAATGTCCAAATGACCCTGATTCCTGCATGGAGTTCTTATGTTTGCCATTTTCATTTAAAAATTACCTCATTGTCGGTGCTGACTAGTATATAATATAATTCAGAAGTTTCATCCTTATCAACAACCAGCAGCATAAAAACATCATTATCAAATGATGATATATTAAGCAAAGGGGTTATACGATGTCCATACAAAATTGCGTTCCCGTTACTATTCCTGGCTAAGCCACTAGCGCCGTCTATTGTTTCACAAACCCATCGTATTGTTTCGTCGCCTAGTACCCACAAAACAAGCCTTATTGAGCTTTTCGTGGGACTTGGTTTATTTGCGTAAGATTGTCTCATAATATTTATTTACAAACGCAATAGATCTCAGTTTCATACATTTAGTTCGGTTTAAATAAAATAAAATAAATATTTATAACTACTGTGGACTAGTGTGGTGTCTGAATCAATAACAATTAGTTCATTATTTATTTACAATATAACCGGACAGACAGTGGAGGCTCACTTTTAGTAACAGGCACTTATTGGTTGGCTTGTATACGGAACCCTAAAACAATGTAGATTATTACTCAAGCTTTAAGTGTTCTTTTCGGTGTTAATATCTCATGTTGTGAATCATTTACTACATCAAAGGTGATGGCTCATATTTTAACTTTTGATATTGTTTTTGTTTCTAAGACGTATTTAGGAAAATAATCATGTAAAAGGTTAGGTGAGGTTAGATCATAAACTTCAAGAGTGTTGAATGTATTGACGTGTCATGTAGAGTAGCTGAATTGACTCGATAGAGAAGAAGCTATTACTTTCGTGACATATTCCAGTAATTGCGGATTCATCTTTAATATCTTTAAATATTAAGTACCTTGCAAAAGGTGGGGAAAAATGTATGAATTGTTAATTGTTATTGGTTATTAAAAATCTAGATTGTTTTCACCTTGAAGGGGCTCCGCAGAGCCTTAAAAATTATTTTAAATACAATATTTTTTCGTCTTTTTTTTTATGCATTTCGTGTATATATGTGTCTACGAATAAACTAATTTTAATATTTCCCATGTATGCCAAATTAGCGAGCCTAATTTTGAATCGACTTCATTTAATACTACTAAAAGTCTCAAGGAAAACTTATTTAGCCCTAAATATGATGGCAAAAGTTGTCGCGTAGTTAGCGTGCGTGTAAAATGGCAGTTGTCGCCATTTTTACCGTTCATATGATAATTTCAATCACCTCGTCTTGTTATCCAAGGACACTTTTAATATTCGTGAAAATGACAAATCCATCATAATCATGCTGCAATCTAATAACATAAACGTTATACTATCAGTTTTCATGTATAGCTGTATTAGCTTACTGTATTAGCTATACTGTATTAGCTTAGCAAAACGTAAAGCGAACTAAACAGATGTAGGCACTACCATATAGGTACGCATTCAGTTGAAACTTTGATGAATCAACAAGGGCAAGCGTTGATGCATAGCTCAAAATGGCGAAAGGTTCAATAAACGTAAGATAAATTGCCCATTTAATTAATCCCGTGTTGAACAATGAACAAGAATCTTAAAATTGCTTTATTTACTCATAAGATTTATCTTCAGCTATAACGCTTTAGTATTAGGTTGGAAGCTAGATCTATATACCTAGGACAGGGCAGAAAAGTGGGTTAGTTAAATTTTACGTAATAGAATTATAGTGGGTTAGTTAAATTTTACGTAATAATTCTATTACGTAAAATTTAACTAACCCACTTTTCTGCTAGCAAAAAATAATTATGCTATTGTAATAATATGCTATAGGTCCCACCAAATTTCGATTTATTTAGGTTAGGTTAGATCTGCGACAGCCGCGGGAGCAAACTGTTGCTATAAAAATGGATTAGTTTAGGTTAGAGTTGCGACCCCGCGGAAACAACTGTCATCAGAAAAGTGAGTTAGGTTAGGTAAGAGTTGTGACCCCCGCGGAAACAACTGTCGCCAGAAAAGTGGGTTAGGTTAGGTTTGAACTGCGACCCCCGCGGAAACAATCTGTTGCCAAAAAAGTGGGTTAGGTTAGGTTAGAACTGTAACCCCCATAGGAACAAACTGTTGCCAGAAAATTGGGTTAGGTTAGGTTAGAACTGTGACCCCCACAGGAACATACTGTTGCTAGAAAATTGGGTTAGGTTAGGTTAGAATTGCGACCCCCGCGGAAACAAACTATTGCCAGAAAAGTGGGTCAAGTTAGGTAAAAGTAATTGTGGCGGCCGCAACGGGCCATTGCTCTCAGGGTGGCTCGAGCATACCGCGATAACTCGCACGTAACAGCCTGGCCGAAAGCCCGCCTTGGGAAGACACAACAATTACCACAGACACAATTGGCAGAAAACAATGTCATTTACCGGAGTACCGACACAAATATGCTCATTATTACAGCGCCTGCAAGTAGTATAGATTCACCGTTTCTACCCCATCATTTTCCCACCACCAAAACAATGGTTTTTCGGGATTATGGTGGGTTTTCCGGACTATGAAACCTAAAAAAAAAAAAAAAAAAGTTTGGTATGTTTTAGTACGTTTAGCCCCCCATTTAGATCGATTGCACTAGGTCTCAACAGTGCCCGGAGCCTCCTTCAGCACTTAGGCACTCCGCTAATTAAACAATACACGCTCTTCGACGCCACAATAGAACCCTTGCTCACCTTTTTCTATTGTCTCTATTGTTAGCTCGACTCGGCGACATCGCATTGTTACCAAGCTCGGTAGAGGCATACTCCTACGTTGCAGTTTGTTCTTTACGTATTTGCAATAGGTTTTATAATTGCTTAATTGGTTACTCCTTATGAAAGACTAGGTATACTACCTAAAGTTTCCAAAGTTTAGGTATAGTTTTGGTGGTGGGAAATCAATGGGGTAGAAACGGTCATATAACTTAACCAGATTTTTAATGATCTAACAAGCCCCGCGAACTGACACAATTACATTACCCTTTATTAGTCTGGACTGGAGTAGGTATCAATTTTATACCTAAAGTAATTAATTCACATTTCGCGAATATATATGCAAATTTCAACGTATCTATAAAGTTTCCATAGTTTAGGTATAGTTTTGGTGGTGGGAAATCAATGGGGTAGAATCGGTCATATAACTTAACGAGATTTTTAATGATCTAACAAGCCCCGCGAACTGACACAATTACATTACCCTTTATTAGTCTGGACTGGAGTAGGTATCAATTTTATACCTAAAGTAATTAATTCACATTTCGCGAATATATATGCAAATTTCAACGTATCTATATGTGTTACAGCACAATATGAAACTTCTGGTATATGTTTCAACCCCATCAATTTTAGTTATTTAGTATCTATTCGTTTTCAGTTTTTTCATAAAATTTATTATTTTATTCAAATCCATTTTTTGAAAAATAATTTTATTGATTCTAGATTATTTCCAGTCTAGATATTTGTGTTGTCTTAATTTTTTTGGGGTAAATTATTTTATGCAAATCCAATTTTTGAGAAATTATTTTATTGATTTTAGATTATTTCTAGTCTACATATTTGTGTTGTCTTAATTTTTTTTTTGAACTCGTAAATAACTTTGGTATACGTGACAACCGACTGCTATTTCTTGGTGGACAATAATCATGACTGTGTTTTGAACAAGTTTCAACCTGTAAGTATGCTGTACGTTTCCGTAAACGAAGTTCCCATTATTTATTAAAATATATAGGATTCGGTGTGTAATTTATTGCATTCTTGTTTATACCAGTTAAATAGGTGGGGCGACGCTATGTTTTTAAACTCCGTTGGTGCTCTAATTTAAAGTCGCAATTTCTATTATGAGTTTTTTGTTTATGCTGTCGGTTTGAGAACTTTACCTTTTTTTGCTAGATGTCCTTTGAAGAAGGTAATAATTTACTTTTTATTCGTTTCTGAGAAATATATAAATCAATCATCGGGTTTGAAGTCACACGCGATTTTAATAGAAAGTAAATGCACAAAAGATCTGTCGTTTAAATTCTTTAGAATTCTTTTAATAATAGAATATCTGTCCCCGAAATCCTGTTTAAACTTGTCGCCTTGTTCATCTTTCCCCACCAGCACCGTAAGGTTTTTTAAACCCAAATTCATATATAAGAGTCGATGCTTGTGGTGACGAAGCATCCATCCAATAATATTAACGGGTTTTTCGAAAGTCCTTAAACGAAAACAAACATCTAAACAATCTTTGACGGTCGCTAAAAGTCCTATTCAAACCTTTTTTACTGTGAAATAAAAATAAATTTAAGTGACCATAAACGATTCAAAAATATTAAAATAACAGCTTTCTAGTTTCTGTTTTGTTTTTTTTTTTTTGAACAATGCTTCTCCCATTGTATGTGTATTGCATTTGCGTTGTCCGTTACTCTCGGTAAAAGTTTATGGGGTGTTGTTAACTTTACAAGCTATCTCCAACTTAGCCGTTACTTAAGTAATATCCGTTACTCTCGGTGAAAGTTTAAGGGATGTTGTTAACTGTACAAGCTCTCTTTAAATTAACCGTTACTATTTAGGAGTGGGAGTAAACTGATATACCTGCTCTAGGTTACTTAGCTAAAATAAAAGTGTGATTCAATTCATTCCGTTCGAGCAGTTACAATGGATAACTTGAGTAGTAATTTATACGATTCACAGCTAAATAGAGTCTGTGCAGATGTCGAGGAGGATCAAGCTTTATACGACGCCGGTGAACTTTGCAGTCAACTTCAACGTAAAACGTAAGTTTATTTATTTTTTAATATGTAAACTTGTAAGAACGTGTTAGTATATTTTTGTCCCTGTTGAGTCGTGTTACGCTGAACTTGTTAAAACGTGTATTTATTGTGGGTTTTTGGGTGGGAGTAGAACCTTTGTATTTATACGAGTAGCCCAGTCATTTTATAACATTATTCATTTAAGACTCTCGGTTGTGCTGATGTGTGATAGTTTTTTTAATTATGGCATTTAAATTATATCCTCGATCGGGATTTACTTCAGATGATATAATGTGTTTTAATAAACATGTTTTACTTCAAAGATTCCATAACTTTATAAGATTATGGTATATCGAAGGGGTTTTACCTGATACTTTTCTCAAAGATCGGGATATAATACCTTATTATACACCTTGTAATGGTCATATAGAACCAAATCAGAATGTCTTATTTCCATCTTCCACTGATGAAATAGATGGGTTTCTACCAATGCAAGCATATTGTTTGCATTGTAATAGAAAATCAAGTTAGTATTTCTATAAACGTAATCTGTGTACTAATATAATCATGTTTTGTTTAAATGAGTACTAAATAAAGTTATTTTTTTTTTTATAGGACTTCACAGTTCGGAACCGGTATAAAAAGAAAACCTACGGAGGATGCAGTTATCGATATCCCATGCAAGAAAAACCGCCCGTCAACTAGCAGCGACCAATCTAGCTCTGCACCACCTGAATCATTTGATAACAGTCTACGTGTAATCAATAGTGATAAAACCAACACTAAAAGAATACCTGTGACGAATCCAGTTATAGATAACCCAAGCCAGAAAAGCCGCCCGTCAACTAGCCGCGACCTTTCCACTTCTACACCACCTGAAGCACCTCATACCGATGTAAGTGCAATTAATAGTGATAAAATTGAATGTTCTGTGTGTCGTGTATTAGTTTCAAAAAGGTATTATGCAAATCATGTAAATAGCAACGGACACAAAAACAATGTGTTACATTCTGATTGTGAACTAATTAATGTTCAGTTGATTGAAAGTGCATTCAAAAATAGGGTTGCAACTTATAGGATAGTATCTAATAATAATAATACTCCTGGTTTTTTTGAAACTCCTGAAATATTTTTAAGGACTAATAGAGAAAAAATACAGACATTGTGGAATCGCTCACTTACAAATCATTGTAGTCTAAAAGTAAATTTTATTCTAAATGCAGATTTCATTCAAGAAACAAAACAACTTACAAATACGTTTGATTTCCAATTAACTAATAATATCATTAACAGGAGCAGTGACAGTGATGAAATCTTTTTATCCCTTATAAATGAAATGTTAATGAGATTATCAAATTTTGAAAAAAAAGATAGTGGTTGGAGTTTACTAAATATTAATTATCTTGATGTTAATATAAACAAATATAATCCTTTACATGGTTCATCATACATTAAATTACCGAGTGATATACACAATAAAAGGGCAATAATTAATATCAAAAATAATGATTACGAGTGTTTTCGATGGGCTGTACTGTCAGGTTTATATCCACCTCAAAAGAATAATCATGCTAATAATGTAGGTACGTATGTGAAAAATAAGGATAAATTGAACTTTGGACAACTTTCTTTTCCAATGAAACTCACTGACATTCATAAGTTTGAGACAATGAATGGGCTGAGTATTAATGTTTTTGGATTGGAATACAATTCGCAAAGCAAAAAACATGATGTCGTGGGTCCACTACATCTTACAAAGTATAAACAAACAAAACATCTGAACTTATTATACATAACTGAAGGTAGTAGAGGACATTATTGCTTGATCAGTAAATTATCTCGTTTAGTGTCTAGCCAATTAAATAGCACAGGTCATAGTGTTTTTATTTGTGATGGATGTTTACTAAACTTTACATCAAACGAAAATTTAGAGAACCACCAAAATAATGGTTGTTTTCATGTATGTACTAAATTACCATCACAGCATAACAAACAGAAAAACTGGTTTAATGAGCTAGTTCCATCCAACATACTTACATTCAAAAACTATGAACGTAAGCTACGAATGCCATTCGTTATATATGCTGATTTCGAAGCATTTTTAAATCCGATTACGCATTCCAATAATTTTGATGAAACTAAATCCTCGACCACTAATATCCAAAAGCATGAAGTCTATAGTTATGGATATTATATTAAATGTTCTTATGATGATAAATTATCTATTTATAGGACCCATACGGGTGAAAACTGTGCCCATAGCTTCATGGAATCGTTAAGAAAGGATTTAAAACGAATTTGTAGTAAAAACACGATTGTTAAAACCCCTCAACCCTTGACTGAAGAGAACAAAACAAACATTGCACAAAGTAGTCATTGTCATATTTGTGAAAATAAATTAAACGGGGACCAGGTAATTTATTACAACTGGCATACTGGGCTTTATGAAGGAGTCGCACATTCACTTTGTAATGAAAAATATAGATGTCCTGATTTTGTACCTGTATTCCTTCATAATTTAAGTAATTATGATAGCCATTTTATTATCCATGGGTTAGGTTTTGAAGAAGGTAAAATAGAAATTATCCCAGAAAATAAAGAGAAATACATATCATTTACAAAATCCATAAAATTAAATAATCGTGTTATGAAATTAAGGTTTGTTGATTCATTTAAATTTATGTCAAGTAGTCTGGATAAGTTAGCTAAAGATATAAAACCTGAACAGTTTCATGATCTGAAATTGAATTTCCCTAGTGAAGCTGATTTTAAACGATTAATACGTAAGGGTGTATACCCTTACGAATACATGACATCTTTTGATAGTCTAAAATTGCCATCTCTTCCTCAATTTAAAAAGTTCTATAGTTCTTTGACCGGCAGTGACATCAAACAAAGTGATTATGAACATGCTTTGGATGTATGGAATCATTTTAACTGTCAAAATATGGGTGAATATTCTGACTTATACTTAAAAACAGATGTTTTACTTCTAACCGGTGTGTTTGAAAATTTTAGGGATGTGTGTCTTAAAACGTATGGGTTAGATCCGGCACATTATTACACTGCCCCCGGGTTAAGCTGGGATGCAATGTTAAGTGTAACAAAAATAGAATTAGAACTTTTAACAGACGTTGATATAATCACTTTTATTTCAAAAAATATTCGCGGGGGTATTTCGCAATGTAGCAATAGATATGCGAAAGCAAATAACAAGTTTATGTCAGAAAACGAATATGATCCAAATATACCAAGTTCTTTTCTAATGTATTTCGATGCGAATAATCTGTATGGTTGGGCGATGTCACAGTGTCTTCCCACAGGTAAATTTGAATGGGTTAGTGTGGATACCCATTTTGATATTCCGGATGATGCTGATCATGGTTTTTTATTAGAGGTTGATTTGAAATATGAAAATGAGTTTCATAACGCTCATTCTGATTTACCTTTCTGCCCTGAGAATGTGTCTTTAGGGGACTCTAAAGAAAAAAAATTGATACCTAATTTAAACAAAAAATGTAACTATGTAATTCATTACAGAAATTTAAAACAATGTTTAAAAAATGGGTTAAAACTAACTAAAATTCATAAAGTATTGCGATTTGAACAATCTGCTTGGATGAAATCCTATATAGACCTAAATACTCACATGAGAATGCAAGCATCTTCTGAATTCGAGAAAGACTTTTACAAGTTGATGAATAATGCGGTGTTTGGAAAAACAATGGAAAACGTTTTGAAACGTGTTGATGTTAGGTTAATAAATCGTTGGGAAAATAACGGAAAATCTCTAGGAGTCCAGTCATTAATAGCAAAACCTGAATTTCATAGTATATCAATATTTTCTGAAAATCTTGCAGCCGTTCAGTTAAAACGAACTAAAGTATTGTATAACAAACCAATATATCTTGGTTTTTGTGTTTTAGATTTATCTAAAACTCTGATGTATAGTTTTCATTATGAGTACATGAAACTCAAATATCAGGGGGACAAAATAAAACTGCTTTACACCGATACAGATAGTTTAGTTTATCAAATATTTACAGAAAATGTTTATGAAGATATGAGATCAGATCTTAATTTATATTTCGATACATCTAACTACCCCACTGACAACCAGTATGGCTTACCCTTAGTAAACAACATGAAATTGGGTTATTTTAAAGATGAACTGAAAGGAAACATTTTTAAAGAGTTTATAGGGCTCCGTTCTAAAATGTACATCATGGATATTCAGAATGAAAACAAAGTAAAAGCTAAAGCCAAAGGAGTCAACAAATAAAGTACAATGAAACTTGAAGAATATAAGAAATGTTTATTTTCAAACACCAATCAACTGAACACAATGTTGAGATTTAAATCAATAAAACATATAATATATACACAACGAATCCATAAAATATCACTATCTTCTAATGATACGAAAAGGTATTTAATTGAAAATTCAACAGACACTCTGGCATGGGGTCATCATTGTATTCCTACCAACCACAAATAATTTTGTTACCACACAGAACAATCAATAACATTATCATTATTTTTGTACATAGATATTTTTTTTTTACTCGTTTATGTTTTGTATTAGTAATAATTAATGTGTTCAATGTATTTAATGACGATTTTTTTTTTTTTTTAGAATAACTTGTGTATATTTTGTAATCATAATAAAAATAATTATAAGACCACTAATTTTTTTTTAATGTATATTATTTTTTAAGGATATTCCGAGCTCTTTTATGGTAGTACATGACACCGATGAAGAAAAAGTTTTGTCAAGATTTTTTTTGTGATGAAAAATAATTTCTACTTATTTTTTTTTAATATCGGAAAAAGAAAAAAAAACTATATAATTTTTGTAATAATTGTAATTGTATTCTTGTTTGTTTGTTTTCTTTTGTATAATGTGTGTATTGCATGAATTCATATTGAATGTTATAAGAATAAAATTTATATAAGTAAGAAAAGAGATGTTCTAAATAGTTTCTTGTGACGTTTCAGTTTTTTTTTTTCTATTTGAGCAATTTTCAAAATACAAACTTTCATAAGTAATTGTTGATGAATCTTATTTTCCTGATATTCCGCATCGATTAGTTACTTCCCTAGTTAGTTTAAAAATCATAAATTGAATGAAATGTATCACTTCAGTTCTATTCGTCATCATATCAACACCTGCACACATTAAGTTTCCCAAAAAATGATTCATTTTTATCACCCTTTTACCACTATTGTAGCTGGTCCGAGTGGATGTGGTAAAACTAAATTTGTTACAAGTTTTCTTGAATATTCCAAAGAATTATGTAATGTTGAGTTTGATGAAGTGATTTGGTGCTATGATGAAATGCAACCCCTATATAATCTAGAAAATGTGATTTATAGTCAAGGAATACCTGACATGTCCATGTTTGATGGACTTAAGCCCAAACTACTTATAATAGATGATTTAATGAGGGAATCAAATGGGCGACTTGTTGATATTTTTACAAAAGGTAGTCACCACAGAAATTTAAGCCTGTTTTATATTACTCAAAACATATTTCATCAGGGTAAAGGTCAACGTGATATGTCTTTGAATACAAGTTATTTAGTGTTTTTTAAGAATCCTAGAGATAAAACACAAATACGTTATTTGTCTCGTCAAGTATACCCAGAAAACTCAAAGGTCGTTGACGAAGCTTACAAGGATGCTACTAAAAATGCTCACGGTTATCTCATGATTGATCTAAAACAAAACACAGATGACATGTGTCGTTTTAAAACTAAAATATTTCCATTTGATGGTCATTGCACGGTGTATATCCCAAAGAAAGGATTTAAATATAACAAGGATCATGAAATTTCAGTCAGTTCTAAATGATGCATTCTCGGGTAAGCACCTATAAACATTTACTGGAAGCACTGCATTTACTTAAACCAAAATATCGCACTGCTTTGCTTAAATCGTGCGATGAAGATGAGATCAACATAATTTGTGAATGTATCTATAATGTTCTAAAGGGTAAAATTCCTTTAGATAACAAAGAAAAATCCAAATTAAAAAAATATAAGGAAACATTACGAAAATTAGTTTCAAAAGGCAAAAGTAAGCTTAGAAAAACCGTTATTATTCAGAAAGGGGGTGCATTTTTACCGATAATTTTAGGTGCAGTTTTAAGTGCATTGGTGAACTCCTTATCTTAGATACAATGGAGAATACAAAGAAAATGTTGTTAGTAGAACCTGAATTTATTGAAAGACTTAAAAAAAGTGAAAATCAGGTGGAAAATTTATCATCCCGTCTGGATGGAGAAATGCAAACAATTCTTAGAAGAAAAATAAATGATCGTGAAAAGTGGGCATTATATTGTCAAGCACTACAACGATTTTTACATTTTGCTGAGGCAGATCGAAGACCATTTAAATTACCAATAGTGATGGATGAAGTGAACTACCTTACTAACGATAACTACAACGTTGCTTCGAAAGTTAACAAAAAGGAGGAAAATGTAAAAAAAGAGGAAAGTATCCGAAAGGAGGAATCATTTACTCAGAACTTAAGCGGAGACGCAAATTCACCTGTGCCGGAAGAAGATGTTTATACCACACCTCCTGGTGTATCAAAGGTTCAATTACCTAAACGATATTCTCCATCCTATATTATAGATGTTATACCTAAATCGTACAGAACAAAAAGTCAGACGCTACTGCAAAACATCGTTCTGAATAGACCTAAAATTTGGTGGAAGGAGAACGGTGAAGTAGTTATAAACGGTCAGACAATACCAAATAGCAATATTCTCGATTTGGTAGGCGATGTGCTTAGACCGCTTAAACGCTCAAAACCAGTGGGATGGGAGGATTTCGCTCGTCTTTTAAATGATATAAAAGTTCCATCGTCATGTATTGGTAACCCCGAGACTTTAGAATTTATTAATAAAATTCAATATAAACCTGAAGCTAACACTTCACAGGCTTCTATTAGCGAGCACAACCTATCAATTAAAGAAAAAAACGCATCTACTCCTCTATCTACTAAGCCAAAAACGAGGTCTCAAAAGAAAGTTGATTGGGAAAGATGGACTCCTTATTAGACATAAATAGAATATATTACGATATATCAAACCCGGCTGGATATAGTAGTTTAAATAATGTTATGAAGGAAATGAAAGGTCAAATGAATAGAGAGGAAGTGAAAAAATGGTTGCAGTCCCAAGAAGCGTACACTCTACATAAACCTGTTCATAAACGTTTCTCGCGTAACAAATACATCCTGTCAAACTACAATGAACTATGGCAAGCTGATCTAAGTGATATGCGTACCTATAGTCAATACAACGATGGGTATAAATACATTCTTTGTGTTATTGATGTATTTAGCAAATATGCATTTGCGAGACTTATGAAAAAGAAGGATGCTGAAACGGTTAAAACGTGTTTTGAAAGCATATTCACGGAAGCAAATGCAACCCCTAGACATATTCAATCTGATAAGGGTACAGAATTTGTTTCAAAGATGGTGAGAGATTATTTTAAAAGTAAGAACATAAATTATTATACAACTAACAACCCAGACATTAAAGCTAGCATAGTTGAAAGGTTTCAAAGAACTCTCAAAACTAAAATGTGGCGTTATTTTACTCATAAGAATACTTACAATTACACTAATATATTACAAGATCTGCTTTATTCATATAACCATAGCTATCATTCCAGCATAAAAATGCGTCCAGTTGATGTTAACTCTAGTAATATAAGGACTGTTTGGTGTAACTTATATGAAAGAAAAAATGATAAACAACCTTCTTTAGAAAATGCAAGGCTAAATGTAGGTGACCATGTTAGGATAACTAAATATAAACATATATTCCAAAAGGGTTATGAAACCAATTGGAGTGATGAAATATTTGTGATTGAATCAGTTATAAATAGGTCTCCGTGGGTTGTTTATACTTTAAGAGATTTGGAAGGTGAACCAATAATTGGTACATTTTATTCTAAAGAATTACAAAAAGTAACTCACCACCCCTCCATCAAATATAAAATTGATAAAATAATACGCTCGCGCCGTATTGGTGACAGAAAGGAAGTGTTCGTGAAGTGGCGAGGTTATCCTAATAAATTTAATTCCTGGATACTGTCATCAAGTTTAGAAACAATATGAGTGAAAACAGTTTTTACTTAACTTTGTTGAGCAATAGCTCATCGGAATATTACAATGATAATACAACTGCGCACTTTTTAACAAAATTACCTAAAACCATTAAATTGGAAGGAGAATGGGTCGTGGGTTTAGTAGAATTTCAATACCCATGCTCCATGTACA
Source organism: Pammene aurita (assembly GCA_947086415.1). Taxonomy (NCBI): domain Eukaryota; kingdom Metazoa; phylum Arthropoda; class Insecta; order Lepidoptera; family Tortricidae; genus Pammene; species Pammene aurita. The sequence continues at coordinate 23,494,519 of OX352295.1, forward strand.
ATGTTCAAGAACATGAAAATACCATTTATATTAAAAAGAAAGTTCGAGGACCTGCAGACAAGACGGATAAAATCGTTGATTCAAAAACTCACATACCAGCTACTTCGTATGATAGTCTTGATCATTTTCTTGATGCATTAAATGAAAACCCACAGCTAAAAAGCAAAGTTAAGTTTAGATATGATAAAATTACAAAAATGGTGGGGATATCAACAGATAAAGAAATAGTCTCAGTCACAACAACACCCATATTAAGTCTACAATTAGGATTTCGACCAAGATCAAATTTAAAAGAAATGTCAATTGGAAAACATCCTGCAAATTTATACTTAGGTTTACCCTCACAAATATTTGTTTATACTGATATCATTCATCCACAAGTGGTGGGAGATGTAATTACCTCATTACTGAGAATAATACCGTTAGACCCAACTAAATTTATCTATGGTGCTTACAAAACACATATTTTCTCACCTGCTCACTATGTACCCGTATTACGAAGAGAATTCGATACTATAGAAATAGATATAAGGACAACTACTGGAGCTAGAATACCATTCCAGTTTGGATCTTCTTGCGTGAAGCTACACTTTCAACGGGTAAAATGAATTATAAAAGATCATCTACGTCTTGCCCATATGAACATTACTATTCACACCAAGCTGGTACGGGTATAGGAATAGTTTATAAAGGGGTACCATATCAACGAGGACATGGGATCGGGAGTTTCTTGGGTGGTCTTTTTAGGTCTGTGCTACCATTATTATCTAGTGGTCTTAAAACAGTGGGAAAAGAAACTTTAGATGCAGGAATCGGTCTTTTATCCGATATGGTAAATTCACGACCAATGGATAGTTCTATTAGATCTCGGTTCAATGAAGCAAGCGCCAACTTAAAAAGAAAAGCAGATGAAAAAATTGATTCTTTGATGTCGGGGTCTGGGTATAAAACGTCCACAAAAAGACGTGGACCATTCATTAACTTAAAAGCATCGCACCGAAGAGGAGGTAAAAAATTTAGGAAAAACAATATTGAAGATATATTTTCAAACTGAAAAATGTCATTCTTACATAGTCATTCTTGTGAGTGTGCCAAATCTGAGTTAGACTTATTTGCTTTACCATCAACTCAAACAAGCATTGAAAGTGGCCAGTGGATTCATTACAAACCAATTTCATCTCTAAGTGACGATGGTCCTATTGAGTTTCAAGTTCCTGGGTCAGGTGATGACTACATTGATCTATCACACACTTTGTTGCATATAAATGCCAAAATATTGAATCAAGATGGTACAAAAATAAAACCTGATGCAAATGTTGCACCGGTAAACAATTGGTTACATTCCCTGTTTAGCCAACTAGACATTTATTTAAATCAGAAGCTTATATCACCTCCAAACAACACTTATGCTTACCGAGCCTACATGGAAAATCTGCTTAATTATGGTTCAGCAGCCAAAAAATCTCATCTGACTTGTGGATTGTGGTATGAAGATACCCCCAACTATATGGACGCCGTTGACTCGACTAATAAAGGGTTTCACGAAAGAATGGACTTTGTTAAGGAAAGCAAGGAAGTTGAAATGATTGGTCATTTACATGGTGATATGTTTAACCAGGAGAAATTTCTAATTAATGGTGTAGAAATGAGAGTTAAATTAGTCCGTTCGAAAGAAACATTTAATTTAATTTGTCATAAGGATGGTAAATTTAAAGTACAAATAACAGATGCCAGTCTCATTATCAGAAGAGCAAGAATAAATCCTAGTGTATTGTTAGCTCATCAAAAAGTATTAGCATCAACAACTGCGAAATATCCGATAACAAGGGCAGAAGTTAAGGTTCTGACCTTACCCACAGGTATACAAGGTAAAACGTTGGATAATATATTTCTCGGGCAAGTCCCTAAAAGATGTATTATTGGATTCGTTTCAAACTCTGGGTTTAATGGTAATTTAGCTATAAATCCCTTCAATTTTCAACATTTTCATATGAATTCATTTAGTTTGTACGTAGATGGTCATGAAATTCCTTCTAAAACTTTGCAACCCTCATTTAACTCTCCGGGTTTAATAGCAACTGCATATCATACTTTGTTTTCTGGAACTGGTATTCATTTCCATAACGAAGGTAATGCTATAAGCAGATCAAACTATGTGGGTGGTTATTCTTTATTATGTTTCGATTTGACTCCTGATTTATCTGCAAGTTCAACTTCACACTGGAATCTTGTAAGACACGGAAGTGTTCGAATCGAAGTTCGTTTTGATTCAGCTTTAAGTACTACTATCAACTGTATTGTGTATGCTGAATTTGATAACATAATTGAAATAAATAAAAATCGTGATATCACTGTAGATTATAATAGTTAGTAATTAAATAAATACAATGCATTCACTCAATTTTATCATTACCACTTGAACATTGTCTGTAAAACCACCAGTGTTTACTTTTTTAGATTAATTATTATTATGGATTCGAATGAAATACAATTTTGTATGAATAAAATAAATCCGAGGTTTAAGTCAAATGTTTTTGCTGCAAACCGGATTCCTGTTTGGGTTAATCTACCTACTTTTATTATAAGCAATCTGGATCCTGATTCAAAGCCCGGTTCTCATTGGATTGCAATGCACATTGATGTGAATGGATATGGTGAATACTTTGACTCTTTTGGTCGAAAGCCTACTGGTTATCACAGGTTATTTTTAAATAGAAACTCTAAGAGGTGGTTTTATAACCATCAATCACTTCAGAATTATTTTACTTCAGTTTGTGGAGAATACTGTTTAGTTTATCTTTATTTTAAGCTTCAAGGGAAAAAAATGTCTGAGTTTTTATGTCTGTTTTCTGATAATTCTTTGTGTAATGATTTAGTTTTAAGGAATATGTTTAAATCAGTTTTTGTGAATTAAAACAATGTGTTATGAAAATAAATTGGGGTTTATTTTATTTCTTACAACTATAATTACAAAATATTCCTACTACCTAAGACAAATGCAGTGACGGAGAAAGAAACACAAAATAAGCAGTTAAAACTACATCTAATATTAAACATGTTCAATAAATGAGTAATAACATTAATATACAATATGTTTTATTGAAGTAAGAAAGTAAACATTTTTATAAGTGAAAAAAATAAAGGAAAAAAAGAAAGGACTTATTCTAGTTATAAATAAAGCACTGATTAAAACTATTTTTTATCACCCTTATCAGTCTCTATAAAATATTTTACACATTTGGTTTTAGATGATAGTTCTTTCGTTATATTAAATATAACATCCCGAGCACTTTGTTCGTGTGAGTCACCTTCATTAGCATAATATTTAACACGATAGTCACAGTGTTTCCAGTGGTCCAGAGGTTCAACGTTTCGTATTTTATTCATGTCATATACTTCGATCTTTATGAGGTGTGATGCATATGCCCCATCGTCCTGACCCGAAGTGAGATATGAAACACCGTCTTCTTCTTTTTTGGAGACCGTTGAAGATTTCTTATACACTTTTGTCTTCTTCTTAGGCCTTTCAAAAAAGCCATCAATATTATTTGATTGACGCTTCTTCGCAATAGCTTGCTTCACTTTGAAAGCCAGCGTCCCCTCTTCATCACTTGCTTCGTCTTCATTTTCATCAACGTAAAAGTTTTTGAAAGTGTTGTCGGAAAACTGAAACAAAATTCATAATTAATATTAAAGACTTAAAACATACACACAACACATAATTTTTTTAATGCAATAATTATAGAGTAACACTATTTAAATACTTACATCCATTATGAATAGTCTTCGTTAAAACTTCAAAGCGTAGAAACAGAGAGCTCTTAACTGAACTGGAGATCCGAAGGTACTATATAAAGTTACCCACAGCCTCAGCCTTTTTATATGAATTTGTGTTGAAAAAAAAGGTCACGGCTGGTGGGGACAGAGGACCACCTAGGTAGGTAGCGACGAGTTTAAACAGGATTTCGGGGACAGATATTCTATTATTAAAAGAATTCTAAAGAATTTAAACGACAGATCTTTTGTGCATTTACTTTCTATTAAAATCGCGTGTGACTTCAAACCCGATGATTGATTTATATATTTCTCAGAAACGAATAAAAAGTAAATTATTACCTTCTTCAAAGGACATCTAGCAAAAAAAGGTAAAGTTCTCAAACCGACAGCATAAACAAAAAACTCATAATAGAAATTGCGACTTTAAATTAGAGCACCAACGGAGTTTAAAAACATAGCGTCGCCCCACCTATTTAACTGGTATAAACAAGAATGCAATAAATTACACACCGAATCCTATATATTTTAATAAATAATGGGAACTTCGTTTACGGAAACGTACAGCATACTTACAGGTTGAAACTTGTTCAAAACACAGTCATGATTATTGTCCACCAAGAAATAGCAGTCGGTTGTCACGTATACCAAAGTTATTTACGAGTTCAAAAAAAAAATTAAGACAACACAAATATGTAGACTAGAAATAATCTAAAATCAATAAAATAATTTCTCAAAAATTGGATTTGCATAAAATAATTTACCCCAAAAAAATTAAGACAACACAAATATCTAGACTGGAAATAATCTAGAATCAATAAAATTATTTTTCAAAAAATGGATTTGAATAAAATAATAAATTTTATGAAAAAACTGAAAACGAATAGATACTAAATAACTAAAATTGATGGGGTTGAAACATATACCAGAAGTTTCATATTGTGCTGTAACACATATAGATACGTTGAAATTTGCATATATATTCGCGAAATGTGAATTAATTACTTTAGGTATAAAATTGATACCTACTCCAGTCCAGACTAATAAAGGGTAATGTAATTGTGTCAGTTCGCGGGGCTTGTTAGATCATTAAAAATCTCGTTAAGTTATATGACCGATTCTACCCCATTGATTTCCCACCACCAAAACTATACCTAAACTATGGAAACTTTATAGATACGTTGAAATTTGCATATATATTCGCGAAATGTGAATTAATTACTTTAGGTATAAAATTGATACCTACTCCAGTCCAGACTAATAAAGGGTAATGTAATTGTGTCAGTTCGCGAGGCTTGTTAGATCATTAAAAATCTGGTTAAGTTATATGACCGTTTCTACCCCATTGATTTCCCACCACCAAAACTATACCTAAACTTTGGAAACTTTAGGTAGTATACCTAGTCTTTCATAAGGAGTAACCAATTAAGCAATTATAAAACCTATTGCAAATACGTAAAGAACAAACTGCAACGTAGGAGTATGCCTCTACCGAGCTTGGTAACAATGCGATGTCGCCGAGTCGAGCTAACAATAGAGACAATAGAAAAAGGTGAGCAAGGGTTCTATTGTGGCGTCGAAGAGCGTGTATTGTTTAATTAGCGGAGTGCCTAAGTGCTGAAGGAGGCTCCGGGCACTGTTGAGACCTAGTGCAATCGATCTAAATGGGGGGCTAAACGTACTAAAACATACCAAACTTTTTTTTTTTTTTTTAGGTTTCATAGTCCGGAAAACCCACCATAATCCCGAAAAACCATTGTTTTGGTGGTGGGAAAATGATGGGGTAGAAACGGTGAATCTATACTACTCCTGCACGTTCTTATGAGCAATACATCCAATCCCGCTTATGTATTGTAATGATAAGACAATGAAGATTATCTTGTAATAAAAAAAATCTGCTTTACAGCTTTATGCCGCCTAAATATTATGCTAACAAATAATTCTGCGAAAGTACTATTCGTTTAGAAGACAGTTATGCTCATCAACATTATGCCAATATAAGATTCGACATTATAAAAATCTGCGAAATGATTTATGCCAAAGCATACTCTGCGTAAGGTGTTTCTGCCAAACATTACTTCTGCCAAGTATCATTATGCAAAACAAATATATGTCAAAAAAGTTTCTGCAAGACAATAGTGAACCTTTCGTACCTATTATAAAAAAGTAATATCAAAAGGTCGTATCTGGCTATGAAAGAAGTTTTATGGATATAACTTTATAATTCTAAAATCGATAATCCTTTAAATATTTTTCATATTTTTTGGATCTCCGGTTCAAAAGAAACGGGGAGGGCACAATTTTTTTTAGACTTACGGGGCGATCTTAAAATATGCACTAAATAAAAAAATGTTCAAACAAACCCCAATGTTATTATAAAGACCTATCGAGTGATGTGCATCATGTTGATATTTGGTAAAAATTGACAAATAGTTACATGTATGGAGTGCCCCCCTAAAAATATATTTTCCGGCTTTACTACATAACTAAGTATAGCGGCACACAAAAATACAACTTATGTTCAAATATTTATTAAGATACGTTTTATAGTTTCCGAGTAAAATGAATGTGACATACGGACGGACCGACGTACAGACGGACATAACGAAACTAAAGGTTGAACACGCCAAAATTTGGGCATGTAAAAATAGCTATAGTTATTCGAAAAATGAAGATATTCAAAATTTTTAAACAACAATATTCTCACAAGGAACTGGGCTATAAAATGATGATCGTTTCATTTTCTTTTATTTATTCATTGGCCAAATGTCGAGCGTACAACATCAAAAACGTGAACGCATTCTGCACGAACATGTAAAAAATCCCATGTTAAGCTACAAAGATATCGCGAAAAGGCTGAAATATCCACAATCTACGCTTGGTCACGTATTAAAAACATTCCATGACCGCTTGCCAATAGATAGAAAGCCAGGAAGTGGTGGGTTGCAGGGAGTCAAGAATAAGAAAAAGGAACAGAGTATTTTAAAGATTTCTGCCTCAAATCATACGATTTCATCTCGTGATGTTGCTAAAAAAGTGAAAATTTCTCAGTCTTTTGTCCAAAAAATGAAACAGAGGGCAGGACTGAGGAGTTATAAAACCCAGGCCGCACCAGACCTAGACTCAAAATAGAATTTATCCGCAAAGAAACGGTCGCGAAAACTCTATGAATATTTTCTTACAAAATTTGAATGCGCGGTGATGGACGACGAGACGTATATAAAAGCGGAGTTTAAACAAATACCTGGTCAAGAGTTTTATACTAGCAAATCACGAACAGATGCTCCTGAAGATTGTGAATTAAAAAAACGAGTGAAATTCCCAAAAAAATACCTTCTTTGGCAGGCAATATGCAGCTGTGGTAAAATAAGTCGCACGTTTATCACCACCGGGACAATAAACGGCGATATTTATCGGAAATATTTACAGAAGCGTTTGCTGCCTTTTATAAGACAGCATGCCTCACCACCGCTGTTTTGGCCAGATCTAGCCAGTTGCTAATACGCAAAATCAGTTATAGAATGGTACAACGCTAACAGGATCATGGTGGTACCCAAAATATGCAATCCGCCAAATAGTCCAGAACTGCGGCCTGTTGAAGAGTACTGGAGTATTATGAAAGGAATTCTAAAAAAGAAAGGCGGAGAAGTAAAATCGGTCCCTCAGCTACAAAAAATACGGACCTGGGCGACAAAAATCTTTCCTAAAGAGATGGTGCAAAGTCTTATGAGCCGTGTGCGAAGAAAATTCGATTTATGGCTTACTGTGTAAACATTAATTAGAATTAAAAATGTGATTTTAGAGGTAATTAAATTTGTCATTTAATCTGGTATTCATAATTTAGTTATTTATTTTCAAACTGGTTTAAAAACAAATTTTGCGTGCCTAAGTTTTGGCGTGTTCAACCTTTATAAGGGTTACGTTATTGCCATTTTGGCTACGGAACCCTTAAAACCTACTTCACAAAATAATATCTCAAATGTCATTAAACATTATTTACAATCATAGTGCATCTCATAACAATTAGTCCAAAGACGTAAAAAAAAACGGGGTGCACTCCGGGAGTGCCGGCAGAAGTGAAAACTTGAATATTAACGTTGTGCATTTTTGATATTTTGGAATGGTTAGGGAATAATTTTGCACGAATTGCTTTAATTATCAGTATAAAAGTACTATCATTTATGTGGTAAAATACAATTTCATTTATTGCGCTATCGTACACAAACATGACAATTTATATTACATTAAAAATTTAACACTTCAGAACTAATATCGTACAATTCGATCAGGTCACGTGTCCGTCTTACGAATTTTCAATCTGCCGAATCTGTCGGTCACGTGATCTGTCGCGAGCTTACCATTTTTCCCCATCACAAAAAGTGCACAGCGCCGCTAAAGAAGTTTTCACTTCAAAAACCTTGTCGTAGAGGAGTTCCATTCTGGTCTTCACAAGCAGTTTTTATTTCACAAAATAGCATTTTTTAAAAGCAACTTTTTGATTTTTGATTTAAAAATATCACTATAAGTCTGTTTATGAGGTTTCAGCAGTTCCCTTGATTCCTCATGGATCCCGTCACTAGAATTAAATTTTCCAGCTGCGAGGCAAAAATTCGCGTGCTACTCTGGTTTTGACGATTGATTAATTTAAAAGTTGATAAATTTTATTTTATTGACCATAATACAGTATAGCACGGAGGAACAAAAAAATTACACGTGATATGTGTCCAGACCCCCCTCCCCCCTGTGGTGATCATTGGTGCGTTTTTCGTGACCCCCCCTCCCCCCCTATACAATATGACGCGATTAATGGACGCCCCCACACGTGTTTCTGATACGGTCACGGGATAATGTTCGGTAAATTGTCACAAGTGTGGACCCACCTTTAAGGTTCGACCCAAACATCGACTTTGCCATTACATGCCCTTTGAAAATGTAAATTGAGATGAGTATTCATATTGTTTTAATTTAAAATTTCACATCTCGTTTACCCTTACATGCCATTATTTCAACAGATAAAGATAACTACATAATTACTTAAATTTTATATAAAAATATGTATAAACACTTTATTGTACAAAAAACACGTAAAAACAACACGATAAAACAAAAGTAGTACAAAGGCATCCCTTAAAGGGATCTCTTCCAGCTAACCTTTGAGTAGTTGAGAACTGAAAGTGAAAGGCAAATAAATATGTACAACAGACTCTGTAGTGTAGTCAGACTTTCCTGTGAAAGTCAAAGAAAAGAAAAAAAATAAATAAGTAAAAGTAAAAGTAAAAGAAAAGATTTGATTTCAATAATAGGTTAATCAATACGCCCACGCCCGTCTCTCTTTTTCTCTCCAGCTGTTTTCAACCCCATACAACAGTCGGGCTTCAACAAAGACAGCATGCCGGGAGCTTGTTAGGAATTCTCGAAATGTGAGCCCTGAGTCCTTAAGCATTTTCTTTGCCGTCCACATAGTGTTCCACTATTAAACTTAATTATGATAACTCTGGGTTTTGCTCCTGGCCTGGTCCTACCGAGGTGGTAACAAACAGCATAAGAACTCTCCGTGACATCCCGCAGGCCCAGCTTGTCATTGCAAATGTTAGCTACTTTAGCCGTGACCTCTTCATCCTTGATCTTTGGGACTCCATGAAGAAGCAGAATTTTGGAGCGGGACCGGGCCTCCATATCTTCTTAAGTGCTTAGCACTAGACCCATTTGAGTCTGTAGCGTTGCCAGCCCCGTCAAAATGATTTTTTAAAATTCTATAAATTAATTTACTACCACTGCGGGCTTGTGCCCTGTTCAGCAATAGAATTCTCAGTCGGCCATGTGTGAATCAAAGTGTTGCTTCATGTCATCCATGCTCTTCTGCAATTTTGACAGCTGATCTATTATGTGTGAAGTGTCACTTTATGACTTGCAGAAAAGTTAAAAGCTTATTATGCCTTTTGCGAAGTGTTTGTGGACAAAAAACATCTGTGGGCAGCACTAAGGTAAATATTAACACATTTGGCACTAATTGAAACTGATACCATTAAGATAACTATTTTTATTTCAATATAAAAAGAATGTTTTCAACTTTTGCGTGTGCTTTCTTTGCCTAACAGAAATTTGTTTTAAAACTTGAAATTATCAATGCAAATTATGTTAATATACTTAACTCTTTTTACACGTCTTGTTTGAAACAGACTTATTCGTTTCAATTTTTTTTCTACATTTGACCCTAATTTGTCATGACCTAGATCTAGATACGTAATAAGCAATATAATACAGCAACTATTTTTGTTTTTTTTTGTTTCTTACTTTTTTATTATATAGACCAAATTAAAAATAATGTTAAGGTCAGGTCGTACCAAGAGATCAAAGAGGAGGCCTGGGACCGAAGCAAATGGAGAGCCCACTTTGAGTTGCACCGACAAGAGCATGGCTCTTAAGTGTTTGATTGACTTTTTTATTGTTTTTGTTTCTTTTTTGTTAAGCGACATATGGACAGTTTTATTTTAACTTGTACTTTAAAGCAAGACTTAAGTCGTGTTTCAGTAAAGTCTATAACGTCACATTCCTGACAAAATGTATGGGATTTGACATTAACCGTCAGTTTTGTGACGATTGCTAACCGGCCGTTAATCGTACACAGTTAAGTGAAAATGCCCATAAATACAGCATTTTTAGGGTTCCATAGCCAAATGGCAAAAAACGGAACCCTTATGGATTCGTCATGTCTGTCTGTCTGTCTGTCCGTCCGTATGTCACAGGCATTTTACTCGGAAACTATACGACGTATCTGAATAAAATTTACACATAAGGTGTATTTTGTATGCAGCTACTTAGTAATGTAGTTAAATTTGAAAAAAAAAAATTTTTCTAAATAAAAAAATAACCAAATATCAACATGTGACACATCAATCGACAGGTCTTTCAAAATAACATTGAGGTTTCGTTGATTATTTTGTGATTAAGTGAATATTTTCAGAAATGATCACTTCGAAAGTCAGAAAAGTTGTGTAGCCCCCCCGTAACTTTTGAACCGTAAGTTCAAAAAATACGAAAAAATTTGAATGCGCCTTATCATATACTTTCTACGAAAATTGTTTTGAACATTATCGGTTCAGCCATTTTTGAGTTATCTCCAAAAAACTTCTTCCATAGGCATCAGATACGACCTTTTGGTATTAGTTTGGTTCTTATTCCATTGAAGGTACGGAACCCTCCTATGTGTGGTCTGACACGCACTTGGCTGGTTTTTTTTTATGTACAACTAATAACTAAATTTAATCAATCTCATGCAACAGTTCATTTACCTTTATCTACATGTTTTGTAAGTAAAAATATTCGACTTTTTTGTTCTTTTACTAAATTAAATCTAACTACACTCAATAATAGTTTTTTTTGCTACTAATCATATTCACATATGTTACAATTACATCTGTCTTTATGTACAATTTTTTTTTATTTCATTCGGCACTAGGTTAAATTAAGTATTTCATTATTCACAACTGATGCAGCATGCAAATTTATACATACATCATTTATAATTCTTTGTTCTCTTTCCGAACATCACAATCTTATCCTACTATACACGCCTATGAACACTTAAAGCTAGATATTCACATATTTCAATTCACATGTGCCCACTGTCATCATGGGCTAACTTTAATACCGATGATCTCAAACTTAGTGGTATTACAATTTTCTCCTTATTGAAAAGCTCTTGTTCATTGACAATGACATGTATGCGCCTACCGTTTTCTATTTTATATAGTTAACTTATTTGTGGCATATGGTGTGTTGGCGGCTCTAGACTTAATTTGGTGCATATTAACTTAATGAAATTGTCCTTATTTTGGATTTGGGTCCTTCAATACCCTAGGTATATGGCAACACCACCGGCTCGCTTACCTATGCGATCATTTCGCACTAATACAAAGCTGGGTATAGTGGAGTACGGGAACGCCTTTTTAACCTATATAAATGACATAAATCACTAGTCCGATTTTATTTTGTGACCTGTTAGAATACGTTAAGTATTAATAATAAAAAATATTTTCTAACAATTGTTAGCATTGCGCTAGGTATAATACATGTATTTGTTTGCTACACATAGAAGAGATTATGTAAGTTTTATTTTTCTCCACCAGGCTATCGCTTTTTACTATTGCAAAACAACTTCACATTTTGTAACGGTTTTGTCAAGAGCATATGTCGTCTTAACCATTTGTAATTCGTTTATAATTCAAGGTCGCTTATATTTTGACAAACTGTTTCCGATTATGCTCACGTAATCTATTGACCAAACTGTTATAAAATGACAGATGATGTTGAAATAATTGAATGCAAGAGTATAGTAAAGGAAAATATATCTTGAATAATCTTTTCTTGTTGTTATGAAAAAAAATATCTATATAATAACCTAGCGCGACGTCAAAAACTGTTTAATTGATTTTACAGATGGAGGTGTCCAGAATAGACTTTATATATGGTATGATTAGAATCGTCTTAAAACCACTTTTAAAAGTAAAAAGTTTCAATAAGATTGAAAGGGGATGGCTATCCCGAAATTACTGAAAATAAATAAAATAATCAATTTTATTTATTTTCCACATGAAGCTGTCCAGAATACACTTTGTGTATGATATGATATCTTTAGAATCGTCTTAACAACAGTTATAATGAAAAAAGTTTCACCAGGATTGAAAGGGGATGGCTACCCAAAAATTACTGAAAATTCATAGCTGCCTAGTTATATTATCATAATGTTGTCTTTTTGACAAGATTTTCCAAAAGGACGTAGTTACTTTCGCACGTAAACACCATCTATGCATTTGCTAGGCACAAATCACACATTCCCCTATTTTGCTCCCTTTTAACGAACGACTACTTTTTCTTTTATTTCCGTAAGTGACACAAAACAGTGAGTATAAAATTTGCGGCTGCATGTTTGACATTCAATGGCATCGCGTGGCTTTACTTCAATGGCACAGAATAAGCAACGTTGTTTCATGTCATTACTGTTTTGTATATTTTTTTCAAAGTTATTCTGTACTTTTGATAGTTTTGCTTGTTGTATGCCCGTCACGAGGCGTTGAAAAATGTTAGTTAATGTCACAATTGTAACTGTCCCTCTGAAGGTCGTGGTCAATTGTGTTGTAAGTAACTAAATATATATTTTATTTTTAATGTTAAAAGCTCATTCATATTTTTTAAGTAAAACTTTTCGTAATATTTTTCATAACCAAGCGGGTCAATGAAGACAATATTATCATCGTGTAATGGTTATTGCGACAAATAGGAAAAACAGAGTCTTTTTCGGAATCTATATTAATAAAACTGTAAAATGAGTCTGATAAATTTTTACCTTCAGGTAGATGTGCGCACCTTTCCACGGACACTAAATGAAACTTATTTTTGTTAAAAATGTGCAGCAAATGGTCGACTAATGTACTAAAAAGATATTGTTGGCCGTCTAGCGAAACGGCCTCCTAGCATAGTCGGTAGTGACCCTGCCTACGAAGCAGGAGGTCCCGGGTTCGAATCCTGGTCAGGGAATTTATTTGTGTGTTTATCACAGATATTTGTTCCTGGGTTATGAATGTTTTCTATGTATTTAAGTATTTATCCATATTTATCTACTATATATATCGTCGTCTAGTACCCATAACACAAGCCTTATTGAGCTTACCGTGGGCCTAGGTCGATTTGAGTAAGATTGTCCTATAATATTTTTTTTTTTATTTATTTATTAAGCGAAAGAAAATCTTCAATCAAAATGCACTTGTCATTTGTTTGCTGAATCTCGTCAATATAACTGAGTACATAACCGCTTCCGATTTCATAATTCCGATATAATAATTGATATCATTCACCAATCCATTGTCAAATATTTTTTTTACTGAAAAGGGATTCCGCTGTTTGCACTGAATTATGTATATATTCTTTATACTGTGGTATGACATCACTTGTGCAATGTCTACAAATGAAATCTTTCGTCTTTATCTCAGGCGATGTACTACCATCCACCTCCTTTGCACAAAGCTGATGAACCCACAAACTGCTGGTGTCGCATTGGCCCCAATTACAAGCAATTAACTATAGTTTCTTCATTAGATACGCGCGGGAACTTCTGCCGTAGGACACAATTTCTTTTAAAACCTTCCATCAAAGTGGCTGTAAGACCTTTTTCTTCTTTTACTACTCCACTTTTCTTCATCATCTACTGCAAACTTTATTGTTGGTTGCTTGCACAAGCCTGCCTTTTTACATATTAACATCTGCTCTCTATGTAAAGCTAAGACCTCTGACCGCAATGTACGAAGAAGTTGGGTGCACTTCAATTTAATGCGCCGGTTGAGGGCAAGATGTTTGAGCTGACCAAAATAATTTTCTACGGGTGTGTGCCTATTTGGTTTTAATACGTTCGTCTACATTGGAATGAGTGGCACATATTGCCGTAAAATTAGTTTGCACAGCTCTATACAATGTTCATCATCATCATCATCAGCCTGTAGCAGTCCACTGCTGGACATAGGCCTCTCCCATGGCACGCCACTGAGCTCGATCTTCAGCTCTCCCCTTCCAATCTGTACCCGCCACCTTACGGATATCGTCGCCCCAATACAGTACATGCCCTATACAAATGATACTCGTTTTTAACTCGTTCGCCATTCTCCATTTGCGATTCGACTTTGTCAAATTCCTCTTTAAAATAACAATAGTAAAGATTTCTTTCATAATATGTTAAACCCGTGGTCTAGCTCGGTTTTAGTAGGGTTAGTGTCTGATTTCAGTATTGATTCTAGATCTGTGAGGTATCCTTCCATGGTTTGGTTGGCCAGGTATTTTTTTGCTTCCATAACAAAGATGTTATGGAAGCAAAACAATATAGTGTGGGAAATCTACCGGGTCGTTGTATGGAGACCTCGCATTAATTCCTCAGTCGATTATTCTTTTGCTAGGATGTAGTATAGGTCATAACAAACACAATACACTATTTTTCCAAAAAAAAAGTATGTCAGTTTTGGTATTTTTACAAAAATGTACAAAAAGCTTAATACTTTGTACTGGAATTTTTCTCAGGGTATATTTTTTTCTCTAAACAAATTATTTTGATTACTGACAGATACTGTCAAAAGTTCAAAAAAAAAATTCAAATAAAACTGTCACTTTTATTCAAAAGTAATTGGTAACAGTCGTCATTTTGTTTGGAAAATTTCTCAGTCAGGTTTGTAACAGTGGGTGTTACGTTAATCTTATTTTAGCATAATATTTACGAACATCCAAAAAAAAATTCTAAAAATAAAATTGTTATTACAGTATATTTCATTAACTTTATGGAAAATTCCTCAGCCTGGTTTCGTTTTTTATTCACGTAAGGTAGTCAATTCAACAGCCACAACCGAAATTTCCAAAAAATATTCCACATACAATACGTCAAATCTCGAAATGAAAAATTTGTCTAGCCTTTTAAAGCGAGTGAGCACGCAGTAATATGTCGTCGTGCTTCAGCTATTGAGTCCAGTTTAGCATGCACGGCTACGACTCAGCTATGCTTGCGTCATAGTGAAAAAAGTGGAGTAAGTTACTTTAATTATATAATTGTCTAATTTCATATTTGTACTTAACTCGTATCATTAAAATTTTAATAAATATTTTGATGGCGTATTATTAATTAAACAATTTAGTATTTAATGGGAGCATCAGAGTATCATTGCCTCACTAAATAGAACACCATCACCACTACTCGCCAACAGATGACGATTGTAGTGTCATAATGCACACAATGCAGCCGCATGCACCGATACAACTACGCTTCGACACTAGTCACGCTGCCTACCAACAGATGGTACATTGATCGAGTTATATAGATGCCGCTAATGTTTGTTCAACGCTGAAACATGACCCTCGGCGCATTGCAGAGGACTTTTTGAGAAACGCCCTACCGGTCTCAAGGTACGCATGCTATATGCCTCAACCAAGTTTGAGCATTTTAGTGTTGTGACACTAAGCCACTAGGCCAGTAATTTGTCCTAAGGGCACACCCTTAGGACAAATTACTGGCCTGGTACACATCTACCTAGCTGGATATGCCTCAACCAAGTTTGAGCATTTTAGTGTTGTGACACTAAGCCACTAGGCCAGTAATTTGTCCTAAGGGCACACCCTTAGGACAAATTACTGGCCTGGTACACATCTACCTAGCTGGGTAGTACTCGTCAAGTAATCACTAGAGAGAAGAGAGTACATGTAAATTTCTAAAGCAATAAATTGTATCCCATCAAAAACATTACATGTACAATAATGCCAGCCTCGCAACGCAGTTCTCCTACTTCAAAAAGTAATGAGGTCTAATGTAAAACCAAGCCGGTGTGCCGGAGTTTACTAACAACATGTCATTGTGATCTTTTGAATATTAGACGTTTATATTTTTATAATAAAAACAAAACAGAAAAAATAACTTTATTTCTGCATATATTTATATGGGATTACAATGTTAACTGTGCGGTTTGTAAAACTAGAGAACCCGG
This sequence comes from Pammene aurita, assembly GCA_947086415.1. NCBI lineage: Eukaryota > Metazoa > Arthropoda > Insecta > Lepidoptera > Tortricidae > Pammene > Pammene aurita. Next base: position 23,510,805 of record OX352295.1, read on the forward strand.
GATATTGCGGTATGTTTTAATTTTCAGTGGCTTTATAGTATAAGAGTTAACCCTAGAAGTTAGAAGTGTTCAAAATTTGGAGCTTAGCTTGTGGGACTGCTAGAAGTATTTTAAATATACGATGATCGTAATCAGTGAGTCAGTGACAAAATTAAGGAATTTTGACTTGCAATCGTTCTTAAAGTATATAGTGAAATTCAATGATATTGGGATCTTCCTTGTGTTATGGCCTCTTTGTCACAGAAATTTCAGCCTTCTAGCTTTATCGATAACAGAATTAGAGGGGGGTCGAAAATGGCCTGAATGGCTTCGGAAAAAGGATGGTTCGGCCGTGCCTTTCTTTTGCTCGACTTGGCAGGGGAACTGCAGTGCCCACAGATCTGGTACGCGCGACTTTTTGTCGTCGCCCCCCGCCACCCCGCTAGAGTGATAACCATAGATTTCTTCATAACGGGTATATCAAGACATATCCGAAACAGCGCATTTGCCAGATGACTTAAACTTTTTATTTTACCCAAATTTAAACATAAATTGTACTTATAAATGACGCTTAAATAAGATTTATGTCTGTTGTGTTTTTTTCTCTGTGTGTAATATTTAATTATTTCTTTTGTTATAAGTCGAAATACGAGTAGATGTCATATGCTTTAGAAAAAGTGACCAAGTCCTCCGGTATCCGAGGCGAGGCCAGCAGGCAGCATCTTTTTTTTTGGCATCTACCTATGGTTGATATAACTATAAACATTATTAGACATTCAATGACATAACATGCAATAGAATCAACATTATTGTACGCCAAACACTGGCCATTGTCATGTGTTGTTTCGTAGGTACAATAAATTATTTGTATCTGTATGGATCGAAGCGAATACTTACTCCGAAGACCGGATAACCACTTATCCACATAGTCTCCGCTGGCAATCTACTGGCAGTAGGATGTCGGGTCGCCCCCCCAAACCCGCAATACAAAGAGGCGATAAGTTGAGACAGATGTAGCCTAAGCCGGTCTCGGCTAGAAGTTGCCGTTTAAGATCGTGGCAAGTGCAAAACTTTTATGCAAGCCCTATGTCCCTAATGAGGGACAACAGGAACAAAGTTTCGTCACCACAGTTACATTAGTGACCGATTGAATAAATCTTTTTGTAAAAATCTGTTTCAACTTAAAGAAAATCACAATTTCAAAAAAAATTACAAAATAGTTTTATTTGTTCCATATGACTAGACCCCGTTTTCAGTGGTGAAATTTTAATGAAAATGCTAGGGTTGGCATAGCATATTTTAATATTCTTAACATGACGTATATATATTTTGATGTGAGCTATATACTTATTTTATTTATACATGGTGGAAAGACAAGTCGGGCCCTGGAGGGAAACTACCTTAAAACCTTGAGATAGCTCAATTCGCTCAAAGGAAACATTCTTTTATTTTTCCTAAAAACTAAAACTGCATTCACAGATTTTTTCTTAATTTTCACTTTATTCCATACTAATTGTATGAAAAATATTATTATTATTATTTACGTGTTCTCTTGTGCCCTAAACTTGGTTGGTATTTAGAAGTTTTTATCCTCGTTGGAAACAGGATCGATTGGCATCAATTCTCATAAAAATTATTTATGGCAAAAATTACAAAATAAATACTTTTTTTTGAAAACTGTACTCTTTTCCAAAAATTTGTAAATGCAGTTATGTCCCTTTAAATAAATTAAAGAATGTTTCCTTTCAGTGAATTGAGCTATCTCAACGTTTTAAGGTAGTTTTCCTCCAGGGCCCGATTTATCTTTCCACCCTGTATATTAAGGCAAAGGACTTTAACGAGGTTTAATTTATGGAGGTATATAAACTCCATAATAGTTACTTAATTGTATTTTTTTCGGCAATTATGATTGATGTTATATTAATCACTTAATTGTTTATTCAGTAAAAGTATGGATTTCCTGAATAATCTTGCTAAATTTTCTCAGTTTCTCAGTCTCAGCGACGCGAAAATAGTTACTAAATTTAGTATAACTGTGCAATCCATTCTAAGGTACAGGGTTTGGTTGGACTTTTTGATCGTGAGTTCACAAACTTCTGAATGATAATCAATCACCAGGAGTTGAGGGCTTTCCTGACAAGCAAGTCTGCTCCTGTCTAGAGTGCAGTTGCTGCTAATATCCACTAGTCCCATTGATTTGATATCAGATGCCTGCAAAGTGGCATAGGCTTTCTTGTTGCAAGCTACACAGCCATAAGTCATTATGACCTCAAAAGAACACACTGCTGGGATAGACACTAGGGATACTTCAGTTTTGGTTGTTATCATCATCCCAAAGGACATATGTTCTGGTCGACTAACAACCCTATCAAATGCATATCTATCCGCTGTAACTGTATAATTGTAGTACTGCTTCAAACCCCTTGTTAGGCCAGACTCAGCAGCTCGACATGTGACATTGCAGTCATGACTATTACAACTAATGTCATTTGTTTGAAATGCAATTTGTCTTGAGTCAAATAAGCCCAATTGAAGATCTCCTATCATGCTTGATGAGTAATCACCAAGTGGATTTGCATGAACATTCCATATTGATCCTTCTGGGGATTCAACAAGGTAATCATTATGATGGTAAACTGATCTCGTCGGTGCTATCAGTGTGAGCTTAACATCTCCAGAAGTGCTCAGGAGTATCTGGCCTGGGCTGAAATTCAGCACATTTATGGTTCCATCATGAGATATATATGTTATTCTGACTCTCCATTCTGTTTTGATTTTCTTGTAGACTGTGTAGATGGAGCCAACTGGCTTCAAAATATATTTGTACCATTTGCACTGACCATAGTATGGGCAGTGGCTGCAGTAGTTGTTACCTTGCTCACAATTATATTCAGTTATGGTGCCTGTCTCAGGAGTTTCATCTTTTCATATGGGGTGTCGTGAACCCTCCAGGCAGCCACCATAGCCACACCCACCGGCATAGAAGCAATTCCAAGGGGCAGTCACGACATCAAGACTAAAGTTAGAAGTCCGGTACACAGGAGTGTAAGTTTCTGTTGACATTGTTTGTTGGACAGTTACCTTGTCCACTTGGCCGTCTGGATACTTCAAGCACAAGACTTGTCCCTCTTCCATGTAATAAAGGCCTGTGTTTAGAACACTAAGGGTTGAGTCACTATATATCTTGTTTTCACTAGACACAAATGATGTGATGTCACAGGCTTTAGCTAAGTTTTGTGTCATCAGAACTGCCAAGCCTATGGCTGCTTGAGTTTTATTGAAGGTTGTCCTAGGAGCTCTAGGTGGCAAGGGGAGAGGATTATCATAAATTACTGATGATGAATAGATACCAATTTTAGGTAAGCAATAGGTAAGCCTGGTAAGCGTACGTACCTATTAGATTATAGTTTTCTAATAAATAAATAAATTTGTTTTTTTTTTTTTCAGTAACATGATACAATTGTGCAAATGCATATACATTTGAAAGTAAGAGGACTAAGATTCGTGTTAAAACGTTTAAGTCCTATATATATGACGGTTCCTAGGATGAAATGGTCACAGTATTCAAAACAATTATGACAAGTGGAAAAAGAGGTCAAAAAAAGAATTGTATTGCACAAACGATAAACAGACATCAGAGTTATGGAAAATGTTACCTAATGAAAATACCATCTCAACGAATGTAACCTTTTTGTCATGGAGCGGTGATATAATTGACATTATGTTTTTTTTTTAGTATGTCGCATGTTGTACTCGAAATAAAATATTGTATGACAACCCTATGATTCGATATCATTAAATTTTCACCACTGATAACGGAGTCTGCATATGACACATCTACACAACACGCATGCATTTAAAAAATGTGTCAAATATATTACAACTGGCGTACTTTTTTACTTACACTGTGACTAGGCGTTTAGCACCACTACAAATTATATCAATTAAGATAAAATTACTAACAGTATGGGGGTATTAATGTAGTGTTAATGTATATTTTAGTAACGTGCAAAACCATAAAAGTAAACTTTTTCTTTGAGTTTATTAAAGAAGAGAACGAGAACGCTGCGCATGGCCCCTCGCATCCCCGCTCCCGCGTCCTGCACGTGCGCATTCCACTAACGAGTGAAATATTAGGTATCTTTATTTGTGACATGATTTAACTTTTTAATACGCAGGATATTTTTTGGATTTTTGTACAGTCGCAAGAAAACTCTTAAAGGAAATATAATTTAAAAAAAATATTGACGGAGCAATATTCTACTGCGAATAATAAGCAAATTTTTATACTGAAAAAGATGATGAAATTTTTGGATTTTTTTTTGTCATACGTAGAATACATACATTTAATGTCACTTCAGTAAAAAAAAAGACGGAGCAAATTTCCTATGTGAGTTACACAAAAAAAATATTTTTTATACAAAAATATGTTCAGTTATGGTTTTTTTTTTGATATTTTTAACATTGGTTACATACATCAAGTCAATATTTCTAGTGCAATAAAATTAGACACCATTTTTCCAAACGTAAATATAGACGATATAAGAGTTTAGATAAAAAAACCTAAGAAGGACAATAGTTTTTTTTTTGGGAAAATATATATATACCATCTACTCCTGACACTTTATCATGCTGTAAAGTTTTTTTGGACTGAGGAGTTAATGCGAGGTCAACCCCTCTATTGCCTGGCCTAATACTATAATTTACATATGGTAACTTGAGTAAAATAAAAACATACTTTTCATGTGCGCATATCTCTTTGAAACTGGACAAAAGGAAAAGTTTTGCTAAAATTTCCTTTACTGGAGATTTTGTGGATCATTATTGAGGTATTAACATCATGGCACATGCACTTCATAAGATGCGCAACGCATAAATATAAAGGCGTTAATTCGAAACCACTTCCCTCCTCTGTTAAATAAATGAAACAATAGTTTAAATAATCCGTTAGGGCTCTTTGATTAAAACATAGACGCGGCATTGATAAGTGCAAAATTGAAATCAGTTACAAATCCAGTAAAAGCAGGCCAGCAGTTTTGAACTGAATATCTTAAAATCGTGTTAGTGTCGTGTGTTGCGGAAATCATATGAAAAAGTGGAAATAGCCTCTGTAGTTTTTAATTGTATGATACCGGTGTATAACAATATTTTTCTTGCAGCCTTTTTGTTACCTTTCACGTCCCGGACAACGCTACCTGTAGCATCCAAATATAATATAGTGCGACGTTCTTGTTTCAGGCTTCTTATTCGCTGAGAACTAACATTTTTGTATTTAGAGGAAAAGAAATTTCTTTAAAAAAAATCATGTGATCCTCTTGGTAACTTATTAAATCGAGAATATCATTTTTGCTCCTATCATTATTTGCCAATGCTTCGGATCTTATTTTTCTCAATGTGCTATCTGATTTTACACTCTGCAAGTTATGCGTCTTATCGAGCATTTTTTCATTTAATTTAAGCACTTCTCCTTTTTTATAATTTAGTGGCCTATTTGAAAGTACCTTTTTTTGAACTAGCAACCTTTCTACTCCTCTTACATGCATAGTTACATTATCACTGTGACAAAAATGTATATTCTCGCTACATACGGTTAACTTTCTATCATATTCAATATATATATATATATTTTTTTTTTCAATTTTTATGATTGCATTGAGCTTTGATCATTATCTTTTTGTTCTTTAAATATTTTACATATTTAGAAAAGATTTGACACGTATTGTTGATATTCCCTTTTATTAGTTTTCTCAAAACAAATGGATAAGCATCTGTCACCAGCTTTTCGTTTTTGAAAATATCTTTCCATAATTCTTCGCTGATTGTTGTAGTTCATTCCTTTATTATAAAGCCTAGTTATTGCCCCTAGTTAAACTGATCTCGTTGTGCGTACCACTCAGAAGGAGGTGAACATTCGAGTTGTCAGCACTAGAGGCCGATTTATCTAAATTCAAAATACTTGTAGAAAGTTTGTGTGATAGTGGTGAAATTTCCTTTTTCTTTAAATGCAGGCATGTTATTAGGCGCATGAGCCACGATATCTGAAGGACTATAGTAATTAACAACCGTGTCACGTAGCTCCTCGTCGGGTTTCTGGCTCTCTGCCTCAATATTTGCCTGGAACTGGTATTCGTTGGACATACTATTAGAATTGTCTAATAACTTGAGCTTGAGAACAATGAGCTGGGTAGGGTCTTACGGTCTATGGGAAGCAGGCGTCCGAGCAGCCAAACATCATTTAAAACGCATTGCTGGTAATGCGAGCCTGACGTTTGAGGAGTTGTCGTCACTTTTGAAGAAGCAATGCTTAACAGTCGTCCTATTACCCCCCTTTCATCAGATCCCAACGACCTGTGTCCCCTTACCCCAGGGCATTTTTTGATTTCCCGGCCACTTACGTCGTCGGTGCCTTCGTTACCCGTCACTGGCAATACAGTTGTATCGAGCTACTCACAACATATTTTACCAGCTTGATACATTTATCACGGGATGATGAGCTATAAAGAATACAGGACCATTTAAATCATATTCCTTAATTTCAACTGCCTTTGCATGTCCTAGCTCCACATATTGGTGAATGAATTTTTTATATTGTTCTATCAACAAAGGATCTTTTTGCAGCCTTTTTTCTAACATGATGAATCTATTATAGGCTACAGAAAATGAATCTCCTAGGTTCAGCTCCTTCATGGGATAAGCCAATGGCATATCAACATAAAATCTGTTGTCTTTTATGGACATAGAGTCCTGAAATATTTTTTCAGCCTTGATAAATTCATCATTTATAGTTTTTCCCACGCCAGGTAGCTTTTCAGTGAGCCCAGAATTGCTCCATTACATTTTCAAATTTTTCACCATCAGATATAATGACACGTTTAAGTTAACACATTTAAGTTATTTACAATATCAAATGTCCCTTTGGTACCTCCAGATGAATACTGCCTCCAACAATGTATCCAAATAGGGTATTTTGGAACACAGGCTCATTTTCATTCTGTATGCAACCCTGTAACAATATATTAAAAAATATGTTGTTAGCAAGCAGCAGGGGTACTTCATGTGCAATGTAAAATGTGTTATCAGCTCTACAAACGTTCTCGCATCGAGCCTACTAAATTTTCACAGAGCTTTGTGCCCCTAAAATATTCCTATATATTGTACACGTGTCATTTTAAGTTTTCCCGTGTTTTTGCTTGTGAGGAATGCCATTCCTACACCTTTTCCTCCACAAATTTTCGCTTGGATTAAGGTCCGGACTCTGGTGGTAGTTTAATAAAAGTTAATTCTCCTTGCCGTTCTTGATGACCAATCCAGTTTTGACGATTCTTGAGTTGTGGACCGAACCATTGTCTTGGATGAATGGAATATTTTCGCCTGGATACACAACATGAGCGGTTGGCAAGAATCCTTCAGGATGGTTTTGTACTGTGTCGTTCTGCCTGAAATTTCCACCAATTCCCTTTGGCTGTTTTTGGACATCCACCCCCATTAGGCATTTGTAATCCGACCACTTCGTTTATTTAATAAAATGTTCCACTGTATATCGCCTTGTCTACTCTCCACAAACTGACCCCTCCGTTATCAGAGGAGCAAAATACTTTTTCGTCAATGAAAAACATACCTTGCTAAAATCATGGTTAAGATAACTTGCCGCAAATGCTAATCGGAGATCTTTGTATCTTTGAGTTAGAACAGGTTTCTTAGCCGGTATTCTATATTTCAGATTACGTTCATTTAGTCGTCGCCTTACTTAGCTATTGGATAGTTGTAATTGAGCAGCGATCCGAGTTGTATTCACGAATCTATCTGCTTGTACCTTTTGCATAATAAGCCCATCTTGATTAACGTTAGTGCAGCGAGGGCGACCCGTAGTAACATGGCAATTTTAATTTCCTTCATGTTGCCATCTTTCCAGCCAAAGATATAATGTATTCCTCTGAACACAATTTGCACAATATACTTACCGACATACCTATCTCGTCTGAAATATCCGTAACACATAGACCAGCATTATTAAAGTCTTCTATTTTTATTGGCAAATCGAGTGCTAATATTCGAGACGTCTAGGGCTGACTCTGGATGAATATATAGAAGAGCTAAACCTGTCAGCCTCTCTTGTAACATGTTTGCTTTTAACCAAGTTTATGCGCGCCTTAGCGTAGAAAATGATTTTTGCACCGCTTATAGGCAGAGTGGCCAAAATTTTCAGCTAAGTCTTTATATTTGGATAGAGATCATCGTCGCAAACTTCGGTTGTAGAAACAACACATTTAGGATATTTTGTATCAGTATTTTCATTGAGCTCCCATTTGCACTTTGAAATCCATAGCTGATACTCTGTAACGACAGTGGCATCAGGAACACTCAAGAAATGGGCATAATATACTTGTTTAGTACCGTTTGGTAACTAAAAATTGGAGACTTTTAGAACATACTGTGATAAAAGACATCAGAGTTGGGTTAAAGTTTTACCAAAACTGGAAACATTGTATAACTATTAATTTCAGTACAGTACAGGATAAACATCATGCAAAGATATGTATGGACAGCCGACAAAATTATCTTTTGATAAGGACATCAAGAAAGCCGTTCAAATTAATATTGGAAATGTAAGACAGAAAGTAAGAAACGATTTACAGAAGGCTGCAAGTTCTAGGCAAGCTAAATTTAATAACAAATATGGACTAATTCAGTATCAAATTGGCGATTGGGTAAAATTAAATAAATCAGACGCATAAGAAAAAACAAAATAAATTGAGTCAATCTATGACGGACCATATGTAATAGCCGCGATACCTTTTCAAAATGTGCACTTACTAGTGGACCCATATATGAACAAAGTAAGAGGCAAATATAATACCATACATTTTTCCCGGTATTATAAAGCTAAGACTGACATAGCTGATTCGGGAAAATTTTAAGTGTTCTATTTCTGTTAACTCTAGAAAGATATGTTAATCAGTACCAATAATAATTATATGAGTAGAGTTACGTAATAATTTTTGTTACTTTATAAGAGTGTTAATTGTTACATATTAATAATTTTGTTTTACGAAAATAAGTTTAATAAAGTAGATACTTACATTATCTGTTGTATAATGCAGATGGATTGGGAAGAAGGGCAAACGTTGAGGAGCAGAAGCTCAGCACGTAGTACATCGGCTGAAATTGAAAAAAAAAGTACTTTTTAATTTTGTGAATTATTTTTTGTAATCTGTTTTGATATCCGATTGATTGTTAAAAAAATGGGGGAAGAATTAAAACACGTGTCATCATAAGATAGAAGTGTCAAATGTAATATTAGTCTAAAAAGAGATGTTAAATGAATAAGTAGGTTAGAATATGGTCTTCAATCCACATCCAACATAAGAGTAGTTCTGTATGAATGAAAGTAACACTATTCATACATCAATTCATTTGGGTTGAAAAACTCAAACAAATGTCGACTAAGTAAACATATAGTTTTGCATAACTGCTGTTCAGCTATATACCTGTATTTGTAAATAATAAAAAAATTAGACAAAACCCTTCATTGAAAGAAAAAAAATATAAATATGAAGGGTTGAACTACTCTATGTTGACCGAAATCGCACTTGGGGGTAGTGGACCTATACAAAACCTTTAATCTGCTTATGTTGCAACCACAGTTTCACGAATAGGGAAGATATTCTGTCGGAACTAGGATTAGAAATGTGGAAATAAAGGACCCCGCAGCAAAGTGGTTTCAGTCAAATCTCACGAAATTTAAGTACAATGTAGATTCGAGTCTCCTGATTATTTTTTTATAAGGGCACAACTCGCTCAGAAATACTTTCAGAAATAATCAATAAGTATTGTTTCCTACAAAACATATGTAACATACCAATTTTTCGTAAAATCTTTCTCTTTGCTTTTGCATAATATAAATAACTAACAAAATGCAATATCAACGTGACAGAAACGTTATTAAGATCATATTTAACGCCAGTAAGTCTCAGTGAGGGTCATTTCAAAGTATCGATTTTAAGAAACACGTCATAGAAAAATAATAATATAAACTTGATTATTTCTGACCTTGGACGAATAAAATTAAAGGATGGAGCATGCCTGTACAACAAACTGTGACGCAATGTGGTAATGGACGAGGAGCGTAGGGTAAATGATACACGCAACGGTCGGAATATAAGTGTAATTGTATTTATAGGTAAACTCAATCCTTTGTTCTTGTCGTGTGTCCAAAGTACAAGGTTAGAGAAAATAGAATATTATTTAAATGTTTACAATATCAAGTTACATGGTATCATATTACATAGGAAAATGAACAATTAATTTATTATTGATTCGTGCTGGGTGGTCTCAGCTGTTGTGAGTCATCCTATACATAGTATGTATTACATACATACTACACGTCCGTCGTTTTTTTTGAGACAAAAAAAATAGATATGGGTGACATGTTACTTCTTTTATGTTTATGGTATATAAAAAAAATATTAAAGTGTATGGTTATATAAGGGCTATGGGTTACATTTCGATTCTTAGGTTAATCTTATGGCTACGTTATACATATAAAATATTATTGATTCGTGCTGGGTGGTCTCAGCTGTTGTGAGTCATCCAGTATGTATTACATACATACTACAGCAAGATGGCGGCAGGTTTGAATGTGTGTGTCCAGACGAGTGCTGCCATGTAATACATTTTCCCGATTAAGAATACAATATTTTTCAATAAAAAAAAAATGATTATTAATATATTTGGTTAAATAGAATTATTAAGCACCTGTTTTAATAAATTTGATGAAATATATTTCGTAAGAGGCGACTAAAAGGAAAAAAAATAAAAAAATCTAAATTTACTATTATTTAAAGTACACGACTACTGTTGAGTGTGGTGGCCTCTCTTGTCGTCCCAATACTATTATTTTAAGCATACTTTATACCTTTTTAATCTGGAGGCGCGGCATTGCCCCCGGTAAGACCAACACAATTAAAAGTGTGTTATTACGTATTCATTTATTACACGATTTAGGGGGGAATTGACCATGTCTTACTTCTACTTCAGAGAAATTATTATTATTATTATTTATACTAAACCTTGTTTAGAATGTAACGAAAAAAAAATTGAAAACTGCATCGAAATCGGTTCAGCCAAGTGCGTGATAATCGCGAACAAACATAAATACAAACATACGGGTTAAACTGAGAACCTCCTTTTTTTTGAAGTTGGTTAAGTTGGTCGGTTTGACTTGAGAGCTGACCTCTTATAACTATAGTTTCAACTCGTTCTAATCGCTTAACCAGTCGATTACTGAAGCGACTAGTCAGCCGCTCAGAGTGAGAGGGACCGATAGTTAGAATGAGACAAAAGTTTGACAGATCAGTAGTGGTGACATAACTTCGCGAGTTAAATCTACGATTAGATATGGGCTTTTTGTTTTACGAAGTTTTTGGAATAATTTTAAGAAATATATAATTTTATTTATTTACAAATTTTATTCAAAAAATAATAAAGAATATAATTTGCTAACAAAAGCATAAAAGTTATTAACTATTAGGTTCGTTGAAAACGTGCGTGAAATAAAACTTCTAGTTGGGAGTGGGGACCTCAATATTGTGTTGTTGTGTTTGTATGCAATTATGGTTTATCACGAATAAAACGATTGATTCTGATTCTGGTGACAACATTTCGCGGCGATTATAGAGACCCCCTTACGTTCGGGAAGTTTCCCTATTCAACCACCTGGCAACCCCGCTACCGTGAAATTAATAGTATAAGAATTCACTGATTTATAATATGATTACGCAATGAATTGTTTACTTAACGGTGAAAAGTTACCCCATCCGTTTTTTTCTTTCGACCAGCATTTCTGCAGCATTTGACAACGCACGGCGGCATATTTTAATTATTTTTTAACAGCACTTGACAGCGACGTTTGGACACGACTGTCGGGAGAGCAGCTCATTATTGCTGTGCGTATGTGTGTGTAGTGCGTAACCACGAGGACACTGGCTCATTATGGAATCACAAACTGTTGTTAGCAGTACTCCATCTGAAGAATTATATAAATCTATGTTTCTGACAGTGTACTTCTGAGGGAGTTGCGCCCTTATAAAAAAAAAATAAGGAGACCTGAATCTACATCATACTAAAATTTCATGCGATTTGACTGAGACCACTTTTTCCCTATGTTTGCTGCGACCCTTTCTCTTATTAAAAAAGTAAAATAGATAGTATTATTATTATGATGAATTAGTGGTACTAACCTAAAAATTTGTAACGAGGCTTAGTTAGGGGCACGAGTGGAACTCACAGGAGTTGCAGACATCCATGAGCTGCGGAGGCGGCGTGTTATTGAACTGAGGCTAAACTTGATTGCAGTCTACATGAAAGAGAAAAAAAAAGCCATCACAGCACAATAAATATTAAAATGAATGCTGATTACTGACAAACTATGGATTGTACAAGAAGGATATAAATCTCTATGTTACAAAAGTGTCCGTCAAAAGGCGATAAACTGATGGCGCCACAATGATATTAAATTTGATTAAATTGATTTTGAAATTAAAAAAAATTAAATCCAAAATAATTATTTGCGGAGATGAAAAACACTGAATATTAATTTTATTTAGAAAGTCATATAAGTATTAAATATCGGTAATTCATTTCAAATGCTGAACTATACCTAGCGCCACCCGGAGATATTTGGAACTATTGTTTAGTGCTTACTGCTGGACACTTTTTCGAGTAGGCGGCGAATCATAAATCACGTCATTCTGGAGGAAGACAATTGATGAATAAAAAAAGATATATATAGGTTGAAATCGGGGTCATGTAGCAAGCGATCAAGGCATGATACACAAGGCCATACTGAACAACTTTTACTATGGGACCAACTCCGATTTCAACCTGTATATAAAGTATAGTTCATATAGAAATGGCACGCAGTTGTCGCAAGTTAAAAAAATATTAAAAAAATTACGATCGCAATTCAAAGTCAATATGTTGAAGTCTTAGCGCCGAAAGTTTGATTCGGATAGGTCTATGAATTTCGAGATTTTAGACGATGGAAGTTGAAAGACGAAAATTGATAGTGAACAAATACTTAGAAAATCCCTCTTCGTCCGGATCGAATATCGCTAAATCTTTAAAGGCTATAGCCGGGTAAGGTAACAACAAATGCCCCAGGCGTTATTAGCCAATGTATTTATCCTATGTATTGGTCATAATACTAGTTATTAATCTGCCAAGTTTTATGTCACAATTGTTAACAGTTTTCGAGAAACGTCAGATTAAAGTTTTTTTTTAATTTTCAAAATATTTCGAAAACGACTAGTCCGTTTCTTTTGTAATTAACGTATGTTGTTAATGATTTGAAGAGGAATAATTTTGTAAAAAACCAGATGTCTCTAGGTCAACATTAACTTGGTGTTTCTTAATATCAAATATTTCAAACATTTTTTTTTGACACTTGTGACTTAGCGACACCTACAGTTATTTTAACACTGATGTGACATCTCTTTCTGTACTAATATATATTTATTTCAAATGAATTGGGTTGGAGCAACATGGTGATTTTTTAAATAATCTTTAGTACCTACTCATACCTAGCAGTATTGAAGAGGTATTATTTATAGAGGTTCATTAATGCTGGCTGGTTATTATCCACTTGAGTGCCCGCGAATCAAAAAAAGGTGCTGTGAAGTGCCCAAGATTTACCGCGCGCCAGCGGCACCGTGTCATGTTTTGTTAATAAATCGATTGCTTGGTTTTCACTGAACTTTTTGTTATGATTCTTTTTACGTTGTAAAGCTAAAGAAACGGGCAATTTGTTTATATAAATAATTAAATAGGTCATAGTAGTAAAATTAATTAAAAAAAAATCACAAACTTGACATACAGTTTCGAATGGGGACTTTTGCCAGAATTATATTTATTAAAAAAAATCTAAATCGATAACATATGTATTTTTTATGTTTATTTAAAACTTCAATAGTTTACGCTTCGATTGATACCAAATAAAGTATATAATCACGGGGCAATATTTTGCATAAAACTCATTTCATTTGCAATGTCTAAAATTTCAGTTTCGCAATTCACCGCCAAACCGCGTGGTTTGTTTATGATTTTTTTACGAATAATTTAGGCAAATGAGGACAAAAATATTGTCATACGTAGATAAAGATACTATTAATCTTTAAATAACATGTGCCAGTTTTGCCAAACTCGCAGCAATTTCTGTCACAAATTATCAATAACAAAAAATAGGCCTACATACCTACCGTTACGAGTGCCGTTTTTGACGTCCGATTAGCCGAATACCGACAATTCCCACCACCTCAAACCACATATACACTTAACACAAATACACTTACATATCACACTTTACAAAAAAATACATATCAGGACGATTACCAACTCAATATGTACTGTTTTTTTTTTCATTACAAAAGTAAACAAACCCACGTGCAGGGTGTCAGAGTCATACTAGATGTCACCGGGCGGGCCTCGCGCGGCCATCATTCAAGATGGCGGCGGTATAAGGACGGGATACACAAGCGCGAAATGAAATCACATCTTCAACTTTGAAATTATATATTATTTACATTTTATTGTATCAATCTAAATATATATAAAACAAATCCATATCGGTTACACCATTTATGTTATAATATAACTCAAGAACGGCTGGGCCGATTTTAATTATGATTGATTTTTTGGATTTATCTTCGCCCCGAAAGCAGAATAGCTATTAAAATATTGCAGAAATTAAAAAAAATTGTTAATGGTACGAAGTTCGCCGGGTCAGCTAGTTATGAATAATTACTGATATTTATTATTTAAGTATAAAATGCCAATACGAAATTAACTCTTATGCGCAGCGGTTCACTCACGCAGAACCGCAGACTTGATTTTCCTGAAGTAATTAATTATATTTTAATAACAGTGGCTGTCGTGATCTATATCACTACATAGTATGTTAACAAAAACTACACACGAAAGACTAACATAGTATGTTATAGTAGGTACGGGCAGATTTTAGCATATCTACTCGTAAATTACTGAAACCAGAATTAACTGACCGATTTGAATAATTTTGAACGGAGTTACAATTCACAAAGTTAAAAGTAAGCTAATGGTTTTTTTACGTACCTACAAGATTAAGTTGTTTAAAAAAATATTACGTAAGATGAAAATTTCTGTTAAAAATAAGCTATGCATATTAAATTTTATTGATATACATATTATATATTGTACTATCAGCATCACAGTTTACTGACCATTCGTGAGCCTTATTTCAACGAGATAAGGTCTACCAATCGTCAGTAGTTAAGTGTGATGCTGATAGTACAATCATTATTAGATTATTTTAAAATAATAGCGAGTTAATTTCGATATAATATCCAGGGTCGGGGGGCTCGGTAGTAAATTTTGCTAGTAAGTAGTAGTAGTAATTCAGTTCTTATTTGAAAATGTCTTACCTCGACCCTGCGTACCGTACGAAGAATATTGTATATGTGTATGATATACCTACATGTAATATTGTTATTTTTAAACTTAATTAAATGAAACAAAACTGCTACGACAACCATTTATTAAACTAAACATTTTGAAGACCCATATAAAGAAGGATGGTCAAGACCCACAGTGTGATGGTTTTAGTCAAATAAAACAATCACAAATAAAAAACATCGTTTCGATCCAATTTTCATTCCTACCTCTAGTCATATGAGAATTTATCGTATTACCGTATGGAATTCTTCAAAACATATCTCCAAGCAGAGAGATACGTTACACTGCTTGCAAATATATTTTGTGCGGCATTGACGGCACCAAACGCATATCTTATACCTGGATTCGCCTGTGCCGATGAAATGATTACCGATCAATATCGGACGCAAAAAACCACCAGCGTGTGGCATTGGCATTAGAGAAGTGGTGTGCACTTGCAGCGGCCGATCTATATTCCTGGGTAAAAACTTTTGAATCATATCATTTACTAGGGCTTGCCTAAATGCACGGTGTGTCATTTTAGGATGCTGTGTTTTATAAATGATGTAACTGTTGAGGACAGTAATGTTCAACAGCCTCCTAAATACTTTTTTGTACCAAGCCATATTTTTAGCTCGTTCTACTTTATGAGAAGATAACAGCTGATCTTTTTTATCTACGCCACCCATAGCCATATTATAGTCTAGAACGATTGTCGGTTTGTATTTGTACCGTCCGTATTTTTCTTTCCCACCTATATCACCTCCATGATACGTGGAAATCATGGACACAATATTAGTGTCTCGCCACATCATAACGAAAATATCGCGACAAAAGGATTGTGCGACCTCTCCAACACGCATTTCGGATTTTGATGTTTGCTTAAATGATTCTGGGACAAACTCTCTGTTGAGGCGGAGTGTCCCAAAACAATCGGTTTGCTGGTCTTTTAAATAACGAGCTAAAAGTGGCGCATTGTAAAAATTATCCATAATAAGGGTATAGCCCTTATTAAGTAATGGTTTGGCCAGATGTTGCACAATCTGTGCTGTGGCATTCGTTGGGACGGGTAGTGATGAAGATGCATCAGCAGCAGCAGGTGTCGAAGCAGGAGGCGGTGAAAATGCATGTCTGTTTTCGTCAGTAGGTTGTTGTTCGTCCTGGATGTCAGTTTGTTCTCCGTTATTGTCATCCGTCGCTTGTTGGTCTTCTGTATGCGTATGTCCTTTGCCTGTGTATACAAAGAAACTCCACAAATAGCCGGAAGAGGATTCGCAAAGCTCATAACTCTTTATACCAACTTTAGCTGCTTTTGTTGATATTTTCTGAGCGAATGAGATTCGTCCGTGCCATTTGAGGAGTGACTCGTCTATGGCTATATCTTGCCCCGGAAGATATAGTGTGCTGAATTTTATATTCAGGTGATTTAGCACCGGCCATATCTTACGGAGCTTGCGTTCGTCAGCCGTCAGTTCCTTCATTAGACTTTCATTGTCAGTAAAATGTAAAAATTTCTTTAACAAAACAAATCTATTGTACGTCATTAAATTTTTGAAGTACTTCATAGTGAGATATCCATTTTCTCTCCAATAATCTTTTTCCACTGTTAATGGAGCTAAACCTTGGAGTAGGAGTATACCAAGGAAAATAAATATCTCACCACGATCTGTATCTTTCCAAAAACAGGCACGTGACTTTAATGCAGGGGGTTGCTTTGCTAAAGTCATTTTTGCATGCTTGTTCGTCTCAGTCACTATGAGGTCCAGTAAATCATCGTCAAAAAATTTCAAAAACAAGTCTAATTCAGTCAAGTTCTCTGTCATTGTAAAAGTCGGCCCTGGAGTGCCACGGAACTCCTCTCGTTTGCCTTTAAAAGTTGATGGTTCACTGTTCCATTCAAAAGTCAAATGGTCAATAGGCAGTAAGCTCTGAATCGTTTTGTCTGCTTCTGCATCTTCCCGAGATAACCACTGCAGTGCTACTGGATCTAATTGCTCCGCTACAAATGCTGCAGCTTCGGAATTTACATAATTCGGTTCGGGTTCAGGTGGTGGGATGTCATCTTCGTCAGTATCACTATCGATACCATCGATCTCTGCTTGCCAACTGTCAAAAATATCTTCTGCTTCTTTGGTGAAGATATCTACAAAAAATACATAAATTTATACAATTTGCTTGATGTGATTTAATCCAATATATATATATATATATATATATATATATGTATGTGTGTATACCTGAACCACGAATTACTTGTCTTTGCTTTTTGGGCGGAAATGGAGACTGTTTAGATATTGAGGTGTTGCATGCAGATGATGTGTGCGGAAGGGTTGAGTCTCTTCGCTTTTTGGGCGGAAGTGAAGCCTGTTTAGATGTTGAAGAGGTGTGCGGAAGGGTTGATTCTGAAATGTTAATACAATGTCAAAAATGGATATCAAACCTTGGAATTTATAAAAAAATATTTAAATATTAGTAATACTTTTATTCCGCAGCGGCAGTGGCAGTGACAGAGATGAAGTCGATGATCCTGATGTCACATTCGGTAGTTTAGATTCTGAAATGTTAATGTTTAATCAAACAATCTAAATCGGAACCTTCTAAGGGTATAGAATAAACTTTACTAAACGATTGGTTCGAAGATACAAGTATGTTTGGCTAAAAATAAAAACGAATTCAATCATACTTTTGGTTCCATTGCCACTTTCTTTCGGCTTATTTTCAATCAAGCTTTTGAACACCTGTCTTGTCGACGGAGTCATCTGGTTTTCTATAAGAATAATAATAATACGATAGTAATTAAAAATAGAATAAAACAATAAAGTACATTACAAAATATATATAACCACTTACTTAAATCTCCTGTCGTCCAATCCACCCGCAATGGTGAATACCCTGGGACTTCCACACAGCTGTCCAAACTAATTGTGCTACAAAAAACACGTTTCGTTAAAACTTTGGTAAATCATCGTTTAAATATAATACTTTAGTGTTTTTATATAACATATTGCCTACCTCGTTGGAGTATCGCAATTTATAGATTCACGGTCACGGTGGTGAGGAGTTCTTAGTAAATATGTATCTGGTAGTTCGTCATTTTGCTGATTTCTGTAAGAAAACATATATAAGGTGAATATAACGCTTATTTGAAATAAACTTAATAAAATTATTCATTTTAATATGCAAATATTGTATAACCTCGTTGGAATATCCCAATTTATAGATTCTCGGTCACGGTGGTGAGGTGTGGTTGGTAAATCTATATCTGGTGGTTCGTCATTTTGCTGATTTCTGTAAGAAAAAAAATATAAGGAGAATAGAAAGCTTTTTTGATTTATACTTAATACAATAATTCATTTTAATATGCAAATACTATATAACCTCGTTGGCGTATCCCAATTTATAGATTCACGGTCCCGGTGGTGAGGTATGGTTGGTAAATCTATATCTGGTGGTTCGTCACTTTGCTGATTTCTGGAATAAAATAATATTTGAAGCGTACCAATTTCCTTAGTTTAAAAAAAGGTATTATTGTAGCATTGCAACAAAAAATAATATCAGTACCTGATTTGCCAGTATCTCAATTTTGGAGACGGGGGCGTTGATGGGGTTCCCTCCTGTAATCGACATTCTTGCCGTACTGGAGACAATTTTCTTAAAAAAAAAAACCCTTAAATAATATAAAAATATATATTAAATTCAAAAAATACAACGAAACTTGGATCTTACTTTACCTTAATTTCTTACGTGGAGGGGCATCGGGCAGTAAAAAGCGCTCCATTTCTTTTGTCCGCTTCATTTCGGTAAATTTTTGTTGCATTACAACTGGTAGGCTTTTGAGCGCCTTTTTTGTAATTGCCAACGACTTCTTTACATTTTCATGCTCTTCTTCGTAAGTTCTAATGAGAAATTAAAATTATATGAAAACCTTTTACTGTCTTTAATACCTATTTAGAAAACATGTTTAAGTAGTACCTTGTATTTGGTTCGGGCATTGCAATGTCGTTTTGGGGATCGTCCAAAGGGTTGAACAGCTGCTTTGGCGTAAGTTTGCCTACCCCTCTACCTCGTCCCCCAACCCCTCGTCTCCCTCGTCCTCCACCTCGACCTCCCCTTTTATTTTCATCCCGCCTGTCGAAAATACGATAAAACAGCATTTAAACTGATCGGCTTTTGAGCGCCTACTTTGTATTTTCCGACGACTTTTTTGCATTTTCATGCTGTTCATCGTAAGTTCTAATGAGAAATTAAAATTATATGAAAACCTGTTACTGTGTTTAATACCTATTTAGAAAACATAATAAGTAGTACCTTGTACTGGTTCCGGGGATTGAAATGTCATTTTGGGGATCGTCCAAAGGCGTAAACAGCTCCTTTGGCGTAAGTTTTCCTACCCCTCTACCTCGTCCCCCACCCCCTCGTGTTCCCCGCCGGCCACCTCGACTTCCCCTTTCATTTTTAGCCCGCCTGTCAAAAATACGATTAAAAAAAGCATAAAAATGCAACCCTGCCAAAAAAATTATGTGCACATGTATTAGTTGACAACCACAGCGTTCACTTGCAAAAAAATGTTATAAGTACATGCCACACCAAAAAAATCCATAAAAGATGGAATCTCAGGTTAGAAACGACACATACAGCATTTTCACCTCAGCAGTTCGAAAAGGCAGCTTTTGCTGCGAGTAATCAGTGAGCAAAGATGCGATTTAGCTCCCAGAGTCAGCAAAGTCATTTGAGGGATGCAGCGCATTTGAGGCTCGCACTAGTTCCAAATCCAAGATTAAAATATATTATCACTATATAATTTTAAAACAAATAACTATTTTAGGGTTCTGTTATGATTCAAAAATATAAAATGATTACTGTTTTGTTTATTTATTTATTTTACACACTAACAACGTTTTTAACTATAACATGTTCCCACTGATGAGGTAAAAAGTTACATATGTTACATGAGAGCATAATTATTTGCATTTCGCGCATTTGAATCTCCCGCTACGCTCAAGATTCTATCATATATTTACTCGCTATGCTCGTGATTAAATTTTTGAATACTTTTCAAGCTCGGGATTCAAAATCGGCACTTGCAGCAAAAAACAACTTTGCTCTCTTGTTGCACAAATAACTATTGACTCAATGCCACTTTGACGAGTGAAATTCTGATGAATCAATATTTTAAGAAAATATTAATATTTAGAAGCAATTTCGAAGGACGACATCCAAAAAGTAGCGGGCGAGAATACTGACAGCCCAAGATAGAAGCAAGTGGAAAAGGTTAAAGTAGGCCTACACCAAAATGGTTGAAAAAGGCTTAAGATGATGACAATGAGAAGCAATTTTACATAACATAACAACGAAACTTATGAATAGTTTTATTAGGTTAGTAAACCTTTATTTTTAAATTGAGGCGTGTTTTTCTCTACCGCGGTTAACAAATTTTGGAGTGACAAATAAAGACAGATAATGGATATGAATATGAATATGGCCGATAAGGGTAAAAATCAGAACTTGATTTACTAAAAAACTTACATACTTGAATTTTGATCCAGTACATGGAATACGTGAATTTGAACCATTTACATTAATAATAAAACTTCCTTCGCCGATTAATAAAAAAAACTAAAAGTTACTAATAAAAGAGTAATAGCCTCCACAAATGAAAATAAATACACTCAAAATTGAATAAGCTAAATTAAATCAATCTGCAACCAAAACCCAGTGTGCACCATGCCTTATGACTAGTTATGACATAAAACGCGGACCCTGTGCGGATCTGTTAAAATGCTTCGAGCAACTACTGTTGCGTACAGTTGTACTTACAGACGTCACAAGTTTCTTTCACCTAATCCTGTTCAAAACATACATTATTATTTATTTAAAAAGGATTTACGCTTAGGTTAATAGACAAACTAACTTAATCTAATAGCCTAGACAGAAATATAGCGTAATCGTATAATAAATGTACGATTAAAAATCAAACACGCAAAATTTTCATCACTAGAATTAATTTGTTGCAAAAATTTATCACATTATATTTAAATTGGTATTGAAATATACGCTTTATCGTATGCAGTAAACAAGGATTAATTTGATATACAATGCTCATGAAAATATGGGAAATTGAGTACTTACGGCATTTTTTTAATGAATAGCTCCCTCGCTGACACACCGAACTTTCACAGTCACCAAAACAATAATCTGAAGTTTGTAAAAATGTTCCACAGACTGCGGTTTTTATTTTTTTTAATGTTGCCACGTTAATCCTCTGCCTAACTAAGTCCACATAAAAGCGCTCTTCACACGTTGCACATAGATATCATTTAAAAACCGTTGGTACTCCAACTCGCAACTAGTGTTGCGAGAGCACTTTGCGTTTTGACAAAATGCAACCGTAGTTGCGCAGGGCACGTGAGTGGTTAAAATACTTTCTTTTTTATTATGATAATTTCAAATCCGAGCATATATTTTTTGCCAATGACATTCGATTCTTTTATTTTTTAATGTTGATATTTTTCGCCCTGCACCTATTTCATTCAAGATGAACAGCGCTTCTTCTTGTACTCGTATGGCTCTCAAAAAGCCTCTATTATTCTGTGTATAAAAAAAATACAAGATCTACTTGGAAAACGACTTGAATTTGAGTTGGATTCGGATTTTACACACTGTATATTTGAAATTGTAAGTAAATACATTTATTTTTTATATTGCTAGCGAACTCTCCACGGTTTATATATTGTAAACTGTACTTAGCTTTTAATTTTCGACATATCCTCCGACTGAGGTAAATGCGTCTACGAAAAATTGAATGGCTATGATCTAGGTATCGGAAGTGATTGTATTTTTTCTTTGAACATTGCCACCTGAAAGTCACAAGTTGCAGTAGTTTTAATTCGTCCCGGATTCATGTAAACGAAATAGGGCGAAGATAATAAGACAGGCATAAAGTATACAATGTTTTAAACCGGGTTACTCACGTGTGGCAATGCAGGGCTGGGCAGCATTTGGGAAACTACGCCGAGTCTTCTCGTCATCCATACCGCAATGCTTGAAAACGAAAGTTTTTATTCAGTGCGTCCTACCCGTAATGACCTACGGAGCTGAGACGTGGACACTGACGGTAGGGCTGGTCCACCAGTTCAAAGTCGCTCAGCGAGCTATGGAAAGAGCTATGCTCGGAGTTTCTCTGAAGGATAAGATTCGTAACGAATACATCCGACAGAGAACCAAAGTTATCGACATAGCTCAAAGAATTAGCAAGCTGAAGTGGCAGTGGGCCGGCCATATCTCGCGAAGAACCGACAACCGCTGGGGTAAACGTGTTCTTGAGTGGAGACCGCGACTCGGCAAACGTAGTGAAGGACGCCCTCTGGCAAGGTGGGATGACGATCTGCGAAAGACTGCAGGCAGATGCTGGGTGCGGCAAGCTGAAGACAGGGCGCTATGGCGCTCATTAGGGGAGGCCTATGTTCAGCAGTGGAGTAATATAGGCTGATGATGATGATGATGACTCACGTGTATATGTCGAAAATTGCTCAACATGTCTGACATACAGACAAGACAGAGAATACTGCATTAAAAACAGCTTTCTACAATATTATCACTAATTTTGATTGGTACAAAATGCCTTATGTTATGACATTAAGTCTGGCTTTTGTACTTACTTTAAGATTTTTTGTGCGATAAAGATTAAAATAAAATAAATTATCAATAATTACAAAGAACAGGTAAAAGTACAAAACCTATGTACAGTCAAGGTTAAAATTAACGGGAAATATAATGAAACTGTTATTTTGCCTTAGTAACTATAATAAATTATCAATAATTACAAAGAACAGGTAAAAGTACAAAACCTATGTACAGTCAAGGTTAAAATTAACGGGAAATATAATGAAACTGTTATTTTGCCTTAGTAACTATTATGGCTGCAAAACATTTTCAACACAAAAACCTGCATAAAGCCCAATCCTTATGTTTTGTTTGATGACTAAGTACAGTTTACAATTAATAGTAGATTGTTAACCAAGGGGAGAAAGTCACCCATTCCCGACGAGGTAGTTTGGCGCTCGAACGAAGTGAGAGCGCCAATAGTGCGAGTCGGAATGGGTAACTTTTACCCGAGTTAAACACTCTACTTTTCAATTCGAAGTGAGGAAAGTAAAAATAAGCAAGGACAAAGTTTGAATGTTTTTATTAATAAGAAAGTATAAAAAGCAGTACTATTTACTTAAAGTTAATTGAAAAATTTGAGCAATTGTTGAATGAAAATGTTACATTTTTCCCTGGAATAGTCACATTAGATACAGACTGAGTGATTTGAGAGTTATTTTTGGGATCAGTAAATGTTGGAGAAGTCACCCTATCATTAGTGGCAGGTTGAAGTTGTTTGTCCTCTATTGCAAAGAATACTTCTTCTGTGTCTTGAAATTGGTCTGGCTCTTTTGATGACCCTGGACGGGGAGAATTTGATCTCAAGTGTATGGTCTCTGTTATTTTATTTGATATTTTTGATTTATTTTGCACGGAGTCTTCTAGGTAGCCTTCGGCGACTGTACTCGACTTCCATCCTCCGAGTCGCTTGATCATTGTCATATTGGCCCCAGCGTCAGCTAAAAGGGTTGCGGATGTTCTTCTAAGGCAATGCCCTGAATACAGTTCTGGATTTTGAAGGTTCAAATATGTGGCAATTTGTTTTGGCAGGCTTGATATTTTATTTTTACCTATTACTTGCTTTAGACATCGACCACGCTGGTAGTTTAAAAAGAAGCGGTTTGTTTCTGTTTCGGGACGAAGTGCCTGGTATTTTTTCACAAGTTGAACAAATTCTTTTTTTATTACAAATGTTCGATCAATTTTAGTTTTAGTGTTTGGTAGCTTTACTAATAATAATTCACCTTGAATTTCAATGTCTTCTAGTTTAATATTTGTAAGCTCACAACTTCTGCAAGCGCCACTTATGCCAAAAATGAGTACCACCTGTAAACAAATGTTTTCATAAATTAAACAAGTAATACATATATTGAAACGAAATCCTTACGATTTATAAGAAATATAGACACACATAAGTAGTTCGTTCTTCATAAAGAAATTTGTTTTTAACCAACCTTTGTTGCCAAGTAAACATCATCTGGAGCCTCATTTAGAAACTTTTCCACTTCCTGTGCTGTAAAAACCTTCGACTTTTTGCTTTTAAAGCCATCCGATTTCCTTTTTAAAAACGACGTCAGGTTGTTGTAGTTCTTCAAATTAACGTCGTGTTTGGTATTTAAGGTGGTTTTAAGCATGGAGTATATGCTCCATAGCGTTGAAGGTTTAAGTTTTTCCGATATTTCAGAGAAATATGTGAGTAGCACACTTTCTGACAAAGATTTCACTCTTTTCTCGGTCCGCCATTTCATAAAATCGTTGTAAGTTTTAAGGTATTTTTCTTTTGAAACTTGAGGCAGAAGGCCTTCTATTATAGTTTGCGCTTCTTCTCTAATCTTGGCAGGTGTTAAGTCCATTTCTGAATCGCTTGAGGAACCCATAATTTTCACTAAGATTTGTCGACTTTCCAATTCCGAGTGATTTCAATAAATGCGTCTAGCGTCTACTGCCTACTTTTTTCTGACGTCAAATTGCACAGATTATAAATAATATCTCTTTCTCGCCCGTTTTCGGCGATTTAATTAGTGTCTCAAACAGCATTTTTTAAAAAGTGACCTCTTATTTTGTTATTTTAGTTTGTTTTTTTAATAAAAGTAATCGAATTAATAATGAAATATCCTATTCAATGTAATAATAAATAGTACATCGCTAATATTTCTTATTATAATTAGATAAATTAGTATTCGTTATTGTTTGGCTGTAAAAGTTTCTGTCGTTGCCTACCAAGTAAAAAAAAAACGCTGAGTAGGTTTATTCCTCTTGTCACCGCTCTATGGAACCAAGACATTTACATTTAAACCAAAAAACCTGAACGATTGAATGAATTTACATCTTTAATGTATGATAATCGCTACAATAAATTCTAATAACTTGAGAAAATTAACTATTGTTACAGATTTGTTTCTGGGGTGGGCTATTAAGACTATTTTAAACACTTTGTTCTACGCGGTGCTGACAAGGCGAGCCCTAATAGGCACATACCATTTTGCGGCCCTAGGGCCTCAACGTATCATTTTCCACCCGCTTTATAGATAAACAACGACCTACTTTCCGAGCATGAGAATTGAAAATATATAAACCGCGGAGCGTTCGCTAGCAATATAAAAAATAAAAAGTATTTTCAAACACAGAGTATGTCAAATCCGTATCCAACTCCAATTCAAGTCGTTTTCCAAGTATATCGTGTATTTTTTTATACACAGAATAATAACAGGCTTTTTGGTCATGTCGGCAATGAAATGTTTTATTTATGAGAGCCATACGAGTAGAAGAAGAAGCGTTGTTCATCTTGAATGAAATAGGTGCAGGGCGAAAAATATCAAAATTAAAAAACAAAAGAATCGAATATCATTGGCAAAAAATATATGCTCGGGATTTGAAGGTATTATAATAACCAGCCAGCATTAATGAACAATACTTTTTGTTGTAACCTCTTCAATACTGCTCTTAGATGATTAGGTACCTAAAGATTATTTAAGAAATCACCATGTTGCTCCAACCCAATTAATTTGAAATAAATATATATAAGTACGGAAAGAGATGTCGCATCAGTATTAAAAAAATTGTAGGTAAGTCACAAAAAAATATTTGAAATATTTGACATTAAAAAAAAACAAGTTATTGTTGACCTAGAGACATCTGGTTTTTTGCAAAATCATTTCTCTTCAAGTCATTAACAACATACGTGAATTACAAAAAAAACGGACTAGTAGTTTTTAAAATACTTTGAAAAAAAACTTTGAAGTGACATTTCAAGGAAACTGTCAACAATTATGACATAAAACTTGGCAGATTAATAACTAGTATTATGACCAATACATAGGATAAATACATTGGCTAATAACGCCTGGGGCATTTGTTGTTACCTTACCCGGCTATAGCCTTTACCGAAAACCACGGTATGTAGGGTCTTAAAAAAATACTAGGGTTTTCTGTCTTTCGATAGAAAGCCCCAACTCAACCAAAGGTCTGGCACTAAGGACAAGAACTTGTTAAAAAAAGTGTTAAGGGCTATTAAACAAAATCCAGGTATATCGGATTATGATCTATCTGGCATAATAAGTCGCAGTACTGTAAGACTTATACGCCTTCGAGCTGGGTAAGAGATATAAAGGCATATAACAGCTAAACCGAACCGTGAAACAGAACAAAACAGCAAAAACACGTGCTCGACTCTTATACGACCGAATTTCGACAAAATTCAAGGGCTGTCTTTTAAGGATGATGAAACTTACTCCAAACTATATTTTAATCAACTACCGAGTACAAAGTTTTATATTACCATAGATAGAGGGAATGTTGAGGAAAAATATAAGTTTGTAAAACTTGAAAAAAAATGCCAAGAAATATGTGATACAGCAAGTATCTGCAGTTACGGTCTTAAGACCAACACTTTCATTACATCATCAACAATGACGTCCGAGGTTTACCTGAAAGAGTACTTACAAAAGCGACTTTTGCCTTTTATTAAAAAGCACTATGGCCTAGTAAAATTATGGCGGGATTTGGCCAGCTCCTACTACTCGAAAAGGGTTTTGGAGTAGTATGCTTCAAATAACATCGATTTTAAACCCCGTGATATGAATCCTCCAAACTGTCCTCAGTTTCGTCCAATTGAAAACTACTGGGTAATAATGAAAGCTATATGAAGCAAAACTGGCAAAACGGTATAGGACATCAATTCTCTGCGTTCCACGTGGAAACAACAGGCTAAAAAAGTTGAAATAAGTCTTGTTCAGAAGATGATGACATCCATCAAGAAAAAAGTCCGTAAATTCGCTTGTAACAATAATAAATGTGTAAAATTTCATTAAATACTATTAAATAAACAAATATTATTTAATTTATATCACTTAAAATACACGTGTCTTAATTTAGTTGAAAATGCTACGGATTTGATTGCGTACCATTTCTATGTGAACTTTACTTTAAACAGAAAAAAAATAGGAAAAATTAGCAGAATAAAGGGGAGTGATTTCTATAATAAGACTAAAAAAATAGATTCAGGCAAGGATGTTTCAGTAAGGATCTAAAAATTGTTATTTAGAAAATCAATTTAAAAAAAAATAGAAAAAAAGAATACTTGTGAGGTTAAAAAAAATCCTATACATATATGTAAACTCTATACTTTAAACACTTGCGGTACCGGGTGAAAGGTCAAGAACTCGGCCAGTAAATCATTCTAGTCAAATCTAGCCAATGAGAAATATTAATCAAATCTCTAGAATAAATAATAAGTATAAATAACTGACTTACTTGTGGGAACGTGGGGGCACTTTGAGAGGGCTGGGGGTGTGCAAAAGGGTATTCAAATGTTGCAGTCTGGAAGACGAATGAGCCAATAAAAAAAAATTGTTATTTAAGACGTTATAGATGCATGAGTATATCAATCAAATTTTACTTACCGTAAGGGAGGGATAAAGCTGTGAGTCTATGTTGAATTCGAGCTGGAAACAAAATGAAGGGGTAAATCGAAGGAATCTCAAAACTTTTACGAAGATTTTTGTAGGGTTTTGAGGGGAAATATTGTTATAATTAAGAAAGAAGTACTAACCAGGGGAAGTGGATATGTCCTTTCTTGGCGGTTCTGATTGGTCTACAAAATAGAAAACAGGTACATTTGGATGACACGCACGCATGATAAGGAGAAAGAAAAGTATAAAAGAAGAAGGAAAACCTTACTAGACCACGTCGTTTGCGGACATGTAAGGTATTTATCCAAGTTTTAATATTCTCCTCATCACAGGTGATCCCCGTGTACTCTCTGAGCAATCGTTTTTGTTGTTGGTCCTCTGTTTTCCCGCATTCCATAAAATCGGGAAATAGAACTCCAATAGGTCCAAAGGAATATCACTAATTTTTAATCGTTCCGGGAAAGAAGTCGAAAAACAAGTGAAACATAAAACATTTTCTTTATCCACACATGATAAGGAGAAAGAAAAGTATAAAAAAACCGGCCAAGAGCGTGTCGGGCCACGCTCAGTGTAGGGTTCCGTAGTTTGCCGTCCGTCACAGTAAGTGTCCCCACTTAAGAGTTAAAAACCTATCAAGTTCAAAATAATTTTCCTAGAAAGTTTTTATAAAGTTCTACGTTTGAGATTCTTTTCATATTTTTAAAACTTATGGTTCTAAAGTTAGAGGGGGGGGACAACACATTTTTTTTACTTCTTGAGAGATTATTTCCGAAAATATTTACATAATCAAAAAATTATTTTACTACACCCCTATTCATTTTTAAATACCTATCCAACAATATATCACACGTTAGGGTTGAAATGAAAAAAAAAATCACTCCCCACTTTACGTATAGGGAAGGTACCCTAATAAAACATTTTTTCCACTTTTTATTGTACCACTTTGTCGGCGTGATCGATATACATATTAGTACCAAATTTCAGCTTCCTAGTGCTAACGGTCACTAAGATTATCCGCGGATGGACGGACGGACGGACAGACATGGCGAAACTATAAGGGTTCCTAGTGGACTACGGAACCCTAACAAAAGAAGGAAAAACTTTGTAGACGACGTCGTTTGCGGACATGTAAGGTATTTATCCAAGTTTTAATGTTTTCCTCACCACAGGTAATCCCCGTGTACTCTCTGAGCAATCGGGTAAATTCCATTTTTGCCATATGTCTCGCCTCCTGGTTGCTCCTCTGTTTTCCCGCATTCCATAAAATCTGGAAATAGAGCTCCAACAGGTCCAAAGGAATATCACTTATTTTTATTGTTTCGGGAAACAAGTCGAAAAACAAGTGAAACATAAAACCTTTTCTTTCTCCTTATCATGTGTGGATAAGGAGAAAGAAAAGTATAAATAAAAAAAGAAGGAAAAACTTTCTAGACGACGTCGTTTGCGGACATGTGAGGTATTTATCCAAGTTTTAATGTTCTTCTCATGACAGGTAATCCCCGTGTACTCTCTGAGCAATCGGGTAAATTCCATTTTTGCCTTATGTCTCGCCTCCTGGTTGTTGCTCCTCTGTTTTCCCGCATTCCATAAAATCGGGAAAGTAGTTGGAAAACAAGTGAAACAAAACCGCAAGAATGACACTGCCAGAGGAAAGGCAGTAAGTTTTAAGTAAATGAGCGGTTAAATAGTTAATTTTAATTATTATTCGAAATAGGTTGAAAAAAGAAAGGAAATAGTCTTAAAAATGCCGTATAAATAAATAAATATTATGGGACAATCTTACACAAATCAACCTAGTCCCAAAGTAAGTTCAATAAGGCTTGTGTTGTGGGTACTTGGCGACGATATATATAATCTGGGGGCACGGCAGTGCCCCCGCCAAGTCGAGCGCGAAGCAAACACTGCCGTACCATCCTTTACTGGAACCATTTCGCCGCATTTTCAGGCTCCTATTTGAGAACCTCTGGATAAGACCAAAACGCAGAAATTTTCGTCATCCAGTAAGCTATAATCACAGACTAAATGACCTACAGACTTAAAATCCAAAATTTCAAGTCTGTAGGTCATTTAGTTCCGAAGTTAAGCGAAAGCAAAGTTTCGCATTTATGACACTCACTCACTCATGATCATAAATAGAAAACTATAAAAACTAGGATAATCGAAGATCTGGAGTACCTGGTGACCCTGATTAGAAATCAAAATTTGGTCAAAATATAATGCATTGGACTAAGAGAGGCGGTGACCCGCACAAGAAAAAAACTGTGTCAAATAAGAAAATCTAATAAAATAAATCAATAAGCCCACGTTTCTACAAAAAGAAGTGAAATCCCACCAAAAACATTCTGTAAAAACCTAGCCAAGTCTCGATGGAGCTGCTTGTTTATCTCTAAAAAGTAATGAAATCTAGACAAAGTCGTGCCAAGTCTAAGGTTCCTTACTGCGATTTCTTTATTATTATAGTTAATGTTGTGTGACTTGGCCGTTGAAGGGTACACAACGGTACAAAACCAGGTGCTCCATGACACCATTGCACCAATCTGTCGCCAGAACCGCTACCCATTGACGATGGAAAATTGCCACTTGGGAAACGTTGATTCACGGTAAGAATTTTTTGAGGCTCCAAGTCTGAAGCGCCATCTGAACAAGAGCAGCCCACCGTACCGTAGTAACGATACTCGTTACTAGATGGCGCTGCAGCGCAGATGTCATTTCCTCCTACATTTTGGGTATCTTTGGGTTGCTCTCGTTCAGACGACGCTTCAGACTTGGAGCCTTAAAAAGTTCTTACCCTGTGGCTCTCTATTATATGAAGTCTCTGATTTCCGGCTACGATTAGCTACTAGGTCGAGTTTGATATCATTTTCGTATACTTTAGGCATCATAACAAAACATACGTACACACTTCAATGTGCACCACAGGTACAGTAGCGCAATAATTGGAGCATTTGCCTTACAAAAGGTGGAGTAGAAAATGTTTTAATGGTTATTGGTAGGCTATAGGGTGGTTATTAAAATACTAGATTTGAGACCTTGAGGGGGGGGGGGGTGCGTTGGCCGCCATCTTGGTTTAAACGTGCCATAATTCCGTTTTTGAACCTTGGCGCTTAAACGGTTATCAGTATGCCTAAAATGTCTATGCAACGTATGAAGAACATAAAATTGTCTACAATATTTCCATACACAATACATCTGTATGTCTTACAGATATAAAGATACAGGGGGTGAAAAAGTGTATATTTTCTTATATCATAAGAATTTTATTTATTAGCTTCAAAGTTTTGTGCTTCGAGATAAGGAAATGAAGTCTCTACCACAGTTTTGTCATCTTCTAATGATTATTTTAAAAGATATTCAAAAGTTGAATTCACCCCTAGAGCGCTTATAGAAGGGGTGAAAGTAGTAAGTCTCACACACAAAATCAGTGTTCTATTACTCATCATAAAAAACTACTGACAATGGAAAATTGCCACTTGGGAAACGTTGATTCAATAACCAGTCATGACTGGTTATTCAACACCCTTGTGTACCCTTCAACGGCCAAGTCACACAACATTAACTATAATAATAAAGAAATCGCAGTAAGGAACCTTAGACCTGGCACGACTTTGTCTAGATTTCTTTACTTTTTAGAGATAAACAAGCAGCTCCATCGAGACTTGGCTAGTTTTTTACAGAATGTTTTTGGTGGTAGATATATACATATAAGATTTCGTAAAGTAACACTATAGTAATATCTGAAAATAACATGAATAGTTGTTAAAAAAAAAAAGAGAAAATCATGATAACGATTAGAGGAAATCAAAAGAGTTGGAGAATTATTACTAAAATTTTGGCTCTAATCTGTTGCACCCACAATAGTGGAGTACGGGAACGGTAAAATTGCCCTGAAAAAAACATAACTCACAAGTCCGATTTTTTTTGGTATCAGCAAGAATACACTGAACACTAATGGCGAAAACTTTTTTCTAACTGTTTTTGAGGTCGCTGTAGGTATTAAAAATCAATTTGTTAGCGACATTTATAAGTTTAATAAAAGAGTGGTATTTCTTTTCATTAGATTATCGTATTTAACTATATGAATGTCCCGTGACATTTACTAACAGATTTATCGATAGCCGTTTTTAAAACAAATAAAGAGTATATGCTTCCTCCAAAAGATAATTTAAGTGTTATATGGCAACTGAAATATGTTAAAAACTATCGAAGGCAAGTAATGGGTTTGATTTATAACACCTTATTCAATCGCTTAAATTTTAATGAACAATTGAATTTTAAAAGCGTTCTAATAGGCATAAAAGAAATCTCGAAATTTTCAAGTCAACGCGTTGTGTTCATTATCATTTTACTAAAACTTGCACCAAAATTATAACAAATCCATCAATCGCTCCCTGTTTTTTTTACTTATCAGTTCTTAACTTAATTCAAACGCGCGGAGATTATGGCAGCCGTCATGGCGCTAGCGGCGGGACCAATCATTACGCGCACGCGACGTTGCCTGTTCGCCGTGCGCCGTTGCCCGGCCGCTGCGCTGTTTCCATGGTAAACCAATAGGTACGCGAATATTGTATCTGGACGTTTGGTTTAGTTTAGGGCATAGAGTAAATAATAGTACTGCCCAGAATGCGAACAGTTTTGAGCGTTGATAACGATTTATTTTTTTAGTTGGAGAGTATAATATAAAGGTATTACAACAGGTCAGCGAGTTATTTCATTTTTATACGTAAAAAGGCGTTCCCGTATGTACCTACTAGTCATATTGTCACTTCTTCTTTCATGACACGTTCTTTTTTTCTCTTATGCATGTACTCGAGTATGATGTCAAACTGGTTGAGTAACACATTGCTGGCTTAGGTATAAAATGTAAAAGACTACTATTTTTGAAGTTGCGATATTTCAATCCCTCTGAGTTATAAGTGACTTTGAAACTATATATTTACATTTATAATGATTTGGTAAAACTAAATAAGAATGGGAAGAAAAAACAGTCAATACACCTAATAGCAGAATAAAACATTCCCACCTGCTCCCATATGGCTTTTTATGTGCGAGGAGTTAGAAAGTTTTTTGCCCCTTCCTATATTCATATGGAGGGAAATATTCCCATCGGTTCCCAGCAGGCAGAGATGGAAATAGGTGTATTTTCATCCGTTCCTGGCGGGTACAGACGTCGAACGAGAGGAGTCATTCACATGTGCGCTGGCCTTGATGAAGGTCATGCGCGGTGGGGACAGATAATAAATCTAATACGGGAATAAAAAAATCCCACCTGCTCCCACATGACTATCCATGTGGGAGTAGATGGAAAGTTTATAATGCCTCCTACTATTTTTACATGAAGGGAACTATTCCCATCGGTCCCTAGCGGGCACATGTGGGAATAGCTACCTATGTTCTCATCCGGTCCCGGCGGGTACTGACGTCGAACGAGAGGAGTTGTTCCCATCTCATCTATGCCCGCCTTGGTCATGCGAGGCCGGGGCAGATGGGAATACATCTAATAGTGGAATAAAACATTTTCACCTGCTCCCATATGGCTTTTTATGGCTTTTTAGATGGAAAGTTTTTTTTACCCTTTCCTATATACATATGGAGGGAAATATTTCCATCGGTTCCCAGCGGGCACAGATGGACACATGATTATGTAACATTTTAAACAAAGATATTAGTTAAAGCCATGGCGCGTTGTTATGGTGTCCGAGAGGCAACCAGATGGCTTGCGGTATTTGAGCTCCCGAAGTGTTGTGGAACCGCCCTGTGCAACTCGAACTAACCCAACTTGTACTTTGTTCCCCCCCCCCCCCCTTCTTATATTTTCCCGGTTTCCAACACTGATGGATTGATCGACTGACCAGGCCAGGGTGAATGGCAATTTGCATGCTCGGTCTTCATCACACGCATACACTGGAAATTAAAAAAGTCAAAGTGGGGTTAGTTCGGGTTGCACAGTCCCACAACACGTTGGAAGCTCAAATACCGCAAGCCACCCGGTTGCCTCGCGAACACTGCAACTACGCGTCATTGCTCTGAATATATCAGTAAACGAATAACAGTCATCTATATTAATTAGTATGATTTAATCAACTTACTGCGTTAACGGCTTCCTAGCCTAGTCGGTAGTGACACTGCCTATGAAGCAGGAGGTCCCGGATTCGAATCCTGAATAAGGTATTTATTTGCGTGTTTATCACGTTCCTGAGTTATGGATGCTTTCTACGTATTTAAGTATTTATCTATTATATAACGACCAAGACTAGAAACCTAAAAACTGTTTGTTCAGAATGTAGAGTGGAATCGATTGCAGTATATCCTTACATGGGTATAATAAAGTATACAGTGATACAGTGATAAAAGCTAGGTAACAACAGGCGGTCTTATCGCTAAAAAGCGATCTCTACCAGACAACCTTTGGGTAGCAGGAAACTGTGAACTGTAAACAATGATCGGGTAGTGCCGATATGATTCTAGTAATTAAATAGTAAGCACTTCTTTTTTATAATTACTTATACCTAAATACACTACTATGGGTATACTTTTTCTTTAATTTTCCAATTTTATACGCGTTGAGTCTAAAAGTTTCTAATACTACAGTTTACTATTTTATCGAGAGGTTAGGAGATAGAGGTTGACTATTTAATAAAGGCTGGCAGCTTTGACAAACTTGTTTTTTCACTGTACATAGTGTCATATGGGTTGTAATTGTCAAAGTATATCATCTTATGTCATGTCATAGAAATTGACAAAGTAGGTTGATAGGTTGACATGACATGACACATGTAGAGATGTGACAACAACGCAACAAATATGTAGTTAACAATTGAATAGAATTGCAAGGAAAACGAAACATACGAATATCTTTCAAAATAAGTAACCGGTGGAAAAACAAATACTCGAGATTAATTAGCAATAATAAAAAAGCGGCCAAGAGCGTGTCAGGCCACGCTCAGTGTAGGGTTCCGTAGTTTTCCGTCCGTCACAGTAAGTATCCCCACTTAAGAGTTAAAATAACACAGCCATGTAGGATATGATATGATCGTTGAAAGTACAGCGACATCTATCGGCAAATTAAGTAAACTATTGCGCGCGAGCTTAAAGTATGGAAGATGATTTTTATGGGATAATTCTTTATTGCGTGACCCGATTTTTACCGTTGTTACTTTATTTGAAAGCACGTTATTTCATGTGATTCTGTAGAAATTACAGGTACAATAAACACCTGCTTATACGGTTAAATTACAAACTTAGTTCAGAAATTATTTTGTAATTTTTTTTCAAAAACTATTTAACCTATCAAGTTCGAAATAATTTTTCTAGAAAGTTTTTATAAAGTTCAACTTTTGAGATTTTTTTTCATATTTTTAAAATTTATGGTTCAAAAGTTAGAGGGGGCGGGACACATTTTTTTTTACTTCTGGAGCGATTATTTCCGAAAATATTTACATTATCAAAAAATGATTTTAGTAAACCTGTATTCATTTTTAAATATCTATCCAACAATATATCACTCATTAGGGTTGAAATGAAAAAAAAATCACTCCCCACTTTACGTACCCTAATAAAACATTTTTTTCCACTTTTTATTTTACGACTTTGTCGGCGTGATTGATATACATATTAGTACCAAATTTCAGCTTTCTAGTGCTAACGGTCACTGAGATTATCCGCGAACGGACGGACGGACAGACATGGCGAAACTATAAAGGTTCCTAGTTGACTACGGAACCCTATAAATCATTTGGGGGGTCTGGGGTTTTTTGTGGCTCAAGTAACATGTTGTATATACTCGTATCGTCGCCTAGTAACAACTACAACATAAGTCTTATTGAGTAAGCTGTGGTACTAGGTTGATTTGTGTAAGGTTGTCCCATAATATTTATTATTTACTGCTAGAACAAGTTTTGTGACATCTAAACTATGAGTGTATTTCCATTTTTCCACACCACATGTGACGAACCGATAGGAATACAGCGTATAAAGGTATCAATAAACGATAAGTAAGATTTATTTTACTAGTCAGTACACTATTGGAATACATTATGTAACATCTAAACAAAGACATTAGTTAATATAAAAGAAAAAACTGATTGACTGACTGACTGACTGACTGACTGACTGACTGACTGACTGACTGACATATCAACGCACAGCCCAAACCGCTGGTTTTAGAGATTCCAAATTTGGCACGTAGGTTCCTTATAAGGTCTAGGGATGCACTAAGAAAGGATTTTTCAAAATTCACTCCCTAAGGGGGTAAAATGGGGGTCCAAAGTTTGTATGGCGAATCAAGATTTGTTAGACTATTTTATTCGAAACTTCACAGGAATGTTCCTAACGATAAATGAGTAAACACGTGTTTCAGGTTTTTTGAAAATTCAACCCCCAAAAGGAGCAAATGTGGTCACAAAGTCTGAAAATCAACATGGGTATCGCATCCTTTTTGAGTACTTACAGTACGCGGGCAAAGCCGCGGGAAAAGGCTAGTTACTTTTCATATTTATTTGTTTGATTTAGTCAATTTACAACTGGTACAAGTTATGTAATAAAGTAGTGTGAAGATCATTTTGAATCCCTTTTCCGTTTACCTATTTCTGCTGCGGACTGTACAAATTATGTAACATCTTAAGTAACGGCATCAATAAACGATAACAGTCTTTCATATTTATTTATTTGTACGTAAAGAATGTACGCTGATTAAACAACAAAAATTTATTGCCATCCCTCCTGGTTGGACTGGTTCCCTTTACGAGACGAAAACAAAATAAAAAAAAAATTGTCAGGCAACCGCTTGAAAATTAGCATGCTTATTCTTCATCACATACAGACACCGGAAACTGCCATCCACCCAGGCCAGGCAGGTATCGAACCATCAGAGTTGGAAGTCGGACGCAAGGCGTATTTTTCAATCGGTGGAGGAGAACTTAAGAAAAACGTACTTACAATCATTGAAATCGGATGGCATTCGTTTTATGAGTTTTGTATGATGTGGAAAACGATATGCCCAAATGCCATCCCTCTCCTATGAAACTTCATCCCTCTCCAACCAGGAGGGATGGCAGTAAAATTTTGTTATATAACATTCTTTCAGGCAACCGCTGTTTCAATCGGTTGCCTAGCGATAAAAAATTTTTTTTTGCACTCCCCCTCCATTTCCGCTCCAGTCCAAGTTGGGTCAGTTCGGGTTGCACGGGGCGGTTCCTCATCAGCATCACTTCAGGAGCTTAAATACCGCGAGCCATCCGGTTGCCTCGCGGTCACTGAAATTACGCGTCATTGCTCTGAATATACTGTAATGAAAGAAATTTTGCTTTATATAATAATTTCCTGTAAATTCTAATGATTTGTTTAGTTTTATTTAGCATGCAAATTTGAATGTTAAATTAGTCAATTTAATTTAGTTTTTTCTATTGTTTTAATTTTGCAAGTTACTGTTTTATATTACATTATCATTGTAACCTACCATCTGTGGAAGAGCAGTATCTCTTGATGCAAGTATCAAAAATATTTATATTAACGATATACTAGCTCAGCTACTGTAAGTTATACAATAAATTATCTTATTTATTATTTTTAACTAAACAAACCACTCGAAGTTATGTAATATCTAAAGGAAGACATTAGTTAATGAACGATAACAACTTTGCATATTTATTTGTTTGACCAAGTCATTTACAACTGGCGTAGTCAGTAGCAGAAGTAGCTTAGTGGGTGAGGTGTTCAAAATTACGTTCACTCACTCTTATTCTCTTAACAATAAAATAGTGTCAAGAAATTTTTGAATACCTCCCCGCTAAGCTACTTCTTCTGCTGACTGTACAAATTAAGGAACATCTTAAGTAACGGCATCAATTAACGATTACAGTCTTTCATATTTATTTAGTTGAACTGGTCAATCCACTGGAATAAGTTATTTAATTTAATCATCTAACCAAAGACATTCATTAATAAACGATAACAGCCTTTCAATGTAACTTTTCCCATCTGTGCCCACCGTGGACCGAAGGGAACAGTTTGTATTTCATCTGTGCCTAACCGACGTGACCACAGGCGGAGACAGGTGAGAATATACTTAACAAAAACATCAATGAACGATAAGACTTTAAGAATTTACTTCTTTAAACTTGTCGATCCACTACTGGGATAAGTAATGTAATATTCATATCGCATATGAAAGCTATTTGAATCCACAACACCACAGAAAGCTATTTGAATTCGGCACAAAACATAATAACATGCTCATATTATTGAATTTTACATGGCATGTATATTTATACATGCCATGTAAAATTCAATAATTGACCACAAAATGCACTTATCTTCGACATTTTGTTGTTTGAGAGGATCATCGCCATCGATGATCCTCTCAAACAACAAATGTCGCCATCGAAGACAGTGACACGGTGCGTCGTGATTGGTGGACCCGCTCGCGCTGCCTGCGCACAAGACTCCCGCGCCAATCTCCATGCGTTCAAATTACGAATTGAACTGATAAGTTCATAAAACTTACAGCGATTGATAAATTCGTTATTTCTTTTTGATAAACATTACTATAATAATAATAAACTAAACACGCTGACTTGAAAATTTCGGAGATTTCTTTTATGGTCAAGACAACGCTTTTAAAATTCAAATGCTGTAATAAAATCAATCTATTGATGAATCTATTATAATTTATACATGATAGTTACTTTACATAGCTTTCAATATAATGCAGTCATCATAAAACACTTGAAAAATGTTTTTGTGGAAATATGATTTTTTTTAATGTTTTACATTATACTGAATTAAGCTGTTGAAAAATACGTTATTAAATGACAGCCGCTGTTCAAACAGTCAAATACAATTATATCATGAAGAAAAATGCCATTTGTATAATCTTACCTTGAATTGAGAAGGCCTGTTAACAAATACCTACTTTTTACCTAAATCTACACCAAAATCCGATATATTTTTTTATAAGGAGTAGTTCTCAGAGTATTCTAACCGACTACAAAAAATTGGCCACTTGTGAGTTATCGAAGCTGATTTTGTTCGTGTACCCTACTACAATCTGTTGTCGAGTAGAGGAACGTTTATGCGTGGAAGCAAATTAAGCGTTTTTCTGATGGCGCAGCTAATCGTTTTTTTTACGTTGAAATTTTGATCTGTCAATTGAGATCAATACTCTTGTTAGGGAGTTTTGGCGGTTAGGTTGAGTTGAGAAAAAAAAACCGGTATTGGACATGGCAATTTGTGAATTGAATAGTGATATGTATGGGGCCGAGGAGACGAGTGATACGAGCTTTGGTTTGTAGCACACTGCTTTATTTGCGTATCTATAGGCGAGTCGTGGGCGCAGCCACACATACATACATACGTGGTTGCACACACATGCAACAAATAGCATAATGTAAAATTTGATCGTTATTGTTTCAGTCCGAATATTGCTCCCTCTCGTTTTATCGGTTGACTGATTATTTACGTGAGCTCAGTAAACCTCTGTCACCACAACCGAGCTGTCAAACATTTGTCTCATTCTAACTATCGCTTCTTCTCACTCTTGTCGGTTGACTGATTGTTTACGTCTGTTAGACCCATTTGCGTATCTGATCACATCTGATCTAGCCTCAGAGAAATAAACCAATGGAGTGGTAATTGTCAGGCGTCCCCCTCTGCCAAAAGTACAAGACCACTGGTCGTAGCGGTTATATAAAACTAGTTGTCGCGCGTCAAACGGCATTCAATTAATGTCAGTCAGCCCGGAACGATCTGAGGTGAAAATGCCGAATTGCTGCGTGTTTTCATGTAAGAAAAGATCTGAATTATCTAGTTTACATAAGGATAACGTTTCTTTTCATCTGTAAATATAATTACGTCTAAATATCATCAAATAGTGAACGAAATTAGCAAAAAACTAAAAAATATTGTCAATCAAAAAGTGTTGCCACTTAATGGTACTACATCTGCTTTAGGGTAATTTTTAAACTTGACTCTTCATAGTACATTGTACCATCGGGTTCATAATTGCATACCCAATTTATCAATGAATTCATTCATAAATTGGGTATGCAATTATATAAGTGAAATATTGCAAACAAGAGTAATCGACTCCAGTGCGGCAGAAATACATCCGCCATTATGTCATTCATTGTCATTGTTATGACAGGTTAGGCAATACAATTAAAAGATACTCCGTGGGTTAGGCAGAGACCCATTCGGCATACAGCCATAATTGTAAAGCATTGCTCTGTTAAAAAAGCAGTGTGTCTGCGTGTGTGTGTTGTTATTAAATTGTTTCTAAAAATATTATAATCTACTTTTAAATTATTCAAATTACATATTATTTTTAAGCATTAACAAACATTAAAAGATTAACGTTAGTACTTCAAAGGTAAAACTCATTTACACGCATAGCTTTTTAAATTATATATGTCGTCGAGGACTGCCGAGGGCAGGGCTGTAAGGTGGTTTGGAACTCAAAAAACTGACACTATCAGGATAAACTAGCCTATATCACATTACGCACGGACGCACGGTAATGAAATAAAACATAAACACTGGTTTAACAACTGTATTGAAATCAAATCTTTTTATAACCGTATTATGGGAAGGGCAATAAACTACTACTGGTTCGGAAAGGAGCCCCAACTGAGAAGAACCAGCGTAAGAAACTCAGCGTATGTGTGCTTGTAGTACGGCATAATAGCTGAAATTTGTCTATGGTCTCAAAAATACAGCAACCATAAACAAATTTCCGTTTTAATAGACAAATTTCAGCTAGTGTGCTGAATTCCGCTCTAATGTGTGGCGCCCCTTAAGTGAAATATACTTGTAAATGCTTGAAATAACGATATTCCTGTTTAGAAATTAATTCGTTCCTTTATTTTCACCATACATTTTATGTAGCATTTTAATTTTGTATGGATTATACTTTATTTATTATAAGGTACGGTATACACACTTATCCCCTTAAATAGGCACTTTTAATTTCTGACCCTGGTATCACTGTACCTAACTGGTAAGTTTTAGTGATGGGACAGCATAAAAATATATGTCGATATTAACATTAGTAGTATGTTATACTTTTTATTTATAATAGAAAATGAAGAAGAGATAATAGAAATAGAAACACAAATTGGAAACAGATGCCCATTACAATCAAAATATCAACTGCGAAGGACTCTGAAACATCACGATGTCGCTAGTGACTGATTCATCATTGTTTATTACATACAATGAAAAATTCACTGAGGTGGATAGAGGAACGTCTAGTGTAATTGGAAGCACATTGGAACGGTAATCTAAACACGTGGGTTTGAATCCCGTGATGTTCCAGAGTTCTTTGCAGTTCAATGTTTCATTGTAATAGTTATTTGTTTCCAATTTGTAGTATTTTACACTAAATTTAAAAGCAAATACACATCAAAATATTAAATTGATAATATAAAAGTTATTCTAAATCAGCTTGCAAGATTTGTCCTGAACAAATAGACAAACTAACTTACGTAGAATACTAACATTGTAAGTAATATGCTGGTAGAAAAACTTGATATTTAATCACAACTTAACATTATAATTTTATCAATAGCTAAACTTTATACTTGGTAAAGAAACAAAAATATATAACTAACCTACGATCAATGTTTCTCTGCGTCCGTAGGAAACACCATAGACAACCCTACACGTAATCCCTGGGTAAAAGAGTTACAAACTTGGCAGCTCTACTGTCCTACCTGGACCTCGCAGCACTCACTCACTGGATTTTCTTCATCATCTGCTTTCCCACTACCCTAGGGAAGAAATGCCTATCTATATCCAGTGACATGTAGGCATACGATAAATAAATCTACGATAAAATGTGACATTCTCAAGTCAAAGGTACATCATTATCGGTTGTCAATAAGGCGTTACCATAAAAAAAACATTTAGAAATTAACTCTATTAACAACCGACAATGATGTACCTTTGACTTGAAAATGTCACAAATATCGATACTTAAGTATATTATTATCGACGCGTTCCTCGCACTGTGTACGTTTACTTAAAGATGACATTATCTCGTTCACGGACAGGTTGTCTGTGTCTGTGTTTATACTTCTGTGAGTATATTTTATGCTAGTGTTTGATAATTTTATCGTGTGCGTGTGTAGCGACGTCAATGGAAAATGCATTAGTGTTAACAGTATTTGTGTGCGTTTCCTCGTCCCCCGCGCCGAAATTGGCAGACTTTTTCTGATAGAAATTAGTGCGCGTCTCGCATCCGGTTGGTTTAATTATCAAAGGATCTAGCAATACATAAATTTAAGTTAAACTTTAATCTAATATTTTCTCATAAAATAAGTTACGTTTTAATAGCAGTGAACGAAAAATAAATAGGAAGAGATAACATTTCCCAAGGTTTTAACAGTTTTAGCGTAATTTATGGGACTGGCAATACTTATGCTTTGTGACATTCGTGATCGTTCAGAAATGCAGTAATTTACTCATAATGTTTTAAAATATCAGTGTTTTATATGTTTTATTGTTTACATAATATTTATTTTAAGCAAACAAAATTGCAATCGAGTCAATGTAAAGATGTAAGACTGTAAAGAGCAAATATTAGACATAAATATTAAAGTACGATTTAGATTTGCGATAAATCCTATTGATAACTTTGCGAGAAATCCTATGTCACAACAGATTGACAGAAATGACAGACAGTTCAGGGAGGCCGGGAAAATGCCGAGGCGAAAAAAGTTCGTGGTGTTTGTTGAAAAAATAACTTTCAAACCACTTGAATGCAGAATTATATGTCTAAATTCACATCATTAGCAAAATATTCATTTGAAAAAGGTTTTATTCCAACATTTAATTCAAGTTTGAAAACAAGTAACTATCTCATTATTTAGAAAAAAAAATAGGTTTATGTTAATCGTTGCCGCCTGAGTATTTATCTCTAAGTCTGTTTTTTATTTATTTATTAGAATGCAACGCATACCAGAAGAATAAAGTAAAAATATACAATGAATGATGTAAGTATACTTACGTGCAGAATCGGTTGAACAATTTGAAGAACTTTGTTAGTAGAACACTAATTCAGATTCTTTGGACGGGAAAGCTTCATTAAAGATAGCGGTATCAGGATCGCCGTTCACAAAGTCTAAATAAGACTTGTTAAATGTAAGTTTTCTTTTAGATCTTCTAAATATCTTTTGTTTTGGGTCCGGAGATTCTAGAATGCTGGTAGAAGTAACATTA
This sequence comes from Pammene aurita, assembly GCA_947086415.1. Taxonomy (NCBI): domain Eukaryota; kingdom Metazoa; phylum Arthropoda; class Insecta; order Lepidoptera; family Tortricidae; genus Pammene; species Pammene aurita. Next base: position 23,554,016 of record OX352295.1, read on the forward strand.
CTTCCCGTAGTTTTGAAATTTGCGCTCATGTTTTTAACACTTTCTCTTAAAACAATACTATGGTCGCTATTTTCATGATAAGCTTCTATAGTTACCTCAACTGTGCACATCGTATGTTGTGCCTAATCCGGAGTTATAGATATTACCAGATTTTTATGTGTATATCACTGCGTTTCCTGCTCTGTATTTGTATTAATAATGACATCATTATTTTTATTTTCATCAAAGCAAATGGAGTTATTTTCTTTAAAGTTTAGCTCATTTCCAAGGCCAACTAATGAGCAGTTGGAGAGGATGTTGTTTTCTTGATATACAAGTATGAAGTATAGCCGCAATCTCCTCTACTAATGGGCCTAACCAGGGGGGTTTCACTACGCAGTTTAGGTACATTTGGCCGGCGCGCCTCCCGGGCAGGCGTATGGCAGTGGGCTGCCGCTCGGCTCGCACGATAGACGTGTCGCGTCACGTGGCGCTCGCGCAAAATTGAAAATACACAATGGCTTCGAATCCTCAATCTCGATCTAATCCGTATAAAAGATGTTTTTACGGATGTCTGAAGAACAAGGAAGTAGAAAAATACATTTTTAAATTCCGGACGATATTGAAAGGTCCCGACCGCGAGACTTACCCTCGTTTTCCGGTGACCCAATGGAGTGGCTCCAATTTAAGCAGGCGTATGACGAATCAACTGAAGTGTGCAAATTCAACGATAAAGAAAACCTGCTCGTACAAGTTGAACTAAAATAAACAACCTTTGTGTTTATTATTTTGTTTATTTTTTAATTATTACTGCAATATGTTTTTGATAGCTCTCAGTTGGAGAACATCTAGTCCTTGGATTCTGAGCTGACCGAAAAGCGTTCACAACCTACGCTGAGGAAGTAACATACCTATATAACTGGGTCGACGACCACAGCACGAGCTGGTGATGAGTGACTCGGCTGACCCCCGGCGCCGCCGCACGTACAGACCAGCTACTGCTGCGGAAGTGCTGGAGGAAGGACGACTCAATACAACATTATTATTAAGATCTCGTATGTTTTCTGTTCCTTTATAACCAGAAAACCAAAAATCAGAGGAATGATGGAGTAACGATTCCTCATGGTATAGGCATCATTTAAAGGTTCCATCTGCTAAGTAATGTTCAATTTCGTTTATGCGAATTGTATTCTTTCTGTCCAAAAATACTAAAATTCTGTTCTCATCGTCGTTCTCATGGCCGGATTATTGGTGCGAATACTTGAAGTATCAGCGGCCGGCACTTCTTATGCAAGAGTGGCCATGGCGGCATACATCTGGTCTACACTTTTGCCGCAGGTGCACGTATGGATCTGGACTCAAGGTACTTGGGTCCAGAACAGTGCCTAATTGTCTCGAAGGTAGAGCCTGCAGCCAGTGGCCTGACTCTGTGGCCGAAATCGCCAGGGCACCCTCCAAGGGCGCGTTCCAAGTCGACCGGGGTTTCGTTAACGAGTGAAGCATGGGCTATTTCAAGACGGGGGAGTCCCAAGCCCGCTGGATTTGTCTAAAGACTGGGATGTCCGCACTCGGCACGACTGGCACCAGGCTTCTTGGGCCGCCTGTATCTGTGGGTGGTTTAATATGACACTGACGAGCGAATGCGAGCCATACACGGAAGACAGAAATGTCGGTAGAGCCGCGCTAACCGAAGTGCAAACCCCCAGCCCTCCAAATATTATCATATCAAATATTAGTGGTAAAAGGACCCCGCAGCAAACATAGGGAAAAAGTGGTTTCAGTCAAATCGCATGAAATTTTAGTACGATGTAGATTCAGGTCTCCTTATTATTTGTATATAAGGGCGCAATTCCCCTCAGAAGTACACTGTCAGAAATAATCAAGTTTATATTATCATTTTTCTATGACGTGTTTCTTAAAATCGATACTTTGAATTGACTTACACTGAGACTTCCAGTAAGTCGTTAAATATAATCGTAATAACGTTTCTGTCACACTGAAATCGCATTGTGTTAGTTATTTATATTAAGCAAAAGTAAAGAGAAAGATTTTACGAAAAATTGGTATGTTACATATGTTTTGTATGAAACAACTGTACTTCATTATTTCTAAAAGTATACTTCTGAGCGAGTTGTGCCCTTATAAAAAAAATATCAGGAGACTCGAATCTACATCGTATTAAAATTTTGTGAGATTTGACTGAAACCACTTTTTCCCTATGTTTGCTGCGGGGTCCTTTATATTCAAAATTTTGGACAGGTGTCGATGGATGATAATATATAAGGAAATTTCCAGATAGGGCAGCTACGGAGCAAATACATGAATTTTGGGATGAAAAGGCATAAACGGATGATGAAAGCTATAATAAGGGTTTATTTTAAAAAGTAGCTCCGACGTGCTGTCAAATAAATAAAGTTTGCGGTTGATGGTAGGGGCGGGGCGATGGATTCGTTGAAGATTGGTGAGCCTGAAAGATTTAGAGATGACTTTGATTGAGCGGAAATATTTGGTAAGACTACATAAAATCGTATGGTACAGGTATAAATATTACACATTTGTTAAAATTTAGTGACAGCCAATTTTAGAAAATTTATTTATAATACATTTTAAATCTTCTAGAACATGCATCTCCTCCAACGGATCCATTTCCATCCAACAGTTGAATTTGGAAATTAAACTTGAGATAATGGGGACGGTGGATGACTAGACTAAAAAGGGCGGGCCCAAGCCTGTCTCCTTTTTGGCAACCCATGCACGATAAAATGATGTTACCTCCAAAAAGTAATTTTGATGCTGCTCCGTAACATTGAAAAATATATTTGTAGAGGTCTGGTACTTCTTTTTTGACTGTAGACAGTAGAGCACTGCGGTCGACCGAATTAAATGCGTTTTTAAGATCTACTTTTACGAATACTTCGAAGTCCGGGCGACTTAAAAAATTCACAGATTTCGTGCCTCACACGACTATCGAGCACATTGGAAATGAATCTACGGAATTCGAAAAAATATTGTCGCTGAGCGACGAGAAAGTTGCGATCAGGAAAATGTTATAAAATAAAACTACGACGTTGAATGATAATTATTTTATTCTTAGATTAACATCAGTATCCTCGACATAACGCCTGTGAACCAGAGTTGGGCAAAAGTTAACGTGATTGAAACTAAAGTTAAAAATGAGAACGTTACTCATAATCATATGAACATGATTACGAATTCAATCACGAGCTTTCTAATCTGATTGACCACCGACATGAGTAAATCATGTCGATTTTAGTTTCACTCATGATTAGCTGAAGTGATTACATTAGTAAGACAGTATGCTTAGTTAAACTAACGATTTAGTTGATTAGATGATTAGATTTTGATTATATTTTGCGTAGCTACTAGCACCTTCACTTTTTCCCTGACGAAACAGAGGCGGTACCTAGGTGAGTATAATATACATTTAGGATAAATGGCTATTTGTGACAATATTTCTAAAGGTATCATTTGGCGGTTGGCACTTACGTCTTAAGTTGTATAGTGCAGATTCAATACTGAGCAATAAAAGCGTAAATGCCACTGGCAAATGTTACCTTTACCAAAACATCGACAATTTTTTTGTTAGTTTTTGGTATGAGTGTACAAATGAATGCTCCCATTTACCTTTGAAACGGCCTGTTCGGTTTTATTGCGGTTTTCAGCTACAGTTAAGGCAGCTATCACACAGCTGCGGTTTCCATATGCGCTTTTCATTTTCATTCTCATTCTCATTTTCATTTTCATTTAGGATAATGAAAATTTCTACATATGTATCTGGTTCAATATGTGAAATTTAGTTACAATCAGCGCCCGTCGTTAATGATTTACTCATGGCGAAATTACTTGATTGTTTTGTGTTTATGATTTAATCAGCGATTATTCAATCAGCGATGATTAGTAATTGATCACCGATTTTAATCAAGTGTGCCCAACTCTGCTGTGAACAAACAAATCGAAAAATTTCCACACGCATATTGAAGTTTGAATAATTGTCGCCGTGGCGCCTAAGTATACATATTTCATTTTTAGATTAATAAGCAGGATATAATAATGTTCAAAGTACAAGAAAATTATTACATTACAAATCCGTAGTCAACTCGAGAAATGGTAGCCACATAGCTAAATATTTTTTAAGCAAAAAAAAAACCGACTTCTTCAATGGGGGAAACCGGTGAAGGATTATTGTAGATGGTGCACTCTATACAATGAAATAACTTGCTTAACAAACACAGCGAAGAGGACAAAACGTCAAACGTGAACTATACGTCGTTGAAGAATTCCTTTCTCATTTTACATTTCACATGTTTATGGCATCAGCCGCAGTTCCACTTCATCAATATGTCACTGTTTTTAATGAAAATGCTTGATTTGTTGATTTAAATACAAAAATCACTTTATGTATGCCTTTAAGATTTGAGAAGTTTCCTCGATTCCTCCTGGTCAGTACTTAGCTTGACGAAAATTTGTCCTGAGAATCTAACTTGCTTAACAATAATGTAATTATGCGCCGTTGAAGAGTTTCGTTCTGATCATCATCAGCAGTTCCACACTTCATCAAATGTCACTCTTTTGAATGAAAATGCTTGATTTGTTGATAAAAATACAAAAATCACTATGTGTTTGCCTTTAAGATTTGAGGAGTTCTCTCGATTCCTCATCGATCCCATCATCAGAACTTGAGCTTGACGAAAATTTGTCCTGACAATCTTACTTGCTTAACAAACACCGATGTGTGTTCGATAAGAGGAGGAATCGCCAAACGTGAACTATGCGTCGTTGAAGAGCTTCTGATCATCATCAGCAGTTCCGCTTAATCAAATGTCACTGTTTTGAATGAAAATGCTTGATTTGTTGATAAAAATACAAAAATCACTATGTGTTTGCGTTTAAGATTTGAGGAGTTCTCTCGATTCCTCATCGATCCCATCATCAGAACTTGAGCTTGACGAAAATTTGTCCTGACAATCTTACTTGCTTAACAAACACCGATGTGTGTTCGATAAGAGGAGGAATCGCCAAACGTGAACTATGCGTCGTTGAAGAGTTTCTGATCATCATCAGCAGTTCCGCTTAATCAAATGTCACTGTTTTGAATGAAAATGATTGATTTGTTGATAAAAATCACTACATGTACATGCCATTAACATTTGTGGAGTTCCCTCGATTCCCCATGACGGAGTTATGGAGTAACAAACATGAAAAAAAAAACAAAAAAAAAAAAACATACACGCCGAATTGAGAACCTCCTCTTTTGAAATCTTGAAGTCAGTTAAAAAAAAATAATGTGAAAAATGTCGTTCTGACTTTTTTCAAAAAGGTTAGGCTACAGGGCAGACCCTTAACCCGATCGTCTTTTTTTTAGGCTTAAATTGTAGCTGACTAAATTGTCCAGAGGAGTTCTTCTCAAATTTTTGATATCATTCTTCGTTTCCAAAATATCGAACACCAAAATCAAAAATTTGTAAAAAATAGATTCTTTTTTTCACTATTCCGGCCATAACTTTTTTCTTTTTTGATTTTCCCGAAAAATTCTTTTTGCATCTTACAGCTGTCGTAAATATGAGTATTTTGAGCCATTTTTAAATATCATATCTTTACAACTTTCCGAGTAATAAGGGGATCGCACTTTTTCGTGAAATCGGGGCCTATACTGGAACGAACGAAAAGACATTTCCAATGTCAAAAGTACGCGCAGCGGGTTTGAAATAATTAATTCTAAACTAAATTATATGAATCATATAAAACTTGTTGAAAATTGCAAATATTCTATGCAGTTACTACTCACTTCAACAAAACATGCCTGTCCAGTTTGAATTAATTGATAAAATACGAGTAACTTCAAAAAAGATAGAAACGCCCAACTAGCAAACTAGATCGTATAAGCATCACTCTTACGACTATAAGTCGAAAAACACTCGTGTGAAAGATCTATCTACATCAAAAAGCCGTATAGAAGCAACTCTCTACATTGTTTAGCATTGAACGCTTTTTGGCTGCATAAACAAGTATAGTAAACGTGGTCTCGACGATCTTATATCGCATTTACTCGATAATCGTATAAAGATATCTCTTCATCGCCTTCTTGCGACTGTATGTCTTATGAAGGTTCTATAAAAGTAACTGAATTGCTAATTAGTTGCCAAACTAGCTATTATAACACCATATTACGACATTTAATTATTACAGCATAATTGCTGAGTAAAAGTTGTTCATTCAACAAAATAGCATTTCAGTTACTTTAACAGCACTTAATGTCATATAATAGCTGTCTGCAAGATTTTCATTCGACTTTAGTATTGAAGTCGAGAAAACGCTTTAAAATGATCTATTTCAGCGCTAAAGATGCTATAAATATTATTTGACGGCTATCATACAGTATATTAGCGGGATGAAAGTTATTTAAAATCTTTTACAGCACTGAATCGCCATTTTGTTGATAACGTACAATAAAAACCGCGTTGAATTTACTTTATGGAAAATGGATTATAAGAAATGGAAAAAAATTAAAAGAAGTGGTGGTTTCCGACGGAAAGTGAATAAATTGTACACTCGTATGATACAACATACAACAGCTACATCGGGTACAACCACGGGTGAAGTGACATCAAATAATTGTTATGAGGGTTCTGTAGAAAATATTTACGGTTCTACTGGAAATGAAATTTGTAAACCATCTACTACTTTTCGTACCGAAGATATCCCCATTAATCAAGACTCGGATTTTACAAGTGATAACGACAGTGAGGGATCAGAGTTTGTATGCGAAAATGGTTCAGAGTCCGAAGACACTGATAATTTGAATGATGAGTTTCTCTCCAACATTAAAGAGTGGGCGCTCCAATTCAACATTTCTCATGATGCCGTTAGAAAATTGTCGATGATTTGTAATCAAAGATTACCAAATTTACTGCCAAAAGATCCTCGTACTATTTTGAAAACAAATACATCAAAGTTTGTTGTATTTGCCGTTGGCTCTGGATTATATTGGCATAACGGATTGATAGAATCTTTGCAAGAATGTTTAAAATTTCTTGATTGTAATTCTGATGTTTTAAATCTGCTTATAAATATTGACGGCCTTCCAGTATATAATAGCTCAAAACTTCAATTTTGGCCAATATTATGTAAAATAATAGAAATACCAACACTGTCGCCACTAGTTGTTGGAATATATGCAGGTCAAGAAAAGCCATCGGACTTAGACAAATATTTTGAACGCTTTGTAAGTGAAATGAAAGATCTTGAAAATGGTCTCAGAATAAAAACAAAAACTGGAAGTGAAAAGGTTGTCAAAATAAATATAAAAGCCTTTATCTGCGATTCGCCAGCCAGAGCTATGATCAAAGGTATTTATATTGTTTTATTTTATTTATTCAGGAAATCAACCAGCCTTATTTATGTTCAGCTGGGATTCATTACGAACATGCATTACTTATGTAACTTTCTATATGTTTAAAATTAAAATCTAAACGTGTGCGTGTATCCATTAAATTAAATAATCGTTTAATAAAAAAATGCTTACTGCATTGTTAAAAAAAACTTTTTTTTTAGCCTCTTATAATTAATAAATATTAAAAACATTTATTAGCTAGAATAATATGTTTTGCCCCGTTCTGTAAAGGTCCCTTTTTTTAGTTTTTCGTAAATATAATTTTCGACATAAAAGATTGTTTATACTTTTTTGCTGGGATAAATGTTTAATGAGATATCGAGGAAATACGATATACACTTATTAAAATTTTCGGAGCTATTATTTAAGAAAGCATTCGTTTTATCTAAAAACTGGTTCAAAATAACCTTTTTTTTTTAAATGCTCTATCCAACGATACCCCATACATTAGGATTGGAGTAAAAAAAAAATTTTGTTTTAAGACTTTGTCAGCGTGATTAAAAAGGTCTCCTAGCAAAGAGTCTAGAGATAAACATTTCAAAAGACTTTCGACGACTATAGATATAATGTGTTAACCATAGATATAATTTGTTTCAGGTGTATCTAATTTCAACAGTAAACACGGATGCTTAAAATGTACAACGGTGGGAGAATACTCTCATAATTCTCATACAGTAGTCTTCCCAAAACAAAGATATCCAGCAAGAAACAATGAAGATTTTCGTGCCAAAAAATATGGACAACACCATAAGCATGACTCACCTTTACTGCAACTTAATATAGATATGGTGGAAGATTTTCCCGTTTCAGATTCTCTTCATCTTATTGACTTAGGCGTCATGAAAAGATTATTGGTTGGATGGAGAGACGGGAAATTTGGCAAATATATAACGAAATGGAGAGCGAGCGATATTGAAAAGGTTGGAGAATTCTTGTTGACTTGTAAAACACCTAAAGAGATACATCGTTCTACAAGATCTATAGAAGTGTTGGCCTATTGGAAAGCATCTGAATTCCGGACATTCCTTTACTACTTGAGCTTTGTTATTTTAAAAGATGTATTGTGTTTTGAGGCATATGAACACTTTTTATATTTTTTTTGTGCTATCACAATCTGCTCCAGTGAAAAATATTTTCATTTTCTAGATCTTGCGGAAAAAATAATAGATTACTTTGTTGCAAATTTTGAAAAGTTTTATAGTAAAGATTATATAACCAGCAACATTCATAATTTAACCCACATCATTTCAGAAGTTAGACGATTTGGAAAATTGCAAGATTACAATGCGTACCCCTTTGAAAATAAATTATTTTCTATCAAAAAATTAATCAGACAAGGAAACAATCCACTTGCTCAAGTAGCAAGAAGACTGAGTGAAAAGCATAATCGTGAAATTGAGAACTTGAACGATAATCTTGCCAAGTCAACCACGTACCCACAAGTAAAAAAACTTAGATCTGATAAGGTAATTCTCCAATTCCGAGACTTTATTCTTTCATCATATGATCCAGATAAATGGGTCCTTAGTTCAGAAAATCATATTATAGAAATAGCAGCTATTTCTTTGATTGATACTGGTGCTATACAGATTCATGGAAATCGAATACTGAGTTTAACTGATGTGTTTGACACACCTATAAAGTCCTCATTTTTGAACATTTTTAAATGTAACAGGAATACTATTATCAAAAAAGCTGTTTTGTGTCAAGTAAGTGACATTCAGTGTAAAATATTTGCAGTATCTCATGATTCATACTTATATTTTGCACCTTTATTACACTCTCTGTAATTAATTTATTGGAACAAAAATAAAACACTTCAAATAATATTAGGTATTTTTATTTTTTACTACTGTGTTGCCAACATGCAAAATCAAAAACAAATCGTAGAAAAAAATATCCAAAAGATATAAATCTATCAGTCTAATCCAGACTCGAGTACAATATGCTGATAACTAAGACACGAAAGGGCTTGAGTACGTATTACTCTTAACACAAAAAAATCTAAACCTCTTTTAACCATTTTTAACAATTATAACGTAACGTAAGTACGTACAGCCTATAAAATCTAAATATTATTTTCACTAGCAGTCTATATAATCTAAATTTCTTTGGCCAGCAGTACAGTCGTTCTTTAAAATCTATAGAGCTCTTCTTCTCCAAAAAATCTAAACCTCTTTTAACCATTTATAACAATTATAACGTAACGTAAGTACGTACAGCCTATAAAATTTTTTTTTTCACTAGCAGTCTATATAATCTAAATTTCTTTGGCCAGCAGTACAGTCGTTCTTTAAAATCTATAGAGCTCTTCTTAATCAGAATCACAGTTCACTATAGTCAAGTATTTTTAAACTATAGGTAGAAAGGGGTTGAAATGTTGTAGCAGCACAGTTGCTGCTACAACATTTCAACCCCTTTCTCACACTTTCTCATAATTCAGGTCAATCAACAAAAACTTTGGTAGTCCCATACTAATAACAAAGGAATAATCAAACACTTGATCATATAAACTTACCCCCTTATTCATAAACGTCTCTCAGGCCTCAATTAGTTAATTTATGTTTTGTCTATTTTTAACAAACATAACTGTCAAAGTGACAGATAAGGACAAAACATACATTAACTAATTGAGACGTTTATGAATAAGGGTGTTAATAATTAAGAAGCAATTGTGACATTTTCAAGTTCAAAGGTACATCTTTGTTGGTTGTTAATAAAGTTTATTTCTACATGATTCTTTATTTCAGCAACATCTTATTGACAACCGACAAAAATGTATCTTTGACTTGAAAACATCACAATTTTAGTTGGGTTTCATTACTTCTACCAGAGAGTATACAAATTATATAGATCGCCACAGTCTAAGAACTTTTTGAGGCTCCAAGTCTGAAGCGCCATCTAATAGAAGGAAGAATAGGTAATTAGCATACACCGGACTTTTGGGGGCAGAAATGATTTAGTGTGTTTATAACTTTGTTTATTGTAAAATAGTTAACAAACTATGAATACAAAATAGGAAGTGAGATCCAAAAGGGCTGTTCAAATAGATTCTTTTTTTAAAGTTTTTATCTATTTTTTGGCTAGTGTAAATCATTTCTGCCCCCAAAAACCCGGTGTAATTAGGCACTTTTATAAGTATGTAATGAACATCTAATTGTTATAACTAGGCGGGACTTAGGCTGCGTTTCCACCAGAGATGAGCGAGGATACGTTGCGAGGAGTGTGTTTGTTAAGAACCAATCCTAGAGCTGCGCTGTGCGAGGATAAACAAATGAAGTGATTCTATTGGTGCTTAATAAACCTAGTCCTCGCAATGCATCTTCGCTCATCTCTGGTGGAAACGCAGCCTAAGTCCCGCCTAGTTTCAACAATTACTTGTTCATTACATACTTATAAGTGCCTAATTACCTATTCTTCCTTCTATAAGATGGCGCTTCAGACTTGGAGCCTCAAAAAGTTCTTAGACTGTGGCGATCTATATAATTTGTATACTCTCTGGTACAACTAATGAAACCGACAGAAGAAAAGTCATGTAAAATTTACATAAATCTTACATAACTAAAATTGTGATGTTTTCAAGTCAAAGATCCTACGGACTTTCTAAAATGGTCTCACTAGCCCGTTCTTCGTTCGTATCTACGTTAGGCCCATTAGTTTCAAGTACTGGTGGGTTTTTGTGCTCCAATTTATTTTTTCTTGGTCTCGTTTTTTGACTTGACCTTTTCAACATTTTAGATTCACATCTTTTCTTAGCATTCCGGAGAATATTTTTTAAAAAATCTTCACATTCCAATATGGTAAATTGCTTGTCTGATGCGTGGATAATTTTAAAAAAGAAATCAATAGTGCGTTTGTAAGTTTTGAAACAAATTTTTGGTGTATTCCCACGAGTTCCACCAGCCCAAGAACATTGCTTCAAAAAATTTCGGTCGAACATTGCATCACTTAATGCGTAAGCATTACTTATTGCTCTCCCCTTACCTTGACCACACAGAACAGAATAAATTTTTGTCATCTCATCTACGTTTTGCTTAGTCTTCAACAATTCTTCAAATTCAGTCAATCTTTCCTCATTATATATTTTTATGATTTCTTTGTTTATATCTTCTGTTCGCGTCAAGTGTGATGTTGACGAATGTTTGATGAATTCATCGAATTGGATTGATATTTCAGATAGTTTTTGCATTATTTGTTGTTGGTTCATTGTAATAATAATTTGATTCTTTGAGCTTTCAGCAATGAAGTTGTCAAGTTTTGTTTCTAAAGTTGTTAAATTTGTACATAAATCTTTTATGCTTGGCATCGAAATGTCCATGTTCTTCACAGCTATTTGTTGCGGTTCTAATTTTTCAGAGTTTGCTACGTGTAGGTGTGTAATCAACGTACCTGAATTAAGATTTTCTGTCTCCGGTGCATTTTCTATATATTCATATGCCTTAAACAAAGGGATTTATTCCGTAAATTATGATATTCTTTATGCATAGTAATAGACAATTCACTTAGGTAGAGCTTTAAAAATATTTTTTTTTGCAAATAATAGACGAATCTGTTGCCAAAAGTACATTGTCTATACACAGATCCGCTCAAAACTCCCACTTTAAACTTTTTACCGTCCGGGAGGACCATGCTAGCAGCATAAAAGCTAGCTAGCTGTAACTCGTATTTTTGCTATGCATTTGAGTGTTCACCATAATATTTAATATAATGGTACAAAAACAAAAATAAAATTTATCAAATTTCATATTTAATTGATCGTTGATCATTTTGCTATTAAGCTTTAAAATATCTCAAACGACATGAAAGGCTGTACCTAAAACTTTTTTGTATGTCTATCTGTGCTGCATGGTAACTAAAACATCATCATCATCAGCCTAAGACGTCCACTGCTGGACATATGCCTACCCCAATGAACGCTACATTATCATTCAACTACTAGTATCATAATAATCAGTATTATGTATCCCATCAAAACATTACAAGTACAAAAATGCCAGTCTCCAAATGCAGATCTTCTACTGTATAAAAAGTATTGAGATCTAATGTAAAACCATGCGGTTTATAAAACCAGACAACGCGTTGATATTGCGGTATGTTTAAGTTATGGGACTGCTAGAAGTACATTAGATATATAATGATCGTGATAAATCCGTGAGTCAGTGACAAAACTAAGGAACTTCAACTAGCATTCATTCTTAAAGTATCTATAAGTTGAAATATTAGGAATATTATGTTCCTTGTGTTATGGCCTCTTGTTCACTGAAATATCAGAGTTCTATCTAGTTTTTATCTACAACAAAGTTAGATGGTCGAAAATGGCTTGAATGGCTTCGGGAAAAGGATGGTACGGCCGTGCTTTTTTTATTGTTTTACTCGACTTGGCAGAGGCACTGCCGTGTCCCCAGGTAAATCGATTATTATTTTAGTCTTTTACGTCATCTACCGGTTATCTGAGGGGTTACCATTACCTTATAATACGATTCAATTTAGGTTTGCCATTTTCTGACAGTCTATGGAATTGACAATTTGCGATTCATGGTAACCCCTCTGCTAACTGTTATTGAAAGTTAAGTAGGTACTACCTAAATTAATGGACTTTATAAAAAACATTAATTACCTGAGGTTGCTCTGCTTCTACTTCACTAATATTATTATTGAAAATGATGTACTCGCTGATATCAGGTTCCATTATTGGGTTCTTGGGCGGGATGGTTGTATTACTTGGATTACTTGTATCATTCTCCCTAGCCGATTGGAAAAATTTTGAGGGGTCTAATCTAGTGTTTGAAGGAGGTGGGGGCCTATGTATCTAAAAACAGTAAAATATCACGGTAAATATAAATAAAGATATAATTTTATGCACGTTGGTACAGTCAGCAAGGGTGAGGTGTTCAAAATGATCTTGACACGACTTTATTGTTAAGAGAGTAAGAGCATGTGAAGGTCATTTTGAACACCTCACCCGCCAAGCTACTTCTGCTGCTGACTGTACAGTCGCCATCAAATATATCGGTGCAGCCAAGGTACTGAAAAATATCTGAATATGCACTTTATCGCTTTGACAATAGAGGCATTGTTCCAGATATGTGTGATCACCTTGGCCGTTTTGATGTATCTGATGGCGACTGTACCTATACATATATAAAAACATCAAGCTTAAACAATATAATTTTTGTCATAATGAAAATTTGAATAGCGTGTTCCGTTTTGTTTGAAACAAATAATAGGTACCGACCTGAGCCTGTGTTTCGACACATTTTTGTGCTAATTTGTTGAAGTTGAAATCATATTTTCTTTGCGGTTTCTTTGACATACGAGGTGTTTCTTGGTCGGTATACTCGGTATCACTCGCATCGCTCATTGCACGTAGTTCAGCCTCTGCTTCCTCAAAAGTTAAGATATTTTTTCGTTTAGGAATACACTGAATATGTTGCCAATTTTTTTCCGGCATTGAGTATGGATTGCGTCGTAGTTTTTCGTTTTTAATTTTAGGCCATCGCAAGACACCTTTATCCTCCCAACATTCAGGGACGGCGGTAAGAACTTTCTTCTCCCTTTCTATAGTTTCTACAATTTTAAATGGCATGCTGAAAACAACATTAGATACTGATAATTCAAATTATCCTTAACATAAGAAATGTTTTCACTAATAATAACAGATTATACAATAAATAACACACAACAACAAAAGTATTCACTCCAGCTTACACTACAGTAGTAATTTATTTTACGACCTTACTACACACCAACAAATGAGCGTCGCGAGAGCGTCCGATTACGTACGTAGCTTTTTTAAAACTAAATACCTCGCCGCGCTCACTCGAAGTGTTCCCCCCACTTCACCGTCACTGGGACGGATTCTACTTTAAAACACGTTCAGACACGATCCAACTTCAATACAACTCCAATGCATTAACTACGCAATACATACAGCTAGCGCCTAAACGTCTGAATCAGAAATGTCAGAATTTGCTCGAAAAATATTCCGATGCAACTCCAATACAACTTTAATATTGGTTGATTATTTGTTGAGTGTTAAAGTTGTGTTTGAGATAGTTGTGTTTTTAATATACTTTTATGTATTTCAAAATTAGAATACGACACACTGACCATTTGCAGATGGGAATTCCCCCTCGATACGGAGTAAATGTTTTGTTTTGTCAACATACAAAATTTTGTACTTGCTATAGCTACTTACACTTTTGTAGATGGTAACCCTAGTTACAATAACAACATTCGTCGCTCGGATAGTGATAATAAACTGAATAATTTGAGCAATTCAGGCACCAAAAGTATGAGTTGCGCAATAATAATTTTATTTTCGTATCAGACAATACAAAGTGAAGTGGCCTTGATACGATGCGATTATCAATAACAGAGCTACATGAGTAACATTCCTGCATAATTGAAAAATGGGTTTCCTTCCAAGGCCATTTTGATTCCTTAAGCTGCTTTAAGTCTTCTTTTGTTATAAACTTGTCTACGTCCAAGTAGACTACCATTTTACTATCTATCACCTATAAAAGATAAAATGATAATGGTTTAACATTCACCACTACAGACCCCTAAACTAACACAAACATGGCGCTAGTAAAGTCGTAAAAAGATATTCTCAATTCTATTTCTTCACTAAAAGCAGAGTGAACGCTTTAGTATGACAAGTGAGAAGATAATAATGGCGAATTAATTTTAACTTTTAGATTAATATTATTTCTGACTAATTTTCTACTGAAAATTCTTGCGGCCCATGAAAATATTAACTACAATCTAAGAAATGTAGACGAAAACTTTTATTCCGCATATGAAAGTAAGACCCACGACCTAGTATCTAGAGTTACTTATTGTCATTATATTAATGTTTTCGTATAACATCATGAGCAAATACTTACATTAACTTTTCTTTTATGTTTTAATACACAAGTCTCTGCACAACGTCACGAAAATTTCAAGATAAATAAAACGTTCTATGAGTGTTGTTTGGTTGCTATCTCACGTCCAAAGAGTCGAGTGATTGCAACCGCGCTGCTATATTACGACAAATCAGTCGAATGAAAGCGATTATATCGACTTGAATAAGGTCTATGTGTCGAATAATAGCATACTGATGTCTATCATAGAACTTAGTAACATTCGAGTTGCGATTACTCTATATTCTTTCAACTATTTGGATATTTATACGATAATCTTTCGATTTTTATAGCACTTAAAGCTGAGAGAAGTGCGCCCAAATCGCGTCGAGAGAACGTGAACGGATCTTTTTTTCGACATTTTAAAGATTTATCTCAGCACCAATAGCGGAAATAAAAACGTGCTGCTGACTTTTTTACGACATAATTTGCCAGTTGGGACGCCGGTCTAAACTTTCGAGTACTTTTTGTATGAAAACCGCAAGGGTGCTCAACACTTCTGGCCAAGGCTGTATGTTCACCGATTATTCGAAGACGGTTGGACCGATTTGGAAAATTCTTTTTTTGTTTGAAAGAGTATACTACTTCACAGTTGGTCCCATTGTAACCAGGTCAGGATCTGATGATGGGATCCTGGAGAAATCGAGGGAACTCTTCAAGTATTATAGGCACACCTATGTATATTGATTTGAGTATTTTTTACAGCAGCTCGTGCATTTGCTGTTGGAAAGGTGAATGCTAAGTGAAGTCTGTTCTTTTTTGTTTAAAATTATTACGAATGTAAACACCTAAAATTTACTAGTGTAAACTGACTTCAGAGTAGTTCAGAGTCTTCAGACTGCTCACAGAATCATTGGTAAGTACCTAAAGTTCTTACGAAAAAGTTTCGTGAATATGTCTAAAAAAAGTCTGGTTACCGTTTGAGCTTTTCTTTTGAATCACATCCCATACTTTGGAACTACAAAAATAAAGATTATAAAATCCGTGTCATGACAAACTTAATGCATAAATCAGTTAATTCATTACGTCATATTTCTAATACCACTCTGGAAGAAATAGAAAACTACAAAACTTAAAAGGACAATTTAATCAGTAAACACTTGCCCTCTGTCATTTTTCAAATTAGTTTCAGAATGTCAACTTATATAATTAACTGAAGAACAAATCAAATTATTTTAATAATTGTTTACTAGATTACTTACCTTTACCTAGCCTACTTTACCTAGTTACTAAACCTAGGTAGGAGGCCTATTAGGTTACTTTTTCCTTTGTATATGACATCTATATAAGTTTATATAATTAAGTCAGAAGATAACTTAAGTTATACTAATAGTAGGTAGGTATTATTGGGTAGCCATAAAGCTATCTAACATTTAAAATTTCTTCTCGTCTAAATTACCTATACAGCATCAGATACCTAACTTGTACATTTATTATTCATAAAATCGGTACATTTATTTCCTGTTTTTGTAGAGGTGTGGTGGTGGCAAATTCAAGGTATCCGACTTCAAAGCTGTGTACTAAGCGGTATTGTTGGAATACTCTTCCATCGGATATACCTACGGCCAATTAGACCACAATTCCTGTATATTATTTTATAATTTAAATCTGCCACAATGATGAGATACGCGCAAGGAAGACACGCTCAATTTGTATGAAAAACATCAGAGTTACCAAAACAGACGACTGAGTTACCTCAGTTTAGTTTAATAGCATTACAAATATGATCACAAATATATAACCATAGAAATATGCTATTAGTTCTGAAAACCTAAATATTCGTATATAAATTGTTAATGTTTAATTAATTTTTTCGTACGCAGACATGGTTTTCCTCATCAATTTTTTTTATACTACGACGGTGGCAAACAAGCATACGGCCCACCTGATGGTAAGCAGTTACCGTAGCCTATGGACGCCTGCAACCCCGGAGGATTCACATTCGCGTTGCCTACCCTTTAGGTACCTATTCACAATAAAAAAAAAAGAATCAAAAAGTAGAATGGCCTATTACCGTTATCGGTGCAAATGCAATATAATTGTTCTGGAAGTATCATAAAGTCCAATAATATATCGTCTAATGTAGTTTTCAAAAAATCCGAAGTTTGGCTAAGTACTTGTTTCTTCCAGAACAGACAGATTTCTGACAATGATTTTGTCATTTTTTATATATTGAATATTGATTACGATAAACTTGCGCTCTTGACATGTTGCAGCATCTTACTTTAAACATATCATTTTGTTTTTAACTTCAGCAACAATTTTGTGTTTTATTTCGTTAGCTTCGTCGTGTATCATTGTTTTTATGGCTTTTTATATTGAAATGTTTGTGCCCATTATTACTTTGAGCAGCCATATCAATTATATTTTGAAACGCTGCATCTTCCATCGTCGCCAACGGCCGTTCATGAACAGTGATGAGTTTAATACAATTTTTCTTCAAGGTATCTATATTATTTACTGTGACATCATCTCCTTTAGTAGACTTGCCGCGGCGGACCGCTTTACTGTTCAAATCAGCGACAATTATGTATTCGTTTGAATATTTTGTCGCTAAATAGCTCTTAGATTTGTTGTATGTTTACCCTGAAATATTACAAAAAAAACTCTATTAGACATAAACAGAAAAGAGGAGGGCTTAAAACAATGTTTTATTTCTTAAGTCAACGTTCACCTATTTTGTAAAATTCTACTTACAATTACTAATAATATTTATAAAATATAGTATATTAATATAGTACGAGTATATAATATATAATGGCGTGGGACTGTAAAATTATAAAATTAGGATAATACCTTCGATATTTCTTCGGTTATAAAACTTCTTCTTCTTATTCTGCCATGCCTTAACGGGCGTCGCACGGTGGGCTGAAAATCGGCCTCCATAGAAATAGAAACCGAAGTCTTAAATTTGAACTTTTTTTTATTGGAATAGCTATGGTTAGGTGTTATTATGTCCGAAAATTAATCTTAGCTTATTTGGTTGGAAAAATAATTAATTATAATTTTTTTTCTAAATCTTTGTATGGCGCGTATCAGAAAAATCGTGTTTTCTCCGAAAATAAAAAGTTAACCGTAATATCCTGACAGATGATTTTAAACACAATTATTCTTAATTTTTCCACATAATTAGAATTTTCCTACGGGGTGGTTTTTTTGTTTTTAAATCGAAACATTTTTAATTTTTTTTATTTTAATATAGTTAAACTCGTTATTTTGACTACAAAAAATGAATTTGAGTTTAATCGAATCAATAACTTACGCGTAGTGAATTTTTGTTCTAAGCAAATGTATGGAGCGTACGAGTAAAACGGATTTTTTTTTTTCAAAAATTAAAGGTTTACCGTAATATCCTTGCAGATGATGTAAGAACCAATTATTAAGGATATTTTCACATAACGCGAACTTTTCTACCGTATGCACTTATTTAATAAAAAATAAAAAACTTATTTTTTCATGCTGAAATAGCTTTTTCTCATTGTTTTAATAAACATACAAGAGTTACAAGTAGAAAATTGAAGAAAAAACCATAACATCCTTTACATTATTACCCTTGTATCCTCTTTGTTACATTATCTTTAACAGTATTTAACAAATGACACATTGACAATTGATGAGTCTAAAATTAATGATCGTTAATGAGGTCCGGTTACAATCATTAGTAGATACTACGAATTTACTTAATTAAATAAATATCAGTAACATTATCAATAATTGGTTTACATAAAAACAGAAATAAGTATGTGTAATGCTATCCTAATTAAAAGTATTATAATGCTAATATAGGAATCCAGAAAGTTTAGTTTTCCTGGTCACTTACTTCCGAATCCGTGTCCATTTCAGAATCAGGGTACACATTTGAGGTATCTGTCACTTCTTGTTCTTGAGGTTCCAGACAAATGAATAATTCTAAAGTTTCAGGGAAGAAAGCCTGTTTCTTTTTTCCACTTATTGTTGGCCTCATCGAAGAAAGGACAGGATCGGAAGACAAAAGCAACATATTAAATACATCTCTGTTCGAAGCTTGTCTCGTTTTTTTTTGTGAGTGATGCTCTCTGAACATTCTGAAGTCTTTGTTGCGTGCCTCGGATGCTTCTTCAGAGAGATGACCAATCGGTACAATATCATTTCGTGCAATGATATCTGTGCCATGGATCAGCAATTTATGCACTGTTGGGGGCATCTTATACCATCTGTAAAATTTTATATAGTCGTACGCTGTAGCTATGCAATAGGCTTTAAACTTTTCAGTGTCAATTACTTCACCTGATGTGACAGCTTGCAGAATTACAGCAAATCTCCGAATCATTTGTTCGTCCAGTCCAGTGATATTAGCTGTTTTTTCGGGATCTTCGAAAAATTTACGTGCTGTGTTTCCGTCATTCGTTGTTCCAGAACCTTGTTTTACTACATCGACTAAAAGATTTAGTTTGTCTTTGAAGCGATCTTGAATAATCTTCTTCCGTAGTTCCAGCTTCTGTTTAAGGCCCCTCTTTTCAGTTGCATAAAATTCTTTAAAGTCCAATCGATATGCTATATGAAGAAGGCATTCCATGGTATTGATCCGGGCATGTAAAGATGATAGTCCAAATTCATATAAGGTAGTATCAGGCACTGTTTTTTTCGAAACTTTGTCTATATTGTTCATTTCATTAGGCTTAGCTAAACATAAAATGCATGTTGCACTTGACTTAGCCTGTGAAAGATATGTGCAGATTTTGCCATCTACCATCGTCATCTTCAACTCATGTGTCACTTTGTTGTTTCTATATTCTGTGGGCACTAGGTCTTTGATTTCATCGTCCATTTTTTTCTTTTGAGCTAGAACAAAGTTTTTGTTCTCTTTAGTAAATGTAAATTGCTTTGGACGACAATATGAAGCAGAACATGGTTTTGGATTTGTCCAAATTGTTTTGTCGCCAGAGATAAGCTTTAGTGGCACTAAAGTCGTCATAAAAATGCTTGAGTCATCTTGTTCATTGCCACCAATTTTCTGCTTGTACCGGCTTTGACTGGAAGCACCGTCAAATCCCCATTTAGAGATTAAACTTAACTGCATGTCTTCTACTTGTTCCTGTAAACTATTCAAAATTCGTGTAACTGTTAAATCCAGCAAAGCTTGCAATGTTATCTCACACGAAAAGTCCGTTACAATAACAGATTGCGTTGGTGGATAACAATCTAATTTAGCCTTCTGGTCTTTATAATACGATGGATATAAGGTTGAAGCACCCTCTCTGATGGCTGTCTCTCGTAAAGTTATGTATTGCCATTTAGATAACTTCAATGAAATCAGTAGACCTAATGCCTTCTCTGCTGTAAGTGACGCGGTAGAACCAGGCTTCTTGATCATTGCAGTGAATTTCTGGACTGCTTCTGGGTTATTTAACATGCATTCTATCACTGATGCAATTTCACCTCGACCATCTTCTTTTAAAAGTTTTACAGCTGAAAACACAACTTCGTCTGTGTTTTCAATGCTTAGATCGCTGCATCTGTTTTTTTTCTGCTTCGTTCCGAGGTCTTCGAATGGTTTACGTTTCAATCGCGTCATAGTTCCAGTTGATGATGTGCTTAAAGTATGAGGAATGAGATCACTGCTGGTTGATCCGTGGGCTAACTGAAGATCCAACTGAAGATAAAAGCAACTTGGCCTGTCAATATTTGCTTCTAACCAAGATCCATACAATGCTCTAAATTTTTCTGTGTTCCGTTGGCTTTTCTTCCATCTGCTAGTAGCGGCTCTTGTAAATCTTCGGCAAAATTCTTTCAAGGTGTCACGATCTTCTTCTGGCAGGTTAAGGTTTGATTTAGTTAGCACTATTTCAAACAAAGCTTCGTGATTTAAACTAGATCCTTGAGATTTTAGGATAACAAACAAGTCCAAGTTCGTAATATGGTTTATGGTCGTATGTTAGCGGTTGAGAAGCTCAAGATTAACTAAAATATAAAATGTACCACTTACCTAGTTATTGCAAGTACTAATGAACACCACCATTCTATATCATTGTTATTGTAATTAGTTTTACGTCTAATTATAAGCATAATGATTAAAACCTTAATGATTAAACTGCATTCATATTATCTACTAACAATTGTAACCGGACCTCATTAACGATCATTAATTTTAGACTCATCAGTTTTCAATGTGTCATTTGTTAAATACTATTTCATTAAGTACAAAGATAATGTAATAAAGAGGATGCAAGGGTATTAATGTACCTAATGGTTTTATTTTCAATTTTCTACTTGTAACTCTTGTATGTTTATTATTTATTTGATTAAAACAATGAGAAATAGCTATTTCAGCATGAAAAAATAAGTTTTTTCTTTTTTATTAAATAAGTGCGTACGGTAGAGAAGTTCGCGTTATGTGAAAATATCCTTAATAATTGGTTCTTACATCATCTGCAAGGATATTACGGTATACCTTTAATTTTTGAAAAAAAAATCGTTTTACTCGTACGCTCCATACATTTGCTTAGAACAAAAATTCACTACGCGTAAGTTATTGGTTCGATTAAACTCAAATTCATTTTTTGTAGTCAAAATAACGAGCTTAACCATATTAAAATAAAAAAATTAAATAAAAAAAATAAAAATTATATTTCGATTTTTTTTTTTAAAGTGCACCCCGTAGGAAAATTCTAATTATGTGGAAAAATTAAGAATAATTGTGTTTAAAATCATTTGTCAGGATATTACGGTTAACTTTTTAATTTCGGAGAAAACTCGATTTTTCTGATACGCGCCATACAAAGATTTAGAAAAAAAATTATAATTAATTATTTTTCCAACCAAATAAGCTAAGATTAATTTTGAGACATAATAACACCTAACCATAGCTATTCCAATAAAAAAAAGTTCAAATTTAAGACTTCGGTTTCTATTTCTATGGAGGCCGATTTTCAGCCCACCGTGCGTCGGTGGATAACACGTTATAAAACACAGAACGGAAATTATAATAAACAAGACTGACAACACTTCCTTTCATAACCGTATTAGAACAACAAAAAAATCATATTGACATATAGAATAGTAGGAAAATACATTTAAAATAAGAAACTACAACCAGCAAATTGCAGCAGACCCATTGCTTTAATTAAACTTAAACCCAAAATTTTCGGCATAAATTGACGTTTGGTTCTCATTCAGGCGGTCTCCTTTGCGAACAGTATAGTACTTGGGGCCGGGTAGAACAGAATAATCCGGTTTGACGTAGGTTTCGTCGTCTTGAATTATGCACTGTTCATTTTTGATTAGAACCGTGTCGTATAACTTTCGAAGACGATGTTTAACATTTGCAGCCTGTTTTGGAGTTCGTTTTGGCTTCCGTTGCTTTCTATAAGTTCAAGTCGTCTCGTTTCTTGGCCCTCTGAACCATTCCTACAGAAGTTCTGCACTTTTTAGCCACATCTCTTATCTTAATATTTTACAGTCGATTTTGCGATTATGTGAGCCAGTTTTTCGACCAGTTTTCGGTTTTTCATTCAAAGATAAGTCTTCGCCGTACGTTTTAATGGCATTGTAAACCGCAGAACGACTCACCTTCTCGATTTTTGCGATTTTTCTCATGGACATACCCTTTTCTCGAATGTATTTGTCCACGATGCGTTTTCGTTGCTCGGGTGTTAGGCCTCTCATTTTGTAAAATCAAAAGTAATATGAAAAAAATAATCTTAGGAATTGAGTTCGGTACCATAGCATCTATGACATAATGTGACATTTATAGTATTAAAACAAATAAAACAAAAATGGTGACCAGTTAAACTTGTCCTTATACTTTTCGATAGTGTTTATTTATTTATTTGAAGGAGATTTCACAGACACACACATAATATAAAGTATTATTATTATATTGTTTAATACACTAGCAGCTATGAGCTGATGCGTGTATATCACTGCACTTGTTTATAAGCATAAACTTAAATTATTTTTGATTTCAAATGTTTATCTAGTCTGTTTTTAAAACTGTTCACTGAGGGGGCACTTATCGCTGTCTCTGGTAATTTTATTCCACTCGCGCACAACTCGATCTTGCGCGGGGTCCTCGGTAAATTTTAAAGCTATGGCCTCTCAGACGATGATGCCTACTCATAACAAACATGTTTTTTTATTTCTGGTACGTCATAACAATCATGTAGAATCTTACAAGTTTCAATGAGGTCGCCACGCCCACGCTGTCTTCTTTGCTCCAGAGTTGTCAAGCCAAGACATCTAAGCCTTTGTTCAAATGGCATGTAACGTAATCCATATACCATTTTCGTTGCCCTGCGTTGCACCTTTTCAAGCATATTCATATCCTTCACGAAGTATGGACTCCAAATTTGGTAAGCATATTCAAGTAAAGGCCTAAGGTATGTTTTATATAGCTTCAGAAATAATGCCCTATCAATAGTCTTGAAAGCTTTTCGTATGCGGTATGAGAGTGAATTGGCTCTTTTCGTTATTTCAAGAATGTGCATATCCCACTTAAGGTTGCTTGTTATGGTGATACCAAGATCTTTTTGTGAAGTAACTTTCTCCAGTACTTGAGTTCCTATTGTATATGGAAGCTTAGGATTGGTACTCCCAATATGAAGAACGGTACAACATTTCGGTACATAATGAATTAGCGTAACATTTTTGAGTACAGATGCTTCCTTAAACGAATCTCACTGAGAACACAATATACCAACGGAAGTTATAATATGACAACAGCAACTTAGGTAAGTAACTGTGCATCCTTTAGCTCAGCACGCATCTCATCCACTTGAACAAGATCTTCTTGACGAGTATCCCTATCCTCCATAATGATGACATAACGGCTAGTTGTAATACTTCGAATTATAGGATTGTATACTCTATCGCTAAACTAAAGTGGCAGTGGGCGGGGCACATTGCTCGTAGAACCGATGGCCGTTGGGGCGGAAAGGTTCTCGAGTGGCGACCACGAACCGGAAGGCGCAGCGTGGGTAGACCCCCCGCAAGGTGGACTGATGACCTGGTGAAGGTCGCGGGAGTCCGCTGGATGCGGGTGGCGCAGGACCGATCATTGTGGCACTCTTTGGGGGAGGCCTATGTCCAGCAGTGGACGTCTTTCGGCTGATATGATGATGATGATGATACTCTATACTCTTTGACATCTTCGGGATAACCTACTCGTATAAGTATAAATTTTTCTGTTTTTTTATACCATTTGTCTCTTTTCTTTAGGTATATGCTTCATGACCGTGCTACCAAATACTCTTAAGTGTGCAAGATTTGGCTGCTTCCCCGTCCACAGCTCATATGGTGTACGATCATTCAGTCCTTTTTTTTACAATCGGTTCTGTAATTCAACAGTACAATTATTGGCTTCGGCCTAAAATTCTTTTTCACGCTTCTCATCAAACAAAAGGCATCTGGCCTTCTCCGTTGCCGCGCGTATACTGCGGTCACACAAGCCGCTCTGTTCTGGTGTGACTTCTGATGAATAATTATTACGCCACTATCGCCGCGCAAGTTCTTAATTTTCTTTGATGTAAAATTATCTACCTTTGCTTTATATTATATAAAGCACTGATGTGCTTCACTTTTATTATTTAAGAAAAAGACATGGGTCAGCAGCTGTAATCATCAACAAAGAAAAGAAAGTACCTGGAACCGCCAAGAGACTAACTCTCCATTGGGCCTGCAACGTCATAATGCACTACGATAAGCAGGCTATGAGCACAAACATGTGCTAGGCGACGGTGCCACAGAACTGGTGATTCAACTACTGAAGCCACAAAACCTGTTGCTGTATTTAATTTATATTTATACACCATTTATAAGTGAAGCCGTATTTAGCCACTAATGTGTTATTATTGTTATAGATTTCACATGCATTGGTTGTAAACTGCGGCCAATTTCCTTATTTTATCAGCTGACTGACTGACACGAAGTTTGTTGTCAGGTTGGGAACACATAACAATGTCATAGTCACATTCTTCAGTTGAAGTCGTGATTTTAAATTTTCCGCTACATACCACTGGCAATTTCTTCTCGTCAGCAACCATAATTTCATTACGAAAAGAGCCAGAATAACAAGCATCATTCACCCAACTTTCGTTGCACGTCATATGAGAACTTGCGCCGCTACCGACGTAAAAATCACTAATATGGAAGTCGCCGGTTAAAAATACAGCACTAAATACGTTACTTGTTTTATTTTCATGCATTTTCGTACTACTTTGATCTTTGATAGCGGTAGTGTCGGTAGCTCGCGCCATCTTTGCGAATCACAGGCTTGTTATTTTTCTTATGTTAGCTGCGGAAACATGCTAAAGCATTAGTCACATCACTATTTTTCGGTTCCATGTCACATATATCACAACGGACGCCATTAACTTCGCTTTAATGGCGTCCGTTGTGATGTCTATTCCCGCGTGTTCTATGGCCATTATCATCGGCATATATTTTTCACTCAAACCACCAGCATGATAGAACCAATCCACTCGTCACTAATATTGAAACCCGTTCCTGACAATTTCTGACTCGTTTCGACAATTTGAGTTACGTAGGACGTCATTGATGTACCTACAGTTTTCAAGTAGAATTGATATAAGATTTCTCAATAGGCTAATCCTTCTTGTAAAGCCAGAGTCATTAAATAATTGTTTTGACTTGGTTCACAACTCATGCGATGTACTGACGTTCTTAATATGAATGTAGATCGATGGGTCGATTGTCAAAATCATTTTAGCTTTAGTTTTGCTATCTTCTGTTGCTGTCGCCGGCGTGGCTGCATCTGGTTTTATGCACTTGACCGTGCCATCCAGTACCAGAAAAATTTCTACTGCAAAACACCACTCACTGTAGTTTTCACGACCTATTCGTTTAGGTACATTTACTAAATAACTTGAGTTGGCTCAACTGTACAATATGTGACATCGAGTTCAGGCTTCATATTTTTTTTGTAGCTTCTACTCGCCAAAAGATAACTCTTCACCAAATTTTAAGTTGCGGAAACGCTTGGTTTGCGAGATAAAAAAATAATCAAAGTTCCATATAAAATCCCGATTTTACACCGCCATGACACAATATTTTGCGTTTCGTTAAACGTGTTGAGAAAAACTAAAACGTGATGATTTGTTTTATGTTCAGTTTTTACATAAATACAGTTTTTTCGACTTATTTGTGTACAATAATAGTTACATGATATTTATTCAATGATTCTTTTAATTTATAAGCATTATTTTGTGGAAAATTGTTGATTAATAATTATCAAAAATGGTACGATTTTATTAAAACGCGTAAAACAAAACGCAAATAGAATTGGCGGGGTCTGTGGGCGGGGGATACGACATGACACTTTGTAGGAACTTTTTAGGTTAGTTCAAAGTAGTTTCAGACAGACTCTAAGGCAGGTCGGTGTAGGTACGACGACGAGCGTAGCGAGGAGGAGTGTTAGGCAGAACTGCGACCCTACAGCGCGCGAGCCGAGCGAGCGAAGCGAGCGTGCCGCGGAAGCGGCCGGCGAAGCGCCAGAACCTAACACTATCACACTCCCCCCCTCTCGTCTGCAAAATATTGTGTCATGGCGGTGTAAAATCGGGATTTTATATGGAACTTTGATTATTTTTTATCTCGCAAACCAAGCGTTTCCGCAACTTAAAATTTGGTGAAGAGTTGTCTTTTGGCGAGTAGAAGCTACAAAAAAAATATGAAGCCTGAACTCGATGTCACATATTGTACAGTCCTTCCCTTGAGTTCGCTGCCATGATGATTTCGGATAACGGTTAACCTCCAATTACTATTTTCGCACAGTTTACTACACAATTTGTCCGATCGTAAAACACACAAGTCCTATAGTCCACCAGTTCCATCACACAATACTCTGCTGATAATTCTGACTATTCACTTGTAAAATAGTAATTTAACGTGACTGAGCACATCGCCTAAAATAAAACGACAAGTTTAATTCGAAATATTCGCGTCTAGTTTTTATTCCACAGATAAGATAGTAGTTACACAGAAAGTAGTTTCTAGCAGCCAGTACACAGGTGTCGCTAGTAGGTATAAAGTTGCCATATTTTGATATTTACAACACTTTAAAACCACGGGAGTTGTAATAGAAGATGTTTTTAGTTATCGTATATCCAAAATCACAAAACATAAGGATGTCGACTAAGGCTAATTCCCACACTATGATTTGTAAACAATTACGTTCTGTTTGAATGACAGCTCCGCGCCACGCGATGAGTTCGCACATGCTCCCGACCATTACGCTGCCATTAGAATATGAAACGTAACTGCTGTACAGAAGGTTCTAATTCCTTTACTGCTAGTAAAACGCGCGCCAACTCCGCCCGTTCGGTGGGAAACGTACATTACCGCCGGACTACCACCACATAATATTTAAAATTATATCTTTTCTTTTACAACATAAACAACCAAAACACTAACCTTGAATTATTTCATACCGGCCCGTTTATTTGGCCAAGAATGCTGATACCGAGACCGAAATCTCGGTCGGACCGTATTGATAAGAAAACAAAATATGTTGCATTTGCCCCACATGAACTAGTCATGGTTTTAAAACCTAGGGCGATTGACAGGTCGAATGTTATAAATAAATATTATACGACAATCTTACACAAATCGACCTAGGCCCACAGTAAGCTCAATAAGGCTTGTGGTATGGGTACTAGACGACGATATATATAAGAGATAAACATGGATAAATACTTAAATATTTACATAGAAAACATCCATAGCTCAGGAACAAATATCTGTGATAAACACACAAATCAATGCCCTGACCAGGATTCGAACCCGGACCTGCTTCGTAGGCAGGGTCACTACCGACTGGGCTAGAAGGCCGTTATACCTTGTAATAGTGGTATGTGGAGATTGGTCAGGCCGTATTGTGATGTTGTTTATTCTACGACTTACAGGTGTAAGGAAAGCTTACACCTACACCTGTAACTGTCCTCTTTACCCCAGAGTTTGCATTATGTCTAACACGGTAACGAGTAACACCTGACTTTACTTTATCAGAAGCAGGCTTAAATAGAGTACAAACCATAAAATCTAACTCTATAGTCATGGTTTTAAAACCTAGGCGATTGACAGGTCGAATGTTATACCTTGTAATAGTGGTATGTGGTGATTGGTCAGGCCGTATTGTGATGTTGTTTATTCTATGACTTACAGGTGTAAGGAAAGCTTACACCTGCAACTGTCCTTTTTACCCCAGTGTTCGCATTATGTTTAACACGGTAACGAGTAACACCTGACTTTACTTTATCAGAAGCAGGCTTAAATAGAGTACAAACCATAAAATCTAACCCTATTTGATTTTCATTTACTAATTTTATCATTATAAAATTAGTAAAAGGAAGGTTTAGGAAGGAGTTAGATATTGCCATAGATAGAGACACGTGGAAGAAAGAGAGGGAGGCCTTTGCCCAGCAGTGGGACACTACAGGCTAATAAATAAAATAAAATGATAAATAAATTTTATTATGTTCATTTTCGTTTAGATGTGTCGACGAAAAACCAAAAAATAAAATGTTCTGTCCGCGCACATTTCAGCGGAACCTATAAGACGGAAAACCAGCAAATTCATTCAGCAGCAAAATCAGGTTTTACGAAAATCTTCTAATTGACACTTTCAGTTAAATTCTGTAAAAATTGCATGCGGTTACCAAACGCAAACGAAATACCTGCTCCAAAAAGTTGTTCAACGGTTTGAAATGCTAACGTCGAACGTTAAATGAAAATGTACTTTTAATTTGTGCTTCAAACCCTTGATCGCTCGCGGTGGCACAGTTATCGTACTCACTCAATGGAAAATAGTCGTAAGTATTCAAAGCAAAACAAATATTTCCGGCATTTTTACCTTTCAAACATGCATGTACAGAATCGCTAGATGAAAATTTTATCGTTAACCGTAACCGATGTTATTCATTTCAGACGCAAAATTAGATTTGATTTAAAACGCAAATGTTACAAATTTTACATTTAATTTTGTATTGCTTCGTTAAATGATTAAATATTAAATTCAGGCACATTACAATGCAATTAACGTCCCATAGAGAAAACAACTACAACTGATCCGAACCATACACTGACTACCCCTCTGACCCGAGAAGTATTCTGAGCAGGAAGAAACTCGGCAGGACTTATTTTTTCAAAACATACAATAAATATTAAAAACACACAATATTGCGTTATTTTACGATTGAACAAATCTTGTATCAAATTAATTCCCGAAGTTTTTTTAAGATTATGTCGTTTCAAAGGACGGGCTTTAGTAATTAAGTGCCATGCTGAGACAAAAAGGCAGAAAAATAAGGTTGATTTATTAACAAAAGCCTTTACACTGAGTGCTCTAATTGCTTCCTTTTAATAGGCCTATTTTTAACATCCAGTTTGTATTTTTTAAGGAATAATTCCTTAGGGCTAGGCACACCTCGTGGTTGTATTCTAATTGAAGTAACGGATTTTAGGATCAAGCCAGAGCTAATTTAATTAGATTTTTACCCGACTCTCGAAATAGGATTCGGCTTTTTGAGCGTTTGTATTTATGTTCTTAGGGTCCCGTACCTTAAAAGGAAAAAAACGGAACCCTTATAGGATCACTTTGTTGTCTGTCTGTCAAGACCCTTTTTCTCAGGAACGCGTGGAGCTATCAAGTTGAAATTTAGATCCAATACGTGTGTCTGCGGTCCCTTGAAGCTGTAAAAAAATCATTCAAAAATACGGCCATTTGAGCCTTATTTTTTAACCCATAGACCTAGAATCATGAGATTTGGCAATAAGGAAGGTCTCTTACAGCATAAGTAAAGGAAAAAGTCCGAAAATGGTTAATTTGTTGTTCCATCATTCATTAGAAACGACTTATTACTCGTGCCACAAAATGACCGCCGGTGGGAAACAAAATTAGCGACAGTACAAACCCGTGTTGGGCACTCAAGAATAAAATCATTATTTAAATAAAAAATCGTATGAATAAACTCATGTCGATTTTGTTCCCCTTAAAATTATTCAAAATTATTTCGTCGGGAATAATTCATATGCGAGAAAATTGAAGGAAATAATTTACTTAATGGAATAAATTTTAACATGATTTTTATTTTAAATAATGTTCCGCGAATAAAAATGTAGTCTGGAATTTTCGGTAAAAGAAAACATCGCGAGGAAACCGGACCTAATCCCAATAAGGCCTATTTTTGTTTCTGATTTGGAAGGTCAGATGGCAGTCACTTTCGCAGATAGTAGTGCCTACGCCAATTCATGGGATTGGGTTGCCAAGCGGACCCCAGCCTCAATGTAGCCGTGGCAAAAAACGGATCAAACGCTACAAGGATGGATGTATTGGTTAGGCGGTAAATGTTATTTGGAGTAATCCCAATCCTGGAATAATTATTCCATTTTTATTCTACATTTAAAATCGGAATCACATGATTTATTTTCATTATTTTTTTTAAGTAACGAGTGCAACAATTGTTCTTATTCAAATCAATTTGAATAAGAATAAATATTGTTTTTTTGTTCTCATTGTTATTCAAGTAAATTTTAGCCCTATACTGGTAACCCCAAACGTAATAATAGTTGCGGCAGGACTGCGGAAGCTGCGTAATGGAAATTTGTTATTTGCTCTGTCAACTCGCTTAAAACCGACTTCAAGATTTCGAAGGAGGAGGTTCTCAATTCGTTGGAAACTTTGAGTTGTGTTTGCTTTTTTATGTACAGTCAGCTGCAGAGAAAAGGTACCACCCGCCATACAAGTTTGTAGGGCACGGTGGTACCTTTTATCTGCAGCTGACCGTACGTACGACGATTATTCTAAAACGGCTGGACCGATTCGGAAAATTCTTTTTTTTTTAGAGTATACTTCACAGATGTTCCCGTTGCCATTTCATGTCAGGAAATCAAGGGAACTCTTCAATTAGTATATTTAGGCACACCTGATGAATGGTTTCTGTATTTTTACAGCAGCTCGAGAATTTGCTTTTGAAAAGGTGGAGGCTAAGTGAAGTCATTTAAATTCTTTTTTGTTTAAAATGATTAATTTAACCTGATGTGGTTAGTTCGAGCGGCACAATTTCCTTAGTGAACTTAGGTAACCTTGTAATGGTTGTCGTGAGGGCAACCACACATATCCTTCAGCCTGAGGGGCTTTGTGAAGGTTTCCAGGCTAACTCAGGGTTTGGAGGATAGGGTTAAAGTAAAACACCAAGGTAACTAATATAACTGGGTCTTGTACGCCCTTTATTGAAAGTAAACCTAGTCTAAGCTGTAAGTTAGGCCTCCTGAAGGGAGCTAAATTCTAAGCTACGTAACAGTCCCGGTATTTATCCGGGGTACGCGATTACGCGGTACGGTGATCCTGGCTTAGGATAGGACGTCGGAGTGTTCCCCGTGGAACGGCGGGATCAGGAATAAACCCCCGGCTAACGACGCGAGGTTTCGCGCGGCCTTCTGGGTTTACGGGTATCGGGACAAACTGGGGAAACCTCCCGGCTAACAACGCGTGTTTTCGCGCGGCCCTCTGAGGTTATACTACGGGGGAAGGGGAACGGGAAAGTCTTCCGGCTAACGACGCGTGATTTCGCGCGGCCTTCTAGGACTAGCAGCCGATGTTCGTCGCTCGAGCTCGGAACATCGACTGCCACTGCGGCAGTCGTGTAATTTCTTTCATTGCCCCCTTCTGGGGCATGAGTGGCCTTTCCATCCTTACAGATATTTGGCGGAATCCGGTTCGCCTCCCGTGACTACGGGAGGGGCTGTTCTGCCTTTTATAGGCGATGGCTTCTTTAGCCTTCTTGGCTGTGTGAGAGTCCCCTGGAGTTGCCCAGGGGGGGGGGGGGGGGGGGTTGCTTCTTAGCTTTCCACCGACTGGTGACTTCGCGCTAACTCCCTGGGGAGTGCGTGGAGCGGCGCGATGCCCTGTAGGTGTTGGTGGCGCGAGTTGTCAGCTCGTTCGGCGTCCAGGCTCTGCCATCTGAGTCCTTGTTGGATGTCAATGTTCCGCACGAAGCGGGGGGCGTTCACGATGGTGCGCAGGGCTGAGTTCTCCTGCGCACGCAGTCTCTTTTTATTGGTTTCTGCCGTCATGGCGTACCATGCAGGAGCTGCGTACGTCAGGCGGGATCGCAGGTACGTTTTGTATATCCCCAGCTTCGTGCGGCGGGGGAGGTTGCTGCAGAGCACTGGACGGAGCAGTGTGCGGGCGCCGGGTGCCGACGCGACGGACCACCTCGTCCACGTGTGGCTTCATGGTCAGCCTCCGGTCGATGGTCACTCCCAGGTATTTCACCGAGGGTGACCACGCGATGTGTTGCCCCAACATCTTGAGCGGAGGCGGGAGGGCGGTGCTGCCTGTTAACATCGCTTGTGTTTTTCCCACGTTGACGGACAACCTCCACCTGGCGAGCCAGTCGGGGATGGCGTCGAGGGACCTCTGGAGTTGCTTGGCGGCGTGCGGTGCGTTCATGGACGTAGCGAAGAAAGCTGCGTCGTCCGCGTAGAGGCCCATCTTGACATCCCCGATGACTGGAAGGTCGTCCGTATATAGGCAGTAGCAGGCTGGCGAGAGAACGCTTCCTTGTGGGACGCCCGCATAAATCGGGCGCTCCTTGTAGATGACGTCCTCGACTGCGACTGAGAAGCGGCGCTCGGTGAGAAAGGAGGCCAGGACATGTACTATCCGCCGGGGGGCTTGGGTCTTCGACAGTTTGTAGACAAGCCCCTCGTGCCACACTCTGTCGAAGGCCTTTTCCATGTCCAGGCATGCGGCTGCTGTGTACTCCTTTTTGTTGGAAGCCGTCGTCATTAGGTGGAGTACTCTTGTTAGTTGCAGGGTCGTTGAGTGGCCGTCTCTGAAGCCGAACTGTTCCGGCCGAAGCTCGATGTAGGGTTGGAGCCTACCCAGCAGGAGCCGCTCGAACACTTTGGAGAGATTGCTGAGCAACGTGATGGGCCTGTAGTTTTCGGGTCTTCTGCGGTTCTTTCCCGGTTTTGGCAGCATTATCACCCGGCCCAGTTTCCAGGCTGTCGGGTAGTGGCCCGAGCGCAGGATCCCGTTGAACAGGCGAGTCACCGCCGCAATGGAGCTTTGCGGCAGGCGTCTGAGGGCCATGTTCGGGATCGTGTCGGCGCCCGGGGCTTTCTTTAGTTTGCAGCGCAGGAGAGTTCGCTGCACTTGGCCGGGTGAAAAGAAGACCGGGTCCTCTTCTGCCTCCAGCGGTTGCTCTAGGTATCTCTCCAGGTGTTGCTCTACTGCTTGGTGGTGTACGTGGTCTTGCACGGGGTTCGGTCTGAACTGTTGACCCAGGCACTTGGCGAAGATTTCTGCCCTGTCCTCCGCCTTGTATCTGGGTTGTCCGGATTCGTCTACAAGTGGGCGAGTTGACTCTCGCGTCGTGCCGAGTTGACGGCATAGACGGTGAATCGAGGGGATATCACCGTCTAAGGACGCGGTGTGGCTCTCCCAGCTTTCCGCGGCGTGGGTGCTCAGCTCCTTCTGGACCCTCTTAACTAGGGCGTTGAGCTCCGTTTTGAGGGTGGGGCATCTGGTGGTTTGCCATCTCCTCCTCAGGACGTGCTTGCGCTTGATGAGATCCATGATCCTTCGTGGTAGGAGAGGGAGTCTCCCACGACCCTGGATGGTGTGCGAGGCTGTGTTGAGCGCGTCCTGAATGATGGAGGTGATGGCGTTGGTGGCATTCTCCACTTCCTCGGCTGACGTGACGGCCGAGGGCTGCTGCTTCTCTAGGGCTTCAGCGTATGTCTCCCAGTTAACTCGGCGGCCGGGTCGGGAGAGATGTGCCTTGACTGGCAGGTCGTCCAGTTGCAGGAGTACGGGGCGGTGGTCCGATGGTAGATCGGGCAGGGTCTCCTGCGACATGGATGCTGCGATGTTTTTGTGGACCACAAAGTCAATGATATCCGCCGTGCCGTGCCTGTCGTCGTAATGCGTCGGCTCTTCGGGTCTGGATATCTCGAAGTTGTGGTCCACGGCGGCTTGGTAAATGACGCGGCCCGCTGGATCCTGCCTTGTCGCGTGCCAGGCCTGGTGTTTAGCATTCCAGTCCCCAGCCAGGATAGCTGGGGACAGGGGGCTGAGGAGCTTGAGGAGATCACGTTGAAGGCTGCCCACGCAGCCTGCTGGTCTGTATACTGCGTATAGGCGGAGATCATGGCCCAAGACTCTTATGTCGATCCCCAGGGCGTAGAGGGAATCGAGGGGCTGGAACTCCACCGGTTGGTGGACGATGGATCTCCGCACTAAGACTGCTAAGCCCAGGTAGGCTGTGCCGTTGGGCTGCACCTCTTCCTTTCGGTACGTTGCGTAGCCGGGGATTTTCAGAGGAGTCTCGGCGCGCAGGAGCGTTTCGCATATCAACATCACGTCCACATTTTGTGTCGTGATGAAGTGCCGCAGAAGTAGTATCTTCGAGCGTAGCCCCTGCGCGTTCCAGTACACAATCCTTAGTTTTTCTAGCTCTTTTGTTGTTGAGCGTTTAGGGCGGCTGTGAGCGCCTGCGCAACTGTCGCGAGCTGTGCCACGAGAGTGCCAAGGTCGGCGGAGCTGACGGGAGGCGCGGTGCTGGAGCTGGTGTCTTGGTTTGGAGAAGCTGCTTTGGGGGCAGCCGGCTGGGCTGATGTCTTCTTCTTCTTTTTGGAAGATTTCTGCTTTGGCTTCTTTTGTCCCTCCTGGTTCACTCGGCCTTGAGTTCTGGCAGCCCCCCTTTGAGTGGGGGGGTTGGCCGGCGCCATCAGGGTAGCTGGCGCCGACTCTTCCACAGTGGGCTTTTCAATGGTGGCTCGGGTGGTGGGACCAGGTCGGGAGGGTGCCGAGAGGGCAGTCTTCCCGGCTTTTTGGTTTCTAGCCTCCCTCTTGAAAACTGGGCAGTTTCTGAAGTTGGCTGGGTGGGGCCCCCTGCAGTTTTTGCAGGTGGTCTTTTCAGATTTTGGTCTGTCGCAGTTGCTGGCACAGTGCGGTCCAGAACATCGGACACAGGCGATCTCGCGATGGCAGCCGTGTGAAGAGTGTCTGAAGCCCTGGCAGTGGTGGCATTGTTTGGGCCCCTTCTTCCCGCGCCATGCCTCCACCTTCACTTTCTTCATGTGTAGAAGCTCGTGGACTCCGTAGATGTTCGTGTGGTCCTGAGCGGGGCCCCCGAGCTGCACAAAGTATACACAGCCCGGCCGTCCCCCCCTGGCGTTTATTTCTTTGACGTACTCTACGGGGTGCCCGAGCTTCTCTAAGGCCTTCTTAATGTCATCTGGTGGCGTTTCCATGGGGAGTCCTCTGATGGCCACCTTGTGCCGTTTCTCCGATTCCAGCCCGTACACGTGGAAAATCGGCATCCGGATGTGGTCGTGTGGCTCCCCGTTTCTTTGGGCCTCGGCGATGGCCGCCTTGGCCTCCTCTTGGAGTTTGGAGAGGTGGCGGATCACTAGACGGTATTCCTCCTCGGATTCCGGTAGAAACTCGACACACTGACCGCAGTGTGTGGTCGAGGGTGAGGCTCCGAGTTCCGCTGCGATGTCCTCCAGCACCTGCGGCCAGTTGGGCAGGAGCTCCGCGATGATGGCGGGGTACTTCGGCTTCTTATTTTGTTTGGGTGCAGGTTTTGAATCTGCGACTTCGGTGGTGGCGTGGGCGTCGTCTGTGTCCATTTGGCGGGCAGCTGCAGACGCGTAACTTGCCCCTTTGCCGGGTTCCGCAGTTGTTGTGGGTGCGGGGAGCTGGGGTGGGGGGGGGGCTTTGTTGATTTCCCTGGCTTGGGGGTTTTGGCGGCATCGGCGCGCGGTGGCCGCGGAATTTCGGCGTCTGGGGCGGCTTTGGTGGAGGCGAGGCCCTTAGAAGGGCCTTGCGAGGGCTCCGTGAGGGCTGGGTTCTTGGCAGCTTCATGGTCGAGACTGCGGAAGTGGGTGTCTGCGGGCGGGGATATGTTGTGGCATGTCAGCATAATTCAGTTGTTCGGTGGGGGAGAGTTGGCAGCGGACTTCCTCTGGCATGGGTGAGAGCGTGCGTCCCGGGGCTGCTGCGGCTGTTTTAAATTTATGGCCTTTCTCTTCTTCGATGGATTCAACGGATAGATTCGCCGTCTCGGTGTCGACGGAATCCGGCTTCGTTTTTTCTCGGGGTACTTGGCAAAACCCACTTTCCGAACTACCCACCTTCCCCGGGTTAGCGGGGGGGCCGGTTTCTGGAAGCGGGTTTTGAGCGGGTACTTGAGAAAACCCGCGTTGCGAACTACCCACCTGCCCCGAGGGGCCGGGGGGGGGAGTCGGTGTCAGCTGTTCCTTTGTCCATTACGCGTAATGGGCTCCGCGACGCATTACGTCCGGCTGTGCTCCAACTCCGCAGTTCCTAGCCCGGTGATACCGTTTTTGCGGGGCCGGGTTTGGTTCCGCAGAGAAGGCAGCCGTTCGTAAGGCCGAGATGCTTGCAGGTGGTCCCCTCCGGCTTGCGCCGGGCGCAATCGGTGTACTTTTTCTTCAGAAAAAGCGTGGCGATCTGCTCGTGCGTGTACGTGCGTGTGCGTCCGTGCGGGGGGTTCGGGGCTTTCCTGCCTCACAAGTCCGATTTTTTTTGGTATCAGCAAGAGTACACTGAACACTAATGGCGAAAACTTTTTTCTAACTGTTTTTGAGGTCGCTGTAGGTATTAAAAATTAATTTGTTAGCGACATTTATAAGTTTAATAAAAGATAATTCGAGTGGTATTTCTTTTCATTAGATTATCGTATTTAACTATATGAATGTACCCTGACATTTACTAACAGATTTATCGATAGCCGTTTTTAAAACAAATAAAAAATATATGCTTCCTCCAAAAGATAATTAAAGTGTTATATGGCAACTGAAATATGTTAAAAACTATCGAAGGCAAGTAATGGGTTTGATTTATAACACATTATTCAATCGCTTAAATTTTAATGAACAATTGAATTTTAAAAGCGTTCTAATAGGCATAAAAGAAATCTCGAAATTTTCAAGTCAACGCGTTGTGTTCATTATCATTTTACTAAAACTTGCACCAAAATTATAACAAATCCATCAATCGCTCCCTGTTTTTTTTTACTTATCAGTTCTTAACTTAATTCAAACGCGCGGAGATTATGGCAGCCGTCATGGCGCTAGCGGCGGGACCAATCATTACGCGCACGCGACGTTGCCTGTTCGCCGTGCGCCGTTGCCCGGCCGCTGCGCTGTTTCCATGGTAAACCAGTAGGTACGCGAATATTGTATCTGGACGTTTGGTTTAGTTTAGGGCACAGAGTAAATAATAGTACTGCCCAGAATGCGAACAGTTTTGAGCGTTGATAACGATTTATTTTTTTAGTTGGAGAGTATAATATAAAGGTATTACAACAGGTCAGTGAGTTATTTCATTTTTATACGTAAAAAGGCGTTCCCGTATGTACCTACTAGTCATATTGTCACTTCTTCTTTCATGACATCATTCATTCATCATCATTTCTTTTTTTCTCTTATGCATGTACTCGAGTATGATGTCAAACTGGTTGAGTAACACATTGCTGGCTTAGGTATAAAATGTAAAAAACTACTATTTTTGAAGTTGCGATATTTCAATCCCTCTGAGTTATAAGTGACTTTGAAACTATATATTTACATTTATAATGATTTGGTAAAACTAAATAAGAATGGGAAGAAAAAACAGTCAATACACCTAATAGCAGAATAAAACATTCCCATCTGCTCCCATATGGCTTTTTATGTGCGAGGAGTTAGAAAGTTTTTTGCCCCTTCCTATATTCATATGGAGGGAAATATTCCCATCGGTTCCCAGCAGGCACAGATGGAAATAGGTGTATTTTCATCCGTTCCTGGCGGGTACAGACGTCGAACGAGAGGAGTCATTCACATGTGCGCTGGCCTTGATGAAGGTCATGCGCGGTGGGGACAGATAATAAATCTAATACGGGAATAAAAAAATCCCATCTGCTCCCACATGACTATCCATGTGGGAGTAGATGGAAAGTTTATAATGCCTCCTACTATTTTTACATGAAGGGAACTATTCCCATCGGTCCCTAGCGGGCACATGGGAATACATCTAATAGCGGAATAAAACATTTTCACCTGCTCCCATATGGCTTTTTATGGCTGTTTAGATGGAAAGTTTTTTTTACCCTTTCCTATATACATATGGAGGGAAATATTTCCATCGGTTCCCAGCGGGCACAGATGGACACATGATTATGTAACATTTTAAACAAAGATATTAGTTAAAGCCATGGCGCGTAGTTATGGTGTCCGAGAGGCAACCAGATGGCTTGCGGTATTTGAGCTCCCGAAGTGTTGTGGAACCGCCCTGTGCAACTCGAACTAACCCAACTTGTACTTTGTCCCCCCCCCCCCGTCCCCCCCCTTCTTATATTTTCCCGGTTTCCAACACTGATGGATTGATCGACTGACCAGGCCAGGGTGAATGGCAATTTGCATGCTCGGTCTTCATCACACGCATACACTGGAAATTAAAAAAGTCAAAGTGGGGTTAGTTCGGGTTGCACAGTCCCACAACACGTTGGAAGCTCAAATACCGCAAGCCACCCGGTTGCCTCGCGAACACTGCAACTACGCGTCATTGCTCTGAATATATCAGTAAACGAATAACAGTCATCTATATTAATTAGTATGATTTAATCAACTTACTGCGTTAACGGCTTCCTAGCCTAGTCGGTAGTGACACTGCCTATGAAGCAGGAGGTCCCGGATTCGAATCCTGAATAAGGTATTTATTTGCGTGTTTATCACGTTCCTGAGTTATGGATGCTTTCTACGTATTTAAGTATTTATCTATTATATAACGACCAAGACTAGAAACCTAAAAACTGTTTGTTCAGAATGTAGAGTGGAATCGATTGCAGTATATCCTTACATGGGTATAATAAAGTATACAGTGATACAGTGATAAAAGCTAGGTAACAACAGGCGGTCTTATCGCTAAAAAGCGATCTCTACCAGACAACCTTTGGGTAGCAGGAAACTGTGAACTGTAAACAATGATCGGGTAGTGCCGATATGATTCTAGTAATTAAATAGTAAGCACTTCTTTTTTATAATTACTTATACCTAAATACACTACTATGGGTATACTTTTTCTTTAATTTTCCAATTTTATACGCGTTGAGTCTAAAAGTTTCTAATACTACAGTTTACTATTTTATCGAGAGGTTAGGAGATAGAGGTTGACTATTTAATAAAGGCTGGCAGCTTTGACAAACTTGTTTTTTCACTGTACATAGTGTCATATGGGTTGTAATTGTCAAAGTATATCATCTTATGTCATGTCATAGAAATTGACAAAGTAGGTTGATAGGTTGACATGACATGACACATGTAGAGATGTGACAACAACGCAACAAATATGTAGTTAACAATTGAATAGCATTGCAAGGAAAACGAAACATACGAATATCTTTCAAAATAAGTAACCGGTGGAAAAACAAATACTCGAGATTAATTAGCAATAATAAAAAAGCAGCCAAGAGCGTGTCAGGCCACGCTCAGTGTAGGGTTCCGTAGTTTTCCGTCCGTCACAGTAAGTATCCCCAATTAAGAGTTAAAATAACACAGCCATGTAGGATATGATATGATCGTTCAAAGTACAGCGACATCTATCGGCAAATTAAGTAAACTATTGCGCGCGAGCTTAAAGTATGGAAGATGATTTTTATGGGATAATTCTTTATTGCGTGACCCGATTTTTACCGTTGTTACTTTATTTGAAAGCACGTTATTTCATGTGATTCTGTAGAAATTACAGGTACAATAAACACCTGCTTATACGGTTAAATTACAAACTTAGTTCAGAAATTATTTTGTAATTTTTTTTCAAAAACTATTTAACCTATCAAGTTCGAAATAATTTTTTTAAGAAAGTTTTTATAAAGTTCAACTTTTGAGATTTTTTTCATATTTTTAAAACTTATGGTTCAAAAGTTAGAGGGGGCGGGACACATTTTTTTTTACTTCTGGAGCGATTATTTCCGAAAATATTTACATTATCAAAAAATGAT
This sequence comes from Pammene aurita, assembly GCA_947086415.1. Taxonomy (NCBI): domain Eukaryota; kingdom Metazoa; phylum Arthropoda; class Insecta; order Lepidoptera; family Tortricidae; genus Pammene; species Pammene aurita. The sequence goes on from OX352295.1 coordinate 23,594,323, forward strand.
TTTAGTAAACCTGTATTCATTTTTAAATACCTATCCAACAATATATCACTCGTTAGGGTTGAAATGAAAAAAAAAATCACTCCCCACTTTACGTATAGGGGAGGTACCCTAATAAAACATGTTTTTCCACTTTTTATTTTACGACTTTGTCGGCGTGATTGATATACATATTAGTACCAAATTTCAGCTTTCTAGTGCTAACGGTCACTGAGATTATCCGCGAACGGACGGACGGACAGACATGGCGAAACTATAAAGGTTCCTAGTTGACTACGGAACCCTATAAATCATTTGGGGGGTCTGGGGTTTTTAGTGGCTCAAGTAACATGTTGTATATACTCGTATCGTCGCCTAGTAACAACTACAACATAAGTCTTATTGAGTAAGCTGTGGGACTAGGTTGATTTGTGTAAGGTTGTCCCATAATATTTATTATTTACTGCTAGAACAAGTTTTGTGACATCTAAACTATGAGTGTATTTCCATTTTTCCACACCACATGTGACGAACCGATAGGAATACAGCGTATAAAGGTATCAATAAACGATAAGTAAGATTTATTTTACTAGTCAGTACACTATTGGAATACATTATGTAACATCTAAACAAAGACATTAGTTAATATAAAAGAAAAAACTGATTGACTGACTGACTGACTGACTGACTGACTGACATATCAACGCACAGCCCAAACCGCTGGTTTTAGAGATTCCAAATTTGGCACGTAGGTTCCTTATAAGGTCTAGGGATGCACTAAGAAAGGATTTTTCAAAATTCACTCCCTAAGGGGGTAAAATGGGGGTCCAAAGTTTGTATGGCGAATCAAGATTTGTTAGACTATTTTATTCAAAACTTCACAGGAATGTTCCTAACGATAAATGAGTAAACACGTGTTTCAGGTTTTTTGAAAATTCAACCCCCAAAAGGAGCAAATGTGGTCACAAAGTCTGAAAATCAACATGGGTATCGCATCCTTTTTGAGTACTTACAGTACGCGGGCAAAGCCGCGGGAAAAGGCTAGTTACTTTTCATATTTATTTGTTTGATTTAGTCAATTTACAACTGGTACAAGTTATGTAATAAAGTAGTGTGAAGATCATTTTGAATCCCTTTTCCGTTTACCTATTTCTGCTGCGGACTGTACAAATTATGTAACATCTTAAGTAACGGCATCAATAAACGATAACAGTCTTTCATATTTATTTATTTGTACGTAAAGAATGTACGCTGATTAAACAACAAAAATTTATTGCCATCCCTCCTGGTTGGACTGGTTCCCTTTACGAGACGAAAAAAAAATAAAAAAAAAATTGTCAGGCAACCGCTTGAAAATTAGCATGCTTATTCTTCATCACATACAGACACCGGAAACTGCCATCCACCCAGGCCAGGCAGGTATCGAACCATCAGAGTTGGAAGTCGGACGCAAGGCGTATTTTTCAATCGGTGGAGGAGAACTTAGGAAAAACGTACTTACAATCATTGAAATCGGATGGCATTCGTTTTATGAGTTTTGTATGATGTGGAAAACGATATGCCCAAATGCCATCCCTCTCCTATGAAACTTCATCCCTCTCCAACCAGGAGGGATGGCAGTAAAATTTTGTTATATAACATTCTTTCAGGCAACCGCTGTTTTTAATCGGTTGCCTAGCGATAAAAATTTTTTTTTTGCACTCCCCCTCCATTTCCGCTCCAGTCCAAGTTGGGTCAGTTCGGGTTGCACGGGGCGGTTCCTCATCACTTCAGGAGCTTAAATACCGCGAGCCATCCGGTTGCCTCGCGGTCACTGAAATTACGCGTCATTGCTCTGAATATACTGTAATGAAAGAAATTTTGCTTTATATAATAATTTCCTGTAAATTCTAATGATTTGTTTAGTTTTATTTAGCATGCAAATTTGAATGTTAAATTAGTCAATTTAATTTAGTTTTTTCTATTGTTTTAATTTTGCAAGTTACTGTTTTATATTACATTATCATTGTAACCTACCATCTGTGGAAGAGCAGTATCTCTTGATGCAAGTATCAAAAATATTTATATTAACGATATACTAGCTCAGCTACTGTAAGTTATACAATAAATTATCTTATTTATTATTTTTAACTAAACAAACCACTCGAAGTTATGTAATATCTAAAGGAAGACATTAGTTAATGAACGATAACAACTTTGCATATTTATTTGTTTGACCAAGTCATTTACAACTGGCGTAGTCAGTAGCAGAAGTAGCTTAGTGGGTGAGGTGTTCAAAATTACGTTCACTCACTCTTATTCTCTTAACAATAAAATAGTGTCAAGAAATTTTTGAATACCTCCCCGCTAAGCTACTTCTTCTGCTGACTGTACAAATTAAGGAACATCTTAAGTAACGGCATCAATTAACGATTACAGTCTTTCATATTTATTTAGTTGAACTGGTCAATCCACTGGAATAAGTTATTTAATTTAATCATCTAACCAAAGACATTCATTAATAAACGATAACAGCCTTTCAATGTAACTTTTCCCATCTGTGCCCACCGTGGACCGAAGGGAACAGTTTGTATTTCATCTGTGCCTAACTGACGTGACCACAGGCGGAGACAGGTGAGAATATACTTAACAAAAACATCAATAAACGATAAGACTAAGAATTTACTTCTTTAAACTTGTCGATCCACTACTGGGATAAGTAATGTAATATTCATATCGCATATGAAAGCTATTTGAATCCACAACACCACAGACAGCTATTTGAATTCGGCACAAAACATAATAACATGCTCATAAATATACATGTCCATGTAAAATTCAATAATTGACCACAAAATGCACTTATCTTCGACATTTTGTTGTTTGAGAGGATCATCGCCATCGATGATCCTCTCAAACAACAAATGTCGCCATCGAAGACAGTGACACGGTGCGTCGTGATTGGTGGACCCGCTCGCGCTGCCTGCGCACAAGACTCCCGCGCCAATCTCCATGCGTTCAAATTACGAATTGAACTGATAAGTTCATAAAACTTACAGCGATTGATAAATTCGTTATTTCTTTTTGATAAACATTACTATAATAATAATAAACTAAACACGCTGACTTGAAAATTTCGGAGATTTCTTTTATGGTCAAGACAACGCTTTTAAAATTCAAATGCTGTAATAAAATCAATCTATTGATGAATCTATTATAATTTATACATGATAGTTACTTTACATAGCTTTCAATATAATGCAGTCATCATAAAACACTTGAAAAATGTTTTTGTGGAAATATGATTTTTTTTAATGTTTTACATTATACTGAATTAAGCTGTTGAAAAATACGTTATTAAATGACAGCCGCTGTTCAAACAGTCAAATACAATTATATCATGAAGAAAAATGCCATTTGTATAATCTTACCTTGAATTGAGAAGGCCTGTTAACAAATACCTACTTTATACCTAAATCTACACCAAAATCCGATATATTTTTTTATAAGGAGTAGTTCTCAGAGTATTCTAACCGACTACAAAAAATTGGCCACTTGTGAGTTATCGAAGCTGATTTTGTTCGTGTACCCTACTATGTTGCTCTCCGCTCGCCGCGCGTCGCACCCCGCCGCTCCGGTTGTCGCGGCGCTGTGGCGTCGTCGTGACGTCATAACCTGATCTTGAAATGATATCCGTAACAACTACTAGACGGAGAGCTAGCCATGTCAGATATGACACAATAATGAGAGCAACGAAGCCACTTTCGTTAGTTTGCTATACTATGCTTATTTCTACTCGTAGATCCGGACATCTAGCAGCTGTAAAGTGGTTGGAGGTCAAAGAATGCAAACCACTTTAAGAATACAAATCCTAGAGTTCTGGTTTTGATGCAGTATTATGAGAAATTATATAAATAATTATATTATATCATTTCCAAAACTTTCTGATGGGGGGAAGTAGTCCAAAACGACGTATATAATGTTATTCATAGTTTGTCGCCTACTGTTTCTGTTTCCGTAATAATACGCATATTTTTTTTGTTCTAATGTTAAAATATAGGCCCTGTTCTTTATAACTTAGACAAGTTCGTCAGTTTTTATTTCGGTAGTACTATTTTGCAATTCAAAAATTTTGCTTGCCTATCACTCTGACCTCCACCCATTAAAAGCTGCCAGATGCCTAGATCTAGCAATAAGGATAGTATATCAACCATACTAGATGGGTTTCGTTGCTCTCAATATTCTGTCATATCTGACGTGGCCAGCTCTTAGTCCATACACTTAGGGACGAATAACACGCTTCAGAATTAGGTAGGTACTTGCGTATTTGATTGCCCGTGTATGTATTACATGTTTTACATGGTTCTGGTCACTTGTAGACCTGTGTAGATCGCTTAAATGCCCCGCGGACCCCGAGTCGTCCTTTATTTTACCAGCCGGAGTGCGTAATAATAATGAGTAGGTACTATTACGAGGCGATTTCTAGGATGGAATCGAGGATATTCTAGGTGTATTGGACGGGTATCTTTTTCTATAATTAAGATTTATACAAAACAAAAGGAATAATTTTTAAGAAAAAGAAAACCGACTTTAATGGGGGAAGGCGATGAAGGATTATTGTAGATGGTGCACTTTTAGACTCCATACAATGAAATTACTTGCTTAACAAACACAACGAAGAGGACAAATTGTCAAACGTGAACTATGCTTCGTTGAAGAGGTCCGTTCTGATCATCATCAGCAGTTCCATTTCATCAAATGTAACGTATGTGTTTAATGTAATGTGTGTTTTGAATGAAAATGCTTAATTGTTTGATAAAAATATAAAAATCACTTTATGTATGCCTGAAAGTTTTGAGGAGTTCCCTCGATTTCTCAAGGATCCCATCATCAGAACTTGAGCTTGACGATTTTATTCCTGACAATATAACTTGCTTAACAAACACAGTACAGAGGACAATTCGCCAAACGTGAACTATGCGTCGTTGAAGAGTTCCGTTCCGATAATCATCAGCAGTTCTACTTCATCAAATGTCATTGTTTTGAATGAAAATGATGGATTTGTTGATAAGATTTGAGGAGTTTCCTCGATTCCTCGTGGATCCCATCATCAGAACTGCGTTTTGACAGAAACGGGACCAATCTGTATATATACATATACTTACAATAAAAAAAAAACAAAATTGGTTTAGACATGACGGAGTTATGGAGTAACAAACATTGAAAAAAACCTACACGCCGCATTGATAACCTCCTCTTTTGAAATCTTGAAGTCGGTTAAAAATACACGTAAATACAAAATTTATACAATTTTAATAAAGGTTTATGCATAATCGGCGGATTGAAAAGTGCATGACGGGGAAGTGTTGTTGCATTCAATATGACAAAAATGTTCAAGCAAAAATGCGTTGTTTTAGCCACGCAATGCACAAACAGCAAATCTCTCAACTGTACATCGGTGGACCTTATTACAAAAGGCATAACGTCCACCGATGGGCAGTTAACAGTGTGGGTGATGGTACCTACATATTATAAGGCGATAATTATTCCAAAAGAAATATTCCAATGAAACTAGTCATATAATATCGATCGAACTTTGATTGTGAAGCTAGTTTGATCTATATTATTGTCTAAGTATAAACATATTTTTTCTACCTGTTACATTTATTTATAAAACTTTGGCACCAGAAGCCGCATACGCTACATTGTAATTAGGTAGTAAGCTATTTCGGAAGATTTCTACCTCGGCTCAGCTCCAAGTAGCCTTAATTTCAAGTATTATCTCCTAATTACGATTATAAGATTTTTCGCTACTTCAATTTATAATGTATTTTTGTGTTTATATGCTGTGGCTTATCCACCGGCCTAGCTATGCTACTTATACCAATTTGTTTAGTCACGGGATCTGTGATTGATAATTATCCTTAAGTATCATAACGGGGTGGTATGCAATAAAATAAACGAAATGGTGTAGGTATTTACTACTTAATTAATTACTTAACGTAACAATGTGTGAATCATAGAATAATAAATGAAAAATAAAAGAAAAATAATGGTGGTTTACTTCTAACCATTTTTTTTAAAACGATAACTATAAGAGAAAACATCTCCGGTTAAAGGCCGCGCGTCGCACCCCGCCGCTCCGGTTGTCGCGGCGCTGTGGCGTCGTCGTGACGTCATAACCTGATCTTGAAATGATATCTGTAACAACTACTAGACGGAGAGCTAGCCATGTCAGATATGACACAATAATGAGAGCAACGAAGCCACTTTCGTTAGTTTGCTATACTATGCTTATTTCTAGATCCGGACATCTAGCAGCTGTAAAGTGGTTGGAGGTCAAAGAATGCAAACCACTTTAAGAATACAAATCCTAGAGTTCTGGTTTTGATGCAGTATTATGAGAAATTATATAAATAATTATATTATATCATTTCCAAAACTTTCTGATGGGGGGAAGTAGTCCAAAACGACGTATATAATGTTATTCATAGTTTGTCGCCTACTGTTTCTGTTTCCGTAATAATACGCATATTTTTTTTGTTCTAATGTTAAAATATAGGCCCTGTTCTTTATAACTTAGACAAGTTCGTCAGTTTTTATTTCGGTAGTACTATTTTGCAATTCAAAAATTTTGCTTGCCTATCACTCTGACCTCCACCCATTAAAAGCTGCCAGATGCCTAGATCTAGCAATAAGGATAGTATATCAACCATACTAGATGGGTTTCGTTGCTCTCAATATTCTGTCATATCTGACGTGGCCAGCTCTTAGTCCATACACTTAGGGACGAATAACACGCTTCAGAATTAGGTAGGTACTTGCGTATTTGATTGCCCGTGTATGTATTACATGTTTTACATGGTTCTGGTCACTTGTAGACCTGTGTAGATCGCTTAAATGCCCCGCGGACCCCGAGTCGTCCTTTATTTTACCAGCCGGAGTGCGTAATAATAATGAGTAGGTACTATTACGAGGCGATTTCTAGGATGGAATCGAGGATATTCTAGGTGTATTGGACGGGTATCTTTTTCTATAATTAAGATTTATACAAAACAAAAGGAATAATTTTTAAGAAAAAGAAAACCGACTTTAATGGGGGAAGGCGATGAAGGATTATTGTAGATGGTGCACTTTTAGACTCCATACAATGAAATTACTTGCTTAACAAACACAACGAAGAGGACAAATTGTCAAACGTGAACTATGCTTCGTTGAAGAGGTCCGTTCTGATCATCATCAGCAGTTCCATTTCATCAAATGTAACGTATGTGTTTAATGTAATGTGTGTTTTGAATGAAAATGCTTAATTGTTTGATAAAAATATAAAAATCACTTTATGTATGCCTGAAAGTTTTGAGGAGTTCCCTCGATTTCTCAAGGATCCCATCATCAGAACTTGAGCTTGACGATTTTATTCCTGACAATATAACTTGCTTAACAAACACAGTACAGAGGACAATTCGCCAAACGTGAACTATGCGTCGTTGAAGAGTTCCGTTCCGATAATCATCAGCAGTTCTACTTCATCAAATGTCATTGTTTTGAATGAAAATGATGGATTTGTTGATAAGATTTGAGGAGTTTCCTCGATTCCTCGTGGATCCCATCATCAGAACTGCGTTTTGACAGAAACGGGACCAATCTGTATATATACATATACTTACAATAAAAAAAAAACAAAATTGGTTTAGACATGACGGAGTTATGGAGTAACAAACATTGAAAAAAACCTACACGCCGCATTGATAACCTCCTCTTTTGAAATCTTGAAGTCGGTTAAAAATACACGTAAATACAAAATTTATACAATTTTAATAAAGGTTTATGCATAATCGGCGGATTGAAAAGTGCATGACGGGGAAGTGTTGTTGCATTCAATATGACAAAAATGTTCAAGCAAAAATGCGTTGTTTTAGCCACGCAATGCACAAACAGCAAATCTCTCAACTGTACATCGGTGGACCTTATTACAAAAGGCATAACGTCCACCGATGGGCAGTTAACAGTGTGGGTGATGGTACCTACATATTATAAGGCGATAATTATTCCAAAAGAAATATTCCAATGAAACTAGTCATATAATATCGATCGAACTTTGATTGTGAAGCTAGTTTGATCTATATTATTGTCTAAGTATAAACATATTTTTTCTACCTGTTACATTTATTTATAAAACTTTGGCACCAGAAGCCGCATACGCTACATTGTAATTAGGTAGTAAGCTATTTCGGAAGATTTCTACCTCGGCTCAGCTCCAAGTAGCCTTAATTTCAAGTATTATCTCCTAATTACGATTATAAGATTTTTCGCTACTTCAATTTATAATGTATTTTTGTGTTTATATGCTGTGGCTTATCCACCGGCCTAGCTATGCTACTTATACCAATTTGTTTAGTCACGGGATCTGTGATTGATAATTATCCTTAAGTATCATAACGGGGTGGTATGCAATAAAATAAACGAAATGGTGTAGGTATTTACTACTTAATTAATTACTTAACGTAACAATGTGTGAATCATAGAATAATAAATGAAAAATAAAAGAAAAATAATGGTGGTTTACTTCTAACCATTTTTTTTAAAACGATAACTATAAGAGAAAACATCTCCGGTTAAAGGCCGCTATTTCGGCTTTGTTTTGTTCGCGGTAGCTTGGCCATTCCCCGCCTTGAGCCGCCCGGCCCGTCGTCCGTCTCCTTATCCTGACGTCTTGTCCGGTGGCCGCTTCGCCCGTCACCTGCTGTGTCTGCAGCCCATCTTGGCTGTTGCCGAGCATCTCCTCTTTGAATGCCGAATACTCGCCTTCGTGCTCCTCCCAGTACATGAAGAACTCCACCGCTTGCTTGACGCCGTTGTCCCCGGTTATGTTGGGTTCCGGGACGGTGTGCTCCTCAGCCCGAGCGTCCGTGCTGGAGTCTGGTTGGGTGGGCTTTTCCACCAATATGTCCATGCTAAGGTCCGGATGGGTAGGTTGTTGTTCCTGGGGCTCCTTCGCACAGTGCCAAATTGTCCCCGCTCTGTTTATGCGGAGGTCTCTCCAGTTTCCTTCGACAATTTGTTTGTCCCGGTATTAGCGCCTTGCCTAAGCCTGTGGTGCGTATGTCCCTGGTAGTAGCGGTCTGGTTGGTCTCCTTTTGTAGGGGTCCATTTTTCTTAATTTTCCCTTCTAGTATACTGGGTTCCGGGGCGGTGTGCTCCTTAGCCCGTGCGTCCGTGCTGGAGTCTGGTCGGGTGGGCTCTTCCACTAATGTGTCCATGCTAAGGTCCGGGTGGGTAGTTGTTGTTCCTGGGGCTCCTCCGCTAAGTGCCAAATTGTCCCCGCTCTGTTTATGCGGAGGTCTCTCCAGTTTCCTTCGACAATTTGTTTATCACGGTATTGGCGCCTTGCCTAAGCTTGTGGTGGAGAAATCGAGGGAATTGGTCACTTGGTGGGATTCAGAAGTCGCACTCCTGGATCTACATGGATAAAAGTATATTATATTATATTTATGTATATTATCATATCACAATATAATCAAACTATCGCACACGCATATATATACTTAAATAAATAAATATTATTATATACAAATCAACATAGTCCCACAGTAAGCTCAATAAAATCTTGTGCTATATAAATTTGCACACACACACACACACAAACACATAGACACTTATGTATGTCACGCTGGAAGTGTTAATGAAATTCTGTATCATCGCCAGCACAGTTCACTGACCATTGGTAATCTCAATTGCAAAGGCATAAAGTCTGCCGATGGTCGGTTAACGGTGCTGCTATTTGTAACACTACCCGAACACACAACGGGACCAGGCTGAAAATCAGCGCTGGATAATACCACCAATCCAGCACAGTCTGTGACTGGTACCCATTGCCTACACTACAAAATGTAAATTAGGTTTGTCTGTTTTGTTTGTTTTTGTATTTTCTTTTTATTAGTTGTAAGAATAGAAACAGTGTATTAGGGAATAAGGTTGTGGCAATAAACATATTTTCTTTCTTTCTTTCTTTCAACTCTTCCAATAAGTATTATAGGCACACCCTATAGTGATATCAGTATTTTTTATAGTAGCTTGGGCATTTGCTCTTGGAAAGGTCGAGTGGGCTAAGTGAAGTCGGTTCTTTTTTGTTTAAAATAATTGTTTTGAATCATAGGGCATATTATGTAGGGCAAACATAGTACGAAGTAGTTAAGGCCAGCAAAGTGTGAAAAGGTAATAAGTATGTGCAATCGCACAATGCTGCATCCAGAGGCCGACAACCTACGACGTAAGCGCCGTCCGCCACATGATACCTTTGCCAAAATAATGACACATGTTTTCGTGCTAAAACTGACTAATGCAATGTTGATTAGAAAAGCAGCGCTGCTTCGTTTAAGAGTGGATAATCCAAATTAATAATTTCAAAAATTTTAGAAAAGAAGAATTTCTTAGTACAAAAAATTTGTCTTTTCTTATTATCATTTTTGGAAATCATCTTCGCTACGGAACCCTAAAAATTGTCTTCTCATTTTGTAGGCATGATTACAGGTAACAAGATACCGGAAACTTTAGAAAATGGAGAGTAAATACTTAATTGTTTACCTAAACTGTTAAATGGAATTTTCACTAATTAAGTTCGGATTCTGTGAAATTGTATTCACAAAGAGTGTCCCATCGCCATTAATGCCTAGTATTTTCCACTTGCCATTACACTGTCTCTGAATATAGAATATTATTGTAGAACTAGGTAGGTACTGAATTCTAATTCTTGGTGGCCCAGTGGAATCACCAGCTTGTCGCAGGATAGCGTGGAATAAAATGACAGTTACCGCCAGACTGATTTTCCCCCTCTTTTTTCAGACAGATTTTTTGATTTTGATTTTTTTTACTGTCGCTATCCCGCGACATCTTGCTGCTTTAGCCCTGTTGGACTTCAAAAGCCGCAAAAGCTCCACACAAATAGGTTAAACAAGCATTGGGCTTTTTTTCTGTAAACATTTTTTGGACGTAAAATAGTAGTTTATGTAACTGTTACGTAATAAGGGTCCTTAAAACATGAGTGTGGTTTTATGAAACGAGCCGCAGGTGAATTTCATAATAAGATCACACGAGTGTTTTAAGGCCTAATTACGTACAGTTTCATACACTGCTTTATCTACACTCATATTATTTATCCAAAATGCCGTATTCGGAAACCATAGAATGGCCGCCATTGCACCGCCATGGCCAACTCGATTGTGCCGGCGGTCGGGGAGGCGCGTGTCGGGCTGTCGGCGGATGCGCGGGAGGGTGCAGGTGTACATTATATTATCAAAACTCATAGCACATCAATAATTGAGCATGAAAAGTTAAAATTACGTTACTGCCACGGATAAAAAGCTTATCATAGTAAAATCGGTCGTGGTAATGCCATTGCCTACCGTTTTCGAACACGTTTTAGAGAACTTACAATATGAGTGTAGATAAAAATATATTTTTTTGTATGTGACACGTTGTCCCAGCCGGCCAACCCGCCATACAAAACCATTAGTTTTTTCCTTAGTCTTTCAATTATGAAATCTATCTTATTCTAATTATAGAATAAGATACCAATTATGCCCTTAAAACGATCACCAGCATTTTTGCTACAACTTGTATAAACGAAATAGTTTTGTCATGCAGTTGAGGCGATGACTTAGAGGTTCTTTAATTTAGTTTAATTTATTTTTTCAAGCGTATGTATTTGTAAAAAATACGTCTCAACAAGAAACTATGCGAAAATATCTTTGACTATTCTATACTAGCTGTGCCCGCGGCTCCGCCCGCGTGGAATTCGGTCTGTGTCAGTAAGCGGCTAATTCACCCCTAATTTCTCTCCCGCTACCCTGGAGCCCCTGGAGGCGGAACTTGAAGTAAAGTTGACAGATGGATACGCTAGAGGACAGTAGTCCTAATAAAATATTTTACAATTACCACTAAATGAAACTACACTCAAAAATGAATACTTTTTTTATCCTATTAATTTTTTTTGGCATGATTTAAACGACATAGAGTAGTAGGACGATACAGGACCACTTTTGTAGTTATACGTTCATGTCCACGGCAAATATCATCCAAATCGATCCTCCCGTCAAATCAGTCTAGCATGAAAGGTAAAGAACAGGCGCGGGTGAAATTGGGATGGGCGGTGGGGGGTCACAAATGCAGAAATGATTTTTTCTATTTGAGGTGTACTTGGAGGGGGGGGCGGGTCCATGACCCATGAACCGGTGGTAGTTTTTTTTCTCTGACGTTCATAAGTGCATTGTAATGTGCCTAAATTGAAGAATAAATATCTTTTATCTTTTTTTTCCATGCAAATTTAACTCAATCGAGTGTAGTGGCTAATTTTTGAGAGTTGAAATTTTTGAAATTTAGAAATTTTGGGATTTTTGACATTTTCTACATTTTTGACATTTTTTACTTTTAGGTTCTCGAGTTTTTCACTTTTATCACTTTGTCACTTCTCACTTTCACTTTTCCCTACACTTCACTTCACTTCACTTTATTCTATTTTATATATTTTTTATTTCTTTCCATTTTACATGTTTCTCAATCGTATGGGTGTCGCGTTATCGTGACGTGACGCTTTTTCGTGACGGTCACGTGACTTTTTTTCGCCTAACCGATAAATATAGCCGATAAGGAACTTCGTTCCAAAACTACCACCGGTTCTAACCCTCTGGCCTTAGAAGTATTATGACCGAAAAGAAACTCGACGGGACTTATTTTTTTCAAAACAGTAATACATTATTAGATCTTAAAGATACAAAATAATTCGTAGTTCTTCATAAGAAAACAGCATAAGAGACAGATAATGTATTGTTTAATTATAAAGAACAAGACATATCAAAACAGCTTGAGAGACAGATAATGTATTGTTTAATTATAAAGAACAAGACATATCAAAACAGCTTGAGAGACAGATAATGTATTGTTTAATTATAAAGAACAAGACATATCAAAACAGCTTGAGAGACAGATAATGTATTGTTTAATTATAAAGAACAAGACATATCAAAACAGCTTGAGAGACAGATAATGTATTGTTTAATTATAAAGAACAAGACGTATCAAAACAGCTTGAGAGACAGATAATGTATTGTTTAATTATAAAGAAAAATAAATCCTAATCTGACTGCTTCACAAAACGGTTGATATGTTTTCCTACCTAAACGGTGTCCTATAAATGTTAGATGATTTTGTAGTAGTTTTTTGGTTTGGGCCATGCATCTTTGTCCGTCATATAATAGTCCTCGAACCTGCAATAACCCTTTGACATTCATGACATTTTCAAATATTTCTTAAGAGCGGGTAAAGGTAAATTTAAAGCATCGACGGGTAGCATGTTATAAATATGAACACCTTGACCAAAAAATTACAAATTATTTCAATACCAAATTTCATCTAAATACGTACAGCGGTTATTGGTTCTTTCTTTCCCATGTAAACTTCCACCCCTTTTGCATCCGCTTAAGGGAATTTCCGAAATAAATTATTTTATTTCCTTTTCCAGAGCTCAAATTATCTCCATACCAAATTTTATCTTAATCGATTCTGCTGTTAATAATTCCCTATACAAATTTTCAACTCCCTTTTCACCCCTTTAGGATTGATTTTCGGGGTGAAAACTATCCTTTGTCCTTTCTTGAGACCCATACTATACCAAATTTCATCTTTATCAGTTCAGCGGTAAAAAAATCCTCATACCAACTTCCAACCCCCTTTTGACCCCCACAAGGGTTTATTTTCGGGATGAAAACTATTCTGTCGTTTCTCGGGACTCAAATTATCTCCATACTAATTTCTATTAAAATTCTCCATACAAACTTTCAACCCTCTTTTCACCCCCTCCAGGGTTGATTTTCGGGATGAAAACTACTTTTTGTCCTTTCCCGGGACTGAAACTATCTCTACACAAAATTTCATCAAAATCCATTCAGCCGTTTTCACGTGATGCGCGGTCAAATAAATAGACAAACAGATAAACAGACAAAAAAATCTAAAAATTGTTGGAACATGTTCTGTTATCGATTCTAAGTATCCCCAGCCAACTTTCTGTCGAATATATTCCATGAACAGACTTTCGACCCTCTTCAGCTTTATTATATGTATAGAAGATATAGATAAATAGTTTTTATTGAAAGTACCTTTCAGGCTTCACTTCCATTATTTTTTTCACATTTTTTGGACCTACGGTTCTAAAGTACGATGGGGGGGGGGGGGGGGCTTTGTAGAAGATGAAACTATCCTTTGTCCTTTCTCGAGACCTATACTGTCTCTATACCAATTTTCATCTAAATCAGTTCAGCGGTAAAAAATTCCTCATACCAACTTCCAACCCCCTTTTCACCCCCACAAGGGTTTGAAAACTATCCTATGACGTTTCTCGAGACTCAAATTATCTCCATATTCATTTCTATCTAAATTGTTTCAGGGGTTAAAAATTCTCCATACAAACTTTCAACCCCATTTTCACCCCCACCGGGGTTGATTTTTGGGATTAAAACTATATATTATCCTTTCCCGGGACTCAAACTATCTCTGTACAACATTTCATCAAAATCCGTTCAGCCGTTTTTACGTGATGCGCGGTCAAATAAACAGACAAACAGATAAACAGACAAAAATTGTTGGAACGTGTTTTGTTATCGATTCTAAGTATCCCCAGCCAACTTTTTTTCGATTCTCTTCCATGTACAGACTTTCGACCCTCTTCAGCTTTATTATATGTATAGAAGATTTCAAACTTGAACATAGACAATAACTATACAGTGGGTCATTTTAGTAAATAAAAATCTCGTACTTGTAACTACTATTAGTAGAATTCTTAGATCCCTGACGATAGTTTACAGAAGTGGTAGCGGGAGATCTGCAAACATAATGACCAAGGGAACACTGAACAAACAGAATTGCACCTTTTATTAATCATTCCACCGGCCAACGAGTTGCCACGAAAAAAAAATCAAGTTTTCCAACGGTACCTATATTTGTCGATGTTTAAAAAGATAGGTCTAGAATGCCGCAAGAAGATAAGAGTACCTACCAGAATGTGTCGGAATCCCGTGCGGCTCTCATCACAGTGTCGCTGGATGATTCGAAATTACAGAGGAAAGTCATTAATTTTGAGGACGAGTGAAAATCCGCAACCCCAAAAATTTTCCAAAATGTGGTTGTATAGAAGATATTTTTGGTCATTTATAAATTAAGCATTTAAACAATTTGAGAGCTGAAAATGTTGCCTAGCTGCTAAAAACTATTAAGACATATATATATATATATATATATATATATATATATATATATATATATATATTATATATATATATAATATATATATATACTTATATATATATATATATATATGCACGAAAGAGAAATACATGCCGTCCAACGATCTTGTTCGGACATTTTGTCTGGCGATTATCACACTGGCGGCGCAACCGCATGTGGCGACGGTGTGCAAGCATGACAGCGCTATACACATGCGCTATCTCGTACGTGCACCGGCGCCGCATGCGGAAACCGCCGTATGTATATCAATGAGAACAATGTCCTGTTGTCATTTGTTCTAGATTAATTGAGTCTAAATTTAGCAACCTAATCACATAGTTTGTTCTGCTTTTTACTTCGATTGTGAGGAAATTATTTTGTTTGTTTTCTCGAGTTTACCGGGCGTCCCACGAGTTTGCCACATGGAGGGGAAGTACTTTAAATACTGTCGATAGGAAATTTTACTGAAAGAAGACTTCATTGTTATTTTTAAAACAATACGATCTGCATTTAAAGAATTTTAAATTATCGCCTGTCTGAACCTGGAATCGAACCCCTAAATATGGTAGGCACTGATAAGATTTTATTAAAAGCGAAAATAACTGAAGTTCCGTACCCAAAGGGTAAAAACGGGACCCTATTACTAAGACTCCGCTGTCCGTGTATCTGTCTGTCCGTCTGTCACCAGGATGTATCTCATGAACCGTGATAGACAGTTGAAATTTTCACAGATGATGTATTTCTGTTGCCGCTATAATAACTAATACAAAAAAAAAACAGAATAAAATAAATATTTAAGGGGGCTCCCATACAACAGACATGATTTCAGACAGACGATTATTGAAAATTCTTTGAATGCAGTTTGTATTGTTTTAAAAATATAAATCAAGTCTTCTTTCAGTAAAATGTCCTATCTACAGTATTTAAAGTACTTCCCCTCCATGTGGCAAAGTCGTGGGACGCCCTGTATAAAGTTCTTGGAAAAGGGAGTATAAGTGCTTCAGGTCTTTAATTAAAGGGTCGGCAACGCGCGTATAACCCCTGGAGTCGGGTGTTATGAAGGAGTCCGTAGTTTACGGCGACCTTTTACTATTAAGCGGGCTGTGTGCTTGTTTACCACCGTCGTGGTATCAAAAAGAAATAGAATAAAAAGTTTAGGTAATTTACGAGCACAAGTGAAAACATATTTTTTGTTACATCAACAAATGTGGTGACGTCTTTATAGGTACAGTAAACTGTAGAGCTAGCAATTTGCGTCGAAAAATTCGTAGCTACTTTAACATATATGGGAGTGTTTGTCCTGAGTCTAAAAGCATTTGCACAGGGAGCGGTTTTTATGCATGGCGAACGCCACCCCATGACGCATATATCCGTAACGTCCATTTCGAACTCATTCAATTCTTAATATTATTCTCGTGCAATATGTTCTGAATTCTAACTGGTGTCCAATGCACATAGGGCTCTTCTACGTAGTAAGGCGCTCGGCGCGCATTGAGTACCTAATTATTAGTAGAGCAAATTCCAAGAGTAGACCTTAGTAGAACTTATTATCATATCCAGAAACGGTTGCGATCGGATACGAAAATCAGTGCCGTAAATAAGCCTTTTCTGCGCCCTGTGCGAGCTTCTATAACTGCGCCTTTGTTTTTTAAATATATTATAGGTACCCTACAGAATTGCTATGTATAGGCCTATTTTAATTCATTCAGGGTAATAAAATAATTTTAAACAAAAAAGAACCGACTTCACTTAGCCTCCACCTTTCCAAAAGGAAATGCCCGAGCTATTGTAAAAAAAAACTCAAATCATATAGGTGTGCCTATAATATTTGAAGAGTTCCCTCGATTTCTCCAGGATCCCATCATCAGATCCTGACTTTGTTACAATGGGACCAAGTGTGAAGTATACTCTTTCCAGCCGTCTTCGGATAATCGGTGAACATACATAAAAAAAATTGCAAAAAAAAAACAATGATCCCGACGATTTGATAACCTCCTCCTTCGAAATCTTGAAGTCAGTTGAAAATAAATCTAAAGTTTCAGTAAACTGTAAATTAAATTCCTCTACCATAGAGGTTTGAATAAGGAAGGTAGCATAATAGATCAGTGAAACTAGATATTAAATTTACAACGCGTGATGTAGTTGAGATTTTTTAGTTTGCTGTTAGGGACGGTTAGAGCAGTATTTGATAAAATTTGCTACAAAAAGTATCTTGAGCTAGCCGAGAAATTCGTGAAAAACGGTCAGTTTTGTGATATTTCCTACATAAATTCAAAAACTGTTCATTTATTGCTAAAGGTTGCAACTAGAGTTTTAAAGAGCATTTAACTATCCATCACATTCAAATTCTATCTTTTATAGCTTCTCAGATAGGGTCACTTTATTCATTGATAAAATAATATACTTACTTTATAGTTTATTAAGGTTTACGTTGGTTCCTCGAAACAGTTGCAGGTATTTGAACTAAATTGAATATTTTTAATCAGAATTGTTGTAAATTATCGACCGACAATCACTAAAACAAATAAACTTGTATTGCTTTTTGATATGAATGAACCCGCTTTTATTCGATTTGTGTATACTTTTTTCATATCTCCATATATATAGATAAATATATCGTTAGCTTAATATACTTCACGCAAGAGAGTCACAATTTAAATGCCGCATTCACTTGACAGATTCGAAATCGCATTGTGTTTTTTGAATCACCTTTGTTTGTGAAAAGATGGAACACTAATTCATAAAATAGGGCCGGTGTATGCTACCTCGCCGAAATATTTTTCGCCTAATTTCATTTCCCAACCAACTTATTGCAGTACTTTTACTTGGCAAACTAATGCTCAGCATATTATGATTTCGCTAACTTTTTATTTCACCACAATAATACTTATAGTAGGAGAGCCCATGACACTGAACCTAGTTCGATAAGTCTCCTAGATGAGATATACATAATTAGACGCGTCTTTAATGGGGGAACACGAAATGCTGATGCTGCAATGCAAAAAAAGTGGTGGCGTATTTTAATTTTTTTTTTGAAAAAGTTAAAAATCCGGTTTCTAGTACGATAAGTCTCCTAGATTTCCTTTGTTCCTCGAAGCAGAGGAGGGGTAGGGCTACACGATAATGCGGTGCTGCAAGCCCCCGTGCGTGGCCTTGTCAGTGCCAGCAGCATCAAAAGATTGTAGATATATGAAAAAACAAGGCGGCACTGACTAAAATATAATATTGAATACTAACATTTCAAAAAACAAAAATAATCAATATCATCCGTCTTTCATGTACCTTATTCAGTGTTAAAAATACTTAACATTTTAGTGACCTACCTATTTAAAATACAGAAATTAACACAATTCTCTGTTTTCTAATAAATCCAAACGAGCATAAGCTTTAAATAATAAATGTCATCTTATTTACCTAATCTTATGTTATAAACCCTAAAAATGGTTTCGGAAAAAATAAATATACCTACCTAAGTAGACTCATTTCGCCACTACGATTATTTTGTGAAAAAACCCTTATATGTACTTATCGCGGATTCTGTCTATACTGTTCTGGGTGAATAATCGAATCAGATTTAAAAGGCGTCCTTTTTTTATCTGACGTCAAAACAGGAAGTTTCCTCTTCGAAAATTCGGGTTAGTTTTATTCGTAACATGCCTTGTACCTTTTCTGATTTAATAAATAGGTTTGTATAACTTTTAAAGTAAAAATTAACTAACATTACCGCAGATCTGTTGCCTGGGGGTTACCCGGCTGGCTACATTATCCATTGAATATTCTATTCTTTGGCCTAGGAATGATCCAGCCAAGACCCCTTTCCACTGAAGGGGAGTTCAGAGGACACATGCAGGAATTAAATGATAGCATGATCTACAAGGCATACCTTCGTCCTTTACTTGAGTATGCGTTTCAGATATGGTCAACCTACTTTAAAAAGATATCACATTGCAGGAGAAAGTGCAACGAAGAGCAACTAAAATAGTTGTCTCATTGAAAGAAAAGTATGAGGAACGGCTACATTATTGAGACTTATAACATTTTGTATGGACATTACAATGTTGCAAATATTAAACCTGTACCAATTAAGCCGGAATACAAGGTTTAGAGGACACTCTAAAAATTTGCCAAGCCTCTGTGTAATATGAATCCTAGAAAACGCTTCTTACCGAATCGTGCGGTGAATATGTGGAACTCTCTACCAGAATTTGTTGTTAGTGCACCATCAGTAAACTCTTTCAAAAATAGACTAGTCTCATAATCTTAGAACTTACTGCTACATGTGCTGTGATATACGAGGGCGGAGTGATAAGTCTGGTAAAAATTAAACTATTTGTTATGTTATAGGCAAAGTTAATATTTATTTTTCGACATAGTCTCCTTCTAAGTCACAGCACTTATTCCAACGTTTTTCTAGCTTCTCTATTCCCTCCGCATAATACGATTGCTCTAACCCTTCAAAATAAGCATTGGTTTCTTCTATCACTTCCTCATTCGACCTAAACCTTTTTCCTCCAAGCCATTTCTTCAAGTTAGGAAAAAGGAAATAATCGCAGGGGGCTAAATCTGGCGAATAAGGCGGATGGGCGACCAATTCGTAATGCAATTCGTGGATTTTAGCCATGGCAACTGCACAAGTGTGCACCCGTGCGTTGTCTTGGTGAAAAAGAATTTTCTTCTTCGCCAAGTGGGGCCTTTTTTCCATTAAAACTTGATGAAATCGTTGCAGTAAATTGGCATAATATTCGCCGTTGATTGTTTTGCCTTTTTGAAGGTAATCAATGTATATTACACCACGAGCATCCCAGAAGACGGTAGCCATAACTTTATTTGCCGATAAAACTGCTTTGGCCTTCTTCGGTGCAGGTTCACCAGAAGCAATCCATTGTTTTGACTGCTCCTTGGTTTCTGGTGTAAGATGATGGATCCAAGTTTCGTCTACAGTTATGAAACGACGGATGAAATCCTTTTTATTACGCCTAAACTTCGCCAAACCTTCTTCTGAAATGGCCACTCTAGTACGCTTTTGATCCTCTGTAAGCAATCGCGGCACCCAACGGGCGGATAGCTTCTTCATGTCCAAATGAGTGTGTAGGATATTACGAACCCTTTCGTCTGAAATGCTTACAATATCAGCTATCTCTCTGACTTTTACTCTTCGGTCATCCAATACGATATCATGGATTTTCCTTATCATCTCTGGTGTAGTGACCTCAACTGGCCGTCCGGGTCGGTCGGCATCATTAGTGCTTGTACGACCACAACGAAACTCAGTAAACCACTTGTGAATCATTTTAATCGACGGAGCAGAGTCCCCGTAATATTTTTCTAGGCTTTTTTTTGTTTCCGTAATAGATTTTTTTCGAAGAAAATAATGTTTGATCAGAACGCGAAACTCACTTTTCTCCATGTTTGCAAACATCAAAGCAATTGTTTTTTTTCTTCGCTGTCAAAAAAAAAGTAATGATGCGAACTGGCTGAAAATATACAATTCAGCCTCAAAAAGGTTCGACTACAAGTGGGCATCATTGAAATTGTGAACATATTACCTTAACTAATGATTTTACCGGACTTATCACTCCGCCCTCGTACACGCATCAGCTCTAAGAGCGGCTAGTGTATTAATAAAATAATAATAAATAAAATAAACCGGCCAAGTGCGAGTCGGACTCGCGTACCGAGGGTTTCGTACAATCCTATAACAAGCAAAAGTTGTAGTATGTTTATTACTAATTTCAATTTAATACCTCTACGCGTTTACGAGGAAAAAGGTAGTAAGTTTAGGTTTTGAGTTTCTTGCGAGTACACAGTTTCAAAATATGCGACTTAAATTGCTATTTCTTTTAATTGCGTTGACATAAAAGTTTGGTTTTGACATCTGAAAGGTCCTATAGCCCTGAGTATTTGACATGAATTTCAATTTAATACCTTCACGCGTTTACGAGGAAAAAGGTAGTAAGTTTAAAATAAAATAAAATATTTTTTTTGTATGATTTTACTGAAAATGTCTACTTTTTGTAATTTTTCCATTGTCTATGCTATATTACCACGCTTATAAATTCTTTGTACCCGAAAGTAAGTTACCTATATTTCTCAACGATAAACTTTGGCCCAAGGATATCATATTCAGAAGGTTTACGAACTTTCGGCCGAAGTATATGAGCAGCAGAGCTGCAGGCGGCCCGAGTAGTTAACTAAATGAAAAGAAATCTTAACTTAGTTAGCTTTAATTGCAAGAATGTTAAGCGGTCAGTTGAGGCAATTCGACAACTATGTAAAAGCTCAGAAATAATTGCACTTCAAGAGACATGGCTGAGAAATGATGAAGTGAGCTATTTAGCCGACATCGATGGTACATTTGGGTGCACTGGTACATCGGCTATGGATACGACGAGTGGCATGCTGCGCGGCCGACCGTACGGAGGAGTGGCGCTTCTATGGAACAAAGGTGTATTTAATAATGTCTCGGTAGTGAAGTGTGATAACCCACGGGTTTGTGCCGTTCGTATAAACATTGCGGAAAAATCGTTCGTTTTTAGTGTGTATATGCCGACGGACAAACTGGACAACTTAGTGGATTTCACTGACTGCCTAGCCCTGGTGAGTGCGATTATTAATAACGAGGACGTCGATACAGCGTACATTCTAGGCGATTTTAATGCTCATCCTAACGAACTATTTTACACGGAGATGTTGGACTTTTGTTGCGAACAAGACTGGACGTGCGCTAAATTCGGGAGCATATAGTTTTGTTAGCGAAGCAAATGGTTCTAAGAGGTGGTTGGACCATATTTTGACGACAAAATACGCTATAAGATCTATAGTTAGTGTAAAGATACTTTATGATGTTTTGTGGTCTGATCATTTTCCTTTATCTATAGAGTGTAATTTAGATTTAGGGAATGTGAAATTGTATCAAAATGTCAAACCGGCGACTGACAAAGTTAAATGGGGGGACAGAAAAACTAATCAAATATATTTATATACCCAGATTTGTCAGACAGGGCTAAGAACCATTGATTTCCCGAGTGAATTTCGTACTTGTTGTGATAGTCACTGCTCTGAGACTAGCCACAAAAAACTTATTGATAAATTGTATGTAAATATAGTTGATATTTTATGCGATGCCGCCTTGAATAGTTATTCGCAGAACCGTTCGCAGAAGAGGAAACCTGTAAGTGGGTGGAACAGGCATGTAAGCGAGGCCCACGGGCAGGCCCGGGAGAAGTTTAGGTTGTGGGATTGGTACGGGAGACCGGAGTCAGGTTATTATCATGATGAGATGCGGAGAAGCCGCAGTATATTTAAAGCAAAGCTAAAATGGTGTCAAAAACACGCTGAGCAGATAAAAATGGATATCCTTGCATCTCATCATTCTAAGCGTGACTTTCGTGGGTTTTGGAAATCCACAAGAAATCTAAACAGTAAACCAGGCCTTCCCGCGAGTATAGAGGGCGTGAGTGATAATAGAAGCATAGCCACTTTGTTTCAAAAGCAATTTACCATAAAGTCGCCACTAACGCGGACGTGTGCCATACCTGAGGGTAAGCTGAGTGAGCAGGAGATTAAGATTAGATTTACAGCGAAGGATGTAGACAAGGTTGTGAGATCTATGTCACGCGGAAAATCTCCTGGTCACGATAGCCTTAGTATTGAACACCTCAAGCATGCAGGCCCTCACCTGCCGCGAGTGCTCGCTCTGCTGTACAACCTATGCATTAGCCATGCGTACTTGCCCGAGGCTATGATGAAGACGGTCGTAGTACCAATTGTCAAGGACAAAGGTGGCGATTTAGGAGATAAGACCAATTACAGACCGATCTCTCTTGCGACAGTGATAGCAAAAGTGCTTGATAGTCTTCTTGGTACACAATTGGACAAGTACCTGAACATACATCAAAATCAATTCGGCTTTAGGCCTGGACTTTCCACGGAAACTGCCATATTGTGTCTTAAGGAGACTGTCAAGTACTACACAGAGCGGGACACGTGCGTATACGGATGTTTTCTTGACCTGTCGAAGGCGTTCGATCTCGTCAACTACGACGTCCTCTGGAGGAAGTTAAACAGCACCAACATGCCAACGGAACTTCATAACTTATTTCAGTACTGGTATCTTAATCAGAGGAACGTAGTACGATGGTCGGACGCCTATTCGGAGCCATACAGGTTGGAGTGCGGAGTAAGGCAGGGAGGGGTGACCTCGCCTAAGCTCTTTAACCTGTATGTCAACGCACTCCTGGAGGAGCTCAGCAGCACTCGTTTCGGATGCCATATTGACGATACGTGTCTTAATAATATCAGTTACGCGGATGACATGGTGCTGCTGAGTGCCTCTCCCTGTGGATTGTCAAAATTATTAAACATCTGCGAAAACTACGCACTCAGCCACGGTTTGACATACAATGTCAAAAAAAGCGAATGCATGGTCTTTCAAGCCAAAGGGAAAAAGCTACTGTCTGTACCACCAATTAGACTATATGGAACTCCACTGAAAAGGGTCGATCGATTTAAATACCTTGGGCATGTGGTAACCTCTGACTTGAAAGATGATGATGACATTGAAAGAGAGCGGAGAGCGTTGTCTGTTAGAGCGAACATGGTGGCCCGCAGATTTGCTAGTTGCTCCCCAGAGGTAAAATTAACTCTCTTTAGGGCATTTTGCACTACCTTCTACACTGCTAGTCTATGGGCTCACTATACGCAAAAACAGTACAACGCTCTTCGTATACAATACAACAATGCTTTCAGGGTGCTGATGGGGTTACCCCGTTTCTGTAGTGCCTCAGGGATGTTTGCGGAGGCCAGGGTGGATTGTTTTTACACCACCATGAGGAAACGCTGTACATCCCTGGTGCGCAGGGTTCGGGCTAGCTCCAACGGCATCTTGAAGGCGTTGGCGGAGAGATTCGACTGTCAGTACCTGAACCATTGTCATATGATTCATGTGCTGACATCGAATCCCTTCATGACATGAATATTAAGGACATGTTTGATTTAATTTTTAATGTATTTTAATGTGACATCTTTAATTGTAATTAAGTTATTATTTATTTGTCTTATTTTGTTTTATTATTATAATGTGTTTAATGACCCACGTTGGTTGACAAATAAAGAAATTGAATTGAATTGAATACTTGGGACTGTGATGACTGAGACTGAGACTAATAAAAATTGGTTGGTAAATTAATTTACCTCAAACCTCAGAAAAATGGGCAACAACCCCCAATTATCACCTACTGCCAAAAATATTAACAAATGATCTCGGCTAAAATGAAACTCTAACAAGGTCGCAGGTAGGCCTCCCTTGGAGCAAGGCGTCTAGGTCCAGTATTTAAATTAAGACGCCCTAGATCCTAGACCGTCGACAATCGTATGACACGTTCAAATAAAAATACAAATCATCACACAACTTATTTTTATTTATCATACGTACACAGTATGTGACATTGTCCTTACGGATCTATACATTTCTAAAAAAACATCTTATGTTCCTGGGCTTTAACCAGAATGGACAACGGATACGTCAGTGTCTCGAGTTTAAGTAAAAAGAAAAAAATTACATCCTTTACAACATTACGAGTCAACGCTCCTCCCATCTTCTTAGTAAAACATATTCCTTATTATTAACATGACGGGGAGGCCGGTGTTGCCTCAACTACCTAACCATACCTATCTAAATTATCCGAGTCACCTTTAACACAGTGTCCTCGAAGGAAAACCTAGCCTTTAAACAAGGACGGTCAGTTTATAATGGAAGAAAATCAACTTACAGTCTTCTGGTTAGCAAGCGATGATTAATTTAAATTAATGGTCCGGATACCGCTACTGTTCGAGGAACCAGGATGTTCCCGAAAGGATGGGGTGCGTCCTGTAGTGTATAGTTGTCTCGAGTACATATGGCAGTAGGCGCCCGACCGTGACAGAGGGCGGACGTGCGGTATGTATTGACGAGCCAACAGGAAATAAGAGGAAAAGTCAAGGACATTACAGGTGGCGACGAGGATCAAAGTGAGTAGCACCAAAAAAAAACATGTATTCGAAAGAAAGAAATTATAAAATCGAATAATAACGGGCCATGATACACCGATAGTGTGTCAACAAGTTTTTCGTTACGCGCCATTCAAAGGTGAAATACATAAGTATTTGGAGGCTTGAAAATAATTATTGGAATAGGTACGTCATTATAACTTTAACTTAACGTAGGCAAGTCATTAAGTACGACAAATGAGAATGATTACACAAATAAATCGGGTCCGGTCAAGACAATAAGCAAAGACGAGGGTATTTTCCTTATCCGCTCGAATGTAAGACCAAATCCGATGAGGTATTTGTGATAACTCCTACTTAAGTAATAATCTGCACCTATCTAGTATGCAAGTTTCTACATTAAATATATTATACCTACCTACGTTATTGTTGCATAAAAGTCACAGTTAGGAATTTTTTACAATAAGTGTGACACAAAATCCGCGTTCCGGGGCAGACTAAAGGAAATAATATCTAATAGCAAGTAATTAAGTTTCTAGTTACCTTAGTACTGACGCCTGGTTCATATTGGTTACCCTGTAGCTATAGCTATGCATGTGAAAATATTTGATCGCATTAGACTCACGATTATTCAGACGAAACAGTCATTACCACAGTTTTGATAAGGATTATTCTACAAGACTATTCTACCTACCTACTTAAATGATAGGATAATTACAACTAAATACCCTATGGGGAGAGGGTGTTTTCTATCTTGCTCCAGGTTATACTGGTATCCATATTACTTACACATTAAGTACATACACCGCCACATACCTATAAGCATGAACTTGGTATTTTACCAATGTTCGAGCGCAAGGTGCTAAAGAAGTAAATAAACGTACCTACAACTACTTAGTGCTTATTTAAAGCAATTCCATCTGCATTACACCACTTTTGTCGGTTAACTTGCCAATTTACTTGACACTTTTATGCATTTAACCCATTAAGTGCCTAGCGGGCGCTTTGCTCGTAGGTGCGTAGCCGGTTACCTACATGCGTTTACATGTAGGTAGAAGAAACCTCTTATTATTGCGAAAATGGGTTGTAGGTAAAGTGTAGGTAAAGATGGCAGGAAGCGTCGGTGCACTCGGTACACAAAATTGTATTGTTAAGTACATATAGTACCTATTGACCATGTAAATGGCACCTACTAAGGAACTTTACTCCATTTATGGTTGGAAAGGAAATGCATTAAATTGCAAATAGTAGTAGATAATGCATACACATTAAATTGTAGAGGTATTATTTAGCATGACCATTTAATTGGCATCTACTAAGGAACTTTATCCATTTATGGTTGGAAATGCATTAAATTGCAAATACTAGTAGATAATACATACACATTAAATTGTAGAGGTATTATTTAGCATGACCATTTAATTGGCATCTACTAAGGAACTTTATCCATTTATGGTTGGAAATGCATTAAATTGCAAATAATAGTAGATAATACATACACATTAAATTGTAGAGGTATTATTTAGCATGACCATTTAATTGGCATCTACTAAGGAACTTTATCCATTTATGGTTGGAAATGCATTAAATTGCAAATAATAGAAGTTAATACATACACATAAAATTTTAGAGGTATTATTTAGCATGACCATTTAATTGGCATCTACTAAGGAACTTTATCCATTTATGGTTGGAAATGCATTAAATTGCAAATAATAGTAGATAATACATACATATTAAATTGTAGAGGTATTATTTAGCATGACCATTTAATTGGCATCTACTAAGGAACTTTATCCATTTATGGTTGAAAATGCATTAAATTGCAAATAATAGTAGATAATACATACACATTAAATTGTAGAGGTATTATTTAGCATGACCATTTAATTGGCATCTACTAAGGAACTTTATCCATTTATGGTTGGAAATGCATTAAATTGCAAATACTAGTAGATAATACATACACATTAAATTGTAGAGGTATTATTTAGCATGACCATTTAATTGGCATCTACTAAGGAACTTTATCCATTTATGGTTGGAAATGCATTAAATTGCAAATAATAGTAGATAATACATACACATTAAATTGTAGAGGTATTATTTAGCATGACCATTTAATTGGCATCTACTAAGGAACTTTATCCATTTATGGTTGGAAATGCATTAAATTGCAAATAATAGAAGTTAATACATACACATTAAATTTTAGAGGTATTATTTAGCATGACCATTTAATTGGCATCTATTAAGGAACTTTATCCATTTATGGTTGGCAATGCATTAAATTGCAAATAATAGTAGATAATATATACACATTAAATTGTAAAACCATTTGGTATTGACCATTTAATTGGCATCTACTACTGAGGCATTAAATTGCGAATTTGAAAAGCAGTCGATAATACTGAACATTTAGATATTAAATTGTATTGATTAGTATCTAAAAAAAAAAACTTGAACGTGCGCGATTAAATCATATGCTATGATCTGGGCATTAAAAAGTGATAGATGTAATGAACGAGCGAGATGGGAGATAACTGCCCACATGGTTGTTTGAGCTGCTGATGAATAAGTTATTGCTATGCAGTTGGGGTTTCGGACTGTCTTATAATAACCTACATGTGAATGAATTTTATGATCCGGAAACTATAAAACAAATACTAGTAGTTGCAAAGACAAAGACCATATTTACTTAAATGTCTGTATATTAATTCACACTTCTAAAAACAATGGTTAAATGTGTCTGTTATTATCATTAAACTCCTATTGAAAGAAAAATATAAGTTCATACGTAGCATATTGAATAGACTTGCAAAATAGGCACATAGTCCAAATAGGTATGAAATATAAAAGTGAAATAAATGGAGAATTTGGTACTAGTGAAATCAACAAAAAATTTAAAAAGTTGGCTACCGTAAAAGAGGGTGGTTTAAATATAGGTGGAGACGTTTTAACACCAGTTTGTCCTTTTCCTCCGTTATAAAATACTTTTTCTCGCCGCACTTTACGTAACACACAAGAATGAAAGAAATATAATTGTTTAACTAAACAGATGAAGAAAGTTCAAAATGATGCAGCTTATGTGTGTTGCATTGATTTATTATGTATTCTACTAGATGTGACATCTAGAACAAATTTTGTGCGCCATGTTTGGCGGTTGACAGCTGTGCCTGAATCAAAGAGTAGTATAGACTTGTAGTGGCTATACGTCTGTTTTCGGTACGAAGTGCCACAGCGCCATCTGTCGAGACGGAGTCGAGTTATTCTGTCAGCGTTAAGCGACGAACAAAGTATTAGAAACTAGGATTTAGTGTCTGGTGTAACCGATAGATGACGCTAGTGCTTTAACCTGAAATAAAAGGAACGCGATTTTGTATGGATTTTTATCCATCCATGTCTATATCATCCTTGGCAAATAGGAACCGATCCAAAATAGTGAAGTGATGATAAAATCAAGTAAATGAAAAGGATGCGCCTCATACGCGGCTACCCTATTAAATATATTATTAAAAATACAAATTTTAATATTTGATATATTTTCCGATTTTACAAGTAGAATTGCGTATCGCACTACTCTCAAGACATGTTAACCTTAAATTCCGAAAATTCATTAATTGAATTATGACATGACTTTCATTGGTGTAATAATACATACATAGATCGCGTTATTTACCCATACTTGTTTAAATATGGCAAGAAATTATATCAAATGTTTAAGTGTGAGGAACATACCCTCAATTTTATACTTGAAAAATGTTTGAACTTGAGGATCGAGATATCAATACGCACATTACCGTTGAGGTTACAATTGTT
This sequence comes from Pammene aurita, assembly GCA_947086415.1. Lineage (NCBI taxonomy): Eukaryota > Metazoa > Arthropoda > Insecta > Lepidoptera > Tortricidae > Pammene > Pammene aurita. The sequence goes on from OX352295.1 coordinate 23,623,357, forward strand.
ACAAATATGTGGCAAAAAAAAAAAAAATATATTCACTTTTGTTGAAAAGTGTGGATAAGCTAGAGTTGATAAAGCTCCCTTTAAAGGTCTTGTATTTCTACTCTCAGAGACACAAGCTAAGTAACAAATCTATAACGGTAAATTGTTGTCATTATATTGTGTTGAGAAAATAAATAAATAAATATTATGGGACAATCTTACACAAATCAACCTAGTCCCACGGTAAGCTCAATAAGGCTTGTGTTGTGGGTACTAGGCGACGATAGCCTTGTATGCTGAAATGGTTAAGAAAAGTATACTCTTATATGCAGTTGTAAATGTTATAATTACTAAAACGTAAGTATTGATTTACAAGTAACCGTACTGTACGGTTTTATCCTTTAACATTTGATACGAGTTACTTAAATACTTTCTTATTAACTTGATACATGCTTGATACGCAACTGTATACAAGAGCACAGTTCTTAAGTTTCGTTTAAAACGAGTATTTCTTATAAGTGCTATTGAAGTACAATATTTCCCTTTAGACAGTATTCTAGTAAAATTTTAATGATAAAATAGGCATGACGCCTGCGCAAGGATGACATGCTCATTTGGGAAAGCGTTCCACATTTTGACTGGCACAAAAGACTTCTCAAACACTGCCTGCGCAAGGCTGACTATCCTTTTGAGCAAGGAGCCCACAATCGCGGCCACATTATTTATTAACTGCCTCCTGGGCATTAATTTTGATTTATAATAAAAGTGCAAATAAAATTGACTGTGACCACCTGCGCAAAGGTGTATAAAAATATGATAGTCATATCATTATTATTTGGAATCTGCTTTCTAGTTATTGCGACAAACTGGTATAATATTGAGCCTTCGCAAGGTACATTATTAAATTTATAATTTGGTTGGGCAATGAGGATAAACGCGCACATTGGTTATGGTTTGGAAATTTCTAATCCATACAGTCTATGTTACTGTTACCGAGTCTCTAGAGACTAGACCTCAGAAAAGCGTCAGAAATGGTTCCAATATAACAGTTAATATGGACTATTTATAATCTAAGGGTTTTTATCCTTATTAGCCTATAGCTAGAGAAATACTATTCACAAATTACTTTAGGGGTAATTGGACCTCATCAACACTGAGAAGTATGTAAAAGGCAAAAGACCCTAACCTGCGTAAGGTGTATTGTTCAATCATTATTAATCTGCAGATAAGCAGTCTAAAGCGGACAAATTCATTATACGTCACAGTCGGAACTAACCGACGACCATATTTACAGCGTCAGATGAACGTTCATGCGTCCTAGTAACATTTTCTTTTGCTTATCATATAATGCCATTTTTCCGCCTCCCGAATATAACTGATTAAATTAAAGCATGTAATGAATTGATATTTCAACCTGTCCTCGATGCAGGGAAACAATCATGCTGCTGCGTAGGCAAGCATGTTGAAAACCGAAATGTACAAAAATGCCCCTACAAGGGTTTGGCAACTTACTTGCAAATATTTCGAGACTCTACTTATAATAGGAGTGACGTCACCCACGTCAACGACCGCGGTTGCATCTCTCAGTTAGAGACAGTGTTAAAATAAACAGATCGTTTTATTCTGTATAATTTGGTATTTAAACAACTCTTGACATATAAATATAATACATACAGTGTTATTTCTGTGCAATTCAAGTTATATCAACGTAAAAACACTGAATATCTTAAAGTGTAAATCTGCGTGTACCCGCCATTACAAACATTCTAATTATTTAGTGCAGTGAAATAGCAAATACCTCGGATATTCGAGATGGTTAACTGTGCGGCGGCTTGTGGCAGGCCCATGTCGGCGACAGGTGTCGCAAAATGCACCAAATGCCCTTCGGTTTACCATAAGGCATGCGTTAGTATGCAGCTCACCGCTCGCGTCCCAGTCGCCTGGACATGTCCGGCGTGCAGGGCCAGCACTCCCATCCGGGATAACAGTGACAACACACCTGTTAAGAACGACGACCTCGGGGAGGAAGATTCGCCCTCGCCTGCTTCAGTGCCGGACTTCGCTGAGGAACTGCGTCTGCTTCGCGCGGACTTCGGAGCTGTGCGCGACGAGGTTGTGGGCCTCCGGCGTGAGGTGGCAGACCTGCGCGATTTGGTAGAAGGCTACTCGGGCCGTATCGGGGTTGTGGAGGAGCGAGTCAAGCGCCTGGAGGAGCGGATGGAGGAGCGCCCAGCGGCCGCCGCTGACGGCGAGCTGGCGGCTACGGTTGCGGCCTTAAAATTGGAGCTCTGCGACCGAGACCAGGACCTGCTCCTTAATGACGTAGAAATCACGGGGATACCAGAGGTTCAAAACGAAAGCCCGACTCACCTTGTGTGCTTGGTTGCTCGCAAGTTTGGAGTCAGCCTTGAGGAGCGCGATGTAGTGTTTGCCGAGCGTGTCGGTGCGCTCCGTCAACCGTCAGCTGATGCAGAGGCTACAAGCCCGCCGGGCAAAACCGCGGGGGCGCCTGGTGTGGCAAAAGTGCGCCCGCGTCCGTTGGTCGTTCGGCTGGCCCGCCGAGGACCTCGTGCCGAGCTGCTGCGAGCTGCTCGCGTCCGCCGTGGCGCTGACACCTCGGACTTCGGCCTGCCGGTGGGCCCGTCTCGATTCTATGTCAATGAGCGCCTCACAAGAACAAACAGAACATTGTTCTACCTTGCCCGGCAAGAATGCAGGCGGTTGGACTGGCGGTTCCAGTGGACCAAGGATGGACGAGTATACGTTCGTCAAAATAAAGACTCTGCTGCCCGCCGTATACGCTCGGAGGATGATGTCTCAAAGGTTTTTTCCAGTGTTACTATTTGTTGAACACATTGAATGTTTACAAATATCATTCGATTCTTACACTGTGTTTATATATAAATTATACGTTCTTACTAAACCCGAATTGTTGTATAGCACTAAATCTATTTAAAACGTATGTTTGCACTAATAGGTGTTTTGGAATTTTCACTAACCATACCAATATTACCGAATATTATTACGCACTGAGCTTGTTTACACTAATTACAGTAATTTCGACCCTAAGTCTAAACTGCCCGACAAACATGTTTATTTGTAAATGCGCTTTGTTTGATACCTACACCTCAGCCATGTTTCAATCGTTATTAAATTTTAACCCGGTCCATTCTACTGCCGAATATTGCCTACTCAATTTATATGAAAATGATGAATAAAAACAATAAACTTTTAGTAGGTTTGTTGAATCCTTGCTCGTTAGGTACTAAGCATGATGAATTTATAGTGGCAATGCAAAATCGTTCGGTAGATATCATGGCTATATGTGAGACATGGCTCAGGCCTGGGGAAAGCGCACGCGCACCTGTCGTACCTGGATACAAACTAAAGCATGTCGCCCGACCTTTAGACATGCGCTCACGGGGTGGCGGAGTGGGGTTTTATGTAAGACGCGATATTAATGCGCGCGTGTTATCTCATCCTGTTACAAAACCCATCGACAAATGTGGCTTAGTCTTAATGTTAAAGGTGCGAGGGTCGCTATTGGTACGGCATATCGTCCACCGTGGATGTCTATTGATGTCTTTTTGGACTCGCTGACGGATTCTCTAAGTTCATTTGCAAAATATAGTTTGCGATGTTTTAACCTAAACCAGCATGTTGATCAGCCCACTCATTTTACAGAGCACAGTGGGACACTTTTGGATTTGGTTTGTACCGATGCGTCAGTATGTCACACATGCGTCGATTACATACCAGACCTTAGCTCGCCAGCGCCGGATCTAGAACTTTTTTGAGGCGGGGCAAAATCTGAAAAATGCCGCCCCCCACCCAAAAAGTGTCCGAAAACGGAACGGACCAGGCTGAGGGCTGTCCGACCAAAAAATATTGAAAGAGCATCACTTTAGCTATCAAATAAGGTTGGTTTGAAATGAAAAATATTTATTTGGTGCAAAGCGAACAGAAATATAACATTAATTTTGTATTAAGCAGAACGTCTGCTAACGATACATACCACAGATAAAATGGAAAAGTAGAAAAAATCCACTGCCTCAGGCGAGACTCGAACTCGCGACTCTGGGATACATGCCCATCGCTCTGACCAACTGAGCTACTGAGACACACCTGATGGCTGCGAATTTCTCCACTATACCCCATATGCGTCTTAGGGGGACGCCTAGCGACATCTGCCGAAGAAGTCTTACACTTCTCAACCGGCCATCGGAGTCCCAAGTTGTATTGAGAATTCACCGATAACAATGCGAGAAATATAACATGAAATATACAAATAATTATAATTTACACCAAAATGGTTGCCACTCAGCATGAGTCATGGCAGTGAAGCCACAACGCTGATTTTCAGGGCAACCAGAACTTAAAACTACCCTATCCTGCTACCCTGATGAGGTAAAAACACGAAACGAAACGGACCCAGGCTGAGGGCTGTCCGACCAAGTGATTTGTGACCTATTAAACTTTTATTTTCGATGAATAAGTCCAAGTTCCAAAATGCTCCTCGATGAGGTAACTGATCATACTGTGGCCGCCCGGTCCATTACGCGGATTAAAGTGTAGTGAGCGTTCCTATAAATACGTGCACACGATCATACAAGTTACGAAACAAACAGTAAAAGTTGCTTTTCACCACTCCACCTCGAAAACGCACTCTTTATCCCTTGAAAACGGATGGGGAAAAACGCATTTTATCCACATGTGGGGAAAGTAATTTGGTACAAGTTTTGACTTGCTTTTTCACGTTATCTGGCAGGATGGACTTTAAAGAGATGATTTTCAATTATATAATTTTGAAAGCATTCATTTGGCTTCGATTTTTTATAACTTATATTTTTCCTGAGGTGGTGTGGTGAAATTTTTTGTATTATACTCGGCAGAAAAGTTTGTTCAACCTCTCTTGCCTTTAGGCCCTCGTACGCTCAAGATTCCATTTTTTGAACAACTTGCTACGCTCGTGGCTCAATTTTAGAATGTTTCGATCGGGTCTCAATAAAGCACGAGAGAATAAACATCGACTTTGCCCCCTTGTATAATAAATAACTATTACCTATCTATGGTGTCAGGGCAAATTCGAGCTGGCAATTTTATTCACATCTTTTATTCGGCTACCATAGTTTCCATTTCCCTTAAAATCATTTTAATAAACACCGGCCAAGAGCAGGCCCCTAATGTAGGGGTTCCGTTGCTGCGGGCCCGTCAAAATATTTACACCTATTTTGACACAAACATATTTTTTGACAGAAACAGGTGTTTTGTAGATGTTTGAAACAACACATGGCCCTGAGAGATACCAATGAAGGAGTTACCAAATATACCTTCATCTTTTTCACACGCAAGCTAAGGGCGCGTGTAGACGATGCCGCCCCCGCGCCGCCGCCGCTACTGCTACTGCGGGTATCATGTACACGATACCGCCACCACGCCGTCATCGCGCCGCCGCCGTACATCTGCGCTGTGTATACGATGTGCGTAAAGACCGCCACCGCACCGCCGCCGCGGGATTTTGTTTCTCGCATACACAGCGCAGTGGGGCGGCGGCGCGGTGGCGAGCTTTACGCGTGCCGTATACACAGCGCAGAGGTGCGGCAGCGGCAGCATGGTGGCGGGCTTTACGCGTCTCGTATACCCAGCGCAGAGGCGCGGTAGCGGCGCGGGGGCGGCATCGTCGACACGCGCCTTAAGCGCCCTCAAGTGAGAGCGCGTTTCATTTCCCGCGGGCGAGCGTGATTGTTGACCTGCGCCTAAGCGCCCCGCGAATGTACACCTGTCTCAGTGGTCCAGGTTACGTTGATGATGAGACATGTATTCGTCTGTCAGAAAGTTCGAATTTGCCGCCCCCGAAATTTGCCGCCCGGGGCATGGGCCCCGGTCTGCCCCCCCCTAGATCCGGCTCTGTAGCTCGCATGCATTTGTGACATGTGAAATTAATATCAAAATAAAAAAAACCGGGCCCTAAATATATCATGTGCAGGCCACTGAAGCAAATTAATATATCCAATTTTCAGCGTGACCTTAACAATATCAGTTGGGAAAGTATAGCTAATTTGACTTCTGTCAGTGCAATGGTTGAAGTTTTTAACGTTTACCTTCTGTCTCTATTAAATGCACATGCTCCTCGTAAAATTATATGTATTAAGCCAAATAACAGCCCATGGCTTACCCATACGGTGAAAAAGATGATGAGTTTGCGCAACGAAGCACACAAGAGGTATAAAAATACAGGTTTAGATGTGCATAAGACATACTATAAGGATCTAAAAAAAATTGTCACAACTGCATTATTTAATGAAAAGCGCGCGTATTTTTCTCAGAAAATAAATTGTTATGTTAGTAATTCCAAAGTTTTGTGGAAAAATTTAAAAAACGACGTATTACACGACCACGAGAAACAATTTCCAAGCCATCTTAGTGACCCTAATATAATCAATCGTCATTTTCTTGACTTACAAAATAATAATCAAGTTACGATTAGTCAACTAACTTATTTTGAATACAATAGGTTTGGCTCTTCAAGGTTCAGCTTAAAACCTGTAACCGAAAGCCAAGTGCTAAAAATTATTAAAAGTTTGAAGTCAAATGCTGAGGGTTTCGACGGAATTACTTTGGATATGATAACACTTACCTTGCCTCGTACTCTGCCAGCTATTACATTGATAGTAAACAAATCGATTACCACCTATGAGTTTCCCAATGCCTGGAAGATTGCCTTGGTGCGCCCTATTCCTAAGGTACCTAATCCTACTATGGTTAAAGACCTCAGACCCATAAGCATATTACCATGTCTCTCTAAAATCCTGGAAAAAGTTATTTGTCAGTAGCTAACAGATTATTTAGAGCAAAATAGCTTACTGCCAGTGCATCAGTCAGATTTCCGTAAGAACAGAGGGACAGCTACTGCCCTTCTCGATGTTACTGATAATATTTTAGCGGCTAAGGATCGGGGACAAGGTACTGTGTTGACATTACTGGACTTTTCCAAAGCGTTTGACACCATAGATATCTCGCTGTTACTGTCAAAGCTGTCATATTACGGTTTCGAGATGGGCACTATAAGATGGTTTGCAAGTTACCTCAGCAATCGGAGTCAACTGGTTGAAATTCCAGCTAATAGCGGTAAGACAGTCGTGTTAGAAATACTCCCGGTATCTAGAGGCGTGCCACAGGGCTCTATCCTGGGCCCAATATTATTTATATTATACACTAGTGATATCGTTCATGTAATTGAACACTGTAACTACCATATTTATGCTGACGACCTGCAGCTATACGTTCCGTGTACTCCTGGTAACATAGACGAGTCAATCCACAAATTAAACAGTGATCTTGCGCGCATTGCTAGGTGGTCACAAGCAAATGCACTTGCACTAAACCCTGCAAAGTCTAAGTTCATGCTACTGGGCACAAAAAAGCAATTAGTTACGCTTTCAAAGAATAATTTAAAAGTGCAGCTAAATGATAATATTCTTGAACGTGTTGAAGAAGCTAGAAACCTAGGGCTTCTTATGGACGGGGAGTTGAGATTTGAGAGCCATATACTTCACACAGTTCAAAACTGCTTTTACAGGCTAAAATTATTGTACAAAATAAGATGCTTCCTTAGTGTTGAGCTGAGGGTGAGGTTATGCGATGCACTTGTGCTGTCACGGTTTGATTATTGTGACACGGTATACGGACCACGCCTCCTAGCCCGTACCCAGAGGTTAATACAAAGAGTGCAAAATGCATGTGCGCGTTTTTGCTTTAATATCCCTCCACGCTCGTACGTTACACCCTATTTAAACAAAAATCGCATTATGAAGATGTCCACGCGTCAAAGAGTCCATCTAGCTAGCCTTATGTTTGGCATAGTGCACCGCCAGGAACCATCGTACCTTTACACTAAGCTAACTTGGGCTCATAACTCTAGATCGGCGGAGGTCAGGCCATGTAGATACCTCCAACTAGTCTGTTCCTTTCACAACTCGGCGGCTTTTCGTGGCAGTTTCCGGTATGCTGCCACGAAATGTTGGAATAACCTGCCGCCACCCTTCCGAGCGCTTAAATCATTAAGAAGTTTTAAATTTAATTGTCGTACGTATTTTTTGAATACCCAAATTGAATCTTCTATATAAACTATTCCAACAAAATCAGTCACATTTACAGTGTTGTTATTTTATTACAAACTTATATAGATGTCATATACTTCAGTTGTTATTTTATTGTATATTTTTATTTTTGTGGTTTAATTATATTAAAATTAATAAGAGTGTCGTTGGCGTATGTGTCGCCACTATGACCTAGTTTTAAGTTAGGTTAAGTAGGTCCCTACTGAAAACCAGCGCCACGGCTTGCCGCGGCATTACGCTGAGTAGGGATCCTATTTTAACGTCTGATTGTGCCTGTGTTAATGTTTCTAGGTTTAATAATGTTTAATTTTGCGGCGTTAAAATAAATGTGTTTTCTTTCTTCTTTCTTTCTTTCTTTCTAATATTTTGGTATTGTAAAAAAAAAAAAATTGCAAGTAGTTAACAGGTTTCTGTGATCCGTCCATGTACAAGTGATGTCATTGCCATGAGCACACACAGACTTTATTTAATCTGTTATTACTAAAAAAGACATATAATAATACCTCATTTGAATGGTTCAGACATCATGAGTACACATACTATGTAATGCTCTTAAAACTAACTTCTAATGGTTTGGGACGGGAGTTTCAGATCCTACAGGCAAACTCCCTCAAAAATCTGAAAACTAAGCGGTCTTGCCCAGAACTGGAGCCTTCTTTGCTACAGCAAAGAGTACCAACAAAGCAGTCTCTGGTTAACAAAAACCTCATTCATCGAAGTTTTTAGTGCTTTTAAATCTAAGGTTTGCATAAAACCAGTATTGGGTTGTTTCTGATTAAATATAGTGATCACTTGGAAACATGAGTTGAAATAAATTAAGCACTTGAGACTCTTGGTCTTTCTTAACCATTTTTTAATAGTAACAACAACCTGGGCAATTGTGAATAAACAAAATTAGGAGCAGTCAAGCTACCGAAATCCAGTGTTAATCTTAGCTGAAGGATAGTTTAACTTGTTGATATAAATACAAGTATCCTATATCACTGCTTAGCTTAATGCTATATGTTTCCATTACCATTGCCAATATTGGTTGAAAATAACTATAGCAAAAATCGCAAGTGATTTCAAAGCAGTTTGTAAGGACGTAGTCCACTTAAAAAAAAAAAAAAAAGATACACGGCACATGGAGTGTCATAAGCGGAGACGACGGTGATGAAAACTATGAAATGACAAGTGACATCGATATGGAGAAGAATTATAGAAATGGGTGATAATTGTGTTAAGGAAAAGTAATCTGGATAATCCACAAATTATGGGAATTGTATTTACGTTAATACATGTATCTAAATTAAAATGTTAATCTATTATTTAAATCTACAACTAAAAAAATAAAATAAAAAAATAAAACAAGAAAGGGATGTAGTGTATAGTTGTCTCGAGTACATATGGCAGTAGGCGCCCGACCGTGACAGAGGGCGGACGTGCGGTGTATATTGACGAGCCAACAGGAAATAAGAGGAAAAGTCAAGGACATTACACGTCCCGCCATCAGAGTGTGACCCGCAATGGGCCAATTCCGGAACCCGATAATAAAACCATAAAACCCTGGAATTAAAATATTCTAGTTAAAAATCCAATCTTTTAAACATTAATTAATTTCTAATTTCTTCCACAAGAAGGCCTAAGATAAGCAAGATGCCTTGTAATCCACTTACCAGAATTAACTGGGTTTTCTTTTACTTGCGCCTGTGAAGCGCCATGTGGTGCAACCCGTTGAGGTTAGGTCTCAACGACATGCCCGAGACTGCTGTTTAAAACAAGAGAGATATTTTAGGATATGGGCATATGAAGAAAACCACTCCCTACAACAATCCTTCACTTATAAATCAGGAAAATAACTTACCAAACATGGGCTAGGTACGCTCGCGGTCCGACATTTGTTTGGCGAGCAAAATACAACCACGCCTAACGAGGCTAAAACAACAAAACAAAATATGATTATTCACTGATCCGACGATGGCACGACAACGTTTCGTAACCCAAAATGCTCACCATTTTATATTTGATTATCTCCTTTCCACGTAAATTACTTTATGGGGCTACCTAGTCGGTTACTAAGTTCTGTTACCAGATTTCTAACTGATAAAATATAAAATAAGGTTTTAAATAAAAATTTAAAGTATTTACTTAGTAGCCTAATTTCTAATGAACATAATATGGTATAATAATATACAAATCAGATGGGAAATTTATTGAAAATCCTTGTAAAGCACAAGACGCAAACACGCGGTAAATATAAGAAATTTACACTTTACAAAAGTGCATCAAATAAATATTGCATCTTTGTTTAGAAGGTTCTATTGCTTGTTTGTGAAAAACCTGTTTATTAGAGGTAATTGCGTGACCACCATTTAATTTTCTTGCGATTTTATCCCACAGATATTCCCATTTGAAACATTGCCTATTTTTATGTTTTGCACTAAAGACATAGATTTAGACTGCTATGGAACAAGCAGACTTGCAACGTATAGTCTAGTATTTTATCAGATAGACCCACGTGAACTATACGTATACCAAATTGAAGCTAAAGAATATAGCTACCGAATTGTGCAAGACTGATGCGTTTTAAACGTGATTAGAAATCAATAGGATTTAAAATCAACATGAACAAGGAGTGAAATTTTGACGTATATTTTTCACGCCTTTTTCCGAGTGTTATAAAGAATTCTGAAAAACTGCGACAATCATTTTCATTTCAATATATTGTAATCTATTGACTATTAAATAAGCTTTTAAATTATGTACATGAATAATTAAAATGTTGCTACCTATTCCTATTTATTTAGTGAAAACTCTAGTAACAGAACTTAGTAACCGACTAGGTATCTCAACGACGATGGAGAAGGCAATGGCGTCCCGGTGAATGAGATATCCAAGCGAATGTAAGATTTTGAATGAAACCTTTGAATGAAACACACACTTGAACTATGTGCTCATAAATTCTCTTATTAAAAAATACGAATAATTAAATTAAGATAAACCTTTTAAAAGGTAAAAATATAAATTCAACAATTTACGAAAAGATATCACTCATTGAATGACGTCGCTTCGACGCAGCGAAACTACTGGTTCGAACAGCGCTTAAGCTGTCACCTATGACAGATACGTCAAAACACAGCGGATCTGCCGGAGGCCAAATATCAACAAATTTATTTAATCCCAATTTTAAATGGTCTTGAACATCAAGTGAAAGTATATAAAGAGTGTGTGTATTATACGACAAACACGATGGAATTTTCAAATACAGCAAACGACCAGACTACAATGTAAGTACTTGCGATCTTTCACGTCTTTAGGCCTTCGATCCACAACATATTCAATGTAGATGGTCAATACCTATCTATAAACAAACAACTTACCACTACAAATACCAACTGTCCGCTGGAAATCTCTTAGTTCCTAACATATACAAACAACCATCTAACTTACATTTATAAACCTACAAATTGACACCCTCCAAGTGTTACAGTTCATCTTTAGTTGGGTTAAAAAAAAATTAAAATTCTAAATATTTTTTTTTTTTGTGGAGTCTGAATTCCGTATCTTGGAAATACAACTACTAACTAACGACCATAAAGAACCGTAACAAAACGTGCGACACGCCAATCGATTCTAACAAAATTCCTATCAACTAGTTATGATAAAATATACGACTTAACTCCTAAAAGACAAAATCTAACTACTAACCTGGTGGATCGGCCGCGTCCATCCAAGAATCTTAAATCCTAGATTTTGATAAACCAAAACAACCTTATTATTACGCTTATGCGACTATAGGGATCCCGTTGCAAGTAAAAAAAAATCTACGACCTAAAGAAGGCAAAACGGCTTTGACTTTATTAAAGATATGCCTGGCTATTTACAACCGAGGTAGTATTGGAAAAGCTATTCTCATTAGCGAAATCACAACTACTAGATCTCGAGGAATTGCTTGTCAAATACAAGACTGGGCTGGAAAAAAGCTTCTACGATATACTTCTTTCAGCAAGAACATCCATTCGCGGAGAGGACTCAACCGACAGGGAAAAGTTTGCTCCTGGAAGAAACAACAACAAAAATAATTGTGTTACGTTACATCAAATTACGTTCCGGAAACGTAAGCTACAACCTGAAAATGATCAGATTATCAATGACCTAAGTGAACTGAAAAACCAAATTGCAGACATGATGACGCTTATCAAGACCACCAGTAGCACACAAACAGAAAACATAAGTAAGCTTCGACAGGATGTAACTGATATAAAGAGCGATATCAACACCATCAGTAACAACATGACTGCAATGAGCTTAGAGCAAGACAAGCTTCGAACAGATATGCAGCACCTTGTCACCACAACTCAAGCTACAGAAGAGAAGGTAAAACTCCTAGAATCTGACATCAACCTGCTAAAGTCATCTCCCCCGGAATGTACCAACCAAACGGCAATAACTCACGAATCTTACGATAAACTAATTATTGAATGTCAAGAACGAAATATACGGAGTAAAAACATCGTCATAGCTGGTATAGTAGAACCTACTTCTGAGAACACAACAGAACGTCTAGAACACGATACACAGGAGGTATTAAGAATCACTAAAGCTGTTATTACCGACTGTCCCGAACCTCAACAAATATTTAGACTAGGTAAATATCAGCCTAACAAAACTCGACTCATAAAAGTATGTTTTACATCAGAAAAAGTAGCAAAGCAACTGCTTCGTAACAAAAATAACACAAAACTAAACCACATAAAGATCTATTCTGACCAGACTCCTTATCAGCGAGAAGTTTTAAAGAACCTGCAGCAGGAACTAAAACAGCGAACTGACAATGGAGAGTGCAACTTACAAATCAAATACGAAAAAGGTGTACCTAAAATAATAAAATCATAGCCAAAAAACTCTGCAGCGATGCTCATCAAATGTTAATCTCGTCCAATGACGGTAATGTCTCATATCAAATTGCCCATACTTATTCAGAAATAACCACCACCAATAGGTCCATAAAGTGCTTTTATGCAAACGTTCGCAGTATAATAAAACCAGGAAAATTTGACGAGCTGAAATGAATTCTGAAGTCTTTTCAATGCACGATACGTGGATAAAGGATGAGGATGAAGGAAGTAGACTTCAGCTGCCCGGTTACTCTCACTATTATAATTTTAGGAGCAATTCAAGAGGAGGCGGCGTGTCTATTTTTGTCCACGAAACCTTAACTCATCATCTCATAGACGAGCGTTGTATTAACGACAACCACTTTATTTGGGTCCACATAAACAGGTACTCTCTACACATATGAGTAATATACAAGCCTGAACGAACCAACTCAAGTGACTTTCTTGATGAATATGCGCTTCAACTTCAGAAAAGAAAAAGGATCTTAATTTTTGGAGACTTTAATTATGACTATTGCAGACGGGAGACACAAACAACAAAAACTATATTAGATCATATATGCACAAGTCTCAAGCAGAATAAATTCCATCTAGCAGTTGTAGATTCAGCCATGGCGGACCTCAAACAGATCTTCTTAGAAATAAAAAAATACCAGCCAGCCCCTGTAAAACAAATACAATATAGTGCAGTCGACTACGCAAAACTCTACACAACATTCAAAGCTATAGACAGCAACAACATAGAACACACATGAAAAACTACAGAAAAATATATCAACCTGTTTGTTAAAGAGTAGAACCAGAAAATACAAGTTTTTAAACCCACCTAGACAAGAATGGATCAACAGAGATGTTATAGATGCAATAGATAAAAGAAATAAATTATGGCAGCTGCAAAAAACCAACCCATCTCCAAAACATATATGAAGATTTGGAAAACCAGAAGAAATTCGTAAATGGACTCATACAAAGATCAAACAGTACGTTTTATCTTAACACTTTTAATGCATGTAGATCCGAACCTGCAAAGATATGGAATTTAATAAATAGCCTTTCCATTAACAAAGTTAAAGAAGTAACATCACCTACGAGACTAGAAATGAATTCAAAAATTATTACGGATAGTGCAAACATTTTAATTTATATTTCTCTACGATAGGATCAGACTTAGCAAATAAAATACCTACAATGTATCACACATATACGTCTCCTCAAGCTACAAAAGGAAATGAACTTAGTATATTTAATCCAATTACTCCGGATGAAGTTTATAAAATAGTTAAAAATTTAAAAATAAACAGTAGTTCTGGCCTAGACGGGATCACCACTAAATCAATAAAATGCATTAAATTACTAATAATTGATGAACTTGCAAAATGTATTAATAATAGCCTCGATCAAGCCATTTTTCCTGAGAGCTTAAAAATTGCGAAAGTTACACCAATATATAAATCCGGGAGCAAACTAGATCCAGGTAACTACCGGCCAATTTCCTTTCTCCCAGTTCTATGAAAAGTATATGAAAAAGCAATTTACAATCGCCTTAACGAATTTCTAGACTCAAATCACATATTATCTCCAAAACAGTATGGCTTCAGGCAAAAATCTAACACTCTCTCAGCTACAATTGACCTCGTCACTCGAATTAAGATTAATATTGACCAAAAAAAGATCGTATTAGGCGTCTTTATTGATTTAAAGAAAGCCTTCGATACGGTGAGCCATGAAGTACTACTGCGTAAATTAACTAATATAGGAGTGACAGGAAAAGCTCACGAGCTTCTTAAATCTTATCTGTTAAATCGTTTTCAAATAGTAAAAATTAATGATCAGCAAAGTAGTCTCAGACCTATCACCTATGGCGTGCCTCAAGGCTCCATTCTAGGGCCACTATTATTTTTAATATACATCAACGACATACAAGAAATTGGCCTGAGAGGAGATCTAACACTCTACGCTGATGACACGTCTATTTTTTATTACGGCTTTTCAATTCCCGAAATTCTCTGTGATGTGCAAAACGATCTACAGCTGCTGAACGAGTGGTTTCTACAAAATTTGTTAACTAGAAACATAGAAAAAACGAATTACATAATTTTTGCTGCAAAAAATAAAAAAAATTTAAGCCTTTGCAGATCCCATCCTGAACACAAAATCTATCAAAAGAAAAACATCTGAAAAATACCTCGGCTTAACACTAGATAGCATGCTTACGTGGGAACCACATGTTCAGAATATAAAGACGAAATTGTCATCATTAACTGGTGCTATCTGTGGTGTAGCTCGATGTCTCCCCCTCAAAGCACGATATTTGATATATAACTCATTAATTAAGCCGCACATCGATTATTTAATAGAAATATGGGGGGCCGCCGCAAAAACCCATCTTAATGAAATACAAACGGCACAAAATAAGTTAATTAAATCTTTATTCAATTACCATTACCTAACACCATCTGAGTCACTTTATAAAAATACAAAAATACTTAGCATAACACAAACATATATCTACAATACGTGTATATTCGTACGAAAAATACTAAATAAGGATATCCGCACTAAATTAAACTTCAAAAAGAAAGCCGTCATACAAAGAATGCAACTACGAAATGCATATCATTTAGTATTACGACCCGCCAGAACAAACCACGGACAAAAGTCTATTAGTTGAAGGTGCAAAATTATACAATAAATTACCGAGGGATGTTAAAGATGTTCAGTCTATGGCTAGTTTCAAAAAATGCCTAAAATTCTACATTACCAAGAATATTGCTCCGTGTCCATAAAAAAAAACAATTACATTACCAAATAAAAATCATTTCACCATTATTACTGTATGATTGTGATACGTATGATATACTAAAACTCTTAAACTAATAAATTACCAAAAATCATTAAATATATTATAATTATAAATGAAAAAATCGCGTGATTGTACTAAATAATACTCTAATTTACCTAAAACACAAACTTACATAGTAATAACTAATATTAAATAAAAATAAAAAACTAAAAATAATATAATAAACAACACATTAAAAAATATATACACGCTTGTATATAAAAGAAAAATAAGTAATCAATAATGCATGTTATAAATATGAGCACACCTAATTATGCCACATCCATCCTTGCGCATCCCCTTATCTGTTTCCTACATCATTGTGTCTGTGATGCTGTTAATAAGTAACACATGGAGAAATTCCGAGCGCTTTGAGTTACAAATATTGTAATGGATTTCTACCCACTATGATTTTAAATAGCATGTTTTGGTTGTATTAGTAAGATTTAGTTTTAAATACTGTATGTTTTCGCTTTAGATTTAACTTGTAACCTTTCTCATGTAAATGATTTTTTATAAAAGTTCTTTAAACCTAACTACGGCATATGGAGTAGAATAAAGCCGATTTAGCTCCGGCTTCCCAATAACTCTTGGACGCAGACGCGAAGCCACTACTACCACCCACCAAATCCACTATTATCCGACCAAACTGACGACTGAGGTCATACAACTTATCTTTCACACTGGCACGGCCGTAGCAAAAGTAATCGAGATAGTAATATCCCATCAAAAACATAAATGTGAAAGGCTGCCAAGTTCGATACTATGGGAATGCTTCGCCTATAAAAGAAGTGAGATCTGAATAAGTACCAAGTTCCATAAAAATACCTCAAATCATAAATAGTTATAGGAATGCACACTTGATTTCCAGCAGTTTTTAAGGTACATTTTTAATAAGTATCACGTTACATAGAAATACCTAAAATTATAATAGTCAGAGAAACGCACACCGGTTTTTTTAGCAGTTTCCTGATAACATTTATTATTTTCAGTACTTTTTAATGATGTTACTTGGCAAGTTTTCACACACCACACACCTTTTCAATGCAATGAATCGACACCTTTGGACTGCAATGTGTCAAGTATATAATTTTCTATTAAAACTTGCCAAGTTACATCATTAAAAAGTACTGAAAATAATAAATGTTATCAGGAAACTGCTAAAAAAACCGGTGTGCGTTTCTCTGACTATTATAATTTTAGGTATTTCTATGTAACGTGATACTTATTAAAAATGTACCTTAAAAACTGCTGGAAATCAAGTGTGCATTCCTATAACTATTTATGATTTGAGGTATTTTTATGGAACTTGGTACTTATTCAGATCTCACTTCTTTTATAGGCGAAGCATTCCCATAGTATCGAACTTGGCAGCCTTTCACATTTATGTTTTTGATGGGATTTCATTTATTTTTGTTAGGTGTAGGTTCTTTATTATTTTTTTATCACTTTTGCTTTAGGAAATGTCTCATTCCACTTAGGTATGTACTTTATACTATACCCTTTATACTAAGCGTCTAATTCTATTTTACTATTTATTTATAGGTGATTTTTACAAATAATCTGGCTCCCTACACCTATAAAATGTACCTACTTACATATAATTACATACATCAATAACGTACTTTATTCTGTTTGTAAGTACGCTACCTACATAGATAATTAATAACTCGGTAATACCTACCTACCAGTAGGTATTATAATTGGTGGCCTATTATGTAGCCCTAGAAGTGCACCATCCCATCTCTTCCGGTGGCGTATCGTAGGGTGAGATGGGCAGTAGTATATATAATTCCATCTTAGAGTATATATGATTTCCATGTTCTTGAATCTGCGATTTTATTAGTAGTAAAATTAGAAATTATTTAGACTATGCGAGAAAAAATAGTCTTTTCATTTTTGTTTGACTGATTTAGCGCACCTAGTGTACCTAGTGACCTGCTTTGTACTTCGTAAATCGTGGGTTCGGTTCCCGCAACAGACACACACAGAGTGGTGAACAATTTTATTGTTCTTGTCTTTAAGACAAACATGTATTGTCTTAAATTGGTATGTATCTAAATTTAAATAAGTCTTATCTCATTTCCACTCCATACCTACTTATAGTAGAACAAAATTACACATTCGTTGTTTTCGAAACTGACTCACACTTGGCCGTTTTCAGATTTTTACTTTATTTCGACCTAAAGACAAACCTTCGAGCCAAATTTCAGGTCGGTACGACCATTGGAAGATAGACCCACTTAGTTCATTATGACTTCATAGTAGAACAAAGTTACACCTTCGCTATTTTTAAAACTGACTCACACTTGGCCGTTTTCAGATTTTTCCCTTTACTTTCACCTTAAGACCTATCTCCATGCCAAATTTCAAGTCAGTACGACCATTGGAAGTGGTCTAGGTTTTTGATGAGTCAGTGAGTCAGTGAGTCAGTGAGTGTATAGTAAAAATAGCGATTTTCTGACGTCAATATCTCAAGAACTGCTATAGGTAGAATAATGAAATTTTGTATTCTAGACAATTAAGGGGATGTCAACAGACACTCGAAATTTCATATGCGCAGATAAAATATGTTTTGAGTTATAGGGTGGTCGAAATTGGCCCGAAATGGTTCGTGTAATATAACCCACGGCCGGTGTGTCGCTTTTTTTTGCTCGAACTTGGCGGACACACTGCCGTGTGTCTAGATATGACCGGCGTCAGTTTGGTTGGATAATACTATAACTATTTTATACAAATTGGATTCCTTACATCAAGCGTTTCATCTTTTAAGTAACTCCGAAAACGTTTGTATCGCAATTTTTACTTATAGTAATGAAGTCTTTGGCAATTATTTCGCAATAAAAGCAATTAATAGTACCTTAAGGACGTTCCCAATAAATCTTTGTGACCAAACTAATTGTTCCTTTGAAAAGCGGAAGGTATTCGGGGCAAATAAGGTTTCGTTTTGGAAGTCGATCATTGAATAAGTCCCAAAATCAAGTTAAGGTGAAATCCCACTATCGATGAAAGTAAATTGTATTTTTGTTTATATCTTTACTTAATAACATTTTAAAACAAAGTTTAGTTTTGACTTGTCCAGGTGCTGCCGTTGACGGATACGTCTACGGACGTGATGAAAACTTTATTGCACAAAATACAATATAAATTATGTACAATGGCGGACTTTAAGCCTAAAGGCAACCAACCACATGTGGTTGGCTGGTAGAGAATGCCTTGGTAAATGACCATGGTAAATGTGGTGAAAAAAGTCGGCCATCATGTTTAATGCCAAATAATTCAATGAGAGCATGCCCCGTAAAATATAAAAAAATAGAAAATAAGAACCACCTTAATGGGTATAGTCTAATAAAACATGGGTATCCTTAGCGCTTAATACCTAATAATCCTAAAAACACACAAACAGATTAACTTGCTCAGCCATTTTTAAGTAAGTAACAAATATATTTTTATCAAATATATTATCCATTACATATATATTTTTTCGTAATGGATTTACCGCTAATACGGTACAAATTCAACAACATGAATTACATGAACCCGATATTATTAGGTAATGGCTTATTATGTTACTTCAAATATCAAGATAATCCTTAATGTATTTACGTCTCAATCACGTATCTGCTGACAGACTACATACCGTAGTCGTATTAGATGGTGAAGGAGCACACATTGGAACTCCCATAGATATTATACTAATTTAGCATAAGCGAAAATGACTGCCCATTTCAGTTGTGTATAGTGAACAGTAAACGTTATGAATGAAATTCATCAAAGTGTTCATGAGATTTCGCAGCTTGGTGTACAACTACTAATTGAGTGCTAGGCCACTAATTGAAAACTGGGAACTTCATGATTCAACCTTATTAAGAATTATTGAAATAACCTAGTAGAGGATAAAAATTGTGCCAACTTTAAAAATAAAAAACCGGCCAAGTGCGTGTCGGACCACGCATAGGAGGGTTCCGTACCTTCAATGGAATAAGAACCAAACTAATACCAAAAGGTCGAATCTGATGCCTATGGAAGAAGTTTTTTGGAGATAACTCAGAAATGGCTGAACCGATAATGTTCAAAACAATTTTCGTTGAAAGTATATGATAAGGCGCATCTCTTCAAATTTTTTCATATTTTTTGAATTTACGGTTCAAAAGTTACGGGGGGGGCTACACAACTTTTCTGACTTTCGAAGCGATTATTTCAGAAAATATTCACTTAATCACAAAATAGTCAAAGAAACCTCAATGTTATTTTGAAAGACCTATCGATTGTTGTGTCACATGTAGATATTTGGTAATTATTTTTTTTAATTTAGTTACCTGTATGGAGCGCCCCCCTAAAAATTTTTTTTTTTTCAAATTTAACTACATAACTAAGTAGCTGCATACAAAATACACCTTATGTGTAAATTTTATTCAGATACGTCGTATAGTTTCCGAGTAAAATGCCTGTGACATACGGACGGACAGACAGACAGATAGACATGACGAATCCATAAGGGTTCCGTTTTTTGCCATTTGGCTACGGAACCCTAAAAAAAACATAAATGTCAGGTTTGCGAATCGCTACCAAGTTTTTTTGGCACTTCCCGATGAGTACCATTGAATGGGCCGCGCTCATTTCCTAGTCACTGGAGTAGTTATTGTCAAAAAAGGGTCGTATTTTGCTGACTGTACAAAATGCTCCAACTTTGGCTCAGGCTACCAGGTACTAAAATACATAACATTTTACCGTGTTTTGCCCTCCTTAAGCCGAATCCTGCTACTCGATGAGGTAGGCTTGCCTACGGCCTACTCTTGATCTAGTAGATAGTGTTTTCGACTTTCGATTAGGTACGCCAGTGTTGCCAGGTGCGTCCAAGTGGATTATCGTACCAACCTTTAAAAATTATCGTACCAGACGTAAAATTATCGTACATCTCTAAAAGTGACACTATCGCTTATTTTTCATTGGAAATGAGCTGAAATATGAAAAGAACACGCACTTTACTTACTACAAGGTTATTTTAACTTAAATTTTGTGAATGACGGGGATTTTTTTTCTGACAATAAATGGCATGAATGGCTAAACGCAGTTTTTCTTAAGGCCTAAAAAGCCACATGCTGTCACTTTCCTTAGGGTCACTAAAAAGAGATGGCAGTTGGGACATGCGAATGTCATTTCTGCTCTAGTCCGTCATATTTCTTAGTTGACGATAAAATGTCAAAATGGACCAACTGGACCAATAGCATATCAGCCTGGTACACGATGCCATAGATAGGATAGTTTAAAAAAAAGTGTAGTACACTACACTGTAATCTTAAAATTATCGTACTTTTGCGTACGATAATCAACATTCGAACGTACATCGTACGGAGGTGCAAATTATCGTACATGTACGACAATTATCGTACGCCTGGCAACGCTGAGGTACGCTACTTCCATATAATTGTCCATAGAAAGGTAGGTAACGTTATTGTACTCATATTCTGATTAGTAATAACCAACATTTTCCAGAATCTAAACAACACCTGTAATTAAAAGCCCGGTTTTTACTCTCTCATTTACTCGTAGAGTTTATTCCTCACATGCTGTTTCGGGAAGTACGTCAATGGAAGGAAGTTTAGGAAGTCAGTCAATGGGTTGAAGACTGCTCCGGGCGGTAATTGTGTGAGGACGAGCCGGTGTCATGCGTTAGGGACAACAATAGTATATTTATTTTTTAATCTTTATTGCACAATACAAGATGGTACAAATGGCGGACTTAATACCATAAGGCATTCTCTACCATTCAACCAATGGGCTAAACAGAAAGGTAAGGTAGGTGCAGGGTCCATTTAAATATGACAGCATTATTAAGAAAAAAAACTAACAATTTATTAACTATATCGATAAACTTACATACACATATACATATAGTAATAAACATATACACATATTTTACATGACCGATCAGGAGGACAAATGGCGGACTTAATACCATAAGGCATTCTCTACCAGTCAACCAATGGGCTAAACAGAAAGGTAAGGTAGGTGCAGGGTCCATTTAAATATGACAGAATTATTAAGAAAAAAAAACAATAACAACATATTAACTATATCGATAAACTTACATACACATATACATATAGTAATAAACATATACACATATTTTACATATTTTGTGTGACCCATCAGGAGGACGATGAAGAAAGCTTGTCAAGGAAATGCTTGCGCAACAAGCGCTTGAAAGAGTCTTTAGTCTGAGTCTGCCTGAGAGAGATTGGCAGAACATTCCATAGATTATATTCCTGTGTGAAAGGGGGTATAAGTCAAATTGGCTTAATTAAAAAGGGCATAAGTCCTGTAAAATGTACAGTAAGTACTTATACCCTTATTCGCTGATTTGACTTTACCCCTTTTTCCCTAGAGTCATGGATTCATGACGTCGCTGCGACAATTCTGTACGTATTACCTACTATTATTGACTCTGTGCTTCGGATTCTCCTCAAACTCTCAGTGTTAGGAAACGTTTTCTGTTGAAGCGGAGTCTGTGGCGGGTAGTCTATGTGATCATGTTTTAAGATATCGACAGGCACTCATACGTTTAGAAATTCAATATATTTGTTTACGTCGTTACGACATAATATTGTATTGAACCTGATAGATACAATTTGAGGCCGTAGCAAGTTATTTTAAGTTTCAAGGACGTTGGTTTGATGAATCAGTCAAGATCATTCGAATCAAGGTAAAAATATGATAGAACTTATTAAAAAAAATATCATACCTAAATGTTTGTAGACAAACTGGAAGTCGTAGGTAATACAGATTATATATAGCTCGCTTGATTTTTTTTATATTACTCGCGACGTTATGTACAATATTTTAGGTATGTAGTAAACCGGTAAAAAATATATCTTTATTTTTCTTACAAACCTGTAATGAATGAGCTCAAGTTTCCGAAATTTAGGCATGCCGGGGGAATTGAGATGGAACTTAACGATGTCTGTCTGACGTCGAACTTATTTTTAATGCTACCGCTCCAAATGTTACATAGTGTGCGACACTCCAAATAACCTAGGTACATACAGTTTATATAACTAAACTCTCTTTCTGCCAGTACCATTAGTTTTGTTCTAATTCCGAAGCTTATTTTAACCATGCTACACACGTTTTCTTTCCTTTAGGTAGATCACGTTTAAGAGTTCCCAGTACGGAGTGTACAGACTGATCTCATTACAACGTTTTATTTGCAATTCTCGCACAATCCTAAGGCTCTAAGCCTATTAAAACTCGAATCCACTTAAGCCATTTAGGAATTTAAAGAAGGAAACGAGTAGGTAAACCGAGAGCTTGTTACGGCGTTAAAATAAATTGGGGGTTTTAATATCTTTTTCAACGTGAAACGACTTGAATTTGCACAAGTAAAATACTATTTATTCTGTCAATATTTATAGGCGCAGAAATAAGAAATTGATACAAAAAAATACCTAGATATTTAGTTAAGTACTAGTTTTATTTGAATATTTCGTTTTTCGGAACCTGTTCGTTTGAAGTTTCTAAGTCCTTGTAGATTGACCTTTGAATAACATCCCAATTTAGTATCTCCACAGTAACGCTTAATTTTTCATTACAAACAGCAATATATATTTTAATGCCTTTTTTAATAACCCATTCCTATTAAAACTAAACAATGACTTAAAATACCAAACAGAATTAATTTAGGCTAACAAATTGTAAGATAGGGCGTATATTATGTTATGTGCTTGTGTGGCAAATATGCTCCTCACAATACATCGCAAGTACATAGGTACATTACAAATTGATGAAAGCTACATAATTATACATTAAATACTTGTTCATATTAAGGTAAATATTACCAAATAATCTCGTAAAATATTTGAGTAGGCAATTGTAATTTCATGCGCAATAAATTAATAATTAAATGATTTTAATGTTGTTCGTGATTATTTCTCGCTTTCAAGTGTTTATTGTTACGTGGTTAAGCTCAAGATGGGTGTTCTAGCCTTGGTTTGTGGTAAGTACTAGAAAATATTAAAACTAGTTAGATATCTTATTTACTACCTAATCTAACTGTTATTTTTGTATAAAACAGACAGGTCGCATTACCAATTTAGTATCTGTAGAAAAAAAATAGAGTTCAATTACCAAAGGACAAATTAGAAATCGTACAAATTATCTCTACGCAAATTCCATTGCCTAAATAAAGGCAATTTTTGCGGCGGTCGAAAGCTTTTATCCGACATTTACACTGCCAAAAGGCCAAAAAAGGCTTTTAACAAATTTTTACGCAGATAGATGATTAATTTGACGGTTGGTAATTTTTTTTAAAACGCAATATTCATAATTATTAGGTCTAATGGATGGCTGAATGATTTTGCAGGACATTTCATATCGAAGGGTAAATTAGTTTTTGACATTGGAAATGTCTTTTCGTTCGTTCCAGTATAGGCCCCGATTTCACGAAAAAGTGCGATCCCCTTATACCTCGGAAAGTTATAAAGATATGATATTCAATAAAATCGGCCAAGTACGAGTCGGACCACGCATAGGAGGATTCCGTACCTTCAATGGAATAAGAACCAAACTAATACCAAAAGGTCGTATCTGATGCCTATGGAAGAAGTTTTTTGGAGATAACTCAAAAATGGCTGAACCGATAATGTTCAAAACAATTTTCGTAGAAAGTATAAGGCGCATTTCTTCAAATTTTTTCATATTTTTTGAACTTACGGTTCAAAAGTTACGGGGGGGCTACACAACTTTTCTGACTTTCGAAGCGATTATTTCAGAAAATATTCACTTAATCACAAAATAGTCAAAGAAACCTCAATGTTATTTTGAATGACCTATCGATTGATGTGTCACATGTTGATATTTGGTTAATTTTTTTTTATTTAGTTACCTGTATGGAGCGTACCCCTAAAAATATTTTTTTTTTTTCAAATTTAACTACATAACTAAGTAGCTGCATACAAAATACACCTTATGTGTAAACTTTATTCAGATACGTCTAATAGTTTCCGAGTAAAATGCCTGTGACATACGGACGGACAGACAGACAGACAGACATGACGAATCCATAAGGGTTCCGTTTTTTGCCATTTGGCTACGGAACTCTAAAAATGGCTCAAAAGACTCATATTTACGAGAGCTGTAAGGTGCAAAAAGAATTTTTCGAGAGAATTTAAAAAGAAAAAAGTTATGACTGGAATAGTGAAAAAAAATCAATTTTTTCCAAATTTTTTATTTTGGCGTTCGATATTTTGGTAACGAAGAATGATATCAAAAAGAACTCCTCTGGACAATTTAGTCAGCTACAATTTAAGTCTAAATAAAAGACGATCGGGTTAAGGGTCTGCCCTGTAGCCTTACCTTTTTGAAAAAAGTCAGAACGACATTTTTCACATTAAGTTTTTTTAACTGACTTCAAGATTTCAAAAGAGGAGGTTTTCAATTCGGCGTATATGTTATTTTTTTTTTTTTTTTTTTTTTAATGTTTGTTACTCCATAACTCCGTCATGTCTGAACCGATTTTGAAAGTTCTTTTTTTGATTTTAAGTATATATTGGTCCCGTTTTCGTCAATCTGATGAGGATCCATGAGGAATCGAGGGAACTCCTCAAATATTAATGGCATACATGTAGTGAATTTTATCAACAAATCAATCATTTTCATTCAAAACAGTGACATTTGATTAAGCGGAACTCCTCTTATCGAACACACATCGGTGCTTGTTAAGCAAGTAAGATTGTCAGGACAAATTTTCGTCAAGCTCAAGTTCTGATGATGGGATCCATGAGGAATCGAGGGAACTCCTCAAATCTTAAAGGCAAACACATAGTGATTTTTGTATTTTTATCAACAAATCAAGCATTTTTATTCAAAAGAGTGTCATTTGATGAAGTGGAACTGCTGATGATGATCAGAACGGAACTCTTCAACGACGCATAATTCACCTTTGGCGATTTCTCCTCTACGATGTGTTTGTTAAGCAAGTTAGATTGTCAGGACAAATTTTCGTCAAGCTCAAGTTCTGATGATGGGATACACGAGGAATCGAGGGAACTCATCAAATCTTAAAGGCATACACATAGTGATTTTTGTATTTTTATCGACAGATCAAGCATTTTCGTTCAAAAGAGTGACATTTGATGAAGTGGAACTGCTGATGATGATCAGAGCGGAACTCTTCAATGACGCATAGTTCACGTTTGGCGATTTGTCCTCTTCGCTGTTTTTGTTAAGCAAGTTAGATTCTCAGGACAAATTTTCGTCAAGCTCTCAAGTTCTGA
This sequence comes from Pammene aurita, assembly GCA_947086415.1. Lineage (NCBI taxonomy): Eukaryota > Metazoa > Arthropoda > Insecta > Lepidoptera > Tortricidae > Pammene > Pammene aurita. The sequence continues at coordinate 23,649,449 of OX352295.1, forward strand.
TGATGGGATCCAGGAGGAATCGAGGAAACTTCTCAAATCTTAAAGGCATACATAAAGTGATTTTTGTATTTAAATCAACAAATCAAGCATTTTCATTGAAAACAGTGATATATTGATAAAGTGGAACTGCGGCTGATGCCATAAACATGTGAAATGTAAAATGAGAAAGGAATTCTTCAACGACGCATAGTTCACGTTTGACGATTTGTCCTCTTCGCTGTGTATGTTAAGCAAGTTATTTCGTTGTATAGAGTGCACCATCTACAATAATCCTTCACCGGCTTCCCCCATTGAAGAAGTCGGTTTTTTAGGGTTCCGTAGTCAACTAGGAACCCTTATAGTTTCGCCATGTCTGCCCGTCCGTCCGTCCGTCCGCGGATAATCTCAGTGACCGTTAGCACTAGAAAGCTGAAATTTGGTACTAATATGTATATCAATCACGCCGACAAAGTGGTAAAATAAAAAGTGGAAAAAAATGTTTTATTAGGGTACCTCCCCTATACGTAAAGTGGGGAGTGATTTTTTTTTCATTTCAACCCTAACGTGTGATATATTGTTGGATAGGTATTTAAAAATGAATAGGGGTTTACTAAAATCATTTTTTGATAATGTAAATATTTCCGGAAATAATCGCTCCAGAAGTAAAAAAAAAATGTGTACCCCTCTAACTTTTGAACCATAAGTTTTAAAAATATGAAAAAAATCTCAAAAGTAGAACTTTATAGAAACTTTCTAGGAAAATTATTTTGAACTTGATAGGTTGAATAGTTTTTGAAAAAAAAAATACAAAATAATTTCTTAACTAAGTTTGTAATTTAACCGTATAAGCAGGGGTTTATTGTACCTGTAATTTCTACAAAATCACAATGAAATGACGTACTTTCAAATAAAGTAAAAACGGTGAAAATCGGTTCACGCAATAAAGAATTATTCCATAAAAATCATCTTCCATACTTTAAGCTCACGCGCAATAGTTTACTTAATTTGCCGATAGATGTCGCTGTACGTGGAACGCTCATATCCTACATGGCGGTGTTATTTTAACTCTTAAGTGGGGACACTTACTGTGACGGACGGAAAACTACGGAACCCTACACTGAGCGTGGCCCTACACGCTCTTGGCCGGTTTTATTCTTAAAAACTATTTAGCTATGTGGCTACCATTTCTCGAGTTGACTATGGATTTGTAATATGATAATTTTCTTGTACTTTGAACATTATTATATCCTGCTTACTCGTATTAATGTAAAAATGAAATATGTATACTTAGGCGCCACGGCGACAATTATTCAAACTTCGATATGCGTGTGGAAATTTTTCAATTTGTTTGTTCACAGCAGAGTTGGGCACACTTGATTAAAATCGGTGATTGATTACTAATCATCGCTGATTGAATAATCGCTGATTAAATCATAACACAAAACAATCAAGTAATTTCGCCATGAGTAAAATCATTAACGACGGGCGCTGATTGAAACTAAATTAACGCTAATAAACTAACTTGTTCAATGTGATTGACGAATGTATGATTAGAGTGTTCTTAAGCTGATTTATATTATTACTAGAATAAGGCGTTTGTCTTGAATTTCACATATTGAACCAGATACATATGTAGAAATTTTCATTATCCTAAATGAAAATGTCACTGGCATTTACGCTTTTTTTGTTCAATATTGAATCTGCACTATACAACTTAACACGTTCACTGCGATAAGAGGCCTAAAGACCTCCTGCTAGTACTCCCGGGCTGTGCGGGCGAAAATATTGTGATCTCGCTCTGGTGCGGACCTCGTGCCTTATAGAATTGTATAGGTAGGAAAGAGTCCAATATATATTTCGCTTTATAAATTAACATAGAATTTTTTGACACTTTAAAACACGCAAGAGGTCTTAAGGCCTCTCATCGCACTGAAAGTAAAAAGTGTGCGTCCAGTGCGGATAAGGGGTCGTAAGACCTCTTATAGGTAGTACGGGCTTATCCGCCCCCTCCCGCACCTGTTTGGATCTAGGAATGTTGAACTATGACCCAGTGATGTGCACGAGTCTATAAGTAATGTACGTATTGCATTTGCTCGTGAGTCGAAATACGTAAATTCTATTAGCATTAGTAAGCGTCAATTGTGTGTAGTGGTTAAATTAAATATCTAAAAAGTGAGTGAGTGATTAACAACAAGACAAGTATCGAATGTGGTGAATCATGAGTCGTGTAAACAAGAGATGTCGGAGAATGCTACAACTAGCACAAAATCAGAGTGAAGTGCAAGAGGAAACCTCTGTACCAAAATATCGCCGAGTTTACCAGAAAGTTACTGCAAAAGCGAACACAGTAAGTGAGACGTCCTCTAGTAAGATAAAAATCCTTGAAGATATAACTATCTGTCCTCCAACTTTTGCTACTACGTCAGAAACGACTGCAAATGCGAACTCAGTGAGTGAGCCGTCTCCTAGTAGCGTAAATATTTCCGAGGATATTACTAGATGTGCTCCTAATTTAGCTATTACTTCAGAAAGAAGTGATTGTTCTAAAGATTTGCATGCTACCCCAAAACGTCGCAAAATTGAACATATCGTTAGAGAAGAAAATAATAATGACAATACAATTTTCGTAAGCCCTAGCTCACGACAAACTTTCCAAGTATTACAAACTGTCCGAGTTCCAGAAACTCCTTCAACAGATCTTAATTTTAACACATCCAAAAGTTCATCTCCGTACCAAATTTACAATAAAAACTTGAATGTGTCATCAACAATTAGCAGATGTAGCTCTGTAAGTGATTTATCTTGTGCACAATATTTAACATGCCCATTGAATGATCAACAAGTCTCTGAGATATTGTCGATGCCTAAGGAAGATGAAGAAACCTCTCAGATTACACCGATTGAGCCTACAACTTCAGATAGCCACACCATAGAACCAGAAATACCTCAGGATGCATCGGTCAAACCTTCAAATTCAGATTGCAATACCAATGAACCGGAAATATCTCAGTTACCAAACATTTTGCTTACCTTAGCGGCAAGTTGTACAAAAGGGTCGGAAGGATCTCAACAAGCAATATCGATCGAGCCTAATTTCTCAAATAATCTTAATGAAAATGATGGCGTTTCTCAAACTATTACTCATCAAGTATTTCCAGTTGAACCTTCGACGCTAAGCAATAATGATATTGAAAACCACTCTGAAGAACCAATAAACACAGAATCCACTACAGATACATCTAATAGGTCTGTGCCTCGAAATATACTTGAAGACATTATCAGTGACGACACCTCAGATGACGAGGACTACACCCCAGAGACTGACTGTTCAGATAGTTCTTTGTCTGATTGTAGCAGTTCTTCTTCTGAAAATGAGAACACTCTAGAAGAAAATGTAGAAAACGGTGACATTCTTCCTGAAGGTGATGCTGATGATAGTGAATGGCAGGATATAACAAATACAACGCCAACTTTTGAAGAATACGAAGGCCATTCCACAGTAAACGTGCCTGTAGGGGCAAAGACACCAACAGACTATTACGAATTATTTGTCACGGAAGAGATAATTAACAAAATGGTTCTTGAAACTAATAACTATGCACAAATGTTCATGAATAATAATCAGCGTGAAATCAAACGTAAGTCACGGGTAAAGGCATGGACTCCAACAGATCCAGAAGAAATGAAGAAATTTCTTGGAATCCTAATGGTAATGGGCTTAGTAAAAGTTCCACATATTAACGACTATTGGTCGAAAAAAAGTATATATAGAAATGAATACATTGTATCTTTAATGAATAGAGACCGATTATTGCTGCTACTAAAATTTTGGCATTTTAGTGATCCCCGGAGTACTGAGAAATTGAGTAAAATCAACGATGTTTATTTGATGTTGTTAAACAAATTTCAAACCATCTTAACGCCGGGAAAATTTTTAGTTATAGATGAGAGTATGGTACCGTGGCGAGGTAGATTACAATTCCGCCAGTATATTAAAAACAAATCTCACAAATATGGAGTGAAACTCTACAAACTCTGTACTCCAGAAGGATACACTTATAATCTTCTCATTTACACTGGAAAAGGAGAAAATGGTCGAGAGTTGGACCATGGACAGAAAACTGTTATGAGATTAATAAAAGATCTTGTAAACGAAGGGAGGCTTGTTATTACAGATAATTTTTATAATTCTATCGGTCTTGCTGAAGAATTGATACAAAATAAAACTTTTCTCTGTGGCACTCTTCGTCCAAATAGAAAAGGCCTTCCGAAACGCATTATTTCGACTAAGCTTAAAAAGGGTGAAGTTGTTGGAAAAATGAACGCAAAAGGTGTAAGGGTCTTAAAATGGCTGGATAAAAGACCAGTTTATATGATTTCAACATGCAGACAACATAATGCAACCATTATAGATACTGGCAAACAAAGAAAAGTTATTGGAGAACGTATAAAAAAACCCGAATGCGTTGTAACGTATAATGACAATAAAAAGGGAATAGATTACAGTGACCAAATGTCGTCCTATTATACTCCACTGCAACGAGGCTTAAAATGGTTCCGAAAAGTCATGATAGAGCTTTTATTTGGTACTGCTTTGGTGAATAGCTGGGTGGTGTTCAACATGCAGAGGAGAGAGAAAATGCCAAAGAAGATGTTCTTTGAATCAGTTATTGAAGGATTTACTAAAAAAACCATATCCGGCCGTAAGTTTTTTGTTTATTTATTTCTAAAGCTTTCATTTATTTATCATTACAAGTTAACTACTATTACAGGGTATTTATCATGTATGTTGGTTGGTTGGTTAATTGATTATCAAGCCTAAAAAATTACCAAATACAAGGTACCCTATTTTTATTTGACTGAGCCAGCGAAGCGAGTGAGTTTTATTAATCAAAATAATCAGGGAAAAAAAATTAAACTCCATACGTATATATGTGGCTTTGTTTGTTTGTCTGACGATAACTCGAGTACAACTGCACCTGGATGTAAATTAAATGATAATTAGAGATACATAAGTTAAAAGCACATTATTTTATATTGTTTCAGGTAATTCACGTACTGCCACTCTAACAAAAAATCATGTATTTGAAAAAAATGGTGATAAACGAAGAAAATGTGCAGGTTGTTATGAAAATTTGCGCACAACGCTGTCCAGTCGGGAAGCCAATAAAAAAGTTAAGAAAATTAAATCTTACTGCCGTGATTGTAACAAGCCGCTATGTCTTCAATGTTTCTATAACAGTCATATGTGATTCACTTAGAGTATATTAATAAAGTTTTTGATTTATCGATAAAATGCATTTTTATTAGGAACATCACTAGTAGTATATACAAATGTACCTAACATTCAGTGCTGTAAGAGGTCTAAAAGCCTCTTAATTATTTTTTGTCATTATTACCTTGTCTAACGTCAGAACTTCGGGCGAAGCTAAAACAAGACAGAACAGTCCTTTAGCAACACTGTTATATAAGTATCATTCACAAATTTGTGAATTTTATGGGAAAAAAAGCATTTAAGTATTCATCTTCGTTGAGTGGTCTTAAGACCCCTAACCGCACCGGTGAAATGGTACCGTTAAGGCGAAAAGACCCCTTACAGCACTAGTTGAAAGTAAGCAATATTTTGAGCCGCAGTGAACGTGTTAAGACGTAAGCGCCAACCGCCAAATGATACCTTTAGAAATATTGTCACAAAAAGCCATTTATCCTAAATGTATATTATACTCACCTAGGTACCGCCTCTCTTTCATCAGGGAAAAAAGTTAAGGAGCTAGTAGCTACGCAAAATCTAATCAAAATCTGATCATCTAATCAACTAAATTAACTAAGCACTCTGTCTTACTAATGTAATCACTTCAGCTAATCATGAGTGAAACTAAAAATCGACATGATTTACTCATGTCGGTGGTCAATCAGATTAGAAAGGTCACGATTGAATTCGTAATCATGTTCATATGATTATGAGTAACGTTCTCATTTTTAACTTTAGTTTCAATCACGTCAATTTTTGCCCAACTCTGGTTCACAGGCGTTATGTCGAGGATACTTATGTTAATCTAAGAATAAAATAATTATCATTCAACGTCGTAGTTTTATTTTATAACTCAAACTCAAACATTTATTCAGTAAAGTAGGCCACAAGGGCACTTTTACACGTCAAAGTAAAAGTGAGAGAGAAAAAAAATCAAACTACACCGGTTCTAACCCTATACCTCTGACCCGAGAAGAATTATGTCCGGCAAGAAACTCGGCGGGACTTATTTTTTCAAAACAACAGTACATCAAAACTAAACAATACATATAAGTGCGTTGTTCTATAAGAAAACATATCAAACCAAGGTTAGATTAACCAACAATAGGTTATAGTTTAAGAAAAATACCAAAGAAAAAAGATGAGTCCAAATCTGACTATTGAAAATGAATTACATACAAGTTTGACATACTTTCTTACCTGAACTGTGTCTTCTAAATAAATTTCCAAATTATAATAATCCATCGTCAACAGTTAGAAACAAAATAATTTTGAATTTAAATAAAAAAAAAGTAAGTGATTCTAGTATACAATAAACATACTATTTCTATATTATCCTTAGAGATGTATAAGGTCTCCAAGTGTCTTGATCTATATATTCTATATAATAATAAAAAACATGGATAATCAAGCACCGAATGTTGTGTCTAAAGCCAATTAAACTAAAATTAAATATGATTAATAAAAAGTTAATTAAATGTGTTGCCCCAGTTTGCCTAAACAGACCTGTCTCCACAAACAGCACCCGTTTACGAGTATGACGCAATTTAACCTTATCCCGACTTTTTCGTCGCTCAGCGACAATTTTTTTCGAATTCCGTAGATTCATTTCCAATGTGCTCGATAGTCGTGTGAGGCACGAAATCTGTGATTGTTTTTGTCTTCAAGCTATTCTTTGTAGTTATTTATATAATCAATTGTCTCCGTCAGGGACTTCATCGTCGTGAAAGTCGTTAAAAACTTTTACCCAATTTGGGGTCAAATTTCTGAAAATCATTTCTTAATGGCAGAAAAATATTTCAAATTTTAAGGTTCCTTCAACGTTGTCTGTCAGCTTTAGATACTTAATGAATCGTCATTATCTTCAACATTGCTTTTTGAAATTTATAAAACCGTTTCACTTTAATTTTATCGAGGTAGTAAGAAACCCATCTCATCTTCATACGTTATTTTATTGATCTTTGGTTTTTCATCTTCTTTTCTTCACATTGTTTTATTTTTCCTTATTGCCCGACGATGAGACTGTCCCAAATGAAACCATTTTTTTTGCAATCGGATTGTATTGCATAATAATAGAAATGTAATTCATGGTGCCTAATACTTTTAAAAGTAGGTATAGTTTATCCGTCGGCTTAAGGACAAATGCTCCATACTTAAAGTATGGCGCATTTATTCTTAAATCGCCGGACAAATAATACCTACATATTAGGTTGTGCGTTATCCCATGTTATCCCTTCCTTCACTCCCTTCTCTTGCTTTGAATATGACTATTACGCAACAATCGCTATTTATTAAAAAGTTTTGATTGGTCAATAAAATTTTACATTGTCAAGAAAAAAGTGTATACGTCAAAACCCACGAGCAGGTAAACAATAATAAACTAGAGCACCCGATTCACGTGTACACGCACACACCCGGTACCCGTGTTCTTAAGCCCGGCGGTACTAAGAACCCGAACTACACGAATCCGCCAACTCCCGTTTACGGTACACGAATAATCGGAACGGATACGTAAGATCGGAACACCCGAAACTCATTTTTTAATTGTAATTAGTTCTAAAAGTGCGGGCCGACCCGGGTACACGGGTACACGGATCTTAACTACACGTTTTCTAAATCCACGTGTCGATTAGGTCAGAAAACCGGGTACGGGTAGTTCGGAAACGGGTATAAAACACGTCTACACGAAACCCGAACACGACCGCGAGCCCTATAATTAACGGCTTGTTGCCGTAGCTAGGGTTTTGGCTTTTTACGGGTGTGTCCGGCCAAATAATTCCTCGTCCGACCTGTCCGGCTTTTGTTAGGCTTTTGTCTGACTTACGCTACGCGCCAGTCACGCCAGTGGCAGGATTCGAAAGACCAGCGTAGCGTATGCAACACCGCAAATGACGCGCTGTCCGGCTTTTGGGATCAAATGTCCGGCTAAATTAAACGTGAAGTCCGGCTTTTTAATTTTTGGGCCTGATAACCCTAGCCGTAGCATAGCTTGTATGCCCCCTCCTCCGATATCATATGCACATTGCACACCCAAAATGGCGTAAATCTCTTTATTTGAAAACATTATAAATACTCGTAGGTACACTCGCGTTCAAAAGTGCACACCCAATTCAGCAACAGAATCGTTTGAAGCTAAATTAGACGCCATCTATGCGTTCTTTTTGTAATAAGGCTATTTCAGCTATCTGTAAATCTTACTAGTACAGTAAGCTGTTACTAGATGGCGTTGAATGCAGTTAAAAATAAAAAAAATGTTGTCCAGTGTATATTTACAAACTTTGTTTGCTCAATTCAATATTTCAACGATACATTAATCGGTGGTTTTGGAAGTTGAGAACAATTCTTGTTTTTTTCTCTCTCACTGTTATTTCATTTCAATCGTCCATCCAGCTATTCAGAATCCACATCGGACTTCTCTGCATTTACCCTATTGGATGGCGTCACGGAGTGCCCTTTCATTCCAAGACATTAAAAAACACAAAATTTCATAATTATTGGCGGGGATTTGAACCCGGGCACTCTTGCGTTCAACTCGCATGCGCCAGCCACTGGACTAAAGCACTATTAATAATGCCGGTGAAATTCATTACTAGTTGAGACCATGCATATCAAGCTTGTCATATGTACTAAATCCGTAAAACATGCCAATGGAATTAGAGTTTTATTAGAATGAAACAAACGTCAAATTTGCATACCAAAATTTGGGTACTGTTAATTTGCGACACGCTTTATTTTTGTTAGTAATATGTCAAGTAAATGAAAGAGGGTAGATCTAAGTTTTCTAAATACCATACTAAATGTTTTTTTATTACCTGACCGATTTCTTCTTCTATTGTTCGTTGCGTTATACGTCTGAATTCATTGCTTAAATAGTTTATATTATCAATTATTAAAACAAAATGAGTTCTCGAAGCAATATTGACTTGTTATTAAGATCGCGAATAATTGAATTGCATAATGAAGGCTATAATATATCAGAGATAGCTAGAGAAACCGGTGTAAACGTAAGTAGTTTTTTTACTTCTTTTCCTCATTAAAAAATGTCTACATGATATATTATTCGTGAATAAAATTATGATAATATATTTTTTTTTGTTTCAGAGGAAAACTGTTACTTTATGGGTATGAAGATTCCAAGGATCTTTGTTACACCAGCATAAAACTGGTAGACCACGCCTCATTGACACACAGCAACGTCAGTTGTTGGTACCGGAATATGAGGAATATGGCTTTAGGCCGACAAGGCACTATGCGGGTTTGTTTGGCACAAGCTCGCTCACGGGTCGTCGTGCCCTTCATAACGAGGGACTCCATCATCGGCAGACACGCCGTTAACCTTTGTTGACAGATGCACATAAAACAGCAAAGTTACAGTTTGCTCACACACATCGAGACGATGACTGGACTCATTAGTCCAGTTTACTGACGAAAAGACTTTTAAATCCAGTCAACAAGGACGCCTGTCTTTTTGGCGTCGAAATAATACGCGATATGACAACGAGCATGTCTTGCCCGACATGGAATCGGGTCGTATCACAGTGAACATGTGGGGTTGGATGACTGCAGCCGGTCCGGCAGAACTTATCAGAATAACAAGCCGCGAGAATAGTGACAACTACGTGTTGGAGGAGACCCAGGAGACCCTGATGCCTACAGTTCGAAATGTGTACCCAGAGACTGAATTTCCGTTGGTATCGTTTTTGCAAGATGATTGCCCAATACACCGCTCGCGTAGTGTGAAAGAGTGGTTTAAAAAACACAAAAATGACATCAAGGTCCCTGCCCTGTCCCCTGTCCCCTGGCCTGCCAGAACACCGGATTTAAACCCTATAGAAAATTTATGGGATTTTATAGTCCAACGCTGGGATAATCAAAATGAAAGGACCCCGGAAGCGCTGAAAGCACATTGCATGAAAATATGGGATAGTGTTCGTGGTTCAGATTTCTGTCAAAATCATATTTCATCGATGCCTTGTAAGCAAGCAGTTATTGATAACGGAGGAGGCTGTACTAAATATTAGGGCAATCATAAAACAATACATTTGGTGAACCGGGTTTAGTGCTTAATTTCAACGTAAAAGTATTTTATTGATTTGATAAATCTATGTTACTTTGAGGTGGCCTTTTATCGAAATTTACGCTAGTTGAAGTAGGTAAGTAAGTTCGGTGTCAATAAAAAGTAAAATAATGTAAACAAACACATTTACCTTAATTGCTTCGCACTTACGCACTTTAAATGTAATCTTTACATTATTTTTTTGTAAAAATGTCCTTTAATTACTTATATTTCAGTGAAAACGGGGTTCTTTAATAATATTCTGTCATGTGTCAAATTCTTTTTTTGCTTAGAAATTCAGCCATTGGTTTACTTTATTTTACTCTTCTATTGACACTGACCTTAGGTAGTATTAATAAATAAGATAAATAAATAATGCTTAATAATGTGAGACAACAGTAAAAATTCAAACTTATATACCTAATATGTTGACTATCTATATTAATTACCTACTGAAAATTTCTCCTTGCAAATTGCAGTGAAGTTCTGTGGTTTATGTAATTATCAATGTAAAACTTAAGTAGGTATTATAACATATTCGCTGCCTTAGCTGGTTTATAAAATAAGATATAGGTAGAGGATCGGATTCTCGGATTGGTGTGTGGTTTTTTATTCGTATATACCTACTTATTGGTATATATTGATGCCGATCCTGATTATCCGTAAATAAGTATCTAATTATGATACGATAATTATTGAATATGTTTCGATTCAAAGTCATATTTTCAATAAATTGTTGTCGAAAGCAAAGTCGTAATAATTGTGTAATCTATGTTCACTGAATTTCCGTTTGTTTGTTTCAGTTGCTAATAAGTATGAATGGTTACTTTTGATAACAGTCCGATCCTCTATTATGGTGACCCTTGCTAGTGACCCTTGAGGTAACCAACTGTTTTTATTGTGGTGAAGCTTCAATCCTTTTCCGTTTTCGGAAATGTTACTTAAGCTTAAACCTCAATAAAATGTAAGGTAATTGCCTTGTTGTAGCACTAACAGTATTGTTTTATTCTAGTTTACGGCCTAATTTATGTAGCTAATTCTGTCAAAAGGTTGTTTTACATAACAGTATTTTTTTCTAGTTTACCGTGTCAATTAGCTAACTAAGCTAAGCTAATTCTTTCAACCTAATGTGCATTAAAGTTCAACTCGCTGGAACATTTTAAGGCTATTCATCGAGTGAAATACTTTTAAAATAATTATTTATTTAATTGAGATTAAGATTGGCTGTAAGTAAGTAATATATAAATAAAGGAAAAGGAAAAACAAGTTTTTTTATTTTTTAAATGTTTCAATTCCTTTAACGTTCATTCCTTAATAGACACAATCTAATTAAATGTGGAAGTAAATCTAGAAGGGGCCCATTATGCAGGTTGTCGACAAGGCAACCGGCACAACAGGCCTTTACCAATTTCAGCTTCGCATATGCTTTTTCAAGAAAATTACAATATATACCAATACGTTGGGCCAGGAAGCTGCCAGCTCTACGGTCACCGGTGGAATCCACTAGTCCCTTTGAAATTTCTTTGAGGAGGGCGTTGGGACTAGGACCTCACGGGCCGAGGGTCTCGACGCCGAATGGAACGAAGTTGTATTCGATGCCGAGGCCCCCATATTTAGATTTTTTCAGTATCTCAGCCACTTCTGCAGTCGGCTTTAAAATAAACCGTAAAATAATGTGGGGTGTTTTCTTCGACATCATACGATTTCTGACCTTAATGGAAATTCAAAAATACTAGGTATAAATTGGGACAAATGATGTGCTGGTAGAATCAATTTCTGCTCACATTTTTGAGTAGGAATATCTTAAAAAACTCGTAATTCGGACAACACTCGAACTTAGAAAGATTGGTAAAATCCTCTACTTATTTATTTAAACCTTATTTATTAAAAAACGCCAAGGGAAAGCTTTTCGCTATCATGTTAGTTCAGTAATGCAGGCACTAATTGTGTAAACAGTTTTGCAGGGCACTGTATAAATTAATGTATACTTTTCGAATAATAAAGCAATCTATCTACGTTTAGGTTTAAAGATATTTATCCTCATAATATACATACAAGTCACTTACACGAGAACAGCGTTTTAGACAGAAAAATATTCCTATTGTTACAAATCGTCCGATAGGTACACATTCACACATTTTTTTTATCAGGGTGGGTAGTGGTTTAAAATGTAGTCGGCTAACTCAGTCTTAAATGCATTGTGTGAGTCTATCCCTTTCAAAACAGACGGTAAGTTATTATAAAACTGTGCACCTTCATAAGTAAACATTTTTTTCCCTTTTTTACTCTTAGTTCTTGTATTCGGTAATACAATAAAACTAGCCCGGCGGGCTATCGGGTCTATCTATCTATCTAATGGCAATTCTTAAGTGAAAATAGATGTCCGAGGCCAGATTTGAACTGGCGTATTCAGTTTTCGCGGCTGACGTCGTGACCACTAGACCACCCGGTCACGGCGGAACTTGACAAATTTTCTTATGTATATGCAATCTCTGAATTTGAAACGCCGTTGCCGCGCCGTTGACCATACTCTAAGGGCATGCGCAGTACGTGCACCTCCTATCCGAATAACTTACGTGATTCTGGTATAGCGAGAGAGATGGTGCTGCCATCTATGAATCATGAAGCAAATCAAATTATTTGTTCAATATTTTTTGATTTGCAATTTATAAGTAGTTACACTACTATATTTAAACTGAAAATAGATGTCATATACTTCAGAAAAAGTGACCAAACCCTCCGGTGTCCGAGGCCAGATTTGAACTGGCGTCTTCAGCTTTCGCGGCTGACGTCCTGACCACTAGACCACCCGGTCACGGCGGAACTTGACAAATTTTCTCATCATTCTCAGATTGACATCTATTTTCAGTTTATATATAGTAGTGTAACTACTTAAAAATTGCAAATCAAAAAATATTGAACAAATAATTTGATTTGCTTCATGATTAATTCTTAACTGACCATGGCTGGACTAAGGTCCAGCAGCTGGACTAAGTAATGGTTTACATTTCGTCATTTAGAGCCCGCGCGGAAGCATGATTGGATTAATAGTGTACATGTGACTTACATTAGCGTCACGTTAAAAGCTATTAATGATTTATATGGGTTTCAACCGCGGACGTGCTATGCCATTGGTATGTCACGGTCACGTTTGATAATACGGATACATTTAGTGTGACAAAGACATGTATTCAAGACTTGGTACTAGAGCCGTGGGTACATATTTTTGTCACATTAAATGTATCCATATTTTCAGACGCGTACAGTTTGAACTGTGCGTTGATTTGTTGCAATAATTGAGGGACATTTTGGATTCCACTCAAATCATAAATATGAAACTGGCCAGAGTTCGAAGAGGCAGTAGTGCTATCGTGTAAATTTTCGACAGTCAAATCATTTTTGTTTCATTTTCGGCACCAAATAGATTTCGAACCCTGACTTACTAGTTTAGGTCTAAACTCTAATCTCTAACGGCGACACCAAAATTTCAAAAGAAGTTTTATTTATTTTGGTCATTAGATGGAAAGAATAAGAACAGGAATAATCCTGTTCTATACGTGTACGTATAAACGTAGTAGTCATCTTAATGTTAAGATAATGGTCTCGTTAATAGAAAAGCTAGTGCTTTATTGTGTACAGTACGTTACATAAATAACATTAGGTATTTATCATGGTATGCTACCTCGCAAGCAAGTTCTCTTTGCCTATAATACACCGTGGGCCCATAAAACTAGACAGATTTTAACAGTGTGTTCCTGATCATATTTAGATACTAAAATGTCCTATAAACTTTTTTGGAATAACGCCTAGTTTCAGAGTTATTACCAATTTAAAAAAAATACACTTTTTATCATAACTCATTACAAAACGCCTTTCTAATGGCGTTGTTGCCACTATTGGACATAGTTTACACGTCCTAATTGACAGATATCACAGTGACAAGGAAAACTTTGTAGTAACTAAATTTTTTCAAAAAAAATGTACCAATTTGTTTTAGGCGATAATTTTATTAATAACATTTGCTTTTCATGTGCAATAAACATTCAAAAACTGAAAAAAAAACGAAAAAAAAATTTTTTTTTGGCGAAGTTGACCTAAAGTCACATACTATTTTTTCCTTCTTTTGGTCTTAGAAATTCGTGGTTAAGATTTGTCGGGTTATTCCAGCCCACGGTGTATAATAAATAGTATTGCCTAGGGACCTACTAATTCTGAAATCTAGTTTTATAAAATAAAGAAACGATATTTAATTTAATTTCATTAAATTTAAAGTTATTAGGACAGTTTAACCTAATTCAATGTATATAAAACTAGTTTATACTGGGTGTTACAAAAATACCGGTGATCAGTTTAAGGACATGATTGGTATCGTATTGCGAGTAAGAAAAAGTAGGAGAAAAACTTTTTGGACGCGAACAAAATTTTTTATTCAAAAATGTCCGGCAAGGTTGACTTTTACGATTAAAAACTAGGCGGCGAAGTGCCTAGTTTATGATCAAATAAAAATTAAAAAGTTACGGAAAATGCAGGCTCGATTTCGCGACATAAATGTTGCATACAAATTCCATTTTTGTCGAGGTACAAACTTTTTAAAAAGTTCAACAGCCATACAAAAATAAAGGCAAAGGTCCTAAACAGCCAAAACACAACATCGGTATTTGTTATTTATAATGTTGGTACCGCGACTTTTTAGTTATCTCAAATAGCTTACGGTAAATTCAGAAGAAAAATACACTTCAAACTTTTTAATAAAAAGATATAATGGCGGCAAAGCTGAGCGTGTACCGCGAACATAGAAAATTGTAGTTTCGAATAAATCTGTCTCTCTCACTCAAAATGAGAAGTGATGGAGATAGAGATAATTATAGGATTCGAATCAAAATTTGATGCTCGCGGTAGTGGTCATTCTTTTAACCTAGAAGTTATCCTGAATATATTATTTATGTCAATATTGTTTGTTGTTCATCAACGTTGGCTGTTTTGCATTATTTTTGAATAAAACACTATATTGGACTCGGCGCGAAGGGCCATTGCTGGCTTCGTATTAAATTAAACGGACTCCTAAAGTCGTCCGTTTAAACGTAATACTCAGCCATCAATGTGCTACTTCACCTCCTCGACAATAATGTACTATTTTTGTGTGGGACATTTCGTCACAGCCGGCCAATCCTCCATACAAAACCAACTTATTTTTTGCAAGAATTTCTTTTTTCTTACTTCTTCATAATTAGAACACAATACCAATTATGCCCTCAAAAGGGTCACCAGCATTTTTGTCACACCTTGTATACAATGTACCTAAACATATAATATCGGTTTATTTATACTTGAATAAGTAGTTTTTCTTTAATGGACATGATAATGATAATTACTTAAATAAAAGTAGATAGGTATTACAAACGCTGACTTCTCGGCAAGATGCACAACAAAGCTTTCATGTCCAGGATCTCCTATTGCATCCTTTATCGTTTCAAAGTTACTGCTCGCTTGTATCCTTACCCCAGGGACCGAGCGTCTCGACGCCAAATGCTACTATCTTGTAGTTGGCGCCGAGACAGATATATTTGTTAACCTTAAAACGCTTTTGAGCATTCGCCGCCGCCAACGTATAAGCGTAGGTGGCGTCTTATACCAGCGCACAGTCCTAACTTTAGGGCACTAAAGCTATTTAGCGAAAGGCACTTGCTCTCACGGGATTCCACAGCTGCATAGATCTAACTTTACAACCTCACATTGCCATCATATGATTCATATGTCCTAAAGAACCGATTATTTCAGCTTTCCTCCTGTTCGCCCGAGCGGAGTCGTACGTACTCCTCACGGCCAATGTGGACGATCTCCACGCGATCGCCAACCAGCTGGCCAAGTCGCCTGTCTACGACCACCTTAAGGACATCTGGCGTCGCGCTTCCAAGACTTTCCAAAGTCAATACTCCAAGTTCCGCGCAGACGAAGATCAGGATTCGGGTTAGTAGATATACGCTACTAGGACTATTTAAATAGTCACAGTCGTCAACTGGTGACGCGATAACAAGTCCTTCAAAACCTACTCTTCTCTCTACGGCGGGTTTCAAACTGCTGCGGTTTCCGCATGCGGCGCCGTTGCGAGAGCGAGACAGCGATCTGCATGTGTATAGCGCTGTCACGCTTGCACACCGTCGCCGCATCCGGTTGCGGCGCCAGTGTGTTAATCGGCTACTTTATCTTAATGTTTAATATGATTGACCTTACTCTCTCTCTCTTCCCTTCCTACTGGCGTAACCATGCGACATGAAGGACTGACATAGTTACGTCTAAGTAATTGGTCCTTTCAGTGGCCAAACGAATTAAATTTAGCTTAAAAAAAACAAGTCCTTCACTTTAATTGTTACGGATTTAGGTCTGTGTATTAATAATACTGTCAGCCAATTTAAGAATAGTAAAATGACACTGATGCATTCACCACAGATTGTTTTTAAAATCTGCTTGGGTCAAATTACTGAGTTACTTTTCGCTTTGAGGGTCAAAAGATAACTAATAAACCTACCTAACTCCAAATATAAAACAAAACTTTACCCCAACCCGGTTGGTCTCCGTGGGGTTAGCGACCAGCACCTTCCAAAGTCACAAAGAGAAACCCAAACAGAAAATGATCAAAAACAGAAAGAAGAAAATATTTACATTGCAACTTTTAACGTTAGAACACTTAAAACAGAAGAGTCATTATTGCAACTAGAACATGCTTTGGAGAAAATAAAATGCCATATCATCGGCCTAAGCGAAGTAAGACGGTTAGGTGAAGAAATTCTAGACCGTAGCGAATATATTCTCTTTTACAAAGGTGAAACAAAAGGCATGTTTGGAGTTGGTTTCTTAGTCAAAAAGCAGCTATGCAAGGAAATTGAACAATTTATAGACAGAATTGCTCAGACAGAATTGCTGTTAGAAACCTAAACTTACCAGGATCTAGAAATAAATGGTCCATAATTCAAGCATATGCACCCACAGACATAGCTAGCCAACAAGAGAAAGACTCCTTCTATACATTATTAAGAAACACCATGGAAAATACCCACAAAAACATTATATTAATGGGAGATTTCAACAGCACACTGGGATCAGAGAAGATAAATAATAATAGCATTGGCAAATAGACTACAAGAAAAAGAAATGATAATGGTACCAGATTAATAGGGTTTGCGATGGAAAACAAATTATACATAATGAATACATTTTTAAAAAAGAGATTTAGCAAAAAATGGACATGGATGTCTCCTTTGGAAGGAAAAGATGAAAGAGATTTTATATTAACTAATACCAAAAAAGCAGTTTTGGATATGGAACCACTTCACAATGTGAATTTTAATTCAGATCACCGACTGATTCGTGGAAGAATTACTACCAAAAATACCCTAAAATCAAGAAAGCATATGACTAAAAATAAGACCGTGATTCCACATCACATACCAGAAGAGATAGAAAAAAATATATCGGAGAAACTTTCACAAGCAGACCAAACCACTAACATACAAGAAAAATATAATATCGTAGAAAGGGAATTAATTGATTTAAATAAGCAGTTCAAAAACATATCTGAAAAAAGAGACAGAATAGGACCAGAAGCGAGAAACCTCTTAATTAAAAGGCAACATCTGTTTATTGACACGAAAAACAACAGAAAAGAAATAACATCTATCAGTAAGCAAATAAATGAAAGCATCTGAAAATACAGACATAAAACAAGGACAGATAGGATTCAAAATTGCATCGAAAAGACAGGAGGAGTATAGAAAGCCATGAAAGAGCTTAAAGAAGAAAAATCATAGATCCCCTTCATTCAAGACAAAAATAAAAAACAGACATCAAAACGACTACATATAATGGACGCACGCAATTTTATAGTAACGAAAATAAAAGTCAGGAATATGAAAATATAGATCAGGACTATGGTTTTCAGAGTAACACCGATGAGGTTCCCGAATTCTTACAGAGAGAAGTTGAGCTTGCTATTTTGAGTCAAAAAAACGATATATCCCCTGGCGATGACAATATTAATAATGAGTTATTAAAGGCAGTCCTTAACAGTATTATTGACCCGCTCACTAACCTTTTTCATGAAATTTTAAAGAAAGAAAAAATACCAACACAATGGACAAAAACTACAATCACACTCTTACATAAAAAGGAAGATAAAAGCGACATAAATAACTACAGACCTATAAGCTTAATGAGTCATATATAAAAAGTATTTTCGAAATTAATTTTAGGACATGTTACAAAAGTTTTGGATGAGAACCAACCAAGAGAGCAAGCTGGATTCCGAAAAAAATTCTCCACGATTTACCACATCTCAGTCATCAAACAAATTGTTGAAAAATGTCATGAATATGGAAGACAATATTACGTGGCATTTGTAGATTACAATAAGGCGTTCGATTCACTTAAGCACAACAAAATATCACTCCAGGAACAAGGAGTCCCGGAAAAGTACATTAGGATTATAAAAGAAATCTACTCAAAGAGTACAGCAAAGATTAAATTAGAGAGAATAGGTGAAGAATTTAATATAAGAAAAGGAGTCAGACAGGGTGATCCTTTGTCGCCAAAGATATTTATAGCAGTCCTCGAAAGTGTGTTTAGACGGATGAACTGGGAAAGCTGTGGGCTCAATATTAATGGAAGAAAACTTAACCATCTACGTTTTGCAGACGATCTGATTCTGTTAACAGATAATGCCAAAGAAATTCAGTACATGCTGGAAGAACTAGACACACAAAGCAAACTGGTCGGCCTGTCCATGAACATGTCAAAAACCAAATTAATGACAAATAACTCCGAAGACCTAATCAAAATAAACGGAAATACAATAGAATATGTATCCGAGTATGTATATCTTGGACAAATAATATCACCATCAGATCAGTCTAACAAGGAAATTGAAAAACAATATCAAATGCATGGAAGAAATTTTGGTCGTTAAAAGAGGTTATGAAGGCGAAATAAATACCAACAAGCCAGAAATTTAAAGTTTTTAATATGTGCATAGTACCTGTACTCACCTATGGATGCCAAACTTGGGCACTTACGGGAAAACAAGAAAAGAGGCTTGATACATGTCAAAACAACATTGAAAGGTGCGTGCTAAACATTAAGCTCAAGGATAGAGTAAAATTGACCATAATCAGAGCCAGATCAAAGTGTGGGATAGTGGTCAAAAAGGTCAAGCAACAGAAGTGGCGGTGGACTGGCTAAGTGGACAAAATACCTTATAGAGTGGTACCCAAGGGGGCACAAAAGAAAGAGAGGAAGGCCGACTCTTCGATGGTCAGGTGACTTTAAAAAGATAGGCGGAGTGGACTGGCCTAGGAAAGCAAGATACCGCGGTACCTGGAAGGATTTAGATGAGGCCTATGTCGGAGGACAAGCTGAAGTTGTCGATGGAAAATAGAAAATAATAATATTTATAATTGTATAGTGAAAATAAGGTATATTTTACGTAGAGTATTAATGTAACTTCAGTAATAAAGGCTATTTTTATTTTTATTTTTTTATTTTATTTATTTTTATTTTAACTCCAAATATGGGAGTCACAGGATTTTACTTTTTTTCCAATAAATAATCCAAGTTTGTGACCTCGAGCGCCGAACGCAACTTTGTCGAAAAACGAATAATCAGTTTTTTTCAGATTTTGGCGATTATGACCCCTAAAGACTAATTTATGACAGTACCTATTCAATACATTTTTAAAGTAGACTAAATTTGGTACAATATAAAACTAGAATTGTCTCTGTAGACCCAATAGTTTCCAAGATAAAGCTTTTCAAAATAGAACCCTTTTTCCCAGAAGAGAAGGGAAAGTAAAGGGTTCGGTTCTATTTTGAAAAGCTCTATCTTGGAAACTATTGGGTCTACAGAGACAATTCTAGTTTTATATTGTACCAAATCTAGTCTTCTTTAGAAAATTCCTAAGAAGGAACTATCAACAACCAGTCCTTTAGGGCCATAACAAAAATCGATTTTTCGATTTTTGACTAAGTTGCGTTTGGCGTTCGAGGTCACAAACTTTGATTATTTATAGGGTCAACATCATAAACAAGTCTGCAAAAAATCAGAACTACCGAATTTGACGCACCATACCCCGTACTTTCAGGCGACAAGGTTCCTGGATATGTTAGAATGTGTTCGGTTGAATACTCATAATTCTGATATCTCTTATACTTACTGAACACCAGTTACATAAATAAATGATTATGACTAACAAGGAATAACTTTGTTATTCGTTGTTATACTTGTTATACACCGTGGTCCCTTATAACTAGACAGTCTTATAAACTTTTCTGGAATACGCCTAGTTTCAGAGTTAATACCAATAAAAAAAAAAATATTATCACTCAGCACAAAACGCCTTTCTGATGGCGTTGTTGCCACTATTGGGCATAGTTTGTACGTCCTTATTGACAGATATCAAAGTGACAAGGAAAACTATGCAGAAACTAAATTTTACCAAAAAAAATGTACCTATTTGTTTTAGGCGATAATTCTATTAGTAGCATTTACTTTTCCTGTGCAGTAACCAATCAAATAAAAAGAAAAAAAAAATTTTTTTTTTGGCGAAATTGACCTAAAGTCACATTTTTTTTTCTTCTTTTGGTTTCAGAAATTCTTGGTTGAGATCTGTCGTTATACGTGCCCACGGTGTATATACCTTTTATTCATAATCGATATTTCGACCAATTATGTTGTCTACACGGTGATTTCTAATTCAGTAATCGATGACGTTTACATTTATGTACAGAAAGATGAAACTAGGTTTATTTTTGTATACCAAGGTTTTAAGTAGATAAAAATGTTTATTTGAAATTCATTGTCACCCTACCAATGGTTTAGTTCAAAGAGTCTAAAACCTCTTTTCAAAGTATCAGCCATAAACATAAAGAATTACGTTCCCGCCAAACCGGTGGCAGTTTGACGTACATTTACTTCCCATGAATACAAGTAGGGTGTCCTTGTCTAGTGATTATTAATTTTAACAATATCATTAACTGAAATTTATTAAGTAGATGGTGAAGTAAATTGCATGAGGTCTCGTTTATTGAAATCTATTTTCGTTGCTAATTAATATTTTTTTACTCCTGATCAGTGACCACCGATTAAATACTTATCACCGTGGGAAGTGGACCGTGTGGAGTGGATGAATAATGCAATTAACTGCTTTTCAGGCACGGAACAGAGTGTTGAGGACAACCAGGAGAGAGGCGACAGCGAATATAGGAGGACAAAGCGTCGCAAGGCCATCGACAATTTATTGCAGTTGGGGCGCAATGCCTCCGTATATGTGAAACAAATGTTCGAAAATCTTTAAATTACAATAAACTGTAATGCGTGCACATAATTTGCCATATTATTTCTTATAAGTACTTCCTTTGGACGAAACCGAGAGCTTTCGGCTTCGTTACAATAGTACACGACGTTTATAATTATAGCCCTGTATTCATTGATCTTTAAATCAAAAAAGCATCAATTGTTTTAGAATTGTTTGGAATTAAAAAGCATAGTAAATACGTTACAAACTTAGTTGATGTTGTTACTTTAACTAATTTCAAATAATCCTCAATAAAAATGATTAAATTGACGGGAGGAATAAATTCAAATGCCTCACGGGCGTGGTAAGGTGAGGATCAATATTTGTTTTCGGTGTAAATTAAACTAACTTTTATTGTAACTATGACAAGTATTAGACTAAGCTTAGGTACTTGGTCATCCTACCTCATCGGGTAGCATGATTCGGCATATACAGGGTGTAAACAAAAATACTGGTGATCCGTTTAAGGGCATAAGTAGTATCGTATTATTATAGTAAATTAGTATAGTAAAAAATTTTGGACGTGTAAACATTTTTTCCCAACCCTGCATACAAAGCCAATTCTTTTTTTTTGCGCGAAAAATATTTTTTCTTAGATTCTTAATCAGAATCCTATACCAATTATGCCCTTAAGAGGCTGACAACACCCGATGACCTTCAAATTGACTTTTCTCTAACAGTTTGTTAGCTATAACTACTTGTTTTGAAAAATCAAAAAAAAATGTTAATATTCGTTATATTTGGAAGAACTTCGTTAATTCCGATACACGATTTGACGAAATCGACTCGATAGAAAATAATTCCAAAGTTACATCTTAAAATTAGCTTTAAACAGTTGTATGTCTTTAGTTTCTTGATTTATACGTCTGTAACTAACGACAAAATTCCTCCACACTAATACTAAAAACGTTGTTTGATATTTATCAATTAATGCGTAGTTTTTTTTTAATCCACCATTTTGCAAAATTGGACGGTATTATGGAATAGCGAACTAAGCGCCAAAATCCGAAAAAAAAGTTATGAATGCAGTTCGGATATAAATGTGATAATCTATAGTATTGACTATTTCTTTGTTGAAAAATCATGCTTACAGCCTTATTTTAAGGGGTAGAATCAAGCGACACGTTAAAATTTGTATGGCCCTATGCACTAAGTCGTTACGTAAAAACGAATTGAACGCCAAATTTACTTTTACAAATTATAATAAGCGTATATTCTAAATCGCAAAATCGAGTTAAACGCCATAAAAATGTTGTTAATTCGTTTTGGTTTCAAGTTTTGATGATTTATAAACGCAATATCGATTTAACCGCCCTATGGTGTCGTTTAATTCGTTGTTACATATTTGAAATTGCAGGATATTTCGCTTAATGAGAACTAAGTACCATTTTCTGGCGTTTGATTCGATGTTGCATTTCATACTTCGCCATATCTCAATGCTCATTAGCGAAATTGACGTGACAACGAAAGGATATGTTTACCTTCATATTTTCACATTCCTTGTGTTTAAAGCCGTGATAGTCGTTAAAAAGTGTTAGAAATGGACAAATTTAAAAGAAATTCACGTGGTTATCGTTTGATTACTACGGCAACTAAGAACAATGCAACGACAGACAACAAATATTTGCAGGTACGTGTTTACTTTGTATTAGTTATAACTTACCTACCTATATAAACATCATTACGGCCGCGTAAATATACCTACTTTTTTAATACTATCAATAAATATTTCATAAGTACATTACGTAATCGATGTAACCTTTGTTATTTCCCTCTACATAATAGAATCTAATACTGTTCTTAATCAAATTAATAGTCACTAATTTTCACTTTTTAGGACACTACTCCAGCTGAAGTCTCAATCCAGACACAAAATGAATACATCCAGCTACATGATGAGGTACTTACGTCTCGATCTATATTATACATTTATGTACATAACTATATAATACTTGTTACGTATAGATTAATCAGCCGTTTCTTTTGTTTATATTTCTAGATAACAAAAGAGCCTGACGCAACGTTATTGTCACCTGAAGATCCGATATTAGAAGAGAATAGGCAAAAAGTGTTACTAGATATATCAAGTTCTGTACACTTTACAAATATAACAACGGATACTCACGAAAACATAAGCACGTGTACTGAAGTCAATGATGCCTTTCAGAATTTAATTGATATGGATGACTATGAATCTGGCTCCAGGTTTATAGATTCAGCAATTTTAAATACAACAGAGCACGAGTTACCTGATGTGACACAACAAGAACCTGAACAGAGCAGTTTCCATCAAGAAAATGCAAACTTGCTTTCACCCACTGTAAATCAGTCTGATAATGCAGATACTGTTTTCAACCCCACTACAGACATGCCGGTAGAAACTGAAAACAGAAATGGCCGACCAAAGAAGGGCAGAAAAAGAAAATATCCAGACCAAACTCGTGAAATTCGAAAAAAATTATGTCAAAGTAATAAAAAATATATAAGCCATAAAGGAAAGGTTGTAGACTCTCGAGAATTTAATGATGTTCAGTGTAAGGATGGTTGTCATGAAAAACTGACAGTAACAGAGCGTAAACAAGAATTTTCCAAATTTGGGAATTGGGGTTTGAAGGTAAGTGTTTGTACATATCTTGTAACGTTAAAACTACTGATATAAAAAGAAAAAGAAACAAGAATTCCAATAAAAGAAAATACACACGAGTATATTTCTTAAAAAACCCAATCGTGTGTGCTAAAATGTTTATTGACACCTTAAGAATTTCTTCAGCGAGGGTTCACAGATATTTAATGAAATGTTCGAGTGCTGAGAAAATAGAAGGCAAAAGAGGAATATCGTCACAAAATAATCACAAGTTGTCTGAAGAATCTTGAAGCAAATCAAATTATTTTGTTCAATATTTTTTGATTTGCAATTTTTAAGTAGTTACATCTCTGCCTCGGACCTCGGGCCTCGGACACCGGAGGGTTTGGTCACTTTTTCTGAAGTATATGACATCTATTTTCAATTTGTCTGAAGAAGTAAAACAAAGTGTTATTGAGCACATCGATAAATTCCCAAAATATATACATCACATTACTGTAGAGCTCAGACAGACAGGATGTTCTTACCACCGGATATTACGTTACTGAAGATGCACGAGTTATGTTTATCGGAAACTTCCTGTGACACTTCTACAAAAAAAGTTTCATTGGCATCATATAAAAAAATATTTTACAACAATTTCAATTTACAAATAAAACGGCCACAAAAAGATACATGTAATAAGTGTGATTTGTTGGCAATAAAACTAAGAGATGCTACTTCAGAAGAAACTAAACTGAATTTAGAAAGGGAAAGAGATCAACACCACAAAGAAGCAGAAGATGCACGAGCCATGAAAAAACAAGACTTGAAGTTAGCAAAGACTTTTGAACACCTGGAAACCCTTACATTTGACATGGAAAAGACTTTGCCACTACCTAGGATTCCCACCAATATTGTTTTTTACAAACGTCAACTTTGGCTTTATAACTGTGGTGTTCATTCTGGAAAAACAGGCAAAGGCTTTTGCTACGTGTGGGTAGAAGGTACATCAGGCAGGGGAGCACAGGAAGTGGGTTCCTCTTTACGCAAACATATATCCTTAAACCTAGATTCAAAAGTCAAAGAGCTCATTCTTTGGTCAGATTCGTGTGGTGGCCAAAACCGCAACATCAAAGTGACTTTATTACTCTTTGCAGTGATGGAAGAAAATGAAAACTTGGAGAAAATCACACTACGGTTTATGGTTCCTGGCCACAGCTTCTTAGAAAACGATAGTGAGTTTAGTGATATTGAATCATGCTTGAAAACTCAGACGCGACTTTATACTCCTCAAGGTTACATCAATGTGATGACCAGTTGTAGCAAAAAAAAACAAGTTGACTGCTTTTAACATGGAAAAAGACGACTTTGTGGGAGTATCTAAAATGATGAAGAAAATAGTAAACAGAAAAAAGGAAATTCTGTAAGTTGGCTTAAAACTAAAGAAATATCTATCTTTAAGAATAAACCTGGAAGGATATTTCTTTCAACTACTCACGGTGGTCACCCTCAAGAATTCAACCTTAACAAGAGACCCATAAGAGGTCAAAATTGTACCTCATTAAGTTTTTCCAGTCTTTACGAGCAACTTTGGCCTGAAGGAAAACCCGTTGCACAACCTAAACTGGATGATATAAAATCCCTGCTGCACCGGATTCCTTCTGATGCCAGATGCTGGTATGAAAAATTAACTGGATCTCGAGACGTTGATGAAGACGTTGACGGTTTTAATGGACCTTTAGATTTTGATATAGAAGAAGAATAAACAGAATATTTTTTTCATGTTTAAAGGCATGAAAAGTATCAAGCGGTTTGTTATATCATAATACCTTATGTGTGTAATCCTGGCTAGTACTAATGAATTATTATTAGTTACAACGCCAATTTTGCCATTTATGCTGATTTTTTTGACATTTATTAAAAAAAGTTGATTGCAGAACAAAACTAAATTGTTAGACGGATTAGTCCTAATCATTGTGGAGGAAAACATTGTTGTTGATTTATTTACAATATAACAACTACGAGTATTTACTCAAATATATGGAATTTTATTTTATTCCAGTATTCACTTTACCTCTAACAATTTGCATTAAAGAATCAAGCGACAAAATATGTCTCATAGTACGCTACGACGAAATAAATTAACCTCATCGCAGTATTAGTGCAATAAAGAATCAAGCGGAAAAACGTTAATAACTTCGAAACTTGAATAGGTATGGTGTTATTTTTTTATTTATTTAAATTATGAACACTTTTATAGGTTCAATGTCAAAATTAACTTTTTTGCTTTATAAATGAACTTACAATAACTGATTCAAATTTCAAATCTTTCTAGCTCATTTTCTCGATTTCAACTAACTGTCGCTTGATCGCTTATTCCATAACACTGTCCAATTTGCAATGAGCTCCCATACTAATCGTAACACAGTGTATCACTCGCGCTGTAAAAGATAGGGAGGGAATTTAGCTGTTGTCAGCACCTTAAAAGGATCAGCATTTTTGTTACACCTTGTCCAGCGCGTTGCAATGTAAAAAGTTTATTTTATCTACACTCATACTGTAAGTACTCTAAAATGCGTTCAAAAACCGTAGACAATGACAAGCATTACAACAAACGATTTAACTATGATAAGTTTCTTATCTGCGGCAGTAACGTAATTTTAACTTTGCATGCTCAAATATTGTTAAGCAATGAGTTTCAAATTTGGAACATCGAATTTGATAACATAATGTTACCGCCATGGCCAACTCGATTGGTCCCGCGCGAGCCCCGACACAATCGAGTTGGCCACGCCGACACAATCGAGATGGCCACGGCGGTGCAATGGCGGCCATTCTATGATTTCCGAATACGGCATTTATAATAAATAATATGAGTGTAAATAAAGCAGTGTATGCAACTGTACGTAATTAGGCCTTAAAACACTCGTGTGATCTTATTATGAAATTCGCCTGCGGCTCATTTCATAAAACCACACTCATGTTTTAAGGACCCTTATTACGTAACAGTTACATAAACTACTATTTTATTAGGGACTTGAGCCAAACCTGGAGCATTCAGAATACAGCCAAGTTTTCGGGTGCCAAAAAATTACATAAAATACCCCATCGGATAGCAAGATTCGGCATATATACAGGCGGTTGCACCTTAAAAAGTTATGCATTTTTTGTAAGGGACTGATGGGCCAAACCTGGAGCATTCGGAATGCAGCCAACTTTTACGGTTACAAAAAATATCAAAAAATACATCATCTTGCTAAGATGAGATTTATGCCAAATGAAATCACTAATTACTTACCCTGTATATAAAAAAAAATGTAGTGGGTCCTAAACCTGGAGCATTTCAAATGCAAAAAATTTTTAACGACAGTCAGTGTCATAGTTTTATTCAGACGATCCGCGGCGCTTAAGCGCCGTGACAGAAAAAGATGAAAAATAGTAGATTGTACAACAAGTGCATAAAACGCACCATTTTACGCGAGGCGTTTATCCATCCGAGCGAGCTTACGAGCGAGGATTGATATAAAGTCTAGTGTAAAATTGGTTTTATGGACGAGTTTTACACTCTACTTTTCACTTCAATTGCGAGGAAATTATATATAAACTATTTCAAGTTGTATCAAAAATATCACAATGAAAATAAATATGGTTCCCGCCAATTCATTTAATGTTTTTTTCAACATGTGAATTTAGACATAGATACTTGTTTTCCGCCAAGTCATGATTTCATTAATTTCATTATAGAAACACAGAATTCAAAGAATTATAGCAAGAATATAATAAAAGTACAAGTTTCAGTATTCTACGAAATTTTACTGCTGAATTAAATTGTGCAATATATTGTTACTCTGTTTGGCTGTTGAGCCTCATTCTTAGTCTTAGAAGAAAATTTTACTTTATGCACTAAAGCTTAAAAAGCGATTTTATGTCGTCCACGCACGACTTAAAGTCGAACTTTAAGAGCATGAGAAGTGAAAAATATATTTAATCCTCAATTTAGGCACATTAAACTGTACTTTATGAACGTCACAGATAAAAAAACTACCACTCTAACCCTACACTTCTAACTCGAGAAGTATTATGACCGGCAAGAAACTTGGCGGGCCCAACTATTTTATCAAAATAGTGAAAATTAAGATGAAAAATGTTAAAGCGTCCTCTACTCTTCCTAGTCTAAGATAAGTTAAATGGTAGATTATTTGTAGTAGTTTCTGGTTTGAGAGACATTGGAAAATTCATAAAAGTGTTTTTAATACAATTGCTCAAAAAGTTTAGTTTATGTAGCTGCAAATCGTGCGTAAAGTTTGATTTTTATGCACTAGTGCTAAAAAGTAATCTGATCTGCAAATCGTGCGTAAAGTTCGATTTTACGCACGATTTGCAGATCAGAATTTTAAATACATGAGTATTATGCGAGACCCGCTTATAAATGACCCACCTGAACTACGCGCGATTGGGCATAAAGGAGTATTATGCGAGACCCAATAGTATTACTTACATAACGCGCGATTGAATGAAGCTGTCTTTCGTACACTGACAGAATATAAATGTATTTTTATTTCATTGTAGTTTTTTCACAATTGTATTAAAAAAACGTTGTTCGACACACGTGCGGAAGTGTCATTTTCACTCGTCCCGAGTCTTGACCCTCGCCTGTCGGCTCGGGTCAAGTAACTTCGGTACTCGTGCAATATCACATACTTCTCGCACTTGTATCGAAAACTACTATTATCGTATTCTCGCGCAATAAATTCAAATTCCACATTAAAACTGTTTATTTTATGTTTCGGATCTTATGTGTGAGGTAGATTGTTGTGAAACCAATAAACACTGCTTGGCTTAGGCGGATGGAATGTATGAAAATTTTTTTGGCTTTTTGATGCGACATTTCTTAATTTATAAATAATAGTAATAGTAATAGTAGTAATAGTAATCATTTATTGTCAGATTGTGCATGCCAGTTTACAGATGTTACAATAGTGTTATAATAGTAAGTGTCACAATCAACCGGTTTACGGTATACAATATCCGTATTCCTAAAAGTACATATAGTAATAATGTAACACTCAAATAAACTGAAAATTCAATAATTGTCAAAGGTACAAAATACATATAAAAACTATTCAAGCCTCAAATTACAAGTCACAGTCAGGTACATTATTACCTAATAACTAGATTGTTACAGACAGATTATACGATTTTATAAATAGATATATAATAGCTAGATACGATTACATTCCAAAGACAGTCAATTCAATATTAGTATAATTTGCATTACAATTCAAGCTTATATTCAGTATAATTTACATGTCAAGCGAATGATTTTGTTCTGTTCTGAGAAAAAAATCATCGAGACTGTAAAAACATTCTGTTAACAGAAAGATTCTTAACTTAGAGAAAAATTTGTTGGTTTGGTAACTCAGTCCATGACATAGGAAGTGCATTGTAAATACGGACAGCCATGTGGTAGCAATTTTTCCTATTCACTTCTAATCTACTTTTTGGGACTACTAAAGCTTTATGTGTGACTGTGCGCTTTCCAATGTTACATTTCTGATTAAATAACCCCAAATTGCTTTTAACGAATTTACACATTTCTAAGACGTATAAGCTCGGAGCTGTCAGGATTCCATACTTTTTAAACAACGGCCTGCATGACTCTGACCACTTGACTCCCGCTATAGCCCTCACACATTTTTTTTGTGATATGAATACTTGTTTTACATTTGTTCCATGTCCCCATAATACCATTCCATAGCGCAGTGCAGAAGCAACATAGCTATGATATACAAGTAGCGCGGTTTCTTCTGAAGTGATACACTTCAGTTTTTTTATGGCATAAATATATTTATTAATTTTAGTGGAAACTACGTCTATCTGTTGTTTCCAATTTAAATATTGGTCTATATCAATGCCTAGGAAAATTGTATGTGATACTTCTTCAATTTGGTCATTACCCAATTTTATATGTAATGGTGTTAATTTGCTATTCCTGGTTGCAAATCGAACTAATTTAGTTTTTGAAGCATTCATGCACAGACCATTCTGATGCAACCAATCTCCTACATCAGTCAAAGTAGCATTTATGTTCTCTTTTAGCTCATTTTCGTTTACACCTCTAATAACTATCGTTGTATCATCTGCAAACAAGAGGCAGCGATGTTTAATACAGGCAGGAAGATCATTTATATAGAGCAAAAATAGGAGTGGCCCTAATATGCTGCCCTGCGGTACTCCACTGTGGTTTGCACGTGAAACAGAGTCGACACTTAGCTTAGAATTATCAGTCGAAGATGTATATTGAATCCTAGTTAGTTGATGACGGTCTGATAAATAGCTATTTAACCATCTGAGTGCGGGCCCCCTTATGCCATATTTTTCTATTTTTTTAAGTATGATTGAATGGTCTACGAAATCGAAGGCTTTACTTAAATCTAGGAATAAGCCTACAACTAGGTCGTTTGCTTCTAGTGCATCCAGTACAGTGCAAACTAAATTGAATGCAGCATGTATAGTTGATTTCCCTTTACGGAATCCACTTTGTTCTGAGCAGAGGATCCGATTTTTATTTAAGTATTTTAAAATCCTTGCGTACATGACCTTCTCAAAGACTTTTGATATAACTGGCAAAAGCGCCACAGGTCTATAGTTGTTTTTATCTGTCATTTTCCCTTTCTTGAATAAAGGCTTTATAATTGCAAACTTTAGCTTGTTGGGAAAATGCCCTTGTTCTAATGATAGATTCAAAACATGAGCTAACGGCACCGCTATTTCATTGGCTATAGCTTTAAGCGCCTTAACCCTCTGCAACTGTGGTGACTTTTTTAGAGAGATTCTACTGATGTGGAGTCTATCAGACCTCATTTTCGATAATTCATTAAAAATAAACGAATGGCATAACAGTAACTATTGTTTTATAATACGTTCATTTAATTAAAAATGTAATTAATTAAATTGTAGAATGGGTTTTAAAATCAAATACATAAGATATATATAATCAACTTTAATGAGATCACAGTTTCTTACCATTTGTACTTAAGCTCACTAAAAAAAATAAAAAAACTTAACAATCAACAACTTCTAGTAACTTAAACAATTTTACTTCTTTTTAACATTGTACTTATGCCTAAAAAAAATTAAAAATATCTAAAGACAGAATAAGGCACTAATCAGTCTTGAAGTTGGCACTTATTTTAGAGATCAATTTGCTTTGAGAGTCGTATATGATTAGAGATCAATTTTACAATCTACGCATATGTGGTCCGAACATTGAAGACATATTGCTTTGTTGCACACACAGCAGGCAAATCTTGTCTTTCTCTTAAGTCTCGCAGGGCAGATGGTGCATGTAGTGCGTCCAGAAGGACCTGGTGCTGGTTGAGGGGGAGGTTTGGGCAAATCATTTCCCAAAACTCTTTTAATAGTTAAGCGCAGTTCTCTTGGTAGTCTGTCATTATATACACGTTGTTTTAAGCTTGGGAGCACTAATTCTCTCGCTAAAGACAACAAAAACTCACCTCTACGTAATTTAGCACCTAAACATCCCTTATACAGCACATACGCATTCGTACCAGCCAGATCTAAAACCCTATAAAATATGGTCATGGGCCAGCGACGTGTCTTTCGGCTGCTCGTAT
The DNA here is from genome assembly GCA_947086415.1 of Pammene aurita. Taxonomy (NCBI): domain Eukaryota; kingdom Metazoa; phylum Arthropoda; class Insecta; order Lepidoptera; family Tortricidae; genus Pammene; species Pammene aurita. Next base: position 23,681,279 of record OX352295.1, read on the forward strand.
ATATCGAACATTTTTTATCAATTTCGTCCACACCGCCCTTAGTGTAATTGTAGTCCATGATCATAGTGGGTTTTTTGGTTACTTCGTCAGTACTTTGTGCGTGATGGGAGGAAGAAATCAGAATCACAGCCTTATTTTTTTTCGGCACGTATGACAGTAAGCTGAAGTCTTTAGTAAACCCATACAAAGAGCTCCCTGGTTCTCTGTTCTTATTTGGCTGAAACTCAGGTGGGATTTCTCGTTTGTTTTTTTTTCAGTGTTCCTAGGTATGTTAACTTTTTTGAGCCCAGCATTTCAACTAGTTGTATTGAACTGAACCAGTTATCTGCCGTTACGTTTCGGTTACTATTTTCTATGGGTTTCACCAGTCTTAAAACTGACTGAGTAGGAATAGCAAGTTTTCTCTCCGCTTCCGACAGACCTTCGCCATCAGAATCTTTGCCACAATAAATGTATGCGTTATGGGCGTAAAATGTTTCAGCATCACACAAAATAAGAACCTTTATTCCATATTTTGCGGGTTTTTTTGGCATGTAAATAATAAATTTACATCGCCCTTTGAACGGTATGAGCATTTCGTCAATACAGGTGTTTGGTCCAAGTGTAAAGTTTTGTTGAGAATTTTTGACAAACTTATTAAAAAGCCACGATACTGCTGCTAATGGGTCAGTTTTTAATCGCTCTTGACGATCAGCTCCGTCATCAAGTCGAAGGCAGTTGAGTAATGTACAGAACCGATATTTTGACATTACACATCGAAAGATTTCATGCCCAGTGCCATCTGTTGCAAACAAATAGTTGGCGTCGGCGTTATTACATTTGAACACTGCACTGTAATAGAGGAGTCCAAGCAAACTACGTATTTCTGTGTCGTCAGTATCTTTTAGTTCACCTCTTCCAGAATTACGAAACTGTTCACGATACGAGCGTAATTTTTTATTTGTGTACATAACAAGACCGTTCACCATTTCGAGGTCGAAGATTTTTGACCAAATTTCTTGAAAATTATGAAATACAGGCGGTTCTGTCGTAGTAGGCACGTGTATAATATTATGAGCTGGTGTTCTACTTGTTCTTGCAATTTCAGTTTTTGACCATAGGTATCCGTTTTTACCAATGTAGTTAGTGACACCCCTACCACGCGCTGAATTTGCCCTTAAACTGAGAGGCAGGTTGTCTTCATAATCATTATCCGAACTGTCATTTCCGCTTGTAATAGAGC